>OZ005737.1:96723864-106723864 GCA_963930755.1 Eudasyphora cyanicolor
GTACAACATTACAGCACTCTAGATAAAAAATTGTGCAAGATATATCAATTTCGAAATTTGGCTTATAAGGGCGGGGCCACGCCCATTGGTCCGATCCCGCCCATTTTCTGACCAATCACGCAGACTGCCACCATATACATATACACAAAATTCCAGCACTCTCGCTAACATATTGTGTAAGATATATCAATTTCAAAATTTGGCTTATATGGGCGGGGCGAAGCTCATTGGTCCGATCCCGCCCATTTTTTTACCAATTACGTAGAATGCCACCAGATACATATACGCAACATTGCAGCACTCCCGCTAGCAAATTGTGAAAGATATCAAAATTTGGTCTATGTGGGCGGGGCCAGGCCCATTGGGTCGATCCCGCCCATTTTTGGACCAATCACGTAGACTGCCACCAGATACATATACACAAAATTACAGCACTCTCGCTAACAAATTGTGCAAGATATCTAAATTTCACAATTTGGCTTATATTTTTGGACCAATCGCGAAGATCGCCAACGGATATATATGCACAAAATTCCAGCTCTCTCGATAACAAATTGTGCAAGATATCAAATTTTTAAAATTTGGCTTATATTGGCGGTGCCACGCCCATTGGTCCGATCCGGCCCATTTTTGGACCAATCACGTGGACTGCCACCAGATACATATGTACAACATTACAGCACTCTAGCTAACAAATTGTGCAAGATATATCAATTTCAAAATTTGGCTTATATGGGCGGGGCCACGCCCATTGGTCCGATTCCGCCCATTTTTGGAAAATTCACATAATCTGCCATTAAATGTATACACACAAAATTTCAGCACTCTAGCTAAAATTTTTTCTCAATATCAAAATTGGACCCATATGGGCGTGTCCACGCCCACTTGATATATCGAAAATTCAAGTACGCTATTTTCAGCACCCCCTACACATGTACATTCTGTGAAAATTTCAAGATGATCGGTCTAGCCGTTTAGAAGTCTATACGGAACAAACAAACAAACCCACAAACAGACACTCTCTTTTATATATATAGATGTACATAAATAAAAAATTACAATCTTGGCATGAAATTATTGCTTTAGACTTTGTCGATCTTTCTACCTAAAAAAACTTGATAAATATTGTATAATATTGACATTGAAAGACATTTTTTGTCGATTTTTATGCAAACTAAAAAATTTACAAAATTCTATAAAAACAATTATAAAATTATAGAGAGGACGAGGATTTTTGGCCGTTCGTAGCCCTCCATAAAACATGATATGCAATGTGAGAGGTATATTGGATGAGATCCGCTCAGGTAGAGGGCCATACAAAAGTATTTATGGTTTTTTATTTATGAGGTTTACCATTCAGTTACGCCTTTTAGGGGTATGGATATCCCAGTCGTATATACATGTAGTTAAATTATATGTACGCAATATGTACGCGGCAGTCTTGAAAATATTGGGTTTCTACGTTCGAAGCAAACTATATGTCAGCTACAGGTGCTGCAACTTATGAACTTTAAACCCGGAATTTATGAATGAAATTTCTTATTAATAAATTAGTGTAATGCAGCGCCTTAAAGAGATAAGTCGATTTTTGAACAATGCTGCAAAGGCAATGAAGTTTTCAATGTGTAAATGATACCGACAATTTCTGCTACATCTGCGGAAAATATGTAATTAAAACCAGTAAGAAAAGGCTAAAGTCGGGCGGGGACGACTATATAATACCCTACACCACTCTCGTAATATTGAATAACTCTGAAATATAAATTTTGTAATTCATGTATAAATTGTTTACATAAATTTACTTTTGAGTCATTTTATACTTAAATAATACCCTGTACCACAGTGTGGTGTAGGGTATAAAAACGATTGGATGTAAAATACAGCTTCTACAGGACTAAAGAGCTAAATCGGATGAAACATATATATGGGAGCTATAGCTAATTCTTAACCGATTTTCTTCAAATTCGGTAGTGTTGTTTCATGGATCAATAAACTCTACCATTCTAAATTTCAAAAGGATTGGATGTAAAATACAGCTTCTATAGAACTAAAGGGCCAAATCGGACGAAACATATATATGGGAGATATAGCTAAATCTTAACCGATTTTCTTCAAATTCGGTAGAGTTGGTTCATGGATCAAGAAACTCTACCATTCTAAATTTCAAAGTGATTGGATGTAAAATACAGCTTCTTCCGGACTAAAGAGCAAAATCGGACGAAACATATATATGGGAGCTATAGATAAATCTTAACCGATTTTCTTCAAATTCGGTAATGTTGGTTCATGGATCAAGAAACTCTACCATTCTAAATTTCAAAACGATTGGATGTAAAATACAGCTTTTATAGGACTAAATGGCCAAATCGGACGAAACATATATATGGGAGCTATAGCTAAATCTTAGCCGATTTTCTTCAAATTCGGCAATGTTGGTTCATGGATCAAGAAACTCTACCATTCTAAATTTGAAAACGATCGGATGTAAAATACAGCTTCTATAGGACTAAAGGGCCAAATCGGACGATAGATATATATGGGAGCTATATCTAAATCTGAAGCGATTTCAACCAAATTCAATAGCGATCTTAATAGCCGCGAAATACTCTAAACTGCAAAATTTCAGAACGATCGGAGTGAAATTGCGACCTGTAGTCGACGAACAACTTTACATGGACAGACGGACGGACAGACATCGTTAGATCGACTCAGCTAGTGATTCTGAGTCGATCGGTATACTTTAAGGTGGGTCTAGCTGTGTTATTTTCAGGTGTTACAAACATCTGCCATGTAACAAACTTATAATACCCTGTACCACAGTGTGGTGTAGGGTATAAAAATCGACGTGCGTTTAGTAAAATAGTAGAAGAAATATATGTGTAATATTTTGGTATACGAGTTAAAAATATGAACGAACCGTGGACACCTAGTATTTTGTGTAATTCGTGCCATGTAAATCTTACTCGATGGACTAGTGGAAGAATGTGGTAAGAACTTTAAAATTAATGTATTACAATGTTTTGTGGAATAAAACGTTTTAATTTTAGACTTCACGTGCAATTTGGAATGCCAATGATTTGGAGACAACCATTCATTCACGATACGGACTCCTATTTTTGTCTAAGTAAATAGATTGGTGTAGGAAGGAGCATTCGCTGGAATTACGCTGAAGTAAAATCTGTCACTTTGCCAGTTGCACATTCGGAAACAATACCAATTCCCAAGTGTCCAAGTATACAATGGCTAAATTGATAAAATACATAAAATATGAGCATGACTGGGAAAATTTGTTGCGATTTAAAAATAGTTGGTACGTTATGCCTCCGTGCTCGCGAAGATCATTACAGAAGAAAGAAATGGCCAACAAGAAAACACATTACATTGGGTGAAAACAACATAAAATACACACCTCTCGTCCAAAAAGAAAACATTTTGTTGCCACCACTGCATATTAAACTGGGGATCTTTAAAATTTTTGTAAAAGCCTTAAGGAAAGATGGCAATTCACTCTCATATTTAAAAAGTTTATTTAAAAGTCTTTCTTTTCAAAAAATCGAAGAAGGCGTTTTTGATGGGCCTAAAATAAGGAAACTGATGATAGATGTAAGTTTCGAATCATATTTGACGTCGGATGAAATTGCAACATGGAGGTCGTTTAAGCTTGTGGTTTCAAATTTCTTTGGGTTCAATAAAAGCCCGCTATATGAAACAATGATTAATGATTAAAAATTATGAAAAAATTAGTAAGAAATATATTTTTCTATATTTATGTATATAACACATATGTATGTATTCTTCTAACTTATTTTTCGCTTTATGTATTCCAACAGGTGTAAATATGTCCCTAAAAATGCATTTCTTGCATTCTCAGTTAAACTTTTTTCCCCGAGAATCTTGGCGACGAACATGGCGAAAGGTTTCACGAAGAAATGAAGTCCATCGAGCGGCTTTACCAAGGGCACTGGGTTGAAAGAATGACGCGAGATTATATTTGGTTCCTCATAAGAGAAACCGTTTCCGAAATCTACAAACGTCAACAAAGAACTCACAATTTCTTCTAATGAAACTTTAACATGTAAATAAACTCAAATGTACATAATATAAATGAAAATAACAATTAAAATCGCTATTTAAACAGAAATTTAAAAAAAAAGATTTTTTGATAGATTTTTTCAAAAAGGCCTTATTTTTTTCGCTAGGATGCAAACTTTAAAAATAATATGAAATATTTTTTTCGATTTTTTCTGTTTTTTTCGTCCCAGAATTTGTTTTTGAAAAAATTCTACTTTTTCAATTAGTTTAATGACTTTTACTAAACCACTGTTTCTAAGTGAAAGAGATATCTCTAACATTGGTAGCCCACATTAATAGCTTCAATTTAACGTATAAGTCGACCTGATCGGGCATATACTCCAAAAATTATAGTGCAAATACTAAGGGTACCTTCGACGATAATAGCATTATTAATAAAAAAAATTAAAAAAATATATTATCCATAAACAATTTTTGGTTTTGATTTTATATAACAGTATGCCACAATCTATACAAAACAAGTAAAAGCGTTAAGTTCGGCCATGCCGAATCTTATATACCCTCCACCATGTGACCTCACAAAATAACTCAAACCTAAAGAAAATAACACCGAAAAACACCAAACAGTACAGTAGGAATCACAACAAGTTAGATGCTATATACGGGAGCTATATCTAAATATGGACCGATATCGCCCATTTTCAATCCCAAGTTGCCTGAAGCTATAAGAAGTATCTGTATCAAATTTCAGCCACCTAGCTCAAGTGTTATAGATTGTAGCGTGATTACAACAGACGGATGGACGGACAGGCGGACATGGCTAAATCGTCTTAGAATTTTTTAGACGGTCTGGGACATAAAATTTTTTTTTGTTGGATAGTGTTATTTGGCGGAAATGAGGGTTTTGAAGTTGATGAAAATCTGTTTAGATTATGTATAGTCCCATCTATTTGTTCCTTCCGATTCCTGATCCATAAAGGAGTACAGATCATTTTAAGATTATCGCTTCACATCCAGTTTATTATGATCAACAAAGTGGAGGTGGAGCTAATTAGTTTGGTAACTAAAACGAAATCAAAGATTCCAAATTATTATCGCAATGCAACTTTTCGTATTTTTGGGAGGTGTAGGGTGCTATATAGTCGGCCCCACCCGACATTCTGTATTTCCTTAAAGGTTTACAATTCAGTACATTTGTATCCCCTCACCTTAAAGAGAGGAGGGGATATATAATTTGCTACGAACCAAAAGTGTAACACATCGAAGGAGTGACATAAGACCCCCACGTATGTTTGGTGGAAATTCGATTTGGACCATTTTAAGTCATTTGAGCACTGTTCGTGCGCACGATAACTCTCGAATGCAGTAAACGGTTGACTTCAAATTTGGAATGTGGTAATATATTTGTCTATCTCCGACTAAGTTCGAAGACGGGCCATATTGGTCCACTTCTGCTACTTCACCCACAAAGGGTTAGCCATGTCCATCTGCCCGTCCGTCCGTCTGTTGTAATCACGCTACCGTCTACAACAATAAGGCAAGATGACTGAAATTTAGAATAGATACTTCTTATAGCTGCAGGTAACCTGTGATTGAAAGTGGGCAATATCGGTCCATTTTTTGATATAGCTCCCATATACAGCACCTTCCCGATTTGACTTCTTAACATAGGGACCACAAATGTAAACTGATCAGCCTGAAAATTAGTAACTGGGGTTAACGGTAGTCATATGCCCATGTTTTGGTATAGCCCGCATACAAACGTATCTATAAAATTTGACAATGAGTTAAAGTGTACCCGAAACCATTTAAAAGCGATCCGTGTGGGAGGGTGTATAAGATTCGGCATGAATGAACTTAACGCTCTAGCTTGTTGTAATTTCGTTTGCTAGCAAAATATAAGTTTTTAAAATTTAATTCACTTTTGACTATTTTCAGAAAATTTTAATAAAATAAAAGCTGATACAAAATCCGTCCTTAACTCATTTTACGTCCAAATGTTTATTTTTGGCTAAAATGTTTATAAGCAGTTACAAATAGCTAAGATAAGATCTCGCTATCATTTTTTTTAATTTTATGGGCTTTTATAATTTTGAAAAAATTAAAAAAATTAGTTTTAGTTTTTACGAACAAAGTTTGCTGTTTTAAAGAGGACACAATGCGCCATTTCTTGTAAAAATATTTTTTCCAAAGTTTTTTTTTGGAAAAAACCTTTGTAGAAAGAATTGACCCCCTCTCGATTTTTTGTGAGACTCAGTATTTGTAAAAGTTATGGACGAAATACTAAGACTAGTTTGAACATTTTTGACGTTATTTCTGTTTCTGCACATATGAATCGTTTTACAACCAGTGTTTTTTAACCACGAACTATAAATGAATTACTCGATTTGATTACTATATCCTATCGCACAAAACTTTGCGTTTAGTTCTTTAAATCTGCAGAGAATTAATATGGTTTTCTTCTTCCTGCCAGGCATTACTCTGCTATAGTCACACGACTCGTAGAAATTCTTTACCAAATTTAACGTAGAAATTGGTAATGACGATCTGCCCATCCTGGAATTTGGTTGAGAAGCATATCCCGACCGTACTCTTAATTTTAAAGCATTTTCAGCCATGTATTTACTGACATTCAATAAATTTCTAAACCCTGTATGCATTCCAGTGAATGGGTTACTTATGAAAGAGCCGTCTTGATTTCTGACGCAATATTGTAGTCATAAATTTGATAAGTGCTTAAAACTCTACTATCAGATAAATCACTTTCTGAAGACATTGATATAATTACGTCATTCGTGGAAATTTCGTATCGGCAGGTATCCCTACATTAGGTTTAGTATTCCACTTTAGAATTTAGTATTCCACTTTAGAGTCACTTTTTAATTTTTTAGAACAGATCCTTTTATTGCAGCACGATTTTCTCTATATATTATATTTTTTCTTAGCTTACCCATGTTTACGCTTTTAAAGACACTATTCAAATGACTTCAATGATCGTTTTCTCAAATATTAAAAAGTGGGCTTATGGTAGCACTTCTACAGGTAATTTTACTCCCCTCAAAATGTACTGGTACATATTTCAAATTAAAATATTACGTACGAGGCACGCCCATAGGGGTCACCCATATGGGTATAAACTAATTTGTTCAAAACGATCGAAAATGCTCTAAATTTTACTAAGGAACAATTTTTATGGCTCCATTGAAATCAAATATTCACTGACATTCATTCATTGTATGGCTGGGAAACTTCAAGGAATTTCCAGCTCAGGTAGTTCAACACTGGTGTTGATAAATTTATGACCGACTTGTCGAAATATTTTACTTGAAGAATAAACATAGTAAACCACACCACTTCTTTATCTGAACATTTTATCTGAACCTTCACTTTATAAGAAATGTAAAGTAATATTAGGTACTTTGTGGGAAACGTGGACAAAAGTTTTCCAGCCTGTTTCTGTAACTTAAAAATTTGCTTTCGTTCGCCTGCCAGGCAACAAACAGCTGATTTGGGTTTCACTAACTACCATCACAACAAGCAGTCGTACGATAATAAACTCGTACGAAAACGTAATCATTTCAGTGCAAATTGTGGTTTCTCTATCTCTCTTTGCTGTCATCTCGGCGAACACAAATGTCAGATCGAGTCACATTATTTTATTTGTCGACTGATAGGAACTATGACAAAATAAACATTATTAAAAGCAAAAAATAATTAGGTATTAAAATAATTATGGTAAAAACAATTAAATAATAACAAAATTGTGTACATATGGGTACATATTTAAGCATAAAGAAGTCAATATTGGTTGCTCGCTAAGATGGAAAAAAATTCTCAGTGCACAATGAGAGAGAGGGGAGAGAGAAATAAATGAGTCTTGGTGCAGCTCAACTGACAACCCAGGGTTGCTTTTTTGCCCACGGCTAGTGTAAATAGTACAGAGATGTATTTGCTAAGGTCGACCATACACAAATGTGTGCTTTTTTAGACCGGAAGTTGTGAAATTATTGATCTGGCAATTACATTATTTTCCAATTGGTAAATTTCTAACGTCATTGACGTAAGACCAGGCGAACGAACGATAGATCGTTAGAGAAACCAAATTCCTGACGAAAGCGAGTGACTGGTTTTCGTTCGCAGAGACTTTCGTTAGAAATACAGAAACAGGCCGTTCATTCTTAGTCAGAAGACTGTAATTACAAAAATATTTTCATTTAAGTGCGATGTCGAAGCGATCGGCTATTACAATCAAACCGGATCAGTATGTGTATGTATGTCAAAAATTGCCAGACCAGTCTAAGTATTTCGTCCATAACTTTTACAAATATGGAGTCTCACAAAAGTCTTACTGTTCTGGATTTGTGAGAACGCGACGAATATTCTGTAAACATTTGAAGAAAATCGAGAAAATCTACAAAGGTTTTTTCAAAAAAAGTTCGTAAATTTTTTTTTAAACATTTTCTAAGTTACAAAATGCGTATCGTGTACTCTTTAGAACAAAGTAAACTTAGCAAAAATCTGTTCAGCCGATCGAGAGCAATTACAAATTTCGTAAAACCCAAAAATTCCCGTAAATTAAAAAAAAAAATTGATAGCGAGATCTTATT
This sequence comes from Eudasyphora cyanicolor, assembly GCA_963930755.1. Taxonomy (NCBI): domain Eukaryota; kingdom Metazoa; phylum Arthropoda; class Insecta; order Diptera; family Muscidae; genus Eudasyphora; species Eudasyphora cyanicolor. The sequence continues at coordinate 96,732,504 of OZ005737.1, forward strand.
TTACCTATTTGCAACTGCTTATAAACATTTTAGCCAAAAATAAACTACATAGATCGATATTAAATATTCTGACCTTTATGTCACTTTCAAAACAATCGGTTCAAATCTTATATCCTTTCAGCGTTTGTGTGTAGCATCTAGAACGAATGGGTTACAAATTGCAAGATAAGTTAACTTCTGGCCATATGTGTTTAAAATTATTTTAAACTCGATGAATTGCGGGGTGATTAAATAATTTGCAAAATTCGCATTTGCGAAGCGTTCGTAAAATTGTCTTAAAAATAGTTTGTATGTACGATTCTAGGCGGTAGCATTTAAGTTTGAATAATTTGTTGAAAGTTACTCTCAAATATCTGACGTTGTCTCTGAATAGAATCTCAATTCCATTCATAAAGGCTTTAAACGTTTGCTTTCGGGGACAATTTTCGGCAGCATTTCCTTGATGCTTTTCTCAAACAAATTGCCTCACTCTTCGATGTTGTTATTTTTATCCCCGAGTCGGAATAAAATGTATCTACAATATGTTAAATAGGTGACACTTTTATTAGAGCCTCAATTGGCGATTCCGCATGAGCACATTAAAGGCAGTCATACCGTCGCCTTAATGCTATTTTGGTCCATACGCCATTTTCGTGGTTTTTGAGTTAGAAGTTGATAATATAGGTTTCAAGCATGCTCTTTCAGAATCTGCAATCATTATACCCTACACCGCACGGTGGTACAGGGTATTATAAGTTTGTTTCACGGCAGATGTTTGTAACACCTTAAAATAAGACAGCTAGACCCACCTTAAAGTATACCGATCGACTCCGAATCACTAGCTGAGTCGATTTAACGATGTCTGTCCGTCCGTCCGTCTATCCATGTAAAGTTGTTCGTCGACTACAGGTCGCAATTTCACTCCGATCGTTCAGAAAATTTGCAGTTTAGAGTATTTCGCGGCTGTTAAGATCGCTATTGAATTTGGTTGAATTCGGTTCAGATTTAGATATAGCTCCCATATATATATTTCGTCCGATTTGGCCCTTTAGTCCTATAGAAGCTGTATTTTACATCCGATCGTTTTGAAATTTAGAATGGTACAGTTTCTTGATCCATGAACCAACATTGCCGAATTTGAAGAAAATCGGTTAAGATTTAGCTATAGCTCCCATATATATGTTTCGTCCGATTTGGCCCTTTAGACCTATAAAAGTTGTATTTTACATCCAATCGTTTTGAAATTTAGAATGGTAGAGTTTCTTGATCCATGAACCAACATTGCCAAATTTGAAGAAAATCGGTTAAGATTTAGCTATAGCTCCCATATATATGTTTCGTCCGATTTGGCCCTTTAGACCTATAAAAGTTGTATTTTACATCCAATCGTTTTGAAATTTAGAATGGTAGAGTTTCTTGATCCATGAACCAACATTGCCGAATTTGAAGAAAATCGGTTAAGATTTAGCTATAGCTCCCATATATATGTTTCATCCGATTGGGCTCTTTAGATCCAATCGTTTTTATACCCTACACCTCACTGTGGTACAGGGTATTATTTAAGTATAAAATGTCCCAAAAGTAAATTTATGTAAACAATTTATATATGAATTACAAAATTTATATATCAGAGTTATTCAATATTACGAGAGTGGTGTAGGGTATTATATAGTCGGCACCGCCCGACTTTAGCCTTTCCTTACTGGTTTTTTCTTTTTTTGTCTCGTTTAGTTTTCGAGATATTGGTAGGGTAAATTTATTTAACTCTGAATAACGGGAAATAATTTTGTTCTATGTCTCCATTTTTCTATCGCCCTATATTTTTGACTTAGTATTTTACGTTCTTTCGATCACAATATGTTATATACTGTCCTTCCATACCGACCCTCTTTGTGGTCCATGTAATACAAATACGAAAAAATATTAAAATAAAAAGGGATATGGGACCAAAATGCAAGTACAAAAATTGTTATAACTTGCTTATTTTTGAATGGAATGGCATAGAAATGCATGAGAATAATACAAACACTGTTGGGAACCCTATGAAATAAAAAGTGTGTAACTCTTCAGTCCCGTTTTTACTCAAACAATAAATTGCGTTTTTCTCCGATCATACAAAATGGGGTATGGAACAAAATAGCATTGAGCCGACGATACGTCAATATGGAAACATGTGGAACTCCACAAGTGACTGGGTTCAGAGATATTAATTCACTTCCTATTTGGACAACAAAAATTCTCTCTAATTCACTTCCTATTTGTAATAATTTATATACGAGTATTACTCTATTGTTATAAGTTCTATTAAACGCCCTACCAACATCAGATGATATAGTAGCTACTGTACATTTTCTCTCTCTTAAATTTATAATGACATCACTGTAAAATGTAGTAAATGCATTTACTGTCGAGTGGCCTTTTCTGAAAATTGATAATCTGAAATATAATTTTGATCGATTTTTAAATCCATTTTCTTCTTTAAAACTTTTTCAAAGAACTTCCCCAGGTTAGAAAGCAATGAAATGGGCCTCAAGTTGTTAATGTCAATACAATTTTTCTTCTTTGGCAAGGGAATTACTTTGGCTATTTGGCACATAGTTGGGAAATATGAACTATTCAACCAAATATTAAATGCTGTAACTAAATCTTTCTTTCAAAAAATATCGAAATATTATCTACCCAATAATATATATACCCGACACCATACTATGGTACAGCTTATTATGACTTTGTGCATTTCTTTGTAACGCCTAAAAAGAGAAGACGTTTATTATACCGAACGGCTCGGAATCACATTTTGCATATGATATGCACAAATTCATCTTACCTTTTTGACAGCCAGAGATATTTTACTGAATGTATGTCGGGTCATTCGACATTTATCTGTTTGAGTTTCAGCTCAACATTTGAAAGATGATTGATTCTTTAATATGTTTGAAAGTTTTCAACATAGAGTAGAGCTAAATATCAAAAGAAGTTTGTTTTCATTTTTTGTTGCTGCTATTTGTGGCCCGCAACTTCAATATGCCAGTTGTTATGTTACGACATTACTGATTGAAGTCAGTAAAATCCAAGTCAGTAAGTCCAACATAGCAAATCCATATCATTAAAAATATAGGTGCACGTCTCAGTCGAATACTAATACTCGTTTCCAGAAAGGTTTCGATGAGACTCTTGATGGCTCGGTTGAAATTCCAATTTGTGCAACTTTTCGTAAGTGTTCCTGCGACTTTTCTCTTAGTCGCAGGACATGTTTACAATTAAATCGTCTGAAGTCAGGATACTGCATATATATATACTCGTACATTTGTATGAGAGTTTGTACCATTTTGCCGGCTAAAATAATAATTTTAAGCTCGTACTTTTGCTATGTTAAACAAAACACCCTTATGCTAAAGTAAACACCACACACACCCTCACAAGACATTTATGTGTGCTTTGAAATACATACAACACAAAAGCACTTATATATGTACATACATATTCTACAGTCTGGAACAACGGCTGGAGGGGGGATTAAGGGAAACTCATGCGAGTATTGTTGTCGTGCATAAGTACAAATGAACATTTAAAAAGTTAAAAACAATTACATTTTTTACAGTTAGGTGCCCCCAAAGCCACTGTTTACCCTCATTGCAAGTCCTTTGTGACAGTCGTTCCTTTTCGTTGACAGAGCAATGAGCACCAGCGGCTTCATACACACCGACCGCCCACACATTTCCACGCCACTTCTCACCCACACTAGAGTAGTGACTCCGAGTTCTCATACAGTATGACCCTAGGGAAATATTACAGATCTTCTCACTAACTGTAAGTACCCAATTGGAAACGTTTTCAAGACATCCTTGAAAACAGATGGCTGTACGGCCATTAGGCGTGCTTTTAATTATAGGGCTCTTTAAGCCAGATTATTTCAACAATAGAGCGATTGTTTTAAGAATTTAATGGATTGGATTTGAGTTCAAAACGTGTTTCAGTGTAGAATATTTGGATTAAATTAAGACTGATCACTACACGGGGCAAAATCGCCCTGTTTGAATCGAAGGAAAATATATTTGGAACACAAATTTTTAAATATTATATATTTCTGACCAAATAAATTTTATTTGAAAATCAATAAAATGTATTTGGAACGCATATATTGATATATTACAATAAAATATATTTGCAAACTAATTTTCTCAAATAAAATATGTATTTATAACAAATGAAATTATTGTTTAAGATTTCATCCAAACACATTTTGTTTAAAAAAGCTTTTCAAAAGTTGCAGATTTTTCGAATTTGATGTTTCGTTGATTTCGAGTTATACCTTACAATTTAAATTGTTTCACATAAGGCACCCATTTTTTTTCATTAAAAATCGATGGTCGACATTTTTAATGCATACACGGGGCAAAATTGGCTTTTTTGATATGTTTGAATCGAAAGAAAATATATTTGGAACACAAATTTTTAAATATGATATATTTTTAAGCAAATAAATATTATACGAAAATCAATAAAATTTATTTGGAACGCATTTATTAATATATTACAACAAAATATATTTGCAAACTAATTTTCTCAAATAAAATATGTGTTTCTATACAAATATAAATAATGTTTAGGAATTTGTCTAAATATATTTTGTTTTAAGGGTCATTAACAATAAATAAATAAACTAGGTTTAAGAGTTAACTACCGGTTATAGCTGTCAAATTCGTTAGCTCTAACGCTCGGTTATTTTGTTTTGTGTTAATGGGTGTTAAAAGATTTTCAAAACGTTGCAGATTTTTTGAACTTTATTTTTAAAGCACTGATTTTTAATTTCAATTTATTCCCAGTTATCATGCGAAGCAATGTATCATTATGCAGAAATATACGATTGCAATTTTAAAGAAATTTTACGAACATATAAAATTTCAGAAAAAAGTTAACTTTGATTAACTTAAAACTAGTCTTAAAACTAAGGTATTGATATATTTTCTGAATACTTAGATGCAAATAGATATTACTTTCCTAAATAATAGACCAAAGTATAAAATTTTAAAATGGAAACAAAGATTTGTTTAGATGAACATCTTCCCAAATATATAATACTAGCTGGACCCGGTCCACTTCGTTGCCCCAGATTGAGATTTCCGATCCCGTCCACTGTTGAACCGATCACGAATCCTGGCACCAAATACATATACATAAAATAACACACTCTTTCTAACAAATTGTGCGTACATGGGCGGGACCACGCCCATGTACGCACAATTTGAACAGACATTAGTCTGTTCCGCCCATTTTGAACTAATCATGTAGACTGCCACCAGATACATATATACAGTATTACGGTACTATCGCTACTAAATTGTGCAAGATAGCTCAAATTTGGGTTATATGGGCGGGGCCACGCCCTTTGGTCTGATCCCGCTAATTTTTAGACCAGTCATGTAGGCACATACACACTACACACAAAATTTTAGCACTCTCTTTCAATTGTGTAAGATATCTTAATTTCAATATTTGGCTTACATGGGCGGGGACACGCCCTTTGGTCCATATACACAGAATTACAACACTCTCTCTAACATATTGTGAAAAATATCTAAATTTAAAAATTTTGCTTATATGGGCGGTGCCACGCCCATTGGTCCGATTCCGCCCATTTTTGGAAAATTCACAAAATCTGCCACTAAATGCATACACACAAAATTTCAGCACTCTAGCTAAAAATTTTTCTCAATATCAAAATTGGACAAACGGAACAAACAAACAAACCCACAAACATACACTCTCTTTTATATATATAGATTTGTGAGCGCCAAATATAATATATTTAGAGTGTACCCTAAACATATGTATATTTCCAGCAGAATATGTTTGGAACAATATACTACAGAAGCGATTTTTTTCAACGTGTATACATATATTTATAGTCATTAGCATTAAAATATACTTAGGTAATACATCAAATAAAAATTATTCAAATACAAAAAAAATGCTTCCGAAAATTATAGTTTAACTTAAATTGTATGTTAGGTTAGGTTGAGGTTAGAGTGGCAGCCGTATTTTGTATACAAGCTCACAAGACCAGTTTAGGTCCCTAGTGTTACCACGAGCTGAAATGCCCCTCATCGAAACCAACCTGTTTGATATAACGGGTGGCGCAAATGTAATCCTCCTATCAGAAAATGCTATACATTTTGCGATTGGCCCCTAATGTCAGTTCTGTTTTGACATTTGTGTAGTAAACACATGCCAGGCGTGGCAGACCCCGGAGTAGCCGTTCTGCAGAGAATATTGCTGCTGTAGCCGAGGATGTCATGGAAGCGCCGTCGACATCGACCAGACGACGTGCCACGCAAATGGGTATCAGTCGACGGTCTCTACAGCGAATTTTGGTACAAGATTTGAAGATGTTTCCGTACAAAGTCCAGACGGTGCATCAGCTGTTACCTGCTGACCGGCAATCGCGTCTAACATAACATCGAAAGGTTACTTTTGCGCCACCTGTTACAAATTTGTCGATAGTACGAATATCGGTACTGGAAAGATCTGTTAGGCTGTCTAGAAAAGCCGATCCCAGTATGTCCAGTCGTCGTTTACTCAGAGCGGGGCAGTCGCATAGCAAGTGCTCAATGCTCTCCACTTCTTCCTCATCTCCACAGCTTCTGCAGAAGTCATTAGAGTCAATACCCAATTTTTTGGCGTGTTCGCAGAACTGATACTGATTCGTCAGAACTGATACTAACGTAGACAATCTTTGCCTCTCTAGTGCGAGGAGATATTTTGATCTTCTCAGGTCATACCTTGGCCAGATTTGTCTAGCTACTCTGCAGGTGCCGATTTCTGCCCATCTTTCGTTGGACTGCCTGATTGCCTCTTGCCTAAGCCAAAGCTTGAACGTGGATAGTGGCGCACCAATATATGCAAATTCTTCGAGAATTTGAAATGTCGTCCCTTTCCTAGCAAGTTCATCGGCTTTGCAGTTCCCCGGGATATCCCTATGCCCAGGCACCCATATGAGGTGTACATTAAACTGCTCAGCCATCTCGTTAAGAGATCTGCGGCAGTCGACGGCTAAAGATGTATGTTACTCGAAAGATACTCCGAACAAAAATGTTGGACACATCTTTAATTAATTTTAACGTTTCTGTATTTATATATTATATTAATTTAAATAATATATTTATTATATTAATGTTTTAATTAATTGACACGGGAAAGCGCAATAAAAAATTCGTCGAATGTACATGTGTTGGGGGTGGTGAAAATAGGGTTCAATTTTCGATATATCAAGTAGGCGTGGCCCCGCACATATAAGCCAAATTTTGAAATTGAGTTATCTTGCACAATTTGTTAGCGAGAGTGCTGTAATTTTGTGCATATGTATCTGGTGGAAGTCTACTTGCTTGGTCCAAAAATGGGTGGGACCAATGGGCGTGGCCCCGCCCATGTAAGCCAAAATTTGAAATAGAGATATCTTGCACAATTTGTTAGTGAGGGCGCTGTAAGTTTGTGTATACATATCTGGTGGCAGTCTTCGTGTTTGGTTTAAAAATGGGCGGAATCGAACTAGTGGGCGTGGCCCCGCCCATTTAAGCTAAATTTTGAAATTGAGATATTTTGCACAATTTGTTAGCGCGAGTTTTGTAATTTTGTGCCTATGTATTCGGTGGCAGCCTATGCGATTGATCCAAAAATGGGCGGGATCGGAACAATGGGCGTGGGCCCGCCCTTATAAGCCAAATTTTTACATTGAGATATCTTGCACAATTTGTTTGCGAGAAGGCTGTAATTTTGTGCATATGTATCTGGTGGTAGTCTTCGCAATTGGTCCCAAAATGGGCGGGATCAAACCAATGGACGGGATCAAACCAATGGGCGTGGCCCCGCCCATAGAAGCTAAATTTTGAAATTAACATATCTTGCACAATTTGTTTGCGAGAAGGCTGTAATTTTCTGCATATGCATCTTGTAGTAGTCTTCGTGATAACTCCAAAAATGGGCGAGATTGGATCAATGGGCGTGGCCCCGCCCATATAAACCAAATTTTGAAATTGGCATATCTTGCACAATTTGTTAGCGAGAATGCTGTAACTGCTGTACATATGTATGTGGTGGTAGTCTACGTGAGTAGACAACCACCACATTGGTCCCAAAAATGGGTGGGACCAATGGGCGTGGCCCCGCCCATGTAAGCCAAAATTTGAAATAGAGATATCTTGCACAATTTGTTAGTGAGGGCGCTGTAAGTTTGTGTATACATATCTGGTGGCAGTCTTCGTGTTTGGTTTAAAAATGGGCGGAATCGAACTAGTGGGCGTGGCCCCGCCCATTTAAGCTAAATTTTGAAATTGAGATATTTTGCACAATTTGTTAGCGCGAGTTTTGTAATTTTGTGCCTATGTATTCGGTGGCAGTCTATGCGATTGGTCCAAAAATGGGCGGGATCGGAACAATGGGCGTGGACCCGCCCTTATAAGCCAAATTTTTACATTGAGATATCGTGCACAATTTGTTTGCGAGAAGGCTGTAATTTTGTGCATATGTATCTGGTGGCAGTCTTCGCAATTGGTCCCAAAATGGGCGGGATCAAACCAATGGACGGGATCAAACCAATGGGCGTGGCCCCGCCCATAGAAGCTAAATTTTGAAATTAACATATCTGGCACAATTTGTTTGCGAGAAGGCTGTAACTTCTGTACATATGTATGTGGTGGTAGTCTACGTGAGTTTTTCACAAGTGGGCAATTGGACCAATGGGCGTAGTCCCTCCCATATATGCCAAATTTTTAAATTGAGATTTAATTTTGTACATATGTATCTGGCGGTAGTCCACGTGATTTTTTCAAACATGGGCGGAATCGGACCTATGGGCGTGGCCTCGCCAACATAAGCTAAATTTTGAAATTGAGATATCTTACACAATAATTAGCGAGAGTGATGTAATGTTGTGCATATGTATCTGGTGGGAGTCCACGGGATTGGCCCAAAAATGAGCGGGATAGGACTAGGAATAGGGGTGGCCCGCCCATATGAATCAAGTTTTCGAATTGCATAGTTTGTTAGCGAGAGTACTGTAATTTTGTGTATATTTGTATATATCTGGGAGCAGTCAACGTGGTTGGTCTAAAAATGAGCGGGATTGGACCAATGTGCGTGGCCCCGCCCAAGTGACACAAGTTTTGAGATTGATATATCTTGAACAATTTGTTAGCGAGAGTGGTGTAATTTTGTGTATATGTATTTGGTGGCAATCTACGTGATTGTTCCAAAAATGGACGGGATCCGAAATCTGGGGCAACGAAGTGGACCGGGTCCAGCTAGTCTATATATATAAAAGAGAGTGTCTGTTTGTGGGTTTGTTTGTATGTTTGTTTGTTCCGTACAGATGCCTCAACGGCTGGACGGATCTTCTTGAAATTTTCACAGAATGTACATGTAGGGTACTTGAATTTTCGATATATCAAGTGGGCGTTAACACGCCCACATGAGTCAAATTTTGAAATTGAGAAAATTTTTCAGCTAGAGTGCTGAAATTCTGTGTGTAAGCATTTAGTGGTAGATTATCTGAATGGTCCAAAAATGGGCGGAATCGGACCAATGGGCGTGGCCCCGCCAATATAGGCCAAATTTTGAAATTGAAATATGTTTTTAATTTTGTGCATACTTATCTGGTGGTAGTCTACTTGATTGGTCTAAAAATGGTCGGGATTGGTACAATGGGCGTGGCCCTGCCCATATAAGCCAAATTTGCACAATTTGTTAGCGAGAGAACTGGAATTTTGTATATATATATATATCTATCTACGTGATTGGTCCAAAAATGGGCGGGGTCGGACTAATGGGCGTGGCCCCGCCCCTTTAAGCCAAATTTTCAAAATGATATATCTTGCACAATTTGTTAGCGAGAGTGCTGGAATTTTTTGTATATGTAGCTGGTGACAGTCTACGTGGTTGGTCCAAAAATGGGCGGAAACGGACCAATGGGCGTGGCACCGCCCATATAAGCCAAATTTTGAAATTTAGATATCTTGAACAATTTGTTAGAGAGAGTGCTGTAATTTTGTGAATATGGCTCTGGTGGTAGTCTACGTGATTGGTCCAACAATGGGCGGGATCGGACCAATGGGCGTCCCCCCACCGTACAAGTCAACTTTTTGAATTGAGATATCTTGCACAATTTGTTGGCGAGAGTGCTGTAATTTTTTACATATGTATTGGTTTAAAATGGGCGGGATAGGACCAATGGGCGTGGCCCCGCCCATATAAGGCAAATTTTGAAATTGATATATCTTGAAAATTTTGTTAGCGAGAGTGTTGTAATTTTGTACATATATATCTGGTGATAATCTACGTTCTTGTTCCAAAAATAACAGGGGTCGGACTAATGGGCGTGGCCCCGCCCATATAAGTCAAATCTTGAAATTAAGATATCTTGCACAATTTGTTAGCGGGATAGCTTTCATTTTGAGTATATATATCTGTTGGCGGTCTACGTGATTGGTCTAAAAATGGTGGGATCGGACAAGTGGGCGTGGCCTGCCCATATAAGCCTAATTTTGGAAGGGGAGTGCTGGATTTTTGTGTATATGTATCTGGTGGCATTCTACGTGATTGGCCCAAAAATGATCCAGATTAGACCAATGGGCGTGGCCCTGCCTATATAAGCCAAATTTTGAAACTGAGATCTCTTTCACAATTTGTTAGCGAGAGAGGTTTAGTTTTGTGTATATATATACGGTGGCAGCCCACGTGTATGGTCCAAAAATGGGCGGGATCGGAAGAATAGGTGTGGCGCCACCCATATATGCCAAATTTTGAAAATTATATATCTTGAACAATTTGTTAGGGAGAGTGCTGTAATTTTGTGTAGTTGTAGTTGATGACAATCTTCGTGATTGGTCAAAGATGGACGGGATCGGGAATCTGTGATCTGGGGCAACGAAGTGGACCGGGTCCTGCTAGTCTATCTATATATATAAAAGAGAGTGTCTGGTTGTGGGTTTGTTTGTATATTTGTTTGTTTGTTCCGTATAGGCGTCTAAACGGCTGGACCGATCATCTTGAAATTTTCACAGAACGTCCATGTGTAGGGGTGCTGAAAGTAGGGTACTTGAATTTTCGATATATTAAGTGGGCGTGGACCCGCCCGTATAGATCCAATTTTGATATTGAGAAAATTTTTTACCTAGAGTGCTGAAATTGTGTGTTTATGCATTTAGTGGCAGATTATGTGAATTTTCCAAAAATGGGCGGAATCGGACCAATGGGCGTGGCCCTGCCCATATAGGCCAAATTTTGAAATTGAGATATCTTGCACATTTTGTTAGCGACAATGCTGTAATGTTATCCATATGTATCTGGTGCCAGTCTACGTGATTGTTCCAAAAATAGCCGGGATCGCACCAAAGGGCGTGTCCCCGCCCATATAAGCTACATTTTAAATTGAAATATTATATCTGGTGGCATTATGCGTGATTGGTCAACAAATTCGGCGGGATCGGTGCAATGGGCGTGGCCCCGCCCATATAGGCCAAATTTTGAAACAATTTATTAGCGAGAGTTCTGTAATTTTTTGTGTAAGTATCTGGTGGCATTCTACGCGATTGGTCCAAAAAAGGGCGGGATCGGACAAATGGGAGTGGTCCCGCCCATATAGGCCAAATTTTGAAATTGAGCTATTTTACACAATTTGTTAGCGAGAGTACTGAAGTGTTGCGTATATGTATCTGGTAGCAGTCTACGAGATTGGTCCAAAAATTGGCGGGATCGGATCAATGGGCGAGCCCCGCCCTTATAAGCCAAATTTTGAAATTGAAATATCTTGCACAAATTTGTTTGCGAGAGCGCTGTAATTTTGTGCATAAGTATCTGGTGACAGTCTACGTGATTGCTCAATAAATGGGTGGGATCGGATCAACGGGCGTTGTCCCACCCATATAGACCAAATTTTGAAATTGAGATATCTTACACAATTTGTTAGCAAGAGTGCTGATATTTTGCGTATATGTATGTATCTGGTGACAGTCTACGTGATTGGTAAAAAATGGGCGGGATCGGACCAATGGGCGTGGCCCCGCCCATATAAGCCAAATTTTGAAATTGATATATCTTGCACAATTTGCTAGCGAGAGTGCTGTAATTATTTGCCTATGTATCCGCCCATACAAGCCAAATTTTAAAGTTGATATATGTATCTTGTACAATTTTTTAGCGAGAGTGCTGTAATTATTTGCATATGTATCTGGTGGCAGTCTACGTGATTAGTTAAAAAATGGGCGGGATCAGACTAATGGGCGTGGGCCCGCCCATAAGCCACATTTTGAAATTGAGATATCTTGCACAATTTGTTGCGAGAGTGCTGTTATTTTATGTATATGTATTTGGTGGCAGGATTCGTGATTGGTTCAAAAAAGGACGGGATCGGAAATGTTAATCTGGTGCAACGAAGTGGACCGGGTCCAGCTAGTCTATATATATAAAAGAGAGTGTTTGTTTGTGGGTTTGTATGTTTGTTTGTTTGTTCCGTATAGACGTCTAAACGGCTAGACCGATCATCTTGAAATTTTCACAGAATGTCCATGTGTAGGGGGTGCTGAAAATAGGGTACTTGAATTTTCGATATATTAAGTGGGCGTGGACCCGCCCGTATAGATCCAATTTTGATATTGAGAAAATTTTTTACTTAGAGTGCTGAAATTGTGTGTTTATGCATTTAGTGGCATATTATGTGAATTTTCCAAAAATGGGCGGAATCGGACCAATGGGCGTGGCCCTGCCCATATAGGCCAAATTTTGAAATTGAGATATCTTGCACATTGTGTTAGCGACAATGCTGTAATGTTATCCATATGTATCTGGTGCCAGTCTACGTGATTGTTCCAAAAATAGCCGGGATCGGACCAAAGGGCGTGTCCCCGCCCATATAAGCTACATTTTGAATTGAAATATTATATCTGGTGGCATTCTGCGTGATTGGTCAACAAATTCGGCGGGATCGGTGCAATGGGCGTGGCCCCGCCCATATAGGCCAAATTTTGAAACAATTTATTAGCGAGAGTTCTGTAATTTTTTGTGTAAGTATCTGGTGGCATTCTACGTAATTGGTCAAAAAATGGGCGGGACCGGACCAATGGGCGTGGCCCCGCCCATATAAGCCAAATTTTGAAATTGATATAATTTGCACAATATGTTAGTTAGAGTGTTGTAATGTTGTACATATGTATCTGATGGCAGTCCACGTGATTGATCCAAAAACGGGCGGGATCGAACCAATGGGCGTGGCACCGCCCATATAAGCCAAATTTAAAAAATGTGATATCTTGCACAATTTGTTAGCGAGAGACCTGGAATTTTGTGTATATATATCCGTTGGCGATCTACGTGATTGGTCCAAAAATAAGCGGGTTCGGACCAATAGGCTTGGCCCCGCCCACAATGACCAAATTTTGAAATTTTTATATCTTGCACAATTTGCTAGCGGGAGTGCTGAAATGTTGCGTATATGTATCTGGTGGCATTCTACGTAATTGGTCAACAAATGGGCGGGATCGGACCAATGGGCTTGGCCCCGCCCATATAAGCCAAATTTTGAAATTGATATAATTTTTATATCTTGCACAATTGGTTAGCGAGAGTGCTGAAATTTTGTGTATATGTATGTATATGGTGGCAGCCTGCGTGATTGGTCCAAAAATGGGCGGGATCGGCCCAATGGGCGTGGCCCCGCCCACATAGACCATATTTTGATATCTTGCACAATTTGCTATCGGGAGTGCTGCAATGTTGTGTATATGTATCTGGTGGCATTCTACGTAATTGGTCAGAAAATGGGCGGGATCGGACCAAAGGGGTGGCCCCGCCCTTATAAGCCAAATTTCGAAATTGATATATCTTGCACAATTTTTTATCTAGAGTGCTGTCATGTTGTACATATGTATCTGGTGACAGTCCTCGTGATTGGTCCAAAAATTGGCGGGATCTGACCAATGGGCGTGCCACTGCCCATATAAGCCAAATTTTGAAATTGATTTATATTGCTCATTTAGTTAGCGAGAGTGTTGAAATTTTGCGTACATGTATCTGGTAGCAGTCTACGTGATTGGCTTACAAATGGGCGGAATAGGACCAGTGGGCGTGGCACAGCCCATATTTTGATATAACTTGCAAGTATTATATAGGAAATACATGAACTAAAATGCTCGGTATGCGATAATTACAGCTGCTCACTCCAATACAATCGTAATATGATAATGTGATGCATGACCAATGAAACAAGAATTTGGAAATTTTATAAGTATACATTTCTATTTTCTGGACTTTCCACTGAATTCAGTATTTTTTCATTCAGTGAATTTATTACTAATACCAGTAAGGAAAGGCAGAAAGTCGGGCGGGGCCGACTATATAATACCCTACACCTCCCTAACAATGCGATAAGGGTCATTGCGATAATAATTTGGAATAATTGGTAAATGTATTTTGAACCGATAATCGCTAAATTAGGCAATATTCGTTCCTAAATTGAGAAACATTTTTCTGGAGAACTTTGTAATGATCGGAAGTAAAGTACAACTTCTATAGCGCTTTGTAACCAAATCTGGAGGAACATATATATGGAGGTTATATATAAATCTGAATCGATTTTCCTTGAATACTCATTCATGTAAAATAGAAACCTGTTTCTGTCGAATTTCGTACTGATCGGATATAAAACACAGTCTCTACAGCGCTTACATGTCAAATTGGGGGTAACATATATATATATGGGGGCTATATCTAAATCTGAACTGATTTTCTCCGAATTTTGCGGTATTCCTTCATGTAATAAGAAACCTCTTTCTGCCGAATTTCTTACCGATCGGATATAAAATACAGTTTCTACAGCGCTTGAATTTCAAATCGGGGGTAACATATATATGGGGACTATATCTAAATCTGAACCGATTTTCTGCGAATTTGGCAGTATTCCTTCATGTAATAAGAAACCTCTTTCTGCCGAATTTCGTACTGATCGGATATAAAATACAGTTTCTACAGCGCTTACATATCAAATCGGGGGTAACATATATATGGGGGCTATATATATATCTGAACCGATTTTCTCCGAATTTGGCAGTATTCCTTCATGTAATAACAAACCTCTTTCTGCCGAATTTCGTACTGATCGGATATAAAATACAGTTTCTACAGCGCTAATTTTGACATGGGCAGCGAAGCGCACCGGGCTCAGCTAGTCTATATATATAAAAGAGAGTGTTTGTTTGTGGGTTTGTATGTTTGTTTGTTTGTTCCGTATAGACGTCTAAACGGCTAGACCGATCATCTTTAAATTTTCACTGAATGTCCATGTGTAGGGGGTGCTGAAAATAGGGTACTTGAATTTTCGATATATTAAGTGGGCGTGGACCCGCCCGTATAGGTCCAATTTTGATATTGAGAAAATTTTTTAGCTAGAGTGCTGAAATTGTGTGTTTATGCATTTAGTGGCAGATTATGTAAATTTTCCAAAAATGGGCGGAATCGGACTAATGGGCGTGGCCCCGCCCATATAAGCCAAATTTTGAAATTGAAATATTTTCCACAATTCATTAGCGAGAGTTCTGCAATTTTCTGTACATGTATCTGGTAGCAGTCTGCGTGGTTGGTCCAAAAATGGGTGGGATCGGACCAATGGGCGTGGTCCATCCCATATATTTCAAATTTTAGAATTCTGATATCTTGAACAATTTGAAATTTAGTGCATATGTATCCGGTGGCAGTCTATGTTATTCGTCCTAAAATGGGCCGGATCGGACCTATCGCCGTGGCCCCGCACATATAAGCCGAATTTTGAAATTGAGATATCTTGGACAAGTTTTTAGCAAGAGTGCTGCCATTTAGTCTATATGTATGTATCCGGTCTACATTATTGGTCCCAAAATGGGCGGGATCAGATCAAAGGGCGTGGTCCAGCCCATATAAGCTATATTTGAAATTGAGATATCTCACACGATTTGTTAGCGAGAGTGCTGAAATTTTGCGTATATGTATCTGGTGGTAGTCTACGTGACTGGTCCAAAAATGAGCAGGATCGGACAAATGGGCGTGGCCCCGCCCATATGAGCCAAATTTTCAAATTGAGATATCTTGGACAATTTATTAGCGAGAGTGCTGCAATTTAGTGCATATGTATGTATTCGGTGGCAGTCTACGTTAATGGGCGGGATCAGACCAACGTGCGTGGCCCAGCCCAAATTTTGAAATTGATACAACTTAACCGATTTGTTAGCGAGAGTGCTGTAATTTCGTGTATATGTACCTGGTGTGAGTCTACGAGATTAGTCCCGAAATGTGTAGGATCGGACCAATGGGCGTGGCCCCACCCATATAAGCCAAATTTTTAAATTGAGATATTTTGTTAGCGAGAGTGCTGACATTTTGCGTATATGTATCTGGTGGTAGTCTACGTGACTGGTCCAAAAATGAGCGGGATCGTACAAATGGGCGTGGCCCCGCGCATGTAAGCCCAATTTTGAAATTGAGATATCATGCACAATTTATTAACGAGAGTGCTGTAATTTTGCGATGTATCTGGTAGCAGTCTACGAGATTGGTCCAAAAATTGGCGGGATCGGATCAATGGGCGTGGCCCCGCCCTTATAAGCCAAATTTTGAAATTGAAATATCTTGCACAAATTTGTTTGCGAGAGCGCTGTAATTTTGCGCATAAGTATCTGGTGACAGTCTACGTGATTGCTCAATAAATGGGTGGGATCGGATCAACGGGCGTTGTCCCACCCATATAGACCAAATATTGAAATTGAGATATCTCACACGATTTGTTAGCGAGAGTGCTGAAATTTTGCGTATATGTATCTGGTGGTAGTCTACGTGACTGGTCCAAAAATGAGCAGGATCGGACAAATGGGCGTGGACCCGCCCATATGAGCCAAGTTTTTATATTGAGAATAATTATAGCTAGAGTGCTAAAATTTTGTGTGTATGCATTTAGTGGCATTTTATAAGATTGGCCCAAAATGGGCGGGATCGGACCAATGGGCGTGGCCCCGCCAATACAAGCCAAATTTTGAAATTGAGATATATGGACAATTTGTTAGCGAGAGTGGTGTAATTTTGTGTATGTGTATATGGTGACCGTCTACGTCATTGGTCCAAAAATGGGTATCAGACCAATGAGCGTGGCCCCGTCCATTTAAACCAAATTTTGAAATTGAGGTATTTTGCACAGTTTGTTAGCAAATCTGCTAAAATTTTGTCCATATATATCCGATGGCAGTCTAGGTGATTGGTGCAAATATGGGCGATACGAGTATCGGACCAATGGATGTGGCCACACCTATGTAAGCCAAATTTTGAAATTGAGATATCTTGCACAATTTGTTAGCGAGAATGCTGCGATTTTTTCATATGTATCTGATTGCAGGGCGGGATCGGGCCAATGGGCGTGGCCCCGAAATATTTGCCAAGAAACAATGGTTATAAAATCAAATCCTAACTCGCGCAAATCGACATAAACCCACTGACCCCGTTGAAAATTAAAAAAAAAAATTGAATATATTATAACACTTTCTATTGTATAATTCAAACAACTACAGTATTATATTTTTTTTTTCGAATTTAATATTCTATTTCATAAAAAATTTAAAAAAGCGTGACTTTTGATTATACTATTTAAAAACAAATAAAACTTCACATCTCAGTTATTTAATATGGCTTGTTTTTTTGAAGAACTTACTTACTTAAAAATCAAATGTTAGTTAGCAAATTAATGTTTTAAATCTTTTTTTACTGTCTATTCACTAGTGGGGGATCTACGAATCCTATAGTTCCCATCTATTCTCAGGATGGGGA
Organism: Eudasyphora cyanicolor; assembly: GCA_963930755.1. NCBI lineage: Eukaryota > Metazoa > Arthropoda > Insecta > Diptera > Muscidae > Eudasyphora > Eudasyphora cyanicolor. The sequence continues at coordinate 96,750,315 of OZ005737.1, forward strand.
CTGGACAGTGATCCCAGATTGGATCTACAAGTCCTATAGTCCTCATCTATTCTCAGGATGGGGACTGGACGGTGATCCTAGACTGGTCACCAGTCCTAGATTTTCTGGAGTCTAACTGGTAGTATCTTCGGCTACGCAGTCTGACCAGAGCTCTTAATCTGCTACCACGGGAGTCAGGAAAGCCCTCGGTACGCAGGTACCGGCCTGACTATTGGTGAGGACCCTGTTGGGTGCACCGTGGTGGCTGTGGTTTAAACCAAAATCGCTGGGAGAGAATGGTCTCGGATGTGGAGTTGCAAACCAACCGGGCGCCATGACCCTAGAATGGCAGGAGTTTTAGATGGGCTGCGCTCCTAACCAAGGAGGAGGGAAAAAGTGGCCAGAATACACGGAATTGATTGGTACTCATGCACATTGTGCGTGGGGGCGTTGGTCAACGCAAGTATTCACCCGAGTGTTTAGAGCAAGGTGGAGTTAAGCCTTAAGGGCAGGAATCCACCTAAATCCAAATACTCACTGTCCATTCACTAGCATAACATACTTTCTATAACACGTCCTGTAGCATCGGTTAGCAATTGAACACATAGTTCAGTTCCTTGAATGTGCGATGGAATTTCTGGATCAGGGAGTGGCAGATCATCAAACTGTATTTTATCCAATAAGTGTTCGAATGGAATGCTTGCGGTAAATGCAGGCTCGGATAATATTGTGTCTTCATCTACATAAATCAACTAAATTAACGTAATCTGTGCAACTGGAGTTAATTGAGTGCCGCTTATAAATTCTAAGTTTAGTTGAGTCATGCTGATCATGATGATGTAGAATTTTTTGTATGGCTCTTTTGCGTATAGCTTTACTATCATCAAAACGCATTGTTAATAAAACATGATTGGGTTGAGCAAAAATGCATTATTTTGTATACAATTGTTTACAATTTCTCGTAAGTTTTGTATAAATTTATAAACGCATAAACGCATAAATTTATATAAAAGCGAGCTGCCATATATAACTGAATTATAGAACTTGGCATTAAAGTATATTGGTACATAAACTTTCATAATGTATGTTGCTAAATTTGTTGATGATAAACTTCTGGCAATGAATAGGCGCAAAAGTATGCTGGCTTTTGTTAACCAACGAGAACGAACCATTTGTCCCTGTTTCATGTTTGCTAAATTTTGGGTACAAAAACCTTCAGACACAGCTTTGGCTAGTCGATACAGGTATCAGTAGATATACCTGTTTCCATTAGCGGAGGCATACTCCCAAACGAAATCGATTCAAAATCGGGTACAGCCTGCAACAAGAATATTGTATAAGAAATTCACATCGAAATAACGCAACTGTAAAATCAAATTAAGTTCCAATTTAAATAACTAGGTGCCAACTGGAAGTTGTTCGCAAGTTTCAATTAATTTCGATAAAGTCCCACTTGCAGTGCGTGGTATACTTGTAGCATACATTTCCAAAGGATCAAAGAAATGGCGAAACGACAGTTCATTAAAATGCCACAAGCAAACAAACCAATGCAATGGTTTGGCCAATAAAACTTCAATCCTTCGAATTATTCCATTTTCGGTGCCGTTACTAGTAGGTTCTCCTTAGCAGGAAAACCCTATTAAGTTGGAAAGAGATGGATTTTTTCCTGGAAAAACTCGTATATCTTTTTTTGTTTTGTATTGGCGTCTTCAGCGTCAACTTTAATATGTCCCAACAGTCTGCTTTCTGGCTCCTTACGGATCACTATATGAGATTCTTTTTTAATTCCCGAATGGAATTTCCAACTTATTTCTTTACTTGATAGTGCTTTATTTTTTCTTCCATCAAAAGAAAATGCTAGCAAATCTGAACCGTTACACCGCATTCTATGAACGGACTCCCTTCTTTTAATTTTGTCACGAGCTGCTTTACATTAGTCCAAAGTCTTTAAGTAAAGCCGTAGCCAGACACGAAGCAACTCGGTCAGAAATTCCGAATCTATCGCACATCATAGCGAAATTTAAGGCATCGTACCTTTCAGTTTATGCTCCTCTTTTCAGCAAAGTTGACTGTCTTGTAGGTGGCTTTGCAAACTCTATTTCACATTCCATATGCTCATAACCAGGCCAATATGAGGGATCTACACGCTGAAAAAAAATCGCTTCTGTTGTATATAGGTTAGGTTAGGTTGAAGAGAGGAGACGTTTAAACGTCTCATGTCCATGGACTTACACTTAAGCCAGTGGTTCGGCCTGTTGTGCGCTCCTTATTTATGATCTTTTTATACCTCACGAGTTACAGAAAATCAGTACTAGACACGAATTTTCTCGGTATCTTCCAGTCATATTCTACAGAAGAGTAAGTCTGGTAATATGTCGGACCCGAAATGTTGGGATCTTGCATGTGTGAAAGCCGGGCAGTGACACAGAAAATGTTCCATCGTTTCGATGTTTTCTCTGCGTGCCCTGCATTCGTCGTTTCCTGCTAGTCCTATGCGATGAAGATGTGCTTGTAAGCTTGAGTGTCCCGTTAGAACACTCATCATCTTACTAATATCGATCTTGTTTAGTTTCAGAAGACTTCTTGTTTTCTTTTCATTTGGGTCACCCCACAGTATCTTTGCAGTTGCTCCTACTGCCCAGTGCTTCAACTCATTTTTCGTGGCTTCGAAAGGTTTCCAATTTTCCAAGTTTATTACTCGAAGTTCTCTGCCCTTTGAAGCCAAGCTGTTTGCCCGTTCATTTCCAATCACTCCGTTGTGACCTGGTACCCAGCAAATACGCAATTGACCATGGGCTGAGTAATCATTTATGGTTTGTTCCAAACATATTCTGTTGGAAACATACATATGTTTACGGTACAATCCAAATATATAATATTTGACACCCACAAATATTATGTGTTGGGGAGGGTGTTGTTCTAAACAAAATTATGTTTTCATCCTAATATTTTTTTATTTGGAAACAATATTTCCGAAACAATCTTAGTACCGATTCACACGAGGCAATTTTTTCCATGCAAGTGTCAAAGTTTGTAGGAGAGAGAGGCAGCCGGAAAGAGATCTCTGCCTCTCTCTCCCACAAACTTTGACCCTTACTTGGAAAAAATTGCCTAGTATGAATCAGCACATGGTATTTTGGCAATGTATCGATGCCTTAATTTAAAAGAAAGTTTTTAGTTTTTTAGAAATTTAGAGTTTAATTTTTTAGAAATTTTATATGTTTATAAAATTCTATTCAAACTTAAACTGCACAATCTTGCGTAACGACAAAAATCATTGATAGATTGACAATTGGACTATTTATAAATTAAAAATTAGTGCTGTAAAACAAAAGAAAATGCTGCTTATGACATTTTTACCTATAAAGTATAACACAAAATCGAGGAAAAAAATAAAACTAAAATTGCCAAAGTCAACGAAGTTTTAAAATTTTTTGTATATATAATGTATTTGAATAAATTCTTAAACAATATCTTTGTTTGTTTGTAAACACATATTTTATTTGTGACAGTAAGTTCGCAAATATATTTTGGTGATATATTTTAATATATGCGTTCCAAACAAAATTTCTTGACTTTCAAATCTATATATCTATCTATCTATCTATATATATAAAATCTATATATATAAAAGAGAGTGTCTGTTTGTGGGTTTGTTTGTGGGTTTGTTTGTTTGTTCCGTATAGACGTCTAAACGGCTTGACCGATCATATTGAAATTTTCACAGAATGTACATGGGTAGGGGGTGCTGAAAATAGGGTACTTGAATTTTCGATATATCAAGTGGGCGTGGACCCGCCCATACGGGTCAAATTGAGGTATTGAGAAAATTTTTTAGCTAGAGTGCTGAAATTTTGTTTGTTTGCATTTAATGGCAGATTATGTGAATTTTCCAAAAATGGGCGGAATCGGACCAATGGGCGTGGCCCCACCCATATAAGCCAAATTTTGAAATTGAGATATTTTGCACAATTTGTTAGCGAGAGTGCTGGAATTTTGTGTATATGTAAACGGTGGCAGTCTACGTGATTGGTCCAAAAATGGGCGGGATCGGACCAATGGGCGTGGCCCCGCCCACATAGACCAAATTTTGAAATTTTGATATCTTGCACAATTTGCTAGCGGGAGTGCTGCAATGTTGCGTATATGTATCTGGTGGCATTTTACGTAATTGGTCAAAAAATGGGCGGGACCGGACCAATGGGCGTGGCCCCGCCCATATAAGCCAAATTTTGAAATTGATATAATTTGCACAATATGTTAGTTAGAGTGTTGTAATGTTGTACATATGTATCTGATGGCAGTCCACGTGATTGATCCAAAAACGGGCGGGATCGAACCAATGGGCGTGGCACCGCCCATATAAGCCAAATTTAAAAAATGTGATATCTTGCACAATTTGTTAGCGAGAGATCTGGAATTTTGTGTATATATATCCGTTGGCGATCTACGTGATTGGTCCAAAAATAAGCGGGTTCGGACCAATAGGCTTGGCCCCGCCCACAATGACCAAATTTTGAAATTTTTATATCTTGCACAATTTGCTAGCGGGAGTGCTGAAATGTTGCGTATATGTATCTGGTGGCATTCTACGTAATTGGTCAACAAATGGGCGGGATCGGACCAATGGGCTTGGCCCCGCCCATATAAGCCAAATTTTGAAATTGATATAATTTTTATATCTTGCACAATTGGTTAGCGAGAGTGCTGAAATTTTGTGTATATGTATGTATATGGTGGCAGCCTGCGTGATTGGTCCAAAAATGGGCGGGATCGGCCCAATGGGCGTGGCCCCGCCCACATAGACCATATTTTGATATCTTGCACAATTTGCTATCGGGAGTGCTGCAATGTTGTGTATATGTATCTGGTGGCATTCTACGTAATTGGTCAGAAAATGGGCGGGATCGGACCAAAGGGCGTGGCCCCGCCCTTATAAGCCAAATTTCGAAATTGATATATCTTGCACAATTTTTTATCTAGAGTGCTGTCATGTTGTACATATGTATCTGGTGACAGTCCTCGTGATTGGTCCAAAAATTGGCGGGATCTGACCAATGGGCGTGCCACTGCCCATATAAGCCAAATTTTGAAATTGATTTATATTGCTCATTTAGTTAGCGAGAGTGTTGAAATTTTGCGTACATGTATCTGGTAGCAGTCTACGTGATTGGCTTACAAATGGGCGGAATAGGACCAGTGGGCGTGGCACAGCCTATATTTTGATATAACTTGCAAGTATTATATAGGAAATACATGAACTAAAATGCTCGGTATGCGATAATTACAGCTGCTCACTCCAATACAATCGTAATATGATAATGTGATGCATGACCAATGAAACAAGAATTTGGAAATTTTATAAGTATACATTTCTATTTTCTGGACTTTCCACTGAATTCAGTATTTTTTCATTCAGTGAATTTATTACTAATACCAGTAAGGAAAGGCAGAAAGTCGGGCGGGGCCGACTATATAATACCCTACACCTCCCTAACAATGCGATAAGGGTCATTGCGATAATAATTTGGAATAATTGGTAAATGTATTTTGAACCGATAATCGCTAAATTAGGCAATATTCGTTCCTAAATTGAGAAACATTTTTCTGGAGAACTTTGTAATGATCGGAAGTAAAGTACAACTTCTATAGCGCTTTGTAACCAAATCTGGAGGAACATATATATGGAGGTTATATATAAATCTGAATCGATTTTCCTTGAATACTCATTCATGTAAAATAGAAACCTGTTTCTGTCGAATTTCGTACTGATCGGATATAAAACACAGTCTCTACAGCGCTTACATGTCAAATTGGGGGTAACATATATATATATGGGGGCTATATCTAAATCTGAACTGATTTTCTCCGAATTTTGCGGTATTCCTTCATGTAATAAGAAACCTCTTTCTGCCGAATTTCTTACCGATCGGATATAAAATACAGTTTCTACAGCGCTTGAATTTCAAATCGGGGGTAACATATATATGGGGACTATATCTAAATCTGAACCGATTTTCTGCGAATTTGGCAGTATTCCTTCATGTAATAAGAAACCTCTTTCTGCCGAATTTCGTACTGATCGGATATAAAATACAGTTTCTACAGCGCTTACATATCAAATCGGGGGTAACATATATATGGGGGCTATATATATATCTGAACCGATTTTCTCCGAATTTGGCAGTATTCCTTCATGTAATAACAAACCTCTTTCTGCCGAATTTCGTACTGATCGGATATAAAATACAGTTTCTACAGCGCTAATTTTGACATGGGCAGCGAAGCGCACCGGGCTCAGCTAGTCTATATATATAAAAGAGAGTGTTTGTTTGTGGGTTTGTATGTTTGTTTGTTTGTTCCGTATAGACGTCTAAACGGCTAGACCGATCATCTTTAAATTTTCACTGAATGTCCATGTGTAGGGGGTGCTGAAAATAGGGTACTTGAATTCTTGAATCCTCGTGATTGGTCCAAAAATTGGCGGGATCTGACCAATGGGCGTGCCACTGCCCATATAAGCCAAATTTTGAAATTGATTTATATTGCTCATTTAGTTAGCGAGAGTGTTGAAATTTTGCGTACATGTATCTGGTAGCAGTCTACGTGATTGGCTTACAAATGGGCGGAATAGGACCAGTGGGCGTGGCACAGCCTATATTTTGATATAACTTGCAAGTATTATATAGGAAATACATGAACTAAAATGCTCGGTATGCGATAATTACAGCTGCTCACTCCAATACAATCGTAATATGATAATGTGATGCATGACCAATGAAACAAGAATTTGGAAATTTTATAAGTATACATTTCTATTTTCTGGACTTTCCACTGAATTCAGTATTTTTTCATTCAGTGAATTTATTACTAATACCAGTAAGGAAAGGCAGAAAGTCGGGCGGGGCCGACTATATAATACCCTACACCTCCCTAACAATGCGATAAGGGTCATTGCGATAATAATTTGGAATAATTGGTAAATGTATTTTGAACCGATAATCGCTAAATTAGGCAATATTCGTTCCTAAATTGAGAAACATTTTTCTGGAGAACTTTGTAATGATCGGAAGTAAAGTACAACTTCTATAGCGCTTTGTAACCAAATCTGGAGGAACATATATATGGAGGTTATATATAAATCTGAATCGATTTTCCTTGAATACTCATTCATGTAAAATAGAAACCTGTTTCTGTCGAATTTCGTACTGATCGGATATAAAACACAGTCTCTACAGCGCTTACATGTCAAATTGGGGGTAACATATATATATATGGGGGCTATATCTAAATCTGAACTGATTTTCTCCGAATTTTGCGGTATTCCTTCATGTAATAAGAAACCTCTTTCTGCCGAATTTCTTACCGATCGGATATAAAATACAGTTTCTACAGCGCTTGAATTTCAAATCGGGGGTAACATATATATGGGGACTATATCTAAATCTGAACCGATTTTCTGCGAATTTGGCAGTATTCCTTCATGTAATAAGAAACCTCTTTCTGCCGAATTTCGTACTGATCGGATATAAAATACAGTTTCTACAGCGCTTACATATCAAATCGGGGGTAACATATATATGGGGGCTATATATATATCTGAACCGATTTTCTCCGAATTTGGCAGTATTCCTTCATGTAATAACAAACCTCTTTCTGCCGAATTTCGTACTGATCGGATATAAAATACAGTTTCTACAGCGCTAATTTTGACATGGGCAGCGAAGCGCACCGGGCTCAGCTAGTCTATATATATAAAAGAGAGTGTTTGTTTGTGGGTTTGTATGTTTGTTTGTTTGTTCCGTATAGACGTCTAAACGGCTAGACCGATCATCTTTAAATTTTCACTGAATGTCCATGTGTAGGGGGTGCTGAAAATAGGGTACTTGAATTTTCGATATATTAAGTGGGCGTGGACCCGCCCGTATAGGTCCAATTTTGATATTGAGAAAATTTTTTAGCTAGAGTGCTGAAATTGTGTGTTTATGCATTTAGTGGCAGATTATGTAAATTTTCCAAAAATGGGCGGAATCGGACTAATGGGCGTGGCCCCGCCCATATAAGCCAAATTTTGAAATTGAAATATTTTCCACAATTCATTAGCGAGAGTTCTGCAATTTTCTGTACATGTATCTGGTAGCAGTCTGCGTGGTTGGTCCAAAAATGGGTGGGATCGGACCAATGGGCGTGGTCCATCCCATATATTTCAAATTTTAGAATTCTGATATCTTGAACAATTTGAAATTTAGTGCATATGTATCCGGTGGCAGTCTATGTTATTCGTCCTAAAATGGGCCGGATCGGACCTATCGGCGTGGCCCCGCACATATAAGCCGAATTTTGAAATTGAGATATCTTGGACAAGTTTTTAGCAAGAGTGCTGCCATTTAGTCTATATGTATGTATCCGGTCTACATTATTGGTCCCAAAATGGGCGGGATCAGATCAAAGGGCGTGGTCCAGCCCATATAAGCTATATTTGAAATTGAGATATCTCACACGATTTGTTAGCGAGAGTGCTGAAATTTTGCGTATATGTATCTGGTGGTAGTCTACGTGACTGGTCCAAAAATGAGCAGGATCGGACAAATGGGCGTGGCCCCGCCCATATGAGCCAAATTTTCAAATTGAGATATCTTGGACAATTTATTAGCGAGAGTGCTGCAATTTAGTGCATATGTATGTATTCGGTGGCAGTCTACGTTAATGGGCGGGATCAGACCAACGTGCGTGGCCCAGCCCAAATTTTGAAATTGATACAACTTAACCGATTTGTTAGCGAGAGTGCTGTAATTTCGTGTATATGTACCTGGTGTGAGTCTACGAGATTAGTCCCGAAATGTGTAGGATCGGACCAATGGGCGTGGCCCCACCCATATAAGCCAAATTTTTAAATTGAGATATTTTGTTAGCGAGAGTGCTGACATTTTGCGTATATGTATCTGGTGGTAGTCTACGTGACTGGTCCAAAAATGAGCGGGATCGTACAAATGGGCGTGGCCCCGCGCATGTAAGCCCAATTTTGAAATTGAGGTATCATGCACAATTTATTAACGAGAGTGCTGTAATTTTGCGATGTATCTGGTAGCAGTCTACGAGATTGGTCCAAAAATTGGCGGGATCGGATCAATGGGCGTGGCCCCGCCCTTATAAGCCAAATTTTGAAATTGAAATATCTTGCACAAATTTGTTTGCGAGAGCGCTGTAATTTTGCGCATAAGTATCTGGTGACAGTCTACGTGATTGCTCAATAAATGGGTGGGATCGGATCAACGGGCGTTGTCCCACCCATATAGACCAAATATTGAAATTGAGATATCTCACACGATTTGTTAGCGAGAGTGCTGAAATTTTGCGTATATGTATCTGGTGGTAGTCTACGTGACTGGTCCAAAAATGAGCAGGATCGGACAAATGGGCGTGGACCCGCCCATATGAGCCAAGTTTTTATATTGAGAATAATTATAGCTAGAGTGCTAAAATTTTGTGTGTATGCATTTAGTGGCATTTTATAAGATTGGCCCAAAATGGGCGGGATCGGACCAATGGGCGTGGCCCCGCCAATACAAGCCAAATTTTGAAATTGAGATATATGGACAATTTGTTAGCGAGAGTGGTGTAATTTTGTGTATGTGTATATGGTGACCGTCTACGTCATTGGTCCAAAAATGGGTATCAGACCAATGAGCGTGGCCCCGTCCATTTAAACCAAATTTTGAAATTGAGGTATTTCGCACAGTTTGTTAGCAAATCTGCTAAACTTTTGTCCATATATATCCGATGGCAGTCTAGGTGATTGGTGCAAATATGGGCGATACGAGTATCGGACCAATGGATGTGGCCACACCTATGTAAGCCAAATTTTGAAATTGAGATATCTTGCACAATTTGTTAGCGAGAATGCTGCGATTTTTTCATATGTATCTGATTGCAGGGCGGGATCGGGCCAATGGGCGTGACCCCGAAATATTTGCCAAGAAACAATGGTTATAAAATCAAATCCTAACTCGCGCAAATCGACATAAACCCACTGACCCCGTTGAAAATTAAAAAAAAAATTTGAATATATTATAACACTTTCTATTGTATAATTCAAACAACTACAGTATTATATTTTTTTTTCGAATTTAATATTCTATTTCATAAAAAATTTAAAAAAGCGTGACTTTTGATTATACTATTTAAAAACAAATAAAACTTCACATCTCAGTTATTTAATATGGCTTGTTTTTTTGAAGAACTTACTTACTTAAAAATCAAATGTTAGTTAGCAAATTAATGTTTTAAATCTTTTTTTACTGTCTATTCACTAGTGGGGGATCTACGAATCCTATAGTTCCCATCTATTCTCAGGATGGGGACTGGACAGTGATCCCAGATTGGATCTACAAGTCCTATAGTCCTCATCTATTCTCAGGATGGGGACTGGACGGTGATCCTAGACTGGTCACCAGTCCTAGATTTTCTGGAGTCTAACTGGTAGTATCTTCGGCTACGCAGTCTGACCAGAGCTCTTAATCTGCTACCACGGGAGTCAGGAAAGCCCTCGGTACGCAGGTACCGGCCTGACTATTGGTGAGGACCCTGTTGGGTGCACCGTGGTGGCTGTGGTTTAAACCAAAATCGCTGGGAGAGAATGGTCTCGGATGTGGAGTTGCAAACCAACCGGGCGCCATGACCCTAGAATGGCAGGAGTTTTAGATGGGCTGCGCTCCTAACCAAGGAGGAGGGAAAAAGTGGCCAGAATACACGGAATTGATTGGTACTCATGCACATTGTGCGTGGGGGCGTTGGTCAACTCAAGTATTCACCCGAGTGTTTAGAGCAAGGTGGAGTTAAGCCTTAACGGCAGGAATCCACCTAAATCCAAATACTCACTGTCCATTCACTAGCATAACATACTTTCTATAACACGTCCTGTAGCATCGGTTAGCAATTGAACACATAGTTCAGTTCCTTGAATGTGCGATGGAATTTCTGGATCAGGGAGTGGCAGATCATCAAACTGTATTTTATCCAATAAGTGTTCGAATGGAATGCTTGCGGTAAATGCAGGCTCGGATAATATTGTGTCTTCATCTACATAAATCAACTAAATTAACGTAATCTGTGCAACTGGAGTTAATTGAGTGCCGCTTATAAATTCTAAGTTTAGTTGAGTCATGCTGATCATGATGATGTAGAATTTTTTGTATGGCTCTTTTGCGTATAGCTTTACTATCATCAAAACGCATTGTTAATAAAACATGATTGGGTTGAGCAAAAATGCATTATTTTGTATACAATTGTTTACAATTTCTCGTAAGTTTTGTATAAATTTATAAACGCATAAACGCATAAATTTATATAAAAGCGAGCTGCCATATATAACTGAATTATAGAACTTGGCATTAAAGTATATTGGTACATAAACTTTCATAATGTATGTTGCTAAATTTGTTGATGATAAACTTCTGGCAATGAATAGGCGCAAAAGTATGCTGGCTTTTGTTAACCAACGAGAACGAACCATTTGTCCCTGTTTCATGTTTGCTAAATTTTGGGTACAAAAACCTTCAGACACAGCTTTGGCTAGTCGATACAGGTATCAGTAGATATACCTGTTTCCATTAGCGGAGGCATACTCCCAAACGAAATCGATTCAAAATCGGGTACAGCCTGCAACAAGAATATTGTATAAGAAATTCACATCGAAATAACGCAACTGTAAAATCAAATTAAGTTCCAATTTAAATAACTAGGTGCCAACTGGAAGTTGTTCGCAAGTTTCAATTAATTTCGATAAAGTCCCACTTGCAGTGCGTGGTATACTTGTAGCATACATTTCCAAAGGATCAAAGAAATGGCGAAACGACAGTTCATTAAAATGCCACAAGCAAACAAACCAATGCAATGGTTTGGCCAATAAAACTTCAATCCTTCGAATTATTCCATTTTCGGTGCCGTTACTAGTAGGTTCTCCTTAGCAGGAAAACCCTATTAAGTTGGAAAGAGATGGATTTTTTCCTGGAAAAACTCGTATATCTTTTTTTGTTTTGTATTGGCGTCTTCAGCGTCAACTTTAATATGTCCCAACAGTCTGCTTTCTGGCTCCTTACGGATCACTATATGAGATTCTTTTTTAATTCCCGAATGGAATTTCCAACTTATTTCTTTACTTGATAGTGCTTTATTTTTTCTTCCATCAAAAGAAAATGCTAGCAAATCTGAACCGTTACACCGCATTCTATGAACGGACTCCCTTCTTTTAATTTTGTCACGAGCTGCTTTACATTAGTCCAAAGTCTTTAAGTAAAGCCGTAGCCAGACACGAAGCAACTCGGTCAGAAATTCCGAATCTATCGCACATCATAGCGAAATTTAAGGCATCGTACCTTTCAGTTTATGCTCCTCTTTTCAGCAAAGTTGACTGTCTTGTAGGTGGCTTTGCAAACTCTATTTCACATTCCATATGCTCATAACCAGGCCAATATGAGGGATCTACACGCTGAAAAAAAATCGCTTCTGTTGTATATAGGTTAGGTTAGGTTGAAGAGAGGAGACGTTTAAACGTCTCATGTCCATGGACTTACACTTAAGCCAGTGGTTCGGCCTGTTGTGCGCTCCTTATTTATGATCTTTTTATACCTCACGAGTTACAGAAAATCAGTACTAGACACGAATTTTCTCGGTATCTTCCAGTCATATTCTACAGAAGAGTAAGTCTGGTAATATGTCGGACCCGAAATGTTGGGATCTTGCATGTGTGAAAGCCGGGCAGTGACACAGAAAATGTTCCATCGTTTCGATGTTTTCTCTGCGTGCCCTGCATTCGTCGTTTCCTGCTAGTCCTATGCGATGAAGATGTGCTTGTAAGCTTGAGTGTCCCGTTAGAACACTCATCATCTTACTAATATCGATCTTGTTTAGTTTCAGAAGACTTCTTGTTTTCTTTTCATTTGGGTCACCCCACAGTATCTTTGCAGTTGCTCCTACTGCCCAGTGCTTCAACTCATTTTTCGTGGCTTCGAAAGGTTTCCAATTTTCCAAGTTTATTACTCGAAGTTCTCTGCCCTTTGAAGCCAAGCTGTTTGCCCGTTCATTTCCAATCACTCCGTTGTGACCTGGTACCCAGCAAATACGCAATTGACCATGGGCTGAGTAATCATTTATGGTTTGTTCCAAACATATTCTGTTGGAAACATACATATGTTTACGGTACAATCCAAATATATAATATTTGACACCCACAAATATTATGTGTTGGGGAGGGTGTTGTTCTAAACAAAATTATGTTTTCATCCTAATATTTTTTTATTTGGAAACAATATTTCCGAAACAATCTTAGTACCGATTCACACGAGGCAATTTTTTCCATGCAAGTGTCAAAGTTTGTAGGAGAGAGAGGCAGCCGGAAAGAGATCTCTGCCTCTCTCTCCCACAAACTTTGACCCTTACTTGGAAAAAATTGCCTAGTATGAATCAGCACATGGTATTTTGGCAATGTATCGATGCCTTAATTTAAAAGAAAGTTTTTAGTTTTTTAGAAATTTAGAGTTTAATTTTTTAGAAATTTTATATGTTTATAAAATTCTATTCAAACTTAAATTGCACAATCTTGCGTAACGACAAAAATCATTGATAGATTGACAATTGGACTATTTATAAATTAAAAATTAGTGCTGTAAAACAAAAGAAAATGCTGCTTATGACATTTTTACCTATAAAGTATAACACAAAATCGAGGAAAAAAATAAAACTAAAATTGCCAAAGTCAACGAAGTTTTAAAATTTTTTGTATATATAATGTATTTGAATAAATTCTTAAACAATATCTTTGTTTGTTTGTAAACACATATTTTATTTGTGACAGTAAGTTCGCAAATATATTTTGGTGATATATTTTAATATATGCGTTCCAAACAAAATTTCTTGACTTTCAAATCTATATATCTATCTATCTATCTATATATATAAAATCTATATATATAAAAGAGAGTGTCTGTTTGTGGGTTTGTTTGTGGGTTTGTTTGTTTGTTCCGTATAGACGTCTAAACGGCTTGACCGATCATATTGAAATTTTCACAGAATGTACATGGGTAGGGGGTGCTGAAAATAGGGTACTTGAATTTTCGATATATCAAGTGGGCGTGGACCCGCCCATATGGGTCAAATTGAGGTATTGAGAAAATTTTTTAGCTAGAGTGCTGAAATTTTGTTTGTTTGCATTTAATGGCAGATTATGTGAATTTTCCAAAAATGGGCGGAATCGGACCAATGGGCGTGGCCCCACCCATATAAGCCAAATTTTGAAATTGAGATATTTTGCACAATTTGTTAGCGAGAGTGCTGGAATTTTGTGTATATGTAAACGGTGGCAGTCTACGTGATTGGTCCAAAAATGGGCGGGATCGGACCAATGGGCGTGGCCCCGCCCACATAGACCAAATTTTGAAATTTTGATATCTTGCACAATTTGCTAGCGGGAGTGCTGCAATGTTGCGTATATGTATCTGGTGGCATTCTACGTAATTGGTCAAAAAATGGGCGGGACCGGACCAATGGGCGTGGCCCCGCCCATATAAGCCAAATTTTGAAATTGATATAATTTGCACAATATGTTAGTTAGAGTGTTGTAATGTTGTACATATGTATCTGATGGCAGTCCACGTGATTGATCCAAAAACGGGCGGGATCGAACCAATGGGCGTGGCACCGCCCATATAAGCCAAATTTAAAAAATGTGATATCTTGCACAATTTGTTAGCGAGAGACCTGGAATTTTGTGTATATATATCCGTTGGCGATCTACGTGATTGGTCCAAAAATAAGCGGGTTCGGACCAATAGGCTTGGCCCCGCCCACAATGACCAAATTTTGAAATTTTTATATCTTGCACAATTTGCTAGCGGGAGTGCTGAAATGTTGCGTATATGTATCTGGTGGCATTCTACGTAATTGGTCAACAAATGGGCGGGATCGGACCAATGGGCTTGGCCCCGCCCATATAAGCCAAATTTTGAAATTGATATAATTTTTATATCTTGCACAATTGGTTAGCGAGAGTGCTGAAATTTTGTGTATATGTATGTATATGGTGGCAGCCTGCGTGATTGGTCCAAAAATGGGCGGGATCGGCCCAATGGGCGTGGCCCCGCCCACATAGACCATATTTTGATATCTTGCACAATTTGCTATCGGGAGTGCTGCAATGTTGTGTATATGTATCTGGTGGCATTCTACGTAATTGGTCAGAAAATGGGCGGGATCGGACCAAAGGGCGTGGCCCCGCCCTTATAAGCCAAATTTCGAAATTGATATATCTTGCACAATTTTTTATCTAGAGTGCTGTCATGTTGTACATATGTATCTGGTGACAGTCCTCGTGATTGGTCCAAAAATTGGCGGGATCTGACCAATGGGCGTGCCACTGCCCATATAAGCCAAATTTTGAAATTGATTTATATTGCTCATTTAGTTAGCGAGAGTGTTGAAATTTTGCGTACATGTATCTGGTAGCAGTCTACGTGATTGGCTTACAAATGGGCGGAATAGGACCAGTGGGCGTGGCACAGCCCATATTTTGATATAACTTGCAAGTATTATATAGGAAATACATGAACTAAAATGCTCGGTATGCGATAATTACAGCTGCTCACTCCAATACAATCGTAATATGATAATGTGATGCATGACCAATGAAACAAGAATTTGGAAATTTTATAAGTATACATTTCTATTTTCTGGACTTTCCACTGAATTCAGTATTTTTTCATTCAGTGAATTTATTACTAATACCAGTAAGGAAAGGCAGAAAGTCGGGCGGGGCCGACTATATAATACCCTACACCTCCCTAACAATGCGATAAGGGTCATTGCGATAATAATTTGGAATAATTGGTAAATGTATTTTGAACCGATAATCGCTAAATTAGGCAATATTCGTTCCTAAATTGAGAAACATTTTTCTGGAGAACTTTGTAATGATCGGAAGTAAAGTACAACTTCTATAGCGCTTTGTAACCAAATCTGGAGGAACATATATATGGAGGTTATATATAAATCTGAATCGATTTTCCTTGAATACTCATTCATGTAAAATAGAAACCTGTTTCTGTCGAATTTCGTACTGATCGGATATAAAACACAGTCTCTACAGCGCTTACATGTCAAATTGGGGGTAACATATATATATATGGGGGCTATATCTAAATCTGAACTGATTTTCTCCGAATTTTGCGGTATTCCTTCATGTAATAAGAAACCTCTTTCTGCCGAATTTCTTACCGATCGGATATAAAATACAGTTTCTACAGCGCTTGAATTTCAAATCGGGGGTAACATATATATGGGGACTATATCTAAATCTGAACCGATTTTCTGCGAATTTGGCAGTATTCCTTCATGTAATAAGAAACCTCTTTCTGCCGAATTTCGTACTGATCGGATATAAAATACAGTTTCTACATCGCTTACATATCAAATCGGGGGTAACATATATATGGGGGCTATATATATATCTGAACCGATTTTCTCCGAATTTGGCAGTATTCCTTCATGTAATAACAAACCTCTTTCTGCCGAATTTCGTACTGATCGGATATAAAATACAGTTTCTACAGCGCTAATTTTGACATGGGCAGCGAAGCGCACCGGGCTCAGCTAATATATATAAAAGAGAGTGTCTGTTTGTGGGTTTGTTTGTGGGTTTGTTTGTTTGTTCCGTATAGACGTCTAAACGGCTTGACCGATCATATTGAAATTTTCACAGAATGTACATGGGTAGGGGGTGCTGAAAATAGGGTACTTGAATTTTCGATATATCAAGTGGGCGTGGACCCGCCCATATGGGTCAAATTGAGGTATTGAGAAAATTTTTTAGCTAGAGTGCTGAAATTTTGTTTGTTTGCATTTAATGGCAGATTATGTGAATTTTCCAAAAATGGGCGGAATCGGACCAATGGGCGTGGCCCCACCCATATAAGCCAAATTTTGAAATTGAGATATTTTGCACAATTTGTTAGCGAGAGTGCTGGAATTTTGTGTATATGTAAACGGTGGCAGTCTACGTGATTGGTCCAAAAATGGGCGGGATCGGACCAATGGGCGTGGCCCCGCCCACATAGACCAAATTTTGAAATTTTGATATCTTGCACAATTTGCTAGCGGGAGTGCTGCAATGTTGCGTATATGTATCTGGTGGCATTTTACGTAATTGGTCAAAAAATGGGCGGGACCGGACCAATGGGCGTGGCCCCGCCCATATAAGCCAAATTTTGAAATTGATATAATTTGCACAATATGTTAGTTAGAGTGTTGTAATGTTGTACATATGTATCTGATGGCAGTCCACGTGATTGATCCAAAAACGGGCGGGATCGAACCAATGGGCGTGGCACCGCCCATATAAGCCAAATTTAAAAAATGTGATATCTTGCACAATTTGTTAGCGAGAGACCTGGAATTTTGTGTATATATATCCGTTGGCGATCTACGTGATTGGTCCAAAAATAAGCGGGTTCGGACCAATAGGCTTGGCCCCGCCCACAATGACCAAATTTTGAAATTTTTATATCTTGCACAATTTGCTAGCGGGAGTGCTGAAATGTTGCGTATATGTATCTGGTGGCATTCTACGTAATTGGTCAACAAATGGGCGGGATCGGACCAATGGGCTTGGCCCCGCCCATATAAGCCAAATTTTGAAATTGATATAATTTTTATATCTTGCACAATTGGTTAGCGAGAGTGCTGAAATTTTGTGTATATGTATGTATATGGTGGCAGCCTGCGTGATTGGTCCAAAAATGGGCGGGATCGGCCCAATGGGCGTGGCCCCGCCCACATAGACCATATTTTGATATCTTGCACAATTTGCTATCGGGAGTGCTGCAATGTTGTGTATATGTATCTGGTGGCATTCTACGTAATTGGTCAGAAAATGGGCGGGATCGGACCAAAGGGCGTGGCCCCGCCCTTATAAGCCAAATTTCGAAATTGATATATCTTGCACAATTTTTTATCTAGAGTGCTGTCATGTTGTACATATGTATCTGGTGACAGTCCCCGTGATTGGTCCAAAAATTGGCGGGATCTGACCAATGGGCGTGCCACTGCCCATATAAGCCAAATTTTGAAATTGATTTATATTGCTCATTTAGTTAGCGAGAGTGTTGAAATTTTGCGTACATGTATCTGGTAGCAGTCTACGTGATTGGCTTACAAATGGGCGGAATAGGACCAGTGGGCGTGGCACAGCCCATATTTTGATATAACTTGCAAGTATTATATAGGAAATACATGAACTAAAATGCTCGGTATGCGATAATTACAGCTGCTCACTCCAATACAATCGTAATATGATAATGTGATGCATGACCAATGAAACAAGAATTTGGAAATTTTATAAGTATACATTTCTATTTTCTGGACTTTCCACTGAATTCAGTATTTTTTCATTCAGTGAATTTATTACTAATACCAGTAAGGAAAGGCAGAAAGTCGGGCGGGGCCGACTATATAATACCCTACACCTCCCTAACAATGCGATAAGGGTCATTGCGATAATAATTTGGAATAATTGGTAAATGTATTTTGAACCGATAATCGCTAAATTAGGCAATATTCGTTCCTAAATTGAGAAACATTTTTCTGGAGAACTTTGTAATGATCGGAAGTAAAGTACAACTTCTATAGCGCTTTGTAACCAAATCTGGAGGAACATATATATGGAGGTTATATATAAATCTGAATCGATTTTCCTTGAATACTCATTCATGTAAAATAGAAACCTGTTTCTGTCGAATTTCGTACTGATCGGATATAAAACACAGTCTCTACAGCGCTTACATGTCAAATTGGGGGTAACATATATATATATGGGGGCTATATCTAAATCTGAACTGATTTTCTCCGAATTTTGCGGTATTCCTTCATGTAATAAGAAACCTCTTTCTGCCGAATTTCTTACCGATCGGATATAAAATACAGTTTCTACAGCGCTTGAATTTCAAATCGGGGGTAACATATATATGGGGACTATATCTAAATCTGAACCGATTTTCTGCGAATTTGGCAGTATTCCTTCATGTAATAAGAAACCTCTTTCTGCCGAATTTCGTACTGATCGGATATAAAATACAGTTTCTACAGCGCTTACATATCAAATCGGGGGTAACATATATATGGGGGCTATATATATATCTGAACCGATTTTCTCCGAATTTGGCAGTATTCCTTCATGTAATAACAAACCTCTTTCTGCCGAATTTCGTACTGATCGGATATAAAATACAGTTTCTACAGCGCTAATTTTGACATGGGCAGCGAAGCGCACCGGGCTCAGCTAATATATATAAAAGAGAGTGTCTGTTTGTGGGTTTGTTTGTGGGTTTGTTTGTTTGTTCCGTATAGACGTCTAAACGGCTTGACCGATCATATTGAAATTTTCACAGAATGTACATGGGTAGGGGGTGCTGAAAATAGGGTACTTGAATTTTCGATATATCAAGTGGGCGTGGACCCGCCCATATGGGTCAAATTGAGGTATTGAGAAAATTTTTTAGCTAGAGTGCTGAAATTTTGTTTGTTTGCATTTAATGGCAGATTATGTGAATTTTCCAAAAATGGGCGGAATCGGACCAATGGGCGTGGCCCCACCCATATAAGCCAAATTTTGAAATTGAGATATTTTGCACAATTTGTTAGCGAGAGTGCTGGAATTTTGTGTATATGTAAACGGTGGCAGTCTACGTGATTGGTCCAAAAATGGGCGGGATCGGACCAATGGGCGTGGCCCCGCCCACATAGACCAAATTTTGAAATTTTGATATCTTGCACAATTTGCTAGCGGGAGTGCTGCAATGTTGCGTATATGTATCTGGTGGCATTTTACGTAATTGGTCAAAAAATGGGCGGGACCGGACCAATGGGCGTGGCCCCGCCCATATAAGCCAAATTTTGAAATTGATATAATTTGCACAATATGTTAGTCAGAGTGTTGTAATGTTGTACATATGTATCTGATGGCAGTCCACGTGATTGATCCAAAAACGGGCGGGATCGAACCAATGGGCGTGGCACCGCCCATATAAGCCAAATTTAAAAAATGTGATATCTTGCACACTTTGTTAGCGAGAGACCTGGAATTTTGTGTATATATATCCGTTGGCGATCTACGTGATTGGTCCAAAAATAAGCGGGTTCGGACCAATAGGCTTGGCCCCGCCCACAATGACCAAATTTTGAAATTTTTATATCTTGCACAATTTGCTAGCGGGAGTGCTGAAATGTTGCGTATATGTATCTGGTGGCATTCTACGTAATTGGTCAACAAATGGGCGGGATCGGACCAATGGGCTTGGCCCCGCCCATATAAGCCAAATTTTGAAATTGATATAATTTTTATATCTTGCACAATTGGTTAGCGAGAGTGCTGAAATTTTGTGTATATGTATGTATATGGTGGCAGCCTGCGTGATTGGTCCAAAAATGGGCGGGATCGGCCCAATGGGCGTGGCCCCGCCCACATAGACCATATTTTGATATCTTGCACAATTTGCTATCGGGAGTGCTGCAATGTTGTGTATATGTATCTGGTGGCATTCTACGTAATTGGTCAGAAAATGGGCGGGATCGGACCAAAGGGCGTGGCCCCGCCCTTATAAGCCAAATTTCGAAATTGATATATCTTGCACAATTTTTTATCTAGAGTGCTGTCATGTTGTACATATGTATCTGGTGACAGTCCTCGTGATTGGTCCAAAAATTGGCGGGATCTGACCAATGGGCGTGCCACTGCCCATATAAGCCAAATTTTGAAATTGATTTATATTGCTCATTTAGTTAGCGAGAGTGTTGAAATTTTGCGTACATGTATCTGGTAGCAGTCTACGTGATTGGCTTACAAATGGGCGGAATAGGACCAGTGGGCGTGGCACAGCCCATATTTTGATATAACTTGCAAGTATTATATAGGAAATACATGAACTAAAATGCTCGGTATGCGATAATTACAGCTGCTCACTCCAATACAATCGTAATATGATAATGTGATGCATGACCAATGAAACAAGAATTTGGAAATTTTATAAGTATACATTTCTATTTTCTGGACTTTCCACTGAATTCAGTATTTTTTCATTCAGTGAATCTATTACTAATACCAGTAAGGAAAGGCAGAAAGTCGGGCGGGGCCGACTATATAATACCCTACACCTCCCTAACAATGCGATAAGGGTCATTGCGATAATAATTTGGAATAATTGGTAAATGTATTTTGAACCGATAATCGCTAAATTAGGCAATATTCGTTCCTAAATTGAGAAACATTTTTCTGGAGAACTTTGTAATGATCGGAAGTAAAGTACAACTTCTATAGCGCTTTGTAACCAAATCTGGAGGAACATATATATGGAGGTTATATATAAATCTGAATCGATTTTCCTTGAATACTCATTCATGTAAAATAGAAACCTGTTTCTGTCGAATTTCGTACTGATCGGATATAAAACACAGTCTCTACAGCGCTTACATGTCAAATTGGGGGTAACATATATATATATGGGGGCTATATCTAAATCTGAACTGATTTTCTCCGAATTTTGCGGTATTCCTTCATGTAATAAGAAACCTCTTTCTGCCGAATTTCTTACCGATCGGATATAAAATACAGTTTCTACAGCGCTTGAATTTCAAATCGGGGGTAACATATATATGGGGACTATATCTAAATCTGAACCGATTTTCTGCGAATTTGGCAGTATTCCTTCATGTAATAAGAAACCTCTTTCTGCCGAATTTCGTACTGATCGGATATAAAATACAGTTTCTACAGCGCTTACATATCAAATCGGGGGTAACATATATATGGGGGCTATATATATATCTGAACCGATTTTCTCCGAATTTGGCAGTATTCCTTCATGTAATAACAAACCTCTTTCTGCCGAATTTCGTACTGATCGGATATAAAATACAGTTTCTACAGCGCTAATTTTGACATGGGCAGCGAAGCGCACCGGGCTCAGCTAGTATATATATAAAAGAGAGTGTCTGTTTGTGGGTTTGTTTGTATGTTTGTTCCGTATAGACGTCTAAACGGCTAGACCGGTCATCTTGAAATTTTCACAGAATGTACATGTGAAGGGGGTGCTGAAAATAGTGTACTTGAATTTTCGATATATCAAGTGGGCGTGGACCCGCCCATAGGGGTCCAATTTTGATATTAAGAAATTTTTTTAGCTAGAGTGCTGCAATTTTTTGTGTATGCATTTAGTGGCAGATAATGTGAATTTTCCAAAAATGGGCGGAGTCGGACCAATGGGCGTGGCCCCGCCCATATAAGCCAAATTTTGAAATTCAAATATTTTCTACAATTTATTAGAGAGAGTTCTGTATTTGAGTGTATATGTATCTGGTGACAGTCTACGTGATTGGTCCAAAAATTGGCGGGATCGGACCAATGGGCGTGGCCCCGCCCACATAGACCAAATTTTGAAATTTCGATATCTTGCACAATTTATTATCAAGAGTGCTGCAGTTTTGATTATATGTATCTGGTGACAGTCTCCGTGATTGGTCCAAAAATGGGCGGGATCGGCTCAATGGGCGTGGCCCCGCCCATATAAGCCAAATTTTAAAAATGTGATATCTTGCACAATTTTATACCGAGAGACCTGGAATTATGTGTATATGTATATGGTGGCAGTCTGCGTGATTGGTCCAAAAATGGGCGGGATCGGCTCAATGGGCGTGGCCCAGCCCACATAGACCAAATTTTGAAATTTCGATATCTTGCACAATTTGCTAGCGAGACTGCTGCAATGTTGTGTATATGTATCTGGTAGCAGGCCACGTGATTTTTCCAAAAATGGGCGGGATCGGACCAATGGGCCTGGCACCGCCCATATAAGCCAAATTTTAAAAATGTGATATCTTGCACAATTTTATACCGAGAGACCTGGAATTTTGTGTATATGTATATGGTGGCAGTCTACGTGATTGGCCCAAAAATTGGCGGGATCGGCCCAATGGGCGTGGCCCCGCCCACATAGATCAAATTTTGAAATTTCGATATCTTGCACAATTTATTATCAAGAGTGCTGCAGTTTTGTTTATATGTATCTGGTGACAGTCTCCGTGATTGGTCCAAAAATGGGCGGGATCGGCTCAATGGGCGTGGGCCCGCCCACATAGACCAAATTTTTAAATTGAGATATCTTGCACAATTTGCCAGCGAGAGTGCTGCAATGTTGTGTATATGTATCTGGTAGCAGTCCACGTGATTTTTCCAAAAATGGGCGGGAGCGGACCAATGCGCGTGGCCCCGCCCACATAAGCCAAATTTTGTAATTGATATATCTTGCACAATATGTTAGCGAGAGTGCTGGAATTTTGTGTATATGTATATGGTGGCAGTCTGCGTGATTGGTCAGAAAATGGGCGGGATCGGCTCAATGGGCGTGGCCCAGCCCACATAGACCAAATTTTGAAATTTCGATATCTTGCACAATTTGCTAGCGAGAGTGCTGCAATGTTGTGTATATGTATCTGGTAGCAGTCCACGTGATTTTTCCAAAAATGGGCGGGAGCGGACCAATGCGCGTGGCCCCGCCCACATAAGCCAAATTTTGAAATTGATATATCTTGCACAATATGTTAGCGAGAGTGCTGGAATTTTGTGTATATGTATATGGTGGCAGTCTGCGTGATTGGTCAGAAAATGGGCGGGATCGGACCAGTGGGCGTGGCCCCGCCCTTATAAGCCAAATTTCGAAATTGATATATCTTGCACAATTTTTTATCTAGAGTGCTGTAATGTTGTACATATGTATCTGGTGACAGTCCACGTGATTGGTCCAAAAATTCGCGGGATCTGACCAATGGGCGTGCCACTGCCCATATAAGCCAAATTTTGAAATTGAATTATCTTGCTCATTTTGTTAGCGAGAGTGTTGAAATTTTGCGTATATGTATCTGGTAGCAGTCTACGTGATTGGCTTACAAATGGGCGGAATAGGACCAGTGGGCGTGGCACAGCCCATATTTTGATATATCTTGCAAGTATTATATAGGAAATACATGAACATAAATGCTCGGTATGCGATAATTACAGCTGCTCACTCCAATACAATCGCAATATGATAATGTGATGCATGACCAATGAAACAAGAATTTGGAAATTTTATAAGTATACATTTCTATTTTCTGGACTTTCCACTGAATTCGGTATTTTTTCATTCAGTGAATTTATCACTAATACCAGTAAGGAAAGGCAGAAAGTCGGGCGGGGCCGATTAGGGTCATTGCGATAATAATTTGGAATAATTGGTAAATGTGGTGTGTGTGTGTGTGTATGTATATCTTATTTTGAACCGATAATCGCTAAATTAAGCAATATTCGTTCCTAAATTGAGAAACATTTTTCTGGAGAACTTTGTAATGATCGGAAGTAAAGTACAACTTCTATAGCGCTTTGTAACCAAATCTGGAGGAACATATATATGGAGGTTATATATAAATCTGAATCGATTTTCCTTGAATACTCATTCATGTAAAATAGAAACCTGTTTCTGTCGAATTTCGTACTGATCGGATATAAAACACAGTATCTACAGCGCTTACATGTCAAATTGGGGGTAACATATATATGGGGGCTATATCTAAATCTGAACCGATTTTCTCCGAATTTTGCGGTATTCCTTCATGTAATAAGAAATCTCTTTCTGCCGAATTTCTTACTGATCGGATATAAAATACAGTTTCTACAGCGCTTGCATTTCAAATCGGGGATAACATATATATGGGGGCTATATCTAAATCTGAACCGATTTTCTCCGAATTTTGCAGTATTCCTTCATGTAATAACAAACCTCTTTCTGCCGAATTTCGTACTGATCGGATATAAAATACAGTTTCTACAGCGCTAATTTTGACATGGGCAGCGAAGCGCACCGGGCTCAGCTAGTCTATATATATAAAAGAGAGTGTCTGTTTGTGGGTTTGTTTGTTTGTATATTTGCTTGTTTGTTTGTTCCGTATAGACGCCTAAACGTCTGGACGGATCTTCTTGACATTTTCACAGAATATACATGTGTAGGGGGTACTGAAAATAGGGTACTTGAATTTTCGATATATCGGGTGGGCGTGGACCCGCCCATATGGGTCAAATTTTGATATTGAGAACATTTATTAGCTAGAGTGCTGAAATTTTTTGTCTATGCATTTAGTAGCAGATTATGTGAATTTTCCAAAAATGGGCGGAATCGGACCAATGGGCGTGGCCCCGCCCAAAAACGCCAACTTTTGAAATTGGGATATTTTACACCTTTTGTTACAGAGAGTGCTGAAATGTTGTGTATATGTATCTGGGGGCATTATACGCGATTGGTCCAAAAATTGGGCGGGATCGGGCAAATGGGCGTGGCCCCGCCCACATAGGCCAAATTTTGAAATTGAGAAATCTTAAACAATTTGTTAGCGAGAGTGCTGAAATTTTGCGTATATATATATCTGGTAGCAGTCTGCGTTATTGGTCCAGAATGGGCGGCATCGGAACAATGGGCGTGGCCCCGCCTCTATAGTTCAAATTTTTAAACTAAAATTTCTTACACAATTTGTTAGCGAGAGTGCTGAAATTTTGCGTATATGTATGTGGTAGCTGTCTACGTGATTGGTCCGAAAATGGGCGGGATCGGATCAATGGGCGTGGCCCCGCCCATATAAGCCAAATTTTGAAATTTAAATATTTTCCACAATTCATTAGCGAGAGTTCTGCAATTTTGTGTATATGTGTCTGGTGGCATTATGCGCGATTGGTCAAAAAATTGGGCGGGATCGGACCAATGGGCGTGGCCCCGCCCATATAGGCCAAATTTTGAAATTGAGATATCTTGCATAATTTATTAGCGAGAGTTCTGTAGTTTTGTGTGTAAGTATCTGGTGGCATTCTACGCGATTGGTCCAAAAAAGGGCGGCATCGGACCAATGGGCGTGGTCAAATTTTGAAATTAAAATATCTTACACAATTTGTTAGCGAGAGTGCTGACATTTTCCGTATATGTATCTGGTAGCAGTCTACGTGATTGATCAAAAAATGGGCGGGATCGGATCAATGGGCGTTGTCCGGCCCATATAGGCTAAACTTTTAAATTGAGATATCTTGCACAATTTATTAGCAAGATTTCTGTAATTTTGTGTATATATATCGGCTGGCATTCTACGCTATTGATCCAAAAATGGGCGGGATCACACCAATGAGCGTGGCCCCGCCCATATAGGCCAAATTTTTAAATTGAGATATCTTGCACAATTTATTAGCGAGAGTAGATTTGCGTATATGTATCTGCTAGCAGTCTGCGTGATTGGTCCAAAAATGGGCGGCATCGCACCAATGGGCGTGGCCCCGCCCCTATAGGTCAAATTTTTAAATTAAAATATCTTACACAATTTGTTAGTGAGAGTGCTGAATTTTTGCGTGTATGTATCTGGTAGCAGTCTCCGTGATTGGTCCAAAAATGGGCGGGATCGGATCAATGGACGTGGCCCCGTCCATATAGGCCAAATTTTCAAATTGAGATATCTTACACAGTTTATTAGCGAAAATGCTGTAATTTTGTGTAAAAATTGTTGTCGTGCACAATTTATAAGCGATAGTGCTGTAATTTTGTGAATATGTGTCTGGAGGCTGTCTACGTGATTAACACAAAAATTTGCGGAATAGGATCAGTGGGTGTAGCCCAGCCCGTAAAAGCCAATATTTTAAATTGATGTGTCTTCCTCAATTTGCTAGCGAGAGTGCTGTAATTTAGTGTATATGTATCTGGTGGAAGTTTAGGTTATTTGTCCAAGAATGGACGGGATCGAAAAATGGGCGAGTTCGCACCAATGGGCTTGGCCCCGCCCATATAGGTAAAATTTTATCTAGCACAATTTGTTAGCGACATTGCTGTAATTTTGGGTATATGTATCTGGTGACAGGCTACGTGATTGGTAAATAAAAATTGGAGGGGTTGGACCAATGGTTGTGACCCCGCCCACATGAGCTGTTTTGAAATTGATATATCTTGAGAAATTTGTTAGAGAGATTGCTGAGTTTTGTGTATATGTATTTGGCGGCAGTCTACGTTATTAGTCCAAAAATGGACGGGATCGGAAATCTGAAATCTGGGGCAACGAAGTGGACCGGGTCCAGCTAGTAAAATATATTTGTTCAAAAATATATAATATTTAAAAATTTTGGTTGCAAGTATATTTTCTTTGAATTCAAACATATCAAAAATGACGATTTTCCTCCGTGTAGGATAGTAGGTGGTTGCGTTGATTGTTGGTCAACGATGTTTAGCACACATTCGTTAATCGTAAGTTTACTTGTGGTTTGCTGGTCAATAATAAAGTCATGTAGGTTCTACGGAATCAATCCACAGCATCATGGTGTTGCTATTGTGCATTTACATTTACCGATGTAAAATATTTTATTTAAGTTATTTAAGAATTCTAAAAATGTACCGGATCTACATTTGTTCATGATTTCTTTACGATATTTCTTAATAAGATTGTTTAACTTTATCACTATACTTTTTTTTATTTATTACTAGCGGACCCGGCGAACTTCGCCTCGCCCCAATTTAACGCCTTCAGATAAACTCCAGAGTGATAATAAAACACAGATAGTTAAAATTTTAATGCGATTTGTTTAAAAGGAATCGAAATCAGTAGAGAGCGATGTGATAAACAACAAACAACGAAGACAGAAGACAGGCAACATACAGATAACCGTGCGAAAAACAGGGAAATTCGAGATTAATTCCACAGACTTCCTACGATTTGTCTTGAGATTTATTGATTGTCATCGTAAAAGCCAATCGTACAGGGAACTGAATCCGCTTGAATTGGAATGAAAGATCAGTTGGAATAATCGGAATTCGTGGGATAAGGACTTCCTCTCCTTTGAATTTTCCCTTGATGATCGTCGCCTGAATCACATTGTCCATCAGTTTCATAATGGACAACCGCGAACTATGCACAATTTCGGATGATTCAGATTCCGCAACATGATTATGATCGATTCCACCTTCAGCTGTAAATTATGCGGCGGAGCTCCTGGCACATCAAGCGAGTTCGATTTTACTTTGAATAATAAAATTCATGCTATCGACGTCCTTATTCTTCGCTGCTAATATTGCCCGTTCACTAATCTAATCGAGATTTGGAAACACTTTGGTGATGAGTTCCTCGTTCGACGATGTGAACTCGCAAAAATTAGCCGGGAACAATATCAATGCAGTGGAAACATCAACAGTAATTTGGCCATTACCAAGCGCCAACAGTTGTTTCGAGAATTCAAGAGCCGATGAGTCGTTCTGCAACGCGACTCTCATGTTCGTGGTCAATTTCAACTTCTTGACATGCCGCCACAAAGACCACGATTTCAGGCATGCATTAATTTCATCGGCAGTAGATTTCGGGATGACGGGAAGCGTTTGACGAAAATCTCCGGAGAGCAATATCATAGACTCACCAAATTGTCTCAAATCACGTCGTAAATCCTTCATCGTTCGGTCAACTGCCTCCAGAGCTCGTTTATGCGCCATCGTGCATTCATCCGAAATTATGATTTTGCAATGCCCGCAATCCAATAAGATAACCTTACCTCTTTTACTCAAACTTATTATCTGAAAAAATGTTCGAATTGATAAATATCGCGTTGAATTTTAATTGATCGTAATGCTTGTACCGTTTGCCGATGTGATACGCGATATAACTATCCGAAATCAGTGTAACAATACGCAAAACTCGAATGAATTGCAGAAACTTTTTTGTTTAATAGAAAATTAATAAAAAAAATTTGGATTGAAAAAAAGAACAGTAGATAGGAACAGTAGGAATCTCGCAAGAAATAGCTATTTTCGATTTTCCCAATTTTCCGACTTTTCCGGAGGGTTTTCCCCAAATTTTCTTTCATAACAACCTTCTCCAGGCAAATACGAACAACTGAAAAAAAAATTGAGCCAAATCGCTCCAGCCGTTCTGACGTGATGCCATTACACAGGTGGACCGTTTCATTTATATATATATAGATTATACCCTCACTTTAATGATACGTGGG
This sequence comes from Eudasyphora cyanicolor, assembly GCA_963930755.1. Taxonomy (NCBI): domain Eukaryota; kingdom Metazoa; phylum Arthropoda; class Insecta; order Diptera; family Muscidae; genus Eudasyphora; species Eudasyphora cyanicolor. The sequence goes on from OZ005737.1 coordinate 96,779,380, forward strand.
TATCATTTGTTACGGGACAAAAGTGTAACACATCGAAGGAGTGACCAAAGACCCTAAGTATGTTCGGCGGATATTCGTTTTACGTCATTTTAAGTCAAATGAGCAATGTCCGTCCGCCCGTCTGTCCGCTGGCTGGTGCGCACGATAACTCTCGAAAAGAGTAACCGATTGACTTCATATTTTGTATGTGGTAATATTTTTTTTATCTCCGGCTAAGTTCGAAGTGTAATGTTTTTATAGTACCTAGAGTGTCTCGAAAAATGGGCGTTATTATCATGTCCCTTTTGGTAGCTCCCACACAAACGTACCATTTTGTACAAAAAGTTAACAGCTTATATCGTGAATGTCATCACTACATACATATATGTATACACTCAAAATTTTACACTGTGTATAGTATCCAAAATTCCTACAGTCCTGTTAAATATGGGAGTTATGACCACACCCGTTTTAGTACCTCCCATACACAAAGAGCCAAGACATACCAAAATCAAATAGGTCATAATTTTAGTATCGGGTTTTCCAATAAGAGCGATATGATTTCATTGAAAAAAAACACACTTATTATTAAGGAAATTCAAAAGTTTTTTATTTAATGTGAAGTACAATCGATAAAATTAGGTTCTATATAAAACGTCATTCAAATGGCCTCCACGACTTCTTCTGCAGGAACGAATTCGATGAACCCAATTTTCGAGCACTTTTTCCACAAAATCAAGTCGTATGTCATGAATGGCACGTTCAATATTGACTTGTAAAGCTTGAAGAGTGTCTGGTTTATTTCGAAAGACCAATGACTTCAAATAACCCCACAAGAAAAAGTCTAATGGTGTTTCATTCCATTCAATATCACAATTTCTTGAAATAATCGAATCTCCAAACTTTTCTCGCAACACTTCAATTGTTTCATTTGCTGTGTGGCACGTAGCCACAATCGGCAATGGCAAAAAGATAGCTCTTAACGAGAGCTAAAATATTGCTCATGGCTATCAAGGTCGTATGTCGCCTAAAAAGTTTTTTTTTATTTAAAAAAATGAACATAATTTTCAAATGAGAACTGAAAGTTTATTTTTGCTCTAGCTCCTTAACGGTACGTCGGATCGGGAATGGAAAAAAGATAGCTCTTAATGAGAGCTAAAATATTGCTCATGGGTGTCAAGGTCGTAGGTCGACTGGAAAGTGTTTTTTTTTTTGGATTTTAAAAAATGGACTTAGCGCAAGAGAGGTTGGAATTGGAGATCGATTTTTTTGATAATAAAACTGAAAAGTTTGGAAACGCTGTTCTTGCGTATATCTCTCCATGATGGAATTATAAACACTACTGAATAGAATGAAAAACAAATGATAGATCATGACATATTACAAATGACCGAAACGTCACTTCAAATTCATATCATCCCTATTGCAAAACCCGTTACATATACCAGCGCATATTTACATTGCTCACAATCACTTAAAAAATAATATTTTAAAACATCACCATTAATTGGTAAATACAGTTCACTAAAATCACTTGGCAAGCCAAAAGAACTAAAGTTCCGAATTATCAGAATCGACGGACATTGCTGATGTTTCGATAAATATATAGTATTTATCTATATATATCACTATGCAACAAAATATTTTTTTTTGTGTCCAAGACATAAAAATTAATTTTTTTGTACAGATTGTGGCATACTGTTATATAAAATCAAAACCAACAATTTTTTTATAGATACATTTTTTTTTTAATTTTGTTTATTAAAAATGCTATTATCGTCGAAGGTGCAATTTAATTTTTGGAGTATATTCCCGATCAGGTCGACTTATACGTTACGCTAACTTATACTTACGCTATTAATGTGGGCTACCAATGTTGGAAATATCTCTTTCACTTTGAAACAGTGGTTTAGTAACAGTCATTAACCAAATTGGATAAAGTAGATTTTCTTCCAAACAAAACTTTCTTGGGAAAAAAAACAAAACAAATAGAAAAAAAATATTTTTTTAGTAGTTTGCATCCTTGCAAAAAAAAAATAATGCCTATTTGAAAAAAAATCTATGGATAAATGTAGAAATTATAGCCCTTTTGGTAGAGGTAAGAGATTTTCAAAAAATCTTTTTTTAATTTCTGTTTAAATAGCGATTTTATTTGTTACTTTTGTTTATATTATGTACATTTGAGTTTATTTACATGTAGAAGTTTCATTAGAGGTAATTGTGAGTTCTTTGGTGACGTTTGTAGATTTCGGAATCGGTTTCTCTAATGAGGAACCAAATATAATCTCCTATTATACTTTCATTCCAGTGCCCTTGGTAACGCCGCTCGATGGACTTCATTACTTGGTGAAACCTTTCGCCACGTTCGTCCCTTACGTCGCCAAGATTCTCGGGGAAAGCATTTAAATGAGAATGCAAGAAATGCATTTTGAGGGACATATTTACACCTGTTGGAATACATAAAGCGAAATATAAGTTAGAAGAATACATACATATGTGTTATATACATAAATATAGAAAAAATATATATTTCTTACCAATTTTTTTATAATTTTTTAACAAATCATTAATCATTGTTTCAAATTGCGGGCTTTTATTGGATCCAAGGAAATTTTAAACTCAAGCTTAAACGACCTCCATGCTGCAATTTCATCCGACGTCAAAAATGATTCATCAGTTTCATTATTTTAGGCCTATCAAAAACGCCTTCTTCGATTTTTTGAAAAGAAAGACTTTTAAATAAACTTTTTAAATATGAGAGTGAATTGCCATCTTTCTTTAAGGCTTTTACAAAATTTTTAAAGAGCCCCAGCTTAATATGCAGTTTTGGCAAAATAATGTTTTCTTTTTGGACGAGAGGTGTGTATTTTATGTTTTATGTTTCACCCAATGTAATGTGTTTTCTTGCTGGCCATTACTTTCTTCTGTAATGATCGTCGCGAGCACGGCTGTCCCAGAGGTATAAAAACAGCAATATTTTGTATCTCTACAATTTTGTAATATCTGACATCAAACCTCATAAAATAAAATGCAAGTGCAATGTCTCTTATATGTCTCCCTCACATATGGCTAAATCAATATAAGCAAAAACATCATTTAAAAACAAAAAAATATGAAGCAAATTTTTTTTGAATTTCGCATCTATCCGTAGATTTTTTAAATAGACAGTGTTTCCTTCGTTAGCATGCTGGCTTTTAATAAAGGCTCCGCCCAATAACTTTTTTTTGAAAACATCGAGTGTAGCTTCGGCTGTGTGGCACGTAGCGCCGTCCTGTTGAAACCAAATGTTGCCAATATCCTCCTCTTCAATTTTTGTGAACAAAAATTCGTTCAACATGGCCCGATAACGATCGCCATTGACTGTAACGGCCACTCCTTGCTCATTTTCGAAGAAAAATGGCCCAATGGCCCAATTATGCCTCTGGACCAAAATCCGCACCAAGCAGTGACTCGTTTTGGGTGTATCGGCTTTTTAATGTATGCGTGCGGGTTTTCTGTGCCCCAAATGCGACAATTTTGCTTGTTTAGATACCCGCCAAGATCAAAATGAGCTTCATCTGAAAAGATGATTTTTTTGGCAAAATCGGCATCTTCTGTAAGTCGATCGCTCCCAGCGTTGTTCAAGCGTATACACAACCATATTCGTTCAGCGGAAGGATAAAACTAATTATCTGTCAAATCAGACATGAGCTAAGTGTTACGATTCACGAAATAAGCACTAGTTGAAAAAAAAACGTGTGATAGCGGACCCTTTATTTTGTATGGTTTCTTTTTGTACCGGGAAAAGGCGTTTTTTTAAATAATTTTTTCTCATTTTTTTGACGACTGTTACTAAACCAAAGAATCTACGTGAAAGTGATATTCGCAGCATATGTAGCCCTCATAATTCCCTTTAATTTAACGCACAAAAAGGCTCAATCAGGCTTACAGTTGAAAAGTTGTTAATATTTTATTCGTGTTTGTGACACCAAATTACACCAGAAACTGTTACCCACATCCCTTGGACAAAATTTTTAAACAATGGGTGTTCCCCTTTTGGGTGTTGCAAACAAATGCACAAACTTATAATACACTGGACCACAATGTGGTGTAGGGTATAAATACCAATTTTCTAAACACACTCGGAAAAATTGAATCGGTCATATCTCGAGAAAAAAAAATATATTTTGCAAAATGGTTCAAATCGTTTTATTTATTTTAAATTCTCAAACAGATTACAACATAATACAAAAAAACCAGTAAGGAAAGGCTAAAGTCGGGCGGGGCCGACTATATAATACCCTACACCACTCTCGTAATATTGAATAACTCTGAAATATAAATTTTGTAATTCATGTATAAATTGTTTACATAAATTTACTTTTGAGTCATTTTATACTTAGATAATACCCTGTACCACAGTGTGGTGTAGGGTATAAAAACGATTGGATGTAAAATACAGCTTCTACAGGACTAAAGAGCCAAATCGGATGAAACATATATATGGGAGCTATAGCTAATTCTTAACCGATTTTCTTCAAATTCGGTAGTGTTGGTTCATGGATCAATAAACTCTACCATTCTAAATTTCAAAAGGATTGGATGTAAAATACAGCTTCTATAGAACTAAAGGGACAAATCGGACGAAACATATATATGGGAGCTATAGCTAAATCTTAACCGATTTTCTTCAAATTCGGTAGAGTTGGTTCATGGATCAAGAAACTCTACCATTCTAAATTTCAAAGTGATTGGATGTAAAATACAGCTTCTTCCGGACTAAAGAGCAAAATCGGACGAAACATATATATGGGAGCTATAGCTAAATCTTAACCGAGTTTCTTCAAATTCGGCAATGTTGGTTCATGGATCAAGAAACTCTACCATTCTAAATTTCAAAACGATTAGATGTAAAATACAGCTTTTATAGGACTAAATGGCCAAATCGGACGAAACATATATATGGGAGCTATAGCTAAATCTTAGCCGATTTTCTTCAAATTCGGTAGTGTTGGTTCATGGATCAAGAAACTCTACCATTCTAAATTTCAAAATGATTGGATGTAAAATACAGCTTCTACAGGACTAAAGAGCAAAATCGGACGAAGCATATATATGGGAGCTATAGCTAAATCTGAAGCGATTTCAACCAAATTCAATAGCGATCTTAATAGCCGCGAAATACTCTAAACTGCAAAATTTCAGAACGATCGGAGTGAAATTGCGACCTGTAGTCGAACGGACGGACAGACATCGTTAAATCGACTCAGCTAGTGATTCTGAGTCGATCGGTATACTTTAAGGTGGGTCTAGCTGTGTTATTTTCAGGTGTTACATACATCTGCCATGAAACAAATTTATAATACCCTGTACCACAGTGTGGTGTAGGGTATAAAAATCTTGACTTTCAAAAAAATGTTGACATAATTATTTTATTTTTACCACTATATAATCTTCATGTAGATTTGCGCGGGATATTTTAGACATTTGGCTCTTTGGCAAAAGTTTCTAAAAATTTTCCATAGATTTAATTTTTGCTATAAGAGTTTTTAGTTTTTTGGTATCTATAATATACCCTCCATAATGTACATGTGGGAGTGCTCCCACCCATATGAGCCAAGTTTTTTTATTGAGAAATCCAATCCCATAGAAGTGGCATTCTATGTGATTGGACCAAAAATGGGCTGGCCAAAAATAACCCATATAAGTCCAATTTTGAAATTGGGATATCTTGCACAATTTCACAGCGAGAGTGCTATAATTTTGTGCATATGTATCTGGCGGTAGTCTGCGTGATAGGTCCAAAATGGGCGGAATCGGAAAAATGGGCGTGGCCCCTCCCATATAAACCACATTTTGAAATTGAGGTATTATCCATGATTTGGTAACGAGAGTGCTGTAATTTTGTGCATATGTATCTGTTTGTAGTCTACGTGATTAGTCCAAAAATGGGTGGGATCGGACGAATGGGCGTGTCCCCGTCCATATATGTAAACCCAGCTTTAAAATTGAGATATCTTCCATAATTTGCTGTAATTTTGTGCATATGTATCTGGTGGTAGTCTATGTAATTTGCCAACAAATGGGCGGGATCGGACCAATGGCTGTGACCCCGCCCATATGAGCCATGTTTATACCCTACACCACACTGTGGTACAGGGTATTATAACTTTGTGCATTTGTTTGTAACACCCAAAAGGAGAAGAAATAGACTCATCGTTTATTATACCGATCGACTTATAATAACTTTCTGAGTTGATTTAGCTATGTACGTCTGTCCGTCTGTCTGTCTGTCCGTCCGTCTGTCCGTCTGTGCATGTATTCTTGTAATCAAAGTACAGGTCGCAATTATGGTCCGATCTCGACGAAACTTTACACATATCTTTTTTTTTGGCCCAAGGACGATCCCTATTGAATTTGGTTAAAATCGGTTCAGATTTAGATATAGCCCCCATATATATGTTAGCCCCGATTTGACATGTAAGCGCTGTAAAAACTTTATTTTATATCCGATCAGTATGAAATTCGGCAGAAAGAGGTTTCTTATTATATGAATGAACACTGTTAAATTCGGAGAAAATCGGTTCGGATTTCTTAATCGTACACTGAAAAAAAAATTGTCATAAAATTAAAGAAATGCTCCAAAGACGTCATTAGTTTTTAAAATAAGTACATTTTATACTTAAAATATAGATAATTTCAATAATATCAAGTAATTTACTTAATTTTAAGTAATTTTTCTTAATTTTAAGTACAAAATGTACTTATTTTGAAGACTAACGACGTCTTTGGAGCATTTCTTTATTTTTATGACAAATTTTTTTCAGTGTAGCCCCCATATATATGTTACCCCCGATTTGACATGTAAGCGCTGTAAAAACTGTATTTTATATCCGATCTGTGCGAAATTCGGCAGATAGAGGTTTCTTATTACATGAAGGAATACTGCCAAATTCGGAGAAAATCGGTTCGGATTAAGATATAGCCCCCATATATATGTTACCCCCGATTTCACATGTAAGCGCTGTAAAAACTGTATTTTATATCCGATCAGTATGAAATTCGTCAGAAAGAAGTTTCCTATTATATGAATGAACACTTTTAAATTTGGAAGAAATCGGTTCAGATTAAGATATAGCCCCCATATATACGTTACCCCCGATTTGACATGTGAGCGCTGTAAAAATGTTATTTTATATCCGATCAGTATGAAATTCGGCAGAAAGAGGTTTCTTATTATATGAATGAACACTGTTAAATTTGGAAGAAATCGGTTCAGATTTAGATATAGCCCCCATATATATGTTACCCCCGATTTGACATGTAAGCGCTGTAACTGTATTTTATATCCGATCAGTGCGAAATTCGGCAGAAAGAGGTTTCTTATTACATGAAGGAATACTGCCAAATTCGAAGAAAATCGGTTCAATTCGCGTAAGCAATTTTTTGTTCTGACATAAAGAATTTCAGTCGTCGTAAACGAGAATTGTAGTTGTCTAATATTTCGTTTCGCAGAAACGAATTTTTTCTTTGCGTGTATTTGCCTTTTAGGATATTCAAAAAGTGGTATGGGTGCTTTCGACATTACGGGTCAAATTCGACAAAATTTTTGGCATTGAAGTTTTTTGCAGAATTCAATACTTAAGATAGGTTTATGTAACCCATTTAAGAATAGCTACTCTATTATTAAATGTACACGTCATTTTTATCCCCTCACCTTAGAGAGTAGGTTATATATTATTTGCTACAAGCCAAAAGGCGGAAATACGATTTGTGTCATTTTAAGTCGTTTGAGCAATATCCGTCTGTGTGTCTGTCTGCTGGCTATTGTGCACGATTACTTTCGAAAGGATTATCCGATTGACTTCAAATTTTGTATGCGGTAATATTTTTCTCTATCTTTGGCTAAGTTCGAAGATTTGTCCACTCCTTCTAGTACCTCCCCCACAAATAATAACTTTTATACTACTTACTTGAGTTTTCTGAAATTCCAAACATAGTATTAATTTATTAGTCGCTAACACCTCAAGAAAAATGGGCGAAGTTTCCACGCTCTCGATTTTTTAGCAAATATAGCCCCCAGGGTAATGACGGGAGAGTATAGTATCCGAGGCCACTCGATCTAATTACTTATTTGGATAGAGCACAATTCAAAATGATCATGTTAGATATGTTACCACAATAAGAAGTGAACGATATATTTCCCAAATTTTTTCAAGATTTGAAAATGCCGTTTTATGTCCGGGTTGACCTCAAGCTGGACATCCGATACTTATTTTCGCATTTCCTTTGAGATCATTATGTCCACATCAATTTGTCGATTTTTATTTCTTAATGAATTTTGAAATACAATGAAATAATGAAAATCTCTAAGCGGACCACATCTTAGTATTCAAAGTTGTTTTTCTTGTGTATAATACTGCATATTTGTTTATCTTTGTATCATTTAAGATTCTTATGAAATACAAAAATTATATTGAGATTTTGTTAGCGCGAGAATTGACCACGGGCCAAAGAACGACTTTTTGAATAGTCCGTGGTTTATACAACACTCGAGTCTATACATATGCAAAATTTCACCATTCTAGCTCTTTAGGTTTAGGATTAGGTTAGGGTGGCAGCCGTATTTTTTTTACAAGCTCACATAGACCAGTTTAGGTCCCTAGTGTTACCACGGGCTGAAATGCCCCTCATCGAAACCAACCTGTTTGATATATAAATTTATCGACTGGAAAGATCTGTACTGGAAAGATCTGTTAGGCTGCCTAAAAAGGCCGACCCCAGTATGTCCAGTCGTCGTTTACTCAAAGCGGGACAGTCGCAAAGCAAGTGCTCAATGCTCTCCACTTCTTTCTCATCTCCACAGCTTCGGCAGAAGTCATTGGAGTCAATACCCAATCTTTTGGCGTGTTCGCCGATCAAGCAGTGTCCCGTCAGAACCTGTACTAACGTAGACAATCGTTTCCTCTCTAGTGCGAGGAGATATTTTGACCTTCTCAGGTCATACCTTGGCCAGATTTGTCTAGCTACCCTGCAGGTGTCGATTTCTGCACGTGGATAGTGTCGCACCAATATATGCAAATTCTTCGAGAATTTGTAATGTCGTCCCTTTCCTAGCAAGTTCATCGGCTTTGCAGTTCCCCGGGATATCCCTATGCCCAGGCACCCATATGAGGTGTATATTAAACTGCTCAGCCATCTCGTTAAGAGATCTGCGGCAGTCGAGGGCTGTTTGTGAATTTAGGGATGTTGCGTCCAGAGAATTGATGGCAGCCTGGCTGTCCGAGTAAATGACAACGCCAGTGTTGGTTACTATGTTGCGATTCAACCACTTGGCGACTTCCCATATTGCCATTTTTCGGCTTGATAGACACTGCAGGTATCTGGTAGTCTGTGAGCTATATCCAGACTAAGTTCTTCACAGTGTACTCCGAAGCCAACCTTTTCATCAAGCTTCGAACCATCCGTGTAAAAGCGGAGATGGTTTCTGTTACCTGGTATTCTGCCGACCCATTCATCTCTGGCGGGAATCATAGAGATGTAATTTCTCTCGAAGGTGTACACAGTTGGTATATAGTCCAATCGGTCGGTTACCATAGCACTACACTTTGATATCCTCATGTGACCAAGTTCTTGTACCTCCACATTGATAGGCAGTTTAATCTTATTGCCGCTTTGGTTGCAACTTCTCTCGCCACAATATTAATCGGCAGTATATGGAGTAGGGCTTGTAGAGACTCGGTCGCTGTAGTCCTTAAGGCTCCTCTTATGCTCAGGCAGGCAGTTCTCTGAACCTTTGTTAGTAGGTTGGTGATGGTTAGTTTGTCAGTTGCCGTCCACCATACCACAATACCGTATAACAGTATTGGACGAACTACTGCTATATATATCCAGTGGACGATTTTAGGAGAGAGTCCCCACCGCGACCTTATAGCCTTTTTGCAGGAATATAAGGCGACGTTGGCCTTCCTTACACGTTCCAATACGTTAAGTCTAAATAACATTTTCCTATCTAGAATTATTCCTAAACATTTCGCACTTTCAGAAAAGACTAGATCTGTTCCGTTTATCCGAGGTAGAGGGTCCACATGTGGGACATTATTCATCCTAGTAAAGAGAACCAATTCTGTCTTGTTGGGGTTAACGCCCAAACCGCTGCTTCTGGCCCATCTAGCCAACTTGTTCAGAGCCACCTGTAGGATGTCTCTGAGGACGTTTACGAATTTGCCACTCACTGCGATTGCCACGTCGTCCGCATATGCCACGACCTTGCAGCCACAACGTTCTAGATCTAGCAGGATTTCATTCACCGCTAGGTTCCAAATTAGTGGAGACAGTACTCCTCCTTGCGGGGTCCCTCTGTTTACAAACCTTGTTAGAGTTGTGGACCCTAGACATGCTGTTATGCGTCTTCTGGTGAGCAGACTTTGAATTAGTCTAATCAAACTAGTGTTAAGTTTTAGATGTGAGAGTGCCGCAATTACCGCATCTGAGTGAATGTTGTTAAAAGCCCCTTCTATGTCAAGAAATGCCACCATGGTGAATTCCTTGAAATGCAGGGACGATTTGATAGTGCTCACAAGTTCGTGCAGGGCTGATTCTGTAGACTTGCCCTTATTGTAAGCATGTTGGTTCCCCGACAGGAGTTTTGTATCCAGGTTTTCCCTAATGAAATGATCTAAAAGTCTTTCCAGATCAATAGGAAGGAGGATAGGCTAATTGGTCTGAAGTCTTTTGGCCTAGTGTGTGATATCTTTCCCGCTTTAGATATGAATACCACTTTATTCATACCTAAAGCGTGATACAGCCTTCATTTTCTGCGTTTCTGCTGGAGTGATGCGATCTGGTCCAGGTGACTTAAAGGGCTGAAAGCTATTAATAGCCCAGCTTATTCTGGATCTCTCAGTCAAGAAGCTAGCAACGCTCGCAGTCCACTCGCACTCTTGTTGGTCCTGCTGATCTAGCTCTTACTGGAAGGAGCCTCAGCAGTCAAGTGGTCAAAACCCATTTGGCGTAAAATCTCATTTCCTGGAGATCAGTATATACATACACATACATTGGTGGGTTCATAGCTCATAAGGGACTTTTTAAGTACTGAATGAGCGGATATTGCTTTGGTCACACCTACACTGATCACCGATTGTAAATTCACCGTATTGACAACGTTAGATATGTTACCGCTGTTAATGGTGAGCGACATATTTTGAAAAGGATTTAGAAAATTTCAAGACACGGTTTGACCTTAAGCTGGACACCGATTAATTCTTGTAGCATCTCATGTGAGGTCAGTAAGTACATATACATTTTTATATTTTAGAAGGAACTTTTAAAATCAGTGAAATAATGAAAAACGTTCTGGTCGAAGCTACTATGGTCAGTAGTCAGAGAATTTAAAAATTATTTTTCGCGTATATTTGTGCGGTTTATAGTACCTCATATTTATAAAGTTTAAACTTTGTATCCAGTAAGAGGCTTCTGAAAGGACAAAAAATAATAATAAAGTCTTGGTAGGGTGAGGACTGACCATGGGCCAAAAAACGTATATGTAAATAGTCGGTGGTTTATACAACACTCCTGCCTACGTGTGTGCAAAATTCCAGCTTTCTAACTCTTATAGGAGCCTCAGCGGTCAAGTGGTTGAAAATCACCAATACACATCCATGGACGATACATACATACATACTAGGCCGGGTCGATTTGTGGGGAGGCAAAAAAAGTCGCCATTGCTCAGTAAAAATCGTATTCTAGGGATCAAAATAAGAAACTTTGCCGAAGGAACCATACCTCTAAAACGAATTCTGATGTCCCGGAATTTGGGTCGAACTTTTGGGTAGGGGCAAATTTTGAAAAATCCCACTTTGACCCATTTAGAGTGCTCCAATCGGGTCCAAATGTATGACCGACCCCCACTAACTTTGGTTCCATCGGCAAAGTTTCTTATTTTGATCCCTAGAATACGATTTTCACTCAGCAATGGGCGATTTTTAAATCGACCCGCCCTAATACATACGATAGCGCTCTCCATTGACGGTAACATGACGATTGTTTTCATCGACGAAAAAATACGGCCCACATGGCACATGTGGGTTTGTTGCTGTCCAGTAACGCATATTTTGTTTATTGACAAAACCACTCAGCCAGAAATTTGCTTCATCGATGGTTCGATTATTACGGCGAAAATTGGAGTAAGCGCTTTTAAAGTTGCGACCACCGACTCAGAATTTCGGTAGTAATTTTTAATGATTTCCAAACGTTGCACGTAAGTGAACTTTACCATGATGAAAACGTTGACTTCGACTAACGTTTTGACACTGAAAGGCGTTGACATAAAGGTACGAAATGGTTATATCCCTATTGAAAAACCCGGTATAACATGATCAATTACCAAACCAATATTCATTCTTCCAACACCTTAAAATTAGAGAATGGTAAGTCGAAATCGACTTTAGTCGATAATCGATTATAGGGCTAAAAAACTATTATTTCATGGTCGACTTTTGCCTTCAACTTTATACTGAAATCGACTTTTGGCAACGATTAAAAGAAACCAGTAAGGAAAGGCTAAAGTCGGGCGGGGCCGACTATATAATACCCTACACCACTCTCATAATATTGAATAACTCTGAAATATAAATTTTGTAATTCATGTATAAATTGTTTACATAAATTTACTTTTGAGTCATTTTATACTTAAATAATACCCTGTACCACAGTGTGGTGTAGGGTATAAAAACGATTGGATGTAAAATACAGCTTCTACAGGACTAAAGAGCCAAATCGGATGAAACATATATATGGGAGCTATAGCTAATTCTTAACCGATTTTCTTCAAATTCGGTAGTGTTGGTTCATGGATCAATAAACTCTACCATTCTAAATTTCAAAAGGATTGGATGTAAAATACAGCTTCTATAGAACTAAAGGGCCAAATCGGACGAAACATATATATGGGAGCTATAGCTAAATCTTAACCGAGTTTCTTCAAATTCGGCAATGTTGGATCAAGACACTCTACCATTCTAAATTTCAAAAGGATTGGATGTAAAATACAGCTTCTATAGGACTAAAGGGCCAAATCTGACGAAATATATATATGGGAGCTATATCTAAATCTGAACCGATTTCAACCAAATTCAATAGCGATCTTAACAGTTGCGAAATACTCTAAACTGCAAAATTTCAGAACGATCGGAGTGAAATTGCGACCTGTAGTCGACGAACAACTTTACATGGACAGACGGACGGACGGACGGACGGACGGACGGACATGCTTAAATCGACTCAGCTAGTGATTCTGAGTCGATCGGTATACTTTAAGGTGGGTCTAGCTGTGTTATTTTCAGGTGTTACAAACATCTGCCGTGAAACAAACTTATAATACCGTGTACCACAGTGTGGTGTAGGGTATAATGATTGGATGTAAAATACTGCTTCTTCAGGACTAAAGAGCAAAATCGGACGAAACATATATATGGGAGCTATAGCTAAATCTTAATCGATTTTCTTCAAATTCGGCAATGTTGGTTCATGGATCAAGAAACTCTACCATTCTAAATTTCAAAACGATTGGATGTAAGATACAGCTTTTATAGGACTAAAGGGCCAAATCGGACGAAACATATATATGGGAGCTATAGCTAAATCTTAACCGATTTTCTTCAAATTCGGTAGTGTTGGATCATGGATCAAGAAACTCTACCATTCTAAATTTCAAAAGGATTGGATGTAAAATACAGCTTCTACAGTAAAATACAGCTTCTTCAGGACTAAAGAGCAAAATCGGACGAAACATATATATGGGAGCTATAGCTAGATCTTAACCGATTTTCTTCAAATTCGGCAATGTTGGTTCATTGATCAAAAAACTCTACCATTCTAAATTTCAAAACGATTGGGTGTAAAATACAGCTTTTATAGGACTAAAGGGCCAAAATTACGAAACATATATATGGGAGCTATAGCTAAATCTCAACCGATTTTCTTCAAATTCGGTAGTGTTGGTTCATGGATCAAGAAACTCTACCATTCTAAATTTCAAAATGATTGGATGTAAAATACAGCTTCTACAGGACTAAAGAGTAAAATCGGACGAAACATATATATGGGAGCTATAGCTAAATCTTAACCGATTTTCTTCAAATTCGGCAATGTTGGTTCATGGATCAAGAAACTCTACCATTCTAAATTTCAAAACGATTGGATGTAAAATACAGCTTCTACAGGACTAAAGAGCAAAATCGGACGAAACATATATATGGGAGCTATAGCTAAATCTTAACCGATTTTCTTCAAAGTCGGCAATGTTGGTTCATGGATCAAGAAACTCTACCATTCTAAATTTCAAAACGATTGGATGTAAAATACAGCTTCTATAGGACTAAAGGGCCAAATCGGACGAAACATATATATGGGAGCTATAGCTAAATCTCAACCGATTTTCTTCAAATTCGGTAGTGTTGGTTCATGGATCAAGAAACTCTACCATTCTAAATTTCAAAAGGATTGGATGTAAAATACAGCTTCTACAGGACTAAAGAGCAAAATCGGACGAAACATATATATGGGAGCTATAGCTAAATCTTAACCGATTTTCTTCAAATTCGGCAATGTTGGTTCATGGATCAAGAAACTCTACCATTCTAAATTTCAAAACGATTGGATGTAAAATACAGCTTCTATAGGACTAAAGGGCCAAATCGGACGAAACATATATATGGGAGCTATAGCTAAATCTTAACCGAGTTTCTTCAAATTCGGCAATGTTGGATCAAGACACTCTACCATTCTAAATTTCAAAAGGATTGGATGTAAAATACAGCTTCTATAGGACTAAAGGGCCAAATCGGACGAAATATATATATGGGAGCTATATCTAAATCTGAACCGATTTCAACCAAATTCAATAGCGATCTTAACAGTTGCGAAATACTCTAAACTGCAAAATTTCAGAACGATCGGAGTGAAATTGCGACCTGTAGTCGACGAACAACTTTACATGGACAGACGGACGGACGGACGGACATGCTTAAATCGACTCAGCTAGTGATTCTGAGTCGATCGGTATACTTTAAGGTGGGTCTAGCTGTGTTATTTTCAGGTGTTACAACCATCTGCCGTGAAACAAACTTATAATACCCTGTACCACAGTGTGGTGTAGGGTATAATGATTGGATGTAAAATACAGCTTCTTCAGGACTAAAGAGCAAAATCGGACGAAACATATATATGGGAGCTATAGCTAAATCTTAACCGATTTTCTTCAAATTCGGCAATGTTGGTTCATGGATTAAGAAACTCTACCATTCTAAATTTCAAAACGATTGGATGTAAAATACAGCTTTTATAGGACTAAAGGGCCAAATCGGACGAAACATATATATGGGAGCTATAGCTAAATCTCAACCGATTTTCTTCAAATTCGGTAGTGTTGGTTCATGGATCAAGAAACTCTACCATTCTAAATTTCAAAAGGATTGGATGTAAAATACAGCTTCTACAGTAAAATACAGCTTCTTCAGGACTAAAGAGCAAAATCGGACGAAACATATATATGGGAGCTATAGCTAAATCTTAACCGATTTTCTTCAAATTCGGTAATGTTGGTTCATGGATCAAGAAACTCTACCATTCTAAATTTCAAAAGGATTGGATGTAAAATACAGCTTCTACAGGACTAAAGAGCAAAATCGGACGAAACATATATATGGAAGCTATAGCTAAATCTTAACCGATTTTTTTCAAATTCGGCAATGTTGGTTCATGGATCAAGAAACTCTACCATTCTAAATTTCAAAACGATTGGATGTAAAATACAGCTTTTATAGGACTAAAGGGCCAAATCGGACGAAACATATATATGGGAGCTATAGCTAAATCTCAACCGATTTTCTTCAAATTCGGTAGTGTTGGTTCATGGATGGGTATATGGGAGCTATAGCTAAATCTTAACCGATTTTCTTCAAATTCGGCAATGTTGTTTCATGGATCAAGAAACTCTACCATTCTAAATTTCAAAACGATTGGATGTAAAATACAGCTTCTATAGGACTAAAGGGCCAAATTTTGGGTTATATGGGCGGGGCCTCGCCCTATGGTCAGATCCCGCTCATTTTTAGACCAATTACGTAGGCTTCCACCAGACACATATACACAAAATTACAGCACTCTCGCTAACAAATTGTGCAAGATATCTAAATTTCAAAATTTGGCTTATATGGGTGGTGCCACGCCCATTGGTCCTATCCCGCCCATTTTTGGACCAATCGCGTAGATCGCCAACGGATATATATGCACAAAATTCCAGCTCTTTCGATAACAAATTGTGCAAGATATCACATTTTTAAAATTTGTCTTAAATTGGCGGACGAAACATATATATGGGAGCTATAGCTAAATCTTAACCGATTTTCTTCAAATTCGGCAATGTTGGTTCATGGATCAAGACACTCTACCATTCTAAATTTCAAAAGGATTGGATGTAAAATACAGCTTCTATAGGACTAAAGGGCCAAATCGGACGAAATATATATATGGGAGCTATATCTAAATCTGAACCGATTTCAACCAAATTCAATAGCGATCTTAACAGTTGCGAAATACTCTAAACTGCAAAATTTCAGAACGATCGGAGTGAAATTGCGACCTGTAGTCGACGAACAACTTTACATGGACAGACGGACGGACGGACGGACATGCTTAAATCGACTCAGCTAGTGATTCTGAGTCGATCGGTATACTTTAAGGTGGGTCTAGCTGTGTTATTTTCAGGTGTTACAACCATCTGCCGTGAAACAAACTTATAATACCCTGTACCACAGTGTGGTGTAGGGTATAATGATTGGATGTAAAATACAGCTTCTTCAGGACTAAAGAGCAAAATCGGACGAAACATATATATGGGAGCTATAGCTAAATCTTAACCGATTTTCTTCAAATTCGGCAATGTTGGTTCATGGATTAAGAAACTCTACCATTCTAAATTTCAAAACGATTGGATGTAAAATACAGCTTTTATAGGACTAAAGGGCCAAATCGGACGAAACATATATATGGGAGCTATAGCTAAATCTCAACCGATTTTCTTCAAATTCGGTAGTGTTGGTTCATGGATGGGTATATGGGAGCTATAGCTAAATCTTAACCGATTTTCTTCAAATTCGGCAATGTTGTTTCATGGATCAAGAAACTCTACCATTCTAAATTTCAAAACGATTGGATGTAAAATACAGCTTCTATAGGACTAAAGGGCCAAATTTTGGGTTATATGGGCGGGGCCACGCCCTATGGTCAGATCCCGCTCATTTTTAGACCAATTACGTAGGCTTCCACCAGACACATATACACAAAATTACAGCACTCTCGCTAACAAATTGTGCAAGATATGTAAATTTCAAAATTTGGCTTATATGGGTGGTGCCACGCCCATTGGTCCTATCCCGCCCATTTTTGGACCAATCGCGTAGATCGCCAACGGATATATATGCACAAAATTCCAGCTCTTTCGATAACAAATTGTGCAAGATATCACATTTTTAAAATTTGTCTTAAATTGGCGGACGAAACATATATATGGGAGCTATAGCTAAATCTTAACCGATTTTCTTCAAATTCGGCAATGTTGGTTCATGGATCAAGACACTCTACCATTCTAAATTTCAAAAGGATTGGATGTAAAATACAGCTTCTATAGGACTAAAGGGCCAAATCGGACGAAATATATATATGGGAGCTATATCTAAATCTGAACCGATTTTAACCAAATTCAATAGCGATCTTAACAGTTGCCAAATACTCTAAACTGCAAAATTTCAGAACGATCGGAGTGAAATTGCGACCTGTAGTCGACGAACAACTTTACATGGACAGACGGACGGACGGACATGCTTAAATCGACTCAGCTAGTGATTCTGAGTCGATCGGTATACTTTAAGGTGGGGCTAGCTGTGTTATTTTCAGGTGTTACAAACAAACATCTGCCGTGAAACAAACTTATAATACCCTGTACCACAGTGTGGTGTAGGGTATAAATATTAGCCAAACTGAGCGTTGCCAAAAATATAGTTATAACTACGGATTTGGGGACAGATACAATGCACGTTAAAAGCTTCCTGGGCATTACAGTACACTATATTGATGGTATGTATAATTAAACGTATTGAAATCATTTAACATCGAACCTTATATTTTGTAAAGGTATCAATTTCAAGTCCGTCGATATAGGAGGAAGACACATTGTAGAAAGAAAAACCATTCCGAACTTGCATAAGATTATTTCCTTATGCAATACCTAGCATATTGAAAAGAGTCAAAAAGGAGCTGTCGTAACAGATAATGGATCGAATATTGTCGATGCTTGTAAAGCACGATGTTTCGCGCATACATTAAATCTTGTGCAGTGGGAGGAAGGGTGTGCGGTATCAGGACACCCAACTTTAAACTGCTTGTGGCCAACTGTGAAGGCACTCCAAGAACCTGAATTTTGGCCAGGAAAGATCTAAGTATCTTTCTCCTGGCTAATTTAAGTGGTAACGACCAAACATCTGCTAGGCTGGAGATCGGTAATCGCATATATTGGGTGGTCTCCACTTACTTGCCTTCTGAAGCTGTAGTACCGACTGCTCTATTCAGGGAAGTAGTAGAAGAAGCAACGTCTGACGAGGTCGAGCTGATTATTGGCGCACGAACGCTCATCATACTATCTGGGGTAGTATGGATATAAACAATAGGGGTGATTCGCTTCTTGTCTTTATTCTAACTACCAACCTAACTACTTATGTTTGTAACAGTGACAATAAATCGACCTGTACAATTAAAGACAGACAAGAAGTACTCGACGTAAGGTTTTCTACTGAACGGCTGTCAGACAAAGTTATTGGGTGGAATGTACTGGACTACCACTCATTCTCAGATGACCATTATGTATATACAGTTCAAAGACGCTGAAAAAGCGCCTGAACCTGCCGTCCACAGAAATGTGAGGAAGCCAATGTGGCACATGTATGAGAAGAATTTCAAATATGTCCTCAACTCTAAACTTCTGTACGAACCGAATGACAAATAACTGGACAAAAAACAGCGAGCAGTCTAGCAACATACTGCTCGACACACATTTCCCGGGGAACTCACCAATAGAACCCGAAGATCAACAAGACCAACAAGAATGCGAGTGGACTGCGAGCGTTGCTTGCTTGTTGACTGAGAGATCCAGGAGAAGCTGGGCTATTAATAGCTCTGAGCCCTTGAAGTCACCTGGACCAGACGGCATCACTCCAGCAGAAATGCAGAAAATGTTGAAATACATTATCCCCTGGTTGAAGAAAATTTATGTAGGCTGTATCAGGCTTTCATATATCCCGAATCTATTGAGGGATACCAAAGTGGTATTTATACCTAAAGCGGGGAAGATATCACACACTAGGCCAAAAGACTTCAGACCAATTATCCTATCCTCCTTCCTATTGAAAGGTCTGGAAAGACTTTTAGATTATTTCATTAGGGAAAACGTGGATACAAAACTCCTGTCGGTGAACCAACATGCTTACAATAAGGGGAAGACTACAGAATCAGCCCTGCACGAGCTTGTGAGCACAAATCGGCCCTGCATTTCAAGGAATTCACCATGGTGGCATTTCTTGACATAGAAGGGGCTTTTAACAATATTCAGTCAGATGCACTGTCACATCTAAAAGTTAACTCTAGTTTGATTAGACTACTTCAAAGTCTGCTCAACAGAAGGCGCATAACAGCATGTCTTGGGTTCACAACTCTAACAAGGTTTGTAAACAGAGGGACCTCACAAGGAGGAGTACTGTCTCCACTAATTTGGAACCTATCGGTGAATGAAATCCTGCTAGATCTAGAACGTTGTGGCTGCAAGGTCGTGGCATATGCGGGCGACGTGGCAATCGCAGTGAGTGGCAAATTCGAAAACGTCTTCCGAGACATTCTACAGGTGCCTCTGAACAAATTGGCTAGATGGGCCAAAAGCAGCGGTTTGGGCGTAAACCCAAACAATACAGAATTGGTTATCTTTACTAGGATGAATAATGTCCCACATGTGGACCCCCACCTCGGATAAATGGAACTGATCTAGTCTTTTCTGAAAGTGCAAAATTTTTAGGAATAATTCTAGATAGAAAACTGTTATTTACACATAACGTATTGGAACGTGTAAGGAAGGCCAACGTCGCCTTATATTCCTGCAAAAAGGCTGTAGGGTCGCGGTGGGGCCTCTCTCCTAAAATCGTCCATTGGATATATATAGCTGTAGTTCGTCCTATACTGTTATACGGCATTGAGGTACGGTGGACGGCAACTGACAAACTAACCATCACATACCTACTAACGCGACCGAGTCTCTACAAGCCCTACTCCATATACTGCCAATTAATATTGTGGCGAGAGAAGTTGCAAGCAAAGCGGCAATAAGATTAAACTGCCTATCAATGTGGAGGTACAAGAACTACGGTCACATGAGGATATCAAAGTGTAGTGCTATGGTAACCGACCGAGTGGACTATATACCAACTGTGTACACCTTCGAGAGAAATTACATCACTATGATTCCCGCCAGAGATGATTGGTTTGGCAGAATACCAGGTAATAGAAACCCTCTCCTCTTTTACACGGATGGTTCGAAGCTTGATGAAAAGGTTGACTTCTGAGTACACTGTGAAGAACTTAGTTTGGATATAGCTAACAGACTACCATATACCTGCAGTGTCTATCAAGACGAAATAATGGCAATATGGGAAGTAGCCAAGTGGCTAAGTCGCAACATAGTAACCAACACTGGCGTTGTCATTTACTCGGACAGCCAGGTTGCCATCAGTTCTCTGGAGGCAACATCCCTGAATTTACAAACAGCCCTCGACTGCCACAGATCTCTTAACGAGATGGCTGAGCAGTTCAATATACACCTCATATGGGTGCCTGGGCATAGGGATATCCCGGGGAACTGCAAAGCCGATAAACTTGCTAGGAAAGGAACGACATTACAAATTGTCGAAGAATTTTCATATATTGGTGCGCCACTATCCATGTGCAAGCGTTGGCTTAGGCAAGAGGCAATCATGCAGTCCAACGAAAGATGGACAGAAATCTGCACCTGCATGGTAGGTAGACAAATCTGGCCATGGTATGAACTGAGAAGATCAAAATATCTCCTCGCACTAGAGAGGCAACGATTGTCTACGTTAGTACAGGTTCTGACGTGACACTGCTTGATCGGCGAACACGCCAAAAGATTGCGTATTGACTCTAATGACTTCTGCAGAAGCTGTAATGATGAGGAAGAAGTGGAGAGCATTGAGCACTTGCTATGCGACTGCCCCGCTCAGAGTAAACGCAGACTGGAAATACTGGGGTCGGCCTTTCTAGGCAGCCTAACAGATATTTCCAGTACCGATATTCGTACTATCGATAAATTTATATTTGTATATCAAACGTGGTAACACTTGGGACCTAAACTGGTCTATGTGAGCTTGTAAAAAAAATACGGCTGCCACCCTAACCTAAACCTAAACCTATGTAATTGGGTTGGAAGAATACCAAGTAATAGAAACCATCTCCACTTTTACACGGATGCTTCTAACCTTGATGAAAATGTTGGCTTCGGAGTACACTGTGCAGAGCTTAGTTTGGATATAGCTCACAGACTACCAGATACCTGCAGTGTCTATCAAGCCGAAATAATGGCAATATGGGAAGTAGCCAAGTGGCTGAGTCGCAACATAGTACCAACACTGGCTTTGTCATTTACTCGGACAGCCATGCTGCCATCAATTCTCTGGAGGCAACATCCCTAAATTCACAAACAGCCCTCGACTGCCGCAGATCTCTTAGCAAGATGGCTGAGCAGTTTAATATACACCTCATATGGGTGCCTGGGCATAGGGATATCCCGGGGAACTGCAAAGCCGATGAACTTGCTAGAAAAGGGACGACATTATAAATTCTCGAAGAATTTGCATATATTGGTGCGCCACTATCCACGTGCAAGCTTTGGCTTAGGCAAGAGGCAATCCAACGAAAGATGGACAGAAATCGACACCTACAGGGTAACTAGACAAATCTGGTTAAGGTATGACCTGAGAAGATCAAAATATCTCCTCGCACTAGAGAGACAAAGATTTTCTACATTAGTATCAGTTATGACGGGACACTGCTTGATCGGCGAACACGCCAAAAGATTGGGAATTGACTTTAATGACTTCTGCAGAAGCTGTGGAGATGAGGAAGAAGTGGAGAGAATTGAGCAGTTGCTATGCGACTGCCCCGCTCTGAGTAAACGACGACTGGACATACTGGGGTCGGCCTTTCTAGGCAGCCTAACAGATCTTTCCAGTACCGATATTCGTACTATCGATAAATTTGTATATCAAACAGGTTGGTTTCGATGAGGGGTATTTCAGCCCGTGGTAACACTAGGGACCTAAACTGGTCTATGTGAGGTTGTATACCGATATTCGTACTATCGATAAATTTGTATATCAAACAGGTTGGTTTCGATGAGGGGTATTTCAGCCCGTGGTAACACTAGGGACCTAAACTGGTCTATGTGAGGTTGTATAAAAAAAATACGGCTGCCACCCTAACCTAAAACCTAAAACCTTCTCTCCATTTTGTTGGTATGTATGCCTGATTGATACAACATGTGTATATATCTCTGAGCCAGCGAGCAATTGTATCAGCCACTGCCTTTAGCTCCGCCCGCGAGACTTTTTCTGGTCGTGCCGACTTAAAAAGTTTAAAGCTTTTGATAGCCCAAACAGTTCTAGATTCGGTTACAATATCGTTGGCAACCTCTGATAGCTGTACTTGAAGAGAATCTCCAACTGAAGTATTCAATGCCTCTTCAGAGTTGCCCGGGAAATGTGTATCCAGGAGCACTACCAGCTATTCCTCACTGGACGTAGTCGTGAGTAGTCGGCAGAATCACTCTGCCACCTTGATGTTAAAGATCTAACATTACAGTGGCCAGTCAGCGTGCATATCATTGCTCTTTGGCTTCTGTTTGGGACATGCGGGTTGTAACGATTCGTTAAGAGTTGCAGTGACTCCAGCACGATATATGATTACTTAGCCCATGGTCAACTGCGTATTTTCTGGGTACCAGGACACAACGGAGTTATGGCAAATGAACGAGCAAACAGCTTGGTTTCAAAGGGCAGAGAACTTCGAGCAATAAACATAGAAAATTGGAAACATTTCGAAGCCGCGAAGGATGAGTTGAAGCACTCGGCATTTATGGCTCACAAAACTGTGTGGAATAGCGCAACACTATTAACAACTGCTAAGATACTGTAGGGTGACCCAAATGAGAGGAAAACAAGTAGTTTTCTGGAGTTTGTCAGTCTCTTAACGGGCGCGTCCCCAGGTGGTGGATAGGGGGAGGGGAATGGACACACTGTTTCATCTCAACTAGGGATGCCTTAGGGAGGATGGATTTTCTATCCTTACTGAGGCGCCCTTGGGGGGGATGGAGCAGTGTGTCCACTACCTTAGGAATATTGCATTCCCCGCGGACGAAGCTGACTATGGGGGTGTTTCCCCTAAACCAAAAAAAAACCAGTAAGGAAAGGCTAAAGTCTCACCACTCTCGAAATATTGAATAACTCTTGTAATTCATGTATAAATTGTTTACATAAATTTACTTTTGGGACATTTTATACTTAAATAATACCCTGTACCACAGTGTGGTGTAGGGTATAAAAACGTTTGGATCTAAAGAGCAAAATCGGATGAAACATATATATGGGAGCTATAGCTACATTTTTACCGATTTTCTTTAAATTCAACAATGTTGGTTCATGGATCAAGAAACTCTACCATTCTAAATTTCAAAATGATTGGATGTAAAATACAGCTTCTTCAGCACTAAAGAGCAAAATCGGACGAAACATATATATGGGAGCTATAGCTAAATCTTAACCGATTTTCTTCAAGTTCGGCAATGTTGGTTCACGGATCAAGAAACTCTACCATTCTAAATTTCAAAACGATTGGAAGTAAAATACAGCTTCTATAGGAATAAAGGGCCAAATCGGACGAAACATATATATGGGAGCTATAGCTAAATCTTAACCGATTTTCTTCAAATTCGGTAGTGTTGGTTCATGGATTAAGAAACTCTACCATTCTAAATTAGAAAATGATTGGATCTAAAATACAGCTTCTACAGGACTAAAGGGCCAAATCGGACGAAACATATATATGGGAGCTATAGCTAAATCTTAACCGATTTTCTTCAAATTCGGTAGTGTTGGTTCATGGATTAAGAAACTCTACCATTCTAAATTACAAAATGATTGGATCTAAAATACAGCTTCTACAGGACTAAAGAGCAAAATCGGAGCTATAGCTAAATCTTAACCGATTTTCTTCAAATTCGGTAGTGTTGGTTCATGCATCAAGAAACTCTACCATTCTAAATTTCAAAATGATTGGATGTAAAATATGATAAATGTTTGATTCATGGACAGACGGACGGACGGACAGACATGGTTAAATCGACTCAGCTAGTGATTCTGAGTCTAGCTGTGTTATTTTCAGGTGTTACAAACATCTGCCGTGAAACAAACTTATAATACCCTGTACCACAGTGTGGTGTAGGGTATAAACATTATGGAAAGTAAGAAAAGAGAAAATAAAGTTACGGTGGAGGGTGTAATAACCCCAGTACCGGCGGCAAATGTTGATGTGCTCCCTAGTCACGTGTTGTCGTTATCCAAGAATAGCGAGCCTAAAATATGTTCAATGTCTCCTACAGGTGTGGCTGCCTTGGCACCTGTAGGCGTAGTAACTGAAACAAGCGCAACTAATCCTCCTACAGGTGTGGGTGCCTTGGCGCCTGTAGTCGCAGACAATGCAACAAGCGCGCATCTAGCCATTGGCAAAAATACGGAGAAGGAAAAGCAGGAACCACGGGAGAGTATTAACTGGACCCAGCCTTCAAGTACAGGTAAGGAATCCGATTCCGACTCAAACGAACACGTTAACATTACTGTCTTAGCTAACTCCAAAGACGTCGAGGTCAGCAAGATGGTAGAAGAAGTCAACGCGTGCATGGCACAGCTCATGACAAAAAAGATGAAGCTATCAGGGGCACAAAGACGAAAGTTGAAGAAGATGAACCGAAACTATCTGAGACTCCATCCACCTCCGCGGAAGCAGGAAAGAGGATCAGATCTCCATAAGAGCAGAACACTTCGAAACCGCCGAAGAAGAAAAAGAGCTCCCCGCTTTCAAGTAAATTGGAGAGAACAAATCAAGCCCCTCACGAAGGAGACTCTAGTCTGTATCCTGGTGGAGAGGGCGGCGACAAAGTCGATCCGAAATTAGGACATCTTAAAAGATGTCACGATCTATACGGAAGAGGTAGTAGGTTGCTAAAAAAGGTAAGAAGCCACCATCTTATGCCAAAGTAGCGAGAAAGCAATATAGAGACGAGCTCTGCTACGCAGTGATCGATATCAACAGAGCATCTGGCAAAATTCCCACTGACCAACACAACAAAGTTGAAGACTTGGTAAATAACAAAATTGTAGAGCACGACCTCAACCTCAAAATATGACGAAATATGCGAGCATAGGACTTTGAAAACAACTTTCAAAAATCTGTTTTTTGGGAATTTTGGTTTATTGTGTATAACATTTAATGAAAATACCTTCAAATTTAATGAAAATATGTCTGGGCGATTCCGAGTTATGACCTTTCAAATTTTGCCTTTTTTACTAATAAATGCAAATAAAATTGCGATGATAAAATGTATATACTAAAATGCTTGTAAAATTCTCGTTTCTCGGTGAACTGCGACCGGACTTGTAACATATAATAAGATTATATTCATCTAAATTTGTGTGTATAAAACGTATTTTTAACGTCTTTAAATGAAGAGATATTTCAAAGTAAAAAAACCGTTTTTTTTTTGTTTTTCAAAAAAATTATCCGCAGTAAATGGAATACAACTTTTTTGGATCACGTGGGATCACTACGATATGACAGACAGAAGAGAGGTGACTTAGTGGTGAATCCAACGGTACCTAGTTTATCTGCGACTTTTTGCGATTATGTCCGATTTTTGTACTTTAAATATGTGCTTTTTTACTATAAATAAAGAAAATATGTGAGGGAGCTACATCTATCTATGAACCAATTTTCCCGAAACATATGGACCTATTTTCTTGGTTCAAAAAAATAACTTTTACGAAATTTCGGCAAAATCGGATAATAAATAAGACCGGTACAATTCTGGTTGCAAGTTTGTAGAGTTCGATCAAAATTATCGATCTAATTAATATTATTATGAGTATATGTGTATTTTTATAGTTTACTTCTTCTACAAAAACTATAAAAATATAGTTAAACGCTTCTGCAGTTTATGTATATTAGGGTGGACCAATTATTTTTTTGTTTTTAATTTAACTTTTCTCTTATTAAAAGTCGACGACACATTGTGTAATTGCATTAGTGCAAAACTTCAGCTTTCAAAAATATTGCAGACTGCAATTTTATCCTATTTATGTGGTTTTGGGTTCAATTTCAAAAACATTGCCCGGTTTTTTAGACTATTAACGCAATTTTCACAAAAATATGTTTGAACTTCAATGGTATATATATTTAAAACGCAGCAACACACAATTTAGTAACTCAAATAGATTTTAAACTAAATTCTGTCAGCTTTAATATAAAATCAAGATCACTGAATTTGGTACGATATTCTGATTTTCACACTAATTTCCACAAAGTCGCCTTTGTAGCGCCATTGTGCGATACACAGTAAAAGTAAAATAAAATCTGTGTACACCAATTTATTCTCCAAAGAATTCTCTTAAAGATGGACTTTGTCTCTAACGGTATAGTCATGAGATAGAAAATACTGCTATGCGCGCGTATTTATCCCTTTTTACCATTGTGCGACGGCCCCCAATTCAGATAATGAGCAGCGAGTTCAAAGGGGACACACTGAGGATGAATTTCGCGTCACCAGCATGTATAGAGACCCTCAAAGAGCTTGTGGAGCCCTGGGAAGGCGCTAAGCTGAAACTGGTGAGGATGAGGGACATCCCTCAGATCATAAAAACCACAGTACACTTCAAAGGATGGAGCAGCAATTTCACATCAGAACGCATGCTCAAACTCTTTGGCCAGCAAAACAAGGGACTGGACGTGAAGAGGTGGGAAGTCTTCCACAGAGAGAATGAGAATGAAAATTGGTAAGGCTTGGGTTGGCGTTGAAAACCGGCAAAATGAGCCACTAAATAATAAAGCAGCGATGAAGATAAGCGCTCACTGCAGCCAAAAAATGATGAGGGGCCGAATCTACCATCTCCGACTCCCAAGAAGACCGTTTACTGGAGGATCAATGACTGAAGTCATACAGATAAACCTCCATCGGAGCGAGACGGCAACCAACGCCTTGATGGAAATAATAAATAAAGGTAAGACTCACATTGCTTTAATCCAAGAACCATGAACGTTTTGAAACAACGTTACTGGATTAAATCACGTCAATTACCAACTGTTTTATGCAAATACTGGAACTAGACCAAGGACTTTTATTATATGTCACAAAAATTTATGTTATCTTGTTTCTCCAGAGTTGTCAACATCGGATGCTACAGTACTGAAACACGGGAATGGATGTGTATACCTAGCATCAGTATATCTGCCTTTCGATTCACCGACATTACCACCCACGTCGGAACTACAACGCTTGGTGAGGAAAGTCAAACAAACAGGTAACGAAGTACTAGTAGATTGCGATGCTATCTCTCACCACGTCGCGTGGGGCAGTACTAACATTAATAAACCGGGCCAGGCCCTAGTAGAATTCTTGAATGCTAACGACCTATTGACACTTAACATAGGTAACACGGCTACCTTCGTTAATAGAATAAGGGAAGAAGTATTAGATATAACAATATGTTCAGAAAATCTAATAGACGAAATACAGGAATGGAGGGTCTCTAAAGAACATTCTTTTTCTGATCATCGTTACATAAGGTTTAAGATAGTACGGCCATTGCCGAACCCAATAAGTTTCAGGAATAAGGCCAAAACTAAATGGACAAAATTCGCGAAGCTAATTAGAGAAAGACTAGGGCATGGACATTTTGAGTGCCTAAGAGTTGAAGATATTGACACTTATGTTGATTACATTACGGATATATTAGTAAGGTCTTTCGAAGACAGCTGTCCGCTTGGAGAAAGGAAATCAGCCCAAGTGAAGCCTTGGATGACCGGGGAGATTCGCAACATTGGGAAAGAGGTCCGTAGACTTTACAATAGGGCACGCCGTAAAAAATCTCCAGTATACTGGGACGACTACCTTGGAAGACTCAGAGAATACAACAAAATCACAAGAACAGCCAAACGAAACTCCTGGAAGCTATTCCGCGAACAGGTCGATAGAATTAAAAATTTCCTCTCAAAAACTCATACCCAAACGGAAACAATGGTAGACGATATGGGCAGAAGAGTAGACTCAACTGAAGAAATGGTAAGGCTTTTGATGAACACCCATTTTCCGCAAGGTACGACGGGCCAGACTGAGATACCGAACTACGGAGAAAATGAAGAACAACAAAGTTATATCATTACAGACCATATGGTCAAAGATGCGGTAA
This sequence comes from Eudasyphora cyanicolor, assembly GCA_963930755.1. Lineage (NCBI taxonomy): Eukaryota > Metazoa > Arthropoda > Insecta > Diptera > Muscidae > Eudasyphora > Eudasyphora cyanicolor. The sequence continues at coordinate 96,807,966 of OZ005737.1, forward strand.
GAAGCTTTTCACCATTTAAGGCATCAGGACCTGATGGAATATTTCCGGCACTACTACAGATGGAGGTGGATTACATATCAACTCATCTAGCCGTTATTTTCACAGCATGTCTAAAATTCGCATACACATCGAAAGCCTGGCAGGAGGCAAGCGTAGTTTTCCTACCTAAACCCGGCAAGGCAAGTTCTGCAACACCTAAGGCTTATAGACCAATAAGCCTAACATCTTTCTTACTCAAAACCATGGAACGTATAGTGGATACCAAGATTAAAAGTAAGATACCAGGCGAAATGCTAAAATTTAGACAACATGCCTATGTTAAAGGGCGATCAGTGGACACCGCCCTACACGAGGTAGTACACTATATAGAAGAACCCTTCAATGGAAAGATGTATACACTTGCGGTATATGTTGACACTAAAGGGGCGTTCAATAATGTACAGACCGACACACTCATCCAATCCTTAGACCAGTTTCAGGTGGACCGGGCTCTCCGAGACTGGATAAGCCACATGCTAAGGAATAGATGGATAAATTGCGGGTCCCACGACATAAAAATAAGAGACAGAGTAGCACAGGGAGTAGCACCACTCCTGTGGGTCACTACCATAAATAGTCTCCAAAGGATACTAACGGATGAAGGACTTAAACCAGTCTGTTACGCAGACGACGTTATAATACTTCTGAGGGGGAAGAATCCTAATCAATTTTGTAGAAGGGCCGAAACGGCTTTAAAAATTGCATATGACTGGGCTCGACCAAGAGGTCTAAATGTAAACCCAGAAAAAACAGAGACATGTCTGTTCACAAGGAAAATATTGGTAATAAAATGACCCACTTTTCCTAAAAAAAACAATTCCAGTATCCAACAGGGTTAAATATTTAGGTGTAATCCTGGACAGGAAACTAAATTGGAAGTGCCACATAGAAGAACGACCGAACAAAGCTCATATATGCTGGGCACTATGTAGAAGAGCCATTGCCTCAAAATGGGGCCTTAATCCAAGTATGACACACTGGCTCTACAAGAGCGTAATCAGACCTATTTTAACTTACGCATCAGTAGTGTGGTGGATTTAACTGACATACGAGGTATGTTCAAAAAATATCGGGAATTTTTAATTTCCGCGGGCTACGTGTATTTGATTTTTGATATTTTTGTAGCGTTATTATGGTACTCATGTCCCTTACTTATGCTGACAAGGTCGGCCATTTTGAATGTTTAGTTAATTGTTGACAGCTGTTGTGCTTGGATGTATTTTAACTTGTCTTCGATTTTTATCTATTTCAGAAAATGGATCAAAGAATCTGCATCAAATATTGTGTGAAAAACAAAATAAAGTGCGCTGACGCATTCCGAATGTTGACTGTGGCATATGGTGAAGCTACCTTGGACCAAAGCAACGTTTATCGGTGGTACAAAATGTTCTTAGAGGGCCGAGAAGATGCGAAGGACGAACAGCGTGCCGGACGCCCGAGCTCACAGGTTTCGTTGTTTGCAGGGGCGTGGAGCACTATGAGTTCTTGCCACAGTACAGTTAATAAAGAATATTACCTGCAAGTTATGCGCAAAATGCGCGAAGCAATTCGCCAAAAAAGCCCGGATTTGTGGAAGAACAAAAACTGGCTTTTGCACCATGATAACACCGATGCACACACATCGTTGCCAAATAGGCCAAAAACAACACAGTAATGGTGCCGCAGCAACTGTATTCCCCTGACCTAGCCCCATGTGGCTATTTTTGGTTCCCAAAACTGAAAAGGCCCATGAAAGGACAACGCGACGCCACGATTGAGGAGATAAAGACGGCATCGAAGGAGGAGCTGAACAAGATCACAAAAAATGATTATTTGAAGTGCTTTGAGGATTGGAAAAACATTTTGGCACAACTGTATTATATCCGAGGGGAATTACTTTGAAGGGGACAAAATAGATATTCATGAATAAATAAATACTTTTTGAAAAAATACAAAATTCGCAAATTTTTTTGAACATACTATCATCAGTATCCAACAGAATACCTGAAAAATCAATAGTTGCTGAGTGTGAGACCATGATACCAGACAGACAATCTTGGATTGATGGAACCGTAGTGCAGACAACATCTGGAAATTGCTGTTATACAGATGGATCGAAACTAAGGGAGAGAAAGGGGGCTAGGATTTTATATCGAGGAACCGGAAACCGAACTCTTATTCCGTCTGTCAGACCATAACACAGTCCTGCAGGCGGGAGTCCCAGCAATTACAGAATGTGTGAGCTGGCGTGGGGCTAACACGAGACCAACAAATGTGAATATTTTCACAAATAGCCAAATGGCTATCAGGGCAATAACGTCTAGAACGTAAAGTCGAGGGCAGTTTTAGATTGTAAAATGTCGATTAATGCCTACTCCGAACACGGCACTATATGCATCATATGGGTGCCTAGTCATTGCGGAGTAAGGGGTAACGAGAAAGCAAAAGCCTTGGCATCTAGAGCCAGAGTCTTGCTAACAACAACCCTAGAGAACGCAAAACCCTTCGGAGTTACGCGTTCTGAACAAAAAATATGGGCAAAGAACGCCCATATCACGCTATGGAATAGTGAAAACGTTGGGAAGACAACGAAAGTCTTGAGGGGTGACCCAAACGAGGACAAGACCAAGACCTTGCTGAGATTGAGCAAGGTAGAAACCAGTAAGATCATGGGTATGCTTACAAGCACATCTACATAGGATGAGAGTTGTCGATGACAGCGTATGTAGGTCATGCGGGGTGGATGACGAAACGTTGGAGCATTTCCTCTGCCTGTGCCCAGCGTTCGCGAACAATAGATCCCGTTTCTTAGGAAACGGCGTAGACTGGAAAAAGATTAAGGACTATGTCGATAGTACAGAGTTCCTAAAATAACTTTCCAATGACCTTTTATTAACAACTAGAGCGCACAACAGGCCGAATACTGGCTTATGAGTATGTCCAAGGACATGAGGCGGAATTTCACCGTCTCCTCTTCTCAACCTAACCTAAACATTCCGATAAAGCTTCCTAGCGTGATAGGTTACAAAGATATATGGTGTCAAAGTTTGAAATTTTGACCATTGTATCTTCTGACTACGTGGGCCGGTTTGAATGATTATATCAGGGCTGTGGAGTCGAAGTCAGCGTTGTTTTTGCTGCTTTCATTAAATTATACTTTCCAATAAATACATTGTATATTTTTAAATTATTTTGTATAAATATATGAATACGAATGAATATGTTTGGTCCGGAATATAATTGATTCAGTACATTTTATGAAATCGATCTCGGAGTCGCAGTCGAAGTCGACTCCGACTTAAACATATTTATACAAAATAAGTAAAAAAAATAATAAAATTTATGAATTTGTAAGTATAATTTCATGAAATTTGCAAAAACGACGCCGACTCCGACTCCACAGCTCTGGATTATATGACAGCTATTTAGAAACGCACAAAATGTACATTGGTAATTGTTTGCAAATATTTAATTTTCATACTTTTCTGGCGACTTTTGTTTTCCTCGCGATTTTAATTCCCGGGTTTATCACCCGGGAAACCTAGTCGAAGATATCGTAGCCCAATTGTAGCTTTATTAAAACAAGTAAAATATGATATCTATGAGATACTGTAAGATTTTGAACCTTTATAAAATAAACTTTTAATTTGTTTGATACTCGTTTAAACAGGAAATCGATTTTTTTGCGAAACCTGATTATTTTGTTAAAACGCTTCTCTCGCGATTCTATTTTGAAAAAAGGGTGAAATCAAATTTCGGATTTAGAACATCAAAATCCTTCGAGCTCGTGTCCGATATCTGCTCTGTAGGCCAGTGTAAACCATTAACCCCCCGTCAAACACATATTCTGAAACCTTCGAACAAACACATATTCATGGCCAGATACGTTTTCATGCATTTGTATAGCAAAAAAACTTTGAATTTCTAAGAATGTTCGGATGTTCGTATCTTTAGACTAAACGTAAAAAAATTTTATTATACCCTACACCACACTGTGGTACAGGGTATTATAACTTTGTGCATTTGTTTGTAACACCCAAAAGGAGAAGAAATAGACCCATCGTTTATTATACCGATCGACTTAGAATCACTTTCTGAGTCGATTTAGCTATGTCCGTCTGTCCGTCTGTCTGTCTGTCTGTCTGTCTGTCTGTCTGTCTGTCTGTCTGTCCGTCTGTGCATGCATTCTTGTAATCAAAGTACAGGTCGCAATTATGGTCCGATCTCGACGAAACTTTACACATATCTTTTTTTTGGCCCAAGGACGATCCCTATTGAATTTGGTTAAAATCGGTTCAGATTTAGATATAGCCCCCATATATATGTTAGCCCCGATTTGACATGTAAGCGCTGTAAAAACTTTATTTTATATCCGATCAGTATGAAATTCGGCAGGAAAAGGTTTCTTATTACATGAATGAACTCTGTTAAATTTGGAAGAAATCGGTTCGGATTTAGATATAGCCCCCATATATACATTACCCCCGATTTGACATATAAGCGCTGTAAAAATGTTATTTTATATCCGATCAGTGCGAAATTCGGCAAAGAGAGGTTTCTTATTACATGAAGGAATACTGCTAAATTCGGAGAAAATCGGTTCAGATTCAGATATAGCCCCCATATATATGTTACCCCCGATTTGACATGTAAGCGCTGTAAAAACTGTATTTTATATCCGATCAGTGCAAAATTTGGCAGAAAGAGGTTTCTTATTACATGAAGGAATACTGCTAAATTCGGAAAAAAATCGGTTCAGATTTAGATATAGCCCCCATATATACGTTACCCCCGATTTGACTTGTAAGCGCTGTAAAAATGTTATTTTATATCCGATCAGTATGAAATTCGGCAGAAAGAGGTTTCTTATTATATGAATGAACACTGTTAAATTTGAAAGAAATCGGTTCAGATTTAGATATAGCCCCCATATATACGTTACCCCCGATTTGACATGTAGGCGCTGTAGAGACTGTATTTTATATGCGATCAGTACGAAATTCGACAGAAGGAGGTCTTTTTACATGAATGAGTATTCAGGGAAGATCGGTTCAGATTTATATTGATTGTTCCTCCTGATTTGGTATCAAACCACTATAGAAGTTGTATTTTACTTCCGATCATTAAAATTTTCCAGAAAGATGTTTCTCAATTTAGGAACGAATATTGCTTAATTTAGCGATTATCGTTTCATTATCGTTTCATTTCTACCCATTTACCAATTATTCCAAATTATTATGGCAATGACCCTTATCGCAATGTTAGGGTGGTGTAGGGTATTATATAGTCGGCCCCGCCCGACTTTCTGCCTTTCCTTACTGGTTTTTTATTCATTTTGTGGAATGCATGAAAAACAAGTATAATCAACTTTAGAAGTTGCTGGCACACAGGATTAGTGCATTTGGCGCAGTCAAAACGTGTCTTCCTACGCAGCTTTTCGTCTTGCGTGAAACAAATTCTGCAATCTTTTCTGGAACTCAGTGTACTAGGGCCGCTATGTTGGTTAGGCAGCATGTTGCTGGGAATATTCAACGGCCTTCCCAAGAAAGATTCAATGGCCAAACGGGTTGAATGTTTTCCCAAAATATGGTTGTTGTTCATGCGATTTTCAGTATTAGCATGATGATGTAAGCGGCTAATCCCATGACGTCTATCATGTTGCAAAAAAATGCTAATGGCCAACGTCTGGTTGACCGTTTTGTGGAGTAATGCGTTAGTCCATTGTATCAACGCCGGCCTTTGAATTGTAAAATAATATAGCTTCCGGTTTTTTTGCTACGCCTTCAACTTTCTTGATGTAGTGCACAGTGGATAGGAGATTTACTGCTTTGTTCTTCTTTGGAACGAAGCTGCACAGTGACATAAGGTTATCATAGAAAACGAAAACAGATGAAAGCACTGGCCGTTTGCTGTCTTTTCTCACTTCTTTGGGAATACACCTTTTGTTGGATGTAATGGTGCCAACGTATGCTAGTCCAATCGACGAAAGAAGTTTAGCTGTATCTAATGTTGTAAAGAAGTTATCAGCAATAATAGTTCTGCCGCTGTTGGTGTATCGATTAGCCTAACTCATGAGCACGTTTTAGTCTTGGTTTGTCTCTCGTTGTTCTTCCTCCTTTGGTTTGGTTTTCGCATCGCATGCCCACCATACTTTGCGGGCTTTGATGGGATGTATTGTGTGAACTTTGTGCGCCCACGGTATGGAAATAGCTGTTCATCGATGGTTACACTTTCGTATGGTTCAAAATTAATGGCAAGGTTGTTATTCAAGAAGTTCCATATGTCGCGAATGGGAGCAGCTTTGTCGGTTTGTTGACGAAATGCGCGCGTACGCGGTTTGCATGTTCTGCGTTCCATTTGCGTGTAACTTTTTCTCCATATATATTTGTTTGTGTTACGATGATGAACGTAATATTCGGTGAAAAGAAAAGCTTGAACACTTGAAGCGGAGTGGTCAGGTTTGTTTCTGGTCCACCTCTAAAACGCATGATGTTGTGCTGGCGGAATCTTACTGTAGCGGGTTCAGCTGTACTCCACTTTTCCAAGCAAAAAACCGTCTTCAGCTTGAGTTGGTGCATTCTCACTTTCTTCTTCGGATTCTTCATCGCTGTCGAATATTTCATTTGCTTCAATTTCCAATTCATATTCAATGTCCGAGGCGGCATCTTCGGGCACAAAATCTGCGATTTCACCGCTTTGGTCCTCAAATGAATCTAGTTCTTCGTCTGCTTCTGTGTGAAGTGTGAAATCACGCTGTAACGCTGATGATAGTTGTTGTTGGAAATTATCAGTAAGGCTGCCTGTACGCAAGCGCGTATTGTACACAAATTCTAAATCCTCTGCCATAATAATAAAAATAATTTCACTTTAGTTTCCGCACAAAAAATTTCTATTTCGGACTGTCGATGTTGTATGTTCAGCATTCAACAATAAACTAACTGAACTCAAAACCAAAATCACAAACGATAGAAAGAAATAAGAGAAAAGTTAACACAGAAACTACCTGGAAGTAAACATCTGCATTGAATTCACAGAAAAACAACCCAAAATGTGTATAATAATAATTTATTTCATACAAATTGTATAGGGGTCTGGCCAGGCATATACAAACAAGGAGGGATTTTTAACAACATCTCAATCTGTGCAACTTGAAATTTGGCCAGTACTATTCTACCATGCTGTTCACTCCACGCCCTGTTGCGCGCAGCAGCATATGTAGAGGCAGACTAATTAGATTGTCCAGTCCATTGTGTTACCACAGCGACGTAATGGAAAACATAAATTATCTCCAGCCCCTCCCGTTGAACCAATTTGATTTCTTTAAAAAGCTCAAAAGTTGGAGGATGCGAATATTAGCCATGTTAGCTGGACACCCTGTGTCATCGTAACTAGGAAGCCACCAAGTTTTGACGCGATCGGAATAGAATTGTAAAAAGTGGGCCATTTGACGTGTTTTCCCCATATAAAAAACGGACATTTATTTTATTTCCCAAATCAATATCAAACAGTATTTTAATAATTTATTGTTAAATTATTGGAAATTAAGAATGGTGTTTGCATAGGAGAAAATGAGTACGGGTGGGAGACGCCAAAACGTTGACAAAAATTTGAAATAGGAAATGTTGTCTAAAATACAGAATATGAAAACATTTAGGTGATTCCTGCAGAAGTTATGGGAGTGTTGTGTTCGAATGAATCTGTCAAACATTTCTCTTTACCGAATTGTAAGTGCTTATGTGCACTGATGTTAACGTTATGAGCCATTCAAATTTGGTATGATTTGGCAATTTCGTGTGGGAGATTCGTTGCAATGATGTACATTTTTTACTGGACGGTACATAGGTACAATAGAAGCAGTACAATGTACACAATTTCAAGTATGTATATGCACTGGTATTAAAGTTGCAAGGGAAAAATGGTTTGTACAAAAGGTGATATATAAGTTATAAGAGAATCAATGTTTCACTAAATTTTAACCCTTTGTGAGGGTTACTGGAAGGTGTAGATTAATATGGACCATTTTCGAAATTAGCCGGAAACAGACCAGACAGACTCAAATGACTTAAAATGTCCTGAAACAGACTTTCGCCGAACATAGTACATAGGGTCTTAGGTCACTCCTGCGATGTGTTACACTTTTGGTCCGTAGCAAATGATATATAAGCTCCTCCACTAAAGTGAGGGTATAAATATTGCTCCAAAATTGCTCTTTCTATTCAAACATATAATTTTATTATACCCTCCACCGTAGGATGGGGGGTATATTCATTTTGTCACTCCGTTTGTAACATCTCTAAATATTGATCTGAGACCCCATAAAGTATATATATTCTTAATCGTCGTAAAATTCTAAGACGATTTAGCCATGTCCGTCTGTCCGTCCGTCTGTGGTAATCACGCTAGAGTCCGCAATAATAGAGCTAGGTTGATCAAATTTGGTATAAATATTTCTTATAGTTGCAGGTTGTGTGGGATTGCAAATGGGCCATATCGGTCAATGTTTTGATATAGCCCCCATATATTGCTGTGATTCCTACTGTTCTCATCTACTATATGTTTCCTACTGTTCTCATCTACTATATTTTTTTGTTTTTCGGTGTTATTTTCTTTATGTTTGAGTTATTTTGTGAGGTCACATGCTATCCATGGTGGAGGGTATATAAGATTCGGCATGGCCGAACTTAACGCTTTTACTTGTTAATTTTCTCCGTGTATAAGTACACATTTAATATTTATTTACATTTGTGCTGCGTATGTGCGTCTGTCTAACGTTCATTTTAATTTGTTTTTTGGTCCTTCTACAATTTGGTGTCGTCCCCGTCTCCATCATCGTCTTCTAAATTTTAAATGTAATCACATGGTTTGTATGCGAGAAGTATCCCACTTGACCAACATTTCGAAAACTTTGAAATTATACGAAAATAAAGGAACAAATGTAGTTACGTTGTGTACACAGTGACGTGGTGATTGTCTTCATTTGGCAAGTTACATAATACAATTTTCATATAAACGTAAGTGGAATCAAATATATTTAGTTAGTACCAACTTGATTCTAACATGTTAACAAAATTGTTCCTACTTTTCACACGAATTGATTTTTTATGTATTTTAATACAGTATATATCCATATAACCAGTAAGGAAGGCTAACGTCGGACGTGTTCGCATATGGATGGCGGATGTCCACTCAACTGTCAACCTCACCTACAAGGCTATGCGACCGAATATCCTGAAGGCGAAATCATAGCCCCAGCTTCAGGATCGGATGCGGAAGCCTAATAAGCTACCCATCTCTAAAAAATCTTATTCCTGAAACCAAAACGAATGCAGACCAACCTACCATTTTGATGACGATCTTTAGCTTTAAACAACGGACGCGATTTGGAACCTGGAATATACGGTCGCTTTTGGAGCCGACCAAATTAGCTTTGCAACGAGATTAGAAAATACAAGCTGCTTTTTATGGGACTAAGCGAAACAAGATGGCCCGACTGGGTTGCTGCAGCCACATATACTCTGGAAAGCGGTCCAGCCATCCTCGATCGAGTGGTGTTGACTCTCTCAAAAAATGCTCGAAATGCCCTAATGAATGGAAACCACACTCCGACAGAAACATAACAGCACGATTCCGAATAAGAGCCAGGAATTTGACTAGTGTACAATGTTATGCACCAACATATGCGGTCGATTTTAAAGTGAAGGAAGATTTCTACAGTCATATATTCAGGGGATATTGTCATAGTAATGGGTGACTTCAATGCACAAGTAGGACCAAACAACATCTTCACGGAAGGCATCATGGGTCGACATGCACTTGGAAGTATGTCTGAAAATGGAGAGATGTTTTCAGAAATATGCATGGCCAACAATATAGTTATTGGAGGATCTTTTTTTCCACACAAACGAATCCAAAAAGTCACCTAGATTCCTCCCGACAATACAACGCAAAACCAGATAGATCACATCACCATCAGCAAGACCTGGCGGAACAGTTTACTAGATGTACGAAACAAGAAAGGAGCAAATTGTAACAGTGATCATCATATGATCATTGTAACAATAAGGCTAAAAGTTGCTGCAGTACAGAAACAACACCAAATACAAAGAAAATTCGATGTCCATAAAGTAAGCAATCCAGCGCATCACAATGGATATACAAATGTCATTCGAGACGCTACGGAAAACGAAAATATTCGAAGAAGTGTGGACGCCGCGGAGGAATACATTGGATACACGTTGTTGTCTAATATTTCGTTTCGCAGAAACGAATTCTTTCTTTGCCTGTAGAAATCCTGAAAACGAAAGGCATGGATCTCGGACGAAACGTGGCATCTCATAGAAGAAATGGAGGATATGAGCAAAAACCCTCAACGAAAAAATACGGATGCAGGGGGAATACACACGCAAAGGCAAAGAAGTCAAGCGTATTACTCGGCATGACAAAAGAAGGTGGGCTGAAAACCTCTCTAAAGATACACAAGCAGCGTCGGAAACCCACAGAATTGGAAACCCCACCAAACAAGCCTATTAAAACCAAGCACAGTGAGCTCATCACAACAAAGAAGGAGCAGCTTAACGTTTGGGTAGAGCATTACGAACATATTCTGGACTCCACCCCACCTCCAACAAAATACTCATGCCGATGCCGCCAACACACCGAAAGGCAGGACATATCAATAGAGCGCCCGTCTATTACAATACATCATAGAAGACTTCTGGACAACAAATAAGCCAAACGATAACCTATACGAATACATGATAGTAAGAACTGGAGAGGAATAACGCTATTAAGCATGGTGAATAAAGTTATAGCCAAAATAATAAATAAGACAGGTTTGAGAACATTGTCTCAAACCAATCAATCCGAAATGAGCCTGTTTCCGTCCCAACAAATCCTGCATTGATCATGTTAATAGCTTGAGAAAAATTGTGGAACAGTCAGTCAGTTGACTGTTCCACAATTATATTTGTTAATCGTCGACTTTGAAAAATCATCCGAAACTCTCCACCGCACGTTAATATTGAATGCACCTGTTGCAGTGGAATCTATCTACGACAACGCTAAATGTCGAATATTGCACGAAGGCACCACCAGCAGCCCAATAAATGTTAAAGTCGGTGCAAGGCAAGGCTGCCCACTATCTCCCTTTTTATTCAACGTGGCTATATGCAATCTAAACTGAAGGACATGGAAGCTTAAGCAGCAAGATGTGGCTTGAAAAAAATATTGCAAAAACTAACACGGGACCGTTTATATTACAACGAAAACATATAGAAGACGTCGAAGATTTCTAAAAATGAGATGTTTACGAAATAGAATTTATTTATGCTTGCCATATTCCCACTGTGCTTGTTCAAAGGTGACACCGCACTTTTGGACATCAGTGTGAAACGTCCACTGCTGCGCGGCTTTATGTGTGTAGGTGTGTAAATGCAAATGCATTTATATGCCCATACATGCATAATAGACCGTTTATAGCACATGATGCAAAAAGTGAAAGTTGCTGCGATCTTTGATTTCCGGACCGAAAAAGTTTCCATTTGGACTACAAGACTTCCATAAAAATTTTGGTGCCGATCTGATAACCCTAGGGTCTGCCCAAATTTTAGAACACACTATATAGGGGAAATATTTTTTATACCCTACACCACACTGTGGTACAGGGTATTATAAGTTTGTTTCACGGCAGATGTTTGTAACACCTGAAAATAACACAGCTAGACCCACCTTAAAGTATACCGATCGACTCAGAATCACTATTCTATTTCGATTTAAGCATGTCCGTCCGTCCGTCTGTCCATGTAAAGTTGTTCGTCGACTACAGGTCGCAATTTCACTCCGATCGTTCTGAAATTTTGCAGTTTAGAGTATTTCGCAACTGTTAAGATCGCTATTCAATTTGGTTGAAATCGGTTCAGATTTAGATATAGCTCCCATATATACATTTCGTCCGATTTGGCCCTTTAGTCCTATAGAAGCTGTATTTTACATCCAATCCTTTTGAAATTTAGAATGGTAGAGTGTCTTGATCCATGAACCAACATTGCCGAATTTGAAGAAAATCGGTTAAGATTTAGCTATAGCTCCCATATATATGTTTCGTCCGATTTGGCCCTTTAGTCCTATAGAAGCTGTATTTTACATCCAATCGTTTTGAAATTTAGAATGGTAGAGTTTCTTGATCCATGAACCAACATTGCCGAATTTGAAGAAAATCGGTTAAGATTTAGCTATAGCTCCCATATATATGTTTCGTCCGATTTTGCTCTTTAGTCCTCTAGAAGCTGTATTTTACATCCAATCCTTTTGAAATTTAGAATGGTAGAGTTTCTTGATCCATGAACCAACACTACCGAATTTGAAGAAAATCGGTTGAGATTTAGCTATAGCTCCCATATATATGTTTCGTCCGATTTGGCCCTTTAGTCCTATAGAAGCTGTAGTTTACATCCAATCGTTTTGAAATTTAGAATGGTAGAGTTTCTTGATCCATGAACCAACATTGCCGAATTTGAAGAAAATCGGTTAAGATTTAGCTATAGCTCCCATATATATGTTTCGTCCGATTTTGCTCTTTAGTCCTGTAGAAGCTGTATTTTACATCCAATCGTTTTGAAATTTAGAATGGTAGAGTTTCTTGATCCATGAACCAACATTGCCGAATTTGAAGAAAATCGGTTAAGATTTAGCTATAGCTCCCATATATATGTTTCGTCCGATTTTTCTCTTTAGTCCTGTAGAAGCTGTATTTTACATCCAATCATTTTGAAATTTAAAATGGTAGAGTTTCTTGATCCATGAACCAACACTACCGAATTTGAAGAAAATCGGTTGAGATTTAGCTATAGCTCCCATATATATGTTTCGTCCGTTTTGGCCCTTTAGTCCTATAAAAGCTGTATTTTACATCCAATCGTTTTGAAATTTAGAATGGTAGAGTTTTTTGATCAATGAACCAACATTGCCGAATTTGAAGAAAATCGGTTAAGATTTAGCTATAGCTCCCATATATATGTTTCGTCCGATTTTGCTCTTTAGTCCTGAAGAAGCTGTATTTTACTGTAGAAGCTGTATTTTACATCCAATCCTTTTGAAATTTAGAATGGTAGAGTTTCTTGATCCATGAACCAACATTGCCGAATTTGAAGAAAATCGGTTAAGATTTAGCTATAGCTCCCATATATATGTTTCGTCCGATTTTGCTCTTTAGTCCTGAAGAAGCTGTATTTTACATCCAATCATTATACCCTACACCACACTGTGGTACAGGGTATTATAAGTTTGTTTCACGGCAGATGTTTGTAACACCTGAAAATAACACAGCTAGACCCACCTTAAAGTATACCGATCGACTCAGAATCACTAGCTGAGTCGATTTAAGCATGTCCGTCCGTCCGTCTGTCCATGTAAAGTTGTTCGTCGACTACAGGTCGCAATTTCACTCCGATCGTTCTGAAATTTTGCAATTTAGAGTATTTCGCAACTGTTAAGATCGCTATTGAATTTGGTTGAAATCGGTTCAGATTTAGATATAGCTCCCATATATATGTTTCGTCCGATTTGGCCCTTTAGTCCTATAAAAGCTGTATTTTACATCCAATCGCTTTGAAATTTAGAATGGTAGAGTTTTTTGATCAATGAACCAACATTGCCGAATTTGAAGAAAATCGGTTAAGATTTAGCTATAGCTCCCATATATATGTTTCGTCCGATTTGGCCCTTTAGTCCTATAAAAGCGGTATTTTACATCCAATCATTATACCCTACACCACACTGTGGTACAGGGTATTATAAGTTTGTTTCACGGCAGATGTTTGTAACACCTGAAAATAACACAGCTAGACCCACCTTAAAGAATACCGATCGACTCAGAATCACTAGCTGAGTCGATTTAAGCATGTCCGTCCGTCCGTCTGTCCATGTAAAGTTGTTCGTCGACTACAGGTCGCAATTTCACTCCGATCGTTCTGAAATTTTGCAGTTTAGAGTATTTCGCAACTGTTAAGATCGCTATTGAATTTGGTTGAAATCGGTTCAGATTTAGATATAGCTCCCATATATATGTTTCGTCCGATTTGGCCCTTTAGTCCTATAAAAGCTGTATTTTACATCCAATCGCTTTGAAATTTAGAATGGTAGAGTTTCTTGATCCATGAACCAACATTGCCGAATTTGAAGAAAATCGGTTAAGATTTAGCTATAGCTCCCATATATATGTTTCGTCCGATTTTGCTCTTTAGTCCTGAAGAAGCTGTATTTTACATCCAATCATTATACCCTACACCACACTGTGGTACAGGGTATTATAAGTTTGTTTCACGGCAGATGTTTGTAACACCTGAAAATAACACAGCTAGACCCACCTTAAAGAATACCGATAGACTCAGAATCACTAGCTGAGTCGATTTAAGCATGTCCGTTCGTCCGTCCGTCTGTCCATGTAAAGTTGTTCGTCGACTACAGGTCGGAATTTCACTCCGATCGTTCTGAAATTTTGCAGTTTAGAGTATTTCGCAACTGTTAAGATCGCTATTGAATTTGGTTGAAATCAGTTCAGATTTAGATATAGCTCCCATATATATGTTTCGTCCGATTTGGCCCTTTAGTCCTATAAAAGCTGTATTTTACATCCAATCGTTTTGAAATTTAGAATGGTTGAGTTTTTTGATCGATGAACCAACATTGCCGAATTTGAAGAAAATCGGTTAAGATTTAGCTATAGCTCCCATATATATGTTTCGTCCGATTTTGCTCTTTAGTCCTGAAGAAGCTGTATTTTACTGTAGAAGCTGTATTTTACATCCAATCCTTTTGAAATTTAGAATGGTAGAGTTTCTTGATCCATGAACCAACATTGCCGAATTTGAAGAAAATCGGTTAAGATTTAGCTATAGCTCCCATATATATGTTTCGTCCGATTTTGCTTTTTAGTCCTATAAAAGCTGTATTTTACATCCAATCGTTTTGAAATTTAGAATGGTAGAGTTTCTTGATCCATGAACCAACACTACCGAATTTGAAGAAAATCGGTTAAGATTTAGCTATATCTCCCATATATATGTTTCGTCCGATTTGGCTCTTTAGATCCAATCGTTTTTATACCCTACACCACACTGTGGTACAGGGTATTATTTAAGTATAAAAAGTCCCAAAAGTAAATTTATGTAAACAATTTATACATGAATTACAAAATTTATATATCAGAGTTATTCAATATTTCGAGAGTGGTGTAGGGTATTATATAGTCGGCCCCGCCCGACTTTAGCCTTTCCTTACTGGTTTTATTCAAAAATCGTATGTTTAAATAAGTAAAATTACATTTCTTTGTATGATTAATTAATAAATAGTTTTTAAATATTAAGATCGGTGAAAAAAACAATAAATACAATTAATTCAATATTATATTAGATCTGACTTGTTATGTGAGGGACATTTTCTACGATATTCTTCAATGCACTGTAATATAAATTGATTTTGTTCTTCGTCTTTCGTAAGTATTCTGTTGTAATCATTCATAAATTGTACACCACGTTCAGCAGTGTCGTTAACAACAAACAGATTACGACAAACATCGAGAGCATCTTGATAATCTTCGTTTACTTCCCAAATGGATGGGTCATGCTTTAAAAATTCAGTACTCAATCCAAAAGCACCGAAAAATGTTTGGTTTTGTATGAGACGAAATCGCTCAAATTATTACACAGCAATAGTTTCGGGTCGGAGAATTTTCGATCGTTTTCCAGATTTACGACGGGTTCTGTTGATTGCAGATGCCAAGCCATTTTTCGTTTCTCTTCGAATAAAACATCCGAATCGAAAAATGCCAAAGCCATTGATTCTGGGGCCAAATACCACAAATGATTTTTCCATTTCTTCAAAACAGCTTCAGACACATCTCGGTCGATTTCTGCGTATGCGATGGAGTCTTTCAACAAGTGTATATCTTGATTTGGTGCTCGTATGGCATTTGTGCATGTAAACCACGGTTTGACATACAGCCGCACGAGAAAAATACATATATTCCGTAGCCCACTGGACTCTCGTTTTGTCAATGCAAACTGCTCTCGAAATAGGTATATTTTTAAGGCATAAATGCCTTTTCCCATGAACCTTGCGTGGTATGTTAGTGCCGACACCACCAAGAAACATTATTGTTAATTGTAATAGTTCCTTGTAATCAGCTCGGATTTGAGTTTCATTTAGCTGTTTAATGCAGAATTTCATAATGACTTCGCAGTCAGCATTACTTATTTTTGAGCATACAGTTGGTTCTTCGAGTCCATTTTTAAACGATTTGTGGTCGAGACTTACCCAAACGGCAGCAAAATGATTAAAAATAGGCACTTCAGGACCACAAGTCGCCGAAGTTTAACCTCAAACACATGTTTCAATACTATCTCCATCATGTGATGAGAACATGGGAACTTGATTAATTTTCGATCTAATTTGTTCTGCAACAAAATGCACGATCCTGTGTTTTGACCTGTATTTGATGAGTGTATCATGAACGACTTTGGCCATATTTTCTCCAGTACCAGCATGGATTTTGGGGGCGCCCAAAAATTTTGATGTGTAGATCGATTAATCACAAGCTCACCAACAGTGGTCAGAGGCGTCGCAGCATTATACATTACAGTTATCACATCATGAAATATCTGTCTGTTTGGCTCCAGATATTGTATGTGATACATGTCCAACTGATTCTACGGTGCGAAATTTATCACTGGATTAGAGTTGTGTAGTTCGTGAACGAACTAGTTCAGTTGAACGGGTCACTATACTGAACTGAACGAACTAGTTCACACAACTCGTTAATTTCAGCTCAGTAGTTCACTATGTTTTTTTTTCTTCAACCATATAATTTTGTTCTCTCTTCTCTGCTGTTATGTGTTGTTTCCATTTTTATATCATCAACAATGTATGATTCTACCTATACAAACGCCTTTGTATTAGTTTTTCCAACTCTTCCATTCATATTCCAATCAGATTCCTTTAATAGCGTCTTATTTGAACTGGTGATCTACTGAACGAAATGAACTGTTTAAGTAGAGTGAGTTGGTGAGCTAAAGAGCTGGTGTGCTAAAGTGAGCTGTTGAACTAAATGAACGAACTAGTTCACTCAATTGAACTGAACTAAAAAGAGCGATCACTTAAAAGAACTATAGTGCCCAACTCTACACTGGATCTAGTAACAATTTTGGATGTGGTTGGTCTGGAGACAAATAAGAATATGACTAAAATTAAATTTTGTGCGAAGCTGTCCCTTTCTCAATTCACTTAGGCTGGAGGCAGAGCGCGTTCTGTAAACGACCCTGCTGCATAGCCGTATAGCGCGCTGCAAAGTTCTGCTTATGTTTTCTTATTTGACCAGTAGAAAAATGCCAGACTGATGCGAAAAATCAAATATCATGCAAATCCGTTGTTTTTTTTCATGCATGCACAAGCATGTTCTACTTTTTATTGTGATTGCTCTTACGTCTACATATGTATATAGAGGCCATGTCGGTGTGCATGCATGCCCTGTCATGACGTAAAATTCAAATGAAAACTGCTGTAACTTTTTCGTTTCTCGGTCGATTTTGATTGTTTACATTGACAATTGATAAAAACGCAAATTTTGGAGGTTTGTAGGTCAAATGGAAACTTTTTCGGCCCGGAAATCAGTATCGAAAAAATAATAAATGGTCTAGTGCATAACCTATGCACTCATCACTCTAAAGTACTCATTACATGTACTCATTACTCTTTTGTTTATTTGCTTGTTTACTTGTCTCTTGCCATCTGTAGCTTAACGAAAGTCGTTAGGTGAGCTTAGAAGAGATGGATGGCAAGCACAAGTAATCAGTCTTTTACCGATCCTTAAACAAAACTCGTGCGCCTCTCCCCCGTGATTAGTTTTTTCCTCGGTATAAATACGTTAAATAATTACAAGTGTTAGATTTTTACGTTTAAAAAGATGTACATAGAAACATCACAGTTAACTCAAACGACCCAACATTGAACAAATAACATAGTGAAAATAAATAAACATTGTGAATTACATTAAGAACAAATAGTTAACATTAAGAACAGAAATTAAAATTAAACATGAAACAAAACACCCTAAAATTGTTTACATGAAACTTGTACATTTTACTTTTACACACACATATATTACAAGCCCAAACATTGTACCCAACCACAACCAAAGTGAATTAATAAAGCATATTGTTTAAGTACAAACATGAATTGTCCCTTTAATTTCTCTCGGTGTAGGCAATGTCGTAATTTTCGTACCACTATACTCGTTAAAATCTGTCGGCTCCCAATTACTTCATCCTTGTAATTATGATTGTCAGATTTTAACGAGTAACTATTAGTTTTTGCGCCGACGCCGCCACCTTTCTCCATCTTAGCTTAATTCTTAATTTTTAATCGCTCTCTTAACCTCGCTCGATTAAGTACATCTCGCTGTACCACTTTGTATTCAAGGTAAACTTCGTTACCACCATCAACCTATAAAAACCGCAATAAACCGATTGGCACTTGGCCATTTTATTATATAAGAAAAAACTAAACCCTTTTGTTTTTATTTCTTTTGCTCTAATTTCACGCATTCGGCGTAAACATTGGTCACTTCAACCGGGATACTTGAGCCTAACCTCGGAGAAATTTCTTTGGCCTGTCTAATCGGTTTCCTTCTCGCCCTACAGCATCATAACCATCATCATCAACATCCTCAACATCCTAACAATCGTCCTCATCAGCACCCCTATTGTTCTCAATAAATTCCTGCTTCAACAATTTCCAGGTCAGTAGTAGTATAGTGTAATTTTGTGAGTGCGGGATTTAATTTTTCTAACCAAAAAAAAATAATAAAAATATTTGTGTTCGGTTCGCGCTATTCGGTCGTCTTACAACTAAACGACATAACCCTCTCCCGTGTAGCCGTCTTGTGCCTATCATTTGTTTACATCTGCATACATACATACGTCCGTCCGCCTGTCGTATGCAGCAACATAAATTTCTAAATCGAAAAAAATATTAATTTTCTTGAAGTGAAGTGTTTTTGCGCGAAGTGTTGCTGGAAATTAATTGTGTTTTTGTTTAGTGTGGTGTGATTCCTCTCGAAATTGAAATAATTTGCACATACATTTGCTTCAATTTCCCACTGTTTATTTCCACTGATTTGTTTATTTTTCCAAAAAGGAAAACACACTCACACTAACACACCACAAAGTACATACAATTCCAGTACACAGTGTCGGTTCCTCCGCGGTATATATATAAAAAAAGCACATAAATTCGCGCATATCATCGGTCTTCATTTACATAAACGCAGTGTCATTTTTCTTTATTGATTTATTGAACATCTGTTTTTCGATTGTTTCGATATCGATCGTGCTACGACAGCTGTCAGTTTCGATTATCGTGTTATCGGACGGTGGACAGGGTTGCAGTTGATTAAACCCCAGTTACTCGTTTACGTACGTCATGCATACGTCTCGCTAACGTTCGTTACGCCATACGCGTCTAAGTAATAATTTTTGTTGGAAACAATTAATTCTGTGAATTTTAAACATAGTTTTTTAATTCGCGTCCACCCTAAGCAAAGTCAATACGACTTTTTTAAATAAAAGTGCGATTTTTTGATTTTTTTTTCGTCTTCGATTCAAATAATATAGTATTTCAACGGGTTTTCGGCACTTAATCGACGTGCACCCGCTGACTGATCAACTATTTGGCTCGATTTTTAAATATTTCTTTTGTTTCGAAATTTTCGTGAACGGTCGTTACATTTGTGAATAGTTCGACACAAAAGCACTACAATCGGTAGTTTGCGTTCCGTATTCGGCCTGTAAATTTCGTTATTTTCGAGAGAAAATAGTTAAAGAAAATATTTTCAATTTCGGTGTAACGCAAGAATTTTTTCGACAAAATTGTTTAACCTGCCATACTTTTTTATTTATATATATTTGTTTTTGATATATTTTTGATACATTTTAAATATTCTTCGTCGATTTACACATTTCCTCGACGTTTATCGTGCGAATTATCGAGTTTAAATTTTTTGGGCGTATTATCGCGTAATATTTGAACACTTCCAATACCTATACCCGATTTTTTCGATTTTTGAACGGCTTTTAGGAAAAGAAAATTGTATCTACGTGCTGGTTCGGGACTTTTTGGAAATTGAGGTTTACCATATCCGTCTTTTTTGACCCTTCTCGCTGGTTTTCTGAGTTTTACTCAACCTTGCCTTTGTTTCGATCGTTTTTAGTGCCTTATCTTGTGGTATCTCCTTTGCGATTTCATTTCGAATTTTGAATACAGTCCTACTTTTTATACTTTAAAATGCCGATCACACCTCTTGATTTTTTTATTAGGGCTTCGGATGCTCTGGTAAAATTCGATGCGCATTTCAGCAAATTAAAAGACGATGAACTTGATCTTTCTTGTCTAGAAATACGATCTGCTGAGTTAAACAAATTGTGGGCAAAAGCCCAAGAAATGTTTGAGAAATGTCTCAACTTTTTGCAGTCATCCGAAGACGCAACTAAGGATGACATTGACGCGGCAGATAGCAAATATGACGCAACGCATCAAACATATATGAATTCTCTAACAGTAATTAATCGAAAACTGTTGCAATTCAAACGGTCTCGTCGACCGTCCTTGACTTCTTCGTTCGGTGATTCGGCTTCATTAGATCGGGAGGAGACGCAAAATTCTAACCATCTACATAATATGAGTGCGTCGACTCATGCGTCTCGCGACAAGAGCACTCAAGTTGATTGTCCGCCTCCCTCAAATTCTCAAAATAACATCTCGATTTCGCGCATGAATATCGACCACCTCGCGAGTGATAGTGTGAATAACCTCTCGTTGCCGCCGTGTGACACCGACATATTTGAGGCGATTTCTTATCGTGGCCCACTTTTAGGGACCTGTTCACGGCGGTCTACATCAATAACTCTCGTTTGAGCGATATTGAGCGTTTATGTCACCTCGTTCGAAAAACAAGCGGAGAGGCGCGTGAGATTGTTTCAAAGTTTCCGCTAATTAATCGCAGCTTTGCCTTAGCGTGGAAAGCATTGAGGGATACTTATGACAACCCGCGTCTTTTAGTCCACAACCAACTGAAGGTTTTGTTCGCGCTCCCAGCAATTGAAAACGAAAGTAGTGCGGGACTTAAGTCCATACAACGTGGGATAAATGGATGTCTCTCGGCGATGTCCATCTACGAAGTCTCTACGGACAATTGGGATCCGATCTTAGTGTTTATCTGCTTACAAAGGTTACCCAAAATTACCCAGACTCTATGGGAGCAAAGCGTGAAGGATAAGTCCTCCCTTTCCACGTGGAAAGAATTGGATGACTTCCTAACAGAGAGAATTCGAACTCTAATGTGCCTCCATGGTATGAGGGATGACCCTAATAAGCGATCAAATGGGAAGAAGGTCCAGGCGCATCACGCAAATACAGCGTCTTCGGGATCTTCGCGGCCGTCCCAACAATCGGGTTGTTTGTTGTGCTCTGGTCAGAACCATAGACTTTACGCATGTCCTCGTTTCGCAAACTTTTCGCCAGCAGATCGGTTCTCCTTTGTCAAACGGCAGCGCTTGTGTGTAAATTGTCTGCGTAAAGGTCATGAAGTTAGAAGATGTGATAGTCGGCGTCGTTGTTCGATGTGTAGTAAAAATCACCATACCTTGCTGCATCGAGACGATGCCACAGCGAGTAATTCGACTCGTGTGCCACCTCCGGCTAACCCCCCATCCGATCTGAGATCTAGGGCAACAAACCCACCTCCACTCGTACATTGTGAGCCATCCACATCAACTGCCAGTGTAGCTCGTCAAACTTGTCATATAGCGCAGAATAAGGCTGTCCTTTTGGGAACTGCAATGGTGCATATAGTTCATCAGGGCGCCTCCTATCCTGCTAGGGCATTGATCGATCCAGCTTCTGAGTCCTCTTTCCTTACAGAGCGACTTCAAAATCGTTTAGGTCTACCAGTGCATTCCACCAATGCTACAATATCGGGGGTTAATGGCGCAATTTCGGCCACTTCTAGGAAAATTTGTCCTTTGATGATTGGAAGCCCCCTCGACACATCGATACTCTTGGAAACCTCTGCACTCATTTTGCCATCTATTTCTGGAAATTTACCCTCGTTCAACGTCACTTCAGATTTTAGGGCGTCGATGCCCAGTCTTCGTTTCGCTGATGCCAACTTATTTGATTCCCGCCCCGTAGACATGTTGCTAGGTGCTGATTTGTACCCTAAAATTTTGATGGATGGTTGTCATCCACTTCTATCAGGGACTTTACTCGCTCAGAATTCGGTCTTTGGATGGCTTGTCACTGGCCCCGTTCCCGCCACCCTAGTGCGGACGTTTGCTACAAGAATTGGGGCATCAGATGAAGATAATCTGAATAGGACTCTCTTACGGTTCTGGGAGCTTGAGGACATACCACAGCGAAGAATGATGTCGCCCTCAGATAGGTATTGTGAGGAAAATTACACCAAGACCACGCGAAGGGACTCTGACGGCAGATTCGTTGTGACCCTGCCTATTTGGGCTGAGTTTGGTTTAAACGGCTGCTTAGGAGAATCCCGTTCAAATGTTTTGGGTCAATATTTTCGGAATGAGTCCTCATTGTTGAGAAAGCCGGACGTTAAGGGTGTTTATGACGGTGTATTAAATGAATATTTGAAACTTGACCACATGAGGCCAGTGTCCGTCTCTCTTTCGGACCCACTGACATGTTATTTGCCTCATCATCCCGTCATAAACCCGGACAAACGAACCACCAAACTTAGGGTTGTGTTTAACGCCTCGAATAAAACTTCTAACGGCAAAAGTCTAAACGACATACTTCATGTTGGACCCACCTTACAGACCGACTTGGTACTTTTAATACTTCGATGGCGCACCTTCAGATTTGTTTTTAATTCTGACATAACTCAAATGTATAGGCAGATTCGTGTTGACCCTAGACATACCGCCCTCCAGCGAATTATCTTCCGCGATTCCCCAACTAAACCTGTGCAAGATTATGAATTGCAGACAGTGACCTTCGGTGTAAACTGTGCCCCATACTTGGCGATTCGAACACTTCTTAGGCTAGCTGACGACATCCAGACTGAGTTCCCCCTCGCCGCGCAGATTTTACGAAAAGGCATGTACGTCGACGATGTCTTAGCGGGAACTCATGACCTTGAAACCGCATTGAACGCTCGGGATCAGTTAATTTCGGCATTGGATTCAGCCAAATTTGAGCTTAGAAAGTGGACAGCCAATGACAAGGCCATTCTCGACCGTTTTCCTCCTGGGCACCTTGTAGATGCTAAACTCTTGAACTTTGTGGAGGCTAGTAGTTCCAAGCCGTTAGGTATAATGTGGACTGCACAGTTAGATTCTTTTTACTTCCATGTAAATCCTATCGCGAAAAAATCTACCTACACGAAGCGGGAAGTTCTTTCTTCCATTGCAAGGTTATTTGATCCGATCGGTTGGTTAGGTCCTGTGATAGTGATTGCAAAAATGGTTATGCAAAAGATCTGGATGGACAATATCGGGTGGGACGATCCACTGTTACCGGCCACGGACGTTGAGTGGCGGAAATTCGTTAGTTCCTACCCAGGTGTGAACAATATCCGAGTCCCTCGATGGGTACGATTTGCCCCGGGATTGCCGGCGGAACTTCATGTGTTCTCTGATGCCTCAGAAAAGGCATACGCGGGGGTAGTATATATTCGTGTTGAATCTACGGATGGGGAAGTTTTTGTACATTTGCTCTCATCCAAGACTAGAGTTGCCCCTATCAAGTCAATCTCGTTGCCCCGTCTAGAACTTTGTGGTGCCGTGTTAGCGTCGGAGCTTGTGAAAACCGTAGTTCGGGAAATTGATTTGGAGTTCCGTCAAGTTTATTGTTGGACGGATTCAACAATCGTTTTGTCTTGGTTGAAGAAGACTCCTTCGACATGGACTACGTTTGTAGCCAACAGGGTTTGTCGAATCCAAGAGAATGTTGGGAATCATAATTGGTACCACGTCAGATCGGAGGACAACCCAGCCGATCTGGGAAGTCGAGGTCTTCCTCCAGCTGAGTTAGCTGTCTCTCCCCTTTGGTGGCATGGGCCACATTGGCTAAGTCAAGAAAAATCGAGTTGGTGTATTCAAAACTCGACACAACTTGAAACTGACGTGGAAATTCGACCTGTGAGGAGTCACGCTTCATTCTTTTCGCCTGTGGAAGATATTCTGGAAAGATTTTCGTCGTTTGATCGTGCCCTTCGTGTAATTTCGTACATGATTAGGTTTTTTCGGAGAACGCACCGCTCGAATAGTGATCAATATCGGTATTCAAGCCCGAACATTTCTGGGTCAGAAATAAAGGAAACCCGAATTCGTTTGATAATCATTGCACAAAAAATGGGCTATGCGAATGATTATAAAAATTTGATGTATGGAAATTCCTTAGGTTCCAAAAGCTCATTGATATCTCTCAATCCTTTTCTGGATGGCGCGGGCATGTTGCGAATGAACGGTAGACTTGCCCGTTCACCCACCCTTTCGTATTCCGAGAAACACCCTATAATTTTGCCCTACAATTGTCGATTTGTGAAACTTCTTGTGAAATTTGTACACCTGATTTCCATACATGGAGGAAATCTTTTAATGCTTCGCATTCTTCGAATAGAATATTGGATCCCTCGGTTGAAAAACTTGATTAGGTCCGTGATACACCAATGTAAGATTTGTGTGTTGGCGAGGAAACGTTCGTGCAGTCAATTTATGGCGGCTCTTCCTCCCGAAAGAACCACAGTAAATAGAGCATTTACGACCACCGGAGTGGACTTTGCTGGCCCCTTCGAATTGAAATCGTTTACTGGTCGGGCGTGTAAAATAACCAAGGGATATGTTTGTGTTTTCGTTTGTTTCTCGACGAAAGCGATTCATCTGGAAGCGGTTTCCGACTTATCCACTTCAGGTTTTTTGGCTGCATTTCACCGTTTTGTTGCTCGTCGTGGGTGTCCGCATTCTATCTTTTCGGACAATGGGACTAATTTCGTAGGCGCTTCTAGAGAAATTGAAAGCAATTTTAAGATCTATCTGCGGGAGTGCTGTGACACCGTGACTTCCAAATTTGCGCTTCAAGGACTTTCGTGGCAGTTTATTCCTGCCGGCGCTCCACACATGGGTGGGATTTGGGAAGCTGGTGTCAAGAGCTGTAAGGCTCATTTCCGTAAATACTCCCAAGAGATGAGGTTCACCTTTGAAGAATTAGCCACAGTTTTAGCTAGGATTGAGGCATGTCTGAATTCTCGTCCTCTTTGCCCAATGTCGGATAGCCCTAGTGAAATTGCCGTTTTAACCCCGGGACATTTCCTTATTGGGGCTCCACTTCTAGCTCCCCCGAACCCCTAATAACGGAAGAACCTTTGTCTATCGTGAATCGGTATAGGAAAATCCAAGCCCTCGCTCACCAGTTTTGCTTACGGTGGAAGGAGGAATATTTAAAGAATCTACACAAACGATATAAGTGGAAATTTCCGGAACGCGAGGTTCAGAAAGACGATATCGTTGTCGTTCGTCATGAGCAGCTCCCGCCAACCGCGTGGAAATTAGGGCGCGTCGTGTATTTATATCCTGGCACAGACGGTCATGTTCGCGTCGTGGACGTTCGAACGGAAAACGGAGTTGTAAGACGGCCGGTAGCTAAATTGGTTGTCCTACCCAACCCAACTTCGGCTACCCTTTAATATAGTTTTTTTCGTAGCATTATGGACGCCACAAAAATCTCATTCTTTGACGATGATTTGGAAGATTATGATGAGATCATGGAGATGTCGCAGGAGGCTAGTCGTCCGGGTGCTAAGCCGGCAGTGGAGTTGCCGCCAATCGTACCTGCGGTAAAAGACAGCATGGGTGAGGCCGTCATAGAAAAGAAGCAGGACCTTGAGGCACCGATGGTGGCTACCGAGGAGAATGTAGCGGGTTCGAAGAGAGACACACCTTCACAGGAGGTTGTTGTGGCTTCGACTTCGTCGTATTCGTGTCGTGTTTGCGGTGGTAGGCATCCCCTTCGGTTCTGCGAGCGATTTGCGACCATGTCCCATGAGGAGCGGCTTCGCGCGGTCATAAGGCATGCCTATTGCTCCCGCTGTTTGGCCCAGTCCCACCGCACCAAGGACTGCAAGAGCAAAGGCCAATGCAGAAGGTGCAAACAGGATCACCACTCTCTGCTTCATTCAGAGTCAACACCGCCCTTTCCGGGGAAAAACTCTACCGTCCGTCCGTCTCGACGACCTCACCCGTATAGAAAGTCCTCGTCCCGTCCGTGTCCACGATCCGAAACTGGTCTGTCCGATACGAAGCTAAAATCGTCTGTTGTTTCGCTGGGTGCCTTGCCCCTCATAAATGTGGTCACTTTGGCCCCAAGCTTGGTGGTCCACCTCAAGTCCTCCCCGTCTTCCATACCTGTCCGAGCGGTGATTGATCTCTGTAGTAAGCAGAGTCAGATATGTGCATCCTTGGTGAGGAGCCTAGGATTGCCGCTCTCATGCGTCGACGGTGTGCCGCTTTGCCGCGTAACGGTTGCGTCTGCCTACGACCGCGAACAACGCCTCTCCATGGTAGCCAGGGTCTCCGATCTGGAGCATGTCTACACCCCCTCGGAATCGGTGCCGGAGAGACTTAGAGAGTCCTACGACGGTCTTCCTCTCGCGGACCCCCAATTCTACCAAAGGGGTCGCGTTGCCCTGGTTTTTGGGCCTGAGCTGTACGCCCGAATAATAACCTGTCGGGTACAAGCACCTCCCGGGTTGCCAGTAGCCCAATACACTATGTTTGGCTGGGTGTTATCGGGGTTATGCAACCTCTAATACGCAAGGTCCCTAATGGCCTAATTCGCGGGGTCCCTAATGGCCCATCTTATTCGCAAGGTCCCTAATGGCCTAATTCGAGGGGGCCCTAATGGCCCATTCTAAAAAAAAAAAAAAAAAAAAATAAATTGAATTGAATTAAATTGAATTGAATTGAATAGTAATAAAAATACAATGCTCACCTACAAATTACACTATAGTACTACTTGAATTTATTTACTTAAGTTACAACATTCCTTTGATGTTGCAAGGTGGCCGGCAATGTTTAAGTACAAACATGAATTGTCCCTTTAATTTCTCTCGGTGTAGGCAATGTCCTAATTTTCGTACCACTATACTCGTTAAAATCTGTCGGCTCCCAATTACTTCATCCTTGTAATTATGATTGTCAGATTTTAACGAGTAACTATTAGTTTTTGCGCCGACGCCGCCACCTTTCTCCATCTTAGCTTAATTCTTAATTTTTAATCGCTCTCTTAACCTCGCTCGATTAAGTACATCTCGCTGTACCACTTTGTATTCAAGGTAAACTTCGTTACCACCATCAACCTATAAAAACCTCAATAAACCGATTGGCACTTGGCCATTTTATTATATAAGAAAAAACTAAACCCTTTTGTTTTTATTTCTTTTGCTCTAATTTCACGCATTCGGCGTAAACACATATAAAATTGAAAAATAAGCTTTTTTATTTTGGAAGGCAACAAAACCTTAGCTTCACGGCTAAACATTTGGTCCTATGCAAACCGGATAAAAGTGTGTTTTTTTAAATTATTAAAAAACAAAATCAAGTGCTGTGTGGAAAATATTTTGTGGTGAACATTTAATTTTACCGGTGAAATTTAAATAAATTATATAAAACAAATTTCGGTACGGTACGCGAAAACTTAAAATTAAAAAACAACAAGAAAAAAGGGACCCAACAAAAAGTGACCCACAAAACCAGTGACCCAAAGATTCAAAGTGACCCAACATAAGCCAGCAACACAAGACCCCTTGGAAACACAACCCAACAACATCACGCTTGAACCCCTAGAAGGAAGGAAGGAAGAACCAGCGACCAACGCCAACAACAACAGGTACCCCAAATACATAAAAGGATCAAAGTGAGTACCCAAAAAAGTTGTGCAAGTAGCGTTGTTACATAGGGTGCCAAAACCATTTTTTTCGAACTCCGTCATATTGATATATGCTTTACTGTTTTCTAGTTTTCGAAACTTTAGGAAAATAGCGACCCAATCTTTTTGAAAACCCTTCGATAATTTGCTCAAATAATTTATTACACATTCTGATGAATTTTCCTGAAAGCCAGCGGCTAGTCGAGTCGATTTATTCGGCCAAGTTATTTTTAAGATAAGATTATTAAGATTCGTTTCGGACGCGCGGACGGACACCCATTGACTTATTCCGAAAACCTCAGCAAAAATTCCATATAATTTTGTGCTGATTAACGCGTGGACGGACAACTTTCTTGCGAAACAAAAGAGCGAAAATTTCTTGAATGGCTTGTGAACCCTACAAATTACTTCGTGGTTTTTGGGTACCTTAAACATCGAGTTTGCAACATCGAGTTTGCAACTTTGTCTTCTTTACATGCGATTTTCTGAGGGAAAAATCGACCGTATGATATTAGCTTATGCTTTGGAGACGCTAAAATCAATCCCAATCAATAAATTAAAACGAAAAACTAAATTTATTTTTTTTGCTTTAGAAAATACGTTTTCCAACTTTTTGAACGACCCTCGTATTGCCTTAGATTCAATAGAAAAACCCTTTTGAAAAATGTCAAAAAATTTACGATTTTTTAATCTCTTTTGCCATTAATATGTGTGGTTTGTGCTATAAACCAGCATTATTGTAGTTTCCAACCGATTTGAAGCGAAAATCTTAATATATTTCCTGTGCCGACACTTTCAACCCGACAACTCGTACCCA
This sequence comes from Eudasyphora cyanicolor, assembly GCA_963930755.1. Lineage (NCBI taxonomy): Eukaryota > Metazoa > Arthropoda > Insecta > Diptera > Muscidae > Eudasyphora > Eudasyphora cyanicolor. The sequence goes on from OZ005737.1 coordinate 96,836,794, forward strand.
TTAAAACAACAACAACAGCAGTCTATGTATACCGATGCATACGAGACAATAGGTAGCGGATTTTTTTTCGTTGGTTTCTCGTTGTCTTTTCATTCGTTTTCACTTCTTGCCTTGATTACGCAATCCAAAGGTTAATGTACCACTGGAGTTTTTTTGTGAAGTAGAAAAAAAGGGAGAAATAGGAAAACATAATTTCAGCCGTAAAGAAAGGAATGAAAGAACATATGGTTTGATGGTTGATGGGTTCGGACGGACATTTCGGCAAAAGCTAAACAGAACTAACACAATAATTTACATTTATTGAAATTTATATTTCTTATTATACCCTACACCACACTGTGGTACAGGGTATTATAAGTTTGTTTCATGGCAGATGTTTGTAACACCTGAAAATAACACAGCCAGACCCACCTTAAAGTATACCGATCGACTCAGAATCACTAGCTGAGTCGATTTAACGATGTCTGTCCGTCCGTCTGTCCATGTAAAGTTGTTCGTCGACTACAGGTCGCAATTTCACTCCGATCGTTCTGAAATTTTGCAGTTTAGAGTATTTCGCGGCTATTAAGATCGCTATTGAATTTGGTTGAAATCGCTTCAGATTTAGATATAGCTCCCATATATATCTATCGTCCGATTTGGCCCTTTAGTCCTATAGAAGCTGTATTTTACATCCAATCGTTTTGAAATTTAGAATGGTAGAGTTTCTTGATCCATGAACCAACATTGCCGAATTTGAAGAAAATCGGTTAAGATTTAGCTATAGCTCCCATATATATGTTTCGTCCGATTGGCCCTTTAGTCCTATAGAAGCTGTATTTTACATCCGATCGTTTTGAAATTTAGAATGGTAGAGTTTCTTGATCCATGAACCAACATTGCCGAATTTGAAGAAAATCGGTTAAGATTTAGCTATAGCTCCCATATATATGTTTCGTCCGATTTGGCCCTTTAGTTCTATAGAAGCTGTATTTTACATCCAATCCTTTTGAAATTTAGAATGGTAGAGTTTATTTATCCATGAACCAACACTACCGAATTTGAAGAAAATCGGTTAAGAATTAGCTATAGCTCCCATATATATGTTTCATCCGATTTGGCTCTTTAGTCCTGTAGAAGCTGTATTTTACATCCAATCGTTTTGAAATTTAGAATGGTAGAGTTTCTTGATCCATGAACCAACATTGCCGAATTTGAAGAAAATCGGTTAAGATTTAGCTATAGCTCCCATATATATGTTTCGTCCGATTTTGCTCTTTAGTCCGGAAGAAGCTGTATTTTACATCCAATCACTTTGAAATTTAGAATGGTAGAGTTTCTTGATCCATGAACCAACTCTACCGAATTTGAAGAAAATCGGTTAAGATTTAGCTATAGCTCCCATATATATGTTTCGTCCGATTTGGCCCTTTAGTTCTATAGAAGCTGTATTTTACATCCAATCGTTTTGAAATTTAGAATGGTAGAGTTTCTTGATCCATGAACCAACATTGCCGAATTTGAAGAAAATCGGTTAAGATTTAGCTATAGCTCCCATATATATGTTTCGTCCGATTTTGCTCTTTAGTCCGGAAGAAGCTGTATTTTACATCCAATCACTTTGAAATTTAGAATGGTAGAGTTTCTTGATCCATGAACCAACTCTACCGAATTTGAAGAAAATCGGTTAAGATTTAGCTATAGCTCCCATATATATGTTTCGTCCGATTTGGCCCTTTAGTTCTATAGAAGCTGTATTTTACATCCAATCGTTTTGAAATTTAGAATGGTAGAGTTTCTTGATCCATGAACAAACATTGCCGAATTTGAAGAAAATCGGTTAAGATTTAGCTATAGCTCCCATATATATGTTTCGTCCGATTTTGCTCTTTAGTCCGGAAGAAGCTGTATTTTACATCCAATCACTTTGAAATTTAGAATGGTAGAGTTTCTTGATCCATGAACCAACTCTACCGAATTTGAAGAAAATCGGTTAAGATTTAGCTATAGCTCCCATATATATGTTTCGTCCGATTTGGCCCTTTAGTTCTATAGAGCTGTATTTTACATCCAATCATTTTGAAATTTAGAATGGTAGAGTTTCTTGATCCATGAACCAACACTACCGAATTTGAGGAAAATCGGCTACGATTTAGCTATAGCTCCCATATATATGTTTTGTCCGATTTGGCCATTTAGTCCTATAAAAGCTGTATTTTACATCCAATCGTTTTGAAATTTAGAATGGTAGAGTTTCTTGATCCATGAACCAACATTGCCGAATTTGAAGAAAATCGGTTAAGATTTAGCTATAGCTCCCATATATATGTTTCGTCCGATTTTGCTCTTTAGTCCGGAAGAAGCTGTATTTTACATCCAATCACTTTGAAATTTAGAATGGTAGAGTTTCTTGATCCATGAACCAACTCTACCGAATTTGAAGAAAATCGGTTAAGATTTAGCTATAGCTCCCATATATATGTTTCGTCCGATTTGGCCCTTTAGTTCTATAGAAGCTGTATTTTACATCCAATCCTTTTGAAATTTAGAATGGTAGAGTTTATTTATCCATGAACCAACACTACCGAATTTGAAGAAAATCGGTTAAGAATTAGCTATAGCTCCCATATATATGTTTCATCCGATTTGGCTCTTTAGTCCTGTAGAAGCTGTATTTTACATCCAATCGTTTTGAAATTTAGAATGGTAGAGTTTCTTGATCCATGAACCAACATTGCCGAATTTGAAGAAAATCGGTTAAGATTTAGCTATAGCTCCCATATATATGTTTCGTCCGATTTTGCTCTTTAGTCCGGAAGAAGCTGTATTTTACATCCAATCACTTTGAAATTTAGAATGGTAGAGTTTCTTGATTCATGAACCAACTATACCGAATTTGAAGAAATTCGGTTAAGATTTAGCTATAGCTCCCATATATATGTTTCGTCCGATTTGGCCCTTTAGTTCTATAGAAGCTGTATTTTACATCCAATCCTTTTGAAATTTAGAATGGTAGAGTTTCTTGATCCATGAACCAACACTACCGAATTTGAAGAAAATCGGCTACGATTTAGCTATAGCTCCCATATATATGTTTCGTCCGATTTGGCTATTTACTCCTATAAAAGCTGTATTTTACATCCAATCGTTTTGAAATTTAGAATGGTAGAGTTTCTTGATCCATGAACCAACATTGCCGAATTTGAAGAAAATCGGTTAAGATTTAGCTATAGCTCCCATATATATGTTTCGTCCGATTTTGCTCTTTAGTCCGGAAGAAGCTGTATTTTACATCCAATCACTTTGAAATTTAGAATGGTAGAGTTTCTTGATCCATGAACCAACTCTACCGAATTTGAAGAAAATCGGTTAAGATTTAGCTATAGCTCCCATATATATGTTTCGTCCGATTTGGCCCTTTAGTTCTATAGAAGCTGTATTTTACATATAATCCTTTTGAAATTTAGAATGGTAGAGTTTATTTATCCATGAACCAACACTACCGAATTTGAAGAAAATCGGTTAAGAATTAGCTATAGCTCCCATATATATGTTTCATCCGATTTGGCTCTTTAGTCCTGTAGAAGCTGTATTTTACATCCAATCGTTTTTATACCCTACACCACACTGTGGTACAGGGTATTATTTAAGTATAAAATGACTCAAAAGTAAATTTATGTAAACAATTTATACATGAATTACAAAATTTATATTTCAGAGTTATTCAATATTACGAGAGTGGTGTAGGGTATTATATAGTCGGCCCCGCCCGACTTTAGCCTTTCCTTACTGGTTGGAAATATAAATGTGCACAAACATTTATTAAGTGGCAATTTTTTGGAAATTACACTTTGCTACGAAAAATAAATTTGCAAAAAAATTTATTAAGTTGTAATTTTTGGAAATTACACTTTACTACGAAAAATAAATTTGCTCAGAAATTTATTAAGTGCTAATTTCTGGATATTACACTTTGCTACGAAAAATAAATTTTCACAAAAATTTATTAAGTGGTAATTTTTGGAAATTACACTTTAATACGAAAAATAAATTTGCTCGAAAAATGTATTAAGTGCTAATTTTTGGAAATTACACTTTACTACGAAAAATAAATTTGCTCAGAAATTTATTAAGTGCTAATTTTTGGAAATTACACTTTACTACGAAAAATAAATTTGCTCGAAAAATTTATTAAGTGCTAATTTTTGGAAATTACACTTTACTACGAAGTAAAGTGAGTGGTTTTTGATGATGTTTTTTGTGCTTCTGGTGTATTTATGCATTATTGTAGAATATATCATGGTGATGATAATTTTCGATGTGCCTCCCGTGTAATGTATTATTGTTGGTTATAGTTGACCTATAACCGATATTTCGACGTTAGTCGAACCGACGAAAGGCAGCAGGAAAAGTTCGAACGAGAGTCGGAGACCCGAAAAACGGAAACAGTGGAGCCAAACAACCATCTATCGTTACGTTTACCACCATGCGACACCGACACATTTCATGGAGGTTACAGCGCTTGGCCTACTTTTTGTTTTCGGCCTTGTACAGAAATAATTCTAGACTTAGTAAAGTAGAATAACTTTTCCATCTAAAACAAAAAACCGCGGTGGAGGCACTGGAAATTATTAGTAACGTACCACTAACAAATGAAGGTTTTGATCTAGCATGGAAAAACTTAGAAAACAGATACGAGAATAAACGAATGCAAGTTAATGAACAGCTAAAGACTCTACTTAGTTTACCAACAGTTTCGGCAGATTCAGGATCTTCGATCCAAAAACTTCAACGCATTATTGATGGTTGCGTTCAGACACTAGAAACACTCAAGGTAGATGTAAAGGGGTGGGACCCAATTTTAGTTTACCTTACTTCTACGAAACTGCCGAGAAATTTCTTAGAAGAATTTGAAAACGGTTTGGAAGACTGTTCCATACTACCGTCTTGGAAAGATTTGAATGAATTTTTGACGCACAAGTTCAATACTTTAGAATCTGTAGGAAATATTAAGCCCCATTTCTCCAAAAATAATCAGCCTAGACCCGATTATAATAGGAAGGAAAATAGGGTTAAGTAATTTCAAACTAATGTTGCGCAACAGACTCAAAGTTCGTAAAGAAGATTCAACAATAGCAACAGATTTAGCACATCTACGCAACCTAGTAGTCGTACAAATGGACCGAGTTGCCAAATTTGCAAGGCAAACCATTTGTTACGAAATTGTCCACAATTCCTTGAGAAAAACGTGAATGATCGCATTCACTTAGTAAAACTTCACAATCTTTGTTACAACTGCATCACTTCGGATCATGGTGTAAGAGATTGTAAGAGTCATTTCACGTGTAGGGAATGTAATCAAAGACATCACACTTTATTACATAAGGGTAACGAGGCCCGACCTACGAATTCACAACCGGTTAGAGATGACGTACGACCTAGTACCAGTGCGGCAGCTCTTATCAACCTAGTACGATCCATTCTTAGTTTACAGTCCACACCTAGTTTTCAAACTCCTAGCATAACGACTCTAACTCTCAAGGAAAAATTCACAACTTAGCCAGCAGCAATCGAAAGAAAAACTACTCCTCACAGCGATTGTTCAAATTGATTCTAGAGGGCAGCGATATGACGCACGAGCGATTATCGACCCTGGATCTCAATCAACATTTATTTCAGAGAAGATTACAAACCAATTGAAGCTTCCAGCTAGGAAGAATCTTGTTTATGTTACCGGTTTAAGTGAAACCGTTTCAGAAACTTCAACAAAAGCTTGTCTTTTTAACCTTTGTTCTTGTACAAACCCTAGTTTTGAATTAGAAGTTTGGGCACCCGTTTTGAAGTCCCTTCCTTCTAATTTGCCGGCGCGCATCCTAGATAAAAATCAACATAGAGAAACCTCAACTCGAGTTAGCAGATCCTCGTTTTTACGAAAGCCGACCCATAGATCTTCTGATAGGTTTAGACATAGGACCCTTAATTTACACAGTAGGAGCTCCAATGGAATCTATAGGATCTTTACTAGCGCAAAGCACCGTTTTTGGCTGGATAGTGGGCGGACCCCTTGAAAATTCAAAAACAAATGATAGGAAAATTTCACTTTACAATACAGTTTCGATCGAGAAAATTCTCACACGTTTTTGGGAGGTGGAGGAGACCCCAAAAAAAGTTTTGAGGTCAGCAGAAGACACCTTTTGCGAAACAAATTTCAAAAATACAACGCGAAGAAATGAAGATGGACGATATATTGTCACGATGCCCTTCAAAGCTTGTGCCGAACTTGGAGCATCTCGAAATATCGCAATGGCGCAATTCTATCGAATGGAAAGAAAGTTGCAAAAAACGCCCGAAATCAAATCTCAATACGACGCAGCGATAATGGAATATTTGGAACTTGGACACATGCGGAAACTGAGACCACAGGAAATCGAGAAGACCCATCACTACTATTTGCCACATCATGCCGTTATTAAACCAGATTGGGTTACTACTAAACTTAGGGTAGTTTTCAAAGCGCCCCATTTCTCGCTCTTAGGACCCTAATTCAATTGGCAGAAGATGTTAAAGAAACATACCCATTAGGTTCGGAAATTATAAAACAAAATTTATATGTCGACGACGTTTTAGCTGGAGGTCACACTGTAGAAGAATCCATTAAGTCTATGAAGGAATTAATAGCAGCCATGGACTCAGCAGATTTTGAATTGAGGAAATGAAGTTCAAACGACCCCAATCTACTGGATGTTGAACATATCGGAAGGAACTTCAACGGAGACTCTAGGTATCCGATGGAACATTTCGGCTGATAACTTTACGTTCACATCACCACCCACGGAAGAAAGGGAATTATGCACCAAACGAGAAATCCTTTCAACAATTGCCAAATTTTTTGACCCATGTGGATGGCTGGCTTCAGTAATCATCGTAGCGAAACTTATCATGCAACAAGTCTGGCTGGACAAAGTAGATTGGGACGACGCGTTGAAGCCCATAACTCGAATGAATTGGAAGTTTTTCATTAAAAATTGTCCTTCAATAGATTCAGTTTCAGTACCTAGGTGGATCAGATTCAAACCCTTAAGTAAAATTGAAGTCCATGGTTTTTGTGACGCTTCAGAAAGCGCTTACGCCGCGACTCTTTATGTTAGAGTAGAACATTTAGATCAAACAGTCGACACGTTTCTTTTAGCAGCGAAAACTCGAGTAGCACCCATCAAAAAATATCTCTGCCTAGATTAGAATTATGCGGAGCCGTTCTCTTAGCAAAATTAACCACAGCGGTGGTTCCCAACTTACAAATTGAAAATATTTCAACTCACTTTTGGACTGACTCAACAATTGCGTTAGCATGGCTCAAAAAACCCCCGTGTTCATGGAGTGCCTTTGTAGAAATAGAATTTCAGATATTTTAGATAATGTAGGCAACGAAAATTGGAAGCACATAGATTCAGAAAGCAACCCAGCTGATGTAGCCAGTCGAGGATGTTCGCCAAATGATTTGCAGTCACATCATTTGTGGTGGACTGGACCCCAATGGCTGAAGTTTCCAAAAGACCGATGGCCTAGACACGAAATTATACGACCACAATAGTTGAGGATCCTTTGGCTAGATTCTCTTCTCTATCCAGGGCATATAAAGTCTTAGCATTTGCAATTCGTTTTTGGAGAAATGCCGGCGTCAATCGGACCCGACTTAGAATTTCTTCAACAGAAATCACCCATGGTGAAATACAAGATATCAAAGATCGTCTTATTGTCTTAACACAATAACATTATTTCGCAGAGGAGTATTTAGCGTTAACCTAAAAGAAAAGACTCTCATCTAGTAGCAGTCTTTTATCTCTCAATCCATTCATTGATTCAAAAGGAATCATTAGGGCAAATGGCCGCCTTGTTCAGTCTCCAGCCCTTACATATAACGAGCGCCAACCCATTCTTATCCCATACGAATCGAGATTAGCCCTTTGTTAGTAGAATTTATTCACAAAATTACGATGCATGGCGGATATCAACTCATGACTCGAGTAATCAGGTCTGAATTCTGGATATTTAAATTGAAGCCCTTAATCAAGAAGGTAATTCATAATTGTCGAACTTGTGTTTGTATAAACACCAGACTCAAACGAAAATTATGGCCTCACTTCCGCCCCAGCGAACTATGTTGACTCGACCTTTTACCAACACTGGAGTAGATTTTGCAGGACCCTTCAACATAAAGAATTTTACAGGAAGAGCTTGTTTAATAACAAAGGGTTATGTTTGCGTCTTCGTTTGTTTTTCTACAAAAGCAATTCACTTAGAACCCACTAGTGATCTGTCAACTCAGTCTTTTTTAGCCGCTTTATTGCGAGATCTACTCAGATAATGGGACTAATTTTGTAGGAGCAGCAGAATTAATAAAAAAGATAGGCTAGAGTTTATAAAGAATCTGCAAAAGGACGCCACCCAAAACAACATTTATCAAAATTTAGAATGGAGTTTTATTCCTCCAGGTGCCCCTCATATGGGAGGATTATGGGAGGCGGGAGTTAAATCATTCAAAACACATCTACGAAAATTTATACCGCAAATGAATTTTACCTTTGAAGAATTCTCGGCCATTTAAGCGCGAATTGAAGCCTGTCTTAATTCTCGACCCCTAAGTCCAGCCAGCGATGACCTTTCCGACTTAAATCGTCTTACCCCAGCTCATTTTCTGATAGGTACCTCCATTTTGACCCCAGCAGAACCAAATGTTTCAGACGGAAACATCACCGTTGCCAATCGATGGAAACGATTGACCATTATTTCCCAATATTTTTGTGAAAGATGGAAATCGGAGTATTTGAATGAGCTACATCGTCGATATAAGTGGAAGTATCAAACAGAAAATGTAAAGGAAAACGATTTAATTGTAATTAAAGATGAGAGATTAGCCCCTGTTGAATGGAAACTGGGCCGTATAATAAAAACGTATGTAGGAAGTGACAAAAACATTAGGGTTGTGGAAATTCGGACAGCTAACGGAGTGATTAGTCGACCGATCACGAAAGTCGTCAAACTATTTTCAGATTGACTAACAATTTATTTTTATGTAGAAGAACTTGGTACTCACATCTCTTCTATCCTAGATATGGTTTCTCAGTTGCTTAGCCCAACCCTGAGTCGTGACTCATTCAACTCACGAAGTACCGTTATACGACACGAGGACTGCCTATATACCCTGAAGACGGATGCTGTGGTATCCAGAACCCTACAACTTCGACCCTACTAAGACCCGCCATCGCATTTCCATCAACATTTTTTATTCAAGCCTTGGATGGGGTTTTCATCCACGGGAGCCACATGAGCTTCAGTTTTAGATTAAGCTAGTTTAAGATAGAATAATCTACACGATATATCGCGGGGGGGGGGAGAATGTTCAAAGGTGACACCGCACTTTTGAACATCAGTGTGAAACGTCCACTGCTGCACGGCTTTATGTGTGTAGGTGTGTAAATGCAAATGCATTTATATGCCCATACATGCATAACCTATGCACTCATCACTCTAAAGCAGTCATTACATGCACTCATTACTCTAATTTCTCTTTTGTTTATTTGTTTGTTTACTTGTCGCTTGCCATCTGTAGCTTAACGAAAGTCGTTAGGTGAGCTTAGAAGAGATGGATGGCAAGCACAAGTAATCAGTCTTTTACCGATCCTTAAACAAAACTCGTGCGCCTCTCCCCCGTGATTAGTTTTTTTCCCGGTTTAAATACGTTAAATAATTACAAGTGTTAGATTTTTACATTTAAAAAGATGTACATAGAAACATCACAGTTAACTCAAACGACCCAACATTGAACAATTAACATAAGGCATGTTTTCGTTACAAGCTAGCACTTTTAGTTTAGCACTTTGCAACGAAAACAACTGACTTCCACTAACTGGCACATAAGCAATAAGTGGCGGATTTTCACTATCTGGTAGCAATGGTGTCATGAGTTGTGAAGAAAGAACAGTGCGAAACAGACAAAAAATTCGTGAAAAGTATTTATAAAACATATATTTACTATTCTATGTTCAATTGTTTACACTCTTTTGCAAATATTAAAATAATTTCCCATTTTTGTTCTTCTTCTTCCCGTTAATTCACAATAATTGATAAAATCTCTCCAAAAATGGGATGCCATATTGCTAAATATAGGGTGCCCAATCTGGCAACATCATACTCGATTAAGACATGAACACAAGCACCAAACTTCATCGGGAACTAATAGTGCTTAAAAGTGCTTAGCTCCCCATACAAATTAAGCACTTATGGTGTAACGAAAACACGCCTATAGTGAAAATAAATAAACATAAAAATAGGCTTTTTTATTTTGGAAGGCAACAAAACCTTAGCTTCACGACTAAACAGTGCTTATCTGCACTAATTTTGTTGTTTTGTGCAAAATTAATTTCCCTGTATGCAATTACACAAGAGCAAGTAGAGTGTATAACATTTTTTACAAATTCTGTACACCGAAAGAAAAAATTCGTTACTCCCAAAAGAAAAATTAGACAAACGAATTTCGTTTGTGGTGTATGTTTGTCGCAAACGATTTATGTTTATCCCAAAACCCAAAGAAACGTTTATGCACCCAGGAAAAAAATTGGTTGGAATTCGATTGTAACAATAACAAGTAAAAGCGTTAAGTTCGGCTATGCCGAATATTATATACCCTCCACCATGGATAACATGTGACCTCACAAAATAACTCAAACCTAAAGAAAATAACACCGAAAAACAAAAAAATATAGTAGATGAGAACAGTAGGAATCACAACAAGTTAGATGCTATATATGGGAGCTATATCTAAATATGGACCGATATGGCCCATTTGCAATCCCAAACAACCTGCAACTATAAGAAATATTTATACCAAATTTGATCAACCTAGTGTTAATATTGTTTTTTTCATTGACACTCGGTTAGTTGTGGTAATTTCTTTTACATTTTCATTATAGTAACATATGATCGATTTTTGGTTGTGACAACCAATGTTTTATTCTTGACAACAGAAATTGTGTCAATAGACCAAAGATTAATATTGCAACGAATAATTGGTTACTACAGCAGAAAAAATATTAATAAATAAACGTTTTTTGGTTATCCGAATAATTTCCCAAATTTAAAATAATTAAATGTATTTTGGGAAATACAACCGAAAGATTGGTTGCCGTTCTTTTGCTGATACATGACAAACAAAAAATAAAATTACTCGACATAAATAAATCTTCAACATTTTGTTGAAGAGAGCCATATGTATTTAAATATAAATTCAGAATATGTTGTTCAAATTTTTTTACATAAATAAAAAATAAAAGCAACAATCATGAATGTGAAAGCAAAGGGTTACTCTCGTGTACTAAAATTTGTGTTAAATATTTCCACATCTCATAATAGTGATGAATTTGTAAAATTCGAGTTTTTTAATTTTGTTATGAATTGTTTGGTTTTTTGTTCAATAAATAAAATAAAAATGAATGAAATTTTTTTTAGTTTATTGTCGGTAGTATATGACTGAACAACCAATTTTTTAAAACAGTTGGTTGCAGATAATTTTAACCAACATTTCCGTAGTTAGCGCAACCAAATATTATTGTTGTCAACATGGAAGCAGAAGTATACCACAACCAAAATGTTGGTCGTCCTGATGGAATCGCATGATAGTAGACAGAACTACCAAAATTGGGTTGGCAAATAATTCGGTTGAGGCAACCAAAATGTATTCTGTGTGTAGCAAACGGTTAGTGTACATATCGTAAATGATTTATATTTATTACAAACCCTGTAAAACGTTTGGTGCAAACGGTTGTTGTGTTTGTCACAAGCAATGCCTGTTTATCCCAAACCCTGTTTGTTGCAAACGGTCATTGCGTTTGTCACAAGCAATGTCAGTTTAACAATAAATGAGAAAACGATTGTCGCAAAAGAATAATTTGATTGAATTATGATATTTAATAGGAACAAATCTAGTTTAAAAAAGCTCGTCCAAAAAAAAAAATTTTTTTTAGGGGGTAAATGGGGTCATTTTGAACAGAAAATGTAAAATAAAAAATTTGGCGCTCGAGCATAGTTTTCGAGTTATAAGGATCTAAATTTCAGTATTTTCCTTTATTATTTTTTTTGTCAATTTCATAAAATATTTTAAAAAGTTGGCATCATTGGAAAGCTTATTGGAACAGCTATCAAAAATGATATATACAAATTTTTGATTGGATGAATAGTTTTCGAGTTATAGCCCCGTAATTTTTTAAAAAAAACTAAATTTTGACCGTTTGTGAAAAATAATGGCTCATTCGAGAGCTTATGACAACCGCTTTGAAAAAGATTATGTTGAAAATGTTGATAGGATTTATACTTTTAGAGTTATTCATTATTTAATATTTTCTTACAATATTGCGATTTGTTGTCCAATTTGAAGAATTGGGCTCATTGTGCATACGGAAAAAAATGAAGTACGTATGCGTGACGTGCTCGCGAGTGTGATCAGTAATTGTTTGCAGGCTTCAAACAATGTGGCAACAGTGTTTAAACGACAATGTGGCAGCTTTACAAGATATAACGGGAAAGTACAAGCTTCATTTTCTGTGAAAAAGTTAAAGAAAATTGTTGTGAAAAATGAATTTCAACCGATCATCCCAAATTTATGATCTCTTCGGCCACGAAATGGTGAAGATGACTGAATATTCAGTCATCTTCAAAATTATTGTTTTGAATAATGTTGATTTTTTTTTTATTTATTTTCATTTATAATTTTTGTTTCGTTTGAATTGTTTTTGTTTTTTACTTACTTTATTATTTTTTGTTTTGTATGAATAAGTTTTTTAGTGTTTTATAATAATAAATAGTGTGAATTGTTTAAAAAAAATGGTAATGTTTTTTTGAAGTACATTATTTATTCTGTAAGTAGAAAGGATTTTGTAAATTTAATCGCAAAAGCGCCGCAGGCGAAAATTTTTCATTCTCCTGATGCGCGCTATATTTTTAAAAAAATTTTCATTTTTTTAATATGGGAAAATGATTCTGTAAAATGAAAGTTGAAAGAATATAAGAAATTTTGTTGCGAAAGCGCCGCAGGCGAAAATTTTGGAAATTGAATTTCAAGAAGAAAATGTAAAATAAAAAAATTGGCGCTCAGGCATAGTTTTCGAGTTATAGGGCCCTGAAGTCAGAAATTATGCCACTTTTGTTTTCGATTTTTTTATTATGGGAAAATGATTCTGTAAAATGAAAGAAATTAAGGTGTAAAAGCGCCGTAGGCGAAAATTTTCTTGTAAAATGGGAAAATTATCCTGTAAAACATGTTTAAAAAAAATCGCGCGATTTTTTTAAACTTTCGTTGATGCTTGTTAAAAGTGCTTGTTATAAGCTTTCATTTGACACCCCATTTTTGTAAATCGCCTGGAAATTACTCATTTTATATCGAAAACAAAAGTGGCATAATTTCTGACTTCAGGGCCCTATAACTCGAAAACTATGCCTGAGCGCCAATTTTTTTATTTTACATTTTCTTCTTGAAATTCAATTTCCAATCATATATCAAAAAATGAAGCAATTTGTACGAGCTTCTGTAAACTAGATTGGAGTCCGCAGCATATTTGCCAGATATCGCACCTCCGATAATTTAGATTCTTTGGTTTAATTAATTCTTTGAATGAATCATTTGAGTTCACTGATAAAAATATTTTTAATTTTGCCACACACGCGCACTAATACCGAACATCACAAGCGCCAGTACAAAACTAAAGGCCCACCAGCATACGACTCTACGCATGCTGAGTACGATTGCAAATGTTATGAAATTGTATAACAGTGCGGAGGGAGGGATGCAGATAAATAAATTTCCACCACCGTCTGTTAATAAAGCAACGCGGACAGAGATGTATGCAACGTTACAACGTTTCTTTTTGTGTTTTGTACACACACATCTCCATCTTTTTGCAGAAACGTTGCAACGTCGCTTTTTGTGTTGTATACACATTTCTTTTAATATTTCTTAACTCCAAGGTTTGTTTTAAAAATAGCCTGTTTCTCTATCTCGAACGAAACCCTAAGCGAAAGAAAACCAGTCACTCACTTTCGTCAGGAATTTGGTTTCTCTAAGGTTCGTTCGCCTGACCTTACGTCTATAGCGTAAGCAATTTACGAATTGGAATATAATATAATTGCCAGATAAACAATTTCGCAACTTCCAGCCAAAAAAGGATACATATTTGTAGACTCGCACAAAATATTTCCAACTCTGTTCAGTATGCGCAGCGATGGCCACAACCAAAACAAAAATTCACCCCAAAACACCCAATTTCTGGATTTGGTTGTGAAAACCGCTACACATGGTCAACTGGCAGTCGCATTGTGCATCAGCGACATGCAGAGCTGCTGCTATTAACACTTCTGTATGATGAAATGCATATACAGATTTTTGATTATTTAGTTGGCTAATTAGGTTTTATATAATTATGATACATCCACTTATTGAAGTAATCGACAATCAATAAAATGTATTTTTTTTGAAGAAACAACTGACTGATTTTGACGTTTCGTTCGCACAGATGACAGTTCGTTCGAGATATAAAAACATAAATTTGTTTGAAAAGACTTACGTTTTCTTTCGATTTGTCGTTTGCGTTGACTTTCGCATTTAGAGAAACCCAAATTGATTTTCATTTCCTTAGAAGGCGAACGTAAGTGATCGTTCGAGATAAAGAAACAGTCTATTAACTTTTATATGTACTCTCTTGCGCGCCCGATTAAGCGTTTGGTCCACTGTGCGTCGGCAACTTGGCAAAACGTGGAATGAAATAAAAAGCTTGGCAGTAGATAGTCGAGAGTGGGACGCACTCGTGGAGGCCCTATGTTCCTCATAGGAACAACAGGAAATTATATATACAGGGTGGCGCAGAATGAGCTATATGGTTGGAATTCTTTATAACTTTTTAATTATTATTCTTTCTTTGTTTTTCTTTCAACATTTGGAGAAGGAGACTTGGGGAATTAATTATGAATCGAACAACGTACAAAAATAAATGATTTTTTCCGAAAAGTTATGGAAAATATCCTAAAAAAAGCTCGTATGTGCGAAGTAGAAAATGGACATCACTTACAGGATATAATTTTTCAAAGCTAATTGCAAAATATTCCCCAATAATATACTGTATTTAAAAAAAATTATAATAATCGCATAAATAAAAAAGTTAAAAACCATTTAAACCATTTAGCTCATTCTGCCCGGTATATATACATATAAAGGCGGACGGAGCCGATTATACGATACCCTACACCATCTCATTAGATCCAAATAAGTTACTCTAAATCTGAAATGATAGCCTTTAAATACGCAATGTTCGGGAATACTATCAATCATAATATGTATACACGTATACGTTTAGATATGTGGCTTTCCATGAGTAATCGGACAGTTAGGTTAGGTTTATGTTAGGGTGGCAGCCGTATTTTTTTTACTAGCTCACATAGGCCAGTTTAGGTCCCTAGTGTTACCACGGGCTGAAATGCCCCTCATCGAAACCAACCTGTTTGATATACAAATTTATCGATAGTACGAATATCGGTACTGGAAAGATCTCTTAGGCTGCCTAGAAAGGCCGACCCCAGTATGTCCAGCGTCGTTTACTCAGAGCGGGGCAGTCGCATAGCAAGTACTCAATGCTATCCACGTCTTCCTCATCTCCTAAGCTTCTGCAGAAGTCATTGGAGTCAATACCCAATCTGTTAACGTGTTCGCGGATCAAGCAGTGTCCGTCAGAACTGATACTAACGTAGACAATCTTTGCCTCTCTAGTGCGAGGAGATATTTTGATCTTCTCAGGTCATACCTTGGCCAGACTTGTCTAGCTACCCTGCCGGCGCCGATTTCTGTCCATATTTCGTTGGACTGCCTGATTGCCTCTTTCCTAAGCCAAAGCTTGCACGTGGATAGTGGCGCACCAATATATGCAAATTCTTCGAGAATTTGTAATGTCGTCCCTTTCCTAGCAAGTTCATAGGCTTTGCAGTATCCCTATGTCCAGGCACCCATATGAGGTGTATATTAAACTGCTCAGCCATCTCGTTAAGAGATCTGCGGCTGTCGAATTGATGGCAGCCTGGTTGTCCGAGTAAATGACAACGCCAGTGTTGGTTACTATGTTGTGACTCAGCCACTTGGCTACTTCCCATATTGCCATTTTTCGGCTTGATATACACTGCAGGTATCTGGTAGTCTGTGAGCTATATCCAAACTAAGCTCTTCACAGTGTACTCCGAAGCCAAGCTTTTCATCAAGCTTCGAACCATCCGTGTAAAATTGGAGATGGTTTCTATTACCTGGTATTCTGCCAAGCCATTCATCTCTGGCGGGAATCATAGTAATGTAATTTCTCTCGAAGGCGTACAAAGTTGGTATATAGTCCACCCGGTCGGTTACCATAGCACTACACTTTGATATCCTCACGTGACCGTTGTTCTTGTACCTCCAAGAACACAATATTAATCGGCAGTATATCGGTCGCTGTAGTCCTTAAGGCACCGCTTATGCTCAGGCAGGCTGTTCTCTGAACCTTTGTTAGTAGTTTGGTGATGGTTAGTTTGTCAGTTGCCAATTCTGTCTTGTTTGGGTTTACGCCCAAACCGCTGCTTCTGGCCCATCTAGCCAATTTGTTTAGAGACACCTGTAGAATGTCTCGAAGGACGTTTTCGAATTTGCCATTCACTGCGATTGACACGTCGTCCGCATATGCCACCTTGCAGCCACAACGTTCTAGATCTAGCAGGATTTCATTCACCGCTGGGTTCCAAATTAGTGGAGACAGTACTCCTCCTTGTGGTGTCCCTCGGTTCACAAACCTTGTAAGAGTTGTGGACCCAAGACATGCTGTTATGCGTCTTCTGTTGAGCAGACTTTGAAGTAGTCTCATCAAAGTAGAGTTAACATTTAGATGTGACAGTGCCTCAATTACTGCATCTGAGTGAATGTTGTTAAAAGCCCCTTCTATGTCAAGAAATGCCACCGCTTAGGTATGAATACCACTTTGGTATCCCTCCATCGATTCGGGATGTATGAAAGCCTGGAGTGATGCCGTCTGGTCCAGGTGACTTGAAGGGCTCAAAGCTGTTAATAGCCCAGCTTATTCTGGATCTCTCATTCAACAAGCTAGCTCGCAGTCCACTCGCATTCTTGTTGGTCTTCGGGTTCTGTTGGTGAGTTCCCCGGGAAATGTGTGTCGAGCACTATGTTCAGCGACTGCTCGCTGTTTTTTTTATAGTTATTTGCCTTACCCTGCAAGTTACACACTGTACAGGGTGAAGCTGATAGTATTTTCCTCAGCATTGCGGCGTCGGAGACCTTTTGCACTTCGCCACAGAAGGTATACCAAGAGCGTCTTTCTAAGCTCCTTCTTATAGATCTTGAGTTGCTCTTTATAGGCATCCCAAACATTAGCGACCCCAGTTGATTTAGCCTTGTTGAATAGGTTGTTGCAGGTCTTTTTCATAGCCGTTAGCTCAGAAGTCCACCATTGGGGTTTAGTTTTACCCCTGAAGCTTGTTTTTGGACAGGCTTCTTCAAGGGAACTATTGAATGATGTGGTGATATGCTCGACTAGATTATCCAGACCGGCTTTGTCATTCGGTTCATACAGAAGTTTGGAGTTGATGACTTTCTTGAAATTCTTCTCCTGCACCTGTATGCCTCTTTGTCTTCCCCACATTTCTGTGGACGGCAGGCTCAGGCGCTTTTTCAGCGAGTTCGAACTCAATATATGTAATGGTGATCTGAGAATGAGTGGTCGTCCAGAACACTCCACCCAATAATTTTGTCTGACAGCCGGTCAGTAGCAAACGTTACGTCTAGTACTTGTCTGTCTTTAATTGTAAAGGTCGGTTTATTACCTATGTTACAAATACTTAGGATGGTAGTTAGAATAAAATCAAGAAGCAAATCACCCCCATTGTTTATATCCGTACTACCCCCGATAGTATGATGAGCGTTCGTGTCTGCGCCAATAATCAGCTCGACCTCGTCAGACGTTGCTTCTTCTACTACTTCCCTGAATAGAGCAGTCGGTACTACAGCTTTATAAGGCAAGTAACTGGAGACCACCTAATATATGCGATTACCGATCTCCAGACTAGCAGATGTTTGGTCTTTACCACTTAAATTAGCCAGGAGAAAGATACTTAGATCTTTCCTGGCCAAAATGCAGGTTCTTGGAGTGCCTTCACAGTTGGCCACAAGCAGTTTAAAGTTGGGTGTCTTGATACCGCACACCCTTCCTCCCACTGCGTAGGGCTCCTGTATCAGGACGATGTCTACTGCGCCTGTGGACAGGCGGAGCAATAGATACGCTGAGGTTGCTTTAGCGTGATGGAGGTTAATCTGTAGAATTCTTACCATCATTGGTAATTGACAGATTAACAGCCACCCCGACAAGGGTGTTATCGAACTCTTCGTCCATATCATCGAGAAGCGTGTCCCTGCCAGAGGCGTCAAAGAGTCCGGAGACTCCCCTCAGCCCCCCTGTGACAGAAGTAGAGATTTCGTCCTCAGAGAAGGACGTTACTGATCGTCTGTTAGAGTTGGAGTCACCAGAATAATAATGGGCGTGGGTACCTCCGCACTTCCAGAAAGCCGTATATCAATCACGGTGAACGACTCCCCTTCCGCAGTGGGAGCTATATACAGCTTGTATACCTTCAAGACTATAGTCTCGAAGCCATATTGTAGGGTTGCACTTGTATATGTGAGGTGGATTCAGCGTTAAGTATCAAATTGACCTGCCGCTTTTTACTGTCCGCCTCACCCACCTTGCTGATTCTCCAATTAAGGGCCGGTAGACCAGGATTGGAATCTTTTATTATTTCTTATAAGTCAGCCGGGTTGAAGGGCTCTTCTGTAGGGATGTTGTTTTTTTCGACAACATCCAACTGGGCACCCGGCCACACCTCACCCTCTCGACTCGGAGCAGCCTTATACAGGTCTACTCATCTGGCATCACCGAAATATAAGAGCTTTACTCCCCCCTGATGCCATCCTGCATCGTTGCAGATTGGTGGTTTGCACGGCATTTCTCTTCGGACATCGAGGTAATGAGCCATAATGGCTGATTGCACATGGCTCCATTTTTCCCTGAGGATGGATCCATCCTCACTTCTTCTGTCAATAACGGCCATCACTAGACTCTCCTTCGCAACTTCGTTGAAGGGCTTGGTGAGTGTCCTGATGATGGTGACATTAGGGCCTCTTGCCTTTTTCAAAAGCAGGGGTTCATCAGGTGATCTGATTCTTTTGACTTTATTAGCCGTTAACACAGCTGAATTTGTGACTTTTTCAGCCGGCTCATTGGCCTTAGAAGCATCTATGACGCCTTTAGCCCAGGTAAGTGACCCTTTTTGTTTTTTGGTAAGAGCCGAAACCCTCCAACTTCGCAAAACTCTGAGCGTTATCCGGTGCTCATTGTGCTTCCGTTTTGACGGTCGGACATGACGTTTTCCCCTCACACTGTTGTGAGTACTGGGGGGAAATTTTCAAAAATTTTGGTGTGGTCGTTTTTGGCCAAGACCAACGGACGGACAGAAGCACGATTGGGGAAACCCGATCGATTGAAACACGAAGGCATTCCCGTCAAAAAAATTTATTTATTTTTTGTCTGTATTAGCCGTAATAGGTACTACGATATAGGCCTTCCAGACTTTGTACAATTTTTTTGTTGCGATTGCGTAATTGGTACTGCGTAATAAGTTTTAATTGTAAAAAGTTCAACGTATATGCTGTATAGGCAGAAGCAGGGAAATTAGAACCGCACGAACAAGAGCGTTGTAGACTTTACGTACTGGACATCCAACCAATAGACATCTGTATTAAGTATGAGGCACCCCCATAGCCAGACATCTACAAGTGATGGGTGAATGGATAAATCGATATCACAAGCCTTACCATCAAAATATTTCTTAGGAATCCGGATAACAACATTAATACTTTTAGAGAAATAAGAAGGTGATTACATTTTATCCAACCATACCTATTGAATGCAAAAGCAATTGCTCAAAGTATGAATGTTCTCGCTTTAGCAGAACTTCATATCGATACCTCCATTATAAAACATGCTAAGTCGACCTAGCAGGTTTTTAGGGAGATTCCATTTTTAATTATTATATATTTCAAATAATATGCAATAAGATTTGGTGTTTATCCGTCAACCCAATCAAAAGTTATTCACAAAACTGTACAGGTCATTCGATTTGCATTATAAAGATATTCCACAACAAATTAAAAAAAATTATCAAACTCCTTCCTGAAAAACTAGTTGTTCGATATATACATTAGGGCTGGTCAAAATTAAATTATCTCCGTTGGCCGCTGCTCTAATGAAAGTTTATTTTGTTTAGTGAACATCCTTATAATATTTCGGCTATATCTTCAGCCGCCAGTGAGCTAGAGCGATTATACATAACCTCTAAAATGCATGCTTTTCTTGCCAATATCGGACATCTCGACATTTTGGTATATACGACATACGAAAAATGGTCGAATGGAGGAGATAATTTGCAACAAAATCTCATTAGCCGTTTCGGCGACAATCTAGGCCAACTTTCTACCGCTTGAGGCACGCTGTGTATAATGTTCTGATTAAAAATTTTTACAAAAAATTACCATAACCATTTTTCCAAATACCGCCATTTAATAATTTCTTGTGTGGTGATCAATAATCTGCCATTTGATCAATAATCTGTCCTTAAGTTTTGGAGATATAGAGGTTTTACACATTTAAAAAATAAATATATATTTTGCCAATTTAAAAACCGCCATATCTCAAAAACTGTATGACCAATTTTAGATAATAAAGCAGATTCGTGATCACGATTTAAAAGCGAATTCAAATACGCGACTTAGCAGACTTATCGTAAAATTTTTTTTCTCAAATTTGAAAATCAGGAAAAAATTCGGCAGCAACCTGATATAAGCACACTTTACTCCAGAATGAGCTTATATTGTTCGTAATGTCCTCTCCGTAGAAAAATAAGAAACCTCTTTCTGCCGAAATTCGCACTGATGAGATATAAAATAAAGTTTCTACAGCTCTTACATGTAAAATCGGTGATAACATATACTCGTATATGGGGGCCAAATTTCGTACTGATCGGAAATAAAATAAAGTTTCTACAGCGCTTACATGTCAAATCGGGGGAACCAATATATGGAGGCTATATCTAAATATAAACCGATTTTCTCCAAATTTGACAGTGTTCACTCATGTAATAAGAAACCTCTTTCTGCCTAATTTCGTACTGATCTAATATAAAATACAGTTTTTACAGCGCTTACATATCAAATCCGGGGTAACATATATATTTGGGGCTATATCTAAAGCTGAACCGATTTCCCTCAAATTTGGCAGTGTTAATTTATGTTATATACAATACAGTTTCTACAGCGCTTATATGTCAAATCGGGGGCACATATATATTATATTATATCGCACATAACAGTCCAGAAACCACTGTTGTAAATAAAGAAACAATTGAACGGTTTCATATTATTTTGGAAACTTTAGGTAAACCCTATTGATGAAGATGATTTTTAAAGTTTTATTATTGTCGCACGAAATTTATACTTAAACGAATACCCATCGTACATTATGCCAGTCAGCGTCCACATAATACTTTTTCATGGAAAAGACATAATAAGGTCTTGCATTTTTCCTATAGGACAGCCGTCAGAAGAAGCTCAAGAAGCAAGAAATAAACACACGAGGAAATTTAGAGAGTTGTTTACAAGAACAACATCGAGAATAGATATAAATACATAGATACTTTTCAATCGACTCTTAATTTCTTTAGATCCTTTTATTGCAAGTTTGCGTCACACTCCCTTTCGAGTTCGAGGTTTGATAACAAAAGAAGTTCTTTCGTTGATGTTGATGCTTTTGAGGAGGAAGAATCATTTAACGATACATATGAAAGTGAATAAATTCAAATGTCTATGTGTATTTATGTGTTATTATATGTATATTTATGTATTATTAATGTAATAAAGCAAAAACAAGTAAAGAAATTAATTATATATTATCAAATATATATAAAAAACTTTAAAATTATTTTAATATTTAAAATTATCTCCGATTCCTTACGTAAAAACTCATTTAATAATTTTATGAATCATGAATCTTAGTTCTCAGAAGATTTATTTAAGACAATTTTTTTTAACTTTTTTTTCTTGACATTGAGAACTATTTACCCTAAGAAAAAAAATCGCTTCTGTAGTATATTTTCCGGAAACATATTATATTTGAGAACATTAACTTTTGTCCTATAAGTCGAAAAACAAATTCTGTAATCTATTAAAATATTTCCCCGTTTTTTAGGATAATCTGCACCAAAATTCCAAAAATAATAATATTGATAAACGAGATATTCAAACATTTTTTCCGGTATATAAATATTAAATATTTGCGCCAAAGTATATTTTATTTAAATTTTGCTCCCAAACATATTTTGTTTCCTGTTTTTTTCTCCGTGTATTTGTTTTGTCATTTTATTAAAAAACCTTCTTTTTTAAAAAAAAGTTAATTTTTTATAATAATTTATATATTTAAACTCATTTTCTATATAATAAATAAGTGAGAAGTGAACCCAACGCGATTTATTAATTTTGGCCTATTAGATTTGCGATCTACCACACTGTACTTAGCCTGATCCGGCCATTTTTGGACCAATAATGTAGACAGCCACTAAATGCAGCACTCTAGCTAAAATTTTTTCTCAATATCAAAACTTGGTTCATATGGAGGGCTTAATGCCCATGTGATATCGGGGATTTTTCGGGAATTTTCTTGGGTATTCTTCATGTTTAGTCGGAGACCAGTCCGAATTATCGAAATCGGTGCAGCGAATTATTTTGCGAAACGTTAACTTTTTTTTGGTGAAAGTGCGTCTGTTGGGATTCTGTCAAACAGCGAGAAATCAGCGAATTATTTTGCGAAACGTGATTTTTTTTTTTTGGTAAAGTGCGTCTGTTGGGATTCTGTTTTTCAAAAAGCGAGAAATCAGCGTTTTTGCCACATAATGAATACCATATCTCAAAAACGCGAACATATATTGCATTTTTGACTTTATATTCAGATTTAGAACATCAAATTCCCTTGAGAACGAGCCCGATATTTGCTCGCTAGGATTCAATTTGACCAGTGTAAAAAATGCGACTTCGATTTTTGTCCAAATAAGTATTTTAGTTGTTTTTATATAACTGGATATAGAATGCCACCATTACATACGAAAGAAATCATAACAAATTAGTAGGTTTGTCATTTAAAATTTCCACAACTTTTGTTGTGGTTGTCGTCCCAATACGAAAATGCGTGTTGATATAGTAAACAGAATGGGCTTTGTTTTTGTAGTTAAAAGATATATAATCCCATCCGCAGAACACAATTTAAATCGCGAGGAAAAAATAAGTCGCGAGAAAAAGGTATGAATATTAAATATTTGCAAACAAATAGTCCGGAGATATAATGGTCAAAATTTCAAACTTCGACACCCTGTATCTTTGTATCCTATCACGTGAAGAAGCTGTATCTTTGGCACACCTCAATCACATAGATATTACGAAATCTAGGAAAAAATTGAACTAAAATTCGAAGAAGTTAAAAAGTATTAAAAATCTTTTTTAAATAAAATATATTAGGAAAACTTCTTAAACAATTACTTTGTTTGTGTGAAAACACCTATTATAAGTCAATTCGCAAATATAGTTTGTTCTAATTTATAAATATAGCTGGACCCAGTCCATATCGTTGCCCCAGACTTCAGATTTCCGATACCGTTCATTTTTGGACTAATTACGTACACTGAAAAAAAAAATAGTAATAAAACTAATGATGACACATTCTTATATTAAGTATGCTGCCTCGGCATCAATTCAATGACAATTTTCATTAAAATAATGAAAATTTACACGTTTTTTACGAAATTTTCCTTAATATAAAGTTTTTTGAATTTGAATTAATGTCTATCCAATCATTAGTTTTGTGTACGCGCTTCTTTAAATGTACGCATTTAAATTAAAGGAAAAAATCATTATTTTTGTGACAATCCGCATTATTTTAAGTAATATTTCAATACTTTTAAGGATTTTCTACATTAACACTACGACGTAGACATGTCATAGTTTCAACGCCGAATCGGTCTTAATTAACAGTATGAGATATTTGAGTAATAAATTTAAGGCTATGCTCCCCTTAAAGGAAAGGCTGTCTTGGTAATAAATTTTATGACTATTGTCATTATTTTTAAGAATACATACGAGAGAATTATACAATCTATCCCTCCCTCTCTCGCTCGGAGAATCAGTTTTGTTTGGTAATGTGTTAATCAATATTTGTTATGGAATGCTAGAAGAGAAAATTAATTTTTTTAGTAAAACAATTTTAGAATGGGTCTTTTGTGAGAAGAGTGGCAAATTTTACAAAATATTTCAACGAAAGTATTATACATGAACGGTTGAAATATTTCTCTTAGTTTTCAGCATTTTCCAATTGTGATATGATAAAATTTATTTTCATTTTTTTTGTTAATAGATAATTTTATTTGATTTATTTTCAGAAAAAATTGAATTATTTTAATTTTAGATCACGCAATATTTGAAGATAAATGTGATGGATATATGAAAAATGCAGTGCTGAATGCCATTTATAACTTGCAATAAATAAGTGAGCATACACCTACATGGGAATGTTTGGATTGAAAGGAAATAGATTTGGAAATAATATTTGTAAGTATTATGTATTTCTGAACAAATATATTTTATTTGAAAATCAAGAAATTTAATTTGGAACGCATATACGAGTATTAATGTATTAGAATAAAATATATTTGCGAACTGACGTTCACATTTAAAATACGTGTTATCACACTAACAAAGTTATTGTTAAAAAGTTTTCCAAATATAATTTATTAAAAAGATTTTTTCCTTTTTTTGAATTTTAGTTTAAATTTTTCCTTGATTTCGTGTTCATAATTGCTTCATAAGTACTTCATAATTAAACCTGCTGTTAGATTAGGACCATTTGGTCCAATTTTTGTATCGTTTCCTTTATAAACGGTAATATATGTATGTATATATATTGCCTTATTGGTCCAAGGGATATTTTTGTTTTACTAAAATCAAAACAATAAGCGTTTTTGCTCAAAAATAATAATTGCTTTCTTTTCACGAAGTATTGAATAAAAAATAAATGTAAAATATTGTCTTCCATATTCATTTTATATGAAAAATGTAATATTGACCAAATGGACTCTTAATCTAGGATTCGTACAGATTTGCTAATCTAACACCAGGGTTAATAATGTCATAAGCAGCATTAGCTTTTGTTTTACAGAAGTAATTTTTAATAAGTTTTTGTAGTTTTGTTTGCTAACAAAACTTAAGATTTTAAAATCTAAGTCACGATTGATTTT
Organism: Eudasyphora cyanicolor; assembly: GCA_963930755.1. Lineage (NCBI taxonomy): Eukaryota > Metazoa > Arthropoda > Insecta > Diptera > Muscidae > Eudasyphora > Eudasyphora cyanicolor. Next base: position 96,862,231 of record OZ005737.1, read on the forward strand.
TTTAAGAATATTATTTTTGATAACTCAATTTATACGAAAAATGTCACTTTCAAAGCAATCAGTTTCTATTATTAATAATATCTTACATAAATATTTTTTTTAACTTTTAGTACAGCAAATTTTTTATGGATCTATTATGAGAATTTGTGTCGTAGAAGAGTGACTAAATATTTCAGTGTAAGTAAGTATATTCCAAAGATTTTAATATATCTCTTATCTTTCAACATTTTGTGACAGTTATATGATAAAATTTATTTTAATACTTTATCGTATATAAATCATTCTGTTTGATTTCTATTCAAATTATTTTTATTTTAGTTCGCGCAATTGAACTTTATTTGGATATATGAAAAATGCAGTGGGGAATTAAAAATTTACAAATTGCAGGAAATGAGTGAGCATCCAAACTATATGATATAATAATATAATATTTGTTTTATATAATTTCTATTTAAATTCCAGCCAAATTCTAGGTTAAAAATCATTAAGGTCGGTTCCGATAAAAATTGTTCATGGACAACAAATAGAGAAACGAATCCCGCTATAGAATCGATACATAACAATAGAATATTCGAATAAAAGTCAAACTTCATAGTGTGTTGGCCGATTTGTCTTTATACAATTACATATTGTTTTAAATTATAAAATGTTCAATGTTATCCGTAATAAGTATTATATTTTTTTGTATATTCCAATATAAAATATAACAAATAAAATATTTATTTAGAAAGATAAAGTGTTGTGTTATTGAATTTTCTATGAGTAGTAAATGATCAATATCATGTAACGAATTTTCCATACATATTTAAAAAAACTGTATTAAAATTCATGTATGCCTTAAATTAATTACCAGTATATTCTTATATCAAGGACAAACATTTTAAATTTTATTACGATAATGTTTTAAATTATATGATATTTTACTAAAAATAAGCACGCGCCATACTTACATTTACGCAAACATGTGTTTATTTTAAAATCAAACTTAATTAGTTTTATTACCCAAATTCTTAATTCTATGAAATGCATCCTCAAAATAAGTACTATTCACGTCTTTAAATTAACTATAAAACCTTCTTATTTTTATAGCGATTGTCTTTAGCTCGAAATCATTTCCGAAATCTTAAACTTTACGAAAAATTCATTGATTTTCAGTACGCTTTTTTTTAGTGTAGACTGACACCTAATATGTATGCACAAATTTACATTGATCTCTCTAACAAATTGCTCAAGATATATCAAACACAAAATTACAGCACTCCCGCTAACAAATTATGTTATATGGCCGGGGCCACGCCCACTGGTCATATCCCGCCCATTTTTGGGTCAATCACGTAGGCAACCACCAGAAATATACACACAAAATTACAGCACTATCGCTAACAAATTGTGCAAGATATTCCAATTTCAAAACTTGACTCACTCGGTCGGTGCCACGCCAATTAGTCTGATCCCGCCCATTTTTGGACCAATCACATAGACTACCACCAGATACATCGCAAAATTACAGCACTCTCGCTAATAAATTGTGCAAGATATCTCAATTTAAAAATTTGGCTTACATGGGCGGGGCCACGCCCATTTGTCCGATCCCGGTAATTTTTGGACCAGTCACGTAGACTACCACCAGATACATATTCGCAAAATTCCAGCACTCTCGCTAACAAATCGTGTACGATATCTCAATTTAAAAATTTGGCTTATATGGGCGGGGCCACGCCAATTGGTCCGATCACACACATGTTGGACTAATCTCGTAGACTTCCACCAGGTACATATACACAAAATTACAGCACTCTCGCTAACAAATCGTGTAAGATATATCAATTTCAAAATTGGGGCTTGGTCACGCCCGTTGGTCCCATTCCGCCCATTTTTGGACCAATAACGTAGACAGCCACCGGATACATACATATGCAGTAAAGTGCAGCACTCACGCTAATAAATTGTCCAAGATATCTCAATTTCAAAATTTGGCTTATATGGGCGGGGCCACGCCCTTTTGTTCGATCCCAGTCACGTAGACTACCACCAGAAACATATACGCAAAATTTCAGCACTCTCGCTAACAAATCGTGTAAGACATCTCAATTTCAAAATTTGGCTTATATGGGCTGGGCCACGCCCATAGGTCCGATCCCGCCCATTTTGTACCAATAACGTAGATTGCCACCGGATACATATGCACTAAATTGCAGCACTCACGCTAACAAATTGCTCAAGATATCACAATTCGAAAATTTGGCATATATGGGCGATCCCGCCCATTTTTGAACCAAACACGTAGACTGCTACCAGATACATGTACACAAAATTACAGCACTCTCGCTAATAAATTGTGCAAGATATCTCAATTTCCAAATTTGGCTTATATGGGTGGGGCCACGCCCATTGATCCGATCCAGCCCATTTTGGGCCAATTACGCAGACTGCTACCAGATACATATACGCAATTTCAACACTCTCTGTAACAAATTGCGTAAGGTATCTCAATTTCAAAATTTGGCGTACATGGTCAGGGCCTCGCCCATTGGTCCGATTCCGCCTAGTTTTTAAAAATTCACATAATCTGCTACTAAATGCATACACAAAAAATTTCAGCACTCTAGCTAAAAAAAACTACCAATATCAAAATTTGACCCAATTGGGCGGGTCCACGCCCACCTGATATATCGAAAATTCAAGTACCCTACACATGTACATTCTGTGAAAATTTCAAGAAGATCGGTTCAGCCGTTTAGACGCCTATACGGTACACACAAACCAACAAACAAACACACATTCTTCTTTATATATATACTAGCTGAGCCCGGTGCGCTTCGCTGCCCATGTCAAAATTAGCGCTGTAGAAACTGTATTTTATATCCGATCAGTACGAAATTCGGCAGAAAGAGGTTTGTTATTACATGAAGGAATACTGCCACATTCGGAGAAAATCGGTTCAGATATATATATAGCCCCCATATATATGTTACCCCCGATTTGACATGTATTTTATATCGATCAGTACGAAATTCGGCAGAAAGAGGTTTCTTATTACATGAAGGAATACTGCCAAATTCGCAGAAAATCGGTTCAGATTTAGATATAGTCCCCATATATATGTTACCCCCGATTTGAAATTCAAGCGCTGTAGAAACTGTATTTTATATCCGATCGGTAAGAAATTCGGCAGAAAGAGGTTTCTTATTACATGAAGGAATACCGCAAAATTCGGAGAAAATCAGTTCAGATTTAGATATAGCCCCCATATATATATATGTTACCCCCAATTTGACATGTAAGCGCTGTAGAGACTGTGTTTTATATCCGATCAGTACGAAATTCGACAGAAACAGGTTTCTATTTTACATGAATGAGTATTCAAGGAAAATCGATTCAGATTTATATATAACCTCCATATATATGTTCCTCCAGATTTGGTTACAAAGCGCTATAGAAGTTGTACTTTACTTCCGATCATTACAAAGTTCTCCAGAAAAATGTTTCTCAATTTAGGAACGAATATTGCCTAATTTAGCGATTATCGGTTCAAAATACATTTACCAATTATTCCAAATTATTATCGCAATGACCCTTATCGCATTGTTAGGGAGGTGTAGGGTATTATATAGTCGGCCCCGCCCGACTTTCTGCCTTTCCTTACTGGTATTAGTAATAAATTCACTGAATGAAAAAATACTGAATTCAGTGGAAAGTCCAGAAAATAGAAATGTATACTTATAAAATTTCCAAATTCTTGTTTCATTGGTCATGCATCACATTATCATATTACGATTGTATTGGAGTGAGCAGCTGTAATTATCGCATACCGAGCATTTTAGTTCATGTATTTCCTATATAATACTTGCAAGTTATATCAAAATATGGGCTGTGCCACGCCCACTGGTCCTATTCCGCCCATTTGTAAGCCAATCACGTAGACTGCTACCAGATACATGTACGCAAAATTTCAACACTCTCGCTAACTAAATGAGCAATATAAATCAATTTCAAAATTTGGCTTATATGGGCAGTGGCACGCCCATTGGTCAGATCCCGCCAATTTTTGGACCAATCACGAGGACTGTCACCAGATACATATGTACAACATGACAGCACTCTAGATAAAAAATTGTGCAAGATAGATCAATTTCGAAATTTGGCTTATAAGGGCGGGGCCACGCCCTTTGGTCCGATCCCGCCCATTTTCTGACCAATTACGTAGAATGCCACCAGATACATATACACAACATTGCAGCACTCCCGATAGCAAATTGTGCAAGATATCAAAATATGGTCTATGTGGGCGGGGCCACGCCCATTGGGCCGATCCCGCCCATTTTTGGACCAATCACGCAGGCTGCCACCATATACATACATATACACAAAATTTCAGCACTCTCGCTAACCAATTGTGCAAGATATAAAAATTATATCAATTTCAAAATTTGGCTTATATGGGCGGGGCCAAGCCCATTGGTCCGATCCCGCCCATTTGTTGACCAATTACGTAGAATGCCACCAGATACATATACGCAACATTTCAGCACTCCCGCTAGCAAATTGTGCAAGATATAAAAATTTCAAAATTTGGTCATTGTGGGCGGGGCCAAGCCTATTGGTCCGAACCCGCTTATTTTTGGACCAATCACGTAGATCGCCAACGGATATATATACACAAAATTCCAGGTCTCTCGCTAACAAATTGTGCAAGATATCACATTTTTTAAATTTGGCTTATATGGGCGGTGCCACGCCCATTGGTTCGATCCCGCCCGTTTTTGGATCAATCACGTGGACTGCCATCAGATACATATGTACAACATTACAACACTCTAACTAACATATTGTGCAAATTATATCAATTTCAAAATTTGGCTTATATGGGCGGGGCCACGCCCATTGGTCCGGTCCCGCCCATTTTTTGACCAATTACGTAAAATGCCACCAGATACATATACGCAACATTGCAGCACTCCCGCTAGCAAATTGTGCAAGATATCAAAATTTCAAAATTTGGTCTATGTGGGCGGGGCCACGCCCATTGGTCCGATCCCGCCCATTTTTGGACCAATCACGTAGACTGCCACCGTTTACATATACACAAAATTCCAGCACTCTCGCTAACAAATTGTGCAAAATATCTCAATTTCAAAATTTGGCTTATATGGGTGGGGCCACGCCCATTGGTCCGATTCCGCCCATTTTTGGAAAATTCACATAATCTGCCATTAAATGCAAACAAACAAAATTTCAGCACTCTAGCTAAAAAATTTTCTCAATACCTCAATTTGACCCATATGGGCGGGTCCACGCCCACTTGATATATCGAAAATTCAAGTACCCTATTTTCAGCACCCCCTACCCATGTACATTCTGTGAAAATTTCAATATGATCGGTCAAGCCGTTTAGACGTCTATACGGAACAAACAAACAAACCCACAAACAAACCCACAAACAAACCCACAAACAGACACTCTCTTTTATATATATAGATAGATAGACTAGCTGAGCCCGGTGCGCTTCGCTGCCCATGTCAAAATTAGCGCTGTAGAAACTGTATTTTATATCCGATCAGTACGAAATTCGGCAGAAAGAGGTTTGTTATTACATGAAGGAATACTGCCATATTCGGAGAAAATCGGTTCAGATATATATATAGCCCCCATATATATGTTACCCCCGATTTGATATGTAAGCGCTGTAGAAACTGTATTTTTTATCCGATCAGTACGAAATTCGGCAGAAAGAGGTTTCTTATTACATGAAGGAATACTGCCAAATTCGCAGAAAATCGGTTCAGATTTAGATATAGTCCCCATATATATGTTACCCCCGATTTGAAATTCAAGCGCTGTAGAAACTGTATTTTATATCCGATCGGTAAGAAATTCGGCAGAAAGAGGTTTCTTATTACATGAAGGAATACCGCAAAATTCGGAGAAAATCAGTTCAGATTTAGATATAGCCCCCATATATATATATGTTACCCCCAATTTGACATGTAAGCGCTGTAGAGACTGTGTTTTATATCCGATCAGTACGAAATTCGACAGAAACAGGTTTCTATTTTACATGAATGAGTATTCAAGGAAAATCGATTCAGATTTATATATAACCTCCATATATATGTTCCTCCAGATTTGGTTACAAAGCGCTATAGAAGTTGTACTTTACTTCCGATCATTACAAAGTTCTCCAGAAAAATGTTTCTCAATTTAGGAACGAATATTGCCTAATTTAGCGATTATCGGTTCAAAATACATTTACCAATTATTCCAAATTATTATCGCAATGACCCTTATCGCATTGTTAGGGAGGTGTAGGGTATTATATAGTCGGCCCCGCCCGACTTTCTGCCTTTCCTTACTGGTATTAGTAATAAATTCACTGAATGAAAAAATGCCGAATTCAGTGGAAAGTCCAGAAAATAGAAATGTATGCTTATAACATTTCCAAATTCTTGTTTCATTGGTCATGCATCACATTATCATATTGCGATTGTATTGGAGTGAGCAGCTGTAATTATCGCATACCGAGCATTTTAGTTCATGTATTTCCTATATAATACTTGCAAGTTATATCAAAATATGGGCTGTGCCACGCCCACTGGTCCTATTCCGCCCATTTGTAAGCCAATCACGTAGACTGCTACCAGATACATGTACGCAAAATTTCAACACTCTCGCTAACTAAATGGTCAGATCCCGCCAATTTTTGGACCAATCACGAGGACTGTCACCAGATACATATGTACAACATGACAGCACTCTAGATAAAAAATTGTGCAAGATATATCAATTTCGAAATTTGGCTTATAAGGGCGGGGCCACGCCCTTTGGTCCGATCCCGCCCATTTTCAGACCAATTACGTAGAATGCCACCAGATACATATACACAACATTGCAGCACTCCCGATAGCAAATTGTGCAAGATATCAAAATTTGGTCTATGTGGGCGGGGCCACACCCATTGGGCCGATCCCGCCCATTTTTGGACCAATCACGCAGGCTGCCACCATATACATATACACAAAATTTCAGCACTCTCGCTAACCAATTGTGCAAGATATAAAAATTATATCAATTTCAAAATTTGGCTTATATGGGCGGGGCCAAGCCCATTGGTCCGATCCCGCCCATTTTTTGACCAATTACGTAGAATGCCACCAGATACATATACGCAACATTTCAGCACTCCCGCTAGCAAATTGTGCAAGATATAAAAATTTCAAAATTTGGTCATTGTGGGCGGGGCCACGCCTATTGGTCCGAACCCGCCCATTTTTGGACCAATCACGTAGATCGCCAACGGATATATATACACAAAATTCCAGGTCTCTCGCTAACAAATTGTGCAAGATATCAAAATTTCAAAATTTGGTCTATGTGGGCGGGGCCACGCCCATTGAGCCGATCCCGCCCATTTTTGGACCAATCACGTAGACTGTCACCAGATACATATACACAAACTTGCAGAACTCACGCTAATGAATTGTGGAAAATATTTCAATTTCAAAATTAGGCCTATATGGCCTAAAAAAATCGCTAACAAATTTTTCGAGAAATATTCCAAAAAAAGGGTCATATGAACGGGGTCACGCCATTTAGTCCGATCCCGCCCATTTTTTGACCAATTAGAATTATATATAGATAGACGTAGAATTATATATAGATAGATAGATAGAAGATATATAGATACGTTTCAAACAAAATTGCTTTATTTTCAAATAAAATGTATTTATTCACAAATATTAATTATAATATTTAAAAATGTTGTTTCCAAATAAATTTTTTTTCAATTCAAACATATCAAAAATGGCGATTTTTCCCGGTGAATGTGCAAAAATAAGTCGAAGGGTGGCCAAATTATAAGCAGTTACTTGTTTTGGTGTCGGGTTATTTGGTAATGGGACATTTTACTGGATATCATCACTATGTCGAAATTGTAGCCAAGTGGGTGCTGTGTATATAAGGATGTTTATTGTTATGTTTTTGTCAAATTTGGTAACAAAGATTAAGTTTATGTGTATGAGCGTATGAGTCTGTGTATGAAAAATCTTTGCTTGTTTGAGCGTGTGTACGTATGGGCGTTTAATGTTTTTAAAGTCTGTATACGTATTTAAAGAGACTAGGCTGAAAGGAACAAAAAAAAACATCCACAAGGACGACAACGACAAACATTAAACAAAACAATGAATCAGTTGTACACTTTCACATTTTGTTAATTAATTTTTTATTGTAAAACGTCTGCCGGTGGTGATGAGGAGCACCGTGCTCAGGTGGAAACGCACCCATGGGTATGGGTGCGGTTGATTGATATCTCACATCACAAGGCTGGCCGCCCCGATGTCGGTCGACATTGCAGTCACTAATGATGCTGATTCCAGTGCCAATGTCCTCATTGTGCTTGGTAACAGTCACTTTCAACGGCCGTGATTGATATCGTTTGCTTTTAAATGCTTTAAACTCAATTATCGGATACAATTGCAGAATTCTGTTTCCAACAGAAACAGAAATTCTGTTTAAGTCAATTCAATCCACCGACAAAGTCTGATCCCCTCCCCACCTCTGCCAACCAGAACAAGTGAATGTTCGTATATAAAGATAAATATATGTATGTATGTATGTACAAACAGGTATCACCACCGGCTTGCGCTGGAAATTACGACAATCGTTCATCCAATCAATGACGGAGTGAAATTATTCGCTTTTTTATTATTCACTTTCATTTTGTTTTAATCAATTGAAAATCAATATCGAATCAGACACATTTTAAACGATATTCTTTTGCTCTCCGACACAGTTCTACGGTCACATGTACAGGCAGACTTGCGGAATTTCCTTTTCCGATTAAATTACTTTGGGAAACATCAGTGTTTCCGCATTTAAACGTAGTGGGTGGTGTTATTGAATTTCGGGATGAAATAGACGGACGATAAGTGATTGCAAGTGATTCCGAGACGTCTTGTGTAATAAATGGTGGGTTTTCTTCGTTTCCGCACGGATGTAATCCACCCTTAGCGTCAGTTAGAGTTCGGGCAAAGACAGGGTTGAGATCTAAGTTCAAACGAAATTTGTTTGTTTTCCACAAACATTCAGCATTACTTAACTTATATTATTATGATGAGATGAGAACATTTCAACACCACTATTGGGATGCCTATTTTTCATGGAAAATAATAATAAATTTTTTTGGACCATATTTCTCAGAAATTCAGAAAGGAAAGTTCAAAGCATGGTCGGGCCTATACAATAATATCCTACTACTACCTACTACTGTGATGCCTTTTTTCAATTCTGATCCGACCAATACTTACCTATAACTTAAGCATACATTTTCCACTAGACCCATTATGTTATGCATAAATCGACATGAACTGCATTTTCATTTAGTATATAGTACAAGACACTCGATGATAGATCGATGTGCCCCTAACGGCTTAAAATTAATTTTAAGCAAAACCCAGTAAAGAAAGTTGGAAAGATCAAAGTCGGACCGGGCCGACACAACTATTTGGATGACTATTTGTCCTGCAAATGATATTTACCAATAATTAAGTTTACATTTTCTCCTACACCGTTTACGTTATGCGACTGCTAGAAAATTTTGTGGCACAAATTTCTCAAAAAAAAAATGTTTGCAAAAATATAATCCGCGTAATAGTTTGTGGCCGAAAAGTATTACATTGGGGGTATACACAAATATTGATCTACTTGCCTCACTTTTTCTAGAAGTGGATTAGGATAAAACCAGTAAGGAAAGGCTAAAGTGGGGCGGTGCCGACTGTAAGATGCCCTATACCACTCTAGTAAGATTGGATAACAATGAAATATGCAATGTATGTATACTTCAAATAAAAATAGTTTACACAATTTACATTTGGTACGCCTTTGCCGCTGTGCAGAGCCAAATCGGACGGAACATATATCGTACGGTTCGTCGTGAAGTTTGATTATCAATATGCATTTTTCACAGATCACACGTGACTCATATCAAACTGCTTTCTCATTTTTGTTCAGTATCGTTTGGCAAGTGATCATGGAAAAACTCACACCAAAACAGAGTCTCCAAATTCAGTGAATGGTTAATGGGCTGCTGGAATCACTGGTCCATATTTCTTCAAAAATTAGAATGTTACCGTCAATGGTAACCGTTATCGAACTATGATAACGCACTATGTGCTTCCTGAAATTCAAGCGTATCGTCTCGGCAAACTCTGGTTTCAACAAGACGGCGCACATATTTTCTCGTTTTGCTACTGTAAATTGGCCACCTAGATCGTGCGATATCACAACTTTGGACTTTTTTTCTTGGGATATGTAAGGTTTGAGGTCTTCAGGACTAAGCCAGCTACGATTGACGCTGTGGATGCCAACATTACTCGTGTTATTCGACAGATACAAGTCGCTATGCTCGAACGAGTGGCCCAAAATTAGACCTTTCGAATCCACATCAGACGTAGTCATGGCCAACATTTTCATGATATAATTTTCAAACAGTAAATGCCAATAAATTGTTCCTTTAACTGATAATAACAATTTTAAGTTCACTTTCAAATTTATGTGTTTTATTTTACATTATAAATCAAACCTCATGATGAATAACCGGTCTATCTAGGAAGTCCCACAGATGTTGTCACTTCCGATATTAAACCTAAAACTCGAGTAAACCAAGTAATACGCATATACTCTCACTTTGAGAATAATACAATGTAGTAATTTTAGTGAATTAGTCAATTCAAGGGTTTTTTTTTAAATATCGTATTTATTAGTTATACATTGAGTTTTGTTTGGTCTTGAAATGTTCCTTTCAAAAAGAACCAATAAATATGGTATATTAAAAGAAAACCGTTGAATTGCCATAAAAGTGTATTGTGGGCACCTATAGGCTTTTTACAAGGAATCTTTTTGTCGAATACATCGATTTCTACAACTTTGCTATACAGTTATTTTTGTAGGTAGACTATCGGCATAAAGGAAATCATCGGGGGTGCGGGTGTTTTGGAAGTAATACTTCCGGAAGCGTCTCCTTTCTTACGTGCTTTGACGTGGAACATCTATTCCGTCTCTTTCAAGCCACAATCACAGTGGACTGCAGCAATTTTTTTACAAATTTTAAAAAAATTTCAAACCTTAAAAATCGCACACAAAAAATATTTTTTTTTGAAAATACCAACATTAAAAAAATATCTTTCTAATCGGTCAATAGGTTTAGGTTAGGGTGGCAGCCGTTTTCTTTTTTTTATCTTCAGCTCACATAGACCAGCTTAGGTCCCTAGTGGTACCACGGGCTAAAATGCCCTTCATCGAAACCAACCTGTTTGATGAACAAATGTATCGATAGCACGAATATTGGTACTGGCAAGATCTGTTAGGCTGCCTAGAAAGGCCGACCCCAGTAGGTCCAGTCGTGGTTTACTCAAAGCGGGACATTCGCATAGCAAGTGCTCAATGCTCTCCACTTCTTCCTCATTTCCACAGCATCTGCAGAAGTCATTGGAGTTAGTACCCAATCTTCTGGCGTGTTCGCCGATCAGACAGTGTCCCGTCAGAACTGATACTAACGTAGACAATCTTTTCCTTTCTAGTGCGAGGAGATATTTTGACCTTCTCAGGACATACCTTGGCCAGATTTGTCTAGCTACCCTACAGGTGCCGATTTGTGTCCATCTTTCGTTGGACTGCCTGAATGCCTCTTGCCTAAGCCAAAGCTTGCACGTGGATAGTGGCGCACCAGTCAGTATATGCAAATTCTTCGAGAATTTGTAAAGTCGTCCCTTTCCTAGCAAGTTCATCGGCTTTGCAGATCCCCGGGATATCCCTATGCCCAGGCACCCATATCAGGTTTATATTAAACTGCTCAGACATCTCATTAAGAGATCTGCGGCAGTCGAGGGCCGCATTAGGGATGTGGCCTCCAGAGAATTGATGGCAGCCTGGCTGTCCGAGTAAATGACAACGCCAGTGTTGGTTACTATGTTCCGACTCAGCCACTTGGCGACTTCCCATATTGCCATTATTTCGGCTTGATAGACACTGCAGGTATCTGGTAGTCTGTGAGCTATATCCAAATTAAGTTCTTCACAGTGTACTCCGAAGCCAACCTTTTCATCAAGCTTCGAACCATCCGTATAGAAGTGGAGATGGTTTCTATTTCCGGGTATTCTGCCATCCCATTCATCTCTGGCTGGTATCATAGTGACGTAGATCCTCTCAAAGGTGCGCACCGTTGATATATAGTCCACTCGGTCGGTTACCATAGCACTACACTTTGATATCCTCATGTGACCGTAGTTCTTGTACCTCCACATTGATAGGCAGTTTAATCTTAGTGCCGCTTTGGTTGCAACTTCTCTCGCCACAACATTAATCGGCAGTATATGGAGAAGGGCTTGTAGAGACTCAGTCGCTGTAGTCCTTAACGCTCCGCTTATGCGAAGGCAGGCAGTTCTCTGAACCCTTGATAGCAGGTTTGTGATGGTTAGTTTTTCAGTTGCTGTACACCATACCACAATGCCGTGTAACAGTATTGGACGAAACACTGCTATATATATCCAATGGACAATTTTAGGAGAGAGGCCCCACCGTGACCCTACAGCCTTCCTGCAGGAATATAGGTCGATGTTGGCCTTCTTCACACGTTCCAGTACGTTAAGTCTGAATGACAGTTTCCTATCCAAAAATTATTCTTAAAAATTTTGCACTTTAAGAAAAGACTAGATCTGTTCCATTTATCCGAGGAGGAGGGTCAACATGAGGGATATTATTCATCCTAGTAAAGAGAACCAATTCGGTCTTGTTTGGGTTGACACCCAAACCACTGCTTCTTTAACATTTTCTGCATTTCTGCTGGAGTGATGCCGTCTGGTCCAGGTGACTTGAAGGGCTCAAAGCTTTTTATACCCCAGCTTATTGTAGGTATCTCAGTCAACAAGCTAGCGACGCACGCAGTCCTCTCGCACTCTTGTTGGTCCTGTTGATCCTCGGGATCTGTTGATGAGCTCCCCTGGAAATGTGTGTCGAGCAGTACACTTAACGATTGCTCGCTGTTTTTTGTCCAGTTGTTTGCCTCATCCTGCAAATACCCCACTGTACAAGGAGAAGTGGATAGTTCCTTCCTCAGCCTTGCGGCGTCGGGACATTTTCCACTTCGCCACAGAAGGAATACCAAGAGCGTCTTTGCGCCTTCCTAAGCTCCTTCTTATATGTAGATACTAGCTGAGCCCGGTGCGCTTCGCTGCCCATGTCAAAATTAGCGCTGTAGAAACTGTATTTTATATCCGATCAGTACGAAATTCGGCAGAAAGAGGTTTGTTATTACATGAAGGAATACTGCCAAATTCGGAGAAAATCGGTTCAGATATATATATAGCCCCCATATATATGTTACCCCCGATTTGATATGTAAGCGCTGTAGAAACTGTATTTTATATCCGATCAGTACGAAATTCGGCAGAAAGAGGTTTCTTATTACATGAAGGAATACTGCCAAATTCGCAGAAAATCGGTTCAGATTTAGATATAGTCCCCATATATATGTTACCCCCGATTTGAAATTCAAGCGCTGTAGAAACTGTATTTTATATCCGATCGGTAAGAAATTCGGCAGAAAGAGGTTTCTTATTACATGAAGGAATACCGCAAAATTCGGAGAAAATCAGTTCAGATTTAGATATAGCCCCCATATATATATATGTTACCCCCAATTTGACATGTAAGCGCTGTAGAGACTGTGTTTTATATCCGATCAGTACGAAATTCGACAGAAACAGGTTTCTATTTTACATGAATGAGTATTCAAGGAAAATCGATTCAGATTTATATATAACCTCCATATATATGTTTCTCCAGATTTGGTTACAAAGCGCTATAGAAGTTGTACTTTACTTCCGATCATTACAAAGTTCTCCAGAAAAATGTTTCTCAATTTAGGAACGAATATTGCCTAATTTAGCGATTATCGGTTCAAAATACATTTACCAATTATTCCAAATTATTATCGCAATGACCCTTATCGCATTGTTAGGGAGGTGTAGGGTATTATATAGTCGGCCCCGCCCGACTTTCTGCCTTTCCTTACTGGTATTAGTAATAAATTCACTGAATGAAAAAATACTGAATTCAGTGGAAAGTCCAGAAAATAGAAATGTATACTTATAAAATTTCCAAATTCTTGTTTCATTGGTCATGCATCACATTATCATATTACGATTGTATTGGAGTGAGCAGCTGTAATTATCGCATACCGAGCATTTTAGTTCATGTATTTCCTATATAATACTTGCAAGTTATATCAAAATATGGGCTGTGCCACGCCCACTGGTCCTATTCCGCCCATTTGTAAGCCAATCACGTAGACTGCTACCAGATACATGTACGCAAAATTTCAACACTCTCGCTAACTAAATGAGCAATATAAATCAATTTCAAAATTTGGCTTATATGGGCAGTGGCACGCCCATTGGTCAGATCCCGCCAATTTTTGGACCAATCACGAGGACTGTCACCAGATACATATGTACAACATGACAGCACTCTAGATAAAAAATTGTGCAAGATATATCAATTTCGAAATTTGGCTTATAAGGGCGGGGCCACGCCCTTTGGTCCGATCCCGCCCATTTTCTGACCAATTACGTAGAATGCCACCAGATACATATACACAACATTGCAGCACTCCCGATAGCAAATTGTGCAAGATATCAAAATATGGTCTATGTGGGCGGGGCCACGCCCATTGGGCCGATCCCGCCCATTTTTGGACCAATCACGCAGGCTGCCACCATATACATACATATACACAAAATTTCAGCACTCTCGCTAACCAATTGTGCAAGATATAAAAATTATATCAATTTCAAAATTTGGCTTATATGGGCGGGGCCAAGCCCATTGGTCCGATCCCGCCCATTTGTTGACCAATTACGTAGAATGCCACCAGATACATATACGCAACATTTCAGCACTCCCGCTAGCAAATTGTGCAAGATATAAAAATTTCAAAATTTGGTCATTGTGGGCGGGGCCAAGCCTATTGGTCCGAACCCGCTTATTTTTGGACCAATCACGTAGATCGCCAACGGATATATATACACAAAATTCCAGGTCTCTCGCTAACAAATTGTGCAAGATATCACATTTTTTAAATTTGGCTTATATGGGCGGTGCCACGCCCATTGGTCCGATCCCGCCCATTTTTGGACCAATCACGTAGACTGCCACCGTTTACATATACACAAAATTCCAGCACTCTCGCTAACAAATTGTGCAAAATATCTCAATTTCAAAATTTGGCTTATATGGGTGGGGCCACGCCCATTGGTCCGATTCCGCCCATTTTTGGAAAATTCACATAATCTGCCATTAAATGCAAACAAACAAAATTTCAGCACTCTAGCTAAAAAATTTTCTCAATACCTCAATTTGACCCATATGGGCGGGTCCACGCCCACTTGATATATCGAAAATTCAAGTACCCTATTTTCAGCACCCCCTACCCATGTACATTCTGTGAAAATTTCAATATGATCGGTCAAGCCGTTTAGACGTCTATACGGAACAAACAAACAAACCCACAAACAGACACTCTCTTTTATATATATAGATAGACTAGCTGAGCCCGGTGCGCTTCGCTGCCCATGTCAAAATTAGCGCTGTAGAAACTGTATTTTATATCCGATCAGTACGAAATTCGGCAGAAAGAGGTTTGTTATTACATGAAGGAATACTGCCAAATTCGGAGAAAATCGGTTCAGATATATATATAGCCCCCATATATATGTTACCCCCGATTTGATATGTAAGCGCTGTAGAAACTGTATTTTATATCCGATCAGTACGAAATTCGGCAGAAAGAGGTTTCTTATTACATGAAGGAATACTGCCAAATTCGCAGAAAATCGGTTCAGATTTAGATATAGTCCCCATATATATGTTACCCCCGATTTGAAATTCAAGCGCTGTAGAAACTGTATTTTATATCCGATCGGTAAGAAATTCGGCAGAAAGAGGTTTCTTATTACATGAAGGAATACCGCAAAATTCGGAGAAAATCAGTTCAGATTTAGATATAGCCCCCATATATATATATGTTACCCCCAATTTGACATGTAAGCGCTGTAGAGACTGTGTTTTATATCCGATCAGTACGAAATTCGACAGAAACAGGTTTCTATTTTACATGAATGAGTATTCAAGGAAAATCGATTCAGATTTATATATAACCTCCATATATATGTTTCTCCAGATTTGGTTACAAAGCGCTATAGAAGTTGTACTTTACTTCCGATCATTACAAAGTTCTCCAGAAAAATGTTTCTCAATTTAGGAACGAATATTGCCTAATTTAGCGATTATCGGTTCAAAATACATTTACCAATTATTCCAAATTATTATCGCAATGACCCTTATCGCATTGTTAGGGAGGTGTAGGGTATTATATAGTCGGCCCCGCCCGACTTTCTGCCTTTCCTTACTGGTATTAGTAATAAATTCACTGAATGAAAAAATACTGAATTCAGTGGAAAGTCCAGAAAATAGAAATGTATACTTATAAAATTTCCAAATTCTTGTTTCATTGGTCATGCATCACATTATCATATTACGATTGTATTGGAGTGAGCAGCTGTAATTATCGCATACCGAGCATTTTAGTTCATGTATTTCCTATATAATACTTGCAAGTTATATCAAAATATGGGCTGTGCCACGCCCACTGGTCCTATTCTGCCCATTTGTAAGCCAATCACGTAGACTGCTACCAGATACATGTACGCAAAATTTCAACACTCTCGCTAACTAAATGAGCAATATAAATCAATTTCAAAATTTGGCTTATATGGGCAGTGGCACGCCCATTGGTCAGATCCCGCCAATTTTTGGACCAATCACGAGGACTGTCACCAGATACATATGTACAACATGACAGCACTCTAGATAAAAAATTGTGCAAGATATATCAATTTCGAAATTTGGCTTATAAGGGCGGGGCCACGCCCTTTGGTCCGATCCCGCCCATTTTCTGACCAATTACGTAGAATGCCACCAGATACATATACACAACATTGCAGCACTCCCGATAGCAAATTGTGCAAGATATCAAAATATGGTCTATGTGGGCGGGGCCACGCCCATTGGGCCGATCCCGCCCATTTTTGGACCAATCACGCAGGCTGCCACCATATACATACATATACACAAAATTTCAGCACTCTCGCTAACCAATTGTGCAAGATATAAAAATTATATCAATTTCAAAATTTGGCTTATATGGGCGGGGCCAAGCCCATTGGTCCGATCCCGCCCATTTGTTGACCAATTACGTAGAATGCCACCAGATACATATACGCAACATTTCAGCACTCCCGCTAGCAAATTGTGCAAGATATAAAAATTTCAAAATTTGGTCATTGTGGGCGGGGCCAAGCCTATTGGTCCGAACCCGCTTATTTTTGGACCAATCACGTAGATCGCCAACGGATATATATACACAAAATTCCAGGTCTCTCGCTAACAAATTGTGCAAGATATCACATTTTTTAAATTTGGCTTATATGGGCGGTGCCACGCCCATTGGTCCGATCCCGCCCATTTTTGGACCAATCACGTAGACTGCCACCGTTTACATATACACAAAATTCCAGCACTCTCGCTAACAAATTGTGCAAAATATCTCAATTTCAAAATTTGGCTTATATGGGTGGGGCCACGCCCATTGGTCCGATTCCGCCCATTTTTGGAAAATTCACATAATCTGCCATTAAATGCAAACAAACAAAATTTCAGCACTCTAGCTAAAAAATTTTCTCAATACCTCAATTTGACCCATATGGGCGGGTCCACGCCCACTTGATATATCGAAAATTCAAGTACCCTATTTTCAGCACCCCCTACCCATGTACATTCTGTGAAAATTTCAATATGATCGGTCAAGCCGTTTAGACGTCTATACGGAACAAACAAACAAACCCACAAACAGACACTCTCTTTTATATATATAGATAGACTAGCTGAGCCCGGTGCGCTTCGCTGCCCATGTCAAAATTAGCGCTGTAGAAACTGTATTTTATATCCGATCAGTACGAAATTCGGCAGAAAGAGGTTTGTTATTACATGAAGGAATACTGCCAAATTCGGAGAAAATCGGTTCAGATATATATATAGCCCCCATATATATGTTACCCCCGATTTGATATGTAAGCGCTGTAGAAACTGTATTTTATATCCGATCAGTACGAAATTCGGCAGAAAGAGGTTTCTTATTACATGAAGGAATACTGCCAAATTCGCAGAAAATCGGTTCAGATTTAGATATAGTCCCCATATATATGTTACCCCCGATTTGAAATTCAAGCGCTGTAGAAACTGTATTTTATATCCGATCGGTAAGAAATTCGGCAGAAAGAGGTTTCTTATTACATGAAGGAATACCGCAAAATTCGGAGAAAATCAGTTCAGATTTAGATATAGCCCCCATATATATATATGTTACCCCCAATTTGACATGTAAGCGCTGTAGAGACTGTGTTTTATATCCGATCAGTACGAAATTCGACAGAAACAGGTTTCTATTTTACATGAATGAGTATTCAAGGAAAATCGATTCAGATTTATATATAACCTCCATATATATGTTCCTCCAGATTTGGTTACAAAGCGCTATAGAAGTTGTACTTTACTTCCGATCATTACAAAGTTCTCCAGAAAAATGTTTCTCAATTTAGGAACGAATATTGCCTAATTTAGCGATTATCGGTTCAAAATACATTTACCAATTATTCCAAATTATTATCGCAATGACCCTTATCGCATTGTTAGGGAGGTGTAGGGTATTATATAGTCGGCCCCGCCCGACTTTCTGCCTTTCCTTACTGGTATTAGTAATAAATTCACTGAATGAAAAAATACTGAATTCAGTGGAAAGTCCAGAAAATAGAAATGTATACTTATAAAATTTCCAAATTCTTGTTTCATTGGTCATGCATCACATTATCATATTACGATTGTATTGGAGTGAGCAGCTGTAATTATCGCATACCGAGCATTTTAGTTCATGTATTTCCTATATAATACATGCAAGTTATATCAAAATATGGGCTGTGCCACGCCCACTGGTCCTATTCCGCCCATTTGTAAGCCAATCACGTAGACTGCTACCAGATACATGTACGCAAAATTTCAACACTCTCGCTAACTAAATGAGCAATATAAATCAATTTCAAAATTTGGCTTATATGGGCAGTGGCACGCCCATTGGTCAGATCCCGCCAATTTTTGGACCAATCACGGGGACTGTCACCAGATACATATGTACAACATGACAGCACTCTAGATAAAAAATTGTGCAAGATATATCAATTTCGAAATTTGGCTTATAAGGGCGGGGCCACGCCCTTTGGTCCGATCCCGCCCATTTTCTGACCAATTACGTAGAATGCCACCAGATACATATACACAACATTGCAGCACTCCCGATAGCAAATTGTGCAAGATATCAAAATATGGTCTATGTGGGCGGGGCCACGCCCATTGGGCCGATCCCGCCCATTTTTGGACCAATCACGCAGGCTGCCACCATATACATACATATACACAAAATTTCAGCACTCTCGCTAAACAATTGTGCAAGATATAAAAATTATATCAATTTCAAAATTTGGCTTATATGGGCGGGGCCAAGCCCATTGGTCCGATCCCGCCCATTTGTTGACCAATTACGTAGAATGCCACCAGATACATATACGCAACATTTCAGCACTCCCGCTAGCAAATTGTGCAAGATATAAAAATTTCAAAATTTGGTCATTGTGGGCGGGGCCAAGCCTATTGGTCCGAACCCGCTTATTTTTGGACCAATCACGTAGATCGCCAACGGATATATATACACAAAATTCCAGGTCTCTCGCTAACAAATTGTTCAAGATATCACATTTTTTAAATTTGGCTTATATGGGCGGTGCCACGCCCATTGGTTCGATCCCGCCCGTTTTTGGATCAATCACGTGGACTGCCATCAGATACATATGTACAACATTACAACACTCTAACTAACATATTGTGCAAATTATATCAATTTCAAAATTTGGCTTATATGGGCGGGGCCACGCCCATTGGTCCGGTCCCGCCCATTTTTTGACCAATTACGTAAAATGCCACCAGATACATATACGCAACATTGCAGCACTCCCGCTAGCAAATTGTGCAAGATATCAAAATTTCAAAATTTGGTCTATGTGGGCGGGGCCACGCCCATTGGTCCGATCCCGCCCATTTTTGGACCAATCACGTAGACTGCCACCGTTTACATATACACAAAATTCCAGCACTCTCGCTAACAAATTGTGCAAAATATCTCAATTTCAAAATTTGGCTTATATGGGTGGGGCCACGCCCATTGGTCCGATTCCGCCCATTTTTGGAAAATTCACATAATCTGCCATTAAATGCAAACAAACAAAATTTCAGCACTCTAGCTAAAAAATTTTCTCAATACCTCAATTTGACCCATATGGGCGGGTCCACGCCCACTTGATATATCGAAAATTCAAGTACCCTATTTTCAGCACCCCCTACCCATGTACATTCTGTGAAAATTTCAATATGATCGGTCAAGCCGTTTAGACGTCTATACGGAACAAACAAACAAACCCACAAACAGACACTCTCTTTTATATATATAGATTGAGTTGCCCTTTATATGCATCCCAATCATTAAAGGCTCCAGTAGATTTCGCCTTGTTGAATAGCTTGTTACAGGTCTTTTTCCTTCCCGTTAGCTCAGAAGTCCACCATTAAGGTTTAGTTTTACCCCTGAACCTTGTTTTTGGACAGGCTTCTGTAAGGGAACTATTAAATGATGTGGTGATATGCTCGACCAGATTATCCAGACCGGTTTTGTCATTCGGTTCATAAAGAAGCTTAGAGTTGAGGACCTTTTTAAAATTCTTCTCATACAGGTGCCACTTTGTCTTCCTCACATTTCTGTGGACAGCAGGTTTAGGCGCTTTTTCGGCGAGTTTGAACTCTATATATATTCCACCCAATAATTTTGTCTGACACCCGGTCTGTAGCAAACGTTACGTCTAGTACTTCTTGTCTGTCTTTAATTGTAAAGGTCGATTTATTGCCAATGTTACAAATAGTTAGGTTGGTAGTTAGAATAAAGTCAAGAAGCGAATCACCCCTATTGTTTATATCCGTACTACCCCAGATAGTATGATGAGCGTTCGTGTCTGCGCCAATAATCAGCTCGAGCTCGTCAGACGTTGCTTCTTCTACTACTTCCCTGAAGAGAGCTGTGGGTATGGCAGCTTCATAAGGAAAGTAACTGGAGACCACCCAGTATATGCGATTACCAATCTTCAGACTAGCAGCTGCTTGGTCTTTACCACTTAAATTAGTCAGGAGAAAAATACTTAGATCTTTTTCGGCCAAAATGCAGGTTCTTGGAGTGCCTTAACAGTTGGCCACAAGCAGTTTATAGTTTGCTGCATTGATACCGCACACCCGTCCTCCTACTACATAGGGCTCCTGGATCAGGACGATGTCTACTGCACCTGTGGACAGGTGCAGCAATAGAGCCGCTGAGGCTGCTTTAGCGTGGTGGAGGTTAATCTGTAGAATTCTTACCATCATTGGTAATCGACAGATTGACATCCACCCCGACAAGGGTGTTATCGAACTCTTCGTCCGTATCATCCCAACCCAGGTGATGGCTCTAGGGTGACTAGGGATGTTGTTTTTTCCACAACATCCAACTGGGCTCCCGGCCACACCTCACCCGCTCGACTCAGAGCAGCCTTATAAAGATCTACCGATCTGGCATCACCGAAATATAAGAGCTTTACTCTCCCCTGATGCCATCCTGCATCGTTGCAGACTGGTGGTTTGCCCGGCATATCTCTTCGGACATCGAGGTAATGAGCCATAATGGCAGATTGCACATGGCTCCATTTGTCCATCCTCACTACTTCTGTCTATAACGGCCATCACTGTCCTTTTGATGGTGACATTAGGGCCTCTTGCCTTTTTCGAAGGCAGGGGTTCATCAGGTGATCTGATTCTTTTGACTTTATTAGCCGTTAACACAGCTGAATTTGTGGCTGTTTCAGCCGGCTCATTGGCTTTAGAAGCATCTATGACGCCTTTAGCCCAGGTAGGTGACTCTTTTTGTTTTTCGGTAAGAGCCGAAAGCTCAACAGCCTCCAACTGCGTCAAAATTCTGAGAGCTATCTGGTGCTCATTGTGCTTCCGTTTTGACGGTCGGACAAGACGTTTTCTCCTCACCGTACCACCTGTTGTGAGTACTGGGGGGAAATTTTCACCATGTTTGGTGTGGTCGGTTTTGGCCAAGACCAACGGACGGACAGTAGGACGATTGGGGAACCCCGCTCTATCGGAACGCGAAGGCATCCCCGTCAACGAATTTATTAATAATGTTTTTTGTGTGTATTAGCCCGTAACAGGTACTGCGATGTAGGCCTTCCAGACTTTGTACAGATTTTTTTGTTTTGTGATTGCGTAATAGGTACTGCGTAATAGATTTTAACTATCCGCTCTGTGCTAAACACGTCCGTTCACTACGACTGATCAGCAACGAATCGGAATCGAATCGGACTTTAACTTAAGAAGTTATGACCAAAAACCCGATACACAGAGTGATATCTTAACGATTTTTAACATATCGGTAACTTCTGATCGAGTTATCGGAAAAATCTCAAAAATTATACGAAGCGTTTCTTCAGGTGTGCTTAAATGGGGAAAATCAAGCCAGAAAATTTTTTAACCCGTCGATTAGTCGTGTCTCCATATATATGAAAATGTTGTTTTATTTTGAATGCTAATGAAAAAATTTTAAGAGAAACATTACCTTTTGTATTGGTCCGTAGAAACCTAAACCTAAACCTTATGAAGTCTCAGATCAATATTTAGAGGTGTTACAAACGGAGTGACAAAATGAATATACCCCCATCCTATAGTGGAGGGTATAATAAGTATTAGTTTATCAAATTTGCAATTATCTTTTCTTGTAAGACAGCGTCCGAAAATCACCAACTTCAAATGCGTGTAAAAAAAAGTCTCGCACTGAACTGAAAAAAACCCTTGAAGGTTTTGTTATGGATAATGTCAACTTTCATTTGCAATTGGTTTCATCCCATTCCCATTTTTGTTGTTGAACTGTGTTATTAATTGATTTTATCATATCTTGAACAAAATGGTAAAATAAATCTTTTCGCCGTGGGAATGAAACCTTATCGTTCCCTCGACGAATTTCAAAATCATCACAAACGTGGGGTGATGATCGTGTTCGTTCTATTGACGTGCAAAAACATCGCATGTATGAAACTTTTCGTCATGGTGACGAACGGTCTTTCTATCAGTGTAGGAAGTACCTAAGGGGAAGTGCCAGTAACGCCCACTTTTCTCTGGTTCTAGGAACTATAAAAGCATTACACTGTACAAAATGTTAACTGATATTAACTATAAGCAGTTAACTTTTGGTGCAAAACTGGTAAATTTGTGTGGGAGGTACCAAAAGGGGCGTGGCAACTTCGCCCATTTTTCTTGAGGTTATAGCGACTAATAAACTTATACTATGTGTGGAATTTCAGAAGATTCGAGTAAGTAGTATAGAACTTTTAATGAATCAATATTTCAGTAAATGAAACGCCTTTGTATGGAACGTACTAGAAGCATTGGCATAATATGGCCCATCTTCGAACTTAGCCGGAGATAGAGAAAAATATTACTGCATACCAAATTTGAAGTCAATCGGTTAATCCTATCGAGAGTTATTGTTTTTTTAGTCAGCTCACATATACCAGTTTATGTCCCTAGTGTTACCACGGGCTGAATTGTCCCTCATCGATACCCAATACCCAATCTTCTGGCGTGTTCGCCGATCAGGCAGTGTCCCTTCAGAACTGATAGTAACGTAGACAATCTTTTCCTCTCTAGTGCGAGAAGATATTTTGACCTTCTCAGGTCATACCTTTGCCAGATTTTGTCCATCTTTCGTTGGACTGCCTAATTGCCTCTTGCCAAAGCCAAAACTTGCACGTGGATAGTAATATATGCAAATTCTTCGAGGATTTGTAATGCCTTTCTTTTCCTAATAAGTTCATCGGCTTTGCAGTTCCCCGGGATATCCCTATGCCCAGGCACCCATATGAGGTGTATATTAAACTATGCAGCCATCTCGTTAAGAGATCTGCGGCAGTCGAGGGCTGTTTCTGAATTTTGGGATGTTGCCTCCAGAGAATTGATGGCAGCCTGGCTGTCCGAGACAAGTTGGTTACTATGTTGCGACTCAGCCACTTGGCGACATCCCATTTTGCCATTACTTCGGCTTCATAGACACTGCAGGTATCAGGTAGTCTTTGAGCTATATCCAAACTAAGTTATTCACAGTGTACTTCGAAGCCAACCTTTTCATCAAGCTTCGAACCATCCGTATAGAAGTGGAGATGGTTTTTATTAACTGATAGTCTGTCAACCCATTCATACCAGACTGGTATCATAGGTTAGGTTAGGTTAGGTTGAAGAGAGGAGACGTTTAAAGGTCTCATGTCCATAGACATACACTTAAGCCAGTGGTTGGGCCTGTTGTGCGATCCTTATTTATGATCTGGACTGGTATCATAGTGATGTAGTTCCTCTCGAAGGTGTACACCGTTGATATATAGTCCACTCGGTTAACATAGCAGTACACTTTTATATCCTCATGTGACCGTAGTTCTTGTACCCCCACAGTGTAACCTTAGTGCCGCTCTGTTTGCAACTTCTCTCGCCACAATATTAATCGGCAGTATATGAATCAGGGCTTGTAGAGACTTGGTCGCTGTAGTCCTTAAGGCTCCGCTTATGTACTGGCATGCAGTTCTATGAACCTTTGATAGTAGGTTGGTGATGGTTGGTTTGTCAGTTGCCGTCCACCATACCACAATGCCGTATAACAGTATTGGACGAACTACTGCTTTGTACACGATTTTAGGAGAGATTCCCCACCGCGACCCTACAGCCTTCCTGCAGGAATATAAGGCGACCTTGGCCTTCCTTACACGTTCCAGTGCGTTAAGTCTGAATAACAGTGTCCTATCTAGAATTATTCCTAAACATTTTGCACTTTCAGAAAAGACTGATATGTTCCATTTAGCCGAGGAGGTGGTTCACATGTGGAACACTATTCATCCTAGTAAAGAAAACCAATTATGTCTTGTTTGGGTAACGCCCAAACCGCTGCTTCTGTCCCATCTAGCCAACTTGTTCAGAGCCACCTGTAGGATGTCTCTGAGGACGTTATCGAATTTGTCACTCACTGCGATAGCCACGTCGTCCGCATATGCCACGACCTTGCAGTCACAACGTTCTACATCTAGCAGGATTTCATTAACCGCCAATTTAGTGGAGACAGTACTCCTCCTTGTGGAGTCCCTCTGTTAACATGTTGTGGACCCTATACAGGGTCCGGTAATTGCAGTGACAGTGCCGCAATTACCGCATCTGTGTGAATGTTGTTAAAAGCCCCTTCAATGTCAAGAAATGTAACCATGGTTAATTCCTTGAAATGCAGGGCCGATTCGATAGTGCTCACAAGTTTGCTCCAGCCAGAGGATAATGTACTTTGACATTTTCTGCTGGAGTGATGCCGTCTAGTCCAGGTGACTTGAAGGGCTCAAAGCTGTTAATAGCCCAGCTTATTCTGGATCTGTCAGTCAACAAGCTAGCGACGATCGCAGTCCACTCGCACTCTTATTGGTCCTGGAGACAGCCCAATGTATGCGATTACCGATCTCCAGGCTAGCAGCTGTTTGGTCTTTACCACTTAATTATTAGTCAGGAGAAATATACTTAGATCTTTCCTGGCCAAAATGCAGGTTCTTGAAGTGCCTGTGTCTGAATCGACAGATAACCATCCACCCCGACAAGGGTGTTATCGAAGTCTTCGTCCGTATCATCGAGGAGCATGTCCCTGCCAGATGCGTCAAAGAGTCCGGAGACTCTCCTGACCCTCTCAGTGTCCGAAATAGTGCTTTCGTCCTCAGACAAGGACGTTGCAGATATTTTAGAGTTGGAATCACCAGAAAGAATGGGCGTGGGTAAGTCCGCACTTCCAGAAAGTCGTGTATCAACCATGGTGGACGACTCGCCTTCCGCAGTGTATAGCTCCTGCTTGTTTACCTTAAAGACTATAGTCTTGAAACCATAAAGAAGGGTTGCACTTGCACGTTGTATATGGGAGGTGGATTCAGAGTTAAGGATCAAATTGACCTGCCGCTTTTTACAATCCGCTTCATCATTATTTCTAATATGTCAGCCGAGTTGGAGGGCACTTCTGTAACCCATGTAATGGTTCTAGGGTGACTAGACAACTTCCAACTGGGCGCCCGGCCACACCTCACCCGCTCGACTCAAAGCAAGCTTACACAATTCTACAGATCTGGCTTCACCAAAGTGACTCGTTTTGTTTTTTGGTAAAAGTCGAAACCTCAACAGCCTTCAACTTCGTCAAAACTCTGAGCGGTGCACAGTGGGCTAAAATGGAAACAAAATGAACATAATTCTGCCATTTCAAAACCACTTATCGTATGGCGATGAAATTTTAGGTGTGTATACAAGAGGTCTTAGATAGTTTAAGTACGGAACATGGGCCCCCTATCTCATACAGGGGCGGAGCTACAGGGCCCTAAATTTGACCACCTCGGGTATACAAAATTTTCATCGGCTTCCAACATTTGAATGGAGTATACTCCTAGACCAGACCTACAATAAACATTTTATAGGTTGAAGATATCTTGAATAGTTTCCGAGATATGTGGATTTTAAATTTGAATTTTTCATTTTTTCGCCGACTTTGCCTTGGAGTTTAGCCAATATCTCAGTCAAAAAAAATAACCGATTTTGTTCGGATTTTTTATGGATTGTCAATAAAATTTACAATATCATGAAAAAAGAATCGATAAGATATGTGAAGAAATAAGAAAGTTATGGCCATATAAAGTCATATTTTTGAAAAAATTTCATTTTTGGAGATTTTTTGGCGAAAAAAGTCCAATTCGTATTTAGGTCTTGTAGAAAAAGTTTGTTACACAAGTATATCAAATCCATTTTAAAGGAGACGTTTCACAGAATATGCTAGAGAAAATCCGAAGCCAAAATTTTAATTGGTGTGGTTGCCACACTTCTCCGATTTGGACCTTTTTTTTACATAAATTTCAAAAGTTTCATCGATTTTCTCCAATCGCAAAGCTAAGTTGTTAAATTTTTCTCTTTATTTATTTGTATTAGGGTGTAACAAAATCGACTGCAAAGGAAATCCCGAGCGCGGCTTTTTATATCGAAGATATTGGACTAAAAGTAAAAAATCCCATTTTTGGGGATTTCTGAAGTATTTTTTGGGAATTGAGGGATTTTCCATTAGAAATTTCCACATGTTGCGTTTGATTATTATTTCTAATATCAAAATATAGAACATAAAAAAAAATCATCGAAATATATATATTTTTAACAATTTTATGCCGTATTTACGTTTCTGTCTATATGCAAATATTTTTTTTTATTTTTATACTTATTAGTTATTATATCAGCCAATATGCACTGATTTCTTGTAGATCACATGTTTTTATCAAACAATAATAAAATTTAGTAAGATTTACCTTTCAGAAAATATTGTTTTGTGGCACTATTTCTAGGAAACCCTTAAACATTGACAGGTATAACAAGTAAGGAAAGGCAGAAAGTCGGACGGGGCCGACTATATAATACCCTACACCTCCCTAACAATGCGATAAGGGTCATTGCGATAATAATTTGCAATAATTGGTAAATGGGTAGGAACATATTATCTAATTCTGAAACGATAAGCAATATTCGTTACTAAATTGAGATATCTTTCTGGAAAATTTTAATTATCGGACGTAAAGTACAACTTCTATAGCGCTTTGAAACCAAATCAGGAGGAACATATATATGGAGGTTATATATAAATCTGAACCGATTTTCCCTGAATACTCATTCATGTAAAAATACCTCTTTCTGTCGAATTTCGTACTGATCGGATATAAAATACAGTCTCCACAGCGCTTACACGTCAAATCGGGGGTAACATATATATGGGGGCTATATTTAATTCTGAACCGATTTTCTCCGAATTTGGCAGTATTCCTTCATGTAGAAAGAAACCTCTTTTTGCAGAATTTCGCACTGATCGGATATAAAATAAAATTTTTACAGCGCTTACATATCAAATCGGGGGTAACATATACGAGGGTATATGGGGGCTATATCTAAATCTGAACCGATTTTCTCCGAATTTAACAGTGTGCATTCATATAACACGAAACCTCTTTCTGCCAAATTTCATACTGATCGGATATAAAATAAAGTTTTTACAGCGCTTACATGTCAAATCGGGGTAACATATATATGGGGGCTATATCTAAATCTGAACCGATTTTAGCCAAAATCAATAGGGATCGTCTTTGTGTAAAGTTTCGTCGAGATCGGACCATAATTGTGACCTGTACTTTGATTACAAGAATACATGCACAGACAGATGGACAGACAGACGACGGACATTGCTAAATCAAAGGTATAATACCCTGTACCACAGTGTGGTGTGGGGTATAATTAAAAAAATATTTTGCATATAGACAGAAACGCAAATACAAATAAAATTCTTAAAAATGTATATATTTCGATGAATTTTTTTTAAAGTTCTTTATTTTAATATTAGAAATAATAATCAAACGCAACATGTGGAAATTTTCAATGGAAAATCCCTCAATTCCCAAAAAATACTTCAAAAATCCCCAAAAATGGGATTTCTTACATTTAGTCCTATATCTTCGATATGAAAAGCCGCGCTCGGGATTCCCTTTGCAGTCGATTTTGCTACACCCTAATACAAATAAATAAAAAGAAAAATTTAACAATTTAGCTTTGCGATTGGAGAAAATCGATCAAACTTTTGAAATTTATGTAAAAAAAGGTCTAGATCGGAGAAGGGTGGCAACCACACCAATTAAAGTTTTGGCTTCGGATTTTCTCTAACATATTCTGTGAAACGTTTCCTTTAAAATGAGTATAAATTTGATATACTTTGTGTAACAAACTTGTTCTACAATACCTAAATACGAATTGGACTTTTTTCGCCAAAAAATCTCCAAAAATTATTTTTTTAAAAAATTGACTTTATAGGGCTTTTTTCATGATATAACAAATTTTATTGGCAATCTATAAAAAAAACACGCGAACCAAATCAGTAAACTTTTGACTGAGATATTGGCTAAACTCGAAGGCAAAGTCGGCGAAAAAATGAAAAATTCAAATTTAAAATCCACATATCTCGGAAACTATTCAAGATATCTTCAACCTATAAAATGTTTATTGTAGGTCTGGTCTAGGAGTATCCACAGAAAAAAAAACGCATCCCGTCAAGTAAATTATTTTTTGTCTGTATTAGCCCGTAATATGTACTACGATGTAGGCCTTCCAGACTTTGCACAGAATTATTTTTGTGAGTGCGTTATAAGTATTGCGTAATAGGTTTAAACTATCCGCTCTGTGATAAACACGTCCGTTCACTACGACTGATCAGCAACGATCATACTTTGGGGTCTTAGAGTAGGTTAGAGTAGTTCAGGATTTAGATGTTATTCTTACGCGTATATTTAAAAATTTTTAAGATTTTATCAAAAAATATGATTTTTTGGTACTATTTTGTAAGATATCGGCGAAACCACAGAACGGATGAAAAAATAATATTAGAAGAAGTTGAAGGCTTCTTAATTCTGGATTCTTTAAAAATTTCCTAAAATAAATAGTTTTGAAGCGATCATTAAACTGTTCTAGTCCAAAAATTTAAAAGAAAGGAGTCCCTATGTATAGACCTGTTTTGACCATGTTGAATTCTGTGGTATTAGCCGTTTTTCTAAGTTGGCTCTTGTTTTCGCTATATTCTACAATAAAGTTTGTTGGGAAATTAGAGAGGTTAGTTATCTCGGTGGTGATTTTGAAGTGGAAGACTTCGGAATTCTCGCTTCAGTCCAAAGAATGAAATAAAGTGAACCCTTAGGGTTCACTGTTGCTCCAGCATTGTTTTCTTTACTGTCCTCCTTTTACTATGTCATCAATTTGGCGTTGATTCTCGGATCAGGTCGGGTCTCCTATTATGGCGTTGTCTTTAAATGAAAAGTTTTGTAAGAACTTGTTGTTTACGCCGCACACTGGGACAAATTCTGGGAAGTCGGTGTCTGCGATTCGCAAAATTTTTTCATAAGAAGGTAAAGCCCTCACTGTCTCTGGATACAAAACATCAATTTGGCTGATAAATTATTTCCCTCCATACAGGGTGAACAAAAGTACACTTTTAGCGCAGTCAACACTGATTTTAAATTTTATAATATGATTTTAATTTTTAAACGTACATACTCGTAACTTATTTATTTTTAAAATTTTTCGATAAATTGACTTAAATTTTGCCATACTTTGAAAATAATTTTTCGCAGTGCTCCTTTCAATCAATGCATTTTTAAAAATTTTACATTTTGGTAAACGTTGTTTTATCGTACGCATATATTGAATTCCATACACTTTTTAATTTGATCTGAAACGTCCTTTATCTCCTTTTTTAAGTCTTTAAGAATGGGATGAACTCAGTTATTATAAATACAATTATAGGTTAGGTTAGGTTAAATAGAGGAGACGTTTAAAAGTCTCATGTCCATGGACATACACTTAAGCCAGTGGTTCGGCCTGTTGTGCGCTCCTTATTTATGATTTTTATACCCCACGTGTTACAGAAAATCGGTACTAGACACGTATTTTCTCAGTATCTTCAGTCATATCCTCTGAGATGAGTCAAGTCTGGCAATATGTCGGAACCGAAATATCAGGATCTTGTATGTGTGAAAGCTGGGCAGTGACACAGAAAATGTTCCATCGTTTCGATGTTTTCCCTGCATGCCCTGCACTCGTCGTTTTCTGCTAGTCCTATGCGATAAAGATGTGCCTGTAAGCTTGAGTGTCCCGTTAGAACACTCATCATCTTATTAATCTCGATCTTGTTTAGTTTCAGAAAACTACTTGTTTTCTTCTCATTTGGGTTACCCCACAGTATCTTTTCAGTTTCTCTATTCCACACAGTTTTGTGAGCCATCACTGCCCAGTGCTTCAACTCATCCTTCGTGGCTTCGAAAGGCTTCCAATTTTATTACTCGAAGTTTTCTGCCCTTTGAAGCCAAGCTGTTTGCTCGTTCATTTCCAATCACTCCGTTGTGATACAATACAATTATAACATTATTATTAAAGTTTTGGAAATTTGAATATAACAATTATTTCGAAGTGAGGGTGTGATGGATCGTCTCGGCAGAGACAATGTAAGCAACACAATGTGGAAAACATGCCGGATGCTAATTTATTTATTTATCCCTGAAGAAAAATGAAAAATAGTGCCGATAACGAATCTTCTACCGCAACAGTGAGAAGTAATTGTATATGTCAAAATGAAAAACCTTCGTTGACAAAATTCTACAGGCCGATAAAAATTCATATTTAAGAACGAAACAAAGGTTGTCATAATTGAGGAAGTAAATAAAATTAGAGATCAAATTAAAGAACTTCAGCCATTGGGTTTCCAAATTAACAATCGAGTTATTTATGTGGATTTTATTTTTAAAATGGATGATGGAAAAAGATTTAACAGGTATTAATTGTCATCATGTTGTATAGTGCGTGAACGAACATAAAATCACTTAAACTAAACTCCAGCTAAAGCAAATAATCGCCACTAAATGGCGAACAAGTTCGAAATAATGAAGCAAAGCATACAAAAGAAATAGAAAGGAAACCCAGTATGGAAAGGCTAAAGTCGACCTACACCACTCAAGTAATATTGGGTAATAATGAAATATCCAATGTATACTTCAACTAAAATGTGTTTACACAATTTACATTTGGCACGTCTCTGCCTCTGTTGACAAATCGGAAGCTATAACTAAATCTGATCCGATTTTTTTCGAATTCGGCAATGTGGGTCCATTGATCAAAAAACTCTAATTTTCTAAATTTCAAAACGATTGGATGTAAGATACAGCTTCTATATGGTTAAAGGGCCAAATCAATCGGACGAAACATATATATGGGAGCTATATCTGAACCGATTTCAAGAAATTTTAATAGGGTTTTTTTCCAGGTGCGAAAGACTCCCAACTGCAAAATTTCAGCACGATCGAAGTGAAATTGCGACCTGCATTTAACAAATAATATAAGATGGACAGACGGACAGACATGGTTAAATCGACTCAGCTATTGAATCTAAGTCGAGGTGGGTCTACCTGTAGTACTTTTAGGTGTTACAAACATCTGCCATAAAACAAACTTTTAATATCCTGTTCCACAGTGTGGTGTAGGGTATTAAAATCATACATCAGATAAATACACTGAGATTGGCAAGATGAAGGCAACACAAATGATGGCGCATCAATACAGGGGTAGAACGTCATATACTTGTTTAAAGAAGCTCAGGAAAAACAGAAACAAAGACTACCGATACTTTCGTGAACACAATACTACAAAAAGGGCAAAATCGCCCTTATTGGTATGTTTGAATCGAAAGAAAATATATTTGGAACACAATTTTTTCAATATAATATATTTCTTAAAAAATATTTTTTTTTTTTAAAATCAATAAAATTTATTTGGAACTCATATATTAATATATTACAACAAAATATATTTGCGAACTAATTTTCTGTACATTGCACAAACGAAACGAAACGAAATCACCATTAGTTTGGATATAGCTCACAGACTACTGGATACCTGCAGTGTCTATCAAGCCGAAATAATGACAATATGGGAAGTCGCTAACTGGCTGAGTCACAACATAGTAAAAAAACTGGCGTTGTCATTTCTCTGGAGGCCGCATCCCTAAATTCACAAACTGCCCTCGACTGCCGCAGATCTCTTAACGAGATGGCAGAGCAGTTTAATATACACCTAGGGTAATCAAAAACCGCACCGGTTAACCGGTTTCTCTTTAAAAACCGCCTATCGGTTTCCGGGTTTAAATTGCTAACTTCTCTATTGACTTCGTTTGCATATTTTATCAAGGGTCTTATTGCGGTATAGAAATTAATTAACAATCCTTTCTAATTGAAATGTAGGTATAAATAAAAATACATATGTTCAGTTTCATATTTCGACAAGTTTTAATCTCCAAATCTCGGTTTGCCATTTCTATAATGTAAAGGCTAAGATTTTGCCGATCTTCACTATTAGTCAAGTTTTATAAAAATCATAATCAATTTTTTTGAAAGAAATCTCTTTAAAAATTGAACATAAATGTTACAAATATTGCAGAGATTATAATATTATATCATAAATGAAATTGGAACAATTACCTATTATAAATAAAAATATGAAGTGTTTAAAATAAAATTTTTAAATAAATCTTAATTTAATTGGAATATGGTTACATATAGAATTTGCACTACGCTTATTTTACGTCATCTAACAAAATGTTGAGATTATTTATGCATTTTTATTAAAAAAGAAAAACCGAAAACAATCGGTTCACCGGTTTTTTATTTTCGGTTAAACCGAAAACCGGTTTTAGAGCTAACTTAATTTTCGAAGAAACCGAAAACCGTATTTTCAAAATAACCGGTTCTTTGATCACCCTATATACACCTCAATTCAATTCAATTTATTAGGTTAGGTTAGGTTGAAGAGAGGAGACGTTTAAACGCCTCATGTCCATGGACATACATATGCGCTCCTTATTTATGATCTTTTTATACCTCACGAGTTACAGAAAATCGGTACTAGACACGAATTTTCTCAGTATCTTCCAGTCATATTCTCTGAGATGAGTCAAGTCTGGTAATATGTCGGACCCGAAATGTTGGGATCTTGCATGTGTGAAAGCCGGGCAGTGACACAGAAAATGTTCCATTGTTTTGATGTTTTCTCTGAATTTTCCTGCTAGTCCTATGCGACGAAGATGTGCTTGTAAGCTTGAGTGTCCCGTTAGAACACTCATCATCTTACTAATATCGATCTTGTTTAGTTTCAGAAGACTTCTTGTTTTCTTTTCATTTGGGTCACCCCACAGTATCTTTGCAATTGCTCCTACTGTTGCGATATTCCACACAGTTTTGTGAGTCATCACTGCCCAGTGCTTCAACTCATTTTTCATGGCGTCGAAAGGTTTTCAATTTTCCAAGTTTATTACTCGAAGTTCTCTGCCCTTTGAAGCCAAGCTGTTTGCCCGTTCATTTCAAATCACTCCGTTCTGTCCTGGTACCCAGCAAATACGCAGTTTACCATGGGCTGAGTAATCATTTATCGTTCTTTTACAGTCCAACACAGTTCTGGATTTTACCCTTTCCGATGTTATTGCTTTAATCGTCATTTGGCTATCTGTGAAGATGTTGGCATATTTAGGCTTTGTCGTGTTACTGAGCCAGTTCACACACTCCGTGATTGCTCGAACTTCTGCTTGAAATACCGTGTTATGGTCAGGGAGGCGGAAGTGAAGTTCGACTTCTGGTTCATCAATAAAAAGTCCCCGACCCGTCCTTCCTCCTCGCTTGGACCCATCCGTGTAGCAGCTGGTTCCCACTGGCACATGGGCCAAAGTTCCATTTTCCCAGGAGCGTCTGTCTGGCACAAACGTATCACAGGTAGCTGTAAGCCGCACTTCAGGAATGCGGTCGGAGATTTCTGGCGTTTGAATGTGACCAACTAGATATTCTAAAATCTTCTGATGGTACGACTTGTGGTCTCGATTTATCCATTCACCCATCACTTGTAGACGTCTTGCTGTGAGGGCTGCCTCATACTTTATACGGATGTCTATTGGTTGGATGTGCAGTATAGTCGCCAACGCTTGTGTTGGTGCTGTTCTAAATACCCCGCTTATGCCTAGACAGCACATACGTTGAATTTTTTGCAAAGGTATTACGTTGCACTTCTTGTCCATTGATGTCCACCACACTACACAGGCGTAGGTGATTATTGGTCTAATCACGCTCATGTAAAGAAAGTGAGTCATATTTGGACGTAGTCCCCATTTTAAACCTATAGCTCTTCTGCACAACGACCAACATCTGTGGGCCTTTGTAACTCTTTCTTCAAGATGATCTTTCCAGTATAGTTTCTGATCCAAGATTACTCCCAAGTATTTTACCTTTTTAGTTATAGCAATTGTCTTATTCAGAAATCGAGGCCGGGTAAATCTGGGATCTTCGTTTTCCTTGTAAATATACATATTTCTGTTTTGTCTGGGTTAACATTTAATCCCCTTGGTTGTGCCCAGTTATATGCAATGTTAAGTGCCTCTTCAGCTCTTCTGCATAATAGATTTGGATGAAAGTCCCTTAGAAGTATTACAACGTCGTCTGCATAACAGACTAGTTTAAGTCCTTCATTGGTGACGGCTTTTAGGAGACTGTGTATCGTCGTAACCCATAGAAGAGGCGATAAAATGGATAAGTGTATCGGTCTGTACATTGTTAAATGCGCCCTCAATGTCTATGCAAACAGCAAGTGTATACATTTCTTTACTGAAGGACTCTTCTATGTATGTGGTGCACTACCTCATGCAGAGCTGTTTCCACTGATCTTCCTTTGACATAGGCGTGTTGTTTGAATTTTAGCCTGTCATCCGCTATTTTACCTTTGACCATGTTATCAATTATTCGCTCCATTGTTTTTAACAGGAAAAGGCTAATGGGTCGATAAGCCTTTGGGGTCGTATAACTCGCCTTGCCAGGCTTTGGTATGAAAACCACCCTTGATTCCTGCCAGTTTTTTGGGGTATACGAATGGGTTAGGCATGCAGTGTACATTCCAGCTAGATGAGTTGATACCAGATACACCTCATTCTGCAGAAGTGCTGGAAATATTCCATCCGGTCCCGCAGCCTTAAAGGGGGAGAAACTTTTTATCGCTTCTTTAACCATACCATCTGTTATATCCGTAATAGGTACTTGATGCAATACATTTCATCAAGAGCCTTATGGTATCCTCTATAGTTTCCATCCTCTTACCCGTTTCATCCACCAGTGTTTCGGTTTGGACATGAGTTTTTGAGAGGAACTTTTTCATTTTAGACATGCTTTTAACCCTGTCTACCTGTTCACAGAAAAGACTCCAGGAGTTACGTTTCGCCGATCTAATGATTTTATTGTATTCTTTGAGTATTCTGTGGTAGTCGACCCAATATACTAATTGTTTTTTACGTCGAGCTCTGTTGTAAAGTCTGTGGACATCTTTGCCAATCGAGCGAATTTGTCCTGTCATCCAGGGTTTCTCAAAGGCAGATTTCCTTTCTCGAAGTGGGCAACTATCTTCGAATGATTTTACAAGAGCCTCGGTAATCTTCTTCACATTGATATCAATGTCTTCTGCACATAGATAATCGCGTGTAGGCTGCCCCAATCGATTTATAAGTAGATTTCCGAATTTAGTCCAGTCGGTCTTAGCCTTATTACGGAAACTTATGGGGTTTGGCGGTGGCCGTGCAATTTTAAACCTTATATAACGGTGGTCTGAATAGGAGTGTTGAAACCCTCCACTCATGAATCTCATCAATCTCATCTTCCCTAATTTTGTTAACAAAGGTTGCAGTGTTTCCTATGTTAAGAGTTGTGAGTGTTGGCGTCACATCCAGCTAATAACTCATTACTTGTGTGTTTGGATTCCCTCACCAGACGTTGTAATTGTGGCAATGCCGGCGCATCGAATGGCAGATATATTGACGCCAGGTATATATTTTCATTACCTTGCCTCAACACCGTTGCGTCCGATGTTGACAACTCTGGAGAGAAAATAAAACGTAAGTTTTTATGGCACAAAATACAAGTCCTTGGACGAGTACCTGTGTTAGCGTAGAAAAGGTTATAGTTCACGTGGTTTAATCCAGTAACATTGTTGCTAGTTGACCATGGTTCCTGGATCAAAGCAATATGAAGCCTGCCTTTATTTATGATGTCCATCAGAGCGTTGGATGCTGTCTCGCTCCGGTGGAGGTTTATCTGGATGACCTCAATCATTGACCTTCCAGTAAAAGTTTCTTTTGGGAGTCTATCCTGGTGGCCCCCTCATTATTTGTAGTGGGTCATTCTCCTCCTTTCGTTCACTACCTATTACACCATCTTTCAGTCGACAATTTTGGGAGGCGGTGTTATTTTTTGTGGCTCCCTCATTGTTTTGAATCGTTTTGTGCCTCTTTTTATTTTGATCACCACCTTTGCTGGGAACTTCCTGCAAAAGTGGCCGTGCTATTGGTGTACTGGTGGTGTTATTGACTACTTCCACATCAGTTTTTGGCAGTGTCTCACTTGTCTCCATCCGTTCAATACCAGTGTTTGCCTCTTCAGACAGTATATTTGGACTAGATTCATCTGTCCTGCCAATCGGGACCTTCCCAATTTTAAACCAGTAAGGAAAAACAGAAAGTCGGGCGGGGCCGACTATATAATACCCTAAACCTACCTACCAATGCGAAAATGGGCATTGCGATAAGAATTTGGCAGTGTTCATTAGAGTGGGTCGCAAAAAAAAGCTGCACCGGTCACCCCCTAGATTTGAAGAGTATGTAGAGGCAATTCCGGGGCAACAAAAAAATTGTTTTTCTGTGCACCCTACATGACGCCCTTTTAATTTTATTATCCTGCGTTGACATTTGAGGTCCGATCGAAAGGGGATGCATATCGTTCTTCGAGTTTTGGCGAGGGCTACATTTCGTCCCTATGTTACTTTTGTCTCCGAAGTCAAATTCGATAAGTGACCTCGGTCATCTCGTTTTCTACCGCCCTAAGTGGGAAATATTTTGAAACGCTAATAAAGACCTTACAAAATAATTAAACTTTTGCTTTTGAAGAACCCATTTTTATTTATAAACAAAAAAATTATATTGGTTTTAAAATTACAAAATACATGCAGAGGTCAAATTACACAACCTACTTTTGACGTCGTTTTCTGTCCCCTCGCACACACATACACACAGAAAAACCCCGCTCCCACAAATGCACATCCACTTTAACGGTTCGGTTCAGTATTAATGAACTACATTTGCGTGATTCGTCACCAAATGTTAATACTTTTTAAGAAAGAAATTCAGAATAAAATCACTTTGTTTTCCCATGTACCCTACAATACACCAACAAACAGTAATTTTGTTACTGCGTGCTTATTTGACGTATGATACTTCGTTGATGATCATCGTTGAGAGATCATCAACGCAGTATCATACCTAAAGATCATACGTCAAATAAGCACACAGTGACAAAATTACTGCTTAGTGTAGTGTAGAGTGCATGGCAAAGCAAAGTGATTTTATTCTGAATTTCTTCATTAGAAAGCTTTAACATTTGGGGACGAATGTCGCAAATTTAGTTCATTCACACTGAACCGAAACGTCATAGTGGATGTGCATTTGTGGGAGCGGGGTTTTTCTGTGTGTATGTGTGTGCGAGGCAGACAGAAAACGACGTCAAAAGTTAGTTGTGTAATTTGACCTCTGCATGTATTTTGTAATTTAAAACCAATATAACTTTTTTGTTTATGAATAAAAATGGGTTCTTCAAAAGCAAAAGTTTAATTATTTTATAAGGTCTTTATCAACGTTTCAAAATATTTCCCACTTAGGGGGGTAGAAAACGAGATACCCGAGGTCACTTACCGAATTTGACTTCGTAGTCAAAAGTAACAAAGGGACGAAATATAGCCCTTGCCAAAACTCGAACAACGATATGCATCCCGTTACGATCGGACATCAAATGCCGACGCAAGATAATAAAATTAAAAGGGCGTCATGTAGGGTTCACAGAAAAAAAAATTTTTTGTTGCCCTGGAATTGTCTCTATATAATCTTCAAAACTAGGGGGTGACTGGGGCAAAATTTTTTTTTTGTATGGGGACCGACCCTTACTAGTGTTCATACATGTAATAAGCAAACTCTCTTTGCCGATTTTCCTACTGATCGGATATAAAACACGGTTTCTACAGCGCTTACATGTCAAATCGGGTGTAACATATATATTGGGACTATGTTCAAATCTGAACCGATTTTTCCCGAATTTTGCAGTGTTCATACATGTAATAAGAAAACTCTCTCTGTTAAATTTCGTACTGATCGGATATAAAACATGATTTCTACAGCGCTTAAATGTTAAATATGTCGGACCCGAAATCCCAACATTTCGGGTCCGACATATTACCAGACTTGATCATCTCAGAGAATATGACTGGAAGATACTGAGAAAATTCGTGTCTAGTACCGATTTTCTGTAACTCGTGAGGTATAAAAAGATCATAAATAAGGAGCGCACAACAGGCCGAACCACTGGCTTAAGTGTATGTCCATGGACATGAGACGTTTAAACGTCTCCTCTCTTCAACCTAACCTAACCTAAATGTTAAATCGGGTGAAACATATATATGGGGGCTATATCTAAATCTGAACCGCCTGTTCAGGCCCCTCGAAACACGATCCCCTAAGACCATAAGGGCGTGAGACGTCGAGTGTCCCCTCTTAAAACCAAACTGATTATCCAAGAGAATCGACCTATCCTTCAATGTCTACCTTATTCTAGCAGCAACGAAATACTCGAGGAGTTTATCGAATGGGGACAGCAAACTGATACGTCTGTATCTCCCACACCTTGTCGGGTCCTTTCCTGGTTTTGGGATGGGTACGGCAATCGCCCTCTTCCACGCCACCGGAAAATATCCCAGGTTCAGGCAGTGGTTGGATAACACCGCAAGTTTAATCCATGTGACAGTGTCCGTAGCCCTCAACACAGTGTCGGGAATTCCGTCCACACCACTGGACTTGTGGTTACCCCTTACACTCAAGGCCGCTCCAACATCAGCAGCAGTGACAAAACCACCATTCCGCCATCTATCATCGTCCCCTCCTACAGCCCTATCAGCAGTGAAGTCCGCCGCAAACTCGACCATAGGGGTCCCATCGTCCAAAAGCGCACCCTCCGCCCTAACCCCTCGTCCCTCGTCAAGGGGGAGCGCCCGCACATCGGCACCGGACTGTCCGCCCTGTATGCAGTCCGCAAGGACGTCCGCCTTCCGATAGTCCTCAATCACCAGAATCCCATCGTCGCCGATGAGGTCCGGGACAGGAGCCCTACGATCGATGCCCGCAGCGGCCTTCA
Organism: Eudasyphora cyanicolor; assembly: GCA_963930755.1. Lineage (NCBI taxonomy): Eukaryota > Metazoa > Arthropoda > Insecta > Diptera > Muscidae > Eudasyphora > Eudasyphora cyanicolor. The sequence goes on from OZ005737.1 coordinate 96,902,394, forward strand.
AACTTCCAAACACATTATCATTCATCCTAATACTGCGAAGGTGCCTAGCCCAACTATCACACTCATACTCCCATATCGCCTCTCGTATAATACCGTCCAAAACACGGATCTCCGCCCTATGGTCCTCGTACCGTCCAGGGTCACCTGTCCGATGTAGCGTCCGTCACAGTCTCTTCTTCCACCTAATCAAGTCAAGCACATCCCGCGGTAGACTCCGCCCGTCAATCTCAGGGCGTGTCCCATTCCGATCCACAGGAATTTGGCATCCCGCAAGATTACCAGTCAAAACCTTCCTAAACCGTCGCCTGTCCAATCTCCGGTAGTCAAAACGCAAAGTCCGCGCAGTACGTGCAGGTCCGTTTCCAAGGACCACAATCCCCAAAGCCATGTGGTCCGAGTCATAGTCCAAAGTCCTAACCCGGCCATCGCCAGACATCGTGAGTCCAGGTGATACCAAACAGATATCGAGATATGAGCGTGTCATTCTACCGAATCTGGTTGGACCATCCGTTGGCACGATATCCAGGTCCGGACAACCTAACTGGAAGTACTCAACTATCCTACCTCTAGAACAAGTCGCGTCACCACCCCATCAAGAGTGCCTAGCATTAATGTCAACCCCAACCACCACCTCGCCAGCAGCCGCCAACGAGCTCAGTCCTTCAAAATCAGAAACTGTAATCCTCCTACCACTACTATACAGAGAGACGAAGTGAACCGGAGTCCCTCCTAACCTATGAACCCCAACACAAGTGCTCTCAACCGCACCGGAATAAACATTAACCCTCTCGCACCGAATATCCCTGACGAGAATGGCAGTACCACCACCTCGGAGATTACTCCTAACCAGTAGAAAAACCAAATACCCATCCATTTCGAACCTATGTACCGAACTCAGCTTATGCTCAGCCAACATCATGACCTGCGGTCCATGTTGGTCCAGGAACACCCTACAACTAATTCGGTCCATCATCGAAACATAGAGAACTAAGCACTAAGCCTTATCCTCCTCGCTCACTACACCTCTCAATTCACCAGCACACTGGCGGTCTTTGATGGCACATGCCAGAAAATCCTTACCAAAGATCTTCTGGTACGTGTCATCAAACACTGCGGCCCCCCTGATGGTTGACGCGGTGGTCCACGTGCGGGAGCCATTGCGTTGCCTCTGTTCGTAGCAGCAGATGCATACGACAAACCAGGCCGTACACTTCCACTACCCCGAGCCAGAGTCACGCCAGCAGCAGCGGACTTCTCCACCTTGCTCTCCTCCTTTCAAACCAGGATCGACTGCCTTTTAGGGCAGTCGCGAGAGTTGGCCGAGTGAACTGCAGCATTGCAATTCACACACTTAAGTGTGAATTCCGGCTGCAAAATCACTTCACCAGTGGCGGGGCCGGTCACCGCCACCTCACGAGGCTCCGACATTCCCGCAGGAATACTCCTAGACCAGACCTACAATAAACATTATATAGGTTGAAGATATCTTGCATAGTTTCCGAGATATGTGGAAGATTCTCGTAACATCCCTCGGTCTTCAAAACACCATCGCGGACAACGGTACGGAAACCTTCGAATCGGTCTATCTATGGCGCGAATGACTTCGATCGTATTGACGTGTTTTTAACCAAAACAGCAATTCGGCATCTTGAGAGCTCATCCTCTCTTGATGATGAATTGATAAGAACATGCCTAAATCTAGACACCACTCTAGACAGGTTAACCGAATTAAACTACCAGCCTCCTGCTGGTCTTTTAACTCTGAATATAGCCGGATAGGTAGCTACGATTTGGACGACACCGTATATATTACGCGTCAATAATCGGGACTGCCTTTGCACTCCCACCCATTTGTTTATATTATTATTAAGTGATATTTTTAAGTTATAGTATTAAGTATAAAACAAAAAATGATGAGTAATTCCCTTTTTGTAATTCGATTTTTTAGAAAATATTAAATATATCGACAAAGCATTATAACTAGTATAAGTGAAATGTAGAAATACATAATTTTAAGAAACTAAATATATATAACTTGTAAGATACCTAATGTACGTAAGTTATCTCGTAATAATGAAAAATATAATAATTTAGCTATAAGCGTATTTACCCATTGTAATAAGGATTTTTCGAATTAATAAACATGAATTGAATTGATACCCAATCGAAAGCACTAGCGAAATCCAAACTAACCGCAATCGTGACGTGGCGCCTGTTCAGGCCCCTCGAAACACGATCCCCTAAGACCATAAGGGCGTGAGACGTCGAGTGTCCCCTCTTAAAACCAAACTGATTATCCAAGAGAATCGACCTATCCTTCAATGTCTACCTTATTCTAGCAGCAACGAAATACTCGAGGAGTTTATCGAATGGGGACAGCAAACTGATACGTCTGTATCTCCCACACCTTGTCGGGTCCTTTCCTGGTTTTGGGATGGGGACGGCAATCGCCCTCTTCCACGCCACCGGAAAATATCCCAGGTTCAGGCAGTGGTTGGATAACACCGCAAGTTTAATCCATGTGTCAGTGTCCGTAGCCCTCAACACAGTGTCGGGAATTCCGTCCACACCACTGGACTTGCGGTTACCCCTTACACTCAAGGCCGCTCCAACATCAGCAGCAGTGACAAAACCACCATTCCGCCATCTATCATCGTCCCTTCCTACAGCCCTATCAGCACTGAAGTCCGCCGCAAACTCGACCATAGGGGTCCCATCGTCCAAAAGCGCACCCTCCGCCCTAACCCTATCGTCAAGGGGGTGCGCCCGCACATCGGCACCGGACTGTCCGCCCTGTATGCAGTCCGCAAGGACGTCCGCCTTCCGATAGTCCTCAATCACCAGAATCCCATCGTCGCCGATGAGGTCCGGGACAGGAGCCCTACGATCGATGCCCGCAGCGGCCTTCAAACTTCCAAACACATTATCATTCATCCTAATACTGCGAAGGTGCCTAGCCCAACTATCACACTCATACTCCCATATCGCCTCTCGTGTAATACCGTCCAAAACACGGATCTCCGCCCTATGGTCCTCGTACCGTCCAGGGTCACCTGTCCGATGTAGCGTCCGTCGCAGTCTCTTCTTCCACCTAATCAAGTCAAGCACATCCCGCGGTAGACTCCGCCCGTCAATCTCAGAGCGTGTCCCATTCCGATCCACAGGAATTTGGCATCCCGCAAGATTACCAGTCAAAACCTTCCTAAACCGTCGCCTGTCCAATCTCCGGTAGTCAAAACGCAAAGTCCGCGCAGTACGTGCAGGTCCGTTTCCAAGGACCACAATCCCCAAAGCCATGTGGTCCGAGTCATAGTCCAAAGTCCTAACCCGGCCATCGCCAGACATCGTGAGTCCAGGTGATACCAAACAGATATCGAGATATGAGCGTGTCATTCTACCGAATCTGGTTGGACCATCCGTTGGCACGATATCCAGGTCCGGACAACCTAACTGGAAGTACTCAACTATCCTACCTCTAGAACAAGTCGCGTCACCATCCCATCAAGAGTGCCTAGCATTAATGTCAACCCCAACCACCACCTCGCCAGCAGCCGCCAACGAGCTCAGTCCTTCAAAATCAGAAACTGTAATCCTCCTACCACTACTATACAGAGACACGAAGTGAACCGGAGTCCCTCCTAACCTATGAACCTCAACACAAGTGCTCTCAACCGCACCGGAATAAACATTAACCCTCTCGCACCGAATATCCCTGACGAGAATGGCAGTACCACCACCTCGGAGATTACTCCTAACCTGTAGAAAAACCAAATACCCATCCATTTCGAACCTATGTACCGAACTCAGCTTATGCTCAGCCAACATCATGACCTGCGGTCATTTATAAACATTTTATAGGTTGAAGATATCTTGCATAGTTCCGAGATATGTGGAAGATTCTCGTAACATCCCTCGGTCTTCGAAACACCATCGCGGACAACGGTACGGTACGGAAACCTTCGAATCGGTCTATCTATGGCGCGAATGACTTCGATCGTATTGACGTGTTTTTAACCAAAACAGCAATTCGGCATCTTGAGAGCTCATCCTCTCTTGATAATGAATTGATATGGCTTAACTGCTAAAAACTTAACATCTAATATTACACCCATGTACTTTAAATCTCTCAGGGTCAACGAAATAAAGGAAATTAGACCAATCACAATCCTTATTAATATACACCTCATTTGGGTGCATGGGCATAGGGATATCCCGGGGAACTGCAAAGCCGATGAACTTGCCAGGAAAGGGACGACATTGCAAAATCTCATGGACTGCCATTTTGGTTTTAGAAGGGGCTTGTCCACTTCTCATGCACTTGTGGCTTTTGCGGACTTTGTTGTTGCCGGGCTCAATAGGTGGCACGGTGCTATTGCTGTAGGGCTTGATTTTGCTAGGGCGTTCGACAGTGTCTGGCATGATGGTGTCTTGTACAAGTTGAGGTAGTTTGGCTTCGATAGGCAGACTTGTAGGATGGTGGCTGGATTCTTGAAGGGGCGCTATTTTAGGGTGAAAGTTGGCGACCTGCTCTCTAGCCCGAGACCGGTTCTAGCGGGTGTGTCTCAGAGCTCACTGGGACCGATTCTGTATAACATATTCGCCAGCGACATGCCGGGGCCTCCTCCAGGGAGCCTTCTACTGTCCAACACGGATGATGTTTTGGTAGCTTTCTCTGGTATTAGGGCGCTCATTGTGAACAGGATGATGAACACGTTCTTGGCGGAGCTTCACATGTACTTCGTCAAGTGGGGTCTTCGGCTTAACGTGTCCAAATGTTGCGCGGTCGCCTTCAAGGGCAGACCGCGGGTTGTATGTATATCCCAACTTCAGGGCCTTCGTGCCGACACTGAGGATTTGGTCGGTGTCTCGGATAGGATGCGGTATCTGGGTGTGATATTCCACGACAGGTTTGATTTCTGTAGGCACTTGGATTATATTCTTGACAGGGCGAAGCGTCTCTTCTTCGGATACCAACGTTTGCTTCGCATGAGGGGTGGGGGGGTCTGTCTCCCGATGTTAGGCTCCTGATCTATCGGCAGGTGATCAGACCAATCATCTCCGTTGCCTTTCCTAATTGGTTTGCGATTTCTGCACACCAAATGGAAAGGCTTAGGATATGGGAGAGACGTGTTCTTTCTGCATGTTTGGGGCTGAGGACTAGGTTTTTGGATGATGGGTCCTACAGGAGAGTTTCGTGTAGGGAGATCTACGACAGGGCTGGATTTGATAGCCGACGGGATTTCACATTCCTCGGGAATTCGTTTTGCCGACGGGAAATTTGAATCCCCGGTTGGACGATAAGTTGGTCAACCTTGGCGACCAACTTTATGAGATAGATAATCCCGTCAGTGGGAATTTTGTTGACAGACGATATTTGAAGACCAATCGCCCAGATCTTGATAAATCTGGGTGTTCTGAAGGGATGTCGGACACCGACGGCAAGACCGACGGTTCCAATGCTGGTGGGGAGCGGAAACCGCACAAGATGATAAAGCTAACCGAAAGCGTCGCAAGAGCGACAAGGGTGATAAGCACTACGAGGAGATGAAGTTTCAGCTAACCCTGGAGAGTCTTAACGAGAAGTGGAAATGTGCTGAAGGGCAACGCAGCCGCACCGGCGAAGGTCAACGGTCGTACCGCTGCCAACGGAGGATCTGTGGAGGCCGAACTACCCTGTTCCAGTGGAAGCAAGGGGGCCAAGCCGGGGCCTTATGGAGGAAAGGCGAAGGGTGGCAATACAGCCCCACCGGCGAAGGACAACGGTGGTACCGCTGTCAACGAGGAAGGAGCATCGACCGGTAGATCCCTGTCGGCGATAACCGTGTACAATGTTGGAGAAGCAGATGTCCACCTTACTGCAGCGAGTCTTGAAGAAGGGTGAGTTTTTCCTCGCGATGGTTAGGAAAGATGTAGTATCGGTCAGGATTAAGGGGCTTGACAATTTTTCGAATGTCAGGTCGATTTTTGAACAGAAGGGTTATAGGTTCCACACTCACACGCCTAGGGAGTTGATGCCCTATACGGTGATTATTGAGGGTCTGTCTAGGGAGTTTCCGACTGATGAGGTCAAGGAATTTTTTTATGAGTTACAGTACAGGGCGGAGCTTCTGTCTGCTAAGTGCGTGGCGGAAAACATGTGGCTTGTTCGGTTTGGTAGAGGTTCGAAGATGGAAAGAAAGGTGAAGTTTCGTAGGGAGAGGGCGCGCGGAACTATTCAGTGCTTTAATTGTCAGAGATTCGGGCACGTTTCGTCCAACTGTGCTATGCCTTTTAGGTGTGTAAAGTGTGAACTTTCCTATGGTCCGGGGAATTGCGCCTTACCGGCGAAGGAGGATGAGGGTAAGGAGGTCACGGACCCGGACGGGCGCTGTGACGGTTTTTCCTGCGGCGACGGTCAGTTGTGTCAACTGCGCGGTGGAGGGGCACACGGCCGGCTGCTCCAGACGGGTTGCCATCTTGGAGAGACGGGCTGCGTTGAAGCAGGAGGTTGCGGCTAATGCTGCGGTACTGCTGTTTTGATTAGGGAGGACTTTCGTTGTGATATGGTTTTTCTGGATGCAGGTCTTATTGAGTGTTGTGCAGTTAGAGTTTGGAAGGGCGACGGTTCTTCTTCTACATTCGTCTCTCCATATCTTTGTCCGGGGGATCCCCTCTGCTCTTCTGATTTAGATGCTGTGTTCGCTTTGTATGGTTCAGGTGAGGTTGTCATAGGCGCTGATCTTAACGCCAAACACCCGTCCTTGGGTGGCACTGATATTAATGCTAGGGGTAGATTTTTGGAGGATTCTCTTCTTTCTTGTCCGAGTTTTCTTGCCGTTCCTGCTGACAGGTGCACCAGACCGAATGGGTCTTCCGGATCATTCATCGATCTTTTCCTGAGGATGCCGGGGGTTACCCTGGTGGATGATGGCAGGCTTGCTAGGGCTTTGGATTATGAGTCGGATCATAGGGCGAGGTCCGAAGGTTCTTCGATTTTGATCGGATGAACGTTCATCCTCCAGTGGTCTGGAGGGCTGCACGCTGCCTGTCACGATTGCTGAGGTTGATCTTTGTGTTGAGGGTATAGGTTCTGATTTTCGTAATGCTATGGAGGCTTCTATGCCTAGGGTTCGTGCTAGGCGTGGGGTACTTGGGGACTTACCGCCCCGGATAATGGGCTTCATCCGGGAAGATCTGCTGATCCAGGGCGCCATGGGGTATTGAGGGCTGATATCCGCAACTTAGGTCGCATAATTAATGATTTGATCCGTATGCACGAGAGGGACCATCTGAGGGTGTATCTGCAGGGTATTAGGGTCAATAGTAGGACGTATGCTCAGGTGAAGAGGGCTGCTGGTCTGTCGAATAGGGATCCCGTTGGGTGTCTTGTTTCTTTTGATGGGGCTCGCATTTCTGATGATTCGTGTAGGACGGAATTGCTCGCTGACGACATGGAGGAGGTCTACCGGTCCGGTGGAGGTGCAATCGACGCTTCCTTTCGCAGTCTGGTTACACAGACTGTGGAGGGGATCGACGATGACGCCCCCTTGGTTTATTTCTCCCCGAATTTCACGGCGGACGGTGGTGTTGTCGATGACGCGAGTCATCGCGGTTCGTACGCCCCCTGATGTTGCGACGGCGCATGCTGGCAGGCCCTCGCGCATATCGAGTGGTCTCGATTGTGTTCCAGAAGTTGCTCTGAAGAGGGCTGGTGAGATTATTCTGCTGTATCTTACCATTCTCTTCAACCATTGCTTGAATTTGGGCTACTTTCCTTTTCTTGGAAGGAGGCCATGCTAATACTTATACACAAGAGCGGTTCTGGCCTAGCTTATGTGGCAGCTACAGGCCGATTTCTCTTCTCTCTGCTTTCGGGAAGTTGTTTTTAGGGCGCTCACTGTGGACAGGATGATGAACACGTTCTTGGCGGAGCTTCACATGTACTTCGTGAAGTGGGGTCTTCGGCTTAACGTGGCCAAATGTTGCGCGGTCGCCTTCAAGGGCAGGACGCGGGTTGTATATCCTAACTTCTGGGCCTTCGTGCCGACACTGAGGATTGGTGAGGATTTACTCGGATAGGATGCGGTACCTAGGTGTGATATTCCACGACAGGTTTGATTTCTGCAGGCACGTGGATTATATTCTTGACAGGGCGAAGGGCCTCTTCTTCGGATACCAACGTTTACTTCGATGGATATGGGAGAGGCGTGTTCTTTCTGCATGTTTGGGACTGAGGGGTAGGTTTTTGGACGATGGGTCCTATAGGAGAGTTGCGTGTAGGGAGATCTACGGCAAGGCTGGATTTGATAGGATCGACGTCTTCATGGTTAGGGGCACGTTGAGGTTTATGGATAGGGGTCAGGGTCTGGATAACAGACTCGTGGCCGACTCGCTGCGGTGTGATGATTCGCTGAAGATGTTTGCGGACAAGACGACACCTGCCACCAGCTGCGCTACTGCGACATCAGGAGGCTGGACTACTTTTTGTGGAGGATGAACTAGTGTTTTCCGCAGGAGGTTTGGGTCGATCGACGTCACTGACACGGTGTACAACACCGCTCAGTGACCTGTAAATATGTATATATTAGTAATTAGTTTTTTGTTTTTGGTTTTAACTGTTTAGTTTATGTTCATAGTTATAACCTACTTTTAGGTAATTAGCTGCTTTTTGAATTATTCTTATTTTTTGGGGCGATTTTGATTAATTCTGGTTTTTTCTTTGACGGATGATGTGTTTATGGAACTCCTGCAACAGTTTTAATTTGAGAGGTGAAGGCCCCGATGGGCTTGTACGCGGCATGTCTATTTATAGGTTAAGTTTAGTAGTAGGTCAACTATTGTTTAGCTTTTAAGTGTTTTGAATAAAAGGGGCCATTGGCAAAAGCAAAAAAAAAGCAATCCACGTGTACGCTTTGGTTTAGGCTACCTACAAGGTAGAACCTGAGAAGGTCCAAATATCTCCTCGCACTAGAGAGGAAAAGATTGTCTACCTTATTATCAGTTCTGACGGGACACAGCCTGATACCCAATGACTTTCGCAGAAGCTGTGGAGATGAGGAAGAAGTGGAGAGCATTGAACACTTGCTATGCGACTGTCCTGCTTTGAGTAAACGACGACTGGATATACTGGGGTGGACCTTTCTAGGCAGTCTAACAGATCTTCCTGTACCGATATTCGTACTATCGAAAAATTTTTATATCAAAAAGGTTGGTTTCGATGAGGGGCATTTCAGCACGTGGTCCTAAACCTATACATATAAATTTATTGTTTAGGAATTCCTCCAAATATATTTTGTTTAAAAAAAACTTTTCAACACGTTGCAGACTTTTCAATATAATGTTTAATTTTTCATAGATTTCGAGTGATACCTTACAATATAAAATTTCATAAGTAGCAATAACTATTTTTTAAAGCACTAATTTTTAATTATTCCTCACCTTACAGGAAGTAGGGTATACATATTATTTGCTAGGAGCCAAAGTTTAACACGAAGAATGAGTGACCTAAGACCCCAAGTACGTTTGGTGGAAATTCGATTCGGGTCAGTTTAAGTCATTTCTGGCCATCTGTCCGATCGTCTGTGTGTCTGTCTGCTGGCTGGTGCGCACGATAACTTTCGAAAGGAGTAACGATCATACTTTTCACCATCTCAGGCTAAGGTTAAAGATGGGCCATGTTCGTCCACTACTTCCTCCCCCACAAAGGGTTAAGATTTTGTGAAATGTGGATTATTTAATAACTTATTCGAATCTTCTGAAATTCCACACATGGGCATTTCCGCGGATCGCGCACATAGGTTCGTACGCTTTTGATGTACAAAAAATATAGAAAACAAAAATTTTCCCAGATTTTTTTGGTGATTCTATAGCATATTGGTAGCTATATGTTTAGTGCAAAAGATGGGATTCATAGAGTGATAGTTTTCATAGTGATAGCAATAAACATGAGGTCAGGAACGTACGCGAAATAGAAGTCAACTTTGGCTGAATGCAATAATCTGCGAAATGGAACGTAATATTCTAAAGCTATTACATTATTTTAAAAAAGGATTAATATAGCTTTCTATCGAGTATTTACACAATAAATTATCTCTATTTGTTTTTTTTTTAATTTTCTGAAGTACAGGTCGCGTGCGCACCGTTAACCGTTAATAATTTGTTTGTTGGTCACCTTGTCTTTTTTCCTTCATATTTGATTATAATAGAGACAATTTGTAGAAAGAGTACAAACATAATATACGTTTTGCATGTAAAATAATTACAAATAAAAATATCTTTAAAAGTAGCTTAAAATGGAAAAAAATAACATTTTTCAGTTTTCAGGTCAATTTCCGCATAAAAATAACTGAGGCTATGTAACCATTGTATTTTAAAATTTTTGAAATTTTTATTAATTATTTACAATAAAATACGACGATTATAAACATATTATTGTTCGGTCTTTGTTGACCATTCGGCGGAAATGCCCATATATTATTAGTTTTTTAATCGTTATCACCTCGAGATAAATGGGTGAAGTTTCCACCCCTTTTCGGTAGCTCCCACACAAATGTACAATTTTACATCAAAATTTAACATCTTAAAACCTTAACACCAGTGCATAGAAATACTTGAAATTTCGTACAGTGTAATGCTTTTATAGTACCTACAGTCCAGTGAAAAAATGGAGGTCATTGGCTATATAACAGATGGTATGGTTAAAGAAGCGATAAAAAGTTGCTCTCCCTTTAAGGCTGCGGGACCGGATGGAATATTTCCAGCACTTCTGCAGAATGAGGTGGATCTGGTATCAACTCATCTGGCTGGAGTGTTCACTGCATGCCTAACCCATTCGTATACCCCAAAAAACTGGCAGGAATCAAGGGTGGTCTTCATACCAAAGCCTGGCAAGGCGAGTTATACGACCCCAAAGGCTTATCGACCCATTAGCCTAACTTCTTTCCTGTTAAAAACAATGGAGCGAATAATTGACAACATGGTCAAAAGCAAAATAGCGGATGACAGGCTAAAATTCAAACAACACGCCTATGTCAAAGGAAGATCAGTGGAAACCGCTCTGCATGAGGTAGTGCACCACATAGAAGAGTCCTTCAGTAAAGAAATTTATACACTTGCTGTTTGCATAGACATTGAGGGCGCATTTAACAATGTACAGACCGATACACTTATCCAGTCCTTAGACGAGTTTCAGGTTGACCGGGCGCTGAAAAACTGGATCAACAATATGCTAAGGAATAGGTGGATTATTTGTGGGTCATATGACGTAAAAATTAGAGACAAGGTAAATCGTGGTATACCTCAAGGGGACATTTTATCGCCTCTTCTATGGGTTACGACGATACACAGTCTCCTAAAAGCCCTCACCAATGAAGGACTTAAACCAGTCTGTTATGCAGACGACGTTGTAATACTTCTAAGGGGCTTTCATCCAAATCTATTATGCAGAAGAGCTGAAGAGGCACTTAACATAACATATAACTGGGCACAACCAAGGGGATTAAATGTTAACCCAGACAAAACAGAAATATGTCTATTTACAAGGAAAACGAAGATCCCACGTTTTACCCGGCCTCGATTCCTGAATAAGACAATTGCTATAACTAAAAAGGTAAAATACTTGGGAGTAATCTTGGATCAGAAACTGTACTGGAAAGATCATCTTGAAGAAAGAGTTAAAAAGGCCCACAGATGTTGGTCGTTGTGCAGAAGAGCTATAGGTTTAAAATGGGGACTACGTCCAAATATGACTCACTGGCTTTACATGAGCGTGATTAGACCAATAATCACCTACGCCTGTGTAGTGTGGTGGACATCAATGGACAAGAAGTGCAACGTAATACCTTTGCAAAAAATTCAACGTATGTGCTGTCTAGGCATAAGCGGGGTATTTAGAACAGCACCAACACAAGCGTTGGCGACTATACTGCACATCCAACCAATAGACATCCGTATAAAGTATGAGGCAGCCCTCACAGCAAGACGTCTACAAGTGATGGGTGAATGGATAAATCGAGACCACAAGTCGTACCATCAGAAGATTTTAGAATATCTAGTTGGTCACATTCAAACGCCAGAAATCTCGGACCGCATTCCTGAAGTGCGGCTTACAGCTACATGCGATACGTTTGTGCCAAACAGACGCTCTTGGGAAAATGGAACTTTGGCCCATATGCCAGTGGGAACCAGCTGCTACACGGATGGGTCCAAGCGAGGAGGAAGGACGGGTCTGGGACTTTTTATTGATGAACCAGAAGTCGAAATTCACTTCCGCCTCCCTGACCATAACACGGTATTTCAAGCAGAAGTTCGAGCAATCACGGAGTGTGTGAACTGGGTCAGTAACACGACAAAGCCTAAATATGCCAACATCTTCACAGATAGCCAAATGGCGATTAAAGCAATAACATCGGAAAGGGTAAAATCCAGAACTGTGTTGGACTGTAAAAGAACGATAAATGATTACTCAGCCCATGGTAAATTGCGTATTTGCTGGGTACCAGGACACAACGGAGTGATTGGAAATGAACGGGCAAACAGCTTGGCTTCAAAGGGCAGAGAACTTCGAGTAATAAACTTGGAAAATTGGAAACCTTTCGACGCCATGGAAAATGAGTTGAATCACTGGGCAGTGATGGCTCACGAAACTGTGAGGAATAGCGCAACAGTAGGAGCAACTGCAAAGATACTGTGGGGTGACCCAAATGAAAAGAAAACAAGAAGTCTTCTGAAACTAAACAAGATCGATATTAGTAAGATGATGAGTGTTCTAACGGGACACTCAAGCTTACAAGCACATCTTCATCGCATAAGACTAGCAGGAAACGACGAATGCAGGGCATGCAGGGAAAACCTCGAATCGATGGAACATTTTCTGTGTCACTGAACGGCTTTCACACATGCAAGATCCCAACATTTCGGGTCCGACATATTACCAGAATTGACTCATCTCAGAGAATATGACTGGAAGATACTGAGAAAATTCGTGTCTAGTACCGATTTTCTGTAACTCGTGAGGTATAAAAAGATAAACAGTTTATTAAGTATGCTGCAAAGCATACATACGATGCACATAGTTATTGTGTGTAGTCTAGTTTTCTTCATATTAGAGGGAATATTTATTCTAATGGATAAATAAATGATATTTTGCAAAAAATCGACATATAGAATATTTTGTTTGGAGCATTTTAAATATTTATAAAACAAAAAAATTACACATAGGAGTTTTGATATTTGAATGTTCACAGCGTACCTCAAGCAATCGAAAGTTGGCCTGGATTGTGGCTAAAAACGTCTAATAAGGTTTTGTACAGAATCATCCCCTCTACTCAGATAAAAAGAGATCAAAATCTGATCTGCTTCCTTTCGCGAGTTATCGCGATAAATACAATTTTTAACCAAAAAACTTAATTATATGAGGTCGCGGTAATTTTAAACTACAACGTAATTTTCCATAGATATGAACATTTCAAAGACGCTTTATAATGTCCGCGAAATTTGCAATATTTATACCCTACACCACACTGTGGTACAGGGTATTATAACTTTGTGCATTTGTTTGTAACACCCAAAAGGAGAAGAAATAGACCCATCGTTTATTATACCGATCGACTTAGAATCACTTTCTGAGTTGATTTAGCTATGTCCGTCTGTCCGTCTGTCTGTCTGTCTGTCTGTCTGTCTGTCCGTCTGTCTGTCTGTCCGTCTGTGCATGTATTCTTGTAATCAAAGTACAGGTCGCAATTATGGTCCGATCTCGACGAAACTTTACACATATCTGTTTTTTGGCCCAAGGACGATCCCTATTGAATTTGGTTAAATTCGGTTCAGATTTAGATATAGCCCCCATATATATGTTAGCCCCGATTAGACATGTAAACGCTGTAAAAACTTTATTTTATATCCGATCAGTATGAAATTCGGCAGAAAGAGGTTTCTTATTATATGAATGAACACTGTTAAATTTGGAGGAAATCGGTTCAGATTTAGATATAGCCCCCATATATACGTTACCCCCGATTTGACATGTAAGCGCTGTACAAACTGTATTTTATATCCGATCAGTGCGAAATTCGGCAGAAAGAGGTTTCTTATTACATGAAGGAATACTGCCAAATTCGGAGAAAATCGGTTCGGATTTAGATATAGCCCCCTTATATATCTTACCCCCGATTTCACATGTAAGCGCTGTAAAAACTGTATTTTATATCACATCAGTATGAAATTCGTCTGAAAGAGGTTTCCTATTATATGAATGAACACTTTTAAATTTGGAAGAAATCGGTTCAGATTAAGATATAGCCCCATATATACGTTACCCCCGATTTGACATGTGAGCGCTGTAAAAATGTTCTCTGATCAGTGCGAAAGTCGGCAAAAAGAGGTTTCTTTCTACATGAAGGAATAGTGCCAAATTCGGAGAAACTCGGTTTAGATTTAGATATAACACCCATATGTATGTTACCCCCGATTTGACCTGTAAGCGGAGGTCGGAGAAAATCGGTTCAGATTTAGATATAGCTCCCATATATATGTTACCCCCGATTTGACATGTAAGCGCTGTAGAGACTGTGTTTTATATCCGATCAGTACGAAATTCGACAGAAGGAGGTCTTTTTATATGAATGAGTATTCAGGGAAGATCGGTTCAGATTTATATTAAATCTCCATATATATGTTCCTCCTGATTTGGTATCAAACCGCTATAGAAGTTGTATTTTACTTCCGATCATTAAAATTTTCCAGAAAGATGTTTCTCAATTTAGGAACGAATATTGCTTAATTTAGCGATAATCGTTTCAGAATTAGATAATATGTTTCAACTCATTTACCAATTATTCCAAATTATTATGGCAATGACCCTTATCGCATTGTTAGGGAGGTGTAGGGTATTATATAGTCGGCCCCGCCCGACTTTCTGCCTTTCCTTACTGGTTTTCTATAACGAAATTTTTGTAATCCAAAAATGCGACATACACCGCTATATTTTTACAAAATATAATTGCGAATTTAATATATTAATATCTACATATACATTCTATGATTTCTGAGGGATAGATTGGTACAGATTGGATCGGCAAAAACATCCCGTGACGAATAAATTTCGAAAAAACAACATTTAAGTTCAGAATTATTTCACTATATATTGCTATTATTACGCGAAACAAGTAAGAAAGTTTCAGTCGGGTAAACCGACTAAACCGAATTATTCTGTCAATTTGTGTGGGAGGTACAAGAAGGGGTTTTCAAATACACCTTTTTTCGCTGAACATTAGATACTTTAAATTCATTGCACTGTGCCGACTTATAAGCATTTATGTGCACTGGTATACTCGTAAACGTCATGAGACATTAAATTGTGGTATGATTTGGGCATTTTGTGTGGGAGGTACAAAAAGGGGCGTGGCAATAACGCCCATTTTTCACAGGGCTATAGACACTATAAAAACATTACACTTTACAAAATTTCAAGTATTTTTATACACTGATTTTAATGTTATAAGCTGTTAACTTTTGGTGCAAAAAGGTACCTTTGTGTGGGAGGTACCAAAAGGGACGTGGCGACTTCGCCCATTTTTCTCGAGTTGATAGCGACTAATAAGCTAATACTATGTGTGGAATTTCAAAAGATTCGAATAAGTAGTATAGCAGTTATTAAAGAATCAATATTTCACAACATTTTAACCCTTTGTGGGGGAGGTACTAGAAGGAGTGGACCAATATGGCCCATCTTCGAACTTAGCCGGAGATAGAAAAAAATATTACCACATACCAAATTCGAGGTTAATCGGTTACTCCTTTCGAGAGTGATCGTGCGCACCAGCCAGCAGACAGACGGACGGACATTGCTCATTCGACTTAAAATGACCCAAAACGGATTTCCTCCGAACATACTTGGGGTCTTAGGTCACTCCTTCGACGTGTTACACTTTTTTCCGTAGCAAATGATATATACCCTCGTCACACTAAAGTGAGGGTATAAAAAGTGGTCAAAGAAAGTTTAGGAGATATGAAAAACAACTCACAACTCTCTCTTTAACAAAAAAAACCAGTAAGGAAAGACAGAAAGTCGGGCGGGGCCGACTATATAATACCCTACACCTACCTACCAATGCGAAAATGGGCATTGCGATAAGAATTTGGCAGTGTTCATACATGTAATAAGCAAACTCTCTCTGCCGATTTTCCTACTGATCGGATATAAAACACGGTTTCTACAGCGCTTACATGTCAAATCGGGTGTAACATATATATTGGGACTATGTTAAAATCTGAACCGATTTTTCCCGAATTTTGCAGTGTTCATACATGTAATAAGAAAACTCTCTCTGTTAAATTTCGTACTGATCGGATATAAAACATGATTTCTACAGCGCTTAAATGTTAAATCGGGTGAAACATATATATGGGCGCTATATCTAAATCTGAACCGATTTTCCCCGAATTTGGCAGTGTTCATACATGTAATAAGAAAACTCTCTCTGTTAAATTTCGTACGGATCGGATATAAAAGCGCTTAAATGTTTAATCGGGTGAAACATATATATGGTGGCTATATCTAAATCTGAACCGATTTTGCCCGAATTTGGCAGTGTTTATTCATGTAATAAGAGAACTCTCTTTGTTAAATTTCGTACTGATCGGATATAAAACACGATTTCTACAGCGCTTAAATGTTAAATCGGGTGAAACATATATATGGTGGCTATATCTAAATCTAAACCGATTTTCCCCGAATTTGGCAGTGTTTATTCATGTAATAAGAGAACCCTCTCTGTTAAATTTCGTACTGATCGGATATAAAACATGATTTCTACAGCGCTTAAATGTTAAATCGGGTGAAACATATATATGGTGGCTATATCTAAATCTGAACCGATTTTCCCCGAATTTGGCAGTGTTTATTCATGTAATAAGATAACTCTCTCTGCCAAATTTCGTACTGATCTGATTTAAAATACAGTTCCTACAGCGCTTACATGCCAAATCGGGTGAAACATATATATGGGGGCTATATCTAAATCTGATCGGATTTTCTCCGAATTTGGTAGTGTTCATTCACGTAATAATAAAACTCTCTCTGCCGAATTTCATAAAGATCGGATGGAAAATGTGGTTTCTACGGCGCTTGCATGTCAAATCGGGTGAAACATATATATGGGGACTATATCCAAATTTGAACCGATTTTAACCAATTTCAATAGGGATCGTCCTTGGGCCAAAAAAGAGTACTATGCTAAATTTCATCACAATCGGACCATAAATACGACCTGAACTTGATTACAAGAATACATGGACAGACAGACAGACGGACAGACAGACAGACGGACATGGCTAAATCGACTCAGAAAGTGATTCTGAGTCGATCGGTATAATAAACAATGGGTCTATCTTTTCTCCTTTTAGGCGTTACAAACAAATACACAAAGTCATAATACCCTGTACCACAGTGTGGTGTGGGGTATAATTACAATAATTTGTTAGGGATTTACAATGTGTGAAATCAAAATATGCCTCATATAAAGGGAAAAGCATACAAAAGTCTTAACACACTGTAAATCCTTACCAAACTACTATATATTTTTTGCCAAAGAAAGAGTTGTAGGCCTTTCGCTTATCTGCCAAACTTCCTTTGACCACTTTTCCCTAGAACTGTCTATACGCGGGAAAATAGCATTATATAGTAAAATAATTCCGAACATATTTTTTTTGTACAAAATTTATTCGTCGAGGGATATTTTTCGCAGAAATGCCGAAATTAATCTTTTCCCCAGAGATCATAGAATGCAAATACATACGAGTATATATATCTTATTAAATTCGGTATAATAGTTTTGGAAAAATTTGGCGGTGTAAGTCGATTTTATGGATTACACAAACTCGCAATATAAAACCAGTAAGGAAAGGCAGAAAGTCGGGCGGGGCCGACTATATAATACCCTACACCTCCCTAACAATGCGATAAGGGTCATTGCCATAATAATTTGGAATAATTGGTAAATGAGTTGAAACATATTATCTAATTCTGAAACGATTATCGCTAAATTAAGCAATATTCGTTCCTAAATTGAGAAACATCTTTCTGGAAAATTTTAATGATCGGAAGTAAAATACAACTTCTATAGCGGTTTGATACCAAATCAGGAGGAACATATATATGGAGATTTAATATAAATCTGAACCGATCTTCCCTGAATACTCATTCATATAAAAAGACCTCCTTCTGTCGAATTTCGTACTGATCGGATATAAAACACAGTCTCTACAGCGCTTACATGTCAAATCGGGGGTAACATATATATGGGAGCTATATCTAAATCTGAACCGATTTTCTCCGACCTCCGCTTACAGGTCAAATCGGGGGTAACATACATATGGGTGTTATATCTAAATCTAAACCGAGTTTCTCCGAATTTGGCACTATTCCTTCATGTAGAAAGAAACCTCTTTTTGCCGACTTTCGCACTGATCAGAGAACATTTTTACAGCGCTCACATGTCAAATCGGGGGTAACGTATATATGGGGCTATATCTTAATCTGAACCGATTTCTTCCAAATTTAAAAGTGTTCATTCATATAATAGGAAACCTCTTTCAGACGAATTTCATACTGATGTGATATAAAATACAGTTTTTACAGCGCTTACATGTGAAATCGGGGGTAAGATATATAAGGGGGCTATATCTAAATCCGAACCGATTTTCTCCGAATTTGGCAGTATTCCTTCATGTAATAAGAAACCTCTTTCTGCCGAATTTCGCACTGATCGGATATAAAATACAGTTTGTACAGCGCTTACATGTCAAATCGGGGGTAACGTATATATGGGGGCTATATCTAAATCTGAACCGATTTCCTCCAAATTTAACAGTGTTCATTCATATAATAAGAAACCTCTTTCTGCCGAATTTCATACTGATCGGATATAAAATAAAGTTTTTACAGCGTTTACATGTCTAATCGGGGCTAACATATATATGGGGGCTATATCTAAATCTGAACCGAATTTAACCAAATTCAATAGGGATCGTCCTTGGGCCAAAAAACAGATATGTGTAAAGTTTCGTCGAGATCGGACCATAATTGCGACCTGTACTTTGATTACAAGAATACATGCACAGACGGACAGACAGACAGACGGACAGACAGACAGACAGACAGACAGACAGACGGACAGACGGACATAGCTAAATCAACTCAGAAAGTGATTCTAAGTCGATCGGTATAATAAACGATGGGTCTATTTCTTCTCCTTTTGGGTGTTACAAACAAATGCACAAAGTTATAATACCCTGTACCACAGTGTGGTGTAGGGTATAAACATTGCAAATATCGCGGACGTTACAAAGCGTCCTACAAATGATCATATTTAAAGAATATTGTGTTACAGTTCTAAATTTCCGCGTTTTTCTTTACAAATCAAAGCAATTAAGTTTGTTTTGAGTAAAAGTACTGTTTTCGCGATTACTTGCGAAAGGAGGCAGATCCGATTTTGATCTATTCATAGTCGAATGGAGGGGATGATTCTGAACAAAACATCATTAGACCTTTTTGTTGGCGTGAATCTAAGCCAACCTTCTGTTCCTTGGGACACGCTGTGCCTACAACGCATAGGAGTTTTTGTCAGAGCATTTCTATGCATTTCGTGTGACTGCTAGGACTTTCTAAATCCACTATAAAAAAAATTCGAAAAATTACACATAGGAGTTTTCGTCGGCGCACCGACGATATATTTACGTTACAATAAATTAACTTAGACATGACATCCTAGTTTGAATATTTTTGCTGAAGATTATTTTTAGACTCTATGAGATAAACCCCCAATGAAATAACTACCCAAACCGAAAATGAAATAAGTCCCCAAAAATGTTTACACAAAACAAATTGCGCAAAGAAAGGCGAATATGACATAACGATGGCGAAAGAAAGCATATGTTTGCTTGAGAGAAATTTGTTATAAAATTAAAAAATTTGGGCAAATTTTTTAACTTTATACCAAACTAGCTTGACCCGGTTCACTTCGTTGCCCCAGACTTCAGGTTTCCGATCCCGTCCATTTACCAAAACATGGCGCATGTAGATAGGGACAGTAGGAATCACATGAAAAATGGCTTATATGGGTGAACCCACGCCCCCTCAATTAAAAACTTATAAAGCCTATGTCACCCTCTAGGCTTATCTGAAGATTCCCAGAAAATTTCATCAAAACCGATCCAGCTGTTTTGGAGTCCATACGTATCATACACACATCCATTTATATATATAGCTGGACCCGGTCCACCTCGTTGCCCCAGATTTAGATTTCCGATCCCGTCCATTTTTGAAAAAAATCACGAATACTGCCACCAAAAACATCTCCATGAAAGAAGAGCACTCTCGCTAGGAAATTGTTTGGCTTTGGCCCATTGGTCTGATCCCGCCCATTTTTGGACTAATCACGTAGACTGCCACCAGATACATATGTATAAACAGAATCACAGTACTATGGCTAACAAATTGTGCAAGATATCTCAATTTCAAAATTGGCTTACATGGGCGGAGCCACGCCCTTTCGTCTGATCCCGCTCATTTTTTGGGCGGAATGAAGTTGGGCCCCAGGAAAATTCACCCCAATATTTTTATGAATATGGGCCCCAAAAAATAGCATGTCAGACAACAACAAATTCTTTTGGGTCTTATTTTTATCTATAAATTTGGAAACAGGAGAGGCTACGCAAAAAAGATTTGCTCCACGTTGCCAACTTTGGATCCTGTCCATAGGAGAAAGTCTTAAACAGAGGCCGAAGGCCGTAGGCCGACCGCGCATGGAAAGATTTATAATTAAAAAAAATAGGTTCGTATACGTGTATTATTACCTACTCCCCAGATTTACGTAGAGAACATTTCATAGTTTTTTTGGGGTTTATTTTCATTTCATGCTGTTTCCTTGATTGGGGTGTAATTTCCTAAATCAGTTTTTGTAACGCAAATAGACCACACATTTGTGGCCCACTTTCATTTTCAATTTGGGGTGTATTTTCTTGGGGTCCAACTTCCGGCCGCCTATTTTTAGACCAATCACATAGACTCCACCAAACACATATACACAAAATGGCTCTATGAAATAACCCCCCAATGAAATAACCCCACAAAACGAAAATGAAATAAGTCCCCAAAAATTTTTACAGAAAACAACAACAACTACATTTGGGGGTTTGTTTCACTTTTGGGGAGTTATTTCATTTTTATTTTTGGGAGTTACTTCATAATGAAATAACTCCCCAATTATTTTCAATGAAATAAATCCCCAATTTTCTATTTAGGGAGTTATTTCATTTTTAAAAAATAAGCAGTTAAAATTAAAAATTAGAGTGGAATGTAGAAAAATTACTGTACTCGTAACATGTGTATTCACTATAAAGAATATTTGCTGCACTTAATTAAAAACTATAACTACAACACAACTAGTGACACTTAACCTGTTTTCTCAGGCTATAAATTTTTTTGTCTACAAAGTAAAAGGATTTTTTTAGATATTAATAATAATTTTAACTACATCATTTTCAAATGTACAACACAACTAGTGGCACTTAACCTGTTTCCTCAGGCTATAAATTTTTTTGTCTACAAAGTAAAAGGATTTTTTTAGATATTAATAATAATTGTAACTACACCATTTTCAAATGTAATTCGAAAAAAATCAATTCAATTTCGAATAAGATCAATTGAAATTCGAAGATTCCATTTGAAATTCGAAAAAGGTCAATTGAAAATCGAAGATTCCATTTGAAATTCGAAAAATATCAATTGAAATTCGAAATACATCAATTGAAATTCGAAATGCATCAATTGAAATTCGAATTTTCCATTTGAAATTCGTAACACACCAATTGAAATTCGAAAAACATCAACTGATATTCGAAAAAAATCAGTTGAAATTCGAAAATGTAAACAGTACAGATGTACATTAGATTGGGTAGAATTTATTTAAACACATTTGCTGACTAAATCTTAACATATAATGTGAAGAACAGCAATTTCAATTGATGTATTTCGAATTTCAATTGATGTGTTTCGAATTTCAATTGGTGTATTACGAATTTCAAATGATGTGTTTCGAATTCCAATTGATGTTTTTCGAATTTCAATTGATGTGTTTCGAAATTCAATTGATTTTTTTCGAATTTCAATTGATTTATTTCGAAGTTCAAATAGAATCTTCGAATTTCAATTGACCTTTTACGAATTTCAATTGGAATCATCGAATTTCAATTGATCTTATTCGAAATTGAATTGATTTTTTTCGAATTACAGTTGGAAATGGTGTAGATGATTCTTCTTTGCAGATATCAAGGATCATATCCAAGCATATGTTGTTTTTTACGCAAACCATGCGCGATAGAAAGATGGCAGCCGTAATTTTGCCCTGATCTAAGAAAATAGTAATCTCGGAGATTACCCTATTTCTTTCGACGATGGTTCTTTTCCTCCTTCTTGGTAAACTTACACCAGTTTAAACAGTAGTAGGTGTTTGCTTTTGAAGTATTCTTCGTTACGGATAAAGTGTCCGTTTTTCTCCAGCGACCGTCCGAGAACAGCATTGTAGGCTTCAACCGCAGATGTCGTCCTAGTAATTTGGTTATGGACACTAAAATTCTTACAGCCAACATAGTCCGCAATGGAATAAAAATGTGACAGAGTTATTTAATGAAATACAAATGTATGTCAATCAAACATTACCTTCTGCATCCAGTAAAAGGCGACCAATGGAATACATATGGTTGATTGAGAAAAAAATTAGTATAAAATTAAAAATTCGCGCGAATTTTTGCTCAAGCAAATATATCAAATCAACTTCTTATAAACTCCTTCTACGTTATCATGGTTGTGCTCGATGGCGAAAGAAAGGATATGTTTGCATGAGCGAAATTTGTTATAAAATTAAAAAATTTGGTTATTTAAAAATACATATGCACAAAAAAAAATACATATGCTAATAAATTAAGCAATTCGAATTTCAATTGATGTTTTTCGAATTTCAATTGATTTATATTGAATTTCAATTGATGTTTTTCGAATTTCAATTGATTTATATTGAATTTCAATTGATGTTTTTCGAATTTCAATTGATGTGTTTCGAATTTCAATTGATGTATTTCGAATTTCAATTGATTTTTTTCGAAAGAAATTTTTTTCGGAAGAAATTTTTTTTAACTGTTTCTATTTTGTGATTCTAACTAGGATACTCTCCCGGCTTCAAGGCCATTTTGTTTCTATATTATTATAGAAACAAGTATTTTATACATGGCTAGTGTTTTGTATTAACTATGGTTAACAATTGTTTTTGGAAGATTTTGGAGAAGTGTGGTTTCACAAAGACTTCTCATTCGCTTGCGTGTTGAAGTCAACCATATAGACACCGCCATGTATAAAATACTTGTTTCTATAATAATATAGAAACAAAATGGTCTTGAAGCCGGGAGAGTATCCTAGTTAGAATCACAAAGATATGCAGACCGAATAAAAGCAAGCAAGCAAAATAAAAATATTTCTATTTTATTTAATTTGCTTTCTGCAAATACGCGAATGATCTTTTATTTGTTCCGCTTAAATATCAATAATTTTTAATAACTATCCGTTTTTATACAGACTTCGCATGTATTGCACTTTAGCGTGTACTTAGAATATTTGCATATCACTGCATAATTTCCCCTTTCCATTTTCCCTCAATAAATGGCAATCCGTAAGTTTCCCCTGCGTTAGATTCTGTAAACTACATTCACATACGACTTTGTGTTTTACGACCAAAAGTACGATAGAATCTAACTAGTAACAAAGCTACTAAGCGCGGTCTTTGGCATCTAAGCTTTGTTTTCTTTTTGTTAATCACTCGATATTTGGATTTCGTCCGAACAGCATCCCAAAAATCTTGTTATCGAAGATAATATTAATAACACTAAGCAACAAAAATGTTGTCCAAGGGATATGGATAAGAGTTCCTGGTGCAATTTGGTGTCACAAACACGAAAAAAGTATTAAACAAATTTGTTATGGTAATTTTTTTTTAAATTTCCAGCTTTCATGGAAATTGCATTTAGTATTTGGACCATTTTTCAAGTATGAGCCTGTTTGAGCCGTATTATGTGTTAAATTAGAGGGAATTATGAGGGCTACATATGCTGCAAATATCGCATTCACGTAGAATCTTTGGTTTAGTAACAGTCGTCAAAAATATGAGAAAAAAATATATATTTTTTTTTTAAACACTTTTTCCTGCTACAAAAAAAAAAACCATAAAAAATAGAAAAAAGTAAAAAATAATATTATTATCACATTTCTAAAAAGCCAGCATGCTAACGAAGAAAACAATGTCTATTTGAAAAAATCTATGGATAGACGTAAAAGTTATGAGCCATTTTGTAAATGTTAGGGAAATTCAAAAAAAATCTTGTTTCATATTTTTTCGTTTTTAAATTATGTTTTTGTTTGCATTGAATTCGCCATATGTGAGAGAGATATATAAGAGACATTACACTTGCATTTTATTTTATGAGGATTGATGTCAGACATTATAAAATTATAGAGAGGACGAGGTTTTATGGCCGTTCGTAACCCTCCATAAAACGTTATATGCAATGTGAGAGCTATATTGGATGAGATCCGCTCAGGTAGCATTCAACAATATTTTGGGTTTCCATTCAGTTACGCCTTTTAGGGGCATGGACATCCCAGTCGTACATACTGGTAGTAAAATTATATGTACGCAATACAAAGTACTGCACGGTAGTCTTGAAAATATTGCGTTTCTACGTTCGAAGCAAACTATATGTCAGCTACAGGTACAGCAACTTATGAAACTTAAACCCGGAATTTATGAATGAGATTTGTTATTAGTAAATTAGTGTAATACAGAGCCTTAAAGAGATAAGTCGATTTTCTGAAAAATATTACTAAGTAATATTTCGAAGTATGAGTAAAAGGTAAAGAACTTTTCAATGTGTAAATGATCCCGACAATTTCTGCTACATCTGCGGAAAATATGTAATTACAAAAATCGACGTGCATTTAGTAAAATAATAGAAGAAATATATCTGTAATATTTTGGTATACGAGTTAAAAACGAACGAGTTGAACGAACCGTGGACACCTAGTATTTTGTGTAATTCGTGCCATGTAAATCTTACTCAATTTGAAAACAGTACTTTTGTACAACGTAAATCAGCAACCGTCGATTATCATTGCTCATACTGTCAACACTAAGTAATCATACGAAACAATGGCTAAATTGATAGAATACATAAAATATGAACAACATGACAGGAAAATTTGTTGCGATTTAAAAGTAGTTGGGGTGTTTTGTGGAATGCAAGGCGGATATACAAAATATTGCTGTTCTTTATGCCTCTGGGATAGCCGTGCTCGCGAAGGTCATTACAGAAGAAAGAAATGGCCAACAAAAAAACACATTACATTGGTTGAAAACAACATAAAATACACATTATTTTGCCACCACTGCATATTAAGCTGGGGCTTTTTAAAATTTTTGTAAAAGCCTTAAGGAAAAAGTTTATTTAAAAGTCTTTCTTTTCAAAAAATCGAAGAAGGCGATGGGCCTATAATAAGGAAACTGATGAAAGATGTAAATTTCGAATCATATTTGACGTCGGATGAAATTGCATGGAAGTCGTTTAAGCTTGTAGTTTCAAATTTCTTTGGATCCAATAAAAGCCCGCAATATGAAACAATTATTAATGATTTGTTAAAAAATTATGAAAAAATTGGTAAGAAATATATTTTTCTATATTTATGTATATAACACATATGTTTGTACTCTTCAAATTTATTTTTCGCTTTATGTATTCCAACAGGTGTAAATATGTCCCTAAAAATTCATTTCTTGCATTCTCATTTAAACTTTTTTCCAGTGAATCTTGGCGACTTAAGCGACGAACATGGGGAAAGGTCTCACCAAGAAATTAAGTCCATCGAGCGGCGTTACCAAGGGCACTGGGATGATAGAATGATGGGAGATTACATTTGGGTCCTCATTACAGAAACCGATTCCGAAATCTACAAACGTCAACAGAGAACTCACAATTACTTCTAATGAAACTTGTACATGTAAATAAACTCAAATGTACATAGTATAAATAAAAGCAATAAATAAAATTGCTATTTAAACAGAAATTGAAAAAAAAAGGATTTTTTGAAATTCTCTTACCTCTACTAAAAGGGCTATAATTTCTACATTTATCCATAGATTTTTTCAAATATGCATTATTTTCAACCTCTCGGATGCAATTTTTTTAAAAAAAATATTTTTTTTCGATTTTTTTCTATTTTTTATGTTTTTTTCGTCCCAGAATTTTTTTTTTGAAAAAAATCTACTTTTTAATTTTTTTATTGACTGTTACTAAACCACTGTTTCTAGGTGAAAGAGGTATTTCCAACTTTGTTAGACCACATTAATAGCTTCAATTTAACGTATAAGCCTTATCGGGCATAGATAAGACTGACAACCCCCGCTGGAGTTGTCAGTCTCCTAACGGGCTCGTCCCCAGGTGAGGGATAGGGGGAGGGGGATGGACACACTGTTTCATCTCAACTAGGGATGCCTCGGGGAGGATGGATTTTTCTATCCTTACTGAGGCGCCCCTGGGGTGGATGGAACAGTGTGTCCACCACCTTAGGGAATATTGCATTCCCCGCGGACCAAAACTGAATATGGGGGTGTTTCCCCTAAAACAAAAAACACTATGGAAAGCAGGAAAAGTGGAAATAAAGTTACGGTGCAGGGAGTAATAACACCAGTACCGGCGGCACTTGTTCATATGCTCCCTAACGTTAACATTACTGTCTTAGCTAACTCCAAAGACGTCGAGGTCAGCAAGATGGTAGAAGAAATCAACGCGTTCATGGCACAGCTCAAAAAAGAAGAAGCTATCAGGGGCACAACGACGAAAGTTGAAGAAGATGAACCGAAACAGCAAACAGGCCATAGTGCAGTATGCTCCAAAGGAGCTATATGAAACTCCATCCACCTCTGCGGAAGCAGGAAAGAGGATCAGATCTCCAGAAGAGCAGAACACTGCGAAACCGCCGAAGAAGAAAAAGAGCTCCCCGCTTTCAAGTAAATAGGAGAGAACAAGTCAAGCCCCTCACGAAGGAGACTCTAGTCTGTATCGTGGTGGAGAGGGCGGCGACAAAGTCGATCCAACTACAAAGGAAGCGAGCACAACCACGGAATCCTCCGGAAAGTTTAGTACATCTAAAAAGATGTCACGATCTTTACGGAAGAGGAAGTTGGTTGATGAAAAAGGTAAGAAGCCACCATCTTATGCCAAAGTAGCCAGAAAGCAATATATGTAGAGACGAGCTCTACTACGCAGTGATCGACATCAACAGAGCATTTGGTAAAATCCCCACTGACCAACACAACAACGTTGAAGACTTGGTGAATAACAAAATTGTGGAGCACGCTCTCAACTCCGACGACGGGCCCCCAATTCAAATAATGAGCAGCGAGTTCAAAGGGGACACACTGAGGATGAATTTCGCGTCACCAGAATGTATAGAGACCCTCCCCCTCCCTGGGAAGGCGCTAAGCTGAAACTGGTGAAGAGGAGGGACATCCCTCAGCTCATAAAAATAACAGTACGCGTCAA
The DNA here is from genome assembly GCA_963930755.1 of Eudasyphora cyanicolor. Lineage (NCBI taxonomy): Eukaryota > Metazoa > Arthropoda > Insecta > Diptera > Muscidae > Eudasyphora > Eudasyphora cyanicolor. Next base: position 96,930,015 of record OZ005737.1, read on the forward strand.
CGGATGGGGCAACAATTTCACATCAGAACGCATGCTCAAACTCTTTGGCCAGCAAAACAAGGGACTGGACGTGAAGAGGTGGGAAGTCTTCCACAGAGAGAATGATCGTGATGGTACTCTCCTTGTGGTGGGTTTGGATCGGCTCTCCATGGCCAGCCTGGTCAAGACGAAGGGTATGGCGTTCTATGTGAACAAAGCAGTCTTCTTCAAAATTGGTAAGGCTTTGGTTTGGGCTGAAAACCGGAAAAATGAGCCAATAAATAATACAGACAGCGATGAAGATAAGCGCCCACTGCAGCCAAAAAATGATGAGGGAGCCGAATATACTATCTCTGACTCCCAAGAAGACCGGTTACTGGAGGACCAATGATTGAAGTCATCCAGATAAACCTCCATCGGAGCGAGGCGGCAACCAACGCTTTGATGGAAATAATAAATAAAGGCAAGACTCATATTGCTTTAATCCAAGAACCATGGACGATTCGAAACAAGGTTACTGGTTTAAACCACGTTAATTACCAACTGTTTTATGCAAATACAGGAACTAGACCAAGGACTTGTCACAAAAATTTAAGTTATCTTTTTTCTCCAGAGTTGTCAACATCGGATGATACAGTACTGAAACAAGGGAATGGAAGTGTATACCTAGCATCAGTATATCTGCCTTTCGATTCACCGACATTACCACCTACGTCGGAACTACAACGCTTGGTGAGGAAAGTCAAACAAACAGGTAACGAAGTACTAGTAGGTTGCGATGCTAACTCTCACCACGTCGCGTGGGGTAGTACTAACATTAATAAACGGGGCCAGGCCCTAGTAGAATTCTTGAATACTAAAGACCTAATAACACTTTACATAGGTAACACGGCTACTTTCGTTAATAGAATAAGGGAAGAAGTATTAGATATAACAATATGTTCAGAAAATCTAATAGACGTGATACAGGAATGGAGGGTCTCTAAAGAACATTCTTTTTCGGATCATCGTTACATAAGGTTTAAGATAGCACGGCCATCGCCGAACCCAATAAGTTTCAGAAATAAGGCCAAAACTAAATGGACAAAATTCGGGAAGCTAATTAGAGAAAGACTAGGGCATGGACTTTTTGAGTGCCTAAGTGTTGAGGATATTGACACTAATGTTTATTACATTACGGATATATTAGTAAGGTCTTTCGAAGACAGCTGTCCGCTTCGAGAAAGGAAATCAGCCCAAGAGAAGCTTTCGATGACCGGGGAGATTCGCAACATTGGTAAAGAGGTCCGTAGACTTTACAATAGGGCACGCCGTAAAAAACCTCCAGTATACTGGGACGACTACCATAGAAGACTCAGAGAATATAACAAACTCACAAGAACAGCAAAACTAAACTCCTGGAAGCTATTCTGCGAACAGGTCGATAGCGTTAACGATGTTTTTAAAATTAAAAAGTTCCTCTCAAAAACCCATACCCAAACCGATTTTCCGCAAGGTACGAGGGGCCAGACTGAGATACCGAACTACAGTGAAAATGAAGAACAACTAAGTTATATCATTACAGACCATATGGTCAAAGAAGCCGTAAGAAGCTTTTCACCATTTAAGGCACCAGGACCTGATGGAATATTTCCGGCACTACTACAGATGGAGGTGGGTTACATATCAACTCATCTAGCCGCTATTTTCACAGCATGTCTAAAATTCGCATACACACCTAAAGCCTGGCAGGAGGCAAGAGTAGTTTTCATACCTAAACCCGGCAAGGCAAGTTATGCAATACCTAAGGCTTATAGACCAATAAGCCTAACATCGTTCTTACTCAAAACCATGGAGCGTATAGTGGATACCATGATTAAAAGTAAGATACCAGGCGAAATGCTAAAAGGCAACATGCCTATGTTAAAGGGCGATCAGTGGACACCGCCCTACACGAGGTAGTACACTATATAGAAGAACCCTTCAATGGAAAGATGTATACACTTGCGGTATGTATTGACACTAAAGGGGCGTTCAATAATGTATAGACCGACACTCTCATCCAATCCTTAGACCAGTTTCAGGTGGACCGGGCTCTCCGGTCTCCTAAGGCAGACGACGTTATAATACTTCTGAGGGGGAAGAATCCTAATCAACTTCGTAGAAGGACCGAAACGGCTCTAAAAATTGCATATGACTGGGCTCGACCGAGAGGTCTAAATGTAAACCCAGAAAAGACAGAGATATGTCTGTTCACAAGGAAAACGAAGATTGGTCAATATGATGACCCACATTTCCTAAACAAAACAATTCCAGTTTCCAACAGGGTTAAATACTTAGGTGTAATCCTGGACAGGAAACTAAATTGGAAGTGCCACATAGAAGAACGAGCAAACAAAGCTCACATATGCTGGGCACTATGTAGAAGAGTAATTAGCTCAAAATGGGGCCATAATCCAAGTATGACACACCGGCTCTACAAGAGCGTAATCAGACCTATTTTGACTTACGCATCAGTAGTGTGGTGGACATCAATGAAGAATAAGTGCAACATAATGATATTACAAAAGGTCCAACGAATGTGTTGTCTCGGCGTAAGGGGGACAATGAGGACCACATCCAGTAGGGCTTTGGAGACGATCTTGAATATCCAACCAATAGAAATACAGATTAGATATGAAGCTGCACTCACGGTGACGAGGCTCAAAGTGATGTGCGAGTGGATCGAAAGCGATCACAAGTCATATCATCAAAAGATAGCTGAGGTAGTGACGGTGGATTTAACTGACATATCATCAGTATCCGACAGAATACCTGAAAGATCAATGGTTGCTGAGTGTGAGACCATGATAACAGACATACAATCCAGGATTGAAGGAACCGTAGTACAGACAACATCTGGAAATTGCTGTTATACAGATGGATCAAAACTAGGGGAGAGAACGGGGTAAGGACTTTACATCGAGGAACCGGAAACCGAACTCTTATCCCGTCTGCCAGACTATAACACAGTCCTGCAGGCGGAAGTCCGAGCAATTACAGAATGTGTGAGCTGGCTTGGGGCTAACACAAGACCAACAAAAGTGAATATTTTCACAGATAGCTAAATGGCTATCAGGGCGATAACGTCTAGAACGGTGAAGTCGAGGACAGTTTTAGATTGTAAAATGGCGATTAACACCTACTCAGAATACGGCACTATATGTATCATATGGGCGCCTGGTCATTGCGGAGTAAGGGGTAACGAGAAAGCAAACGCCTTGGCATCTAGAGCCAGAGACTTGCAAACAACAACATTAAAGAACGCAAAACCCTTCGGAGTTACGCGTTCTGAACTAAAAATATGGGCGAAGAACGCCCATATCACGCTATGGAATAGTGAAAACGTTGGGAAGACAACGAAAGTCTTGTGGGGTGACCCAAACGAGGACAAGACCAAAGCCTTACTGAGATTGAGCAAGGTAGAAACTAGTAAGATCATGGGTGTCCTTACAGGACACACATGCTTACAAGCACACCTACATAGGATAGGAGTTGTAGATGACATCATATGTAGGGCATGCGGGGAGGATGACGAAACGTTGGAGCATTTTCTCTGCCATTGCCCAGCGCTCGCGAACAATAGATCAATTTTCTTAGGAAATGATGCTATACCAGACTTGACCCAACTTAGGGGCGTAGACTGGAAGAAGATTAAGGACTATGTCGACAGTACAGAGTTCCTAAAATAACTTTCCAATGACCTTTCTAAATAATAACAATTAGGGCGCACAACAGGCAAAATACAGGCTTACGTGTATGTCCAAGGACATGAGGTGGAATTTCACCGCTTCCTCCCTTTCAACCTAACCTAACCTAACGTATCGGGCATATACTCCAAAAATTATAGTGCAAATACTAACGGTACTTTCGACGATAATAATATTTTTTATAAAAAATATTTTAAACAAAAATTTAGACCCCAAGTATGTTCGGCGGGAACATTTTAAGTCATTTGAGCAATGTCCGCCCGTCTGTCTGTGAGTATGTCCGCTGGCCTGGTGCGCACGATAACTCTCGAAAGGAGTAACCGATTGACTTGGTATGCGGTAATATTTTATATGTCTCCGGCTAAGTTCGAAGATGGGCCATATTGGTCCACTCCTTCTAGTACCTCCCCCACAAAGGGTTAACTTAACTTACTAAAATATTTATTCTTTAATACCTTCTATACAACTCACTCGAATCTTCTGAAATTTCTCACGCAGTATTAGTTTATTAGTCGCCAACACGTCATGGGCGAAGTGGCCACTCCCTTTTTGGTACCTCCCACACAAATGGACCATTTTGCACCAAAAGTTATCAGCTTATAACTTTATTACCTGCTTATAACTTTAATACTTAAAATTTTGTACAGTATAATGCTTTTATAGTACCTAGAGTCCAGATAAAAATGGGAGTTATTGGCACGCCACCTTTTGTGCCTCCCACACAAATATACCATTTTGTACCAAAGTCGTTGCTGATCAGTCGTAGTGAACGGACGTGTTTAGCACAGAGCGGATAGTTAAAATCTATTACGCAGTACCTATTAGGCAATCGCAAAAACAAAACAAAATCTGTACAAAGTCTGGAAGGCCTACATCGTAGTAGCTATTACGGGCTAATACAGAAAAAAAATCATTGGCGGGGATGCCTTCGCGTTCCGATGGAGCGGGGTTCCCCAATCGTCCTACTGTCCGTCCGTTGGTCTTGGCCAAAGCCGACAACACCAAACATGGTGATAATTTTCCCCAGTACTCACAACAGGTGGTACGGTGAAGGGAAAACGTCATGTCTGACCGTCAAAACGGAAACACAACGAGCACCGGATAGCGCTCAGAGTTCTGACGAAGTTGGAGGCTGTTGAGGTTTCGGCTCTTACCGAAAAACAAAAAGAGTCACTTACCTGGGCTAAAGGCGTCTTAGATGCTTCTAAGGTCAATCAGCCGGCTGAAAGAGCCACAAATTCAGCTGTGTTAACGGCTAATAAAGTCAAAAGATCACCTGATGAACCCCTGCCTTCGAAAAAGGCAAGAGGCCCAAATGTCACTATCAACAGGACACTCACCAAGCCCTTCAATGAAGTGGCGAAGGAGAGTCTAGTGATGGCCGTTATAGACAGAAGTAGTGAGGATGGATCCATCCTCAAGGACAAATGGAGCCATGTGCAATCAGCCATTATGGCTCATTACCTCGATGTCCGTAGAGAGATGCCGGGCACACCACCAATCTGCAACGATGCAGGATGGCACCAGGGGAGAGTAAAGCTCTTATATTTCGGTGATGCCAGATCAGTAGACCTGTATAAGGCTGCTCTGAGTCGAGCCAGTTGGATATTGTCGAAAAACAACATCCCTAGTCACCCTAGAGCCATCACCTGGGTTACGGAAGAGCCCTCCAACCCGGCTGACATATTAGAAATAATAAAAGATTCCAATCCTGGTCTGCCCGCCCATAATTGGAGAAACAGCAAGGTGGGTGAGGCGGTTGGTAAAAAGCGGCAGGTCAATTTTATCCTTAACGCTGAATCCACCTCCCATATACAACGTGCAAGTGCAACCCTACAGTATGGCCTCGAGACTATAGTCTTGAAGGTATACAAGCAGGATATAGTTCCCACTGCGGAAGGTGAGTCGTCCATCGCGGTTGATACACAGCTTTCTGGAAGTGCGGAGGTATACACGCCCATTATTTCGGGTGACTCCAACTCTAACAGAAGATCTGTAACGTCCTACTCTGAGGACGAAAGCTCTGCTTCTGACACAGAGGGGCTGAGGGGAGTCTCCGGACTCTTTGACGCATCTGGCGGGGACACGCTTCTCGATGATACGGACGAAGAGTTCGATAACACCCTTGTCGGGGTGGATGTTAATCTTTCAATTACCAATGATGGTAAGAATTTTACAGATTAACCTCCATCACGCTAAAGCAGCCTCAGCGGCTCTATTGCTGCGCCTGTCCACAGGTGCAGTAGACATCGGTCTGCTACAGGAGCCCTACGCAGTGGGAGGAAGGGTGTGCGGTATCAGGACACCCAACTTTAAACTGCTTGTGGCCAACTGTGAAGGCACTCCAAGAACCTTCATTTTGGCCAGGAAAGATCTAAGTATCTTTCTCCTGGCTAATTTAAGTGGTAAAGACCAAGCATCTGCTAGTCTGGAGATCGGTAATCGCATATATTGGGTGGTCTCCAGTTACTTGCTTTATGAAGCTGTAGTACCGACTGCTCTATTCAGGGAAGTAGTAGAAGAAGCAACATCTGACGAGGTCGAGCTGATTGTTGGCGCACGACACGAACGCTCATCATACTATCTGGGGTGTTACGTATATAAACAATAGGGGTGATTCTCTTCTTGACTTTATTCTAACTACCAACCTAAGTATTTGTAACATAGGTAATAAACCGACCTTTACAATTAAAGACAGACAAGAAGTACTCGACGTAACGTTTGCTACTGACCGGCTGTCAGACAAAATTATTGGGTGGAATGTACTGGACGACCACTCATTCTCAGATCACCATTATATTGAGTTCAAACTCGCTGAAAAAGCGCCTGAACCTGTCGTCCACAGAAATGTGAGAAAGACAAAGTGGCACCTGTATGAAAAGAATTTCAAGAAAGTCCTCAACTCCAAACTTCTGTACGAACCGAATGACAAAGCCGGTCTGGAGCATCTGGTCGAGAATATCACCACATCATTCAATAGTTCCCTTGAAGAAGCCTGTCCAAAAACAAGGTACAAGTGTAAAACTAAACCCCAATGGTGGACTTCTGAGCTAACGGCTATGAAAAAGACCTGCAACAAGCTATTCAACAAGGCTAAATCTACAGGGGTCGCTAATGTTTGGGATGCCTATAAAGAGCAACTCAAGATCTATAAGAAGGAGCTTAGAAAGGCGCAAAGACGCTCTTGGCGAAGTGGAAAAGGTCTCCGACGCCGCAAGCCTGAGGAAAATATTATCAGCTTCACCCTGTACAGTGGGTTACTTGCAGGATGAGGCAAATAATTGGACCAAAAACAGAGAGCAGTCACTCAATGTACTGCTCGACACACATTTCCCGGGGAACTCTCTAACAGAACCAGAGGATCAGCAGGACCAACAAGAGTGCGAGTGGACTGCGAGCGTCGCTAGCCTGTTGACTGAGAGATCCAGAATAAGCTGGGCTATTAATAGCTTTGAGCCCTTCAAGTCACCTGGACCAGACGGCATCACTCCAGCAGAAATGCAGAAAATGTTGAAATACATTATCCCCTGGCTGGAGAAATTTTATGTAGGCTGTATCAGGCTTTCATACTTCCCGAATCGATGGAGGGATACGAAAGTGGTATTCATACCAAAAGCGGGGAAGATATCACACACTAGGCCAAAAGACTTCAGACCAATTAGCCTATCCTCCTTCCTATTGAAAGGTCTGGAAAGACTTTTATATTATTTCATTAGGGAAAACCTGGATGCAAAACTCCTGTCAGTGAACCAACATGCTTACAATAAGGGGAAGTCTACAGAATCAGCCCTGCGCGAACTTGTGAGCACTATCGAATCGTCCCTGCATTTCAAGGAATTCACCATGGTGGCATTTCTTGACATAGAAGGGGCTTTTAACAACATTCACTCAGATGAAGTAATTGCGGCACTGTCACATCTTAATGTTAACTCTAGTTTGATTAGACTAATTCAAAGTCTGCTCACCAGAAGACGCATAACAGCATGTCTTGGGTCCACAACTCTAACAAGGTTTGTAAACAGAGGGACCCCACAAGGAGGAGTACTGTCTCCACTAATTTGGAACCTAGCGGTGAATGAAATCCTGCTAGATGTAGAACGTTGTGGCTGCAAGTTCGTGGCATATGCGGACGACGTTGCAATCGCAGTGAGTGGCAAATTCGTAAACGTCCTCCGAGACATTCTACAGGTGGCTCTGAAAAAAAAACATAAGGTTTAAGATAGCACGGCCATCGCCGAACCCAATAAGTTTCAGAAATAAGGCCAAAACTAAATGGACAAAATTCGGGAAGCTAATTAGAGAAAGACTAGGGCATGGACTTTTTGAGTGCCTAAGTGTTGAGGATATTGACACTAATGTTGATTACATTACGGATATATTAGTAAGGTCTTTCGAAGACAGCTGTCCGCTTCGAGAAAGGAAATCAGCCCAAGAGAAGCTTTCGATGACCGGGGAGATTCGCAACATTGGTAAAGAGGTCCGTAGACTTTACAATAGGGCACGCCGTAAAAAACCTCCAGTATACTGGGACGACTACCATAGAAGACTCAGAGAATATAACAAACTCACAAGAACAGCAAAACTAAACTCCTGGAAGCTATTCTGCGAACAGGTCGATAGCGTTAACGATGTTTTTAAAATTAAAAAGTTCCTCTCAAAAACCCATACCCAAACCGATTTTCCGCAAGGTACGAGGGGCCAGACTGAGATACCGAACTACAGTGAAAATGAAGAACAACTAAGTTATATCATTACAGACCATATGGTCAAAGAAGCCGTAAGAAGCTTTTCACCATTTAAGGCACCAGGACCTGATGGAATATTTCCGGCACTACTACAGATGGAGGTGGGTTACATATCAACTCATCTAGCCGCTATTTTCACAGCATGTCTAAAATTCGCATACACACCTAAAGCCTGGCAGGAGGCAAGAGTAGTTTTCATACCTAAACCCGGCAAGGCAAGTTATGCAATACCTAAGGCTTATAGACCAATAAGCCTAACATCGTTCTTACTCAAAACCATGGAGCGTATAGTGGATACCATGATTAAAAGTAAGATACCAGGCGAAATGCTAAAAGGCAACATGCCTATGTTAAAGGGCGATCAGTGGACACCGCCCTACACGAGGTAGTACACTATATAGAAGAACCCTTCAATGGAAAGATGTATACACTTGCGGTATGTATTGACACTAAAGGGGCGTTCAATAATGTATAGACCGACACTCTCATCCAATCCTTAGACCAGTTTCAGGTGGACCGGGCTCTCCGGTCTCCTAAGGCTGACGACGTTATAATACTTCTGAGGGGGAAGAATCCTAATCAACTTCGTAGAAGGACCGAAACGGCTCTAAAAATTGCATATGACTGGGCTCGACAGAGAGGTCTAAATGTAAACCCAGAAAAGACAGAGATATGTCTGTTCACAAGGAAAACGAAGATTGGTCAATATGATGACCCACATTTCCTAAACAAAACAATTCCAATTTCCAACAGGGTTAAATACTTAGGTGTAATCCTGGACAGGAAACTAAATTGGAAGTGCCACATAGAAGAACGAGCAAACAAAGCTCACATATGCTGGGCACTATGTAGAAGAGTAATTAGCTCAAAATGGGGCCATAATCCAAGTATGACACACCGGCTCTACAAGAGCGTAATCAGACCTATTTTGACTTACGCATCAGTAGTGTGGTGGACATCAATGAAGAATAAGTGCAACATAATGATATTACAAAAGGTCCAACGAATGTGTTGTCTCGGCGTAAGGGGGACAATGAGGACCACATCCAGTAGGGCTTTGGTCTTGAATATCCAACCAATAGAAATACAGATTAGATATGAAGCTGCACTCACGGTGACGAGGCTCAAAGTGATGTGCGAGTGGATCGAAAGCGATCACAAGTCATATCATCAAAAGATAGCTGAGGTAGTGACGGTGGATTTAACTGACATATCATCAGTATCCGACAGAATACCTGAAAGATCAATGGTTGCTGAGTGTGAGACCATGATAACAGACATACAATCCAGGATTGAAGGAACCGTAGTACAGACAACATCTGGAAATTGCTGTTATACAGATGGATCGAAACTAGGGGAGAGAACGGGGTAAGGACTTTACATCGAGGAACCGGAAACCGAACTCTTATCCCGTCTGCCAGACTATAACACAGTCCTGCAGGCGGAAGTCCGAGCAATTACAGAATGTGTGAGCTGGCTTCGGGCTAACACAAGACCAACAAAAGTGAATATTTTCACAGATAGCTAAATGGCTATCAGGGCGATAACGTCTAGAACGGTGAAGTCGAGGACAGTTTTAGATTGTAAAATGGCGATTAACACCTACTCAGAATACGGCACTATATGTATCATATGGGCGCCTGGTCATTGCGGAGTAAGGGGTAACGAGAAAGCAAACGCCTTGGCATCTAGAGCCAGAGACTTGCAAACAACAACATTAAAGAACGCAAAACCCTTCGGAGTTACGCGTTCTGAACTAAAAATATGGGCGAAGAACGCCCATATCACGCTATGGAATAGTGAAAACGTTGGGAAGACAACGAAAGTCTTGTGGGGTGACCTAAACGAGGACAAGACCAAAACCTTACTGAGATTGAGCAAGGTAGAAACTAGTAAGATCATGGGTGTCCTTACAGGACACACATGCTTACAAGCACACCTACATAGGATAGGAGTTGTAGATGACATCATATGTAGGGCATGCGGGGAGGATGACGAAACGTTGGAGCATTTTCTCTGCCATTGCCCAGCGCTCGCGAACAATAGATCAATTTTCTTAGGAAATGATGCTATACCAGACTTGACCCAACTTAGGGGCGTAGACTGGAAGAAGATTAAGGACTATGTCGACAGTACAGAGTTCCTAAAATAACTTTCCAATGACCTTTCTAAATAATAACAATTAGGGCGCACAACAGGCAAAATACTGGCTTACGTGTATGTCCAAGGACATGAGGTGGAATTTCACCGCTTCCTCCCTTTCAACCTAACCTAACCTAACGTATCGGGCATATACTCCAAAAATTATAGTGCAAATACTAACGGTACTTTCGACGATAATAATATTTTTTATAAAAAATATTTTAAACAAAAATTTAGACCCCAAGTATGTTCGGCGGGAACATTTTAAGTCATTTGAGCAATGTCCGCCCGTCTGTCTGTGAGTATGTCCGCTGGCCTGGTGCGCACGATAACTCTCGAAAGGAGTAACCGATTGACTTGGTATGCGGTAATATTTTATATGTCTCCGGCTAAGTTCCAAGATGGGCCATATTGGTCCACTCCTTCTAGTACCTCCCCCACAAAGGGTTAACTTAACTTACTAAAATATTTATTCTTTAATACCTTCTATACAACTCACTCGAATCTTCTGAAATTTCTCACGCAGTATTAGTTTATTAGTCGCCAACACGTCATGGGCGAAGTGGCCACTCCCTTTTTGGTACCTCCCACACAAATGGACCATTTTGCACCAAAAGTTATCAGCTTATAACTTTATTACCTGCTTATAACTTTAATACTTAAAATTTTGTACAGTATAATGCTTTTATAGTACCTAGAGTCCAGATAACAAGTAAGAAAGTTTCAGTCGGGTAAACCGACTAAGGTATACCCTCACTTTGTGAGTAATGTAATATATAACATTACACCAATAAATCTGTCAATTTGTGTGGGAGGTACCAGAAGGGGTTTTCCAAATACACGTATTTTTCGGCAAATACATTGCATTGTGCTGAACTATAAGCGTTTATGTGCACTGGTATATTAAAGTTACGAGCTATGTAATTTTGGTATGATTTGGTCATTTTGTGTGGGAGGTACAAAAAGGGGCGGTGTGATAACGCCCACTTTTTACAGGACTATAGGCACTATAACAGCATTACACTGTACAAAATTTCAAGTATTTGTATGCACTTGTATTAAAGTTACAAGCCGTTTACTTTTGGTACGAAACGGTCCATTTGTGTGGGAGGTACCAAAAGGGGCTGTACAATAATGCCCATTTTTTACCGGACTATAGGCGCTACAAAAACATTATACTGTACAAAATTTCAAGCATTTTTATGCACTTGTATTAAAGTTATACGCAGTTAAATTTTGATGCAAAATGGTCCATTTGTGTGGGAGGTACCAAAAGGGGCATGTCAACTTCACCCATTTTTCTCGAGTTAATAGCAACTAATATACTAATATTATGTGCAGAATTTCAAAAGATTCGAATAAGTAGTATAGAATTTATTAAAGAATCAATATTTCACTAAATTTTAACCCTTTGTGTGGGAGGTACCAGAAGGAGTAGACCAATATGGCCCATCTTCGAACTCATCCGGAGATAGATCAAAATATTACCACATACCAAATTTGAAGTTAATCGGTTACTCCTTTCGAGAGTTATCGTGCGCACCAGCCAGCAGACAGACAGACAGACAGACAGACAGACAGACAGACAGACGGACGGACATTGCTCATTCGACTTAAAATGACCCAAAACGGATTTCCTCCGAACATACTTAGGGTCTTAGATCACTCCTTCGATGTGTTACACTTTTTTCCGTAGCAAATGATATATACCCTCGTCACACTAAAGTGAGGGTATAAAAATGGGAGTTATTGGCACGCCACCTTTTGTGCCTCCCACACAAATAGACCATTTTGTACCAAAGTCGTTGCTGATCAGTCGTAGTGAACGGACGTGTTTAGCACAGAGCGGATAGTTAAAATCTATTACGCAGTACCTATTAGGCAATCGCAAAAACAAAACAAAATCTGTACAAAGTCTGGAAGGCCTACATCGTAGTAGCTATTACGGGCTAATACAGAAAAAAAATCATTGGCGGGGATGCCTTCGCGTTCCGATGGAGCGGGGTTCCCCAATCGTCCTACTGTCCGTCCGTTGGTCTTGGCCAAAGCCGACAACACCAAACATGGTGATAATTTCCCCCAGTACTCACAACAGGTGGTACGGTGAGGGGAAAACGTCATGTCTGACCGTCAAAACGGAAACACAACGAGCACCGGATAGCGCTCAGAGTTCTGACGAAGTTGGAGGCTGTTGAGGTTTCGGCTCTTACCGAAAAACAAAAAGAGTCACTTACCTGGGCTAAAGGCGTCTTAGATGCTTCTAAGGCCAATCAGCCGGCTGAAAGAGCCACAAATTCAGCTGTGTTAACGGCTAATAAAGTCAAAAGAATCAGATCACCTGATGAACCCCTGCCTTCGAAAAAGGCATGAGGCCCAAATGTCACTATCAACAGGACACTCACCAAGCCCTTCAATGAAGTGGCGAAGGAGAGTCTAGTGATGGCCGTTATAGACAGAAGTAGTGAGGATGGATCCATCCTCAAGGACAAATGGAGCCATGTGCAATCAGCCATTATGGCTCATTACCTCGATGTCCGTAGAGAGATGCCGGGCACACCACCAATCTGCAACGATGCAGGATGGCACCAGGGGAGAGTAAAGCTCTTATATTTCGGTGATGCCAGATCAGTAGACCTGTATAAGGCTGCTCTGAGTCGAGCCAGTTGGATATTGTCGAAAAAACAACATCCCTAGTCACCCTAGAGCCATCACCTGGGTTACGGAAGAGCCCTCCAACCCGGCTGACATATTAGAAATAATAAAAGATTCCAATCCTGGTCTGCCCGCCCATAATTGGAGAAACAGCAAGGTGGGTGAGGCGGTTGGTAAAAAGCGGCAGGTCAATTTTATCCTTAACGCTGAATCCACCTCCCATATACAACGTGCAAGTGCAACCCTACAGTATGGCCTCGAGACTATAGTCTTGAAGGTATACAAGCAGGATATAGTTCCCACTGCGGAAGGTGAGTCGTCCATCGCGGTTGATACACAGCTTTCTGGAAGTGCGGAGGTATACACGCCCATTATTTCGGGTGACTCCAACTCTAACAGAAGATCTGTAACGTCCTACTCTGAGGACGAAAGCTCTGCTTCTGACACAGAGGGGCTGAGGGGAGTCTCCGGACTCTTTGACGCATCTGGCGGGGACACGCTTCTCGATGATACGGACGAAGAGTTCGATAACACCCTTGTCGGGGTGGATGTTAATCTTTCAATTACCAATGATGGTAAGAATTTTACAGATTAACCTCCATCACGCTAAAGCAGCCTCAGCGGCTCTATTGCTGCGCCTGTCCACAGGTGCAGTAGACATCGGTCTGCTACAGGAGCCCTACGCAGTGGGAGGAAGGGTGTGCGGTATCAGGACACCCAACTTTAAACTGCTTGTGGCCAACTGTGAAGGCACTCCAAGAACCTTCATTTTGGCCAGGAAAGATCTAAGTATCTTTCTCCTGGCTAATTTAAGTGGTAAAGACCAAGCATCTGCTAGTCTGGAGATCGGTAATCGCATATATTGGGTGGTCTCCAGTTACTTGCTTTATGAAGCTGTAGTACCGACTGCTCTATTCAGGGAAGTAGTAGAAGAAGCAACATCTGACGAGGTCGAGCTGATTGTTGGCGCACGACACGAACGCTCATCATACTATCTGGGGTAGTACGTATATAAACAATAGGGGTGATTCTCTTCTTGACTTTATTCTAACTACCAACCTAAGTATTTGTAACATAGGTAATAAACCGACCTTTACAATTAAAGACAGACAAGAAGTACTCGACGTAACGTTTGCTACTGACCGGCTGTCAGACAAAATTATTGGGTGGAATGTACTGGACGACCACTCATTCTCAGATCACCATTATATTGAGTTCAAACTCGCTGAAAAAGCGCCTGAACCTGTCGTCCACAGAAATGTGAGAAAGACAAAGTGGCACCTGTATGAAAAGAATTTCAAGAAAGTCCTCAACTCCAAACTTCTGTACGAACCGAATGACAAAGCCGGTCTGGAGCATCTGGTCGAGAATATCACCACATCATTCAATAGTTCCCTTGAAGAAGCCTGTCCAAAAACAAGGTACAAGTGTAAAACTAAACCCCAATGGTGGACTTCTGAGCTAACGGCTATGAAAAAGACCTGCAACAAGCTATTCAACAAGGCTAAATCTACAGGGGTCGCTAATGTTTGGGATGCCTATAAAGAGCAACTCAAGATCTATAAGAAGGAGCTTAGAAAGGCGCAAAGACGCTCTTGGCGAAGTGGAAAAGGTCTCCGACGCCGCAAGCCTGAGGAAAATATTATCAGCTTCACCCTGTACAGTGGGTTACTTGCAGGATGAGGCAAATAATTGGACCAAAAACAGAGAGCAGTCACTCAATGTACTGCTCGACACACATTTCCCGGGGAACTCTCTAACAGAACCAGAGGATCAGCAGGACCAACAAGAGTGCGAGTGGACTGCGAGCGTCGCTAGCCTGTTGACTGAGAGATCCAGAATAAGCTGGGCTATTAATAGCTTTGAGCCCTTCAAGTCACCTGGACCAGACGGCATCACTCCAGCAGAAATGCAGAAAATGTTGAAATACATTATCCCCTGGCTGGAGAAATTTTATGTAGGCTGTATCAGGCTTTCATACTTCCCGAATCGATGGAGGGATACGAAAGTGGTATTCATACCAAAAGCGGGGAAGATATCACACACTAGGCCAAAAGACTTCAGACCAATTAGCCTATCCTCCTTCCTATTGAAAGGTCTGGAAAGACTTTTATATTATTTCATTAGGGAAAACCTGGATGCAAAACTCCTGTCAGTGAACCAACATGCTTACAATAAGGGGAAGTCTACAGAATCAGCCCTGCACGAACTTGTGAGCACTATCGAATCGTCCCTGCATTTCAAGGAATTCACCATGGTGGCATTTCTTGACATAGAAGGGGCTTTTAACAACATTCACTCAGATGAAGTAATTGCGGCACTGTCACATCTTAATGTTAACTCTAGTTTGATTAGACTAATTCAAAGTCTGCTCAACAGAAGACGCATAACAGCATGTCTTGGGTCCACAACTCTAACAAGGTTTGTAAACAGAGGGACCCCACAAGGAGGAGTACTGTCTCCACTAATTTGGAACCTAGCGGTGAATGAAATCCTGCTAGATGTAGAACGTTGTGGCTGCAAGGTCGTGGCATATGCGGACGACGTTGCAATCGCAGTGAGTGGCAAATTCGTAAGCGTCCTCCGAGACATTCTACAGGTGGCTCTGAAAAAATTGGCTAGATGGGCCAGAAGCAGCGGTTTGGGCATAAACCCAAACAAGACAGAATTGGTTCTCTTTACTAGGATGAATAAAGTCCCACCCTCCACCTCGGATAAATGGAACAGATCTAGTGTTTTCTGAAAGTGCAAAATTTTTAGGAATAATTCTAGATAGAAAACTGTTATTTAGACTTAATGTATTGGAACGTGTAAGGAAGGCTAACGTCGCCTTATATTCCTCAAAAAAGGCTGTAGGGTCGCGGTGGGGCCTCTCTCCTAAAATCGTCCACTGGATATATATAGCAGCAGTTCGTCCTATACTGCTATACGGCATTGTGGTATGGTGGACGGCAACTGAAAAACTAACCATCACCAACCTACTAACAAAGGTTCAGAGAACCGCCTGCGTGAGCATAAGCGGAGCCTTAAGGACTACAGCGACCGAGTCTCTACAAGCCCTACTCCATATACTGCCGATTAATATTGTGGCGAGAGAAGTTGCAACCAAAGCGGCAATAAGACTAAACTGCCTATCAATGTGGAGGTACAAAAACTACGGTCACATGAGAATATCAAAGTGTAGTGCTACGGTAACCGACCGAGTGGACTATATACCAACTGTGTACACCTTCGAGAGAAATTACATCACTATGATTCCCGCGAGAGATGAATGGGTTGGAAGAAAACCAGGTAATAGAAACCATCTCCACTTTTACACGGATGGTTCGAAGCTTGATGAAAAGGTTGGCTTCGGAGTACACTGTGCAGAGCTTAGATTGGATATAGCTCACAGACTACCAGATACCTGCAGTGTCTATCAAGCCGAAATAATGGCAATATGGGCAGTAGCCAAGTGGCTGAGTCGCAACATAGTAACCAACACTGGCGTTGTCATTTACTCGGACAAACAGCCCTCGACTGCCGCAGATCTCTTAACGAGATGGCTGAGCAGTTTAACATACACCTCATATGGGTGCCTGGACATAGGGATATCCCGGGGAACTGCAAAGCCGATGAACTTGCCAATATATGCAAATTCTCGAAGAATTTGCATATATTGGTGCGCCACGTGCAAGCTTTGGCTTAGGCAAGAGGCAACTAGGCAGTCCAACGAAAGATGGACAGAAATCGGCACCTGCAGAGTAGCTAGACAAATCTGGCCAAGGTATGACCTGAGAAGATCAAAATATCTCCTCGCACTAGAGAGGCAAAGATTGTCTAAGTTAGTATCAGTTCTGACGGGACACTGCTTGATCGGCGAACACGCCAAAAGATTGGGTATTGACTCTAGTGACTTCTGCAGAAGCTGTGGGGATGAGGTAGAAGTGGAGAGCATTGAGCACTTGCTATGCGACTGTCCCGCTCTGAGTAAACGACGACTGGACATACTGGGGTCGGCTTTTCTAGGCAGCCTAACAGATCTTTTCAGTACCGATATTCGTAATATCAACAAATTTGTATATCAAACAGGTTGGTTTCGATGAGGGGCATTTCAGCCCGTGGTAACACTAGGGACCTAAACTGGTCTATGTGAGCTTGTATAAAAAATACGGCTGCCACCCTAACCTAAAACCTTGTACCAAATGTAAACAGCTTTTAATTTTAACACCAGTGCATACATTAAAGTTATTAAATGCAATGTAAATTAATAATAATTTAGTTTAAAAAAATAAATTTACGAATATTTTTTTGGGACTCAAGGTGAGGGGATTCATAAAATTAACCGACTTACTTGTTATTATTTTTCTTTTCATTTCTACGCAAATATCATAATAGTGTTTTCTGTTTTTCTAGATGATGTATTTCTAAATCTTTTGCTGTTTACGCCGGCGGGGGCGTAGGGGAGAAAACGACGAGTTTACGTTTACACCGAGAGTGTTAATAAAGAAAGAGAGTAGGAGAAATAGAATATAAATAACACACGATTAGTTTCATGTAATAGGCAGGGTGCCTGAGGTTTATTGTTGTTTTTGCTGCTAAGTTTGTGGTAACGAAGATTTACCTTTATAACAATTGACAGCAAGATGTACTTATTCGAGCGACGGTCCAAGATGGAGAGAGGTGGCGGAGCAAGTGTCAAGAACAAGAAAACGAATCGTTACTCGTTTAAATCTGCCAAGCTAATACTACAAGGATGTAGTAATGAGGAGTAGGCAGATTTTAACGAGTATGTATGCCCGATAAATTGACCAATATATGCACCGAAACAAATCAATGACATAAACGAAATTCAAAGGAACATTCTAACTTAAACACACGCTTAAAAAATGGGTTCTGTAGTATATTGTCCCAAATATATTCTGCTGGAAGCTTACATACGTTTAGGGTATACTCCAAATACATAATACTGGAACACACAAATATTACATGTTTGGGAGGATGTTGTTCTATACAAAGTGTTTTCATCCAAATATTTTTTATTTTAAACAAATATTACTAAAACAATGATTAAGATTATTTAAGTGTATAGGCAACGAATCAATGCCTCAGTTTAAAGGCAAGTTTTCTGTTTTTTGTAAAATTTGATAAAAATTTAAATCGTATAATCTTGCGTAACTATAAATTGCATTGAAGGATTGACAAAAAGTGATGAATTGGAATATTTATAAATTTAAAATTAGTTCTGTAAAACCAAATTTAATGCTGCTTATGACATTTTTAACTATAAAGTATAACACGCATTCTGGAAAAAAATTCGAAAAAGTCTGCAAAGTTTTAATAATATTTTTTAAATAAAGTATATTCGGAAAACTTCTTAAACAATAACTTTGTTTGTGGGCAAACACCTAATCTGTTTTTGAAAGTCAGTTCGCAAATATATTTTGTTCTATTACAAAATTTCTTCATTTTCAAATAAAATGTATTTGTTCACAAATATATTATATTTAAAAAAAAATTCAACGATATGAAAAATGTTCCGCCATGTTGCTAATGATATTCTATTTAATGCACAAAATAACTGTTTATTTATTCATTATGGATATATTTGCAATTTACATCGACAGCGGAAAAACAAAGTACGATTGTTTATTCTTTTTCCGTCTTCGGATTTATTTCGATCTTTCATGAATACGCACACATATTTACTGTCTTTTTGCATTGTTTATGTTTATGAATGTCCGGAACAGATTTATTTATTCTTTTGGTTATCAATTCTCGTAACCACAACGTTTTTGAATCTACTCCTTTTTGTCTCAATGTCGTATGCGGAGCAAATCGATGTTGCCAGACAATTTATTTTCGACTACCTGAGCAATATCATCGCCACTAACGTTTTTGAAGATGGGACACACTGCCGACAAACAGCCGCCGAAATGTTGATATTAACGTAGAAATTAAAATGTCCATTCGCACAAGCACAAAATTTACGAACTATTAAAATGTATAACAGTTGTACAATAAATGATTTTTTCTTTACTTTAAACAAATGAAAATTTTCTTTGAAATCAAGTAAATTTTCTTTAATTCAATATTCAATTTAAGTCAATATTTTTTTCTGTGTATACATACTTAGAGTGTACCCTAAACATATATATGTTTCAAGTCGAGTATGTTTGGTACAATATACTGCAGAAGTGATTTTTTCTAGAGTGTAGTGTACAGTAACAACATTTGACGAAACAAAAAAGAGATTAGATTAAATGTGGCCACTAGCTATGTTCAGCGATAATTTGTCCATATTTTGGATAGCATTCAACAATCATCAAATTGAGTTGGTGGAAATTGTGGTTTAAATTTCTGCTCACAACGACTTGTCCTAGAAACTCGGCAATTCCCATTCCCAGCGGAGTTATCAATAAATGTCCTTTTCATTCATTCACAGAAATCAATAAATTAATGTATGCATTTGGCGTACTTTTTGCCTCAGCTCCAATGAATTTGTAACGTGGATGTCGATGCATTCCGTACTGATTTGTTGTTAAATTCGTTATCGCTTGGAAGGAGGAGAACGAAGAATGTTTGCAAAATTTTATTGTGAGTTCTATTTGTTGGTTGCATCGTCTAAACGTCTGTGTGGAATTCGTTTGACAAATTTATCGACATATCCTCGTGCAATTTATTCACTTCTGATTGGAGGGACCGGTCGTAATTTGTATTTTATATTTGTAGATCAACAATGTGGTTGTTATAAATAATGCTGGACCACACACACAAACGAGCAAACATTTCCAAGATGATAATAATAGTCCAAAAATTTATTAAATGACTCAGAAGCGGTGTGAATACTTTCACCATTGCCATGATATCCAGCATTAACGACGTGGAAATGTTATCGCGTAGTACCGTTCCGGGCAGGAGTGTTTGCTGACGGGCTTTGGTGCTCGTAATATTTCCTTGTCTCCGCATTGGATTTTACATTCCGTCTGGTTTACATTCCATTGTAATGCTCGGATATCATTTAAAATATGTCTCGTTAAATGCAATTGTAATGAACTTTTTACGGACAAGTATTCCCCAAGAAGCTTCCGCTTGTGTATCTCGTTTCCCATCTCCTTTGTCTGTGAATTTTTTACTTCTATGTACTTATTCTTTGCTCCTTTAATGACCTACACGGGCATTACGATTTTATGCAAATGTTTGTAACACCCATAAGAAATGCAAAAGCTATGCTCTTGGGAAGAAGAACAAATACTCGTATATATATATATGTATATTAATGGGATTTTCGTTTTTAGTATTAGCAAACACTGTAACAATGTTACATAAAAAGTCTCATGGTTGAATTCAGTACCACTTATGAAATCATGAAACAAATATTAATAAAACCAGTGAGGAAAGGCTTAAGTCCGGCTGATCGGCTATATTATACCCTACACCACTTCTTTAGAAAAGAATAAGTACTCATATACCTAGGTGTTCCAAACTTAAAAGAATTATCTCTCACAATTTACAACATTTAGAGTTATAATTTATATATAAATGTTAATTTTATTTCTATATTATTATAGAAACAAGTATTTTATACATGGCGGTGTATAAATATGTATTAAAAATTGGCAGCACACATACTGGATCATGATTTCTGAGCCGTGACACTCGTTATCAACAGTTCTGCTGCAATTGTATGGGAGATACGAAGCTCTATATGGTAGACTTCAACACGCAAGCGAATGAGAAATCTTTGTGAAAATACACTTCTCCAAAATCTTCCAAAAACAATTGTTAACCAAAGTTAATACAAAACACCAGCCATGTCCAATGAGAAGCAATTTTTGCTCCATCAAATGGAAAATTACCACACTATGCAGAAAAGCTTTTATGGTTTTTGACTGCACTAAGTGTAGTTTGTGATGTTTTGTATTAACTTTGGTTAACAATTGTTTTTGGAAGATTTTGGAGAAGTGTGGTTTCACAAAGATTTCTCATTCGCTTGCGTGTTGAAGTCAACCATATAGAGCTTCGTATCTCCCATACAATTGCAGCAGAACTGTTGATAACGAGTGTCACGGCTCAGAAATCATGATCCAGTATGTGTGCTGCCAATTTTTAACACATATTTATACACCGCCATGTATAAAATACTTGTTTCTATAATAATATAGAAACAAAATGGTCTTAAAGCCGGGAGAGTATCCTAGTTAGAATCACAAAGATTTACAGACCGAATAAAAGCAAGCAAACAACAATGTTAATTTTATTTATAAATGTTAACCGATTTTCTAGAAATTTGGTTGCGTTCGTTCTTCTTGATACCAAATTGGATGGAATATGTGCGCAAAAGCCAAAACTTTTTAACATAGGTTGACACTTTTCTCGTGTTGTGTACATGTTTCATGTAAATAGTTGATGGAATTAGATAAACCTCGAACATGAAAATGTTTTCTCTAAAAATGTTGTTATTGTCTTAGAAACTAAATATGTGACTAAACTATTCATTCCAGAGGTACTGGTCAGTAACAAAAATAGAAAGAATTTTTCATGAGCATTGTTTATGTGAGATCTTTCCGCTAAAAAATATAGCTCATAACTTTTGGAAATGCTATTTCAATTGTTTTCGACCGCGGTCAGCGCCCCCGCGATTTAATGAAATAAACCGAAATAGCAATTATGTGGCTTGAAGTATCCACAAATCCATAAATGCGTAGATAATGTGCTCCTAACGGAACAATCGCTAGAGCTCCATTAACTTTAGTTAAACTTGCGTGCATTTTTTTCGATCGTGTATTTCGCGCAGCACATCGACAGTTATATATAGATTGAGCTAAATTTATTTTCCTAGAAGGATTTTTCATGGTGATTCCCAAAATCAGACCTATGTTATACAGACTTCGCACAATTTTATTTTCTCTGAGTTTTGACTTCAATGCTGGAATAGTCATGTTTTGAAAAGTACCTCCTCATATAGTATTTTCGTTCGTTTTTAGTTTCGTTAGTCTTTAAATCGTTATTGATTTCTCACTAGGATATTCTCCTGGCTCTATACCAGCGATGGGCACACACATACTTCCTCAAAATTCAATATTGTGTGTCTGTTTTTGTGAGAAGTGCCTACGCTCTCTTTATGCACTGCGAGAAATATGATGTTAATTCTCCAGCAAATTTCATTTGATAGGTAATAAAGAAAAAAATAATTTCAGAAGCAAAAAGAAAAGTTGGACATATTCAATATCAAATTTTTTCCTTATTTATTGTATTTAAATTTTTCGGGTGTCCAACCTTTTTTGGTTGTGTGTATTTAAAAATGTTTGAACTTTTAAATATGTTATAAACAATATATACATATAGGCTTCTACCATTATAAAAAAGGTCATACGAGTTTACACATGACAACGTTCGTTGGCACTCTTAAAAAATAAAATAAATAAATATTGGCTTGTCATAGGCGTCCAACTAGTTCATTTGTTTACAATTCAGTACTAGTTAATATCTAGTTCAGCTATTATTATATTTGAGAATAAGAGAGAAAAGAGAATGGTGGTGGAAGAGCACATGTCGCTCTCCCGCATGTCTCCACCAAACAAGTACATATGTACTTGCTCTTAAAGCAGCTTAGACACTCGTTTTAGCTTATTTATCTGCTGCTGACAGCAGAAAGACTAACGTGTCGATCTGCAACCACCAAGTAGGTACCAAGCATGTACTGTAATCATCTCAGATAATCGTTTTTGCTGGCAGATATGCGAATGAGTTTGCAATGGTCACAGTGCAACTAGCTTATGACTGGTTCAATACGAAACTAGAAATGATTTTAGCTGCAGGAATCTAACTACGAGTTTAGTACAATTAAGTTAGTAAATAGTTACTTTAAAAGATACCTATTTATAATCATTTGAATAATTCTAAACACAAACTAACTTCATATCGTCAGATAAATAATGGTGTTTTTTTAATCTCAATATAAATCAGTCAAAATAATTAGTTTTTAACTAGTTGAAAAGTCATGCAGGGATGGATAATTGACCACTGCCTAGCGCATGTCCATGTTAAAATAGTCAGTTGGACTTATGGGAAATAATCGTTAAATGACTAGTTGTGTTTGTTAAAAAACTTGTTTTATGTTGCTTTTAAACCGATTCATTTTCCTGCAGGGTAGTTTAACCAACATCAGTTTCGTCGTTCTATGCGTTTTGTTATTGTATTTTCGTTTGTTTTCATTTCGATCTTTAAAACGTTATTGATTTGTCACTAGGAAATTCTCCGTGCCCATCGGTGTATGGTTTACAGTCAGGGGTAATCGACTGTATTTGTACGGAGCCTTGCGGATACCGGGGTCTGAAGAAAAGTGGTGAAATCTGGCCGGGTGCGGCGGGCGTCCGGTCGCGGCCCAGGGCACATGCATGGAATCCGTCTGTACCAGACAGTGCGGAATCTGTGACAAAGATGCTGAAAGTGTGCAATCCCGGGCTTCCAACTGGAAGCTCGGTCGATTGGATGAGGCGGATGGGCATCGGAGCAGGGCTGTGGAGTCGGCGTTGTTTTTGCAAATTTCATGAAATTATACTTTCAAATGCCTACATTTTATTATTTTGTTTACATATTTTGTATAAATATGTTTATGTACATACAAATCAATCGAAATTTTTGATCGCGAAAATAGTTGAATTAGATAATTTTGCAAAATTCCTCTGGGAGTCGACTCCGACTGCGACTCCGGCTACGACTCCGAGCTCGATTTTATAAAATGTACTGAATCAATTGCATTCCGGACAAAACATATTCATTCATATGTGTGTCCATTCATACATTTGTACAAAATAATTTAAAAATATACAATGTATTTATTGGAAAGTATAATTTCATGAAAGCAGCAAAAACAACGCCGATTTCGACTCCACAGCCCTGCATCGGAGGCACGCAGTATTAACACTGAATGCCGAGTCTCTACCCCACCTCGTCAAGTCTGAAGGCATGGTTTCATATGGATTCAGCTAAGTCCGACTTAAGGTTTACAAGAGGATGAGGGAGGAAATTCTTAATATACTCCTCCAAATAACACTGGTGTGGTATCTAATAACGAGCCTCCCTCTTCGCAAGCATTAGAGCAGCATGTGGCGGGAACTTCCGTTTCACCCTTTACCGATGTGCTTGCATGTGTTGAGAAGGCCGTCATCACGGGATCGGAAGAATCCTGTGGGGATGATTCCGGTGAGGATGAGCTTCTAGCGGACACAGACGACAAGGCAGATATAACGGTGGTGGCGAAACCTAACAATGGTCCGGTTCCTAAAATAAACCAACATACTAAGGCAGTACATCTACCTTTAAAGACCTCCTGATGACCTGGTCCTAATTCAGGAACCATGGTTGAATGGAGATATGGTTTGTGGGATTAGGACGCCAGGGTTTAAGCTGTTCAAGGTAATGGAAGACATAGATCCTGTATACTTGCCAAGAACGGCCTAAATATATACCTCCTTCCTTCTTTTAGTAGATAAGACATAGTATCAGCCAGCCTCGAGTTAGAAAACTCTCATGTTTGGTCGGCCTCCGTTTATATGGCACATAACTCTGAGACGCCACCTTGTGCATTGGAATCACTGGTAGGAGCTGCAAACGAGAAGAACAAGGACCTAATTGAGTGTAGTAATGTAAATGCACACCATCATATATGGGGAAGTCATATAGAAGGATGGACTTAATACATGCGTTGTATGGAGACATGGCGTCCTAACAATGCGATAAGCGTCATTGCGATAATAATTTGGAATAATTGGTAAATGGGTAAGAACATATATATGTGGATATATCTAATTCTGAACCGATAATCGCTAAATTAAGCAATATTCGTTACTAAATTGAGAAACATCTTTCTGGAGAATTTTGTAAAGATCGGAAGTAAAGTACAACTTCTATATCGCTTTGTAACCAAAACAGGAGGAACATATATATGGAGGTTATATATAAATCTGAATCGATTTTCCCTGAATACTCATTCATGTAAAATAGAAACATCTTTCTGTCAAATTTCGTACTGATCGGATAAAATACAGTCTCTACAGCGCTTAGATGTCAAATCGGGGCTAACATATATATGGGGGCTATATCTAAATCTGAACCGATTTTCTCCGAATTTGGCAGTATTCCTTCATGTAATAGGAAACCTCTTTCTGCCGAATTTCGCACTGACGAGATATAAAATACAGTTTCTACAGCGCTTACATATCAAATCAGGGGTAACATATGTATGGGGGCTATATCTAAATCTGAACCGATTTCTCCCAAATGTTGTATTGTCTCTAAGTGTATCACGAGACTACTCTCTGTCATTTTTTTTACTCGTATGCCAAATCGGAGGTACATATATATGGGATGTAAATCTGAACCGATTTTAACCAAATTCAATAGGACGGACAGACAGACAGACAGACGGACATAGCTAAATCGACTCAGAAAGTGATTACAACATCGATCGGTATAATAAACAATGGGTCTATCTCTTCTAATTTTGGGTGTTACAAACAAATGCACAAAGTCATAATACCCTGTACCACAGTGTCGTGTAGGGTATAAAAAGCCAACAACAATTTGTTTGTTAAATTTTTGAAATCAAGAATCGTAACGAAGAAACAATGCCTAATTGCAAAAGTGTATGGATATATGTATACCCATATTGTAAAAATAGTGAAATTAAAAAAAATATTTTTCATATTATTTATTTAGGCAATTTTGTTTGGGAGGTACCAAAAGAAGCGTGGCAATAACGTCCATTTTAATCCCCTCACCTTAGAGGTATATATCATTTGCTTCGAACAAAAAGTGTAACACATCGAAGGAGTGACCTAAGTTTTGGGTCATTTTAAGTCGAATGAGCAATGTCCGTCCGTCTGTTTTCCTGTTGGTGCGCACAATAATTCTCGAAAGGAGTAACCGATTGACTTCAAATTTGGTATGTGGTAATATTTTCTTCTATCTCCAGCTAAGTTTGAAGATGGGCCATATTGATCAACTCCTTCTAGCACCTCCCCCACAAAGGGTTAACATTTATTGAAATATTGATTATTTAATAACTTCTATACTAATTATTTGAATTCTCTGATTTAGTAGTCACTATTACTTCGAGAAAATTGGGCGAAGTTGCCACGCCCCTTTTGGCACCTCCCACACATATTGACCATTTTGTACCAAAAGTTACCAGCTTATAACTTTAATACCAGTTCATAAAAATACCTGAAATGTTGTACAGTGTAATGCTTTTATAGTATCAAGAGTCCAGAAAAAAATGGGCGTGATTTGCCCGCCCCTTTTGATACCTCCCACACAAATGGACCTTTTTGTACCAAAAGTTACCAGCTTATAACATTAATACCAGTTCATACAAATACTTGAAATTTCGTACAGTGTAATGCTGTATAGAGAAAATTGGCCGTAATTGGCACGCCCCTTTTGGTACCTCCCACACAAATGGACCAGTGTTATGCGCAGCCTTAACAGTTGATAAGTGTAATGTGCGTTCCATATAAGCCAAATTTTAAAAATGATATATCTTGCACAATTTGTTAGCGAAAGTGCTGAAATTTTGTGTATATGTATCTGGTGGCAGTCTACGTGATTGGTCCAAAAATGGGCGGAGTCGGACGAATAGGTTTGGTGCCGCCCGTATAAGCCACATTTTGAAAATTATATATCTTGAAAAATGTGTTAGCGAGAGTGCTGAATGTAGCTGATGGCATGCTACGTGATGGGTCAAAAATGGACGGGATCGGAAATCTGTAATCTGGGGCAACGAAGTGGACCGGGTCCAGCTATCTATACATACATATATATAAAAGAGAGCGTCTGTTTGTGGGTTTGTTTGTTTGTTCCGTATATACCCCTAAACGGCTGGACGGATCTTCTTGAAATTTTCGCAGAATGTACATGTGTGGTTCAAAAAAAATGGGCGGGATTGGACCAATGGTCGTGCACGCAATCTGAAATCTGGGGCAACGAAGTGGACCGGGTGCAGCTAGTCTATATATATAAAATAGAGTTTCTGTATGTGGGTTTGTTTGTTTGTTTGTTCCGTATAGGAGTCATTCCATACCAAACGGGACGATTTTTGACATCACTATTTTTGACTGCTTCAAAATTTTGTGTATGCATTATTTACCTAAAAATGTCTTGTACGTAGTTCAAGAAAAAAATTTTTAAAAAATTTCTTTAAGAGTTATGAACAATTTAAAGTTGACGAAATTACGTTTTTTTCTAAAAGGTGTGTTCATTTTTAAGCTTTTGTCTCCTGAAATACGTGACCGATTTTAATGTGCTATACCTTGTTTTGAAGGTAATTTCAACTACTACAACTAACTTGAGTAAGCACTGCAACAAATATACTAATTTTTAATGTTTTTGCCCATTTATACTTTCTATTGCGATTTTCAAAATGATTTTTTTGAAATTTTAATGTCGTGTTCTTAGATGTCTTTGTTAGCTACTGCATGAATTTGGAAGTGGTGAATTGATGGGAACAATTTTTTTCGATTTTTTAAAAAATACCATTTGCATAATTTCTGTGAGTGTGCTTTAAATAATTAACAGAATGATTATTTTTAGTCATTTGTTTATTAAAACAGTAAGAACAGTAAAACATTTAGAAATGAATGACAATTTTAATAATCAGTATACTAATGTAAAAACAAGTAAGAAAGTCTCAGTCGGGTAAACCGACTAAGGTATACCCTCACTTTGTGAGTAATGTAATATTGAATATTACTCGAATTATTCTGTCAATTTGTGTGGGAGGTACCAGAAGGGGTTTATCAAATACACCTTTTTTTTGCTGAACATTAGATACTTTACATTCATTGCACTGTGCCGACTTATAAGCATTTATGTGCACTGGTATAAATGTTATGAGACATTAAATTGTGGTATGATTTGGGCATTTTGTGTGGGAGGTACAAAGAGGGGCGTGGCAATAACGCCCATTTTTCACAGGGCTATAGACACTATAAAAACATTACACTGTACAAAATTTCAAGTCTTTTTATACACTGGTTTTAATGTTATAAGCTGTTAACTTTTGGTGCAAAAAGGTACCTTTGTGTGGGAGGTACCAAAAGGGGCGTGACAACAACACCCATTTTTACCTGGACTGTAGGCAATATAAAAGCATAATACTGTACAAAATTTCAAGTATTTTTATACACTGTTATTAATGTTATAAGCTGTTAACTTTTGGTGCAAAATGGTGCATTTGTGTGGGAGGTACCAAAAAGGACGTGGCGACTCCGCCCATTTTTCTCGAGTTGATAACGACTAATAAGCTAATACTATGTGTGGAATTTCAAAAGATTCGAATAAGTAGTATAGCAGTTATTAAAGAATCAATATTTCACAACATTTTAACCCTTTGTGGGGGAGGTACTAGAAGGAGTGGACCAATATGGCCCATCTTCGAACTTAGCCGGAGATAGAAAAAAATATTACCACATACCAAATTTGAGGTCAATCGGTTACTCATTTCGAGAGTTATCGTGCGCACCAGCCAGCAGACAGACAGACGGACGGACATTGCTCATTCGACTTAAAATGACCCAAAACGGATTTCCTCCGAACATACTTGGGGTCTTAGGTCACTCCTTCGACGTGTTACACTTTTTTCCGTAGCAAATGATATATACCCTCGTCACACTAAAGTGAGGGTATAATAAGAACAATAAAAATGTATGAGAAAGATTCGAATAAAGTATACTATTAACAGTAAAAAAGAAGAAAATAGGTATAAAAATATTAATCATTGTAAACCGTCTTAACACATTACTTTTCGTAAGTTGACGTTGTCTGAACTCTAAATTTTTTATCGGACAATGAATGCGTGGTAGTTTTGAGTTCAAGAAATTACTTTTGCTTTATTATTGCTTTGTTTTTTCTTTGAATTGTCGAATTGAATGTGAAAAACGGACTAACAAAGTTATTGACTTCTTTTTTTACATCAAAGAGTGAAATCCAGGTTACTATGATTTTAAAAAAATTGTTCATCTCAGAGTATAGTTTAACAAGTACTTTCTTATCTTTTGACTCTTGCTATTGTTTAATGAGTTTTGTTTTTTAAATATCAAGCCATGGCTCATTTTTTCGTTTTTGCAAATAGTTTTGCAAAATTAAAAATATTTATTGTTGTTATTGTTATATTAATAAACTAACGGCTAAAAATTATCATTCTGTTAATTATTTAAAGCACATTCCCAGAAATTATGCAAATGGGTTTTTTTATAAAAAATCGTAAATCAATTCACCACTTCCAAATTCAAACAGTAGCTAACAAAGACATCTAAGAATACGACATTAAAATTTCAAAAAAATCGAAGGGTGTATTCAATAGAAAGTATAAAAGGGCAAACAAATTAAAAATTAATACATTTGTTGCAGTGCTTACTCAAGTTAGTTGTAATAGTTAAAATTACCTTCAAAACAAGGTACATTAAAATCGGTCACGTATTTCAGGAGATACAAGCTCAAGAATGAACACACCTTTTAGAAAAAAACGTAATTTCGTCAACTTTAAATTGCTCATAACTCTTTTAGAATTTTTTTTAAATTTTTTCTTGAACTACGTATAAGATATTTTTAGGTAAATAATGCATACATAAAATTTCGAAGCAGTCAAAAATAGTGATGTCAAAAATCGTCCCGTTTGGCATGGAATGACTCGTAGACGCCTAAACTAAATTTCAAATTTTGATATTGAGAACATTTTTTGGCTACAGTGCTGAAATTTTGTGTGTATGAAACGGACCAAGGGGCCTGGCCCCGACCATATAAGCCAAATTTTGAAATTGAAATATTTATTAGCGAGAGTTCTGTAGTTTAGTGTATATGTACCTGGCGACAGTCTACGTAATTGGTCCTAAAATAGGCGGGATCGGGCCAGTGGGCGTGGCCCGCCCACATAGACCAAATTTAGATATCTTGCACAGTTTGCTAGCGCTAGTGCTACAATGTTTTGTATTTGCATCTGGTGGCATTCTACGTAATTGTTCCAAAAATTTGCAGGATCGGACCAATGGGCGTGGCCCCGCCAATATAAGCCAAATTTGGAAATTGAGATATTTTGCACAATGTGAGCGCGCGTTCCGTAATTATGTGCATATGTATCTGGTGGCAGCCTACGTGATTGTTCCAAAAATGGGCGGGATCGGAGCAATGGGCGTGGCCCCGCCCATATAAGCCAAATTTTGAATTGAATTGCACAATTTATTAGTGAGGGTTCTGTCATTTTATACATATGTATCTGGTGGTGGTCCACGGGATTGTTCCAAAAATGTCAGGGATTGGACCAATGGGCGTGGCTCCGCCCATATAAGCCAAATTTTTAAATTGAGATGTTTGCACAATTTATTGCCGAGAGTGCTGTAGTTTTGTGCAAATGTATCTGGTGATAGTCTAAGTGATTGGTCTAAAAATGAGCGGAATCAGACCCCTCCCATATAAGCCAAATTTTTAAACTGAGATATCTTGCAGGATGTTTTAGCGAGAGTGCTGTAATTTTGTGTATATGTATTCCGTGTCAGTCCACGTGATTTTTTCAAAATTGGACGGTATCGGAAATCTAAAAGCCGAGGCAACGAAGTGGACCGGGTCCAGCTAGTCTATACATATAAAAGAGAGTGTTTGTTTGTTCGGTATAGGCATCTAAACGGCTGGACCGATCTTCTTGAAATTTTCACAGAATGTACATGTGTTGGGGGTGGTGGTACTTGAATTTTCGATATATCAAGTGGGCGTGGATTTGCCCACATGGGTCAAATTTTGATATAGAGAAAATTTTTTTGCTAGAGTGCTGAAATTTTGTGTGTATGCATTTAGTGGCAGATCATGTGCATTTTTCAAAAATGGCGGAATCGGACCAATGGGCGCCCATATAAGCCAAATTTTGAAATTGAGATATCTAACATAATTTGTTACAGAGAGTGCTGAAATTTTGCGTATATATATCTGGTAGCAGTCTTCGAAATTGTTATTTTGTGTACATATATCTGATAGCAGTCTGCGTAATTGGTCCAAAAATGGGCGGGATCTGACCAAAGGGCGTGTCCGCGACCATATATGTTAAATTTTGAAATTGAGATATCTTGCACACTTTGATAGCGGGAGCGCTGTAATTTTATGCATATGTATGTGTGGTAGTCTACGTGATTAGTCCAAAAATGGGAAAACCTATATAAGCAACCTTTTCAAATTGAGGTACAGTATAACCTCTGTAATCCGGACAGATATAGTTTCGACCATTGTCCGGATTACTGAATTGTCCGGACTACAGTACAAAACTCGAAAGTGGGTCATATTTTCATATTTAATTAAGAAACGCGTTTCTTAAAAAGAAAAATATAAATAA
The DNA here is from genome assembly GCA_963930755.1 of Eudasyphora cyanicolor. Taxonomy (NCBI): domain Eukaryota; kingdom Metazoa; phylum Arthropoda; class Insecta; order Diptera; family Muscidae; genus Eudasyphora; species Eudasyphora cyanicolor. The sequence goes on from OZ005737.1 coordinate 96,961,619, forward strand.
TAAATGCAATCGACTCTTTTACACTTATCTTTTTGCAGTTCTTTAGATCTGTTTTTAAATTATTTTAGAAATATTATTACTTACTCAACCTATAAAATAGCACTTGAAAGGGTTCGGCTGCTTTCTTATTTGTCTACAAAAAATAGTGAATTTCTTCAAGATTACAATGGAGTCTATGTCCTTTTCAATATTTTCGTTTGACATAACTGACGGAACTATAACATCATCAGTGGTGAACAAGAAATGAAAGATTTGTGTGGTCCCAGTTTCTTTCTGTGTAATCCTCCGTATTGATTTCATTTTCTTGTGATGGAGCCTTACCCAATAACTGAAGTGCTATCAGCGGCTTCTTAGCATTTATCAGAAATTTCTTCAATCTTCAAACACGGAAGTCGATATCCACCTTTTTGGTAGACTTATATTCAAAAGGAAGTTAAAATTGTTTAAACGCTCATGGATTTTCATGCTTACCTATTAAAAGGAAAGGCAACGTATGAGATACAGGCTCGTTACCATGAAGGAAAATCTATCTGCTGACATTTTTCTGATTGGAGCTGAATTAAAAACGTTGTTGTTGGAAGAGCCCTCAAAAATAGAGCAGAGTCAAGTTCCACTTCCTCGACGGTTTTCAAAAATAATACAGCAGATTTATCACTTTATAATTTTTCGCCTCATATTTCCAAGCACCAATTTCATTACAAATTTTGAACTTTAGCAACCACCGGTTACTTTGAAAAAAATTATCATTTCCCAGAACCACTAAATAATTATTTTTTTTGGCTAAAGGTATAATAACGTTAAAAAAACTTAAAAACAAACACAAAAACATATTGATGTCCGGACTACAGAGGTAAAATTTCGAAATTGTCCGGATCATTCAGCTGTCCGGATTACTGGATAGTTCGGACTATCGAGTGTCCGGATTAGAGAGGATATACTGTATCTTGCATAATCTGTTTGCGAGAGTGCTGTAATTTTGTGTATATGTGTCTGGTGGAAGCCTACGTGATTAGTTCAAAATGGGCGGGCTCAGACTAATGGGCGTGGCCCCGCCCATGTAAGCCACATTTTGAAATTGAGAAATACTCGTATTGCACAATTTGTTAGCGAGATTGTTGTTATTTTATGGATGTGTATTTGGTGGCAGGATTCGTTATTGGTTCAAAAAATTAATGGGATCGGAAATCTCAATCTGGGACAACGAAGTGGACCTGGTCCATCTAGTCGTCTATATAGTTCAATATTTAAGAATGATTTCATGTAAATGTTGACCGTCCAATTTTGCATTTTTTCTCCTACATATCGGCCGGTATCTCACGAATAAATTCTTAACTATTGGCATCCAGTGCGTCAACCGTTGCGGGCTTGTGCCTATAGACATGAGCATTAACATAAAGTCGCGGCCAATTAACTCTTCACCGAACTCGCTTCTCAATTGGGCCATAGTTTCACGTAATATGTGGCATGTCCAACCGTGTTGTTGAAACCACATGTCATCCAAGTCAAGCCCTTTCATTGCATTCACAGTAACGTTCCTGCCTTTGACGCCTTTGAAAAGTACGGTCCAATGATGCCACCTGCGATATTTTCCCCAGTCCGCACTCTACGTATGCGTGTTTTTAGTTTAATGTCCAATAACGTAAATTTGGTGCGAAATTTAGTCAAAAGATTCCGAATAGGTCGCACAAACTGACCATAAAACCAGTAAGGAAAGGTTAAAGTCGGGCGGGGCCGACTATATAATACCCTACACCACATCGGCAATGTACATTAAGAATTTCTTTTTGAATAGTTGGAATAATTAGTTTCCTTTCTTTTACGAAAGTACTTAGCTCCCCCGCCACGTCAAGGCTTATTCCAAAGAGGAGTTTAATACAATGTGTGGAATTAAAAATTTAACTAATAATAATATTCCACATATTTGCATTTACTGTGGTTATTATTAGCCTTAACACAATAAATAGTCCGATTTTTGGTCGTACACAATATAAGTAATATATGCAGGGTATGTTAGGTAGGTACTACCTTGGAATAATTGGTTTAAGTAATGTTTTAATTTTCATTTCCGCTGAAGCCTTTCAGGTCTCTAAAATAGCGCTTATATAAAAAATTAGGAACATCTTTCTGGAAAATTTTGATCGGAAGTAAAGTACAACTTATATAGCGCTTTGGTACCAAATCAGGAGGAACATATATATGGAGGTTATATATAAATCTGAACGGATTTTCCTTGAATACTCATTCATTGAAAAAGAAACTTCTTTCTGTCAAATTTCGTACTGACCGGATATAAAATACAGTCTCTACAGCATTTACATGTCAAATCGGGGGTAACATATATATGGGGCCTATATCTAAATCTGAACCGATTTTCTCTGAATTTGGAAGTATCCTTTCATATAATAAGAAACATCTTTGTGTAGATTTTTTTACTGATCGGATATAAAATACAGATTGTACAGCGCTTACATGTTAAATCGTGGGAAACGTATATATGGGGGCTATATCTAAATCTGAACCGATTTCCCTCAAATTTGCCAGTGTTAATTCATGTAATGAGAAACCTCCTCTGACAATTTTTTTTACTGATCGGATTTAAAATACAGTTCTACAGCGCTTACATGTCAAATCGGGGGTAACATATACATATATGGGGGCTATAACTAAATCTGAACGGATTTCCCTCAAATTTTTTTACTGATCGGATATAAAATACAGTTTCTACAGCGCTTACATGTCAAATCGGGGGTAACATATATATGTGAATTAATATATAAGAATAAGAAACCTCTTTCTGCCGAATTTCGTACTGATCGGATTAAAAATACACTTTTTACAGCGCTTACATGTAAATGGGGGGTAACATATATATGGGGCTATATCTAAATCTGAACCGATTTGCTCCGAATTTGGCAGTATTCCTATATATAATAAACCTCTTTCTGCAGAATTTCACACTGATCGGTTATAAAATAAATTTTTTATGGCGCTTACATGTCAAATCGGGGCTAACATATATATGGGGGCTATATCCAAATCTGAACCAATTTTAACCAAATTAAATAGGGATCGTCCATGGGCCAAGAAAAAAAATATGTGTAAAGTTTCGTCAAGATCGGGCCATATTTGCGACCTGTACTTTGATTACAAGAATACATTTACAGACAGACTGTGATGACGAAAGTTCTCACGGCGTTTTCGTCCACACTAATTTTTATATATAAAGTTTATTTTGTTATTTTTGAATATTTTCCTTGTTAATTTTACTATTATATTGTATTAATATTGATAATTTTAAGTACAAATGAATTATTATTCTGAGTTAAGATCATATGAAATAAGTACAGCCTGTTCAAAATACGTTAGTCATAAGTACAGTCTCGCCAAAACACCGAACCACGTGGAAGCCCAAAATGGTAAACAAAGTACCGTTGGATAGCAAGTACACAAGTACAGTCTACGCAAAACATCGAACACGTGGGTACCATAAGTTGTAAACAAGATCCCGTTAGGATGCGGCGTCATCCGAGCCCACGTGTTTATCGTAGCGACGCAGCAGAGGATATAAAAGGAAGCAGAGACAGAAACTCGGTCAGTTGGTCGGCAGCCGTAACGCAGAAGACACGTAAGTATCGGGTCCCAAGGAATACGCTTCAACTAAAATATACAGTGCCAAAGGATAAATTGGAGGGTCATCGTGATCTCACTAAAGTAAATAAAACTTGAGTTGTAAGTGAACTTGGAGGATCATCCTGATCTCCAATAATTAATTATAAATCGTGTCGCGAGTGAAATTGGAGGATCATCCGGATCTCCAATAATTAATTATAAATCGTGACTCGAGTGAAATTGGAGGATCATCCGGATCTCCAATAATTAACTATAAATCGTGACGCGAGTGAAATTGGAGGATCATTCTGATCTCCAATAATTAATGATAAATCGTGTCGAAAGTGAAATTGGAGGATCATTGCGATCTCCAATAATTTATGATAAGTAGTGCCGTGGGTGAAATTGGAGGATTATTGCGATCTCCAATAATTTATTATAAATAGTGCCGCAAGTAATTGGAGGATCATTGCGATCTCCAGTAAATAACGATAGGGTGCTGTAAGTGAAATTGGAGGATCATCCTGATCTCCAATAATTAATAATAAATCGCGTCGCGAGTGGAACTGGAGGATCATTGCGATCTCCAATAAATAGTGCCGTAAATGAAATAGGAGGGTTTTCTAGATCTCCAAAGATTATTTATTTTATTTATAAACCGAGTCGTGAGTGAGCTTGGAGGGTCTCTCTGATATCCAACCAATATTTACATATTGGTATAGTGCCGTGAGTGAAATTGGAGGGTTATCCGGATCTCCAATAACTACATACATATTATTCGTATTTTAAGAAACTTTGGAGGGTCTCCGAGATCTCCAGAAACAAAGAATAAACGGCGTCATGAGTGAAATTGGAGGGTTATCCTGATCTCCAATTGTTATTTATAAACAGTGTCGCGAGTGCGATTGGAGGGTCACTCTGATATCCAACAATTATCTATATATTGTTATAGCACCGCGAGTGAAATTGGAGGGTTATCCCGATCTCCAATAAATACATATTAATCGTGTCTTCAGGAACATTGGAGGGTCTCCGCGATCTCCAGAAACAAAGAATAAACAGCGTCGCGTGTGGAATTGGAGGGTCACCGCTATCTCCAACAACTACAAATAAATATCACCGCGAGTGGAAATTTAAGTGTCATCCCGACCTACACTATTAACTATAAATAGAGATACCGAAGAGATCATTGATTAGACCCCATCCGCCCCATAGAAGAAAAACCAACGGTAGCAGATAAACCCATCTAACGACACCGCCCAACGACCAAACTCGAAGACGACGAAGATCCCGCTATTTGAAGTATCCTGACATACATTCATACGTATTATAACTAATTTAATTATAAATCATCAGAACAATTTTAAATAAAACACCGAGATTGGAATATTGTAAACATCAACTACTGTCTTCTTACTCTCTGTTACTGCAAATATAAATTTCTGTGACGAACCCATTCCCCGCGAGCATATCCCAGCAACCGGAGGAAACTCGTCGTTACAGTGGCGCCCGAGCAGGGACAGTGAGAGTAAACAAACTATATATTAAAAACAAATATCCAATAAAACGGTATAAAAAAAATCGCTAACAAGAACCTCGTTTCGGGAAACATGTTCCTACAATATGTCTTCTAGTCTTCGAGTCACTTGGGCTTACGGTCTACGGAAAGAAGAGCTGAACCGTTACCTAACAGAGTTTGGCTGTGATGTAGATGGTACCGTCGAAGAGCAGCGGAAGCGGTTTGCGATGTTCTTGAATGGGTACCATGAGGATGAACACATGCCTAGGCTCCTCGAGTTACAGGCCATGCATGAGCGAACTAGTAGCGAGAAGAAGCCCGCGACTCCGCATAAGGATGCACACACGCAAATGGATACAATAGATTTAAAGTCGCCGACGACATCGCTACTGCGTATTCCACCGATGGAGGAGATCTCGCGACATGAGCAAGTCACGCGACTGCAAGTACCGAGAAACACGACACAAAAAGTGCAGGACGTTAGAGGTATCGCCGACCAAGTCCGGAAATGGAATCTCAGTTTCAATGGGGAACGGGAACCTTGGGAATTCCTGGAAAGAGTAGAAGAACTAGCCCACATGTACGAAATACCCACTGACCGAATAACCACTATAATGCCCGAAATCCTCACAGGAAAAGCATTGGTGTGGTATCGGAATAACAATCTACGTTGGGGCACCTGGACGGGATTCAAGCAGGACTTCCTCAAATTCTTCTTGCCATCCCGGTATTTCGAGAATTTGGACGACGAGATTCGCCGACGGAAGCAGAAGACCCGAGAATCATTTAAAAACTATTCGCTTCGTATGCAGAATCTCATGAGGCACGGCGAATACACCGAAGAACAAAAACTAGAGAGAATCTTCAGAAACGCGTTGCCAGAGTACCAGTGGTATATCCGCAGACGGGATTTCCTGAGCCTTGCCGAACTTATAGGAATGGCAGAGGATATGGAAGGCATACCTTCCCAGCCAACGCCACCCAGAGATCAACATCGACGCATGAATCCCGACGAAACACAGCAGAATCAGCTACCCCGGATAAATCCAAGCACGGCGTGTCGACGTTGTGGACAGGATGGTCATTTCGCGTCGCAATGCCAAAGAGAACCCGTACTGTTCTGTTGGGTTTGCGGACGTCGCGATGTGCGGACCATCCAATGCTGTCGCCGTCGGCCGGGAAACGGATCACGGGACCGTACCGAACGAGGAGGTATGGGTCCCCAGAACGTAACACAGCAGTTAACACCTCAATACACCTCGATCCCAACAGGCTAGTGGCGACGATCCTCCTCGGAGAGATGTTGGTCCACGCCACAGTCGATACCGGGGCAACACGCTGTTTCATCAGCGAGGGATTTTCCCAAGCCATAGCAGAAATTAGTACCCGACATCCCTGTAATTCCATGGTCACACTGGCTGATGGAGCCCAACGCCAAATCAACTTCGAGCTGGAAACCCTAATCAACATCGGGCAGCTTCAGATTCGGCAAAAGTTGCTCATCATGCCGGATGCCACGGAGGATATAATACTTGGACTCGATTTCCTGATTAAATGTGATGCGCAGATATCTTGCGCTGGACTTATGTGCCGTTTCCAAGCTCTCAATGACTCAAGCAATAGACTCCCTGACCGGAATTTACATCTACATGTGGCCCAGACTTCACCGGATGACACGTCGGAAGCCGTCGGAATGACAACTGAAAGTGTATCAGAGAGCCCAGAAAACCACCGCAGAAATTTACAAGTCAAGGATCATAGCCCTGATAACCAAGACAGGATCAATATCTTCTTAGAAGGGGAGCTTCAACAGTTCCGGGAATTGCATGGATTATCAACAGTAGCCACCCACAAGATTGTAATGACAGACGACCGCCCATTCAAGCTTCGGTATGCACCACGGAATCCCGCGATGCAAGCTATCATCGATGCAAAAATCAACGACCTTCTTGCCAACGGATATATCGAACCTTCCCGTAGCGCCTACAGTTCCCCAATTACCCTAGCTCAGAAGAAGAATGGAACATGGAGACTCTGCATGGATTTCCGCCATTTAAATAGCAGATCGGACCCGGACGCGTACCCGCTGCCACGAATATCGTCTATACTGGATCGTCTAAGGGAAGCTACGTACGTGAGTAGTCTGGATCTAAAAGATGGTTACTGGCAAATCCCCCTGGAAGAAGACAGTAAGAAGTACACCGCCTTCACCGTCGCCGGCAGGGGCCTATACCAATGGCGGGTGATGCCATTTGGATTACATTCGGCACCAGCTACTTTTCAAAGAGCACTCGACAGTGTAATTGGCCCTGAGTTAGAGCCCTTCGCATTCGCCTACTTGGACGATATCATAGTTACCGGAAGGACACTGGACGAACATTTGGAGCACCTCGGAGAAGTTTTCCGTAGACTGAGGGCTGCTAACTTAAAAATTAACCCTGAGAAATGTGAGTTCTTCAAGCGGGAGACAAAATATTTAGGACACGTCGTCAGTGCGGAAGGAATTCATACAGACCCCGATAAAGTTGCAGCGATTCAGGAAATGTCCCCACCAGGTAACCTGAAGGAACTACGCCGCTTCCTCGGTGTTGTATCCTGGTACCGTCGCTTTGTACCCGAGTTCGCCACCCTCGCATTCCCTCTTACCTCTCAACTAAAGAAAGGAAAGCACTGGAAGTGGACCGAAAACCAGCAAACTGTTTTCGAGATATTGAAGATGAGACTGACGCAAGCTCCCGTCTTGGCTTGCCCTGACTTCTCGAAAACGTTTATTCTTCAGACGGATGCCAGTGATCATGGGCTTGGAGCCGTTCTAACACAGGAACTTGATGGCGAGGAACGAGTAATCGCGTACGCGAGCCGCACCTTAAATGCGGCTGAGAGGAATTACTCTGCTACGGAGAAAGAATGCCTGGCCATCGTATGGGGCATACGAAAGATGCGTCCATATCTGGAAGGTTACCGATTCCATGTCATCACTGATCACCTATCGTTGAAATGGCTGAATTCAATCGATAACCCTACGGGACGACTCGCCAGATGGGCTCTCGAACTGCAGCAGTATAATTTCACGGTGCAATATAGAAAAGGAAAATACAATGTTGTTGTTGATGCCCTGTCCCGCCAGCCATTGGAATCTCTTCAACGAGCTACCGTGGACGAGACCACTTCATGCAAATGGCTGCAGAAAAGGTTACAGGAAATTAAGCAGAACCCAGAGAAATTCGCCGATTACGCCGTAATTGATGGACAACTATTCCGACATATCCCGAGGCACACTAACGATGAGGACTGCACCCCGTGGAAGCTTTGTGTGGCCACTCATCTGCGAGAACGGGTACTTCACGAAAATCACAGTCAACCCTCCGCTGGACACTTAGGAATTAGGAAAACGGTCAATCGAGTATGCAATAGGTACTACTGGCCAGGAATGATCCGTGACGTGGCGAAATACGTTCGAAGTTGTCAGTCGTGCCAGCAATATAAACCGAGTCAAGTTGCGCCCGCTGGTGAAATGCTTATCACCATTCCCGAAGAACCATGGGCCACTGTCTGCGCGGATTTTGTGGGACCCTTACCCAGAACCAAACATGGAAATACGATGCTGCTGGTATTCTTCGACCGTTTCTCGAAATGGGTAGAATTAATACCGCTACGAAAAGCAACTGCAGACAGCGTGGTTAAATCCTTTAGAGAACGAATTTTGTCCCGATTTGGAACACCGAAAATCCTCGTAACTGACAACGGGAGTCAGTTCACCAGCAGAGTCCTTCAGAAGTATTTACAGGAAATTGGAATTCATCACCAGTTCACCGCTCCGTACTGTCCACAGGAGAATCCGACCGAACGAGCAAATCGCACGATCAAGACCATGATAGCGCAATTAGCTCAGAATCAACATAATAAATGGGACGACAATTTACCGGAGATAACGCTGGCTATAAACACCAGTACCTCCGAATCTACAGGATATAGTCCCGCTTTCTTGATCCAAGGACGGGAACCGCGATTGCCAGCGGCTCTCTATGACGAGCTTGTCACCGGAACCGGCGCGGTTACCCATACACCGGAAGGAAAAGCTAAGGAACTGCAGGAGATATTCAAAATTGTCCGCAACCAGATAGGTAGGGCTGCCGAAGACCAAAGGCGACACTACAATCTTCGCCGTCGACCCTGGAAACCGAAAATCGGTGATTTAGTTCTTGTTCGTCAACACCCATTATCAAAAGCGGTGGACAACTTCGCCGCGAAATTAGCCCCAAAATTCGACGGGCCCTACGCCGTATTGAATTTCCCGTCTCCTGTAATAGTTTGCGTCCAACGCCGCGGATCTACCGAATGTCGAAACGCACACCTCAGTGAAATTAAACAGTTTATTGACCCTCCATCATCCGATACAAATCAATCTGACCCGACCCAGCTAAAGAATTAATTATTTTCTCTTTATCTTTCCCAGATCAATACAAATGCAATGGACGACAGTACCGCCTCCTGGTAAACCGCCACTGCAAGGCGATCGTCATTCCGCTGGGAGGAGGAGAGGCAATGTGATGACGAAAGTTCTCACGGCGTTTTCGTCCACACTAATTTTTATATATAAAGTTTATTTTGTTATTTTTGAATATTTTCCTTGTTAATTTTACTATTATATTGTATTAATATTGATAATTTTAAGTACAAATGAATTATTATTCTAGTTAAGATCATATGAAATAAGTACAGCCTGTTCAAAATACGTTAGTCATAAGTACAGTCTCGCCAAAACACCGAACCACGTGGAAGCCCAAAATGGTAAACAAAGTACCGTTGGATAGCAAGTACACAAGTACAGTCTACGCAAAACATCGAACACGTGGGTACCATAAGTTGTAAACAAAATCCCGTTAGGATGCGGCGTCATCCGAGCCCACGTGTTTATCGTAGCGACGCAGCAGAGGATATAAAAGGAAGCAGAGACAGATACTCGGTCAGTTGGTCGGCAGCCGTAACGCAGAAGACACGTAAGTATCGGGTCCCAAGGAATACGCTTCAACTAAAATATACAGTGCCAAAGGATAAATTGGAGGGTCATCGTGATCTCACTAAAGTAAATAAAACTTGAGTTGTAAGTGAACTTGGAGGATCATCCTGATCTCCAATAATTAATTATAAATCGTGTCGCGAGTGAAATTGGAGGATCATCCGGATCTCCAATAATTAATTATAAATCGTGACTCGAGTGAAATTGGAGGATCATCCGGATCTCCAATAATTAACTATAAATCGTGACGCGAGTAAAATTGGAGGATCATTCTGATCTCCAATAATTAATGATAAATCGTGTCGAAAGTGAAATTGGAGGATCATTGCGATCTCCAATAATTTATGATAAGTAGTGCCGTGGGTGAAATTGGAGGATTATTGCGATCTCCAATAATTTATTATAAATAGTGCCGCAAGTAATTGGAGGATCATTGCGATCTCCAGTAAATAACGATAGGGTGCTGTAAGTGAAATTGGAGGATCATCCTGATCTCCAATAATTAATAATAAATCGCGTCGCGAGTGGAACTGGAGGATCATTGCGATCTCCGATAAATAGTGCCGTAAATGAAATAGGAGGGTTTTCTAGATTTCCAAAGATTATTTATTTTATTTATAAACCGAGTCGTGAGTGAGCTTGGAGGGTCTCTCTGATATCCAACCAATATTTACGTATTGGTATAGTGCCGTGAGTGAAATTGGAGGGTTATCCGGATCTCCAATAACTACATACATATTATTCGTATTTTAAGAAACTTTGGAGGGTCTCCGAGATCTCCAGAAACAAAGAATAAACAGCGTCATGAGTGAAATTGGAGGGTCACTCTGATATCCAACAATTATCTATATATTGTTATAGCACCGCGAGTGAAATTGGAGGGTTATCCCGATCTCCAATAAATACATATTAATCGTGTCTTCAGGAACATTGGAGGGTCTCCGCGATCTCCAGAAACAAAGAATAAACAGCGTCGCGTGTGGAATTGGAGGGTCACCGCGATCTCCAACAACTACAAATAAATATCAGCGCGAGTGGAAATTTAAGTGTCATCCCGACCTACACTATTAACTATAAATAGAGATACCGAAGAGATCATTGATTAGACCCCATCCGCCGTGGGATTAGAAGAAAAACCAACGGTAGCAGATAAACCCATCTAACGACACCGCCCAACGACCAAACTCGAAGACGACGAAGATCCCGCTATTTGAAGTATCCTGACATACATTCATACGTATTATAACTAATTTAATTATAAATCATCAGAACAATTTTAAATAAAACACCGAGATTGGAATATTGTAAACATCAACTACTGTCTTCTTACTCTCTGTCACTGCAAATATAAATTTCTGTGACGAACCCATTCCCCGCGAGCATATCCCAGCAACCGGAGGAAACTCGTCGTTACAAGACGGACATAGCTAAATCGACTCAGAAAGAGAAAAGTTGCAAAAAATCACCCATTAAGCTCATAATTTGTTCTCGCTTTGAAAACATACATTGCAGAACCAATATTTTCCCAATGTCTTTCATTCGTCTACGTAGAGGTGGGTAACATCTTTCATGTTTTGGACCCGATTTCGATTTTCGCGTGCTCTTAGCAAGCTCCTTTTAGTATACCAATATTTAGTAATGTTCACATTCTCTCATGTCGGAATTTTCCACATTGGAAAATAAACCATTTATTATATCCAAAGCGAACATTAGGCATGTTTTCGTTACAAGCTAGCAATTTTAGTTTAGCACTTTGCAACGAAAACAACTGACTTCCACTAACTGACACATAAGCAATAGGTGGCGGATTTTCACTATCTGGTAGCAATGGCGTCATGAGTTGCGAAGAACGAACAGTGCGAAACAGACAAAAAATTCGTGAAAAGTATTTATAAACATATATTTACTATTCTATGTTCAATTGTTTACACTCTTTTTGCAAATATTAAAATAATTTCTCATTTTTGTTCTTTTTCTTCCCGTTAATTCACAATAATTGATAAAATCTCTCCAAAAATGGGATGCCATATTGCTAAATATAGGGTGCCCAATCTGGCAACATCATACTCGATTAAGACAGGAACACAAGCACCAAACTTCATCGGGAACTAATAGTGCTTAAAAGTGCTTAGCTCCCCATACAAATTAAGCACTTATGGTGTAACGAAAACACGCCTATTATATATGGAGAAAAACACGTCAAAAGGCCCACTTTTGTTATTTTATTCCGATCGCGTCAAAACTTGGTGGGGTTGCTGAAGTAAAATGGGTATGAGATGTGCCAAAAATACAGATTCCTACCGCGATAGATTACGAAGATACAGGGTATCAAGGTTTGAAATGTTGACTATTGTAGCCCCTGACTATGTGGACCGATTTGAATAAACCGTGGCTTATATGACAGCTATTTAGAAACGCACAAAAAGTACATTGACAGTTGTTTGCAAATATTTAATTTTCATACTTTTTTCTCGCGACTTATGTTTTCCATGTGATTTTAAGTATGTTCCGCGGATGGGATACTATATCTTTAAACTACAAAAACAAAGCCCATTCTGTTTACTATATCAATACGAATTTTCGTAATGGGATGACAACCACAACAAAAGCTGTGGAAATTTTAAATGTTTATGATTTTTTCGGATTATAATGTGTTTTCTTTAAGAAACAGAAACACGATTAATATGATGTAAATGTAGCATTCTAAAGCCAGATATACCAGAACAACAAAAAAACTTATTTCGAAAAAAATCGCCATCACATTTTTTACCGCAAGTAATTGGAGGATCATTGCGATCTCCAGTAAATAACGATAGGGTGCTGTAAGTGAAATTGGAGGATCATCCTGATCTCCAATAATTAATAATAAATCGCGTCGCGAGTGGAACTGGAGGATCATTGCGATCTCCAATAAATAGTGCCGTAAATGAAATAGGAGGGTTTTCTAGATCTCCAAAGATTATTTATTTTATTTATAAACCGAGTCGTGAGTGAGCTTGGAGGGTCTCTCTGATATCCAACCAATATTTACGTATTGGTATAGTGCCGTGAGTGAAATTGGAGGGTCTCCGAGATCTCCAGAAACAAAGAATAAACAGCGTCATGAGTGAAATTGGAGGGTTATCCTAATCTCCAATTGTTATTTATAAACAGTGTCGCGAGTGCGATTGGAGGGTCACTCTGATATCCAACAATTATCTATATATTGTTATAGCACCGCGAGTGAAATTGGAGGGTTATCCCGATCTCCAATAAATACATATTAATCGTGTCTTCAGGAACATTGGAGGGTCTCCGCGATCTCCAGAAACAAAGAATAAACAGCGTCGCGTGTGGAATTGGAGGGTCACCGCGATCTCCAACAACTACAAATAAATATCACCGCGAGTGGAAATTTAAGTGTCATCCCGACCTACACTATTAACTATAAATAGAGATACCGAAGAGATCATTGATTAGACCCCATCCGCCGTGGGATTAGAAGAAAAACCAACGGTAGCAGATAAACCCATCTAACGACACCGCCCAACGACCAAACTCGAAGACGACGAAGATCCCGCTATTTGAAGTATCCTGACATACATTCATACGTATTATAACTAATTTAATTATAAATCATCAGAACAATTTTAAATAAAACACCGAGATTGGAATATTGTAAACATCAACTACTGTCTTCTTACTCTCTGTCACTGCAAATATAAATTTCTGTGACGAACCCATTCCCCGCGAGCATATCCCAGCAACCGGAGGAAACTCGTCGTTACAAGACGGACATAGCTAAATCGACTCAGAAAGAGAAAAGTTGCAAAAAATCACCCATTAAGCTCATAATTTGTTCTCGCTTTGAAAACATACATTGCAGAACCAATATTTTCCCAATGTCTTTCATTCGTCTACGTAGAGGTGGGTAACATCTTTCATGTTTTGGACCCGATTTCGATTTTCGCGTGCCCTTAGCAAGCTCCTTTTAGTATACCAATATTTAGTAATGTTCACATTCTCTCATGTCGGAATTTTCCACATTGGAAAATAAACCATTTATTAATATCCAAAGCGAACATTAGGCATGTTTTCGTTACAAGCTAGCAATTTTAGTTTAGCACTTTGCAACGAAAACAACTGACTTCCACTAACTGACACATAAGCAATAGGTGGCGGATTTTCACTATCTGGTAGCAATGGCGTCATGAGTTGCGAAGAACGAACAGTGCGAAACAGACAAAAAATTCGTGAAAAGTATTTATAAACATATATTTACTATTCTATGTTCAATTGTTTACACTCTTTTTGCAAATATTAAAATAATTTCTCATTTTTGTTCTTTTTCTTCCCGTTAATTCACAATAATTGATAAAATCTCTCCAAAAATGGGATGCCATATTGCTAAATATAGGGTGCCCAATCTGGCAACATCATACTCGATTAAGACAGGAACACAAGCACCAAACTTCATCGGGAACTAATAGTGCTTAAAAGTGCTTAGCTCCCCATACAAATTAAGCACTTATGGTGTAACGAAAACACGCCTATTATATATGGAGAAAAACACGTCAAAAGGCCCACTTTTGTTATTTTATTCCGATCGCGTCAAAACTTGGTGGGGTTGCTGAAGTAAAATGGGTATGAGATGTGCCAAAAATACAGATTCCTACCGCGATAGATTACGAAGATACAGGGTATCAAGGTTTGAAATGTTGCCTATTGTAGCCCCTGACTATGTGGACCGATTTGAATAAACCGTGGCTTATATGACAGCTATTTAGAAACGCACAAAAAGTACATTGACAGTTGTTTGCAAATATTTAATTTTCATACTTTTTTCTCGCGACTTATGTTTTCCATGTGATTTTAAGTATGTTCCGCGGATGGGATACTATATCTTTAAACTACAAAAACAAAGCCCATTCTGTTTACTATATCAATACGAATTTTCGTAATGGGATGACAACCACAACAAAAGCTGTGGAAATTTTAAATGTTTATGATTTTTTCGGATTATAATGTGTTTTCTTTAAGAAACAGAAACACGATTAATATGATGTAAATGTAGCATTCTAAAGCCAGATATACCAGAACAACAAAAAAACTTATTTCGAAAAAAATCGCCATCACATTTTTTACACTGGCCTACAATATTGCAATGGTCAAATCGAGTCATAGCGAGTAGATATCGACCCGATCTCAATGGATTTTGATGTTCTAGATCCGAATATAAAATCAAAAAAGTAATAAATATTCGTGTTTTTGAGATACAGTATTAATTATGTGGTAAAACGTCTGATTTTATGATTTTTTGAAAATAGAATCGAAACAGACGCTCTTTTACCAAAAAAATCAGGATTTGGAAAATAATCGCTTTCCTATTAAAACGAGTATCCAAAAACTGTAATAATCTTAAGTTATCATATATCATCTCACCGGGAAACCTAGTCGGAGAAATCGAATATTTAATAAAGCTACAATTGGAAAAATTAAAAAAAAATTAAAAATATTATATCTACGAGACAGTGTAAGATTTTGACTCTTTATAAAATAAAAGTTTAATTAATTTGATACTCGTTTTAATAGTAAAGTGGTTAATTTGCGAAACCTGAATTTTTTTTGGTTAAAGAGCGTCTGTCGCGATTCTATTTCCAAAAACACGTGAAATCAGCTTTTTTATCGCATAATTAATACCGTATCTCAAAAAAGCGAATATATATTGCATTTTTTGATTTAATATTCGGATTTAGAACATCATAGTCCTCGGATTTATTTCGGGTCTTATATTTGCTGGCTAGCGTTCGAATTGTTTTTTTGTCGTTCAGTTATATCTGGCTATAGAATTCCACCATTACATTTTATTAATCGTGCTTCTGGTCCACCTCCTAAAGTAAACTCACTTTTCATAAGAAAGAAATTATAAAAAATTAGTAGGTTTAACATTAAAAATTTTTGTAGTTTAAAGATTAACAGCCGTATTCATAAAAACTTAAAACAGCTTTACGAACCTTTGTTAAGAAAAATTTGTTACAAATTTATTCATAATCGATTATTAGCCTCAAACACCTTTTGTAAACCATTGTTAAATGCGTGGATTTTAATATAGGTACGACCCTACTTTAAGCGTTTGTTAAGTGACATTTGCATTTTCTTCGTGTGCATTTGCAAAACATTTTTATGGAATTTTTTAATTAAATGAAAAAAAAATATTATAAGACTGTTTTTGAACATATTTTCTAGAAATGGTTTAGGTTAAAATTAGAAAAAAAAACCAGTAAGGAAAGGCAGAAAGTCGGGCGGGGCCGACTATATAATACCCTACACCCCCCTAACAATGCGATAAAGGTCATTGCGATAATAATTTGGAATAATTGGTAAGTAGGCAGGAACATATTATCTAATTCTGATCCGATAATCGCTAATTTAAGCAATATTTGTTCCTAAATTGAGAAACATCTTTCCGGAAAATATTAATGATCGGAAGTAAAGTACAACTTCTATAGCGCTTTGATACCAAATCAGGAGGAACATATATATGGATTTTATATATAAATCTGAACCGATTTTCCCTGAATACTCCTTCATGTAAAAAGACCTCTTTCTGTAGAATTTCGTACTGATCGGATATAAAATACAGTTTCTACAGCGCTTACATGTCAAATCGGTGGTAACATATGTATATATGGGGGCTATATCTAAATCTGAACCGATTTTCTCCGAATTTGGCAGTATTGCTTCGAGTAATAAGAATCCTCTTTCTGCCGAATTTCGCACTGATCGGATATAAAATACAGTTTCTACAGCATTTACATGTCAAATCGGGGGTAACATATATATGGGGGCTATATCTAAATCTGAACCGATTTTCTCCGAATTTGGCAGTATTCCTTAATGTAATAAGAAACCTCTTTCTGCCGAATTTCACACTGATCGGTTATAAATAAAAGTTTTTACGGCGCTTACATGTGAAATCGGGGGTAAATTATATATGGGGGCTATATCTAAATCTGAACCGATTTCTTCCAAATGTAACAGTGTTAATTCATATAATAAGAGACCTCTTTCTGCTGAATTTCATACTGATCGGATATAAAATAAAGTATTTACAGCGCTTACATGTCAAATCGGGGCTAACATATATATGGGGGCTATATCCAAATCTGAACCGATTTTAACCAAATTAAATAGGGATCGTCCTTGGGCCAAAAAAAAGATATGTGTAAAGTTTCGTCAAGATCGGGCCATAATTGCGACCTGTACTTTGATTACAAGAATACATATACAGACGGACAGACAGACGGACATAGCTAAATCGACTCAGAAAGTGATTACAAGTTGATCGGTATAATAAACAATGGATCTATCTCTTCTCCTTTTGGGTGTTACAAAAAAACGCACAAAGTCATAATACCCTGTACCACAGTGTGGTGCAGGGTATAAAAATAAAATACGTGACTGTGCCTTCTAGAACGTGTTTATGTCAAAACGGAATGTACCTTTAAATGGGAGGTATATTAAAACGTGGACCGATTTGCCGCATTTTTCCAGGAAGAGTTAAAGGCATTGTGCAACATCAGCTGCTCCTTATTCCAAAAATTTCGTAAGGATTGTATCCTTTTTTCGAGCAGCATTTTGATTTTTACAGACGGACGGACATGGCTAAATCGACTCTGGACATGATTCTGCGTCCATAGGTATATAAAACGCATTTTTGCATTCTTCTTTTTCGGTAATAATAAATTTATTTTCGCATCCTTTTTTTCTATATTGTTTCATAAAAGACCATAAACTTTTATTGTTGCAAACCCACAACACAAGAAATGCAAATTGTACAACATTCACTAGTGATATGTAAACCATCAACATGTGTTATATATGTATTATTCGTTATTCGAATAACTTTTTGTATGTAATAAAAAAAATTATCTGAATTCGTCATTTATTTGATCTTTAGTTGTTGTTTTTTTTATTTATTGGACAAGTGAGCATACATTTTTGTCAATGTACATTTTGTGCGCTTCTAAATAGCTGTCATATAAGCTACGCCTTATGTAAATAGGTCCACGTAGTCAGGAGATACAATGGTCAAAATTTCAAACTTTGACACCGTGTATCCTCGTAACCTATCACGCTAGGAAGCTGTATTTTTGGCACACATCATTCCCATTGTACTTCTCAACCCCACTAAGATTTGACGCGATCAGAATAATATTGAAAAAAGTGGGCCTTTTGACGTGTTTTTCCCAATATATAAAATCCTTTGTACGTTTGTTAGTAACGCATGATCTCCGAAACCATAAAAGCGAATGGGCTGAAAATTGAACAATATATTCAGTTTGGGGTTATTTTAAAGTCAAAAGAATCAGATCACCTGATGAACACCTGCCTTCGAAAAAGGCAAGAGGCCCTAATGTCACCATCAACAGGACACTCACCGAGCCCTTCAATGAAGTGGCGAAGGAGAGTCTAGTGATGGCCGTTATAAACAGAAGTAGTGAGGATGGATCCATCCTCAAGGACAAATGGAGCCATGTGCAATCAGCCATTATGGCTCATTACCACGATGTCCGTAGAGAAATGCCGGGCACACCACCAATCTGCAACGATGCAGGATGGCATCAGGGGAGAGTAAAGCTCTTATATTTCGGTGATGCCAGATAAGTAGACCTGGATAAGGCTGCTCTGAGTCGAGCGGGTGAGGTGTGGCCGGGTGCCCAGTTGGATGTTGTCGAAAAAAAACAACATCCCTAGTCACCCTAGAACCATCACCTGGGTTACAGAAGAGCCCTCCAACCCGGCTGACATATTAGAAATAATAAAAGATTCCAATCCTGGTCTGCCCGCCCATAATTGGAGAATCAGCAAGGTGGGTGAGGCGGATGGTAAAAAGCGGCAGGTCAATTTAATCCTTAACGCTGAATCCACCTCCCATATACAACGTGCCTGTGCAACCCTACAGTATGGCTTCGAGACTATAGTCTTGAAGGTATACAAGCAGGATATAGTTCCGACTGCGGAAGGTGAGTCGTCCACCGTGGTTGATACACAGCTTTCTGGAAGTGCGGAGGTATCCACGCCCATTATTTCGGGTGACTCCAACTCTAACAGAAGATCTGTAACGTCCTACTCTGAGGTCGAAAGCTCTACTTCTGACACCGAGGGGCTGAGGGGAGTCTCCGGACTGTTTGACGCATCTGGCGGGGCACGCTTCTCGATGATACGGACGAAGAGTTCGGTAACACCCTTGTCGGGGTGGATGTTAATCTGTCAATTACCAATGATGGTAAGAATTTTACAGATTAACCTCCATCACGCTAAAGCAGCCTCAGCGGCTCTATTGCTGCGCCTGTCCACAAATTCTCGAAGAATTTTCATATATTGGTGCGCCACTATCCACGTACAAGCTTTGGCTTAGGCAAGAGGCAATCAGGCAGTCCAACGAAAGATGGACAGAAATCGGCACCTGTAGGGTAGCTAGACAAATCTGGCCAAGGTATGACCTGAAAAGATCAAAATATCTCCTCGCACTAGAGAGGCAAATATTGTCTACTTTAGTATCAGTTCTGACGGGACAATGCTTGATCGGCGAACACGCCAAAAGATTCTGTATTGACTCTACAGGGTGGCTGATATGTAATGCAACAAAGTAAAGCGCTATATATTTTTAATTTTTTGTTAAATTTTATTGTTCAAAAGCAAAAAATGTCGGAAATAACATAAAATTTTAGAAACAGTTTAGATTTGTTCGAATTGGTCTCCTTTGGCACGAATTATGGCCTTCAAACGGCCGACAAAGCCATCACACGCTGCACGAAAGTGGCTCTGCGGTATTTTGGCCCATTCCCGGCGAAGCGCCGTCTTGAGATGATCGTATTTTTTTAGTGCGAACCTTAAATGCCCCAGGCGCAAAAGTACAACGGATTGAGATCCGGAAATCTTGGTGGCCATTGTGCGCTAGAAATGAAGCGAGGAACCTCCTTTTTAAGCCATTCTTGGTTGACGCGTGCTGAGTGCGATGGTGCTGAGTCCTGTTGGAATGTCCATGGTCTGCGGCCGAAATGTTTGTCTGCCCAGGGCTTCAATACTGTCTTTAGGACACTTTCCCGATAATATTCGGCATTTATTTTGACCGCATGGTCGATGAATACGAGCGGGGAGCGACCATCGGCCATTACGGCGGCCCACACCATTACCATCGGCGGCGCTTGAGTTCTGATGGCCAATCGAAGGTGTAAATTTTCAGCTGACCTCTTTGGCAAGTAAACCCTATCATTTTGTTTGTTCACAAACTGCTCAATTTGGAATGGCTTCTCATCGGAGAAAACCAAATTCTGTAACTGGCCACTTTCGTGCAAGCGAAGCAACTCCTTGACTCTTCCCAGTCTAACTTTTTTTGTGCATCGGTGAGCTCTTGCACTGGCTTTAGTCCAAGCTCATTATACCCTACACCACACTGTGGTACAGGGTATTATAAGTTTGTTTCACGGCAGATGTTTGTAACACCTGAAACTAACACAGCTAGACCCACCTTAAAGTATACCGATCGACTCAGAATCACTAGCTGAGTCGATTTAACGATGTCTGTCCGTCCGTCCGTCTGTCCATGTAAAGTTGTTCGTCGACTACAGGTCGCAATTTCACTCCGATCGTTCTGAAATTTTGCAGTTTAGAGTATTTCGCGGCTATTAAGATCGCTATTGAATTTGGTTGAAATCGGTTCAGATTTAGATATAGCTCCCATATATATCTATCGTCCGATTTGGCCCTTTAGTCCTATAGAAGCTGTATTTTACATACAATCGTTTTGAAATTTAGCATGGTAGAGTTTCTTGATCCATGCACCAACATTGCCGAATTTGAAGAAAATCGGTTAAGATTTAGCTATAGCGCCGATATATATGTTTCGTCCGATTTTGCTCTTTAGTCCTGTAGAAGCTGTATTTTACATCCAATCATTTTGAAATTTAGAATGGTAGAGTTTCTTGATCCATGAACCGAATTTGAAGAAAATCGGTTAAGATTTAGCTATAGCTCCCATATATATGTTTCGTCCGATTTGGCCCTTTAGTCCTATAGAAGCTGTATTTTACATCCGATCGTTTTGAAATTTAGAATGGTAGAGTTTCTTGATCCATGAACCAGCATTGCTGAATTTGAAGATTTAGCTATAGCTCCCATATATATGTTTCGTCCGATTTTGCTCGTTAGTCCTGTAGAAGCTGTATTTTACATCCAATCATTTTGAAATTTAGAATGGTATAGTTTCTTGATCCATGAACCACCACTACCAAATTTGAAGAAAATCGGTTAAGATTTAGCTGTAGCTCACATATATATGTTTCGTCCGATTTGGCCCTTTAGTTCTATAGAAGAGTGGTGTAGGGTATTATATAGTCGGCCCCGCCCGACTTTAGCCTTTCCTTACTGGTTTTTTAATATGTGTTGTATCCGTTCTCGCGATATGTTCAGCTCACGAGCAATTTTTCTACCACTGCGGCGTGGATTTCGATCAAATCTGGCCTTCACTTTTCGGATCATTTCTGGTGTTGTTACCTTTTTTTTTCGTCCACTTTTTGGACGCGATGCAACACTGCCAGTATCACGGTAACGAGCAGTGGTACGAGAAACAAAAGATTTATTCACATTTAAATGCTGGAGGGCTCTAACGATAGCCACTTGTGTTTTTCCACCCAAATATAAAGCAATCACACTATCACGCTTGAATTCCATCACGAATAACTATTTTCTGAATGCAATAGATCAAAATGTTTTTGTAAGCTTGTAAACAATAATATGAACTGTCACTGAAATAAATCTGTCAGCTATCAGACAAGCGGTTTAGAAATGATAGCAACCTGAAGTTGGTTGCTATCCTGTAATGACTTCTGCAGAAGCTGTGGAGATGAGGAAGAAGTGGAGAGCATTGAGCACTTGCCCGCTCTGAGTAAACGACGACTGGACATACTGGGGTCGGCCTTTCTAGGCAGCCTAACAGATCTTTCCAGTACCGATATTCGTAATATCGATAAATTTGTGTATCAAACAGGTTGGTTCGAAGAGGGGCATTTCAGCCCGTGGTAACACTAGGGATCTAAACTGGTCTATGTGAGCTTGTATAAAAAAAAAGACGGCTGCCACCCTAACCTAAACCTAAAACCTAAACCTAGGTAATATTTTCATTAAGAATTGTATAAATTTAAATCATATATTAATTGTATTAATGTTTTAATAAATTGACACGACGAGGCGAAATAAAAAATTCTTCTAATACTACATTAACATCTACTGGAATGTCTCGATGAATATTCAACGAAGCCAATCCATTTAAACGATTTTTAGTCATGGTTGACCGCAAGTAATTTTTCAGCCGACCCAATGTTGAAAAAGAGCGTTCGTAGGTCGCTGTTGTCACAGGTACCACCGCCATTACTGTCAATATTTTGTGAACGTTTGGAAATGCATCTATATTACATATATCAAGAGCTTCCAGGGAATTTCTGATATTCTCTGCTTCTATTCTTCTTCTCCAAAACTTCCTTGGTTTCTTGATTTGAATGTCCTGTTCTTCACAAAATATTTTAATAGAGGAAAAAATCGCTCCAAAATGGTGAGTACAATGTTCGCGCATGTCCATCAATTCCTTTTTCGTATTTTCTACCAGATGGACGGATTCAGCTAAATCTTGATTTTCACTTTGAAGAACGAGACTTAATGATAATACGTGGACCGAAACTTGAAAATGTGAAATGCAGATGTTATAGTTTTCTGATCAGACCAGGTGGTGTAGATGCATTCCAAAGCCTCGATAACAGCTACCTGTAGGTGAAGATATATTTCAACAGACTCATGTTGTTCTACCCATCGAGTTGCGCAATACCGCTTTAATTTTTGCTTTTTACCATCACGGAGATTGCTGTTGTTAGAAATTGCTTCTTGAAGAGCTATTTGCCTTTTAGGATATTGGAAAAACTGGTATATGGTTTGGACAGTGCCGAGACAATTTCTTATTGCGACTACTTTGCATGCGTAACATACAACCAAGTTGAAACTGTGAGCTGCACAATGTGAATACAGTGCTAAGCTGTACTTTTCTTGGATATATGTTTGCGCCCCAAGAAATTATCCGTTCATTGCTCTTGCGCCGTCATAGCACTGCCCAAATAAATACTTACAATCAATACCAGAAGTTTTGAGGAAATGTAGAATAACATCAGCCAAACCTTTTCCATCGAACTGTTTTGTTTGGACGAAATTCCAAAAATCTTTTTTCTGCCACTGCGGCGTGGATTTCGATCAAATCTGGCCTTCACTTTTCGGATCATTTCTGGTGTTGTTACCTTTTTTTTCCTCCACTTTTTGGACGCGATGCAACACTGCCAGTATCACGGTAACGAGCAATGGTACGAGAAACAAAAGATTTATTCACATTTAAATGCTGGAGGGCTCTAACGATAGCCACTTGTGTTTTTCCACCCAAATATAAAGCAATCACACTATCACGCTTGAATTCCATCACGAATAACTATTTTCTGAATGCAATAGATCAAAATGCTTTTGTAAGCTTGTAAACAATAAAATGAACTGTCACTGAAATAAATCTGTCAGCTATCAGACTAGCGGTTTAGAAATGATAGCAACCTGAAGTTGGTTGCAATACATATCAGCCACCCTGTAATGACTTCTGCAGAAGCTGTGGAGATGAGGGAGAAGTGGAGAGCATTGAGCACTTGCTATGCGACTGCCCCGCTCTGAGTAAACGACGACTGGACATACTGGGGTCGGCCTTTCTAGGCAGCCTAACAGATCTTTCCAGTACCGATATTCGTAATATCGATAAATTTGTGTATCAAACAGGTTGGTTCGAAGAGGGGCATTTCAGCCCGTGGTAACACTAGGGATCTAAACTGGTCTATGTGAGCTTGTATAAAAAAAATACGGCTGCCACCCTAACCTAAACCTAAAACCTAAACCTAGGTAATATTTTCATTAAGAATTGTATAAATTTAAATCATATATTAATTGTATTAATGTTTTAATAAATTGACACGACGAGGCGAAATAAAAAATTCTTCTAATACTACATTAACATCTACTGGAATGTCTCGATGAATATTCAACGAAGCCAATCCATTTAAACGATTTTTAGTCATGGTTGACCGCAAGTAATTTTTCAGCCGACCCAATGTTGAAAAAGAGCGTTCGTAGGTCGCTGTTGTCACAGGTACCACCGCCATTACTGTCAATATTTTGTGAACGTTTGGAAATGCATCTATATTACATATATCAAGAGCTTCCAGGGAATTTCTGATATTCTCTGCTTCTATTCTTCTTCTCCAAAACTTCCTTGGTTTCTTGATTTGAATGTCCTGTTCTTCACAAAATATTTTAATAGAGGAAAAAATCGCTCCAAAATGGTGAGTACAATGTTCGCGCATGTCCATCAATTCATTTTTCGTATTTTCTACCAGATGGACGGATTCAGCTAAATCTTGATTTTCACTTTGAAGAACGAGACTTAATGATAATACGTGGACCGAAACTTGAAAATGTGAAATGCAGATGTTATAGTTTTCTGATCAGACCAGGTGGTGTAGATGCATTCCAAAGCCTCGATAACAGCTACCTGTAGGTGAAGATATATTTCAACGGACTCATGTTGTTCTACCCATCGAGTTGCGCAATACCGCTTTAATTTTTGCTTTTTACCATCACGGAGATTGCTGTTGTTAGAAATTGCTTCTTGAAGAGCTATTTGCCTTTTAGGATATTGGAAAAACTGGTATATGGTTTGGACAGTGCCGAGACAATTTCTTATTGCGACTACTTTGCATGCGTAACATACAACCAAGTTGAAACTGTGAGCTGCACAATGTGAATACAGTGCTAAGCTGTACTTTTCTTGGATATATGTTTGCGCCCCAAGAATGACGCTATAAACTAAATATATTACTATAGAACTATTGCTACAAAAAAATAAAAATCGTAAAAATTATGTATGTAGTATATCCGTATGATGGATATAGAATCCGTAGGTCAATTTGCGAAAATCCTAGGATTTTCAACGATGTCACTAGCAAGGTATATTCTGGGGAAACAGCAGGGTAAGATGGGAACGTCCGGTTATGAAGCTTTCTTTGCCTATGGCCAAAGCTTCTAAATCAAAGTAATACGCTGGACAATTCTCTTATCTTGTAGGAGGGTATGCAGCCAAGTGAGGTTAGGTTACGTCTGCAAAACAACACTCTCCAGTAACATCAAGGGAGATTATGGACTGACTCACAACACCAACAATTGTCTCCAGCAACTGAATATTTTTGGAAACCTAGGTATACCAATTGTTTCCGAGACCAACGTCCACTTAACTACTGGCCTTTGTTCACCTTAGGTTTCACCAAAAATAAATAAATTTGTCTGTAAAGAAATGTTACAGTTGATGGAATATTGGTATTCTTCCCTTTTAAACGCATCTATATTTTAATTGTACGACTCACATTTTAAAATCTTCAAGAATCGGAGTAAAATATAGAGTAAATCTAAATATAATTATTTTAAATGCCACCTTTAAGTCAAGGTTATAGCGGCTAACAGTAAAGTCACTGATTAATATGTTTTTTTTTCTCTTGTCGGACTGAACCTCTTCCTACTCGTTGTATAGCCAGAAAGACTCATGCAATGGTCACTTACAAAAAAGAAAACTAGCAATTGCATTTTCGCCGCAGAAATTTGCAAGCTAAAAGAAAACGTCAAACAGATTGACATACAGGGTAACGTTGCCATATGTATACACGATGAAGATTTATTCCCAGAAAATTTTCAAAATAACCGGAAATTTGCAAATAATTTTCCGTTTACTATTAGAGTTGCCGAAAATCCCTAACATTTATTGTAGATCACATGTTTTTATCAAACAATAATAAAATGTAGTAAGAAAAACAATCATAAAATTGAGTAAGAAGGATAAAAGATGTCGGCCTTTATAATATGTTGGTGTGACTCTTGTTGTGTTAAATTTGTGTATACACATTTCGTAAGCGAACATGTCAAAGATCACACGTCAAAGATCGGTAACATATCCACCTTTTTCCTATTAAAGATAGAACAGTATCGAAGATAGGAGAATACTTACAAATATATCTTCATTTTGAAATTCTCTTGAACTTTTTCGGGAGTGAAATTACTGCTTCCTGGGCTTCTTCCGTAACCTCTCCCAAAGGTAGCCCAGGTAGCAATACTTTACGCAATACTTTATGTACTGTTGGGGTCATGTCTTTCCATGGATACAGTTCTATTAGATGTTTCGAAATACCTAGACAGTATTTTCCAAATTTTTCTGCATTCACTTTGTTCTTGCTGTTGATTTCCATTAGAATTATGTTGATTTTTCTCAGTAATTCCATATCAATTCCTGTGATCTTAGATGTGATTTCATATTCCTTGAAGAAACGCCTTGCAGTGTTACCATCATTTGTATTTCCATATTCCACTAGTGGTTTGTCGACATTTAATCCAGTCTCTTTCCAAAATTTCTCTTGAATACTTTTTTCTGGAACTCTCTCGATGCATTTAATTCCTTTTTGTCCGGTAATTTGTTTGTATTCTCTGGATTACTATAATAACGAAAATCGTATGGTATGTGTAGGAAAGGTTCTAAAAACCGTATGCGAGCATGTAATGGGGAAATTCCAAATTTTAGAGAATTTGTGTTAATTGTTGGGTTCTTCGATAAATCCGAAAATTAATTTTTTTCCTCCACATAGTGTACATTCCCACGTAGATGATGTTCCCGTAACAGCATTGCAAACTTTCCCATCGACCATAGTGAAATTTATGATGAAGGAGATTGTGAAGCTGTAATCCAATATTGTGATTGATATGGGTTCCAGCTCCTTAATTTCCTTCTCAATATGATCAACCAGGCTTTGTGTGTTGGTAGCCGACTCTTTTGTATACTCAAACCATATTGGTCTACAAAAGGTTTTTGATCCTGGAGTCGAATTTATCCAAATGTCATAAAAACTATGACATGTCTACCCTCTTTCTTAATCTGAGGGGAACTACTGATGCCGTGAACACACTTCTATAATCTGTCCCGCTCGGACTTGTTTGTATTCAAGAAGGGTTGATAAGCCATCATATCCCCACTTGTACATAAGTTGCAAGTAACAATTATCCATTGTACTCAGCTGTTCTGTAGTAAGAGTGGAAACTATTCTCGATGCTGTATTTTCCAGAAGGTTAGGAAGAGCAATGCTGACTCCACTTGGTGAAACTTGTAGCGGTGACTTCTTGTTGTCCTTTATTTTGTTATGTGAAGGTAAGACATCGACTCCTTTTTCGGACAATGCCTTCCTAAGTGTGTTATAGTTGCTTCTTCATCCGTAAAAACTGACTTAGATGATGGTGTCGGAATACTCTCAACAATTCTCCTTAGACGTCTCGGTGATGCTGTTTGAAGAACACCGGCAATTTTTAAAGCATCAGTTGGTTGTTTCTCTTTTTTCAATAATGCCTTAAAAGTATCCGTAACTTCTTTAGTAGTCATTGCCGAAAGATTATTGAACAACCCCTCTTCGTAGTTCTTGTCGATACATCTTCGTAATGTTTATGGGGTGGACCAACAGAGGAAGTACAAACTGTTAAATCTATGTTGTTCTCGAGCCAATCAGAATACTTTTCAAGAAATTTTGAACGCGATTTTTCTGTTGTCCACTTTATATCAAATGTTTTAAAAAATTTTTGTATTTTTGTGATTTCGCTTTTCAATACTTTAATGTTGTTTGCTTGCTTTTATTCGGTCTGCAAATCTTTGTGATTCTAACTAGGTTACTCTCCCGGCTTCAAGACCATTTTGTTTCTATATTATTATAGAAACACGTATTTTATACATGGCGGTGTATAAATATGTACTAAAAATTGGCAGCACACATACTGGATCATGATTTCTGAGCCGTGACACTCGTTATCAACAGTTCTGCTGCAATTGTATGGCAGATACGGAGCTCTATATGGTTGATTTCTAAACACAAGGCGGTGTATAAATATGTACTAAAAATTGGCAGCAAACATACTGGATCATGATTTTTGAGCCGTGACACTCGTTATCAACAGTTCTGCTGCAATTGTATGGAAGATACGGAGCTCTATATGGTCTAAACACAAGCAAATGAGAAATCTTTGCGAAACCACACTTCTCCAAAATCTTCCAAAAACAATTGTTAACCAAACTTTAATTTTATAGGTTCCTTCGATAAATTCTACTATTCTACGGACTTTTTCCTCAAAAGTGTGAAATGGGATTTCGCACAAAATAACAAATAGTGACGCGTTCTTAAATGTTAACGCCATACTTGCAAAATTTTTAATGATATACATTCTTGAAGATGCTATATGTATATAAAAACAATAATATACCTGACATTTCTACCTGATACATGTATTATGGGAAATTACAAAAATCATATATGAATTAATATTATTAACTATATGAATGAACATTACAACAAATATTTTTATACCTGTCACTGATTAAGGGTTTCCTAGAAATAGTGCCATAAAACAATATTTTCTTGAAGGTAAATCTTACTAAATTTTATTATTGTTTGAAAAAAAAAAACATGTGATCTACAAGAAATCAGTGCATACTGACTGATATAATAACCAATAAGTACAAGAAGGTAGCCAAAAATTAAAAAAAATATTTTGCATATAGACAGAAAACCAAATACGGCATAAAATTCTTAAAAATGTATATATTTCGATGACTTTTTTAAAGTTCTTTATACTAATCAAAAGCAAAATGTGGAAATTTCTAATGGAAAATCCCTCAATTCCCAAAAATACATAAAAAATCCTCGAAAATGGGATTTTTACTTTTAGTCCTATATCTTCGATATGAAAAGCCGCGCTCGGGATTCCCATTCCCATACAATATCCCTAATACAAATAAATAAAAATAATATAACAATTTAGCTTTGCGATTGGAGAAAATCGATCAAACTTTTGAAATTTATGTAAAAACCAGTAAGGAAAGGCAGAAAGTCGGGCGGGGCCGACTATATAATACCCTACACCTCCCTAACAATGCGATAAGGGTCATTGCCATAATAATTTGGAATAATTGGTAAATGGGTAGAAACATATTCTCTAATTCTGAAACGATAATCGCTAAATTAAGCAATATTCGTTCCTAAATTGAGAAACATCTTTCTGGAAAATTTTAATGATCGGAAGTAAAATACAACTTCTTCAGCGGTTTGATACCAAATCAGGAGGAACAATCAATATAAATCTGAACCGATCCTTCCTGAATACTCATTCATGTAAAAAGACCTCCTTCTGATCGCATATAAAATACAGTCTCTACAGCGCCTACATGTCAAATCGGGGGTAACGTATATATGGGGGCTATATCTAAATCTGAACCGATTTCTTCCAAATTTAACAGTGTTCATTCATATAATAAGAAACCTCTTTCTGCCGAATTTCATACTGATCGGATATAAAATAACATTTTTACAGCGCTTACAAGTCAAATCGGGGGTAACGTATATATGGGGGCTATATCTAAATCTGAACTGATTTTCTCCAAATTTGGCAGTATTCCTTCACGTAATAAGAGACCTCTTTCTGCCGAATTTCGCACTGATCGGATATAAAATACAGTTTCTACAGCGCTTATATGTCAAATCGGGGGTTACATATACATGGGGGCTATATCTAAATCTGAACCGATTTTCTCCGAATTTAGCAGTATTCCTTCATGTAATAAGAAACCTCTTTCTGCCCAATTTCATACTAATCGGATATAAAATAAAGTTTTTACAGCGCTTACATGTCATATCGGGGCTAACATATATATGGGGGCTATATCTAAATCTGAACCGATTTTCTCCGAATTTAGCAGTATTCCCTCATGTAATAAGAAACCTCTTTCTGCCGAATTTCATACTGATCGGATATAAAATAAAGTTTTTACAGCGCTTACATGTCAAATCGGGGGTAACATATATATGGGGGCTATATCTAAATCCGAACCGATTTTAACCGAATTCAATAGGGATCGTCCTTGGGCCAAACAAATGATATGTGTAAAGTTTCGTCGCGATCGGACCATAATTGCGACCTGTACTTTGATTACAAGAATACATGCACAGACGGACAGACGGACAGACAGACGGACAGACGGACATAGCTAAATCAACTCAGAAAGTGATTCTAAGTCGATCGGTATAATAAACGATGGGTCTATTTCTTCTCCTTTTGGGTGTTACAAACAAATGCACAAAGTTATAATACCCTGTACCACAGTGTGGTGTAGGGTATAAAAAAGGTGCAAATCGGAGAAGGGTGACAGATTCTGTGAAACGTCTCCTTTAAAATGAGTATACATTTGATATACTTTGTGTAACAAACTTTTTCTACAAGAACTTAATATTAATTGGAATTTTTTCACCAAAAAATCTCCAAAAATTAAATTTTTTCAAAAATTTGACTTTTCAAGGCCACAGCTTTCTTATTTCTTGACATATTGTAAATTTTATTGGCAATCCACAAAAAACACGCAAACAAAATCGGTAAACTTTTGACTGAGATATTGGCTAAACTCCAAGGCAAAGTCGGCGAAAAAATTAAAAATTCAAATTTAAAATCCACATATCTCGGAAATCGGACACGCCAGTCAAAAGTTAGAAGCCGATGAAAATTTTGTATACCTGAGGTGGTCAACTTTAGGGCGCTGTAGCTCCGCCCCTGTATGAGATAGGGGGCCCAAGTTCCGAACTTAAACTCTCTAACACCTCTGGTATACACACCTAAAATTTCATCGCCATACGATAAGTGGTTTTGAAATGGCAGAATCATGTCCATTTTTTTCCATTGTTTCGTGTGTCGGTTGTTATAACCTACACCACACTGTGGTACAGGGTATTATAAGTTTGTTTCACGGCAGATGTTTGTAACACCTGAAAATAGCACAGCTAGACCCACCTTAAAGTATACCGTTCGACTCAGAATCACTAGTGATTTAACCATGCCTGTCCGTCCATCTGTCCATGTAAAGTTGTTCGTCGACTACAGGTCGCAATTTCACTCCGATCGTTCTGAAATTTTGCAGTATAGAGTATTCCGCAGCTGTAAATATTCCTATTGAATTTGGTTGAAATCCGTTCAGATTTAGATATAGCTCTTATATATATCTTTCGTCCGATTGGTCCTTTAGTCTTATAGAAGCTGTATTTTACATCCAATCGTTTTGAAATATAGAATGGTAGAGTTTCTTGATCCATGGACTAACATTGCGAAATTTGAAGAAAATCGGTTAAGTTTTAGCTATAGCTCCCATATATATGTTTCATCCGATTTGGTTCCTTAGTCCTGTAAAAAAAGAATGGTAGAGTTTCTTGATCCATGAACCAACATTGCCGAATTTGAAGAAAATCGGTTAAGTTTTAGCTATAGCTCCCATATATATGTTTCATCCGATTTGGTTCCTTAGTCCTGTAAAAGCTGTATTTTACATCCAATCGTTTTTATACCCTACACCACACTGTGGTACAGGGTATTATTTAAGTATAAAATGTCCCAAAAGTAAATTTATTTAAACAATTTATACATGAATTACAAAATTTATATTTCAGAGTTATTCAATATTACGAGAGAGTTGTAGGGTATTATATAGTCGGCCCCGCCCGACTTTAGCCTTTGCTTACTGTTTTTTTTTTAAATTTATTTGTTATGAAAAAATTGTCTGCCAACATTACACTTAACTTTTTAAAATTTTTGACAAAAATAGTAAATATTCATTTAATAAAATTTGTTCACTGTAAATACAATATTTAATGATTTATGTTTTCTAAATAAATTTTTGAATATAGTTTTCTAAATAATCGACCTATTATTCAATACTATTTTTTATAAATGACAAGCTCGAGGTCAGGCGTTGTAATTGTTTATTTATTGTTATCCAATATTTCGTTCTTATTTTAGGTATCCCTGAAGATGCTTTTTAAAAAAGAACGAAATGCTGGATAACAATAAATAAATAATTACAACACCTCATCTTGAGCTTGTCATTTAAAAAAAAGATTTATATTTTCTATTATTGTTTATAATTTTTTTATCAATTACTATTTTTATGGATGATTATTTTGTTGTCCCTTAAGATTTGCGTCATTTCCCTGTCAAATGGTATGTTCAAATTCAAATTTCCAAACCATTCTGGATTTCAAATAAATAAAAAAGTATTAAATCTACTGCATATGGTTAGGTTAGGTTGAAGAGAGGAGACGTTTAAACGTCTCATGTCCATGGACATACACTTAAGCCAATGGTTCGGCCTGTTGTGCGCTCCTTATTTATGATCTTTTTATACCTCACGAGTTACAGAAAATCGGTACTAGACACGAATTTTCTCAGTATCTTCCAGTCATATTCTCTGAGATGAGTCAAGTCTTGTAATATGTCGGACCCGAAATGTTGGGATCTTGCATGTGTGAAAGCCAGGCAGTGACACAGAAAATGTTCCATCGTTTCGATGTTTTCTCTGCATGCCCTGCATTCGTCGTTTCCTGCTAGTCCTATGCGATGAAGATGTGCTTGTAAGCTTGAGTGTCCCGTTAGAACATTCATCATCTTACTAATATCGATCTTGTTTAGTTTCAGAAGACTTATTGTTTTCTTTTCATTTGGGCGCTATTCCACACAGTTTTGTGAGCCATCACTGCCCAGTGCTTCAACTTATTTTTCGTGGCTTCGAAAGGTTTCCAATTTTCCAAGTTTATTACTCGAAGTTCTCTGCCCTTTGAAGCCAAGCTGTTTGCCCGTTCATTTCCAATCACTCCGTTGTGTCCTGGTACCCAGCAAATACGCAATTTACCATGGGCTGAGTAATCATTTATCGTTCTTTTACAGTCTAACACAGTTCTGGATCTGACCCTTTCGGATGTTATTGCTTTAATCGCCATTTGGCTATCTGTGAAGATGTTGGCATATTTAGGCTTTGTCGTGTTACTGAGCCAGTTCACACACTCCGTGATTGCTCGAACTTCTGCTTGAAATACCGTGTTATGGTCAGGGAGGCGGAAGTGAAGTTCGACTTCTGGTTCATCAATAAAAAGTCCCAGACCCGTCCTTCCTCCTCGCTTGGACCCATCCGTGTAGCAGCTGGTTCCCACTGGCACATGGGCCAAAGTTCCAATTTCCCAAGAGCGTCTGTCTGGCACAAACGTATCACAGGTAGCTGTAAGCCGCACTTCAGGAATGCGGTCCGAGATTTCTGGCGTTTGAATGTGACCAACTAGATATTCTAAAATCTTCTGACGGTACGACTTGTGGTCTCGATTTATCCATTCACCCATCACTTGTAGCCGTCTTGCTGTGTGGGCTGCCTCATACCTTATACGGATGTCTATTGGTTGGATGTGCAGTATAGTCTCCAACGCTTTTGTTGGTGCAGTTCTAAATGCCCCGCTTATGCCTAGACAGCACATACGTTGAATTTTTTGCTATCTACTACTACTGCATATCCTTGTGGGTGGTTTTACGCCAACAATATTAATAAAATTATATAATTCGCGCTTTGTCTTCCGAAATGAGCTTTCACACTCACGTGCGTCACTCCCCTGTGCTGCTTTTATTTTTAAAGTTCATTACTTTTTATACATTTTTGTGCCTTTTAACTTCATTGCAAAAACCATGTTCCGATCCATGCAAACTCTTGGAATGCAAGTATTTAAACCGAAGTTATGGAGACATTAGTAGTCAATCTATAGAGGGCGACCATCAGGATCCCCGATCTGTTGATATATTTTGATAGAACACATTAAAATAAGAAGAAAAATTAACTGTAACATGCTTATTTATCGAGTTATCGGATAATAAAATTTTAAAAATCGACAAAAACCATTAATTTTTCTGGTAAAATGGCATAAATAATATGTAAAAAATCAATATCATTGTTTTACACCGTAACAATACGTTTGGTTCATCCCACAAAAAAAAAACTGCTTACCAAAAGTGGCCCACTGGGCACATTATTTCACAACCACACGTTTGTGTGGGAAGTACCAAAAGTTGCATAATAATAACGAACTTTTTCGACAGACTGTAGGTACTATAAAAACATTACACCGTACAAAATGTTAAGTATTTGCAGGTACTATTATTAAATGTATAAGCTTTAAACTTTTGGTACAAAATGGTACCTTTGTGTGGGAAGTACGAAAAGGTGCATGGTTATAATGCTCATTTTTCGTTGGATTTTAGGTACTGTAAAACCATTACACTGTACAAACTTTCCAGTCATGGTACGCACTGGTATTCAAGTTATAAGCTGTTAACTTTTGGTGCAAAATAATCCATTTGTGTGGGAGGTAGCAAAAGGACAGCGCCTTCTCCCATTTTTCTCGAGGTGATAGTGACTCAATTGAAGTCAATCGGTTACTCTTTTCAAGAGTTGTCGTGCGCGCCAGCCAGCAGACGTACGTACATTGAACCAAACAAATATCTTCTGGTTTTGATTTTTGGTGATTTATTGTTTTGGTTGTGGCCATCGCCACGCATGCTTAAGAGAGTTGGAAACATTTTGTTGGAATTTACAAAAATGTATTCATATTGGTAGGAAGTTGCGAAATTATTTATCTGGCAAATATATTATTTTCCAATTTGTAAATTGCTTACGGGTCAGAATATTCAATATAGACCTACAGCTATGGACAGTGAAATAGCTCGATACTCAATATTTTGTTAAAGTCAGTTGGTGTATTTCCATTTGAATTCTTTACATTTTGGACGACGCTCACATATTTTCCCATTAGCTACATGCTGATAAATATTAGTCCCGTCGCTCCAAAGTACTCTTCTCCAAATTTACCTCATTTAAGTAAGGATGTTTTTGGGAGGCATGGGGAAGTGATGCGAATTATATAGCCAATCCTTTCCAACAGACAACCTCTCCCACTGTCACATCAGACTTGGTGCCTCCTGTTCTCGCAAACGAGGCTCTGTCGACCGACCATGGGCGGTATAACCCCAATATCAGCTCAGCCCAAATACTTTGCTAAAATGCATGTCTGGATGCAACAGCCTGCATCTCTGGTACCAGAATCGGACGTAGTGGACCAATCACCCGCCCGTCCTAAACCCCACACGATTAACGAAACCGAAACAAAATCATATAAACGAACGGATAAATCGATGACAACCTTCAGCATGAAAAATGGATCACGAATTGGAACATGGAACGTACGTACACTTACAGAAACATCTAGGCTAGCTCAATTATGCAAAGTCTTCTGCACATATAAGCTACTACTGCTAGGTATTGCAGAAGTCAGATGGCCCGACTCCGGAGAATTCTTCGCTCCAAATGGTCTAAAACTGCTATTTTCTGGGAAACCAACAGACCAAAGAAGAGAAAGCGGCGTTGGCATACTATTATCAAAGGAGGCATCTAAGGCGCTCATAGAATGGAAAGCACACACTGATCGCCTTATATCTGTAAGACTAAGAACAAGGGCAAGGAACATCACGATCATTCAATTCGATCAAGGTATCGTGGGTATCCCCAGATCGTACAACGGAAAATCAAATCGATCATATTGCCATAAGCAA
Organism: Eudasyphora cyanicolor; assembly: GCA_963930755.1. NCBI lineage: Eukaryota > Metazoa > Arthropoda > Insecta > Diptera > Muscidae > Eudasyphora > Eudasyphora cyanicolor. Next base: position 96,997,360 of record OZ005737.1, read on the forward strand.
AAAGTGGCGTGGATCCCTGCTTGATGTGCGCAATAAACGCGGAGCGGATATTTCCAGCGACCATCACCTTCTGGTCGCCAACATTCGTCTTAAAGTTGCAGCCATCAAGTGCAACAAGAACATCACGCCAAGGAAATTTAACGTGGATAAACTGTTAAACCCAACTGTTAGTAACCTATTCACAAATGCACTCAGAAACCACAACTACTCTGATGAGGAAGGCATCGATAGCTGGCCAAATATAAAGGACACCTTCATCAAAACTGCAGAAGAACACATTGGTTATAGGACTGCTGCGAGGAAACCATGGATTTCAGATGACACATGGAGTCTCATAGACTTAAGATCATCAGCAAAAAACAACCTGAATTCAGCAAAAACGAGAGCCTCGAAAATTGCAGCACAACAAGACCACTCCAGGCTTGATAAGCTGGTGAAGAAAAGCGCGAGAAATGATAAACGCCAGTGGAGCAAACAGATTGCAACCAAAGCGCAAGCTGCAGCTGATACTCACCGAAGTCGTGATCTCTTCCAATTAGTGCGCCAACTCACTAACAACAAATTCCCAACCAGCAAACCATTGATGGACATCGACGGTGCAACCACAACCTCCAAAGAGAAGCAGATTATGATATGGGAAGAGTATTACACGAAGCTCCTTTCAACACCCGATCACAACATGCCCACAACTTGTTCTTGCCAACACCATGAAGAAAGCACACAGTTCGACATATCCTGCCCCAGCATACCCGAAATAGCGACTGCTATATCAGCATTGAAATCAACATACTCCCAGAGTTTCTAAAAGTAGACAGAATGTTGAGCGCCGATCTGTTACACCCTCTCATATCAAACTTTTGGAAGGACGAAGCACTGCATGCCGAGCTCACAGAGGGAACAATCACCCTGCTGCCTAAGAAAGGTAACCTCTCAGAGTGCAAAAATTGGAGAGGCATCACTCTGCTAAGTATGATAAATAAAATAATCGCACATATAATCAACAAACGCCTAATAGAATATATGTCGCCCAGTATGCGAAACGAACAAGCCGGATTTCGAGCGCACCGATCTTGTGTAGATCACGTTAACACACTGCGCATCATCGTGGAACAGACCGTCGAATGGCGAACCCCACTCTACCTTTGCTTTATAGACTTCGCGAAAGCTTTTGATACCATTAAACACGACGTGATATATACGACGCTACAATGCAAGGGCGTGCAAAACAAAATAATCAGCCTCATCAAGGCATTATACAACGGCGCCACGTGCCGAATACGACATGGGCAGCATCTCAGTGGACAAATACGCGTAGAGAAAGGCGTGCGACAAGGTTGCGTACTATCCCCACTGCTCTTTAACATTGTCCTTGATGCATTGATGTCGCGGGTATCTCAGCACAACAGAGGAATCACCTGGGGAGTAAACGGCAAACTTAGCGACCTCGACTATGCTGACGACATCTGTCTCCTGGCTCATAAACGTTCAGACATAACTGGAATGTTAAATGATGTTGAGAAATTTGCCGCGCTTGCCGGATCGTTCATTAACATTCATAAAACCAAAGTTATGCGCATTAACACCAACAACCCCCAACCAATTAAGATAGGCGATATTCCAATTAATACCGTAGAGTCATTCTGCTACCTCGGCAGCATCATAACAACTACAGGTGGTTCAGCTGAAGATATACGGTCTCGAATAAACAAAGGTCGTGCAGCCTTCAGTTCACTCGAAAAGGTATGGAGATCCACACACATCTCGAGGGACACAAAAATTTGAATATTTAATGCGAGCATCAAGTCAGTTGTTCTATACGGTTGCGAGCTACGAGCACTACAAGCTTTCATAAACCGCTGCTTGAGGAAAACCATACGCGTATTTTGGCCCAATAAAATCTCCAATGAAAACCTATGGACAACCACGAGGCAAGAACCTATTATTCAGGAAATCCGACGCCGCAAGTGGAAGTGGATTGGTCATACCCTCAGAAAGCCGCAAGACGATATTGCACGCACAGCCCTCGATTGGAATCCACAGGGAAACCGCAGAAGAGGAAGACCTGCAAATACGTGGAGACGCCTGGTAGACGCAGAAGGCACAGAGAAAGGGTATACATGGAATGAAATTAAAAACCTAGCCTTAGATAAAATGAAGTGGAATGATTTTGTTACGGCCCTATGCTCCCCTTAGGAACTATGGGAAAATATATATATATATATATAATTAAGGATGTTAGGTTTTGCAAAATGGAGCTGGTCTTTAATATATTTTTTTGGACAGAAATGAAATATTTACTTGTACTAAATAAATCTGGGCTTCCCTTTATCGTATTCATGGCATTGTGAACCATTTTTCAGGAACAATTCACAATTTCGGCCTTTTTTAGATCGATTTTTGCTCTTTTCGCATAGTGCGAATATAACCTTTCTTTTTTCAAGAGTGCAATGACGACCTCTACCCATTATTGAAAAAAAATTATTAAAGAACACACTCAAACAGTATCAATTCCAATTTCAATGTTTGATGGAAAAATAAGTACTGGTCATTAAATCAAATTGTTCTATTTCTTTGTCCATCAACGAAAAACAATGAATGATAACAGTAAACAACAGCATTAGCACAAAATTATTTTACAGTAACCATTAAAATTAATAATGAAAATGTGTGTGTTACATTTTTTTGTTTAAAGTGCGCTATTTCTCTTTCCATAGCTGTATGTAGTTCATTTTTGGATAAAATGTTTATAAACAGTTACAAATAGGTAAAATAGAATCTCGCTATCTTTTTTTTTAAATTTATGGTCATTTCATATTTAGAAAAAATGAAAAAAATGAGTTTTTGTGTTTCACGAAATTTGTAATTCTAATCTCAAACGGCAGAAATTTTTACGCAAAAATATTAAAAAATAATTTGTTCGAATTTGTTTAAATAAAAAAAATTGTTTAAATAAAATGTATCTCCCCTATATTTTCTTTAAATTTTCACATAATATTTGTCGCACCCACACAAATCCAGAACAGTAATTAAATTTAAGATCCTTAATATTTGTTAAAGTTATGGAAATTTTTGTCGTTTTTTATGTTTCTGTACATACATATGAATCTTTTTGCACAAGTGTTTTTTTAACCATGAAATGATTATAAATATGATTACTCGATTTGATTACTATATCCGAAGGCTCCGATATGGGTTATTTATTATAGTTGTCATATCTGGTCAAAATATGCATGAATCAGCACTTTTAATAACGAGCCAAGGTTTATTGTCAAAAAATATAAAACGTTTCAAAGGGGGAAATTTGTAAACCTTAAAATGTTTTTTTATACAAAATTAAAATGGTAATGTACTCTGAATGTAGCAAAATAATTAAAACCCAAAATTGTTTGCATTAAATTGCAGCTTTGTAACATTTTTATTAAAAATATATGAAATATGTATAAAAAAGAAAACAAAAAACAGAATAGACTATTATATAAATAACAACGAATTTAGCATATTTACCATACCACACAATATTTAAAGGATTTTTGCTCCACTATAAGTATAAATCCCGCTAAAATATTTTTTTTATGAAATTTATGTTCCACGACCTACTCTCGTACCCTGGGACCATAGTCCACCCTTTTGCAACAAACACTGTACCACGTTCAACCTTTTAAATTTTTACTTAACACGTTTTTATCCCAGAAGCAAAAAACTAAATAAAACCAGTAAGGAAAAACAGAAAGTCGGGCGGGACCGACTATATAATACCCCAACACCTCCCTAACAATACGAAAAGAGGCATTGTGACATTAATTTGAAATAATTGGTTTCGTTTCAGTTAACAAAGTACTTAGCTCAACCTGCTCATCAAGACTTATTTATAGATATATAAATATATCGCGGTTGTGCGCATCTCAAATGAAAGCTTGTTTTATTTAGTGGTTATCCCCAACATATTTCGGTTATATCCTGAGCCGCCAGTGAGCAACAACGATATTACGTAACCTCTAAAAATCATATTTTCCTTGCAAATATCGGACACCTTGGACTAAAGCGCGACATCGTTCATATGTACAGCTAGAACTAGCTATTTATATATAAAATATTTATACTTAAATATTATTTAATAAAAATGAACTTCAAAAAACCATTACATATGAAAAAAAATAATTTTTCCTGAACATTGACTTCGCCTCCTGCCTCTAATTTTCAGTTAATTTTTTAATATTGTGGGTCATTAATCCCAGATATTAGGGCAACACTTTCTGCCAATTTGAGAAAAAGATCTAATGCCTGCCGAATTTCGTACTGATCGGATATAAAATATGGTTTCTACAGCATATCGATTCCTTCATTCTAGACTATGCTAAGTGCAAAAAGGTCGTTTTTCAGGTGAGGCAATCAAAGTTTGGTGAATTTTTTAAATTTGTGTGGAATTTATCTTTATAATGAAAATCGTTATAATGGAATCTTTATAATGAAAATCGAATTACCTGTACTATTTTGTGAATAACTTTTGATTGGGTTGACTGATAAACACCAAATTTTAACTGGATATAATTTGGAATATTTAGAAATTAAAAATGCAAACTCCCTGAAAACGTGCTAAGTCGACTTAGCATGTTTCAGAATGGAGGTATTGATATATATTAGGACTATGTTTACATCTGATCCGATTTTCGACGAATTTGGCAGTGTTCATACATGTAATAAGAAAACTCTCCCTATTAAATTTCGTACTACAGTACTTACATATCAAATCGGGTGAAACATATATATGAGGGGCTACATATATAACTGAACGGATTTTCTCCAAATTTTGTAGCGTTCATTCACGTTATAAGAAAACTCTCTCTGCCGAATTTCGAACAGATCAGGTGTAAAATACGGTTTCTACAGCGCTTACATGTCAAATTGGATATAACATATATATGGGGGCTATATCTAAATCTGAACGGATTTTCTCCGAATTTGGTAGTTTTCTTTCATGTAATATGAAAACTCTCTCTGCCGAATTTCGTACTTATCAGATATAAAATACGGTTTCTACAGCGCATACGAGTATATGTAAAATCGGGTGTAACATATATTTTGGGACTATGTTTAAATCGGAACCGATTTTCCTCGAATTCGGCAGTGTTCATACATGTGATAAGAAAACTCTCCTTGTTAAATTTCGTACTGATCGAATATAAAATACGGTTTCTACGGATATAAAATACGGTTTCTACAGCGCTTACATGTCAAATCGGGTGTAACATATATATGGGGACTATATCTAAATCTGAACCGATTTCCCCCGAATTTGGCAGTGTTTATTCATGTAATAAGAGAACTCTCTCTGCCAAATTTCGTACTGATTTGATATAAAGTACAGTTTCTACAGAAAATAGTAATATTGCATATATCGCGTAAATTGTAAAACGACTTACAATTACTAATATTTATTGCAAATTGTGTTACAGTTCTAAATTTCCGCGATTTTTTGTATAGTTCATTGTAACTAATCCGATTTTGATCTCTTCACAGTTGAGTAGAGCGAATGATCCTGAACAAAACCTCATAAACAGTTTTTGGCGTCAAACTAGGCGAACTTTTGGACCCTTTAGGCACGCTGTGTATGGGAGCAATCTGTAAATCTGAACGGATTTCAACCAAATTCAATAGAGATCGTCAATAGCGATCGTGGGCCAAAATAAAGACATGTGCAAAGCTTTGTGGAGATCGGACTATAATTGCGACCTGTACTTTGACCACAAGAATATGTGGTCGGACAGACGGACGGACAGACAGATAGGCATGTCTAAATCGACTTAAAAAGTGATTCCATGTCGATCGGTTTTACAAACAATGGGTCTATCTCTTCTTTTTTTGGGTGTTACAAACAAATGGAAATCTATACCACACTGCGATATATTGATGTCGTTAGAATACGTGTAATACCCAAACATAATAATGCATAAATTAATTCACACAACAAGATTTATAACTTGTTTTTGGAAGCTGTGTAAAATAGGCATTTTTAACTATCAAAAAAGAAACAATTTGCTGTTCGGCCCCTTTGAATTCCGTCAATAAATTCGCCACTTTTGATAGTAGGACCCTAAAAACTTTTCAGGGTGTGTTTTTTGAATCCATGAAGAACTACCTATCGATACCTCAATTTTAAATTTTGGCCCTTTTCCGTTTCTAATGACAACAGTGCCTAATCTACCATATGGGCTAACTGGGCTGAAGCCCCTGGGCGCAAGGCACATTAGTGGCTCAAAATTTCTGGGAATACCTTTAATATAATAAAGTATCTAATAAGATACAAAGCTGAATCTTTGTAGTGATATATATCTATTCACGATAAATATGCAGTTTTCAAAAAATCAAAATCGAAGTACATTTGGCATATTTTGTATATATTTTTTCGACCTGTATTGTTTAATTTAAATAATACGTATTTACCCAGCAAAAAAAGAGCATCCAAAGAAGCAATAAAAATCCCCAACTTATGATCCGGAAGTTGTTCTAATTTGGATTTTCACCAATGAATTTAACAAGGGGTTGTCGCGCCGGGGAAGTACTTCTTTGTCACCACTTTTGCACAACTCTTTTAAAGCACTGTAAGATTTGCTTTTTTGGTGTTGTATTTATTTGATGAATGTATGTCGTTCTTATTAACATATTTGGGTCCAGAGATTTCATATTTTAAAGGAATACAAATGTTGACATAGGGAAGGGAACGTATAAATAATATACTATTGGCCAAAGAGATCAACGATCATATATATGTATGTATGTTTAGGACATTTGAAGATGTCTGTAATCTGTATGGTGTAGATGGCTCTTGAAAAGTGTGACCCCATAGTGTAATTAACATTCTCACAAAAAAAAAAGTTTTCCGTAGCCCCGGTTCATAGAGTAGTAAAGTACCACAGTGTGGTACAGTATGTATGATACCACAATTACCACAATTTCTTTTAAAATTATTTAATTATAACCTACACCACACTGTGGTACAATTTATTCTGATTTTATGCATTTGCTTCTAACACCAAAAATGAGAAGAGATATATAGAACCATCGTTTATTATACCGATCGACTTAGAATCACTTTCTGAACTGATTTAGCTATATCAGCTTGTGCATGCGTTCTTGTAATCTATGTGCAGGTCACAAATATAGTCCGATCTCAAAGAAATTTTTTACATATCTTTATTTTGGGACAAGACAATTCGTATTGAAATTGAAAGACAATCCGTATTTCTTTCGTCTACGGCGAACGATCAAAAATCTCTTAACTATTTGAATATCAGTTTAGAACCAGATATCGTAATATATATGAATGTACCTTCGATTTAGCTTATACCCTCTATAGAAGATATAATTTCCTTTCGATGTTCATGAAATTTGGTAAAGAGTGTCTTATTTTAACAGTTAGTATCTGTGTGAACAATATCGGTTCAAATTTACATATAGCCTCACATACTCGCATGGATGTGTACCTTCCGATTTAGCATCTAAGCTCCATAGAAGTCATATTTTAGTCAAATGTACTATATTTTGCACAAAGGATTCTTTAATCCGAGAATAAACTGTCACTAGCAAGGTTGGAAAAGTGTGTTTTCATGTTTTACATCAGAGCATTATTAAATTTGGCAGAGATTAGTTTATAGAATCACGAACACTGCGAAATTTGATAAAAAAAAATGGATACCCTTCAGATAAAGGCCAAATTTAAATACAGACCCATATAGAATTTTGCATCTAAAATAGGTGTCAAACACGATTTACAAAAATCAAAACAGCAACAAGAGAACAACTACAAAGGTTAAATAGATGAATACAGTACGTTCTGTCTAATACAATGTGAGTTACGCCTTTTGTTCTTTATCAAAAACGAGCACTTGATGTTACGTCTTTTTTCTTGAATAAAATCGTGATTTTTTGACGAAAAACGAATTTTCATTTTTTGAGGGTTACGCTCTTGGGTATTTCTGGTGATGCTATATTAACATTTTTGGAAAGTATAAAGTGTTGTTAATAAATTCAGTTTTTATCGCAATCCAATGTACTACAATTCCAAAATTTAACATATTTCGAAGAAAATCAGCATACTTTGAAATGACTTTATGTTATTTTAATCGGCTATGAAAAAGGCAACTTGTAGGTCCGATTTATCGACCTAGTCGACTGAAACGAAATTTAATTGATGAAAAAGTCGACTAGCTTCCAGAACCATTCACTAATTCTGATATAGCCGCCATATAAATATATATTTCTTCCCTTTAGCACTATAGACGCAGTATTTTACATATATATCATAGCCCTCATACATATGTTCCTTCCGATCTGGACTTTTATCACTTCACAAGATTTATTTTACATCCAACCGTTTTAAAATTATGCATTCTTGGGTTAATAATTTATATTCCGAAATCACATTCTGGTTAGTTATTTAGAAGAACTTCATTAAATGCCGAAAAAATGCTCATACTTATGAATTGGAAGTACTTATAATGTTATTCTTTTGGAAGTACATCTTTTATTTCTTGCTGGGTAATTGAGCTCGAAGTCTTTTTATTGATATTTTTTGATTTATTTCGCCAATATATCGCAATTCTTTGAATTGCATCTCAGGGCTGATATGTAAATAAACTACTTAGCAATAACATAAAAACTAGCGTAGTAATACCACCATCGCCCATTGTTCTTATTGCACCGAGACCACCCTGGAAGTTATGAAGGAGAAAGTTTGCTTACATATTGCGAAGAGTGTGGCTTGTTACTCAGATTAGCAGAATTTGACCAATTGTCAGAGCAGTTGGGCCAGACTCTCGTGATCAGGCCCTGAATGACAATATATGAATAGTCCACTCGGTCGGTTGCCATTGCACTAAAATTTACTAGAACATACCCATGTGGCCGCAGTTCTTGTACCTCAGCCGCTCTGATTGGAACTTCTATAGCCACAGTAAGAATCGGCAGTATATGTAGTAAGACTTGTCGAGAGTGTCGCAGTATTCCTTAAAGCTCCGCAGTTGCTCAGCTTAGCGCGGATTCTTCAGTCAACAATTTAGCGATCCTTTTTTGCTGACCGTGCTGTTTCTCGAGTTCTATCATGGAGTTCCCCCATCGCTGTTTTTTTTCAATTATTATCTGTATCTAGCATATAACCTTCTATGAATAGTGTTGAAATAATAAATGAAATAAATTTAGATTTAGGTAATTCAATTGAAGACAACTTTCGAGTTATAGAAATATACGTATTCGTAACGATAATACCGAGGTAACCAAAGGACGTTACATCGGCCATGTCGCGGGTACCTATTTTTAACAGGCTGCTATTTACGGTGTTGCAGCGCATACTCTTGCTCTTGGGGGTGCTGATTTTCAGGCCAGCCTTTGCTGCTTCGGTTTCTAGAGATCTGTGCTTTGATGGTATGTCCAAAGACGGCCACACAGACAAAAGTTTCTTCGAGTGCACATAGTGTAATTAACATTCTCACAAAAAAAAAAGTTTTCCGTAGCCCCGGTTCATAGAGTAGTAAAGTACCACAGTGTGGTACAGTATGTATGATACCACAATTACCACAATTTCTTTTAAAATTATTTAATTATAACCTACACCACACTGTGGTACAATTTATTCTGATTTTATGCATTTGCTTCTAACACCAAAAATGAGAAGAGATATATAGAACCATCGTTTATTATACCGATCGACTTAGAATCACTTTCTGAACTGATTTAGCTATATCAGCTTGTGCATGCGTTCTTGTAATCTATGTGCAGGTCACAAATATAGTCCGATCTCAAAGAAATTTTTTACATATCTTTATTTTGGGACAAGACAATTCGTATTGAAATTGAAAGACAATCCGTATTTCTTTCGTCTACGGCGAACGATCAAAAATCTCTTAACTATTTGAATATCAGTTTAGAACCAGATATCGTAATATATATGAATGTACCTTCGATTTAGCTTATACCCTCTATAGAAGATATAATTTCCTTTCGATGTTCATGAAATTTGGTAAAGAGTGTCTTATTTTAACAGTTAGTATCTGTGTGAACAATATCGGTTCAAATTTACATATAGCCTCACATACTCGCATGGATGTGTACCTTCCGATTTAGCATCTAAGCTCCATAGAAGTCATATTTTAGTCAAATGTACTATATTTTGCACAAAGGATTCTTTAATCCGAGAATAAACTGTCACTAGCAAGGTTGGAAAAGTGTGTTTTCATGTTTTACATCAGAGCATTATTAAATTTGGCAGAGATTAGTTTATAGAATCACGAACACTGCGAAATTTGATAAAAAAAAATGGATACCCTTCAGATAAAGGCCAAATTTAAATACAGACCCATATAGAATTTTGCATCTAAAATAGGTGTCAAACACGATTTACAAAAATCAAAACAGCAACAAGAGAACAACTACAAAGGTTAAATAGATGAATACAGTACGTTCTGTCTAATACAATGTGAGTTACGCCTTTTGTTCTTTATCAAAAACGAGCACTTGATGTTACGTCTTTTTTCTTGAATAAAATCGTGATTTTTTGACGAAAAACGAATTTTCATTTTTTGAGGGTTACGCTCTTGGGTATTTCTGGTGATGCTATATTAACATTTTTGGAAAGTATAAAGTGTTGTTAATAAATTCAGTTTTTATCGCAATCCAATGTACTACAATTCCAAAATTTAACATATTTCGAAGAAAATCAGCATACTTTGAAATGACTTTATGTTATTTTAATCGGCTATGAAAAAGGCAACTTGTAGGTCCGATTTATCGACCTAGTCGACTGAAACGAAATTTAATTGATGAAAAAGTCGACTAGCTTCCAGAACCATTCACTAATTCTGATATAGCCGCCATATAAATATATATTTCTTCCCTTTAGCACTATAGACGCAGTATTTTACATATATATCATAGCCCTCATACATATGTTCCTTCCGATCTGGACTTTTATCACTTCACAAGATTTATTTTACATCCAACCGTTTTAAAATTATGCATTCTTGGGTTAATAATTTATATTCCGAAATCACATTCTGGTTAGTTATTTAGAAGAACTTCATTAAATGCCGAAAAAATGCTCATACTTATGAATTGGAAGTACTTATAATGTTATTCTTTTGGAAGTACATCTTTTATTTCTTGCTGGGTAATTGAGCTCGAAGTCTTTTTATTGATATTTTTTGATTTATTTCGCCAATATATCGCAATTCTTTGAATTGCATCTCAGGGCTGATATGTAAATAAACTACTTAGCAATAACATAAAAACTAGCGTAGTAATACCACCATCGCCCATTGTTCTTATTGCACCGAGACCACCCTGGAAGTTATGAAGGAGAAAGTTTGCTTACATATTGCGAAGAGTGTGGCTTGTTACTCAGATTAGCAGAATTTGACCAATTGTCAGAGCAGTTGGGCCAGACTCTCGTGATCAGGCCCTGAATGACAATATATGAATAGTCCACTCGGTCGGTTGCCATTGCACTAAAATTTACTAGAACATACCCATGTGGCCGCAGTTCTTGTACCTCAGCCGCTCTGATTGGAACTTCTATAGCCACAGTAAGAATCGGCAGTATATGTAGTAAGACTTGTCGAGAGTGTCGCAGTATTCCTTAAAGCTCCGCAGTTGCTCAGCTTAGCGCGGATTCTTCAGTCAACAATTTAGCGATCCTTTTTTGCTGACCGTGCTGTTTCTCGAGTTCTATCATGGAGTTCCCCCATCGCTGTTTTTTTTCAATTATTATCTGTATCTAGCATATAACCTTCTATGAATAGTGTTGAAATAATAAATGAAATAAATTTAGATTTAGGTAATTCAATTGAAGACAACTTTCGAGTTATAGAAATATACGTATTCGTAACGATAATACCGAGGTAACCAAAGGACGTTACATCGGCCATGTCGCGGGTACCTATTTTTAACAGGCTGCTATTTACGGTGTTGCAGCGCATACTCTTGCTCTTGGGGGTGCTGATTTTCAGGCCAGCCTTTGCTGCTTCGGTTTCTAGAGATCTGTGCTTTGATGGTATGTCCAAAGACGGCCACACAGACAAAAGTTTCTTCGAGTGCACATAGGCCCAAAGTACCGCTTTTTTGTCCAAAAGTAAGAACTCTCGGAAGGATTAACCAATTGACTTCAAATTTTGTATGTAGTAATATTTTTTGCCATTTTAGGCTGAGTTCAAAGATGGGTCATATTGGTCCACTCCTTCTAGGACCTCTCCCAAGGGTTAAAATTTAGTGAAATATTGTTTCTTTAATGACATATCGCTCATTCTTGAAGTGGGTGAGCGATATATACTACTTATCAGAATATTCTGAAATTTCACACATGGGTCAGCATATTTAATATCGACCTATGGATTTGTGAGAGTGCGACAAATATTCTGTGAAAATTTGAAGAAAATCGAGGAGGTTGCTACTTTTTTTTCTACAGAGGTTTTTTCAAAAAAAAACTTTTGTAAAAATTTTTATTAAAAAATGTCTAAAGAAAATTTTTTACAATAAATGGCGCATAGTGTCCTCTTTAAAACAAGTTAAACCTTGCAAAAATCGGTAACCATTAACAATTCCACCATTACGAAAGCTCTACCGCTGCTCTTATTTTGCTGCGAACATATCCGAAAAGTGTAAACGTGAACGCCCACTACTTGATGAAGTTTGGTTATCATCGTCTATAGCGACTCCCAATGAAAATGTGTTTTCTGCAACCAAACCTTTCCATCATTCTATGAGATTTTCCACACTTCAAGCTTTTTACAATATGTATATAAGTACTTTCTCTGTCAAATATTTCTTATATTGGTCTGAAATGTTACATTCACCAACCTTCTCAAAAATATAGTCGAGAAGATTTTTCTCTTCCACGTGATTTCTGCCAAATTCGAAAAAGATCAAAATTTTTGAAGAAAAATTTGTCTGAAAAAAATAATTTTTTGCTAATAAAGGGGCCAATTCGGGCAAGATGTTCGTTCTGAAAATAAAACATCGCATATCCACGTAATCTTGTGTAAAAATGGTTTAGTGAACAAACTTGAACATTTTTAATTGTATCATATAATATTAAAAATAAAGAAAACAGAATTCAGTCATTTTGAGGTTATGAACCCCCACTTTTTTCCCGTCACCACAATTTTTAGTAATTCTTTCACTGCTAGAACTCAAATACCTATCATCATCTTTAATTTCAATTTCATACATTTTCTTAAACTTTTTTCTTTTATTTGAAAATAATCATTCTAAATATTGGTTGAAATTACCGCGCGTGTTTTTATTTTCAACAGTTCTAAAATATTCAAACTTCCACGCTACGCTGTGTAAAGGTTATTTGTGGATTACAGAAACAAATTGCATTTTTTGTTATAAAGGGTGGTTAAATTTTAAGGGCCGATGTTGATTTTGAATAAAACAAAAATTATTTAGGAAATTATTGTCATTTCTTTTTATTATGATAATATTGGTATCGTTCAATTATGTATGGAACAAATTATCGGCCAAATAGCCGCCGCGACCTCGGCGGCGCACCTCCATCCGATGGTCCAAATTTTCGATGACGCTGAGGCGTAATTGAGGTTCAATGCCGTTAATGTGCCGAATTATCTCATCCTTTAGCTCTTGAATTGTTGCTGGCTTCTCGACGTACACCTTTTCTTTCAAAAAAAAGGCCCAAAAAAAGAAGTCCAACGGTGTCATATCACATGATCTAGGCGGCCAATTGACATCGCCACGACGCGAGATAACACGGCCATTGAATTTGTTGCGCAAAAGAGCCATTGTTTCGTTACCCAGCAAAATCTTGGTAAGTACCTGTCATTATTCCCTGCACTACCAAATAATGACATCTCAATGTTCGCAGAATTACTTTCGGCTTATTTATAATGACTTACCAATAATAACAGAAATAAGTGATTTTTTTTATCAAAATAATTTTTGGCAAATTTTAGTATAATGCAATTTTGGCTATATGTGGGTTATTGTAGAAGATTTATTTATTTTCAACAAGTTTTCCAAAAATACGTGCAAATTGAATGAAAATACCAAAAATATTTACGTATATCGTATGATGTTAGACCATTGAAGAATTTTTCACATGGTGGTTTGGGTTCAGAAATTCGAAATATGCGCGACAATATGCACAAAATTACTTTCAATGGTCATCTCTACATATCTACCATATCTACTACGTATTTTGTAACTTATTGGTAATGCATTATTCAAGTACTTAAAACCGTGAAAACATAAGCACATATTTATGTGGTATGCCTATGCTACAAATAAGTACTTATTTTGCTACTTTATTGTATGCTTTTGGGAAGTACTTCCCTCCAATGACATCCCCATGTTAAAATAATGAGAAAAGTGGCTAAATAATAAGTACTTACCATTATCGAACTTTGCTTACTCGTCGGATTATTTGGTAATGAGAAATTTTGCTGGGTAGCTCTGTGGCAAGTGGCACAGTCCTGTTGAAACCACATATTGTCCACATCCATATTTTCCAATTCGGGCCATAAAAAGTTCGTTATCATCTCACGATAGCGAACACCATTCACAGTAACTGCCTGACCGGCCTCATTTTGGAAAAAAATACGGCCCGATAATGCCGCCAGCCCATAAACCGCACCAAACAGTCAACAAAAAAATTATTTTTGGTGTCCTAGACTTAAAAATTATTTTTTTATAAGATTGTGGCATAATGTTATATAAAATCAAAACCAAATATTTTTTTATGGATACATTTTTTTTTAAAAATTTTTTATTAAAAATACTAATATCGTCGAAGGTACCCTTAGTATTTGCACTATAACTTTTGGAGTATATGCCCGATCAGGTCGACTAATACGTTAAATTGAAGCTATTAATGTGGGCTACCAATGTCGGAAATATCTCTTTCACTTAAGAACAGTGATTTAGTAACAGCCATTAAACAAATTGGAAAAAGTAGATTTTTTTCAAAAAAAAAAAAATAAAAATTTCCTTGGATGAAAAAAAAAAACATAAAAAATAGAAAAAAAATATTTTATTTTTTTTTAAGTTTGCATCCGAGCGAAGAAAATAATGCCTATTTGAAAAAAATCTATGGATAAATGTAGAAATTATAACCTTTTTGGTAGAGGTAAGAGAATTTCAAAAATCTTTTTTTTTATTTCTGTTTAAATAGCGATTTTATTTATTGCTTTTATTTATATTATGTGCATTTGAGTTTATTTACATGTACTAGTTTCATTAGAAGTAATTGTGAGTTCTTTGTTGACGTTTGTAGATTTCGGAATCGGTTTCTCTAATGAGGAACCAAATATAATCTCCCATCATTCTTTCATCCCAGTGCCCTTGATAACGCCGCTCGATGGACTTCATTTCTTGGTGAAACCATTCCCCATGTTCATCGCTTACGTCGCCAAGATTCTCGGGGAAAAAGTTTAAATGAGAATGCAAGAAATTAATTTTGAGGGACATATTTACACCTGTTGGAATACATAAAGCGAAAAATAAGTTAGAAGAATACATACATATGTGTTATATACATAATTATAGAAAAATATATTTCTTACAAATTTTTTCATAATTTTTTAACAAATCATTGTTTCATATTGCGGGCTTTTATTGGATCCAATGAAATTTGAAACTACAAGCTTAAACGACCTCCATGCTGCAATTTCATCCGACGTCAAATATTATTCGAAATTTACATCTTTCATCAGTTTCCTTATTATAATCCCATCAAAAACGGCTTCTTCGATTTTTTGAAAAGAAAGACTTTTAAATAAACTTTTTAAATATGAGAGTTAATTGCCATCTTTCCTTAAGGCTTTTACACAATTTTTAAAGAGCCCAAGCTTAATATGCAGTGTTGGCAAAATAATGTTTTCTTTTTAGACGATAGGTGTGCATTTTATGTTGTTTTCACCCAATGTAATGTCTTTTCTTGTTGGCCATTTCTTTCTTCTGTAATGATCATCGCGAGCTCGGCTATCCCAGAGGCATAAAAACAGCAATATTTTGTATATCCGCCTTGCATTCCACATAACATCTCAACTACTTTTAAATCGCAACAAATTTTCCAGTCATGTTGTTCATTTTTATGTATTTTATCAATTTAGCCATTGTTTCGTATGATTCCTTAGTGTTGACGGCATGAGCAATGGGAATCGACGGTTTCTGATTTCCGTTGTGCAAAAGTACTGCTTTCAAACTTTCTTTACTGCTGTCAACAAATAATCGCCATTCTTTTGAATTGTATGTTTGATAAAGTTCCTCGAACAATCCGGGAATGTCCTTGCGGGTGCATATGTTAGCCACAGTTGTATAAAATTGTTTGTAAGGTATATCACGGTCTCTATAATATGATATGTTAACATCTGGGGCCAAAATATTTTACTGTTTCATCCGATATGCAAGTAGTTTTGCCTTATCTTTGGTCAGTTCCAAATCTTGCACATATATTTCCAAATATTGCACATATATTTCTTCTATTATTTTAATAAACTCACGTCGATTTTTTTTTAATTACATATTCTCCGCAGTTGTGGCAGAAATTGTCGGGACCATTTACACATTTAAAAGTTCTTTGCCTTTTACTCATACTTCGAAATATAACTTTATAATATTTTTCAGAAAATCGACTTATCTCTTTAAGGGGCTGAATCACACTAATTTATTAATAAGTAATTTCATTCATAAATTTCGGATTAAAGGTACATAAGTTGCAGTACTTGTAGTTTGCTTCGAACGTAGAAACCCAATACATATACTACTGGGATGTCCATGCCCCTAAAAAGCGCAACTGAATGGAAACCTCATAAATAAAATAACACAAATATTGTTGAATGGCCCTCTACCTGAGCGGATCTCATACAATATAGCTCTCACATTGCGTATCATGTTTTATGAAGGGTTACGAACGGCCATAAAACCTCGTCCTCTCTATAATTTTATAATGTCTGACATCAATCCTCATAAAATAAAATGAAAGTGCAATGTCTCTTATATGTCTCTCTCACATATGGCGAATTCAATATAAGCAGAAACATAATTTAAAAACCAAAAAATATGAAAGAAGATTTTTTTGAATTTCCCTAACATTTACAAAATTGCTCATAACTCTTACATCTATCCATCGTGTTTTTTTTTTCATTTTTTTTTCTTCGTTAGCATGCTGGCTTTTTAAAAATGTGATAAAATATTTTTTTTTCTATTTTTTATTTTTTTTTGTACCAGGACAAAGTGTTTTTTAAAAAAGAAAATCATTTTTTTCTCATATTTTTGACGACTGTTACTAACCCAAAGATTCTACGTGAAAGCAATATTTGCAGCATATGTAGCCCTCATAATTCCCTTTAATTTGAGGCATAACACGGCTCAATCAGGTTTATACTTATGGTCCAAATACTGAATGTATTTCCATGAAAGCTGGAATTAAAAAAAAAATTAAAAAAAATTTACCATAAACATTTTTTTTTTGATATTTGTTTCGTGCTCGTGACACCTAATTGCACCAGAAACTGTTATCCACATCCCTTGGACAAAAATTTTGTTGCATAGTGTTATCATTCGCCCAAATGCGGCAATTCTGCTTATTGACGAATCCACTGAGGTGAAAATGTGCCTCATCACTGTAGATGATTTTTTTTTGATATGATAATGATTTTGATTTGAACGCCCATTTTCATAATAAGCCTGAACAACTTTAACGCGTTGATCGATTGTGTATCCTTCCATGGTTCAAAATGAGTTAGTCTAAAATTGAGAAATGTCAAATGAAATGCAGAAAAAAACTTGACGTTTATGTGTGGTTCACATTAAACATCGGCCCTTACAATTTAATCACCCTTTATAAGTCATATTTTGAAATTCAGATATCTTTCACAATTTTTCAGCGAGAGTGCTGCAATTTAATTTATATATATCTGGTGATTTGTCGAAAAATGGCCGGGATCGGACCAATGTTCGACCGCGCCCATATAAGCCAAATTTTCAAATTGAGGTATATTGCACAATTTATTAGCGAGAATGCTGCAATTTAGTGTATATATCTGGTGTCAGTCTACGTGATTGGTCCAAATATGGGCGGGGTCAGACTAATGGGCGTGGCCCCGCCCATACAATCCAAATTTTGAAATTGACATATCATGCAGAATTTGTAATCTAGAGTGCTTTAATTTTGTATGTATGTCTGGTGGCAGTCTACGTGATTGGTCCAAATAGGCGGGATTTGACCACAGGGCGTGGTCCCGCCCATATAAGCCAAATTTTGAATGTAATTTTATGCATATGTATCTGGTTGTAGTCTACGTGATTCGTCCAAAAATGGGCGGGATTGGACCAATGGGCATGGCTCCGCCCATATAAGCCAAATTTTGAAATTGAGATATCTAACACTTACAAGCGAGAGTGCTGTAATTTTGTTTACATGTATCTGGTGGCAGTCTACGTGATTGGTCCAAAAGTGGGCGGGATCCGACCTATGGATGTGACCCATATTTTGAAATGGAGATATGTTGAACAATTTATAAGCGAGTGTGCTGTAATTTTGTTTATATGGATTTGATGGCAGTCTCTGTGATTAGTCCAAAAAAGACGGAAGCGGAAATCTGGGTCAACGAAGTGGACCGGGTGAACTAGTATGTATATAAAATTTAATTTTAGCAGTTTTTGCAGGAAAGTTTGGAGAAAAACACGAAATGGTCAAAATCGAGGTTTCGAAAGAAAAATGTGTAGGAATCAAAATTGTTTACTTGTACAAACCTCGATCGTAAAGAACATTCTTTTTATGATTTAGCCAATATATCGTCGGCTTAATGCTATTTTGTTCCATACGCCATTTTGTATGAACGGAGAAAAACGCATTTTATTGTTTGAGTAAAAACGGGACTGAAGAGTTACACACTTTTTATTTCATAGGGTTCCCAACAGTGTTTGTATGATTCTCATGCATTTCTATGCCATTACATCCAAAATTAATCAAGTTATAACAATTTTTGTTCTTGGCATTTTGGTCCATATCCACTTTTATTTTATTATTTTTTCGTATTTGTATTACATGGACCACAAAAAGGGTCGGTATGGATGGACACTAATTTACATATTGTGATCGAAAGAACGTAAAATACTGAGTGAAACATATAGGGCGATAGAAAAATTGAGACATACAACAAAAATATCGAAATTATTTCCCGTTACTTAGAGTAAAACAAATTTACCCTACCAATATCTCGAAAACTAGGCGAGATAGGAAAAAAATGATTGCAGATTCTGAAAGAGCATGCTTGGAACCCATAGTATCAACTCCTAACTCAAAAAACACAAAAATGGCGTATGGACCAAAATAGCATTAAGCCGACGATATGTAAACAAATCACGGCGTTGATTAAAAGTCAATATAGAGTATAGCGTTCCCAGAAGCCGGTGATTATGACCTCTCCTCATCTTTTGATTATAATATACTTCGCCTGTTTTGTGGCATTGTCTTCTATTTGATTGTTGTCTTTGTTGTTGTTTTTGCTGCTCCTGTTGTTTCAATTGTGTTATTCTATATCCACAATTAATTGTTTTCTGCAACAACTGAAGCCACGAAAGACCAACAACTGGAAGTAATTGCACGACTTCGTGACCTCTGGGTACAGTGCGGTGCTGCTGACGGTAACTTTGTTGCTACATCCGCCGTCCGCGCAGGGACTTCAACTGTTGCCCACCGCCAGCGGAGTGTGGAACAATGCCGCGCCAGACAACAAACTGTATGAGACAAGTTTTGTTCATTATCAAATGAATCGTGGTTTTGACTTTTTAATTACCGCTACATATTCGCCATAAAAACCATTAACTTTTGCACGAAAAATGTGCATAATAAACGAACAGGAAACGGAAAACAAACAAACTAAACTGTTATAGAGACCGAAAGAGAGAGATATTGCACCAGGCGCGATGGCAATGACAACGATATATCCAACTAATGACTTATTCAGAAATGTTGCGGGAAAGCGATATACCTTCCATGGGACAACTTAATTCCATTAAAGATGGTAATGAAGTAGCCAGACATTGTGAACGAACAGAAAGGGAAAATTAATTGATTATCATATAATTTCAATGATGTTTCGAAATCGATAATATGACAGAATACATATAAAATTTTTATATAAAATATGTTTGAGAGCTAAATGTAAATATTATAATGGCATTGAAATTTCTAAATTTTCTTCATTTTTTAATGCTTCACAAAACTACAACTGCGAAACTGCCGTCGTTACCGGCAGCTACAGAAAACAAGAAATTGCGGTCGACACCAAAAAGTGTAACACATGGAAGGGGTGAAACTGCGTATTTTTGGCGGAAAACTCTTTTAGGACTTTTCGATTGATTTTAGCTCACATCAGCAGTGTATGTACCCCCGATTTGATATATGCACTGTATAAACAACATTTTGTAACCGATCTGAATAAAAATTTATACAAAGAAATATCCTGATACACTTAGAGATAATAATAAATTTGAGGAAAATTACCACCAATTTGGTATCAAAGCGCTATAGAAGTTGTACTTTACTTTTGATCATTGCAACATTTGGCAGAAATAAGTTTCTTAATTTAGGAACTAATAATGCTTAAATTGGAGATAATAGGTTCAGATTTAGATATACCAACATACGTATATCCTGCTCCTGCCTATTTTATATTTATGCGCTTGAACAATCCTGTGGCGAGTTCGCTGCAAGTGGACTGTATGTGGTTATTATCGAAACAGAAACTGCCAAGGATTGTAACATAAAATGCCAGAGAAACAAAAGAAAAAAAGGCAAATGTTTCAGTTTAATTGTGTGAACAGTTTATTGGTAGAAGGTTGGTGCTGCTTACCGCTCTTGTTGTCGCTGCAAAAGTGAGGTAAGCGGTATAGAGCAACCTTTTAGAGAGACTTAGAATCTATGAATTCAGCGAAACTACAATTGGAAGAACGAGCAAAGATGGCAGCCCTTTATCCAACTGAGTAAAAGCTTTTGCCTCCATGGCAGGAATTGGATAAAGGGTTGCCACCCCTTTCAAAAGTAATTATACAAAATTTGGGAATTCTAATGAAAATAATAATTCAGTGCATTTTAGTAACAGTAATTCAGATAATTCATGCATTAATAGAAGCTTAAAACTAATTGTTGAAACAGAGTTCAACATGCCGGCCGCCTTGCACGATTGCAACTTCAAAACCTCAGTAGGAACAGGCCCCGGAAATAGCCCAACCGAATATGGTACTCTGGGCGATAGGCATCGTGGAGGAGGTTTGTATCAGCCCGGCTAGTAGAATTTTCGGCAGATGGTCATTGGCGAGTAACACCTCTACATCAGTAGGCTTATAATAGTGGGGATCCGCCAGAGCATCCAAATGGTCGTAGATGTACTGCAACTTTGGTTCCGAGGCCTCCGTTGGCATGACGGTATGGAACTTCGACTTCACCAAGCCGATTATTTGAATTTTTGCCAAGGGGTCATGGTATGATTGTAAGTTTAAGGTGCAGTACTCTTGACCATTTCGTTTGGTGGTGTTAAGGCGCAACCGGTCGACTAGTCGCCTCAGGACGATTGTCTGAGCCTCGCCGGAGTTGAGCAGTAGCCGAACCTTCTCAGGACCTTCCGTGGTTATGGCTCTGGCTAGGACTGTGGGCGAAAAAACATGGTTCCTGGATCGACGGCTCAGGCGTTCGGTAAGAGTTGACTTGGGTCGACGGCTGCCAGATGTCGAGTTGGTGGCTGCGGACCCACGGCGTCTAGAAGTTGGCCTGTCGGGTGACTGGGAGACCTGTCTCTCACTGCGAGACCGATTGGGAACAACGGAAGGGGAACGACGAGGGCGGTGCTGCTTTGACGATTGTCTGGATGTGGTTGGCTTGGGCTTGATTTTGCTACCAGGTTCATCCACATGGATCATCGTGTGGTGGTTACGCTCACACACGATACATTTGTTTCGAGACGGACAAAAGTTTCGAGTGTGAGCGGTGCACAAACAGTTAAAGCAGAAGCCCTTATCCTTTATGGCCTCTCGCCGTTCCGCAACAGTCATGCTTTGAAACATTGGACATGATCTTAGGAAATGCCTTTCCTGGCAGATGCGACACTTTGGAGTTGAACTGAAAATGTACGAATGGTTAATTAGGTAAACGGGTCTTGGTGGGCATGGCTAATTGGCATTGGGGAGCACGCAAAGCTTAACTAATGGTCGGACTAATGTTCCATGTTGTGTGCGTACCTCTGCAACACGAACGTTGGAATCTTTACCTTTGAACACTCTGAGAACTCTACCTAGACACCACTCGTTAGGAGGAAGATTGTCTTCTTTGATAACCACAAAGTCGTTTTCGGATAAATTTTGTTGGACAGATTTCCACTTGTAACTTCGCTGTAACTCGCATACGTATTCGTTTTTCCACCGTTTAGCAAAGTGGATTTGAAGGGTTTTTAAACGCTGCCAGCGGTTGATTAGAGACAGATTATCCGAGTATTCTTCTGGAACGGCAATCATTGCGGCGCCTCTTAGCAAATGACCAGGAGTGAGTGGGGTCAGCACGGTGGGATCCTCACTTATAGGAGACAGTGGCCTGGAATTTAGTATACTCTCAATCCGGACGAGCAAAGTCGCGAACTCTTCGAACGTAAACTTTACGTTGGACGCAACCTTTCGCAGATGGGTTTTCATGCTTTTGACAGCCGCCTCCCACAAACCACCCATGTGGGGAGCATGTGGCGGAATGAAATGCCAAGAAAAACCGTGTAAGCTATACTTATCGACAATGAATTTTTCAGTAGTCTTAAGAAATTTCCGGTAATCTTGGGCTAGTGCTTTGCTGGCACCGACGAAGTTGGTTCCATTGTCAGAGAAAACTTTGTTGGGGAAACCTCTTCGTCCCACAAAGCGATTGAAGGCAGCAAGGAACGCTTCAGTTGTTAGATCGGAACAAACTTCCAGATGTACGGCTCGAGTGGACAGACAAACGAAAACGGCGGCATATCCTTTCTGCAGGCTGGCATTACGAAGCCGGGAGGTTTTCAGATTGAAAGGACCCGCAAAATCCAGTCCCGTGTGTGTGAACGGCAACGAGAATGTGCATCTTTCTGGTGGTAAGGCAGCCATGATCTGATTCCGTACATGATGTTTGTAGATGGTACAGGTCCTGCAAGCTCGTATGCAATGTCTTACGGCATTTTTCAAGCGTATGACATAGAACTCCTGACGAATTGCTCGTAACATAACTTGATGTTCGGCATGTAACAGCAACTTGTGTGTGAATTGAATGAAGAGCGTACAAAATCGAGAATTTTCCGGTAGTATGATTGGGTGCCTTTCGTTAAACCACACTCGCTTGTGAAATGGAATTACTTCATTTCAAACATCGAAAGTATTCAGAGTATCAAGGACCATGAACAATCCTGTGGCGAGTTCGCTGCAAGTGGACTGTATGTGGTTATTATCGAAACAGAAACTCCCAAGGATTGTAACATAAAATGCCAGAGAAACAACAGAAAAAAAGGCAAATGTTTCAGTTTATTTGTGTGAACAGTTTATTGGTAGAAGGTTGGTGCTGCTTACCGCTCTTGTTGTCGCTGCAAAAGTGAGGTAAGCGGTATAGAGCAACCTTTTAGAGAGACTTAGAATCTATGAATTCAGCGAAACTACAATTGGAAGAACGGGCAAAGATGGCAGCCCTTTATCCAACTGAGTAAAAGCTTTTGCCTCCATGGCAGGAATTGGATAAAGGGTTGCCACCCCTTTCAAAAGTAATTATACAAAATTTGGGAATTCTAATGAAAATAATAATTCAGTGCATTTTAGTAACAGTAATTCAGATAATTCATGCATTAATAGAAGCTTAAAACTAATTGTTGAAACAGAGTTCAACAGCGCTATTGAAACTGTATTTTACGTCCGATCTTATTATTTGGCAGAAATGAAGTTTTTTTTGATATTAGTTGATGAAAATCTTTTTAGATTATGTATAGGCCATCTATTTGCTCCATCCGATTCTTGATCTATGAAAGAATACTGTGAATTTTAAGATTATCGTTTCAGATATAGTTTATTATGATCAACATCTTCATCTCCTCTTTTGAATCAACCTGGATTAGGAGGCGGAGCTAAGTACTTTTTGTAAACTGAAAACTAAGTACTGTGTTAACAATTATTCCAAATTATTATCGCAATGCACATTTCGGCATTGTTAGGAAGGTGTAGGGTTTATTTATAGCCCGATTCCAATCCAAATATGTATGCGCAAAGCATTTATTATCATCACTTTCTGAGTTGAGTTAGCTTTGTCCGTCTGTCCATCCGTCTGTCTGTCTGTGCATGTACACTGAAATAAAAATTGTACTAAAATTAAAGAAATGCTCCAAAGACGTCATTAGTCTTTAAAATAAGTAAATTTTGTACCTAAAATGTAGATACTTTCGTTAATATTAAGTAATTTACTTAATTGTAAATAAATATTCTTAATTTTAAGTACAAAATGAACTTATTTTTAAAGCTAAGGACGTCTTTGGAGCATTTCTTTAATTTTATGACAATTTTTTTCAGTGTATTCTTGTATTCAAAATACAGGTCGCAATTATTGTTCGATTTCAACGAAACTTTGCACATATCTTTCGCTTGGCCCAAAGACTATCCCTATTTGGTTGAAATCGGTTCGCATTTACATATAGCTCCCATATATATGTATACATTTACAGCGAGAAATCTCTTGATACACTAATAGACAATACTAAATTTGAGAAAAATCGGTTCAGATTTAGATATAGCCCCCATATATTTTTACCCCCGATTTGATATGTAAGCGCTGTAGAAACTGTAATTTGTAACCGATCAGTAAGAAGTTCGGAAGATAAAGGTTGCTTATTACATGAATGAACACTGCCAAATTCGGGGAAAGTCAGTTAAGACTTATAACGGGTTTTCCAACAAGATGTGTTATTTTGAATCACCCGGTATTTCGGTAGCTGTCACTTTTGAAGCTTTTATTCTTTGACATTTGACAAGTAGAAACTATGCAATTACTAACCAGTAAGGAAAGGCAGAAAGTCGGGCGAGGCCAACTATATAATACCCTACACCTCCCTAACAATGCGATAAGGGTCATTGCGATAATAATTGATAAGTGGGTAAGAACATATATGTATATGTGGATATATCTAATTCTGAACCGACAATCGCTAAATTAAGCAATATTCGTTCCTTAATTGAGAAACGTCACATAAATGACACCAACTTAAAATTTTGTGAAAAATATAGTTATGTAGCCCTATATATTCTAAATCTACGCTGAAAATTTGAAGGCGGTGTTCAGCCTGTTCTTTAAAAAAAATATTTATTAAGAAATTCCTGAGATGTGAACATTGCATTTGTTATATTTTAACAAGTAAGAAAGTTCAGTCGGGTAAACCGACTTATGAATCCCCTCACCTTGAGTCCCAAAAAATAATTTTTTTATTTTATTGTTTTAATTAAATTATTACCTATTTAAATAGCGTTTAATAACTTTGAATTTAAATAGTGTTTAATAACTTTAAAGTATGTACTGGTATTAAAGTTATAAGCTGTTATCTTTTGGTGTAAAATGGTCCATTTGTGTGGGAGGTATCAAAAGGAGCGTGCCAATAACGCCCATTTTTCTCTGGACTCTAGGTACTACAAAAGCATTGCACTGTCCGGAATTTCAAGTATTTGTATCCATTGGTATTAAAGTTAAAAGCTGTTAACTTTTGGTGTAAAATGGTACTATAAAAGCATTGCACTGTACAAAATTCCAAGTATTTGTACGCCCTGGTATTAAAGTAAAAGCTGTTAACTTTTGTAACGAAATGTCCATTTGTGTGGGAGGTACCCAAAGGGGCGTGCCAATAACGCCCATTTTTCTCTGGACTCTAGGTGCTATAAAAGCATTACACTGTACAAAATTGCAAGTATTTGTATGCTCTGGTATTAAAGATATAAGCTGGTAACTTTTGGTACAAAATGGTCCATTTGTGTGGGAGGTACCAAAAGGGGCGTGACAATAATGCCCATTTTTCACTGTATTGTAGGTACTATTAAACCATTACACTGTACGAAATTTCAAGTCTTTGCATGCACTGGTAATAAAGTTATAAGCTATTAACTTTTGGTTCCAAATTGTCCATTTGTGTGCGAGATACCAAAAGGGGCGTGGAAACTTCGCCCATTTTTCTCGAGGTAATAGTGACTAATAAATTAATACTATGTGTAGAATTTCAGAGGATATAAATAAGTATAGAAGTTATTAAATAAGGTACTTGAAGGAGTGGACTAATATGGCCCATCTTCGAACTAAGCCGGAGATAGAAGAAAATGTTACAACATACCAAATTTGAAGTCAATCGGTTACTTTCGAGAGTTATCGTGCGCACCAATCAGCAGATAGACAGACAGACGGACGGACACTGCTCATTCGACTTAAAATTACACAAATGACACGAACGGATATCCGCCGAACATATTTAGGGTCTTAGGTCACTCCTTCTATGTGTTACACTTTTGGCTCGTAGCAAATAATATATACCCTCCTCTCTAAGGTGAGGGGCTAAAAACACGTTTGTGAATTTATACAAATTAGTGCTTTTCTTAAAGGTCTTGTCTAGGACATCCTCGATATATGAGAAAATTCGCCAATATTTGCATATATCGTTTTTTATTTTTCCTCTTAAATTTTAATTTGCATACTTGACCAGGAAAACACCAACATAGATAAGTGAATTATATACAGGGTGGCTGATATGTATTGCAACCAACTTCAGGTTGCTATCATTTCTAAACCGCTAGTCTGATAGCTGACAGATTTATTTCAGTGACAGTTCATTTTATTGTTTACAAGATTACAAAAGCATTTTGATCTATTGCATTCAGAAAAAAGTTATTCGTGATGGAATTCAAGCGTGATAGTGTGATTGCTTTATATTTGGGTGGAAAAACACAAGTGGCTATCGTTAGAGCCATCCATCATTTAAATGTGAATAAATCTTTTGTTTCTCGTACCATTGCTCGTTACCGTGATACGTCCAAAAAGTGGACGAAAAAAAACGGTAACAACACCAGAAATGATCCGAAAAGTGAAGGCCAGATTTGATCGAAATCCACGCCGCAGTGGTAGAAAAATTGCTCGTGAGCTGAACATATCGCGAGAACGGACACAACACATACTAAAAAATGAGCTTGGACTAAAGCCATTGAAGTTCCAAAAAGCGCAAGAGCTCACCGATGCACAAACAAAAGTTAGACTGGAAAGAGCCAAGGAGTTGCTTCGCCTGCACGAAAGTGGCCAGTTACCGAATTTGGTTTTCTCCGATGAGAAGCCATTGTCCTAAAGACAGCATTGAAGCCCTGGGCAGACAAACATTTCGGCCGCAGACCATGGACATTCCAACAGGACTCAGCATCATCGCACTCAGCACGCGTCAACCAAGAATGGCTTAAAAAGGAGGTTCCTCGCTTCATTTCTACCGCACAATGGCCACCAAGATCTCCGGATCTCAATCCGTTGGACTTTTGCGCCTGGGGCATTTTAAAGAGTAAGGTTCGCACTAAAAAATACCAAAGTATTGATCATCTCAAGACGGCGCTTCGCCGGGAATGGGCCAAATGGGCAGAGCCACTTTCGTGCAGCGTGTGATGGCTTTGTCGGCCGTTTGAAGGCCATAATTCGTGCCAAAGGTGGACAATTTGAACAAATCTAAACTGTTTCTAAAATTTTATGTTATTTCCGACATTTTTTGCTTTTGAACAATAAAATTAAAAAAAAAATATAGCGCTTTACTTTGTTGCATTACATATCAGCCACCCTGTATAGGCATGGAGCCCTATCTAATCTGAGCTGATCCTGTTAATTTTAAACTTGTGTTTTCTTCAGTTTCTATATAATAGCATTCTACTTAAAAACTAGAAGATGATTCATTTTTATACTAAAACTCATATACAAATTTTGACAATGTCGACCAGATTTTTTCCAAAAATCGTTCGGTTTGATATGGAATAAACGATATGTGATGTCTGCAGCCCATGAACAATATATTTAAAAATATTATTTGCTCTATAAAGTTATATAACAAAATCCACAATTTAACTTTTGATCTCGATGTTGCATAGAGTTTATAGCCTATTACGATAATTGTATGCATACGAGTATTTACCGATTTATATTGCTAGTTTTACCCAAACTATTGCCAATTTAAGCTTAAGCTATGTGCAATATATTCTTGTACTCGTATTTGAATTTGAATCGGGCCATAGACAAAAGAAATATGCACTTTTATCAGAAAAAGTGCTAGATTTTAAAAATGTTGACACTTTACCTCAATGTACCACATCATAGAGTTCTAAGATTTTCTAAAATTATTATAAAACAATTTTTCAAACGCTGACAGAAATGTAATAACTCCTTAAAATATTTAAAATTAACATATTTTACGGCCGGTTAGGTGCATCACGCGGCACACTAACTCTGCGGTAATCTGCAACTGTAATGAAGAAAATTCCTATGGCATAAAATTGAAGCGTTACAGCATCATGTTACAGCTTAAGGGGCAACTTTTCTGAAAATGAAGTTGAATAAAGACACAGATTATTTTTGGACAACAACAACCTTTTTCGTTCTAAACCCATTGCCTTTTAATTTTTGGCTCTATATCTCTGCGAACAAGGTTTATAACCCCCTTGTTTTCAAATATATTTTTGGTTAATGCACATAACTGGTGATAATATTGCAGTTAAATTTAATGAATCATTACAGTTAAACTGTCAGTAAAATTTAGGCGGATCTCCTTGAAACCCGTTTATCTTAACGGGTCTTTAAAGTACCAGTTAATATGTAACGGAGCTTCTTGAAATCGGCCGTTAATAAAACATATTGTAGTTTATAGGTCTTGACATCAGAAATCGAGAGTTTCATTACATTTGCAAAAGTCAATTCCCACAATTCCCAAAATAATTTCGAAAATCCCCAAAAAATGATCTTTGGGTGATATAGGGGAAAATATCTACGATACTAAAAATTGAGCTCAAAAAAATTACAAAAAATCAGTTTTTTTTGGTAGCTCTTGGTACTCTTCGGGTTGGTCATCTGCCCAAATACGGCAACTTTGTTTATTAACGTATTCATTGAGCCAGAAATGTGCTTTATCACTGAACAAAATTTCACGATAAAATACCGGATTTTCATTGAGTTTTGCAGAGCCAATTCACTGGATTTGGAGACGTTGTTGTGGTGTAGGTCTTTCCAGTATGACTTGCCAAACGATACTGAACAAAAAAGCACTTTGATATGTAAAAAAGAATTTTGAAAGTCAAAAATCACGATGAATTAAACGATACTTGGACAGGGTCTGGAAAAAAATTAAAAAGTCGATAACACTATGCAACAAAATTGTTGTCCAAGGGATGTGGATAACAGTTTCTAGGTGTCACAAACACGAAAAAATATTAAAAAACAATGTTATGGTAATTTTTTTTTTAATTCCAGTTTTCATGGAAAGTACATTCAGTATTTGTGTGTTGTGCCTCAAATTAAAGGGAATTATGAGGGCTACATATGCTGCACATATTGCTTTCATGTAGAATCTTTGGTTTAGTAACAGTCGTCAAAAATATGAGAAAAAAAAAATGATTTTTTTAAAACACCTTTTCCTGGTACAAAAAAAAACATAAAAAATAGAAAAAAATCGAAAAAATTATTTTATCACGAAGAAAACACTGTCTATTTGAAAAAAATCTATGGGCAGATGTAGAAGTCATTTGAGCCATTTTGTAAATGTTGGGAAATTCAAAAAAATCTTGTTTCATATTTTTTCGTTTTTAAATGATGTTTCTGCTTATATTGAACTCGCGAGTTTCATTATATTTGCAAAAGTCAATTCCCACAATTCCCAAAATAATTTCGAAAATCCCCAAAAAATGATCTTTGGGTGATATAGGGGAAAATATCTACGATACTAAAAATTGAGCTCAAAAAAATTACAAAAAATCAGTTTTTTTTGGTAGCTCTTGGTACTCTTCGGGTTGGTCATCTGCCCAAATACGGCAACTTTGTTTATTAACGTATTCATTGAGCCAGACATGTGCTTTATCACTGAACAAAATTTCACGATAAAATACCGGATTTTCATTGAGTTTTGCAGAGCCAATTCACTGGATTTGGAGACGTTGTTGTGGTGTAGGTCTTTCCAGTATGACTTGCCAAACGATACTGAACAAAAAAGCACTTTGATATGTAAAAAAGAATATTGAAAGTCAAAAATCACGATGAATTAAACGATACTTGGACAGGGTCTGGAAAAAAATTAAAAAGTCGATAACACTATGCAACAAAATTGTTGTCCAAGGGATGTGGATAACAGTTTCTAGGTGTCACAAACACGAAAAAATATTAAAAAACAATGTTATGGTAATTTTTTTTTTAATTCCAGTTTTCATGGAAAGTACATTCAGTATTTGTGTGTTGTGCCTCAAATTAAAGGGAATTATGAG
Source organism: Eudasyphora cyanicolor (assembly GCA_963930755.1). NCBI lineage: Eukaryota > Metazoa > Arthropoda > Insecta > Diptera > Muscidae > Eudasyphora > Eudasyphora cyanicolor. The sequence goes on from OZ005737.1 coordinate 97,027,879, forward strand.
CGCTACATATGCTGCACATATTGCTTTCATGTAGAATCTTTGGTTTAGTAACAGTCGTCAAAAATATGAGAAAAAAAAATGATTTTTTTAAAACACCTTTTCCTGGTACAAAAAAAAACATAAAAAAATAGAAAAAAATCGAAAAAATTATTTTATCACGAAGAAAACACTGTCTATTTGAAAAAAATCTATGGGCAGATGTAGAAGTCATTTGAGCCATTTTGTAAATGTTGGGAAATTCAAAAAAATCTTGTTTCATATTTTTTCGTTTTTAAATGATGTTTCTGCTTATATTGAACTCGCCCTATGTGAGAGAGACATATGTTCTTCGTTGCTGACCATTCGCAGTGAACGGACGTGTTTATCACATAGCGTATAGTTACCAGTACCTATTACGCAATAGCAAAAATCTGTACAAAGTCTGTAAGGCCTACATCGTAGTACCTATTACGGTCTAATACAGACAAAATAAAAATAAATTCTCTTGACGGGGATGCCTTCGTGATCCGATGGAGCGCGGTTCCCCATTCGTCCGTCTGTCCGTCCGTTGGTCTTGGCCAAAGCCGACCACACCAAAAATGGTGAAAATCTCCCCTAAGTACTCACAACAGGTGATGCGGTGAGGGGAAAACGTCATGTCCGACCGTCAAAACGGAAGCACAATGAGCATCGTGTAGCGCTCGGAGTTTTGACGAAGTTGGAGGCTGTTGAGGTTTCGGCTCTTACCGAAAATCAAAAAGAGTCACTTACCTGGGCTAAAGGCGTCATAGATGCTTCTAAGGCCAATGAGTCGGCTGAAAGAGCCACAAATTCAGCTGTGTTAACGGCTAATAAAGTAAAACGAATCAGATCACCTGATGAACCCCTGCCCTCGAAAAAGGCAAGAGGCCCAAATGTCACTATCAACAGGACACTCACCAAGCCCTTCAATGAAGTGGCGAAGGTGAGTCTAGTGATGGCTGTTATAGACAGAAGTAGTGAGGATGGATCCATCCTCAAGGACAAATGGAGTCATGTACAATCAGCCATTATGGCTCATTACCCGATGTCCGTAGAGAAATGCCGGGCAAACCACCAATCTGCAACGATGCAGGATGGCATCAGGGGAGAGTAAAGCTCTTATATTTTGGTGATGACAGATCAGTAGACCTGAATAAGGCTGCTCTGAGTCGAGCGAGTGAGGTGTGGCCGGGTGCCCAGTTGGATGTTGTCGAAAAAACAACATCCCTAGTCACCCTAGAGCCATCACCTGGGTTACAGAAGAGCCCTCCAACCCGGCTGACATCTTAGAAATAATAAAAGATTCCAATCCTGGTCTGCCGGCCCATAATTGGAGAATCAGCAAGGTGGGTGAGGCGGATGGTAAAAAGCGGCAGGTCAATTTAATCCTTAACGCTGAATCCACCTCCCATATACAACGTGCCTGTGCAACCCTACAGTATGGCTTCGAGACTATAGTCTTGAAGGTATACAAGCAGGATATAGTTCCCACTGCGGAAGGTGAGTCGTCCACCGTGACACTTTCTGAAAGTGCGGAGGTACCCACGCCTATTATTTCTGGTGACTCCAACTCTAACAGAAGATCTGTAACGTCCTTCTCTGAGGACAAAAGCTCTACTTCGGACACAGAGAGGCTGAGGGGAGTCTCCGGACTCTTTGACGCATCTGGCGGGGACATGCTTCTCGACGATACGGACGAAGAGTTCGATAACACCCTCGGGGTGGATGTTAATCTGTCAATTACCAATGATGGTAAGAATTCTACAGATTAACCTCCATCACGCTAAAGCAGCCTCAGCGGCTCTATTGCTGCGCCTGTCCACAGGCGCAGTAGACATCGTCCTAATAGAGGAGCCATACGTAGTGGGAGGAAGGGTGTGCGGTATTAGGACACCCAACTTTAAACTGCTTGTGGCCAACTGTGAAGGCACTCCAAGAACCTGCATTTTGGCCAGGAAAGATCTAAGTATCTTTCTCCTGACTAATTTAAGTGGTAAAGACCAAACAGCTGCAGCCTGGAGATCGGTAATCGCATATATTGGGTGGTCTCCAGCTACTTGCCTTATGAATCTGTAGTACCGACTGCTCTATTCAGGGAATTAGTAGAAGAAGCAACGTCTGACGAGCTCGAGCTGATTATTGGCGCAGACACGAACGCTCATCATACTATCTGGGGTAGTACGGATATAAACAATAGGGGTGATTCGCTTCTTGACTTTATTCTAACTACCAACCTTAGTATTTGTAACATAGGTAATAAACCGACCTTCACAATTAAAGACAGACAAGAAGTACTCGACGTAAAGTTTGCTACTGACCGGCTGTTAGACAAAATTTTTGGAAGGAATGTACTGGACGACCACTCATTCTCAGATCACCATTATATTGAGTTCAAACTCGCGGAAAAAGCGACTAAACCCGCCGTCCACAGAAATGTAAGGAAGACAAAGTGGCATCTGTATGAGAAGAATTTCAAGAAAGTCCTCAACTCTAAACTTCTGTACGAACCGAATGATAAAGCCGGTCTGGGTAATCTGGTCGATCATATCACCATATCATTCAATAGATCCCATGAAGAAGCCTGTCCAAAAACAAGGTACAAGGGTAAAACTAAACCCCAATGGTGGACTTCTGAGCTAACGGCTATGAAAAAGACCTGCAATAAGCTATTCAATAAGGCTAAATCTACTGGGGTCGCTAATGATTGGGATGCCTATAAAGAGCAACTCAAGATCTATAAGAAGGAGCTTAGAAAGGCGCAAAGGCGCTCTTGGTATACCTTCTGTGGTGAAGTGGAAAAGGTCTCCGACGCCGCTAGGCTGAGGAAGATATTATCTGCTTCACCCAGTACAGTGGGATATTTACAGGATGAGGCAAATAACTGGACCAAAAACAGCGAGCAGTCGCTCAATGTACTGCTCGACACACATTTCCCGAGGAACTCTGTAACAGAACCCGAGGATCAGCAGGACCAACAAGAGTGCGAGTGGACTGCGAGCGTCGCTAGCTTCTTGACTGAGAGATCCAGAATAAGCTGGGCTATTAACAGCTTTGAGCCCTTCAAGTCACCTGGACCAGATAGCATCACTCCAGCAGAAAATGTTAAAGTACATTAGCCCCTGGCTGGAGAAAATTTATGTAGGCTGTATCAGGCTTTCATACGTCCCGAATCGATGGAGGGATACCACAGTGGTATTCATACCTAAAGCGGGAAAGATACCACACACTAGGCCAAAAGACTTCAGACCAATTATCCTATCCTCCTTCCTATTGAAAGGTCTGGAAAGAGTTTTAGATCATTTCATTAGAGAAAACCTGGATACAAAACTCCTGTCGGGGAACCAACATGCTTACAATAAGGGCAAGTCTACAGAATCAGCCCTGCACGAACTTGTGAGCACTATCGAATCGTCCCTGCATTTCAAGGAATTCACCATGGTGGCATTTCTTGACATAGAAGGGACTTTTAACAACATTCACTCAGATGCGGTAATTGCGGCACTCTCACATCTAAAAGTTAACACTAGTTTGATTAGACTAATTCAAAGTCTGCTCACCAGAAGACGCATAACAGCATGTCTAGGGTCCACAACTCTAACAAGGTATGTAAACAGAGGGACCCCACAAGGAGGAGTACTGTCTCCACTAATTTGGAACTTAGCGGTGAATGAAATCCTGCTAGATCTAGAACGTTGTGGCTGCAAGGTCGTGGCATATGCGGACGACGTGGCAATCGCAGTGAGTGGCAAATTCGTAAACGTCCTCAGAGACATCCTACAGGTGGCTCTGAACAAGTTGGCTAGATGGGCCAGAAGCAGCGGTTTGGGCGTTAACCCCAACAAGACAGAATTGGTTCTCTTTACTAGGATGAATAATGTCCCACATGTGGACCCTCCACCTCGGATAAATGGAACAGATCTAGTCTTTTCTGAAAGTGCAAAATTTTTAGGAATAATTTTAGATAGGAAAATGTTATTTAGACTTAACGTATTGGAACGTGTAAGGAAGGCCAACGTCGCCTTATATTCCTGAAAAAAGGCTGTAGGGTCGCGGTGGGGACTCTCTCCTAAAATCGTACACTGGATATATATAGAAGTAGTTCGTCCAATACTGTTATACGGTATTGTGGTATGGTGGACGGCAACTGACAAACTAACAATTACCAACCTACTAACAAAGGTTCAGAGAACTGCCTGCCTGAGCATAAGCGAAGCCTTAAGGACTACAGCGACCGAGTCTCTACAAGCCCTACTCCATATACTGCCGATTAATATTGTGGCGAGAGAAGATGCAACCAAAGCGGCAATAGGATTAAACTGCCTATCAATGTGGAGGTACAAGAACTATGGTCACATGAGGATATCAAAGTGTAGTGCTATGGTAACCGACCGAGTGGACTATATACCAACGGTGTACACCTTCGAGAGAAATTACATCACTATTATTCCCGCCAGAGATGAATGGCTCGGCAGAATATCAGGTAATAGAAACCATCTCCACTTTTACACGGATGGTTCGAAGCTTGATGAAAAGGTTGGCTTCGGAGTACACTGTGAAGAACTTAGTCTGGATATAGCTCACAGACTACCAGATACCTGCAGTGTCTATCAAGCCGAAATAATGGCAATATGGGAAGTCGCCAAGTGGCTGAGTCGCAATATAGTAACCAACAATGGAAATCAGAAACCGTCGATTCCCATTGCTCATGCCGTCAACACTAAGGAATCATACGAAACAATGGCTAAATTGATAAAATATTAACAACATAACTGGAAAATTTGTTGCGATTTAAAAGTAGTTGGGATGTTATGTGGAATGCAAGGCGGATATACAAAATATTGCTGTTTTTATGCCTCTGGGATAGCCGACCTCGCGATGGCCATTACAGAAGAAAGAAATTGCCAACAAGAAAAGACATTACATTGGGTGAAAACAACGTAAAATACGCACCTATCGTCCAAAAAGAAAACATTATTTTGCAACCACTGCATATTAAGCTGGGGCTCTTTAAAAATTTTGTAAAAGCCTTAAGGAAAGATGGCAATTCACTCTCATATTTAAAAAGTTTATTAAAAGTCTTTCTTTTCAAAAAATCAAAGAAGGCGTTTTTGATGGGCTTAAAATAAGGAAACTGATGAAAGATGTAAATTTCAAATCCTATTTGACGTCGGATGAAATTGCGGCATGTAGGTCGTTTGAAATTCTCTTACCTCTACCAAAAAGGCTATAATTTCTACATTTATTCATAGATTTTTTTCAAATAAAATATTTTTTTTCTATTTTCTTACGTTTTTTTTCGTCATTCATTTTTTTAAATTTTAATTTTTTTTGAAAAAAATTTACTTTTTCCAATTTGTTTAATGACTGTTACTAAACCACTGTTTTTTTGAAAGAGATATTACTAACATTGGTATCCCACATTAATAGCTTCCAGTTAACGTATACATAAGTCGACCTGATCGGGCATATACTCCAAAAATGATAGTGCAAATACTAAGGGTACCTTCGACGATATTAGTATTTTTAATAAAAAAATTTTTAAAAAACAAATGTATCCATAAAGAAATTTTTGGTTTTGATTTTATATAACTGTATGCCACAATCTATACAAAAAAATTATTTTTAGGTCTAGGACACAAAAAAAATTTTTTTGTTGCGTAATCAACTGCAGATATCTCGGTAACCATACGAGATAACTGTTACGTCCGAAACGTATTTTGTAGAACTCGGATAGGAAGTAGACAATAAAGAAAGTTACACACACATAAACAGTTTGTTCAGCCGATATGGCCAACATTGAGGCCATGTAGCTCTCCCCCTTTATACCATTGGTGGCCCAAATTTAAAACTTAACATCTCTAAGCAATCGGTTTCTAATTAAGAAACGGTCGAAAAATATCCCTTTTTTATTTAGTCCCACAGCGTGTCGTAGTGAACGAACGTTTAATCGCAGAGCGGGAAGTTTCAAACCAATTTCGCAGTACCTACATACCTATCTACATTTAGCACTACCACATGATGTGTTGTTTCTACAGCGAAAGGCGAATTGGAGGGATCGGTATCTGGGCAGAAATTACAAAAAGTAGTCCGAAAGGCATATAACACCGTGCCTACAGACCAGTAAGTAAAGACAGAAAGTCGGGCGGGGCCGAGTTTGTAATACCCTACACCTCCCTAAAAATGCGAAAATGGGCATCGCGATAAGAACTTGGCAGTGTTCATATATGTAATAAGAATACTATCTCTGCCGAATTTCGTACTTATCTGATATAAAATACGGTTTCTACAGCACACAGTGGGCTAAAATGAAAAAAATGGACATAATTCTGCCATTTCAAAACCACTTATCGTATGGCGATGAAATTTTAGGTGTGTATACAAGAGGTGTTAGAGAGTTTAAGTTCGGAACTTGGGCCCCCTATCTCATACAGGGGCGGAGCTACAGGGCCCTAAAGTTGACCACTTCGGGTATACAAAATTGTCATCGGCTTCTAACTTTTGAATGGAGTTTCCGATTTTAGTGGCGTTTTTCTGTGAATACTCCTAGACCAGACCTACAATAAACATTTTATAGGTTGAAGATATCTTGAATAGTTTCCGAGATATGTGGATTTTAAATTTGAATTTTTCATTTTTTCGCCGACTTTGCCTTGGAGTTTAGCCAATATCTCAGTCAATAGTTTACCGATTTTATTCGCGTGTTTTTTTATGGATTGCCAATAAAATTTACAATATCATGAGAAAAAGAATCGATAAGATATGTGAAGAAGTAAGAAAGTTATGGCCCTATAAAATCAATTTTTTGAAAAATTTCATTTTTGAGATTTTTTGGCGAAAAAAGTTTAATTCGTATTTAGGTCTTGTAGAAAAAGTTTGTTACACAAAGTATATCAAGTTTATACTCATTTTAAAGGAGACGTTTCACAAAATCTGGTAGAGAAAATCCGAAGCCAAAATTTTAATTGGTGTGGTTGCCACCCTTCTCCGATTTGGACCTTTTTTTTACATAAATTTCAAAAGTTGATCGATTTTCTCCAATCGCAAAGCTAAATTGTTAAATTTTTCTTTTTATTTATTTGTATTAGGGTGTAACAAAATCGACTGCAAAGGGAATCCCGAGCGCGGCTTTTCATATCGAAGATATAGGACTAAAAGTAAAAAATCCCATTTTTGGGGATAAATTTATATATGTATTTTTTGGGAATTGAGGGATTTTCCATTAGAAATTTCCAAATGTTGCGTTTGAATTTTATTTCTAATATCAAAATAAAGACCTTTAAAAAAAATCGTCGAAATATATAATTTTTTAAGAATTTTATGCCGTATTTGTGTTTCTGTCTATATGCCAAATATTTTTTTTAATTATAACCTACACCACACTGCGGTACAGGGTATTATAACTTTGTGCATTTGTTTGTAACACCCAAAAGGAGCCGAAAAAGACCATTTATTATAACGATCGACTCAGAATCATTTTCTGAGTTGAATTAGCTATGTCCGTCTGTCTGTCTGTCTTTCCGTCTGTCTGTGCATGTATTCTTGTAATCAAAGTACAGGTCGCAATTATGGTCCGATCTCGATGAAAATTTACACAGGGACGATCCCTATTGAATTTGGTTAAAATCGGTTCAGATTTAGATATAGCCCCCATATATATGTTAGCCCCGATTTGACATGTAAGCGCTATAAAAATTTTATTTTATATCCGATCAGTATGAAATTCGGCAGAAAGAGGTTTCCTTTTATATGAATAAACACTTTTCAATTTGGAAGAAATCGATTCAGATTTAGATTTATCCCCCATATATACGTTACCCCCGATTTGACATGTAAGCGCTGTAAAAATGTTATTTTATATCCGATCAGTGCGAAATTCTGCAAAAAGAGGTCTACATGAAGGAATACTGCCAAATTCGGGGAAAATCGGTTCAGAATTAGATATAGCCCCCATATATATGTTACCCCGATTTGACATGTAAGCGCTTTAGAAACTGTATTTTATATCCGATCAGTGCGAAATTCGGCAGAAAGAGGTTTCGTTGTACTCGAAGGAACACTGCCAAATTCGGGGCAAATCGGTTTAAATTTAGATATAGCCCCCATATATACGTTACCCCCGATTTGACATGTAAGCGCTGTAAAAATTTTATTTTATATCCGATCAGTGCGAAATTCGGCAAAAAGAGGTTTCTTTCTACATGAAGGAATACTGCCAAATTCGGGGAAAATCGGTTCAGAATTAGATATAGCCCCCATATATATGTTACCCCGATTTGACATGTAAGCGCTGTAGAAACTGTATTTTATATCCGATCAGTACGAATTTCGACAGAAAGAGGACTTTTTACATGATGAGTATTAGGGAAAATCGGTTCAGATGTATATACATATAACCTCCATATATATGTTATTCCTGATTTGGTTTCAAAGCGCTATAGAAGTTGTACTTTACTTCCGATAATTAAATGGCATTGTTAGGGAGGTGTAGGGTATTAGTTAGTCGGCCCCGCCCGACTTTCTGCCTTTCCTTACTGGTTATACCTGTCAATGATTAAGGGTTTCCTAGAAATAGTGCCACAAAACAATATTTTCTGAAAGGTAAATCTTACTAAATTTTATTATTGTTTGATAAAAACACGTGATCTACAAGAAATCAGTGCATATTGAGTGATATAATAACTAATAAGTACAAGAAGGAAGGGAAAAATTAAAAAAAAATTTTGCATATAGACAGAAACGTAAATACGGCATAAAATTCTTAAAAATGTATATATTTCGATGATTTTTTTTAAAGTTCTTTATTTGGATATTAGAAATAATAACCAAACGCAACATGTGGAAATTTCTAATGGAAAATCCCTCAATTCTCAAAAAATACATCAAAAATCCCAAAAAATTGGATTTTTTTACTTTTAGTCCTATATCTTCGACATGAAAAGCCGCGCTCGGGATTCCCTTTGCAGTCGATTTTGTTACACCCTAATACAAATAAATAAAAAGAAAAATTTAACAATTTAGCTTTGCGATTGGAGAAAATCGATCAAACTTTTGAAGTTTATGTAAAAAAAAGGTCAAAATCGGAGAAGGGTGGCAACCACACCAATTAAAATTTTGGCTTCGGATTTTCTCTAGCAGATTCTGTGAAACGTCTCCTTCAAAATGAGTATAAATGTGATATTCATTGAGTAAGAATCTTTTTCTACAAGACCTAAATACGAATTGAACTTTTTTTTGCCAAAAAATCTCCAAAAATGAAATTTTTTCTAAAATTTGACTTTATAGGGCCATAACTTTCTTTTTTCTTCACATATCTTATCGATTCTTTTTTTCATGATATTGTACATTTTATTGGCAAAGAAAAACATAAGAAAACACGCGAACAAAATCGGTAAACCTTTGACTGAGATATTAGCTAAACCCCAAGGCAAAGTCGGCGAAAAAATGAAAAATTCAAATTTAAAATCCACATATCTCATATAAAACCGGACACTCCATTCAAAAGATAGAAGCCGAAAAAAATTGTGTATACCCGAGGTGGTCAAATTTAGGGCCCTGTAGCTCCGCCCCTGTATGAGATGGGGGCATTGGCGTAGCAATGGATTTATGCTGGGGAGGGCTATAGCCCCCAGAATAAAAGTTTGTTTTTATGGTTTAAAATTATTCACAAATGAAATTGTCAACAAAAATTAGGAAATTAGATCATATTGAAATATAATTTCTTACAACTTTTCTATGATAAATTAATATATTACATTAAGAATAATTCGATCTTTTCAATGTTTAAAGAAAAAACAAGTAAAAGCATTAAGTTCGGCCATGCCGAATCTTATACTGGTACATATAACCTCCACCATGAATAGCATGTGAATGGTTTCGGGCACAAATAAATTCGTATTACCAAATATCAGCCCGAATCGTTGAAATTTGTGGTTTTTGTTGAGTTAAAAATTAAAATCTAGAGGGACTTTTGTATGGGGGCTATTACCAAACCTGGACCCCAGTTACCAATTTTCAGACCGATCAGTTGAAATTTGTAGCGTTAAGCAGTCAAATCGGAGAAATGACTAAATCGTCTTAAAATTTTACGAATTTTTTAATTTCACTAACAATTTTACTACATAGTTTTCGATATAAGATGTTTCGATGTAGATCTTAGTCATGTTTTAATTCGACGCATCGCAACGATGTCTTTTACAGCCAGAAGATCTTAGTTGCAACATGCATTTGGATAAATATTTAAAAAGATTTTGTTTTTATACTATCTTTTTTTGAATCTCCAATTTATGTATTTTTATCAACCTGTTCTTTCTCTGATTAGCTTATTGTCATAACGAGTCTTGAAGATATTTTTAGCACAATAATTTCTGCAGTTAGTGATCCCATATCAATTTGCACGATACTTCTATTATCATCTATGCATTCAAAAGTTAAACGCAATCGGTTTTATGTCATGTTCATGTTTTATCTCAAATTACATTTGCACCATTATAAGACTTTCAATTATTGAAATATTTTCCATTTTATTCGTCCACAAAAAATCCAGAAAAATTTATGAAAAGAATTGGCATTGCAAGTAGATGCAGAACAATTTGCGACGCCTAAGAATCGTTCTTATACAGGGTTTCCAACAAGAGGTGTTATTTTGCATCACCCGGTATTTCGGTAGCTGTCACTTTTGAAGCTTTTATTCTTTGACATTTGAAAGTAGAAACTACGCCATTACAAAAATGGGACGATGCACGATTCAACAACGCATTGAAATTATAAAAATTCGAAAAATCGAAAATCATCGAAAAATCATCTTGACTGATGATGATTGGACCTTACTTTTTCGAAAATGAGGTTGGATCAACAGTTACGGTGAATGGATTGCGTTATCGAGAGATGATTAATGATTTTTTACGGTCGGAGTTGGATGGTATTGATCTGGACAACGTTTACTTTCAACAAGACGGCGCTACGTGCCACACAAACAACGAAACCATTGCTCTGTTACGGGAAAAGTTTCTGGACCGTGTTATCCCTCGAAGAGGTGATCACAATTGGCCACCGAGATCTTGTGTTTTAACACCTTGCGACTTCTTCCTTTGGGGCCACGTGAAAGATAAGGTCTACGCCAACAGCCCAGCGTCATAGAGCAGCCACTTTGCGATTTGGTTATGGAAAATTTCATGAAAAGGATATGGTCCTGTAAGCGTGGTCGTGGAGCCCATTTGGCTGATGTTGTTTTTCATTATTAAAGGCATACCTTCCTCTTTATTATGAAATAAACATCCGATCATTTATCTCAAAAAAATTGCATTTTTCTTTGAATTCCAAAATAACACCTCTTGTTGGAAAACCCTTTACATCCAAATTGATTGCAAACCCTTGAGTTTTGAGATTCATTACAGCATTTGCAAAAATGTATATTATTTCTGGCATTGGTAACAGTAAAATTGATAGATGATTGGCGTTGATCAAATTAAAACATCCTGCTGAAATATCTGTGGGGGGGGGCTAAAAAACTTCTGGGGTGGTATTAGACCACCCCAGCCACCCCCTTCCTACGCTTATGGATGGGGGGCCCAAGTTCCGAACATAAACTCTCTAACACCTCTTGTATACACACCTAAAATTTCATCGCCATACGATAAGTGGTTTTGAAATGGCAGAATTATGTCAATTTTTTTCCATTTTAGCCCACTGTGCAGCGCTTACATGCCATATCGGGTGAAACATATATATGGGGGCTATATCTAAATCTAAACGGATTTTCTCCGAATTTTGTAGTGTTCATTCACGTAATAAGAAAACTCCGACGAATTTCGTACACGCTGAAAAAAAATCGCTTCTGTAGTATATTGACTCAAACATATTCTGCTTGAAATATACATATGCTTAGGGTACTCAATAAATATATAATATTTGACTATACTCCCTAAATATATAATATTTGACACACACAAATTGTATATGTTTGGGAGGATATTGTTCTAAACAAAAATATGTTACCATGCTAATATGTTTTTATTTGGAAATATAGATTATTTTGTATTTAAGTATTTTGTCAAGTTTTCTATTTTTCAGAAGTTCAAAACAAATTTTTTTTGATAAATTTTATGTTTGTAAAATTCAGTTAACACTTAAATCGCATAATCTTTCGTAACTATAAATTGCACTGATGGATTGACAAAAAGTGATGAATTGGAATACTTATAAATTAAAATTTATTGGTGTAAAACAAAGCCTATTGCTGCTAAAGACATTTTTAACTACAAAGTTCAACGCGAAATCTAGAAAAACTAAAAAATTCGAAAAATTCAGAAAAGTTAAAAAAAAAATTTTAATTAAAATATATTTGGAAAACATCTTAAACAATAACTTTGTTTGTGGGTAAACACATATTTTATTTGTGAAAGTCAGTGCGCAAATATATTTTGTTCTAATATATTAATATATGCGTTCCAAACAAAATTTCATGATAAATAACATTTATTTGCTAACAAGTATATAATATTCAAAAAATTCGTTTACAAATATATTTTCCTTCAATTCAAACATATCAAAAATGGCGATTTTTCTCCGTGTACAGATCGGATATAAAATACGGTTTCTACTGCGCTTACATGTCAAATCGGGTGAAACGTATATATAGGGGCTATATCTAAGTCTGAAAGGATTTTCCCAGAATTTGGTAGTGTTAATTCATGTAATCAGTTTATTTTCTCTGCCGAATTTCGTACTGATCGGATATAAAATACGGTTTCTACAGCGCCTCCAGTCAAATCGGGGGTAACATGTATATGGGGGCTACATCTAAATCTGAACCGATTTTGACAAAATTTGACAATAGGAATCGTACTTGGGACAAAAAAGAGCACTATGCTAAATTTCATCACAGTCGGACCATAAATACGACCCGCACTGTGATCACAGGAATAAATGGACAGACTAAAAGACAGACGGACATGGCTAAATCGACTCAAAAAGTGATTCTATGTCGATCGGTATAATAATCTATGATTCTATTTATTCTCTTTTTGGACGTTACAAACAAATGCACAAAGTCATAATACCCTGTACCACATGAAGGGGAATAAAACCCAGTGTCAAGTGTTCATTTACTCGCGAGTTATGTAGTCGACTTAATGCTAATTTGGTCCATACGCCATGTTTGTGTTTTTGAGTTAGCAGTTGATAATATGGGTTTTGAGCATGCTCTTTCAGAATCAGAAACATTTTTTTCATATCTCTTCTAGTTTTGGAGATATTAATAGGGTAAATCGAATTAACACAAATTTATTGGAAATCCCCCAAACTCGTGGGTCCTATATGAAACCCTTTAAACTAGCACACTACAGACACACGACAAAAATAACTAACCGATACGACTACGAATACTAGGACTGATAACGATACAACTAATACACAAGGATCTAAACCTTGGCAACAAGTCTATGATACAAAGACCTCTTCTAAGGCGACTGCATTACCTGCCTTCCATGATCGGCGCATGGTTCTCAAGATCTTTGAGAGGATTGATAATCAGATCCTGCACCTCTGACATACGTCCTAAGATAATCCAAGCTGAGATAATCCCCAAAGTGGGCACGGAGAATTTATGAAGAACAGGATACCGCATCTACAGCAGCAACCTATCAAAAGTCTGCGCTCTCCAGCTGAACCAACGGCATTCCAAAGGACAAAATGGTTTAGTGGTAACGCTGCTTCTTGGTCCGTTGCTGACGTTACTAAGGACAGCTTGATACTGGCGACCATCAACAGGGGAGGGGAAGACGACAACATCCACAAGGACAAGTGGAGTGATATAGTGCACGAACTATGCTCTGTTTTCTTCAATGTTCTTGAGGAGCTGCGGGTCTAGCTCCCGATTGTGTGGACGCAGGCTGGTATACAGGCGCTCGGTTGATGCTACCGCTGCGATTTGAAGAAGATTGGTGAAATCTGGACGGGCGCTGCGCTGAATGTTGTCAACAATGAGGATATCCGGTCTAGGCCCAGAGAAAATGTATGGATTCCGACTATATCATCTGATGTGGAATCCGTGACTAAAATACTGAAGGTTTGCAAACCCGGGCTTCAAACTGGCAACTGGATAGTCGGCCGATTGTATGAGGCGGAAGGGCTTCGGGGGAATGCAGTATTTATACTGAATGCCGAGTCTTAACCCCACCCTGTCAAGTACGATGGCATGGCTTCATATGGATTCAGCAAAATCCGACTTATAGATTACAAGAGCGAAGAGAGAGGAAATTCGAAAAATACTCTTCCAGATAATACTGTTGTAGTATCTAAAGATGAACCTCCCTCTTCGCTAGTGTCAGAGTTGCATCTGGGAACATGGGTTTCACCCTTTAGCGATGTGCTTGAATGCGAGGAGAACCTCTTCATCACGGGATCAGAAGAATCCTGTGGGGATGACTCCTGTGGGTATGACTCCTGTGAGGATAAGCTTCTAGCCGGCACAGACTAGGTGGCAGATATAACGGTGGTGGCGAAACCTAACAATGGCCCGGGTCCTACAGATAAACCTCCACCACTCTATGGCTCCACTACTATAAACAGACATGAGGTGCTCGATATGGGAAGCCTCCTGATACCGTCTGCTCATCCAATATTAAGAAGGCTAATTGAGAAAAATCTTAGGTACCTATTCAACAGGTCTATTCCAAAAAGTCCTGCAACGAAAATGCAAACTATCCGTGATATAGACGAAAAGGTGGAACGTGTCACTGCAAGTCTTAACGACTCGTTACAAGCCGCATGTCCCAAAAAAAAGCCAAGGGGCAAACAGCGACCGCAATGGTAGTCGTCTCAATTAGTTATGTTAAGGAAATACTGTAGAAAGATCTTTAATAGGGAAAGACCACCAGAGCCCCACAGGACTGGGCACATACAAGGAAGAACTCAAGCGGTACAAAAAAAGAGTTCAGAAAGTCCAAAATAAGTCCTAGGTAGATTTCTGTAGTTGCGTAGAAAGCTTATCCGAAGCCTTGAGGGAAATGTTAGCCTCAACACCTTGTACTATTGGGTACATCATGACAGATAAAAAGACTACGTCCACTGAGCAATCGCCGGGAATGCTACTGGATACACATTTCTCGGGCAACTGTGAAGAGGCTTTGAATACTTCAATTTGGGATTCCCTTGAAGTGCAGCCATTAGAGGTTGCTCGCGAGACTGTAACTGTATCTAGAATTCTTTGGGATATAAAAACCTTTTTATGTTGCCAGGACCAGACAAAGTCTCGCCGACGGAGCTACAGTAGCTGATACAATTGCTACCTCGTGCAGAGAGATATATACAATTTGTATCAAGCAGCCCTACATACCAACAAAATGGAAAGAAAACAAGGTTGTTTTCATCCCAAAACTGACAAGCCGTCCTATACTGGAGCTAAGGATTTTCGGCCAATTAGTCTATAGTCTTAAAAACCTGGAGAGATTAATATATAGTTACCTTAGGACTAATATTGATCACAGGGTACTGTCCAACCAACAGCATGACTACAGCAAGGGCAAGTCCACCGAAACCGCCCTGCATGATCTCGTCAGCTTTATTAAATGATCCCTCTCTGTTATGCAATATACTATGGTATAGAGGGGCCGCTATAATAACGACTTTAGTAACCCTGGAGTTGATAGCAGTATTCGTAGTTTCATTCATATCCTTCTGCTTAAGAGAGGCTTTTCAGACAGATTATTGTCAACTGACGTCAAAAGATTTGTCAAAAGGGGTACTCGCCAAGGGGTTGTTCTGTCTCCTTTGCTTTGGAATCTCTCCGTGAACAATATTCTCTTTTCTCTGGAGATGGTATTTTTCAGAGTTCTTGTCTATGAAGATGAAGTGGCAATAGCTGTTAGAGGGAAGTTTGAGAATACTCTAAGAGACATCCTACATCAGGCTCTTCATACAACGGCAAGATGGGCTTCCGATAATGAAATAAGGTACCACCAGTTACACCTGTCTCTTTTGGTGTTATTGAAATTCCCTTCTCTGAAAGCGCAAAATAACGGGTGATCCAAGTAGAGATACTTTTTTCAATAGCCTTTTTTGACAGATCGCGTGTGAGTCGTATCATGTTGTCATGTTATTTTTATTAAGTATTGTATCTCATTTCAACATGGAAAGACTTACGCCTGAACAACGTTTACAAATCGTTCAACTTTATTACGCAAAATTCACCTTCTGTGAGGAAGGTGTTTCGTGCACTTCGCTCAACTTATGGTCAACATAACAGCATGACACGATCAAGTGTGAGTCTTGTCATGCTGTCATGTTATTTTTGTTAAGTATTGTTTGGCATTTCATCATGGAACGACTTACGCCTGAACAACGTTTACAAATCGTTCAACTTTACATTACGAAAATTCACGTTATGTGAGGAATGTGTTTCGTGCACTTCCTGAACTTATGGTCAACAACGGATGGACCATCTGAGACGTAGCCGCGGCCAACATTTGATAGACATAATCTTCAAAAAATAAATGCCAAAGAATGTTCTTTCAAATGATAATAAACATTCCCCATTCAATTTGAATTTTCTGTGTTTTTATACCCTACACCACTCTGTGGTACAGGGTATTATAAGTTTGTTTCACGGCAGATGTTTGTAACACCTAAAAATAACACAGCTAGACCCACCTTAAAGTATACCGATCGACTCAGAATCACTAGCTGAGTCGATTTAAGCATGTCCGTCCGTCCGTCCGTCCGTCCGTCCGTCCGTCCGTCCGTCTGTGGATGTAAAGTTGTTCGTCGACTACAGGTCGCAATTTCACTCCGATCGTTCTGAAATTTTGCAGTTTAGAGTATTTCGCAGCTGTTAAGATCGCTATTGAATTTGGTTGAAATCGGTTCAGATTTAGATATAGCTCCCATATATATCTTTCGTCCGATTTGGCCCTTTAGTCCTATAGAAGCTGTATTTTACATGCAATCGTTTTGAAAATTAGAATGGAAGAGTTTCTTGATCCATGAACCAACATTGCCGAATTTGAAGAAAATCGGTTAAGATTTAGCTATAGCTCCCATATATATGTTTCGTCCGATTTGGACCTTTAGTCCTATAAATGCTGTATTTTACATCCAATCCTTTTGAAATTTAGAATGGTAGAGTTTCTTGATCCATGAACCAACATTGCCGAATTTGAAGAAAATCGGTTAAGATTTAGCTATAGCTCCCATATATATGTTTCGTCCGATTTGGCCCTTTAGTCCTATAGAAGCTGTATTTTACATGCAATCGTTTTGAAATTTGGAATGGTAGAGTTTCTTGATCCATGAACCAACATTGCCGAATTTGAAGAAAATCGGTTAAGATTTAGCTATAGCTCCCATATATATGTTTCGTCCGATTTTCCTCTTTAGTCCTGTAGAAGCTGTATTTTACATCCAATCATTTTGAAATTTAGAATGGTAGAGTTTCTTGATCCATGAACCAACACTACCGAATTTGAAGAAAATCGGTTAAGATTTAGCTATAGCTCCCATATATATGTTTCGTCCGATTTGGCCCTTTAGTTCTATAGAAGCTGTATTTTACATCCAATCGTTTTGAAATTTAGAATAAATAAATAAATTTATACATGAACTACAAAATTTATATTTCAGAGTTATTCAATATTACGAGAGTGGTGTAGGGTATTATATAGTCGGCCCCGCCCGACTTTAGCCTTTCCTTACTGGTTTTCTTTAAAAAGGAGGGAACCTGGAAATGGATCACCCTATACTTATATATTTTGCTGGACAGGAAGTTGAACTTCTAACCAAATATTTTGGAAAGAGCAATCAAGGCTGGTCAAGCAATATATGTATATATCCGTAAAAGGCAAATAGGAAAGCGATGGTGTCTTAACCCGCGTATAGTTTATTGGTTGTATTCGGCAGTAGTCAGGCCGAAATGCCGATAATGCTGTACGGCATTGTCGTCTGGTCGACAGCTCGATGGGTCACTGTGTTAATGGATGGCACGCAGAGAGATTGAAGGTCTTCCATAATGACTTTTGCAGAAGCTGTGGAGACGAAGATGAGGAGGAATCAATATCGTCTGTGCCCCGCTCTCTCTAGAAGGCGACATACAACCGTAGGCTCTTATTTCTTTGAGGAGTTATCTAGCTTAGCTGATGTTGGAATCCGCCTACTTTCGAGCTTTTAAAAGCATTCAAATTGATTCAACGGGAGAGGCTAGGTACGAGTATAATTTACGTTTCCCTTGCTTTAGTCTGTTTTACAGGCTGGCACTCTTAACCTAACCTGGGCGGGATCAAGCCCTCTTATCAGATATCTCCCATATTTGTTGAGTCAAGCACAGTGTTGTGAAATGCATTCACAAAAAATGCAGGACACTTGGCGCTGTGGTTCTCTAGATATATCGTTTTTATGAAATGGGGTCGTATCGGGGGGATCATGCCAATTGGTATAATCACTTCATTTTGGACCAATCACGTAGACTGCCACAAAATTTGGCTCATATGGACGGGGCAATGCCCCATGCTTGATCCCGCCTATTTTTGGACCAACCACGTAGACTGTCACCAAATGCCTGCTCACAAAATTTCACAACCCTAGCTAACAAATTGCTCTTCGTCTTCTTCTTTATTTGCCAATCCGTATTCGGATTTAAGCGATTATACAATTATCCTATTAATATTATAAAATCGTTTGTTTGTCTGTTTGTTCCAGCATCACGATTAAACTGCAAAACCGATTTTCTTAAAACTTAGTGGACAGATAGACCAATGACAGGGAAGTGTCATAGACTACTTGGATTATCGATTTTCCGCCAAGAGATTTTCGACCACTTGACCGCTGTTAGAGCTGAAATTTTACATACACATTGACAGGAGTGTTGTATACAGCACGGACTATTCACGTAATATTTGTCTGCCTGTGGTCTGTTCTAGCGCTGTTAGAAACTTGAGTATTGTTTCTGTATTTGCAGAAAGTTAAATTTTTGTAAATATGAAGTACTATAAACGGAAAATATATGCCCCAAACAATAATTTTGAATTCTCTGACTATGGTCAGTGTAGCCTAGGGATCTATAGTTGAAACAAAAATCGATTTTCGACTTTTCGTTGTTCACGATGTAGTGAGTTGATTTTCGACTTTTAGAACTATTGAAGAATCGATTTTCGTTTAAAAATCGATTCTCGAATATTAATTTTTTTTTTCAACTTTTCAGTGTTTGTCTTCTTTTTGAGCATGGAATTCCACAGAAATAACTTAAATTTAAAACACAATACATTTAGTTATTAAAAAAGTCATAAGTTGTCAATGACCTCTCATGGACCTGCGGATCCTTAAAGATTGCATTTCTTTTAGAAAATGTTGTTGAAATATATTTTTTATACAACATTTCCATAAAATTGCTTAATTCGACGAAATTCAATTTTAGAGATTAAAGGGCGATGAGCGGGTTAATGGTCGACTGTATCAAAGTTTAAAGCACAACGATCCCTGATTAAAAGTCAATGTCCGGATTAAAGCCGTTAGCTTTATTAAAGGCAGATGAAGGACATTTTCTGGAACAATGATATTTTAAGGAAGAATAATATTTCAACTAAATTTTCTAGAAATAATTTCTTAATTTCTGCGAAATATGTAATTTTGACATAATTTTCTAGAAAAAAACTGAACTTTCAATCAAAATTATTTTAATTTTGTTGCAAAAATAGAAAAAGGGATAAAAGTCGAAAAGAATCGAAAAAAATCGATTTTTCTATTAGACGTTGATAACACTGTGAAACAAAATTTTCTAAGGGATGTGGATAACAGTTTCTGGTGCAATTAGGTGTCACAAACACGAAAAAATTTTAAAAAAAAATTTTATGTCAAATTTTTTTTTAAATTCCAGTTTTCATGGAAGGTACATTTCAAGTATAAGCCTGATTGAGCCGTGTTATGCCTCAAATTAAAGGGAATTATGAGGGCTACATATGCAGCAAATATCGCTTTCACGTAGAATCATTGGTTTAGTAACAGTCGTCAAAAATATGAGAAAAAAATGATTTAAAAAAAACACACTTTTTCCTGGTACAAAGAAAAAACCATAAAAAATAGAGAAAAAAATCGAAAAAAAATATTTTATCACATTTTAAAAAGCCAGCATGCTTACTAAGAAAACACTAATCTATGGATAGATGTAAAAGTTATGAGCCATTTTGTAAATGTTAGGGAAACTCAAAAAAAACTTGTTTCATATTTTTCATTTTTAAATTATGTTTTTGCTTACATTGAATTCGCCATATGTGAGAGAGACATATAAGAGACATTGCACTTGCATTTTATTTTATGAGGATTGATGACAGACATTATAAAATTATAGAGAGGACGAGGTTTTATGGCCGTTCGTAACCCTCCATAAAACATGATATGCAATGTGAGAGCTATATTGGATGAGATCCGCTTAGGTAGAGGGATATATGTACGCAATAAAAAGTAGTACGCGATATTCTGAAAAATATTACAAAGTTATATTTCGAAGTATGAGTAAAAGGCAAAGAACAATGTGAAAATTATCCCGACAATTTCTGCTACATCCGCGGAAAATATGTAATTAAAAAAATCGACGTGCGTTTAGTCAAATAATAGAAGAAATATATGTGTAGGATTTTAGTATACGAGTTAAAAATATGAACGAACCGTGGACACCTAGTATTTTGTGTAATTCGTGCCATGTAAATCTTACTCGATGGATTAGTGGAAGAATGCGGAAAGTACATTAAAATTAATGTATTACAATGTTTTGTGGTATAAAACGTTTTAAATTTAGACTTCACGTGCAATTTGGAATGCCAATAATTTGGAGACAACCATTCATTCACGATACGGACTGCTATTTTTGTCTGAGGTAATAGATTGGAGTAGGGAGTGATAAAGATAAGGCAGAACTACTTGCATCTGGGATGAAACAGTACAATATTATGGCCCTAGATGTTAACATATTATATTATAGAGTCCGTGATATACCTTACAAACAATTTAATACAACTGTGGATAACAGATGCTTTTGCAAGGACATTCCTGGATTGTTCGAGGAACTTAATCAAACATACAATTCAAAGGAATGGCGGTTACTTGTTGACAGCAGTAAAGAAAGTTTAAAAGCAGTACTTTTACACAACGGAAATCAGAAACCGTCGATTCGCATTGCTCATGCTGTCAACACTAAGGAATCATACGAAACAATGGCTAAATTGATAAAATACATAAAATATGAACATGACTGGAAAATTTGTTGCGATTTAAAAGTAGTTGGTATGTTAAGCCTCTGGGATAGCCGATATTTTGCCACCAAAATAACACTACGCAACAAAAATTTTTTTTTTGTGTCCTAGACCTAAAAATTATTTAAAAAAAAAAAATCCTTGGACAAAAAAGAACATAAAGAATAGAAAAAAATCTAAAAAAAATATATTATTCTATTTTTTAGTTTGTTAGCATCCTAGCGAAGAAAATAATGCCTATTTGAAAAAAATCTATGGATAAATGTAGAAATTAAAGCCCTTTTGGTAGAGGTAAAAGAATTTCAAAAAATCTTTTTTTTTAAATTTCTGTTTAAATAGCGATTTTATTTATTACTTTTATTTATATTATGAACATTTACATTTAAAAATTTGTGTTCCAAATATATTTTTTTTCGATTCAAACATATCAAAAAAGCCAATTTTGCCCCGTTTATAGACTCGGGTGTTGTACAAGCCACGGACTATTCACAAAGTCGTTTTTTTGCCCAGTGGTCAGTTCTCGCGCTATCAAAATCTTAAATATTATATTTGTACTTCAGAAGCATCTTAAATGATACAAAGATATACAATAGACCGTTTATAGCCATAAGCGTAGGAAGGGGGTGGCTGGGGTGGTCTAATACCACCCCAGAAGTTTTTTAGCCCACCCCACAGATATTTCAGCTGGATTTTTTAATATTATCAATTCCAATCATCTATCAATTTAACAGTTACAAATAATATAAATTTTTGCAAATTCAGCAATGAATATAAAAACTCAAAAGTTTGCAATCAATTTGGAAGTAGAAGAACGATTCTTAGGTTTCGTAGATTGTTCTGTAAGTAGATATGCCAATTCTTTACTTAAACTTATTTTTTTGGGAAAAAATAAGATGGGAAATGTTCCAATAATTGGAAGTCTTCTAATGGTGCAAATGTAATGTGTTTTAATTCACTGCGAGGCATATATAATTAAAATTGGGTAATTGTCGACTCCTATTTGAACATACAATCAGCATCAACATTTTTCAATGCTGTACTTACATATTTCCAAACCTTTCTGATTTGATTTAAAAAAACGCATAAAATTTAGAAAAAAAGTACGAAATATTTTTTTGAGTCGAGAACGGTCTATATAATTCAATGTTTAGATGATTTCATGTAAATGTTACGCTGGGTTCAATTTTGGCATACTCTCTCCAACATATTGGCCGGTATCTCAAGAATAAATTCTTCAATATTGGCTTCCAGTGCGTCAACCGTTGCAGGCTTGTCCCTATAGACATGAGCCTTTACGTAGCCCCAAACAAATAATCTAAAGGCGTTAAATCGCATGATCTACGCCAATTGGCCGCCTCAAAGTGAAATAAACTTAAATAATCGTTTGTTAGTCGATTCATGGTTAAATTATAGACCAAACTGAACATGTTCGACAGTAACATGTTACACGAAAATATTTAGCAGAGCTGCCAACAAAACGCTTACCAAATTTGTTTCGGTTAATTCAACATTAGTTAAAAGCCATT
The DNA here is from genome assembly GCA_963930755.1 of Eudasyphora cyanicolor. Classification (NCBI taxonomy): domain Eukaryota; kingdom Metazoa; phylum Arthropoda; class Insecta; order Diptera; family Muscidae; genus Eudasyphora; species Eudasyphora cyanicolor. Next base: position 97,050,638 of record OZ005737.1, read on the forward strand.
ATGAAGATTTGCCTGATGATACGAAAGCGTTTTAATATTGGGGAACAAATTTAAGTCTTGCACTAACTAAAGCAGTAAATTATTTGGTAAAGCTTTGAATCGAACTTCTGAATTTATTGATGATTATAGAAGTAACCTGCAAATTGACCAGGAATCGCCAATTGTAGAAACTAATGTGCTAAAAATATCTTCAAAACTCGTTTGATAACACAGTGCGACAAAATAAACTCAAGTTGAGAAGAAAATGACGCGATACTTATTTTTCCTGTAGGTCGAACGATGTATATATAGGTTTATTTGCCCTACACACACATATTTTTCATTTTTGTCTGTCATTTTCTGGTTTAGCCAATGTTTTTACCAATTATATTGTGAGATAAAAACAAACATTTCTCCCACCCCAGCAGAAATCCATTGCTACGCCAATGTTTATAGCACATGATGCAAAAAGTGAAAGTTGCTGCGATCTTTGATTTCCGGACCGAAAAAGTTTCCATTTGGCCTACAAGACTTCCATAAAAATTGTTGTGCCGATCTGATAACCCTAGGGTCTGCCCAAAGTTCATTCAAAATTTAGAACACACTTTATAGGGGAAATATTTTTTTTTATTCAAAAATCGTATGTTTAAATATGTAAAATTACATTTCTTTGTATTATTAATTAATAAATAGTTTTTAAATATTAAGATCGGTGAAAAAAACAAAAAATACAATTAATTCAATATTGTATTAGATCTGACTTGTTATGTGAGGGACATTTTCTACGATATTCTTCAATGCTCTGTAATATAAATTGATTTTGTTCTCCGTCTTTCGTAAGTATTCTGTTGTAATCATTCATAAATTGTACACCGCGTTCAGCAGTGTCGTTAACAACAAACAGATTACGACAAACATCGAGAGCATCTTGATAATTTTCGTTTACTTCCCAAATGGATGGGTCATGCTTTAAAAATTCAGTACTCAATCCAAAAGCACTGAAAAAATGTTTGGTTTTGTATGAGACGAAATCGCTCAAATTATTACACAGCAATAGTTTCGGGTCGGAGAATTTTCGATCGTTTTCCAGATTTACGACGGGTTCTGTTGATTGCAGATGCCTAACCATTTTTCGTTTCTCTTCGAGTGAAACATCCGAATCGAAAAATGCCAAAGCCATTGATTCTGGGGCCATATACCACAAATGATTTTTCCATTTCTTCAAAACAGCTTCAGACACATCTCGGTCGATTTCTGCGTATGCGATGGAGTCTTTCAACAAGTGTATATCTTGATTTGGTGCTCGTATGGCATTTGTGCATGTAAACCACGCTTTGACATACAGCCGCACGAGAAAAATACATATATTCCGTAGCCCACTGGACTCTCGTTTTGTCAATGCAAACTGCTCTCGAAATTGGTATATTTTTAAGGCATAAATGCCTTTTCCCATGAATCTTGCGTGGTATGTTGGTGCCGACACCACCAAGAAACATTATTGTTAATTGTAATAGTTCCTCGGATTTGTGTTTCATTTAGCTGTTTAATGCAGAACTTCTTAATGAGTTCGCAGTCAGCATTACTTATTTTTGAGCGTACAGTTGGATTTTCGAGTCCGTTTTTAAACGATTTGTGGTCGAAACTTACCCAAACGGCAGCAAAACGATTAAAAATAGGCACTTCAGGACCACAAGTCGCCGAAGTTTAACCTCAAACACATGTTTCAATACTATCTCCATCATGTGATGAGAACATGGGAACTTGATTAATTTTCGATCTAATTTGTTCTGCAACAAAATGCACGATCCAGTGTTTTGACCTGTATTTGATGAGTGTATCATGAACGACTTTGGCGATATTTTATCCAGTACCAGCCGGGATTTTGGGGGCGCCCAAAAATTTTGATGTGTAGATCGATTAATCACAAGCTCACCAACAGTGGTCAGAGGCGTCGCAGCATTATACATTACAGTTATCACATCATGAAATATCTGTCTGTTTGACGGCAGTTTGGCTCCAGATATTGTATGTGATACATGCCCAACTGATTCTACGGTGCGAAATTTATCACTGGATCTAGTAACAATTTTGGATGTGGTCGGTCTGGAGACAAATAAAAATATGACTAAAATTAAATTTTGTGCGAAGCTGTCCCTTTCTCAATTCACTAAGGCTGGAGGCAGAGCGCGTTCTGTAAACGACCCTGCTGCATGGCCGTATTGCGCGCTGCAAAGTTCTGCTTATGTTTTCTTATTTGACCAGTAGAAAAATGCCAGACTGATGCGAAAAATCAACTATCATGCAAATCCGTTGTTTTTGTTTCATGCATGCACAAGCATGATCTATTTGTTATTGTGATTGCTCTTACGTCTCCATATGTACATAGAGGACATGTCATGACGTAAAATTCAAATGAAAACTGCTGTAACTTTTTCGTTTCTCGGTCGATTTTGATTGTTTACGACTTGTAAGAAAGAAAATTTTATTCAAAGACCATTTAAAAACTTTTCATGCTAATAAAATATTTTTTAATTACTTGAACATGTGACATTTGATAAAAACCCAAATTTTGTTCATGTAAAGTGAGTTTTGTGTTTTCAAACAACATTGGGCAGACCTTAGCGTTATCCAATCGGCACCAAATTTTTTATTGGAGGTTTGTAGGTCAAATGGAAACTTTTTCGGCCCGGAAATCAGTACCGCAAAAAATAATAAATGGTCTAATATCAGGGACGTATACAGAGGGGGGGCCCGGGCCCCCCCGTAATGTTTTAAACATAGGCATAAACTGTTTACAATTTTCAAAATCACTCAAAAAAAATACGAAAAATATTTGGAAGGCCGTTAAAAAACAATACAAAATCGTAAAAAATGGTAACAGTAAAAGTAATAACAACTAAAAATAAGAAAAGTGCATGGTTTCCTCGCTAAAACTTTCTAAATTATGCATCGATTTTCTTCCGAATGGTCTCAATTTATTCATAGCCTTTCAGAGTTTACGATAAAATCACAAAAATGTGACAATTATGCGTTTCCAGATGTTTTTATGAGGCTTTTATTTAAAAATTATTAAAATTTTCTCAAAAAATATGATTTTTTGCAATACTTTGTAAGATATCGTCGAAACCGCTGAATGGATGGAAAATTGTATTGTACGAAGTTGAAGGCTACTTCTGAAGTTTGTCAGCTTACCAGAACCAATTCGGATGAATGGTTCTCTAGTTATGCCATAATATGTGGCATAATAATTTAAAAAGTTTTAGCTAATTTAGTAAGGTTTTAACTTTAAAACATTCTTATCGATGTAAAATTTACAAAAACAAACGTTAAAAGCTAAGATTGGAGATTTTGACGTTTTTTCACGTCTAGAATCAGAATCTATGCATTAAAACAGAAACCCAAGAAAAAATGTTGTGTTTGTCGACCGGTGTTTATTGGTTGGCTTTAAATGTATGATAACCAGATATGTCGAAACTTGAGTTAAAATTACATTTATGATTTCTTATCTTTCTACCTTTTTAACATGTAGGTTGCAGTGATGGAATGAGTTTGCACAACCGTGTATGTAAATTTGACTTTATATTGGGTGTGGTAATAAGTACGGTTTTGGCCATTACACAGAACTTATCACGGTATTTGCAAACGATTAATCTAGATATAAGGCTTACGAAATCATAAAATTAGCAACGACTAAATTATGCGACATGCGTAGAAATTCAGATGCGGAGTTTGATAAACTGTTTGAAGAATCCACACAACTTGCAAGAAGTTTTGGAATAGAAGCTGCACTACCTAGAAGAGTAGGCACTCAAAAGTATAGGGCTAACATTCCTGGTTCAGATGCCAAGGCGTATTTTAGGACAAAATGGTTCATACCATATCTGGACGAAGTAATAACACATTTAAATAATAGATTTTCCGAACATGAAGCTATAATTACAAGTCTGTTTAATAACGTTCCGATACGAGTTGTAAATCTAATATAGGGTAAAAATAAAACAAGTGTGTCAACATTTTTTGAAAGATCAAGATTTTTTGAAATTTGTTATTAATCTGATTGAGAATTTGAAAAAAATAAAACAATTTGAACCGTTTTGCAAAATTTTGATTTTTACGCGAGATATGACCTATTAAATTTTTCCGAGTGTGTTTAGAAAACTGCAATTTCTCCGGTAATATTGAACGGATTCGACTGAAATTTTTGCAGGTCGGTCCGAAACATTTCCTAAAATCTAAATATATCATAAACTTTAATTACCAACTGACCATATGAAAAATATTTTTTGCATATGCGAATAATTTCACTTTCTGGAGCAGTAATTTGAAATATTTTATATTTAGAATGCGTCCTATATTGACGTCCACCAGAATCAGAATAAACATTTTGGTAGATCGCGCTTTGTAAAAATTTACAGCAAATTTACGGACGCTACCTTTTTGAAAATATTTTTGGTTCAATATTACAGGACCTCAAGGACCTTACCAATTTTGTCCAAATTTACACAATAGCTGAATCCATTAGTTCTGAGTAAAAAAACGCATTAATTTTTTTTCGGTGGATCAAGTTCTCAGCATCGCGAGCTTCCAAACTGTGGATATATAATTTGCAATATCTCCGTCAATTCATAATCAATCTGTACAAAATCAACGACAAAAGAGACGTGACAAAAGGCACTTTCATATCCTGTTTCCTAATATATGTTTTCTTAGACCATTAAGAGCCATTTTTTAACTGTTTTGTTATATGCAATGATTTTGGAAAATGCGTTATGGACTGGACTGTTCGTGCGGTGGATGTAAAAATTCGCGATTCTTTAATACATACAACACTGTAAGCTCTATTTAAAGGAATAAACCTTTAAAAACCACTATAAAATTTAGCATATTGCCTCTAAAACTTTTGTCATACATTGAAACTAAAATTATGGTAAAAATTCTAAAGTCAATTCTGTATTATTTCATTACCAAATAATAACATTTTGTATGGGTTACAATAAAATAGTAATATTTTAGTTCTTATGGGAAACATTGGTCATATAATACATTGAAATAAAGCTTAAGGTGCTGTTTGTATTAATAGAATCGCCAATTTATACTTCCACCGCACGAACAGTCCAGTCCATAACGCATTTTCCAAAATCATTGCATTTAACACAAAATGTAAAAAAATTGGCTCTTAATGGGTTAAGAAAACATATATTAGGAAACAAAATATGAAAGTGACTTTTCTCACGTCTCTTTTGTCGTTGATTTTGTACAGATTGATTAGGAATTGACGGAGATATTGCCAAATATATATATCCACAGTTTGGAAGCTCCAGACGCTGAGAACTTGATCCGCAGAAAAACAAATAATGTGTTTTTGGACTCAGAACTAATGGATTCAGCTATTGTGTAAATTTGGACAAAATTGGTAAGGTCCTTGAGGTCCTGTAATAATGAACCAAAAATATTTTCAAAAAGGTAGTGTCCGTAAATTTGCTGTAAATTTTTACATAGCGCGATCTACCAAAATGTTTATTCTGATTCTGGTGGACGTCAATATAGGACGCATTCTAAATATAAAATATTTCAAATTACTGATCCAGAAAGTTAAAATATTCGCCTATGCAAAAGATATTTTGCAATATTTTTCATATGGTCAGTTGTTAATTAAAGTTTATGATATATTTAGATTTTAGGAAATGTTTCGGACCGACCTGCAAAAATTTCAGTCGAATCCGTTCAATATTACCGGAGAAAATTGCAGTTTTCTAAACACACTCGGAAAAATTTAATAGGTCATATCTCGCGAAGAAAATCAAAATATTGCAAAACGGTTCAAATTGTTTTATTTTTTTCAAATTCTCAACCAGACTAATAACAAATTTTAAAAAAATTTTGACCTTTCAAAAAATGTTGACACACTTGTTTTATTTTTACCCTATAGGAAAATTTCGAAGAAGTCACACTTCTTTACAAAAACGATTTAAAAAATTCAGCAAAATCTGTTTTAGCTGAAATAAGTATATGGACTGATTATTAGAAGCAGAAGAATGATAAGCCATCAAATGCATTAGATGCTATTTCAGTTTGTGATGAGGACATGTTCCCAAGCGTTTTTACCCTTTTGCAGATACTGGCCACAATACCTGTGACAACGACATCTGCTGAGCGAAGTTTCTCGACGTTAAGAAGAATAAAAACTTATCTGCGGAACAGAATGGAAGGAGAAAAGCTATCTTATCTGGCTTTGATGTCTATATTCAAAAAATCGGAGATTACATTTTTAACTCTTACGTATTTTATTATAAAAAGTTTTACTGATCTAGTACTAAAGTACACATTTATATTTAGGAATAAAATTCGAATAAAAAACTAAGGAACTTAACTTCCATTACCTACACAATAAACCCAATTTTTTAATTGTTTATCTTTGTTATGGAAAAAAAGGTTGGGCCCCCCCCGAACCAAAATCCTGGATACGTCCCTGTCTAATATACAATTATATATATGTACCTCCAATTTGGCATATATGCACTGTATAAGCAACAATTTTGAACCGATTTGTACAAAAATTGACAGAGAGTAGTCTCGTGATACACTTAGAGACAATACCAAATTTGGAGAAAATCGGTTCAGATTTAGATATAGCCCCCATATATATGTTACCCCCGATTTGACATGTAAGCGCTGTAGAAACTGTATTTTATATCGGATCATTATGAAATTCGGCAGAAAGAGGTTTCTTATTACATGAAGGAATACTGCCAAATTCGGAGAAAATCGGTTCAGATTTCGATATAGCCCCCATATATATGTTACCCCCGATTTTAAATTCAAGCGCTGTAGAAACTGTGTTTTATATCCGATCACAGCGAGATTCGGCAGAAAGAGGTTACTTATTACATGAAGGAATACTGCCAAATTCGGAGAAAATCGGTCCAGATTTAGATATAGCATATATGTTAGTCCCGATTTGACATCTAAGCGCTGTAGAGACTGTATTTGATATCCGATCAGTATAAAATTCGACAGAAAGAGGTTTCTATTTTACATGAATGAGTATTCAGAGAAAAAACGGTTCAGATTTATATAACCTACATATGTATATATGTTTCTCCTGATTTGGAACGAATTTAGCGATTATCTGTTCAGAATTAGATATATTCACATATATATGTTGTTACACATTTACCAATTATTTCAAATTATTATCGCAATGGCCCTTATCGCATTTTTAGGGAGGTGTAGGGTATTATATAGTCGGCCCCGACCGACTTTCTGCCTTTCCTTACTGGTTAATTTATGTGGCGGTGCCATGGCAACTGTTTCTATCATTCCTGGTTGTAGCTCCATCACCTGTACTGGTACCAAAGCCAGGCATGCCAAACTTCGAAACCATTGCTGAAATGGTTAGGTTGAGAAGAGGAGGCGGCCAAACTCCGCCATAAGCCAGTATTCGGCTTGTTGTGCGCTCTAACTGGTACTGACTGGTCCTTGGAAAGTTATTTTAAGAACTCAGTGCTCTCGAATTAGTCCTTAATTGTTTTCCAGTCTACGAACCTAAGTTGGGTCAAGTCTGGTATAGGACCAGTATGAGATATTTGGGTAAGTCTGGTATAGGACCATTTTCTATGAAACAGGATCTACTGTTCGCGAACGCTGGGCACTGGCAGAGGAAATGCTCCAACGCTTCGTCATCCTCCCCGCATGCCCTGCATACGCTGTCATCTACATACAACTCCTATTCTATGTAGACGTGCTTGTAAGCATGTGTGTAAGGACACCCATGATCTTACTGGTCTCTACTTTGCTCAATCCCAGTAAGGTCTTTGTTTTGTCCTCGTTTGGGTCACCCCGCAAGACTTTCGTTGTTTTCCCAACGTTTTCACTATTCCATGGCGTTATATGTGCGTTCTTTCCCCACATTTTTAGTCCAACACTGAAAAAAAAAATAGTAATCAAATTAATGACGACACAATCTTAAATTAAGTATGCAGCCTCGGCATCAATTCAATCACAATTTTCATTAAAATAATGAAAATTTACCTGTTTTTACGAAATTTTCCTTAATCTTAAGTTTTATCAATTTGAATTAATGACTATCTAATCATTAGTTTTGTGTACATCATTCTTTAAATGTACACCTTTAAATTAAAGAAACCAATCATTATTTTTGTGACAATCCGCATTATTTTAAGAAATATTTCAATACTTTTAAGGATTTTCTACATTAAAACAGCGACGTAGACATTTCATAGTTCAAATGCCGAATTGAACTTAATTGACAGTATAAGATATTTGGGTAATAAATTTAAGGCTATGGAATGGGTTGTCTTGGTAATAAATTGTATGACTATTGCCATTATTTTTATGAATACATACGAGAGAATTATACAACCGAAATAATACAACCACATATAATTCAATCTATATTTTCTTTTCAGAAACATTTTAAATATTTTAATTTTAGATCGCGCAATATTTGAATAAAAATAACAAATAAGTGAGCATTCAACTACACGGAGGATCTTTGAATTGAAAGAAAATATATTTGGAAACAAAATTTGTAAGTATTATGTATTTGTGAACAAATACATTTTATTTCAAAATCAAGAAATTTAGTTTGGAACGCATGTATTAATATATTAGAAAAAAATATATTTGTAGACTGACTTTCACAAATAATACATGTGTTTTCACACAAACAAGGATATTGTTTAAAAAGTTTCCAAATACATCATTGTTTTTTGTTATTCGATCTGTTATGACTTTTCATAGTTTTGTTGACTATTGAGTTCGAGATCGTTGTTTTTGTTTTCTGTTAAACAGAAAAACAAATCTTCTTTGAAAAAGAAGAATAAGAAATGTATTTAGGGTGGTCACTGGTTGGTGGACGATATCGTTTCGGAAGCTACCAAGCAACCTCATCGGCACCTTGGACAAAATACCCTGTCAATAATTGGCACAATATGAGACCAGCTCAATATGAAATAATTGAGAACTGATTTCAAAGTCTCATATATCCATTGCAGACATTATTTCTCAACCTTAATTGGTTATTTAAAAAAAGAAACCTTCATTCAAGAAAGAATGAAGGTAATAAATCTTTTGGTTAAAGAGTTATATTTGTTTCAAAATACGAGGTCCATATCATTTGTGTTTTATTTCAGTGCAAAATTTCTCTACAAATTGATGGGAGTTGAATGTTAAGATCTTTTTGAGTGTATTTTTTGATGAACCTCTTTTGTAAGATTACATACTAGTATTTGTTATAGCCTTTAATATTCATTTAAAAGACTTCATATAAAAAGAATGAGAATTCGCGATTTTTTTAGTGATATTTTTACTCTAAGACATTTTAAAATATATTATTATGAATTTCGCGGATTGTGAAGTCGGCAATGACTACAGTAATTATGTGCTCATCCAGCCTAACTTAGGAGGGAAACTAATAATGAATGGTTTTATTTTGAGGTTATGTAAATTTTTCAAAGTGCGTAGTTTGAACAATCATCAAAATAAAATGAAGCGCCTCTGATTTCGGAATAGATCGTTAAAAATCCTTTTAATTCATATGAACTTCCGCCATATCTGAGCAGCGCACTGGGTTTGCCTTGACGATCATCGCTGTGACAAAAGTGTCTCGTTCTTCGCGTACAAGACTTCAATCTTAAAATACGTATCCATTTTTTAGTGCACCTCAGCAGTACGCCCGAAGAACATAGAAATGAATTTAAGAAATTTACACTATAAAATTTGTCAAGAACATAATTTGCAATTTTTGCAAAATTTGAAAGAGGTGAATAAAATGTCAGTGATTCACTATAATGTTACGCGCCCCTGATTTTAGGATTACAATGTAAAAAACCTTCTGGGACAATAAATTCAGGTTAATCTATGTAAAACTGTCGATGTGCTCCGCGAAATACTCGTACACCATCAAAAAAAATTCACGCAAGTTTAACTAAGGTTTTGAGAGCTCTAGCGTTGGTTCCATTTGGATTACATCATCGACACCTATATGGATTTGTAGGTCCTTTCAGCCACCATAATAGCTTCTTTGGCGATATTTCACTTCATAGAGAGGCGCGCTGACTGCGGTCAAAAAAACAAAAAACGCTTGAAATCGCATTTCCAAAAGTTATGAGCTATATTTTGTCGCGGAAGGATCATGACATGAACATTACCCACGAAAAATTCTTCCTCCATGTCTCCCTCGTTTTTTTTTAACTGACCAGTTTCTCTAGAATGAATAGTTTTGCCACAGCCTCTAAAAGAATGAATAAATATTCCATCAGGACAACCAACATTTTGGTTGTGGTACACTTCTGCTTCCATGTTGACAACAATCATATTTGGTTGCGCCAACTACGAAAATGGTGGCTAAAATTATCGTTTGTATGTTGCCACAGAAAACTGTTTTAAAAATTGGTTGTTCTGACAATTAGTCAGTCATATACTACCGACAATTATTTAAAAACAGTTTTCATTAATTTCTATTTTATTTATTGAACAAAAAACCAATTCATAACAAAATTAAAAATCCCATATTACAAATTCATCACTATTATGAGATGTGGAAATTTTGACACAAATTTTAGTACACGCTATCGCTTAACCCCGTGCTTTCAATTTCATGATTGTTGCTTTTATTTTTTATTTATGTAAAACATTTTGCACAACATATCCACACGAGATTATTTTTGAGTACATATACCGTTCTTGAAAATGTTGAGGATTTACTTATGTCGAGTAATTTTATTTTTTGTTTGTCATGTATCAGCAAAAGAACAGCAACCAATCTTTTGGTTGTATTTCCCAAAATACATTTAATTATTATAAATTTGGGAAATGATTGGGATAACCAATAAACGATTATTTATTAATATTTTTTCTGTCGTAGTAACCAATTATTCGTTGCAATAATAATCTTTGGTCTATTGATACTATTTCTGTTGTCAAGAATAAAACATTGGTTGTCATAACAAAAAATAGATCATATGGTACTATAATGAAAGTTTAAAATTGGTTACCACAACTAACCGAGTGTCAATGAAAAAAACAATCTGAAATCGATTTATACAACCATCGATTTAGTTGCAACCATTTTCATTTGATCGCATCCATGTTGTTATTGTTGTTTCAACTATGTATATTCATTTTGTCTCTCCGTTTGTAACACCTCTAAATATTGATCTGAGACCCCATAAAGTATATATATTCTTAATCGTCGTAAAATTCTAAGACGATTACCCATGTCCGTCTGTCCGTCCGTCCGTCTGTGGTAATCACGCTACAGTCCGCAATAATAGAGCTAGGTTGATCACATTTGGTACAAATACTTCTTATAGTTTCAGGTTGTTTGGGATTGCAAATGGGCCATATCGGTCCATTCCATATCGGTCCCATATATAGCATCTAACTTGTTCTGAATCCTGCTGTTCTCATCTACTATATTTTTTTGTGTTTATCGGTGTTATTTTCTTTAGGTTTGAGTTATTTTGTGAGGTCACATGCTATCCATGGTGGAGGGTATATAAGATTCGGCATGGCCGAACTTAACGCTTTTAATTGTTTAGTGTTCGCACAAATCTCTTCACAGGACTTACTAAAAATATCTCCTATAAAAACGTATGTAAAGTATTGAAATATTAGTTAAAATAAAGCGGATTGTCACAAAAATTATGATTATTTTCTTAAATTTATAGGCGTTCATTTAAAGAAGTACGTACACAAAACTAATGATTAGATAGTCATTAATTCAAATTGAAAAAACTTTAAATTAAGGAAAATTTCGTGAAAAACATGTACATTTTCATTATTTTTATGAAAATTGGGATTGAATTGATGCCGAGGTCGCATACTTAATTTAAGAATGTGTCGTCATTAATTTTATTACTATTTTTTTTCAGTTTGGCATTAGAATAAATACAATGTAAAGAATTTTCCATACATATTTTAAAAAACTGTATTTATGAAATAAATTAATTACCAGTATATGCTTATATCAAGGACAGACATTTTAGAATTTAATAAGGTAATGTTTAAAATTGTATGATATTTTACTGCATATAAGCACGCGTCATACTTAAATTTACGCCAAAACGTGCTTAGTTTAAGACCAAACTTAAATTTTTATATCACTAAAAGTTCTTGATTCTATGAAATGTAGCATCAAACCATGTACTATTCATGTCTTTGAATCTATATATGGGGAAAAACACGTCAAAAGGCCCACTTTTTTCAATTTTATTCCGATCGCGTCAAAACTTGGTGGGGTTGCAGAAGTGCTTTGGGTATGCTATGTGCTTAAAATACAGCTTCCTAGCGTGATACGTTATGAAGATACAGGGTGTCAAAGTTGGAAATTTTGACCATTGTATCTCCCGACTACGTGGGCCGATTTGAATGAACCGTGGCTTATATGGCAGCTATTTAGAAACGCACAAAATGTGCATTGATAATTGTATGCAAATATTCAATTTTCATATTTTTTTCTCGCGACTTATGTTTTCCTCGCGATTTTAATTGTGTTCCGCGGATGGGATTCTATATCTTTGAACTACAAAAATGAAGCCCATTCTGTTTACTTTATCAATACGAATTTTCGCAATGGGATGAAAACCACAAAAAAAGCTATGGAAATTTTGAATGTCAAACCTACTATTTTTTCATTACTTCCTTCGTATTTTAAAGTGAGTTTATTCTAAGATGTGGACCGGAAACACGATTAATAAAATGTAATGGTGGCATTCTATAGCCAAATACGCCAGAACAACAAAAAAACTTATTTCGCAAAAAGTCGACGTCTCATTTTTTACACTGGCCTACAATATTGCACTGGTCAAATCGAATCCTAGCGAGGAGATATCGGACACGATCTCGGAGGATTTTGAGGTTCTAAATCCGAATATAAAATCAAAATTGCAATATATATTCGCGTTTTTGAGATATTGTATTAATTATGTGATAAAAATGCTGATTTTACGCTTTTATGAATACAGAATCGCGAAAGACGCACATTTACAAAAATTAATTTGAGTTTTCGGAAAATAATCTCTTTCAAATTAATACGAGTATTCAAAACTGTAATAATCGTAAGTCACCTCGGAGATATCTCCCGGGAAACCAAGTCGGAGAAATCGTATTTTTAATATAGCTACAATTGGAAAAATAAAAAAAAATATAATATGATATCTACGAGATGGTGTAAGATTTTGGCCCTTTACAAAATTAACTTTTAATTCGTTTGATACTCGTTTTAATAGGAAAGCGATTATTTTGAGAAACCTGCAATTTTTTTTGGGTAAAAGTGCGTCTGTCGCGATTCTGTTTTCAAAAAAAGCCTAAAATCAGCACTTTTAACACATAATTAATACAATATCTCAAAAACGCGAATATATATTGCAATTGTGATTTTATATTCGGATTTAGAACCTCAAACCCCTGCGAGATCGTGTCCGATATCTGCTCGCTAGGATTCGATGTGACCAGTGCAATATTGTAGGCCTGTGTAAAAAATGCGACGTCGACTTTTTGCGAAATAAGTTTTTTTGTTGTTCTGGCGTATTTGGCTATAGAATGCCACCATTACATTTTATTAATCGTGTTGCCGGTCCACATCTTAGAATAAACTCACTTTATAATACGAAAGATGTAATGAAAAAATAGTAGGTTTTACATTCAAAATTTCCATAGCTTTTGTTGACGTTTTCATCCCATTGCGAAAATTCGTATTGATAAAGTAAACAGAATGGGCTTCAATTTTGTACTTCAAAGATATAGAATCCCATCCGCGGAACACAATTAAAATCGCGAGGAAAACATAAGTCGCGAGAAAAAAATATGAAAATTTAATATTTGCAAACAATTATCAATGCACATTTTGTGCGTTTCTAAATAGCTGCCATATAAGCCACGGTTCATTCAAATCGGCCCATGTAGTCGGGAGATACAATGGTCAAAATTTCCAACTTTGACACCCTGTATCTTCATAACGTATCACGCTAGGAAGCTGTATTTTAAGCACATAGCATACCCAAAGTACTTCTGCAACCCCACCAAGTTTTGACGCGATCGGAATAAAAGTGAAAAAAGTGGGCCTTTTGACGTGTTTTTCCCCATATATAAAAGAGAGTGTCTGTTTCTGGGTTTGTTTGTGGGTTTGTTTGTTTGTTCCGTATAGACTTCTAAACGGCTAGACCGATCATCTTGAAATTTTCACAGAATGTACATGTGTAGGGGGTGCTGAAAATAGCGTACTTGAATTTTCGATATATCAAGTGGGCGTGGACACGCCCATATGGGTCCAATTTTGATATTGAGAAAAAATTTTAGCTAGAGTGCTGAAATTTTGTGTGTATACATTTAATGGCAGATTATGTGAATTTTCCAAAAATGGGCGGAATCGGACCAATGGGCGTGGCCCCGCCCATATAAGCCAAATTTTGAAATTGATATATCTTGCACAATTTGTTAGCTAGAGTGCTGTAATGTTGTACATATGTATCTGGTGGCAGTCCACGTGATTGGTCCAAAAATGGGCCGGATCGGACCAATGGGCGTGGCACCGCCAATATAAGCCAAATTTTAAAAATTTGATATCTTGCACAATTTGTTATCGAGAGAGCTGGAATTTTGTGCATATATATCCGTTGGCGATCTTCGCGATTGGTCCAAAAATATAAGCCAAATTGTGAAATTTAGATATCTTGCACAATTTGTTAGCGAGAGTGCTGTAATTTTGTGTATATGTATCTGGTGGCAGTCTACGTGATTGGTCCAAAAATGGGCGGGATCGACCCAATGGGCCTGGCCCCGCCCACATAGACCAAATTTTGATATCTTTCACAATTTGCTAGCGGGAGTGCTGCAATGTTGCGTATATGTATCTGGTGGCATTCTACGTAATTGGTAAAAAAAATGGGCGGGATCGGACCAATGAGCTTCGCCCCGCCCATATAAGCCAAATTTTGAAATTGATATATCTTACACAATATGTTAGCGAGAGTGCTGGAATTTTGTGTATATGTATATGGTGGTAGTCTGCTGGTTGGTCAGATAATGGGCGGGATCGGACCAATGGGCGTGGCCCCGCCCTTATAAGCCAAATTTCGAAATTGATATATCTTGCACAATTTTTTATCTAGAGTGCTGTAATGTTGTACATATGTATCTGGTGACAGTCCACGTGATTGGTCCAAAAATTGGCGGGATCTGACCAATGGGCGTGCCACCGCCCATATAAGCCAAATTTTGAAATTGAATTATCTTGCTCATTTTGTTAGTGAGAGTGTTGAAATTTTGCGTATATGTATCTGGTAGCAGTCTACGTGATTGGCTTACAAATGGGCGGGATCGGACCAATGGGCTTGGCCCCGCCCATATAAGCAAAATTTTGAAATTGATATATCTTGCACAATATGTTAGCGAGCGTGCTGGAATTTTGTGTATATGTATATGGTGGCAGTCTGCGTAATTGGTCAGAAAATGGGCGGGATCGGACCAATGGGCGTGGCCCCGCCCTTATAAGCGTATCTGACCAATGGGCGTGCCACCGCCCATATAAGCCAAATTTTAAAATTGAATTATCTTGCTCATTTTGTTAGCGAGAGTGTTGAAATTTTGCGTATATGTATCTGGTAGCAGTCTACGTGATTGGCTTACAAATGGTGGGAATAGGACCGCCCATTTGGTATTATATAGTCGGCCCCGCCCGACTTTCTGCCTTTCCTTACTGGTATTAGTAATAAATTCACTGAATGAAAAAATACCGAATTCAGTGGAAAGTCCAGAAAATAGAAATGTATACTTATAAAATTTCCAAATTCTTGTTTCATTGGTCATGCATCACATTATCATATTGCGATTGTATTGGAGTGAGCAGCTGTAATTATCGCATACCAAGCATTTTTGTTCATGTATTTCCTACATAATACTTGCAAGCTATATCAAAATATGGGCGGGCCCCGCCCATATAAGCCAAATTTTGAAATTGAGATATTTTGCACAATTTGTTAGCGAGAGTGCTGAAATTTTGTGTATATGTATATGGTGGCAGTATACGTGATTGGTCTAAAAATGGGCGGGATCGACCCAATGGGCGTGGCCCCGCCCACATAGACCAAATTTTGAAATTTTGATATGTTGCATAATTTGCCAGCGGGAGTGCTGCAATATTGCGAATATGTATCTGGTGGCATTCTACGTAATTGGTCAAAAAATGGGCGGGATCGGACCAATGGGCGTGGCCCCGCCCATATAAGCCAAATTTTGAAATTGATATATCTTGCACAATTTGTTAGCTAGAGTGCTGTAATGTTGTACATATGTATCTGGTGGCAGTCCACGTGATTGGTCCAAAAATGGGCCGGATCGGACCAATGGGCGTGGCACCGCCAATATAAGCCAAATTTTAAAAATTTGATATCTTGCACAAGTTGTTATCGACAGAGCTGGAATTTTGTGCATATATATCCGTTGGCGATATACGCGATTGGTCCAAAAATGGGCGGGATAGGACCAATGGGCGTGGCCCCGCCCATATAAGCTAAATTTTGAAATTTAGATATCTTGCACAATTTGTTAGCGAGAGTGCTGTAATTTTGTGTATATGTATCTGGTGGCAGTCTACGTGATTGGTCCAAAAATGGGCGGGATCGACCCAATGGGCGTGGCCCCGCCCACATAGACCAAATTTTGAAATTTTGATATCTTGCACAATTTGCTAGCGGGAGTGCTGCAATGTTGCGTATATGTATCTGGTGGCATTCTACGTAATTGGTCAAAAAATGGGCAGGATCGGACCAATGGGCTTGGCCCCGCCCATATAAGCCAAATTTTGAAATTGATATATCTTGCACAATATGTTAGCGAGAGTACTGGAATTTTGTGTATATGGTGGCAGTCTTCGTGATTGCTCAGAAAATGGGCGGGATCGGACCAATGGGCGTTGCCCCGCCCTAATAAGCCAAATTTCGAAATTGATATATCTTGCACAATTTTTTATCTAGAGTGCTGTAATGTTGCACATATGTATCTGGTGACAGTCCACGTGATTGGTCCAAAAATTGGCGGGATCTGACCAATGGGCGTGCCACCGCCCATATAATCCAAATTTTGAAATTGAATTATCTTGCTCATTTTGTTAGCTAGAGTGTTGAAATTTTGCGTATATGTATCTGGTAGCAGTCTACGTGATTGGCTTACAAATGGGCGGAATAGGACCAGTGGGCGTGGCACAGCCCATATTTTGATATATCTTGCAAGTATTATATAGGAAATACATGAACAAAAATGCTCTGTATGCGATAATTACAGCTGCTCACTCCAATACAATCGCAATATGATAATGTGATGCATGACTAATGGAACAAGAATTTGGAAATTTTATAAGTATACATTTCTATTTTCTGGATTTTCCACTGAATTCGGTATTTTTTCATTCAGTGAATTTATTACTAATACCAGTAAGGAAAGGCAGAAAGTCGGGCGGGGCCGACTATATAATACCCTACACCTCCCTAACAATGCGATAAGGGTCATTGCGATAATAATTTGGAATAATTGGTAAATGTATTGTGAACCGATAATCGCTAAATTATGCAATATTCGTTCCTAAATTGAGAAACATTTTTCTGGAGAACTTTGTAATGATCGGAAGTAAAGTACAACTTCTATAGCGCTTTGTAACCAAATCTCGAGGAACATATATATGGTGGTTATATATAAATCTGAATCGATTTTCCTTGAATACTCGTTCATGTAAAATAGAAACCTGTTTCTGTCGAATTACCTACTGATCGGATATAAAATACAGTTTCTACAGCGCTTACATGTCAAATCGGGGGTAACATATGTATGGGGGCTATATCTAAATCTTAACCGATTTTCTCCGAATTTGGCAGTATTCCTTCATGTAATAAGAAACCTCTTTCTGCCTTATTTCGTACTGATCGGATATAAAATACAGTTTCTACAGCGCTAATTTTGACATGGGCAGCGAAGCGCACCGGGCTCAGCTAGTCTATCTATCTATCTATATATATAAAAGAGAGTGTCTGTTTGTGGGTTTGTTTGTGGGTTTGTTTGTTTGTTCCGTATAGACGTCTAAACGGCTTGACCGATCATATTGAAATTTTCACAGAATGTACATGGGTAGGGGGTGCTGAAAATAGGGTACTTGAATTTTCGATATATCAAGTGGGCGTGGACCCGCCCATATGGGTCAAATTGAGGTATTGAGAAAATTTTTTAGCTAGAGTGCTGAAATTTTGTTTGTTTGCATTTAATGGCAGATTATGTGAATTTTCCAAAAATGGGCGGAATCGGACCAATGGGCGTGGCCCCACCCATATAAGCCAAATTTTGAAATTGAGATATTTTGCACAATTTGTTAGCGAGAGTGCTGGAATTTTGTGTATATGTAAACGGTGGCAGTCTACGTGATTGGTCCAAAAATGGGCGGGATCGGACCAATGGGCGTGGCCCCGCCCACATAGACCAAATTTTGAAATTTTGATATCTTGCACAATTTGCTAGCGGGAGTGCTGCAATGTTGCGTATATGTATCTGGTGGCATTTTACGTAATTGGTCAAAAAATGGGCGGGACCGGACCAATGGGCGTGGCCCCGCCCATATAAGCCAAATTTTGAAATTGATATAATTTGCACAATATGTTAGTTAGAGTGTTGTAATGTTGTACATATGTATCTGATGGCAGTCCACGTGATTGATCCAAAAACGGGCGGGATCGAACCAATGGGCGTGGCACCGCCCATATAAGCCAAATTTAAAAAATGTGATATCTTGCACAATTTGTTAGCGAGAGACCTGGAATTTTGTGTATATATATCCGTTGGCGATCTACGTGATTGGTCCAAAAATAAGCGGGTTCGGACCAATAGGCTTGGCCCCGCCCACAATGACCAAATTTTGAAATTTTTATATCTTGCACAATTTGCTAGCGGGACTGCTGAAATGTTGCGTATATGTATCTGGTGGCATTCTACGTAATTGGTCAACAAATGGGCGGGATCGGACCAATGGGCTTGGCCCCGCCCATATAAGCCAAATTTTGAAATTGATATAATTTTTATATCTTGCACAATTGGTTAGCGAGAGTGCTGAAATTTTGTGTATATGTATGTATATGGTGGCAGCCTGCGTGATTGGTCCAAAAATGGGCGGGATCGGCCCAATGGGCGTGGCCCCGCCCACATAGACCATATTTTGATATCTTGCACAATTTGCTATCGGGAGTGCTGCAATGTTGTGTATATGTATCTGGTGGCATTCTACGTAATTGGTCAGAAAATGGGCGGGATCGGACCAAAGGGCGTGGCCCCGCCCTTATAAGCCAAATTTCGAAATT
Source organism: Eudasyphora cyanicolor (assembly GCA_963930755.1). Taxonomy (NCBI): domain Eukaryota; kingdom Metazoa; phylum Arthropoda; class Insecta; order Diptera; family Muscidae; genus Eudasyphora; species Eudasyphora cyanicolor. Next base: position 97,069,975 of record OZ005737.1, read on the forward strand.
GATATATCTTGCACAATTTTTTATCTAGAGTGCTGTCATGTTGTACATATGTATCTGGTGACAGTCCTCGTGATTGGTCCAAAAATTGGCGGGATCTGACCAATGGGCGTGCCACTGCCCATATAAGCCAAATTTTGAAATTGATTTATATTGCTCATTTAGTTAGCGAGAGTGTTGAAATTTTGCGTACATGTATCTGGTAGCAGTCTACGTGATTGGCTTACAAATGGGCGGAATAGGACCAGTGGGCGTGGCACAGCCCATATTTTGATATAACTTGCAAGTATTATATAGGAAATACATGAACTAAAATGCTCGGTATGCGATAATTACAGCTGCTCACTCCAATACAATCGTAATATGATAATGTGATGCATGACCAATGAAACAAGAATTTGGAAATTTTATAAGTATACATTTCTATTTTCTGGACTTTCCACTGAATTCAGTATTTTTTCATTCAGTGAATTTATTACTAATACCAGTAAGGAAAGGCAGAAAGTCGGGCGGGGCCGACTATATAATACCCTACACCTCCCTAACAATGCGATAAGGGTCATTGCGATAATAATTTGGAATAATTGGTAAATGTATTTTGAACCGATAATCGCTAAATTAGGCAATATTCGTTCCTAAATTGAGAAACATTTTTCTGGAGAACTTTGTAATGATCGGAAGTAAAGTACAACTTCTATAGCGCTTTGTAACCAAATCTGGAGGAACATATATATGGAGGTTATATATAAATCTGAATCGATTTTCCTTGAATACTCATTCATGTAAAATAGAAACCTGTTTCTGTCGAATTTCGTACTGATCGGATATAAAACACAGTCTCTACAGCGCTTACATGTCAAATTGGGGGTAACATATATATATATGGGGGCTATATCTAAATCTGAACTGATTTTCTCCGAATTTTGCGGTATTCCTTCATGTAATAAGAAACCTCTTTCTGCCGAATTTCTTACCGATCGGATATAAAATACAGTTTCTACAGCGCTTGAATTTCAAATCGGGGGTAACATATATATGGGGACTATATCTAAATCTGAACCGATTTTCTGCGAATTTGGCAGTATTCCTTCATGTAATAAGAAACCTCTTTCTGCCGAATTTCGTACTGATCGGATATAAAATACAGTTTCTACAGCGCTTACATATCAAATCGGGGGTAACATATATATGGGGGCTATATATATATCTGAACCGATTTTCTCCGAATTTGGCAGTATTCCTTCATGTAATAACAAACCTCTTTCTGCCGAATTTCGTACTGATCGGATATAAAATACAGTTTCTACAGCGCTAATTTTGACATGGGCAGCGAAGCGCACCGGGCTCAGCTAGTTAACTATAAAACATTCTCGGCTCGATATCATTGCCGAAATCTTAAACTTTACGACAAATTCTTTGATTTTCAGTACGCTTTTTTTAGTGTAGATGCAATAGTGCAGGAAATATTGTACATTAACATTTCAGGTTGTGTGTGCGGTGCCAAACCCACTATTACTATTACGCCAGGTTCTAGATCCAGCACTCCATCGGGTTCCACTTACCAAATTTCGAGAATTTTTCTTTAATAGCGATCGAAATATTGCCTTTCTGAATTTCAAGTAGTGTGAGCGGTACCACGCTTACTTTTTTGCTGCTACCAACGCCTCACATACTTAATATCGCCGATCTTACTGTAATAGCACTCAAAATATAGCGTTTTTTAATTTCAGGTTGTGTGGGCGGTGCCAGTTATTTAACTCTAGTTTTTGGCTTCATGAAGGTTCCATAGTACTCGAAAAACTGCAACTTCATATTTAATCGTTTGTGGGCGGTGTCACACCCACTCTTCCAATTACCTCAGTTTTCGGACCCACCACGCGATCTAGTTCCAAAGTGACACAACCCAATTTTAGAGAATTTTGCTCCAATAGTACTAGAAATATTGTGTGAGCTGTGCCAAGTTCACTATCAAGTCAGTTTTTTGCTCCTTCACGTGTATTGTTATCAAGTTACTCGTACGAAATTTGGAGACACTTGCTGCAACAGTACTCAAAATTTATCATTTTTAAATTTCTGGTTATGTGGGCGGTGCCACGCCCACTCATTCTATAAAACCAGTTTTTCAAGCGTATTGCTACAAAGCCATTGTGTTTCATAGAATACAACGAATTTAAATTGACCGAATTACAGTAAGCAACATGATACCTTAATAAAAATGGGCGAAGTTGTCACGCCCTTTTTGATACCTCCCACACAAATGGAACATTTTGCACCAAACGTTAACAGCTTATTACTTTAATACCAGTACATACTTTATTTCAAATGGTAACACTGTGCTAGTCCAAAAATGTAACAGTAAGGAGACCCTATGGATAGACCTATTTCGGCCATGCTGAATCCAGTGGCATTAGCCGTTTTTCTATGTTAGCTCTTGTTTTCGCGAAATTCGACCACAAAGTTTGTTGGGAAATCAGAGAGGTGACTTATCTCTTTGGTTATTTTGAAGTGGAAGACTTCGGAATATACGCTTCAGTCCAAAGATCGAAATAAAGGGAACATTTGGACAATTGTTTTTCTCAAAACAGTCGTCCACGCTTCTCACCCCCTTACCCAATAGTGCAATGTCATATGTTAAAAATCATACATATCGTCGATATTTTTAGTAGGCATCGTTGAGAAAAATATTCCTCGCGAAGAAATACTATAAGTCCTTTCTCAACTTTTTTATGAGAATTAAGCAAATTTCGAGTTATTACATAATTTGTGTACTTTTCTGCTCATAGCAGAAAATATTTGAAATAAAATTTTTTTGACTTAAATTTTTGTAAATTATTTTTTCGTTAGTGTTAATGGAAATTTCAAAGGTAACCAACAAAACCTGCTAAATTGTGAAACCTGTTAATTTTTCATAAATATGTTGAAAGGAGACTCATAGTAATTTCTCGCGAGGAACATTTTTCTCAAAGACAAAAACTAAAAATGTCGATGATTTGTATGACGTTTGACACATGGTAAGATTTTATTGCACTTTTTCGGGTGTAAAGTGGTGAGAAGCGTGTTTGACTATTTTGAAAGAAATAATACTCGAAGGGTTCCCTTTATTTCGTTCTTTGGACTGAAACACGTTTTCGGAAGTCTAACACTTCAAAATCACCTCCGAGATAACTAACCTCTCTGATTTTTTGCAAACTTTGTGGTCGAATATTAGCTCCATTGGATTCAGCAAGGTTGAAATAGGTATATCCATAGGGTCTCCTTTCTGTTACATTTTTAAAGTGTCCTTTTCGAGCACAGTGTAATAATTGAATTAAAAAAATATAAATACATTTACGAATATTTTCTTGGTATGAAGGATTCTTATGTCGGTTTACCCGACAGAATTTTCTTACTTGCTATAAATTAAAAGTTAGTGCTGTAAAACAAAGGCCAGTGCTACTTATGACATTTCTAACTATAAAGTATAACACGAAATCTATTTGGAAAACTTCTTAAACAATAACTTTGTTTGTGTGCAAACACATATTTTTTCAGAAATCTATTTTCTTGTAATATATTAATTTATGCGTTCCGAACAAAATTTCTTGATTTTCAAATAAAATCTATTTTATCGCAAATATATAATACTACTGAGGTATAAAAAGATAATAATTAAGGAGCGCACAACATGCCGAACCACTGACTTAAGTGTATGTCCATGGACATGAGACGTATACCGATTTTCGACTTTTCCGTCAACCATGTTCAGATGGAACTCGTAACTACATTCAATATATTTTCCTTCTCCAATTTGCAGCCTTGTGGGCTTAATCTTGCTTATTTGTTCCGCAATATCCTTCTGCCAATTATTGGTCGGCAGTTATTCACTGATGACGGCCGTGGATTTTTCCAGTGTAGGGAAACATCGGATATTAGCAGCAAAGGAACACCAGATGCCATAAACATATTTCCGTCCATTTTATACATTTTAAGTCATTCGAGCAATGTCTGTCCGCCTCTCTGCCTTTTCTTACAAAAAGTTAACAGCTTACTCGTATAACATTAATACCAGTGCATACAAATACTCGAAATTTTGTACAGTGTAATGCTTTTATAGTACCTAGAGTCTAGAGAAAAGTGGCCGTAATTGGCACGCCCCTTTTGGTACCTCCCACACAAATGGACCATTTTACACCAAAAGCTAACAGCTTATAACTTTAATACCAGTACATACTTTAAAGTTATTAAATGCAATTTAAATTGATAATAATTTAATTAAAACAAAAAAGAAATAATTGTACTAATATTTTTTTGTGACTCAAGGTGAGGGGATTCATAAGTCGGTTTACCCGACTGACATTTTTTACTTGTTTTATTCTTATTATATTTTATTCCATTCCACTATTTTTTATGTTCATTATAAAATACACTACGCAGCAAAAAAAATTTTTTGTACATACTGTTATATAAAATCAAAACCAAAAATTTTTAAAAATTTTTTTATGGATACATTTTTTTTCAAAAAATTTTTTTATGGATAAATTTTTTATGAATAATTTTTTTTTTTTTTTAAAATTTTTATTAAAAGTACTAATATCGTCGAAGGAACCCTTGCATTTGCACTATAATTTTTGGAGTATATGCCCGATCAGGTCGACTTATACGTTAAATTGAAGCTATTAATGTGTGCTACCAATGTTGGAAATATCTCTTTCACTTAAAAACAGTGGTTTAGTAACAGTCATTAAACAAATTGGAAAAAGTAGATTCAAAAAAAAAAAAAAAAAAAAACACAAAAACGAAAAAAGCAAACAAAATCGAAAAAAATATTTTATTCCATTTTTTAAAAGCTTGCATACTATCGAAGAAAATAATGCCTATTTGAAAAAAATCTAAACAAAAAATTATAGCTTTTTTGGTAGAGGTAAGAAAATTTCAAAAAATCTTTTTTTTTTAATTTCTGTTTAAATAGCGATTTTATTTGTTACTTTTATTTATATTATGTCCATTTGAGTTTATTTACATGTACAAGTTTCATTAGAAGTAATTGTGAGTTCTTTGTTAACGTTTGTAAATTTCGGAATCGGTTTCTCTAATGAGGAATCAAATATAATCTCCCATCATTCTTTCATCCCAGTGCCCTTGGTAACGCCGCTCGATGGACTTCATGGTGAAACCTTTCCCCATGTTCGTCGCTTACGTCGCCAAGATTCTCAAGGAAAAAGTTTAAATGAAAATGCAAGAAATTAACTTTTAGGGAAAAATAAGTTAGAAGAATATATACATATGTGTTATATACATAAATATAGAAAAATATATTTCTTACCAATCTTTTAACAAATTATTAATCATAGTTTCATATTGCGGGCTTTTATTGGATCCAAGGAAATTTGAAATTACAAGCTTAAACGACCTCCATGCTGCAATTTCATCAGACGTCAAATTTGATTCGAAATTTACATCTTTCATCAGTTTCCTTATTTTAGGCCCATCAAAATTTTTGAAAAGAAAGAAATAAACTTTTTAAATATGAGAGTGAATTGCCATGTTTCTTTAAGGCTCCTACAAAAATTTTAAAGAGCTCCAGCTTAATATGTAGTGGTGGCAAAATAATGTTTTCTTTTTGGACGAGAGGTGTGTATTTTATGTAGTGTTTTCTTGTTGGCCATTAAAAATTTTTTTTTGGATTTTTTCTATTTTTTATGGTTTTTTTTTTTACCAGGAAAAAGTGTTTTTTTTTTAAATAATTTTTTTCTCATATTTTTGACGACTGTTACTAAACCAAAGATTCTACGTGCAATATTTTGCAGCAGATGTAGCCCTTATAATTCCCTTTAATTTGAGGCATAATACGGCTCAATCAGGCTTATACTTGAAAACGTATGGTCCAAATACTGAATGTACTTTCCATAAAAGCTGGAATTTAAAAAAAAAAATAAAAAAAAAATTAAAAAAAAAATGTAGGTTAGGTTAGGTTAGGTTGAAGAGAGGAGACGTTTAAACGTCTCATGTCCATGGACATACACTTAAGCCAGTGGTTCGGCCTGTTGTGCGCTCCTTATTTATGATCTTTTTATACCTCACGAGTTACAGAAAATCGGTACTAGACACGAATTTTCTCAGTATCTTCCAGTGATATTCTCTGAGATGAGTCAAGTCTGGTAATATGTCGGACCCGAAATGTTGGGATCTTGAATGTGTGAAAGCCGGGCAGTGACACAGAAAATGTTCCATCGTTTCGATGTTTTCTCTGCATGCCCTGCATTCGTCGTTTCCTGCTAGTCCTATGCGATGAAGATGTGCTTGTAAGCTTGAGTGTCCCGTTAGAACACTCATCATCTTACTAATATCGATCTTGTTTAGTTTCAGAAGACTTCTTGTTTTCTTTTCATTTGGGTCACCCACAGTATCTTTGCAGTTGCTCCTACTGTTGCGCTATTCCACACAGTTTTATGAGCCATCACTGCCCAGTGCTTCAACTCATTTTTCGTGGCTTCGAAAGGTTTCCAATTTTCCAAGTTTATTACTCGAAGTTCTCTGCCCTTTGCAGCCAAGTTGTTTGCCCGTTCATTTCCAATCACTCCGTTGTGTCCTGGTACCCAGTAAAGACGCAATTGACCATGGGCTGAGTAATCATTTATCGTTCTTTTACAGTCCAACACAGTTCTGGATTTGACCCTTTCCGATGTTATTGCTTTAATCGCCATTTGGCTATCTGTGAAGATGTTGGCATATTTAGGCTTTGTGGTATTACTGAGCCAGTTAACACACTCCGTGATTGCTCGAACTTCTGCTTGAAATACCGTGTTATGGTCAGGGAGGCGGAAGTGAAGTTCGACTTCTGGTTCATCAATAAAAAGTCCCAGACCCGTCCTTCCTCCTCGATTGGACCCATCCGTGTAGCAGCTGGTTCCCACTGGCACATGGGCCAAAGTTCCATTTTCCCAGGAGCGTCTGTCTGGCACAAACGTATCACAGGTAGCTGTAAGCCGCACTTCAGGAATGCGGCCCGAGATTTCTGGCGTTTGAATGTGACCAACTAGATATTCTAAAATCTTCTGATGGTACGACTTGTGGTCTCGATTTATCCATTCACCCATCACTTGTAGACGTCTTGCTGTGAGGGCTGCCTCATACTTTATACGGATGTCTATTGGTTGGATGTGCAGTATAGTCTCCAACGCTTTTGTTGGTGCAGTTCTAAATGCCCCGCTTATGCCTAGACAGCACATACGTTGAATTTTTTGCAAAGGTATTACGTTGCAATTCTTGTCCATTGATGGCCACCATACTACAGAGGCGTAGGTGATTATTGGTCTAATCACGCTCATGTAAAGCCAGTGAGTCATATTTGGACGTAGTCCCCATTTTAAACCTATAGCTCTTCTGCACAACGACCAACATCTGTGTGCCTTTGTAACTCTTTCTTCAAGATGATCTTTCCAGTACAGTTTCTGATCCAAGATTACTCCCAAGTATTTTACCTTTTTAGTTATAGCAACTGTCTTATTCAGGAATCGAGGCGGGGTAAAACGTGGGATCTTTGTTTTCCTTGTAAATAGACATATTTCTGTTTTGTGTGGGTTAACATTTAATCCCCTTGGTTGTGCCCAGTTATATGCTATGTTAAGTGCCTCTTCAGCTCTTCTGCATAATAGATTTAGATGAAAGCCCCTTAGAAGTATTAAAACGTCGTCTGCATAACAGACTGGTTTAAGTCCTTCATTGGTGAGGGCTTTTAGGAGACTGTGTATCGTCGTAACCCATAGAAGAGGCGATAAAATGCCCCCCTGAGGTATACCACGATTTACCTTGTCTCTAATTTTTACGTCATATGACCCACAAATAATCCACCTATTCCTTAGCATATTGTTGATCCAGTTTTTCGGCGCCCGGTCAACCTGAAACTCGTCTAAGGACTGGATAAGTGTATCGGTCTGTACATTGTTAAATGCGCCCTCAATGTCTATGCAAACAGCAAGTGTATACATTTCTTTACTGAAGGACTCTTCTATGTGGTGCACTACCTCATGCAGAGCTGTTTCCACTGATCTTCCTTTGACATAGGCGTGTTGTTTGAATTTTAGCCTGTCATCCGCTATTTTACCTTTGACCATGTCATCAATTATTCGCTCCATTGTTTTTAACAGGAAAGAAGTAAGGCTAATGGGTCGATAAGCCTTTGGGGTCGTGTAACTCGCCTTGCCAGGCTTTGGTATGAAGACAACCCTTGATTCCTGCCACTTTTTTGGGGTATACGAATGGGTTAGGCATGCAGTGAACACTCCAGCCAGATGAGTTGATACCAGATCCACCTCATTCTGCAGAAGTGCTGGAAATATTCCATCCGGTCCCGCAGCCTTAAAGGGAGAGAAACTTTTTATCGCTTCTTTAACCATACCATCTGTTATATCCGTAATAGGTACTTGATGCAATACATTTTCATTCTGTAACTGTTCCTCTGTTGGTCCAGCATTACCAGTCGGAAAATGAGTTTTCATCAAGAGCCTTACGGTATCTTCTATAGTTTCCATCCTTTTACCCGTTCCATCCTTTTACCCGTTCCATCCTTTTACCCGTGTTTCGGTTTGGACATGAGTTTTTGAGAGGAACTTTTTCATATTAGACATGCTGTTAACGCTGTCTACCTGTTCACAGAAAAGCCTCCAGGAGTTACGTTTCGCCGATCTAACGATTTTATTATATTCTTTGAGTCTTCTGTGATAGTCGTCCCAATATACGGATTGTTTTTTACGTCGAGCTCTATTGTAAAGTCTGCGGACATCTTTGCCAATCGAGCGAATTTGTCCTGTCATCCGGGGTTTCTCAAAGGCAGATTTCCTTTCTCGAAGTGGGCAACTATCTTCGAATGATTTTAGAAGAGCCTCGGTAATCTTCTTAACATTGATTTCAATGTCTTCTGCACATAGATAATCGCGTATAGGCTGCCCCAATCGATTTCTAAGTAGATTTCCGAATTTAGTCCAGTCGGTCTTAGCCTTATTACGGAAACTTATGGGGTTCGGCGGTGGCCGTGCAATTTTAAACCTTATATAACGGTGGTCTGAATAGGAGTGTTCATCCGAAACCCTCCACTCATGAATCTCATCAATAAGATTTTCTGAACATATCGTTATATCTAATACTTCTTCCCTAATTTTGTTAACAAAGGTTGCAGTGTTTCCTATGTTAAGAGTTATGAGGTCATTTGTATTCAAAAATTCGATAAGGGCTTGTCCCCTTTTATTGGTGTTAGTACTACCCCAAGCGATATGATGGAAGTTGGCGTCACATCCAGCTAATAACTCATTACTTGTGTGTTTGGATTCCCTCACCAGACGTTGTAATTCCGACGTAGGTGGCAATGTCGGCGCATCGAATGGCAGATATATTGACGCCAGGTACATATTTCCATTACCTTGCCTCAGCACCGTTGCGTCCGATGTTGACAACTCTGGAGAGAAAATAAAACATAAGTTTTTATGGCACAGAATACAAGTCCTTGGACGAGTACCTGTGTTAGCGTAGAAAAGGTTATAGTTCACATGGTTTAATCCAGTAACCTTGTTGCTAGTTGTCCATGGTTCCTGGATCAAAGCAATATGAACCCTGCCTTTATTTATGATGTCCATCAGAGCGTTGGATGCTGTCTCGCTCCGGTGGAGGTTTATCTGGATGACCTCAATCATTGTCCTTCCAGTAAAAGTTTCTTTTGGGAGTCTATCCTATCTGGTGGCACCCCCTCATTATTTGGTAGTGGGTCATTCTCCTCCTTTCGTTCACTACCTATTACACCATCTTCCAGTCGACAATTTTGGGAGGCGGTGTTATTTTTTGTCGCTCCCTCATTGGTTTGAATTGTTTTGTGGCTCTTTTTATTTTGATCACCACCTTTGCTGGGAAATTCCTGCAAAAGTGGCGGTACTATTGGTGAACTGGTGGTGTTATTGACTACTTCCACATCAGTTTTTGGCAGTGTCTCACTTGTCTCCATCCGTTCAATACCAGTGTTTGCCTCTTCAGACAGTATATTTGGACTCGATTCATTTGTCCTGCCAATCGGGACCTTTCCAATTTTGAAAAAGACTGTCCAGATCAAGAAGTACGCCATGACAAGATTGTTCTTGGATTCTGGGTCTATGCCTAACACGAGGAGAGTACCCTCGGTATCATCCTTCCTATAGAAGACTTCCCACTTTCTCACGGAAAGTTTTGAATTCTGTTTGCCAATGATGTCGAGTATGTACTCTGATGAGAACTTACTGGGACATCCCTTAACATATAGGGTCGTTTTTATGAGTTCAGGAATGTCGCTTTTCCTTACCAATTTTAGCTTTGCGCCGTCCCAAGGTGAGGGGAAGCTATCCACAAGTTTTACGAGGACACCAGCGCAGCGTTGTGATGCCAGCCTTAGCATCAAAACACCCCTCTCAAACTTGCAACTCATTACTTCGATTGGTGGTTCATCCTTAGATTCGAGGACGTATTCCGCTACCCTCGTATAGACCAAATCTTCGAAGTTACTCTTTTGGTCTTCGGGGATTCTGCCAGATGCACTACTGCTATCAATTATGGCGTAGCATAGATCGTCTCGAATATGTTGTTTAGCTATATTAGAATAAGACGGTGGCTTCTTACCCTTCTTTATGGCCAATTGATTTTTCCGTGTCTGTAGAGTCTTTTTGGTTAAAGCCTCATCCTTAACGGATGATTTGGTTGACTTGAACTGCGTTATTGGGTCAACTTTACCGCCCACAATCGAAGGACCCAGACTAGAGACCTCCTTTTGTGTGGTTACGTTAGGCTTATCCGAATTACTGGAAGACGGCGAGCCCTTTTTCTTCTTAGTCACTTTCACAGCGCTATGTTCTTCGGGAGACCTGACTCTTTTAGCGGCCTCCATGTTTGTATTGGAGATAGAATTGTCAGGTTCATCCCGTAATAGGTTCTGTCGGTTCAACTTATTCAGTTTCCTTCTTTGTGCCCCTGACAGTCTCTTTGAGTTAGCAACAATAGTGATATTGTTTTCATTTGATGATTCAGAGTCAGAGTCCCCACTGGCTTTTAAAGGCTGGGGTTGCTTAAAGCCCCGGCTGGGTTCTGCTTCATCTGTCTTATCATTTGTTTTGCCTGCGGCTGGATGTGCTCTTGTTTCATTTTCGACTACGGGATCCAAGGCACCAAAGCTCGTAGAAGTTGCTTGCTCACGATTGTTCGATAACGACGACACATGACTCGTGAGTGAATCAACGCTTGTCGCCGGCACTGGGTTTTCCCTCCCCTGCGCCGTAATCTCCTTCGTCTTTTTTGGTTTAATCATAAATTGGTTGGGGGAGACACCCCCATAGCCAGTATTAGCCCGTAATAGGTACGTCGGTGTAGGCCTTCCAGACTGAGCTCAGAAATTTCTGTCCAGAGACCGATGCATCCAATTCAACCTACGCTTTATAAACAACAAACCTCCTGGTTGCGTAGTAGGTAGGTGAATAGGTATTGCGTAATAGGTTAAAAACTATCCGCTCTGCGATAACACGTCCGTTCGCTACGACAGGCGGCGACTGAAAAAAAATTTACCATACAAAATTTTTTTAATATTTTTTTCGTGTTTGTGACACCTAAGTGCACCAGAAACTGTTATCCACATCCCTTGGACAAAACTTTTGTTGCATAGTGATATTTAATTCCTCTTTAATTAATAAAATTGTATTAATTATTTTTTAAAAACTGGTTTTATTCCGTATTCTTGTTAATGTAATATATTAATTCATTGTAGAAAGGTTTTAATAAATCTTATTTCAATATGAATTAATTTCTTACTTTTCGTTGACAATTTCCCAGTAACAAATTACTTGTTATATTTGTAACTAACTCGCCCAGAAAATTCTAATTGAATGGGGAATGTTTTTTATTGTTTGAAAGAACATTCTTTGGCATTTATTTTTTGAAGATTATGTCTATCAAATGTTGGCCGCGGCTACGTCTCAGATGGTCCATCCGTTGAGTCCAATTTTCGATGACTCGTTCGAGCATTTGGTAACTGGCGAATGACACGCGTGATGTTTTGCTCCAAGGCCTGAATCGAAGCGGGTTTGTCCGCATAAACTTTAGACTATACATATCCCCACAGGAAAAAGTCTAACGATGTGATATCACACGATCTTGGTGGCCAATCGACCGGCCCAAAACGTGAAATTATCTGCTCACCGAAGTGTTCTCTCAATAAATCCATTGATTGATGCGATGTGTGGGAAGTGGCGCCGTCTTGTTGAAATTGTCCAAATGTCGCCGAGATCACGAGCTTCAATTTCAGGCATCACATAGTCGGTTATCATGGCACGATAACGGTCGCCATTAACGGTTACGTTCTCACCGGCATCATTTTTGAAGAAATATGGACCGATGATTCCGGTACGTCGGATCGGGAATCGGTCAATGGCAAACAGATAGCTCTTAACGAGAGCTAAAATATTGCTCATGGGTGCCAAGGTCGTGGGTCGACTGGAAAGTGTTTTTTTTTTGATTTAAAAAAATGGGCATAGCGCAATTTGCGAACGATTATTTTGATAATAAAACTGAATAATTTGTAAACTTTGTTCAGGCGTAAGTCTTTCCATGATGAAACGCCAAACAATACTTAACAAAAATAACATGACACGACCCACACGTGATCTGTCAAAAAAAGGCTATTGAAAAAAGTATCTCTACATAGATCACCCTATAGTTCTAGTTTCGTTTGCCAAGATTCATTTAAGCATTGCTTTCTGCATTATATTGAAGTAGCTGTTAATTCTTCATTGTATTTCTAATGGAGAACTTTATTCCAAAAATCCGCAAAAGTAATTGATTCTAAAACTAGAACTGTCAAATTTTCAGCTTAATACCAACAATCCCAAAAAAAGAAGCGAGGCTATCGACAAATTCTGGTTCCCTTAAATACTTAATAGAAATTAACGTTGATGAGTGCGAGACCGTTGGTGCTGCATAGAGCTAGCATACTCGTACACTGTTTTGAAGCAAATAACCCGGGTTCAAATCCTCGTCGGATCGAAATAAAAAGTCTATAAAATAAAATTAACAAGTAAAAGCGTTAAGTTCGGCCATGCCGAATCTTATATACCATCCACCATGGATTGCATTCAATTCTATTGCTGGATAAATCGTCGGATACGGAGCAAATCTTGGAACCATCCTTTTTGTTTAAGCAAATTACAAGACTCTGCCATTTTTAGCCAAATTTTAGGCCTCAAATTCTTTAGCTGAAAAATGTGGTATTTATGGCTCAAAGTATGTGAGGGTTACCTCTACACGGGGACTACAACACAAAATAAACTGGCTTGTATACATTTTATTGAGATGAAATCTTGCCAGAATAGAATACAAACTGCAAAGTTTCAGCTAAATTGCTTAGAAAATGCGATGTTTATGGTTTAAACAAGCGTTTTTGGGAGCGACATCTATAGGTGGATATGAACCGATTCAAAAAAAATTTACTGTGATGAATTGTTGTCTAGATATAATAAAAACTGCAAAGATTCGCTTAAAATGCTTAGCAAATGCGGTATTTATGGCTTAAATAAGCCTATTCTGGAGCGACCTCTATAGGGTGACTATAACAAAATATAAACCGATTTGTAAATTTTTTACTGTGATGAATTCTTGTCAAAATAGAATACAAACTGCAAAGTTTCAGCAAAATTGCTTCAAAAATGTGGCATTTATGGCTCAAAAACGTATTTTGGAGCGACCTCTATAGGGGAGCTATATCAAAACATTGACCGATATTACCCATTTCCAATCCCAAACGATCTGCAACTATAAGAAGTATATCTACCAAATTTGATCAACCTAGCTCTATTAATTAGCACTGTAGCGTGATAGCGTTTCACGACGATCAAGAAAGAACCTGAAATCCAAAATAACGGAACCCACATGTTCATGATTTTTCAGGAGAAACAAAAAACAAAGTAAAGTAATTTTAAGCTTTTGACCAAATTTAGGGATTTTTGACTATTAAGGCGAAATCAAATAAAAAATCTAGCGCAATTAGTTGTGGCGTACATTCTGAATTAAATAAAATAAAATTTTATAAATCTTTCCGCTTTTTTAATGACCTTGTTTGCTGTAACGTCATTGTGAGTATCACTCATAAAATTGTCAATTTTTGATATTGAACTTCAAAATTTTGTAGGAATGTGTAGTTTAGCCTAGTAGACTATAATCAATCATAAAATAATTTGGATTTTTTTGATGTTACGTGATTTTGGATTTCAGATGACGATATACTTGATGGGGTCGCAGATCAATATTTCAAGCTGTTGCAAACGGAATGACAAAGTTAGTATACCCCCATGGTGGAGGATATAAAAAATTACATAAAAACATTTTTTGGGTCTGAAGTTGAGGGGATTCGTAAGACGTTTTAGATAGATAGAAGATGATAGATAGCTATATTAGGTGTGGAATTGGAATACTCGATATTCTATTTAATTTGGCAGTCTTATTACTCGTATTAATTGGGGTGCACGGAATCGTATAGTCGGCTCCGCTCGACTTTATTCACTTTCTCTTTTAATTTGTAAACATCTATCTGCCCTGGCAAGTGTATACGGCTATTTTGTGAGTCCAAATATCCACTTACTCAGGGGAAACGACCAATCTAGACAATTGCAATCTTTTGGCGACATTCATCAAATTTTTCCGTATAATAGTACCGAAAGAAATTACAACTTAAAATCCAAACGTTAATCACTGGGGATTCTGAACTCAGCGGTTGTAGTGTTGCACTAAAACAGAACTCTTGTCGTTGTTGGATGAAAGGGAAAGAAGGATGCACAGGAGCAGACGTCTATTGTCAACGAAAACTATATCGTAAATTACACACAATTACACGGTCGTTTAACAATTTTGTTATTGCTGCCATCGCCACTGCGACTGCCACAGTTACTGTTGCTATATCCACCACCAACGCTGCCGCCGTTGTTGCGGGTGATTGTGGCGCTCGGTTTAATATTTTACGGAAATTCGCACTGTCGTATATTTTCTACGCCACAGCGAAGGCATTTGCGAAAATGTGCTATTTCACAAACAGCAAACGAAAATGAGAATGAAACAGAGTAGTTGTCCGTGGAAAAAGTTGTCCGGATGTCCGTCCTTGCTGGCATTTTACGTGTGCGCTTTTTCTGAACACTTGTGTTCGTTTGTCATCCATTTGTTGCGGATGACAACATTAAATGGCAATTATCGCGTTATGAGTTTCTAACAAGCTATCTCGGAAAATATAATAATGCTGTGCGGAAGCACTAATGCCCGGAGGCGTTCGACTTGTCTCGTTCCCTCGCCTGGACTCATCTCTTTTCCACTGCTTTCTGCAAGCAACTCCCTCACTTGACCATGGCACACCTTATCACATCCTATGTCTTTATACCTTTTCCAGCTGTGTCAGTCGGTTTTAACTGTGTTTTGGAATGTGTGTGTATAAATATATATATTTAATGGCACGCTAGGAGCCTTTGGCGGCACTTGATTTCTTTGGAGCATTTTAAGTGTGTGGTTCGGTCGACAGAATCAAAAAAAGCAACAAACAAATATGCGCTGGTTGCTCTCCTTTTCGTGGCACTGACAACTGGTAAAATATTGCAAAGTACCTGTTTAGGGGTTTTCCATTTATTTATGTTTGCCATAATGATATTTGATATCAACCACAAGATGGACGAATTACAGACTCAGCCAAGGTGATAAATTAACGTAGGCTGGCAAGGAAACGAAACCACGGGTTTACATCACTATTAGCGCATCGCACCGCATCACATCACACCATCGTTATCACCATCTTCAATGGATTTCATTTCAATGTGACAGCGATGAATGTATATGTAATTATTCTAGAAAAAACACTCGAAACTCTTAAATTTGTAATTGGAATTCCAGAGTACTATACAAACACTTACATTTTGCTATAGTTGAGTAATCCGTACTTGATTTAATCCGCAGTGGTGTGATTTAGTCTGATCCGTGCATGACTTAAGCCTGATCAATACTAAATTATATATATATAAGGAACATAGGGCATCAACGAACTTCTTCAAATCTCTTCTAAAAGCTTCGTCATGAGGACGAATTTGTATATCATCACTATTATTTTAGCTAACATACGGAATAATCCTCTTGATGAATTTGTTCGTCACCATGACGAATCTCTGTTTCTAAAAACTTTCGTCCCAGGATGATCACATTTCATCCCTACGATGAATCGAGTTCATCACCACAACGAATTCCATTCATCACCACGACAATTTAAATTTTAAAAATTTCAATAAATATTCTTCTGGTTTTAGACCATTAAAAACGGTATGGAAAATAAAATTTATTTATTTATTAACAATTATACTTATAACTAAATTACAAATATAATGCAAGCTCTGACTACTGAGGTCTTAAGATGGAAGAGGTTAATAGTACACTATATGATATATTTGTTTGGGAGAAAAGGAAAAATCTACATTTATAGATATATACTCGTATACATATGTTTAAATGGAATTGTAGAGGTTGCTTTGTTTCAGAAAATTAATTAAATCCAATTTGTTAGATGCAATATTCAAATTGCTTAAAATATCCAATACATTTTTGTTTGGGAGAAATTTTTTTGTATGAATTTGAAATTGTGGGCATACAAGTAATAAATGAGCCAAATCTGTAGTATTGGATCTACAGTATGTGCATTCTTTTTTAATGTTCTTATCTAAAACATGATCATGTGTAAATCGGCAATGCCCTAATCGTAGCCTGATAATTTTATCTTGGTCCTTTCTCGATAGTAGCTTATCTTTGGACAGGAAGCTTTGCAGCGTCTTCTTACTACCGTTTAGAAGTTTGTACCAATCTGAAGTTTTGTTCCATGTTTTAATTTGTTTAAATGAGAAATCATTATTTATGAATTTTTTAATGTCTTTCGAAGACAGGTTTGTTGTGGCGATTAGTGGCTTTTTACTAGCTTGTCTAGCTACTTAGTCTGCAAACTCATTTCCAACAATGTTTGAATGACCTGGTACCCAAATCAGTTTGATTTTTTGTTTTTGATGGGTTAGTATGTTTCGAATTTGGTGGAAAATAAAATTACTTGACTGCTTTGCTAGGTTCAGTTGTCATTATTCGGTTCGAACACAGTTCTTATCGGGAAGGGCTGAAACGAACGAGAAGTATTCTATGCTTCTGCTATTTTAAATCAAAAATAAACATATCAAGAAACAGACAGACCACTTGCACAAATGTTTCACACTTATACACCTCGTCGAGCTGCATGTATGATTGTTTGATGTTTTGTTAAACCCAACATCAGTTGCGCCGTGCCAGTGCGATTTGTTTGAACCAATAGGGGCTGCGTGGAAGACACGCATAGACGAACATAACAAAGTCGCATGTCTTACTTTGTTTTGCTGTAGGCGTTGACGTTGCCGTAAAGAGTGAATAAGGTGATCATTCTCATGATGAATGGATAATCTTATTGGCGCGTTCGTCATTAATTATTAAATTTTTTCAATTCAATCAGAACGTATATGTATATGTAGAACAGTACAATTAAGCACAAACTATAAATTAATTGCTTCGTTTTATCGTATTTTCAGCAAAATGGTCAAATAAAGTTTTTCGTCGTGGGAATGAAACTTTATTGTTCCCTCGACGAATTTCGAAATCACCAAAAACATGGCTTGATAATCGTGTTCGTTGTATTGACGTACAAAAACATCGCATGTACGAAACTTTTCGTCACCAGTGCGAAGATATATTGACGAAACTGATTCGTAATGGTGGCGAACGGTTTTTCTATCAGTGATCCATCGCCATTTCCTCCTCAGTATTTCCTTTTGTATTTGGCTTTGATAATTAGGTTTACCTCAAGATCCCATGCAGTACAATACGATTCAAGATTTATTTTAATTTTTGCAGATCATTTATATCATTTGCAAGAATCACTATATCATCTGCGTACAACAATAACCTTATGTTTTTATGTGCAACGAATAATCCTCCTTCCAGCCAATCGTGAAGATCATTTATGTATAATGCAAACAAAAGAGGGGACATTAGACATCCTTCCTATGTTTCAAAATACTCGGAATACCTGGCCACACTGCAGACTTTGTTTGACTATAAAACGCCCATTGTTGATAATTTGTAGATTAAAGCCTGTCTAGACACTTTGTCAAATGCTGCTTTGAAATCAACAAAGAAAGCGTAAACTTTTCTATTTTCTGCTATATTTATGTTTACGATTGCTGCTAAATTGTAAATATTATCAGATGTAGTATATCTATATATATAAAAATGAAATGGTGTTCGTTGGTACGCGATGGACTCGAAAACGGCTGAACAGATTTTGCTGAATTTTTGCATGAGGATATCTTTTGGTGTGTGGAAGGTTCGTAGCTATATTCGGTTTTGATTGGACAAAGGGGCGTGGCACCGCCCATACGAAGTGAAATTTAAAAGTGGAATATCTTGGGTACTATTGGTTCAAAATACTCGAAATTCGATATGTGTGACCTTGGTACCAGTACACATCATGGAGCCAAAAACCGGTGTGATAGTGGCAGTGGGCGTGGCACCGCCCATACAACCTAAAATTCAAATATGAAATATTTCGAATACTATTGGAGCAAAATTTTCGAAATTGGGTATGTGTGACCTGGGGTGATAGTGACAGTGGGCGTGGTACCGCCCACACAACCTAAAATTCAAATGTGAAATATTTCGAGTAGTATTGCAGTAAAATTCTCGAAATTTAGTATGTGTGACTTTGGTACCAGTACGCGTCACAGGACTAAAAACGGGGAAACAATGGAAGTGGGCGTGGCACCGCCCACACAACCTAAAATACAAATATGAAATATTTCGAATGCTAACGTGGCAAATTTCTCAAAATTGGATATGTGTGACCTTTGTGCCAGACGCGTTATGTAGCTGATAACTAGGGTGATAGTGTTAGTTGGCGTGACATAGCCCACCCAACCTGAAATTTAATAATGCTATATTACGATTTTTATTGCAGTAAGAGTCTCCAAATTTTGTATATGTGACACTGGTACCAGTATGCGTGATGGAACGATAAACTGGTGTGACAGTTATAGTGGGTGTGGCACCGCCCACACAACCTAAAATTTACAAATACTATATTTTGAGTACTATTGCAGTAAGATCGGCGATATTTATGGCGCGTTTAGCCAAAAACTGGTGTGATTGTGACAGTAGGCGTGGTACCACCCACAGTATCAGAAATTCAGAAGTGCAATATTTTTATTGCTATAGGACCAAAATTCTCGAAATTTGGTATGTGGAACCAGATCAAGTGCTGGAGCACTAAACTGGCGTCATAGTAACAGTGGGCGTGGCACCGCCCACACAACCTGAAATGTGAAACATTACATCTGAATATATAATATTTCCTGCACTATTGCAGCTAGCCTGTAAGAATGGATGTGTTACCTTCGAACCGCAACCAATGATTGAACCAAATCATATTAACCGTGCGTACTCCTACGCGCCCTGAAATTTCAAAATTCAATATTTCGATTAATATATCAGCCATCGTTTCGAAGTTTGGCTGTCTGGGCTTGGTACCCGTAGGGGTGATGGAGTTACAAACAGGAACGATGGAAACAGTTAGCATGACACCCCCATATAAATAAAAAATGCAGAGCGCAATATTTGACGCAATATAGCCTCCCAAGGTGATTTGACGGGTATTGCACTACACGAAATTTGTGCATTTAAGTGCAATATGGATGACCCGAAAACACTGCCGTAATATCAAGAGAGTCAACATATCATATGGTTCTATTTTACTGAAACGCACTTTGAGGGCAGCGAAGCGCACCGGGTCAGCTAGCTGTTTCCTAAAATCCGCTTGATATTCATTTAATATCTGGTGTTCTTCTACCCATTTATAAAGTAGATCATTAAGCATACCCATCATTTTTTCGATAACAAAGATAAACAATTAAAAATTGCGTTTATTGTGTAGGTAGGGGAAGTTAAGTTCCTTAGTTTTTTATTGGAATTTTATTCCTAAATATAATTATGTACTCCTTGTTTTTGTTTTTGTTTTTTTTTGTTTTATTCGATCTGCTTTCATAGTACATATTTTGTTTTTGTACTCAGGCTCAAAATCGTTATTGTTGTTTTCAGTATATGAAAACAACTTTGTTAATAATTAAAGAAGAAGTAAGTGACATGTATTGGGAGCGGTTGTAATGGTTGGATAGACAGATCTGTTTCGGGAGCCACCAAACTCCCATTATCAATATCCTTATTACAACCATTACTTCAGTCGAAATTATCTATATATATAAAATTGTTGCGTGACTGGCTGACTGACTGACTGATTGACTGACTGATCATCGCACAGGCCAAACGGCTAAAGCTAGAATCATGAAATTTGGTGGGAGGGTAGTCCTTGGTACGTAGACGAGCAATAAGGCGGGATTTTTTGAAATTCGTACTATTAGCCGCACAATGGGGCAAAAAGGGATAAATATGGTACCACCGCCAAATCTAAACGAAATGAGCTAGAATCTTGAAATTTGGTATGAGGGTAGCCCTTAGGAAGAGGACTCAGAAATTGGCAGGATTTTTCGAAATTCGAACATTTACGCACACAGTGGGGTAAAAAGTGATAAATGTGGTACCACCGCCAAATCTAAACGAAATGAGCTAGAATCTTGAAATTTGGTATGAGGGTAGCCCTTAGGAAGAGGACTCAGAAATTGGCAGGATTTTTCGAAATTCGAACATTTACGCACACAGTGGGGTAAAAAGTGATAAATGTGGTACATCAGCCAAATCCAAATGGCAAGAGCTAGAATCGTGAAATATTGCGTGATGGTAGCCCTTATGAGGTAGACTCTGAAATTGGCAGGATTTTTCGTAATTCGAACATTTACGCACACAATGGGGTTAAAAAGGGGAAAATGGGATAAATGTAGTACAACAGCTAAATTCAAATGACAAGAGCTAGAATCGTGAAATTTGGTGTGAGGGTAGCTCTTATGAGGTAGACTCTGAAATTGACAGGATTTTTCGAAATTCGAACATTTACGTACACAGTGGGGTAAAAAGAGAAAAATGTGGTACAACAGCCAAATCCAAATGGCAAGACCTAGAATCGTGAAATTTGGTGTGAGAGTAGCTCTTGGGACGTAAACAAGAACAAGGAGTGATTTGTTTTAAAAATTTAGAGGCACAGTGGGACAGAAAGGTATAAATATGGTACCACCGCCATATTTAAAGCCTAATATTAGAATGGTGAAAATTGAAGCGAGGGGTGCCTTTATAACAACTGATCGTATTAAGTTTTTTTTTGTATTCGTAGTTTTCGGGACACAGTGGGGCAAAAAGTGTAAAATATAGTGCAGTGGCTCAAACATTGATCAATGTTTCCAGGGTAACTTTTGGAACATAAACTAGAGGTTGGAAGTGATTTTTAGTAATTCTAACATTAAGAGGCACAGTGGGACACGACGGGTTAATTATGGAGCATGGGGAAAAAGGGAACAATCTGCCAAAATTGGAACTTAAACATGAGATATGAAGAGTTTATATGGTTTTAGGAGCACTGTGGTCAAAAACGGTTAAATAGTGGAGTGGAGAAAATATGATTAAATATGTTACAGTCGGGGAAAAAGGTTTAAGTACGCTAGCGTGGAGACACATTTTAAATATGAGTACAGTACAGTGAGACAAAAATTTGTTAAATAGGGTACAGTGGGTAAACATTTTGTACATTTTGTGAGATAAAGAGTTGAATGGGGCACAGTTGTGCAAAAAGGGTTAACTATGGTACAGTGGGGTAAAAATAGTTATATGTATATGGTAAAGTGGGACAAATGGGTTAAAAATGGTACATTGGGGCAAAAAGCGTTAACTATTGAACAGTGGGGCAAAATTGTATTTTCTATGATACATTGGGGCAAAAAGGGTTAAATATCGTACAGTGTGACAAAATTGGGTAACTATATAGTACAGTGGGGCATAACTGTGTTAAATATTGTACAGTGGAGCACAGACGGTTAAATATGGTACAGTGGGGCAAAAACTGTTAAATATGGTACAGTGAGACAAAGCGTTTAATATGACGCAGTGGGGCAAAAAGGGTTAACTATGGTACATTGTAACGTGGGACAAAATGGGTTAAATATGGTACAGTGGGGCAAAAAGCTTTAACAATGGAACAGTGGGAAAAATGTGCTAGCCTGCACATTTGACCCGCCCATATGGGTCAAATTGAGGTATTGAGAAAATTTTTTAGCTAGAGTGCTGAAATTTTGTGTGTATGCATTTAGTGGCAGATTATGTGAATTTTCCAAAAATGGCCGGATTCGGACCAATGGGCGTGGCCCCGCCCATATAAGCCAAATTTTGAAATTGAAATATTTTCCACAATTTATTAGCGAGAGTTCTGTAGTTTTGTGTATATGTATCAGGTGACAGTCTACGTGATTGGTCCAAAAATGGGCGGGATCGGACCAATGGGCGTGGCCCCGCCCACATAGACCAAATTATGAAATTTCGATATCTTGCACAATTTGCTATCGGGAGTGCTGCAATGTTGTGTATATGTATCTGGTGGCATTCTACGTAATTGGTAAAAAAAATGGGCGGGATCGGACCAATTTTGAAATTTATATATCTTGCACAATATGTTAGCGAGAGTGCTGGAATTTTGTGTATATGTATATGGTGGCAGTCTGCGTGATTGGTCCAAAAATGGGCGGGATCGGCCCAATGGGCGTGGCCCCGCCCTTATAATCCAAATTTTGAAATTTTTATATCTTGCACAATATGTTAGCGAGAGTGCTGGAATTTTGTGTATATATATATGGTGGCAGTCTGCGTGATTGGTCCAAAAATGGGCGGGATCGGCCCAATGGACGTGGCCCCGCCCACATAGACCAAATTTTGAAATTTTGATATCTTGCACAATTTGCTAGCGAGAGTGCTGGATTGTCCAAAAATTGGCGGGATCTGACCAATGGGCGTGCCACCGCCCATATAAGCCAAATTTTGAAATTGAATTATCTTGCTCATTTTGTTAGCGAGAGTGTTGAAATTTTGCGTATATGTATCTGGTAGCAATCTACGTGATTGGCTTACAAATGGGCGGAATAGGACCAGTGGGCGTGGCCCAGCCCATATTTTGATATATCTTGCAAGTATTATATAGGAAATACATGAACAAAAATGCTCGGTATGCGATAATTACAGCTGCTCACTCCAATACAATCGCAATATGATAATGTGCTGCATGACCAATGAAACAAGAATTGGGAAATTTTATAAGTATACATTTGTATTTTCTGGACTTTCCACTGAATTCGGTATTTTTTCATTCACTGAATTTATTACTAATACCAGTAAGGAAAGGCAGAAAGTCGGACGGGGCCGACTATATAATACCCTACACCTCCCTAACAATGCGATAAGGGTCATTGCGATAATAATTTGGAATAATTGGTAAATGTGGTGTGTGAACCGATAATCGCTAAATTAAGCATTATTCGTTCCTAAATTGAGAAACATTTTTCTGGAGAACTTTGTAATGATCGGAAGTAAAGTACAACTTCTATAGCGCTTTGTAACCAAATCTGGAGGAACATATATATGGAGGTTATATATAAATCTGAATCGATTTTCCTTGAATACTCATTCATGTAAAATAGAAACCTGTTTCTGTCGAATTTCGTACTGATCGGATATAAAACACAGTCTCTACACCGCTTACATGTCAAATTGGGGGTAACATATATATGGGGTCTATATCTAAATCTGAACCGATTTTCTCTGAATTTTGCGGTATTCCTTTATGTTATAAGAAACCTCTTTCTGCCGAATTTCTTACTGATCGGATATAAAACACAGTTTCTACAGCGCTTGAATTTCAAATCGGGGGTAACATATATATGGGGACTATATCTAAATCTGAACCTATTTTCTCCGAATTTGGCAGTATTCCTTCATGTAATAAGAAACCTCTTTCTGCCGAATTTCGTACTGATTGGATATAAAATACAGTTTCTACAGCGCTTACATGTCAAATCGGGGGTAACATATATATGGGGGCTATATCTAAATCTGAACCGATTTTCTCCGAATTTGGCAGTATTCCTTCATGTAATAACAAACCTCTTTCTGTCGAATTTCGTACTGATCGGATATACAGCGCTAATTTTGACATGGGCAGCGAAGCGCACCGGGCTCAGCTAGTTAAATATATATGCGCACAGCCAAGTATCATTAAACGAGAACTGTTTGCTAAAAGCTGTACTTTAGTGCGAGATCATTAAAACTTTTTATAATAAAATACGTAAGAGTTAAAAATGTAATCTTCGATTTTTTGAAAGAAATATATCAATTATTTCACACTCAGCAGAAATGTGTGGCTGTTTAGTCAGTCCAGTGAATCATCAAAACAGTGACGACAAGAGAGAGCCACAGTAAAATAAATTTTACTGAGCAGCAGAGCGTAGGCCAGTGCTACCATGTAAGTGCTTTTGGCATTAACTTTGCTGTCTTTCAGACTCCTAAAACGCCAAATTGTGTGGCTAGAACCAACCAAAAAATCGTGAAACATGCACTTTTCTTATTTTTAGTTGTTATTACTTTTACTGTTACCATTTTTTACGCTTTTATATTGTTCTTTTTTAACTGTGTTTTAACTGTTTAACTTTCTTTTTGGCAACACTATTTTTGGCAGCTCAGTTGGGTTCGTGTTTTCATCTTTAAACATTGAATTATATACAATTATATGAATTATATTAGACATTTCTCTAAATTTTATGTTTTTTTAAATCAAATCCAAAAGCTCTTAAAAAACACTCTATATTATGGATTTTTTATAATTCCCTTCGAATACAATTTACGCTCCCATTTATATTTTTAAAATAAAAATTAGAAATGTACGACAAATTCTCAAATATTATGGATGATCATGGAAAAAATAAAATTGGTGGTAGATTCGGTCAAATTCGATGACATAAGAGGATTACTCAGAGGAATTTTGTTAAGTTGCAAAATCGGTAGAGGAGTTTATATGGTTTCTATATCGATAACTTCATGCCAAAGTATGATACGCCGGCTTAGCAAATTTTTAGGGACATTACATTTTTAAATATATGTGGTTATCTAGTTTCTATATCGATGCCTTCATTCTAAAGCATGTTTTTAGGGCCATTACATTTTTAAATTCTAAATAATACAAATTATATTCCGTCAAGTCAATGCTTATCCGTCAATCCAAACCAAGAAACTTTATTCGATTTATAAAGGAATTCTATACATATTAAAATAATCATAAAATTAAATACATATTGTCAAAATTCAGCCTAATCGGTCGGTACTTGTGGTTTCCAATGCGAATCTATCAGAACCTACAATAAAACCATCGATCTACGCTGGACCGTTTCAAGAATGTGAGATCGGCTCAAAAAAAATAATTTAAGTTCATTTTGATGAACATCAAATCATTTGAGAGTACCTATTAATACATATTTGTCTCTGAAATACTCGTATACTCCTCGCCCTAAAAACTCAAAAGCTGTATTTTAATGCTAGATATCGGTGACGATTTTTTGACGATTTCGAATTTTTTTTTTTACGATTTTTGACAATTTGCGGCCATTTTCGCCTGGCAACACAGTGCCTTCCAAATATTTTCCGTGTTTTATTTTTGTTTAAAACAATTCGGGGTGGCCCGGGCATCCGCCCCAACCCCCCCCCCCCCCCCCCCCTCTGGATACGTCCCTGCATATATGCTTATAATTTTTCTGGTTCTCTAAATACGCCTCCTTATCTGATGAGTATTTGGACGTTTGGTACATCTTCAATGCTCTAAAACTTCGTTGTCTAGCTACGTCGCAATACTTTGTGTACAAAGCCTGCTTTGGTTAAAAGCTTCTGTTCCTCAAAGTAGTTTGTGAAGTTGATTTTGTTACTGTGTTCTAAAGAGCTATGAGAGTTATTTCCGATCCACTTGCTATCAAATTATCCACATTTAAATTTAGGTTGTGTTTGTAAATATGTACATTTTCTGTTTCCAGAATAACTTCGGTCTAGCTTTTTTAGTCTAGCTTTTTTACTTATTCATTTGCCATATTTACATTTGCCTTAACTTATATTGGAAAATGAACCGACCAAATATTATTTTCAACAGCAAACTCTTCTACAAGATGAATCACGTCAAAACTCATGGCGCCAATGTCATTTACCCTCTAGATCTCCAAAAGTCCTGCCGTTTAAAATGAGTAAATTATTATCAGAGCAAAATTTCATAAAGAGCCTCCCTTTGTGATTGCCGGATTTTTCCATTGATCTTCTAACGTCGCACGATGGGAAAATATGATGAAATATGCGCGCATAGGACTTTGAAAGCAGTCGAACTTTGACCATTCAAAGTTCGTCTTTTTTACTAATAAATGCAAATAACATTGCGATGATAAAATGTATATACTACAATGCTTGTAGAATTCCCGTTTGTTGGTGAAATTGGACCGGACTTTGTAACATATAATAAGGTTATATTCATCTTACTTTTTGTGTATAAGACGTATTTCTAACGTCTTTAAATGAAGAGATATTTCGAAGTAAAAACACAGTTTTTTTAGTTTTTAAAAAAAAATATATTTTTTTACTTTAAATATCGAAAATATGTGTGGGAGCTACATCTATCTATAAACCGACTTTCCCGAAACAAATAGACCGATTTTCTTGGTCCCAAAAATTAACTTTTTGCCAAATTTCGGCAAAATCGGAAAATAAATACGTTTGATACAAGTCCGACTGCAAGTTTGTAGTGTCCTACAATCAAAACTAGTGATCTTATTAATATTATTAAGATTATATGCGTCATTTTTATAGTTTACTTCTTCTACAAAAACCATACAAATATAGTTAAACTCTTCTGCAGTTAAAGTATATTAGGGTGGACCGATTATTTTTTGTTTTTAATTTAACTTTTCTTGTATTGACAGTCGACAACCCATTGTAAAAGTCCATTATTGGAAAACTTCAGCTTTCAAAAATATTGCAGATTACGATTTTATCATATTTAAGTTGTTTTGGTTTTAATTTCAAAAACGTTGCCAGGTTTTGTAGACTTTAACACAATTTTGACTAAAATATTTTTCAACTTCAATGGGGTATATTTAAAACGCAGCAACACACAATCTAGTAACCCAAATAGATTTTGAACTAAATTTTGTCAGCTTTAATTTAAAATCAAGATCACCGAAGTTGGTGCGATATTATGGTTTTTACATTAATTTCCACCATGTCGCTTTTGTAAGCCCACCGTGCGCTACACGGTAACAGCAAAATAAAATCTGGCTGCACTATTTTCTTCTCCTAAGAATTCTCTTGAAGGTGGTCCAAACCGTAAGACTATCTCTAACGGTATAGTCATGAGATAGAAAATACTGTTATGCGCTCGTGTTTACCACATTTTTCCCATTGTGCGTCGCACAGTGGAATATTTTCACACAAGACGCGGCAAAAATTAGAAGGAATTGAGCTAGAGCTTTGAAATTTGGTACATATCACTCATTTCGCCTAATTAGCTAAAACCCAATTTTTTGCTTAAATCCGCCCATAACCACGGCTACTTCCCACATAACCTAAAATTAAAAATCTTGGTATTTTTCTCAATTTAGCATTTATATTATTACAAATCACTTGTAGAGATTGTATTTGAGTCCTCAATTATATAAACATCACAAGTGTCACGCCCAACGCCCATATATCAATTTAAATTTTTTACGATGTTGGAAATTACAGGAATTTTTTTTATAAAACGCTTTGTATCTTTTGTTCTATGTAAATCAGTACATAGAACAAAGTATATACCTAAAGCGCAATACATAAGCTCAACAGTTGCAAAAAAATCATGATGAAATAGTTTACAGTTTTTTGTTAATTAATCAATCATTCCAACTATCCAGAAAAAATAATCATTGATTTAGCAAAGTGTTCATTAATAATACGTCATTTTTAAATCATACTTTTAGGAATATGTTGAAAGGGCACACAAACAATGAGGCATGTACATATATATACATAGTAGATTGGCAAACAAATGTTCGCTTATATGAATATTTACCTCGTTCATGTCGGTTGCCGTTTAATTCGGTCTGTAATCGTTGATGTAAACTGAGATACTCTTTCGGCTCAAGACCAACTTGCGTTTATACATGCTTTATATGCTTTTTGTTATATTTGCAGTCAATTTATCATTTGCCCCTTAAGGTATGCTTTGGTAATGTTGTTCAATACATAGCAAGATGGACTAAAAATAACGAATTTTGTGTTGTTTTTTGCCGAGTAGGTTTTACCATTTCGTTAAATAAATCAACATAGGCAGGTATAGGCAGAATTTTCTTTTTGCAATGGTTAACTGAGAACCTAGTTTATCAATTTTTGTTAATGCCAAGACATCGGTCGGCCTCGCGAGTTTAATTTTATCCTGAAGAAAATGAAACACCCTGAATTTTGGCAACTTCCAGGTAAACCGCTGCATAAAAAGGGAAAATGACAACATAATACTAGTTTTTTTAATGCAAAAAAACACGTCAAAAGGTTCTGTATAGTATGACTTAAACGAAGTTCCAATGCGTCTCATAGTTTCGGAGATATGGGCTTACAAAATACCCTCTTATATGACAAACTTTGGAACCATTGTACCATTTATGAATTTCAAATGCTTGTACCGCGATAGTTCGCCAAAATATCGGCAAAACCTTTAAAGACTTAGTTAATTGGAATGTTCTTTACAGATTGGAATCAAAACTGTTGAGATTGGGCCTCATGAAAATTGGGAGTTTTTGCCGCTCATAATACACTGTGCGTCGTAACCACTTTTAAACGCCTCATTAAAAAAATCATTTAACTCTTGATTCAGTTCTCCGACTCTCCCATTAATATGGCGTTAATAATCTCAGTAGATTAAAATTTCTGTGTAAAATTAGAAAATTCCGTGCTTCAACTTGTAGGCCTCCAATAAATTGGTATCAGTGAGAATTTCATGGTTTATAACCTCAAAATCAATACCCTTTTCCTTTAAAGATATGCTAACTCCACAAATAATACCACCACTTGCTCTACCAAAACAGTGTGTTCGTAATGCGGATTCTATATATAAGTTAAATCCAAGTATAAATCGAAGTATTTTTTACGTTCTCCAATCTATATGCTTCTAAGTGGGTTTCTATTAATATAAAAATGTCATGCTTTTTTATTTAATTGAAAAATGATGAGAATAAATATTTATTTTCTAATCCATTAATGTTGTAGGTCTATTTAACTTTTATTTCATGTATTTATATCCTAACATGAAGTTTTTGTTTCTTTTATTTCATTTTCGGATGTGTACATTAGTTTTTTGAAAAAATGTCTTGTAAAATTTCCTGATAATCTACAATTATGTTTTCAATACTACTGCCATATATTTTTATCAATTCATCCTTTCCACTTTTACTTCCTGAATTCCAGAAGAACCATATATTATTTAATTCCAGCTTGTCTTCACGAACTATTATGGTGTATTCCTTGCTTATGTCTAGTATTTGCCTTCTCAGGCGGAGATAGACTTTCCTAGTTTCTTGTCTGGTCGGAAATAAATCTCTTTCAACGCTTATCTTTGAGCCCGATAGGTTTTTAACTCTACCATGACTGCCATTTCTCCTCTTCCTTGAAACAACCTTGTTGTAGATGTTATTTTCGGATTAATATCCAACTTATCTCTAAAATGTTTCTTAACTCCAGCCACGGGATAATTGGAACTTGGTAAACCTTTTATAAAAACTTTTTTTAGATTTAAGTTGACTCTCCAACCAGCGAATGTCTTTGCTTTTATTTACTGTTTCCATTCATAGTTTCACGATTTCTTCTTTTAGTATTTCGTTTTCGTGCCTCAGGTTTAAAATTTCGTTACTCACTGTGGATAGATCTGCTTTTAGGTCGTCAATGTCTGACTTTGTTGGCAACGATTTTAGCTTCTCATCCAAAGTGCTGTTTATGGTGTCCTTAATTAGGGCTATCAGTGTACTTGGCTCTATAGTTTGTTGTACGGCGAAGGATGAAGATGTTTGGGCGGCTTCTCCTATGGGGCTTGAATGAATCTCCCACTGTGGGAGTTGAGTGACTATTTGATGATCGGGACATACCTTTACGATAAAATCCGTATTGTGTCAGAGAGAGACCAGCTGGCGTGATTTGTTATTATATACTTGCCCGTTGAGTGGTTTATTGCTTTTCAATTTCCAAGAAGTTCCTCAGATATTTACCAAAAGTTAATATTTTAATTGTAAAAATAAATATAGGGCGTATAACACAATCCTTCATGCGCACCAAAATGTCCAGTTCTCTTCACTGTCTGCGATCAACAGAGACAGTCGGCAAAACCATTTGGGTAATTCCAACGGCAGTCGACCCACTTTGTAACACGACCCCCTCCGAATTCGATAAAATTTGGTACACAGCGTCCGAAAGTTGGTCGAATCTCTACTTTTTTCTTAAAGCATATTGAATTCAACAGAGTTCTTAAGTATAACTTAAGAACGCGTTATCCGATTTCATCGATTTTAGTGTCATTGTAACTGGCCACTCTCGTACTTCAAAATTAATAATTTAGATAAATTGTTGTCCTTGTCGAAGGACATAAAAAATCGAAGAATTATGTTAATCCTTCAATATCTCGAAATGCACCTAATTTTTTTTCTTCATATTTTTTGTAGTTAAACCGTTAAATGTCCTTTACACGTAACATAAGTTTCACGATGGAGGTCATTTTGGTTTAAAAGATACAGATTTTTTACTGTTTTCTCCCACATATATTTCAGGATTTTTATATAAAACACAATGTAAATTCTTTCTATGTGAGCGAAATCAAATTATTATTTATTATGAGAACGTATATCGTACTGTGGTAATAATAAAATCTGATTTATATTTTTGAAGGACACTTATATTTTATAAGGGCACTTATTTATAACTTTAGGTTAGGTTAGGTTAGGTTGAGAAGAGGAGGCGGTGAAATTCCACCTCATGTCCTTGGACATACACGTAAGCCAGTATTCGGCCTGTTGTGAGCTCTAAATTGTTATTTTTTAGAAAGGTCGGTAAGCTATTTTAGGAACTCTGTACTGTCGACATAGTCCTTAATCTTCTTCCAGTCTACGCCCCTAAGTTGGGTCAAGTCTGGTATAGTATCATTTCCAAAGAAACGTGATCTATTGTTGGCGAACGCTGGGCAGTGGCAGAGGAAATGCTCCAACGTTTCGTCATCCTCCCCGCATGCCCTACATATGCTGTCATCTACAACTCCTATCCTATGTAGGTGTGCTTGTAAGCATGTGTGTCCTGTAAGGACGCCCATGATCTTACTAATTTCTACCTTGCTCAATCTCAGTAAGGTCTTGGCCTTGTCCTCGTTTGGGTCACCCCACAAGACCTTCGTTGTCTTCCCAACGTTTTCACTATTCCATAGCGTGATATGGGCGTTCTTCGCCCATATTTGTAGTTCAGAACGCACAACTCTGAAGGGTTTTGCGTTCTCTAATGTTGTTGTTTGCAAGTTTCTGGCTCTAGATGCCAAGGCGTTTGCTTTCTCGTTACCCCTTACTCCGCAATGGCCAGGCACCCATATGATGCATATAGTGCCGTATTCGGAGTAGGCGTTAATCGCCATTTTACAATCTAAAACGGTCCTCGACCTCACCGTTCTAGACGTTATCGCCCTAATAGCCATTTGGCTATCTGTGAAAATATTCACTTTTGTTGGTCTTGTGTTAGTCCCAAGCCAGCTCACACATTCTGTAATTGCTCGGACTTCCGCCTGCAGGACAGTGTTATGGTCTGGCAGACGGAATAAGAGTTCGGTTTCCGGTTCTTCGATGTAAAGTCCTAGCCCCGTTCTCTCCCCTAGTTTCGATCCATCTGTATAACAGCAATTTCCAGATGTTGTCTGTACTACGGTTCCATCAATCCAGGATTGTCTGTCTGGTATCATGGTCTCACACTCAGCAACCATTGATCTTTCAGGTATTCTGTCGGATACTGATGATATGTCAGTTAAATCCACCGTCACTACCTCAGCTATCTTTTGATGATATGACACGTGATCGCTTTCGATCCATTCGCCCATCACTTTGAGCCTCGTCGCCGTGAGGGCAGCTTCATATCTAATCTGTATTTCTATTGGTTGGATATTCAAGATCGTCTCCAATGCCCTACTGGATGTGGTCCTCATTGTCCCGCTTATGCCGAGACAACACATTCGTTGGACCTTTTGTAATATCATTATGTTGCACTTATTCTTCATTGATGTCCACCACACTACTGATGCGTAAGTCAAAATAGGTCTGATTACGCTCTTGTAGAGCCATTGTGTCATACTTGGATTAAGGCCCCATTTTGAGCTAATGGCTCTTCTACATAGTGCCCAGCATATGTGAGCCTTGTTTGCTCGTTCTTCTATGTGGCACTTCCAATTTAGTTTCCTGTCCAGGATAACACCTAAGTATTTAACCCTGTTGGAAACTGGAATTGTTTTGTTTAGGAAATGTGGGTCATCATACTGACCAATCTTCGTTTTCCTGGTGAACAGACATATCTCTGTCTTTTCTGGGTTTACATTTAGACCTCTCGGTCGAGCCCAGTCATATGCAATTTTTAGAGCCGTTTCGGCCCTTCTACAAAGTTGATTAGGATTCTTCCCCCTCAGAAGTATTATAACGTCATCTGCGTAACAGACTGGTTTAAGTCCTTCATCCGTTAGTATCCTTAGGAGACTATTTATAGTAGTGACCCACAGGAGTGGTGATAATATACCGCCCTGTGATGTTCCCTGTGCTACTCTGTCTCTTATTTTTATGTCGTGGGACCCGCAATTTATCCATCTATTCCTTAGCATGTGGCTTATCCAGTCTCGGAGAGCCCGGTCCACCTGAAACTGGTCTAAGGATTGGATGAGTGTGTCGGTCCGTACATTATTGAACGCCCCTTCAATGTCTATACATACCGCAAGTGTATACATCTTTCCATTGAAGGATTCTTCTATGTTGTGTACTACATCGTGTAGGGCGGTGTCCACCGATCGCCCTTTAACATAGGCATGTTGTCTAAATTTTAGCATTTCGCCTGGTATCTTACTTTTAATCATGGTATCCACTATACGCTCCATGGTTTTGAGTAAGAACGATGTTAGGCTTATTGGTCTATAAGCCTTAGGTGTTGCATAACTTGCCTTGCCGGGTTTAGGTATGAAAACTACCCTTGCCTCCTGCCAGGCTTTCAGTGTGTATGCGAATTTTAGGCATGCTGTGAAAATGGCGGCTAGATGAGTTGATATGTAATCCACCTCCATCTGTAGTAGGGCCGGAAATATTCCATCAGGTCCTGGTGCCTTAAATGGTGAAAAGCTTCTTACGGCTTCTTTGACCATATGGTCTGTAATGATATAACTTAGTTGTTCCTCATTTTCACTGTAGTTCGGTATCTCAGTCTGGCCCGTCGTACCTTGCGGAAAATGGGTGTTCATCAAAAGTCTTACCATCTCTTCGGTTGAGTCCACTCTTCTGCCCATATCGTCTACCATTGTTTCGGTTTGGGTATGGGTTTTTGAGAGGAACTTTTTAATTTTAGAAACATCGTTAACGCTATCGACCTGTTCGCAGAATAGCTTCCAGGAGTTTCGTTTTGCTGTTCTTGTGATTTTGTTATATTCTCTGAGTCTTCTATGGTAGTCGTCCCAGTATACTGGAGATTTTTTACGTCGTGCCCTATTGTAAAGTCTACGGACCTCTTTCCCAATGTTGCGAATCTCCCCGGTCATCCAAGGCTTCTCTTGGGCTGATTTCCTTTCTCGAAGCGGACAGCTGTCTTCGAAAGACCTTACTAATACATCCGTAATGTAATCAACATTAGTGTCAATATCCTCAACACTTAGGCACTCAAAAAGTCCATGCCCTAGTCTTTCTCTAATTAGCTTCCCGAATTTTGTCCATTTAGTTTTGGCCTTATTTCTGAAACTTATTGGGTTCGGCGGTGGCCGTGCTATCTTAAACCTTATGTAACGATGATCAGAAAAAGAATGTTCTTTAGAGACCCTCCATTCCTGTATCACGTCTATTAGATTTTCTGAACATATTGTTATATCTAATACTTCTTCCCTTATTCTATTAACGAAGGTAGCCGTGTTACCTATGTTAAGTGTTTTTAGGTCGTTAGTATTCAAGAATTCTACTAGGGCCTGGCCCCATTTATTAATGTTAGTACTACCCCACGCGACGTGGTGAGAGTTAGCATCGCAACCTACTAGTACTTCGTTACCTGTTTGTTTGACTTTCCTCACCATGCGTTGTAGTTCCGACGTAGGTGGTAATGTCGGTGAATCGAAAGGCAGATATACTGATGCTAGGTATACACATCCATTCCCTTGTTTCAGTACTGTAGCATCCGATGTTGACAACTCTGGAGAAAAAAGATAACATAAATTTTTGTGACATATAATACAAGTCCTTGGTCTAGTTCCTGTATTTGCATAAAACAGTTGGTAATCAACGTGGTTTAAGCCAGTAACCTTGTTTCGAATCGTCCATGGTTCTTGGATTAAAGCAATATGAGTCTTACCTTTATTTATTATTTCCATCAAAGCGTTGGTTGCCGCCTCGCTCCGATGGAGGTTTATCTGGATGACTTCAATCATTGGTCCTCCAGTAACCGGTCTTCTTGGGAGTCAGTGATTGTAGATTCGGCTCCCTCATCATTTTTTGGCTGCAGTGGGCGCTTATCTTCATCGCTGCCTTTATTATTTATTGGCTCATTTTTCCGGTTTTCAGCGCCAACCAAAGCCTTACCAATTTTGAAGAAGACTGCTTTGTTCACATAGAACGCCATACCCTTCGTCTTGACCAGGCTGGCCATGGAGAGCCGATCCAAACCCACCACAAGGAGAGTGCCATCACGATCATTCTCTCTGTGGAAGACTTCCCACCTCTTCACGTCCAGTCCCTTGTTTTGCTGGCCAAAGAGTTTGAGCATGCGTTCTGATGTGAAATTGCTGCCCCATCCTTTGACGTGTGCTGTTGTTTTTATGAGCTGAGGGATGTCCTTCCTTCTCACCAGTTTCAGCTTAGCGCCTTCCCAGGGAGAGGGGATACTATCCACAAGCTCTTTGAGGGTCTCTATACATTCTGGTGACGCGAAATTCATCCTCAGTGTGTCCCCTTTGAACTCGCTGCTCATTATTTGAATTGGGGGCCCGTCGTCGGAGTTGAGAGCGTGCTCCACAATTTTATTATTCACCAAGTCTTCAACGTTGTTGTGTTGGTCAGTGGGGATTTTGCCAGATGCTCTGTTTATGTCGATAACTGCGTAGCAGAGCTCGTCTCTATATTGCTTTCTGGCTACTTTGGCATAAGATGGTGGCTTCTTACCTTTTTCATCAACCAACTTCCTCTTCCGTAAAGATCGTGACATCTTTTTAGATGTACTAAGCTTTCCGGAGGATTCCGTGGTTGCGCTCGCTTCCTTTGTAGTTGGATCGACTTTGTCGCCGCCCTCTCCACCAGGATACAGACTGGAGTCTCCTTCGTGAGGGGCTTGACTCGCTCTCTCCAATTTACTTGAAAGCGGGGAGCTCTTTTTCTTTTTCGGCGGTTTCGCAGTGTTCTGCTCTTCTGGAGATCTGATCCTCTTCCCTGCTTCCGCAGAGGTGGATGGAGTTTCAGATAGCTCCTTTGGAGCATCCTGCATTGTGGCCTGTTTGCTGCTTCGGTTCAACTTCATCAACTTTCGTCGTTGTGCCCCTGATAGCTTCTTCTTTTTTGTCGTGAGCTGTGCCATGCACGCGTTGACTTCTTCTACCATCTTGCTGACCTCGACGTCTTTGGAGTTAGGTAAAACAGTAATGTTAACGCGTTCGTTTGAATCGGAGTCGGAATCGGATTCCCTACCTGTACTAGAAGGCTGGGTCCAGTTTATACTCTCCCGTGGTTCCTCCTCTTCCTTCTCCGTATTTTTGTCAATGGCTATATGTGCGCTTGTTGCATTGTCTGCGACTACAGGCGCCAAGGCACCCACACCTGTAGGAGGATTGGTTGCGCTTGTTACTCTTACTACGACTACAGGTGCCAAGGCAGCCACACCTGTAGGAGACTTTGAAAATGTTTTTGGCTCGCTATTTTGGGATAACGACGACACGTGACTAGGGAGCACATCAACAATTGCCGCCGGTACTGGGGTTATTACTCCCTGCACCGTAACTTTATTTCCACTTTTCCTACTTTCCATAGTTGTTTTTTTTTGTTTTAGGGGAAACACCCCCATAGTCAGTTTTGGTCCGCGGGGAATGCAATATTCCCTAAGGTGGTGTACACACTGTTCCATCCCCCAGGGTCGCCTCAGTAAGGATAGAAAAATCCATCCTCCCTGAGGCATCCCTAGTTGAGATGAAACAGTATGTCCATCCCCCTCCCCCTATCCGCCACCTGGGGACGCGCCCGTTAGGAGACTGACAACTTTAACTTTTAAGAAAAACGTTTTGTTGAGATCGATGTAAAACTATCTATTAAAAATATGGGTCGATTTAAAACCAATGCAATAAAATATAAACTCAATAAAAACTGCAAAACTAGTGTAAAGTCAATAAACAAATATTACGTGTCGTAAGTTATAAATAAGTGCCCTTATAATAAGTTTTTCCACGAAGTTACACCCTTGTAATTCCTTCTAACGAATGTATTTTTTAACCCAGGTTTTTTTTTGAGGCTTCAAAGTAATCCTGACTTCAGACTTTCAAAAATATAAGTCAGATTTTATTATTACCACAGTACGATATACGTTCTGATAACAAATTATAATTAGATTTCGCTCACATAAAAAGAATTTACATTGTGTTTTATATAAAAACCCTGAAATATATGTGGTAGAAAACAGTAAAAAATCTGTATCTTTCAAACCAAAATAACCTCCATCGTGAAACTTATATATATAAAGAAAACAACTTAAGTGCATTTCGAGATATTGAAGGATTAAAATAATTTTTCGATTTTTGATGTCCTTCGACAAGGACAACATTTTATTGAAATTATTAATTTTGAAGTACGAGAGCGGGCAGTTACAATGACACTAAAATCGTTGAAATCGGATAACGCGTTCTTAAGTTATACTCTGTTGAATTCAGTATCCTGTAAGAAATAAGTAGAGATTCGACCAACTATCGGACGCTGTAAAACAAGAACCATAACGAATTTGGACTAAATATAGACATCATACAAATTGTACACACTAGGAGATAGCGTGTACCAAATTTCATCGAAATCGGAGGGGGTCGTGTTAAAAAGTGGGTCGACTGCCGTTGGAATTGCCCAATTACTTTGGTAAGTTTTCGGGGAAAAGCAAAAACATGTCCAGCTCACACTTAATTTATTATGTACAGTAAGATGTACTTCAACGAACGATGTGTGTAGAGTGACGGTCCAAGATGGAGAGAGGTGGCGGAGCATTATTATTTTCCTCTGTACGCCTTTACATGCAAGTGCTCTACAAATGGCATTGTGGGCAATAGTGTCGAAAGCCTTTTCAAATCTATGAAATCCACTGATTGCTCGATTATAATCCGCTGTCTGTTTATCCAGCCTGTTCACAACGAAGCTCTTTGTCGAGGGATTCAGCTAGTCTTCTGTAGATAATGTTAGATATTATCTTGTTTATCATGCATAGAAGTGTGATTCCTCTCCAATTTGTTCACTCCGTGAGATCACCTTTCATCAGTATGTTGATGACCAAGCCCTCCTTCAATTCTTCGGAGAGCTCGTTTTTGTTCCATAATCTTTGTACCACACTCTGTAGTGAGAAGCTCTGGATTGATGTTCTCATGGCCTGGAACTTTGTGTTGTTTTAGGGCGCAAATGTCGTCATCTAACAGGTGGCGCAAAAGTAACCTTTCGATGTTATGTTAGACGCGATTGGCGGTCAGCAGCTAACAGCTGATGCACCGTCTGGACTTTGTACGGAAACATCTTCAAATCTTGTACCAAAATTCGCTGTAGAGACCGTCGACTGATACCCATTTGCGTGGCACGTCGTCTGGTCGATGTCGACGGCGCTTCCATGACATCCTCGGCTACAGCAGCAATATTCTCTGCAGAACGGCTACTCCGGGGTCTGCCACGCCTGGCAGCATCTCGTGTTGTGCCAGTCTCTTCGAGGCGAGCGGCTAAACGTCGCAGTGTTTCACCAGTAGGCGATGGACGGCCAGGAAATCTGCGCCAAAGTAACCGACCGATTATTGGTCAAATAAATAGTCAGCAATATTCCGCGTTCTGGAGCAGTGTAGCGTAACATTGTTTATTAACGTGTATTTCGCATGTGTTTACTACACAAATGTCAAAACAGAACTGACATTAGGGGCCAATCGCAAAATTTATAGCATTTTCTGATAGGAGGATTACTTTTGCGCCACCTTGTGTTTCTGTTGGTTGTAGATATATCAATCCTCTCGGTATGTCTCGCACAGTTGCGCTACGTTGGACTTCGTTATCTATGGAACTGTAGTTGCACTGAAGCCTGTGTTTTTCCATTCGGGTTCTGCCGTCGCACAGTGGGCTAAAATGAAAAAAATGGACATAAATCTGCCATTTCAAAACCACTTATCGTATGGCGATGAAATTTTAGGTGTGTATACAAGAGGTGTTAGAGAGTTTAAGTTCGGAACTTGGGCCCCCTATCTCATAAACGGGCGGAGCTACAGGGCCCTAAAGTTGACCGCTTCGGTAAACCAAATTTTCATCGGCTTCTAACTTTTGGCGTTTTTTCTGTGAATACTCCTAGACCAGACCTACAATAAACATTTCATAGGTTGAAGATATCTTGAATAGTTTCCGAGATATGTGGATTTTAAATTTGAATTTTGCATTTTTTCACCGACTTTGCCTTGGAGTTTAGCAAATATCTCAGTCAAAAGTTTACCGATTTTATACGCGTGTTTTTTTATGGATTGCCAATATCATGAAACATAGTTGCGTACAGACGTGTTTATAGTGGCTCTCACAAAAATTCTATTAAAAATTATTTTCTTTGGGATTAACCCTGCTAAAGCATATAAAGCGGGTTGGACGCTATTAACAAGTGATTTGGTTATAATTCTGTGTTAAAGTTTATTGCTAAAGTTTAACTTTTTGCAAGAAAAATAATCAAGTGAAAAATCATAGTGCTTGCTGTGTTGGTTGTTCATAAATAAACAAAGGAAATTTACAAAAACAAATATTCGTGCATGTCTCTCACTCCCTCCGTTGAGAGGCGGTTAAGTCTTAATGGCAGAAATGCGTACATTTCTGTGACAAATACAGAAAGTAACGCAACAACAACGCCTAGAAGAGATGACAGCCTCTTTTTGACCGCCAAAACCCCAAACAATGCGCGCTCTTTCTCACCGCAGTTGTCAAGTAGTGAAACAAATCAAATAGAAATGCTAACAAATACAATGCAAAATAACGTAGTTCCTAAAAGTATGCTTTCAAGTTCAGTAGCTAATCCGAATGGAAATAGCTTTTTCGTAGAGGCAATGTATACGAAACAAAAATTCAGACACACACCGAAGTGTCTTATAGAAAGGTGGTTGGGTTGCTCGATTTCGAGAAAAAGAATTACTACACTTACCAGCTTAAGAGTTCAAAAGGTCTCGTGGTAGTAATTAAGGGTATTGATAGTACAGTTTCAACAGCTGAAATAATCGATGAACTTGCTAAAGAGGGTTATGAAGTTAAATCCATAATAAACATTATAAATAAAAAGAAAATTCCTCAGCCCATGTTTAAGGTTGAACTAACATTTGATTCTTCAAGAATAAAGAAAAAAGGCGCACCTCATCCTATTTACGACCTAAGATATTTGTGCAACCGTAGAATTCGAGTCGAGGAACCTTTAAAACGAGCCGATACTCCCCAATGTACAAATTGTCAAGAATTTGGACACACCAAGGCATACTGTAAATTACCGGCCATTTGTGTCAGATGTGGCGATGTGCACAAGTCCGTTGACTGTCCCCATCCTAGAACAGATACCGGCGTAAAAAAATGTAGTAACTGCGGCGAGAACCATACAGCAAACTACAGGGGTTGCCCTGTCTATAAGCACATGAAAAAATCAAACAATGTTAATAAAACTCCAACATATGCAAGCTATATTCCATCGCCTTTCCCAGGCTTAAGAACTGTATCTCCTACAGAAAATGCTAGTTCTAGCGATCCAAACGTAAACCGAATCCCAAAGAATACAATTCATCCAAATATGTCATACGCCCGTATGACAAGAAATGGTAATTCGTTACCCCCTCAATTTCCCCTCGAAAACTCAATAGAAAAATTAATAGAAACTATGAATTCATTCATGTTGAATATGCAAAGCATGATGCAAGAAATGATGAGAAATCAAAGTATGCTTATGCAACTCGTGTTAAATCAAAAATAAATCCAATGAGAATTTGTTATTGGAATGCAAACGGCCTGAGCCAACACAGAAATGAGGTAGAAAATTTTCTCCGAAACCACTGTATAGATATTTTATTAGTCTCTGAGACACATTTTTCAACCAGAAATTGTTTTAGGATACGTGCACTGAAAAAAAAGTGTACTGAAAATCATTGAAATTTTCTTAACTCTTAAGATTTTTTCTTTAATTTGGCTCCAAAGACAAATACTATTAAAATAAGTACATCTTGTACTACAATTAAAGTCATTAATCATCTTAAAATCAGAACAGCAAACGTCTTTGAAAGAATTACGCCTTATACTTCGTTGAAAGGCTTCACATTTTTAAATCAAGTACGCCTTGTGCTTACATTAAAGTACATTCTGTAATTAAACCGAGCACCTTGTACTTTACTAAAGTGTAAAATATTTTTTATTTAATTATTTGTTTACACGTTCATATTAATATTTATTAATTGCTTCTTTATTGAAACATTTGATTTTGATAAACAATTTATTCAGAATGCTGCACAGCATACCTTCCTGACGATACCTGACGATAGCCATTGTGTTTAGTCTAGCTTTTCTTCATATTAGAGATATTTATTCTAATGAACAAATAAATGATATTTTGCAAAATTGTTCCCAGTTGAAATGTATAAGTAAGTAATGAATAAGTAAAATTAAACTATAAATTTGTGTTTTAAAAAATTGTGTATTGTCCATTATAACTGCGATTTAACTTTGTAATTTTAAACGTAATTCGAATATTTTTATATTTGATAACATCGTAATATTTCCGAAAATTGCAATATCTGAGAACGATTAGCATTTATTTCAAAGTTGTAATTGGGGGTAAAATAATCTTACCCCCAATTTTACATCCTCTGATATAACTATAGGTTACCTCTAACTGTAGGATAATCGTAGATTGTGGAATTGGTCGTTACCCAGCAAAATCTTGGTAAGTACCTGTCATTATTCCCTGCATTACCAAATAATGACATCCCGTTATTCGCTGCATTACTTTCGGCTTATTAATAATGACTTACCAATAACAACAGAAATAAGTGATATAAAAATCATAAAATCATTTTTGATATAATGCAATTTTGGCTATATTGTACATATATTATTATTGTACAAGATTTATTTATTTTTCATCATGTTTTCAAATAATACGTGCAGATTTGAATGAAAATACCATAAATATTTACGTATATCGTATAATGTTAGACCGTTGAAGAATTGTTCACATGGGGGTTTGGGTTCAGAAATTCGAATCTAGCATTATGAATTTTTTTGTTTTAAGAAAAATGCGCGACAATATGCAAAAAAAACACTTTAAATGGCCATTTCTTCATATCTACTTCTTATTTTATGACTTATTGGTAATGCCTTATTCAAGTACTTAAAATCGTGAATATATAAGCACATATTTATGTGGTATGCCTATGCTACAAATAAGTACTTATTATGTTACTTTATTGTATGCTTTTGGGAAGTACTTTCCTCCAATGACATCCCCATGTTAAAATAATGAGAAAAGTGGCTAAATAATAAGTACTTACCATTATCGAACTTTACTTACTCGTCGGATTATTTGGTAATGAGAAATTTTGCTGGGTAGTGTAATAGAATATACCAAAAATAAAAAATTATAAAATGAACATATCGTCATGTGAAGTCCAAACTGACGTAACCCA
The DNA here is from genome assembly GCA_963930755.1 of Eudasyphora cyanicolor. Taxonomy (NCBI): domain Eukaryota; kingdom Metazoa; phylum Arthropoda; class Insecta; order Diptera; family Muscidae; genus Eudasyphora; species Eudasyphora cyanicolor. The sequence continues at coordinate 97,112,165 of OZ005737.1, forward strand.
CATGTTCATGCATATTCAGGAAATGCAAAAAAACAAAGTAAACTAATTTTAAGTTTTTGGCTAGATTTATGGATTTCCAGACTATTAAAGCGAAATCAAATAACAAAACTAGTGCAATTGTATTTATGGCGTGCATTCTGAATACAAAAATAAAATTTTATTAATCTTTTCGCTTTTTGAATGACCTTGTTTGCGTCATTTCGAATTTCACTCATAAAATGGTGAATTTTAAATATTGAACTCTAAAATTGTTTAGGAATATCTAGTTTAGTCTATTAGACTATAATCTATCATAAAGTTAAATTTGATTTTTTTGATGTTACGTCATTTTGGATTTCAGATGAGATATGTAAATATTACTTACTCATAAATTAATATCGTATGACATATCGTAGCAAAACGTGCAAATATGATGTCCAGTTTCAAAAAGTTTTCAGGGGGAAGAAAAAAATGTCTAACTGTTTCTAAATTATATAATTTTCTTTCTGCAAATACGCGAATGTTCTTTGTTCCGCTTAAATATCAATAATTTTCAAGTATAATTATCATGTTTTTATAAAGATGTCACATGTTTTGTATTTGTATGTGATCTTATCACTGCCAAATGGGGAAAATAACATAGTGGTTTTTTCTATAAAAATCTCAATATTCATAAAATTGGATTTAGAAAATTTGCATGTTTAGCTAACGATTTTCTCTTTAATGCACAAAATAACTGTTTATTTTTTCATTTCGGAAAGACGACATTACACTACCTGTGAAATATCATCGACGCTAAAATTTTTCTAGATGGCACACACTGCCGACAAACAGCCGCCAAAATTGTTGCTATTAATGTAGAATTAAAAATGTCCACTCGGACAAGCGCACACAACCTTTCCCTACAACCGCTCCACAAGAACTGATTTAAAAAATTCCAGACAAACTTTACTGTAACTCTCACTATTATTCTCAATTTTGCGAACAAAAAGAGTCTAAATTGTCCTCTCGCAGTTAAAAATTATCTCTTTACTTAAAAGATAAATAATTCTTAATTCAACGTTACCAAAAAACAGGACTGAAAATTAAAGTCATATTGTCTTTAAAAACATGACATGAGAATTTCTACAAATTTAAGGAAAACATCTTGCAAACTATTAAAATTTATACATGAGCTAATGACAGTTGTACTACAATCAATTATTATTTCTTTAATTTTATTACGTAACGTTAAAGTCAACATGACATAGTGTTATGAACATCTTATCATAGAAGTAAGGAATTTTACTATAAACGAATGAAAATTTCTTTCAAAACAAGTAAATTTTCATAAATTGAAAGAAATTTATTCTTCAAACAAAGACATATTAAATCTTTGATTTAAGGGCAACATTGTTTGTAATTTCAGGTCATTATTTTTTTCAGTGTGGTTATTCCACATACGATACTAAACATCCTAGCGGGAGAGCCTGTGGTGGTACAGCTCTTATTGTCCAAAATAAAATCAAACATTATCCTATGCCCGAATATAGGACTGAGCATATACAAGCAACTTCTATCGCTATCACAGGCACAAATCTGGTGATATCGTCGATATATTGTCCCCCTAGGCACAATATTAACAAAGATCAATTCATGGAGTTCTTCTCCACTCTTGGCACAAAGTTTTTGGTAGCAGGTGACTACAATGCCAAGCACACATTTTGGGGCTCTCGCCTCACTACTCCAAAAGGTAGACAACTACTTAAAGCCATAACATCTGCTAAACTAGATGTAGCTTCGAGCGGTCACCCAACATATTGGCCCTCAGATCTGAACAAAACGCCTGACCTTATTGATTTCGCTATAATAAAAAATATAAGGCGTAAACAATTATCTCTATGTCCATCACTTGATCTATCATCGGATCATTCGCCTACCATTTTGACACTGCTTTACAACAATCATGAAAATGGGTGTGACAGTTTGCCCAATAAGTATACCAACTGGCTAAAATATAAAAAATACGTTAGCTCACACCTATCCGATGGTGTATCGTTACGTACAACGGATGAAATTGAAGCCGCGGTAAACCTATTCACAGACGTTGTAAACAGTGCTGTTAAAGTGGCTACTCGAAAAAGCGCATTCAAAAGAGATAACTCCAATAACCCAATAGGCATCCAAGCGTTAATCAATGAAAAAAGAAGCGTAAGAAGAGAGTGGCAACAATATCGATCCCCAGCACTGAGAAAAAAACTAAAAAATTGCCAGAAGAGATTGAAATCAGCCCTAAAATCAGCCGAGGAAAGTGATCTAAAAATATACTTGCAATCTCTGGATCCAAACCAGACAACAGATTATAGTCTCTGGAAGGCCACAAAAAACATGCAAGGTCCTGTTGCGCATGAATCCCCAATTCGCCTTGAAAATGGGAACTGGGCAAAAAGCACAGAAGAGAAAGTAAATGCATTCGCAAACTACCTCGAGTCCGTTTTTACACCCAACAGTGATACATCTGAAATCTATCCGCCCGTGATAGATATAATTCCTCGCCCACACTATCCGCCCGTGATAAACGACACAATTCCTCGCCCAATCTATCCGCTCGTGATAGATGATACAATTTCTCACACAATCTATCCGCCCGGGATAAATGACTCAATTCCTCTCCCAATGTATCAGCCCGTGATAGATGACATAACTTCTCGCCCAATCTATCCGCCCGTGATAGACGATATAACTTCACGCCCAATCTATCCGCCCGTGATAGATGATTTAATTCGTCGCCCAATCAAGCTTAGAATAAAGGATGTTGAAAAATCTGTCAAAGAACTAAAATTAAAGAAATCGCCCGGAGGAGATGGTATAACAGCGAAAATGATTAAAGAACTTCCCTTTTCAGCCTTGAAAATTGTGTTATTTTTATTCAATGCAATTTTCCGTGTTGGTTACTTCCCCCTATCTTGGAAGAGGTCTGAAATCGTGATAATACCGAAACCAGGCAAAGATCCAACTCAAGTCAAATCCTATCGCCCTATAAGCTTACTATCGATACTTTCAAAAATGTTTGAGTCCATTCTCATGAAGAAAATCACACCTCACATAATTTCTCACAATATTATACCTGACCATCAATTTGGTTTTAGAAAAAGTCACAATACTATAGAACAGGTACACCGTATCGTAACCTGCATCAAAAGAGCTTTTGAGAATAAAGAATACTGTTCGGCGTTATTCATAGATATTTCCCAAGCATTTGACAAAGTCTGGCAAGAAGGACTTTTGTACAAAATATGTGACCTTCTGCCAATCAACACGCATAAACTGTTCAGGAGCTATTTGACTAACCGGTCTTTTCAAGTTAAATCAAATGGCATTTTTTCTAGCCCTAAGAAAATAAATGCCGGTGTCCCACAGGGGAGCATTCTTGGCCCTATACTGTACGTTATTTTTACGGCAGATATGCCCATAACCAACTTTACGCTAACGTCTACTTTTGCGGACGATACTGCTTTCGTCAGTACTCACAAAAACCCTTCAGTTGCGTCCGATCAACTGCAGTCGCATGTCCGAATCCTAGAAGAATGGTTAAAAAATGGAGAATAATGGTGAATGCCTCAAAGTGTACTCATGTTACTTTTACCCTGCGAGGGGATGCAAGTCCTCCAATTTATATTTTCAACTCACAGATTCCCCAAAAGGATCATGTAAAATACCTTGGAATCCACATAGATCGGCGTTTGACGTGGTCGCGCCACATAGACTCTAAAGTAACTCAAATAAAACTCAAAACTAATCAACTTCAGTGGCTTATCAGCCAAAGATCTGCCCTAGATCCAGAGTATAAAGTTCTTTTATACAAAACGGTATTGAAGCCAATTTGGACATATGGTATCCAGCTCTGGGGTACAGCGTGCGCTTCAAATGTATGCAAATTACAAAGAAGACAATCGAATATTCTTCGTTTAATTACAGGTGCACCATGATAAGAAACGCTAACATCCATAAGGATCTCAACATGCCAACAGTAAAAGAGGAAATTGAAAAATATTGCCGGTGTTACGTGGGTAAACTATTCAATCATCCAAGCATCCTGGCTCGAGAACTACTAAATTTTGAAGGTCATGACCGCCTTAGAAGGAGAGATACGCTGGACATGATATAAATTAAAACAAATCCTAATCAAAATCTAAAACAAAAAAATTAAATGAAATTATGAATTCCTAAATTTGAAATGTTAACCTTTTGTTTAAATAAAAAAAATCGTGTAAAGTCTCAATGGTTTGTTCGCAATGGCAACAACCCAGAGAATAGTATTTTAGGTTAAGATTTGTCCACTTATTGTTATTTTCATTGTATAATAATGAAAGATTCGATAAAAAAATGTAATGAACTGGAAAAAAAAATATCATGAAAAAAGAATCGATAAGATATGTGAAGAAATAGGAAAGTTATGGCCCATAAAGTCATATATTTGAAAAAATTTCATTTTTGGAGATTTTTTGGCGAAAAAAGTCCAATTCGTATTTAGGTCTTGTAGAAAAAGTTTGTTGCACAAAGTATATAAAATGTATACTCATTTTAAAGGAGACGTTTCACAGAATATGCTAGAGAAAATCCGAAGTCAAAATTTTAATTGGTGTGATTGCCACCCTTCTCCTGTTTGGACCTTTTTCTACATAAATTTCAAAAGTTTGACCGATTTTCTCCAATCGCAAAGCTAAATTGATAAATTTTTCTTTTTATTCATTTGTATTAGGGTGTAACAAAATCGACTACAAAGGGAATCCCGAGCGCGGCTTTTCATATCGAAGATATAGGACTAAAAGTATAAAATCCCATTTTTGGGGATTTTTGATGTATTTTTTGGGAATTGAGGGATTTTCCATTAGAAATTTCCACATGTTGCGTTTGATTTATATTTCTAATATCAAAATAAAGAACTTTAAAAAAAATTCATCGAAATATATACTTTTTTAAGAATTTTATGCCGTATTTGCGTTTCTGCCTATATGCAAAATATTTTTTTTAATTATAGCCTACACCACACTGTGGTACAGGGTATTATAACTTTGCGCATTTGTTTGTTACATCCAACAGGAGTCGAAATAGACCCATCGTTTATTATACCGATCGACTCAGAATCATTTTCTGAGTTGATTTAGCTATGTCCGTCTGTCTGTCTGTCCGTCTGTCTGTGCATGTATTCTTGTAATCAAAGTACAGGTCGCAATTATGGCCCAAGGACGATCCCTATTGAATTTGGTTAAAACCGGTTCAGATTTAGATATAGCCCCCATATACATATATGTTAGCCCCGAATTGACATGTAAGCGCTGTAAAAACTTTATTTAATATCCGATCAGTATGAAATTCGGCAGAAAGAAGTTTCTTATTATATGAATGCACACTGTTAAATTCGGAGAAAATCGGTTCAGATTTAGATATAGCCCCCATATACCCTCGTATATCTTACCCCCGATTTGATATGCATGCGCTGTAAAAACTGTATTTTATATCCGATCAGTGCGAAATAGAATGAGTATTCAGAGAAAATCGTACATATGTTCCTCCTGATTTGGTTTCAAAACGCTATAGAAGTTGTACTTTACTTCCGATAATTAAAATTTTCCAGAAAGATGTCTCAATTTAGGAACCAATATTGCTTAATTTAGCGATTATCGTTTCAGAATTAGATAATATGTTCCTACCCATTTACCAATTATTACAAATTATTATCGCAATGACCCTTATCGCTTTGTTAGGGAGGTGTAGGGTATTATATATTATATATATTATATATATTATATATGAAATTCGGCAGAAAGAGGTTTCCTTTTATATGAATGAAGAACACTTTTAAATTTGGAAGAAATCGATTCAGATTTAGATATATCCCGCATATATATGTTACCCCCGATTTGACATGTAAGCGCTGTAGAGACCGTATTTTATAACCGATCAGTGCGAAATTCGACACAAAGAGGTCTTTTTACATGAATGAGTATTCAGAGAAAATCGGTTCAGATTTATATATAACCTCCATACATATGTTCCTCCTGATTTAGTTTCAAAACGCTATAGAAGTTGTACTTTACTTCCGATAATTAAAATTTTCCAGAAAGATGTGTCAATTTAGGAACCAATATTGCTTAATTTAGCGATTATCGTTTCAGAATTAGATAATATGTTCCTACCCATCTACCAATTATTACAAATTATTATCGCAATAACCCTTATCGCTTTGTTAGGGAAGTGTAGGGTATTATATAGTCGGCCCCGCCTGACTTTCTGCCATTCCTTAGTGGTTATACCTGTCAATGATTAAGGGTTTCCTAGAAATAGTGCCACAAAACAATGTTTTCTGAATGGTAAATCTTACTAAATTTTATTATTGTTTGATAAAAACATGTGATCTATAAGAAATCAGTGCATATTGACTGATATAATAACTAATAGTTCTTTATTTTGATATTAGAAATAATAATCAAACGCAATATTTGGAAATTTCTAATGGAAAATCCCTCAATTACCAAAAAATACATCAAAAATCCCCAAAAATGGGATTTTTACTTTTAGTCCTATATCTTCGATATTAAAAGCCGCGCTCGGGATTCCCTTTGCAGTCGATTTTGTTACACCCTAATACAATTAAATAAAAAGAAAAATTTAACAATTTAGCTTTGCGATTGCAGAAAATCGATCAAACTTTTGAAATTTATGTAAAAAAAACGTCCAAATCGGAGAAGGGTGGCAACCACACCAAATAAAATATTGGCTTCGGATTTTCTCTAACATATTCTGTGAAACGTCTTCTTTAAAATGAGTATAAATTTGGTATACTTTGTGTACCAAACTTTTTCTACAAGACCTAAATACGAATTGGACTTTTTTCGCCAAAAAATCTCCAAAAATGAAATTTTTTCAAAAATTTGACTTTATAGGGCCATAACTTTCTGAGATATTGTCTAAATTCCAAGGCAAAGTCGGCGAATAAATGAAAAATTAAAATTTAAAATCCACATATCTCGGAAACTATTCAAGATATCTTCAACCTATAAAATGTTTATTGTAGGTCTGTTCTAGGAGTATCCACAGAACGCCACTAAAACCGGACACTCCATTCAAAAGTTAGAAGCCGATGAAAATTTTGTATACCCGAGGTGGTCAACTTTAGGGCCCTGTAGCTCCGCCCCTGTATGAGATAGGGGGCCCAAGTTCCGAACTTAAACTCTCTAACACCTCTTGTATACACACCTAAAATTTCATCGCCATGCGATAAGTGGTTTTGAAATGGCATAATTATTTTTTCCATTTTAGCCCACTGTGCGTCGTTCATTTGAGATTTTATATTTCTTCTCGTGGTTAAGAGTTTCCACGTATCATCGGTTAACAACTGTTTTCATTCGGGGGACTTGTAACTAATTTGAGTTGCTGCTACGTATCAAATGAACTTCCCTATATATTCTCTCTTATTCTGCATATTACGGAAGCACATCTGAGTGCTTCCGGGTGCGTCCACAGGTTACTGATAGTGGGAAGTTCCGGAGCAGCTGCTAATGCAGTCGCGGACAATCAGCGGTTCCTAGTGGATAGTCTCAGAGGGTTTCCGGGTGGCACCGGACTCCTCACAAGTTCTGAGTTCCTACGATACTTGAAATGTCAATACGAGTGATTGGCGCCATTAAATAAACAATAGCCATCGGCTAGCGTCTGGTCCCCATGCAAGGGGCGGCTGGCAGCGAGCGTCGGATCTTGTAGCAAGCGGCTGGCTATAAAAAGTGACATGAGATCATATTGAAGAAAGAGTTGCCAAGGCCCACAGATGTTGGTCGTTTTGCAGAAGAGCTATAGGTTCAAAATGGAGACTATGTCCAAATATGACACACTAACTTTACATGAGCATGATAAGACCTATAATAACCTACGCCTCTGTAGTGTGGTGGTCATCAATGGCAAAGAAGTACAACGTAATACCATTGTAAAAAGTGCCTTGTATGTGCGGTCTAGGCATAAGCGGGAAAATTAGAACCACGCCAACAAGAGCGTTGGAGACTATACTACACATCCAACCAATAGATAGATATCCGTATAAAATATGAGGCAGTCCTCACAGCAAGAAATCTTCAATTGATGGACGAATGGATAAATCGAGACCACAAATCGTACCTTCAGAAGATATTACAATCACTGGTCGGTCATATTCAAACAACGGAAATCTTCGACCGCATTCCTGAAGTGCGGGTTACAGCTAACTGCAATTCGTACGTGCCAGACAGACGCTCCTGGGAAAACGGTGCTAGCTCATGTGCCAGTGGGATCCAGCTGCTCCAAGCTTGGAGGAAGGACGGGTCTGGGACTTTTTATTGATGAACCAGAAGACGAACTCTACTTCCGCCTCCCAGGCGATAACACGGTATTTCAAGCAGATGTTCGAGCAATCACGGAGTGTGTGAAGTGGCTCAGTAATACCACAAAGCCTAAATATGCCAACCTATTCACAGATAGCCAAATTACGATTAAACCAATAACATCGGAAAGGGTCACACCCAGAACAGTGTTAGACTGTAAAGGAACGATAATTGATTACTCAGCTCATGGTCAACTACGTATTTTACTAGGTACCAGGACGCAATGGATTTATTGGAAATGAACGGGCAAACAGCTTGGCTTCAAAGGGCAGATAACATCGAGTAATAAACCTAGAAAATTAAAAACCTTTCGAAGCCACGAAGGATGAGTTGTAGCACTGGGGTGTGATGACTCACAAAACTATGCGGAATAGCGCAAGAGTACGAGCAACTGTAAAGTGAACCAAATGAGAAGAAAACAAGTAGTTTTCTGAAACTAAACAAGCTCTAGATTAGTAAGATGGTGACTGTTCTAACGGGACACTCAAGCTTACAAGCACATCGGTCCGACATATTACAAGAATTGACTTATCTCAGAGGATATCACTGGAAGATACTGACATAATTCGTATCTAGTACCGATTTTCTGTAACTCGTGAGGTATAAAAAGATCATAAATAAGGAGCGCACAACAGGCCGAACCACTGGCTTAAGTGTATGTCCATGGAGATGAGACGTTCAAACGTCTCGTCTCTTGAAACTAACCTAAACTAACTTTATGATAAGTCCACTTTTGCGAAAAATTTAATGCGTTATGATACCGTACAAACCATTATTATGGATATGGGCATTTCCACCGATAGGTCCACCGAGGTAAAAAATTAAAAGTTCTTGTAAACATTTTGCATTATCATATATTCATAGGGAAACTATCAAATAAAACTAATGTAAAAAAAATTACATTTATTCATATCCCATTTCGAGATATTCGAATGCAATGTCTCTCAACTGAAAATTTTCTCATTTGGATATTTCCATTGCACGTTTTGTTTTGATAAAAGTTCTTAAAGAGAGACGTTACGAACTGAATTTTCCTCTCTAAAATTTTTCTTAGGGTACAAATGTCAAAAAATATTGCATTAGAAACTATGCGATTAAAAATAACGGTAAGTTATTGCTTTGCATTGTCACATATTTCGATGTCCCGTGCGACATTGAAAAACAACATTTGTTAGTAGTGCGTCTAAAGTAATCAAATATTGAGCACAAATTTTTCATACATAAAAAACCCCGTTCTGAAAAAAGGAAGATTTGTAGTTTTGGTACTCATATAAAGTTGGTCCCGTGCGACATAGTAAGCGTGAAATTTAAAAATTTTAATATACTATGCAACAAAATTTTTGTCGAAGGGCTGTGCATTACATTTTTTGGTGTAATATGGTGTCAACACGAAAAATATTAGAAACAATTTTACGGTAAATTTTTTTTAAAAAAAATTTTCTTTAAAGTTCCCATTTTCAGGGAAGGTGCCCTTAGCATTTGGACCACATTTTTGAAGTATAAGTTGGATAAAGCCAGGATAAAATTTAAATTAAAGGAAATTATGAGTACTACAAGTGTTTACAATGACGCTTTTATGTGGAAACTAAAGAATATTCGGCGGAAATCTGCTTGGGTCATTCTAAGTCATTTGAGCAATGTCCGTCAGCCTGTCCGTCTGTGTCTGGCTAATGCGCATGATAACTTTCGGCAGGGGTAACCGATTGCCTCCAAATTTGGTATGAGTTATCTCAGGCTAAAATCACAGATGGACTACGTTGGTCAACTCCTTCGAGTACTTTCTCCACGAAGGGTCAAAAGTTAGAGAAATATTTATTATCTCATAACTTCTATACTACTACCCAGAATCTTTCACAATTTCACATAGTATTAATTTCTTGGTCGCTATCATCTTGAGAAAAATCGTCGAAGTTGTCATGCCCCTTTTGGGACCTCACATACAAATGGACGATTTTCCACAAAATGATAACGGCTTATAACTTCAATTCCTAAATATACAATCACTTGAAATTTGGCACAGTGTAATGCTTTTTTGGTACCTCCCCTTTTGGTACCTCCCAAGCAAAATGGGCGAACTAAAAAATACGAAAGATGATATCTATTAATTTCCCTTTTACAATATGGGTCCTAATGTATACATTTATTTATGAAAGAGGCACCATTTTCTTCGTTAGGAAAAAAACTTGAACAACTTTTTTTTCGATGTTGTTATATTTTTCATGGTTTTTTCGCGACATTTCGTTTAATACTGCACAATACTTTATTCATACTACACATTTTTCTGAAATTGTTGTTATTATGTGAAAATAAATTCATTGAATAGTTCTGTTGGTTTTTAATAATGTTTTCATATATAATACGTAAAAAGAACAACAGAAACAACATACATATCATGATGGAAAACGATGTCCCGTGCGACATGTCCCGTGCGAATCTGCTGGCAATTAAATTAAATTAAAGTATAAATAATTTTTGGGTAAAATCAAACTTCTTTTTAAGAAAATTAGTCACATTGAAATATTGTCTCAGGTTTCGCTGAAATCGCCTTTTGAATTGTTGTCCGCGAAAACCACTTCTGTTTTTGTCCCGTGCGAGTGCCTTGGTTTTTGGCAATTATCTTGAATACATACAATTTGCGAAAATCAACCTTAGCACCATTTATACGTCTAATTAAGATACATAAGATAAAACAATTGTCGAACCAAAAATCGGTTTTATTTTGACTTTTTTCTCACTTTAAATGTGTACGACTGTCCCGTGTGACATGATGGAAATGCTCATATACAAATTATAGACATAGGAATTCATCTGGGATCTTCTTATGCGTATAACATCAAAACGTGAACCGATATGTCAAATTTGTACAAAATAAGTGGAACAAGTAAGAAAGTTCAGTCGGGTAAACCGACTTATCCCCTCACCTTGAGTCCCAAAAAATATTCGTAAATAATTTTGTTTTGTTTCAATTAAATTGTTGTCAATTTAAACGGCATTTAATAACTTTAAAGTATATACTGGTATTAAAGTTAAAAGCTGTTTACATTTGGTACAAAATGGTATATTTGTGTGAAAGGTACCAAAATCGGCTTGCCAAACTCTATAATGCTAAATTTCAAATCAATTGGATGCAAATGCAGCTTCTATAGGGCTAAAGGGCCAACTCGGACGAAACATATATATTTGAGCTATATCTAAATCTGAACCGATTTCCTTCAAATGGGTTTAAAATGCAGTTTCTATAGGGCTAATGGGCCACATCGGACGAAATATATATATGGGTGCTATAGCTAAATCTGAAGTTGGTCCATGTATTAAGAAACTCTACCATGCTAAATTTCAAAACGATTGGATGTAAACTACAGCGTCTATAGGTCTAATGAGCCAAATCGGACGAAACTTATATATGGGAGCTATATCTAAATCTGAACCGATTTTCTTCAAATTGAGCAATGTTGGTCCACGGACTCTACCATGCTAAATTTCAAAACAATTCTAACAACAACAATTGAACGGCTGATCTCTAGATTTAATTTTTAGAAAAAATTAACCCTTTCAAGGCCGCATACTTTTTATTTGATTGTTGGTTCTCATAATATGGTTAGGACGAAAACAAATTATTTTTAGGGCACAACCATATAAAGTTCACGGGAACCGCATCGCTGGATGATCATAGGGCGCATATAATGGTCGGGCGTTGTTATAAATTATTATAAAATGTTGTCCTGGAATGTTTTTGGGGTTAGTATCAGTTATTTTTATCCCCTCACCTTATCATTTGCTACGAACCAAAAGTGTAACACATCGAAGAAGTGACCTAAGACCCTAAGTATGTTCGGCGGATATCCGTTTTGGGTCATTTTAAGTCGAGTGAGCAATGTCCGTCCGTCTGTCTGCCGGCTGGTGCGCATGATAACTCCCGAAAGGAGTAACCGATTGACTTCAAACTTGGTAATATTTTCTTCTATCTCCGGCTAAGTTCCAAGATGCGCCATATTGGTCCACTCCTTCTAGTACCTCCCCCACAAAGGGTTAACATTTAGTGAAATATTTATTATTTAATAACTTCTATACTACTTATTTGAATCCTCTGAAATTCTACACATAGTATTCGTTTTTAAGTCACTATTACCTCCAGAAAAATGCGCAAAGTTGCCACTCCCCTTTTGGTACCTCCCACACAAAGGGACCATTTTACACCAAAAGTTAACAGCTTATAACTTTAATACCAGTACATATAAATACTTGAAATTTTGTACAGTGTAATGCTTTTATAGTACCTAGATTTCTGAAGTGACCGTTTTTGGACGTCCCTTTTGGTACCTCTCACACAAACGGACCATTTTGTACCAAATGTTCCAACCTTATAACTTTAATACCAGTGCATACAAATACTTGAAATTTTGTACAGTGTAATGCTTTATAATACCTAGAGTCCAGAGAAAAATGAGCGTTATTGGCACCCCCCTTTTGGTACCTCCCACACAAATGGACCCTTTTGCACCATAAGTTAAAAGCTTTTAACATTAATACCAGTACATACAAATACTTGAAATTTTGCACAGTGTAATGCTTTTATAGTACCAAGAGTCCAGAGAAATAATGGGAGTTATTGGCACGCCCCTTTTGGTACCTCCCACTCAAACGGAAATTTGTGTACCAAAAGTTAACAGCTTTTACTTTAATACCAGTGCATACAAATACTTGAAATTTCGTACAGTGCAATGCTTTTATAGTACCTAGAGTCTAGAGAAAAGTGGCCGTTATCGGCACGGCCCTTTTGGTAACACCCACACAAATGGACCATTTTACAAAAAAAGTTAACAGTGTATAACTTTAATACCAGTACATACTTTAATGTTATCAAATGCAATTTAAATTGATAATAATTTAATTAAAACAAAAAAATAATTTTCTAATTTTTTTTGGACTCAAGGTGAGGGGATTCGTAAGTCGGTTTACCCGACTGAAATTTTTTACTTGTTCAATAATCAGTTTTCCCCAGCCCAAAATAATTTCTTCGGATTTTATATTCACTTCGAACTGACATGTGATGGAGTTTCCTGATAATCCTACTTATAGTTTAAATGGAATTTTTATCCACCTTGGAGTTATATGACATTTGCCAAATATTATTATGCAATTAATTCCACCTTCTTTCCTTTCTAATTTACTGTTACTAACTAATTCACATAAATCATATCCGACGTCATATGCACAAGAAGATCATCGAAGTCTATTCAAAAGTCCAGCACAGGTGGAAACGACAAACTGATGTTCTACCATCAGTCCCAGTGGCAGTACGAGCAGCAGTAAAGAGACAGTAATTGCAGATATATTTAGTCAAATTACCGATTTCCCACACACAGCAGAACTAGCCAAATCTAAGGGAACGATTCCAACGATAACAAAAGTCGACGCACCTTTCTCAAATTTACCACCAACATCGTTGCGATAACGTGAAGACGTAGACCATCATCATCGCTCGCTTCACTCTCCGGGACTAAAAGAAAAATTCCATATCCATTGACAACAATTTGGTCGAACATAAATAGGTTCCATTTCAGAGGAAAAGTCTGTGGCAACTGCTGCAACGTCTCCGTTGTCGTTGGTGGTGTTGGTAGAGGTGGTTCATTGCGCATGCACGGTACCAAATCCAATTTACCGCCCCTCGTTATGGAACCTGCATTGCCATCCGTCGCGAGGCATATATGCCAAATAGGAGGAACATATATATGGGAGATATATGTAAATCTGAACCGATTTTTACCGAATTTTGCACACACCAAAGACAGGTGTGTGCAAAGTTTCATTGAGATCGGACCATAATTACGACCTGTACTTTGATTACAAGAATACATTAACAGACAGACGGACATAGCTAAAACAACTCAGGAAGTGATTCTAAATCGATCGGTATAATAAACGTTGGGTCTATCTTATCTCTTTTTGGATGTTTCAAACAAATGCATAAAGTTGTAACACCCCGTACCATTTGTGTGGTGTAGGGTATAAAAATATATTTGCGAACTTGCACAAATGAAATATGTGTTTTTAAAAACGTTGCTGACTTTTTCGAATTTAACTTTTAATTTTTTCTAGATTTCGTAAACATTATACACTAGGACGGGTTGATTTGTATGGATGAAAAAAAAATTAAAAATCGTATAGCAAAAACGTAATCTACATTAAATTCTAAGAAAATTCTCCGAAGAAACCCTGGGTCTAAAATCAAAACCTAATCCGCGCCTCTCGACTTGAAAATGTTTTCCTCTTCTTTCGCTTAAATTATTTTCTTTTTTTGAAATATATTATGTTTTATTATACACTCACTTTAGTGATACGAGGGTATATATCATTTGCTACGGGCCAAAAGTGTAACACATCGAAGGAGTGACATACGATTTAAAGTATGTTTAGCGGATATCCGTTTTATGTCGTTTTAAGTCGAATGAGCAATGTCCGTCCGTCTGTCTGCCTGTCTGCTAGCTGGTGCGCTCGATAACTCTCGAAAGGTGTAACCAATTCACTTCAAATTTGGTATGTGGTAATATATTTTTCTATCTCCGGCTAAGTTCGAAGATGGGCCATATTGGCCCACCACTTCTAGTACCTCCCCCACAAAGTGTTAATATTAAGTGAATTATTGATTATTTAATAACTTCTTTACTACTTATTTGAATCCTCTGAAATTCTACACAAAATATTATTTTATTAGTCACTATCACCTTAAGAAAAATAGACGAAGTTACCTCGCCCCTTTTGATACCCACCACACAAATGGACCATTTTGCTCCAAATGTTAACAGCTTATAACTTGAATACCTATGCACAAAAAGACTTGAAATTTTGTACAGTGTAATGGTTTCATAGTACCTACAATCCAGTGAAAAATGGGCGATGTTGCCACGCACCCTTTTGGTACCTCCCACACAAAATGGACAAATGGACTTGGGTGAATATTTTTTTTAATGAAAAAATTTTGAGTGTAGAAAAGATATAAAGTGCAAAACAATTTTATTCAGAAAATTCGATTTCTTTTTGGAAAAAGATATTTTTTCTAAAATTTATTTTTTTTGGCAAAGGCGGGCATGTACATTTTCAAGTCGAGAGGCGCGGATTAGGATTTTATTTTAGATACATGGTTTCTTCGGAGAATTTTCTTAGAATTTTATGTAGTTTAAGTTTTTGCTATACGATTTTAATAAAAAAAAATCAACCAGCCCTATTATACACTGAAAAAAAGTGTACGGGAAAACCATTAAAATTTTCTTAACTTTTAAGATTTTTTAAAGTCGAACCTTGCACTCTGAAAAAATCGCTTCTGTAGTATATTGTCCCAAACATATTCTGCTAGATATATACAAATGTTTAGGGCACACTCTAAACATATTATACTTAGTACACATAAAAATTACATATTTGGGAAGATGTTGTTCTAATAAAATGTTTGTTTCCATTCTAAAATTTTTATTTTGGGACTACTATTAACGAAACAATTATTTTTTGCATTCAGCTAATATATCTATACCTGTCCTAAGGTTTTATGTTTTTCAGCAATAATAAATGTTTTACAGTAATAAGGTATAACTCGAAATCAGTGAAAAATTAAAAATTAAATTCGAAATATCTTTTTTAAACCAAATACAATTAAAGAAATTCCAAACAAATATTTTTTTTCACAGATTTTATTTGAGAAAATTGGTTTGCAAATATGTTTTGTTGTAGTATATTAATGTAGGCGTTTCAAATAAATTTTATTGATTTTCAAATAAAATGTATTTGTTCGGAAATATAAAATATTTAAAAATTTGTGTTCCAAATATATTTTCTTTCGATTCAAACATATCAAAAGAAGCGATTTTGCCCCATGTGCTGAATGATTAGTATCATATACCCTCCACCATGGATTGATTGCATTTAACTATATGAATAGAAAAATCTTTGGATATGAAGAAAATCAAGGAACGATCCTTTCTGTTTAAACAAAGCAAATTTTGACGCCTGAATTTCTTTAGCCAAATTCTTCATCCTATAAATGTGGTATTTATGCGTTATATTAGCATATTGATACAACAGAATATACATTTTATTGAGGTAACTTCTTAACAAAATAGAATACAAACTGCAAAGTTGCAGCTAAATTGCTTAGAAAATGTGGTGCTTACTGCTTAGACATGCTTTTTTGAGAGCGACATCTATAGGTGGGCTATAACATAATATGATCTGATTTAAACCACTATTCTTTCCTAATAAAATACTCAGAAAATGTGGTATTTATGGCTTAAATAAGCTTGTTTTAGAGCGACCTCCTAGGGTGACTATAACAAAATATGAATCGATTTGTAAAATTTTTGCAGCGATGAATGCTTGTCGCAGAATTTCTCACACTCGGCTTCTCTGCCATTTCTTATTTGTATCACATGTATTGACCCTTTCCAAATTATGTTTCCTAAACTTATCAAATATGTAAGTACTAGCTGAGCCCGGTGCGCTTCGCTGCCCATGTCAAAATTAGCGCTGTAGAAACTGTATTTTATATCCGATCAGTACGAAATTCGGCAGAAAGAGGTTTGTTATTACATGAAGGAATACTGCAAAATTCGGAGAAAATCGGTTCAGATTTAGATA
The DNA here is from genome assembly GCA_963930755.1 of Eudasyphora cyanicolor. Lineage (NCBI taxonomy): Eukaryota > Metazoa > Arthropoda > Insecta > Diptera > Muscidae > Eudasyphora > Eudasyphora cyanicolor. The sequence goes on from OZ005737.1 coordinate 97,129,165, forward strand.
TAGCCCCCATATATATGTTACCCCCGATTTGAAATTCAAGCGCTGCAGAAACTGTATTTTATATCCGATCAGTAAGAAATTCGGCAGAAAGAGATTTCTTATTACATGAAGGAATACCGCAAAATTCGGAGAAAATCGGTTCAGATTTAGATATAGCCCCCATATATATGTTACCCCCAATTTGACATGTAAGCGCTGTAGATACTGTGTTTTATATCCGATCAGTACGAAATTCGACAGAAACAGGTTTCTATTTTACATGAATGAGTATTCAAGGAAAATCGATTCAGATTTATATATAACCTCCATATATATGTTCCTCCAGATTTGGTTACAAAGCGCTATAGAAGTTGTACTTTACTTCCGATCATTACAAAGTTCTCCAGAAAAATGTTTCTCAATTTAGGAACGAATATTGCTTAATTTAGCGATTATCGTTTCAAAATAAGATATACATACACACACACACACCACATTTAGTGGAAAGTCCAGAAAATAGAAATGTATACTTATAAAATTTCCAAATTCTTGTTTCATTGGTCATGCATCACATTATCATATTGCGATTGTATTGGAGTGAGCAGCTGTAATTATCGCATACCGAGCATTTATGTTCATGTATATCCTATATAATACTTGCAAGATATATCAAAATATGGGCTGTGCCACGCCCACTGGTCCTATTCCGCCCATTTGTAAGCCAATCACGTAGACTGCTACCGGATACATATACGCAAAATTTCAACACTCTCGCTAACAAAATGAGCAAGATAATTCAATTTCAAAATTTGGCTTATATGGGCAGTGGCACGCCCATTGGTCAGATCCCGCGAATTTTTGGACCAATCACGTGGACTGTCACCAGATACATATGTACAACATTACAGCACTCTAGATAAAAAACAAGATATATCAATTTCGAAATTTGGCTTATAAGGGCGGGGCCACGCCCACTGGTCCGATCCCGCCCATTTTCTGACCAATCACGCAGACTGCCACCATATACATATACACAAAATTCCAGCACTCTCGCTAACATATTGTGCAAGATATATCAATTTCAAAATTTGGCTTATGTGGGCGGGGCCACGCGCATTGGTCCGCTCCCGCCCATTTTTGGAAAAATCACGTGGACTGCTACCAGATACATATACACAACATTGCAGCACTCTCGCTAGCAAATTGTGCAAGATATCGAAATTTCAAAATTTGGTCTATGTGGGCTGGGCAACGCCCATTGAGCCGATCCCTCCCATTTTTTGACCAATCACGCAGACTGCCACCATATACATATACACAAAATTCCAGGTCTCTCGGTATAAAATTGTGCAAGATATCACATTTTTAAAATTTGGCTTATATGGGCGGTGCCAGGCCCATTGGTCCGATCCCGCCCATTTTTGGAAAAATCACGTGGACTGCTACCAGATACATATACACAACATTGCAGCACTCTCGCTGGCAAATTGTGCAAGATATCTCAATTTAAAAATTTGGTCTATGTGGGCGGGGCCACGCCCATTGAGCCGATCCCGCCCATTTTTGGACCAATCACGGAGACTGTCACCAGATACATATAAACAAAACTGCAGCACTCTTGATAATAAATTGTGCAAGATATTGAAATTTCAAAATTTGGTCTATGTGGGCGGGGCCACGCCCATTGGGCCGATCCCGCCAATTTTTGGGCCAATCACGTAGACTGTCACCAGATACATATACACAACATTGCAGCACTCTCGCTAGCAAATTGTTCAAGATATCGAAATTTCAAAATTTGGTCTAAGTTGCCGGGGCCACGCCCATTGGGCCGATCCCGCCAATTTTTGGACCAATCACGTAGACTGTCACCAGATACATATACACTCAAATACAGAACTCTCTCTAATAAATTGTAGAAAATATTTGAATTTCAAAATTTGGCTTATATGGGCGGGGCCACGCCCATTGGTCTGACTCCGCCCATTTTTGGAAAATTCACATTATCTGCCACTAAATGCATACACAAAAAATTTCAGCACTCTAGCTAAAAAATTTTCTTAATATCAAAATTGGACCTCTATGGGCGGGTCCACGCCCACTTGATATATCGAAAATTCAAGTACCCTATTTTCAGCACCCCCTTCACATGTACATTCTGTGAAAATTTCAAGATGATCGGTCTAGCCGTTTAGACGTCTATACGGAACAAACATACAAACCCACAAACAGACACTCTCTTTTATATATATATAGATAGATTTGTAAAACAGTACATGTATTGAAGATCAGAAATTTGCAGCGAAATCGAGTGTGAGGATTTCTACGAGAATTGCGCACACGTTTCTTAGATTTCCTCAAAAGTTTTGTTTTTGTGTCTGAAGTTTTTTGACGTTATTATTAATCACATGTCGTTCGTAGCCGATGCATAAGATCAACAATTGTTTCTTTTAAATATTTTTGACCAGCAAAATTACCAAATAATCCGACGAGTAAGCAAAGTTCGATAATGGTAAGTACTAATATTTTATCCACTTTTCTCATTATTTTAACATGGGGATGTCATTGGAGGAAAGTACTTCCCAAAAGCATACAATAAATTTTGCATATAGTCGCGCGTGTTTCTCGAAATAAATGATTTCATCATGACAGATTCGAATTTCTGAACCCAAACCCCGATGTGAAAAAATCTTCAATGGTCTATCATCATACGATATACGTAAATATTAAGGTATTTTCATTTAAATCTGCACGAATTATTTGAACACAAGTTGATGATGAATACTAATGGAACTGAATGAATCATATGATGAAGATGATTCATCCGCCGATGAAACTAAGGAAGTTATTGATGAAGACAGAAACTCAGCATTATTTCACCTACACTGAAAAAAGAAATAGTAATAAAATTAATGACGACACATTCTTAAATTAAGTATGCGCACTCAGAAAAATGGCAATAGTTTATGTGAGTAAAATCTATATCTCAGTTTAGTTCAAGATTTTTACTCATGTTTAGTTAAATTTTCCTCAAAACTGGGAAATTGAACTAAATTCAAAGATATAGCAATTTGGTTACATACTCGGAAATGGGATATGATTTTACTTACTTAAAATTCCATCGACCAAGTACTATTTGGTAAATTTTGACTTTTACCGAGGAAGGATTTCCTATCGTCGAAGAAACTTTTACTACTCCTCGAAAATAAATCATTTTAGGAAATTTTAACTAGAAATATCCGAATTTCCTTAGTTCTAGTTCATGTTTTTCTGAAATTTATAATACGGTTTTCAAATAATCCTTGAATAGTCGTTAAGCAAAAAATTCCCGTTCGTTTCAAGAGATTCTTTCCTTAACTGCTCAAATATCATTTCAAACAGAAGCTGCGAAGTTAAGTAATTTAACTTCGCAGCAAATATATAGGATTATATGTTAAATACTTAAGACATAAGATTGGGACATTGAATGAGAATTCTATTTGTTTCAGGTTTTTTGAATTTGTTTCAAATACATTGGAGCAAAATATTTATTGGAAAATTCCCGAGAATATTTTGCTGAATTATATTAGTAGTAATGAACTAAAATTTAGTTTACTTCTACAAGTTGCAAGTTCAAAAATTACTCATTTATAGTTAAACGTTTCTTACATTTTAGTTTAATTTTCGTATATTCAAGTAAAATTTAACTTCATTTGAGGAATTATTTTACTTCCATTTAGTAAAAATGTAACTTAATCTTAGTAAAAAAATTACTTGATTTTAGTTAAAATTTTCTTAATTTTTAGTAAAAATTTCCTGATTTCAAGTAAAAATGTACCTGATTTTAGTGAAAATTTAACTAGATTTTTTCCAAATTTCATGTAAATTTTTACTTAAACTGAGTTAATTTTTCCTTAATATGAGTTCAATTGAACTAGATATAAAGGAATATTTACTAAATTCATGTTAGTATTAAGTAAAACTAAGTTCAAAACATTTGCTAATATTAAGGACAAATGTGAACTTGATTTGGGAAAAAATTGCTTTAGCGCCATATGAAGTTTAATTTTCCTGAAGTTTAGTTCATTTTAACTTATCTTTGGGTTCATTTTTTTGGATTCCGACCTCGGCATCAATTCAATCACAATTTTCATAAAAATAATGAAAATTTACATGTTTTTTACGAAATTTTCCTTAATTTAAAGTTTTTTGAATTTGAATTAATGACTATCTAATCATTAGTTTTGTGTACGGCCTTCTTTAAATTTACGCCTTTAAATTGAAGAAACTAATCATAATTTTTGTGACAATCCGCATTATTTCAAGTAATATTTCAATACTTTTAAGGATTTTCTGCATTAAAACTATGATGTAGACATGTCATAGCTATAATGCCGAATCGGACTTAATTGACAGTATGAAATATTTGAGTAATAAATTTAAGGATATGCTCCCCTTAAAGGAAAGACTGTCTTGGTAATAAATGTTATGACATTTGCCATTATTCTTAAGAATACATACGAGAGAATTATACAATCTCTCTCCCTCTCCCTCTCTCGCTCGGAGAATCAGTTTTGTTTGTTAAGCGTACCCTATACTGTGGATTTGTTGTACAACATCATGTTCTCTTAAGGCCAGGTTAGGCATACGTAACCGTAATTTATCTTTACCGTTGCCGTAACGTTGCCCGTTTGAGCGATTAGCCGACGTTGAGAAAACGAGTCATATGTTTTGACAACAACAACACATAAGTAAACAAAAAAGCCGCGATTTCTTTTTGTTTAGGTTTATTAAAAATGAAGTTAAAAAGAATGTTTATAAATTTGTGTTTTTTAAATCTGTGCAGAATTTACAATAAAAGTAATCAAGAAAATAGCGTCGAATTAGAAGATGGAGTGGACGTCCTATAAACAATGACTGGGCGAAAGCCGGACACTAGAACGCCGAAGCAACGGATTATACCGGCAGAGAGACTAGCAATAACACCACTGTATGTCAAATATTGCTTTATCCTATGATTCCAAGTTGGGAAATATAATAATACCATTCTATTCTTTAAAATTGTAGATATTTGGGTCACGGTTGTACCATACAATCGATTGCATGGAGTCACTAGCTGGGGAAAACAACAATTCGAAATATTATTTTAGAATGCAGTGAAGTTTTGTGGCGCTTGCTTTCGCCGATTTATTTAAGTGAACAAACTACACAGCAGTACAAACACATTGCCAATGATTTTCAACGAATGTGGGATATGCCGAATTGTGTGGGAATCTGCGATGCTAACTATACATTCATATCAGTTAATGTTGGAAGTTATGGCAGCCAACACGATGGGGGTATGTCCATTAAACTTCAATTTATTTATATTCTATTTTAATACAAACAATTTAAATTTCTTAATTTGAATTAAATACAGCTATATTCCAGTACTCTCCGTTTGGCCAATCAGTTATTTTAGGTACAGTATCTGTACCTCCTGGTAAACCATTATCGTCAGCATCCTCTGAAGCCTTTCCTCATTTTTTATTGGCGATGCGGCGTTTCCCTTGAGGAATATCCTTGGTCTAAGTCAACAACTTTAGACGAGCTCAGAGAAAACATCCAACGCGAAATTGCCAACGTTCCGGTCGAAATGTGTCCAAGAGTGGTGTAAAATTGGGTCCAAAGAATAGATCGCTGTTGACGGGCTCGTGGTGGTCATATGACCGAAATTGAATTTCATTCTTTAAATGTAACATTTGCACTACACCTGAAATTTGAACTCTATATCTTAAATGTTCTGTGTTTTATTAATATATACAATTCTTATGTCCTTAATGGAAAACTCTTTACTTATGTCTATTTCCACTGAAGAGGGACTCAGCCAAATCCAATCTCTATCTATAAATAAGTCCACGTTTGTAGAGACGCTTATAATGCTGTCAAATTAACCCACAATGAAGAAGATTGGCGCAATGATTGTCTCGTACTGTCGTCAGAAGAATCCTGAAGCAGATTATAAATGTAATTTTTAATGGAGTCAGCCGCGACCTTCATAAAACTCACCTGTAACGCCCAGCTCCTTGCCAATTAGCTTCCAAGCTTCTCGCTTTTTTTCAGATATCCTATATGCTGGATTATATTTATTGTATAAGAATTCGTGCTACTACACCAATGAAATCAAATATTCGTCTTTCATGTTTATTTGCACTTTTAAACAACAAATAATTAATAAATTATTTTTTTTACTTTTCTCGGTGAACATACAATTGTAATTGTAAACAACATGTAGTATCAGCTTGTCAAATTGTACGTAAACGGAACGTCCAATTCTGATTTCAACAGATTCAGCCGTCCGTTTACGTTTCGTTTCCGTTGGCTAATCGTTTACACTGATTTCCATATGACAGATTGAATCAGCTGATTCGTTACGTTACGGGGGCGTTACGGTTAAGTTTGCCTAACTGGGCCTTTAGATGTTGTGTTCGACGATTGTTTGTCCTTACATTACCCAAGCAATCTGACCAACATCATTTTATGAGAGGCACCAACACGGACGGTTGTGCGTGTGCAGCGAAAAAAAAAACAAAATGCCGTCGGCAAAAATATGCGACCATAAAAATTAGGGTATTTTTTAAATGAATAATTAGGAAATTTTTGAACGAATTTGTTTATACCCTAATTCCATATGAATCTGCATTGTGCGTTATATTTTTTAATGTGATATACAAATGTACCTGATACAAATTTTACCTGACTTTCAGTACATTTGTTTCATATTTTCATGCAAAAGAATATGTGCAGAAACAGAGGAGAAAAGTAAAAAAACCGCCATGCCAATTTCGTTGATTCTTAATTACATTTAAAAATATTGCTTTCCAAAAAGAATGTTTGGAAGAGAGTGAAACAAATTATGTATAATTTTGAAGGAAATGGAAGGAAAGTGTTCTTTAAATAAAAAAAGCTACAAAAATCTACGAAAAATATGTATGTACATATTTATCTTCCACAAGAAATGGCCTATTGCCTTTAAACCAACACAAAAAATAAATTTAGCTTTTAAAATAAATTTGTAACAAGCCGGTCATTCAAGGAAAATTAAGCGAAATTTATTTTATTTATAATTCAGAAAATCCAACCAAAATTTCCGATCTCTTTCCAATTTTACGCGTCTTTACTTAATCAAATGTCTTTTTGCCGACGGCACTTTGTTCTCCTTTCGTATTTCCACCACAATGTTTATTTTGAACTGACGAAATGTTGTCATACCTGACATTAATTACACTGTAGATTTGCATGAGCCAACATGAAAATATCAAAATCGTTTTGATTTTCGTCCAGCATCCATGAACAGACATCATGCAGCTTTAAGGGCACCTTATATTGTGGATTTGTTGTCAAGGCCTGCTTACACATTTGTTGTCAAGGCCTGCTTACACACATCAGTTTTGTCGTACAACTTGTGTGATCCATGGATTTATTCACAGTCTAAGGAGCTGCTTGATGAGTGTTCATGGATGTTGGACGAAAATCAAAACGATTTTGATATTTTCATGTTGGCTCATGCAAATCCACAATGTAATGGCAGGTATGACAACATTTCGTCAGTTCAAAAGAAACATTGTGGTGGAAACACGAAAAGAGAACAAAGTGCCGTCGGCAAAATGACATTTCAGTAGAAACCTCAGATGCGTAAAACTGAAAACGGAAAGAGATAGGCAATTTTGGTTGGATTTTCTTTGAATTATACAACAGTATGCCAAGATTATGGAAAATTAAAAGTGAAGAATATAAGAATTGTTATTATTTTTCTTTCAAAAATATTTACGTTGATTTTAAATTTGAAAAAATAAATTTCGCTTAATTTTCCTTGAATGACCGGCTTGTTAAAAATTTATTTTAAAAACTAAACTAATTTTTTATGTTGGTTTGAAGGCAATATACAATTTCTTGTGGAAAATAAATATGTACATATGTAAATATTTTTCGTAGATTTGTTAAGCATTTTAATTTAATGAACATTTTCATTTACTTCAAAAGTATACAGAATTTGTGTCTGTCTCTCCCAAACATAATTTTTGGAAGGCAATATTTGTAAAAGTAATTAAGAAACCCCGCTGGAGTTGTCAGTCTCCTAACGGGCGCGTCCCCAGGTGGCGGATAGGGGGAGGGGGATGGACACACTGTTTCATCTCAACTAGGGATGCCTCAGGGAGGGTGGATTTTTTCTATCCTTACTGAGGCGCCCCTGGGGGGGATGGAACAGTGTGTACACCACCTTAGGGAATATTGCATTCCCCGCGGACCAAAACTGACTATGGGGGTGTTTCCCCTAAAACAAAAAAACAATATGGAAAGTAGGAAATGTGTAAATAAAGTTACGGTGCAGGGAGTAATAACCCCAGTACCGGCGGCAATTGTTGATGTGCTCCCTAGTCACGTGCCGTCGTTATCCCAAGATAGCGAGCCAAAAAATTTTTCAATGTCTCCTACAGGTGTGGCTGCCTTGGCACCTGTAGTCGTAGTAAGTGAAACAAGCGCAACCAATCCTCCTACAGGTGTGGGTGCCTTGGCGCCTGTAGTCGCAGACAATGCAACAAGCGCACATACAGCCATTGGCAAAAATACGGAGAAGGAAGAGGAGGAACCACGGGAGAGTATTAACTGGACCCAGCCTTCTAGTACAGGTAGAGAATCCGATTCCGACTCCGACTCAAACGAACACGTTAACATTACTGTTTTAGCTAACTCCAAAGACGTCGAGGTCAGCAAGATGGTAGAAGAAGTCAACGCGTGCATGGCACAGCTCACGACAAAAAAGAAGAAGCTATCAGGGGCACAACGACGAAAGTTGAAGAAGATGAACCGAAGCAGCAAACAGGCCATAGTGCAGGATGCTCCAAAGGAGCTATCTGAAACTCCATCCACCTCTGCGGAGGCAGGAAAGAGGATCAGATCTCCAGAAGAGCAGAACACTGCGAAACCGCCGAAGAAGAAAAAGAGCTCCCCGCTTTCAAGTAAATTGGAGAGAACAAGTCAAGCCCCTCACGAAGGAGACTCCAGTCTGTATCCTGGTGGAGAGGGCGGCGACAAAGTCGATCCAACTACAAAGGAAGCGAGCGCAACCACGGAACCCTCCGGAAAGCATAGTACATCCAAAAAGATGTCACGATCTTTACGGAAGAGGAAGTTGGTTGATGAAAAAGGTAAGAAGCCACCATCTTATGCCAAAGTAGCCAGAAAGCAATATAGAGACGAGCTCTGCTACGCAGTGATCGACATCAACAGAGCATCCGGCAAAATCCCCACTGACCAACACAACAACGTTGAAGACTTGGTGAATAATAAAATTGTGGAGCACGCTCTCAACTCCGACGACGGGCCCCCAATTCAAATAATGAGCAGCGAGTTCAAAGGGGACACACTGAGGATGAATTTCGCGTCACCAGAATGTATAGAGACCCTCAAAGAGCTTGTGGATAGCATCCCCTCTCCCTGGGAAGGCGCTAAGCTGAAACTGGTCAGGAGGAGGGACATCCCTCAGCTCATAAAAACAACAGTACACGTCAAAGGATGGGGCAGCAATTTCACATCAGAACGCATGCTCAAACTCTTTGGCCAGCAAAACAAGGGACTGGACGTGAAGAGGTGGGAAGTCTTCCACAGAGAGAATGACCGTGATGGCACTCTCCTTGTGGTGGGTTTGGATCGGCTCTCCATGGCCAGCCTGGTCAAGACGAAGGGTATGGCGTTCTATGTGAACAAAGCAGTCTTCTTCAAAATTGGTAAGGCTTTGGTTGGCGCTGAAAACCGGACAACTGAGCCAATAAATAATAAAGGCAGCGATGAAGATAAGCGCTCACTGCAGCCAAAAAATGATGAGGGAGCCGAATCTACAATCACTGACTCCCAAGAAGACCGGTTACTGGAGGACCAATGATTGAAGTCGTCCAGATAAACCTCCATCGGAGCGAGGCGGCAACCAACGCTTTGATGGAAATAATAAATAAAGGTAAGACTCATATTGCTTTAATCCAAGAACCATGGACGATTCGAAACAAGGTTACTGGCTTAAATCACGTTAATTACCAACTGTTTTATGCAAATACAGGAACTAGACCAAGGACTTGTATTATATGTCACAAAAATTTATGTTATCTTTTTTCTCCAGAGTTGTCAACATCGGATGCTACAGTACTGAAACAAGGGAATGGAAGTGTATACCTAGCATCAGTATATCTGCCTTTCGATTCACCGACATTACCACCTACGTCGGAACTACAACGCTTGGTGAGGAAAGTCAAACAAACAGGTAACGAAGTACTAGTAGGTTGCGATGCTAACTCTCACCACGTCGCGTGGGGTAGTACTAACATTAATAAACGGGGCCAGGCCCTAGTAGAATTCTTGAATACTAACGACCTAATAACACTTAACATAGGTAACACGGCTACCTTCGTTAATAGAATAAGGGAAGAAGTATTAGATATAACAATATGTTCAGAAAATCTAATAGACGTGATACAGGAATGGAGGGTCTCTGAAGAACATTCTTTTTCTGATCACCGTTACATAAGGTTTAAGATAGCACGGCCACCGCCGAACCCAATAAGTTTCAGAAATAAGGCCAAAACTAAATGGACAAAATTCGGGAAGCTAATTAGAGAAAGACTAGGGCATGGACTTTTCGAGTGCCTAAGTGTTGAGGATATTGACACTAATGTTGACTACATTACGGATATATTAGTAAGGTCTTTCGAAGACAGCTGTCCGCTTCGAGAAAGGAAATCAGCCCAAGAGAAGCCTTGGATGACCGGGGAGATTCGCAACATTGGGAAAGAGGTCCGTAGACTTTACAATAGGGCACGCCGTAAAAAATCTCCAGTATACTGGGACGACTACCATAGAAGACTCAGAGAATATAACAAAATCACAAGAACAGCAAAACGAAACTCCTGGAAGCTATTCTGCGAACAGGTCGATAGCGTTAACGATGTTTCTAAAATTAAAAAGTTCCTCTCAAAAACCCATACCCAAACCGAAACAATGGAAGACGATATGGGCAGAAGAGTGGACTCAACCGAAGAGATGGTAAGACTTTTGATGAACACCCATTTTCCGCAAGGTACGACGGGCCAGACTGAGATACCGAACTACAGTGAAAATGAGGAACAACTAAGTCATATCATTACAGACCATATGGTCAAAGAAGCCGTAAGAAGCTTTTCACCATTTAAGGCACCAGGACCTGATGGAATATTTCCGGCACTACTACAGATGGAGGTGGATTACATATCAACTCATCTAGCCGCCATTTTCACAGCATGTCTAAAATTCGCATACACACCGAAAGCCTGGCAGGAGGCAAGGGTAGTTTTCATACCTAAACCCGGCAAGGCAAGTTATGCAACACCTAAGGCTTATAGACCAATAAGCCTAACATCGTTCTTACTCAAAACCATGGAGCGTATAGTGGATACCATGATTAAAAGTAAGATACCAGGCGAAATGCTAAAATTTAGACAACATGCCTATGTTAAAGGGCGATCGGTGGATACCGCCCTACACGATGTAGTACACAACATAGAAGAATCCTTCAATGGAAAGATGTATACACTTGCGGTATGTATAGACATTGAAGGGGCGTTCAATAATGTACGGACCGACACACTCATCCAATCCTTAGACCAGTTTCAGGTGGACCGGGCTCTCCGAGACTGGATAAGCCACATGCTAAGGAATAGATGGATAAATTGTGGGTCCCACGACATAAAAATAAGAGACAGAGTAGCACAGGGAACACCACAGGGCGGTATTTTATCACCACTCCTGTGGGTCACTACTATAAATAGTCTCCTAAGGATACTAACGGATGAAGGACTTAAACCAGTCTGTTACGCAGATGACGTTATAATACTTCTGAGGGGGAAGAATCCTAATCAACTTTGTAGAAGGGCCGAAACGGCTCTAAAAATTGCATATGACTGGGCTCGACCGAGAGGCCTAAATGTAAACCCAGAAAAGACAGAGATATGTCTGTTCACAAGGAAAACGAAGATTGGTCAGTATGATGACCCGCATTTCCTAAACAAAACAATTCCAGTTTCCAACAGGGTTAAATACTGAGGTGTTATCCTGGACAGGAAACTAAATTGGAAGTGCCACATAGAAGAACGAGCAAACAAGGCTCACATATGCTGGGCACTATGTAGAAGAGCCATTAGCTCAAAATGGGGCCTTAATCCAAGTATGACACAATGGCTCTACAAGAGCGTAATCAGACCTATTTTGACTTACGCATCAGTAGTGTGGTGGACATCAATGAAGAATAAGTGCAACATAATGATATTACAAAAGGTCCAACGAATGTGTTGTCTCGGCATAAGCGGGACAATGAGGACCACATCCAGTAGGGCATTGGAGACGATCTTGAATATCCAACCAATAGAAATACAGATTAGATATGAAGCTGCCCTCACGGCGACGAGGCTCAAAGTGATGGGCGAATGGATCGAAAGCGATCACGTGTCATATCATCAAAAGATAGCTGAGGTAGTGACGGTGGATTTAACTGACATATCATCAGTATCCGACAGAATACCTGAAAGATCAATGGTTGCTGAGTGTGAGACCATGATACCAGACAGACAATCCTGGATTGATGGAACCGTAGTACAGACAACATCTGGAAATTGCTGTTATACAGATGGATCGAAACTAGGGGAGAGAACGGGGCTAGGACTTTACATCGAAGAACCGGAAACCGAACTCTTATTCCGTCTGCCAGACCATAACACAGTCCTGCAGGCGGAAGTCCGAGCAATTACAGAATGTGTGAGCTGGCTTGGGACTAACACAAGACCAACAAAAGTGAATATTTTCACAGATAGCCAAATGGCTATTAGGGCGATAACGTCTAGAACGGTGAGGTCGAGGACCGTTTTAGATTGTAAAATGGCGATTAACGCCTACTCCGAATACGGCACTATATGCATCATATGGGTGCCTGGCCATTGCGGAGTAAGGGGTAACGAGAAAGCAAACGCCTTGGCATCTAGAGCCAGAGACTTGCAAACAACAACATTAGAGAACGCAAAACCCTTCAGAGTTATGCGTTCTGAACTACAAATATGGGCGAAGAACGCCCATATCACGCTATGGAATAGTGAAAACGTTGGGAAGACAACGAAGGTCTTGTGGGGTGACCCAAACGAGGACAAGGCCAAGACCTTACTGAGATTGAGCAAGGTAGAAATTAGTAAGATCATGGGCGTCCTTACAGGACACACATGCTTACAAGCACACCTACATAGGATAGGAGTTGTAGATGACAGTATATGTAGGGCATGCGGGGAGGATGATGAAACGTTGGAGCATTTCCTCTGCCACTGTCCAGCGTTCGCCAACAATAGATCACGTTTCTTAGGAAATGATGCTATACCAGACTTGACCCAACTTAGGGGCGTAGACTGGAAGAAAATTAAGGACTATGTCGACAGTACAGAGTTCCTAAAATAGCTTACCGACCTTTCTAAATAATAACAATTAGAGCGCACAACAGGCCGAATACTGGCTTACGTGTATGTCCAAGGACATGAGGTGGAATTTCACCGCCTCCTCTTCTCAACCTAACCTAACCTAATTAAGAAACAACGATATTGGCATGACATTTATTTTACTTTTCTCCTCTGTTTCGGCATATATTATTTTGTATGAAAACATGAAACAAATGTATTGAAAAAGTCAGGTAAAATTTTTATCAGGTACATTTGTATATCACATTAAAAATATAACGCACGATGCACACTCATATGGAATGTGGGTATAAACAAATTCTTTCAAAAAGTCCCTAATTATTCATTAAAAAAGGTTGAAGGAAAATACCCAAATTTTTATGGTCACATATTTTCATTTTGCCGACGGCATTTTGATCTTTTTCTTCTCTGCACACGCACAACCGACCACGTTGCTGTCGTAGATGAAATGATGTTGTAGAGATTGTAAATATTGCCACTGTCCAGCGTTCGCCAACAATAGATCACGTTTCTTAGGAAATGATGCTATACCAGACTTGACCCAACTTAGGGGCGTAGACTGGAAGAAAATTAAGGACTATGTCGACAGTACAGAGTTCCTAAAATAGCTTACCGACCTTTCTAAATAATAACAATTAGAGCGCACAACAGGCCGAATACTGGCTTACGTGTATGTCCAAGGACATGAGGTGGAATTTCACCGCCTCCTCTTCTCAACCTAACCTAACCTAATTAAGAAACAACGATATTGGCATGACATTTATTTTACTTTTCTCCTCTGTTTCGGCATATATTATTTTGTATGAAAACATGAAACAAATGTATTGAAAAAGTCAGGTAAAATTTTTATCAGGTACATTTGTATATCACATTAAAAATATAACGCACGATGCACACTCATATGGAATGTGGGTATAAACAAATTCTTTCAAAAAGTCCCTAATTATTCATTAAAAAAGGTTGAAGGAAAATACCCAAATTTTTATGGTCACATATTTTCATTTTGCCGACGGCATTTTGATCTTTTTCTTCTCTGCACACGCACAACCGACCACGTTGCTGTCGTAGATGAAATGATGTTGTAGAGATTGCATGAGTAATGTAAGGGCAAACAGTCGTCGAACACAACATCTGAGAGAACATGATGCTTGACAACAAATCCACAATGTAAGGTGCCCTTTACACTGTGGATAAATCCATGGATCACACATGTTGTAGGACAAAACTGATGTGTGTAGGGCCGCCTTTAATGTGTACATCAATAATTGTTATGTTGATGCGAGAGCTCTTCTACTCTCTGAAAATAGAAAATAATTCTGTTGTTCGTTTTTTTTTAAATCATCAGTTATTTACAAGCGATGGAGGGAGACGTTTGTCTGTGAACGCGGATTGTGAAAAAATGAGATTGCGGCGGATATGTAAGTATACGTGGATACATACGTGCATATTGCACCGAAAATTATTTCATTATGGGCTGTTAACAGTTATTTTTGCTAAAGCATACTAACAACAACAAATGCAACCGTCGGATACATGTGTGTATGTGGTTATGCCGTCGGCGTCACCATCGATCTTGGTGATAAGAGAGTGCGTGCGTCATAGTTATTTTTGCTGCATGTTATTTATGGTGATCTTTTTAGTAAGTTTATAGATCTTATAGAAATGGACGATAAAAATGTGAGTAATAGTTTTTGTAATACTGAAAGATACAATAGGAAAATGTTTAGATACGTGAAATATAATATTATAACCCTGAAATAAACAACTTATTGGCAATTACAAAATTAACAAAACACAACACAACATAACACATTTAAATTGAAAGTATGTATATATTTATTTAAAATAACTGCTAACAGCGCATAATGCAGAAATGTAAAATTATTGTGATATTAATATGTTATATGTTATACATAAAACTATCTTCTTTAATTTTTTTAGTAAAACAATTTTAGAATGGGTCTTTTGGGAAAAGAGTGACAAATTCTACCAAATATTTCAACGTAAGTATTATATATGAACGGTTGAAATATTTCTCTTAGTTTTCATGTTTACCAATTGTGGTACGATAAAATTTATCTGTAATTTTTCTATTTGATTTCTTTTCAGAAAAAATTTAATTATTTTAATTTTAAATCGCGTAATATTTGAAGATTAATGTTATGGATATATGAAAAATGCAGTGCTGAATGCCATTTATAAATTACTACAAATAAGTGAGCATACTACAAATAAGTGAATTGAAAGAAAATATATTTGGAAACCAAATTTGTAAGTATTATGTATTTTTGAACAAATATATTTTATTTGAAAATCAAGAAATTTAGTTTGGAACGTATATATTAATATATTAGAACAAAATATTTTTGCGAACTGACTTTCACAAATAATATATGTATGTGTTTTCACACAAAAAAAGTTATTGTTAAAGGAGTTTTAAAAAGATCTTTACAACTTTTTGACTTTTTCGAATTTTAGTTTAAATTGTTATTAGATTTCGTCTTATACTTTATAGTTAAACCTGTTTGTTAGATTAGGCCCATTTGGCTCAATTTTTGCATCCTCTCCTTTATAAACTGTAATATATATATATTGCCTTATAATTTGGTCCAAGGGATATTTTTGTTTTTTGACATCAAAATACGCATTTTTTGTTCAAAAATAATTTGTAAATAAGCTGCTTTCTTTTCACGAAGTATTGAGTAAAAATAAATATAAAATCTTGAGTTAAATATTCGTTTTTGTATGAAAATTTAATATGGACCAAATGGTCTCTTAATCTAAGATTTGTACATATTTTCCAGCCTAACAGCAGAATTAAGAATGTCATAAGCAGCATTAACTAATTATTATTTAATTAATATTCCTATTCATCTCTTTTTGACAATCCATCAAAGCTACGAAAAATTATACGATTTAAATTTGAATCGAATTTTACAAACATATTAAATTTGTTTGCACTTTGAACATCTGAAAAACAGAAAACTTGCATATAAATTAAGGCACTGACAAATTACCAAAAAATACTTAAATACAATTAAATCATTGTTTCGGAAATATTTCTTATAAATAAAAAATATTAGAATGGAATCATTGTTTAGAACAATATCCTCCCAAACGTATTTTATTTGTGTGTGTCAAATATTATATAGGTTTTTGGAGTGTACCCTAAACATATGTATGTTTCAAGCTGAATATGTTTGGGGCAATATACTACAGAAGCAATTTTTCAGCGTGTATACAATTTAATAATATTTATACCCTACACCACACTGTGGTACAGGGTATTATGACTTTGTGCATTTGTTTGTAACACCCAAAAGGAGAAGAGATAGATCCATTGTTTATTATACCGATCGACTTGTAATCACTTTCTGAGTCGATTTAGCTACCGTCTGTAGATGTATTCTTGTAATGAAAGTACAGGTCGCAATTATGGCCCGATCTTGACGAAACTTTACACATATCTTTTTTTTGGCCCAAGGACGATCCCTATTTAATTTGGTTAAAATCGGTTCAGATTTGGATATAGCCCCCATATATATGTTAGCCCCGATTTGACATGTAAGCGCTGTAAAAACTTTATTTTATATCCGATCAGTATGAAATTCAGCAGAAAGAGGTCTCTTATTATATGAATGAACATTGTTAAATTTGGAAGAAATCGGTTCGGATTTAGATATAGCCCCCATATATACGTTAACCCCGATTTCGGCAGAAAGAGGTTTCATATTACATGAAGGAATACTGCCAAATTCGGAGAAAATCGGTTCAGATTTAGATATAGCCCCCATATATATGTTACCCCCGATTTTACATGTAACCGCTGTAAAAAGTATATTTTTAATCCGAACAGTACGAAATTCGGGAGAAAGAGGTTTCTTATTACATGAATTAATACTGCCAAATTTGAGGGAAATCGGTTCAGATTTAGATATAGCCCCCATATATATGTTACCACCGATTTTGTATCTGTATCTGTATTTTATATCCGATCAATTCTACAGAAAGAGGTCTTTTTACATGAATGAGTATTCAGGCAAAATCGGTTCAGATTTATATGTAACCTCCATATACTATATGTTCCTCCTGATTTGGTATCAACGCGCTATAGAAGTTGTACTTTACTTCCGATCATTAATATTTGTTTCTCAATTTAGGAACGAATATTGCTTAATTTAGCGATTATCGGCTCAGAATTAGATAATATGTTCCTGCCTACTTACCAATTATTCCAAATTATTATCGCAATGACCTTTATCGCATTGTTAGGGAAGTGTAGGGTATTATATAGTCGGCCCCGCCCGACTTTCTGCCTTTCCTTACTGGTTTTATTTTAATTTCAGCCAAATTCAATGTTCAAAATCATTAAAGGTTCCAACGAAAATTGTTCATGGATGTTTGGGGAACATATAGAAAGATGAATCAACTATAAGTTTACAAATCGATAACAAATATACGAAACTTCAAATATTTCGATGGTGTGTTGGACGTTTTTCTTTACACATACAACTAAAATACGGTTTTAGATTATAAAATATTGAAAGTTATCCGTAATATGTATTATACATTGTATTTTCTTATGTTAAAATAACAAAATCAATTTTTTTTGTGTTGTGTTTTGAATTTATCGTGTAAACTTGTATACAAGAATCATAATTTCTATGAATAGTGAAATGGTTTCTGTGGCTTTAAAACAAATGATTCTTTAGTATAAGTGGCATTAGTATAAAAACAATGTAAGGAATTTTCCCTACATATTTTAAAAACTTTATTTATGCTTTAAATTAATTACCAGTATATGCTTATATCAAGGACATACATTTTAAAATTTAATACGATAATGTTTTAAATTTTATGATATTTTACTACACATAAGCAGGAGTCATACTTCAATTTACGCCAAAACGTGCTTATTTTAAAACCAAACTTAATTAGTTTTATTACCAAATGTTCTTGATTCTATGAAATGCATCATCATAACATGTACTATTCATGTCTTTGAATTAACTATAAAACATTCTTATTTTTATATAGCGATTGTCTTTGGCTCGAAATCATTGCCGAAATCTTAAACTTTACGACAAATTCTTTGATTTTCAGTACGCTTTTTTAGTGTAAATAAGTGCTTAAAAATTTTAAAAGTATCTCCAATTAATTTGAAAGAATTTCGAACACAAAATCAAAAAAGAGACTTGTTAAAAAAAATAATTATTACATTCGAAACTAAGATTTTGGATTTGAAGCCCTCATTTAATAATGGTAATGAAATTTTGGAAATAAAGATCGTCAACTACAAATTTTAACGGTCTTTCCAAAAAGAAGAAAAATTGAAAATGAATTTGAATCTTCGTATCACATGGCTCACAAAGCTAAATGTTTAATTGATAGTGATGGCTTTTTAACTACTCCTAAAGCGAAAATTTGCAAAGGAATTTCCATAGGTGTAGTCGATGCGGTTCAAAAATTCTATAAACGTGATGATAATAGCCGTGTAATGGCAGGTAAAAGAGATTATAAAACAATTACAAATGATGCAGGAGAAAAAATAAAAGAACAGAAACGGTTGGTTCTTTGTAATCTTAAAGAACTTTTTAAGCTATTTAAAGAAGAGCATCCTTATATAAAAATAGGATTTTCAAAATTTGAGGAATTGCGCCCGCAGGAATGCATATCAATTGGAGGAAGTGGAACACACACCGTATGTGTGTGTGCTCTTCATTAAAATGCAAAACTTATGTTCATGGGAGGAAACATTCAAACCATATCCGAGACAGCAAGTTTAAATATTCCTACCTACCAGCATTGGATTTCGCAAGCTATATGCAACCCACCGGAAGTTAAATGCTACATCGGAAAGTGTTCATTCTTTCCAGGCGATGTAATTCTCAAAAATAAATTACATTTGGCATATTTACAGAATGATGTGGATGCTATTACAAGCAGTGGGTGCAAGTATATCGGTCGAATCTAGTGACACAGATAATGCTCGTAGACGACTTTTTAGAGTTTTTGCCAATCAAATGAAAAAATTAATAACGCACAGTTTTATTGCAAAAGAACAAAATAAGTTCCTGGAAAATGTAAAAGCTAATTTAACACCTGGTGAATATTTAATAGTTTGTGATTTTGCTGAAAATTATTCATTTATAGTACATGATTCAGTACAAAGCTATCACTGGAATAACTCTCAAGCTACTATCCATCCCTTCGTGATTTACTGCAAGAATAGTGAGGGAAAACTTGAACACACCAGTCTTGTAATAATTTCCGATATTTTAGAAAACAATACTGTAGCAGTGCATCTTTTTCAAAATAAAATGATAGAGTTCTTAAGAAAAAGTTCCGAAAAGTCTGTGGACAAAATTATATATTTTTCTGATGGTTGTGCTGCACAGTACAAAAATCGAAAAAATTTTGTAAATCTGCTCCACCACGAAGAAGATTTCGGCTGCAAAGCCGAATGGCACTTTTTTGCAACATCTCACGGCAAAGGTCCATGCGATAGAGTTGGGGGATCACTGAAAAGAGCTGCAGCAAGAGCAAGTTTGTAGCGGCCTTTAGAAAACCAAATTACAAACGCTACTGATTTGTTTGATTTCGCAAAATCACTACCGAAAATCAATGTCTCGTTTAGTTCAAAAGATGAATATGAAAAACAAATTGGTATTTTAGAAAGCAGATTTAAAAAGTCAATTGTTATTCCCGGAACTAAAACATTGCACGCATTTATTCCATTTTCGAAAACAGAAGGTATTTTCTAACTCCGACGAAAGCTCTAAACCACTAAAAATAGTTCGGCAAGAAGCAGACCGACTCAAAAAAAAAATAGTGAAAACAATTTTCTCACAATTTTACAAATATTGTTTAATTTATCTCGCTATTTTGTATTTAAACCCTTAACTGTTTTAATATTTGTATTTAAACGCTTACATTTTTTAATACTTTTGTAATAAATAAAAATGTAAGATATTCTAAAAACTCTGGAGTTCTCTTTGTACATTTTGTTTTGTAACTCGGAAAGTTGATGCGTGGCCATCTTGAAACTTATATAGTATACGAGGGCGGTTCGGAAACTTCTTAGCATATCAATGAAAGAGAATAGTTAGTTTTTCAGAAATATTTTTATTTTTCAATATAATCTCCTGAAACTTCAATACACTTAGTCCAACGCTTATCTAGCAATTCTTTCCCTTGATTAAAATAGTTTTCCTCAAGGTCTTCAAAATAGTGGTTTACAACTGTAATGGCATCTTCATTTGAGGTAAAACGCTTGCCAGCAAGGAATTTTTTTAGATTTGGGAACAGGTAAAAGTCACTGGGAGCTAAATCAGGAGAATAAGGTGGGTGGTCAAGCAACTCGTACTTTAATTCGTTGATTTTAGCCATTGTTAAAACACTCTTGTGCGCTGGTGCGTTGTCTTGATGAACAATGATTTGTTTGTGTTGTAAGCCAGGACGTTTTTCTCGAATTTGTACATTTAATTGATCCAAAAGGTTGCAATAGTACTCTGAATTTATTGTTTTACCCTTTTGCAGATAGTCAATCAATAAAATACCTTTGAAGTCCCAAAAAACCGTTGCCATAACCTTACCAGCCGATTTAATTGTTTTTGCCTTCTTTGGGACACTTCCTCCAGCTTCAGTCAATTGTTTGGATTGTTCTTTTGTCTCTGGAGTATAGTGGTGGATCCATGTCTCATCAACAGTTATGAAACGACGCTTAAAATCCATTTTATTTCGCTTAAAACGATCCAAACAAGCTTGAGAAATGTTCATTCTTATGCGTTTTTGGTCGACTGTTAACAAGTGCGGCACCCATCTTGCAGAAAGCTTTTTCATCTGTAGTTCTTCATGCAAAATTAAATGGACTCGATCATTTGAGATGCCCATAATATTAGCTATTTCACGCACTTTTATTCGTCGATCATTTAATACCATATCATGCACTTTGGCTACAATTTCTGTTGTTGTTGCTGTTTTTGGACGTCCACTACGTTGTTCATCTTCAATGCTTGTACGACCACGTTTAAATTCAGCAACCCAATTGTTTACTGTTGCATATGAAGGAGCACTTTCACCTAACACATTCACCATATCATTATGAATTTCTTGTCCCGATAAACCTTTTTTATGTAAATATTTAATGACACCACGCATTTCTAATTTTTCCATTGTAAAAAAATCGCAGATGCGTCTTTTGTGAACACCTGTTTCTATATGAAGGAGTTGCCAGATCGAAACAAAATTTAACATGTGTTCATAGCAGAGATGGAAGTTTCCAAAACACTTAACTTTTTTCTGTTTATACCGCGCTTTTTGTGCTAGGCTAAGAAGTTTCCGAACCGCCCTCGTATAGCGAATAAAATAACCTATCATTAAAAAAATAAGAAAAAAATTGGAGATATATTTTCCTCAAAAATTTATTTTTATTGTTTATTTTTTAAATAAAAAAAAATTGTAAGAAAAAAAAATTAAGAAAATATTTTTTTAGAGCCCCGTTTAGTTCTGAATGTTATACCAAAAAAATTTTCCCATTATTATAACTACAACCAAAGATATGCGATTTTTTCCAATAGGTATTAAAAATTTCGAAACTGAAATTTCGAAAAAAAATTCAAATTTTCATTATAACACCAATTTGAAACTACGTACAAAGTTTCATCAAAATCGCACTCCTAACATGAAATTTGTGATCGGTTTCCGATGGAATTGCTCGTATGTATTATTTTCCTAAAAATATTTTATACGTAGTTCAAGAAAAAATTTAAAAAAAAATTCTTTAAGAGTTATGAGCAATTTAAAGTTGACAAAATTACGTTTTTTCCTAAAAGGTGTGTTAATTCTTTAGCTTGTATCTCCTGAAATACGTGGCCGATTTTAATGTGATATACCTTGTTATACCCTCACTTTAGTGTGACGAGGGTATATATCATTTGCTACGGAAAAAAGTGTAACACGTCGAAGGAGTGACCTAAGACCCCAAGTATGTTCGGAGGAAATCCGTTTTGGGTCATTTTAAGTCGAATGAGCAATGTCCGTCCGTCTGTCTGTCTGTCTGTCTGTCTGTCTGTCTGTCTGCTGGCTGGTGCGCACGATAACTCTCGAAAGGAGTAACCGATTGACCTCAAATTTGGTATGTGGTAATATTTTTTCCTATCTCCGGCTAAGTTCGAAGATGGGCCATATTGGTCCACTCCTTCTAGTACCTCCCCCACAAAGGGTTAAAATGTTGTGAAATATTGATTCTTTAATAACTGCTATACTACTTATTCGAATCTTTTGAAATTCCACACATAGTATTAGCTTATTAGTCGTTATCAACTCGAGAAAAATGGGCGAAGTCGCCACGCCCCTTTTGGTACCTCCCACACAAAGGTACCTTTATGCACCAAAAGTTAACTGCTTATAACATTAAAACCAGTTTATAAAAATACTTGAAATTTTGTACAGTGTAATGTTTTTATAGTGTCTATAGCCCTGTGAAAAATGGGCGTTATTGCCACGCCCCTCTTTGAACCTCCCACACAAAATGCCCAAATCATACCACAATTTAATATCTCATAACGTTTATACCAGTGCACATAAATGCTTATATGTTCAGCGAAAAAAAGGTGTATTTGATAAACCCCTTCTGGTACCTCCCACACAAATTGACAGAATAATTCGAGTAATATTAAATATTACATTACTCACAAAGTGAGGGTATACCTTAGTCGGTTTACCCGACTGAAACTTTCTTACTTGTTTTTAAGGTAATTTCAATTACTACCACAAACTGGAGCCAGCACTGCGACTCATATAAAGGGTTTTTTTGGTATTCAAAGAAAAATGCATTTTTTAGATAAATGATCGGATGTTTATTTCATAATAAAGAGAAAGGTATGCCGTTAATAATGAAAAACAACATCAGCCAAATGGCCACCAAATCGCAAAGTGTCTGCCCTATGTCCTCGATACCCTCACGAATTCTATCTTTGAGGTCTTGAATCGACGCTGGGCTGTTGGCGTAGACCTCATCTTTCACGTGGCCCCGAAGGAAGAAGTCGCAAGATATTAAATCACAAGATCTCGGTAGCCAATTGTGATCACCCCTTCGAGAGATAACACGGTCCGGAAACTTTTCTCGTAACAGAACAATGGTTTCGTTGCTTGTGTGGCACGTAGCGCCGTCTTGTTGAAAGTAAACGTTGTACAGATCAATACCATCCAACTCCGACCATAAGAAATCATTAATCATCTCTCGATAGCATTCACCGTAACTGTTGGTCCAACCTCATTTTCGAAAAAGTAAGGTCCAATGACCCCGCCGGACCATAAACCGCACCAATCAGTCACACGTTAAGGATTGAGAGGCTTCTCAACAATAATGGCGAACTTTTCTGCAAAAAAGTGCAACACTTGCATTGCCCTTTTTCCGAAAACAGCACTATAATATCGCTTTTTTGAAATTTTAGTTGTGCTAAATTCGAGTAACTTAATTACCAAATTTCAAAAAAGTATCACAAAAGTGCCGTTTTCGGAAAAAGGGCAATGAAAATGTTGCACTTTTTTGCAGAAAAGAATTCGCCATAACTCTTGGGTTTTCCGAGCCCCAGATGCGACAATTTTGCTTGATGACGTAGCCACCGAGGTAGAAATGGGCCTCATCAGTCAAGATGATTTTTCGATGATTTTCGGTTTTTCGAATTTTAATCATTTCAGTGCGTTGTTGAATCGTGTATCGTTCCATTTTTAGTAATGGCGTAGTTTCTACTTGTCAAATGTCAAAGGCCTTTAATAATAAATTAACCGACTTCATATAAAAAGAATCAGAATTCGCGAATTTTTGTAGTGATATTCGAACACTAAGAAATTTCGAAATATTTTCTTATGAGTTTCGCTGATTGCGAAGTCGGCATTAACATACGGTAACTCTGTGCTCATCAGGGCCACCTTATATTTTATGAATTCGCTTAAAACCATAATATATCTTAAGAGGGAAACTAATAATGAATGGTTTTCTTTTGAGGTTGTGTAAATTTTGCAGAGTGCATAATTTGCACAATCTTCAAAATAAAATGACGCGTTTCTGATTTCGGAATAGATCGTTAAAAATCCTTTTAATTCATATGAACTTCCGCCATATCTGTACCGCGCACTGGTTGTGCCTTGACGATCATTGTCGAGACAAAAGTGTCTCGTTCTTCGCGTACAAGACTTCAACCTTCAAATACGTATCCATGGGTGTTAAGTGCACCACAGTAGTTCCCCCAAAGGACATAGAAATTAATTTAAGAACTTTATACTATACAAATTGCCAAGGACAAAATTTGCAGTTTTTGCAAAATTTTAAAAAAGTGAATAAATTTATATACGCTCCCTGATTTTAGGATACGCCATGTAAAAAACATTGTCGTACAATAAATTCAGCATCTATGTATAACTGTCGATGTGCCCCGCGAAATACACTATCGAAAAAAAAAAATCACGCAAGTTTAACGAAGGTTTGGAGAGCTCTAGCGTTGGTTCCATTTGAAGCACATCATCATCACCTATATTGATTTGCAGCTACTTCCAACCACTATTATCGCTTCTTCGGTGATATTTCATTACATAGAGGGGAGCGCTGACCACGGTCGAGAAACAAAAAACACTTGAAATCTGATTTCCAAAAGTTATGAGATATATTTTTTTGTAAAGATCTCACATGAACAATTACCACGAAAAATTTTTCCTTCATGTATCCCTCGTATTTGTTGTAACTGACCAGTACCTCTAGAATGAATAGAATGGCCACAACCTCCAAAAGAATGAGTAAGGATATGACAATTTCTAGGTTTTTTTCTACTTTTAGAAATGTATGTGCGTATATCTTTTAAAGTATATAAGATAATAACAAAAATTTTTGGGAAAAACTCGTATGTTTGTGGTTTATCTAATTCCATCAACTTTTGCAACGAAATCTGTACACAACGCGAGAAAAGTGATTACCCCTATGTAAAAAATTTTGACTTTTGCCCATATTTATTTACACTACAATAAATTTACATAGACATGAAATCCAATGACATCCTAGATTGAATATTTTTGCTGAAGATGATTTTTATTCCTTCAAATTGCATAAACACATTCCCTCGTGATATTTTACAAAGATATTTAAAAATATATATTAACTAGCTGGACCCGGTCCACTTCGTTGCCCCAGATTTCAGATTTCCGATCCCGTCCATTTATCAAAACGTGGCTCATGTAGATAGGCAGGTTAATCTATTCGTAGGTACGGACAGTAGGAATCACTTTAAAAAATTGGCTTTTATGGGGACCCACGCCCCCTCAATCAAGAACTTATAAAGCCTCCATACATAACATACACACATCCATTTATATATATATAGCTGGAACCGGTCCACTTCGTTGCCCCAGATTTACATTTCCGATCTCGTCCATTTTTGAACCAATCACGATTACTTCCACCAAAAACATCTCCATAAAATAAGAGCACTCTCTCTAAGAAATTGTGAAGATTTCTCAATTTCAAAAATTGGCTTTGGCCCATTGGTCTGTTCCCGCCCATTTTCGGACTAATCACGTAGAATGCCACCAGATACATATAATCAGAATCACAGTACTATAGCTAACAAATTTTGCAAGATATCTCAATTTCAAAATTGGCTTATATGGGCGGAGCCACGCCCTTTGGTCTGATCCCGCTCATTTTTAGACCAATCACATACACTTCCACCAGACACATATACACAAAATAACAGAACAATCACGTAGACTACCACCAGATACATATGTACAAAATAACAGCACTCTCGCTAACAAATTGTGCAAGATATCTGAATTTCAAAATTTGGCTTATACCCATATAAGGGGCCACGCCCGTGGGTCCGATCCCGCCCATTTTTGGACCATTCGCGTAGAATACCACCAGATACATGTGCACAAAATTACAGCACTCTCGCTAAAAATTGGGCAAGATATCTCAATTTCAAAATGTGTCTTATATGGGCGGGGCCACGCCCATTGTTCCGATCCCCACCATTTTTGGACAAATCACGAAGACTACCACCAGATACATATACACAAAATTCTAGCTCTCTCGCTAAATAACTGTACATGATATCACATTTTTAAAATTTGGCTTATATGGGCGGTGCCACGCCCATTGGTCCGATCCCACGCATTTTTGGACCAACACAGATCTCTCGCTAATAAATTGTGGAAAATTTTTCAATTTCAACATTTGGCTTATATGCACTAAAAAAAAGCTTACTGAAAATCAAAGAATTTGTCGTAAAGTTTAAGATTTCGGCAATGATTTCGAGCCAAAGACAATCGCTACAAAAATAAGAATGTTTTATAGTTAATTTAAAGACATGAATAGTACTTGTTTTGATGATGCATTTCATAGAATCAAGAACATTTGGTAATAAAACTAATTAAGTTTGGTCTTAAAATAAGCAAGTTTTGGCGTAAATTGAAGTATGCCTCGTGCTTATGTTTAGTAAAATATCATAAAATTTAAAACTTTATCGTAGTAAATTTAAAAATGTATGTCCTTGATATAAGCATATACTGGTAATTAATTTAAAGCATAAATATAGTTTTTTCAGATATGTAGGGAAAATTCCTTACATTTTTTTATTCTAATGCCACTTATACTAAAGAATCATTTGTTTTAAAGCCACAGAAACCATTTCAATATTCATAGAAAATGTGATTCTTGTATACAAGTTTCCACGATAAATTCAAAACACAACACTTCCTTTTTCTAAAAATTGGTTTTGTTATTTTAATATTAGAAAATACAATAAATGTATAATACATATTACGGATAACTTTCAACATTTTATAATCTAAAACCGTATTTTAGTTGTATGTATAAAGATAAGCCGGCCAACACACCATCGAAATATTTGAAGTTTCGTATATTTGTTATCGAATTGTAAAGTTATAGTGGATTCACCATTCTATATGTTCCCCAAACATCCATGAACAATTTTCGTTGGAACCTTTAATGATTGTGGACATTGAATTTGGCTGAAATTAAAATAAAAATATTATAAAATTGTATACACGCTGAAAAATTGCTTCTGCAGTATATTGCTCCAAACATATTCAGCTTGAAACGTACATATCGCACCTGTTCCATAAAAGGGCAACAACTCAAAATTTAAAAAATTTCAGTAGAGGCCAAAAACTGTTTCCGTTAATATTAAGGTATATTACAAAAAAAGAATATGTCGTTGCAATAAAATATCATAGAAAAAAATGATAACGCTATTTTACTTTTTGTTTTTTATTGATTTTATAAAAATAACAACTTTTTTGAGTTGTTACTGTTTTCATGAAATAAGTTTGTATATAAATAGTGGTATTATTTTGAGTTGTACCTTTTTAACTGAAAAATCTTACTAGGATTATAAGTTGAAAACGGCACAACTAAAAATGTTACTCTGTAGATGATAAATCAACGGTTCGATTTGCTTAAACACTTGGAGACAATTCAAAATGTAACTCTTTAGTTGAATCTAAAAACGTTATTCTGTAAACACAGAGAGAGTCATAACGGTTTTTTATTATGAAAAAAGCAGAAAAATCAACGGACATTTTTTGGAGTGGATAGAAATTGTCATTGTACGTTGTTTTCTTGCAAAAAAGCAAAATTTAAAAATTTTGGGCTGTTACCCTTTTGTGGAACAGGTGCGATATGTTTAGGGTACACTCCAAATACCTATATAATATTTGACAAACACAAATATTATACGTTTGGGAGGATATTGTTCTAAACTATGATTCCATCCTAATATTTTTTATTTGGAAGTAATGCGAGTATTTCCGAAACAACGATTTAATTGTATTTAATATTTTTTGGTAATTTATCAGTGCCTTAATTTAGATGCAAGTTTTCTGTTTTTCAGATCGCAAACAAATTTAATATGTTTGTAAAATTCGATTCAAATTTAAATCGTATAATTTTTCGTACCTATAAATCGCTTTGATGGTTTGTCAAAAAGTGATTAATAGGAATATTTATTAAATAATAATTAGTTAATGCTGCTTATAAAATTCTTCTTCTGCTGTTAGACTGGAAAATATGTACAAATCCTAGATTAAGAGACCATTTGGTCCATATTAAATTTTCATACAAAACGAATATTTAACCCAATATTTTACATTTATTTTTATTCAATACTTAGTGAAAAGAAAGCAGCTTATTTACATATTATTTTTGAACAAAAAAGGCTTATTTTGATGTCAAAAAACAAAAATATTGCTTGGACTAAATTATAAGGCGAAATTACTTATTAAATTATATATTATAAAGGAGACGATGCAAAAATTGGAACAAATGGGCCTAATCTAACAACAGGTTTAACTACAAAATATAACACGAAATCTGGGAAAAATTTAAACTAAAATTTGAAAAAGTCAAAAAGTTTTAAAAATCTTTTTAAATAAAATATATTTGGAAAACTCCTTTAACAATAACTTTGTTTGTATGAAAACACAGATATTATTTGTGAATGTCAGTTCGCAAATATGTTTTGTTCTAATATATTAATATATACGTTCCAAATACGTTCACAAATACATAATACTTACACATTTTGTTTCCAAATATATTTTCTTTCAATTCAAACATTCCCGTGTAGGTGTATGCTCACTTATTTGTTGTAATTTATAAATGCCATTCAGCACTGCATTTTTCATATATCCATAACATTTATCTTCAAATATTGCGCGGTCTTAAATTAAAATAATTAATTTTTTCTGAAAAGAAATCAAATATACAAAATACACATAAATTTTATCGTACCACAATTGGTAAACACTGAAAACTAAGAGAAATATTTCAACCGTTCATATATAATACTTACGTTGAAATATTTGGTAGAATTTGTCACTCTTTTCGCAAAAGATCCATTCTAAAAATGTTTTACTAAAAAAATTAAAAAAGATAGTTTTATGTATAACATATTAATAACACAATAATTTTACATTTCTGCATTATGCGCTGTTAGCAGTTATTTTTAATAAATATATACTGTCAATTAAATTGTGTTGTGTTTTGTTAATTTTGTAATTGCCAATAAGTTGTTTATTTAAGGGTTATAATATTATATTTCACGTATCTAAACATTTTCCTATTGTCTCTTTCAGTATTACAAAACCTATTACTCACATTTTTATCGTCCATTTTTTAGTGTTTGCACAAATCTCTTCGCAGGACTTACTAAAAAGATCTACTATATAAACGTATGTACATCACCATAAATAACATGCAGCAAAAATAACTATGACGCACGCACTCTCTTATCACCAAGATCGATGGTGACGCCGACGGCATAACCACATACATACACACATTTACCCGACGGTTGCATTTGTTGTTGTTACTATGCTTTAGCAAATATAACTGTTAACAGCCCATAATAAAATAATTTTCGGTGCAATATGCACGTATGTATACACATATACTTACAAATTCGCCGCAATCTCCTTTTTTCACAATCCGCGTTCACAGACAACCGTCTCCCTCCATCGCTTGTAAATAACTGACGATTTAAAAGAAAACGAACAACAGAATTATTTTATATTTTCAGAGAGTAGAAGAGCTCTCGCACCACCATAACAATTATTGATTTACACATTAACAAACACAACTGATTCTCCGAGCGAGAGAGATTGTATAATTCTCTCGTATGTATTTTTAAAAATAATTGCAATTGTCATAAAATTTATTACCAAGACAGTCTTTCCTTAAAGGGGAGCATAGCCTTAAATTTATTACTCAAACATCTCATACTGTTAATTAAGTCCGATTCGGCATTAAAACTATGACATGTCTACATCATAGTTTTAATGCAGAAAATCCATAAAAGTATTGAAATATTACTTAAAATTAAGCGGATTGTCACAAAAATTATGATTAGTTTCTTCAATTTAAAGGCGTACATTTAAAGAAGCGCGTACACAAAACTAATGATTAGGTAGTCATTAATTCAAATTGAAAAACCACCAACGAAACGTCATGCATTGGTTGATGTTGGATTTCAAGGTCGTTTTCTTTTTCACTTGACTATTCAAAAATACCTTCCTTCACTTTGAAGGAATTATTTGATCTTCAGCTCAACTCCACAGTGAGAAAAACCATAAAATAACATCAATAACAGATCAATCCCGCATAGGGAAACATCAAAATAGAACGTCGCCACGAGCCAGGGCATCGTTAAAGAATACTCACCGCATTGTTGCTTTAGTGCAGTACTCTACATACTTTCAAATCTACCACTAATATAGTGGAATAGAACGAAAGCTGTTGTTCGTGTAAACAAAGCATTTACCAACAACAAAAACAACTTTGAATTGTCGAGGGAAAAATAACACGGCGGCAGGCGATTGACTTGAAATTACTCTTACTTGAAAAACAATTCCTATATGTAAATTTGGAATAACTTTCGTATAAATAGAAGTAATGACATGTTGACCGCAGGCCAAAAACAACATTACTGCATCCGAAGAGTTGACTAACCACCAACGAAACGTCATGCATTGGTTGATGTTGGATTTCAAGGTCGTTTTCTTTTTCACTTGACTATTCAAAAATACCTTCCTTCACTTGGAAGGAATTATTTGATCTTCAGCTCAACTCCACAGTGAGAAAAACCATAAAATAACATCAATAACAGATCAATCCCGCATAGGGAAACATCAAAATAGAACGTCGCCACGAGCCAGGGCATCGTTAAAGAATACTCACCGCATTGTTGCTTTAGTGCAGTACTCTACATACTTTCAAATCTACCACTAATATAGTGGAATAGAACGAAAGCTGTTGTTCGTGTAAACAAAGCATTTACCAACAACAAAAACAACTTTGAATTGTCGAGGGAAAAATAACACGGCGGCAGGCGATTGACTTGAAATTACTCTTACTTGAAAAACAATTCCTATATGTAAATTTGGAATAACTTTCGTATAAATAGAAGTAATGACATGTTGACCGCAGGCCAAAAACAACATTACTGCATCCGAAGAGTTGACTAACCACCAACGAAACGTCATGCATTGGTTGATGTTGGATTTCAAGGTCGTTTTCTTTTTCACTTGACTATTCAAAAATACCTTCCTTCACTTTGAAGGAATTATTTGATCTTCAGCTCAACTCCACAGTGAGAAAAACCATAAAATAACATCAATAACAGATCAATCCCGCATAGGGAAACATCAAAATAGAACGTCGCCACGAGCCAGGGCATCGTTAAAGAATACTCACCGCATTGTTGCTTTAGTGCAGTACTCTACATACTTTCAAATCTACCACTAATATAGTGGAATAGAACGAAAGCTGTTGTTCGTGTAAACAAAGCATTTACCAACAACAAAAACAACTTTGAATTGTCGAGGGAAAAATAACACGGCGGCAGGCGATTGACTTGAAATTACTCTTACTTGAAAAACAATTCCTATATGTAAATTTGGAATAACTTTCGTATAAATAGAAGTAATGACATGTTGACCGCAGGCCAAAAACAACATTACTGCATCCGAAGAGTTGACTAACCACCAACGAAACGTCATGCATTGGTTGATGTTGGATTTCAAGGTCGTTTTCTTTTTCACTTGACTATTCAAAAATACCTTCCTTCACTTTGAAGGAATTATTTGATCTTCAGCTCAACTCCACAGTGAGAAAAACCATAAAATAACATCAATAACAGATCAATCCCGCATAGGGAAACATCAAAAAAAAAAAAAAAAAAAAAACTTTAAATTAAGGAAAATGTCGTAAAAAACATGTAAATTTTCATTATTTCTATGAAAATTGGGATTGAATTGATGCCGAGTTCGCATACTTAATTTAAGAATGTGTCGTCATTAATTTTATTACTATTTTTTTTCAGTGTGAGCAGGGTCCGATTCCGCCCATTTTTGGAAAATTCACATAATCTGCCACTAAATACATAAACAAAAAATTTCAGCACTCTAATTAAAAAATTTTCTCAATATCAAAATTTGACCGATATGGGCGGGTCCACGCCCACTTGATATATCGAAAGTTCAAGTACCCTATTTTAGCCATCCCCACACATGTACATTCTGTGAAATTTTAAGAAGATCGGTCCACCCGTTACGCCTATACAGTACATACAAACAAAGCAACAAACACACATTCTTCTTTATATATATAGATATTAAATTTAAATTCCCCCGTCGCGGGTAACAATCTTGTCGCGATGCGGGGGCTTACGGGCTGCATAGGGTTGTTGATGTCTCCAGATAGCAGTTGTAAAGCTAAAGTAAACAGCTAAGGCCTAACCACTCCTATCTGTAGACACTGACAATCATATGTAACCTCAACTAAAGGTTACCCACCCACACCCATGATGAGTACAAATATAAATTTTAACTCTGCAGGTGGTCTCCAGGCGCTAAACCTACACCACTCTGAAGAAGCGTCGGACGAGCTGTTGAGAGTAATGGGGAAAGAAAGGATAGACGTGGCCCATATATAGGAACCTTGGTTGGCGAGCAACAAAGTCCGCGGTCTCAAGTCACGTAATCTTACGCTCATTTCCCCGAAGACAGAAGGTAAGATTCGTAGCTGTACCGTAGCCTGTAGAAACATAACTCTAACAATGATCTCCCACTACAGAAACGAAGACTTCACAGTGGTAGCAATGGAACGCCAGGGTAAACCTACACTTGGTTTCTCATCCATGTACCTGCCTTATGAATCCGTCGATCCCCCCTCAGATAAGGTACGTTCTCTGGTAAGTTGGTGTAAGAGTAAAGGGCACGACCTAATCATCGGAGGAGTTGCAAACGCGCACCATACCATATGGGGCAGAGCAGACATAAACAAATGAGGTGAGTCACTACTTGAATACATGTTATCCACTGATCTAGTTATCTGTAATAAGGGCAATAGGCCCACCCCGGAAAACCAACCAAACATGGTGGACTCCATGATTGAAGCAACTCAGGAAGGAAAGTAGAATGCTATTCAACAAGGCCAAAAAAGAGAAAACACCGGAATGCTGGGAAGAATATCAAACAGCCACCAGAACCTTTAAAAGAGAGTCCAGAAAGGCAAAAAGGAAGTCCTGGACGAATTTCTGTGAAGAACTGGAAGACATTAGCGAAGCCTCCAGACTCCGCAAACTCCTGTCCAAAGACCCCAGCACACCAGACTTTCTCATGAGACCAGACGGACTGCTCACGGAGAACAACCAAGAGACTATAGAACTTCTGATGGACACCCATTTTCCGAGTTGTAGCGAAGTTTCAGATGCCGTGGAAGCGTGCGCAGACACCCCCTCGGCCAACGTAGAGGAACTTACCAGAACGCCAGGGTAAACCTACACTGGTTTTCTCATCCATGTACCTGCCTTATGAATCCGCCGATCCCCCCTCAGATAAGGTACGTTCTCTGGTAAGTTGGTGTAAGAGTAAAGGGCACGACCTAATCATCGGAGGAGATGCAAACGCGCACCGAACCATATGGGGCAGCACAGACATAAACAAATGAGGTGAGTCACTACTTGAATACATGTTATCCACTGATCTAGTTATCTGTAATAAGGGCAATAGGCCCACATTCTTTAATAAAATCAGGGAACAGGTTATAGATTTAACTTTAGTATCTAATAGCGATTCAATAAGAATATACAGGTGGAGAGTGTCAAATGAATGTTCCTTCTCGGATCACCTTATGATACACTTCAACAGAGAGCATGCGGCTACTAAGGGGAAACCCTATCGTAACCCCAGGAAGGCTAACTGGGATAAGTTCAGACAACTTATGTACTCGTATCCATCACCAAATACGGATATACATGACTTGCAGGGTCTGGAATGTTCAGTCGACCGCATGACGAGTAACCTTGTCGATGCCTTCTATGAGTCCTGTCCAAAACGCTCACCACCCCGGAAAACCAACCAAACATGGTGGACTCCATGGACTCAGGAAGGAAAGTAGAATGCTATTCAACAAGGCAAAAAAAGAGAAAACACCGGAATGCTAGGAAGAATATCAAACAGCCACCAGAACCTTTAAAAGAGAGTCCAGAAAGGCAAAAGGGAAGTCCTGGACGAATTTCTGTGAAGAACTGGAAGACATTAGCGAAGCCTCCAGACTCCGCAAACTCCTGTCCAAAGACCCCAGCACACCAGACTTTCTCATGAGACCAGACGGACTGCTCACGGAGAACAACCAAGAGACTCTAGAAGTTCTGATGGACACCCATTTTCCGAGTTGTAGCGAAGTTTCAGATGCCGTGGAAGCGTGCGCAGACACCCCCTCGGCCAACGTAGAGGAACTTGCCAGAACTGTTATAGATGACGAGAAAATATGCTGGGCGGTGAGATCTTTCAAGCCTTTCAAATCTGCAGGCCCTGATGGCATCATTCCAGCTCTTTAACAAGAGTCCTTGGAACTCATTCTACCATGGCTACGCGCAATTTTTTCTGAAAGTTTGCAATGGTCACATATACCCAGAGAAGTCAAGGTGGCCTTTATCCCCAAGGCGGGAAAAATAAACCACAGTACGACAAAGGACTGTAGACCAATCAGTCTATCATCGTTTCTGTTGAAAACCATGGAAAGACTAGTTGATCTAAACGTTAGGGGAAAACTGACACTAAACAACTTCAGTACGGCACAGCACGCCTACCGGAAAGGTAAATCTGTGGAAACGGCCTTAAATGAAGTGGTAGGATTTGTCGAGGACTCCCTTCATTACAAAGATTACACCATGGCGGCGTTCCTCGATGTGGAGGGCGCTTTAAATAATGTTAAGGTAGCATCTATTCTCAACGAACTTGACAGCATAGGCTCACACCCAGGCATAACCAAGTGGACAGGTAACATGCTCAAAAGCAGAATCATTAACTCAACCATGGGCAATGGTTCGGCAAGAAAGCGAGTCACGAGAGGTACTCCGCAAGGTGGTGTGGTCTCACCGATATTATGGAATATAGTGATAAACGAAATCCTAATGGATCTCAGCAATACAGGAATTAAAATCACAGCGTATGCAGACGACGTCGTGATTTTGATTAGAGGCAAGTTTTTGCCTACGGTCAGCGAGATCATGGAAAGATCACTAAAACGATTATCACGTTGGGCAGATAAAAATGGACTAGGAGTCAACCCAGCGAAGACGGAACTAGTCATCTTTACTAGAAGAAATAAAATTCCGAACTATCAGCTCCCTACACTACAGGGAAAGGTACTTGAACTATCGAAAGAGGCTAAGTACTTGGGCATCACCCTAGACTCTAAGCTGTCCTGGAAAAGGAATTTGGAGGAAAGGGGAAATAAAGCGTTATGCGCCTTCTATGCCTGCAAGAAAATGTTTGGACGCAAATGGGGTTTGCAACCGAAAATGATACACTGGATGTTTACATCGATCATTAGACCGATACTCACCTACGGATCAGTTGTATGGTGGAAATCGGTAATGAAGAAATCACATCTCTCCCATCTAGCCAAAGTGCAAAGACTGATTTGCGTCGGGATAACTGGCGCCCTCAGATCTGCTCCACAAATGGCACTGGAGGCGATGCTGAACCTTCAACCAATCGATATATACATAAAGTGTACCGCAGCGAACGTGACCCTTCGGCTAAGGGAATCAGGAATGGCCATCAATACCACACACGGACATAGCTCAATCCTGGAAAGCATGGGCATAACAGGCAAAATCAATAGGCCAACGGACTACTTGGCACCAAGAAAAATTCGAGGTACAAATTTTAATGTAACGTTTCCTAGCCGTGAGGACTGGGCATCAAATAGCGTCATAGAGGACGACGAGATCTCAATCTTCACGGACGGATCGAAAATGGAGACGGGCACGGGATCAGGAGTATATTCCGATACCCTTAATCTCAGAATCTCCACCAGACTCCCAAATGAATGCACTGTCTTACAGGCAGAGATCTTCCAATCGCACGAAATCACGCTCTGCTGGGTGCCAGGACACAGCAACATACAGGGCAACGAATTAGCAGAAACCGCGACTCTGGACGTGCAAATTCCGTTCGTGGAACTTAAAAACCAAATCGACGAACGCGGAGCAGCACTAACCAGATCGAGGTGGGATATCGTACAAAACTGCAGGACTGCAAGAACCCTTTGGCCATCCATTGATGTGAAACGTACCGAAGAAATGCTGTCCTTCAGGAAGAACACACTTAGCATCCTCACTGGAGTCATTACAGGGCACTGCGTGATAGGCAATATGGCTGCACGCATGAAGCTGCCTTACGAAGACTTCTGTAGAAGCTGCTTGGATGAAGAAGAGGGGGAGTAGGTACAGCACCAGCTATGCTCATGCCAAGGACTGCAAGAGTACCGTTTGGCCTTTTTAGGGCACAGGCTCTTCGAAAACCTAGATGACCTAGCAGATGCACCGCTCAAACCCCTTCTCAATTTCATCAGAAAATCTCTCTGGTTTAGTAAAGCCACAAAGACAAACGAAAACACGAGTCACTAGATCTTCTCTCCCTCTTCCTAAATCTTCTCCCCCTCTTCCTAAACCTTCTCTCCCTCTTCCTAGTCTGTCAACCTCCAACTATATCTTCTATTCTGCTCACGGGAAACACAATGGACCGAATTGACGGCCCGAGTGAACTCGTCAGTTGTATTCTGACGGGCGTCCCTTTCAACCTAACCTAAATTTAAATTAAAAATTTAACCTAGTCCTCCATTTTTTTAAATCGATACAGTGGTTTGAATGATTCAAAATCTGCAGCTTTTAACAACCCTTTTTCACAATTTTGACATAGTTTAAATACTTTTTATATTTGATAATGTCATAAAATTTCTGTAAATTGCAATATCTGGAACCGATTAGCAGTTATTTCAAATGCACAACAGAAAAAACAATCTTAGTGTAATATTGTTCACCAAGAGGAATATTAGTAAAATGTACATATGTATATATTTCTTACTCATAAATTAAGACTTGTTCACATCAACATTTTTGTATCGCTTTGAAATTATTTAATATGAAATATCGTTAGCAAAACATGCAAATATGCTATGTCCAGTTTCAAATAGTTTTCAGAAGAAAACATTTTTTAACTGTTTCTATTTTATTTAATTTTCTTTGTGCAAATGCGCGAATGATCTTTTATTTGTTCCGCTTAAATAACAATAATTTTTAATTATAATTATCATAATTATCCGTTTTTATACAGACCTCGCATGTACATATTGCATTTTAGCGTGAACTTAGCGTCCCACAAATCTTGTAATCGATGGAAATATTAATAACTGTTCTAAGACAATTTTTTCAATAAAACAACTCCAAACATTATTGGAAAAAATTCTTACCCTCCACCAGAGGATTTGGGTATATTCATTTACTTCTTCTTCTTCTATTCATACTTCTTATAGTTGCAGGTTGTTTGGGATTGCAAATGGGCCATATCGGTCAATGTTTTGATATAGCCTAATGCCATAATTTAAAGACATGTTTTTCCGAAGTTCAAAGTGAAATTTTAACGAAATATTTTTTTTTTTGTAAAATTCGATTAAAATTTAAATTGTATAATCTTGCGTAATGATATATACCCTTAGAGAGGAGGGTATATATCATTTGCTACGAGCCAAAAATGTAACACAGCGAAGGAGTGAACTAAGCCCCCAAGTATGTTTGGTGAAAATTCGATTTGGTACCTCTGTTTGTCTGTCTGCTGGCTGGTGCGCACAATGTCCATCGAAAGGAGTAACCGATTGATTTAAAATTTGGAATATGGTAATATTTTTATACACTCCACCATAGGATGGGGGCATATTCATTTTGTCACTCCG
The DNA here is from genome assembly GCA_963930755.1 of Eudasyphora cyanicolor. Lineage (NCBI taxonomy): Eukaryota > Metazoa > Arthropoda > Insecta > Diptera > Muscidae > Eudasyphora > Eudasyphora cyanicolor. The sequence continues at coordinate 97,167,457 of OZ005737.1, forward strand.
TTTGTAACACCACTAAATATGGTCTGAGACCCCAAAAAAGTATATCGTATATTCGAAAGGGTTTTACAACAAAATGATTAATTTTTTCATCGTTAAAAATTCTATTTTTTTCACAAATAGATTATAGATCTTGTATGTACTGAAAAAAAGTGTACAGAAAGTCATTGAAATTTTCTTAACTTTTAAGATTTTTGCTTTGATTTGGCTCTAAAGACAAAGACTATTAACATAAGTACATCTTGTACTACAATTAAAGTCATTAATCATATTTAAATCAGAACATCAAACGTCTTGGAAAGAACTACGCCTTATACTGCGATAAAACATACATTAAATACATAAAATGACTTTAGATTAAGTACATTTTGTAATTAAACCAAGCACATGATATACTTATAATAATTAAATAATTTTTTTATTTAATTATTTGTTTACACGTTCATGGTAATTTTTATTATTTGCTTCTTCTCTGTTATAACATTTGATTTCGATAAACAGTTTATTCAGTATGCCGCACAGCATACATACCTGACGATACATTTAGCCATCGGGAATATTAGAGGGAATATTTATTCTAATGGAAAACGCCCAACTTTGTTTTGGGCATTATGACCTCTCTAGGTGCGGACACAAGGCCCAAAAAAGAAGGGACATAAAGCCCAATTTTTTGGGCTCTATGACCGCGCCTGATGCGGTCATAACGCATTATTATTTTGTAATTCTCTCTCTATTAATGTGTAAAGTCGAATACTTTTGGGAAAAATGTGTTATGATTGTAAAAGAAGTAACGGTTCTATAGTTAATTCAGGTTCAGAAATGCCTTCGATGGTTGTAATTGAAACATTCATTCAGTTGTTTTTGAAACAGTGACGAGAATGGGTGATATAGTTGAATTTCAGTTTGTTGGGGGTGCTCGCAGAAACTGCGAATTAGTTTACACCAAATGCAAAAGGAAAACCCTAAATATAGAAGCATTGACATTATTTTCAATAGGGTATGATATATGTTGATATTAAGTCTTAAAGCCATACGTATGATGTAGTTAAGAACTTGCAGAAAAGCCGAGCATAAAGGATTCTACGAGTAATCGCGCGCGCGATTGCTTGTAGAATTCTTTGCACTACATCACATATATTGTTTTTCGATTTAATACTACCATATTTGAAATGTTTGGTAAATTAAATTTGGATAAGGCCCTATACGTATGACGAAGATAAGGACTTGCAGAAAAGCCGAGTGTAAAGAATTCTACGAGAAATCGCGCGCGCGAGACATCCAAATTTAATTTCCCAAACATTTCAAATATGGGAAGAGTTTAAAGATGCGTATTGCTTTAAGACTTAATATAAATTTATCATACCCTATTGAAAATAATGCCAATGCTTCCATATTTAGGTTTTTATACCCTACACCACACTGTGGTACAGGGTATTATGACTTTGTGCATTTGTTTGTAACACCTAAAAGGAGAAGAGATAGACCTATTGTTTATTATACCGATCGACTCAGAATCACTTTCTGAGTCGATTTAGCCATGTCCGTCTGTCTGTCCGTCCGTCTGTCCATGTATTTTTGTAATCAAAGTGCAGGTCGTATTTATGCTCCGATTGTGATGAAATTTAGCATAGTGCTCTTTTTTGGCCCAAGGACGATCCCTATTGAAATTGGTTAAAATCGGTTCAGATTTGGATATAGTCCCCATATATATGTTTCACCAAATTTGACACGCAAGCGCCGTAGAAACCACATTTTACATCCGATCTTTATGAAATTCGGCAGAAAGAGTTTTATTATTACGTGAATGAACACTACCAAATTCGGAGAAAATCCGATCAGATTTAGATATAGCCGCCATATATATGTTTCACCCGATTTGGCATGTAAGCGCTGTAGGAACTGTATTTTAAATCAGATCAGTACGAAATTTGGCAGAGAGAGTTCTCTTATTACATGAATAAACACTGCCAAATTCGGGGAAAATCGGTTCCGATTTAGATATAGCCACCATATATATGTTTCACCCGATTTAACATTTAAGCGCTGTAGAAATCGTGTTTTATATCCGATCAGTACGAAATTTAACAGAGAGAGTTCTCTTATTACATGAATAAACACTGCCAAATTCGGGGAAAATCGGTTCCGATTTAGATATAGCCACCATATATATGTTTCACCCGATTTAACATTTAAGCGCTGTAGAAATCGTGTTTTATATCCGATCAGTACGAAATTTAACAGAGAGAGTTCTCTTATTACATGAATAAACACTGCCAAATTCGGGGAAAATCGGTTCAGATTTAGATATAGCCACCATATATATGTTTCACCCGATTTAACATTTAAGCGCTGTAGAAATCGTGTTTTATATCCGATCAGTACGAAATTTAACAGAGAGAGTTCTATTATTACATGAATAAACACTGCCAAATTCGGGGAAAATCGGCTCAAATTTAGATATAGCCACCATATATATGTTTCACCCGATTTAACATTTAAGCGCTGTAGAAATCGTGTTTTATATCCGATCCGTACGAAATTTAACAGGGAGAGTTTTCTTATTACATGTATGATCACTGCCAAATTCGGGGGAAATCGGTTCAGATTTAAACATAGCCCCAATATATATGTTACACCCGATTTGACATGTAAGCGCTGTAGAAACCGTGTTTTATATCCAATCAGTACGAAAATCGGCAGAGAGAGTTTGCTTATTACATGTATGAACACTGCCAAATTCTTATCGCAATGCCCATTTTCGCATTGGTAGGTAGGTGTAGGGTATTATATAGTCGGCCCCGCCCGACTTTCTGTCTTTCCTTACTGGTTTCTTTGGCTTTTTTAGGAAATTGTGGGGCAGGTGGAAGAAATTTATATTTGATTTAAATTGAACCATATATTTAACGTACTTCCAATAAATATTAAATTACCACATAAATTATTACTACTTATTATTACAAAAACAAAAAAAAGGACATAAAGCCCTAAAAATATTTTGGGCCTTATGTCCGAGCATGGGTCGGTCATAAGGCCCAAAACCAAATTGGGCGTTATGACCGCACTTAGAGAGGTCATAAGGCCAAAAAAAAATTTTGGGCGTTATGTCCGTTGGGCGTTATGACCGGTCACCCCAATAAGAATATATATTAATATCAAAATTAATTTGAAATTTAACATTTAACCTCCCTCTTTTGTAATCGATGCAGGAGTTTGAATGATTCAAAATCTGTAGTCTTTAATTTATTTAATTTATATTGTCCAAATTATCGTCCCTGTGATAGATTTTTCATTTCGTGAAAAAATTTACGTTAATTTTGAAATTAATTTTGAAATTGTATTATTGTATAATTACCTCTTACAACTCAAAAATGAAATTATTATTTTTAATTTATTTTTCAGCTAATATTACACAAAATAAATGTATCTGTCATTTTCCGAAAGAGTAACTTTAATTTTCTTTATACTAACTAAAATATGCTACTTTGAATTTAATTCACCGTGCGCGTTTTTCCCGTGCACGGTCACTTTTTAAGCTCTTTGGAAACACCGTTCTAACGGTGGTTTACGAACAAAACAAAAGCAAGCTGAAAGCTGAAACTTTTCTTCATGCTCAGCAACAATTTTAAAGATGACAATTTAAAATTTAATGTTTTTTTATATCCTCCACCATAGGATGCGGGTATATTCATTTTGTCACTCCGTTTGTAACACCTCTTAATATTGATCTGAGATCCCATGAAGTATATATATTCTTAATCGTCGTAAAATTCTAAGACGATTTAGCCATGTCCGTCCGTCTCTTGTAATCACGCTACAGTCCGCAATAAGAGCTAGATGGCTGAAATTTGGTATAGATACTTCTTACATCTGCAGGTAACTTGGGATTGCAAATATAGCATCCAACTTGTTGTGATTCCTACTGTTCGCATCAACTATATTTTTTTTGTTTTCGGTGTTATTTTCTTTGGGTTTGAGTTATTTTGTGTGGTCACATGCTATCCATGGTGGAGGGTATATAAGATTCGGCATGGCCGAACTTAACGCTTTTACTTGTTAATAGTTCAAAAACAACCTCAACGACCGTTACCCCAAAAGCACGAAAGTTTGTTTTTTTCGTAATTCATTCAAACGATTTAATTTTATAGCAACGGAAATAAGAAGGTAAGTAAGATGAAGAATTTTGTAAGGCCAAATAAGCATCAAACGCCTATTTTGATATTTTCAAAATTGTGTTAAAGATGTAACGACCGTTAACTTAACAAACGCGAACGCGTAAGAAAATTTCGTGATAAAAAAAATACAAAAAACGTATTATTTTTTATAATGTAACGACCGTTACTTTTACAAAATATTTTTTTTTAACTAATTTTCTTTGCTTTAAAAATAAACCCATTCCTTAAACAAAACATTGTAGGCCATTCGATTATCTTCCAAAATTCTTTTGACCACTTTTTCCTAGGACTGACCTATTACTGATTTCAGCGATCCAATGTAATTAAGTTGAGGTTTTTGATTAAAAATATTTTTTATCGCTAAAGAAAGCTTATCAGATTTTGATCTCTTCATAGTTAAGGAGAGGGGATGATTCTGAACAAAACCTCATTCGCAGTTTTTGCCGTTAATTTAGACCAACTTTCAATTACTTGAGGTTGTGAACATTCAAATATCAAAACTCCTATGTGTAATTTTATTGTTTTATAAATATTTAAAATGCTCCAAACAAAATATCCTATGTGTAGATTTTCTTGAAAACCATTTATCACGTCCTGGCTTTTTCACGTATACGATTTTGGTTATGAAATATTTGTGGTAAATAATTAAAAGATAAATACAATAATCTGAAATATCAAATATATCGCGGATTGACGAAATGGCACTTGTTTTTGTCTCTCCTGAAAACTAGTAAAAAAACACATAGGCGTCTTCGTCGGTGCGCACCGACGATATGTAAATATTTCTTACTCATAAATTAAGACTTGTTCTTATCAAAATTTTTGTATCGCTTCGAAATTATTTAATATGTCATATCGTTAGAACAACATGCAAATATGCAAAGTCCAGTTTCATAAAGTTTTCAGAGGAAGAAAACACTTTCACTGAAAAAAAAAATAGTAATAAAACTAATGATGGCACATTCTTATATTAAGTATGCTACCTTGGCATCAATTCAATGACAATTGTCATTAAAATAATGGAAATTTACACGTTTTTTACGAAATTTTCCTTAATATAAAGTTTTTTGAATTTGAATTAATGTCTATCTAATCATTAGTTTTGTGTACGCGCTTGTTTAAGTGTACGCATTTAAATTAAAGAAAAAAATCATTATTTTTGTGACAATCCGCATTATTTTAAGTAATATTTCAATACTTTTAAGGATTTTCTACATTAACACTACGACGTAGACATGTCATAGTTTTAATGCCGAATCGGACTTAATTAACAGTATGAGATATTTGAGTAATAAATTTAAGGCTATGCTCCCCTTAAAGGAGCTATGCTCCCCTTAAAGGAGCTATGCTCCCCTTGGTAATAAATTTTATGACTATTGTCATTATTTTTAAGAATACATACGAGAGAATTATACAATCTCTCCCTCCCTCTCTCGCTCGGAGAATCAGTTTTGTTTGGTAATGTGTGAATCAATAATTGTTATGGAATGCTAGAAGAGAAAATAGAGAACAGTTCTGTTGTTCGTTTTCTTTTAAATCGTCAGTTATTTACAAGCGATGGAAGGAAACGGTTGTCTGTTTTCGGGACGCGGATTGTGAAAAAATTTGATTGCTGTGAATATGTAAGTATACGTGCATACATACGTGCATATTGCACCGAAAATAATTTTAATATGGGCTATTAACAGTTATTTTTGCTAAAGCATAGCAACAACAACAAATGAAACCGTCGTGTACATGTGTGTATGCATGTGGTTATGCCGTCGGCGTCACCATCGATATCTGTGATAAGGGGGTGCGTGTGGCATAGTTATTTTTGCTGTATGTTATTTATGGCGATGTACATACGTTTTTGAAGGAGATCTTGTTTGTAAGTCCTTTGAAGAGATTTGTGCCAAATGGATGACAAAAATGTGAGTAATAGATTTTGTAATACTGAAAGAGACAATGGGAAAATGTTTAGGTACGTGAAAAATAATATTATTATCCTGAAATGTACATCTTATTGGCAATTACAAAATTAACAAAACACATTTTAATTGAAAGTATTTATTTATTAAAAATACCAGCGCATAATGCAGAAATGTAAAATTATTTGTGACAATATAGAAATTTATTATTAATAATATGTTATACATATAACTATCTTTTTTAATTTTTTTAGTAAAACAATTTTAGAATGGGTCCTTTGTGAGAAGAGTGGCAAATTTTAAAAAATATTTCAACGTAATATATGAACGGTTGAAATATTTCTCTTAGTTTTCAGCGTTTTCCAATTGTGATATGATAAAATTTATTTGCATTTTTTTGTTTATATATAATTTTATTTGATTTATTTTCAGAAAAAATTTAATTATTTTAATTTTAGATCACGTAATATTTGAAGATAAATGTGATGGATATATGAAAAATGCAGTGCTGAATGCCATTTATAATGTGCAAAAAATAAGTGAGCATACACCTACATGGGAATGTTTCAATTGAAAGGAAATAGATTTGGAAACAATATTTGTAAGTATTATGTATTTCTGAACAAATATATTTTATTTGAAAATCAAGAAATTTAATTTGGAACGCATATATTAATGTATTAGAACAAAATATATTTGCGAACTGACGTTCACATATAAAATACGTGTTTTACACAAACAGTTATTGTTAAAAAGTTTTCCAAATATAATTTATTTAAAAAGATTTTTTACTTTTTTTAATTTTAGTCTAAATTTGTCCTTGATTTCGTGTTCATAATTGCTTCATAAGTACTTCATAATTACACCTGCTGTTAGATTAGGCCCATTTGGTCCAATTTTTGTATCGTTTCCTTTATAAACGGTAATATATGTACACGCTGAAAAAAAATCGCTTCTGTAGTATATTGTCCCAAACATATTCGGCTTGAAACATATATATGTTTGGGGTAGACTCTAAGCATGTAATATTTGGTACACACAAAAATTGTGTATTTGGGAAGATGTTGTTCTAAACAAATATTTGTTTACATTCCAATATGTTTTTATTTGGGACCATTATTTCAGAAACAAATATTTATTTGCATTTCAGTATTCATAAAATACATAAATTGTCTCAAATTTTTCAGTAATTCAAAGTTAAATTTTGGAAATTTTTAATGTTCGTAAAAAATAATAATTGAAATCATATAATCTTGGATCAATATAAAGTACTTAGAGGATTGACAACTAATGATGGCTTGGAATACTCAGAAATTTGAAATGATTGATTTAAAACAGAAGGTAATGCTGCATATGGTATCATAACTGGGAGGTACAATTCGAAACCCAAGAAAAATTTAAACTGAAATATGAAAAACTCAGCAAAAGTTTTGGAAATATTTTTTAAATAAAATATATTTGGAAAAATTTCTAAATAATAATTTTATTTGTATTTAAACACATATTTTATTTGAGAAATTTAGTTTGCAAATATAATTTGTTGTAATGTATTAATATATGCGTTCCAAACATATTTTATTGATTTTCAAATAAAATTTATTTGCTAAGAAATATATAATATTTAAAAATTTGTATTCCAAATATATTTTCTTTCGATTCAAACATATCAAAAAAGGCGATTTTGCCCCGTGTATGTATATATATTGCCTTATAATTTGGCAATATAAGCGTTTTTGCTCAAAAATAATTGTAAATAAGCTGCTTTCTTTTCACGAAGTATTGAATAAAAATAAATATAAAATATTGTCTTCCATATTCATTTTATATGAAAAATGTAATGTTGACCAAATGGACTCTTAATCTACACGCAGAAAAAAAATCGCTTCTGTAGTATATTGTCCCAAACATATTCGGCTTGAAATAAACATATGTTTAGGGTACACTCCAAATATATAATATTTTACACACACAAATATTATATGTTTGTGAGGATATTGTTCTAAACAAAAATATGCTCCCATTCAAATATTTTTTATTTGGAACTAGTATTTCCGAAACAAGGATTCATTTGTAATTATTTATTTTGGTAAATTATTTTGGCCTTAACTTAAAGACAAGTTTTCTGTTTTTTAAATTTTCAAAGAGCAATTTTTTTATAAATTGTATATGTTTGTAAAATTTAATCAAAACTTAAATCGAACAATCTTTCGTAAATATAAACGACATTGATGGATTGACAAAAAGTGATGAATAGGAATATTTATAAATAAGGACATTTTTAGCTATAAAGTTTAACACGAAAACTAGGAAAAACTAACTAAAATTCGAATAAGTCAGTAATGCTTTAAAAATATTTTTAAATAAAACATATTTGGAAATCTTCTTAAACAATAACTTTGTTTGTGTGTAAACACATATTTTATTTGTGAAATTCAGTTTGCAAATAAATTATGTTCTAATATATTAATATATGCGTTCCAAACAAAATTTCTTGATTTTCAAATAAAATTTATTTGTTAACAAATATATAATATTTAAAAAAATCGTTTCCAAGTATATTTTCTTTCGTTTCAAACATATCAAAAATTACGATTTTCCTCCGTGTAGGATTCGTACAGATTTGCTAATCTAACACCAGGGTTAAGAATGTCATAAGCAGCATTAGCTTTTGTTTTACAGAAGTAATTTTTAATAAGTTTTTGTAGTTTTGTTTTCTAACAAAACTTAAGATTTTAAAATCTAAGTCACGATTGATTTTTTTGAGAAAATTATTTTTGATAACTCAATTTATATGAAAAATGTCACTTTCGGCACTTTCAAAACATTCAGTTTCTATTATTAATAATATCTTACATAAATATTTTTTTTAACTTTTAGTGCAGCAAATTTTGTATGGATGTATTATGAGAATTTGTGTCGTACACGCTGAAAAAAATCGCTTCTGTAGTATATTGTCTCAAACATATTCGGCTTGAAATATACAAATGTTTAGGGTACAATTCAAATATGTAATATTTGACACACACAAATATTATATGTTTAGGAGGATATTGTTCTAAACAAAAATATGATCCCATTAAAATATTTTTTTATTTGGGACTAGTAACTATTTTCGAAACAAAGATTAATTTGTAATTATTTATTTTGGCAACGTATCAATGCCTTAACTTATATGTTTGTAAAATTTAATTAAAACTCAAATAGAATAATCTTTCGTAAATATAAATTGCATTCATGGATTGACAAAAAGTGATGAATTGGAATATTTATAAATTAAGAAAATTTTAGCTATAAAGTTTAACACGAAATCTAGGAAAAACTAACTAAAATTCGAATAAGTCAGCGAAGTTTTAAAAATCTTTTTAAATAAAATATATTTGGAAAACTTCTTAAACAATAACTTTGTTTGTGTGTAAACATATATTTTATTTGTGAAATTCAGTTTGCAAATAAATTATGTTCTAATATATTAATATATGCGTCACAAACAAAATTTCTTGATTTTCAAATAAAATTTATTTGTTAACAAATATCAAATATTTAAAAAAATCATTTCCAAGTATATTTTCTTTCAATTCAAACATATCAAAAATGACGATTTTCCTCCGTGTAGAAGAGTGACTAAATATTTCAGTGTAAGTAAGTATATTCCAAAGATTTTAATATATCTCTTATCTTTCAACATTTTGTGACAGTTATATGATAAAATTTATTTTAATACTTTATCGTATATAAATCATTCTGTTTGATTTCTATTCAAATTATTTTTATTTTAGTTCGCGCAAATGAACTTTATTTGGATATATGACAAATGCAGTGGGGAATTAAAAATTTACAAATTGCAGGAAATGAGTGAGCATCAAAACTATATGATATAATAATATAATATTTGTTTTATATAATTTCTATTTAAATTCCAGCCAAATTCTAGGTTAAAAATCATTAAGGTCGGTTCCGATAAAAATTGTTCATGGTCAACAAATAGAGAAACGAATCCCGCTATAGAATCGATACATAACAATACAATATTCGAATAAAAGTCAAACGTCATAGTGTGTTGGCCGATTTGTCTTTATACAATTACATATTGTTTTAAATCATAAAATGTTCAAGGTAATATTTATTATACTTTTTTGTATTTTCCAATATAAAATAAAACAAATAAAATATTTATTTAGATAGATAAAGTGTTGTGTTATTGAATTTTCTATGAATAGTAAATGATTTCAAAGAAAATGATTCATTTAAAAGAGTAACATTATAATCAATATAATGTAACGAATTTTCCATACATATTTAAAAAAACTGTATTTAAATTCATGTATGCCTTATATTAATTACCAGTATATTCTTATATCAAGGACAAACATTTTAAATTTTATTACGATAATGTTTTAAATTATATGATATTTTACTAAAAATAAGCACGCGCCATACTTAAATTTACGCAAAAATGTGCTTATTTTAAGACCAAACTTAATTAGTTTTATTACCCAAAATTCTGAATTCTATGAAATGCATCCTCAAAACAAATACTATTCACGTCTTTAAATTAACTATAAAACCTTCTTATTTTTATAGCGACTGTCTTTGGCTCGAACTCATTGCCGAAATCTTAAACTTTACGAAAAATTCATTGATTTTCAGTACGCTTTTTTAAGTGTTCTAACTGTTACTATTTTATAGAATTTTCTTTGTTCCGCTTAAATAGCAATAATTTTTAATTATAATTATCATAATTATCCGTTTTTATACAGACTTCACATGTTTTGCATTTTTGTGTTATCTTACCACTGCCAAAGGGGGAAACAACACAATGGTGTTTTCTTTTTTCTAGATAATGTATTTTTTAATGTCCTTTCATTCTAATAAAAATCTTAATTTTCGTAAAATTGGATATAGCATATTTGCATGTTTAGCTAACTGTATTCTATTTAATGAACAAAATAACTGTTTATTTATTGAATTCGGAAAACAACGTTCGATTTTTGTTCATTGTTTTTCTATTTGTTTTTCTTCTTCGGCTTTATTTCGTTCTTCTGTTTTTGTCAAAATAACAAATTTGAAAACTCCACTTCTCTGAATTTCCGCATACACGCACATTTCTAAATCTACCCATTCTCGTCTCATCGTCGTATGAGCAGCCAATCTACTCTGAACTTCCGCACACACTCACATTTTTAAATCTACCCACCCAGCGGTAAAATGGTCCAGGCTTTCTAGGCATCAGGCCTGATAGATGGGCTTCCAACACCTTCTATTGGAAGGCACGCATGCCTTCTTTATGAAGGCCTGAAAAATTTGCAATCTCTCACTTCTAAAAAAGTAACCGTGCCTCCTGCTCCCGTCTTTTTTCAAACATGTCTAACGCCTTCTAAAAGATGCCAAAGAAAAGTCGTCAAATTGAATTATTGACAACCACCGCCGATATATGTTCATATATTGATGCGTTTCGTTCTCCCTCTCTCTCAAGTTTCTGCATATGTACAAACATGTACACTCTGCCTTCCTTCTCCCGTCTTTTAACAGGCATGATTCTGTCCTTCTAAAAATATATCATATCGAAGGTGTTTATCACACAACATTTAAATTTTGTGTGGACATAATCATGCATGATAAAAGACGGGAGAAGGAAGGCAGAGTGTACACGAATTCGTTCTCCCTCCCTCAAGTTTCTCATGTATGAACTTTGTTGCTACTGCGAGAGTTCAAAACCAGTTTTATGCAAAAAAAAGAAATACCGCTACACAAATTGAAATGTGAAGGTGAAGACAATTAAAATTAACAAACAATTAGTCGTTGCAAAGGTTTTGTAGAGATCAGTTGCTTTGTGTTTTTGATAGATTAAGTAGATTCTTATCAAAATTATTCTATATTATCTTTGCGAACTCCTATATTATCCATTTGAAGTACTGAATGTGACATTCATTTAAAACACATTACTTGGTCTGCATTTTGTTTTACTGTAGGACTTTCCTTCGAAGCTGTACATCAGACCTAGATCAGACCTTCATTTCGAAGCTCTATATCAGACCTTCATTTCGAAGCCCTTCTTAAGATTTTCCTTTCGAAGTCCTATATCAGACCTTCATTCGACAATCCTTTGTTAGGCATGATTTTTACCGCGAGATGCAAGGCCTGGCCTCGCAATGTCACTCCATGTAAAAAAGAAATAAAGATTGAATGCGGCGGCCAGGCCTCGTGGCTCTTAAATCAGGCCTGATAGCTTGCCGCCTAAGACCTGATTTTTACCGCTGGGATATCATCGCCACTAACACATGTTTAGATAGGATACACACTCCGACAAACAGCCGCCGGAATTGTTGCTATGAATGCAGAAATAAAAATGTCCACTCGCACAACATTTCTCTACCACCGCTCAGCAAGAAATGATACCAAAAAATTCCATACAAACTTCACTGTAACTCTCACTATTATTCTCTATTTTGCGACCAGATAAAAACGATCTCTTATTTCTTGAGCCTAATTCTCTTATAAAATTGAGCCCTAACCAAAAAAAAAACTGTAGCGACAAAAAGTATTTTTTTCAGAAGAAGGTTCTTTTAGTTTTCTCTATACTCAGCGCAGGCATTAACATTGAACTTTTCAAGTTAAGCTTTTTTTAGTAATTAATTAGTATTAATCGTTGCATTAGTCTTCTTTTACAAAAAAGTAAGATTTTTGTAACTTCATTTTTTTTTCGCTGTCATTGTAGCAAGGTGAAGCGATGTATTTGTGTCGGTTAAGTTAAAAATACAATTGCATAGAAATATGCACTAGCATATTTTTTTAATCTGTTTTGGAAATATATTAACATCTATATATATAAAATTGGATGTGTGTATGTATGCTACGAATGGACTCCAAAACGGCTGGACCGATTTTGATGAAATTGTCAGGGAATCTTCAGATAACCCTAGCGGGTGACATAGGCTATATAAATTCTTGATTGAGGGGTCGTGGCCTCGCCCATTTAGGCCAATTTGGAGATATAATTTTTTAGTGATTCCTAGTGATTAGGACTGGACCGTGATCCCAGATGGCCCACCAATCCTGGACTTTCTGGGGTCCAACTGAAAGTAGCTGGAAGTCTATGAGATTGGCCCAAAAATGGGCGGGATTGGACCAATGGGCGTGGCACCATCCATATAAACAAAATTTTGAAATGAGATATCTTGCGCAATTTGTGAGCGAGAGTTCTGTAAGTTTGTGTATATGTGTCTTTGGCAGTCTACGTGATTTATCCACAAGTGGGCGGGATCGGACCTATGGGCGTGGCCCCGCCCATGTGAGACATGTTTTGAAATGGAGATATCTTGAACAATTTTCTAGCAAGAGTGATGTAATCTACGTGATTACTCCAAAAATAGACCGGATTGGAAATCTAAAATCTTGGGCAATGAAGTGGACCGGGTACGCTAGTTAAATATAAAAAAACAGTAAGGAAAGGCTAAAGTTTGGCGTGGCCGACCATATGATACCCTTCACGACTTTCTTAGCAGAATAGGTACAAAACGAATCAAATTCACAACATTGAGAGATATATTTTACATATGTGGTCGATATCTAAACTACACTCTGCCAAATTCCATAACGATTGGATGTTAAATAAACCTTCTGTAGCACTTTGTTACAAATTTGAAACGAATACAAATATGGGGGCTACATACATATAGATCTCAACAGATTTTTATCAATCTTAGATATCGTTATTTCTGTGTCGAGAAACTCTGCCAAATTTTATAATAAGCGGATGTTAAATAAAGCTTCTCTAACACGTTGACACCAAATCGGAAGGAAAGTTATATCTAAATCTGAACCGATTTCTTTCAAATTTAAAAGTATTCATTCCTGACCCAATGAACTCCTTTATGCCAAATTTGGTAATAATCCGATGTAAAAATCGATTTATTAGCCCTTTGATGTCAAATCGGAGGTAAACATGTATGGGGCCTATATCTAAATCTGAACCGATTTTCACCAGTTTCAATAGGGATCATCCTTGAACCAAAAAGAGCAATTTGCTAAATTTCATCACGATCGGACAACAAATACGACCAGCGCTTTGATTACAACGATACATCTACAGACTCAGGATGTGATTCCAATTAGGTCGGTGATTTGCATTTGCTTCTTACAGGAACTGATTTGCATTTACTTCGGTCAGGAAATTTGTAAACAAAAAGAAAATGTCGTTTGAGTTATTTTTGTTTTGACTTTTTCTTCGTAATGGTACCTTTGTAAGCTGCGAAATTTTTACAGGTGGTGGGAATTATGCCTCTAAATCGATTTTTATCGAAATATTGTCGATAATCGATAATATTGTCGCTTAGCAGTTAGGGCTCCACGTGTCCTACGAGCAGCCATCACATCAATTGTCACGATTCTAACTTCCCGTTTAAATTTGTCAACGGTTCCATTTTTTTTTTTCATGTTCGTCCCACTGTACCCCAAACAATCGACAAATCGTTTCAGGTGCGTCCCAAGGCCTCCAATGCACCAACATTCAAGATTCTACCTCATGCCAAATGGATTTGGCGGTGTAACCATATTGATAAACTTTCTCACCGCTGTGTTAGAATTTCGAAAAGTTACTCGTTCTTCCGATTCTCCTTCTAAAATTATACCCTAGCATAAAATTCTTTAATTCTAGCTCTTGCAGTTTGAATTTATCGGCACGATTTTTAATTTTTTTGCCCCACAGTGCGGTCAAACATACCAATTTCGAAAATGCCCGTCTATGTCGTTACGTTTACAGAATCCGTTTTGACAAACGCATAATTAGTTTACTAAATAGAGTAGTTTTAGTATGTTGACTTAGTTCGGCAAAATACGGGTTTGGTTAGTAGTTCTTGTTAAATTCAATTTACTGCTTCCATAAGTATTTCAGCTGATTTAAGTTAAAGACATACACTATTGCTATTGAATTCTGAAGATGATAGAGTGGTGTCTATCGAAACTGCAGTCAATTCTACCAAGCAATTAAAACTCTCTACCAATTTTTGTATTTGTTTCTATTCCTTTTTTGCAATAGACAGAAAGTAACTGATGGTCTCGAAATTTTGACTGAATAATAAAAGCACAGACCAACAATAAATAACAACAACAAATATTTTTTATATTAATTTGTCTGTTGTTTGAATTACACTCGAAATATTACTGAAATAATGAGGGAAATCATGTAGGCATGTGCAAGAGAGCAAAAACAAACTAAAATGTACTTATTCCCATTAGTTGCTTTTCAGTTTTTTCGAATACATTCATCACAGTTCGAACATTTCAAATGTTCTCGAATACTCTTCAACTACTTATTAACGTGAGTAAGTTCAGCTCAACATCTGTTGTAACCAAACAGTTCACTTCAGTGAAGTTGTGTAAAGTCATGACACTGCAGCGATCGGACCGATAATAGGCATGTTTTCGTTACAAGCTAGCACTTTTAGTTTAGCACTTTGCAACGAAAACAACTGACTTCCACTAACTGGCACATAAGCAATAAGTGGCGGATTTTCACTATCTGGTAGCAATGGTGTCATGAGTTGCGAAGAAAGAACAGTGCGAAACAGACAAAAAATTCGTGAAAAGTATTTATAAAACATATATTTACTATTCTATGTTCAATTGTTTACACTCTTTTGCAAATATTAAAATAATTTCCCATTTTTGTTCTTCTTCTTCCCGTTAATTCACAATAATTAATAAAATCTCTCCAAAAATGGGATGCCATATTGCTAAATATAGGGTGCCCAATCTGGCAACATCATACTCGATTAAGACATGAACACAAGCACCAAACTTCATCGGGAACTAAAAGTGCTTAGCTCCCCATACAAATTAAGCACTTCTGGTGTAACGAAAACACGCCTAATGTTGGCTTCAGTTCAGCATTCGTTTTTGTTGCGATTCATACATGTATGTAAAGTATATAGTACAATTAGCGGTCAAGTAGTCGAAAATAACCTGGTGAAAATTCAAAATCAAAGTATAGAACTTTCAAAATATTGGCGGATCCGTCCACCAAGTGTTAAGGAAATGGGTCTAGCCCTGTAGACGTGCTGAAGCAAAATAATAATAGTATTGTTATCGGCCTGTGGTCAAACCGAAAAAGTTATTGCTGAAAAAGCGTCTAAACCTGCCGTCCACAGAAATGTGTATTGTGTATGTGTATTCTACACCTGTATGATTAGAATTACAAAAAAGTCTTCAACTCTAAACTTCTGTATAAACCGAATGACATAGCCGGTATGGATAATCCGGTTGCACATATCACCACATCATTCAATAGTTCCCTTGAAAAGCCTGTCCAAAAACAAGATACAAGGGTAAAACTAAACCTCAATGGCGGACTTCTGAGCTAACGGCTAGAAAAAAGACCTACAACAAACTATTCAACAGCGTGAAATCTACTGGGGTCACTAATGATTAGGATATCTTTAAAGAGCAGCTCAAGATCTATAAGAAGGAGCTTAGGAAGGCTAAGTGGGAAAGGTCTCCGACGCCGCAAGCCTGAGGAAGACACTCTCAGCTTCACCATGTACAGTGGGTTATATGCGGGATTAAAACTGGACAAAAAACAGCGAGCAGTCTCTCAATGTACTGCTCGACACACATTTCCCGGGGAACTCACCAACAGAAATCGAGGATCAGCAGGACTAACAAGAGGGCGAGTGGACTGCAAGCGTCGCTAGCTTGTTGACCGTGAGATCAAGAATAAGCTGGACTATTAACAGCTTTGAGCCCTTCAAGTCACCTGCAACAGTCAGCATCACTCCATTAGAAATGCAGAAAATCTTAAAGTACATTATCCCCTGGCTGGAGAAAATGAGTATATGTAGGTTGTATCAGGCTTTCATACATCCCGAATCGATGGAGGGATACCAAAGTGGTATTCATACCCAAAGCGGGAAAGATATCGCACACTAGGCCAAAAGACTTCAGACCAAGTAGCGTATCATCCTTCGTATTGAAAGGTCTGGTAAGAATTGTAGATTATTTCATTACGGAAAACGTGGATACAAAACTACTGTCGGGGAACCAACATAAGGGAAATAGGGAAAGTCTATGGAATCAGCCCTGCACGAACTTGTGAGCACTATCGAATCGTCCCTAAATTTCAGAGGGACCCCACAAGGAGGAGTACTGTCTCCACTAAATTGGAACCTAGCGGTGAATGAAATCTTACTAGGTGTTGAACGTTGTGACTGCAAGGTCGTGGCATATACAAATTGACTAGATGGGCCGGAAGCAGCGGTTTAGGTGTTAACCCAAACAAGAATAAGGTCCGACATGAGGACCCTCCTCCTCGGATACATGGAGAAGAATAGATATATTAGGCCGGGTCGATTTGTGGGGAGGCATTGCTCAGTCGCCCATTGCTCAGTGAAAATCGTATTCTAGGGATCGAAATAAGAAACTTTGCCGAAGGAACCACAACTCTAAAGCGAATTCTGATGTCCCGGAATTTGGGTCGAAATTTTTGGTAGGGGCAAATTTTGAAAAATCTCACTTTCACCCATTTAGAGTGCTCCAATCGAGTCCAAATGTATGACCGACACCACCTGGAACCCCCCTGGGGGTTCACCATACAAACATTTTAAAAAATCGCCAGTTTTGGCACTTTACATGAAAAAATCAGCGAAATGCTTATGTTTTTTTCTTTTTGGAGTTTATTTTTCTCTTTAGAAATTTATTTAGTCAGAACATATGTAAATGAAAAAATGAATTTAACTTAGTAATAGAAAAGAAATTAAAAAAAAATTATTAGAAATTAGCGTTTTTACAACCCTTTTAAAACCAAGGCATCACTGTGATGCATTTGCATGTCGTAAACTTAGTTGTGTGGGTTTTTATCAGCCCTTTTAAAAAATGAAGGTATCACTGTGACACAATTGCAGGTCGTAAAATTGCTTGTGAGTTTTTTATAGCACCTACTTAAGAAATGAAGTTTGTTTTTACAACCCTTTTGTGGGTTTTTTATGGCACCTTCTTAAGAAATGCGCGTTTTTTGCAACCATTTTAACAATTAAGGTATCACTGTGGTGCACCGCAGCCCTTTTCAAAATGAACGTATCACTGTGACAAAATTGCAGGTCGTAAAATTGCTTGTGTGTGTTTTTAAGCCACCACAAGACACAGCAGGTAGAATTGAAATTACCATCTCATTCTTATTACCTCGTCTCGTAGACCATATATAACGCAACAGTTTTTGTGAATGCATTAAGTCGTTGTGAAGAACTCAAAGTGTGAAGTGCTAATTTCAGATAAAAATATTTAAAAAAAATAATAAGTGAAGTGACCATTCCAAATCAAAAAGTTTACAATGAATCCCCCATCCTCTACACCGCAAGATGAAGCAACAACAACATCAACAACTATCGAAAACCCAATGAGCCATATACCCAAGCATGATGTTACTGTATTTGGTGTGTCTACTGATTTGACTGATCTTAATTTACCAACCCATCTTGAGATATTATTTTTACTTAAGCGAACGTGCTAAAACAGAACAAAAAAGTTTTCCTATAAATCATTCACTATTCAAGTACAAGATAAGTTGATTGGAATTTGGGAAAAACTTGGTATGGAAATAATGCTGAAAAAAGTGTATTTAATAAATTGAATAGATTGCTTGACAAATATCAAGACCAAATCAAGAGAAGAAACAAAACCCAACAATTTACAGAGTATGTAAAATCTCTGGAAACAATTTTTTACATTGGAACATGTAAATGCGATTTGAAGGCAGCTCCATGTGCATGCGGCTTGGTTCCCGAACGCCTCAAAGAGTTTATGCACGATCAACATAATCAGAGAAGACTAACAATGGATGCATTTGTGATGGAAATTGATGAGCAAGGAGCAACGTCTATGTCATCAATGCCAACATACCAAGATCCCGATGATTCAACATACGCACCGCCACCGGTTCAAGAAGATATGGATAGAAGCACAAGTTCACAATACACAGAGAGATACGATTGTTTTAACTTTGCCTTGGTATGTGACAGATTTGGTGTGCCTGATAGAGTAGCATCAGCATTGGGAACCGCTCTTTTGCAAGATTTTAAAATTAAAGATAAGCATGGGAAACCTCTCATCATGGATAAATCGAAAGTTCGCAGAGAAAAAGAGAAATGCAGACAAGAAGTGCTTCGCAAACGGTTAGGTTAGGTTAGGGTGGCAGCCGTATTTTTTATACAAGCTCACATAGACCAGTTTAGGTCCCTAGTGTTACCACGGGCTGAAATGCCCCTCATCGAAACCAACCTGTTTGATATACAAATTTGTCGATATTACGAATATCGGTACTGGAAAGATCTGTTAGGCTGCCTAGAAATGCCGACCCCAGTATGTCCAGTCGTCGTTTACTCAGAGCGGGACAGTCGCATAGCAAGTGCTCAATGCTCTCCACTTCTTCCTCATCTCCACAGCTTCTGCAGAAGTCATTAGAGTCAATACCCAATCTTTTGGCGTGTTCGCCGATCAAGCAGTGTCCCGTCAGAACTGCTACTAACGTAGACAATCTTTGCCTCTCTAGTGCTAGGAGATATTTTGATCTTCTCAGGTCATTCCTTGGCCAGATTTGTCTAGCTACTCTGCAGGTGCCGATTTCTGTCCATCTTTCGTTGGACTGCCTGATTGCCTCTTGCCTAAGCCAAAGCTTGCACGTGGATAGTGGCGCACCAATATATGCAAATTCTTCGAGAATTTGTAATGTCGTCCCTTTCCTAGCAAGTTCATCGGCTTTGCAGTTCCCCGGGATATCCCTATGCCCAGGCACCCATATGAGGTGTATGTTAAACTGCTCAGTCATCTCGTTAAGAGATCTGCGGCAGTCGAGGGCTGTTTGTGAATTTAGGGATGTTGCCTCCAGAGAATTGATGGCAGCCTGGCTGTCCGAGTAAATGACAACGCCAGTGTTGGTTACTATGTTGCGACTCAGCCACTTGGCTACTTCCCATATTGCCATTATTTCGGCTTGATAGATACTGCAGGTATCTGGTAGTCTGTGAGCTATATCCAATCTAAGCTCTGCACAGTGTACTCCGAAGCCAACCTTTTCATCAAGCTTCGAACCATCCGTGTAAAAGTGGAGATGGTTTCTATTACCTGGTTTTCTTCCAACCCATTCATCTCTCGCGGGAATCATAGTGATGTATTTTCTCTCGAAGGTGTACACCGTTGGTATATAGTCCACTCGGTCGGTTACCATAGCACTACACTTTGATATTCTCATGTGACCGTAGTTTTTGTACCTCCACATTGATAGGTAGTTTAATCTTATTGCCACTTTGGTTGCAACTTCTCTCGCCACAATATTAATCGGCAGTATATAGAGTAGGGCTTGTAGAGACTCGGTCGCTGTAGTCCTTAAGGCTCCGCTTATGCTCAGGCAGGCAGTTCTCTGAACCTTTGTTAGTAGGTTGGTGATGGTTAGTTTGTCAGTTGCCGTCCACCATACCACAATGCCGTATAGCAGTATAGGACGAACTACTGCTATATATATCCAGTGGACGATTTTAGGAGAGAGGCCCCACCGCGACCCTACAGCCTTTTTGCAGGAATATAAGGCGACGTTAGCCTTCCTTACACGTTCCAAGACATTAAGTCTAAATAACAGTTTTCTATCTAGAATTATTCCTAAAAATTTTGCACTTTCAGAAAAGACTAGATCTGTTCCATTTATCCGAGGTGGAGGGTGCACATGTGGGACTTTATTCATCCTAGTAAAGAAAACCAATTCTGTCTTGTTTGGGTTAATGCCCAAACCGCTGCTTCTGGCCCATCTAGCCAATTTGTTCAGAGCCACCTGTAGAATGTCTCGGAGGACGTTTTCGAATTTGCCACTCACTGCGATTGCAACGTCGTCCGCATATGCCACGACCTTGCAGCCACAACGTTCTAGATCTAGCAGGATTTCATTCACCGCTAGGTTCCAAATTAGTGGAGACAGTACTCCTCCTTGTGGGGTTCCTCTGTTTACAAACCTTGTTAGAGTTGTGGACCCAAGACATGCTGTTATGCGTCTTCTGTTGAGCAGACTTTGAATTAGTCTAATCAAACTAGAGTTAACATTAAGATGTGACATTGCCGCAATTACTGCATCTGAGTGAATGTTGTTAAAAGCCCCTTCTATGTCAAGAAATGCCACCATGGTGAATTCCTTGAAATGCAGGGACGATTCGATAGTGCTCACAAGTTCGTGCAGGGCTGATTCTGTAGACTTCCCCTTATTGTAAGCATGTTGGTTCACTGACAGGAGTTTTGTATCCAGGTTTTCCCTAATGAAATAATCTAAAAGTCTTTCCAGACCTTTCAGTAGGAAGGAGGATAGGCTAATTGGTCTGAAGTCTTTTGGCCTAGTGTGTGATATCTTCCCCGCTTTTGGTATGAATACCACTTTGGTATCCCTCCATCGATTCGGGATGTATGAAAGCCTGATACAGCCTACATAAATTTTCTCCAGCCAGGGGATAATGTATTTCAACATTTTCTGCATGCTGGAGTGATGCCGTCTGGTCCAGGTGACTTGAAGGGCTCAAAGCTATTATTCTGGATCTCTCCCAGCTTATTCTGGATCTCTCAGTCAACAAGCTAGCGACGCTCGCAGTCCACTCGCTCTCTTGTTGGTCCTGCCTCTGGTTCTGTTAGAGAGTTCCCCGGGAAATGTGTGTCGAGCAGTACATTGAGCGACTGCTCGCTGTTTTTGGTCCAATTATTTGCCTCATCCTGCAAGTAACCCACTGTACAGGGTGAAGCTGATAATATTTTCCTCAGCCTTGCGGCGTCGGAGACCTTTTCCACTTCGCCACAGAAGGTATACCAAGAGCGTCTTTGCGCCTTTCTAAGCTCCTTCTTATAGATCTTGAGTTGCTCTTTATAGGCATCCCAAACATTAGCGACCCCTGTAGATTTAGCCTTGTTGAATAGCTTGTTGCAGGTCTTTTTCATAGCCGTTAGCTCAGAAGTCCACCATTGGGGTTTAGTTTTACCCTTGTACCTTGTTTTTGGACAGGCTTCTTCAAGGGAACTATTGAATGATGTGGTGATATGCTCGACCAGATGATCCAGACCGGCTTTGTCATTCGGTTCGTACAGAAGTTTGGAGTTGAGGACTTTCTTGAAATCCTTTTCATACAGGTGCCACTTTGTCTTTCTCACATTTCTGTGGACGGCAGGTTCAGGCGCTTTTTCAGCGAGTTTGAACTCAATATAATGGTGATCTGAGAATGAGTGGTCGTCCAGTACATTCCACCCAATAATTTTGTCTGACAGCCGGTCAGTAGCAAACGTTACGTCGAGTACTTCTTGTCTGTCTTTAATTGTAAAGGTCGGTTTATTACCTATGTTACAAATACTTAGGTTGGTAGTTAGAATAAAGTCAAGAAGCGAATCACCCCTATTGTTTATATCCGTACTACCCCAGATAGTATGATGAGCGTTCGTGTCTGCGCCAACAATCAGCTCGACCTCGTCAGATGTTGCTTCTTCTACTACTTCCCTGAATAGAGCAGTCGGTACTACAGCTTCATAAGGCAAGTAACTGGAGACCACCCAATATATGCGTTTACCGATCTCCAGACTAGCAGATGTTTGGTCTTTACCACTTAAATTAGCCAGGAGAAAGATACTTAGATCTTTCCTGGCCAAAATGCAGGTTCTTGGAGTGCCTTCACAGTTGGCCACAAGCAGTTTAAAGTTGGGTGTCCTGATACCGCACACCCTACCTTCCACTGCGTAGGGCTCCTGTATCAGGACGATGTCTACTGCACCTGTGGACAGGTGCAGCAATAGAGCCGCTGAGGCTGCTTTAGCGTGATGGAGTTTAATCTGTAAAATTCTTACCATCATTGGTAATTGACAGATTAACTTCCACCCCGACAAGGGTGTTATCGAACTCTTCGTCCGTATCATCGAGAAGCGTGTGCCCGCCAGATGCGTCAAAGAGTCCGGAGACTCCCCTCAGCCCCTCTGTGTCAGAAGTAGAGCTTTCGTCCTCAGAGTAGGACGTTACAGATCTTCTGTTAGAGTTGGAGTCACCCGAAATAATGGGCGTGGATACCTCCGCACTTCCAGAAAGCTGTGTATCAACCGCGGTGGACGACTCACCTTCCGCAGTGGGAACTATATCCTGCTTGTATACCTTCAAGACTATAGTCTCGAAGCCATACTGTAGGGTTGCACTTGCACGTTGTATATGGGAGGTGGATTCAGCGTTAAGGATCAAATTGACCTGCCGCTTTTTACCATCCGCCTCACCCACCTTGCTGATTCTCCAATTATGGGCCGGCAGACCAGGATTGGAATCTTTTATTATTTCTAAGATGTCAGCCGGGTTGGAGGGCTCTTCTGTAACCCAGGTGATGGCTCTAGGGTGACTAGGGATGTTGTTTTTTTCGACAACATCCAACTGGGCACCCGGCCACACCTCACCCGCTCGACTCAGAGCAGCCTTATACAGGTCTACTGATCTGCCCGGCCTACTGATCTAACGGCCATCACTAGACTCTCCTTCGCCACTTCATTGAAGGGCTTGGTGAGTGTCCTGTTGATAGTGACATTTGGGCCTCTTGCCTTTTTCGAGGGCAGGGGTTCATCAGGTGATCTGATTCTTTTGACTTTATTAGCCGTTAACACAGCTGAATTTGTGGCTCTTTCAGCCGACTGATTGGCCTTAGAAGCATCTAAGACGCCTTTAGCCCAGGTAAGTGACTCTTTTTGTTTTTCGGTAAGAGCCGAAACCTCAACAGCCTCCAACTTCGTCAGAACTCTGAGCGCTATCCGGTGCTCATTGTGTTTCCGTTTTGACGGTCGGACATGACGTTTTCCCCTCACCGTACCACCTGTTGTGAGTACTGGGGGGAAATTTTCACCATGTTTGGTGTGGTCGGCTTTGGCCAAGACCAACGGACGGACAGTAGGACGATTGGGGAACCCCGCTCCATCGGAACGCGAAGGCATCCCCGCCAATTAATTTTTTTTCCGTATTAACCCGTAATAGGTACTACGATGTAGGCCTTCCAGACTTTGTACAGATTTTGTTTTGTTTTTGCGATTGCGTAATAGGTACTGCGTAATAGATTTTAACTATCCGCTCTGTGCTAAACACGTCCGTTCACTACGACTGATCAGCAACGATCCATTCATTTAAGAAGTTTGCAAACGGTTAGATGATACCAATTTGTTAGCGTTTTCATTCGATGGCAGAAAAGATGATACTTTAACGATAGATAAAATTGATGAGAAGTATCATACTAGGTAAAAGAACCTCATCTTGTTATTTTGAGAGAACCCAATTCTTACGTAAGACTGGAACATGAAACCGTTGAATACAAAACAACCAAATTAAATGATTTTTTCAACGATACAAATATATCACTGGATGCAATAATTGGAATATGCACTGACGGTGAGCCAACAAACACTGGCCCACACGGTGGAATTATACGACGATTCGAATTGCTGTTAAAAAGACCATTGCATTGGTTCGTTTGCCTTCTACACTTCAACGAACTTCCGTTTCGGCATTTGTTTGATGCTTTGGATAAATCAACCAGCACTGGACCAAGATCGGCAACCGGAAAACTGAGCCGTCAAATCGAAACTTGTGAAACTCTTCCGGTAAGTTATTGCTATCACTCATTTATTATAATTGTCAACCATTTTTAATTATTTTATTATTACATATTTTCAGGTGGTGGACGGCTTCCACAAAATTGAGTTGCAAAATATGCCCCCTGCTCCAGAAAAAATTTAATTTTCCACCGATTCTAAGTACTTATACGACATGGCCCATGCAATTTCTAGCGGCGTGATTTCGGTGGATCTGGCTAACATCAAACCAGGGAAAATTGCACATTCTCGGTGGCACACCAAGGCCGCTAGATTATTACGATTATATGTGACAACGGAAAATCCAGATGCAAATTTAAGAATTCTGGTTGAATTTATAATTAAATGTTATGTGCCAATGAACTTCAATATCAAGTATTACAGCTCTGTCGTGTACGGCAGTGCATTATTTTTCAAGTTCATTAGTTGGTCACGATTTGTAGAACCTCGTTTACGCAAAATTGTCAATCAAGTAATTAAAGATAATTCATATTATGCGCATTCGGAAAATATCTTGTTATCAATGTTGTTTGATGATAGCAAAGAAAAGCGCGACTGTGCTATCAAGAAAATTCTACGCTATCGAACCGATGTTGACGACCCAACGCAACTTCGGAGCTTATAAAAAACCAGATATAAACTTTAATTGCACAAGTTACACGGAAATGATCAATATGAATGACATAAATAACGTATATGAAACACCATTCACGAGAAGCATTCCGTACGATACATTGAAAGAATATTTAAATCAAGATGATCCACCGTTTAATGAACCAAAAATTCCATCACACATACAAGGAACGATACGACATGTTCAATTGCTAGCTAGCGTTTCCAAACGGGTTATACCGGAAAATGTAGAGGCTGTTATGGCGACGACATTAGAGAGCCGTGCGAAATTTCCCAGACTTGAAAGTAAAAAAGACTTCAAACAATAATTTTTTTTACTCTCTTTTCTATAACTAACTTAAATTAATTTTTTCATTTACATATGTTCTGACTAAATAAATTTCTTAAGAGAACAAATAGATATTATTATAAATAAATATTATTATAAATAAATAAATAAAAATAAAGAAAAATCATAGCCATTTCGCTGATTTTGTCATGTAAAGTGCCAAAAATGGTGATCTTTTTGAAATGTTTGTATGGGGAACCCCCAGGTGAGTTCCAGGGAGTGTGCCACTGGCATGGGTGGATCGGCCCTCCAAAGTTAGTGGGGGTCGGTCATACATTTGGACTCGATTGGAGCACTCTAAATGGGTCAAAGTGGGATTTTTCAAAATTTGCCCCTACCCAAAAGTTGGGCCCAAATTCCGGGACATCAGAATTCGTTTTAGAGGTATGGTTCCTTCGGCAAAGTTTCTTATTTTGATCCCTAGAATACGATTTTCACTGAGCAATGGGCGACTTTTAAATCGACCCGCCCTAAGATATATATATATATATAAATATATATATATTTCTGGACAAATTAATTTTATTTGAAAACCAATACAATTTATTTGGGACGTATATATTAATATATTACAACAAAATATATTTACAAACTAAATTTCTGAAATAAAAAATGTGTTTAAATATAAAAAAAATTATTGTTTAGAAATTTCTCTAAATATATTTTATTTAAAAAGATTTTCAAAACTTTGCTGACTTTTTCAAATTTCAGTTTTAATTTGTTTCTTTAATTCGAATTGTACCTCCCAGTCATAACACCATATGTAGCATTAACTTCTATTTTAAATTTAGTATTGAATGAGTATTCCAAGTCATCATTCCTTGTCAATCCTCCAAGTAATTTACATTATACGATTTAAATTATCAATATTTATTATTTTTAAAAACAAAAAAATTTTAAAATTAATTTTGAATTGCTGAAAAATGTAACACTTAAATGCAAATAAATCATTGTTTCGGAAATTATAGTCTCAAATAACAAAATATTAGGATAGAACCAACGATTTGTTTAAAACAACAACATATTTCCAAAAATATAATTTTTGTGTTTACCAAATATTATATGTTAAGAGTGTACGCTAAACATATATATGTTTCAAGTCAAATATGTTTGGGAGAATATACTACAGAAGCGATTTTTTTTCAGCGTGCATTAATTACCTTATTTCAAATTACAATACCCACTTTCACAATTTTATTAGTTATTATACCCTACACCACACTGTGGTACAGGGTATTATAAGTTTGTTTCACGGCAGATGTTTGTAACACCTGAAAATAACACAGCTAGACCCACCTTAAAGTATACCGATCGACTCAGAATCACTAGCTGAGTCGATTTAACGATGTCTGTCCGTCCGTCCGTCCGTCTGTCCATGTAAAGTTGTTCGTCGACTACAGGTCGCAATTTCACTCCGATCGTTCTGAAATTTTGCAGTTTAGAGTATTTCGCGGCTATTAAGATCGCTATTGAATTTGGTTGAAATCGGTTCAGATTTAGATATAGCTCCCATATATATCTATCGTCCGATTTGGCCCTTTAGTCCTATAGAAGCTGTATTTTACATCCAATCGTTTTGAAATTTAGCATGGTAGAGTTTCTTGATCCATGCACCAACATTGCCGAATTTGAAGAAAATCGGTTAAGATTTAGCTATAGCTCCCATATATATGTTTCGTCCGAATTAGGTCGGTGATTTGCATTTGCTTCTTACAGGAACTGATTTGCATTTACTTCGGTCAGGAAATTTGTAAACAAAAAGAAAATGTCGTTTGAGTTATTTTTGTTTTGACTTTTTCTTCGTAATGGTACCTTTGTAAGCTGCGAAATTTTTACAGGTGGTGGGAATTATGCCTCTAAATCGATTTTTATCGAAATATTGTCGATAATCGATAATATTGTCGCTTAGCAGTTAGGGCTCCACGTGTCCTACGAGCAGCCATCACATCAATTGTCACGATTCTAACTTCCCGTTTAAATTTGTCAACGGTTCCATTTTTTTTTTTCATGTTCGTCCCACTATACCCCAAACAATCGACAAATCGTTTCAGGTGCGTCCCAAGGCCTCCAATGCACCAACATTCAAGATTCTAGCTCATGCCAAATGGATTTGGCGGTGTAACCATATTGATAAACTTTCTCACCGCTGTGTTAGAATTTCGAAAAGATTCTCCTTCTAAAATTTTACCCTAGCATAAAATTCTTTAATTCTAGCTCTTGCAGTTTGAATTTATCGGCACGATTTTTAATTTTTTTGCCCCACAGTGCGGTCAAACATACCAATTTCGAAAATGCCCGTCTATGTCGTTACGTTTACAGAATCCGTTTTGACAAACGCATAATTAGTTTACTAAATAGAGTAGTTTTAGTATGTTGACTTAGTTCGGCAAAATACGGGTTTGGTTAGTAGTTCTTGTTAAATTCAATTTACTGCTTCCATAAGTATTTCAGCTGATTTAAGTTAAAGACATACACTATTGCTATTGAATTCTGAAGATGATAGAGTGGTGTCTATCGAAACTGCAGTCAATTCTACCAAGCAATTAAAACTCTCTACCAATTTTTGTATTTGTTTCTATTCCTTTTTTGCAATAGACAGAAAGTAACTGATGGTCTCGAAATTTTGACTGAATAATAAAAGCACAGACCAACAATAAATAACAACAACAAATATTTTTTATATTAATTTGTCTGTTGTTTGAATTACACTCGAAATATTACTGAAATAATGAGGGAAATCATGTAGGCATGTGCAAGAGAGCAAAAACAAACTAAAATGTACTTATTCCCATTAGTTGCTTTTCAGTTTTTTCGAATACATTCATCACAGTTCGAACATTTCAAATGTTCTCGAATACTCTTCAACTACTTATTAACGTGAGTAAGTTCAGCTCAACATCTGTTGTAACCAAACAGTTCACTTCAGTGAAGTTGTGTAAAGTCATGACACTGCAGCGATCGGACCGATAATAGGCATGTTTTCGTTACAAGCTAGCACTTTTAGTTTAGCACTTTGCAACGAAAACAACTGACTTCCACTAACTGGCATATAAGCACTAAGTGGCGGATTTTCACTATCTGGTAGCAATGGTGTCATGAGTTGCGAAGAAAGAACAGTGCGAAACAGACAAAAAAATCGTGAAAAGTATTTATAAAACATATATTTACTATTCTATGTTCAATTGTTTACACTCTTTTGCAAATATTAAAATAATTTCCCATTTTTGTTCTTCTTCTTCCCGTTAATTCACAATAATTAATAAAATCTCTCCAAAAATGGGATGCCATATTGCTAAATATAGGGTGCCCAATCTGGCAACATCATACTCGATTAAGACATGAACACAAGCACCAAACTTCATCGGGAACTAAAAGTGCTTAGCTCCCCATACAAATTAAGCACTTCTGGTGTAACGAAAACACGCCTAATGTTGGCTTCAGTTCAGCATTCGTTTTTGTTGCGATTCATACATGTATGTAAAGTATATAGTACAATTAGCGGTCAAGTAGTCGAAAATAACCTGGTGAAAATTCAAAATCAAAGTATAGAACTTTCAAAATATTGGCGGATCCGTCCACCAAGTGTTAAGGAAATGGGTCTAGCCCTGTAGACGTGCTGAAGCAAAATAATAATAGTATTGTTATCGGCCTGTGGTCAAACCGAAAAAGTTATTGCTGAAAAAGCGTCTAAACCTGCCGTCCACAGAAATGTGTATTGTGTATGTGTATTCTACACCTGTATGATTAGAATTACAAAAAAGTCTTCAACTCTAAACTTCTGTATAAACCGAATGACATAGCCGGTATGGATAATCCGGTTGCACATATCACCACATCATTCAATAGTTCCCTTGAAAAGCCTGTCCAAAAACAAGATACAAGGGTAAAACTAAACCTCAATGGCGGACTTCTGAGCTAACGGCTAGAAAAAAGACCTACAACAAACTATTCAACAGCGTGAAATCTACTGGGGTCACTAATGATTAGGATATCTTTAAAGAGCAGCTCAAGATCTATAAGAAGGAGCTTAGGAAGGCTAAGTGGGAAAGGTCTCCGACGCCGCAAGCCTGAGGAAGACACTCTCAGCTTCACCATGTACAGTGGGTTATATGCGGGATTAAAACTGGACAAAAAACAGCGAGCAGTCTCTCAATGTACTGCTCGACACACATTTCCCGGGGAACTCACCAACAGAAATCGAGGATCAGCAGGACTAACAAGAGGGCGAGTGGACTGCAAGCGTCGCTAGCTTGTTGACCGTGAGATCAAGAATAAGCTGGACTATTAACAGCTTTGAGCCCTTCAAGTCACCTGCAACAGTCAGCATCACTCCATTAGAAATGCAGAAAATCTTAAAGTACATTATCCCCTGGCTGGAGAAAATGAGTATATGTAGGTTGTATCAGGCTTTCATACATCCCGAATCGATGGAGGTGGTATTTATACCCAAAGCGGGAAAGATATCGCACACTAGGCCAAAAGACTTCAGACCAAGTAGCGTATCATCCTTCGTATTGAAAGGTCTGGTAAGAATTGTAGATTATTTCATTACGGAAAACGTGGATACAAAACTACTGTCGGGGAACCAACATAAGGGAAATAGGGAAAGTCTATGGAATCAGCCCTGCACGAACTTGTGAGCACTATCGAATCGTCCCTAAATTTCAGAGGGACCCCACAAGGAGGAGTACTGTCTCCACAAAATTGGAACCTAGCGGTGAATGAAATCTTACTAGGTGTTGAACGTTGTGACTGCAAGGTCGTGGCATATGCGGACGACGTGGCAAATTCGAAGACGTCCTCAGAGACATCCTACAAATTGACTAGATGGGCCGGAAGCAGCGGTTTAGGTGTTAACCCAAACAAGAATAAGGTCCGACATGAGGACCCTCCTCCTCGGATACATGGAGAAGAATAGATATATTAGGCCGGGTCGATTTGTGGGGAGGCATTGCTCAGTCGCCCATTGCTCAGTGAAAATCGTATTCTAGGGATCGAAATAAGAAACTTTGCCGAAGGAACCACAACTCTAAAGCGAATTCTGATGTCCCGGAATTTGGGTCGAAATTTTTGGTAGGGGCAAATTTTGAAAAATCTCACTTTCACCCATTTAGAGTGCTCCAATCGAGTCCAAATGTATGACCGACACCACCTGGAACCCCCCTGGGGGTTCACCATACAAACATTTTAAAAAATCGCCAGTTTTGGCACTTTACATGAAAAAATCAGCGAAATGCTTATGTTTTTTTCTTTTTGGAGTTTATTTTTCTCTTTAGAAATTTATTTAGTCAGAACATATGTAAATGAAAAAATGAATTTAACTTAGTAATAGAAAAGAAATTAAAAAAAAATTATTAGAAATTAGCGTTTTTACAACCCTTTTAAAACCAAGGCATCACTGTGATGAATTGGCATGTCGTAAACTTAGTTGTGTGGGTTTTTATCAGCCCTTTTAAAAAATGAAGGTATCACTGTGACACAATTGCAGGTCGTAAAATTGCTTGTGAGTTTTTTATAGCACCTACTTAAGAAATGAAGTTTGTTTTTACAACCCTTTTGTGGGTTTTTTATGACACCTTCTTAAGAAATGCGCGTTTTTTGCAACCATTTTAACAATTAAGGTATCACTGTGGTGCACCGCAGCCCTTTTCAAAATGAACGTATCACTGTGACAAAATTGCAGGTCGTAAAATTGCTTGTGTGTGTTTTTAAGCCACCACAAGACACAGCAGGTAGAATTGAAATTACCATCTCATTCTTATTACCTCGTCTCGTAGACCATATATAACGCAACAGTTTTTGTGAATGCATTAAGTCGTTGTGAAGAACTCAAAGTGCTAGTGCTAATTTCAGATAAAAATATTTTAAAAAAAAATAATAAGTGAAGTGACCATTCCAAATCAAAAAGTTTACAATGAATCCCCCATCCTCTACACCGCAAGATGAAGCAACAACAACTATCGAAAACCCAATGAGCCATATACCCAAGCATGATGTTACTGTATTTGGTGTGTCTACTGATTTGACTGATCTTAATTTACCAACCCATCTTGAGATATTATTTTTACTTAAGCGAACGTGCTAAAACAGAACAAAAAAGTTTTCCTATAAATCATTCACTATTCAAGTACAAGATAAGTTGATTGGAATTTGGGAAAAACTTGGTATGGAAATAATGCTGAAAAAAGTGTATTTAATAAATTGAATAGATTGCTTGACAAATATCAAGACCAAATCAAGAGAAGAAACAAAACCCAACAATTTACAGAGTATGTAAAATCTCTGGAAACAATTTTTTACATTGGAACATGTAAATGCGATTTGAAGGCAGCTCCATGTGCATGCGGCTTGGTTCCCGAACGCCTCAAAGAGTTTATGCACGATCAACATAATCAGAGAAGACTAACAATGGATGCATTTGTGATGGAAATTGATGAGCAAGGAGCAACGTCTATGTCATCAATGCCAACATACCAAGATCCCGATGATTCAACATACGCACCGCCACCGGTTCAAGAAGATATGGATAGAAGCACAAGTCCACAATACACAGAGAGATACGATTGTTTTAACTTTGCCTTGGTATGTGACAGATTTGGTGTGCCTGATAGAGTAGCATCAGCATTGGGAACCGCTCTTTTGCAAGATTTTAAAATTAAAGATAAGCATGGGAAACCTCTCATCATGGATAAATCGAAAGTTCGCAGAGAAAAAGAGAAATGCAGACAAGAAGTGCTTCGCAAACGGTTAGGTTAGGTTAGGGTGGCAGCCGTATTTTTTATACAAGCTCACATAGACCAGTTTAGGTCCCTAGTGTTACCACGGGCTGAAATGCCCCTCATCGAAACCAACCTGTTTGATATACAAATTTGTCGATATTACGAATATCGGTACTGGAAAGATCTGTTAGGCTGCCTAGAAAAGCCGACCCCAGTATGTCCAGTCGTCGTTTACTCAGAGCGGGACAGTCGCATAGCAAGTGCTCAATGCTCTCCACTTCTTCCTCATCTCCACAGCTTCTGCAGAAGTCATTAGAGTCAATACCCAATCTTTTGGCGTGTTCGCCGATCAAGCAGTGTCCCGTCAGAACTGCTACTAACGTAGACAATCTTTGCCTCTCTAGTGCGAGGAGATATTTTGATCTTCTCAGGTCATTCCTTGGCCAGATTTGTCTAGCTACTCTGCAGGTGCCGATTTCATTCCATCTTTCGTTGGACTGCCTGATTGCCTCTTGCCTAAGCCAAAGCTTGCACGTGGATAGTGGCGCACCAATATATGCAAATTCTTCGAGAATTTGTAATGTCGTCCCTTTCCTAGCAAGTTCATCGGCTTTGCAGTTCCCCGGGATATCCCTATGCCCAGGCACCCATATGAGGTGTATGTTAAACTGCTCAGTCATCTCGTTAAGAGATCTGCGGCAGTCGAGGGCTGTTTGTGAATTTAGGGATGTTGCCTCCAGAGAATTGATGGCAGCCTGGCTGTCCGAGTAAATGACAACGCCAGTGTTGGTTACTATGTTGCGACTCAGCCACTTGGCTACTTCCCATATTGCCATTATTTCGGCTTGATAGACACTGCAGGTATCTGGTAGTCTGTGAGCTATATCCAATCTAAGCTCTGCACAGTGTACTCCGAAGCCAACCTTTTCATCAAGCTTCGAACCATCCGTGTAAAAGTGGAGATGGTTTCTATTACCTGGTTTTCTTCCAACCCATTCATCTCTCGCGGGAATCATAGTGATGTATTTTCTCTCGAAGGTGTACACCGTTGGTATATAGTCCACTCGGTCGGTTACCATAGCACTACACTTTGATATTCTCATGTGACCGTAGTTTTTGTACCTCCACATTGATAGGTAGTTTAATCTTATTGCCACTTTGGTTGCAACTTCTCTCGCCACAATATTAATCGGCAGTATATAGAGTAGGGCTTGTAGAGACTCGGTCGCTGTAGTCCTTAAGGCTCCGCTTATGCTCAGGCAGGCAGTTCTCTGAACCTTTGTTAGTAGGTTGGTGATGGTTAGTTTGTCAGTTGCCGTCCACCATACCACAATGCCGTATAGCAGTATAGGACGAACTACTGCTATATATATCCAGTGGACGATTTTAGGAGAGAGGCCCCACCGCGACCCTACAGCCTTTTTGCAGGAATATAAGGCGACGTTAGCCTTCCTTACACGTTCCAAGACATTAAGTCTAAATAACAGTTTTCTATCTAGAATTATTCCTAAAAATTTTGCACTTTCAGAAAAGACTAGATCTGTTCCATTTATCCGAGGTGGAGGGTGCACATGTGGGACTTTATTCATCCTAGTAAAGAAAACCAATTCTGTCTTGTTTGGGTTAATGCCCAAACCGCTGCTTCTGGCCCATCTAGCCAATTTGTTCAGAGCCACCTGTAGAATGTCTCGGAGGACGTTTTCGAATTTGCCACTCACTGCGATTGCAACGTCGTCCGCATATGCCACGACCTTGCAGCCACAACGTTCTAGATCTAGCAGGATTTCATTCACCGCTAGGTTCCAAATTAGTGGAGACAGTACTCCTCCTTGTGGGGTTCCTCTGTTTACAAACCTTGTTAGAGTTGTGGACCCAAGACATGCTGTTATGCGTCTTCTGTTGAGCAGACTTTGAATTAGTCTAATCAAACTAGAGTTAACATTAAGATGTGACATTGCCGCAATTACTGCATCTGAGTGAATGTTGTTAAAAGCCCCTTCTATGTCAAGAAATGCCACCATGGTGAATTCCTTGAAATGCAGGGACGATTCGATAGTGCTCACAAGTTCGTGCAGGGCTGATTCTGTAGACTTCCCCTTATTGTAAGCATGTTGGTTCACTGACAGGAGTTTTGTATCCAGGTTTTCCCTAATGAAATAATCTAAAAGTCTTTCCAGACCTTTCAGTAGGAAGGAGGATAGGCTAATTGGTCTGAAGTCTTTTGGCCTAGTGTGTGATATCTTCCCCGCTTTTGGTATGAATACCACTTTGGTATCCCTCCATCGATTCGGGATGTATGAAAGCCTGATACAGCCTACATAAATTTTCTCCAGCCAGGGGATAATGTATTTCAACATTTTCTGCATGCTGGAGTGATGCCGTCTGGTCCAGGTGACTTGAAGGGCTCAAAGCTATTATTCTGGATCTCTCCCAGCTTATTCTGGATCTCTCAGTCAACAAGCTAGCGACGCTCGCAGTCCACTCGCTCTCTTGTTGGTCCTGCCTCTGGTTCTGTTAGAGAGTTCCCCGGGAAATGTGTGTCGAGCAGTACATTGAGCGACTGCTCGCTGTTTTTGGTCCAATTATTTGCCTCATCCTGCAAGTAACCCACTGTACAGGGTGAAGCTGATAATATTTTCCTCAGCCTTGCGGCGTCGGAGACCTTTTCCACTTCGCCACAGAAGGTATACCAAGAGCGTCTTTGCGCCTTTCTAAGCTCCTTCTTATTGATCTTGAGTTGCTCTTTATAGGCATCCCAAACATTAGCGACCCCTGTAGATTTAGCCTTGTTGAATAGCTTGTTGCAGGTCTTTTTCATAGCCGTTAGCTCAGAAGTCCACCATTGGGGTTTAGTTTTAACCTTGTACCTTGTTTTTGGACAGGCTTCTTCAAGGGAACTATTGAATGATGTGGTGATATGCTCGACCAGATGATCCAGACCGGCTTTGTCATTCGGTTCGTACAGAAGTTTGGAGTTGAGGACTATCTTGAAATCCTTTTCATACAGGTGCCACTTTGTCTTTCTCACATTTCTGTGGACGGCAGGTTCAGGCGCTTTTTCAGCGAGTTTGAACTCAATATAATGGTGATCTGAGAATGAGTGGTCGTCCAGTACATTCCACCCAATAATTTTGTCTGACAGCCGGTCAGTAGCAAACGTTACGTCGAGTACTTCTTGTCTGTCTTTAATTGTAAAGGTCGGTTTATTACCTATGTTACAAATACTTAGGTTGGTAGTTAGAATAAAGTCAAGAAGCGAATCACCCCTATTGTTTATATCCGTACTACCCCAGATAGTATGATGAGCGTTCGTGTCTGCGCCAACAATCAGCTCGACCTCGTCAGATGTTGCTTCTTCTACTACTTCCCTGAATAGAGCAGTCGGTACTACAGCTTCATAAGGCAAGTAACTGGAGACCACCCAATATATGCGATTACCGATCTCCAGACTAGCAGATGTTTGGTCTTTACCACTTAAATTAGCCAGAAGAAAGATACTTAGATCTTTCCTGGCCAAAATGCAGGTTCTTGGAGTGCCTTCACAGTTGGCCACAAGCAGTTTAAAGTTGGGTGTCCTGATACCGCACACCCTTCCTTCCACTGCGTAGGGCTCCTGTATCAGGACGATGTCTACTGCACCTGTGGACAGGCGCAGCAATAGAGCCGCTGAGGCTGCTTTAGCGTGATGGAGTTTAATCTGTAAAATTCTTACCATCATTGGTAATTGACAGATTAACTTCCACCCCGACAAGGGTGTTATCGAACTCTTCGTCCGTATCATCGAGAAGCGTGTGCCCGCCAGATGCGTCAAAGAGTCCGGAGACTCCCCTCAGCCCCTCTGTGTCAGAAGTAGAGCTTTCGTCCTCAGAGTAGGACGTTACAGATCTTCTGTTAGAGTTGGAGTCACCCGAAATAATGGGCGTGGATACCTCCGCACTTCCAGAAAGCTGTGTATCAACCGCGGTGGACGACTCACCTTCCGCAGTGGGAACTATATCCTGCTTGTATACCTTCAAGACTATAGTCTCGAAGCCATACTGTAGGGTTGCACTTGCACGTTGTATATGGGAGGTGGATTCAGCGTTAAGGATCAAATTGACCTGCCGCTTTTTACCATCCGCCTCACCCACCTTGCTGATTCTCCAATTATGGGCCGGCAGACCAGGATTGGAATCTTTTATTATTTCTAAGATGTCAGCCGGGTTGGAGGGCTCTTCTGTAACCCAGGTGATGGCTCTAGGGTGACTAGGGATGTTGTTTTTTTCGACAACATCCAACTGGGCACCCGGCCACACCTCACCCGCTCGACTCAGAGCAGCCTTATACAGGTCTACTGATCTGCCCGGCCTACTGATCTAACGGCCATCACTAGACTCTCCTTCGCCACTTCATTGAAGGGCTTGGTGAGTGTCCTGTTGATAGTGACATTTGGGCCTCTTGCCTTTTTCGAGGGCAGGGGTTCATCAGGTGATCTGATTCTTTTGACTTTATTAGCCGTTAACACAGCTGAATTTGTGGCTCTTTCAGCCGACTGATTGGCCTTAGAAGCATCTAAGACGCCTTTAGCCCAGGTAAGTGACTCTTTTTGTTTTTCGGTAAGAGCCGAAACCTCAACAGCCTCCAACTTCGTCAGAACTCTGAGCGCTATCCGGTGCTCATTGTGTTTCCGTTTTGACGGTCGGACATGACGTTTTCCCCTCACCGTACCACCTGTTGTGAGTACTGGGGGGAAATTTTCACCATGTTTGGTGTGGTCGGCTTTGGCCAAGACCAACGGACGGACAGTAGGACGATTGGGGAACCCCGCTCCATCGGAACGCGAAGGCATCCCCGCCAATTAATTTTTTTTCCGTATTAACCCGTAATAGGTACTACGATGTAGGCCTTCCAGACTTTGTACAGATTTTGTTTTGTTTTTGCGATTGCGTAATAGGTACTGCGTAATAGATTTTAACTATCCGCTCTGTGCTAATCACGTCCGTTCACTACGACTGATCAGCAACGATCCATTCATTTAAGAAGTTTGCAAACGGTTAGATGATACCAATTTGTTAGCGTTTTCATTCGATGGCAGAAAAGATGATACTTTAACGATAGATAAAATTGATGAGAAGTATCATACTAGGTAAAAGAACCTCATCTTGTTATTTTGAGAGAACCCAATTCTTACGTAAGACTGGAACATGAAACCGTTGAATACAAAACAACCAAATTAAATGATTTTTTCAACGATACAAATATATCACTGGATGCAATAATTGGAATATGCACTGACGGTGAGCCAACAAACACTGGCCCACACGGTGGAATTATACGACGATTCGAATTGCTGTTAAAAAGACCATTGCATTGGTTCGTTTGCCTTCTACACTTCAACGAACTTCCGTTTCGGCATTTGTTTGATGCTTTGGATAAATCAACCAGCACTGGACCAAGATCGGCAACCGGAAAACTGAGCCGTCAAATCGAAACTTGTGAAACTCTTCCGGTAAGTTATTGCTATCACTCATTTATTATAATTGTCAACCATTTTTAATTATTTTATTATTACATATTTTCAGGTGGTGGACGGCTTCCACAAAATTGAGTTGCAAAATATGCCCCCTGCTCCAGAAAAAATTTAATTTTCCACCGATTCTAAGTACTTATACGACATGGCCCATGCAATTTCTAGCGGCGTGATTTCGGTGGATCTGGCTAACATCAAACCAGGGAAAATTGCACATTCTCGGTGGCACACCAAGGCCGCTAGATTATTACGATTATATGTGACAACGGAAAATCCAGATGCAAATTTAAGAATTCTGGTTGAATTTATAATTAAATGTTATGTGCCAATGAACTTCAATATCAAGTATTACAGCTCTGTCGTGTACGGCAGTGCATTATTTTTCAAGTTCATTAGTTGGTCACGATTTGTAGAACCTCGTTTACGCAAAATTGTCAATCAAGTAATTAAAGATAATTCATATTATGCGCATTCGGAAAATATCTTGTTATCAATGTTGTTTGATGATAGCAAAGAAAAGCGCGACTGTGCTATCAAGAAAATTCTACGCTATCGAACCGATGTTGACGACCCAACGCAACTTCGGAGCTTATAAAAAACCAGATATAAACTTTAATTGCACAAGTTACACGGAAATGATCAATATGAATGACATAAATAACGTATATGAAACACCATTCACGAGAAGCATTCCGTACGATACATTGAAAGAATATTTAAATCAAGATGATCCACCGTTTAATGAACCAAAAATTCCATCACACATACAAGGAACGATACGACATGTTCAATTGCTAGCTAGCGTTTCCAAACGGGTTATACCGGAAAATGTAGAGGCTGTTATGGCGACGACATTAGAGAGCCGTGCGAAATTTCCCAGACTTGAAAGTAAAAAAGACTTCAAACAATAATTTTTTTTACTCTCTTTTCTATAACTAACTTAAATTAATTTTTTCATTTACATATGTTCTGACTAAATAAATTTCTTAAGAGAACAAATAGATATTATTATAAATAAATATTATTATAAATAAATAAATAAAAATAAAGAAAAATCATAGCCATTTCGCTGATTTTGTCATGTAAAGTGCCAAAAATGGTGATCTTTTTGAAATGTTTGTATGGGGAACCCCCCAGGTGAGTTCCAGGGAGTGTGCCACTGGCATGGGTGGATCGGCCCTCCAAAGTTAGTGGGGGTCGGTCATACATTTGGACTCGATTGGAGCACTCTAAATGGGTCAAAGTGGGATTTTTCAAAACTTGCCCCTACCCAAAAGTTGGGCCCAAATTCCGGGACATCAGAATTCGTTTTAGAGGTATGGTTCCTTCGGCAAAGTTTCTTATTTTGATCCCTAGAATACGATTTTCACTGAGCAATGGGCGACTTTTAAATCGACCCGCCCTAAGATATATATATATATATATAAATATATATATATTTCTGGACAAATTAATTTTATTTGAAAACCAATACAATTTATTTGGGACGTATATATTAATATATTACAACAAAATATATTTACAAACTAAATTTCTGAAATAAAAAATGTGTTTAAATATAAAAAAAATTATTGTTTAGAAATTTCTCTAAATATATTTTATTTAAAAAGATTTTCAAAACTTTGCTGACTTTTTCAAATTTCAGTTTTAATTTGTTTCTTTAATTCGAATTGTACCT
The DNA here is from genome assembly GCA_963930755.1 of Eudasyphora cyanicolor. Lineage (NCBI taxonomy): Eukaryota > Metazoa > Arthropoda > Insecta > Diptera > Muscidae > Eudasyphora > Eudasyphora cyanicolor. Next base: position 97,207,015 of record OZ005737.1, read on the forward strand.
CCCAGTCATAACACCATATGTAGCATTAACTTCTATTTTAAATTTAGTATTGAATGAGTATTCCAAGTCATCATTCCTTGTCAATCCTCCAAGTAATTTACATTATACGATTTAAATTATCAATATTTATTATTTTTAAAAACAAAAAAATTTTAAAATTAATTTTGAATTGCTGAAAAATGTAACACTTAAATGCAAATAAATCATTGTTTCGGAAATTATAGTCTCAAATAACAAAATATTAGGATAGAACCAAAGATTTGTTTAAAACAACAACATATTTCCAAAAATATAATTTTTGTGTTTACCAAATATTATATGTTAAGAGTGTACGCTAAACATATATATGTTTCAAGCCAAATATGTTTGGGAGAATATACTACAGAAGCGATTTTTTTTCAGCGTGCATTAATTACCTTATTTCAAATTACAATACCCACTTTCACAATTTTATTAGTTATTATACCCTACACCACACTGTGGTACAGGGTATTATAAGTTTGTTTCACGGCAGATGTTTGTAACACCTGAAAATAACACAGCTAGACCCACCTTAAAGTATACCGATCGACTCAGAATCACTAGCTGAGTCGATTTAACGATGTCTGTCCGTCCGTCCGTCCGTCTGTCCATGTAAAGTTGTTCGTCGACTACAGGTCGCAATTTCACTCCGATCGTTCTGAAATTTTGCAGTTTAGAGTATTTCGCGGCTATTAAGATCGCTATTGAATTTGGTTGAAATCGGTTCAGATTTAGATATAGCTCCCATATATATCTATCGTCCGATTTGGCCCTTTAGTCCTATAGAAGCTGTATTTTACATCCAATCGTTTTGAAATTTAGCATGGTAGAGTTTCTTGATCCATGCACCAACATTGCCGAATTTGAAGAAAATCGGTTAAGATTTAGCTATAGCTCCCATATATATGTTTCGTCCGATTTGGCCCTTTAGTCCTATAGAAGCTGTATTTTACATCCGATCGTTTTGCAATTTAGAATGGTAGTGTTTCTTGATCCATGAACTAACATTACCGAATTTGAAGAAAATTGGTTAAGATTTAGCTATAGCTCCCATATATATGTTTCGTCCGATTTTGCTCTTTAGTCCTGTAGAAGCTGCATTTTACATCCAATCATTTTGAAATTTAGAATGGTAGAGTTTCTTGATCCATGAACCAACACTACTTTGAAGAAAATCGGTTAAGATTTAGCTATAGCTCCTATATATATGTTTCGTCCGATTTGGCCATTTAGTCCTATAAAAGCTGTATTTTACATCCAATCGTTTTGAAATTTAGAATGGTAGAGTTTCTTGATCCATGAACCAACATTGCCGAATTTGAAGAAAATCGGTTAAGATTCAGCTATAGCTCCCATATATATGTTTCGTCCGATTTTGCTCTTTAGTCCTGAAGAAGCTGTATTTTACATCCAATCACTTTGAAATTTAGAATGGTAGAGTTTCTTGATCAATGAACCAACACTACCGAATTTGAAGAAAATCGGTTAAGATTTAGCTATAGCTCCCATATATATGTTTCGCCCGATTTTGCCCTTTAGTTCTATAGAAGCTGTATTTTACATCCAATCCTTTTGAAATTTAGAATGGTAGAGTTTATTGATCCATTAACCAACACTACCGAATTTGAAGAAAATCGGTTAAGAATTAGCTATAGCTATCATATATATGTTTCGTCCGATTTGGCCCTTTAGTCCTATAAAAGCTGTATTTTACATCCAATCGTTTTGAAATTTAGAATGGTAGAGTTTCTTGATCCATGAACCAACACTACCGAATTTGAAGAAAATCGGTTAAGATTTAGCTATAGCTCCCATATATATGTTTCGTCCGATTTGGCCCTTTACTTCTACAGAAGCTGTATTTTACATCCAATCGTTTTGAAATTTAGAGTGGTAGAGTTTCTTGATCCACGAACCAACATTGCCGAATTTGAAGAAAATTGGTTAAGATTTAGCTATAGCTCCCATATATATGTTTCATCCGATTTGGCTCTTTAGTCCTGTAGAAGCTGTATTTTACATCCAATCATTTTTATACCCTACACCACACTGTGGTACATGGTATTATTTAAGTATAAAATGACTCAAAATAAATTTATGTAAACAATTTATACATGAATTACAAAATTTATATTTCAGAGTTATTCAATATTACGAGAGTGGTGTAGGGTATTATATAGTCGGCCCCGCCCGACTTTAGCCTTTCCTTACTGGTATTAGTAATAGGTCTATTTATTCTATTTTCTGAAATTTGTTGCTTCCTATCTCTAAGTTTTTGTTGTAGCTGTTTATAAATTTCGCAGCCTCTGTAAGATGCTGGGTGACCATATTTGTGCAGAGAACGCAGAATAATTTTTCTTTTTCTTCAGTTGGAACCGCCGTCATAGGAAATTTTCCTCTCTCGTGATTCTTATCGCATTTTACACATTTTGTCGGTAGAAAACAGTTTGCAGCACTGTGAAAAAATCCTTGACAATTCCTGCACTGAGTTATTTCTGGACGTTTCGGCTGCTCCCATGTTATGCAGAGATGTAGTAGTGTTTTTATTTTTTTAAGTTTGCTTATATTACTATTTGCGCTTATCTGCACGATGAAAATTGGAAGGGTATATTTGTTTTTCTCAGACTTCTTTGTGGAAAATTTACTTATTTTCAAAAATTTGAGATCCGTATCTTCATGCTTGATTAGTTCATCGAATATTTCATCCGTTTTATTGTCTACATTTAAACCTTTTATAGCACTGTTTTTATTTTTATATCTTTTGGCGTAAATGTAAAAAATTTGGCTTTAGTTTTTTCCAAATACGCTTTAACTCTAACAAAATCCTCTATTGAGTTCATGTACAAGGATTTCTTATCTCTAAAATTTTTGATTTGAAATTCCTTTATTTTTATGTCCCAAAAGTAAATTTATGTAAACAATTTATATATGAATTACAAAATTTATATATCGGAGTTATTCAATATTACGAGAGTGGTGTAGGGTATTATATAGTCGGCACCGCCCGACTTTAGCCTTTCCTTACTGGTTTTATATTGTAATGTATGACTGTATTGCAATGTAATGTATAATAATTCCCAGCTGAAATAGCTGTATATAAATATTTATACTAATCTCGATCTGAAATCGAGATCAATATCGAGATTAGTAAGATAATGAGTGTTCTAAAGGGACACTCAAGCTTACAAGTACAGTTTCATCGCATATCACTAGCAGAAAACGACGAAGCGTGTAGGGAAAACATCGAAACGATGGATCATTTTCTGTGTCACTGCCCGGCTTTTACAGATCCCAATATTTCGGGTCCGACATATTACCAGACTTGGCTTATCTCAGAGGATATGACTGGAAGATATTGAGAAAATTCGGTATAAATAGGGTATAAAAATATCATAAATAAGGAGCGCACAACAGGCCGAACCACTGGCTTAAACGTATGTCCATGGACATGAGACGTCAAGATGGAGTGAGGTGGCGGCGAAAGCTGTCTTAGAAAAAAAAACTAATAGTTACTCGTTAGAATCCGCAAAGTCAATATTGCAAGGATGCAATAACAAGGAGTAGGCAGATTGTAACGAGTAAATGTATACGACAAATAGTACAATCTATGCACGGTGAGAAATAAATGGACAAAACGAAACCTTGCAACATCAAGGGGATGTTGAAACCAAAATATAAATCTTAAATCTAAAAGACTGTATACTGCAGTGAAATAAGTGTGATTTTTTTTCGTGTATTCAATTCATATATGTACATTTATTCATTTTGTTTGTTTGTTTTTTTTGTTTACTTTTTTCGATATATGTGTGTGTAGGTATATAAGGTATATATATATGGGCCCCGCGAATGGAATGGTCATTAGGAACCGCAACCGGATGGGTCATTAGGGACCCCGCGTAAAGGAAAGGTCATTAGGGACCGCAAGCGGGCGGGCCATCATATACATATATATACCCCGCGAAGTTAATGGTCATTAGGGACCGCAAACGAATAGGTCATTAGGGACCATATATATGATACATGAGGGTCATTAGGGACCCCCACAATTGGGCATTACAAACTCCGGATAGGACCCAACCGAAGATGGTATACTGGGCCACCGGTAGTCCTGGGGTCGTGTGCACTTTGCTGGTGATTATTTGGGCATACACCTCTGGACCGAGTACCAAGGCTACCCGGCCCCTTTTGTAAAATTGAGGGTCAGCCAGAGGCAAACCGAGGTAGGACTCCTGTATCCGTTCCGGCACCGATTCAGGTGGTGTGAAGACATGTTCCAAACTACACACCCTGGCTGTCAACGTTAGGGTCTGTTTGGGGTCATAGGCAGACGCTATCGTAAAACGGCATAACGGCACCCCATCAAGATGCGAAACTGGAAGCTGTAGACATTTTATTAGGGAGGAGCAAAGTTGACTCTGTTTCCCGCAGGGATTAAGCACAGCTCGGACTGGTATGGACGACGTTGTGGACTTTACATGTACCACCAGACTTGGGGACAGTGAGACAACGCTGATTAAGGGCAGCGTACTCACTGCACTGACGATGTTGGCACCGGGGGGCAAGTTTGCCGGGTCTCTATAATTTTCGGACGGACCTGAATTAAAACTCTGACTCGGACGGGACATTTTACTTTCACTAGGTGACGGACGAACATCAGACTTTTTTCCGGTTAGCGCCGGAGTTGATCCCAAATGTAGAAGGAGGTGATGATCCCCGTCGCACTTTTTGCATCGGCCTTTGCTGCGACAGTCCTTGGTCCGATGGGACTGCGCCAGGCAGCGGGAACAGTACCCATACTGGACGACCACGCGAAGTCGTTTCACTAGGGATAATCTTAGGAATTTCCAGCAAAATCGAAGCGGGTGCTTATCGCCACAAACATGACACCGATACCGCAACGAACTCGAAGTCGCCACCGAAAAAAACCGGTGAAAAAGCTGATTTTTCCATGCTGCGAGAAAAAATAGGTTAAGAATTTTCCGATGTTGGATCAGTCAGAATGACCAATTTCGCGACAGGCCGCCTCACAACGCCGTTCTCCGTTCGAACGTCCACGACGCGAATGTGACCGTCAGTGCCCGGATGCACACACTCGACCCGACCTGATTTCCACCAAGTTGGCGGGAGCTGTTCATGGCGGATAACAACTATATCATCGTTTTGTACTTCGCGTTCCGGAAATTTCCATTTATACCGCTTATGAAGGGTTTTCAAATATTCCTCTTTCCATCTAAAACAAAATTGGTGTGTAAGGGCTTGGACTTTCCTAAACCGATTTACCAGCGACTGGGGTTCTTCCGTGATTAAGAGTTCTGGAGGAGCAAGAATGGGGGCGCCGATTAGAAAATGGCCGGGGGTCAACGCGACTATTTCATGCGGACTATCCGACATAGTGCAAAGAGGGCGAGAATTGAGACACGCCTCTATTCTGGCTAAAACTGTCGCCAGTTCTTCGAATGTATATTTGAGGTTCCGAGTTTGCTTGCGAAAATGTAGCTTAAAACTCTTGACCCCCGATTCCCAAAGTCCACCCATGTGTGGAGCCCCTGCAGGAATGAACTGCCACGACAGGCCTTTATGCGCCAACGTGGAGGAAACGGAATCGCAACATCCTCGAACAAATACCCTAAACTTATTTTCAATTCCTCGCGATGCGCCGACAAAATTCGTACCATTGTCCGAAAATATGGAACGAGGACAACCACGACGAGCGATAAAACGATGAAATGCAGCTAAGAAATTGGCGGTGGATAGATCGGATACGGCTTCTAAATGTATAGCCTTGGTGGAGAAACATACAAATACACAAACGTACCCCTTAGTAATCCTACAAGCGCGCCCTGTAAATGATTTGATATCGAATGGTCCCGCAACGTCAACACCGGTTGTTGTAAAAGCCCTATTAAGTGTAGTTCTCTCTGGAGGGAGAGCAGCCATAAGTTGACTGCTAAAACGTTTCCGCTCCAAAACACAAGTCCTGCATTGATGTACCACAGACCGGATCAAGGTTTTCCAACGGGGGATCCAATACTCTATTCGAAGGATACGCAACATCAAAATATTTCCGCCATGCACGGAAATAAGATGAACGAATTTCACCAAAAGCTTTACGAAACGACAATTGTATGGCAGAATTATGGGATGCCGCTCGGTGTAGGAAAGTGTGGGGGAACCAGCTAATCTACCGTTCATTCGTATAACGCCACTTTCATCTAAAAAGGGATTCAAGGTCACAAGGGAGCTTTTAGAATGTAGCGGTGTCTTGTCTATCAAAGCCTGATACTCATCCGCATAATTCACTTTTTGAGCAAGAACAGTCAAGCGAGTTGGAACTTCCTTTATTTCTGACGCAGAAACACACGAATTGGAATATTGGTACTGGCTCCTATAATTGGGATGAGTTCTTCGGATAAACAAATACACAAACGTACCCCTTAGTAATCCTACAAGCGCGCCCTGTAAATGATTTGATATCGAATGGTCCCGCAAAGTCAACACCGGTTGTTGTAAAAGCCCTATTAAGTGTAGTTCTCTCTGGAGGGAGAGCAGCCATAAGTTGACTGCTACAACGTATCCGCTCCAAAACACAAGTCCTGCATTGATGTACCACAGACCGGATCAAGGTTTTCAAACGGGGGATCCAATACTCTATTCGAAGGATACGCAACATCAAAATATTTCCGCCATGCACGGAAATAAGATGAACGAATTTCACCAAAAGCTTTACGAAACGACAATTGTATGGCAGAATTATGGGATGCCGCTCGGTGTAGGAAAGTGTGGGGGAACGAGCTAATCTACCGTTCATTCGTATAACGCCACTTTCATCTAAAAAGGGATTCAAGGTCACAAGGGAGCTTTTAGAATGTAGTGGTGTCTTGTCTATCAAAGCCTCTAAAAAAGGATTCAAGGTCACAAGGGAGCTTTTAGAATGTAGTGGTGTCTTGTCTATCAAAGCCTGATACTCATCCGCATAATTCACTTTTTGAGCAAGAACAGTCAAGCTAGTTCGAACTTCCTTTATTTCTGACGCAGAAACACACGAATTGGAATATTGGTACTGGCTTCTATAATTGGGATGAGTTCTTCGGATAAAAATCCACATGTAAGAAATTACCCGGAGGGCACGATCAAACGAGGAAAATCTCTCAAGCAAATATTCATACGTCGCGAAGAATGAGGCGTGACTCTTCACCGCACGAACTTCCACATCCGTTTCAAGGGGTGTTAGGTCTCGAATCGACCACTTCGGTTTATCCCGACTAAGCCACGAGCCAAGCGAATTTGCCTATACATTTGCGTTATGTCCGAATTGAATACAAATCTGAAGGTCCGCCACCTGAGTATCAAAAGAACTATGTCCAACTGTAATGTGGGTCCAACATATAGTACGTCGTTCAAACTATTCCCATTGGAAGTTGTGTTCGAAGCATTGAACACTACGCGAAGTTTAGTCGTCTGCTTGTCCGGATTTATGACAGGGTGGTGAGGCAAATAGCAAGATAAAGTATCCTCCGTAGTGGGGAATACTGGCCTCATATGGTCAAGTTCAACATATTCATTCAATACCCTGTCATAAACTACCTTAACATTCGGTTTCCTTAACAAGGACGACTCGTTGCGAAAAAATTGACATAAAACTTTCCCACGGGATTTTCCTAGGCATCCATTCGTATCTAAATCGGCTTTGAGTGGCAGGGTTACGATATATCAACCGTCCGAGGCCCTACGTGTGGTGCTAACGTAATTCTCCTCACAAAAACGATCCGACGGCGACAGGACAGTCCTCTCGGGAACCTCCTCTAATTCCCAGAAACGCAAAAGGGTCTTATTTAAATTATCTTCGTCCGATATCCGAATAGTAGCAGCAAATGTTCGAACTTGGGAGACTGGCACAGGACCAGTGACTAGCCAACCGAATATGGACTTTTGTGCCAACAAAGACCCCGAATAAATCGGAATAGGGCCCTATAACAAAATTCTTGGGTACAAGTCGGCACCTAACAAAAGATCGACAGGACGAGAATCGAACAAATTAACATCCGCGAAACGAAGGTCTGGCAGCTGAGCCTTGAAGTCTGATGTGACTTGGAAAGACGGCAAATCTCCAGAGATAGTAATAGGTAAGACTAAAGCCGATGTCTCTAAAGTGACCGAAGTGTCGAGAGGGGTTCCAATCTTCAAGTTGCATACACTCCTGGAAGTGGCCGAAACTGCGCAATTAACCCCCGAAATTGTTGCATTGGTTGAGTGCACGGGAAGACGCAAACGGTGTTGAAGTCGCTCTGTCAGAAAAGAGGACTCAGATGCTGGATCGATCAATGCTCTAGCAGGATACGAAACACCACGGTGGACTATATGCACCATCGCTGTTCCCAATAGAACTGCTTTGTTCTGCGCAGCATGAAAGACTTGGCGCGACACGATTCCAGCCGATGTGGATGGTTCACAATGTTCCAGTGGAGGAGCAGAAGGATTGGTTAACCCAGGCCTAGAATCTGGAGGATTCGCGCGGGTTGTATTTGCCACTCGAGCCGAAGTACTCGCAGTGGGGGGTTCGTCGCGATGCAGTAAGATATGGTGGTTCTTATTGCATTTGGAACAACGACGTTTACTGTCACATTTTTTGACCTCATGTCCCTTGCGAAGACAATTAACACATAAACGATGACACTTGACTGTAGTAAATCGATCAGAGGGCGAGAAACTGGAGAACCGTGGGCACGCGTATAGTTTATGATTTTGATTGGGGCATAAGATGCAACCCATGTTGGGAGAAGAACGAGAAGATCACGACGAAATCGCATTAGAAAAATGGGACTGGACCTTACTGACATTCGAACGCCTTGACTGTTCAACTCCTCGCATACCGTGAAGACACATAAGGGTTCGAATTCTTTCCGTCAGGAACGCATCCAAATCTTTCCATGATAAAAGAGAAGATTTATCCCTGACGCTTTGTTCCCACAATACCAATATCGGATCCCAATTATCAGTGGATACCTCATAAATGGACATCGCCGACAGACATCCATTAATCCCGCGCTGGATTGATTTTAAACCTGAACTAGACTCAGTTTCAAGTACATGTAGCGAAAACAGAATTTTCAATTGGTTGTGTACGAGAAGTCGGGGATTGTCGTAAGTATCTCTCAAGGCTTTCCACGCCAAAACAAAACTGCGATTTAATAATTGAAATTTTGAGACAATCTCCCGCGCCTCTCCACTGGTTTTCCGCACCAAGTGACACAAGCGTTCAATGTCACTTAATCGAGAATTGTTGATATAGACTGCTGTAAACAAGTCTCTAAACGTGGGCCACGATAAGAAATCGCCCTCAAAAATGTCAGTGTCACACGGAGGGAGCGCAAGATTGTGTACTATGTCCCCGGTTGGTGGTACATTAACATTACCCAAGATCCTACTATCATTAGAACCATTTAATACATTGGAAGAATCGACTTGAGTACCTATCTCACGAGATGCGTGGGTCGACGTACTCAAATTGTTTCGTGTTTCTGTGTTCCGCGTGTCCTCGAGAGGTTGTTGTGCCAAAGAAACAACTGAACTACTCATAGTTGAATTCATGGACAAACGACGCGCGCGTTTGAATACCGACAACTTTCGATTAATAGCTGATAAACAATTCATGTAAGTTTGGTAGGACACGTCGTATTTAATTTCTGCCAATTCGATTTCCTCTTTCCCTGCGTCAGAGGTTTTCAAATATTGTAAACTTTTTCCAAACAATTCTCGAAGTTCAACCCATAAATTTCTCAACTCCTCACTACGAACTTCCAGACAATAAATGTCCAGGTCCTCATCTTTCAGAAGCCGGAAATACGAATCAAATTTCACTAGACCTTCTGAGGCTCTTATGAAAACTTCCAGGAAACGACATTTCTTTTTTCTAAGACGAGCGCGAAACAACGAAAATCACCAACAAAAAAAAAACAAAAATTTTAAATTTCGACCAACTCAAGTTTAAAATAAACCAGGAGACAAATTTCAAATTGTTTAAAACACTTCAAAAAAAACCCAAAAGCTTTCAAAATTTTCAAAAATCGCTCAAAGTTAAATCGAAAAACGAATTTGAAAAATAGCTAAATGCGACAAAATCGAAAAGGTACTAAATTCAAAAAAAATATATATGTAAATATCCACACAAAAATTCTAAAAATATTCCAAAAATTTCTCGCGGTGTACCGAAATTTCAAAATATTATTTTTAAAATATTTTCTTACGAAAATAACGAAATTAACCGGTCTGTTACGTAGGAACAAAAAACTACCGAATGTAGCACGTATGTGTCCAAATATACACAATTCAAGACCGAAAACGTAAATTTCAAAAAATTTAAAATATATTTTGTATATCGATTATATGTCCGGTTGACCGACTGTAGGGTGCACGCGATTTTTAATTTTTCCAAAAATATATTTAAAATTGTTCCGAACACCGTCCTATAACGTTTGCAACAAAATATCGTTATAGGTAACCAACGTTGTAACGAACGCAATCGACCGATCAAATTTGGTGTAGCGCACAACCACCGAAAAAAACCAAAGAGGAATCTCGACTTAAATGTATGTTTGTACGTATGTTATGAATATACACGAGTGTGTATAGTCATCCAAAGCAAAGCGAGCGAGCGCGGCCAGACAGCGTCATATACACGTATATATGTACGAAGCGTATGTACATATATTCAAAGCGAAAAAGAAGCGCTACCGGACAGCGTCGGTATGTACGTATATATGTATGTTTATTATTAGACCGACGGGAATGAACAAACCAATTGGTATTGGATTATGAGTATTTTTAAGGGTGGATTTGAAATGGTAATGAACACGAAAGAATAAAGAAGGTTGTAGGCAATATTCTGTAGGAAACACTTTTAAAAAATTTGATTATTTTAACACTTTTTTGGATTCTTATTCGCGTAAAAATATTTAAATTAATTTCCACCGCTTAAAAAGGAAACGAAAACACTGGCACTTGGTTTGTTTTGATTATTTTTTAAGCACTTGTTCAACGATGTCCGTCCGCGTATGTATGTACGTACGTAGTATGTAGCCGCGAAATCGAGCACTGGTAACCGAGACGGGAGAAGCGGGAGGGGTTGCGCGACGCGTTGTAAGACGGCCAGACAACAAACCGAATCGACACTTGTTATTGTTTACGTTGATATTTTTCGCGAGCTCACATAAACACTGCACTATACATCCCTGTTCTAACTTAAAACACAGGGGGTTTAGTATTTTATTATTAAGTTTTTGGCCAAGGTGCCAAAGGTTTATTTATGAGGTTTTAAGGTGGTAACAAAGTTTACCTTTTAACATATTTTGTACAGCAAGGTACTTATCAAGACGAGAAGTTTTCCAACAAAAAAGCCAAGATGGAGTGAGGTGGCGGCGAAAGCTGTCTTAGAAAAAAAAACTAATAGTTACTCGTTAGAATCCGCAAAGTCAATATTGCAAGGATGCAATAACAAGGAGTAGGCAGATTGTAACGAGAAAATGTATACGACAAATAGTACAATTTATGCACGGTGAGAAATAAATGGACAAAACGAAACTTAAGGAAAAATTCATACTTAAACAATACTAGCCAGAGATGAATGGGTTGGCAGTAATAGAAACAATCTCCATTTATATACGGATGGTTCGAAGCTTGATGAAAAGGTTGTCTTCGGAGTACATTGGAAAAAAATTGTAACGATTTCTTTTCAGCAAAAAAGTGTAACATTTTCGTTGCCCTTTTCCCGAAAATAAAACACGATTTCTACAGCGCTTAAATGTTAAATCGGGTGAAAAATATATATCGGGGGTATATCTAATTCTGAACCGATTTTCCCCGAATTTGGCAGTGTTTATTCATGTAATAAGAGAACTTTCCCCGTATTTGGCAGTGTTTTATTCATGTAATAAGAGAACTTTCTCTGCCGAATTTCGTACAGGTCGGATGTAAAATACGGTTTCTACAGCGCTTACATGTCAAATCGGGTGAAACATATATATGGGGACTATATCTAAATCTGAACCGATTTTCCCCGAATTTGGCAGTGTTTATTCATGTAATAAGAGAACTCTCTCTGCCAAATTTCGTACAGATCTGATGTAAAATGTGGTTTCTACAGCGCTTACATGTCAAATCGGGTGAAACATATATATGAATCGACTCAGAAAGTGATTCTGGGTCAATCGGTATAATAAACAATGGGTCTATCACTTCTCCTTTTAGGTGTTACAAACAAATGCACAAAGTCATAATACCCTGTACCACAGTGTGGTGTAGGGTAAAAAAAAACACGATTCAACAACGCATTGAAATTATTCAAATTCACTACAAACCCAGCAAAATCTTGGTAAGTACCTGTCATTATTCCCTGAATTACCAAATAATGACATCTCATTATTCGCTGCATTACTTTCGGCTTATTAATAATGATTTACCAATAATAACAGAAATAAGTGATTTTTTGTTTCAAAATCATTGTGGCAAATTTTAATATAATGCAATTTTGGCTATATGTGGGTTTTGTACAAGATTTATTTAAATTTCAACATGTTTTCAAACAATACGTGCAAATTTGAATGAAAATACCAAAAATTCGAATCCAACCTTTTTTTTTCATAACAAAGATAAACAATTAAAAAATTGTGTTTATTGTGTAGGTAATGGAAGTTAAGTTCCTTAGTTTTTTATTCCTAAATATAAATGTGTACTTTAGTACGAGATCAGTAAAACTTTTTATAATAAAATACATAAGATTTAAAAATTTAATCTTCGATTTTTTGAAAGAAATATATCAATTATTTCATCGATGAAAGATGACCTTTCTCTTTCCATTCTGTTCCCGAGATAAGTTATTATTCTTCTTAACGTCGAGAAACTTCGCTCAGCAGATGCCGTTGTCACAGGTATTGTGGCCAGTATCTGCAAAAGGATAAAAACGCTTGGGAACATCACAAACTGAAATAGCATCTAATGCATTTGATGGCTTATCATTCTTCTGCTTCCAATAATCAATCCATATACTTATTTCAGCTAAAACAGATTTTGCTGAATTTTTTAAATCGTTTTTGTAAAAAAGTGTGACTTTTTCGAAATCTTCCTTTATTAGATTTACAACTCGTATCGGAACGATATTAAACAGACATGTAATTATAGCTTCATGTTCGGAAAATCTATTATTTAAATGTGATATTACTTCGTCCAGATATGGTATGAACAATCTTGTCCTAAAATACGCCTTGGCATCTGAACCAGGAATATTAGCCCTATACTTTTGAGTGCCTACTCTTCTAGGTAGTTCAGCTTCTATTCCAAAACTTCTTGCAAGTTGTGTAGATTCTTCAAACAGTTTATCAAATTCCGCATCTGAATTTCTACGCATGTCACTTAATTTAGTCGTTGCCAATTTTACGATTTCTAGGTTAATCGTTTGCAAATACCGTGATAAGTTCTGTGTAATGGCCAAAACCGTACTACTTATTTCCACACCCAATATAAAGTCAAATTTACATACACGGTTGTGCAAACTCATTCCATCACTGCAACCTACATGTTGAAAAGGTAGATAGATAAGAAATCATAAATGTTATTTTAACTTAATTTTCGCCATATCTGGTTATCATAAATTTAAAGCCAACCAATAATTACACCGGTCGACAAAAACAAAATTTTTTTCTTGGGTTTCTGTTTTAATGCATAGATTCTGATTCTAGACGTCAAAAAACGTCAAGATCTTTAATCTTAGCTTTTAAAGTTTGTTTTTGTAAATTTTACATCGATAAGAATGTTTTAAAGTTAAAACCTTACTAAATTAACTATAACTTTTTAAATTATGCATCGATTTTCTTCGGAATGGGCTCATTTAATTCATGACCGAACAGACTTTACGATAAAATCATAAAAATATAACGTTTGTTCATTTTTAGATTGTTTTATGGGAGTTTTATTTTAAAAATATTAAAATTTTATCAAAAAATCAAATTTTTTTACAATATTTTGTAATACTTGTATATCGTCGAAACCGCTGAACGGATGGAAAATGGTATTATATGAAGTTGAAGGCTACTTAATATTTAATTCTTTAAAACTTTCCTCAACCAAATCGGATAAATGGTTCTCGAGTTATGCCACTAATTTCTTTCCATATCAACAGCTTATCGCGAGAATTTAAAGAGACAACCCTTTAGGCTAAGAAAAAAGAGAGGTTGAACCACATATTATGGCATAACTAGAGAACCATTCATCCGAATTGTTTCAGGTAAGCTTTACAAACTTCAGAATTAAGTAGCTTTCAACTTCGCACAATACAATTTTCCATCCGTTCAGCGGTTTCGACGATATCTTACAAAGTATTTCAAAAAAATCATATTTTTTGAGAAAATTTTAATAATTTTTAAATAAAAGCCTCATAAAAACATCTAGAAACGCATAATAGTCATATTTTTGTGATTTTATCGTAAACTCTGAAAGGTTACGAATAAATTGAGACCATTCCGAAGAAAATCGATGCATAATTTAAAAAGTTTTAGCGAGGAAACCATGCACTTTTCTTATTTTTAGTTGTTATTACTTTTACTGTTACCATTTTTTACGCTTTTGTATTGTTTTTGTTAACGGCCTTCCAAATAATTTTCGTGTTTTTTTTGAGTGATTTTGAAAACTGTAAACAGTTTATGCCTATGTTTAAAAATTTCGGGGGGCGGCCGGGTCCCCGGGCCCCCTCTGGATACGTCCCTGATACAAGTACATAAAATCGAGCTACAAATAAGTAGGTACTTATTATGCTACTTTATTGTATGCTTTTGGGAAGTACTTTCCTCCAATGACATCCCCATGTTAAAATAATGAGAAAAGTGGCTAAATAATAAGTACTTACCATTATCGAACTTTGCTTACTCGTCGGATTATTTGGTAATGAGAAATTTGCTGGGAAATGATGAAAATCTTGCAGTCACAGTTCTCATGAGGCCCATTTCCACCTCGGTGGCTACGTCAAAAAGCCAAATTGTCGCATCTGGGGCTCGGAAAACCCTAGGGTTATTGTTGAGAAGCCTCTCCATCCTCAACGTGTGACTGTTTGGTGCGGTTTATGGTCCGGCGGGGTAATTGCCCAGGAAAATCTTGGTAAGTACCTGTCATTATTCCCTGCATTACCAAATAATGACATCTCATTCGCTGCATTACTTTCGGCTTATTAATAATGACTTACCAATAATAACAGAAATAACTGATTTTTTGTTATCAAAATCATTTTGGCAAATTTTAATAAAATGCAATTTTGGCTATATGTACAATATTCTTTTATTTTCAAAATTTTCAGCTTTGAACGAAAATACCTTAAATATTTACGTATATCGTATGATGTAAGACCATTGATGAATTGTTCACATGCTGGTTCCCAGCAAAATCTTGGTAAGTACATGTCATTACCACCTGCATTACCAGGTAATGATATCTCATTATAGCCAGGATTACTTTCGGTAAATAAATAACGACTAACAAAATAATGACAAAAATAAGTTATTGCTAGTAATCTAATTTAGAAAATCGTATTTTTATTTATAAACTCATTTAACGAATGATTTTTACCTAAATGATTTACGTGTATACGTTGTAGTTGGTATTCAGTTAAATCATTTAAAGAAAAGTTTATAAGTTCAAATTAGATTCTCTATGTTAGATTACTAATAATAACTTATTTTTGTTTTAATTTAGTTAGTCGTTATTTATTTACCGCAAGTAATGCTGGCGATATTGAGATATCATTACCTGGTAACGCAAGTGGTAACGACATTTACTTACCAAGATTTGGATGGGTTATATTTATGTACTTGATTATTAAGCGATTTGTCTATGAATCGCGAGGTAGGCCAGTGGTTGTGATGCTAAACTACGAAACCAAGAGGTCGCGAGTTCAATTCCACCTCCCGGCAAATTAAATTTTTCGTCATATGACTACAACAATCGATAACTTCTCTCTCCCAATTATACGCTCTACCCAATGTTGCGCTCTTCCCAATTTTACGCTCTTATACTTTCTCACCGCATGCCACCACTGATGGTGGTGAACAAGCAGTAGCAACTCAGAAATATCTACGACCCACAAACACACTCATAAAAGTATTACTTACGTCCACGCTTACTTTTTAATAATTGTAAGCGTGGGGGTAAGTGGTTATTTTTCAGCTTCTGGTATGCTTGAGTGGAAGCACTTTCCTCCAATGACATGCATGTATAAAAATAATTCGAAGGGAGGCCAAATTATAAGCAGTTACTAGATTTGAATTTAGCTTACCCGTCAGGTTATTTGGTAATGGGAAATTTTGTTGGGTTTGGGTTTAGAAATTCGTATATGGCATGAGGAAATTGTTTGTTTCGAGAAATATGCGCGAAGAATCACTTTAAATGGCCATCTGTACATATCTACTACTTATTTTATAACTTACGTATTGGTAATACATTACTAATGTACTTACAATCGTGCAAATATAAGCAAATATTTATGTGGTATGCCTATGATACAAATAAGTACTTATTATGGTACTTTATTGTATGTTTTTGGGAAGTACTTTCCTCCAATGACATCCCCATGTTAAAATAATGAGAAAAGTGGCTAAATAATAAGTACTTACCATTATGGAACTTTGCTTACTCGTCGGATTATTTGGTAATGGGAAATTTTGCTGGGTGGACCTTAGTTTTTCGAAAATGAGGTTGGATCGAGGACATAGGGCAGCCACTTTGCAATTTGGTTATGGAAAATTTCATGAAAAGGATATGGTCCTGTAAGCGTGGTCGTGGTATCCATTTGGCTGATGTTGTTTTTCATTATTAACGGCATACCTTCCTCTTTATTATGAAATAAACATCCGATAATTTATCTCAAAAAATTTAATTTTTCTTTGAATACCAAAGTAACACCTCTTGTTGGAAAACCCATATGAGCTAAATTTAATTCGAGGGACTACATTAGCTCCAGCTAAAAAGGGCAAATATTTATCAGAATTTCGCGTCGACGGGGCAACATTTTTTCCAGAAACGAAATCGCTATTAGTCTGGTTATAGCTTATAGACTACCAGATGACTGCAGTGTCTATCAAGCCGAAATATTGGCATTATGGGAAGTGGCAGAGTTGCAACATAGTGACCAAAACTGGCGTTGTCATTTACTCGGTCATTCAAGCTGCCATCAATTCTCTGGAGGCCACATCCCTAAATTCTCAAACAGCCCTCGACTGCCGCAGATCTCTTAACTAGATGACTGAGCAGTTTAACATACACCTCATATGTGTGCCTGGGCATAGGGATATCCAGGGGAACTGCAAAGCTGATAAACTTGGTAGGAAAGCTTAGATAGTGGCGTACCAATATATATAATAAAAGGTGGCGCAAAAGTAACCTTTCGATGTTTTTTGTGCCAAAGTCACCGACCGATTATTGGTCAAATAAATAGTCAGCAATATTCCGCGTTCTGGAGCAGTGTAGCGTAACATTGTTTATTAACGTGTATTTCGCATGTGTTTACTACACAAATGTCAACATTAGGCATTAGGGGCCAATCGCAAAATTTATAGCATTTTCTGATAGAATGGCCGAAATTGGCACCTGTAGGTTAGCAGACAAATCTGGCCAAGATATGACCTGAGAAGGTCAAAATATCTCCTCGCACTACACCATTTTCAACTGTAATTCGAAAAAAATCAATTCAATTTCGAATAAGATCAATTGAAGTTCGAAGATTCCCTTTGAAATTCGAAAAAGGTCAATTGAAATTCGAAGATTCCATTTGAAATTCGAAAAACATCTATTGAAATTGGGAAAAATTAATTCAAATTCGAAGTACATCAATTGAAATTCGAAACACATCAATTGAATTTCGAAACACATCAATTGAAATTCGAATAACATCAATTGAAATTCGAAACACATCAATTGAAATTCGAAAATAATCAATTGAATTTCGAAATACATCAATTGAAATTCGAATTTTTCCATTTGAAATTCGTAATACACCATTTGAAATTCGAAAAACATCATTTGATATTCGAAATAGGTACATCAATTGGAATTCGAAAATGTAAACAAATCCGTACATTGGATTGGGTAGAATATATTTCAATATTTTTTCTGACTAAATCGTAACATATAATGTGACGAACAGAGAACATATAGGTGATATTATCTTTTATGAATATTTATTCACAATTAGTTGAAACAAAACATATTTGAATATTTTAATATTTAAGGTTTAAAACAGACACATTTTATCAATTGAATGCTACCTCAACTAATATAGTGCATTGATTTTGTTTACATTTTTCGAATTTAAAATGATGGGTATCGAATTTTAATAGATCAAATGCTGTGTTTCGAATTTCAATTGATGTTTTTCGAATTTTAAATGATGTGCTTCGAATTTCAAATGATTTTTTCGAATTTCAATTGATGTCTTTCGAATTTCGATTGATGTTTTTCGAATTTCAATTGATGTGTTTCGAATTTCAATTGACATTTTTCGAATTTCAATTGATATTTTTCGAATTGCAATTGACGTTTTTCGAATTTCAATTGACCTTTTTCGAATTTCAATTGATTTTTTTCGAATTACAATTGAAAATGGTGTAGATAAGAAAAGATTGTCAACCTTAGTATCAGTTCTGAAGGGACACTGCTTGATCGGCGAACATGACAGAAGGTTGGACATTAAGATGATTGAGTGGAGATGAAGAAGAAGTGGAGAGCATTGAGCACTTGCTATGCGAAGGTCCCGCTTTGTGTAAACGACGCACGATGGGAAAATATGATGAAATATGCGCGCATAGGACTTTGAAAACATCTTTCAAAAATCAATTTTTTGGGAGTGTTATTTTATTGAGGATAACATTTAATGAAAATACCTAAAAATTTTATGAAAATATCTCCAGGCGATTTCGAGTTATGACCATTCAAAGTTTGTCTTTTTTACTAATAAATGCAAATAACATTGCGATGATAAAATGCATATACTAAAATGCTTGTAGAATTCGCGTTTATTGGTGAAATGCGATAGGACTTGCAACATATAATAAGGTACTATTCATCTTAATTGTTGTGTATAAAACGTATTTTTAACGCCTTCCAATGAAGAGATATTTCAAAGTAAGAAAACATTTTTTTTTGGTTTTTCAAAAAAATTATCCACAGTAAATGGAATACAACTTTTTTGGATCACGTGGGATCACTACCATATGACATAGAGAATAGAGGTGACTTAGGAATGAATCCAACGGTACCTAGTTTATCTGCGACTTTTTAATATGTGCTTTTTTTCTTTAAATATAGAAAATATGTGTGGGAGCTATATCAATCTATGAACCGATTTTCCCGAAACATATGGACCGATCTTCTTGGCTAAAAAAATAACGTTTGTGGAATTTCGGCAAAATCGGATAATAATTACGAAGGGTACTGAACGGACGAGAATAAATGGATTAACACGCGGCTGCAAGTTTTATCAAGTACGATTAAAAATAGAGATCTTGTTAATATTATAAGGATTATAGTAATTTTTATACTTCACTTTTTCTACAAAACCTATAAAAATATAGTTACAATAAAATATATACGCTTCCGCAGTTTGTGTGTATTAGGGTGGACCGATTATTTTTTGTTTTTAATTTAACTTTCTATTATTATCAGTCTACGAACCATTGTGTAAAGTACATTATAGTAAAATTTCAGCTTTCAAAAATATTGCAGCCCACAATTTTATCCTATTGAAGTTGTCTTAGTTTCAATTTTAAAAGCATGGCAGGTTTTGTAGACTTTTTTCGCAATGTTGACAAACATATTTTTGAACTTCAATGGTCTGCATATTTAAAACGCAGCAACACACAATCAAGCACCAGAAACAGATTTTAAACTAAATTTTGTCAGCTTTAATTTAAAATCAAGATCACTGAATTTGGCACGATATTCGGAGTTTGCACTAATTTCCACAAAATCGATTTTTAAGCGATAAATGGTAACAGTAAGAAAAATCTGGCTACACCAAAATATTCTCCGAGGAATACTCTTGAAGATGGTCCAAACCGTTGGACTCTATCTCTAACGGTATAGTCGTGAGATTAAAAATACTGCTATGCGCGCGTATTTACCCATTTTTTCCCATTGTGCGACGTCTGGACATACAGGGGTCGGCCTTTCTAGGAAGTCTAACAAATCTTTAAAGTCCTATATTCATACTATGGGTAAATTTGTATATCAAACAGGTTGGTTTCGATGAGGTGCATTTCAGCCCGTGGTAACACTAGGGTCTATGTGAGCTGGTAAAGAACGGCTGTCACTCTAACCTAAAACTACATCGAAGTTAAACTTCAAAGTCAGCGCTAAGGAATTACAATCCGTGACGATCTTAAACCTACTACCCTCGAGATATACACGGAATCTACGCAGAGTATATAATTGCCAAAGCCTCCAGCTCAAAGCTATGATATCTAGACTCAGCATAGTTTGTGCTCTTGGAGAAATAGGATACCGGATCAAATTGTCCATCATCTTGTCTTTGTAACAAAATTGACCCGCATCCAACGCTGTGCAGTGTTACGCTGTCTCCCTCCTAAGGTCATATATATATTATACATATATATAGCCAAAGAAGGACCGCATTTGCATTTTCCAAACTTCACCTGGTAGAATCCAGATTTAAGATCCATTATGGTGAAAAACCTTCTTCCTTCAAGATGTTCCAAACAGTCGTCAATCAATGGTAGTGAATAATTGTCCTTCACTATCAGCTTATTCAAGGCGCTATAGTTAATGCACATCCTTGTCTCCCCGTTTCTCTTCTTCGTCAAAACAACAGGAGACGCATACGGTGAATTACTATGTCTGAGACAACAGCTCCCCCACAATCTTATTTACCTCCTGCTTCTCAGCAAAGGATAAAATCCTAGGTGAACAGAAAACAGTCTCATTCGACATCAGTATAATCCCAGCCTCGTTGCCACCAGAATTATGCCCCTTATTGAACCTAACGACATAATGTTTGGCAGACGGCTCTGTTACAAAATGTGTTGTGAAATCAACCGTTTGTGATATGACGATTGGAAGGAGAACAAAAAAGATCGGACTGATTTGCCTGCCAAATGCAACAAGAATCCGCACGTTTCGCAGACTTTTTGGAACAGGCAGGAATAGTTTTAAATATGTTGCAGCGCTATTGCTTTTCGAGAAACATAAATTTACCCACCATTTAGAAATGCAAATATTTTCTTTGGATTTGAAGGCAATTGAAGACTCGACAACAACGAAAGCCATCAAGAAAGTTTCACATTTCAACGAATTTGTGGAGGGTAACAATGCTGTTTCACCGCTGCAACACCAAGAAATCTTGCAACACATCAACAAATCGAACATTCTCCAAGTGCTTATGATATTTATTAAGTATACTTGATGTGCAACTATGCACCTCAAAGTGTGTAAAAGGAGAGCAAGTTGCTATTAGATTTTCACTTTTAATTTATTATTTTAGGCTGTGGTCATATAGAAATACAAGTAATAAAAGTTTTTTAAAAATCTACTCCATTTTCAATTGTAATTCGAAAAAAATCAATTGAAATTCGAAGATTCCATTGTGTATGTTTTTAATTTCAATTGATGTGTTTCGAATTTCAATTGATGTGTTTCGAATTTCAATTGGCGTGTTTCGAATATCAAGTGATGTGTTTCGAATTACAATAGATATTTTTCGAATTTTAATTGACCTTTTGCGAGTTTCAAATGAAATATTCGAATTTCAATTGATGTTTTTCGAATTTCAATTAATGTGTTTCGAATTTCACTTGATGTTTTTCGAATTTCAATTGATTTTTTTTCGAATTTCAATTGATGTGTTTCGAATTTCAAATGAAATCTTCGAATTTCAATTGACCTTTTTAGAATTTCAAATGGAATCTTCGAGTTTCAATTGATCTTATTCGAAATTGAATTGATTTTTTTCGAATTACAGTTGAAAATTGAGTAGACCTGTGTCTTTTCATACCATTTACGAGACAGGCCGGATTTAAAGTTAATTTTTGTGGTATTCAGACCTAAGGATTTTCATACTAGAATTTGGATCAGGTTCAGAATTGTACTGTTTTGATGTTTTCTTTTAATCCAAGATGTTATTAGAATATCTTCAGGCTTACGAGGTTTGGATCAAGGTGTTAAAAGACAACCCAGGCAAGGTCCGGGCGTGGCCCCGCCCATACAAACCCAATTTTGAAATTGAGATATCATGCACAATTTGTTAGCGAGAGTGCTGTAATTTTGTTCATATGTATTTGGTGGAAATATGCGTGATTGGTCCAAAAATGGGCGGTATCGGACCAATGGGCGTGGCCATGCCCACATACGCCAAATTTTGAAAATGAGATATCTTGCACAATCTGTAATTTTGTGCTTATGTATCTGGTGGTAGTCTACGTGATTGGTCCAAAAATAGGCGTAATCGGACCAATGGGCGTATATATACAGGGTTGTCCATATTCGACGGACCCATCTGGCAACGCCATAACTTTTGACAGAGATGTCAGATCGCTTAATGACATACCGCGTTTGAAGCGTCAGTCCAAGCAGATTTTTACCATGGAACAATACACGCCACGCGAGCGCTCTGAAATAGTTGAAATTTACATTCAACAGAAGAAGTCAAGTCAACGTGCTTTTAAAATATTAAAAAATGTGGGGAAGTGCGCCTTCTAAGAACACCATTAAGCGTTTATACGAAAAATTTTCGACTGGTGAGGCTCTTTCTAATCCGAAGAGGCCAAATAAAAGTCGACCAAGGCGATCGGCCGAGAATATCGCTGCCGTACGAGCCAGTGTTGAGAGGTCCCCAAGAACATCCCAAAAACGCCGTTCTCAGCAGTTGGGCATGGCTCGGTCCACTTTACAACGGATTATTCGCGTTGATTTGCATTTGTTCCCGTACAAAATTCAATTGACGCAAAGATTGTTGCCTGCGGACAAGCCTCGTCGATTGGAATGGGCCCAATGAGTCCGTGGGTCCGTCGAATATGGGTAACCCTGTATAACAGAGAGTGTCTGTTTGTCGGTTTGTGCCGCATTGACGCCTAAACGGCTGGACCGATTTTCTTAAAATTTTTACAGAATGTACATGTGAAATTAGGGTACTTGAATTTTCGATATATCAAGTGGGCGTGGACCCGTATATGTATCTGGTAGGATACATATACGGGCCGGATAGGACCGCCCATATAAACCAATATTTTAAATATATATATTTTGCACAATTTGTTAACGAGAGTGCTGTAATTTTATTTATATGTATCTCGTGGCATTCTACGTGATTGGTCCTAAAATGGCCGGGATTGGACTAATGGGCGTGGCCCCGCCCATATAAGCCAAATTTTAAATTGAGATATCTTGCATTTATTTATTAGCGAGTGTGTTGTTATTTTGTATGTATGTATAGGAAGGATCGGACCAATGGTAGTGACTCCGCCCATATGAGCCATGTTTTCAAATTGATATATCTTGAGCAATTTGTTAGGGAGATTGCTATAATTTTGTATAAATGTATTTGGTGGCAGTCTAAGTCCGGAAATGAACGGGATCGGAAACCCGAAGTCTGGGGCAACGAAGTGGACCGGGTCCAGCTAGTTAATATTATAAAAACGTTTGTTTGTCTGTGTGTTTGTTTGTTCCAGCATAACGCCTAAACGGCTGAACCTATTTTCTTGAAACTTGGTGGACAGATGCATTGAAAGTGACATAGTCTATTTTGATTTGCCCCAAAGAGATTTTCGACCACTTGACCGCTGCTGAGACTCCTGGTAGGGCTACAAAGCTAAAATTGTCCACTTTAAAGTTTAAAAATAAATGTTCTCCGATCATGATGATTTTTAGTATTTTATAAACAAAAGTACATTTGTCACGAAAATTAACTCAGCAAATTACCAATAATACGACAGATAACGGTAACCCAAAATGCGCTAATACAATATGTGTAAAGACAGGTAAGATTTTTGCAATTTTGGGCGTTATTGGCACGCCCCTTTTGGTACCTCCCAAACAAATAGACCTTTTTGTACCATAAATTAATAGCATTTAACTTTAATACCAATGCATACAAATACTTGAAATTTCGTGCAGCGTAATGCTTTTGTAGTACCAAGAGTAAACGGAAAAGTGGGAGTTATTGGCATGCCCCAGTACATACTTTAAAGTTATTAAATGCAATTTAAATTGTTTATATTTTAATTAAAACACGCCCATTGGTCCGATCGCAACGCTTTTTGGACCATTCACATAGACTATCACCAAATACATATACAAAAAATTACAGCACTCTCGCTAAAAAATTGTGCAAGATATGAGTCTCAATTTCAAAATTTGGCTTATATAGGCGGGGTCAGGTCCATTGGTCTGATCCCGCCCATTTTTGGGCGAATCACATAGACTGTCATCAAAAACATATACCCAAAACTGCAGCACTCTCGATAATAAATTTGACTTATATGAACGGGGCCACGCAAATTAGTCTGATCCCTCCCATTTCCTGACCAATCACGTAGACTGCCGACAGATACATATACACAAAAGTACAGCGCTCACTTAAACAAATTGTGCAAGATATCTTAATTTCAAAATTAGGGTTCTATGGGCGGTGCCGCCCTTTTTTGTGTAATCACGTAGACTGCATAAGATGCACAAAATCACAGCGCACTCCCGAACAAATGGTGCATGATATCTCACTTTCAAAATTTGGTTATATGGGCGGGGCCACGCCCATTGATCCGATCCCGCCACTTTTTAGACTATTCGCGTAGGCTATCATCAGATACATATGCACAACATTACAGAACTTTCGCTAAAAAATTGTGTAAGACATCTCAATTTCAAAATTTAGTTTATATGGGCGGGACCACGGCCATTGATCCGATCCCGACCCTTTTTTGGACCAATAACGTAGACAACCACCAGACATCACTCTCGCTAAAAAATGTGCAAGATATGTGTCTCAATTTCAAAATTTGGCTTATATAGGCCGGGCCACGTCCATTGGTCTGATCCCGGCCATTTTTGGGCGAATCGCGTAGACAGTCATCAGATACATATGCCCAAAACTTGCGCCGTCTCGATAATAAATTGTTCAAGATATCGAAATTTCAAAATTTGGTCTATGTGGGCGGGGCCACGCCCATTGGGCCGATCCCGCCAATTTTTGGACCAATCACGTAGACTGTCACCAGATACATATACACTAAAATACAGAACTCTCTCTAATAAATGGTGGAAAATATTTGAATTTCAAAATTTGCCTTATATGGGCGGGGCCACGCCCATTGGTCCGATTCCGCCCATTTTTGGAAAATTCACATAATCTGCCACTAAATCCATACACACAAAATTTCAGCAAACAAATTGTGCAAGATATATAAATTTCAAAATTTGGCTTATATGGGCGGGTCCACGCCCATTGGGCCGATCCCGCCCATTTTTGGACCAATCACGTAGACTGTCACCTGAAACATATACACAAACTTGCAGAACTCTCGCTAATGAATTGTGGAAAATATTTCAATTTCAAAATTTGGCTTATATGGGCGGGGCCACGACCATTGGTCCGATTCCGCCCATTTTTTTAAAATTCACATAATCTGACACTAAAGGAATACACACAAAATTTCAGCACTCTAGCTAAAAATTTTTCTCAATACCAAAATTTGACCCATATGGGCGGGTCCACGCCCACTTAATAGATCGAAAATTCAAGTACCCTATTTTCAGCACCCCCTACACGTGTATATTCTGTGAAAATTTCAAGATGATCGGTATAGCCGTTTAGACGTCTATACGGAACAAACAAACAAACAAACAAACCCACAAACAGACACTCTCTTTTAGATATATATAGACTAGCTGGACCCCGTCCACTTCGTTGTACCAGACTTCAGATTTCCGATCCCGTCCATTTATCAAAACGTGACTATGGGACAGTAGGAATCTCGTTTATTTATTCGTAGTTACGGACAGTTAAAACATTGGCTTATATGGCCTAAGGCTTATAAAGCCTATGTCACCCTCTAGGCTTATCTGAACATTCCCTGAAAATTGCATCAAAACCGATCCAGCCGTTTTGGAGTCCATACGTAACATACACACATCCATCTATATATATAAAAGAGAGTGTCTGTTTGTGGGTTTGTTTGTTTGTATGTTTGTTTGTTCCGTAAAGACGTATAAACGGCTGGACCGATCTTCTTGAAATTTTCACAGAATGTACATGTGAGGGGCGTGGTGAAAATAGGGTACTTGAATTTTCGATATATTAAGTGGGCGTGAACCCGCCCATATGGGTCAAATTTTGGTATTGAGAAAAATTTTTAACTAGAGTGCAGAAATTTTGTGTGTATGTATATAGTGTCAGATTATGTGAATTTTTGTCTTATACGATTTGTCTTATACGATCAGCTTTCATAGTACCGTTATGTGGGAGCTAGAGGGTTAATATGTTCCACAAAAATATTGGACTTAATATTTTTTAGCTGCTGGACATACCCTTTACAAAAAAAGTTTGTTTTAGAGTTACAATATAGGGAAATACTAACATTTTTGAGGTACAATGTGATCTTTGTGAGCTATTTAGGGTGCCTATGCACGTTGAGATTGCGTTGATATGTTAACAAAAGTTTTTCAGATTTACCGTGGCTGGAATTTGGTCAAATATTATTAGCGAAAAATTAAGAGTCCCTGTAAGATGTGCTAAATATATTTTCGTACAATTTTTCAAAAAAATAAGTGCTGGAAAAATTATTTTTTGGCATAAACTGTTTACAAACCTTGTTCAGTATATCCAAATATAGTTAAGTGGTATCACCAAGTCAAATTTTCTGTTGGACAAAAACTGATGACACCTTTTTCGAGCGGCCCACGGATTTTCACAATCCTTTGAGGCCCATAAAAAAAATTGGTCACCAATTTCGCCAAACCGAGTGTAGGGTTATACTATCCTTTGGCGGTTGAATCGAACTTATACTGTCAAGTCCGCGTATATTTCAATAAGTGGTCATGTGTTGCACAGTGTTACAACTAATATGTAGCAGGACAAGAAGAATAAATATGATATGTGTGGTGATTTGTGTTTTCGTGTAATGGGGCTATTGGTAAAAACTAAAAATAAACATTAGGGCACTACTGCATTTCCTTCCTATTTAACATAACCTACCTACATCAACTGCCTGAAAAATAAGGGTGAGCTATAGGTTGAGAAAATATATCAGGTAATTATCACATCGCATTCTAATAGAATCAATCTATAAACTATCAAGGTTATTTCTGAAAACGATAGAAAAAATTGATTCATTTAATATTGTTGTAGCAATGAAAAGCAAAATAGCATTTGTAATGATTTGGCAAATAATATGGAGCATATTTAAGCTTTGGTTAGTTAAACAACCTAACAACATATTATGGTTTGTTGATTCTACCTGTGCTGCGCTCAGTGTGGCACTATTAATATAAAAATTTAAAATTTAATTTAATTTCTCTTATTTTAAAAAGGTAATATTTTCCATTGCTTTACACAAGTTTGCATAAATTTCGCCCTTTTCACTGTTTTAATTGCCAACATGACCACCCACCGTCCAAACCAAACGGTTTACCCAAGGTCGATGTTACTGTTACGTTCGTCGTACCCTCACAATCCATGCGCACTTACTTTATCGTTTGCCGCCGATGCAAATTTACTTGATTTTAATGAAATTATTTTTGATTCAAAGAAATTATTCTTGGTTGAGTCATCGTTGTAAAAAATTTATCTATATAAATATGTAAACAGCAAATGGTGTTCGTTGGTACGCGATGGACTCGAAAACAGATGAACCGATTTTGCTGTATTTTTGCATGAAAGTTAAAAATGCCATATTTCGAGAAATATTGCAACTAGAGCTTTGAAATTTGACATGTGTGACCATGTGACCAGTACGCGTGATGGTGCCAGAAGTACTGTTATAGTAACATTGGGTGTGGCACCGCCCACATAACCTGAAAAATGCTATTAGAGCAAAATTTTCGAAATTTGGATATGTGACCTTTTCTAGCAGTACGCTTGATGAAGCCAAAAACTGCATTGATAGTATCAGTTGGCGTGGCACCGCTCACACAACGTGAAATGTGAAACATGAAATGTTAATGTACAATATTTCCTGTACTATTGCATTTAGGCTGTAAAAATTGGTGTGTGTAACCTTGGAACCAGAACCAATGATTGAACCAAAAACTGGCATTATATTAACAGTGGGTACTCTACATAACCTGTAGTTTCAAAATTCAATATTTGGAGTACTATTGCTGCAATGGTTTCGAAGTTTGGCATGCCTTGGTACCAGTACGGGTGATGGAGCTACAAATAGGAATGATAGAAACAGTTGGCATGACACCCCCACATAAATAAAAAATGTATTACGAAATTATTGAACTAATAAGTATGACGGTATTTCACAGCAATGTATAAGAAAGAATGGGCGGCGTAGGCGTGAAATTTTAGTTTAAATTATATACATTTATATGTTATACTTTTAGAGTCCAAATTGTTTTAATTTTGGGCTCGATATTTTCATATCATTGAATTTAAAACTTTATTGTCTATATTGTTCATAAACTTATAGACTTTATTTTAGACTTAAATGACTTTGTTTCAAATATTTTTTGTTTGGTCCAAAAAAAAATTATTTGTGTTCCAATGACTTACATACCAAGTTGCATCTTTAGAGCTCTCATAATTCAGAATATACGGCTGAAAACCACGTTTCTATACGACCTTCCGTTAGTCCTTGACTGATTTTGTACAAATGCAATACCAACCGTGGCTGGACAATAACACTTGTTTCTGCAAATTTCAGGGACTATTGTCTGCTTTTCACAGACAGATGGTCACAGCTAGATCGTCTTAGAATTTGTAGTCGATTTCCGCCGGCTAGGAATTCATTAGCCCAAGTTTTCTTAGAGAAATATACCTAAAATTTTCGGTAAATTTTTTGACGCTATGTTTACTTTTTTCCAAATTGACCCCCCCCCCCAATAACTATGTATTAAAAATTGGCAGCACACATCACCAAGATCATAATTTCTGAGCCGTGACACTCGTTAACAACAGTTCTGCTGCAGTTGTATGGGAGATACGAAGCTTAGAATTTGTAGTCGATTTCCGCCGGCTAGGAATTCATTAGCCCAAGTTTTCTTAGAGAAATATACTTAAAATTTTCCGTAAATTTTTTGACGCTATGTTTACTTTTTTCCAAATTGACCCCCCCCCCCAATAACTATGTATTAAAAATTGGCAGCACACATCACCAAGATCATAATTTCTGAGCCGTGACACTCGTTAACAACAGTTCTGCTGCAGTTGTGTGGGAGATACGAAGCTCTTTAAAGTTGATTTCTAAACACAAGCAAATGAGAATTCTTTGTGAAACCTCACTTCTCCAAAATCTTCCAAAAACAACTGTTAACCAAAGTAAATACAAAACACTAGCCATGTCCAATGAGAAGCAGATTCAGCTCCATCAAATGGGAAATTACAACACTTATGCAGAAAAGCTTTTATGCTTTTTGACTGCATTAAGTGCAGTTGTGTTGGTTTATTATGTTTGATTGCTTGCTTTTATTCGGTATGCAAATCGTTGTGTATATATTTATAGAAACAAATAGTCCACTCGGTCGGTTACCATACACTGAAAAAAAATGCTTCATAGCATCAATGAACGCGTTTCATTAATTATTTTACATTGATACAATGAAAGTGTTCATTGATGCAATGAAAATGCCATTACGGGAATGAAATGTTTCTTTAAAGCGTTTTTCTAATTTATGACGTGTCATTGATGGAATGAAACGGTTTACATTGATGGTATGAAGTTTACATTTTATAAAAAAAGGAAGACTTATATAAAATTAACAAAAAAATTATCAGTGGTGTAAAGATTTTAACATTAATAAAACAAAATAATACTACACAAACAGATTTACTATTTTTTATGTGCTTTTTATTCTCAAAAAAGGTCTATGAAACTGTTTCTTTATATTAATGTAACATTTCATAGAAGTTTAAAAGTTTCATTGCTGCAATGAAGTGGTGCGGTGAAGAATATAAACAATGAAATTAGCTTTATATTGATGTTCTATGTATATTTTTTATCTATTTTATAAACATTTTAGGAGTATGTAGTGGTGTTAATTAAACAACAATACTTTACGGAGGTCTATGAAACTGATGCATTAAATTAATGTAACAATTCATAGATAGAAATGTAAAGTTTCATTCCAGCAATGAATTTAAACAGTGAATATACTAACAAAGTGTTTGTCACATTACATACATATGTACATACCTATATCTTCACAAATGTGTTTGTGTGGTAATAAATGTAATATGTTGATGTGTGAATCAGAGTCGTGCAAGCTCAATGAAAACGATGGAGCGGCGTAGTTTTCTTGAATTTGTTTCAGAGGAGAGAGAGGCGAAATTCTATGAATCTACACCGCACAGTGGCATTAACGTCGAATGAAGGTGGTTTGTTGGTAATAATATGATTCACTAATAATTGCAAGGTGTTCATATTATTAGATGTATTATCAATTAACATAACATTTTGGCAATAACTTTATACTTTTATAATCGCACTGACATATTTATTTAATTATTATTATTATTCAAACAGCAGTCGGTGTACATTAATTCAAAATTTTCAAAAGTGTTTTTTTTTATCAAATTTTATGTATTCATGATCCATTCTGTTTACGTTTACGAATTTGTAAACTAAATTTTTTTGAATCGATTATTGTCGTGAAGCTGAATTCTATTCACAATATATTTCGAACATTAAACAGTTTTTAGTGCACGATATTAATTATTCTGAACCACTGTGCCACAACTGTCATCAATAGATAAACAGATATTAAATGCATTAGGTGTGCTGTTGCGACCAGAAAATAAATTCTCTATGGCAAACTTACAACAACAACCCACCCCTTGCTATGCAAACTCTTCGTAAAAAATATCCAGTTATTTTTTTGTGTGTTTGGCGAGTCAAAACAAATCAGTGGCGAAGAATCAATAGTTGCATGAGTGCTGGCAGCAGCCCTTTGATTTAGTTTATAATAGACATTAAACGGACGTAGTTGTGCGCGTTAATAAAAAAAATTCAAAAGTGAAAATATTAAAAGTGAAACAAAATGTCAACAAATACTGAATGAGAAATGTTTTTTGTGTGGTACTTCATTTGAAAGAAATGAAATCTACTTAAGCACTTAAAATAATATAATTTTCTTAAAACAAATGACAACTATAGATGTTGTGGAAGTACATACAAAGACACGTCAAGCTTGAAATGGCATGTTTGAAAAAACAGAAGTTGGAAAATATATGTCAAATGCCACAACAAGATACAATTTTCAAGAACCATATCCGAAGTCAACGATGAAACACTCCAAAAACACTAGGTAAGTACTTTCTACCAAGTTATGTCCTA
Source organism: Eudasyphora cyanicolor (assembly GCA_963930755.1). Classification (NCBI taxonomy): domain Eukaryota; kingdom Metazoa; phylum Arthropoda; class Insecta; order Diptera; family Muscidae; genus Eudasyphora; species Eudasyphora cyanicolor. Next base: position 97,238,571 of record OZ005737.1, read on the forward strand.
AACATATTTTCATTCACTCCTATTTATAATTTTTTTATTTGTTTAGAAATTGGGGAAAATGCGGAAATGTACGCACATAGCCTTAGATATGACAATCTATCCGCAGATGACTTTAGGTTGGCCTGGACTGCTTATTCCAAATTTCGAAAATTATGCACAAAAGCAAAAATATTAATTAAGCTTTTTCACTTTGGCCTCAGTACAAGCGAGTGAATGGATTTCAATTAGTAAGTATGTAAAAATGCGGTTTAAGTGTTTACTTAAATTGTATTTACGAATTCACAAATGCAGTTAAAAACAAATTTAAAAGAACACACTGTATTGTGATTTTTTTTGTTTCATTTTTTATTTTCTCAACTTCAGTTGTCTTTTTATTTTAAAATTTCTCAAAACCCACAATTTTAATTATTTATTTATCTTTTATATTATATTTTCAGATTGAAATGATTTTAACGTTATGAACAAACACTGATGTACTACAATAAACATTGCAATAAAAAACGGAGAATTTTGTTTAATTTTCTATTCTATTTCAGAGCAAAGGTATGAAACATGTACATTTCATAAATGAGACATGTTCATTGCATCAATGAAACGTGTTAATTGAATCAATGAAACATGTTAATTGAATCAATGAAACATGTTCATTGCATCAATGAAACATGTTCTATGAATCAATGAAACATGTTCATTGCATCGATGAAACATGTTCATTGCATCGATGAACCATGTTCATTGCACCAATGAAACATGTTCATTACAACAACGAAACGTTTTCATTACATTAATGCAACTTATTCATTACATTAATGAAACTCGTTCATTACATTAACGTAATATTTCATGACATCAATGTAACAAATTTCTATGAAGCATTTACTAGTTCAATGTAACATTTTACATTGTATCAATGAAGCCTTACATTGGTTCAAAAACAATGTAACTTTTCATTGATACAATGTAAAATTTCATTGATGGAATGAAGCTTTTTCTCTGGGTGTAGCACTACACTTTGATATCCTCATGTGACCGTAGTTCTTGTACCTCCACATTGATAGGTAGTTTAATCTTATTGCCGCTTTGGTTGTAACTTCTCTCGCCACAATATTAATCGGCAGTATATGGAGTAGGGCTTGTAGAGACTCGGTCCCTGTAGTCCTTAAGGCTCCGCTTATGCTCAGGCAGGCAGTTCTCTGAACCTTTGTTAGTAGGTTGGTGATGGTTAGTTTGTGAGTTGCCGTCCACCATACCACAATACCGTATAACAGTATTGGACGAACTACTGCTATATATATCCAGTGGACGATTTTAGGAGAGAGTCCCCACCGCGACCCTACAGCCTTTTTGCAGGAACATAAGGCGACGTTGGCCTTCCTTACACGTTCCAATACGTTAAGTCTAAATAACATTTTCCAATCTAGAATTATTCTTAAAAATTTTGCACTTTCAGGAAAGAATAGATCTGTTCCATTTATCCGAGGTGGAGGTCCACATGTGGGACACTATTCATCCTAGCAAAGAGAACCAATTCTGTCTTGTTGGGGTTAACGCCCAAACCGCTGCTTCTGGCCCATCTAGCCAACTTGCTCAGAGCCACCTGTAGGATGTCTCTGAGGACGTTTACGAATTTGCCACTCACTGCGATTGCCACGTCGTCCGCATATGCCACGACCTTGCAGCCTCAACGTTCTAGATCTAGCAGGATTTCATTCACCGCTAGGTTCCAAATTAGTGGAGACAGTACTCCTCCTTGCGGGGTTCCTCTGTTTACAAACCTTGTTAGAGTTGTGGACCCTAGACATGCTGTTATGCGTCTTCTGGTGATCAGACTTTGAATTAGTCTAATCAAACTAGTGTTAACTTTTAGATGTGAGAGTGCCGCAATTACCGCATCTGAGTGAATGTTGTTAAAAGCCCCTTCTGTGTCAAGAAATGCCACCATGGTGAATTCCTTGAAATGCAGGGACGATTCGATAGTGCTCACAACTTCGTGCAGGGCTGATTCTGTAGACTTGCCCTTATTGTAAGCATGTTGGTTCCCCGACAGGAGTTTTGTATCCAGGTTTTCCCTAATGAAATGATCTAAAAGTCTTTCCAGACCTTTCAATAGGAAGGAGGATAGGCTAATTGGTCTGAAGTCTTTTGGCCTAGTGTGTCTTTTGGCCTTTCCCGCTTTAGGTATGAATACCACTTTGGTATCCCTCCATCGATTCGGGACGTATGAAAGCCTGATACAGCCTACATAAATTTTCTCCAGCCAGGGGATAATGTACTTTAACATTTTCTGCATTTCTTCTGCAGTGATGCCATCTGGTCCAGGTGACTTGAAGGGCTCAATGCTATTAATAGCCCAGCTTATTCTAAATCTCTCAGTCAAGAAGCTAGCGACGCTCGCAGTCCACTCGCACTCTCGTTGGTCCTGCTGATCCTCGGGTTCTGTTGCAGAGTTCCCCGGGAAATGTGTGTCGAGCAGTACATTGAGCGACTGCTCGCTGTTTTTGGTCCAGTTATTTGCCTCATCCTGTAAATATCCCACTGTACAGGGTGAAGCAGATAATATCTTTTTCAGCCTAGCGGCGTCGGAGACCTTTTCCACTTCACCACAGAAGGTATACCAAGAGCGCCTTTGCGCCTTTCTAAGCTCCTTCTTATAGATCTTGAGTTGCTCTTTATAGGCAACCCAATCATTAGCGACCCCAGTAGATTTAGCCTTATTGAAGAGGTTGTTGGAGGTCTTTTTCATAGCCGTTAGCTCGGAAGTCCACCATTGGGGTTTAGTTTTACCCTTGTACCATTAAGGAAAAGGTATAGTCGGGCGAAGCCGACTACATGATTCTAAATCTACATATGCGGGCTAAATCTAAATATGGTCCGCATTTATTAAAAGTCTATAAAATCGAATTATAGAATACAGTGTAGTGTAGGGTATACAAATAGAATTTAGGAGTAGACGTATGAATTAGTTTCGGGTCTAAAACAATTAAGGGTTCGGTAAATTAATTTATAATTTAAATTTTACTATCTCAACAGTTTAATGCATATATTGCATCGAACGATTTATATGATACCCTTATTAGATAAGTATAAGCACAGATATATTGAAATAATTACCTTAAAACTCGCAGTTTCTATTCTTGAATTTTCGTTCAAAATTAATAGTATTTATTCGTGGGCCAAGAACTACTTTCTACCAAATTTCATATTTATCGCATGAAAACACGGGTTCTTTTTCTTGGGCCGAATAACTTCTTGCTTACTTTTCATAATCCTCGGATTTTAATACAATATGTGCTTTATTTATCTATCGAACTTTTTACCAAGTCTACGTATCACGTCCTTAATATAGGTACCAGATGTGCTTATTTTAATGCAAGTTGCCTTAGGACTATCAATTTTTTGACTATCAAAAGTTTTAAACCTTTAAAGTCGCCAGTACAACACGATGTCTAGCTGGCGGAGCTAAAGATAGTGGCTGGAATAATTTCTGCCAGGCTCAGAGAGCTCCATATCTAGGAACTGAGGATTTCCGCAGATTAGTCGATCGTCTTCTTAAAACGCTAGATAGACTAACCGATGGTTGCTAATAATAGACGAAGGTTCAGATCAAGAGACGTATTTCAGCATGAGGATCACCTGACCTCTATAGATTTTTCAGCGTTCTGTCTTCACTGCTATGGAATCTCTCCATGAAAAATATTCTGCTTTCTCTGGAGAAGATTAGTGTTAATGTTAGTGCCTATGCAGATGACGTGCCAATAGCGGTTAGAGAAGTGATTCCGAGTACTCTTAGAGATATCCTACAACCGTAAAATTGGCTTCTGATAATGGTCTTTGTGTGAACTCGAACAAAACACAACTAATTCTTTTGAGCAGGATATATCAGGTACCAACTGTGTCCTATGGAAGTATAGAAAACCCCTTCTATGAAAGCTCAATTATATATTTACGCAAAATTTTTATATATTTTACTTGACAGGAAGTTATACAGGTTGTTCCAAAATGACTGAAGGTCATTTAATAAAAACATCGAAAAAGTACAATTATACACAAATAATTAAATATATACATATATTACTAGCTTTAACCTGGTGCGCTTTTATTCATTTTCTATTTAGGGTACTTTAAAATAGTTATACCTCTTTCTTTCAAAATTACATGATTATTACATATGGTGCAAAATAAAGTTGATTTGATTAATTTCATACAATAAAATACGAACTCCCGTTCCATTTATTGTTTATGTTCTAAGAGTTACTAGGAAATCATGGTACAATAATTATCCCTTTCCCCACTGTACATCTGAATGTTGAAAAAGTATTTTTTTGGATCATTTGTTAGCTTCTTTCCCCTAGTTTATGTTTTAATAGTGGTATAATTAACCAATTTTGCACCTCTGGACAACATTTAATTGGTTTTACACCACAGTGACCCCTATCTGTGCCATTGTGAACTTTTTACCAGAACGTACCTTATTTAACTTATTTTTCCCCGTGGTTTAAATAGAAGTACTTACTTCGAAAAAAAAATCGCAGCTTTGGTTTATATTGTAAGAGCAACCTCCACACTCTGGGACCACATTCAACCTTTTATGCAATACTGTACCATATTGAACACTTTTTATTCTACTGTTTTTCCCTTTTTCCCCACTTACCACATTTAACTATTTTGCCACACTTTACCTATTTAACTCTTTTTGCCCCACTATACCATATTTAACTCTTTTTGCTTCACCGTACCATATTTAACCATTTTTGCCCAACTCAACCATATTTAACACCTTTTCTCCCCTCTGTAACTTATTGAGCTATTTTTGCTTTCCCCAGCTGCACCATCATTTTAACCATTTTGCACCACAGTGCTACTAAAAGCATACATTTTGAAAAAAAAAACACTTCTTATCTCATATTTCAGTTCCAGGAGTTACCCTCTCTACCTGCATCCATACATTTGCCCACTGTACTAAATGTACGCTTATTGACCCACTGTACTATTTTTAACCCTTTTGGATCCACTGAATCATATGTAATACCTTTGTGTCCTACTGTATAATATATTTAACTATTTTTGACCCACTGTACCTTAGTTAACACATTTTTACCCCAATGATCCATAGTTAATGTTATTTCCCCCACTGTACCATATTTAACTGTTTGCACCCCACTTTAACCATTTCTGTCGCATTGAACCTTATTTAACCATTTTTGTCCAACTGTACCATAGTTAACACATTTTTGCCCCACTGTTCAATAGTTAACGCTTTTGTCCCACAGTACAATATTTAACCCATTTTGTCCCACGTTACCACATTTAATTTGTGCCCCGCTGTCTAAAAGTTAACTCTTTTAGCTGTAAACCTGTGACATATTCAACCCTTTGTCTCATTGTATCATATGTAACACTTTTTGCCACACTGTCCCATATTTAAACCTGTTTGTCCACTGTACAATATTTAACATATTTATGTGCTCCTAAAAGCATGACAACTCCTTATATAACAAGTCTTAGTTCCAATTTTGCCAGATTGATTCATTTTTCCCAAATGCACCAAAATAAATCCGTTCTACAGCTCTGAGCCTCTAAAAGTTAAAATTTCAAAAAATCACATGCGATCTCTAGTTTATGTTATAAAAGCTACCCTGTAACATGGGACTATGTTTAACATTTTTAAACTACTGTACCATATTTTACACTTTTTGCCTCACAGTTTTGACCCACTGTTCCACAGTTACACTTTTTGCACCACTGTACCATATTTTACCCATTTGTCCCACTTTACCATACTATTTGTGCCCACTGTACGATACTTAACCCTTTTCCCCCACTGTACCACTTTCAACCACATTTTACCCACTGTACAATTTTTGCCCACTATACATTATGTAATGTTTTTGACCCACTGTGCTCCTAAAAGCATGACAACTCTTTATATCTCAAGTTTAAGTTCCAATTTTGACAGATTAATTCATTTTTCCCCAATGCACCAAAATTAACCCGTTGTACAGCACTGAGCCTCTAAAAGTTAAAATTTCTAAAAATCACTTTCGATCTCTAGTTTATGTTACAAACGCTACCCTGTACCATGGGGCCATGTTAAAAATTTTTAAACTATGTGGTTCTAACTAGGATACTCTCCCAGCTTCAAGACCATTTTGTTTCTATATGTATAATTATAGAAACAAGTATTTTAGACATACTGGATCATGATTTCTGAGCCGTGACACTCGTTATCAACAGTTCTGCTACAGTTGTATGGGAGATACGGAGCTCTATATGGTTGATTTCTACACACAAGCGAACTAGAAATCTTTGTGAAATCAAACTTCTCCAAAATCTTCCAAAAACAACTGTTAACCAAAGTTAATACAAAACACCAGCCATGTCCAATGAGAAGCAAATTTTGTTCCATCAAATGGAAAATTACCACACTATGCAGAAAAGCTTTTATGGTTTTTGACTCAAATCAAATTTCTTTCATATAAAGGCCCTTAGGGGATTGAAATTATAAATTTTAGAAAATATCTCTAATACAATAGATCCTGATGATCCCTATTGGTCGTGCCGAATCTTGTAAATAACACAGTGCGACAGTCCAAAAACCAAAAGCCGCGATACTATTTTTCTTGTAGGTCTTGGCGAGTAGAACAACGTTTGTTCTACGAAATTTGCCGGACACTCCCAAAATCCGTATTTACGGGTAAAAAACGGATTTTCTTGCCTTTTTTAACTTGGACGCCTATAACTTTGTTAAGTATTAACAGATTTTCAATCTCTAAAAGAATTTTCAAAGAAGAGAATTAGATCTTTCGAACGATGTATATTTTGTTTATTTGAAGCTGTAGGAATATAGGTTTATTTGTCCAACAAACTCATTTTTTACATTTTTGTCCACCATTTTCTAGTTTATGCAATGTTTTTACCAATTATATTGTGAGATAACCGTACGATTAATTAATTTGCATATATAGTATATTTTATAAGGAAAAAAATTCAACCAGTCCCCTAAAAATCCGTTTGCAATTGAAGGAGTTATTAAAGTTTCATTAAAACTAAATCGGTATATAAACTCTAATTTTGATCATTCAAGTGAAAAAAGGCCAGAAAATCGGTTTTTTACCCGTAAATCCGGATTTTGGGGGTATCCGGGGAATTCCAAAAAAAGATTCGTGTTTTACTAGACAAGACCTACAGGACAAATAGTATCGCGTCATTTGCTTCTCAACTTGAGTTTATTTTGTCGCACTGTGTACTTAATCCATCATTGATTGAATACAATGCAATTATGAGATAAATCTTAGGAATGGGGTCAGAACTTGGTATTTAAATAAATTGAATTGGAATTTAAGCTCAATTGGTAGGAATTTGTGTTTTTCTATAGCGTCAGAGAATCAAATCGAATTAGACGCTTTGACTATCTTATTGTAATACATTTTTCAATGACAAAACCGGCTGTGTTCCCAGTCTTTCAAATAATCATAAGTCTTTCAATAATCAAAGGCTGCCAAACTGGACTCATTTTCTATTTGTTTTGAATTTTTTCGGCAAATGTTGACTCGCTGAGTCCAAATCTGTGTTTTGTTAGTCATATTTCATGTTTGAGAAAAACTCAAGAGAAATTTGTAATTTGCAATTTTTTTAATACATTTTATGGAGATAATAATAATATAAGACAGTGCGTCGTAAAATAACATGTAAAATAATTTAAAATAGTTATGGGTTTATGCAAAAAGTTCCAGTTCCAGTGAATGCAGATTCCGAAAAAAATAATAATAATTAAAGTCGTAATAAAATTCAGAAATGTACGAATTTGAAAATGTTTTCCATCAAGAAATATTCAGAGGCCAAGCATTAATAGGAATTGTGAATTTTATTTTAAAATTTTAAGTGTTCAACGTGTTCACAATATACTGGATGTCTAAGAAACGGGCGGAGTTCCTTTATTACCTTACCAGTTTTTTAAAGAGATTGTAGAAGATATATTTTGCAAAACCATGAATAAGGCGATTAAGCAATTTCTTTCTATCTCTGGTGAAAACATGGGTTTTTATTATAGACGCTCTTGAATAAAATAATATTCTTAGGTTCTCAGATTAACATTTACCCTTATAAAAAAACCGTCATCGTCCTTATCTTTTATATATATGTACGAGTATATCCAAAAAGAGATGGGCTGGATAACGTCTGCAGGGATCGGCTAGTCAACTATAAACTGTAATCGTTAAGTTCACTACTGTGCATATTTCATGAGAACGGTTCTCAATATTTTATGTTCTGAAAGTATTTATTAATACGTTACTGTCGAAACGACAAACAATCTTTATGTAAATGGTAAATTTTTCGAATGACGATATTTTGACGATTTAGAGAAGGGATTTTGACGATTTTTGTGCCGTCGTTTTGACGATTTTGGCCCAAATTCGTCTAGCAAAACTGACCATGGCTGATATAGTGATCGAATGCCAGTTTTTGGTTCAATCATTGGTTGTAGTTCGAAGGTTACACACCCATTTTTACAGGCTAGCTGCAATAGTGTAGCAAATATTATATATTCAGATCTCATGTTTCACGTTTCAGGTAGTGTGGGCGATGCTACGCCCACTGTTACTATCACGCCAGTTTCCTGCTCCAGGTTCCACATACCAAATTTCGAAAATTTTTTTAATAGCAATCAAAATATTGCATTTCTGAATTTCTGGTAATGTGGGTGGTACCACGACTACTGTCACAATCACACCTGTTTTTAGCTCCAACATGCGTACTGCTACCAAGGCACTAATACTAAGTATCGCCGATCTTACTGCAATAGTACTCAGAATATAGTATTTGCAAATTTCATGTTGTGTGGGCGGTGCCACACCCACTTAACTGTCACACCAGTTTATCGTTCTATCACGCATACTGCTACCAATGTCACATATACCAAATTTGGAGACTCTTGCCACAATAATGCTCGTAATACAGCATTTTTAAATTTCAGGTTGGGTGGGCGATGTCATGCCCACTAACACTATCACCCTAGTTTTCAGCTACATAACGGCGTAGCTGCACCAGGGTCACACATACCCAATTTTGACAATTTTGCTACTATATATTACATATTTGAAATTTAGGTTGTGTGGGCGGTGCCACGCCCAATGTCACTATCACCCCAGTTTTTGGCTCCATGATGTGTACTGGTACCAAGGTCATGATTATCGAATTTCGAGTATTTTGAACCAATAATACCCAAGATATTCCACATTTTAATTTTAAGTTGTATGGGCGGTGCCAGGAATGAAAGCAAGCAAGCAACATAACAAATGCATGGCTCGGCATAACACGGTGAGTGTTCTGACTCACCACAACTACACTTAGTGCAGTCAAAAACCATAAAATCTTTTTTAAGAAGCAAAATTTGCTTCTCATTGGACATGGCTGGTTTTTTGTATTAACTTTGGTTAACAGTTGTTTTTGGAAGATTTTGGAGAAGTGTGGTTTCACAAAGATTTCTCATTCGCTTGTGTGTAGAAATCAACCATATAGAGCTCCGTATCTCCCATACAACTGCAGCAGAACTGTTGATAACGAGTGTCACGGCTCAGAAATCATGATCCAGTATGTGTGCTGCCAATTTTTAATACATATTTATACACCGCCATGTATAAAATACTTGTTTCTATAATAATATAGAAACAAAATGGTCTTGAAGCCGGGAGAGTATCCTAGTTAGAATCACAAAGATTTGCAGACCGAATAAAAGCAAGCAAGCGACATAACAAATGCATGGCTCGGCAAAACATGGTGAGTCTTTTGACTCACCACAACTACACTTAGTGCAGTCAAAAACCATAAAAAGCTTTTCTGCATAGTGTGGTAATTTTCCATTTGATGGAGCAAAATTTGCTTCTCATTGGACATGGCTGGTGTTTTGTATTAACTTTTGTTAACAATTGTGTTTTGGAAGATGTTGGAGAAGTGTGGTTTCACAAAGATTTCTCATTTGCTTGTGTTTAGAAGTCAACCATATAGAGCTCCGTTTCTCCCATACAATTGCAGCAGAACTGTTGATAACGACTGTCACGGCTCAGAAATCATGATCCAGTATGTGTGCTGCCAATTTTTAATACATATTTATACACCGCCATGTATAAAATACTTGTTTCTATAATAATATAGAAACAAAATGGTCTTGAAGCCGGGAGAGTATCCTAGTTAGAATCACAAAGATTTGCAGACCGAATAAAAGCAAGCAAGCAACATAACAAATGCATGGCTCGGCAAAACATGGTGAGTCTTTTGACTCACCACAACTACACTTAGTGCAGTCAAAAACCATAAAAAGCTTTTCTGCATAGTGTGGTAATTTTCCATTTGATGGAGCAAAATTTGCTTCTCATTGGACATGGCTGGTGTTTTGTATTAACTTTAATTAACAATTGTGTTTTGGAAGATTTTGGAGAAGTGTGGTTTCACAAAGATTTCTCATTTGCTTGTGTTTAGAAGTCAACCATATAGAGCTCCGTTTCTCCCATACAATTGCAGCAGAACTGTTGATAACGACTGTCACGGCTCAGAAATCATGATCCAGTATGTGTGCTGCCAATTTTTAATACATATTTATACACCGCCATGTATAAAATACTTGTTTCTATAATAATATAGAAACAAAATGGTCTTGAAGCCGGGAGAGTATCCTAGTTAGAATCACAAAGATTTGCAGACCGAATAAAAGCAAGCAAGCAACATAACAAATGCATGGCTCGGCAAAACATGGTGAGTCTTTTGACTCACCACAACTACACTTAGTGCAGTCAAAAACCATAAAAAGCTTTTCTGCATAGTGTGGTAATTTTCCATTTGATGGAGCAAAATTTGCTTCTCATTGGACATGGCTGGTGTTTTGTATTAACTTTGGTTAACAATTGTGTTTTGGAAGATTTTGGAGAAGTGTGGTTTCACAAAGATTTCTCATTTGCTTGTGTTTAGAAGTCAACCATATAGAGCTCCGTTTCTCCCATACAATTGCAGCAGAACTGTTGATAACGAGTGTCACGGCTCAGAAATCATGATCCAGTATGTGTGCTGCCAATTTTTAATACATATTTATACACCGCCATGTATAAAATACTTGTTTCTATAATAATATAGAAACAAAATGGTCTTGAAGCCGGGAGAGTATCCTAGTTAGAATCACAATTTATAGCATTTTCTGTTAGGAGGATTACTTTTGCATTTTATAGCATTTTCTGATAGGAGGATTACTTTTGCGCCACCTTGTACAAGGTTTGGCCCCTAATGTCAGTTCTGTTTTGACATTTGTGTAGTAAACACATGCGAAATACACGTTAATAAACAATGTTACGCTACACTGCTCCAGAACGCGGAATATTGCTGACTATTTATTTGACCAATAATCGGTCGGTGACTTTGGCACAGATTTCCTGGCCGTCCAACGCCTACTGGTGAAACACTGCGACGTTTAGCCACTCGCCTCGAAGAGACTGGCACAACACGAGATGCTGCCAGGCGTGGCAGACCCCGGAGTAGCCGTTCTGCAGAGAATATTGCTGCTGTAGCCGAGGATGTCATGGAAGCGCCGTCGACATCGACCAGACGGCGTGCCACGCAAATGGGTATCAGTCGACGGTCTCTACAGCGAATTTTGGTACAAGATTTGAAGATGTTTCCGTACAAAGTCCAGACGGTGCATCAGCTGTTAGCTGCTGACCGCCAATCGCGTCTAACATAACATCGAAAGGTTACTTTTACGCCACCTGTTATATGTACAATATTACATATACAAAATTCCAGCTAACAAATTGTGCAAGATAAGTCAATTTCAAAATTTGGCTTATATGAGCGGTGCCACGCACATTGGCCCGATTCCGCCAATTTTGGGAACAATCACGTAGACTGCCACCACACACATATGTACAAAATTACAGCACTCTCGCTAAAAAATTTCCTAGATATCTCAATTCAAAAATTTGACTTATATGAGCGGGGCCACGCCCATTGGTCCGATGCCGCCCATTTTTTAACTAATCACGTAGACTACCACCAGATGCATATGCACAAAATTACAGCACTCTCGCATAAAAATTGAGCAAGATATCTCAATTTCAAAAATAGGCTTATATGGGTGGGTCCACGCCCATTTTTTAACTAATCACGTAGATTACCACCAGATACATATGCACTGAATTACAAAACTCTCTCTAACATATTGTGAAAAATATATAAATTTCAAAATTTGGCTTCTATGGGCGGTGCCATGCCCATTGGTCCGTTTCCACCCATTTTTGGACCAATCACGTAGACTACCACCAGATACATATGTACAAAATTACAGCACTATCGCAAGAAATTTGAGCAAGATATATCAATTTCAAAATTTGGCTTATGTGGGCAGTGCCACGCCCATTGGACCGATGCCGCCCATTTTTGGACCAATCAAGTAGACTACCACCAGATACGTATGCACAAAATTACAGCATTCTCGCTAACATAATGTGCAAGATATCTCAAAATTTGGCCTATATGGGCGGGGCCACGCCCATTGGTCCGATTCCGCCCATTTTTGGAAAATTCACATAATCTGCCACTAAATGCATAAACACAAAATTTCAGCACTCTAGCTTAAAAATTTTCTCAATATCAAAATTGGACCCATTTGGGCGGGTCCACGCCTACTTGATATTTCAAAAATTCAAGTACCCTATTTTCAGCACCCCCTACACATGTACATTCTGTGAAAATTTCAAGATGATCGGTCCAGCAGCTTAGACGTCTATACGGAACAAACAAACAAACATACAAACAAACAAACCCACAAACAGACACTCTCTTTTATATATATAGATAGAGAAGAAGATATATCGCGACCTAAGAGAGAAAATGAAAATGTATATTTTGAAGCGAAATGCAAGATGAGTGGAATATACATCGATTTGGAAACAAAAAGTCTAAACAATCATGCTCTGTCATCTCTAATATCTGAATCGTAAAAGCGCTAAGTCCGTATATCAGTTGTAAAAACATAAATATATGGTAAGTATTTTGCCTCTCCTGTAAAATTTTAAATATTGGACTTAGCGCCTCTACACTCTTAGGTCTCGATATGTTAAAATAGGCGGGGGACCCCCATTACACCGGTCGACGCGAATTTTGGTTCTGACTCCTATTCTCTTTTCTACTAGTAATTTTGGTCGTTTTTTCTTTCTTTTACTAATAAAGGAAAAACGATTTTTTATCAAAGATATTTTTTTTTGAGGGGAAGTGAAGATTTTCCTCGCTAAAACTTTTTAAAATATGCACCGATTTTTTTCTGAATGGACTCATTTTATTCATGACCGATCAGACTTTGCGATAAGATCCTAAAAATATACCAATTGTGCATTTTTAGATGTTTTTATGAGGCTTTTATTTAAAAAATACTAAAATCTTCTCATAAAATTAGATAATAAATAAAAACTTTGGAAAGGCGAAGCGCTATCTTTTGAATATCGTAGTAACATACATGACAGAAGCATATTTTCTTGAAGGATGCTTATTTCAAGGCCAGACAAGAAATATTACTACAAATAAGTACGAGTCGTACTTAAATTTACGCCAACATCTGCTTATTTTAAGGCTAAACATAATTATTTTTGTTATTTAATATACATGATTCTATGATATGTATCCTCAAATCAAGTACGTTTCATGGCTTTAAATTAACTACAAACATTATAATTTTAATCCTGATTGTCATTGCCGAAATCTTAAAATTTAGGACAAATTCTTTGATTTTCAGTATGCTTTATTCTTAGTGTTGTCGTAGTCAAAAGTTCTCTAAAATAAAGAATATGAAAACATTTAGATGATTGCTATTAAAGTTATGGGAAGTTGTGTTACAATGAATCTATTAATTTGGGTACCAGAACGAGCTTGAAAATATGCATATTTTACGCTAAACAATAAATACTTCAAATATATTGCAGTGTAACGAATTATAAATGATTCTGAGCACTCTGTACACAGATTAACTATAACTATATCATGCGGATAAGTAGTGTTGAAGTTATAATATTTCCAAAAATGTTAACCTTTGTGGGGGAGGTACTAGAGGTACTATTGCAACCAACTTCAGGTTGCTATCATTTCTAAACCGCTAGTCTGATAGCTGACAGACTTATATCAGTGACAGTTCATTTTATTGTTTACAAGCTTATAAAAGCATTTTGATCTATTCATTCAGAAAAAAAGTTATTCGTGATGGAATTCAAGCGTGATAGTGTGATTGCTTTATATTTGGCCTCAGACCATGGACATTCCAACAGGACTCAGCACGCGTCAACCAAGAATGGCTTAAAAAGGAGGTTCCTCGCTTCATTTCTACAGCACAATGGCCACCAAGATCTCCGGATCTCAATCCGTAAGGTTCGCACTAAAAAATACCAAAGTATCGATCATCTCAAGACGGCGCTTCGCCGGGAATGGGCCAAAATACCGCAGAGAGATATAGAAAAATATATCTATTACCACATACTAAATTTGAACTCTCTTTTGGAGAGTTATCGTGCGCACCAACCAGACAGATAGACGGACGAACATTGATCAAATGACGTAAAATGTCCTAAAATGGATTTCCGCCGAACATACTTAGTATCTTAAGTCACTCCTTCGATGTGTTACACTTTTGACCCGTAGCAAATGATATATGTATGTATGTACTCGTATACCCACCTCAACTAATGTGAGGGTAGTAAAAAAATGGTTTGTCGTTGACGTCAATTGAGCTTTCTAAAAATAGGCGAAATTCATAGCCGTTACTTTGATGGACTAAAACACCCAAATATAGGAATAATTATTGCGATAGGAGTTACAGACATTAGGAATACATTGATTTGGTGACAAAAAGCTTAATGATTTTTATAAATTGTTTTGCCTCGTTTTCATTATAGATGTTTCGTATCACTTGCTATGTTGTCTAAGAAATTTAGGACGACCCACAATATTCGAGACCAAGTATGTGATGAGGATGTGAATGCGGGTGGGGGACGGCAACTCTCCATTCCATAGCCACGCACACATGGGAGATGACATAGACTCACCTACAACATGCATCCGTGCTGTGTCACAGTATGTGGTAAATGTTCTCAAATCGTTGCAATGAATCTAGGAGATGTGTGGCGAAATCCAAGAGAGCGGGTGGCGGACGGATGACTGTAAGATGCAAAACAAACAGCCGGGCACCAAAAAAGTCGTAAAAGTAACTGGTAAAACAGAACTAAACTTTTGGGAGTTTGCCAACCGACCGACATACGAGTACATGCAGAATGAAGGACGACATTTCTCGCTTCCCAACGAGAGTGCCAGACGGGCAGACAGGAGCTTGTGTATTCAGCTATGCTGCAGCTCATGTGGGTGGGTGGAGTGTTCAATGACGTTGCTATTGCCACCGGCGGCGGCGACGATAGCAGAGGCAGTGTTATGACATGTCTTTGTGGTATATTCATTGTGGTTCATTCGTTCGCCCGTTCGTTTGCTCCGACATACGTTCGAATGATGCGACGACTAATGTAATATCCTGCACAAGCTATAAACAGTGTTGTATTGCTGTGACACACGGGACGGAGAGGAGGGGGACGATTCGTACGTACATAGCGCGCCATTGTACTCGCATGACTATGTTTTTGTTATTTTTGTTGGAACAGTCGATGTTGTTTTTGTTATTTTTCCTGTGGATGATGGCGGTAATAATCGGGTTGTTTGCTTTTTCAAGGAATCATGTTTTTTGTTGCTACTGTTCCCTGGCATCGCGTCGCGTCGTTGGCATTCCATATCCATCCATCCATCCTTCTATTCGGTCGTGCAGTCATTCCATCCCTTTTGGTATACAGCCACAGTGAAGCCTCTTAATATAGGCCGGGATTTCTTGAGTTACCGATATTTAAGAATTTATACTTCTAGATCTTACGTTTTTAACAGATTCGGCTGGAATTTAAAAATTTCTGTTTTTAAACTGCAGCAATTCGTAGTAACAATTGCTTGATACAGCCCTTACATATTTCTGTGGTTTTCTGGAATAATAACCTAGGTCAGAAAATTTCGGTGTCGGGATTTCAGCATATCCATATACAGTTAATCATTATCTATCGATCCATATATGACACTTTTAGGTATGTAAAATTTTTGGTGACTTTTTCCATCACTTAACTATGCACAGTTAGTATCAAATGTACTGTGAGAGGAAAAGTATTTTGGCTCCATAAACTTTTTAATTTTTTGAGATGTGTTGTTATTCCAGAAAAATGCAGAATTGTCCGTGCATTGCTTGGCAAATGATGGTGTAGGGTAATACTCATATGCAGTCAGCTTCGCCAGATTTTAGTCTTTATATTATGTTAACGGCGTATCGAATAAATTAATATTATTAAATTTACAGGTTAATATTTTCTATTTTAAATGCAAAGTCATGTCTTTATCACTTATTATACTTAAGTTGATGAACATATATTAATGTTCGTAATTAAATATTGAATAAGGACTTTTACCATCAATATATTCCAACTAAAAAGTATTATCATAAAACCTAGATCTGAAAAGATTACATTTAAACACTTGATCTGAAAATCTTACATTTAAACTCACAACTATTGAAGCTACTATCTTTGGAATAGATAGGAATATATATATATAAATCTGAACCGAATTTCTTTAAATTAGTCAACTTTCGTTTCTATATCAAGAAACTTCGCACTGCATAATTTTATATCGACCGGATATTAAATAAGGCTTCTAAAGAACCATGGAAAGAAATCGGAAATGACGTACATATGGAAGCTACATCTAAATGTGAATCTACTTTCTCCAAATGCAGTACCGCTCGTCCTTGATGTGCAAAAGTTGTGTGTACCAAAATTCATCGGGATTGTTCCAGAATTGCGATCTGTACTTAACTTTTGCATGGAAATCAGAGGATGGACTGACATCACTAGATTGAACCAGCAGGAGATTCTTAGTCGATCTAAATAGTTGGATGTACCAAAATTCATCAGGATTGTTCCACAATTGCGATCACTACAATGTTGACATGGACATCAGACGGACGAACGGACAGACATCACTAGATTAAATCAGCAGGTGTGTAATGGTAGATCGCTTTCACGAAGTGCACTCTGGATAACGCCAAATGATCTACAAGTAGTGCGACATCGTGCCCATCTATGTATGGTTTGCAGTCAGAGGTAATCGACTGTATATATACAGAGCCTTGCCGATATCTGGGCGCCTCGCTGTCCTCAGTGAGATGCCGGGCACACCTCCAATCAGCAACTATGTAGGATAGCATCATGGGATAGTAATACTCTTAGCTTTCGGTGATGCCAGATCAGTAGACCTGTATAGGGCTGCTCTGAGTCGAGTGGGTGAGATCTGGCCAGGCGCCCAGTTGGATGTTTTCGAAAAAAAACATACCTATTCACCCCAGAGCCCTCACCTGGGTTACAGAAGACCCATCCACTTCGGCTGACATACAAGATATAATTAAAAGTTCCAATCCATATTTGGAAAAGTAGTAACAGTAGTATGGCGGATTGTAAATAACGGCTGGTCAATTTGATCCTTAATGCAGATTCCAGACTATAGTTTAGAAGGTATACAAGCAGGATATAGCTACCGTTGCGAAAGTCAGGCATCCCCTGTGTCGACAACCAGCCCTCAGGAAGTGCAAAGCTACCCACGCTCATAATTTCTGGTGGCTCCACGGGTGAAGTAGACATCGTCCTGACACAGGAGCCCTACGCAGTAGGAGGAAAGGTGTGTGGTATCAGGACACCTAAGAAGCTGTAGTTTGACCAGGAAAAATCTAAACTAATTTCAGTTGTAAAGATCAAAGAGCTGCTAGTCTGAAGATCTCTTCAGGGAATTATTAGAAGAAGCATCATCTGACGAGTGCGAGCTGATTATTGGTGAAACACGAACGCTCATCATACTATCTTGGGCAGTTGGCGTGAGTCACTTCTTTATTCTAACTACCAAATTAAATATTTGTAAACTAGACAATAAACCGCAAAGGAGTTCTGGGCACACCTTCTGTGGAGAAGCGGAAAAGGTCTCGGATGCCAAAAGTCTGCGGTTATTAGCAGGAAGAGGAAAATAACAGGACAAAAAATAGCGAGCAGTCGCTAAATGTACTGCTCGACACACATTTCACGGGGAACTCGCTAACAGAACCCGAGGATTGGCAGGACCAACAAGAGAGCAAGTGAATGATAAATCCAGATTAAGCTGGGATATTAACAGCTTCGAGCCCTTCAAATCATCTGGACCGCATACCATACCACGCATACGGCATAACTCCAGCTGAAATGCAGAAAATGTTGAAGTACATTATCCCCTGGCTGGAGAAAATTTATGAAGGCTGCATCAAGCTCTCATACATTTCCAGTCGATGAAGGGATGCCAAAGTGGTAGTCATACCCAAAGCGGGTAAGATATCGCACACTAGGTCAAAAGACTTTTAGGCTATCCTCCTTCCTATTGAAAGGTCTGGAAAAACTTTTAGATTCTTTCATTAGGGAGAACCTGGATATAAAGCTCCTGTATGGGAAGCAACATGCTTACAATAAGGGAAAGTCTCAGAATCCGCCCTTCGCGAACTTGTGAGCACTATCCCTACATTTCAGAGGGACCTCACAAGGAGGAGTACTGTCTCCACTAATTTGGAACCTAGCGGTGAATGAAATGCTGCTAGGTGTAGATCGTTGTGACTGCAAGGTCGTGGCATATGCGGACGACGTGGCAATCGCAGTAAGTGACAAATTCGAAAACGTCCTCAGAGACATCATGGGGCAGCAGCAGCGGTTTGGGCGTTAACCCAACCAAGAATAAGGTCCCACATGTGGACCCTCCTCCTCGGATAAATGGAACAGGTGTAGTATTTTCTGAAAGTGCATGATTTCTAGAAATAATTCTGGATAGGAAACTGTAATTCAGACTCATCGTACTGGAACGTGTAAGGAAGGCCACCGTCACCTTATATTCCTGCAGGAAGGCTGTAGCGTCGCCGTTTGGCCTCTCTCCTAAGATCGTCGATTGGATACATATAGCAGTATTTCGTCCAATACTGTTATACGGCATTGTGGTATGGTATGGGCGGTAAATGACGAGCTAACCATCACCAATCTACTAACAAAGGTTCGGAAAAGTGACTGCCTATGCGATTGATAGGATAGACATAGGAACCAACAATGGCGCTGTCATTTACTGGAACTGCCAGGCTGCCATCAATTCTTTGGAGGCCACATCGCTAAATTCACAAACAGCCCTCGAAAGCCGCAGATCTCTTAACGAGATATCTAAAAAGTTTAACATACTCCTCATATGGGTACCTGGGCTAGAGATGAACTTGCTAGAAAAGGGATGACATTACAAATTCTAAAAGAATTTGCATATATTAATGCGCCACTATCCACATGCTAAGCTTTGGCAAGAGGCAATCAGACAGTCTAACGAAAGATGACAGAAATCGGCACCTGTAAGGTGACCCTGAGAAGGTCAAAATATCTCCTCGCGTTAGATAGGAAAAGATTGTCTGCGTAAGTATCATTTCTGACGGTATACTGCAGATAGGCGAACACGTCAGCAGTTTGGTTATTGACTCTTGCGGATGCTGTGGTGATGAGGAAAAAGTGGAGAGCATTGAGCACTTCTCCAACTTTCACTATTTTTGCACGAACACGTCAGCAGTTTGGTTATTGACTCTTGCGGATGCTGTGGTGATGAGGAAAAAGTGGAGAGCATTGAGCACTTCTCCAACTTTCACTATTTTTGCACCAATTTCAAACCTAAGGCACATTTTATCCAATCGCAAATCGTAAAACTGCAAAGTGAATTTGTAGGCACTATAAAAGCATTACACTGTAAAAAATGTCAAGTACTTTTATACACTGGTATTAATGTTATAAGCTGTTCACTTTTGGTGCAAAATGGTGAATTTGTGTGGGAGGTACCAAAAGGGGCGTGGCAACTTCGGCCATTTTCTCAAGGTGATAGCGACTTAAAAGCTTATAATATGTGTTGAATTTCACAAGGTTCGAATAAGAAGTACAGAAGTTATTAAAAGCCAAGCAGTGGACCAATATGACCCATCTTCGAACTTAGCCGGTGATAGGAAAAAATATATCCACATACCAAATTTGAAGTCAATCGGTTGCTCCTTTCGAGAGTTATCGTGCGCACCAACCTGCAGACAGACGGACGGACGGACATTGCTCATTCGACTTAAAATGACCCAAAACCGATATCCGCCGAACATACTTAGGTCTCTCCTTCTATGAGTTACACTTTTGGTCCGTAGCAAATAATACCCTCTAAAGTGAGGGTATAAAAATGGATGTGTGTGTGTTTCGTATGGACTCCAAAATGGCTGGACCTATTTTGATGAAATTTTCAGGGAATCTTTAGATTGGCCTAGGTCTTTCCTTCTATGAGTTACACTTTTGGTCCGTAGCAAATGATACCCTCTAAAGTGAGGGTATAAAAATGGAAGTGTGTGTGTTTCGTATGGACTCCAAAATGGCTGGACCTATTTTGATGAAATTTTCAGGGAATCTTTAGATTGGCCTAGCGGGTGGTATAGGCTATATTAGTTCTTGATTGAAGGGGCGTGTTCCAGCACATATAGACCAATTTGGAGTGCTCATTTTTTGAGTGATTTCTACTGCCCGCACCTATTTCCATGATTGGGACTGATCCCAGATGGGACTCCAGTCCTGGGCTTTTTGGGGTCCAACTGGAAGTAAAAATGGGCGGGTTCGGAGTGGGCGGGTTCGGAGTGGTCCCGCCCATATGTGCCAAGATTTGAAATGGAAATATTTTGAACAATTTGTTAGTGAGAGTGCTGTAGTATTGTGTATATATATTTGGTGGCAGTCTTCGTGATTGCTCCAAAAAATGGGCGTGGCCCGCCTATATAAGCCAAATTTTGAAATAGAGATATGCATAAGCGATGAGCGAGAATGCTGTAAATTTGTGTATTTGTATCTGGTGGTCGATTACGTGATTGGTCCAAAAATGGACGGGATCGGAAATCTGAAATCTGGGCATCGAAGTGGACCGGGTCTGCTAGTTAATAATAATTAACAATACCATCGTAAATTTATACTTGAGCTGGTTGTACTTAAATCATACAGGCAACGTATCACCTCCTGATTTTAATAATTCGGCCCCATCTGTTCTCTGAGCTATATCAGACATTTCGGAAAATGATTTTTTGGACGACCATCGTTATTTCCTGAATTGATGAACATTTATGTACATTTCATTCAGCAACTTCAGCTCGGAGCGGCTTCTCATTGTATTTTTTGTAAAAAAAAGCCACAAAGCGACCAAACTATTTTAAACTTTTCACGACATTTATTTTTTAAATATACGTTATAAGGATCCTCAATAGCTCTACTATTTAATACAATTTCTTATTAAATGTATGAATATACAGGTTGGTCCATAATAAACGCACGATGTTAATTGTAAATAACACAAAAAATTGTGACAGAATTATATTAATATTTTTATTGTGATAGAAGGATCTATGACAATTATATGTGAAACAAAGTACTGGCCAAATGCTCGCCACGTGTGACTCACAATTAACATCGTGCATTATGGTTGGACGCCGAAAATGCTGCTGCAACCAATAGATTGAGGGACTTGCACAAAATAACAAAAAAACTTTCCCAGAAAAGCTTCACGTTAAACAAGCCCCTACAAGACGTCGGCGGCGAGCGGATCACCTCAAAAAGCCAGTAAATGAACCAATGGGTCGAACACTACTCGTCGATGATAACCAACGCAACTGTGACCAACGACAATCTCTGGGAATGCCGCAATCAAAAAAAAGGTGATCTTTCTCATTGCAAAAATGTTCGCGGTATCACCCTAAAAACACCGTAAATAATATTTTTTGCCAAATAATAAACAAAAAGCTTACAAAAGCCAGGATTTTCCCAACGAAAATCATCAAGTTTTTGTAAATCACTGCCTTCGTCGGGTCTTGAAAATATATTGGCCAGTCGCCAGGGCTGTGGAGTCGAGCCAAAACTAAAATCATTCGACTCCAGCTCTGAATCCGGCAGTTAAGTAACTTAATTTTTTGAAATTATATTTCTACTAAGACGTGAGTTCATGTTGGGTAAAAATAAAACAAGTGTGTCAACATTTTTTGAAAGGTCAAGATTTTTTTGAAATTTTTTATTAATCTGGTTGATAATTTGAAAAAAATAAAACAATTTGAACCGTTTTGCAAAATTTTGATTTTTTCGCGAGATATGAACTATTAAATTTTTCCGAGTGTGTTTAGAAAACTGCAATTTTCTCCGGAAATATTGAACGGATTCGACGGAAATTTTTGCGGGTCGGTCCGAAACATTTATTAAAATCTAAATATATCATAAACTTTAATTACCAACTGACCATATGAAAAATATTGCAAAATATTTTTTGCATATGCGAATAATTCCACTTTCTGGAGCAGTAATTTGAAATATTTTATATTTGGAATGCGTCCTATATTGACGTCCACCAGAATCAGAAAAAACATTATGGTAGATCGCGCTTTTTAAAAATTTACAGCAAATTTACGGACACTACCTTTTTGAAAATATTTTTGGTTCATTATTACAGGACCTCAAGGACTTTACCAATTTTGTCCAAATTTACACAATAGCTGAATCCATTAGTTCTGAGTAAAAAAACGCATTAATTTTTTCTGCGGATCAAGTTCTCAGCATCGCGAGCTTCCAAACTGTGGATATATAATTTGCAATATCTCCGTCAATTCCTAATCAATCTGTACAAAATCAACGACAAAAGAGACGTGAGAAAAGTCACATTTATATCTTGTTTCCTAATATATGTTTTCTTAACCCATTAAGAGCCAATTTTTTTACTGTTTGTGTTAAATGCAATGATTTTGGAAAATGCGTTATGGACTGGACTGTTCGTGCGTTCGTTCGTGGACTCAGAACTAATAAATTCAGCTATTGTGTAAATTTGGACAAAATTGGTAAGGTCCTTGAGGTCCTGTAATAATGGGCCAAAAATATTTTCGAAAAGGTAGTGTCCGTAAATTTACTGTACATTTTTACAAAGCGCGATCTACTAAAATGTTTTTTCTGATTCTGGTGGACGTCAATATAGGACGCATTCTAAATATAAAATAGTTCAAATTACTGCTCCAGAAAGTGAAATTATTCGCATATGCAAAAAATATTTTGCAATATTTTTCATATGATCAGTTGGTAATTCAAGTTTATGATATATTTAGATTTTAGGAAATGTTTCGGACCGACCTGCAAAAATTTCAGTCGAATCCGTTCAATATTTCCGGAGAAAATTGCAGTTTTCTAAACACACTCGGAAAAATTTAATAGCTCATATCTCGCGAAAAAATCAAAATTTTGCAAAACGGTTCAAATTGTTTTATTTTTTTCAATTATCAACCAATTAATAAAAAATTTCAAAAAAAATCTTGACCTTCCAAAAAATGTTGACACACTTGTTTTATTTGTACCCTGTTATTGAAAATAATATATCGCTTTGTTAAAAAAGCGCAAAAAATAGGTATTCAATACCAGTAATTAAATACAATTGTATTATTTATTCATCGACGGTTGATTTGCAAGTTGCAACTAATATGACAATTCTTTCAACATGGGAGCATGATAAGATGTTCATCAATCGCTGCCTCTGTATTAATATACCTCAAATTTTGGAAATTATGTTCGTTTCAGGCAACCAGTTTATTCGTTAGTTATTATACCCTACACCACGCTATGGTACAGGGGGTTATAAATTTGTTGTGTGGCAGATTTGTAAAAAAAAAACTACAGCTAAACACACCTTAAAATATACCGTTCTAATCAGAATCACTAGCTGTCCGTCTGTCCATCTTAAGTTGTTCGTTAAGTACAGGAGGAAATTCCACTACGATCCCACACTAGGGATGAAACCTATTGGAATTGATGAAAATCGGTTCAGATCGATATTGGCCACCAGATATAAATGTTTCTTTAGATTTGGCTTGTAACGCTATGGAAGCTGTATTTCGCATTCAATTATTTTGAATTTTAGTAGGGTAGAATTTATTTATCCATGAATGCATATTGTCGAATTTTAACAATTTCTGTTTAGGTTTAAATTTATATCTGAGCTTAGTGTCGACCATACATACAAAATATACAAAAATATTTGGTATAAAGCTTCCAATATTTTATCCTTTTTTTGTACCAAAATTGTTTTCCCAAAAATTTTGGAGTGCAAAAGTTTTATCACGTACGTTTTGCACAATCCATCTCGGAGCGACCATATTTGTTCGACTCCGACTCCGGGAAATTTCTCCGACTCCACAGCCCTGCCAGTCACTGTGTCGGATGAAAGATTATGGGCTGACTCCAACCAAGACCCTTTACACGTTGAGATACGCAAAAGAAAATGGCGATGGCTCGGCCACACACTAAGGAAACTGACAACAGACATTGTCAGGCAGGCAATTGAATGGAATCCCCAAGGATCTCGCAGAAAAGCAGACCATCTCACACCTGGTGCCTCCAACTTGACCTAGAAGCCAGTAACCTTGGAAAAACCTGGAGCTAACTAAAAGCAATAGCATCGGACAAACCGGCTTGAAACATTATCATAATTTTGCATCATCGTCATTTTTAACTCCACCTACATGCCCTCACAACATGTGCGACCTGAACACCAGAGAGAATATAAACTTTCAATTTTTTTTCATGAGGCCGGGATTTTCAGCCGGGATTAAAAGTGGCGTAGTGGACTACGCCACTTTTAATCTCTAATGTCATTACTTTGATCAAACCATTAACTGAAATATTTTATTTATTTTGTTACCGTTTATTATTTGTTTAATAATCTCTACAATCAACTAAAGCTCATCCAACAGCATTTTTGGAACAGAACAGCGACCCTATAATTCTGAAAGGGCATGTTGAGTAGATAATTTTTTAGAATAAACTTATGGTCCAGCTGGTCTGAGTTTTTTTTTACAGTGGTTCAAAGTTTTCATATTTTGGTAGAAGGGAGCATTATACTACATGAAAAAATGATGTTAAATGAAGTTAATGTCTGGATAAATTCGGAGAAAATCGGTTCAGATTTAGATATAGCCCCCATATATATATAACCCCCGATTTGACATGTAAGCGCTGTAGAAACTGTATTTTATATCCGATCAATGCGAAATTCGGCAGAAAGAGGTTTCTTATTGAATGAGGGAATTCTGCTAAATTCGGAGAAAATCGGTTCAGATTTATATATAGGTCCCATATATATGTTACTCCCGATTTGACATGTAAGCGCTGCAGAGACTGTATTTTATATCCGATCAGTGCGAAATTCGGAAGAAAGAGGTTTCTTATTACATGAAGGAATACTGCTAAATTCGGAGAAAAGCGGTTCAGATTTAGATATAGCCCCCATATATATGTAACCCCCGATTTGACATGTAAGCGCTGTAGAAACTGTATTTTATATCCGATCAGTACGAAATTCGACAGAAAGAGGTATTTTTACATGAATGAGTATTCAGGGAAAATCGGTTCAGATTTATATATAACCTCCATATATATGCTCCTCCTGATTTGGTATCAAAGCGCTATAGAAGTTGTACTTTATTAAATTTTCCAGAAAGATGTTTCTTAATTTAGGAACGAATATTGCTTAATTTAGCTATTATCGGTTCAGAATTAGATAATATGTTCCTACCCATTTACCAATTATTCCAAATTATTATCGCAATGACCCTTATCGCATTGTTATGGAGGTGTAGGGTATTATATAGTAGGCCCCGCCCGACTTTCTGCCTTTCCTTACAGGTTTAAATTTGGGGCGGTGCGACGCCCATTGGCCCGATCACCAATCATGTAGACTGCCACCAGATACATATCGACACCTCCATTCTAAACTATGCTAAGTGCAAAAAGGTAGTTTTTCAGGAGAGACGATAAAAGTTTGATGATTTTTTAATTTGTGTGGAATTTCGTTATGATGATTTTGACTGAATATAATTTGGAATATTTAGAAATTACAAATGCAATCTCCCTAAAAACATGCTAAGTCGACTTAGCATGTTTTAGAATGGAGGTATCGATATGTACAAAATTACTACACTCTCGCTAACAAATTGTGCAAGATATCTCAATTTTAAAATTTGTCTTATGTGGGCGGGGCCACGCCCACTTGATATATCGAAAATTCAAGTACCCTATTTTCATCACGCATAACACATGTACATTCTGTGAAAATTTCAAGAAGATCGGTCCTGCCGTTTAGACGTCTATACGGCACAAACAAACAAACACACATTCTTCTTTATATATATAGATTTAAAAATTTGTGTTTCAAATATATTTCTATCGAATCAAACATATAAAAAAGGCGATTTTGCCCCGTGTATAATTGGCCCACATTTAAACAATTTTGCAATTGGATCTTTATATGTTGTAATCAAACACGAAAAATATTTTTTCTGTGTGACCACCCCTTTTGTTTTGCTCAAAAAAGTTTAGGTCAAACAAAAAAAAACATTTCTTACCGCATTTCTTTCACAATAATTATTGGATGCATCTAGAGTCAAAATTTTAAAATCCAAAACCTGAAATTAGTACCTGTCATTAGCTTTCCGTTCCATTTTGTATATTTTTTCGCTTAATTGGTTCATTCTTAATTCACTGTTTAAAAATGCTTCAAATCGGAAAGGGCACAGTCATTTTTAATACCAAAAATAAAATTCAACTTTGACATATAATTTACAAAAGGTCAAACAATTTACGAAAATAAAATATGCAGTTTCTATGCAAATGTCTTCTTTCAAACCATATTATTTTTTGGAAATCAGGAAAATTACCAATAGCGCAATCACGCAAACTTCCTCCAGATGCAGTGCGACATTTGCATTGCACTTTTCCCGAAAAATTAACTATTGTATCACTTTTTTGAAATTTGGAAATTTTAGTTGTGCTAAATTCGAGTAACTTAATTGACAAATTTAAAAAAAGTAACACAAAAGTGCAGTTTTCGGAAAAAGTGCAATGCAAATGTTGCACTTTTTTGGAGAAACGAATTCGCCATTGGTTGTTTTCATGAAGAAATTAGCCCGAAAAGTGACAAATGTTATTTTTCCATTTTAATCTACTGCTACGGCCTGTTTCTGTATTTCCAACGAAAGTCTCTGCGAACGAAAACCAGTCACTCACTTTCTTCAGGAATTGGGTTTCACTAAGGTTCGTTCGTTCGTTCGCCTGGCCTTACGTCAATGGCGTTAGTAATGTACCAATTGTAAAATAATGTAATTGCCAGATCAATAATTTCACAACTTCCGGTCTAAAAAACACACATTTTTATATGGTCGACCTTAGCAAATACACCTCTGTACTTTTTACACTAGCGGTAGCCAAAACAACCCTGGATGGGTCATCTGAGCTGAACCAAGACTCTCAGTTCCTCCTCCCTCTCTCCCGTCTCTCTCATTGTGCACTGATTATTTTTTTCCATCTTAGCGAGCTGCCAATGTTGACTTCTTTATGCTTAAATATGTATACAATTTTATTATTATTTAATTGTTTTTACCATAATTATATTAATATCTACTTATTTTTGCTCTTAATAACGTTTTTTTGTCATTGTTCCTATCGGCAAATCGACAAATAAAATAGAGTGACTCGATCTGACATTTGTGTTCACCCAGATGACAGCAAAGAGAGATAGAGAAACCAAAATTTACACTGAAATTATTACGTTTTCGTACGAGATCAATATTATTAAGTCTAAAAACATAAAATGTTCGGTTTAGTAGTGTAGAATTTAATAACTGGGTAACATTTATTAAAAATTTGAGCGACCCAGCGTGCTCGCTTATGAGTTTGGGGTTCGATTCCCACCAGCGGCTCTGATCTATCGCTACACAAATATAGCAAGCAACATGGTCTTTGTAACCCGAATTTTCCCTGGACCGTAAAACTAGAATATAAATTTACTTTGTATTATAATTCATATAAATATATAAATTACTAGCTGACCCCAGCAGACGTTGTCCTGCCTGTCCTGTTTGGGATATATGTATTAGTTTGTTATTCATTGATATTTCATTCAAAATGCATACATCCCGAGTTTCAGGAAAAAATTATCAAAAAAATTTATATTGACCATAAGTCCACTACAGCGCCATCTACCGGTTAGAATGATACATACAATCTATTATCAAGACAAACCACACATACATTTTAAATTTCAGTCAAATCGCTGTGGGAACGCGAATTTTTGAAATAACTTGATCACTCCGCAATTTATCGCGGTGAAAATAATTCTTAAACACAAATGACCCCAAACTGAATACTCGTATATTGTTCAATTTTCAATTATATTGTTTCGGAGATCATGCGTTACTAACAAACGTACAAAGGATTTTATATATACATAAAGATAATAAATTTTCTGCAAATAGCCTAAAATTATTTTTGGTCGAATTTTTTTATGAAAACCGGAATGAGGATTCGGACGACTTCTTCCAATTTTAGTAACAGGAGTCTGTATACTAAATATCGATAAATAAATATCGATACCTCCATTATAAAACTGGACATTGCATTTTTAATTTCTAAATATTCCAAATTATATTCAGTCAAAATTTGGTGTTTATCTGTCAACCCAATCAAAAGTTATTCACAAAACAGTACAGGTCACTTGATTTGCATTACAAAGGAATTCCACACAAATTTAAAATATTCATCAAACTTTGATCGTCTCTCCTTAAAAACTACCATTTTGCACTTAGCATAGTTTAGAATGGAGGTATCGATATGTATATAGCTAAATACAGCTTTTATAGTACTTAGTGTCAAATCGGAAGGATCACATATATGGGGGCTATATCTAAATCTGAACCGATTTCAACTAAATTAAGTAGTCTTTATTAACGGCAGAAGAGACTTCACTCTCCCAATTTTTATCTCGATATGGTGTAAAATACACCTTATATAGCCCTTAGAAGCCAAATCGTAAGACACATATTGTCATGAGAAACGAGAAAGGGCGTATCTTCATATTTGAAAATTTTACAGGAGAAGCAAAAAACTATATAAAACCAGTAAGGAAAGGCAGAAAGTCGGGCGGGGCCGACTATATAATACCCTACACCTCCCTAACAATGCGATAAGGGTCATTGCCATAATAATTTGGAATAATTGGTAAATGAGTTGAAACATATTATCTAATTCTGAAACGATTATCGCTAAATTAAGCAATATTCGTTCCTAAATTGAGAAACATCTTTCTGGAAAATTTTAATGATCGGAAGTAAAATACAACTTCTATAGCGGTTTGATACCAAATCAGGAGGAACATATATATGGAGATTTAATATAAATCTGAACCGATCTTCCCTGAATACTCATTCATATAAAAAGACCTCCTTCTGTCGAATTTCGTACTGATCGGATATAAAATACAGTCTCTACAGCGCTTACATGTCAAATCGGGGGTAACATATTTATGGGAGCTATATCTAAATCTGAACCGATTTTCTCCGACCTCCGCTTACAGGTCAAATCGGGGGTAACATATATATGGGTGTTATATCTAAATCTAAACCGAGTTTCTCCGAATTGGGCACTATTCCTTCATGTAGAAAGAAACCTCTTTTTGCCGACTTTCGCACTGATCAGAGAACATTTTTACAGCGCTCACATGTCAAATCGGGGGTAACGTATATATGGGGGCTATATCTTAATCTGAACCGATTTCTTCCAAATTTAAAAGTGTTCATTCATATAATAGGAAACCTCTTTCAGACGAATTTCATACTGATGTGATATAAAATACAGTTTTTACAGCGCTTACATGTGAAATCGGGGGTAAGATATATAAGGGGGCTATATCTAAATCCGAACCGATTTTCTCCGAATTTGGCAGTATTCCTTCATGTAATAAGAAACCTCTTTCTGCCGAATTTCGCACTGATCGGATATAAAATACAGTTTGTACAGCGCTTACATGTCAAATCGGGGGTAACGTATATATGGGGGCTATATCTAAATCTGAACCGATTTCCTCCAAATTTAACAGTGTTCATTCATATAATAAGAAACCTCTTTCTGCCGAATTTCATACTGATCGGATATAAAATAAAGTTTTTACAGCGTTTACATGTCTAATCGGGGCTAACATATATATGGGGGCTATATCTAAATCTGAACCGATTTTAACCAAATTCAATAGGGATCGTCCTTGGGCCAAAAAAAAAGATATGTGTAAAGTTTCGTCGAGATCGGACCATAATTGCGACCTGTACTTTGATTACAAGAATACATGCACAGACGGACAGACAGACAGACAGACGGACAGACAGACAGACGGACATAGCTAAATCAACTCAGAAAGTGATTCTAAGTCGATCGGTATAATAAACGATGGGTCTATTTCTTCTCCTTTTGGGTGTTACAAACAAATGCACAAAGTTATAATACCCTGTACCACAGTGTGGTGTAGGGTATAATGAATAACGTTGTCGTTTGAAAAAGGTGGTTTCAGGATAATACCTAAACATAATGATGCATAACTAAATTTACACGAAAATGATTTAAAAATTGTTTGTGAAAATTGCGCGAAATATGAATTTTTAGCCATGAAAAAAATAAAGAATTTGTTGCTAGTCCTTTTTAAATTTCGTTAATAAATTCGCCATTTTTGATAGTAGGTCTCTACAAATTTGTCAGGGTGTGTATTTTAATGTAGTGTACCGAAATCCATCAAAAACTAAGTTTCACTTTTCTTGTTGTTACGCCCTTTTTCGTTTCTGACGACGATATATATAGGGGCTATATTAAATTCTGAATCGATTTACACTACATTTGGTAGCCTTTAAATGGTTAAAGAGACTTATCTCTGACGATTTTTACCTCGATCTGTTGTAAAAAATACCTTTCATAGGCCTTAGAAGCCAAATCGGAATAATAAAGAAATAGTGTACGCATTTTTATGATGTGTACGCATTTAATTTTATGTAAAACAAAATAAAACTCTTTTATTATAGTTATTATATAGGAAGGAACTACAAAAGAGGGTAATTCCAAAGAAAATCGACCCACTCTGAATTTTTGTGAGCTTCGATATTGCAATATGTGAGCTTCGATATTGCATACTGCAAGATGATACGAAATTTTTACAGTTTACCGTTTGTCAAAATTTATAGCGGTTTAGATTTTATACGGTGTCAAAGTGGGGCATCTACATTTTTTTTTGAAAATTAAGCTATGTTCATGTCGCCATAACTTTAGAACGGAAGGTCAGATTTAAATGAAATAAGTACCATTTTAGTATGGTCGTGGCGACTTAAAAGGTTTAAAGCTATTGATTGCCCAAAGAATTCTAGATTCAGTTACAATCTCGCTGGCAACTTCTAATGGCTGCACTTCTAGGAATCCCCAACTGAAATACTCAATACATCTTCAGAGTTGCCCGGGATATGTGTATCCAGAAGCACTCCCAGCGATTCCTCACTGGACGTAGTCCGAGAACTATCAATTTTTTGATGCACCCAATAGTACAAGGTGTTGAGGCTAAAATTTTCCGTAACCTTGAGGCTTCGGATGAGCTTTATAAGCCACTACAGAAATCTATCCAAGATTTATTTTGAGCCTTTCTCAACTCTTTCTTTGTACCGTTTGGGTTCTTCGTTATATGTGTCCTAGGCCTGTGGGGCTCTGGTGTCATTTGCCCTATTAAATAGTTTCCTTCAGCACTTCCTCGGCATGACTATTTAAGACGACCACCATTGCGGTCGTTGCTTGCCTCTTGGCTTCTGTTTGAGATATGCGGCTTGTAACAAATCATTAAGAGTTGCAGTGACTCGTTCCACCTTTGGTAGAGACCTGTTGAATATGCCTATATTTTTCCCAGTTATCCTTCTTAATAGTGGGTGGGAAGACGGTATTATGAGGTTTCGCATTCATGCAGAGGCTAGTATATCTATTGTGGGAAAAGCTATTAGTGTCCAAAACATTCCAATCAGAAGTACTCCCTTCAATGGAAGGTAGGATCGTGCCCTCTATTATAGGGTCCGTCAATAAGAGCGCTACAAATGTTTTTTTAAATAAAACAAAAACGGTTTTGGATATCAATGAAATTCTTTATTCCTGTGAAATTACGTTCGATGCCATTATGTATGGAACTCGATTTCTTTTGCATGGCCACCACGGGCACGCTTGCAGAAGTCCAGACGCTGAACCCAATTTTCGACGGTTTTCAAGCATAAATCGGCCGATACTGCTGCAATTTCACGTTCGATATTCGTACGATGTTCATCAATCGTCGCTGGCTTGTTGGCATAGACCATAGACTTGACGTATCCCCACAGGAAATAGTCTAACTGCGTCAAATCGCACGACCGAGGCGGCCAATCGACTGGACCATTTCGTGAGATAACATGAAATCACAAGGTTACTACTTATAATATATTCGATAAGTAATGGTGTGCCAAAAAAGATGGTGTGCATTAACATCACTGCACACAAATAGGTCATCTTTCTTCTCATTTGGCGGTCCTACCAGTAATTTCACTGCACAGGAGGCCAACCAAACTTGAGAGTTTTCTAACTCAAGGCTGGCTGTCATGTGACATGCCATTAGATAGAGGCTTCCTTGGTTGTTCTCGTTGGATCCCGCACAATTTGACAATTGCTAAAAAAAGGCTCGTGTCGATTGGTGCAAAGAAATTTTGAAATAATATAGATCGTCATAGGTGACGAATCTTGGATCTATGCGTATGAGCCCGAAGCAAAACAGCAATCGGCCGTGTGGGTCTTCGAAGACTTCCCAAATCCAACGAATGTTGTTCGTGGAAGAAGCACTTCGAAGCAACTTGTCGCCTGTTTCTTCGGCAAAACTGGTCATGTGGCGACTGTTCCGCTTGAGCAACGTAGGACGGTCAATTCTGAGTAGAACACCACAATTTGTTTGCCTGAAGTCTTCGGAGAAATTCGAAAAACGAACAACAGAAGACGAATCATTGTGCACCATGACAATGCGAGCTCTCACACATCGGCTCCAACCAGTGCCTTTTTGACGGGACAAAACGACAGAACCTGTACTAACGTAGACAATCGTTTCCTCTCTAGTGCGAGGAGATATTTTGACCTTCTCAGGTCATACCTTGGCCAGATTTGTCTAGCTACCCTGCAGGTGCCGATTTCTGTCCATCTTTCGTTGGACTTCCTGATTGCGTCTTGCCTAAGCCAAAGCTTGCACGTGGATAGTGGCGCACCAATATATGCAAATTCTTCGAGAATTTGTAATGTCGTACCTTTCCTAGCAAGTTCATCGGCTTTGCAGTTCCCCGGGATATCCCTATGCCCAGGCACCCATATGAGGTGTATATTAAACTGCTCAGCCATCTCGTTAAGAGATCTGCGGCAGTCGAGGACTGTTTGTGAATTTAGGGATGTTGCCTCCAGAGAATTGATGGCAGCCTGGCTGTCCGAGTAAATGACAACGCCAGTGTTGGTTATTATGTTGCGACTCAGCCACTTGGCGACTTCCCATATTGCCATTATTTCGGCTTGATAGACACTGCAGGTATCTGGTAGTCTGTGAGCTATGTCCAGACCAAGTTCTTCACAGTGTACTCCGAAGCCAACCTTTTCATCATGCTTCGAACCATCCGTGTAAAAGTGGAGATGGTTTCTATTACCTGGTATTCTGCCGACCCATTCATCTCTGGCGGGAATCATAGTGATGTAATTTCTCTCGAAGGTGTACACCGTTGGTATATAGTCCACTCGGTCGGTTACCATAGCACTACACTTTGATATCCTCATGTGACCATAGTTCTTGTACCTCCACATTGATAGGCAGTTTAATCTTATTGCCGCTTTGGTTGGAGTAGGGCTTGTAGAGACTCGGTCGCTGTAGTCCTTAAGGCTCCGCTTATGCTCAGGCAAGCAGTTCTCTGAACCTTTGTTAGTAGGTTGGTAATGGTTAGTTTGTCAGTTGCCGTCCACCACACCACAATACCGTATAACAGTATTGGACGAACTACTGATATATATATCCAGTGGACGATTTTAGGAGAGAGTCCCCACCGCGACCCTACAGCTTTTTTGCAGGAATATAAGGCGACGTTGGCCTTCCTTACACGTTCCAATACGTTAAGTCTAAATAACATTTTCCTATCTAGAATTATTCCTAAAAATTTTGCACTTTCAGAAAAGACTAGATCTGTTCCATTTATCCGAGGTGGAGGGTCCACATGTGGGACATTATTCATCCTAGTAAAGAGAACCAATTCTGTCTTGTTGGGGTTAACGACCAAACCGCTGCTTCTGGCCCATCTAGCCAACTTGTTCAGAGCCACCTGTAGGATTTCTCTGAGGACGTTTACGAATTTGCCACTCACTGCGATTGCCACGTCGTCCGCATATGCCACGACCTTGCAGCCACAACGTTCTAGATCTAGCAGGATTTCATTCACCGCTAGGTTCCAAATTAGTGGAGACAGTACTCCTCCTTGCGGGGTCCCTCTGTTTACATACCTTGTTAGAGATGTGGACCCTAGACATGCTGTTATGCGTCTTCTGGTGAGCAGACTTTGAATTAGTCTAATCAAACTAGTGTTAACTTTTAGATGTGAGAGTGTCGCAATTACCGCATCTGAGTGAATGTTGTTAAAAGCCCCTTCTATGTCAAGAAATGCCACCATGGTGAATTCCTTGAAATGCAGGGACGATTCGATATTGCTCACAAGTTCGTGCAGGGCTGATTCTGTAGACTTGCCCTTATTGTAAGCATGTTGGTTCCCCGACAGGAGTTTTGTATCCAGGTTTTCCCTAATGAAATGATCTAAAAGTCTTTCCAGACCTTTCAATAGGAAGGAGGATAGGTTAATTGGTCTGAAGTCTTTTGGCCTAGTGTGTGATATCTTTCCCGCTTTAGGTATGCATACCACTTTGGTATCCCTCCATCGATTCGGGACGTATGAAAGCCTGATACAGCCTACATAAATTTTGTCCAGCCAGGGGATAATGTACCTTAACATTTTCTGCATTTCTGCTGGAGTGATGCCATCTGGTCCAGGTGACTTGAAGGGCTCAAAGCTGTTAATAGCCCAGCTTATTCTGGATCTCTCAGTCAAGAAGCTAGCGACGCTCGCAGTCCACTTGCACTCTTGTTGGTCCTGCTGATCCTCGGGTTCTGTTACAGAGTTCCCCGGGAAATGTGTATCGAGCAGTACATTGAGCGACTGCTCGCTGTTTTTGGTCCAGTTTTTTGCCTCATCCTGTAAATATCCCACTGTACAGGGTGAAGCAGATAATATCTTCCTCAGCCTAGCGGCGTCGGAGACCTTTTCCACTTCACAGAAGGTATACCAAGAGCGCCTTTGCGCCTTTCTAAGCTCCTTCTTATAGATCTTGAGTTGCTCTTTATAGTCATCCCAATCAGTAGCGACCCCAGTAGATTTAGCCTTATTGAATAGCTTGTTGCAGGTCTTTTTCATAGCCGTTAGCTCAGAAGTCCACCATTGGGGTTTAGTTTTACCCTTGTACCTTGTTTTTGGACAG
The DNA here is from genome assembly GCA_963930755.1 of Eudasyphora cyanicolor. Classification (NCBI taxonomy): domain Eukaryota; kingdom Metazoa; phylum Arthropoda; class Insecta; order Diptera; family Muscidae; genus Eudasyphora; species Eudasyphora cyanicolor. The sequence goes on from OZ005737.1 coordinate 97,274,162, forward strand.
GCTTCTTCAAGGGATCTATTGAATGATATGGTGATATGATCGACCAGATTATCCAGACCGGCTTTGTCATTCGGTTCGTACAGAAGTTTAGAGTTGAGGACTTTCTTGAAATTCTTCTCATACAGGTGCCACTTTGTCTTCCTTACATTTCTGTGGACGGCAGGTTTAGGCGCTTTTTCCGCGAGTTTGAACTCAATATAATGGTGATCTGAGAATGAGTGGTCGTCCAGTACATTCCACCCAATAATTTTGTCTGACGGCCGGTCAGTAGCAAACGTTACATCGAGTACTTCTTGTCTGTCTTTAATTGTAAAGGTCGGTTTATTACCTATGTTACAAATACTAAGGTTGGTAGTTAGAATAAAGTCAAAAAGCGAATCACCCCTATTGTTTATATCCGTACTGCCCCAGATAGTATGATGAGCGTTCGTGTCTGCGCCAATAATCAGCTGGAGCTCGTCAGACGTTGCTTCTTCTACTACTTCCCTGAATAGAGCAGTCGGTACTACAGATTCATAAGGCAAGTAGCTGGAGACCACCCAATATATGCGATTACCGATCTCCAGGCTAGCAGCTGTTTGGTCTTTACCACTTAAATTAGTCAGGAGAAAGATACTTAGATCTTTCCTGGCCAAAATGCAGGTTCTTGGAGTGCCTTCACAGTTGGCCACAAGCAGTTTAAAGTTGGGTGTCTTAATACCGCACACCCTTCCTCCCACTACGTAGGGCTCCTGTATCAGGACGACGTCTACTGCAGCAATAGAGCCGCTGAGGCTGCTTTAGCGTGATGGAGGTTAATCTGTAGAATTCTTACCATCATTGGTAATTGACAGATTAACATCCACCCCGACAAGGGTGTTATCGAACTCTTCGTCCGTATCGTCGAGAAGCATGTCAGCGTTAAGGATAAGATTGACCTGCCGCTTTTTACCATCCGCCTCTCCCAATTATATGCTGATTCTCCAATTATAGGCCGGCAGACCAGGATTGGAATCTTTTATTATTTCTAAGATGTCAGCCGGGTTGGAGGGCTCTTCTGTAACCCAGGTGATGGCTCTAGGGTGACTAGGGGTGTTGTTTTTTTCGACAACATCCAACTGGGCACCCGGCCACACCTCACCCGCTCGACTCAGAGCAGCCTTATACAGGTCTACTGATCTGGCATCACCGAAATATAAGAGCTTTACTCTTCCCTGATGCCATCCTGCATCGTTGCAGATTGGTGGTTTGCCCGGCATTTCTCTACGGACATCGAGGTAATGAGCCATAATGGCTGATTGTACATGACTCCATTTGTTCTTGAGGATGGATCCATCCTCACTACTTCTGTCTATAACAGCCATCACTAGACTCTCCTTCGCCACTTCATTGAAGGGCTTGGTGAGTGTCCTGTTGATGGTGACATTAGGGCCTCTTGCCTTTTTCGAAGGCAGGGGTTCATTAGGTGATCTGATTCGTTTTACTTTATTAGCCGTTAACACAGCTGAATTTGCGGCTCTTTCAGCCGACTCATTGGCCTTAGAAGCATCTATGACGCCTTTAGCCCAGGTAAGTGACTCTTTTTGTTTTTCGGTAAGAGCCGAAACCTCAACAGCGTCCAACTTCGTCAAAACTCTGAGCGCTACACGATGCTCATTGTGTTTCCGTTTTGACGGTCGGACATGACGTTTTCCCCTCACCGCACCACCTGTAATGAGTACTTGGGGGAGATTTTCACCGTTTTTGGTGTGGTCGGCTTTGGCCAAGACCAACGGACGGACAGTCGGACGATTGGGGAACCGCGCTCCATCGGAACACGAAGGCATCCCCTTCAAGAGAATTTATTTTTATTTTGTCTGTATTAGACAGTAATAGGTACTACGATGTAGGCCTTACAGACTTTGTACAGATTTTTGCTATTGCGTAATAGGTACTGGTAACTATCCGCTATGTGATAAACACGTCCGTTCACTGCGAATGATCAGCAACGATCTCCTTGCATCAGGAGGTATTTTAAGGCAGCTGATGCTGCCATAGAATAGTGGAGGTTATAAGCCTCGTCGTCTACAAGCTCATCCTCGCCGGATTCATCCCCACAGGACTGCTCCGATCCTGTGATGGAGAGCTTCTCGACGCATCCAAGCACATGGGTAAAGGGTGAAACGCAAGTTCCCGCCTGATGCTGCTCTGATACTTGCGAAAAGGATGGTTCTTCATTAGATACTACACCAGAGGAGTATTTTTCGAATTTCCCCCTCATTGCTCTTGTACGCCTCAAGTCGTATTTTGCCGAATCCGTATGGCGACTCGGCATTCAGTATAAATACTGCGGCATTCAGTATAAATACTGCGTGCCTCCGAAGCCCATCCGCATCATACAATCGGCCGACATTCCAGTTGCCAGTTGGAAGCCCGGGATGGCAAATCTTCAGCGTCTTAGTCACGGATGCATGGACAGGGTTACCATACGTCCTCCTTTCGGAGGACATGTCCTCCTTTTTAACCAGTGTCCTCCCGTCCTCCCTCCTTTTTCAAAAATGTTGGATTTGTCCTCCTTTTGTTACAAATGCTTTTTTTCACAAACAGTAAACCTAAATATGCATTATAATCGCAACTACTTTTAGTACAAAGTTGGTGAATTTTCCCATTTGAATACTATCCGACATAGGATGGTTGGGTCAGTATACGAGTATAAGAGTCGGCATGACCGAACTTAACGCCGCTTTCACTTGTTTATTATAGGTTTGTTTCGAGACAGATGCTTGTAACACCTAAAAGTCCTGGAGCTAGATCAGCTGTAAACAATAGACTCCTTAACACCTGGAAGAAGTTGGTCAAAATCGTCTCAGATGTAGATATAGACCCCATTTATAGTTTTTTTCCGAATTGGTCTTTTAGCGCTACAGAAGCTGTTTTTTATATCCAACGGTATCATATAGTCGGCTCTGCCGGATTTTAGACCTTCCTTGCGGGTTTAAAGATTAATTTTTGATCATTGTAAAATGCTCATCCTTTCCAATTACCGCATTTTTAAATGTCCTCCGAAAGTTTAAAGCTCTCTTTGTAAATGTCTCAAATTTCCTCCTTTCCTGGCACAAAAGTCCTCCTGATGACCGCCAGTATCATGCTGTCATTAGTAACGTCAGCGAAGGAGTAGCAGTGTTGGATGTCGGCGGTTGTTCTCTGCTGGTTGGTCAGAGATGCAGGATCGGATTTCACAAGTCTCTCAAAGATCCTGAGAGCCCTGCGCCGATCATTAAACTTCCTCTTTGAAGGACGGGTATGCTTTCCATAGGAAATCGAAGCCCAGGTAGTGCTGTTGCCTTGGAAAAGGCCTTTGGATCACTTGGCTTGTTTCCACGACAATGTTTTGATCCTCGTGTATTTGTCGTAGTCGTCGAATTTGTTGTAGTTGTATCGTTGTCCGTTGTCTGCACTCAGGGGAGTTTGTTGTAAGTACAACCAGTACTGTGGGTGAGAAACATGTCCACCACAGCATAGCCCCGGTACTGTGGCTCGAACTTCCATAGGAAATCGAAGCCCAGGTAATGCTGTTGCCTTGGAAAAGGCCTTTGGATCACTTGGCTTGTTTCCACGACAATGTTTTGATCCTCGTGTATTTGTCGTAGTCGTCGAATTTGTTGTAGTTGTATCGTTGTCCGTTGTCTGCACTCAGGGGAGTTTGTTGTAAGTACAACCAGTACTGTGGGTGAGAAACATGTCCACCACAGCATAGCCCCGGTACTGTGGCTCGAACTCAATAGTCAAAAACAAATCTATGAAAAGTCATAACAGATCGAATATCAAAAACAATGATGAATGAGGCAGAGTACGGCCGAACGTTTGTTGTCGCAACAAACAACAATAACAACAAATCGTGTGCCTTCCCCGAAAACTGCAGGGACACACAAATAACCAAACAAGAAGTGTGGGGATGTATTAAGGTTGAGAAATGCAATGTTTTGGAGATATGGGACTTTGAAATCAGTTCTCAATAATTTCATATGTTCTCATATTGCGCAAATTATTGACTGGGTATTTTATTAAAGGTGCCGATGAGGTTGCTTGGTAGCTTCCGAAAGGATATCGTACACCAACAAGTGACCACCCTTAATACATTTCACACATTTCTTAATCTTCTTTTTCAAAGAAGGTTTGTTTTTCTGTTTAAAAGAAAACAAAAACGACGATCTCGAACTCAATAGTCAAAAATAAAACTATAATAAGAAATTTTCAGATGTAAATAGAGTAGAATAGAAATGAAGTTGTTATTATCAATATTTCTCTTTTTCTTCTATTATCTTTTTTGCCTAAAAAAGTAACAGTAAAAATAATCGACTTCTCTAAGAAAAATAAGATATAAATTGTTGCAATACTTTTAGTAAAATCTCAGGCCATTAAAATTAATTTTTATATTGTAATGATGATAGTACAAATAATAAAACAAGTAAGAAAGTTCAGCTGGGTAAACCGACTTAAAAATCCGCTTACCTTAAATCCCCAAAAAATATTCGTAAAGTTTTTTTATTTTTTGTTTTAATTCAATTATTATCAGTTTAAATTGTATTTAATAAATTTAAATTATATACTGGTATTAAAGTTATAAGCTGTTAACTTTTGGTGTAAAATGGGCCATTTGTTTGGGAGGCATCAAAAGGGGCATGCCAAAATCGGCCACTTTTCTCTAGACTCTAGGTACTATAAAAGCATTGTACTGTACGAGTATTTGTATGCACTGGTATTAAACTTACAAGCTGTTAACTTTTGGTACAAAAAGGTTAATTTGTGTGGGAGGTACCAAAAGGGGCGTGGCAGTAACGCCCATTTTTCACAGGACTTTATGCACTATAACAGCATAACACTGTACAAAATTGTAAGTATTTGTATGTACTGGTATTAAAGTTAAAAGCTGTTAACTTTTGGTACAAAATGGTCCATTTGTGTGGGAGGTACTAAAAGGGGCGAGCCAATAACGCAACTTTCTCTGAACTCAAGGTACTATAAAAACATTACACTGTAAAAATTGCAAGTATCTGTATGAACTGGTATTAAAGCTAAAGGGTGGGCCATTTAAAATTTTAAATATGAACTACCGATTACTTTGACTTGTGATTTGAGCCCTTTGGACTGTATTGTGTGAGGAGCCATTAAGGATAAATGTTGTAGCGCAAATCTAATGTCACTGATACCGACACACAGTTAACTAAAAGAGGATATCAAATTACCTCGACATGCAGACAGTCACTGTCCCATGTGAAGGTTGTTCATTGACGTTGGAATTTGACGACGCCAACATAAATGCATATTTTGAATAGGAATAGTACATACATACATATATAAGTAAATATATTAATATGTAAATTAACATTAAGTAAATCCATAAGAATAGTATGTACATACATATATATATATTAATACGTTAATCAGCGTTAAGTAAATCCATTTGAATATGGTATAAAAGGGAGGCATTTCGCTTCCCAAAAATCAATTGTCAATTGTCAAGATATCATCAAGTAATAAAAACGGGCGACTAAAGTTGCCCTCAAAAAAATACAAACCATTCATTTACTACGTCCAATCATTTACATGGCGATCCTGCCAGGTTATTAGCTCCTGGTTGAGCTACGAACATAACCACAAACAGCTCCCTGCTGAGCTGATAAAGAATAAATTTTTGAAGATACTGATAAAACCTCAGTCCAATCCAAGCCGTGGATTGTGAAAAAAAGGAAAAATTGTCTTGCCTAAAAGATAATGCCAGGACAACAGAAGACGCATCTACCCGGACCACAGCCGTTGACGATCCAGCAGTATCGACTACGCCAGCAACTAGCGACTGAACAAAAATTGACGGCAATACCGCCTACAGGAAAACCAAAACATCGAAGAGGAGGTAAAACTGTGCGGCTAAGGAGGAGATTGGCTTTCCTGAAAAGCATTATAAACGCGGATCCACCACCACCATGGTACCTATCAGGCGAGATGTGGTTAGAGGTTGAAGCAATTGAAAAAGAATTACATCCGGGCAAGCAGAAAATTTAGAATAAATATTATAATATTTTAAAATAATATATGTAAATTTGTCTTGTCTTGGCACTTTTGAGCGCCGACAAGATAGATACGGCCACAAGGCGTTTTTAAGCGCCGGCAATGAAAAAATATAGGTAGAAAATAGAAATAAATACATTTTTTTATTAATTGTATGAAAAGGAAAATATAAAAGGAAAAACCGTAGAAACTAATAATAATTTGTAGAATAATTTTAATTATGGGTCATAGAAACTCAAAAATAAGTAACCCGACTGCAAATGTCGTTAATAATGTGGAAGTGGTCGATCACACTACACAAATAGATTCATTATGGTATATCCTATTGGCCTCGACAACATTGAGTGCAGTAGACTTATTACTGAAACTATACCTCCTGCATAAGAGATCTCTAAGGAAAAGATACACGAGTCGTGCGGATAACTTAGACAAAATCTAAGCACCACGGGACAATTTATGGATTGGGATAAAATAGTTACCCACTGTAGATATATAAGGGAAAAATTTGATAGGTCACACAAATGTCTCAACACCGACAGACCGACTAGTGATGAGACGGTAAATAAACATCTAATAAACCTTTTCCAGAGCCTAGAGGAAATTAGGGTCTTGCTGAATGTAAATTACGGAAAATTCAGCACAGCACATAAAACTGCAGCGGAAAGTTTCTTCTCCGATGTAAGAGGAAGACTGATAAGCGTTGCGGCGAGACGGGGAATAGACATTGAGTTACCAACAACTCATCAGATAGAGATAAAATTACCTTCTTTTCTCGTTACAAATGAACCGATCATGTCTCAAACTCCGATTGAGTTTTTAAACACCGCTTCAAGGTTAGTACCGGAATTTGACGGGAAACCCGAGAATTTGCGATCATTCACAGATTCTCTGAGATTACTGGATTCTCTCAAAGGCACCCACGAAACAGTGGCGGTGAGCCTAATAAAGACAAAATTAAAGGGTCATGCGAGAAACCTCGTTAATGAGGAAACGACTATAAATCAGATAATAAATACGTTGAACAAATCAGTAAAAGGTGAATCAGTGGATGTATTATCCGCTAAGATTCAAAATGTTAGGCAAAATAACAAATCCGCTAACGCATATTGTAGTGAAATTGAGTCGCTGACAAAGTCACTAGAAGGCGCATATATATCGGATGGCCTGCCTTGTGAACTCGCGGCGAAATATTCAACGCAAGTCGCAGTAAAGGCAATGTCAACAAATTGCAACCTTGAGAAGGTTAAACTTATCATGGAAGCAGGTAAATTTGACAATATGAACGAGGCAGTAGGCAAGTTCATAAGCAGCTGTACTGCTGCCACAGGCCAGCAAAATACTGTATTATATTACGGGCAGAGACCCAATAATAACCGCAATCGCAGGAATGACAAAAGATTCCGTGGTAGAGGTGGAAGCTACAGGAATCAGAACAATCGCGGGTACAATGAAAACAATGGTAGAGGTCGACAAGGGCGCGGCCGAAATTCGTACAATCGCGGCGCCTGGAACAATAACAATGATAATAATGTAAGAACGACTCACACGGACGAAACTAGTTCGGAAAACCCGAATACACCCCTAAGATAGATGGAAAAGTGTATAACCTTAACCTCAACTTAAGCTCTTTCATACATGTGAAAATAGACCAAACCAATACAACACTAACATTACTGGTAGATACAGGAGCGGACGTCTCGTTAATAAAATTAATACACTTCACTAACGACCAAATTAACACAAATAGGATAACAACATTAAGCGGAATAGGACAAGGTAAAATAAGATCAATTGGAACAACATTTTTCGACCTGAAATTCAAAAATTTCTTAATTCCTCAAACTTTTCATGTGGTATCTGATGATTTCCCAATACCTTGTGATGGAATCATAGGTATGGATTTCATTAAAAAGTACAATTGTGTACTGGAATTCAATGAGGATCACGATTACCTTATCCTACGCCCCTTTAATTTCCCACAGCACATCGAAATACCAATATCGAATACATGCAATGACAACATAACGCTGCCGGCAAGGTCTGAAGTCATTCGTCAAGTGAAATTTTTAACCTCACATAGAGAAGTATTAGTACCAAATCAAGAACTTCAACCTGGAGTTTTTGTGGCAAGTACATTAGTAAAATCTGACAGAGCATTTATTCGAATTGTAAACACAAACATACATCCTGTTACACTTACAAAACCCGACATCCAAACCGAAGATATCAATAATTATGATGTTTTAAAAAACAACACTAATAGCGATAATAGAAAATCAGAAATTTTACGAATTTTGAGGGAAAATTTTCCAAAAACCTTTGAAAATACGCTATCTGATCTTTGTTCAGAATATAGTGATATCTTTGGCTTAGAATCGGAAACAATCACAACTAACAACTTTTATGAGCAAGAGCTAAGAGTTAAGGATAAAAACCCAGTATACATTAAGAACTACCGTATACCACATACACATAAGGACGAAATAGACAAACAAGTAGAGAAACTTCTAAACGATGGAATAGTTGAACCATCGCAATCGGAATATAATAGTCCAATTCTACTAGTACCAAAGAAATCTCTGCCTAATTCTGATAAAAAGAGATGGAGACTAGTAATAGATTATAGACAAATAAATAAGAAATTGGTAGCGGATAAATTTCCATTACCAAGGATAGATGACATCCTAGACCAACTTGGAAGGGCTAAGTATTTTTCTTGTCTTGACTTAATGTCAGGATTCCACCAAATCCCATTGAGGGAGAAGTCTAGGGATCTCACGTCATTTTCAACGGGCAATGGTTATTACAGATTCACTAGATTACCATACGGACTGAAAATAGCGCCTAATTCTTTTCAAAGAATGATGACTTTAGCTTTTAGTGGTTTAAAACCAGAACAAGCATTCTTGTACATGGATGACTTGGTTATTTTGGGTTGCTCAGAAAAACATATGCTTTCGAATTTGACTGATGTTTTTAAAATATGTCGAAGGAATAATCTCAAATTACATCCCGGAAAATGTTCATTCTTTATGCGAGAGGTAACATATCTCGGACATAAATGCACGGATAGAGGGATATTACCGGACGATGGCAAATATTCGGTGATTGAGAATTACCCAACACCTAAAGACGCAGACGCTGCAAAGAGATTTGTAGCTTTCTGTAACTATTATCGCAGGTTCATAAGGAACTTTTCCGAATACTCAAGACATCTTACGAGATTATCGAGGAAAGGTGTGCCATTCGAGTGGACAGAAGACTGTGATATTGCGTTCAAATATCTAAAGAAGGCACTAATGAGTCCCACATTACTGCAATACCCGGACTTCGGTAAACAATTTTGTATTACCACAGACGCAAGCAAATATGCCTGCGGCGCGGTGCTGACTCAGGAATACAACGGGAAACATCTACCCGTGGCATATGCGTCAAAAACTTTTACAAAAGGTGAAAGCAACAAGTCCACTATTGAGCAAGAGTTAACTGCAATACATTGGGCCATTGCACATTTCAGACCATATATATATGGAGAACATTTCCTTGTTCGTAGTGACCATAGACCACTTTCGTATTTATTTTCTATGAGAAACCCAAGTTCTAAATTGACGAGGATGAGACTCGATTTAGAAGAATACAACTTTACTGTAGAATATCTTAGGGGTAAGGACAACTATGTAGCTGACGCGCTATCGCGTATAACGATAGAAGACCTTATGGACATGAACAGGGAGATAACCTGCGTACTTAAAGTCACGACGAGGTCGATGACGCGACAGGATAAGGGTACAAATGGAAATAATACCTTGAATAGCCAGCATGAATCAAATAATATGGAAAGGCCCAGTATATATGTTCCTTTGAATAACACTGACGTCAGGAAATATTATAAATTAAAGATTTTCCCCGGTAAATGTTACATAAAACGAGGAAAATCTATAATTGCATATATACAAATCAATGACTTGTTTATAAATGGGAAATTTGACTTAGGACAATTTTTCCCAAGGCTCGATGAAGTGGCCTGTAAACATGGAATTGATAATTTACAAGTGGCACCTAGTGAGCAGATTTTCGAATTTGTCTCAATTGATGAATTTAAAAATATGGGCAATAAAGAATTGATGAATATTAAAGTAGCGCTACTAAATAAGGTGACCCACATTGATTGCAAAGATGCTGAGAATATTCAAGACATTATGAAGAAGTACCATGATGACCCCATTCAAGGTGGTCACTGTGGAATCTTTAGGACAATACAGAAGATTAGACGATATTATTTCTGGAAAAATATGACAAAGGACATAACTAGATATGTCAAAACATGTCATAAATGTCAGACAGCTAAGATTACTAAACATTTGAAAAGTCCATTGATAATAACTCCAACACCAGTAGGAGCTTTTGATACGGTTTTTGTAGATACCATTGGCCCATTTCCAAGATCTATCTACGGAAACGAATACGCCATTACCATAATATGTGACCTGACTAAGTATTTAGTCACCATACCAATACCCGACAAAAGCGCTAAAACAGTCGCTAGGGCAATTTTCGAAAACTTCATCCTAACCTATGGTCCAATGAAGACGTTCATTTCGGACATGGGAACGGAGTACAAAAATGCCATAATTACTGAACTATGTGATATACTCAAAATTCGAAAACTAACATCAACGGCATACCATCACCAGACACTTGGTACCATTGAAAGGAGCCACCGAACTTTCAATGAGTACGTACGATCTTACATATCTGTGGATAGGAGCGACTGGGATGAGTGGTTAAAGTATTTTACGTATTGTTTCAATACAACGCCCTCAACGGTACATAATTATTGCCCGTACGAATTAGTGTATGCGAAACTCCCTAACGGTTTTCATGAATTTAATGAAGTTGATCATATAACACCACTATATAATGTTGACAATTATGCCAAAGAGGCAAAATTTAGAATGGAGGTCGCTCATAAAAGAGCACAACAATTATTGGATAAGAATAAATTAAGGCAAAAACAAATTTATGATAAGAATAGCATAAGTTTCAATTTTAATGTAGGAGATTTAGTATTATTGAAAAATGAATCAGGGCATAAATTAGACCAAAAATACATTGGCCCTTTTAAAATTAAAAAACTACTTTTAAGAGATAATGTTAATATAATAGATGTATCAACAAATAAAGAACAAATAGTACATAAGAATCGGATTAAGTTTTATAATCAATGAACATGAAAAACAATATTACAATTGGATCCAATATAAATAATAACAGTAATAATAAAATTCTTGATTTAAGGAGATTAGATTTATCTTACTTGGAATATGTAAAGAATGATCATAAATTCAACATTATATGACCATTCTTCTGAAAGGCGGAGGTGTAGCGCAAATCTAATGTCACTGATACCGACACACAGTTAACTAAAAGAGGATATCAAATTACCTCGACATGCAGACAGTCACTGTCCCATGTGAAGGTTGTTCATTGACGTTGGAATTTGACGACGCCAACATAAATGCATATTTTGAATAGGAATAGTACATACATACATATATAAGTAAATATATTAATATGTAAATTAACATTAAGTAAATCCATAAGAATAGTATGTACATACATATATATATATTAATACGTTAATCAGCGTTAAGTAAATCCATTTGAATATGGTATAAAAGGGAGGCATTTCGCTTCCCAAAAATCAATTGTCAATTGTCAAGATATCATCAAGTAATAAAAACGGGCGACTAAAGTTGCCCTCAAAAAAATACAAACCATTCATTTACTACGTCCAATCATTTACAATGTTGCGCAAAGCATCCAGAGGCAATTGAAGCGTTAAAACATGAAATCGAAGTTGCCACAGAATATATTCGACCCCAAGCAATCGAAAATGTACTGAAAAATTGGATTGATCGGAAGTGGTACTGCCGAGCCAGTCGTGGTAGTCATATGAATGAATGGAACAAACCTACCTGAAAAAAGTGCATCCAGTGCCTTACAAATTGCAAAAGTGTTCTGTTCTGTTTTAATGTTCTGGTTTATACGGGCTAATTAATTTTGTAAGGCCTATATATATACCACACCAATTCCTGTGGTAACATATCTATCTACAACATGCCTAATTTTAGGTTGTGGTCAATATGAACGTTATGTAAAGGTCGACTAATCCGATTACATCGCATCTTCAACCATATGTAACATATTATGTGACATTTTCAATAGTAAATTAAAGCATTTGATTCTTCGCTCCGCCATTTGGGGTCTGTTGGCCCTCTGAATCAGCTGAAAGTTTGCGTACATATATCTTCATGTTTTATTACTGGTCTGTTATAAAGCAACACGCGATTTTTACCAAAACAATTTATAAACCAAAAATATAAAAATATCTATACATACCCCCAAAATATTTCAATTTACTCGTATTATTTCAAATGAAATTCTCATGACAACTGAACACATCTTAAAAGTCGGAAATTGAAATTTGATCACATATAAGCGTAAAGAAAAACAAGTTAAAGCGTTAAATTTGGCCATGCGGAATCTTACAAACCCTCCACCATGAATTGCATTCAATTTAATTACTGAAAAATCTTTGGATGTGGAGCAAATCATAAAACGATCATTCATGTTTAATTAAATTATTTAAAAAACGACGTATATTTTCCTATTTTCTCCCTAACCTAACCTACCTACCCACATGACCGAGGGTATAAAAACATTCATATGGGCAAACATTTTAGGCAACTTCACATTGTATTTGCGGCGAATGAAATATTCTTTTTTAAACGCGAAAACTATTTTTCTCAAACACAAATTTACGGAAGCACACAATTGTCCATAATTTAGTTCTTGTAGAAAGATTTTTTCATTGCGTGTGGTTACGAACATTTTGACAGCAGTATGCTTTCATATATTCATTGACATATTTAAGTTTTTAATTTCTGTGAAGAGTCAAGAATAAAATAAACTCATACATAACGGTTACGTATAAAATCAAATTTTGTAAGTCTTTTCGGGGGGTTAAGGGTTATTTCCAACGCAGCTGCGCGAGAAGAATTATTTGGCCACTCCTAAAAAAAATCCAAGACGGTTTGATTTTCCTTAACTCACGTTTTACGGAAATATATTGAACTGTTTCAAAATATGCCTGAACATTTTTTTTTAAAAAAACTGTTACAATAATAAACCAGTAAGGAAAGGCAGAAAGTCGGGCGGGACCGACTATATAATACCCTACACCTCCCTGACAATGCGATAAGGGTCACTGCGATAATAATTGGGTAGGAACATATTATCGAATTCTGAACCGATAATCGCTAAATTAAGAAATATCCGTTCCTAAATTGAGAAACATCTTTCTGGAAAATGTTAATGATAGGAAGTAAATTACAACGCTTTGATACCAAATCAGGAGGTTATATATAAATCTGAACCGATTTTCCCTGAATACTCATTCATGTAAAAAGACCTCTTTCTGCCGAATTTCGCACTGATCGGATATAAAATACAGTTTCTACAGCGCTTACATGTCAAATCCGGGGTAACATATATATGGGGGCTATATCTAAATCTGAACCGATTTTCTCCAATACAGGGTGGCTGATATGTAGGGCAACAAAGTAAAGCGCTGTATTTTTTTAATTTTTTTTTAAATTTTATTGTTCAAAAGCAAAAAATGTCGGAAATAAAATAAAATTTTAGAAACAGTTTAGATTTGTTCGAATTGGCCACCATCGGCACGAATTATGACCTTCAAACGGCCGACAAAGCCATCACACGCTGCACGAAAGTGGCTCTGCGGTATTTTGGCCCATTCCCGGCGAAGCGCCGATACTTTGGTATTTTTTAGTGCGAACCTTACTTTCTAAAATGCCCCAGGCGCAAAAGTCCAACGGATTGAGATGCGGAGATCTTGGTGGCCATTGTGAGGTAGAAATGAAGCGAGGAACCTCCTTTTTAAGCCATTCTTGGTTGACGCGTGCTGAGTGCGATGGTGCTGAGTCCTGTTGGAATGTCCATGGTCTGCAGCCGAAATGTTTGTCGGCTTCAATACTGTCTTTAGGACATTTTCCCGATAATATTCGGCATTTATTTTGACACCATGGTCGATGAATACAAGCGGGGAGCGACCATCGGCCGTTACGGCGGCCCACACCATTACCATCGGCGGCCCTTGAGTTCTGGTGGCCAATCGAAGGTGTAAATTTTCAGCTGACCTCTTTGGCAAGTAAACCCGATCATTTTGTTTGTTCACAAACTGCTCAATTTGGAATGGCTTCTCATCGGAGAAAACCGAATTCGGTAACTGGCCACTTTCGTGCAAGCGAAGCAACTCCTTGGCTCTTTCCAGTCTAACTTTTTTATGTGCATCGGTGAGCTCTTGCACTTTTTGGAACTTCAATGGCTTCAGTCCAAGCTCATTTTTTAATATGTGTTGTATCCGTTCTTGCGATATGTTCAGCTCACGAGCAATTTTTCTACCACTGGGGCGTTGATTTCGATCAAATCTGGCCTTCACTTTTCGGATCATTTCTGGTGTTGTTACCGTTTTTTTTCGTCCACTTTTTGGTTGCGATGCAACACTGCCAGCATCACGGTAACGAGCAATGGTACTAGAAACAAAAGATTTATTCACATTTAAATGCTGGAGGGCTCTAACGATAGCCACTTGTGTTTTTCCACCCAAATATAAAGCAATCACACTATCATGCTTGAATTCCATCACGAATAACTTGTTTTCTGAATGCAATAGAACAAAATGCTTTTGTAAGCTTGTAAACAATAAAATAAACTGTCACTGAAATAAATTTGTCAGCTGAAATTGGTTGCAATCAGGGTTACCATAACCTTTTTTGCGGAAAGGAGGACTTTTGTGTCAGAAATGGAGGACATTTGTAACATTTACAAAGAGAGTTTGAAACTTTCGGAGGACATTTATAGAATACAATTTCCTATGATAATGCTTTGTACAACAATTTGTATTTTGTAGCGCTTAGATGCCAAATCGGAGGATTATATCGAAATCTGAACAAATGTTCTTCAAATTTGGCAAGGTTTGTTATTGGGTGCTACATTTAAATCTGAGCAGATTTACACCAAATTCGACAATGTGGGCCCTTGGATCAAGAAACTCCATCCTGCTTAATTCCAAAGTGATTGGATATGAAAAAGCTTCTGTGGCGCTAAAAGGCCATATCGGAAAGAAAATTTATATAGGACCTATATATAAATCTGAACCGACTTTGACCAATTACTTCCCAGGTATGAAATAGCCCTTATTGTCAAATTTTAGCAAGATCGGAATGAAAGTGCGACCTGTACTTACGGAACAATTTTAAATATACAGACAGACAATCGGTGTTCTTTAAAGTGGGTCTAGCTCCAGTATTTTTAGGTGTTAGTTATAATAAATAAGTGAAGCGGCGTTAAGATCTGACAAGCCGAATTTTGCATACTCTACGCCATAGACTGTTATTTGATTCTTTGAAATTTGTTGCGTTAAGAAGTAAAATCTTGAGGTACCTTTGTGTGGGGGCTATATCAAAACATGGACCTATGATGACCATCGTTCGTTTGAAGGGTTCTGTATATACATACTCCCAAACTACCAATTTCAGTTCGTCCAGTTGAAATTTGCAGTCTCTATGGCGTTAATAAGCCAAATCGGACAGAAGATGCTAAACATTTATCGATATTGCCCATTTTCAATCCTAAGTTACCTGCAGCTATAAGAAGTATATGTACCAAATTTCAGTCATCGAGCTCAAGTGGTTCGGCCTATTGTGCGCTCCTTATTTATGATTTTCATACCCCACGGATTACAGAAAATCGGTACTAGACACGTATTTTCTCAGTATCCTCCAGTCATATCCTCTGAGATGAGTCAAGTGTGGCAATATGTCGGAACCGAAATATCGGGATCTTGCATGTGTGAAATCTGGGCAGTGACACAGAAAATGTTCCATCGTTTTGATGTTTTCCCTGCATGCCCTGTACTCGTCGTTTTCTGCTAGTCCTATGCGATGAAGATGTGCCTGTAAGCTTGAGTGTCCCGTTTAAACACCCATCATCTAAAACTGCTTGTTTTCTTCTCATTTGGGTCACCCCACAGTATCTTTGCAGTTGCTCCATTCCACACAGTTTTGTGAGCCATCACTGCCCAGTGCTTCAACTCATCCTTCGTGGCTTCGAAAGGTTTCCGATTTTCCAAGTTTGTCACTCGTAGTTCTCTGCCCTTTGAAGCCAAGCTCTTTGCTCGTTCATTTTCAATCACTCCGTTGTGTCCCGGTACCCAGAAAATACGCAGTTGACCATGGACTGAGTAATTATTTATCGTTCTTTTACAGTCTAAAACTGTTCTGGATTTGACCTTTTCCGATGTTATTGCATATTTAGGCTTTGTGGTATTATTGTAGTACTAACTTTGTACTAAAAGTACTTGCAAGTATAATTCATGTGAAGGTTTACTGATTGTGAAAAATTTTAATTTGTAACAAAAGAAGGACAAATCCATCATTTTTGAAAAAGGAGGGAGGACGGTAGGACACTGGTTAAAAAGGAGGACGTATGGTAACCCTGGTTGCAATACATATCAGCCACCCTGTATATGTGTAAAGTTTCGTCGAGATCGGACCATAATTGCGACCTGTACTTTGATTACAGGAATACATGCACAGACAGACAGACAGACGGACATAGCTAAATCAACTCAGAAAGTGATTCTAAGTCGATCGGTATAATAAACGATGGGTCTATTTCTTTTACTTTTGGGTGTTACAAACAAATGCACAAAGTTATAATACCCTGTACCACACTGTGGTACAGGGCTACGAAGTCAAGTAATTTAACTTCGCTGAAAATATCTGTGGTTTTCTGGAATAACCGCCTATGTCAGAAATTTTCGATTTCGGGATTTTGGCATAAATCTATTCAGCTAATCACTGTGTTCAAAATGGACACTTTAAAAACGTACCAGAAAGGAGACCCTATGGTCTTGTTTTCGCGATATTCGGCCACAAAGTTTGCAAGGAAATCAGAGAGGTTAGTTATATCTGAGGTGGATGACTTCGGAATACTTGCTTCAGTCCAAAGAACGAAATGAAGGGAACCCTTGGAGAATTATTTCATTCACAAACGCTTCGCACTCCGAAAAAATTGCGATCAAATCTTATCATATGTCAAACGTCATACAAACCGACTACATTTTTAGTTGGTTTCTTTGAGAAAAATAATCCTTGCGAAAAATTACTATAGGTCTCCTTTCAATATATTTATGAACAATCAACAGTTTTCATAAATTAGCAAGTTTTCTTAGTTAGCTTTCTAGTTTCTATAAAAACTATCCGAAAAATTATTTACAAAAAATTTAAATCAAAAACTAATATTAATACATATTTTCTGCTATGTGTAGAAAACTACACACATTATTTAATAACTCGAAATCTGCTTATTCTATATATCGCACCTGTTCCACAAAAGGGTAACAACTAAAAATTTTAAAAATTTCAGTAGAGGCCAAAAACTGTTTCCGTTAATATTAACGGTATATTACAAAAAAAGAATATGTCGTTGCAATAAAATATCATAGAAAAAAATAATGACGCTATTTTCCTCTTTGTTTTTTTATTGATTTTAGAAAAATAACAATTTTTTGAAAAAAGTTTGTATATAAATAGTGGTATTATTTTGAGTTGTACCTTTTTAACTGAAAAATCTTACTCGGATTATAAATTGAAAAGGGCACAACTAAAAATATTACTCTTTAGATGATAAATCAACGGTCCCATTTGCTTAATCACTTGGAGACAATTCAAAATATAACAGCCTGTTTCTGTAACTTAAAAATTTGCTTTCGTTCGCCTCCCAGACGACAAACAGCTGATTTGGGTTTCACTAACTACCATTACAACGAGAAGTCGTACGATAATGAACTCGTACGAAAACGTAATCATTTCAGTGCAAATTTTGGTTTCTCTATCTCTCTTTGCTGTCATCTCGGCGAACACAAATGTCAGATCGAGTCACTCTATTTTATTTGTCGACTGATAGGAACAATGGCAAAAAAACGTTATTAAAAGCAAAAAATAAGTAGATATTAATATAATTATGGTAAAAACAATTAAACAATAATAAAATTGTATACATATTTAATCATAAAGAAGTCAACATTGGCAGCTCGCTAAGATGGAAAAAAATAATCAGTGCACAATGAGAGTGACGTGAGAGAGAGAGAAAGAAATGAGAGTCTTGGTGCAGCTCAGCTGACCACCCAGGGTTGCTTTTTTGGGCACCGCTAGTGTAAACAGTACAGAGATGTATTTGCTAAGGTCGACTATACAAAAATGTGTGCTTTTTTAGACCGGAAGTTGTAAAATTATTGATCTGGCAATTACATTATTTTCCAATTAGTAAATTGCTAACGTCATTGACGTAAGGCCAGGCTAACGCACGATAGAACGTTAGAGAAACCAAATTCCTGACGAAAGTGAGTGACTGGTTTTCGTTCGCAGAGGCTTTCGTTAGAAATACAGAAACAGGCCGTAACTCTTTAGATGAATCTAAAGACGTTATTCTGAAAACACAGAGAGACATAACGGTTTTTTATTATGAAAAAGAAGAAAAATCAACGTAAATTTTTTGCAGTGGGTAGAAATTGCCATTTAAAAATTTTGAGTTGTTACCCTTTTGTGGAACAGGTGCGATATATAAAAATGAAATGGTGTTCGTTGGTACGCGATGGACTCGAAAACGGCTGAACAGATTTTCTGAATTTTTGCATGAGAATATATTTTGGTGTGTGGAAGGTTCGTAGCTGTATTCGGTTTTGATTGGACAAAGAAGCGTGGCACCGCCCATACAACGTAAAATTTAAAAGTGGAATATCTTGGGTACTATTGGATCAAAATACTCGAAATTCATTATGTGTGTCCTTGGTACCAGTACACACCATGGAGCCAAAAACCGGTGTGATAGTGACAGTGGCCGTGGCACCGCCCATACAACTTAAAATTCAAATATGAAATATTTCGAATACTATTGGAGCAAAATTTTCGAAATTGGGTATGTGTGACCTTGGTGTCATTACGTATCATGTAGCTGAAAACTGGGGTGATAGTGGGCGTGGCAGTGCCCACCGACCTAAAATTCAAATATGAAATATTTCGAGTACTATTGCAGTAAAATCCTCGAAATTTAGTATGTGTGACCTTGGTACCAGTACGCGTCACAGGACTAAAACGGGGAAACAGTGAAAGTGGGCGTGGCACCGCCCAGACTACCTAAAATTCAAATATGAAATATTTCGAATACTATGTATAGTAGCGAAATTCTCAAATTTGGGCATGTGTGACATTGGTGATAGTGTTGGTGGACGTGAAATCGCCCACTCAACATGAAATTTAAAAATGCTTTATTACGAGTATTACTGCGGTAAGAGTCCCCAAATTTGGTATATGTGACATTGGTAGCAGTATGCGTGATGGAACGATAAACTGCTGTGACAGTAATAGTGGGTGTGGCACCGCCCACACAACCTGAAATTTACAAATACTATATTTTGAGCACTATTGCAGTAAGATCGGCGATATTTAGTATTTGTGTCTTGGTAGCAGTACGCTTGTTGGAGCCAAAAACATGTGTGATTGTGACAGTAGGCGTTGTACGACCCACACTACCAGAAATTCAGAAGTGCAATATTTTGATTGCTATTGGACCAAAATTCTCGAAATTTGGTATGTGGAACCAGATCAAGTGCTGGAGCAAGAAACTGGCGTGATAGTAACAGTGGGCGTGGCACCGCCCACACAACCTGAAATGTGAAACATGACATCTGAATATAAAATATTTCCTGCACTATTGCAGCTAGCCTGTAAAAATGGGTGTGTAACCTTCGAACCACAACCAACGATTGAACCAAAAACTAGCATCGTATTAACAGTGGATACTTCTACACAACCTGAAATTTCAAAATTCATTATTTCGATTACTACATCTGCCATGGTTTCGAAGTTTGGGTGTCTGGCCTTGGTACCAGTAGGGGTGATGGACCTACAAACAGAAACGATGGAAACAGTTGGCATGACACCCCCATATAAATAAAAAATGTTGAACGCAATATTTGAAATAGTATTGCGGCGATATCTTTGCAAAAGAGAGTGATAAGGGCGTGGCGCCGCCCATACAACCCGAGATGTGAATTTAAAAAATTTCCAATATCATTGCAGGACAGTTTTGAAAATTTGCATGAAAATAGCGTCGATGACAAAGTGCTCAAAACGAAATATACAGAGGCATTGCACTCATTGCCTTGAAGTTTATAGTGGATGCTGTTGATAGCACTCTGCGGAATCTGATTAAAAAGCCGATCAGTGGAAGTATCTGTGCATACGGCAGAAAACTAAATAACTGGAAACCATTATATCTAGATTGATGCTTGACCAAGTGTGTTTAGTATTCAAGTGCCTTCAAAGTTAGCACATGACTCAACCAAATTGGGAGATATCGGATTAGAGGGCGTGACTACGCGCATGCGGCATCGTTATAGAAAAAATAAATACTGATAGAATTATTGCACTAATTGGTATAACTGTATTTCACATCAATCTATATGCCCCAACAGACAATGAGCGACGTAGCCTCCCAAGGTGATTTGACGGGTATTGCACTACACGAAATTTGTGAATTTAAGTGCAATATGGATGACCCGAAAACACTGCCGTAATATCAAGAGTGTCAACATATCATATGGTTCTATTGCACTGACACTCACTTTGAGGGCAGCGAAGCGCACCGGGTCAGCTAGTCTATATATATAAAATTATGTGTGTTTGTGTGTGTGTATGTTAGGTTAGGTTAGGTTGAAGAGAGGAGACGTTTAAACGTCTCATGTCCATGGACATACACTTAAGCCAGTGGTTCGGCCTGTTATGCGCTCCTTATTTATGATCTTTTTATACCTCACGAGCTACAGAAAATCGGTACTAGACACGAATTTTCTCAGTATCTTCCAGTCATATTCTCTAAGACGAGCCAAGTCTGGTAATATGTCGTACCCGAAATGTTGGGATCTTGCATGTGTGAAAGCCGGACAATGACACAGAAAATGTTCCATCGTTTCGATGTTTTCTCTGCATGCCCTGCATTCGTCTTTCCTGCTAGTCCTATGCGATGAAGATGTGCTTGTAAGCTTGAGTGTCCCGTTAGAACACTCATCATCTTACTAATATCGATCTTGTTTAGTTTCAGAAGACTTCTTGTTTTCTTTTCATTTGGGTCACCCCACAGTATCTTTGCAGTTGCTCCTACTGTTGCGCTATTCCACACAGTTTTGTGAGCCATCACTGCCCAATGCTTCAACTCATTTTTCGTGGCTCCGAAAGGTTTCCAATTTTCCAAGTTTATTGCTCGAAGTTCACTGACCTTTGAAGCCAAGCTGTTTGCACGTTCATTTCCAATCACTCAGCCAGTTCTCAAACTTCTGCTTGAAATACGGTGTTATAGTCAGGGAGGCGGAAGTGAAGTTCGACTTCTGGTTCATCAATAAAAAGACCCAGACACGTCCTTCCTCCTGTGTATGTTACGTAAGGACTCCAAAACGGCTGGACCGATTTTTATGAAATTTTCAGGGAATCTTCAGATAACCCTAGCGGGTAACATAGGCTATATAAATTGTTGATTGAGGGGGCGTGGCCTCGCCCATATAAGCCAATTTGGAGATATCGTTTTTTTTAGTGATTCCTACTGTCCGTACCTACGAATAGATGATCGAGATTCCTACCGTCTCTATCTGATTGGGACTGCAACGTGATCACAAATGGCCCACCCGTCCTGGGATTTTGGAAATCTGAAATCTGGGGCAACGCAGTGGACCGGGTCCAGCTAGTTTCTCATAAAAGTGTTGAAAAGGGACTCACAGTATTTTTTCGCGAGGAATCTTTTTCTCAAAGGCACAAACTAATAATTTAGAAATTTGTTCGTCTTTTGGCATATGATAAGATTTGATTGCAGTTTTATAGCGATAAGGTGATGAGAAGTGGGGACGACTGTTTTGAGAAAAATAATTCTCCAAGAGTTCCCTGTATTTCGTTCCTTGCACTGAAGCGTGTTTTCCGAAATTTTCACTTCAAAATCACCTCCGAGAAAACTAACCTCTCTGATTTCCTTGTAAACTTTGTGGTTGAATAACGCGAAAACAAGAGCTAACCTAGAAAAACAATTTCCCAATAAGCTGATATCCAGAAACTCCACATTCCGTTGGCCCCCAGGTCGCCTGACCTTACTGCACCTGACTTTTTCTTGTAGGGTTATTGCAAACAGGGAGTCTATAAAGCAAAACCAACAAATTTGAATGAACTAAAGCAATCCATTCGAGAAACAATTGCGGTTATTCCTATAACTTTTTGCTAAGATGCCGCACAGGCATCAACGAGCAGGTGAGCATTTAAATTCCATTATTTTTAAAACTAATTAAGCTATATTTAATAAAATTTAATGAGATTTAGCATGAGTAAAAGAAAAAAACATAATTCCATACACTGAAAAAAAATTATTTGAGTTTCTTAATGTAGCAATATTGATCAGCCACCCTGTATTTACTCTTTATTGATTTTAAAATAGCTTTCGAAAGAAATTCAATATAGAACGATAAGACAACAAGTGTGCCGATAAAAATTAAAAAACATAATAAAATCAATATATGCAAATGCAGAACTTCAAGTTCTACCCAATGGAAAACTCAGTAACAAACCTCACTTCACAAACCTTACTTTTCCACTATTTTCCAAATACGACAGTTAACCAAAATTATATTGGAGAAGTGAGGCTTTACAATGAATTCTCATTGGTTGTGTGTAGAAATATACTTTATTGAGTGTCACGGCTCAGAAACCACGATCCAGCATGTGTGCTGCCAATTTTAATATTTATACACCGCTATGTATAAAATATGTGTTTATTAAAAATTACAGAAACAAAATGGTTTGCAGCCGGGATAATATCCTAGTTAGAATCAACAAGTAAAAGCGTTAAGTTCGGCCATGCCGAATCGTATATACCCTCCACCATGGATAGCATGTGAGCTCACAAAATAACTCAAACCTAAAGAAAATAACACCGAAAACACAGAAAAAAATATGGTAGATGAGAACAGTAGGAAAAATATAGTAGATGAGAACAGTAGGAATAACAACAAGTTAGATGCTATATATGGGAGCTATATCTAAATATGGACCGATATCGCCCATTTTCAATCCCAAGTTACCTGCAGCTATAAGAAGTATCTATACCAAATTTCAGCCTCCTAGCTCAAGTATTATAGATTGTAGCGTGATTACAACATGCGGATGGACAGACGGACGTGGCTAAATCGTCTTAGAATTTTACGACGGGGTGACAAAATGAATATACCCCCCATCCTATGGTGGAGGGTATAAAAATTGCAGATCGAATGAAAGCAAGCAAGCGAACATGTTACGTATTTGATTATAACTAACAATTTCGCTTGCGATGCAATGGGTATTTGGTAGTACAGGGAGGTGCAAAAATAATCACCCGAGAAGATAGTAATCACCCTATTGGAAACGATATAAATTTTGCATATGGTTAAATGTTTTTACAGCGAAATAACATTGCTTTATTAAATGGCAGGCATTTATTTATTGACCAAACGTTCTTCGTTTAAAATATACTACAGCAAAAGAACATTGGGTGATTAAAGTTGTACCGGGTGATTACTTTTGTCCCGGGTGATTACTTTTGTCCCGGGTGATTACTTTTTTCCCACCCTGTATATTCTAAATTACGAAATATTTTTGATTATATATTGCCGGCACATAAAAACCCTAAAATAGGCGATGCGCCCATTAAGTAGGTACCACTGTACCCAGCTATTCGTTTGTAACATTCAGATATTCACTCATTCACTGGTTCTGCTATTTTGCATAACGTTTGATTGTCTTCGTTCATGGAAGCTACCAGAGAGAGTGGCTGTCGGTCGTGGTCCCATGTGGAAATAGTTATGTATGCTTTTGCATAAAACGAGCACTGCGGCTGATATGCGATGAAATTTTTGATGTGCTATTGCTCGGGCTTTGCTGTGCTGCTCTGGAATACTTTTACTTTGGTCTGTTTGCTTATCTTCGTACCCATTCGTCCGTACGTACATTTATTGTCGTTGTTGTCTTGCCAGTAAAAAATTCTACATATAAAATGCAAGCGTGAGTCAGCGAGTCATCAACATCCGACAGTCAGTCGACGGAGCATTGTTGGATGGGGTGGTAGTCGAAACTGTGGGTTTGATTCTGGACTTCGCGTCATATGTAATGCCATTCCACGCCACCGTATAGGTTTGAAGTCAAATTATTTCCCTGTCAGCCAACCCATCACAGCGGGAAACGCTGCTTCTGTTGTTGTTGTAGCTCATGTTTCCGTTCGCGAACACATGCATTATCTGTGTGTATGTATTTGACCGTATGAGTGAGTGGAGGTTTGTGGCTCAGAACTGTGAATTAGGACTATTGGTCCTTTGAAATTTAAGTTCTTGAAAAGTCATTTTTGACTGCGAATAAAGTTCAACAAAATGAAAACGAAATTTACTTTATACTAGTATGTTGTAGTAAAATCGGTAAAGAAACATAGACCAGTCCACCATAGACAACTTGGGCTGAAATTATAAAATTTTTGTTGAAAAATTTATTAATTTCACTCATATTTCTTTCAAATTCGCAAATGCCACTTGGAGGCGTTTGATGCATATATCAAAGAATGGACGGCTATTTCCCATTTACAATCGCAAGTTACCTGCAACTACGAGTACAAGAAGTATCTGAACCAACATTCGTCGGAAATCAACATATGACGAGTTAATGGCGAAATACGATCGCATATGCTGCAACGAAATTGGAATGTCTCAAAAACAATTTATTAATTTCACTCATATTTCTTTCAAATTCGCAAATGCCACTTGGAGGCGTTTGATGCATATATCAAAGAATGGACGGCTATTTCCCATTTACAATCGCAAGTTACCTGCAACTACGAGTATAAGAAGTATCTGAACCAACATTCGTCGAAAATTTTTTTGATTTTTTTAAATAAATGAAAGCGAAATCCATTTAGAAACTTTTTATAAATTTATTCTGAAAAATAAACTTCATTAAAAATTCTGACCTTTTTGCATTACTTAGTATTCACTTCCTTAATTTTCCGGGTTGCACAAAATAAATCATTTTGACTCACTAAATAAAGTTCGGCTGCTGAGTCTCAGCCGCTAAAATTGCCGACGGCGCCGGCTGCTGCGCGCCGCTGATTTGCGCCACGTCGCCTTCATAGCCTGGCACCTACTAGAGTTATGCTATGGTCAGACTGCGTAGCCAAAGATACTACCAGTTGGACTCCAAAAATCATAGACTTGTGACCAGTCTGAGATCACTGCCCAGTCCCTATCTTGCGAATAGATGGGAACTTTAGGATTCGTAGATCCCCCTAACACGGCTCAACAATAAAACATGTTTTTGCTGCGGCGCAGGGTTTTGCAATAGATTTGGATATATGGGATAGGTTTGGATATTGGCGATAAACCGTGGTATGGCAAAATAGAGAGTTTGAACCGTATATTTTAGCATAAATCTAGAACCACTTAACCGAATTGGTTCAGTATTGGTTAAATTATCAAAATTTAGTAGCCTTCATTTTCTTCTAATATAATTTTTTCAAATCCCCAAAATGATTTGGAATTAAACATTGTTCTACTAGATTTAATGGTTAAAATTCTTCCTTGTTCCAAAAGGTAAATCAAAGACTTAAAATTGAAGCGTTGTTTACTTTTTTACAAAAACACATAAGGGTTTGTCTAAAATGTGGTAAATTGTAGCATATGATGACAGAAATATAGCATATGATGACAGAAAATGTAGAAACCACATTTTACATCCGATCTTTATGAAATTCGACAGAGAGAGTTTTATTATTACGTGAATGAACACTACCAAATTCGGAGAAAATCCGATCAGATTTAGATATAGCCGCCATATATATGTTTCACCCGATTTGGCATGTAAGCGCTGTAGGAACTGTATTTTAAATCAGATCAGTACGAAATTTGGCAGAGAGAGTTCTCTTATTACATGAATAAACACTGCCAAATTCGGGGAAAATCGGTTCCGATTTAGATATAGCCACCATATATATGTTTCACCCGATTTAACATTTAAGCGCTGTAGAAATCGTGTTTTATATCCGATCAGTACGAAATTTAACAGAGAGAGTTCTCTTATTACATGAATAAACACTGCCAAATTCGGGGAAAATCCGTTCAGATTTAGATATAGCCCCCATATATATGTTTCACCCGATTTGACATGTAAGCGCTGTAGGAACTGTATTTTAAATCAGATCAGTACGAAATTTGGCAGAGAGAGTTTTCTTATTACATTTATAAACAATGTCAAATTCGGGTAAAATCGGTTCAGATTTAGATATAGTCCCCATATATATGTTTCACCCGATTTGACATTTAAGCGCTGTAGAAACCGTATTTTACATCCGACCTTTACGAAATTCGGCAGAGAAAGTTACCTTATTACATGAATAAACACTGCCAAAGTCGGAGAAAATCGATTCAGATTTAGATATAGCCCCCATATATATGTTTCACCCGATTTAACATTTAAGCGCTGTAGAAATGGTGTTTTATATCCGATCAGTACGAAATTTAACAGAGAGAGTTTTTTTATTACATGTTTGAACACTGCCAAATTCGGGGAAAATCGGTTCAGATTTAAACATAGTCCCAATCTATATGTTACACCCGATTTGACATGTAAGCGCTGTAGAAACCGTGTTTTATATCCGATCAGTACGAAAATCGGCAGAGAGTTTGCTTATTACATGTATGAACACTGCCAAATTCTTATCGCAATGCCCATTTTCGCATTGGTAGGTAGGTGTAGGGTATTACATAGTCGGCCCGGCCCGACTTTCTGTCTTTCCTTACTGGTTAATTAAAAAGTTGTACACATAAGAAACTGGAAATGCGAGTTTTATTTAAAAAATGTACTTCTTTAATGAAAAAAGTTGTATACCGAAGAAACCGCAAAAGTGCTACACAATTGTGATATTAACACTACTCTGCTATTCAAAAACTGTACACTTCAGAAAATTGCTTTAATAGATTTGTAGTATATGATGATCATATACGGCAAAGTAGTACAATTTATCTCACAGAAAAATGTATATATATGTGGATTCCATTACGGAGTTCATCCTACGAATATGTTTGATACAAATTTTCTTTATATTAATCAATAATATATAAATAGATTTTTCAGACAAAAATAATCAGAAAATTTTTAACAACAGTTTAGATGATGGAATTGTTCGCGTCAAAACTTGGTGGGGTTGCAGAAGCACGATGTATATGACGTGTGCCAAAAATACAGCTGCCAACGTGATAGGATACGAAGATACAGGGTGTCAAATTTTTGACCATTGTATCTCCTTATTACGTCGACCGATTCAAATGAACCGTCGCTTGTATGACAGCTATTTAGAAACGCACAAAATGTACATTGATAATTGTTTGTAAATATTAAGGGCCTGTTTCTGTAACATATTTTCGTTCGTCTACGGCGAACGATCAAAATTCTCTCAGCTATTACTTGAATTCTATAAAACGCAGGTTAGAAATATTTTAGGAACAAGCTTTTTACATGATTTTCTACAGACACAACGAATTATAAACTTCTGTGACTTATAGATTTCTCGGAATAATTGAGTGATTTTTGATCGTTCGCAGTAGACGAACGAAAAAAAGTTACAGAAACAGGCAATAAATATTAAATTTTAATTGTTTTCCGCGTATGGGATTCTATATCTTCGAACTATAAAAACAAAGCCCATTCTGTTTACTATATCAATACGAATTTTCGTAATGGGATGACAACCAGCGAATCCTAGCGAACTGATATAAGAATTGATCTCGAATTTCACGCTTTTTAAAAAATAGAATCGCGACAAACGCTTTTTTACCAAATTTAAATTTCTATTAAAACGAGTGTCCAAAAACTGTAATAATCGTAAGTCATCTCCCTATGCTCTGTGTAAAATTTATATTTGCAATCTTTTTAAATCGTATTTCGTGAAAAAATTTTAAGTGAAATTAAAATTCAACTTCATGTATTTAGTTAATTTTAGGTAAATTATTTAGAGTAAAACAAAGTGATTAGCTATTTCCATAAATATAAATTTTTCTAAGTCCACCTAATTTGCCTATTTCGAATATATAGATAGACATACACGCTGAAAAAAAATCGCTTCTGTAGTGTATTGTCCCAAACATATTCGGCTTGAAACATATATATGTTTAGGGTACAATCTAAACATATAATATTGGGTACACACAAAACGTATATATTTGGGAAAATTTTATTCTAGACAAATTTTTGTTTGCATCCCAATATGTTTTTATTTGGGACCATTATTTAAGAAACAAATATTTATTTGCACTTAAGAATTCAGAAAATACGTTAGTTGTGTTAAATTTTTTACTAATTTTAAATATATTTTTTAGAAATTTTTAATGTTCGTAAAAATATAAATAACAATAATTGAAATCGTAAAATGATGGATCAAAATAAATTACTTGGAGGATTGACAAAAAATGATGACATGGAATACTAACTCAGAAATTTTAAATGATTGCTTTAAACAGAAGTTAATGCTGCATATGGTATTGTAACTGGGAGGTACAATTCGAAACTAAGGACAAATTTAAACTGAAATTCTAAAAAGTCAGCAAAAGTTTTGAAATTTTTTTTTTAATAAAATATATTGGGATAAATTCCCAAACAATAATTTTATTTGTATTTAAACACATATTTTATTTGAGAAATTTAGTTTGCAAATATATTTTGTTGTGATATATGAATATATGCGTTTCAAATATATTTTATTGATTTTTAAATACAATTTATTTGCTCAGAAATATACAGTATTTAAATATTTGTGTTACAAATATATTTCCTTTCGATTCAAACATATCAAAAAAGCCGATTTTGTCCCATGTATAGTAAATTGTATAAGTAAAGTTAGAGTGAAGCTCTAAAATTTGTTTCTCCTCATTTGGTGGATTGTTTACAGTAACCCAGTTAAAATTGAAGTTGCCTTTTTCGATTTATTGCCCTTTTTGCAGGCCAGAAATACTCAGTTTGTTCATTTTTACGTGTTGTTGTGTTCTTGATTGGTTTTACTAATTAGCTTAAACTTTTTAACATATTTATCGATTTTCTTCGGAATGGTCTCTTTTTATATATCACCGATCAGACTTTACCACATAACAATAAAAATATTGAAATTTTGATAGTTTTAGGAAGCTTTTATTACAAATTATTACTTTATTTTTTTAAAAAAAAATATTTTTCGCAGTGTCCTGGAAGATATCGTCGAAACAGCTAAATGGATGACAAAATTATATTAGGGAAAAAATTATATTAATTGAAGGCTATTTAATATTGGATCTTCCAAAGCTGTCCTGAAATAATTCGGATAAATGGTTCTCGAGTTATGATAAAATATGTGTTTTTCTATATTGTTATATGTTTATCTTTATTTTGATAGATAGACCAAAAAAAAATCTTGAAGAAATAGACCTAAGCTTTCATTTGAGCAAATTACCCATATATTAAAATGTTGTCATTAAAATTTATAATGAAATAGTTTTTTACTTAATACATTGTAAAGTATTAAAATAAATTAAAACTACTACGTGGGAGGCTTGTCTGAATTAATACCAAATACCCCAGTGTGTGCCGTTTCAATTTATTAACACATTAATACAATTAACCAGTTAACTGTGGAATTTCAATTGTCGAATCTGATCTCATGTGCGTAATAAAAATCAGCGGTGACGAGTATAATCGTCGTACGCATAGGATCAAAATGACGAGTATTGTCGTCAAACACATTTTGCGTATGATAATGCATGTGACGAATATATTCGTCAAACCCATGGTAGTTTATGAAAATATAGACGAATTTTTTAATTTCATTTTTTAAATTTTATTGTTCAAAAGCAAAAAATGTCGGAAATAACATAAAATTTTAGAAACAGTTAAGATTTGTTCGAATTGGCCACCTTTGACACGAATTATGGCCTTCAAACGGCCGACAAAGCCATCACACGCTGCACGAAAGTGGCTCTGCGGTATTTTGGCCCATTCCCGGCGAAGCGCCGTCTTGAGATGATCGATACTTTGGTATTTTTTAGTGCGAACCTTACTCTCTAAAATGCCCCAGCCGCAAAAGTCCAACGGATTGAGATCCGGAGATCTTGGTGGCCATTGTTCGGTAGAAATGAAGCGAGGAACCTCTTTTTATAGCCATTCTTGGTTGACGCGTGCTGAGTGCGATGGTGCTGAGTCCTGTTGGAATGTCCATGGTCTGCGGCCGAAATGTTTGTCTGCCCAGGGCTTCAATACTGTCTTTAGGACATTTTCCCGATAATATTCGGCATTTATTTTGACCCCATGGTCGATGAATACAAGCGGGGAGCGACCATCGGCCGTTACGGCGGCCCACACCATTACCATCGGCGGCCCTTGAGTTCTGGTGGCCAATCGAAGGTGTACATTTTCAGCTGACCTCTTTGGCAAGTAAACCCGATCATTTTGTTTGTTCACAAACTGCTCAATTTGGAATGGCTTCTCATCGGAGAAAACCAAATTCGGTAACTGGCCACTTTCGTGCAAGCGAAGCAACTCCTTGGCTCTTTCCAGTCTAACTTTTTTATGTGCATCGGTGAGCTCTTGCACTTTTTGGAACTTCAATGGCTTCAGTCCAAGCTCATTTTTTAATATGTGTTGTATCCGTTCTCGCGATATGTTCAGCTCATGAGCAATTTTTCTACCACTGGGGCGTTGATTTCGATCAAATCTGGCCTTCACTTTTCGGATCATTTCTGGTGTTGTTACCGTTTTTTTTCGTCCACTTTTTGGTTGCGATGCAACACTGCCAGCATCACGGTAACGAGCAATGGTACGAGAAACAAAAGATTTATTCACATTTAAATGCTGGAGGGCTCTAACGATAGCCACTTGTGTTTTTCCACCCAAATATAAAGCAATCGCCCTATCACGCTTGAATTCCATCACGAATAACTTTTTTCTGAATGCAATAGATCAAAATGCTTTTGTAAGCTTGTAAACAATAAAATGAACTGTCACTGAAATAAATCTGTCAGCTATCAGACTAGCGGTTTAGAAATGATAGCAACCTGAAGTTTATTGCAATACATATCAGCCACCCTGTACAAATATTTGCATTTATGTATAACAGCTGGACCCGGTCCACTTCGTTGCCCCAGATTGAAATTTCCAATCCCGTCCATTTTTGAACCAATCACGAATCCTGCCACCAAATACATAAAATAACAGCACTCTCGATAACAAATTGTGCAAGATATCTCAATTTCAAAATGTGGCTTACATGGGCGGGGCCACGCCCATTAGTCTGATCCCGGCTATTTTTGAAACAATCACGTAGACTACCACCAGATTTTTATGTACAAATTACAGCACTCTCGCCAAAAAATTGTGCAAGATATCTCAATTAAAAACTTTGACTTATATGGGCGGTGCCACGCCCATTCGTCCGATTCCGCCCATTTTTAGACTAATCATGTAGACTGCCACCTGATACATATGCACAGCACTCTCGCTAACAAATTGTGCAAGATAAGTCAATTTCAAAATTTGGCTTATATGGGCGGAGCCACGCCCATTAGTCCGTTTCCGCCCATTTTTGGACCAATCACGTAGACTGCCACCAGATACATATACACACAATTCCAGCTCTCTCGATATCACATTGTGCAAGATATCACATTTAAAAATTTGGCTTATATGGGCGGTGTCATGTCCATTAGTCCGTTTCCGCCCATTTTTGGGCTGGGCCAATACTTTTGGTCCGATCCCGGCTATTTTTTTTCACACTCACGTAGACTACCACCTGATACATATGTACAAAATTACAGCACTCTCGCTGACAAAATTTCCAAGATATCTCAATTTCAAAGTTTGACGTATATGGGCGGGGCCACGTCCATTCGTCCGATCCCGCTCATTTTTAAACCAATGAGGTAGACAACCACCAGATGCATATGTACAAATATACAGCACTCTCGCCAAAAAATTGTGCAAGATATCTCAATTCAAAAATTTTACTTATATGGGCGGGGCCACGCCCATTGGGCCGATCGCGTCCATTTTTGAGCCAATCATGTAGACTACCACCAGATACATATGCACAAAATTACGGCATTATGGCTAACAAATTGTGCAAGATATATCAATTTCAAAATTTGGCTTATATGGGCGGAGCCACGCCCAATTGTCCGATTCCGCCCATTTTTGGACCAATCACGTTGACTGCCACCAGATACATATGTACACAATTACTACACTCTCGCTAACAAATTGTGCAAGATATTTCAATGTTAAAATGTGTCTTATGTGGGCGCGGCCACGCCCACTTTATACTCGTATATTGAAAATTCATGTAGCCTATTTTCATCACGCCACACACATGTACATTCTGTGCAAGTTTCAAGAAGATCGGTCCAGCCGTTTAGACGACTATACGTTACAAACAAACCAACAAACGCACATTCTTCTTTATATATATAGACTAGCTGAGCCCGGTGCGCTTCGCTGCCCATGTCAAAATTAGCGCTGTAGAAACTGTATTTTATATCCGATCAGTACGAAATTCGGCAGAAAGAGGTTTGTTAATACATGAAGGAATACTGCCAAATTCGGAGAAAATCGGTTCAGATTTAGATATAGCCCCCATATATATGTTACCCCCGATTTGACATGTAAGCGCTGTAGAAACTGTATTTTATATGCGATCAGTACGAAATTCGGCAGAAAGAGGTTTGTTATTACATGAAGGAATACTGCCAAATTCGGAGAAAATCGGTTCAGATTTAGATATAGCCCCCATATATATGTTACCCCCGATTTGACATGTAAGCGCTGTATAAACTGTATTTTATATCCGATCAGTAAGAAATTCGGCAGAAAGAGGTTTCTTATTACATGAAGGAATACCGAAAAATTCGGAGAAAATCGGTTCAGATTTAGATATAGCCCCCATATATATGTTACCCCCAATTTGACATGTAAGCGCTGTAGAGACTGTGTTTTATATCCGATCAGTAGGAAATTCGACAGAAACAGTTTTCTATTTTACATCACATTATCATATTGCGATTGTATTGGAGTGAGCAGCTGTAATTATCGCATACCGAGCATTTTTGTTCATGTATTTCCTATATAATACTTGCAAGATATATCAAAATATGGGCTGTGCCACGCCCACTGGTCCTATTCCGTCCATTTGTAAGCCAATTACGTAGACTGCTACCAGATACATGTACGCAAAATTTCAACACTCTCACTAACAAAATGAGCAATATAATTCAATTTCGAAATTTGGCTTATAAGGGCAGGGCCACGCCCATTGGTCCGATCCCGCCCATTTTCTGACCAATTACGTAGAATGCCACCAGATACATATACACAACATTGCAGCACTCCCGATAGCAAATTGTGCAAGATATCAAAATTTGGTCTATGTGGGCGGGGCCACGCCCATTGGGCCGATCCCGCCCATTTTTGGACCAATCACGCAGACTGCCACCATATACATATACACAAAATTCCAGCACTCTCGCTAAGATATTGGGAAAGGTATATCAATTTCAAAATTTGGCTTATATGGGTGGGGCCAAGCCCATTGGTCCGATCCCGCCCATTTTTTGACCAATTACGTAGATTGCCACCAGATACACAACATTGCAGCACTCCCGCTAGCAAATTGTGCAAGATATCAAAATTTCAAAATTTGGTCAATGTTGGCGGGGCCACGCCTATTGGTCCGAACCCGCCCATTTTTGGACCAATCACGTAGATCGCCAACGGATATACATACACGCCAACGCCATATACAACGGATATACAAACAAATTGTGCAAGATTTCACGTTTTTAAAATTTGGCTTATATGGGAGGTGCCACGCCCATTGGTTCGATCCGGCCCGTTTTTGGATCAATCACTTGGACTGCCATCAGATACATATGTACAACATTACAACACTCTAACTGACAAATTGTGCAAGATATATAAATTTCAAAATTTGGCTTATATGGGCAGGGCCACGCCCATTGGTCCGGTCCCGCCCATTTTTTGACCAATTACGTAGAATGCCACCAGATACATATACGCAACATTGCAGCACTCCCGCTAGCAAACTGTGCAAGATATCAAAATTTCAAAATTTGGTCTATGTGGGCGTGGCCACGCCCATTGGTCCGATCCCGCCCATTTTTGGAGCCATCACGTAGACTGCCACCATATACATATACATAATATTCCAGCACTCTCGCTAACAAATTGTGCAAACTATCTCAATTTCAAAATTTGGCTTATATGGGCGGGGCCACGCCCATTGGTCCGATTCCGCCCATTTTTGGAAAATTCACATAATCTGACACTAAATGCATACACACGAAATTTCAGCACTCTAGCTAAAAATTTTTCTCAATACCAAAATTTGACCCATATGGGCGGGTCCACGCCCACTTGATATATCGAAAATTCAAGTACCCTATTTTCAACACCCCCTACACATGTACATTCTGTGAACATTTCAAGATGATCGGTCAAGCCGTTTAGACGTCTATACGGAACAAACAAACCCACAAACAAATCCACAAACAGACACTCTCTTTTATATATATAGACTAGCTGGACCCGGTCCACTTCGTTGCCCCAGACTTCAGATTTCCGATTCCGTAAATTTTTTAACCAATTACGTTGACTGACATCAAATGCATATTTACAAAATTACAACACTCTCGCTAACAAATTGTTCAAGGTATTTCAATTTCAGAAATTTGCTTATAAGGGTGGGGCCAAGCCCATTGGTACGATCCCAACCCTTTTGGACCATTCACGGAGACTATCACCAGATCGATATGCAAAAAATTGCAGCACTCTCGTTAAAAAATTGTGCAAGATATGACTCTCAATTTCAAAACGTCCATTGGTCTGATCCCGCCTATTTTTGGTCGAATCACGTGGACTGTCATCAGATACATATACCCAAAACTGCAGCGCTCACTTAAACAAATTGTGCAAGATATCTCAATTTAAAAATTAGGCTCCTATGGGCGGTGCCACCCTTTTTTATGTAATCACGTAGACTGCGTGAGATGCACAAAATCACAGCACTCTCGCTAACAAATTGTGCATGATATCTCAATTTCAAAATTTGATTTATATTGGCGGGGCCAGGCCCATTGATCCGATCCCGCCACTTTTTAGAACATTCACGTAGGCTATCATCAGATACATATGCACAAAATTACAGAACTATCGCTAAACAATTGTGTAAGACATCTCAATTTCAAAATTTAGTTTATATGGGCAGGGCCACGGCCATTAATCCGATCCCGACCCTTTTTGGACAAATAACGTAGACTACCACCAGACATCACTCTCGCTAAAAATTGTGCAAGATATGTGTCTCAATTTCAAAATTTGGCTTATATAGGCGGGGCCACGTCCATTGGTCTGATCCCGCCAATTTTTGGGCGAATCGCGTAGACTGTCATCAGATACATATGTCCAAAACTGCAGCACTATCGATAATAAATTGTGTAAGATATTTCAATTTCAAAATTTGGCTTATATGGACGTGGCCACGCCCATTGGTTCGATGCCGCTCATTTTTGGACCAATCACGTAGACTGCCACCATATACATATACACAAAATTCCACCACTCTCGCTATCAAATTGTGCAAAATATCTCAATTTCAAAATTTGGCTTATACGGGCGGGGCTACGCGTATTGGTCCGAACCCGCCCATTTTTGAACCAATCATGTAGGTCGCCAACGGATATATATATACAAAATTCCAGGTCTCTCGGTAACAAATTGTGCAAGATATCACATTTTTAAAATTTGGCTTATATGGGCGGTGCCACGCCCATTGGTCCGATCCCGCCCATTTTTTGCAAAATCACGTGGACGGCTACCAGATACATACGTACAACATTACAGCACTCTAGCTAACAAATTGTGCAAGATATCTCAATTTAAAAATCTGGCTTATATGGGCGGGCCACGCCCATTGGTCCGATTCCGCAAATTTTGGACCAATTACGAAGACTGCCACCATATACATATACACAAAATTCCAGCACTCTCGCTATCAAATTGTGCAAAATATCTCAATTTCAAAATTTGGCTTATATGGGCGGGGCCACGCCTATTGGTCCGAACCCGCTAATTTTTGGACCAATCATGTAGGTCGCCAACGGATATATATATATACAAAATTCCAGGTCTCTCGGTAACAAATTGTGCAAGATATTAAATTTTTAAAATTTGGCTTATATGGGCGGTGCCACGCCCATTGGTCCGAACCCGCCCATTTTTCGAAAAATCACGTGGACTGCTACCAGATACATATACACAACATTGCAGCACTCTCGCTAGCAAAATGTGCAAGATATCGAAATTTCAAAATGTGGTCTATGTGGGCGGGGCTACGCCCATTGGGTCGATCCCTCCCATTTTTGGAACAATCACGTAGACTGCCACCATATACACAAAATTCCAGCACTCTCGCTAACAAATTGTGCAAAATATCTCAATTTCAAAATTTGGCTTATATGGGCGGGGCTACGCCCATTGGTCCGGTCCCGCCCATTTTTTGACCAATTACGTAGAATGCCACCAGATACATATACGCAACATTGCAGCACTCCCGCTAGCACATTGTGCAAGATATCAAAACTTCAAAATTTGGTCTACGTGGGCGGGGCCACGCCCATTGGTCCGATCCCGCCCATTTTTGGAGCCATCACGTAGACTGCCACCATATACATAAAATTCCAGCACTCTCGCTAACAAATTGTGGAAAATATTTGAATTTCAAAATTTGGCTTATATGGGCGGGGCCACGCCCATTGGTCCGACTCCGCCCATTTTTGGAAAATTCACATTATCTGCCACTAAATGCATACACAAAAAATTTCAGCACTCTAGCTAAAAAATTTTCTTAATATCAAAATTGGACCCCTATGGGCGGGTCCACGCCCACTTGATATATCGAAAATTCAAGTACCCTATTTTCAGCACCCCCTTCACATGTACATTCTGTGAAAATTTCAAGATGATCGGTCTAGCCGTTTAGACGTCTATACGGAACAAACATACAAACAAACCCACAAACAGACACTCTCTATAGATATTGTCAAGAACGACACAATTTGGATCTAATGGTTGTCTTCAAAATGATGAAAATAGCACAACAATCTATATCTATCCGCAGAATAACTTTCGAGATAAAACGGACTACATATACTCACTCTTTTTGTGAAATACATCTCGATTGAAAGTTTCCTGTGAATCCCTTACAAAAAAATTAATGCAATAAGTACTCTATTTCGCTCGCATTTGTTGGATTTCATTTACTTAGTCACGAACCCTTCTATGAACTGTGCCGCATAGAGGTTTGTCTGTATAACAATTATATCAGTAAGTTCAACATCCAAAAACTTTTCGAGATAAAACAAGCAGTCCGCCGCAGACCTTCCAGGTACATACAAGTATATGCCTGGACGTACCGAAAGATCAAATAGTTGATGCCTTAACCCATCAGTATATCCCACCGAGATCTGATTTTCTGATGGATACTGAAAGTCACTTTCCTCTTTACTTCCGAGTACATTCATAAATCGGTTTTCTACAGCTATTTCACTATCAAAATTCTGCTCCTCGCCACTGCTATCATCAGAGGATGACAACAAAATTACATTTCGCTTCTTACACAATTTTTGTAGTTTTTTTATGTGATTAATTTTCCTAGAATACATACATTTTTGAAGTAACAGGGTAAAACCTAGTGTTTTCTAGAGCTCCAATTTTTCTTGAAAAATTGTTTTACTCTTTTGAAATATTCTGTGTAATGTAATGCTATATTCGTCCAGGGATGTATTACGACAGATCAGGCCAGACATTACTGGTATACCGTAGCTGCCAGATTGTATTTACAAAATTAATCATGTGTTGGTTAGCTCTAACATACTGGTTTCTATCAAAAATATTACTCTTATAGACTGAAACTTCGAAATGAGAAGTATTCTCACCTTCCTTAGTTTTAATTATAGTTTCTGATTGGGGCGAAAATAACACAAATGTAGTTTGATGTTATTGGTTGATTTATTCGTTACTGTTTTGGAAAAAACTCACAAATGAAGGGTATTTTAGCACATGTAATTGGCATAAATATTGTATTTACAATTAAGCTAACGTTTAGAATTTTTATATTCACAGCATTTCAGGATAGAGTTATGATGTAGTAAAAATATACATATCTTT
This sequence comes from Eudasyphora cyanicolor, assembly GCA_963930755.1. Classification (NCBI taxonomy): domain Eukaryota; kingdom Metazoa; phylum Arthropoda; class Insecta; order Diptera; family Muscidae; genus Eudasyphora; species Eudasyphora cyanicolor. Next base: position 97,312,639 of record OZ005737.1, read on the forward strand.
TGATTTTGGAAAAAAAATGAAATTTTGATTGTTTTCGTATCGACATTCGATATAAATCAACTATTTTCCCAGAAAATTCACTGAACATTGGATAATTTGTGATGACGAGTATAATCGTCAATACACACACGGGGCAAAATCGCCTTTTTTGATATGTTTGAATAGAAAGAAAATATATTTGGAACACAAATTTGTAAATATTATATATTCCTGAGCAAATAAATTCTATTTAAAAATCAATAAAATATATTTGGAACTCGTATATTAATATGCTACAACATATAATATTTGCAAACTAAGTTTCTCAAATAAAATATGTATTTGAATAGAAATAAAATTATTGTTTAGGAATTTCTCCAAATATTTTATTTATTTATTTATATGAATTACAATACAAAGTAAATTTATATTCTAATGATAAGGTCCAGGGAAAGGCCGGGTTACAAAGACCATATGGCTAAACTTTTGCAGCGACAGACCAGAGCCTCTGGTGGGAATCGAACCCACGACCCCCAAACTCATAGGCGAGTACGCTACCAACTCACCTACTGGGGCGCTCTTCTCCAAATATATTTTATTTAAAAAAGATTTTCGAAACATTTGTTGAATTTTTTGAATTTAAATTTTATTTTTTGTTTGTTTATTTTTTGGTTTGAACCTCCCAGTTATAATACCAAATTCAGCTATAACTTATGTTTTAAATCAATCATTTAAAATTTCTGAGTACTCCAAGCCATCATTTGTTGTCAATCCTCCAAGTATATATTTCGATCCAAGATTATATGATTTCAATTATTATTATTTGTCGGTAAATTTTTTTAAAAAATTAACTTTGAATTACTGAAGAATTTAACACAATTTAGGTATTTTCTGAATACTTAAATGCAAATAAATATTTGTTTCGGAAAAAATAGTCCAAAATAAACACATATTGAGATGTAACCAAAGATTTGTTTAGAACAACATCTTCCCAAATATATAATTTGTGTGTGTACCAAATATTATATGTTTAGAGTGTATCCTAAAGATATATATGTTTCAAGCCGAATATGTTTGGGACAATATACTACAGAAGCGATTTTTTTTCAGCGTGCAAAAAATATCATTTTGTGAGGTCGAGAATAGTCGTCAAACACATTTCTTAATTAGCAAAATTTCTAATTTCTCCTCATTTGGTGGATTGTTTACAGTAACACAGTTAAAATTGAAGTTGCCTTTTTCGATTTATTGCCCTTTTTGCAGGGCAGAAATACTCAGTTTGTTAATTTTTACGTGTTGTTATGTTCTTGATTGGTTTTACTTAATTAGCTTCAACTTTTTAACATATTTATCGATTTTCTTCGGAATAGTCTCTTTTTATTTATCACCGATCAGACTTTACCACATAACAATAAAAATATTGAAATTTTGATAGTTTTAGGAAGCTTTTATTACAAATTATTACTTTTTTTTTTAAAAAAAATTATTTTTCGCAGTGTCCTGGAAGATATCGTCGAAACAGCTAAATGGATGACAAAATTATATTAGGGAAAAAATTATATTAATTGAAGGCTACTTAATATTGGATCTTCCAAAGCTGTCCTGAAATAATTCGGATAAATGGTTCTCGAGTTATGATAAAATATGTGTTTTTCTATATTGTTATTTGTTTATCTTTATTTTGATAGATAGACCAAAAAAAATCTTGAAGAAATAGACCTAAGCTTTCATTTGAGCAAATTACCCATATATTAAAATTTTGTCATTAAAATTTATAATGAAATAGTTTTTTACCTAATACATTGTAAAGTATTAAAATAAATTAAAAATACTACATTGTAAAGTATTAAAATAAATTAAAAATACGGAGCGCCCCAGTAGGCGAGTTGGTAGCGTACTCGCCTATGAGTTTGGGGGTCGTGGGTTCGATTCCCACCAGAGGCTCTGGTCTGTCGCTACAAGCATTTAGCCATATGGTCTTTGTAACCCTGCCTTTCCCTGGACCTTAAAATTAGAATATAAATTTACTTTGTATTGTAATTCAAATAAATAAATAAATAAATAAATAAAAATACTACGTGGGAGGCTTGTCTGAATTAATACCAAATACCCCAGTGTGCGCCGTTTCAATTTATTAACACATTAATACAATTAATATATGATTTAAAATTATACAATTAATATAAAATTTAAATACAGAAACGTTAATATTAGTTAAAGATGTGTCCAAAATTTTTGTTCGGAGTATCTGAACATACAATTTAAGTTAAACATTAATTTTCGTCAGTAATTGTTTTACTCAAAAACACACACTATAGTTTTGTCTTAGAATAATTACGAGTATTATTGAAATTGCCAAGTATTTATACCCTTACTTTAGTGATACGAGGGTATATATCATTTGCTACGGGCCAAAAGTGTAACACATCGAAGGAGTGATCGTAGACCCTAAGTATGTTCCGCGGATATTCGTTTTGTGTCATTTTAAGTCGAATGAGAAATGTCCGCCCGTCCGTCTGCTGGCTGGTGCGCACGATAACTCTCGAAAGGATTTGACTTCAAATTTGGTATACGGTAATATTTTTTTCTATCTCCGGCTTAGTTAGAAGATGGGCCATATTGGTCCACTCCTTCTTGTACCTCCCACACAAAGGGTTAATATTTAGGGAAATATTGATTCTTTAATAACTTCTACTCGTATACTACTTACTAGAATCTTCTGAAATTCCACACATTGTACTATTTTATTTTTCTCGAGGTAATAACCTCGAGAAAAAATGGGCGAAGTTGTCACGCCCCTTTTGGCACCTCCCACACAAATGGACCATTTTGCATCAAAATTGAACTGTGTATAACTTTAATGTAAGTGCATAAAAATACTTTAAATTTTGTAGAGTATAATGTTTTTGTAGCGCCTATAGTCCGGTATAAAATGGACATTATTGCACAGCCCCTTTTGGTACCTCCCACACAAATGGACCGTTTTACACCAAAAGTTAACGGCTTATAACTTTAATGCCAGTGTTATAGTGCCTACAGTCCTGTGAACAGTGGGCGTTATCACCACGCCCCTTGTTGTACCTCCCACACAAAATTACCAAGTCATACCAAAATTGAATAGTTCGTAACGTTAATATACCAGTGCACATAAACGCTTATAGTTCGGCAAAGTGCAATGTATTTAAAAAATCTACTGTTTACACAAATTGACAGATTAATTAGTGTTATGTTATATATAACATTATTCACAAGTGAGGGTATACCTTTGTCGGTCCGGACTGAAACTTTCTTACTTGTTTTTAATGTTAACTGCTATAAATATATGCATAGGCATTAAAACTGTCAACCATCGATTTTTAATAACAAAAATTGGGTACCATATGTGAAAACCCTCCCAAAACAAAATCCTGCGCACGGCCCTGGTATAAAATCAAAAAACATCGAAATATCCACAAAAATTATATTTGTAGTATTTTATGGTAAAATCTGATAGGCTATGAATAAAACAAGACCAAGCCGAAGAAAATATATATAACTTCAAGTGGTCATAACTTTTGTACTATTGGGTATATCGAACCAATTTTTTTTTGTCATGTAGGAAATTTAATTACCCATCCAGACATGTTGATACAGATGAAATCGGTGCATATTGTGCTCCGATATTTACAAAATTCAAACACACGGTAAGGGAAAAAATTAAATTTTCAATTGCAGATAACTATACGAGATAATTCTTAGGTGTAAAAAGTTTTTTTGTAGACCTCAGTTAGTAGAACACACACAACAAGATAAATTTATAAATCGGAAGAGAAACACGAGTTACACGCGCTGGGACATTTTCTACACCCGATGTCGCCAACTTTGAGACCCTCTAGCTCCGCACCTGTCTGACATAGGTGGCCCAAGTATAAAACTTAAATTCTCTAACACCTCTTCCTCTACCATGCTAATTTTGGTCGCAAGCGGTTGTTTGGTTAAGAAGCGATCGAATTATTTCCCCTTCCGAAAATTGTCAGACTAGTCTTGATATTTCGTCCATAACTTTTGCAAATATTGAGTCTCCAAAAATTTTGCTGTTCTGGATTTGTGAGAGTATGACGAATATTCTGTGAAAATTTGAAGATTTTTAAAAAATGGCGCATTGTGTCCTCTTTAAAACAAAGTAAACTTTGCAAAAATCGGTTCAGCCGTTCGAGAGCAATTACAAATTTCGTAAAACACAAAAACTCATTTTATTATTTTTTTCAAAAATCAAAAAATTAAAAAAAAATGATAGTGAGGTCTTATTTTACCTATTTGTAACTGCTTATAAACGTTTTAGCCAAAAATAAACTACCGTAGATATTTTCGCATCCACCAACCACATCACCTCCACTAATGATCTAAATATAATACCAAAGATATTTTAACTTCTACCATACATAACCGAATAATCTATGATTGTAAATTTAATAAATTAGCTATAAGTTTTTAAATTTTTCATAGGTTTTCTTCGGAATGGTCTTATTTTATCTATACAATCTATATATGGGTAATTCCACCATAAGGTCTACCGTGATCAAAAAAATTAAAGCTATTAAAATCACATTAATGTAATTTATTATTAAACAAAAATATTCAAATTTTAATTAAATCAAAACATTTTACATGTACATATTTACTCAAGATATTAAGAAGAAAGCAGTTGCGTACTGGTAAATTGTAATTTTGGTTTATTTACGCATTTTTATTATTTTTATAGCACATTTCTTTAAAACTAACCTTTTAAATAGAGATTTATGTAAAAAGAGGCTTATTATAAATAATCTTTCTAAGAGCAAAATTAATCTTAAATAAAAGTGTCGAAGCAAAAGGAATGAGAAATAACGGTAATTTTTGGCATATCTCTACTACAAATTCTATTGTCACGTTCGACACCGAAAAGAAGCATTAGTTATCAGTAGACAAGAAATATCCAAATCAATTGCATCAAACTATTGGTACAAATAGACTTTATATAAAATACCAACATTCAAAAAAAATCAGTTTAAAAAATTATATAGAATTTTTCCTGTATCCATTTGAAGTTTGTCACGTTCGACACCGTAGGTGTAAAGTCCAATCATTTTGCGAAGGTGCAAAAAATGAACTTCACGACATACTTAAGCTAGATGACTGAAATTTGGTATAGATGCTTCTTATAGCTACAGGTAACTTGGGATTGAAAATTGACACTATCGGTCTATTTTTTGATATAGCCCCCATATATAGCATCCCCTCGATTTGACTTCTTAACGTCATAGAGACCACAAATGTCAACTGATCGGGCTGAAAATTGATAACTGGTGTTTTTTTATACCCGGAACCCTTCACACGAACAATGGTAGTCATAGGTAAATTTTTTATATAGGCCTTATACTAAGGTCCCTCTAGATTTGTCTTCGTAACGCCATATAAACATCAAATTTCAACGAATTGGTATAATTTGGTATAATGAGTTTATTTGTACCCGAAACCATTCATATGCGATAATATAATATTCGGCATTACCGAACTTAATCCGTCTTTACTTGTTTTATTTAAAAACAACCTGAAAAAATGTCACGTTCGACATGTCACATTCGAACCAACATAAGAATTAAATTAAAAAAAAACTACCTAAGATATTTCGATCAAACAAAGAGGATTCAAAAACTTTATTATTGTTTAACATTTTAAAATTTTCATCTTTAACATATTCTTTGTGATTTCGCTGAATCTCATGTTTTTACATATATTCACGAAAACTACTTCTATTTTTGTCGCGTTCGAACCGCTCCGTTTTTTTGTCCTTATCTTCTAATCAATACTTCGCCTGAATAAGACGAAACAACAGTATTAACGATCTATAAGATTATGTAAAAGATCAATGTAAAATATGTTTTTTCTGACCTTTTTATCACTTTGAATGTTTACGACGGTCACGTTCGACACCGTGGAATTGCCCATATATAAAATTGTTGCGTGACTAACTGACTGACTGATCATCGCCCAGCCCAAACGGCTGAAAATAGAATCATGAAATTTGGTGGGATGGTAGTCCTTGGGACGTAGATGTGCAATAAGACGGGATTTTACGAAATTCGTACTACAGAATGAGCTATATGGTTTATAACTTATTTTATTTATGCGATTATTATAATTTGTTGCTTGCTTGCTTTTATTCGGTCTGCAAATCTATGTGATTCTAACAAGGATACTCTCCCGGCTTCAAGACCATTTTGTTTCTATATTATTATAGAAACAAGTATTTTATATACATGGCGGTGTATAAATATGTATTAAAAATTGGCGGCAATTTTAGAGGCTTAGTGCTGTACAATGGCTTAATTTTGCTGCATTGAGGAAAAATGAATCAATCTGGCAAAATTGGAACTTAAACTTAAACAGTGGGTCAAAAACATTAAATAATGTATAGTAGGTAAAAATTTTACAGTGGGTAAAATGTGGCTGAAAATGGTACAGTGGGGGGAAAAGGGTTAAGTATGGTACAGTGGGCACAAATAGTTATATTTGGTAAAGTGGGACAAATGGGTTAAATATGGTACAGTGGTGCAAAAAAGGCGTAACTGTGGAACAGTGGGTCAAAAATGTATTAACTATGACACAGTGGGGCTTTTATTCGGTCTGCAAATCTTTGTGATTCTAACTAGGATACTCTCCCGGCTTCAAGACCATTTTGTTTCTATATTTTTATAGAAACAAGTATTTAATACATGGCGGTGTATAAATATGTATTAAAAACTGGCAGCACACATACTGGAATATGATTTCTGAGCCGTGACACTCGTTATCAACAGTTCTGCTGCAGTTGTATGGGAGATACGGAGCTCTATATGGTTGATTTCTAAACACAAGCGAATGAGAAATCTTTGTGAAACCACACTTCTCCAAAATCTTCCAAAAACAACTGTTAACCAAAGTTAATACAAAAAACCAGCCATGTCCAATGAGAAGCAAATTTTGCTTCTTAAAAAAGATTTTATGGTTTTTGACTGCACTAAGTGTAGTTGTGGTGAGTCAGAACACTCACCGTGTTATGCCGAGCCATGCATTTGTTATGTTGCTTGCTTGCTTTCATTCCTGGCACCGCCCATACAACTTAAAATTAAAATGTGGAATATCTTGGGTATTATTGGTTCAAAATACTCGAAATTCGATAATCATGACCTTGGTACCAGTACACATCATGGAGCCAAAAACTGGGGTGATAGTGACATTGGGCGTGGCACCGCCCGCACAACCTAAATTTCAAATATGTAATATATTTTGAATACTATAGTAGCAAAATTGTCAAAATTGGGTATGTGTGACCCTGGTGCAGCTACGCCGTTATGTAGCTGAAAACTAGGGTGATAGTGTTAGTGGGCATGACATTGCCCACCCAACCTGAAATTTAAAAATGCTGTATTACGAGCATTATTGTGGCAAGAGTCTCCAAATTTGGTATATGTGACATTGGTAGCAGTATGCGTGATGGAACGATAAACTGGTGTGACAGTTATAGTGGGTGTGGCACCGCCCACACAACATGAAATTTACAAATACTATATTCTGAGTACTATTGCAGTAAGATCGGCGATACTTAGTATTAGTGCCTTGGTAGCAGTACGCATGTTGGAGCTAAAAACAGGTGTGATTGTGACAGTAGTCGTGGTACCACCCACATTACCAGAAATTCAGAAATGCAATATTTTGATTGCTATTAAAAAAATTTTCGAAATTTGGTATCTGGAACCTGGAGCAGGAAACTGGCGTGATAGTAACAGTGGGCGTAGCATCGCCCACACTACCTGAAACGTGAAACATGAGATCTGAATATATAATATTTGCTACACTATTGCAGCTAGCCTGTAAAAATGGGTGTGTAACCTTCGAACTACAACCAATGATTGAACCAAAAACTGGCATTCGATCACTATATCAGCCATGGTCAGTTTTGCTAGACGAATTTGGGCCAAAATCGTCAAAACGACGGCACAAAAATCGTCAAAATCCCTTCTCTAAATCGTCAAAATATCGTCATTCGAAAAATTTACCATTTACATAAAGATTGTTTGTCGTTTCGACAGTAACGTATTAATAAATACTTTCAGAACATAAAATATTGAGAACCGTTCTCATGAAATATGCACAGTAGTGAACTTAACAATTACAGTTTATAGTTGACTAGCCGATCCCTGCAGACGTTATCCAGCCCATCTCTTTTTGGATATACTCGTACATATATATAAAAGATAAGGACGATGACGGTTTTTTTTATAAGGGTAAATGTTAATCTGAGAACCTAAGAATATTATTTTATTCAAGAGCGTCTATAATAAAAACCCATGTTTTCACCAGAGATAGAAAGAAATTGCTTAATCGCCTTATTCATGGTTTTGCAAAATATATCTTCTACAATCTCTTTAAAAAACTGGTAAGGTAATAAAGGAACTCCGCCCGTTTCTTAGACATCCAGTATATTGTGAACACGTTGAACACTTAAAATTTTAAAATAAAATTCACAATTCCTATTAATGCTTGGCCTCTGAATATTTCTTGATGGAAAACATTTTCAAATTCGTACATTTCTGAATTTTATTACGACTTTAATTATTATTATTTTTTTCGGAATCTGCATTCACTGGAACTGCAACTTTTTGCATAAACCCGTAACTATTTTAAATTATTTTACATGTTATTTTACGACGCACTGTCTTATATTATTATTATCTCCATAAAATGTATTAAAAAAATTGCAAAATACAAATTTCTCTTGAGTTTTTCTCAAACATGAAATATGACTAACAAAACACAGATTTGGACTCAGAATTCAAAACAAATAGAAAATGAGTCCAGTTTGGCAGCCTTTGATTATTGAAAGACTTATGATTATTTGAAAGACTGGGAACACAGCCGGTTTTGTCATTGAAAAATGTATTACAATAAGATAGTCAAAGCTTTTTTTTGATTCAAAATGAACACCATAATTAATTGACGTAATAGAGAAGAGTTTTGCAATAAAATTGTGTGTTCGAAAAAAGTGAGATAGACGCTTTTGAATATTGCTCGTCGAATAAAAGATATGTGACACAAATTTGGAAAGAATTATTTCTTATGTCAGTAAAATGAAAATCCGACGGTTCCACTCAATTGGGCAATTTGTATTTTACTATATTTACCAAGAATCTTTTCAAGAAACAATGGATCTCATGAGTCCATATTTTCATATAGAAATATATACTGTGGTCTAATTCGATTTGATTCTCTGACGCTATAGAAAAACACAAATTCCTACCAATTGAGCTTAAATTCCAATTCAATTTATTTAAATACCAAGTTCTGACCCCATTCCTAAGATTTATCTCATAATTGCATTGTATTCAATCAATGATGGATTACACAGTGCGACAAAATAAACTCAAGTTGAGAAGCAAATGACGCGATACTATTTTTCCTGTAGGTCTTGTCTAGTAAAACACGAATCTTTTTTTGGAATTCCCCGGACACCCCCAAAATCCGGATTTACGGGTAAAAAACCGATTTTGTGGCCAAGAAAAGGCAAGAAAATCCGTTTTTTACCCGTAAATACGGATTTTGGGAGTGTCCGGCAAATTTCGTAGAACAAACGTTGTTCTACTCGCCAAGACCTACAAGAAAAATAGTATCGCGGCTTTTGGTTTTTGGACTGTCGCACTGTGTTATTTACAAGATTCGGCACGACCAATAGGGATCATCAGGATCTATTGTATTAGAGATATTTTCTAAAATTTATAATTTCAATCCCCTAAGGGCCTTTATATGAAAGAAATTTGATTTGAGTCAAAAACCATAAAAGCTTTTCTGCATAGTGTGGTAATTTTCCATTTGATGGAACAAAATTTGCTTCTCATTGGACATGGCTGGTGTTTTGTATTAACTTTGGTTAACAGTTGTTTTTGGAAGATTTTGGAGAAGTTTGATTTCACAAAGATTTCTAGTTCGCTTGTGTGTAGAAATCAACCATATAGAGCTCCGTATCTCCCATACAACTGTAGCAGAACTGTTGATAACGAGTGTCACGGGTCAGAAATCATGATCCAGTATGTCTAAAATACTTGTTTCTATAATTATACATATAGAAACAAAATGGTCTTGAAGCCGGGAGAGTATCCTAGTTAGAACCACATAGTTTAAAAATTTTTAACATGGCCCCATGGTACAGGGTAGCGTTTGTAACATAAACTAGAGATCGGAAGTGATTTTTAGAAATTTTGACTTTTAGAGGCTCAGTGCTGTACAACGGGTTAATTTTGGTGCATTGGGGAAAAATGAATTAATCTGTCAAAATTGGAACTTAAACTTGAGATATAAAGAGTTGTCATGCTTTTAGGAGCACAGTGGGTCAAAAACATTACATAATGTATAGTGGACAAAAATTGTACAGTGGGTAAAATGTGGTTGAAAGTGGTACAGTGGGGGAAAAGGGTTAAGTATCGTACAGTGGGCACAAATAGTATGGTAAAGTGGGACAATTGGGTAAAATATGGTACAGTGGTGCAAAAAGTGTAACTGTGGAACAGTGGGTCAAAACTGTGAGGCAAAAAGTGTAAAATATGGTACAGTAGTTTAAAAATGTTAAACATAGTCCCATGGTACAGGGTAGCTTTTATAACATAAACTAGAGATCGCATGTGATTTTTTGAAATTTTAACTTTTAGAGGCTCAGAGCTGTAGAACGGATTTATTTTGGTGCATTTGGGAAAAATGAATCAATCTGGCAAAATTGGAACTAAAACTTGTTATATAAGGAGTTGTCATGCTTTTAGGAGCACATAAATATGTTAAATATTGTACAGTGGACAAACAGGTTTAAATATGGGACAGTGTGCCAAAAAGTGTTACATATGATACAATGAGACAAAGGGTTGAATATGTCACAGGTTTACAGCTAAAAGAGTTAACTTTTAGACAGCGGGGCACAAATTAAATGTAGTAACGTGGGACAAAATGGGTTAAATATTGTACTGTGGGACAAAAGCGTTAACTATTGAACAGTGGGGCAAAAATGTGTTAACTATGGTACAGTTGGACAAAAATGGTTAAATAAGGTTCAATGCAACAGAAATGGTTAAAGTGGGGTGCAAACAGTTAAATATGGTACAGTGGGGGAAATAACATTAACTATGGATCATTGGGGTAAAAATGTGTTAACTAAGGTACAGTGGGTCAAAAATAGTTAAATATATTATACAGTAGGACACAAAGGTATTACATATGATTCAGTGGATCCAAAAGGGTTAAAAATAGTACAGTGGGTCAATAAGCGTACATTTAGTACAGTGGGCAAATGTATGGATGCAGGTAGAGAGGGTAACTCCTGGAACTGAAATATGAGATAAGAAGTGTTTTTTTTTTCAAAATGTATGCTTTTAGTAGCACTGTGGTGCAAAATGGTTAAAATGATGGTGCAGCTGGGGAAAGCAAAAATAGCTCAATAAGTTACAGAGGGGAGAAAAGGTGTTAAATATGGTTGAGTTGGGCAAAAATGGTTAAATATGGTACGGTGAAGCAAAAAGAGTTAAATATGGTATAGTGGGGCAAAAAGAGTTAAATAGGTAAAGTGTGGCAAAATAGTTAAATGTGGTAAGTGGGGAAAAAGGGAAAAACAGTAGAATAAAAAGTGTTCAATATGGTACAGTATTGCATAAAAGGTTGAATGTGGTCCCAGAGTGTGGAGGTTGCTCTTACAATATAAACCAAAGCTACGATTTTTTTTCGAAGTAAGTACTTCTATTTAATCCACGGGGAAAAATAAGTTAAATAAGGTACGTTCTGGTAAAAAGTTCACAATGGCACAGATAGGGGTCACTGTGGTGTAAAACCAATTAAATGTTGTCCAGAGGTGCAAAATTGGTTAATTATACCACTATTAAAACATAAACTAGGGGAAAGAAGCTAACAAATGATCCAAAAAAATAATTTTTCAACATTCAGATGTACAGTGGGGAAAGGGATAATTATTGTACCATGATTTCCTAGTAACTCTTAGAACATAAACAAGAAATGGAACGGGAGTTCGTATTTTATTGTATGAAATTAATCAAATAACTTTATTTTGCACCATATGTAATAATCATGTAATTTTGAAAGAAAGAGGTATAACTATTTTAAAGTACCCTAAATAGAAAATGAATAAAAGCGCACCAGGTTAAAGCTAGTAATATATGTATATATTTAATTATTTGTGTATAATTGTACTTTTTCGATGTTTTTATTAAATGACCTTCAGTCATTTTGGAACAACCTGTATAACTTCCTGTCAAGTAAAATATATAAAAATTTTGCGTAAATATATAATTGAGCTTTCATAGAAGGGGTTTTCTATACTTCCATAGGACACAGTTGGTACCTGATATATCCTGCTCAAAAGAATTAGTTGTGTTTTGTTCGAGTTCACACAAAGACCATTATCAGAAGCCAATTTTACGGTTGTAGGATATCTCTAAGAGTACTCGGAAACACTTCTCTAACCGCTATTGGCACGTCATCTGCATAGGCACTAACATTAACAGTAATCTTCTCCAGAGAAAGCAGAATATTTTTCATGGAGAGATTCCATAGCAGTGAAGACAGAACGCTGAAAAATCTATAGAGGTCAGGTGATCCTCATGCTGAAATACGTCTCTTGATCTGAACCTTCGTCTATTATTAGCAACCATCGGTTAGTCTATCTAGCGTTTTAAGAAGACGATCGACTAATCTGCGGAAATCCTCAGTTCCTAGATATGGAGCTCTCTGAGCCTGGCAGAAATTATTCCAGCCACTATCTTTAGCTCCGCCAGCTAGACATCGTGTTGTACTGGCGACTTTAAAGGTTTAAAACTTTTGATAGTCAAAAAATTGATAGTCCTAAGGCAACTTGCATTAAAATAAGCACATCTGGTACCTATATTAAGGACGTGATACGTAGACTTGGTAAAAAGTTCGATAGATAAATAAAGCACATATTGTATTAAAATCCGAGGATTATGAAAAGTAAGCAAGAAGTTATTCGGCCCAAGAAAAAGAACCCGTGTTTTCATGCGATAAATATGAAATTTGGTAGAAAGTAGTTCTTGGCCCACGAATAAATACTATTAATTTTGAACGAAAATTCAAGAATAGAAACTGCGAGTTTTAAGGTAATTATTTCAATATATCTGTGCTTATACTTATCTAATAAGGGTATCATATAAATCGTTCGATGCAATATATGCATTAAACTGTTGAGATAGTAAAATTTAAATTATAAATTAATTTACCGAACCCTTAATTGTTTTAGACCCGAAACTAATTCATACGTCTACTCCTAAATTCTATTTGTATACCCTACACTACACGGTATTCTATAATTCGATTTTATAGACTTTTAATAAATGCGGACCATATTTAGATTTAGCCCGCATATGTAGATTTAGAATCATGTAGTCGGCTTCGCCCGACTATACCTTTTCCTTAATGGTACAAGGGTAAAACTAAACCCCAATGGTGGACTTCCGAGCTAACGGCTATGAAAAAGACCTCCAACAACCTCTTCAATAAGGCTAAATCTACTGGGGTCGCTAATGATTGGGTTGCCTATAAAGAGCAACTCAAGATCTATAAGAAGGAGCTTAGAAAGGCGCAAAGGCGCTCTTGGTATACCTTCTGTGGTGAAGTGGAAAAGGTCTCCGACGCCGCTAGGCTGAAAAAGATATTATCTGCTTCACCCTGTACAGTGGGATATTTACAGGATGAGGCAAATAACTGGACCAAAAACAGCGAGCAGTCGCTCAATGTACTGCTCGACACACATTTCCCGGGGAACTCTGTAACAGAACCCGAGGATCAGCAGGACCAACGAGAGTGCGAGTGGACTGCGAGCGTCGCTAGCTTCTTGACTGAGAGATTTAGAATAAGCTGGGCTATTAATAGCATTGAGCCCTTCAAGTCACCTGGACCAGATGGCATCACTCCAGAAGAAATGCAGAAAATGTTAAAGTACATTATCCCCTGGCTGGAGAAAATTTATGTAGGCTGTATCAGGCTTTCATACGTCCCGAATCGATGGAGGGATACCAAAGTGGTATTCATACCTAAAGCGGGAAAGATATCACACACTAGGCCAAAAGACTTCAGACCAATTAGCCTATCCTCCTTCCTATTGAAAGGTCTGGAAAGACTTTTAGATCATTTCATTAGGGAAAACCTTGATACAAAACTCCTGTCGGGGAACCAACATGCTTACAATAAGGTCAAGTCTACAGAATCAGCCCTGCACGAAGTTGTGAGCACTATCGAATCGTCCCTGCATTTCAAGGAATTCACCATGGTGGCATTTCTTGACACAGAAGGGGCTTTTAACAACATTCACTCAGATGCGGTAATTGCGGCACTCTCACATCTAAAAGTTAACACTAGTTTGATTAGACTAATTCAAAGTCTGATCACCAGAAGACGCATAACAGCATGTCTAGGGTCCACAACTCTAACAAGGTTTGTAAACAGAGGAACCCCGCAAGGAGGAGTACTGTCTCCACTAATTTGGAACCTAGCGGTGAATGAAATCCTGCTAGATCTAGAACGTTGTGGCTGCAAGGTCGTGGCATATGCGGACGACGTGGCAATCGCAGTGAGTGGCAAATTCGTAAACGTCCTCAGAGACATCCTACAGGTGGCTCTGAGCAAGTTGGCTAGATGGGCCAGAAGCAGCGGTTTGGGCGTTAACCCCAACAAGACAGAATTGGTTCTCTTTGCTAGGATGAATAGTGTCCCACATGTGGACCTCCACCTCGGATAAATGGAACAGATCTATTCTTTCCTGAAAGTGCAAAGTGTAAAGTGTACGGTATTGTGGTGTGGTGGACGGCAACTGACAAACTAACCTTTACCAACCTACTAACAAAGGTTCAGAGAACTGCTTGCCTGAGCATAAGCGGAGCCTTAAGGACTACAGCGACCGAGTCTCTACAAGCCCTACTCCAACCAAAGCGGCAATAAGATTAAACTGCCTATCAATGTGGAGGTACAAGAACTATGGTCACATGAGGATATCAAAGTGTAGTGCTATGGTAACCGACCGAGTGGACTATATACCAACGGTGTACACCTTCGAGAGAAATTACATCACTATGATTCCCGCCAGAGATGAATGGGTCGGCAGAATACCAGGTAATAGAAACCATCTCCACTTTTACACGGATGGTTCGAAGCATGATGAAAAGGTTGGCTTCGGAGTACACTGTGAAGAACTTGGTCTGGATATAGCTCACAGACTACCAGATACCTGCAGTGTCTATCAAGCCGAAATAATGGCAATATGGGAAGTCGCCAAGTGGCTGAGTCGCAACATAGTAACCAACACTGGCGTTGTCATTTACTCGGACCGCCAGGCTGCCACCAATTCTCTTCCCTCGACTGCCGCAGATCTCTTAACGAGATGGCTGAGCAGTTTAATATACACCTCATATGGGTGCCTGGGCATAGGGATATCCCGGGGAACTGCAAAGCCGATGAACTTGCTAGGAAAGGACGACATTACAAATTCTCGAAGAATTTGCATATATTGGTGCGCCACTATCCACGTGCAAGTTTTGGCTAAGCTTTGGCTAAGGCAAGAGGCAATCAGGCAGTCCAACGAAAGATGGGCAGAAATCGGCACATGCAGGGTAGCTAGACAAATCTGGCCAAGGTATGACCTGAGAAGGTCAAAATATCTCCTCGCACTAGAGAGGAAACGATTGTCTACATTAGTACAGGTTATGACGGGACACTGCTTGATCGGCGAACACCCCAAAAGATTGGGTATTGACTCCAATGACTTCTGCCGAAGCTGTAGAGATGAGGAAGAAGTGGGGAGCATTGAGCACTTGCTTTGCGACTGTCCCGCTTTGAGTAAACGACGACTGGTCGGCCTTTTTAGGCAGCCTAACAGATTTTTCCAGTACTGATATTCGTACTATCGATAAATTTATATATCAAACAGGTTGGTTTCGATGAGGGGCATTTCAGCCCGTGGTAACACTAGGGACCTAAACTGGTCTATGTGAGCTTGTAAAAAAATACGGCTGCCACCCTAACCTAAACCTAATGGTTTTCTTGTTATGAAAACGCGACAAATAAAATTCGCCCCATTTGCTTAATTTTTGATGAATTTAATTAACTTTAGTACAATTCGTATGCTTATAGAATTGGCGTAAAGCTTTGAAGACATTTTCAAAAACAAATTAACAATTTTCAAAAGAAAATTAAAAATGTCATATTTGTTAATTTTTATGAAAATATATAAAAAAAGTGTTCTTGCTTTTTTTCGGTCTGTAAATATTTGTGATTCTAACTAGGATAAGAATTCCCATTGGCTTGTGTGTAGAAATCAAACTTAAAGAGCTCCGTATCTCCCATACAAGTGCAGCAGAACTGTTGATAACAAGTTAAATGGCTCAGAAATCATGATCCAGTATGTGTACTGGCAATTTTTAAAACATATTTATACACCGCCATTTATAAAATATTTGTTTCTATAATAATATAGAAACAAAATGGTCTTGAAGCAGGGAGAATATCCTACACGCAAAGAAAAAATTCGTTTCACAGAAACGAAACTTTAGACAACTACAATTCTTGTTTAGGAGGACTGATATTTCTTTTGGTCAAAATAAGAAATTGTTTACGCAAAATAAGTTTCCGTCACAACAAACGATTCGATTCCTGCAAACGATGATTGTAGTTATCTAAAATTTTGTTTCCCAGGAACGATTTCTTTTCTTTGCGTGTAGTTAAAATCACAAAGATTTGCATACCGAATAAAAGCAAGCAATCAAACATAATAAACCAACACAACTACACTTAGTGCAGACAAAAAGCATAAAAGCTTTTCTGCATAAGTGTTGTAATTTCCCATTTGATGGAGCTGAATCTGCTTCTCATTGGACATGGCTAGTGTTTTGTATTTACTTTGGTTAACAGTTGTTTTTGGAAGATTTTGGAGAAGTGAGGTTTCACAAAGAATTCTCATTTGCTTGTGTTTAGAAATCAACTTTAAAGAGCTTCGTATCTCCCACACAACTGCAGCAGAACTGTTGTTAACGAGTGTCACGGCTCAGAAATTATGATCTTGGTGATGTGTGCTGCCAATTTTTAATACATAGTTATTGGGGGGGGGGTCAATTTGGAAAAAAGTAAACATAGCGTCAACAAATTTACGGAAAATTTTAAGTATATTTCTCTAAGAAAACTTGGGCTAATGAATTCCTAGCCGGCGGAAATCGACTACAAATTCTAAGCTTCGTATCTCCCATACAACTGCAGCAGAACTGTTGTTAACGAGTGTCACGGCTCAGAAATTATGATCTTGGTGATGTGTGCTGCCAATTTTTAATACATAGTTATTGGGGGGGGGGGGGTCAATTTGGAAAAAAGTAAACATAGCGTCAAAAAATTTACGGAAAATTTTAGGTATATTTCTCTAAGAAAACTTGGGCTAATGAATTCCTAGCCGGCGGAAATCGACTACAAATTCTAAGACGATCTAGCTGTGACCATCTGTCTGTGAAAAGCAGACAATAGTCCCTGAAATTTGCAGAAACAAGTGTTATTGTCCAGCAACGGTTGGTATTGCATTTGTACAAAATCAGTCAAGGACTAACGGAAGGTCGTATAGAAACGTGGTTTTCAGCCGTATATTCTGAATTATGAGAGCTAGAAAGATGCAACTTGGTATGTATGTCATTGGAACACAAATAATTTTTTTTTTGGACCAAACAAAAAATATTTGAAACAAAGTCATTTAAGTCTAAAATAAAGTCTATAAGTTTATGAACAATATAGACAATAAAGTTTTAAATTCAATGATATGAAAATATCGAGCCCAAAATTAAAACAATTTGGACTCTAAAAGTATAACATATAAATGTATATAATTTAAACTAAAATTTCACGCCTACGCCGCCCATTCTTTCTTATACATTGCTGTGAAATACCGTCATACTTATTAGTTCAATAATTTCGTAATACATTTTTTATTTATGTGGGGGTGTCATGCCAACTGTTTCTATCATTCCTATTTGTAGCTCCATCACCCGTACTGGTACCAAGGCATGCCAAACTTCGAAACCATTGCAGCAATAGTACTCCAAATATTGAATTTTGAAACTACAGGTTATGTAGAGTACCCACTGTTAATATAATGCCAGTTTTTGGTTCAATCATTGGTTCTGGTTCCAAGGTTACACACACCAATTTTTACAGCCTAAATGCAATAGTACAGGAAATATTGTACATTAACATTTCATGTTTCACATTTCACGTTGTGTGAGCGGTGCCACGCCAACTGATACTATCAATGCAGTTTTTGGCTTCATCAAGCGTACTGCTAGAAAAGGTCACATATCCAAATTTCGAAAATTTTGCTCTAATAGCATTTTTCAGGTTATGTGGGCGGTGCCACACCCAATGTTACTATAACAGTACTTTTGGCACCATCACGCGTACTGGTCACATGGTCACACATGTCAAATTTCAAAGCTCTAGTTGCAATATTTCTCGAAATATGGCATTTTTAACTTTCATGCAAAAATACAGCAAAATCGGTTCATCTGTTTTCGAGTCCATCGCGTACCAACGAACACCATTTGCTGTTTACATATTTATATAGATAAATTTTTTACAACGATGACTCAACCAAGAATAATTTCTTTGAATCAAAAATAATTTCATTAAAATCAAGTAAATTTGCATCGGCGGCAAACGATAAAGTAAGTGCGCATGGATTGTGAGGGTACGACGAACGTAACAGTAACATCGACCTTGGGTAAACCGTTTGGTTTGGACGGTGGGTGGTCATGTTGGCAATTAAAACAGTGAAAAGGGCGAAATTTATGCAAACTTGTGTAAAGCAATGGAAAATATTACCTTTTTAAAATAAGAGAAATTAAATTAAATTTTAAATTTTTATATTAATAGTGCCACACTGAGCGCAGCACAGGTAGAATCAACAAACCATAATATGTTGTTAGGTTGTTTAACTAACCAAAGCTTAAATATGCTCCATATTATTTGCCAAATCATTACAAATGCTATTTTGCTTTTCATTGCTACAACAATATTAAATGAATCAATTTTTTCTATCGTTTTCAGAAATAACCTTGATAGTTTATAGATTGACTCTATTAGAATGCGATGTGATAATTACCTGATATATTTTCTCAACCTATAGCTCACCCTTATTTTTCAGGCAGTTGATGTAGGTAGGTTATGTTAAATAGGAAGGAAATGTAGTAGTGCCCTAATGTTTATTTTTAGTTTTTACCAATAGCCCAATTACACGAAAACACAAATCACCACACATATCATATTTATTCTTCTTGTCCTGCTTCTTATTAGTTGTAACACTGTGCAACACATGACCACTTATTGAAATATACGCGGACTTGACAGTATAAGTTCGATTCAACCGCCAAAGGATAGTATAACCCTACACTCGGTTTGGCGAAATTGGTGACCAATTTTTTTTATGGGCCTCAAAGGATTGTGAAAATCCGTGGGCCGCTCGAAAAAGGTGTCATCAGTTTTTGTTAAACAGAAAATTTGACTTGGTGATACCACTTAACTATATTTGGATATACTGAACAAGGTTTGTAAACAGTTTATGCCAAAAAATAATTTTTCCAGCACTTATTTTTTTGAAAAATTGTACGAAAATATATTTAGCACATCTTACAGGGACTCTTAATTTTTCGCTAACAATATTTGCCCAAATTCCAGCCACGGTAAATCTGAAAAACTTTTGTTAACATATCAACGCAATCTCAACGTGCATAGGCACCCTAAATAGCTCACAAAGATCACATTGTACCTCAAAAATGTTAGTATTTCCCTATATTGTAACTCTAAAACAAACTTTTTTTGTAAAGGGTATGTCCAGCAGCTAAAAAATATTAAGTCCAATATTTTTGTGGAACATATTAACCCTCTAGCTCCCACATAACGGTACTATGAAAGCTGATCGTATAAGACAAAAACAAAAAACATTGCTAAAAAACTTTTAAAAAATGTAGCTTTGCCAATCTTTACATGCATAACCAAAATGATTATATCATCATCTTATAAAACAAAACCACATTTATAAAATTATGTACAAAAATAGAATTCTTTAGCTGATTCTTAATTCAAAGCTCGCCAAGACGTTGAATAATTAAGGGACCAAATTTGAGGACATGTTGTTTTTAAAAATATGACATCTAAATATGTATAAATTTACGTCTGAAATCATTAAAACTATTTTTATATATCCTGAAATTGCCTGAAACACAAATGCCTTAGGACCAATTAATTTTCCTCGATTTAAAGATGTTTAGAAAGTAGCACCAAAGTCAACTTTTACATAATATTAAGGACAATTGATCATAAATCTTATCTTAAATTTAATGCATTTTGATCTTCAAACTATGGCAGAATAAATCCTTAGTCTATGGGCAATAGTGTCTATACTTTAAGGTCAATTTTTGTTCAGTACCAGGTAGTGCTGCCGCGTAGAAGAAGACTTTGGGTCACTAGGCTCTTGTCAGTCCTAGGGTTAGATCTTCGTATACTTATTAGTTTTCGTTGTAGTTGTACCGTTTTCAGTTTTTGTGTCGTACTCATAGCAATAAGTTTATGTTGCTGTAGTATATATGTGTTTTTTATGAAACCCAGCGGCGTAAAGGAGGTCTTAACAGGCCTTTTATCATGCCTTGGTTTGGAGACACAAGGCCTACCAGTCCCATTACGTACTCATTTATTTTTTACACAGCGTGTCATTGGCGACGAAGGCCTTCCACACTCACTGCCCTAGCGAGGCCTCATAGAAGCACAATTCCAGAATTCTTTATAGAAGACATATTATACAAGGTCTTATGGAAAGTGTAATACGGCAGGTCTTACATAAGCCCCGAACTAGAAGGCCTTATGGAAGATATTAATTAAAAGGCCTTATTTACCAAATCCAAATCTTTATTTATGAAATATGTATACATGTTTTGTGAAGTAGTTATAAAATAAATAGAAAAAACTACATTTCCTCCTATTCTTTGTTGTCATCAGTTTTGTTTTTAACTGATTGTTCAAAATAAACCTTGATATGTGAGAATTCTTCCACAAAAATTTAATTTTGAGTTTATAAATCGTTCCCCCAAAGTTTTACTCGGTTTTCCAAATCTGAAACTAGATATGTACGAGTATATGTAACATTTGGTGTATTTGCTTGTTTAGAAAAACTCATTTACCACGCGAACCACAAAAAACATAACTGGCTTCAACAAAATTCTTCTGAAGACTGAAAACACAATAGGCCTGCTGGACTGCTTGCTGCGTTCTGTTTGGAATTGCGTTGCTCCCTCTTAATTCTTTTGCTCTCGCATGTAATCAAATGATTTTTAAAGTAACGGAATTAGTTGCTCAACAATTATGTCTTATTATTTGCAATAACCTTATGAATTCCCTTCTATATGAAGGCCTTGTGTAAGGTCTTAACACGCAAGGCGGACGAGAATACCGGCAAGAATGGGTATTGACTTTTTTTATAAGGTCTAGACAGGTCTTCTTGAAGGCCTTTTCCATCGTAGGCCTCTGTATTTACGCCGCTGGAAAATGACTGAGTTGTTGCTGAGCCGTACATGAGTCAGTAAAGGCAGACGTCAACGCACATCTACGGTAACCACTGACTGCGAACCGTCAAGTCCGATGACCACGGTACACATTACACTCGGGACATAAAGGAGTTATTTTCAAGTAGAACCACGGTACCGTGAAATAACTCCCAAATGAAATAAGTCACAAAAAAATGAAATAAGTCCCAAAAAATTTCCATATAAACTGGGACTTATTTCATATTTTATGTTGGAATTTATTTCATTATGAAATAACTCCCAAATGAAAGAATTCCCAGTTGGGAGTTATTTCATGTTAGAGGTGCTTTTGTCCGCGTACCTATCCTTGGACATATCCCAGAGTATAATAATTTTAATCCGGCCGAAGGCCGTCCACGCATTAGTAACATTAGTCCGCATAGCTGTTTATGGACGTATCCCATAGGAGAACAATTTTTAATCTCGACCAAACCCGGCAACACAGAGGATTGGTAGTTGCTTATCGTTGTTGGGACTTATTTCATTGGGAGTTATTTCACATTTTTGAGTTCTATATGAAATACTTCCAACTATTGGGACTATTTCATTTGCACTTTGGCAGTTATTTCACTTTTTAAAATTGGTATTTATTTCATTTTTGTTGGGACTTATTTCATTGGGACTTATTTCACGGTACCTACAACCACTACTGTAGACCATTTAGATTTACCCAGGGAACACTATGTGAAAGCGGTCTAACTTTACACCTCAAAGAGATGCACATACACAAATGTTATTTAATTGTTAAATGTTAATCCGCTCCAAATATGAAGACAATTGGTGCAATGGTTCTCCAAATATTTCTTTTCCAATAGAGATATCGATTATTTTTTGATAGACACGCCCATCTTTCCTATATCGCAGATGTCTCCATTTTAAAAAATGGAGACACATGCCCACTTGTGATTGTCCCTTATAAGCATTTCACAGCAATATGTATGTTCCAACATAAAGCCAAACAAAAAACCAGTAAGGAAAGGCTAAAGTCGGGCGGGGCCGACTATAGGCTCTATGAAATAAACCCCAATGAAATGACTCCCAATGAAATAACTCCCAATGAAACAATTCCCAAAAAAATGAAATAAGACCCAAAGAAAAAAATGAAATTAATTCCAAAAAAGATGAAATAATTACCAAAAAAGAAAATGAAATAAGTCCCAGATATTGGGATTTATTTCACAACGAAATAATTCCCAAAAAAAAATGAAATAAGCGCCAATGAAATAATTCCCAAAAAAAATGAAATAACTCACAATTGCATTTTATTACATTTATTCTTATAGATCTGTTAAGTATATATTAAGTATATACATGGATGTGTTAAGTAAATACTTCAAAGTAGTCATCCACCTCTTCACGGCCTTTCTTAGTCCAACTTCATAATCAGTTATGAAAACAGCTCCATCCAATTGTATAATATTTTGATTAATATACTTAAACAAATGCGCATAACATGTGTATAATTTTAAACAAATGCGCATAACATGTGTATAATTTTTTGTTCATCAAAATAAAAATAAATGGGAAAACCTATTAGATGAGGAAATTATTAAGTTCAGGTATGATATCTAACCAAAGATTTTATTGATAATTATTGGTATGCTTGATGAAGTGAGTTAATGCGGCGAAGGCAAAAAAATTTATTTGGAAAACGCGCGCGCGTTTTCCAAATACTGGTTTTTTGTTTGGCTTTATGTTGGAACATACATATTGCTGTGAAATGCTTATAAGGGACAATCACAAGTGGGCATGTGTCTCCATTTTTTAAAATGGAGACATCTGCGATATAGGAAAGATGGGCGTGTCTATCAAAAAATAATCGATATCTCTATTGGAAAAGAAATATTTGGAGAACCATTGCACCAATTGTCTTCATATTTGGAGCGGATTAACATTTAACAATTAAATAACATTTGTGTATGTGCATCTCTTTGAGGTGTAAAGTTAGACCGCTTTCACATAGTGTTCCCTGGGTAAATCTAAATGGTCTACAGTAGTGGTTGTAGGTACCGTGAAATAAGTCCCAATGAAATAAGTCCCAACAAAAATGAAATAAATACCAATTTTAAAAAGTGAAATAACTGCCAAAGTGCAAATGAAATAGTCCCAATAGTTGGAAGTATTTCATATAGAACTCAAAAATGTGAAATAACTCCCAATGAAATAAGTCCCAACAACGATAAGCAACTACCAATCCTCTGTGTTGCCGGGTTTGGTCGAGATTAAAAATTTTTCTCCTATGGGATACGTCCATAAACAGCTATGCGGACTAATGTTACTAATGCGTGGACGGCCTTCGGCCGGATTAAAATTATTATACTCTGGGATATGTCCAAGGATAGGTACGCGGACAAAAGCACCTCTAACATGAAATAACTCCCAACTGGGAATTCTTTCATTTGGGAGTTATTTCATAATGAAATAAATCCCAACATAAAATATGAAATAAGTCCCAGTTTATATGGAAATTTTTTGGGACTTATTTCATTTTTTTGTGACTTATTTCATTTGGGAGTTATTTCACGGTACCGTGGTTCTACTTGAAAATAACTCCTTTATGTCCCGAGTGTAATGTGTACTGTGGTCATCGGACTTGACGGTTCGCAGTCAGTGGTTACCGTAGATGTGCGTTGACGTCTGCCTTTACTGACTCATGTACGGCTCAGCAACAACTCAGTCATTTTCCAGCGGCGTAAATACAGAGGCCTACGATGGAAAAGGCCTTCAAGAAGACCTGTCTAGACCTTATAAAAAAAGTCAATACCCATTCTTGCTGGTATTCTCGTCCGCCTTGCGTGTTAAGACCTTACACAAGGCCTTCATATAGAAGGGAATTCATAAGGTTATTGCAAATAATAAGACATAATTGTTGAGCAACTAATTCCGTTACTTTAAAAATCATTTGATTACATGCGAGAGCAAAAGAATTAAGAGGGAGCAACGCAATTCCAAACAGAACGCAGCAAGCAGTCCAGCAGGCCTATTGTGTTTTCAGTCTTCAGAAGAATTTTGTTGAAGCCAGTTATGTTTTTTGTGGTTCGCGTGGTAAATGAGTTTTTCTAAACAAGCAAATACACCAAATGTTACATATACTCGTACATATCTAGTTTCAGATTTGGAAAACCGAGTAAAACTTTGGGGGAACGATTTATAAACTCAAAATTAAATTTTTGTGGAAGAATTCTCACATATCAAGGTTTATTTTGAACAATCAGTTAAAAACAAAACTGATGACAACAAAGAATAGGAGGAAATGTAGTTTTTTCTATTTATTTTATAACTACTTCACAAAACATGTATACATATTTCATAAATAAAGATTTGGATTTGGTAAATAAGGCCTTTTAATTAATATCTTCCATAAGGCCTTCTAGTTCGGGGCTTATGTAAGACCTGCCGTATTACACTTTCCATAAGACCTTGTATAATATGTCTTCTATAAAGAATTCTGGAATTGTGCTTCTATGAGGCCTCGCTAGGGCAGTGAGTGTGGAAGGCCTTCGTCGCCAATGACACGCTGTGTAAAAAATAAGTGAGTACGTAATGGGACTGGTAGGCCTTGTGTCTCCAAACCAAGGCATGATAAAAGGCCTGTTAAGACCTCCTTTACGCCGCTGGGTTTCATAAAAAACACATATATACTACAGCAACATAAACTTATTGCTATGAGTACGACACAAAAACTGAAAACGGTACAACTACAACGAAAACTAATAAGTATACGAAGATCTAACCCTAGGACTGACAAGAGCCTAGTGACCCAAAGTCTTCTTCTACGCGGCAGCACTACCTGGTACTGAACAAAAATTGACCTTAAAGTATAGACACTATTGCCCATAGACTAAGGATTTATTCTGCCATAGTTTGAAGATCAAAATGCATTAAATTTAAGATAAGATTTATGATCAATTGTCCTTAATATTATGTAAAAGTTGACTTTGGTGCTACTTTCTAAACATCTTTAAATCGAGGAAAATTAATTGGTCCTAAGGCATTTGTGTTTCAGGCAATTTCAGGATATATAAAAATAGTTTTAATGATTTCAGACGTAAATTTATACATATTTAGATGTCATATTTTTAAAAACAACATGTCCTCAAATTTGGTCCCTTAATTATTCAACGTCTTGGCGAGCTTTGAATTAAGAATCAGCTAAAGAATTCTATTTTTGTACATAATTTTATAAATGTGGTTTTGTTTTATAAGATGATGATATAATCATTTTGGTTATGCATGTAAAGATTGGCAAAGCTACATTTTTTAAAAGTTTTTTAGCAATGTTTTTTGTTTTTGTCTTATACGATCAGCTTTCATAGTACCGTTATGTGGGAGCTAGAGGGTTAATATGTTCCACAAAAATATTGGACTTAATATTTTTTAGCTGCTGGACATACCCTTTACAAAAAAAGTTTGTTTTAGAGTTACAATATAGGGAAATACTACCATTTTTGAGGTACAATGTGATCTTTGTGAGCTATTTAGGGTGCCTATGCACGTTGAGATTGCGTTGATATGTTAACAAAAGTTTTTCAGATTTACCGTGGCTGGAATTTGGGCAAATATTGTTAGCGAAAAATTAAGAGTCCCTGTAAGATGTGCTAAATATATTTTCGTACAATTTTTCAAAAAAATAAGTGCTGGAAAAATTATTTTTTGGCATAAACTGTTTACAAACCTTGTTCAGTATATCCAAATATAGTTAAGTGGTATCACCAAGTCAAATTTTCTGTTTAACAAAAACTGATGACACCTTTTTCGAGCGGCCCACGGATTTTCACAATCCTTTGAGGCCCATAAAAAAAAAATTGGTCACCAATTTCGCCAAACCGAGTGTAGGGTTATACTATCCTTTGGCGGTTGAATCGGTACCTACAACCACTACTGTAGACCATTTAGATTTACCCAGGGAACACTATGTGAAAGCGGTCTAACTTTACACCTCAAAGAGATGCACATACACAAATGTTATTTAATTGTTAAATGTTAATCCGTTCCAAATATGAAGACAATTGGTGCAATGGTTCTCCAAATATTTCTTTTCCAATAGAGATATCGATTATTTTTTGATAGACACGCCCATCTTTCCTATATCGCAGATGTCTCCATTTTAAAAAATGGAGACACATGCCCACTTGTGATTGTCCCTTATAAGCATTTCACAGCAATATGTATGTTCCAACATAAAGCCAAACAAAAAACCAGTAAGGAAAGGCTAAAGTCGGGCGGGGCCGACTATAGGCTCTATGAAATAAACCCCAATGAAATGACTCCCAATGAAATAACTCCCAATGAAACAATTCCCAAAAAAATGAAATAAGACCCAAAGAAAAAAATGAAATTAATTCCAAAAAAGATGAAATAATTACCAAAAAAAAAATGAAATAAGTCCCAGATATTGGGATTTATTTCACAACGAAATAATTCCCAAAAAAAAATGAAATAAGCGCCAATGAAATAATTCCCAAAAAAAATGAAATAACTCACAATTGCATTTTATTACATTTATTCTTATAGATCTGTTAAGTATATATTAAGTATATACATGGATGTGTTAAGTAAATACTTCAAAGTAGTCATCCACCTCTTCACGGCCTTTCTTAGTCCAACTTCATAATCAGTTATGAAAACAGCTCCATCCAATTGTATAATATTTTGATTAATATACTTAAACAAATGCGCATAACATGTGTATAATTTTAAACAAATGCGCATAACATGTGTATAATTTTTTGTTCATCAAAATAAAAATAAATGGGAAAACCTATTAGATGAGGAAATTATTAAGTTCAGGTATGATATCTAACCAAAGATTTTATTGATAATTATTGGTATGCTTGATGAAGTGAGTTAATGCGGCGAAGGCAAAAAAATTTATTTGGAAAACGCGCGCGCGTTTTCCAAATACTGGTTTTTTGTTTGGCTTTATGTTGGAACATACATATTGCTGTGAAATGCTTATAAGGGACAATCACAAGTGGGCATGTGTCTCCATTTTTTAAAATGGAGACATCTGCGATATAGGAAAGATGGGCGTGTCTATCAAAAAATAATCGATATCTCTATTGGAAAAGAAATATTTGGAGAACCATTGCACCAATTGTCTTCATATTTGGAGCGGATTAACATTTAACAATTAAATAACATTTGTGTATGTGCATCTCTTTGAGGTGTAAAGTTAGACCGCTTTCACATAGTGTTCCCTGGGTAAATCTAAATGGTCTACAGTAGTGGTTGTAGGTACCGTGAAATAAGTCCCAATGAAATAAGTCCCAACAAAAATGAAATAAATACCAATTTTAAAAAGTGAAATAACTGCAAAGTGCAAATGAAATAGTCCCAATAGTTGGAAGTATTTCATATAGAACTCAAAAATGTGAAATAACTCCCAATGAAATAAGTCCCAACAACGATAAGCAACTACCAATCCTCTGTGTTGCCGGGTTTGGTCGAGATTAAAAATTTTTCTCCTATGGGATACGTCCATAAACAGCTATGCGGACTAATGTTACTAATGCGTGGACGGCCTTCGGCCGGATTAAAATTATTATACTCTGGGATACTCTAGGATAGGTACGCGGACAAAAGCACCTCTAACATGAAATAACTCCCAACTGGGAATTCTTTCATTTGGGAGTTATTTCATAATGAAATAAATTCCAACATAAAATATGAAATAAGTCCCAGTTTATATGGAAATTTTTTGGGACTTATTTCATTTTTTTGTGACTTATTTCATTTGGGAGTTATTTCACGGTACCGTGGTTCTACTTGAAAATAACTCCTTTATGTCCCGAGTGTAATGTGTACTGTGGTCATCGGACTTGACGGTTCGCAGTCAGTGGTTACCGTAGATGTGCGTTGACGTCTGCCTTTACTGACTCATGTACGGCTCAGCAACAACTCAGTCATTTTCCAGCGGCGTAAATACAGAGGCCTACGATGGAAAAGGCCTTCAAGAAGACCTGTCTAGACCTTATAAAAAAAGTCAATACCCATTCTTGCCGGTATTCTCGTCCGCCTTGCGTGTTAAGACCTTACACAAGGCCTTCATATAGAAGGGAATTCATAAGGTTATTGCAAATAATAAGACATAATTGTTGAGCAACTAATTCCGTTACTTTAAAAATCATTTGATTACATGCGAGAGCAAAAGAATTAAGAGGGAGCAACGCAATTCCAAACAGAACGCAGCAAGCAGTCCAGCAGGCCTATTGTGTTTTCAGTCTTCAGAAGAATTTTGTTGAAGCCAGTTATGTTTTTTGTGGTTCGCGTGGTAAATGAGTTTTTCTAAACAAGCAAATACACCAAATGTTACATATACTCGTACATATCTAGTTTCAGATTTGGAAAACCGAGTAAAACTTTGGGGGAACGATTTATAAACTCAAAATTAAATTTTTGTGGAAGAATTCTCACATATCAAGGTTTATTTTGAACAATCAGTTAAAAACAAAACTGATGACAACAAAGAATAGGAGGAAATGTAGTTTTTTCTATTTATTTTATAACTACTTCACAAAACATGTATACATATTTCATAAATAAAGATTTGGATTTGGTAAATAAGGCCTTTTAATTAATATCTTCCATAAGGCCTTCTAGTTCGGGGCTTATGTAAGACCTGCCGTATTACACTTTCCATAAGACCTTGTATAATATGTCTTCTATAAAGAATTCTGGAATTGTGCTTCTATGAGGCCTCGCTAGGGCAGTGAGTGTGGAAGGCCTTCGTCGCCAATGACACGCTGTGTAAAAAATAAGTGAGTACGTAATGGGACTGGTAGGCCTTGTGTCTCCAAACCAAGGCATGATAAAAGGCCTGTTAAGACCTCCTTTACGCCGCTGGGTTTCATAAAAAACACATATATACTACAGCAACATAAACTTATTGCTATGAGTACGACACAAAAACTGAAAACGGTACAACTACAACGAAAACTAATAAGTATACGAAGATCTAACCCTAGGACTGACAAGAGCCTAGTGACCCAAAGTCTTCTTC
This sequence comes from Eudasyphora cyanicolor, assembly GCA_963930755.1. Taxonomy (NCBI): domain Eukaryota; kingdom Metazoa; phylum Arthropoda; class Insecta; order Diptera; family Muscidae; genus Eudasyphora; species Eudasyphora cyanicolor. The sequence continues at coordinate 97,342,282 of OZ005737.1, forward strand.
TACGCGGCAGCACTACCTGGTACTGAACAAAAATTGACCTTAAAGTATAGACACTATTGCCCATAGACTAAGGATTTATTCTGCCATAGTTTGAAGATCAAAATGCATTAAATTTAAGATAAGATTTATGATCAATTGTCCTTAATATTATGTAAAAGTTGACTTTGGTGCTACTTTCTAAACATCTTTAAATCGAGGAAAATTAATTGGTCCTAAGGCATTTGTGTTTCAGGCAATTTCAGGATATATAAAAATAGTTTTAATGATTTCAGACGTAAATTTATACATATTTAGATGTCATATTTTTAAAAACAACATGTCCTCAAATTTGGTCCCTTAATTATTCAACGTCTTGGCGAGCTTTGAATTAAGAATCAGCTAAAGAATTCTATTTTTGTACATAATTTTATAAATGTGGTTTTGTTTTATAAGATGATGATATAATCATTTTGGTTATGCATGTAAAGATTGGCAAAGCTACATTTTTTAAAAGTTTTTTAGCAATGTTTTTTGTTTTTGTCTTATACGATCAGCTTTCATAGTACCGTTATGTGGGAGCTAGAGGGTTAATATGTTCCACAAAAATATTGGACTTAATATTTTTTAGCTGCTGGACATACCCTTTACAAAAAAAGTTTGTTTTAGAGTTACAATATAGGGAAATACTACCATTTTTGAGGTACAATGTGATCTTTGTGAGCTATTTAGGGTGCCTATGCACGTTGAGATTGCGTTGATATGTTAACAAAAGTTTTTCAGATTTACCGTGGCTGGAATTTGGGCAAATATTGTTAGCGAAAAATTAAGAGTCCCTGTAAGATGTGCTAAATATATTTTCGTACAATTTTTCAAAAAAATAAGTGCTGGAAAAATTATTTTTTGGCATAAACTGTTTACAAACCTTGTTCAGTATATCCAAATATAGTTAAGTGGTATCACCAAGTCAAATTTTCTGTTTAACAAAAACTGATGACACCTTTTTCGAGCGGCCCACGGATTTTCACAATCCTTTGAGGCCCATAAAAAAAAAATTGGTCACCAATTTCGCCAAACCGAGTGTAGGGTTATACTATCCTTTGGCGGTTGAATCGGTACCTACAACCACTACTGTAGACCATTTAGATTTACCCAGGGAACACTATGTGAAAGCGGTCTAACTTTACACCTCAAAGAGATGCACATACACAAATGTTATTTAATTGTTAAATGTTAATCCGTTCCAAATATGAAGACAATTGGTGCAATGGTTCTCCAAATATTTCTTTTCCAATAGAGATATCGATTATTTTTTGATAGACACGCCCATCTTTCCTATATCGCAGATGTCTCCATTTTAAAAAATGGAGACACATGCCCACTTGTGATTGTCCCTTATAAGCATTTCACAGCAATATGTATGTTCCAACATAAAGCCAAACAAAAAACCAGTAAGGAAAGGCTAAAGTCGGGCGGGGCCGACTATAGGCTCTATGAAATAAACCCCAATGAAATGACTCCCAATGAAATAACTCCCAATGAAACAATTCCCAAAAAAATGAAATAAGACCCAAAGAAAAAAATGAAATTAATTCCAAAAAAGATGAAATAATTACCAAAAAAAAAATGAAATAAGTCCCAGATATTGGGATTTATTTCACAACGAAATAATTCCCAAAAAAAAATGAAATAAGCGCCAATGAAATAATTCCCAAAAAAATGAAATAACTCACAATTGCATTTTATTACATTTATTCTTATAGATCTGTTAAGTATATATTAAGTATATACATGGATGTGTTAAGTAAATACTTCAAAGTAGTCATCCACCTCTTCACGGCCTTTCTTAGTCCAACTTCATAATCAGTTATGAAAACAGCTCCATCCAATTGTATAATATTTTGATTAATATACTTAAACAAATGCGCATAACATGTGTATAATTTTAAACAAATGCGCATAACATGTGTATAATTTTTTGTTCATCAAAATAAAAATAAATGGGAAAACCTATTAGATGAGGAAATTATTAAGTTCAGGTATGATATCTAACCAAAGATTTTATTGATAATTATTGGTATGCTTGATGAAGTGAGTTAATGCGGCGAAGGCAAAAAAATTTATTTGGAAAACGCGCGCGCGATTTCCAAATAAATTTTTTTGCCTTCGCCGCATTAACTCACTTCATCAAGCATACCAATAATTATCAATAAAAAATCATTTATTTTAAAATAAAATATTTGTGTGAACAGTACTCGAATTAAATGAAATCATTGGTATGCTTGATGAAGTGAAGTAATGCGGCGAAGGCAAAAAATTTATTTGGAAAACGCGCGCGCGATTATTATATTATTATATTATTTTTTACAAATTGCTTACGAGTACGCATTATTGGTTCGTCATTTAGAATAGCAATAAAAAGAACAGTTATTTCAACTGAGGTAACTTACAAGAATTGAGAAAATGCTTAATTTAATGAAATTAAATAACTCCCAAAAAAAATGAAATAACTCTCAAAAAATATTAAGTACATAATACCCAAAATAAATGAAATAAATACCATTTTTTTTAAAAAATGAAACAAGTCCCAAATTATTTTTATTAGGGAATTATTTCATTTGACATATTTTGGGTGTTTTACAGGAACGAAATAAATCCCAAGTAAAAAATGAAACAATTTCCAAAAAATATGAAAAATACCCCAACATTTTGGGATTTATTTCACGGTGAAATAAGTCCCAAAATGTATGGAATTTTTTGGGGTTTATTTCATTTTATTTTTGGGATTTATTTCATTGGGGTTTATTTCATAGAGCCCCGACTATATAATACCCTACTCCACTCTCGTAATATTGAATAACTCTGAAATATAAATTTTGTAATTGGGTGGCTGATATGTAATGCAACAAAGTAAAGCGGAATATTTTGCAAAGCAAAAATGTCGGAAATAACATAAAATTTTAGAAACAGTTTAGATTTGTTCGAATTGGCCACCTTTGGCACGAATTATGGCTTTCAAACGCTCGACAAAGCCATCACACGCTGCACGAAAGTGGCTCTGCGGTATTTTGGCCCATTCCCGGCGAAGCGCCGTCTTGAGATGACCGATACTTTGGTATTTTTTAGTGCGAACCTTACTCTCTTAAATGCCCCAGGCGCAAAAGTCCAACGGATTGAGATCCGGAGATCTTGGTGGCCATTGTGCGGTAGAAATGAAGCGAGGAACCTCCTTTTTAAGCCATTCTTGGTTGACGCGTGCTGAGGGCGATGGTGCTGAGTCCTGTTGGAATGTCCATGGTCTGCGGCCGAAACGTTTGTCTGCCCAGGGCTTCAATACTGTCTTTAGGACATTTTCCCGATAATATTCGGCATTTATTTTGACCCCATGGTCGATGAATACGAGCGGGGAGCGACCATCGGCCGTTACGGCGGCCCACACCGTTACCATCGGCGGCGTTTGAGTTCTGGTGGCCAATCGAAGGTGTAAATTTTCAGCTGACCTCTTTGGCAAGTAAACCCGATCATTTTGTTTGTTCACAAACTGCTCAATTTGGAATGGCTTCTCATCGGAGAAAACCAAATTCGGTAACTGGCCACCTTCGTGCAAGCGAAGCAACTCCTTGGCTCTTTCCAGTCTAACTTTTTTTTGTGCATCGGAGAGCTCTTGCACTTTTTAGAACTTCAATGGCTTTAGTCCAAGCTCATTTTTTAATATGTGTTGTATCCGTTCTCGCGATATGTTCAGCTCACGAGCAATTTTTCTACAAAATGCTTGTAAACAATAAAATGAACTGTCACTGAAATAAATCTGTCAGCTATCAGACTAGCGGTTTAGAAATGATAGCAACCTGAAGTTGGTTGCAATACATATCAGCCACCCTGTATATATGTTTAGGGTACACTCCAAAAATATAATAGTTGACAAACTCAAATATTATATGTTTGAGAGGATGTTGTTCTACACTAAAGTATGTTTTCATCCAAATATTTTTTTATTTTGAACTAAGTATTAGGCAATGTATCAATGCCTTAATTTAAAGGAAAGTTTCACACTTTATAGAAATCTTATATGTTTGAAAAATGCTATTTAAATTTAAATTGTATAATCTTTAAATTGTATAATCTTGCGTTGAATATTACTCGAATTATTCTGTCAATTTGTGTGGGAGGTACCAGAAGGGGTCTATCAAATACACCTTTTTTTTTTGCTGAACATTAGATACTTTAAATTCATTGCACTGTGCCGACTTATAAGCATTTATGTGCACTGGTATAAACGTTATGAGACATTAAATTGTGGTATGATTTGGGCATTTTGTGTGGGAGGTACAAAGAGGCGCGTGGCAATAACGCCAATTTTTCACAGGGCTATAGACACTATGAAAACATTACACTGTACAAAATTTCAAGTATTTTTATACACTGGTTTTAATGTTATAAGCTGTTAACTTTTGGTGCAAAAAGGTACCTTTGTGTGGGAGGTACCAAAAGGGGCGTGACAACAACACCCATTTTTCCCCTGGACTGTAGGCAATATAAAAGCATAACGTCGGTGCGCCGACAAAAACTCCTATGTGTAATTTTTCGAATTTTTTTTTATTGTCGAATTAGAACGTCCTAGCGGTCAAACGACTACCCACCAAAGCATTTTGCGCTATCTTGACCGGTTACGAAGTTACCAAAAACTCCTATGTGTATCCCTCTATAGCAATGCTCCGACAAAAACTCCTATGTGTTGTAGGCACAGCCTGTCCCAAGGGATAGAAGGTTGGCTTAGATTCACGCCAAAAAACGGCTAATGAGGTTTTGTGCAGAATCATCCCCTCTATTCGACAATGAATAGATCAAAATTGGATCTGCTTCCATTCGCTAGTTATCGCGAAAACAGTACTTTTACTCAAAACAAACTTAATAGCTTTGATTTGTAAAGAAAAACGCAGAAATTTAGAACTGTAGCACAATTTCCTTTAAATATGATTATTTGTAAGACGCTTTGTACCGTCCGCGACATTTGCCATGTTTTTATATTGCGAATTTTGTGCAATCCATAAAATCAACTTACACCGCCAAATTTTCCAAAAATATTATACCGAATTTAATAAGAGTAATATATATGTGCATTCTATAATTTCTGAGGAATAGATTAATATCAGCATTTTGCGAAAAATATCCCTCGACGAATAAATTTTGTACAAATAAAATAGTTCGGAATTATTTTACTATATAATGCTATTATCTCGCGAATGAACAGTTCCAGGGAAAAGTAGTCAATGGATGTTTGGGAGATAAGCGAAAGGCCTACAACTCTTTCTTTAACAAACAAAATGTATAGTAATTTGGTTAGGATTTACAGTGTGTTAAAACTTTTGTATGCTTTCCTTTTATATGAGGCATATTTTGATTTGACACATTGTAAATCCCTACCACGTTATTATAATTTTTTTTTTGTTAAAGACAGACTTGTAGTCTTTCTTAATATCTCCCAAATTTTCTTTGACCACTTTTACCTAGGACTGAAGGTTCGCGTAATAATAGCATTATATAGTTAATTAATTCTGAACTTAAATGTTTTTTGTTCGAAATGTATTCGTCGCGGGATGTTTATGGGGGAGATGCTAGTACCAATCTATCCCTCAGAAATCATAGAATGTAAATATATTAATTTTAATAAATTCGCAATAATATTTTTGTAAAAATTTAGCGGTGTAAGTCGAATTTTTCGATTACAAAAATTTCGCTATAGAATAATATAGCAAATATCGCGGACATTACAAAGCGTCTTACAAATGTTCATATTTTTGGGAAATTATGTTATAGTTTTAAATTTCCGCGATTCAATGTAATTAAGTTCGGTTTTTTGGTTTAAAATTGTTTTTATCGCGATAACTCGCGAAAGGAAGCATATCAGATTTTGATTTCTTCTTATCTGAGTAGAGGGGATGATTCTGTACAAAACCTCATTAGCCGTTTTTAGCCACAATCCAGGCCAACTTTCGTTTGCTTGAGGTACGCTGTGAACATTCAAATATCAAAACTCCTATGTGTAATTTTTTTGTTTTACAAATATTTAAAATGTTCCAAACAAAACATCCTATGTGTCGATTTTCATGAAAACCATTTACCACGTCATGGGCTTTTCACATATACGATTTTTGTTATGATATATTGGTGGTAAATAATTAAAAGAAAAATTCAAAAATCTGAGATATTAAAAATATCGCGATTTTACGAAATAGCAAAGTTTTTTGTCTCTCCTGAAAACTAGTAAAAAAACACATAGGAGTTTTCGTCGGCGCACCGACGATAATACTGTACAAAATTTCAAGTATTTTTATACACTGTTATTAATGTTATAAGCTGTTAACTTTTGGTGCAAAATGGTGCATTTGTATGGGAGGTACCAAAAGGGACGTGGCGACTTTGCCCATTTTTCTGGAGTTGATAACGACTAATAAGCTAATACTATGTGTGGAATTTGAAAAGAGTCGAATAAGTAGTATAGCAGTTATTAAAGAATCAATATTTCACAACATTTTAATCCTTTGTGGGGGAGGTACTAGAAGGAGTGGACCAATATGGCCCATCTTCGAACTTAGCAGGAGATAGAAAAAAATATTACCACATACCAAATTTGAGGTCAATCGGTTACTCCTTTCGAGAGTTATCGTGCGCACCAGCCAGCAGACAGACAGACACACAGACAGACAGACGGACGGACATTGCTCATTCGACTTAAAATAACCCAAAACGGATTTCCTCCGAACATACTTGGGGTCTTAGGTCACTCCATCGACGTGTTAAAATTTTTTCCGTAGCAAATGATATATACCCTCGTCACACTAAAGTGAGGGTATAAAAACATATTTAATTTGAGAAAATTAGTTCGCAAATATATTTCGTTGTAACTTATGCGCACCAAATATATTTTATTGGTTTTCAAATGAAATTAAAATAAAAATAAATATAGCCCATTCTTCCAAGGAGTGACATTGGGCAAAACAGATTCTGAATTATATGAAATAAAATTGTAACTAGATCGGATGAAAATTAAAAGCGGAGGGGACTATATCAAAATATGATTCTACTTATATATCGTCTATTGTACCAGCAATGTTAAAAAGCTTAGTAAAATACTATTTGCAATATTTCATCTGTATCGGATAAAAACGTAGGCTTTGGAGCTTCAGAAGATCAAAACGGGAGTGCCCTCGAATGGGGGCTATATGCGACCATGTACCGAAAAGCTCCAGTTTTTGTCAAAATAACTAGGCCTTTATAGCAGCTGGAAGTAAAATCGTAAGACATATTTATATTGGGACTATACTAAAATATCCGCTGATATTACCTTGTTTCGTAATGGTTTAGGGACAAATAAAGTACAAACTGCCAAATTTCAGCCGGTGCAAATTTTCTTAAAGATTGATTCAGATTTGCTACATACGCCTTGAGCAAAAAAGCATATGGAGAGACAGACGGGTTAATCACATCAGGAAGTGATTCTATGTTGATCGGTATAATACATAACACTGAATGTGGAAAATGGACGCTAACAATGTATCCTCAATGAAAATAACTTGCCCCGCATAATTTCTACCCCTAAATCGAATGAAATTAACCGTTTTTTCCTGTGACATCGCGTTTTCGAAATATTTAGCCACAAAGTTTACCGGGTAAACAAAGAGGTTAATAAATTCAAATCAATAAACTGAATAAATGAGACACTTCAGGAAGTATTTCTCCCAAAACACCCGACATCTCCGCTCATCCCCTTACCTATGAAAATATCTCTCCAAATATAATCTATATATATAGAAATGGATCGTGGTTTGATCGACTGCTTAAAACATGAAAACTACTTGGATACTTCCTTCGGCGGATTTGTTCGTAATTGCTACGCGAAGGTTTAGGGAAAATAAAAGTCGCATAACTCTCCACATTTGGCGTTGACCACTTGACCACTGAGACTCCTGTAAGAGCTATAAAACTGAAATTTTGCACAAGCATAGACCAGAGCGTTGTATAAACAACGGACTTTTCATGTAGTAATTTTTTGCCCTGTGGTCAGTTCCAACGCTATCAAAAACTTCAGTACTGTCTTTGTCCTTTCAGAAGCATCTTATATGATCAAAAGCTACAATTTTGTAAACATGGAGTACTATACACAACAAATATAAACGCGAAAAATATGTTTTAATTTTCTGACTGTGGTCAGTGTAGCAGTAACCACATTGTTTTCATTATTGAAGTGATTTTAAATATTATTTAAGAGGTAAGAATTTAAAATCTAAATGTACAACATAGGCTTCCTAAAAAATTTATTTTAAAGAAAATATTTCACAAAATTAAAAAGAAAATGTTTGACATGTTATTCACAGAATAGTTTGCGAGAGAATGCAGGAATATAAAAAAATAAGATTATACAAACACAAGCATGTTATGATTGCTTTTCTGCAATACAAATCGAAAATAATAAAGTATTAGTCTCCCCGAGCGAGTAAGTGTCAAGTAGGGATGTAACGAAAGTGGCTTTAGCGAAAGCGAATGCGAATATTGAAATATATTTCTTGCGAATGCGAAAGCGAATAGTGAAATATGAATTTTTTTTTTTTTTATTAAAATTTCTTCTATCATTCTTTCACTTAAAAATATTTAACAATCTTAATGATTAGCATATATTGAGATATAACTAAATAGTATTGCAGCAAATTTGTAAACTTCATTTTTCAGATAATATTCATTTTCTAGGATAGATTTTGACATTTAAAGGGAAAAAGATAGGGAAAAACCTTTCTAAGTATTTAAAACAATGTTTTATAATACGGGTACATAAATATAACAATTGTTATACATTTAAAATTGATTACTTTCAGATTAGGTGATAATAAATCTTATTCGGTTAGATTTCGAAGTAACCTATGGTTCGACAATCTATTTCGGCATTCAAAACTTTCGGTTATCTTACCAATAAAATTGATTATCAAATCTTCATTGAACCGTTGGTGGAGTCTTTGCGTGGAGTATCGCATATTTAAGCCAAATATGGTTTTAAGGTTTTTATTCTGTATTACTTGGAGACGTTTAATATACGTTTTAGCGCATCTGGATGACCAGACTTGACAACCATATGTCATAATTGGACGAATACACATTTTATATATTAGAAGCTTGTTTGCGGTGTTTAAATGCGATTTTCGATTTGTTAGTGGGAATAAAGCTCGACCACACCTAATGGCCTTATCGGAAGCATTGAGGATATGTTCCTTAAATGTCAAGTATTTATCCAGTGTTATTCCTAAATATTTTATCGACTTTCGGAGAGGAATAATAGTACCGGAGACACGAAGTGGCACTGTCGGATTCCTTTTTTGCGATTTGTTAAAAGGGAAAATGATTGCTTGTGTTTTTTCCTCATTTATTTTTATTTTCCATTTCTCAAAATATTTTGTCACATGTATCAATGATTTTTTCATTCTTTTTATAATAGCGTTTGAAACCTTTCCGCTTGTTATTATGGCTGTGTCATCTGCATATAATGCAATGGTTTCATTTTGTAGCAACTTTAAATCGGATGTGTATATTGAGTATAACGTCGGCGATAAGACAGATCCTTGTGGTACACCAGCTGGGATGATCCGTGGAGATGAAAGTGAATCTTCGACACATACGGTGAAAGTTCTTTCTGACAAAAAACTCTTAATAATTTTTTGTAAATATATTGGGTATCCAAATTTGTGACGTTTAAAAACTAAACCATCATGCCATATGGAATCAAATGCTTTTTCTATATCAATAAAAATGACACCCGTACTTGTACGCTGTATTTTGTTGCTTGTTATTAGGTTCACGATACGTTTGACTTGATGTATTGTTGAGTGCTCTTTTCGAAAACCAAATTGCTCTTCTTTTAAAATAGAATTGTTTTCAGTAAATGCATTTAATCTGTTTAAAATCATTTTCTCCAAAACTTTGTCCAAACAGTTTAGCATGCTTATAGGACGGTAACTTTTCGCATCCTTCGCATCTTTTCCGTTTTTTAAAACAGGAACTACTTTAGCTTCCTTGAAAGGTTGAGGGAAATAACCACTTTTTAGACAATAATTGAATACTTTTGCAACAACAGAAAATAGGGAGTCTGGCATTTTCTTCAATATCGTGGGTTTTATTCCATCCAAACCTGGGGCCTTCGAATTTTTAAGGGATTTTATATACCATTTGACTTCTTCAACGGACGTGGATTCATGATCATCTTGTTGTGATATATGTTCTTTGTCAAGCCAGTCAATGTGTCGAGAAACTTTTTGTTCTTGGTTAGAATATATATTTGAAGTTATTTTATGGGCTTCTTCGAAATTCTGAGCTATAATATTAGCTTTCTCCGAATTGCTATATACTTTAGCGCCTCTGATGGCTTTTGTAAGCAACCAGAACTTTTTTTGTCCAGGTGGCAACGATAGCAAAAATGTGTTCCAGCTGTTATTTCTGTCATTAAGCACATGGTATTCGATAAGTCGGTCCAGCTGTTTGAGCACACCATTCAAAGTATTTCTCTCCTTCAAGTTATTGGATCTTTGAAATTTACGCCGAAATCTATTTCTTTGACCGATTAAATATATTGTTAAAGACGAAAGTCTTTTTTGCCACATTTCTCTCTCCGCCATCGGTATTTTCCTCTCTGCCAGGTGGATAATATTTGTTATTTTAGATAATATTTCATCAACATTGAATTGTGTTACTATTACAGAATGAAGATTGTTATGGCTGATTGTATCGTCAACACTCTGGCGTATGGAGTTCCAATTTGCTTTGTGATAAAGTGGAATATTTGTACATTTAACAGATATTGGGTCAAAAATTCGGCAGGTCACTGGAATATGGTCAGATTTCAGGAGCCGTTGATGAGTTTCTAGTGGGGAAAATTGAAGCCCAGAGTTTGTTAGCATCAAATCAACAACCGACGGCCGTTGTGGTGATTGGCGCTGAGTGAACCTTGTGAAATCATTGGGACAGTGTATATAGTAGTTTGATTTATTGTGATGATTATACAAGCTATTGCCGGCTAAATTATTAAGATGACAATTTCAATGTTTATGGTGTGCATTTAAATCTCCAAAAATTAAAAATTCGTGTGTACTTGATGTAATTTTATCCACATCACTAATAAAAGCTGGAGTATATTTTGGACAGTAGGCTGAAGTCAGCCTGACCGGTCGTTTGTTTATATAAATTATTATAGAAATGTTTTCTATAATTGATGTGGAGAATCTTGCAATTCGTTGATGTGGGATTGTATTTCTTATTGCGATTAATACTCCACCACCGTGGGTGATTCGATCCTCTCTATAGGTTGTGTAGTTTCTAAGCTTAAACTTGTGTTTTGGCTTCAAAAATGTTTCATTTATCAGCAGCACGTCGATTTTCCTTTCATTTACTACATGTTCCAGTTCCAAAATTGAGGCCTGATTTGTTATGCCTTGTGCATTGAAGTGCATAACGTGAGATTCCAATCGGCTCATGTGCCTCACACAAACAAAATGCAGATATTCCCACTGAATGTCCGGGAATAACTGAGATTAGCGGAGCCATAAAATTTCTCAAACCAATCAAGACCCGCGGTCCGGACAACGTCTCTCCCGATCTTCTTACAACCGACCGAGCCACTAGTGCACGACTACTGGAACCAATCATAAGAACCTATTGGGAAAGCGAAACATTACCCAACGAGCTTATAATTATCAATCTTCCTAAAAATGCCGATCGACAGTCAGAAAAAACTGGAGAGGCATAACATTGCTAAGAATGGTGAATAAAGTCATCTCACATATAATAAACAGACGACTGTCAACTACAATTCTTCCAACATTCAGAAGTGAACAAGCTGGATTTCGATCCGGAAAGTCTTGTATTGACCATGTGAATAGCCTCAGAAACATTGTTGAACAATCAGTGGAGTGGAGGTCACAACTATGTATATCTGAAAAGGCTTTCGATACTCTCGACCATACTGCTATATGGAACTCACTCGCATGCAAAAGGGCCCCAACGAAGATAATATCCCTGATCAAAGCACCATATGGGAATGCCAAATGCCGGGTCTTGCACGAGAAACAGTTGAGCAACAAATTCAAAGTAAAAACCGGGTCCATCAAAGGCTGTGTGCTGTCACCACTTCTATTAAACTGCGTTCTTGATTTAGTTATGCAACAAGCTAATAACCGAATGAGGGTTATAACTTAGGGTCTGCAAGGAAGATTAAAGGATCTCGATTAAGAAGGTGACATCTGTCTTCTCAGTCACTCTTTCTCTGACATGCGGGCTAAACTTACACCCGCAGTGAAACAGTAAGAATAAACAGAGCCAAAACTAAATCGCTGCAGATTAACACCAATATAAGTAATACATTCATCATACAAGGCCAAGACATTGAAGATGTTCAGCACTTCTGTTACGTGGGCAGTATTCTCGACGGCTGCTCAGCTGCGGATATCTCTAGCCGCATAAAGGTTTAGGTTAGGGTGGCAGCCGTATTTTTTATACAAGCTCACATAGACCAGTTTAGGTCCCTAGAGTTACCACGGGCTGAAATGCCCCTCATCGAAACCAACCTGTTTGATATACAAATTTGTCGATAGTACGAATATCTCGGTGGCCAATTGTGATCACCTCTTCGAGAGATAACACGGTCCGGAAACTTTTCCCGTAACAGAGCAATGGTTTCGTTGCCTGTGTGGCACGTAGCGCTGTCTTGTTGTCCAGATCAATACAATCCAACTCCGAAAAGTAAGGTATAATGACCCCGCCGGACCATAAACCGCACCAAACAGGTACACGTTGAGGATGGAGAGGCTTCTCAACAATAGGATAGGTTAGGTTGAAGAGAGGAGACGTTTAAACGTCTCATGTTCATGGACATACACTTAAGCCAGTGGTTCCGCTTGTTGTGTGCTCCTTATTTATGATCTTTTTATAACTCAGTTACAGAAAATCGGTATTAGACACGAATTTTATCAGTATCTTCCAGTCATATTCTCTGAGATGAGTCAAGTCTGGTAATATGTCGGATCAGAAATGTTGGGATCTTGCATGTGTGAAAACCGGGCAGTGACACAGAAAATGTTCCATCGTTTCGATGTTTTCCTTGCAGTCGCTCCTACTGTTGGGCTATTCCACAAAGTTTTGTGAGCCATCACTACCCAGTGCTTCAACTAATTTTTTGTGGCTTCGAAAGGATTCCAGTTTTCCAAGTTTATTACTCGAATTTCTCTGCCCTTTGAAGCCAAGTTGTTTGCCCGTTCATTTCCAATCACTCCGTTTTTTCCTGGTACCCAGCAAATACGCAATTTACCATGGGCTGAGTAATCATTTATCGTTCTTTTACAGTCCAACACTGTTCTGGATTTGACCCTTTCCGATGTTATTGCTTTAATCGCCATTTGGCTATCTGTGGAGATGTTGGCATATTTAGGCTTTGTGGTGTTACTGAGCCAGCTCACACACTCCGTGATTGCTCGAACTTCTGCTTCAAATACCGTGTTTTAGTCAGGGAGGCGGAAGTGAAGTTTAACTTCTGGTTCATCAATAAAAATACCCAGACCCGTCCTTCCTTCTCGCTTGGACCCATCCGTCTAGCATCTGGTTCCCACGGGCACATGGGCCAAAGTTCCATTTTCCCAGGAGCGTCTGTCTGGCACAAACGAATCACAGGTAGCTGCAAGCAGCACTTCAGGAATGCGGTCGGAGATTTCTGGCGTTTGAATGTGACCAACTACAGACTCTAAAATCTTCTGATGGTACGACTTGAGGTCTCGATTTATCCATTCACCCATCACACGCAAAGAAAAAATTCGTTTCTGTGTCAGAATATGTTTCTGTCACAAAAAACGAAATTTCAATTGCGGCAAACGAGAATTGTAGTGGTCTAATATTTCGATTCGCAGAAACGTATTTTTTCTTTGCGTGCACTTGTAGACGTCTTGCTGTGAGGGCTGCCTCATACTTTATACGGATGTCTATTGGTTGGATGTGCAGTATAGTCTCCAACGCTTTTTGGGTGCAGTTCTAAATGCCCCGTTTATGCCTAGACAGCACATACGTTGAATTTTTTGCAAAGGTATTACGTTGCACTTCTTGTCCATTGATGTCCACCACACTACACAGGCGTAGGTGATTATTGGTCTAATCACGCTCATGTAAAGCCAGTGAGTCATATTTGGACGTAGTCCCCATTTTGAACCAATAGCTCTTCTGCACAACGACCAACATCTGTGGGCCTTTGTAACTCTTTCTTCAAGATGATCTTTCGAGTACAGTTTCTGATCCAATATACTGATTGTTTTTTACGTCGAGCTCTGTTGTAAAGTCTGCCGACATCTTTGCCAATCGAGCGTATTTGTCCTGTCATCCAGGGTTTCTCATAGGCAGATTTCCTTTCTCGAAGTGGGCAACTATCTTCGAATGATTTTACAAGAGCCTCGGTAATCTTCTCTACATTGGTATCAATGTCTTAGATAATCGCGTGTAGGCTGCCCCAATCGATTTCTAATTAGATTTCCGAAATTAGTCCAGTCAGTCTTAGCCTTATTACGGAAACTTATGAGGTTTGGCGGTGGCCGTTCAATTTTAAACCTTATATAAAAGTGGATTGGAAAGGAGTGTTCATCCGAAACCCTCCACTCATGGATCTCATCAGTAAGATGTTCTGAACATATCGTTATATCTAATACTTCTTCCCTAATTTTGTTAACAAAGGCTGCAGTGTTTCCTATTTTAAGAGGTATGAGGTCATTTGTATTCAAAAATTCTATAAGGGCGTGTACCCTTTTATTGGTGTTAGTACTACCCCAAGCGATATGATGGGAGTTGGCCCAGCTAATAACTCATTACTTGTGTGTTTGGATTCCCTCACCAGACGTTGTAATTCCGATGTAGGTGGCAATGTCGGCGCATCGAATGGCAGATATATTGACTCCAGGTACATATTTCCATTACATTGCCTCAGCACCGTTGCGTCCGATGTTGACAACTCTGGAGAGAAAAAAAAAACAAAATACAAGTCCTTGGACGAGTACCTGTGTTAGCGTAGAAAAGGTTATAGTTCACATGGTTTAATCCAGTAACCTTGTTCCTAGTTGTCCATGGTTCCTGGATCAAAGCAATATAAACCTGGCCTTTATTTATGATGTCCATCAGAGCGTTGGACGCTGTCTCGCTCCGGTGGAGGTTTATCTGGATGACCTCAATCATTGTCTTTCCAGTAAAAGTTTCTTTTGGGAGTCTATCCTATCTGGTGGTACTCCCTCATTAGTTGGTAGTGGGTCATCCTCCTCCATTCGTTCACTACCTATTACACCATCTTCTCAACAATAACTCTTAGGTTTTCCGAGCCCCAGATGCGACAAGATTGTCAAGATGATTTTTCGATGGAATTCCGGATTTCACCATTTCAGATTTTCATAATTTTAATAATTTCAATAATTTCAATGCGTTGTTGAATCGTGTATCGTTCCATTTTTAGTAATGGCGTAGTTTATACTTGTCAAATGTCAAAGAATAAAAGCTTCAAAAGTGACAGCTACTGAAAGACTAGGGCATGGAGATGTTAACTGCTTAAGTGTTGAAGATATTGACACTAATGTTGATAACATTACGGATATATGTAATAGTAAGGTGTTTCGAAGACAGCTGTCCGCTTCGAGAAAGGAAATCAGCCCAAGAGAAGCCTTGGATGACCGGGGAGATTCGCAACATTGGGAAAGAGGTCCGTAGACTTTACAATAGGGCACGCCGTAAAAAATCTCCAGTATACTGGGACGACTACCATAAATGACTCAGAGAATACAACGAAATCACAAGAGCACAGCAAAATGAAACTCCTGGAAGTTATTCTGCGAAAACGTCGATAGCGTTAACGATGTTTCTAAAATAAAAAAAATCCTTTTAAAAACCCATTCCCAAACCGAAATAATGGTAGACGATATGGACAGGAGAGTAGATTCAACTGAAGAAATGGTACAGCTTTTGATGAACACCCATTTTCCTCAAGGTACGACGGGCCAGACTAATATAGCGAACTACAGAGAAAATGAAAGACAACAAAGTTATATCATTAGAGACTATATGGTCAAAGAAGCCGTAAAAAGCTTTTCACCACTTAAGGCATTAGGACCTGATGGAATATTTTCGGCACTACTAAAGTTATTTTCACAGCATGCCTAAAATTTGAGTACACACCGAAAGCCTGGAAGGAGGCAATTGAAGTTTTCATGCCTAAACACGGCAAGGCAAGTTATGCAACACCTAAGGATTATAGACCAATAAGCCTAACATCTTTCTTACTCAAAACCATGGAGCGTATAGTGCTGAAATTTAGACAAACGAAGATTGGTCAATATGATGACCCACTTTTCCTAAACAAAACAATTCCTGTATCCAACAGGGTTAAATACTTAGGTGTAATCTTGGACAGGAAACTAAATTGGAAGTGGCAAATAAAAGAACGAGCAAACAAAGCTCACATATGCCGGGCACTATTTAGAAGAGCCATAGGCTCAAAATGGAGCCTTAATCCAAAGATGACACACTGGCTGTACAAAAGCGTAATCTGACCTATTCTAATTTACGCATCAATAGTGTGGTGAACACCAATGAAAAAGAAGTGCAACATAATAATATTACAAAAGGTCCATCGCATGTATTGTCTCGGCGTAAGCGGAGCAATGAAGACCGCATCTAGCAGAGCATTGGAGACGATCTTAAATATCCAACTAATTGAAATACAGATTAGATATGAAGCAGCCCTCTTGGCGACGAGACTTAAAGTGATGGGCGAATGGATCGAAAGCGATCACAAGTCATATCATCAGAAGATAGCTGAGGTGGTGACGGTGGACTTAACTGACTTTAACTGACATCAATAGTTGCTGAGTGTGAGACCATGATACCAGACAGACAATCTTGGATTGATGAAACCCTAGCGCAGACACCATCTGGAACTTGCTGTTATACAGATGGCTCGAAACTAGTGGAGAGAACAGGGCTGGGATTTTATATCGAGGAACCGGAAACAGAACTCTCATTCCGTCTGGTAGACCGTAACGCAGTCTTGCAGGCGGAAGTCCGAGCAATTACGGAATGTGTGAGCTGGCTTGGCGCTAACACAAGACCAACAAATGTGAATATTTGCACAGACAGCCAAATATCTATCAACGGAATAACGTCTAGAACGGTGAAGTCGAGGACAGTTTTAGATTGCAAAATGGTGATAAACGCATACTCCGAACTCGGCACTACTTACATATGCATCATATGGGTGCCTGGTCATTACGGAGTAAGGGGAAACGAGAAAGCAAATGCCTTGGCATTTAGAGCCAGGGACATACAAACGACAACAATAGAGAACGCAAAACCCTTCGGAGTTACGCGTTCTGAACTAAACATAAGGGCAAACAACGCCCATATCACGCTATAGAGTAGCGGAAATGTTGGGAAAACAACGAAAGTCTTGTGGGGTGACCCAACCGAGGGCCGGACCCAGACCTTTCTGAAATTAAGCAATATAGAGACCAGTAAGATCATGGGTGTCCTTACGGGATATACATGCTTACAAGCGCATCTACATAGGATTGGAGTTGTAGATGATAGCGTGCGTAGGGCATGCGGGGAGGATGACGAGGTGCATTTCCTCTGCCGTTTCTTAGGAAATGGTACTCTACCATACTTGGCCCAACTTAGGGGCGTAGACTGGAAAATAATTAAGGACTATGTTGATAGTACAGAGTTCCTAAAATAACTTCCAAAAACCAGTCCATTAACAATTATAGCACACAACAGGCCGAATACTGGCTTATGTGTATGTCCAAGGACATGAGGCTGCCTCCTCTTCTCAACCTAACCTATTACATGAATTAACACTGTCAAATTTGGGGAAAATCAGTTCAGATTTAGATATGTTACTCCCGATTTGATATATAAGCGCTGAAATAACTGTATCCGATCAGTACGATATTCGGCTGAAAGAGGTTTCTTATTACATGAACGAACACTGGCAAATTTGGGGGAATCGATTCAGCTTCAAATATAGCCCCCATGTATATGTTATTGCCAATTTGACATGTAAGCGCTATAGAAACTGTATTTTATATATAATCTGTATGAAATGAACTGTTCATGAATAACATGAATAAATACTGTTCCTCCCGATTTGGTATCCATGCGCTACATAAGTTGTACTTTACTTCCGATCATTACAAAATTATGAAATTTGAAATTCTTTCCTATACATTTCCGAATTACTCCCCTCTCAAATATTTCCATTTGTTTCATTATATATCTCACTTCCATCTAAAGACAACGCAAAAATAAGGCTTTGCTCTTTGAAGCGTTAATTTGTATACCCCATTTTGAATAAAGTTTTTTAACATGACGAAGATGAGACGAGACAGTCCGAAGAGCTGGAATGCCTAACTAGAGATGGTGTGAATCCAATAGATATCAATTTAAACAATATCCCATCATGATGTGCTTTGTCGAAAGCCTTTTCTACATCCAACAATATAGCGGTCGTGCACTTACGGTTTCTCAAATTCTGTACTACGTCCGTATGGAATTTCAAAAGTGCGTGGACAGTCGAATTTCCCCTTTTAAATCCAAATTGTTAGTCCTGAATGAAATTCTCAGTAATGCTACTGACCATTTTACCTTTAATAATCATCTCAAACAACTTTCCTAAGTTCGGAAGAAGCGAAATAGGCCTAAGAAAATTTATATCAATGTTTCCGTTTTGTTTCTGGATGGGCACAACCTTAGCAATTTTCCAGGAATCCGAAAAATAACCATTATTTTTGCAGTTGTTTAAGATTATCGCTATAGCGATATACCACCTATAGGTGGTAAAATCCCTTAATAATATGAAGTCGGGAGGAATTGATTCGATTTCGATTTTCAGAAGCAAAGTGTGTATTACTGTTTGTTGTTATTGTATTTCTGTATTTGACGTAGTGAGTGACGATTTACATTAGGTTACTTGTTGCTGTGAACCGTTATAGTTTCATGAAGGAGGAGGAAGAGTAGAAGAGATACAATCATATATATGATTACATACAATCGTATATATGATTACATACAATCATATACATGATTACATACAATCATATATATGATTACATACAATCATATAAATGTTTGCATACAATCATATATATGATTAAATACAATCATATACCTATATGATTACAGATAATCATATACATGATTACATACAATCATATATATGATTACATACAGTCATATAAATGTTTGCATACAATCATATATATGATTACATACAATTATATATATGTTTGCATACAATCATATAAATGTTTGGTAACATTACCGCTACCCCAAACATAATATGTTTGGGAGCTGCTCCAAACATATATATGTTGCCTGCAAAATATGTTTGGGACAATATGTTACAGAGGCCGTTTTTTTCCTCCGTGTATCTAATGTCTTTAATGTCATCACAAGAAGTAAATGTCGGGTCATTCATATTGTTAAAAGAGTTCATATCATCGTTGAATGATAAAATAGTACCAGGAATTTGAGACGTACTTCTATGTATAGCCTTCTGTACGTCACTGATACTCCAATCAGGAGGAGAACCTGTGTATACTGACTGAAAGTGTAATCGAAGATGTTCTCATTTCTGGTCAGTTCTTTGGATCTCAATACCGGTCACTGATGATTCCTTCAATGATGAGCTATTTCTACGACCAATAATTCTAAAAATCTCCTTATAAGCTGTTGTACTCGGTTTAATCACATTCAGTTTGTCATTAAACAATGTAGCTTGGTCTATGCCAATCTGTTCCTTAATAATAATCTTAAGTAAATCTATCTGCTTCGAAATAAGCATGTAATCCGGATGCCTGCGATTCAATGGCCGATAATATATTGTCTTCAAGTCCCTTTGCCAGACATACTTAACTTTTAAGAGTGGTTTAACATTTTCCGTTACCGTAAATTTTTTATTCCGAAGGTCAATCTTATTAGAATGAATGGATGTCACAAAATTTACCGAAGTTTCGAATTCCTGGATGTAGTAATCAATTTCCTGGTCCGATAAATTCCGATTTCTTGGAGGAACATGTTCCTGAATTGATCCACGCAGATCATTTCTAAACAAGTTCCAATATGTATTCCCGACCTGGTCAGGTGTTTTGAAAAGAAAACTAGAATCCGAGAGAGAAATTTTAATACCTAATGGTAAATTATCTGAGAAAGTGTTAGGTGTTATAATTAATGTGGAGGTGTTATAATTAATATTTAGATTATCAATTAAGTTACACGCTGAAAAAAATCGCTTCTGTAGTATATTGTCCCAAACATATTCGGCTTGAAACATATATATGTTTAGGGTACACTCTAAACACCTAATATTTCGCACACACAAAAATTTATATATTTGGGAAGATGTTGTTCTAAACAAATCTTTGTTTCCATCCCAATATATTTTTATTTGGAACTATTATTTCCGAAACAAAATTTGTTAGCAATTAAGTATTCAGAAAAACCTAAATTGTGTTAAATTTTCAGTAATTCAAAGTTAATTTTTTATAAAGTTTTCATGTTCGTAAAAATATTAATTAATAATAATTGAAATCGTATATTCTTGGATCGAAATAAATTACTTTGAGGATTGACAACTAATGATGGCTTGGAATACACAGAAATTTAAAATGATTGATTTTAAACATAAGTTAATGCTGCATTTGGTATCATAACTGGGAGGTTCAATTCGAAACCAAAGAAAAATTAAAACGGAAATTCGAAAAATTCAACAAAAGTTTTGAAAACCTTTTTTAAATAAAGTCTATTTGGAGCAATTCTAAAAACTTATTTAATTTGTATTCAAACACATATTTTATTTGAGAAATTCAGTTTGCAAATATTATATGTTGTAACATATTAATATACCAGTTTCAAATGTATTTTATTGATTTTCAAATAAAATTTATTTGCTCAGAAATATATAATATTTAAAAATTTGTGTTCCAAATATATTTTCTTTCGATTCAAACATATCAAAAAAGGCGATTTTGCCCCGTGTATTACTTAAAATAACGTGATCTAAATGCGAGGAACCGCTAGGATATGTGGGGTATGAATCACATATCCTTGTAACGGATAGTGATTCATTCCTAACCCAGTCAGCAACGTTCTTCGCATTTAGATCACCTCTTAAAATGAGACCATCAAAATTCCCTGAAAAATCCAAAATTCGGGAAAGTCATCTCTTGCCGATTGAAGTTGCTGGGAAAATATATGGAGCCTAAGTTAATATTTCTTTTTTCCCCATTAATGTTAACAGAAATTTGAACAAAAATATTTGGGAAGTTTATACCCGGAATTTTTATTTCTGCAAATGAGGGAGATGTCCTTAATACAATTCCTACACGCTGAAAAAAATCGCTTCTGTTGTATAATGCCCCAACCATATTCGGCTTGAAACATATATATGTTTAAGGTGCACTCTAAACATATAATTTTTGGTGTACACAAAAATTATATATTTGGGAAGATGTTGTTCTAAACAAATCTTTGTTTATATCTCAATATTTTTTTTGGACTATTATTTCCGAAAAAAATATTTATTTGCATTAAAGTATTCAGAAAATACATAAATTGTGTTAAATTTTTCAGTAATTCAAAGTTAATTTTGTAAAAATGGTTAATGTTCGTAAAATATAAAATAATAAAAGTTGAAATCGTATAACATTAGATCAAAATAAATTATATGGAGGATTGACAACTAATGATGACTCGGATACTCAGAAATTTGAAACGATTGATTTAAAACGGACGTTAATATGGTATCATAGCTGGGAGGTACAATTCGAAACCAAGGAAAAATTAAAACTGAAATTCATAAAAGGTTTGAACATCTTTTTTAAATAAAATATATTTGGAGAAATTCCTAAACAATAATTTTATTTGTATTTAAACATTTATTTTATTTGAGAAATTTCGTTGGCAAATACATTTTATTGTAATATTTTAATATATGCGTTCCAAATATATTTTATTGATTTTCAAATAAAATATATTTGCTCAGAAATATATAATATTTAAAAATTTGTGTTCCAAACATATTTTCTTTCGATTCAAACATATCAAAAAACGCGATTTTGCCCCTGTGCACCTAAAGAATTTCTGTCCTTAATCCTTGTGAAATTATCCAGACGCCCAGATTTGTTATTAACGAGTTCATTTCAATTCGTCTACACTGGGGAAAATTGCAATTTTTGATATGTTTAAATTGAAAACAAAATATATTTGCACGGGGCAAAATCGCCTTTTTTGATATGTTCGAATCGAAAGAAAATATATTTGGAACACAAATTTTTAAATGTTTTATATTTCTGAGTAAATAAATTTTGTTTGAAAATCAATAAAATTTACTTGGAACGCATATATTAATATATTACAACAAAATATATTTGCAAACTAATTTTCTCAAATAAAATATGTATTTATATACCAATAAAATTATTGTTTAGGAATATCTTCAAATATATATAATTTAAGAAAGATTTTCAAAACTTTGGTGAATTTTTTCTAATTTCATTTTTAATTTTTCCTTCGTTTCGAATTATTTCTCCCAGTCAAAAATACCATTAGCAGCATTGCATTCTGTTTTAAGGGACTCATTTTAAATTTCTGGTATTTCATGTCAGCATTTTTTTCAATCCTTCGAGTAAATTACGATTTCAATTAAAAATTTCTAAAAAAATTATCATTAAATTACTGAAAAACTTAACACATTTAAAGTTCGATATTTTCGGAATACTTAAATTTAAATACATTTTTGTTTCGGAATTAAAATCCCAAATAAAAGGTATTAGGGTGAAAACAAGGATTTGTTTAGAACAACATCTTCCCAAATATATAATTTTTGTGTGTACCATAAACATATATATGCTTCCAGCCGAATATGTTTGGGACAATATACTACAGAAGCGATTTTTTTTCAGCGTGTGGAAACAACATTTTTTAATATTATATATTTGTTAACTAATAAATTGTATTGAAAATCAAGAAATGTTGTTTATAACAGAATATATCTGCGAACTGACTTTCACAAATAAAACATGTGTTTACGCACAAACAAAGTTATTGTTTAAGAAATTTTCCAATTATATTTTATTTAAAAAAATATTTTTAAAAACTAGCAGAGTTTCGAATTTTAGTGAAAATTTTTTCTAGATTTCCTGTTATACTTTACAGTTAAAAATGTCATACGCAGCGTTACATTTGGTTTTACAGCGCTAATTTTAATTTAGAAATTTTCGAATTAAATTTTTTCCAATTTATATTTTTGTCCAATTTTCAAAACATAAAATTTCTAAAAAATTGCAATTTTAACTTTTGAAAAACAGAAAACTTTCCCTAAAATCAAGACATTGATACGTTGCCAGAATACTTAAATACAAAGTATTCTTTGTTTCGGAAATATTAGTTCCAAATAAAAATATATTTGGATGAAAACATACTCTTGTTTAGAACAACATCCTCCCAAACATATAATGTACTTGTGTGTATCAAATATTATGTATTTGGACTGTAGCCGAATATGTTTGGGACAATATACTACAGAAGCGATTTTTTTTCAGCGTGTACTACGATCCACAAGATACCTTACATTAAAAGTAACTAAGCTAAACATTTTACGGACAATAAGTATCATTAATATCCTGTACAATATTCAAACATTCATTCTTAGCTTCCTCCTTAGTGAGTGATCTGTAATTTCGGATGTAATTTCTGTAATTTCTTTCTAAAGCAGACACATCTGGCTCCATAAATTGTTTCGCAATATTCCAAAACTCTGTTATTAAAGCTGGGTTCTGAGGTCTGTTCCTTCCTTAACTTGTGTCGTATTCTTTGAAAAGGCTAGGGAACGTTCTATCCGAAGTCCTTCGAGATATTGCTCTATCAATATTAAATGCTGCCAACTGCTTCCGTGATTTCGATTCATCAGACTGTTTACTGCGCAAAGTGCAATATTTAATGTATGCCGGATAATCTCTGAAATTCGAGGGGTGACCTCTAGTCTTGCAATTCACGCAGAATGGCTTTACACCATTTTCAGAATTAAATGAAAATTCGCCCGGAGCATGTGACATATCACATTTAACGCATGCAAACGGGCGATTACAGTTCTTGGAAAAGTGACCCCAAAGTTGACATCTCCAACATTGTGGGACTTTCATATTCGACTTAGGTTTTTCAAATGTCACTACCTGATTCAAAATTTCCTTAATACTGGTTAAATTACTAAGATTCGCCCCTGATTTCAGAGTAATCAAAAACAGGCCAGTATCGAATCTACTGTATATGGGGAAATTAATTCAATGTAGTCCTTAATATCTTTAATATTAGTCTTGTAATAGATACCTCTGCAGATGACGCTCTGACGTTGTAACTCCTGTGGAGTATACGAAAAAGAATCAAAACCCTTATCTCTCAGTAGCTGCATCATTTCAGTATATGTCGAAGCATCATTCAAGTATAGCTTACTCTTGCCACCATGTTCTTTATCTTATGGTGATTTCGTTTGTGCAAATAAATGTAAAAAAAATTTCTACATTTTACACTGAAACCGCATTTTTAGGTTCGTTTGTAAAAATGGTGCAGCCGTATGAGCGGGTTTTGATTTCGTTTGTAAATAGGTGGAGAAAACGATCAGTGCCCGTAGACGTACATCGATATTGTTATACATAGACTGACCCGGGCAAACTGCGTTTTGCCAAAAATATATTTGTTGGTTCATTAATTTTGAGAATTCATTTCGGCAGACTTCGTAACGTCCAATATTTGGTAAAAAAGAATAGAATCAAGAATTAATTTCAATGAATATTTAACTAATCTTTTTTTTTAATTATTGTATTCAATTTAATGCTGACCAAAACACAACATTTTTTGTTTTATGATCTGGACCGTAAATGAAGAGTGATGATGGTTTTCCAACCCGGGAACACGCCACATATAGCTTGCCGGTATTAAATTAAAATTAATAAAATTGAAAAAAGTAATAATCAATTATTGTATTCATTTTAATGCTGCCATATAAAATTTTACCATATACACGCTACAATCTATAATAATTGAGCTAGGTGGCTGAAATTTGGTATAGATATTTCGGTACATATTTAGATATAGCTCCCATATATAGCATCTAACTTGTTCTTACTGTTCTCATCTACTATATTTTTTTGTTTTTCGGTGTTATTTTCTTTAGGTTTGAGTTATTTTGTGAGGTCACATGCTATCCATGGTGGAGGGTATATAAAATTCGGCATGGCCGAACTTAACGCTTTTACTCGTTTGTTGTATGATCATGTTGAAATCGAATACGATGTCTTCAATTATCCTGTTTAATGCCTAAGCTCTTTGGATTTAACTGTCATGCCACCCATAATTTACGTTGTAAAGTTTGATCTGTAATTATTATGTTACGAAATATTCATGCCCCGAAAAGGCGCAATGGAACGCGACTGATTGTGACGAAGCAAATTAACAATGTGATGGTGGCAAGGATTTTGCAAGGGCCATTCAAGGGGATGAATTCCGTTGACTTCAACAATATAAACAAGTCACAAGGACAATCGCTTTTCACCAGCTGTATGAGGCGTGTTCCCGAGTTGGGAAACCATATTTAGTCTTCATTTACGTTCCTGAGCATAAAACAAAAAATTGTTTGTATCTGGCAGCATTAAAATAAATACAATAATTGATTATTACTTTTTTGAATTTCATTTAAACTTATATTATTCTTCGAAAATAATACATGATTTTATTATATTTCCACGAAATATTGGACGGTACGAAGTCTGCCGTATAAGCTTTCTTATAAATATCAGATAACAATTTGTGATCAAAAAATCCTGCTGGAATCGCAAATTCTCAAAATTAATGCAGCCAAAAATTATATTTTGTGCAAAACGAAGTTTGCCGGTAATCTTATAATACCCTATACCACAGTGTGGTGTAGGGTATAAAAAGTGATCAGTACGAAAAAACTGATCAGTGCCCGTAGAAGTACATCGATATTGTTATAAGCTGACCCGGGCAAACTCCGTTTTGCCAAAAATATATTTGTTGGTTCATTAATCTTGAGCATTCACTATTTCACCTGAATTCTTTTCATCAAAAATCAGTTATTGTCAACCGATATTTATAAAAAACGTTTCGGCATACTTCGTAACGTCTAATATTTGGTAAAAAAGAATAGAATCCAGTATTAAATTCAATGAATATTTAATTAATCTTTTTTTATATAATTGTATAATTTGGGAGAAATTAGGTTTTTGGACCAAATTAATGAAAATCTGTTTAGTTTGAATATAGTCCTATCTATTTATTTCTTCCGATCCCTTATCTTTGAAAGAATACTGCGCATTTTAAGGTTGTTGTTTAAGACCTAGCTTATTATGAACAACATCTTCAAGTCCTCCTTGGAATAAGTCTTGATGGGATTTGAAGGAACTAAGTACTTTCTTAACTGAAACGAAACCAATTATTCCAAGCTATTATCGCAATGTCTCTTTTTGCATTGTTAGGAAGGTGTAAGGTATTATAAAGTCGGCCTCGCCCGACTTTCTTTCCTTCCTTACTGGTTTATTCCAAGCTATTATCGCAATGTCTCTTTTTGCATTGTTAGGAGGGTGTAAGGTATTATAAAGTCGGCCTCGCCCGACTTTCTTTCCTTCCTTACTGGTTTAGCAATGACTTTAAAATATGATTTCGAGGAAAATTTTTATTTATACCCTACACCACACTGTAGTACAGGGTATTATAACTTTGTGCATTTGTTTGTAACACCCAAAAGGAGAAGAAATAGACCCATCGTTTATTATACCGATCGACTTAGAATCACTTTCTGAGTTGATTTAGCTATGTCCGTCTGTCCGTCTGTCTGTCTGTCTGTCCGTCTGTCTGTCTGTCCGTCTGTGCATGTATTCTTGTAATCAAAGTACAGGTCGCAATTATGGTCCGATCACGACGAAACTTTACACATATCTTTTTTTTGGCCCAAGGACGATCCCTATTGAATTTGGTTAAAATCGGTTCAGATTTAGATATAGCCCCCATATATATGTTAGCCCCGATTAGACATGTAAACGCTGTAAAAACTTTATTTTATATCCGATCAGTATGAAATTCGGCAGAAAGAGGTTTCTTATTATATGAATGAACACTGTTAAATTTGGAGGAAATCGGTTCAGATTTAGATATAGCCCCCATATATACGTTACCCCCGATTTGACATGTAAGCGCTGTACAAACTGTATTTTATATCCGATCAGTGCGAAATTCGGCAGAAAGAGGTTTCTTATTACATGAAGGAATACTGCCAAATTCGGAGAAAATCGGTTCGGATTTAGATATGGCCCCCTTATATATCTTACCCCCGATTTCACATGTAAGCGCTGTAAAAACTGTATTTTATATCACATCAGTATGAAATTCGTCTGAAAGAGTTTTCCTATTATATGAATGAACACTTTTAAATTTTGAAGAAATCGGTTCAGATTAAGATATAGCCCCCATATATACGTTACCCCCGATTTGACATGTGAGCGCTGTAAAAATGTTCTCTGTTCAGTGCGAAAGTCGGCAAAAAGAGGTTTCTTTCTACATGAAGGAATAGTGCCAAATTCGGAGAAACTCGGTTTAGATTTAGATATAACACCCATATATATGTTACCCCCGATTTGACCTGTAAGCGGAGGTCGGAGAAAATCGGTTCAGATTTAGATATAGCTCCCATATATATGTTACCCCCGATTTGACATGTAAGCGCTGTAGAGACTGTATTTTATATCCGATCAGTACGAAATTCGACAGAAGGAGGTCTTTTTATATGAATGAGTATTCAGGGAAGATCGGTTCAGATTTATATTAAATCTCCATATATATGTTCCTCCTGATTTGGTATAAAACCGCTATAGAAGTTGTATTTTACTTCCGATCATTAAAATTTTCCAGAAAGATGTTTCTCAATTTAGGAACGAATATTGCTTAATTTAGCGATAATCGTTTCAGAATTAGATAATATGTTTCAACTCATTTACCAATTATTCCAAATTATTATGGCAATGACCCTTATCGCATTGTTAGGGAGGTGTAGGGTATTATATAGTCGGCCCCGCCCGACTTTCTGCCTTTCCTTACTGGTTTTTAATTAAAAATGGCATTTTGTCATAAAGCCGTGATTAAGTAAAATGTTATAGGGAATTTAACAAATTTTCCCTAATCAAATTTTTGTAAGCTCTGCATACTTTTAAATCTTAAAATGTTAGAGTAGGTCAAGGTTATATATATATGTGGTTCTGAAATGTTACTTACAGTATTTTGTACCTATATTTAAAAAAAATATATAACTTTCTGATTTTTGTGATACATTTAATACCTGTTTATGTTTGATGTTGACGTTTACTCCTTTCTGACAGTCGTAAATCTAATAAACAGGTTGCGGGCCATCCCTGGCTCCGACCATGCAAAATGTAAGTATCTTCAACTGCTCAAAAGTTGCAGACGTATCTATAATGAAAATGGTTTTCCAACCACTGACATGATGATATATATCAAATCGTTTTATGGAAAAAGTTTCGAATATACAAAAGTCTTAAGGTCTTTAAGTTAAATTGCTACAAGCGAAGGTGTCAGATACCTTTTGTCATTGTGATGAGAGTTCAACTTCATTTAGGGAAGATGCGGGCATATAAAGTTTATCGATAACAGAAATTAATTTTAAAACACAGGATGCCATTCCTCGCTGTACCGATTTGATGTGTGAACATTTTCCAAGTCATATTAAAAGAATTTCACTTCGCCTGAGGAACAGGCATGTAGATTCCTATGTGTGTGCGTGTGAGTGCTGCGGTAATGATACACCATTCCACAGAATTTTATGAGAGAATGAATGTAAGTGCACACAAGCAAACTCATGCGTATGCGTCGGTAGGAATGTGAATATGTTATCATTCGCAACGAATCTGAGAGAAGATATGTTTCATCTTGAACAGGGGCAGGAAGAAGACAAAGCATAACTAACGAAGGACCATATATATACCGTGCAACATCGCCACAGATACTGATGAAGGAGGAGGAAATTTTACACAAATTTAGTCGACGATATAAACTGTCACTGCCATAAAACATCAAAAAACATCCTAATTTCTCACATCATTATCACAATCGTACACTCGCAAATTTATGCACCTAAACACTCGACACACAACCACACAAACATATATTCGAAGTTATTAACCATAAAAACTTTAATTCAAAAAGTAAAAAAGCATCAGATTCGCGTATACGAGTACATACGTATATGAATACATGTGTAAGTATATACGAATACGGCACATGGTACTTGAATAACGTCCAGTAGTCTACAATTTAAGACAAGGCGTTGCTGTACAAAACAATGCATTCCCACACGAATACATGTATTTACGAATACGGCACTTGGTACTTGAATAACTTCCAGTAGTCAACAATGACAGACAAGGCGTTGCTGTACAAAACAATGCATTCCTCGTTGGGGGAGTGACACTCGTATCTTATATGCACTGAAAACCCATTGATCATTTGCTACGAGCCAAAAGTGTAACACATCGAAGGAGTGACCTAAGACCCTAAGTATGTTCGGCGGATATCTGTTTTGGGTCGTTTTAAGTCGAATAAGCAATGCCCGTCCGTCCGCCTGTCTGCTGGCTGGTGCGCTCGATAACTCTCGAAAGGAATAACCGATTGACTTCAAATTTGATGTGTGGTAATATTTTCAGCTATCTCCGGCTAAGTTCGAAGATGGGCCACACTGGTCCACTCCTTCTAGTACCTCTCGTTGCTGATCAGTCGTAGTGAACGGACGTGTTTAGCACAGAGCGGATAGTTAAAATCTATTACGCAGTACCTATTACGCAATCGCAAAAACAAAACAAAATCTGTACAAAGTCTGGAATGCCTACATCGTAGTACCTATTACGGCCTAATACAGAAAAAAAAATTCATTGGTGGGGATGCCTTCGCGTTCCGATGGAGCGGAGTTCCCCAATCGTCCTACTGTCCGTCCGTTGGTCTTGGCCAAAGCCGACCACACCAAACATGGTGAAAATTTCCCCCCAGTACTCACAACAGGTGGTACGGTGAGGGGAAAACGTCATGTCCGACCGTCAAAACGGAAACACAATGAGCACCGGATAGCGCTCAGAGTTCTGACGAAGTTGGAGGCTGTTGAGGTTTCGGCTCTTACCGAAAAACAAAAAGAGTCACTTACCTGGGCTAAAGGCGTCATAGATGCTTCTAAGGCCAATCAGCCGGCTGAAAGAGCCACAAATTCAGCTGTGTTAACGGCTAATAAAGTCAAAAGAATCATATCACCTGATGAACCCCTGCCTTCGAAAAAGGCAAGAGGCCAAAATGTCACTATCAACAGGACACTCACCAAGCCCTTCAATGAAGTGGCGAAGGAGAGTCTAGTGATGGCCGTTATAGACAGAAGTAGTGAGGATGGATCCATCCTCAAGGACAAATGGAGCCATGTGCAATCAGCCATTATGGCTCATTACCTCGATGTCCGTAGAGAGATGCCGGGCACACGACCAATCTGCAACGATGCATCAGCATCAGGGGAGAGTAAAGCTCTTATATTTCGGTGATGCCAGATCAGTATACCTGCATAAGGCTGCTCTGAGTCGAGCGGGTGAGGTGTGGCCGGGTGCCCAGTTGGATATTGTCGAAAAAACAACATCCCTAGTCACCCTAGAGCCATCACCTGGGTTACAGAAGAGCCCTCCAACCCGGCTGACATATTAGAAATAATTAAAGATTCCAATCCTGGTCTGCCCGCCCATAATTGGAGAATCAGCAAGGTGGGTGAGGCGGATGGTAAAAAGCGGCAGGTCAATTTGATCCTTAACGCTGAATCCACCTCCCATATACAACGTGCAAGTGCAACCCTACAGTATGGCTTCGAGACTATAGTCTTGAAGGTATACAAGCAGGATATAGTTCCCACTGCGGAAGGTAAGTCGTCCACCGCGGTTGATACACAGCTTACTGGAAGTGCGGAGGTATCCACGCCCATTATTTCGGGTGACTCCAACTCTAACAGAAGATCTGTAACGTCCTACTCTGAGGACGAAAGCTCTACTTCTGACACAGAGGGGCTGAGGGGAGTCTCCGGACTCTTTAACGCATCTGGCGGGGACACGCTTCTCGATGATACGGACGAAGAGTTCGATAACACCCTTGTCGGGGTGGAAGTTAATCTGTCAATTACCAATGATGGTAAGAATTTTACAGATTAACCTCCATCACGCTAAAGCAGCCACAGCGGCTCTATTGCTGCGCCTGTCCACAGGTGCAGTAGACATCGTCCTGATACAGGAGCCCTACGCAGTGGGAGGAAGGGTGCGCGGTATCAGGACACCCAACTTTAAACTGCTTGTGGCCAACTGTGAAGGCACTCCAAGAACCTGCATTTTGGCCAGGAAAGATCTAAGTATCTTTCTCCTTGCTAATTTAAGTGGTAAAGACCAAACATCTGCTAGTCTGGAGATCGGTAATCGCATATATTGGGTGGTATCCACTTACTTGCCCTATGAAGCTGTAGTACCGACTGCTCTATTCAGGGAAGTAGTAGAAGAAGCAACATCTGACGAGGTCGAGCTGACTGTTGCCGCAGACACGAACGCTCATCATACTATCTGGGGTAGTACGGATATAAACAATAGGGGTGATTCGCTTCTTGACTTTATTCTAACTACCAACCTAAGTATTTGTAACATAGGTAATAAACCGACCTTTACAATTAAAGACAGACAAGAAGTACTCGACGTAACGTTTGCTACTGACCGGCTGTCAGACAAAATTATTGGGTGGAATGTACTGGACGACCACTCATTCTCAGATCACCATTATATTGAGTTCAAACTCGCTGAAAAAGCGCCTGAACCTGCCGTCCACAGAAATGTGAGAAAGACAAAGTGGCACCTGTATGAAAAGAATTTCAAGAAAGTCCTCAACTCCAAACTTCTGGACGAACCGAATGACAAAGCCGGTCTGGATCATCTGGTCGAGCATATCACCACATCATTCAATAGTTCCCTTGAAGAAGCCAGTTCAAAAACAAGGTACAAGGTTAAAACTAAACCCCAATGGTGGACTTCTGAGCTAACGGCTATGAAAAAGACCTGCAACAAGCTATTCAACAAGGCTAAATCTACAGGGGTCGCTAATGTTTGGGATGCCTATAAAGAGCAACTCAAGATCTATAAGAAGGAGCTTAGAAAGGCGCAAAGACGCTCTTGGCAAACCTTCTGTGGCGAAGTGGAAAAGGTCTCCGACGTTGCAAGGCTGAGGAAAATATTATCAGCTTCACCCTGTACAGTGGGTTACTTGCAGGATGAGGCAAATAATTGGACCAAAAACAGCGAGCAGTCGCTCAATGTACTGCTCGACACACATTTCCCGGGGAACTCTCTAACAGAACCAGAGGATCAGCAGGACCAACAAGAGTGCGAGTGGACTGCGAGCGTCGCTAGCTTGTTGACTGAGAGATCCAGAATAATCTGGGCTATTAATAGCTTTGAACCATTCAAGTCACCTGGACCAGACGGCATCACTCCAGCAGAAATGCAGAAAATGTTGAAATACATTATCCCCTGGCTGGAGAAAATTTATGTAGGCTGTATCAGGCTTTCATACATCCCGAATCGATGGAGGGATACCAAAGTGGTATTCATACCAAAAGCGGGGAAGATATCACACACTAGGCCAAAAGACCAATTAGCCTATCCTCCTTCCTATTGAAAGGTCTGGAAAGACTTTTAGATTATTTCATTAGGAAAAACCTGGATACAAAATTCTTGTTAGTGAACCAACATGCTTACAATAAGGGGAAGTCTACCTCCCCCAAAAAGGTTAACCCTATTAGTGAAATATTTATTATTTAATAACTTCTATACTACTTATTTGAATCCTCTGCAATTCTATACATAGTATTAGTTTATTAGTAACTATTACCTCGAAAAAAATGGGCGAAGTCGCCACGCCCCTTTTGGTACCTCCCACACAAATGGACCATTTTGTACCAAAATTTACCAGCGTATAACATTAATACCAGTACTTACAAATACTTGAAATTTCGTACAGTGCAATGCTTTTTCCGTACCTAGACTCTAGAGAAAAGTGACCAAAAGTTAACAGTTTATAAATTTAATACCAGTGCAAATAAATACTTGAAATTTTGTACAGTGTAATGCTTTTATAGTACCAAGAGTCCAGAAAAAATGGGCTTTATTGGCACGCCCCTTTTGGTACCTCCCACATAAATGGACCATTTTACACCAAAAGCTAACAGCTTATAACTGTAATACCAGTGCACAAAAATATTTAAATATTGTACAATGTTTTAAAGTACCTAGAGTCCAGTGAAAAGTGGGCGTTATTGGCACTCCCATTTTGGTAACTCCCACACAAGTGGTCCATTTTTCACCAAAAGTTAACAGCGTTTAATACCAGTAATTTTTTTAGCCAGTCATGTTTCTACAGGACCTACAGAATTGGACCATTTTGCACCAAAAGTTAGCAGCATGTAACTTTAATACCAGTAGCTACTTTAAAGTTATTAAATGCAATTTAAATTGATAATAATTTTATTAAAACAAAAAATTAAAATATACTAATATTTTTTGAGGCTACCCGACTGAACTTTCTCACTTGTTCATGTATGTCTTGGTTTATTTTGTTTATTTAAAATTGTAGGAATATATATTTATATCTCCTACAAACACATTTTTTATTTTTTTGTCTTTTTCTAGTTTAGACAATGTCTTACCAAATATTTTGTGAGATAACCGCGCGATTATTTTATATACGTATATATAGTAAATTTTGTAAGGAAAGAATGCAACCATTCTCTTAAAAATCCGTTTTCAATTGACTGAGTTTTTAAATTTTCTTTAAAACTAAATGTGTACATAAATACTAGTTTTGACGATAATGACGAATAAAACAGAGAGAACACTCTAGCAAACATTTTTGAGTTGAATGGTCAAAACTTCTATTTATATACTCACTAGCTGGACAAGGTCCACTTCGTTGGCCCAGACTTCAGATTTCCGATCCCGTTAATTTTTGGACTAATTACGTAGACTGACACTAAATATGTATGCACAAAATTACAACTCTCGCTAACAAATCGTGTAAGATATCTCACGCCCTTCGGTCCGATCCCACACATTTTGGGACTAATCTCGTAGACTGCCACCAGGTACATATACACAAAATTACAGCACTCTCGCTAACAAATCGTGTAAGATATATCAATTTCAAAATTTGTTCTAGGCCACGCCCGTTGGTCTGATCCCGCCCATTTTTGGACCAATAACGTAGACTGCCACCGGATACATGCATATGCACTGAATTGCAGCACTCTCGCTAATAAATTGTCAAAGATATCTCAATTTCAAAATTTGGCTAATATAGGCGGGGCCACGCCCATTTGTCCGATCCTGCTCATTTTTGGACCAGTCACGTAAACTACCACCAGATACATATACGCAAAATGTCAGCACTCTCGCTAACAAATCGTGTAAGATATCTCAATTTCAAAATTTGGTTTATATGGGCTGGACCACGCCCGTTGGTCTGATCCCGCCCATTTTTAGAACAAAAACGTAAATTGCAGCACTCTCGTTAATAAATTGTCCAAGAGAGAGTGTCTGTTTATGGGTTTGTTTGTATATTTGTTCCGTATAGACGTCTAAACGGCTGGACCGATCATCTTGAAATTTCCACAGAATGTACATGTGTAGGGGGTGCTGAAAATAGAGTACTTGAATTTTCGATATATCAAGTGGGCGTGGACCCGCCCATATGGGTCCAATTTTGATATTGAGAATTTTTTTTAGCTAGAGTGCTGTGTATGCATTTAGTGGCAGACTATGTGAATTTTCCAAAAATGGGCGGTATCGGACCAAAGGGCGTGGCCCCGCCCATATACGCAAAATTTTGTGAATATGTATCCGGTGGTAGTCTACGTGATTTGTCCGAAAATGGGCAGAATGGGTGTGGCACCGCCCATATAAGCCAAATTTTGAAATTTAGATATTTTTCACAATATGTTAGAGAGAGTGTTATAATTCTGTCTATATGTATCTGGTGGTAGTCTACGTGATTGGTTCAAAACTGGGCGGGATCGGACCAATGGGCGTGGCCCCACCCATATAAGTCAAATTTTTGAATTGAGATATCTTGCACAATTTTTTGTCGAGAGTGCTGTAATTTTGTACATATGTATCTGGTGGTAGTCTACCTGATTGGTTTAAACATGGGCGGGATCGGACCAATGGGCGTAGCCCCGCCCATATATGTCAAATTTTGAAATTGATATATGTATCTTGAAAATTTTGTTAGAGAAAGTGCTGTAATTTTGTACATATATATGTGGTGGTGGTCTACGTGATTGTTCCAAAAATAGCCGGGATCGGACCAAAGGGCGTGGCCTCGCCCATATAAGCCAAATTTTGAAATTGAGGTATCTTGCACAATTTGTTAGAGAGTGCTGTAATTTTGTGCATATGTATCTGGTGGCAGTCTACGTGATTGGTCTAAACATGGGCGGGATCGGACTAATGGGCGTGGCCCCGCCCATATAATTCAAATCTTGAAATTAAGATACCTTGCACAATTTGTTAGCGAGAGTGCTGTAATTTTGTGCATATGTATCTGGTGGAAGCCTACGTGATTGGTAAAAAAAATTTGAGGGATTGGACCAATGGTAGTGACCCCGCCCATATGAGCCATGTTTTGAAATTGATATATCTTGAGAAATTTGTTAGAGAGATTGCTGAGTTTTGTGTATATGTATTTGCGGCAGTCTACGTTATTACTCCAAAAATGGACGGGATCGGAAATCTCAATCTGGGGCAAAGAAGTGGACCGGGTCCAGCTAGTCTATATATATAAAGAAGAATGTGTGTTTGTTTGTACCATATAGACGTCTAAACGGCTGGACCGATCTTCTTGAAATTTTCACAGAATGTACATGTGTGGGGCGTGGTGAAAATAAGGTACTTGAATTTTCGATATATCAAGTGGGCGAGGCCCCGCCCACATAAGACAAATTTTAAAATTGAGATATCTTGCACAAATTGTTAGCGAGAGTGCTGTAATTTTGTACATATGTATCTTTGTACATTATATATGTAGCACAATTTATTAGCGATAGTGATGCAATTTAGTGCATATGTATAGGCGGGATTGGACGAATGGGCGTGGCCCCGCCCATATAAACAAAGATTTTAAATTGACATATCTTGCAAAATTTGTTACCGAGAGTGCTGTAATTTTTGCATATGTATTAGGTGGCAGTCTACGTGCTTGGTCCAAAAATGGGCGGGGTCGGACAAATGGGAGTGGCCCCGCCCATATAAGCCAATTAAATTTTGTGTTTGATATATCTTGAGCAATTTGTTAGAGAGATCAATGTAATTATGTGCATATATATTTGGTGTCAGTCTACGTAATTAGTCCAGAAATTAACGGAATCGGAAATCTGATGTCTGTCTGTTTGTGGGTTTGTTTGTATATTTGTATATTTGTTTGTTCCGTATAGACGTCTAAACGGCTGGACCGAAATTGATATATCTTACACGATTTGTTAGCGAGAGTGCGGTAATTTGGTTTATATGTACCTGGTGGCAGTCTACGAGATTAGTCCCAAAATGTGTGGGATCGGACAGAAGGGCGTGGCCCCGCCCATATAAGCCAAATTTTTAAATTGAGATATCTTACACGATTTTTTAGCGAGAGTTGTAATTTTGTGCATACATATTTAGTGCCAGTCTACGTAATTAGTCCAAAAATGAACGTGATCGGAAATCTGAAGTCTGGGCCAACGAAGTGGACCGGGTACAGCTAGTCTATATATATAAAAGAGAGTGTCTGTTTGCGGGTTTGTTTGTTCCGTATAGACGCCTAAACGGCTGGACGGATCTTCTTGAAATTTTCACAGAATGTACATGTGTGGAGGGTGGTGAAAATAGGGTACTTGAATTTTCGATATATAAAGTGGGCGTGGATCCGCCCACATGGGTCAAATTTTGATATTGAGACAATTTTTTAGCTAGAGTGCTTTTGTGTGTATGCATTTAGTTATACTATTTTTCCAAAAATGGGCGGAGCCGGACCAAAGGGCGTGGCACCGCCCATATAAGCCTAATTGTGAAATTAAAATATCTTGCACAATTTGTTAGCGAGAGTACTATAATTTTGTGCATATGTATCTGATGACAGTCTACGTGATTGGTCCAAAAATGGGCGGGATCGGGCCAATGGACGTGTCCCCGCCCACATAGACCAAATTTTTAAAATAAGATATCATGCACAATTTGCTAGCGAGAGTGCTGCAATGTTGTATATATATATCTGGTGGCCTTCTACGTGATTGGTCAAAAAATGGCAGGGATCGGACCAATGGGCGTGGCCCCGCCCATATAAGCCAAATTTTTAAATTGATATATTTTGCACAATTTATTGCCGAGAGTGCTGTAGTTTTGTGCAAATGTATCTGGTGATAGTCTACATGATTGGTCTAAAAATGGGCGGGATCAGACCAAAGGGCGTGGCACCGCCCATATAAGCCTAATTTTAAAATTGAGATATCTTGCACACTTTGTTAGCGATAGTGGTGTAATTTTGTGCATATGTAGCTGGTGGTAGTCTACGCGATTGGTCCAAAAATGGGCGGAAACGGACCAATTGGCGTGGCACCGCTCATATAACCCAAATTTTTAAATTTATATATTTTTCACAATATGTTAGAGAGAGTGTGGTAATTCTATGTATATGTAGGTTTAGGTTTAGGTTAGGGTGGCAGTCGTATTTTTTATACAAGCTCACATAGATCAGTTTAGGTCCCTAGTGTTACCACGGGCTGAAATGCCCCTCATCGAAACCAACCTATTTGGTATAAAAATTTGTCGATAGTACGAATATCGGTACTGGAAAGATCTGTTAGGCTGCCTAGAAAAGCCGACCCCAGTATGTCCAGTCGTCGTTTACTCAAAGCGGGACAGTCGCAAAGCAAGTGCTCAATGCTCTCCACTTCTTCCACATCTCCACAGCTTCGACAGAAGTCATTGGAATCAATACCCAATCTTTTGGCGTGTTCGCCGATCAAGCAGTGTCTCGTCAGAACCTGTACTGACGTCGACAATCGTTTCCTCTCTAGTGCGAGGAGATATTTTGACCTTCTCAGGTCATACCTTGGCTAGATTTGTCTAGCTACCCTGCATGTGCCGATTTCTGTCCATCTTTCGTTGGACTGCCTGATTGCCGCTTGCCTAAGCCAAAGCTTGCACGTGGATAGTGGCGCACCAATATATGCAAATTCTTCGAGAATTTGTAATGTCGTCCCTTTCCTAGCAAGTTCATCGGCTTTGCAGTTCCCCGGGATATCCCCATGCCCAGGCACCCATATGAGGTGTATATTAAACTGCTCAGCCATCTCGTTAAGAGATCTGCTGCAGTCGAGGGCTGTTTGTGAATTTAGGGATGTTGCCTCCAGAGAATTTATGGCAGGCTGGCTGTCCGAGTAAATGACGATGTCTGTTGGAATTCGTTGAAGTTGTAATCCGATGCGCACTGTTTACTTGATGCGCACTGTCAGCATGGGAATGATTGACTGATGAACTTCTCATAAAGTGCATACAGTGGTTCATAATGTGTTTTGTGTTAACTCCTCCCCCTGTAAATTTCATACGTCATCGTATGAAATTCGGACCCATTTTAGACTGCGTTGTCTTAAAAAAATGGAATATTGTTTAAACTCCTTGCCTTCTTATTTGTGGAAGAAGTTGGGGCATCATTGTTAATGGGTTCATCGTTAGAAATTTGTGATTCATTTCCACTGCTGGTTGTCTTCTTGCGATATGTTTTTAAGGTGAAAAAAACGATAACGATATAATCGAAGCTATAATCATTATTGCATTGACACTTAAGGTGATTCGCTTATCTGTTTGCAGGTTTTCTATGTTTTTGTGTTGTTAACAGCCATGGATCGCATCATTTCTAATGAAAGGGTTTCTTCTTCGAAATTTGTTCTTATTGGTTGTACTAAAGCAGGTAACGGTTTTGATTCGGTAACTTGCGTTGTGATGTACGTTCTGCCCTCAATTTTGATTTTAATGTTGCAATGATGAATAATGAATGTTCCATTGAAGCTTATATTGGCAAATTTTAAAAGTTCGTCCACATTCGAAAATGGAATTTCACTTTTATCAAAAATTTCTTGAAAAATTCTCAATTCGACGTTGGAAAACACAAATGAATTCACCACATTAGCTTTTTCCCATTGAATGGCAAACTCGATATTGGAGATATCTTCTCCAATGATATCTAATTTGTATTTGAATTCAGTTATCCTGTCCAAGGCCGATTTGTCATTGGATTTTAATTCTTTTAGGATCGCGTTAGTGACGTTTGTGATTCTGTTCAATCTTTCGATTGATAATTGATTTATAATTACCTGTTTATTGTTATTATCCAAAACGTTGGCCATTTTATCTTGGATTATATTGAAGTCATGGCGATCTGGCGTGCCAGCCAACCACTTCCTAGCACTTCCCAAGGATCTTTTTGGTCTCAGTCTGGTTTCAGACGGATAAACAGGATTTTATTTGGGATGTGTAATGAAGGAGAGAAGGAAGGAATGGATGATGGATGTCGATGTTCTGTCCTATGGCTCTTTCTAGGTTCTCCATCACGTCCTCATAGTTCTTTAAGTCGAACACATGTACCAGTTTGAAAGTACCTGATTGAACCTTTGCTAACCCAGCGTCAATAGCAACCAATTTAGTAGTGGAGTAATCCAAAATTTGAATCTTCCCAGCACACCAGCCTATAACCAAAAGCAACCTGTAACGATTTATTGATTGAGTTAATTCCTGCTATGTTTTTTATGCACAACCCTTCCACTTTGTGTAACCATAGTGGATTTTCTGTCTTCCTTCACTATTTCCTCTTTGTATTTCTCTATTAATTTAGTTCCTAATCTTTTATTAATTTTAACAAAAATTGCTTGGCCTGGGATGTAAGTTCTGGCTTCCGATTTTTTCTTATTGTGGAAATTCGAATCTTTTCTCTGTTTTTCTTTAAGCCTTTCAATGTTGGTATCTCGTGTGCGATCGCAACTGCCAGGTGAAAAATCAACGGTTCGACCGAAGAACAAATCGACTGGTTTTTTGCCGACAGTTGCATGGACAGAATGATAATAATCATTGACCGCTTTTTCAAGAAGTTCCTCAAAGTTCCTGCATATTTCTTCCTGTTTCAGACATCTCATTAGTTAGGCAAGAGTAGAATGGAAACGCTCGTGAAAACATTAATACCCAACTCGTCTTTCATCATAAAAAGAATAGAGGCTGAATTTAAGGATTTTTCATTATCCATGACAATTGTCTTTGAGACTCCAAAAAAGAATATAAGTTCCCTTAATTGTTTCCTTATATCCTCCACAGATTTTCCGGCCAGAATTCTTACCTGCGCGTATTTAGAGAATTTGTCTAATGATGTCATTATCACTTTCTTATCTGTAGAGAACAGATCTATGTGAACCACTTGTCCAGGATATGAGGGAATTGGGGTCTCACTTGCTTTATTCTCTACTGCATTTCTGCGAGCTCGTTTGTGTGTCTCAATTATAACATCCTCCTCGTCGGACTCCGATGTTAAATCCTTCACAAATTTCTGAGTAAAACGAGTCTTATAATTGACGAAATGACTGTGGTATATTTCTTGTATTTTACCCATAATGGGTTCCGAGGCTTTGATACCATTTCTAACAGAGGGATTTAGATATCTCTTCAATAAGTTAAATAAATTTGTTTGGTTGAATTCTTTTTCTACAATAGTGTGTCGATGGTATCCGGGAAATATAACTTGAAATAGATACGGGACATCATCGGTAATTAAGAAAAGCTGGTTTTTAAAAACATTTATCGGAACTTCTACACTAGGAATGAGATTTTCTGGGGAACTCTCGTCACTATGTACAGTTCCTGCTAGTGTATTAACGCAAGAGGTCTCTGGACAAAGCGTCTGCGACTACATTGTTACTCCCTGGTTTATACCTTATTTCATAATTATATTCTTCGAGAATGGCTTTCCATCTCTTCATTTTCGTATTACTGTTTTTTATTACTGAGTGCATATGAGGTTGATGGTCTGTATAAATCACGACCTTTGCTGTACCATACAAATAATTCCTGAGATTATACAGGGCCCATACTATGGCTAACATTTCTATCTAGCATAAACCTCTTCTTCTTCTGACAGTGTCCTATAAATAAATGTTATCGGACGACCCTCCTGAATCAGTACAGCCCCTATAGCCACATTGGAGGCGTCAGTCGTCAAATGAAATTCCTTCTCAAAATTCGCATAAGATAATATCACTTCCTCTGATACCAAGGCATTTTT
Source organism: Eudasyphora cyanicolor (assembly GCA_963930755.1). Classification (NCBI taxonomy): domain Eukaryota; kingdom Metazoa; phylum Arthropoda; class Insecta; order Diptera; family Muscidae; genus Eudasyphora; species Eudasyphora cyanicolor. The sequence goes on from OZ005737.1 coordinate 97,383,790, forward strand.
ATCGAGTCAATGGCCTTCTTTTCCTCATCCCCTAAAAATATCTTGATTTTGCTCGATTCCGTTCTAGAAACTCTTCCGTTATCTCCTCTTAACAGGTTGGTCAAAGATTTTTCCATTTCGGCGAATCCTTTTATAAACTGTCTGTAATAATTAAAAAGTCCAAGAAGAGAGCGCAGCTCTCTCAATGTACCTTCATGTTCGCTTTTTCTCTAGGTTCTCAAAAATCATATCAAGATGTCCAAGATGGTCTTCCGCATTCTTGCTAAAAATTATAATATCGTCTATGTAGACGTAGCATGTGTTACCAATGAATTCTTGGAGAATATCATCCAATGCCCTTTGAAATATTGAAGGTCCGTTCTTCAAGCCGAATAGTAATCTCGTGAATTCATATTTTCCATTACTTACGGAAAAAGCAGTTTTACCATATCATCCTCCCTAAGTGGAATTTGATGGAAGCCGCTTTTTATGTCAATAACAGAAAATAATCTATTCCCACCAAGATTAGCCAGTACCTCATTAATCTCCGGAATCGGGTATTTATCAGGGGTTGTTACCGAATTTAATTTCCTAAAGTCTACTACAAGTCTGTGCTTTTTCTGTCCTGATGCATCCTCTTTTTCGGTACCGCCCATATTTGCGAATTGTATGGGGAACGGGACGGCCTAATTATCCCTTTAGTAATTTCTTCATCTCCTCATCCACTACTCCTCTTAAGGACAACGGATAGGGATAGTTTCTAGTATAAGTTGGTGTCTTTGTAATTGTCTTTATGTCTGCTACCACTTTTGTGGTGTACGTCAGTTTCTCATTGGGGTCTGTAAATAGGTTATTGTGCTTGTTTACTAATTCTCCTAATTTTGCGGATTGATTTTCTGTGAGATGACCTGTTCTAAGTTCTATGTTATCCTGAAAGAAATGCTGAGAAGTTGGAAGTTTTCCAACATGCTTTACGCAAAAGTAGTTATCCGCAGTGTGGATAACGGCGGATAATTCTCTCATGGTATCGCTGCCTAATATCGCATCAAAGGTTTTCAAACCTGGCAAGAGGAAACATTTTATTGGCTTCAGTTTAGGTCCGAAAATATCCAAAAAGGTATGATGAGTAACCTTAATACCTTCTTTGACAGATCTTGCAGTAAACTCTCCCTCGTTACGCAATGGTTCCTTTACTAAATCCTTCTTAATATAATTCTTATTACAACCCGTATCTAAGAGAATTCTCATCTCATTTCCGTTCCCCGTTCTTACTTTAAAATAAGGTAACGAGGAACTCCTTAGACAACAAAATTAAGGTCAGCATTAAGATCCTCATTAGAATAGTCAGCGATAATATTATCAGATGTCTCGACCCCATTACCTTGGTAGCGTGTTAAGTCCCCCACACACTCAAATCTCATGGCGTCGACATATTCGCCAGGATCGGTATCACCTCCAACAGCACCTTCAAGCTGACCATAGTCTTCCGCACCTCTTGTATCGTCTTCCCCCGATACTTGTGCTAGATTGTCTCCCGTATTCCAGTGGAAATTACGTTGGACTTTGGAAGCTGGTACCTGGAATGATCCTGCCGCTGGTCCTTTGAATGCTGGATTATAGGAAGGCCTGTTAGCATAATTTACTTGTCTGGTTTGAATTGAACGGTCAATATCAATTGGTTCTGGTCTATTGAGGTTTTGCAGATTTCTCTGGACATGTCCTTGATATCTCTGGTCACCTTGTTGGTAATTCCTAGGTTGGTATTGAAAACTCTGACCATAGACGGGACGTGGGATAGATCGTGGGGGCAAAGGTGGTCTATTCGGAACCCCAGCATATGCAAGTTCCGGATAGAAATTTATTCTACCTGATGGATTTTGTTCCAAAGTGCCTCTAGTGTTGTCTGAGTTGTTCGATCGTGACATCTGTCCCTGAGCATGATTCATTCTGTACGTCATGTTATCTAATTTGAGGCATATGTGGACAGCCTGAGGGAGTGAAGTCGGTTCACGAACGCTCAAAAGGCGAGGTAAGTCACCTTTCAATCCTCTTAAGACTTTCTTCATCTAGATCTAGGCATGCAACCTTATCAAGTATTAATGAGAGATGCTGATAAACCGCCTGATAGATCTCAGTGATTGTTCTATGACCCTGACACATCGTCATCATCTGGTACTCAAGTGTTCCGATGTCTCTCTTGTCTGAGTAGTGCATCATTAAACACTTCCTGATTTTAGCCCAATCTAAAGGCGTTCTATATGAATCTAGGGCAATATAAGCATCGCCAACTATCCTGGTTCGTATGGTATGTAATATTGCGTAATACCTGCCGGTGCCTTTTGTGCTACGAAATCTACGGGTTTTCTCCATGAATTGAATTCTCCTGGTTTCCCAGAAAATTCCCTAATTGATTTTATTATGTCTGGAATTTCCTCTAGTTCGTCTATCTTAACAGTACCTATTGGTTGATCCCCACCATCATCCAAGTTGTCGCCCTGGAAGAAACTGGCGATCATTTCCCTTAATTCCTTCTTTTGGGTTTCTGTGAACCCAGCAGAAGGCCTCCCAGAACTAGTACTGGCACCACTTGTGCCCGTCCGGCCAAGATTAAGGGAATCGTTCATCCTTTTTGTTATTTCCTCTATTGTCGTGTCCTGCATTTTTATGATATTATGGGTAATTGGTAATGGAAAGGGAGTTGGTTGTTTTTTTTTTTTTATAAATCAGTAAACCTCACTTACCAGAAAAATTTTGAAAATGTCATTGTTGTCAGAGAATAATTTCTAAGCTGTTTTTTATACCCTACACCACACTGTAGTACAGGGTATTATAACTTTGTGAATTTGTTTGTAACACCCAAAAGGAGAAGAAATAGACCCATCGTTTATTATACCGATCGACTTAGAATCACTTTCTGAGTTGATTTAGCTATGTCCGTCTGTCCGTCTGTCTGTCTGTCTGTCCGTCTGTCTGTCTGTCCGTCTGTGCATGTATTCTTGTAATCAAAGTACAGGTCGCAATTATGGTCCGATCACGACGAAACTTTACACATATCTTTTTTTTGGCCCAAGGACGATCCCTATTGAATTTGGTTAAAATCGGTTCAGATTTAGATATAGCCCCCATATATATGTTAGCCCCGATTAGACATGTAAACGCTGTAAAAACTTTATTTTATATCCGATCAGTATGAAATTCGGCAGAAAGAGGTTTCTTATTATATGAATGAACACTGTTAAATTTGGAGGAAATCGGTTCAGATTTAGATATAGCCCCCATATATACGTTACCCCCGATTTGACATGTAAGCGCTGTACAAACTGTATTTTATATCCGATCAGTGCGAAATTCGGCAGAAAGAGGTTTCTTATTACATGAAGGAATACTGCCAAATTCGGAGAAAATCGGTTCGGATTTAGATATAGCCCCCTTATATATCTTACCCCCGATTTCACATGTAAGCGCTGTAAAAACTGTATTTTATATCACATCAGTATGAAATTCGTCTGAAAGAGGTTTCCTATTATATGAATGAACACTTTTAAATTTGGAAGAAATCGGTTCAGATTAAGATATAGCCCCCATATATACGTTACCCCCGATTTGACATGTGAGCGCTGTAAAAATGTTCTCTGTTCAGTGCGAAAGTCGGCAAAAAGAGGTTTCTTTCTACATGAAGGAATAGTGCCAAATTCGGAGAAACTCGGTTTAGATTTATATATAACACCCATATATATGTTACCCCCGATTTGACCTGTAAGCGGAGGTCGGAGAAAATCGGTTCAGATTTAGATATAGCTCCCATATATATGTTACCCCCGATTTGACATGTAAGCGCTGTAGAGACTGTATTTTATATCCGATCAGTACGAAATTCGACAGAAGGAGGTCTTTTTATATGAATGAGTATTCAGGGAAGATCGGTTCAGATTTATATTAAATCTCCATATATATGTTCCTCCTGATTTGGTATCAAACCGCTATAGAAGTTGTATTTTACTTCCGATCATTAAAATTTTCCAGAAAGATGATTCTCAATTTAGGAACGAATATTGCTTAATTTAGCGATAATCGTTTCAGAATTAGATAATATGTTTCAACTCATTTACCAATTATTCCAAATTATTATGGCAATGACCCTTATCGCATTGTTAGGGAGGTGTAGGGTATTATATAGTCGGCCCCGCCCGACTTTCTGCCTTTCCTTACTGGTTTTTAATTTAAAATTTTTCAATTTATCTAAATTTGTTTGCCTTACAAAAATCTATTTATTATTTTCAAGTTAATTTCTTTAATTTAAAATTTCTCAATTTAGTTTAATTTGATTTCCTCACAACACAAATTTTTGTCAAGTTAACATTTACTTGTTAGCTAATTATTTTATCGTATTTAATTGACAAAAATACTTAATTTTTCATTCATTTTGTTAGTTCTTAAATTTTTTAAATTTACCTTAATTTGATTTTCTCACAAAATTCTATTTTCTCTCACAATTTTCTATCAAGTTAACATTTACTTATTACCTAATTATTTTTTTGTATTTAATTAACAAAAATAATTTATCTTTCATTCATTTAGTTTTTTCTTCAATTTATAAATTTAGTTTGATTTGATTTTCTCACAAATTTCTATTTTCACAATTTTTTTCATCGAAATAACAATTCACTTTTTAGATAATTAATTTTTCATATTTACGGCCGTTTTCAGGTAGCTCCGTTAGTTATATTTATTGAAAAAGTTAGCTAACAGACAGTTAGTCTAACGAACATTTTAAACGGCCCGTTAAAAAATTCGTTTTCAGGAAGGTTCCGTTAGATAACTTGAAGTTTATTACTATTGTGAATAAATTCTAAAATATTTTGACATTTCTATATGTTTGGTTTTTAAAATCGTGCGCAACATTTATATTTTATATTTTAAGAAAACGTGTAATTGCATTCAATTCTATTAGTTATTCAGTTGTAGAATGATTTGACTCCTTTGTATGGAAGGTACCAGCAGGGAGAAGGAAATTTCGCACTTTTTTGGAGATGGATTTTAATGGAGGAGAATATAAATATTTAGTATGCTATGGGCTAAAATTATAACACATCGAGGGAATGGCCTAGATACATATACTAATGTATACTCCTAGGTGTTACCACGGACTCGGAAGCCCCTCATCGAAACCAACCAGTATGATAGACAAAGCTATCAATAGCACGAACACAGAAAGATATGTACGACTTCCAGTAAATCCAGTGGTCGTCTAGTTAATGCGCGACAGTAACAAAGCAAGTGTTCAATGCTCTCCAAATCTTCCACATCACCACAGCTCCTGCAGAAGTCATTGGAGGCAATACCCAACATTGACTGTCTAATCGCCTCCTCCCTAAGCCAAAGCTTGCATGTAGGCAGTGGCGCCCCAATATATGCGAATTCTTCCAGAATTTGTAATGTCGTCACCTTCATCAGATTTGCAGTTCCCCGGGATTTCCCTATGCCCAGGAACCCATATGAGGTGTATGCTAAAGTGCTCAGCCTTCTCGTTAAGCGATCTGCGACAGTCGAAGGCTGTTTGTGTATTTGGAATGACTTAAGTATAGGCGGAAATACATTTGATAAATTTTATGTTAGTTGAACAGTGCCCTCCTTCCGCCTGTCTTTCTGGCTGATGCGCACGTTAACCGTGGAAATTTGATATGTGAGTAACAACACAATATATTTATCTCAGTTCAAAGTCGTGCTATATAGTTCGACTCCTCCCCCAAAAGGTTTGCTCTTACTGAAATATAGATTCTGTACCATTTTCTATGCTATTTATCCGAATCTTCTGTAAGTCCACACATTTATATAGCCTTTCTGTCGCCCCCTTTTCGTACATCCCACACTACTACTTTGTACAAAAAGTTAATAACTTTAATACCAGTGCATCCAATTACTTCAAATTGCGTGCAGTGTAATATTTTTATATGGCCTAGAGCTCAGTGAAAAATGGGTGTTATTGCCACGCCCTTTTGGTACCTAACACACAAGATGGCCAAATCATACCAAAAATTTAATATCTCGTAACTTTAACAGTGGACGGTGTCTTAGAAGTATCCACGGTTCAGCGGAAAATACTCGAAGTTGTCGAGCCCCTTTCCGGTACCCCCACACAAAAAGGACATATTCATTCGGAAATAATTTCTCCATGACTTTGTAGGAACATTCTACATAAATACTTTCCTATTTTAGGCACCTTTACAATGGCTATTGGTCTTTATGGCTCCCACAAAGTACTATAATCTACATTACGCTACTCACAGAGAGAGTATACATAGTCGGTTTACCCGGCAGAAATTTTGTATGGCTTTTTTCAAATATTTTCATTTATTTTATTGACAATTCATATTTTCCCCCAGTTAAAGCACGTAACTGGTGAAAATATTCCAGTTAAATTTAACGACTTATTTTCAGTTAAAACTGTCAGTTAAATTTTAACGGAGCTCCTTGAAAACCATTTTTTCTTAACGGCTCGTTAAAGTACCAGTTAACATTTAACGGAGCTACCTGAAAACGGTCGTTATTTGACAACAAATTTGTCGCAACTCACAAAATATTCTGTTTAATGATTTCTTTTACTTTAATCTTATTTATTTTTTATTAAATGTATCATTTTTTCACGATACACAATTTTGGGTTTCTTCTTAGTTTTAGTTAATTTTTATTTCATATTTCTCTTTTTATTTTTTGACATTATTTTCCTTAATTCTAGTCTTAGGCTATAACGCGGCCGCTGTCCACATTGAAGGACTCCCGTTTGTAACTTTGAAACTACTAAGGCGCGTTTTCCGCGCTCTATAAATTATTTTTCTCGCGTGATTTATTTATTTTTTTAGTACGACGAGGACCCTTGATCCTTTTACTGCTGTCACCACCGTACAGACTTATCGATAAAGGGATAACGCGGAAGGGTCCCTGCTCGGGCGCCAATTAAGAAATTTAGTTTTAATATTTCTTTTTAAAAAATATTTGCGTGTTGCGGAGCAACACGTCTTTCTTTATTGAAGTTAAATTTCGACACAAACATTTAATTTACTTAACGACTAAAGCAAAGCTCAACTCAGAAGTATTCCTATACAAGTGCCGCTGACTCTGCAATCAATAGTATTTGCGATGTCTGTTGGAATTCGTTGAAGTTGTAATCCGATGCGCACTGTCAGCATGGGAATGATTGACTTATGAAGTTCTCATAAAGTGCATACAGTGCTTCATAATGTGTTTTGTGTTAACTTATATAAAGAAGAATGTGTGTTTGGTTCTTTGTTTGATTGTTTGTACCCTATAGACGTCTAAACGGCTGGACCGATCTTCTTGAAATTTTCACAGAATGTAAATAGGGTACTTGAATTTTCGATATAGCAAGTGGACCCGCCCATATGGGTCCAATTTTGATATTGAGAATTTTTTTAACTATTTGCTGAAATTTTGTGTGTATGAATTTAGTAGCAGATTATGTGAATTTTCTAAAAATGGGGGGAATCGGACCAATGGGCGTGGCCCCGCCCATATATGCCAAATTTTGAAATTGAAATATTTTCCTCTATTCATTAGCGAGAGTTCTGCAATTTTGTGTATATGTATCTGGTGGCATCATGCGCGATTGGTCAACAAATTGGGCGGGATCGGACCAATGGGCGTGGCCCCGCCCATATATGCCAAATTTTAGAATTGTGATATCTTGAACAATTTTTTAGCGTGAGTGCTGCAATTTAGTGCATATGTATCCGGTGGCAGTCTACGTTATTGGTCCAAAAATGGGCGGGATCGGACCTGTATAAGCAAAATTTTAAATTGAGATATCTTGGACAATTTATTACGGACAGTGCTGCAATTTAGTGCATATGTATGTACCCGGAGACAAACAGCCGCCTGTCGTAGCGAACGGACGTGTTATCGCAGAGCGGATAGTTTTTAACCTATTACGCAATACCTATTCACCTACCTACTACGCAACCAGGAGGTTTGTTGTTTATAAAGCGTAGGTTGAATTGGATGCATCGGTTTCTGGACAGATATTTCTGAGCTCAGTCTGGAAGGCCTATACCGACGTACCTATTACGGGCTAATACTGGCTATGGGGGTGTCTCCCCCAACCAATTTATGATTAAACCAAAAAAGACGAAGGAGATTACGGCGCAGGGGAGGGAAAACCCAGTGCCGGCGACAAGCGTTGATTCACTCACGAGTCATGTGTCGTCGTTATCGAACAATCGTGAGCAAGCAACTTCTACGAGCTTTGGTGCCTTGGATCCCGTAGTCGAAAATGAAACAAGAGCACATCCAGCCGCAGGCAAAACAAATGATAAGACAGATGAAGCAGAACCCAGCCGGGGCTTTAAGCAACCCCAGCCTTTAAAAGCCATTGGGGACTCTGACTCTGAATCATCAAATGAAAACAATATCACTATTGTTGCTAACTCAAAGAGACTGTCAGGGGCACAAAGAAGGAAACTGAATAAGTTGAACCGACAGAACCTATTACGGGATGAACCTGACAATTCTACCTCCAATACAAACATGGAGGCCGCTAAAAGAGTCAGGTCTCCCGAAGAACATAGCGCTGTGAAAGTGACTAAGAAGAAAAAGGGCTCGCCGTCTTCCAGTAATTCGGATAAGCCTAACGTAACCACACAAAAGGAGGTCTCTAGTCTGGGTCCTTCGATTGTGGGCGGTAGAGTTGACCCAAAAACGCAGTTCAAGTCAACCAAATCATCCGTTAAGGATGAGGCTTTAACCAAAAAGACTCTACAGACACGGAAAAATCAATTGGCCATAAAGAAGGGTAAGAAGCCACAGTCTTATTCTAATATAGCTAAACAACATTTTCGAGACGATCTATGCTACGCCATAATTGATAGCAGTAGTGCATCTGGCAGAATCCCCGAAGATCAAAAGAGTAACTTCGAAGATTTGGTCTATACGAGGGTAGCGGAATACGTCCTCGAATCTAAGGATGAACCACCAATCGAAGTAATGAGTTGCAAGTTTGAGAGGGGTGTTTTGATGCTAAGGCTGGCATCACAACGCTGCGCTGCTGTCCTCGTAAAACTTGTGGATAGCTTCCCCTCACCTTGGGACGGCGCAAAGCTAAAATTGGTAAGGAAAAGCGACATTCCTGAACTCATAAAAACGACCCTATATGTTAAGGGATGTCCCAGTAAGTTCTCATCAGAGTACATACTCGACATCATTGGCAAACAGAATTCAAAACTTTCCGTGAGAAAGTGGGAAGTCTTCTACAGGAAGGATGATACCGAGGGTACTCTCCTCGTGTTAGGAATAGACCCAGAATCCAAGAACAATCTTGTCATGGCGAAGGGCATGGCGTACTTCTTGATCTGGACAGTCTTTTTCAAAATTGGAAAGGTCCCGATTGGCAGGACAAATGAATCGAGTCCAAATATACTGTCTGAAGAGGCAAACACTGGTATTGAACGGATGGAGACAAGTGAGACACTGCCAAAAACTGATGTGGAAGTAGTCAATAACACCACCAGTTCACCAATAGTACCACCACTTTTGCAGGAAGTTCCCAGCAAAGGTGGTGATCAAAATAAAAAGAGCCACAAAACGATTCAAACCAATGAGGGAGCGACAAAAAATAACACCGCCTCCCAAAATTGTCGACTGGAAGATGGTGTAATAGGTAGTGAACGAAAGGAGGAGAATGACCCACTACCAAATAAAGAGGGGGTGCCACCTGATAGGATAGACTCCCAAAAGAAACTTTTACTGGAAGGACAATGATTGAGGTCATCCAGATAAACCTCCACCGGAGCGAGACAGCATCCAACGCTCTGATGGACATCATAAATAAAGGCAGGGTTCATATTGCTTTGATCCAGGAACCATGGACAACTAGCAACAAGGTTACTGGATTAAACCATGTGAACTATAACCTTTTCTACGCTAACACAGGTACTCGTCCAAGGACTTGTATTTTGTGCCATAAAAACTTAAGTTTTATTTTCTCTCCAGAGTTGTCAACATCGGACGCAACGGTGCTGAGGCAAGGTAATGGAAATATGTACCTGGCGTCAATATATCTGCCATTCGATGCGCCGACATTGCCACCTACGTCGGAATTACAACGTCTGGTGAGGGAATCCAAACACACAAGTAATGAGTTATTAGCTGGATGTGACGCCAACTCCCATCATATCGCTTGGGGTAGTACTAACACCAATAAAAGGGGACACGCCCTTATCGAATTTTTGAATACAAATGACCTCATAACTCTTAACATAGGAAACACTGCAACCTTTGTTAACAAAATTAGGGAAGAAGTATTATATATAACGATATGTTCAGAAAATCTTATTGATGAGATTCATGAGTGGAGGGTTTCGGATGAACACTCCTATTCAGACCACCGTTATATAAGGTTTAAAATTGCACGGCCACCGCCAAACCCCATAAGTTTCCGTAATAAGGCTAAGACCGACTGGACTAAATTCGGAAATCTACTTAGAAATCGATTGGGGCAGCCTACACGCGATTGTCTATGTGCAGAAGACATTGATATCAATGTTAAGAAGATTACCGAGGCTCTTGTAAAATCATTCGAAGATAGTTGCCCACTTCGAGAAAGGAAATCTGCCTTTGAGAAACCCTGGATGACAGGACAAATTCGCTCGATTGGCAAAGATGTCCGCAGACTTTACAATAGAGCTCGACGTAAAAAACAATCAGTATATTGGGACGACTACCACATAAGACTCAAAGAATACAATAAAATCGTTAGATCGGCGAAACGTAACTCCTGGAGGCTTTTCTGTGAACAGGTAGACAGCGTTAACAGCATGTCTAAAATGAAAAGGTTCCTCTCAAAAACTCATGTCCAAACCGAAACACTGGTGGATGAAACGGGTAAAAGGATGGAAACTATAGAGGATACCGTAAGGCTCTTGATGAAAACTCATTTTCCGACTGGTAATGCTGGACCAACAGAGGAACAGTTACAGAATGAAAATGTATTGCATCAAGTACCTATTACGGATATAACAGATGGTATGGTTAAAGAAGCGATAAAAAGTTTCTCTCCCTTTAAGGCTGCGGGACCGGATGGAATATTTCCAGCACTTCTGCAGAATGAGGTGGATCTGGTATCAACTCATCTGGCTGGAGTGTTCACTGCATGCCTAACCCATTCGTATACCCCAAAAAACTGGCAGGAATCAAGGGTGGTCTTTATACCAAAGCCTGGCAAGGCGAGTTACAAGACCCCAAAATCTTATCGACCCATTAGCCTTACTTCTTTCCTGTTAAAAACAATGGAGCGAATAATTGATGACATGGTCAAAGGTAAAATAGCGGATGACAGGCTAAAATTCAAACAACACGCCTATGTCAAAGGAAGATCAGTGGAAACAGCTCTGCATGAGGTAGTGCACCACATAGAAGAGTCCTTCAGTAAAGAAATGTATACACTTGCTGTTTGCATAGACATTGAGGGCGCATTTAACAATGTACAGACCGATACACTTATCCAGTCCTTAGACGAGTTTCAGGTTGACCGGGCGCTGAAAAACTGGATCAACAATATGCTAAGGAATAGGTGGATTATTTGTGGGTCATATGACGTAAAAATTAGAGACAAGGCAAATCGTGGTATACCTCAGGGGGGCATTTTATCGCCTCTTCTATGGGTTACAACGATACACAGTCTCCTAAAAGCCCTCACCAATGAAGGACTTAAACCAGTCTGTTATGCAGACGACGTTGTAATACTTCTAAGGGGCTTTCATCCAAATCTATTATGCAGAAGAGCTGAAGAGGCACTTAACATAGCATATAACTGGGCACAACCAAGGGGATTAAATGTTAACCCAGACAAAACAGAAATATGTCTATTTACAAGGAAAACGAAGATCCCACGTTTTACCCCGCCTCGATTCCTGAATAAGACAATTGCTATAACTAAAAAGGTAAAATACTTGGGAGTAATCTTGGATCAGAAACTGTACTGGAAAGATCATCTTCAAGAAAGAGTTACAAAGGCACACAGATGTTGGTCGTTGTGCAGAAGAGCTATAGGTTTAAAATGGGGACTACGTCCAAATATGACTCACTGGCTTTACATGAGCGTGATTAGACCAATAATCACCTACGCCTCTGTAGTGTGGTGGACATCAATGGACAAGAAGTGCAACGTAATACCTTTGCAAAAAATTCAACGTATGTGCTGTCTAGGCATAAGCGGGGCATTTAGAACTGCACCAACAAAAGCGTTGGAGACTATACTGCACATCCAACCAATAGACATCCGTATAAAGTATGAGGCAGCCCTCACAGCAAGACGTCTACAAGTGATGGGTGAATGGATAAATCGAGACCACAAGTCGTACCATCAGAAGATTTTAGAATATCTAGTTGGTCACATTCAAACGCCAGAAATCTCGGACCGCATTCCTGAAGTGCGGCTTACAGCTAACTGTGATACGTTTGTGCCAGACAGACGCTCCTGGGAAAATGGAACTTTGGCCCATGTGCCAGTGGGAACCAGCTGCTACACGGATGGGTCCAAGCGAGGAGGAAGGACGGGTCTGGGACTTTTTATTGATGAACCAGAAGTCGAACTTCACTTCCGCCTCCCTGACCATAACACGGTATTTCAAGCAGAAGTTCGAGCAATCACGGAGTGTGTGAACTGGCTCAGTAACACGACAAAGCCTAAATATGCCAACATCTTCACAGATAGCCAAATGGCGATTAAAGCAATAACATCGGAAAGGGTCAAATCCAGAACTGTGTTGGACTGTAAAAGAACGATAAATGATTACTCAGCCCATGGTCAATTGCGTATTTGCTGGGTACCAGGACACAACGGAGTGATTGGAAATGAACGGGCAAACAACTTGGCTTCAAAGGGCAGAGAACTTCGAGTAATAAACTTGAAAAATTGGAAACCTTTCGAAGCCACGAAAAATGAGTTGAAGCACTGGGCAGTGATGGCTCATAAGACTATGTGGAATAGCGCAACAGTAGGAGCAACTGCAAAGATACTGTGGGGTGACCCAAATGAAAAGAAAACAAGAAGTCTTCTGAAACTAAACAAGATCGATATTAGTAAGATGATGAGTGTTCTAACGGGACACTCAAGCTTACAAGCACATCTTCATCGCATAGGACTAGCAGGAAACGACGAATGCAGGGCATGCAGAGAAAACATCGAAACGATGGAACATTTTCTGTGTCACTGCCCGGCTTTCACACATGCAAGATCCCAACATTTCGGGTTCGACATATTACCAGACTTGACTCATCTCCGAGAATATGACTGGAAGATACTGAGAAAATTCGTGTCTAGTACCGATTTTCTGTAACTCGTGAGGTATAAAAATATCATAAATAAGGAGCGCACAACAGGCCGAACCACTGGCTTAAGTGTATGTCCATGGACATGAGACGTTTAAACGTCTCCTCTCTTCAACCTAACCTAACCTATGTACCCGGTGGCAGTCAACGTTATTGGTTCAAAAATAGGCGGGATCGGACCTATGGGCGTGGCCCCGCCTATATAAGCCAAATTTTGAAGTTGAGATATCTTGGACAATTTATTACCGAGAGTGCTGCAATTTACTGCATATGTAAGTATCCGGTGACAGTCTACGTTATTGGTCCAAAAATAGGCGGGATCAGACCAACGGACGTGGCCCAGCCCAAATTTTGAAACTGATATATCTTACACGATTTGTTAGCGAGAGTGCTGTCTACGAGACTGGTCCAAAAATGGGCGGGATCAGGCTAATGGGCGTAGCACCGACCGAGTGAATCAAGTTTTTAAATTGGAATAGCTTCAATTTGTTAGCGATAGTGCTGTAATTTCGTGTATATTTTTCTGGTGGTTGTCTACATGATTGACCCAAAAATGGGCGGGATATGACCAGCGGGCGTGGCCCCGGCCATATAAGTCAATATTTTAAATTGATATATCTTGCACAATTTGTTAGCGAGAGTGCTGTAATTTTGTGTTTGATATATCTTAAGTAATTTGTTAGAGATCTCAATGTAATTTTGTGCATACATATTTGGTGTCAGTCTACGTAATTAGTCCAAAAATGAACGGGATCGGAAATCAGAAGTCTGGGGCAACGATGTGTTTTTTGTTAACTTATATAAAGAAGAATGTGTGTTTGTTTCTTTGTTTGTACCCTATAGACGTCTAAACGGCTGGACCGATCTTCTCGAAATTTTCACAGAATGTAAATAGGGTACTTGAATTTTCGATATAGCAAGTGGACGTGGACCCGCCCATATGGGTCCAATTTTGTTATTGAGAATTTTTTTAACTATTTGCTGAAATTTTGTGTGTATGCATTTAGTAGCAGATTATGTGAATTTTCTAAAAATGGGCGGCAGCAAATTTTGAAATTGAGATATCTTGGACAATTTATTACGGAGAGTGCTGCAATTTAGTGCATATGTATGTACCCGGTGGCAGTCTACGTTATTGGTTCAAAAATAGGCGGGATCGGACCTATGGGCGTGGCCCCGCCTATATATGCCAAATTTTGAAGTTGAGATATCTTGGACAATTTATTACCGAGAGTGCTGCAATTTAGTGCATATGTAAGTATCCGGTGGCAGTCTACGTTATTGGTCCAAAAATAGGCGGGGTCAGACCAACGGACGTGGCCCAGCCCAAATTTTGAAATTGATATATCTTACACGATTTGTTAGCGAGAGTGCTGAAATTTTGCCTATATGTATCTGGTGGTAGTCTACGTGACTGGTCCAAAAATGGGCGGGATCAGGCTAATGGGCGTAGCCCTGGTATAGCTTGCACAATTTGTTAGCGATAGTGCTGTAATTTCGTGTATATTTTTCTGGTGGTTGTCTACATGATTGACCCAAAAATGGGCGGGATATGACCAGTGGGCGTGGCCCCGGCCATATAAGTCAATATTTTAAATTGATATATCTTGCACAATTTGTTAGCGAGGGTGCTGTAATTTTGTGTTTGATATATCTTAAGCAATTTGTTAGAGATCTCAATGTAATTTTGTGCATACATATTTGGTGTCAGTCTACGTAATTAGTCCAAAAATGAACGGGATCGGAAATCTGAAGTCTGGGGCAACGAAGTGGATCGGGTCCAGCTAGTCCCTATTATTAGACACACTTCATAACAGCAGAAGAGAAAAATTGCACGTCTTTCTCTTTAAATGTCTTTGCATTGGGCTCTGAACCCCACCGCATGCAGGAGATGCCTTCAAGTTCCAATGGAACAGGCTTCCGCAATTCCGTTGAAGCGTGAAAATAAAGGAAAAGGAAAAAAAGGAGAGTGAAAACGTTACCCCAATACTCCCAACCTGTGGTATGAGAGAGAATAGCGTCATGTCCGACCGTCAAGACGGAAGCGCAATGAGCACCGGATACCGCTCAGAGTATTGACGAAGTTGGAGGCCGTTGAGGTTTCAACTCTTATCGAGAAACAAGAAGAGTCACATACCTAGGCTAAGGGCGTTATAAATGCCTCCAAAGCCACTGAGTCGGCTGAAAAAGCTACGACTACAGCTGTGTTAACGGTTCGTAATAAAATGAAAAGAATCAGATCACCTGATGAACCTCCTTCCTTCGACAATGTAAGCGGCCATAATGTCTCGATCAATAGGATACTCACAAAGCTCTTAGATGAAGTAGCGAAGGAGAGTCTAGTGATGGCTGTTACATACAGAAGTAGTGAGGATGGCAGCATCCCCAAGGAAAAATGGAGCCATGTTAAATCGGTAATTTTTGCTCAATACCTCGCTGTCCTCAGAGAGATGTCGGGTACACAACCAATCTACAACGATGCAGGGGGCTATGTGGGGAGAATAAAGCTCGTGGTATTCGGTGATGCCAGATCAGTAGACCTGTATAAGGCTGCACTGAATTGAGTGTGTAAGGTCTGGCAGTTAAATGTTGTTGAAAAAACAAAATCCCTAGGCACCTCAGAGCCCTCGCCTGGGTCACAGAAGAACCATCCAGCTCGGCTGACATTCTCGAGATAATAACAAATTCCAATCCTGGTTTGCCGACCCATAACTGGAGAATTAGCTAGATTGGTAGGGCGGATGGTAAAAATGGCGGGTCAATTTGATCCTTAATGCTGGTTCCACGTCCCACATAAAACGGACTAATGAAACCCTTCGATATTGTTTCGAGACTATAGTTTTGAAGGTATATAAGCAGGATTTAGCTCTCACTGCGGAAGGTGAGGTATCCACCGTGGTTGACACCCAGCCCTCTGGAAGTGCGGAGTTACCCACTTCCCATAAATTCTGAAGCCCCAGATCCTAACACAGAGGCTGTAACACCTATATCTGAGAACGAGAACACGACTTCGGACACTGAGGGGCTGAGAACAGTTTTTGGACTCTTTGACGCATCTGACGGGGACATGATCCACGATGATAAGGACGAGGAGTTCGATAACACCCTTGTTGGGGTGGAAGTTAATCTGTCGGATGGTGGTAAGAATTCTACAGATTAACCTCCATCACGCTGAAGCAGCCTCAGCGGCTTTATTTCCGTAGGTGCAGTAGACATCGTCCTGATACAGGAACCCCACGTGTGTGTGGTATCAGGACACCCAAATTTATGTTGTTTGTGGCCAACTGTGAGAGTACTCCAAGAACATGCATTATGGCCAGGAAAGATTTAAGCATTTTTCTCTTAACTAATTTCAGCTGTAAAGACCAAACAGCTGTTAGTTTAGAGATAGGTAATCTTATATGCTGGGTGGTCTCCATATACTTGCCTTATGAAGATGAGTGCGGGCTGATAATTGGCGCAGACACGAGCGGTCATCATCCTATCTGGGGTAGCACGAATACAAACAATAGAGGTGAGTCACTTCTTCACTTTATTCTACTACCAAGCTAACTGTTTGTAAAAAAGGCAATAAAGCGACCTTTACAAATAAAGACTAAAAGGAAGTACTCGATGTCACTTTCACTACTGACTCTCTGTCAGACAAACTTATTAGTTGGAATGTACTGGGAAACCACTCTTTCTGAGTTCACTATTATATAGACTACAAAATCGCTGAAAAAGTACATAAACCTGCCTTCCACATAAATGTGAGGAAGACAAAGTGGCACCTGTATGAGAACATTTTTAAAAATTCTAAACTTCTGTACGAACCGAATGATCACTACACCATTCAATTGTTCCCTTGAAGAGGCCTGTCCAAAACCAAGGTGCAGGGGTAACACTAAACCACAACGGTAGACTTCTGAACTAAAGGTTTGGAAAAAGACCCCCAACAAAAGACCCCCCAGCTCCGTCGAATCGTTCCTACATTATAAGGATTTAACTATGGTGGCATTTCTTGACATAGAAGGGGCTTTTGACATAGGAGAGGCTTTTGACATAGAAGGGGCTCAGATGCAGTATTTGCAGCGCTGTCACATCTAATGGAGAACCCTAGCTTGATACGACTAATTCAATGGCTGTTCAATAAAAGGTCCACAACCATAACAAGGTTTCTGAACAGAAGGACCCCATAAGGAGGAGTATTGCCTTCACTTATCTGGAACCTAGCGGTGGAGAAAATCCTGTTCGAACTAGAACGTTGTGGCTGCAAAGACGTAGCTTATGCGGATGACGTGACAATGTCATTATCTACAGATAGCTCTGTGCAAATTGGCTAGATGGGCCAGAAGCAGCGGGTTGAGCGTTAACCCAAACTACTAGGAAGAATAAGGTCCCACATGTAGACCCTCCTCGGATAAATGGAACAGAGTTCCATTCAGTTCTCTGAAGACCACATACCTGAATTTACAAACAGCCCTCAACTGCCACAGACCTCTTAACGAGATGGCTGAGCAGTTTGACATACACCTCATAGGGATACCTGGTCATAGGGATATCCCTTGGGACAGCAAAGCTGATAAACTTGCTAGGAAAGGACGACAGCTGCAGAGGCATCATGCTGTTATGTTTGACATTGAAGATGTTATGGCAAATTATTTTAGACCGAATAGGATGTAAAATCGATGCCATCCTGCGAAACTGGAGCAGATCAATGAGCTCCAGCAACCTATAGCATTCGATCGTCTAAAGCATCAGAATATCTGGAATGCACTTTCAAGAAAAGGGGTTCCGGACAAATTAGTCCATCTTTCACCAGCCCAGTGAAAGAGTGTTACATGGAGGAGCGCTGTCTGCCCTATCGATGTCGTCTCAGATGTTCGACAAAGATTTCCAAATAATTATGGTGGTAATCGACGAGAAGCTTTGAACAAGTATAGATCCACTTCTAACAGACGCATTCAATGGCACCCAATAAGTATGGAGCATCTGAACGGCTTGACTTATTGCGTTGATATCCACGAAACAAAGCCACATGCAGGAAAAACTGAACAGATTGCATACATGGGCGAAAATACCAATTGCGCATAAATGTTAATAAAACAAGTAAGAAAGTTTCAGTCGGGTAAACCGACTAAGGTATACCCTCACTTTGTGAGTAATGTAATATTGAATATTACTCGAATTATTCTGTCAATTTGTGTGGGAGGTACCAGAAGGGGTTTATCAAATACACCTTTTTTTTGCTGAACATTAGATACTTTAAATTCATTGCACTGTGCCGACTTATAAGCATTTATGTGCACTGGTATAAACGTTATGAGACATTAAATTGTGGTATGCTTTGGGCATTTTGTGTGGGAGGTACAAAGAGGGGCGTGGCAATAACGCCCATTTTTCACAGGGCTATAGACACTATAAAAACATTACACTGTACAAAATTTCAAGTATTTTTATACACTGGTTTTAATGTTATAAGCTGTTAACTTTTGGTGCAAAAAGGTACCTTTGTGTGGGAGGTACCAAATGGGGCGTGACAACAACACCCATTTTTCCCTGGACTGTAGGCAATATAAAAGCATAATACTGTACAAAATTTCAAGTATTTTTATACACTGTTATTAATGTTATAAGCTGTTAACTTTTGGTGCAAAATGGTGCATTTGTGTGGGAGGTACCAAAAGGGACGTGGCTACTTCGCCCATTTTTCTCGAGTTGATAACGACTAATAAGCAAATACTATGTGTGGAATTTCAAAAGATTCGAATAAGTTGTATAGCAGTTATTAAAGAATCAATATTTCACAACATTTTAACCCTTTGTGGGGGAGGTACTAGAAGGAGTGGACCAATATGGCCCATCTTCGAACTTAGCCGGAGATAGAGAAAAATATTACCACATACCAAATTTGAGGTCAATCGGTTACTCCTTTCGAGAGTTATCGTGCGCACCAGCCAGCAGACAGACAGACAGACAGACAGACAGACAGACAGACAGACAGACAGACGGACGGACATTGCTCATTCGACTTAAAATGACCCAAAACGGATTTCCTCCGAACATACTTGGGGTCTTAGGTCACTCCTTCGACGTGTTACACTTTTTTCCGTAGCAAATGATATATACCCTCGTCACACTAAAGTGAGGGTATAACAAAAGCCACGCGTGTGAACATCACATGTAATAATTGCCTTTTACTCTATGATAAGCCTGTCGAATAAGTACTTATACAAAGTTTTACTCATCTTGGCAGCCAAAAAAATCCATATGGTGGTGCCAAAGCGGATATCGAGGCTCGACTTGTCAACGCAAAGACAGCAATTGGATCTCTAACGCGGAACTCCACAGAAGATGCAAGAAAACACCCATTGGTTTGGAGATCACATTACGAAAACAATTATTTTCTTCGTCCGTATTTTTCAACTAGATTTCTATAAATTTGCGCACAATGGTCCGTATCAGTCTTATAATTCATTCGTTTGCCATTCGATACATTTATAATATGTAGCATTTCTAGTGTATATCTCCTTTTGTAATGATTCTCCTGTGTCAATATGTCAACTTCCTTAAGACCATTGTTCGCAAATTTATAGAAATCTAGTTGAAAAATACGGACGAAGAAAATAATTGTTTAGTTGATTGTAAACTCTGAAGAGAAGAAGTCCATAGTTTTGTTTTAAATGTAATTATTGTGCTTTATTATTGTTTTTAATTTTTGTATAATTTGTTATTGTTTGTATTTTAAAGTGAAGTTCCCTGATGATGATTGTCGAAGACATTCGAAATATTGGAAACAATAAAATTTAAAAAAACTTAACCACCAGTTTTTTAATTAATACATGACCTCAAGCCTAACCATCAACAATTTCATTAAATAAAAAGGTCAACAATAAATAAAATTAACAAAATGAAAAAGATCTGAAAGTTTCATTAAAATCGGCCACGCCCATATAGCTCAAAAGGAATTTTTCATACAACATTTTTTATTTTGATCCGAATGTGTAGAAATTTGGCGCAGAGGTTACAATTATCAAATCTTAAAAGTTCTGAAAGTTGCATCAAAATCGGCCACGCCCATCATATACCGTCAATATAACTACAAATGAATTATTCATATAAAATAATTATTATCCTAAAATAGCCTTCGTAAAGCCGTCCGCCGTCTAAAAACTTTGTAATAACACAACTTCTTTCAACACGTTCTCTTTGAATTATAAAAAAATAATTTAAAAAACATATAAAATAAAAAATATAACTTTTATTGATTAAAAATGTAAAAACTGAAACAATGTATTAGTAGTGATTTCCAACTCTAGGCAAATCCAGCTAAAATTACAGATCCAAATGTTTGGAGAAAAAATGGATTTTTGTTATAAGTTTATAAAAATCTATCTATCTATATATATAAAATTGTTGCGTGACTGGCTGACTGACTGACTGACTGACTGATTGACTGACTGATCATCGCCCAGGCCAAACGGCTGAAGCTAGAATCATGAAATTTGGTGGGAGGGTAGTCCTTGGGACGTAGACGAGCAATAAGGCGGGATTTTTCGAAATTCGTACTATTAGCCGAACAATGGGGCAAAAAGGGATAAATATGGTACCACCGCCAAATCTAAACGAAATGAGCTAGAATCTTGAAATTTGGTATGAGGGTAGCCCTTAGGAGGTAGACTCAGAAATTGGCAGGATTTTTCGAAATTTAAACATTTACGCACACAGTGGGGTAAAAAGTGATAAATGTGGTACATCGGCCAAATCCAAATGGCAAGAGCTAGAATCGTGAAATATTGTGTGATGGTAGCCCTTATGAGGTAGACTCTGAAATAGGCAGGATTTTTCGAAATTCGAACATTTACGCACACAGTGGGGTAAAAAGGGAAAAATGGGATAAATGTAGTACAACAGCCAAATTCAAATGGCAAGAGCTAGAATCGTGAAATTTGGTGTGAAGGTAGCTCTTATGAGGTAGACTCTGAAATTGACAGGATTTTTCGAAATTCGAACATTTACGTACACAGTGGGGTAAAAAGGGAAAAATGTGGTACAACAGCCAAATCCAAATGGCAAGACCTAGAATCGTAAAATTTGGTGTGAGAGTAGCTCTTGAGACGAAAACAAGAACAAGGAGCGATTTTTTTTAAAAAATTAGAGGCACAGTGGGACAAAAATGTATAAATATATACATATATAATATTAGAATGGTGAAAATTGAAGCGAGGGGTGTCTTTAAGACAACTGATCGGGGTATTAAGTTTTTTTTTGTATTCGTAGTTTTCGGGGCACAGTGGGGCAAAAAGTGTAAAATGTAGTACAGTGGCTTAAAAATGTCAAACATGGATCAATGGTTCCAGGGTAACTTTTGGAACATAAACTAGAGATTGAAAGTGATTTTTAGTAATTCTAACTTTAAGAGGCACAGTGGGACACGGCGGGTTAATTATGGAGCATGGGGAAAAAGGGAACAATTGGAACTTAAAAATGAGATATGAAGAGGTCAAAAACGGTTAAATAGTGGAGTGGAGAAAATATGATTAAATATGTTACAGTCGGGGAAAAAGGTTAAAGTACGCTAGCGTGGAGACACATTTTAAATACGAGTACGGTACAGTGAGACGAAAATTTGTTAAATATGGTACAGTGGGTAAACATTTTGTACAGTGAGATAAAGAGTTGAATGGGGCACAGTTGTGCAAAATGGGTTAACTATGGTACAGTGGGGTAAAAATAGTTATATGTATATGGTAAAGTGGGACAAATGGGTTAAAAATGGTACAGTGGGGCAAAAAGCGTTAAATATTGAACAGTGGGGCAAAAATGTATTTACTATGATACAGTGGGGCAAAAAGGGTTAAATATGTTACAGTGTGACAAAAATGGGTAACTATACAGTACATTGGGGCATAACTGTGTTAAATATTGTACAGTGGAGCACAGAGAGTTAAATATGGTACAGTGGGGCAAAAACTGTTAATTATGGTACAGTGAGACAAAGCGTTTAATGTGACACAGTGGGGCAAAAAGGGTTAACTATGGAACAGTGGGGAAAAAATGTGTTAAAATGGTACAGTGGGACACAAATGATTAATTATGGTACAGTATGACAAAAATGATTACAGTGGGCACAAATAGTAAAATATGGTAACGTGTAACAAAATTGGTTAAAAATGGTGCAGTGGGGCAAAAAGCGTTAACTATGGAACAGTGGGGCAAAAATGTGTTAACTATGGTACAGTGGGGCAAAAAGGTTAAATACAGTGGACAAAATATTGTAGGACAAAAAGGTGTTAAATTTGGTTCAGTGGACCCAAAAGGTTAAATATAGCACAGTGGGTCAAAAAGCGTACATTTAGTACAGTGGGTAAAAATATGGATGCAGGGAGAGAGGGTAAGTTAAATATGAAATAAGAATGTTTTTTTCTAAATGTATGCTTTTAGTAGCACTGTGGTGCAAAATGGTTAAAATTATGATGCACTGCAATTATGTATCACTGTGGTGCAAAAAGGTTAAAATTATGATGCAGTTGGGGCAAGCAAAAATTTTTCAACATGTTACAGAGGGGAATAAATGTGTTAAATATGGTTTAGAGGAGCAAAAAGGGTTAAATATTGTACGGTGAAGCAAAAAAGTTAAATACGTTAAAATGGTTAAATGTGGTAAGTGGGGAAAAAGGGAACAAAATAGTCCCAGATATGTAAAAAAATTCGTACTTTAGAAGCACAGTGTAATAAAAAGTGTTTAATATGGAACAGTGGTGCAAAAGGTGTTGAATTTGGTCCCTGAGTGCAAAGGTAGCTCTTACAGCATAAACCAAAGCTAAGAAATTGTTTTTTCCAAATAGGTTCTTCTACTTAAACCGTGGGGAAAAAGTTAAATAAATGGCACAGATAGGGGACAAAAATGTTGAAATACTGTCTATGCTTGCGAATTTGGATCTTGAAATATCAATTATCATTTTAAAATATTGTACAATGGTGCAAAGTGGTTAATTATGACACACTAAAGGTTAAATGTGGTACAATGGAGCGATTTACTTTAGATTTTTAAATTCGTACCTTTATAGACACAGTGGGACAAACGTGGTTTTATATTGTACCATGATGTGAATGTAGGTATTGGAATATAAACAAGGGGAAAGTTGCTAACGTATGAACCAAAAAAATAGTTTTTCAACGTCCAGAGGTACTGTGGGAAAAGGGATAAATATTGTACCATGATGTCAGGGTAACTCTTTGAACATAAACTAGAAATGAAACGAGGGTTCGTATTTTATATATAAAAGTAATCAAATCTTCTTCATTTTGCACCATATGTAATAATCATGTAATTTTGAAAGAAAGAGGTATAGCTATTTTACAGTACCCCAAACAGAAAATAGATAAAAGATGGGGGCTGCGAAGCGCACCGGGTAAGCTAGTATACATATATAAAAGGCAATGTGTGTTTCTTGATTTATTCCGTATAGACGTCTAAACGGCTAAACCGATCTTCGTGAAATTTTCACAGAATGTACATTTATAGGGGTGGAGAAAATAGTGTACTTGAATTTTCCATATATCAAGTGGGCGAGTCCCCGCCCATACAAGTCAAATTTTGAAATTGAGATATTTTACACAATTTGTTAGCGAGAGTGCTGTAATTTTGTACATATGTATCCGGTGGCAGTCTACGTGAGTGATCCAAAAATGAGCGGGATCGGACCAATGGGCGTGGCCCCGCCCATATAAGCTAAATTTTTAAATTGAGATATCTTGCACCATTTGTTAGCAAGAAGGCTGTAATTTTGTGCATATGTGTCTGGTGGTAGTCTTCGTGATTGGTCCCAAAATTGGATTGGATCAATGGGCGTGGCCCCGCCCATATAAACCAAATTTTGAAATTGACATCTTGCACAATTTGTTTGCGAGTGCTGTAATTTTGTGCATATGTAAGTGTTGGTAGTCTACTTGATTTTTCAAAAATGGGTGGAATCGGACCAATTGGCGTGGTGCCGCCCAAATATGCCAAATTTTGAAATTGAGATATATTTACCAATTTGTTAGTGAAAAGGCTGTAATTTTGTGCATATGAATCTGGTGGTAGCCTTCGTGATTGGTCCAATTTGCGTGGCCCCGCCCATATAAGCCAAATTTTGAAATTGCCATATTTTGCAAAATTTGTTAGCAAGGTGCTTTAATTTTGTGCATGTTGGTTTATACACGCAAAGAAAAAATTCGTTTCTGCGAAACGAATTATTAGACAATTACAATTCTCGTTTGCCGGAACTGAAATTTCGTTTTTTGGGACAGAAATATATTCTGACCAAAAGAAATTTCAGTCGTCGTAAACGAGAATTGTAATTGTCTAATATTTCGTTTCGCAGAAACGAATTTTTTCTTTGCGTGTATAAACCAACATGCACAAAATTAAAGCACCTCGCTAACAAATTTTGCAAGTAGTTCAGAATCGTTTTTTACTGGCCAAAACTCTGTGACTTTGGAACCGATAGAGATATTTTAGTAATTTTTTTTTGTTCGACAGGTAACTCCTTAAGCTTTTCGCCAGTTTTATTTCAATAAAATCGGGTCAGCAGTTACACTATGCAACAAAAATTTTGTCCAAGGGATGTGGATAACAGTTTTGGTGTAATTTGGTGTCACAAACATAAAAATAATATTTAAAAAAATCTTTTTTTTTTAAATTGCAAGTATAAGCAAGTATAATTTTTCAAGTATAAGCCTGATTGAGCCGTGTTAATTTAAAGGGAATTATGAGGGCTACATATGCTGCAAAAAATATCACTTTCGCGTTGAATTTTTTGTTTAGTAACGGTCGTCGAAAATATAAGAGAAAAATGATTTTTTTTAAAATCACTTTTTCCTGGTACAAGAAAAAAAATAAAAAATAGAAAAAAAAAGTCGAAACAATTATTTTATCACATTTTTAAAAAGCCAGGATGCTAACTAAGAAAACACTGTCTATTTGAAAAATCCATGGATATATGTAAAAGTTATGAGCCATTTTGTAATGTAATGTTTTTGCTTATATTGAATTCGCCATATGTGAGAGCGTCATATAAGAGACATTGACTTGCATTTTATTTTATGAGGATTGATGTCAGACATTATAAAATTATAGAGACGACGAGGTTTTATGGCCGTTCGTAAACCTCCATAAAACATGATATACAATATGAGAGCTATATTGGATGAGATCCGCTCAGATAGAGGGTCATTCAACAATATTTGTGGTTTTTTATTTATGAGGTTTCCATTCAGTTACGCCTTTTAGGGGCATGGACATTCCAGTAGTATATACAGGTAGTAAAATTATATGTACGCAAAACAAAGTAGAACGCGGCAGTCTTAAAAAAATTGGGTGTCTACTTTCGAAGCAAACTATATGTCAGCTACAGGTACTGCAACTTATGAACCTTAAACCCGGAATTTATGAATGAAATTTCTTATTAATAAATTAGTGTAATTCAGCGCCTTAAAGAGATAAGTCGATTTTTTGAAAAATATTACAAAGTTATGTTTCGAAGTATGAGTAAAAGGCAAAGAACTTTTCAATGTGTAAATGATCCCGAAAATTTCTGCTACATCTGCGGAAAATATGTAATTAAAAAAATCGACGTGCGTTTAGTAAAATAATAGAAGAAATATATGTGTAATATTTTGGTATACGAGTTAAAAATATGAACGAACCGTGGACACCTAGTATTTTGTGTAATTCGTGCCATGTAAATCTTACTCGATGGAGTAGTGGAAGAATGCGGTAAGTACTTTAAAATGAATGTATTACAATGTTTTGTGGAATAAAACGTTTTAATTTTAGACTTCACGTGCAATTTGGAATTCCAATGATTTGGAGACAACCATTCATTCACGATACGGACTGCTATTTTGTCTAAGTATAGCTAACGGCCTAATAACGGAAACATCATCAAGTTCAACTGAGTACTCAACTCTGATCGATTCAAGTTTGAGTCAGAAGTCATCGCTTTTAAATCAGTTTCAACTCATTGATCTGGTGAGAGATTTGGAACTGACCAAAGATAAGGCAGAACTACTTGCATCTGGGATGAAACATTACAATATTTTGGCCCCAGATGTTAACATATCATATTACAGAGTCCGTGATATACCTTACAACAATTTTATACAACTGTGAATAACAGATGCTTTTGCAAGGACATTCCCGGATTTTTCGAGAAACTTAATCAAATATACAATTCAAAGGAATGGCGGTTATTTTTTGACAGCAGTAAAGAAAGTTTGAAAGCAGTACTTTTGCACAACGGAAATCAGAAACCGTCGATTCCCATTGCTCATGCTGTCAACACTAACAAATCATACGAAACAATGGCTAAATTGATAAAATACATAAAATATGAACATGACTGGAAAATTTGTTGCGATTTAAGAGTAGTTGGTATGTTATGCCTCTGGAATAGCCGATATTTTGCCACCACTGCATATTAAGCTGGGGCTCTTTAAAAATTTTGTAAAAGCCTTAAGGAAAGATGGCAATTCACTCTCATATTTAAAAAGTTTATTTAAAAGTCTTTCTTTTCAAAAAATCGAAGAAGGAGTTTTTTATGGGCCTAAAATAAGGAAACTGATGAAAGATGTGAATTTCGAATCATATTTGACGTCGGATAAAATTGCAACATGGAGGTCGTTTAAGGTTGTTTCAAATTTCATTGGATGCAATAAAAGCCCGCAATGTGAAACAATGACTAATGATTTGTTAAAAAATTATGAAGAAATTGGTTAGAAATATATTTTTTATATTTATGTATATAACACATATGTATGTATTCTTCCAACTTATTTTTCGCTTTATGTATTCCAACAGGTGTAAACATGTCCCTCAAAACTCATTTCTGGTATTCTCATTTAAACTTTTTCCCCGAGAATCTTGGCGACATAAGTGACGAACATGGCGAAAGGTTTCACCAAGAATTGAAGTCCATCGAACGGCGTTACCAAGAGCACTGTGATGAAGGAATGATGGGAGATTATATTTGGTTCCTCATTAGAGAAACCGATTCCGAAATCTATAAACGTCAACAAAGAACTCACAATTACTTCTAATGAAACTCGTACATGTAAATAAACTCAAATGTACCCATAATATAAATAAAAGTAATAAATAAAATAGCTATTTAAACTGAAATTAAAAAAAAACGATTTTTTGCATTATTTTCTTCGCTAGGATGCAAACTTTTAAAAAATATAATAAAATATTTTTTTTCGATTTTTTTTTCTATTTTTTATGTTTTTTTCGCCCCATGATTTTTTTTTTTAAATCTGCTTTTTCCAATTTGGTTAATGACTGTTACTAAGTGAGTGAAAGAGGTATTTCCAACATTAGTAGCCCACATTAATATCTTCAATTTAACGTATAAGTCGACCTTATCGGGCATATACTCCAAAAATTATGGTTCAACAGGGACGCTACAAAAGTAGACCGACAGGGACAGCAAACGACGCCATATTTTTTGCCGCTCTTTTGACATTTCTCTTCAGTAAGGTTTGCCATTTCATGATGGAAAGATATTCGAGCCAACAACGTGTCGAAATTATTAAAATTTACTACCGAAATTCGGAGTCAGTGGCCTCAACGTTAAGAGCTCGAAAAATCGAAAAATCATCTTCAGCGATGAGGCTCATTTCTGGCTGAATGGCTTCGTCAATAAACAAAATATGCGTTATTGGTCAGACAGCAACCCACACGTACTCCATGAGTCATCATTGCATCCCGAAAAAATTACGGTTTGGTGCGGTTTATGGGCCGGCGGCGTCATTGGGCCGTACTTCTTCCGTGATGATCAAGACCGGCACGTTACTGTGAATGGGAATCGCTACCGTTCAATCATAACCGAATATTTTTGGCCCCAATTGGATGATATGGACTTGGACTATGTCAAGTCTATGGTATATGCCAACAAGCCAGCGACGATTGATGAACTTCGTACGAATATCGAACGTGAAAGTGCAGCAGTATCGGCCGATTTATGCTTGAAAACCGTCGAAAATTGGGTTCAGCGTCTGGACTTCTGCAAGCGTGCCCGTGGTGGCCATGCAAAAGAAATCGAGTTCCATACATAATGGCATCGAACGTACTCTCACAGGAATAAAGAATTTCATTGATATCCAAATGAAATGTTTTATTTAAAAAATCTTTTGTAGCGCTCTTATTGACGGACCCTATACTAAGGGGATCCTTCGACGATAATAGTATTTTTAATAAAAAATGTATCCATAAACAAATTTTTGGTTTTGATTTTATATAACAGTATGCCACAATTTATACAAAAAACAGTAAGGAAAGACAGAAAGTCGGGCGGGGCCGACTATATAATACCCTACACCTACCTACCAATACGATAATGGGCATTGCGATAAGAATTTGGCAGTGTTCATACATGTAATAAGCAAACTCTCTGCCGATGTTCGTACTGATCGGATATAAAACACGGTTTCTACAGCGCTTACATGTCAAATCGGGTGAAACATATATATGGGGACTATATCCAAATCTGAACCGATTTTAACCAATTTCAATAGGGATCGTTCTTGGGCCAAAAAAGAGCACTATGCTAAATTTCATCACAATCGGACAATAAATACGACCTGCACTTTGATTACAAGAATACATGGACAGACGGACAGACAGACGGACATGGCTAAATCGACTCAGAAAGTGATTCTGAGTCGATCGGTATAATAAACAATGGGTCTATCTCTTCTCCTTTTAGGTGTTACAAACAAATGCACAAAGTCGTAATACCCTGCACCACAGTGTGGTGTAGGGTATACAAAAAGTTTTAGGTCTGGGACACAAAAAAATTTTTTTTTTGTTGCATAGTGTAATAGTTTGCAGATATTTAATTTTCATATATTTATACCCTACACCACACTGTGGTACAGGGTACTATAACTTTGTGCATTTGTTTGTAACACTCAAAAGGAGAAGAAATAGACCCATCGTTTATTATACCGATCGACTTAGAATCACTTTCTGAGTTGATTTAGCTATGTCCGTCTGTCTGTCCGTCTGTGCATGTATTCTTGTAATCAAAGTACAGGTCGCAATTATGGTCCGATCTCGACGAAACTTTACACATATCTCTTTTTTGGCCCAAGGACGATCCCTATTGAATTTGGTTAAAATCGGTTCAGATTTAGATATAGCCGCCATATATATGTCAGCCCCGATTTGACATGTAAGCGCTGTAAAAACTTTATTTTATATCCGATCAGTATGAAATTCGGCTGAAAGAGGTTTCTTATTATATGGATAAACACTATTAAATTTGGAAGAAATCGGTTCAGATTTAGATATAGCCCCCATATATACGTTACCCCCGATTTGACATGTAAGCGCTGTAAAAACTTTATTTTATATCCGATCAGTATGAAATTCGGCAGAAAGAGGTTTCTTATTATATGGATGAACACTATTAAATTTGGAAGAAATCGGTTCAGATTTAGATATAGCCCCCATATATATATTACAGTGCGAAATTCGGCAGAAAGAGGTTTCTTATTACATGAAGGAATACTGCCAAATTTGGAGAAAATCGGTTCAGATTTAGATATAGCTCCCATATATATATGTTACCCCCGATTTGACATCTAAGCGCTGTAGAGACTGTATTTTATATAGGAAAATGTAAAATGTGATCCCAAAAATGGTTTTTGACATTTAGTGGCACAGAGGGGAAATGGGATAAATATTGTACCTTGATGCCAGGTAAAGAAACAACAAATTAATCGGGGATTTTCGTATTTTATTGTACAAAATATTTTTCCCCAAATGGAATAATCATTTGTTTTTGAAAGAAAGAGGTATAACTATTCTACTGTACCCTAAACAGAAAATAAATTAATGATGGAGACTGCGAAGTGCACCGGGTAAAAGCTAGTATTAATATATTACAACAAAATATATTTGCAAACTAATGTTCTCAAATAAAATATGTGTTTACATACAAATAAAATTATTGTTTAGCAATTTCTCCAATTACATTCTGTTTAAAAAAGATTTTGAAAACATTGCAGATTTTTCGAATTTAATTTTTAAGTTTTCATTAATTTCGAGATATACCTTACAATTTAAAATCACATAATTAGCAAAAACTTTTGTTATAAAGCGCTAATTTTTCATTTCTATTTATTCCAAGTCATTACTTGTTTGTCAAACCATCACGCTGTGTTGTTATGCCAGATTATACCATTTTAATTATAAAGGAATTTTACGAACATTTAAAATTTCGGAAAAAATAAACGTTGAGTTATAGAAAAATGTAAAACCTGTTCTAAAATTAAGGTATTGATATGATATATATATTCTGAATACTTAAATGCAAATCAATATTTGTGTGGTAAATAATGATAAAAAACAAAGATTTGTTTAGAAAAAAATCTCTCCAAATATATAATATTTGTGTGTGGAAAATATAATATATTCCGAGTGTACTCCAAACATTTATATATTTTAAGTAATTTTTCTAAGCGTGAATCTGAACCGATTGTCACAATTTGTATAAGGCTTCATTCAAGTACCAAGAACCACACGTATGCCAAATTTAAGAGTGATAGAAGGCAAAATATGGCATCCATAATCGTAAAAGTCAAATCAAGCGGTACATATATGTATAAGGGGCTGTATCTGAACTAAAAACGACCTGTACTTTGATTACAGGGTATTATATAGTCGGCCCCGCCCGACTTTCTGCTTTCCTTACTGGCTTTCTCGCTACTTATGTTCTCGACGCGATTTTAAGTAGTTTACTTTAGGATGTGGACCAGAAACACGATTAATAAAATGTAATGGTGACATTCTATAGAGATATATAACAGAACAAAAAAAACTTATTTCGAAAAAAATCTTCGTCGGATTTTTTGCACTGACCTACAATATTGCACTGATCAAATCGAGAATGTAGTATTAGGTCTGGAAGGTTTTTTACATGATTTTTTTATATCTCAAGTGGGCGGGGCACCGCCCACACGCCCCCATTTTTTATTATGGTGACATTTTGTGTGTATGTTTCTGTAAGCAAAAAAATTTGCAAAGTTGTGGAAATTTCAAATGTCAAACGTACTATATTTTATAATTTCTTTCGTATGTTGCTTGCTGGCTTTTATTCGGTCTGCAAATCTTTGTGATTCTAACAAGGATATTCTCCCGACTTCAAGACCATTTTGTTTCTATATTATTATAGAAACAAGTATTTTATACATGGCGGTGTAGAAATATGTATTAAAAATTGGCAGCACACATACTGGATCATGATTTCTGAGCCGTGACACTCATTATCAACAGTTCTTTCGTATTATAAGCTTAGGTTATGTTGAAGAGAGGAGACGAGAGAGAGGATTCATAGTCTATTTTTAAAATTCCTGAAAAATAGACTATGAATTGCTGACAAACTTAGCACAATTAAGGTATCGGATTCGTTGCTGATCATTCGCAGTGAACGGACGTGTTTATCACATAGCGGATAGTTACCAGTACCTATTACGCAATAGTCCGTAAGGCCTACATCGTAGTACCTATTACGGTCTAATACAGACAAAATAAAAATAAATTCTCTTGACGGGGATGCCTTCGTGTTCCGATGGAGCGCGGTTCCCCAATCGTCCGACGGTCCGTCCGTTGGTCATGGCCAAAGCCGACCACACCAAAAATGGTGAAAATCTCCCCCAAGTACTCACAACAGGTGGTGCGGTGAGGGGAAAACGTCATGTCCGACCGTCAAAACGGAAGCACAATGCGCATCGTGTAGCGCTCAGAGTTTTGACGAAGTTGGAGGCTGTTGAGGTTTCGGCTCTTACAGAAAAACAAAAAGAGTCACTTACCTGGGCTAAAGGCGTCATAGATGCTTCTAAGGCCAATGAGTCGGCTGAAAGAGCCACAAATTCATGATCATGATTTCTGAGCCGTGACACTCATTATCAACAGTTCTTTCGTATTATAAGCTTAGGTTATGTTGAAGAGAGGAGAAGAGAGAGGATTCATAGTCTATTTTTTAAATTCCTGAAAAATAGACTATGAATTGCTGATAAACTTAGCACAATTAAGGTATCGGATTCGTTGCTGATCATTCGCAGTGAACGGACGTGTTTATCACATAGCGGATAGTTACCAGTACCTATTACGCAATAGTCCGTAAGGCCTACATCGTAGTACCTATTACGGTCTAATACAGACAAAATAAAAATAAATTCTCTTGACGGGGATGCCTTCGTGTTCCGATGGAGCGCGGTTCCCCAATCGTCCGACGGTCCGTCCGTTGGTCTTGGCCAAAGCCGACCACACCAAAAATGGTGAAAATCTCCCCCAAGTACTCACAACAGGACACTCACCAAGCCCTTCAATGAAGTGGCGAAGGAGAGTCTAGTGATGGCTGTTATAGACAGAAGTAGTGAGGATGGACCCATCCTCAAGGACAAATGGAGTCATGTACAATCAGCCATTATGGCTCATTACCTCGATGTCCGTAGAGAAATGCCGAGCAAATCACCAATCTGCAACGATGCAGGATGGCATCAGGGGAGAGTAAAGCTCTTATATTTCGGTGATGCCAGATCAGTAGACCTGTATAAGGCTGCTCTGAGTCGAGCGGGTGAGGTGTGGCCGGGTGCCCAGTTGGATGTTGTCGAAAAAACAACATCCCTGTCACCCTAGAGCTATCACCTGGGTTACAGAAGAGCCCTCCAACCCGGCTGACATCTTAGAAATAATAAAAGATTCCAATCCTGGTCTGCCGGCCCATAATTGGAGAATCAGCAAGGTGGGTGAGGCGGATGGTAAAAAGCGGCAGGTCAATCTTATCCTAAACGCTGAATCCACCTCCCATATACAAAGTGCGAGTGCAACCCTACAATATGGCTTCGAGACTATAGTCTTGAAGATATACAAGCAAGATATAGCTCCCACTGCAGAAGGAGAGTCACTTTCTGGAAGTGCGGAGGTACCCACTCCTATTATTTCTGGTGACTCCAACTCTAACAGAAGATCTGTAACGTCCTTATCAGAGGACAAAAGCTCTACTTCGGACACAGAGAGGCTGAGGGGAGTCTCCGGACTCTTTAACGCATCTGGCGGGGACATGCTTCTCGATGATACGGACGAAGAGTTCGATAACACCCTTGTCGGGGTGGATGTTAATCTGTCAATTACCAATGATGGTAAGAATTCTACAGATTAACCTCCATCACGCTAAAGCAGCCTCAGCGGCTCTATTGCTGCGCCTGTCCACAGGCGCAGTAGACATCGTCCTGATACAGGAGCCCTACGTAGTGGGAGGAATGGTGTGCGGTATTAGGACACCCAACTTTAAACTGCTTGTGGCCAACTGTGAAGGCACTCCAATAACCTGCATTTTGGCCATGAAAGATCTAAGTATTTTTCTCCTGACTAATTTAAGTGTTAAAGAACAAACAGCTGCTAGCCTGGAGATCGGTAATCGCATATATTGGGTGGTCTCCAGCTACTTGCCTTATGAATCTGTAGTACCGACTGTAGAAGAAGCAACGTCTGACGAACTCGAGCGGATTATTGGCGCAGACACGAACGCTCATCATAATAACTGGGGTAGTACGGATATAAACAATAGGGGTGATTCGCTTCTTGACTTTATTCTAACTACCAACCTTAGTATTTGTAACATAGGTAATAAACCGACCTTTACAATTAAAGACAGACAAGAAGTACTCGACGTAACGTTTGCTACTGACCGGCTGTCAGACAAAATTATTGGGTGGAATGTACTGGACGACCACTCATTCTCAGATCACCATTATATTGAATTCAAACTCGCGGAAAAAGCGCCTAAACCTGCCGTCCACAGAAATGTAAGGAAGACAAAGTGGTACCAGTATGAGAAGAATTTCAAGAAAGTCCTCAACTCTAAACTTCTGTTCGAACCGAATGACAAAGCCGGTCTGGATAATCTGGTCGATCATATCACCATATCATTCAATAGATCCCTTGAAGAAGCCTGTCCAAAAACAAGGTACAAGGGTAAAACTAAACCCCAATGGTGGACCTTCGAGCTAACGGCTATGAAAAAGACCTGCAACAAGCTATTCAATAAGGCTAAATCTACTGGGGTCGCTAATGATTGGGATGCCTATAAAGAGCAACTCAAGATCTATAAGAAGGATCTTAGAAAGGCGAAAAGGCGCTCTTGGTATACCTTCTGTGGTGAAGTGGAAAAGGTCTCCGACGCCGCTAGGCTGAGGAAGATATTATCTGCTTCACCCTCTACAGTGGGATATTTACAGGATGAAGCAAATAATTGGACCAAAAACAGCGAGCAGTCGCTCAATGTACTGCTCGACACACATTTCCCGGGGAACTCTGTAACAGAACCCGAGGATCAGCAGGACCAACAGGAGTGCGAGTGGACTGCGAGAGTCGCTAGCTTCTTTACTGAGAGATCCAGAATAAGCTGGGCTATTAATAGCTTTGAGCCCTTCAAGTCACCTGGACCAGATGGCATCACTCCAGCAGAAATGCAGAAAATGTTAAAGTACATTATCCCCTGGCTGGAGCCAATTTATGTAGGCTGTATCAGGCTTTCATACGTCCCGAATCGATGGAGGGATACCAAAGTGATATTCATACCTAAAGCGGGAAAGATATCACACACTAGGCCAAAGGACTTCAGACCAATTAGCCTATCCTCCTTCCTATTGAAAGGTCTGGAAAGACTTTTAGATCATTTCATTAGGGAAAACCTGGATACAAAACTCCTGTCGGGGAACCAACATGCTTACAATAAGGGCAAGTCTACAGAATCAGCCCTGCACGAACTTGTGAGCACTATCGAATCGTCCCTGCATTTCAAGGAATTCACCATGGTGACATTTCTTGACATAGAAGGGGCTTTTAACAACATTCACTCAGATGCGGTAATTGCGGCACTCTCACATCTAAAAGTTAACACTAGTTTGATTAGACTAATTCAAAGTCTGCTCACCAGAAGACGCATAACAGCATGTCTAGGGTCCACAACTCTAACAAGGTTTGTAAACAGAGGGACCCCGCAAGGAGGAGTACTGCCTCCACTAATTTGGAACCTAGCGGTGAATGAAATCCTGCTAGATCTAGAACGTTGTGGCTGCAAGGTCGTGGCATATGCGGACGACGTGGCAATCGCAGTGAGTGGCAAATTCGTAAACGTCCTCAGAGACATCCTACAGGTGGCTCTGAACAAGTTGGCTAGATGGGCCAGAAGCAGCGATTTGGGCGTTAACCCCAACAAGACAGAATTGGTTCTCTTAACTATGATGAATAATGTCCCACATGTGGACCCTCCACCTCGGATAAATGGAACAGATATAGTCTTCTCTGAAAGTGCAACATTTTTAGGAATAATTCTAGATAGGAAAATGTTATTTAGACTTAACGTATTGGAACGTGTAAGGAAGGCCAACGTCGCCTTATATTCCTGCAAAAAGGCTGTAGGGTCGCTGTGGGGACTCTCTTTCCAAAAATCGTCCACTGAAGATATATAGCAGTAGTTCGTCCAATACTGTTATACGGTATTGTGGTATGGTGGACGGCAACTGACAAACTAACCATCACCAACCTACTAACAAAGGTTCAGAGAACTGCCTGCCTGAGCATAAGCGGAGCCTTAAGGACTACAGCGACCGAGTCTCTACAAGCCCTACTCCATATACTACCGATTAATATTGTGGCGAGAGAAGTTGCAACCAAAGCGGCAATAAGATTAAACTGCCTATCAATGTGGAGGTACAAGAACTATGGTCAAAGTGTAGTGCTATGGTAAACCGAGTGGACTATATACCAACTGTGTACACCTTCGAGAGAAATTACATCACTATGATTCCCGCCAGAGATGAATGGGTCGGCAGAATACCAGGTAATAGAAACCATCTCCACTTTTACACGGATGGTTCGAAGCTTGATGAAAAGGTTGGCTTCGGAGTACACAATGAAGAACTTAGTCTGGATATAGCTCACAGACTACCAGATACCTGCAGAGTCTATCAAACCGAAATAAAATTCTCGAAGAATTTGCATATATTGGTGCGTCACAATCCACGTGCAAGCTCTGGCTTAGGCAAGAGGCAATCAGGCAGTCCAACGAAAGATGGGCAGAAATTGGCACCTGCAGGGTAGCTACACAAATCTGGCCAAGGTATGACCTGAGAAGGTCAAAATATCTCCTCGCACTAGAGAGGAAACGATTGTCTACGTTAGTACAGGTTCTGACGGGACACTGCTTGATCGGCGAACACGCCAAAAGATTGGGTATTGACTCCAATGACTTCTGCCGAAGCTGTGGTGATGAGGAAGAAGTGGAGAGCATTGAGCACTTGCTTTGGGACTGTCCCGCTTTGAGTAAACGACGACTGGACAAGGCCGACCCCAGTAAATACTGGGGTCGGCCTTTTTAGGCAGCCTAACACATCTTTCCAGTACTGATATTCGTACTATCGATAAATTTATATATCAAACAGGTTGGTTTCGATGAGGGGCATTTCAGCCCGTGGTAACACTAGGGACCTAAACTGGTCTATGTGAGCTTGTAAAAAAAAATACGGCTGCCACCCTAACCTAAACCTAAACCTAACGTATCGATATATTTTCTGAATACTTATAATGGTCCCAAATTACAAATATTAGGATGTAAACAAAAATTTGTTTAGGACAACATCTTCCCAAATATATAATGTTTGCCTGTACCAAATATTATATATTTAGAGTGTACGCTAAACATATATATGTTTCAAGTTTATTACTCGAAGTTCTCTGCCCTTTGAAGCCAAGCTAATCACTCCTTTGTGTCCTGGTTCCCAGCAAATACGCAATTGACCATGAACTGAGTAATCATTTATCGTTCCTTTACAGGCCAACACAATTCTGGATTTGACCCTTTCCGATGTTATTGCTGTAATCGCCATTTGGCTATCTGTGAAGATGTTGGCATATTTAGGCTTTGTGAAGATGTTGGCATATTTAGGCTTTGTGGTGTTACTGAGCCAGTGCACACACTCCGTGATGGACCTATATGCCTAGTTTTCACTAGGTACGATTGCATGTAATACACAGTACAAATATTTAAATTTCAGCATGATTGGTTAAAAAATGCGCTCTTTAGAGCGTAAATATGTCTTTTGAAAGGGACCTTCGTATGGGGGCTATATCAAAGTATGGACAGATATGGCCCATTTTAAATAGGGATCGTCCCTGGGTTAAGAAATGCCTCTGTACCAACTTTCATTAAGATTGCTTCATATTTGCGACCTTTGGTGTCGAATATAAAAAAGAACGGAACGCTAAACGTAGTGATACTGTCAGTGTTTTGTTCTATGAACCGTACGTTATCGTAGTGATACCGTTCGCCGTGTTCTCTTGTAAGGGTTGTGTTACTGTTCCGTTCGCGACGAAGGAACGGTACAGAACGCTAAGGAACCTTTCGCTAGTGTTTTTTTCCGAACTCTGCTTACTTGTCTCCATCCGTTCACTACCATTGTTTGTCTCTTCTGACAGTATATTTGGACTGGATTCTTCTGTCCTGCCAATAGGGACGTTTCCAATTTTGAAATGACTGTCCAGATCAAGAAGTACACCATGCCCTTCGCCATGACAAGATTGTTCTTGGATTCTGGGTCTATGCCCAACACGAGGAGAGTACCCTCGGTATCATCCTTCCTATAGAAGACTTCCCACTTTCTCACAGAAAGTTTTGAATTCTGTTTGCTTTGATGTCGAGTATGTACTCTGATGAGAACTTACTGGGACATCCCTTAATATAAATGGTCGTTTTTATGAGTTCAGGAATGTCGCTTTTCCTATTTTATTTTCCAATTTTAGTTTTGCGCCGTCTGAAGGTGAGGGAAGCTATCCACAAGTTTTACGAGGACTTCAGCGCAGCGTTGTGATGCCAGTCACAGCTTCAAAACACCCCTCTCAAACTTGCAACTCATTACTTCGTTAGATGGTTCAGCCTTAGTTTCGAGGGCGTACTGCGCTACACTCGTACGAGTATAGACCAAATCTTCTTCTTTTGGTCTTCGGTGATTCTGACAGATGCACGATTCTGACAAGCGCTTTGTAACCAAATCAGGAGGAACATATATATAGGTTATATATAAATCTGAATAGATTTTCCCTGAATACTCATTCATGTAAAATAGAAACCTCTTTCTGTCGAAATTCGTACTGATCGGATATAAAATACAGTCTCTACAGCGCTTAGATGTCAAATCGGGGCTAACATATATATGGGGGCTATATCTAAATCTGAGCCGATTTTCTCCGAATTTGGCAGTATTCCTTCATGTAATAAGAAACCTCGTTCTGCTGAATTTCGCTGTGATCGGATATAAAATACAGTTTCTACAGCGCTTAGATGTCAAATCGGGGGTAACATATATATGGGGGGTATATCTAAATCTGAACCGATTTTCTCCGAATTTGGCAGTATTCCTTCATGTAATAAGAAACCTCTTTCTGCCGAATTCCGTACTGATCGGATATAAAATACAGTTTCTACAGCGCTTACATGTCAAATCGGGGGTAACATATACAGGGTGGCTGATATGTATTGCAACCAACTTCAGGTTGCTATCATTTCTAAACCGCTAGTCTGATAGCTGACAGATTTATTTCAGTGACAGTTCATTTTATTGTTTACAAGCTGACAAAAGCATTTTGATCTATTGCATTCAGAAAAAAAGTTATTCGTGATGGAATTCAAGCGTGGTAGTGTGATTGCTTTATATTTGGGTGGAAAAACAAGTGGCTATCGTTAGAGCGCTCCAGCATTTAAATGTGAATAAATCTTTTGTTTCTCGTACCATTGCTCGTTACCGTGATACTGCAGTGTTGCATCGCGTCCAAAAATAGGACGAAAAAAACGGTAACAACACCAGAAATGATCCGAAAAGTGAAGGCCAGATTTGATCGAAATCCGCGCCACAGTGGTAAAAAAATTGCTCGTGAGCTGAACATATCGCGAGAACGGATACAACACATATTAAAAAATTGGACTAAAGCCATTGAAGTTCCAAAAAGTGCAAGAGCTCACCGATGCACAAAAAAAGTTAGCCTGGAAAGAGCCAAGAAGTTACTTCGCTTGCACGAAAGTGGCCAGTTACCGAATTTGGTTTTCTCCGATGAGAAGCCATTCCAAATTGAGCAGTTTGTGAACAAACAAAATGATCGGGTTTACTTGCCAAAGAGGTCAGATGAAAACTTACACCTTCGATTGGCCACCAGAACTCAAGCGCCGCCGATGGTAATGGTGTGGGCCGCCGTAACGGCCGATGGTCCCTCCCCGCTCGTATTCATCGACCATGGGGTCAAAATAAATGCCGAATATTATCGGGAAAATGTCCTAAAGACAGTATTGAAGCCCTGGGCAGACAAACATTTCGGCGGCAGACCATGGACATTCCAACAGGACTCAGCACCATCGCACTCAGCACGCGTCAACCAAGAATGGCTTAAAAAGGAGGTTCCTCGCTTCATTTCTACCGCATAATGGCCACCAAGATCTCCGGATCTCAATCCGTTGGACTTTTGCGCCTGGGGCATTTTAGAGAGTAAGGTTCGCACTTAAAAAATACCAAAGTATCGATCATCTCAAGACGGCGCTTCGCCGGGAATGGGCCAAAATACCGCAGAGCCACTTTCGTGCAGCGTGTGATGGCTTTGTCGGCCGTTTGAAGGCCATAAATCATGCCAAAGGGGGCCAATTCGAACAAATCTAAACTGTTTCTAAAATTTTATGTTATTTCCGACATTTTTTGTCTTTGAACAATAAAATTTAAAAAAAAATAAAAAAATATAGCGTTGCATTACATATCAGCCACCCTGTATATGGGGGCTATATCTAAATCTGAACCGATTTCCCCCAAATTTTGTATTGTCTCTAAGTGTATCACGAGACTACACTCTGTCAATTTGTGTACAAATCGGTTTAAAAATGTTGCTAATACAGTGCATATATGCCAAATCGGAGGTATATATATATGGGAGCTATATGTAAATCTGAACCGATTTTAACCAAATTCACTAGGGGTCGTCCTTGGGCCTAAAGAAAGATAAGTGACAAGTTTCGTTGATATCGGACCATAATTGCGACTGTACTTTGATTACAAGTATACATCTACAGACAGACGGACATAGAACAAGTAAAAGCATTAAGTTCGGCCATACCGAATCTTATATACCCTCCACCATGGATAGCATGTGACCTCACAAAAAACTCAAACCTAAAGAAAATAACACCGAAAACACACAAAAACAAGTAAGAAAGTTTCAGTCGGGTAAACCGACTAAGGTATACCCTCACTTTGTGAGCAATGTATGTTACGGACCACCTTGTGGCACTAGACATGGCGTCACGGTAGCTCAGATGCACGTCAGGGAAGGTTCCATCCCGCCATCTCTAGCCCAGTGGCCGCACACAAAAATAATTAGGTGATGTTCCACTTACTCAACGGACGGACAATATTTACACCAGGAAGCTTTGGTGACACTTCCCATCGCTGCCCACCCTTCCTTGATCCTCGGCCTCCGCTAACATACTGCGAGGATCCCATTACCCACACACACAATTCACCCCAACTTACCTTTCCGTCACTTCACCCCTGAAACAAAACTTTAGCACTTATTCATTTTCTTACAATACTTATTTTTGCATTATTTATTTAAACAAAACTAATCCTAACATTTGTAATAATTCTCCTTACTCTATTATAATTTTTAAATATTTTATAAGTTATGACAATTATCCTTATTATTTCCTTAATTTAACACAAACACAAAAAAAATAATCTGAACTAAAATACTAATCTCCTTTTTTTTCTTGGTCTAAAAAAAATTGTTCTTCCTACCAGACTACAAATTGGAGGTGACGACTAAGGACGCTTGTCTTTTCGCGCCAACAAAACTTCTTTTCTATCCAACTAAATGAGCTCACTTAACCAGATTTCGGCTGCTCCTTCACAGCACTTTTATTTATTTTCCTAATCTGACCAGCAATTTGTATCCTACGGAAAGTGACCGATTTTTGTACGATTTTTTTAGTATTTTAGCTCTTACAAACTCCTTTACTTAACCTATCGCTAGAAATTTACCATAAACTTATTCCTATACTTAAACTAATTATTTCTATTATCTATTTTATTCTTTTCAGGGTCTTATTTTGTTCTCTTTTCAGGTTTTTATTTTGTTCTCTTTTCAGGTTTTAGTTGTTTTGCGGTTTCCTCCCGATAGCTTGATATTTATCTCTTTTCTTGTTGGGATTGTTGGCCGCAATATATCAGTGCATGATTTTTGTGTTCCTGCCCTCACAATATCTGTTTTTTTTATCTATCAGGGACTAATTGGTTTGGTCGTGGAGTGATTTAGTTCACTGATAAGGGTTTTTCTGTGCTATATGTTCTTCTTTTACATGGATTTTTCCATCACATACCTCTTTATCCGGTGAGTATATTTTTCTTTTTATTTCTTGACCGCTACTGATTAGATGACTTGTCTTTCTCAGATTTTTATGGCACCACCAGAGGAAATGATATCCGAAATACTTGCTTTGAAGCTCTTGGCCAGTAAAGCAGAACCGTCCTGGCAGAAAAATACATAACAAATATTCTATTGTAACTTAATGCCGAAATACACAAACATAATAACTCACTTGACAAACAATTTCACAAGTATTTTTATTTCTATCTTGGCTAAGCTTCGATTAAACTGCACTTTCTCTCCTTACTATAGAACGAAATAAAAAATTAGCACCTTTCTTATTTTTAAAATAACTTGCACTTCCTTACTTTTCACTATTTTTCTCTTTTACTTCACTACCACTTTAAACACTGTAAATCACGCACTGTGGTCAAACTCTCAAAGCCACCCCCTTTTATACTCTTCTGACAACTTTGCAACTACTCTTTTAGGCGCCACTTGTTAAGCTTTTCCGCCAATTTCTCTTTCACAATTTCGCAACAACAATTCCCTACATACAATTCTGGCGCTTAAATTTCCCTCAATGAAAACGTTGACAATACTGTTGATGGGGTAACTCTAACAGTCTGGCAACACGAATTGCCAATTGCCTTACTAAATGCAACCCTGTTGTGTCGGTAGTTGGCAACGCTTTTTCATGTCGCTAATCTTGACAGCCGGAACCACCTTCTGACAATTACAATAAAAGCGATGGACACCGAAGGTACATATTTGTTGGTTCTAATTTTCTTTTATTTTCAGGTTATTCATGAGGATGCGGACGGACGTTAAAACAAAACAAATGTGTGGCCTGGTAATATATTTTCAATTATATTTTCTTGTAGTTTATATAAAAAAATTCTCCCACCCCCTAGGTATTGACTGTTCGGAAGGGCACTGCAACATGTAATATTGAATATTACTCGAATTATTCTGTCTATTTGTGTGGGAGGTACCAGAAGGGGTTTATCAAATACACATTTTTTTCGCTGAACATTAGATACTTTAAATTCATTGCACTGTGCCGACTTATAATCATTTATGTGCACTGGTATAAACGTTATGAGAGATTTAATTGTGGTATGATTTGGACATTTTGTGTGGGAGGTACCAAAAGGGGCGTGGCAACAACACCCATTTTTCCCTGGACTGTAGGCAATATAAAAGCATAATACTGTATAAAATTTCAAGTATTTTTATACACTGTTATTAATGTTATAAGCTGTTAACTTTTGGTGCAAAATGGTGCATTTGTGTGGGAGGTACCAAAAGGGACGTGGCGACTTCGCCCGTTTTTCTCGAGTTCATAGCGACTAATAAGCTAATACTATGTGTGGAATTTCAAAAGATTCGAATAAGTAGTATAGCAGTTATTAAAGAATCAATATTTCACAACATTTTAACCCTTTGTGGGGGAGGTACTAGAAGGAGTGGACCAATATGGCCCATCTTCGAACTTAGCCGGAGATAGAAAAAAATATTACCACATACCAAATTTGAGGTCAATCGGTTACTCCTTTCGAGAGTTATCGTGCGCACCAGCCAGCAGACAGACAGACACACAGACAGACAGACACACAGACAGACAGACAGACGGACGGACATTGCTCATTCGACTTAAAATTACCCAAAACGGATTTCCTCCGAACATACTTGGGGTCTTAGGTCACTCCTTCGACGTGTTACACTTTTT
The DNA here is from genome assembly GCA_963930755.1 of Eudasyphora cyanicolor. Taxonomy (NCBI): domain Eukaryota; kingdom Metazoa; phylum Arthropoda; class Insecta; order Diptera; family Muscidae; genus Eudasyphora; species Eudasyphora cyanicolor. The sequence goes on from OZ005737.1 coordinate 97,427,274, forward strand.
TCCTTAGCAAATGATATATACCCTCGTCACACTAAAGTGAGGGTATAAATATAGTAGATGAGGACAGTAGGAATCACAACAAGTTCTATGCTATATATGGGAGCTATATCTAAATATGGACCGATATGGCCCATTTGCAATCCCAAACAACCTGCAACTATAAGAAGTATTTGTACCAAATTTGATCAACCTAGCTCTATTATTGCGGACTGTAGCGTGATTACCACAGACGGACGGATGGACAGACGGACACGGCTAAATCGTCTTAGAATTTTACGACGATTAAGAATATATATACTTTATGGGGTCTCAGATCAATATTTAGAGGTGTTACAAACGGAGTGACAAAATGAATATACCCCCCATCCTATGGTGGAGGGTATAAAAATCGACTCAGAAAGTGATTACAAGTCGATCGGTATAATAAACAATGGGTCTACCTCTTCTCCTTTTGGGTGTTACAAACAAATGCACAAAGTCATAAACCCTGTACCACAGTGTGGTGTAGTGTATAACTAGTAGTAAAAGAGAACGACATTTTGAGAGCCACCCTTAAATGTGCGCACTATTTTTAAAATCTTTTTAAGTACGGGAACACTTTTTGAACTAAAACTGGCAAAACTAGTAACTTGTAGTAGTTAAAGGAACAAATCTATTATTGACCAATAATGTTTTTGTTCATATCGACAAAAAACTACTTTGATTGTTTGCTATTTAAAAATTCAAACTACAAAAAATTTGAAAAAACTCTCAAAAATACAGTTAAAATTGATAACAATACATACATTTTATATATACTTATATTTAAATGTTGACTGAAGAGGAATTTCTTAGCAATAATGCAGTATTTTAAAATGAACTGTCCCCACAATGCATCACAAGGGGACAGAAAAGTGTGAATTGACCCCATCATAGAGAACTATGGAACGGTAAAATCACCAGGACATAGTGTGAGACACAAGAAAACAGGGTCAATTGGCACCGCAAGAACTGAAGGGTTGAACTTCAATCAGTGAAGATGTGTTGCGCAAGTTTTTTCGATGAAGTGTAAATTAAAATGCAACAATGAGAGATCCTTTTTATCTTAAAAAAAAGATTTTTAAAGGCAAAAGGACGAAATAGTAATATTAGTAAATTTTATATTTGAATAGGTTTTTTTTAATTAATATAAAATGAATTGCAATACGTTTAAGTTTATTTATTTTTCGTTTATTTAATTACATACAAAATTATAAAAAATCTTTTAAAAACTAAGACTTTTTATTAGATTGATACTGGTTAAGTAAGGGGAATAGGCACGGGAGTTGTACGCAAGTTCCAGTAATTTGGTTGGTATGTAAAATCTAACGATAGGATGCATCATACACAACGAGTAAATAAACCGGTATATGATTACATATAGATGGGTCAGTTGACCCCTTTGTAGGACATCAACATCTTAAAATCACCGGTCATTCCTCTAGTAAAATTACCGGTTCTAAGGGATCGGTAAAATCACCATGGTAAAGAACTAGAGCTAAAATTTATCAGATAAAAAGCTAAATTATCAGGGCTACAAGTGCTGTGAATTCCATTTTTACGTTGACCTGTAGTTTATTAGCTGTCGATAAAACAATTAAAAAAAATCGTTTTTTTTTAACAAAAAAATGAAAATATGGACCAAATATTTAAAAAAAAATTTACTATAAAAATAGTTTTAATATTTTTTTCGTGTTTAGGATTCCAAATTACACCATAAAACTATATGTACAGTCCTTCGACAAAAATTTTGTTGCATAGTGTTGCACAGAATTTATGAATACGTATGGGAGTGAATGGCGAATTCTTTAATGGAAAACCTTTATAAGACATTACAACCAGAACATAGAACGTTTAAATACGGTTAGTAGGAGCGCTGATTGGTGGTATCTTGCACGGAAAATTAAAACAAAACCACGGATAGTCAAAGACGTTCTGAGCGCGGAAGACTTTTTAATTCATTTTAGCAGTATGCTGAGCCCAACATGTAGCCCTCCGACTATAAGCTGGTGTATGCCTTACGTCACTGACGCCTTGCTAGACTCCCCAATTGAAATGGTTGAATTGATGTCAGTACTGAAATCTTTGAAAAATTGTAGAGCGCCTGGCGATGACGGCATTAGTTATGAGTTCTATAAATACGCTCCGGCCTGCTTTGTAAGGGAAATCTTATGCACATTTAACAAAATATTTCTGCATGAAAAAATCCCCTCAAGTTTTTGTAGATCAATTTTGCTTCCGATTTTTAAAAAAGGTGACCCAAACATAGCAGCTAACTATCGAGGACTTTCTCTCATCAACTCTTTATGCAAAATATTTAACACGATATTACTTAACAGGATCACCGAATGGACTGACAACAATAATATACTAAATGAATTCCAAGCTGGATTCCGGAAACATTACTCAACTGTGGATAATATTTTCAACCTAGTTAGTATCGCAAACATAGCCACTCTGAACGGGAAAAAACTATTCGCCCTCTTCGTTGATTTTTCATGTGCTTTTGACTCCATTCCTAGAAATAGCCTATTCTACAAGCTTTCCTATCTCGGATTATCGTCAAAGATAATACGAATATTGCAGAATATGTACGAAAATACTACAAGTAGAATTTCGACTGGCAATACGCTATCTGACTCTTTCCCGGTTGAGCTGGGTGTTAAGCAAGGTTGTATATTGAGTCCATTATTATTCTCGCTATATTTAAATGATCTCGTAGATGTATTACCCGGCGGTGTAAACATCGCAAACTTAAACATAAAAATATTACTATATGCAGATGACATAGTATTACTATCAAATTCCCCATCCGAACTGCAAACCATGATACATTGCCTGCACAAATATTGTTCAACTTGGCATCTCAAAGTTAACTTGGAAAAGTCAAAAATAATGATTTTTCGCACTGGTACTAGAGTCTCAAGAAAGCTTTGCTGGTACTATGGCGATGAATTAGTGGAAATTGTTAACAGCTACAAATACCTTGGAGTTGAGCTAACCTACAACTTGTCGTTTATAAAACATTTGAAAAACAAATTAAGCACAGCAAAACTTGCTGTTAATTCAACTTGGTCTAACTATATGAGACACCCAAAGATCACAAAACATAACAAACTAAAGATTTTCGATTCGGCCTCTAGATCAATAATGTTCTATGCAGCCCAAATTTGGGGTTTTCAAAAATATGAAGAAGTAGAAAAACTTTTTCGATATTTCATCAAAAAAATCTTATATCTTCCTGATAATACTCCGAACTACATACTCCATCTAGAAACCGGCTTAGATTCGCTGTACATCTCAACATTAAAACTCCATTTTGTTTATATAAATAAAGTATTAAAAATGGGACAGCATAGATTACCTCGTATACTGGCAGAAGAGATAATTTTACAAAATATTTGCTGGGCAAATCAATGGACAAAACTGTGCGATAAAATACAATATTCTCCAGAAAATACAAATATTCCTCTCTGTCTGGAATGGAACAATATACTGAGCGTGCTGAAAGTTTGGGAGCGTAACAATAATATTCGTGATGCCAGGTGTTCACAGTTCCATGATCTTTACCCCAGACTCAATTATGATGCAGTGTTTTCTTTGACTAGTGAGTTTTCATCGCGTGCGACAAGTCTATTGATCAGAGCGAGAGGCGGACTGCTCGATTTAAATGCTAGAACTTTTAGAACAAGAACTGTGGGTATTTGCTCTGTATGCAATTTGGATGCTGCGGAAAATACTTTCCATTTTATGGGTGCCTGCCGTATATACAATCATTTTAGATTTACATATTTTGGTAAAAATTTCCTTAGTATGCACGAAGTGCTTGAAATATTAAATGGATTAAATTTCTCATCTTTGTACAACTATATTGAAGTATCGCTCAAATATAGAAAGTTAATTATAAACGAATTTGAACTCTAAACGAAAATTGATAATACTTAAATCGTTATTTAACGTTAAACATAAATGTCTGCACTATTAATTGTGTTTTTTCTTTTTGAACTTGTTATAAACTAGAAATGTGCCATTCTGGCTTACAACAAATAATGTTATGCCAAAAAAATAGATATATACTTAATGTACGTGTATGAAATTATATTGAATTTAAACGAACTAATGTCAATATCAATATCTATTAAAATAAAAAAAAAAAAAAAATAAATAAATAAAAATATTAAGAGTTTGCCGTTACCGTTTCGGAATATGACACTGAGAGAAAACATTTACTAAAATGAGATCATAAAATTTGTTCAACCCTTTCTTAAATTTTCCCCGTGTAAAACTATAGTGACGAAATATCAACAAATTATAATTGCTTATAAGAAATTTTTGGTTTGGTTTTTGTACACGCTGAAATTAATCGCTTCATAAATGCTCAAATTGCAATTATTTAGAAATTTTATATGTTTGTAAAATTCGATTACAATTGAAATCGTATAATCTTTCGTAAATATAAATTACGAAAGATTATACGCCAAGATGACAAAATTAGCAAAAACTTTTGTTATAAAGCATTATGTTTATATTTATTTTTATTCCATGTCATTGTTGTAAACCCATCAAGCTGTATAATTATACAATATTTTACCATTTCAATTATAAAGGAACTTTACGAACATTTACAATTTCTGAAAAAATTAACGTTGAATTACTGATAAACGTAAAACTTGCCTTAAATTAAGGTATTGATTTATATGTTTTCTAAAAGCTTAAATGCAAATAAATATTTGTTTCGTAAATAATAGTCCAACATAAACAATATTAGAACGGAAACAACGATTTGTTTAGAACAACGCTTCCCAAATACACAATATTTGTGTGTGCCAAATAAAATATATTACGAGTGTACCCTAAACATTTATATATTTCAAGCAAAATATGTTTGGGACAATATACCGGAGAAGTGATTTTTTTCAGCGTGTACTTATGACATTTATAAAACGCAAATTCAACAAGTTCCGCAAATTTTAAAACTTTTTTAAATATGATATATTTGAAAGCTTCTTAATTGTTTAACGACGTTTTTGTGTAAACATAACAAATCGGGCCACTATTAGTAAATTATTTTGGATTTTATTTATGATTTAGAAAATCAGAAAGTTTGCCTTTATATTAAGACATTGATACATTGCCAAAATACTCAAACACCAATTTATCTTTGTTTAGGAAATATTAGTTCCAAATTAAAAATATTTGGACGATGACAATAAACATAGTTTTTGTTTAGAAAAAAATCCCAGAGAAAATATATATGCCGACTTTGGTCAGAACATACATTTTCAGCCATTCCGCTACCTCTTTAATAGCTAAGATTTATTTCTGCTAAACCATGTTTAGTATCGCGCAGAAAGTGGTTTGCTGTAGAGCTGTCCACCAGACGACAATGCCGTACAGCATTTTCGATCTGCCTACTGCCGTATATATATACGCGGTTCAGACCCCAGCGCTGCTATTTTACAGGTATATAGCGTTGCCACAACCTTCTTTATTCTTGCCAAAATGTTGGGTTTGAAGTGCAACTTCCTGTCCAGTAACATACCTAAATATTGGTATGTTTTTGTGCTTTTAGAGAAGGAAATTTCAGTACCTATTAATAATTACCTTAAATTTAACGCCTTCACCAAGCTATCAGGCTTATTTTTAAAAAATATAGTCAAAATACTAATGTTGCGTCCCTTAAAAATTATAATTTAAAAAATAAAATAAACATTTTATAGAAGTGGACCTGGTCCACTTCGTTGCGCCAGATTTCACACACCCATTGGTCCGATCCCGCCCGTTTTTGGACCAATTACGTAAACTGACATCAAATTTGACCAATAACGTAGACTGCCACCTATGCACAAAATTACAGCTTTCTCGCTAACAAATTTTACAAGATATCTCAATCTAAAAATTTTGCGTACATAGGTACGCTATTTTCACCACCTCTTACACATGTACATTCTGTTTTCAAGAAGATCGGTCCAGCCATTCAGGCTACTATACAAAGTCATTCGGTCACTCATTTTCAGAGTTATCGTAAGCAGTCGAACTGACAGACGGACGGACATTAATTAATTCATATTTTTTTAACCGATGGAAAACCCATGCGGAATTTACATTTTGTTTGAAAATACACGGGTAACTTTTAAAAATAAAAAAAATAAGAGATGATTTTCAAGATATTCAAGGACATTTTCGTCCTTTTAATGTCTTTAATACACAAAAATGTATCATTTAATTTATAATTCTTAGAGAGGATGTTAAAATCTTTCAAATGATACTTATATCATTTAAATATGATATTCAGTTCAAAGTTATGTATATAGTACACGCGTGCAAAATTTCATCCAAATCTAAATTCGTAAATATTCAGAGTGGATCGGTTTCATTTGGAATTACTCTATACATATATAGATAGACGTACACAAAAAAAGTTTTTAGGCTTTGTACTAAAATATGTTGCATAGTGTAGCCGGGCTCCAAATTCCTTTTGGATTTTAACTTGCAACACCTTTCCACATATAAAAATTGTGAAGGTATTAATATTCTACACGCAAAGAAAAAAATCGTACAATTTTCTTTTACGATGACTGAAATTACTTTTGGTCAGAAAAAAAATGTTTACGCAAATAAGTTTACATCACAACAAACAAAATTTCAGTTATTGCAAACGAGAATTGTAGTTGTCTAAAATTTCGTTTCGCAGGGACGAATTCTTTTCTTTGAGTGTAGTTTTTTGGTTACATATCCATTTTTTCCCAAATCCATTTTTTCGGTATAAATGCTAAAAATAAAAAGGGTTTCACTTTTGGAACTATGGGAATACATAACAATTGTAAATTATATATATATGATATGATATACATAGTAACCAGATCAGTCCCAAATTTCTATACTATGCATGATAGCTTGTATATTGGCAATCATTTTAAAAGATGAACATGCAATAATAATAATAACTTTTATATTATTGCATAGTTTTTCTCATACATGACTTTTTTTCTTTGTTTGTTTCTTTTAGTTTGTAACTCTTATTGTTATTTCTGTTGGCTGATTTTGTTGTTTTGTAAAAATATCATATTTTTTATCCACTGCCCTTAAATTACTGAATTGATGTAAAAACTACATTTAATTAAGTTGTTTGTAAACCGTATAATTGTCTTGAAATTGACGTAAATTTGGCATTGATCGGGTGTTTTGTCTCCAAAATATGTTCAAATTAATGCATTTTTCACCTACGGAAAATAGAGTAAATTAAACGGCAATTTTGCGAGTTTGCTTGAAATTGCTGATGAGAAATAAATAGCACATAAATAACACTGCTTAACGAATAATTTTGTATTAAAATTAGCATTCAAGTTTATGCCCTCATTCAACTTTTGTTGGGTTAAGTCCAATACATTAGCCACGACACCAAATACACAAAATGTAGTACAACACGGATAAACTACTTACACTGGTCTTCCATCTCGATAACACTTTCACCTAATTCCACTCTTCATATAGCTGATTTCAATCAATTTGTATCAACGGTTTATAAACGAATTATTCACACGTGTTTTAACATCAAACTTTAGATACCTGGCAGGCTTGTAGAGTTGCCACCTATTTTTTTTCACTTTTTTCAACATAACTTTCAGGGACTCGTAATTTTTTATTAACAATGCTTGGCAAAATTTTAGCCAACGTAAATATGAACAACTTTTGTGAACATAGCAATACAATCTGAATCCGTCTAGGTAGAGAATTTTAGTTTTTTTGTGGATTGGAGAAAATGTGGCTTAGTTGTGAAAATTTTTCAAAAAATTGTGCAAGTTGAAGAAGCGTGGCGAAAGTGGTGCAAATGTACGGACAATGCCAGATTGTTAGGCAAAGGTGAATTGACAGTTCAGATGATTGCAAGAAAACCTTACAATTTAATATATTTAGGTTTAGGTTAGGGTGGCAGCCGTATTTTTTACAAGCTCACATAGACCAGTTTTGGTCCCTAGTGTTACCACGGGCTGAAATGCCCCTCATCGAAACCAACCTGTTTGATATATAAATTTATCGATAGTACGAATATCAGTACTGGAAAGATCTGTTAGGCTGCCTAAAAAGGCCGACCCCAGCATGTCCAGTCGTCGTTTACTCAAAGCGGGACAGTCGCAAAGCAAGTGCTCAATGCTCTCCACTTCTTCCTCATCTCCACAGCTTCGGCAGAAGTCATTGGAGTCAATACCCAATCTTTTGGCGTGTTCGCCGATCAAGCAGTGTCCCGTCAGAACCTGTACTAACGTAGACAATCGTTTCATCTCTAGTACGAGGAGATATTTTGACCTTCTCAGGTCATACCTTAGCCAGATTTGTCTAGCTACCCTGCAGGTGCCGATTTCTGTCCATCTTTCGTTGGACTGCCTGATTGCCTCTTGCCTAAGCCAAAGCTTGCACGTGGATAGTGGCGCACCAATATATGCAAATTCTTCGAGAATTTGTAATGTCGTCCCTTTCCTAGCAAGTTCATCGGCTTTGCAGTTCCCCGGGATATCCCTATGCCCAGGCACCCATATGAGGTGTATATTACACTGCTCAGCCATCTCGTTAAGAGATCTGCGGCAGTCGAGGGCTGTTTGTGAATTTAGGGATGTTGCCTCCAGTAACCAGTGTTGGTTACTATGTTGCGACTCAGCCACTTGGCGACTTCCCATATTGCCATTATTTCGGCTTGATAGACACTGCAGGTATCTGGTAGTCTGTGAGCTATATCCAGACTAAGTTCTTCACAGTGTACTCCGAAACCAACCTTTTCATCAAGCTTCGAACCATCCGTGTAAAAGTGGAGATGGTCTCTATTACCTGGTATTCTGCCGACCCATTCATCTCTGGCGGGAATCATAGTGATGTAATTTCTCTCGAAGGTGTACACAGTTGGTATATAGTCCACTCGGTCGGTTACCATAGCACTACACTTTGATATCCTCATGTGACCATAGTTCTTGTACCTCCACATTGATAGGCAATTTAATCTTATTGCCGCTTTGGTTGCAACTTCTCTCGCCACAATATTAATCGGCAGTATATGGAGTAGGGCTTGTAGAGACTCGGTCGCTGTTTTGTTATAAAGCATTATGTTTATATTTATTTTTATTCCATGTCATTGTTGTAAACCCATCAAGCTGTATAATTATACAATATTTTACCATTTCAATTATAAAGGAATTTTACGAACATTTACAATTTCTGAAAAAATTAACGTTGAATTACTGATAAACGTAAAACTTGCCTTAAATTAAGGTATTGATTTATATGTTTTCTAAAAGCTTAAATGCAAATAAATATTTGTTTCGTAAATAATAGTCCAACATAAACAATATTAGAACGGAAACAACGATTTGTTTAGAACAACGCTTCCCAAATACACAATATTTGTGTGTGCCAAATAAAATATATTACGAGTGTACCCTAAACATTTATATATTTCAAGCAAAATATGTTTGGGACAATATACCGGAGAAGTGATTTTTTTCAGCGTGTACTTATGACATTTATAAAACGCAAATTCAACAAGTTCCGCAAATTTTAAAACTTTTTTAAATATGATATATTTGAAAGCTTCTTAATTGTTTAACGACGTTTTTGTGTAAACATAACAAATCGGGCCACTATTAGTAAATTATTTTGGATTTTATTTATGATTTAGAAAATCAGAAAGTTTGCCTTTATATTAAGACATTGATACATTGCCAAAATACTCAAACACCAATTTATCTTTGTTTAGGAAATATTAGTTCCAAATTAAAAATATTTGGACGATGACAATAAACATAGTTTTTGTTTAGAAAAAAATCCCAGAGAAAATATATATGCCGACTTTGGTCAGAACATACATTTTCAGCCATTCCGCTACCTCTTTAATAGCTAAGATTTATTTCTGCTAAACCATGTTTAGTATCGCGCAGAAAGTGGTTTGCTGTAGAGCTGTCCACCAGACGACAATGCCGTACAGCATTTTCGATCTGCCTACTGCCGTATATATATACGCGGTTCAGACCCCAGCGCTGCTATTTTACAGGTATATAGCGTTGCCACAACCTTCTTTATTCTTGCCAAAATGTTGGGTTTGAAGTGCAACTTCCTGTCCAGTAACATACCTAAATATTGGTATGTTTTTGTGCTTTTAGAGAAGGAAATTTCAATACCTATTAATAATTACCTTAAATTTAACGCCTTCACCAAGCTATCAGGCTTATTTTTAAAAAATATAGTCAAAATACTAATGTTGCGTCCCTTAAAAATTATAATTTAAAAAATAAAATAAACATTTTATAGAAGTGGACCTGGTCCACTTCGTTGCGCCAGATTTCACACACCCATTGGTCCGATCCCGCCCGTTTTTGGACCAATTACGTAAACTGACATCAAATTTGACCAATAACGTAGACTGCCACCTATGCACAAAATTACAGCTTTCTCGCTAACAAATTTTACAAGATATCTCAATCTAAAAATTTTGCGTACATAGGTACGCTATTTTCACCACCTCTTACACATGTACATTCTGTTTTCAAGAAGATCGGTCCAGCCATTCAGGCTACTATACAAAGTCATTCGGTCACTCATTTTCAGAGTTATCGTAAGCAGTCGAACTGACAGACGGACGGACATTAATTAATTCATATTTTTTTAACCGGGTTTTCCCATGCGGAATTTACATTTTGTTTGAAAATACACGGGTAACTTTTAAAAATAAAAAAAATAAGAGATGATTTTCAAGATATTCAAGGACATTTTCGTCCTTTTAATGTCTTTAATACACAAAAATGTATCATTTAATTTATAATTCTTAGAGAGGATGTTAAAATCTTTCAAATGATACTTATATCATTTAAATATGATATTCAGTTCAAAGTTATGTATGTAGTACACGCGTGCAAAATTTCATCCAAATCTAAATTCGTAAATATTCAGAGTGGATCGGTTTCATTTGGAATTACTCTATACATATATAGATAGACGTACACAAAAAAAGTTTTTAGGCTTTGTACTAAAATATGTTGCATAGTGTAGCCGGGCTCCAAATTCCTTTTGGATTTTAACTTGCAACACCTTTCCACATATAAAAATTGTGAAGGTATTAATATTCTACACGCAAAGAAAAAAATCGTACAATTTTCTTTTACGATGACTGAAATTACTTTTGGTCAGAAAAAAAATGTTTACGCAAATAAGTTTACATCACAACAAACAAAATTTCAGTTATTGCAAACGAGAATTGTAGTTGTCTAAAATTTCGTTTCGCAGGGACGAATTCTTTTCTTTGAGTGTAGTTTTTTGGTTACATATCCATTTTTTCCCAAATCCATTTTTTCGGTATAAATGCTAAAAATAAAAAGGGTTTCACTTTTGGAACTATGGGAATACATAACAATTGTAAATTATATATATATGATATGATATACATAGTAACCAGATCAGTCCCAAATTTCTATACTATGCATGATAGCTTGTATATTGGCAATCATTTTAAAAGATGAACATGCAATAATAATAATAACTTTTATATTATTGCATAGTTTTTCTCATACATGACTTTTTTTCTTTGTTTGTTTCTTTTAGTTTGTAACTCTTATTGTTATTTCTGTTGGCTGATTTTGTTGTTTTGTAAAAATATCATATTTTTTATCCACTGCCCTTAAATTACTGAATTGATGTAAAAACTACATTTAATTAAGTTGTTTGTAAACCGTATAATTGTCTTGAAATTGACGTAAATTTGGCATTGATCGGGTGTTTTGTCTCCAAAATATGTTCAAATTAATGCATTTTTCACCTACGGAAAATAGAGTAAATTAAACGGCAATTTTGCGAGTTTGCTTGAAATTGCTGATGAGAAATAAATAGCACATAAATAACACTGCTTAACGAATAATTTTGTATTAAAATTAGCATTCAAGTTTATGCCCTCATTCAACTTTTGTTGGGTTAAGTCCAATACATTAGCCACGACACCAAATACACAAAATGTAGTACAACACGGATAAACTACTTACACTGGTCTTCCATCTCGATAACACTTTCACCTAATTCCACTCTTCATATAGCTGATTTCAATCAATTTGTATCAACGGTTTATAAACGAATTATTCACACGTGTTTTAACATCAAACTTTAGATACCTGGCAGGCTTGTAGAGTTGCCACCTATTTTTTTTCCACTACATTTTCTGAATAGCTTAGAGTGTTGCCAGTAATAGAGAATTTTAGTTTTTTTGTGGATTGGAGAAAATGTGGCTTAGTTGTGAAAATTTTTCAAAAAATTGTGCAAGTTGAAGAAGCGTGGCGAAAGTGGTGCAAATGTACGGACAATGCCAGATTGTTAGGCAAAGGTGAATTGACAGTTCAGATGATTGCAAGAAAACCTTACAATTTAATATATTTAGGTTTAGGTTAGGGTGGCAGCCGTATTTTTTACAAGCTCACATAGACCAGTTTTGGTCCCTAGTGTTACCACGGGCTGAAATGCCCCTCATCGAAACCAACCTGTTTGATATATAAATTTATCGATAGTACGAATATCAGTACTGGAAAGATCTGTTAGGCTGCCTAAAAAGGCCGACCCCAGCATGTCCAGTCGTCGTTTACTCAAAGCGGGACAGTCGCAAAGCAAGTGCTCAATGCTCTCCACTTCTTCCTCATCTCCACAGCTTCGGCAGAAGTCATTGGAGTCAATACCCAATCTTTTGGCGTGTTCGCCGATCAAGCAGTGTCCCGTCAGAACCTGTACTAACGTAGACAATCGTTTCATCTCTAGTACGAGGAGATATTTTGACCTTCTCAGGTCATACCTTAGCCAGATTTGTCTAGCTACCCTGCAGGTGCCGATTTCTGTCCATCTTTCGTTGGACTGCCTGATTGCCTCTTGCCTAAGCCAAAGCTTGCACGTGGATAGTGGCGCACCAATATATGCAAATTCTTCGAGAATTTGTAATGTCGTCCCTTTCCTAGCAAGTTCATCGGCTTTGCAGTTCCCCGGGATATCCCTATGCCCAGGCACCCATATGAGGTGTATATTACACTGCTCAGCCATCTCGTTAAGAGATCTGCGGCAGTCGAGGGCTGTTTGAGAATTTAGGGATGTTGCCTCCAGTAACCAGTGTTGGTTACTATGTTGCGACTCAGCCACTTGGCGACTTCCCATATTGCCATTATTTCGGCTTGATAGACACTGCAGGTATCTGGTAGTCTGTGAGCTATATCCAGACTAAGTTCTTCACAGTGTACTCCGAAACCAACCTTTTCATCAAGCTTCGAACCATCCGTGTAAAAGCGGAGATGGTCTCTATTACCTGGTATTCTGCCGACCCATTCATCTCTGGCGGGAATCATAGTGATGTAATTTCTCTCGAAGGTGTACACAGTTGGTATATAGTCCACTCGGTCGGTTACCATAGCACTACACTTTGATATCCTCATGTGACCATAGTTCTTGTACCTCCACATTGATAGGCAATTTAATCTTATTGCCGCTTTGGTTGCAACTTCTCTCGCCACAATATTAATCGGCAGTATATGGAGTAGGGCTTGTAGAGACTCGGTCGCTGTAGTCCTTAAGGCTCCGCTTATGCTCAGGCAGGCAGTTCTCTGAACCTTTGTTAGTAAGTTGGTAATGGTTAGTTTGTCAGTTGCCGTCCACCATACCACAATACCGTATAACAGTATTGGACGAACTACTGCTATATATATCCAGTGGACGATTTTAGGAGAGAGTCCCCACCGCGACCCTAAAGCCTTTTTGCAGGAGTATAAGGCGACGTTGGCCTTTCTTACACGTTCCAATACTTTAAGTCTAAATAACATTTTCCTATCTAGAATTATTCCTAAAAATTTTGCACTTTCAGAAAAGACTAGATCTGTTCCATTTATCCGAGGTGGAGGGTCCACATGTGGGACATTATTCATCATAGTAAAGAGAACCAATTCTGTCTTGTTCGGGTTAACGCCCAAATCGCTGCTTCTGGCCCATCTAGCCAACTTGTTCAGAGCCACCTGTAGGATGTCTCTGAGGACGTTTACGAATTTGCCACTCACTGCGATTGCCACGTCGTCCGCATATGCCACGACCTTGCAGCCACAACGTTCTAGATCTAGCAGGATTTCATTCACCGCTAGGTTCCAAATTAGTGGAGACAGTACTCCTCCTTGCGGGGTCCCTCTGTTTACATACATTGTTAGAGTTGTGGACCCTAGACATGCTGTTATGCGTCTTCTGGTGAGCAGACTTTGAATTAGTCTAATCAAACTAGTGTTAACTTTTAGATGTGAGAGTGCCGCAATTACCGCATCTGAGTGAATGTTGTTAAAAGCTCCTTCTATGTCAAGAAATGCCACCATGGTGAATTCCTTGAAATGCAAGGACGATTCGATAGTGCTCACAAGTTCGTGCAGGGCTGATTCTGTAGACTTGCCCTTATTGTAAGCATGTTGGTTCCCCGACAGGAGTTTTGTATCCAGGTTTTCCCTAATGAAATGATCTAAAAGTCTTTCCAGACCTTTCAATAGGAAGGAGGATAGGCTAATTGGTCTGAAGTATTTTGGCCTAGTGTGTGATATCTTTCCCGCTTTAGGTATGAATACCACTTTGGTATCCCTCCATCGATTCCGGACGTATGAAAGCCTGATACAGCCTACATAAATTTTCTCCAGCCAGGGGATAATGTACTTTAACATTTTCTGCATTTCTGCTGGAGTGATGCCATCTGGTCCAGGTGACTTAAAGGGCTCAAAGCTGTTAATAGCCCAGCTTATTCTGGATATCTCAGTCAAGAAGCTAGCGACGCTCGCAGTCCACTTGCACTCTTGTTGGTCCTGCTGATCCTCGGGTTCTGTTACAGAGTTCCCCGGGAAATGTGTGTCGAGCAGTACATTGAGCGACTGCTCGCTGTTTTTGGTCCAATTATTTGCCTCATCCTGTAAATATCCCACTGTACAGGGTGAAGCAGATAATATCTTCCTCAGCCTAGCGGCGTCGGAGACCTTTTCCACTTCACCACAGAAGGTATACCAAGAGCGCCTTTGCGCCTTTCTAAGCTCCTTCTTATAGATCTAGAGTTGCTCTTTATAAGCATCCCAATCATTAGCGACCCCAGTAGATTTAGCCTTATTGAATAGCTTGTTGCAGGTCGTTTTCATAGCCGTTAGCTCAGAAGTCCACCATTGGGGTTTAGTTTTACCCTTGTACCTTGTTTTTGGACAGGCTTCTTCAAGGGATCTATTGAATGATATGGTGATATGATCGACCAGATTATCCAGACCGGCTTTGTCATTCGGTTCGTACAGAAGTTTAGAGTTGAGGACTTTCTTGAAATTGTTCTCATACAGATGCCACTTTGTCTTCCTTACATTTCTGTGGAATGAGTGGTCGTCCATTCCACCCAATAATTTTGTCTGACAGCCGGTCAGTAGCAAACGTTACCTTGAGTACTTCTTGTCTGTCTTTAATTGTGAAGGTCGGTTTATTACCTATGTTACAAATACTAAGGTTGGTAGTTAGAATAAATCAAGAAGCGAATCACCCCTATTGTTTATATCCGTACTAACCCAGATAGTATGATGAGCATTCGAGTCTACGCCAATAATCAGCTCGAGCTCGTCAGACGTTGCTTCTTCTACTACTTCCCCGAATAGAGCAATCGGTACTACAGATTCATAAGGCAAGTAGCTGGAGACCACCCAATATATGCGATTACCGATCTCCAGGCTAGCAGCTGTTTGGTCTTTACCACTTAAATTAATGCAGGTTCTTGGAGTGCCTTCACAGTTGGCCACAAGCAGTTTAAAGTTGGGTGTCCTAATATATTTACAATTTATTCTGTAAATATTTATATGCAGGATTCTAACAATGGCGCAGTTGACACATGCATGAACTTCGCACATCTAACAATCTGCAAGTTATCTCACAATGACTTTTCTGCCAACGGTGCAATACAAAAAACGATCACAGGGTTGCATTGTTTCACCATTTTTTTCATATTGTCCGATCTGGCAATCGTGTGTACTTTGCTTAAGGATTAGATGACAAGAAACATTTTGTACACCTACTCGCCGCCCAAGTGTACCATAGGGGACCAACTTTAAATCTTAAATTGTGTATACCTCTTCTACAACCATGCCAAGTTTTGTTCCAAAGAATTGGTTAAGAATCGGCGAAATTATTTACCTTTATTTAATGCCTCCCACTGTTTATCCGTCCGTCTGTTATATTCACGCTACAATCTACAATAATTGAGCTAGATGACTAATATTTAGTACAGATACATCTTATAGCAATTACTCTTATACAATATTCCTTTTACACCTAAGAGCTATATCGTATAGTTACGGAAATATCTGCAATTGAAAATTAATTTTTTCAGGTTTTCCCAAACTCTGTCCTAGAATTTTGGGAATACCGGAGCATAATATGCACCGATTTCTTTCACATCAACATTCCTGAATTTGCTACCAAATATGCGAAGAGTGAAACAAACATATGAACCACAATATATTTTGGGTATATGTGTACCCAAAAGCTATATTTAAAAAAATATATTTTCTGTCTTTCGCTTTTTGGAAAACCAGTACGGAAAGACAGAAAGTCGGGCGGACCGACTATATAATACCTATAATACTCCCTAACAATGCGCAAAGGGGCATTGTGATAATAAATTGGAATAAGCTCAAACTCCTCATCAATGCTCATTCCAAGGAAGTGGTGAATATGTTGATCATAATAAACTAGATCGCTTTGATATCAAATCCGAAGGAACATATTAGAGGTTTTATCTAAATCTAAACCCTTTTCCCCAAATTTAAAAGTCTTTCTGCGGAATTTCGTACTAATCGGATATAAAATACGGTTCATACAGCGCTTACATGTCATCTTACATGTACATCTGAACTTATTTTAACCAAATTCAATAGGGATCGTCCTTGGGCCAAAAGAAAGATATGTGCAAAGTTTCGTTGAACTGTACCTGTGCTTTTATTACAAGACAAGAATGCATACGCAGACGGATGGACATCACTAAATCACAAAGTTATAATCCCCTGTACCAAAGTGTGGTGTAGGGTAGAAAATTATATGTCGTATTTTGCAGTTATAAAAGATGCTATTAAAAAAACGTATAACATATTGGAGTAAATTTTGTAGTGATACGTGTATATTTTAAATATGTTAACCTATAGCCTCTCCTACAATACAGACTAGTGGCGGACAGACGAGGCTCTGGCGACTGTCTATTGGTGACATAACCATAACATCCGTTCCTCGGTGGAAGCACTTATAATCTAAAGCATAATACGGGCAGGTTCGGAGGCCAAGCATTATGAACAAATTCGAAACACTAAGATAGAATATGCATCGTTGGTCTAATCTTCCTATAGAACTATCAGGTGAATGTGAGAGATTAAACACTAGCGTATGCGGTCTAAGCAAGGTGAGATGGAATGGTTATGGTGAAGTTTGAAAAAGAAACGGAGACGTGTTTGTTTACTCCTGTATGCCAAATCAATAAGAAGCGTGGATAAATTAATTACCAAAATATAACAACTTTGGGCCAACAAAAGAAACAGAACTAGAGCTAGAAGCTTTTTATAGTCAATTAGGCAGCAACTTTCCAAGGTACCCAAAATAAACCGTAATACTTCTAGGAGATTTCAATGCACAGGAGGCTCAGATAACACCGTGTACAGGAATGTGTTTGGAAAAAATGTAATTGCTTGTCGCAATGAAAATTGAGAGTTATTTATAAAATTGTGTATGTATGAATATCGATTTGAAAATAGGTGGTTCTCTATAAAAAAAGGGGGTGTAATGTCATTTGTGCTATTCTGAATATAAAAAGCGCTAAGATTAGAAGCGATCATTTCCTTATTATCGCAGATATAAAGTTAAAACTATTTCCCAGAAAAAAAAAAACAAATGCACTATACGTGCAAAATGGCTTGATGTTGATAAACTTCAGAGTGGGACAATCATGTAATGTAAATTTAATTGCTTGTCGCAATGAAAATGGAGAGTTATTTATAAAACTGTGTATGTATGAATATCGATTTGAAAATAGGTGGTTCTCTATAAAAAAGGGGGTGTAATATCATTTGTGATATTCTGAATATAAAAAGCGCTAAGATTAGAAGCGATCATTTCCTTATTATCGCAGATATAAAGTTAAAACTATTTCCCAGAAAAAAAAACAAATGCACTATACGTGCAAAATGGTTTGATGTTGATAAACTTCAGAGTGGAACAATCAAAACATTGTTGCAGACAAAATTATAAAAATGAAACCTAAATGTATATACAGAATGGATTTGACGAAAAATGTAAATTACAAAAAAATAATTGAAATATGGGGTATTTCATGTCAAGTGAGTGAATTTTTAAAATCTATGTCTTCTGATCGGGATGAAACTTGCACCGAGTTAAGTCCTTTTGGATAGTAGTTATGACACAAAATTTCAAAGAGATCGATTAAGGACTATCCAGTTAGAGGGGTTTAATTTTGACATTTTGGTCATTTTGTTGTTGCTTCTATAGCTGTCAAATCGATGGGTATATCTAAGTATGCTACGATTTCTATCAACTTTAGTAGGGCGTATTCGTGTCTGAAGAAACTTCGCTCTACGATATGATGTCATATGACGTGAAATCCCCCATATATAAATTGTTAAATATTTTATAGATTTAAAAAGCGTTTAAAAACTTTTTTAATTTTTTCCCTATCCTTTCCTCCAAATCAGTATATATTTGATCCGGATATACACCGATTCTTTTCCTACTGACCTTTCTATGTAGAGAACAACAATTTGCTATTTAATGCAAAGATATTGCCATTAGATATACCAGCTTTGTTGGAAGCATACCAGGTAATAGAAACCATCCCCACTTCTACACGGATGGTTCGAAGCTTGATGAAAAGGTTGGCTTTGGAGTACACTGTGCAGAGCTTAGTTTGGACATAGCTCACAGACTACCAGATACATGCAGTGTGTATCAAGCCGAAATAATGGCAATATGGGAAGTAGCCATGTGGTGGAGTCGCAACACAGTAACCAACACTGGCGTTGTCATTTACTCGGACAGCCAGGCTGCCATCGATTCTCTGGAGGCAACATCCCTAAATTCACAAACAGCCCTCGACTGTCGCAGATCTCTTATCGAGATGGCTGAGCAGTTTAATATACGCCGCAAATGGGTGCCTGGGCGTAGGGATATCCCGGAGAACTTCAAAGCCGATGAACTTTCTAGGAAAGGGACGACATTACAAATTCTCGAATAATTGACATATATTAGTGCGCTATCCACGTGCAAGTTTTGTCTGAGGCAAGAGGCAATCAGGCAGTCCAACGAAAGATGGACAGAAATCGGCACCTGCAGGGTAGCTAGACAAATCTGGCCAAGGTAAGACCTGGGAAGATCAAAATATCTCCCTGCACTAGAGAGGCAAAGATTGTCTACGTTAGTATCAGTTCTGACGGGGCACTGCTTGATCGGCGAACACGCCAAAAGATTAGGTATTAACTCTAATGACTTCTGCAGAAGCTGTGGAGATGAGGAAGAAGTGGAGAGCATTGAGCACTTGCTATGCGACTGCCCCGCTCTGAGTAAACGGCGACTGGACATACTGGGGTCGGCCTTTCTAGGCAGCCTAACATATCTTTCCAGTACCGATATTCGTACTATCGATAAATTTGTATATCAAACAGGTTGGTTTCGATGAGGGGCATTTCAGCCCGTGGTAACACTAGGGACCTAAACTGGTATATGTGACCTTGTATAAAAAAATACGACTGCCACCCTAACCTAAAACTAAACCTATACCAGCTGAGACAAATGTTATGGCCATTTAAAGTTATACTTTTGTGTTTTTGCCATTTTTTGTTTTTTTGACAAAGAATAATTTTTCGAAAGTATAACTTCCAATGGCCATTAATTTTGACTCAGCTTATATATATAATTGGCAATATTTTTTATTAAATAGCTAATTTTATTGTCTATCCAGAAAAGATAATAAGAAAGGAATCGATATATACGAGGTCCGCTCAATAGAAGAGGTGAATTTTGAAATTTCTTGGGCTAAGTGCATTCGATTAGAGTTTTTTTTATGTTGCCACACTTGTCTTGAACATATGTTCTTAGTTGAGTTTGTTTGTGTTTAGTTTAGTTTGTTTGACAGACATAACAGTTGGAAGTGTTTTGATTGTTCGGCGATTCGGTTTTTATCTCCTCAATCGTCGCAAAATGTCGTCCTTTCAGGGTCTCTTCAATTTTGGGAACAGGAAAAAGCCCACCCCTGGTGAATACTGTGGTTGAGGCATGATAACGGTATTCTTTTCGGCCAAAAAATTACGAACATGCAACGGTATTTTGTTCAAAATTCAGCAATTTTTGAACGAGCTTCGCTGCCACACGCTTCATGTCCAAAGTTTCTGAAAAAAAATTATGGCAGCCAACCGATATGCCGACATCCTCCGCAACTTATTTAATAGTGATTCGACAATGCTCCATAACAATTTTCTTCACTTTCTCAACATTTTCATCGGTTTTTGATATAATGGATCTTCCAGGACGAGCGTCGTCTTCTCGACCTTCTTTCAAAAAGCTTGTACCACTTGTAAACATTTCTCTGAATCTGAGTAAAATCACTATATGTCACTCTCAACATTTCAAGTGCTTTTGAGCACTTAATTCCATTTTTTACACAAAATTTGAAGCAAATTTGTTGATCAATTTTTTTCCACAGCAGAAAATCGCCGAAAAAGCAAAACACGTCGAACTGTTATGCCTCTCACAAAAAACTAAACTAAATACAAACAAAATCAACTAAGAACATATGCTCGAGACAAGTGTGCCAATATAAAAAACGCTAATCGAATGCACATAGTCCGAGAAATTTTGAAATTCACCTTTTCTATTGAACAGACCTCTTATATGTGTCTAACATACAGGGTGGCTGATATGTAATGCAACAATGTAAAGCGCTATTTTTTTTATTTTTTTTTTTTAAATTTTATTGTTCAAAAGCAAAAAATGTCGGAAATAACATAAAATTTTAGAAACAGTTTAGATTTGTTTGAATTGGCCACCTTTGACACGAATTATGGCCTTCAAACGGCCGACAAAGCCATCACACGCTGCACGAAAGTGGCTCTGCGGTATTTTGGCCCATTCCCGGCGAAGCGCCGTCTTGAGATAATCGATACTTTGGTATTTTTTAGTGCGAACCTTACTCTCTAAAATGCCCCATGCGCAAAAGTCCAACGGATTGGGATACGAAGATCTTGGTGGCCATTGTGCGGTAGAAATGAAGCGAGGAACCTCCTTTTTAAGCCATTCTTGGTTGACGCGTGCTGAGTGCGATGGTGCTGAGTCCTGTTGGAATCTCCATGGTCTGCGGCCGAAATGTTTGTGTGCCCAGGGCTTCAATACTGTCTTTAGGACATTTTCCCGATAATATTCGGCATTTATTTTGACCCCATGGTCGATGAATACGAGCGGGGAAGCGACCATCGGCCGTTACGGCGGCCCACACCATTACCTTCGGCGGCGCTTGAGTTCTGGTGGCCAATCGAAGGTGTCAATTTTCAGCTGACCTCTTTGGCAAGTAAACCCGATCATTTTGTTTGTTCACAAACTGCTCAATTTGGAATGGCTTCTCATCGGAGAAAACCAAATTCGGTAACTGGCCACTTTCGTGCAAGCGAAGCAACTCCTTGGCTCTTTCCAGTCTAACTTTTTTATGTGCATCGGTGAGCTCTTGCACTTTTTGGAACTTCAATGGCATCACGAATAACTTGTTTTCTGAATGCAATAGAACAAAATGCTTTTGTAAGCTTGTAAACAATAAAATAAACTGTCACTGAAATAAATCTGTCAGCTATCAGACTAGCGGTTTAGAAATGATAGCAACCTGAAGTTGGTTGCAATACATATCAACCACCTGGTATACGAATTCGTAGGAAAGGATCGGGAAAATATTAAAAGAAATGTTTTCAAACGCAGGCGGAAACTTTATATACCAAAAAAAAAGTTATAATACCCTGTACCACAGTGTGGTGTAGGGTAAAAATATTTAAAAATTAATATATTTAAATAATATTGTTGTAATTTGTACGTCTTGACACCGTACATATATCGATGCTAATTCTAACTCTACATGGGGGAAACTGCTGTTTTTGATATGTTTCAATTCAAAGAATATATATTTGGAACACAAATTTTTAAATATTATATATTTTTGAACAAATAAATTCTATTTGAAAATCAGTAATATGTTTTTAAGGTACATATATCAATATATATATATGGGTAGTTCTTTCTCAAGTGTCACATGTCAAAAATTAGATCTTTCTCAAATTCTCAGAAATCGTTATCCTAGTGTTTGGAAGTAATAACATACAATATAAAAAATATAAAATAAAAACTAGAGGAGCGAGGTTAAAGTTCAGAAAAATATTTTTTTTCCTCTGTAATGGTTTTTTGAAGTTAATTTTATTGCTACAAATCATAAGAAATTGAAAATAGAAAACATTGTTTCTTAAAGGATTTTCCGTGCACTTTTCATAAGAAATATTAATTTTATCTTAAACAATTTACTTCGGCACTTTGCGCGGAAATAAAAATGTAAATTGCGATATATAAGAATCGATCTTATTTTTTTCCTTAAATTATTTTAAAAAATTGTCTATGTGTATTAGGCCTGGTCGATTTGTGGGGAGGCAAAAAAAGTCGCCATTGCTCAGTGAAAATCGTATTCTAGGGATCAAAATAAGAAACTTTGCCGAAGGAACCATACCTCTAAAACGAATTCTGATGTCCCGGAAAAAATCCCACTTTGACCCATTTAGAGTCCAAATGTATGGAACCCCCAGGGGGTTCCAGGGGGTGTGCCACTGGCATTCAAAAATATTTGAAAGAAAATCAAGAAACAAAATATAATTTAAAACACATACAAATATGGTTTCTTTGTAATTTGGGGAAGATTTTCAGTTATTATAATGTACCTTCTTAACAAAAGTCGGTCCTACTACAAAATTTACAGAATCGGTATAGTACATATGGACCATTTTTTATAAAAAATTTAAGGGATAAAATTAGATCGATTCTGAGATATTTTAATTTATATTTTTATCTCCGCGAAAAGTCTCAGAAATAAATTGTTTAAGATTAAAACACCATTAGAGAGGAAAAAAATCCGTTTTTCTGAACTTTGACCTCATCCCCTGACACCACTTTTCTTTTCATTTTTTTACTTCCACATACTAGGATAACGTTTTCTGAGAATTTGAGAAAGATATAGTTTTGACGTGTGAAACTTGAGAAAGAACTACCCATATATAAAATAGAGTGACGTTAGTTACTACGCTCCTTGAAGAAGCCTGTCCAAAAACAAGGTACAAGGGTAAAACTAAACCCCAATGGTGGACTTCTGAGCTCAATGTACTGCTCGACACACATTTCCCGGAAATGCAGAAAATGTTAAAGTACATTATCCCCTGGCTGAAGAAAATATATGTAGGCTGTATCAGGCTTTCATACGTCCCGGATCGATGGAGGGATACCAAAGTGGTATTCATACCTAAAGCGGGAAAGATATCACGCACTAGGCCAAAAGACTTCAGACCAATTAGCCTAACCTCCTTCCTATTGAAAGGTCTGGAAAGACTTTTAGATCATTTCATTAGGGAAAACCTGGATACAAAACTCCTGTCGGGGAACCAACATGCTTACAATAAGGGCAAGTCTACAGAATCAGCCCTGCACGAACTTGTGAGCACTATCGAATCGTCCCTGCATTTCAAGGAATTCACCATGGTGGCATTTCTTGACATAGAAGAGGCTTTTAACAACATTCACTCAGATGCGGTAATTGCGGCACTCTCACATCTAAAAGTTAACACTAGTTTGATTAGACTAATTCAAAGTCTGCTCACCACAAGACGCATAACAGCATGTCTAGGGTCCACAACTCTAACAAGGTTTGTAAACAGAGGGACCCCGCAAGGAGGAGTACTGTCTCCACTAATTTGGAACCTAGCAGTGAATGAAATCCTGCTAGATCTAGAACGTTGTGGCTGCAAGGTCGTGGCATATGCTCTGAACAAGTTGGCTAGATGGGCCAAAAGCAACGGTTTGGGCGTTAACCCGAACAAGACAGAATTGGTTCTCTTTACTAGGATGAATAATGTCCCACATGTGGACCCTCCACCTCGGATAAATGGAACAGAACTAGTCTTTTCTGAAAGTGCAAAATTTTTAGGAATAATTCTAGATAGGAAAATGTTATTTAGACTTAACGTATTGGAACGTGTAAGGAAGGCCAACGTCGCCTTATATTCCTGCAAAAAGGCTGTAGGGTCGCGGTGGGGACTCTCTCCTAAAATCGTCCACTGGATATATATAGCAGTAGTTCGTACAATACTGTTATACGGTATTGTGGTATGGTGGACGGCAACTGACAAACAAACCATCACCAACCTACTAACAGAGGTTCAGAGAACTGCCTGCCTGAGCATAAGCGGAGCGTTGTCATTTACTCGGACAGCCAGGCTGCCACCAATTCTCTGGAGGCAACATCCCTAAATTCACAAACAGCCCTCGACTGCCGCAGATCTCTTAACGAGATGGCTGAGCAGTTTAATATACACCTCATATGGGTGCCTGGGCATAGGGATATCCCGGGGAACTGCAAAGCCGATGAACTTGCTAGGAAAGGACGACATTACAAATTCTCGAAGAATTTGCATATATTGGTGCGCCACTATCCACGTGCAAGCTTTGGCTAAGGCAAGAGGCAATCAGGCAGTCCAACGAAAGATGGGCAGAAATCGGCACATGCAGGGTAGCTAGACAAATCTGGCCAAGGTATGACCTGAGAAGGTCAAAATATCTCCTCGCACTAGAGAGGAAACGATTGTCTACATTAGTACAGGTTCTGACGGGACACTGCTTGATCGGCGAACACGCCAAAAGATTGGGTATTGACTCCAATGACTTCTGCCGAAGCTGTGGAGATGAGGAAGAAGTGGAGAGCATTGAGCACTTGCTTTGCGACTGTCCCGCTTTGAGTAAACGACGACTTGATATACTGGGGTCGGCCTTTTTAGGCAGCCTAACAGATCTTTCCAGTACTGATATTCGTACTATCGATAAATTTATATATCAAACTGGTTGGTTTCGATGAGGGGCATTTCAGCCCGTGGTAACACTAGGGACCTAAACTGGTCTATGTGAGCTTTGTAAAAAAAATACGGCTGCCACCCTAACCTAAACCTAGTTACTACGTTTATAACTCAAGATCGCCTAGAACGATTTCGATGATTCGCACCAATCAGGACTGGTTACCGCCCAAGAAACAACAAAATTCAAAAAAAAAAACCCGAAAACGCTGACCACTTGACCGCAGAGGCTCCTCCTGTAAAAGCTAGTAAGCAGAAATTTTGCACAACCATAAACCAGACAAACGCTTAAATTTTGTAAATATGAAATAATAAAGCCGTCAAATATAAAGGCGAAAAATAATTTTTGAATTCTCTGACTGTCGTCAGTGTAGCAGTAACAACATTTTTGTCATTATTTAAGTAATTTTAAAAATTATTATAGAGCTAAGAAGAGGGAAAACTATCCAATGTCCAGTCTGACGTCAAACTGGAGTGACAAAAGCGATTGTCACTATTTCAGCATTTAAAAGTCTTTTAAGAACTATGAGCCTACAAACTGATGTGCATATATGCAGATCTCAGATGATCACTGGATGTGCTTCTACGCCAAGTGTTTTTTGACCACTTGGCCTCTGGGTCTCCTGTAAGAGCTACAAGCTGAATTTTTTTATATGGATAGATAGACTCGAGTGCTGTATACAAGCCGGACTTTCCACAGAATCGAATTTTAGCCAGTGGTCTTTTCTCGCGCTATCAAAAACGTGAGTGTTATGTTTATCCTTTCAAAAACCCTTTAATAGAAATAAACCTAAATATTTGTAAATATATAGTACTATTCATCGAAAATTTACCCTCACGATACTACGGAGGAACATTTAGAATTAGCGGGTGTGGTGCGGCCAACATAACCTCATAATTCGAGAACGGATAGTTCGATTTTCACAATTGTGGCATTGATGGATTCGTATCGGATCCAGAACTGACACTGTGAAGGAAATTTTCGGATTGGTGCACGACAGGGCAAACATAACCACATATCCCGAGAACGAGTTTTACGAATTTTATTTTAGCGAATTTTACAATATTGAACTTGATGTATTTGTATTCGCACATGGAAGGACTCTATGCAAAAAAAAAATAGGATTGATCAACTGGGCGTTGCGTGTCCGGCATAACCTCATAGCTCGAGTATGGATAGTTCTAATTTTCACGATTTCGGGTTTGGTGTATTAGTATAGAACCAAGGAAGGATCATATCGCTCACTCACTTCAAGAGTGACATAACTCAAAATTGAAAATTGCCGAGAGGTGTAACTTTAAGTCAGTATCAAAAGACAAGTAACATGAAATAAGATTTTTAAATACGCTTGAATAATCCGAAATATGGTTGTTTACTTATAGACCAAATTTCGCTGAGATTAATTTATGAAAATTTTGCAAACTTCGAATTTTGTATGGCAACTTCAAAAATTTTAAATTTTGAGTTATGTCACTCTTGAAGTGAGTGAGCGATATGTAAGAACATTTAGAATAGGTGAAATGAGCGTCGCGCGGCCAATACAACTTCACAGCTCAATGATGGAACCTCTGATTTACGCGATTTTGGTCTTGATGGATTCGTATTGTCACTAGGGAGGGACACCATGGAGCAAAATTAAGTATTTTTCAAATCGACAAGACACGGCCACCACATAACTCAAAGCTTGATCGTTAGGTTTTTGCGATTTTTGGCACGATTGATTCGTAATGGATCCAGGGCGACGCCATCACAAACTCAAAATTCAAGAACAAACCTTTTGACTTTGTGATTTTGGGCCTGATGGGTTTATATTGGAAATTATTTAGGAAACTTAAGGATTGGTCAAATGGCGTTGTCAGAGCTAACACAATCTCATAACTCAAGAATGGATCTTTCGTTTTTCACGATTTTGGGCTTCGCAAATTCGTTTATGGGATTGGGCAAATTTGCGTGGTAAGGCCAACACAACCTCATAACTCGGAGAACAGTTATTTCGATTTTTACATGTGGTGCCTTCCACACAAAAAATATAATATTTCGCTAAATTAGGCAATATTCGTTCCTAAATTGAGAAACATTTTTCTGGAGAACTTTGTAATGATCGGAAGTAAAGTACAACTTCTATAGCGCTTTGTAACCAAATCTGGAGGAACATATATATGGAGATTATATATAAATCTGAATCGATTTTCCTTGAATACTCATTCATGTAAAATAGAAACCTGTTTCTGTCGAATTTCGTACTGATCGGATATAAAACACAGTCTCTACAGCGCTTACATGTCAAATCGGGGGTAACATATATATGGGGGCTATATCTAAATCTGAACCGATTTTCTCCGAATTTGGCAGTATGCCTTCATGTAATAACAAACCTCTTTCTGCCGAATTTCGTACTGATCGGATATAAAATACAGTTTCTACAGCGCTAATTTTGACATGGGCAGCGAAGCGCACCGGGCTCAGCTAGTCTATCTATATACATAAACAAGTAAGAAAGTTTCAGTCGGGTAAACCGACTAAGGTATACCCTCACTTTGTGAGTAATGTAATATATAACATTACACCAATAAATCTGTCAATTTGTGTGGGAGGTACCAGAAGGGGTTTTCCAAATACACATATTTTTCGGTAAACAGTACATTCTTAAATACATTGCATTGTGCTGAACTATAAGCGTTTGTATGCACTGGTATATAAAAGTTACGAGCTATGTAATTTTGGTATGATTTGGTCATTTTGTGAGGGAGGTACAAAAAGGGGCGGGGTGATAACGCCCACTTTTTACAGGACTATAGGCACTACAACAGCATTACACTGTACAAAATTTCAAGTATTTGTATGCACTGGTATTAAAGTTACAAGCCGTTTACTTTGGTACGAAACGGGCCATTTGTGTGGGCGGTACCAAAAGGGGCTGTACAATGATGCCCATTTTTTACCGGACTATAGGCGCTACAAAAACATTATACTGTAGAAAATTTCAAGCATTTTTATGCACTTGTATTAAAGTTATAAGCAGTTACATTTTGATGCAAAATGGTCCATTTGTGTGGGAGGTACCAAAAGGGGCATGCCAACTTCACCCATTTTTCTCGAGTTAATAGCGACTAATATACTAATATTATGTGCAGAATTTCAAAAGATTCGAATAAGTAGTATAGAAGTTATTAAAGAATCAATATTTCACTAAATTTTAACCCTTTGTGTGGGAGAAACCAGAAGGAGTAGACCAATATGGCCCATCTTCGAACTCATCCGGAGATAGATCAAAATATTACCACATACCAAATTTGAAGTCAATCGGTTACTCCTTTCGAGAGTTATCGTGCGCACCAGCCAGCAGACAGACAGACAGACAGACAGACGGACGAACATTGCTCATTCGACTTAAAATGACCCAAAACGGATTTCCTCCGAACATACTTAGGGTCTTAGATCACTCATTCGATGTGTTACACTTTTTTCCGTAGCAAATGATATATACCCTCGTCACACTAAAGTGAGGGTATAAAGAGAGTGTCTGTTTGTGGGTTTGTTTGTATGTTTGTTCCGTATAGGCGTCTAAACGGCTGGACCGATCTTCTTGAAATTTTCACAGAATGTACATGTGTGGGGGGTGGTGAAAATAGGGTACTCGAATTTTCGATATATCAAGTGGGCGTGGACCCGCCCACGTGGGTCAAATTTTGATATTGAGAAGAAATTTTTAGCTAGAGTGCTGAAATTTTGTGTGTATGCATTTAGTGGCAGATCATGTGAATTTTCCAAAAATGGGCGGAATCGGACCAATGGGCGTGGCCCCGCCCATATAAGCCAAATTTTGAAATTGAAATATTTTCCACAATTTATTAGCGAGAGTTCTGCAATTTTGTGTATATGTATCTGGTGGCATTATGCTGGGTAACTGGTGGTATTCTACGCGATTGGTCCAAAAAGTGGCGGGATCGGACAAATGGGCGTGGCCCCGCCCATATAGGCCAAATTTTGAAAATGAGATATCTTACACAATTTGTTAGCGAGAGTGCTGACATTTTCCGTATATACATATATCTGGTAGCAGTCTGTTTGATTGGTCCAAAAATGGGAGGCATCGAACCAATGGGCGTGGCCCCGCCCATATAAGCGCAATTTTGAAATTGATATATCTTGCACAATTTTTAAGCAAGAGTGCTGTAATTTTGTGCATATGTATCCGGTGGTAGTCTACGTGATTGGTCCGAAAATAGGCAGAAACGGACCAACGGGCGTGGCACCGCCCATATAAGCCAAATTTTGAAATTTAGATATCTTGCACAATTTATTCGCGAGAGTACTGTAGTTTTGCCTATATATATCTGGTAGCAGTCTGCTGGATTGGTCCAAAAATTGGCGGCATCGGACCAATGGGCGTGGACCCGCCCCTATAGATCAAATTTTGAAATTAAAATATCTTACACAATGCTGTAATTTTGTGTATAAGTATCTGGTGACAGTCTACGTGTCTGGTCCATAAATGGGTGGGATCGGATCAATGGGAGTCGTCCCGCCAATATAGGCCACATTTTAAAATTGAGATATCTTACACAATTTGTTAGCAAGAGTGCTGACATTTTGCGTATATGTATTAAACCTCCGCAATGAATGTCTTGAATGGCCTATGTATCTGGTGGCAGTTTAGGTTATTTGTCCAAGAATGGACGGGATCGGAAAATGGACGAGTTCGCACCAATGGGCTTGGCCCCGCCCATATAGGTAAAATTTTGAAATTGAGATATCTAGCACAATTTGTTAGCGAGATTGCTGTAATTTTGTGTATATTTATCTGGTGACAGGCTACGTGATTGATGAACAAATTGGAGGGATTGCACCAATGTTAGTGACCCCGCCCACATGAGCCATGTTTTGAAATTGATATATCTTGAGAAATTTGTTAGAGAGATTGCTGATTTTTGTGTATATGTATTTGGCGGCAGTCTACGTTATTAGTCCCAAAATGGACGGGGTCGGAAATCTGAAATCTGGGGCAACGAAGTGGACCGGGTCAAGCTAGTTTATATATATAAAAGAGAGTGTCTGTTTGTATGTTTGTTTGTTGGTTCCGGCGTGGACCCGCACACATGAGTCAAATTTTGAAATTGAGAAAAATTTTCAGCTAGAGTGCTGAAATGTTGTGTGTAAGCATTTAGTGGTAGATTATGTGAATGGTTCAAAAATGGGCGGAATCGATATTTCCAAATTGAAATATTTTCCGCAATTTATTAGCGAGAGTTCTGTAATTTTCTGTATGAGTATCTGGTGACAGTCTACGTGATTGGTTTAAAAATGGGAGGGATCGGACCAAAGGTCCTGGCCCCGCCCATATATATTGAAATTGAGATATCTTGTACATTTTGTTAGCGAGAATGCTGTAATTTTGTGCATACGTATCTGGTGGTAGTCTACTTGATTGGTCCAAAAATGGGCGCGATCGGTCCAATTGAGATATTTTGCACATTCTGTTAGCGAGAATTCTGTAATTCTGTGCATATGTATCTGGTGGTAGTCTACGTGGTTGGTCCAAAAATGGGCGGGATCGGACCAATGGGTGTGGCCCCGCCCATACAAGTCAATTTTTTGAATTGAGATATCTTGCACAATTTGTTGGCGAGAGTGCTGTAATTTTTTACATATGCATCTGGTGGTAGTAGAGATGTCAAACGGGATTGGTTTTCACATATCCCGGGTTTCTTAAATTGTAAATCCCGGGATTTTTTCGGGATCCAGAAATTGTTCGATATCCGGGGATTTTCGGGATAAATCGGGATTTTCGGGATTTTTTCGGGATAAATCGGGATTTTTTTCTTAATAATGTGATATTTTGAAATGGAATACAAACATTTCAGTTCAGTTTTAATTTAATTTTAATTAATTTAAATAAGGATAAAAACAGCTAAAGCACACATTAAATTTTGTTAAAAAATAATAACTTTTATTAAAATATTTCAGTTCGTCGTCTGAATTATTATTGATGTTATAATTTTCTATCCTTAAAGCACAAAAAATATTATTTTTAACTTGAGAAATCAGTCTGACTAATTCCGTTTTTATGGGACCAAATCGATTTTTCGATCCATGTCAGATCTTATATTAGGATAATATAAGATCATTATATTTCATAAATTTGAAAGAATAGAATACAGAATTATAATTCCATTTATGATATATTTTGTAATTTTCTCCGAATTTCTAATTTTTACACCGGATTATGTCAATGTTTTTTGATGTTAATAATTTGCTTCATTAGTTTACATTTTCGACAGAGATTATCTGTCTTTCACTTAATATTTTGTACGAGACAGCTTTTCAAGACAAAATAAAACTGCAGTGTTTCAGCAATATTGTTATGAAAATGTGGGATGTACATTATGACTGTATTAATACATATACTCGTATAATGGGTGATTTTTTGGCAACATTGTTTTAGGCATCTCAGCTGTTTTCGTGTATCATGTTACTGTCAAACATGTTTAGTTTGGTCTATAATTTAACCATGAATCGACTAACAAACGAACAACGCAGATTATGGAATTTTATTTTTTTTATTGAAGTTTGAGTTCGGTGAACAATTTATTTCACGTTTGGGGCCGGTCTATTGGCAGCCTAGATCGTGCGATTTAACGCCTTTAAATTATTGTTGTGGGGCTATGTTAGGCTCATGTCTATAGGGACAAGCCCGCAACGTTTGACGAACTGGAAGCCAATATTGAAGAATTTATTCGAGAGAAACCTGCCGATACTTTGGAGAGAGCATACCAAAATTGGACCCCGAGTATGAACCATTTGAGGCGCTGCCGCGGTCAACATTTACTAAAAGTCATCCTTTACCATTGAATTATAAGACCAACTCAGTATAAGATTTTATACATATCTCTAAATTGTATTTGTTTTTTTAAATCATATCCGAAAGCTCTTAAAAAATCTCTCTTTATATGGTAAGTTTTCTTATCGTTTTAGTAGACACAGACACAATCTACAAAAATCCGCACACATCGACTGGAAAATGTGGTATTTATGGCACGATTAAGCATATTTTAGAACGATGTCTATATGGTGAATATATCATAGTACGGGTCATTGTAGTCATTTTCTGTATTTAAGAGAATCGAACCTCTGTGGGGAGCTATATCAAAACCCGTACATGCATAATTTAAGAAAAGTCGACTCACAATCTATGTGGAAAAGTAGGATTATTGGCTAACTAAATAAGCAGATTTGAGAGCGATCTTTAAATGTGGGCTACAACAAAATATTAACCGATTAGGTTCCGTTTTGCTGTTGTCGATCCTCGTCAAAAAAATAAAAACCACAAAGTTTCAACTAAATAGCTTGAATGTCTGGTTTTCAACACATTGTATATACTATGTTTCCATTTCGTAAGAATTTGTCGTCCTTGGGCATCGAAAAAATGTGCTCAGCTATAACAAATCGTTGTACAAAATAAAATATTCTTGCGAAATTTTCGCGGTGAAATGGATAATAAACATATTTGAAGGCATCATCTATAGAGGAGCTACATAAAAACAATAACCGATATGGGTCATGTGCTATTCCAAACGCCCTGCAACTATAAGATATATTTCTGCTAGATTTTATGAAGCTAGCTCTATTATTATAGACTCTCGCGTGTCCACAAAAGACAGACATAGATAAATAGTCTTCACGTTATACTATGATCCGACATATACATAAATATATTTGATAGGGTCTCAGATTAATATTTCAAGGAGTTAAAAACGAGAAGACAAACATAATATACCCCTATTAGGGTATAAAACTATAAAGAAATCATCGCCGTGATATTTCGTATTTGAATATTTTTACTAACGGGTAATTCCAATGGAAACAGACCCACTTCGAATATTTATGAATTTAGATTTTAATGAAAATTTACACGCGTATACTAGAAGACCATGCAGACTTATTACCTTACTTACTTGGTAGTAATCTTGGATCAGAAACTGTACTGGAAAGATCATCTTGAAGAAAGAGTTACAAAGGCACACAGATGTTGGTCGTTGTGCAGAAGAGGTCTAGGTCCAAAATGGGGACTATGTCCAAATATGACGCATTGGCTTTACATGAGCGTGATTAGACCAATAATAACCTACGCCTGTGTAGTGTGGTGAACATCAATGGACAAGAAGTGCAACGTAATACCTTTGAACAAATTTCAACGTATGTGCTGTCTAGGCATAAGCGGGGCAATTATAACTGAACCAACAAGATCGTTGGAGACTATACTGCACATCCAACCAATTGACATCCGTATAAAGTATGAGGCAGCCCTCACATCAAGTGATGGGTGAATGGATAAATCGAGACAACAAGTCGTGCCATCAGAAGATTTTACAAAATCTAGTTGATCGCATTCAAACTCATGTGCCAGTGGGAACCAGCTGCTACACGGATGGTTCCAAGCTAGGAGGAAGGACGGGTCTGGGATTTTTTATTGATGAACCAGAAGTCGAACTTTACTTCCGCCTCCCTGACCATAACACGGTATTTCAAACAGAAGTTCGATCAATCACGGAGTGTGTGAACTGGCTCAGTAATACCACAAAGCCTAAATATGCCAACATCTTCGATAAATGATTACACAGCCCATGGGCTTGCTGGGTACCAGGACACAACGGAGTGATTGGAAATAAACGGACAAATAAGCCGGACTGGACTCATCTCAGAGGATATGACTAGAAGATACTGAGAAATTTCGTGCTGAGTACCGATTTTCTGTAACTCGTGAGTTATAAAATGATCATAAATAAGCAACGCACAACAGGCCAAACCACTGGCTTAATTGTATGTCCATGGACATGTATGTCCATTTCGGTACAAACTTTACATACTACATTTCGGTACAAACTTTTTATATATTTCAGCTAAAACTCAATGTGTGAATATACAGGGTGTCCGCCGGGTATATATATCGATGGCTTATATCCAAAATGGGCTTATATCCAAATTAAAAAACCCAACTTTTCAGGAGAGCCAAAAAAATGTTGAATTTTATTACTTCGCGATAATTTTTATATGTATACTTCAAATTCTTAATATATATCATTTAAAATCATATATATTAAATAATAAAATTCAGTTTGTTTGCTCTCCTGAGAAATTGGGTTTTTTAATACTACTTTGTTTTGCCGTCATTTTGGTGAACATTAGTCTTGACAGTTCATATTTGGCAGTCGTGAAGTAGAGTCGTGGCAAATTTATTATGGAAAAATATTCGATAAACCAAATTGTTTTAATCGTTAAAACATGACAACCCCGATTTTCACGAAAAAATCATAACCATTTTCATTTGAATGGGTATGTGAATAAACAGAACAGATTCTGGGCAACGGAAACCCCTCAAATTATTCATCAGCCACCTTTGCATCCATTAAAAGTAACAGTCTCGTGTGCAATTTGGTCAGGAGGAATTATTGGACCTTACTTCCATAAAAATGAAAACTGTCAATGGGGAGCGATATCGTGATATGATTGAAAACTTTTTAACGCCAAAACTTCATGCTTTGGGCTTGCTTAACATGTGGTATCAACAAGACGATGCCACATCGCATACAGCCAGGATTACAATGGAAACAAAGTTCCCGACGGACACCCTGTATAACTAGGGTCCTCAGTGCACATAACTAGTGAATAAATTCAATGCTAGTGATCTACGTTTAGTAACATTTCAACGATTATTATACTTCAGTTTTTCCGCTTTTCAGTTTTTTTTTAATATTTCTGTACCCAACCCATTTGCCGTAATTCATCCCAGTGAACACTGTGTTGTCGACGGGCTGACGTGAGTTTACAGAGGCCACCAAAAAACAGAGGAAAAAACTACAGAACATTTGCAATTCAATGGCTTCTTGTTTGTCTTCCTTAACGTGATCTTATCGCAGCTGTTGACGACATTAACACTTCATATACCTCCGCCGTATAATATTCCATCGAATTATGATGATGGCGCTTTTAAATTCTATCACAGGACAAAAACCATGCCGCACTGGTAATGGAGATGGAGTTGAGAGAGAGAGAGAGCTCTCTCTTTCCTACACACATGCACACACACACAATACATTCACCATCATATAATGGCAAGTGAGAGGTGAAAAGCTCTGCAGAATCTCTTTGTCCTAACACCGGAAGGAAAGCTTGGCAGTGGCATAGCCTCCGTTGGCACTGCATCCGTACGTGGTAGTCAGTCATCGCAGCTTCATCATTACGGACGGTTCGGAATTCGCTTCACCAACGCCGACTTCCCCACAGAAGGAATTTTATTTTGTTAGTGTGCTCATTTGTTGCAAGTGACTGCCTCATATTAGTCTCCATTCGACCCCCTCCCACAACACAAGTCAATTCACTCTTCTTCCACCGGAACGGTCGGTAGAGAACAGCGCAGATATAAAAGGAGACAGAGGCATTTTTGTGAAACAACAACAAATGACAAAAAACTTTGTTCTCCAGAAAGGATTGTAACACGTTTGATTGATTGAAAGGCGAGCCGCCTTCGTTTGGTCGGAAAGTCGGTCGGTCTGTTGGTCGACCAACTGTTATTCAATTGGTCCGTCGGTGTCAGTGCTAGAGCTTTTCAGTCACTCTTCCGCGTCCCCGTTCATGTCCCAACGGCCGTGTCCGTGATTGTGAGTGCGGATGTGCCAATGTGTGCTGGAATTTAATACAGTTTCATTTTCCCGGCGGTTAATGATAAAAATTCTTCAAAAGAAGTTAAAACGACCTGATGTGTAAGTGTTTGTGCGCGCAAATGTTCTCGCGTTTTTTTTTGCGGATAATCGATGTGAAGCAGATTTGTCAATTGTTGAGATGACAATCGAAATGTAATCAAATGAAGAGAAGTGATAATAAAAGCTGAATTCCATTAAGTAAATGTGCGTTAATGGAAATAAAGAAAACAACATTCACACACACATAAAAATCAATTCATATACATTCACACACATCGAAGCAAACATGTATGTATATGTATGTATAAATACGATATTAAACTACGAAAGGATATTCAAATTATAATAAGGATTATATATTCTGTCCATTCATGCACTGTGTGCGTTGGGAGCGAGTGAGAGTGCTTATGTGCGTGAGTGTGAACAAGTGTTTGTTGTTATTGTGTCGTCTGACAAATGAGCATCGTTGTGATTCATGAATTGTTTATGGTTGTGACATAACTCGGTCAGTTGGTCGTTGACATATCTTTGTCACATGTTACGCATAATTAATGATTACAAACGCACATACTTACAACTCAACACACACAAACGAACACTCGCACGCATACATGTCGAAACACATGCTTTCGTAGCAAATTCCCATTCCATCACAACTCTCCAACAATGCCAACAGTCATCGGATAGCGGATGGTGGGACAAACAAAACTAAATTCACGCACCGACAGGCAAATGACAATGCGAAAATGTGTATGTGTGTCTGTGTACATTTACCTCCTAGGATAACACTCAGTTCATTGAGTGTATTTCCTCTTTCCGCGAGTGCCGATAAAAGATTTTAGCGCGTTTCTATTGTTGTACAGAGCCTCAGGTGCACAGTATAGCAGAATGGGAATATAAATTAACATTATTAGAAGCGATCCTTCGCTTTGTTTGCCGAGGCAGGTTTTAGTTGTCGACTTTGATCTCGTTGAAGGAATATGTTTTTTTTTTCGATAAAATTGAGTTAATATTTATGAAATTTTTGGTCGAAGTCGCAACTAATTTATTTTCAATTTTCATATGCTGAATTAAATTATTTTCCTTAGAAAAGTAATGTAGTTTTTTAGGCATACTAGCCAGTTAGGTCATATGAGGGTCATATACATATGCTTAAATAGTATCTGGCATCAAAATTCAATACAGACTGTATTCCCGAATGTTGACTTATATCAAAATTATTACTGCCGATTAAAAAGTTACAAAATGTTAATTATTTATATCATTACAATATTTGTAAATTTTGTCTTTTTCTTTGAACCCACAGTTTTATTGGGACAAGTATATTCTTTAAGTTTGTGTTTAATGTTATATTTACCCAATTGCATTTGGTTACTCACTTATTCCGCTGTATTTCGGAGTTAAATAGCAAAAATTGTAGATAAAACTAGCAAATACCCGCTGCTTCGCAAGCATAATTAATCGAATATGGGGACCATCGTGGGATCAAATATTTGTTAGAAACAATAATTTAAAATCGATTCAGATTTATATATAGCCCCCTTTACGTTTCTGCCGATTTGATATCAAAGAGCTTAAAAGTTGTACTTGCGATCATTACAAAATTCGACAGAAAGAAGTTTCTTATTTTAGGAAAGAATACTGCTAAAATTGGGGAAAATCGGTGCAGATTTACCTGCCAAATTAGTATTTATAATCAATTTAAACTGTATTTTACGTCCGATCATTATATAATTTGGCAGAAATTAGGTTTTTGATCTAAGTTGAATCTATGAAAGAATACTGCACGTTTTACGGTTACCGTATCAGATATAGTTTATCATGATCAACCGCTTAAACTCCTCTTTGGAGTAAGACTAGATGAGGCTATGGAGCTAAGTACTTTCTTAACTGAAACTAAACCAATTATTCAAATTTATTATTGCAATGCCCATTTACCCATTTTTAGGGAGGTGTTGGGTTGATATAGTCGACTAACTTTCTGTCTTTCCTTACATGTTAGTTTCTTATTTATTTTGGATATTTTGCATGTCTGATGAGGATTTGGGCGTGTTACCGTGCGTAAAAATCAAAACAGTAATACATATTATAAGTTCTATTGAATCGAAAGTCTTGATATATTGTATAAGTGATTGCAAGAGGAAATTAAAAATTTTAATTTGTGAAATAAATACAGCGAAGTAATTTTTTGGCAGTACTATTCGTGATCACACCAAATGTAAGTGCAATTGGAAAAATTATTTCAATATTTAATTTGCTATCGAAGTTAGAGTGGTATTCCTTTAGAATTACTGATTTATACAAAACCGCAAACTAAGTTTTAAAGTAAACAGTTTTTCCAACCACTAATATTTAAAATATAATTTCAACGGAGAATATCTCTATAAAGCATTGAAAATTCAACTTCAATATTATATTGGGACCTATCATCAGACTTTTTATCCTTTTTATTATCCCAAATTTAATTCAGTTCGTTCGGTTTAACCTAAAATTTATGAAACTAATAATTTAATAAATACATTTGTCTATGTAGGCTAGTCGACATAAATTAATTTAATAGTAATAAGACATATAAGTTGTAAATTATTTTGAAATGCAATAATAATTTTATGAATTTCTCAGCCAATATTCGAAAATGTGAAAATTCATGAAACTGCTGAATACACAGGAAACACATTTATACTCAGACGGCGCACACTGTACACTGCAACAATATAAATATTCTCAGAGAGGACAACACAAATCCTCGTACGCGTATTTCATTGAGTGAGAGTATCAAAGCGGCGAGAATAAAAGCTTTTTCATTCCTATACACACAGAAGACACAACGGCATACATATAACTATACATACATTTATAGTAAGTTGAGAAAAAATGCGGTAGTCAATAATGTACAAATAATGTGAAGAGAGAAAAAAAGTAGACACAACTAATAAAATCAATCACGAAATTATACCAATGCCAATTCATATCAGTGTCAATTCATAACAACGACAAATATTTCCTAGAATTTGTTAGAAAAAATAAAAAAAAAATCATCAAAAACAACAGTATTAAGATCCTCTCAGTACCCATTCCATAAATAAACGCGTACCCATTCGCAATCACCTTTCACGGGAGTGCATTAAAAGCTGCAATCGCTATTCAACACAATCCAAAAATATAATAAGTAAGTACGACAACAAAATATAAATAAATCACAGAAACAAAAACAACAAAGCGAAGCAACATAACAAAACAAAACCGAGTAAAACTGTAAGGAAATGCACACACACACACACGCGCATACTAAAGTTTATCCAACTTCCGGTAACGAGGTCGTAACTCACAGTGCCGCAGCACGTGCTTAGTGATAATGACATACATTTCGTGTAATTAAATTTGCTCTGTTTATATCGCACTTCGTCAGTTCAGTGCTGTTTGCTTTGCTGTCGTCTCCGTCGCCGCCGCTGTCATCATCATTGCTGGCTGTCCTCTCGCCACATTGTACACCTCGTGTTGTGTTGGACTTCGTGCTTCATTTTTGTGTGCTGCCTGAGGGATAATATTAGCAACACACTCACACGCACGCACATCTCCCGGCAAACACTCTTAATAGGAGTTGAAGGAGAATTACCGCTAGACAAAAGGGATTAGAATAATATTGGATGGATAACAAACGTAAGTCTGCCACTAGCAAAGCATATCTCTGCCAACACGACATCTACTCAATCCAAAGGCCCAGCATCACCCCCTCCCTCACTCAAACTACCGAAGACAGTGGCAACAACAATAATAAGTAGGAAACTTTCTCAAGTGTCAATTAAGGAAAATTAGAGTCAAGAGTGTTTTGTTGTTTTTATTTAATAGACACACTTGTACACTCAAAACGTTCACACACACACGCACATAGAGATAGACCTGTACAGACGACGGCGAGGGACAGACGATACTGAGCAGACGTTGTGGGGCACTAATGTTATTATTCACACTTTGGCATATTGGAATATTTAAGAACGACCGTTATCCTTGTCGGATGATGTGCTTATTATTTGGGCATTAAATTTAAGCGTTCAGCATTCTAGGGATTTTTACGACTTTCTCACTTTAGGCGGCCAAATGGTTAGGGGCTGACACTTTGTGCTTCTTTGACAACTGAAATTGTTTTGTACTTTCATATTTCTCATTCACTTGACCATGAAATCTGTCCACATTTATCGTAGCATCTTGGAGCTAGGACAGGCTCTTATTATTGCCTGGCAGTGTGTAATAGCAAAATATATTGTGGAATAGTTGATGATTTTTTAAATCTGAAGTTTTAATTTAATGTGCGTACGAATATTTTAATCCATCGATTTATGCTACTTTGGTATTAAGCTTTCAAGTGGATATTATGCACCTGAAAATTTTTATTTTAAAACCACTTCAGGGATGATAAATACGCCGACAGAAAGCAGTGCTAACTTCGGTGGGGTCATACACGAGTATAGTCTATCACGGAAATTAATATATACTCGTATATATATATATGACATTTTGCCAAAAGTTCAATCACACGGAGGAAAATCGTCATTTTTGATATGTTTGAATTCAAAGAAAATATACTTGGAACCAAATTTTTTAAATATTATATATTTTTGAACGAATATATGTATTTTATTTGAAAATCAAGAAATTTTGTTTGGAATGCATATATTAATATATTACAACAAAATATATTTGCGAACTTACTGTCACAAATAAAATATGTGTTTACAAACAAACAAAGATATTGTTTAAGAATTTATCCAAATACATTATTTTTAAAAAAAAATTTAAAACTTTGCTGACTTTGGCAATTTTTAATATTATTTATTCCTCGATTTTGTGTTATACTTTATAGGTAAAAATGTCGTAAGCAGCATTTACTTTGTTTTACAGCACTAATTTTTAATTATATATAGTCCAATTCTTAATCCATCAATGCCATTTGTCGTAACCCAAAATTATACGAATTAAATTTGTCAAAAATATAAGATTTCTAAAACACTGAAAACTTTACTTTAAATTAAGGCATCGATTCATTGCCAAATACTTAAATATAAATTAATCATTGTTTTGGAAATATTATTTCCAAATAAAAAAATATTAGGATGAAAACATAATTTTGTTTAGAACAACATCCTTACAAACATATAATATTTGCGAGTGTCAAATATTATATATTTGGAGTATACCCTAAACATATGTATGTTTCCAGCAGAATATGTTTGGAACAATATACTACAGAAGCAATTTTTTTTCAGAGTGCATAATTCCCAGATCTAAATTACTTAAAATATGGACCATAAAATACCATTTTCAACTTGAATACCGCTAAGAGGGAAAACGTAAATACAAAACAAAATTGGTACATTACATATGCACACGCATATGTAATGTACTCTTCTGTATATATATTGTTCCAAACATGCTCGGCTTGAAACATATAAATGTTTAGGGTACACTCTAAACATATAATATCTGGTACACACAAAAATTTATATTTGGGAAGATGTTGTTCTAAACAAATTCTTGTTTGCATCCCATTATGTTTTTATTGCGACTATTATTTCCGAAACAAATATTTATTTGTATTTACCTAAATTGTGTTAAATATTTCAGAAATTAGAAATTTTAAATGTTCGTAAAAATAAAAAATAGTTACAATTGAAATAGTATAATAGTATAATCTTGGATCAAAATAAATTACTTGGAGGATTGACAACTAATGATGGCTTGGAATACTCAGATATTTGAAATGATTGATTTAAAACAGAAGTTAAGCGTATGGCATCATAACTATAAAATATATTTGGAGAAATTCCTAAACAATAATTTTATTTGAGAAATTTAGTTTGCAAATATATTTTGTTGTAATATATTAAAATATGCGTTCCAAATATATTTTATTGATTTTCAAGTAACATTTATTTCCAAATATATATTTTTCGATTCAAAAATGTCCCGTTTACAACAATTACATTGAAGACAATTTAATAAACCCGCATAGGGGTTTGACCAGGGTTACCATACGTCCTTTCGGAGGACATGTCCTCCTTTTTAACCAGTGCCCTCCCGTCCTCCCTCCTCTTTCAAAAATGTTGGATTTGTCCTCCTTTTGTTACAAATGCATCTTTTTCACAAACAGTAAACCTCCATATGCATTATAATCGCAACTACTTTTAGTACAAAGTTGGTGAATTTTCCCATTTGAATACTATCCGACATAGGATGGTTGGGTCAGTATACGAGTATAAGAGTCGGCATGACTGAACTTAACGCCGCTTTCAATTGTTTCGAGACAGATGCTTGTAACACCTAAAAGTACTGTAGCTAGATCCGCTGTAAAGTATACCGATCGACTCAGTATCGCTTCATGATTCGATTTAACCATGTTCGCCGCCTGTCTGTCCATTCAAAGTTGTTAGTTAAGTACAGGTCGCATATTCAAACCGATAGTGCTGAAATTTTACAATAGCCTCCTTAACACCTGGAAGAAATTGGTCAAAATCGTCTCAGATGTAGATATAGACCCCATGTTTATTTTCTTTCCGAATTGGTCTCTTAGCGCTACAGAAGCTGTTGTTTATATCCAACGGTATCATATAGTCGGCTCTGCCGGCTTTTAGACCTTCCTTGCGGGTTTAAAGATTAATTTTTGATCATTGTAAAATGCTCATCCTTTCCAATTACCGCATTTTTATATGTCCTCCGAAAGTTTAAAGCTCTCTTTCTAAATGTCTCAAATGTCCTCCTTTTCTGACACAAAAGTCCTCCTTTCCAAAAAAAGTTTATAGTAACCCTGGGTTTGACGAAGTACGAATATATAACATTTTTGATAGTCTCTCAATATCGAAAAGTTTAGATAATCGCAAACGGGTTTCCTGAAGTTTTTTTTTTATATAAATAAATTTGATATGGGCATATTTAATGTAAGTATAAGTACACTCAAACGAACAAGTATTTACGTCTAAATATATTTTTTGTTTGAGATCATACGAGCTGTTTGTTTTTAAAGTGGCGTAAATCCGTTTGTTTTTAAAACGAGATAAAAAGGATTTTGTGTGTCTATATGTTCAAAAAATCTGCGCTAATTACAGTATGCAACAATTTTTTTTTGGGTCCGACGCCTAAAAACTTTTTTTGTGTAGATTAAAGAAATATCTGTTCACATTTTTTATTTTGGGGCGTGGCATTAACACCCATTTTTTAATATAATATGGGTACTAAAGGGTGGTACAACCAAAACGCACGATGTTATTTGTATAAAAAAAGTTTTCAGAGAATTATCTTAATATTTTTATTATGATAAAAGGATCAATGACTATTATGCGTGAAACAAAATATCGGCCTCTATCCGATGATCCGTATTTTTAATGACTCTAAGACATAATTGAGATTCAATATCGTTAATGTGCCGAGTTATCTCATCCTTTAGCTCTTGAATTTTTCTTGCCTTATTGACGTAGAAAGAAGACCAACCGTGTCAAATCACATGTTTGTGGCTGCCAATTAACATCGCCACGACGTGCGATAACACGGCCATTGAATTTCTCGCGCAAAATATTCATTGTTTCGTTGCCTGTGTGGCAAGTGGCACCATTCTTTTGCAACCACATATCGTCCAGGTCCATATTCTCAATTTCGGACATCATTTTTGAAGAAGTACGGCCTGATAACGCCTCCAGCCCATAAACCGCAACAAACCGTCACTCTTTGTGGCTGCATCGGCTTTGCAACAACCACTCGTGGATTCTCATTTGCAATTCTGCTTGTTAAGAATCCACTGGAGTGAAAGTGTGCCTCGTTGCTGATGATGATTTTCTTT
Organism: Eudasyphora cyanicolor; assembly: GCA_963930755.1. NCBI lineage: Eukaryota > Metazoa > Arthropoda > Insecta > Diptera > Muscidae > Eudasyphora > Eudasyphora cyanicolor. Next base: position 97,471,002 of record OZ005737.1, read on the forward strand.
GTAAAGTCACCATTCACTTCTGTCTGTTCAAAACATGGTCCAAATACTAAAGGCACATTCCAAGAAAATGGTAATTTTAAAGAAATTTTTCTTTAAAAAAAATTTACCTTAAAAATTTATCAAAATATTTTTTTCGTGTTAAAAAAAAATCGCTTCTGAAGTATATTGTCCCAAACATATTCTGCTAGAAATATACAAATGATTAGGGTATTTGGCACACACCAAAATTATTTATTTAGGAAGATGCTGTTGTTAACAAATCTTTGATTCCGTCCTAATATTTTTTATTTGGGATTATTATTTACGAAACAAATATTTATTTGCATGTAAGTATTCAAAAAGTATATCAATACCTTATTTTTAAGACAAGTTTTAAGTTTTTCACTAATTAAATGACCCAATTTACAAGGTGAAACATGTCCCTGCGACTTTTTTGAATTCTCTTTTGAAATCCCTGCGTAAAATCATGCTCATTTAGACGGTGCGTCTTTAGTTTCAGAAACCAGGGGACAAATTTATATTTTTATTCGTTCACTCACATTTATTTTATTGAATTTGTTTTTCGTTTTCAGTCATTCATAAAATGAAATGTCAATTTGTCCCTTGTATTTTCGTTTCGAGCAACTTTTTCTATCCCGAAAGCTTCTCTACACTTTTCTTCTACAAAGTCGTGTCGCAAGCCTCATGTCGCTGGGACAAGTTGCACCGTGTAAATTGGGTCAATGTTTTCAATTTTTTCGGAAATTTTAAATGTTCGTAAAATTCCATTATAAATGAAATCGTATAATCTTGCATAATTATACAATATGACTTGGAATAAATATAAAATAAAAATTAGTGCTTCACAGTAAATATTACTGATACTTGTGCCATTTTAAATTGTAAGGTATAATGCGAAAGCAATGAAAAATTAAAAATAAAATTCGAAAAATTTAAAACGTTTTAAAAATCTTTTTTAAACAAACTATGTTTGGAGAAATTCATATACAATACTTTTATGTGTATATAAACACATATTTTATTTGAGGAAATTAGTTTGCAAATATATGTTGTTGTAATATATTAATATATGCGTCCCAAATAAATTTTAATGATTTACAAATAAAATGTATTTGCTCAGAAATATATAATACTAGCTGACCCCAGCCGACGTTTTCCTACCCGTCCTGTTTGGTTGTGTTGGTTTGTTATTTATAGATATTTCATTCAAAAATTCATACATCCTGAGTTTCAGGAATAAATTTATATTGCCCATATGTCCACTGCAACGCCATCTCATACATACAAACTATTATGAAGACAAACCACACATACATTTTATATTTCAGTCAAATCGCTCTGGAAATGCGAATTTTGCAAAAAACTTGACTACTCTGCAATTTATCGCGGTGAAAATAATTCTAAAAACTCATTCGCTTTTATGGTTTCGGAGATCATGCGTTACTAACAAACGTAAAGGATTTTATATTTAAAAATTAGTGTTCCCCAGATTCTGCAGAAGTCATTACCCAATCTTAAGGCGTGTTCGCCAATCAGGCAGTGTCCCGTCAGAACGGATACTAACGAAGACAATCGTTTCCTCTCTAGTGCGAGGAGGTATTTTGGCCTTCTCAGGTCATACCTTGGCCAGATTTGTCTTGCTACCCTGCAGGTGCCGATATATGTCCATCTTTCGTTTGGACTGCCTGATTACCTCATGCCTAAGCCAAAGCTTGTTTTCCCCTCTCCATACCACCTGTTGTGAGTACTGGGGGCGAATTTTCACCATTTTTGGTGTGTTCGGCTTGACCAAGACTAACTGACGAACAGACAGACAGTCGAACGATTGGGGAACCCAGCTCCATCAAACCATGAAAGTCATCCCCGTCAAGCGAATTCATTTATTTTTTGTCTGTATTAGCCCGTAATAGGTACTACGATGTAGGTTTTCCAGACTTTGTTGGCGAATGCGTAATAGTTACTGCCTAATAGGTATCAACGATCCGCTCTGTGATAAACACATTGGTTCAATACGACTGATCAGCAACGACTTATTTGTTGTAACTTGGAGACATTTTCCCGATGGATTGTTATTCCACATTTAATACAATTTTCATTTCTTCTAAATATTCATAAACATCCTAAGAATGACCCATAGTTATCATCATCACTGTACATATAGTACAATATTAGTTTATATTTCAATTTCTGTATAAACATGGCTATACAATTTTATATACAAAGTTTGATGGAAATGTATTATATTTGATCCCAAAATATTTGAACTGCACAAAGTGGAAAGATGATGCGGGCAGTTTTGAAGCATTTTTGCAAAAACTCGATCCAAGAAGATTTTGCATTATGGGCGACTTAAATTCGAGAATAGGAGAAGAACAAATGCTAGAACATAATATTATACGCGATTGCCCGCACATTAGTTTATGCAGAAAGTCTGAAGATAAATGTATCAACTCACAAGGTAGACAACTCTTGAATATGATAGAAAACATAGGAGGTATTATATTGAATGGTAGAACGTTGAATGATCCAGATGGAGAGTATAGATTTTGTGGTGTAATGTGTAACTCTGTTATTGATTATTGTATTTGCTCGGTTAATTTCCTACAATATATACATAGATGATTTCACCGTATCCTCTAAGCCGTACTCTGACCACATGCCACTATGCCTGAAGATAAAAATTCCAAAACCCCACGGGAGTTGGCAAACAAATTGTACCCTACAAAGACTTCGCTGGAACGATAAGTATAGGGTAAAATACTATAGAAATCTAGAAACGCTTTCCAATGGTTCGATTCAAGAAATGGATGCTACCACGGATGATTTGGTTTCATCGATCAAGAATAAAATAGAAAAAGCGAATGTTCAGAAGTCACATAAATCTTTTTTGAACCCAAACAGAAATGGTTTGACTGGAAATCCTTTCGATTTAGATCGGTTATGCTTAAGAATCTCAAAATATATAGAAGGAATCATTCTTATCCGGACGAATTACGATATCTCTCCTCCAGGGCTAAATATCTAAAGGTATGCGACGAAAATAAATTGACATTGTACAATAAAAACATTAGGAACCTAGATTTTGTAAAATGCAGTAAAGACTGGTGGAACTTGTCTAATTCACTTAAAGAACATAGTCATACACCAGGGGGTAACCTTAATGCCAACGACTTTCTCTCTCACTTTAAAACTATGTTGCAGAATCGAGACGATGCTCAATGTATTATGTGGTGTATGCCTTGTTTTGTTGATGCCTTCTTAGGTTCTCCAATTGAATTGTATGAAATATACGCAGTTATAAAGAACCTGAAGTCAAATAAATCGTAGGGCAAGATGGAATCCCGTATGAATTCTATAAATTTGCTCCCCATGGCTTTTTGAATGATATATTGACAGTTTTTAATCAAATATTCCTTAGCGAGCCTATACCACAAACCTTTAAACAGTCAATTTTGATTCCTATTTTTAAGAAAGACGACCCAAACTCACCAGTTAATTACAGAGGTCTATCACTAATCGAAACTTTGTGCAAAATATTCAATAACATTTTAGTGAATCGTATATCGAATTGGCTCTCAACTTATAATATTTTAAATGAGTTTCAATCTGGTTTTCGAAAAAACTACTCCACGGTTGACAATATATTCAATCTCGTCAACATTGTAAATATAAATAAGTTAAATAATAAAAACACTTTTGCATTTTTTGTTGATTTCTCATGTGCCTTCGATCTGATTCCCAGGAATAGTCTCTTTTACAAACTTTCCTGTATATGACTCTCATCTAAAGATATAAGAATTCTAAAATCATTGTATGATAATACGGAAACTAGAATCTGGGATGCAAATACATTCTCCGAATCTTTTCCAGTAGAAACTGGAGTAAAACAAGGCTGTATTCTTAGTCCAGTCTTATTTTCTCTATATGTCAACGACCTTCCGGAATTCCTCCCAGGAGGTGTTAATGTTGCAAATACAAGTATAAAAGTTCTGCTATATGCAGACGATATTGTCTTGCTATCAGACTCTCCCAGTTCATTACAAAATATGATTAATGCTTTAGAAATGCATTGTGTAACAGGATTTGAAAGTTAATCTATCCAAGTCGAAATTAGTAGTTTTTCGCAAGGGCCCACGAATATCCTCTAATTTAATGTGGTGTTATAGAGAAAAAGACATAGCAATTGTCAATTGCTATACATACCTCGGAGTTGAATTGACATATAATCTGTCCTTTATAAAACATCTTCAGAGAAAATTATCTGCTTCTAAAATCGCTATTAACCCAACTTGGTCGAATTACATAAGTCATCCAAAAATTTCTAGAGATAATAAATAAAAAATTTTCGAAGCTTGCTCAAAATCCATAATGTTATATGCTGCACAAATATGGGGCTATGAAAGATTTGAAGATGTGGAAAAGTTACTTCGGATTTTTTTAAAGAAATTACTGCTCTTGCCAAACAATACCACAAACTATGTCTTATACATAGAAGCCGGCCTAAATACTTTATTTACTTCAACTTTAAAAATTCACTTTAGCTACATTGAAAAAGTATTGAATCTTAGTCCTGATAGATTACCGCGAATATTAGCTGAAAATGTAATAGTATTGAATGTCTCCTGGGCAAAAGAATGGTCAAATTTATGTAATACATTGGAATACCCTCTGCCTAACGACGGTACTCCTATATGTGTATACTGGAGGAGAATACTATATGCTTTGCAAATGAAAGAACGTAACGATTTTTGCTGAAATGCTTCTAATTCCCAATTCCACGACCTCTATTGTCAACTAAATTATAACGTAACACCTAAACTAACCGCTAAATTATCTACTCGTGCTACCAGTTTAATTATAAAAGCTAGATGTGGTCTCCTTGATCTAAATGCAAGATGTTTTAAAGACAATACAGATGGAATATGCACACTTTGTAACATGGACGAATCAGAAAACACATTCCACTTCATTGGTATTTGTCCTATTTACCGCGAATTTAGAATTGTGTACCATGGCCAAATTATTCTCAACGAAAATGAAGTTATTAATATACTAAATGGCACGAATTTCCTCAATTTGTATAAATATATAGAAATTTGTTCTCAATATAGAAAATTAATTCTTAATGAATCCAATACATTTACAGTATATACATTTAAATGTCACTCCGGCTCACAGCAAATAGATTATAATAATGTTACTATCTATATTTTAATATTGTTATAACTAAGAATCTATTAATAAATAATAATAATAATTTCAATTAATGTTTATGAAGAAAATGTTGATAAAATTAAATTGTAAACAATTTTTTTTTAATTTTTGTTGCAGCTTGCTATTTAAAGACGAATTTGCATTTTTATTGAGTGCATAAAATTGTAGTATATTACCCATGCAAAAAGGGGGGTTCGTCTGGTAATGAAATAAATAAATAAAAACAAACGAATTTTAGTATTAAATGTAAATATTGGGGAATCTTTATTGTTTCTATTTTCGAATCAAAAGGTAGGGTTATTACCGTGTATGTGGTTGGCGACAAGGCCTGTGTGCGCGAGCGTAGTGCAAAACGACATGTGGTGAACGCAGAGGCTAGTTACAAGTGTTCGACTACCATAGATTTTGCGAATAGAGAGAGAGAGAGAAAGACCCGAAGATGAGCAAGGCAGCCAAACAACAACCACCGCCCGTAGGCAACCCTCACTCTAACACATCCGTACTATGCGAATCAAGTCTCCGAAGAGGGGTGTAGAGGAGATTCCAGTGATGTCAATACGCGACCGGTAGTGATCAAGCTCGGGAAGTTGAGACAATGCTGCGTACGTGAACAACCCATATTTTAATAATAAATCATGAGTTCTGCAAAACAATCCACGATTTTTTTAATATCGGACCTACTTGGAGTTACGCCACTTTCACTATATGTACATCCGAATTTGGCATCTACGCGGTATAGAAATATTGTTTGCATTTCTGAACAGACCTTACAGATGAATCGAGTCCAAATATACTGTCTGAAGAGGCAAACACTGGTAGTGAACGGGTGGAGACAAGTAAGACACTGCCAAAAACTGATGTGGAAGTAGTCAATAACACCACCAGTTTACCAATAGTACCGCCACTTTTGCAGGAAGTTCCCAGCAAAGGTGGTGATCAAAATAAAAAAGAGTCACAAAAGGATTCAAAAGAATGAGGGAGCGACAAAAAATAACACCGCCTCCCAAAATTGTCTACTGGAAGATGGTGTAATAGGTAGTGAACGAAAGGAGGAGAATCACCCACTACGAAATAATGAGGGAGTGCCACCAGATAGGATAGACTCCCAAAAAAAACTTTTACTGGAAAGACAATGATTGAGGTCGTCCAGATAAACCTCCACCGGAGCGAGACAGCATCCAACGCTCTGATGGACATCATAAAAAAAGGCAGGGTTCATATTGCTTTGATCAAGGAATCATGGACAACTAGAAACAAGGTTACTGGATTAAACCATGTAAACTATAACCTTTTCTACGCTAACACATGTACTTGTCCAAGGACATGGAAATATGTACCTGGCGTTAATATATCTGCCATTCGATGCGCCGACATTGCCACCTACGTCGGAATTACAGCGTCTAGTGAGGGAATCCAAACACACAAGTAATGTGTTATTAGCTGGTTGCGACGCCAACTCCCATCATATCGCTTGGGATAGTACTATCACCAATAAAAGGGGACACGTCCTTATAGAATTTTTGAATACAAATGACCTCAAACTCGTAACATAGGAAACGCTGCAACCTTTGTTAACAAAATTGGTGAAGAAGTATTAGATATAACGATATCGAGCCATAACCGCCAAAAAGACGTAAGCGCCACTCACAAAAATTTATACGAGAAGGTTTCTTTTGCGATTATATTTTTTAAGTGCATATGTAATGCATACATCTGTTTATATAACTCTGAAATTTTGTATAACGGTACATTTTACTGCTATAAATTTCTGAAACATGATGCCATTTGTCGTAAGTAAACGATTTCTCTCAAAAAATTAAAAGTAATTCATGGTGGCGGTTAGGGCTCCATATGTTCAGAAAATCTTATTGATGAGATCCATGAGTGGAGTGTTTCGGATGAACACTATTATTCGGACCACCGTTATATAAGGTTTAAAGTTGCACGGCCACCGCTGAACCCAATAAATTTCTGTAATAAGGCTAAGATCGACTAGACTTACTACTTAGAAATCGATTGGGCCAGCCTACACGCGATTATCTATGTACAGAAGACATCATAGAATACAGAAGACATTGCATATCAATGTGAATAAGATTACCGAGGCCCACTTCGAGAAATGAAATCTGCCTTTGAAAAACCCTGGATGACAGGACTAATTCGGTCGTTGTCCGCAGACTTTACAAAAGAGCTCGTCGTTAAAAAACAATCAGTATATTGGGACGACTACCTCAGAAGACTCAAAGAATACAATAAAATCATTAGATCGGCGAAACGTAACTCCTGGAGGCTTTTCTGTGAGCAGGTAGACAGCGTTAACAGCATGTCTAAAATGAAAAAGTTCCTCTCAAAAACTCATGTCCAAACTGAAACACTGGTGGATGACACGGGTAAAAGGATGGAAACTATAGACTATACCGTAAGGCTCTTGATGAAAACTCATTTTCCGACTGGTAATGCTGGACCAGCAGAGGAACAGTTACAGAATGAAAATGTATTGCATCAAGTACCTATTTCGGATATAACAGAGTTAAAGAAGCGATAAAAAGGTTCTCTCCCTTTAAGGCTGCGGGACCAGATGGAATATTTCCAGCACTTCTGCAGAATGAGGTGGATGTGGATCAACTCATCTGGCCTAACCCATTCTTATACCCCAAAAAATGGTAGGAATCAAGGGTGATCTTCAAACCAAAGACTGGCAAGGCGAGTTTTACGAATCCAAAGGCTTATCGACCCATTAGCCGAACTTCTTTCCTGTAAAAAATAATAGAGCGAATAATTGATGACATGGTCAAAAGTAAAAAAGCGGATGACAGGCTAAAATTCAAACAACACGCATATGTCAAAGGAAGATCAGTGGAAACAGCTCTGCATGAGGTAGTGCACCACATAGAAGAGTCCTTCAGTAAAGAAATGTATACACTTGCTGTTTGTATAGACATTGAGGGCGCATTTAACAATGTACAGATCGATACACTTATTCAGTCCTTAGACGAGTTTCAGGTTGATCGGGCGCCGAAAAACTGGATCAACAATATGCTAAGGAATAGGTGGACTATTTGTGGGTCATATGACTTAACAATTAGAGACAAGGTAAATCGTGGTATACCCCAGGGAGGCACTTTATCACCTCTTCTATGGGTTACGACGATACACAGTCTCCTATAAGCCCTCACCAAAGAAGGACTTAAACCAGTCTGTTATGCAGACGACGCACAGTGGGCTAAAATGGAAAAAAATGGACATAATTCTGCCATTTCAAAAGTTTGATCGATTTTCTCCAATCGCAAAGCTAAATTGTTAAATTTTTCTTTTTATTTATTTGTATTAGGGTGCAACAAAATCGACTGCAAAGGGAATCCCGAGCGCGGCTTTTCATATCGAAGATATAGGACTAAAAGTAAAAAATTCCATTTTCGGGGATTTTTGATGTATTTTTTGGGAATTGAGGGATTTTCCATTAGAAATTTCCACATGTTGCGTTTGATTATTATTTCTAATATCAAAAGAAATAACTTTAAAAAAAAATCATCGAAATATATAAATTTTTGGGATTTTTTACTTTTAGTCCTATATCTTCAAAATGAAAAGCCGCGCTCGGGCTTCACTTTGCAGTTGATTTTGTTACACCCTAATACAAATAAATAAAAAGAAAAATTTAACAATTTAGCTTTGATATTGGAGAAAATAGATCAAAGTTTTGAAATTTATGTAAAAAAAGGTCCAAACCGGAGAAGGGTGGCAACCACACCAATTAAAATTTTGGCTTCGGATTTTCTCTAGCATATTCTGCGAAACGTCTCCTTTAAAATGAGTATAAATTTGATATACTTCGTGTAACAAACTTTTTCTACAAGACCTAAATACGAATTGGACTTTTTTCGCCAAAAAATCTCCAAAACTGAAATTTTTCAAAAATATGACTTTATAGGGCCATGACTTTCTTATTTCTTCACATATGTTATCGGTTCTTTTTTCATGATATTGTTACTTTTATTGGCAATCCACAAAAAAACACGCGAACAAAATCGGTAATTTTTTGACTGAGATATTGGCTAAACTCCAAGGCAAAGTCGGCGAAAAAATGAAAAATTCAAATTTAAAATCCACATATCTCGGAAACTATTCAAGACATCTTCAACCTATACAATGTTTATTGTAGGTCTGGTCTAGGAGTATCCACAGAAAAAAACGCCACTCAAATCGGACACTCCGTTCAAAAGTTAGAAGCCGATGAAAATTTTGTATACCCGAGGTGGTCAACTATAGGGCCCTGTAGCTCCGCCCCTGTATGAGATAGGGGGCCCAAGTTCCGAACTTAAACTCTCTAACACCTCTTGTATACACACCTAAAATGTCATCGCCATACGATAAGTGGTTTTGAAATGGCAGAACTATGTCCATTTGTTTTCCATTTTAGCCCACTGTGTGACGTTGTAATACTTCTAAGGGGCTTTAATCCAAATCTATTATGCAGAAGAGCTGAGGAGGCACTTAACATAGCATATAACTGGGCACAATCAAGGGGATTAAATGTTAACCCAGACAAAACAGAAATATGTCTATTTACAAGGAAAACGAATTTACAAGGAAAGGAAGTTTTACCCGGCCTCGATTCTTGAATAAGACAATTGCTAAACTAACAAGTAAGAATGTTCAGTCGTGTAAACGGACTTATGAATCCCATCACCTTGAGTCCCAAAAAAATATTAGTACATTTATTATTTTTGTTTTAATTAAATTATTATCAATTTAAATTTCATTTACTAACTTTAAACTATGTACTGGTATTAAAGATATAAGCTGTTAACTTTTATTGTAAAATGGTCTATTTGTGTGGGGGGTAACCAAAGGGGCGTGCCAATAACGGCCACTTTTCTCTAGACTCTAGGTACTATGAAAGCATTGCACTGTACGAAATTTCAAGTATTTGTATGCACTGATATTAAAGTTAAAAGCTTTTAACTTTTGGTACAAAAAGGTCCATTTGTGTGGGAGGTACCAAAAGAGGCGTGGCAATAATGCCCATTTCTCAATGTATTGTATGTGCTATTAAATCATTACACTGTACAACATTTCAAGTCTTTGTATTCTCTGGTAATAAAGTTATAAGCTATTAACTTTTGGTTCAAAATTTTCCATTTGTGTGGGAGGTACCAATAGGGGCGTGGCAACTTCGACCATTTTTCTCGAGGTAATAGTGACTAATAAACTAATACTATGTGTAGAATTTCAAAGGATAGTATAGAAGTTATTAAATAATCAATATTTCAATAAAAGTTAAACCTTTGTGGGGGAGCTACTACTAGAAGGAGTGGACCATATGGCCCATCTTCGAACTTAGCCGGAGATAGAAGAAAATATTACCACATACCATATTTGAAGTCAATCGGTTACTCCTTTCGAGAGTTATCGTGCGCACCAGCCAGCAGACAGACGGACGGACATTGCTCATTCGACTTAAAATGACGTAAAACGGTTATTCACCGAACATAGTTAGGGTCTTAGGTCACTCCTCCGATGTGCTACACTTTTGGCTCGTAGCAAATGATATGTACCTTCATCTTCAAAGTGGGGGTAAAAAGGTGATCATGGATCGAAACTTTACTGAAAAGATCATCTTGGATTCAAAGTGCAGAGAGCTTCGACTAAACAACGTGGAAACTTGGAAACCTTTCGAAGCCACGAAGAATGAGTTGAAGCACTGGTCGGTGATGGCTCACGAAACTGTGTGGAATAGCGCAACAGTAGGAGCAACTGGACAAGTACTGTGGGGTGACCGAAATGAAAAGAAAACAAGAAGTTTTCTGAAACTAAACAAGATCGATATTAGTAAGATGATGAGTGTTCTAATGGGACACGCAAGCTTACAAGCACATCTTCATCGCATATGACCAGGAGGATATATTACCAGACTTGACTCATCCCAGAGGATGAGTCAAGTCTGGTAATATATATATATATATATATATATATATATATATATATATATATATATATATATATATATATATATATATTTATTCCTTTTACTCCTGTGAGGAGCATAGGGCCGTAACAATGGATTTCCAATTTACTCTATTTAATGCACAGTATTTAATTTCATTCCAGCTTAGGTTAAGGATCGCTGCTTCCGATTCAATTTGTCGTCTCCAGGTGTGTGATGGGCGCCCCCATCACACACCTGGTGTGGTCTATCCATCCCCGTTTACGCCTTCTAATCTCAATATGGATTGGTTGCTGTTGTGTTAATGCACACAAATCTTTATTGTTAATTGTCCTGGGCCAGAATATACGAACAATTTTGCGCAAGCACTTGTTCATGAATACTTGCAGAGGATATGACTGGAAGATACTGAGAAAATTCGCGTCTAGTACCGATTTCCTGTAACTCGTGAGGTATAAAACGATCATAAATAAGGAGCAAACAACAGGCCGGACCACTGGCTTAAGTGTACGTCCATGGACATGAGACGTTTAAATGCCTCTCTTCAACCTAACCTATTACAATTTAGCAGATAGCAATTCATTTAACCCTAGAAATATGCTTGCCAATTTTTAAAATATCGGTTCAGTTTTATATACAGGGTGGCTGATATGTATTGCAACCAACTTCAGGTTGCTATCATTTCTAAACCGCTAGTCTGATAGCTGACAGATTTATTTCAGTGACAGTTCATTTTATTGTTTACAAGCTTACAAAAGCATTTTGATCTATTGCATTCAGAAAAAAAGTTATTCGTGATGGAATTCAAGCGTGATAGTGTGATTGCTTTATATTTGGGTGGAAAAACACAAGTGGCTATCGTTAGAGCCCTCCAGCATTTAAATGTGAATAAATCTTTTGTTTCTCGTACCATTGCTCGTTACCGTGATACTGGCAGTGTTGCATCGCGTCCAAAAAGTGGACAAAAAAAACGGTAACAACACCAGAAATTATCCGAAAAGTGAAGGCCAGATTTGATCGAAATCCTCGCCGCAGTGGTAGAAAAATTGCGGCGCTTCGCCGGGAATGGGCCAAAATACCGCAGAGCCACTTTCGTGCAGCGTGTGATGGCTTTGTCGGCCGTTTGAAGGCCATAATTCGTGCCAAAGGTGGCCAATTCGAACAAATCTAAACTGTTTCTAAAATGTTATGTTATTTCCGACACTTTTTGCTTTTGAACAATAAAATTTAAAAAAAAAATAAAAAAATATAGCGCTTTACTTTGTTGCATTACATATCAGCCACCCTGTACATATCAATATATAACTATATCCCGATTTTGAATCTAAGGGCTATATAATTCGTCTTTTTATACTCGTATGTGTCTTCCGATTTGGTATCTAAGCGCCATAGAAGCTGTATTTTATACCCGATTAATATGAAACTTGATAATGGGAAGTCTCTTCACCCATAATAAATATTTTTAATTGGAATAATTGGAAAAATATATTTTGGTGTTTTATCTTTATGAATTGATAAATGTATGTTGTATTCCTAATACTTTTCCAGACTGAGTAATTTGAGCAGTTATTGCAACAATCAAACATAATTGAGATGGATTTAATATTTCAGTTGCAGGAAAAACTAAATGTTTGAATTCTGGGAGAAATAGACAAATATATAAAATTACAGTAGATCCGCGGTTCACCGACCACAGACTTGACGATGGACTAGACCAATTCAACTCTATTAAATTACTATGGTTATCAAAAAATTGCAATATGGAGATTAACATAGATTCTTCGAAGTCGACAGTTTAGACGCAATTCTAAGAAAGAATCATTCACTGGTAAGGATATACATTTGTGAGCAACTTTTTATACTTTATGTGGGTTTGGTACAAATAAATTCAATTTGAAAATCAATAAAAATATTACAAACGTATATGTTAATATTGTACAACTCAGTATGTTTCCGAACTAACTTTTTCAAATGGAGTATTCCCTTTCTTCTTCGAACTTCAGTTTTAATTGATTTTCACTTCTATTTTACAGATAAAATTGCCATAAATAGGTTTGTTTTACTTCACTCGTTTTTGTTACCCAAATATTTTATTTTAATATGTGTTGTCAATTGTCCTAGGCAATTCATTGTTATTCAAGGAACTCTTGGGATAATACGATTTATATTACAAAGGCAAATATTATTTGAACACCAACTAAATACAGGGTGGCTGATATGTATTGCAACCAACATTAGGTTGCTATCATTTCTAAACCGCTAGTCTGATAGCTGACAGATTTATATCAGTTTTTTTTTTCCAATTCATTACATTTTTTTATTGAATCTTTCATTTTTATACAATGAAAATAACAATAAGTGGACAAATCTTAACCTAAAATACTATTCTCTGGGTTATTGCCATTGCGAATAAACCATTGAGACTTTACACGATTTTTTACTTAAACAAAAAGGTTAACATTTCAAATTTAAGAATTCATAATTACATTTCATTTTTTGTTTTTGATTAGTTTTAATTTAAATCATGTCCAGCGTATCTCTCCTTCTAAGGCGGTTATGACCTTCAAAATTTAGTAGTTCTCGAGCCAGGATGTTTGGATGATTGAATAGTTTACCCACGTAACACCGGCAATATTTTTCAATTTCCTCTTTTACTGTTGGCATGTTGAGATCCTTATGGATGTTAGCGTTTCTTATATACCATGGTGCACCTGTAATTAAACGAAGAATATTCGATTGTCTTCTTTGTAATTTGCATACATTTGAAGCGCATGCTGTACCCCAGAGCTGGATACCATATGTCCAAATTGGCATCAATACCGTTTTGTATAAAAGAACTTTATACTCTGGATCTAGGGCAGATCTTTGGCTGATAAGCCACTGAAGTTGATTAGTTTTGAGTTTTATTTGAGTTCGAACAAATCTAAACTGTTTCTAAAATGTTATGTTATTTCCGACACTTTTTGCTTTTGAACAATAAAATTTAAAAAAAAAATAAAAAAATATAGCGCTTTACTTTGTTGCATTACATATCAGCCACCCTGTACATATCAATATATAACTATATCCCGATTTTGAATCTAAGGGCTATATAATTCGTCTTTTTATACTCGTATGTGTCTTCCGATTTGGTATCTAAGCGCCATAGAAGCTGTATTTTATACCCGATTAATATGAAACTTGATAATGGGAAGTCTCTTCACCCATAATAAAAATCTGTTCAGATTTGGTTATAGCCCCATTTTAGCACCCCTCGTTACGAAACTTGGAAGGGGGAAGTAACTTGCTGAATGTTAAAGAAATTGAATCAGTTTCAGTTATAAACCCAATATACATATTCATTTCAATCAAAGGGCTAGAAGTGTCTAATTTCCAAACGATTTTTATGCTACTTTAAAAAAGTGGTTTCTTGATCATTTTACTGCTGGTTTGGTTTGTTGTTGGGTCGTATAGGCGGGGCCAATCAATATCGACTTCATTTTTGTTGATTTCAAGGCGATTGCAACGATGGTTCTCCAGATATTCCTTTTTAATTATGGAGGTTTATGAGTCTATATATACCCGCTGATCCAATATTGACCATTTTTGCTGAGTCAAGCAAAGTTCTCCACATTTGAAGACGACCGAAGCAATAGTTCTTCATAACTTGTTTTCAATATTACAGTGGTGCTGATGTTATATCACGCCTTTTTTGTTGAGACGCTCTTACCGCTTTTCAAATACATACATGCAAAATTTAAGGAGTATAACTGGTTCTAGAGACATTTAGTTTTTATGAATGTTGTCGTATGGATGTCACTCAGATATCGCCAATTTTCTCTTGGGTCACGGATATTGCTATCAAATGCATCCATGAGAAATTTTAAGACAATTGGTATAATTGTTGTATAGATTTTGATTTAAATATTGGAATGGAATGTCGGGGCCACATACACTTATACGATATCAACCATTCCCTGTTGGACCACGCGCAGTGTAGTCACACTTGATGCTAGAAAGTTGTGCGAGTTAAGATGTGATCAATGGTCCTATTCAGCCTATTTTTGGACTCACTTAGACTCTCTTTAAATGCATATGTACAAAATACATATAGCTATGTAGTAGGTGCAAAGTTGTTCAGATGTCTCATTTTCATTTACTCATATGAGCTGGACCATTTACACATGATATATTAAAAACAAGTAAAAGCGTTAAATTCGGCCATGCCGAATCTTATATACCCTCCACCATGGATAGCATGCGACCTCACAAAATAACTCAAACCTAAAGAAAATAACACCGAAAACACAAAACAGTAGGAATCACAAGAAGTTAGATGCTATATATGGGAGCTATATCTAAATATGGACCAATATGGCCCATTTGCAATCCCAAACAACCTGCAACTATAAGCATTTTTTTAATGTTACCTTAAATAATGCATTCAATTGTTGGCATTAACTCAACAATCGTTGCATTGCCCTCTGATTAGTTTTCTTGCCTATATACATAAGTATTCCACTCAATTAGTTCATTTTGAGTACTTCTATTAATTTGATTGCAAACCAACCCCAACTTGTTGTCCTTGATTTAGATCTGAAAAGTAGGTCGATTGGATGAAGTTTGTTCTGCACTTATTTAAATATTTTTAATTGGAATAATTGGAAAAATATATTTTGGTGTTTTATCTTTATGAATTGATAAATGTATGTTGTATTCCTAATACTTTTCCAGACTGAGTAATTTGAGCAGTTATTGCAACAATCAAACATAATTGAGATGGATTTAATATTTCAGTTGCAGGAAAAACTAAATGTTTGAATTCTGGGAGAAATAGACAAATATATAAAATTACAGTAGATCCGCGGTTCACCGACCACAGACTTGACGATGGACTAGACCAATTCAACTCTATTAAATTACTATGGTTATCAAAAAATTGCAATATGGAGATTAACATAGATTCTTCGAAGTCGACAGTTTAGACGCAATTCTAAGAAAGAATCATTCACTGGTAAGGATATACATTTGTGAGCAACTTTTTATACTTTATGTGGGTTTGGTACAAATAAATTCAATTTGAAAATCAATAAAAATATTACAAACGTATATGTTAATATTGTACAACTCAGTATGTTTCCGAACTAACTTTTTCAAATGGAGTATTCCCAAAATAATTTTATTAGAAAAGTATTTTCAAAACCTTTCTTCTTCGAACTTCAGTTTTAATTGATTTTCACTTCTATTTTACAGATAAAATTGCCATAAATAGGTTTGTTTTACTTCACTCGTTTTTGTTACCCAAATATTTTATTTTAATATGTGTTGTCAATTGTCCTAGGCAATTCATTGTTATTCAAGGAACTCTTGGGATAATACGATTTATATTACAAAGGCAAATATTATTTGAACACCAACTAAATACAGGGTGGCTGATATGTATTGCAACCAACATTAGGTTGCTATCATTTCTAAACCGCTAGTCTGATAGCTGACAGATTTATATCAGTTTTTTTTTTTCCAATTCATTACATTTTTTTATTGAATCTTTCATTTCTATACAATGAAAATAACAATAAGTGGACAAATCTTAACCTAAAATACTATTCTCTGGGTTATTGCCATTGCGAATAAACCATTGAGACTTTACACGATTTTTTACTTAAACCAAAAGGTTAACATTTCAAATTTAAGAATTCATAATTACATTTCATTTTTTGTTTTTGATTAGTTTTAATTTAAATCATGTCCAGCGTATCTCTCCTTCTAAGGCGGTTATGACCTTCAAAATTTAGTAGTTCTCGAGCCAGGATGTTTGGATGATTGAATAGTTTACCCACGTAACACCGGCAATATTTTTCAATTTCCTCTTTTACTGTTGGCATGTTGAGATCCTTATGGATGTTAGCGTTTCTTATATACCATGGTGCACCTGTAATTAAACGAAGAATATTCGATTGTCTTCTTTGTAATTTGCATACATTTGAAGCGCATGCTGTACCCCAGAGCTGGATACCATATGTCCAAATTGGCATCAATACCGTTTTGTATAAAAGAACTTTATACTCTGGATCTAGGGCAGATCTTTGGCTGATAAGCCACTGAAGTTGATTAGTTTTGAGTTTTATTTGAGTTACTTTAGAGTCTATGTGGCGCGACCACGCCAAACGCCGATCTAAATGGATTCCAAGGTATTTTACATGATCCTTTTGGGGAATCTGTGAATTGAAAATAGAAATTGGAGGACTTGCATCCCTTCGCAGGGTAAAAGTAACATGAGTACACTTTGAGGCATTCACCATTATTTTCCATTTTTTAACCATTCTTCTAGGATTCGGACATGAGACTGCAGTTGATCGGACGCAACTGAAGGGTTTTTGTGAGTACTGACGAAAGCAGTATCGTCCGCAAAAGTAGACGTGTGCGTAAAGTTGGTTATGGGCATATCTGCCGTAAAAATAACGTACAGTATAGGGCCAAGAATGCTCCCCTGTGGGACACCGGCATTTATTTTCTTAGGGCTAGAAAAAATGCCATTTGATTTAACTTGAAAAGACCGGTTAGTCAAATAACTCCTGAACAGTTTATGCGTGTTGATTGGCAGAAGGTCGCATATTTTGTACAAAAGTCCTTCGTGCCAGAGGGAATTGAGTCATTTATCCCGGGCGGATAGATTGTGTGAGAAATTATATCATCTATCACGGGCGGATAGATTGGGCGAGGAATTATGTCGTTTATCACGGGCGGATAGTGTGGGCGAGGAATTATGTCTATCACGGGGGGATAGATTTCAGATGTATCACTGTTGGGTGTAAAAACGGACACGAGGTAGTTTGCGAATGCATTTACTTTCTCTTCTGTGCTTTTTGCCCAGTTCCCAGGCGAATTGGGGATTCATGCGCAACAGGGCCTCGCATATTTTTTGTGGCCTTCCAGAGACTATAATCTGTTTTCTGAGTTGGATCCAGAGATAGCAAATATATTTTTAGATCACTTTCCTCGGCTGATTTTAGGGCTGATATTAATCTCTTCTGGCAATTTTTTAGTTTTTTTTTCTCAGTGCTGGCGATATTGTTGCCACTCTCTTCTAACGCTTCTTTTTTCATTGATTAACTCTTGGATGCCTGTTGGGTTATTGGAGTTATCTCTTTTGAATGCGCTTTTTCGAGTAGCCACTTTAACAGCACTGTTTACGACGTCTGTGAATAGGTTTACCGCGGCTTCAATTTCATCCGTTGTACGTAACGATACACCATCGGATAGGTGTGAGCTAACATATTTTTTATATTTTAGCCAGTTGGTATACTTAGTGGGCAAACTGTCACACCCATTTTCATGATTGTTGTAATGCAGTGTCAAAATGGTAGGCGAATGATCCGATGATAGATCAAGTGATGGACATAGAGATAATTGTTCACGCCTTATATTTTTTATTATAGCGAAATCAATAAGGTCGGGCATTTTATTCAGATCTGAGGGCCAATATGTTGGATGACCGCTCGAAGCTACATCTAGTTTAGCAGATGTTATGGCTTTAAGTAGTTGTCTACCTTTTGGAGTAGTGAGGCGAGAGCCCCAAAATGTGTGCTTGGCATTGTAGTCACCTGCTACCAAAAACTTTGTGCCAAGAGTGGAGAAGAACTCCATGAATTGATCTTTGTTAATATTGTGCCTAGGGGGACAATATATCGACGATATCACCAGATTTGTGCCTGTGATAGCGATAGATGTTGCTTGTATATGCTCCGTCCTATATTCGGGCATAGGATAATGTATGATTTTATTTTGGACAATAAGAGCTTTACCACCACAGGCTCTCCCGCTAGGGTGTTTAGTATCGTATGTGGAATAACCACGTATCCTAAAACTATTTCTGGTTGAAAAATGTGTCTCAGAGACTAATAAAATATCTGGTTTCGGAGAAAATTTTCTACCTCATTTCTGTGTTGGCTCAGGCCGTTTGCATTCCAATAACAAATTCTCATTGGATTTATTTTTGATTTAACACGAGTTGCATAAGCATACTTTGATTTCTCATCATTTCTTGCATCATGCTTTGCATATTCAACATGAATGAATTCATAGTTTTTATTAATTTTTCTATTGAGTTTTCGAGGGGAAGTTGAGGGATTTCTTGTCATACGGGCGTATGACATATTAGGATGAATTGTATTCTTTGGGATTCGGTTTACGTTTGGGTCGCTAGAACTAGCATTTTCGTAGGAGATACGGTTCTTAAGCCTGGGAAAGGCGATGGAATATAGCTTGCATATATTGGAGTTTTATTAACATTGTTTGATTTTTTCATGTGCTTATAGACAGGGCAACCCCTGTAGTTTGCTGTATGCAGGGTTACCATACGTCCTCCTTTGGGAGGACATGTCCTCCTTTTTAACCAGTGTCCTCCCTCCTTTCTTAAAAACATTGGTTTTGTCCTCCTTTTTTACAAATTCAACTTTTTAACAAACTGTAAACCACATGAATTATTTTCACAACAACTTTTAGTACAATGCTAGTGAGTTTGCCCCTTTTTATACTCTCCACAATAGGAAGGGAGGATATCAATTTTGACACTCCGTTTGTAACACCTATAAATATTGATCTGAGACCTCATAAAGTGTATATATTCTTAATCGTCGTAAAACTCTAATACGATTGAGCCATGTCCGTCCGTTGTAATCACGCTACAATCTACAATAACTCAGCTAAATGACTGAAATGTGGTACAGATACTTCTTATAGCAGCAGGTTGGGATTGAAAGTGGGCAATATGGGTTCACTTTTTGATATAGCCCCTATATATAGAATCTCCCTAATCACACGAACAATGGTAGTTATAGGTCCATGTTTTGATATAGCCCCATACAAAGGTCCCACTGAATTTGACTTCGTAACCCTACAAAATCCACAAATTTCAATGAATTGGGCTGAAATTTGGTAAAATGGGTTTATTTGTCCCCAAAACAATTGATATGCGATCGATGGTATATAAGATTCGGCATGGTCAACGCTTTTACATGTTTATTATAATGGCTATTTTTTTTCCTGCAAAAAAGTGCAACATTTTCGTTGCCGTTTTCCCTAAAACTGGAGTCTTATGAAACATTTAAGAATTTTAAAAAATGAGCTATGTTTAATTCGAGGTACAACACCAGTTCGACATAAAAAGGGAAAAATATTTTTTAGAATTTCACGTCGACGGGGTAACATTTATTTCAGAATCGAAATCACCATAAATTTGTTTCGAGACAGATGTTTTTAACGCCTAAAAATACTGGAGCTAGACCCACTTTAAAGTACAACGATCGACTCAGTATCACCCCGATTTGAAATTTGGCAATAAGGACATTTCACACCTGGGAAATTGATCAAAATCGGTTCAGATTTAGATATATATATATATATATATATATATTTTCCAGACTTTTAGCGGTACAGAAGCTGTTTTTTATATCTAATCGCTTTGAAAATTGGAGTTTCTTGATCCAAGGACCCACACAGTCGAATTTCATGTACATCGGTGTTAGATTTAGATGTAGCACCCAAGTACAAAAAATGTGAATAAAATCTGCTCATATTTAGATATAGCCTACATATATAAATATTTCCTCCAATTTGGCATATAAGCGCTATAAAATATAAATTGTCGATCATTGGAAAAATATATTTATAAAACTTGACAATATTTCTTCTTATTGTGCTCCGATAGGGTGGTGTAAAGTTTAATTGTAGACTAAATAAAAAATGTTCATTCTTTCCAATTACTGTGTTTTTAAAATGTCCTCCGAAAATACCAAACTCTCTTTGTAAATGTCACAAATGTCCTCCTTTTCTGGCACAAAAGTCCTCCTTTCCGAAAAAGTTTATGGTAACCCTGGCTGTATGGTTCTCACCGCAGTTACTAAATTTTTTTGCGCCGGTATCTGTTCTAGGATAGGGACAGTCGACGGACTTGTGCACTTCGCCACATCTGACACAAACGGCGGGTAATTTACAGTATGCCTTGGTGTGTCCAAATTCTTGACAATTTGTACATTGGGGAGGATCGGCTCGTTTTAAAGGTTCCTCGACTCGAATTCTACGGTTGCACAAATATCTTAGGTCGTAAATAGGATGAGGTGCGCCTTTTTTCTTTATTCTTGAAGAATCAAATGTTAGTTCAACCTTAAACATGGGCTGAAGAATTTTCTTTTTATTTATAATGTTTATTATGGATTTTACTTCGTAACCCTCTTTAGCAAGTTCATCGATTATTTCAGCTGTTGAAACTGTACTATCAATACCCTTAATTACTACCACAAGACCTTTTGAACTCTTAAGCTGGTAAGTGTAGTAATTCTTTTTCTCGAGATCGAGCAACCCAACCACCTTTCTATAAGACACTTCGGTGTACGTCTGAATTTTTGTTTCGTATACATTGCCTCTACGAAGTGAAGCAACATAGAAGTTTTCTTTGCCTAGTAGCTAGGACAGCTTATTTACCAACGCGTTAGTTGTTTGTTGCCGCAAGAAAAGCGTAGGTGGTTTGGGTTCTCTTACAGTTTCATTTGTTTCTTCATTATTATCATCAGAGCTGAGGAGGTCAAATCGGTTCGAACTTACCGCATTCATTCCTTTGGAAACTTTGGGATCTGGTTCCTTATGAGGAGACCTTGCACTTGCCTTTCGTTTTGTCACTAAAATATATCTTTCTATACCAGTTTGTATTTTACCATCTTTGCCCGTTGTACTGTTTGGATTTGTTCCTTTGGGGATTGTTCCTGTGCTGTGGCAACACTATTTCCATTCGGATTTGCTACTGAACTTGAAAGCATACTTTTAGGCACTACGTTATTTTGCATTGTATTTGTTAAGCTGAGTATAGACGATTGCCAGATCGGCAAACGTTATCAACCCTGCTAAAGTGCTGCAAATATACGGACAATGACAAATTGTTAGGCAAAGGTGAATTGACAGTTCAGACGATTGCAAGAAAACATTACAATTTTACATATTTACAATATATGTTGTAAATATTTATATGCAGGATTGCCAATAAAAATACATTATAGACAGTGTTGCAAATAAAATGTTTTTCTGGCAATGGCCCCGTTGTCACATGCATAAACTTCGCACATATAACAATCTGCAAATTATCTCGCAATTGCTTTTCTGCTAACGTTGCAAAACAAAAATTGTGTGTTCACACGGTTGTAAATTCACAGGGTTGCATTTTTCCGCCATTTTTCTGGCAACGTTGTCCAATCTGCAAATCGTGTGTACTTACCTTTAGCATTTCTGTTTGATTTGTTTCACTACTTGACAACTGATTTTTAACTTTATTATTTTTCTTGCACAACGTTACACTTTAGCAATAAACTTTAACACAGAATTATAACCAAATCACTTGTTAATAGCGTCCAACTCGCTTTATATGCTTTAGCAGGGTTAATACCAAAGAAAATAATTTTTTAATAGAGTTATTGTGAGAGCCACTATAAACACGTCTGTACGCAACTATGTTGCCAGATGAATATGTGACAGTGACAGTTCATTTTATTGTTTACAAGCTTACAAAAGCGTTTTGATCTTTGGATTCAGAAAAAAAGTTATTCGTGATGGAATTCAAGCGTAATAGTGTGATTGCTTTATATTTGGGTGGAAAAACACAAGTGGCTATCGTTAGAGCCCTCCAGCATTTAAATGTGAATAAATCTTTTGCAGTGTTGCAACGCGTCCAAAAAGTGGACGAAAAAAACGGTAACAACACCAGAAATGATCCGAAAAGTGAAGGCCAGATTTGATCGAAATCCACGCCGCAGTGGTAGAAAAATTGTTCGTGAGCTGAACATATCGCGAGAACGGATACAACACATATTAAAAAATTAACTTGGACTAAAGCCATTGAAGTTCCAAAAAGTGCAAGATCTCAACGATGCACAAAAAAAGTTAGACTGGAAAGAGCCAAGGAGTTGCTTCGCTTGCACGAAAGTGGCCAGTTACCGAATTTGGTTTTCTCCGATGAGAAGCCATTCCAAATTGAGCAGTTTGTGTTTACTTGCGCCGCCGATGGTAATGGCGTGGGCCGCCGTAACGGCCGATGGTCGCTTCCCCGCTCGTATTCATCGACCATGGGGTCAAAATAAATGCCGAATATTATCGGGAAAATGTCCTAAAGACAGTATTGAAGCCCTGGGCAGACAAACATTTCGGCCGCAGACCATGGACATTCCAACAGGACTCAGCACCATCGCACTCAGCACGCGTCAACCAAGAATGGCTTAAAAGGAGGTTCCTCGCTTCATTTCTACCGCGCAATGGCCACCAAGATCTCCTGATCTCAATCCGTTTGACTTTTGCGCCTGGGGCATTTTAGAGAGTAAGGTTCGCACTAAAAAATACCAAAGTATCGATCATCTCAAGACGGCGCTTCGCCGGGAATGGGCCAAAATACCGCAGAGCCACTTTCGTGCAGCGTGTGATGGCTTTGTCGGCCGTTTGAAGGCCATAATTCGTGCCAAAGGTGGCCAATTCGAACAAATCTAAACTGTTTCTAAAATTTTATGTTATTTCCGCCATTTTTTGCTTTTGAACAATAAAATTTAAAAAAAAAAAATAAAAAAATATAGCGCTTTACTTTGTTGCATTACATATCAGCCACCCTGTATATTTAAAGCAAGTACAAAAATAAATACGCCAACTAAACACACAGACATACATCTAGTATTGAAAGCTTAAGTCGGTCGAAGTCGACTATATGATAATCTACACCACGTAGAGCAGAAAAATCACGCACATTGGCGTCCGTACAGCAAACGAGGTTGCAAAAATCAAAATTTTCGTGTGCGCCTACAATATTTTGAATAAACCCATCTTATGGGAAATTTTTCAACGAAATATGCTACCCTTAATAATATCAGACTTTTAGTTTAGAAGATAGAAGGCTAAAGTCGGGCGGGGCCGACTATATAATACCCTACACCACTCTCGTAATATTGAATAACTCTGAAATATAAATTTTGTAATTCATGTATAAATTGCTTACATAAATTTACTTTTGGACATTTTATACTTAAATAAAACCCTGTACCACAGTGTGGTGTAGGGTATTAAAACGATTGGATGTAAAATACAGCTTCTACAGGACTAAAGAGCCAAATCGGATGAAACATATACATGGGAGCTATAGCTAAATCTTAACGGATTTTCTGCAAATTCGGCAATGTTAGTCCATGGATCAAGAAAGTCTACCATTCTAAATATCAAAACGAGTGGATGTAAACTACAGCATCTATAGGACTAAAGGGTCAAATCGGACGAAAGATATGTATGGTAGCTATATCTAAATATTAACCGATTTTCTTCAAATTCAATAGGGATCTTTACAGCTGCGAAATACTTTAAACTGCAATTTTCAGAACGATCAGAGTGAAATTGCGAACTGTAGTCGACGAACAACTTTACATGGACTGTAATTTACATTCAATCATTTTGAAATTTAGAATGGTAGAGTTTCTTGATCCATGAACCAACACTACCGAATTTGAAGAAAATCGGTTAAGATTTAGCTATAGCTACCATATATATGTTTCATCCGATTTGGCTTTTTAGTCCTGTAGAAGCTGTATTTTACATCAAATCGCTTTTATACCCTACATCAAACTGTGGTACAGGGTATTATTTAAGTTTAAAATGTCCCAAAAGTAAATTTATGTAAACAATTTATACATGAATTACAAAATTTATATTTCAGAGTTATTCAATATTATGAGAGTGGTGTAGGGTATTATATAGTCGGCCCGCCCGACTTTAGCCTTTCCTTACTGGTTTTCGTTCTGTAATGTTTTGACAGGCAATTAGTTTGATCTAAAAATATGAAAATTGCATTTTAAGTCGGTTGCTCACCTGAGAGCCTTTGGAAAAGTCTGCTCCCAATATTCAGTATCTGTACAGGATTCACAAAAAACTACTCATTGCAATTACCAGGTACGCACCTCACCTAAAAATTACTTTGGCGTACAAGTAGTCAAGCAACAATTCACAGGTCCCTTCAGGTTGGCACAAATCTTATTCGGGCACGTGTATAATATCAAAATTGCATAATTCAACCTATATACAGATAATGGGTAAATTTTTAGGCATGGTAGCATAACCCTTTTTATAAAGCTTTAATCCAAAGGCATTACAAAATAAGCATACTCCATGGATTTGTCTACGACTGAAAGATGGTGAACTGAAAACATGGCATTGATCAATTTAAAACTAACTATTTGACCTGTTTAGAAATTCAACCACACCAACGTTTTTCGCGGAAAATGCTTTAGAAGAACTCGATAGCTTATATGGAAATATTATTTATCTGAAATATGCAAATATTAAGGCAAAATGAATAAAATCCAATCGAACCAATGGAAAAATTCAACCCATATACGAGGACTTGATTAATGACGACACCATCCTGGATACATCGGCATAATATAAAATATCAACCGGAGGAGCAAAAGGAGAAACAGTATGGAGTAGTGTTCAATTTTCACAAGAAAGAGGAAACTTGCCGATGCAACCAATGACTAGACCACGAAGCATTTATCGAAAGCGCTTACTATTAAATATACAAATCATAATGAAAAAGTTATGTCGCAGATTACAAAATCTGTTGCTGATGCAAGCCCACTGCGACCAAAGATGATTAAGGAAAGCATTCCACGCGCCCAAACTCACACATTGAAAAGTATGGTTTCAAAGAAGCCTTGGCCTTGTTTGTGGACTTACAACATTCCAAAGAGAAATGTGAGATACTAAGGGCGTCTTGCGACACGGGGCTGGCATTTTACCCGGTATCCGAAGAAGAAGTTGACCCCGACAGTCTATAAAATATTTCTGAAGAAGCAAATTCTCTTAACAAATTGTATAAAAAATTTAGATTGCAGAACACGTTCAAAGCATCAAGGGTAAGGCAAAATGAGGACCTCTTTAACATGTTGGCAGCAACTTCCGATGCACTTATTACTTCCCTGCGGCATGTGAAGTCACGAATGGAGTTAGAAATGATTTTTCCACAAATTTTAACTTAGATAACCCATAACTAAGCACCCTTTCCAAACACTCATTTCATAGGCTGAACAATTATCTATCATATGCCATTTATATTACTTGGTTCAAAAGATATGATTTTTGCAACGAAAAAACTCAAATGGCGCCACTCTGCGACGCACGGTGGTCCAGAATTGAATTTTACTGGCCTAAACCCTAATTTTTTCATCAACGATTTCTAAAATGTTGATACCATTCGCAAACTATTATGCATAACGGGTTCATTTTTTGGCTAGGTAGGTAGGGTAGTACACGGGGCAAAATCGCCTCTTTTGATATGTTTGAATATAAAGAAAATATATTTGGAACACAAATTTTTAAATATTATATATTTCTTAGCAAATAAATTTTATTTGAAAATCAATAAAATATATTTGGAACGCATATATTAATATATTACAACAAATTACATTTGCAAACTAAATTTCTCAAATAAAATATGTGTTTAAATACAAATAAAATTATTATTTAGGAATTTTTCCAAATATATTTTATTTAAAAAATATTTCCAAAACTTTTGCTGAGTTTTTCATATTTCAGTTTCAATTTTTCTTGGGTTTCGAATTGTACCTCCCAGTTATGATACCATATGCAACATTACCTTCTGTTTTAAATCAATCATTTAAAATTTCTGAGTATTCCAAGCCATCATTAGTCGTCAATCCTCTAAGTACTTTATATTGATCCAAGATTATATGATTTCAATTATTATTTTTTACGAACATTAAAAATTTCTACAAATTTAACTTTGAATTACTGAAAAATTTGAGACAATTTATGTATTTTATGAATACTTAAATGCAAATAAATATTTGTTTCGGAAATAATGGTCCCAAATAAAAACATATTGGAATGTAAACAAATATTTGTTTAGAACAACATCTTCCCAAATACACAATTTTTGTGTGTACCAAATATTACATGCTTAGAGTCTACCCCAAACATATATATGTTTCAAGCCGAATATGTTTGGGACAATATACTACAGAAACGATTTTTTTTCAGCGTGTAGTCTTTAAGAAATGGAATACTGTATTGTTTACACGTGGTGTGTTATTACGGGTTGCTATTTATATTTCTGGCCTAGGCAATGCTGTCGGATGAATTTCTCAAATATGGGTTGATTATAGACCAACTAAAACAAGGATCAGGCAATATAGAAAGAAGATTCTTTTCTGATCCCGAGAAATCATCTGAAATAACTGGTGTTGATATAAATCTCATTTCAAGATTTAAAACGATTATCGATGTACTTGCGTGCAACAAACAAATTGAATATACTAAGGAAACTGCACGAATATATACTACCAAATATCCATGGAGAAATATGTCTGAAACAAATCACAAAATTCTATATCATGGAGGATATGTCATTAAGCATCATATAAGCCCAATCGGAGATCTATCAGAGAAAGCCCAGGAAAAAAGAAATACGGTTTACAGATTTTATAGAGGGCACAATACCAGAAAAATATCACGAAATTGTCAACATCAGATCCGCTCATCTCTAGCATTCAACATCAATTGAAAAAATATCATCGGGACTTAGATGAAGAAGCAAAAGGGCTGGTAGAGGACAGAAATAATACTGAACTAAATATGGAATATTTCCAGGAAATTTTTCAATAAAAATTATAATTTACTGCTTTTGTAATATAAGTAAAAAAAAAACAATTTTTCCCTTAATATTGTTTAAATAAAACAAGTAAGAAAGTTCAGCCGGGTAAACCGACTTATAAATCCCCTCACCTTGAGTCCCAAAAAATATTAGAAAATTTATTTACTTTTTGTTTTAATTAAATTATTATCAATTTAAATTGCATTTAATAAATTTAAAGTATGTACTGGTATTAAAGTTATAAGCTGTTAACATTTAATGTAAAATGACCTATTTGTGTGAGGGGTAACAAAAGGGGCGTGCCAATAACCGCCACTTTTCTCTAGACTCTAAGTACTATAAAAGCATTGCACTGTACGAAATTTCATGTATTTGTATAAAATGGGCCGTTTGTGTGGGAGGTACCAAAAGGAGCGTGGCAATAATGCCCATTTCTCACTGTATTGTAGTTACTATTAAACCATTACACAGTACACAATGCGTAGAATTTCAGAGGATTCAAATAACTAGTATAGAAGTTATTAAATAATCACTAAATGTTAACCCTTTGTGGGGGAGGTACTAGAAGGAGTGGACCAATATGGCCCATCTTCGAACTTCGCGGGAGATAGAAGAAAATATTACCACATATCAAATTTGATGTCAATCGGTTACTCCTTTCGAGAGTTATCGTGCGCACCAGCCAGCAGACAGACGGACGGACATTGCTCATTCGACTTAAAACGACCCAAAACGGATATCCGCCGAACATACTTAGGGTCTTAGGTCACTCCTTCGATGAAAAAGTTATGTCGCAGATTACAAAATCTGTTGCTGATGCAAGCCCACTGCGACCAAAGATGATTAAGGAAAGCATTCCACGCGCCCAAACTCACACATTGAAAAGTATGGTTTCAAAGAAGCCTTGGCCTTGTTTGTGGACTTACAACTTTCCAAAGAGAAATGTGAGATACTAAGGGCGTCTTGCGACACGGGGCTGGCATTTTACCCGGTATCCGAAGAAGAAGTTGACCCCGACAGTCTATAAAATATTTCTGAAGAAGCAAATTCTCTTAACAAATTGTATAAAAAATTTAGATTGCAGAACACGTTCAAAGCATCAAGGGTAAGGCAAAATGAGGACCTCTTTAACATGTTGGCAGCAACTTCCGATGCACTTATTACTTCCCTGCGGCATGTGAAGTCACGAATGGAGTTAGAAATGATTTTTCCACAAATTTTAACTTAGATAACCCATAACTAAGCACCCTTTCCAAACACTCATTTCATAGGCTGAACAATTATCTATCATATGCCATTTATATTACTTGGTTCAAAAGATATGATTTTTGCAACGAAAAAACTCAAATGGCGCCACTCTGCGACGCACGGTGGTCCAGAATTGAATTTTACTGGCCTAAACCAGTAAGCATTGCACTGTACGAAATTTCATGTATTTGTATAAAATGGGCCGTTTGTGTGGGAGGTACCAAAAGGAGCGTGGCAATAATGCCCATTTCTCACTGTATTGTAGTTACTATTAAACCATTACACAGTACACAATGCGTAGAATTTCAGAGGATTCAAATAACTAGTATAGAAGTTATTAAATAATCACTAAATGTTAACCCTTTGTGGGGGAGGTACTAGAAGGAGTGGACCAATATGGCCCATCTTCGAACTTCGCGGGAGATAGAAGAAAATATTACCACATATCAAATTTGATGTCAATCGGTTACTCCTTTCGAGAGTTATCGTGCGCACCAGCCAGCAGACAGACGGACGGACATTGCTCATTCGACTTAAAACGACCCAAAACGGATATCCGCCGAACATACTTAGGGTCTTAGGTCACTCCTTCGATGTGTTACACTTTTGGCTCGTAGTAAATGATATATACCCTCCTCTCTAAGGTGAGGGGATACAAAAAATAACATTAAAAAGTTGGCATGAAAAGAATTTTTTTTAAGTATCGATTTTGGGGAATTTTTTTTAATTTTTTAAAATTTATTATTGAAATGGTTTATTTATTAACGTATGGCCTTCTTTTTATAAATAAAGAAGATGAAAAAAAAAAACAAAAAAAACACAATTCCGTGCAAAATATTAAAAAAATTCGAAAGTTCAACTTTCACCTTGAATTCCTCAATAACTACTGAACCGATTTTATTGAAATCGAAACTGGATAAAAGCTTGAGGAATTATGTGTCGAATAAAAAAAGAATATCTCTATCGGTTTAAAAGTTACAGAGTGTTGGCCAGTAATAAACGATTCTAGACCACTGTGCGTCGAGACGGGCGGCACAAAAATAACACGATTCTTGAGGTAACATACCTCAAGAAAGAATGATTTAAAAAAATAATACCTAACTTTGTGCTTGCATATACTAGAGGCAATGCTTCTTAGTATGTATTTACCATTTACTCTAATAATGCAAAATGCCAATACTTATATTGGATTTACCTCCCAACAAACAGAGGGTGTCTTTTAACATTCTCGTAACTGTATTGGAATATAATTCTCACCATAAAATTGATCCAATATTGGTATTGATACAACTAAATAAAGGTTTTTGTTCTAACCCACATATGTGACAAAAATGGCTACAGTGAGGCACAAATAGTTAAATATGGTAACGTGAGACAAAATGGGTTAAATATATTAGTGTGGGGCAAAAAGCGTTAAATATGGAACATTGGTGCAAAAATGTGTTTACTATGGTACAGTAGGACAAAGAGTTGAATATGGCACAAGAATATCGATGAAAGAACTTTGCCTTTATGAAAGTATCAAATGGAAATGTATGTTTATTATAGCTGTAAATGTCATTACAGCAATATTTAATACACATTGTCATACGTGACATTTTTGTTTTTCAATAAAACTGTATACACCCAAAGCAAAATGTTCATAGTTTCTTAAGGGGTCTAATCCTGCCGAAAAAACTTTTATATTTTATTTTTTTTATTAAACCTTTATATTTTATTGCTAGAAACTGCAGTAATTTAAGTCTTCATTAGAACATTAGATTTGATATCAGCGACATCTATGAGTTAAATGTAGCACTCGTCGAGAGTTATAATTGTTAAATATGGTAACGTGGAGCAAAATTGGTTAAATATGGTACAGTAGGGCAAAAAATGTTAAATATGGTACAGTGAGACGAAGTTTTTTGTGAAACAGTGGTGCAAAAAAAGATTAACTATGGTACAATGGGGCAAAAATAGTTATATATTGTAAAGTGGGACAAAATGGTTAAATATGGTATAGCGGGGCAAAAAGCGTTAAATATGGAACAGTGGGGCAAAAATGTATTAACTATGATACATTGGGGCAAAAAGGGTTAAATATGGTACAGTGTGACAAAAATGGTTAACTATACAGAACAGTGGGGTATAAATGTGCTAAATATTCTACAGTGGAGCAAACAGGGTTGAATATGGTACATTTGGGCAAACAGCGTTAACTAAGGAACAGTGGGGCACAAATGTGTTAACTAATGTACAATGGGACAAAAATGGCTAAATAAGGTACAATGTGACAAAAATGGCTACCTACAGTGGGCACAAATAGTTAGCGTTAAATATGGAACATTGGTGCAAAAATGTGTTAACTATGGTACAGTGGGACGGAAATGGTTGAATATATACAGTAGGTACAGTATGACTAAAAGGTCTTAAATATGATTCAGTGGTCTCAAAAGGGTTAAATGTAGTGGGCAAAATATGGATGCAGGGTGGCAGGGTTACTCCTGGGACATAAATATGATATAGGAAGTATTTTTCTCACAATGCATCTTTTTAGTAGCACTGTGGAGTAAAAGGTTTAAAATTATGGTGCAGTTTGCGGAAGCAAAATTTCTCAGTTTTACTGAGGGGCGAAAACGTGTTTTATATGGTTAAGTGGTAGAAACACAGTGGAATAAAAAGTGTTTAATATAGTACAGTGGTGCATAAAGGGTTGAATGTGGTCCCAAAGTACGAAGGCAGCTCTAAAGGCACAAACCAAAGCTAAGAATTTTTTTTCGAAAGCGGTTCATACTTCTTTATAAATCATGGGGTAAAATAAGGTACGGTATGGTAAAAAGTTAAACATGGCACAGATAAGGTAGGGACGAATGTGCCAGGATAGGATATGGCGCACGAAATGAAACCGCGACTCTGGACGTGCAAATTCCGTTCGTGGAACTTAAAAACCAAATCGACGAACGCGGAGCAGTTCTAACCAGATTGAGGTAGGATATCGTACAAAACTGCAGGACTGCAAGAACCCTTTGGCCATCCATTGATGCACGGAGAAAGAAATATGTTAAAAATATGTTTGGATGCAATCATATATATGTTTGGGACGGGCACAATCATATATATGTTTGTGGGTAAACATATTATGTTTGCACACAATCATAATATGTTCGGGGCAAAATTCTAGCATATTAAAAAACGATATGATTGTGTCCTAACATATTTTTGGCAAAATAATATATTAGAACATATTTTTTAGAGTTTTAGAGAGTATTACTCTCTGAGAGCACATCTATATGACTCATAATTTTGTGCAAAGAAGGGTAATATGTATATGGTAACCGTGTGTATGAGGAGGAATGGCACCGACACCAAAGGGTATTATTATTATTTGATGATGCTTACTCGCCCGGTCGAGCTTAAGGTCGGGGTTTTTATTGAATATGTGTGGTCAATGTCGAATTCAAAGTAATTAGTTGTAGTTTTAACACGTACAACAAATTCAAAATAAAAGAAAGAATATGATAGCAAAGATGTATAGAGGTTATTCATTTAAAAACACAATTATTTTGGTGCAAAATTAATTTTTTTTAAAAAGGAATGTATGTTACTTCAACACATTTTATTTACAAAACGTTCTACAAGGTGGCGCAAAAGTAATCCTCGTATCAGAAAATGCTATAAATTTTGCGATTGGCCCCTAATGCCTAATGTTGACATTTGGGTAGTAAACACATGCGAAATACACGTTAATAAACAATGTTACGCTACACTGCTCCAGAACGCGGAATATTACTGACTATTTATTTGACCAATAATCGGTCGGTGACTTTGGCACAAAAAACATCGAAAGGTTACTTTTGCGCCACCTGTTATAATACTGACGCCGTTTTATTGCCCCACATAAATTATTTTGCCAACATACATATGTATGTACGTATGTATGTGGGCTTATCATATTCTTTGAACAAACACACTCCCGCACTGTCAAATTGTTTTCATCTGAAATGACCCCGGGTACAGTATATACAGTATATACATACAATCATATATATGATTACATACAATCGTATATATGATTACATACAATCATATAAATGTTTGCATACAATCATATATATGATTAAATACAATCATATATATGATTACATATAATCATATACATGATTACATACAGTCATATATATGTTTGGACATAAGCATATATATGATTTCATAAAATCATATATATGTTTGCATACAATCATATAAATGTTTGGAAACATTACCGCTACCCCAAACATAATATGTTTGGGAGCTGCTCCAAACATATATATGTTGCCTGCAAAATATGTTTGGGACAATATGTTACAGAGGCCGTTTTTTCGTCCGTGTGTGAACCGTACCGAAGAATTGCTGTCCTTCAGGAAGAACACACTTAGCATCCTCACCGGAGTCATCACAGGGCACTGCGTGATAGGCAATATGGCTGCACGCATGAAGCTTCCTTACGAAGACTTCTGTAGAAGCTGCTTGGATGAAGAAGAGGAGGAGTCAGTACAGCACCTGCTATGCTCATGCAAAGGACTGCAAGAGTACCATTTGGCCTTTTTAGGGCACAGGCTCTTCGAAAACCTAGACGACCTAGCAGATGCTCCGCTCAAACCCCTTCTCAATTTCATCAGAAAATCTCTCTGGTTTAGTAAAGCCACAAAGACAAACGAAAACACGAGTGACTAGATCTTCTTTCCCTCTTCCTAAATCTTCTCTCCCTCTTCCAAAACCTTCTCTCCCTCTTCCTAGTCTGTCAACCTCCAACTATTTTTTCTATTTTGCTCACGGGAAACACAATGGACCGAATTGTCGGCCCCGAGTGAACTCGTCAGTTGTATTCTGACGGGCGTCCCTTTCAACCTAACCTAACCTAGGGTAGGGAGGTATATTTTTTCTAAATGCAATCTTTTAGTGGCACTGTGGTACAAAAACAATTGTACAGTGCAGCAAAATTATGACGTATTGAGTCAAAATGGTTAAATGTGGTGCAATATAGCGATTCACTTTAGCTTCACTTTTAAATTCATACCTTTAAAGACATGGTGGGAGAAACTTGGTTTTATATTTTATTGTATATAATCAAATCTACTTCATTTTGCACCATATATAATAATCAAGTCATTTTGAGAGAAAGATGTATAACTATTTTACTGTACCCTAAACAGAAAATTAATAAAGGATGGGGGCTACGAAGCGCACCGGGTTAAAGGTAGTTTGTATATAAAAGAGTATTTTAAACTTTCTTCACAAAATACATCATCTACAATTTTAGGTAATGTAGTTTAATTATACATATGTATGTATTTTATTAATATCCCATAGTATGCATATTGTCTACACGAGCATGGAAATCCTTTAATTTTATTTATATATTCAAACTGCGGTAGCAAGTAATACGGTCGTTATGTGGTCACGGACCCTTTGAGGTTAATTATATAAAAGTACATGACCGCATTAGCACATCGTTGGCAAAAAGCACAACTTTTGTTAACATTATCAAATAAAAAGTAATATCAAAATTGAATGAATTAACATTTGATGTTATTCTATTACAACTGGATATTATATAAACACCCCAAATATTTTTAACAACTATTTTTAGAATTTCGACTATCTACACAATCTTGTGATCAAAATACAAATCGCAAATATATGTTTGCACAGGGACGAACTCTATTGAAAATGTTATAATGGAGGGAAAGCGTGAATTACGTATGTTTAAGGCGAATATTGGGCAAGATATTCGTGAAATAGAGCCAACAACAAAAGACACTGTCCTTGAAAAACCTATAATACTCATTGAAAGACACAAAATCACACCATTTATATTCACTAAACACACGGTAAACTTGAAAATTTATTGAATTAAAATACAATCGCGGGAGCGATTGACAAGACACGTCCGAATTAAACCACTACATGAACTCGCAACTACTTTTAGTACACAGTTAGTGAGGTTTTCCCCTTTTTATACCATACTATTTTTATACCCTCCACAATATGATGGGGGTACATTCATTATGTCACTCCGATTGTAAAACCCCATAAAGTGTATGCTCGTATATTCTTAATCGTTGTAAAATTCTAAGACAATTTAGCCATCCGTCCGTTTGATAACATAACATTTTCTGGTGTAATATAGTGTCCTGAACCCAGAAAAAATATAAAAAATAAAAATTGAAGGTAATTTTTTTTAAAATAATTTTCTTCAAAATTCCCATTTTCTTGGTTGGTGCCTTTAGTATTTTGACCATATTTTTCGAAGAATAAGCTCGGTATACACTTTAAATTAATGGTTAAGTTATGAAGACTACACATGTTAGTCATAACATTTTCACGTGGAAACAGAAAAACAGTAACTGTAGTTAAAGTAATAAGTTTAATTTTTTTAAAATTGCTGGCGCGCTTTGCTAATATCATAACGAAGAAAACAATGCCTATTTGAAGAAAATATATGTATAAATGTAGAAAATATAGCACTTTTGGTAGAAATAAGAGAATTTCAACATAATCCGGGTTTTTTACCCCACACTATTGTGAACAAGGGTATATATCAGATGCCGCGGGCCAAAAGTGTAACACATCGATGGAGTGACCTAAGTAACACCAAGAATATTTGGCAGAAATCCGTTTTGGGCCATTTTAAATCATTTCAGAAATGCCCGCCAGCCTGTGTTTCTGGTTACTGCCCACGGTAACTTTCGACAGGATTAACCGACTGACCTCAAATTTGGTATTTGTCTATATTTTTTTCTATTTTCGGATAAGTTCCAAGATGGATCATTTTGGTCCACTCCTTCTAGTACCTCCACCATAAAGAGTTACAATTTAGTTAAATATTGATTCTTTAATAACTTCTACAGTACTTATTCCAGTCTTCTGAAATTCCACACATAGTATTAGTTTATTAGTCACTACCACCATGAGAAAAACGGACGAATATGAAACCCCCCTTTTGGTACCTCCCACACAAATGGACAATTTTGCACAGTAGGTTAACAGCATATAACTTTAATACCAGTACATACAAATACTTAAATTTTTTTACAGTGTAATGTTTTGTGGCTAAAATCTAGTGAAAAATGGGAGATACTGTCACGCCCCTTTTGTTACCTCCGATGCAATAGTACCATTTTGCACCAAAAGTTAACAGCTTATAACGTGAGTGCTAATTCACGAAAATACTGCAAAGTTTTGCACAGAATGATGCTTTTAAAGTAACTACGGCCTGTGAAAAATAGGCGGTATAAGCACTCCCCTTATGGTACCTACCACACAAAATGCCCAAATCCTAAAATAATTGAATAGCTCATAATATTAATATATTAGTGCAAATAAACGCATAACATCGACTACATTCCATATTACACTACTCAAAAAGTGAAGGTATACTTTAGTCGGTTTACCGGTTTCTTACTTGTTTTATACCTCACGAAAGTCGGAACTAGACACGAATTTTCTTTTCAGAAATCAAAGAAAAACAAATAAGAAAGTTCAGTCGAGTAAACCGACTTACGAATCCCCTCACCTTCAGACCCAAAAAATACTCGTAAATTAATTTTTTTGTTTTAATTATTATATTATTAATTTAAATTGCATCAAATAACATTAAAGTATGCACTGGTATTACGGCCTGTTTCTGTATTTCTAACGAAAGTCTCTGCGAACGAAAACCAGACACTCACTTTCGTCAGGAATTTGGTTTCTCTAAGGTTCGTTCGTTCGTTCGCCTGGCCTTACGTCAATGACGTTCACAACTTCCGGTCTAAAAAAGCACACATTTTTGTATGGTCGACCTTAGAAAATACACCTCTGTATCCATTACACTAGCGGTGGCCAAAAATCAACCCTGGGTGGGTCAGTTGAGCTGATCCAACACTCTCATTTTTTTCTCTCTCTCTCTCCCGTCTCTCTCATTGTGCACTGATGAATTTTTTCCATCTCAGCGAGCTGCCAATGTTGACTTCTTTATGCTTAAATATGTATACATATGTATATAATTTTATTACTATTTAATTGCTTTTACCATAATTATATTAATATCTACTTATTTTTTCCTTTTAATGCCGTTTTTTGTCATTGTTCCTATCAGTCGACAAATAAAATAATGTGACTCGATCTGACATTTGTGTTCGCCCAGATGACAGCAAAGAGAGATAGAGAAACCAAAATTTACACTGAAATGATTACGTTTTCGTACGAGTTCATTATCGTGCGACTTGTCGTTGAGATGGTAGTTAGTGAAACCCAAATCAGCTGTTTGTCGTCTGACAGGCGAACGAATGCAACATTTTAAGTTACAGAAACAGGCTGTTAATGTTATAAGCAGTTAACCTTTGGTGCAAAATAGTTTGTTTGGAGGTACATACCAAAAGGTGCGAGCCAATAACATCCATTTTTCACTAGACTGTAGGTACTATAAAAGCATTACACTGTACAAATTTCAAGTATTTTATTAACTGGTATTAGAGCTATAATCTGTTAACTTTTGGTGCAGAATGGTCCATTTGTGTGGGAGGTACCAAAAGCGTCGTGCCAATGACTCACATTTTTCATTGCACTTTAGGTACTGGAAAAGCTTATATAGTATATAAGTATGGAAAAGATTATATAGTATACAATTTCAAGAGTTGTTTACACAGGAATTAAAATTAAGCTGTTAACTTTTGGCGCAGAATGATCCATTTATGTGACAATTTTTCTCGAGGTGATAAAACAAACAAACTAATAGTATGTGTGGAATTTCGGAAGATTTGAAAAAGTAGTATAGAAGTTATTAAGGAATCAATATTTTACTAAAATGTTAACTCTTTGTTGGGGAGATACTGGAAGGAGTGTCCAACATGGCCCATCTTGGAACTTAGCTTGAGATGGAGAAATATACTACCGCATACCAAGTTAATCGGTTACTCCGAGAGGTATCGTACGCACCGGCCAGCAGACAGACACACAGACAGACAGACTGACGGACGGATATTGTTCAATTGACTTAAAATTACTCAAATCGAATTTCTACTAAAAATACTTGGGGTTTTAGGTCACTCCTTCGATGCGATACACTTTTGGCACGTAGCAAATGATATATAAGTATATCCTTCTCCCTGTAAGGTGAGGGGTACTTAAAACTGAAGTTCGAAAAATAAGCAGCTTTTAAAATGTTTTTTAAATAAAATATATTTGGAGAAATTCCTAAAAAATAATTTTATTTATATTTAAACACATATTTTATTTGCTCTGGAAGCCATGTATGTATACACATACCCTTATACGTATTTCAATCCTGAGCGGGATTATCATCAGAGGGATATATACATGGCACAGTGTGAGCTTGTAGTTGTATATATACCAATCTACAAAGAAATTTGCATATGGGAATTATATACCTACGAAGGAAGCTTACAAGTCACACAGCCAAATCTCCAAGCGAGACTTAAATTCACCAATTTTCACCATCCATGTGACAGATATGGGTTGCCAGTACCCAAAACAATATAATTTAAGAAGACATTCCTTCCCGTAGCGAATTTAGGAATTAGATTCCAACGAGTGAGGTTTTTCGCGGATTTTGAGACCGTTTTCCCGAATTTTTCGTAATTGTCACAATTATAAAATTAATATTAATCGATAAGTGCAAAAAAAAGTTCAAGCTATGTTCGCTGAAAACTGTTTTTTTGCGTGTGACAATTCATTCCTATTGGTTGGTAACTGACGGATTTTCACATTTCGCGCTGAAGGAATATCTTCGTATTCGATCATTTTTGGCCAGTTCAACACAGTTTGTCTCTACACCAGCTGAACAATTCAAATGTGAAAACAGGAATTAGATTCCAACGAGTGAGGTTTTTCGCGGATTTTGAGACCGTTTTCCCGAATTTTTCGTAATTGTCACAATTATAAAATTAATATTAATCGATAAGTGCAAAAAAAAGTTCAAGCTATGTTCGCTGACAATTCATTCCTATTGGTTGGTAACTGACGGATTTTCACATTTCGGGCTGAAGGAATATCTTCGTATTCGATCATTTTTGGCCAGTTCAACACAGTTTGTCTCTACACCAGCTGAACAATTCAAATGTGAAAACATTGAAAAATCTAATATAATGTAAATTAAATCGATCATTAACATAAAACTTCTAAAAAAAATTAAAATTTCAGTCAGAATTTATTTTTGGTTTGAGACCATATGTTCCATTTACTTTCTGTCTATTGCAAAAAAGTAATAGAAACAAATACAAAAATTGGTAGAGAGTTAAATTTAAAATTAACAGGATCAGCCCGCTTAATACAATTAAACTCATCTCGTGCTAATGAATTCTAAATAATAACAAAATTTTTTTTGTATTGAACAAAAATAAAATGATTATTGAAATGTGGTACACGCCATCTACTGGCGATTTGTGGGGTGGTGAAAATTGGTGTGACTTGTAAGCTTTCTTCGTAGGTATATAATTCCAATATGCATATTTATTTGTAGATTGGTATATAAGTATACAACTGATGATCCACACAACTCTGAGGATTGAAATATGTATAAGGGGATATATGTTTACATGGCTTCCAGAGGGCAGTGCCCTATCTTCTCCAATAAACCGCAAATAAATCTCTTTCAAATAAAATATATAATTTTTGGACTAATCACGTAGACTGCCACCAGATACATATACACAAAATACAGCACTTTCGCTCACAAATTTTGCACGATATCCCAATTTCAAAATTTGACTTATATGTGCGGGGCCACGCCCATTGGTCCGCTCCCGCCCATTTTTGAACCAATCACGTAGATTTTCAGCTACTTTCAGTTGGATCCCAGAAAGTCCATGGGTGGTGGCACATCTGGGATCACGGTCCAATCCCAATCATGGAAGTAGATAGGGGCAGTAGGAATCTCAAGTAGATATCTCAATTTCAAAAGTTGGCTTATAAGGGCGCGGTGGCGCCCATTGGTCAGATCCCGCCCATTTTTAGACAAACTACGTAGACTATCGCCATAATTACAACACTCTTGCTAACAAATTGTGCAAGACATCTAAATTTTAAAATTTGGCTTATATGGGCAGGGTCACGCCCATTGGCCCGATCCCGGCCATTTTTGGACCAATCACGTAGACTATCACCAAATACATATGCAGAAAATTACAGCACTCTCGCCAACAAATTGTGCAATATATCTCAATTTTAAAATTTGTTTTTTTTGGGCCGGGCCACGCCCATTTGTCTAACCCCGCCTATTTTTGGACCAAGCACGTTGACTGCCATCAGATATATATACACAAAATTGCAGCACTCTCGCTAAAAAATTGTTCAATATATCTCAATTCCAAAATTTGACCAATCACGTAGACTGCCATCAGATATATATACACAAAATTGCAGCACTCTCGCTAAAAAATTGCTCAAGATATCTCAATTCCAAAATTTGCTTATATGAGCGGGGCCACGTCCATTTGTCCGATCCCGCCCATTTTTGGACCAATAACGTTGACTGCCACTCTCGCCAAAAAATTGCTCAAGATATCTCAATTCCAAAATTTGCCTCATATTTATAAAATAAATTGCAGCACTCTCGCTAATAAAATTTTCAAGATATCCTAATTCCAAAATTTGCCTTATATGGGCGGGGCCACGCCCGTTTGTCCGATCCCGCCCATTTTTGGAGCAATCACGTAGGTTACCACCATGTACATATGCACAAAGCTACAACAGTCTCGCTAACAATTTGTGCAAGATATGTCAATTTCAAAATTTGGCTTAAAAGGGCGGGGCCACGCCCATTGGTCCGATCCCGTCCATTTCTGGACCAATCAAGTAGACTACCACCAGATAAATATACATAAAATTACAGCACTCTCGCAAAAAAAAAATGTGCAAGATATCTCAATTCCAAAATTTGGCTTATATGGGCGGGGCCACGCCCATTGGTCCGATCCCGCCCATTTTTGGACCAGACAGGTAGACTGCCACCAGATATACACTAAAGTGCAGCACTCTCGCTAAAAAATTGCTCACGATATCTCAATTCCAAAATTTGCTATATATGGGCGGGGTCACGCCCATTGGTCCGATCCCGCCCATTTTTAGACCAATCAATTAGACAACCACCAGATATATACACACAAAATTACAGCACTCTCGCAAAAAAAATTGTGCAAGATATCTCAATTTCAAAATTTGGCTTGTATGGGCGGGGCCACGCCCGCTTGATATATCGAAAATTCAAGTACCCTATTTTCACCACCCCCTATACATGTACATTCTGCGAAAATTTCAAGAAGATCGGTCCAGCCGTTTAGACATCTATACGGTACAAACAAACAAACCAAGAAACACACATTCTCTTTTATATATATAGATAGCTGAGCCCGGTGCGCTTCGCTGCCCATGTCAAAATTAGCGCTGTAGAAACTGTATTTCATATCCGATCAGTACGAAATTCGGCAGAAAGAGGTTTGTTAATACATGAAGGAATACTGCCAAATTCGGAGAAAATCGGTTCAGATTTAGATATAGCCCCCA
This sequence comes from Eudasyphora cyanicolor, assembly GCA_963930755.1. Lineage (NCBI taxonomy): Eukaryota > Metazoa > Arthropoda > Insecta > Diptera > Muscidae > Eudasyphora > Eudasyphora cyanicolor. The sequence continues at coordinate 97,512,602 of OZ005737.1, forward strand.
TATATATATTACCCCCGATTTGACATGTAAGCGCTGTAGAAACTGTATTTTATATGCGATCAGTACGAAATTCGGCAGAAAGAGGTTTGTTATTACATGAAGGAATACTGCCAAATTCGGAGAAAATCGGTTCAGATTTAGATATAGCCCCCATATATATGTTACCCCCGATTTGACATGTAAGCGCTGTAGAAACTGTATTTTATATCCGATCAGTAAGAAATTCGGCAGAAAGAGGTTTCTTATTACATGAAGGAATACCGCAAAATTCGGAGAAAATCGGTTCAGATTTAGATATAGCCCCCATATATATGTTACCCCCAATTTGACATGTAAGCGCTGTAGAGACTGTGTTTTATATCCGATCAGTAGGAAATTCGACAGAAACAGTTTTCTATTTTACATGAATGAGTATTCAAGGAAAATCGATTCAGATTTATATATAACCTCCATATATATGTTCCTCCAGATTTGGTTACAAAGCGCTATAGAAGTTGTACTTTACTTCCGATCATTACAAAGTTCTCCAGAAAAATTTTTCTCAATTTAGGAACGAATATTGCTTAATTTAGCGATTATCGGTTCAAAATACTTTTACCAATTATTCCAAATTATTATCGCAATGACCGCATTGTTAGGGAGGTGCAGGGTATTATATAGTCGGCCCCGCCCGAATTTCTGCCTTTCCTTACTGGTATTAGTAATAATTTCACTGAATGAAAAAATACCGAATTCAGTGGAAAGTCCAGAAAATAGAAATGTATACTTATAAAATTTCCAAATTCTTGTTTCATTGGTCATGCATCACATTATCATATTGCGATTGTATTGGAGTGAGCAGCTGTAATTATCGCATACCGAGCATTTTTGTTCATGTATTTCCTATATAATACTTGCAAGATATATCAAAATATGGGCTGTGCCACGCCCACTGGTCCTATTCCGTCCATTTGTAAGCCAATCACGTAGACTGCTACCAGATACATGTACGCAAAATTTCAACACTCTCACTAACAAAATGAGCAATATAATTCTATTTCGAAATTTGGCTTATAAGGGCAGGGCCACGCCCATTGGTCCGATCCCGCCCATTTTCTGACCAATTACGTAGAATGCCACCAGATACATATACACAACATTGCAGCACTCCCGATAGCAAATTGTGCAAGATATCAAAATTTGTTCTATGTGGGCGGGGCCACGCCCATTGGGCCGATCCCGCCCATTTTTGGACCAATCACGCAGACTGCCACCATATACATATACACAAAATTCCAACACTCTCGCTAAGATATTGGGCAAGCTATATCAATTTCAAAATTTGGCTTATATGGGTGGGGCCAAGCCCATTGGTCCGATCCCGCCCATTTGTTGACCAATTACGTAGAATGCCACCAGATACATATACGCAACATTGCAGCACTCCCGCTAGCAAATTGTGCAAGATATCAAAATTTGGTCAATGTGGGCGGGGCCACGCCTATTGGTCCGAACCCGTCCATTTTTGAACCAATCACGTAGATCGCCAACGGATATATATACACAAAATTCCAGGTCTCTCGCTAACAAATTGTGCAAGATTTCACATTTTTAAAATTTGGCTTATATGGAAGGTGCCACGCCCATTGGTTCGATCCCGCCCGTTTTTGGATCAATCACTTGGACTGCCATCAGATACATGTGTACAACATTACAACACTCTAACTGACAAATTGTGCAAGATATATAAATTTCAAAATTTGGCTTATATGGGCGGGGCCACGCCCATTGGTCCGGTCCCGCCCATTTTTTGACCAATTACGTAGAATGCCACCAGATACATATACGCAACATTGCAGCACTCTCGCTAGCAAATTGTGCAAGATATCAAAATTTCAAAATTTGGTCTATGTGGGCGGGGCCACGCCCATTGGTCCGATCCCGCCCATTTTTGGAGCCATGACGTAGACTGCCACCATATACATATACATAACATTCCAGCACTCTCGCTAACAAATTGTGCAAACTATCTCAATTTCAAAATTTGGCTTATATGGGCGGGGCCACGCCCATTGGTCCGATTCCGCCCATTTTTGGAAAATTCACATAATCTGACACTAAATGCATACACAAAAAATTTCAGCACTCTAGCTAAACATTTTTCTCAATACCAAAATTTGACCCATATGGGCGGGTCCACGCCCACTTGATATATCGAAAATTCAAGTACCCTATTTTCAACACCCCCTACACATGTACATTCTGTGAAAATTTCAAGATGATCGGTCAAGCCGTTTAGACGTCTATACGGAACAAACAAACATACAAACAAACCCACAAACAAATCCACAAACAGACACTCTCTTTTATATATATAGATAGACAGATTTAAAAATTTTGCTTCCAAATAAAGATATTTTTTTCGATTCAAACTTATCAAAAATTGCGATTTTCCCTTTGTATCAACTCTATAAACTGCAACATCGAGATTAAAAGTTAAATTGCTCAAGCTTTGTCGGCGCACGACTTTCGAATATTTTGTGTGTAATGTTGTATGAAGAAATAATTCAAGAGCTAATTACTACAATTAAAATTGCGAATAACAATTACTTTAAACAAATGTTGCCTCTGAACCCTATCTTTTGAGATTTTACCATGCTGGTCTTGCATCAGCTTACATTACAAATTTTTTACTGATCGGATATAAAATACAGTTTCTACAGCACTTACATGTCAAATCGGGGGTAACATATATATGTGGGCTATATCTAAATCTGAACCGATTTCCCTCAAATTTGGCAATCGGATTAAAAATGCTTTTTTTACAGCGCTTACATGTAAAATCGGGGGTAACATTTATATGGGGGCTATATCTAAATCTGAACCAAATTTTGTATTGTCTCTAAGCGTATCATAAGACTACTCTCTGTCAATTTTTGTACAAAAATGTTGCTTATACAGTGCATATATGCCAAATCGATTTTAACCAAATTCAATAAAGAAAGATATGTGCAAAGTTTCGTTGAGATCGGAGCATAATTGCGACCTGTACTTTGATTACAAGAATACATCTACAGACAGACAGACGGACATAGCTAAATCGACTCAGAAAGTGATTACAAGTCGATCGGTAAAATTAACAATGGGTCTTAATACCCTGTACTCTCACTAACAAATTGTATAAGAAACGTATCGATACCTCCATTCTAAACTATGCTAAGTGCAAAAAGGGAGTTTTTCAGGAGAGGCGATCAAAGTTTAATGATTTTTTTTGAATTTGTGTGGAATTCCTTTATAATGCAAATCGAATGACCTATACTGTTTAGTGAATAACTTTTGATTGGGTTGACGGATAAACGTCAAATTTTGACGAAGTATAATTTGGAATATTTAGAAATTGAAAATGACATCTCCCTGAAACTATGCTAAGTTGACTTAGCATGTTTTAGAATGGAGGTATCGATATCTCAATTTTAAAACTTGGCTCATATGGCCATGGTCACGAACATTGGTCCGACCCTCCCAATTTTTGGACCAATTACGTAGCATGCCACCAAATGCTTACTTACAAAATAGCAGCACTCTCGCTAAGAAATTGTTCAAGATATCTCTATTTCAAATGTTGGATCATATGGGCGCGACCACACGTAAGGTATTAAATTTTAACCGTCGGGTTTACAGTTGCATTGTTTGAAAATTTCAAGAAGATCGGTCCTGCCGTATCTATACGGAACAAACAAACCAACATACATACATTCTTCTTGATATATATAGAATATTTGACACACGCAAATATTATATATTTGGGAGAATGTTGTCCTAAACCAAACTATGTGTCCATCCTAATATTTTTTTATTTGAAAGTAGTTAATTTAAATTAATTTAGGTAAATTAATAATTAGATAATTCAAATTTAATTAATTTAAAGGCAAGCTTTTCAGAAAGTCAAGGCTATTTTTTTTAGAATCTTTATAGGTTAGGTTAGAGGTGACAAACTATCGATAGTGGCGCTATCGGATAGTTTCGATAGTTTTAAAAAAAGCCATCGATATATTGATTCTCAACTATCAAATCTTACTATCGAGATATCAAATTTTAATAGTCCTAAAAGAAAAGCGTTTATATAAAATAAACAATTCAATTTGTTAAAAAAACAAAACAACTTTTTATTCTCTTAGTTCAATGCCAAAAAACTAAAATGATTACTTCCATTTTTTAATTTATACGAGTTAAAAATGAGATCAGTAGATATGTTTGTTCATAAAAACAACATATCTAAATTTTTTTAATTTCGCGCGCCTTTTCGAAATTAATTGTCCAGTTTTGCTGAACATTCTTTCGTGTTAGAATTAAACACAGTTCTATGCTCCCTTATTGTATACTTTGCCTGTTTGTTAATTGTCTAGATGGTTTGGCGTGTTTCCACTTGTTTTATGTGATTTGGCATGTTAGGCAAAATGTCTGTTTTTGTCTGAACTTAATGAAAAAGGCATCCAAACATCCGAACCGCATTTGCTGGATCTTTTGTTGGCTTGATAACACAGTGCGTGTTGAGTTATTTTCCCTTTTATTTAAAAAATGTTTTCAAAAGAAAAGACAAGTGTTTCTTAAACAAAAGGGTTGCACAGAATTTATTAACGTTATACTGTAAAAGATTTACAATGATTAGAAAGGATACTTAGTTGTTGATCGCTTGAGAGTCCAAAAAAAAGAGAGCGATTCAACTTGAAATTCTACTTAACTAACCCAAAAAAATGTTTAAACTATATAAAACTACATTATATGCCCATTCCATATATTTGCAAAACATTGCAAAAATATGTATGTGCATTCCCAGTAAACATTTATTTCCGACGTGTCGGACGTCGGCAAATTCTCGTAAGTTTCATTAGACATTCAGCCGAATTGTCTAAATTTCCTTTAGACATTTAAACGCTTTTCTGTACAATATCGGTCAGACAATTCTGCACATTCTCTAAAATTCCATACGACATTTCTGCACATTCTCGGAAGGGATTTTTTGTTTCGTTTTCTTAATCGAGAATTATGCGACGTTTCTGCACATTCTCGAAAGGGATTTTATATTTTTTTCTTGATCGAGAATTATTCGACGTTTCTGCACATTATCGAAAGTGTTTATTGTTTTTTTGTTCTTGATCGAGAATTATACGACTTCTCTGCACATTTTCGAATGGCGTTTTTTTCTTTTCGGAAGGAAATTTTTGTCTTGTTTTATTTCAGTAACCATGTGACAATAATTCAATTCCCTCAAATAGCTAACTGTTAATTTTCATGGAATAGCAAGAACTGGTTCTTTTGTTGTTTTTTTTTTCATACATTCTTTTGTTTGTTTTCTTACATCACCTCTCATTTTCAATTGTGCCACAAAACAATCAAAACGTCGCGGATAAGCATTTATTTTTATTTATTATTATAATTATTTTATTTATTTATTCAGAAATTCGAACCATTAGTCAGAAACTGGTCGGACAAATTGGACCAAATTCGGATGTTTGGTTAGACTTCATTCCGAAATTGGCCCGACAAATCGGACAGATTGTTAGACTTCCTTCCGAAATTGGACCGAAAAATCGGACAGATAGTCAGAAAAATGTCGGAGAAGTCGGACCAAATTCGGATGTTTGGTTAGATATCTTTCCGAAATTGGTACGACAAATCGGACAAATTTACAGAAACCGGTCGGATATTCGGACCATTTTCGACTATTTTATTAGACTTAAAGCCGACTTAATTGAAACTTGTCGAAAAATCCTTCCGAATTTCCCTCCGATTTTTCTTCAGATTTCAGACAGAGATGTGTCCGACAACTCTGCACAATCACCCGAATTTCCCAAGACAAAAGTTACCGAAGTCGTGTCAACCGCTCACACGGTTTTCTGAACAATTTCGAAACAAAGTCGGCATCAGAATCGGCTACTTGTGCAGAGTTTCTGACCGACTTCGGACGGAATTCGGAAGAAATTGTTTGCTGGGTTGTTACAACAAACGTCCAACACGTTTGAAGTCACTGACCACATAGCAAACCCTAGCCCAGCATCAACAAAATCAATCATATGCTAATGCAAGCGAGGCTTAGGTATTGGCAAATGTTCAAACGTATGTACGAATGTTTGTATGTACGTACACTCATCAGTTCGTACCATACTCGTCGTTCCCAAATATGTATGTTCGAATGGCTATACATTAGCTAGCACACATAACAGCTATGTAACAAAGCGAAGCTTATGGAACGGTGGAGAGGGTAGCGACGCACAAACATTCTATTGAGTATGCATGTACATACAAACTGATGGTTTTAGCCACACTATGGGTCATTTAAATATGAGTACTTAAATATTTTTTATAAAAATATAAAAAATACAAAGCACTATAAGTATAATAAATAAATATGGAAATTAATGATAATAATAATAATGATGATGATGACTTTAATGATGATGATGACGTTAATAATGATGACGTTAATAATGATGATGACTTTAATGATGATGATGATGACAACATAGTGGGTTGATGGATATTTCCGTCAACATTCTCCCCCCTAAAGGACGAATGTTCTTGAGTGCAGGTTGTTGCTGGTGAAAGGATGGCCTATCGTTGGGAGGATTTTAGTCGAGGTCAAACCTCCGCTATGCTCCGACTCACAGCGATTTTCAGTAGGCTCCATCCTTAATTAGCAACCCGTAGGGGTTCTTCATCAGGGTGCGTACATCATTCAATAGGCAAAAGTTGAAGTTAATTGTGTGGATTTTTAAAGGTTTCATCAGGCCGAGGCGAGTTATCTGGAAGAAAACAAATTTTAGTAATGGGTCGTTTTATGATTTTATTTTTAATTAGAACTGATACCACCCTTGTACGTCCATCAGGTCCTGGATGAGTATTTTCAATACGGCCAAGTATCCATTGTCCTGGCGCACATCGCTCGTCTGTTACTAGCACCAAATCTCCAATTTTAGGGTCAACCTTGCTTTTTAACCATTTCGGGCGCGCTTGTAGGCGGTTTAAGTATTCGTTGTGCCATCTCTTCCAAAAATGCTGCTTCAATTTTTCAACACTTTTCCAGCGAGTCAAGTGGTTTATGTTGCTATCCAAAAGAGATTCCTCTGGCAAACAAGTTGTGGGCTCACCTACAAGAAAATGCGCTGGAGTAAGCGCTTCAAAATTTGATGGGTCGGACGATAATGGACACAGAGGGCGAGAATTTAAGCAACTTTCTATTTGACATAGCAGAGTTGTCAATTCTTCAAACGTTAGATTTCGATCATTGGTAATTCGTTTCAAGTGGTATTTAACGGACTTAACACCTGCTTCCCATAGACCACCAAAATTGGGAGAAGCAGGCGGAATAAAGTGCCAAGTGGTACAGTTCAAACTTAAAGCTTGGCGAAGTTCTTCAGGCAATAATTTTTGGCCACTATTATGTAGTACTTTTAATTCTTTTGAAGCTCCTACAAAGTTGGTGCCACAATCAGAGTAAAGATCTGTACATGTGCCTCTTCGAGATATAAAGCGTCTAAACGCAGCAAGAAAAGCGTTTGTAGTAAGATCAGAAACCGCTTCTAAATGCACGGCTTTGGTAACCATACATATAAACAAACATATGTATCCCTTAGAGACGGCAGAAGATCGTAGATTTGAATTTTTTATTGAAATTGGGCCTGCATAGTCGACTCCACTATGTTTAAAGGGTCGTGTCACATTTAAGCGTACTGATGGAAAATTGCCCATAATTTGTTGGGATGTCTTTGCAGTGAATCTGAAGCATTTCATGCATTTATAAATCACACGCTTAGCTATTTGGTTGCCAGACACTATCCAAAACTTACGGTTTACAAAAGACATTGTCAATGTCACACCACCGTGTAGAGTTTTTTCATGTGCGTCTGCAATAATATATAGTGACGGATTGTGTTTCGATAAAATTATTGGATGCTTTACATCGTACGGAAAATTAGAATTTTGTAAGCGCCCACCTACACGAATTATGCCATTATCTAGAAATGGCATTAGCTTTAAAATGGGGCTAGATTTAAACTCCCTATTGTATAGTAATTCTGATATTTCCCTAGGGAAATCAAATTTTTGTGTAAGTTTAACAAACCTATTTAAGGTTTTGTTAATTTCTGGCAGAGTCAAGGGTCCAGTTATTTTACATTTAGGATTTTTGCAATTATGCGCAAATCTAAAACATAAAGAAGTCACTCGCAGCAATGGCTGTAGTTTTGAAAACCTGGAAAATATTTCGGGGTATATTTTCTCTGTTGCTACATGGGTAGAAATCTTTGATTTTCTTTCTTCCTCAGCTGTATGTAAATTGGGAAGCATTTCAGGCCAAGAAGATTGTGATTCATAAAGAAATTGAGGACCAAACCACCATGTGTGACTTTCGATTAATTCCTCAGCCAGAATTCCTCTTGAAGCACAATCAGCGGGGTTAAGGGCAGAAGGAACATATTTCCATTGAATTGGGTTACTCATGCGCTGAATGTCAGCAACACGATTGGCCACGTAAACAGTCCAGTTAGATGGCGATTTGCGAATCCAACTTAGAACAGTAGAGCTGTCGCTCCAGTAAAAAACATCTTGTATCTTTAAATCTGTGAGAGATTCCCTTGCCTTCTGTGTCAATTTAACGCCAAGGGCGGCTGCACAAAGTTCAAGTCTGGGAATTGAAACAGTCTTGATGGGTGATACTTTAGATTTTGCTTGCAAAATGTTGACAAATATGCCATTAGGAGTTGAAACTCTAGCATAGACGACGGCAGCGTAGGCAACGGTGGAAGCATCACAAAAACAGTGTAATTGTGTTTCAGATCCTTGCGACCACTGAATCCATCTCGGAATGCTCAATTTAGCCAATTCCGGAAGCGAAAATCTATGTTTCAGCCACTGGTTTTCAATGTCTTGCGGGATTTTTTCATCCCAATCTATGCCATGCTCCCAGAGTTGCTTGAAAAGAGATTTTGCGACGACAGTAGAAGGAGTCAACCAGCCTAAAGGGTCATAGAGTCTGGCAGATTCAGAAAGAATTGCTCGTTTAGAGGCAAGTGGAATCTCGTCAAGGTTGACTTTAAAAGAAAACGAGTCAACGCTTGTATTCCATTGAATACCAAGGGTCTTTACAACATTATCGCGGTCAAAGTTAAGCGTAACAGAGGTTTCCCTGTGCTCTTCTGGTATTTGAAGAAGAAGCTCTTTGGAGTTAGTAATCCATTTACGAAGATTGCAACCTCCATTTTTCAATAGAGAACACAAATCTTTGTATAATGGAATTGCGTTTTCCAGAGTATCAGCACCAGATATAATGTCGTCGACATAAGAGTCTTCCACTAAGACTCGAGCAGCATTTGGAAAACATTCTTCAAAGTCTGATGCTATTTGTTGCAAGACGCGAATAGCGTGATAAGGGGCAGATGTGGTACCATATGTCACGGTGTTTAGTTCGTAGATAGAAATTTCTTCAAATTGACTGAAACGCCAAAGAATTTGTTGAAATTTTCTATGACTCCTACACACATCTATTTGGCGAAACATTTTTTCAATGTCCGCACTAAAAGCAATTTTATGCCTTCTCCATTTGGTCATAATACCAGGAAGGCCATTTTGAAGGGCAGGTCCAGGAGAGAGTTCATCGTTCAGTGGTTTGTGGTCACTTAAATGACTACTACCGTCGAAAACAACTCTTAATTTCGTAGTAGTACTACTCTCCTTTAAAACCCCATGATGTGGCAAAAAGTAAGAGTTATCGCGAATATCATTGGGATAAATACCTATCTTCGACATGTGCCCTAACGACTCATATTCTCGCATAAAGGTTTTGTAGTTTTCGCAGAACAGAGGTCTTTTGGAAAATGAAATTTCCAATTGCTTTAAGCGTCGAAACGCATTTAAGACATTATTTTGAAGTTTTGGATTTGATCTATCCTTCAAAATAGATTTAAAAGGTAAGCTGACCATATATCGGCCAGTTTCGGTTCGATTTGTGGTACTTTTGAAATAATCTTCACATTCCAGCTCCTCGCTGGTAAGATTTCTTTTATTGTATATTTCCTCTTGTTCCCAAAAGGATTTCAGAATAGTCTCTAAGTTCACATTATGAATGTGAACTCTATTTGAAATTGTAGAGTTATTGGGGCCTGAGAAAACCCAGCCAAAATATGTATTTTGGAAGAAGAGATCGTTATGTACAAACGATTCCGTGGGAATTTTTATTTTGGAACAGACATCTGATCCAAGAATCAAATCTATAGAGTCAGATTTGTAAAAGAAAGGGTCAGCTAAGCTCTCAATTTTGATGTTAGGAAGAGAAATATGTTCAGATGTAGGGTCAGGTGTGTAAGAGGATAGATTTGAAAGTACAAGGGCTGTGCATGAAAGCACTAACTCTTGTTTTCTTGTGAACAAATCAAGTTCCACTGAGAATTTAGATAGGTTTTCACCACCATTCCCAATACCAACCACTTTGCAGTGAGATTTGGTTTTTTTGAGTCCCAAAAGTTGTACAATTGGCTCAGAAATTAAACTGCCCTGGGAGCCAGGGTCAAGTAAAGCCCGTAATGTAAATTTACCACGATTGGTAACGACGTTAAGTCTAATCGTGTAAAGCAAAACGGAATGAAAAGTTTGTGCACTATGTGAAGTGACTTGATTAGATGAGGTTTGATTTACAGGCTCATCGGAATGAAGCACTGTATGGTGAGGTTGTTTGCATGTTATGCAACGAAAAGGAGATTTGCAATTGTTGTGATCATGGCCGACCACAAAACAATTGCGACAGGCATTTTTGCCAGCCAAGAAATTAGTTTTTGCTGTCAAAGACAAGGCAAGAAATTTAAAGCATTTTGCAAGAGAATGATTCTTCTCACAAAATGAACAAACTGGAATATTTTGTTTAGAAAACTTTCCAGAATTACAGGAAGTTTTCTTATTTTGAGAAAAGTTTTTGAAGTTTTTGTTACCTCGAGTAGGGGTCTGTTTTGAAGTAGAAGGGAATTCGTCAGTCATCGACTCCAACGTTCGGAAAGTTCTTTCCAAAAACGAAAATAATTCTGATAACAAGGGTAGTTCTGTTGATGATTTAAGAGATTGTTCCCAATCCCTGCGAGATTGAAGATCTAACTTCTGAACAAGAAGGTGAATTAAAATCGGGTCCCATGTTTTGGTATTTACATCCAAATTCTGTAAAGATGAAATGCATTCTTGTGCAGAGTCAAGCAAAGTCTTAACAGACTGAAACCCACCATCCAATTTTGGTATATTAAATAACTTATAAATCAAGTTACCAACAAGCATTCGTTTGTTGTGATATCTTGATTCTAGTATCTTCCACGCGGAGTCATAATTCGCTTCAGTAGCGGAAATATTTCTAATTAAATTGGCAGCTTCGCCAACAAGTGTGCTTTGCAAGTAATAAAATTTTTGGATTTTATTTAATGAATCATTTTGGTGAACGAGGGAGAAATATATATCTCGGAATGGAATCCACTCCATATATTCTCCAGAGAATTTTGGCAATGAGATTTTAGGAAGCTTTGAGTCGGAAGAAATTGTTGTGTCAGAACGACTGTGAGATGCAACGAAAGTACTTGCCATTGGTGATTGTGTAACAGAATGATCAGGAAGAGAGTCGATCAATTTCCCTTTGAAAGATAAATATCTTTCAGAGAAATCAAAATACACATCCTCATTAATATAAGGCACATCACTGGCATTTAAAGAAGAGTCGCTTATTAATCTCACTATTGTGTCGTGTTGCGTTTCAAAACGACTAAAAATATCGTCTACCCGTTGAGCCAACGCATTAACATAACCATGAGTCTTTTCAGAGGAATTTTTTGCATCGAAACGGCATTGGTATTTTGTTAATAAGTCTAACAAATCCCTTTGCTCTTTGATGTAATTAGAAAGATCACTCAGGGTTATTTTTCACACAAACACACACAATAGTTTTTGCTTCTGTTAATTTTTCACTTTCACCAAAATTCACAGAAAATTAAGTTTTTTATTTCAAGAAAAGCAGCAATAATCAATAAGAAAAAACCGGATGAATTTAATTAATTTATTTAAGAACCGATGTATTTTTTTTATAAAAATCACGATTATTTATTGGGCTTAATACGGAGAAAATATTTTCAAAATTAAAAGCTTTAAATTAATTCTTGATTAAAACCCAAAACACCACGAAAAATTAATTTATTTATTTATCTTTTCGGATCACAAAATCACGGTCACTATTTTCACGATAGAAATTTAAGATTTTCGAAAAGAAAACAAATTGAATTAATTTATCGCGACTATATTTTTTTATTATTTAAAACCACGAAATTTTTCGATCAGCGGAATCACGATTATATTATTATTTTCTCCAACAAGCACACGATAATTTATTTAGTTTAGAAAAAAGTTATTTAATTTGAATTAATAAAACCGACGATAATTCCCGGGTTTCGGCACCAATAAAATGTTGAGTTATTTTCCCTTTTATTTAAAAAATGTTTTCAAAAGAAAAGACAAGTGTTTCTTAAACAAAAGGGTTGCACAGAATTTATTAACGTTATACTGTAAAAGATTTACAATGATTAGAAAGGATACTTAGTTGTTGATCGCTTGAGAGTCCAAAAAAAAGAGAGCGATTCAACTTGAAATTCTACTTAACTAACCCAAAAAAATGTTTAAACTATATAAAACTACATTATATGCCCATTCCATATATTTGCAAAACATTGCAAAAATATGTATGTGCATTGTTACAACAAACGTCCAACACGTTTGAAGTCACTGACCACATAGCAAACCCTAGCCCAGCATCAACAAAATCAATCATATGCTAATGCAAGCGAGGCTTAGGTATTGGCAAATGTTCAAACGTATGTACGAATGTTTGTATGTACGTACACTCATCAGTTCGTACCATACTCGTCGTTCCCAAATATGTATGTTCGAATGGCTATACATTAGCTAGCACACATAACAGCTATGTAACAAAGCGAAGCTTATGGAACGGTGGAGAGGGTAGCGACGCACAAACATTCTATTGAGTATGCATGTACATACAAACTGATGGTTTTAGCCACACTATGGGTCATTTAAATATGAGTACTTAAATATTTTTTATAAAAATATAAAAAATACAAAGCACTATAAGTATAATAAATAAATATGGAAATTAATGATAATAATAATAATGATGATGATGACTTTAATGATGATGATGACGTTAATAATGATGATGACTTTAATGATGATGATGATGACAACATAGTGGGTTGATGGATATTTCCGTCAACAGTGCGACAACTACTATTTTTCCTGTAGGTTTTGTCGAGTAAACCACGATTTTTTTTTGGAATTCCCCCGACACCCCCAAAATTCGGATTTGCGGGTAAAAAACTAGGTTTCTTGCCTTTTTTACTTGAACGCCTATAACTTTGTTAATTAATAACCGATTTTCAATCTCTAAGGGAATTTGGAAAGAAGAGAATTAGATTGCCAACGGATGTTGAAGAGACTGGTTGCATTATTTTCCTTATAAAATTATGTAAATTAATTAATCGTATGGTTATCTTAAAAATAATTGGTAAAAACATTGCCTAAACTAGAAAATGACGGACAAAAATTAAAAAATGTGTTTGTAGGACAAATAATTCTATACAGCTTCAAATTAACAAAATATACATCGTTCGAAAGGTCTAATTTTCTTCTTTCCAAATTTTTTTCGAGATTGAAAATCGGCTATTAAATAACAAAGTTATTTTTTTGGACTGTAGCACTGTGTAATCTGTGTTTTGTTTGCATTTGTGAACTTGCTGGACGCTTTAATTTTACAATCTTAGTGGCGGATCATTTCGGATTCACTATCGATAGTGAACAAAAATATTGATAGTTTTAAAATATTTAATAATCGATAGTCACAAAAAAATTAAACTATCGATACTACGATAGTGCCATCGATAGTTTCCCACCTCTAGGTTAGGTTGAAGAGAGGAGACGTTTAAACGTCTCATGTCCATGGACATACACTTAAGCAAGTGGCTCGGCCTGTTGTGCGCTCCTTATTTATGATCTTTATATACCTCACGAGTTACAGAAAATCGGTACTAGACTCGAATTTTTTCAGTATCTTCCAGTCATTTCCTCTGAGATGAGTCAAGTCTGGTAATATATAATAATGTTGGACCCGACACAGAAAATGTTCCATCTTTTCGATGCTTTCCCTGCATGCCCTGCATTCGTCGTTTCCTGCTAGTCCTATGCTATGAAGATGTGCTTGTAAGCTTGATTGTTGTTAGAACACTCATCATCTTACTAATATCGATATTGTTTAGTTTCAGAAAACTTCTTGTTTTCTTTCATTTGCGTCACCCCACAGTATCTTTGCAGTTGCTCCTACTGTTGCGCTATTCCACACAGTTTTGTGAGCCATCACTGCCCAGTGCTTCAACTCATTCTTCGTGGCTTCGAAAGGTTTCCAATTTTCCAAGTTTATTACTCGAAGTTTTCTGCCCTTTGAAGTCATGCTGTTTGCCCACTCATTTCCAATCACTCCGTTATGTCCTGGTACCCAGCAAATACGCAATTGACCATGGGCTGAGTAATCATTTATCGTTCTTTTACAGTCCAACACAGATCTGGATTTGACCCTTTCCGATGTTATTGCTTTAATCGCCATTTGGCTATCTGTGAAGATGTTGGCATATTTAGGCTTTGTGGTATTACTGAGCCAGTTAACACACTCCGTGATTGCTCGAACTTCTGCTTGAAATACCGTGTTGTGGTCAGGGAGGCGGAAGTGAAGTTCGACTTCTGGATCATCAATAAAAAGACCTAGACCCGTCCTTCCTCCTCGTTTGGACCCATCCGTGTAGCAGCTGGTTCCCACTGTCACATGGGCCAAAGATCCATTTTCCCAGGAGCGTCTGTCTGGCACAAACGAATCACAGGTAGTTGTAAGCCAAACTTCAGGAATGCGGTCGGAGATTTCTGGCGTTTGAATGTGACCAACTAGAGATTCTAAAAGATTCTGATGATACGACTTGTGGTCTCGATTTATCCATTCATCCATCACTTGTAGACGTCTTGCTGTGAGGGTTGCCCCATACTTTATAGAATATTTATATGTTTTTAAAATTCTATTTAAATTTAAATCGTATAAACCTGATTAACGATAACTTGCATTGATGGTTTGACAATTGAAATATGTATAAATTAAACAAGTAAAAGCGTTAAGTTCGGCCATGCCGAATCTTATATACCCTCCACCATGATAGCATGTGACCTCACAAAATAACTCAAACATAAAGAAAACCAGTAAGGAAAGGCTAAAGTCGGGCGGGGCCGACTATATAATACCCTACACCACTCTCGTAATATTGAATAACTCTTATATATAAATTTTGTAATTCATGTATAAATTGTTTACATAAATTTACTTCTGGAACATTTTATACTTAAATAATACCCTGTACCACAATGCGGTGTAGGGTATAAACACGATTGGATCTAAAGAGCCAAATCGGATGAAACATATATATGGGAGCTATAGCTAAATCTTAACCGATTTTCTTCAAATTCGGCAATGTTGGTTCATGGATCAAGAAACTCTACCATTCTAAATTTCAAAACGATTGGATGTAAAATATAGCTTCTATAGAACTAAAGGGCCAAATCGGACGAAACATATATATGGGAGCTATAGCTAAATATTAACCGATTTTCTTCAAATTCGGTAGTGTTGGTTCATGGAACAAGAAACTCTATCATTCTAAATTTAAAAATGATTGGATGTAAAATACAGCTTCTACAGGACTAAAGAGCAAAATCGGACGAAACATATATCTGGGAGCTATAGCTAAATCTTAACCGATTTTCTTCAAATTCGGTAGTGTTGGTTCATGGATCAAGAAACTCTACCATTCTAAATTTCAAAACGATAGGATGTAAAATACAGCTTCTATAGGACTAAAGGGCCAAATCGGACGAAAGATATATGTGGGAGCTATATCTAAATCTGAACCGATTTCAACCAAATTCAATAGGGATCTTTACAGCTGCGAAATACTCTAAACTGCAAAATTTCAGAACGATCGCAGTGAAATTGCGACCTGTAGTCGACCAACAACTTTACATGGACAGACGGACGGACAGACATGGTTAAATCGACTCAGCTAGTGATTCTGAGTCGATCGGTATACTGTAAGGTGGGTCTAGCTGTGTTATTTTCAGGTGTTACAAACATCTGCCTTGAAACAAACTTATAATACCCTGTACCACAGTTTGGTGTATGGTATAATAACACCGAAAAACACAAAAAACAAGTAAGAAAGTTTCAGTCGGGTAAACCGACTAAGGTATACCCTCACTTTGTGAGTAATGTAATATTGAATATTACTCGAATTATTCTGTCAATTTGTGTGGGAGGTACCAGAAGGGGTTTATCAAATACACCTATTTTTCTCTGAACATTAGATACTTTAAATTCATTGCACTGTGCCGAATTATAAGCATTTATGTGCACTGGTAAAAACGTTATGAGATATTAAATTGTGGTATGATTTGGCATTTTGTGGGGGAGGTACAAAAAGGGGTGTGGCGATAACGCCCATTTTTCACAGGGCTATAGGCACTATAAAAACATTACACTGTACAAAATTTCAAGTATTTTTATACACTGGTTTTAATGTTATAAGCTGTTAACTTTTGGTGCAAAAAGGTACCTTTGTGTGGGAGGTACCAAAAGGGGCGTGGCAACAACACCCATTTTTTAAAAGCATAATACTGTACACAATTTCAAGTATTTTTATACACTGTTATTAATGTTATAAACTGTTGACTTTTTGTGCAAAATGGTGCCTTTGTGTGGGAGGTACCAAAAGGGACGTGGCGACTTCGCCCATTTTTCTCGAGTTGATAGCGACTAATAAGCTAATACTATGTGTGGAATTTCAAAAGATTCGAATAAGTAGCATAGCAGTTATTAAAGAATCAATATTTCACAACATTTTAACCATTTGTGGGGGAGGTACTAGAAGGAGTGGACCAATATGGCCCATCTTCGAACTTAGCCGGAGATAGAAAAAAATATTACCACATACCAAATTTGAGTGAGGGTATAAATATAGTAGTATGTGAACACTAGGAATCACAACAAGTTAGATGCTATATGTATATGGGAGCTATATCTAAATATGGACCGATCGCCCATTTGTAATCCCAAACAACCTGCGACTATAAGAAATATGTATACCAAATTTTATCAACCTAGCTCTATTATTACGGATTGTAGCCTGATTACAAAAGATGGACGGACAGACGACGATTAAGAATATATATACTTTATGGGGTCTCAGATCAATATTTAGAGGTGTTACAAATGGAGTGACAAAATGAAAGTACCCCCATCCTATGGTGGAGGGTATACAAATCGACAAGGTCAGCAAAGTTTAAAATTTTTTTAGCACTACCAACTGTGGAAAATTGAGTTCATATGTCCTGGAAATAGCATAACAGAGGAGATCTAAGAACCAAAACTGCAAAATGTGCAGAAAATCGGTCCACATGGAGGTATCGATCCCATATGCGAAACATACACTGAAGATTAAACTCATACACGTGGCAAAATCTTCTTTTCTGATATGTTTGAATCGAAAGGAAATATATTTGTAACACAAATTTTTAAATATTATACGAGCATATTTCTAAGCAAATACATTTTATTTGAAAATCAATAAAATATATTTGGAACGCATTAATATGTTACAACAAATTTGTTTGCAAACATAATTTCTCAAATAAAATATGTGTCTAAATATAAATAAAATGATTGTTTAGGAATTTATTTAAATATATTTTACTTATTCTTTTACTTATTTATATACATATATGTTCTTATTCTGCACTAACAAACTAGAGTATGGTGTCATTTAGTCGGCTCTGCTCGACTTTAGCCTTTGCTTACTGATTATATATAGAATAAATAAATATATATATTCAAGGATACATATTTTACCACATTTTTTTTGGGGATTTGAATTGATTTTTCGTTTGTTGTTTGATTTTGGCCTAATCATTTTTTGGGGGGCAATTTTGTATAATTAGAAAGTTCGCATTGTCAGAATTTTTTATATGGTTATTTTTATGGTTTTTGTGATAATTTTCTATCCGCGCACTTGACTTGTGAAGATTGTAAGATATTTGGCTTATAATGATTATTTTTTTTTGGAAAGTATTGATGATTAACACAATTGTCTTTGGAGCGGTAAAACAAATGAATATTGCCAATAATTTTTTGGGTTTGAAGATGAAAGTAGCAGTTCTGTAGAGTTTAAAAACGAACTCATGATGATTGGTTGGGTAAAATATAAATCAACAACTTGTATTGAAGTATAGTGGCTCCCGTTTGAATAATAAGGATATTATGAGTTTGTGCGTTTCCTCCATGACTCGATTTAACCATGTCCGTCCGTTTGTAGATGAATCTTTGTAATCAAAGTGCAGGTCGAATTTTTAGTCCGATCGTAATGATTATTATTATATTGCTCTTTGTTGGCCCAAGGACGATCCCTATTGAAATGGGTGAACATCGGTTCAGATATAATTTTCTTAATGATCGGATGCAAAATACACACTCTATAGCGCTTAGATGCCAAGAGGAGCATATATATGGTGCTATATCTAAATCTATACCGATTTCCACCAAATTAAGTATAAATATTCGTGTCTCAAGAGACTTTGCTCTACCAACGTTCACACTGATCGGGTGTAAAATATGGCATACAGTGCTTAGATAACAGATCGGAAGAAACATATATATGGAGGCTATATCTAAATCTGAACCGATTTCTGTTAAATTTGGTACGGTATATTCGCGGGTCAAGAGACTTTCCCAATAATTATTCCCTACACCATTATGTGGTACAGGGTATTATAACTTTGTGCACTTGTGATGAGATAGACCTATTGTTTATTATACCGACAGACTTAGAATTACTTTCTGAGTCTTTTTAACAATGTCCGTGTATTCTTGTAATCAAAGTAGTCTACAAGTTGCCAGAATTGATGACTTTTTTCAAAGTAAATTTGGATAATTTTGTTGTTCAAGCGTGAATCTATTCATGGTGATTTGCCAGAGTGTACTGATCATACATGTCAAAACGTGAGCCAGTAACACATTTCGTTTGACAGCTAACACTTTCGCAATATCTAACTAAGCTAAACAAGTGAACGCGGCGTTAAGTTCGGCCATGCCGAATCTTATATATGCTTCACTATGAATCGCATGTGAATGTTTCGGGTCCAAATTATCTCATATTACCAAATTTCAGACCAATTCGTTGAAATTTGTGGTTGTTCTTGCGTTAAGAAGTTAAATCTAGAAAGACCTTTGTATGGGGCTATATCGAAACATGGATCTATGACTACCGTTGTTCGTGTGAAATATTCCGGGTACAAATAAACTCTAGCTATCAGATCACTCTAGATCAGTTGGAATTTGTGGTCTCTATGACGTTAAGAAATCAAATCGGGGAGATGCTATATATAGGGGCTATATCAAAAAATGGACCGATATTGCCAATTTTCAGTTCCAACATACCTGCAGATATAAGAAGTATATGTACCAAATTCCAGCCACCAAGCTCAAGTATTACAGAATGTAGCGTGATTACAAAAGACGGACGGACATGGCTAAAACGCTTTAGAATTTTAAGACGATTAATAATATATATAAATAATGTGTTACAAACGGAGTGACAAAATGAATATACAGAAAAACATCCTTAAGATATAACTCTTATATCGATATCTCCATTCTAAAACATGCTAAGTCGACTTAGCATAGTTTTAGGGAGATTGCATTTTTAATTTCTAAATATTCCAAATTATATTCAGTCAAAATTTGATGTTTATCCGTCAACCCAATCAAAAGTTATTCACAAAACAGTATTCGATTTACATTATAAGGGAATTCCACACAAATTTAAAAAATTCATCAAACTTTGATCGCCTTTCCTGAAAAACTACCTTTTTGCACTTAGCATAGTTTAGAATGGATGTATCGATATATACATAACATCCGATTTTACAAGTTTTACAGAATCCATATTTACCAATCGATCTTTATAAAACTTAAACGAGAGTGGTTTCTTGGTCCATGAAAGATCTCTGGGATATACATATATAATATATTATGATATAGTCGACTTCGCCCTACTTAAGGCCTTCCTTATTGGTTATAGCCTACACAACACTGTAGTACAGATTATTATAAGTTTGTTTGGGCCACATGTGTGTAACGCATACAAATACTGGAACTAGACGCACCTAAAAGTGTTCTGATCGACTCAGAATCACCAGCTTGTGCAATTTAATAATATCTGTCCGTCCGTCCGTGTGATATGTATGTAAACGTTGTAATCGAAGTACATGTCACAATTCTGGATCAATCTTGATGAATTTTGGCCCTGATAACCGGTTCAGATTTATGTAGCCCCGATATATAATAGTAGTAGAAGTAGTATCTTACACCTGATATTACTAAATTTTGCACAAAAGAGTTTAGTAAACCAGAAATGAACAATGACAATTTTGAAAGAAATCTGTTCAGTTTAAATATAGATACATTATTTAACATTCGTTATGAAATTTGGCAGAGAGGAGTTTCTTTATACAGGAACGAATATTAACACGATTTTTTTTTTGTTAAAAGCATATGTTCGATAAATCCGGGATACACGTTAAATAAAATGAATTAAGGACACTTTCATGTGGAAACAGAAGTTTAGTAACTGTCGAAAGAATTAGAAAAAAAATATTTTTTTCAAATAATTCTTTTTTTGCTGGCACGGAAAAAACCATCAAAAATAGAAAAAACTCGCCATAAAATCGTTGTTCCATATTTTAAAAGATTGCTTCCTATCGAAGAAACAATGCCTATTTGAAGAAAATCTATGGATAAATGTAGAAATTACAGCACTTTTGGGGAGATGCTATATATAGGGGCTATATCAAAAAATGGACCGATATTGCCAATTTTCAGTTCCAACATACCTGCAGATATAAGAAGTATATGTACCAAATTCCAGCCACCAAGCTCAAGTATTACAGAATGTAGCGTGATTACAAAAGACGGACGGACATGGCTAAAACGCTTTAGAATTTTAAGACGATTAATAATATATATAAATAATGTGTTACAAACGGAGTGACAAAATGAATATACAGAAAAACATCCTTAAGATATAACTCTTATATCGATATCTCCATTCTAAAACATGCTAAGTCGACTTAGCATAGTTTTAGGGAGATTGCATTTTTAATTTCTAAATATTCCAAATTATATTCAGTCAAAATTTGATGTTTATCCGTCAACCCAATCAAAAGTTATTCACAAAACAGTATTCGATTTACATTATAAGGGAATTCCACACAAATTTAAAAAATTCATCAAACTTTGATCGCCTTTCCTGAAAAACTACCTTTTTGCACTTAGCATAGTTTAGAATGGATGTATCGATATATACATAACATCCGATTTTACAAGTTTTACAGAATCCATATTTACCAATCGATCTTTATAAAACTTAAACGAGAGTGGTTTCTTGGTCCATGAAAGATCTCTGGGATATACATATATAATATATTATGATATAGTCGACTTCGCCCTACTTAAGGCCTTCCTTATTGGTTATAGCCTACACAACACTGTAGTACAGATTATTATAAGTTTGTTTGGGCCACATGTGTGTAACGCATACAAATACTGGAACTAGACGCACCTAAAAGTGTTCTGATCGACTCAGAATCACCAGCTTGTGCAATTTAATAATATCTGTCCGTCCGTCCGTGTGATATGTATGTAAACGTTGTAATCGAAGTACATGTCACAATTCTGGATCAATCTTGATGAATTTTGGCCCTGATAACCGGTTCAGATTTATGTAGCCCCGATATATAATAGTAGTAGAAGTAGTATCTTACACCTGATATTACTAAATTTTGCACAAAAGAGTTTAGTAAACCAGAAATGGACAATGACAATTTTGAAAGAAATCTGTTCAGTTTAAATATAGATACATTATTTAACATTCGTTATGAAATTTGGCAGAGAGGAGTTTCTTTATACAGGAACGAATATTAACACGATTTTTTTTTGTTAAAAGCATATGTTCGATAAATCCGGGATACACGTTAAATAAAATGAATTAATGACACTTTCATGTGGAAACAGAAGTTTAGTAACTGTCGAAAGAATTAGAAAAAAAATATTTTTTTCAAATAATTCTTTTTTTGCTGGCACGGAAAAAACCATCAAAAATAGAAAAAACTCGCCATAAAATCGTTGTTCCATATTTTAAAAGATTGCTTCCTATCGAAGAAACAATGCCTATTTGAAGAAAATCTATGGATAAATGTAGAAATTACAGCACTTTTGGCAGAAATATAAGAGCTCATATATTGCTAGCAGGCTCAGCTTATGTACTGCGATCATGTTGAGATTTGGCAGAAAGGACTTTTTCACACCTGGGGAGAACCATATTGAAATTGGTCAAAATCGGTTCATATTTAGATATATAAGTATACGTTATTTTCAATTTGATCCATATACGAGTACATGCTCTTTTCGATTTGATAATTTAGCGCTAAAGAAACTTTATTTTACATACTCGTCTAATCATTTCGAAATTTAGCAGTGTAGATTTTACTGATCTATGGACCAAATTGCCGAGTTTGAAGAAAATAGGTTCAGATTTAGATATAGCCCCCATAAATATGTTACATCCGCTTAAGTCTTTTAACGCTACAAAAGCTGTATTTCATATTCAATTATTTTAAAATTTATCTGGATGGAGTTTCTTGACACAATGATTCTAGATTAAATTTACTTTTACTTACTGGTCTAGAAATCGCATATCATAATTGATCTAGTAGAAAATTTAGGATTAATTTATAGGTGCGTATCATTCGCAGGAAAAATAGCCATTACAGTAGTGCTGTGATGCCCGACATAGAACTTTCCTTACTGATTTTTGCTTAAAATTATTTGGGAGAAATTCTACCACATCAGATGCATTGTAACCTTTATATATCCATATCGATTTTAATCATTATACTTTATAAATCGCATAACACAATCTGTCTCTGATAGAATGCAAGTTTTTTTTATACAAATACTAGCTGGACCCGGTCCACTTCGTTGCCCCAGATTTCAAATTTCCGATCCCCTAAATTTTTGCATCAACCACGTAGACTGTCACCAAATACATATACATACATAAAATTACAGCAATCTCGCTAACAAATTGTTCAAGATATATCAATTTCTAAACTTGTATAAATTGGGCGAGTACCAAAATGGGCGTGGCAATAACGTAAATTTTTCTCTGGACTGTAGACACTATAAAAGCATAACACGGTACCAAATTTCAAGTATTTTTATACTCTAGTATTAATGTTATAAGCTGTTATCTTATACCTTTGTGGGGGAGGGACCAAAAGGGGCCTGGAAATAACGCCCACTTTTCACTGGACTGTAGGTACTGTAAAAGCATTAAACTGGACAAAATTTCAAGTATTTTAAAGCACTGGAATAAATGTTATATGCTGTTAACTTTTGGTGCAAAATGATCCATTTTTGTGGGAAGTACCAAAAGGGGTGTGGCAACTTCGCCCATTTTTCTCTAGGTGTTAGCGACTAATAAACTAATACTATTTGAGGAATTTCAGAAGATTCGAATAAGAAGTGTCGAAGATATTAACGAATCAACATTTCATTAATGTTAACCCTTTGTGGGGTAGGTACTAGAAAGAGTCGAACTTAGCCGGAGATAGAAAAAAAATTATCGCATACAAAAATTGAAGTCCATTACTCCTTTTGAGAGGTTTCGTGCGCACCAGCCAGACGGACGGACGGACATTGGTCATTCGACATAAAATGACCCAAAACGAATATCCGCCGAACATACTTAAGGTCTTAGGTCACTCCTTCGATGTGATACACTTTTGGTCCTAGCGTTCTATAATTCGACTAATCGATTAGTCGACTTTTTGGTACAAAAACGTCGAAATCGAAAGTCGACATTTTGTTTCCGAAAAAGTCTAAAAGTTGATTTTTCCATGTCGAATTTTTCGACTTTTTTCATGTACGAGTATTACCAAATTTATATTACATTGGACTAAAATTAATAAAATCGCGTTGTGGGTTACAACAAAAAGCTTTATTTAGTTGTATCAGCACCAATATCGGACCAATTTAACAGTAAAAATAAGCGTGATAATAAGAATACACAGTAATCGCATATGCCATAACAATATAATTTTTTTTTATAGTTATACATATTTTGGCATAATAATTCAGTAATAAGAAAAAAATTCGATTTGGGCGGTTCCAAACAATGTGCAATATTGCTGGCTTATTTTTTAAAGCCCAATTGATTTGGACATATTCCGCGAATAAGTTTGACATATTAAATGCAATAGGACTTGACCAAAAATTATATTATTATTTTGTTTCTTTCTGTTTAATTTTTTTTTACTTTTATGGAACGACTTCTACGACTTTCTGATCACCTTATCATTATCAATTTTTATCTTTTCATGTATTTTACTACAAATTAATGAAGACAAGTAGAAATATTCGTATTTTCATTAAAAAAGTCGAAAAGTCGACTTTAATCGACTTTTTTACACTAAAAAGTCTAAAAGTCGATTTCTTAATTTTTTCAATATTTTGCCATAACTATATAACCCTATTTGGTCCGTAGCAAATGATATATACCCTCGTCTCAATAAAATGAGTGTATAAATATAGAAAAGGTCCATAAAATCCAACTTGAGCAAAAAAAATCGTATGGCCATTACATTACACTGTGCTAGAATTGAGAACGTTTTTTAGCCGACAAACGGGGCATCCGGTGGTTTAAACGAAATCAGCTACGCCAAATCCAATGGCGCTAACCGTTTTACTATGTTAGCTCTTGTTTTCGAGGTATTGGACCACAAAGTCTGCTGTGAAATCAGAGAGGTAAGTAATATCGGTGGTGATTTTGAAGGGGAAGACTTCGAAATACACACTTCAGTCCAAAGAACGAAATGAAGGAAACGCTTGAAGAATTATTTCACTCAAAACAGTCATCCACGTTTCTCACCTTATATGTATTATGGGCCCTTTCTCAATGTTTTGGTGAGGAGTAAGCCGATTTCGAGTTATTACATAACTTGTGTATTTTTCTACTCATACATAAAAGAAAATATTTATTGATAGTAGTATTTCGACTTACATTTTCGTAAATTACACTAGTGCTAATTGATGAAAACGAAAACCGGGGTTAAACTAAATAAACTACGCTGAATCAAATGGCGCCAATCGTTTTTTAGATTACCTCTTAAAAAAATCAATTTGCTGGGATGCCAACTTTGTGCTATTCGCACCAGATATAGTGCTTTGGACATAACTCAGAAGTGAAAATATTTAATCCTTTCGATTTATTATTGATCAGCAAATCTTTATGCAATTTAGTAGAGAAAAAATTTATGAATCTATGCGCCATAAAAACCCAAATAGTTTGGACGTATCATTTTAATTAGGGAAACAACATTGATTAAAATTTGAAAAATGAAAAATAGTGCCCTTTTACGCCTTTCGTCGTTTCGTTCGTTTTTCATTACGCTTTTGCTCCGGAAATAGTTGCCATCACTGCCAATATGAAATATTTTAATTTTTGTAATAACCAGACTAAACGTGATATACAAGTTGGCATTGAACTATTACGCCTAAAATAATTTATTGTACATTTTTTGTAATCATTATTATATATTCAAAGTTTGAACTAGCTTGTTCCATTTTTCGACGTTGTCCATAGAGAACATTCCAACAAAATTACTCTTGAAAGTCTATGAAATCTTTAAATATCAGATTCAAATTTGGTTTATTTCTTTATCGTTTTTTTGGAAAATACATTTTTTACATAATTCCTGAGAACAATTAAATAAGCTCGCACTGAAAAATGTAGCCCAAAGTATTTTTAAATACTTAGTTTCAGACCAATTCCATACTCATTTCAAATTTTTTAATTCAATCGAATGAAATTTTAGAAAAATTAAATGCTAAACTAAAATTTCAGAAAAATTAAAATTTATTATATAGGGTGATCTAAGTAGAGATACTTTTCTCAATAGACTTTTTTTGACATATCACGTGTGAGTCGTGTCATGCTGTCATGTGATTTTTGTTAAGTATTGTTTGGCATTTCATCATGGAAAGATTTACGCAAATTATTCAGTTTTATTATCAAAATAATCGTTCGCCAATTGCGCTAAGTCCATTTTTTTTAGGTAAAAAAAAACACTTTCCATTCGACCCACGACCTTGACACCCATGAGCAAAATTTTAGCTCTCGTTAAGAGCTTTCTTTTTGCCGATTACCGATCATCGGTCCATATTTCTTCAAAAATGATGCCGGTGAGAACGTAACCGTCAATGGCGACCGTTATTGTGTCATGATAACCGACTATTTGATGCCTGAAATTGAAGCTCGTGATCTCGGCGACATTTGGTTTCAACAAGACGGCGCCACTTCCCACACATCGCATCAATCGATGGATTTATTGAGAGAACATTTCGGTGAGCAGATAATTTCACGTTTTGGGCCGGTCGATTGGCCACCAAGATCGTGTGATATCACACCGTTAGACTTTTTCCTGTGGGGATATGTAAAGTCTAAAGTTTATGCGGACAAACCAGCTTCGATTCAGGCCTTGGAGCAAAACATCACGCGTGTCATTCGCCACTTACCAGTCGAAATGCTCGAACGAGTCCTCGAAAATTGGACTCAACGGATGGACCATGTGAGACGTAGCCGCGGCCAACATTTGATAGACATAATCTTCAAAAAATAAATGCCAAAGAATATTCTTTCAAATGATAATAAACATTCCCCATTCAAATTGAATTTTCTGTGTTTTTTTTCTTCAAAAAAGTAGGGAACCTCGAAATGGATCATCCATTACATTTGTTATATATTTTTAAAAAATTAAAAAAAAAAATTAAATTTATTCATCTTCCTCCTGTAAGTTCCAACAAATATCCCCTAAAACGGAATAAAGTTTTTTGCCGTTATATCAGTGTTTTTTGTAATAAGGATTACAACAAAATTTACAATAATTTAATAGGCGTAATAGTCCAATGCCAACTTATGTATCAAGTTTCGTCTGGTTATTACAAAAACTAAAATATTTCATATTGATAACTTTTTTTAAGAGCTAATATAAAAAACGTTTGGCGCCATTTGATTCTGCGTAGTTTATTTAGTTTAACCCCGGATTTCGTTTTCATCAATAGGCACTAGTGTAATTTACGAAAATGTAAGTCGAAAAACTACTATCAATAAATATTTTCTTTTATATATGAGTAGAAAAATACACATGCTATGTAAAAACTCGAAATCGACGAACTCCTCACCAAAACATTGAGAAAGGGCCCATAATATTTTTTCGCGAGGAATATTTTTCTCAAACAGCTACAAATGTCGACGATTTGTACGTCGTTTGGCATATGGTAAGATTTGATTGCAGTTTTTTAGGGATAAGGGGGTGAGAAACGTTGAAGACTCTTTTGAGAGAAATAATTCTTCAAGGGTTTCCTTCATTTCGATCTTTGGACTGATGTGCGTATTTCGAAGTCTTCCCCTTCAAAATCACCACCGATATTACTTACCTCTCTGATTTCCCAGCAAACTTTGTGGTCCAATATCTCGAAAACAAGAGCTAACATAGCGCCATTGGATTCAGCGTAGCTGATTTAGTTTAACCCACCAGATGCCCCGTTCGTCGGTTTTTTCAACTAGCACAGAATTATTAATTGAGCCAACTTGACGAAACGAATGATGCAGTTCTTATTTTTGAGGCTACTTTCACGTCCAATCCTCAGAATTGAGTCCCAAAATCATGTGTTGTACCGTGTACAGGGACGTATCCAGAGTGGGGGCCCAGGGGCCCGGGCCCCACCCGAAATGTTTTGAACATAGGCATAAACTATTTACAATTTTAAAAATCACTCAAAAAAGATAAAACGCGGAAAATATTTGGAAGGCACTGTGTTGCCAGGTGATCGTCAAATCGTCAAAAAAAATTCGAAATCGTCAAAAAATCGTCACCAATATCTAGCATTAAAATACAGCTTTTGAGTTTTTTAGGGCGAGGAGTATACGAGTATTTCAGAGACAAATATGTATTAATAGGTACTCTCAAATGATTTGATGTTCATCAAAACTGTTAAAAAAGAACAATATAAAAGCGTAAAAAATGGTAACAGTAAAAGTAATAACAACTAAAAATAAGAAAGGTGCATGTTTCACGATTTTTTGGTTGGTTCCAGACAAATGGCGTTGTAGGAGTCTGAAAAACAGAAAAGTTAATGCCAAAATCACTTACATGGTAGCACTAGCCTACGCTCTGCTGCTCAGTAAAATTTATTTTACTGTGGCTCTCCCTTGTCGTCACTGTTTTGATGATTCACTGGACTGACCAAACAGCCACACATTTCTGCTGAGAGTGAAATAATTGATATATTTCTTTCAAAAAATCGAAGATTACATTTTTAACTCTTACGTATTTTATTATAAAAAGTTTTAATGATCTCGTACTAAAGTACATAATTATATTTAGGAATAAAATTCCAATAAAAAACTAAGGAACATAACTTCCCTTACCTGCACAATAAACGCAATTTTTAATTGTTTATCTTTGTTATGGAAAAAATAGGTTGGGCACAACCGAAATATCGGGATCTTGCATGTGCGAAAGCTGGGCAGTGACACAGAAAATGTTCTATGACACAGAAAATGTTATATATTCTTTCAAATGATAATAAACATTCCCCATTCAAATTGAATTTTCTGTGTTTTTTTTCTTCAAAAAAGTAGGGAACCTCGAAATGGATCATCCATTACATTTGTTATATATTTTTAAAAAATTAAAAAAAAATTTTAAATTTATTCATCTTCCTCCTGTAAGTTCCAACAAATATCCCCTAAAACCGAATAAAGTTTTTTGCCGTTATATCAGTGTTTTTTGTAATAAGGATTACAACAAAATTTACAATAATTTAATAGGCGTAATAGTCCAATGCCAACTTATGTATCAAGTTTCGTCTGGTTATTACAAAAACTAAAATATTTCATATTGATAACTTTTTTTAAGAGCTAATATAAAAAACGTTTGGCGCCATTTGATTCTGCGTAGTTTATTTAGTTTAACCCCGGATTTCGTTTTCATCAATAGGCACTAGTGTAATTTACGAAAATGTAAGTCGAAAAACTACTATCAATAAATATTTTCTTTTATATATGAGTAGAAAAATACACATGCTATGTAAAAACTCGAAATCGACGAACTCCTCACCAAAACATTGAGAAAGGGCCCATAATATTTTTTCGCGAGGAATATTTTTCTCAAACAGCTACAAATGTCGACGATTTGTACGTCGTTTGGCATATGGTAAGATTTGATTGCAGTTTTTTAGGGATAAGGGGGTGAGAAACGTTGAAGACTCTTTTGAGAGAAATAATTCTTCAAGGGTTTCCTTCATTTCGATCTTTGGACTGATGTGCGTATTTCGAAGTCTTCCCCTTCAAAATCACCACCGATATTACTTACCTCTCTGATTTCCCAGCAAACTTTGTGGTCCAATATCTCGAAAACAAGAGCTAACATAGCGCCATTGGATTCAGCGTAGCTGATTTAGTTTAACCCACCAGATGCCCCGTTCGTCGGTTTTTTCAACTAGCACAGAATTATTAATTGAGCCAACTTGACGAAACGAATGATGCAGTTCTTATTTTTGAGGCTACTTTCACGTCCAATCCTCAGAATTGAGTCCCAAAATCATGTGTTGTACCGTGTACAGGGACGTATCCAGAGTGGGGGCCCAGGGGCCCGGGCCCCACCCGAAATGTTTTGAACATAGGCATAAACTATTTACAATTTTAAAAATCACTCAAAAAAGATAAAACGCGGAAAATATTTGGAAGGCACTGTGTTGCCAGGTGATCGTCAAATCGTCAAAAAAAATTCGAAATCGTCAAAAAATCGTCACCAATATCTAGCATTAAAATACAGCTTTTGAGTTTTTTAGGGCGAGGAGTATACGAGTATTTCAGAGACAAATATGTATTAATAGGTACTCTCAAATGATTTGATGTTCATCAAAACTGTTAAAAAAGAACAATATAAAAGCGTAAAAAATGGTAACAGTAAAAGTAATAACAACTAAAAATAAGAAAGGTGCATGTTTCACGATTTTTTGGTTGGTTCCAGACAAATGGCGTTGTAGGAGTCTGAAAAACAGAAAAGTTAATGCCAAAATCACTTACATGGTAGCACTAGCCTACGCTCTGCTGCTCAGTAAAATTTATTTTACTGTGGCTCTCCCTTGTCGTCACTGTTTTGATGATTCACTGGACTGACCAAACAGCCACACATTTCTGCTGAGAGTGAAATAATTGATATATTTCTTTCAAAAAATCGAAGATTACATTTTTAACTCTTACGTATTTTATTATAAAAAGTTTTAATGATCTCGTACTAAAGTACATAATTATATTTAGGAATAAAATTCCAATAAAAAACTAAGGAACATAACTTCCCTTACCTGCACAATAAACGCAATTTTTAATTGTTTATCTTTGTTATGGAAAAAATAGGTTGGGCACAACCGAAATATCGGGATCTTGCATGTGCGAAAGCTGGGCAGTGACACAGAAAATGTTCTATCGTTTCGATGTTTTCCCTGCATGCCCTGCACTCGTCGTTTTCTGCTAGTCCTATGCGATGAAGATGTTCCTGTAAGCTTGAGTGTCCCGTTAGAACACTTATCATCTTACTAATCTCGATCTTGTTTAGTTTCAGAAAACTACTGGTTTTCTTCTCATTTGGGTCACCCACAGTATCTTTGCAGTTGCTCCTACAGTTGCTCTATTCCACATAGTTTTGTGAGCCATCACTGCCCAGTGCTTCAACTCATCATTCGTGGCTTCGAAAGGTTTCCAATTTTCCAAGTTTATTACTCGAAGTTCTCTTCCCTTTGAAGCCAAGCTGTTTGCTCGTTCATTTCCAATCACTCCGTTTTGTCCCGGTACCCAGAAAATACGCAGTTGACCATGGACTGAGTAATTATTTATCGTTCTTTTACAGTCTAACACTGTTCTGGATTTGACCTTTTCCGATGTTTTTGCTTTGATTGCCATTTGGCTATCTGTGAATATGGTGGCATATTTAGGCTTTGTGGTATGCTCGAACTTCTGCTTGAAATACTGTGTTATGGTCTGGGAGGCGGAAGTAAAGTTCGACTTCTGGTTCATCAATAAAAAGTCCCAGACCCGTCCTTCCTCCTAGCCTGGACCCATCAGTGTAGCAGCTGGTTCCCACTGGCGCATGAGCAAGTGTTCCGTTTTCCCAGGAGCGTCTGTCTGGCACGAACCATTCACAGGTAGCTGTAAGCCGCACTTCAGGAATGCGGTCGGAGATTTCCGTTGTTTGAATATGACCGACCAGTGATTGTAATATCTTCTGATGGTACGACTTGTAGTCTCGATTTATCCATTCACCCATCACTTGTAGACGTCTTGCTGTGAGGGCTGCCTCATACTTTATACGGATATCTATTGGTTGGATGTGCAGTATGGCCTCCAACGCTCTTGTTGGTGCGGTTCTAATTGCTCCGCTTATGCCTAGACAGCACATACGTTGCACTTTTTGCAATTCTATTACGTTGTACTTTTTGTCCATTGATGTCCACCACACTACAGAGGCGTAGGTGATTATTGGTCTAATCACGCTCATGTAAAGCCAGTGTGTCATATTTGGACGTAGTCCCCATTTTGAACATATAGCTCTTCTGCACAACGACCAATATCTGTGGGCCTTTGTAACTCTTTCTTCAATATGATCTTTCCAGTACAGTTTCTGATCCAAGATTACTCCCAAGTATTTTATCTTTTTAGATATGGCAATATTCTTATCCAGGAAACGAGGCACAGTAAAAGGATGAATCTTCCTTTTCCTTGTAAATAGACATATTTCTGTTTTGTCTGGATTGACATTTAGTCCCCTTGGTTGTGCCCAGTTATATGCTATGTTAAGTGCCTCCTCAGCTCTTCTGCATAGTTGGTTTGGATGTGTGCCCCTTAGAAGTATTATAACGTCGTCTGCATAACAGACTGGTTTAAGTCCTTCATTGGTGAGGGCTTTAAGGAGACTGTGTATCGTCGTAACCCATAGGAGAGGCGATAAAATGCCCCCCTGAGGTATACCACGATTTACCTTGTCTCTGATTTTTACGTCATATGACCGACAAATAATCCACCTATTCCTTAGCATATTGTTGATCCAGTTTATCAACGCCCGCTCAACCTGAAACTCGTCTAAGGACTGGATAAGTGTATCGGTCTGAACGTTGTTAAAAGCGCCCTCAATGTCTATACAAACTTTAAGTGTGTACAATTTTTCACTGAAGGACTGTTCTATGTGGTGTACTACCTCATGTAGAGCTGTTTCCACTAATCTGCCTTTAACATATGCGTGTTGCTTGAATTTTAGCTTGTCATCGGCTATCTTGCTTTTGATCATGTCGTCAATTATTCGCTCCATTGTTTTTAAGAGGAAAGAAGTTAGGCTAATGGGTCGATAAGCCTTTGGGATCGTATAACTCGCCTTGCCAGGCTTAGGTATGAAGACCACCCTTGATTCCTGCCAATTTTTTGGGGTATATGCATGAGTTAGGCATGCAGTGAAAACTCCAACAAGATGAGTTGGTACCAGATCCACCTCATTCTGAAGAAGCGCTGGAAATATTCCGTCCGGTCCCGCAGCCTTAAAAGGAGAGAAGCTTTTTATTGGTTCTTTAACCATAGCATCCGTAATAGATACTTGGTGCATTACATTTTCGGTCTGTAACTGTTCCTCTATTGGCCCAGCATTACCACTCGGAAAATGAGTTTTCATCAAAAGCCTTACGGTATCATCTATAGTTTCCATCCTTTTACCCGTTTCATCCACCAGTGTTTCGGTTTGGATATGAGTTTTTGAGAGGGACATTTTTATTTTGGACATGCTGTTAAAGCTGTCTACCTGCTCACAGAAAAGCCTCCAGGAGTTACGTTTCGCCAGTCTAATGATTTTATTGTATTCTTTGAGCCTTCTGTGGTAGTCATCCTAATAACTGATAGCTTTTTACGTCGAGCTCTGTTGTAAAGTCTGCGGACATCCTTGCCAATCGAGCGAATTTGCATTTGTCATCCAGGGTTTCTCATAGGCAGATTTCCTTTCTCGAAGCGGGCAACTATCTTCGAATGATTTTACAAGAGCCTCCGTAATCCTCCTCACATTGATATCAATGTCGTCTGTACTTGGATAATCGTGTTTAGGCTGACCCAATCGATTTCTAAGTAGATTGCCGAATTTGGTCCAGTCGGTTTGGCCGTGCAATTTTAAACCTTATATAACGTTGTTCCGGTCGCCTTGTTCCCTATGTTGAGAGTTAGGAGATCGTTAGTATTCAAAAATTCTATAAGGGCTTGTCCCCTTTTATTGGTGTCAGTACTACCCCAAGCAATATGGTGTGAGTTGGCATCACAACCAGCTAGTAACACATTACTTGTATTTTTGGATTCCCTTACCAGACGTTGTAATTCCGACGTAGGTGGCAATGTCGGCGCATCGAATGGCAGGTATACTGACGCCAGGTACATACTTCCATTACCTTGCATCAGCACAGTTGCGTCCGATGTTGACAACTATGGATAGAAAAGATAGCATAAGTTTTTATGGCACAGAATACAAGTCCTTGGACGAGTACCTGTGTTAGCGTAGAAAAGATTGTAGTTCATATGGTTTAATCCAGTAACTTTGTTACTAGTAGTCCACGGTTCCTGGACCAAAGCAACATAAACCCTGCCTTTATTTATTATGTTCATCAGAGCAATGGACGCCGTTTCGCTCCGTGGAGGTTTATCTGGATGACCTCAATCATTGTCTTTCCAGTAAAAGTTTCCTTTGGGAGTCGTCTATCCTATTTGGTTGCACTCCCTCTTTATTTGGTAGTGAGTCTTTCTCCTCCTTTCGTTTACTATCTATTACACACTCTTCAAGTAGACCTCTTTGGGAGGCGGTGCTACTTTTTGTCGTTCCCTCTTTGTTTTGATTCTTTATGTACCTATTCCTATCACCACTATTGCTGGGAACATTCTGCAAAATTGGTGATATTATCGGCAATGTGGTAATGTTATCGACCTCTTTTTGGAAGGCGGTGTTGTTTTTTGTCGCTCCCTCTTTGTTTTAAGTTTTTGTGCTCCTCTTCATATCCTTATCACCACCTTTACTGGGAACTTTCTGCAAAATTGATAATGTTATCGGCAAATTGGCGATGTTATCAACCACTTTCATCTCACTTTCTGGAATTGTCTCACTCGCTTCTTTCTGTTCACTATTTTCGTTTGTCACTGCAGGCAGTACGTTCGTGTTTGGGCTCGACTTAACTGTCCTGCCAATGGGGGTTTTCCAATCTTAAAGAAGATTTTCCAAATCCCGAAAAATGCCATGCCTTTTGTCTTGACAAGGCTATCCCTGGAATACGGGTCTATGCCTACCACCAGGAGAGAACCATCGGAATAATTTTTCCTGTGGAAGACTTCCCACTTCCCGACTTTAAGGTTCGAATCTTGTTTGCCAAAGACGCTGAGTATGCGCTCTGACGGTACCTTACTTGCCCATCCTCTGACATAGAAATATGTTTTTATGCGTACAGGGATGTCGCTTTTCCTTACCAGTTTCAGCTTTACGCCGTCCCAAGGTGAGGGGATGCTCTCCACTAGTTTTCCGAGGACATCGACACAGCATTGTGATGCCAGTTTCAGCATCAAAACGCCCCTCTCAAACGTGCAACTCATTACTTGGATTGTTGGTCCATCATTAGATTCGAGAATGTGGTCCAATACCTTTGTGTAGAACAAATCTCCGAAGATGCTCTTTTGCTCTTCGGGAATTCTGCCAGACGCACTACTGCTATCAATTATGGCATAGTGTAGTTCGTCCTGAATATGTTTTTTTGGCTATTTGGGAATAAGATGGTGTTTCCTTACCCTTTCTTATAGCCACCTTGCTTTTTCCTTTAGAATGGGTCTTTTTGTTTGAGGCCCCCTCTTTTATGGATGGTTTGGTGGACTTACTCACCTTCTTAACAACAGGATCAACTTCACCTCCCACTATTAACGGATTCTGACTAGAAACTCCTTTTTTGGTAGATTGAATAGGTTTCTCCGAAGTGCTGGGTGTCGGTGAGCTTTTTTTCTTCTTAATTGATTTCGCATCGCTATGCTCTTCGGGAGATCTGACTCTTTTAGTAGATGTAGAAGAGTCAGATTCATCCTGTAATATCTTCTGCCGGTTCATCTTATTCAGTTTCCTTCTTTGTGCCCCTGACAGTCTTTTCCGATTTTCAACAATAGTAATATTGTTATCACTTGATGACTCAGAGTCCGAGATCCCACTAGCTTTTAAAAGCTGGGGTTGCTTAGAGCCCCCCCTTGGGTTTTCTTTATCTTCCTCATCGTTTATTTTGCCAAAGGCTAGATGTGCGCTTGTATCTGTTTCGACTACGGAATCCGAGGCACCCAACCCCGTAGAAGTTACTTGCTCACGATTGTTTGATAACGACGACACGTGACTCGCGAGTAAATCAACGCTTTCCGCCGGAACTGGGTTTATTTTTCCCTGCACCGTAGTATCATTTACTTCATCACGGTTAATCATAAATTTTTGGGAGAGACCCCCATAGCCAGTAGTTGCCCGTAATAGGTACGTCGATGTTGGCATTCCAGACTACTTCCAAAATGTCTGTCCTGAGACCGATGCAACAAATTCAACCCCCACTTTCAGAACAACACCTTGTGGTTGCGTAGTAGGTAGGTGAATAAGTTTAGCGTAATAGGTTGAAAAAACTATCCGCTCTACAATAACACGTCCGTTCGCTACCACTGGCGGCGACTTCCAAATTTGAAGTCAATAGTTGAATCCATTCGAGAGTTATCGTGCGCACCCAGCAGACCGACGGACATTGCTCATTCGATTTAAAATTACCCAAATCAAATATCCGCTAAACATACTTGGAGTCTTAGGTCACTCCTTTCATGTGGGGGATAACAAAGTGTTTTACCTACCAAAAAATAAATTATTTCAAACAGTGTTCAGATAATTTCCTTGAAATCAGTAAATAGTCATGGACTCGAAAAAATTGCTAGAGTCATAAATAAACATTTTGCTCAGCGTAGCATCTTAATATCATTGTGATTTACGTCTCAATAAACCCAACTTGATTGATTTAACAATTAACACAAAAATTTTTTTTGTACAAGGTCTAAAAACTTTTTTTGTGTAAATTGGGGGTATAATTCCACAAAATAAAAACCAAAAAACTTTTTTAAGGTAAAGTTTTCTTTATTTTTTTTTATAATTCCAATTTTAGCTCGAGAAAAATTGGCTAAGCTGTCAAGCTACTTTTGGTACCGCTCACACAAATGGACCATTTTGCACCAAAATTTAACTGATTACAGCTTTAATATTACTTCATACAAAATACACGAAATTTTGTACAGTGTAATGATTTTACAGTACCTAGAGTCCAGTGAAAATTAGGCGTTATTGGCACCCCATTTTCGTACCTCTCATACAAATGGACTATTTCGCCTCAAAGCTTATAACTTTAATACCAATGCATGGTGTTATACTATATACAATCCATTGTAAAATGGGCATTATTCCCATACCCCTTTTAGTACCTCCCACACAAAGGTACCACTTGGTACGAAAAGTTAACAGCTTATAACTTTTATACTAGTGCATACAAATACGTAACATTTTTTTTACAGTGTAATGTTTTTATAGTCCCTACAGTCTTTAGAAAAATGGCCCCTTTTGGGTATCTACCACAGGGCGATTCCACGTAAACTGACCCCATCACACATAAAAGAATAAATCCGATTTTTGCAAAAAAAAATTCCATAACGGACATCACGAACAATTGAATTTTAGAAATTCATGAAGAGTTAATGAAATTTAGGAATAGTTTTTTCCTAGCAATGAGTTTTCTATAGGTTATTATAAAATTGTTGGATGCACTAATTTTACTGTTGAACTGACATGAGCTATTTTTCGACATATTTTTTATTTTCTGAAATTTTTCTTTTGACTACAAGTACGCATCCTTAAGTATAGTTTAGTGTAAAATTCGTAACTTTTGGAAAATATGCAGTGCCCGCAAACTGTTTTGTATCTTGGAGTGTTTTCTTTGTCACGCCCGACACCGAAAATATAGAAAAAGTTAAATTAAATACATTTTGTGTAGATATGCATATATCATCTTTTGTGTATGTTAGGTCAAGGTTTTATACTATAAAGTGAATCAAAATATTTCAGTATCATTGCAATATTTACGCTAGAATTTGCATTCTAATATTTGTCACACCCGTTACGCAAAGACCGTAAATAATTTTTATTCGATTTAAAAATATTGTATATTTAATAATTTTATGTCAAGTATGAAATTAAATAATAGAAGGCAGAAATTTCGGTATAAATTGAAAAAATAAATAGATGGTATAGGGACAATCATTAAGAGAAGGATGTGTGCGGCAGTGAAGGTGATTGGTTCTGGAATAAAAGGCATAAGAATACTTCTCAAATGGAGTTAAAAAATATCAATATATTTTAGAAAGTAGGTGGAAAACTAAAAAAAAAATCAGGAATAACCGACCTAAACATTATTTTGAGAAGATTTCTGCTTATAATATTCTAGCAGGACACACAGCGTATTCTAATTCAGAAACTAATTCTTTGTAGAAAATGAAAAAATAGCATTGTCATAAACATTGATACAAAAGAGAAAGAGTTTTTAAGATGTCAAAACTTGTTTTTGGCAACGAATTTTGTATTTGTAAGTTTTTACTCTATGTGATAAAGAAAGTCGACAATATGAATATGATTTAGTGAATAAAACGACTTTGATTTTTCAAAAATGTAATTAAAATATAAAAGTGCAACCGTGTTCGGCGAAAATCGTCATTTTTGATATGTTTGAATAGAAAGAAAATTTATTTAAAAATTTGTGAAAAAATAAATTGTATTTGAATTTCAAGAAATTTTGTTTGAAACGCATATATAAATATATTAGAACAAAACATATTTGCGAACTGACTTTCACAAGTAAAATATGTGCTTACACACAAACACAGTTATTGTTTAAGAAGTTTTCCAAATATATATTTAAAAACTCCTAGATTTCGTACGTGCTTACTTTATAGTTAACAAGTAATAAAGCTTCAGTCGGGTAAACCGACTAAGGTATACCCTCACTTTGTGAGTAATGTAATATGGAATATTAAACGAATTATTCTGTCAATTTGTATGGGAGGTACCAGAATGTTTTTAACAAATACACATATTTTTCTCTGAATAGTAGATTCTTTAAATACATTGCACTGCGCCGAATTATAAGCGTTTTTTGCACTGGTAACGTTATGAGATATTAAATTTGGTATGATTTGGCCATTTTGTGTGGGAGGTACAAAGGCAATAGCGCCCATTTTTCACAGTGCAAAATACACTATAAAAGCATTACACTGTACAAAATTTCAAGTGCTTTTATACACTGGTATTAATGTTATAAGCTGTTATCTTTTGGTGCAAAATGGTACCTTTGTGTAAGAGGTACCAAAAGGGGCGTGAATATGACACCCATTTTTCACTGGACTCTAGGCACTATGAAAGCATTACACTGTACAAAATTTCAAGTATTTTTATGCACTGGTATTAATGTTATAAGCTGTAAACTTTTGGTGCAAAATGGTGCATTTGTGTGGGAGGTACCAAAAGGGGCGTAGCAACATGGCCCATTTTTCTCGAGTTGATAGCGACTAATAAACTAATGCTATGTGTGGAATTTCAGAAGATTCGAATAAGCAGTATAGCAGTTATTAAAGATTCAATATTTCCCAACATTTTAACACTTTGTGGGGGAGGTACTAGAAGGAGTGGACCAATATGGCCCATCTTCGAACTTAGCCGGAGATAGAAAAAAATATTACCACGTACCAAATTTGAAGTCAATCGGTTACTCCTTTCGAGAGTTATCGTGCGCACCAGCCAGCAGACACACAGACAGATAGACAGACAGACGGACGGACATTGCTCATTCGACTTAAAATGACCCAAAACGAATATCCGCCGAACATACTTAGGGTCTTAGATCACTCCTTCGATGTGTTACACTTTTTTTCGTAGCAAATGATATATACCCTCGTCACACTAAAGTGAGGGTATAAAAATGTCATAAGCAGCAGTAGCTTTTGTTTTACAGCACTAATTTTTAATTTATAAATATTACAATTCATCACTTTTTGTCCATGCAATTTATAGTTATGACAAATTATACGATCTACATTTTCATCGAAGTTTACAAATATATAAAATTTCTAAAAGTTTGCACTTTGAACTTACGAACAACAGAAAGCTTGTCGTTAAATTAAGGCATTAGGTTAGGTTAGGTTGAAGAGAGGAGACGTTTAACGTCTCATGTCCATGGACATACACTTAAGCCAGTGGTTCGGCCTGTTGTGCGCTCCTTATTTATGATCTTTTTATACCTCACGAGTTACAGAAAATCGGTATTAGACACGAATTTTCTCAGTATCTTCCAGTCATATTCTCTGAGATCAGTCAAGTCTGGTAATATGTCGGACCCGAAATGTTGGGATCTTGCATGTGTGAAATTAAGGCATTACTACATTACAGAAATACTTAAATACGAATTATTCCTTATTTCAAAAATATTAATTCCAAATAAAAAATATATGGGAACATAGTTTTGTTTAGAACAATATCCTCCCAAACATAAAAATTTGTGTGTGTCAAATATTATATATTTTGGAGTTATGTACAACATATGTATATTTCAAGCAGAATATGTTTGGGGACATATAACAGAAGCGATTTTTTTCAGCGTGTGCTAAAAATGTCGGAATTGTGTAAAAATTGAGCCGCTAGTAAGTGACCACAAAATATTTTTTTTGTTCAAAATAGACTGGGAATTAAAATTTGAAGGGTCGCAAGGGACAAAAATTACAAAGGCTCCATTAATCGCCATGTAAATGTGCTGCGTTTAGGATATGAATTTCCCATAAAACGCATTTTCAGCATAACGAATGTATAAGTATTTACCGATCGAATTAACATCACATCCTTAGTCAATTTAGCTATGGCCCTCTGTCGTTGTATTTTTGTAATCAAAGTACAAGTCCCAATATAACTTTAGTGCAGGTTTTTCTGTTCTTTAAACTAATGGAAATCGGATCGGATTTAAAAATAACGCCCATATATATGTTCCAACGATTTGGCTTATATCCTCTATTAAGCTATAATTTCCTTCTGGTCTTCATGCCATTTTTTAAAAGTATCATATTGGACCAGTAAACGTCTGTGTGGAATATGGACAATGTCGATTCCGATTTAGATAAATCCCCCTTATAAATGTCCGATGTGGCTTCTAAGCGCTACGAAAGGCGTGTATTTCCATCCTATCATGAAATTTGGCGTCGTTTTTTTTATCAATGTATTAACGATTTAAAAATTGAATAACATTTTACATGAATCCACATAGAGTTGTATTTTACACGAGGTCGCTGTGAAATTTAGCTGAGATGAATTCCTTAATCCAGGAACGAACATTGCCAAATTGGCATCAAGGCGTTGTAGCAGATTTACGAGTATTAAATCTTCCGATTATTGTGAAATTTAACACAGTTTCGTAATTTGGGTAGTACACATTTTGAAACAAATTTAATGGAATCTGAACTGGATTGGTTTCATAATCCAAAAAAGAAACACAACGGGTTCTGTGGTAATCTTTTCCGATTATTCTACTCTGACAATTTGTTGCAGGGTATCAGTTAGTAGGTTCCACCCGACTTTTGCTCATATATAATGTTTTCCTCTTGTCAGAACAATATTGATTTCAAGGCTTACCTTGGCTTGCAATGCCAAAGCTATTAATGGAATTATTTTAAGTTGCTATTCGCCCTAATGTACATGCATAACATTAATGCATATGTACCTAAAATATATAACATTGTTTCGCTTTTACTCATACATATAGTTATCCGTAATAAAAAATGTCGTACATACAAAAGTGTATTTATATTAATGATAAAAAAGGGTTAAAGAAAGGAAAATACTCCATGTCCTTAGAGACACATACATGGATACCAACCACGTGACGTTGACGATAATCACCGCCGAAATGACAATAACAGCCATAAAATGTAATAAGACATTGTTGTTAACCCACGAGTTATAGCTTACTCGAAATATGACTTAATTTGATGATCAGCATACAGTTTTTTTCGTATATTACATTACTCGGGTTTGTGCAGACATTAGGAAGATGGAAGTACTGGATGAAGGAAATTATGAGAAGAACTAATAATGATTTTGTTTCTGAAAAATAATGTCACCACATCATGTTGCGACATATTATAAATTCCCCCTGAACCCTCTGCTAATTTCTCATTTTGCATGCCAACAATCGAACAAAAATCGTGCAGTGAGTAAAACCCATACCTACATTATGGCGCAACCATTTGATGGTGATAGTTTTTGGACCTATCACGAATTCTGCCGCCAAATACATATACAAAAAATTACAGCAGTCTTGCTTAAAAATTGTGCAAGATATCTCAATTTCAAAATGTTGCTTATATGGACGGGGCCACTTCCATTGGTCCGATCCCGTCCGCTAAAAATTTAAGCATTGCTTACTGTAGAGGTTTATGTCTAAAATGTAGTAATAATATAATTTATTAGATGTAAGTCAAATTTGACTATTTTGATTTAGTGCTTTGTATGAAAAATTACCTCCTTTTAAATTAACAAGTCGTATAAGTATACCTAAGAAATCGCAAATATGCTACACATTTGGAACTTTAACACTGTTCTGGCATTCAAAAAACTGTACACTTCAGAAAATTGCTGTATTTCTACAAATCAAACGAAGACAAATATCGTTTACAGCAAAATATTATAATTTATCATACAGAAAATGTGTAAGTAGATTCCATTACGAAGTTCATCCTACGAATATGTTTGAGAAAATTTTGCTTTATATTATTCAATAATATAAAACAACATTTTTTAGACAAAATAATCAGAAAAATTTTTAACAACAGTTTAGATGATGGATTTGGA
Organism: Eudasyphora cyanicolor; assembly: GCA_963930755.1. Taxonomy (NCBI): domain Eukaryota; kingdom Metazoa; phylum Arthropoda; class Insecta; order Diptera; family Muscidae; genus Eudasyphora; species Eudasyphora cyanicolor. The sequence goes on from OZ005737.1 coordinate 97,554,881, forward strand.
ATAGAAATTCACGAAAAGCAGTTCGTAAACGCAAATAGAAAGCATTTGGAAGCAATAGTTCAAACGGTCGTCCTTTGTGGTCGACAAGGCTTAGGTTAGGTTAGGTTAGGTTGAAGAGAGGAGACGATTAAACGTCTCATGTCCATAGACATACACTTAAGCCAGTGGTTCGGCCTTTTGTGCGCTCCTTATTTATGATCTTTTTATACCTCACGAGTTACAGAAAATCGGTACTAGACACGAATTTTCTCAGTATCTTCCAGTCATATTCTCTGAGATGAGTCAAGTCTGGTAATATGTCGGACTCGAAAAGTTGGGATCTTGCGTGTGTGAAAGCCGGGCAGTGACACACAAAATGTTCCATCGTTTCGATGTTGTCTCTGCATGCCCTGCATTCGTCGTTTTCTGCTAGTCCTATGCGATGAAGATGTGCTTGTAAGCTTAAGTGTCCCGTTAGAACACTCATCATCTTATTAATATCGATCTTGTTTAGTTTCAGAAGACTTCTTGTTTTCTTTTCATTTGGGTCACCACACAGTATCTTTGCAGTTGCTCCTACTGTTGCGCTATTCCACACAGTTTTGTGAGCCATCTCTGCCAAGTGCTTCAACTCATCCTTCGTGGCTTCGAAAGGTTTCCAATTTTCCAAGTTTATTACTCGAAGTTCTCTGCCCTTTGAAGCCAAGCTGTTCGCCCGTTCATTTCCAATCACTCCGTTGTGTCCTGGTACCCAGCAAATACGCAATTGACCATGGGCTGAGTAATCATTTATCGTTCTTTTACAGTCCAACACAGTTCTGGATTTGACCCTTTCCGATGTTATTGCTTTAATCGCCATTTGGCTATCTGTGAAGATGTTGGCATATTTAGGCTTTGTCGTGTTACTGAGCCAGTTCACACACTCCGTGATTGCTCGAACTTCTGCTTGAAATACCGTGTTATGGTCAGGGAGGCGGAAGTGAAGTTCGACTTCTGGTTCATCAATAAAAAGTCCCAGACCCGTCCTTCCTCCTCGCTTGGACCCATCCGTGTAGCAGCTGGTTCCCACTGGCACATGGGCCAAAGATCCATTATCCCAGGAGCATCTGTCTGGCACAAACGTATCACAGGTAGCTGTAAGCCGCACTTCAGGAATGCGGTCCGAGATTTCTGGCGTTTGAAAGTGACCAACTAGATATTCTAAAATCTTCTGATGGTACGACTTGTGGTCTCGATTTATCCATTCACCCATCACTTGTAGACGTCTTACTGTGAGGGCTGCCTCATACTTTATACGGATGTCTATTGGTTGGATGTGCAGTATAGTCTCCAACGCTGTTGTTGGTGCAGTTGTAAATGCTCCGCTTATGCCTAGACAGCACATACGTTGAATTTTTTGCAAAGGTATTACTAAGGAAGACAAAGTGGCACCTGTATGAGAAGAATTTCAAGAAAGTCCTCAACTCTAAACTTCTGTACGAACCGAATGACAAAGCCGGTCTGGATAATCTGGTCGATCATATCACCATATCATTCAATAGATCCCTTGAAGAAGCCTGTCCAAAAACAAGGTACAAGGGTAAAACTAAACCCAATGGTGGACTTCTGAGCTAACGGCTATGGAAAAGACCTGCAACAAGCTACTCAATAAGGCTACGTCTACTGGGGTCGCTAATGATCCCTATAAAGAGCAACTCAAGATCTATAAGAAGGAGTTTAGAAAGGTGCAAAGGCGCTCTTGGTATACCTTCTGTGATGAAGTGGAAAAGGTCTCCCACGCCGCTAGGCTGAGGAAGATATTATCTGCTTCACCCTGTACAGTGGGATATTTACAGGATGAGGCAAATAACTGGACCAAAAACAGCGAGCAGTCGCTCAATGTACTGCTCGACACACATTTCACGGGGAACTCTGTAACAGAACCCGAGGATCAGCAGGGCCAACAATAGTGCGAGCGGACTGCGAGCGTCGCTAGCTTCTTGACTGAGAGAACCAGAATAAGCTGGGCTATTAATAGCTTTGAGCCCTTCAAGTCACCTGGACCAGATGGCATCACTCCAGCAGAAATGCAGAAAATTTTAAAGTAAATTATCCCCTGGCTGGAGAAAATTTATGTAGGCTGTATCGGGCTTTCATACGTCCCGAATCGATGGAGGGATACCAAAGTGGTATTCATACCTAAAGCGGGAAAGATATCACACACTAGGCCAAAAGACTTCAGACCAATTAGCCTATCCTCCTTCCTATTGAAAGGTCTGGAAAGACTTTTAGATCATTTCATTAGGGAAAACCTGGATACAAAACTCCTGTCGGGGAACCAACATGCTTACAACAAGGGCAAATCTACAGAATCAGCCCTGCACGAACTTGTGAGCACTATCGAATCGTCCCTGCATTTCAAGGAATTCACCATGGTGGCATTTCTTGACATAGAAGGGGCTTTTAACAACATTCACTCAGATGCGGTAATTGCGGCACTCTCACATCTAAAAGTTAACACTAGTTTGATTAGACTAATTCAAAGTTTGCTCACCAGAAGACGCATAACAGCATGTCTAGGGTCCACAACTCTAACAAGGTTTGTAAACATAGGGACCCCGCAAGGAGGAGTACTGTCTCCACTAATTTGGAACCTAGTAGTGAATGAAATCCTGCTAGATCTAGAACGTTGTGGCTGCAAGGTCGTGGCATATGCGGACGTCGTGTCAATCGCAGTGAGTGGCAAATTCGTAAACGTCCTCAGAGACATCCTACAGGTGGCTCTGAACAAGTTGGCTAGATGGGCCAGAAGCAGCGGTTTGGGCGTTAACCCCAACAAGACAGAATTGGTTCTCTTTACTAGGATGAATAATGTCCGACATGTGGACCCTCCACCTCGGATAAATGGAACAGATCTAGTCTTTTCTGAAAGTGCAAAATTTTTAGGAATAATTCTAGATAGGAAAATGTTATTTAGACTTAACGTATTGGAACGTGTAAGGAAGGCCAACGTCGCCTTATATTCCTGCAAAAAGGCTGTAGGGTCGCGGTGGGGACTCTCTCCTAAAATCGTCCACTGGATGTATATAGCAGTAGTTCGTCCAATACTGTTATACCGTATTGTGGTATGGTGGACGGCAACTGACAAACTAACCATCACCAACCTACTAACAAAGGTTCAGAGAACTGCCTGCCTGAGCATAAGCGGAGCCTTAAGGACTACAGCGACCGAGTCTCTACAAGCCCTACTCCATATACTGCCGATTAATATTGTGGCGAGAGAAGTTGCAACCAAAGCGGCAATAAGATTAAACTGCCTATCAATGTGGAGATACAAGAACTATGGTCACATGAGGATATCAAAGTGTAGTGCTATGGTAACCGACCGAGTGGACTATATACCAACTGTGTACACCTTCGAGAGAAATTACATCACTATGATTCCCGCCAGAGATGAATGGGTCGGCAGAATACCAGGTAATAGAAACCATCTCCACTTTTACACGGATGGTTCGAAGCTTGATGAAAAGGTTGGCTTCGGAGTACACTGTGAAGAACTTAGTCTGCATATAGCTCACAGACTATCACATACCTGCAGTGTCTATCAAGCCGAAATAATGGCAACATGGGAAGTCGCCAAGTGGCTGAGTCGCAACATAGTAACCAACACTGGTGTTGACATTTACTCGGACAGCCAGGCTGCCATCAATTCTCTGGAGGCAACATCCCTAAATTCACAAACAGCCCTCGACTGCCGCTGATCTCTTATCGAGATGGCTGAGCAGTTTAATATACACCTCATATGGGTGCCTGGGCATAGGGATATCCCGGGGAACTGCAAAGGCGATGAACTTGCTAGGAAAGGGACGACATTACAAATTCTCGAAGAATTTGCATATATTGGTGCGCCACTATCCACGTGCAAGCTTTGGCTTAGGCAAGAGGCAATCAGGCAGTCCAACGAAAGATGGACAGAAATCGGCACCTGCAGGGTAGCTAGACAAATCTGGCCAAGGTATGACCTGAGAAGGTCAAAATGTCTCCTCGCACTAGAGAGGAAACGATTGTCTACGTTAGTACAGGTTCTGACGGTACACGGCTTGATCGGCGAACACGTCAAAAGATTGGGTATTGATTCCAATGACTTCTGCCGAAGCTGTGGAGATGAGGAAGAAGTGGAGAGCATTGATCACTTGCTTTGCGACTGTCCGGCTTTGAGTAAACGACGACTGGACATACTGGGGTCGGCCTTTTTAGGCAACCTAACAGATCTTTCCAGTACTGATATTCGTACTATCGATAAATTTGTATATCAAACAGGTTGGTTTCGATGAGGGGCATTTCAGCCCGTGGTAACACTAGGGACCTAAACTGGTCTATGTGAGCTTGTAAAAATATACGGCTGCCACCCTAACCTAAACCTAACCTAAATGTATTATTTAAAGCAATACAATTAATATAATATTTAAATAAAGAAACGTTAAAAATAGTTAAAGATGTGTCCATCATTTTTGTTCGGAGTATCTTCACATACAATTTAAGTTAAATATTAATTTTCGGAAGTACATTTTTACTCAAAAACATACAGAGTAGGTTTTATCGTTGAATATTTTTTGTTGAAAAATATAGATTTTTATACCCTACACCACACTTTGGTCCAGGGTATTATGAGTTTGTGCATTTGTTTGTAACGCCCAAAAGGAGAAGAGATAGACCCATCGTGTATTATACCGATCGACTTAGAATCACTTCCTGAGTCGATAAACCATGTCAGTGCAGGTCGTATTTACGGTAAGATTGTTATGAAATTTACCACAGTGCTCTTTTTCGTCCCAAGGACGATCTCTATTGAAATTGGTCGACATCGGTTCAGATTTAGATATAGTCCCCATATATATGTTACCGCCGATTTGATATGTAAGCGCTGCAAAATCTGTATTTTATATCAGATCAGTACGAAATTTGGCTGGGGGAGTTTTCTTATTGCGTGAATGAAAACTACCAAATTTGGGGAAAATTCTTTCGGATTTAGATATAGCCCCCATATATATGTTTCACCAGATTTGACATGTAAGCGCTGTAGATACCGAATTTTATATCCGATCAGTACGAAATTTAGCAGAGAGAGTTTTCTTATTACATAAATGAACACTACCAAATTCGGAGAAAATCCGTTCAGATCTTGATATTGCCCCCATATATATGTTTCACCCGAGTTGACATGTATGCGCTGTAGAAACCGTGTTTTATATCGGATCAGTACGAAGTTCAACAGAGAGAGTTTTCTTATTGTTAGGGAGGTGTAGGGTATTATATAGTCGGTCCCGCCCGACTATATAATTCTCTGTCTTTCCTTACTGGTTTGTAATAAAAAAGTGGGTACCATATGTGAAACACAAACCCACCCTCCCAACCCCCTAAAAAACAAAATCCTGCGCACGGCCATGAGTTCAAGACATCTCAATTTAAAAAATTAGCTTATATGTATGGGCGGGGCCACGCTCAGTGGTCTGATCCCACTCATTTTTGGACCAATCACGTAGACTACCACCAGATACATATACACAAAATTACAGCACATGTCAATCACAGTTAGATAAATACTGTTTTCAAAAATGGGGGCGTATAGACAGTGCCGCGCCCACTTGAGATATCAAAAATTCAAGTAGCCTATTTTTCCTTCCAGACCTAAGAATACATCCTATGATAATATCGTGAAGATCGGTTCAGCGATCTAGACGTATGTACGGAACCAACAACAAACAAACACAAATTAATTTATATAAGCGTAGATAGATTTGTGTGAGCCAAATATGATTTATTTAGAATGTACCCTTAAAAATGTTTATATTTCAAGCAGAATATGTATGAGATAATATAAACTATACATATTATAACCCTACGAGAAATGTCGCTCCAATTAAACTGAATGTACTAATTCCAGAACTAGGACATCACTAAACTCATTCCATAGGGAGAGATCGGAGTTACTTTTGTAAAAAGTGTCACATTTTCTGTGATTCAGTTTCCGTTTATCGTTTGTAAACAATATTTTTTCTACCAGTTTTTGAATTGAGGTTAAGGGAGTTAAATTAAATAAATTATTAGCAGCCAAATAATAAATCGTAAAAGAGAAGCGGGACAACATAATATCTTTGGTAAAATTTATTATTACAATGTGGAATCATGACGAAAAGACTACATGCATCTGTCAAAAAAAATTTCTACGATACAGGGATGGCTATCTCCGAATCATTGAGATGTACCCCTTATATTATTGGACTGTATTTTCTATCTTCATTAATTTAGTAATAATGTAATCTCAATATTTCACAGTTAATAAAATGAATAAGAACTTATACTACAATAAGTTCCGTGGCAGACTCAAGGGGTACTTATCCTTCAACCGATAAGATAGATAGGTACTACACCAGTTCTTTTAGATTAGTGCCATGGCAGGTCACATGGAGTAAACTTACCACCTTAAAAGACAGGGACATGTTAAAATTACTGGTTCATTTCATATAAAAGGGTAAAGGGTCCTTAAGGGATTTATCATGCGGCCAGTTCAGTACCGGTTCATTTTCTCGTAGGGATACTAGAGATGCGCTTTTTTCAGCGTGTATGTATATAATAACATTCGTTTTAGGGATCAATGGCTACCTGATGTATAGCGCCAAAAGTACTGCATTAGTCCACCACAATACCATTTTCAGTAGACACAGTACTCCTCCTTTTGGATAGTACTTGCTGTTATATGTATTGAGCAAACGCTGAATTAGTCCTATCAATATATAGTTCAACCTTAGATGTGAGCCACCATACAGAAGTCATTGAAATATATGAGCCCACTAGTACATGCAGGTCAGTTTATGTAGACATGCCTTTGCTGTAAGCATGTAGGATTCCCGACGAGTAATAAATAATCTAGAAGTCTCTCTAGACCTTTCAGAAGGAACGAGGATAGACTAATTGGACTGAAATCCTTTGGTCTAGTGTGTGACATCCTTCGCTTTGGTATGAATATTGGTATCCCTTCATCTATTGGGGTACATCCCCTCATGTTATATTAGGGATTTCCCCGGGAAATGTGTGTCGAGAAGTAACTGCAGTGACTGCTCGTTTTGTTTTTTTTTGTCTAATTGTTATCCTTGATGTTGTGGATATTATCTTCCTTTGCCATGTGTCGGCTTCTACCTTTTATACGTTTCCAATGAAGGTTTTCGAAGAACGTCTTTTCGCTTCCCTAAGGTCCTTCTTATAAGTAGATTTTGAGTTGCTCTTTGTTAGCATCCCAGTCATTAGTGGCGTTAGTATATTTGGCCATGTTGAATAGCCAGTTGCAAGCCTTTATTACCTAGCCTTTAGCTCAAATTCCACCATTGTGGTTTTGTTTTACCCTTGCACCTTCGTTTTGGACAAGCTTCTTCAAGGAAACTATTGAAGCTTGTAGTGGTGTGGTCGTCCTAATTATCCAGATAGATTTGTTAGTCTTCTTTTGTAAAGATTGATGTATTGCCTTTGTTACAAATAGTTAGGTTGGCAGTTTAAATAAAGTCCAGAAAGGGCTGTTTGTATCTGTGCTACCACAAATATGATATTAGGCATGTTTTCGTTACAAGCTAGCACTTTTAGTTTAGCACTTTGCAACGAAAACAACTGACTTCCACTAACTGGCACATAAGCAATAAGTGGCGGATTTTCACTATCTGGTAGCAATGGTGTCATGAGTTGCGAAGAAAGAACAGTGCGAAACAGACAAAAAATTCGTGAAAAGTATTTATAAAACATATATTTACTATTCTATGTGCAATTGTTTACACTCTTTTGCAAATATTAAAATAATTTCCCATTTTTGTTCTTCTTCTTCCCGTTAATTCACAATAATTGATAAAATCTCTCCAAAAATGGGATGCCATATTGCTAAATATAGGGTGCCCAATCTGGCAACATCATACTCGATTAAGACATGAACACAAGCACCAAACTTCATTGGGAACTAATAGTGCTTAAAAGTGCTTAGCTCCCCATACAAATTAAGCACTTATGGTGTAACGAAAACACGCCTATTGTGTGTTAACGTTTGCCCCAATTATCACACTCATCTAAGGCTGCTTCTTCTATTACTCTCCTGAAGAGAGCTGCCGGTGCTACCACGTTTTCTAAGGCAAACATCCAGCATCTCCGATTACCTATCCAGTATCTCCGATTACCTATCTCTAGACTGTTAGCTGTTTGTTATTTACCACTGAAATTAGGTAAGAGAAAAATGTTAAGCTCTTCCCTGGCCAATATGAAGGTTCTTGGAGTACATTCAGAGTTGGCAGTAGCAACTTAATGCTAGGTGTCGTAATACAATACTCCTTTCCTCCTACTACAAAGGGTTCCTGTTAGGACGACGTCTACTGCAACTGAGAACAGTGGCTGAAACTCCAGAAATAATTGGCGTGGATGGTGTTGTAACCAGGTGGCTGGGTGGTAACTTCTATAATATTCTGAGACCAAATCTCTATCTATATCACTGTCTCTATATATAACGCAAGAACTACTGAACCGATTTTAAAAATGTTTTCTGTGTTTCGAAGGTTATAGGTCGCAGATGGCTTTTAAACAGTGAAATAGTGGGCGGGGTCAAAAGTGGGCGTGGCATTATTTAAAATTTGACGAACGAAATTTGGTACATACGTTATTCGAGCTGTTACCTAAAACTTCTAAATTTCGATAGTTAGTTATTGGGGTCAATATTAGTACTTTCACCAAAAGTGGGCTTGATTAATTAAGAGGGCGTGGCAATATTTAAATTTTGAATATCTCAGAAGCTATTTACCTTATAAGAACCAAATTTTGTTTTAGTTGTTGGAGTCAATATTAGATTAACCACAGACGACTCTTAACAACTAAAAAGCGGGCGGGGTCGAAAGTGGGCGTGGCATTTTGTAAAATCTCAGAAAGTATTGAGCGTAGAAAAACCTAATTTGCTATAAACGTTATTCGAGCTTTTTACCTAAAACTTCAATAAAAATGGAAGGGATCGGATAAGTGGGTGTGGCAAAAGTGGGCAAAGGAATGTTTGAAACCTTAATATCTCGAAAACTATTGGCCACAGAAAAACAAAATTTGGATAGTTAGTTATTGGGGTCAATATTAGTAATTTCAATAAAATAAGGTTTTGAATAAGGTTGCGTGGTAATATTTAAATTTGGTATATCTCAGAAACCACTTATCGTTGAAGAACGAAATTTTGTATGTTATTGGAGTCAATATTAGATTAGCCACAGATGGTCCATGATTGGTACTATAATAGTAAAATTCCATTTAAGAACGAAAATGAGTTTATACGGAAATTTCTCTGTTTGAGCTCTGACAAATGTAGGCAAAATAGTTTTATTATAAAAGTTCGCATACGAAGCAGCGGGTGCCTGCTAGTACATATATATTTCACATTTTAGTGTAATAGAAAAACAATTTAAAGAGTATAACATGTTAACAATGATCCTAAAGAAAAATTCCCGAAGAAGGTTCACAAATAAATAACGAGTCAAATACCTTCATAATGGGTCTACATCAAATTGTGGCGCAATAAGGTCCCGTACCTCGTACCAAATAAATGTTGCCAAATTTCAACCAGTTCTATCGATATTTGTGTTATCTAAGGCGTCTGGAAGTCCATACTGTTTACACCTTTATAGAAAATACTACGATAATCTCTTTTTAATTGAACAATTATAGGTAAAATTAAAAGTTTATTTTACAATTGCTTCTCAATTGCTTGAAGTTTGTGGAAAAAAATAATAGTTGTCCAACATGGACCGATTAAAAATCGCAGTTAGGGACCTCATATGATTTCTTTTATTATCATTTGTTTGAAAAGTTGGGTAATTCTACAACGTTTTTAGCAATATAGGAAAAACCCGTAGACCCTTAAAAGTGTATGAAAAAAAAACACCGAACTGTTATTTTGTAGAAACCGCTGGATGTTTATTTGATCACTCTAAAACATTCCCATTATTTATGGATCACGATTTCCCTCATGTCGACGCTTCGGCTGTCTTTGGAGTAACGCATCCTGTCAACAGAATCTTGGAAGAATTTGTGACGGTTTTTCGCTCTCTCTCTCTCTACGGTTCCAAGTTTGCACATACCAAATATAGCGGCTCTTGCTGCAATAGCACTCGTAATATAAAAAGGTAATTAATATAAAAAGGTCGCATCATTATTTTTGTCATAATTACGTTATTCGTTTATTCTGATAGAATGCTGTCAAATTCACCTTAGTTTTTTAAATTTTCGGGGCTATATCCGTAAACAAAGGATTTACAAGTATTGTAAAAACCCCATTAGTTTAGTCAAAGAATTTGTTTGATTTTTATTCGGTTTTTCGGGCCTCTGTTAAGGGACAAAACAATCAATATACGCCCTTTTTATATTAAGCCATCGATATACGCAATAACAACACCATTATGATGAAAGTTTGACATCAATTAACTTAAACCTTATTCATAATTGTTCAGAAATAGACAAAACATCCTATCAAAAATTAAATTTTGACAATACTTTGTGTGCTGGTGTACGAATTGAGTACAGGCGTAAAGCCTATTCCATATTCGTATGTCGACATACGAGGTGTTCTCAAAACTTAAGGCGTAAAAACCTCTAGATTACAACACATAGATAGAAGTTCCATGCCATGGAACACGCCACATTCGATCAACTATAATTATGAAAAAGATTTTTTTTATAAAATTTTTAAATTTTTTTAATATTAATATTTTTAAAATTATTGTACTTGTAAATTACATATTTATGTATTTATATATTTTCAGTATCCACAGTTTCAACAAAGTATGTGCGTTTGACAGATTCTGGGAATTAGTGCACATGGTACCTGGAACTATTCAAAGTATGTGGACTCTCATGGAGAATAATGTGCAGCAGGGAAAACACCGCAAGTACACAACAATCGATAGCAAATATAGCAAAAGACACCGAACGGGGAATCCCACATTCGCTGCACTGCACAACCACATGATGCCCGGTTGTTTTCTCTGTATTGGAATTGCGCTGATCCTTGGTCTAGCTGGTGAGTATTATTAGCAATTACATCCTATTGCACGCTCGCAACTGGAAAGTATTCACAGCCTATAATTTTTTATCTGCTCCTTCCGGAATAGCTTGTGGGGTTGGAGGCAAGGAATCTTGACAAATATTGAAAGTGTCTGTCTGTAAAGACTTTTGTACCACACAATTCTTTTGATACGATTCTGACGATTTAATTGCTTATGCATTAAACAATTTAACGTGATTTTTAACTGATAATCATCGTTTTGCAACATAGCAAAAGCATTCACATCATCATCAGCGCCATCCTTAACGACATCGTCATGAATGGATGACTGTCTAAATGCATACCCTTCACTCTCAGCGTGTGTTTGCATAGACTTCCTTTCAGCAGCCTCTGAAAGAAAAGGGAACGAATAAAAAGGTTGTCCCTTATCACGATGATCTGCAGGCAGAATTAATGATGATGCAAATCCTAAATGGAAAAATTGTGACAGATACGAGAATGTGCAATGTACACATACACACTCTTCCCTTTTCTCGCAGGAAACGTATGTAGTCGTTGTGCGTCGGGTGTGTGCTTGAGACATGTACTGATGGTTGGGTGTATTGAAGTTGGTACCCTTTCTTCGCATCTTTTTAGGCGATGTAGATATTACTTTAGATGACAACCTGCAAACCATTTGGGAACTGAGTGTAATCTACTCAAACCCAATGGGCTGTGCAATTTTGTCGTCAACGTCAACAGGATTGTATCAACCAGTGATGGATGTGTCGTACAATTGTACAATATGTTGAACAGCGGTAAACTCATGCGGTTTTAATTTACAACCCATTATTTGGTCCATCATTGAACTGCCAGGTGGAAGAATATAGAAAATATCTCCCCAAACCAAGTGACATCCCAAGAGAGAAAATAGGGAAGCTTCTCCTATTCCATGAGCAGTGCCGATTGCAAACATTACTTAGTCCTTAAGTGTTGAATTTTTAAATTTTGGTCAAATGGCACTTTTTCCTATTCATACGATTAATTACACAGTACAACATGAAAAAAAAGAACGGGGTTTTGATAATGGATTTTGGCAGAGAAGACGAAAAAAAGTACATGTACATGTATCGGCGTTTTAAAAGATCACATCGGAATTTTATTTTAGGGTGTTAAAGTTTCCCACCTTTGGCCCGTTCGTGCACCATATCGGAATATAACACTATGTGTTCTTTACATCTGAGGTAATGGGAATGTTTATCAACTTTGTAGCAAATATTTAGATAAAATTTTTTGTGGAACATGCTAACCATCTAGCTCCCCCCCATAACGGCAATTTCTGGCTCTTTTTTACAAATCGTGGGGATGAAATGTTCTACAAAAATTTTGGCCATACAATTTAACTATATTTATCAGAACACACCGAAGCGCAAAACTTAACACAAACACCAAATAAGGCCCAAATTCCAGTGAAAATTATAAAAATTCCAAAAATTATTAAAATTTTCAAAAAAAAAATGATTTTTTGCAATATCTTTGAAATCGTAGATAGGATGAAACAATTATATTAGAAGAAGATGAAGGTTAAGGATTCTATAAAGCTTTTCCGCACCAATTAGGGTCTATTTTCTAAGATGTTTATCTTTATTTTGGTGGATATATAGGGTGGTTTTTTAGGCGTGTGGTTTTTTAGGCGTGTGGTTTTCAAGAAAAAATAAAAAGCATAAAATGTAATGTTATGGCCAAGAATTAAGCTTTATTATAGATAAAGGTTTGCCATTATGTTTTAAAACTGATTTCGGGCAAGTGGCCACCGCGGCTGGCTCGAGTAAATTCCAGCCGAGAGGCACAATTTTCAACCACTTTTTGCAGCATTTGGGGCTGTATGTCAGCAAAAACCCGACGTATATTCTCTTCCAAGGCGTCAATCGTGTCGAGATTATCTGCGTAGACATGCGACTTCACAAAACCCCACAAAAAAAAGTCCATCGGTGTTAAATCGCACGATCTTGGAGGCCACGCCACAGGCCCACGAGCTCACCAAAAGTTTCCTTCAATAAATTGATTGTTTCGTTGTCTGTATGGCATCAACATCCTCCAATACAGATACGAAAAAATCATTAATCATGGCTCTATAGCGTTCCCCATTGACTGTACAAGTCCAATCCCACTAATAGACCATACAGCTTTTAAAGGAAATGTCCCAAGCTTTCGTTTGAACAAAAAAGTCAAAAATCAAAATATGGGTTTTTACAAAAACATCAAAAGAATTTGCAAATTAAAAAAAAATAATTTTGAAATGTTTTTATTTTTTATGTTATGATTGAAGAAAAATCTATCTATATCTATACTTTGGGCAAAATTTTCTAAATACAATAGGTATTTAGTTATATGGGTGGGAAAAAAGGACCGTTTGACCAAAATGTCAATATTCAAAAATCATCAACTCAGTTGATAACCGATCTAGTTGAAATTTTGTGTCATAACTCCCGATCAGAAGGCATCGGTTTTAAAATTTTACTCACTTGACTTGAAACCCCCAAACAGAAAAATCACATTTATTATAAGTATATTATTTATGATTGTTTAAGCGACTTTTGCTTAATCTTTAAAATACGTTTTTTTTCGTCACATGGGTCACACTGATATCGCTGAGCTTATTCCGAATTTACACTAGGCAAGTTTTTTCAGCAGCTTATCATCAAATTCTCTTTTGAACTTGCACGAATAACTCAAAACGTTCAGGGAGAGTTTCCCCCCCCCCCCCTCTTGCCGACTGCCTCTCTCTCCTACAAAACGCCGATAATCTGCTGAACATTAAGCCAGTGTAAATCCAGACTTAGATTAAAACTCCATTGTGAATGGCCTACTCTGCTGTCATAGTTTGTTTGTTTTGGGTCGATTCAGTTAGTTGTCAACTCACCCGCATATGGCACACTGCCACAACTAAATAAAATCTTAAAATAAATAAAAATTAAATAATACTCCGTGGACTTAAATATGATCCTTCAAAGTCAAGCCTGAGTCGTGCCTACTGAATTATTGGATACTTTACGTGCAGTTAATCAGACAATAAGTGGTAGTATGTTGCATAATCGGACATCAAACGGCATAAAAAATCTCCGGCCCACGTAATCCCTGCTGCCTTTAACACACGGACATATGTGCTATCACGTGGCACAACGCTTCACGTGCTGCTCGTATTTGAAGAGACGGGAAATTCGTTGGTGCTTATGTCTCAAAGGCTATTGAAGCTTCACGAGCTAATATACCTACGCTGTATTCAAGACATACATTGCCATTCCGTGATATTCCGTTCTACGAATCAATATTATGTGAGGACAACATACCCAAAACATCGTTCACCATTGTTTTTTGAACAAAAAAACCCGGAGGCAAGTAAAGTGCAACTCCCATAACAACTCGGATGTGTAGATAATTATGTTGCACTAGTGCAAGGCCGGGAGAATGTTTAAGCGACTTTTGCTTAAATTTTAAAATTCGTTTTTAACCGCCACTTGGGTCACACTGATATCGCTGAGCTTAGATTAAAACTCCATTGTGAATGTCCTACTCTGCTGTGATCGTTTTGTTTTGGGTTAGTTGTCAACTCACCCGCATATGGCACACTGCCACAACTAAATAAAATCTTAAAATAAATGAAAATGAAATAATACTCCGTTATTTCTTTTTAAGTCCCGCCATTCTGGCATGGACTAAAATAATGATTTTGTCTTAAAGTCTCATTCCGATGAAAATCGCTGCATAAATTAAAAAAATTTAGCTTAACCGATCTCCTTGAAATTTTGTGTCATAACTACTGTCCAATAGCACTAAACTTGCTGCAATTTTCATTCCGACCAGAAGACTTCGGTTTTAGAAAAGCACTCACTTGACATCAAATCTTCCATATATATTCTTAATCGTAAACACGAACAACGTTAATAGAATACCGTGGAATGCAATGCGATTCATGGTGGGGGGTATGTAAGATTCGGACGGGTCGAACCTGATGCTGTGTTTACTTGTATATGTAAAAGATCTACGAATACATATATACCCCCATCCATAGTATACTCATTTTATCACCCTACTTATGACATCTCCGCTTCGACATATTAATCGAAGATGTGCAGGAGTAGGAATATGGAAAACGCGACAATTACACCCAGCCGATCGAAATTTTAACTAAATTGACGCTAACACCTAATTAGGTTTTGTTCAGAATCGTCGTCTCTACTCAACTATGAAAAAAGTCGATTCCGCCGGAATTTAACCGTTCCTTACCGCCAATCAAAAAAATATTATAGCGATGTTACATGCTCTCTGAGAAACAGATTGATTTAAGCTTTTCGCAGATTATTTTAATGTGAAATGGAATGGTGTAACGTGGCAAAATAAGTACAGGGTGGCGCAGAATGAGCTATATGGTTTCAATTCTTTGCAGACCATTATAAATATTTTTTAAAAATATTTTTTTTGTTATTTAGTGAAGATTCGTAGTCATTTTCTAGTTTTATTAATTTACCCAGCAAAATTTCTCATTACCAAATAATCCGACGAGTAAGCAAAGTTCGATAATGGTAAGTACTTATTATTTAGCCACTTTTCTCATTATTTTAACATGGGGATGTCATTGGAGGAAATTACTTCTCAAAAGCATACAATAAAGTAGCATAATAAGTACTTATTTGTAGCATAGGCATACCACATAAATATGTGCTTATATTTTCACGATTTTAAGTACTTGAATAATGCATTACCAATAAGTTATAAAATAAGTAATAGATATGTAGAAATGGCCATTTAAAGTGATTTTTTGCATATTGTCGCGCATTTTTCTGGAAACAAACAATTTCATCATGCCAGATTCGAATTTCTGAACCCTGTGAAAAATTCTTCAACGGTCTAATATTATACGATATAAATATTTATGGTATTTTCATTCAAATTTGCACGTATTATTTGAAAACATGTTGAAAAATAAATAAATCTTGTACATTTCTTGTATATCTTGTACATATAGCCAAAATTGCATTATATCAAAAATTGCCAAAATGATTTTAATAGCAAAAAATCACTTATTTCTGTTGTTATTGGTAAGTCATTATTAATAAGCCGAAAGTAATGCAGCGAATAACGAGATGTCATTATTTGGTAATGCAGGGAATAATGACAGGTACTTACCAAGATTTTGCTGGGTAGTCTAGGCTGTGATAGAAAGCAAAGTTATGAAATGGAAGAATTTGCAAAAATTTTAAGGGATTTGAAAAAATGTTTTTTTTTCGAGTCTACGCCGTTTTTAAGAGAACACAACTGGCCTTTATGTAAATATGTTTGTACATAGAAATGTAGTAAGCCGGGGCGACTTGTGTGGTAGTAGATAATTTTGCTTTTCTGCATATGGATAATTATATAATTATACAGGGTAGCTGATACGTAATGCAACAAAGTAAAGCGCTATATTTTTTTAAATTTTATTGTTTCCAAAGAAAAAAATGTCAAAAAAAAATGTTTAGATTTGTTCGAATTGGCCACCTTTGGCACGAATTATGGCCTTCAAACGGCCGACAAAGCCATCACACGCTGCACGAAAGTGGCTCTGCGGCATTTTGGCCCATTCCCGGCGAAGCGCCGTCTTGAGATGATCGATACTTTGGTATTTTTTAGTGCGAACCTTACTCTCTAAAATGCCCCAGGCGCAAAAGTCCAATGAATTGAGATCAGGAGATCTTGGTGGCCATTGCGCGGTAGAAATGAAGCGAGGAACCTCCTTTTAAGCCATTCTTGGTTGACGCGTGCTGAGTGCGATGGTGCTGAGTCCTGTTGGAATGTCCATGGTCTGCGGCCGAAATGTTTGTCTGTCCAGGGCTTCAATACTGTCTTTAGGACATTTTCCCGATAATATTCGGCATTTATTTTGACCCCATGGTCGATGAATACGAGCGGGGAGCGACCATCGGCCGTTACGGCGGCCCACACCATTACCATCGGCGGCACTTGAGTTCTGGTGGCCAATCGAAGGTGTAAATTTTCAGCTGACCTCTTTGGCAAGTAAACCCGATCATTTTGTTTGTTCACAAACTGCTCAATTTGGAATGGCTTCTCATCGGAGAAAACCAAATTCGGTAACTGGCCACTTTCGTGCAAGCGAAGCAACTCCTTGGCCCTTTCCAGTCTAACTTTTTTTTGTGCATCGGTGAGCTCTTGCACTTTTTGGAACTTCAATGGCTTTAATCCAAGCTCATTTTTTAATATGTGCTGTATCCGTTCTCGCGATATGTTCAGCTCACGAGCAATTTTTCTACCACTGCGGCGTGGATTTCGATCAAATCTGGCCTTCACTTTTCGGATCATTTCTGGTGTCGTTACCGTTTTTTTCGTCCATTTTTGGGCGCGATGCAACACTGCCAGTATCACGGTAACGAGCAATGGTACGAGAAACAAAAGATTTATTCACATTTAAATGCTGGAGGGCTCTAACGATAGTCACTTGTGTTTTTCCACCCAAATATAAAGCAATCACACTATCACGCTTGAATTCCATCACGAATAACTTTTTTTCTGAATGCAATAGATCAAAATGCTTTTCTACGCTTGTAAACAATAAAATGAACTGTCACTGAAATGAATCTGTCAGCTATCAGACTAGCGGTTTAGAAATGATAGCAACCTGAAGTTGGTTGCAATACATATCAGCCACCCTGTAATATTATATATTTTAGGTCGAAAATATAGTAGTTCCACAACCAACATTACCAATTCCAATTTAAAATAATGCATACCAAATTATTCAAGATTTTATTTTTTAAAAATGGTAATTATATATTGTGCTATATTAGCGGTACTTTTGTTGTCAACCCGTTTATACGAGTATATCCGCATTTCAAAGATAATTGTTTTGCTTATCGAATTTCCTGAAAAAAAAATATTTCAGAAAACAAGAAAAATATAAATTTTGAATTTCCGGAAATTATATTATTTTGTCAGCAACAAAAAAATGTCTGTCCAAGACATAAAAATATTTTTTTCTCTAGATTGGGGTTAAAATAGTTATGAAAACAAAAAAAAATGTATGGGAAAGTTTTTTTATAAAACAATTTTCTTCAAAATTCAAATTTTCATGGAAGATACCATTTGTATTTAGACCATATTTTTGAGGCCGACAAAATGCTTATTTGCAAAAAGTCTATGGATAAATATATAAGTTATGACCCATATTGTAAAAATAGAGAAATTCAGAACAATTGGCTATTTTGTTCGTGAGGTAACAAGAGAGCTTGACAATAAATAACAAGTAAGAAAGTTCAGTCGGGTAAAATGATTAAAGAAACCCTTACCTTGAGTCTCAAAAAAAAATTTAGTACATTTATTTATTTTTTTGTTTTATTTAAATTATTGTCAGTTTAAATTGCATTTAATAACTTTAAAGTTTGTACTGGTATTAAAGATAAAAGCTGTTTACTTTTGTTACAAAATGGTCTTTTGTGTGAGAGGTACAAAAAGGCGCGCCCAATAACGGTCACTTTTCTCTCCGGACCGTATGTACTGTAAAAGCAGTACACCGTACAAAATTTCAAGTATTTATATGCACTGGTATTAAAGTAATAAGTTGCTAACTTTTGATGTAAAATG
Source organism: Eudasyphora cyanicolor (assembly GCA_963930755.1). Lineage (NCBI taxonomy): Eukaryota > Metazoa > Arthropoda > Insecta > Diptera > Muscidae > Eudasyphora > Eudasyphora cyanicolor. The sequence goes on from OZ005737.1 coordinate 97,573,518, forward strand.
GTCCATTTGTTTGAGAGGTACCAAAAGGGGCGGGCCAATAACGCCCATTTTTCTCTGGGTACTATAGAAGCATTACACTGGATGGTAATTTTTGGTACAAATGGTCCATTTGTGTGGGAGGTCCCAAATGGAGCGTGGCAATATTGCCCATTTTCCACTGTATTGTTGGTACTATTAAACCATTACACCGTACAAAATTTCAAATCTAAACTAATACTATGTGTAGAATTTCAGAGGATTCAAATAAGTAGTATAGAAGTTACTAAAAAATAATCAATATTTCACTAAATGTTAACCCTTTGTGGGGGAGGTACTAGAAGGAGTGGACCAATATGGCCCGTCTTCGAACTTCGCAGGAGATAGAAGGAAATATTACCACATACCAAATTTGAAGTCAAACGGTTACTCCGTTCGAGAGTTATCGTGCGCACCAGCCAGTGGACAGACGGACGGACGGCCGATTCAAATTTATAATTTTAAATGGCCCACCCGTACCTGTGTCCATAACTAAAATTCTCCACTGGCGAGCACGTCGTGATAGTCATATGAATGGTATTGTATTCAATTATTAAATGACAAAGTTCAACATTTCCACTATAACCAGAAATTTGAAAAAATTATCAGTACTTTTTTATAGCTTCCCTGTACTTCACACATTCGATGATCATGGCATTTCTAATTTGATCATGTACGTTTTAGTTCGTTCTTATAAACACATCAACAACAACATATTCATCGTTCAAAACACGGGTTTTCCCAAAACACACATCCTTTTTCTTGCAATTTCTCCATGTACAAAAACGCATTTATTACAGTAATACAAGTGCTAAACCCACCCATTCCAAACATTCTTCGAACCCACCCTTATTTCACTTTCTTAATTTTCTTCACAAGTATTGGTTTAAAAAACATATCAAACTTCACAGGTACTTTATTTTTTCGATTAATGATACTCTAAAAAAAACTAGTTCTCGTATAAAATAAAAACACATATTTATCAAATATATCATTCTTTCAAAGACAAATGAGCCTTAATTTAAAGCCAGCGAAGAAGTTGAACAATTAAGGTCGTATAATTAGGGACATATTGTCTTTAGAAATATTAAATGTATATACAATGCCGAGCAAAAGCGAGGACATGTTTGAGAATTTTAACTTTGAAGATCTTTAAAAAAATTTTACGTTACCAAATTAACTGACTCTTAAGCATTTTATTCCTTAATAATTTTAACTCAAAAAATAGCATAAAAACTAAATTAAAACAAGTAAGAAAGTTTAGTCGGGTCAACCGACTTATGAATCCCCTCACCTTGAGTCCCAAAAACATATTCGTAAATTTATTTTCTTTTTTTATTTAAATTATTATCAATAAACATATTCGTAAATTTACTTTTTGTTTTTTTTTTTTAAATTATTATTAATATAAATTGCTGGTTTACATTTGGTACAAAATGGTTCATTTCTGTCGGAGATACCAAAAGGGGCGTGCCAATAGCGGTCACTTTTCTCTGGACTCTAGATACTATAAAAGCATTACACCGTACAAAATCTCCAGTATTTATATTCACTGGTATTAAAATTAAAATCTGTTAACTTTTGGTACAAAATGGTCCATTGCTGTGGGAGGTACCATAATGGGCGTGACAAGACGCTCAGTTTTCTGGGGATTCGAAGTACTTTAAAAGCATTACACTGTACAAAATTTCAAGTTTTTATATGCATTGGAATTAAAGTTATAAGCTGTTAACTTTGGTGTAAAATGGACCATTTGTGAAGGAGGTACCAAAAGGGGATTTACCAATAACTGCTACTTTTCTTTAGACTCTAGGTACTATAAAAGCATTACACTGTACGAAATTTCGAGCATTTGTATGCATTGGAATTAAGGTAACAACCTGGTAACTTTTAGTACAAAATGGTCCATTTGTGTGGGAGGGACCAAAAGGGGCGTGCCAATAACGCCCACTTTTCTCTGGACTCTAGATACTATAAAAGTATTTCACTGTACAAAATTTCAAATATTTGTATGAACTGATATTAAAGTGATAAGCAGTTAAATGTTGGTGCAAAATGGTCCCGGTGCGCTTCGCTGCCCTCAAAGTGCGTTTCAGTGAAATAGAACCACATGATATGTTGACACTCTTGATATTACGGCAGTGTTTTGCACTTAAATGCGCAAATTTCGTGTAGTGCAATACCCGTCAAATCACCTTGGGAGGCTTTGTCGCTCATTCTCTGTTGGTGCATGTAGATTTCTGTCATACCAATTAGTGAAATACTTCTATCAGTATTTATTTTTTCTATAATGGTGCCGCATGCGCGTATTCACGCCCTCTAATCCGATATCTCCCAATTTTGTTGAGTCATGTGCTAGCTTTGAAGGCACTTGAATACTAAACAAACTTGGTCAAGCGTCAATATAGATATAATGGTCTCCAGTTATGTCGTTTCCAGCAAGCGAATCGTATTCACAGATACTTCCACTGATCAGCTTTTTAATCAGATTCCGTAGAGTGCTATCAGCAGCATCCACTATAAACTTTAAGACGATGAGTGCAACGCCTCTCTATATTTCGTTTTGAGTACTTTGTCCATCGACACTATTTTTATGCAAATTTTCAAAACTGTCCTGCAATGATATTGGAAATTTTTCAAATTCACATCTCGGGTTGTATGGGCGGCGCCACGCCCTTATCACTCTCGTTTGCAAAGATATCGCCGAAATACTATTTCAAATATTGCGTTCTACATTTTGTATTTATATGGGGGTGTCATGTCAACTGTTTCTATCGTTCCTGTTTGTAGCTACATCACCCCTACTGGTACCAAGGCCAGATAGCCAAACTTCGAAACCATGGCTTATATAGTGATCGAAATATTGAATTTTGAAATTTCAGGTTGTGTAGAAGTACCCACTCTTAATACGATGCCAGTTTTTGGTTCAATCATTGGTTGTGGTTCAAAGGTTACACACCCATTTTTACAGGCTAGCTGCAATAGTGCAGGAAATATTATATATTCTGATGTCATGTTTCACATTTCAGGTTGTGTGGGCGGTGCCACGCCCACTGTTACTATCATGCCAGTTTCTTGCTCCTGCACTCGATCTGGTTCCACATACCAAATTTCGAGAATTTTGGGTCCAATAGCAAGCAAAATATTGCACTTCTGAATTTCTGGTAGTGTGGGTTGTACCACGCCTACTGTCACAATCACACCTGTTTTTGGCTCCATCACGCGTACTGCTACCAAGGAACAAATACTAAATATCGCCGATTTTACTGTACTCAAAATATGGTATTTGTAAATTTCAGGTTGTGTGGACGGTGCTACACCCACTATAACTGTCACACCAGTTTATCGTTCCATCACGCATAATGGTACCAATGTCACATATACCAAATTTAGAGACTCTTACCATAATAATACTCGTAATATAGCATTTTTAAATTTCAGGTTGGGTGGGCGATGTCACGCCCACTTACACTATGACCCTAGTTTTCTGCTACATAACGCGTACTGGCACCAAGGTCACACATACCCAATTTTGAGAATTTTGCTACTACAGTATTCGAAATATCTCATATTTGAATTTTAGGTTGTGTGGGCGGTGCCAAGCCCACTGTCACTATCACCCCAGTTTTCAGCTACATGACGCGTAATGGCACCAAGGTCACACATACCCAATTTCGAGAATTTTGCTCCAATAGTATCCTAAATATTTCATATTTGAATTTTAGGTTGTATGGGCGGTGCCACGCCCACTGTTTTTGGCTCCATGATGTGTACTGGTACCAAGGTCACACATATCGAATTTCGAGAATTTTGATCCAATAGTACCCGAGATATTTCACTTTTAAATTTCACGTTGTGTGGGCGGTGCCACGCCCCTTTGTCTAATCATAACCGAATATACCTACGAACCTTCCACACACCAAATGTGGAAGGTTCGTAGCCGTTTTCGAGTCCATCGCGTTTAGCCGTTTTCGAGTCCATCGCGTACCAACGAACACCATTTCATTTATATATATATAGATTAAGAACATGAAAAAGTTTCTTGAAAGTCGCGTTATTTTAGGTAATATGATAGATAGAAAGTATTGCTTATTCTGATGAGTTTGGCATAAAAAAAATCCTCAAACTGTAGATAAACATTGTTAAATACAAGCCCAAACCACAACAATTTTTTGGTCAACCATACAGCAGTGTTCTTTAAAACTTATGCTCTGACCTATATGCCTTTTTCCATCAATCGTTAAATTCAATACAAATCCTTCTGGCGAAATTTTGCAACAGTGAACTGTCTATAAATATAGTTTTGTTTGATCCAGTATTTGCATTTACTGCAATAATGTCAAAAACGTGATCGCACTCGCCTTGCCCTTTGGCTTGCATCCAAACATGATCAATTTGTTGATATTATAAAGGGTTTTCCAACAAGAGGTGTTATTTTGGTATTCAAAGAAAAATGTCATTTTTTGAGATAAATGATCGGATTTCATAATAAAATTTCCATAATCATGAAATTTTCCATAACCAAATCGCAACCTATGTGCTCGATAGCCTCACGAATTCTATCTTTGAGGTCTTAAACCGACGCTGGGCTGTTGGCGTAGACCTTATCTTTCACGTGGCCCCAAAGAAAGAAGTCGCAAGGTGTTAAATCACAAGATCTCGGTGGCCAATTGTGAACACCTCTTCGAGAGACAACACGGTCCGGAAACTTTTCCCGTAACAGAGCAATGGTTTCGTTGCTTGTATGGCACGTAGCAGCGTCTTGTTGAAAGTAAACGATGTCCAGATCAATACCATCCAACCCCGACCATAAAAAATCATTAATCATCTCTCGATAGCGCAATCCATTCACCGTAACTGTTGATCCAACCTCATTTTCGAAAAAGTAAGGTCCAATGACCCCGCCGGACCATTAACCGCACCAAACAGTCAAACGTTGAGGCTTCTCAACAATAACTCTTGGGTTTTCCGAGCCCCAGATGCGACAATTTTGCTTCTTGATGTAGCCACCGAGGTGGAAATGGGCCTCATCAGTCAAGATGATTTTTCGATGATTTTAATTTTTTTCAAATTTTAATAATTTTAATGCGTTGTTGAATCGTGTATCGTTCCATTTTTATTAATGGCATACTTTCTACTTGTCAAATCGTCGGCTTAATGCTATTTTGTTCCATACGCCATTTTGTATGAACGGAGAAAAACGCAATTTATTGTTTGAGTAAAAACGGAACTCAAGAGTTACACATTTTTTGTACCACAGTGTTCCCCACATTGTTTATATGATTCTCATACTTTTCTATGCCATTACATTCAAAAATAAGCAAGTTATACAAATTTTTGTACATGGCATTTTGGTCCATATCCACTTTTGTTTTAATATTTTTTCGTATTTGTATTACATGGACCACAAAGAGGATCGGTATTGGATGAGAGTAATTTACATATTGTGATCGAAAGAACGTTAAACAGTGAGTCAAAAATATAGGGCTATAGAAAAATGGAGACATAGAACAAAAATATCAAAATTATTTTTCGTAAATCAGAGTTAAATAGATTTACCCTACCAATATCTCGAAAACTAGACGAGATAGGAAAAAAATTATTGCAGATTCTGAAAGAGCATGCTTGAAACTCATATTATCAACTCCTAACTCAAAAAACACAAAAATGGCGTATGGGCCAAAATAGCATTAAGCCGACGAAATGTCAAACAATAAAAGCTTCAAAAGTAACAGCTACCGAAATACCGGGTGATTCAAAATAACACCTCTTGTTGGAAAACCCTACACTTTGGCTCGTAGCAAATGATATATGTATACCCTCCTCTCTAAAGTGAGGGGATAAAAATATTCAAACAAAAGAGAGTATGTAAGAAGGTTAGGATACAATCCATTTGCTCAGCTTTGCACGTTCCGCAAAAATAAGCAGTCCTTAAGCTCTTAGTGCTGTGTTCACAGTCCTTTATTTTTAATGCCGCTTTTTCATACATTTGAACATACATATCTAGAAGACAAATTATCAAGAATTTGCCTTGACTCATATAGTAAACGACGCCATAATTCGTTCATCTTCTCAGGAGTCCTTGGATATTTTCCCACGCATCTTGCAAATCGTTGCAAATTCTCAATTTTATTGAGATCGGGGATTTGCCGACCACTACATTAATTGAAAATTGTGTTGGGATAGCCATTCTTTAGCAATTTTGTCGTTGTGTTTCGGACCCCCTTCTGTTGGAAAACGACTTCTTCTTCGAGGCTGGAGCTCAAATCTATGAAGTCTGGAAAATTGGTCAGCAAAATGTTCAGGAAATTGTTCTCAAAATCTAAATTCTTAAACTTTTGCTCAGTTTTGCACGGTACTGTAATTGTATGTCAACAATCGCTCTAAAAATAGGCTCCTTAAATTTTTAATATCTAAAGTGGGACTGGAACCGTCCACACGGCCCCATTATTGAAAACTCAATATCTAGGGATCGGCTCTCTAGATTATACTGAAATTTTGTGTGTATGCTTCTATAAGCAAAAAACTTGATCGTACCAAAAATCCCCAAAATTTGAAATTAAGATGCATTGCACAATTTGTTAGCGAGAGTGCTGTAAATTTATGTATGTGTATCTGGTGGCAGTCTACGTGATTGGTCCAAAAATGGGCGGGATCGCACCAATGAGCGTGGCCCCGCTCATGTAAGCCAAATTTTAAAATTGAGATATCTTGCACAATTTGTTAGCGAGAGCGCTGTAATTTTCTGTACATGTATCTGGTGGTAGTCTGGTGACAGGTTACATGATTGGTCCAAAAATGAGCGAGATCGGACCAAAGGGCGTGTCCCGCCCATATGAAATTTGTTTTTAAATTGCGATATCTTGAACTCAACACAAAGTGGAAGATATTGGATAAGAGGGCGAGTACCCTCCCTTGCGACTACATTATTAAAAACGAAATATGTGGAAAATCGCACGAGAATATTTAATGCAATATTGGACAACTGGGCGTGGCCCTGTTCACATGACTCCATTATCGAAAACGAAATATTTTCAGAACCATTTGGTTTCAGAACCATTTGGTTTGGCCGTGGTTCCGCCATTGCCATTAAATGTGCTATGTATGTATTTGACAGTAGTATGTAGGACCCTATACCGCCCAAATGACATTCCGTATTGAAAACGAAATATCTTGAGAACCATTGAACCAATCGTCATGGTATTTGGTATGGATATATTAGACAGAACTATGCGTAGCTCAACACAAAACTTACAAACGATATTAGTAATGAGATAAACTATTTGGGAAAGGTTATCACATTTTCGTCTATGATTTGATAATAAAAGTGAGAGCAATTGCCTTTAAATGAATGAAACTATCCTTGAAATCAAGTACATTATCTTACATTTAATAAATATTTTGCTGCAAACAATGACAGAATAAATCTTTAGTTTAAGGGCAATATTGTCCTTAGTTTCAGGTCAATTTTTTTAGTGTGTATCTAATGATTCTTTTGCACAGAAACACACGTATACGTACATAATTACATATATATACACACATACACAGATGAATAGAAGAAATATTTATTTTTAATTTCGCCGTCTTCCTTCAGCAGTAAACTAAATGAGAGAAGATGCAAAGAGTACTTGTACTTCCAACTTCCATAAAATGTTAATACGGCGACGATGTTTTTTAGCATGTGCTCATGTACATTAGGCCGGGTCAAAAAAAATATATCGCCGTTGTCCGCATATCAAATGAAAGCTTTGTTTACTGAATATGCCAAAAATATTTTAATTATATCTTGAGCGGCGAGTGAGATAGAGCGATATTATATCACCACTACAATTCATCTTTTTCTTGCATATATCGGACACATTGGACCAAAGCGCGACTAGCTAGAACTCGCTATTCTGCTTTATACAGTAACATTATTGTAATTCACGCGCTGATAAAACAGAAGTTATTCACTATTTGAGGCCGTAATTTACATAACCTGCAGCCAAAAAGACTAGTTTGTATATAGAAATATACTAGTTGCTTTTTACTTCAAACTAGTAAAATATCTGTCCTTTTTTCATGTAACAAACTATCGATTTTAACATTGGCTTGTCATAGGCACCCAACTAGTTCATTTGTTTACAATTCAGCACTAGTTAATATCTAGTTCAGTTATTACTATATTTGAGAATAAGAGAGTACAGAGAATGGTGGTGGGAGAGAGACACATTTACTCTGCCAACGCCAGGCGAGTAGTTGCTCGGAAAACAGGACAGACAATCGTTTTTGGTTAATTCTCTGCTGCTGACGGCAGAGAGATGAACGTGTCGATCTGCAACCACCATGTAGGTACCATGCAAGTACTGTAAAGCAGCTCAGATAATCGTTTTTGCTGGCAGAGATGCGATGGGTTTGCATAGGTCACATTGCGACTAGCTTATGACTGGTTCAATACGCAACTAGATATGATTTTAGCTGCAGGGTACTTAAGCAATTATATATAAAAATGTGTAATAGGGATGTACATAATCCCCTAACCCCAGCAAACTTTATGCATAATTGCATCGCCAACAGCTTAGGAATGTATACCTAGCTAATAATAAACATTATAAATATATAAATGATATTTTTTCCTAAATATTAGGCGTGTTTTCGTTACACCATAAGTGCTTAATTTGTATGGGGAGCTAAGCACTTTTAAGCACTATTAGTTCCCAATGAAGTTTGGTGCTTGTGTTCATGTCTTAATCGAGTATGATGTTGCCAGATTGGGCACCCTATATTTAGCAATATGGCATCCCATTTTTGGAGAGATTTTATCAATTATTGTGAATTACCGGGAAGAAGAAGAACAAAAATGGGAAATTATTTTAATATTTGCAAAAGGGTGTAAACAATTGAACATAGAATAGTAAATATATGTTTTATAAATACTTTTCACGAATTTTTTGTCTGTTCTTTCTTCGCAACTCATGACACCATTGCTACCAGATAGTGAAAATCCGCCAGTTATTGCTTATGTGCCAGTTAGTGGAAGTCAGTTGTTTTCGTTGCAAAGTGCTAAACTAAAAGTGCTAGCTTGTAACGAAAACATGCCTATTATATATTTTTTCCTTAAAAAAATGACTAAATTCGTAAAATTACGCCCTCAAATCATGAATACCTACGGTTCTATCAGCGCGATAGTCACAGTACTGGTACTGTTTTAAGCAGAGTAGCCAGTTCTAGTTTTTCTGCACATACGAAAAATGTTGCGCTTTGGTCCAAAGTATCCGATACTTGCAAGAAAAACATTAATTTTAGAGGCTAGGCAATAACGCTCTAGCTCACTGGCGGCGCAAGATATAGCCGAAATATTTTGGGGATATTCACTAAACAAAACAAGCTTTCAATTGAGATGCGGACAACCGCGATATTTTTTTTTCTGACCCGCTCTAATGTACATGCTACGACAGGATACACACACACAAGCTCACATTCAAAATTAAGAAGTGTGTGTGTGTGTCCACAATGACTGGTGTGCATACAAACAAACACCCGAGCCCCTTTCGACGACAACAATAGCATCGTCAGCAGCATCAACATCTAAAAATGTCCATATGAAAGATATGTGTGGTGTGTGTGGGTGTATTGGCACTCACCCTCACTCACTCGTATGGAAGGATGGATGTATGCTTTTTGTTTGGGCTAAGTTCTACTCAAATGAAAGCGTTCATAACTCATCTTTGTAATGATGTTGTTTGGGACGGTGGACGGCTGCCATGCAGACGACGACGAGAACAACAACAACAACGTTGGTTCGTTCGCTCTACTGATGTTGATGCTGATGGTGGGTTACACTCGAGTTTGTTCCTCGCAATTTCCTGTTTGCCTCTTTGCCGTAAATGTTGCAGAAAGTTAAGGTTTTTGAAATTTCTGAAGGGCATACTTGAATGAGCCGAGTTCCTCCCCATTCGTTCACATGTGTTCCATTGATGGCGACGACGATGATGTTGACGTTTATGAAGAACGTATCATCCTATGAATGAGGTCCCGAACACACATGGTAGTTACACCCCCCCCCCCCCTCTGCTAGGACGCCTACTCATCCACTTGTTTGAAGCCGCTGCGTCAATGTCCTCCTTTTGAGCCGCATACACACTTAGCTCGGGACAAGAATCCGAGCAGAAGGGTAGCAATAGCAGAATGAGAAGCAGCCAACGTTTATTCTTGCAAACAATATTTTGAATTGCTTGTGGTGATGCATGTGTAAGCGTTTCACACAGATCAGACATCATTGAATTGTGTACTTTTTGGGGGTACCAATTTAAGAGCCAAAATAATAAGGTATATCTGGCCAGAATACAGTGGGTATGGTATATATTGAATAAATATGTATGTATTATATGAGCAAAACTACAAGTTGTTTCTTGGGGAGTGAATGTACTGTAAAGAAGTTCCAAATTCAACCAAAGAAAAACAACAAAAACTGTTCTTTGTAAGGCTTGTAGTATTATTTGATTTATAAAGACTTAATTTGGGATAGGCCGGCACAAGGGCCTATACAAAACTTGGACCGATGTGGCCCACAATTTTTTACAAATTCTTTAGACATATTTCATGTTTCAGACGGATCGGATGGAGGATCCGGCTTCCAGAAAGAAATTAATGAAATCACACCAAAGGTTGTTGTGCGTAGAATTTTTAATATTAGATAGGTTTCGCTCCCATCCATCAATTGTATCGCTGGGTCTAAAAACGGAAGTATTCTAAACGTGCCTCAACCGATCAGACTTTACAATAAAATAATAAAAGTAAAACAATTGGGAATATTTTGATGTTTTTAAGTGGTTTAAAATAAAAAATTATTAAAATTTTCTCAAAAAATTAAATTTTTCGGGGGGATGAAGGAATTATACTAAAGTTTCCTCAACCAATTACTTTATGGTTCTCTAGTTATGCTAAAATATATGGTTGAACTTGCATTTTTTATTGGTTTATCTTTATTTTGATAGATAAACAGGTCCCAACCCAATAATGGAGCAAAAACCTCTTAAAGTATACGACCTAAGCTTTCTTTTGAGTAAAAGAAATCAATAATAAAATAATGGGTTTTACAAAAATGTCAAGCAAGTTAAAATTTCGCAAAAAAATTCCATAAAATAACTGCGAATTTTTTTATTTCTTAAAAAGATTAAAGAAAGAACGATCGAAAAAACGTTCGAAAACACTTTGGTCAACATTTTCTAAATAGTACAATAGGTAATTGGATGGGAAAGAAGACCATTTTACATATATATATATATATGAGGCAAGTTTTTATATCGAGAAAAAAATTTAGGTAGGGTGCTGAAATTTTGTGTATATGCACTTAATGGCAGTTTATGTGATTGGTCCAAAAATGGTCCAAAATGTTGGTATGGGTATAGTGTGGGCAGCACTATGCGAGGCTCAACTCAAAATTTGGCGATAACGGAAATGTCGGTGTGGTGCCGCACATATGAATCTATTATTGAAAATGAAATATATGGAGAAGCTTTGGACGCATTGCCTTGAAACGTAAGTGAGTGGATCAACAAACAGTGGCGATATTGGATCATCAGTTCATCAGATTAGTTGATCAGTGAAACAAAATAAGTTTATAAGTAAGTATATATGTAGAACACGCATACCTTGTGAAAGTGATTTTGCATACAATATGAGCGATTGAGAAAACCGCATGATATATTCCTCTTTCCATAAACTTCAATTTCAATTTGGGGCAACGAAGTGGACCGGTTCCCGCTACTATTTAAATATAAACCAATGTTCTCCATTTTCTTTTGGGATGATTTAAAGATATACTAGTACAAATTTAAATCCAAATATCTTGAAAAGTGCTTTCTCTAGAGCTCAAAATGTCTAATTGGAGGGAACCTTTATATATCGGAGATATATAAACAAATTGACCGATATGCATCACGTTCACTAGAAACAATTTAATGCAACATAAAGTGTAAATGCTTAAATATTTCAGCCAAATCGAGTGAGAAATATGTATGTTCTCTTGAGTGTCAAGAATTAAAAACGGAAGGGACCAAATAATTTTAATTTTAAAACCTGCATACGTAATACATCGAAGCTCACTAATTATAAAAATTGGAAAAATATAAGAAGAATACTTGTACCATCTTTAGTCCTATTGGATAGTAGTTACGATACAAAATTTCAACGAGATCGCTTAGGACTGTCCGTGTTGGAGAACCATTTGTATTTTGGCCAAACGGTCCTTTTTTCCCACCCATATAACTAATTACATACTGAGAAAATGTTTTGCCCAACGCTTTTTCGACAACTTTTTCTTTAATCTTTTTAAGAAAATAAAAAAATTGGCAAAAATATTTTTTGGCGAAATTAAAACTTTTTGACATTTTTTAAAAGCCCATATCAACCTCTAAGAAAATTTAGGTTCCACCATATATTTTAGCATAACCGCAGAACCATTTGTCGTAATTGATTCAGGAGCGCCTTCGTAATTGGTTCAGGAGAGCTTTAAATAATCCTTAAGTAGCCTTCATCTTCTTCTAATAAATATAATTTATTTATACCATCAGCGGTTTCAAAGATATGTCACAAAAGATTTCAAAAAATCCCATTTTTTGGGCTCCGCAATGTAGGGTTCTATTTCGTCCATTTTTTGGAAAAGGGTAAGAAACACCTCTAAAGCAAGGGTTGAATGGGTCAAAATGTTCTACAAAAAATATTTGCCATAAAATTCTACTAAAAAAAGCATTTGACAAGTTTGATCGCAACATAATATGGAAAGCACTTGAAAGTAGAGGCATTCCGCAAAAATTAATATCGCTACCACTATACGAAAACAGGCTAAGCGACAGCATCAAATGTCAAAACCGTGTTAAGACTGGGATGCGTTAGGTTACCCTTATTAAATAAAAATAAAATGAACTTGGGGAAAACTAAGTTCATGCGTCTCAAGACAGACATCAATCTCCACCTCCAGACAAATGATACGGCCCTTGATGACGTTGACAGCTTTTGCTATCTCGGTAGCATACGAGGGTTGCTATTTATATTTCGGGTCCAGCAATAAAAAACAATCATTTATTATTGGAAATGGTTTTGTTGTTTTTCAAAATATTCTCCGTGAAGATCAATACACTTTTGCATGTACTCAAACCAATTCTCGAAGCACGTTTTCCACTCCGATTGAGACGCCTCCAAAACATAGGTTTTCAACGCTTCAACAGCTGCTTCGGACGTCGAAAAACGTTGACCACGCAGGTTTTTCTTGATGTGAGGGAATAAGTAGAAGTCGTTGGGTGCCAAATCAGGGTTGTACGGCGGATGACCCATCAATTCGACATCTTGAGTGCTCAAATTGCCCCTTGTTTCAGCTGATATAATAATAAGTAGAATTCGTTGGGTGCCAAATCAGGGTTGTACGGCGGATGACCCATCAATTCGACATCTTCAGTGCTCAAATTGCCCATTGTTTTAGCTGATGTGTGAGAACTTGCATTGTCCTGATGCAAAATGATCCGTCTTCGCTTATTGTTTTTATACCCTACACCACACTGTGGTACAGGGTACTATAACTTTGTGCATTTGTTTGTAACACCCGACTTGGAATCACTTTCTGAGTCGATTTATTGAAATTGGTGAAAATCGGTTCGTATGTAGATAAAGTCCCCATATATATGTTACTACCGATTTGATATGTAAGCGCTGTAGAAACTGTATAGTACATCCCAACAGTACAAAATTCGGTAAACAGAAATTTTTTATTACACGAATGAACACTGTCAATTTTGTGGAAAATCGGTTCGGATTTACATTTAGCACCTCCAGAAAATCATCGCATGAAAATGTTCATGGCTTACATTCATTTTTTGGCCTAGATGAATTGTTCAACACACTATAAACAAAACAATTAGCTTTCAAACGCAAAATGTTCTGAGTGAAGTTATGCTAAAAAATGTCAAACTTTCCAACGGAAGTTCCAGTTTGCATCTGACAACACTAGTATTTCCAGGACCCGACATATAAATAGGAATCCTCGTAATTGATAACATCAGCTGCAGATATTGCCAATCCTATCAACTGTGCAAAGCGCTCTTTTGATCTCCTAAATCCCGTGTGGAGAGTTTCCCATTTATCTCGGAGAACAAAAATCTAAATATTCTACTCCAATGTCTAATCTAAATATTCTACTCCAATATTAAGTCTACCCTTCTGTAAGGATGTTAGACTTGGAAAGCAACAGCTCGCGACATGAACAGTATACAAATTTTCTTCAACAAATGTCTTCAAAGAATATTTAAAATCTTAAGGCCCAACACTATCACCAACGCCGACTTATGGGTGGCCACAAATCAAACACCCTTGTACATCGATATAGTAAAATGCAAGTGGAATTGTCTACGCAAACCATTGGATCGGCGAAACGTAATTCCTGGAGGCTTTTCTGTGAGCAGGTAGACAGCGTTAACAGCATGTCTAAAATGAAAAAGTTCCTCTCAAAAACTCATGTCCAAACCGAAACACTGATGGATGACACGGGTAAAAGGATGGAAACTATAGAGGAGACAGTAAGGCTCTTGATGAAAACTCATTTTCCGACTGGTAATGCTGGACCAACAGAGGAACAGTTACAGAATGAAAATGTATTGCATCAAGTACCTATTGCGGATATATGGTTAAAGAAGCGATAAAAAGTTTCTCTCCCTTTAAGGCTGTGGGACCGGATGGAATATTTCCAGCACTTCTGCAGAATGAGTTGGATCTGGTATCAACTCATCTGGCTGGAGTGTTCACTGCATGCCTAACCCATTCTTATACCCCAAAAAACTGGCAGGAATTAAGGGTGGTATTCATACCAAAGCCTGGCAAGGCGAGTTACACGACCCCAAAGACTTTTCGACCCATTAGACTAACTTCTTTCCTGTTAAAAACAATGGAGCGAAAAATTGATGACATGGTCAAAAGTAAAATAGTGGATGACAGGCTAAAATTCAAACAACTCGCCGATGTCAAAGGAAGGTCAGTGGAAACAGCTCTGCATGAGGTAGTGCACCACATAGAAGAGTCCTTCAGTAAAAAAATGTATACACTTGCTGTTTGCATAGACATTGAGGGCGCATTTAACAATGTACAGACCGATACACTTATCCAGTCCTTAGACGAGTTTCAGGTTGACCGGGCGCTGAAAAACTGGATCAACAACATGCTAAGGAATAGGTGGATTATTTGTGGGCCATATGACGTAAAAATTAGAGATAAGGTAAATCGTGTTATACCTCAGGGGGCATGTTACGACGATACACAGTCTCCTAAAAGCCCTCACCAATGAAGGACTTAAACCAGTCTGTTATGCAGACTTCCGCCTCCCTTATTACCATAACACGGTATTTCAAGCAGAAGTTCGAGCAATCACGGAGTGTGTGAACTGGCTCAGTAACACCACAAAGCCTAAATATGCCAACATCTTCACAGATAGCCAATTGGGGATTAAAGAATAGGTGGATTATTTGTGGGCCATATGACGTAAAAATTAGAGATAAGGTAAATCGTGTTATACCTCAGGGGGCATTTTATTGCCTCTTCTATGGGTTACGACGATACACAGTCTCCTAAAAGCCCTCAACAATGGAGGACTTAAACCAGTCTGTTATGCAGACTTCCGCCTCCCTTATTACCATAACACGGTATTTCAAGCAGAAGTTCGAGCAATCACGGAGTGTTTGAACTGGCTCAGTAACACCACAAATCTAAATATGCCAACATCTTCACAGATAGCCAATTGGGGATTAAAGAATAGGTGGATTATTTGTGGGCCATATGACGTAAAAATTAGAGATAAGGTAAATCGTGGTATACCTCAGGGGGCATTTTATTGCCTCTTCTATGGGTTACGACGATACACAGTCTCCTAAAAGCCCTCACCAATGAAGGACTTAAACCAGTCTGTTATGCAAACTTCCGCCTCCCTTATTACCATTGTTGAAGTGTCAACAGCTGATCTTCAACAGCAGCGCCCCCCAGGTTTTCTATTTCGCGTTTACCAACAACGCCCTCTATTGACAGCGATTGAAAGTGAACAATCAGTGATGGTAACGCCGTCGCTGTGACATTTTGGGAGTCAGTTGTCAACTCATCCGCACCGCATTCGGCACACTGCCACAACAAACTTAAAATATTATAATAAATCTATATACATAAAAATGAAACGGTCCATCTGTGTAATGGCATCACGTCAGAACGGCTGGAGCGATTTGGATGATTTTTTTTTTATTCGATTCTAAATTTTCACGAAATGGTTTATATAGAAAAAAAAAATTAATTGGACAAAGGGGCGTGGTACCTCCCATACAAATCGCAGGTTAAAAATCCGATATTTCTGCTCCTATTATAGGTATAGTGCTGAAATTTTGTTTGTATGCATTTAATGGCAGATTATGTGAATTTTCCAAAAATGGGCGGAATCGGACCAATGGGCGTGGCCCCGCCCATATAAGCCAAATTTTGAAATTGAGATATTTTGCACAATTTGTTAGCGAGAGTGCTGGAATTTTGTGTATATGTAAACGGTGGCAGTCTACGTGATTGGTCCAAAAATGGGCGGGATCGGACCAATGGGCGTGGCCCCGCCCACATAGACAACATTTTGATATCTTGCACAATTTGCTAGCGGGAGTGCTGCAATGTTGCGTATATGTATCTGGTGGCATTCTACGTAATTGGTGAAAAAATGGGCGGGACCGGACCAATGGGCGTGGCCCCGCCCATATAAGCCAAATTTTGAAATTGAGATATTTTGCACAATTTGTTAGCGAGAGTGCTGGAATTTTGTGTATATGTAAACGGTGGCAGTCTACGTGATTGATCCAAAAACGGGCGGGATCGAACCAATGGGCGTGGCACCGCCCATATAAGCCAAATTTAAAAAATGTGATATCTTGCACAATTTGTTAGCGAGAGACCTGGAATTTTGTGTATATATATCCGTTGGCGATCTACGTGATTGGTCCAAAAATGGGCGGGTTCGGACCAATAGGCCTGGCCCCGCCCACAATGACCAAATTTTGAAATTTTTATATCTTGCACAATTTGCTATCGGGAGTGCTGCAATGTTGTGTATATGTATCTGGTGGCATTCTACGTAATTGGTCAGAAAATGGGCGGGATCGGACCAATGGGCGTGGCCCCGCCCTTATAAGCCAAATTTTGAAATTGATATAACTTGCACAATTGTTTATCTAGAGTGCTGTCATGTTGTAGATATGTATCTGGTGACAGTCCACGTGATTGGTCCAAAAATTGGCGGGATCTGACCAATGGGCGGGCCACCGCCCATATAAGCCAAATTTTGAAATTGAATTATCTTGCTCATTTTGTTAGCGAGAGTGTTGAAATTTTGCGTATATGTATCTGGTAGCAGTCTACGTGATTGGATTTCAAATGGGCGGAATAGGACCAGTGGGCGTGGCCCAGCCCATATTTTGATATATCTTGCAAGTATTATATAGGAAATACATGAACAAAAATGCTCGGTATGCGATAATTACAGCTGCTCACTCCAATACAATCGCAATATGATAATGTGATGCAATATCAATGAAACAAGAATTTGGAAATTTTATAGGTATACATTTCTATTTTCTGGACTTTCCACTGAATTCGGTATTTTTTCATTCAGTGAATTTATCACTAATACCAGTAAGGAAAGGCAGAAAGTCGGGCGGGGCCGACTATATAATACCCTACACCTCCCTAACAATGCGATAAGGGTCATTGCGATAATAATTTGGAATAATTGGTAAATGTATTTTGAACCGATAATCGCAAAATTAAGCAATATTCGTTCCTAAATTGAGAAAAATCTTTCTGGAGAACTTTGTAATGATCGGAAGTAAAGTACAACTTCTATAGCGCTTTGTAACCAAATCTGGAGGAACATATATATGGAGGTTATATATAAATCTGAATCGATTTTCCTAGAATACTCATTCATGTAAAATAGAAACCTGTTTCTGTCGAATTTCGTACTGATCGGATATAAAACACAGTCTCTACAGCGCTTACATGTCAAATTGGGGGTAACATATATATATGGGGGCTATATCTAAATCTGAACTGATTTTCTCCGAATTTGGCGGCATTCCTTCATGTAATAAGAAACCTCTTTCTGCCGAATTTCTTACTGATCGGATATAAAATACAGTTTCTACAGCGCTTGAATTTCAAATCGGGGGTAACATATATATGGGGACTATATCTAAATCTGAACCGATTTTCTCCGAATTTGGCAGTATTCCTTCATGTAATAACAAACCTCTTTCTGCCGAATTTCGTACTGATCGGATATAAAATACAGTTTCTACAGCGCGAATTTTGACATGGGCAGCGAAGCGCACCGGGCTCAGCTAGTTAAATATAAAATAAAACAAAAGTTTGTGTTTCTTTTTTTTAACTCCCGTCACTCTGGCGCGGAGTTAAACATGGTCCTTCGAACCAAAGCAGATCCAGTGACCCGGTGATATTGTGTTGTGTGCGACAAACATATATAGGTCGACAGTGCTTTACAGGATAAATTCTTGCCACTACGTGACAGGTCAATTGTCTCCGTCGCTCCACCATTGATTTCATCACGTGAAACAAGGCTTCACGAGCCAGCGACGGATGACAAGATGACAAGAGAATTTAAAGTTTCCAGTGAATGCACAGCAGTCGAAGTCAAAAAAATTCAACGGCCACACAAACAACTCCCACAACCAGGAACAGAAGCATCAGTGCCAACCAACGACAACAAATAGCAAAGTCATCCAAAAACATTGCACTTGTGCAAGGAGGGCGGTATGTTGAAGTGTCAACAGCTGATCTTCAACAGCAGCGCCCCCCAGGTTTTCTATTTCGCGTTTACCAACAACGCCCTCTATTGACAGCGATTGAAAGTGAACAATCAGTGATGGTAACGCCGTCGCTGTGACATTTTGGGAGTCAGTTGTCAACTCATCCGCACCGCATACGGCACACTGCCACAACAAAATTAAAATATTATAATAAATTAAATATAAAATAAAACAAAAGTTTGTGTTTCTTTTTTTTAACTCCCGTCACTCTGGCGCGGAGTTAAACAACCATAACACGGTATTTCAAGCAGAAGTTCGAGCAATCACGGAGTGTGTGAACTGGCTCAGTAACACCACAAAGCCTAAATATGCCTACATCTTCACAGATAGCCAATTGGGGATTAAAGCAATAACATCGGAAAGGATCAAATCCAGAACTGTGTGGGACTGTAAAATAACGATAAATGATTACTCAGTCCATGGTCAGTTGCGTATTTGCTGGGTACCACGACACAACAAAGTGATTGGAAATGAACGGGCAAACAGCTTGGCTTCAAAGGGCAGAGAACCTCGAGTAATAAACTTGGAAAATTGGAAACCTTTCGAAGCCACGAAGAATGAGGTGAAGCACTGGGCAGTGATGGCTCACAAAACTGTTTGGAATAGCGCAACAGTAGGAGCAACTGAAAAGATACTGTGGGGTGACCCAAATGAAAAGAAAACAAGAAATTTTCTGAAACTTTGTAACGAGTTCTAACGAGACACTCAAGCTTACAAGCTCATTTTCACCGAATAGGACTAGCAGGAAACGATGAAAGGGCATGCAGGGAAAACATCGAAACGATGGAACATTTTCTGTGTCACTGCCCGGCTTGCACACATGCAAGATCCCAACATTTCGGGACCGACATATTTTCAGACTTGACTCATGTCAGAGGATATGACTGGAAGATTCTGAGAAAATTCGTCTCTAGTACCGATTTTCTGTAACACGTGAGGTATAAAAAGATCGTAAATAAGGAGCGCACAACAGGCCGAAACACTGGTTAAGTGTATGTCCATGGACATGAGGCGTTTAAACGTCTCTCTTCAACCTAACCTAACCTAGTACAAACAGACATCGAATGGAAACCGCAGAGAAGTAGACGGGCTCATTCCACGTATGAGCCGGTCTTCCTCAGACCTGGAATGAAATAGAAATTTCGTGTCAAGTGAGTCAATTTTGAAACCCGATGTCTTCTGATCGGGATGAAACATGCACAATGATTAGTCGTACTGGATAGTAGTTATGACCAGTGTTCCGAAAAAAAAAACAATATGTTTTAGGTACGAACGATTCGTTCAGAGAACATAAACTTTATTTCCTTTTTTAGCGTCTGTGTTCGCGAACGATAATCCTACGATAACATACGGTTCTCTAAACACGACGTACGCTACCACTAAGACAACGTATATAACGTATCAAAATAAATGAAAAAAAAAATATTTCTCAGAACTGTTGCTGGTTAAATAGAGCACATTTCTAAAACACATCGTAAAAAACCTAGGATATGTACCTCTACGAAGTCAAATTAGTACGTCAACTTCAAATTGGTGCTATATCAAAATATTGACCAACATGCCTCATTTTTACTAGGGGTAATTGAATGTAATACAAAGTACAAATATTGAAATTTCAGAATGATCGATAAAAAATTGCGCCCTCTAGAGTGAAAATATGTCTTATCGGAAGGGACTTTTGTATGGGGGCTATATTAAATACTTTACCAATATGTCCCATTTGTAATGGGGATCGTCCTTACGGTTAAGAAATGCCCCTGTATCCATTTTCATTAAGATTTGCGACTTGTGGAGTTGAAAATAATCAAGTAAAGCGTTAAGTTCGGCCATGCCGAATCTTATATACCCTCCACCATGGATAGCATGTGGCCTCACAAAATAACTCAAACCTAAAGAAAATAACACCGAAAAACACAAAAACACAATGAGAACAGTAGGAAACATATAGTAGATGAGAACAGTAGGAATAACAACAAGATAGATGATATATATGGGAGCTATATCTAAATATGGACCGATATCGCCCATTTGCAATCCCAAATTACCTGCAACTATAAGAAGTATTTGTACCAAATTTGATCAACCTAGCTCTATTATTTCTGACTGTAGCGTGATTACAACAGACGGACGGACGGACAGACAGACGGACATGGCTGAATCGTCTTAGAATTTTACGACGATTAAGAATATATATACTTTATGGGGTCTCAGATCATAATTTAGAGGTGTTACAAACGGAGTGACAAAATGAATATACCCCCCCCCCCCTCGTATGGTGGAGGGTATAAAAACAACATTGCGCTAAACGTAGTGTATTCTATTAGTGGTCTGTTCGAAAGAAGGTAGTGGTAGTAGAGATAGTGGTAGCGTTCGCGAACACAAACACTAAACAATTTTTTAGTGTATTTTTATGTCTGTTCTTTTGTTAGTGTACTGTTCGCGACGAAAGAACCGCGCAGAACGTTTCTTAGTGTTTTTTCCAAACTCTGGTTATGTTACAAAATTTTCAATGTGATTGGTTAAGGACCGCCCGAGTTGGAGGGTGTTGAATATTGACAATTTCTTCAAACGGTCCTTTTTCCCACCCATATAACTACCCAGTAAAAAATTTTCAGAAAAATGAATCAAGTAGGGAATTAAGCAGCTTTGTACGTACTTATTCCCCACTCGCTTCCCTAACTGATTGTTTTTATAAAGGGATGAGACTTCCGGAACTGATTCTGAATTGCTGAAAAAAGAATGCATCCTTTTTTCGATTTTTTCACCATTTTTTTAAAAAAAATATTTTTTGTTTGTTTTTATTTTCTATTTTTAATTTTATTTTTATAGACTTATTTATTTCTTATTTCCATCCGGCGAGGATTTGAACCCGGGTTATTTGCTTCAAAACAGTGCATGCTAGCTCCCTGCACCATAAATGGTCTCGCACTCATCAACGCTAAATTCGACTAAGTATTTTAGGGAAGGAGATTTTTTCGATAGCCTCGCTTCCTTTTTGGGATTTTTGGAATTAAGCTGACAATTTTAAAGTTCTATTTTTAGATATTATAGATAGAAATCCAGAAAATTTAGATAGAAATCCAGAAAAAATATAGCACATTATATTTCAATGAAGAAGTAATGTCTTGGCGCCAGTTCACAGCTACTTTAAAAGAATGCAGAGAGCAATGCTTAACTGAATCTTGGCAAACGAATCTGGAAGTATTTCTTGGCGAGTCATTTACAAATATAACCAGTAATTTTTTACTGGGTAATTACGTATTGCATTTTGCCCAATTATTAAAAAAAATCAAAAAAATATTTTTTTGTAAATTTATTTTGTGAAATTAAAACTTTTTTCGAGTTACAACTTTGGGTCTATTTCTCACTTCATTTTATTCATGACCGACTAGACTTTACATTAATATAAAAAAAATATAGTAATTGTGAATTTTACGATATTTTTGAGAGGTTTCAATTAAAACATTATTAAAAAATTTTCATAAACTTAGATATAAAGCATTCCTGGACCAATTAGGATAAATGGTTCTCGATTTTATCTTTATTTTGATAAATACATACGTCCAATCCCAGTAATAGACATACAGTAGAAACCCGTTAATTCATACCTTGTTAATCCGAAACCCTCAGTAATTCGTGAAATACTGTCGGTCCCTTAAAAAATCGCGTTAAGTCGTAAGAATTCCATACAATTTGGTCTCCTCGATAACATAAGGGAAGCAAATTTAACTTTTTTGTGCTGACTGGAACTTTATAGCATTTTTTTACTATTTTGACGCCGCTGATTTTAAATCTAATAACTATTTTTCTGTATCAGCTAGCATTTTTAAGTTACAGGTGCAAAGGCACACATATTAAAAATGTTACTTTGTATGGAAATCACGGTTTTTATCAATTCAGATTTCTCAGCAAATTGTGAACAAAATCAAAAGTTGTGCACCGATTTCAATGAAGCAAAGCTGATATCATTCGACATATATTGAACTATATTCTTTTAGACAAAACTGTGATTTTTGTCTCGTCTTTATTTTGTATGCATTTTTAAAGAACAATAATTTTTATTTTTTTTATTAAATTGTTGATTTTTTTCAAAACTTCAACGATATTTCTGAAACTACAGGGCAAATTTAAAACCAATGTAAGCACCCAAAATTATAAAGTAAGAAGATATTCCTTCCCGTAGCGAGTATGTGTCAGTGACGAACGAATATACATTTGATTTCAACGAGTGATATTTTCCGCGTTATTGTAGACCGATTTTCGCGAATTTTTTGCAATTGCCACAATTAGAAAATTAATATTAATCGATGAGTACAAAAAAAGTTCAAGATTTGTTTCAAGAAAACTTTTTTCCGTTTTTGAAAATACATTCGACAGATTTTGGTATTTAGTCGGGAAGGAATGTCTTCTTATATTCTATTGTTATTGATACATACATATCGATCCCTCCATTCTAAACTATGCTAAGTGAAAAAAGATAGTCTTTGTGGAGAGGCGATCAAGGTTTGATGAATTTTTAAAATTTGTGTGGAATTCCTTTTTGATGGAAATCGAATGGGCAGTACTGTTTTGTGAATTTTTATTTTTTCAAAAAGTCAAAACAAGTTTTAATTTCACAAACTTTTTTGTAATTTTGAATTTTTTTTTGAACGATTGAAGAAAAATCTATCGAGCACAATTTGGGCATAATTTTCTAAATATAATAGGTAATTTGTTATCTGGATGGGGAAAAGGACCGTTCGACCAAAATGTCAATATTCAGCCGTACAACTCGGACAGTCCCTAACCGATCTTGTTGAAATGTTGTGTTTAAATTATTGAAACCAAAAAATTATAGAAACAGAGAAAATACACAGAAATAAAAAATTAAGTAATCCATACTTGAATCAAGCCGTAGCGGAGTCAAAACTACGGTAAGTACGGGTTTTCTTTAACCAAGTATAAAATAATTGAATCAAGTACTGATTTTTAGGCCCTGAATTCTTAATGTAAGCGTTTATTAAGCCTGATTAGGCTTTATTTTAAGCCGAAATATTCTTATTACAAGCATAAAGCGATTGGTTTAAGAATTTTATGAGATTTATTTGAGTGCGAAACGGGCTTCAATGAAGAAAATTTTGGTTTAATTAAGCCTGCCCATTACTTGGCTTAAGCCTGAGAATGTTCTATTTAAGCGTGCTTGATTTATTGTGCTTTCGTTCGTTTTATACCTATATACAATTTATATAATACTATATTGCAAAGAATGCAATTTTTTTTAATATGTTATGTCAAAATACAATTCCTAGACAGCAAGAGTAAAAGTTTAGCTGAAATTATTCGATTTAAAACTCAACTATATAAGGAACTCAACGAAACGACTAAGAATTATTACCAACGAGAAACCAATTGGATATCGTTGCGCACAAATGTTTATACATACGAGTATATTTTTACATCTTGTCGATGTGTGATGTTACTTCAGCCAAAATCAACAACCTAAATGGAAGTGGTTGAGAGGGTAATTTTATTATGCTCTATAATTTTTCTGCTTCTAGAGATTAAAGTAAGCTTTTCTTCTTAATTTAAGTTTTATTAGGCTTAATTATCCCCTCACCTTAGAGAGGAGGGTATATATCATTTGCAACGAGCCAAAAGCGTAACACATAGAAGGAGTGACCTAACTCCCTAAGTATGTTCGGCGAATATCCGTTTTGGGTCATTTTAAGTCGAATGAGCAATGTCCGTCTGTCTGTCTGCTGGCTGGTGCGCACGATAACTCTCGAAAGGAGTAACCGATTCACTTCAAATTTTGGTATGTGGTAATATTTTCTTCTATCTCCGGCTAAGTTCGAAGATGGGCCATATTCGTCCACTCCTTCTAGTACCTCCCCCACAAAGGGTTAACATTTAGTGAAATATTGATTATTTAATAACTTCTATACTATTTATTTGAATCCCCCGAAATTCTACACATAGTATTAGTTTATTAGTCACTATTACCTCGAGAAAAATGGTGCCTTGCCCCTTTTGGTACCTCCCACACAAATGGACAATTTTGAACCAATGTTAAAAGCTTATAACTGTATTACCAGCGCATACAAAGACTTGAAATTTTGTACACTGTAATGCTTTTATAGTATCTAGTGTCCAGAGAAATATGGGCGTTATTAGCACGCCCCTTTTGGTACGTCCCACACCAATGGACCATTTTACACCAAAAGTTAATAGCTTATATCTTTTATACCAATTCATATAAATACTAGAAATTTTGTACAGTGTAATGCTTTTATAGTACCTAGAGTCCAGAGAAAGGTGACCGTTATTGGGACGCCTCTTTTGGTACCCCCCATACAAATTGACCAATTTGGATCAAAAGTAAATAGCTTTTAACTTTAATATCAGTACATACTTTAAAGTTATTAAATGCAATTTAAATTGATAATAATTTAATTACAACAAAAAAATAAATCAATTTACTAATATTTTTTGGGACTCAAGGTGAGGGGATTCATAAGTCGGTTTACCCGACTGAACTTTCTTACTTGTTTTAGTAAGAATTTGTATACCCTCCACCATAGGATGGAGGTATACTAACTTTGCCATTCCGTTTGCAACACCGTGGAATAGTGTTCTGCGACCCCATAATAAGTAAGTAAGATTCGATCAGATAAGAGTAAGGTCGATCAAATTTGGTAGAAATACTTCTTATAGTTGCAGATCGTTTAGAATTGCCAGATCGGTCAATGTTTTGATTAAGCTCCACTATAGAGGACGATCCAAAATACGGGTTTTGAGCCACAGATACCAAATTTTTAAAGCAATTTAGCTGAATCATTGCAGTATGTATTTTATTTAGGCAAGAATTCATCACAGCAGAAATTTTACAAATCGATTCATATTTTGTTATAGTCCACACAAAAAAGCCTAATTGTCATAGCTCCCAAAAAAGCTTGTTTAAGCCATAAACACCACATTTTCTAAGCAATTTAGCTGAAACCTCGCAGTTTGTATTCTATTTAGGCAAGAATTCATCTCAAATATTGCAAGAATTCATCTCCCCGAGTCGAGGTAGCTATCAAATATGGTAATTTAGCCCACATTTTTCAGACGAAGAGTTTGGCTTACGAATTTGAGGCCTAAAATATGGCTAACAATTGCAGCATTGTTTTTTTATAATTTGCTTAAACAAAAAGGATCGTCCCATGATTTGCTCCATATCCAATGATTTTTCCGATAATAGCATTGAATGTAATCCATGGTGGAGGGTATATAAGATTCGGCATGGCCGAACTTAAAGCTTTTACTTGAATTTAGTATGGTATTTTTCTTTTTATGTATTTATATTATATATAATACAAAATGCGTAAAAAGGTGATTAAAAAAATGAAAGTTACGCCCTTCCTTAATTAAGGTAACTATATTTTCTTTTGTTTTTAAATTCCAGAAATATGCCAGATCGAAATGCTATACATTTATCGTAATATCATTTGATTTGAATTTTCTTAATCCACTACATTTCCATTGTCGTTAAGAAGATAACTTGAATTGAATGTTAATAATGAATATCTCTTCAATCTCAAGTGGGACCCCAGTCGCCGGAGTACAGGTAGTGCGCTTGATTTATTTTGCAGAGCTTTTCTCGTATGTTTGTCAAACTAATCCAGATCTTCAATAAACAGCGAAACGAAAATTTACCATTGGATTGAAAAATGTTCTATTCCTTGGTACCGTTTTCGAACACTTCATTTATCATCCCTGGCACAGCTTTGAGCGCACTCTGCATACTGCTTCCTTTCTGAAAAGAATTTATCTTTCGACTATGAATATGTGTGTGTGTAAAAAGGTTTAGACTTTCTTCATTGCATTTATGTATTTCAAAGGAAATGTGTGCATGTGGCTTCGTTTACATGTGCATGAGCCTGTAAGAGTGTTTGCACTTGTTGAAATCTGGTTGCAAATGTACCAACTTGCCACACTCCTCCCCCAGCCAACCTCATTAGATATATCGGATGGAGTGCAGCAACAATCAGGGGTTTGCATCTACAATCAACGTATTTAATGTTAATTTTTAAATTTCTAGATGGCTTGAGACGAGTGCCTCAAGTGTCCCGCGCGTGGTTACGTGGCGGTGTTTGTTTTGCTGTCTGCCCCATCGCCGAGAAGACAATATCGCAATATTAACGCCTTGCTCATGCTTGCTTGTTTGTTTTCGATTCCATTTACAGATGCCTCCAATTACTTTGACACCCAGGGACCGAACTTCTCACATGAGCCACCGAGCAGAATCGAGTTCACCAACACTGCCGGCAACATTGCAGATTGTATAGCACACGGTAATCCACCACCAAATGTCGAGTGGTTAGACAAGGAAAACAATCCTATCACCTCCATATCAAAGGTAAGACAACCCTCATCATCGCCATCATTATCTCCACTTCACAAGCTATAGATACACCAATAAACTCGCTACAGCCACATAAACCTCAGCCCACTCAAAAAACCCATTAACTCCAAAGTAATTTTGAAGTTTTAAATTTCCAGTGTAACTGGATGGATGCTTACATTAGAGTGGGACCACAGGTGTTGATGTCTCATGAAGACTAGAGAAAACTACTACTATACGAGTAACTACACTGTGGATTTGCAGGAACAGACATTTGGTTTCCAACTATAAAACATGTGTTTGCGATAAATAAATTTCAAGTTCAACAAATAAATTCTCAGCTCTCGATAACTTCGTACATGTTGAAAGTATTTTTCTTTGTTGAATTAATGTCTGCAGTCGACATATTATTCTTTCACTATCTGAGAAATTAAAATAAGCTAATTGTCAGTCACGCCATGTTTGAGAATTTTAAACATGTCACCTAAAGTTTAGATGCCAATAAGGATTTCTTGTAGATTTATTTTGTTTGTTTCTGTTCTACCTCGATTTTACAGTTGGGAATTATGATTTTGTCACTATCTGAAATGAAATTGACTAACCACAGATGACCTTTGCATTTTTATTTCGGTAGAATTTTGAGGAGGCTACGTTATCGACAGCTTACCCTCTCGAAGTTAAAAGTAGATTTTATTTAAAAATTTAAAATTTTCCAAATTGTTTAGAAACTTCTTATGCTCCATATTAAAATAAGCCTTTCAAAGCAAGTTCGATTTCTTTAAATAAATTATAACACTTTAAGCTTATAAAAATTACTATGAAATAGCGGTCTCTGGAACACTTCGTTGTCCCAAAATTTAGGTTTAGAGAAACATATCATGCGTTTCGCATAGGAATCTCGATTATCACACGCCATTCATTATACCATCCATGGGGTATATCGATATGGCGATATCGGTCCATTTTTTGATAAAGCGCCCATATATAGCATCTCTCCGAATTGACTTCTTAACGCCACAGAGACCACAAATTTCTGATCTGGCTGAAAATTCGTAGCTGATGTTTATTTGTACCCGAAATCCTTCACACGAACAACTGTAGTCATAGGTCCATGTTTAGATATATCCCCCATACGAAGGTTCCTCTAGATTCATATCGTATCGCGACAAAAACCTCAAATTTCAACGAATTAGGCTGAAATTTGTTGTAAAGAGTTTATTCGAAGACATTCACATGCGATCCATGGTGGAGGGTATATCCGTCTTAATCCGACATTACTTGTTTTTAACTCAGTCGCTCATATTGTATGCTAAAGCTTTCTTCAAGGAATGGTTGTTTTCGCGCACGAGATATTCCTTTTTTTTACAATTTAGACACATATTTTCTTTCACTGATATTATCACGACAGCTCAAATGTATACAGTGGGCGGGGTCTCGCACAAGAATATACCTAATATTTCGTTTCAGCATAAATAATAACAATAAAATACAGTTTTTGATAAAAATGTCAAAACTAGTTTTTATTATGCAAAAAATATATAACAACATTTTTTTAGGATTGAAGCAACAGCTATCGAGAATACTTTGTACAACATTTTCTACATATGAGTCATTCCATGCCAAACGGGACGATTTTTGACATCACTATTTTTGATTGCTTCGAAATTTTGTGTATGTATTATTTTCCTAAAAATATCTTACACGTAGTTAAAGAAAAAATTTTAAAAAAATTTCTGTAAGAGTTATGAGCAATTTAAAGTTGACGAAATTACGTTTTTTTTCTAAAAGGTGTGTTCATTCTTTAGCTTGTATCTCGTGAAATACGTGACCGATTTTAATGCGATGTACCTTGTTTTGAAGGTAATTTCAACTACTACATCTAACTGGAGTCAGCACTTCAACAAATATACTTATTTTTAATGTTTTTGCACTTTTATACTTTCTATTGCGATTTTTAAAATGATTACACCCTGGGATTTTTTTCAAATTTTAAAGTCGTGTTCTTAGATGTCTTCGTTAGCTACTGTATGAATTTGAAAGTGGTGAATTGATGGGAACTATTTTTTACGATTTTTTTTAAACAACATTTGCATATATTCTGTGAATGTGCTTCAAATAATTAACAGAATGATAATAATAGCGACAAAATAAACTCAAGTTGGGGAGCAAATGACGCAATACAATTTTTCCAGTAGGTCTTGTCGAGTAAAACACGAATCTTTCTTTGAAATTCCCCGCTTCCAAAATCAGGATTTACGTGTAAAATCCCGATTTTCTTGCCTTTTTTCACTTGAACGCCTATAACTTTGTTAATTATTAAGCGATTTTCAATCTCTGGCAGAATTTGGAAAGAAGCGAATTAATTCGAACGATGTATATTTTGTTTATTTTAAGGTGTAGGAATATAGGTTTATTTGTCCATTTTTTAATTTTTGTATGTCATTTTCTATAGTATACTTTATAAGGAAAAAAATGCAAACCGGTCTCTTAAAAATCCGTTTGCAATTGACGGAATTAGTAAAGCTTCATTAAAACTAAATCGGTATGTGAACACTAGTTTTGAGCATTCAACTCAATAATGTCTGCTTGAGCGTTTCATTTTTTACTCATCATCGTCAAACCCAATATTTATGTACCCATTTAATGAAACTTTAATAATTCAGTCAATTGCAAACGGATTTTTAAGAGACTGGTTGGATTTTACTTATAAAGTATACTATACGAGTATAGGTAAATAAATTATTCGTACGGTTATGTCACAAAATAATTGGTAAAAACATTGCCTAAACTAACAAATGACCTACAAAAATGAAAAAATGCATTTCTAGGACAAATATGTAAAGCTATATTCCTACAGCTTCAATTAAACAAAATATACATCGCTCGAATAATTCTCTTCTTTCCAAATTCTGTTAGAAATTGAAAATCGCTTAATAATTAACCAAGTTATAGGCTTTCATGTGAAAAATGCAAGAAAATCGGGTTTTTACCCGCAGAGCCGGATTTTGGGGGTGTCCGGGGAATTTCAAAGAAAGATTCGTGTTTTACTCGACAAGACCTACTGGAAAAATTGTATTGCGTCATTTGCTCCCCAACTTGAGTTTATTTTGTCGCACCGTATTATCATTCTGTTAATTATTTAAAGCACATCCACAGAAATTATGCAAATGTTTTTTTTTTTTTTAAATCGTAGAAAATAGTTCCCATCAATTCACCACTTCCAAATTCATACAGTAGCTAACGAAGTCATCTAAGAACACGACATTAAAATTTGAAAAAAATCGAAGGGTGTAATCATTTTGAAAATCGCAATAGAATATAAGTGCAAAAACATTAAAAATTAGTATATTTGTTGAAGTGCTGACTCCAGTTAGTTGTAGTAGTTGAAATTACCTTCAAAACAAGGTACATCGCATTAAAATCGGTCACGTATTTCAGGAGATACAAGCTAAAGAATGAACACACCTTTTAGAAAAAAACGTAATTTCGTCAACTTTTAATTGCTCATAACTCTTACAGAAATTTTTTTAAAATTTTTTCTTTAACTACATATAAGATATTTTTAGGAAAATAATACATACACAAAGTTTCGAAGCAATCAAAAATAGTGATGTCAAAAATCGTCCCGTTTGGCATGGAATGACTCATATGGGTAATTCCAAAGAAAATCGACCCAAAAATTACGATTTGAAATTTTACCTTTTGATTTTGCTGAAATTTTGCACGCGCATACTGCAAGATGATACGAAAGTTTGACAGTTTACCGTTTGTCAAAATTTACAGCGGTTTATTTTATAGGGTGCCAAAGTGGGGCATCTAAATTTTTTGTTTTAAATTTTGTTCATTATTTCGTATCATCTTGCAGTATGCGCGTGCAAAAGCACAGCAAAATCAAAAGGTAAAATTTTCAAATCGTAATTTTTGGGTCGATTTTCGCAATATCGAAGTTCATAAAAATTCAGAGTGGGTCGATTTTCCTTGGAGACGATCCCTATTGAACATGTGGGATATCGGCCCATGTCTTGATATAGCCCCCCCATATAAAGGTCCACATCCATGTCACTTCCTGACACTGTAGAGAACACATTTTTCAATTGACCTGGGTGAAATTTAAGAATTTACACTTTATATTGGATCTTATCGTCCCTAGTAGAAATTGGGCACGTCGGTCAGTGTTGTGGTTTAGCCCTCATATAAAGGTCCCCACTGATGTCACTTTTTGACGCTCTACTGTACACATTTTTTAATTGATTCAATTTAAGAATACATGCTTTATATTGCGCTTAATCGTTTCTAGTAAAAATGGGGCACATAGGTTCATGTTTTGATATTACTCCCATATAAACGTCCCTTTCTATTCTTGGCGTTCTGGGGGACGCATTTTTAACCCATTATGCGAAAATTAAAGCTTTTGCACTTCTTGTTAAATAAGATCATCTCTAGTGAAAATTTTATATATCGGTCCATATTTTTAAAGAATGAGCCCCTTACGAAGTTCACGTTTTTTAACATACGAGTATGTGCCTGGAATTTAGAAATCTACGCTATTTCACCTGCAACTGTTCATAGTAGGGTATTATACAGTCGGCCCCGTCCGACTTTAATCTTTGGTTACTGGTGTGGAACGTTTCGGTCATCAAACGTGTAGAAACAAAGTTTAGCTACATTTTTATCAGCAGACCTATTGGTTGAGGAGTTGTTGAATAATTTCAACGACGATCCAGGTTTGCACAATGTGCGGAGACTGCCTCATATGACTTTCTCCTGTTCCCAAAACTGCAAAGAACAATGAAAGGATGCGGTTTTTCCACGACTGAGGAAATAAATATCGCATAGGAGGAGCATCATTATTATTATATGTATGTATATTTATTCCTTTTACTCCAGTGAGGAGCATAGGGCCGTAACAATGGATACCTTCATGTTCCAATGGAGCAGGGTTCCCCAATCGTCCGACAGTCCGTCCGTTGGTCTTGGCCAAAGCCGACCACACCAAAAATGGTGAAAATTACCCCCAGCACTTACAACAGGTGGCACGTTCATGTTCCAATGGAGCAGGGTTCCCCAATCGTCCGACTGTCCGTCCGTTGGTCTTGGTCAAAGCCGACCACACCAAAAATGGTGAAAATTACCCCCCAGCACTCACAACATGTGGTACACTGATAGAAAAAGCTTCGTCATTCGTCAAAAGTCAGCTAACGTACGGATAATCCTATCTATGAATTTGTTCGTCGCCATGACGAATCTCTGTTTAAGTATACTAGAACAAGAACTATTTAGTGGAATAAAAAAAACCCACACGGTGATTACATATCATCCCTACGATGAATCGTGCTCATAAATACAAAAGTGATATATACCTTCCTCTCTAAGGTGAGGCGATAAATATATTTATTTGATTTATAATACAAATATCAATAAGTATAAGCCTAAGACCATAAGTTTATGCGGAGGAATTCCGATTTAGAACACATTAAGTCATTTTATTATGTCCGTCCATCCGTAAGCCTGACTGGAGCGAACGATAACCCTCGATACTATAGTTTTCAGAGATTAAACAGAGATTCGTCAGGGCGACGAACAAATTCATCAATAGGATTATCCGTACGTTAGCTGACTTTTGACGAAGCTTTTTCTATCAGTGTACGATGAGGGGAAAACGTCATGTCCGACCGTCAAAACGGAAGTACAATGACCACTGTATAGCGCTCAGAGTTTTGACGATGTTGGAGGCTGTTGAGGTCTCGGCTCTTTCCGAAAAACAAAAAGAGCCACTTATCTGGGCTAAGAGCGTCATATATGCTTCTAAAGCCAATGAGTCGATTGAAAGAGCCACAAATTCAGCTGTGTTAACGGCTAATAAAGTCAAAAGAATCAGATCACCTGATAAACCACTGCCTTCGAAAAAGGCATGAGGCCCTAATGTCACCATCAACAGGACGCTCACCAAGCCCTTTAAAGAAGTGCCGAAGGAGAGTCTAGTGATGGCTGTTAAAGACAGAAGTAGTAAAGATCCAACCATTCTAAAGGACAAATAGAGCCATGTGCAATCAGCCATTATGGCTCATTATCTCGTTGTCCGTAAAGAAATTCCGTCAAACCACAAATCTGCAACGATGCAGGATGGCATCAGGGAAGAGTAAGGCTCTTATATTTCGATGATACCAGCTCAGTATACCCGTATAAGGCTGCTTTTGAGTCGAGCGTATGAGGTTTGGGGCGCCTAGTTCGATGTTGTCGAAAAAACAACATCCCTAGTCCTCTAGAGCCATTACCTGAGTTACAGAAGAGCCCTCCAACTCGGTGACATATTAGAGATAATAAAAGATTCCAATCATGGTCTGCCAACCCATGATTGGAGAATTAACAAGGTGGATGAGGCGTATGGTAAAAAGCGGCAAGTCAATTTGATCCTTAACGCTGAATCCAACTCCCAAAAACAACGTGCAAATGCAACCCTGGAATATGGCCTCGAGACCATAGTTTTGAGAGTATACAAGATATAGCCCCCACTGCGGAAGGCAAGTCGTCCACCGTGGTTAATACACGGCTTTCTGGAAGTGCGGGCTTACCCACGCCCATTTCTGGTGATAGGAAACTGTTATTCAGACTTAACTGGAACATGTAAGCAAGTCCAACGTCGCCTTATATTTCTGCAGGAAGGCTGTAGGGTCGCGTTGGGGCCTATCTCCTAAAATCGTCCATTGGATTTATCGGGTGATCCAAGTAGAGATACTTTTTTCAATAGCCTTTTTTTTGCAGATCACGTGTGAGTCGTGTCATGCTGTCATGTTATTTTTGTTAAGTATTGTTTGGCATTTCATCATGGAAAGACTTACGGCTGTACAACGTTTATTACGAAAATGCACGTTCTGTGAGGACGTTCATAATCGGCCTACTGAGCGTACTATTCGCAACACCATCAACCATATTGAGACCCAGCATTCATTATTGGATAATATTTGACCGAATAGACCACGTCCAGCACGCAGTGAAGAATATGTAGCGGTCGTAGCTGAGAGTTTACACGAAGACCTTGGAGAGTCGATTCGGCGCCGGTGGCAGCAACTCGGATTGACGTATGGAAGGACTTAGCGCATTTTACGTCGAGATTTTAAATTGAAAGCATACAACATACAGCTTGTGCATGAACTGAAGCCGCCCGACCTTCCCGAGCGACATCGCTTCGCTCTATTTGCTATTGAAAAGTTCCAAGAAGATCCGACGTTTTCGAGCCAAACAAGCAAAATTACCGCATTTGGGACGAAGAGCAATCTGAAGAGATTCAAGAGCTGCCACTTCATCCAGAAAAAACAACAGTTTGTTGTGGTTTGTGGGCCGTTATAATCATCGGTCCATATTCCTTCAAAAATTATGCCGGTGAGAACGTAACCGTCAATGGCGACCGTTATCGTGCCATGATAACCGACTATTTGATGCCTGAAATTGAAAATTGAATCAACAAGACGGCGCTCGATGGGAAAATATGATGAAATATGCGCGCATAGGACTTTGAAAACAACTTTCAAAAATCATTTTTTTGGGATTGTTGTTTTATTGTGGATAACATTTAATGAAAACACCTTCAAATTTTATGAAAATATCTCTAAGCGATTCCGTGTTATGACCATTCAAAGATTGTTGTTTTACTAATAAATGCAAATAAAAATGCGATGATAAAATGTATATGCTAAAATGCTT
Source organism: Eudasyphora cyanicolor (assembly GCA_963930755.1). Classification (NCBI taxonomy): domain Eukaryota; kingdom Metazoa; phylum Arthropoda; class Insecta; order Diptera; family Muscidae; genus Eudasyphora; species Eudasyphora cyanicolor. Next base: position 97,608,471 of record OZ005737.1, read on the forward strand.
GTAGAATTCTCGTTTGTTGGTGAAATGCGACCGGACTTGTAACATATAATAAGGTTATATTCATCTTAATTTTTGTGTATAAAACGTATTTTTAACGTCTTTAAATGAAGAGATACTTCCAAGTAAAAAAAAAGTTTTTTTTTTGGTTTTTAAAAAAAAATATACACAGTAAATGGAATACAACTTTTTTGGATCACGTGGGATCACTACCATATGACATAGAGAAGATAGATGACTTAGTGGTGTATCCAACAGTACCTAGTTTATCTGCGACTTTTTGCGATTATTGCAGATTTTTGTACTTTAAATATGTGCTTTTTTTACTTCAAATATAGAAAATATGTGTGCAAGCTACATCTATCTATGAACCGATTTTCCCGAAATATATGGACCGATTTTCTTTGTCCAAAAAAATAACTTTTACGAAATTTCGGAAAAATTGGATAATAAATACAACCGGTACATGTCTGGCTGCATGTTTGTAGTGTCCTACGAACAAAAATAGCAATACTATTAATATTATTAGGATTATATGTGTAATTTTTATAGTTTACTTCTTCTACAAAAAGTATAAAAATATTGTTAAACGCTTTTGCAGTTAATGTATATTAGGGTGGACCGATTATTTTTTGTTTTTAATTTAACTTTTATTTTATTAACAGTCGACGACGCATTGTGTAAATGCATTAGTGCAACACTTCCGCTTTCAAAAATATTGCAGACGACGATTTTATCCTATTTATGTTGTTTTAGTTTCAAATTCAAAAGCTTTACCCGGTTTTATAGACTTTTAACGCAATGTTGACAAAAATATATTTGAACTTCAATGGTCTATATATTTAAAACGCAGCAAGTAACTCAAATAGATTTTTAACTAAATTTTGTCAGCTTTAATTTAAAATCAAGATCACTGAAGTTGGTACGATATTCTGATTTTTACACTAATTTCCACAAAGTCGTTTTTGTAGCTCCACTGTGCGATACATGGTAACAGTAAAATTAATTCTTGGTACACCAGTTTCTTCTCCAAAGAATTCTCTTGAAGATAGTCCAAACCGTAGGACTCTATCTCTAACGGTATAGTCATGAGCTAGAAAATACTGCTATGCGCGCGTATTTACCCCTTTTTCCCATTGTGCGGCGCCACTTCCCACACATCGCATCAATCAATGTTTTTTTTTTTTTCTTTAAAAAAGTAGGGAACCTCGAAATATGTAGATCGTCCAATACTGTTATACGGCATGGTGGACGGCAACCGACAAACTAAACATCACTAACCTACTATCAAAGGTTCAGAGGCCTGCATGTGCATATGCGGAGACTTAAGGACTACAGCGACTGAGTCTCTACAAGCCCTACTCCATATACTGCCGATTAATATTGTGCCTAGGGAAGTTATAACCAGAGCGACATTAAGATTAAACTGCCTATCAATGTGGAGGTGCAACAACTACGGTCACATGAGGATATCAAAGAGTAGTGCTATGGTAACCGACCGAGTGGACTATATACGATTTTCACTGAGCACTTCACTGAGTGGGGGTCGGTCATATATTTGGACTCGATTGGAGCACTCTAAATGGGTCAAAGTGGGATTTTTTCCGGGACATCAGAATTCGTTTTAGAGGTATGGTCCCTTCGGCAAAGTTTCTTATACGATTTTCACTGAGCAATGGCGACTTTTTTTGCCTCCCCACAAATCGACCAGGCCTAATCTGCAGGTATGTTAGGATTCAAAATGATCAATAACGGTCCATTTTTTGATATAGCCCCCATATACAGCATCTCCCCGATTTGACTTCTTAACGCCACACTATGTAAGGAAATGGGAAATTTTGGCCAAAATGCTTTTTTCATATCGCGTAAAATTTTTATACCCTACACCACACTGTGGTACAGGGTATTATAAGTTTGTTTCACGGCAGATGTTTGTAACACCTTAAAATAACACAGCTAGACCCACCTTAAAGTATACCGATCGACTCAGAATCACTAGCTGAGTCGATTTAAAGATGTCTGTCCTTCCGTCCGTCCGTCTGTCCATGTAAAGTTGTTCGTCGACTACAGGTCGCAATTTCACTCCGATCGTTCTGAAATTTTGCAGTTTAGAGTATTTCGCGGCTGTTAAGATCGCTATTGAATTTGGTTGAAATCGGTTCAGATTTAGATATAGCTGTATTTTACATCCGATCGTTTTGAAATTTAGAATGGTAGAGTTTCTTGATCCATGAACCAACATTGCCGAATTTGAAGAAAATCGGTGCAGATTTAGATATAGCTCCCATATATATCTTTCGTCCGATTTGGTCCTTTAGTCCTATAGAAGCTGTATTTTACATCCGATCGTTTTGAAATTTAGAATGGTAGAGTTTCTTGATCCATGAACCAACATTGCCGAATTTGAAGAAAATCGGTGAAGATTTAGCTATAGCTCCCATATATATGTTTCGTCCGATTTGGCCCTTTAGTCCTATAAAAGCTGTATTTTACATCCAATCGTATTGAAATTTAGAATGGTAGAGTTTCTTGATCCATGAACCAACACTACCGAATTTGAAGAAAATCGGTTAAGATTTAGCTATAGCTCAAATATATATGTTTCATCCGATTTGGCTCTTTAGATCCAATCGTTTTTATACCCTACACCACATTGTGGTACATGGTATTATTTAAGTATAAAATGTCCCAAAAGTAAATTTATGTAAACTATTTATACATGAATTACAAAATTTATATATCAGAGTTATTCAATATTACGAGAGTGGTGTAGGGTATTATATAGTCGGCACCGCCCGACTTTAGCCTTTCCTTACTGGTTTTTATTTATTTTTATAATTTTCCAATAAAAGCGTTGTAAAAACGTCGGAAAATGCAGAGTCATTAAATTTTTTTATTTTATCGTAAAGTCTACTTTTTTAGAAAAATTTAAAAAAAAAACATATGGTATATAAACCATATACATAATTTTAAAGAAAACCTCAACGACGGCTGTAAACAAATTTTGTAGTGACGCCTCGTGACGCTTTCTGGTTATAAGAAACGCAATGTAAAAGAGTTTAATTATGTAAATTTAACAACGAAAACAAATAAATATTTCAAGCGTCTATATATGATTTCATACCTCATAAAGCATGCCATAAGTTGATGTGTATTGTGGTCCAAATTGTTTTTCACTTCTATCTTGTCAACAGTTCAAATTTCAGCAAATTGTACTATAAATCAGATTCAAATGTATGTCTAATTATGTGCAGGCATTTGATCATTTAAATACTAAGATATTTTGTTCATATGTTTGATACAATATACTGAATATGTGCTCAACAGATTGGCATAATAATTTTTTCAATATTACATGTACCATAAACATTGAATTATGGCCACAATTTTCGATTTCCGCCCATAGTGCGCCAAAGAGACCACAATGACCAACTGATCGGGCTGCAAATTAAAAAATTAGTAAAATAGTAATTAGCCGCTGTAACTTGTTTTGTTATTTTTCGCTCTTCCACAACTTAAATTTCAATGTATAACGACAGATAATTGTTTTATAATAAAGTTTAAATCATAGAAAGTAACAACTGGGTAAAATTTTTTGAAAAAAGCCTAAAAAAAACTTTTATCGAATTTTGTGATGAAAGTTGGTATGCGTGGTCGGGAGTGCAAATAAAAAATACAATTTGAGTAGTTTTGAAAAATTTTCATTTTCGCGGAAGATGTGACCTAATAAGACCGCTCATGTCACATTTTTGTTTTTTAATTTTCTGGAGATCTGCTGAACGGATTACGCTGAATTTTTGCATGTACATAAAGCGAAGATGCTACATATAACTAGTAATTTATATTTTGCAAAACGATTTAGGATGCTGCAAAAATTTGAAATTTGCACAGAGATTTGAATTTTTGGCAACTTTCTCTATCTGCGTTTTGAAATATTTTGTATTTGAAATATTGCACATTTTGTTGTTACATATATTCAAGAATAAAAAGTTTGTACTCTTAATACGGACATTTAGATTTCCGTGTTTTTCTAATGTCACTTCTACCACATTTTACTTTAGCATTATACGTCGTAAACGTCTATTATGATTGAATGTATTTTTTAGATTTGATGTAAAAATGCACCCAAATTATATAGATCCAGATTGTAACTAAGAACATAGTTCGCTAAAAAAGAAATAATTGGGGAACTTTTATTTCGGTAGGTTTAGTTTTATTTGGAAATATTATTTTTAGTAACAGTTACTAATGTTTAGCTATTAGATTCGAAAAATATGCAGTTAAGGGTATTTTCGGAGGCTGGATAAAAATCGTGATATTGACGAGTGTTTAATTGTTTTCACATCTTTATAGCGCAATTCCAAACTTATTTTACATTTAATGTGAACATCCGTCGTCGAATAATCAAAATAAATTTTTACTGCGCCGATGCAACTGCAAGATATTTTCTGAATATAATAGCCAAACATTAGTAACTGTTACTAAAATAATATTTCCAAATAAAACTAAACCTACCGAACTAAAAGTTCCCCAATTATTTCTTTTTTAGTGAACTATGTTCTTAGTTACAATCTGGATCTATTTAACTTCCGAACGCGAAATTTTTTAACAATATAGAGGTGAGATTCGAGTTCAGCGTACCGAATTCAGTTGAAATTGAGTCTAATATATATTGCGTAATATAAATATTAGCCAGCGGTCATTTAAAGTCCATTCTTTAGAAATTTAAAATGGCGTTTTTTTTAAAGCTGGTCCTTATAATTTGGGTGCATTTTTACATCAAATCTAAAAAATACATTCAATCATAATAGACGTTTACGACGTATAATGCTACCGATAAAGTAAAATGTGGTAGAAGTGACATTAGAAAAACACGGAAATCTAAATGTCCGTATTAAGAGTACAAACTTTTTATTCTTGAATATATGTAACAACAAAATGTGCAATATTTCAAATACAAAATATTTCAAAACGCAGATAGAGAAAGTTGCCAAAAATTCAAATCTCTGTGCAAATTTCAAATTTTTGCAGCATCCTAAATCGTTTTGCAAAATATAAATTACTAGTTATATGTAGCATCTTCGCTTTATGTGCATGCAAAAATTCAGCGTAATCCGTTCAGCAGATCTCCAGAAAATAAAAAAACAAAAATGTGACATGAGCGGTCTTATTAGGTCACATCTTCCGCGAAAATGAAAATTTTTCAAAACTACTCAAATTGTATTTTTTATTTGCACTCCCGACCACGCATACCAACTTTCATCACAAAATTCGATAAAAGTTTTTTTAGGCTTTTTTCAAAAAATTTTACCCAACTATAAACATCATTGTATAAATAAAACCAGTAAGGAAAGGCTAAAGTCGGGCGGTGCCGACTATATAATACCCTACACCACTCTCGTAATATTGAATAACTCTGATATATAAATTTTGTAATTCATGTATAAATTGTTTACATAAATTTACTTTTGGAACATTTTATACTTAAATAATACCCTGTACCACAGTGTGGTGTAGGGTATAAAAACGATTGGATCTAAAGAGCCAAATCGGATGAAACATATATATGGGAGCTATAGCTAAATCTTTACCGATTTAGAACTAAAGAGCCAAATCGGACGAAACATATATATGGGAGCTATAGCTAAATCTTAACCGATTTTCTTCAAATTCGGTAGTGTTGGTTCATGGATCAAGAAACTCTACCATTCTAAATATCAAAACGATTGGATGTAAAATACAGCTTCTACAGGACTAAAGGGCCAAATCGGACGAAACATGTATATGGGAGCTATAGCTAAATCTTAACCGATTTTCTTCAAATTCGGTAGTGTTGGTTCATGGATCAATAAACTCTACCATTCTAAATTTCAAAACGATTGGATGTAAAATACAGCTTCTATAGAACTAAAGGGCCAAATCGGACGAAACATATATATGGGAGCTATAGCTAAATCTTAACCGATTTTCTTCAAATTCGGTAGTATTGGTTCATGGATCAAGAAACTCTACCATTCTAAATTTCAAAATGATTGGATGTAAAATACAGCTTCTACAGGACTAAAGAGCAAAATCGGACGAAACATATATATGGGAGCTATAGCTAAATCTTAACCGATTTTCTTCAAATTCGGCTATGTTGGTTCATGGATCAAGAAACTCTACCATTCTAAATTTCAAAACGATCGGATGTAAAATACAGCTTCTATAGGACTAAAGGGCCAAATCGGACGAAACATATATATGGGAGCTATAGCTAAATCTTAACCGATTTTCTTCAAATTCGGTAGTGTTGGTTCATGGATCAAGAAACTCTACCATTCTAAATATCAAAACGATTGGATGTAAAATACAGCTTCTACAGGACTAAAGGGCCAAATCGGACGAAACATGTATATGGGAGCTATAGCTAAATCTTAACCGATTTTCTTCAAATTCGGTAGTGTTGGTTCATGGATCAATAAACTCTACCATTCTAAATTTCAAAACGATTGGATGTAAAATACAGCTTCTATAGAACTAAAGGGCCAAATCGGACGAAACATATATATGGGAGCTATAGCTAAATCTTAACCGATTTTCTTCAAATTCGGTAATATTGGTTCATGGATCAAGAAACTCTACCATTCTAAATTTCAAAATGATTGGATGTAAAATACAGCTTCTACAGGACTAAAGAGCAAAATCGGACGAAACATATATATGGGAGCTATAGCTAAATCTTAACCGATTTTCTTCAAATTCGGCTATGTTGGTTCATGGATCAAGAAACTCTACCATTCTAAATTTCAAAACGATCGGATGTAAAATACAGCTTCTATAGGACTAAAGGGCCAAATCGGACGAAACATATATATGGGAGCTATAGCTAAATCTTAACCGATTTTCTTCAAATTCGGCAATGGTGGTTCATGGATCAAGAAATTCTACCATTCTAAATTTCAAAACGATTCGATGTAAAATACAGCTTCTATAGGACTAAAGGGCCAAATCGGACGAAACATATATATGGGAGCTATAGCTAAATCTTAACCGATTTTCTTCAAATTCGGCAATGTTGGTTCATGGATCAAGAAACTCTACCATTCTAAATTTCAAAATGATTGGATGTAAAATACAGCTTCTATAGGACTAAAGGGCCAAATCGGACGAAAGATATATATGGGAGCTATATCTTAATCTGAACCGATTTCAACCAAATTCAATAGAGATCTTAACAGCCGCGAAATACTTTAAACTGCAAAATTTCAGAACGATCGGAGTGAAATTGCGACCTGTAGTCGACGAACAACTTTACATGGACGGACGGACGGACGGACGGACATCGTTAAATCGACTCAGCTAGTGATTCTGAGTCGATCGGTATACTTTAAGGTGGGTCTAGCTGTGTTATTTTAAGGTGTTACAAACATCTGCCGTGAAACAAACTTATAATACCCTGTACCACAGAGTGGTGTAGGGTATAAATATGTATATAGTCTATTAAAAAGGGAAGAAGATCACGAAATAAAAAATTGGGTACGCTGTTTTACTATCTGTGATCCCTAGTATCATATGTATATATATATATATCTGTGCGTGGGTGAGAAAAATGGAGGTTTACAGAGGTGTTGTATTGTAACTTTATTCATATTTAACTTTTTTAGATGGGAAAACTTGAAGTGGTTGTTAATGCTAAGCTAATACATCTAGGAACGTGAAATTTAAGTATATTTAAAAACATTTCATTGGCTTAAATATATAATCTTCTAAGAAAATTTCACTGCACATTTTCAAGGATAAAAATTTCAAATGACACTTTGTATTTTGTTCGTCCTTGTAAGTTAAAACAACAGTAAGGAAAGACAGAAAGTCGGGCGAGGCCGACTATATAATACCCTACACCTCCTTAACAATGCGAAAATGGACATTGTAATCAGAATTTGGCAGTGTTCATTCACGTAATAAGAAAACTCTCTCTGCCGAATTTCGTACAGATCGGATGTAAAGTACGGTTTCTACGGCGCTTACATATCAAATCGGGGGTAAGATATATGTGGGGGCTATATCTAAATTTGAACCAATAGGGATCGTCCTTGGGCCAAGAGCACTGTGCAAAATTGCATCACAATCGGACCATAAATACGACCTGCAATTTCAATTTATTTGTTAATAATAATAAGATCACAAGAATACATGGACAGACAGACAGACGGAAGGACATGGCTAAATCGACTCAAAAAGTGTTTCTATGTCGATCGGTATAATGAACTATGGTTCTATTTCATCTCCTTTTGAGCGTTACAAACAAATGCATAAAGTCATAATACCACAGTGTGGTGTACGGTATACAAATTTATTAAACAGGAGGGATTCTCCTCTTTCATTTGATACCCATATCGCCATTGTATGTCTTGCGAAAGTTCAAAAATAAATTGTTTAAACTTATATATCCTTTGAATATTAAAAGTCCTGTAAAAAGGACAAACTGAGTATGGAGTTTTGCTTCCAGTGGTCTCTAGTTTCATTTGTATATAGTTTCTTTCATGGATGAAAAATTGTGTCGCACGGTGTAGAAGTTGTACTTTTCTTCCGACCATTACAAAGTTTAGCAGTAAGAAATTTATTAATATAAGAACGAATACTGCTTAATTTGGGGATACTATTTTAAGCGCTATTAAAACTTTATTTTATGTGAAATCTTTATATAATTTTGGCAGAAATTAGGTTTTTGATCCGAGTTAATGATAATGATCCGTTTAGATAATGTATAGACACATCTATTTGTGCCTTCCGATTCTTGATCTATGAAACAATACTGCGCATTTTAACTGAAACGAAACCAATTATTCCAAATTATTATCGCATTGACCTTTTTGCATTGTTAGAGAGGTGTATGGTATTGTATAGTCGACCCCGCACGGCTATCTCTCTTTCCTTACTTTTTTGCTTGAACGCTTTTTGGTCACAAAAAAAGGAAAAAGTAGGAGGGGAAAAAGTGGCGTGGCATTGTTTAAAATTCAAAAATCTCAGAAGATGTAATTCATGCAAAAACAAAATTTGGTGAAGTTATTATCTAAAACATGAACAAAAATGGTTTGGATAGGATTATTATATCAGAAACTATTGACCGCAGAAGAACGAAATTTGGCCTGTAATATCGAGCCCTAACCGCCAACAAGACGTAAGCGCCACCATGATTTACTTTTAATTTTGTTGAGGGAAATCGTTTACTTAAGACAAATTGCATCATGTTTCCGAAATTTATAGTTGTAAAATGTATTGTTATACTAAATTTCACAGTTATATAAACAGATGTATGCATTACATATGCATTAAAATAAAAAATAATCGCAAAAGAAACCTTCTCCAATATTAGTAATTTCACCGAGATTGGGCGGGATAGAATAAGTGGGCGTGGCAGAATTTAAATCTATATATATAAGAAAAAAGTTATATATATAATAAAACTAGCTGGACCCGGTCCACTTCGTTGCCCCAGACTTCAGATTTCGGATCCCGTCCATTTATCAAAACATGGCTCATGTAGATAGGGACAGTAGGAATCTCGTTAATATATTCGTAGGTACGGATAGTAGGAATTACTTAAAACATTGGATTATATGGGCGGTCCTACGCCCCCTCAATCAAAAACTTATAAAGGCTATGTCACCCTCTAGACTTATCTGAACATTCCCTGAAAAGTTCATCAAAACCTATCTAGCCGTTTTGGAGTTCATAGTCCAACATACACACATCCATATATACATACATACATATTTATACTCATTTTTGAACCAATCACGAAAACTTCCACCAAAAACATCTCCATAAAATAAGAGCACCCTCGCTAAGAAATTGCGAAGATATCTCAATTTCAAAATTTGGCTTTGGCCTATTGGTCTGATCCCGCCCATTTTTGGACTAATCATGTAGACTGCCACCAGATACATATAAACAGAATTACAGTACTATGGCTAGAAAATTGTGAAAGATATATCAATTTAAAAATTGGCTTATATGGGCGGAGCCCTCCCTTTGGTCTGATCCCGCTCATTTTTAGACCAATCACATAGACTTCCACCAGAGACATATACAGAAAATAACAGCACTCCCACAAATAGATTGTGCAATATACCTCAATTTCAAAAGGTTGCTTACATGGGCTGGGCCATGCCCATTGATCCGATTCCGCCTAGTTTTGAGCCAATCACTTAGACTACCACCAGATACATATGAACAAAATTACTGCACCCTCGCTAATAAATTGTGCAAGATATCTTAATTTCAAGATTTTGCTTTCAGGGCGGGGCCACGCATATTAGTCCAATCCCGCCCATTTTTGGACCAATCACGTAGACTACCACCAGATACATATGCACAAAATTACAGCACTCTCCATAACAAATTGTGCAAGATATCTCAATTTCAAAATTTGGCTTATATGGGCGTGGCCACGCCCATTAGTCCAATCCCGCCCATTTTTGGACCAATCACATAGACTTCCACCAGAGACATATACAGAAAATAACAGCACTCTCGCAAATAGATTGCGCAAGATACCTCAATTTCAAAGAGTTGCTTACATGGGCTGGGCCACGCCCATTGATCCGATTCCGCCCAGTTTTGGGCCAATCACGTAGACTACCACCAGATACATATGCACAGAATTACTGCACCCTCGCTAATAAATTGTGCAAGATATCTTAATTTCAAAATTTGGCTTTTATGGGCGGGGCCAAGCCCATTCGTCCGATTCCGCCCATTTTTGGACCAATGACGAAGACTACCATACATATGCACAAAATTGCAACACTCTCGCTAACAAAATGTGCAAGATAAGTCAATTTCAAAATTTGGTTTATATGGGCGGTGCCACGCCCATTGGCCCAAGTCCGCCCATTTGTGGACCAGTCACGTAGACTGCCACCAGATACATATACACAAAATTCCAGCACTCTCGCTAACAAAGAGGGCAAGATATAACATTTTTTAAATTTGGGTCGGTGCCACGCCCATTCGCCCGATCCCGCCCATTTTTTCACCAATCACGTAGACTGCCACCAGATACATATGTACAAAATTACAGCACTCTCGCTAACAAATTGTGCAAGATATCTCAATTTTAAAATTTGTCTTATGTGGGCGGGGCCACGCCCACTTGATATATCGAAAATTTGAGTACCCTATTTTCACCACGCCCCACACATGTACATTCTGTGAAAATTTCAAGAAGATCGGTCCAGCCGTTTAGACGTCTATACGGTACAAACAAACACACGTTCTTCTTTATATATATACTAGCTGAGCCCGGTGCGCTTCGCTGCCCATGTCAAAATTCGCGCTGTAGAAACTGTATTTGATATCCGATCAGTACGAAATTCGGCAGAAAGAGGTTTGTTATTACATGAAGGAATACTGCCAAATTCGGAGAAAATCGGTTCAGATTTAGATATAGTCCCCATATATATGTTACCCCCGATTTGAAATTCAAGCGCTGTAGAAACTGTATTTTATATCCGATCAGTAAGAAATTCGGCAGAAAGAGGTTTCTTATTACATGAAGGAATGCCGCAAAATTCGGAGAAAATCAGTTCAGATTTAGATATAGCCCCCATATATATATGTTACCCCCAATTTGACATGTAAGCGCTGTAGAGACTGTGTTTTATATCCGATCAGTACGAAATTCGACAGAAACAGGTTTCTATTTTACATGAATGAGTATTCTAGGAAAATCGATTCAGATTTATATATAACCTCCATATATATGTTCCTCCAGATTTGGTTACAAAGCGCTATAGAAGTTGTACTTTACTTCCGATCATTACAAAGTTCTCCAGAAAGATTTTTCTCAATTTAGGAACGAATATTGCGTAATTTTGCGATTATCGGTTCAAAATACATTTACCAATTATTCCAAATTATTATCGCAATGACCCTTATCGCATTGTTAGGGAGGTGTAGTGTATTATATAGTCGGCCCCGCCCGACTTTCTGCCTTTCCTTACTGGTATTAGTAATAAATTCACTGAATGAAAAAATACCGAATTCAGTGGAAAGTCCAGAAAATAGAAATGTATACTTATAAAATTTCCAAATTCTTGTTTCATTGATATTGCATCACATTATCATATTGCGATTGTATTGGAGTGAGCAGCTGTAATTATCGCATACCGAGCATTTTTGTTCATGTATTTCCTATATAATACTTGCAAGATATATCAAAATATGGGCTGGGCCACGCCCACTGGTCCTATTCCGCCCATTTGAAAGCCAATCACATAGACTGCTACCAGATACATATACGCAAAATTTCAACACTCTCGCTAACAAAATGAGCAAGATAATTCAATTTCAATATTTGGCTTATATGGGCGGTGGCCCGCCCATTGGTCAGATCCCGCCAATTTTTGGACCAATCACGTGGACTGTCACCAGATACATATCTACAACATGACAGCACTCTAGATAAAAAATTGTGCAAGTTATATCAATTTCAAAATTTGGCTTATAAGGGCGGGGCCACGCCCATTGGTCCCGCCCATTTTCTGACCAATTACGTAGAATGCCACCAGATACATATACACAACATTGCAGCACTCCCGATAGCAAATTGTGCAAGATATAAAAATTTCAAAATTTGGTCATTGTGGGCGGGGCCACGCTTATTGGTCCGAACCCGCCCATTTTTGGACCAATCACGTAGATCGCCAACGGATATATATACACAAAATTCCAGGTCTCTCGCTAACAAATTGTGCAAGATATCACATTTTTTAAATTTGGCTTATATGGGCGGTGCCACGCCCATTGGTTCGATCCCGCCCGTTTTTGGATCAATCACGTAGACTGCCACCGTTTACATATACACAAAGTTCCAGCACTCTCGCTAACAAATTGTGCAAAATATCTCAATTTCAAAATTTGGCGTATATGGGCGGGGCCACGCCCATTGGTCCGGTCCCGCCCATTTTTTCACCAATTACGTAGAATGCCACCAGATACATATACGCAACATTGCAGCACTCCCGCTAGCAAATTGTGCAAGATATCAAAATTTTTTCTATGTGGGCGGGGCCACGCCCATTGGTCCGATCCCGCCCATTTTTGGACCAATCACGTAGACTGCCACCGTTTACATATACACAAAATTCCAGCACTCTCGCTAACAAATTGTGCAAAATATCTCAATTTCAAAATTTGGCTTATATGGGCGGGGCCACGCCCATTGGTCCGATTCCGCCCATTTTTGGAAAATTCACATAATCTGCCATTAAATGCATACAAACAAAATTTCAGCACTATACCTATAATAGGAGCAGAAATATCGGATTTTTAACCTGCGATTTGTATGGGAGGTACCACGCCCCTTTGTCCAATTAATTTTTTTTCTATATAAACCATCTCGTGAAAATTTAGAATCGAATAAAAAAAAATCATCCAAATCGCTCCAGCCGTTCTGACGTGATGCCATTACACAGATGGACCGTTTCATTTTTATATATATAGATAGATAGATATATTATATATAGATAATGTTAATATGCGTCTAATTAAGGCCCGTAGTGCCTACCACAAACTTAAAAAAGTTTGGTCAGTTAAAAATATCTCCCAGCGAAAAGAAAATTTAACCCAAAAACTCAAATCTATAAGTATTTAAACTCTTTTTATATGATAGGCTATTGTGAAACAGCTTTCACAATAGCCTATCATATAAAATTGGTTCAATAGTCACGTTTAATCTACTTGATAATCAATGAAACTCCTGACAATAATACCAGATGATCTCTATAACTCACACGGTATGAAAATATTTTTGATCGATACTTCAGTGATAACAAACTGGAAATTAGAATGTGTGAATGTACCCTAGCCAGCACCTTATATATGTAGGTTTTCGTTGATCCGAGTAGGGTATTATTCAAGTCACATTCCTAACTATATGTGTGCAAACTTTCTACATAATATGTACCTCTCAGAGGTCGCAAAACGCGCCTGGGAAAACCCAATGGTTTTCTACGTTCAATATTTCGATTAAATCAGTTTAGTTATAGTTGGGGGCCAACCTTTTTTTCCATAACAAAGATAAACAATTAAGAAATTGCGTTTATTGTGTAGGTAATGGAGTTAAGTTCCTTAGTTTTTTATTCGAATTTTATTCCTAAATATAAATGTGTACTTTAGTACGAGATAGCATTTCTCCTTCCATTCTGTTCCGGAGATAAGTTTTTATTCTTCTTAACGTCGAGAAACGTCGCTCAGCAGATGCCGTTGTCACAGGTATTGTGGCCAGTATCTGCCAAAGGGTAAAAACGCTTGGGAACATGTCCTTATCATTCTTCTGCTTCCAATAATCAATCCATATACTTATTTCAGCTAAAACAGATTTTGCTGAATTTTTAAATTGTTTTTGTAAAAAAGATGGACTTCTTCGAAACCTTCCTTTATTAGATTTACATCTCGTATCGGAACGACATTTAACAGACTTGTAATTATAGCTTCATGTTCGGAAAATCTATTATTTAAATGTGATATTACTTCGTCCAGATACGGTATGAACAATGTTGTCCTAAACTACGCCTTGGCATCTGAACCAGGAATATTAGCCCTATACTTTTGAGTGCCTACTCTTGTAGGTAGTGCAGCTTCTATTCCAAAACTTCTGTTGTGTGGATTCTTCAAACAGTTTATCAAACTCCGCATCTGAATTTCTACGCATGTCACTTAATTTAGTCGTTGCCAATTTTACGATTTCGTAAGCCTTTGTTATATTTAGGTTAATCGTTTGCAAATACCGTGATAAGTTCTGTGTAATGGCCAAAACCGTACTACTTATTACCACACACAATATAAAGTCAAATTTACATACACGGTTGTGCAAACTCATTCCATCACTGCAACCTACATTTAAAGTCAACCAATATTACACCGGTCGACAAAAACAAAATTTTTTCTTGGGTTTCTGTTTTAATGCATAGATTCTGATTCTAGACGTCAAAAAACGTCTCCAATCTTAGTCTCCAATCTTAACTTTTAAAGTTTGTTTTTGTAAATTTTAAATCGATAAGAAAGTTTAAAAGTTAAAACCTTACTAAATTAGCTATAACTTTTTAAATTATGCATCGATTTTCTTCGGAATGGGCTCGTTTAATTCATGACCGAACAGACTTTACGATAAAATAAATATAACATTTGTTAATTTTTAGATTGTTTTATGGGAGTTTTATTTTAAAAATATTAAAATTTTATCAAAAAAATCACATTTTTTGGCAATATTTTGTAATACTCGTATATCGTCGAAACCGCTGAACGGATGGAAAATGGTATTATATGAAGTTGAAGGCTACTTAATATTTAATTCTTTAAAACTTTCCTCAACCAAATCGGAAAATGATTCTCGAGTTATGCCACTATATGTGGTTCAACCACTAATTTCTTTCCATATCACAGCTTATCGCGAGAATTTAAAGAGGCAACTCTTTAGGCTAAGAAAAAAGAGAGGTTGAACCACATATTATGGCATAACTAGAGAACCATTCATCCGAATTGGTTCAGGTAAGGTACAAATGGTGGTACAAACTTCAGAATAAAGTAGCCTTCAACTTCGCACAATACAATTTTCCACCCGTTCAGCGGTTTTGACGATATCTTACAAAGTATTGCAAAAAATCATATTTTTTGAGAACATTTTAATAATTTTTAAATAAAAGCCTCATAAAAACATCTAGAAACGCATAATTGTCATATTTTTTTGATTTTATCGTAATCTCTGAAAGGTTATGAATAAATTGAGACCATTCGAAGAAAATCGATGCATAATTTAAAAAGTTTTAGCGAGGAAATCGTGCACTTTTCTTATTTTTAGTTGTTATTACTTTTACTGTTACCATTTTTCCGGATACGTCCCTGCACGTGCATACATATTAACCACACCAAAAATTAGCTAAATTTTTGTTAAATGTATTACCGTTGCAATTGGATAGCGATATATTTCGAAAAATTTTTGGTCGCGGTGTTTGTGTCCATGTTGTCCTCAGGCCGGTCTTTGAAGATCGGTATATGCACATACACATATGTTTGGATCTATAGCTCTTTCTGGGATTTTTTTAAGTATTGGAAGAATAAAAAAACTCTTGAAGAACTTTAAAATGCAGTGAAAGATTTAAAATTGCTTTGGTCACTCCTGAACTGACCACAAAAAAGCCAAAACTCGACTACGTGGATAGTTCGTATGTTATACAACACTCGTGTCTATTGATAAGCAAAATGTCTAGCTTTCTACCACTTATAGGAGCCGAAGCGCCAAGGTGGTCAAAAGTCCCTTGGTGTAAAATCGGTATATACACAGAAGTTAGTAAAATGAGCTACGATCCTAATAAGGGACTTTAAAATATAGAATGAGTGAAAATTGCTTTGGTCACTGCTACACTGACCACAGTCTGAGAATTGACCGAATTGACAACGTTAGATATATTACCACAGTAGGTGGTCGGCGATATATTTTGAAAAGCCTTTAGAAATTTTAAGACGCGGTTTTATGTTCAGTTTGACCTCAGACTGGACATCAAATAGTTGTTTTCGGATCTTCTTTGTGGTCGGTATGCAAATATATATTTTTAGATTATTAGCTCTTTAGGAACTTTTAAAAGCATTCAAATAATGATAATTGCTTTGGTCACTGCTACACAGACCACAATGTGAGAATTGACAATTATTCTTGGCGCAAATATTTGTAGTGTATAGTACTTCATATTAAAAAGTTTAAAGTTTTTAATCTTTTAGGAGGCTTCTGAAAGGACAACAAGAAAAAGCGTTAAGTTCGCCTGGCCTGGACCTCCACCATGGATAGCCCATTTGTATACCTGCCCCCTTTGGGGCATATGGTAAATGTAGAGTAGATGAGAACAGTAGGAATCAAAATAAGTAAGATGCTATATATGGGGGCTATATCGAAATATGGGCCGATATTGCCCATTTTCAATCCCAAGTTACCTGCAGCTATAAGAAGTATCTATAACAAATTTCAGCAACCCAGCTCAAGTATTATAGATTGTAGCGTGATTACAACAGACGGGCGGACAGACGGACATGGCTAAATCGTCTTAGAATTTTAAGACGATTAAAAATATATACTTTATGGGGTCTCAAATCAATATTTAGACGTCTTACAAACGGAGTGACAAAATGAATATACCCCCATCCTATGGTGGAGGGTATACAAATATGGTAAATGTAGAGTAGAAAAAAACAAGTTAGATGGTATATATGGGAGCTATATCTAAATATGGACCGCTATCGCCCATTTTCCATCCCAAGTTACCTGCAGCTATAAGAAGTATCTATACCAAATTTCAGCCACCTAGCTCAAGTATTATAGATTGTAGCGTGATTACAACAGACGGACATGGCTAATTCGTCTTAGAATTTTACGACGATTAAGAATATATATACTTTATGGGATATCAGGTCAATATTTAGAGGTGTTACAAATGGAGTGACAAAGTGAATATACCCCCCATCCTATGGTGGAGGGTATAATAACACCGAAAAACACAAAAAAATATAGTAGAGAGAACAGTAGGAATCACAACAAGTTAGATGCTATATATGGGAGCTATATCTAAATATGGACCGATATCGCCCATTTGCAATCCCAAGCAACCTGCGACTATAAGAAATATTTATACCAAATTTTATCAACCTAGCTCTATTATTACGGACTGTAGCGTGATTACAACAGACGGACGGACGGACAGACGGACATGGCTAAATCGTCTTAGAATTTTACGACGATTAAGAATATATGTATAACATTACACTAATTATTCTGTCAATTTGTGTGGGAGGTACTAGAAGGGGTTTAATAAATACACCTATTTTTCGGTAAACAGTAGATAAGCGTTTATGAGCACTGGTATATAAAGGTTACGAGCAATTACATTTTGGTATGATTTGGTCATTTCGTGTTGGAGGTACAACAAAGGACGTGGTGATAACGTCCACCTTTCACAGGACTGTAGGTACTAAAACAGCATTACACTGTCAAGATTTGTATGCACTGGTACGTCTGTATGCTGGCTGGTGCGCACGATAACGCTCGAAAGTAGTAACCGACTTCAAATTTGGTGTACGGTAATATTTTTTTCTATCTCCGGCTAAGTTCGAAGATGGGCCATATTGGTCTACTCCTTCTGGTACCTCCCACACAAAGGGTTAACATTTAGTGGAATATTAATTATTTAATAACTTCTATACTACTTATTAGATTCTTCTGAAATTCCACACATTGTATTATTTTTTTAGTCGCTATCACCTCGAGAAAAATGGGCGAAGTTGCCACATCCCTTTTGGTACCTCTCACACAAATGGCCAAGTGCATAAAAATACATAAAATTTTGTACAGTATAATGTTTTTGTAGCGCCTATATTCCGGTAAAAAATGAGCACTATTGTACAGCCCTTTTGGTACCTCCCACACGAATAGACCGGTTTGCACCAAAAGTTAACGGCTTATAACTTTAATACCAGTGCATACAAATACTTGAAATTTTGTACAGTGTAATGCTGTTATAGTGCCTACAGTTCTGTAAAAAGTGGGCGTTATTTCCACGCACTTTTTGATCCTCCCACTCAAAATGACCAAATCATACCAAAATTTAATAGCTCGTAACGTTAATGTACCAGTGCACATAAACGCTTATAGTTCGGCACAGTGCAATGTATTTAAAGAAACAGTAGATTCGAAAGTAGACCAAAAAATCGGTGTATTTGTTAAACCCCTTCTGGTACCTCCCACACAAATTGACAGATTAATTAGTGTAATGTTATATATTACATTACTCACAAAGTGAGGGTATACCTTAGTCGGTTTACCCGACTAAAACTTTCTTACTATTTTTTTTCTCTAAAAACTTTTGTAGAGAGTTGTAGAGAGTTGCTATCATTAGTTAAAAAAATGTAGGGGAATTTGAAATAAATTAAGAAAAATGAATTTTTGGTTTGTACGAACTCTAATTTACCCCAAAAATGCACCAGATTTCACAAATCCATAACATTTACTCGATTTTGGGACCTAATATTTGTAAAAGTTATGGACGAAATACTAAGGCAGGTCTGGCAATTTTTTACATTTTTCTTCTGATAGAAGAAATAAATGATATAAAAAATAAATTTCATAGGTTACTGTAAAAATTCTTTTTTGCTACTGTTATTGCGCTGTGATAATAAACTACTCGTATACATATAGCCCAAATATTCTGAACTTATTTTTCGTTTATATGTGCCGACCCGACCTAATACAATATTTGTGTATTTTGTTTTTCAACAAATATTAGTTACACATTCATGCTGTTTCTGCCAGTATGTGAGTTTGTATATGTATTTATGTGCATCCGTTGGTATGTTGAAAAAGTTTAATTTGTAATTATCCATATCGGGACACATGAAGAAATATCGCCACAACTAAAGTGTCTTTAGTTAAAAAGTATAAGTTGTTACATACTCATGTCCACTTAAATGTATATCTTTTCTACTTCATCCTGAAGTAAAGATGGAAATTTGAGTATCTGTATAACTTTTGCAGTGACATTCTGCATAACTTATTTGTCGATATCATTTGATAAACATTTTAATTCTATTATCTGGTATAATTTGAAGTGTAAGGCGTACATGGTTACATCTACAACATATGTACATCGAGAAAAATTATTATAACGAAAATGTTATTACCTCTACTGTTCTGTAAATAACTTCAACACCAAAATTTGGGTTAACATAATTTGGAATACTTCAATTTTAAAGGTTCAATGTCCTTAGGAAAATCCTAATTATAAATTGCAACATTTGGAATGGAGGTATCGATTTGTTAAAATGCTAATTAGTTTCGACGATAATAGTTTAAAGTCATCCTTATAAAAATTTGGTTTAAGTTTCCTTCCAAAAACGGTCCACAAAAAACCCAAAATCCGATCACCCGCCAAAAGTCAAACAACAACCATACACAATTTAATTAATTAAAAATCGATGATTGACATTTTAAATGCATATAGTCATTAACATTAAAAAATGCTTAGGTTATATTTTTAATAATCTGAGTAAAAAATTTACTTTCGAAAATTAATGTTTAACTTAAACTGTATGTTAAGATACTCCAGACAAAATGGTGGTCACATCTTTAACTAATTTTAACGTTTCCGTATTTAAATATTATATGCATTGTATTAATATAAAAAATAATATAAATTGTAATAATGTTTTAATAAATTGACACGGAGAGGCGAAGTAAAAAATATGCCTAATATTGTGTTAACATCTACTGGAATGTCTCGATGAATATTCAGGGAAGCCAATCCATTTAAACGATTTTCAGTCATGGTTGACCGCAAGTAATTTTTCAGCCGATGCAATGTTGAGCAAGAGCGTTCGTACTATAAAAGAGTTTCCAGGGAATTTCGGACATTATCTGCATCAATTGTTCTTCTTCACTCGCCAATACACACTTCAAAAGAACTGTCAGATCTAGATATGTAATATAGGTCGGAATCTTATAATATTTTTAAAAATTTGTTGCCTCAATATTGAAACGATGACTTTGTCGGACCGAAATCCTAGGTTTCTTGATTTGAATGTCTTGTTTTTCACAAAATATTTTAACAGAAGAAAAAATCGTACTAAGATGTTGAGTAAAATTTTCGCGTATATCCATCAATTCCTTTTTCGTATTTTCAGCCAGACGGACAACTGAAATGCAGATGTTGTATTTTTCTCATGTTGTTCTACCCATCGAGTTGAGCAATACCGCCATAATTTTAGCTTTTTGTCATCACAGAGATTGCTATTATTAGAGATTGCTTCTTTAAGAGCTATTTGCATTTTTAGGATATTGGAAAAAAGTGGTTTATGGTTTGGATAGTACCGAGACAATTTCTAACTGGGACTACTTTGCATGCGTAACTTACAACCAAGATGAAGCACTGAGCTGCACAATGTGAATATAGTGCTAAGCTGTACTTTTTTGGATATATGCTTGTGCCCCATGAAAATCACTGCTCTTGCGCCGTCATAGCATTGCTCAAATAAATACTTGCAATCAACAATTAACGTTTCGAGGAAATTTAGAATAACTTCATCCAAACCTTTTCCATCGAACTGTTTTGTTGGGACGATACTCACAAAATGTTCCTAAATTTTATATCGCCCGTCGTTTTCATTAAGGTACCGTATTGCCAACTTCCTCTTAGTACTAAGCCTTTTTGACACAAAGGACGACTGTTTGAACCAAATGCTTTTTATTTGCGTTTAAGAACTGCTTTCCATGAATTTTTAATTGTTTATCGATGGACGCTGTGGCTTGTTTATCTACATTAGATCTCATTTCAGCTTTCAATACACTGTTTCTATATTATTCGAGTGATGAGCGTTGGGGAAATACTTCAAGCGCTTTTTTATACCCTCCACCATAGGATGGGGGTATATTCATTTTGTCACTCCGTTTGTAACACCTCTAAATATTGATCTGAAACCCCATAAAGTATATATATTCTTAATCGTCTTAAAATTCTAAGACGATTTGGCCATACCCGTCTGTCCGTCTGTTGTAATCACGCTACAGTCCGTAATAATAGAGCTAGGTTGATCAAATTTGGTAGAAATAACTCTTATAGATGCAGGTTGTTTGGGATTGCAAATGGGTCACATCGGTCAATGTTTTGATATAGCTCCCCTATGGAGGTCGCTCCAAAATACGGTTTTTGAGCCACAGATGCCATATTTTTAAAGCAATTTAGCAGAAAGTTTGCAGTTTGTATTATATTTTGACAAGAATTCATCACAGCAAACATTTTTCAAATCAGTTCATATTTTGTTATAGTCAACCTATAAAGGTCGCTCCAAAATATACGTATTTAAGCCATAAATACCATATTTTCTAAGCATTTTAACTGAATCTTTGCAGTTTGTATTTAATTAAGACAAGACAATCAATTTATATTTTGTTATAGTCCACCTATAGATGTCGCTCCGAAAATGCTTATATAACCCATAAACACCACATTTTCTAAACAAATTGGCTCAACTTTGCAGTTTATATTCTATTTAGGCAAGAGTTCATCTCAATAAAATTTTATTTGGTTGTAGTCCCCTGGAGATGGAGCTCTCAAAAGAGCTATTTTAAGCCATAAATACCACATTTTTCAGGTGAAGAGTTTGGCTAAAGAATTTGCGGCCTAAAAATTGCAGCGCTCGTTTTCTTATACCCTCCATCATGGGATGGGGGTATATTCATTTTGTCACTTCGTTTGTAACACCTCTAAATATATATTCTTACTCGTCGTAAAATTCTAAGACGATTTAGCCATGTCCGTCTGTCCGTCTGGTTTAATCACGCTACAATCTATAATACTTGAGCTAGGTCGCTGAAATTTGGTACAGATACTTCTTATAGCTGCAGATAACTTGGGATTGAAAATGGGCGATATCGTTCCATATTTAGATATAGCTCCCATATATAGCATCTAACTTGTTGTGATTCCTACTGTTCTCATCTACTATATTTTTTTGTGTTTTTCGGTGTTATTTTCTTTAGGTTTGAGTTATTTTGTAAGGTCACATGATAACCATGGTGGAGGGTATATAAGATTCGGCATGACCGAACTTAACGCTTTTACTTGTTTTAATATAATAATTTACTCAAACAAAAAGGATCGTTTCATGATTTGCTCCATATCCAAAGATTTTTCCAGTACTAAAAATTAATGAAATCCATGGTGGAGGGTATGAAGATTCGGCATGGCCGAACTTAACGCTTTTACTTGTTGGTTATGCACTTCTGTATCCCTAAACTGGGCAAAATCGTCTTTTTTGATATGTTTGAATCGAAAGAAAATATATTTGGAACAGAAATTTTTAAATATTATATATTTCTGACCAAATAAATTGTATTTGAAAATTAATAAAATATATTAGAAACTCGTATATTAATGTTACAACATATAATATTTGCAAACTAAGTTTCTCAAATAAAATATGTGTTTATATTTTATATAATATATTATATACAAATATATTTTATTTAAAAAAGATTTTCAAAACTTTTGTTGAATTTTCGAATTTTATTTCTAATTTTTCTTGGTTTTGAATTGAACCTCCCAGTAATGATATCAAATGCAGCATTAACTTCTGTTTTAAATAAATCATTTAAAATTTCTGAGTATTCCAAGCCATCATTAGTTGTCAATCCTCCAAGCAATTTATTTCGATCCAAGATTATATGATTATTATTTATTATTTTTGCGAACATGAAAAATTTCCAAAAAATTATCTTTGAATTAATGAAAAATTTAACACAATTTAGGTATTTTCTGAACACTTAAATGCAAATAATTGTTTGTATCGGAAATAATAGTCGCATATAAACACATATTGGGATGTAAACATAGATTAGTTTAGAACAACATCTTCCCAAATATATAATTTTTGGGTGTACCAAATATTATATGTTTAGAGAGTACCCTAAACATATATATGTATGTTTCAAGCCGAATATGTTTGGGACAATATAGGAGCAAATAATACACATATAGGAGCAAATAATACACATATTTTACACAAAGCAACGACATGATTCGCGGAGTACGCCAACCATTTATATTTATGTAACCAATAAAGTTGGGATTTTAAACTACCTTTCACAGTCACTGGAAAACTATAATTATCTGGAAGAATCCAGATTTTTTCTTGAAGACCTTCTATATAGTCGATGCTCTCCGAAGCTGACTTGTTCGCTAATAAACCTATATCATATTGTGCTACTACGTTTGGGTTACTGGAAGCTGTAGAGATTGATGTAGTTGGCTTTTCCATATGACCATCATTCGTTTCGCAAGGTAAATTACATCTCTGTCCAGAAAAATAATAGACACAAGATAATTACACTGAACTTTCGGCAACGGCAGAAGGAAAGAAGGAGTAAACTAAAACTTGTCTAGGAATAACTTAATAAAATTAAGAAGTATCTAATTCATTTTCTCACAAGACATTGGGGGTGCACATAACAAAATTGTTTCATTAGAGTTGCAAGTAATACCTTAAATCAAATAATCATTAATATAATACTATACACTGAGAAAAAGTATATATCAATAAATGAGGAAATGGCTCAAAAAAGAAAAAAATTCTTTAACCTAAATGTTTTCTTAAATAAAGTCGACATTTTACTAGTTTGAGGGAAATGTTTGTTATTTATAATAAAGAATATATTTATTTGAACGATTTTCTATATTTAGCGCCAAATTAAAGACATTGTTCTTAATTTACTGTGTGTTGTTTTTTCAGTGTGAGCCACAAAGACCACCTTAATATCCTTATATCCTTCATCATTAGTAATATCTGTCATCATATGCTACAATATACTACATTTTATGCATAAACATTTAAAGTAAATAACGGTTTAATTTTTAGTCTTTGATTTACTTTTTGGGACAAGGAACAGATTTTAACCAATAAAACTAGTATTAACCAGTAAGAAAAGACAGAAAGTCGGGCGGGTCCGACTATATAATACCCTACACCTCCTTAACAATGCGAAAATGGGCACTGCGATAGTAATTTGCCAGTGTTCATACATGTAATAAGAAAACTCTCTCTACCGAGTTTCGAACTGATCGGATATAAAACACGTTTTTTACAGCGCTTACATGTCAAATCGGGTGAAACATATATATAGGGGCTATCCGAATTTGGTAGTTTTCATTCATGTAATAAGAAGACTCTCTATGCCGAATTTGTTCAGTGCTTACATGTCAAATCGGGTGTAACATATATATTGGGACTATGTTTAAATCTGAACCGATTTTCCCCGAATTTGGCAGTGTTCATACATGTAATAAGAAAACTCTCTCTGTTGAATTTCATACTGATCGGATATAAAATACGGTTTCTACAACGCTTATGTGTCAAATTGGGTGAAACATATATATGGGGGCTATATCTAAATCTGAACGGATTTTCTCCGAATTTGGTAGTGTTCATTCACGTAATAATAAAACTCTCTCTGCCGAATTTCGTACAGATCGGAGGTAGAATACTCTCTCTGCCAAATTTCGTACTGATCTGATATTAAATACAGTTTCTACAGCGCTTACATGTCAAATCGGGGGTAACAAATACATATATGGGGGCTACATCTAAATCTAAACCGATTTTGACCAATTTTAATAGGGATCGTCCAAAAAAGAACTCTGTGCTAAATTTCATCACAATCGGACCATAAATACGACCTGCACTTTGATTACAAGAATACATGCACAGACAGACGGACATAGCTAAATCAACGCAGAGAGTGATTCTAAGTCGATCGGTATAATAAACGATAGGTCTATTTCTTCTCCTTTTGTGTGTTACAAACAAATGCACAAAGTTATAATACCCTGTACCACAGTGTGGTGTAGGGTATAAGAATATTTAATTTCAAATCATTTGGGGTGGGTGGGTTGAACCACCAAACCATATAATGTAAATTTAGCGGAACTCGGAATTCATATCGTGTGATGTCAGGGCAGGTTCAATATTTTTATTTTATTACAATTGGTCTCAAATTTCATTACTCAAAAAGTAGAGACCAAAAACAGTCAAAAATATAAAATCAGCTTGAAATGTTTAAGGATTACTTCACATATGTATAAAAATTGTAATGAAACGCTAAAGTAGAACGGAGTAGCATTTATGACACCCCATTTTAATTTAATATACAAATGGGGGTATAAAGGGTCTGCAATAAAGCAAATAATATCTTTAAATTTAAATAAAACAAAGAGTATGTGGGATCATCAAACTTTATTCATTTCGTTTGAAAGGCCAATCGATGCCATTCCATATAAGTAGGCCTCGGATTATATGCAATTGCATATTTTTTTGCAGATTGATAGAAAAATTCTTATCATACCAAAATTCTTTTCAAAGAAAAAAGAACCGAAAAACAGGTGCATATTTTTATTTTTTTTTTGCATATTTGTGATATGCAAAAATAAAAATAAAATAAGTGCCTAAATATATGGAAAGTATGGGGTAATTCCAAAGGAAACCGACACACTCTGAATATTTATGAATCTAGATTTGGATGCAATTTTGCACGCGTATACTACAAGACAATACGGAATTATGACCAAATTCAAAGCAGTTTAAATTTTATAGGGTGCCAAATTGGTCATCTAAAAATTTTTTCACAAATTTAGCTATTTTGAAGTCGATATATCTTTTTAACGGAATATCAGATTTGAATGATATACAGCATATACTAGTTAATAAAATATTGGACCATTTATATTATAAACGGTCTGTAAATCATGGAGGCGGAAATGTTATGGTCTGCGGATACAATAAACATGCTTCCCTATGCTGATTGGAATGTTGCTCTACTGCGGCAATTTCAACACGACAACCACCGCATAATATCGCGAAATGATTCAATGATTGAGTTAGAAAGGAAGGGGTTGACGTTATGGAGTGGTCAGCTCAACCGTAGACTTGAATCACATTGAAAATTACTGGGAAATTCTCAACAAAGAGATAAATCGAGAAAGCGTCGGTGGAGATAAAAATAAGCTATTTCAGGCTATTGCAGATGCTTGGAGCTCCATAGATACAAAGATACAATAAATCTAATTGATTCCATGCAAAAAGAAGCAACACCGCCCTTGATAATATATGGTTTTCCACAAAATCTTTGTTGTATGTTTTGTCGTGCGAATTTTAGACCTTTTTGTTTTTTTTAAATAAATTTTTAATTTCAAATAATTTTTTTCCTTCAATAGAGTACATATCAATATGTACTCTACCGATGGTGTAAGTTTTGGAGTGGGCACAAACATTGGTTCAGAAGTTCAATAAATAACTGAAAATCTTCACCAAATTACAAAGAAAAAATATTTGTATGTGTTTTCAACTATATTTTGTTTGTTGATTTTTTTTAAATATTGTCTTTAATATAAGCGTGCAAAATTGCATACAAATCTACATATGTAAATATTCAGAGTATATAAATATTCAGAGGTTTCATTTGGAATTACCCCATACTTTTCATATACTTAGGGAATTTCTTTAGGATGAGGTCTACATACATATAAGTATATGAAATATCTGTGGTGCTCTGGAATAACCCCATATGTCTGAAATTTTCGATTTCGAGATTTTAGCATACGTGTATTTCATTGTCTATCGATCCACATATGCCACTCCCATGTATGACTATTTTTGTGGTCTTTTTCCATTTCAGCCATTTTTTTGCATTTTACAAAGTGTTCGTGTGGAAATACCAAGAATACATAAATATTAATTTCGGGATAATACATTTGTTCTTAAATAATAAATAGTTTTAATAAAATTTAAAAAAAAAATGCAGGTAGTTTTTCAGGAGATGTGAATCAAAATTTTAGGGAAATTTAAAATTTGTGTGAAATTCCATTTAATTAAATGGAGTTAAAATGTTGATTGGTTTGAAGAAATTGACTATATATAATTTCTTATAGTTAGAATTTTGAAATGCAATGTCCATTAAACATGCTAAGTCGACTTAGCATATTTTAGAATGAAGGTATTGATTTATATCGACACCTCCATTCTAAACTACGCTAAATGCAAAAAGGTAGTTTTCCAGGATAGGCGATCAAAGTTTGATGATTTTTTTAAATTTGTGTGGAATTCTTTTATAATGCAAATCGAATGACATGTACTATGGCTTACTTCAGAATGGTGGTAAAAGGCGAAACACTTTTCTGGGCCACTACATAGAGTGAATGAGAATTACCACACTGTGTATGTAAATTGAGTTGTTGGCTGTAATGGACATTGTCTGTATAATCTGTGTAAAAGCGTGGCCCTTAAGTAAGAAGTAAATTACGTGTAATAGGGTGGCCCGTAAATAAAATAGGATAGACTGATATAAAAACAAGTAAAGACGGATTAAGTTCGGCCATGCGAATCTTATATACCATCCACCATTGATCGTAAGTGAAAGTTTTCGGGTTCAAATAAACTCATTATACCAAATTTCAGCCCAATTCTTTGAAGCTTGAGGTCTTTATAGCAGTACAAAGTCAAATCTAGAGGGACTTCTCTATGGAGGCATTTATGGACCTATAAATGCCGTTGTTCACGTGAAGGATTCCCGTAGACTGGAAAGACAAGTTCCCAAGGAGATCTATAACTTCAAAACTATGCGCATTGCGAACTTTAATAATGAACTGTCCCAAAACATACCTAACTTTGCACTGCCAATGGACAGAAATGCGAACATCAGGGAGTTAGATGAGGCCATAGAATGTCTACTAGTACAGTTATAGGTGCAATGGAAAATAACATTCGCAAATTCAGACCTAGAAAAACTTGCCTGCCAGAATTGCCACCAGAGATACTGAATTTGATCGCCCAGAAGAAAATCCTGAGCCGCCGAAGATATAGAATATTGGATCGCCAGGAATCTCTAACCCTTGGTGCGGTGATAAGGAACTTGAATAAAATTATAAAGGAACGAATAGCTAAATTTGAAGAGGAACATTACACCTGTATCCTCAACAGAATATCAACAAACCAAAACATGTTCCGGAAAATTATGGTGTTAAGTGGTGCACAAACGACAAACAAGATAGGCGACCTACTATGCTCACAGGGTCGAAGGATAGTGACCAACGAAGGAAATGTGGAGGAATTGGCAAAGGTATTTGCTGATGTACAAAGGAATTCCAGCACTGGTGACAATTCAAACGGAAGTGAAGATCACGTACCCTGCATATCTTTTGGCGAACAATTTCTGGCAGATGGAACAAACTTAAGCGAGCCGACAAGAATGCCGCTAAATCTGATTAAAACTGGCGAGGTTGGAGCTGTGCTTCGGAGACTTAACATTAAGAAAAGTAGCGGAGATGATGGCATTCCTAATTGTGTGTTGAGAAAATTTAATGGCAGAACATGGCGATTTTTGGCCACTCTTTTTAACTAGTGTCTCAGCCTGGGTTACTTTCCTAGCGCGTGGAAGAAGGCGAAGATAATACCCATTTTAAAGCCGGGATAGAATCCCATGGAGCCGGCCAATTACAGACCGATATCCCTGTTATCAAATGTTGGAAAAATATTCGAGGCCTTCATCCTGGAGAGGAGATATTAGCATATAGAAGAGGTAGCCGTGCTGAGAGACTACCAATTTGGTTTTAGAAGGCAGACATCAACCACACATGCCCTGATGTCATTCTCGGGTCAGATAGTGAAGGGTCTCAATGGGAGAAGCGTGAGCCTAGATTTTAATAAGGCATTTGACACAGTCTGGCAGGATGGGATTACCCAGAAGATGCGCAACTCTTATGGATTTGATGGACGTGTAACGGGAATGATTACAGACGACTTAAGGGGTAGATCTTTCACGGTGTCCATGGAAGAGACTAAATCTAGACCGAAAGCTGTGACTGCCGGGGTTCCACAAGGCTCAGTGCTTGGCCCGGTCCTATATAACTTATACATGGCTGATATGCCGGACCCGCCTAATGGAGTTAAGATGTTGACATACGCGGACGATATCCTCGTCGCTGCGACACACCCCAGGGCTAGGACTGCAGAAAGGAGGCTCACGCTGTACCTTGATACACTTGCAGCGTATTTTGAGAAGTGGAAACTGACCCTAAATACTGAAAAATGTCAGTCGATAATATTTAAAGGAGCCAGGGGCAAACTGTAAAAAAATGCGAGAACGTACACCCCTGCCGTCCGTATAAGAGTCGAGACAATAAGGAATGAAGAAGAGCTCAAGTATTTAGGAGTCATATTTCAGGAAAACTTCACTTTCAAAAATCACGTGGACCATGCACTCAGGAAAGGTATCGCAGCGTACAATGTTTATCGTCAGATCCTGGCACGGAGAGGAGGTCTAAGCGATCGTATTAAGCTGACGATATACAAACAGGTGGTCAGACCAACGGTATCATATGCGTTCCCCATCTGGTTCACGGTGTCTTCTCACCAAATGGAGCAATTGAGGATATTTGAGAGGAGAATTTTTAGACACTGTCTGAACTTAAGACCAAAAGTGACGGAGCAAGGCCGCTACAAGAATCCATCCTGCGGGGAGATCTACAGGAAGGCCGGTATGGGCAGGATTGACACCTTCATGGTGGGCGTGGCCATCGCCTATCTTATAAAATGTCCCACACATCCTAATGAGATGGTTAGGGACCAACTCACTACTCGGGAGGAATTCGATAGAATTATGATGAACAATGGCTTTATGACAACTATGTGCCTACTTCACCTCCGGGATGATAACTTGGTATATGATGCGAACGACATGGTTGTGTTCTACCACAGGAGGTATAGGACATACGACCTAATGGACCCGGTGTATAGGATGGAACAGTGACTTGCCCTTTGTGCGATTATATAATTTTGTTTTTATTGTCATGGATTATGTTGAGTTTGTTTTGTAAATACGTTTTGTAGTTGTAGGTATTAGTATAAGTTAGGTTTAGTATTTGATGTATTAGAATTAAGTGACCCTCTGTTTTTCAGACCCCTTTTTGCGAGGTGGTCTTTTGAGGATATCAGGGATGAAGATCCATAGATAGCCTGATGATTTGACACGTGGGCTGGCCTGCCAGTATCGCTGTAATTTAATTGAATGTATTATATATTCCTAGATTAATATTGTATGTTAGGAAATAATTTTAAGAATAGATTTTATAACTTGCAATTGAATGTTTTGGGAATAAAGATCAGGCTGTGAGCCTGAGAAATCGAAAGAAAAATTGAAGGATTCCGGGTATAAATAAACACCAGTTACCAATTTTCAGCCCGATTAGTTGAATTTGTTGTCTCTATGACGTTAAGAAGTCAAATCGGGGAGATGCTCTATATGGGCGCTATATCAAAAAATTAACCGATATTGCGCATTTTCAATCACAATTTACCCGCAGCTCTAGGAAATATATATGCCAAATTTCAGTCATCTAGCTCAATTATTGTAGAGCGTAGCGTGATACAACAGACGGACGGACGGACATGGCTAAATCTTCTTAGAATTTTACGACGATTAAGAATATGTATACTTTATGGGATCTCAGATCAATGTTTAGCGGCATTACAACCGGAGTGACAAAATGACCACCAAAGGAGGGTACACAAATAAGGGAATTATCTACAAAAAACTCACATTACAAGGCGCAGAACAAAATATATAGAACAAAATTATATAATAATCGTCGGAATTTCTTGAAACTTCATTAGAGAACTACAAATTCAGTTCTTAATCGAATACAAGAAGATGAAAGTGTAGAAACGTTTTTGTGTACCCATATTACCTGTTTTTCAAGAATACCCACCTGAACGGCTGACTGGTTTACATATGTCGATACCTCCATTCTAAACTATGCTAAGTGCAAAAAGGTAGTTTTTCAGAAGAGGCGATCAAAGTTTGATACATTTTTTAAATTTGTGTAGAATTCCTTTGTAATGAAAATCGGAAATCGATTTTGATTGGGTTGACGGATAAACAAAAAATTTTAACTCAATATAATTTGGAATATTTAGAAATTAAAAATGCATTCTTCCTAAAAACATGCTGAGTCGACTTATAAAATAGCAACTCATTTTCGGTTGTTAAGAAAATTAAAGTTTTATTCAACATTTAATTATAAACTAATTGTAACTTCTAATTTACGCATATTCGTACTTTAGGTACGCATATTCGTACTTTATACATTGGTTTACAAAAGTAAAAAGTAAACTAAATCTATATCAATTAATAGGGCTTTCAGTCAAGTATATAAATAAATCGGAGGAGCATACCATTGTTCATTTTATAGCCTTTATAAATGTAAATATTCTCAAAGATTCTATCACATCTATAAATGCAATGGAATTATAAAAGAATCAATTTAAAAAGGTTTCACTGGTATTTTAGATTGCTAACGTTATTAAATTAACCTCGAAAGTATAAAATTAGCCGCTATTTGGTAGAACCATGAATACACTACAACCAAATTGAAAAAAATAATTTGGAATATAATTTGTATTTAAATTTTTTTGTTTTTTCTTGTTATCTGCTTACTATTCTTGTCCTTAGTTGCAATCTACACGGAATATGGTCCTTATTCTTTGTTTGAAAATAGTTACGGAATATGAGGGAATTTCGCAATATTTATTTTTGGAATTTACGATCCGATACATACAGCTAATTTAATATACTTATTGAGACAAAATTCACGTTTTCGGTGCATTAATGAACTTTGGAAAGAGCGTAACATTGGGTAGAGCATATAATTGGGAGAGAGTAGTTATCGATTGTTGACGTCATATTATCGTCGGCTTAATGCTATTTTGTTCCATACGCCATTTTGTATGATCGGAGAAAAACGCAATTTATTGTTTGAGTAAAAACGGGACTGAAGAGTTACACACTTTTTATTTCATAGGGTTCCCAACAGTGTTTGTATGATTCTCATGCATTTCAATGCCATTACATTCAAAAATAAGCAAGTTATAACAATTTTTGTACTTGGCATTTTGGTCCATATCCACTTTTATTTTAATATTTTTTCGTATTTGTATTACATGGACCACAAAAAGGGTCGGTATGGAAGGACACTAATTTACATATTGTGATCGAAAGAACGTAAAATACTGAGTGAAAAATATAGGGCGATAGAAAAATTGAGACATAGAACAAAAATATCGAAATTATTTCCCGTTATTCAGAGTAAAACAAATTTACCCTACCAATATCTCGAAAACTAGGCGAGATAGGAAAAAAATTATTGCAGATTCTGAAAGAGCATGCTTGGAACCCATATTATCAACTCCTAACTCAAAAAACACAAAAATGGCGTATGGACCAAAATAGCATTAAGCCGACGATGTGACGAAAAATTTCATTTGCCGGGAGGTGGGATTGAACTCTATCTACCTCGCGATTCATAGACAAATCGCTTAATAATCAAGTACAAAAATATAACCCAGCAAAATCTTGGTAAGTATCGGGTCCGTCAATAAGAGCACTACAAAAGTTTTTTTAAATAAAACAAAAATGGTTTTGGATATCAATGAAATTCTTTCTTCCTGTGAAAGTGCGTTCGATGCCATTATGTATGGAACTCGAACTTTTGCATGGCCACCACGGGCACGCTTGCAGAAGTCCAGACGCTGAACGTAATTTTCGACGGTTTTCAAGCATAAATCGGCCGATACTGCTGCAATTTCAAGTTCGATATTCGTACGAAGTTCATCACTCGTCGCTGGCTTCTTGGCATAGACCATAGACTTGACGTAGCCCCACAGGAAATAGTCTAACGGCGTCAAATCGCACGACCGAGGCGGCCAATCGACTGGACCATTTCGTGGGATAACGCGTTCTCCAAACTTGGTTTCCAATAAATTGATTGTGGCAGTCGGTGTGTGGCTTGTGGCGCCGTCCTGTTGGAACCACATGTCCTCCAAGTCCATATCATCCAATTGGGGCCAAAAATATTCGATTATCATTGAACGGTAGCGATTCCCATTCACAGTAACGTGCCGGTCTTGATCATCACGGTAGAAGTACGGCCCAATGACGCCCCCGGCCCATAAACCGCAACAAACCGTAATTTTTTCGGGATGCAATGATGACTCATGGAGTACGTGTGGATTGCTGTCTGACCAATAACGCATATTTTGTTTATTGACGAAGCCATTCAGCCAGAAATGAGCCTCATCGCTGAAGATGATTTTGATGAAAATGTAATAAATAACGACTAACAAAATAATGACAAAAATAAGTTATTGCTAGTAACCTAAGTTAGAAAATCTTATTTTAATTTATAAACTTTTCTTTAAATGATTTAACTGAATACAAACTACAACGTTTATACGTTAATCATTTAAGAAAAAATCACAAAAAATGTTAATCTTTTGTCAATATGTGAAACAAGTAAGAAAGCAGAATAAAAATAAATATTGAAAAATATTTATCAAAATTCTGTTGTCTTAATGGAATTTATATTCGATTTTTTTTTTTTGGTATTTTTATGATACTTATATTCAAAATCTTAATGTAGATATATATATTGGATATATATATAGAAATTGGTCGCCAATAGGGTTATACTACCCTCTATTGTAGAATCGAACCTATACTGTCATGCCCGTGTATTTTTTCACCGTTGCACAGTGTTATTAACCGAAATCAACCCCTAAACGAATTTGGAATGAAAAGACTTCGACCTTTCGAATGAAATCGGTTTTACCCGTAAATTTGGATTTTGGGGTGTCCGGCAACTGGCTAATCAATACGTCTATCTCCTTTTGGGTGTTACAAACAAATGCACAAAGTCATAAGTCAGTACCACAGTGTGGTGGAGCTGGCGGTGCTTGTTTTCAGATAAATAACTATCCAAGCGTTCTCCTTATTTCATTTATACTACTGAAGCTTGTATTCCGAAGTCATTCACTTCAAAATCACCACCGAGATAACTAACCTCTCTGATTTCCCAGCAAACTTTGTGGTTGAGTAACTCGAACAAAAGAGCTAATCTATGTAACCGGCTAACTCCACGGGATTCAGCATGGTCGAAATAGGTACATCCATGTGACATCCTTTCTGTTACGTTTTTAAAATGTCTTTTTAGAATACATTGTAATTTTTTAAATAAAAGTGTGACAAAAATATATAAAAAAGGCAAAATCATTATCTTTTTATAATATTATCTTAAAGTATAATCGATCATGAATAAAACGTGCCTCGAAAGTTAATTATCTATTAAAAATTACTAAAATTTTCTCACAAAATATAATGTTCTAAACATATCTTGTCATGTATATACGAAGAAGTAAAAGTCTATTTAATTCCCAATTTTTTAGAACAATTAATGGTTTTCGAATTGTGCTGAAATATGTGGTGAAACTTCTCCGTTTTTGCATATATAGCGGTTATATGCTGCAAAGAGTATTATCTTATATATCCAAATAGACTACAAAATCTTATGTCATAAAAAATGTTGCCTAGTGGAATTATTTAACTCACAATATCTTTGCAATGTCAATGCTTTGCTCCAACATGTTTGGCTAGGGGATTATCATGAAAATTTTTTATTGAAATCGGTCTGGTAGCTTAGAAGATACCGCCGTTCGACATAACATGATTGCCTAGGGTATTATCATGAAAATTGTTATTGAAATCGGTTGTCAACCTTGACACCTTGTATCACCAGCATCCCTTGCAACAGGGCGCGATTTTCATAATGCTCAACTCTTCCCCTATAAATGAGGAGAACATTGTGGATTTATCTCGTCAACAAAATCTGGTCAAAAATGTATTAACACTTTTTTGCCTTCGATATGTCAAAACATCTGAACATCTGTTGGCCTTGTCGTCTTACTGGGACCGTTCACATATTCCATGATTGCATGAATCTTCTGACTTTGCTAATATTTTAGGGTTAACCTTCATTTGTATAAAAAACTACATCTTTTGTATTTTGCATTTCAGGTGCGGCATATCCTCGCAAATGGGTCGCTGTATTTTCCCCCTTTCGAAGCTGATGAATTTCGACAGGATGTTCATTGGTCGGTTTATCGATGCGTGGCAACAAATGCTGTTGGATCCATAGTTTCCCGCGATGTTGTTGTTAAAGCTGGTAAGTATCTTAAGAACGAATGTCGTGAATAAAATCGAGATGTTTTGGATTTTTTACAGTTGTGAATCAGCGCTATGAACCAGAAGTACAAAATCCCGGTGGTTTCATTGGTAGCAATGTCTTAATCAAATGTAACATACCATCCTTCGTCAAGGAATACGTAACAGTGACCTCGTGGCTGCAAGAGCCAAACTTTAACATCTATCCTTCATTGGAGGGAGGTAAGTAAGTTCTGCCATCATTTGCATGTCGTCCACGGCGACATGACGTTATGTTACCCCAAGGCAAACATCGCATTTTATGGGCTCCACATGAATGACCTTAAATTAATAGAATCTCTCATCTCTTTGCAACTTTACAATCCACAAAAGATGGAAAAAATCATATGCTCCCAACCGGAGAGCTGCTGGTCTATAACATTACACGCACGGATGCCCTCAAAATTTATCGCTGCCGAACACATCACAAATTGACACAGGACTCGGTCGTGAGCAGTAATGTTGGCAAAATTCAATTGACCGGTAAGATTTTTGACTTTTTCCCCACCGTCTGATTCATCCCCGCCGCCCTCCGTCCGCCGTGCTCCCCCGGTGGCGACAGAGAGGTAGGCTCAACTCTAAAAGGACGACGCCGACACAAAGGCAGGAATTCTCGCACGTAATTACATTCTACAGCTTATAGCGTATGTCCTTTCTTTCTTTTCTCTTTTTCGCTTTACTACACAAAGAAATGCGGGAGTTGGTGCCTCCGATAATGAACGAAAAAGTTGTCAGCATTACGACACGGATGGGCGATCCGGTGGTGGTGCCATGTGTGGCATATGCAAATCCCAAGCCTGTCTACCGGTGAGTGTTGTTCTTCCTGTTCTCTTGGTACCGTTGTTTTATTTTATATAAGTTCGGAGCAGTTGTAATTTGCTCATTTAAATCGCTTTCGTTTGCAGCATAATGTTTGTAAATAAGACGACAGTAAGCAGTGTTTAAATTCCGAATAAATGAGAATGCCGAACTACTCATTAGGGGGGTTAATTTTTTTCTCAAAAAGCGTCAGTCGGAAGCGGAATCTACGGAAAATTCTATGAATATATCTCCAAGAAACCATGGGTCTAAAATGCATTCCTAGCCGGCGGAAATACACTTCAAATTTGAGGTCACATTAAATATTAATTGCAATACCGTAAAATGTAAAAAGACCTATGTACACCAACGCAAAGACAAAAATAAAAACGCATGGTTTACCTCGTTTTATTTGAACGCTTAGTATCATGTATTTAAAGTGATTTTTCTTTTTCTTGTTTTCAACTATTAAAAAAATAAAAATTTTTTAACAAAAAAAATAAAAATCGCATTTTGCCGTTATCAATGCATTTGAAGCATACGTTTTTCATTTATGACATAACTCGTAGGAAAAAATCCAATAGTGTTACAATATCACCGTGCGTGCGAAATAAAATCGAGGATTTTATGCGGTTTATGCTTATATCGAAATCGGGCAAATTGTGGTTTTTGGTTAGATTTTTTAAAATCTGAAGTAACATATAAGTATATACGTGAGTTTTATACAAATCATAACCGATTTATTTCAAGTTCCTAGGGGCAATAAAATTTAATATGTTGAATTTTATTGAGATCGGCCAAGTACCTTTTACAAAGGGAGGTGGTTCCGCCCACTTTTCCCAAAAAACACGATTTTCCCAACCTCCCCTTAGACCGTGTATTGGGAAAATCTTTAATCCGTGACCGATTTTGTTCAATTGCAATACCAACCGTTGCAGAACAATAACACATGTTTCCGCAAAATTACCCCCCTAGACAGCCACCTGACCTGTTGTCTGCTTTCCACAGACAGACGGACATGGCTAGATCGTCTTAGAATTTGCAGTCGGTTTCCGCCGGCTAGGAATTACTTTTATTCCCACAGTTTCTTGGATAAATATTCAAAAAAATTTTCCGTAGATTTCGTTTTTGCCTGACGCTTTGTTAATTTTTTTCCACCCATACAAATTGACCCACCATAATGTAAAAGAGCTGATTTTTTTATTTCTTGAGTGCAGATTACGTCGCGGCAATTACTTTTGCCAAAAAACTACCTATGTCATACTAGCGGTTAGTTCGTAGTTTGAAATGTGAAATGTAGGAATATGTGAAATGTTAGAATTATATCAAGATATTCACGTTTCATTAATTGAAGTTTTTACTTAAAGAATTAACTGTTAATAACATATAAGTAAAAAAAATTAAAAAATTTCAGCCCTTATCACAGTTCTATCTTAAAATATCAAAAACCCGAAGTAATTCGATAATGCTGGTAGATTCGAATTCATCGTATTGAAGTCTTCTGAAATCGAGTCTAAGATTTACTATTTACGAACAAACATAGCCAGTGGTCCATTATAGACCGCTTGAGAAAAATCACCGTGTGATTTTTTTAAATCCTGTTTTTATAATTCGGTCATATTTTATTAGTCATATGCCATAAATACAACCAATTCTGCTTTACTTGATAGGCGCTTTCTATGAAAATGTTAAAAATTCTGGTAGAAAATCGCGGAAAACAGAATGAACGTACACTGAAAAAAAATCATATTCAATCTGATGAATTCCTACATTGGTTCATCAATAGTTCTTCGAATAATTACATTGATTCTTTAAATTAATGTAATTATTACATCAATAAATGCCTATAATTCATTGTTTCTATGTAAAATCGCTATACAAAACAAAACCATACAAACAAAAAGGCATTTTTGGTGCGGAAGGCAGAAAAAAATTAGCATTTTTCGGCGCAACAGAAAACACCATTCATTTTTCGACACACGTCCGTTGTCGCATTCAAACACTGAATCGTTGAAAAATCATCATGTACAGCAACCACCATTTGTGTGGCTGTGTTGTTTACACGTTTGTTTTGCCCGGGATCGGGCCAAAGGGCGTGGCCCCGCCCATATAAGCCAAATTTTGAAATTGTGATATCTTGCAAAATTTGTTAAAAAAAAGTGCTGTAATTTTGTGCATATGTATCTCGGTGTAGTCTACGTGATTGGTCCAAAAATGGGCGGGATCGGACCAATGGGAGTGGCCCCGCCATATAAGGCAAACAATGAGTACCAGAGAAAATATCAAACAAAGAAACAGAATCAAAGACAAGGTCGCGACCAAGCTGACGAACAGTGAACGGCCGAAGAACCATGGCATGTAAAAAGCACACATCACTTAGAAATAAACTAAATAGCGGAGTTCACGATAATGTATGTATTTGGTCTTGTATTTTGTCACTTTTCTATTTCTTGAGTGCAGATTACGTCGCGGCAATTACTTTTGCCAAAAAACTACCTATGTCATACTAGCGGTTAGTTCGTAGTTTGAAATGTGAAATGTAGGAATATGTGAAATGTTAGAATTATATCAAGATATTCACGTTTCATTAATTGAAGTTTTTACTTAAAGAATTAACTGTTAATAACATATAAGTAAAAAAAATTAAAAAATTTCAGCTCTTATCACAGTTCTATCTTAAAATATCAAAAACCCGAAGTAATTCGATAATGCTGGTAGATTCGAATTCATCGTATTGAAGTCTTCTGAAATCGAGTCTAAGATTTACTATTTACGAACAAACATAGCCAGTGGTCCATTATAGACCGCTTGAGAAAAATCACCGTGTGATTTTTTTAAATCCTGTTTTTATAATTCGGTCATATTTTATTAGTCATATGCCATAAATACAACCAATTCTGCTTTACTTGATAGGCGCTTTCTATGAAAATGTTAAAAATTCTGGTAGAAAATCGCGGAAAACAGAATGAACGTACACTGAAAAAAAATCATATTCAATCTGATGAATTCCTACATTGGTTCATCAATAGTTCTTCGAATAATTACATTGATTCTTTAAATTAATGTAATTATTACATCAATAAATGCCTATAATTCATTGTTTCTATGTAAAATCGCTATACAAAACAAAACCATACAAACAAAAAGGCATTTTTGGTGCGGAAGGCAGAAAAAAATTAGCATTTTTCGGCGCAACAGAAAACACCATTCATTTTTCGACACACGTCCGTTGTCGCATTCAAACACTGAATCGTTGAAAAATCATCATGTACAGC
Organism: Eudasyphora cyanicolor; assembly: GCA_963930755.1. Lineage (NCBI taxonomy): Eukaryota > Metazoa > Arthropoda > Insecta > Diptera > Muscidae > Eudasyphora > Eudasyphora cyanicolor. The sequence goes on from OZ005737.1 coordinate 97,648,203, forward strand.
AACCACCATTTGTGTGGCTGTGTTGTTTACACGTTTGTTTTGCCCGGGATCGGGCCAAAGGGCGTGGCCCCGCCCATATAAGCCAAATTTTGAAATTGTGATATCTTGCAAAATTTGTTAAAAAAAAGTGCTGTAATTTTGTGCATATGTATCTCGGTGTAGTCTACGTGATTGGTCCAAAAATGGGCGGGATCGGACCAATGGGAGTGGCCCCGCCATATAAGGCAAACAATGAGTACCAGAGAAAATATCAAACAAAGAAACAGAATCAAAGACAAGGTCGCGACCAAGCTGACGAACAGTGAACGGCCGAAGAACCATGGCATGTAAAAAGCACACATCACTTAGAAATAAACTAAATAGCGGAGTTCACGATAATGTATGTATTTGGTCTTGTATTTTGTCACTTTTCTATTTCTTGAGTGCAGATTACGTCGCGGCAATTACTTTTGCCAAAAAACTACCTATGTCATACTAGCGGTTAGTTCGTAGTTTGAAATGTGAAATGTAGGAATATGTGAAATGTTAGAATTATATCAAGATATTCACGTTTCATTAATTGAAGTTTTTACTTAAAGAATTAACTGTTAATAACATATAAGTAAAAAAAATTAAAAAATTTCAGCTCTTATCACAGTTCTATCTTAAAATATCAAAAACCCGAAGTAATTCGATAATGCTGGTAGATTCGAATTCATCGTATTGAAGTCTTCTGAAATCGAGTCTAAGATTTACTATTTACGAACAAACATAGCCAGTGGTCCATTATAGACCGCTTGAGAAAAATCACCGTGTGATTTTTTTAAATCCTGTTTTTATAATTCTGTCATATTTTATTAGTCATATGCCATAAATACAACCAATTCTGCTTTACTTGATAGGCGCTTTCTATGAAAATGTTAAAAATTCTGGTAGAAAATCGCGGAAAACAGAATGAACGTACACTGAAAAAAAATCATATTCAATCTGATGAATTCCTACATTGGTTCATCAATAGTTCTTCGAATAATTACATTGATTCTTTAAATTAATGTAATTATTACATCAATAAATGCCTATAATTCATTGTTTCTATGTAAAATCGCTATACAAAACAAAACCATACAAACAAAAAGGCATTTTTGGTGCGGAAGGCAGAAAAAAATTAGCATTTTTCGGCGCAACAGAAAACACCATTCATTTTTCGACACACGTCCGTTGTCGCATTCAAACACTGAATCGTTGAAAAATCATCATGTACAGCAACCACCATTTGTGTGGCTGTGTTGTTTACACGTTTGTTTTGCCCGGGATCGGGCCAAAGGGCGTGGCCCCGCCCATATAAGCCAAATTTTGAAATTGTGATATCTTGCAAAATTTGTTAAAAAAAAGTGCTGTAATTTTGTGCATATGTATCTCGGTGTAGTCTACGTGATTGGTCCAAAAATGGGCGGGATCGGACCAATGGGAGTGGCCCCGCCATATAAGGCAAACAATGAGTACCAGAGAAAATATCAAACAAAGAAACAGAATCAAAGACAAGGTCGCGACCAAGCTGACGAACAGTGAACGGCCGAAGAACCATGGCATGTAAAAAGCACACATCACTTAGAAATAAACTAAATAGCGGAGTTCACGATAATGTATGTATTTGGTCTTGTATTTTGTCACTTTTCTATGCTTACAAAAACAAATTACATTACATTTTAAATACAATAATGCAGGAATGTATTTTTGAAAAATCATTGTATTTCAAAATTTAGTTAATAATTTTTCATATACATATAGCCCCCACATATATTTTATGTCCAATTTGGCGTATTAGCGCTACAATAGCTGTATTTTACATCCAATCATTTTGAAATTTCAAAATGTATGAATGTGATGAAAGATTGATGTAAGAAATTTCATTGTTTTGATGTAGTACACAATTTGAATGAAATTGACGGTCACCAAATTGAAGAAGGTATTCACTAAATCAATGGAATAATTACATCAATTCAATGAAAAACAATTGAAGAAACTTTTTCATTATTTTGATGTACCATATTATTTTTAGTGTATCAAGAGAACAAAAAATTTTTTCCGCGTAATTGACAACTAATGCGGTCTTAGTACAGGACAAACAAATTTTAAGATCCAGGTGGAGCAAATAGTTGTGTATGCAAAATTCCGATATTCGCGAAAAATGAATCCCTTTTGTAAATTATGCTTCAGCAGTTGCATGAAATTATTATTATTGATGTGCATGCCAAATATTAGCGTAATCTGTTGAGTAGATCGACAGGAAATAGAAAACAAAAAAGACCCACAAGCAGACTAATGAGGCCATATCTACCGCGAAAATTTATTTTTTGCAAAACTAAACAAATTGTGTTTTTATTTGGCGTCCCGAATCCACAAACCGATTTTCATCAACAAATTCGACACAAATTAATTTTAGGCTGTTTTAAAAAAATATCACCCAAATGGATTTATTGATGTTGTAGCTTATCCTATTAATATTATAAAATCGTTTGTTTGTCTGTTGCCGCATCACGTCTAAACGGCTGATCCGATTTTCTTGAAACTCGAAATTACCCCGAAATTAAATGGGCTACTTCGATTTTCTATTTTCCGCCAACTGATTTTCGACCACTTGACCGTTAAGGCTCCTGTTAGAGCTAGAAAGCCTAACTAGCATAGACAAGAGTGTTGTATAAACCATTGGCTACTCATGAAGTCTTTTTTTTAGCCACACGGAGGAAAATCGCCATTTTATATCGTCACCTGAAATCCAAAATAACGTAACCCACATGTTCATGATTTTTCAGGAGAAGCAAAAAACAAAGTAAAGTAATTTTAAGTTTTTGACCAAATATAGGGATTACAGACTATTAAGGCGAAATCAAATAACAAATCTAGCGCAATTAGTTGTGGCGTACATTTTGAATTAAATAAAATAACACATTGTAGGAATGTGTAGTTTAGCCTAATAGACTATAATTAATCATAAAATTAATATTGATTTTTTTTATGTTACGTGATTTTGGATTTCAGATGACGATATATATTTGAATTGAAAAAAAAATATATTTGAAAAAGAAATTTTTGAATATTATTTATTTCTGAACAAATACATTTTATTTGAAAATCTATAAAATTTATTTGTAGCGCATATTTTAATATATTAGAATATATAGAATATATTTACGAACTAAATTTCTCAAATAAAGTATGGTTGAAATTCAAATAATATTATTGTTTAGGAACTTCTCCAAGTATATTTTATTTTCAAAACTTTGTTCATTTTTCTAAATTCAGATTTAATTTTTCCATGATTTCGAATCACTTTAAAAATGTAGCAATTTTTTTCATTTTCAAATTCGACATATTCCAAGTAATGATTTGTTGTCAATGCTTCAAGTCAAGTGAAAAGACGTTTTCTTTTCACTTGACTATTCAAAACACCTTGCTTGACTTAAAAGGAACTCTTTGATCTTCAGATCAGCTCCAAAGTGAGAAAACCATGAAATTAAAAAAAATATTTTCTTGTTTTCAAATAGAAATTCTGAATTTCAATTAATAGCTTCTGAGTTTCAAATGAAAAGTTCTGAATTTCAAATGAAAAATTCTGAATTTCAAATGTCGAGCTCTGAATTTCAAGTGTCGACTTCTGAATTTCAACTGACGAATTCTGAATTACAAATGGATATTCTGAATTTCAATTGAGGAGTTCTGAATTTCAAATGTAAAATCTGAATTTCAAATGACGACTTTTGAATTTCAAATGGAATTTCTGAATTTCAATTGACGAGTTCTGAATTTCAAATGGAAATTCTGATTCTCAATTGACGAATTCTGAAAATTAAATGGAAAATCTGAATTTCAAGTGACGAGTTCTGAATTTCAAATGGAATTTCAATTGATATTTTCTGAATTACATTTGGAAATGGTGTAGTCCCAAATAAAATTTTATTAGGATGGATACAATGATTTGTTTAGAACAACATCCTCCCAAATAATATAATATGTGTGCTTGCCAAATATTATATATTAAGACTGTACCCTAAACATATACGAGTATATGTTTCAAGCAGAATATGTTTGGAATAATATACTACAGAAGCTATTTTTTTCAGTGTGCAGTGATCATTTCTAGCGCTATCAAAAACTTGAGTATTGTTTTTGTCCTTTCAGATGTCTTTTATAAGACACACAATTTTAAACTTTGTAAATATGAAGTACTTTGCGCTACAAATATGTGCGCAAAAAATAATTTTCAATTCTCAGATTGCTTAAGAGCTAATAATCTAGAAATGTTTATTTATATACTGACCACATAGAAGATGCGAAAACAACTATATGATGTCCAGTCTAAAGCCTTTTAAAAATGTGTCGTTCACCTCATGTTATGGTAACATATCTAACGTTGTCAATTCTCAGACTGTGGTCAGTGTAGCAGTGATCAAAACAATTTTCAGTCTTTCTGTACTTTAAAAGTCGCTTATGATCTCCAACGGAAGCGATTTTACACTAAGCGACTTTTGACCTCTTTTCCGTTGCGGCTCCCATAAAAGGTAAAAAGCTGGAAATTTGGCTTATGTATAGACTCGAGTTTCGATCAGAAATGGGCTTGATAGTTGACAAGCCAAAAGCACGAGGTAGTGGTACCTCAAATGATGGTAACACCGCAAGACGATTTTTTAATAATCCTGCTTTGGCTGCTCAAATAACTGGTGTTGACGAGGGGCTTATACTTAGATGAGCAACATTGTGCAACTGCAAGCTGTGTCATCAGGATATGCAATAAACATGGATACATTTAAACAATTCGCACTAGACACAGCCAAAGGGCTGGTAGATAAATACCCTTGGTATTATATGCCACCTTCAGTACACAAGATATTAGTTCATACCTACGAAGTAATGGGTAAGTTCCAATTGGAGAGCTTTCAGAGGAAGCTGCGGATATTAAAAAATATAACCTCCAATATACCAGGATAACTTCTACAGGGTTTTCCAGCTGTCACTTCTGAAGCTTTTATTCTTTGACATTTGACAAGTAGAAACTATTCCATTACTAAAAATGGAACGATACACGATTCAACAACGCATTGGAATTATTAAAATTCACTACAAAAATGGTGAAAATCTTGTAGTCACAGTTCGCAAAACTAAAGCATTTTTGGGTCGTCGGACCGCAATACAGAAATTGGTGGAAAAATTCGAACTGTTGGGACAAGTTGATGACGTGAAGAATAAAACCCGTGCACGTCGCTCAAGAACAACTGAGAATATTGCTGCTGTAGCCCAAAGTGTTGAAGAAACCCCAGGTTTGTCCATTCCTCGTCGCTCTTTGGAATTAGGCGTTCCACAAACGTCATTACACCGTATCTTGCATAAAGACTTGGGTCTTAAGGCTTATAAAGTTCAGTTAACACAAGAACTCAAGCCGGCCGATCATCAACAACGTCGTGTCTTTGCTGATTGGGTCCTTGAAATGCATGAAAATGATCCGGAATTCCATCGAAAAATCATCTTGACTGAGGTTACGTCAACAAGCAAAATTGTCGCATCTAGGGCTCGGAAAACCCAAGAGATATTGTTGAGAAGCCTCTCCATCCTCAACGTGTGACTGTTTTGTGCGGTTTATGGTCCGGCGGGGTCATTGGACCTTACTTTTTCGAAAATGAGGTTGGACCAACAGTTACGGTCAACGGATTGCGCTATCGAGAGATGATCTGGACAACGTTTACATTCAACAAGACGGCGCTACGTGCCACACAAGCAACGCAACCATTGCTCTGTTACGGGAAAAGGATATGGTCCTGTAAGCGTGGTCGTGGTGGCCTTTTGGCTGATGTTGTTTTTCATTATTATGAAATAAACATCCGATCATTTATCTAAAAAAATGTATTTTTTCTTTAAATGCAACAAATACGGATTTAATGCACATGTTATTGTTGAGCTTGGATCCATTCATTACAGGTCAACGAAAATTGCCATGCAAAAAGAAAAGTGCAATTTTAAAATCTACAATTGAATTGTTGCAAGAATAGCGAATTTAAGTTTACATCCTTGAATATATTTTAAATTAATTGAATATTTTAAACATATATTTCAAAATAAATAATATTAAATTAGTGATTTTTAAAGATCATGTGGCACACTTGTTTTAATCTCTATGAAATTGGGCGTAGACAATTGCAACCACGCCTATTTTATCAGACTGTCGTCCCTGTATCGCTAGGAATATACTGTGTACATTTCAGAGCTATATCCGCATTCTTACTATTTTTGTCGCTCTCCCCCATTTAAGTGCAACGCTGGGTATTTAAAAGCTAGTATAATATAATAATGTATAACATAATTATTAATTATTTCTATTTTTTGCACTACCACTGTGCTAGTCCGAAAATGTAGCAGAAAGGAGACTATAGGGGTAAGCCTACTTCGACATTGCTGAACCCAGTGCCGGAAACTGTGTTAGCTCTAGATATTTGGCCACTAAGTTTGCTGGGAAACCTGAAAGGTATGTTATCTGGAGGTACAATTTTAAGCGGAAGGCTTAAAATCCTCCTGACTGCACCAATATTTGAAAATTCGTCAAGAATTTGTAATGTCGTGCCTTTTCTAACAAATTCATCGACTTTGCAGTTCCCAAGGATATCCCTATGCCCACACGATAAAAATCGCTTCTGTAGTATATTGTCGGCTTTAAATAAATATATTTTTAGGGTAAAATCTAAATATATAATATTTGGTACACATACAAATTTTATATTTGGGAAGATGATGTTCTAAACATCCTATAATTATACCCTCCACCATAGAGTGGGGGGTATATTCATTTTTTCACTCCGTTTGTAACACCTCTAAATATTGATCTGAGACCCCATAAAGTATATATATTCTTAATCGTCGTAAAATTCTAGGACGATTTAGCCATGTCCGTCCGTCCGTCTGTGGTAATCACGCTACAGTCCGCAATAATAGAGCTAGGTTGATTAAATTTGGTACAAATACTTCTTATAGTTGCAGGTTGTTTGGGATTGCAAATGGCCCATATCGGTCCATATTTAGATATAGCTCCCATATATAGCATCTAACTTGTTGTGGTTCCTATTGTTCTCATCTACTATAGGTGCGGTCACATGCTATCCATGGTGGAGGGTATATAAGATTCGGTATGGGCGAACTTAACACTTTTACTTGTTTTATATTAACCGAAAGCTAAATTTTTTGTGTATTAGTTTCGTAAGTTTTGCTTGGATCCCGGCGAGAGTATAACTCATGAAACAAATGTCGTCAGCGTAATCTAAGTCGCTTAACTTTTGATGTGGGGGCAGTTGGATGCCATCGAGGATTTCATCATTTGTTTTTTGAAGAACATTGTCAAGTGCGACAATAATTAAAAGTTGTGACAAAACGCAGCCTTGACCTAACCCGTTTCGGACCATACATGTAGAGCTTGTTTAATGTTTTAACTGAGCCAATTACGGCCACTTTTCTGTAGACTCTAGGTACTATAAAATTATTCCCCTGTACGAAATTTCAAGTATTTGTATGCACTGGTATTAAAGTTAAAAGCTGTTAACTTTTGGTACAAAAAGTTCCATTTGTGTGGGAGGTACCAAAAGGGGCGGGCCAATAACGCCCATTTACAATAATACAATAATGTGTGATTTTTTAGAACGGAAGTTCTGAAATTATTGATCTTGTAATTAGCCAATCGGAGAAGTTTCGGCGTTTCAAATGATCAAGTGGCTTTAGTTCTTGAGACAGTTTGATCTTATAAGGATGAAGGCCATGGTCTTTTCGCAAAATACACCACAGTATGGTTTGATAGATTCCCAATTCCTGAGAACGACGTGGAATCGACTGATGTGGCTCATCTTGAACGGATACACTTACGGCTGCGATATTTTCGTCGCTTCGAGCGGTACGGCGTCTCTTTGGCGCCGGAACATCCAAAAGAAAAATAATGGATTTAAATTTATCTACTGTAGCACGCACAACCTGTCGAGTGGGGTTATTATTTCGACCGAAAATTGGAGTAAGCGCTCTTAAAGTTAAGAGCTCAGAATTTCGGTAGTAATTTTTAATGATTTCCAAACGCTGCATGTAAGTGAACTTTACCATGATGAAAATTTTGACTTCGACTAACGTTTTGACACTGAAAGATCATTAAAAATTTTTAAGGGTGCGTTGACATAAAGATAAGAAATTGTTATGTCTCAATTAGAAAACCCTATATTATCAGCATTTATAGAACTTTGATACGAATATCGAACGTGAAATTGCAACAGTATCGGCCGATTTATGCTTGAAAACCGTCGAAAATTGGGTTCAGCGTCTGGACTTCTGCGAGCGTGCCCGTGGTGGCCATGCAAAAGAAATCGAGTTCCATACATAATGGCATCGAACGTACTTTCACAGGAATAAAGAATTTTATTGATATCCAAAACCGTTTTTGTTTTATTTAAAAAAACTTTTGTAGCGCTCTTATTGACGGACCCGATATTTCCAGTAATAAAATTGAGTGCAATCCATGGTGGAGGGTCTATAAGATCCGCCATGGCCGAACTTAACGCTTTTACTTGTTTAATATTCTTATTATCATTAATAAGTATCCCAAAGCTAGAGTGCTGAAATTTTGTGTGAATGCAGTTTATAAGATTGGTCCAAAAATGGGCTGAATCGGACCAAAGTGCGTGGCCCCGCCCATATATGCCAAATTCGCTGTAATTTGGTGTATCTGGTGGCAGTCTACGTAATTGGTCCAAAAATGGGCGGGATCGGACCAATGGGCGTGGCCCTGCCCTGGTAGGCCAAATTTTGAAATTGAGATATCTTACACAATTTGTTAGCGAGAGAGCTGAAATTTTGCGTATATCTATTTCGACGTGATTGTTCCAAAAATGGGCGGGATCGAACCAATAGGCTTGGCCCCGCCTATATAGACCACATTTTTAAATTGAGATATATTGCACAATTTATTGGCGAGCGTGCTGTAATTTTGTGAGCATGTATGTGGTCGCAGTCTACGTGATTGTTTAAAAAATGGGCGGATCGGACCAATGCGCGTGTCTCCGCACAAATCCATTGAGAAATCTTGCACAATTTGTTAGCGAACATTACAGCACTCTACCTAACCAAATTGTGCAAAATATATCATTTTAAAAATTTGGCATATATGAGCGGTGCCACGCCCACTTGGTACATCGGAAATTCAAGTACCCTATTTTCACCACCCCCCACACATGTACATTCTGTGAAAATTTCAAGAACATCGGTCCTGCCGTTTAGACGCCTATACGGTACAAACAAACCAACAAACACACATTCTTCTTTATATATATAGACTAGCTGAGCCCGGTGCGCTTCGCTGCCCATGTCAAAATTAGCGCTGTAGAAGGTTTAGGTTTAGGTTTAGGTTAGGGTGGCAGCCGTATTTTTTTACAAGCTCACATAGACCAGTTTAGGTCCCTAGTGTTACCACGGGCTGAAATGCCCCTCATCGAAACCAACCTGTTTGATATATAAATTTATCGATAGTACGAATATCAGTACTGGAAAGATCTGTTAGGCTGCCTAAAAAGGCCGACCCCAGTATATCCAGTCGTCGTTTACTCAAAGCGGGACAGTCGCAAAGCAAGTGCTCAATGCTTTCCACTTCTTCCTCATCTCCACAGCTTCGGCAGAAGTCATTGGAGTCAATACCCAATCTTTTGGCGTGTTCGCCGATCAAGCAGTGTCCCGTCAGAACCTGTACTAACGTAGACAATCGTTTCCTCTCTAGTGCGAGGAGATATTTTGACCTTCTCAGGTCATACCTTGGCCAGATTTGTCTAGCTACCCTGCAGGTGCCGATTTCTGTCCATCTATCGTTGGACTGCCTGATTGCCTCTTGCCTAAGCCAAAGCTTGCAAGTGGATAGTGGCGCACCAATATATGCAAATTCTTCGAGAATTTGTAATGTCGTCCCTTTCCTAGCAAGTTCATCGGCTTTGCAGTTCCCCGGGATATCCCTATGCCCAGGCACCCATATGAGGTGTATATTAAACTGCTCAGCCATCTCGTTAAGAGATCTGCGGCAGTCGAGGGCTGTTTGTGAATTTAGGGATGTTGCCTCCAGAGAATTGATGGCAGCCTGGCTGTCCGAGTAAATGACAACGCCATTGTTGGTTACTATGTTGCGACTCAGCCACTTGGCGACTTCCCATATTGCCATTATTTCGGCTTGATAGACACTGCAGGTATCTGGTAGTCTGTGAGCTATATCCAGACTAAGTTCTTCACAGTGTACTCCGAAGCCAACCTTTTCATCAAGCTTCGAACCATCCGTGTAAAAGTGGAAATGGTTTATATTACCTGGTATTCTGCCGACCCATTCATCTCTGGCGGGAATCATAGTGATGTAATTTCTCTCGAAGGTGTACACTGTTGGTATATAGTCCACTCGGTCGGTTACCATAGCACTACACTTTGATATCCTCATGTGACCATAGTTCTTGTACCTCCACATTGATAGGCAGTTTAATCTTATTGCCGCTTTGGTTGCAACTTCTCTCGCCACAATATTAATCGGCAGTATATGGAGTAGGGCTTGTAGAGACTCGGTCGCTGTAGTCCTTAAGGCTCCGCTTATGCTCAGGCAGGCAGTCCTCTGAACCTTTGTTAGTAGGTTGGTAATGGTTAGTTTGTCAGTTGCCGTCCACCATACCACAATACCGTATAACAGTATTGGACGAACTACTGCTATATATATCCAGTGGACGATTTTAGGAGAGAGTCCCCACCGCGACCCTACAGCCTTTTTGCAGGAATATAAGGCGACGTTGGCCTTCCTTACACGTTCCAATACGTTAAGTCTAAATAACATTTTCCTATCTAGAATTATTCCTAAAAATTTTGCACTTTCAGAAAAGACTAGATCTGTTCCATTTATCCGAGGTGGAGGGTCCACATGTGGGACATTATTCATCCTAGTAAAGAGAACCAATTCTGTCTTGTTGGGGTTAACGCCCAAACCGCTGCTTCTGGCCCATCTAGCCAACTTGTTCAGAGCCACCTGTAGGATGTCTCTGAGGACGTTTACGAATTTGCCACTCACTGCGATTGCCACGTCGTCCGCATATGCCACGACCTTGCAGCCACAACGTTCTAGATCTAGCAGGATTTCATTCACCGCTAGGTTCCAAATTAGTGGAGACAATACTCCTCCTTGCGGGGTCCCTCTGTTTACATACCTTGTTAGAGTTGTGGACCCTAGACATGCTGTTATGCGTCTTCTGGTGAGCAGACTTTGAATTAGTCTAATCAAACTAGTGTTAACTTTTAGATGTGAGAGTGCCGCAATTACCGCATCGGAATGAATGTTGTTAAAAGCCCCTTCTATGTCAAGAAATGCCACCATGGTGAATTCCTTGAAATGCAGGGACGATTCGATAGTGCTCACAAGTTCGTGCAGGGCTGATTCAGTAGACTTGCCCTTGTTGTAAGCATGTTGGTTCCCCGACAGGAGTTTTGTATCCAGGTTTTCCCTAATGAAATGATCTAAAAGTCTTTCCAGACCTTTCAATAAGAACGAGGATAGGCTAATTGGTCTGAAGTCTTTTGGCCTAGTGTGTGATATCTTTCCCGCTTTAGGTATGAATACCACTTTGGTATCCCTCCATCGATTCGGGACGTATGAAAGCCTGATACAGCCTACATAAATTTTCTCCAGCCAGGGGATAATGTACTTTAACATTTTCTGCATTTCTGCTGGAGTGATGCCATCTGGTCCAGGTGACTTGAAGGGCTCAAAGCTGTTAATAGCCCAGCTTATTCTGGATCTCTCAGTCAAGAAGCTAGCGACGCTCGCAGTCCACTCGCACTCTTGTTGGTCCTGCTGATCCTCGGGTTCTGTTATAGAGTTCCCCGGGAAATGTGTGTCGAGCAGTACATTGAGCGGCTGCTCGCTGTTTTTGGTCCAGTTATTTGCCTCATCCTGTAAATATCCCACTGTACAGGGTGAAGAAGATAATATCTTCCTCAGCCTAGCGGCGTCGGAGACCTTTTCCACTTCACCACAGAAGGTATACCAAGAGCGCCTTTGCGCCTTTCTAAGCTCCTTCTTATAGATCTTGAGTTGCTCTTTATAGGCATCCCAATCATTAGCGACCCCAGTAGATTTAGCCTTATTGAATAGCTTGTTGCAGGTCTTTTTCATAGCCGTTAGCTCAGAAGTCCACCATTGGGGTTTAGTTTTTCCCTTGTACCTTGTTTTTGGACAGGCTTCTTCAAGGGATCTATTGAATGATATGGTGATATGATCGACCAGATTATCCAAACCGGCTTTGTCATTCGGTTCGTACGGAAGTTTAGAGTTGAGGACTTTCTTGAAATTCTTCTCATACAGATGCCACTTTGTCTTCCTTACATTTCTGTGGACGGCGGGTTTAGGCGCTTTTTCCGCGAGTTTGAACTCAATATAATGATGATCTGAGAATGAGTGGTCGTCCAGTACATTCCACCCAATAATTTTGTCTGACAGCCGGTCAGTAGCAAACGTTACGTCGAGTACCTCTTGTCTGTCTTTAATTGTGAAGGTCGGTTTATTACCTATGTTACAAATACTAAGATTGGTAGTTAGAATAAAGTCAAGAAGCGAATCACCCCTATTGTTTATATCCGTACTACCCCAGATAGTATGATGAGCGTTCGTGTCTGCGCCAATAATCAGCTCGAGCTCGTCAGACGTTGCTTCTTCTACCACTTCCCTGAATAGAGCAGTCGGTACTACAGATTCATAAGGCAAGTAGCTGGAGACCACCCAATATATGCGATTACCGATCTCCAGGCTAGCAGCTGTTTGGTCTTTACCACTTAAATTAGTCAGGAGAAAGATACTTAGATCTTTCCTGGCCAAAATGCAGGTTCTTGGAGTGCCTTCACAGTTGGCCACAAGCAGTTTAAAGTTGGGTGTCCTAATACCGCACACCCTTCCTCCCACTACGTAGGGCTCCTGTATCAGGACGATGTCTACTGCGCCTGTGGACAGGCGCAGCAATAGAGCCGCTGAGGCTGCTTTAGCGTGATGGAGGTTAATCTGTAGAATTCTTACCATCATTGGTAATTGACAGATTAACATCCACCCCAACAAGGGTGTTATCGAACTCTTCGTCCGTATCGTCGAGAAGCATGTCCCCGCCAGATGCGTCAAAGAGTCCGGAGACTCCCCTCAGCCCCTCTGTGTCAGAAGTAGAGCTTTCGTCCTCAGAGTAGGACGTTACAGATCTTCTGTTAGAGTTGGAGTCACCAGAAATAATAGGCGTGGCTACCTCCGCACTTACAGAAAGTGCCACGGTGGACGACTCACCTTCTGCAGTGGGAGCTATATCCTGCTTGTATATCTTCAAGATTATAGTCTCGAAGCCATATTGTAGGGTTGCACTCGCACTTTGTATATGGGAGGTGGATTCAGCGTTTAGGATAAGATTGACCTGCCGCTTTTTACCATCCGCCTCACCCACCTTGCTGATTCTCCAATTATGGGCCGGCAGACCAGGATTGGAATCTTTTATTATTTCTAAGATGTCAGCCGGGTTGGAGGGCTCTTCTGTAACCCAGGTGATGGCTCTAGGGTGACTAGGGATGTTGTTTTTTTCGACAACATACAACTGGGCACCCGGCCACACCTCACCCGCTCGACTCAGAGCAGCCTTATAAAGGTCTACTGATCTGGCATCACCGAAATATAAGAGCTTTACTCTCCCCTGATGCCATCCTGCATCGTTGCAGATTGGTGGTTTGCCCGGCATTTCTCTACGGACATCGAGGTAATGAGCCATAATGGCTGATTGTACATGACTCCATTTGTCCTTGAGGATGGATCCATCCTCACTACTTCTGTCTATAACAGCCATCACTAGACTCTCCTTCGCCACTTCATTGAAGGGCTTGGTGAGTGTCCTGTTGATGGTGACATTAGGGCCTCTTGCCTTTTTCGAAGGCAGGGGTTCATCAGGTGATCTGATTCGTTTTACTTTATTAGCCGTTAACACAGCTGAATTTGTGGCTCTTTCAGCCGACTCATTGGCCTTAGAAGCATCTATGACGCCTTTAGCCCAGGTAAGTGACTCTTTTTGTTTTTCGGTAAGAGCCGAAACCTCAACAGCCTCCAACTTCGTCAAAACTCTGAGCGCTACACGATGCTCATTGTGCTTCCGTTTTGACGGTCGGACATGACGTTTTCCCCTCACCGCACCACCTGTTGTGAGTACTTGGGGGAGATTTTCACCATTTTTGGTGTGGTCGGCTTTGGCCAAGACCAACGGACGGACAGTCGGACGATTGTGGAACCGCGCTCCATCGGAACACGAAGGCATCCCCGTCAAGAGAATTTATTTTAATTTTGTCTGTATTAGACCGTAATAGGTACTACGATGTAGGCCTTACAGACTTTGTACAGATTTTTGCTATTGCGTAATAGGTACTGGTAACTATCCGCTATGTGATAAACACGTCCGTTCACTGCGAATGATCAGCAACGAATCTCGCTGTAGAAACTGTATTTTATATCCGATCAGTACGAAAATCGGCAGAAAGAGGTTTGTTATTACATGAAGGAACACTGCCAAATTCGGAGAAAATCGGTTCAGATTTAGATATAGCCCCCATATATATGTTACCCCCGATTTGATATGTAAGCGCTGTAGAAACTGTATTTTATACCCGATCAGTACGAAATTCGGCAGAAAGAGGTTTGTTATTACATGAAGGAATACTGCCACATTCGGAGAAAATCGGTTCAGATTTAGATATAGTCCCCATATATATGTTACCCCCGATTTGAAATTCAAGCGCTGTAGAAACTGTATTTTATATCCGATCAGTAAGAAATTCGGCAGAAAGAGGTTTCTTATTACATGAAGGAATACCGCAAAATTCTGAGAAAATCGCTTCAGATTTAGATATAGCCCCCCATATATATGTTACCCCCAATTTGACATGTAAGCGCTGTAGAGACTGTGTTTTATATCCGATCAGTACGAAATTCGACAGAAGCAGGTTTCTATTTTACATGAATGAGTATTCAAGGAAAATCGATTCAGATTTATATATAACCTCCATATATATGTTCCTCCAGATTTGGTTACAAAGCGCTATAGAAGTTGTAGTTTACTTCCGATCATTACAAAGTTCTCCAGAAAAATGTTTCTCAATTTAGGAACGAATATTGCTTAATTTAGCGATTATCGGTTCATTTACCAATTATTCAAAATTATTATCGCAATGACCCTTATCGCATTGTTAGGGAGGTGTAGGGTATTATATAGTCGGTCCCGCCCGACTTTCTGCCTTTCCTTACTGGTATTAGTAATAAATTCACTGAATGAAAAAATACCGAACTCAGTGGAAAGTCCAGAAAATAGAAATGTATACTTATAAAATTTCCAAATTCTTGTTTCATTGGTCATGCATCACATCAGCTCTAATTATCGCATACCGAGCATTTTTGTTCATGTATTTCCTATATAATACTTGCAAGATATATCAAAATATGGGCTGTGCCACGCCCACTGGTCCTATTCCGCCCATTTGTAAGCCAATCACGTAGACTGCTACCAGATACATATACGCAAACTTTCAACACTCTCGCTAACAAAATGAGCAAGATAATTCAATTTCAAAATTTGGCTTAAATGGGCGGTGGCACGCCCATTGGTCAGATCCCGCCAATTTTTGGACCAATCACGTGGACTGTCACCAGATACATATACACAAAATTCCAGCACTCTCGCTAACATATTGTGCAAGATATAAAAATTTCAAAATTTGGATTATATGGGCGGGGCCACACCCATTGGTCCGATCCCGCCCATTTTTGGACCAATCACGCAGACTGCCACCATATACATATACACAAAATTCCAGCACTCTAGCTAGAAAATTGTGCAAGATATCAAAATTTCAAAATTTGGTCTATGTTGGCGGGGCCACGCCCATTGGGCCGATCCCACCCATTTTTGGACCAATCACGCAGAATGCCACCATATACATATACACAAAATTCCAGCACTCTCGCTAACAAATTGTGCAAAATATCTCAATTTCAAAATTTGGATTATTAATACATGAAGGAATACTGCCAAATTCGGAGAAAATCGGTTCAGATTTAGATATAGCCCCCATATATATGTTACCCCCGATTTGACATGTAAGCGCTGTAGAAACTGTATTTTATATGCGATCAGTACGAAATTCGGCAGAAAGAGGTATGTTATTACATGAAGGAATACTGCCAAATTCGGAGAAAATCGGTTCAGATTTAGATATAGCCCCCATATATATGTTACCCCCGATTTGACATGTAAGCGCTGTAGAAACTGTATTTTATATCCGATCAGTAAGAAATTCGGCAGAAAGAGGTTTCTTATTACATGAAGGAATACCGCAAAATTCGGAGAAAATCGGTTCAGATTTAGATATAGCCCCCATATATATGTTACCCCCAATTTGACATGTAAGCGCTGTAGAGACTGTGTTTTATATCCGATCAGTAGGAAATTCGACAGAAACAGTTTTCTATTTTACATGAATGAGTATTCAAGGAAAATCGATTCAGATTTATATATAACCTCCATATATATGTTCCTCCAGATTTGGTTACAAAGCGCTATAGAAGTTGTACTTTACTTCCGATCATTACAAAGTTCTATAGAAAAATGTTTCTCAATTTAGGAACGAATATTGCTTAATTTAGCGATTATCGGTTCAAAATACATTTACCAATTATTCCAAATTATTATCGCAATGACCCTTATCACATTGTTAGGGAGGTGTAGGGTATTATATAGTCGGCCCCGCCCGAATTTCTGCCTTTCCTTACTGGTATTAGTAATTATTTCACTGAATGAAAAAATACCGAATTCAGTGGAAAGTCCAGAAAATAGAAATGTATACTTATAAAATTTCCAAATTCTTGTTTCATTGGTCATGCATCACATTATCATATTGCGATTGTATTGGAGTGAGCAGCTGTAATTATCGCATACCGAGCATTTTTGTTCATGTATTTCCTATATAATACTTGCAAGATATATCAAAATATGGGCTGTGCCACGCCCACTGGTCCTATTCCGTCCATTTGTAAGCCAATCACGTAGACTGCTACCAGATACATGTACGCAAAATTCCAACACTCTCACTAACAAAATGAGCAATATAATTCAATTTCGAAATTTGGCTTATAAGGGCAGGGGCAGGGCCACGCCCATTGGTCCGATCCCGCCCATTTTCTGACCAATTACGTAGAATGCCACCATATACATATACACAAAATTCCAGCACTCTCGCTAAGATATTGGGCAAGCCATATCAATTTCAAAATTTGGTCAATGTGGGCGGGGCCACGCCCATTGGTCCGAACCCGCCCATTTTTGGACCAATCACGTAGATCGCCAACGGATATATATACACAAAATTCCAGGTCTCTCGCTAACAAATTGTGGAAGATTTCACATTTTTAAAATTTGGCTTATATGGGAGGTGCCAAGCCCATTGGTTCGATCCCGCCCGTTTTTGGATCAATCACTTGGACTGCCATCAGATACATATGTACAACATTACAACACTCTAACTGACAAATTGTGCAAGATATATAAATTTCAAAATTTGGCTTATATGGGCGGGGCCACGCCCATTGGTCCGGTCCCGCCCATTTTTTGACCAATTACGTAGAATGCCACCAGATACATATACGCAACATTGCAGCACTCCCGCTAGCAAATTGTGCAAGATATCAAAATTTCAAAATTTGGTCTATGTGGGCGGGGCCACGCCCATTGGTCCGATCCCGCCCATTTTTGGAGCCATCACGTAGACTGCCACCATATACATATACATAACATTCCAGCACTCTCGCTAACAAATTGTGCAAACTATCTCAATTTCAAAATTTGGCTTATATGGGCGGGGCCACGCCCATTGGTCCGATTCCGCCCATTTTTGGAAAATTCACATAATGTGACACTAAATGCATACACACGAAATTTCAGCACTCTAGCTAAAAATTTTTCTCAATACCAAAATTTGACCCATATGGGCGGGTCCACGCCCACTTGATATATCGAAAATTCAAGTACCCAATTTTCAACACCCCCTACATGTACATTCTGTGAAAATTTCAAGATGATCGGTCAAGCTGTTTAGACGTCTATACGGAACAAACAAACAAACCCACAAAGAAATCCACAAACAGACACTCTCTTTTATATATATAGATAAAACCCATTTACAAGGAATCTGAAGTGTCTTCTTTCTTTCATTCTTTGACTTGAACATCTACTCCAAATACCAAATACTAAAATTGTGTTTGAATTTCAAACATCACCCAACAAATATGTGGCTAAATATTTCAAAGTGCGATGTCGCAGAAAAAACGGTTAATGCCATTCGAATTAGCGGATCAAAATTATGCGGAGTACATTGTTTTCATGGAGGATACATTTTTGTGCACACTCAGTGTTATTGTAGGAAACAAACAGAAAAAAAGTAAAAGCGTTAAGTTCGGCCATGCCGAATATTATATTCCCTTCACCATGGATTGCATTTAGTTGTATTACTGAAAAAATCTTTGGATATGGAACAAATCATGGATCGATTAGTCAAATGTTAGTCCTCAAATTCTTTATTGAAAAATGTGGTATTTATAGCTTCAATTAGCATATTTGAGAGCAACTTCTACACGGGGACTACAACAAAATATAAACTGATTTGCATAAATTTTGATCCGATGAATTCTTGCCAAAATAGAATACAAACTGCTAAGTTTCAGCTAAGTTGCTTAGAAAATGTGGTGTTTATGGCTTAAACAAGCCTTTTTGGGAGCGCCATATATAGGTGGACTATAACAGAATATGAACTCATTTAAAAAAATTTTGTTGTGGTGAATTCTTGTCTAAATTAAATACAAAGTGCAAGGATTCAGATAAAATGCTAAGAAAATGTGGTATTTATGACTTAAATAAGCGTATTTTGGAGCGACCTCTATAGGTTAACCATAAGAAAATATTAACTGATTTAAAAAATTTTTAATGTGATAAATTTTTATCTAAATAAGATTCAAACTGCAAGTCATTTTCATCAACAAGTGCCTGCTACTTGATATACTACATATATTCATGTATACTTACAAGTGACATGTCGTCGCCGTCGTGCAGAAGTAGCTATGTGTTTGTTCCTAATCTTCCAAGAGAGCAAATTAACTGTTTAAATTTATTATATCGCAATAATTTTAATATGACATGAATTATGAATTCCAATGTGTATAATATATACCTTCGATTCCCTAATTAATATCATATGAAAATGATCGCGAAATAATAAAATTAGACAGTTTATTTCCTCTGCTGAAAAATTAGGAATAAACTTAAGCTACGGCAATAATTTTGAAAGAAGTACAACAAAGTCATTTTTTTCTGCGATTAAAATTAATAAAATGTTCAAAGAAAATAATAATAAGTAGGTTTATGATGAAACAATTCGAAATCGTTTAAAACGAAATGTCATGGGAAAATAGAACGAAATAAGCCCTACAACATCAGTCGAAAAAAGAGAAGCGCAAGTGGTAAAATTAAATTATATTACTATTTATTTGTCCAAAAACTATATAGTAATTTCTTTAATTATACAGTCTGTAGGAAATTTCCCGCTTGGGCTTTATTTTTTTGGACTGATGTAGGGCTTATTTCTTATTTGTTTTGTTTCAAAACATTTCGAATTGGTTCATCATAAACATACTCATTATTCTTTTCTTTGAACATTTTATTAATTTTAACAGAAAAAAGGCGGATTTTGTGTACTTCTTTCAAAATCATGCGTTCTTCGCGATTATTTCTTCTTTTTCCTTAGCCCATGGAGCTTTTATTTGCGTAGGATTTGTCATTTTTACATTTGTCATTTTTTTTAATAATATATTCCACTGTAGAAGGAGTGTCCTTGACTTAATCTCCAAGTTCTCTAAAAGTTGTTCCCTCCTCATGCCATTTAACAATGAGCCAGCGTTCTTCTACGGTCGTCTATTTTCCTGATACAACAACAACGAATTTTATGACTTTAAAACTTCTGACTAACTAAAGAGCCTTGCATTTATTGTTAAATTTGCTGCGAAATTTGAACGCACGCATGTAAGTTAACGGTAAGCTTCCGCCGCATACTTATGACGATTATTCGTTTTGACATAAATATTGTGATTTAATTTTTTTTCTATAACTACTAAAATATAGAGAACAAAAAATAATTTATGTACATGATTAAATAGACGAGGCCCGAAATAAGTAAAAAATAAATTTTTTTCAAAAATAAAAAAAATGTTCTTTCTAAAAAAGGTGTTCAAGTGTAGCATTGTCTGCGTACGATTATGCGTTTGAACCACTGTATAGTCTAGAAGTTCACTGTGAAGAATTTAATAAAGTGTGGGCTATTAGGAAGTTAGCTCTGCTCCGTAGTCCGCGCAGGTCTTCTTCTCGATCTTAGGTTTGTACAAGCTGAAAAAATATCGCTTCTGTAGTATTTTGTCCCAAACATATTCTCCTTGAAATATAAAAATATTTTGGGTACACTCGAAATATATTATATTTGGCACATACAAATATTATATATTTGGGAATATGTTGTTCTAAACAAATCTTTTTTTCCATCCTAATATATTTTATTTGAGCTGCTTTTCAGTAATTCAACGATAATTTTTGTCAGAAATTTTAGGTGTTCGTAAAATTCCTTTATAATTTAAATAAAAGGCGATTTTCTGCCGTGTATTTTCGTGGTACCAGACCCTCGAAATATATAACTTACATCGATATAACCGAAATATCTTGAAATAAAATCAAATTATTATGGTAATGACCTAAATCTTAAAGATGTGTTATATCTTTATTCAAATCTTAATATTAATATTTAATTAATACATCCTCAGTTGTAAGAAATTTTTTTTTGTTGGTATAACTAGAAATCAAAAATGAAAACAGAAATTTGAAAAGTGCAGAACGTTTTGAAATATATTTTTTAAACAGAATGTTTTTAGTGAAATTTCTAAACAATAAATGTATGATTTACTTAGTTTGAGAAGACGTTTCGGAAATTTATTTCGTTGATATACATAATTTTAAATTTCCTAGATTTTAAATAATTTTTTTTGTTAAAAATTGTGCAACATTTCAAAATTTTTTAATTAAATTAAAACTTATCAAAACCAGTAAGGAAAATGTAATTCGTGCGGCGCCGACTATATGATACCCTACACCATCTTGTAATTGCAGAATAAACACACATATAGTGGTTTAATATCTGAAACGATTACGTTTAAACTCGAAACGTTAGAAACTACTAAATACTTTTGATGATTCGCCGCTCAAGATATAGCCGACATATTTTGAAGACACCCACTAAATAAAAGAAGCTTTCATTTGAAATGCGGAAAACATATATATATTTTTTCGACCCGCCCTCAAGTATACATGCAGAAAAAATTGATTTTTTAGTATATTGTCCCAAAGATATTTAGCTTAAAACGGAGATATATTTAGCGTATACTCAAAATATATAATATTTACAAACAAATATTATATCTCCTATCTCCTAAAACTCTTAAGTGTATTTTTAAAATTTTTTATTGTCGAATTAGAATATCCTAGCGGTCATACGACTACTCACCAACGCATTTTGCGCCATCTTCACGGGTTTTTAAGTTACCTAAAACTCCTTTCTGTATGCCTCTATTCTAAGACAAAAACTCCTATGTTTGAAAATCAATAGAATTTATTTTGGACCGCATAATTAATATATAACAACAAATATATATTTACAAACAAATTTTCTTAAATAAAATATATGTTTATTAGGCCGGGTCAATTTGTGGGGAGGCAAAAAAGTCGCCATTGCTCAGTGAAAATCGTATTCTAGGGATCAGCAAAGTTTCTTATTTTGATCCCTAGAATACGATTTTCACTGAGCACTTCACTGAGTGGGGGTCGGTCATACATTTAAACTCGAGTGGAGCACTCTAAATGGGTCAAAGTGGGATTTTTTCCGGGACATCAGAATTCGTTTTAGAGGTATGGTTCCTTCGGCAAAGTTTCTTATTTTGATCCCTAGAATACGATTTTCACTGAGCAATGGGCGATTTTTAAATCGACCCGCCCTAATGTTTATATACAAATAAAATTATTGTTTAGGAATTTCTACACTTGTATTTTGTTTACAAAATCTTTTCAAAAGGTTGCAGATTTTTCGAATTTCCTTTTTTTCAATGATTGCGATTTATACCTTAAAAATTTAAAATGGTATTAATAGCTATATCTTTTGTTTTTAAGCACTAATTCATTTCTATTTATTCCAAGTCATCATTTGTTGTCAATCCTTGAATCAATGTATCATTATGAATGATTATAACATTTCAATTATAAAAGAATTTTAGGAACATTTACATTTTATGAAAAAATGAACGTTGAATTACTGAAAACATGAAACTTGTTTCACAATTAAGGTATTGATATATTTGCTGAATACTTAAATGCAAATAAATATTTGTTTCGTAAATAAAAGTCCAAAATTAAAAATATCAGGACGGAAACAAAGATTTGTTTAGAACAACATCTTCCCAAATATAATTATAATATTTGTGTGTGCCAAATTTCGAGTGTACCCTAAACATGTTTATATTTCACGCAGAGGATGTTTTGGGAAATATACTGCAGATGCAATTTTTTTTCAGCGTGCATGTCGTGGCTTTTTCACACATATGATTTTAATTAAAAGATAAATACAAAAATCTGATATATGAATACATCGCGGTTTGACAAAATGGCACGGCTTTTTGTCTCTCCTCAAAACTAACTGGTTTTCCAACAAGAGTTGTTATTTTGAATCACCCGGTTTTTCGATAGCTGTCATTTTGAAGCTTTTATTCTTTGACATTTGACAAGTAGAAACTACGTCATTACTAAAAATGGAACGAAACACGATTCAACAACGCGCTGAAATTATTAAAATTCGAAAATCATCGAAAAATCATCTTGACTGATGAGGCCCATTTCCACCTCGTTGGCTACGTCAACAAGCAAAATTGTCGCATCTGGGGCTCGGAAAACCCAAGAGTTGTTGTTGAAAATCCTCTCCATCCTCAACGTGTGACTGTTTGGTGCGGTTTATGGTCCGGCGGGGTCATTGAACCTTACTTTTTCGAAAATGAGGTTAGATCAACAGTTACGGTGAATGGATTGCGCTATCGAGAGATAATTAATGACTTTTTATTGTCGGAGTTGGATGGTATTGATCTGGACAACGGTTACTTCCAACAAGACGGCGCTATGTGCCACACAAGCAACAAAACCATTGCTCTGTTACGGAAAAAGTTTCCGGACCGTGCTATATCTCGAAGAGCTGATCACAATTGGCCACCGAGATCTTGTGATTTAACACCTTGCGACTTCTTCCTTTGGGGCCACGTGAAAGATAAGGTATACGCCAACAGCCCAGCGTCGGTTCAAGACCTGAAAGATACAATTCGTGAGGCTATCGAGGACATGGGGCAGCGACTGTGAGATTTGGTTATGGAAAATTTCATGAAAAGGAAAAGGTCCTGTAAGCGTGGTCGTGGTGGCCATTTGGCTGATGTTGTTTTTCATTATTAACGGCATACCTTCCTCTTTATTATGAAATAAACATCCGATCATTTATCTCAAAAAATTGAAAAATTGAAAGAACACCTCTTGTAGGAAAACCCATTAGTAAAAAACACATTGGTATTTTCGCCGGCGCACAGACGTATGTATACAATAAGTAAGTGTTACTGAAAACCCAAAATGGTCTGTTGGGTAAAAGTTGGATACAACTGGCGTTAGTGTTTGGAAGGAAATAATAACACAGTAGAACTCTATAACATCTTTAAATTGTGTATATTGTACAAATAGGTATAATGGTATTTCGATTGTGGCATTGAATGTTGCAACAATTGGTATTTCCTACTCAATTATCCCAACCTTCAGTTCCAAAAAAATATTCGTAAAATTATTTATTTTTTTGACAATTACACGTGCGACAAAATTGAAAAAAAAAATTAATGGTCATGGAAATGTATATAAAATTGTGAAAGCTTACTGGAAACAAAACAAAATTGTGTACTCAATTTTTTATTTTCTGGTCGACTTCGCATTTAAAAGGATATACAATTTTTTAAGGATATAATTATTCAAAAATTTTTATATAATTTTTCTGAAAGTCCTAATAAAAATCTAAATACTAATTTTGTTTTTAGAAAGTTGAACTGAAAAGTTACTAAAATGGCTTTGCAAATTTTAGACCTTCATTAGCATTTAAGATCCACGGTATAAAAATTCGCAAAAAAGATATTTTGCGGATCTTACTATTCAGTTCTTTTATATTACGTTGATGGTAATTTTGTTACTTTCTTATTTACAGAAATCTAAATGTGGTTTAAACAATCAACACAATTGCTTATATTTTAATTAAAATAGTTCTAAAAACATACTAACTGATCATTAAGATCAGCAAAATATATTTTTTTTACAAATGTTCTACCGTGGATCTTAGAGGATAATAAAGGACTAAACTTTTCAAGTCAATTTTTGCAACTTTTTGGGTCCACGTTCTAAAAACAAAAATATTATTTATAATAAATGTGCCTTTTCATTTGAATTTTTTTTTGTAAGTCCTAGTAAGACAATATGGGTGTCTTACAAGGACTTTCAAAAAAATTACAAAAAATTGTTGAATAATTATATCCTTAAAAAAGGTCATGTCTTTTTAAACGCGAACTCGGCCAGAAAATGAAAAACTGGCGCAGTGAAATAACACCCAAGCCGAAAATGAATAACACCCAACTTCGGGTTTCATTTCATTTTTTCAAATTTTGTTTTTAAATTTTTGTTACTAAGACCGAAATGAAATAAAACCTAAAATAAAATGAATTTGGAGTTTTGGGGATTTTTTCATTGTTTGGGATTTATTTCATTTTCATCGAAATCTAATTTTTCTTGGGCCGTATTTCATTTTATTTGGGGATTATTTCATTGACATTCAAAATGAAATTTAGAAAAGTTTTTAATAACAAAATTGTTAGATATCGCCTCCTTGTCGTTAGGCGGTTAGAATCGAATGAACATATTGAACGGGGTAATTTTAGGGTGGGCCTTGAGAGTAGTAATCAGAGAAGAAAATTTACAAATTTTAGGTTATAACAAATAGGAATATTTAAGTTGTAGGGTCAGAAAACATACCAGATGGTACGATTGCATTATATCATGAAATTAATACGCTTTAAATATTTGGAAATGGTAAGTAAAATAAGATTTACGACTATTTTGCTAGAGAGCCGATCAGTAACGGAACTGATTGGGTTTGTTCCCTTTTAACAATTTACGAATAAATACTGCTGTAAAAGAAAAATTGAAGAATAGATAAAGCAAGTGAAACAGAGAGAAAAAAGTCGCGGCGATTTTTTGGCATATTTTTCATCTGATTTACTATTTCTTCATGTCAGAAAATTTTATGTAAATTTTTAACCTATTTTCGTCTCCATTAACTCCTATTCATGTTTTCTCTTCCAACATATTTCACACACGAAGTTTCAGTTCTCTTCCAACAGTTTTCGGCGATTTTTTAATCTATTTTTCGTCTGCACTAATTGCAATTTCTTCAAGTTTTCTCTTCCAACAGTTTTTGAACATGAAGAAATAGTAATGCCGACGAAAAATGGGTTAAAAAATCGCCGCGATTGAAGAGAACTGAAACTTTATATGTGAAATAGTTTGAAAGAGAATTCTCTTCCAAAAGTTTTCATGTATTCTCATGTATTATATTCCAAAAGTTTTCAAACGTCAAGAAATAGTAATGCATTACAAAAAATAGTTCAGAAACATTTTTTAAAATTTTTCGTCAGGATTACTATTTCCTTATGTTTTCTGTTCCAACATTCAGTTGCAAAGCAGAAAAACTGTTGCAAAGCAGTTGAACAGTTATTTTTACTTCCATTATTAAATATCAATTTGCAATTTGCAGGTATTCCCAATAGTTTTTATTCTAATTTGTTTCGTCGGCCTATTGGGGATTCCATACAAGCGTTTCTGTAAATACTACAGTTTTTGGGAAAAATTATGTATATTGCACAAAAAATATTTGTCTAGACGAATAAATTTAATTTGGAGTTTTTTCATCTGTTTGGGGTTTTTTTCATTGGGGGTTATTTCACCTATTTTTTGGGGGAATTATTTTTGTTATTTAACCAATATTTTTTGGAGGTTGTTTCATTTATTATTTGGCTATTTTTTCATTTAATTTGGACTTTATTTCACATTTAATCTTTGGGCGTTATTTCATTTCATTTGAGGCATATTTCATTGGGGGTTATTTCAGTTTCGTCTTGGGGGTTATTTCACTTGGAGGTTATTTCGTGGCGTCTAAAAAACTGGGTTTACAGTTTTGATTTGATTCATGTCATGACCAAAAATTGGTGTGCACGGTGTTTTTTTTTTTTTGTTTAATGTTTATTTTTATTTCAATTATTTTATTCTTAATACTACAAATAAACAAATAGTTTTAATAATTCATACATATGTTTTGAATACTCTGTTCCTCAATCGGACACTCACGTATATTTAGTGAATAACGTTATTTTGTTTTGCAATTAATTATATTTTATTACTAAGACGTATATTTCTATAATGCATAATAATGAAAAAATTTGAAAAAACATTATTTAGACATTCGAAATTTATTAATAAATGAGGTCAAGAAAGGTAAAACAATGAGATCATAGCCAACGCCACCAATATTTTTGAATGTCCTTAGAATCTTTAAGGTCTTAGTTTTTGAATTATCAAATCTCAAATCATTGTTATTAATTAAGTCATCATTGAATGCTTTAACATTTGCTCTTCTGTATAAGTGATAGAACAGTGGTATGCCCAAGTTATTCTGTATGTGTCCCATTTTATCCAGATAAAGAAATGCCTCTGGAGGGACATATCCAGTTTCTAAGGATTTTTTAATATAATTAGCGTCTACATAATATGGAGCGATGATCAAATTGTTTACATCATTTTCAGTACATTTAACAATATGGTTTCTAATTGTCTTAATAATAAAGTTATCTATTCTATTAATATTTACAGTGTTATATAATATTTCATTCGAAACGTATTTCTTGTAATTACTATTTGCAGACCTAAATAAAGAGGTACAGGATCTTAAACACTTTCTTTCAAACTTCCTAAGTTTTTCCATATATGACGGCGAAATATTGAACCAAATAGGTGCTCCATAGCTCATTATTGATCGAACTGTAGCCGTATATAACAATGTTTTAACTTTATTGTTAACATGCTTTGAAAAAATATTGATTTGTATGCAAAAAATGCGTTTCTTGCCTGTATGATTTGATGAGTTATGTGTGAATTGAAATATAAGAATTTATCTAGATAAATACCTAAGTATTTAACTTCATTTTTTACGGGGACATTGTCATTGTTTAATGTAGACGTAATACCAAAATCTTTCCAATTTTTCCTCACAGTCCAATTACATTTATTGACAGGGGGACGGAAAAGAATAGATTTACATTTCCCTGTATTGATTTTCATATTCCAGTTCAAAGCATACCTTTCAACTGTGGCAAATGAGTTTTGTAGTGTGTTGTTAATTTGGGTGATGTTAGTGTCATGTTGGTATATTATAATATCGTCAGCGAACCCAATAACATTATCTACCTGGGTTAAGAGTTCATGGATATATAGGTTGAAAAAAATTGGAGCGTTAACCGTCCCTTGTTGAAGACCATTTGACATTTTGAATACCTTTGTGGAGGTAATGTTTCCATTACTAATAATAAATTCTTTTCCGTGTAACATATTATAAATTAAAAAAACCAGATGGATGGGAAATCTGTATTTTAACAATTTGCTTGTTAAAGCTGGTATCCAGATGTTATCGAAAGCTTTTTCGAAGTCTATTAGGCATGCTCCTGTATATATATTTCTGTTCCAATTCCAGTGAATGTTGGATACAAGGAGATTTATCGCGTGGATTATGGAATGTCTTTGCTTAAACCCGAATTGTTTGTCGCAAACTAGATTATTCTTTTGACAATGTTTTGCAATTATGTATTATCTTTGCTAATTTCCACATTTTTGGAAAAAATGCGTTGTTAATCATATTATTAAATAAAGTTAAGTATTCAAAGATAAGATGAGATGGAATGTTTTTTAATATAATATTTGGTATTTGATCGATACCAGTTCATAATTTTCCTTTTAAGTGTAGTGGCGCTGTAGATGTGTGCATTAGTTTCCGTTTCGAGTTAGTTTTGAATGTAATTGTTGCGTTCGTTCCGCAAAGTATGCAGCATAAACACACATTACAGATCTAACCAATCGGTATGAGGAGAATGAGTCGGTGTTTGTCTTATGACTTTGGTTGCGTGTGTGTATGGTGCAGACTTAAGAGAAATTAAACTTCTTTTTTTTTTGAGAGAAATAGGAGCTGTAGTAAAGTTGGAAATTCAACAGCATACCTATATAGAGTTTAGTTGTATGTGTTGGTTGTATTTTCCACCGTATGTATGATTTCCATTAAATAGGAGACATCTTTACTTGTCCGAGCTCATAAATACTGCTTACGAGGAGGCCATATTACCATTCTATTGTGTCATTTTACCAAATCGCATCACCAGACAGTGAATATCCAAGTGTCCTGAAAGTTTTTTTTGTGGAGTGTTCAGATTTTTTTTTGTGAACATTATACCTATAAAAGTACATAATATTGCAAGTAAGTGCTCTGATTTTACTGTTGCTGATCGCAACTACAGTGCGAAGAAAAATCTTGCATTATTGTTCTAGCAAATCCAGTATAATTTTCTTCCTCCACAAACCGTAATTTTGGTGGGATTTACCCTTTTAATATACACGGATACTGATTGGGCCAGAAACTTAGACTGTCTATCGAGGCTTATTGCTGCCGTGGGTTGGTAGTTTTTCCATATCGATAGTTTGAGGACGATTGGAGAAGGCGTAATTGAGTGGCTATCTGATTCCATCTCGCAAACGTTCATGTAATGCACATTATTCTCTTTTGATTGATTGACAGGCATTGTGTACACCAGAACGTTGCTCTCTCAGCATTGGTATTTGGTTTAAGCAACGGTGTCACGGGAACTTGGCGAGCCCATGTCCGTCAGTTTATTCCGAGTGTATGCCGTCGCTACAAGTTGTCGTTTGTCGCATCGTCGTTTGGAGTGCTTTGCGTAAAATTTAAGTTTAAAAACTATTTATATTAGGAAAAAATCCATATAACTCGGTAGTGAATCATTTGAAATTTCCGAAATTCTAAAAAAAAATCATTCTAATTTGTATTGACCAGTGAAGAAAAGAGGATATTTAGTGATTTCTCCATCCCTAACTTCTACTGGATGTTAACAAATTTGGTAAAATTTATTTTTTTTTTGCAAAAAAGTAATTAAGAAACACATCTTATGTCGGTTAAGTGTAGTGAGTAACATTTATGCTGTGTGATCTAGTGGTTTGAGAAGAAAGAACCAACATTTCCAATTAGGTGATTTTTTTTGCCAAACTTAAAAAAAGACGTCCTTAATATTTACTGGGTTTTTGCTTAAACATAAAACATATAACACATAAATAACCACCTAATATAGCTGCATTGAGCGAAGCTGCCCCTTCACAATTCTACAGGTGCTGCCGCTTCCCCGTACCATATGGAAGGCCTTTCATCGCGGGACCTGGATGTATGTATGTAAGTCATTATTTTTCTTATTGTTCAACTTCTTTCTTATTGTGGTCTTTGGCACATTCAGACATACGTATATTATACGGTTTCAAATCATTTACTAACTACTGAGTATGCATACCGGTTTACCGAGATATTTACTCTCGAGTCCCCTTGTCACCTCTCTCTCTCACTGCATGTGCCAGATCCAATAATTTTGAGAAATAATATTATATTTTTTATGTTGGCCCCTGAAAACAATAACTGTTATTAAAACTTGCAAAAATGACCTAATTTTGTTTTGTTATAAATGGCGAAATAATCATCAATTATATCGGCCTGTTCATATGATAAATTAATAACAAAAAAAAAAAAACAAACTCGCAAAATTCTCCTAGTTCTCTCCTCTCTTCTTGCAAAAAAAAAAAAACCGTTGGAAATGTTATAAGAAAATATTTTTCTGTTCTATTGAAATTTTAACATTTTGATTAATAAGTAATCGAACAAAATTACCAATGATCAATTGCAAAATTATCATATAATTTTTCAAATACAAAAACCTAATAGTTTATCGATAATATCAATTAATGAAGCAGTAATGTTTTCTACTCTCATTACTGTGTACCGTTCTTAATTTTCCTGTGCTTTTCAAACTGTTCCCGACCCATCAAATCACCATACATACATACGTGCATGTTGCAGCCTCTTATGCCATAGAGGTTATTGATCTTTGTGGTTTCCGTCCTCCATGTTCTTTCGCGAGTATGGTGTGCCAGTGATTTTGAAACTTTGATTTTGTTTATATATTTCGGTTGCTAAGATATATGTACGTACGTATGTTCTTTTTGTTTGGTGATACAAAGACCACAGCAGTGTAACCGCCGAAATAGTGTTTCCACTTAAAGAAAAATGTTAATGTCTTTTTTTATGTTCCCTGCTAGATTCTAGTTTTTTTTTATAGTGTAATAATTTAGTATTTTTAAGTACCAAAATTAATGTGAAATTTTTTCTTTCATTATGTTATACCAATACTCCCAAATATAATTTATATTACTTGAATTGAAAATTAGATTCTAAAAAAATGAATTGTCTAATAAATAGGTCTTGTGAAACTCACAGTATGCACTAATTTAGAAATTCTTGCCTGAGTTCTTTCGGTCGGCGGGAAAATGAATTAAGGGATAAATTAGTGGGTCTACCATAACTGCATATGGATTCATTCGGATATCATTTGGTAGACAGGTTGGGCGGGCACTGTGCTGGTACACCTTCAGCGCAATTAGATTTCTTCGACTAAGCATCCTATTCTCCTGCTATCTTTCTTACATTCAAGCACGCAAACTATCTCAACTAAATGTAGCAACTTTGTTTTCGATGAATGACAGAAAAAAACCCCTCCCACCGACGAGCAATAAGGCTGGACGAATTGCGTGCTGCAGCTGTCGATTCATTCTAACTATACTATATACAAGCTCGAATTGTTATTGCAGTTCCAAGTCAATCCTGAGTTGCATGCTACAGAATTAATGGCGCCCAACGTGGGGCCCGAATGGGTGAAAAATGACATATTTTGTATGTTTCTGGATACTGTGTATCTTATTATTAATATTTAAAATTTCCCATTCGGCTTCATTTTACTTAATCTCTTTTCCTCTCATCTGTCTTAATCTTTCTTTTGTTTTTCATTTTTCTTTTCCCTATGCAAGTGTATCACAATTTTAATGGAATTTATATCTCGAGATATGCAGTAGTGCTTTCGGATATAACCGGTTATAGTGGTGTACTTTTCTCCCCGATCTTAGTGAATCGTTTTCGATCTTTGATACTGTTTTGTGAATGCAGATTTTTGAAGCTTTTGTTTAAGCCTGGAACTGACCGGGACAAAGTTAAAGATTGAAAATGTTTTACCCTTCTACATTTATATCCGGAATATAAGAGTGTTATCGATGACGTTCTTATCCGGAATAATTTTATTTAGCAATTCTTCGAAATCCTTACAATTCTTTTTTTTTTTTCTCTCGCTTTTTGTTCGAAGCAAATAAAATTTTACCCTTAATTATATATCCGATCTGTACTTGAACTCAGGCAGAAACTATTTTTTTTATTGAATATTTTAGAAAAAAAGAATATATTTGTTTAAATAATTTCACGTTTCATACTTGTTTTGATTTATAAAATATTTCATCAAAAATGTCAGTCCGACGTAGCACTGAAGATCTCAGTACCTCAGGGATTGCTACAGGAAGTGAGCAACTTTGCAGTATCTGTAATAATGCTATGTCAAATAAAGCGGATTTGACCCAAACTATTTGCAAGCATGTTTTCCATAAGATATGTATCACCAATTACGTTCGCACTAAGCCTACTTGTCCAAATTGTGGATTAAAGATTACAAAAGATCAGACTGCTTCTACATCGTCTCAGAAATCATTGTCACCAATGATGACAAGATCTTCTTCAAAAGCAAAGAATTATGATGCGAGTAGGCCAACCAACCACGGGTCCACAGATCCAAACCAAGTTGATAGCGAAAATTCAAATTTATCTCAGTCAGTGACCGTGAACGATATTAAAGACATTGTTGTTTCTCTCATGGCTGAACAGCAATCGCAACTTTTGGGTGCCTTATCAGGACAAATTTCTAGATTGGTTGAAACTAGTATTGAGGCTAATATTTCTAAACTGAATATAGCAAATAATCCGACCAATGTCCCTGCACCTTCGACTACCACACGAAGGCCTGTTATGCAAACTCTACCGGATGTTGAACAACGAACTTTTGAACAGTTGTTAGGTTTACCTGCAGCCGCTGAAAGTCGTCATAACACTAGTCATGAACCAGACTTTTCACATGTTGGAAACATTTTAAATCGATCACATGTTAGCGGTTCGAACACTGTTTCAGATTTGGTTTTTCGTCCCGATAAAGTTAGTCAAATAATGTTAAACTGGAGACTTAAATTTACAGGAAGTTCCAACAGCTTGTCTGTGGAGAAATTCATATATCGCGTGGAGGCGTTAACCAGACAAACGCTAAATGGAAATTTCCAAATATTGTGTGGAAATGCAGGGGCCCTATTTGAAGGCAAAGCCAACGATTGGTTTTGGCGTTTCCATGAATCCAATTCCAACTTCCACTGGTCAGATTTATGCCGCGCTCTGAAACAACAATATATGGATTCTCGGACAGACATTGACATTAGGGAAATGATACGTGATCGAAAGCAAAAAGTCAATGAGACATTTGATACTTTCTATGAATCCGTTATTGAATTGGTTGATAGGTTGCATGAACCATTGAGCGATAAGACTTTAGTTGAGATTTTAAGAAGGAATCTATTGCCGGAAATCCAACTCGAAATCTTAAATATGGCTGTCGAATCAGTCAGTCAGCTTCGTGGTATCTGTCGTAGACGTGAGTTCTTTCTACAAGACATGCGTAGAAAACATGGTATTAACCTTTCCAATAATAAGAGTGGTCAATTTCATAAACGGTTGTCGGAAGTAGAACTGATGGATGAAACGGAACCGGAAGTCCTTCAATTCGAAGAAAATATTTCAGAACTTGCATTAGTGTGCTGGAATTGCCGGAGTCCCGGTCATCGTTATCTGGATTGCGTTTCTGATCGCACTGTCTTCTGTTATGGGTGTGGGACACCACAGGTTTACAAACCGAATTGTCGGAAATGTAATACTCATCCAAAAAACTCCAAAGTGCTTGCACCACAGAGTGCATCAAACCCCAAAATGTAGTGAATGACAGTGGTAAACATATACAAATTCTACAACATGCCTCTTCAACAGATTCTAACTCTGGCGTTCGCCTATATAACTATACCGGAAGTGACAAATTATCAGACAAGGCACAAATTGAGATAACTCCGAATGATGTTTCTAATGAATTTTCTTACCCTAATATCTCTTTCGGAAGTGATAAATATTCCACTGCCCTTAAAGGTCCACATCCCTTGATTCCGTTTCACGAGCGATTAAGACATTATTACGAGGTTCGAGGTAGAATCTTTCAGGACAGTTCACAACCTACAAGATCCGGGATTCGGATGCGAAATTTTTGGAAAAACGTCAAGACCTGCAAAAAGAGTTTTTCCGTTTCAGTTTTTGATAAACCAGGTGACGTCCGTCCATATGCAGAAGTCCTTTTGTTAGGTAGAAAGTTTATTGGCTTGTTAGATACAGGAGCTTCCGTTTCTTGTATAGGTTCGGATGCTGCCTTGGATATCCTGAATTCGAATAGTCCTTTTAAGAAGCTGGGTACCACTGTCAAAACGGCAGATGGTAAAGCTCAAACGGTTGTTGGTGTCTTTTCTACTGAAGTTACGTTTCAAGGAAATGTAAAGTCCATACATTTATACATCGTTCCTAGTTTGTCGCAAAATTTGATTTTTGGCATGGACTTTTGGAAGGAGTTTGAATTGCTTCCTCCAAATTTGATTTCTTCTGCTTGTTCTCCTGTCTCTTCTTTGTATGTCAGCGAGATTGCAGATCAAAGGGTGCTCACGGTTCAGCAACGTTTTAGGCTACAACAAATAATTAGCATTTTTCCGTCCTTTTCCAAGGAAGGGCTTGGTAAAACAAACCTTTTAAGCCACGTTGTTGACACCGGTGACGCTCGCCCTATTAAACAGAGGCACTTTCCTGTTTCCCCTGCGATCGAAAAGCTGATATACGAAGAGCTCGACAGAATGTTAGCTATGGGTGTTATCGAGGAATCCAATAGTGCGTGGTCGTCTCCCGTGGTCTTACACCGAAAGCCGGGTAAGAACAGACTGTGTCTAGACAGCCGGAAGTTAAATTCCGTAACGATAGGAGATGCCTATCCACTTCCTCAGATAGACGGTATTCTGAGTCGACTTCCAAAGGCTGAATTTATAAGCAGCATTGATTTAAAGGATGCTTTTTGGCAGATTCCACTGGATGATTCATCGAAAGATAAGACAGCGTTTACGGTCCCTGGGAGGCCGCTTTACCATTTTAAGGTAATGCCCTTCGGCCTGTGCAATGCACCCCAGACGATGTCCAGGCTGATGGACAGGGTAATCCCAGCGCATCTCAGGACCGAAGTGTTTGTTTATCTGGATGATCTTCTAGTGGTTTCTGATACTTTCGAGCGGCATATGGAAGTGTTACAGGAAGTGGCTAGATGTTTACGTTTGGCTGGACTCACGATTAATGTTGAGAAAAGTAAGTTTTGTGTTACTGAGGTCCGATATTTAGGCCACGTGGTGGGAAACGGGGTTATTCAGGCAGACCCAGACAAGATTTCTGCCATAACAGAATTTCCGATACCTAGGTCTGTAAGACAAGTCAGACGGTTTTTAGGTATGTCCGGTTGGTACCGGAAGTTCATTAGGAACTACGCTGCGATTTCCTCTCCCCTCACAGATTTGCTCAAAGGAAACCGTAAGTTCGTGTGGAATGAAGCATCCCAGAAATCCTTTGATGGATTGAAGTCCATCTTAAGCTCAGCCCCTGTTTTACATAGCCCAGATTTTTCACAGCCGTTCTATATACACTGTGATGCAAGCAAGACAGGTATAGGAGCAGTATTGGTGCAAAAGAATGCGGAGGGTGATGAGTTTCCGATAGCATTTATGTCTAAGAAACTAAACCAAGCCCAACGCAACTACAGTGTCACCGAACAAGAATGCTTGGCTGCAATGTTAAGCATTAAGAAGTTTAGAGCTTATGTTGAGGGACATGAGTTTACTGTGATTACTGATCATGCTTCTTTGAAGTGGCTCATGTCCCAAACAGATCTAAGTACAAGGCTGGCGAGATGGGCTTTGAAACTTCAGGGATTTCGTTTTAAAATTGAGCACCGAAAGGGAACGCAGAACGTAGTGCCTGATGCACTTTCACGTACTAATTGTGATGACATATCCGAGGTTTTGTGTCTGTCTAGAATAGAGAGTGGGCAGGGAGTTTACGTAGATTTGCAGTCTTCACATTTCCAGTCCGATGACTATGTAGACCTTGTCAAAAGGGTGGAAGAGAATATCAATAGTACCCCTGACCTTAAAGTTATCGATGGTTTTTTGTATAGACGAACTGAGCATGCAGTAGGTGAGCAGACAACGGATGACCTGGCGTGGAAACTATGGATTCCGAGAGGGTTGGTTCCGGAAGTAATTGAGAAACACCATGACGGTCCTTTGTCATCGCACTCTGGTATCAATAAAACATTGGAAAGGATACGGCGATACTACTTTTGGCCCAACTTAGTGAACGACGTAAGATCGTATATAAACTCTTGTGAAGTCTGTAAGACAACCAAACATCCAAATCAAACTATGAGGCCGCCGATGGGGAATACTGGTCAGACTTACAGATTCTTCCAGAAGCTGTTTGTCGACTTCTTGGGTCCATATCCAAGATCGAAGTCCGGAAACATAGGCATATTTGTGGTTTTGGATCATTTCTCAAAGTTTCCTTTTATACATCCTGTCAGAAAATTTACAGCTGACAATGTAATTTCATACCTCGAAGAACTTTTTCACACATTTGGTGTTCCAGAAACTATTGTCTCTGACAATGGAACTCAATTCAAGGCAAAAAAATTCAATGACCTTTTAAGCAGCTACAGAGTTAATCACATTTACACGGCAGTGCATTCGCCACAGGCGAATGCATCGGAACGAGTGAATCGATCTGTTATTAGCGCTATAAAAGCCTATGTGAATCCCGACCAAAAAGATTGGGATGTCCACTTAAGTGAAATTGCGTGTTCTCTTAGGTCCACCTTCCATACATCGATAGGTACCTCTCCATATCAGATGACCTTTGGCCAGCACATGGTGACCAATGGTTCGACGTACCGTTTACTACGTACTCTTAACATGTTGGATGATAGGACAGTGCAATTTAATCGCGACGATTCCTTCGAAGTAATTCGCACTAGAGCTGCTGATTTTATGCGCCGACAGTTTGAAAGAAACGAGAAATCTTACAATCTTAGATCACGAGAAGTGTCGTATGATGTGGGGCAGGAAGTTTACCGTCGGAATTTTCGATTAAGCAATTTTGAGCAGGGCTATAACTCCAAGCTGGCGCCGACATTCCTTAAGGCTCGTATTCGTCGAAAATGTGGTAATTCCTATTATGAGCTGGAAGATTTACAAGGGAGTTCGCTGGGAAATTATCATGCGAAAGATATTCGTCAATGATGCACATCTACAAGCGGGATCAGATTTCAGTGTTTGGAACCCGGAAATCTGATTTTTCCGGGGGGTAAATGTAGTGGCGCTGTAGATGTGTGCATTAGTTTCCGTTTCGAGTTAGTTTTGAATGTAATTGTTGCGTTCGTTCCGCAAAGTATGCAGCATAAACACACATTACAGATCTAACCAATCGGTATGAGGAGAATGAGTCGGTGTTTGTCTTATGACTTTGGTTGCGTGTGTGTATGGTGCAGACTTAAGAGAAATTAAACTTCTTTTTTTTTTGAGAGAAATAGGAGCTGTAGTAAAGTTGGAAATTCAACAGCATACCTATATAGAGTTTAGTTGTATGTGTTGGTTGTATTTTCCACCGTATGTATGATTTCCATTAAATAGGAGACATCTTTACTTGTCCGAGCTCATAAATACTGCTTACGAGGAGGCCATATTACCATTCTATTGTGTCATTTTACCAAATCGCATCACCAGACAGTGAATATCCAAGTGTCCTGAAAGTTTTTTTTGTGGAGTGTTCAGATTTTTTTTTGTGAACATTATACCTATAAAAGTACATAATATTGCAAGTAAGTGCTCTGATTTTACTGTTGCTGATCGCAACTACAGTGCGAAGAAAAATCTTGCATTATTGTTCTAGCAAATCCAGTATAATTTTCTTCCTCCACAAACCGTAATTTTGGTGGGATTTACCCTTTTAATATACACGGATACTGATTGGGCCAGAAACTTAGACTGTCTATCGAGGCTTATTGCTGCCGTGGGTTGGTAGTTTTTCCATATCGATAGTTTGAGGACGATTGGAGAAGGCGTAATTGAGTGGCTATCTGATTCCATCTCGCAAACGTTCATGTAATGCACATTATTCTCTTTTGATTGATTGACAGGCATTGTGTACACCAGAACGTTGCTCTCTCAGCATTGGTATTTGGTTTAAGCAACGGTGTCACGGGAACTTGGCGAGCCCATGTCCGTCAGTTTATTCCGAGTGTATGCGTCGCTACAAGTTGTCGTTTGTCGCATCGTCGTTTGGAGTGCTTTGCGTAAAATTTAAGTTTAAAAACTATTTATATTAGGAAAAAATCCATATAACTCGGTAGTGAATCATTTGAAATTTCCGAAATTCTAAAAAAAAATCATTCTAATTTGTATTGACCAGTGAAGAAAAGAGGATATTTAGTGATTTCTCCATCCCTAACTTCTACTGGATGTTAACAAATTTGGTAAAATTTATTTTTTTTTTGCAAAAAAGTAATTAAGAAACACATCTTATGTCGGTTAAGTGTAGTGAGTAACATTTATGCTGTGTGATCTAGTGGTTTGAGAAGAAAGAACCAACATTTCCAATTAGGTGATTTTTTTTGCCAAACTTAAAAAAAGACGTCCTTAATATTTACTGGGTTTTTGCTTAAACATAAAACATATAACACATAAATAACCACCTAATATAGCTGCATTGAGCGAAGCTGCCCCTTCACAATTCTACAGGTGCTGCCGCTTCCCCGTACCATATGGAAGGCCTTTCATCGCGGGACCTGGATGTATGTATGTAAGTCATTATTTTTCTTATTGTTCAACTTCTTTCTTATTGTGGTCTTTGGCACATTCAGACATACGTATATTATACGGTTTCAAATCATTTACTAACTACTGAGTATGCATACCGGTTTACCGAGATATTTACTCTCGAGTCCCCTTGTCACCTCTCTCTCTCACTGCATGTGCCAGATCCAATAATTTTGAGAAATAATATTATATTTTTTATGTTGGCCCCTGAAAACAATAACTGTTATTAAAACTTGCAAAAATGACCTAATTTTGTTTTGTTATAAATGGCGAAATAATCATCAATTATATCGGCCTGTTCATATGATAAATTAATAACAAAAAAAAAAAACAAACTCGCAAAATTCTCCTAGTTCTCTCCTCTCTTCTTGCAAAAAAAAAAAAACCGTTGGAAATGTTATAAGAAAATATTTTTCTGTTCTATTGAAATTTTAACATTTTGATTAATAAGTAATCGAACAAAATTACCAATGATCAATTGCAAAATTATCATATAATTTTTCAAATACAAAAACCTAATAGTTTATCGATAATATCAATTAATGAAGCAGTAATGTTTTCTACTCTCATTACTGTGTACCGTTCTTAATTTTCCTGTGCTTTTCAAACTGTTCCCGACCCATCAAATCACCATACATACATACGTGCATGTTGCAGCCTCTTATGCCATAGAGGTTATTGATCTTTGTGGTTTCCGTCCTCCATGTTCTTTCGCGAGTATGGTGTGCCAGTGATTTTGAAACTTTGATTTTGTTTATATATTTCGGTTGCTAAGATATATGTACGTACGTATGTTCTTTTTGTTTGGTGATACAAAGACCACAGCAGTGTAACCGCCGAAATAGTGTTTCCACTTAAAGAAAAATGTTAATGTCTTTTTTTATGTTCCCTGCTAGATTCTAGTTTTTTTTTATAGTGTAATAATTTAGTATTTTTAAGTACCAAAATTAATGTGAAATTTTTTTTTTCATTATGTTATACCAATACTCCCAAATATAATTTATATTACTTGAATTGAAAATTAGATTCTAAAAAAATGAATTGTCTAATAAATAGGTCTTGTGAAACTCACAGTATGCACTAATTTAGAAATTCTTGCCTGAGTTCTTTCGGTCGGCGGGAAAATGAATTAAGGGATAAATTAGTGGGTCTACCATAACTGCATATGGATTCATTCGGATATCATTTGGTAGACAGGTTGGGCGGGCACTGTGCTGGTACACCTTCAGCGCAATTAGATTTCTTCGACTAAGCATCCTATTCTCCTGCTATCTTTCTTACATTCAAGCACGCAAACTATCTCAACTAAATGTAGCAACTTTGTTTTCGATGAATGACAGAAAAAAACCCCTCCCACCGACGAGCAATAAGGCTGGACGAATTGCGTGCTGCAGCTGTCGATTCATTCTAACTATACTATATACAAGCTCGAATTGTTATTGCAGTTCCAAGTCAATCCTGAGTTGCATGCTACATAAGTTAGGAAAAATATATTTAATTTCATCCCGGGTGATAAAGTAACTTTCTGCTGTGAAATTAGTTATAGAATTTGATAGTTTATTTTCATTGAATTCTGTTAATGTCCTTTGTACATTTTCCTGTCTCATTTTTTCATCTAAAAATGATCTGAAAACTTCTATGACATCATTATGAATTGCGTTAGAATGATCTATTTGTTT
Organism: Eudasyphora cyanicolor; assembly: GCA_963930755.1. Lineage (NCBI taxonomy): Eukaryota > Metazoa > Arthropoda > Insecta > Diptera > Muscidae > Eudasyphora > Eudasyphora cyanicolor. Next base: position 97,688,386 of record OZ005737.1, read on the forward strand.
TGGAGAATAAATAGATTCTAAATATGCTCCAATAACATTGACTATATGTTCATCTTGTTTTAAAACATATTTATTTGAGCTTGCTTCTACTTCTAAAGCCTGAGGATCAATTTCAGAGCTATTTAATAAATAGCTGTCATCCACTGGAATTTTTAATACTTTAATATCAGCTGGTTTTTGATACTTCAATACTTTTTTAGCTTCGAAAACCATTTTTGATGGATTTGATGTGTTAAGTACATTTAATTTGTTTTCAAAATATTTATTCATTGCGATAAAGAAGTTGTCCTGAAGCAATTTTCTTACTAATTTTAGCCTGTTTTTAAAATAATGGAGATCGTCGAACGAAAGTAGGCGCTGAAATCTATTATGTCTTTTTATGACGGTTAAAATTCTACTTTTTTCTTTTTGAAGATTCTTAATAACCGGATTCAATAAATGCTGAAATTGATTTCTATTCTTACATAAGGGAACACTTGTTTTGATAGCTTTGATTATAATGTTATTTAGCTTTTCCAAATGAAAATCAATCTCGTCATTTGATAAATTTCGGTTATTTGGAATCAAATTATCGTTATTCAATGAATGCATTATATGTTTTTCAAATTTCTTCCAATTCGTTTTTTTGAAGTCAAATTGAGTAACTGTAGACGGCTTGAAGAATTCAAATGGTTCCATATTAGCATTCTTGAAAACTTCTAATCTTACTGCCTCATGATCACTATCGTAACCCAAGGTTTCCAAACAGTTGATACTATTTCCTGTTCCATGAATAAACAGTCTGCTGTCCGCAATGCATATATCTAAAAACGACCCACTACGTGGATATGCGGGGCGAGTTGAAGCGTACATTTTACATCTATATTGAATTTCGTTATCCGACAACCAGTCATTTAGTGATATACCTTTAGTATTATTAACTGGATTACCCCGTTTAATGTGTTTGCAGTTAAGATCACCAGCAAGTATATAAAAATTTGCCATATTATCTAACTCAAGCTTCTCAAATAGGTTTGTGAAATCGTTTTTAAAGTTTTCATTATTATTTCCTGCTGGGTAATAAACCGAAACAATATACATTAGTTTATTTGCCGACATAGGGATTTTTATTACACAAGTTTCCAATGTTTTGAAAACGTGTGATGAAACATTGTAAATTTCCTTAAATTTTATTGATTTTTTGATAAGAATACCTGTAACTCCTCCATTTGTAGATGCATTTCTATCTCTTCTTATAAAATTATGGTCTTCAAATACAATTTTGTGTTTGTTATTAAGTTTAGTCTCGTTAAGCAAAACTATATCTGGTACATATTTGTTTAAAAATATTTGTAGATCATATCTTCTATTTAATCGTATAAGGGAGTTTACATTTTTTTGTACAATACTTAATTTATTTGAAGTTATTACATTTTCATCTAAACTCATTAATCAGATATTTCTAAAAGAGAATACAAGGTATCTATTCTAGCTGATTGATTTTGTAATTGCTTTTGAAAATTTTAGATCTGGTTTGCTATATTTTGAATAGAATATTGAAGGTTTTGAAAAAAGTCATTATTAACGTTAAAGTTTAATGGGACATTATTAACATTTTCTGTATTTGATTTAAGTACATTTGCAAAGCTTATATTATTATTTACATTCATAAAAGTACGGCTCTTATTCTGACTCTGACTTTCTCTTCTCGCTTTTAGTTTCTCTTTAAGTTTCTTGTATGCCTCACAACCTTTATAAGAAGCGGGGTGACCATACTTCTGGCATAGTACACAATATAATTTTTGTCTCTCGTTTGCCTCCACTTTATTCACGTCGCATTTGCCAATCTCGTGTGGCTGGTTGCATTTGACACATCGGGGATCCAAAAAACAGTTCGATGCGCTGTGGAAGAATCCCTGACATCTACGGCATTGTGGTATTTCGTCTTTCACCAAAGGTTCCCATTTAATAATTCTGTGCATTATGCCAGTGATTGACCTTAAATTCATTAAGCTACCTTCAGGATTTATTTGAATCAGAAAGAAAGGAAGATTGTTGCCTTCCTTCTTTGATTTGTTTGTGTTGAAAGAACTAATTTTTAAGAATTTAAGATTTTCGGTTTCATATTTGCGCAATTCTTCAAGAATTTTCGTCTGATTGGTCGTGGCGGGTAAGCCTTTCAGTATGAATGTTTTATTTTTTGCACATTTAGGCGTATAAGTATAAAATTTGGTATGTGTTTTTTTAAGATGTGATTTGACACAAGCAAAACTTTCTATGGAATTTAGAAATAAAGTAATCTTTTTAATCTTGTCAAATTGTTTTAATTTGAAATCCGTAATTTTTAGACCATTCTTTAGAATCTCAATTAATTCATTTGCCTCTACATTGAGTATATTTATAGGTGGTATTTTTTCCTTTTTGTTTTGATTTTGTGATTCACTTTGGACGCTTTGCGTATTATTGTTGTTGGATGTTGATGCATTTGGTGAAGCATTCGATGACATTGATGTGTTCTTGCATTGTGAAGACTCTGTACTCGTTGTTGGCTGAGTGTTGTTATTGTTATTTAGCACGTGTGCTTTAAATTTCATTAAAGAAGTTTCGTCGCAATTGAAGTCGACATCATCGTCAAGTAATGCGTAGTAATTACTTCTCAATTGTTTGTTATTGTTCTCCATGCTGACATAACTTTTTCTTTTTCTGTCATTACACAGGTTAATTGTTTTTACATTAAATAAAGTTGAGTTAGGAGCTGAGCTCTCGCTCATGACTCCAATAACTCAGTAAATAGTTTTTTTTTGAAGATTGATTTCTTGATAGACTTTGATGTTAATTATTTCACAAAAAAGATTTACACTCCAAGAAGACTCAAAAAATTCTAATTTACGACCGGCACTCGCAACACGTCTGCGCAACATGACGGTTTAAACAGAACTGTGTGCACGGTGTTATCAACATAAATTGAATTTAATAACTTTAATGTAAGCACTGGTATTAATGATATAGGTTGTTAACTTTTGGTGCAAAATAGTCTATTTGTCTGGCAGGTATCAAAAAGACATGCCAATAACGCCCTCTTTTGACTGGGCTGTAGGTCCTAAATAAACATTACGTTCTACAAAATTACAAGTATTTATTTAAAGTGCAAATGGTCAATTTCTGTGAGAGGTACCAAAAATGGCGTGGCAACTTCGCCCTTTTTGGACTGGGCTGTAGGGACTATAAAATCATTATACTGTTCAACATTTGAAGTATTTGTATGAACTGAATTAAAGTTATAAGTAGTTAATTTTTGGTGCAGAATGGTCCATTTGTGTAGAGGTACCAAAACGTGGCAATTTCCCCCATTGAGGTGATAACGACTAGCAAATTAATAATATTTGTGGTATTTCAAAAGATTCGAGTAAGTAGTATTCAACTAATTAAATAATCAATATTTCACTTAATGTTAACCCTTTGTGGGAGAGGTACTAGAAGGAGTGGACCAATATGGTCCATATTCGAACGTAGCCGGAGATAGAGCAAAATATTACGGCATACCAAATTTGAAGTCAATATTAATCCTTTCGAGAATTATCGTGCGTACCAGACAGACAGACGGACGGACATTGCTTAAATGACTTAATATGATCTAAACTTGACTTAAATGACACCAAACATACTTGAGGTCTCTACTGTGTTACAGTTTACAGGACCAATATGGTCCATATTCGAACGTAGCCGGAGATAGAGCAAAATATTACGGCATACCAAATTTGAAGTCAATAATAATCCTTTCGAGAATTATCGTGCGTACCAGACAGACAGACGGACGGAGGAACGGACGGACATTGCTTAAATGACTTAATAAGATCTAAACTTGACTTAAATGACACCAAACATACTTGAGGTCTCTACTGTGTTACAGTTTATTTCACGTTTGGGGCCGGTCAATTGGCCGCCAAGATAGTGAGATTTAACGCATTTAGATTATTTTTGTGGGGCTTTGTTAAGGTTCATGCTATAGGGAAAAGCCCGCAGCGGTTGACGCACTGGAAGCCAATATTGAAGAATTTATTCTTGAGAGTATGCCAAAATTGGATCCAGCGTATGAACCATTTTAGGCCCAGCCGCGTTCAACATTAACATGAAATCATCTTTAAACATTGAATTATATAGGACGTTCTATAGACTCAAATAAAGAGATTTCATATATTTCTCTAAATTTTATGTGTTTTTTTAATCAAATCCGAAAGCTATTAAAAAATCACTCTCACCTCCTCCCTATGGTGAGGGGGATATCCAGATACATATTACATTTTTCTCGCAAAATCTTTGGACAGCATACATGTAGCTTAACGTGGGTAATAGGTTTCCATTTAGACGCGAACATTTCGCAAGAATTTGTCATCCTGTTGCAACAGTTGTTCACTTTTAATTTCATTGCGGAATAAAATCAACGTTGCCGCAGTATGATAAACTCTTGAGAAATTTCCACGGTGAAACATAATACCCACCATATACTATTTTGTTTACGTTATTCAAAGATTCTGCCGAAATAATAAATATTGGCTTGTTGTATCGCTAGGTTTTTCTACAATTACTTACTCCTGATGAAGTTGGATTAAAGCTAATAAAATGTTGAGTGAAATATGAAATAAACAAGTAAGAAAGTTTCAGTCGGGTAAACCGACTAAGGTATACCCTCACTTTGTGAGTAATGTAATATTGAATATTACACGAATTATTCTGTCAATTTGTGTCACTTTGTGAGTAATGTAATATAGAATATTACACGAATTATTCTGTCAATTTGTGTGGGAGCTACCAGAAGGGGTTTAACAAATACACCTATTTTTCGCTGAACAGTAGATACTTTAAATTCATTGCACTGCGCCGAATTATAAGCGTACCTAAAGGAACGTGGAAACTTCGCCCATTTTTCTCAAGTTGATAGCGACTAATAAACTAATACTATGTGTGGAATTTCAGAAGATTAGAATAAGTAGTATAGTAGTTATTAAAGAATCAATATTTCACAACATTTTAACCCTTTGTGGGGGAGGTACTAGAAGGAATGGACCAATATGGCCCATCTTCGAACTTAGCCGGAGATAGAAAAAAATATTACCACATACCAAATTTGAAGTCAATCGGTTACTCCTTTCGAGAGTTATCGTGCGCACCAGCCAGCAGATAGACAGACAGACGGACGGACATTGCTCATTCGACTTAAAATGACCCAAAACGGATTTCCTCCGAACATACTTAGGGTCTTAGATCACTCCTTCGATGTGTTACACTTTTTTCCGTAGCAAATGATATATACCCTCGTCACACTAAAGTGAGGGTATAATTAGATTTATTTACTTCATGACAACCCAGCAAAATCTTGGTAAGTACCTGTCATTATTCCCTGCATTACCAAATAATGACATCTTATTATTCGCTGCATTACTTTCGGCTTATTAATAATGACTTACCAATAATAACAGAAATAAGTGATTTGTTGTTATCAAAATCATTTTGGCAAATTTTAATAGAATGCAATTTTGGCTGTATGTGGGTTATTGGACAAGATTTATTTATATTTCAACATGTTTTCAGACAATACGTGCAGATTTGAATGAAAATTCCAGAAATTCGAATCTGGCATGAGGAGATTGTTTGTTTCAGAAATATGCGCGACAATATGCAAAAAATCATTTTAAATGGCCATTTCTACATATCTACTACTTATTTTATAACTTATTGGTAATGCATTATTCAAGTACATAAAATCGAGCTACAAATAGGTTTTAGGTTTAGGTTAGGGTGGCAGCCGTATTTTTTTACAAGCTCACATAGACCAGTTTAGGTCCCTAGTGTTACCACGGGCTGAAATGCCCCTCATCGAAACCAACCTGTTTGATATATAAATTTATCGATAGTACGAATATCAGTACTGGAAAGATCTGTTAGGCTGCCTAAAAAGGCCGACCCCAGTATATCCAGTCGTCGTTTACTCAAAGCGGGACAGTCGCAAAGCAAGTGCTCCACAGCTTCGGCAGAAGTCATTGGAGTCAATACCCAATCTTTTGGCGTGTTCGCCGATCAAGCAGTGTCCCGTCAGAACCTGTACTAACGTAGACAATCGTTTCCTCTCTAGTGCGAGGAGATATTTTGACCTTCTCAGGTCATACCTTGGCCAGATTTGTCTAGCTACCCTGCAGGTGCCGATTTCTGTCCATCTATCGTTGGACTGCCTGATTGCCTCTTGCCTAAGCCAAAGCTTGCACGTGGATAGTGGCGCACCAATATATGCAAATTCTTCGAGAATTTGTAATGTCGTCCCTTTCCTAGCAAGTTCATCGGCTTTGCAGTTCCCCGGGATATCCCTATGCCCAGGCACCCATATGAGGTGTATATTAAACTGCTCAGCCATCTCGTTAAGAGATCTGCGGCAGTCGAGGGCTGTTTGTGAATTTAGGGATGTTGCCTCCAGAGAATTGATGGCAGCCTGGCTGTCCGAGTAAATGACAACGCCATTGTTGGTTACTATGTTGCGACTCAGCCACTTGGCGACTTCCCATATTGCCATTATTTCGGCTTGATAGACACTGCAGGTATCTGGTAGTCTGTGAGCTATATCCAGACTAAGTTCTTCACAGTGTACTCCGAAGCCAACCTTTTCATCAAGCTTCGAACCATCCGTGTAAAAGTGGAGATGGTTTATATTACCTGGTATTCTGCCGACCCATTCATCTCTGGCGGGAATCATAGTGATGTAATTTCTCTCGAAGGTGTACACTGTTGGTATATAGTCCACTCGGTCGGTTACCATAGCACTACACTTTGATATCCTCATGTGACCATAGTTCTTGTACCTCCACATTGATAGGCAGTTTAATCTTATTGCCGCTTTGGTTGCAACTTCTCTCGCCACAATATTAATCGGCAGTATATGGAGTAGGGCTTGTAGAGACTCGGTCGCTGTAGTCCTTAAGGCTCCGCTTATGCTCAGGCAGGCAGTCCTCTGAACCTTTGTTAGTAGGTTGGTAATGGTTAGTTTGTCAGTTGCCGTCCACCATACCACAATACCGTATAACAGTATTGGACGAACTACTGCTATATATATCCAGTGGACGATTTTAGGAGAGAGTCCCCACCGCGACCCTACAGCCTTTTTGCAGGAATATAAGGCGACGTTGGCCTTCCTTACACGTTCCAATACGTTAAGTCTAAATAACATTTTCCTATCTAGAATTATTCCTAAAAATTTTGCACTTTCAGAAAAGACTAGATCTGTTCCATTTATCCGAGGTGGAGGGTCCACATGTGGGACATTATTCATCCTAGTAAAGAGAACCAATTCTGTCTTGTTGGGGTTAACGCCCAAACCGCTGCTTCTGGCCCATCTAGCCAACTTGTTCAGAGCCACCTGTAGGATGTCTCTGAGGACGTTTACGAATTTGCCACTCACTGCGATTGCCACGTCGTCCGCATATGCCACGACCTTGCAGCCACAACGTTCTAGATCTAGCAGGATTTCATTCACCGCTAGGTTCCAAATTATTGGAGACAATACTCCTCCTTGCGGGGTCCCTCTGTTTACATACCTTGTTAGAGTTGTGGACCCTAGACATGCTGTTATGCGTCTTCTGGTGAGCAGACTTTGAATTAGTCTAATCAAACTAGTGTTAACTTTTAGATGTGAGAGTGCCGCAATTACCGCATCGGAATGAATGTTGTTAAAAGCCCCTTCTATGTCAAGAAATGCCACCATGGTGAATTCCTTGAAATGCAGGGACGATTCGATAGTGCTCACAAGTTCGTGCAGGGCTGATTCAGTAGACTTGCCCTTGTTGTAAGCATGTTGGTTCCCCGACAGGAGTTTTGTATCCAGGTTTTCCCTAATGAAATGATCTAAAAGTCTTTCCAGACCTTTCAATAAGTACGAGGATAGGCTAATTGGTCTGAAGTCTTTTGGCCTAGTGTGTGATATCTTTCCCGCTTTAGGTATGAATACCACTTTGGTATCCCTCCATCGATTCGGGACGTATGAAAGCCTGATACAGCCTACATAAATTTTCTCCAGCCAGGGGATAATGTACTTTAACATTTTCTGCATTTCTGCTGGAGTGATGCCATCTGGTCCAGGTGACTTGAAGGGCTCAAAGCTGTTAATAGCCCAGCTTATTCTGGATCTCTCAGTCAAGAAGCTAGCGACGCTCGCAGTCCACTCGCACTCTTGTTGGTCCTGCTGATCCTCGGGTTCTGTTATAGAGTTCCCCGGGAAATGTGTGTCGAGCAGTACATTGAGCGACTGCTCGCTGTTTTTGGTCCAGTTATTTGCCTCATCCTGTAAATATCCCACTGTACAGGGTGAAGCAGATAATATCTTCCTCAGCCTAGCGGCGTCGGAGACCTTTTCCACTTCACCACAGAAGGTATACCAAGAGCGCCTTTGCGCCTTTCTAAGCTCCTTCTTATAGATCTTGAGTTGCTCTTTATAGGCATCCCAATCATTAGCGACCCCAGTAGATTTAGCCTTATTGAATAGCTTGTTGCAGGTCTTTTTCATAGCCGTTAGCTCAGAAGTCCACCATTGGGGTTTAGTTTTTCCCTTGTACCTTGTTTTTGGACAGGCTTCTTCAAGGGATCTATTGAATGATATGGTGATATGATCGACCAGATTATCCAAACCGGCTTTGTCATTCGGTTCGTACGGAAGTTTAGAGTTGAGGACTTTCTTGAAATTCTTCTCATACAGATGCCACTTTGTCTTCCTTACATTTCTGTGGACGGCGGGTTTAGTCGCTTTTTCCGCGAGTTTGAACTCAATATAATGGTGATCTGAGAATGAGTGGTCGTCCAGTACATTCCACCCAATAATTTTGTCTGACAGCCGGTCAGTAGCGAACGTTACGTCGAGTACCTCTTGTCTGTCTTTAATTGTGAAGGTCGGTTTATTACCTATGTTACAAATACTAAGATTGGTAGTTAGAATAAAGTCAAGAAGCGAATCACCCCTATTGTTTATATCCGTACTACCCCAGATAGTATGATGAGCGTTCGTGTCTGCGCCAATAATCAGCTCGAGCTCGTCAGACGTTGCTTCTTCTACTACTTCCCTGAATAGAGCAGTCGGTACTACAGATTCATAAGGCAAGTAGCTGGAGACCACCCAATATATGCGATTACCGATCTCCAGGCTAGCAGCTGTTTGGTCTTTACCACTTAAATTAGTCAGGAGAAAGATACTTAGATCTTTCCTGGCCAAAATGCAGGTTCTTGGAGTGCCTTCACAGTTGGCCACAAGCAGTTTAAAGTTGGGTGTCCTAATACCGCACACCCTTCCTCCCACTACGTAGGGCTCCTGTATCAGGACGATGTCTACTGCGCCTGTGGACAGGCGCAGCAATAGAGCCGCTGAGGCTGCTTTAGCGTGATGGAGGTTAATCTGTAGAATTCTTACCATCATTGGTAATTGACAGATTAACATCCACCCCAACAAGGGTGTTATCGAACTCTTCGTCCGTATCGTCGAGAAGCATGTCCCCGCCAGATGCGTCAAAGAGTCCGGAGACTCCCCTCAGCCCCTCTGTGTCAGAAGTAGAGCTTTCGTCCTCAGAGTAGGACGTTACAGATCTTCTGTTAGAGTTGGAGTCACCAGAAATAATAGGCGTGGCTACCTCCGCACTTACAGAAAGTGCCACGGTGGACGACTCACCTTCTGCAGTGGGAGCTATATCCTGCTTGTATATCTTCAAGATTATAGTCTCGAAGCCATATTGTAGGGTTGCACTCGCACTTTGTATATGGGAGGTGGATTCAGCGTTTAGGATAAGATTGACCTGCCGCTTTTTACCATCCGCCTCACCCACCTTGCTGATTCTCCAATTATGGGCCGGCAGACCAGGATTGGAATCTTTTATTATTTCTAAGATGTCAGCCGGGTTGGAGGGCTCTTCTGTAACCCAGGTGATGGCTCTAGGGTGACTAGGGATGTTGTTTTTTTCGACAACATCCAACTGGGCACCCGGCCACACCTCACCCGCTCGACTCAGAACAGCCTTATAAAGGTCTACTGATCTGGCATCACCGAAATATAAGAGCTTTACTCTCCCCTGATGCCATCCTGCATCGTTGCAGATTGGTGGTTTGCCCGGCATTTCTCTACGGACATCGAGGTAATGAGCCATAATGGCTGATTGTACATGACTCCATTTGTCCTTGAGGATGGATCCATCCTCACTACTTCTGTCTATAACAGCCATCACTAGACTCTCCTTCGCCACTTCATTGAAGGGCTTGGTGAGTGTCCTGTTGATGGTGACATTAGGGCCTCTTGCCTTTTTCGAAGGCAGGGGTTCATCAGGTGATCTGATTCGTTTTACTTTATTAGCCGTTAACACAGCTGAATTTGTGGCTCTTTCAGCCGACTCATTGGCCTTAGAAGCATCTATGACGCCTTTAGCCCAGGTAAGTGACTCTTTTTGTTTTTCGGTAAGAGCCGAAACCTCAACAGCCTCCAACTTCGTCAAAACTCTGAGCGCTACACGATGCTCATTGTGCTTCCGTTTTGACGGTCGGACATGACGTTTTCCCCTCACCGCACCACCTGTTGTGAGTACTTGGGGGAGATTTTCACCATTTTTGGTGTGGTCGGCTTTGGCCAAGACCAACGGACGGACAGTCGGACGATTGGGGAACCGCGCTCCATCGGAACACGAAGGCATCCCCGTCAAGAGAATTTATTTTAATTTTGTCTGTATTAGACCGTAATAGGTACTACGATGTAGGCCTTACAGACTTTGTACAGATTTTTGCTATTGCGTAATAGGTACTGGTAACTATCCGCTATGTGATAAACACGTCCGTTCACTGCGAATGATCAGCAACGAGCTACAAATAAGTACTTATTATGCTACTTTATTGTATGCTTTTGGGAAGTACTTTCCTCCAATGACATCCCCATGTTAAAATAATGAGAAAAGTGGCTAAATAATAAGTACTTACCATTATCGAACTTTGCTTACTCGTCGGATTATTTGGTAATGAGAAATTTTGCTGGGAAATATCTTGTCCAGTCTAAAAACATGCATAATTAATTCGAAAATATCACACGGCCATAACAGGGCCATAAACACATATAAATAATTTGTTGTTGAGCCCTTTTGAGTTTAGGTAAGAAAGTTACGATTTTGTATTTACTTAGTTCTGTCAATTAATCAAAATGAATTTTTGGGTTGTTTGGCCCTTTCGTATTTCTGCTGAAGACATGTTCCATCCTTCGTTGTCATAAACATACGAACTCGCATATGCGCTCGCTTCAGATGTGGTGGAATTTTGCTGAATTTTAGATATGGATCAAAATAGGATAAAATCTGTCAATTCAATTTGCCAAATCGTTTATGGTTTATCTTGCAAGTTGTTATGTTTCCTCATCCCATATTGCGCTGGATTGGTTGGCATCAGGCATACTTCACACTTCAGTGTAAAGGAACGAACAATGTTATCATTTTGGTCACCATATTTCTCCAGGAATGATTACGAATAACACATTTGTTGAAGATACACCATCCAATAATGGTTTTCAGCGCTATCTTTTATTTAATGAAGAGAGCGAAGGGAATAACAATTTATTCAAAGGGAATAACAATTTATTCACGAAAATACATTTCAATATCCACAAAAGGTTTTCTTTCTGTGTGTCTGTCTGCTTGCTGGTGCGCACGAGAACTCTCGAAAGGAGTAACCGATTGACTTCAAATTTGGTATGCGGTAATATTTTGCTCCATCTCCGCCTAAGTTCGAAGATGGGCCATATTGGTCCACTCCTTCTAGTACCTCTCCACAAAGGGTTAACTTTTAGTGAAATATTGATTCTTTAATACCTTCTATACTACTTACTCGAATCTTCTGAAATTTCACACATAGCATTAGTTTGTGAGTCGCTAACACGTCAAGAAAAATGGCCGAAGTGGCCACTCCCTTTTTGGTACCTCCCACACGAATGGACCGTTTTGCACCAAAACAGAAAAGTGGGCCTAATTGGCACGGCCCTTTTGGTACCTCCCACAAAAATGGACCATTTTGTACCAAAAGTTACCAGCTTATAACTTTAATACCAGTGCATACAAATACATGAAATTTTGTACAGTGTAATGCTTTTATAGTACCTAAAGTCTATAGAAAAGTGACCGTTATTGGCACGCCCCTTTTGGTACCTACCACTCAAATGGATCATTTTGCACCAAAAATTAACATATTTTAACTTTAATACAAGTGAATACAAATACATGAAATTATGTACAGTGTAATGCTTTTATAGTACCTAGAGTCTAGAGAAAAGTGGCCGTTATTTGCACGCCCCTTTTGGGACCTCCCAATCAAATGGAGCATTTTGTAACAAAAGTAAACAGCTTTAAACTTTAATACCAGTACATACTTTAAAGTTATTAAATGCAATTTAAACTGATAATATTTTAATTAAAACAAAAAATAAATAAATTTACGAATATTTTTTTGGGACTCAATGTGAGGTGATTCATAAGTCGGTTTACCCGACTGAACTTTCTTACTTGTTTAGACATTATTAGCATATGAAATCTTAAAATATAGGAATATATTCTCAATTGCTACGGCAAGTTACATGTCGTTTTAAAGGTCGTTGAAAGTACCTCAGAAGACGGTCTTGGTTCAGCTCAGCTGATCCACCCGTGGTTGATTTGTGCCCACCGTTTGATAGCGCTATTGTAGAGAGTAGAGCGGCGTATTTGCTGAAGTCGAAAATACAATAATGTGTGATTTTTTAGAACGGAAGTTCTGAAATTATTGATCTTGTAATTAGCCAATCGGAGAAGTTTCGGCGTTTCAAATGATCAAGTGTCTTTAGTTCTTGAGACAGTTTGATCTTATAAGGATGAAGGCCATGGTCTTTTCGCAAAATACACCACAGTATGGTTTGATAGATTACCAGTTCCTGAGAACGACGTGGAATCGACTGATGTGGCTCATCTTGAACGGATACACTTACGGCTGCGATATTTTCGTCGCTTCGAGCGGTACGGCGTCTCTTTGCCGCCGGAACATCCAAAAGAAAAAAAATGGATTTAAATTTATCTACTGTAGCACGCACAACCTGTCGAGTGGGGTGATTATTTCGACCGAAAATTGGAGTAAGCGCTCTTAAAGTTAAGAGCTCAGAATTTCGGTAGTAATTTTTAATGATTTCCAAACGCTGCATGTAAGTGAACTTTACCATGATGAAAATGTTGACTTCGACTAACGTTTTGACACTGAAAGATCATTAAAAATGTTTAAGGGTGCGTTGACATAAAGATAAGAAATTGTTATGTCTCAATTAGAAAACCCTATATTATCAGCATTTATAGAACTTTGATATCTGGAAGATTCTGGTCCACAGCTAAAAAGAGTGGTGTGAGATTGTTGTAAAATTATTTTTTTCATAGTTTTTTTTTTTTGACAATCGAGTACGAGATCGTTGTTTTTGTTTTCTGTAAAACAGAAAAACAAAACTGCTTTGAAAAGGTAGAATAAGAAATGTGTTAAGGCTGGCCACTGGTTGGTGGACGATACCGTTTCGAAATCTACCAATCAATCTCATCGGCCCCCCGTTAATAATTCTCAGAATATAAGAGCAGCACAACAAGTAAGCTATGTACACACGGTTGTCCGATATTACAATGTTATCAACTCTGTCAAAGTGATGTCAATGTACTGACAATGACATATTGTTAGCAATAGGTGAATTGTCAGTTCAGACGATTGCAAGAAAACCTTATAATTTCATATATTTATAATATATTTTGTAAATATTTATATGGAGGATTGCCAATAAAAATATTTTATAGCCATTGTTGACAATAATATGTATTTTTGACAATAAACTTCGCACTATTTACAATGTCTTACAATTTATTGACGATGACTTTTCTGCCAACGTTGCAAGACAAAAATTGTACGTTCACACTGTTGTTCACAGTTCACAGGGTTGGATTTTTTTGACATTTTGCTAACAATATTGTAAGATCTGAATGCCGTGTGTACATAGCTTTATTTAGTTACAATGCTATATAGCGTTTTTAAACACTCTTATTACATTCTCAGTAACATTTCCGACAAGATGTGTTTTGGATTACACCTATTAAATTTTTTGTCTGCTTCAAAACCAAAAATACTGTGAATAATTTACACAAAATTAAAAAAATATAAACCATAAAATCGATTTATTTTATAATTAGTGGGCAATATGAGGAAGATTATGCACATGTTTTGAAAAAAATAGCTTAGTGTAATAATTTATCAATAATTAAAAAAAAATTAATTAATGAAAAATTATGAACATCAAACAAGGCATTACCTTCTTGTTCAATAATATTGAGGTATGCTGAACGACCTTTACAACGACATGTAACATTTCAAAATCGGCCAACGCAATCCACAGAAATAAGCAACATTTTCTAAAATTCGTCAATATGTGAAAATATAGTGTCAATAATTCGATAACCACAATTATAAGTTTTTTTCGAACACACGTTATAAATGGCTCGTAGTGAAAAATCTGTTTTGAAGTTTTCAAGAAAATCCGTTGCAATTTGAATTTTTTGTCGAACATCGTACTGTTTGACATGGAATGACTCGCTTATGAATCTCCATATATTCTAAACGAACCCTGAATATTTCAATTATTATAAAAGTGCTGAGATGTGAATATTACAACATTTACTATTACATCATATATACTTTTATATGTGAAAAATCGTCTTCTATTTTTTTAACTGAAATGATTGCGTATATTTTATGATTTCATATTATTCACTCAAGATTTTAATATTATTGATTCTTCTTCATCTAGGCAGCTTTTGCAAAAGTCATTTTGCAAGACCTTCAAGCCCTCTACTTGAAGTCTTATCTCGTTTACAACAGCAGGATGTTTGTTAGCGTAGCTGAATATAGCGTAGCTGAATAGTGACCATCTGCCAATTGTTTCTGTAAGGGCATATCCCTTAGACGAGCCAAGACATATCTCCCTTCTTTACTGTGCACAGTGGGAGGAATTCCAAAAAAGGGAAATAATACTGCCGTTACTTAACCAGACAACAGATTGCGACCAAATTTGGCATGTTTGTACAGTAGGTATTAGGAAAGGTAAGATTTGATGTTGGGACCCCTGAGGGGGCGGAGCTGCAGTTCCTCAAAATTGGCCACCTCGGCGAACAAAATGTTTAAGTACGTGTAACTTTCGTCTTTTTCGTCCGAATAATAAAATCGTTTGTGAGTATTCTAGTAACCGAGGTCTACAAAAGGCTTTTTGCACCTAACAGTTATCTTGTATAGTTACCGAGATATCTGCATTTGAAAATTGAATTTTTAATTTTGTCCAGACCCTGTGCTAGTACTTTGTAAATATCGAAGCAGAATATGCACCGATTTTATCCACTTAAACATCCCTAGATTGGCAATAACATTTCATATATGATGAAAAAATGGCTTGATATATCCAATAGGACAAAAGTTATGGCCACTTGAAGTTATATTTTCAAAAACATTCGAATGTATATTCGAGTTTCAGAAGAAGGTATAACTTATCTGCTTTAATCTTAAAGGAAACTTTCCAGAGAATGTTCTTAAAGAAAGGACGGGTCAAAAATATTCACTGGTATTGTTACCAATTTTCTCCAAATTAAACAACTTTTTACACAAATTTTAAAAGTAAGCCACATTTTCTCCAATCGCAAAGCTAAAATGTTAAAACTTTTGGCATATTTATATGTGGTAAGGTGTTGTGAGCTGAACTGCAAAGGGAATCTGAATCCAGGCTTTTAGTATAGTTGATACAGGGGAAAATCCAAAAAAATCCCAAAATACTACATAACTTTTTATCCCTAGATTGGCAATAACATTTCATATATGATGAAAAAATGGCTTGATATATCCAATAGGACAAAAGTTATGGCCACTTGAAGTTATATTTTCAAAAACATCCGAATGTATATTCGAGTTTCAGAAGAAGGTATTCAAAAAGTATAACTTATCTGCTTTAATCTTAAAGGAAACTTTCCAGAGAATGTTCTTAAAGAAAGGACGGGTCAAAAATATTCACTGGTATTGTTACCAATTTTCTCCAAAT
Organism: Eudasyphora cyanicolor; assembly: GCA_963930755.1. Lineage (NCBI taxonomy): Eukaryota > Metazoa > Arthropoda > Insecta > Diptera > Muscidae > Eudasyphora > Eudasyphora cyanicolor. The sequence continues at coordinate 97,704,485 of OZ005737.1, forward strand.
TAAACAACTTTTTACACAAATTTTAAAAGTAAGCCACATTTTCTCCAATCGCAAAGCTAAAATGTTAAAACTTTTGGCATATTTATATGTGGTAAGGTGTTGTGAGCTGAACTGCAAAGGGAATCTGAATCCAGGCTTTTAGTATAGTTGATACAGGGGAAAATCCAAAAAAATCCCAAAATACTACATATACTTTTTCGTAAAAAATTACAACAAATCGATTTTTTTGAAAATATAAATTCAAGTTGCCATAACTTTTGTTCTGTTGGGTATACGAGTATCGAACCAAATTTGTCCTGTAGGAATTTTTATTTTCAAGCTAGACGTGTTCAAGTGGATAAAATCGGTGCCTATTCTGCTTCGATATGTACAAAATATTAGCACAGAGTCGGGGAAAAAGTGAAATTTTCAAATGCAGATATATCGGTAACTATACAAGATAACTGTTAGGTACAAAAAGCCTTTAGTAGGCCTCCGTTACTAAAATACACACAAAAAATAGTTTCTTGAATCAGACGACTGCTCTAATACGACTTCTATAATACCTCTTCTACAAACATGCCAAGTTTGGCCGCAATCGGTTGTCTGGTTAAGAATTCCTCCCGCTGTGCAGTGTAAGGTGTTGATTTATTTATACACGATTTTTTTATACAATTGATGCACGTTTTGTTTTATAAGTAGTTATTCGTCGCATTGAATGTTATTTTGAAATTAGTGTCTGAAAATGCAATTGTAATGTACGAGCTTTTGTTGAAGAGATGAGATGTTTTAAAGTCTCATGTATTCGTACATGATTTAAAAAATTAAAACAAACAATTTTTTTGTGCTTTTTTCTATTTCTTATGGTTTTATGTGCCAACAAAAATTTTTTTGAAAAAAAAATAATTTTTTCTAATAGTTTTAACCGCAGTAACTAAACTTCTGTTTCCACGAAATTAAAGAACCATTATTAATATTTGTAGTCCTTATAATTTCTTTTAATTTAAAGTGTATCCCGGCTTTATCGAGCATTTACTTAAAAAAAATTGGTTCAAATACTATAAATAAATTTGCATATTGTGACCGAAAGAACGTACAATGCTGAGTCAAAAATATAGGGCGATAGAAAAATGAGGACATAGAACAAAGATATCAAAATTATTCCCGTTATTCAGAGTTAAATAGATTTACCCTACCTATATCTCAAAAACTAGACGAGATAGGAAAATTTTTGCAGGTTCTGAAAGAGCAACTCCTAACTCAAAAAACACCAAAATGGCATATGGACCGAAATAGCATTAAGCCGACGAATTGCTAGTTGAATCATTTCGATAGTAAGCGGTTTGCATGAATGTCATTGGTTCCAGTAGGTGTGATCAAGCGAAAAATGGACGGGGTAAGGATGTTGGGCGTGATATCGCCCATACAACTCGTAGCGAGCATTCGTAATAATACTACGAGCATCCGGACAAAAAACAGTGTGATCGGACCAGCAGGCGTGGACCAATAAGTAGTGTGGCTGTGTGCATTTGACTGCAGTTGCCTGCCCCAACAAAAAGTTTACATTGTGAGATACGAAAGGAAATACACAACGAATATTACAGAAAACTAATGTCATTCAAATGGATTGGAATCCGATTAGCTGATCGTATCTTGTTGAAAAGAAAATATGCATAATGTCCATCGATAACTAATGATGGTTTGCAAAAAGCGATTTATGTATTTGCCATAAATGCAATTAATGGGAATTAATTTAACAAAATGCTTATTCCGCAATCCTAAATGTTCTATTTGCAGATACACTAATTACTAGAAATGTACTGGTATCGTGTGGGGACAAACAAAAATATCACATAACGGTCACAACAGCTCATCGACTGTTAGAAGTCTATCTTCACAACCTTAATCTGACGAGTTGCTCAGGGGAACGCTTTAGTTGGGCGCCTTCGCATCTCTTACAACCACGCGTTTATACACCAAAACACACACGTCCGCACTTATATCGGTATCATGTCTGTGCAGGTATCGTTTTCTCTCCTTTAATGTGCTACGGTATACACAGTTTAAAGTTGAAGCTTAAAAATAATTATGCAGAACGATGGCTCCTTGAAAAATAAGCACAAACAGTTTTACGCTCAGGCCATAAATTTTGTGAAATGTTATGTGAGCGAATGTATTTATGTATGTGCATGGAAGGGTTTGTGAAAGGACCAAACACAGTATGTAGTCGATTGGGTGAGGGAAGAGTTGGTACTGTCACCGACAACGTCCTCAACTCAACACACACTTGAGCATTCACTGTGAAATATACCGTTTATGTATAAGTACGTAACGATTACACACGAGTCCTCCCACACACACACACTTAGATATGTGTATGCATTCATAGTTTGAGTGATACACGCTCACATCAGCTTCGTCTTTGGTGTGCATGTGTAGTGGAAGTCAGCGATGCCAACTTGGTGATTTTTCCGCTACTTGTGGTGATTTTTGATCTCCAAATACCACAGTTTTGTAAAAGTAGTGATTTTTCAGAAAAACCACTACGGTAGCGTTTTTAACAATTTTTTGTAGCGCTTTTAGTGATTTTTTACATACATCGGCGAAAAATGCAAAATGACGGCGACATTAAAAAATTCATGTAATTCATTCATTCTTATTCATTCTTTAGAGCACATAGAATGTAAAAATGATGTCGCTTTCATTTATGTTTCTCCATTGGTTCTTATGTGATTTGTGTCCGTAATTCACAACTGAGCGTTATGAATTTCTTTAAGAACAAAGTTAGTCCTGAATCCAAGCACGTGTCAAAGTTTTTAGGAGACACTTGCTTGGTAAAAATTGCCTCGTGTGATTCAGGACTTAGGAACCGAATGTCTTTAAATACACTAAATTCTTTAACACAAATAAAATATGTGTTAAAGTTTGCTCGAAGGATAAAATACCCAATAATTTATGTTTAAAAATAAATGCCAATGAAACGTTTAGAAATCAAAATTTTATACACAATCAATATTATGGCCAGAAGAGATAGAGGAAAATTATTCTATTTTATTTGGCCAAGAACAAATCATTTATTAATAATTTAAACCTAAGAATGGAAAACAAAATAGACTTACGTTTATGTTATAAATAAAAGTTCTTATATATGTTTTCATAGAAAAATGTTACAAACATTATCTAAAAGTTTAAAAAATTAATTGAATTCAAAAATATTTTGTTGGTGTTTTTAAAAATAATTCATGGTTAACATTTTTGTCAGTGTTAGCGTTTTTGGGAGATTTTGTTATTTTCTCACAGCGATTGTTGGCGTTTTTATATTTGGTTGGTAGTGGTGGTTTCTGCACAGGTGTTCGGTAGTGATTTTTGCCCCGGAAGAGTTGGGAACACTGGTGGAAGTAACACACATACGAAAGTATGTACTCCTATTCCTAGGTATTTGTAGTTGCTTTGTCTTTATCCATGTTTGATGACGCCACCGTATTTCGCATTGAGGCAGCGTCACTCAAGTTTGATGTCACTTTTGAGCCGTGCAAACTTGGAGTACGGCAAGAAAACAATTTAACCCACAGAATATAGAAACCCTCTTAGGGTTCTCAACCCCATACAATGAAAAGGCACGTCGATGCAGTTTACCATCCACTCGAGAGTGCTGTGGAGCGCACAATTGGGGGACATATCATTCTGGAGTTCAGCTTCTCAGACAACAAAAAAAAAATTTTAGGATCAAAAATAATTTTCTGAGAAACAAAAATGGTTAGATTAAAGGTGTACCGACAAATTTTCAATCGGACCCCTTTCGACTTTGTTAAAATTGTGTTTTTTTTTGTAGTCTCAGAAACCTACTTTCCAATTTCATAAAATGATGTAGCAATGTTTAGAAACATTATCACAGAGTGACTCAGGCGATCAAATCAGACCAGCTTAGTTTCTCGAGATATTTCGAAAACAGTATTTTTACCCAAAAAGAAAAAAATTTAATCACTTTAATTGGTACAAAAATCGTGGACCTCGACCAACAGAGGTGTCCACGCCAAAAATGGTAAAAAATGCACAGAATGGTATTGGATGACCATTGGCTGAAGGTTCGTGAGCTAGCTGAGGTCTTAGGCATTTCAAAAAGTGCTATTGATCGCATATTGACGGAATGTTTGATAAGAAAGCTGAGTACAAGATGGGTGCAGGCTATGAAGCCGACGCGGCGCAAACCGGCGGCGCGCCAACGCCGATGATTTTTTACAAGCCGGCGCCGCCGCCGATTTTAGCGGCTCATATCGGCTGAAATTGAGCCGCCGAATTTTATTTGGTGAGTCAAGAAGATTTTATTTTTGCAACCATGAAAATTTAGAAAGCGACTACTAAGTGATACCTTAGGTTCGGAATTTGCAATATTTAGAGTTAAGTACAAAGCGTAGCGTACAAAGTTTATAAAAAGTTGCTAATGTTAATATAAGATATGGCTATCTTTTATTAAAAAAACGAAAATTACAGCTGAACCGATTTTTTCAAAGTCTACGTTTAAAAAAGTTTGAGTTCAAAAAAAATTGTTTCCCTCGATTTTTTTTCAAATTTTCATAGAATATTCGCAAGGGCGTTTAAAATTCATATGTGCAGAAATAGAAGAAAAGCGCCAAAATTAAGAGACCAATCTTAGTATTTCGTCCATAACTTTTAAAAATACTGAGGCCCAAAACCATCGGATCAAAACTCCGGAACGACCCAATTCCTTTTGGCCAAGGATTGTCAACTTAATAACAAATGTATCAACCATTGAAGATTTATTAAACCGATTTTCAATATTATATCAAACTTCCATAACTTTGTGTTAATTTTAAGTTTTTTACTCTAACGCTAAATATCAAAAAAAGCCACTTTTGCAGGAGAATTACATTCGTATTTGTGCGCTTTCGATTGTGGAAAATTTACCGGCTCAGCCGATCAGCCGCCGCCGCCTATCGATATTTTTCCATGCGCCGCCGCCGCCGAAAATTTTGGTCGGCTTCATTGTCTGGATGGGTGCCGCGTTTGCTCACAATCAAGTCAATGCACCAGTTAACACATCCACTACTGCGATGGGCAAAATTAATGAATTAAAGTTCGAATTTTTTCAGCATGCACCTTATTCGCCATATTTATCTCCCACAAATTATTTTTTGTTTGCAAACTTTAAAAAATTGCTCGGCGAAAAAAGATTTGCCAGCAATGAAGAGGTTGCTGTTGCTGTTGATGGCTATTTTCAGGAGGTAGACAGTTCTTACTATAAACAGGGTATCGAAGCTATTGAATATCGCTGCAAAAAGTGTATCGAGCTAAAGGAGGTTATGCTAACAAGTATAGAAAAATGTGCCCAAATTTACCAGCGTAGCAGTGGAAAAAATTGCATTCTTTTAGCGTTTAAAAGGTTCCTTAAGGTCTATGAACCTACAAACTTATCTCCAATGGATGTGATTTTACGCCAAGTAATTTTTGAACACTCGACCGCTGTGGCTCTTGTAGGTTAGGATAGGTTGAAAGAGGAGGCAGATTGCTCCGCCTCATGTCCTTGGACATACACATACGCTAGCATTCGGCTTATTGTGCGCTCTAATTCTTTGTTTAATGGACTAGTCCAGAGAAAGTTATTTAAGGAATTCTGTACTATGGACATATTCCATAATTACGCCCCTAAGTTGGGTCACCATCTGTTAAAGGGTCATTTTCAAAGAAACGGGATCTATTGTTTGCAAACGCTGGGAACTGACAGAGGAAGTGCTCCAATGTTTCGTCATCCTCCCCGCATTCCCTACAGATGCTGCTATCAACAACCCCTATTTCATGCATATGCACCAGTAAGTCTGTGTGCCATGAGGATACCCATGATGATCTGGTATCTATTTTGCTCAATTTGTGCAAAGATTTGGTTTCGTCCTCGTTTGGGCCACCCCACAAGATTCTTGTTTGCGAGTCCGTGGCTCGTGATGCCAAGGCATTTGCTTTCTCATTTCCTCTTACTCCGTGATGACCGGGCACCCATATGATGCGTATTGTGCCGTATTCAGAGTAAGCGTTAATCGCCATTTTACAATCTAAAACTGTACTCGATTTAACTGTTCTGGGCGTTATAGACATTTGGCTATCTGTAAAAACCCAGGAAAAAAGAGCATCCAAAGAAGCGATAAAAATCTCAAACATATGATCCGGAAGTTGTTCTAATTTGGATTTTCACCAATGAATTGGGCTTGTCGCGCCGAGAACGTACTTATTTGTCGCCACTTTTGCATCGCTTCTTTAAAAGCTGTATAAGATTTGCTTTTTTGGTATTGTATTTATTTGATGAATGTATGTCGTTCTAATTAACATTTTTGGGCGCAACATGTTGAACATTAAATGTAATTTTAATACGCTTACTCCGATCTAAAACAGGAAATGAAATGTAATAAAAATATTTATTTTGTTATTCCTTGAATCCGAATATTTTATAATGAAAATATCCTTCTCTGTTTGTACGTACAATTCAGATTATCTATTTAAAATATTCAAACATAAGTAAATACATTATAAGTTCCATGATTTTATTGTAGCCTGTATTTTACAAAACATGATCGTTTTATAAGCGTTTCTTTTCAAAGGTTGCTTCACAACTTGAACGTAAGAAAAAATATCTCTTGCAACTTATAAGTTGAAAATAATAGAATTAGACGGATTTCTAATTCATAACAAAAGGCTGTCCACGTATTTTTATAAACCTAACATAGCGAAATCATTTACTATTGGCCAAAGTGAACAACTATCCTATATATGTTAGAGGAAATCCGTTTCAGGACATTTTAGGATGTTTGTAATCCGTGCGTATAGTATTTCTGGATTTTATGTGACCGAATGACCCCATTTTGTAAGTTCTAGTAACATTTTAGCAAATGGTCAATATTCTGTGTAATAAACCAGTAAGGAAAGGCAGAAAGTCGGGCGGGGCCGACTATATAATACCCTACACCTCCCTAACAATGCGATAAGGGTCATTGCCATAATAATTTGGAATAATTGGTAAATGGGTAGAAACATATTGTCTAATTCTGAAACGATAATCGCTAAATTAAGCAATATTCGTTCCTAAATTGAGAAACATCTTTCTGGAAAATTTTAATGATCGGAAGTAAAATACAACTTCTATAGCGGTTTGATACCAAATCAGGAGGAACAATCAATATAAATCTGAACCGATCTTCCCTGAATACTCATTCATGTAAAAAGAACTCCTTCTGCCGAATTTCGTACTGATCGCATATAAAATACAGTCTCTACAGCGCCTACATGTCAAATCGGGGGTAACGTATATATGGGGGCTATATCTAAATCTGAACCGATTTCTTCCAAATTTAACAGTGTTCATTCATATAATAAGAAACCTCTTTCTGCCGAATTTCATACTGATCGGATATAAAATAAAATTTTTACAGCGCTTACAAGTCAAATCGGGGGTAACGTATATATGGGGGCTATATCTAAATCTGAACCGATATTCTCCGAATTTAGCAGTATTCCTTCATGTAATAAGAAACCTCTTTCTGCCAAATTTTGCACTGATCGGATATAAAATACAGTTTTTACAGCGCTTACATGTCAAATCGGCGGTAACAAATATATATGGGGGCTATATCTGAATCTGAACCGATTTTCTCCGAATTTAGCAGTATTCCTTCATGTAATAAGAAACCTCTCTTTGCCGAATTTCGCACTGATCGGATATAAAATAACATTTTTACAGCGCTTATATGTCAAATCGGGGGTAATGTATATATGGGGGCTATATCTAAATCTGAACCGATTTCTTCCAAATTTAACAGAGTTCATTCATGTAATAAGACACCTTTTCCTGCCGAATTTCATACTGATCGGATATAAAATAAAGTTTTTACAGCGCTTACATGTCAAATCGGGGCTAACATATATATGGGGGCTATATCTAAATCTAAACCGATTTTAACCAAATTCAATAGGTATCGTCCTTGGGCCAAAAAAAAGATATGTGTAAAGTTTCGTCGAGATCGGACCATAATTGCGACCTGTACTTTGATTACAAGAATACATGCACAGACGGACAGACAGACAGACGGACATAGCTAAATCGACTCAGAAAGTGATTCTAAGTCGATCGGTATAATAAACGATGGGTCTATTTCTTCTCCTTTTGGGTGTTACAAACAAATGCACAAAGTTATAATACCCTGTACCACAGTGTGGTGTAGGGTATAAAAAGTATTTCATATTCTTCACCACCTTATTAGAGCAGAACAAAACCAGTAAGGAAAGGCAGAAAGTCGGGCGGGGCCGACTATATAATACCCTACACCTCCCTAACAATGCGATAAGGGTCATTGCCATAATAATTTGGAATAATTGGTAAATGGGTAGAAACGTATTATATAATTCTGAAACGATAATCGCTAAATTAAGCAATATTCGTTCCTAAAGTGAGAAACATCTTTCTGGAAAATTTTAATGATCGGAAGTAAAATACAACTTCTATAGTGGTTTGATACCAACTCAGGAGGAACATATATATGGAACTTTAATATAAATCTGAACCGATCTTCCCTGAATACTTACTCATGTAAAAAGACCTCCTTCTGTCGAATTTCGTACTGATCGGATATAAAATACAGTCTCTACAGCGCTTAGATGTCCAATCGGGGGTAACATATATATGGGAGCTATATCTAAATCTGAACCGATTTTCTCCAAATTTGGCAGTATTCCTTCATGTAATAAGAAACCACTTTCTGCCGAATTTCGCACTGATCGGATATAAAATACAGCTTTTACAGCGCTTACAGGTCAAATCGGGGGTAACATATACATGGGGGCTATATCTAAATCTGAACCGATTTCTTCCCAATTTAATAGTGTTCATCCATATAATAAAAAAACTCTTTCTGCCGAATTTCATACTGATCGGATATAAAATAAAGTTTTTACAGCGCTTACATGTCAAATCGGGGGTATCGTATATATGGGGGCTATATCTAAATCTGAACCGATTTCTCCCAAATTTAATAGTGTTGATCCATATAATAAGAAACCTCTTTCTGCCGAATTTCATACTGATCGGATATAAAATAAAGTTTTTACAGCGCTTACATGTCAAATCGGGGGTAACGTATATATGGGGGCTATATCTAAATCTGAACCGATTTCTTCCAAATTTAATAGTGTTCATCCATATAATAAGAAACCTCTTTCTGCCGAATTTCATACTGATCGGATATAAAGTATAGTTTTTACAGCGCTTACATGTCAAATCGGGGCTAACATATATATGGGGGCTATATCTAAATCTGAACCGATCTTAGCCAAATTCAATAGGGATCGTCCTTGGGCCAAAAAAAAGATATGTGTAAAGTTTCGTCGAGATCGGACCATAATTGCGACCTGTACTTTGATTACAAGAATACATGCACAGACGGACAGACGGACAGACAGACAGACGGACATAGCTAAATCAACTCAGAAAGTGATTCTAAGTCGATCGGTATAATAAACGATGGGTCTATTTCTTCTCCTTTTGGGTGTTACAATCAAATGCACAAAGTTATAATACCCTGTACCACAGTGTGGTGTAGGGTATAAACACACATATTGTTGACCTTAATCTAAAATAAATAATGATGGAACTCCCTTCTGCAAAATGTATAATGATGGTAAATAAATTGGTACTATAGCTAAATGTGAACTGATTTTCTTTGAATAATAACAAACGATGGTTTTATCCCTTTTCTTTTTGGGTGTTACAAACAAATGCACAATGTTATAATACCCTGTACCATATTGTGGTATAGGTAATAACACTGTGCTAGTCCAAAAATGTAACAGAAAAGAGACCCTATGAATAGACCTATTTCGGACATGCTGAATACAGTGGCATTAGCCGTTTTTCTATGTTAGCTCTTGTTTTCGCGATATTCGACCACCAAGTTTGTTCGGAAATCAGAGAGGTTACATATCTCTTTGGTGATTTTTAAGTGGAAGACTTCGAAATATATTCAGTAACAAGATCGAAATAAAGAGAACATTTGGAGAATTATTTCTCTCAAAACAGTCGTCAACGATTCTCACCCCCTTATCCCTGAAAAATTACAATAAAATCTTATCATATATTAAAAATCATATATATCGTCGATATTTTTATTAGGCATCGTTGAGAAAAATATTCCTCGCGAAAAAATACTATAAGTCCTTTCTCAGCTTTTTTATGAGAATTAAGCAGATTTCGATTTATTACATATTTTGTGTACTTTTCTGCTCATTGCATAAAATATTTGTAATAAAATTTTTTAACTTAAATTTTTGTAAATTATTTTTTGTTAGTGCCAATGGAAATTTCAAAGGTAAACCTGCTAAATAATACAATCTGTTCATTTTTCATAAATATGTTGAAAGGAGACTCAGTAATTTTTCGGGAGGAGTATTTTTCTCAAAGACACAAACTAAAAATGTCGACGATTTGTATGTCGTTTGCCATATGGTAAGTTTTGATTGCACTTTTTCAGGGGTAAGCGGGTGAGCAGCGTGGCTGACTTTTTTGAGAGAAATAATTCTCGAAGGGTTCCCTTTATTTCGTTCTTTGGAATGAAGCTTGTATTCCGAAGTCTTCCACTTCAAAATCACCTCCGAGATAACTAACCCCTATGATTTTCTTGGAAACTTTGAGCTCCAATATCGCGAAAACAAGAGCTAACATAGAAAAACGGCTAGAACTACTGGATTCAGCAATGTCGAAATAGGTATATCCATTGGGTCTCATTTCTGTTAGATTTTTAAAGTGTCCATTTCAAACATAGTGTAATTAATCCCCATAATTTCTGTAAAAATATTTAATTATAACACACACCACACTACAGGTGCAGTGTATTATAACTTTGTGCATTTGGAGCAGATATACCCCCCTGGTTTATTATACCGATCGACTTAGAATCACTTTCTGAGTCGATTTAGCTGTGGTCGCTCTCATAGAAACTTTGCACATATCTTTATTTTCGCCCAAGGCAATCCCTGTTAATATTGGTAAAAATGGTTTCATATATAGATATAGCTCCCATATACAGATACATACATTTAGCTCCGATTTGGCATCTATGCACTGTATAAAATTTTTCAGAAAGAAGTTCTTGATGTACATGTTGACAATACTAATTTAAACCAGTAAGGAAAGACAGAAAGTCGGGCGGGGCCGACTATATAATACCCTACACCTACCTACCAATGCGAAAATGGGCATTGCGATAAGAATTTGACAGTGTTCATACATGTAATAAGCAAACTCTCTCTGCCGATTTTCGTACTGATCGGATATAAAACACGGTTTCTACAGCGCTTACATGTCAAATCGGGTGTAACATATATATTAGGACTATGTTAAAATCTGAAACGATTTTTCCCGAATTTGGCAGTGTTCATACATGTAATAAGAAAACTTTCTCTGTTAAATTTCGTACTTATCGGATATAAAACATGATTTCTACAGCGCTTAAATGTTAAATCGGATGAAACATATATATGGGGGCTATATCTAAATCTGAACCGATTTTCCCCGAATTTGGCAGTGTTCATACATGTAATAAGAAAACTCTCTCTGTTAAATTTCGTACGGATCGGATATAAAACACGATTTCTACAGCGCTTAAATGTTAAATCGGGTGAAACATATATATTGTGGCTATATCTAAATCTGAACCGATTTTCCCCGAATTTGGCAGTGTTTATTCATGTAATAAGAGAACTCTCTCTGTTAAATTTCGTACTGATCGGATATAAAACACGATTTCTACAGCGCTTAAATGTTAAATCGGGTGAAACATATATATGGTGGCTATATCTAAAACTGAACCGATTTTCCCCGAATTTGGCAGTGTTTATTCATGTAATAAGAGAACTCTTTCTGCCAAATTTCGTACTGATCTGATTTAAAATACAGTTCCTACAGCGCTTACATGCCAAATCGGGTGAAACATATATATGGGGGCTATATCTAAATCTGATCGGATTTCTCCGAATTTGGTAGTGTTCATTCACGTAATAATAAAACTCTCTCTGCCGAATTTCATAAAGATCGGATGTAAAATGTGGTTTCTACGGCGCTTCCATGTCAAATCGGGTGAAACATATATATGGGGACTATATCCAAATCTGAACCGATTTTAACCAATTTCAATAGGGATCGTCCTTGGGCCAAAAAAGAGCACTATGCTAAATTTCATCACAATCGGACCATAAATACGACCTGCACTTTGATTACAAGAATACATGGACAGACGGACAGACAGACGGACAGACAGACAGACGGACATGGCTAAATCGACTCAGAAAGTGATTCTGAGTCGATCGGTATAATAAACAATGGGTCTATCTCTTCTCCTTTTAGGTGTTACAAACAAATGCACAAAGTCATAATACCCTGTACCACAGTGTGGTGTAGGGTATAAAAAATGTAATGAATTGGAAAAAAAAAAACAAAACAAAAAAAAAAAAAAAATAATACAAAAGGTCCAACGAATGTGTTGTCTCGGCGCACTATGGACGAAAATCGAAAAATGCGGCCAAAAGTCAAATTTTATGACACTGCAATATTGAAAAAATGGTTATGCCAATCTGTTAAATACAACCACCCAAAGGAGTGGTGATAATATTTGTAATAGAAATTTTATGACACTAGCTGGCCCGGCGAACTTCGTTAATGTAATAAAAATAATAATATGAAAAAGCGCATGCTGCTTCCCGTATATATATATATATATATATATATATATATATATATATATATATATATGTCCTTTAATTACAACTGAGTTAAATTACATAGCATATAAAACAATTGTAAATGGTTCAAAGTGAACATAGGGCATCGACAAGCTCTCTCCACCTTACTCTATCGTTGGCCAGTGTTTTTGCATGGTTCCAGGGTATTTGGGATGATTCCAATTCTCTCTTAGTGCAGCGTATCCATGTGTTTCTTGGACGGCCTGCTTCCTGTAATTCGGTCAATTAAAATTATTTTTATTGTATTTAACACAATGGTAATATCTGAAGTTTATAACAGTGTCGATGTACATCTGTCGGCACTCTCACGTTGTACGGATCAGTTATTTACAATGCTATCAAAAGTATAAACTAAAAACTTCAAGATGATGGATGGGTGCAATGGTTTTCCAGATTTCATTTTCTTTATTGATTCATATGGTTTACTTGCTTGCTAATTCGATATACTTCGAGATTATATATATTTTCTGTGTGGAAGGCACCACACTTGTGAAAATTACAAGATCTGTTCTCTATGATGTTGTGTTAGACATACCACGCATCTTTGCCCTAAATCGAAAAACGAAAGATAGTTATCGAGTTATGTGATAGTGTTCGCTGTGACACGCTCGTTTGACCAATCCTAAAGTTTACTCAATAGCTTCCTTCCATGGACTAACACGAACCCATTAAGATCAACATCATACAATCGAACGAACTCGATGCCCCCTTCCCCTGGGACCAATAAGAAACCATTATGCCCAAAATCGCGAAAAATCTAACGATCCATTCTTGAGCTATGAGGTTTTGATGGCCATGTTGTGCGGCATTGAACAATCCTAAGTTTCCCTCCCTGGGGCCAATACGAATCCATTAAGACCAACACCGCGAAAATCCAACGATCCATTCTTGAGCTAAGAGGTTGTGTTGTCCGTGCCACGCCCATTTGACCAATTATAGATTTTGCCCAAAATTTTAAAAATTCGAAAGATCCATACTATGTTATGTTGGGCGCGGAAAGATCACGAATCCATCAGTCCCAAAATCGTGAAAATCGACCGAACAGTTCTCGATTTATGAGGTTATGTTGACGTAAAAATACCCGTTTGACCAATCCTAAAATTTCATATACTGAAAACATCAAAAACGATATTGAGCCTAACTAAGTGCAAAAAAAACCAGTAAGGAAAGGCAGAAAGTCGGGCGGGGCCGACTATATAATACCCTACACCTCCCTAACAATGCGATAAGGGTCATTGCCATAATAATTTGGAATAATTGGTAAATGGGTAGAAACATATTATCTAATTCTGAAACGATAATCGCTAAATTAAGCAATATTCGTTCCTAAATTGAGAAACATCTTTCTGGAAAATTTTAATGATCGGAAGTAAAATACAACTTCTATAGCGGTTTGATACCAAATCAGGAGGAACAATCAATATAAATCTGAACCGATCTTCCCTGAGTACTCATTCATGTAAAAAGACCTCCTTCTGTCGAATTTCGTACTGATCGCATATAAAATACAGTCTCTACAGCGCCTACATGTCAAATCGGGGGTAACGTATATGTGGGGGCTATATCTAAATCTGAACCGATTTCTTACAAATTTAACAGTGTTCATTCATATAATAAGAAACCTCTTTCTGCCGAATTTCATACTGATCGGATATAAAATAACATTTTTACAGCGCTTACATGTCAAATCGGGGGTAACATATATATGGCGGCTATATCTGAATCTGAACCGATTTTCTCCGAATTTAGCAGTATTCCTTCATGTAATAAGAAACCTCTCTTTGCCGAATTCCGCACTGATCGGATATAAAATAACATTTTTACAGCGCTTATATGTCAAATCGGGGGTAATGTATATATGGGGGCTATATCTAAATCTGAACCGATTTCTTCCAAATTTAACAGAGTTCATTCATGTAATAAGAAACCTTTTCCTGCCGAATTTCATACTGATCGGATATAAAATAAAGTTTTTACAGCGCTTACATGTCAAATCGGGGCTAACATATATATGGGGGCTATATCTTAATCTGAACCGATTTTAACCAAATTCAATAGGTATCGCCTTGGGCCAAAAAAAAGATATGTGTAAAGTTTCGTCGAGATCGGACCATAATTGCGACCTGTACTTTGATTACAAGAATACATGCACAGACGGACAGATAGACAGACGGACAGACAGACAGACGGACAGACAGACAGACGGACAGACGGACATAGCTAAATCGACTCAGAAAGTGATTCTAAGTCGATCGGTATAATAAACGATGGGTCTATTTCTTCTCCTTTTGGGTGTTACAAACAAATGCACAAAGTTATAATACCCTGTACCACAGTGTGGTGTAGGGTATAAATATGTACTGGTATGCATAAAATTCAGAAATTGGGTTTTGAAGGGAAGGTTATTTCACAGATTGAATTGAAACTATATTTTTTATAATTTTTTTACCATTCCTCAAAACATACGGTCATGTAAATATGTTCTAAAATGTTTGTCATATGCCTACTGTAGATAATTTAAAGACATTGCACTGCAGCGAATTGTAAGTGTTTATGTGCGCTGATACTCGTATTAAAGTTATGAGCCATCCAATTTTAGTATGATTTGGCCATTTTGTGTGGGAGGTACCAAAAGGGGCGTGGCAATAACGCCCATTTTTATCAGGTAAAATCATTACACTGCACTTATATACAGGTAACTTTTTGTGCAAAATGGTCCCTTTGTGGGTGAGGTACCAAATGGGGCGGGCCACTTCGACCTTATCATATACCATATTTTAAGTCAATCCATTACTCCTTTCGGACGGGCAGATATTACTAAAATGAATGTCTAAAACGGATTTTGCCGAACATACTTACGGTTTCTGGTCACCCTTCACTGTGTTGCACTTTTGGGTCGTAGAAATCATATATACTAGGGATGTAACGAAAGTGACTTTAGCGAAAGAGAATGCGAAAGCGAATAGTAATTTGTTTTGCGAATACGAAGCGAATATTCAATAATTGATTTACGGATGCGAACAATTTTCATTCAGTCCAACATTCTATCTTTTAAATTCAATGTATGTATAATCAGCAAATGGGTCAAAGAACACACATTTTAAAAGTGACCGTTGATTTTAATAATATTCAGCAATTCATGGTCGTTTTTGTGGTACCGAGACATTAGAGTTCTTCTTCGTCAACCTATACCGCTAATATGAGTGATATACCCTCCACCATGGATCGCACGTGAATGGTTTTGGTTACAAATAAAGACCAATCATCTGCTAGTCTGGAGATCGGTAATCGCATACATTGGGTGGTCTCCAGTTACTTGCCTTATGAAGCTGTAGTACCGACTGCTCTATTCGAGCTGATTATTGGCGCAGGCACGAACGCTCATCATACTATCTGGGGTAGTACGGATATAAACAATAGGGGTGATTCGCTTCTTGACTTTATTCTAACTAAGTATTTGTAACATAGGTAATAAACCGACCTTTACAATTAAAGACAAACAAGAAGTACTCGACGTAACGTTTGCTACTGACCGGCTGTCAGACAAAATTATTGGGGGGAATGTACTGGACGACCACTCATTCTCAGATCACCATTATATTGAGTTCAAACTAGCTGAAAAAGCGCCTGAACCTGCCGTGCACAGAAATGTGAGAAAGACAAAGTGGCATCTGTATGAGAAGAATTCCAAGAAAGTCCTCAACTGCAAACTTCTGTACGAACCGAATGACAAAGCCGGTATGGACAACCTGGTCGAGCATATAACCACATCATTCAATAGTTCCCTTGAAGAAGCCTGTCCAAAAACAAGGTACAAGGGTAAAACTAAACCCCAATGGTGGACTTCTGAGCTACCGTTTATGAAAAGGACCTGCAACAAGCTATTCAACAAGGCTACATCTACTGGGGTCGATAATGTTTGGGATGCCTATAAATAGCAACTCAAGATCTATAAGAAGGAGCTTAGAAAGGCGCAAAGGCGCTCTTGGTATACCTTCTGTGGTGACTTGCAAGATGAGGCAAATAACTGGACAAAAAACAGCGAGCAGTCGCTGAATATACTGCTCGACACACATTTCACGGGGAATTCACCTACAGAACCCGAAGATCAGCAAGACCAACAAGAATGCGAGTGGACTGCGAGCGTTGCTAGCTTGTTGACAGAGAGATCCAGACTAAGCTGGGCTATTAACAGCTTTGAGCCCTTCAAGTCACCTAGACCAGACGGCATCAATCCAGCAGAAAATGTTGAAGTACATTATCCCCTAGCTGGAGAAAATTTATGTAGGCTGTATCTTCATACATCCCGAATCGATGGAGGGATACCAATGTGATATTCATACCTAAAGCGGGGAAGATATCACACATTAGGCCAAAAGACTTCAGACCAATTATCCTATCCTCCTTCCTATTGAAAGGTCTGGAAAGACTTTTAGATTATTTCATTGGGAAAAACCTGGATACAAAACTCCTGTCGGTGAACCAACATGCTTACAATAAGGGGAAGTCTACAGAATCAGCCCTGCACGAACTTGTGAGCACTATCGAATCGTCCCTGCATTTCAAGTAATTCACCATGGTGGCATTTCTTGACATAGAAGGGGCTTTTAACAACATTCACTCAGAATCAGTAATTGCGGCACTGTCACATCTAATAGTTAACTCAAGTTTGATTAGACTAATTCAAAGTCCGCTCAACAGAAGACGCATAACAGCATGACTTGGGTCCACAACTCTAACAAGGTTTGTAAACAGAGGGACCCCACAAGGAGGAGTACTGTCACCACTAATTTGGAACCTAGCTGTGAATGAAATCCTGCGATCTAGAACGTTGTGGCTGCAAGGTCGTGGCATATGCGGACGACGTGGCAATCGCAGTGAGTGGCAAATTCGAAAACGTCCTCCGAGACATCCTACAAGTGGCTCTGAATAAATTGGCTAGATAGGTCAGAAGCAGCGGTTTGGGCGTTAACCCAAACAAGACAGAATTGGTTCTCTTTACTAGGATGAATAATGTTCCACATGTGAACCCTCCACCTCGGATAAATGGAACAGATCTAGTCTTTTCTGAAAGTGCAAAATTTTTAGGAATAATTCTAGATAGAAAACTGTTATTTAGACTTAACGTATTGGAACGTGTAAGGTAGGCCAACGTCGCCTTATATTCCTGCAAAAAGGCTGTAGGGTCGCGGTGGGGCCTCTCTCCTAAAATCGTCCACTGGTTATATATAGCGTTCGTCCAATACTGTTATACGGAATTGTGGTATGGTAGAAGGCAACTGACAAACTAACCATCACCAACCTACTAACAAAGGTTCAGAGAACAGCCTGCCTGAGTATAAGCGTAGCCTTAAGGACTACAGCGACCGAGTCTCTACAAGCCCTACTCCATATACTGCCGATTAATATTGTGGCGAGAGAAGTTGCAACCAAAGCGGCAATAAGATTAAACTGCCTATCAATGTGGAGGTACAAGAACTACGGTCACATGAGGATATCAAAGTGTAGTGCTGTGGTAACCGACCGAGTGGACCATATACCAACTTTTTGAAAGAAATACAATTATTTCATCGATTTTGACTTCATCTTTGTATATAGACATCAAAGCCAGATAAGATAGCCTTCCTCCTTCCATTCTGTTCCGGAGATAAGTTTTTATTCTTCTTAACGTCGAGAAACTTATTTCAGCTGAAACAGATTTTGCTGAATTTTTTAAATCGTTTTTGTAAAAAAGTGTGACTTCTTCGAAATCTTCCTTTATTATATTTACAACTCGTATCGGAACGACATTAAACAGACTTGTAATTATAGCTTCATGTTCGGAAAATCTATTATTTAAATGTGATATTACTTCGTCCAGATATGGTATGAACAATGTTGTCCTAAAATACGCCTTGGCATCTGAACCAGGAATATTAGCCCTATACTTTTGAGTGCCTACTCTTCTAGGTAGTGCAGCTTCTATTCCAAAACTTCTTGCAAGTTGTGTGTATTCTTCAAACAGTTTATCAACTCCGCATCTGAATTTCTACGCATGTCACTTAATTTAGTCGTTGCCAATTTTACAATTTCGTAAGCCTTTATTATATCTAGGTTAATCGTTTGCAAATACCGCGATAAGTTCTGTGTAATGACCAAAACCGTACTATTTATTACCACACCCAATATAAAGTCAAATTTACATACACGGTTGTGCAAACTCATTCCATCACTGCAACCTACATGTTTAAAAGGTAGATAGATAAGAAATCATAAATGTTATTTTAACTTAATTTTCGCCATATCTGGTTATCATAAATTTAAAGCCAACCAATAATTACACCGGTCGACAAAAACAAAATTTTTCTTGGTTTTCTGTTTTAATGCATAGATTCTGATTCTAGACGTCAAAAAACGTCAATATCTCCAACCTTAGCTTTTAAAGTTTGTTTTTGTAAATTTTACATCGATAAGAAAGTTTTAAAGTTAAAACCTTACTAAATTAGCTATAACGTCTTAAATTATGCATCGATTTTCTTCTTTCAGACTTACGATAAAATCATAAAAATATAACATTTGTTCATTTTTAGATTGTTTTATGGGAGTTTTATTTTAGAAATATTAAAATTTTATCAAAAAATCAAATTTTTTTGCAATATTTTGTAATACTCGTATATAGTCGAAACCGCTGAACGGATGGAAAATGGTATTATATGAGGTTCAAGGCTACTTAATATTTAATTCTTTAAAACTTTCCTCAACCAAATCGAATAAATGGTTCTCGAGTTATGCCACTATATGTGGTTCAACCACTAATTTGTTTCCATATCACAGCTTATCGCGAGAATTTAAAGAGACAACCCTTTAGGCTAAGAAAAAAGAGAGGTTGAACCACATATTATGGCATAACAAAAAACCATTCATCCGAATTGGTTCAGGTAAGCTTTACAAACTTCAGGATTAAGTAGCCTTCAACTTCGCACAATACAATTTTCCATCCGTTCAACGGTTTCGACGATATCTTACAAAGTATTGCAAAAAATAATATTTTTTTTAGAAAATTTTCATAATTTTTAAATAAAAGCCTCATAAAAACATCTAGAAACGCATAATTGTCATATTTTTGTGATTTATCGTAAACTCTGAAAGGTTATGAATAAATTGAGACCATTCCGAAGAAAATCGATGCATAATTTAAAAAGTTTTAGCGAGGAAACCATGCACTTTTCTTATTTTTAGTTGTTATTACTTTTACTGTTACCATTTTTTACGCTTTTGTATTGTTTTTTTTTTAACGGCCTTCAATTGTAAACAGTTTATGCCTATGTTTAAAATATTTTATGCCTATGTTTAAAATATTTCGGGGGGCCCGCCCCCCCCCCTCTCTGGAGACGTCCCTGCCAAAAATCATAGTAATACGAGTACGTGCAGACAAATCGAATTACTGCAGAAACACTGCACACAGGTAGTATTACAATTCATTCAGGAGTAAACATTGACTATGTTTTACTATTCGTATACCAGAAAATCGAATAAATTCAAAATTAAAATTAATAAGTGTCCCTCAAGTTCGGGCAAATTTGTTGTATTTTTTTAATTCTAAGGTTTTCCATTTGTTGGATTTTTTAATTCTATGGTTTTTATTTGTACATGGTATTTAATCCTTTAAAACTGTTAAATCAATTTTCCAAAAAAATAAGGTTTGTATTATACCTTGACGCAATATAAATCCATGTAAATTTAGTTTATTTTTCATTTTTCAGCCAAAGATGGAATCGTTCGGTCATAAAGAATTGGTGGAAGCATATACGAAAAACCAGGAAGTATCCGATATTTTAAATATCTATCTATATATATAAAAATGGAAAAATGTTTGTATGTATGTATGTGTTTTATAGACGCTTAAACTACTGGACCGATTTTTAAATTTTTTCTTTTGTTTGAAAGCTATTTTGTCTGAGATGGTTTTGGAAAAAACATTTTTGCAAAAAGTGGGCGGGGCAAACGTGCATGGCCCACAAACATAAGCTAAATTTTGAAAGTGAGATATATTGCACAATTTGTTAGCGAGAGTGCTGTAATTCTGTGTATATATATATATGCTGGCAGTCTACGTCAGTGGTCCAAAAATGGACGGTATCGGAAATATGGGGCAACGAAGTGGACCGGGTCCAGCTAGTTAAAAATAGAATTTCATATGATTTTTTAACAACCGAATCAAGAGATAAAATAAACGTGAAAGTCGAAAGCTTTGCTACTAATTTAAAGTCTTATAATCGTTCTAAAGAAAAGTGTTATCAACGTTCCAAACAGTGGTAAGAAGGCGAATTACTGATTGAATATTAAGTGAAGGACATAAATAAAAGCAACGCAAATGTTGGAAGACTATCAAAATTATTTGAAGAAATGAGCGAACGATGCAAGCGACGAAAACTAAAGGAGAGTGAATAGCGTACCTTCACCGTAAGAGGAAAATAAATTCACACCAGAAAAAGCACTTGCATTATTTCTGGACTAAAAGCTAACCAAACATAAATATTCTCAACTAAGACTGCGTACAATGAAAAAATCTGATCTATTTCCGACATATTACGAAATTCTTTCCGTCAAAAAGGACTGTTATCCAATGATGGAATTAGAATAACCTGAATTTCCCTAAATATTGCGACAATCTATAGATTTTGACGAGTTTAAAAGGTATGTAACTGCAATTTAACACTCTACTGTAAATGGGGCTATGATGATTCATATGGCCAAACAATGTACAATGTACTTAGACGAAGATATATCGGATTCAGATCTTTTCCTGGTATCTATTGTACCTTTGAGATTGAAGAAGCAGTTACAAGATACAGAGCCTCCAACCAGCAAAACACAAACAGTGGACATTTGGGTAAATATAACTCCGACATCAAACAAAATTCTGCAGGCCAATAAAATTTGAATTCAAAAAGGAGTCAAAGGAAACAATTAAAGAAAATGTCGCTGCAGTTAAAGATTAGATCAAATCTCTGCAATAAACAACAATTGTGATTTACGATCAAACAATAACTATAAATTACGAATTATTGCTCACGATGATAAATGGTAAAGTTGCCCAAGCACTAATGGATACAAAGGAAGCATCCAGCTGTACAATATGCAACTCTAAGCAAGCTAAACGATAACTCTCAGTATCAACAGCACCATAAAATACTGGGACATATACATTTGGATTATCGCTATTACACACAATAATTCGTTTTATAGAACACATTTTAAAAATAAATTATGATATGGAATTTGGACCATCAGGATCTGTGAGGAACAACGAGGAAAATATGGCGAAAAGGAAATCACAAAAACAACATGTACACGATGAATTTCGTAAACTTAGATTAATCATAGAACAGCCAAAACAAATTGATGGTAATACAGCAAGGAGGTTTTTCTTAAACCCGGAAATAGCGGCACAAATAACAGGTGTTGATCAAAAATTGATCTTGAGATTCAAAGTAATACTGGATGTGATCAATTGCAATAAATAAATAAATAAATGCTGAGAAATTTGGAAAATATGCATAGGAAATGGCTGCATAGTATATATCGTTTACTTATAGAATATGTCATCAACCGTTCTCAAAGTATTGTATCATGGTAAAGATGTCATTCAAAACAATTTACTACCAATGGGGGATCTTTCGGAAGAAGCTTAAGAAAAGAGGTATAATAATTTTTATTCATTTCAGAGAGCATAATACCAGAAAAATTAGTAGAAAATGTGCGATTTAAGATTTGTTTAATATCCTCTTGGAAACATCTGATCCATTTCTATGAAGCATTCGACATCAGTAAAATTATTATCTACAGAGGCAACACAACTATTACAGGATGGTTATACTAGAGAAGAATAATTAAATTAAATCTTTCAAAAAATACAAAACTAGTTCATCTTTAAATATTTCATAGGTATATATCTATTTTATAAGTAATGTACATAGCTGAAATAAATTCTTATTAAGTGTTAATTGAAATCTACTAAGTGTAAACATAATTAATAGTGGGAAAAATCCAGAAAATTAAAAATCAGTGAGGTGAATTTATTCGATATACATATACAGGTATACGAACAGTAAAACATAGTCAAACTTTATTCCTGAATTAATTGTAAAACTACCTGTGTGCAGTTTTCCTGCAGTAACTCGATTTTTCTACAAAATCAGGTATTATTAGGGGTTTTTGGGCATAGTAATTTTTAAAAGTTACTGAAAAAATAACTATTTCGCTTTTTGGAACTAAAAAAAATCAGACTTTTTGTTCTAAATGTATACTATCTTTCAAGGGTGCAATTTCGTGCAGGCAAAAGTTACATCGCAAATATAGGAACCCTTTAAACATTCTAAATATGTATTATATTCCTCAAAGGCGTCCAAAGGAAAAAAGTTATGTTGGTCGAAAGTCATAAATTTTTTCAGAAAGGTCATTTTTTAAAATATTTATTAAAAACAAACCATATTTTAATGGCAACATAGCCTGAAATTAGCTTTAAAATGATGACATTACTATATCATTATTTTAATAAACAAAATCTTTAAATGCATTGAAATATTACTTAAAATAAGGAAGCTCTTCATAAATATAAAGTTTGTTCTTTTATTTAAAGGAGTACATTTAAAGTTAAGACATGCACAAATTAATGATTAATGTATCATTAGTTCAAGGAAATTTACTTAAAAATATGTAAATTGTCGTAATTTTAATGAATATTGGGCTTGTATTGATGAGAAGATCGTCTGGAAGATTTTAGAATGGGTCCTCTTTAATTTTATGACTATCTTTTTTTTTAGCGTGGGGGCTATATCTAAATGTAAACCGTTTTCCCCCTAACCGTTTGCGATGGGCGCCGTCTGTCAAAACGAAATTATTTGTTATGCAATGTTTCATAAACTTTATGAAATGCATTTTTATACCCTACACCACACAGTGGTACAGGGTATTATAATTAAGAAATAGACCCATCGTTTATTATACCGATCGACTTAGAACCACTTTCTGAGTTGATTTAGCTATGTCCGTCTGTCTGTCTGTGCATGTATTCTTGTAATCATAGTACAGGTCGCAATTATAGTCCGATCTCGACGAAACTTTACACATATCTTTTTTTTGGCCCAAGGACGATCACTATTGAATTTAGTTAAAATCGGTTCAGATTTAGATATATCCCCCATATATATGCTAGCCCCGATTTGGCATGTAAGCGCTGTAAAAACTATATTTTATATCCGATCATTGCGAAATTCGGCAGAAAGAGGTTTCTTATTACATGAAGGAATACTGCCAAATTCGGAGAAAATCGGTTCAGATTTAGATATAGCCCCCATATATGTATATGTAACCCCCTATTTGACATGTAAGCGCTGTAAAAATTGTATTTTATATCCGATCAGTATGAAATTCGACAGAAAGAGGTTTCCTATTATATGAATGAACACTTTTAAATTTGGAAGAAATCGGTCCAGATTTAGATATAGCCCCCATATATACGTTATCCCCGATTTGACATGTAAACGCTGTAAAAATTTTATTTTATGTCCGATCAGTACGAAATGCGGCAAAAAGATGTTTCTTTCTACATGAAGGAATACTGCCAAATTAGGAGAAAATCGGTTCAGATTTAGATATAGCCCCCTATATATGTTACCCCCGATTTGACATGTAAGCGCAGTAGAAACTGTATTTTATATCCGATCAGTGCGAAATTCGGCAGAAAGAGATTTCTTATTACTCGAAGGAATACTGCCAAAGTCGGAGAAAATCGGTTCAGATTTAGATATATTAGACAGAAAGAAGTCTTTTACATGAATGATATATATGTTCCTCCTGATTTGGTATCAAAGAGCTATAGAAGTTGTACTTTACTTCCGATCATTATAATTTTAATTTAATTTAGCGATTATTGGTTCAGAATTAGATAATATGTTCCTACCCATTTACCAATTATTTCAAATTTTTATCGCAAGGTGTAGGGTATTATAAAGTCGGTCTTGTCAGACTTACTGGTTCAATCTAAGAAACTTTTCTTTGATATTTTGAAAAAGTTTTATTAATATGCAATTTTTCATAAACTTTATGAAATGCATTCTTCATTCTAAGAAACATTTCTTTGGATTTTTGAAAAAGTTTCATTAATGTAATAATTGTGTTCTATGAAAACTTACATAATCGTCTATATAAAATTGCACAGATATTTAGTTGTTATTGTTGTTTTTAATATTCGACCTTTCTGTTTATTAACTTGTTGGATGTTTTTATTAATTGAGCTCGAGGTCAAAGGGATTTGTTTGTTAAATTTTATTTATTTTTTCAATATTTCGATCCTCGTTGTGGATCATCTTCAGGAAAAAGAAAATTAAATAAACAAAAACTTAAAATATACAACTGCTTGTCGACCTTCCTTCATCTCATCTGGTTTGACACACAGATATTTTCAAATTTTTCGCTGGATATATGACAAAATTGTTGTGAAATCGCCTCATACATATTATGATGGACAATTCTTTAAATGCAGAAATAAGTTCTTTAAAAATGTTTAAAGGTAACATTTTTTGCATTACCGTCCACTGTGTTTTCGTTTCCCCCCAAAAACTTATCTCGAATACATATTGTGATCCTTGACTACATACTATCTGAAATATGCTGATAAAAAGACCCTTTGCAAAAATGAACCATCAAACATTGTTAAATAAAAAATTTAAGTATTCGGCCATATCGAATTTTAACAACCAAATACCCTATCTGAGGGTTGGGCAGGAGTTGGTGTGGGCAAATGTGAGCTCTCCGTAATATGAAATACACCCGTACTCGTAAAGTGACTTCCACAATAGCCAAATATGTATTTCGTTTAGGATGGAACTTGTTCCTGATCTGTCTCTATGGTTGTTTGTGTGTGTATGTGAATGAGTGAGTGAACTTTGCAACAATACCCTTTCATTATTTATTACATCAACCAGTATAATCGTATATATGTATGTACGTTTGGCCCGTCCGTCCGTACGCTGGTTGGTTGCTCGATCTGGCGAATGTTGTGAAAAGATTCAATTATGTGAAGCTTTATATCGCACTTGTTTCCCTATAATTATAAACATTTGGGTGTCCTGTGCAGGAAGAGTCGCCCGGAGTCACTTGCCCAAATACATTATGGGCATAGTGGACCGACCACATGCCAAGATAGCAGGATACGCACATAGATGGAGCAGAGTGGCACTCCTATCTCTGCTTACAGACATTTTATAAACTTTCAACTTTGTTCTTTACGGGCAAGTGGTTGGCAGGATACAAAACGATAAGTTTGGACGTTCACTGGCACAATGAGTTTATACTCGTATCTGTGACTATGGTGGTGTAAGTGTATGTGCGTATGTTTTTATGTGTGTGTGCCTCATCCTCTCTTTCCAAGACTACAGGCGCTCCTGCTGTTGGTGGTGTGGGTATTCAAATGTAACCATCGGTAGTTTATCGTCTTTGTGTGATGATAAAAAAGCAACAGCAGCCAACAACCGACAACCAACAGTCAGCCATCAACCACTAACCTTATGGCCAAAAGGAAATAAAATGGAATTGCCATGAAATGGAAGCCAGAGTATCGTCAAAGGTTCGCATATTGAAACTAAAGAAGAAAATAGTTCGACATCAATTTGCATTGATGTGCACCATTGAAGAGGGGCGACATGAGGGCCTGAGGAGTGGGTTGAAAATAATTGAAGAAGACTTTTATAACATTTATCTAGAAGTGCACACTTGATATGGAAAATTGTTTCTGTTTTTATTCCATCAACATTTTTTTTAACATGCCCGCATTCAAAGTGATATAAAAGCAAGTTCACTCCCACGCAACGAAAATAAATTGCGAATGGAAAAGGTGTAACGCATCCCATTTTATAGTCGTTCTTATTTTCATATAAACGATTACATGGGGCATATGAAGAAACAAATTTTATCTCTTCCTATCCGGTTTAATACATATGTAGGAGCCATTCAGTAAGATCTGGCGTGAATCATATAATGACATCACATTAATACCAGACAGGCGTATAATGATAAACTAAATATTCCAGTTCGAACGACCGAATACCATACTTATACCCTTCACCATATGATAGGGGTACACTAATTTTTCCACTCCGTTTGTATATCCATATATGTATATTATTAAAAGTCGTGAAATTCTAAGATGATTTAGCCAAGTCCGTCCGCCCGTCTGTGGTAATAATTCTACAATCTATAATACTTGAGCTAGATGGCCGAAATTTTCTAAATATTCTTCTCAAACATACAGGTATGATGAGAAGAAAATGGACAATACATAGTATTCAGACTGCATCAATACTCTTATATCGTTAATCTATTGTCATCCAAGGTATAATATCGGCAAAGATCAATTTACGGACTTTTTCTCGACACTGGGGTCGAAGTTCATAGCTGCTGGGGATTACGAGTATAACGCCAAACACACATTCTGGTGCTCACGCCTTGCTACACCAAGAGGCATACAATTGTACAATACAACCTACTATCCTTCAGAATTAAACAAAACACCCGATTTAATTGACTCCGTCGTTGTGAAAAATATAAGACGCGAAAACCTGTCTGTCTGCCATCATTAGATCTTTCTTCAGATCATTTTCCAACAGTCCTTATTCTGTCTGAATTTCGACTTGCAACTATTTTCAACAAGCGCACAAACTGGACGAAATACAAAAAATACATTAGCACTCATTTATAAGTGGAAATTTCATTACGATCGTCAGACGAAATTGAGTCAGCCGTAAACCTTCTCACTGATGTATTAAACAATGCGTCAGTAGTGGCTTCAACGAATACCCAGCGACAAAAACAGAATTATACCACTTGAAATCGATGCTCTCACCAGGGAGAAAAGAAACCTCAGGAGGGAATGGCAACGATACCGCTACCCAGCTTCCCAGAAGGAGTCTTCGAAATTGCCAGAAAAAACTAAACGAGGATTACCTATAGGAGCAGACTATAATCAAATGGAGCAGACTATCATCAAAAGGAGCAGACTATAATCTCTGGAAATCCACAAAAAATATGAGAAGTCCGATTGCACACGAATCACCACTTCGTCTAGAATTGGTGATCCCAGAAGGAGTCTTCGAAATTGCCAGAAAAAACTAAACGCTGCATTAAAGTCAATCGAGGAATCTACTCTCAAGGATTACCTATAGATAGCAGACTATAATCAAATGGAGCAGTCATCCCTCAAGATATATAAAGAATAGGACATGCAATCAACGATATGTACGATGGAAATCCATCTGCAATAATCGAATAAGTCTCAAACAACCTACATCTACTACAACAACCTATAACCTGCCATCATCAACTACGAATCTCGCAAATTTTATTCGTTCGTACTGAACCGAACGTTCACACGGTGGAGTATTTGATACCAAAAATGAGGATTAATTCAATTTTTTCTGCAAGTAACATACGAGTTTGGAACCGATTAAAAGCAGATAAAATTCTGCACCGTTAACCGAAACAATAACCGTTCTAGGTTATATAGTGTAGCTGCATTGTATCTTCTAAGTTAAAATTTCATTCGCTGTTCGCTATGCTCTGTGTAAAATTTATATTTACAACATTTTTATAGAGTTTTTCTTAAAAAGAACTTTAAGTGAAATAAAAATTTGAGTATGGGATCTTCAACATCATGTATTTAGTTAATTTTAAGTAAATTACTTGGAGTAAAAAAAGTGATTTACTAATTTCAAAAATATTAATTTTTCTAAGTCCACCAAATTTGCCTATTTCGAATATATAGATAGACATTTAGTTAATTTTTAAGTTAGATTAAGCTCTAAAATTTGTTTCTACTCATTTAGTGGATAGTTTACTGTATCCCAGTCAAAATTTAGGCTGCCCTTTTTTGACTTTTTTCGAATTATTTCACTTTTTGCTTAACAACACATAGGGCAGAAATGCTCAGTTCGTTGATTTTTTATGTTTTGTATTCTTGATTTGTTTTACTTCATTAGCTAAAACTTTTCATCGGAATGGTCTCATTTTATTCGTGAACGATCAAACTTTACCACAAAATAACTAAAATATAATAATTTTGAATTTTTTTGATGCTTTTAGGAAGATTTTATTAAAAATTATTACTTATTTTAATATTTTTCGTAACATCTTGAAATATGTGGTCGAAACAGCTAAACGTATGAAAAAAATATATTGGAGGAAATTGAAGGCTACCTAATTATGGATCTTCCAAAGCTTTCCTGAAATAATTCGGATAAATGGTTCTCGAGTTATGATAAAAAATGTGTTTTAACCTATATTTTTTTAGAAGTTTTTTTTTATTTTGATAGATAAACAAGTCCAATCCAGATATAGACCAAAAAGCTCTTCAAGGAAAAGACCTAAGCTTTCATTTATGTAAAAAAATATATAATAATATAACAAATAAAAAATATAGTTTTTGAAATAAATAATATTTAAATTATTTAGTTATTGAAGGCTACCTAATTATGGATCTTCCAAAGCTTTCCTGAAATAATTCGGATAAATGGTTCTCGAGTTATGATAACAAATGTGTTTTAACCTATATTTTTTTAGAAGTTTTTTTTTATTTTGATAGATAAACAAGTCCAATCCCACAGATAGACCAAAAAGCTCTTCAAGGAAAAGACCTAAGCTTTCATTTATGTAAAAAAATATATAATAATATAACAAATAAAAAATATAGTTTTTGAAATAAATAATATTTAAATTATTTAGTTATATGGATGGCAAAATATAGCCGTTTGACCTATATGTCAAAATTGGACAGCCTCCAACTCGGAGAGTCCTTAACAGATCTCGTTGAAATTTTGTTTCGTAACTAAAGTGTCCGCCAAATAACTTTTTGTTTTGAAAATGCTATAAAAAAACTACCGAATATTTCCTCAAATTTCTTTTTTTATTTGAAAGTACAATCCTTCCGGTTAATAATGGAAAGTAATTTCATTCAAATGGCTGCATCGGCTGGCCATGCAGTAGCCTACACGATCGGTCCAATTTTTAAGCACATTATCGTTTGTGGGCAGCTGTATTTCACCAATGGCTTCACGAATATTGTCCTTTAAAGCGTCAATTGTCTCTGGCTTGTCGGCGTAACACTTATCTTTGAGGGCACCCCACAAATAATAGACCAACGGTGTCAAATCGCAGCTCCGAGGTGGCCAAACGACATCAGCTCTGCGGCTGATGATGCGATCTTCAAAAACAGGGCGCAAAACATCGAGTGTAGCTTCGGCTGTGTGGCACGTAGCGCCGTCCTGTTGAAACCACATGTTGCCAATATCCTCCTCTTCAATTTTTGTGAACAAAAATTCGTTCAACATGGCCCGATAACGATCGCCATTGACTGTAACGGCCACTCCTTGCTCATTTTCGAAGAAAAATGGTCCAATTATGCCTCTGGACCCAAATCCGCACCAAACAGTGACTTGTTTTGGGTGTATCGGCTTTTCAATGTATGCGTGCGGGTTTTCTGTGCCCCAAATGCGACAATTTTGCTTGTTTACATACCCGCCAAGATCAAAATGAGCTTCATCTGAAAAGATGATTTTTTTTTGGCAAAATCGGCATCTTCTTCTTTGGCATATTTCCCAGCGTTGTTCAAGCGTATACACAACCATATTCGTTCAGCGGAAGGATAAAACTAATTATCTGTCAAATCAGACATGAGCTAAGTGTTACCATTCACGAAATAAGCACTAGTTAAAACAAACGTTAGATGGCGGACCCTTTACTATCCAATAGGACTAAACTTAGTACAATTTTCATCCAGATCAGAAAACATTGGTTGCCAAAGTTCACCCACTTGACATGGAATCACCCATATATTAAAATTTTTTAACTAAAGTTCAAAGTGCACGTTTTTAAAAACTATATGTTTGTAAAATTCATTTAAAAATTAAATCCCATTATTTTTTGCAACTATAAATTGCATTGATGAATGGACAAAAAGTGATGAACTGGAATATTTATTAATTAAAAAATTGTGCTGTAAAACAAAGCTAATGCTGCTTATGACATTTTTAACTATAAATGTTATAAAATGTTTTGCGAAATCTAGGAAAAATTAACTAAATTCAGCAAAGTTTCGTAAGTCTTTTTTAAATAAAATATATTTGGGAAACTCTATAAACAATAATTTTGTTTGTGTTTAATCACATATTTTATTAGTGAAAGATAGTTCGCAAAATTATTTTGTTCTAACATATTAATATATGCGTTCCAAACAAAATATCTTGATTTTCAAATAAAATTTATTTGTTCACAAATACAAAATATTCAAAAAAATTGTTTCCAAATATATTTTCATTCTATTTAAAAATATCAAAAATGGCGATATTCCTCTGCGTAGTTATTGTTATTTTATTCGAATTTTTTAAATTGCATTACGTAATTGACAAGCTATACAGCAGTATAGTACCAAACATTGTCCATAAATGTACTACAGTTCGGAGTATGGGCGTGTCAAAAAAGTGTAAAAAGATCTTCTTGACAGCAACTTTTGTGAGTAAATTAATTTTTATTGTTGTTTTTGTCAAGTTATTGATAGCAAATAAGTAAATTAAAGAAAATATACTTATAAATAATACAAAAATTTGTGTGTCCAAAAAAGTGTATAAGAAGGTAAATTTTTTGCGATGTAAAAACTCCTTCTTGACATACTGTATGCTACAGTGGCGAATGGAATTTCAAAAATAAATGAGCATTAAATTTTTGTGATTATTTTATTTTTGTGGTATTTTATTTTGTGGTATTTTATAATTTTATTATTATTTTATAATTTTTTTTATTAATTCCAGCCAAATACAATGTTCAAAATCATTAATGTCGGTTGCTATGAAAAGTTTTCATGGTGGTTGGAGCAACAAATATGAAGGTGAACCCTCAATAGGTTTACACATCGATATCAAAAGTACGAACAAGGTCAAACTTCAAATAGAGTGTTTACTAACAAGAGGTGTTATTTTTGTATTCAAAGAAAAATTAAATTTTTTTGAGATAAATAATCGGATGTTTATTTCATAATAAAGAGGAAGGTATGCCGTTAATAATGAAAAACAACATCAGCTAAATGGCCACCACGACCACGCTTACAGGACCATATTCTTTTCATGAAATTTTCCATAACCAAATCGCAAAGTGGCTGCCCTATATCCTCGATAGCCTCACGTATTCTATCTTTGAGGTCTTGAATCGACGCTGGACTGTTGGCGTAGACCTTATCTTTCACGTGGCCCCAAAGGAAGAAGTCGCAAGGTGTTAAATCACAAGATCTCGGTGGCCAATTGTGATCACCTCTTCGAGAGATAATACGGTCCGGAAACTTTTCCCGTAACAGAGCAATGGTATCGTTGTTTTTGTGGCACGTAGCGCCGTCTTGTTGAAAGTAAACGTTGTCCAGATTCCAACTCCGACCATAAAAAATCATTAATCATATAGCGCAATCCCTTCACCGTAACTGCTGATCCAACCTCATTTTCGAAAAAGTAAGGTCCAATGACCCCGCCGGTCCATAAACCGCACCAAACGAATTTTATTAATTTCAATGCATTGTTGAATCGAGTATCGTTCCATTTTTATACCCTACACCACACTGTGGTACAGGGTATTATAACTTTGTGCATTTGTTTGTAACACCCAAAAGGAGAAGAAATAGACCCATCGTTTATTATACCGATCGACTTAGAATCACTTTCTGAGTTGATTTAGCTATGTCCGTCTGTCCGTCTGTCTGTCCGTCTATCTGTCCGTCTGTCCGTCTGTGCATGTATTCTTGTAATCAAAGTACAGGTCGCAATTATGGTCCGATCTCGACGAAACTTTACACATATCTTTTTTTTGGCCCAAGGACGATCCCTATTGAATTTGGTTAAAATCGGTTCAGATTTAGATATAGCCCCCATATATATGTCAGCCCCGATTTGACATGTAAGCGCTCTAAAAACTGTATTTTATATCCGATCAGTATGAAATTCGGCAGAAAGAGGTTTCTTATTATATGGATGAACACTATTAAATTTGGAAGAAATCGGTTCAGATTTAGATATAGCCACCATACATACGTTACCCCCGATTTGACATGTAAGCGCTGTAAAAACTTTATTTTATATCCGATCAGTATGAAATTCGGCAGAAAGAGGTTTCTTATTATATGGATGAACACTATTAAATTTGGAAGAAATCGGTTCAGATTTAGATATAGCCCCCATACATACGTTACCCCCGATTTGACATGTAAGCGCTGTAAAAACTTTATTTTATATCCGATCAGTATGAAATTCGGCAGAAAGGGGTTTCTTATTATATGGATGAACACTATTAAATTTGGAAGAAATCGGTTCAGATTTAGATATATCCCCCATATATATGTTACCCCCGATTTGACCTGTAAGCGCTGTAAAAACTGTATTTTATATCCGATCAGTGCGAAATTCGGCAGAAACAGGTTTCTTATTACATAAAGGAATACTGCCAAATTTGGAGAAAATCGGTTCAGATTAAGATATAGCTCCCATATATATGTTACCCCCGATTTGATATCTAAGCGCTGTAGAGACTGTATTTTATATCCGATCAGTACGAAATTCGACAGAAGGAGGTCTTTTTACATGAGTAAGTATTCAGGGAAGATCGGTTCAGATTTATATTAAAACTCCATATATATGTTCCTCCTTATTTGGTATCAAACCGCTATAGAAGTTGTATTTTACTTCCGATCATTAAAATTTTCCAGAAAGGTGTTTCTCACTTTAGGAACGAATATTGCTTAATTTAGCGATTATCGTTTCAGAATTAGATAATACGTTTCTACCCATTTACCAATTATTCCAAATTATTATGGCAATGACCCTTATCGCATTGTTAGGGAGGTGTAGGGTATTATATAGTCGGCCCCGCCCGACTTTCTGCCTTTCCTTACTGGTTAGTAATGGCGTAGTTTCTACTTGTCAAATGTCGAAGAATAAAAGCTTCAAAAGTGACAGCTACCGAAATACCGGGTGATTCAAAATAACACCTCTTGTTGGAAAATCCTATATTAGCCTAACTTCTTTCCTGTTGAAAACTATAGAGCGAATAATTGACGACACGGACAAAAGTAATATTGCGGATGGCAGACTAAAGAACTGGATCAACAATTTGTTAAGGAATTGTGGGTTATATGACATAAAAATTAGAGACAAGATAAATCGTGGTATATCTCAGGAGGAGCCTCTTCTATGGTTTACTCCAATATACAGTCTCGTAAAAGATCTAACCAATGAAGGACTTAAACCTGTCTGTTATGCAGACGACGTTGTATTTATTACTTCTATGGGGCAGGCTACTAAACCAATTATAAAAAAGTTTTTTGGCACTAAACATAGCATATAACTAGGCACAACCACAGGGATTAAATGTTAACACAGACAAAACAAAATATGCCTATTTACGAGTACAAGGAAACGAAGACGAGCCTCGATTTCTAGGCAAGACAATTGCTATAACTAAAAAGGTAAAATACTTGGGGGTAACCTTGGATCAGAAACTATACTAGAAAAATCATCTTAAAGAAAGAGTTACAAAGGACCTCAGATGTTGGTTGCTATGCAGAAGAGCTATAGGTTCAAAATGGGGACTACGTCCAAATATGACTCACGGATTTTACAGGAGCGTGATTAGATCAATAATAACCTACACATCCGTAGTATGGTGGACATCAACGGCAATTAAGTGCAACGTAAATCATTTCAAAAATTCAACGTTTATTCTAAATCGGCTTTTAAGTCGAAATTATGTAGTCGCTCGTTTTTAACTTAACTCTAATTTTCAAATTCCAAAATGTGGTAGAAAAATTCATTTTTCGGGAAAAGGATAAGGAAAATGCTGCACTTTTTTAGAAACGAAATCGCCCTTTGCAACTCCACAAAGCCCAAAACGCAAAGATTTTCACAATCAAAACGGACTGTTAAAGGGCGATAAATCATTACCAACTCATTGACGTGTGCGCAACTTTCGGGTACCAGGACACATCGGAGTTATTGGAAACGAGCGGACAAATAGTTTGGTCATAAAAGGCAGAGAACTTCGAGTAGTAAACTTAGAAAATTCGAAACTTTTTGAAGCCACAAAGGATGAGTTGAAGCACTGGACGGCGATGTCACACAAATTGATGTAGGTTAGCGAAACAGTGGGAGAAATTAAAAATCTACTGAAAGTAAACATGATCGAAACTATTAGGACGATTAATTTTCTAATAGAAAATTCAAGCTAGCAAGCATATCTTCACCGCATAGGACAAGCAGATAACGACGAATGCAGGGCATGCATGGAGGCATCGAAACGATGGAACACTATCTGCGCCAATGTCTATATGCTTTCGCATATGCAAGATCCCGATACTTCGGGTCCGACACATTTCCAGATCCGACTCATTTCGGTGGGTATGACTGTATGATACTGAGGATGATACTCTTGTGCAGTACCGATTTTCTATAACTCGTGATGTTTAAAAATATCATAAATTAGGAGCGCACAACAGGCCGAAAAACTGGCTTAAGTGTATGTCCATGGACATGAGACGTTTAAACGTCTCCCCACTTCAACATAAACTAACCTAACCACACAACCAATTGCGACACAACTTGGTGTGCCTGTAGAAGAGGAGTTGGAGAATTTAGCGAAAGGACCATTTTGTAAAAAAGTTTACTGCTGAACTGTTCATTACTTCAATACCAGTGCATATAAATATTGGAAATTTTGTTCAGTGTAATCCTTTTACATACAGTCCTGTAAAATTGGCATTATCGCCACTCCCATCCAACACAAAATCGCCAAATCACTCCAAAATTGAATGGCTCATAAAGTAATTGCAATGTCCTAGAAGTATTTACTGTTCTGCCCAAAATAGGCGTATTCGTCCAGCCATTTCTGGTACACCCACCACAAATTGACAGATTCATTCAAACACAATATGCTCATAACTTATGCAGCATTATCTAAATGTTTTCAAAGAATGACATTTCAACCTTCTGGCATCTCCCAGCCGATGTACCATAATACAGTGAGGGTATCTTACCTTAGTCGGTATACCCGACTGAAATGTTCTTACTTGTTTTGTAAGAACGAAGTCCACAAAAGATTTTGTAAAACTTATTTCGTGATGTTTGATTTATAATGTAAAGTAAAACACATCAATTTGAAAGTGAACTAAAAATTTTTATTATCGGTTAAAATAACAATTTACGGCATTTACTGTTTGAAACTGATGATATAAATGATGGCCAAGACTACGTCTGCGGTGGTCTATTCGAAAGGTCCAATTTTGGACGACTAGAGCGAGCATAGCGACTGGTATCTCGCGAATAACACGAAGAATGTTGGCTTCCAAAGCGTCAATCGTAGCTGGCTTACTTCTGAAGACCTCGGACTTTACATATCCCCAGAGATATAAGTCCAAAGGTGTAATATCGCACAATCTAGGTGGCGTTACCATAGCAAGCCGTGAAATAAAGTGCTCACCAAAATGATTTCTCAACAAGGTCATTGTTTCTCGCGCTGTATGGCTCGTAGCGTCGTCTTGTTGAAACCAGAGCTCACCGAATTACAGGTGGAATCACATATGGACCAATGATTCCACCAGCCCAATAACCACATCCCACCGTTGTTTTTAATGGATGCAATGGGTTGCTCATCAGCGCAAATACGGAATTTTTATACCCTACACCACACTGTGGTACAGGGTATTATGACTTTGTGCATTTGTTTGTAACACCTAAAAGGAGAAGAGATAGACCCATTGTTTATTATACCGATCGACTCAGAATCACTTTCTGAGTCGATTCAGCCATGTCCGTCTGTCTGTCTGTACGTCTGTCCATGTATTCTTGTAATCAAAGTGCAGGTCGTATTTATGGTCCGATTGTGATGAAATTTAGCATAGTGCTCTTTTTTGGCCCAAGGACGATTCCTATTGAAATTGGTTAAAATCGGTTCAGATTTGGATATAGTCCCCATATATATGTTTCATCCGATTTGACATGCAAGCGCCGTAGAAACCACATTTTACATCCGATCTTTATGAAATTCGGCAGAGAGAGTTTTATTAATACGTGAATGAACACTACCTAATTCGGAGAAAATCCGATCAGATTTAGATATAGCCCCCATATATATGTTTCACCCGATTTGGCATGTAAGCGCTGTAGGAACTGTATTTTAAATCAGATCAGTACGAAATTTGGCAGAAAGAGTTCTCTTATTACATGAATAAACACTGCCAAATTCGGGGAAAATCGGTTCAGATTTAGATATAGCCACCATATATATGTTTTACCCGATTTAACATTAGGCACTGTAGAAATCGTGTTTTATATCCGATCAGTACGAAATTTAACAGAGAGAGTTCTCTTATTACATGAATAAACACTGCCAAATTCGGGGAAAATCGGTTCAGATTTAGATATAGCCACCATATATATGTTTCACCCGATCTAACATTTAAGCGCTGTAGAAATCGTGTTTTATATCCGATCAGTACGAAATTTAACAGAGAGAGTTCTCTTATTACATGAATAAACACTGCCAAATTCGGGGAAAATCGGTTCAGATTTAGATATAGCCACAATATATATGTTTCACCCGTTTTAACATTTAAGCGCTGTAGAAATCGTGTTTTATATCCGATCCGTACGAAATTTAACAGAGAGAGTTTTCTTATTACATGTATGAACACTGCCAAATTCGGGGAAAATCGGTTCAGATTTAGAGATAGCCCCCATATATATGTTTCATCCGATTTAACATTTAAGCGCTGTAGAAATCATGTTTTATATCCGATAAGTACGAAATTTAACAGAGAAAGTTTTCTTATTATATGTATGAACACTGCCAAATTCGGGAAAAATCGGTTCAGATTTTAACATAGTCTCAATATATGTGTTACACCCGATTTGACATGTAAGCGCTGTAGAAACCGTGTTTTATATCCGATCAGTACGAAAATCGGCAGAGAGAGTTTGCTTATTACATGTATGAACACTGTCAAATTCTTATCGCAATGCCCATTTCGCATTGGTAGGTAGGTGTAGGGTATTATATAGCCCCGCCCGACTTTCTGTCTTTCCTTACTGGTTTTTTTTATTAACGTATCCATTGAGCCAGAAATGTGCTCATCGCTAAACGACATTTCACCATAAAACAACGGATTTTCGTTGAGATTTTCCAGAGCCCATTCACTGAATTTGGAAACGCTGTTGTGGTGTAAGCCTTTCCATGGTGACTTGCAAAACGGTATCTACTGAACAAAAAGGACAAAGCAGTTTGATATGAGTCACAAAAAAAAAAAAAAAAAAAAGTCACGAGAGATCTGTAAAAACAGAATATTGAAAATCAAACCTCACGATGAATTATCCAATATTAAAATAATTTTTTGTAATGCTAAAACTACGCACTAAAAATTCCATCGAAATATAAATATTTTTAATATTTTTTAAAGTCCTTACATTTCTGTCTGTCCGATTTACGCTCATTTCAATAGGTCCTTGGATTGATAAAAATCATACTGCCAAATTTTGTTGAGATCAGCTAGAATTTCGAAAAAACTTTATATGGACGGAGGGTTCAGCTGGTAATTCAGAGTCGCTCGGTATATATATGAGGTGGGTCTAACTCCAGAAATTTCAGCCCTAAGCAAACTAATAATATCTCGTAACACAGTGTAGTGTAGGACATAATGAAAAGTTATTAGATGTACACAGTATTTTCAAAAAAATTTGCGAATTTTGTAATTTTTCAAAAAGTATTTATTTATTCATGAATATCTATTTGGTCCCCTTCAAAGTAATTCCCCTCGGATATAATACACTTCTGCCAAAAGTAAGGGACATGAGTACCAACATAACGCTACAAAAATATCAAAAATCAAATGCACGTAGCCAGCGGAAATTAAAAATTCGCAATATGTTTTGAACATACCTCGAATATTGACAATGCTGACACGCAGGGCCTGATCTAGGGGGTCTGGCGCCACGGGGCTAATATTTATTTTACGCCCCCACGTAGTGATACGTGTGCAAATTTTATAATAACAAATCCAAAACCAAAGAAAATTTAGTTTTATACATTTTGAGTGGGGGAATAATTCCTTTTCAAAATGACACCCTTTGATGAGTACATACTAATGGCAACAATGATCACATGCGTTTTTGATTTTTCCTTAGATTTTTTGTAGAAAATGTCAAAAAAACAACTTTGAAGGAACTCTGTGATCTTCAGCTCAACTCCACGGTGAGAAAAACCATAAAATAGCATCAATAACAGATCAATCCCGCATATGGAAACATAAAAAAAACATTTGTGTTTATCTGACAAAAATTTGTCCGCAGTTGACTGGAGTAAAATTATATGACGAATAGTTTTGTAGAACAGATCGATCCCTGCATTTTTTATGCATAGGGGTAATTTTCGTAATTTTTTTAGGAAACATTAAAAAAAAGTCAAAGAAACCAGCAAGTGCGATCTCCAAGATATTCAACAAAGATGTCCCCCTGCTCATTTCACAAGGTGTCGTGTATGAAAAAACCACGTTACAGAGGTCCACATTCCCTTTTGAAGAATTTCAACAAACCAACGCCCTTCCTAATAGAATATCCAATATATAGAATCAAAGTTCTTGTGCGAGGGTCATGAAGGTTCATAGCTCCGAAGGGACTTTTAAAGTACTAAAGGAATGGAAATTGTGTTGGGCACGGCTACACTGACCACAATCGGCGAATTCAAAACTGTTCTTAGCGTGTATTTGGGTTTCTTGAATAACTGACTATGCCAGAAATGTTCGATTTCGGGATTTTAGCAAAAATGTATTCAGCTAATCAATATCTATTAATCAATTATGATTAGCTGAGTTTCTAATTGGCTAATCTAATGATTAGCCAGTTTCTAAAAACAAACAGGGTATTTCGATAGCCCAAAATGTGCCCTTTAATTTTACCCCCTAATCGTATTACTAGGACTTTATGAAATATTACATTTTTTTTAATAAATATACGAGTATCCTTAAAAAATGTTATGTCCTTTTATACGCGAACTCGAACAAAAAATAAAAAGCTGAGTATACAGTTTTGCTTTGATTTTAGGCAGCTTTCAGAATTATATAGACAATTCTATGATCATTTTTTTCTTAAATTTTGTCGAAATTTTTTTTGGCATTTCTTATTTCTCTAAATAGCAAATCAGGCGTCTACCAGATTTTTTGTTTTGCAAAATATGTATTTAAATTCTATTAAAGGTATTACAAGAAATTTTGCGCCCCTCATATGCCTTGCGCCCCGAGGCTTCAGCCCAGTTAGCCCATATGGTAGATCAGGTACTGCTGACACATAAGATGGTGTAGATGTTCGGGGGCATAACCAATTGGGAAGACTTCAATTGGGCCGTGAAGCCAAAAACTTATTATCTTCACGGCTTCAGCACTTGATCTATGTTTGAAATGTCACTTTACGAGCGCATTTGAAATTGTGTTTACAAAAGTGGCGAATAATTAGTGGCCACATGCTAACTTATAACATTTAAAAGCTACAGGAAGAGATTCGGAAAATACTACTAATATTAATATGCTATTTAAGCGTGATGACATGAATATTTTTCTTAAGAACTACAGGGAAAGACTCGGATGATACTAATAACATTACTGTGCTATTTAAGTACGATGGCATGAATATTTTTCATAACTTAATAGGTGATTTTTTGGGAACACTGTTTTTGGCAGCTCAGCTGTTTTCGTGTAACATGTTACTGTCAAACTTGTTCAGTTTGGTCTATTATTTAACCATGAATCGACTTACGCGAACAACGCTTGTAGATTTTTGAATTTTATTTATTGTTATTTTATTTTGAGTTCGGTGAACAGTTTTTTTACGTTTGGGGCCGTTCAATTGGCCGCCTAGATAGTGCGAGAGAGTATGCCAAATTTGGACACAGCGTACGACCATTTGAGTCAAAGCCGCGCTCAACATTTATATGAAATCATCTTTAATCATTGAATCATCGTTCTATCGACTCAAATAAAGATTTCATACATTTCTCTACATTTTATGCCTTTATTAAATCAAATCAGAAAGCTCTTAAAAATGCACTCGTTACTATAGGCATACAAATATATATCTCCAATACAATACTTTGCATTGATCTATGCATCTAAGTAATTAATTAAGTAAACGCGTCTTAGGTGTTATACTTTTTTGAATGTTCCTATTGCTTTTATATTTCAGATGGCATACGAAACGGCCGAACAACGAGGAATCTATACAACATTTATTGGCCACAGGGCGAGCGAAAATAAAGGATGGAACTCTCATCATAACCGCAGTGGACAAGACAGACAATGGTGCTTTCTTTTGCACCGCCACCAACTCTGAAGGCAGTGAAACACTCGAGGTGCAAATGTCCGTTACTTCACCCCTCTCGGCGGCAATCCAGCCCACTGTGCAGACAGTAAATTTAGGAAAGACTGCTGATTTGGTACGTATACCGCATGTCAATGTTTTTTTCAAAAAGGAAATCTAAATCCAATTACCAAAACCTGTTCGCCAATATGGAAAGAAAAGCGGGAAGAAAAACCGCTCACACTATCTACGATAGATCCTTGGATACTTAGAAGAGAAGCCAACCGTTTTGGGTTCTACGAGAACTGCTGTTACGGCTGTTTCGTTCTACTCCGTTCGGCGATGCCTGGATTTGTTATTCTAACAATCATTAATTTGAATTTTAGATTTGCAGCATATCAGGTTTTCCCAAGCAGAGCATCTCCTGGCTCAAGGATGGACATCCACTGCGAGCTGGTGCCCGGGTACGATTGTTGTCCAAGGAGCATATGCGTATTACCTCAATAACGAAGGAAGATAAGGGTATGTATCAGTGCATGGTGAAGAACGATTTGGAATCTGTACAGGCCACAGCCGAACTAAGATTGGGAGGTAAGCACCGTTCGTCGGACGATATACATACTTCTTGGCAATTTAAAATTTCTACATATATGTCTGTCCCTCTCTCTCTCTCCCTCTTTTTCGCTTTACATTTCGCCTTTTGCTTGGAATCCATAGAAGTGGCACCGCAGCTTATCTATAAATTCATCGAGCAGACCATGCAGCCGGGACCCTCGGTTTCATTGAAATGCAGTGCTACCGGCAATCCAACACCAAAAATTGTTTGGCATTTGGACGGGTTTCCATTGCCTAATGTAAGTTCACGTCCACATATATTCACACATACACAGACATGTTGGTCTATCTATACATCCGCATGCCACTTCATGCGTTCATTCACTATTTATGTATGTGTGTGTGTGTGTGTGTGTATGTGCATACAAAGATACGAAAATCCTCCTTTTTTACCCAAAGAAAAATGTTTCGTTGTACAGCTCTCCGAATATGGCAATCAATTTTAATTTAAAGCTCGAAATTAGAAAAAATCACACA
This sequence comes from Eudasyphora cyanicolor, assembly GCA_963930755.1. Lineage (NCBI taxonomy): Eukaryota > Metazoa > Arthropoda > Insecta > Diptera > Muscidae > Eudasyphora > Eudasyphora cyanicolor. The sequence goes on from OZ005737.1 coordinate 97,746,748, forward strand.
CACACATGTACACACTCATACATGGATGAATGTATTTGCACAACATTTGCCATGAGAAAAATGCAACTGCATAAACTTTTGACCTCACCAAATTCGTTGTAGAGGAATGTGTATATGTCGGAAAATAATCCACATGAGTATATGTACATATCGTACATACAAACACTGTACTCGTCATGTACATACGTAGAGTATACATATCGGATCATATACTCGAATCCCAGCAAACAATTGAAAGTCGTATTTCGACTTCTCCATCGACAAACTATTCGAGAGTTTATATACAAGAGCGTCTATATTATTTTTTCGAAAAAGCGTATTTGATGCTAAACTCGAATACAAAATCGTCTATCCTCCAGTTTTCCAATTATCTCAAATTAAAAAACCGCCAAATTAGAAACATTTGCGTCATTTCTCAAGTTTGTGAAAATCGCGAGAGATAGTTGTATTTTTGGCCTTACAAGCTTGTATATACAACACGCGTAAACCATCTTGAGTAAATGGATGATGTTTTACATTTAGAATAGATTGTACTTCTTAAATTAATTGCAAAGCAAATTAAAATAGTTACGTACTCATAGCGAAAACTTGCAGTTTTTTCTACAGATTCTGAAAAACTGTAGTATTATCTAAAAGTTTAAAATGCTGAAATAGGGTAATATGAAAATGTTAAACATCAAAAAAATTCAGCGAAGAACCTAAACAGTAATTATATTTGAAATGCAGTGTGTTGAACGTATTTGCAGAGAATTATGCTATCATTTGTTTAATTCATTAAATCACTAAACATTGGAATGTGATATTGATATCAAAGAAAATGACGGAGTCCTTTTATTTAAATTGCTTAAATATATTTGCTAAAAAAGTTTTATTTATAGAAACAAAATACATATCCAAACCTATTGTCATATTATCGCCAATTTAGTCCTTCGATCATAGTTCTTCATTGTATGTGATTTTGGCATTACCATACCGCAAATTCTACTTATTTTTGTATTGTCTGTAATATGTATACCCTACACCACACTGTGGTAAAGGGTATTATAACTTTGTGCATTAGTTTGTAACACCCAAAAGGAGAAGAAATAGACCCATCGATTATTATACCGATCGACTAAGAATCACTTTCTGAGTTGATTAAGCCATGTCGGTCCGTCTATCTGTGCATGTATTCTTGTAATAAAAGTATAGGTCGCAATTATTATAAAACTTTGTACATATCATTCTTTTGGCCCAAGGCCAAGGAATCAGTACGAAATTCAGCAGAAAGATGTTTCCTATTACATGAACACTGCCAAATTTGGTTGAAATCGGTTCAGATTTATATATATCCCCATATATATATGTATATGCCATATATATGTTCCTCCATATTTGGTTCAAAGCGTCACAGAACGCTGCAAAAATCGTTTCTGTAGTATATTGTCCCAAACATATTCTGCTTGAAGTGTTTAGGGTACATATCGTCATCAGAAACGAAAAAGGGGTATCATCATATTTGAAAATTGTACAGGAGAAGCATAAAACTAAATCAAATGAAAATTGCTGCCGTTGGAAAAACGTACTTTTCCGGATAATATCTTAACATAATGATGCATGCGTAAAATCAGAAAGTCAGGGGCCTAATTACCGCATCCGTAATCGAATTGTACATTCTTTGGATGACGGCATACGTTATCGATCAATATTTATCGAAACTTCGAATTCAAATTTGCGAGTTTTTTTCGATGACAATTTTGTTAGCGTAAACAATAAATTTTATGTTTTTTTAAGAAGTGAATTGAAAGCTTTTATAATGTAAGTAATTATTTAATAGATACGAATAAAAATTATCGTAGCTACAAATTCGAATAAAATCAATTTTAAACAAAAAGCTATATTGGCGGAGTTTATGTCCGGCCACCCGGGACTTGCCAAGGGAAAATTGTCTAATTGTCCGCAAGCAAGAGCAACAAGTAACAAATTGTGGGATCAGTTAACAATTAAATTAAATGCTGCTGGACCACCAACAAAAAATGTTACCATGTGGCGAAAGGTATATATCAACATATTATGTATAATAACACATACGTTATGTACTAATCAACTTCAACGATTAGGTGTATGCAGACCAAAAGCATCAGGTAAAAAAGAAGCTCTCGTTCAATAAGGCTTCCAAAAAACAGACAGGTGGAGGTCCCTATGAGGAAAAACTCCTTACGTCATCCGAGGAGCAAATATTGGAAGCTGCGGGTTTAAGTGCGGCAGTGGAGGGTTTGTGCTCAGTGGCATCTTTTGGCACTTCAAAAGAAGTTGCAATTGAAAGAAATGAAGAAGTTCCAGAGATAGATACTAGAGACGATATAGCGGACAAAGTGGATGATATTAGTTCTACGCCAGGAACAAGTAAGCCTCGTCGTATTAAAGAAGTTACGAAGATGTCGCTATTGCACGCGAATCTAGAAAAGGGCGATGAGGGGAGACGTGAACTTAGCTCTTTTTTTCAATCTTTAATAGAAATTAAGAAAGATTCATTAAAATTAAAAGAAGACACTTGTAAGATTAAACAAAAGTCTCTTCACATAAAAGAAGAGGAACATATAAAAAATATGGAAATAAAAAAAGTAGAATTAGAAATAAAAACATTAGAATTAGAAATGTTGAAGCGAAATCTTGACCTGTGAGAAAATATATGTTCTCTTCCCATTGATCTCTAATATTGTTTAAGTAAAATGAATACATTTTTTATTTGTTCATTAATACTGTGTTGAATAAAACGTTATTTTTTATATTAATGGTTATTACATAAGGAAGATTTTATTTGGTTTCTTATTTTTTCGCCAACTTTATTCAATTGAGTTTCATTGCTAATGTCCAAATCGAATGTGTATTCATCTCTATAATCACTTTCAGTATACTTAGGCACTTTAAATTTAATGCAAATGTTATGAAGTGCAGCGCATACATTCCCAAACAGTGCCATTTTCTGTGGGCTGTATCGACTTCTTTTGTCGTGACATACTATTTTCCATCTTGCCTTGTATATACCAATCGATCTTTCAACGGTACATCTAGCGGCGGAGTGGACTTCGTTGAACAATGATTCGGTTGATCCATCCGTGGGGTTTCTATATGGCGTAATACACCAAGGTTCGAGGGGATAACCGGAGTCACCTGTAACCAATAAATTAGTTATACAAGAGTGTAGTTACAAACATTAAATTGTACCTAAGAGCCAACCATTTTTAAAATTATTACTAGAATACATTTGTTCTAACAAGTGCCTTTCATCTGAATGTTTCCAAACAAATGAATCATGAGCTGCTCCTCCGTATTTTGAATTGATTGCCAAAAATTTGTATTCGTGATCGCAAATCTACAACCATTAAAATTAATTATATTCACAAATAGAGTATTTTGTCCAGTGAGCATACGATCATTGTGTTGAGGCTATGATATCCTTTCCGATTAAAGAACATGTGTTCGTTATCAGTTGGTTTTTGTAAACCAATGTGAGTTCCATCCACACAGCCGATTACTAAACATAATTATGTATAAAAAATGTAAATACATGTAAAATAAATTCTAATTTGTAAAAATAATTTATATACAAACCTCCCGGAATTTTAAACTTCGTAAAGAACGCTTCCATACACAGTGATGAATCTTCCACAGAAAATTGTATATGTTGTGGGCACAACTTTTTTTCAATTTCTTTTGCGACGCGGTTGGCAATCTTACATGTTGCACCCTGGCACATTCCTAGTAAGAAATCATTACCAACATTGTGCTGAAAACTGCCACTGGCCAAAAGAGAGAGTGTGGCTGCCAATTGCAATACTGGCGGGATGGATGTAGACATATGTCCCGAGAAATCTAATTCGGAGAGAACATATTGGAATGCTTCTTTTGTGAGTCTGAACCGTTGCCTGAATCTGGAAGTATATATATGTATATATAGATCAAAAGAGAATTAAGTACATGTACTTACGCGGCTGCTGGTAACGAAAAAGGATCACTAGAGGCACGGATTTTCTTTCTAATTTTGTTTATTTTATTTTCGTCCTCATCCTCTGAAGAGGATAGACAGAACATCAACAGCGGGTCCATATTTTTTAATATTTCTAATTATTTACTCAATACAAATTGACAATTTGTATTTTGTTTACAATTGCGATGGGATAAAATATGCATACATTAATCGATTTTTTGAGTGATGGCAGAGAACATCACTCAAAAAATCGATAAATTTTTAAACAATTACGATCGTAAGCTATCATCCAATTAGTAAACACGATACGTAATTTATTTTCGTACGTAAGCTCGTACGTAGACGGATACGGTAATTAGGCCCCTGGATGTGTATTTTAATGCAGTGTACCGAAATCCAGCAAAAACTGAATTTCCATTTTTCTTGTTGTTACGCCCTTTTCTGTTTCTGATGACGATTTATAATATTTGACACCCACAAAAAATATACATTCGCGAAGATGTTATTCTAAATAATTCTTTGTTTCTGTCCTAATAATTTGTATTTGGTACTATTATTTACAAATCATGTATAATAATACCTTAATATTAAGATTTGATTTGATTTGATTTTGCAATGGCCATTTTTTATTCAAAAACACTTAAAGCTAATACAATAGTTGACCTACTACTAAACTTAACCTATAAATAAACATGCCCGGTAAACATCCATCAGGGCCTTCACCATCAATACAAAGGAGTTGTAGGAGTTCTACAATCTCAGCATCCAACAAAACAAACAAAACAAAAATCAAACAAAAACGCCCAAAAAATCTGAATAATCCAAAAGGGGCAAATTACTTAAAAACTGGGTAATGACTAGTAAGTAAATACTTAAAAACTACAAACAAAACAAAAAACCAAAAAACTAAAAACTAAATATATACATATGTACAGTTCACTGAGCGGTGTTGTACACCGTGTCAATGACATCCATCGATCCATGTCTCCTGTGATAGAACAGGAGATCGTCCTCCACAAACATCAGCCCAGCCTCCTGAATTCGTCGCAGCGCAGCCGGTGGCAGGTGTCGTCTTGTCCTCAAAACATCCATCGATTCGTCGCACCGCAGCGAGTCGGCCACGAGTTCATTCTCCAAATCCTGACTCCTCTCCATAAACCTAGTCGCGCTCCTAATCATGAAGACGTCGATCCTCTCAAATCCGGCCCTTTCGTAGATCTCCCTACAAGAAATTCTCCTAATTAATATTAAGACAAGTTTCACGAGTTTTATACCCTCACTTAGTGATACGAGGGAATATATAATTTGCTAGGGCCAAAATTCTAACATATCGATGGAGTGACCTAAGACCCTAAGTATGTTCGGCGGATATCTGTTTTGGCTCATTTTATGTCGAATAAGCAATGTCCGTCCGTCCGTCTGTCTGCTGGCTGGTGCGCACGATAACTCTCGAAAGGACTAATCGGTTGACTTCAAATTTGGTATGTGATAATATTTTTTTCTATCTCTGGCTAATTTCGAAGATGGGCCATATTGGTCCACGCTTTCTAGTACTTCCCCCACAAAGCTTTAATATTAAGTGATTTTTTAGTTATTTAATAAATTCTATACTACTTATTTGAATCCTCTGAAATACTTTCCACACCCCTTTTGGTACCACCCACACAAATGGACCATTTTGCACCAAAAGTTAACTGCTTATAGCTTAAATATCACTTCATACAAATACTTGAAATTGTGTACAGTGTAATGCTTTTATAGTACCTGGAGTCCAGTGAAAAGTGGGCGTAATTGGGACGCCCTTTTTGTACCTCCAACACAAATGTACCATTTTGTACAAAAAGTTATAAGTTATAATACATATATAATCAAAATTTTTGCACAGTGTATAGTTTTTAAAATTCATACAGTCCTGTTGTAGTCCTGGGTGTTATGACCCCATCCGTTTTAGTAACTCCCATACAAAAAGAGCCAAGACATACCAAGATTAAATAGTTTATATTATTATTACATATACCAGAGCATATTTACATTGCTAACAAAGAGAGGGTATAACTTAGTCGGTTTACCCGACTGAAATTTCTTTCTTCTTCAGTAATTCAACGTTATTTTTTCGGAAGTTTTTAATGTTCGTAAAATTCCTTTATAACAGAAACCGTATAACCTTGCATAACGATACATAAGAAGGGTTAACAACAAATGATGACTTGGAATAAATAGAAATTAAAAATTAGTGCTTTAAAAAATCTAATTTATATTTATCTCATTTTAAATTGTATCGCATAACTCGAAATCAATGAAAAATTAAAAATAATGTTTGAAAAATCTGAAAACAGTTTGATAATCGTTTTAAAAAAATATATATTTAGAGAAATTCCTAAACAATAATTATATTTGTATACAAATACATATTTTATTTGAGAAAATTAGTTTGCAAATATATTTTGTTGTAATATATTAATATATGCGTTCAAAGTAAATTTGATTGATTTTCAAATAAAATTTATTTGTTTAGGGGCAACGCCCTCCTCTTAGATTAAATACAGAGCTGAAAATTTTGCATTTTTTAACGTGCGAGTGTGACACTTTTTACAAAAGAGAACGAAATGTTGTAAATGTATACGAGTATATATAAGTACACTGGTATATTGAACTAATACTCGTATTATGAGATATTTAGTTTTAGTATGTCTTGGCTCTTTTTGTATGGGAGGTATTAAATTGTGTATGGTGATAACTGGCGTTTTTAACAGGACTGTAGAAAATTGAAAAGCTTCACACTATGCAAACGTTTTTGGTACTTATATGCATTGGCATTCACGATATAAGCTGTTTTTGTACAAAATGGTACATTTGTGTGGGAGGTTCAAAATGGGGCGTCCCGTTTTCGACAGACTATAGGTGCTACAACACATTACACTGTGCAAAACTTTAAGTATTTGTATACACTAGTATTCAGGGTATAAGCTGTTAACTTTTCGTACAAAATGGTAACTTTGTGTGTGAGGTGACGCCAATTTTTCTCTGGACTGTAGGTATTATGAATTGCACTGTATCTGTATGTACTGGTATTAAAGTTATAAGCTGTTAACTTTTAGTGCAAAATAGACCATTTGTGTGAGGTGTAGCAAAAGAGCGTGCCAATTACGCCCACTTTTCACTGGACTGTAGGTACTATAAAACCATTACACTGTACAAAATTGCAAGTATCTGTATGTACTGGTATTAAAGTTATAGCTTGTTAACTTTTGGTGCAAAATAGTCCATTTGTGTGGGAGGAACCAAAAGAGGCATGGCAACTTCTCGAGGTGATAGCCACAAATAAACTAATACCATGAGTGGAATGTCAGAAGATGCGAATAAATAATAATAAAATTATAGATGTTATTAAATAATTAATATTTCACTAAATGTAAACCCTTTGTGGGGGAGATACTTAGGATTAACGTACCACGAACATAACCTGAAAAAGAAGAAAATATTACCGCGTACCAAGTTTGAAGTCAATCGGTTACTTCTTTCGAGAGTTTTCGTCCGCACCAGACAGCAGACAGACAGACGGACGGAATGAAATTGCTCATTCGACTTAAAATGACCCAAAACGAATATCCGCCGAACATGCTTAGGGTCTTAGGTCACTGCTTCCATGTGTGACAATTTTGTACCGTAACAAATGATAAATAGCCACGTACCATTATAGTAAGGGTATACGGAATATTTGTTGGTATGAGTAGAAAAATACACATATTATGTAATAACTCGAAATCTGTCTAATTCCTATAGAAAAGTTAAGAAAGGACTCACATTGTATTTTTTCGCAAGAAATATTTTTCCCATCGACGACAATCAAAAATTTCGACGATTTTAATGTTTAAGTCATATAATAAGATTTGATTGCAATTTCTTATAGTTGAGGATGTAAGAAGTCTGGGTGACTGTTTTGAGAGAAATAATTCTCCATAGATTCCTTTTAATTCGATATTTGGACTGAAGTGTGCATTCCGAAGTCTTCCATTTCAAAATCACCACTTAGATAGCTAACCTCTCCGATTTCCCAACAAGCTGTGCGAACGAATGTCGCGAGAACTAGAGCTAACGGTTAATACCAAACATAAGGTCCCCTTTCTGTTACATTTACAAAGTGTCCATTTCGAGCACAGTGTTATTTTCAAGTTAATTCCACAGTCTGAAACCAACATTAAGGTTTGCAAAATTAAAACCAGTAAGGAAAGACAGAAAGTCGGGCGGGGCCGACTATATAATACCCTACACCTACCTACCAATGCGAAAATGGGCATTGCGATAAGAATTTGACAGTGTTAATACATGTAATTAGCAAACTCTCTCTGCCGATTTTCGTACTGATCGGATATAAAACACGGTTTCTACAGCGCTTACATGTCAAATCGGGTGTAACATATATATTGAGACTATGTTAAAATCTGAACCGATTTTTCCCGAATTTGGCAGTGTTCATACATGTAATAAGAAAACTTTCTCTGTTAAATTTCGTACTTATCGGATAAAAAAAAAATGATTTCTACAGCGCTTAAATGTTACATCGGATGAAACATATATATGGGGCCTATATCTAAATCTGAACCGATTTTCCCCGAATTTGGCAGTGTTCATACATGTAATAAGAAAACTCTCTCTGTTAAATTTCGTACTGATCGGATATAAAACACGATTTCTACAGCGCTTAAATGTTAAATCGGGTGAAACATATATATGGTGGCTATATCTAAATCTGAACCGATTTTCCCCGAATTTGGCAGTGTTTATTCATGTAATAAGATAACTCTCTCTGTAAAATTTCGTACTGATCGGATATAAAACACGATTTCTACAGCGCTTAAATGTTAAATCGGGTGAAACATATATATGGTGACTATACCTAAATCTGAACCGATTTTCCCCGAATTTGGCAGTGTTTATTCATGTAATAAGAGAACTCTTTCTGCCAAATTTCGTACTGATCTGATTTAAAATACAGATCCTACAGCGCTTACATGCCAAATCGGGTGAAACATATATATGGGGGCTATATCTAAATCTGATCGGATTTTCTCCGAATTCGGTAGTGTTCATTCACGTAATAATAAAACTCTCTCTGCCGAATTTCATAAAGATCGGATGTCAAATGTGGTTTCTACGGCGCTTGCATGTCAAATCGGGTGAAACATATATATGGGGACTATATCCAAATCTGAACCGATTTTAACCAATTTCAATAGGGATCGTCCTTGGGCCAAAAAAGAGCACTATGCTAAATTTCATCACAATCGGACCATAAATACGACCTGCACTTTGATTACAAGAATACATGGACAGACGGACAGACAGACGGACATGGCAAAATCGACTCAGAAAGTGATTCTGAGTCGATCGGTATAATAAACAATGGGTCTATCTCTTCTCCTTTTAGGTGTTACAAACAAAAGCACAAAGTCATAATACCCTGTACCACAGTGTGGTGTAGGGTATAAAAATCACATATACATACTTATACATACTTCCTGCATAAGATTTAATTTTTTTTCTGCATAAGAAATATTTTAGTTCGACTTTTATTCGTTCTTCCTTGGCAGTCCTCCAATAGGCGGTCCTAAAATTAGCCGACCTAACAAAGAAAACACAACAAATTTGCGAAAATTTTTCTTTATTTCCCAACATAATCTTCTTTTAGTTCGCTACACTTTTTCCAGCGATTTCAATACTCTGTTTATAGTAAGAACTGTCTAGCTCCTAAGGTAAGAAAGCAACCTCCACCTCTTTATTGCTGGCAAATCTTTTTCCGCCGAGCCATTCTTTCTTGTTTTGAAGCAAAAAAAAAAAATCCGAGGGAGCTAAAACATCGAAACGATGGAACATTTTCTGTGTCATTGCCCAGCTTTCACACATGCAAGATCCCGATATTTCGGGTCCGACATATTGCCAGACTTGACTCATTTCAGAGGATATGACTCGAAGATACTGATAAAATTCGGGTCTAGTACCGATTTTCTGTAAATCGTGAAGTATAAAAAGGTCATAAATAAGGAGCGCACAACAGGCCGAACCACTGGCATAAGTGTATGTCCATGGAGATGAGACGTTTAAACGTCTCCTCTATTCAGCATAACCTAACCTAATCAAAGAATGCAATTTTGTATAAAAATTGTTGAAACACTTTTGGAATTGAGTATGAAAATCGATGTGCATAGTTGCTGAAAATGCATTTATTTGTATACACCTGCTCATAATAATAGATACACCTAATCGGTTGTTATTTAAGTGCAAAAAAAATCGTCAACTACTGTTCCGAAAACTGTGCAACATCTTCCACTTAACATCTGCAATACTATTTATAATACCCTACACCTCCCTAACAATGCGATAAGGGTCATTGCCATAATAATTTGGAATAATTGGTAAATGGGTAGAAACGTATTATCTAATTCTGAAACGATAATCGCTAAATTAAGCAATATTCGTTCCTAAAGTGAGAAACACCTTTCTGCAAAATTTTAATGATCGGAAGTAAAATACAACTTCTATAGCGGTTTGATACCAAATAAGGAGGAACATATATATGGAGTTTTAATATAAATCTGAACCGATCTTCCCTGAATACTTACTCATGTAAAAAGACCTCCTTCTGTCGAATTTCGTACTGATCGGATATAAAATACAGTCTCTACAGCGCTTAGATATCAAATCGGGGGTAACATATATATGGGAGCTATATCTTAATCTGAACCGATTTTCTCCAAATTTGGCAGTATTCCTTTATGTAATAAGAAACCTGTTTCTGCCGAATTTCGCACTGATCGGATATAAAATACAGTTTTTACAGCGCTTACAAGTCAAATCGGGGGTAACATATATATGGGGGATATATCTAAATCTGAACCGATTTCTTCCAAATTTAATAGTGTTCATCCATATAATAAGAAACCCCTTTCTGCCGAATTTCATACTGATCGGATATAAAATAAAGTTTTTACAGCGCTTACATGTCAAATCGGGGGTAACGTATATATGGGGGCTATATCTAAATCTGAACCGATTTCTTCCAAATTTAATAGTGTTCATCCATATAATAAGAAACCTCTTTCTGCCGAATGTCATACTGATCGGATATAAAATAAAGTTTTTACAGCGCTTACATGTCAAATCGGGGGTAACGTATATATGGGGGCTATATCTAAATCTGAACCGATTTCTTCCAAATTTAATAGTGTTCATCCATATAATAAGAAACCTCTTTCTGCCGAATTTCATACTGATCGGATATAAAATACAGTTTTTAGAGCGCTTACATGTCAAATCGGGGCTGACATATATATGGGGGCTATATCTAAATCTGAACCGATTTTAACCAAATTCAACAGGGATCGTCCTGGGGACAAAAAAAAGATATGTGTAAAGTTTCGTCGAGATCGGACCATAGTTGCGACCTGTACTTTGATTACAAGAATACATGCACAGACGGACAGACGGACAGACAGACGGACAGACAGGCGGACAGACGGACATAGCTAAATCAACTCAGAAAGTGATTCTAAGTCGATCGGTATAATAAACGATGGGTCTATTTCTTCTCCTTTTGGGTGTTACAAACAAATGCACAAAGTTATAATACCCTGTACCACAGTGTGGTGTTGGGTATAAAAACAAGTAAAAAAGCTTCAGTCGGGTAAACCGACTAAGGTATACATACCCTCACTTTGTGAGTAATGTAATCTTTTATATATATAAAAGAGAGTGTCAGTTTGTGGGTTTGTATGTTTGTTCCGTATGTATAGACGCCTAAACGGCTGGACGGATCTTCTTGAAATTTTCACAGAATGTACATGTGTGGGGGGTGGTGAAAATAGGGTACTTGAATTTTCGATATATCACGTGGGCACGGACCCGCCCACATTGGTCAAATTTTGATATTGAGAACAATTTTTAGCTAGAATGTTGAAATTTTGTGTGTATGCATTTGGTGGCAGATCATGTAAATTTTCCAAAAATGGGCGGAATCGGAACAATGGGCGTGGCCCCGCCCATATAAGTCAAATTTTGAAATTGACTATCTTGCACAATTTGTTAGCGAGAGTGCTGTAATTTTGTGTATATGTATCTGGTGGAAGTCTACGAGATTGGTCCAAAAATGGGCGGAAACGGACCAATGGGCGTGGCACCGTCCATATAAGACAAATTTTTAAATTTAGATATTTTTCACAATATGTTAGAGAGAGTGTTGTAATTCTGTGTATCTCTATCTGGTGGTAGTCTATCTGATTGATTTAAAAATGGTCGGGATCGGACCAATGGGCGTGGCCCCGCCCATATAAGTCAAATTTTGAAATTGACATAACTTGAAAATGTTGTTAGCGAGAGTGCAGTAATTTTGTACATATATATCTGGTGGTAGTCTTCGTGATTATTCCAAAAATATCCGGGATCTGACCAAAGGGCGTGGCCCCGCCCATATAAGCCAAATCTTGCACAATTTGTTAGAGAGAGTGCTGTAATTTTGTGCATATGTATCTGGTGGTAGTCTACGTGATTGGTCCAAAAATGGGCGGGATCGGATTATCGCCAATATAAGCCAAATCCTGAAATTAAAATATCTTGCACAATTTGTTAGCAAGGGTGCTGTAATTTTTTGCTTATGTATCTGGTGGTAGTCTACGTGATTGGTCCAAAAATGGGAGGAATCGGATCAAGGGGCGTGGACTCGCCCATATAAGCCACCTTTTGAAATAGAGTTATCTCGCACAATCTGTTTGCGAGAGTGCAGTAATTTTGTGTATATGTGTCTGGTGGAAGACTACGTGATTGGTCTAAAAATTAACGGGATCAGACCAAAGGGCATGGCCCCGCACATATAACCGAAATTTGAGCTATCTTGCACAATACAGTAGTGCTAGTACTGTAATTCTGTTTATATGTATCTGGTGGTTGTCTACGTTATTGTTTCAAAAATGGCTGGGATCGGACCAATGGGCGTGGCCCCGCCCATATAAGCCACATTTTGAAATTGAGATATTTTACACAATTTGTTATCGAGAGTGCTGTATTTTTGAGCATATGTATCTGGTGGTAGTCTACGTGATTGATCCAAAAAATGATCCAAAGGGCGTGGCCCGCTCATATAAGCCAAATCTTGAAATTAAGATATCTTGCACAATTTTTTATCGAGAGTTCTGTAATTTTGTGCATATGTATCTGGTGGTAGTCTACGTGATTGGTCCAAAACTGGGCGGAATCGGATCATTGGACGTGGCCCAGCCCATGTAAGCAACCTTTTGAAATTGAGGTATCTTGCACAATCTATTTGCGAGAGTGCTGTTATTTTGTGGATAAGTGTCTGGTGGAAGTCTATGTGATTGGTCTAAAAATAAGTGGGAATAGACCAAAGGGCGTGCCTCCGCCAATATAAGCCAATTTTGAAATTGAGATATCTTGCACAATTTGTTAGCCATAGTAATGTAATTCTGTTTATATATCTGGTGGCGGTTTACGTGATTAGTCCAAAAATGGGCGGGATCAGACCAATGGGCCAAAGCCAAATTTTTAAATTGAGATATCTTCACAATTTCTTAGCGAGAGTGCTCTTATTTTATGGAGATGTTTTTGGTGGCAGTATTAGTGATTGGTTCAAAAATGGACGGAATCGGAAATCTAAATCTGGGGCAACGAAGTGGATCGGGTCCAGCTATATCTATATATATAAAATTGTTGCGTGACTGGCTGACTGACTGACTGATTGACTGACTGATCATCGCCCAGGCCATACGGCTGAAGCTAGAATCATGAAATTTGGTGGGAGGGTAGTCCTTGGGACGTAGACGAGCAATAAGGCGGGATTTTTCGAAATTCGTACTATTAGCCGCACAATGGGGCAAAAAGGGATAAATATGGTACCACCGCCAAATCTAAACGAAATGAGCTAGAATCTTGAAATTTGGTATGACGGTAGCCCTTAGGAGGTTGACTCAGAAATTGACAGGATTTTTCGAAATTCGAACATTTACGCACACAGTGGGGTAAAAAGTGATAAATGTGGTACATCAGCCAAATCCAAATGGCAAGAGCTAGAATCGTGAAATTTGGTGTGAGGGTAGCTCTTATGAGGTAGACTCTGAAATTGACAGGATTTTTCGTAATTCGAACATTTACGCACACAGTGGGGTAAAAGGGGAAAAATGTGGTACAACAGCCAAATCCAAATGGCAAGACCTAGAATCGTGAAATTTGGTGTGAGAGTAGCTCTTGGGACGTAAACAGGAACAAGGAGTGATTTTTTAAAAAATGTAGAGGCACAGTGGGACGGAAAGGTATAAATATGGTACCACCGCCAAATTTAAAGCCTAATATTAGAATGGTGAAAATTGAAGCGAGGGGTGTCTTTATGACAACTGATCGGGGTATTAAGTTTTTTTTTGTATTCGTAGTTTTCGGGGCACAGTGGGGCAAAAAGTGTAAAATATAGTACAGTGGCTTAAAAATGTCAAACATGGATCAATGGTTCCAGGGTAACTTTTGGAACATAAACTAGAGATTGGAGGAGATTTTTGGTAATTCTAACTTTAAGAGGCACAGTGGGACAAGACGCGTTAATTATGGAGCATGGGGAAAAAAGGGAACAATCTGCCAAAATTGGAACATAAAACTGAGAAATGAAGAGTTTATATGGTTTTAGGAGCACTGTGGTCAAAAACGGTTAAATTGTGGAGAAAATATGATTAAATATGTTACAGTCGAGGAAAAAGTTTTAAGTACGCTAGCGTGGAGACACATTTTAAATACGAGTACGGTACAGTGAGACAAAAATTTGTTAAATATGGTACAGTGGTTAAACATTTTGTACAGTGAGATAAAGAGTTGAATGGGGCACAGTTGTGCAAAAAGGGTTAACTGTGGTACAGTTGGGTAAAAATAGTTATATGTATATGACAAAGTGGGACAAATGGGTTAACAATGGTACAGTGGGGCAAAAAGCGTTAAATATTGAACAGTGGGGCAAAAATGTATTTACTATGGTACAGTGGGACACAAATGGTTAAATATGGTACAGTATGACAAAAATGGTTACAGTGGGCACAAAAAGTAAAATATGGTAACGTGTAACAAAATGGGTTAAATATGGTACAGTGGGGCAAAAAGCGTTAACTATGGAACAGTGGGGCAAAAATTTATTTACTATGATACAGTGGTGCAAAAAGGGTTAACTATAGTACAGTGGGGCACAATTAGTTGAATATGGTAACGTGGTACAAAATGGGTTAAATATGGTACAGTGGGGCAAAAAGCTTTAACTATGGAACAGTGGGGAAAAATATGTGTTAGAATGGTACAGTGGGCACAAATAGTAAAATATGGTAACGTGGAACAAAATGGGTTAAGTATGGTACAGTGGGGCAAAAAGTGTTTAATATAGAACAGTGGTGCAAAAGGTGTTGAATGTGGTCCCTGAGTGCAAAGGTAGCTCTTACAGCATAAACCAAAGCTAAGGAATTGTTTTTTCCAAATAGGTTCTTCTACTTAAACCGTGGGGAAAAAAGTTAAATAAATGGCACAGATAGGGGACAAAAATGTTAAAATACGGCCTAAGCTTGCGAATTTGGATCTTGAAATATCAATTCTCATTTTAAAATATTGTACAATCGTGCAAAGTGGTTAATTATGACACACTAAAGGTTAAATGTGGTACAATGGAGCGATTTACTTTAGCTTTTTAAATTCGTACCTTTATAGACACAGTGGGACAAACATGGTTTTATATTGTACCAGGGTGTGAATGTAGGTATTGGAACATAAACAAGGGGAAAGTTGCTAACGTATGAACCAAAAAAATAGTTTTTCGTCCAGAGGTACTGTGGGAAAAGGGATAAATATTATAAAATGATGTCAGGGTAACTCTTGGAACATAAACTAGAAATGAAACGAGGGTTCGTATTTTATATATAAAAGTAATCAAGTCTTCTTCATTTTGCACCATATGTAATAATCATGTCATTTTGAAAGAAAGAGGTATAGCTATTTTACAGTACCCTAAACAGAAAATAGATAAAAGATGGGGGCTGCGAAGCGCACCGGGTAAGCTAGTATATATATATAAATGGATACGTGTATGTTACGTATCCATTTATAATATAAATGGATAATGTAATAATAATGTCATTTTGAAAGAAAGAGGTATAGCTATTTTACAGTACCCTAAACAGAAAATAGATAAAAGATGGGGGCTGCGAAGCGCACCGGGTAAGCTAGTATATATATATAAATGGATACGTGTATGTTACGTCTGAACTCCAAAACGGATGGATCGGTTTTGATAAAATTTTCTGGGAATGTTCAGGTAAGCCTAGAGGGTGACATAGGATATATAAGTACTTGATTGAGTGGGCGTGGGTCCGCACATATAAGCCATTTTTTTATGCGATTCCTACTGTCCGTACCTACGAATAGATTAACGAGATTCCTACTGTCCCTATTTACATGTGACATATCTTGATAAATGGACGGGATCGGAAATCTGAAGTCTGGGGCAACGAAGTGGACCGGGTCCAGCTAGTATATAATATAACACAAATTAATCTGCTAACTTTTGTGGGAAGTACCAGAAGGGGTTTAACAAATACACCTATTATTCGGTAAACATTCGATTCTTTAAATACATTGCACTGTGCCGAATTATAAGCGTTTATGTACACTTGTATATATATTAACATTACGAGCTATTCAATGTTGGTATAATTGGGTCACATTGTGTGGGAGGTACAAAAAGGGGCGTGGTGATTACACTGAGTAACGTTTTGTAGTAATTTCGTGCATCGGTACACACGCTATAAGCTGTTAACTTTTTGTACAAAATGGTTCCTTTGTGTGGGAGGTACCAAGAGGGGCATGGCAATAACGCCCATTTTACACAGGACTGTAGGTACTATAACAGCATTACACTGTAAAAAATTTCAAGCATTTGTATGACTGGAATTAAAGTTATAAGCTGTTAACGTTCGGTGCAAACCGGTCCATTTGTGTGGGAGTTACCAAAAGGGGATGTACAATAATGCCCGTTTTTACCATACTATAGGCACTATAAAAACATTATACTGTACAAAATTTGAAATATTTTTATGCACTTGTAGTAAAGTTATAAGCTGTTAACTTTTGGTGCAAAATTGTGCATTTGTGTGGAAGGTACAAAAAGGGCGTGGCAGCTTCATCCATTTTACTCAAGGTGATAGCGACTAATAAACTAATATTATGTGTGGAATTTCAGAAGATTCGAATAAGTAGTATAGAAGTTATTAAAGAATCAATATTTCACCACATTTTAAACCTTTGTGGGGGAGGTACTGGAAGGAGTGGACCAATATGGCCCATCTTCGAACTTAGCCGGAGATAGAAACAAAATATTACTACATACCAAATTTGAAGCCAATCGGTTGCTTCTTTCGAGAGTTATCAGCCAGCAGACTGACAGACAGACGGACGGACGTACATTGCTCATTCGACTTTAAATGACCCAAAACGGATATCCGCCGAACATACTTAGGGTCTTGGGTCACTCCTTCGATGTGTTACACTTTTGATCCGTAGCAAACGATATATACCCTCGTATCACTAAAGTGAGGGTATAAAAATGTGGCAATAATACATAAGTTTTGACATTAATATTCTACTTGTAATATTAATATTCAATAATCGTTGTAATTCTGACAACTACATCACTCTTCTTTTTTCTCTCAAAATTGTTATACTTGTATAGTCCGATCTTTACAAGTCTGTCTTCTTTAGCGTATTAAAATAGTAACTTGATCAACGCCATATTAAAATATTAACTTTGTCAGAGTGAGATCTGTTAACCAGATCTGACTCATCTCAAACGATATGACTGTAAGATATTGTGAAAATTTGACTCTAGTACTGATTTTCTATAACTCTTGAAGGTCATAAAAAAGGAGGGAACAGCAGGCCGATCCACTGCCTTAAGTGTATGTCCATGGTCATGAAACGTCTTTGGGAACAATTCTCATTCGCTCGTATGAGTCGCACCTTATAGGCTTCAATGGCAATTTCGTTTCGGGGAAAAATTTTACCCCGTCGACGTAAAATACTAGCTAATATTTGCAAGTTTTGGTTGAACTTTACATAACCTCAATTTTAAAATTTCCAAAACGAAAATGCAAGTTTTCGGGAAAGTGCAAAGAAAATGTTTCACTTTTTGCAGAAACGAAAATGTCATAAGTGTTTGGTTGTCGAATCATCAATCAATGGATTTAATTCTGGGCGACGCCCCAGAAATCATGATATAATCTGTGGGCACCCAATGAAATATTGCAATACATTCTGCAATGTAAAAGTACTTGTTTTCTATAATTACATAGAAGCAGTTTGAAGTCGGAAAAATATTCCAGTTTAAATACATACAAAATCAATTATCAATTGTTTTCAACTCGACAAGTTTATGTCATTTAAACTCAACTTGCGAAATATTTGAAAGAAATTAACGTTCGAAAAGAATCATTAGAATCAACCAGAACACATGTCGAATTTGAAATAAAAAAATATTTTATTGGATATATCCAGTTAGACAATGCTGTGTATGGCATTGGAGTAGTCCTGCTTTTGAGTAATGAACTCCTGCGGCGGTAACACCGAGTCCATTGCATCCCAATCAGACAGCTGGGACCTATAAAATTGATACTGAATGTGCTGCTGGGTATTCTTTTGCTCGCCATGTTCTCCATGGGATGTTGTTAGTGCAGATATGCTGCCATGCCTCAACCACTCGGTGCAATTGTAAATTTTTTGTTCATGGTAATCCATCCAACTGATGTTTTTGAAAACATTTCACATTTTTCCAAAGCAATAAAAACAACAACCACAACCGGATGTTGGCACTGCCGTTGTGGCTGGTATTTAGTTTTCCCATTTCTGCCATTTTGTCTGGTATTGTTTTCTGTTACTCTTCTGTTTGCATTCAATTCCTACTGTGCAACACACATACTAGCACATAGCCAAACACATCCATACCATGCATAAATATTGGAGTGATGTTATAAATTGAGAGGCTTCTGAAAAGGAAGCACAGGTACAGTGAGACATTGATATTCGACTTGAAACTCTGACGGCTATTTGTCCTTGCTAAAAAGCAACACAACTAAATGGTTTGAAAGGTCGGTAATGAATAGATTCTTCTTTGGAAATGAGTCCACATTCGTGATAAATTACATGAATTAGGGTATTATTTTTGCAAATCTTTGGTTTTTCCAAAGGTTTACTATGCATATTTAATATTTATAAAAACATGTGTTGAAATTCATAAATATATTTAAAAACATATCGTTAGGAAAAAAACTCCACTAAAATGAGCTGGACACATAAATGACACAATATCAAATAAAGGGAAAATCGTATGATTTTTTTATTTCTTGGTACATATGTACAAATACTTAACCATTTATATTTTGTGACGTAGCCTTTGTTCTGATGACTGCTTCGCTCCTGTAACCCATACTTTCTATGAGTTTTTGCATTTGTTGTTTTGGGTATGGCATACAATGCATCCTGTGCGGCCGACCACAGATTGGCAATATTTTTGTACTGTTTTGCGATTTTATTCTTGACTTAATCGCAAGGTTCTTCACTACAGGATTTAAGCTAGTTCTCTTGGCTAGTCTATCCAAAATCTACACATGAAACTTATTTTTACTAGTTTTGAGGACTGTTTAGGGTCATTATCCTGCTTGAATGTCCTCTTAATCGGGATGGAAAATTCCTATATTATTAGATCTATTATAGACGTTATAAAAGAATGAATATTTCATGATTCTATATATATAAAGAAGAATGTGTGTTTGTTTGTTTGTACCGTATAGGCGTCTAAACGGCTGGACCGATCTTCTTGAAATTTTCACAGAATGTGTGGGGGGTGGTGAAAATAGGGTACTTGAATTTTCGATGCACCAAGTGAGCGTGGGCCCGCCCATATAAGCCAAATTTTGAAATTTATATATCTTGCACAATTTGTTAGCTAGAGTGCTGTAATGTTGTACATATGTATCTGGTGGCAGTCTACGTGATTGGTCCAAAAATGGGCGGGATCGAACCAATGGGCGTGGCACCGCCAATATAAGCAAAATTTTTAAATTGAGATATCTTACACAATTTGTTAGCGAAAGTGCTGTAATTTTGTACATATGTATTTGGTGACAGTCTACGTGATTGGTCCAAAAATGGGCGGGATCGGACCAATAGGCGTGGGCCCGGCCATATAAGTCAAATTTTGAAATTGAGACATCTTACACAATTTTTTAGCGATAAAGCTGTAATTTTGTACATACGTATCTGGTGGTACTCCACGTGATTGGTCCAAAAATCGGGATCGGAGCAATGGGCGTGGACCCGCCCATATAAGCCGAATTTTGAAATTAAGTTATTTTACACAATTTGTTAGCGAGCGTGCTGTAATTTTGTGCATAGGTATCTGGTGGTACTCACGAGATTGGTCCAAAAATGAGCGGGATCGAACCAATGGGCGTGGCCCATTAAGGCAATTTTTGAAATTAAAGTATTTTGCACAAATTATTAGCGAGAGTTCTGTTATTTTGTGTACACGTATCTGGTGGTACTCCACGTGATTGGTCCAAAAATGAGCGGGATCGAACCAATGGGCGTGACCCCGCCCATATAGAACAAATTTTGAAATTGAGTTATCTTGCACAATTTATTAGCGAGAATGCTGTAATTTTGTGTATATGTGGCTGTCTACGTGATTGACCAAAAAATGGGCGGGATAGGAGCATTGGCATGGCCCCAGCCATATAAGCCAATATTTTAAATTGATATATCTTGCACAATTTGTTATCGAGAGTGCTTGATTTTTGTTTGATATATCTTGATCAATTTGTTATAGAGAATAATTGAATTTTGTACACAGAAAGAAAAATGGCATACTAAATTCAAGTAAAAAATTCTTAATATAACCCGAAATTGTACTTAAAAATGTAAGTACGTTCGTACTAAGTTTTTCTTAAAACAAGTATAAATCGTCTTAAATTGAAAAAATCAAACGCTGTAAGGCTTACAATAAGTATATAATGCTTGAATTCAAGAAAAAAATTCTTGAAAGGAAAATTAAGCCTAATATGGCTTAAAGTTTCATCTCTGAGAGGCAGAGCAATTATAGAGCATAATAAAATTACCCTCTCAACCACTCTCATTTAAGTGGTTAATTTTGGCTGACGCAACATCAAACACACACGCATATAAGTCGACGAGATGTATATGTATAAATATTTGTGCGCAACCATATCCAATTCGTTTCTCGTTCAAGCAGGGTTTGCGAATTCATTACTTGTCGGGATTTTTTTTTATTTAAGTTTTTTGAAGTTGTTAATAATTCTTGTTCGTTTGGTTGATGCTATTCCTTTTATGTTTCATGTTTAAAATGAATAATTACAGAAAAGCTTTTACTTTTGCTCTCAAGCTTTTGACATACCATTTTAAAAAGGTTGCATTCGTTGCAATGCAGTGGCAAAAATGGTATAACTAATATAAATGGTACATAGGTACAAAACGAAGGAAAGCACAATAAATCTAGTATGACCAGGCTTAAATCAAGTATAGGTTATTTGTTTGTTAGCGAAAGTGCTGTAATTTTGTACATATGTATTTGGTGACAGTCTACGTGATTGGTCCAAAAATGGGCGGGATCGGACCAATAGGCGTGGGCCCGGCCATATAAGTCAAATTTTGATATTGAGACATCTTACACAATTTTTTAGCGATAAAGCTGTAATTTTGTACATACGTATCTGGTGGTACTCCACGTGATTGGTCCAAAAATCGGGATCGGAGCAATGGGCGTGGACCCGCCCATATAAGCCGAATTTTGAAATTAAGTTATTTTACACAATTTGTTAGCGAGCGTGCTGTAATTTTGTGCATAGGTATCTGGTGGTACTCACGAGATTGGTCCAAAAATGAGCGGGATCGAACCAATGGGCGTGGCCCATTAAGGCAATTTTTGAAATTAAAGTATTTTGCACAAATTATTAGCGAGAGTTCTGTTATTTTGTGTACACGTATCTGGTGGTACTCCACGTGATTGGTCCAAAAATGAGCGGGATCGAACCAATGGGCGTGACCCCGCCCATATAGAACAAATTTTGAAATTGAGTTATCTTGCACAATTTATTAGCGAGAATGCTGTAATTTTGTGTATATGTGGCTGTCTACGTGATTGACCAAAAAATGGGCGGGATAGGAGCATTGGCATGGCCCCAGCCATATAAGCCAATATTTTAAATTGATATATCTTGCACAATTTGTTATCGAGAGTGCTTGATTTTTGTTTGATATATCTTGATCAATTTGTTATAGAGAATAATTGAATTTTGTACACAGAAAGAAAAATGGCATACTAAATTCAAGTAAAAAATTCTTAATATAACCCGAAATTGTACTTAAAAATGTAAGTACGTTCGTACTAAGTTTTTCTTAAAACAAGTATAAATCGTCTTAAATTGAAAAAATCAAACGCTGTAAGGCTTACAATAAGTATATAATGCTTGAATTCAAGAAAAAAATTCTTGAAAGGAAAATTAAGCCTAATATGGCTTAAAGTTTCATCTCTGAGAGGCAGAGCAATTATAGAGCATAATAAAATTACCCTCTCAACCACTCTCATTTAAGTGGTTAATTTTGGCTGACGCAACATCAAACACACACGCATATAAGTCGACGAGATGTATATGTATAAATATTTGTGCGCAACCATATCCAATTCGTTTCTCGTTCAAGCAGGGTTTGCGAATTCATTACTTGTCGGGATTTTTTTTTATTTAAGTTTTTTGAAGTTGTTAATAATTCTTGTTCGTTTGGTTGATGCTATTCCTTTTATGTTTCATGTTTAAAATGAATAATTACAGAAAAGCTTTTACTTTTGCTCTCAAGCTTTTGACATACCATTTTAAAAAGGTTGCATTCGTTGCAATGCAGTGGCAAAAATGGTATAACTAATATAAATGGTACATAGGTACAAAACGAAGGAAAGCACAATAAATCTAGTATGACCAGGCTTAAATCAAGTATAGGTTATTTGTTTGTTAGCGAAAGTGCTGTAATTTTGTACATATGTATTTGGTGACAGTCTACGTGATTGGTCCAAAAATGGGCGGGATCGGACCAATAGGCGTGGGCCCGGCCATATAAGTCAAATTTTGAAATTGAGACATCTTACACAATTTTTTAGCGATAAAGCTGTAATTTTGTACATACGTATCTGGTGGTACTCCACGTGATTGGTCCAAAAATCGGGATCGGAGCAATGGGCGTGGACCCGCCCATATAAGCCGAATTTTGAAATTAAGTTATTTTACACAATTTGTTAGCGAGCGTGCTGTAATTTTGTGCATAGGTATCTGGTGGTACTCACGAGATTGGTCCAAAAATGAGCGGGATCGAACCAATGGGCGTGGCCCATTAAGGCAATTTTTGAAATTAAAGTATTTTGCACAAATTATTAGCGAGAGTTCTGTTATTTTGTGTACACGTATCTGGTGGTACTCCACGTGATTGGTCCAAAAATGAGCGGGATCGAACCAATGGGCGTGACCCCGCCCATATAGAACAAATTTTGAAATTGAGTTATCTTGCACAATTTATTAGCGAGAATGCTGTAATTTTGTGTATATGTGGCTGTCTACGTGATTGACCAAAAAATGGGCGGGATAGGAGCATTGGCATGGCCCCAGCCATATAAGCCAATATTTTAAATTGATATATCTTGCACAATTTGTTATCGAGAGTGCTTGATTTTTGTTTGATATATCTTGATCAATTTGTTATAGAGAATAATTGAATTTTGTACACAGAAAGAAAAATGGCATACTAAATTCAAGTAAAAAATTCTTAATATAACCCGAAATTGTACTTAAAAATGTAAGTACGTTCGTACTAAGTTTTTCTTAAAACAAGTATAAATCGTCTTAAATTGAAAAAATCAAACGCTGTAAGGCTTACAATAAGTATATAATGCTTGAATTCAAGAAAAAAATTCTTGAAAGGAAAATTAAGCCTAATATGGCTTAAAGTTTCATCTCTGAGAGGCAGAGCAATTATAGAGCATAATAAAATTACCCTCTCAACCACTCTCATTTAAGTGGTTAATTTTGGCTGACGCAACATCAAACACACACGCATATAAGTCGACGAGATGTATATGTATAAATATTTGTGCGCAACCATATCCAATTCGTTTCTCGTTCAAGCAGGGTTTGCGAATTCATTACTTGTCGGGATTTTTTTTTATTTAAGTTTTTTGAAGTTGTTAATAATTCTTGTTCGTTTGGTTGATGCTATTCCTTTTATGTTTCATGTTTAAAATGAATAATTACAGAAAAGCTTTTACTTTTGCTCTCAAGCTTTTGACATACCATTTTAAAAAGGTTGCATTCGTTGCAATGCAGTGGCAAAAATGGTATAACTAATATAAATGGTACATAGGTACAAAACGAAGGAAAGCACAATAAATCTAGTATGACCAGGCTTAAATCAAGTATAGGTTAGGCTTAAATCAAGAACTGATCAGGCTTGATTTAAGTATTGGTTAGGCATAAATTAAGAGCTGATCAGGCTTAAATCAAGTATTATCAGGGTTAAATCAAGTAGTGGACAGGCTTAATTCAATCAAAATGTTCTTCATTGAAGCCCGTTTCGCACTCAAATCAATTCCATAAAATTCTTAATTCAAGCTTTATGCTTGAAATAAGAATATTTCGGATTAAAATCAAGTCTTATCAGGCTTAATGTGCGCTATGATTAAGAATTCAGGGCTTAAAAATCCTTCCTTGATTCAAGTATTTTGTACTTGGTTTTAGAAAATCGGTACTTACCGTACTTTTGACACCGCTACGGCTTGATTCAAGTACGGATTACTAATTTTTTTCTTTCTGTGTGTATATGTATTTGTTGGAAGTCTACGTGATTAGTCCAAAAATGGACGGGACCGGAAACTGAAGTCTGGGGCAACGAAGTGGGCCGGGTCCAGCTAGTATTTATTAAAGAATGAATGTAACCCTTTGCAGGGAAGGTACTCATAGTAGTGGACACGCTAACACAAATACTCGCCCAAGGACTTGTATTCTGTGCCATAAAAACTTATGCTATCTTTTCTCTCCAGATTTGTCAACTGTGTTGAGTCAAGGTAATGGAAGTATGTACCTGGCGTCAGTATACCTTCCATTCGATTCGCCGACATTGCCACCTACCTCGAAATAACAACGTCTAGTAAGGGAACCCATACATACATGTAATAAGTTACTAGCTGGTTGTGATGCCAACTCCCACCATATCGATTGGGGTAGTACTGACACCAATAAAATGGGACAAATTTCAGATTTAGATATAGCCCCCACATATATGTTTCAACCGATTTGACATGTAAGCGCTATAGAAACCGTATTTTATATCAGATCAGTACGAAATTTGGCAGAGAGAGTTATCTTATTACACGAATGAACACTGCCAAACTCGGGGAAAATCGGTTCAGATTTAAACATAGTCCCAATATATACATATATGTTACACCCGATTTGACATGTAAGCGCTGTACGAAGCGTATTTTATATCCGATAAGTACGAAATTCTGCCGAGAGAGTCTTCTTATCACATGTTTGAACACTGCTAAATTCTTATCGCAACGCCCATTTTCGTATTGTTAGGAAGGTGTAGGGTATTATATAGTCGGCCCCGCCCGACTTTTTGTCTTTCCTTACTGGTTTGATGTTAACAATATGTTTCATTTGTTTACATTTTCTATAGAGTGTATCTACGAGTATCTATATATCACATAATATTTTATACGAGACAGCTTCATATATTATTATTAAAAAATCCCAGGATTCATTTAAAAAAATTCCGGGATACAGGATTTTTCGGGATCGGGATTTCCCGTTTGACATCACTTAACACATAGCTACTTTTTCCTCGACGGCGCACTATGCGCGGAAATGGGAAATTGTGGCCAAAATGCTGTGAAATCTACAAAAACGCTTGCATTTTGATAAAATTTTGAATTAAGCTAAAAATTTTTTTTTTTTTAAAAAATTATTTTTATTTTTAAAATTTTAATAATTTTTTAATAAAGCGTCGTAGAAACATTGGAAAACGCACAATCATTACATTTTATTATTTTGTCGTAAAGTCTGATCGGTTATGAATAAAATAAGACCATATCAAAGAAAATCGATGCATAATTTAAAAAGTTGTCAACTCACTTAAGTTTGAATATACGATATAGCGCCCAAGGTGCACCGAAGGCGCAGGTGAAATATTTACAGAATATTTTTATTTTTGTCCAATTTGTTTTTTATTTCTATCTTCTCAACTTTTCAAGTTTCATCAAACTGTACTATAAACGCAGTTTCAAATATAGCGTGATCCATTTCGAGGTTCCCTACTTTTTTAATGAAAAAAACACAGAAAATTCAAATTGAATGGGGAATGTTTATCATCATTTGAAAAAACATTCTTTGGCATTTATTTTTTGAAAATTATGTATATCAAATGTTGGCCGCGGCTACGTCTCAGATGGTCCATCCGTTGAGTCCAATTTTCGATGACTTGTTCGAGCACTTCGACTGGTAACTGGCGAATGACACGCGTAAACGTTGTTCAGGCGTAAGTCTTTCCATGATGAAATGCCAAACAATACTTAACAAAAATAACATGACGGCATGACATGACTCACACGTGATCTATCAAAAAAAGGCTATTGAAAAAAGTATCTCTACTTGGATCACCCTATATATGCCTAACATTGGATAGGTTATCAAATATAACCTTACTTTTAAGATATTTTGTTTATATTTATTATACTGAATATGTTGGCTCAACAGATTGGTAAAATAATTGTTTCAATATTATATCGATACCTCCATTCTAAAACATGAAGTCGACTTAGACTGTTTTTAGGGAGATTGCATTTTTAATTCCTAAATATTCCAAATTATATTCAGTCAAAATTTGGTGTTTATCCGTCAATCCAATCAAAAGTTATTCACAAACGGTACAAGTCATTCGATTTCCATTACAAAGGAATTCCACACACATTTATCAAACTTTGATCGCCTCTCCTGAAAAACTACCTTTTTGCACTTAGCATAGTTTAGAATGGAGGTATCGATATGTGCCATTTAATTTGAATTTTGGCCACAATATTCGACTTCCGCCCATTGTGCTGCGACGATATGTAATTTTTGTTGTCAATGCAGAAAATTGTATGTGAAAGTAATTGGTATATATTCTGCCAACTTTGAGGCCCTGTAAAACTTAATTTCCCTAATATATCTTCTACAAGCATGTCCAATTTTATTTTCAATCGGCTGTTTGGTTAAGAAATTTCGGAAATTTTTCCTAAATTGTAAAATTCCTTCCACTGTGGAACGTGGGGACGGACATATCTTTATGAAATACACAATGGACCGTATTTTTTCGTCTAACTGTCGTATTTGCCATCTGAGCGCCATAGTAACCGTTTTTTAAATCCAATCTTGATGACAATTAGTAAAGAGTTCTATGGTCTACGAACAAATGTGATCAGATTTAAAGAACATGGCTTGATGTTAAGATATAGGGTTTGCCAATAAGTGTGATATGATTTCTTTGAAAAAAACACACTTATTGTTAAGGAAATTAAAAAGTTTTTTATTTAATGTGAAGTACAATCGATACAATTAAGTTCTAAATAAAACGTCCTTCAAATGGCCTCCACGACTTCTTCTGCAGGAACGAATTCGATGATCCCAATTTTCGAGCACTTTTTCCACTAAACCAAGTCGTTTGTCATGAATGGCACGTTCAATATTGACTTGTAAAGCTTGAAGAGAGTCTGGTTTATTTCGAAAGACCAATGACTTCAAATAACCCCACAAGAAATAGTCTAATGGTGTTAAATCAGAACTTCTTGGAGGCCATTCAATATCACAATTTCTTGAAATAATCGAATCTCCAAACTTTCTTCGCAACATTTCAATTGTTTCATTTGATGTGTAGCACGTAGCCACAATCGGTCAATGGCACAAAGATAGCTCTTAACGAGAGCTAAAATATTGCTCATGGGTGTCAAGGTCGTAGTCGACTGGAAAGTGTTTTTTTTTTTATTAAAAAAAAAATGGACTTAGCATAATTTCAAATGTGAACGGAAAGTTTATATTTTTGATCTAGCTCCTTAACGGTACGTCGGCTCGGGAATCGGTATATGGCAAAAAGATAGCTCTTAACGAGAGCTAAAATATTCCTCATGGGTGTCAAGGTCGACTGGAAAGTGTTTCATTTTATTTAAAAAATGGACTTAGCGCACGGAAAGTTGCAATTGGAGAAGGATTATTTTGATAATAAAACTGAATAATTTGTAAACTTTGTTCTTGCGTATATCTCTCCATGATGAAATTGTAAACACGACTGAATACAATGAAAAACAAATGACAGATTATGACATATTAGAAATGGCCGAAGCGCCACTTCAAAATCATATCATCCCTATTGGAAAACCCGTTATAACCCCCATATAAAGGGTCCGCCAAATAACTTTTTTCTTTGAAAACATCGCGCAAAACGTCGAGTGTAGCTTCGGCTGTGTGGCACATAGCGCCGTCCTGTTGAAACCAAATGTTGCCAATATCCTCCTCTTCAATTTTTGTGAACAAAAATTCGTTCAACATGTCCCGATAACGATCGCCATTGACTGTAACGGCCACTCCTTGCTCATGGCCCAATTATGCCTCTGGACCAAAATCCGCACCAAACAGTGACTCGTTTTAGGTGTATCGGCTTTTCAATGTATGCGTGCGGGTTTTCTGTGCCCCAAATGCGACAATTTTGTTTGTTTACATACCCACCAAGATCAAAATGAGCTTCATCTGAAAAGATGATTTTTTTTGGCAAAATCGGCATCTTCTGTAAGTCGATCGCTCCCAGCGTTGTTCAGCGGAAGGATAAAACTAATTATCTGTCAAATCAGACATGAGCTAAGTGTTACCATTCACGAAATAAGCACTAGTTGAAAAAAAAAACGTTAGATGGCGGACCCTTTATGTATATTAAAGCGGGTTGGCCTACATGTAAAAAAAGTTCCCGGATGCGAGGTGGATTATGAAAGCTTACCTCGAGACAATCGCAAAAACATTTTTTCAAGTTTTTCCGAGCCCGCGGAATTGGCACTAATTCGTTTTTTTATCGTCACACATGCGATACATGAATCTGTTGATCTCGATAAGTACTACATTTTGATGTACAAGTCATTTTTTGATGAAGACTTCACATAGGTTAGGTTAGGCTAGGTTGAATAGAGGAGATGTTTAAACGCCTCATGTCCATGTGCATACACTTACGCCAGTGGTTCGGCCTGTTGTGCGCTCCTTATTTATGATTTTTATACACCACGGGTTACAGAAAATCGATACTAGACACGTATTTTTTCAGTATCTTCCAGTCATATCCTCTGAGATGAGTCAACTCTGGCAATATGGCGGAACTGAAATAGAGTGATCTTGCATGTGTGAAAGCTGGGCAGTGACACAGATAATGTTCCATCGTTTCGATGTTTTTCCTGCAGGGCACTCGTGGTTTTCTACTAGTCCTATGCGATGAAGGTGTGCCTGTAAGCTTGAGTGTCCCGTTAGAACATTCATAATCTAACTAATCTCTAACAAAAACCAAACAATTCATAACAAAATAAAAAATCCCATATTACAAATTCATCACTTTTATGAGATCTGGAAATATTTGACACGAATTTTAGTATACGAGGGTACAAATCTTTTATGCAAATATCGCTTAACCCTGTGCTTTCAATTTCATGACTGGTGCTTTTATTTTTTAATATATCGTCGGCTTAATGCTATTTTGGTCCATACGCCATTTTTGTGTTTTTTGAGTTAGGAGTTGATAATATGGGTTCCAAGCATGCTCTTTCAGAAGCTGCAATCATTTTTTTCCTATCTCGCCTAGTTTTCGAGATATTGGTAGGGTAAATTTGTTTTACTCTGAATAACGGGAAATAATTTCGATATTTTTGTTCTATGTCTCAATTTTTCTATCGCCCTATATTTTTCACTCAGTATTTTACGTTCTTTCGATCACAATATGTAAATTAGTGTCCTTCCATACCGACCCTTTTTGTGGTCCATGTAATACAAATACGAAAAAATATTAAAATAAAAGTGGATATGGACCAAAATTCCAAATACAAAAATTGTTATAACTTGCTTATTTTTGGATGTAATGGCATAGAAATGCATGAGAATCATACAAACTCTGTTGGGAACCCTATGAAATAAAAAGTGTGTAACTCTTCAGTCCCGTTTTTACTCAAACAATAAATTGCGTTTTTCTCCGATCATACAAAATGGCGTATGGAACAAAATAGCATTGAGCCGACGATATGTAAAACATTTTGCACAACATATTTTGCATTACACATATTATTATCCACACGAGATTATATTTGATTACATATACCGTTCTTTAACAAAATGTTGAAGATTTATTTATGTCGAATAATTTTATTTTTTGTTTGTCATGTATCAACAAAAGAACAGCAGCCAAGCTTTCGGTTGGATTTCCCAAAAACATTTAATTATTCTAAATTTGGGAAATGATTGGGATAACCAAAAAACGATTATTTATTCATATTTTTTCTGTTGTAGTAACCAAGTTATTCGATGCAATAATAATCTTTGGTCTATTGATACACTTTCTGTTGTCAAGAATAAAACATTCGTTGTCACAACCAAAAATCGATCATATGGTACTAAGTATAATGAAAGTTCAAAAGTAGCTACCACAACTAACCGAGTGTCAATGAAAAAAACAATCTAAATTCGATTGATACAATCATCGATTTAGTTGCAAGCATTTTCATTTGATCGTATCTATGTTATTCTTGTTGTTTCAACTATTTATATATAAATATATATATATATATATATGCTGTAGAATTTTTGCTGCTTGTACTATTTTTTTATTGTTACTATCGAATTCCAACCAATTATTTTCCTGGGTGCGTATACCAAATTTTAAGTCAATCGGCTCCTTTCGAGAGTTACCATGCGCACCATCCAGCGCGACCAAATTTAATTTTGATTCGTCCAATTCAATTCATTCACATCAGCATCTTTGATGCTAAAATTGCGCGTGTGATTAACCAATCGTAGTTGCTTATATTACTTATATACTTAATTGAATTGTTTTCACGTGTCGCCACAAATACGATGACTTTAGACATGCGTTTAATTTATCCGACGCTGTTGATTTCGGAATCACGGGAAGTGTTTGTCGGAATTCGCCAGCCAGCAATATCATGGCGCCACCAGAATATTGTTGCACAAATATTTTTATGTTCGATCGAGTGTTTCTAATGATCGTTTATCCGGCATCTTGCATTCATCCCATACGATACATTTAAAATTTTTAAACACTTTTGCTTTGGCTAATTGCTTTAAAATGTTGCAAACTGGATTTTCGTTAATTTGCAGGTATAACGGAAGATTTAGTGCTTAATGTGCCGTTTTTCTATTTCAGTCACACTCGTAACAATATATGTGCAAAGTTTCAGCATATAACTTCTAACAGGTGGTCTCAGTGGTCAAGAGGGTAAA
This sequence comes from Eudasyphora cyanicolor, assembly GCA_963930755.1. Taxonomy (NCBI): domain Eukaryota; kingdom Metazoa; phylum Arthropoda; class Insecta; order Diptera; family Muscidae; genus Eudasyphora; species Eudasyphora cyanicolor. The sequence continues at coordinate 97,778,368 of OZ005737.1, forward strand.
TTTTCGTTGTTTAGTACTACATATTTACAAAGATTTAAGCTTGTTCTTTATAAGGGGGTTTTGAAAGGATAAAAATAACACTAACGTTTTTAATAGCGCGAGAACTGACTACTGTCTAAATTTCAGCTTTTTAGCTCTCACGGGAGGCTCAACGACCAAGTGGTCAAAAATCACTTGGCGTAAACCACATCCGTTGAAGATCTGCACGAGGCTAAATATAAAAATATTAATTTTTCATATGAAAATATATTTTAAACCAAAATTTTATACTCGTATTTTTTTATTTTGTGAACAAATACATTTTATTTGAAAATAAAGAGATTTTGTTAGAAACGTATATATTAATATATGAGAACAAAATATATTTGCGAATTAAGGATAGATAAAGGGTGGCCCAATCATAATGCACGATGTTAATTGTGAGTCACACGTGGCGAGCATTTGGCCGATATTTTGCTTCACACATAATTGTCATAGATTCTTTTATCATAGTAAAACATATTAAGATAATTCTCTGACAACTTTTTGTTTGACCAGTAGTGATCAGGTTTAATCCCATCCAAATATTCTAATTGGGGCTCGTCTCGCATTTATATCAAACGTATGGACAAAGATATCTTGAATAGCTTCCGAGATATGTGGATTTTAAATTTGAAGTTTTCATTTTTTTGCCGACTTTGCCTTGGAGTTTAGCCAATATCTCAGCCAAAAGTTTACCGTTTTTTTATGGATTGCCAATAAAATTTACAATATCATGAAAAAAAGAATCGATAAAATATGTCAAGAAATAAGATAGTTATGGCCCTATAAAGTCAAATTTTTGAAAAAATTTAATTTTGGCGAAAAAAGTCCAATTCGTATTTAGGTCTTGTAGAAAAAGTTTGTTACACAAAGTATATCAAATTTATACTTATTTTAAAGGAGACGTTTCGCAGAATCTGTTAAAATCCGAAGGCAAAATTTTAATTGGTTTGGTTGCCATCCTTCTCCGATTTGGACCTTTTTTACATAAATTTCAAAAGTTTGATCGATTTTCTAAATCGCATTTTTTTTATTTATTTGTATTAGGGTGTAACAAAATCGACTGCAAAGGGGAATCACGAGCGCGGCTTTTCATATCGAAGATATATGACTAAAAGTAAAAAAATCCCATTTTTGGGGATTTTTTATGTATTGACGGATTTTCCATTAGAAATTTCCACATGTTGCGTTTCTAATATCAAAATAAAGATTTTTAAAAAAATTCATCGAATTATATAAATTTTAAAGAATTTTATTTTATGTATTTACGTTTCTGTGTATATGCAAAATATTTTCTTTAATGTTTCCCTACCTTCTTGTACTTATTGGTCATTATATCAGTCAATGTGCACTGATTTCTTGTAGATCACATGTTTTATCAAACAATAATAAAATTTAGTAAGATTTACCTATCAGAAAATATTGTTTTATGGCGCTATTTCTAGGAAACCCTTAATCATTGCAACGTATACACATATTTGTTGTAATGTTTATTCATATAGTTAATAATATTCATTCATATATGATTTTTGTAATTTCCCATATTACATGTATCAGGTAGAAATGTCAGGTATATTATTGTTTTTATATAAATATAGCATCTTCGAGAATGTATATCATTACCAATTTTGCAAGTATGGCGTTAACACTTAAGAACTCGTCGCTATTTTTATTGTGTGTGAAATCCCATTTCACACTTTTGAGGAAAAAGTCCGTTGAATAGTAGAATTTATCGAAGGAACCTATAAAATTAAAGTATTAAAAAACGAAATCACAAAAATACAAAAATTTGTTAAAACATTTGATGTAAAGTGGACAATAGCAAACTCGAGTTCGAAATTTTTGAAAAATATTCAGATTGGCTCGAGAACAGTATAGATTTAACAGTTTGTACTTCATCTGTTGGTCCACCCCATAATCCTTACGAAGATGTATCGACAAGAACTAAGAAGAGGCGTTTGTCCAATAATCTTTCGGCAATGACAACTGAGGAAGTTACGGATACTTTTAAGGCAATGTTGAAAAAAGAGAAACAACCAACTGATGCTTTAAAAATTGCCGGTGTTCTTCAAACAGCATCACCGAAACGTCTAAGGAGAATTGTTGAGAGTATTCCGACACCATCATCTATGTTTTTACGGAAGAAGAAGCACTTGCTCTTATGCTACAACTGGGACTCAGCAAAGACAACTACAACACACTTAGGAAGGCATTGTCAGAAAAAGGAGTCGATGTCTTACCTTCATATAACAAAATAAAGGACTAAAAGAAGTCTATTATTCCTTCACCGCTACAAGTTTAACCAAGTGGAGTCAGTATTGGTCTTCCTAACCTTCTGGAAAATGCAGCATCGAGAATAGTTTCCACTCTTACTACAGAGCAGCTGAGTACAATGGATAATTGTGACTTGCAACTTATATGAAGTGGGGATGTGATGGCTTATCAACCCTTCCTGAATACAAACAAGTATCAACAAGTCCGAGCGGGTTCCCGATATTCTTCTGCTTGCCGAGCACAAGCTGTCTGATTCTCATAGGTTTGAGTTGAGGGGCTACAAGGTGTTTCGACAGAATAGGATAGGTCGTAGGGGTGGGGGTACGGCTGTTTTGGTTAGAGAGAGTTTTCGCTGTGACAGGATTTGTGTCGATACGGGCGGTATAGAGAGTTGTGCGGTTAGGATTTGGAGGGGGGATGGCTCCTCTATAGCCTTTCTTTCCTTATATCTTCGGCCGGGTGACCCGTTTCTCACTTCTGACCTTGATTCCGTTTATTTGTTGTATTACTCTGGTGAGGTTGTTGCAGGCGCCGATCTCAACGCTAAGCACCCATCTTGGGGTGGTACCGTGGTCGATACAAGGGGTGCATGCCTTCAAGGCTATCTTCTTGCTTCCCCTGATTTTGTTGCTGTTCCTGCCGATGCACCTACTAGGCCTGGTTGATCGGTTAGATCATATACATATTGACCATTTCTTAAGGACTCCTGGGATTGTTTTGGCTGATGGTCACGAGTCTAGGACGTTTGATTTCGAGTCGGATCATAGGGCGATACAGATTTTGCTTGATGTTGGCAGGGTTGATACTTGTGAGGGTCGTAGGTTTAGTGACTTCGGCCGGATTAATGTCCGCCGCTATAGGAGCTGTCTAGGACGCGGTCTTGAGGGGTGTGTTTTGCCTGTTGATAGGAATGTCACTGTTGAGGAGGTCGATGGCTGTGTTGAGAGTTTGGGCTCGGTCTTCTGTGAGGCGTTGGACTCTGCTGTGCCGATGTCGCGCGCTAAGGATGGTATCCTGGGTGATCTCCCACCTCGGATTTTGCGTTTCATTCGTGAGCGTAGGAGGTTGTGTCGTGCGCTCCACTGGACTCCTGATCCGGATCGTGGGCTTGTGTTGAGGGCGGACATTAGGAATTTGAGTCGGATTATTTTTATCGTGACCGATAGGGTGTGGATGGCGTTCCTGATGTGGCTTTGAAGAAGGCTGGAGAGGTTATTTTTGTTTTATTGACGGTCCTCTTCAATCATTGTTTCAACTTAGGCTATTTCCCTGCTGCGTGGAAGGAGGCGATGATGGTTCCAGTGTTTAAACAGGGTTCTGACCCAGGGCGTTGTGGCAGCTATAGACCGATCTCCCTTCTCTCGGCTTTCGGTAAGGTTTTTGAGTCTATTATATTTGCTAGGATCTGGAGGTTCGTGGAGGACAGGGGCGCTCTCAGGGACTTTCAGTTCGGTTTTTAGGAGAAGGCATTCTACCACTCATGCGTTGTGTGCTTTTGCTGACTATGTCGTAGGGGGATTGAATAGGAGGCAGGGTACGATGGCTGTTGGGCTCGATTTTTCTAGGGCGTTCGACTCTGTTTGGCATGATGGGATCCTCCACAAATTGCAGGGCTTTGGATTTGATTTCCAGATTTGTAGACTCATTGCTAGCTTCCTTAGGGGTCATTTCTTCAGGGTGAAGGTGGGCTTTTTCGGGGCTTAGGGCCAGCGCTGTTGAGAGGTGTGTTAGCACCTACCTGACCAATCTTCACGAGTATTTCTCCAGGTGGGGCCTTAGGCTCAACGTGGGGAAATGCTGCGCGGTCGTCTTTAGAGGTAGGCCGGGGAAATACAAATGATGGTAACACTGCAAGGCGTTTCTTCAAGTATTGTGAAATCACATATAAGATCACAGGAATTGATATGGAATTACTGAGAAAAATCAACATAATTCGAATGGCAATCAACAGCAAGAACAAAGTGAATGCAGAAAAAATTGGAAAATACTGTCTAGGTATTTGGAAACATCTAATAGAACTGTATCCATGGAATCTTTCATGACCCCAACAGTACATAAAGTATTGCGTCATGGCGATATAATTATTGCATTTCATATTCTCCCTTTGGGCGAGCTTACGGAAGAAGCCCAGGAGGCACGAAATCGCGATTTTCGCAATGTTCGGCAATTTCACTCCCGAAAAAGTTGAAGAGAATTTCAAAATGAAGATATATTTGCAAATTCTTCTCCTATCTTCCGATCCTGTTCTATCTCTAATAAGAAAAAGATGGATATGTTACCGATCTTTGACATGTGACAATCCTGAGGAATACAGGGATTTGCTTTATCTCCTAGACATGGATTATTCAGATTAGATTACAGAAATAAAATATATATTACAGAAATAAAATAAGAAAATATTTTTTTTTCTCAAGAAGTGGGTCTTTCGCTTACAAAATGGGTATACACAAATTTAAGGCAACAAGAGTCACACCAACATATTATAAAGGCCGACATCTTTTATCCTTCTTACTCAATTTTATTATTGTTCTTCTTACTAAATTTTATTATTGTTTGATAAAAACATGTGATCTACAAGAAATCAGTGCATATTGACTGAGATAATAACCAATAAGTACAAGAAGTTAGGGAAAAATTAAAAAAAAACCAGTAAGGAAAGGCTAAAGTCGGGCGGGGCCGACTATATAATACCCTACACCACTCTCGTAATATTGAATAACTCTGATATATAAATTTTGTAATTCATGTATAAATTGTTTACATAAATTTACTTTTGGGACATTTTATACTTAAATAATACCCTGTACCACAGTGTGGTGTAGGGTATAAAAACGATTGGATCTAAAGAGCCAAATCGGATGAAACATTTATATGGGAGCTATAGCTAAATCTTTACCGATTTTCTTCAAATTCGGCAATGTTGGTTCATGGATCAAGAAACTGTACCATTCTAAATTTCAAAACGATTGGATGTAAAATATAGCTTCTATAGACCTAAATCTATAGACCCAAATCGGACGAAACATATATTGGGAGCTATAGCTAAATCTTAACCGATTTTCTTCAAATTCGGTAGTGTTGGTTCATGGATCAAGAAACTCTACCATTCTAAATTTCAAAATGATTGGATGTAAAATACAGCTTCTACAGGACTAATGAGCAAAATGGGACGAAACATATATATGGGAGCTATAGCTAAATCTTAACCGATTTTCTTCAAATTCGGTAGTGTTGGTTCATGGATCAAGAAACTCTACCATTCTAAATTTCAAAACGATTGGATGTAAAATACAGCTTCTATAGAACTAAAGGGCCAAATCGGACGAAACATATATATGGTAGCTATAGCTAAATCTTAACCGATTTTCTTCAAATTCGGCAATGTTGGTTCATGGATCAAGAAACTCTACCATTCTAAATTTCAAAACGATTGGATGTAAAATATAGCTTCTATAGAACAAAAGGGCCAAATCGGACGAAACATATATATGGGAGCTATAGCTAAATCTTAACCGATTTTCTTCAAATTCGGTAGTGTTGGTTCATGGATCAAGAAACTCTACCATTCTAAATTTCAAAATGATTGGATGTAAAATACTGCTTCTATAGGACTAAAGGGCCAAATCGGACGAAACATATATATGGGAGCTATAGCTAAATCTTAACCGATTTTCTTCAAATTCGATAATGTTGGTTCATGGATCAAGAAACTCTACCATTCTAAATTTCAAAACGATTGGATGTAAAATACAGCTTCTATAGGACTAAAGGGCCAAATCGGACGAAAGATATATATGGGAGCTATATCTAAATCTGAACCGATTTAACCAAATTCAATAGCGATCTTATCAGCTGCGAAATACTCTAAACTGCAAAATTTCAGAACGATCGGAGTGAAATTGCGACCTGTAGTCGACGAACAACTTTACATGGACAGACGGACGGACGGACAGACATGGTTAAATCGACTCAGCTAGTGATTCTGAGTCGATCGGTATACTTTAAGGTGGGTCTAGCTGTGTTATTTTCAGGTGTTACAAACATCTGCCGTGAAACAAACTTATAATACCCTGTACCACAGAGTGGTGTATCCCCAAATGGGATTTTTTACTTTTAGTCCTATATCTTCGATATGAAAAGCCGCGCCCGGGTTCCCTTTGCAGTCGATTTTGTTACACCCTAATACAAATAAATCAATAAAAAAATTTACAATTTAGCTTTGCGATTGGAGAAAATCGATCAATCTTTTGAAATTTATGTAAAAAAAGGTCCAAATCGGAGAAGGGTGGCAACCACAACAATTAAAATTTTGGCTTCGGATTTTCTCTAATAGATTTTGTGAAACGTCTCCTTTAAAATGAGTATAAATTTGATATACTTTGTGTAACAAACTATTTCTACAAGACCTAAATACGAATTGGACTTTTTTCGCCAAAAAATCTCCAAAAATATAAATTGTTTCAAAAATTTGACTTTATTCTTTTTTTCATGGTATTGTAAATTTTATTGGCAATCCATAAAAGACACGCGAACAAAATCGGTAAACTTTTGACTGAGATATAGGCTAAACTTCAAGGCAAAGTCGGCGAAAAAATTAAAACTTCAAATTTAAAATCCACATATCTCGGAAACTATTCAAGATATCTTCAAGCTATAAAATGTTTATTGTAGGTATGGTCTAGGAGTATCCACGGAAAAACGCGACTCTAATCGGAGGAGATCTATGGTAGGGTTGCGTTTGATAGAATAGACGTGTACATGGTTAAGAACGCCCTTGATTTTCTGCGGAGTTGTCATGGCCTGGATAACCGTTTGATAGCGGACTCGTTGCGCTGTAATAATGCCCCCTGCCGCCCTCGCTGTGTTGCATGAGGAGGATCTCCTGTTCGTAGATGGTAAGCTCCTGTTTTACAATAGGAGACATGGATCGTACGATCTGGCTGACACCGTGTTCAGTACGGCGCAATGATTCGTATAAATTTCTTGTATATATATACCTTGTAAATATTGTAAATAGTTTTATGTTATATTTTATTTTATTTTATTTTAGTTTTTAATGAATATTAGTTTTTAAGTTTATAATAAGTTTTAGCTTTTAAGTATTAGATATTAAGTTTTTCTTTTCATTATTCATATCCAAACGGTGAATGGCTTTAAATTTCAATAATTTATTGTGATATTAATCTTCAAATTAGTCTGTATTATAATACAAATTAAAAGAATAAAACCGGCCAAAATAGAATTGGTCCAACCATCCAACCAAATATAAAAATTGGAAATCCAAATATAAAAATCGGAAAGGACCAAAACGGCAACGCTGCTCAGGGGATATAAGCCTAACTTCGACGATGTCGATGTACTAGTAGAAGAGAGAAACTACGGGAGAGGACTGACGTTAGAATTGCTGCTCATCATTGACGACGCTGCGGCAAAAGGTTCAACTAGAACAGAGACAGACGGATGCGCTAACATTTACCGACACTTAATTCACAAGCATAGACGAAGACTAAAGCAGAATTTTTATTGTGATAGCTCCCCGAAAATGACCAGCGATGTATCGCGATGGTGGTTAAAATATCGGATATTAAATAAAATAAATAATACAAATTAAAAAGACCACAGTCTTTTGTTTTAAAGGGCCATTTAGAAAAAATTAAGGTCTTCAAAATTGAAAAAGCCACCGATTTCAAATTCTCAGCAAATATAAAAAAAATTTGCACTTTCGTCCAATACCTCGAAAAATTAATTTTTTAACTTGTTTTTGCTTATCGCGAATAATTTGCAAATTTTTTTCAACCACTTGAGAGCTCGTGAAAAATGCGTAAGCTTTATGCATCAGAAATAGATTTTACGCAAAATCTAAACATTCAATGACAACACGCTGAAAAAAAATCGCTTCTGTAGTATATTGTCCCAAACATATTCGGCTTGAAACATATATATGTTTAGGGTAGACTCTAAGCATGTAATATTTGGTACACACAAAAATTGTGTATTTGGGAAGATGTTGTTCTAAACAAATATTTGTTTACATCCCAATGTGACTGCTAATTGTGAAACAAATATTTATTTGCATTTAAGTATTCATGTCAAATTTTTCAGTAATTCAAAGTTAAATTTAAAAAAAAAATAATAATTAAAATCATATAATCTTGGATCAATATAAAGTACTTAGAGGATTGACAACTAATGATGACTTGGAATACTCAGAAATTTGAAATGATTGATTTAAAACAGAAGGTAATGCTGCATATGGTATCATAACTGGGAGGTACAATTCAAAACCCAAGAAAAATTAAAACTGAAATTTGAAAAACTCAGCAAAAGTTTTGGAAATCATTTTTAAATAAAATATATTTGGAAAAATTCTTAAATAATAATTTTATTTGTATTAAAACACATATTTTATTTGAGAAATTTAGTTTGCAAATATAATTTGTTGTAATATATTAATATGTGCGTTCCAAATATATTTTATTGATTTTCAAATAAAATTTATTTGCTAAGAAATATATAATATTTAAAAATTTGTGTTCCAAATATATTTTCTTTCGATTCAAACATATCAAAAAATGCGATTTTGCCCCGTGAAATAATAAACAAAATAACAAAATTTTGTATTACGAAACATATTTTTTAGAGACAAAAACCTTTCCTCCCTAAAGAATGGAAAAAACGCCGTCTTGAAAATCTACTTTATTATTTAAAAAAACTCAACGAAAAATATTTTTTTGTGTTTATTTTCGCGTTATTGAGGTCAGTTTAAAATTTGTTGCGGAAAACAATTCAATCATTCGAAAGCTCGTGCAAAAACCCTCAACATTCGTGTAACAAAATATTGTTATATTTGGTGGTTAAAGCGAATAAAAAATCAAACATCATATCCTAGGATTGAAGAGTCAATTTTAGACCACTACCCAAGCAGACAATATTCAACGGAAATTTCCCAAACTTGGCAGATATATTACTTGTATATAGCATCAGCCATACAAAACATTTTAACCAATTCGGACAATAAAACATTTTAGGCAGGAGATTTTTTACGAATTTCACCATATATGTGTCTGAACAAAATTTGGCTCGAAAATGTCGGAACTTCTTGGAACTTTTCAAGAGCCCATAGAGCAAAGCGATGTCGTTTGGGAAGGCGGGCGGCTTCAGTTCTTGCACAAGGTGTATTTTGTATGCTTTCAATTTAAGATCTCGACGTAAAATGTGTCAAGTTGTCCCATACGTCAGTCCGAGTTGCTGCGGACGGCGCCGAATCAACTCTCCACGGTCTTCGTGTACACTCTCAGCTACGGCCGCTACATTTTCTTCACTGCGTGCTGGACGTGGTCTATTCGGTCGAATAGTATCCAATAATGAATGCTGGGTCTCAAGATTGGTGATGGTGTTGCGAATAGTACGCTCAGTAGACCGATTATGTTGACCATAAGTTAAGCGAAGTGCACGAAACACATTCCTCACAGAACGTGAATTTTCGTAATAAAGTTGAACGATATGTAAACGTTGTTCAGGCGTAAGTCTTTCCATGATGAAATGCGAAACAATACTTAACAAAAATAACATGACAGCATGACACGACCCACACGTGATCTGTCAAAAAAAGGCTATTGAAAAAAGTATAACTTCTTGGATCACCCGTTACATATGGGAAGGTGTTGTTGTAAACAAATCTTTGTTTAGATCCCAATATGTTTTTATTTGGGACTATTTTTTCGTTGTGTTTAATTTTTTATTAATTCAAGATTAATTTTCGAAAATCTAAACATTCAATGACAACACGCTGAAAAAAAATCGCTTCTGTAGTATATTGTCCCAAACATATTCGGCTTGAAACATATATATGTTTAGGGTAGACTCTAAGCATGTAATATTTGGTACACACAAAAATTGTGTATTTGGGAAGATGTTGTTCTAAACAAATATTTGTTTACATCCCAATGTGACTGCTAATTGTGAAACAAATATTTATTTGCATTTAAGTATTCATAAAATACATAAATTGTGTCAAATTTTTCAGTAATTCAAAGTTAAATTTAAAAAAAAAATAATAATTAAAATCATATAATCTTGGATCAATATAAAGTACTTAGAGGATTGACAACTAATGATGACTTGGAATACTCAGAAATTTGAAATGATTGATTTAAAACAGAAGGTAATGCTGCATATGGTATCATAACTGGGAGGTACAATTCAAAACCCAAGAAAAATTAAAACTGAAATTTGAAAAACTCAGCAAAAGTTTTGGAAATCATTTTTAAATAAAATATATTTGGAAAAATTCTTAAATAATAATTTTATTTGTATTAAAACACATATTTTATTTGAGAAATTTAGTTTGCAAATATAATTTGTTGTAATATATTAATATGTGCGTTCCAAATATATTTTATTGATTTTCAAATAAAATTTATTTGCTAAGAAATATATAATATTTAAAAATTTGTGTTCCAAATATATTTTCTTTCGATTCAAACATATCAAAAAATGCGATTTTGCCCCGTGAAATAATAAACAAAATAACAAAATTTTGTATTACGAAACATATTTTTTAGAGACAAAAACCTTTCCTCCCTAAAGAATGGAAAAAACGCCGTCTTGAAAATCTACTTTATTATTTAAAAAAACTCAACGAAAAATATTTTTTTGTGTTTATTTTCGCGTTATTGAGGTCAGTTTAAAATTTGTTGCGGAAAACAATTCAATCATTCGAAAGCTCGTGCAAAAACCCTCAACATTCGTGTAACAAAATATTGTTATATTTGGTGGTTAAAGCGAATAAAAAATCAAACATCATATCCTAGGATTGAAGAGTCAATTTTAGACCACTACCCAAGCAGACAATATTCAACGGAAATTTCCCAAACTTGGCAGATATATTACTTGTATATAGCATCAGCCATACAAAACATTTTAACCAATTCGGACAATAAAACATTTTAGGCAGGAGATTTTTTACGAATTTCACCATATATGTGTCTGAACAAAATTTGGCTCGAAAATGTCGGAACTTCTTGGAACTTTTCAAGAGCCCATAGAGCAAAGCGATGTCGTTTGGGAAGGCGGGCGGCTTCAGTTCTTGCACAAGGTGTATTTTGTATGCTTTCAATTTAAGATCTCGACGTAAAATGTGTCAAGTTGTCCCATACGTCAGTCCGAGTTGCTGCGGACGGCGCCGAATCAACTCTCCACGGTCTTCGTGTACACTCTCAGCTACGGCCGCTACATTTTCTTCACTGCGTGCTGGACGTGGTCTATTCGGTCGAATAGTATCCAATAATGAATGCTGGGTCTCAAGATTGGTGATGGTGTTGCGAATAGTACGCTCAGTAGACCGATTATGTTGACCATAAGTTAAGCGAAGTGCACGAAACACATTCCTCACAGAACGTGAATTTTCGTAATAAAGTTGAACGATATGTAAACGTTGTTCAGGCGTAAGTCTTTCCATGATGAAATGCGAAACAATACTTAACAAAAATAACATGACAGCATGACACGACCCACACGTGATCTGTCAAAAAAAGGCTATTGAAAAAAGTATAACTTCTTGGATCACCCGTTACATATGGGAAGGTGTTGTTGTAAACAAATCTTTGTTTAGATCCCAATATGTTTTTATTTGGGACTATTTTTTCGTTGTGTTTAATTTTTTATTAATTCAAGATTAATTTTTTAGAAATTGTTAGTATTCGTAAAAATAATAAATAATAATATTTAAAATCGTACAATCTTGGATCAAAATAAATTACTTGGAGGATTGACTAGAAATGATTACTTGGAATACTCAGAAATTGTAAATGATTGTTTTAAACAAAAGTAAAACTGCATATCGTCGGCTCAATGCTATTTTGTTCCATACGCCATTTTGTATGATCGGAGAAAAACGCAATTTATTGTTTGAGTAAAAACGGGACTGAAGAGTTACACACTTTTTATTTCATAAGGTTCCCAACAGTGTTTGTATGATTCTCATGCATTTCTATGCCATTACAACCAAAAATAAGCAATTTATAACAATTTTTGCACTTGGCATTTTGGTCCATATCCACTTTTATTTTAATATTTTTTCATATTTGTATTACGTGGACCACAAAAAGGGTCGGTATGGAAGGACACTAATTTACATATTGTGGTCGAAAGAACGTAAAATACTGCACGCTGAAAAAAAAATCGCTTCTGTAGTATATTGTCCCAAACATATTCGGCTTGAATTATACATATGTTTAGGGTACACTCCAAATATATAATAATTGGCATACACAAATATTATATGTTTGGAAGGATATTGTTCTAAACAAAAATATGTTCCCATTCTATTATTTTTTTATTTGGAACTAGTATTTTGTAATTATGTATTTTGGCAATGTATCAATGCCTTAACATAAAGACATGTTTTCTGTTTTTCAGTTGTTCAAAGAGCATTTTTTTTATAAATTTTATATGTTTGTAAAATTTAATTAAAATTGAAATCGTATAATCTTTCGTAAATATAAATCGCATTGATGGATTGACAAAAAGTGATGAATTGGAATACTTATAAATTAAAATGTATTGATGGAAAACAACAGCTAATGCTGCTAAAGATATTTTTAAATATAATCTAGGAAAAACTAACTGAAATTCGAAAAATTCAGCAACATTTAAAATATCATTTTTAAATAAAATATATTTGGAAAACATCTTAAACAACAACTTTGTTTGTGGGTAAATACATATTTTATTTATGAAAGTCAGTGCGCAAATATATATTGTTCTAATATATTAATATATGCGTTCCAAACTAAGTTACATGATTTTCAAATAAAATTTGTTTGTTAACAAATATTTAATATTTAAAAAAATCGTTTCCAAATATATTTTCTTTCAATTCAAACATATCAAAAATGGCGATTTTCCTCCGTGTGAGTGAAAAATATAGGGCGATAGAAAAATTGAGACATAGAACAAAAATATCGAAATTATTTCCCGTTATTCAGAGTAAAACAAATTTACCCTACCAATATATCGAAAACTAGGCGAGATAGGAAAAACATGATTGCATGTTCTGAAAGAGCATGCTTGGAACCCATATTATCAACTCCTAACTCCAAAAACGCAAAAATGGCGTATGGACCAAAATAGCATTAAGCCGACGATATGTATGGTACTGTAATTGGGAGGTACAATTTGAAAATTAAAACTAAAATTCGAAAAAATCTGCAAAAGTTTTGAAAATCTTTTTGAAATAAAATCTGTTTGGAGAAATTCCTAAACAATAATTTTATTTGTATTTAAACACATATTTTATTTGAGAAATTTAGTTTGCACATATATTTTGCTGTAATATATTAATATATGCGTTCCAAATATATTTAATTGATCTTCAAATAAAATTTATTTGCTCAGAAATATATAATACGAGTATTTAAAAATTTGTGTTACAAATATATTTTCTTTCGATTCAAACATATCAAAAAAGGGGATTTTACCCGGTGTAGATAAGTCTTTTTTCAAAAACAACTACACAGCTTAATCCTGGTAAGTACCTGACAGTTTCCCCGCACTACTAAATAATGACATCTTATTAATCGCTGCATTACTTTCGGCTTATTAATAATGACTTACCAATAATAACAGAAATAAGTTATTTTATGTTATGAAAATCATTTTGGCAAATTTTAATATAATGCGGTTTGGCTATACTCGTATGTTGGTTACTGTCCAAGATTTATTTATTTTTCAACATGTTTTCAAATAATACGTGCATATTTGAATAAAAATACCATAAATATTTACGTACATCTTATGATGTTAAAACAGAAGAATTTTTCACATGGGGGTTTGGGTTCCGAAATTTTAATCTGGCATGAGGAAATTATTTGTTTCAAGAAATATACGCGACAATATGCAAAAAATCACTTTAAATGACCATTTCTATATATCTACCATATCTAATACTTATTTTATAACTTATTGGTAATGCATTATTCAAGTACTTAAAATCGTGAAAATGTAATCACATATTTATGTGGTACTTTGCTATTTTGTTGTATTCTTTTGGAAAGTACTTTCCTCCAATGACTTCCCCGTGTTAAAATAATGAGAAAAGTGGTTTAATAATAAGTACTTACAATTATCGAACTTTGTTTACTCGTCGGATTATTTGGTAATGAGAAATTTGGCTGGATTCTAAAGGTATAACTTTCCGAACATTTTTCATCATTCGCAGGTATATACTTTAGAATGACGCACAATGTTAATGAAAGTAACAAAAAAATAAATCACTACGAGGTCGGCTTTAAATTTTCACAAGTAAAAAAAGAACAAAATTTCATTTTGCTCTCCTTATTCTTTCACCTCGTTTCCGTCCTTTGCCATCCCATCCACATCAGGTTACGAGTATGCATACATAATATAGCATATGTACTCGTATGTATGTTTTTATCAGTTTGGAAACATGAAAGCTTCCCCGAAAGCCGTCCACAGCAATTTGTTTTGCCGAGACAAATTCCGCTGAATATGATGACGTTACAGCGAATGTCCTCCATACGCCGTTACCAAACAGGAAGAGCTGTGTAAAAACCCATTCACTGGCCTGTTGTGGATATATATACGAGTATGTATATACCAAGTGTGCAACTTCCTTCACAGCAGTGGAAAATCTGACGGTAACGGCAATTTATATTTTGCAATTCTTTCACAGGAATTTCAAAAGAAATTATAGATCCCTGAAAAAAAATTCATTTACATCTAAGTATTCGATCTCGCGCCGATAGAACCGAAGTTATTCACGATGTGAGGACAAAAAATTACAAAGATATTAAAATTTTAATAAAATGAAAAAAAATTGCAGGTTTTTACTCAACATTCTAAGAGAAAAACAATTGCACGCTGAACAAAAATCGCTTCTGTAGTATATTGTCCCAAACATATTCGGCTTGAAACATATATATCTTTAGGATACACTCTAAACATATAATATTTGGTACATACAAAAATTATATATTTGGGAAGATGTTGTTCTAAACAAATCTTTGTTTACATCCCAATGTGTTTATTTTGGACTATTTTTTCCGAAACAAATATTTATTTTCATTTAAGTATTCAGAAAATATCTAAATTATGTTAAATTTTTCAGTAATTCAAAGTTATTTTTTTCAAAAATTTTAACGTCTTAAATATAAAAAATAATAATAATTGAAATCATATAATCTTGGATCGAAATATATACTTGGAGGATTGACAACCAATGATGGCTTGGAACACTCAGAAATTTTAAATGATTGGTTTAAAACAAGATATTGCTGCATTTGGTATCATAACTGGGAGGTTCAAACCAAAAAAAATAAAATTTAAATTCGAAAAATTCAACAAAAGTTTCGAAAATCTTTTTTAAATAAAATATATTTGGAGAAATTCCTAAACAATGATTTTATTTGTATTCAAATACATATTTTATTTGAGAAATTTAGCTTGCAAATATTATATGTTGTAACATATTAATATACGAGTTCCAAATATATTTTATTGATTTTCAAATAAAATTTATTTGCTCAGAAATATATAATATTTAAAAATTAGTGTTCCAAATATATTTTCTTTCTATTCAAACATATCAAAAAAGGCGATTTTGCCCCGTGTGCGTATTGGCAAATTGTAATTTTGTTTCATTTACACATTTTTATTGCACATTTCTTTAAAATTAACCTATATAGAGGCTTATTTAAAATGAGGTTTATTATTACTATTTACTTATTAGAACAGAAATATTCAAAAATATAAACAGCATTCCAGGTATCCAACGACTGTAAACCTCTTCGTGCGATGGTCGCTAATAGAAGCAATTCTTTGAATAAAAACTACTTAATCTAAAACATTGTTATACCCTCTACTATAGGATGGAAGGTACACTAATTTGTCACTCCGTTTGTAGCACCTCTAAATATTGATCTGAGACCCCATAAAGTAACGGGTGATCCAAGTAGAGATACTTTTTTCAATAGCCTTTTTTGACAGATCACGTGTGAGTCGTGTCATGCTGTCATGTTATTTTTGTTAAGTATTGTTTGGCATATCATCGTGGAAAGACTTACGCCTGAACAACGTTTACAAATCGTTCAACTTTATTACGAAAATTCACGTTCTGTGAGAAATGTGTTTCGTGCACTTCGCTCAACTTATGGTCAACATAATCGGGTCTTACGATCACGTTTGAGTCGTGTCATGCTGTCATGTTATTTTGTTAAGTATTGTTTGTCATTTCATCATGGAAAGACTTACGCCTGAACAACGTTTACAAATCGTTCAACTTTATTACGAAAATTCACGTTCTGTGAGGAATGCGTTTCGTGCACTTCGCTCAACTTATGGTCAACATAATCGAGTCATCGAAAATTGGACTCAACGGATGGACCATCTGAGACGTAGCCGCGGCCAACATTTGATAGACTTAATCTTCAAAAAATAAATGCCAAAGAATGTTCATTCAAATGATAATAAACATTCTCCATTAAATTTGAATTTTCTGTGTTTTTTCTTTAAAAAAGTAGGGAACCTCGAAATGGATCACCCTATATATAATAGGTGGCGCAAAAGTAATCCTCCTATCAGAAAATGCTATAAATTTTGCGATTGGCCCCTAATGCCTAATGTTGACATTTGTGTAGTGAACACATGCGAAATACACGTTAATAAACAATGTTACGCTACACTGCTCCAGAACGCGGAATATTGCTGACTATTTATTTGACCAATAATCGGTCGGTGACTTTCACATCGAAACATCGAAAGGTTACTTTTGCGCCACCTGTTATATTCTTAATCGTCGTAAAATTCTAAAAAGATTTGCGTGTCCGTCTATCCGTCTGTTGTAATCACGCTACAGTCTACAATAATTGAGCTATATGAATGAAATTTGGTATAGATACTCCTTATAGCTACAGGTATAGCTTGGGATTAAAAATTGAAACTATCGGTACATTTTTGATATAGCCCCGATAAATATAATCTCCCCGATTTGACTTCTTAACGCGATAGAGATCACAAATGTCTACTGATCTGGCTGAAAATTGGTATCTGGTGTTTATTTATAACCTGAATCCTTCAGACGAACAACGTTAGTCATAGGTCCAAGTTTTTATATAGCCCTTATAAAAGGGTCCCTCTAGATTTGTCTTCGTAACGCCTTAAAAACCGTTATTTCAAAAACAACTACCCAAGATATTTCTATCAAACAGAGACGATTTAAAAACTTTAAAAAATTATTTTTTAAAGTTTTAAAATTATCTTCTTTAACCTATTCTTTGTGATTTCGCTGAATCTCATGTTTTTAAAGACGTTCACGAAAGCTACTTCTATTTTTGACGCTATCGAACCGCTCCTTTTATGTCCTAATTTTCTAAACAATATTTCGCTTCAAAAAGACTAAAACACCAGTGATAATAAGTACTATTATCGATTTATAAGATCATGTAAACGATGAATCTAAAATATGTTTTATTCTCACCTTTTAATCAATTTGAATGTGTACAGCGGTCACGTTCGACATCGTGGAATAGCCCATATATGTTTCAAAATAGTTGATTTGCTACTTATAATATTTTGAACTGTTAGTTTTAACATTTCATAATTTTCAAATTCAAATTTTGGCCTAAAATATATGTTTTTTCTATTCAAACATATCAAAAACAGAGATTTTCCACCGTTTATAATACACTGTACAATAGCGTAGTGTATGGCATAAATATGGCATATGTGGCGTATATGAAATTCGCTACAGATGTGAATATAACTCCATATTCACATATGGACATTGCGATATGTAATTTATGCTTTATAAAAGATTTAATTTTCTACGGATCGTTATGAAATTAAGCAGAGGGCAGTTTTACGAGGCAGAAATTAATTTTGAAAAATTCCCTGAAAATCGAACCAGGTTTATATATCCCTATATATAGTACTGATCCGATTGCCAGTTTGGTAAAGTAATTTATGCAAATAAATATTTCAATTAGTCTGAAGACAGTTCCAACATTTGGTTGTGTTGTTATCGGTCTTTCTAGGATATGCATTGAATACTAGAAAATACCAACTGATTCGTAAACGAAATTTTAACTTATACACGATTTTAAACAAATTATATAAATATTTTTCATATTAAGCTTTCCAATATCTGTCCTTGAATGTCCCCTTAGATCGTTTTTCATTTTATCCGATTTTATTCTACTCTCCCTCCCATGTACGACATCGCTCATTTGTTGTATGTGCTTTTGGTTTATACCAAAAACATGGCTAATGTTTTCATAATCTGTTAGGATTAACTGAAGTAATCCAACCGTACACGGGGAAAAACGCCATTTTTCATATGTTGAATTGAAAGAAAATATATGTGGAACCATAATTTTTAAATATTACTCGTATATCGTCATCAGAAACGAGAAACGGCCTATCATCATATTTGAAAATTGTACTGGAGAATCAAAAAACTAAATAAAATGATAAATTTTTTCTTAAGAAAAACATATATAAATTCTCACAAACATGATTTATAACTTGTTTGTGAAAATTGCGTGAAATAGGAATTTTTAGCTATGAAAAAAGAAATAATTTGTGGTTAGGCCCTTGTGAATTTCGTTAATAAATTACCCATTTTTGATAATAGATAATACCAAAATCCATAAAAAACTGAATTTCCAGTTTTGTTGTTGTTACGAACTTCTTCGTTTCTGATGACGATATGTTTTTGAACAAATACATTTTATTTGAATATCAATAAATGTTGTTTGGAACGCATATATTAATAAGTATATTACTCATACAACAAAATATATTTGCGAACTGACTTTCACAAATAAAATGTTCGTTGCACACACACAAAGTTTTTGTTTAACAATTTTTCCAAATGTATTATATTTAAAAAACATTTTGAAAACATTGCTGACCTTGTCGAATTTTAGTTTAAATTATTCCTAGAATTCGTGTTATTCTTTATAGTTAGAATTGTCATAAACTGCACTTATTTTTTTACAGAACTAATTTGTATTTGTAAAAAAATAGATTTTGTTTTAAATATTCCAAATTATCACTTGTTGTCGATTCATCTATGCGATTTATCGCTACCCAAGATTTAAATATCTACGATTTAAATTTTAATGGAATTCTACAAACATACAAAATTCCCGAAAAAATATTATTTTCGAAAATATTAGATCCAAATAAAAAAATATTAGGAAGGAAACATAGGTTTGTTTAAAACAATATCCTCCCAAAAATAGAATATTTGTGTGAGTCAAATCTAAACGGCTGGACCGATCCTCTTGAAATTTTCACGGAATGTACATGTGTGGGGGTGGTAAAAATAGGCGGGTCCACGCCCACTCGATATATCAAGTGGGCGTGGACCCGCCCATATGGTCAAATTTTGATAGTGAGAAAATTTTTTAGCTAGAGTGTGTATGCATTTTGTAGCAGATTATGTAAATTTTCCAAAAGTTGGCGGAATCGGACCAATGGGCGTGGCCCCGCCCATATACGCGTATATGTATCTGGTAGCAGTCTGCGCAATTGGTCCAAAAATGGGCTGGATCGGACAAATGGGCGCGGCCCCGCCCGTATAAGCCAAATTTTAAAATTGAGCTATCTTGGACAATTTATTGGTGAGAATGCTACGTGTTTGGTTTAACAAGGGGCGCGATAGGACGCTCGGGGCCACGCCCAGTATTTGAAATTTTGCGTATATGTATCTGGTAGCAGTCTGCGTAATTGGTCCAAACATGTGCGGGATCGGACCAATGAGCGTGGCCCCGCCCATATAAGCCAAATTTTGAAATTGAGATATCTTGCACAATTTATTAGTGAGAGTTCTGTTATTTTGTGTATATGTATCTGGTAACAGTCTACGTGATTGGTCCAAATCGGCCAAATTTTGAAATTGTAATATCATACACAATTTTTTAGCGGAAATGCTGTAATGTGTATACGTTTCTGGTGGCAGTCTAGGTTATTGGTCCAAAAATGGACGGGATCGGAAAATGGGCGAGTTCGGACAAATGGGCCAGGCCATATAGGTCAAAGTTTGAAATTGCGATATCTAGCACAATTTGTTAGTCATTGTCATAGATCCAAAAATGGGCGGGATCGAACCAAAAGGTATGACCCCGCCCATATAAGCCATGGTTTAAAATTTATATATTTTGAACAATCGTTCAAGGAATGCAGATATTGTATCTGTATGTATTTGGTGGCAGTATTCGTGGACGGGATCGGAAATCTAATACTGGGGCAACGAAGTGGACCGGGTCCAGCTAGTATTATATATTTGGAGTGTACCCTAGACATATGTAGGTTTCCAGCAGAATATGTTTAGGACAATATACTACAGAAACAAGTTTTTAAGTATGTAAAGTAGTCCTGTCACTCTTTACTGTACAATGAGATTTCTGCTGAAAAGAGAACAATGCACTTATACAGTCTGACGCCTCTCATTTTTTATCAAGTTTTTGATATTGACTCCACTAACTTACAACCAAATTTGTTTTTCTACACGCTGGAAAATAAATCGCTTCTGCAGTATGTTGTCCCAAACATATTCTGCTTGAAATATACAAATGTTTAGGGTACTCTCTAAGAGCCATCACCTGGGTTACAGATGAGCCCTCCAACCCGGCTGACATATTAGAGATAATAAAAGATTCCAATCCTGGTCTGCCGACCCATAATTGGAGAATTAGCAAGGTGGGTGAGGCGGATGGTAAAAAGCGTCAGGTCAATTTGATCCTTAACGCTGAATCCACCTCCCATATACAAAGTGCAAGTGCAGCCCTACAATATGGTTTCGAGACTATAGTCTTGAGGGTATACAAGCAGGATATAGCTCCCACTGCGGAAGGCGAGTCGTCTACCGTGGTTGATACAAGGCTTTCTGGAAGGGCGGAGGTCCACACGACCATTATTTCTGGTGACTCTAACTCTAACAGAAGATCTGTAACGTCATTCTCTGAGGATGAAAATACTACTTCGGATACTGAGGGGCTGAGGGAAGTCTCCGGACTCTTTGGCGCATCTGGCGGGGACATGCTCCCCGATGATACGGATGAAGAGTTCGATAACACCCTTGTCGGGGTGGATGTCAATCTGTTGATTACCAATGATAGTAAGAATTCTACAGATTAACCTCAATCACGCTAAAGCAGCCTCAGCGGCTCTATTGCTGCGCCTGTCCACAGGTGCAGTAGACATCGTCCTGATCCAGGAGCCCTATGTAGTAGGAGGACGGGTGTGCGGTATCAAGACACCAAACTTTAAACTGCTTGTGTCCAACTGTGAAGGCACTCCAAGAACCTGCATTTTGGCCAGAAAAGATCTAAGTATTTTTCTCCTGACTAAGTTAAGCGGTAAAGACCAAATAGCTGCTAGTCTGGAGATTGGTAAACACATATACTGGGTGGTCTCCAGTTACTTTCCTTATGAAGCTGCAATACCGACACCTCTCTTCAGGGAAGTAGTAGAAGAAGCAACGTCTGACGAGCTCGAGCTGGCGCAGACACGAACGCTCATCATACTATCTGGGGTAGTAACTAAACTTAACTATTTGTAACATTGGCAATAAACCGACTTTTACAATTAAAGACAGACAAGAAGTACTAGACGTAACGTTTGCTACTGGCCGGGTGTCAGACAAAATTATTGGGTGGAATGTTCGTCGGATCACCATTATATAGAGTTCAAACTCGCCGAAAAAATGCCAAAACCTGCTGTCCACAGAAATGTGAGGAAGACAAAGTGGCACCTGTATGAGAAGAATTTTAAAAAGGTCCTCAACTCTAAACTTCTTTATGAACCGAATGACAACGCCGGTCTGGATAATCTGGTCGAGCATATCACCACATCATTCAATAGTTCCCTTGAAGAAGCCTGTCCAAAAACAAAGTACAAGGGTAAAACTAAACCCCAATGGTGGACTTCTGAGCTAACGGCAAGGAAAAAGACCTGCAACAAGCTATTCAACAAAGTGAAATCTACAGGAGCCTTTAATGATTGGGATGCATATAAAGGACAACTCAAGATTTATGTATAAGAAGGAGCTTAGGAAGGCGCTCTTGGTATTCCTTCTGTGGCGAAGTGGAAAAGGTCTCCGACGCCGCAATGCTGAGGAAGGTACTATCCACGTCTCCTTGTACAGTGGGGTATTTGCAGGATGAGGCAAACAACTGGACAAAAAACAGCGAGCATTCGCTAAGTGTACTGCTCGACACACATTTCCCGGGGAACTCATCAACAGAGCCCGAGGGTCAACAGGACCAACAAGAGTGCGAGTGGACTGCGATCATCGATAGCTTGTTGACTGAGAGATCTAGAATAAGCTGGGCTATAAACAGCTTTGAGCCCTTCAAGTCACCTGGACCAGACGGCATCACCCCAGCAGAAATGAAGAAAATTTATGTAGGCTGTATTAGGCTTTCATACATCCATAATCGATGGAGGGATACCAAAGTGATATTCATACCCAAAGCGGGGAAGATATCGCACACTAGGCCAAAAGACTTCAGACCAATTAGTCTATCCTCTTTCCTATTGAAAAGTCTGGAAAGACTTTTAGATTATTTCATTAGGCAAAACCTGGATACAAAACTCCTGTCGGGGAACCAACATGCTTACAATAAGGGAAAGTCTATAGAATCAGCCCTGCATGAACTTGTGAGCACTATCGAATCGTCCCTACATTTCAAGGAATTCATCATAGTGGCATTTCTTAACATAGAAGGGGCTTTTAACAACATACACCCAGATGCAGTAATCGCGGCATTGTCACATCTAAAGGTGAACTCTAGCTTGGTTAGACTAATTCAAAGACTACTAGGGTCCACAACTCTAACAAGGTTTGTAAACAGAGGGACCCCACAAGGAGGAGTACTGTCTCCACTAATTTGGAACCTAGCGGTGAATGAAATGCTGCTTGATCTAGAACGTTGTGGCTGCAAGGTCGTGGCATATGCGGACGGCCTGGCAATCGCAGTGAGTGGCAAATTCGAAAACTTCCTCCTAGATATTCTACAGGTGGCTCTGAACAAGTTGGCTAGATGGGCCAGAAGCAGCGGTTTGGGTGTTAACCCAAACAAGACAGAATTTGTTCTCTTTACTAGGATGAATAATGTCCCTCATGTGGACCCTGGACCCTCCTCGTATAAATGGAACAGATCTAGTCTTTTCTGAAAGTGCAAAATTTTTAGGAATAATTTTGGATAGGAAACTGTCATTCAGACTAATCGTACTGGAACGTGTAAAGAAGGCCAACATCGCCCAATATTCCTGCAGGAAGGCTGTAGGGTCGCGGTGGGGCCTCTCTCCTAAAATTGTCCATTGGATATATATAGCAGTGGTTCGTCCAATACTGTTATACGGCATTGTGGTATGGTGGACGGCAACTGACAAACTAACCATCACAAACCTGCTATCACGGGTTCAGAGAACTGCCTGCCTGTGCATAAGCGGAGCGTTAAGGACTACAGCGACTGCGTCTCTACAAGCCCTTCTCCATATACTGCCGATTAATGTGGCGAGAGAAGTTGCAACCAGGCACTCAGATTAAACTGCCTATCAATGTGGAGGTACAAGAACTACGGTCACATGAGGATATCAAAGTGTAGTGCTATGGTAACCGACCGAGTGGACTATATATCAAGGGTGCGCACCTTTGGGAAGAACTACATCACTATGATACCAGCCAGGGATGAATGGGATGGCAGAATACCCGGAAATAGAAACCATCTCCACTTCTATACGGATGGTTCGAAGCTTGATGAAAAGGTTGGCTTCGGAGTACACTGTGAAGAACTTAATTTGGATATAGCTCACAGACTACCAGATACCTGCAGTGTCTATCAAGCCGAAATAATGGCAATATGGGAAGTCGCCAAGTGGCTGAGTCGGAACATAGTAACCAACACTGGTGTTGTCATTTACTCGGACAGCCAGGCTGCCATCAATTCTCTGGAGGCCACATCCCTAAATTCACAAATGACTGAGCAGTTTAATATACACCTGATATGGGTGCCTGGGCATAGGGATATCCCGGGGAACTGCAAAGCCGATGAACTTGCTAGGAAAGGGACGACTTTACAAATTCTCGAAGAATTTGCATATATTGGTGCGCCACTATCCACGTGCAAGCTTTGGATAAGGCAAGAGGCAATCAGGCAGTCCAACACACAGATGGACACAAATCGGCACCTGTGGGGTAGCTAGACAAATCTGGCCAAGGTATGACCTGAGAAGGTCAAAATATCTCTTCGCACTGGAAAGGAAAAGATTATCTACGTTAGTATCAGTTCTGACGGGACACTGCCTGATCGGCGAACACGCCAGAAGATTGGGTATTATCTTCAGTGACGTCTGCAGATGCTGTGGAGATGAGGAAGAAGTGGAGAGCATTGTTCACTTGCTATGCGACTGTCCCGCTTTGAGTAAACAACGACTGGACCTACTGGGGTCGGCCTTTCTAGGCAGCCTAACAGATCTTTCCAGTACCAATATTCGTGCTATCGATACATTTGTATATCAAACAGGTTGGTTTCGATGAAGGGCATTTTAGCCCGTGGTACCACTAGGGACCTAAACTGGTCTATGTGAGCTGAAGAAATAAAAAAGAAAACGGCTGCCACCCTAACCTAACCTAACCTAGGGTACTCTCTAAATAAATTATATTTGCCGTCCTTTTATTTGGGCCTGTTATCTACGAAACAAATATATTTGCATTTAAGTGTTCAGAAAGCATATTAACACATAATTTTAAGACAAGTTTTATGTTTTTCAGTAATTTAACATTAATTTTGTTCAGAAATTTTGAATGTTCGTAAAATTCCTTTATAATTGAGATCGTACACGCTGAAAAAAAATCGCCTCTGTAGTATATTGTCCCAAACATATTCAGCTTGAAACATATATATTTTTAGGTTGCACTCCAAATATATAACATTTGACACATACAAATATTATATGTTTGGGAGGATGTTGTTCTAGACAAAACTATGTTTACATCCAAATATTTTTTATTTGCATATGTTATTTCCCAAACAAAGATCTATTTGCGTGAATATATATCTATTCTTTAATTGTTTTAAGTTTTCAGCAATTGAAAGGTAATTTTTCGAAATTTTTAATGTTAGTAAAATTTCTTTATAATTGAAAATAATGACTGGGAATAGTTAGAAAATAAAAATAATTGGTTTCAAATAGAATTTAATGCTAAGTATGCCATTTTTAATAGGAAAGCATAATTCGAAAACATGGAAAAATTAAAACTAAAGTTCGAAAAATTCAGCAAAGTTTTGAAAGCCTTTTTTTTAAATAAAATATATTTGGAAATATTCATAAACAATAATTTTATTTGTATTTAAACACATATTTTATTTGAGAAAATTAGTTCGCAAATATATTTTATTCTAATATATTAACATATGCGTTCTAAATACATTTTATTGATTTTCAAATAAAATTTATTTGCTCGAAAATATATATTAATTAAAAATTTGTGTTCCAAGTATATTTTCTTTCGATTCAAACAAAGCAAAAATGCGATTTTGACCCGTGTATAATCCTTCATAATGATATCGTACATAGCTTGATGCGTTCACAACACATGATGACTTGGATAAACAGAAATAAATTAGTGCTTTAAAACAAATGTTATTGCTTCATATTTTAAATTATAAGGTTAAATTATAAGGTACTGATATATAACAATAAATCAAAAAAAAAAAATTCAAAACAATATACATTTACAAATTCCAATATATTAATTTTATTTGTATTTAAACACATATTTTATTTGAGAAAATTAGTTTGCAAATATATTTTCTTGTAATATATGTATGTGTTCCAAATAAATTTTATTGATTTTCAAATAAAATTTATTTGCTCAGAAACAATTATATTTTCTTGCGTTTTAACCATGTTAAAAACGGAAATTTTGCCACGTGTACATTCAATAGTTTCTTAGATATCCCCAATTTTAATTCCGTCCATTTTCGATGAAGTTCCGCACTGATCTTATTGATTTCATATCAATCAAATTTCGTTCATCTGAGATCAATAGTTTCTGAGATATGTATAGACATTGCAAACAGATTACCTGATCACTGTAGCAGAAAGGCTGAGAATTAATGTTTTTATAAAGTACTAGCTGACCCGGTCCACTTCGTTGGCCCAGATTTCAGATTTCCCATCCTGTCAATTTTTGGGCTAATCACGTAGACTGCCACCAGATACATATACACAAAATACAGCACTTTTGCTCACAAATTGTGCAAGATATCCCGATTTCAAAATTTGGCTTATTTTTTTGCCCATTTTTGGACCAATCACGTAGTTTGCTACCAGATACATATACACAAAAGTACAGCACTCTCGCCGACAAATTATGCAAGTTATCTCAATTTAACAATTTGGTTTACATTTGCGGGGCCACGCCCATTGGTCCGATCCCGCCCATTTTTGGACCAATCACGTAGATTTTCAGCTACTTTCAGATGGATCTCAGAAAGTCCATGAGTGGTGGGACATCTGGGATCACGGTCCAATCCCAATTGTGGAAGTAGATAGGGGCAGTAGGAATCTCAATTTCAAAAGTTGGCTTATAAGGGCGTGGTCACGCCCATTGGTCCGATCCCGCCAATTTGTAGACAAACTACGTAGACTATCGCCAGATACTTACGCACATAATTACAGCATTCTTGCTAAAAAATTGTGCGAGATATCTAAATTTTAAAATTTGGCTTATATGGACAGGGTCACGCCCATTGACCCGATCCCGCCCATTTTTGGAGCAATCACGTAGACTATCACCAGATACATATGTAGACAATTACAGCACTCTCGCTAACAAATTGTGCAAGATATCTAAATTTTAATATTTGGCTTATATGGGCAGGGCCACACCCATTGGCCCTATCCCGCCCATTTTTCGGCAATTCACGTAGACTGCCACCATATATTTATGAAATAAATTGCAGCACTCTCGCTAAAAATATGTTTATGATATCTCAATTCCAACATTTGCCTTATATTGGCGGGGCCACGCCCATTAGTCCGATCCCGCCTATTTTTGGACCAATCACGTAGACTGCCACCAGATATATATACACAAAATTGCAGCACTGCTCAAGATATCTCAACTCCAATATTTGCCTTATATGGGCGGGGCCACGCCCATTGGCCCGATCCCGCCCATTTGTTGGACCAGTCACGTAGACTGCCACCAGATATATATACACAAAATTGCGGCAATCTCGCTAAAAAAATAGCTCAAGATATCTCAATTCCAAGATTTGCCTTATATGGGCTGGGCCACGCCCATTGGTCCGATCCCGCCCATTTTTAAACCAATCACTTAGACTGCCACCAGATATATATACAAAAAATTGCAGCACTCTCGCTAAAAAATTGTTCAAGATATCTCAATTCCAAAATTTTGCCTTATATGGGAGGGGCCACGCCCATTTGTCCGATCACGCCCATTTGTTGGACCAGTCACGTAGACTGCCACCAGATATATATACACAAAATTGCAGCACTCTCGCTAAAAAAATGCTCAAGATATCTCAATTCCAAGATTTGCGTTACATGGGCGGGGCCACGAACATTGGTCCGATCCCGCCCATTTTTGGACCAATTACGCAGTCTTGTACCAGATACATATACGCAAAATTTCAGCGCTCTCTTTAACAAATTGTGTAAGATATCTAGATTTCAATATTTGGCTTATATAGGCGGGGCCACGCCCATTGCTCCGATCGCGCCCTTTTTTAGACCAAACACGTAGACTGCTACCAGTTACATGTAAACAAAATTACAGCACTCTTGCTAAAATATTGTGCAAGATATCTCAATTTAAAATTTCGTCTTATATGGGCGGGGCCACGCCCATTGGTCCGATTCCGCCCACTTTTGGTTCAGTCCCGTAGACTGCCACCAGATACATATGCACAAAATTACAGTACTCTCGCTAACAAATTGTGGAAGATATCTCCATTTTAAAATTTGGGCGAGGCCACGCCCATTGGTCCGATCCCGCCCACTTTTGGACCAATCACGTAGACTTCCACCAGATACATATGCACCAAATTACAGCACTCTCGCTAACAAATTGTGTAAGATATCGCAATTTAAAAATTTGTCTTATGTGGGCGGGGTCACGCCCATTGGTCCGATCCCGCCCACTTTTGGACCAATCACGTAGACTTCCACCAGATACATATGCACCAAATTACAGCACTCTCGCTAACAAATTGTGTAAGATATCGCAATTTAAAAATTTGTCTTATGTGGGCGGGGTCACGCCCATTGGTCCGATCCCGCCCACTTTTGGACCAATCACGTAGACTTCCACCAGATACATATGCACCAAATTACAGCACTCTCGCTAACAAATTGTGTAAGATATCGCAATTTAAAAATGTGTCTTATGTGGGCGGGGTCACGCCCATTGGTCCGATCCCGCCCACTTTTGGACCAATCACGTAGACTTCCACCAGATACATATGCACCAAATTACAGCACTCTCGCTAACAAATTGTGTAAGATATCGCAATTTAAAAATTTGTCTTATGTGGGCGGGGTCACGCCCATTGGTCCGATCCCGCCCACTTTTGGACCAATCACGTAGACTTCCACCAGATACATATGCACCAAATTACAGCACTCTCGCTAACAAATTGTGTAAGATATCGCAATTTAAAAATGTGTCTTATGTGGGCGGGGTCACGCCCATTGGTCCGATCCCGCCCACTTTTGGACCAATCACGTAGACTTCCACCAGATACATATGCACCAAATTACAGCACTCTCGCTAACAAATTGTGTAAGATATCGCAATTTAAAAATTTGTCTTATGTGGGCGGGGTCACGCCCATTGGTCCGATCCCGCCCACTTTTGGACCAATCACGTAGACTTCCACCAGATACATATGCACCAAATTACAGCACTCTCGCTAACAAATTGTGTAAGATATCGCAATTTAAAAATTTGTCTTATGTGGGCGGGGTCACGCCCATTGGTCCGATCCCGCCCACTTTTGGACCAATCACGTAGACTTCCACCAGATACATATGCACCAAATTACAGCACTCTCGCTAACAAATTGTGTAAGATATCGCAATTTAAAAATTTGTCTTATGTGGGCGGGGTCACGCCCATTGGTCCGATCCCGCCCACTTTTGGACCAATCACGTAGACTTCCACCAGATACATATGCACCAAATTACAGCACTCTCGCTAACAAATTGTGTAAGATATCTCAATTCCAAAATTTGGCTTATATGGGCGGGGCCACGCCCATTGGTCCGATCCCGCCCATTTTTGGACTAATCACGTAGACTGCCACCAGATACATATGTACAAAATTACAGCACTCTCGCTAACAAATTGAGCAAGATATCTCAATTTTAAAATTTGTTTTATGTGGGCGGGGCCACGCCCACTTGATATTTCGAAAATTCAAGTACCCTATTTTCACCACGCCCCACATATGTTCATTATGTGAAAATTTCAAGAAGATCGGTCCAGCCGTTTAGACGTCTATTCGGTACAAACAAACCAACAAACAAACAAACAAACAAACAAACAAACACACATTCTTCTTTATATATATAGATCAATATTTTCTCTGATAAAGTCCTTAAAAATTATATTCAAGAGCTGCTCACAACTGTCGATATGGTTGTACAATTCAATTGTGTGCCGAACCCAAAGGGATATAGCACAGATGAAAGAAGCAGACAATATTGCTAGAAAATAAATACATCTGTTGGAACAAATGGCAAGCAGATTTGGCACACCTAAACTGAAAACGCTCAAACACACTCTCTTACGAGTATTGTGTCTGTGTTGATGGGTTACTATCTTATTGAAAAAACGTAGAGGGACTGAAAGTCTTGAGAAATTACTTTTGCGGAACTTGCTGCGAAAGGAGCACCTTCTCTGTCTGTATTTCGCTCTCGCTAAAAGACGACATGATATCCTAAGTAGGCTCACATTTCTTTGGGATCTAGATAACTTGGCTGATATTAACGCCCACCAAACATTGAGCTATGTAAATCAGCCAAATGTGTTCAACGGGAGGGGCTATGCAAATCATATATTTTCCCTTAGGTCCCTGTGGAATCACAATGGACTGAGTCTAAGTAAGCCTGTCAGATATGCTGTCGCTCTAATCTAAACCAAACTAACTAAACTACTGACCAAATCGGGGACCAGAAAAAAGCAAAACATAAATATATTTTTATACTCCTAATAACGACATAAATTTTTAAAAATTAATATATATTAATAAAAAATTTACCTTTTTTGCCCTAGATTTTTGCTAAAGTTAGTCTCACAATTCCCAAAATAAGTTCGCAAATCCCCAAAAACGGGATTGTGCCTGCCGTAGGGGCCCAGATTTAAAACATAAATTTCAAATATAATACCAAGTTTCTTCTAATTATGCCCCTTTTTTAATTACTCCCATTGAGGAATTAAATGAGTCTCGTATTCCATACTTGATTTTCTGAAACGGCCATTCCATTTCAAACACGAATATTTGGTGCAATTATCACAAATTAATTGAACCCGATCAGTGTATTTAGTATATTAATTAACTGTCCTTTTGAAGATTTCGAAATTATGAGATAATTCGTATAAACTATGATAGATAGATATATAGATATTTAATATAATCGTAGATATTTAATCAAATCGCTCAATCACTTCAAGAGTAACATAACTCAAACTTTAAAATTTTTGAGATTGCCTAACAGAAATGCGAATTTTGCAAATGTCCATAAATTAATCTCGACAAATTGTAGTTTATAAGTAAACAACAATGCTACAAATCATTCCAACGTTTTAAAACATCTTTTTCATGTTACTTATCCGTTTATACTGATTTAAAGTTACTCGTCTTCAAAATGTTCAAGTTTGAGTTATGTCACTCTTGAAGTAAGTGAGCAAAATGTAAAAACTAATGGTGTTTTCTTTTGTTCCAAAAAATGCTACATTTTTTATGCCTTTCGCCCCAAAAATGCCTTTTTGTCTTCGATTGTAAAATAAATGCTGCACTGTGAAAGGGTTTCGTTTTCTTTTGTGAAAAATGTCGCACTTGCACGGGGCAAAAATGCAAAATTTCAGCCCTGTATTTAATCGAAGGGGTGGACGCTGCTCTACAAAACAAATGTTTTTTCGGCGTCGAGCGAATAGCCTAAATAACCGCGTGTGTCCGTGCGTGCTTTTTATACCCTACACCACACTGTGGTACAGGGTATTATGACTTTGTGCATTTGTTTGTAACACTTAAAAGGAGAAGAGATAGACCCATTGTTTATTATACCGATCGACTCAGAATCACTTTCTGAGTCGATTTAGCCATGTCCGTCTGTCCGTCTGTCTGTCCGTCCGTCTGTCCGTCTGTCCATGTATTCTTGTAATCAAAGTGCAGGTCGTATTTATGGTCCGATTGTGATGAAATTTAGCATAGCGCTCTTTTTTGGCCCAAGGACGATCCCTGTTGAAATTGGTTAAAATCGGTTCAGATTTGGATATAGTCCCCATATATATGTTTCGCCCAATTTGACATGCAAGCGCCGTAGAAACCACATTTTACATCCGATCTTTATGAAATTCGGCAGAGAGAGTTTTATTATTACGTGAATGAACACTACCAAATTCGGGGAAAATCGGTTCAGATTTAGATATAGCCACCATATATATGTTTCACCCGATTTAACATTTAAGCGCTGTAGAAATCGTGTTTTATATCCGATCCGTACGAAATTTAACAGAGAGAGTTTTCTTATTACATGTATGAACACTGCCAAATTCGGGAAAAATCGGTTCAGATTTTAACATAGTCCCAATATATATGTTACACCCGATTTGACATGTAAGCGCTGTAGAAACCGTGTTCCGATCAGTACGAAAATCGGCAGAGAGAGTTTGCTTATTACATGTATGAACACTGCCAAATTCTTATCGAAATGCCCATTTTCGGATTGGTAGGTAGGTGTAGGGTATTATATAGTCGGCCCCGCCCGACTTTCTGTCTTTCCTTACTGGTTTATAATTATGTTTGGTCAGATGCTTTATTTGGGCGGCGCCGTGGAGTATTCTTTGTGTTTAGTTTACTTTTAGTGAGTTAAAAGGCTAGTTTTTTGCATTTTTGTTATCGATTCTGACCATAAAAAATGCAGCAGTACAAGAGGGTTTAGGCGACATTATTAAAATGCTGCTCTCTGACAGGGCAATACCTTTTTTTAGAAAAGAAAACACCATAAGGTGTATAAATGTGGATGCTCGAGTAATTACTGGATATGGCCAGACACATAGATGACTCCACGAATACAACAACGTGATGAAATCTATCATGAGTGTTTAACTCATGCATAGGTTGGTTACATGCATACATTTGTGTATGTATGTGACTGTATAGCAGCCTTCCTGCCTGGTCGTCTTTTTTTTTCTAGGAACAACCGACAAACTAGATTTCACACGAACTATGTCTCTTTGTATATTTCCAGAATGACCGACTTATGATTGGACAATATGTTACCATGTTCGGTGACGTCATTAGTCACGTTAATATCTCTGCAGTCAAATCGGAAGATGGCGGTGACTATGAATGCAAAGCAATTTCTCGAGCTGGTGAAGCATCACATACCGCTCGACTGAATATTTATGGTGAGTATGTTTTATGTTGATTGCACGGAAGAAGAATGACAGAGAAGATGAATAAGTAGAGAAGGAGAGAGAACAACTAAAATCGTTATATCACTATAAATGGATATATACGTGTATACATATGTATGTATTTACGGATTCTTATGTGCGACTACGTTTTTCGATTTTTTTCTAATGTAGGTATGCCTTACGTACGACCAATGCCGAAGTTGTCTGCCGTTGCTGGAAAATCATTTTTCCTCAAATGTCCTGTGGCAGGATATCCCATTGATAGCATTATCATAGAGAAAGGTATGTACATACATACCTACATATCCATCTAGAGAAATGAAGAAAACTTACACCAGTATCCGTCATGTGCATATGCACAAGTCCGGACTGCATATTTCATAAATCAATTTCATTTATTTCACTTCCGCCCATGAGTCCTCCACTCCAATTTACCACCCCTACACTCCCCCATTACGCAACCAACAAATGAATGCAATAACCCATCATCCATTCTCGTTTGCATCATCAGATGGCGTCAAACTACCCACGAACATATGACAGCGTGTCCAGAATGGCACGTTGCTTATCGAGAACGTCCAACGTACAGCCGACCAGGGAACCTACACATGCATTGCCCGCAACAAACACAACTACACATCGCAACGTTCGGTCGATGTCAAAGTCCTGGGTAAGTCCAGCTCCCTCCGAGTGAGCGTCTCCACTTTCCCTTGCTGTTACTCTCATCAGCCCCAATGTAATTTGTTTTCATTAAGTACGCAGAAATTGCACAAATATTGCAAAATGTAATATGATCCCAGTTACATGTTAGCGCACACAGACACACGGAGCCATACATGCACATACGAGAAGGACATTCATTAATTTAGGACCAGTTATTTCCTCACATTTAAATTAGATCTAGGCGCGCACATTAAATGTTTACTGATGCATACTTAAACGTATTAAAATTTGTGCATAGCTGAACCCGTCGTTTGATCAACTCTGCTGCGCACATGCGGTATGTGTGTCAGAATTATCGAATAAATTACAAACAACAAATATATAACATAAAAAGTTGAAATAGGGTATGAAAGGAGATCCGCTACATCGCTAAATTTGAATGTGCGAGTACAACATAAATAAATGTTTATATTTGTCCATTCTTAATACAATTAGAATGTGAGCCGCTGTTGCGTATCCGTCTATTGCAAAGTGATAAGCGTTAAAGTTCCTGGCACATAGAGAACCATATAGGTTTTCGGAGCAAATTTCAAAGAAATCGAAAAGAGACCAACCCTGTCTTGTGACGAAAATGAATTTGAAAAAGCAGGAGAAGAAAGTAAACTCTGAATATCATGCGACCTTTACGCACTAGCAAAAAATTGTGCTCAGCCAACACGAGCCTGATAGAGTATGTCAAATATAATCAGCAGGTGAAGCCGACTATATGATAGCTTTCACAATCATGTTAGAGCTGAGTAAGCACTCTAAATCTACGACTGAAACCATTACCTTAACACCCGCGGTGTTCCTAAGGGATCCAGAAACTGCTCTATTTAAAATTTGTTTACAGATCGGTTGGAAATTTTAGACTTTGTAATGCGAAGATGTCAAAAAGGAGTATGTTAATATCAACCGAATTTTGTAAAATTCAGCTTTGATGTCAAATTAGAGGTACATACATATACAAGGGGAATATATCTAAATCTGATCCGATACATTCATCGCTATAGGATCATAAATTCTTCCGGGATCAAAAATACATGAATAATTCTTTTAAATATATACACAAGTCTGCGATCAGACGGACAGATGGACACGGTTAAATTGACACAGGCAGTGAAACCGGGTCATTCGCTACGATGTATTTATTTAATGCTGTTTTCTTTTGTGCCAAAAAATGATATATATGTTCTGCCTTTCGCCCCAAAAATGCCTTTTTGTTTTCGTTTGTAAAAAATGCTGTTTGTAAAAAAGTTGTTCGTTGAGTACAGATCGCAATTTCACTCTAATCGTGCTGAAATTTTGCAGTTGGGAGTCTTTCTTATTGGGAAAGAAGCCTAAATTTGAAGAAAATTTGTTCAGATTTAGATATAGCTCCCATATGTATGTTCTGTCTGATTTGACCTTTTAACACTATAAAAGCTGTATTTTATATCCAATTGTTTTGAAATTTATCATGGTAGAGTTTCTATATCCATGGACCAACATTGCCCAATTTGAAGCAAATCGGTTCAGATATAGATATAGCTCCCATGTATATGTTGGGCTAAATTGTGTTAACAAATTTTAATTAAAGTATACATTGGATATTTCATTGTTATCCAATCTAACTAAATGGTGTAGAGTAGCATATAGTCGGCAGGCCCGACTTTAGCCTGTCCTTATTGGTTTCTAATGTAGTTTGGACAGATACATTATTTAGGTGGGGCCGGGGAGTATTCTTTGTTTTTATTTATTTTTTGTGAGTTAAAAGGCTAGTTTTTGCATTTTTGTTTTCGATTCCGGCCATAAGAAATGCAGCAGTACAATAGGGCATAGGCGACATTATTAAAATGCGCTCCCTGTTGAGGCAACATCCTTTTTTAGAAAAGAAAGCACCATAACTCTTCGTCTTTTGGGTGGTATAATGGATAAATACATAATTCCCTGTATAAAAACATGGTGTAGGGAATACAAATTCTGACCCTCATAAAAAGGTAAACATATTTAAATTTCACCCATCACAAGAGAAATGTTTTCTGTTCTGACATGTTGTAGTCTATGAAAAGTTTTCTTTTTTCCCATTTTATAGGTATCTCCAATTTCAAACCTCTACAATTCGAGTATACTCATTCATATATACGTACATATATCCATGTATATATACAAATACGAACATTGTAATATGTGGATGTGTGTGTTACATTTGGATGAATGTATAAAAGTTCGGGCATGTATATGTATGGAAAATACATTACACTTACCGTTCAACCAGAAAGCTATTCAAATACACACCAACATTAGGTCGTAATGATAAATTTATAAGGATTTTCATGTTACCATAAAGAACAAATCAGATGCAAATGTTAAAACTAATGGTGTTTTCTTTTCTAATGGTGTTTTCTTTTTTTTCTAATGTCGCATACGCCCACTTGCACAGCTACATTTTTTATAGTCGGAATCGAAAACAAAAATGTAAATGCATTTTGCAAAAGCCTTTTAACTCACTAAACACTAAAAACAAAGAATACCCCACAGCGCCACCTAAATAAAAAATCTGGAGCGCCCCAGTAGGTAAGTTGGTAGCGTACTCGCCTATGAGTTTGGGGGTCGTGGGTTCGATTCCCACCAGAGGCTCTGGTCTGTCGCTGCAAAAATTTAGCCATATGGTCTTTGTAACCCGGCCTTTCCCTGGACCTTATAATTAGAATATAAATTTACTTTGTATTGTAATTCATATAAATAAATAAAAAATCTGTCCAAACTTCATTGGAATAAAACTCTTTGACCCGCCCGTCTAAAATGTTGCATTTTTGCACCGTGCAAGTGCGGCAGAAAAAATTTAGCATTTTTTGGCTCAAAAGAAAACACCATAAGTTCCATAATGGATCCCAAAACCAAAATAATTATAAAAGAACACTGTGCTCGTCCACAAATGTAACAGAAAGGAAACCCTATGTATATAAGTAGACATATTTCGACCACGCTTAATCTAGTGGTATTATCCGTTTTTTCTAAGTTAGCTCCTGTTTTCGCGATATTCGACCACAAATTTTGCTGGGCAATCAGAAAGGTTAGTTATCTCGGTTATTTTAAAGTTTAAAGCTTCGCAATGCCCTGTTCAGTCAAAGAACGAAATCGAGGGAACCCTTGGATGGTTATTTTGCTCAAAACAGTCGCCTCAGCTTCTCTCCCCTTTACCCTTAAAAATTGCAATCAAATATTATGATATGTCAAATGTCATACAAATCGTCGACATTTTATGTTGGCTTCTTTGAGAAAAATATTCCTCGCAAAAAAATACTATGAGTACTATTGATCAAATTTGGCAGAAATATTTATTATAGCAACCATATGATAAGTTAAATTCTGGCAAATTTGGTCTTAGTTTGAAATTATGTATTATTATCCAAACCTAATCTGGATTTTTTTTTAATTTATATCATGAATGCACTTATATATTACCTATCGCATATAGATTGAAAGACCATTTTTGTATACTCTTATATCGTTGTAAAAATTATGTGTTTTTCGTAAATAATCTATTTCGTAGGGGAATTGGGTGGTCTGGTGTTCCAAATAAAACATATGTCTTTCTTATGGTGATTTCGTGTGTGCAAAAAATATTAAAAAAAATTTTCTACATTTTACACTGAAGCCGCATTTTTAAGTTCGTTTGAAAAAATGGTCCAGCCGTATGAACGGGTTTTATTTCGTTTGTAAAATGTTTACACTCCGCAAATGCGAAAATATCGCATTTTCCACACTCAGCCCAGTCCACGGTGTGATGTGTTGCACTGTCAAAAAGCAGACTTCAGAACCAAACCTAAATAAAAGCATTCTAAATAAAAAGATTCTTAATGCACTACCAAATGCCTGCGCAATAATGTAGGTATGGGTTATACGCACCGCACGACTTTTGTTCGAGTGCGCATGCAAAATACGAAATTAGCAGAGGGTGCAGGGGGAATTTTTAAAATGTCGCAGCATGATGTAGTGACATTATTTTTCAGAAACGAAGTCATACATTTGTAATGTATTGAGGATAATAATAAATGTGTTCATACACTTTATATAAAGTAGTGTTTTAAATATTTTAAATAAACTTGTTTTCAATAAGACTGCCGATAGTGTTGTATAACCTGAAACACAAAGTAATCGTATTTTAAATATTAAAATTAAACCAGCTCAAATTCTTATTTTCTAAAAATGCCGTCTTAGATCCTCATCCTAAATTTCACTGCTATTTTTGAACCAGATAATTTCATCTTTCGACACTGTAAATTAAAACATTTATCATAGTTTTGTTTTTGACTATTGAGTTCGAGATCGTTGTTTTTGTTTTCTATTAAACAGAAAAACAAACCTTCTTTGAAAAATAAGAATAAGAAATGTGTGAAATGTATTAAGGGTGGTCGTGTGCCTTCCCCGCAAATTGCAGGGACACACAAATAACCAAACAAGAAGTGTGGGGATGTATTAAGGTTGAGAAATACTGTCTGCAATGTTTTGGAGATATGGGACTTTGAAATCACTTCTCAATTATTTCATATTGAGCTGCTCTCATATTGTGCCAATTATTGACAGGGTTTTTTGTCCAAGGTGCCGAAGAGGTTGCTTGGTAGCTTCCGAAACGATATCGTCCACCAACCAGTGACCACCCTTAATACATTTCACACATTTCTTATTCTACTTTTTCAAAGAAGGTTTGTTTTTCTGTTTAACAGAAAACGAAAACAACGATCTCGAACTCAATAGTCAAAAACAAAACTATGAAAAGTCACAACAGATCGAAAAACAACAAAAAAAAACAATGGTTAAAACATTTATGTTGTCCACTATATTCTCTCTTCTATTCTCTTTATCAAATCCATAAACGAGTTTCTTTTGATCCATAGAAATGTCAAATCTCTTAAAAATATTATTTGAGTTTTTGAAAATTTTAAACAAATTCTTAGAAATAAAACTGCTTTAAGTGTCCTTTTTAATATTAGCTTTTTCGGAATTTCTTCGTCTTCATACATATCACGATCTTCAGAAGCGTCGACAGACATTCGTCACATATAAATGTAATTTAGTAGTTTCGTAATGCCTATATCACCAGTTTTATTATTGATCATTTTGTAATTATCTAATTTTCAAAGAAACGTTTAATCATCTGAAGCTGCTTTATCTGACTTATTTGCATCATACCCATCTATAGTATATTATTTAATAATGAAACCTGCTACTTAAATTAAACCATATATTTCGGAGTCGATCATCTGTTTACCTTCGCTACGGAATATTTTAAAACCGAAATAGCATTTGCCATCCATCTTGCAAGCTGTAGTGCACCTGGCTGTTTAAATTTTGTCCTTCAAAAATTTATCGTGGTTTACTTCTGATCAGCATTTTTTTTTAACATTTTGATAATCCGAATGTGCGCACCAGTGACTAGTACAATACGAGGGCGGTCCCAAAATTAGACGACCTAACAAAGAAAACACCCCATTTAAGGCAAGAACTGTCTCCTACCTAGCTCCTGAAAATAGCCATCATCCGCAACATCCGCCTCTTAATTTCTGGCAAATCTTTCTGCGCCGAGCCATTTTTTCAAGTTTAGAAACAAAAAATAATCCGAGCGAGCTTAATCTGGCAATGGCAAATGGGGTGCGCGATGAAGCAATTCAAAGTTTAATTCACTGATTGTGGCCATCGCAATAGTGGATGTGTGAACTGTCGCATTATCTTGATTGTGAGCAAACGCGGCACCCATATTGTGCACAGCTTTCTCATCATAAAATTTTCCGTCAATATGCGATTCATAGCACTTTCGAAACGCCAATGACTTCAGCTAGCTCTCGAACCTTTAACCGACGGTCATCCAATACCATTTTGTGTTTTTTTTAACCTCAATTGGTCGACCACTAAGGTGTTCGTTCCCGTTTAAACTCTGCCACCCAATATTTTATAGATGTAAACGAAGGAACAGATTCCCCCAAAGTAGAATTTAGCTCGGTTTAAATATTGGTTAGACTTAAAACTTTCAAATAAAAGTATTTTGTTAAATTCGATAAAATGTATATCAAAAATTTTAAAAAATTCCAGGTGTGGAATAAGAACGCTATTTTGTGGTTCAAACTAGCTAAAAATTAGCTAGCTTAGCTAAAAATATGCAAATTCACGTTAACCTTAAAACCTACTTCCTTTTTTTGTAACGTCTGGAAATATTTAAGTAAATATTTAAATGCAATTTTAAAGAACTCTTAAATAATTGTTGTTGCTGAAGTTTATATGAAAATATTGAATTCAGAATGCCAACGGGATGAATATTAGTAAAGCAAAATGCTTACGAATATAACGTTTTTCACACAGGATTTGTCCATATCCGTGACCAATTTTTTCCATGTTTACAAATTCACTGAGATTACATTGAGTGCTAAAAAATACGAAACAACGTGGTGACTTGAAAGTTAAAACATATGTTTTCGAAGGTTGCTACATTTCACTAAAGTAATTTTGTTCAAAATACAACCGCCATCTATATGTCAGGTCGGCTAATTTTTGGACCGCCCTCGTATATGTCTACTTAAAGACAGTAGATATGACAATTCCAAATATTTGGTGCCAGCAACATAGGAACAATATATATATTTCAGCCGATAGCTTTCTCTAACAGTGTGGTAGCACCTTTAGGTCGAGCAGTGTACGACGAAGTTGTTCAAAAACGTATGCTCTCGTACCCACAAATATTGTTTTTTTTTTTCTCTGTAAAAAATTCTGCTCAGAAATAATGCACGACTAATTTTTGTAGTAGGATTTACTCATGTCAGAATTAATGAAATACTAGAAAATTATTGTGTAGAAATTCAAAATGTTTTATTATCCATATGAGGAATTCTATGCTAGATTTTAAAGTAGAACTAAATGCAAACTGGAAGCTAAAATATCTGTCGACGCTTCTGATGATGATAAAGAGACTCCGGAAAAGCTAAGATCGAAAATGACAATAGGAGCAGCTTTATTTCTTTTCAAAAAAAAAACTAAATAGGGAAATAGGGAGAGAGTTCCATGCAAATGTATTTTCACAAAAGACACACATTCGTGTATTTATTTAGATAGACACAAACGAGGAAGAAAGAATATAATCAAAAACTTAAATGTTGTAAATTGAAGTGCCGAAAGAGAAATTAAGCTGGTTCAAGAATACCAGGAAAAAATTACTAAGGATGAGGAGCTAAGACGGCATTTATTGAAAACAAGAACTTATACTTTTTGTATATATTTTCAATAAGATGTGTGGCTAAGAAAGACAGATCATCATTTGGAACACAAGTCCATCTAATTGCCCTATTAAAACCGAATATTTCCTGAAACATATAATTTTTACAACGATATATTCAAAAATTGTCCTTTGACCTATATGCGACAGAGGTTATCATTATCCAATGTCATAAAATTGCCCAATTCCAGCAAGCAAGAGCAAGCGTAACAATTTCTTTAGTTTTAGTTTTGTTAAAATCCGAGAAAATATAAGTAAAAGTTTCCATAATATTGA
The DNA here is from genome assembly GCA_963930755.1 of Eudasyphora cyanicolor. Taxonomy (NCBI): domain Eukaryota; kingdom Metazoa; phylum Arthropoda; class Insecta; order Diptera; family Muscidae; genus Eudasyphora; species Eudasyphora cyanicolor. The sequence continues at coordinate 97,819,593 of OZ005737.1, forward strand.
CGTTTGACATCGGGTTAACCGATTCTCCCCAAATTTTCAGTATTGATGTTTGTTCCAACCGGCACTGCTTGGAGTTCAACAAAAAGAACAAAAATGCCAGCCTAATGTGTAAACCCGTATATAGATTTGAATGTCACTACTTGACTGGGGGCCAAAAACTCTTATACGAATTCACAACAACATTTATACATGTATGGCTTTGTGTGTATGTGTAGTTTACATTTAATTTAATCAATTTAAATATTTATTCCAGATGTTAGTACTGTTTGTCACAATGTACTCAATTTTGCAATATTTGTGTATTACGATCTGTGTGCGAAAAATTTTATGCATTCAATTTCCTATGATGAAAAATTCAAATTTTGATTATAAATAAACACTCTCACATACATACACCAAACACCAAAAAAAATTCGGCGACAAATTGCGCTATTTGATGAAACACAACCCATTCACAATTTAGATATTTTTCTTTTGTTTTCTTTTTCATGACATTTTAGTTCCATTGTACTTTATCATTTGATAAATATTTGTAGGTTCGACGTTTCAACATTGCGTGACCAAACATGAAAGAGTCATTTTAGTATGGATGAGAGAATTACATTGTGAATTGAATGCACTTTTACAGACATTTTTGAAATGTTGAAGGCAGAATATATATCGTCACCTGAAATCCAAAGTAACGTAACCCACATGTTCATGATTTTTCAGGAGAAGCAAAAAACAAAGTAAAGTAATTTTAAGCTTTAGATCAAATTTAGGGATTTCAGACTATTAAGGCGAAATCAAATAACAAATCTAGCGCAATTAGTTGTGGCGTACATTCTGAATTAAATAAAATAAAATTTTATGAATCTTTCCGCATTTTTAATGACCTTGTTTGCTGTAACGTCATATTGAGTATCACTCATAAAATGGTAAATTGTTGATATTGAACTCCAAAATTTTGTAGGAATGTGTAGTTTAGCCTAATAGACTATAATCAATCATAAAAATAATTTTGATTTTTTTGATTTTGGATTTCAGATGATATACATATATGTGAAAACTGTACAAAATTTCGAATTTGAAAATTCTTTTTTTTTCTCTATATTTGTCGGAGAAATCTTAAAAATGTAATGCAAAAAATAAGGAGGAACTATAGTGTTGTTATAGACGCTGCACGTCTTTAGTTTGATATGGGACAAGGCCAATGTAAATGTTCAAAATATTAAATCGTTCCCATCTCTTCGCAGTTATAAGTAATTTATATCCTTTCGGCATATGGTCCGATTGGACTGTGTTCCGTCAGAATTGATACCAACTCGGACAGTTTTGTCCTATGTAATGCTGAGAGAAAGCTTGATCTTTTCAAGTCATACTTGCTGGCAAACGTCTGTAGTCGTCAATGTCATTCCATCCTTAGTGCTTTTTGATTGAGCCATAGCGTGCATGTATACAGTGCACCCTGAAAAAAATACCTTCTGTAGTATATTGACCCTAGTACGTATATGAAAACCCCGAAATGGTTTTCTAATTTTTGGTTAGTCCATTGAAGTTGGGCTATTTTCAGTAAAATTTCCAGACTGTTTCTATATACGAGGTCTGTTCAATAGAAAAGGCGAATTTTGAAATTTCTCCGTCTACGTGCATATGATTAGCGTTGTGTTTTATTGTGTTGGCACACTCATCTCGAACATATGTTCTTAAATGAATTTGTATGTGAGAAACATAACAGACGTGTTTTGCTATTCGGCGATTTTCTGCTTTAGAAAAAACTGGATCAAAGAATTTGCATAAAATTTTGTGTAAAAAATTGAATTAAGTGCTCAAAAGCACATGAAATATTGAGAGTGGCAAACGGTGATTGTACTCTGAGTCAGAAAAATGTTTACAAGTGATACAAAGAAGATGTGAATGACGACGCTCGTCTTGGAAGATCCATCACATCAAAAACCGATGAAAATGTCGAATCACTATTAGAGAAGTTGCAGAGGATGTCGGCATATCGGTTGGTTCATGCCATAGAAAATTTTCGGACATTTTGGCCATGGAGCGTGTGGCAGCGAAGTTCGTTCAAAAATTGCTGAATTTCGAACAAAAAGCCGTCGCACGTTCGTAATTTTTTTGGCCGAAAAGAATACCGTAATCATGCCTCAACCACAGTATTCACCAGGTTTGGCCCCTTGTGACTTTTTCTTGTTCCCAAAATTGAAGAGACCCATGAAAGGACGGCGTTTTGCGACGATTGAGGAGATAGCCGGTAAGGAAAGACAGAAAGTCGGGTGGGGACGATTATATAATACCCTACACCTCCCAAATTGGTTTCGTTTCAGTTAACAAAGTACTTAGGTCCACATCCTCATCAAGGCTTATTCCAAGGAGGAGTTGATGATGTTGATCATAATAAACTAGATCTGAAACGACAAGAATCGGAAGGAATTTTCATAATCTAAACTGCCAAATAATATAAAGATCGGGCGTAAAATACAGTTTCAATAGCGCTTTAATACTAACAGCAACATAATATATATGTGGCTGTATCTAAATCTTAACCGATAACCCAAATTTAAGCAGTATTAGTTGATAACTTGAGAAACTTTCTTCTGACAAATGTTGAAATATTGAAAGTAAAGTACAACTTCTATACGCTTTTATTCAAAATCGGGTGAAAATATATATGGGAACAATCGTCCTTGGGAGAAAAAGCACTGTGCTTAATTTCATCACAATCGGACGGACATAGTTAAATCGGCTCAGGATATGATTCTAAGTCGATCGGTGTAATAAACGATGGGTCAATCTTCTCCTTTTAGGTGTTACAAACAAATGCACAAACTCATAATACCCTGGACCACAGTGTGGTGTAGGGTAGAAAAACAGTATTGCCGAACAAGCAAAATACGTCTAATTGTTATGTGTCTCACAAACAAAATAAACTATACACAGACAAACTCAACTAAGAACATATTTTCAAGACAAGTGTGCCAACATAATAAAAAACAAGAAATTTCAAAATTCACCCTTTCTATTGATCAGATCTCGTATGGGCGAAAGTGCACTTTAGCGGGCAAAGTCAGTATAAAAAAATAACGCACAATGAGCCACAAGGCCTCAAAAAGGACATAAGGTCCACAGATAGACGATATGGTACTCAAATGAGAGAAAATTCCTCAGGATTCCTAAAATGAAAAACAAAATGCCGTGGGGTATCGGGCCTTGAAATTTGGGTTCCCTAAAGAAAAGCTCCACATAAAGTATAAAATTTAATAATTTTATGGTAATTTTACTAAATCAAAATATTCAATTCCAATTTTTTAATGTGTGCATTGATTCACTAACCCCCAATTTCACAACCTACGGTTAGAACTAACTCACAGTTAAAAAATAAAAATCCCATACAATTTGACAGCTATAACTGTAGGTTAGCTCTAACTGTAGGATATCGGAGAATGTGAAATTGGCGTAAATTGGATTACTTATAAATATATTTTTTGTGCCCCCAATATAGAAACAGTCTGGAAATGTGACTAAAAAAACCCAACTTCAAAGGGCTATAAAACAAAAATTCGAGCTAACTTTGCAAAACTTGTGTAACGATAAACTGCATTGTTGGGTAAACAACAAGAAAAATTAAAATTAGTGCTGTAAAACAAAAGCTAACGCTGGTTATGACGTATTATCTACACGAAAAGAAAAAATTCATTTCTGCGAAACGAAATATTAGACAACTACAATTCTCGTTTGCCGGAACTGAAATTTTGTTTGTTGTGACAGAAACTTATTTCGCGTAAGCAATTTTTTGTTCTGACCAAAAGAATTTCAGTCGTCGTAAACGAGAATTGTAGTTGTCTAATATTTCGTTTCGCAGAAACGAATTTTTTCTTTGCGTATTCTCAAACATTAGTTGTGTGTGTGTAAACAAATATTTTATTTATGAAAATTTGTTTGCAAATATATTTTGTTGTGCGGCTTCTCTTATACTAATGCAAGTTGATCCCTGAACTTTCATGAGGTGCTTGTTTCTCCTTTGCCAACACACTACAACAGAAATGACCAAACTATTGCCAATCAAATCTATTGAAAGATTTTCGGAGAGACACCAATATAATATTTTTAAATAATATATATTTGTGAACAACTATTTTTTTTTTGAAAATCAATGAATTTAGTTTGCTACGCATATATTAATATACTCGTATTACAACAAATATATTTGCGGATATGTGTTTGTACGCAAACAAAGTTATTGTTCAAGAACTTTTCCATGTATTTTATACTAAGTTTTTTTCTTAATTCGAATTATAGTTGTCTCTGAAAATATAGTTCAAAATAAATAATATCAGAACGGAAACAAAGTTTTGTTTTTAACAACATCCTCCTCTTAAAAATAAAATAATATTTGTTTGTATCAGATATTATATATTTGGAGTGTACCCTAAACATGTATATATTTCAAGCAGAACATGTTTGGGACAATATACAACAGAAGTAGTTATTTTCAGCGTGAAGCAGTGGATATGTTCCGTCGTAAACTGTGACATATATGACGTACGTTTGTGACGCATACGAAATCGTCTAATTTATCTTAAATTTTAATAACAAGTCTTTACACGGTGAAAAAAAAATTTAAACAAAATATTTTCGAGAGCAAAATGTAAATAAAATATTTTTGTGTGGAAATATGTTATATTTACATACCGAACAAATGTCTGGATATCATTTCAGTCAATATATTTTTTTTTTTAGTTTCGTTCCAGATTTTCTTTAAAAATGGGGAACAACTTAAATAAGTTACAGTATAATAGGTCTTATAGAACAAAAGTTAATTTTCCAAATATAATATATTTCCAACAAATATACTAGAGATGCGATATTTATAAGGAGTATCTATAAAAATATTTATGTTGTGGCAAAAGCCAACATAAATAAAAACGTAATAATCAATTGTCATGCAGACGTCGGAACTCCAACTGACAGACAACAAATCTAATTTCATTTTTTGAATTTGTTATTAAAATGTCATACTAAACATCCATACACATAAACGTAAATACACACACAAAAAGGACGTACACTGTTTTCATATAAACACGGATGTTTATGCAAATATATTTTACCACACTTTTTTTCATTTGAAACAAAAATGTACATACATACTCGTACATACATATTGTAATTGATTGTACTTTTTGCAATCAGACACACACACACACTTATATACATATATACGAGTATTAACTCGGCTTAATCCGTATCACACGAACCAATTCTTTCCTTGTCATTCTTATTTTATATGCACATACATAATTAAGATGTGATACCCCACTCACTCACACAGACACTTTATAAAAAAATAAAAAATAAATGAGAACACAATGAGTGAAGCACGTGATGATGAATGGATGGCATTGGCCACATTCAGTGAATATCATTACTTTTTTTTATTAATTTGTGATATTGGTCCTATTTTAGGTTTTGCAAATTTCCTTTTTTATTTGGACACTTTCCATCATATGGTTTCAATATTGATATTTTGCTTTGACTGCATTGCTATGTTCTCTGTATTGCACATCGCACTTCGCACAATGCATATGCTCTTTTCTCCTTTGTCATTTTCTCTTAATTTTCTATATCCTTAAGCAACTACATTCATAAGAATTTTTGCACGACCTTTGCTGCACCAAAAAAGAAGAACGACAATAAAGAAGAAGAATACAAATACATATGAACTTATCAATAAATGCACAATTAAAATAATTGTAATCTCACTTTTCCATTCACTTTCTCCTGTACGTTTTGGTTTTTCGTTTACCTTTTTTACTTTCTTTAATTCGGAGCACTGCACTACCGTTACACTTTTAGGTTTATTTTGTCTTTGGTTATTCTTTTTGTGATTTCGCTCACTCTCATTCTCTCTCTCCTATTTTTGTTTGGTGTCTCGCACTTGTTTCCTTCCTATTTGACTGCACTTTGCATTTGAACGCGGCGCTAGGTGCGGCGCCCGCCACAGTTGTATGTTTGGTTTGGTACAAAATATTAATCCGAAATCGCGTAAATCCTCATTATGGGGCATTGCTTTATGTGCCATGCGGTCGTCCTGCTCTCTGCCAAACATTAACGTGTACATTGCGGTTGGCTAAAAACGACAAATCACCAGTGGCCAATTTATCAATACGCGCGCACACACAGAACCACAATCTCCTGACCATATTTCAGCGGCGGAAAGGAGTGATTAGAGCAGCCATTGGAAGGGCTAAGATTATGGAATAGATGAGCTACAAAAACATTTTTAGGAAACACTTTTTCTTCGAAGGTATATGCATGTATGTATACATTTACCATCATCCAGTCCCACATGTAATAGGACTTCGAACATATATCAATTGAAATATAATTTAAATATTAAGAATTACTGAAAATTACTAATGAAGTCATATTCTCAAAGTGTTTTGGACGTTTGTGGTAATTTTTCTTCTTTTTCTGCACGTATGAATTAAATCCCTTTATATACTATTTTACAAGCAATGTTTTGAAGAAACTGAAGACAAATGTCAAAAATTGCCCTAATATTTCGCCCTTAACCTTTACAGATATGAGTCCCCAATCGATAACGGAAAATTCTATAAGAGGGCTGAATGTAAAAACCCTCAAGCAGATTTGCTCCGCCTCGGTTCTTCTTAGTTTAAGTACCTAGTTTTGAAATCTCATAGTTTGTCCTTATAGATTAAGATTATTCAATATAAGTTAGTATAATACAAATACTCAAACGAGGAGTATCTTACAAATACTCAACGAGTAGGGTATGGAATATTTACTCACACAGTAAAGATCGTAGTTTATTCCCTTACGTTGCACATATCGCTCACTCACTTCAAGAGTGACATAACTCAAAATTTAAAATTTTTGAGGTTGCCTTACAGAAATGCGAATTTGGCAATTTCCATATATTAAACTCAGCGAAATTTAGTTTATAAGTAAACAACCATATTTCGGATTATCCCAGCGTTTTTAAATATCTTATTTCGTGTAACTTATCTTTTTATATGGACTTAAAGTTACACATCTTGACAATTTTCAATTTTGAGTTATGTCACCCTTGAAGTAAGTGAGCGATATGATTTTTTAAATCCCTTTGTATGAAATTGTACAAGCAAATTGCCCTGGTATTTCGCCCTTAAATTTTTGCAAATATTGAGTCCCCAAAAATCAAATTACTCTTTTTGGATTTCTGAGTGTCTGGTCTAAGAATCGAAGGGGGAGATATTTTTTCAATTAAAGATTTAAAAAAATTTTGAAAAACACATTTTTATTTTAAAATAAAATTCTACAAAAAATGATCCATTCTGTTCTCTTTCAAACGAGGTAAACTTTGTAAAAATCGGTGCAGCCGTTCAAGAGCAATTCAAAATCGTAAAACACAAAATTAAATTTGTTTTATTTTTGAAAATTTCAAATGACACATTCTGTTTTCTTTCAAGCGAGGTAAAAATCGGTTCAAGAGCAATTACAAATCGTAAAACCCAAAATCATTTTTTTTTAATTTTGAAAATTTCAAATCCCAATAACATTTTTGACAGAAATGTTTTCCCAAAAAATAAATGGTAGCGAGATCTTAGTTTACCATTTACCAGCATTTTAGACAAAAATAAAATTTATTGATAAATTTTTTATTAATATTAAAAATTCTGACCTATGTATAATTAAAAGTAGTTTTTTAGAGTTACAGAACTTTAACTTTAAATAAGGCAAGGAAAAAATTTTATTGGATATATGTCATTAATGTTTAAATATAATTTGGGCAATGTGACCGCCATGGCTGGTGAGTACATTGCGAAATCTGGAATCCCAATTTTCACACATTTTCGCAGTATTTGCGACCGTAATCCGCCAATAACTCGAATGTTTATTTCCAATGACTTAGACGTATGGCCTACATAACCCGAGAAAAATAATCCAATTGGGGTTAAACCATACGGTCTTGGAGGCCAATTAACAGGACCATTATATGAAATTATACCAACAATTTCAACCTTATTATTCGTGATATTTGAATTTTTCGTGAACTTTCAACAATTTGCAAGCGTTGCTCATCCATGATGAATTGGCAAACAGTGGTACTAACTAATAGTTGCGAACCTATATAAAACATCCTTTAGAACATTCAGAACCCTTTGCACATTTTTGTATACTGCTTCAGAGATGGAGCTTTTAGCAATACACAAATAATAATTCATAGTGCAAACAATTTAAACAAATTTTTTCTAATACAAAGAATTTCCATCTGGGTCTGTCGTGTGAATTATGATATATTTTCTACATTGAGTTGAAGATTATTATTTGGTGTATCTTTGATATTTGTGATGAGTTCTACACTTTGCTGAGTGAAGTATATGCCTATAGATTCTTGTTGATTCGATTTATAACATCCGCATCGGAGCCGCCTTTTGTTCTACATAATAATAATTCCAAGATACGTGAAACGATCCACGTCCTATTGCCACTGTGAATTAAATTCCGCCGGCTGGCCCACGGTTATTCGCAACGTGTTAATGTTATCTACACATGAGCGGTTTGGTCTGAAGCCGATCTGTTTTTTGCAAAGGCCTGACTCGGTGGTTGGAGATATGCCATCCAACATAACCAATGCAATAATCTTCTGCATTGTGGTTAATGCTCCTCCAAATAAGACACTCATAGAGATCTGATTATTAAGCCTTGCTTCCACTAAGATAAGAATTTGTGGAAAGTAGAAAAGCTGGAATTGTCTTAAAAATTTGGGGTGGAAGTAACAGGGTTCCTGCTGCTTTGTCAATTTTTAAATTTGAGATTGAACCTTCTTTGTCCCGAGAACGGTGCCTGATTAAGCAGCAAATTAGTTAGTGATCTGAGTATATCCAAGTATCAGCGGCTCTTATGTTTTTTTACAAAACTGAACTGATATAGCCAATTATGTATATATACCAATAAAGCCATTTATGTATATTGATATTAAAAATATTTTTGTTAGCTTTATGTTTTGTAACTCAAAAAAACACCTCCGTTGACGCTGGATGGATACGTTTGTAGTCACCATTCTGGCTATATATAGGCTTATTCACAGGTGCCCTTTATATCTGAAGGTGTCTCACTTTCCTGTCCTGTAGCATTCTGCTCGGAAAAGAATCCTTGTATGACTATAATTTTTCTTTCAGATCGTGCACTGTTGATTTGATTGATACTCTCACTCAGTCTACCTGCATTTATCCATGTTGATTTATCATTGTGTCATTTCAGTTTAATGTACTGAATAGGTCCGACAATCAGTTTCACCTTCAAACGTGTATTGACGATCTTGAAACCACATCAAACCAAAAGAAAATTAATATAACTCAACCTAAAAATTGCGTCTTTTTGTATTTGTTACATACTCACAAATAAATGAAAATTCCCAAAATCCCTTCACTAAGAGAAAAATCTTCATATCACCAATGTCACTTTACTTAGCATAATTAAACTTATATTGTTTTTGGGCCAATGTAGAGCTTCATTGCTGCATTGTATAAGGTTATATTACTTAAAACAATTTAAGTTAAATGTTTCCTTCATAAAATACGCATTAAAAGAGCAACACGAAAGAAACAAGTGGAATGTGATCAGTAATGCAATGAAACATTTTCATTGCTGCAAAGAATTGTTGTATTGAAGACATGACCCATTCAATTAAACTGTTTTACTGTTGGTCTGAAATCGTATGTTACGTTTTACAGATTAAAATTAGTAAATATTTTAAAAACACCTTATTATTTAATTAAGTCATTTCAATGCATTAATTGAATATCAATAGTATGTAACTGATGTACATTAAAGCGGCTTCAAAAATATGCCGATGTTAAACCTTTACGAAAATTTGGCTTGATTCATATATATTCCCAAAATATTTCGCTTCTGCGATTTTCCTTTTCGTATTTTTAGTGCGAATTTAATTTCATTTTTAATAAATCGACAATAATTTCTGAATATTGGGGCCCATTTTCTCTTTCCATAGCTAGTTATGAAACAGTTGATGGCCAGATATGAATGTTATTAAATATCTTAAACTTTTGTATAACTTTCTATTAAACTGTTGAAATTCAATGGAAAATAAATTGTCTAAGTTGAAAAATATAATTTTTTTTGTGAATGTGAGCACACACAACACATTTCGAATAAAATAAAAAAACACGTTTTTAATTTGCCTTCTTGATAACTACAACTTTCGATGTTAAAATAAAGCGTGTAGGATCTTAAAATTAAGGGTGTTGCTATTTATATTTCGAGTCCAGCATTTATCTTTGGAAATTGATTTATTGTTTTTTTTTTTCAAAATGTTATATAATATCGATACACTTTTGTATGCGCTCAAACAAACATTTAAAGCACTTTTTCACTTCAACAGATCGTCGACCACGCAGATTCATGGGATTCAGCGATTTTACGGCCAAATGTACATGTAATATCTTATTGATGCTTGTCATGCCAATGGCTAAAAATGCCTCCATCTCATGGTATGTCACATGTCGGTCTTGCTTTATCAGTGGACGCACAGCATCGATGGTTTCCGGCAAAACGACCGAGGTTGGACGACCTTCACGAAATTCATCCTGGAGCGAACGGCGTCCGAGACTGAACTATTGTTACGATTTACATTGCTTTTTAATGGTACTTCATTACCAAATCTAGAAACAAGTCGATTGAGATACTTTTGTCTGGATAATATACGCCGAAAATCGTAAAAAATCTTCGCACGAAAATGTTCACGGGTTAATTCAATTTTTTGGCCGAGATGAATTTTTCAACCCCTGTTAAGAAAACAATTCGAGCTCAAATGACAAATCGTTCTGAGTCAAGTTATGCTAAAAAATGTCAAAATTTTCAATAGAAGTTCCAGTTTCCTTTTGGTAATACTAGTATTTCCATATTATGGTGATTAATGCATGTCATCATACATTCAAACCACAACCATATGGTCAATTTCGGAGAAAATTAATCACTGCCAAATTTATTAAAGAAATATATATATATATATATTCTGATCGCGAATCAAGCATATTTAAACAATCGCAAATACGAAATAATTTGGGATATGTATAAATCATAAATACCAAATTTTTGTATAAGCTTTGTACACCAGCAACTTTTTTCCTTCACACAATGAAGCCATGCTTATAAACCTTTTTCATTGGTAATTTTCAAAAATATATTTTTATTCCATCTATGAAACATGTATTATTTTAATGACCGTAGAAAATAGCAACAACGGAGATAATGAAGGCATTCATATAGTAATGTTGGATGTAATTACATCAAACACATTTTTCATAAAATCAGTGTAAACACAGGAATGTAACAATGATGTTATGAAGTTTTTGTTAGTGTTACGGTTTCTTATCTGAACATTCTCGTCTGTTCCAACCCCAAAAAATACGTTATGTTGAAACCACACTCCATTGATTGAAAAAGTTATATTGAAATATGTACTGAATCTCTCAGAGAGGCCTGAGGTAAGGCCCCTAGCGTCTCTCTATTAGAACATGTGCGTGGAAAATCCATATCATCAGAGTTTGGACGCGAGCCATGTTCCACTTTACCGGTGTAATTATTTATTTGCTGTAATCGTTTAATTCAGACTGGTAATGACAGACATTCAACACTGTCACAGTTGATCGTGTGTATCAGTCTTCGAGAGTGAGTGACCATTATTTTCCTCCTTTTCCAAACTGAAAGCGTATTGTAATAAATATTAAAACGGCTTTAAAATGTAAGGCAAAACGTGTAAAAAGTACTTGAAACTCTAATATGTAAAAATACATAGATTGTATATGCAGTTTCTCTAAACATTTATACTAAAGATCATCTACCCAATTGAAACGTCTTAGTTTTCAGTGGAATTTTATAAACATCACTAAGCTGTCACCTCTTACAATTTGATAGCGATTGGCGGCATGGTTGTTTGCCCTCATGAAAACCTGTTGACGCAGAAATACACATTTCAACCTAAACAACAAGCTGTTTTGCACTTCCCTCCATCAATGAAGTGTTTTGCGCTTTTCTTTGTTGGATATCTTATAGCCAATTTTTCAAATTGTCACAAAATGGTCACAATTTTTAATAATGACCTATGAAGTCAATTTTTGCGTAAAAAGTTGCTACATGGTCAATAAGATAATGCTATCATTTAATTTCAAACATTTTATGGGGATTTAAAATTTAAAAATAAAAATGCTTTTTTGGGATTTATGGAAATTGCAATTGCTCTTGAATGGCTGAACCGATTTTAACTGTTTAAGAGAAAAATTTAAAATTCCAATAAAATCTTTGGAAACTTTTTTTAAAAAATAAATGTTAGCGAGTTTTTAATATACCAACTTTTTATGAACTTTTTACACACAGATCGTGCGATTGGGGTCAGATATTGTAAAACATTCCTTATTGAAAGTTTAGTAGAAAAATGAGTGTTCGTTAGTAGCCAAAAATGCATCTTTAGAGACATGGAGTACTTGTGGATAAAGGGATAGAAAACATTATATATAAAGGACGACAACTAAATGACGTAATATTCCATATATATGTAATGGCATATATGGGGCGTTCAAACACAGCTTCTTCTATCTCATTTCAACATTATAATTAATTGCTTTGGCACCGATTAAGCTAAGTACACACGATTTGCATATCGGACAATATTACCAGAAAAATGGCGGAAAAACGCGACCCTGTGAATTTACAACCGTGTGAACATACAATTTTTGTTTTGCAACGTTAGCAGAAAAGTCATTGCGAGATAATTTTTGTAAGATGTGCGAAGTTTATGCATATGACAACGGCGCAATTGTCAGAAAATCATTTTTTTGGCAACACTGTCTTTAAAATATTTTTATTGGCAATCCTGCATATAAATATTTACAAAATATATGTAATTGTCATTGTCCGTACATTTGCAGCACTTTAACAGAGTTGAAAACGTTGTCCGATCTGGCAATTGTGTACACTTATACATAAGTAGTGCCGTTAATTTTAATATAGGGTCATTTCAACAACCATACCTTATTGAAAAATCCGTTTGAAGAGCATGTTACATATTTACACCTAAAATACGTGAAAACTCGTGGGTCACTGCTTCTCACCCAGATGGCTGCACTTTACATGGTAATTTATAAATTTAGCAAAACGAACAAAAAACGTATAGGTATATAAAATTGTAATAACATTATTCGTTTTTAATTAGTTATGTCAATCGAAGGGAATCCTCGTCGAGTAAGCGTTTAGCCAACCGCAGTACAGCCGGGGACGAACGTCTGTCACATACAATCACTTACATTTTCGACGCTCCTCACCACGTTTGCATAGGTGGAAACATTGCATTTCCGATTTTCTGTTTTCATTTGTTATTTATACTCACTAAATTTTCACTGTGATACAAAATACAACCAAGTCCAATTGAATAAAAAACAAAATGATATTTATTAACATATTTTAGAAGTAAATATTAATGATTGGGTCTGATAAAACTACGTATATTCCCAAATGAATAAGTAATATGAAAAGTATTACCAATTTTTCCACAGGTCAAACTATTGGCTGAGTAATCGTATAACTATGTTACGAGTATTACACAGAATAAAATAGTGTCATACTTTTAAATATTTGGGCCCAAATACATCCTAGTGGTTTAAATATGGTAATATAGTGCTTAATGTTAAGACAAATTACTTAATATTAATGAAATTGTCCCCGTTTTAAATACGAATTGTCATTATTTTTAAGATAAGGACGTCTTTGGAGCCATATATTTTCTGTGTAGATTCTAATTCGAAGCTAAATATTGTTAATCTGTGAAACTTTTTCTTAAGGTGGATAAATTGATTATTTTTCAATTATCATTTAGCAATAAACACTGTTATCAAACTCCATCATGCTCGCAATTTTGAGATATAGGTATATGATATTCTTGTTCATAATGTGTTTTTTTGAGAACTCTATCAATTATTACCTTAGGATCGGGAATTTGTTTTAAACACTTCTTTTGACATTAAATATATATTTATATAAGTAATTGTAAGAAAGTTAAGAAAATACAAACAAAAACACAATCAATAGTATCAACAATATGAAATTTTAGTTCCGCCCAAGATTACACCATTTTCATTCGCCCGCGATCTGAATGTCGGCGATCGTACTAGCATTCAATGTGTCATTGGCACCGGTGACCTACCGCTCACATTTACCTGGCTAAAGGATGGAAAACCTCTTCAACCGGCGGAGACTGCAGGCCTGCAGTTTGCGCACAATGTACGAGACAGCGGCAGTGTCAGCGGTGGGATTAGTGGTACCGGTGACGTTGCTGCATCGGGCTCCGGCTCGCAACCGACATCGATCAACTATGCCCTCGGCCACAGCTCGAAACCCTATACGAATGTCGATGGTAGTAGCGGTGGTGAAGGAGACGGCGGCCTAGTGACAATTCGCCAAAATGATGATTTCACCAGCGCCCTCAGCATTACAAGTGTGACGAGGGCTCAGAGTGGCACCTACACATGTCGCGTCCAAAACGATGCCGCTACTGTATCGCACTCTGCACAGCTAAGAGTTAATGGTATATGATGACTGCATGTCCTCGTTTGCATATCGATTTCTGGTTTATGTAGCATTGTACGCATGTCCACTTATACATATTGTTACTGCATGAATATGTTTATTGTTAACGCACTCTATTAACGTTTCATTTGATTTTCCTTTCACTCTGTACCTATGTCGATTTTCTGTTATGCCTTCCGGCTTCTTTTCATCCTACTCCTCCTCCTCCTCTACCTCCGCCGTCCACATTTACAACCTTGTCTCAAACAACAGTAAATTGAGACCTGTTCCGTTAAATACGACATGATGTCTTTCTCTTGAACCTTCCTTAGTTCCACCGCGCATATCGCCGTTTAGCTTTGAGGATGAGATAACCGAAGGAATGCGTACTCAGCTCATGTGCTCGAGCAGCCAGGGTGACCAGCCATTTAATATTACCTGGCTGAAGGACGGTGCATCGATACAAAGTGGCATCAATGGCGATTCCGGCGGGAAACATCAAGATATCCCGAGCAGTAACAGTGGAAGTGCTTCCAAACCTCCAGATCCATCGCTGATCATCAATGAATATGCTCCGTTTTCGAGCATTTTATCTATACATAATGTGACGTCGCGACACAACGGCAACTACACCTGTCGAGTGACGAATCGTGCTGGATCTGTGGAATACACGGCAATGCTTTCCGTGTCCGGTAAATTGCAAATGACAATCTCTTGCACTGCGGCACATACACATCACTTCACAAGGCACAAAATACAAAAACTGCAATTTCATCGTTCACCACTAATTAAATATTCCGGTACACATTTTCTGTTCTAAACTCTGTTGCCTCAGAGCAACAGCGAATTTGAAAATAAAATAACTTCAGCGCTATTTAGCCATTTAGCAAAATATATTTAACACGCAAAACATTCCTTTTCTTTAGCTTAATAATTAGACCTCTGATTTTTTGTATTCGAGTATTTTAATTTTTCATCCGATTAGAACCAAACTATTCAAACTGCACTAAAATTTTCTATATTTGAACTATTAAACGACTAAATGCAATGTTGGTCCAATCGGATGAAACATTAAAGTATGCAAAAAATCCTATGTCTATTCATAATGCATTCAGCGCCATCGTCAAAAAACATTAGAATAGTCTCTTCTGTTTTCGCCAAAAATTTATTACGCCGCTTTACAACACTTCTTATTGTTATAAATACATATTGATACGAATAAATGCATTGATATACTATGCAACAACATTTTTGTCGAAGGGCAGCGCATAACATTTTCTTCGGTAATACGGAGTCCAAATAAATATAAATATAAAAAAATGTTCTTTAAAATTCCAATTTTCTTGTAAGGTGCCTTTAATATTTGGACCATATTTTTTGAAGTGTATCCTCGATAATGCCTGGATACATGTAAATTAAATTAATTAAATTAATTAATATATACTACAAATGATGGTAATGAAGCTTTCATGTGGAAACAGAAGTTTAGTAACTGTCGTTAAAAAAAATTTAAAAAAATCGGTTTTTGCTGTTACGGAAGAACCATAAAAAATAGAAAAAATTCGCCAACAATTGTTTGTTCCATATTTTGAAAGCTAGCTTCCCAACGAAGAAAACAATGGCTATTTGAACAAAATCTATCCATTCGTGCCAGCAAAAACGATGTTTTTGGAAAAAATTTTTTTTTCTATGTAATTGTTTTAACGACAGTTACTAGACGTCAGTTTCTACATGAAAGTGACGGTTTTAGAATTTTTAGCCCCCATAATTTCATTTAATTTAAATGGTATCTCGGCTTTATCGAGCTCTTACATCAAAAAAATGGTTCAAATACTAAAAGTACCTTCCATGAAAATTGGAATTTTGGAAGAAAAAATGTGAAAAAAATTTTTACCATTAAAAATTAAATTTTGGTTTCATAAAATAGTATGCGTCAATCTATACAAAAAAAAAGTTTTTTGGTCCTGGACAAAAAAAAATTTTTTTGTTGCATTTCCAACATTAAAAACAAAAATATAAAAACTCGATGACTGTGGATTCACAAAAGGGTTTGTGGACATCCTGTATGTGGTTATCTAGATTAAATTCAAGTTCATGGGGCCCGTTCTCAAAAAATAAGAAAAATTCATCAAAACAAGTAAGAAAATTTCACTCCAGTGAACCGACTAAGGTATACACTCACATTGTGAGTAATGTAATATTGACTATTACACGAATTTATCTGTCAATTTCAGTGAGAGGTACCAAAAGGGTTTTAACAAGTACACATATTTTTCGCTGAACAGCAGATATTTACTTCAAATACATTGCACAGTGCTCTGGTATATGGGTATTTAGGTTATGATTTCAGTTTTGGTATAATTTGGTAATTTTGTGTGGGAGGTACCAAAAGGGGCGAGCAAAAACAATATAATTTAAGAAGACGTTCCTTCCTGTAGCGAGTAATTATCAGTTACGAACGAATAGGAATTTGATTCCAACGAGTGAGGTTTTTCGCGGATTTTCAGACCGTTTTTCCCGAATTTTTTGTAATTGTCACAATTAAAAAATTAATATTAATCGATAAGTGCAAAAAAAGTTTAATCAATGTTCGCTGAATACTGTTTTTCGCATGTTACAATTCATTCCTATTCCTTCGTAACTGATAGATTTTGACGTTTCGGCCTGAAGGAATGTCTTCTTATATTCTATTTGTCCTTGGCTATAAGTACTTTAAAAGCAATGGAATATGCAAATTTTGTAGTATTTTCTTCCATTCTAGTATTTCACACTATAAGCTGTTAACTTTTTGAACAAAACGGTAGCTTTGTGTGTGAGGTACCAAAAGGGGAGTGGCAATAATCCCCATACTTCACTGAACTGTAGGTACTATAAAAAATAATGTTTTTATAGTACCTACAGTTTCAAATAATTGTATGCACTGTTATTAAAGTTATAAGCTGTAAACTTTTGGTGCAAAATGTTCCTTTTGTGTGGAAGGTACCAAAAAGGGTGCAGTAACTTCGCTCACTAATAAACTAAGAATAATATAATATGTGTGGAATTTCAGAAGAATAGAATTCGTAATGTAGAAATTATTATAGAATAAATATTGCATTAATCCCATCTCCTAACTTAGCCTGAGATAGAAAAAACTATTACCACATACCAAGTTTAAAGTCAATCGGTTACTCTTTTCGAGAGTTATCGTGCGTACCAACCTGACAGTTAGACGATCGGACATTGCTCTAATGACTTAAAATGACCCTTCGATGTATTACACTTTTGGCCGGTGGCAAATGATATACACTCTCGTCACACTAACGTGAGGTTATAAATATAAGAAAAAGTTATGGATCCCAAAACCCAATAATAAGGGTGGCATGTCATAACGTCCAAGGCCATAATGACCATGGACACTATGACCCTATAAAGAGTGACATAAGGTCCATGGACTTTATGTCGATTTGGTCCGCGTAGCTGGCTTTGGGCGTACCCCAGAGGAGAAAATCTTTAATATCGGCCGAAAATCGCAACGACCGTTTTTGGATATCCTAGAGGAGAAAATCTTAAATTCCGGCCGAAGGTCGGCCACGATAATCCGAAAGTTGTCTTCAATGACCACTTACAGACTAAATGATCTCTTCTTTGGTCACTCTAAACATGGACGTAGTGACACCGTGTTTGTGGACACTGTGACACGTTTTAAAGTGTCATAATATCCATCCTAATGACATGGACATTATGACACTGGACGTTATGATATGTCACCATAAAAAGGATACGGAAACCCAAATCCTCTAAAATGAGTCAAATCTGGTAATGAGTCAAACCCGAAGTATCGGGATCTTGCCTGCGCACGCTTCGACCACTGACATAGAAAATGTTCCACCGATTCAATAACTTTCCTACATTCATCGTTATGATCAACATCTTTCGTTTTCTGCACATTTGGGTCTTCCATATTATCTTTGTAATTATCCCTACTGGTTTGCTGATATTGCTATTGCTAACATAGGAGAGGAAGACGACTGTGTCGACGCAGGCTGGTAATATGCACTCTATTGAGTGCCACCCCTGCGCTTTAAAGATTGGTGAAATCTGCCCAGATGGTGCACTGGATGTTGCAAAAGTGTCAGAGCAGCATATGGCGGAAACTAGTTTTTCGCTCCCTTCCGATGTGTTTGAACGATTGGAGCAGCTACTTATCGGAGGATCGCAAATATCCTGTGAGGATGAGCTTCTAGCGGATACAGACTACGAGGCAGATATAGTGCTGGTGCAAGGTAGTAAGACGGATTAACTTCTATTAGACTAGACAGTGGAACTTATGTGGAACTGCAGTTATCTATTACACAAAGGCTATCTAATCAATGTAGTCTTTACCGGGCAGAAATTTTTTTATTATGTAGAGATGTAGCAGAATGACTGAATGAAGAGATGGCTGCAGAGTTCTGTATTCACTCGATATGGTGCCGGGCAACTAGGACATACCAGGGATCTGCAAAGCAGATTAACTTGAATGACTGGGAACACGCTCCAGGGAATATGGGATATGTGTACATACCTCTAGTGACCTGCAAACTCTTCTTGAGAGGTAATGGTATTGCGGATATAAATGACAGGGGGTGAGTAGTCAGAAATTGGATACATTCCAGGCTGATGTCACCCTCCCTAAAATGCAAACGCCCTGCTGTCCTTATCGAGACAGGTCGTTTCACTTATCGTGTCTGCCATGACATTTCACTTTCTTATAGGACTCCACGCAGAGAGATTGAATGAGATGCGAAATGACTTTTTCAGAAGCTGTGGATACGAAGAGGAAAATAAATGAGTAGAACACCTTCTGTGTCTATGCTCCGTTTTCTCTAGGTGGCGGCAGGCTACCCTAGGCTCTCTTTTCTTTGTGGAGTTAGCAGGCTTGGCGGATTTTAGTAAAAATTACAAGGCAACTTTGCAATTTTTTAGTTCCAGTATCTGAAAACAAAAATAATATTTATATAGCCTAAAATGTACCCTTTCATTTGACACCCATATCGTCAATTGAAAAATAAAAATTGAATAATTTTATCATTAAAAAATTACATGACCTTTTAATCACGAACTCGATCAAAAAATTATAAACTGAGTACACAGTTTTGTGTCTAGCCAGCTTTCAGAATTTTATAGACATTTATATGACAAATAATTTTTGTTCAATTTTGTCGCACGGTGTTACGAATATTTATACTCGTACATCAACTATTTGGAGCAAATATCCAAACACAAAAAAAGACACAGTAGTATCAGAGCAGTACTACAGTAGTTTTACAGCAACGATTTTCAACTGTAATTCGAAAAAACTTTTAAAATGAAAAGATTTCAATCGGATGTACGCCGGCTTTTTCTACACGATTTGAACTGATTAGGAAAATGTTATTGAAATGAAAACATTTTATTTATATTCAAAAAAAATCATTTTTTGAATCCTTTGAAACTTATTAAAACACTAATACAAATTTGATCATTTACATCAAGCAAAGGCTTAAAATGCATTGTACAAACATCGAAAAATGTTAACACTTGATTGTGCATTTCCATGTTAAGTGATGAAACATTTTTGTCTTTTGTCAGGGATTTCAGTGAAACATAATACCACACACAATATTGTGTGTTGTGAACTACACAATCAAATTATTTTGAAAAAATATAATACATTTCGCACCTGTTCCACAAAAGGGGAACAACTCAAATTGAAACAAATGAAAACCAGTAAGGAAAGACAGAAAGTCGGGCGGGCCCACTATATAATACCCTACACCTCCCTAACAATGCGAAAATGGGCATTGCGATAAGAATTCGGCAGTGTTCAAACATGTAATAATAAAACTCTCTCTGCCGAATTTAGTACTGATCGGATATAAAACACGGTTTCCACAGCGCTTACATGTCAAATCAGGTAAAACCTAAATATGGGGGATATATCTAAATCTGACCTGAATTTCCCCGAATTTGGTAGTTTTCATTCATGCAATAAGAGAACTCTCTCTGCCGAATCTCGTACGTATCGGATATAAAATACGGTTTCTAGAGATGATAGAACTGAGGATATTCACCAGTTTTTTTTTAATTTTTTATAAAGGACTTTCTTTAAGAACAGAATATCATATATTTATATTGTTGATTATTGTCTAGGTATATTTTCACATTCCTAAGCTGCTCGCGATGCAATTATGCATAAAGTTTGCTGTGGTCAGGGTATTGTGGACATCCTATTACACATTGTTAAATATAATTGCTTCTTTCATGCAAAATTACGCCCTCAAATCGTGAATAACTTCGGTACTATCAGCGAGAATCAGCGATTGAGTCCATGATGTCCGAAATTTTTAGAGGTTATGTAATATCGCTCGAGCTCCATGGCGGCTCAATATAAAGCCTATATTTATTTGGGGGATATTCATTAAACAAAACAAGCTTTCATTTGAGATGCGGACAACCGCGATTAATTTTTTTTTGACCCGACCTAATATATATTGGGACTATGTTTAAATCTGAACCGATTTTGACCAATTTCAATAGGGATCGTCCTTGGGCCAAAAAAGAGCACTGTGCTAAATTTCATCACAATCGGACCATAAATACGACCTGCACTTTGATCACAAGACTACATGGACAGACAAACGGACATGGCTACATGGACTCAAAAAGTGTTCCTATGTCGATCGGTATAATAAACTATGGTTCTATTTCTTCTCTTTTTGGGCATTTAAAAAATATGTCAAAAATTATGAAAATATCTTCTTAATAGTAATTTTTGCAATGACATATTTCCGTTAATGTTAATTTATAGAACGTAATATTTCCGGGAACAGTTTTTGACCACTAGTGAGATATTTTTAATTTTGAGTTGTTACCCGTCTGTGGAACAGTTGCGATATGTATAACTAACAGTAAGTTTTTTCTTGCTTACTTTAAAATTTTTTATGTCATATTATTGAAAAAAGCAAAAATATTTCCTCTTTTTAAGCTACCTGAGGGATATTTTTAAGATTTGTTTTCTTTTGCCACAGAACTGTTGGTCACAGCTTTTGTTTAGTATTCAATAGTGACGAAAGGTTATTTCCGACATTTTAATCCGGGCTATTGAGTAATATGTAAATAAAATTATACTATTTTTTATAAAGAGTGCAAACATTTACTAATATGTTGTAAAAAGTCACATATAGATAGCCTTTACCAATAGAAAGATATACTTTTTGTATTAAAGCCAGTATATTTAAAAATACAAAATTTTAAGCCCGTTTTTATATTTTTTTCAAAATAATTTATATGGATTGTTGACAAAACTTAATTACTATCATGCCAAGTTTCACTAAAATCCGTGACATCAATTGAACTTAAAGGTAAATATTTTCAAACTTCGGGAATTTTCAATTTCATTATTCTCAATTCTCGTACATCTCAACATTAATTACACTGAAATCCCCCATATTGGCATGATGTCCACCGCCCGCCACGACATTATACGAGTACATAAAAGGAATCTCTACGTTTCATTCATTGTTTGGTGGCGTTTGACAGTCACACAAGCAACCAACAATAGAACAACAACTATTATCAATGTTTTCTGTCCACAAATTGGTGCAATTAATTCCTCAAGTCAATGAATATGTTACAACCTAAATATAACCACAGAAAAATTTAATGACAAATTTTACTTTGGCTTGATTTCCAGTAAAAGTTTAAAACTTGATACTGAATATCAAATTCATCATTGCAGCTTTTACATTAGTTCCATTTAAAACAATTGAAGATTCGTGATCATTGATTTGTTGTCGCATTATTCATTCACTGTAGATGATTAAATAAATTTTCCGGAAATATACCTATCGATATGTCATTATACATATGTATTTAACATTTTCATCGATCCAATGAATTGTGCCTGGATGGATGTCTAGCAAGTTAGGTACATTAAATGCAAACAATTATGGCGAACATTATGAATAATAACTGTATCATCATCCATCCAACAACAATCTTTTCAGAGTGCAATTCTGAGGAAAAGTTACCTGTTGCAGGCATTTTTCTGGTTTAAATTTCCCCTTATCTTCGAAACTGTTACTTTCATATGTACAAACCTTTTCAAGAAAAACTCTTTTCGAAGCCATCCCTCCCCAGTCCGAGGTTTAGAACAGAAAATGTGATTTACCTCATTGTCAAAGACGAAATAAGAAGAAAGCGAAAATGTTGCACAGCAACCGGAGAGCACAATGCCACTACCACCACGCACGCAGCACGGATCGAGCACCATCACAGAGCACCTCGTATTGATTCACTGAGACATGCAACCAATAGATGAGCACTTTGTAATACTGCATCTGTATCTGTACCTTTATCTGTCATTGTTACACTGTATCTTTCTGTGCTTCTATGTCTACTCTTTCCATTTTCGTTAAGTTCTGTCTTTCTCTTGTGTTGAATTTCCATTTTTCCTTTCTCAACCTTATACTCTATGCAGCTTAACATTTTATTTTAATATTTGCGCATAAATATAAAATAATCCTACTTACTTACTTATATACCACATATTGTTATTGCGGTAAGTCATATGAATTAGATTTAGATTCTCAAGGTATGTTTCGCATAAGAAGCATTCGTATTACATAAGTAGTTTGTATGCATGCTGTTTTCGAGCACCATTTTAGTTAATCTGAGAAAAATGCACCACTTCTTGAATTAATATTCAATAACATTATGCACTAGTACCACCACGTTGGATCATCAAGCCTACCGATCAGGATGCCATTCTCGGCAATCCAATTGTTTTGAGATGCCAAGCCGACGGCTTCCCTGTGCCAGCATTGCAATGGAAACAATCAATTGGTAAGATACATATATTCGGACATTCCCCCCAAAAGTTGTCGGCACTTTTAGTGATTTGTCCGCTATGATAGGTGATTCTGGAGAATATCGAGAACTCACCTACAGCATTGGTAACGGCAATTCCAAATCGGTGATTGAAACCCACAGTAATGGTTCGCTAATCATCCCCAAGGTTGGAAGAGAGCACGAGGGCAGCTATTTGTGTCAAGCTAACAACGGTATAGGGGCTGGCTTGAGTCAACTCATTAAGGTGACTGTTCATGGTAAATCAGCGACCGATACTTTATTGTAGCAGACTCTGTAAATGTTGTTATATTTCAGTTGGACCTACAGTTACGGTTTCCAAAAAACAAGTTACAGTTCGGCGAGGAGACCGTGTTACATTGCGGTGTGAGGCCGACGGTGATCAACCTTTGGACGTTTCGTGGCGAGCTAAAGCTAACCGTATCGACCCTTCGTTTGATGTCCGCTACCATGTAAAGGATTCCCCCCTGAGTAGAGGAGTTGTATCAGAACTGACCATACTTCAAACGATATTAAGTGATCGTGGAGAATATACATGTATAGCGAGCAATGCATATGGTCATGATCGTGCCGTTATTCATTTACAGGTCCAAGAGCCACCGAACTTTCCAGTAAACTTGCATGTAACCGATTTGGGAAGCCGTTCGGTGACACTGGCCTGGTCTCCCAATGACCAGGACACTGTTTCTCTTGGCGGTAATAATAGAGATTCGCAACCAATATCAAACTACATTTTGCAGTACAAGAAAGCTGGAGGTAAGATATATAGGCTGATAATCACTTTTTGAAAGATGATATTGCGATCCCAAATACATCACAATGCCTAGATGTTTCATTTCTTAAGATGAGACAGCACACGCAACTTATTATATTCTGATTAAGAATTCAGAATCACTGGAATTTATATTATACTATCTGGACCCGGTCCACTTTGTTGCCCCAGGTTTAGATTTCCGATATCGTCAATTTTTGGATCAATCAGTCACACAAATTGTTCGAGATATTTAAATTTCAAAACATGGCTCATGGGCGGGGTCACGCCTATTGGTCCGATCCTGGCCATTTTTGGGCCAATACCTAGACTGCCGTCAAATGCATATTCACACAAATTGCAGAACTCTCGCTAACAAATAGTGCAAGATATCTCAATTTCAAAATGTAGCTTATATGGGCGGGGCCACGCCCATTGGTCTGATCCCGCCCATTTTGTACCAATCATATAAACTAAATGCATAAACATCCTACCCTATTTTCTGTGAAATTTTCTAGAAGATCGGCCCAGCCGTTGAGACGTCTATACGGAACAGCAAACACACATACATTTATTTGTATACCCTACACCACACTGTGGTACAGGGTATTATAACTTTGTGCATTTGTTTGTAACACCCATCGTTTATTATACCGATCGACTTATAGTCACATTCTGAGTTGATTTAGCTATGTCCGTCAGTCCGTCCGTTACAAGTCGCAATTATGGTACGATCTCGACGAAACTTTACACACATCTTTTTTTGGCCCATGGACGATCGCTATTGGATTTGGTTAAAATTGGTTCAGATTTACATATAGCTCCCATATATATCTACCTCCGAATTGGCTTATATGCATTGTATAAGTAACAGTTTTGATCCGATTTGTACAAAAATTGGCACAGAGCAGCCTCGTGATACACTTAGAGACAATACACAAACTAAAAAAAAACTGTATTTTATATCCGATCAGTACGAAATTCGGCAGAAACAGGTTTCTTATTACCTGAATTAACACTGCCAAATTTGAGGGAAATCGGTTATTTAGATATAAATTTAGATATAGCCCCCTTATATATGTTACCCCCAATTTAACTTGACAGCGCTGTAGAAACTGTATTTTATATCCGATCATTGCGAAATTCGGCAGAAAGAGGTTTCTTATTACATGAATGAGCATTCAGGGAAAATCGGTTCAGATTTAGATATGACCTTCATAAATATGTTCCTCCTGATTTGGTATCAAAGCGCTATAGAAGTTGTACTTTACTTCTGATCATTACAAAATTTGGCAGAAAGATGTTTTTCAATTTAGGAACGAATATTGCTTAATTTAGCGATAATCGGTTAAGATTTAGATATAGCCACATATATATCAAATTATTATCGCAATGACCCTTATCGCATTGTTAGGGAGTTGTAGGGTATTATATAGTCGGCCCGTCCGACTTTCTACCTTTCCTTACTGGTTATATATAAATAGATGTAAGGTGTGTGATAAAGGGTCTCACAAAATCATGCACATCATTTACATTTTAATAAAAAAAACACTTTACTCCACAGATGTTTGGCACGAAGGTAACAATCAGAAGCTGCTGTCTGGTGAAAAAACCACTGCTCAAATTGGATCATTACGTCCAGCACAAGCATATCATTTTCGTCTATATGCCGAAAACCATTTGGGCACTAGTGCACCTAGCGACATCCTCCTACTACAAACGGATGCTGAAGCTCCCAGTGGCAGACCCCAAGATGTATCAGCCGAACCCTTGGGACCACAACAGCTCTTGATCACGTGGCGTCCACCTGAACGTGATACATGGAATGGCGAGCTATTGGGTTACACAATTGCGTACCAGAAGCATGGCGCGACTGATAGTTTCCAAAATTTCACGAAAGTCAGTAGTCTGGGTGGTGAAGGTCTCAATGACTTCCGATTGATAGGGTTGGACAAATACACTCAATATGCAGTTACCGTTTCTGCATTCAATGTGAAAGGCGATGGTCCGCCAAGTGAAGTGGCCTTAGGTCATACGTTGGAAGACGCTCCCTCGGCACCACCACAGGGTGTAACCTGTATAGCACTGACCGCCCAAAACATACAGATATCGTGGCAGTCGCCACCTAAGGAGAATCACCATGGCGTTATTCAAGGCTACAAGGTTTTATATGAGCCAGGCAATTTTGATTCCGAGTATGGCAGTAGGGAAACCAAAATTACATCTGCCTTGAGCACTGTCTTACATGGCTTGCAACCTTTTACGAACTACAGTGTACAGGTACTGGCATTCACAAGAGCTGGGGAAGGTGTTATTAGTCCAACTGTGTCGTGCACCACTGAAGAAGCAGTTCCGGATGCCCCCGAAAGAGTCAAGTCTGTCGTCAATTCTGAGTCATCCGTCATTATTAGTTGGTTGCCACCGAGGCGTCCAAACGGCGTTGTTACCAAGTACAACGTTTATATTCGTATTCTGGATAAGGGTCAGGAACTAAAAATTCTGAAGGAAGTTTTGCCGGCGCAAAACCGTCACTTCGAAGCCAAGGATCTTTCAACGCGAGAGACATATGAGGCTTGGGTAACAGCTTCAACTAGAGTCGGACAAGGACCCAGTACCCCTGTGATTAAACTCATACCCAGTGCTTCGGTACCGGCCGCAATAATATCATTTAGTCAAACTTTGAGTGTCAGTTGGAGAGTTGACATGAAATTGCCATGCCTTTTCGTGGGATCTCCAAAGCCGAATGCCGAATGGAAAGTCCTAAATGCGCGAGCCAAAAAACACTTCCGTCTGGAGGTAAGCAATGACAATACTCTTACCTTAAGAAGTATTCAGCGATCCCATGAAGGAAACTACTCCTGCGTTGTGAGAAATGCAATCGGTTCAGACCACATTGTATACCAATTATTTGTCCAAGGTTTGTATTAGATTAGGCGCGTAGTTATTTTTACAAGTTACACCACTTCTTGTACCACTGTTACACCACTTCTTGTATTGTAGTTCCACCTTCGGCTCCAGCAATATCAGTCATCGGGACAACGACCAATTCAGTATCCTTGCAGTGGAAAGTTGAAGACATTGGAGGAGCACCCTTGAGAGGATTCACTCTGACATACCGCAAAGAGTTTGGCGACTGGGAGGAGATACAACTGGACCGTCGAGTCAATTCTCATCTTTTGGAGTCGTTGCAGTGTGGAACAAGATATCAATTTACATTAGTTACTTTCAATAAAATTGGTACTAGTGCTACCAGTTCCATTGAAATAGGAAAAACCAAAGGTACTCCTTTGAGTTGAATGGCCCATTGCGATTAAATATTAAATAATTGGTTATTTTGGCAGGAAACAAACCAATTGCTCCAAGCAAACATAGTCTTATACGACCAAATATAACATCAGCCCTCATAGAACTGTCCTCATGGCAAGATGGCGGATGTCCCATACAATACTTCAGCATTGAGTTCAAGCGTTATGGCATTTCCAGCGACTGGATCATTGTATCTAGCCGCATTGAGACGCACGTAAGTCACTGTAATTTCCATGAATCTCCTTTTAGAGTCGTGTAGTTAAAATCATGTACGTAAATTAACCATTCGTATCACATATAACAAGCGGCTTCATTAACCCCCCTTTTGGCCTTCATACGTAGACATGGTTGTAAATGCAATGAAAGATACTTCTTCCGCGAAATTTTCAAAATGTCACTACTTGTCAATAGATTTAGCTTTGGTTTAATCTCTCACCTATAGTTAATGATGTTGCGAGATTTGCAATGGTCTCATTGTCGTGTGAAGAACGCGTTTCTTTCAGTGCATATTTGGTGAGACCACCTATATATAAATTAACTTGTATCTTTGTTCTAAATATCTATAGACGCGTTACACCATTGGCGACTTGGAATCGGGTACCATATACAATTTGCGTGTAACAGCCCATAATAATGCTGGGTCAACCATCAAGGAGTATACATTTGAAACATTGCGCTATAGCGGTATGTCCCGCGATTTGGATCAGACTGATTTGCCCCCGGTGAATTCTTTGTTCAGAGATGCCCATCTGATAGCGGTGATTATAACATCTGTCTTCGGCACTATATTGGCTCTGATCGGAGCCTGTATATGTTTCAAGAATTGTAAGTTTTACTTTGGTTGTAAGTTTCATTTTCAATTGCTGTTACTATTTGTACCTTCGGGGATTTATCGCAGACCCACGACATATATTTTCACGCAATGTGGATACGCTGAGGCCGCCTGGCAACGAGGGAAAGGATCTACAACACCGTGAGCAATATTATGGTACGATGCGCAAATCGTGTCAGCAATCACCGGGAGATTCGGTTGTTGCACTTGAGCGCATACCTGAATACTCTGAAGATATATATCCTTATGCTACATTCCATTTACCAGAACACGAGAACCAATCGGCCAATATTCCGCTCAACCGAAAGGGTATGCAACCGGCGATGTACGATCCACGCAGCGGCGATGACAACACCCTATCCAGTACGGGTATGAAAGTGAAACGATCAGTATCGGGAAGTGGCAATATATCCATGGGTGGTGGCGACTGCAGTCACACCAATACCGAAAAACGCCACAAGCGGCGTTCGAAGACTATCAAATCGGAATCCGAAGAATACGACAGTCTGAACAGTGATAGTGATTTGAGTGGTGAACGCATACGGGATGACAACCGTAGTACACGAACGGATGCCTCCAGTCAAATTGACAATTCGGCATACAATAGTGAGTATGAAAGCAAAAAATCCAGGGTATATGTCGCCTTAATTGTGTTTGTGGTTTCATTCAAAGTCCATGGTCATAGTCCCCGCAGTGGCAGCAGCAACAAAGAACGCCTGTCGGTATTTAGCAGGCCTCAACTTCATAGTAAGTTAGTACCTATTTTATATATTCAAAGACAGTAAACTCACCCCATTCATAAGATACTAATCCTGCATTACCGCTCCTAAAATCTCAGACATACCGTAGGATACCATCATTAACACATGTAACTCACACTCCCATTTAGTCTACAGTTCCTCTATTATTCCGAACTGGGCGGTCAAGCGCTGCTTACCGTTCGGATATAACATGAGAAGCTTTAGTGCCAAATGTCGCTCATCCCACTAACACATACTAACTTAACCCTTATCTAAAAATTTGCATATTTACACTCATTTAGAAAACATTTTACCGAAACGCAAGAAAGATTCTACGAACGAGAGCTCACACACTTCTAATGGGCCGGCAGAATCGACTAACGCCGATGTACTTGCCAAAAATCCTAAGCGTCCCTCCTTTAAATCACCCAGATCCCTTTTTCAGATCATTAAGCCCACAAAGGCTCTAAGCAATGTCCAGACAACCACATTCCCCACCCCATCTCCAACTGCATGCTCCACAACTTTGAACGTATCACCCGAATGTGCTGCAAAGCCGAAGATTCGACCTCAACCCAAACCTCCACATCAGTATGTGCATCTGGTACAACGTCCCACTTCTGATACCACCATAACAGCACAGCATCAACAGCCCACACGTCCTCCGTCACCTTCACCCTCTTATCGTTTTGCATCATCCTCCAAGCATGACAATACGGCCGTCACAGCCACCACTACCCAGCCACAGGCACAACCACCACATCAGCCGCCGTCCATCCAGAACAACCGCAGTAGCCCTAGTGCATTGATCATTCTGAAGTACTCGGGCAGCGGCAGTGGTAGTAGTGACAGTGTTGGATATCAGAAGAGCTCCCTATCAAATAGGCAAGATAAGATTGATCGTTGACTATCATTTACTCACATACATACAGTGGATGACAAAATTGTACGTGCAGTAAGTATGTGTTGATTTTAAACGGAAAGAGCAAAACAGCGTTCGAAACTAGATAGTCATGAAATCATTTTCCCAAAAATTTACTTTTTTCCTTGAAGCCAGGATAAGCATTAATGTTAGATTAAATAGAAACACCGCACAACGGTGTGGAAGGAATTAAAGAAAAAAGGAAATTATTCTAACCGGGCTTTCTTACTTAGATAACTGATTGCGACAAAACTTGGCATGCTAGTATAAGAGGTTTAATTTAATAATTTAGATTTTAAATTTTGGCCTATGGTATGTAGGGGCAGACTTACAGGGCGGTCAGCATTGATGCATTGGGTATAAAAAATGTTCAAGCGGGTGTGGCTTTTGTCTTTGTTGTCTGATTTGAACACTCTTTTTCGTTTACATTATACTAAGCCTTGCTACAAAAGGAATTTTTACCTAAGAGCCATTTGATATATCTGCAACTGAAAATTTAGATACACCCACAATACCAATTGTCAGCCAGATCAGTTGAAATTTGCGGCCTTTATTTCGCACTATGGGCGGAAATGGGAAAATGTGGCCAAAACTCTGTAAAATCCACAAAAATGGTATTCATATTGAGTCGGCAAAACAAAGCTGCGACTTTAAATGTTGAAATTTTTTTCGAATGATAACTTGTTTTTGACAATTCTGTCAATAACAATATACAACGCTTGATTATTGATTTTAATTATCAAAATTCATGCTTGGTTCAGAAAGAGCATCGTGCACTTTTTTGTTGGAAAATTGTTTTCAGCGTCGAAACTCATTTCTGCTCGAATCGATACGTGAGCCAACAAAATTGATATTTGGTGTCAATAACAGACAGATGCGTTGCAGGAACTGCTAATGCATCCCGAAAAATGAACTTTTTGTTGTGGATTATGGGCCGGTGGCATCATTGGACCATACTTTTTCAAAGACGACGAAGACAGGAACGTTACTGTGAATAGCGAGCGCTACAGTGAGATGATCACAAACTTTTTTTGCCCAAAATGGCTGACATGTGGTTTTAACAATACCCGAAGTTACTCTAACATGAATGCATTTTAAGCTGTTTACAATTATTCTCCATTTTTGTAACCAGGGCTGTGGAGTCGAGCCAAAACTACTCGATTCCGACTCCCGGGGTCGAATTTTAAAATCATTCGACTCCGACTCCAGCTCCGACTCCGGCAGTTAAATAACACAAATTTCTGGAATTATATTTCTACTAAGACGTGAGTTCATGTTATTAAAAAAAAGGTATAGCTTTGATGAAAAATATAGGTATTCAATACCAGTATTTAAAATAAAATTGTATTATTTATTTATCGACGCTGGACTTGCAAGTTCCAACTAATATGACAATTCTTCCAACATTGAATCATGATGAAATGTTCATCAATCACTGCCTCTTTTTAATATATCGCTATTTTTGGAGATTATGTTTGCTTCAATTAACCAGTTTATTCGTTAGTTATTATACCCTACAGCATACAGGGGGTTATAAAGTAGTTTTTTTTACAGATTTGTAAAAAAGCTAGATTTGTAAAACCTTAAAATATACCGTTCTGCTCAGTATCACTAGCTGTCCGTCTGTCCATCTTAAGTTGTTCCTTAAGTACAGGAGGAAATTTCACTACGATCCTAATAAAATTAGGCAATAAGAACTCTTTCTCACTAGAGAGCAAACCTATTTAAATTGGTGAAAATCAGTTCAGATCGATATTGCCCCAGGTATAAATGTTTCTTCAGATTTGGCCTTGTAACGCTATGGAAGCTGTATTTCACATTCAATCATTTTGAAATTTAGTTGTGTGGAACTTATTTATCTAAAAAAGCATATTGTCGAATTTTAAAAAATCTGTATTTCACATTCAATCAGTTTAAAATTTAGTAGGGTGGGACTTATTTATCCAAGAAAGCATATTTTCGAATTTTAAAAAAATCTTTTTAGATT
This sequence comes from Eudasyphora cyanicolor, assembly GCA_963930755.1. NCBI lineage: Eukaryota > Metazoa > Arthropoda > Insecta > Diptera > Muscidae > Eudasyphora > Eudasyphora cyanicolor. The sequence continues at coordinate 97,851,576 of OZ005737.1, forward strand.
CAGATTTATAAGGTAATTATCTCAATTTTATATTTACAATATCTGAGCTTATTCTGCTCTAACAAGGTGTTGTACGGTATCATATAGTTGATTTCGCCCGGCATTTCCTTTCTTGTTTTGTACTCGCTTAGGAATAGTGTATAGTCCTGCAAAAATAAATTTTTTTGTTATCTAAATATAATCAGAGCTTTCCTAAAACTACTTTACATAAAAACTCGATAGTTTGGTTAACTTTATAGATATTTTTGGCATACAAAAATATTTGGTTAAAAGCTTGGAATATTTTATCCTTCTTTTGTACCAAAATAGATTTCCAAAAATTTTTTTTGTGCAAAATTCTATCACACAATCCAACTCGGAGTCGGCCATAATATTTCGACTCCGGACTCCGACTCCGGCCACATCTCTGTCCGAAATCTGAAGAAAAATCGGAGGGAAATTCGGAAGGATTTTTCGACAAGTTTCAAGGCCCAGTTAGGCAAACTTAACCGTAACGCCCCCGTAGCGTAACGAATCAGCTGATTCAATCTGTCATATGGAAATCAGTGTAAACGATTAGCCAACGTAAACGGACGGCTGAATCTGTTGAAATCAGAATTGGACGTTCCGTTTACGTACAATTTGACAACAGCTGATACTACATGCTGTTTACAATTACAATTGTATGTTCACCGAGAAAAGTAAAGAAAATAATTTATTAAATATTTGTTGTTTAGAAGTGCAAATAAAAATGAAAGACGAATATTTGATTTCATTGATGCAGTCGCACGAGTATTTATACAATAAATATAATCCAGCATATAGGATATCTGAAAAAAAAGCGAGAAGCTTGGAAGCAAATTGGCAAGGAACTGGGCGTTACAGGTGAGTATTATGAAGATCGCGGCTGACTCCATTAAAAATTAAATTTATAATCTGCTTCAGGATTCTTTTGACGACAGTACGAGACAATCATTGCGCCAATCTTCTTCATTATGGGTTAATTTGACAGCAATATAAGCGTCTCTACAAACGTGGACTTATTTATAGATAAAGATTGGATTGGATTTGGCTGAGTCCCTCTTCAATGGAAATAGACATAAGTATAGGGTTTTCCATTAAGGACATAACAACACAGAGGCCCTTATTCATAAAAATTTAATGAAGGTTTGAAGAACGCTTTAACACTGCTAAAGCCTCAAATTTTCTTTAAATTTTTATGAATAAGGCCCAGAATATTTAAGATATAGAGTTCAAATTTATTCCAGTTGTAGTGCAAAGGTTACATTTTACGAATGAAATTCAATTTCGGTCATATGACCACCACGAGCCCGTCAACAGCGATTTATTCTTTGGACCCAATTTTCCACCACTCTTGGACACATTTCGACCGGAACGTTGGCAATTTCGCGTTGGATGTTGTCTCTGAGCTCGTCTAAAGTTGTTGACTTAGACCAAGGATATTCCTCAGGGGAAACGCCGCATCGCCAATAAAAAATGAGGAAAGGCTTCAGAGGATGCTGACGATAATGGTTTACTAGGAGGTACAGGTGCTGTACCTAAAATAGCTGATTGGCCAAACGGAGAGTACTGGAATATAGCTGTATTTAATTTAAATTAAGAAATGGAAATTGTTTGTATTAAAATAGATTACAAATAAATTTAAGTTTAATGGACATACCCCCATCGTGTTGGCTGCCATAACTTCCAACAGTTAATGTTGGAATGTATAGTTAGCATCGCAGATTCCCACACAATTCGGCATATCCCACATTCGTTGAAAATCGTTGTATTGCAAATGTGTTTGTACTGCTGTGTAGTTTGTTCACTTAAATAAATCGGCGAAAGCAAGCGCCACAAAACTTCACTGCATTCTAAAATAATATTTCGAATAGTTGTTTTCCCCAGCTTGTGACTCCATGCAATCGATTGTATGGAACAACCGTGACCCAAATATCTACAATTTTAAAGAATAGAATGTTAATATTTCCCAACTTGGAATCATAGGATAAAGCAATATTTGACATACAGTGGTGTTATTGCTAGTCTCTCTGCCGGTCTAATCCGTTGCTTTGGCGTAGTTAACTCATATTTTATTAATGTTAATAAAAAATTAAAAACTGCCATAGGCATTCTAATGTCCGGCTTTCGCCCAGTCATTGTTTATAGGACGTCCACCCCATCTTCTTATCCGACGAGATTTTCTTGATTACTTTTATTGTAAATTCTGCACAGATTTAAAAAACACAAATTTATAAACATTCTTTTTAACTTCATTTTTAATAAACCTAAACAAAAAGAAATCGCGGCTTTTTTGTTTACTTATGTGTTGTTGTTGTCGGAACATATGACTCGTTTTCTCAACGTTGGCTAATTGCTCAAACGGGCAACGTTACGGCAACGGTTAAGATAAATTACGGTTACGTATTCCTAACCCGGCCTTCAATTAAGTCGGCCTTAAGTCTAATAAAATAGTCGAAAATGTTCCGAATATCCGACCGGTTTCTGAAAATTTGCCCGATTTTTCGGACCAAATTCGAAAAGATGTCTAACCAAACGTCCGTATTTGGTCCGACTTCTCCTTCATTTTTCTGACTAACTGTCCGATTTGTCCGACCAATTTCGGAAAGAAGGCTAAAAAACATCCGAATTTGGTCCGACATTTTTCTGACTATCTGTCCCATGTCGGACCAATTTCGGAAGGAAGTCTAACAAAACATCCGAGATTGTTCCGACTTCCCGGTTTCTGACTAATGATTCGACTTTTCTGAATAAATAAATAATAATCACGTGTGTTGATTGTTTTGTGTCACAATTGACAATGAGAGGTGATGTAAGAAAAAAACAAGAGAATGTATAAAAAACAACAACAAAACAACGTGCTATTCCATGAAAATTAACAGTGAGCTTTTTTTCCCAGTAAACAATTATTTCCGACGTATCGGACGTCGGCAAATTCTCGTAAGTTTCATTAGACATTCAGACGAATTGTCAAAATTTCCTTTAGACATTTAAACGCTTTTCTGTACAATATCGGTGAGACAATTTTGCACATTCTCTAAAATTCCATACGAGATTTACACGACATTTCTGCACATTCTCGGAAGGGATTTTTTTTTTCTTGATCGAGAATTACTCGACGTTTCTGCACATTATCGAAAGTGTTTATTGTTGTTTTTTCTTGATCGAGAATTATACGACGTTTCTGCACAATCTCGAATAGCGTTTTTTTCTTTTCGGAAGGGAATTTTTGTCTTGTTTTATTTCAGTAACCATGTACCAATAATTCAATACCCGCAAAATAGCTAACGGTTAATTTTCATGGAATAGCAAGAACTGGTTCTTGTTGTTGTTGCTTTGCATACATTCTTTTTTTTGTTTTCTTACATCACCTCTCATTTTCAGTTGTGCACCAAAACAATCAACACGTCGCGGATAAGCATTTATTTTTATTTATTTATTTATTTATTTTTGTTATTAGTTATTTTTATTATTATTTTATTTATTTATTTAGAAAAGACGGATCATTAGTCAGAAACCAGACGGACAAATTGGACCAAATTCGGATGTTTGGTTACACTTCATTCCGAAATTGGTCCGACAAATCGGACAAATAGTCGGAAAAATGTCAGACCAAATTCGGATGTTTTGTTGGACTTCCTACCGAAATTGGTCCGACATATCGGACAGATAGTCAGAAAAATGTCGGAGCGGACGGACCAAATTCGGATGTTTGGTTAGACATCTTTCCGAAATAGGTCCGACAAATCGGACAAATTTCCAGAAACCGGTCGGAAATTCGGACAATTTTCGACTAAGGCCGACTTAATTGAAACTTGTCGAATTTCCTTTCGATTTTTGTTCAGATTTCGGTCTGAGATATGTCCGACAGCTCTGCACAATCATCCGAATTTCCCAAGACAAAAGATACCGAAGTCGTGTCAACCGCTCACACGGTTTTCTGAACAATTTCGAAACAAAGTCGGAATCAGAATCGGCTACTTGTGCAGAGTTTCTGACCGAATTCGGAAGAAATTGTTTGCTGGGAAGTATCCTGAAATTGTGTGCGAATGCATTGACAGCACTGTGTGAGAATCAACATAAAGTGGGAGATGTCAGAAATATTGGCGAGGCCCCTTTCCATACGACTGATATCATGTAAATGTTGGCCATGACTTCGTCTGAGGTGGTCCATTCGGTAAATCTAATTTTGGGCGACTCGATCGAGTATAGCGATTGGTATCTCGCCAATAACACGAGAAATGTTGTCTTCCAAAGCGTCAATCGTAGCTGGCTTATTCCTAAATACTTCAGACTTTATACATACCCAGAGAATATAGACCAAAGGTGTGACATCGGACGATCTAGCTGGCCAATTAGCAAAACGTGAAATTAAGTGTTCATAAAATTATTTCTCAATAAGTTCATTGTTGCACGCGCTGTATGGCTCGTAGCGCCGCACAGTGGGAGGAGTTCTAAAAAAGGGAAATAATTCTGCCGTTTCTTAACCAGACAACCGATTGCGACCAAACTTGGCTCGTTTATAGAAGAGGTACTAGAGAAGTTAAGTTTTGAGTTTGGGACCAGGGGCGGAGCTGCAGGGCCTCAAATTTGGCCTCCTCGGGCGAACAAAATGTTTAAGTGCTTGTACCTTCGTCTTTTTCGTCCGACTCATAAAATCTTCTTTTGTGTGTATTCTAGTAACCGAGATCTACATAAGGCTTTTTGCACCTAACAGTTATCTAGTGTATTTCTCAATAAGGTCATTGTTTCACGCGCTGTATGGCTCGTAGCGCCGCACAGTGGGAGGAGTTCTAAAAAAGGGAAATAATTCTGCCGTTTCTTAACCAGACAACCGATTGCGACCAAACTTGGCTTGTTTATAGAAGAGGTACTAGAGAAGTTAAGTTTTGAGTTTGGGACCCTGTGGTATACAGGGGCGGAGCTGCAGGGCCTCAAATTTGGCCTCCTCGGGTGAACAAAATGTTTAAGTGCTTGTACCTTTCGTCTTTTTCGTCCGACTCATAAAATCTTCTTTTGTGTGTATTCTAGTAACCGAGATCTACATAAGGCTTTTTGCACCTAACAGTTATCTAGTGTAGCTACCCAGATTTCTGCGTTTGAAAAAAGAATTTTTAATTTATACCCCGATATGCATCGATATTTATATTGTAAATATCGATGCAGAATATGTACCGATGTTATCCGCTTAACCACGTCTGGATTGGCAATAAAATTTCCTATATGATGAAAAAAATTTGGTTCGATATATCCAATAACATAAAAGTTATGGCCACTTAAAGTTATATTTTCAAAAAATCATTTTTTTGTATTTTTTTTAGGAAAAAGTAAATATATGCCGTATTTTTGAGTTTAGAAGAAGTTGGTAAAAAAAATCATTACATATTTACTATCATCTATCATAGGTTAGGTTGTGAGTGGAAGACACCAGATTCTATCCGATGCCTAAAACTTAGACCAGGTTTGATCCATTGTTATTCCTCTGGTTCAGTTTCTTCTCCTCTTCCACTTAGTCAAAGTAAATCATGAAGGTTGCGTCGTTAAGGATGCCATCCTGAATGAAAGCCAAAATTTTGTCTTGTTCGGTACCTCGAATTTCCATCAATGTCTGAAAGAAGAATGAGCCAAGAATCTTGTTTCTTTTTTTCTTAAGGCGGTGCACTGACTAAGGAAATGATAACTATCTTCCGAATAGTCAGCCTCCCCGCACCATCTACATATACCATCATATCTTATGCCGATTCTTACCATGTGTTTCTTAGTGTATTATGTCCAGTTATCATGCCAATGACTGCCCTCAACTCATCTCTCTTCATCATCAACAAGCATACGCATTTCTCGTAGAATTTTCGTCCCACAGTAGTTTGGTCTGCTCCCAGCCTGTGGAGGTCACCCACCGCCTGTGCCATTTCTCCTTACTCTTGCCTTTGTTTCTGAAAAAATAATACGACAAAGGTGGTAAAACATGCGGAAATACGCCCCCTGTAAGGCGTGTTCCATCAGCTTCTTCATTTCCCGGGATATCTTTGTGGCGTGGCACCCAGCACAGAGTAATATTATTCTATTCAGTGAAATATACTAAAAGTTTTAACATTTTAGCTTTGCGATTGGAGAAAATGTGCCTTACTTTAAACATGCGGAATTACGCCCCCTGTAAGGCGAGTTCCATCAGCTTCTTCATTTCCCGGGATATCTTTGTGGCCTGGCACCCAGCACAGAGTAATATTATTCTATTCAGTGAAATATACTAAAAGTTTTAACATTTTAGCTTTGCGATTGGAGAAAATGTGCCTTACTTTTGAAATTTGTGTAAAAAATGGTGTAAATTGAAGAAGCTTGGCAAAAATACCAGTGAATATTTTTGTGCTGTTCTTTCTTCGAGAACATTCTCTGGAAAATTTCCTTTAAGATCAAAAAGCCTTTTGTAGACCTCGGCTACTAGAATTTAATGAATTGGACGAAAAAGACGAACGTTACACTCGTTTAAACATTTTGTTCACCCGAGGTGTCCAACTTTGACGCCCTGCAGCTCCGCCCAAACTGAAAACTTCACTTCTCTAATACCTCTTATACAGACATGGCAAGTATGCTCGGTTGTCTGGTTAAGAAACGGCATAATTATTTCCCTTTTTTGGAATTCCTCCCACTGTGCACCGTCTTGTTTTAAACAGGAAGGACATAGTCCGTAAACATGATGCGATAACGGTTACCATTGACGGTAACATTCTGAGTTTCCTCGATTTTGAAGAAATAGGGACCAATGATTTCACTAGCCCATAAACTACACCATACCGTTTTGAATGGAGGTAATGGTAGTTCTCGGTACTCTTCGGGTTGCTCATCAGCCCAAATATGTCAATTTTGTTTATTAACGTATCCATTAAGACAGGTATGTATGTATTTGACAATAATATGTAAGACTGTAGGGTTATAATTGGCTATATCGGAAAGGTAGGTGTGGATCCGCTCATATGACTCCCTTATTAAAAATGAAATATCTGGAGAACCATTAAGCCGATATTGGACAGAAGTATGCGTTACTTAACACAAAATTTGGCGATATGGGAAAGTTCAGCGTGGTATTGAAAACGAAATATATGGAAAACCATTGCACGCGTTGCCTTGAAATGTAAATAAGTGGGCCTGCCAAAAATTGGCAAAATAGGATCACAAGTCGAGGCCCTGTCACTGTTAGTGAATGCAAAACATCTGGAGAACCATTGCACGAATCCGCTTGAGTTTTGGCATATATGGGTGATTTCGACATTACCGGATAATTTGCTGTCCTTGCGTATTTAAATTAGGAAAAATAAAATGTATTCGGCTTTGGTATTCACTTTATTACAAAGCTTTATAGGTCCTTTGTGGTCACTAAATAATTTTTTAAAAATTTATTTTTTATGAAAAAATTGTCTGCCAAACTGCTCAAATGTCATCCTCTTACTGCACTAAATCTACTTTCAAATAATTTTTTAAATTTTTTTTAAAAAAATAGTAAATATTTATTTAATAAAATTAGTTTAATGTAAAATATAATTTTTATGATTTATGTTTTCTATTAATGTTCATAATTTTTTATCGATTAGTATTTTTATGGATGATCATTTTTGGTCCCTGAAGATTTGCGTCATTCCCCTGTCAAATCCTATATTTCGTAACTCCAGTATTAAATCTACTACATATACTTGTGGATTGTTTTGCGCCAACAATGATGTAAGTCGCGTTTCTTCGCGTGTCTTCCGAAATGAGCTTTCACACTCATCTGCGTCATTCCCCTGTGCTGCTTTTATTTTTAAAGTTCAACACTTTTTATAACTTTGTTTGCGCTTTTTAACTTCATTCTGAAAACCAAGTTCCGATCCATGCAAATTTTTGGAATGCTAGTATTTAAACCGAAATTATAGAGACTTTTGTAGTCAATCGTCATTCACTTGTCATAAAAAATGATAGGGGAATGACGATTAATAAGGAGCTATAAAGGGCGACCATCAGGATCCTCGACTTGATGACATATTTGGATAGAACACCTCAAAATAAGAAGAACAAATAACGGTCATATTAACGATAACATGCTTAGTTATCGGACAATAAAGTTTGGGAAAACGTCAAAAAACATTAATTTTTCTGACATCTATAATATGTAAAAAATCAACACTATTTTTCGAGAACTATCCTAGTTAACGACATATTAAAGAAAAACCGAAAAAAACAATCAATTTTTTTTGATAATTACCTTAAGTCACTTGCATTCCCCCGTCAAAAATAGCGCAGGGGAATGACGATTAACAAGGGAATTATAAAAGGCGACCACCAGATTCCTGGATTTTATGCCATATTTGTTTGTATCGATCACCTCAAAATAAGACGAAAAATTAACGGACATTTTCTCGATATCTTGCCTCTTATAACGTCCGACAACTCGATTACTTATCGATATATCGATATCACCGTATATTTTCTTCTTGTTTTGAGGTGCTCTATCCAAATATGTCATCAGGGACCACGGATATCATATAATTCGGTTAAAAATTAAAAAATGACGTGTACCTTTGATATAGAGTATTGAATTTTGGAAAAAACGTCAATGCCCAAAATTATATGTAATTATTATGTATACATGTTAACTGTCTTGATAAGATCAGTGAAAAAAAATACATTTTTATGTATGTATGTAGAACATACATATTCTCATATGTGCATGCATGCTTTTAGAAAGTGATTTTGCATATACATATAAAATTGGATGTGTGTATGTTACGTATGGACTCCAAAACGGATGGACCGATTTTGATAAAATGTTCAGGGAATCTTCAGATAACCCTAGCGGGTGACATAGGATATATAAATTCTTGATTGAGGGGCGTGGCCTTGCCCATATGAGCCAATTTGTATATTCCTATTTAATAAACTGAACTTTGGGATTACGAAGTAGACTGGGTCCAGCAATGATATCTATATTCTATCTATACATATATATAAAATTGGATGTGTGTATGTGTATGTTACGTATGGACTCCAAAACGGCTGGACCGATTTTGATGAAATTTTCAGGGAATCTTGAGATAACCCTAGCGGGTGACATAGGCTATATAAATTCTTGATTGGGGGGGGCGTGGCCTTGCCCATATGAGCCAATTTGGAGTTATAATTTTTTAGTGATTCCTACTGTCCGTACCTACGAATACTGTCTACTATTGTCCAGATGGGCCACCAATCATGGACTTTCGGGGGTCCAACTGGAAGTAGCTGGGAGTCTATGTGATTGGTCCAAAAATGGGCGGGATTGGACCAATAGGCATGGTCCCATCCATATAAACAAAATTTTGAAATTTAGATATCTTGCACAATTTGTGAGCGAGAGCGCTGTAATTTTGTGTATATATATCTTTGGGAGTCTACGTGATTGGTCCATGGGTGGGCGGGATTGGACATATGGGCGTGGCCCCGCCCACCATGTTTGGAAGTGGACATATCTTGAACAATTTGTTAGCGAGAGAGCTGTTATGTTGTGCATATGGATTTGGTGGCAGTCTACGTGATTACTCCAAAAATGGACGGGATCGGATATCTGAAATATGGGGTGACGAAGTGGAAGGGGTCGGCTATATACATATAAAAGAGAATGTATATTTGTTTTTTTCCGTATAGAAGTCTAAATGGCTTTACATGTCTTTTAGAAATTTTCACAGAATGTAGATATGTAACCGGTGGTGAAAGTGGTTACTTAACTCTTTGATACTACAAGTGGGCCTCCGCCCCCATCTTTTAAATCGCGATATCTAGAGAACCGATCTCACGATCTTGGTGAATTTTTCGTAAGTGAAAAACTTGATTATACCAAAAATCGGCAAGATCAGTGGGCTCAGGCCCGCCCATACAACTCCATTTTTGAAAACGTAATATTCAGACTACATCTGAAGCCAAATTCTTGAAATTTGTTGCAGACACAGTTAATGCAGTTTGTGATCATGACAAGAATGGATGGAATTGGATCAGTGGGTGTGGCGTGCTCATATATGGAGGATCCTTGCTCCAATTGTTCTAAAATATGGTGCTGATGTATTTGACAGGTATGTGCGTTACCGGAAAGGTGGGCGTGGTCTCGCCCATTGCCTCCATTACTGAAAACAGAAAATGTGAAGAACCATTGCATCAATAGTCTTCAAAATTGGTATGGAGTTATTTGACACCTGACCCAAAAGAAAATTACCGATTTCGGGAAAGGAAGCGTGGCCCTGCCCTTACGACTCCTTTACTGAAGGGTAAATATCTCGAGAACCATTTAAAAAATTGTCTTTATATTTAGTACTGATGTGTTTGAAATCAATGTGTTTCGCCCAAGAGAAAATTTGCGATATCGGAAAGGAGGGCGGGGAAGAAAACCCTACGCCCCTTTATTGAAAAAATATCAGGAGAATCAATTCACTAAATAACATAAAATTCGGTACTGAATTGTTCGAAAGCAATATATGCATGTGTCCCAAGAGGAAATTTTCGATGTTGGAATTGTGGGTACGGCCCAGCCGAAAACAAAATATCTGAAAATCATTGTACCAATCGACGTGGAATTTTGTGTCGCTGTATTTAATAGCACTATGCCTCAAAACAAAATGACGGCAGCGGAAAGGTGGGCGTAACAATTATATTCAAATTAGTATATTTATATATTTGAGAGCAATGTGCGAAATTTGTCATTTAAAAGGAATAAGAGTGTCTCAACAAAAAATTATTGATACTAGATCATCGGGCGAGGTACCGTGCATTTAGTAACTTTAAATGTAATTGGTCTAAAAATGGGCAGAATCGGACCAATGGGCGTTGGTCCGATTCCGTTATAAGCTAATTTTTGAAATTGAACCTGAACAATTTGTTAGCGAGAGTGCAGTAATATTTTTATGAATCTGGTGGAAGTCTACGTGATTGATTCAAAAATGGGCGGAATCGGATCAACAATTTTACAAATTGAGATATCTTGAAAAATTTGTTAGCGAGAGTGCTGTAATTATGTGTATATGAATCTGGTGGCAGTCTACGTGATGGGTCCAAAAATGGGCGGGATCGGACCAATAAGCGCGTCAACATAAGCCAAACTTTTAAATTGAGATATCCTGCACAATTTCTTACCGACAGTGCTGTAATTTTGTGTATATGAATCTGCGTGTTCAGTCCAAAAATTAGCGGAATCGGACCCATGGGCCAAATTTTGAAATTGTGATATCTTAAGCAATTTGTTTGCGTGAATGTTGTGATTTTGTGTATATGTCTTTGATGACAGTCTACGTGATTTGTCCAAATTGATGGGATTGCACCAATTGGCGTGATCCCGCTTATAGTACCCCATTTCTTGAAAACGATATATCTAGAGAACCATTGCCCCAAGCGCCCTGAATTTTTTTGTGAATGCATTTGACAACACAGTGTGTGACTCAAAAAAATGGGAGCTATCGGATAAGAAGGCGTGAACCAATTATTTTTTTTCATTTTGGCAATGGCCATTTTTTAGGCGGCCGGAAGTTGGACCCCAAGAAAATGCATCCCAAATTAAAAATGAAAGTGCGCCCCCAATTTCGTTACAAAAACTGATTTAGGAAATTACACCCCAATCAAGAAAACAGCATAAAATTAAAATAAACCCCAAAAAAAACTAAGACATTTTCTCTTCGTAAATCTGGGGAGATAGCAGTAATACACGTATACGAACCTATTTTCTAATTATAAATCCTTTCCTGTGCGGTCGGCCTACGGCCTGCGGCCTTCGGCCTCTGTTTAAGACTTTCTCCTATGGACAGGATCAAAAGTTGGCTACGCGAAAAAAATCTTTTATGCTTAGAATCTCCTGTTTCTAAATGTATAGATGAAAATAAGCCCCAAAAACCGGACAAGAAATGAAATTAAACCCCAAAAAGCAGACAAAAAATGAAATTAAGTCTGAATAGAATTGAGTGATGAAAGCTGCTGAATGCGACAGAGGGCTGGAGGGCAGTAACGTCACCAATTCAAAGAGAATGATGTGGATGAAGTGGACTGTATCTTCTTTCCAAATGAGATGTGGACAGTGGGAATTCAGAGGGAGCCTACTTAGCTGTGACACTGGGAGATATTTGACTTTTAATTGCAATGTATAATTTCTCGAAGTACGAGAAATTATGTGCGATGATTTGCAATTGTGAAATTGAATAAGTAGTAACAAGAGGTTAGTTTAGTGTATTGATGAATTTATTGGGATGGTTAGATGCTCACCATTATAAATGTGTTAAGAAAGTGAACGAATGTGGCTTCATTAACTTTCCACGATAGCTTTCAACCTTATCTTTAAGATAAATTTTAATTTGGATATTCATAGCTATTAAAGTAGTCAGTAACTATTTTGCCTTTCAGTGGCTTTAAAACTATTCAGACTGTAGTTTAGTAAATACATGAATGTTTAGATATAGATACAAATATAATTCAAGTTCATAAAAATTCATTGTAAATGCTTTTGATTAAGTCTAAACATGTTTAGTTTAGACATGCCGCCGGATTATGTGAAGATCAGTTGTGGGTTGAACAAAGCACCGAAGCAAGTGCCCGAATAGCTTCGGATAATATAAGTTGATTTGGAGCGGTATTGCCTTTGGCATTTGTTTCTTCCGGTTTGTTGCTATTTGTCTTGTTTTGGTTGCCATTGTTATTGTTGTTGTGGCCGTTCTTGTTGCCCTTGTTATTTTTGTTGCCCTTGTTATTGTTGCGACCTTTGTGGCGGCTGTTGTTGCGGCTGTTGCTGGGGTTTACAGATGGCTGTTGATTTCGAGTATTCCTTTGTATTTCGGGATATATTGGATGTAGTAAAGTGTGGTGAGGCCTGGAGCACCTTCGACACATGTTTTGCGACCGGCAATCACGAAATCGATGACTACGGGCAAGGCAATTAACGCAACAAGACTCCTTTAGGACCATTATATTGCGTTCCCTTGGACTCATCCTAAGAAACTGCGGGCAGACTTTCAGTGCGTGGAATCTGTTGCACATTTTGCACTTGTATACATCCGACTTCTGCGATTGAAATGTTGGGGTTGATCTGTAAACGTAAATGTACAGAACAGTATTAGTTTGATGCACATTCTTCACATCGATGAAGAATGAACAACATATATGTGTACTGAGATTAAATATGGAGAACAATGGTAACAAGCTTAAACTGAATTCGGTGTGTTTGAAAAAGGCAAGTAGCAAAGTTTAGCTATTGGTCGATTTATGATTCCGGCAGCCGTACGTACATCTGCTACACGGACACGGTTATCTGAGCCTAGATATGTTTTATGTATTCTTCCCAAGCGCCATTCGCTTGGAGGAAGCAAATCATCTATTACAACTACTAAGTCGTCTGTCTTTAAATTAGGAACAGGTGTTTTCCACTTATAACGTTTGTGTAGATTCTTGAGGTAGTCTTCCTTCCACCTTACTGAAAACTGGTGGTGAAGTGCCTTCAGTTTTAACCACCGATTGATAAGAGACATATCCGACGATATTGGTTCCGGAAATGACAATATGGGAGATCCCTTTAAGAAGTGACCTGGTGTCAAAGCTGTCAAATCTGTGGGATCTTCAGACATTGCGGAAATGGGACGTGAGTTTAAAACACCTTCGATTCGAGTTAGTAGAGTTGAAAACTGCTCGAACGTGAATCTATGAGCTCCAGCAACTTTCTTAAAATGAATCTTGAAACTTTTAACAGCAGCTTCCCAAAGGCCGCCCATGTGCGGTGCATGGGGTGGTATAAACTTCCATTCAAAGCCATGGATTGCATACTTTTGTGAAATATCATCTGATGACGATTTTATGAAATGAGAAAACTCTCTTAATAACTTTCTGCTGGCACCAATAAAGTTACGTCCGTTATCGGAAACTATCCTATGAGGGAGCCCCCGTCTCCCAACGAAGCGAGCGAATGCGGCTTCAAAGGCAGAAGCTGACAAATCTGAGCACGTTTCTAAGTGGATTGCTTTGGTGACATAGCAAACAAATACGCAGACATAACCTTTAATTAAGGGAGATCTGCGTAGACTTGAACTTTTGAGTTCGAAGGGACCGGCAAAATCAACGCCGGTTGTATGAAACGGAGGTTGAAACGTACATCGCTCAGGGGGTAAGGGAGCCATAATCTGGATACTGGGTTTCTGTTTGTGCAGAATGCACACTTTGCATTTATGGATAATGGCTTTCACTCTGAGTTTAAGCCGAGAGATGTGGAATTCGGTTTGAACAAACCTGCATAGTTGATTGCATTCGGCATGAATTAAAAATGTGTGCAAATGAAGTAAGTAAAGATTACAGAGTTTTGAATTCCCTGGCAGTATTATTGGATATCTTTCCCGATATGGAAGAAATGAGTCCGCAAGTCTGCCATTTACGCGCATAATTTTGTCGGAATCTAAAAATGGATTCAGTGGAGATAAATCACTTTTATGAGGAATGGGTTTTGAATTCAAAAGCGCGTTATATTCATTTCCATAATATTGTTGTTGGGAGAGCGAAATAAGTCGAACTTTGACAAATTGTATCTCCTTGAAATTAAGATCAATAGTCTGGAATTTATGAGTATTTTGAAAACGACTGTTACTATTGAAGAAAAATCGGAAAACGTAAGCGAGTACTCTTAAAGATCTTGTGTATGAGGAGAATCTAAGCAATATATCATTTTCCTGAGTGATACTATGCAAAGTTTCCACAACTTGTTTTTCGGCTATGTTTGTTTGGGTCAATGGATTTTTCTTTGGCCAATTTTCCTGGGGTGTTGTAAGCCAAGATGGTCCATTCCACCACAATGGATTAAAGATTAGGTCTTGAGGCTTACATCCTCGCGTGCCAAGATCGGCTGGATTGTCGTGTGTGGGCACATATCTCCATTTTGCACTTGGAGTAAGGCTGTGAATTTGGGATGTGCGATTTGCAACATAAGTTTCCCACGACATTGGTGGTTTTGAAAGCCAACCAAGCACGATGGACGCATCTGTCCATAAAGTTATTGTGCTGACATTGAGACTGAAAACTTCCATAACATATTTGCAAAGTTTTGCGAGAAGTAAGGCACCATTGAGTTCTAATTTAGGCAATGACACAGTTTTAATGGGTGCCACTTTACTTTTCGCCATTAACAAGTTAGAAAAAACGGTTGAGGTTGATGTCTGACAACGTACATATACACCTGCACAGTACGCTGTCTTCGAAGCATCACAAAAGCCATGGATTTGGATGAGATCAGTGGGCATGTACTGGATCCATCGGGGTATTGAGATCTCTTCAATGTGAGGTAAGTCCGATAGTAAATTAGTCCAGACGTATAGCGAGTCTGTACTAATTTCCTCATCCCAATTGCATCCTTCTAACCATAATTGCTGCATAAATATCTTTGCTTTTATGATGACAGGAGTGAGCCAACCTGCTGGATCAAAGAGTTGAGCCACGGAAGAAAGCACTTGGCGTTTCGTTACGGGTGTTTGGCCCTTTATGTCAATGGGAGAATAAGAAAATGTGTCATTTAAAGCATTCCATTTTATTCCCAAAGTTTTTGTAGAGCTAGTATCATAAAACTTTAACAAATTCAAATCGTATAGATCCTCCGGGGCTATCTGGGCCAGTAATCGGGTATCGTTGGCAGTAATTTTCTTAAGTGGGAATCCTGCCGACTTGAGAACCGAAATGAGATTATTTCGAGACTCTATGGTCTCTTCAATTGAATATCCGCCAGACAAAATGTCGTCGACGTACGTTTCCTTACGCAAAATAGTAGCTACTCGAGGGAATTCCTCTTCAGAGTCCGAAGCAAGTTGCAATAAGGTACGAATGGCTAAAAAGGGTGCGCAATTTACCCCAAATGTGACAGTATTCAATTGAAAGTCTTTAATTGGGCCCGTGGGATCTTCTTGGAATAAAATCCTTTGGTATACTCTATCAACGGGATGTACCATAATTTGACGGTACATTTTTTGTATATCTCCACTATACACGTATTTATATTTTCTCCAATTGAGGATTGTAGATATCAACTCAGTTTGGAGTGTGGGACCCGTATATAGTACATCATTCAGCGAAAATTCAGACTTAGTTTTACGGGACGCGTTAAATACAACCCTTACTTTTGTAGATTTATGTTCGGGGCGTACTACAGCGTGATGTGGGAGGTAAAATGAGAAAACTTTACCTTTAGAACATATCTCTTGGGATGAAGTTTCCTCCATGTGGTGTAAAGCGATATATTCACTAAGGACTGCGTTGTATTCTTCTTTCAGCTCTGGATCTTTGGATAACGATTTTTCCATTCTTGCATATTGTCCAAGAGCAATGAAACGCGAAGAGCCAAGGAATACAGACTCTGGGTAGTCCTGTTTAAATGGAAGCCTTACGACATATCTGCCGTCTGACCGACGTTCGGTTGTTTTTGAATAGTATTCTTCACAAAACTTGTCTGAATCTGATGTTTGTGGAAGAGATGGCACTTCTTCTATTTCCCAGAATTTTCGAAGAATTTGGCTAAGTATGTCAATGTTGGAAGGAATAACGTTGGTAGTGAACGCATGAACTGCTTCACTTTTCATCGGTCCACTGAGCACCCATCCGAATATTGTGTTATATGCGGATGCTTGGCCACAAATATTCTTTCTGATTCCCTCAATGTTGATGAAACGTTCAGAGTCGTTACCAAGTATGAGATCAATGTTTGACGATTTATTGAAGTTGGGATCTGCCAAATCAAGGTCTTGTAGTTCTGGAGAATATGGGATCTCGAAAGAGATAGAAGGCAGTCGTTTGGTGACCTTTGGCAGAATTATAGCGTTGATCGTGCATCGAACATTATGCTTCTGAGAATAGAGCACAAAATCACATTCCTTATCAGCCTTTTGGGTTTTTCCTCCAATGCCGACAATCTCGAAACATGATTTTCGATAAGGGATTCTTAAAATATTTCTGACTTTCTCAGAAAGAAAAGTTCTTTGGGAGCCTGGGTCAATAAGTGCTCTTATAGTAAAGAGTTCATTGTTATGTTCAATTTGAACCAAGGCTGTTCGAAGCAATATTGTTTCGTTGTTGGAAGAGAAGTTTGCTTGAACTTGAGCATAAGCTTCTTTAGAAGTTGAGGGAGACGAAACTTTGGGCTTGAATGGGGAGCTATTGTTTGTTGTAAAGGGTTTCACTGAAGTAGACGTGGTAGACGTAGAACGTTGAGTGCCCGCGCTGGAAACCGATGCTTGCTCCAAATGTAATAGTGTGTGATGCTGCTTCTTACAAGAGAGGCAAGTATTCCTACTTTTACACTTTGTTTTTATATGCTCTGTAGACAGGCAGTTATTGCATATTTTGTGTTGGAATACAAAATCGATTCGTTCTTGGGGAGCAAATCTTCGAAATTCTGGACAAATTCTAATGCTATGATTTGCTTCGCATAACGGGCAGGAAGTATTTAGCTTTTCTTGAGAAGTGTACGTTTGTATTTTATTAGGATGTTGGGATAAATTCCCTGCGATGGTGCTGCGGCGATCTCTTGTGGATTTAAAACTGGATATTCGTTCTACGACTTCGAAACGATTCGTAAGGAACTCATCCATTTGAGACCAACTTGGTAGCTCGCGGTGGGATTTTAGGGATTGCTCCCACAGAGAAATTGTCTCATCCGGAAGCTTAGTTGATATCAAATATATCAGTATGGGATCCCAAAAATCGACTTTAACATCCAATGATTTCAGGATGCATAAACAATCTTTAACTGTTGAGTGAATCTTTTGGAGAGATTCACTGCTTTCTCCAGTCGCTACAGGAATATTAAATAATATTCTTAGTTGGTTATCTACAAGAACACGCTTGTTCTCATATCTAGTCTTTAATGCGTTCCACGCGAGATCGAAATTATCATCACACAGAGTGTATCTTTTTACAATCGCGCCAGCGCTACCCTTTGTTTTATTCCTCAAGTGATAGAGTTTTTGGGCACGTGTGAGTTTCGGATGATTCACGTAGACGGCCGTGAACATGTCACGAAAGGATGGCCATTCTTCGTAACTTCCTTTGAATACCTCTGTATCACATGGTGGAACTTTTATACAAACGTTCGAATTGTCTGTTCCTTCCGTATTGGAATTGTTCTGGGAGAGGTCGGTAGGGAGCAGACTATGTCTTGCTGTAGAGGGCCGAGCATTTGTACCTCTTGATATTCTCAGAATATCTAAAATTTGAGAACGTGTTTCATAATACGCCTCAGAACAAACATTGAAATTAATCTTGGCATTCTCTTTGAAGTCTTTAGTATTAGATGATTCGGGAGAAAGAATTAGATTTTCGTAATCTGTTTGTAATTTTTTCCATCTGTTTTCCAAATCATCTAATTTTACTTCGAGCAAAGAGTCGGTCTGGTCTGTAATATCACATTTTTCAAAAGTTGTGCAAAAACTTATGAGGTGATCACAGTCAAACAGAAATTTATCATGGATTGGGGAGGGTTTTACAACAGAATCGCCTGTTGCTGAATTGGAGTCTTCACCCATTTTCTTGCGGGGGAAATGTGAAGTGATAAACAAAACGTGTTTTCACAGAACCCGGTTCTGAACTTAGGTAGCAAATGATCGTAAAGAATTGTTAATGTATGTAAGTGTTGTATGTTTACTTTAGTTTTTTTTATTATTATTATTATTTTGTAAACTCAACATAAATACGTACTAGCGAATAAATTTAGATAGTATCATATATGTATATATGTGAAAGTGGAAGAACGAAGTGTAGATGAAAGTTAGTTTCAAAAATTGTATAGAAATTAGGGCAGCTATGCTCTGTTGGGAGTCATAGACTTTAGGTTAGTTGTAAACCTTTTGGAAATTTTGTGGTTAATTATAAACCGTTCGGAAATTTAGAGGTTAATTGTTAACCTGTTAGAGATTAATTTAAGTTTAGATAAGGTACTATGTACTGCTGGGAGTCATAGAGTTTAGATTACTTGTAAATCCTTCTGAAGTGTTGAGGTTAATTGTAAACCTTTCATCCCTTAATATAGGTTTGTAGATCAATATACAATTCCTTTTTTCTTGTGGATTGTCTAAGTGATATTCGATAATAGTGGCCTTTTAGTTTGATTCTTTATTTAATCAGCTGAATTTATAAATAATTTGTAAAAAAAAATTGGTAAAAATAATTCCGTTTTATTAATTATGGCCAATGGAGGTAGTACTTTTGAGTATACGTAATGTTGGAGCTAGTAGGTTTTCTCAACTAAATGGAATCCTCCAAAATTATAAAACGTTTGTAAGTAATAAATATTGCTAATAAGTAATTCAGTTTGTGATTTATTACCAGTAGACGTGGTACTTTCGAGTTGGATCTAGCAAATTTTTCCCATTTCTAGGTTTCGATATATACAGCACTGTGCATTGTGTGTAAGGTAACAAATTGATTATTTTTGATACTGTAAATAAGAATGCTTATATTGTGCTTGTTTCTTGACCATTCACCCTCGAATTGACACAAAGCAGTAAGTTATAATGTGTAAACTTTGTTTTTTATTAAAATCCGAAATTTTAATTTAAGATTCGATATTAGTGAAATAAGTCGTTATGATCATATTTTAAAATTTTAACTTCAATATTGTTCACACATGCTAATTTTTCTTCGTATACCATAAATTTCCAATTGATATATTTCTCGGTTTTCTTATAATAGTTTAACTTTCTACGTTAATAAGCCTTTTGTGTGTACTTATATGTGATTTGTTGTAAGGTATGCGTGAGAATTTTGACATGCAATTTCCAAGTATGTGCTTTTAATTGTTTTATTTGCAATAGAGCTCAAATATACTCTTATTTAGGTCTCGGAAGGTAATGTTAAATCTGCTATGTTCAATTAACTTCAGTTTTCAAAACATTTTTTTAAATTTGCAAAAAAATCGTGTTGGACATATATATTGATGATGAGATATACATAACTTCTTGATGACATTGTTATTGAGTACTTCGTATCGCAGATAGTGAGTATTTCGATATGGTATTTACTCCTATAGTAACGAGCAAAACTTCGTATACAAAAATAAGTAATAAATTTAATATGTCAATGTACCTTTAAGATGTGAATGCCGACTTTTGACAGAATTTTAATTTGCTCCGTTGTTGTTCCTGGAACTCATGTATTTATTTTTATATACTTATTTATGAAATAATTTAATTGCGTTAACCGAAAACCGAATTACTTCACTTTTTTAATTTGCCGTCATTTTCTAATTTAATTATTAAGAATAATTATTTTATTATGTTTTAATCACTTATTAGTTTACTAGTTTTACTAATTTTTGAACTTTTAGTTTACACTGTTCGAACTGGGATTTGTTGTATGCTATTGAAATGTAATTATGAAGAAGAGCATTCAATAGAATATGCGCTAAGAGAATTGGTCAAATAATTACATCAATCTCTTCATACATTGTTTGAGTAATTTACCACACTGCTTGTTCTTCTTATGATTTTGAGTGATGTATGCCTGGGAATTTATGACATTCTCCGTCGCTCTTGAGCCGCTCTTTTAAACAAGTTTGGTTTCTTAAGGCAAAAGTGATGAATATTATAATCAAAGAAGTGGTAAACGTACAGGGGAAACAAGGTGTGGATATAAAGAAATGTGATGTAAAACCTTGGGAATAGAAGATGACTTTTGTAAAGATGATTGCAATAAGTGTATAAAGGGAGGGAGAATTGTGAACCGCTATTTTTGTTTCACTTTACCCTGTGTTTCATTACATGCGTTTTCGAACTTTGTGCAAATAAATTGAAATTTGCAATACTTGCTTTACACAGTTTTTATTCTTGTTGTAATTGCTTTATGTTTGTTTCTATTTTATTTTTAGCTGAACAGTACTTTTTTAGGTTATTTTATTACTGATGTAATAACACATAATTACCTAATAGCAATAATTATACATTTGTGGAACACTATTTTTCTTTAGGTGATGTAATAATTTAGGAATTTTAAATTTTGTCATAAATTTCAAATTTTTATGGCACCTTTTTTAGACGATTGTAGTTAGCTTTTTTCACACGTTTAAAAACCTGACGACGGCAAATAAGTATCGATTTTCTTATTGTTAACACGAACGAAACAGATTATTAATACGGCGTACTTTTTTTTTAAAATTTTGGCCTAATAATCTATTAATTATTATTTTATCACACGTTTTCTTTCAAAGTTTTACTAAAGAATGCGTCCTTACCGCTGTCACTTCGCAACTAGGTTGTCTGTTTCATTTACTTATGCTTTAGGCTTTACCTTCTTCTCTCTCCATTGTCGCGAGATCTTGATCTCGATCTCCGCTGATTTGAGTTTTCTCTTCTCGGATGGACCATGAATAGAATTGAGTGATGAAAGCTGCTGAATGCGACAGAGGGCTGGAGGGCAGTAACGTCACCAATTCAAAGAGAATGATGTGGATGAAGTGGACTGTATCTTCTTTCCAAATGAGATGTGGACAGTGGGAATTCAGAGGGAGCCTACTTAGCTGTGACACTGGGAGATATTTGACTTTTAATTGCAATGTATAATTTCTCGAAGTACGAGAAATTATGTGCGATGATTTGCAATTGTGAAATTGAATAAGTAGTAACAAGAGGTTAGTTTAGTGTATTGATGAATTTATTGGGATGGTTAGATGCTCACCATTATAAATGTGTTAAGAAAGTGAACGAATGTGGCTTCATTAACTTTCCACGATAGCTTTCAACCTTATCTTTAAGATAAATTTTAATTTGGATATTCATAGCTATTAAAGTAGTCAGTAACTATTTTGCCTTTCAGTGGCTTTAAAACTATTCAGACTGTAGTTTAGTAAATACATGAATGTTTAGATATAGATACAAATATAATTCAAGTTCATAAAAATTCATTGTAAATGCTTTTGATTAAGTCTAAACATGTTTAGTTTAGACAAAGTCCCAAATAAAATTGTTGTTGTTTGATATGTTATTGTTTGGGGCCCATATTCATAAAAATATTGGGGTGTATTTTCCTGGGGCCCAATTTCATTCCGCCCATTTTTTATTCATATCAGTTAAAGCTAAACAATAGTTAACCTATTAAACTTAACCTATAACTAGACATGTCCAGTATAAGTCCATCGGTGCCATCACATCTCAAATTAAAAGTGTTGCAGGAGTTCCACAAATACATCATATTTCCATCGGGGCCATCACATCTCAAAAAAAAAGTTTGCTTTGATCAAAGCTTATATGAAAATTTGGTTTGTTTTAAGTATAGCGTGATCCATATCGAGGTTCCCTACCTTTTTAAAGAAAAAAAACACAGAAAATTCAAATTGAATGGGTAATGTTTATTATCATTTGAAAGAACATTCTTTGGCATTTATTTTTTGAAGATTATGTCTATCAAATGTTGGCCGCGGCTACGTCTCACATGGCACATCCGTTGAGTCCAATTTTCGATGACTCGTTCGAGCATTTCGACTTGTAACTGGCGAATGGCACGCGTAAACGTTGTTCAGGCGTACGTCTTTCCATGATGAAATGCCAAACAATACTTAACAAAAATAACATTACAGCATGAGACGACTCACACGTGATCTGTCAAAAAAAGGCTATTGAAAAAAGTTTCTCTACATGGATCAACAGTTATAACATTACACTAATTAATCTGTCAACTTGTTGTAAAAATGTTGTTCTGGCGTAAGTCTTTCCATGATGAAATGACAAACAATACTTAACAAAAATAACATGACAGCATGACACGACTCACACGTGATCTGTCAAAAAAAGGCTATTGAAAAAAGTATACCTACTTGCATCACCCGTCATATTAGTAAAATATTTCGTTTCTGCGATCGCTAAATTAGGGACTATCTGCGGTTGAAATAACCTCTAAAAATCAAATTTTCTCTTAATTGTAAATTTTTATTACTTTTAGGAATTGACCACTGGACATTAAAATTTGGACCATCATTTATAGAGCGACGTGACTTCCATTAAAAAAATTGCAATTTAAAGTCACTTTATTCTCGATTTTACTACAATTTTTAGTACATTTTTTTAAAAAATCTGAAACAATTTCCACAATTTTGGTCCGATTTTCACTTTTTATGGCTTGTTATAGAACTGCTGATCTCTAGATTTCATTTTTATAAAAAACTAACCCTTTCAAGGCCGTAAACTTTTTATTCGATTGTTGGTCCCAAATGGGTTAATGCGAATTGGCGCCTGGTGGCTGAATCTTGAATCTATTCCACGTGTTCTATTAGTTCTCGATAGTCATCTCAAAAAGTCTTGTTAGTCAATTCAATAAATTCCTGCTGATTTTCATTTTCTGAAAGACTCCGAAATCGTTCTGTATTCTCTTGGGATCGATATTTTTCCAGTTTCCTTCGAACTTTTTACACAATAGAATATCAAGATTTGTAGTCACTTCGTTGAGGTTTGCTTAAATAAGGCATTTACTACCAATTCTTACACGCTGAAAAAAAATAGCCTCTGTAGTATATTTTCCCAAACATATTCTGCTTGAAACATATATATTTTTAGGGCGCACTCCAAATATATAATATTTGACACATACAAATATTATATGTTTGGGAGGATGTTGTTCTAAACAAAACTATGTTTGCATCCTAATATTTTTTATTTGGATATGTTATTTCCCAAACAAAGATCTATTTGCGTGAATATATATATATTCTTAAATTGTTATAAGTTTTCACCAATTGAAAGGTAATTTGTAGAAATTTTTAATGTTTGTAATTTTTCTTTATAATTAAAAATAATGACTTGGAATAGTTAGAAAATAAAAATAAGTGGTTTCAAATAGAATTTAATGCTAAGTATGCCATTTTTAATAGGAATGCATAATTCGAAAACAAGGAAATAATTAAAACTAAAATTCGAAAAATTCAGCAAAGTTTTAAAAAAGAGTTTTAATAAAATATATTTGGAAACATTCATAAACAATAATTTTATTTCTATTTAAACACATATTTTATTTGAGATAATTAATTCGCAAATATCTTTTATTCTAATATATTAACATATGCCTTCTAAATACATTTTATTGATTTTCAATTAAAATTTATTTGGTTGAAAATATATAATATTTAAAAATTTGTGTTCCAAGTATATTTTCATTCGATTCAAATATATCAAAAACGGCGATTTTGCCCCGTGTAGGTCTGTTGATGGTGTCAAGCTAAAATCAACATTTCTTATGGTGTTTTCTTTTCTAAAAAATAATATATATGTCGCCTATAATGTCGCCTATAACCTCTTGTACTGCTGCATTTTTTATGCACGCTGAAAAAAATTTCTTCTGTAGTATATTGTCCCAAACATATTCGGCTTGAAACATATATATTTTTGGTACACACAAAAATTATATATTTGGGAAGATGTCAAATCAAAGTTTACATCCTAATATTTGTTTATTTTGGTCCGATTTTCACTTTTTATGGCTTGTTATAGAACTGCTGATCTCTAGATTTCATTTTTATAAAAAACTAACCCTTTCAAGGCCGTAAACTTTTTATTCGATTGTTGGTCCCAAATGGGTTAATGCGAATTGGCGCCTGGTGGCTGAATCTTGAATCTATTCCACGTGTTCTATTAGTTCTCGATAGTCATCTCAAAAAGTCTTGTTAGTCAATTCAATAAATTCCTGCTGATTTTCATTTTCTGAAAGACTCCGAAATCGTTCTGTATTCTCTTGGGATCGATATTTTTCCAGTTTCCTTCGAACTTTTTACACAATAGAATATCAAGATTTGTAGTCACTTCGTTGAGGTTTGCTTAAATAAGGCATTTACTACCAATTCTTACACGCTGAAAAAAAATAGCCTCTGTAGTATATTTTCCCAAACATATTCTGCTTGAAACATATATATTTTTAGGGCGCACTCCAAATATATAATATTTGACACATACAAATATTATATGTTTGGGAGGATGTTGTTCTAAACAAAACTATGTTTGCATCCTAATATTTTTTATTTGGATATGTTATTTCCCAAACAAAGATCTATTTGCGTGAATATATATATATTCTTAAATTGTTATAAGTTTTCACCAATTGAAAGGTAATTTGTAGAAATTTTTAATGTTTGTAATTTTTCTTTATAATTAAAAATAATGACTTGGAATAGTTAGAAAATAAAAATAAGTGGTTTCAAATAGAATTTAATGCTAAGTATGCCATTTTTAATAGGAATGCATAATTCGAAAACAAGGAAATAATTAAAACTAAAATTCGAAAAATTCAGCAAAGTTTTAAAAAAGAGTTTTAATAAAATATATTTGGAAACATTCATAAACAATAATTTTATTTCTATTTAAACACATATTTTATTTGAGATAATTAATTCGCAAATATCTTTTATTCTAATATATTAACATATGCCTTCTAAATACATTTTATTGATTTTCAATTAAAATTTATTTGGTTGAAAATATATAATATTTAAAAATTTGTGTTCCAAGTATATTTTCATTCGATTCAAATATATCAAAAACGGCGATTTTGCCCCGTGTAGGTCTGTTGATGGTGTCAAGCTAAAATCAACATTTCTTATGGTGTTTTCTTTTCTAAAAAATAATATATATGTCGCCTATAATGTCGCCTATAACCTCTTGTACTGCTGCATTTTTTATGCACGCTGAAAAAAATTTCTTCTGTAGTATATTGTCCCAAACATATTCGGCTTGAAACATATATATTTTTGGTACACACAAAAATTATATATTTGGGAAGATGTCAAATCAAAGTTTACATCCTAATATTTGTTTATTCTGGACTATTTTTGCCGAAACAAATATTCATTTGCATTTAAGTATTCGGAAAATACCTAAATTGTGTTAAATTTTTCAGTAGTTCAAAATTAATTTTTAAAAAAATTTCTCGTAGTAAATATAAATCATATAATCTTGGATGAAATCATAACTGGGGGTTCAAACCAAAAAAACTAAAACTGAAAACAAAAGTTTCGAATTTTTTTTAAATAAAATATATTTGGAGAAATTCTTAAACAATTATTTTATTTGTATTGAAATACATGTTTTATTTGAGAAATTTAGTTTGCAAACATTATATGTTGTAACATATTAATATACGAGTTCCAAATATATTTTATTGATTTTCAATAAAAATTTATTTGGTCAGAAATATATATGTAATATTTAAAAATTTGTGTTCCAAATATATTTTCTTTCGATTCAAACATATCAAAAAAGGCGATTTTGCCCCGTGTGGTCATAATCGAAAACAAAAATGCAAAAAACTAGCCTTTTAACTTACTAAAAACATAAATACAAATAATACTCCACGGCACCGCCTAAATAAAGCATCTGTCCAAACTTCATTAGGAAAAAGCACGCACGTACACACGCTGGTATTTAGGCTATTCGCTCGACGCTGAAAAAACATTTGTTTTGTAGGTCAGCGTCCAACCCTTCGGTTACATACAGGGCTGAAATGTCGCATTTATCACAAAATAAAATTAAACCCTATCATAGTGCAGCATTTTTTACAAACGAAAACAAAAAGGCATTTTTGGGGCGGTAGGTACCAAAAAAACACCATTATTTCTGCTCGAGCAGTAGTATCATAGCCTAAAATTTGCAAATTTTCTTCAAAATTCCAATCAGCAATATCGTTCCAAATAGACTGACTTCGGAACAGAGATCAGTTGTTCTTCTTCACCGCCTGACCCACGATGTCGACAGAAAATCTAAGCGAGCGATAGCCAATCACTCACTTTCTCATGAAATAGCAACCCATTAACTTCTGAGTTTTCGTTCGCATAGCCTTACATATTTTGAGTGACTAAATGGTGACAGATCAACAAGGATCTAAAAACTGCTAATTTGGCAAGAAAAAATCCAAAATGTGTAAATTTGTGCGATAAGACGACACCATTTTGCAGCAAAATAAAAAAGTAAACAAACAATAATATGCGGTTGTTTTGTGTTGTAAATTTAATCCTGGAACTCCCCCGGCGAACGCCGGATTATATACAACCTTTTATTTTCCATTTAATTATTTTTTATTTTATTGGACGCGACGACGAAAATTCAAATGAGTGCTTTTGACATTTTTGTTCGCATAGATGACACAAAGAAAAGCTAGTGGGCCCCGATTTGCACTGAAATGCTTACGTTATCATTCGCATGGATTTTTAGTTCGATTTGCCGTTCTGATGACCGTTAGTGGGTCGCAAATCAGATTTATTTCGCATAGAATGCAAGCGAACATTACCTTTCGACATCGTGGGTCGACTACATTTGCGTCAATCTAGTGCAGTCGATAGTTTGCCCCCTCAGTGGACAGGTTCAATATCTTGTACCTTAGTGGTTCATAGTATGATATAGAAAAAGTCATAGATGATAAGTATATCACACTACGCATTTGCTCTTAATGTTTCTTATCACTCTATTCTTCCTTTTTGCCAGTTTTTTGCAATAACAAACATATCTATATTTTAGGTCACTCGCGCCTTAGCATGCAAGCTCTGACAAGTTTGGATGAAAGCC
This sequence comes from Eudasyphora cyanicolor, assembly GCA_963930755.1. Classification (NCBI taxonomy): domain Eukaryota; kingdom Metazoa; phylum Arthropoda; class Insecta; order Diptera; family Muscidae; genus Eudasyphora; species Eudasyphora cyanicolor. Next base: position 97,879,097 of record OZ005737.1, read on the forward strand.
GGCACAAGTTGCCGTTGTTCTAAGTACATGAAACTTTATTTACAATAGTTTAAACATCATTCAAAAAAAAAATAGAGGGTTTGCGTTGTAAAAAAATAACTTTTATTTTTTTGGGACACCTTAAAGTACATACATACAAATACGTTTAGTTTTATTTTGATCGCGTATCATTCGTAATTGGACATTTGGCAAGAAAAAATCCAAAATGTGTAAATTTTATCAAAAACTGCGATAAGACGACACCATTTTGCAGCAAAATAAAAAAGTAAACAAACAATAATATGCGGTTGTTTTGTGTTGTAAATTTAATCCTGGAACTCCCCCGGCGAACGCCGGATTATATACAACCTTTTATTTTCCATTTAATTATTTTTTATTTTATTGGACGCGACGACGAAAATTCAAATGAGTGCTTTTGACATTTTTGTTCGCATAGATGACACAAAGAAAAGCTAGTGGGCCCCGATTTGCACTGAAATGCTTACGTTATCATTCGCATGGATTTTTCGTTCGATTTGGCGTTCTGATGACTGATAGTGGGTCGCAAATCAGATTTATTTCGCATAGAATGCAAGCGAACATTACCTTTCGACATCGTGGGTCGACTACATTTGCGTCAATCTAGTGCAGTCGATAGTTTGCCCCCTCAGTAGACAGGTTCAATATCTTGTACCTTAGTGGTTCATAGTATGATATAGAAAAAGTCATAGATGATAAGTATATCACACTACGCTTTTGCTCTTAATGTTTCTTATCACTCTATTCTTCCTTTTTGCCAGTTTTTTGCAATAACAAACATATCTATATTTTAGGTCACTCGCGCCTTAGCATGCAAGCTCTGACAAGTTTGGATGAAAGCCGGCACAAGTTGCCGTTGTTCTAAGTACATGAAACTTTATTTACAATAGTTTAGACATCATTCAAAAAAAATAGAGGGTTTGCGTTGTAAAAAAATAACTTTTATTTTTTTGGGACACCTTAAAGTACATACATACAAATACGTTTAGTTTTATTTTGATCGCGTATCATTCGTAATTGGACAATTGCAGAAACGAAATATTTTTTGAATATACAAGTATACTCAGAGAATAAATTTGGTCACCGCAATTATATTCGCATAGCATAATTTAATACTTATTAAAATCAATAATTATATTTTTACGGTACACACTGAAAAAAATCGCTTTTATAGTACATTGTCTCAAATATATTCCGGTTGAAAAATACATATGTTTAGGGTACACCCTAAATATATAATATTTGACAAACAAAAATATTATATGTTAGGGAGGAAGTTGTTCTAAACAAAAGTGTGGTTTCATCCAAATATTTTTTTATTTGGAACTATATTTATGCTTAAATACTACTAGCATTGTATTTAAATATTTTGACAATCTATAAATCGTCGCCGTCGTGGCAAAATTAGATATGTAGTTTGTTCCTAATTTTTCGGGAGAGGAAATAAACTGTTAAATTTTATTATATGGGGATAATTTTAATATGATATTAACTACTAATTCGAACGTGTATAATATTTACCTTCGAATACCTATTTTATACCTTATAAAAATTATCGCGAAATAATAAAATTACTCCTAAAAATTAGGAACAAACACGTAGCTAATTTTGTCACGACGGCGACGAAATGCCTTAATTTAAAGGCAGATGGTCAAAGTGTTTTTCAAATGGTCAAAGTGAATTTTGTTAAGAAATTTTATATGTTTGTAAAATATATGGCATTGGTGGATTGACAAAAAGTGATAAATTGGAGTATGCATAAATTAAAAATTAGTTCTGTAAAACAAAATCTAATGCTGCTTATGAAATTTTTAACTATTCATTATAATACGATAACTAGGAAATATTTAAACAAAAAGTTTTAAAACTCGTTTTTAAATAAAATATATTTGGAAAACGTCTTAAACAGTAACAAAAATGTCGAGGAGAAAACTCCGTGTATGATTTGGGTGACTATAGTCCTTCTCTGTGTACATAAATTTGCAAGTAATCAAATTGCCATTGCCAGGATTTGAAAATCTGTAACCCTTTTTCGTCCGCACAAACGAAGTCGGTCTAATGGACATATCAACATTAAGGGGTTTCAAGCAATCAATAGGCAGTTAAAAAATGGTGGTATCCAAACATGTGTATATGAAATGGGGTAATAAGTGCGACTTGTATTTTATGAAATCAGATTGTAATTTAATCCATAAGTTTTAAATGGCAGATAACTACTGTCCTATAATTCCCTTTAGTTTATCATACCTATTATAAATGTGATTTAAAGCCACATTTTTATGTGTAGGTTTTAGAAAGCAATTTGCGTAGCCAATAACAAAAAAATTAGTTGAAAAAATCTGGTTGTCAGAGATATAATACAATTGCTATTTTAAGGTAGTGTTTTGGAATCATTTTATTAAATAAAACAAAAAATGTACGCCATTTCCGTTTAATATCAACTACTGTGTGTACAATAAAAATACATCCATCTGTAATTATGAAATATAATTGGTATAAGTCAATAATATCCTTGATTTATAATGGTAATTTCCTAATGAAGTGATAATAAAACGAAAATAAATATTTTGGATTGATTTAGTTTCAGTTCTTGAGTAAAATATGTATGTCAGTTTCCTCAGGTATGTTATTGACTTAGACCATTCTGAGCATTAGTGACAACTATATATATACATACATATATACGAGTATAAATTTAAATTGTGGATTTTATTTAATGATCATGTATGTTCGTCGTTTGTCTGCAACATATTATTTAATTATTATTCAAAGAAATCCAAAGCATTTATTTTAATTTTTCATGGCATTTTGAAGATAATGTTTTATTCTACAGTATCATAAATCCAAAGTGGTCTTGAGGCCAGACAACATAAAAGTTGTATTACCCTGTCACCAGGCATCGACTGAGAAAACGAAATGTGATAATAAAAATCAATCTGGTCAATTGAACTTCAAGGTTATAAAAACCTTCAACCATTTGTGTTGAAAATGTTCTACTCTATTGGCAAAATGGCAACAGATTTTACTACAATATACTTAGTTAAGGAATTAAAATTTTCCAAAACAAATCGTTCTCATTAACAAAAAAAGGAATATTTGCTAGGTTACATTGAAACGTGGGGGACACGTTTCTACGTATCATATTCTTGGATATACACATATCGGCCTGATGTTGATTTTTTTTAAATTTTTTTATTTCCTATTTTTTTTGAAGACGCGTTTAGTATGTGGATGATATTTTTATTTAAGTATAAGCAAGATAATGCAGGCATATCATCTAGATTGTTAAAACAATTAGAAAAATTTGATTTTTTTTTTAAAAAAATCAGTGTAAGGTCAAATATGGTCCATGTTGGTCAACTCCTTAGAGTACCTTCCCCACAAAGGGTCAACATTTAGTGAAATATTGATTCTTATTTTCTTCTTATTTTCTACTTCTATAGTAGTTATAGGAATCTTCCGAATTTACACATTCATAGTATTAATTTCCTTATCGCTACCATCTCGGAAAAATATGCGGAGTTGCCACGCCACTTTTGGTACTTTCTGTAGAAAGGGACCATTGTGCACAAAAAGTTAACGGCTTATAACTTTTATTCCAGCCAATACAAATACTTAAAATCCTGTGGAGTGTAATGCTTTTGCAGTACCGGTAGTCCCGAAAAATGTGCGTTATTGCCACGCCCCTTTTGGAACCTACTAAACAAAATGAACAAAATAAAAAATATGAAAATGATTTTTTGAGTTTCCCTTACTTTTACAATATGGGTCATAATTTCTACATTTATCCATATATTTAAATATTAAAATAAGCACTATTTTCTTCGTTATCCTAGCTTTCAAAAAATGGAACAGACTAAATTCTTTTCTAATTGCTTTTACGACAGTTGCTTAACTTCCGTTTCTACGTGGAAGTGATGCTTTCAGTATTTTCTAGCACCCATAATTTCCTTTAATTAAAAAAAATAGTCCAAATACGGAAAGTACCCTCCACGATAATTGGAATTTTAGAAAAAAGATTTTAAAAAGCAAACTTTACCATAAAAAAATGTTTGTTTCGGTTAAAAATGTGTTTAGGTCTCGGACACAAAAAAATGATTGTTGAGTCCTCTGAGATAAGTCAGATCTGGTAATGTGTCAATTTTGTGTATATTTTACAGCTATAAAATTTTGTCACATAATGCAATTTTTTATAAGTAAACGATTCCACTCAAGAAATAAAAATAAATCATATCCAGAATACACATTCAAAACAAACTTTTTTTTTGAAAATTGTTCTGCTTGCAAAACTTTATTTTAAAAATCTATGTTATCTTTGAGCTTTCTGAGAAAATTATTTTTAATAAAATCAAAACCTGTTAGGCTTATGGCTAATCCGCTTATGCGAGCATGTTTGTTCTCACCATTTAAAGTTTCCTATCGTGCAGGTTTTCATTCATTGTTGACAGCTTTTGAAGGTGTCATCGAGGTGTTGTTCTGAATTCCTCTGAGGTATTATTTCCAATTCGGACTAATTTCGGCAACATCTATAGAAGCTTTGTACACGCCTAATAAGATGTTCCTCTACCTTCTTTCTTCTGGGTACAGTCCCTCTCACAGTGTCATAAGCTTTCTCGAGTTCAATGAAGCATACGTGTATTTGCTTATTATACTTCATTGTTTTCTCTGCTACCTGTCTTAATGTAAATATGTGATCTTGATTGCCGCTATGAAGACGGAAACCACATTGCTCTTCTTATAACTGATGATCCAATTTGGCCTTAAGCTTCTCTGTCAGAACTCTCAATTATATTTTCCCTGCAACGTATAATATAGATATTCCACGATGTTTTTGACATAGCTAATTTTCTCCTGTTTTGAAAACGGGGTTTAGTACTGCTCCTTGCCAATGTAGCTGATGAACTCTGGTTCTACGCCATCATGTCCGGCTGCTTTGCACGTTTTCATCTTTTTAACTGCTTCGTTAAACTCGTCATAGCTTATAGCTCCGGCATCTTGTTCGTTAATGTTCAAGCTCTTCGGCGGACGTCGGGTTAATTTCACCATTAAAAACTAAAATTTTAATGCCATTCAATAGCAAACATGTTAAAACTAAGGCAGCCAAAAAATTAGATCAAAATTATTTTAGAAAAAAAGCGTAGTTTTTGTAAATTTGCAAACTACATAGGATAGTAGACTATTAGAATAGTAAGAAATGGTATACTGTAATACTGTACTGTTTAAACGTGGTGTTATTATACGTTATATTATATAGTTATTCGTAAGATTTTTAACGTATTTTTACCTAATTTTAGCCCTTTTAGTTTTTTAGAACTTTTTTATTTTACCTATGTTCATGTTACCTATGAACACAGTTTGACATTTTTCACGTAAGAAAGGGATAAAAGCCAGTGGTATTAAAATATAAATTCAGTTGCAAAAATATATCTAGGCAGAAACAATCGAATTTTAAAATATTAAAAAAATAGCTGGACCCGGTCCACATCGTTTCAAAACATGGCTCATGTGGGTCACTACCATTGGTCCAATCACTCCAATTTTTTTCACCAACCACGTATCCTGTCACCAGATAACTACACACAAAATTACAGAAATCTCGCTAACAAATTGTGCTAGCTATCTCAAGATCAAAATGTTACCTATATGGGCGGGGCCAAGCCCATTGGTGCGAACTTGCCCATTTTCCGATCCCGTCCATTCTTGGACAAATAACCTAAACTGCCACCAGATACATATACACAAAATTAGAGCACTCTCGCTAACAAATTGTGCAAGACACATCAATTTAAAATATTGGCTTATACGGGCTGGACTACACCCACTGGTCCTATTCCACCAATTTTTGTGTCAATCACGTAGACAGCTTCCAGACACATATAAACAAAATTACTGCACTGTCGCTTATAAATTATGCAAGATATCTCAATTTCAAAATTTGTACACAAAATTACAGCATTTTCGCTAATAAATTGTGTAAGATATCTCAATTTCAAAATTTGGCCTATATTGACGGGGCCACGCCCATTGATCCGATCCCACCCATTTTTGGAGCAATCACGTAGACTGTCACCAGATACTTATACACAAAATTACAGCACTCTCGCTAATAAACTGTGCAAGATATTTCAATTACAAAATTTGGCTTATACGGGCGGGGCCACGCCCATTGGTCCGATCCCGCCCACTTTTTTGACCAATAGCGCATAATGCCACCAGATACATATACACAAACTTGCAGAACTCTCGCTACTGAATTGTGGAAAATATTTCAATTTCAAAATTTGGCTTATATGGGCGGTGCCACGCCCATTGGTCCGATTCCGCCCATTTTTGGAAAATTCACATAATCTGACACTAAATGCATACACACGAAATTTCAGCACTCTAGCTAAAAAATTTTCTCAATATCAAAAATGGACCCATATGGGCGGGTCCACGCCCACTTGATATATCGAAAATTCAAGTACCCTATTTTCAGCACCCCGTACACATGTACATTCTGTGAAAAATTCAAGATGATCGGTCCAGCCGTTTAGACGTCTATACGGAACAAACAAACCCACAAACAGACACTCTCTTTTATATATATAGATAGATAGACTAGCTGAGCCCGGTGCGCTTCGCTGCCCATGTCAAAATTAGCGCTGTAGAAACTTTATTTTATATCCGATCAGTACGAAATTCGGCAGAAAGAGGTTTGTTATTACATGAAGGAATACTGCCAAATTCGGAGAAAATCGGTTCCGATTTAGATATAGCCCCCATATATATGTTACCCCCGAATTCACATGTAAGCGCTGTAGAAACTGTACTTTATATCCGATCAGTACGAAATTCGGCAGAAAGAGGTTTCTTATTACATGAAGGAATACTGCCAAATTCGGAAAAATTCGGTTCAGATTTAGATATAGTCCCCATATATATGTTACCCCCGATTTGAAATTCAAGCGCTGTAGAAACTGTATTTTATATCCGATCAGTAAGAAATTCAGCAGAAAGAGGTTTCTTATTACATGAAGGAATACCGCAAATTTCGGAGAAAATCGGTTCAGATTTAGATATAGCCCCGATATATATGTTACCCCCAATTTGACATGTAAGCGCTGTAGAGACTGTGTTTTATATCCGATCAGTCTATTTTACATGAATGAGTATTCAAGGAAAATCGATTCAGATTTATATATAACCTCCATATATATGTTCCTCCAGATTTGGTTACAAAGCGCTATAGAAGTTGTACATTACTTCCGATCATTACAAAGTTCTCCAGAAAAATGTTTCTCAATTTAGGAACGAATATTGCTTAATTTAGCGATTATCGGTTCAAAATAAGATATACATACACACACACCACATTTACCAATTATTCCAAATTATTATCGCAATGACCTTATCGCAGTGTTAGGGAGGTGTAGGGTATTATATAGTCGGCCCGCCCGACTTTCTGCCTTTAATTACTGGTATTAGTAATAAATGTACTTAATGTAAAATACCGAATTCAGTGGAAAGTCCAGAAAATAGAAATGTATACTTATAAAATTTCCAAATTCTTGTTTCATTGGTCATGCATCTTATTATCATATTGCGATTGTATTGGAGTGAGCAGCTGTAATTATCGCATACCGAGCATTTTTGTTCATGTATTTCCTATATAATACTTGCAAGATATATCAAAGTATGGGCTGTGCCACGCCCACTGGTCCTATTCCGCCCATTTGTAAGCCAATCACGTAGACTGCTATATACGCAAAATTTCAACACTCTCGCTAACAAAATGAGCAAGAATTAAATTTCAAAATTTGGCTTATATGGGCAAACATTGCAGCACTCCCGCTAGCAAATTGTGCAAGATATCAAAATTTAGTCTATGTGGGCGGGGCCACGCCCATTGGGTCGACCCCGCCCATTTTTGGACCAATCACGTAGACTGCCACCATATACATAAAATTCCAGCACTCTCGCTAACAAATTGTGCAAAATATCTCAATTTCTAAATTTGGCTTACATGGACGGGGCCACGCCCATTAGTCTGATCCCGCCCATTTTTTAACTAATCACGTAGACTGCCACCAGATACATATACACAAAATTTCAGCATTCTCGCTACTAAATTGTGCAAGATAGCTCAGTTTTGGGTTATATGGGCGGGGCCACGCCCTTTGGTCAGATCCCGCTCATTTTTAGACCAATCACGTAGGCTTCAACCAGACACATATACACAAAATTACAGCACTCTCGCTAACAAATTGTGCAAGATATCTAAATTTCAAAATTTGGCTTATATGGGCGGGGCCACGCCCATTGGTCCGATCCCGCCCATTTTTGGACCAATCGCGTAGATCGCCAACGGATATATATGCACAAAATTCCAGCTCTCTCGATAACAAATTGTGCAAGATATATCAATTTAAAAATTTGGCTTATATGGGCGGGGCCACGCCCATTAGTCCGATCCCCCCCATTTTTTGACCAATTACGTAGAATGCCACCAGATACATATTCGCAACATTGCAGCACTCCCGCTGGCAAATTGTGCAAGAAATCAAAATTTCAAAATTTGGTCTATGTGGGCGGGGTCACGCCCATTGGGTCGATCCCGCCCATTTTTGGACCAATCACGTAGACTGCCACTATATACATATACACAAAATTCCAGCACTCTCGCTAACAAATTGTGCAAAATATCTCAATTTCAAAATTTGGCTTATATGGGCGGGGCCACGCCCATTGGTCCGATCCTGCCCATTTTCTGACCAATTACGTAGAATGCCACCAGATACATATTCACAACATTGCAGCACTCCCGCTAGCAAATTGTGCAAGATATCAAAATTTGGTCTATGTAGGCGAGCCACGCCCATTAGGCCGATCCCGCCCATTTTTGGACCAATCACGCAGACTGCTACCATATACATATACACAAAATTCCAGGTCTATCGGTAAAAAAATGTGGAAGATATCACATTTTTCAAATTTGGCTTATATGGGCGGGGCCACGCCCATTGGGTCGATCCCGCCCATTTTTGGACCAATCACGTAGACTGCCACCGTTTACATATACACAAAATTCCAGCACTCTCGCTAACAAATTGTGCAAAATATCTCAATTTCAAAATTTGGCTTATATGGGCGGGGCCACGCCCGTTGATCCGATTCCGCCCATTTTTGGAAAATTCACATAATCTGCCACTAAATTCATACACAAAAAATTTCAGCACTCTAGCTAAAAATATATATATAGACTAGCTGGGCCCGGTCCACTTCGTTGCCCCAGATTTCAGATTTATGATCCCGTACCCAATTGCTCGGATCCCGCCCATTTTTGTACCAATCATGTTGACTGCCACCATATACATATACAGGCATATCATCTAGATTGTTAAAACAATTAGAAAAATTTGATTTTTTTTTTAAAAAAATCAGTGTAAGGTCAAATATGGTCCATGTTGGTCAACTCCTTAGAGTACCTTCCCCACAAAGGGTCAACATTTAGTGAAATATTGATTCTTATTTTCTTCTTATTTTCTACTTCTATAGTAGTTATAGGAATCTTCCGAATTTACACATTCATAGTATTAATTTCCTTATCGCTACCATCTCGGAAAAATATGCGGAGTTGCCACGCCACTTTTGGTACTTTCTGTAGAAAGGGACCATTGTGCACAAAAAGTTAACGGCTTATAACTTTTATTCCAGCCAATACAAATACTTAAAATCCTGTGGAGTGTAATGCTTTTGCAGTACCGGTAGTCCCGAAAAATGTGCGTTATTGCCACGCCCCTTTTGGAACCTACTAAACAAAATGAACAAAATAAAAAATATGAAAATGATTTTTTGAGTTTCCCTTACTTTTACAATATGGGTCATAATTTCTACATTTATCCATATATTTAAATATTAAAATAAGCTCTATTTTCTTCGTTATCCTAGCTACATGGGCTTATATGGGCGGGGCCACGCCCATTGGGTCGATCCCGCCCATTTTTGGACCAATCACGTAGACTGCCACCGTTTACATATACACAAAATTCCAGCACTCTCGCTAACAAATTGTGCAAAATATCTCAATTTCAAAATTTGGCTTATATGGGCGGGGCCACGCCCGTTGATCCGATTCCGCCCATTTTTGGAAAATTCACATAATCTGCCACTAAATTCATACACAAAAAATTTCAGCACTCTAGCTAAAAATATATATATAGACTAGCTGGGCCCGGTCCACTTCGTTGCCCCAGATTTCAGATTTATGATCCCGTACCCAATTGCTCGGATCCCGCCCATTTTTGTACCAATCATGTTGACTGCCACCATATACATATGGACAAAATTACGGCACTCTCGCTAACATATTGCGCGATTTATTGCAATTTCACAATTTGGTTTTTTATGGGGGGCACTCTCGCTAAGAAAATGTGCAAGATATCTCAATTTCAAAATTTGGTCTATATGGGCGGGCCACGCCCATTGGTCCAATCTCGTAGACTGCCACCAGATACATATGCACAAAATTACAGCAATCTCGCCAACAAATTGATCAAGATATCTTGGTTTAAAAAGTTGGCTTATATGGGCGGGGCCACGACCATTAGTCCGATCCCGAAAATTTTTGGACCAATCAAGTAGACTACCATCAGACGCATATGCACAAAATTACAGCACTCTCGCTAACAAATTGTGCAAGATATTTTAATTCAAAATTATGCTTATATGGGCGGGGCCATGCCCATTTGTCAGATCCCGCCTATTTTTAGACCAGTCAAAATTGCAGCACTTTCGCTAAAAAATTTCTCAAGATATCTCAATTCCAAAATTAGCCTTATATGGGCGGGGCCACGCCCATTTGTCCGATCCAGCCCATTTTTGGACCAGTCACGTAGACTACAACCAGATATAAAGGGTCCGCCAAATAACTTTTTTTTTAAACATCGCGCAAAACATCGAGTGTAGATTCGGCTGTGTGGCACGTAGCGCCGTCCTGTTGAAACCAAATGTTGCCAATATCCTCCTCTTCAATTTTTGTGAACAAAAATTCGTTCAACATGGCCCGATAACGATCGCCATTGACTGTAATGGCCACTCCTTGCTCATGGCCCAATTATGCCTCTGGACCAAAATCCGCACCAAACAGTGACTCGTTTTGGGTGTATCGGCTTTTCAATGTATGCGTGCGGGTTTTCTGTGCCCCAAATGCGATAATTTTGCTTGTTTACATACCCGCCAAGATCAAAATGAGCTTCATCTGAAAAGATGATTTTTTTTCTGGCAAAATCGGCATGTTCTGTAAGCCGATCGCATTCAAGCGTATTTTCCAAAGTTCAAGCGTATACACAACCATATTCGTTCAGCGGAAGGATAAAAAGTTGGCGAACCCTTTATATACACAAAATTGCAGCACTCTCGATAAAAAATTGCTCAAGATATCTCAATTCCAAAATTTGCCTTATATGGGCGTGGCCACGCCCATTTGTCCGATCCCGCCCATTTTTGAACCAGTCACGTAGACTGCCACCAGATATATATACACAAAATTGCAGCACTCTCGGTAAAATATTGTGCAAGATATCTCAATTCAAAAATTTGGCTTATATGGGCGGGGCCACGCCCATTGGTCCGATCCGGCCCATTTTTGGACCAATCAAGTAGACAACCACCAGATACATATAGAAAAAATTACAGCACTCTCGCAAATAAATTGTGCAAGATATCTCAATTTCAAAATTTGGCTTGTATGGGCGGGGCCACGTCCACTTGATATATCGAAAATTCAAGTACCCTATTTTCACCCCCCCCCCCTACACATGAACATTCTGTGAAAATCAAGAAGATCGGTCCAGCCTGTTTAGACGTCTATAAGGTACAAACAAACACACATTCTCTTTTATATATGGGGCAAAATTCCTCAAATGTCCCAGGTAAAAAATAAAAGTTGTCCGATTTGTCTGCATTTTTACTCGTTTATTGTTCAAGCATAGAAACTCGGAGAATGCTAATATTGGGTCAATCGAACAGCGATTGACCAAGTTATTGGACATTCAATTCGGAAAAAAGCTATATTTTTTGTCAAAATAGAAATTTTCAAAGGCGTTTTTCACATACAAATAAAGATTTTAGAGCAGTGCGTCAAATGGCACTCTGGAGGGATATTTCATGGACTCTCTTGCAGATAAACAACTAATTTCGTAAAGTTGCATTTTGGACCAATTCTTTTGCATTAAAAAAATATTTCGCAATATCAAAAATATATCACGAAATTTTTTTTCTGCAATATTTTTATACCCTCACTTTAGTGTGACGAGGGTATATATCATTTGCTACGGAAAAAAGTGTAACACATCGAAGGAGTGACCTAAGGCTCCAAGTATGTTCGGCGGAAATCCGTTTTGGGTTATTTTAAGTCGAATGAGCAATGTCCGTCTGTCTGTCTGTCTGTCTGTCTGCCTGTCTGCCTGTCTGTCTGTCTGTCTGCTGGCTGGTGCGCACGATAACTCTCGAAAGGAGTAACCGATTGACTTCAAATTTCGTATGTGGTAATATTTTTTTCTATCTCCGGCTAAGTTCGAAGATGGGCCATATTGGTCCACTCCTTCTGGTACCTCCCCCACAAAGGGTTAAAATGTTGTGAAATATTGATTCTTTAATAACTGCTATTATACGTATTCGAATCTTCTGAAATTCCACACATAGTATTAGTTTGTTAGTCGCTATCAACTCGAGGAAAATGGACGAGATTGCCACGCCCCTTTTGGTACCTCCCACACAAATGCACTATTTTGCACCAAAAGTTAACAGCTTATAACATTAAAACCAGTGTATACAATTACTTGAAATTTTGTACAGTGTAATGCTTTTATAATGCCTATAGTCCAGTGAAAAATGGGCGTTATCACCACGCCCCTTTTTGTACCTCCCACACAAAATGCCCAAATCATACCACAATTTAATATCTCATAACGTTTTTACCAGTGCACATAAATGCTTATAATTCGGCACAGTGCAATGAATTTAAAGTATCTAATGTTCAGCGAAAAATAGATGTATTTGATAAACCCCTTCTGGTACCTCCCACACAAATTGACAGAATAATTCGAGTAATATTCAATACTAGCGGACCCGGTGAACTTCGCCTCGCCCCAATTTAACGCCTTCAGATAAACTCCAGAGTGATAATAAAACACAGATAGTTAAAATTTTAATGCGATTTGTTTAAAAGGAATCGAAATCAGTAGAGAGCGATGTGATAAACAACAAACAACGAAGACAGAAGACAGGCAACGTACAGATGACCGTGCGAAAAACAGGGAAATTCGAGATTAATTCCACAACCTTCCTACGATTTGTCTTGAGATTTATTGATTGTCATCGTAAAAGCCAATCGTACAGGGAACTGAATCCGCTTGAATTGGAATGAAAGATCAGTTGGAATAATCGGAATTCGTGGGATAAGGACTTCCTCTCCTTTGAATTTTCCCTTGATGATCGTCGCCTGAATCACATTGTCCATCAGTTTCATAATGGACAACCGCGAACTATGCACAATTTCGGATGATTCAGATTCCGCAACATGATTATGATCGATTCCACCTTCAGCTGTAAATTATGCGGCGGAGCTCCTGGCACATCAAGCGAGTTCGATTTTACTTTGAATAATAAAATTCATGCTATCGACGTCCTTATTCTTCGCTGCTAATATTGCCCGTTCACTAATCTAATCGAGATTTGGAAACACTTTGGTGATGAGTTCCTCGTTCGACGATGTGAACTCGCAAAAATTTGCCGGGAACAATATCAATGCAGTGGAAACATCAACAGTAATTTGGCCATTGCCAAGCGCCAACAGTTGTTTCGAGAATTCAAGAGCCGATGAGTCGTTCTGCAACGCGACTCTCATGTTCGTGGTCAATTTCAACTTCTTGACATGCCGCCACAAAGACCACGATTTCAGGCATGCATTAATTTCATCGGCAGTAGATTTCGGGATGACGGGAAGCGTTTGACGAAAATCTCCGGAGAGCAATATCATAGACTCACCAAATTGTCTCAAATCACGTCGTAAATCCTTCATCGTTCGGTCAACTGCCTCCAGAGCTCGTTTATGCGCCATCGTGCATTCATCCGAAATTATGATTTTGCAATGCCCGCAATCCAATAAGATAACCTTACCTCTTATACTCAAACTTATTATCTGAAAAAATGTTCGAATTGATAAATATCGCGTTGAATTTTAATTGATCGTAATGCTTGTACCGTTTGCCGATGTGATACGCGATATAACTATCCGAAATCAGTGTAACAATACGCAAAACTCGAATGAATTGCAGAAACTTTTTTGTTTAATAGAAAATTAATAAAAAAAATTTTTTTTTTTTTTTTTTTTTTTTTTTTTTTTTTTTTTTTTTTTTTTTAAATTGTTTATTTGTACAAATATCTTATAATTATACTATAAATAAACAAACAGTGTATAATATTAATATTTGGTTGTCTACTGCCCTGTATTCGGGATCTCAAATTCATTTGATATTAATATATAATTTTTTTGTTAAATTATTGAATATGTTTATACTAATAATATGTAAATAAATTATAATAACATGTGAGGAAAAATTCTACAAAAAACCTACTTTTATATAAGGAGAAATAAAAACTAAGTTATGTGGATAAAAAAAAGTATGAGAAATACAAGTTATTCAGTCAGCCACCAATATTTAATGATATTTATGTTAGGGAGTATATTTCTGTCTCCTGTATATATGCTAATGTCGAATCTGCGATTGTCGATTGTTAATTCTTTGCAATTTATGACTTTATTATTGGGTCGTCTGACTATGTGGTAGACTATAGGTACGCCATTTTCATCTTGGATAAATCCATTTCTATCGAGATACAAAAATGCTTCCGGTGGTATGTAACCACTTATTAATGTTTTACAAATGTAATCTTCACTTACATAATATGGAGCTAATATTAGATTATTTTCTGTACATTCAAAACTTTTCCTTGTGTGATTTCTAATGAGGTGTATAATGAAATTATCAATTCTACTGACTTTTGCTGAGTCATATAGTTTTTTATTAGATATATATTTTGTGTACTCACTATTTGGAGATCTGTAAAGTGACGTACATGTTCTCAGACATTTTCTCTCAAATTTTCTTAATTTTTCCATATAGGATGGAGAGATGTTGAACCATATTTGACATCCATATGTTAAAATAGGACGTATTAATGTTTGATATAATATAATTTTCACTTTGGGATTAATATGTTTAGAAAAAAATAAATTTTTGTGTATAAAGAAAGCATTTCTTGCTTTTACTAATTGTAAGTTAATGTGCTTATTAAAATACAAAAAATTATCTAAGTTAACACCTAGATATTTGACCATCTGTTTGTTTGGAATAGCAATATTATTATTTGACTTTATACAAAATTCTTTCCATTTGGTTCTAATATTGTAGTTACATTTTCCTACTGGAGGGCGGAAAAGTATGGTTTCGCATTTATTATTATTTATTTTCATCATCCAATCGATTGTATATTTTTCGACTAAGTTAAAATGTAACTGCAATCGATCATTGATTTTAGAAATTTTATCATCAGCATGATAAATAATAATATCATCAGCAAAACCGATGATGTTTTCTATTTGATTTAATAAATCAAAAATAAACAAATTGAATAGAATCGGCGCATTCACTGTACCTTGTTGTAAGCCATTCACAATAACATATTTTTTTGTACTCATTTTTTTCTTATTGCTAACAATAAATGATTTGTTATTTAACATATTATGTATGAGTATAAGTAAGTGCATAGGAATATCGTATTTTAAAAGTTTGTAAATCAGTCCTGGTATCCAAATATTGTCGAAGGCTTTTTCAAAATCTATAAGGCATGCGCCGGTGTACAATGATTTGTTTAGGTTCCAGTTAATGTCTGAAACTAGTAGATGTATAGCATGTATGGTTGAATGTTTGTATTTAAAACCAAATTGTCTATCATTAATTAAGTTTATCTTTACGCAGAACTTGGTTATAATATTTTTGACGCATATTTCAAAAACTTTACTAATATTTGGCAGTAAACTTATTGCACGAAGATTTTTTGGATGGCTATAATCTTTATCTTTTTTGGGCAAAATTACCATTTTTGAAATTTTCCATCCGGTTGGGAAGTATGAATTATTTAGTATATTATTGAAAAGCGTACAATACTGTAGAATCATCATTTCCGGTATGTTTCTTAAAATTATGTTAGGAATATTGTCCATACCTGAGGAAAGTTTTCTCTTGAGGTTATTGAAAATGTACAACAAAGTATCTTTCTTAATGAAATAATCATCCGCTAACAATTCATTAAATTCATTGGCCTTTTTACATGCACTAAATACCGTAATAGTTGATTTATTGGATTCATACACAGATTTTTTATTTATAAATCTGGAGAAACATCTATCAACATCAACATGTGTACTATTATCGGGATCAATCTCTTTGAAAGAGTGAACTGATTCTATATACGCGCCAATTACATTTAATATTTGGTTTTGATCCTCTATTATAAAGTTGTCTGTACCTTCTTCCTTTTCTAATTCTAATGAATTGACACCAGCGTTTCTCAACAACAATTCATCAACTTGTGGAATTTTTAGAATGTCGATGTTTAGGGTTTGACTCTTCTTAAATTGTTTTTTGACTTCTCTGAACATTTTTGATGGATCCTTATGACTCATATTTGAGAGTTTTTCCTTGAATTTTAATTGATCGTAATGCTTGTACCGTTTGTCGATGTGATACGCGAAATCAGTGTAACAATACGCAAAACTCGAATGAATTGCAGCAAGAAAAATAGCACATACTCGTACATATGTTTAATAGAAAACTTTTTTGTTTAATAGAAAATTAATAAAAAAAATTTGGATTGCAAAAAAGAACAGTAGATAGGAACAGTAGGAATCTCGCAAGAAATAGCTCTTTTCGATTTTCCCAATTTTCCGACTTTTCCGGAGGGTTTTCCCAAAATTTTCTTTCGTAACAACCTTCTCCAGGCAAATACGAACAACTGAAAAAAAATTGATCCAAATCGCTCCAGCCGTTCTGACGTGATGCCATTACACAGATGGACCGTTTCATTTTTATATATATAGATAGATTACATTACTCACAAAGTGAGGGTATACCTTAGTCGGTTTACCCGACTGAAACTTTCTTACTTGTTAAAAGAATCTTTGACATGTTTGTTAGTTCATATCAAATTTGTGGAATGTACTTTTTCCACAACAAAAAGATATGATTTTTTTAAAAAAATTAGTTCGAAAAATTACAGTCAGTGCTAACAAAGTTTGTTAAAATCAATACTGCACAGTATGTAAATCACATTGATACATCTCCAAAGTGTCAATACTTCACGATCCAAGTACTTACATGTAGTGAACACTCAATGATCATCCGGTTTGATTAAATGTTTAGCTAGTGCCTTTGCAATTGGATTGAAGCTACTTCGTATTTCAAATAATTTTACCATTCAATAAATAAATGTCGTTTATATAAATATAAAAATATTACTGATTTATACAAATCAATTTAAAGATCAAGTAGAATTTTGATTTTTAGATAGCATTAAACGGCTGTTTTCATCCAATTCGAAAAAATGTTTAACTAACTCTTCAGTTTTATAAAGTAATTTTCTATCGCATTTCGGCTTTGGGATTGCTAAAATTCCTTGTTCAGAACACAATTTCTTTGAAGTTCTTACTTCCCGTTCAGAAGCGCCGAAATCCTTCATAACATGGTCGTGTCCCCAAGTTGGTGGGGAAAGGGTTAGTAATTGATTTTTTCTTTTTTATCCAGCTCTGACAAAATTGAATCACCATCCTATTCGCTGGCTGGATTACGATACTTTTTACTTCCAGTCCACTCAACGTCACTTTCACGATCTTCACAATTCAGATATTCAAATTGCTTTTTGGATTTTGAAAGTTGAAGCGAACATTTTATGCAAATTTTCGCTTCCTTTGGCAAATTAAAATTGTTCCACAGGTTTTCGGATATTTTGAGTACGGTTTTAGGGTTATGACTTTTAATCCCAAATGCATCGCGTTAAATATGGATTAAGTCTGCTGGACTCCATTGTTGTTAGAAGATGTATTGAAAAATTTAAATAGTTTTCTTTATACTCGTATACGTATGTATTTTCAATTAAAACTTGGTGTCTGGTATGCCGTACAGTGACAAAGTTTATAGAAATATATGTAAATAATTTTCTGATTTTTTAGAATTTTGTTATTTTTTCGAACTAAGTTTGCTAAAAAAATCATATCTTTTTGTTGCGGAAAAAGAGCATTCCAAAAATTTGATATGAACTAACAAACATGTCAAAGATCCTTTTAAAAATATTGCAGAAAAAAAATTTCGTGATATAGTTTTGATATTGCGAAATATTTTTTTTAATGCAAAAGAATTGGTCCAAAATACAACATTACGTAATTAGTAGTTTATCTGCAAGAGAGTCCATGAAATATACCTCCAGAATGTCATTTGACGCATTGCTCTAAAATCTTCATTTGTATGTGAAAAACGCGTTTGAAAATTTCAATTTTGACAATAAAAATAGAGCTTTTTTCCGAATTGATATGCTAGTCCTATGCGATGAAGATGTGCTTCTCTCTTGTACTGCTGCATTTTTTATTTTTTATGCTGCATAAAAACAAAGAATACTCAACGGCGACAACTAATTAAAGCATCTGTCTAATCTTCATTAGAAAACCAGTAAGGAAAGGCTAAAGTCGGGCGGTGCCGACTATATAATACCCTACACCACTCTCGTAATATTGAATAACTCTGATATATAAATTTTGTAATTCATGTATAAATTGTTTACATAAATTTACTTTTGGGACATTTTATACTTAAATAATACCATGTACCACAGTGTGGTGTAGGGTATAAAAACGATTGGATCTAAAGAGCCAAATCGGATGAAACATATATATGGGAGCTATAGCTAAATCTTAACCGATTTTCTTCAAATTCGGTAGTGTTGGTTCATGGATCAAGAAACTCTACCATTCTAAATTTCAAAACGATCGGATGTAAAATACAGCTTCTATAGGACTAAAGGACCAAATCGGACGAAAGATATATATGGGAGCTATATCTAAATCTGCACCGATTTTCTTCAAATTCGGCAATGTTGGTTCATGGATCAAGAAACTCTACCATTCTAAATTTCAAAACGATCGGATGTAAAATACAGCTTCTATAGGACTAAAGGACCAAATCGGACGAAAGATATATATGGGAGCTATATCTAAATCTGAACCGATTTTCTTCAAATTCGGCAATGTTGGTTCATGGATCAAGAAACTCTACCATTCTAAATTTCAAAACGATCGGATGTAAAATACAGATTCTATAGGACTAAAGGGCCAAATCGGACGAAACATATATATGGGAGCTATAGCTAAATCTTAACCGATTTTCTTCAAATTCGGCAATGTTGGTTCATGGATCAAGAAACTCTACCATTCTAAATTTCAAAACGATCGGATGTAAAATACAGCTTCTATAGGACTAAAGGACCAAATCGGACGAAAGATATATATGGGAGCTATATCTAAATCTGCACCGATTTTCTTCAAATTCGGCAATGTTGGTTCATGGATCAAGAAACTCTACCATTCTAAATTTCAAAACGATCGGATGTAAAATACAGCTTCTATAGGACTAAAGGACCAAATCGGACGAAAGATATATATGGGAGCTATATCTAAATCTTAACCGATTTTCTTCAAATTCAGCAATGTTGGTTCATGGATCAAGAAACTCTACCACTTTAAATTTCAAAACGATCGGATGTAAAATACAGCTTATATAGGACTAAAGGGCCAAATCGGACGAAAGATATATATGGGAGCTATATCTAAATCTGAACCGATTTCAACCAAATTCAATAGCGATCTTAACAGCCGCGAAATACTCTAAACTGCAAAATTTCAGAACGATCGGAGTGAAATTGCGACCTGTAGTCGACGAACAACTTTACATGGACAGACGGACGGACGGACGGACAGACATCTTTAAATCGACTCAGCTAGTGATTCTGAGTCGATCGGTATACTTTAAGGTGGGTCTAGCTGTGTTATTTTAAGGTGTTACAAACATCTGCCGTGAAACAAACTTATAATACCCTGTACCACAGTGTGGTGTAGGGTATAAAAATACTTTCCTCGACTATTCGCTCGACGCTGAAAAAACATCTGTTTTGTAGGGCAGCTTCCACCCTTTCGATTAAATATAGGGCTGAAATGTTGCATTTTTGCACCGTACAAGTGCGACATTTTTTGCAAAAGAAAATGAACCATTTCGCAATGCATCATTTTTTTATAAACGGAAACAAGGAATTTTTGGAGCGAAAGGCAGACTAAAGTTTGCATTTTCTGGCACAAAAGAAAACACCATTAGTGTCCAGGTATCTTCAGAAAGTAAAACAAGAAAGTTCAGACGTGCAAACCGATTTAAGAATCCCCTTACCTTAAGTTCCAAAATAACATTCGTACATTTTTATACCCTACACCACACTGTGGTACAGGGTATTATGACTTTGTGCATTTGTTTGTAACACCCAAAAGGAGAAGAGAAGAGATAGACCCATTGTTTATTATACCGATCGACTTGTAATCACTTTCTGACACGATTTAGCTATGTCCGTCTGTCTGTCCGTCTGTCTGTCTGTCCGTCTGTAGACGTATTCTTGTAATCAAAGTACAGGTCGCAATTATGGTCCGATCTCAACGAAACTTTGCATATATCTTTTTTTAGGCCCAAGGACGATCCCTATTGAATTTGGTTAAAATCGGTTCAGATTTACATATAGCTCCCATATATATGTACCTCCGATTTGGCATATATGCACTGTATAAGCAACATTTTGTAACCGATTTGTACAAAAATTGACGGAGAGTAGTCTCGTGATACACTTAGATACAATACAAAATTTGGGGGAAATCGGTTCAGATTTATATATAGCCCCCATATATATGTTGCACCCGATTTGACATGTAAGCGCTGTAGAAACTGTATTTTATATCCAATCAGTACGAAATTCGGCAGAAAGAGGTTTCTTATTACATGAAGGAATACTGCCAAATTCGGAGAAAATCGGTTCAGATTTAGATATAGCCCCCATATATATGTTACCCCCGATTTGAATTTCAATAGCTGTAGAAACTGTATTCTATATCCGATCACAGCGAAATTCGGCAGAAAGAGGTTTCTTATTACACGAAGGAATACTGCCAAATTTGGAGAAAATCGGTTCAGATTTATATATAGCCCTCATATATATGTTAGCACCGATTTGACATTCAAGCGCTGTAGAGACTGTATTTTATATCCGATCAGTACGAAATTCGGCAGAAAGAGGTTTCTATTTTACATGAATGAGTATTCAGGGAAAATCGATTCAGATTTATATATAAGCTCCATATATATGTTCCTCCTGATTTGGTTACAAAGCGCTATAGAAGTTGTACTTTACTTCCGATCATTACAAAATTCTCCAGAAAGATGTTTCTCAATTTAGGAACGAATATTGCTTAATTTAGCGATTATCGGTTCAGAATTAGATATATCCGCATATATATGTTCTTACCCATTTACCAATTATTCCAAATTATTATCGCAATAACCCTTATCGCATTGTTAGGGAGGTGTAGGGTATTATATAGTCGGCCCCGCCCGACTTTCTGCCTTTCCTTACTGGTTTTATTTAATTCAATTATTAGCAATTTAAATTGCATTTAATAGCTTTAAATTGTGTACTGGTATTAAAGTTATAAGCTGTTAACTTTTGGTGCAAAATGAGCGTGTGGATAACGACAACTTTTCTCTGGACTCTAGGTACCATCAAATCATTACACTGTACAAGATTTCAAATATTGGTATGAACTTTTATTAAGGTTATAAGTTATTAACTTGTGGTACAAAAGTTACCATATGTTTGGGAGGGGCGTGGCAAATTGGCACATTTTTCCTGTGGTTGTATCTTCGAACTTAGTCGGAGATAGAGATAAGTATTACCACAGCAGACTGACACACAGACAGACGGACGGACGGACATTGCTCAAATGACTTAAAATTACCCAAATCGAATTTCCGCCAAACATACTTGCGTCATAGGTCACACCTTCGATGTGTTACACTTTTGGCTCGTAGCAAATATTAAATACCCTCCTCCCTAAGGTGAGGGGATAAAAAAGAATTGTGGGAGATTACCAAAATCACACGACAACTGTATCGATAGATCTAAAAGGCGGAAACTTAAGGATATCAAGGAAGAAATGGGATGTGAAACTATTGCAGAAAGCTTGTTGCATTAATTGCGATCACAAAAACATCGCGCAAAAGCCGATATTGTTGAAAAAGTTTTAAACGCTAGTCCCGTGAGAACAAACCCGTTTAGAAGATAATCCGGATCCAAGCGGTGAAAAACAGTTCTCATTTGACGAGGCATTACAATTATTTTTGGATTTGAAGTTAACAAGACACCGATATACACAGCTCAGATTGCGAGCGATTGAAAAAGGCTCAAACCTGTATCTATCATATCATCACATACTTGCTGCTAAAAAGGTATGTTTGCCACCAACGGACACTATTACAATCACACCGAGTTCGGCAGAGGTAAAACTTCAGGACCTGCTTAATCATACAGCTCGACGCTTGGTACAATCATTTAAAGGAAATGATTGAAAAATTATGGGAACTGCAAGTTGACTCTCTTTTGCAAATGGGGATGTGATGGTTCTTCTAGACAAAAACAATACAAGGGATCTGTAAGTGAAAATACTTCAGACACAGATATGTTCATGGTGTCATTTGTACCATTGCGATTGATAAAGAATTTGGACGACTCGGAGCCTTCGACCAGTACGATGGAAACAAAGGATATTTGGAAAAATCAAACACCATCTTCTATGAAGTACTGCAGACTAATCAAATTTTAATTTCAAAAAGAAACTCATGATTCCATTAAAAAAGAAATCGGTGATAAGGACCCCAAATTGCAACACAGCAATAATTAGAAGTAGAAATTGACGGTCAGACAAATGAAGTTAACTACCATTTAGTGCCAACGATGATAAATGGAAAAGTTGGCCAGGCTTTGACTGACACAGGCTTCATCCAGCTGCATTATATACCAAACCACATCAAGCCAGCTAAGCCAAGTCCCGGAAAAATCTTTAGATAATACTGATGCATATGAATTTGGATTATCGCCACTACATACAAGAATACGATTTATGGAACACATACTTAAAATCATTTAAGAATGATTTTAAATTTGGATTTAAGAAGTTTAAACAAAAACATGTTCAGGATGAAGTTCTCAAATGTGGGTTGATTATAGACCAACCAAAACTAAGATCAGGCAATACGAATGATGTGAACACAGCAAGAAGGTTCTTTTCTGATCCCGAAAAAGCAATCGAAATAACTGGTATTGATACAAATATCATTTCAAGATTTAAAATAATTATCGATGTACTTGTGTGCAATAAACATATTGATGCTAATAAATTTGGTGAATATACCAAGGAAACTGCTCGAATATACATGGTGGTCCATATTAAACGCACGATGTTAATTGTAAATAAAACAAACCGTTTTTAGAGAATTATCTTAATATTTTTTATTATACTAGAAGGATCTATGACAATTATGTATGTGTGAAACAAAATATAGGCCAAATGCTCGCCACGGCTTGCCACGTGTTACTCACAGTTATTGCATTGTGGTTGGATCACCCTTTACATATAATACCAAATATCCATGGAGTAATATGTCTGCTACAGTTCACAAAATTCTTTATCATGGAGGAGATGTCATTAAGCATCACTTAGTACCAATCGGAGATCTACCAGACGGAGCCCAGGATAAAAGGAATAAGGATTACAGATTTTATAGAGGGCACAATACCAGTTAAATATCAAATTGTACAAACGAAGATCTATTTAATATTGTTGGCAACGTTAGATCCGCTCATCTCTAGCATTCGAAATGGAAAGTAGAACATCGGGACTTAGATGAAGAAGCAAAAGTGCTGCTAGAGGAGAGAAATAATACGGAACTAAATATGGAATATTTGCAGGCAATATTTCAACCGAACGAATGAAATTTTAATTTACTTCTTTTGAAGTATAAGCAAAAAAATTTTTTTCACAAAATGTTGTTTGAATAGAAAACCAAAAGAACATTAAAAAAGTACGCAATGCAAAGTATTTTTTTTTAATGTCGAAGAAAAAAAGTGTTTTAGGCGAACATTTTTTTAATTTTTCAAAAAATATTATTGAAATGGTTTATTTATAAACGTACGACCTTCGTTTTAATAAATAAAGAAGATGAAAAAAAAACAAAAAACATTTCCATGCTAAATATTAAAAAAATTCATATTTGACCTTGAATTCCTCAGTAACTACTGAACCAATTTTATTGAAATTGAAACTGGAGAAAAGCTTAAGGAGTTATCTGTCGAATAAGAAATTTCTAAAATATCTCTATCGGTTCAAAAGTTACACAGTTTTGGCCAGTAAAAAACGATTCTTAACCACTATGCGTCATAGGTTTTATAGTATAACAAGCCGACCTGGCAAATTGCGTTTTGCCCACAATATATTTATTGGTTGCATGCATTTTGAGCATTCACGATTCCACCAGGAATGTTTTGATCAAAAAATTGCGATTGTTAATTGATATTTATAAGAAGCGGTACGACAGACTTCGTACTGTCCAATATTTGGTGAAAGTAGAATAAAATCAAGTATTCGTTTCAATGAATAATATTAGTTTTAATGAAGCCTAAAAAAGTAATAATCAATTATTGTATTCAATTTAATGCTGACCGATATGCAACAATTTTGTTTTATGCTCTGGAGCGTAAATGAAGAGTGAGTATGGTTTCCAAACTCGGAAACATGACACATAGAGCTGGCTGTGTGAACAGCATGACATTTCCAGATTTACCCCATTTTCGTGGCATGAAGATTTCGTAACATAATGATTACAGATCCAACATTATGATTATGGTAAAAATAATTATATAAAGAGTTTAACAATTCAACAATTCTCGCGGAACTTGGTTTTGAATTCAAAATCATTCATTCATTCACAAACTTATGGTCCAGCTGGTCTGAGTTTTTTTTTACAGTGGGTCAAAGTTTTATTTTTTTGGTCGAAGGGAGCATTTACTAAATGAAAAAAATGATGTATGTTAATGTCTGAGAGATTTTTCATTGTCAGAGCTACATAGTGGAATTTTATAAGCATAATTTTTGTGGAAGATCGTAACCCTTTTTTCGAAAAAATCAAAAAAGTAATTTAAAAAAAAACATTTAAGGATTAAAATATTCTACAAAAATGTTGCCGGAAAATTTCAGTGGGGGTCGCCAAAGACACCAAAGTTGTAAATATATCTCTTTACGTTTAATTAGCAAAATTACATAACAACATATACAAAAAAAAACTATAATGTAAATTTAAGGTCCTGATATCTATGGAATTATTGGAGCAGAAGTTCGACTCTATAATTCTGAAAGGGCATGTTGAGTAGATTATTTTTGTAGAATAAACTTATGGTCCAGCTGGTCTGAGTTTTTTTTACAGTAGCTCAAAATTTTAATTTTTTGGTCGAAAATATCTCTATCGGTTCAAAAGTTACACAGTTTTGGCCAGTAAAAACGATTCTTAACCACTGTGCGTCATAGGTTTTATAGTATAACAAGCCGACCTGGCAAATTGCGTTTGCCCACAATATATTTATTGGTTGCATGAATTTTGAGCATTCACGATTCCACCAGGAATGTTTTGATCAAAAAATTGCGATTGTTAATTGATATTTATAAGAACGCTTATTCGACAGACTTCGTACCGTCCAATATTTGGTGAAAGTAGAATAAAATCAAGTATTCGTTTCAATGAATAATATTAGTTTTAATGAAGTCTAAAAAAGTAATAATCAATTATTGTATTCAATTTAATGCTGACCGATATGCAACAATTTTGTTTTATGCTCTGGAGCGTAAATGAAGAGTGAGTATGGTTTCCAAACACGGAAACACGACACATAGAGCTGGCTGTGTGAACAGCATGACATTTCCAGATTTACCCCATTTTCGTGGCATGAAGATTTCGTAACATAATGATTACAGATCCAACATTATGATTATGGTAAAAATAATTATATAAAGAGTTTAACAATTCAACAATTCTCGCGGAACTTGGTTTTGAATTCAAAATCATTCATTCATTCACAAACTTATGGTCCAGCTGGTCTGAGTTTTTTTTACAGTGGGTCAAGGTTAGGTTAGGTTAGGTTGAAGAGAGGAGACGTTTAAACGTCTCATGTCCATGGACATACACTTAAGCCAGTGGTTCGGCCTGTTGTGCGCTCCTTGACAGTGGGTCAACGTTTTATTTTTTTGGTCGAAGGGAGCATTTACTAAATGAAAAAAATGATGTATGTTAATGTCTGAGAGATTTCTTATTGTCAGAGTTACATAGTGGAATTTTATAAGGATAATTTTTGTTTTTTGAAGATATTAACCCTCTAGCTCCCCTCTTAATAGGTCAATTTGACCCTTTTTACGAAAAAAAATCAGGAAAGTCCTTTCGAAAAGGACATTTAAGGATTAAAATATTCTACGAAAATGTTTGCCGGAAAATTTCCGTGGAGGTCGCCAAAGACACCAAAGTTGTAAATATAGCTCTTTACGCTTAATTAGCAAAATTACATGACAACTTATACAAATAAATAATATGTGTACTTATAATGTAAATTTAAAGTCGCAATAAATTGAAATATGTTTAACGATGTCAGGTTGCTAAAATATTTATTAAGAAATGACGAGAAATATTTGGTGACATCGTCAAAATTTTTTAATAGTATTTATTTTTTTTGCCTTAAAGTTTTCGAGTAAAATGGAATTGGTAAAGATTAAAAATGGTATCTATTGATA
The DNA here is from genome assembly GCA_963930755.1 of Eudasyphora cyanicolor. Taxonomy (NCBI): domain Eukaryota; kingdom Metazoa; phylum Arthropoda; class Insecta; order Diptera; family Muscidae; genus Eudasyphora; species Eudasyphora cyanicolor. Next base: position 97,906,125 of record OZ005737.1, read on the forward strand.
AATATATACTTTATTTCCCATATTATAAAAATAAGGGAATTAAAAATAAAACATTTTTCATATTTTTTATTTTAGCCATATTAGTACCAAAAGGGGTAAGGCAATCACGCCAATTTTTCAATAGACTATGGGTACTATAAACGCAATTTATTAATTTACTAGCTGGCCCGGCGAACTTCGCTTCGCCCAAATTCGTTAATGTAAAAAAAATAATAATACGAACATGCTTATGCTCCTTCCTGTAATTCGGTCAATTAAAATTCTTTGTATTGTATTTAACACAATGGGAATGTCCGAAGTTTATAACAATGTCGATGTACATCTGTCGGCAGTCTCACGTTGTGAGGATCAGTTATTTACAATGCTATCAAAAGTATAAACTAAAAACTTCAAGATGATGGGTGCAATGGTTATCCAGATTTCATTATACCCTCACTTTAGTGATACGAGGGTATATATCATTTGCTACGGGCCAAAAGTGTAACACATGGTAGGAGAGATCTAAGACCCTAAGTATGTTCGGCGGATATTCGTTTTGGGTAATTTTAAGTCGAATGAGAAATGACTGTCTGTCTGGCTGGTGGCTGGTGCGCACGATAACTCTCGAAAGGAGTAACCGATTGACTTTAAATGTGGTATATGGTAATTTTTTTTCTATCTCCGCCTAAGTTCGAAGAAGGGCCATATTGGTCTGGTACCTCCAACATAGAGAACAGATAAAAGTCGCATAATTCTCAACAGGTGCCTGTTGAGAATTATGCGACTTTTATTTTTCCCAAACCTTCGCGTAGCAATTACGAACAATTCCTCAGAAGGAAGTATCCAATTTGGTCCAGTAGTTTTCAAGTTTTAAGCAGTCGAACACACCACGATTCATTTTTATATATATAAATTTTGCAATTTATCGCGACTTTAAATTTACATTACAGTATTATTTGTATAAGTTGGCTTGTAATTTGCTAATTATGCGTAAAGAGCTATATTTAAAGCTACGGTGTCTTTGGCGAACGCCACTGAAGTTTTCCGGCAAAAATAATTTTAATCAGTTAATGTCCTTTTTGAAGAGACTTTTTTCGATTTGTTTCCAAATTGACCCCTTAAGAGGGGAGCTAGAGGGTTGACTTCTTGCACAAAAATGCTCCTCATAAAATCCCACTATGTAACTCTGACAATAAGAAATCTCTCAAACCTAACCTTACATCTTTTTTTTCATTTAGTATAATGCTCCCTTCGACGAAAAAATTAAAACTTTGACACACTGTAAAAAAACTCAGACCAGCTGGACCATAAGTTTATTCAACAAATATAATCTAATCAACATGCCCTTTCAGAATTATAGAGAATGCTCCAATAATTCCATAGATATAACGACTTTAAATTTACATTACAGTATTTTTTTTGTATAAGTTGTCATGTAATTTTGCTTATTAAACGTAAAGATCTATATTTACAAAATTGGTGTCTTTGAGCAAAATTTCGGCAAAATTTTCATAGAATATTTTAATCCTTAAATGTCCTTTTTGAAAGTACTTTTTTGATTTTTTCGAATAAGGGCCAAATTAAGATGGGAGCTAGAGGTTTAAGATCTTCCACCAAAAAAAACTCAGACCAGCTGGACCATAAGTTTATTCTACAAAAATGATCTACTCATCATGCCCTTTCAGAATTATAGAGTATTCTGTTCCAATTAAAAATTGGACAGTGTATTTAATGAAATGTGTACCATTAAAATATTTAATTTGTAAATGTGTACAAAGAGAAATTTAAATACAAAAAACACAAAAAAACTATTCGAGATTTTTTTTGCAGTCTAAAATAGTGAATAAATTCTTCTTCAGATCTAGTCCCATATATACTTAAATCCCGATTTTAAATCTATGCCCTATAACATTCTCATTTTCGAATATCTCTACAAAATTCTCCCAATCTCTTCGATCACTCGCTAGCAATTTTATTTCGATCCAGCTGCTCTCTACATCTTTCATCAGGCTCCTTTTCCATGTGTTCTTTGACCGACCTTTTCTTCTACTTCCTTGTGGATTGCAATCAAGGGCTTGGCTGAAATATTTCTTCTGGCTATTTCTGAATATATCTTTGTAAAATGTTGCAGATACAGTCTTTTACGCCAAGAATGAATTTTGCCAAATTTGTGACAAAGTGAAAAAAAACATATGCCAAGACATTATTTCTTTTTGATAAAAGGCGAAACTTATAGCTCTTGTTTAGCAATATAATTGGTGCTAAGGTTGATTTTGGCCAATTGTTCGTTTTCAAGATAATTACAAACCAGTAAGGAAAGGCTAAAGTCGGGCGGTGCCGACTATATAATACCCTACACCACTCTCGTAATATTGAATAACTCTGATATATAAATTTTGTAATTCATGTATAAATTGTTTACATAAATTTACTTTTGGGACATTTTATACTTAAATAATACCCTGTACCACAGTGTGGTGTAGGGTATAAAAACGATTGGATCTAAAGAGCCAAATCGGATGAAACATATATATGGGAGCTATAGCTAAATCTTTACCGATTTTCTTCAAATTCGGTAGTGTTGGTTCGTGGATCAAGAAACTCTACCATTCTAAATTTCAAAATGATTGGATGTAAAATACAGCTTCTACAGGACTAAAGGCCAAATCGGACGAAACATGTATATGAGAGCTATAGCTAAATCTTAACCGATTTTTTTCAAATTCGGCAGTGTTGGTTCATGAATCAATAAACTCTACCATTCTAAATTTCAAAACGATTGGATGTAAAATACAGCTTCTATAGAACTAAAGGGCCAAATCGGACGAAACATATATATGGGAGCTATAGCTAAATCTTAACCGATTTTCTTCAAATTCGGCAATGTTGGTTCATGGATCAAGAAACTCTACCATTCTAAATTTCAAAACGATTGGATGTAAAATACAGCTTCTATAGGACTAAAGGGCCAAATCGGACGAAAGATATATATGGGAGCTATACCTAAATCTGAACCGATTTCAACCAAATTCAATAGCGATCTTAACAGCCGCGAAATACTCTAAACTGCAAAATTTCAGAACGATCGGAGTGAAATTGCGACCTGTAGTCGACCAAAAACTTTACATGGACAGACGGACGGACAGACATCGTTAAATCGACCCAGCTAGTGATTCTGAGTCGATAGGTATACTTTAAGGTGGGTCTAGCTGTGTTTTTTTCAGGTGTTACAAACATCTGCCGTGAAATAAACTTATAATACCCTGTACCACAGTGTGGTGTAGGGTATAAAAATCAAGACATTCGCATGCGACAAAAACAGAAGTCGCTTTCGTAGTAAACAAATCAAACACTGATTTCAGCGAAACCTGAAGGAATATTTTAATGCGACTTATTTTAAAATGTTATGCATGGATGTATCTTAATAATGTATTTTCATTTTATTCAAAAATATGAAGTACTAGCTGGCCCGGCGAACTTCGTTCGGCCAAAAATGGTTAATGTAAAAAAAAACAATAACAAGACATGTTCATGCTGCTTCCTGTATTTGGTCCAGTTAAAATTCTTGCCTCGATATATTATAATTTTTTATCTCGAGTTATGACGTTGTGTTCGCCATTCCACGTATCTTTGCCCAATTATAAATTTTTCTTTATAGTGTCCTTCCTTGGGCCAACACGAATTCCTCAAGCCTAAATTCGTGAAAAACGAAATATCCGTTCTCGAGTTATGAGATTGCGTTCCCTGTGAAACGCCCATTTAACCAATCCTATAGATTTCTCAATAGTTTCCTTCCTTGGACCAATAAGAACCCATCAAGCCCAAAATCATTGAATCGAAATATTCGTTCTAGAGTTATGAGGTTGGTTTAAAAAATCCTAAATTGTTTTCGATGGTGTCCCCCTGGGGCCAATACGAATCCATCATGCCCAAAATCGCGAAAATGGAACGATATATTCTTGAGCTATGAGGTTTTGAAGGACGCGTCGCGGCCTTTTCAACAGTCCTAAATTTTGCTCCATGATGTCCCTCCCTGAAGCCAATACGAATCCTTCAAGATCATAATCGCGAAAACCATTAGACCAACAATCGATCCATTATTGTGCTATAAGGTGTTGCCCGCGCCTCGCCTTTTTGACCAATTCTAAATTTTCCTAATATATGTAAAGTGCTTCCTTGGACCAATACGAATACACCAAGTCCAAAGTCTCGAATCGTGAGGATACGTTGGCCCCGACATCCGATTGACCAATCCTAAATTTTCGTCATAGTATCGGACGCTAAATTTTCGTTGTATGGTAACACATATTTACAAAGATTTGGGTTTGTTTCTTATAGAATGCTTCTGAAAGGGTAAAAATAACACTCACGTCTTTGATAGCGCGAGTACTGGCCAAAATCTGATTCTGTGAAAAGTCCAGCGTTTATACAACACTTGAATCTATCCATATGCACAACTTTAGCATTGTGGGTCTTAAAGGATACTCAGCAGCCAAGTTGTCATAAATCACTTGGCGTCATAGTTTTTATATCCTGCACCACACTGTGGTACAGGGTATTATGACTTTGTGCATTTGTTTGTAACACCCAAAAGGAGAAGAGATAGACCCATTGTTTATTATACCGATCGACTTGTAATCACTCTCTGAGTCTATCAAAGTGCAGGTCGTATTTATGGTCCGATTGTGATGAAATTTAGCACAGTTCTCTTTTTTGGCCCAAGGACCATCCCTATTGGTCAAAATCGGTTCAGATTTAGATATAGCTCCCATATATATGTTACACCCGATTTGACATGTGAGCGCTGTAGAAACCGTATTTTATATCCGATCAGTACGAAATTTGGCAGAGAGAACTTTCTGATTACATGAATGTACACTACTAAATTCGGAGAAAATCCTTTCAGATTTAGATATAGCCCACATATATATGTTTCACCCGATTTGACATGTAAATGCTATAAAACAGTATTTTACATTCGATCTGTACTAAAATCGGCAGAGAGAGTTTTCTTATTACGTGAATGAACACTACCAAATTCGGAGAAAATCCTTTAATATTTAGATACAGCCCCAATATATATGTTTCACCCGATTTGACATGTAAGCTCTGTAGAAACCGTGTTTATTATCCGTTCAGTACCAAATTCGGCAGAGAGAGTTTTGTTATTACATGTATGAACACTGCCAAATTCTTATCGGAATGCCCATTTTCGCATTGTTAGGGAGGTGTAGGGTATTATATAGTCGGCCCCGCCCGACTTTCTGTCTTTCCTTACTGTATTTATAGACCAAAAACAGCGAGCAGTCGCTCAATGTACTGCTCGACACACATTTCCCGGGCAACTCTGTAACAGAACCCGAGGATCAGCAGGACCAACAAGAGTGCGAGTGGACTGCGAGCGTCGCTAGCTTCTTGACTGAGAGATCCAGAATAAGCTGGGCTATTAACAGCTTTGAGCCCTTCAAGTCACCTGGACCAGATGGCATCACTCCAGCAGAAATGCAGAAAATGTTAAAGTACATTATCCCCTGGCTGGAGAAAATTTATGTAGGCTGTATCAGGCTTTCATACGTCCCTAATCGGTGGAGGGATACCAAAGTGGTATTCATACCTAAAGCGGGAAAGATATCACACACTAGGCCAAAAGACTTCAGACCAATTAGCCTATCATCCTTCCTATTGAAAGGTCTGGAAAGACTTTTAGATCATTTCATTAGGGAAAACCTGGATACAAAACTCCTGTCGGGGAACCAACATGCCTACAATAAGGGCAAGTCTACAGAATCAGCCCTGCACGAACTTGTGAGCACTATCGAATCGTCCCTGCATTTCAAGGAATTCACCATGGTGGCATTTCTTGACATAGAAGGGGCTTTTAACAACATTCACTCAGATGCGGTAATTGCGGCACTGTCACATCTAAAAGTTAACAATAGTTTGATTAGACTAATTCAAAGTCTGCTCACCAGAAGACGCATAACAGCATGTCTAGGGTCCACAACTCTAACAAGGTATGTAAACAGAGGGACCCCGCAAGGAGGAGTATTGTCTCCACTAATTTGGAACCTAGCGGTGAATGAAATCCTGCTAGATCTAGAACGTTGTGGCTGCAAGGTCGTGGCATATGCGGACGACGTGGCAATCGCAGTGAGTGGCAAATTCGTAAACGTCCTCAGAGACATCCTACAGGTGGCTCTGAACAAGTTGGTTAGATGGGCTAGAAGCAGCGGTTTGGGTGTTAACCCCAACAAGACAGAATTGGTTCTCTTTACTAGGATGAATAATGTCCCACATGTGGACCCTCCACCTCGGATAAATGGAACAGATCTAGTCTTTTCTGAAAGTGCAAAATTTTTAGGAATAATTCTAGATAGGAAAATGTTATTTAGACTTAACGTATTGGAACGTGTAAGGAAGGCCAACGTCGCCTTATATTCCTGCAAAAAGGCTGTAGGGTCGCGGTGGGGACTCTCTCCTAAAATCGTCCACTGGATATATATAGCAGTAGTTCGTCCAATACTGTTATACGGTATTGTGGTATGGTGGACGGCAACTGACAAACTAACCATTACCAACCTACTAACAAAGGTTCAGAGAACTGCCTGCCTGAGCATAAGCGGAGCCTTAAGGACTACAGCGACCGAGTCTCTACAAGCCCTACTCCATATACTGCCGATTAATATTGTGGCGAGAGAAGTTGCAACCAAAGCGGCAATAAGATTAAACTGCCTATCACTGTGGAGGTACAAGAACTATGGTCACATGAGGATATCAAAGTGTGGTGCTATGGTGGCCGACCGAGTGGACTATATACCAACTGTGTACACCTTCGAGAGAAATTACATCACTATGATTCCCGCCAGAGACGAATGGGTCGGCAGAATACCAGGTAATAGAAACCATCTCCACTTTTACACGGATGGTTCGAAGCTTGATGAAAAGGTTGGCTTCGGAGTACACTGTGAAGAACTTAGTCTGGATATAGCTCACAGACTGCCAGATACCTGCAGTGTCTATCAAGCCGAAATAATGGCAATATGGGAAGTCGCCAAGTGGCTGAGTCGCAACATAGTAACCAACACTGGCGTTGTCATTTACTCGGACAGCCAGGCTGCCATCAATTCTCTGGAGGCAACATCCCTAAATTCACAAACAGCCCTCGACTGCCGCAGATCTCTTAACGAGATGGCTGAGCAGTTTAATATACACCTCATATGGGTGCCTGGGCATAGGGATATCCCGGGGAACTGCAAAGCCGATGAACTTGCTAGGAAAGGGACGACATTACAAATTCTCGAAGAATTTGCATATATTGGTGCGCCACTATCCACGTGCAAGCTTTGGCTTAGGCAAGAGGCAATCAGGCAGTCCAACGAAAGATGGACAGAAATCGGCACCTGCAGGGTAGCTAGACAAATCTGGCCAAGGTATGACCTGAAAAGGTCAAAATATCTTCTCGCACTAGAGAGGAAAAGATTGTCTACGTTAGTAAAGGTTCTGACGGGACACTGCTTGATCGGCGAACACGCCAAAAGATTGGGTATTGACTCCAATGACTTCTGCCGAAGCTGTGGAGATGAGGAAGAAGTGGAGAGCATTGAGCACTTGCTTTGCGACCGCTTTGAGTAAACGACGACTGGACATACTGGGGTCGGCCTTTTTAGGCAGCCTAACAGATCTTTCTAGTACTGATATTCGTACTATCGATAAATTTATATATCAAACAGGTTGGTTTCGATGAGGGGCATTTCAGCCCGTGGTAACACTAGGGACCTAAACTGGTCTATGTGAGCTTGTAAAAAAATACGGCTGCCACCCTAACCTAAACCTAAACCTACTGTATTTATATATATATAGGTAGCAAAGAACTGCAAGTGTCACTTTTTGGCACTCTATTCACACTCATTGAAATTAGAGTGCCGGTGCTACTCATCACCCAAAAGCAAAGTAAAAATATCGCACACAAAAAATCATGCGAGTATTGCAAGAGGCCTGTATATCCCACACAATTCAAATTATTGAGTTTTTTATGTTTGGACAGACACCCAGTTATTTTTCATTGACATGTACCGTTCGTACATGCACCCATACGATTCTGGGAATAGGAAACAAGTAAGTACAAAAAGCAATGCACAAAAAGCAATGTAGGCAAAGCACACATGTATTACTCGGGTCTTTTAAAGACACCGGAGTGTCTATGCACATATTGGCTGCTTTGTTTTTGATTTCTTTTGTTGTTAAGGGCCCCTTACATTGTGGATTTGTTGTCAAGCATCATGTTCTCTCAGATGTTGTGTTCGACGACTGTTTGCCCTTAGATTACTCATGCAATCTCTACAACATCATTTCATCTACGACAGCAACGTGGTCGGTTGTGCGTGTGCAGCGAAGAAAAAGATCAAAATGCCGTCGGCAAAATGAAAATATGCGACCATAAAAATTTGGGTATTTTCCTTCAACCTTTTTTAATGAATAAGTCCGAATTTACACTAGGCAAGTTTTTTCAGCAGCTTATCATCAAATTCTCTTTTGAACTTGCACGAATAACTCAAAACGTTCAGGGAGAGTTTTTCCCCCCTCTTTCCGACTGCCTCTCTCTCCTACAAAACGCCGATAATCTGCTGAACATTCAGCCAGTGTAAATCCGGACTAATTAGGGAATTTTTTAAAGAATTTGTTTATGCCCACATTCCATATGAGTGTTACCCTCGTTTGTCAAAAGTAGCATTGCAGCTTCTTTCAATACCTGCGAGTAGTGCAGCAGCTGAAAGAGTGTTTTCTTTGGCAGATAACGTAATAACAGAAAAGAGAAATAAATTAGGGCCAAAATCTGTAGACAGCCTACTTTTTTTACACTCTATTTACAAAAATTTTAATTTAACTGAATAAGTTTTTTCCCTTAATTATATTTTTTATTTTGAATTTCAACTCTTTTAATTTATTAAATAAATTGAAATGAATTGTTCCATTTAATGTGATATTATTTGTATTATTGTCCGTATCGTTCAAACCAAATTGAAGTCATGCTATTTATGTTTTTATTATTTCATTTAAAACATAACCAAATTCTTAAAAAAAAGTCTGAAATTGAACTGAACCATTCCTTAAAATTTAAGTATAGAAATATTTTCATTATTATTATTTTAACCTATATAACTTTGAAATCATATTCAATAAAACATGAACCAGTAAAACAATAATTTTAATGTATGCATATCTGTCTATTTTATACTGTTACGCATTGGGATTTTGCCGCAACTACAAGCTGGTACAGCAAAATGGAAATAAACTACAGACACACACAAGAAAAAACAACAACACCCATGTCACCAAAAACATTTTATGTCTCGAGTCTCGTGTTCCCTTTTCCACTCTTCCTTTTACGTGAGTGTTTTTGTTTGCCCTAATAGAATGTACACATGCAAAAAATTAACTGCACGCTTGTGCGTCTAAATACTCAAAAATTTTTGTTGAGTGAGTGTTCGCACCTTATTTACAGTGCTTAAAAACACCCGATATCTATCCGGTGCACTTGTAGTTGCGGTGGCTTGCTGCTATTCTCTGATAGGTAGATCACCATGGTTATCACTTAATTCATTTACGTGCAGTAGTTGTGGTCTAACAGTTCCCAAGAAAATAGTTATAAGCAAGAATTTAAACATGGTGGTCTGTAAATGTTCAAGATGTAGTGTCCTTTTCCTTTTTATATGGGATCTATAGTATTTATGTCCACTTTTTGTGATTACGTGAGTGTCATCGAGTTTACGAGTATCGACATAAACTTTTCGAAATCTTGTCTGGTTTCTCCTCCTCTAGCCTGCTATTGCCCTTTGTTTTGGTTTAATCAGTCTTTCTTGTATTAGTGGATATCTGCCTTATTTTATCTTTCCGTTCATAAAGTCGGTAGGCATACAACCGGATTTCGAATGAATAGTATTATTGTAAAACATTATGGCCTTGTAAAATTTCTCTTTAACAGTGTTGATGTCTTTATCACGGTCATATCTACGAAGTCGTATATTTTCATTGATTGTATTGTTTTTCCTAAACCTTCGCGTAGCAATTACGAACAAATCCGAAGAAGGAAGTATCCAATTTGGTCCAGTAGTTTTCAAGTTTTAAGCAGCCGAACAAACCACGATTCATTATACCCTCACTTTAGTGTGACGAGGGTATATATCATTTGCTACGGAAAAAAGTGTAACACGTCGAAGGAGTGACCTAAGACCCCATGTATGTTCGGAGGAAATCCGTTTTGGGTCATTTTAAGTCGAATGAGCAATGTCCGTCCGTCTGTCTGTCTGTCTGTCTGTCTGTCTGTCTGTCTGCTGGCTGGTGCGCACGATAACTCTCGAAAGGAGTAACCGATTGACCTCAAATTGGGTATGTGGTAATATTTTTTTCTGTCTCCGGCTAAGTTCGAAGATGGGCCATATTGGTCCACTCCTTCTAGTACCTCCCCCACAAAGTGTTAAAATGTTGTGAAATATTGATTCTTTAATAACTGCTATACTACTTATTCGAATCTTTTGAAATTCCACACATAGTATTAGCTTATTAGTCGTTATCAACTCGAGAAAAATGGGCGAAGTCGCCACGTCCCTTTTGGTACCTCCCACACAAATGCACCATTTTGCACCAAAAGTTAACAGCTTATAACATTAATAACAGTGTATAAAAATACTTGAAATTTTGTACAGTATTATGCTTTTATATTGCCTACAGTCCAGGGAAAAATGGGTGTTGTTGTCACGCCCCTTTTGGTACCTCCCACACAAAGGTACCTTTTTGCACCAAAAGTTAACAGCTTATAACATTAAAACCAGTGTATAAAAATACTTGAAATTTTGTACAGTGTAATGTTTTTATAGTGTATATATAGCCCTGTGAAAAATGGGCGTTATTGCCACGCCCCTCTTTGTACCTCCCACACAAAATGCCCAAATCATACCACAATTTAATGTCTCATAACGTTTATACCAGTGCACATAAATGCTTATAAGTCGGCACAGTGCAATGAATTTAAAGTATCTAATGTTCAGCAAAAAAAGGTGTATTTGATAAACCCCTTCTGGTACCTCCCACACAAATTGACAGAATAATTCGAGTAATATTCAATATTACATTACTCACAAAGTGAGGGTATACCTTAGTCGGTTTACCCGACTGAAACTTTCTTACTTGTTTTATATATAGATGTAGTTTATTTTTTATTTAATTTTAATCACATTCGCACGCGACGTGTTGCATTTGACATTTTATTCGACCATTCTTTATACCCTCACTTTAGTGTGACGAGGGTATATATCATTTGCTACGGAAAAAAGTGTAACACATCGAAGGAGTGATCTAAGACCCTAAGTATGTTCGGAGGAAATCCGTTTTGGGTCATTTTAAGTCGAATGAGCAATGTCCGTCCGTCTGTCTGTCTGCTGGCTGGTGCGCACGATAACTCTCGAAAGGATTAACCGATTGACTTCAAATTTGGTATGTGGTAATATTTTGATCTATCTCCGGATGAGTTCGAAGATGGGTCATATTGGTCTACTCCTTCTGGTACCTCCCACACAAAGGGTTAAAATTTAGTGAAATATTGATTCTTTAATAACTTCTATACTACTTATTCGAATCTTTTGAAATTCTGCGCATAATATTAGTATATTAGTCGCTATTAACTCGAGAAAAATGAGTGAAGTTGGCATGCCCCTTTTGGTACCTCCCACACAAATGGACCATTTTGCATCAAAATTTAACTGCTTATAACGTTAATACAAGTGCATAAAAATGCTTGAAATTTTCTACAGTATAATGTTTTTGTAGCGCCTATAGTCCGGTAAAAAATGGGCATTATTGTACAGCCCCTTTTGGTACCTCCCACACAAATGGACCGTTTCGTACCAAAAGTAAACGGCTTGTAACTTTAATACCAGTGCATACAAATACTTGAAATTTTGTACAGTGTAATGCTGTTATAGTTCCTATAGTCCTGTAAAAAGTGGGCGTTATCACCCCGCCCCTTTTTGTACCTCCCACACAAAATGACCAAATCATACCAAAATTACATAGCTCGTAACTTTAATATACCAGTGCACATAAACGCTTATAGTTCAGCACAATGCAATGTATTTAAGAATGTACTGTTTACCGAAAAATATGTGTATTTGGAAAACCCCTTCTGGTACCTCCCACACAAATTGACAGATTTATTGGTGTAATGTTATATATTACATTACTCACAAAGTGAGGGTATACCTTAGTCGGTTTACCCGACTGAAACTTTCTTATTTGTTTTATGTTTATTTTTTAACTTTTTATTTAACTGCACCACACTGTGGTACAGGGTATTATGACTTTGTGCATTTGTTTGTAACACAAAAAGGGGAAGAGATAGACCCATTGTTTATTATACCGATCGACTTGTAATCACTTTCTGAGTCGATTTAGCTATGTCCGTCTGTCTGTCTGTAGACGTATTCTTGTAATCAAAGTACAGGTCGCAACTATGGTCCGATCTCAACGAAACTTTGCACATATCTTTTTTTAGGCCCTATTGAATTTGGCTAAAATCGGTTCAGATTTAGATATAGCCCCCATACATATGTTAGCCCCGATTTGACATGTAAGTGCTGTAAAAACTTTATTTTATATCCCATCAGAATGAAAATCGACAGAAAGAGGTTTCTTATTATATGGATGAACACCGTTAAATTTGGAAGAAATCGGTTTAGATTTAGATATAGCCCCCATATATACGTTACCACCGATTTGACATGTAAGCGCTGTAAAAATGTTATTTTATATCCAATCAGTGCGAAATTCGGCAAAGAGAGGTTTCTTATTACATGAAGGAATACTGCCAAATTCGGAGAAACTCGGTTTAGATTTAGATATAACACCCATATATATGTTACCCCCGATTTGACCTGCAAGCGCTGTAGAAATTGTATTTTATATCCGATCAGTACGAAATTCGACAGAAAGAGGTTTCTATTTTACATGAATGAGTATTCAGGGAAAATCGATTCAGATTTATATATAAGCTCCATATATATGTTCCTCCTGATTTGGTTACAAAGCGCTATAGAAGTTGTACTTTACTTCCGATCATTACAAAATTCTCCAGAAAGATGTTTCTCAATTTAGGAACGAATATTGCTTAATTTAGCGATTATCGGTTCAGAATTAGATATATCCGCATATATATGTTCTTACCCATTTACCAATTATTTCAAATTATTATCGCAATAACCCTTATCGCATTGTTAGGGAGGTGTAGGGTATTATATAGTCGGCCCCGCTTGACTTTCTGCCTTTCCTTACTGGTTATATATGTATATATGTATAGACGCCTAAACGGCTGGACCGATCTTCTTGAAATTTTCACAGAATGTACATGTGTGTGGCGTGGTGAAAATAGGGTACTTGAATTTCCGATATATCAAGTGGGTGTTGCCCCGCCCATATAAGCCAAATTTTGAATTTGAGATATCTTGCACAATTTTTTAGCGAGAGAACTGGAATTTTGTATATATATATATATATATCTGGAGGCAGTCTACGTGATTGGTCCAAAAATAGGTGAGGTCGGACTAATGAGCGTGGCCCCGCCCCTTTAAACCAAATTTTGAAATTGAGCTCTCTTGCACAATTTGGTAGCAAGAGAGCTTGTAATTTTGGGTATCTGCTGGCGACCTACGTGATTCTGCTGGCGATCTATGTGATTGGTCCAAAAATGGGCGGGGTCGGACTAATGGGCGTGGACACGCCCCTTTAAGCCAAATTTTGAAATCGAAATATCTTGCACATTTTGTTAGCGAGAGAGCTGTAATTTTGTGCATATGTATCTGGTGGCAGTCTACGTGATTGGTTCAAAAATGGGCGGGATCGGACCAATGGGCGTAGCCCCGCCCATACAAGCCAAATTTTGAATTTGAGATATCTTGAGATATCAATTTGTTAGCGAGAGAACTGGAATTTTGTATATATACACCTGGAGGCAGTCTACGCGATTGGTCCAAAAATAGGCGGGGTAGGACTAATCGGCGTGGACCCGCCCCTTTAAGCCAAGTTTTGAAATCGAGATATCTTGCAGAATTTGTTAGCAAGAGAGCTGTAATTTTGTGTATATATATCTGCTGGCGACCTACATGATTGGTCCAAAAACGGGCGGGATCGGATAAATGGGCGTGGCCCCGCCCATATAAGCCAAATATTTTGCGCAATTTGTTAGCGAGAGAACTAGAATTTTGTATATATATATCTGCAGGCAGTCTACGTGATTGGTCCGAAAATGGGCGGGGTCGGACTAATGGGCGTGGTCTGGGCGGGGCGCCTCTTTAAGCCAAATTTTGAAATCGAGATATCTTTGTTAGCGGCAGAGCTGTAATCTGCTGGCGACCTACGTGATTGGTCCAAAAATGGGCGGAATCAGAAGAATGGACGTGGCCCCGCCCATATAAGCCAAATTTTGAAATTGATATATCTTGCATAATTTGTTAGCTAGAGTGCTGTAATGTTGTACATATGTATCTGGTGGCAATCTACGTGATTGGTCCAAAAATGGGCGGGATCGGACCAATGGACGTGGCACCGCCTATATAAGCCTGATTTTGAAATTGAGATATCTTGCAAAATTTGTTAGCGAGAGAGCTGGAATTTTGTGTACATGTATCTGGTGGTGGTCTTTGTGATTGGTCCAAAAATGGGCGGGATTGGACCAATGGGCGTGGCCCCGCCCTTATAAACCAAATTTTTAAATTGACATATCGAGCCATAACAGCCAAAAAGACGTAAGCGCCACTCACAAAAATTTAGAGAGTAAGGTTTCTTTTTCGATTATTTTTTGTTTAAATGCATATGTAATGCATACATATGTTTATATTACTGTAAAATTTAGTATAACGGTACATTTTGCAGCTATAAATTTCGGAAACGTGATGACATTTGTCATAAATAAACGATTTTCCTCAAATAATTCAAAGTAAAACATGGTGGCGCTTACGTCTTTTTGGCGGTTAGGGCTCGATATATTGCACAATTTGTTAGCGAGAGTGCTGTAATGTTGTGCATATGTATTAGGTGGTAGTCTACTTAATTGGTTCAAAAATGGGCGGGATCGGCCAATGGGCGTGGCCCCGCCCATATAAGCCAAATTTTGAAATTGAGATATCTTAAACAATTTGTTAGCGAGAGTGCTGTAATTTTGTGAATATGTATCTGGTGGTAGTCTTCGTGATTTGTCCAAAATAGGCGGGATTGGACGAATGGGCGTGACCCCGCCCATATAAACAAAGATTTTAAATTGACATATCTTGCACAATTTGTTAGCGAGAGTGCTGTAATTTTTGCATATGTAGTAGGTGGTAGTCTACTTGATTGGTGCAAAAATGGGCGGGGTCGGACAAATGGGAGTGGCCCCGCCCATATAAGCCAATTAAATTTTGTGTTTGATATATCTTGAGCAATTTGTTAGAGAGATCAATGTAATTATGTGCATATATATTTGGTGTCAGTCTACGTAATTAGTCCCAAATTAACGGGATCGGAAATCTGAAGTCTGGGGCAACGAAGTGGACAGGGTCCAGCTAATATTCTTTAAATATAAATCGAGATTTAAAAGATAGATCATTAATCAAAACATAACATGCAATACAAATGTTTAAAACATCAATTTTGCAATTGTTCGACTTTGCAGTCGAGTATTTCAAAATGTGTTAAATTTGATAGATTCCTTATAAAAAAGTGGCAAAACAACATACTTTTATAGACTTTCAATTTTTTGGCTGCGGTTGACATCTCTTTGGAAATGTATATATATGAAAATGGATCGTGGTTTGTTCGGCTGTTTAAAACTTAAAAATTACTGGACCGAATTGGATACTTCCTTCCAGGGTTGTGGAGTCGGAGTTGTTTTTGCAAATTTCATGAAATTATACTTTCAAATGCATACATTTTATTATTTTTTACTTATTTTGCACTGAGCCAAAAATTAACCTTATATAAGTTAACTTAACCATATATAAACATGATTTGGAGTCCACGTTGTATGAGGTTAATTTGAACATTTTCTTGTTGACAGGTATTTAACAATAATAATATTTAATTTAACTATTGAATTCTTTAACCATAAAAAATGTTAATATTATAATAATAATTGTTATTTTAACAATGCATTGTTCAATTTTCTTAACCATGACAATTGTTAACAACATTTCATAGTTAATTTATTGAAACAATGCATGTTCAATTTAACAATGAAATTGAAAATATTTGTTACTATGAAGATTGTTATTGAAACCATTTTTATTGTTAATTTAACTATTTAGTGGTCACTTCTTGTAACCAGAAACGTAGTTGTTTCAATAATTTAGTAGTTGTTTAAAAATTAAAAAAAAAGAAAGAAAAACTTTTCGCATGTTTATTTTTTATTTTATTTACGAGAATATACGTACATATATATGTATGTATAAGAAATACCTGAAAAGAAAAAGAGAATATACGTACATATATATGTATGTAAGAAATACCTGAAAAGAAAAAAAAACAAAAAGATTAGAAAATATAAGTATTAATGTAAAAAAAAGAGTGCACTTCTAAGAAGATCTTTTAACTCTTTACCTACATTCTTTGGTTCAAAGGGCATAACCATTTACCGATGGGCTGATCTGATGGAAAAATCTGATCTGTGACTATAAGCTAAATGCCTACGCTTGACCAACATGTGATCAGTCCCCGCTCAAAAGTGCCGTCCACGTAAACTCCCTGAATCTTTCGATTATTAAGGGCCCAGGATGGGTAGTTACTTAGTTTGGGGTACTGAGCATAGTCCGCTCTTACAGCAAACTTATGGGAAACGGGAGATAAACAACAAAGGCAATCTGATAGAAAGCCGATGTCATAATCAGAATAGATATAAAAATCAAGGGTTGGGCAAGTCAAAGGAGATTTCTTCGAAGGAATTGCACTGAATCGTATATTAAAACAAGTAAGAAAGTTTCAGTCGGGTAAACCGACTAAGGTATACCCTCACTTTGTGAGTAATGTAATATTGAATATTACTCGAATTATTCTGTCAATTTGTGTGGGAGGTACCAGAAGGGGTTTATCAAATACACCTTTTTTTGCTGAACATTAGATACTTTAAATTCATTGCACTGTGCCCACTTATAAGCATTTATGTGCGATGGTATAAACGTTATAAGACATTAAATTGTGGTATGATTTGGGCATTTTGTGTGGGAGGTACAAAGAGGGGCGTGGCAATAACGCCCATTTTTCACAGGGCTATAGACACTATAAAAACATTACACTGTACAAAATTTCAAGTATTTTTATACTCTGGTTTTAACGTTATAAGCTGTTAACTTTTGGTGCAAAAACGTACCTTTGTGTGGGAGGTACCAAAAGGGGCGTGACAACAACACCCATTTTCCCTGGACTGTAGGCAATATAAAAGCATAATACTGTACAAAATTTCAAGTATTTTTATACACTGTTATTAATGTTATAAGCTGTTAACTTTTGGTGCAAAATGGTGCATTTGTGTGGGAGGTACCAAAAGGGACGTGGCGACTTCGCCCATTTTTCTCGAGTTGATAACGACTAATAAGCTAATACTATGTGTGGAATTTCAAAAGATTCGAATAAGTAGTATAGCAGTTATTACAGAATCAATATTTCACAACTTTTAAACCCTTTGTGGGGGAGGTACTAGAAGGAGTGGACCAATATGGCCCATCTTCGAACTTAGCCGGAGATAGAAAAAAATATTACCACATACCAAATTTGAGGTCAATCGGTTACTCCTTTCGAGAGTTATCGTGCGCACCAGCCAGCAGACACACAGACAGACAGACAGACAGACAGACGGACGGACATTGCTCATTCGACTTAAAATGACCCAAAACGGATTTCCTCCGAACATACTTGGGGTCTTAGGTCACTCCTTCGACGTGTTACACTTTTTTCCGTAGCAAATGATATATACCCTCGACACACTAAAGTGAGGGTATAAAAATGTATGCATGCATACCACTTCACTTTACCTGTCATTACTACGCACAACTTATCAACAGTTTCAGGGCCGGACTCTAAGCACGAGCAGCCACCGAAAATGAAACGCCTGAAAAGAAAAAGGTTAGAATAGAAAATATTAGTATAAGAGTAGGTATAACAAAATTATTTTTTTTGAAATTGGCACAACTTACCACCAGTTAAGGCCGGACTCCCAGAACGAGCAGCCACCGCTGAAAAGAAAAAAAACAAAAACATTAGAAACTATTCGTTTATATGTATGTACATATCTAGGTATTTAGGTAGCACTTCTAATAAAATATGTATGTATGTACATTTAACAGTGTCAACTTCTCACAACAAAAACAATAACATATCGACAGTTTATATTCAATATCCTCTATCTTAAAAAACACAATTGTTCAGTAGAGCCAAAAAACCGTTTATATCCCTAATTTTAAAGAAAATTAAAATTGTTTGTTCTACAATGTTTATTACACCTAACTACGTGAACTACTAAATAATATTTTTTTTAATATTTGCACCACGAGCCATTTTATGGAACATGGAGGGTATTGCTATTCAAAAATTCTTCATGTATAAAAAAAGATAGAGGGTTTTGCATAGTAAAAAAAAATATTTATGAATTCCACAAATTTTTTAAATATATAATTATACATATTATAATAAAAATAATAATAACAATGAATTAATGATTAATTTTTTATTTAAGTATTATCTATTTCTTGGGGTTCATTTATGAATCCATTTTCAAATTGTCATAGAAAATAGTATTCTTGTGGAATCACAGGTTAGATATAAAACAAGTAAGAAAGTTTCAGTCGGTAAACCGACTAAGGTATACCCTCACTTTGTGAGTAATGTAATATTAAAAATTCCACGAATTAGTCTGTTAGTTTGTATGGGAGTTACCAGAACGGGTTTAACAAATACTCCTATTTTTCGCTGAACATTAGATACTTTAAATTCATTGCACTGTGCCGACTTATAAGCATTTATGTGCACTGGTATAAACGTTATGAGACATTAAATTGTGGTATGATTTGGGCATTTTGTGTGGGAGGTACAAAGAGGGGCGTGGCAATAACGCCCATTTTTCGCAGGTCTATAGACACTATAAAAACATTACACTGTACAAAATTTCAAGTATTTTTATACACTGGTTTTAATGTTATAAGCTGTTAACTTTTGGTGCAAAAAGGTACCTTTGTGTGGGAGGTACCAAAAGGGGCGTGACAACAACACCCATTTTTCCCTGGACTGTAGGCAATATAAAAGCATAATACTGTACAAAATTTCAAGTATTTTTATACACTGTTATTAATGTTATAAGCTGTTAACTTTTTATGCAAAATGGTGCATTTGTGTGGGAGGTACCAAAAGGGACGTGGCGACTTCGCCCATTTTTCTCGAGTTGATAACGACTAATAAGCTAATACTATGTGTGGAATTTCAAAAGATTCGAATAAGTAGTATAGCAGTTATTAAAGAATCAATATTTCACAACATTTTAACCCTTTGTGGGGGAGGTACTAGAAGGAGTGGACCAATATGGCCCATCTTCGAACTTAGCCGGAGATAGAAAAAAATATTACCACATACCAAATTTGAGGTCAATCGGTTACTCCTTTCGAGAGTTATCGTGCGCACCAGCCAGCAGACAGACAGACAGACAGACAGACAGACAGACAGACAGACGGACGGACATTGCTCATTCGACTTAAAATGACCCAAAACGGATTTCCTCCGAACATACTTGGGGTCTTAGGTCACTCCTTCGACGTGTTACACTTTTTTCCGTAGCAAATGATATATACCCTCGTCACACTAAAGTGAGGGTATAAATAGTCATAATTTGAAAACTAAAGCTTCGACTAAAAAAATTTAACCAAATTCGGGTTTAGCATACTCTTTTCACCAAAGAACCATCTTTTAGAAGAAAAAAAAAAACAAACAAAAAATAGTCCCAAATTATATGAAGAGATAGAGGGTATTGCATTCAGAAAAAATAAGTGTGTAAGATAGAGAAATTACAAAAATGACCATAAAATCTAAATTTTTGCTTTTTTTATTTCCAAATTAGTACCATAGATGCGCCTTATTTTACCGAATATTTTAACATAAAAATCTCATTTTTGCAAAAATTGAAGATAGAGGGTTTTGAATATAAGCTCTCGATATGTATGTGTGTACGGCGTAGCAGCCACAAGTGTGCAAACGAAAAGACAAGATGAACACATACCCACACGCACACATCACTTCTCTCCGTATGTTTGCTTGCCGCTGCATATACTTATGTACATACATACATTGTTGTTGGTTGTTTTTTCATGCACCGTTAATTTTTTCCTGATTTTGAAATTTGGGAAAAAAATTTTTTTTATTAAAAGTCTGCTAAGTCGCGGATCTTAATTCATATTGATATCGTGATCACGAATCTGCTTTTGATCTAAAGTTGGTTATAGAGTTCTTGAGATATGGCTGTTTACAAATATGTAATATATTTTTTAAATGTGGAAAACCCCTATATCTCCAAACTATATGACAGATTTTAGATCAAATAGGATATTCTTGATCACCATACAACAAATTATTAAATAGCGGTATTTAGAGAAATATTTTTTGTTAAATTTTAAAATCAAAACATTATACATATGTGGAGTGCCTCAAGCGGTAAAAAGTTGGTATATATTGATGCAACAAACACTAATGAGGTTATGTTCAGAACCATCCCCTCTATTCGACCATGAAGAGATAAAAATCGGATCTGCTTCCTTTCGAAGAGTAATGGAGAAATGAATATTTTTACCCAAAGAGACAAACTTAATTACTTGTTTTGCAAAGAAAATCGCAGAAATTTAGATCTATAATACAATTTCCTTTATATATAAGCATTTGCAATAGTCAAAAACAAAACTATGAAAAAACATTTGTAAGATGTTTTGTTGTGTGCGCAATATTTGTAATATTATTACATTCCATTGGATTAGATAATAAAATAATTCTGAAAATAAAAGTTTTTTGTTCCAAAATTATTTATTGCGGGATATTTATTGCGATAAAATTGATAATGATATATTCCTCAGAGATCATAGAATGCAAATATAACTACTTTATTAAAATCGCTATAATATTTTTGTAAACATTTGGCAGTGAAAATCAGATTTGTGGATTACAAAAAATATTGCAAATATTGCGGACGCAACAAAATATATTAAAATTCTGCGATTTTCTTTACAAAGTAATTAAATGTACTAATGAAATTTGTCCCTTGCGGTAAAAATACTATTTTCGCGATAACTCTCTGAAAGGAAGCAGATCGGATTTTTATCTCTTCATAGTCGAATAGAGAGGATGACTATAAACAAAACTTCATTAGCCGTTCATTAGGCCAACTTTCGCTTGAGGCACGCTGTGTATAATGTTCTGATTTAAAAATTTAACAACAACGAAACATGCCATAAACAGTCTTCCAAATACCGCCATTTTATAATTTGTTGTGTGGTGATCACGAATCTGCTCTTTGATCAAGAATCTGTCATATAGTTTTGGAGATGTATGTTTTGCACATTTAAAAAATATTTATGTATTTTGCAAATTTTAAAACCGCCATATCTCAAAAACTATAAGATTAATTTTAGATCAAAAAGCAGATACGTGATCACAATACCAAAGTGAATTAAGATCCGCGACTTTGCATACTTATTATACAAACATTTTTTTTCTCAAATTTGAAAATAATGAAAAAATTCAAAACTAAAAATTCGGTTTCGAGCATCAATATTGCATTCGGTGCGGAAGGTTTTTTTTATCGCAAAGTAAAAAAAATAGTTATTTGTAACTAGTTTAGCATCCCCACATCGTAGAAGGATGAGCATTTGCCGCAAAAAAAGTGACTAACCCTAATGTACATACATAATTAGATATGAATGTAGTTCTTTAAAAAAATGGTTTATTACTTACCTTTATACCAATAGCTTCCAAAGGTTCCGATACCAGCACTAGTCCCATCGACTATTAAACAACAACTGAACTTCCGCACTCCATCAAACACCGAAGCTAGCATTTGGTGGTGTTTTGAATGAAAACAAAGCAGTTGAAAAACGTGGACCACAACAGAGCCGAATGATCTTTGAATTGTTGTTTATCTCGCACATTTTCTGCCTCTCTCTCAAAAAAACCAACCTTATATAATGTTAACTCAACCATTTTTCATGTACATTTGACCTTATATATGGTTATTTTGTCTTAGTAATCAAACATTTAACATGAAAAATTTAACCAGACACATGGTTAAGAAATGCATTGTATTTTCGGCTCTGTATGTATAAATATGTTTATATGTTTTAATTTTGCAAAATTCATCGTTAAATTTTCGAATTTATAAAATGTACTGAATCAATTATATTCCGGACCAAACATATTCATTCATATGTGTGTCCATTCATATATTTATCCAAAATATTTTTAAAATATACAATGTTACGTGAAGGTTTAGGAAAAATAAATGTCGCAAAATTCTCAACAGTTGGCGCTGACCACTTGACCGCTGAGACTCCTGTAAGAGCTAGAAATCTGAAATTTTGCACAAGCATACCAGAGTGTTGTATAAACAGCGGACTTTTCATGTAGTAATTTTTTGCCCTGTGGATAGTTCTAGCGCTATCAAAAACTTGAGCAATGTGTTTGTCCTTTCAGAAGCATCTTATATGATCAAAAGGTAAAACTTTGTAAATATGAAGTACTATAGACAACAAATATAAACGCGAAAAAATATTTTGAATTTTTTGACTGTGGTCTGTGTGGCAGTAACCGCATTGTTTCCATTATTGCAATGATTTTAAAAGTTATTTAAGTGGTAAGAATCTAAAAATCTAAATGTACATACATATCTCAAAGGGAATTCGAAAACAATATTCGTTGTCCATCCTGAGGTCACTGCAGTAACCAAACCAATTGGTACTCTTTTAGTACTTAAAAAGTCTTTTATGAACTATGAGACTACTATCTGATATGCATACATGCAGATCTCCACAGGATGTGCTTTCACGCCAAGTGATTTTTCACGCCAGTCTCCTATAAGAGCTAGAAAGCCGCAACATCATAATTCGAGATCGGATCGATGGATTTTCAATATTTTGGGATCGGTAGATTCGTATTGGACCAAGAAGTGACACTTTTCGAATTGGTCAAAGGGGCACGACAAAGCTAACACAAGCTCATAGCTCGAGAATGGATCGTTCGTTTTTCGCAATTTTGGGCTAGATGGATTCGTATAGGCCCCAGAGAGGGACACCATTGAGAGAAATTTAGCATCGAAGGGTCATCAAAGTGGCGCGATAGGGTCATCACAACCCCATAGCTCAAGAATGGATCGTTCGATTTTCGCGATTTTAGGCATGATGGATTCATATTGTCCCCAGGGGGTACACCATGGAAGAATGTTTAGGATTGTTGAAAGCGACGCGACTCGGCCATCACAATCTCATAACTCGAGAACGAATATTTCGATTTTAAGATTAAGGAAACTTTACGATTGGTCAAATGGTCGTGTCACAGCGATCACAATCGCATAACTCGGGAACGGATCTTTCGATTTTCGCGATTTTGGTCTTGACGAATTCGTATTGGTCCAAGGAATGCCAATCGTCTTGAGGTTTGTAGTTTATCATTTAAAAAAAATTATCAGCACGAGTGATAGGGCAGTTACATGTACATCAACATTGTAATTCTTTAATTATTCATGGTTGCATTTCATACAATACAAAGAATTTAATTGACCGAATTACAGGAAGCAGCATGAGAATGTTCGTATTATTATTTCCATTAAATTAAAGTATTTGGGCGAAAAGAAGTTTGCCGGGCCAGCTAGTGCCCATATATAAAAAATGTGTGTTTGTTAGATTGATTCGTATAGACGTCTAAATGGTTGGACCGATCTTCTTGAAATATTCACAGAATGTAGATGTGTGTGTGGTGGTGAAAATAGGGCGAACCCGCCAACATAAGCCAAATTTTGAAATTGAGATGACTGTAATTTGGTGCATATGTATCTGGTGGTAGTCTACGTGATTTGTCCAAAAATAGACGGAATCGGACCAATATAATTCGTCCACAATTGGGCTGAATCGGACCAATGGGCGTGACCCCGCCCATATGAGCCATGTTTTGAAATTGATATATCTTGAACAATTTGCTAGCGAGAGTGCTGTAATTTTGTGTGTATGTATTTGGTGACAGTCTACGTGATTGGTCCAAAAATGGGCGGGATCGGAAATCTGGGGCAACGAAGAGGACCTGGTCCAGCTAGTTTGGATATAAGTGATGATATTAAAATTATCGAAAATGAAATTGAGATACCAAATGCTTCTGGTTCACATGATTGTCTTATGGTGTACATTAGGCATGTTTTCGTTACAAGCTAGCGATTTTAGTTTAGCACTTAGCAACGAAAACAACTGACTTGCACTAACTGGCGCATAAGCAGTAAGTGACGGAATTTCCACTATCTGGTACCAATGGTGTCACGAGTTTCGAAGAAAGAACAGCGCGAAACAGACAAAAAATTCGTGAAATGTATTTATAAACATAAATTTACTATTCCATGTTAAATTTTTTCCTCCCTTTTTGTAAATATTGAAATAATTTTCCATTTTTGTTCTTCTTCTTCCCGTTAATTCACATTATTTGACAACAATCTCTCCAAAAATGAGATGCCATACTGCAAAATATAGGATGCCCAAACTGGCAACACCATGCTAGACTAATGGCCAATTCTTTTCTGGAAAAAAGTGCAACACTTGCATTGCCCTTTTTCCGAAAACTGCACTATTATATCGCTTTTTTGAAATTTTGAAATTTTAGTTGTGCTAAATTCGAGTAACTTAATTACCAAATTTCAAAAAGTATCACAAAAGTGCCGTTTTCGGAAAAATGGCAATGAAAATGTTGCACTTTTTTGCAGAAAAGAATTCGCCATAAGACAGGAACACAAGCACCAAACTTCATTGGGAACTAAAAATGCTTAAAAGTGCTTAGCTCTCCATACAAATTAAAAAAACACAACTTTTTAACGTTTTTGTTTTTTTAGTGATACCTTATTATAGGTATTTTTACGAATACAATTCTGGCTATAATATCAAATTCAATTTCATTTCCAAATAGCTACAAATTCCAAACTCAATAGTTTTTCGATATAGTATGAACTTTTCCAGGAGATTTTGACCCGCTAATTACAATTATGTATTCAATATTTTTGTAAAATAATTATGTTCATTTTGAGAAAACCGCAGTAGAAAACTTCTAATTTGAAATAAAATATATTGCCAAATAGTTGAAAATAATGTCTTTATGCGTCATTACGCGAGAAAAATACTTAGCGTAAAAGATTTATTATTAATTTAGAGTTTTATTTAAAACGTTATAATGTTGAATGCATTTTCAATGTACATATGAGAAAAACAATCTTATGTGTGATATGTACAAAACGTTAAAACTGTTAACTTTGATATGGGTATCGCAGATAAGGTAGAAATCACTTTATTTAAAATATTTGAATAAACATTGCAAAAATTGCGAAATATTTTTTTTAAATGAGCTAGCAATGAGAAGATGTAAAACTATACGAGTGTATTAAAATAACTTTAAGATGTTAAAAAAACATTGCAACAAATCGCGAAATTCAATATTTTCGAACTACATTTTATAAAAATCATTCACGATATTTGTGAACACTCGCGGTCACTCAACGTCTCTAAGTTTTTGCACAGAATCGCCAGGAAATTTCCTATATTTGAATACCCACACTTACACGCTGAAAAAAAATCGCTTCTGTAGTATATTGTCCCAAACATATTCGGCTTGAAACATATATATGTTTGGGGTAGACTCTAAGCATGTAATATTTGGTACACACAAAAATTGTGTATTTGGGAAGATGTGTTTCTGAACAAATATTTGTTTACATTCCAATATGTTTTTATTTGGGACCATTATTTCCGAAACAAATATTTATTTGCATTTAAGTATTCATAAAATACATAAATTGTGTCAAATTTTTCAGTAATTCAAAGTTAAATTTTTAGAAATTTTGAATGTTCGTAAAAAATAATAATTGAAATCATATAATCTTGGATCAATATAAAGTACTTAGAGGATTGACACCTAATGATGGCTTGGAATACTCAGAAATTTGAAATGATTGATTTAAAACAGAAGGTAATGCTGCATATGGTATCATAACTGGGAGGTACAATTCGAAACCCAAGAAAAATTTAAACTGAAATATGAAAAACTCAGCAAAATTTTTGGAAATATTTTTTAAATAAAATATATTTGGAAAAATTCCTAAATAATAATTTTATTTGTATTTAAACACATATTTTATTTGAGAAATTTAGTTTGCAAATATAATTTGTTGTAATATATTAATATATGCGTTCCAAATATATTTTATTGATTTTCAAATAAAATTTATTTGCTAAGAAATATATAATATTTAAAAATTTGTGTTCCAAATATATTTTCTTTCGATTCAAACATATCAAAAAAGGCGATTTTGCCCCGTGTAGTATTGCAAAACTTCTTCGAATCCGACAATCTCCAAATCATCCTCAGAGACATCCTGCACTGAGGATGATTTGCTGGCACTGAACATTTTGGCTAGATATGCCAGATGCGGCGGTTTGGGCGTTTATCTACACAACACAGAATTGGTTATATTTGCTATGAAGAATTAGGTCCCACATGTGGACCCTCCTCGGATAAATGGAACAGATCTGGTCTTTCTGAAAGTGCAAAATATCTAGAAATAATTCTAGATAGGATATTTTTATTCAGACTTAACGTACTGGAACGTGTAAGGAAAGCCAACGTCTTATATATTCCTGCAGGAAATCTGTAGGGTCGCGTTGGGGCCTCTGTCATAATTCGTCCATTGGATACATTCGTTTACAGCAGTAGTTCACCCAATACTATTGTACCGCATTATGGTGTGGTGAATGTCATCTAATAAACTATCCCTTACAAAACCACTATCAAAGGTTCACATGACCGACTGCCTATGAATAAGCAGAGCGTTATTAACTACAGCGACAAACAGCCCTCGACTTCAGCAGATCTCTTAACGACTTCAGCAGATTAACTTAACGAGTTAAACTGCTCAGCCATCGCCCATTTTTCTCAACTTGATAGCGACAAGGAACTAATGTCATGCATGGAATTGTGAACGATTCTAATAAGTAGTACAGGCGTTATTAAATAATGCACATTTCATTAAATTTTGACCCTTTGTGGAGGAGGTTCTCTCAGAAGTTATACAGCATGGCCCATCTTTGATCTTAATCTGAGATAGAAAATATATTAGCACATACCAAATTTAGTGGAAACAGCTCTACATAGAACATTCCTTCAGTGAAGAAATTTACACACTTGCGGTTTGTATAGACATTGAAGGCGCTTTTAACAACGTTCAGACCGATACACTTATCCAGTCCTTATACGAGTTTCAGGTTGACCGGGCTCTGATAAACTGGATCAACAATATGCTAAGGAATAGGTGGATCGTATTTGGGTCATATGGCGTAAAAATCAGGACAAGGTTAATCGTGGTATACCTCAGGGGGGCATTTTATCGCCTCTCCTATGGGTTACGACGATACACAGTCTCCTTAAAGCCCTCACTAATGAAGGACTTAAACCAGTATGTGAGCAGACGACGTTATAATACTCTAAGGGGCATACATCCAAAGATACTACGCAGAAGAGCTTGGCACAACCAAGGGGATTAAATATTAGCCCAGACAAAACAGGAATATGTACACGCTGAAAAAAATCGCTCCTGTAGTATATTGTCCCAAACATATTCGGCTTGAAACATATAAATGTTTAGGGTACACTCTAAATATATAATATTTGGTACACACAAAGTTTATATATTTGGGAAGATGTTGTTCTAATCAAATCTTTGTTTACTCCAATTTTTTTTTGTTTGGGACTATTATTTTTCGAAACAAATTAAAAATTTGCACTTAAGTATTGAGAAAGTACCTAAATTGCTTTATATTGTTCAGTAATTTAAAATGATTTTTTTAGAAATTTTTAATGTTCGTAAAAATAATAAATAATAACTGAAATTCTATAATTTTGGATCAAAATAAATTTTTCGGTGGATTACTAATGATGGCTTGGAATACTTAAATTTAAAATGATTGATTTGAAACAAAAGTCAATGCTGCATAAGGTATCATAACTGGGAGGTACAATTATGAACCAAGAAAAAATTAAAAATGAAATTCGAAAAAGTCAGCACAAGATTTGAAATTATTTTTTAAATAAAATATATTTGGAGAAATTCCTAAAGAATAATTTTATTTGTACTTAAACATATACTTTGTTTGAGAAATTTAGTTTGCAAATATATTTTTTGTAATATATTAATATATTCGTTCCAAATATATTTTATTGATTTTCAAATAGAATTTATTTGCTCAGAAATATATAATATTTAAAAATTTTTGTTCCAAATATATTTTCTTTCGATTCAAACATATCAAAAAAGGCGATTTTGCCCCGTGTATATTTACAAGAAAAACGAAGATCCATCCTTTTACTGTGCCTCGATTCCTGTATAAGAATATTGCCATATCTAAAAATGTAAAATACTTGGGTGTAATCTTGGGTCAGAAACTGGTTTGGAAAGATCATATTGAAGAAAGAGTTACCAAGGCCCACAGATGTTGGTCGTTGTGCAGAAGAGCTATAGGTTCAAAATGGGAACTACGTCCAAATATGACACACTGGCTTTACATGAGCGTCATTAGACCAATAATAACCTACGCCTCTGTACTGCGGTGGACATAAATGGACAAGATGTACAACGTTGCAAAAAGGGCAACGTATATGCTGTCTAGGCATAAGCGGGGCAATTAGAACCGCACCAACAAGAGCGTTGGAAACTATACTGCACATCCAACCAATATATATCCGTATAAATTATGAGGCAGTCCTCACAGCAAGACGTCTACAAGTGATGGGTGAATGGATAAATCGAGACCACAAGTCGTACCATCAGAAGATATTACAATCACTGGTAGGTCATATTCAAACAACGGAAACTCCGACCGCATTCCTAAAGTGCGGCTTATAGCTACCTGTGATTCGTTCGTGCCAGACAGACGCTCCTGGTATAACGGAACACTAGCTCATGTGTCCGTGGTAACCAGCTGCTACACTGATGGGTCCAGGCTAGGAGGAAGGACGGGTCTGGGACTTTTTATTGGTGAACCAGAAGTCGAACTTTACTTCCGCCTCCCAGATCATAACACAGTATTTCAAGCAGAAGTTCGAGCAATCACGGAGTGTGTTAACTGTCTCAGTAATACCACAATGCCTAAATATGCCAACATCTTCACAGATAGCCAAATGGCGATCAAAGCAATAACATCGGAAAAGGTCAAATCCAGAACAGTGTTAGACTTTAAAAGAACGATAAATAATTACTCAGTCCATGGTGAACTGCGTATTTTCTGGGTACCGGGACACAACGGAGTGATTGGAATTGAACGAGCAGACAGCTTGGCTTCAAAGGACAGAGAACTTCGAGTAATAAACTTAGAAAATGGGAAACCTTTCGAAGCCACGAAGGATGAGTTGAAGCACTGGGCATTGATGGCTCACAAAACTGTGTGGAACAGAGCAACTGTAGGAACAACTGCAAAGATACTGTGGGGTGACCCAAATGAGAAGAAAACAAGTAGTTTTCTGAAACTAAACAAGATCGAGGTAAGTAAGATGATGAGTGTTCTAACGGGACACTCAAGCTTACAGGCACATTATCATCGCATAGGACTAGCAGAAAACGACGAGAGCAGGGCATGCAGGGAAAACATCGACACGATGGAACATTTTCTGTGTCACTGCTCAGCTTTCACACATGCAAGAAGTTCCGACATATTGCCTCATCTCAGAGGATATGACTGGAAGATACTGAGAAAATTCGTGTCTATTACCGATTATCTGTAACCCGTGGGAAATAAAAAATCATAAATAAGGAGCGCACAACATGCCGAACCACAGGCTTAAGTGTATGTCCATGAACATGAGACGTCTCCTCTATTCAACCTAACCTAACCCTCCAAATTTAAAGTCAATCGGTTACTCCGATCGAATGTTATCGTATGCATCATCCAGACAGACAGACGGACGGACGGACATAGCTGAAATTACTTAAAATGGCTCAAATAGGATTTCCGAAAAATATTCGTTCATCTCTTATCTCTCTCCTTCAACGTGCTACACTTTTGACCCGTAGTGACTGATCCGTTCACAATAATGAGGGAATGAATACAGGATTTTGTTGAAATTCTCTTAATTCTACCAACAGGGCTATACTTTTTTTTGTTTTAACGACAGTTATTAAAATTTTGTTTCTACTTGAAAGTGATAATTTAACTATTTGTAGCCCTCATAATTTCCTTTAATTTAAAGTGTTTCCTAGTTTTATACATCGTATACTAATAAAATAAGGCCCAACTACTAAAGGCAGCATACAAAAATATCGGAATTTAAAAAAAATAAAATAACTATTTTCACAATTTATTTAATAAAATTAATTGGCTCAAAAACGCGCAAAATGTTTTTGCAGAATATGGAAGCATACATACTGCAGTTTCATATAAAATTAACACATTTACCCAATTTTACCCTATTCACATTTAAAAATCCACTAATATTTAAAAAATAGCACAAATTTAGACATATTTTCAAAAAAAATAAAAATATTTCTACAAAACTTTTGTTAAAACATTTTGTTTAGAATCACTCTAAAATACCTGAAGATGATGGTTCCTTAACAAAATTATTAATTTTTACTAATGAAAAATCAGAACAACCAACATTTTGGTTGTGGCATACTTCTGCTTCCATGTTGACAGCAATCATATTTGGTTGCGCCAAATACGAAAATGGTGGCTAAAATTAACTGTTGTATGTTGCCACAACCAACTGTTTTAAAAAATTGGTTGTTCTGACAATTTGTCAGTCATACACACAGAATACAGTTTGGTTGCCTTAACCGAATTATGTGCCAACCGAATTTTGGTAGTTTTGTCTAGAATCATGCTCATCAGAACAATCAACATTTTGGTTGTGGCATACTTCTGTTTCCATGTTGACAGCAATCATATTTGGTTGCGCCAAATACGAAAATGGTGGCTAAAATTATCGGTTGTATATTGGAACAACCAACTGTTTTAAAAAATTGGTTGTTCTGACAATTTGTCAGTCATATACTACCGACAATTAATTAAAAACAGTTTTCATTAATGTTTATTCTATTTATTAAACAAAAATACTAAAGAATTCATAACAAAATTAAAAATCCCATAATACAAATTCATCCCTCTTATGAGATGTGAAATATTTGACACAAATTTTAGTACACGAGAGTACAATGCCTAACAATACTTTGATACAAAATATCGCTTAACCTTGTGGTTTCAATTTCAAGATTGTTGCTTATATTTTTTATTTATATAAAACATTTTGCACACGAAATTATATTTGACTACATATACCGTTCTTGAACAAAATGTTGACGATTTTTTTATGTCAAATATTTTTTTTGTTTGTCATGTAACAAAAGAACAGACTCCAAGCTTTCGGTTGTATTTCCCAAAATATATTTAATTATTCTAAATTTGTTAAATTATTGGGATAACCAAAAAACGATTATTTATTAATATTTTTTGATGATAATCTGTGGTCTATTGATACAATTTCTGTTGTCAAGAATAAAACATTCGTTGTACTAAAAAGAAAAATTAAAGTAGTTACAACAACTAACCGAGTGTCAATGAAAAAAAATCTTAAATCGATTGATACAACCATCGATTTAGTTGCAAGCATTTTCATTTGATTGAATTCATGTTATTATTGTTGTTTTAACTATGTATATATAAATATATACAACACGATGAATGCAATAGACTTGTTGTTTCTAGTACTATTTATACCCTACACCACACTGTGGTACAGGGTATTATGACTTTGTGCATTTGTTTGTAACACCTAAAAGGAGAAGAGATAGACCCATTGTTTATTATACCGATCCGTCTGTCTGTCCGTCTGTCCGTCTGTCCATGTATTCTTGTAATCAAAGTGCAGGTCGTATTTATGGTCCGATTGTGATGAAATTTAGCATAGTGCTCTTTTTTGGCCCAAGGACGATCCCTATTGATATTGGTTAAAATCGGTTCAGATTTGGATATAGTCCCCATATATATGTTTCACCCGATTTGACATGCAAGGGCCGTAGAAACCACATTTTACATCCGATCTTTATGAAATTCGGCAGAGAGAGTTTTATTATTACGTGAATGAACACTACCAAATTCGGAGAAAATCCGATCAGATTTAGATATAGCCACAATATATATGTTTCACCCGATTTAACATTTAAGCGCTGTAGAAATCGTGTTTTATATCCGATCCGTACGAAATATAACAGAGACAGTTTTCTTATTACATGTATGAACACTGCCAAATTCGTGGAAAATCGGTTCGGATTTAGAAATAGCCCCCATATATATGTTTCATCCGATTTAACATTTAAGCGCTGTAGAAATCATGTTTTATATCCGATAAGTACGAAATTTAACAGAGAAAGTTTTCTTATTACATGTATGAACACTGCCAAATTCGGGAAAAATCGGTTCAGATTTTAACATAGTCCCAATATATATTTTACACCCGATTTGACATGTAAGCGCTGTAGAAACCGTGTTTTATATCCGATCAGTACGAAAATCGGCAGAAAGAGTTTGCTTATTACATGTATGAAGACTGTCAAATTCTTATCGCAATGCCCATTTTCGCATTGGTAGGTAGGTGTAGGGTATTATATAGTCGGCCCCGTCCGACTTTCTGTCTTTCCTTACTGGTTTTTTATTGTTTCTATCGAATTCCAACCAATTATTTTTCTGGGTGTTAATTTCTTTTACATTTGAATTGTTTTCGGATTTTTTTTTATTTCCAATACAAATTCGAACAAAAACAGCCATAATCAGGAATTTCACAAAACATAGAATATACGATGGAAAAACGGTTTATATCAAAAATTTGTTTGTAGTAACAATATGTTGAACATATCGGAGAACAAAAATTCGCCAAACTCAAATAATAAACAGTTTTTTAGACATTTTTTAATGTTTGCACATTCAACTTGTTCAGATTTTCGATCAGAACTCTTCCTTTCGAAAGAGGTGTTATTATGGTGTATTGGAAAAGAAACCACACTGCGCTCCGGAAGTCATGTAAACACATTCCCTTATACGTATTTCGATCCTGTGTGGGGATTAGGGTGTCCAAAAAACCGGTTATTTCGAAATAGCGGTTTCCGGTTTAACCGAAATATTACTTTTTTTAAAACCCGGTTTTCGGTTAATATTTTTTGTCGAAACCGGTTAACCGGTTTTTAGGCCGGTTTTTAAATAATATACGAAAGTGATTAAAATGTCATTAAATGTTTATTGTAAAACAAAAAACAACTAACAATCATTTGTAGGACAAATTAGTAAACAAAAATAGATTATTATTTCGTTTATTACAGGTTTAATTTTTTTGGTTTACTTTCAATAGAAAGTATTATATTTCTGAAATTACCTTAAAAAAATAATAAATCATTTTGAATGTTTTTTTTATGATAATATCTTAAAAACAGAATACAATTTAATTTAATTTTTTAAACGATTTTTCTTTTAATTTGTTTATGTAACTTGACGTTGCAAAGGCTCACAAACGTTGATGTAGTCAATAATAGTCCGATCGTCATTAAAGCATTGTATAAGTAACACAGCTTCTCCGTTTTCTTCTTAAACATTTCAAAAGAGTAAAGTCATCATACAATGTTGCTTGCCTTTCGTTTTTCGATTAAGTGTGTGACATAAATCCAAAATTAAATTATTTGACTCAACAATATAACAACTTATATATCAAACCGAATCAGAGGTATCTGGCTGTTCTGTCGGGATTTAACATCGCAAAAAAGTCGAAGCTATTTGTCTTTCCGTTCTTGAGCGTATGCTTGAAGTGTTCTGTGCTTCATGGACGACTTATTGAATGCTTTGCTTTACTTTCTGACATTATTTATTACAGCATAGATATCAGGAATAAAGCCAACATCATTTTTAAGATCAGTGAATTCATATTCACTTTCGAAATATTCATAACAACTGTCAGAATTATCCACCTCATCGTTGTTATTTGTTGCATATAAATGATATCCACAACAAGTAGAAAAAATAGATCAATACATTAATTATACCCTCACTTTAGTGTGACGAGGGTATATATCATTTGCTACGGAAAAAAGTGTAACACATCGAAGGAGTGACCTAAGACCCCAAGTATGTTCGGCGTTTTGGGTCATTTTAAGTCGAATGAGCAATGTCCGTCCGTCTGTCTGTCTGTCTGTCTGTCTGCTGGCTGGTGCGCACGATAACTCTCGAAAGGAGTAACCGATTGACTTCAAATTTCGTATGTGGTAATATTTTTTTCTATCTCCGGCTAAGTTCGAAGATGGGCCATATTGGTCCACTCCTTCTGGTACCTCCCCCACAAAGGGTTAAAATGTTGTGAAATATTGGTTCTTTAATAACTGCTATTATACGTTTTCGAATCTTCTGAAATTCCACACATAGTATTACTTTGTTAGTCGCTATCAACTCGAGGAAAATTTGCGAAATTACCACGCCCGTTTTGGTATCTCCCACACAAATGCACCATTTTGCACTAAAAGTTAAAAGCTTATAACATTAATACCAGTGTTTAGAAATACTTGAAATTTTGTACAGTGTAATGCTTTTATAGTGCCTACAGTCCAGTGAAAAATGGGCGTTATTGCCGCTCCCCTTTTGGTACCTCCCACACAAATGCACCATTTTGCACCAAAAGTTAACAGCTTATAACATTAATACCAGTGTATAAAAATACTTGAAATTTTATACAGTGTAATGCTTTTATAATGCCTATAGTCCAGTGAAAAATGAGCGTTATCACCACGTCCCTTTTTGTACCTCCCACACAAAATGGCCAAATTATACCACAATTTAATATCTCAACGTTAATATACCAATCCATATAAATTCGGCACAGTGCAATGTATTTAAAGTATCTACTGTTCAGCGAAATATAGGTGTATTTCTTAAACCCCTTCTGGTACCTCCCACAAAAATTGACAGAATAATTTGTGTAATATTCAATATTACATTACTCACAATGTGAGGGTATACCTTAGTCGGTTTACCCGACTGAAACTTTCTTACTTGTTTTCATAAATCAGCGTGTATTTCGATTTATTTCCAGTGTCGAAAAACAGCAGAATTATAAATTAACTTTCGAGAAAACGTAAAAGAGTACCATGTAAACAAAAAAAAAACACTAAATCTAGAATTTAATCAAAATGATTTCGTACATTTCAAAATTTGTTAATCATTTTTGAGTTCCTTGCAATTAATTTTCATTACCATTTTGTTTGTGAATGCTTCTTATCCTTACACATTGCATGCTTCTCGCCATACATATATATATAACTAACATAGCTGTATATTATATACCATTTTTTATATATAACGATATATCCTTTCCGTGTATACCACCAAAATTCCTAAACTATTTATAGATGTTGCCTTATTTATATCCGTTTTTGTTCTTTTCCATTATTCCCAACTGCAAAAAAACATCAACTCGATATACAGCAGCGTGGACGCGGTGCCGCTCGACTACCGGCTCTTTGACCCGCCACCAAAACAGCGTAAACAGCAACAACAGCACTCAAGCAATGGGAAAGCACCATCCCCCAAACATCATCAGCGACAAGCTTCAGACGAGTGTGCCAAAAATTCAACCAACAATACAAATATGTCCGGCAGTGTACCCAGTAAAATTCGACCAAAAACTTCCGATAATAATTCCAACAGCGGAAATAGTCTCGCCGGTGAGTTCCAATGTCCGCTTAACAGCATCCCCTCCTCGCATATTGTCCAGTCGGGCTCCTATGTTGAAATTCTAAAACAGACCACCAATCAAGCCCCATCTCAGTCGATGACATCACACGATCGTCTCCTGGCCCACTCCAAAGGTTCCATTAATTCTGCATCATCACTGGCTTGCCACAACAAAAGCTACGGCGATTTCCTCACCATAACTCCACGACGCAAAGGCAAAATACTTTCGTCAAACGCTGACCACAAAAACGTGATCGGAGAAGGACACGACAACTATCGCCACCATTTGCCACACAGCATAGAGCCACTGCATCTACTTGGCATTCCAAACGACAATATGTCCACATTCTTCGACTATCGAGCCATGGAAACTCTGAGTAACGCTGATACTCTGGCCATAGGCTCCACAATGGCCGGACACCTTTACCCGTCCAAGGGCAGCAAACAGTCTATTCAAGGTCCTGGATCTGCGACAAATGACCGCCAGGTACCCGATGAGTTCCACCACATTATCAACGAAAAGAACCTGAGCCCTCCATCGGCTTTTTGTGATAACATATCATCATTGAACAAAGCTTAAGACTCGATCAACGACTCCTGATGCAGTCCAACAGACCAAGACTACAACTAACACATATCCAATGAATACTTTTTTGGATGCATTTACAAAATTTGAGACTACTAATTACATCGCATATCTTCCAGTCAACTGGTGGACATGGCCCGAACAACCACAAAAATAAGAACAAAAACTAGCCAAGTTACAAATCACAAACTACAAAAGACAACGGAAACTTAACAATTGCATTTAGACTATAAGCATTTACGTAAGAGCGTTCATTCGATACACACGCATACCTACGTATATCATTCGAATCGAAAAAAGCCATAACTTAATCTAAGTATACACATACAAACATATTTCTAGGATAACAAATTATTATTTAGGTACGAGAATAGGACATGTGCTCCAAAAAATCAGTAGAAAATAATAATATTAATAAAATTGTCCTCGAAACGGACACCTCAAAGATGTAACAGAAGGAAGACCATATGAGTAAACATACTTCGAAAACCATGACTCCAATTGTGGCCGGTTTTTTAACCGTATGTCCAGATTTTGGGGGTGCCTGGGGAATTTTAAAAACAGATTCTTGTTTTACTCGACATTACATACAAGAAAAATAATATCGTATCCCAGGGTTTTTGGATTTTCGCCCTATGTTATCATGCCAAAATCCATTCGTTGTGAAAACTTTGAAGTTAGTATGTAGTCCCTAATAGGGAATCAAAACAGTTTTTATACAAGAATAGTTAAACCAGAAAAACGGTTAACTGTACTGGATTCAGTTTGGTCGAAATACCCGTTTACCTATTTTGTCTCCTTACTGACACATTTTTTGGTCTAGCACATTGTAATTAATTACGTTTGTTGAATTATTCACACATCCACACGCATATATACATTAAATATGATAAATGTTCTTGACTGATCAATTTTAGCATCAATGGAATCTATTCAATTGGTGCAATAAATATTTAATCAAATCTCTGTACATACATACAATAAACTTAACAAAAAATATACGAATAATTAGGTAAATATGTATGCATACAATGACTTGTAGGACGGCGAGCCATACATGTGAATCGATCTACTCCAGAGGTGTACTCTAAATTCAAATAACACTTTTCTGCAGCCAAAGTAGACAATCAGGGCATACTATTAGCAAATTTAACCAGTACAGATCAATTTTTTTCTTCTACGAAGCATATTTCAATTACTTGGACAGTATTCAATAAATATCAAAAGTGTTCAATTGTCTGCCCACGTACCATGGTTCAAAGCTGAATATTGAAAAGTAAAGAAAAGTTATGGGGTTTTTGAGATAGTTTCCAACATCATATCCGACTCGATTGAAGATTCTTTCAGTAGAAAGATAAATGGAAAAAATAGCCGTTTCTAAAATGTTTAAAATGAAAGATAGTAACTTTGGAACATTTTGAAAATCAAGAAATTTTATTTGCAACGTATGCGTTAATATAGTATGTACAACAAAATATTAGTATGTTGGCGAACTAGTTCTCTCAAATGAAATATGTGTTCACACACAAACAAAATTATTGTTCAGGCATTTCCCCAAATATTTGCAATTAAAAAAATTTTCAAAACTGCTTCACTTTTTCGAATTTAACTTTTAATTTTTCCTTGATATTGTGTTATAATTTTCAGTTATAAGTGTCATATCGTCGGCTTAATGCTAATTTGTTCCATACGCATTTTTATACCCTCACTTTAGTGATACGAGGGTATATGTATATGATTTGCTACCGCCAAAAGTGTAACACATCGAAGGAGTGATCTAAGACGTTCGGCGGATATTCGTTTTGGGTCATTTTAAGTCGAATGAGAAATGTCCGTCCGTCCGTCTGTCTGTCTGCTGGCTGGTGCGCACGATAACTCTCGAAAGGAGTAACCGATTGAATTCAAATTTGGTATGTGGTAAAATTTTTCTATCGCCGGCTAAGTTCGAATGGTCCACTCCTTCTAGTACCTCCCCCACAAAGGGTTAATATTTAGTGAATTATTGATTGTTTAATAACTTCTATACTACTTATTTGAATCCTCTGAAATTCTAAATTCATAATATTAGTTTATTAGTCTCTATCACCTCAAGAAAAGTGGGCAAACCTGCCGTACCCCTTTTTGTACCTCCCACACAAATGGACCATTTTGCACCAAAATTTAACAACTTATAACTTTAATACCAGTGCATAAAAATACTTGAAATTTTGTGCAGTGGGGGGCTATTGCCACCGCCCTTTTGGTACCTCCCACACAAATGTACCACATTATAGAAAAAG
Source organism: Eudasyphora cyanicolor (assembly GCA_963930755.1). Lineage (NCBI taxonomy): Eukaryota > Metazoa > Arthropoda > Insecta > Diptera > Muscidae > Eudasyphora > Eudasyphora cyanicolor. Next base: position 97,945,007 of record OZ005737.1, read on the forward strand.
TTAAGAGCTTATAGCGTGAGTACCAATGCACGAAAATACAACAAAATTTTGCACATTGTAATATTTTTAAAGTACATATAGCCCTATGAAAAATGGGCGTTATCAACACGCTCCTTTTGGTACCTCCCACACAAACTATACCAAAATTGAATAGATCATAATTTTTATATACCAGTGCACATAAACGCTTACAATTCGTTACAGTTCAATATGTTTGAAGTATCTACTGTTTAGCGAAAAATATGAGTATTTGTTAAACCCCCTCTGGTACCTCCCATACAAATTGACAGATGAATTCGTGTAATATTTCAGATTAGTGCTCACAAAGTGAGGGTATACCTTAGTCGGTTTACCCGATTGAAACTTTCATAATTGCTCCTCAAAATGTTCAGACGATTCTAATAAATTTGTATGTAATTACTTTAAAAATAAGTAAGTTATAAACAATTATTGTATATATCATATTGGACTATATCCAATTTTAGTTAAATATTTTTTTCGTTTTGTATAACATGGACCACAAAGAGAGTCGGAATGGAAGAGGAGTACTTTTTATATTCCGTTCAAAAGAACGTAAAATAATGAGTGAAGAGGAAAGGGCGAGAGACATGGAACAGAAAAATCAAAATCGTTTATCGGTACCGATCCACCCTACAAACATTTTGAAAAAGGTGCAGATAGGACAAAAAATATTACGGATTCTGAAAGAAAAAGCACAAAATTTGCGTGTGTACCAAAATAATATTTACCCGACGATATGTAGCATTGATCTTTGTTTCACAGCACTCTTGTTTAATTTCTAAATATTCCACATCGTCACTTGTTGTCCATTAATCAATGCAATCTATCGTTATACAAGATTGTACCATTTAACATTTCAAAAAACATTAACTTTGAATTACTAAAAAACTTAAATTAAGGAATCTACACGTTGTCAGAATACTTAGCTGCAAATAATTCTTTTTTTCGAAAATAATTGTTCTAAACAAAACCAGTAAGGAAATGCTAAAGTCGGGCGGAGCCGACTATATGATACCCTACACAACTTTGTTAGAGCAGAATAAGTACACTATATATGTACTTATTATAAATCTGAAACACCTACATTTAAATTCGCTGCTTTCCAAACTACTCCCACCAAAATTTCTCATTACCAAATAATCCGACTTTAGCCGTTTTCTCATTATTTTAACATGAAGATGTCATTGGAGGAAAGTAATTCCGAAAAGCATACAATAAAGTAGCATAATAAGTACTTATTTGTTGGTCGATTTTATGTACTTGGATAATGCATTACCAATAAGTTATAAAATAAGTAGTAGATATGTAGAAATGGGCGGAATGAAATTGGGCCCCAGAAAAATACACCCCACTATTTTTATGAATATGGGCCCCAAAAAGTAACATATCAAACAACAACAATTTTATTTGGGGCTTAATTTCATTTTTTGACTGCTTTTTGGGGTTTACTTTAATTTCTTGTCTGCTTTTTGGGACTTATTTTCATCTATTAATTTAGAAACAGGAGAGGCTACGCATAAAAGATTTTCTCCACGGAGCAAATCCTGTCCATAGGAGAAAGTCTTAAACAGAGGCCATAGCCCGCAGGCCGTAGGCCGACCGCACAGGAATAGATTTATAATTAGAAAATATGTTTGTATACGTGTATTAATGCGTACTCCCCAGATTTAGGAAGAAAAAATTTCTTAGTTTTTTTGGGGTTTATTGTCATTTCATGCTGTTTTCTTGATTGAGGTGTAATTTCCTAAATCAGTTTTTGTCAATTTGGGGTGCATTTTCTTGGGGTCCAACTTCCGGCCGTCGTAGAAATGGCCATTTAAATTGATTTTTTGCATATTGTCGCGCATATTTCTCGAAACAAACAATATCCTCATGCCAGATTCGAATTTCTGGTATTTTCATTCAAATCTGCACGTATTGTTTGAAAACATGTTCAAATCTAAATAAATCTTTTTCAATAACCCACATATAGCCAAAATTGCATTATAATCAAATTTGCCAAAATGATTTTGATAACAAAAAATCACTTATTTCTGTTATTATTGGTAAGTCATTATTAATAAGCCGAAAGTAATGCAGCGAATAATGAGATGTCATTATTTGGTAATGCAGGGAATAATGACAGGTACTTACCAAGATTTTGCTGGGCTAGTATTATCTTTCACAATTCAAAACATTGAGAGATATATTTTTTGTATATGTGGTCGATATCTCAATGTGGGTCGATTTTCTCCAAATTTGGCAGTGATCGTTCTTCAACAAATAAACTCTTCTCTACCAAATTTCACAACAACCGGCTATATATATATATATATATATATATATATATATATATAAATTTTAACCAATTTTCTTCAAACTTTGCATGGAACGAACATATACATACATATATGTATGAGGGCTGTATACAAATCTCTACCCCGTCAAATGTCAAAATGATTGAATGTGAAATACGGCTTCTATAGCGCTAAAAGGCCAAATCGGAAGTATATAGGGTTATATCCAAACCTGAACCGATTTTCTAAAAATTCGTTAATATTGGTACTTCAGTTAGGTTGAAGATAGGAGATGTCTCATGTCCATGGGCATACTCGTACACTTAAGAATGTGGTTCACTCTGTTGTGGTCTCTATATTTATGATCATTTTAGACAACATGAGTTAGAGAAAATCGGTGTTAGACAGGCATTTTCTCAGTATCTTCCATTCATATCCTCTGAGATGAGCCAAGTCTGGTAGTGTGTGGGACCCGAAATATCGGGATCCAGCATATAGGAAAGCTGGACACTGGTACAGAAAATGTTCCATCGTATCGATGTTTTCCCATCATGCCCTACATTCGTCGATATCTGCTAGTCCTATGCAGAGAGATGCAGATGTCAGTGCAATTTTTTTGAAATTTTATATGTTTGTAAAATTTGATTAAAATTTAAATCTTATAATCTTTCATAACTACACAATATATAAATATTTAGGAAACACTCGAAATATTTGTCACACACAAATATTAAATATTTGGGAAGATGTGGTTCTAAACAAATCGTTGTTTCCGTCCTAATATCTTTTATTTGGGACTATTGTTTACGAAACAAATATTGAATTGCATTTAAGTATTTAAATTATATCAATACCTTAATTTTAAGACAGGTTTTATGTTTCTCAGAAATTCAACGTTAATTTTTCCAAAAATTTTAAATGTTCGTAAAATTCCTTTATAATTTAAATGATACATACATTGCTTAAAGGGTTGACAAAATAATAACGACTTGGAAAGAAAAGAAATTAAAAATTAACAAAATTTATTGCTACGTACGAGTATGTATGTAACTTTAAATTGTAAGTTTTAACTCGAAATCAATGAAAAATGAAATTAAAAAAAATTTGCAACGTTTTGAAAAGCTTTTTTGAAACAAAATATATTTTGGAGAAATCCTAAACAATAATTTTATTTGTATATAAACATATATTTTATTTGAGAAAATTTGGGGCCTATTTTCATTACAAAAGTGCTTTAGGAAATTACTCCCCAATAGAGAAAACAGCATGAAATGAAAATACACCCAAAAACCTAAGACATTTTCTCATCGTAAATCTGGGGAGTACGTAAAAATACACTTTTACTCTCTCTTGTTTCTTAATTTATAAATGAAACTAAGTCCCAAAAAGCAGACAAAAAAGAAGTTAAGTTGTTGTTGTCTGACATGTAATTTTTTGGGGCTCATATTTTCGAATAACGTTTATTTGCTCAGAAATCTATAATATTTAAAAATTTGTGTTCCAAATATATTTTCTTTCGATTCAAACATATCAAAAAAGGCGATTTTGCCCCGTGCAGTAATATTTACAAAAGATCATATTTGAAGGAAATTGTATTACAGTTCTAAATTTCCGCGGTTTCCTTTACAAATGAAAGCAATTAAGTGTGTTTTGATTAAAAGTACTGCTTTGGCGATATTTCACAAAAGGCAGATGCGATTTTGATTTATTCATAGTCGAATAGAGGGGATGATTCTGAACAAACCGTCATTAGGCGTATTTTGTTTGGGGCACGCTGTGCCTTAAACACATAGGAGTTTTTTGCCTTAGAATAGAGAGATACACATAGGAGTTTTAGTTAACTTCAAAACCGGTGCAGATGGCGCAAAATGCTTTGGTGAGTAGTCGTCCGACAACTAGGACATTCTAATTCGACGATAAAAAAATCGAAAAATTATACTTAGTAGTTTTGGGATAAATATATAATATATAAATTTATATATTATATATTTTGAGTATACGCTAAGTACTCGTATATCTCCGTTTCAAGCTAAATATGTTTGGGACAATATACTAAAAAAACGATATTTTCAGAATGAATTCAGAACAAAATATATGTCTGTTTTCCGCATATCAAATGAAAGCTTGTTTTATTTAGTGGATGTCCTCAAAATATGTCGGCTATATCTTGAGCGGCTAGTGAGCTAAAGCGATATTACATAACCTTTAGATTTTTATGAATCATGAAAAGCGGTAGTTTCTAACTTTTCGAGTTTAAATGTAATCGTTTCAGATATTAAACCACTATATGTGTGTTTATTCTGCAATTACAAGATGGTGTAGGGTATCATATAGTCGGCTCCGCACGACTTTAGCTTTTCCTTAATGGTTTTAATAAGTTTAAATTTAAATAAAAAAAACTTGAAATGTTGCACAATTTTTAACAAAAAAAATTATTTTAAAATCAAAGAAATTTATACATATCGATGGTTTAATATAAAAAGGGCGTATCTTGATGTTTGTCATAATTGCGTTTTCCGTTTATTCTGGTCGAAAACTGTCAAATGCACCTTAGATTTTTAAACATTTCGGGGGCTATAGTTGCAAGTAAAGGATTTAAAGGTATTCTAAAAATCCCATTAGTCTAGTCAATGAATTTGTTTGGTCTTTACTGGGTTTTTCGTGCCCCTGTTAAGGAAAAACAAAATCGATATACGCCCTATTTATAATAAGCCATCGATATGTATGCTTATATGGCACAACGGAATATCACAAACTAAAATTTCTGCACACTTTTTTCGCTCTTTTTGGTGGTGCTTTTGGGTGTTTTTTTTAGATTTTGGCTTTCAATCTGGCAATACTTTTTTCGGAGTTGGTCTTTTTGACAGCTGTTACATGATTTATGCTTAGTTTGGTTTGCCATTTCATAATGAATAGACTTATTCCGGAACAACGTTTGCAAAATCGAAAATACTAACAAATGCTGCAAAAAGTGGTCGAAAATTGGGCCTCTCGGCTGGAATTTATTCGTGCCAGCAGCGACGGTCACTTGCCCGAAATCATTTTTGAAACATAGTGGCAAACCCTTATCTTTATAATAGAGCTAAATTCCTGGCCATAGCATTAAATTATATGCGTTTTATTTCTTCTTGAAATCCACACGCCTAAAAAAACACCATGTATTTCAAAACATTCTGCACTTTTCAAATTTCTGTTTTCATTTTTGATTTCTAGTTATACCAAAAAATAAAAATTTCGTAATTTTTTTTTAATTCATTCTTTATTTACAATCTGTCCAAGGGCAATAAGTAAATGTGTTTTTATAATAAAAGTAACAGAGGTTATGTAGCTCCATTAAGCAACATAACAAATATCACAAGTATATTAACTTAGCTATATTATTTAAATTATACATATATACAAATTTTAACATTTACGAAATGGCAGGTCTAGTATATGTGTGCGGGAAAGTCTTCGAGTCTCATTGGTGCTATCGAGAAGTGATATGGCCTCCGGGTTTACGTGGTTACTTAAACGCTGCAAGTATCTTTCACTGATGTCTCGTATTTCTTCTTTTACGGAGGATATACCTAGGTCTCTTCTTATTGATGTGTTTCTAAAAAACAGGGCGCATTTGTGATAAGCCTCAAAATTTTAGCTTGGAATCTCTCCAGAAATTCAATATTCGAGTTACAGGCAGTTCCCCATAGTTGTATGCTATACGCCCAAACGGGTTTCAGCATAGCTTTATATAGTCTGAGCTTAAATTTCGTAAATGACATTAATTTTGTTGCACTGCACTCATTTTTAATTTCAAATTCTTAAAAAAGAACTACGAATCACTGAAAATATATTCTACAACTGAGAATATATTAATTAAATATTAATATTAAGATTTGCATACAGCTTTAACACATCTTTAAGATTTAGGTCATTACGATAATAATTTGATTTTCTTTCAAGATATTTCGTTGATGTCGGCGTAAGTTATATATTAGGAGGGAAACAAAGATTTGCTTTGAACAACATCTACCAAAATATATAACATTAGTTTATGTCAAATATCATCTATTCCGAGGGTACTTTAAACATAGAATATGTTTGAGACAATATGTGGTATATTAGAATCATTTCAAGTTTAACGCTTAGAAATATTTTGTAACCAAGTCGGCTGCGAGACACATTTCACACATTATCTTTTAAATTGTAAAATTTTTCAATTAACCAGAATTGTTTAAACATAGTAAGATAGATTATTTTCAAAATGTTTAATGCCGATATCAAACATGAAATGGACACGTACCTCAGTCATTGTATCGCACCGAGTGTTATAGTATCACATCATTATTATTATGTTATTTGTTTGCTAGTTAAATATCATAAATACAAATATAGAACATTCGTATATTTATACATTAAATTATAATTAGTTATTAGTTATTAGCCATTAGGAAAGTTTAATGTAATTTGAGCGTAATTGAATTGAAACTTGTGTCAATAACTGAACCTTAATTAAAATTAAGGATCGCGATATCAATTCTCCAAAAATGTGTCAATTTTTCTATGCCAATTCGAAAACCTTGTCAATAGACCGAAGCCCCACTTCAATACGATGTAATCCATTTTGCAGTGGGTTTTGATTTATCCAACGTCATTCAATGGGAGGATGAATCATACAGAAAACAAAACAGATAAAATAGTTGTGAAATTAATTCCCCATATTTTTAAGTATATTAATGAAATAAAAATTAAATTAAAACTTACTCATATAAATAAAAACACAATTTTATTTTACTGTTCGAACAAGACAGTTAAATGAGATACAACAATAGATTTAAATGTATTTAATCACTTATGTATTTGTATGTGCAAAAAATAAAAAACGTGAACATAATTAAACATAATTAATAAGCGTAATAAAACATAATTAATATCAGCCCACTCACAGTTAAAGTAAGTACATACGAGTATATTTAAAATGTCCTAATATAAATATATGTAAAATTAACTTTTTGTGACAAAATTCCACATGAAATCAAGCAAACAAGAGATAAAGTTCGGCGGAGCGAATTAAGGGATACCATAACCGACCCATTAGAATGCACTCGAACTTAAAGTAAATATAACTGCTTTCTAATTTTATCAGTGTAAGTTTCCCAGTATCTATACGTCGCACAGTGGAGCCTTTTGACCTTTTTCGTTGCTAAAATCATAACTCCTGAACTAGTAAAGATATTAGCAACATTTTAAAGGTGTTGTAAAGAATACGCTGTAAGCTTTAAAATTAATGCGGTCATTTGTTGCTGGAACCCCGGTAAGCTGTATAACCCAGCGTTCGGGAAAAAACATTAAGGTACAGTACGTTAGGGTTCTGTACTGTAATTCATGGCGAACAGTACGCAACACACATTCCTTAGAAGAAGTACAGAATAAACTAAAGACATTTTTATTGATTGTGTATGTGTACGCAAACAGAATACCGTACATTCCCAGCGGTAAAAATCATGGCTTAGGCGGCAATCTATCAGGCCTGATTGAAGAGCCACGAGGCCTGCCCGCCGCATTCAATCTTTACGAGAATTTCTTTTTTACATGGAGTGACATTGTGAGGCCAGGCCTTGCATCTCGCGGTAAAAATCATGCCTAACGCGGGCTTGTCGGAAAAAGGACTGATGAAGAGCTTCGAAAAGAAGGCCTTAAGAAAAGCTTCGAAATAAATGTCTGATCTAGAGCTTCGAAATGAAGGTCTGATCTAGAGATTCGAAATGAAGGTCTGATCTAGAGCTTCGAAATGAAGGTCTGACCTAGAGCTTCTAAATGAAGGTCTGATTTAGACATGCGAAATGAAGGTCTGATTTAGAGTTTCGAAATGAAGGTTTTATGTAGAGCCTCCAAAGGAAGGCCTGATATATATACAGCTTGATTAGAATCTAACTAAAGCATCGCAAATGAGAAGACAATAAATTCTGTATTTTTATACCCTCCACCATAGGATGCAGGGTATATTAATTTTGTCACTCCGCTGGTAACACATCTGAATATTGATCTGAGACCCCATAAAGTATATATATTCTTAATCGTCGTAAAATTCTAAGACGATTTAGCCATGTCCGTCTGTTGTAATCACGTTACAATCTATAATGCTTGAGCTAGCTTATAGCTGCAGGTAACTTGGGATTGAAAATGGGCGATACCGGTCAATATTTAGATATGGCTCCCATATATAGCATCTAACTTGTCCCTACTGTTCTCATCTACTATATTTTTTGTGTTTTGGTGTTATTTTCTTTAGGTTTGAGTTATTTTGTGAGGTCACATGCTATTCATGGTGGAGGGTATATACGATTCGGCATGGCCGAACTTAACGCTTTTACTTGTTATTTTTATACCCTACACCACACTGTGGTACAGGGTATTATAACTTTGTGCATTTGTTTGTAACACCCAAAAGGAGAAGAAATAGACCCATCGATTATTATACCGATCGACTTAGAATCATTTTCTGAGTTGATTTAGCTATGTCCGTCTGTCCGTCTGTCTGTCCGTCTGTCCGTCTGTGCATGTATTCTTGTAATCAAAGTACAGGTCGCAATTATGGTCCGATCACGACGAAACTTTACACATATCTTTTTTTTGGCCCAAGGACGATCCCTATTGAATTTGGCTAAAATCGGTTCAGATTTAGATATAGCCCCCATATATATGTTAGCCCCGATTTGACATGTAAGCGCTGTAAAAACTATACTTTATATCCGATCAGTATTAAATTCGGCAGAAAGAGGTTTCTTATTATATGGATGAACACTATTAAATTTGGAAGAAATCGGTTCAGATTTAGATATAGCCCCCATATATACGTTACCCCCGATTTGACATGTAAGCGCTGTAAAAACTTTATTTTATATCCGATCAGTATAAAATTCGGCAGAAAGAGGTTTCTTATTATATGGATGAACACTATTAAATTTGGAAGAAATCGGTTCAGATTTAGATATAGCCCCCATATATACGTTACCCCCGATTTGACATGTAAGCGCTGTAAAAACTTTATTTTATATCCGATCAGTATGAAATTCGGCAGAAAGAGGTTTCTTATTATATGGATCAACACTATTAAATTTGGGAGAAATCGGTTCAGATTTAGATATAGCCCCCATATATACGATACCCCCGATTTGACATGTAAGCGCTGTAAAAACTTTATTTTATATCCGATCAGTATGAAATTCGGCAGAAAGAGTTTTTTTTATTATATGGATGAACACTATTAAATTGGGAAGAAATCGGTTCAGATTTAGATATAGCCCCCATATATATGTTACCCCCGATTTGACCTGTAAGCGCTGTAAAAACTGTATTTTATATCCGATCAGTGCGAAATTCGGCAGAAAGTGGTTTCTTATTACATGAAGGAATACTGCCAAATTTGGAGAAAATCGGTTCAGATTTAGATATAGTTCCCATACATATGTTACCCCCGATTGGACATCTAAGCGCTGTAGAGACTGTATTTTATATCCGATCAGTACGAAATTCGACAGAAGGAGGTCTTTTTACATGAGTAAGTATTCAGGGAAGATCGGTTCAGATTTATATTAAAGTTCCATATATATGTTCCTCCTGAGTTGGTATCAAACTACTATAGAAGTTGTATTTTACTTCCGATCATTAAAATTTTCCAGAAAGATGTTTCTCACGTTAGGAACGAATATTGCTTAATTTAGCGATTATCGTTTCAGAATTAGATAATACGTTTCTACCCATTTACCAATTATTCCAAATTATTATGGCAATGACCCTTATCGCATTGTTAGGGAGGTGTAGGGTATTATATAGTCGGCCCCGCCCGACTTTCTGCCTTTCCTTACTGGTTTTTAAATAAATTTATGTGAAACTTAAAATTTATGTGAAATTTAAAATTTCAACGCAACTGAACTCTACAAAACCTTTGAAACGACTAATTGTTTGTTAATTTGAATTGTCTTCATCACCCTCACTTTTCAATTTGTGTAGCGGTATTTCTTTTTTTGTCATATAACTGGTTTTAAATGCTCGCAGTAGCAACAAAGTTCAGTGGTTGGTTGTCGGGGGTTGAACACAATTAACTATTCATGCATAAGAAACTTGAGGGAGGGAGAACGAATTCGCGTACACTCTGCCTTCCTTCTGCCGTCTTTTATCATGCATGATTATGTCCACACAAGATTTAAATGTTGTGTTCTGAACACCTTCGATCTGATATATTTTTAGAAGGACAGAATCATGCCTGATAAAAGATGGGAGAATGAAGGCAAAGTATACATTTTGCTGCATTTGCAAAAACTTGAGAGAGGGAGGACGAATCATATCAATATATGAACATATATCGGCGGTGGTTGTTTATGATTCAATTTGACTGCTGACCATGAAGAACGACTTCTGACATCTTTTAGAAGGCGTTAGGTATGCCTGATAGACGGGAGAAGGAAGGCAGAGTGTACATTTTTCAACATTTGCAAAAACTTGAGAGAGGGAGAACTGCTGACCATGAAGAACGACATTTCTCTGACATCTTTTAGAATAAACGGTAGCGGGATGCACGGTTACTTTTTTAAAACGTCTTTTCTCTGACATCTTTTAGAAGGTGTTAGAGATGTTTGAAAAAAAGACGGCAGCGGGAGGCTCGCTTACTTTTTTAGAAGCGGCAGATTACACATTTTCCAGGCCTTCACAATGAAGGCATGCGTGCCTTCCAAAAGAAGGTGATGGAAGCCCTTCTATCAGGCCTGATACCGGGAAGGCCTGGACCATTTTACCGCTGGGTTGAGATGACGATCACAAACACTATGATAACGTACGGTTCTTCAAACGCAAACGCTACCTCGTAGTGGTTGTGGTTTTTTATGAGAACGCAAACAGAATACACTTCGTATAGCGTTCTGTTTTTATACGGAACACCACAGGTCGCAAATATGAAGCTATCTTTATGAAAATTGGTACAGAATCATATATTAGACTAGGGACGGCCACTACTGAAAATGGGGCACATCGGTCCATGTATTAATAGAGCCCCCATAAATAATAAAGTCCCCATTGATTTCACTTCTTAACGCTATGGAGAACAGATTCGAATGAAAAATATTCAGGGGCTTTTTGAAATAGAGTTAATGTTTGTATTCGAAGTGACATTAGTGCGGACCTTTATATGGGAGGCACGAAGTAATGAGAAATCGGTGGTGACCTTTATATGGGGCCTATACCCAAACATTAACCGAGCGTTAAGAAGTGAAATCGGTGGGGACTTTTATATGGGGGCTATATCAATACATGGACCGATGTGCCCCAATAGGGGCCGTCCCTAGTCTAATATATGATTCTGTACCAAATTTCATAAAGATCGCTTCATATTTCCGACCTGTGGCGCCTGTTTGCGTTCTCATAAAAAAACCACAACCACTACGAGGTAGCGATCATCATCTCAAAATCTTAATGTACAGTACTTTACCTTTTCATTTTTGATATCAAACAAAGCACTTTTTATTTATTGTCGGTCATACATTTGGACTCGATTGGAGCACTCTAAATGGGTCAAAGTGGGATTTTTTTCCGGGACATCAGAATTCGTTTTAGAGGTATGGTTCCTTCGGAAAAGTTTCTTATTTTGATCCCTAGAATACGATTTTCACTGAGCAATGGGCGATTTTTAAATCGACCCGCCCTACCATGCATATATGTATGCCAAAAAATTAGCAGACATCAAGGGTGGTCTTCATACCCAAGCCTGGCAAGGCGAGTTACTAACTTCGTTTCTGTTAAAACAATGTAGCGAATAATTGATGACATGGTCAAAAGTAAAATAGCGGATGACAGACTAAAATTCAATGAACACGCCTATGCAGTGTTGCCAGACGAATTTGACCGAAAATCGTCAAAATGGGGGTACAAAAATCGTCAAAATAAATTTCCGAAATCAGCAAAAAATCGTCAACACAAAAATCTACCAGCAACGTACAGCTTTTGAGTTTTTTTATGACGAAGGACATGTTTCATGAACATGAACTTAAAATGAATTTTGTTGGCGGATCTCACATTCTTGAACGACATTAATAAATTAATTTGACGGAAACATACATATCTTATACATATTAATTTCTTACGTTTGAAAATAGTCTTGCTCATATATTATATCAGAACTTGACAAAATGCATATGACCATTGACGTCAACAAGGTCCAGTGTAGATCCATTGTTTTATACAGCCCCCATACGAAGGTTCCATTACATAGATTCAACTTCTTGACGCATTACAAATCACTAGTACCAACCGATTAGACTGAATTTTGACAATTTAATATTATCTAGAACAACTCAAAGGGAGACTGAAATTTGGTTATTTGTGTTTACTTTTACCCATAATCATTCATACGAGTACTGACCTTAATTTCTTACGTTTGAAAATAGTCTTGCTCATATATTATATCAGAAATTGACAAAATGCATATTACCATTGACGTCAACAAAGTCCATTGTAGATCCATTGTTTTATACAGCCCCCATACGAAGGTTCCATTACATAGATTCAACTTCTTGACGCATTACAAATCACTAGTACCAACCGATTAGACTGAATTTTGACAATTTAATATTATCTAGAACAACTCAAAGGGAGACTGAAATTTGGTTATTTGTGTTTACTTTTACCCATAACCATTCATACGACTACTGACCTCATTGGTCAACATTTTAGTATAGCTCCCACACGATGTGACTTTTTAACGCGTTAGAAACCACAAATACCAATCGATTGGGCTAAAAATCGGTAATTTGTATTTTATTATACCCAGAACCATTTCAAGGAGCAAGTGACCCCATTGACTTCACAGCCCCAAAGAACATATTTCCTTCAAATTTGGCTTAAAAATTGCATATGTGATTAATTTTAGCTAGAACGATTCGTTATAATGACCTAGGTTCACGTTTTAACGTAGCCCTTACATTACCTAAAAAATTTCACTGTAATTTCCTCTGCCAATTTTACAACCTAACAAAACTTTAGAGATTTTTCTTGTTATGTTATTGAGTGCGGTCCATAACATTTGAGACATTTTCCAACATTTCTGATTTTTATTTTAAGAAGATAATGGGAGGGTAAATATATCTTTAATATAAGAACAATTTGTGATGTTTTCCTTATTTTTTCATATCATAAAAATCTTCATTTCGGGGCAAAAATCGTCAAATCGTCATGTCATCAGTACATCACATAGAAGCCTTCTGTAAAGAAATGTATACACTTGCAGTTTGCGTAGACATTGAGGGCGCATTTAACAATGTGCAGACCGATACACTTATCCAGTCCTTTTATGCGTTTCAGGTTGACCGGGCACTAGAAACTGGTTCAACTTTATGCTAAGGAATATGTGGATTATTTGTGGGTCATATGACGAAAAAATTAGAGACAAGGTATATGCCCTCAGGGGGGGGCATTTTATCGCCTCTCCTATGGGTTACGACGATACCCAGTAGGGATGTAACGAATATTCGCATTCGCATATACGAACGCGAAATATTCGGATCATTTTAACATTCGCATTCAGTATTCGCCTCCATCTGTTAAAAGTGTTATATCTTCTAATTCGCTTCACACATTTTGTAGATATTAATACCAATGAAAACCTCTGCCACTTATCTTCAAAAGAGTTTAAAAAATATGTTTGTCCTTGTGGTAACAGGAGGTAAAAATATTGAAAATATTTGTTCCCGTCAGATGGCTGAATTGGATAAATTAGGAGAGGTTGACCTGACTGTAGGGAGATAGGCGGTTAACTCTCATGAGCCAAAACAAATCAAAGTAAGGGATTTTAGTTTGATTTGTAGCTGCCCGTGTAATGCGTATGGAAAAGAAGAACAAAACCACAGAGAAGATAATAAATAACAATTCAGAATTTTGGACTACATATATTCAATGTTTGCAATTTATTATCTCTTGGAAAATGTCTTACCCGTAGGTGTGGATAGCTCGAATAGTAGAAATAGAATTGAACAATTTTGCGTCGAATTTTCAATATGGCCAAAAGAATGGTAGGAAAGATGGAAAGAAATAGAGTATTTCGGTTACTTTTAACCATTTCTCTTATCGATAACCTACTATCATCGATAGGGGAAACTTTGTAGATTTTATGCCAAATATTAGGGAATAAAATTTAAGGCTTACGATTTTGGCATAAAGATTACAGCCCCCTTGGCTCACATTGAAAAAACAAATCGAAAAAGAAAATATCTAATTAATACAATGGGTTGTAATTCAAAAGTATTGTACTTAATTCTGTTCAATTATATGATATTACAGGATTAGAATTCATTTAATTAATTGTAATAGTAGACTAAATTCAATTAAGAAACTTCAATTTGTAAAAGTATTAAAAAAGATACTTAAGTAGAAAAAATTCCATATATAACACCATGCAACAAAATTTTTTTTTGTGTCCTAGACCTAAAAATTATTTTTTTGTATAGATTGTGGCATATTGTTATATAAAATCAAAACCAAAAATTTTTTTATGGATACATTTTTTTTTAAAAATTTTTTTATTAAAAATACTATTATCGTCGAAAGTACCCTTAGTATTTGCACTATAATTTTTGGAGTATATGCCCGATCAGGTGGACTTATACGTTAAATTTAAGCTATTAATGTGGGCTAACACTTAAAAACAGTGGTTTAGTAACAGTCATTAAATAAATTGGAAAACGTCGATTTTTTTAAAAAAAAAAATAAAAATTTCCTATTTTATTTAATTTTTTAAAAGTTTGCATCCTAGCGAAGAAAATAATGCCTGTTAGAAAAAAATCTATGGATACATGTAGAATTATAGCCTTTTTGGTAGAGGTAAGAGAATTTCAAAAAATCTTTTTTTTAATTTCTGTTTAAATAGCGATTTTATTTGTAACTTTTATTTATATTATGTACACTTGAGTTTATTTAAATGAACATGTTTCATTAGAAGTAATTGTGAGTTATTTGTTGACGTTTGTAGATTTCGGAATCGGTTTCTCTAATGAGGAACCAAATATAATCTCCCATCATTCTTTCATCCCAGTGCCCTTGGTAACGCCGCTCGATGGACTTCAATTCTTGGTGAAACCTTTCGCCATGTTCGTCACTTACGTCGCCAAGATTCTCGGGGAAAAAGTTTAAATGAAAACCAGTAAGGAAAGGCAGAAAGTCGGAAAGAAAGTCGTTAAACGACCTTCATACTGCACGTCAAATGTGATTCGAAATTCACATCTTTCATCAGTTTCCTCATGTTAGGCCCATCAAAAACTCCTTCGATTTTTTCAAAAGAAAGACTTTTAAATATGAAAGGCTTTTACAAAATGTTTAAAGAGCCCCAGCTTAGTATGCAGTGGTGGCAAAATATCGGCTATCCCAGAGGCATAACATACTAACTACTTTTAAATCGCAACAAATTTTCCAGTCATGTTGTTCATATTTTACGTATTTTATCAATTTAGCCATTGTTTCGTATGATTCCTTAGTGTTGACAGCATGAGCAGAGGGAATCGACGGTTTCTGATTTCCGTTGTGTAAAAGTACTGCTTTTAAACTTTTTTACTGCTGTCAACAAGTAACCGCCATTCCTTTGAATTGTATGTTTGATTAAGTTCCTCGAACAATCCGCAAAAGCATCTGTTATCCACAGTTGTATAAAATTGTTTGTAAGGTATATCACGGCCTTTATAATATGATATGTTAACATATGCATCAATATTGTACTGTTTCATCCCAGATGTAAGTAGTTTTGCCTTATCTTTGGTCAGTTCCAAATCTCTCACTAGATCAATGAGTTGAAACTGAGTTAAAAGCGACGACTTCTGACTCAAACTTGATCGCTCAGAGTTGAGTACTCAGTTGAACTTGATGATGTTTCCGTTATTAGGCTGTTCCATCCTTGGACACTTCCTACTCCAATCTATTAACTTAGACAAAACCAGTAAGGAAAGGCAGAAAGTCGGGCGGGGCCGACTATATAATACCCTACACCTCCCTAACAATGCGATAAGGGTCATTGCCATAATAATTTGGAATAATTGGTAAATGGGTAGAAACGTATTATCTAATTCTGAAACGATAATCGCTAAATTAAGCAATATTCGTTCCTAAAGTGAGAAACATCTTTCTGGAAAATTTTAATGATCGGAAGTAAAATACAACTTCTATAGTGGTTTGATACCAACTCAGGAGGAACATATATATGGAACTTTAATATAAATCTGAACCGATCTTCCCTGAATACTTACTCATGTAAAAAGACCTCCTTCTGTCGAATTTCGTACTGATCGGATATAAAATACAGTCTCTACAGCGCTTAGATGTCCAATCGGGGGTAACATATGTATGGGAGCTATATCTAAATCTGAACCGATTTTCTCCAAATTTGGCAGTATTCCTTCATGTAATAAGAAACCACTTTCTGCCGAATTTCGCACTGATCGGATATAAAATACAGCTTTTATAGCGCTTACAGGTCAAATCGGGGGTAACATATATATGGGGGCTATATCTAAATCTGAACCGATTTCTTCCCAATTTAATAGTGTTCATCCATATAATAAAAAAACTCTTTCTGCCGAATTTCATACTGATCGGATATAAAATAAAGTTTTTACAGCGCTTACATGTCAAATCGGGGGTATCGTATATATGGGGGCTATATCTAAATCTGAACCGATTTCTCCCAAATTTAATAGTGTTGATCCATATAATAAGAAACCTCTTTCTGCCGAATTTCATACTGATCGGATATAAAATAAAGTTTTTACAGCGCTTACATGTCAAATCGGGGGTAACGTATATATGGGGGCTATATCTAAATCTGAACCGATTTCTTCCAAATTTAATAGTGTTCATCCATATAATAAGAAACCTCTTTCTGCCGAATTTTATACTGATCGGATATAAAATAAAGTTTTTACAGCGCTTACATGTCAAATCGGGGGTAACGTATATATGGGGGCTATATCTAAATCTGAACCGATTTCTTCCAAATTTAATAGTGTTCATCCATATAATAAGAAACCTCTTTCTGCCGAATTTCATACTGATCGGATATAAAGTATAGTTTTTACAGCGCTTACATGTCAAATCGGGGCTAACATATATATGGGGGCTATATCTAAATCTGAACCGATTTTAGCCAAATAGGGATCGTCCTTGGGCCAAAAAAAAGATATGTGTAAAGTTTCGTCGAGATCGGACCATAATTGCGACCTGTACTTTGATTACAAGAATACATGCACAGACGGACAGACAGACGGACATAGCTAAATCAACTCAGAAAGTGATTCTAAGTCGATCGGTATAATAAACGATGGGTCTATTTCTTCTCCTTTTGGGTGTTACAAACAAATGCACAAAGTTATAATACCCTGTACCACAGTGTGGTGTAGGGTATAAATAGCAGTCCGTATCGTGAATGAATGGTTGTCCCAAATCATTGGCATCCCAAATTACACGTGAAGTCTAAAATTAAAACATTTTATTCCACAAAACATTGTAATATAATACATTAATTTTAAAGTACTTACCGCATTCTTCCACTAGTCCATCGAGTACATGGCACGAATTACACAAAATACTAGGTGTCCACGGTTCGTTCATATTTTGTACTCGTATACCAAAATATTACACATATATTTCTTCTATTATTTTACTAAACGCACGTCGATTTCTTTAGCAGAAATTGTCGGGATCATTTACACATTGAAAAGTTCTTTGCCTTTTACTCATACTTCGAAATATAACTTTGTAATATTTTTAAGAAAATCGACTTATCTCCTTAAGGCGCTGAATTACACTAATTTATTAATAAGAAATTTCATTCATAAATTCCGGGTTCATAAGTTGCAGTACCTCACATATAGTTTGCTTCGAAAGTAGACACCCAATATTTTCAAGACTGCCGCGTACTACTTTGTATTGCGTACATATAATTTTACTACCTGTTTACACGACTGGGATGTCCATGCCCCTAAAAGGCGTAACTGAATGGAAACCTCATAACTAAAAAAACACAAATATTGTTGAATGACCCTCTATCTGAGCGGATCCCATCCAATATAGCTCTCACATTGCATATAATGTTTTATGGAGGGTTACGAACGGCCACAAAACCTCGTCCTCTCTACAATTTTGTAATGTCTGACATCAATCCTCAAAAAATAAAATGCAAGTGCAATGTCTCTTATATATCTCTCTCACATGTGGCGAATTCAATATAAGCAAAAACATCATTTAAAAATATGAAACAAGATTTTTTTGAATTTCATTTACAAAATGGCTCATAACTTTTACATCTATCCATAGGCTTTTTAAAAATGTGATAAAATTTTTTTTTGATTTTTTTTCTATTTTTTTATGGTTTTTTTGTACCAGGAAAAAGTGTTTTTTTTTAAATAATTTTTTTCTCATATTTTTGACGACTGTTACTAAACCAAAGATTTTACGTGAAAGCGATATTTGCAGCATATGTAGCCCTCATAATTCCCTTTAATGAGGCATAACACGGCTCAATCAGGCTTATAATTGGCTTAAAATTATGGTCGAAATACTGAAGGTACTTTCCATGGAAATTTCTGGAATGACGATGTTCTTGTATTCGGCTAACCAATGAGGACCATTCCACCACAGTTTATTGTTTATTAGGTCCTGGGCTTGAACTCCTCTACTGGCCAGATCAGCGGAATTGCTTTCGGAGTCGACGTGAAACCATCTTGAAGGATGATTTTCGACACGCGATTCGCGACAAAGGTATTCCAGCAGCATGGTGGTTTTGCACGCCATGACAAAACTATGGTGGAATCAGTCCAGCAAAAGAGGGAGTAATATTGTAGGTCAAACTGTGGAAGAACGTTGTCAATAATTTCAACCAAAAGTGCAGCTCCACATAATTCTAGTCGGGGGATAGACAATGTTTTAAGCGGAGCCACTTTTGTTTTCGAAGTAATAAGGTGGACATAGGTAGAACTTGGAAAAATTACTCGAATGTATATAGCTGCACCGTACGCCTTTTCCGATGCGTCGGAAAAACAGTGGAAGTTAATCCATCTTGGAAATTTGATTTCGTTGATATGTGGATAATTGGATTGGAAAGTTTTCCAGAGGGAAAGAGTTTCTGTGGAAATCACTTCGTCCCAATCTGTGGCTATCCCCTTGAATAGCTATCGGGGATAGCCACCCAGCAGGATCAAAGAGCTTGGATATTTGCGATAATACTTCTCGCTTTGTATACGAACAGGACTCTGGAAATTGAGTTACCGTGAAATAAAAAATATCCGAGAGCGCATTCCAGCGTACTCCCAGGGTTTTTGGCGGAACTTCGGTCATCGAAGTCCAAAAAATCGGAGTATAGCAAGTGATCCGTGGGAAGTCCTGCAAGGATTTCCTTGGAATTAGCAGTCCATTTCCTCATAACAAATTTGCCAGACCCTAAAGCACGGATAAGCTCATACCTACACTTTACTGCCATTTGGCTAGAATGCGCCCGGTCAATGCATCATCCACATACATGGAATTCTTTAAAATTCGACTTGCTAATGGATATTCATCCTGGTTGTCGTTTGCCAATTGTAGCATAGTCCGAATTGACAAGTATCGCGCACAATTTACTCCAAATGTTACCGTCTTAAGTTCGTAATCTCGAATTGGATCTTTTGGATTATTGCTATAAAGAATACGTTGGAAGGGAGTTTGGGAGGGATCAATCAGGATCTGCCTGTACATTTTTTGGATATCTCCATTAAACACGTACCGGAAAAACCGCCATTTTAAAATGAGTACGGTAAGATCATTCTGTAAAACTGGACCGGTATACAAAACGTCATTCAGACTTAAGCCATTTGTTGTGCTGGAAGATGCATTGAAAACGACCCGTACCTTGGTAGTTGTAGTTTCCGGCATAATCACCGCATGATGCGGTAAATAGTAATGTAATGGAACTATAGATGGACGTGGAAGTTGAACTGGATACATATGATCCATGGTGAGATATTCTTGAAGGGTTTGATCATATTCTTCTTTAAATTGTGGATTACGAAGAAGACGCCCTTCATTGCGAAAGAATTGCGCCATTGAGGTGGTTCTTGATTCACCCAAACTCAATTCTTCTGGAAAAGTTTCTTTAAACGGTAGTGAGACTACATATCTCCCATCAACATTCCTTGTACAATTCTTCGCAAAAAATATCTGATGGGGATGGAATACGTTTTTCGGAATGTCCTCCACCTCCCAAAATCGTGAAATCCCTTTATCGAGAGAGATTTCACAAAAGTATGATACACACTCAAAAAAATGTATTTCCTAAATTTTAGTAAAATCCATACTCCAACTTAGTTCAATGTTTTTATTCATATTGAGTTAATTTTTTCTTAAAACTGGGAAATTTTATTTTGTACTACCAAATTTTATTTTTTGGGGGGATATGCAGAATAGTTCGTTAACTACAAATGAGGACATATTTTTACTAAAATAATATTTCTTGAAAAAAGTTCGAATATTCATATATTTATGAAATTTAAACATATGCGGTGGACACCCAACATAGACATAAGGAAATTATGAACTAATAATGGAAAGCATGATTTTTAGGAAATTTTAACTAAAAATAATCATGAATCCTTATTTCGAGTCCATGAATTTGAACTCAAAATTAGGAAAACATACTAAAATCAAGGAAAAATTAACTATTTTCGGACTATGTTGTAGAGCCAAAAACACAAAAAATTCTGTCCTTTTTCGTTCCGCAAATCGGTTCTTGCAGAAACTTAAATTTATGGAGAAACATTAAAAATGTTACGCCCGGAACGAGAGTCGAACCGACAACCTTATGATTGTGAGCCAGACACACTATATATCGAGCTACGAAACTCTTTTGGAATTGATATGAAAATGTCATTCATAATAAAATTTATTTTTCGCCTATAAATATAGTATATGGCAACTCTATTTATCATTCAAGGATGGCAATCCTTTTATCAAATTCAAGTGTACATAACAGTACATTGTTTCGAAAATTTTGGGATATATAATTGTATATAAAAACAAATTTTTCATAAAAATTTAAGTGTCTACGTAGCTCAATTGGTAAACATGTGGCTCAGAAAACGGAAGGTTCTGGGATCGAATCGCATTCGGAGGTAAAATTTTATATACATAATGTTTAATAAAATAAATTTCAATTCCTAAAATAAAAGCAGAATAGAGAAATCCAAAGAGGAAGTGGTAATAGAGAGATTCCAACATATAAAAAATGGAGGAGGTAAGTGATGAAGTAGGATCGAAAATCGCAAAAAACCATGGACAAAAAGTCCAAGAAAAATTTTAATTTTTCTTTTCTTTTTGCATAAATTTAATTAAATTTTCCTAAATTTGAGTAAAAATTTACTTGCAATAAGGACAAAAGTACGCTGAATTTGCACAATTTCAAGTCAGAATTTGCTAGTATTGAGTTAATTTTCCCTAGTTTAATTTCTATAGTTAGTTAAAGGAAGTACGAGTTAACTAGAAATAAGTTAAAAATATTTCATAATTGTGAGGAAATGTATGAACTTGATATAAGGAAAAATAGCTTTAGCGAAATACGAAGTTCAATATTCCTACAGTTAAGTTCATTTTAACTTGCTCTAGGGTTCACTTTTTTTTGAGTGCACATGTGGAAAAAGTTGATGGATTGTCTG
The DNA here is from genome assembly GCA_963930755.1 of Eudasyphora cyanicolor. Classification (NCBI taxonomy): domain Eukaryota; kingdom Metazoa; phylum Arthropoda; class Insecta; order Diptera; family Muscidae; genus Eudasyphora; species Eudasyphora cyanicolor. The sequence goes on from OZ005737.1 coordinate 97,966,995, forward strand.
CTGGGATATGTCCCGTGAGAATCCAGCCGAATACGGTTTCCTGGGAAAGTAGAGAACCGCATACCTCACGTTCGCACCCAGAAAGCATGATCGATGGAAAAATGTCTCCCCCCAAAAGGATGTCAACTTTGGAGCTTGGAATGGAGTGTAGGTCAATTGTTCTGGATGGAAGGTTATTGGAAAGATGAGGGACGACGAGAGCTGTGACAGAAATCTCAAAATCTTCATGAACGTGGGAGCCCAATATAAAACTACACTCCCTTTGGACATCAGCAGACACATTGTTATTTAGTCCTGAGATTCTAGCTGATGTGCGCTTGAAGGGAAGTTTGAGAAGGTAGAAAAGTTTCTCAGAAATGAAAGTGCCTTCAGATCCAGAGTCTATAAGGGCCCTGACTTGGTATATCGTACCCAAGTGATAGACATTGACCATGGCTGTGCCAAGTAGAATCCCTCTAGAGCTGGATGTAAAACAAGACTCTACGACACCGGTTGGGGAATTAGTGACAAACGGCGGAGGAAGTCCTTTGGAAGTTGAAGGATGGATACCAGTAGTAGATTGAGAGGTATTTGCTGGAACCTTCGGTGGGTCATGCTCTTTATGAAGCAAAGTATTATGCCGTTTGTGACACTTGAAACAAGACTTCTTGTTCTTGCAGTTCTTAACTGCATGAGCGCTGGAATAACAGTAGAGACATAAATTAGATCCTTGGATTTCTGCCAACCTCTGGTTGTAAGTCATGTTATAAAATTTTGGACATTTTCTAATCGGATGGAATTCTTTGGGACACAAATTACATATAGTTTTGCTCACGTTAGCTTGAAATGTGTGGATCTTTCCAGAATCATTTTTGGAAGTTGAAATATTTTCCGATTCGGAACAATGAGACTTGGGATCACCGGAATTTATCATTTCGAAAACAGATTCCAAAGTCATGTACCGGTTGGTAAGGAAATCGTCGAGCTCTGACCATTTTGGTATACAGGTCTTATCTGTCAACGTCTGTTCCCATAAGGTCAAAGTATATTCTGGGAGGTAGTTGGAACATAAATACACAAAGATCGGATTCCAACTATCTACATCAATGGAAAAAAGGTTCAAAGTGGATATACATGAATTAATATCCCTTTGCAACCTTTTGAGTGAGCTAGCAGATTCTGTAGTAATAGATGGAAGATGGAAGTAAATAGTGTTTTTAATTGCCCATTTATTAAAACCTTTTTGTTCTCAAATCGAGAACACAAATTTTGCCAGGCGGAGGTAAAACCGTCGTTAGTTAATGGGCCTTTAGTAACAATTTCATGAGCCTCCCCTTTAGTTTTCTGGGAGAGATGATAAAGTTTTTTTATTGGACTTAGACGGGAATTTTTAATGCAGAGGGCTTTAATGTGGTTAATTCGCATGGTGGCAAATTGAAACTATGGTTGGAATTCCTTTTTTGACTTGGTTCATGAATATGATTTGCAGAAGAAAGTTCTTGAAGGCATTCAGTAATTTTGGAAATGCAATGACAGTAGGTAGCATAGGACTTCTTGTATTTTTCCTTAACTGAATATATGTCAGCTGCTGTTTCCCCTTCCTGATCACCTTCTCCTTCTTTTTCATCCTCGCCATCCTCTTCCTGATTAGCTAGGTCAGCTAAGCACTGTTAACGGGAGTTCTTTGCCGTTTAAAGAAGCTTCGAACTCCACTAATCTGTATGCTAATCGGATGAATCTATCCAGAGACATATTTATTGACAAAGGGTTAAATTAAGAAAACGCAAGAAGCAGATGAAGTATAACACTGAAATGCGTATAATGCAACGGGACCAATGAGGAGTAATGGTAAAAACCAATGACCTTTTGTAGTGGGCAGTTTTGTTACTAATATACAACGTTACTAATATACTGTTACTCTAATATACAGCGAATTGTTTCTAACAGGCAATGGTTATAATGTTAACAAACATTACTGATGTAATGTGAGCAGAATTAGGTATTGCAGAAGATATGCATCGTCATAGACAGTGCGAGGGAGGATGATAAGCATGATCGGCAAGATCAAAGTAGGCAGGTAAAGACAAAACAACTCGTGCTCACGAATGATCGTACTATCACTAAGAAGACTTGAATTCCACTCAGACCAGAGTGAATTCATATATTCCGCATTGATTTCGTCGTCTGTCTTCACTAACGGGAGAAACAGACGACCAAGGTTTTGTCATACGTTGCTCAAGACTCATTCTGTTTTTGGATTGAACATTCATTTAGACAAGTTGAAACTGCTCCAATTTAACTTACAATTAGTTAAATACCGAAAGAGGTGTGCCTAGAAAGAACAACGTGATTCGATGATTCATTATATAATATACTAAAACTAGTAGTTTTAGCACTATAATTCCTTAAATTTAAAAAGGTGAAAAGTAATTTCTTGTACCTAAATTCACGCTGTTGGACACGGCAAGTCACCTTGTGTTAATACAAATACTTGATAATCATTGAAAATTGTTTCAATTGGTAAACCTACAATATCCTAAACGAGTTTGCCACAAAAGATGTCTAGGCAAAGCCTCGTGTTTGACTGTATGTGCTTTACAAATTGTGTATACAGAAAGAGCCTCATTTCTTCAAATCGGGGATATCACTCCTATAAATAAACCCTAGGCAGAAGTGCTTTACAAGCTGCTTGCAAAGGATGAAACCATAACCAGACAAATTATTAACCAGATTTCGGATTGGGATTTTGTGTTACCCAGATGAGACTTTAATACCCGGTGTTTAAGTTAGAATGTTCCTTTGAATTTCGTTTATGTCATTGATTTGTTTCGGTGCATATATTGGCCAATTTATCGGGCATACATACTCGTTAAAATCTGCCTACTCCTCATTACTACATCCTTGTAGTATTAGCTTTGCAGATTTTAACGAGTAACGATTCGTTTTCTTGTTCTTGACACTTGCTCCGCCACCTCTCTCCATCTTGGACCGTCGCTCGAATAAGTACATCTTGCTGTACAAATATATTTAAGGTAAATCTTCGTTACCACACACTTAGCAGCAAAAACAACAATAAACCTCAGGCACCTTGCCTATTATTACATTGAAACTAATCGTGTTTTATTTATATTTCTATTTCTCCTAACTCTCTTTATTTACCCTCTCGGAGTAAACGTAAACTTGTCTTTTGCTCCCCTACGCCCCCACCGGCGTAGACATTGGTCGTATCGAGCCGGATTTGAGCTACCGCTGCCCTACATCGTCGTGAAATTGGTTTTTGCTGCTATTCGTCAAGGAAAACCTCCCTCACTCATCAACAAAACCATCGTCTATCACCTCATCAACAAACCATCATTTTAAAACAAAAACATCGGTACGTACATTCAGTAGGCTAGTGAGTGTCGCGAATGTTTTTATTTATTTAAAATAAAACAAAAGATTTTGGTCGGCTTTCGAAATCCCTATCGCGGTTTTTCGTTAAAATGTACAGTCCACACCGTCGCTATTTCGTTGCTAAATCGCGTTAAAAATCATTCGGGAATAATTCTATTCCATATACAAAGCATTAATATTTTTAACATTTCGTTTCGGTTTGGTTTGTTCGGTTTAAATTGTTAAAATAATTACAAATCATTTCGGTCGTGCAGAGTGTAGTGCTAGTGTCGCTCGTTTATACATTCGATTGTTTGTTTTGGTTTTCTACTGTCATTGCCTTCGGCTGCAAGAGCGCCCATTTAGTGTAACAATAACAACATATTCGAACGAGAACCTCTCCTCTTGCTACTCCCTTCTCTCGTTGTTTGGGTCATACATTGTACATTGTTAATGTCGCCTTTGCTTGGCTTCGTTTAGCCAACATACTCGTACATACATTCAATCAACATTGCTCGAATGTGGTGCTTCGAACCTTATCGAACATAACTTCTACATACGAGGTTGCATCGATCTCATACCTACAGTGGGTTCTAGGAAAACGTGTTTCTTATGAAAAATAAATTAAATATTTTTATCGTGATATTTTTTGAAATAGTGATAGAGGTACACTACACATAAATTATTTTCGGTCTTATACGACACCGTGTACCCTACATTCGGTCAATTCGACTTTTTTTTTTAAATAAAAGTGTAATTTGTGATATTATTCGTTTACGGTCTTTTCATTTGTGTATATTCGTACACAAATGTACTACATTCGGTAGTTTTCGTAACGCAGTTGACAGATAAATTTCGTTATTGTCGCAAGAAAGTATTTCATCAAAATATTTTGAATTTTCGATACACTGCAAGAAATATCTTGAAATATTTTGGACTTTATCGCAACAATCTTGATCAATATTCGTAATCTTTTGGAATTACCTTTGCATTTGTTTTAAGAACTTATTCGTTTTTGGTCATTTATTTACAATTTGGGAATTTGGATATTCTTTCTTTGATCTAATTTGGAGTTTTTAGATAAGCCATTGCTGTTTTTCGAATTTATTTTGTTGGAATCTTCCCACTTAGCGATATTCGATTCTTTTTGTCCCTTTTTCGAAATTTGGTTAGCGTTTATCTTTGGAAGAACACTTCTTAAAAATGTCTCTTACACCCCTTGACTTATTTGTAAGAGCTTCGGATGCTCTAGTCAAGTTTGACACATATTTTCGTCTTATAAAAGATGAGGATATAGATGTATATGGTCTTGAGGTTCGCAGTTCCGAGTTAAACAAACTTTGGTCTGGCACCCAGGAAATGTTCGAAAAGTGTATTGATTACTTGTCCTCTTCCAAAGACGCGGGGAAAGCGGACATCGACTCGGTGGACAGTAAATATGATGTGTCCCATCCAACATATATGAATTGTCTGTCCGCTATCAACAGAAAATTGGTGCAGTTTAAAAATAGCTCTCGTAGGTTGTCCCTCAATTCGACTAATAGTAGCTCGGTTGTTTCATTGGCACAACAAACTCTCGACGACACACGAAATACAGGCTTCTTGAACAATATGAGTACGTCGACACACACTTCTCGTGAAATCGGAACTCAAGTCGATTCTCCGACTACATTAAGTTTTGAAAATTGTAATAGGGACTCGCGCATGGGAAGTGAACAAATACCTAGCGACAGTGTACATAATCTTTCGCTCCCGCCATGTGACATAGACGTTTTTGAGGGCGATATCTTATCGTGGCCCACATTTCGAGACTTGTTTACCGCAGTCTATATTAACAACACTCGTTTAAGTGACATCGAGCGCTTGTGTCATTTGGTAGGTAAGACTAGTGGAGAAGCTCGCGAGATTGTCTCGAAATTTCCACTAGTAAATCGTAGTTTTGTTCTCGCGTGGAAAGCATTAAGTGATTCGTACGACAATCCTCGGCTTCTCGCCCACAATCAATTGAAAAATCTGTTTTCGCTTCCGGTCCTCGAAATCGAAACAAGTTCAGGATTGAAGTCAATCCAGCGCGGCATAAATGGATGTCTATCGGCGATGTCCATTTACGAGATTTTGACTGATAATTGGGATCCCATTTTAGTATTCATTTGCCTCCAACGGCTACCTAAACTTACGCAAACGTTATGGGAGCAAAGTGTGAAGGATAAATCGTCTCTTTCATCGTGGAAAGAGTTGGATGCCTTCTTGACTGAGAGAATTCGCACACTTATGTGCCTTCATGGTATGAGGGGAGATGAATCTCCAAAGCACTCAAATGCAAAGAAGATCCATGCTCGTACTAATGCAGCGTCTTCGGGATCTTGTCATTCTTCTCCAGCGGGTTGTATTCTTTGCCCTGATCAAAATCATAAAATTTACTCGTGCCCACGTTTTTTAAGTTCTACGCCTTCGGATCGATTCGCTATAGCCAAACGCCACAGTTTATGTGTAAATTGCCTGCGTAAAGGCCACGAAGTTAAAAATTGCGATAGCAGACGTCGCTGTCTGAAATGTAATCGGAATCATCATTCTTTGTTGCATCGTGAAGAGCCCACTCCGAGTAATTCGACTCGAGTGGCAAGCACAGCAAATGCGAATGTGCCTTCTGCTCCTCCACTTGAGCATTTTGAACCATCCACATCGGCTGCATGTGCATCTCGTCAGTCTTTTCATGTCGCGCATAATAAATCTGTCATATTGGGAACAGCCATGGTGAATATCGTTCATCACGGTGTTTCGTATTCTGCTAGGGCGTTGATTGACCCAGCTTCAGAGGGCTCTTTTATTTCGGACAGTCTTCAAAATCGGTTGAAGCTTCCGTCAAATCGTACCATCGCTAATAATATTTCTGGAATAAACGGTGTAGTTTCGGCCACTTCTGGAAAAAGTTGTCAATTGAATATAAGCTCTTGCGTTGATTCCAAAATTGTATTGAAGACAAACGCCATAGTCCTTCCTTCCATTTCGGGAAACCTACCTTCCTTTGCGGTCACTTCGGACCTCAAAGCTCAGTTACCCAATATTCGTTTGGCTGACTCGAATTTGTTTGATTCTCGCCCGGTAGATATTTTGATAGGAGCTGACATATATCCTAAAATTCTTCTAGAAGGTTTTCTTCGAAATTCGTCAGGATCGTTGCTCGCTCAAAATACAGTATTTGGTTGGGTAATTACTGGGACTCTTCCTACCTAACAAGTTCATGCATTTTCGTCAAATGCCAATAAATCTTGAATTACTTGACTTTCGTTCGGATTTTTCGTCGCACCTCTTTGAAATTCGCATCGTTTCGATTTTTTTAAATCTACATCGTTTATCACTTATTTGAACTCGACTTAATATTAGAAATTGTCGTGATCGGGTTTATACAGACTCAAATGAACCAAACTCATATCGTCTGCATTTATTTTTCGTCGGAGTCTTATATTTAAACGCTCGCTAGGAAACTGAATTTGCGTTCCTTACTTACTTATCTATATAATACATTTATTAATTTAATTATTAGTTCTAGTTGTAGATTTATTCGTGCGTGGGAGTCTTTGTGGCCCTCACTCATGGTCTCTAATGACCCGTCACAGGCTCCTTAATGGTCCTGTCCTTTGTGGGAGTCCTTGTGGCCATCAATCGTGGTCTCTAATGACCCGTCACAGGCTCCTTAATGGTCCTGTCCTTTTGTGGGAGTTCTTGTGGCTCTCGCTCGGAGTCTCTAATGGCTCCGTCACAGGGTCCCTAATGACCCTGTCCTATCGCGGGGTCCATAATGGCCCATTCGTTCGCGGTCCCTAATGACCATTAATTTCGCGGCGTCCACAATAGCCTGCTCGTTTGGGGTCCCTCATGACCATTAATTTCGCGTTGTATATATATATTTGTTGGTCCATCCGCTTGCGGTCCCTAATGACCTTTCCTTTTCGGTTGCGGTCCCTAATGACCATTCCATTCGCGGGGCCCATATATATATACTATATATACATACACACACATATATACATATCCAAAAAATTATGTAAAAAAAAAAAAAAATATTAATTATACTTAGTTGCAGCATCCCCTCGATGTTGCAAGGTGGCCGGAATGTTTAAGTTAGAATGTTCCTTTGAATTTCGTTTATGTCATTGATTTGTTTCGGTGCATATATTGGCCAATTTATCGGGCATACATACTCGTTAAAATCTGCCTACTCCTCATTACTACATCCTTGTAGTATTAGCTTTGCAGATTTTAACGAGTAACGATTCGTTTTCTTGTTCTTGACACTTGCTCCGCCACCTCTCTCCATCTTGGACCGTCGCTCGAATAAGTACATCTTGCTGTACAAATATATTTAAGGTAAATCTTCGTTACCACACACTTAGCAGCAAAAACAACAACAAACCTCAGGCACCTTGCCTATTATTACATTGAAACGTCGGAGTCTTATATTTAAACGCTCGCTAGGAAACTGAATTTGCGTTCCTTACTTACTTATCTATATAATACATTTATTAATTTAATTATTAGTTCTAGTTGTAGATTTATTCGTGCGTGGGAGTCTTTGTGGCCCTCACTCATGGTCTCTAATGACCCGTCACAGGCTCCTTAATGGTCCTGTCCTTTGTGGGAGTCCTTGTGGCCATCAATCGTGGTCTCTAATGACCCGTCACAGGCTCCTTAATGGTCCTGTCCTTTTGTGGGAGTTCTTGTGGCTCTCGCTCGGAGTCTCTAATGGCTCCGTCACAGGGTCCCTAATGACCCTGTCCTATCGCGGGGTCCATAATGGCCCATTCGTTCGCGGTCCCTAATGACCATTAATTTCGCGGCGTCCACAATAGCCTGCTCGTTTGGGGTCCCTCATGACCATTAATTTCGCGTTGTATATATATATTTGTTGGTCCATCCGCTTGCGGTCCCTAATGACCTTTCCTTTTCGGTTGCGGTCCCTAATGACCATTCCATTCGCGGGGCCCATATATATATACTATATATACATACACACACATATATACATATCCAAAAAATTATGTAAAAAAAAAAAAAATATTAATTATACTTAGTTGCAGCATCCCCTCGATGTTGCAAGGTGGCCGGAATGTTTAAGTTAGAATGTTCCTTTGAATTTCGTTTATGTCATTGATTTGTTTCGGTGCATATATTGGCCAATTTATCGGGCATACATACTCGTTAAAATCTGCCTACTCCTCATTACTACATCCTTGTAGTATTAGCTTTGCAGATTTTAACGAGTAACGATTCGTTTTCTTGTTCTTGACACTTGCTCCGCCACCTCTCTCCATCTTGGACCGTCGCTCGAATAAGTACATCTTGCTGTACAAATATATTTAAGGTAAATCTTCGTTACCACACACTTAGCAGCAAAAACAACAATAAACCTCAGGCACCTTGCCTATTATTACATTGAAACTAATCGTGTTTTATTTATATTTCTATTTCTCCTAACTCTCTTTATTTACCCTCTCGGAGTAAACGTAAACTCGTCTTTTGCTCCCCTACGCCCCCGCCGGCGTAAACACCCGGCTTTACTAAATACAAATTATTCGTAAATAGAATTTAATCTACATACTTGATGTAAATCCCTCATTTCGCACATAATACATTTACATACATACAAAAAAAATCTAGCAAAGGCAAAACAGCTGAATCCAAGTCATAGATGGGCCGAACGATAACAGCGATGGATGATAAATGTGCTGAAAATCGTAAGTGAGTACCTATATAAAACAAAACTTTAAACCTATAAAAATTATTATGTGTGAGATGATTCGGATAATTTTCCAAAATATATAGAATGGTTTATACCTTTTCTTTAGTAGTATTAAATTTTTTTTAAATTCCTAAATCCGCTAAGAATATTCAATTTAAGTAATACAAGATAATAATGTCTTCTTAATGATTTTTTTCTGTACTTACAACGTCATGGGGATTTTGTTGTAGTGAATTCTTAATTCTTTGAAATATTTAGTTTCCCCACGAACGAATGCAAATCAATAAACTGTTTGTTATGGATTACCTTGTTTCTTTAAGATTTTTTGTGTAATAAACCTTTCTATGAGGAATGAGCCATATAATTCCAAAACCAATGTAAAACCAGTAAGGAAAGGCTAAAGTCGGGCGGTGCCGACTATATAATACCCTACACCACTCTCGTAATATTGAATAACTCTGATATATAAATTTTGTAATTCATGTATAAATTGTTTACATAAATTTACTTTTGGGGCATTTTATACTTAAATAATACCCTGTACCACAGTGTGGTGTAGGGTATAAAAACGATTGGATCTAAAGAGCCAAATCGGATGAAACATATATATGGGAGCTATAGCTAAATCTTTACCGATTTTCTTCAAATTCGGCAATGTTGGTTCATGAATCAAGAAACTCTACCATTCTAAATTTCAAAACGATTGGATGTAAAATATAGCTTCTATAGAACTAAAGGGCCAAATCGGACGAAACATATATATGGGAGCTATAGCTAAATCTTAACCGATTTTCTTCAAATTCGGTAGTGTTGGTTCATGGATCAAGAAACTCTACCATTCTAAATTTCAAAACGATTGGATGTAAAATACAGCTTTTATAGGACTAAAGGGCCAAATCGGACGAAACATATATATGGGAGCTATAGCTAAATCTTAACCGATTTTCTTCAAATTCGGCAGTGTTGGTTCATGGATCATTCTAAATTTCAAAACGATTGGATGTAAAATATAGCTTCTATAGAACTAAAGGGCCAAATCGGACGAAAGATATATATGGGAGCTATATGTAAATCTGAACCGATTTCAACCAAATTCAATAGCGATCTTAACAGCCGCGAAATACTCTAAACTGCAAAATTTCAGAACGGAGTTAAATTGCGACCTGTAGTCGACGAACAACTTTACATGGACAGACGGACGGACGGACGGACAGACATCGTTAAATCGACTCAGCTAGTGATTCTGAGTCGATCGGTATACTTTAAGGTGGGTCTAGCTGTGTTTTTTTTAGGTGTTACAAACATCTGCCGTGAAACAAACTTATAATACCCTGTACCACAGTGTGGTGTAGGGTATAATAATTGTGTCTAGTTTTTTTTAATAGAATGGCTCATTTAGGATGTCTGTCGGAGTTCTCGGTACAGTTGTAAATATGTCACTATAGAAATTGAAAATATCATTTGGTATAGGGTGATCAATAACACATAACACATGATCATAAGGAAGGGTGGGTAAGATAATGGGCCTTTACCATCTGGGGCCCAATGAAGGTTAAGAACAAAAATTTTTGAAGAACACGGTCCGTTTTATGGTCAGTCCGTTTTAATACTGTGTTGTCCTACAGTTGCTGTAATATTGATATATGATGATACCTCATATAGTCGCTTGGATGACCAACTGCAGTAACTGACATTTTCAAAATTGTTCAGGAGAGCAGTTTTTCTGTTTTTGAGACAATGTCCATTCTTCCCCACGGCGTAATATTTATTATATTTCCAGTTTGCTTTTCTTATTGTGTACCTAACTCCATCTTTTTCAATATTATTAACAAATAAATAAAAAAAAATTTAATTATAATGCATGTTTTTCATAAACAATGCAGATACGTCACTTGGTGGGAAAAAAAATTATACTTAATGTCAGTTACGACTGATCACCGCCCAGCCCAAACGGCTAAAGCTAGAGTCATGAGGATGGTAGTCCTTGCTATATAGACGTGCAATATGGAAGGGTTTTTTTTCAAAATTTTAGGCGCACAATGGGTCAAAAAAGAAAAAAATATGGTGTCACAGCCAAATCCAAACGGCTGGAGCTAGAATTGCAACATTTCGTGTGAGGGTAGCGCCTAGGGCGAAAATTCGGTATGAATCAGAATTTTTCGAAATTAAAAAATTTACGCTCACATTGGGTCAAAAAGGGATAAATATGGCACCAAATCCAAGTCCAAATGGCAAGAGCTTGAATCGTCTAATTTGGCTTGAGGGTAGCCATTGGAAGGTAGACTAGACACAAGGAGTTTTTTAGGCAAAATGGTGGAAAAATGATAAATATTGTGCAGTGGGACAAAACTATGTTGAATATGGTACAGTGGGGGAAAAAATTTAAATTTGTGCAGTGGGTCAAAAATGTGTTAAATATGGCACAGTGGGGCAAAAAGTGTTAAATATGGTACAGTGGGGGAAAAAAATTAAATTTGTGCAGTGGGTCAAAAATGTGTTAAATATGGCACAGTGGGTCAAAAAGGGTTAAATGTGGTAACGTAGTGCAAAAATGGTAAAATATGGTACGATATGGCAAAAAGGGTTAAATATGGTAGAGTAGGGCTACTTGTGCGAATTTAGCTTTTGAAATATACAGTATGTTTTTCTTTTAATACAGACTTATAGTGGCACTGTGATGCAAAAACTATTAAATGGTGTACAGTTGTGGTTTAATGGCATTTAGAGGCACATAACGGAAAAGGGATAAATACTGTAATCTTTAGATAGATTAAGCCAATTTGGAGTTATTATTTTCTTAGTGATTCCTACTGTTCCACCCTACGAATTGATTATGCCGACTATATAATACCCTACACCACTCTCGTAATATTGAATAACTCTGATATATAAATTTTGTAATTCATGTATAAATTGTTTACATAAATTTACTTTTGGGGCATTTTATACTTAAATAATACCCTGTACCACAGTGTGGTGTAGGGTATAAAAACGATTGGATCTAAAGAGCCAAATCGGATGAAACATATATATGGGAGCTATAGCTAAATCTTTACCGATTTTCTTCAAATTCGGCAATGTTGGTTCATGAATCAAGAAACTCTACCATTCTAAATTTCAAAACGATTGGATGTAAAATATAGCTTCTATAGAACTAAAGGGCCAAATCGGACGAAACATATATATGGGAGCTATAGCTAAATCTTAACCGATTTTCTTCAAATTCGGTAGTGTTGGTTCATGGATCAAGAAACTCTACCATTCTAAATTTCAAAACGATTGGATGTAAAATACAGCTTTTATAGGACTAAAGGGCCAAATCGGACGAAACATATATATGGGAGCTATAGCTAAATCTTAACCGATTTTCTTCAAATTCGGCAGTGTTGGTTCATGGATCAAGAAACTCTACCATTCTAAATTTCAAAACGATTGGATGTAAAATATAGCTTCTATAGAACTAAAGGGCCAAATCGGACGAAAGATATATATGGGAGCTATATGTAAATCTGAACCGATTTCAACCAAATTCAATAGCGATCTTAACAGCCGCGAAATACTCTAAACTGCAAAATTTCAGAACGGAGTTAAATTGCGACCTGTAGTCGACGAACAACTTTACATGGACAGACGGACGGACGGACGGACAGACATCGTTAAATCGACTCAGCTAGTGATTCTGAGTCGATCGGTATACTTTAAGGTGGGTCTAGCTGTGTTTTTTTTAGGTGTTACAAACATCTGCCGTGAAACAAACTTATAATACCCTGTACCACAGTGTGGTGTAGGGTATAATAATTGTGTCTAGTTTTTTTTAATAGAATGGCTCATTTAGGATGTCTGTCGGAGTTCTCGGTACAGTTGAAAATATGTCACTATAGAAATTGAAAATATCATTTGGTATAGGGTGATCAATAACACATAACACATGATCATAAGGAAGGGTGGGTAAGATAATGGGCCTTTACCATCTGGGGCCCAATGAAGGTTAAGAACAAAAATTTTTGAAGAACACGGTCCGTTTTATGGTCTGTCCGTTTTAATACTGTGTTGTCCTACAGTTGCTGTAATATTGATATATGATGATACCTCATATAGTCGCTTGGATGACCAACTGCAGTAACTGACATTTTCAAAATTGTTCAGGAGAGAAGTTTTTCTGTTTTTGAGACAATGTCCATTCTTCCCCACGGCGTAATATTTATTATATTTCCAGTTTGCTTTTCTTATTGTGTACCTAACTCCATCTTTTTCAATATTATTAACAAATAAATAAAAAAAAATTTAATTATAATGCATGTTTTTCATAAACAATGCAGATACGTCACTTGGTGGGAAAAAAAATTATACTTAATGTCAGTTACGACTGATCACCGCCCAGCCCAAACGGCTAAAGCTAGAGTCATGAGGATGGTAGTCCTTGCTATATAGACGTGCAATATGGAAGGGTTTTTTTTCAAAATTTTAGGCGCACAATGGGTTAAAAAATTTACGCTCACATTGGGTCAAAAAGGGATAAATATGGCACCAAATCCAAGTCCAAATGGCAAGAGCTTGAATCGTCTAATTTGGCTTGAGGGTAGCCATTGGAAGGTAGACTAGACACAAGGAGTTTTTTAGGCAAAATGGTGGAAAAATGATAAATATTGTGCAGTGGGACAAAACTATGTTGAATATGGTACAGTGGGGGAAAAAATTTAAATTTGTGCAGTGGGTCAAAAATGTGTTAAATATGGCACAGTGGGGCAAAAAGTGTTAAATATGGTACAGTGGGGGAAAAAAATTATATTTGTGCAGTGGGTCAAAAATGTGTTAAATATGGCACAGTGGGTCAAAAAGGGTTAAATGTGGTACCGTAGTGCAAAAATGGTAAAATATGGTACGATATGGCAAAAAGGGTTAAATATGGTAGAGTAGGGCTAATTGTGCGAATTTAGCTTTTGAAATATACAGTATGTTTTTCTTTTAATACAGACTTATAGTGGCACTGTGATGCAAAAACTATTAAATGGTGTACAGTTGTGGTTTAATGGCATTTAGAGGCACATAACGGAAAAGGGATAAATACTGTAATCTTTAGATAGATTAAGCCAATTTGGAGTTATTATTTTCTTAGTGATTCCTACTGTTCCACCCTACGAATTGATTATCGAGATTCCTACTGTCGTTATCTGATGATTGGGACTGGACCGTGATCCCGTTTCGAACGCAATCGGTCCAAAAATGGGCAACGAGTGGGCTGGATCCAGCAAGTACTCCATAACATTTTGCAATAATGAACAAACATTTCGAAAACGAAATATTAAGTGACACATTGCACTTACGTCTCTTGGTGAAATTTTTTTTGGCATTGTGTCAGTTACGTCTATAATCATTTACCGTTTTTTGAGAAAACGGTAATATATATATGCACAAAATTTATACACACGTTGTACTTTGACTAGACAAATCGAATGGCGGCCTTAACTCAATTTCTGAAAAATGGTCAGTTACGTCGGTTGGTCATCCAAGCGACGATATATCATCGATTTTGCTGTTGTTTTCTTTTGTGATTCAGTCACCATATATTCAAAATGTGCACCTAATAAAAGTATGTGGGAGTAAGTGGAAATATAGGTCAAGGAAAAACCCATCCATTTCGACGAGCTAGTCAGTGCATAGCTAGAGGTGCACACCATCCAATTCCTATCTTTACATACCAGGCGGCTTATTCTACACCAATGTTCCAAATAACATATTATACAAACACGCAAACGCGCACCACACTTTAGCTAAAACGCTAATAATATGGAAATTCAACAAAAGTGAGTGTGAAAATGGATTCTGATTTGGATTCTTCCCGGAAAAAATCTTAATGATGATGGGTCTGAATGTTCGCTGCATTCAGATTGAACTAAAAATATGGACTGTATCTTAAAAAATCAATCGGAGTAATTCCGTTTCCCAGATAGTACATATAATAGTAAATTGCCCATAAAACGCATAAACGGACTGGATCCAGAACGCTTACTAGTATTTGAGAGTTCGAATGTAGAAAAAGGTTATAAGTATGTATATAGGTATATGCGTATGCTAGTATATGTTATTTCGTTATGGAAAGCAGTAATAAACAACATACATATATTAACAAAGTAAGTACAAAAATTCAAAATAAAAGTAAACATTTTATTTTTGTGGTAAATTATTCTATTAAATGGAACGAATTAAAAACCTATTGGATAATAAGAAAATCCAGATATGGTTTACAGAAAAGAAATAAAAATGTTCGATATCAGACAACAGTATCTTAGGAAAGTATCTGTTTACAACAGGAGCAAACAAAAAAATGTTATGGATAAAGGAAACAAAATCATCCAAATGAAGTCTTTCAGAGATATGTCAGTATGTTTGGAAGTCTATAAAAAATGGTCACCAAAGCGGAGTAGACAAAGTTGATTGAACTTCTATGTGAGGGAATATTTGGAATATGGGAGCAAGAGAAAGTCACAATTCGTTTTGAGTTCTCCTTCGTCACAAACTGACACTGTATTGATTACAAATGAGAGTATCACACTCAAATGCACCTACACATCTAGAATATGTCACTAGCAGAGATCGAGCTTCTCTGTCGCTCGATGTTTGAGAACGGCTGCATACTCTACCAGGGATGATAAATTTGATACTTTAGTACTTTTTTTGGTACTTTTCAGACCCTCAAAGTACCGTGATACTCCCGCGACACATTTGATACTTTTTTTATCAAACATGTCTTTGCACGAAAATAATATACACTTTAAAAAAAATTATATAAGTCATACACATGCTCTTTCGACATGGTTCGACATAGCTTCCCAACGCCAAGAAAAATGTTTGGTTCTTGTATTACAACAAAATTCAGTTTATTTTTATTGCGTATGAAATCGCGCCGTTCCAGTTTCAAAAGTGAAAAAATTAAAAACCTATAAGAAAGGTTAAAGGCACGTAGGTTGTAAAACGTGACATCTACACCAAAAACTCAAATTCGTCTGGAAGCATCATGTGGGGTATAATCGTATACCAAAAGGTGAAGCCATTCTAGCAAGGAGCGATACAGGATAAAATAAAATGTTAAGACAATTAATTTTATATTAAAACTGTGCCGACATCAATCACTTTTTTCTACAGACGATTTTATGCAATATGAAACAAATGTTAATCATAGTCGGCTAAAAATGCTTTCTCTAGAGAGTCAAGAATTCTAATCGGTAGGTACCTCTATATATGTAGAGTCTAAATCAAAACATGGACCGAAATGCCGCATTTCCAGTAGGGATCAAAATGATTTTTTATCAATTTCCGTAAATATCGGTTTATATTAGCGTATATAAGATTTTAGTAGCTTGTTATCAACAAATTGTTCATGTATTACTGGATCTTACTAATTTGTATCTCAATATTTCAAGAAGAATTTAAACAAATTTTAAAATCGGTATTTTTTGTGTCGACAAATACCTTTTTAGAAGGATTTTTGTACCATTTGGTTACTCTCAATTATCATCCCTGTACTCTACTTAAGTAGAGATGTTACAAATTAGTTTTTTAAAGAAGGAGAGCTTCGAGTTAAAATTCACTCATATATATTATATATATATTTATATATAATTCTCTTTCTCTTGATCCCGTTGGAAAGAGAGATCGGTGATTAAGAGAGTCTATGTTATTCCTGAGTGGATATTTATAAAAATGGAAATGAAATGTAAGAGCGCTGTGAGATTAAGAACAAAGCAGAAATAACGTACTCTCAGGCATGCGCAGTAATGGAAATAGTGGAGAGGTGCAGAGGATAGTGGAACCAGTGTTGCCACTGGAAAGAAAATTTTCCGACCAAAATGTTCCTTAAAACCGACCAAAATCCGTTGTAGCCGACCAAATTTATTTATCTTGAAAAGTTTGGTGACAACTTTTTCAGATTTTGAAGAAACTTGGAATGTTTCGAAAAATTAATTAACATAAAAAATGCTAGTATTGAATGTATTTTAAAACAAGTAAAAATGTGATCCGTCAGAATCGTATATACCCAAAATCATGGATCGCAATAAATTATGTAATATAAAAAATATCTATCTAAATGAGGGGAACGTGGCTAAATCTTAATATATCCTCCTCCAGTAAAATTGTTGCCTTTTGATATTTTTTGTATTTTAGGAATAAATATCTTCGCCAAATTCCCAAGATAGTCTTTTTCGTCCGAATGTGACAAAAAGTCAATTTATAAATAGCAAAAAAATTTGTATAAATAAAAAGGAATTCTGCATTTAAATTTTCAATATAGTTTCGCTGTGATTGTTTCCACATTTTTGTTATCAATACATTCCTATATAAATATAGAGTGTGCAATAAAACTGATAGAAGGGTAAAAATAAAACAAGTGTGTCAACATTTTTTGGAAGGTCAAGATTTTTTTGAAATTTTTTATTAATCTGGTTGAGAATTTGAAAAAAATAAAACAATTTCAACCGTTTTGCAAAATTTTGATT
Source organism: Eudasyphora cyanicolor (assembly GCA_963930755.1). Classification (NCBI taxonomy): domain Eukaryota; kingdom Metazoa; phylum Arthropoda; class Insecta; order Diptera; family Muscidae; genus Eudasyphora; species Eudasyphora cyanicolor. The sequence goes on from OZ005737.1 coordinate 97,984,581, forward strand.
TTTTCGCGAGATATGACCTATTAAATTTTTCCGAGTGTCTTTAGAAAACTGCAATTTTCTCCGGAAATATTGAACGGATTCGACTGAAATTTTTGCAGGTCGGTCCGAAACATTTCCTAAAATCTAAATATATCATAAACTTTAATTACCAACTGACCATATGAAAAATATTGCAAAATATTTTTTGCATATGCGAATAATTTCACTTTCTGGAGCAGTGATTTGAAATATTTTATATTTAGAATGCGTCCTATATTGACGTCCACCTGAATCAAAAAAAACATTTTGGTAGATCGCGCTTTGTAAAAATTTACAGCAAATTTACGGACACTACCTTTTTGAAAATATTTTTGGTGCATTATTACAGGACCTCAAGGACCTTACCAATTTTGTCCAAATTTATTCAATAGCTGAATCCATTAGTTCTGAGTCCAAAAACGCATTAATTTTTTTTCGGCGGATCAAGTTCTTAGTATCGCGACCTTTCAAACTGTGGATATATAATTTGCAATATCTCCGTCAATTCCTAATCAATCTGTACAAAATCAACGACAAAAGAGACGTGAGAAAAGCCACTTTCATATCTTGTTTCCTAATATATATTTTCGTAACCCATTAAGAGCAATTTTTTTTACTTTTTGTGTTAAACGCAATGATTCTGGAAAATGCGTTATGGACTGGATTGTTCGTGCGGTGGAAGTATAAATTCGCGATTCTTTAATACATACAACACCTTAAGCTTTATTTCAAGATATAAACCTTTAAAAACCACAATAAAATTTAGCATATTGCCTCTAAAACTTTTGCCATACATTGAAACATTGAAACTAAAATTATGTTAAAAATTCTAAAGTCAATTCTGTATTATTTCATTACCAAATAATAAAATTGTGTATGGGTTACAATAAAATAGTAATATTTTATGTTCTTATGGGAAACATTGGTCATATAATACATTGAAATAAAGCTTAAGGTGTTGTTTGTATTAATAGAATCGCCAATTTATACTTCCACCGCACGAACAGTCCAGTCCATAACGCATTTTCCAAAATCATTGCATTTAATACAAAAAGTAAAAAAATTGGCTCTTAATGGGTTACGAAAACATATATTAGGAAACAAGATATGAAAGTGGCTTTTCTCACGTCTCTTTTGTCGTTGATTTTGTACAGATTGATTAGGAATTGACTGAGATATTGCAAATTATATATCCACAGTTTGAAAGGTCGCGATACTAAGAACTTGATCCGCCGAAAAAAAATTAATGCGTTTTTGGACTCAGAACTAATGGATTCAGCTATTGAATAAATTTGGACAAAATTGGTAAGGTCCTTGAGGTTCTGTAATCATGAACCAAAAATATTTTCAAAAAGGTAGTGTCCGTAAATTGGCTGTAACTTTTTACAAAGCGCGATCTACCAAAATGTTTTTTCTGATTCTGGTGGACGTCAAAATAGGACGCATTCTAAATATAAAGTAATTCAAATCACTGCTCCAGAAAGTGAAATTATTCGCATATGCAAAAAATATTTTGCAATATTTTTCATATGGTCAGTTGGTAATTAAAGTTAATGATATATTTAGATTTTAGGAAGTGTTTCGGACCTAACTGCAAAAATTTCAGTCGAATCCGCTCAATATTTCCGGAGAAAATTGCAGTTTTCTAAAGACACTCGGAAAAATTTAATAGGTCATATCTCGCGAAAAAATCAAAATTTTGCAAAACGGTTGAAATTGTTTTATTTTTTTCAAATTCTCAACCAGATTAATAAAAAATTTCAAAAAAATCTTGACCTTCCAAAAAATATTGACACACTTGTTTTATTTTTACCCAGAAGTCTATTTTTTTTTTTTTTTGTTAAACTTAAAATAAAATTCGAACATGTCGTTCGAAATTTGTATTGAGTTCTTCTTTAATTTAACTTAGACGCCTGAAAACAAAGAAAACGTTGAAGTGGTATGACCTAGTTTGACAAAAGGACTTGGTCAGTTAAACGACGATATCGATTGTGGATGAACAATTTTACATAAAAGGCATAACAAGTTACGATTTCTTGAGAAGACTTCAACGTTAAATCGTAATTTATGACGAATGCCTATAAGTTCTATAATACTAAAGTACGCAATTTCGTTAACTGTAAGATTTTAAAAGTTAAAAAAATTAGTGAAGTTTCGAAATTTACAAAATTTCAGCATAAAACCAGAAATCAAAATTAAATTTTCACCGCCGAATCTAGGTTACTAAACGGTAAACTATAAGGTTACTAAACGGTAAACTATAATTTTTACCGATGCAGATAGACTACTGAACTAAAAACTATCTTAAATCTAGCTACCAACAGTTGGACTACTATTAATAAAATTGGAGATTTAGTAATAGCCAACAAAAACAAAATTATTCTTTGCTGGGTCTCTGAATACATCGGTCTAACTGGTAACAATTATGCGGACTCTGCAATTATTTAAAAACAGGATACAAAAGAAACTTCAATTGTGCTTACGGAACATTATTCGGACAACAATAAATTCATTCAACACCAACACTACAATTATATAAACCCCAAGATCATTGCTCCGATATATCCCACTAATATTGATAAAAGTAAGATAAGAACATTTCCCAACTTCAGATGGGACATACTATTGCCATACATCAACACTTTCTTCCTTATTAATCTTATATTTACTAAAGGCTTAATGTAAATAAATAAAATTTCGCAATTTTGTTGAGATTTGTCAACCAAAATTTCGGTTTAAATCCGCTCTCGGAATACGGAACAGGAGTGAAAGCAAAAATTCTTTCCCCAGGGCCGATATTTTAGACCACTACAAAACACATTTGTCGAACCTGCAATAAATACTTTGAAACTAATTTTTATTACAATATATTCGTCTACAATTTCGATCGATACTGCTTTCAGCGATCAAAATAAATATTGGAATTCACAATCGTCCTTTGAGGGTATTCCAAACGGTGAATGGCTTTAACTTTCAGTAATTTACTTTGATATTAAACTTAAAATTATTCTGTATTATAATACGAATTAAATTTTCTAGTATAAAACCGACCAAAATGGAATTGGTCCCACCATCCGACCAAATATAAACATTTCAAATCCATCCGACCAAATTTGGTCGGAAATGACCAAAACGGCAACGCTGAGTGGAACTTAAGCGTCTCAGACGTGTTGGTTCGAATCAAACATGGGTATGGGGATCGGACAGAGTAAAGCAACAAGAACGCAATAAAGCTAAAATGATACAACCTGCCTTCTGTTAATAACAGAGCAGAGACAACAACTTCTTTTTAGCAGAGCAGAGCACTAGATTTAAGAAATGTTTGTACTTGTGGTTTATTAAATTGAAAAATAAAATTATCTCCGAAATTTTTGACGTTAAGGCACGTTAAGGTCGCAACAACAAAAATCGGACGCGTAATAGTCTGGAACCAAAAAATCACGAAACTTTTGTAGTATTCACCGAAAATTTTATAAATTCGATAGAAAAAAACTTACGGTTTGATTTCAGTACGCTCTTGGAAGAGACCACAAATAAACCTTGGGCAAACCTCTGCAAATGATGTAGTCCCGGGCAGCTTCTTCACCCAAAAATCCTCCTTTGATTCAATGGGAGCTGTCTGTCTCCTTATATACAGGCGTGTTCTCTTGAGTGGATTTGTCCCGCTATTCCTCGAAGCCTCGTGTAACCACTCCTGATGTATTCGTCTTGCCGGAGTGGCTCATAACACTTTTTATTATTCATTTTTCACGTGGCGTTTTTAATTCTTTTACACCCAGCACTTTTTGGAATAAATCCATATAACTCTTTCAAACGATGTACATATGTTATTTTCTTTTATAAATATAAATAACCATAAAAATATGTTTCCTAACTGCCAATGACTCGCTTGGCTCTTCAACACAGTACTAAGTGGAACAATGTGAATGTGAAATGTAAACGTACCTACTGGTGTGATAGTTGCATGGGAGCTGAAATCTCTGAGAGCTGCGATCCGTCTCGAAATGGACCAAATGTTCCCGTCAGATGGCTGAATTGGATAAATTAGGAGAGGCTGACCTGACTGTAGGGAGATAGGCGATTAACTCTCATGAAGAACAAAACCACAGAGAAGATAATAAATAACAATTCTGAATTTTGGACTATGTTCAATGTTTGGAATTTATTCTCTTGGAAAATTTCTTACCCGTAGGTGTGGATAGCTCGAATAGTAGAAATAGAATTGAACAATTTTGCGGATGTTATATGGCCAAAAGAAGGGAAGGAAAACTGGAAAGAAATAGAAGAATTCGGTTACTTTTAACCATTTCTCTTATCGATAACGTACTATCACCGATAGGGGAAACTTTGGAGATTTTATGCCAAATATTTGGGAATAAAATTTAATGGTGTTTTCTTTTGTGCCAAAAAATGCTACATTTTTTATGCCTTTCGCCCCAAAAATGCCTTTTTTTCTTCGATTGTAAAATAAATGCTGCACTGTGAAAGGGTTTCGTTTTCTTTTGTGAAAAATGTCGCACTTGCACGGGGCAAAAATGCAACATTTCAGCCCTGTATTTAATCGAAGGGGTGGACGATGCCCTACAAAGCAGATGTTTTTTCGGCGTCGAGCGAATAGCCTAAATAACCGCGTGTCCGTGCGTGCTTTTTTATAATGAAGTTTGGTCAGATGCTTTATTTAGGCGGCGCCGTGGAGTGTTCTTTGTTCTTACTTTACTTTTAGTGAGTTACAAGGCTAGTTTTTTGCATTTTTGTTATCGATTCTGACCATAAAAAATGCAGCAGTACAAGAGGGTGTAGGCGACATTATTAAAATGCTGCTCTCTGACAGGGCAACATCTTTTTTTAGAAAAGAAAACACCATAAGACTTACGATTTTGGCATAAGCAACATTCTTAATACTTGAATATCATGGAAATGTATCAATTCAGTTCCTTAATTTTGTTGGTACTAAAGGGTCACACTATTATTCGCTTTCGCAAAAATTCATATTTCACTATTAGCTTTCGCATTCCCAAGAAATATATTTCAATATTCGCTTTCGCTAAAGTCACTTTCGTTACATCCCTAATACACAGTCTCCTTAAAGTACTCACCAATGAAGAACTTAAACCAGTCTGTTATGCAGAGGACGTTGTAATATTTCTAAGGGGCATACATCCGAACCTATTATGCAGAAGAGCTGAGCAGGCACTAAACATAGCATACACACAGAATACAGTTTGGTTGCCTCAACCGAATTATTTGACAACCGAATTTTGGTAGTTCTGTCTTCTATCATGCGATTCCATCAGGACAACCAACATTTTGGTTGTTGTATACTTCTGATTCCATGTTGACAACAATCATATTTGGTTGCACCAACTACGAAAATGGTGGCTAAAATTATCTGTTGTATGTTGCCACAACGAACTGCTTTAAAAAATTGGTTGTTCTGACAGTTTGTCATTCGTATACTACCGACAATTAAATAAAAACAGTTTTTATTAATTTTTATTTTATTTATTGAACAAAAAACCAACCAATTAATACAAAATTAAAAATCCCATATTACAAATTCATCACTATTATGAGATGTGGAAATATTTGACACAAATTTTAGTACACGAAAAAGAACACAAAACTTCTATGCAATTATCGCTTTCAATTTCATGATTGTTGCTTTTATTTTTTATTTATGTAAAACATTTTGCACAACATATTCTGCATTAAGCACATAGTTATCTACACGAGATTATTTTTGATTACATATACCGCTCTTGAACAAAATATTGAAGATTTATTTATGTCGAGTAGTTTATTTTGCACTTGGCCATACACAATGAAATCTACAATATGGTACTACCTATTCCTACTGTCTTTAACGCTGCTCTAATTGTATATTTACTACAAACGGAAAATTCTTAATAATAATTGGCACGAATAATACATTTTAAATATTATAATTTTATTCAAAGATTTAATAGTTTTGTGCAATTTTCAACTAAAATGTCTTGTTCATTATTAACAATTCCATCATCTGAACAGTTAAAAATTTTCTGATTATTTTTGTCTGAAAAATATATTTATATATTATTGAATAATTGTTATTATTATTATTTAATTTTTATAAAACATATTCAGAGGATGAACTTCGTAGTGGAATCCACATATAAATTTTTCTGTAAGATAAATTATACTATTTTGCCGTAAACGATATTTGTCATCACCTACTACAAATCTGTTACAGCAATTTTCTGAAGTGTACAGTTTTCTGAATGTTGAAGTCACAAATGTGTAGCACATTTGCAATTTCTTAGGTGCAACTTTTTAATTTAAAAGGATGTAATTTTTGAAATAAAACTTTAAAAATAGTAAAATTTTCCGGAATGTATAGCCTTTGAAATAAAGCACACATTTGCAGTTTCTAAGGTGTACAACCCCTAAACACCCCCCTGCGCACGGGCCTGTTAACTTCTGTTCTAAATCAATCATTCTAAATTTCTAAGTATTCCAAGCCATCATTAGTTCTCAAGCTTCCGAGTAATTTATTTTGATCCGAGATTATACGATTACAATTATTATTATGAGAAAAAATTATTTCAACCAACCAGTTTTATAAAAAGCAAAGTATTTGTAATTGAAATACACAATATTTATAAATTTATAACCTATGTATATATCACATACAAATTAAAATGTTTGTTTATATTTAATTGCTCTTTTCAACTAAGTCCTGCCGAGAATACAGTTGACGGTACTTATCACGGCTCTCAATTTCAATTATTTTCAGTTTATGTCAGCAAATCATTTTATAATAACTGTATGCAACCTTTTGGAGGATGAAAATCTCGAACTCCGGGTATTGGATCAATTCGGGCAGTTCTTATCATATCATATGCTTGGTGGCGAATTGTTTCGTCAGGGTCAGTTACCATTGATAATATAATATTTTCAGGATGAAAGTATTATATTATTTTCTATGGTGCGTCGAATTACCAATTGTATTTCCATTGGCAAACCAACATCTGAAGTTAAAAACATATAGACTACCAAGAATTGCCAAAGGCTAGCTTTTTACTTTCACAACAAATTCAACCAAACTTCGCAATTCTGCTGAAGGCTGATGTTTCGACACATATAGGCGAAGTATTTTCGATTCAGTTGTCAGCCAACGGGCAGTGGTAACTGGTCCAGGTTTTGCACAAGCCAACTGATCATGGCAAACTCCAGTTTTTAAAGCTTCAACCATGCGAAATAGATAACGTTGGTCATCGCGGATGTTCCAGTTATCGACGTTATGAGGCATTTGACCCATAGCAATGGGTTCAAATCCATTTACAACCTTAAAAATATTTCACATGAATGAAAGTTTAACCAGTAAGGAAAGGCAGAAAGTCGGGCGGGGCCGACTATATAATACCCTACACCTCCCTAACAATGCGATAAGGGTCATTGCCATAATAATTTGGAATAATTGGTAAATGGGTAGAAACGTATTATCTAATTCTGAAACGATAATCGCTAAATTAAGCAATATTCGTTCCTAAAGTGAGAAACATCTTTCTGGAAAATTTTAATGATCGGAAGTAAAATACAACTTCTATAGTGGTTTGATACCAACTCAGGAGGAACATATATATGGAACTTTAATATAAATCTGAACCGATCTTCCCTGAATACTTACTCATGTAAAAAGACCTCCTTCTGTCGAATTTCGTACTGATCGGATATAAAATACAGTCTCTACAGCGCTTAGATGTCCAATCGGGGGTAACATATGTATGGGAGCTATATCTAAATCTGAACCGATTTTCTCCAAATTTGGCAGTATTCCTTCATGTAATAAGAAACCTCTTTCTGCCGAATTTCGCACTGATCGGATATAAAATACAGTTTTTACAGCGCTTACAGGTCAAATCGGGGGTAATATATATATGGGGGCTATATCTAAATCTGAACCGATTTCTTCCCAATTTAATAGTGTTCATCCATATAATAAAAAAACTCTTTCTGCCGAATTTCATACTGATCGGATATAAAATAAAGTTTTTACAGCGCTTACATGTCAAATCGGGGATATCGTATATATGGGGGCTATATCTAAATCTGAACCGATTTCTTCCAAATTTAATAGTGTTGATCCATATAATAAGAAACCTCTTTCTGCCGAATTTCATACTGATCGGATATAAAATAAAGTTTTTACAGCGCTTACATGTCAAATCGGGGGTAACGTATATATGGGGGCTATATCTAAATCTGAACCGATTTCTTCCAAATTTAATAGTGTTCATCCATATAATAAGAAACCTCTTTCTGCCGAATTTCATACTGATCGGAAATAAAATAAAGTTTTTACAGCGCTTACATGTCAAATCGGGGGTAACGTATATATGGGGGCTATATCTAAATCTGAACCGATTTCTTCCAAATTTAATAGTGTTCATCCATATAATAAGAAACCTCTTTCTGCCGAATTTCATACTGATCGGATATAAAGTATAGTTTTTACAGCGCTTACATGTCAAATCGGGGCTAACATATATATGGGGGCTATATCTAAATCTGAACCGATTTTAGCCAAATTCAATAGGGATCGTCCTTGGGCCAAAAAAAAGATATGTGTAAAGTTTCGTCGAGATCGGACCATAATTGCGACCTGTACTTTGATTACAAGAATACATGCACAGACGGACAGACAGACGGACAGACAGACAGACGGACATAGCTAAATCAACTCAGAAAGATATTCTAAGTCGATCGGTATAATAAACGATGGGTCTATTTCTTCTCCTTTTGGGTGTTACAAACAAATGCACAAAGTTATAATACCCTGTACCACAGTGTGGTGTAGGGTATAAAAAGAAATGCATGACATCATATATATGTGGTTTTCACAAATAACAACTTAAGTCAGAAAATAAATATGTTCAGGGGAGCGTATGCAAGTTTTGGGTTCTAGTGTGTTTACGCCGGGCGTAGGGGAGAAACGACGAGTTTACAACGAAAGAGAATAAGAATAAGAGTAGGGAGAAATAAAATACAATTAGTTTCATGTAATAATAATAGGCAAGGTGCCTGAGGTTTATTGTTGTTTTTGCTGCTATGTGTGTGGTAACGAAGTTTTACCTTAATTTATTATGTACAGCAAGATGTACTTAAACGAGCGATGTGTGTCGAGCGACGGTCCAAGATGGAGAGAGGTGGCGGAGCAAGTGTCACGAACAAGAAAACGAATTGTTACTCGTTAAAATCTGCAAAGCTAATACTACAAGGATGTAGTAATGAGGAGTAGGCAGATTTTAACGAGTATGTATGCCCGATAAATTGGCCAATATATGCACCGAAACAAATCAATGACATACACGAAATTCAAAGGAACATTCTAACTTAAACATTCCGGCCACCTTGCAATTTTTTTATAATATTTTCAATATATATATGTATATGTGGTATGTGGGCCGTAAGGGACCCCAATATAAGGACAGGACCATTGAGGAGCCTGTGACGGGTCATTAGAGACCACGAGTGAGGGCTACCAGAACTCCCACAAAGGACAGGACCTCAAGGGATCCTGTGACGTTGATAGTCATACGGACCACAAACGATGGGCCGTGAGAGACCCCGCGACAGGACAGAGCCTTTAAAGACTCTGTGACGGAGCCATTATAGACTGCGAGTGAGGGCCACAAGAACTCCCCAAAAAAGGACAGGACCATTAAGGAGCCTGTGACGGGTCATTAGAGACCACGAGTGAGGGCCATTAGGGACTCCCACAAAAGGACAGGACCATTAAGGAGCCTGTGACGGGTCATTAGAGACCACGAGTGAGGGCCATTAGGGACCCCCACGCACGAACGAATTTACAACTAGAACTAGTAATTATACCCTACACCACACTGTGGTACAGAGTATTATGACTTTGTGCATTTGTTTGTAACACCTAAAAGGAGAAGAGATAGACCCATTGTTTTTTATACCGATCGACTCAAAATCACTTTCTGAGTCGATTTAGCCATGTCCGTCTGTCTGTCTGTCCGTCTGTCAGTCTGTCCATGTTGGATGTTCCAGTTATCGACGTTATGAGGCATTTGACCCATAGCAATGGGTTCAAATCCATTTACAACCTTAAAAATATTTCACATGAATGAAAGTTTAACCAGTAAGGAAAGGCAGAAAGTCGGGCGGGGCCGACTATATAATACCCTACACCTCCCTAACAATGCGATAAGGGTCATTGCCATAATAATTTGGAATAATTGGTAAATGGGTAGAAACGTATTATCTAATTCTGAAACGATAATCGCTAAATTAAGCAATATTCGTTCCTAAAGTGAGAAACATCTTTCTGGAAAATTTTAATGATCGGAAGTAAAATACAACTTCTATAGTGGTTTGATACCAACTCAGGAGGAACATATATATGGAACTTTAATATAAATCTGAACCGATCTTCCCTGAATACTTACTCATGTAAAAAGACCTCCTTCTGTCGAATTTCGTACTGATCGGATATAAAATACAGTCTCTACAGCGCTTAGATGTCCAATCGGGGGTAACATATGTATGGGAGCTATATCTAAATCTGAACCGATTTTCTCCAAATTTGGCAGTATTCCTTCATGTAATAAGAAACCTCTTTCTGCCGAATTTCGCACTGATCGGATATAAAATACAGTTTTTACAGCGCTTACAGGTCAAATCGGGGGTAATATATATATGGGGGCTATATCTAAATCTGAACCGATTTCTTCCCAATTTAATAGTGTTCATCCATATAATAAAAAAACTCTTTCTGCCGAATTTCATACTGATCGGATATAAAATAAAGTTTTTACAGCGCTTACATGTCAAATCGGGGATATCGTATATATGGGGGCTATATCTAAATCTGAACCGATTTCTTCCAAATTTAATAGTGTTGATCCATATAATAAGAAACCTCTTTCTGCCGAATTTCATACTGATCGGATATAAAATAAAGTTTTTACAGCGCTTACATGTCAAATCGGGGGTAACGTATATATGGGGGCTATATCTAAATCTGAACCGATTTCTTCCAAATTTAATAGTGTTCATCCATATAATAAGAAACCTCTTTCTGCCGAATTTCATACTGATCGGAAATAAAATAAAGTTTTTACAGCGCTTACATGTCAAATCGGGGGTAACGTATATATGGGGGCTATATCTAAATCTGAACCGATTTCTTCCAAATTTAATAGTGTTCATCCATATAATAAGAAACCTCTTTCTGCCGAATTTCATACTGATCGGATATAAAGTATAGTTTTTACAGCGCTTACATGTCAAATCGGGGCTAACATATATATGGGGGCTATATCTAAATCTGAACCGATTTTAGCCAAATTCAATAGGGATCGTCCTTGGGCCAAAAAAAAGATATGTGTAAAGTTTCGTCGAGATCGGACCATAATTGCGACCTGTACTTTGATTACAAGAATACATGCACAGACGGACAGACAGACGGACAGACAGACAGACGGACATAGCTAAATCAACTCAGAAAGATATTCTAAGTCGATCGGTATAATAAACGATGGGTCTATTTCTTCTCCTTTTGGGTGTTACAAACAAATGCACAAAGTTATAATACCCTGTACCACAGTGTGGTGTAGGGTATAAAAAGAAATGCATGACATCATATATATGTGGTTTTCACAAATAACAACTTAAGTCAGAAAATAAATATGTTCAGGGGAGCGTATGCAAGTTTTGGGTTCTAGTGTGTTTACGCCGGGCGTAGGGGAGAAACGACGAGTTTACAACGAAAGAGAATAAGAATAAGAGTAGGGAGAAATAAAATACAATTAGTTTCATGTAATAATAATAGGCAAGGTGCCTGAGGTTTATTGTTGTTTTTGCTGCTATGTGTGTGGTAACGAAGTTTTACCTTAATTTATTATGTACAGCAAGATGTACTTAAACGAGCGATGTGTGTCGAGCGACGGTCCAAGATGGAGAGAGGTGGCGGAGCAAGTGTCACGAACAAGAAAACGAATTGTTACTCGTTAAAATCTGCAAAGCTAATACTACAAGGATGTAGTAATGAGGAGTAGGCAGATTTTAACGAGTATGTATGCCCGATAAATTGGCCAATATATGCACCGAAACAAATCAATGACATACACGAAATTCAAAGGAACATTCTAACTTAAACATTCCGGCCACCTTGCAATTTTTTTATAATATTTTCAATATATATATGTATATGTGGTATGTGGGCCGTAAGGGACCCCAATATAAGGACAGGACCATTGAGGAGCCTGTGACGGGTCATTAGAGACCACGAGTGAGGGCTACCAGAACTCCCACAAAGGACAGGACCTCAAGGGATCCTGTGACGTTGATAGTCATACGGACCACAAACGATGGGCCGTGAGAGACCCCGCGACAGGACAGAGCCTTTAAAGACTCTGTGACGGAGCCATTATAGACTGCGAGTGAGGGCCACAAGAACTCCCCAAAAAAGGACAGGACCATTAAGGAGCCTGTGACGGGTCATTAGAGACCACGAGTGAGGGCCATTAGGGACTCCCACAAAAGGACAGGACCATTAAGGAGCCTGTGACGGGTCATTAGAGACCACGAGTGAGGGCCATTAGGGACCCCCACGCACGAACGAATTTACAACTAGAACTAGTAATTATACCCTACACCACACTGTGGTACAGAGTATTATGACTTTGTGCATTTGTTTGTAACACCTAAAAGGAGAAGAGATAGACCCATTGTTTTTTATACCGATCGACTCAAAATCACTTTCTGAGTCGATTTAGCCATGTCCGTCTGTCTGTCCGTCTGTCAGTCTGTCCATGTATTCTTGTAATCAAAGTGCAGGTCGTATTTATGGTCCGATTGTGAGGAAATTTAGCATAGTGCTCTTTTTTGGCCCAAGGACGATCCCTATTGATATTGGTTAAAATCGGTTCAGATTTGGATATAGTCCCCATATATATGTTTCACCCGATTTGACATGTAAGCGCTGTAGAAACCACATTTTACATCCAATCTTTATGAAATTCGGCAGAGAGAGTTTTATTATTATGTGAATGAACACTACCAAATTCGGAGAAATTCCGTTCAGATTTAGATATAGCCCCCATATATATGTTTCACCCGATTTGACATGTAAGCGCTGTAGGAACTGTATTTTAAATCAGATCAGTACGAAATTTGGCAGAGAGAGTTTTCTTATTACATGAATAAACACTGCCAAATTCGGGGAAAATCGGTTCAGATTTAGATATAGTCCCCATATATATGTTTCACCCGATTTGACATGTAAGCGCTGTAGAAACCGTATTTTACATCCGACCTGTACGAAATTCGGCAGAGAAAGTTCTCTTATTACATGAATAAACACTGCCATATTCGGGGAAAATCGGTTCAGATTTAGATATAGCCCCCATATATATGTTTCACCAGATTTAACATTTAAGCGCTGTAGAAATCGTGTTTTATATCCGATCAGTACGAAATTTAACAGAGAGAGTTTTCTTATTACATGTATGAACACTGCCAAATTCGGGGAAAATCGGTTCAGATTTAAACATAGTCCCAATATATATGTTACACCCGATTTGACATGTAAACGCTGTAGAAACCGTGTTTTATATCCGATCAGTACGAAAATCGGCAGAGAGTTTGCTTATTACATGTATGAACACTGCCAAATTCTTATCGCAATGCCCATTTTCGCATTAGTAGGTAGGTGTAGGGTATTATATAGTCGGCCCCGCCCGACTTTCTGTCTTTCCGACGATAAATACGAACGAAAGGCAAGTAATTGAAGATATATTGGCTTTTGACGAAAATGCACGAACTTGTTAGGTAGGAAGAGTCCCAGTAATTACCCAACCAAATACAGTATTTTGAGCAAGCAACGATCCTGACGAATTTCGAAGAAAACCTTCTAGAATAATTTTAGGGCAGTGGTCTCTAGTAGGATAGAGGGATCAAAGGAAGGGCCGATATTAAAGGTACAACTTTTACATGAAGAGGCCGAAACTACACCATTTATTCCAGAACCCAGCAAAATTTCTCATTACCAAATAATCCGACGAGTAACCAAAGTTCGATAATGGTAAGTACTTATTATTTAGCCACTTTTGTCATTATTTTAACATGGGGATGTCATTGGAGGAAAGTACTTCCCAAAAGCATACAATAAAGTAGCATAATAAGTACTTATTTGTAGCATAGGCATGCCTCTTAAATATGCGCTTATATTTTCACGATTTTAAGTACTTGAATAATGCATTACCAATATGTTCAAAATAAGTAGTAGATATGGTAGATATGTAGAAATGGTCGTTTAAAGTGATTTTTTGCATATTGTCGCGCATATTTCTCGAAACAAACAATTTCCTCATGCCAGATTCGAATTTCTGAACCCAAACCTCCAGTTGAAAAATTCTTCAATGATTTAACATCTTAGGACATACAGAAATATTTTTGATTAAAATCTACACGTACTATTTGAAAACATTCCATTTATATTAAAATTTGGCAAAACGATTTTGATAACAAAAAATCACTTATTTCTGTTATTATTGGTAAGTCATTATTAATTAGCCGCAAGTAATGCAGTGAATAATGATATGTCATTATTTGGTAATGAAGGGAATAATGACAGGTACTTACCAAGATTTTGCTGGGAAATGGTATTAACGCTGGTAGAGCGTATCGGATGATTCTATCGATTTTGAAAACTCTCCGAAATAAAGGAGCCCTCAGAAGCCGGGTCAATCAACGCCCTAGCAGAATACGAAACATCGTGATGAACGATATTCACCATGTCTGTTCCTAATATGACAGGTTTATTCTGCGCGACATGAAGAGCTTGACGAGATGCACATCCAGTCGATGTGCATGGTGCAGGATTTTCTAGTAGAGGGGGACTGGTAGGGCTGTGCCTAGGATGTTTGTGTTGTGCTGTGCCTAGGACATTTGTGTTTTCCGTGTTTGCCACTCGAACCGAATTACTCGGAGTGGGCCCATCGCGATGCAACATGTAATCGTGAATGATGGTCACGATTACATTTCCGACAACGACGTCTGCTATCGCAATTTTTGACTTCGTGGCCTTTACGCAGGCAATTTTCGCATAAACGGTGGCGTTTGGCTGTAGCGAATCGATGTCACTTAAACGAGTGTTGTTAATATAGACTGCGGTAAACAAGTCTCGAAATGTGGGCCACGATAAGATATTGCCCTCAAAAACGTCTATGTCACATGGCGGGAGCGAAAGATTATGTACACTGTCGCTAGGTATTTGTTCACTTCCCATGCGCGACTCCCTATTACAATTTTCAAAACTTAATGCAGTCGGAGAATCGACTCGAGTACCGATTTCACGAGAAGTGTGTGTCGACGTACTCATATTGTTCAAGAAGCCTGTATTTCGCATGTCCCCCAGAGTTTGTTGTTTCAATAAAACAACCGAGCTACTGTTAGTCGAATTGAGGGACAATCTATTAGAGCTATTTTTAACCTGTGCCAGTTTTCTATTAATAGCGGACAGACAATTCATGTACGTTTGATGGGACACATCATATTTACTGTCCACCAAGTCGATGTCCGCTTACCCCGAGTCTTTGGAAGAGGACAAGTAATCAATACATTTATCGAACATTTCCTGGGTGCCAGTCCACAATTTGTTCAACTCGGAACTGCGAACCTCAAGACCATATACATCTATATCCTCATCTTTCAGAAGACGGAAATATGTATCAAATTTGACTAGAGCATCCGAAGCTCTTACGAAAAAGTCAAGAGGAGTAAGAGACATTTTTACGAAGTGTTCTTCCAAAGATAACGCTAAACAAATCTCGAAAAGGGACAAAAAGACAATCAAATATCGCTAGGTGGGAAGATTCCAAAAATTAAGTTCGAAGAACAGCAAAGGTTTATCGACAAACTCCAAATGAGATCAAAAGTAAATAATCAAAATTCTCAAATCAAAAATAAACGACCAAAAACAATAGAGAAGGAAACAAATAATTCAATACCATATTTAGACATGCAAATATACAGACAAAATAAAAATATTATAACCGAATGGTATACCAAATCAATTGCTTCTGGCCGAATAATTAACTACCACTCCACACAACCTTTGAAACAGAAAATAAACACAGCAAACAATTTAATTAAAAAAGCAATTACATTAAGCGACGATAAATACAAAACAAGAAATATAAACAAAGTGAAGGATATTTTATTAAAAAACTCGTACCCTTGTTATATTATCAATAACTTGATATCAAAAAACACAGAAACACCTAAAAACATCCCAAACCAGGTCAATAAAAATGACACATCTGGCAACATCACCAAATATTTCAGTCTGCCATACATTCATTCCTAAACTAACCGAAAACAAAACAATACGAGGCATCATAAACGACAGTGAAGCAACAATAGCACACAAAGCAAATCAAACGATAACCAAATTGTTTACGAAAACGAAAATAGAAAAAACACAACAAAGCAATGTTGTCTACGAGATCAAATGCGTGGGCAATGAGAACGACAACTGCAACAAAGTGTACATAGGAACAACAAAGCGTAGCTTAGGCACGAGAATCGAAGAACACGAAACAGACATAAAAAAGAGAAAAATTACAACAGCTTTGGCACAACACTGCACCGAACATGGGCACAAAGCTGATTTAGACAGTGTTCGAATTTTAGACAGAGAGACAAGAGAGAAAAACGATATACTTTAGAGCAGTCCCAGCGGTAAAATGGTCCAGGCCTTCTGGGCATCAGGCCTGATAGAAGGGCTTCCAACACATTCTATTGGAAGACACGCATGGCTTCTTTATGAAGGCCTGAAAAATGTGCAATCTCTCAATTCTAAAAAAGTAACCGTGCCTCCTGCTCCCGTCTTTTTTCAAACATGTTTAACGCCTTCTAAAAGATGTCAGAGAAAAGTCGTTCTCCATGGTCAGCAGTCAAATTGAATTATTGACAACCACCGCCGATATATGTTCATATATTGATGCGTTTCGTTCTCCCTCTCTCTCAAGTGTTTGCATATGTAGAAAAATTTACACTCTGCCTTCCTTCTCCCGTCTTTTATCAGGCATGATTCTGTCCTTCTAAAAATATATCATATCGAAGGTGTTTAGCACACAACATTTAAATTTTGTGTGGACATAATCATGCATAATAAAAGACGGGAGAAGGAAGGCAGAGTGTACACGAATTCGTTCTCCCTCCCTCAAGTTTCTCATGTATGAACTTTGTTGCTACTGAGAGAGTTCAAAACTAGTTTTATGCAAAAAAAAAAAGAAATACCGCTACACAAATTAAAAAATTGAAGGTGAAGACAATTAAAATTAACAAACAATTAGTCGTTGCAGAGGTTTTGTAGAGTTCAGTTGCTTTGTGTTTTTGATAGATTAAGATAGATTCTTATCAAAATTATTCTATATTATCTTTGCGAACTCCTATATTATGCATTTGAAGTGCTGAATGTGACATTCATTTAAAATACATTATTTGGTCTGCATTTTGATTTACTATAGGACTTTCCTTCGAAGCTGTACGTCAGACGTAGATCAGACCTTCATTTCGAAGCTCTAAATCATACCTTCATTTCGAAGCCCTTCTTAAGACCTTCCTTTCGAAGTCCTATATCAGACCTTCATTCGGCAATCCTTTGTTAGGCATGATTTTTACCGCGAGATGCAAGGCCTGGCCTCGCAATGTCACTCCATGTAAAAAAGAAATAAAGATTGAATGCGGCGGCCAGGCCTCGTGGCTCTCAAATCAGGCCTGATAGCTTGCCGCCTAAGACCTGATTTTTACCGCTGGGGTGGTGCCCACAAAGAGAAATGAGAATGTGTTAGTTTGGTTACACAAAAATGAGATTGTAGTGGTACAATTGCACTGAACAAAATCACTTGGTTTTGTTTGTTTACGTTGTTATATTGCTTTACTATTTATGTTTTTGTGTGTTCAATTTTAGCACTGAAGCCAATAAAAAAAGAAATAAACATAAAAACAATTCATATGTAACAAAAAAATTTTCTTCAAGAAAATAGGTACATGTGTTCTTTGCCAATAATTTATTGGGCAAAAAAAAATATATATAAATAATTTTATATATTGATAAACTAAAAAATAACAAAAAGTAAAAAATCAAAATTATTTTATATTAAATTGAAAATAAATACAATAAAAAAATATCATTCGTTGTTGTAAAATATTTTCAGTGTACTTATTTTATTAAACAAAGCGACATAGACCTTCTTCGCTGACTACTAACGAGCAACTGAAGAATTTTGTTTTGTTTTTTCGCTCTCTGTTTTTATTTTCGTTGACGCTCGGGCTGTGTATATGAAAAAGCCGATTAATCTTCGTTGTTCTAACAAGAGTTTGGGCACCACTGCTTTAGAGAGTTTGAGAATACAACAAAAGCTAAAAAGTGCAATAAACAGAAAGGAGGACAAAGACAACACCAATGCAATCTACAACATAGCAATAGTTTAGTTTTTAGTTCAATTTCAACTGTGATCGTAGCTATAAGGAATTTCTCTGTGATATTTTAGTAATTATTTTTTGCAATTATTTATTAATTTTATGTTTAATGTTGTACTGTGTCGTTAAATATTAATTTTTATAAATAATTAAAATAATATGACGAAAGATTAAATGTAAGTGAAGTATTCTTATAGTGTTAAAACGTATCATGGCTACTATTGAATTCCTCTTTCTGTTTTATAAATATGTCGTTGCCAGATTTCAATAAAATTCATCCCTGGAGATGTTGGAAAAATCCCAACGACACGTAGGATGTAAAATATGAAATAAAGTCTTTTATTTGCATAAAAACAATGACCTTGATAGCCCATTTAGAAATATTCTAAAACTAACAAAAAGTGAAATAAAATAAGGTCGATAACCTTTTAAATAGTTTATTTTTTTGCAACCAATATTTCGGTTGTATTTCCCAAAATACATTTAATTACTCTAAATTTGGGAAATTATTGGGATAACCAAAAAAACGATTATTTCTGTTGTCAAGAATGAAACATTGGTTGTCACAACCAAAAATCGAACATATAATACTATAATGAAAGTATAAAATTGGTTACCACAACCAACCGAGTGTCAATGAAAAAAACAATCTTAATTCGATTGATACAACCATCGATTTAGTTGCAAGCATTTTCATTCGAACGTATCCATGTTATTATTGTTGTTTCAACTATTTATATATAAATACAACCGACACAGGGTGTAGGCAATATAATTTTTGTTGCTAGTACTATTTTTTTATTGTTACAATCGAATTCCAACCAATTATTTTCCTGGGTGTATAACTGGGCACAACCAAGGGTATTAAATGTTAACCGGAAGAAACAGAAATATGTATATTTACAAAGAAAACGAAGATCCCGCAGAAGTCGAACTTTACTCCCGGCTCCAAGACCATAACACGGAACTTCAAGCAGAAGTTCGAGCAATCACGGAGTGTGTGAACAGTAGGGCGGGTTGATTTGTATGGATGAAAAAAAAATTAAAAATCGTATAGCAAAAACGTAATCTGCATTAAATTCTAAGAAAATTCTCTGAAGAAACCCTGGGTCTAAAATCAAAACCTAATCCGCGCCTCTCGACTTGAAAATTTTTTTCCTCTTCTTTCGCTTAAATTATTTTCTTTTTTTGAAATATATTATGTTTTATTATACACTCACTTTAGTGATACGAGGGTATATATCATTTGCTACGGGCCAAAAGTGTAACAGATTGAAGGAGTGACATAAGATTTTAAGTATGTTTGGCGGATATCCGGTTTAGGTCGTTTTAAGTCGAATGAGCAATGTCCGTCCGTCTGTCTGTCTGTCTGATAGCTGGTGCGCACGATAACTCTCGAAAGAAGTAACCAATTGACTTAAAATTTGGTATGTGGTAATATTTTTTTCTATCTCCGGCTAAGTTCGAAGATGGGCCATATTGGCCCACCCCTTCTAGTACCTCCCCCACAAAGTGTTAATACTAAGTGAATTATTGATTATTTAATATCTTCTATACTACTCATTTGAATCCTCTGAAATTCTACACATAATATTATATTATTAGTAACTATTACCTCAAGAAAAATGGGCGAAGTTACCTCGCCCCTTTTGGTACCTTCCACACAAATGGACCATTTTGCTCCAAAATTTAACAGCTTATAACTTGAATACCTATGCACAAAAAGACTTGAAATTTGGTTTCATAGCTCCTACAATCCAGTGAAAAATGGGCGACGTTGCCACGCCCCTTTTGGTACCTCCCAAACAAAATGGACAAATTATTTTATTTACATTCAGAAATATATTTTCCTTAGGTTAATTCTTTCTATCGTTATTTATCATTTTTTATTTTTACTATACATAATAATGTAAATACATCGAATTGTGTGCAGCTATGTTATTATAGTTTTAACTTTTGTTATATCTGAATTGTAACTTTCAAGGTGGATCACTTGAGTGTAGATCTTATTATTATTTAATTTGAAATTTGTATAAAGATAATATAAGATTGTTGGCCATATTGGCTTATTTAATATTACTATTATAAATAAATGAAATGAAATCATTTTATCATTTTTTTAATCATTTTTTACTTGGGTGAATATTATTTTTATTGAAAAAAATGTTGAGTGTAGAAAAGATATAAAGTGCAAAAGAACGACCTTACTAAACAATTTTATTCAGAAAATTCGATTTCTTTTTGGATAGCCATATGGCGATCAACGAAATTACATCGGAAAGGGTCAAATCCAGAACTGTGTTAGACTGTAAAAGAGCAATAAATGATGGTCAACTGCGTATTTTCTGGGTACCAGGGCACAACGGAGTGAATGGAAATGAACGGACAAACAGTTTGGCTTCAAAGGGCAGAGAACTTCAAGTAATAAACTTGGAAAATTGGAATCCTTTCGAAGACACGGAGGATTAGCTGAAGCACTGGGCAGTGTTGGCTCACAAAACTGTGTGGAATAGCGAAACAGTAGGAGCAACTGTGGGTGGCTCAAATGAGAAGAAAACAACTAGTTTTCTGAAACTAAACAAGATCGAGATTAGTAAGATCTAACGGGACACTCAAGCTTACAGGCACATCTTCATCACATATGACTAGTAGAAAACGACGAATGCTGGGCAAGCAGGGAAAACATCGAAATGATGGTACATTTTCTGTGTCACTGCCCAGCTTTCACACATGCAAGATCCCAATATTTCGGGTCCGACATTTTGCCAGACTTGACTCATCTCAGAGGATATGACTGGAAGATTTTGAGAAAACTCGTGTCTAGTACCGATTTTCTGTAACTCGTGAGGTATAAAAATATCATAAATAAGGAGCGCGCAACAGGCCGAACAAGTGGCTTAAGTGTATGTCCATGGACATGAGGCGTTTAAACGTCTGCTCTCTTCAACCTAGGTTTTAGGTATAGGTTAGGGTGGCAGCCGTATTGCACGTGGATAGCGGCGCACCAATATATGCAACTTCTTCGAGAATTTGTAATGTCGTCCCTTTCCTAGCAAGTTGTTGTTGTTGTTGTTGTAGCAGCTTGGAGACGCTGAGTTGATAATCCTTATGTCTATTTCTATTACAGACTTCGTTCCGGCATATATCCGATTATCGCGGGAACCTTATGTTGTTTTCATCCACTCAATGTTGTCCGGTTGTAAATTAACATTCGTCTGTTAATATCAGGGAATGGATGTTATTTGAGTGTTGCCGTTTCTATTCTCCACTAGAAGCGCTGCATTTCTGTTAATAGTCGTCATGGTGTTATGTCTATTTTTATCTTCCCTGTTGACTTGTGTGATCAGATGTTGTTGTAGTGGTAGTGCGCCCGGTGAGTTATTGGCTGGGAGTTGAACCCAGCACCTTCGGGATCCAAGTCTAACGCACTAACCACTAAGCTACCGAAGGCAAAGCAGATGAACTAGCAAGTTCATCTGCTTTGCAGTTCCCCGGGATATCCCTATGCCCAGCACCCATATGAGATGTATATTAAATTGCTCAGCCATCTCGTTAAGAGATCTGCGGCAGTCGAGGGCTGTTTGTGAATTTAGGGATGTTGCCTCCAGAGAATTGGTGGCAGCCTGGCTGTCCGAGTAAATGACAACGCCAGTGTTGGTTACTATGTTGCGACTCAGCCACTTGGCTACTTCCCATATTGCCATTATTTCGGCTTGATAGACACTGCAGGTATCTGGTAGTCTGTGAGCTATATCCAAACTAAGTTCTGCACAGTGTACTCTGAAGCCAACCTTTTCATCAAGCTTCGAACCATCCTTGTAAAAGTGGAGATGGTTTCTATTACCTGGTATTCTTCCAACCCATTCATCTCTGGCGGGAATCATAGTGATGTAATTTCTCTCGAAGGTGTACACAGTTGGTATATAGTCCACTCGGTCGGTTTCCATAGCACTACACTTTGATATCCTCATGTGACCGTAGTTTTTGTACCTCCACATTGATAGGCAGTTTAATCTTATTGCCGCTTTGGTTGCAACATCTCTCGCCACAATATTAATCGGCAGTATATGGAGTAGGACTTGTAGAGACTCGGTCGCTGTAGTCCTTAAGGCTCCGCTTAGGCTCAGGCAGGCTGTTCTCTGAACTTTTGTTAGCAGGTTGGTGATTTTTAGTTTGTCAGTTGCCGTCCACCATACCACAATGCCGTATAGCAGTATAGGACGAACTACTGCTATATATATCCAGTGGACGATTTTAGGAGAGAAGCCCCACCGCGACCCTACAGCCTTTTTGCAGGAATATAAGGCGACGTTGGCCTTCCTTACACGTTCCAATACGTTAAATCTAAATAACAGTTTCCTATCTAGAATTATTCCTAAAAATTTTGCACTTTCAGAAAAGACTAGATCTGTTCCATTTATCCGAGGTGGAGGTTCCACATGTGGGACTTTATTTATCCTAGTAAAGAGAACCAATTCTGTCTTGTTTGGGCTTACGCCCAAACCGCTGCTTCTGGTCCATCTAGCCAATTTGTTCAGAGCCGCCTGTAGAATGTCTCGGAGGACGTTTTCGAATTTGCCACTCACTGCGATTGCCACGTCGTCCGCATATGCCATGACCTTGCAGCAACAACGTTCCAGATCTAGCAGGATTTCCTTCACCGCTAGGTTCCAAACTAGTTGTTTACAAACCTTGTAAGAGTTGTGGACCCAAGACATGCTGTTATGCGTCTTCTGTTGAGCAGACTTTGAATTAGTCTAATCAAACTAGAGTTAACTTTTAGATGTGACAGTGCCGCAATTACTGCATCTGAGTGAATGTTGTTAAAAGCCCCTTCTATGTCAAGAAATGCCACCATGGTGAATTCCTTGAAATGCAGGGACGATTCGATAGTGCTCACAAGTTCGTGCAGTGCTGATTCTGTAGACTTCCCCTTATTGTAAGCATGTTGGTTCACCGACAGGAGTTTTGTATCCAGGTTTTCCCTAATGAAATAATCTAAAAGTCTTTCCAGCCCTTTCAATAGGAAGGAGGATAGGCTAATCGGTCTGAAGTCTTTTGGCCTAGTGTGTGATATGTTCCCCGCTTTTGGTATAAATACCATTTTGGTATCCCTCCATAGATTCGGGATGTACGAAAGCCTGATACAGCCTACATAAATTTTCTCCAGCCAGGGGATAATGTATTTCAACACTTTCTGCATTTCTGCTGGAGTGATGCCATCTGGTCCAGATGACTTGAAGGGCTCAAAGCTATTAATAGCCCAGATTATTCTGGATCTCTCAGTCAACAAGCCAGCGACGCTCGCAGTCCACTGGCACTCTTGTTGGTCCTGCTGATCCTCCGGTTCTGTTAGAGAGTTCCCCGGGAAATGTGTGTCGAGCAGTACATTGAGCGACTGCTCGCTGTTTTTGGTCCAGTTTTTGCCTCATCCTGCAAGTAACCCAACGTACAGCGTGAAGCTGATAGTATTTTCCTCAGCCTTGCGGCGTCGGAGACCTTTTCCACTTCGCCACAGAAGGTATACCAAGAGCGTCTTTCTAAGCTCATTCTTATAGATCTTGAGTTGCTCTTTATAGGCATCCCAAACATTAGCGACCCCAGTAGTACGTACGTGTACTTTTTTGCTACCAAACAAATCATTTTTATACCCTACACCACACTGTGGTACAGGGTATTATAACTTTGTGCATTTGTTTGTAACACCCAAAAGGAGAAGAAATAGACCCATCGTTTATTATACCGATCGACTTAGAATCACTTTCTGAGTCGATTTAGCTATGTCCGTCTGTCCGTCTGTCTGTCTGTCTGTCTGTCTGTCTGTCCGTCTGTCTGTCTGTGCATGTATTCTTGTAATCAAAGTACAGGTCGCAATTATGGTCCGATCTCGACGAAACTTTACACATATCTTATTTTTGGCCCAAGGACGATCCCTATTGAATTTGGTTAAAATCGGTTCAGATTTAGATATAGCCCCCATATATATGTTAGCCCCGATTTGACATGTAAGCGCTGTAAAAACTTTATTTTATACCCGATCAGTATGAAATTCGGCAGCAAAAGGTTTCTTATTACATGAATGAACTCTGTTAAATTTGGAAGAAATCGGTTCAGATTTAGATATAGCCCCCATATATACATTACCACCGATTTGACATATAAGCGCTGTAAAAATGTTATTTTATATCCGATCAGTGCGAAATTCGGCAAAGAGAGGTTTCTTATTACATGAAGGAATACTGCTAAATTCGGAGAAAATCGGTTCAGATTCAGATATAGCCCCCATATATATGTTACCCCCGATTTGACATGTAAGCGCTGTAAAAACTGTATTTTATATCCGATCAGTGCAAAATTTGGCAGAAAGAGGTTTCTTATTACATAAAGGAATACTGCTAAATTTGGAGAAAATCGGTTCAGATTTAGATATAGCCCCCATATATACGTTACCCCCGATTTGACTTGTAAGCGCTGTAAAAATGTTATTTTATATCCGATCAGTATGAAATTCGGCAGAAAGAGGTTTCTTATTATATGAATGAACACTGTTAATTTTGGAAGAAATCGGTTCAGATTTAGATATAGCCCCCATATATACGTTACCCCCGATTTGACATGTAGGCGCTGTAGAGACTGTATTTTATATGCGATCAGTACGAAATTCGACAGAAGGAGGTCTTTTTACATGAATGAGTATTCAGGGAAGATCGGTTCAGATTTATATTGATTGTTCCTCCTGATTTGGTATCAAACCGCTATAGAAGTTGTATTTTACTTCCGATCATTAAAATTTTCCAGAAAGATGTTTCTCAATTTAGGAACGAATATTGCTTAATTTAGCGATTATCGTTTCAGAATTAGATAATATGTTTCTACCCATTTACCAATTATTCCAAATTATTATGGCAATGACCCTTATCGCATTGTTAGGGAGGTGTAGGGTATTATATAGTCGGCCCCGCCCGACTTTCTGCCTTTCCTTACTGGTTTTTATTTATTTTCCATCAAACATAACATATATTCATATATAAGTAATATAAATATTTATATTTGTTAATGTATTTTTCTTACCAATTTTCTTCAAAGTAGTCAAATTCATTTGAAGTGAAATCCAACAAACTTTTTATGTCGGTACTATAATTATTTTCTTCCGATTCCTTTCGCGATTTCACGTGTCTCAATAAAGAAATTAGTGGATCGGAAGAAGCCGCCAACATGTTGAAGAGATCCTCTTTCTGCCTTTTACGTGAAATTTTGCATGTATTCGTATATCTAAATTTTTTATAATCTTTGTTTCGACAGTCTTGGGCTTCTTCTTACAACTCTCCAATTGACAAGATTTGGTATTCAATTAAATGTCCTCCATGAGCTAAAATCTTATGTACCGTGGGAGTAAGTTTTTTAGTGGGATACAGTTGACGTAGTACAGGGTTTTCCAACAAGAGGTGTTATTTTGAATCACCCGGTATTTCGGTAGCTGTCACTTTTGAAGCTTTTATTCGTTGTCATTTGACAAGTAGAAACTTCGACATTACTAACCAGTAAGGAAAGGCAGAAAGTCGGGCGGGGCCGACTATATAATACCCTACACCTCCCTAACAATGCGATAAGGGTCATTGCCATAATAATTTGGAATAATTGGTAAATGGGTAGAAACGTATTATCTAATTCTGAAACGATAATCGCTAAATTAAGCAATATTCGTTCCTAAAGTGAGAAACATCTTTCTGGAAAATTTTAATGATCGGAAGTAAAATACAACTTCTATAGTGGTTTGATACCAACTCAGGAGGAACATATATATGGAACTTTAATATAAATCTGAACCGATCTTCCCTGAATACTTACTCATGTAAAAAGACCTCCTTCTGTCGAATTTCGTACTGATCGGATATAAAATACAGTCTCTACAGCGCTTAGATGTCCAATCGGGGGTAACATATGTATGGGAGCTATATCTAAATCTAAACCGGTTTTCTCCAAATTTGGCAGTATTCCTTCATGTAATAAGAAACCACTTTCTGCCGAATTTCGCACTGATCGGATATAAAATACAGTTTTTACAGCGCTTACAGGTCAAATCGGGGGTAACATATATATGGGGGCTATATCTAAATCTGAACCGATTTCTTCCCAATTTAATAGTGTTCATCCATATAATAAAACCAGTAAGGAAAGGAAGAAAGTCGGGCGGGGCCGACTATATAATACCCTACACCTCCCTAATAATGCGATAAGGGTCATTGCCATAATAATTTGGAATAATTGGTAAATGAGTTGAAACATATTACCTAATTCTGAAACGATTATCGCTAAATTAAGCAATATTCGTTCCTAAATTGAGAAACATCTTTCTGGAAAATTTTAATGATCGGAAGTAAAATACAACTTCTATAGCGGTTTGATACCAAATCAGGAGGAGCTTTAATATAAATCTGAACCGATCTTCCCTGAATACTCATTCATGTAAAAAGACCTCCTTCTGTCGAATTTCGTACTGATCGGATATAAAATACAGTCTCTACAGCGCTTACATGTCAAATCGGGGGTAACATATATATGGGAGCTATATCTAAAACTGAACCGATTTTCTCCGACCTCCGCTTACAGGTCAAATCGGGGGTAACATATATATGGGTGTTATATCTAAATCTAAACCGAGTTTCTCCGAATTTGGCAGTATTCCTTCATGTAGAAAGAAACCTCTTTTTGCCGACTTTCGCACTGATCGGATATAAAATAACATTTTTACAGCGCTCACATGTCAAATCGGGGGTAACGTATATATGGGGGCTATATCTTAATCTGAGCCGATTTCTTCCAAATTTAAAAGTGTTCATTCATATAATAGGAAACCTCTTTCAGACGAATTTCCTACTGATGTGATATAAAATACAGTTTTTACAGCGCTTACATGTGAAATCGGGGGTAAGATATATATGGGCGCTATATCTAAATCCGAACCGATTTTCTCCGAATTTGGCAGTATTCCTTCATGTAATAAGAAACCTCTTTCTGCCGAATTTCGCACTGATCGGATATAAAATACAGTTTTTACAGCGCTTACATGTCAAATCGGGGCTAACATATATATGGGGGCTATATCTAAATCTGAACCGATTTTTTCCGAATTTAGCAGTATTCCTTCATGTAATAAGAAACCTCTCTTTGCCGAATTTCGCACTGATCGGATATAAAATAACATTTTTACAGCGCTTACATGTCAAATCGGGGGTAACGTATATATGGGGGCTATATCTAAATCTGAACCGATTTCCTCCAAATTTAACAGTGTTCATTCATATAATAAGAAACCTCTTTCTGCCGAATTTCATACTGATCGGATATAAAATAAAGTTTTTACAGCGCTTACATGTCAAATCGGGGCTAACATATATATGGGGGCTATATCTAAATCTGAACCGATTTTAACCAAATTCAATAGGGATCGTCCTTGGGCCAAAAAAAAGATATGTGTAAAGTTTCGTCGAGATCGGACCATAATTGCGACCTGTACTTTGATTACAAGAATACATGCACAGACAGACAGACGGACAGACAGACAGACGGACAGACAGACAGACAGACAGACGGACAGACGGACATCGCTAAATCAACTCAGAAAGTGATTCTAAGTCGATCGGTATAATAAACAATGGGTCTATTTCTTCTCCTTTTGGGTGTTACAAACAAATGCACAAAGTTATAATACCCTGTACCACAGTGTGGTGTAGGGTATAAAAACTCTTTCTGCCGAATTTCATACTGATCGGATATAAAATAAAGTTTTTACAGCGCTTACATGTCAAATCGGGGGTATCGTATATATGGGGGCTATATCTAAATCTGAACCGATTTCTCCCAAATTTAATAGTGTTGATCCATATAATAAGAAACCACTTTCTGCCGAATTTCGCACTGATCGGATATAAAATACAGTTTTTACAGCGCTTACAGGTCAAATCGGGGGTAACATATATATGGGGGCTATATCTAAATCTGAACCGATTTCTTCCCAATTTAATAGTGTTCATCCATATAATAAAACCAGTAAGGAAAGGCAGAAAGTCGGGCGGGGCCGACTATATAATACCCTACACCTCCCTAACAATGCGATAAGGGTCATTGCCATAATAATTTGGAATAATTGGTAAATGGGTAGAAACATATTATCTAATTCTGAAACGATAATCGCTAAATTAAGCAATATTCGTTCCTAAATTGAGAAACATCTTTCTGGAAAATTTTAATGATCGGAAGTAAAATACAACTTCTATAGCGGTTTGATACCAAATCAGGAGGAACAATCAATATAAATCTGAACCGATCTTCCCTGAATACTCATTCATGTAAAAAGACCTCCTTCTGTCGAATTTCGTACTGATCGCATATAAAATACAGTCTCTACAGCGCCTACATGTCAAATCGGGGGTAACGTATATATGGGGGCTATATCTAAATCTGAACCGATTTCTTCCAAAATTAACAGTGTTCATTCATATAATAAGAAACCTCTTTCTGCCGAATTTCATACTGATCGGATATAAAATAACATTTTTACAGCGCTTACAAGTCAAATCGGGGGTAACGTATATATGGGGGCTATATCTAAATCTGAACCGATTTTCTCCAAATTTAGCAGTATTCCTTTATGTAATAAGAAACCTCTTTCTGCCAAATTTTGCACTGATCGGATATAAAATACAGTTTTTACAGCGCTTACATGTCAAATCGGGGGTAACATATATATGGGGGCTATATCTGAATCTGAACCGATTTTCTCCGAATTTAGCAGTATTCCTTCATGTAATAAGAAACCTCTCTTTGCCGAATTTCGCACTGATCGGATATAAAATAACATTTTTACAGCGCTTATATGTCAAATCGGTGGTAATGTATATATGGGGGCTATATCTAAATCTGAACCGATTTCTTCCAAATTTAACAGAGTTCATTCATGTAATAAGAAACCTTTTGCTGCCGAATTTCATACTGATCGGGTATAAAATAAAGTTTTTACAGCGCTTACATGTCAAATCGGGGCTAACATATATATGGGGGCTATATCTAAATCTGAACCGATTTTAACCAAATTCAATAGGGATCGTCCTTGGGCCAAAAATAAGATATGTGTAAAGTTTCGTCGAGATCGGACCATAATTGCGACCTGTACTTTGATTACAAGAATACATGCACAGACAGACAGACAGACAGACGGACAGACAGACAGACAGACAGACGGACAGACGGACATAGCTAAATCGACTCAGAAAGTGATTCTAAGTCGATCGGTATAATAAACGATGGGTCTATTTCTTCTCCTTTTGGGTGTTACAAACAAATGCACAAAGTTATAATACCCTGTACCACAGTGTGGTGTAGGGTATAAAAACTCTTTCTGCCGAATTTCATACTGATCGGATATAAAGTATAGTTTTTACAGCGCTTACATGTCAAATCGGGGCTAACATATATATGGGGGCTATATCTAAATCTGAACCGATTTTAGCCAAATTCAATAGGGATCGTCCTTGGGCCAAAAAAAAGATATGTGTAAAGTTTCGTCGAGATCGGACCATAATTGCGACCTGTAATTTGATTACAAGAATACATGCACAGACGGACAGACGGACAGACAGACGGATAAACAGACAGACGGACAGACGGACATAGCTAAATCAACTCAGAAAGTGATTCTAAGTCGATCGGTATAATAAACGATGGGTCTATTTCTTCTCCTTTTGGGTGTTACAAACAAATGCACAAAGTTATAATACCCTGTACCACAGTGTGGTGTAGGGTATAAAAATGGAACGATACACGATTCAACAACGCATTGAAATTATTAAAATTCACTACAAAAATGGTGAAAATCTTGCAGTCACAGTTCGCAAAACTAAAGCATTTTTGGGTCGTCATGAAGCACCTTGTCGGACCGCAATACTGAAATTGGTGGAAAAATTCGAGCTGTTGGGACAAGTTATTAACGGCATACCTTCCTCTTTAATATGAAATAAACATCCGATCGTTTATCTCAAAAAATTGCATTTTTCTTTGAATACCAAAATAACACCTCTTGTTGGAAAACCCTTTGCTGGATGGTTTTTTAGCATATTCTTTAAATTTAGTGCCGTTGACCTTTTCTTTACAGTTAATTACATTGAGAATAACTCCCAACCTTCTTATAATATTACTATCGACACCAGTAATTTGGGCTGTTACATCGTCATTCTCAAAAAAATGTCTTGATGCGTTTCCGTCATTATTGTTTCCATATCCATATTTTGGACAATCAATTTTGAGTCCAAGCCTCTTGTTTTGTATATTTTTTTTCAAATATTTTGTTTTTCTTTAAGCGGTGTATTTTCATCAAAAACTTCTCCCTCTCGTGGAATAGTATAGGCCAGCTTCAAAATGAACTCCATACATCTAATTCTAGAATGCAATGGAGAAATTCCATATTCATAATTGTAAGCACTACTTGTTGATTCGTCTAGATTTTGAAACTCTTTCTGTGACTTTTTGCAAATTGCACATTTTAAAGTTGACGATTTATTTGTAATATCGTTTAATACTTTACCATCAATCATTGCGAGAAAAAATTCATAATCAACAATCACAGTTTTTCCACTTCTGATTTCAAAAGTTGAGGGATTCAATTTATCAATTTGATTGTTTATATTGCTGACTTTAGATTTGATTATTTCTGAAGACTCCTTTACATATTTAAACCAGTAAGGAAAGGAAGAAAGTCGGGCGGGGCCGACTATATAATACCCTACACCTCCCTAACAATGCGATAAGGGTCATTGCCATAATAATTTGGAATAATTGGTAAATGAGTTGAAACATATTACCTAATTCTGAAACGATTATCGCTAAATTAAGCAATATTCGTTCCTAAATTGAGAAACATCTTTCTGGAAAATTTTAATGATCGGAAGTAAAATACAACTTCTATAGCGGTTTGATACCAAATCAGGAGGAGCTTTAATATAAATCTGAACCGATCTTCCCTGAATACTCATTCATGTAAAAAGACCTCCTTCTGTCGAATTTCGTACTGATCGGATATAAAATACAGTCTCTACAGCGCTTACATGTCAAATCGGGGGTAACATATATATGGGAGCTATATCTAAAACTGAACCGATTTTCTCCGACCTCCGCTTACAGGTCAAATCGGGGGTAACATATATATGGGTGTTATATCTAAATCTAAACCGAGTTTCTCCGAATTTGGCAGTATTCCTTCATGTAGAAAGAAACCTCTTTTTGCCGACTTTCGCACTGATCGGATATAAAATAACATTTTTACAGCGCTCACATGTCAAATCGGGGGTAACGTATATATGGGGGCTATATCTTAATCTGAACCGATTTCTTCCAAATTTAAAAGTGTTCATTCATATAATAGGAAACCTCTTTCAGACGAATTTCATACTGATGTGATATAAAATACAGTTTTTACAGCGCTTACATGTGAAATCGGGGGTAAGATATATATGGGCGCTATATCTAAATCCGAACCGATTTTCTCCGAATTTGGCAGTATTCCTTCATGTAATAAGAAACCTCTTTCTGCCGAATTTCGCACTGATCGGATATAAAATACAGTTTTTACAGCGCTTACATGTCAAATCGGGGCTAACATATATATGGGGGCTATATCTAAATCTGAACCGATTTTTTCCTAATTTAGCAGTATTCCTTCATGTAATAAGAAACCTCTCTTTGCCGAATTTCGCACTGATCGGATATAAAATAACATTTTTACAGCGCTTACATGTCAAATCGGGGGTAACGTATATATGGGGGCTATATCTAAATCTGAACCGATTTCCTCCAAATTTAACAGTGTTCATTCATATAATAAGAAACCTCTTTCTGCCGAATTTCATACTGATCGGATATAAAATAAAGTTTTTACAGCGCATACATGTCAAATCGGGGCTAACATATATATGGGGGCTATATCTAAATCTGAACCGATTTTAACCAAATTCAATAGGGATCGTCCTTGGGCCAAAAAAAAGATATGTGTAAAGTTTCGTCGAGATCGGACCATAATTGCGACCTGTACTTTGATTACAAGAATACATGCACAGACAGACAGACGGACAGACAGACAGACGGACAGACAGACGGACAGACGGACATCGCTAAATCAACTCAGAAAGTGATTCTAAGTCGATCGGTATAATAAACAATGGGTCTATTTCTTCTCCTTTTGGGTGTTACAAACAAATGCACAAAGTTATAATACCCTGTACCACAGTGTGGTGTAGGGTATAAAAATATATAACGTATATGACGGCAGAAGTTGACAGATGATGGCCGAGCATTTTTCCAATGGTCTGCGGTTTCACTTTTTAACCGAAGAGGAACTATGGAATCCATAAACATGTTTGCATCGGTAATAGTGTTATCATCTGTAATTATGGCCTGTTTATAAACACTTTGACCTAATGATCCATCACATCCCCATTTATTCATCAATGTCAGTCTTTCTGGAAGTTTTTAAGGAAGTAATATTAGATAGCCAGCTTGAGTTCTTTTTCGTGAACGTATCTTTTGTACGATTGGACAATTGCCATTTTTTTCCTAATAAAAAAGTAAATGTTGTGAAGTTTCGTCTTCAAATCACAATTTGATTCAACATCTTTTGGTAAAATGTTCAGTTCCTTCAAAACACTCAATTGAAATGTGTTTAAGTTATCGGAGTTACGGAACAACTCAAATATTATAGAATTTTGTAAAGCTGTAAATCATTATTTAAAATACGCTTTTTAGTGCGTCTTAAATGCATAATATTTACTATAAAAACCTTTACTCAGCAAGAAAAAGTGGTTTTGGTTAAATAAATACGTGGGTTCAAGTCCCCTTTTTGAGTTTTTCCCTAGTAAAAAAAGGCAAGCTGTTTTGGGAAATTCACAACAGTTCAAAATTAAAAATGCGTCCGAACTTATGCAAGACGATTGTACCAATAATGAAAAAATTCGAAATAAAAGCAATGGCGCCCAAATCTAAGCACACTTTGTTTTCACATAGGGTAATTCCAAAGAAAATCGACCCACTCTGAATTTTTATGAACTTCGATATTGCTGAAATTTTGCACGCCTTTACTGCAAGATGATACGAAATTTTAACAGTTTACAGTTTCTCAAAATTTATAGCGGTTTAGATTTTACAGGGTGCCAAAATGGGGCATCTACATTTTTTTTTGAAAATAAAGCTATGTTCAAGTCGACATAACTTTAGAACGGAAGGTCAGATTTAAATGAAATAAGTACAATTTTAAAGACATTTAAGTTCTTTCTAATTATTATACACAAAAGGATAACTAAATGTGTATTAAGGATAATTGCGGACGAAAATTTCCTTAATCCTTGATTATCCTGAAAAAAGCATTTTCAATTTTTTTTATTTTAATATAACCCCCATATTTGCCCATAAAATACAAAATTTTCAGAATGGGTGCTCAATGGGTTCAAAAGATATGACTTAATTAATGTCCGCCTGTCTGTCCGTTTGACTGGATTATGCGAACGATATGTCTGAAAAGGAGTGACCGAATGACTTACAAATTCGTATGTGATATTATTTTCCTGAAATCTACTTAATGTTTTGAAGTGGCCCATGTCGGACCCCTCCTTGTAGTACCTCCCCTACAAAGGGTTAAAATTTTGTGACATGCTAAAACTCGTATAACTTCTATACTATTCGTGGGAAATCAATGATGATTTCATACATAGTAATTATTTCACCGTATCTATAAGCCGAACAAAATGGGCGAAAATGTCACGCCCCTTTTGGTACCTCCCACACAAAGGGACCATTTGGTACAAAAATTTAAAAGCTTATAACACTAATACCAGTGCATAAAAATACTTGAAATTTTGTACAACGTAATGATTTGATAGTACCTTCAATTGAGTGAAAATTGGGTGTTAGTGCCACGCCCCTTTTGGTATCTCCCACACAAATGGACCAATTGGTACAAAAAGTTAAAAGCTTATAACACTAATACCAGTACATAAAAATAATTTAAATTTTGTACAATGTAATGCTTTCATAGTGCCTATACCCTGTGAAAAATGGGCGTTATCACCACGCCCCTTTTTGTACCTCCCACACAAAATGACCAAATCAACCCAGAATTGTATGGATAATAACTTTAACTTCTTTTGCACCTCCCATGGGAAGAATATTTGCGATGGTATTGGTGGAACTTTGAAGAGATTAGTGACAGGGGCAAGCATTCAGAATAAGAATGGAGCAATCGCAACACCTTTACCCAGGCTTAACCTGGCAAAACACAACATAAAGAACATGCATTTAATTTATGTTCCCCAAGAGGAATATGCAAAAGAAGAAGAAATATTCAATAGATCTTGTCCAAAGCTGAAAACTTTATTCTCCAGCATGATTTGTATGATATATGTACGAGGTATGTTCAAAAAATATCGCTAATTTTGTATTTTTTCAAAACTTATTTATTTATTCATGAATATCTATTTTGTTCCCTTCCAAGTAATTCCCCTCGGATATAATACACTTCTGCCAACGTTTTTTCCAATCCTCGAAGCACTTCAAATAATCATTTTGTGTGATCTTGTTCAGCTCCTCCTTCGATGCCGTCTTTATCTCCTCAATCGTGGCGTAGCGTCGTCCTTTCATAGGCCTTTTCAGTTTTGGGAACAAAAAATTGTCACAGGGGGCTAGGTCAGGGGAATACGGCGGCTGCGGCACCATTACTGTGTTGTTTTTGGCCAAATATTCGCGCACAAGCAACGATGTGTGTGCAGGGGCGTTATCATGGTGCACAAGCCAGTTTTTGTTCTTCCATAAATCCGTGAGTTTTTGGCGGATTGCTACTCGTAATTTGCGCATAATTTGCAGGTAATATTCTTAATTGACCGTACTACTCTGCGGCAAGAACTCATAATGCACCACGTCCCTGCAATCAAAGAAAACTGTGAAAACCGGGCGTCCGGCACGCTGTTCGTCCTTCGCATCTATTCGGCCCTCTAAGAACATTTTGTACCACCGATAAACGTTGCTTTGGTCCAAGGTAGCTTCACCATATGCCACAATCAAAATTCGGAATGCGTCAGCGCACTTTATTTTGGTTTCACACAAAATTTGATGCAGATTATTTGATCCATTTTCTGAAATAGATAAAAATCGAAGACAAGTTAAAACATATCCAAGCACAACAGCTGTCAAAATTTAAATAAACATTCAAAATGGCCGACCTTGTCAGCATAAGTAAGGGACATGAGCACCAACATAACTCTAAAAAAATATCAAAAATCAAATACACGTAGCCCGCGGAAATACAAAATTCGCGATATTTTTTGAACATACCTCGTACATGATTAACTGGATGGAACAAACCTTTTACCCACATATATTGTAGTATGTATTTACTAACAACTTTCAAAAATAAACAACAACAAAATACAGAAATCTATTTTTTTCCTGAGTAAATTGCATATTTCTGAACCTATTATATCTCGAAGATACTTTTCACAGTATATCCATTGTTGAAACAGAATATTAAAACATTTAGATGACTGCAGCAGAAGTAATAGGAAAATTGTTTTCGAATGAATCTATCAATTTGTGTGGGTGGGTGGCACCAGAAGGGATTTGAGAAATACATTTGGTCATTTTGTGTGGGAGGTACAAAAAGGGGCGTGGTGATAACGCCCATTTTTCCCAGGGCTACAGGCACTATAAAAGCATTACATTGTACAAATTTTCAAGTATTTTTATACACTGGTATTAATGTTATCAGCGGTTAACTTTTGGTGAAAAATGGTGCATTTGTGTGGGAGGTACAAAAAGGGGCGTGGTGATAATGCCCATTTTTCGCAGGGCAGATTTGGCCCTTTAAGCTCAAATGAAGCTTGGTAACAATGCCAGTAAATATGTTTACCCGTTCTTTTTTTGAGAGCATACTTTGGAAAGTTTCCTTTAAGATGATAGTAAATAAAGGGTCCGCCAAATAACTTTTTTTTTGAAAACATCGCGCAAAATCCGCACCAAACAGTGACTCGTTTTGGGTGTATCGGCTTTTCAATGTATGCGTGCGGGTTTACTGTGCCCCAAATGCGACAATTTTGCTTGTTTACATACCCGCCAAGATCAAAATGAGCTTCATCTGAAAAGATGATTTTTTTTGGCAAAATCGGCATCTTCTGTAAGTCGATCGCAGACCCACTTGTTCAAGCGTATACACAACCATATTCGTTCAGCGGAAGGATAAAACTAATTATCTGTCAAATCAGACATGCGCTAAGTGTTACCATTCACAAAATAAGCACTAGTTGAAAAAAAGGTTAGATAGCGGACCCTTTATTTTATACATTTTTTAACTAACTTATTCTAAAACTCAAATATACGACATATACTTTTTTCCTAAAAAATTACAAAAATTCGAATTTTTTGAAAATATAACTTTAAGTGTCCATAACTTTTGTTATGGAATTAACCGGACGGAAAAGACGAAAGTTACACGCGCTTAAACATTTTGTTCAACCGAGGTAGCCAACTTTGAGGCCCTGAAGCTCCGCCCTGTATAACAAAGGGGGCCCAAACTCAAACCTTAACTTTTCTAGTACCTCTTCTAACAGGTGGCGCAAAAGTAATCCTCCTATCAGAAAATGCTATAAATTTTGCGATTGGCCCCTAATGTCAGTTTTGTTTTGACATTTGTGTAGTAAACACATGCGAAATACACGTTAATAAACAATGTTACGCTACACTGCTCCAGAACGCGGAATATGGCTGACTATTTATTTGACCAATAATTTTTTAAATTACAGCCAAAAAACATCGAAAGGTTACTTTTGCGCCACCTGTTACAAACGTGCCAAGTTTGGTCGCAATATTCTGCCGGTTAAGAAACGGCAGAATTATTTTTCTTTTTTTTGGATTCCTCCCACTGTGGGGCGTTATTCTGCTGACAAACCTATGGAGGTCAGTTGACCCTAAACTAGCTGAAATGCGTCCATTAATTAGAAGGTTATGAATAAACCTATGTTGTGTTACTTGTTTGTTCATATACCATGTATAATTTCTAATTATATTTGTTTTTATAGTAGGCTTTTCTTTTTGGTATCAAAAAGAAAATTTATGTTTGTCACTCGAAGAAAATTATTTAGACAATAAATACCAACTTTAATTTTGTGTTCAATTTTATAATTGTGTGCCTTTCCTTTTCGCTGCAAATATATCAAATTATAAAAGGTTATGGGCCCAGCCGAGAAAACAGGAATACCACAATTTAAGGGACAAAATTTTTAAAACTGGAGATTCCGAGTAGAACGTCATTTAGCGTCAGCCGAATGTTTGGAAGCTGTGAAAAGTCGGAGCCAATAGCCGGAGCTGGAGACACAGAAGATCATGCAAATAATCAATTGGTTTGGAATAAAAAGGATCTAAGAGCTCAAGACATTATAACTTCTTTCATTCACGACGATTATTTAGAATATATCCGTGATGAAACTACAGCTAAAGATATGTGGGATTCCTTAATAGAAGCTTTTGCAAAGAAATCGTACGTAAGTCAAACGTTAATTCGGAAGGAGTTGGCATGTCTACGTTTAAAAGAAAATGATAATTTAAATACACATTTGGTGAAATTTGACTCGCTCATCCGTCAGCTCAAAAGTGCTGGCGCACAACCGGAAAACGCTGATATAGTTTCTCAAATTGTTTTAACGCTGCTTGAATCCTACGATGCTATTGTGACAGCATTAGAAAATTTGCCTGAAGAGCAGATGACCCTAAATAAGATTAAGTCAAGACTGCTAGCTGAAGAATTGAAAAAGAAAAATCGTATTGCGGAAGAAGAAGATAGACCATTAACAGCATTCACTGCAAAAAATAAGAGAAGATTCAACGGTAAGTGTCACAAATGTGGTAAATTCGGTCACATGAAGAAAGATTGCCGAGTTAAGGAAGTCAATGTAGCAGAAACAACACAATCGATTAGTTTTATGGTGAGAAGCGGTAATAAGCAAACATCTGTTGAAGACTCCGCGTTGAAGTTTGTCAGATTGGTGAAATTCATTGTACAAGTAATACTGGATATCCAATAAACTTGATAAATGTCTAGTACAGCCAAGTTTTTCGTGAAAATTTGGTGTCTGTTAAGAAAATGGTTGAAGCTGGCTTAAATGTAATTGAAATTAAATGTAACTGCGGTAACTTATTCGAACTTAAGGTAAAGATTAAAAACTCGAATGTCTATATGACAAAATCTGATGAGTCGAAACTCTGGCACAAGCGCTTTGGCCATATTGGCCATCAAGTAATGAAAGATTTGAAGAAATTTGATATGGTTAACGGGTTGTCGCACTTAGAAGAAGATACCTTTTGTGATGTGTGCATTAAAAGCAAACAATGTCGTGAACCATTTTCGGGCACTCGTGTTCGTGCTACAAGACCATTAGAGCATATACATTAGGATGTTTGTGGACCAATAAGTCCAATTTTTTGGGATGGCGCAAAATATTTTGTATCATTCATAGATGATTACTCACATTTTGATATGGTCAGCCCAATTAAGAAGAAATCCGATGTTGTCCAAAAATTTAAAGATTACGAAGCACTTGTGTCTGCAGAATTTGGTACTCAAATTTCAAAGTTGACCGTAGATAAAGGTACGGAGTATAAATCAAAGTAAATGCTTTCGTTTTGTAAACAAAAGGGAATACAGATTTTGGAAAATATGGCGTATACACCGCAGCAGAACGGTGTTTCGGAAAGATTTAACCGGACTCTAGAAGCAAATGTACCAAAATCCTTGTGGTCTGAGGCTATCTACGCTGGAGTATATAGCATAAATCGAAGTCCGACAAAATCTGTCACGGCCTAGAAGAAGTGAACGCCAACACAAGACTCCAGCAAAATTAGCTGATTACTACTTATCAACATTTCAGTGTTCTTCCATCAAAACGCCAAATACTTTCATTGATATTGAACAGTCGGATGAAAGAGACCAATGGTTGATAGCTGTTAATGATGAGTTGGAATCAATGAGTTGAAATGACGTATGGGAACCAGTACCAAAACCAAGTGGTTTAAAGCCATTAAAATCCAAATGGGTTTTCAAATTCAAGGAAGATGCCGATGGAAATCCAGTTCGTTTTAAAGCAAGACTTGTTGCAAAGGGATTTATGCAAAAATACTCTATACATAGTCGATATCGTCCATCTTTTTTCTAACTACCACAACAGGACTCGAATATTCGGACTCACAAGGGACTATTATTCCTTCTTTCAGCCATTCAGTAATTTGATCTGTGACAACTCTGGTTTCCAATGGCGCTAGTCGTCGAGGACGTTGGTAAATTGGTGTCTCATCAGTTAAAATAAGATGTGTTTTCATTGGGCAATCATGTATTTTTTGTGGCGAATATTGCTGGCAAATATCGGATATTTGAGTCTCAAAACGTTTGTCAACGTCTAATTCAGAAGAATTCGGAACCAAACACAAGTTGGGTAGAAAAGTGTCGTCATTCGCAACAGATCCATTGATAGTTATTCCGGCTTCCAATGACTTGATTCCACCAATTTTCTTTAATGTTAATACACCTCCTGATATATATGTCTGAGTATTCGTCTCCATCTACATAAATATTTATATGGGAAACGCCAACTGGTATAACTTATTTTCGTCCTAAACCTTGAAAAGTTCGGGTAGTATGCTGACAATTCGGACTACCAATATTACTGTGTACACTTTTCTTCACCAGATTTACACAGCTGCCAGTATCTATCAGAGCTTGAAAGGATTTCTCACCAATATTGGCAACAACTATAGAATCAGTTCGTGCTTCCGCTATTGTACTTACGTTGGTGTTTCCTTGTATGGTTCTTGAATCTTCCACATTAGTTCTACAATCCATTGATATATGGCCGAACATCTTACACTTAAAACACTTCAAACCCAAGTCTCCATCGGGGCAGTTCTTGGAGCTATGCCCTGTACCTCCGCAATTAAAACATTTAGACATTCTTCTAGAAGTATTGATATTGCCAATACGTAAGTTCCTATCGTTCGTCCTTTTTGCTTTTATTCTCTCATATTCACTGAATTTATCTTTCAGTTCTTCGAAAGATTTTGCCCCATACAGTATCATTTTGTCCATTGACGTGTCATCAACACCGTCCACTATGTAGCTTATTGTGGCCGATGTTTCCAAATTTATTGTTGACGCAAGTTCACGCATGTTGTATAAATAAATTCTCCAAGACTCTGTCGGAGACATTTTTCTGGTACGTAGTTGTTCATGGATATCCCTGCTATTCACCGGCGTCTTGAATTCAGCGATTATTACCGCCTTTAGTTGAACCCACGAAAATATATTTCGTTGTCTGGACATAAATGATTTTGCAATTGCCGCTTACCATATACATATGTACGCTTCTCGATCGGACCAACTAAACAATGCTACCAAATCGTCCATTGCAGCAGTCTATATTTCGACAGGATTAGTCTTGTCTACACCATCAAAGACATCTACCATATCATCAACGTCTTTTAAAGATAGTACACGGCTACCACTAGCACCACACAAATGGGTTGTTTGAACTTCGGCCATTGATGAACGTCCAGCATTTAAATTGTCGGTAGTTCTTTCGACATGGTTTATAGCTTCATCAATGTCTTCGGCTTCATTTTCGGCTTCTGTTGACTCACCTGCTATCAGCTTCATCAGACGAAATTTTAAAACTGCTTTCGAACCAGTTGTGGGAGCATTTCGTTTTTCCAGTTCATCTCTCAAGAGGACTAATGTCATTTTGTCAACATCCGATAATAAAAGTCTGCCTCCTATTGCATCTTGAAAATTTACGTCTTCTTCGTTCATTTTCGCTTTCTTGCGTTCGTCCAAATTTCTTCTAAATTTTCGTCTAAATTTCGTCTATTCTTCCTCTTAAGTATCCGCTCGGCTTCAGATACTGTTTGCGTCTAAAGGATTCGTATTCTCAATATCTCAAAAGTTTGGGTTGAGCCCCCAAAAATGTAAAGAATTGTCAACGAATTCAAAAAATTCTGTGTCTTTATTTCAGAAAATATTTTTCAAGCCTGATTTTTTAAGTTTTTACAAATGACAAATAAAGCTAATAAAACGAATGAATAAAAATCAAAGCAATCCAATATTACAAAACAGTTTCTAGAATAAAATAAGTCATACTATTCCACAGTACTATTCCCACATAGATTATGAGGAAACATATTCACCTGTCGCATAACTGACCACAATACGAATCATCCTAGCGTTTGGAGTGCACAAGGGATACTTTTTTCACCAAATGGATGTAAAACCCGCATTTCTTTATGGAGACTTGAAGGAAAACATATATCTTAAAGTTCCAGATGGCGTAAAATGTGAACAAGGACAAGTTCTAAAATTGAAAAAAAGTCTATATGGACTGAAGCTAAAGTCCTCGTTGTTGGAACGAGAAACTGAACGACTACTTAATAAGCATTTGCTTTAAACGATCGCTACATGATTATTGTTTATATGTCATGAACTCTGACTCGAATGTAATAATTTTACTTATTTATGAGGACGATGTTTTGATATCAGCAAGTACAACATCTGAAATCAACAAAATTAAAACTGAACTGGAGTCTAAATTTGCCATGTCGGACTGTGGTGAGCTAAAACACTATCTTGGAGTTAAAGTTGAACGAACAAAATGTAAAAATGGCATTACAATGGACCAAGAAGCAAGTATAGATAAAATATTAATTCGATTTGGAATGGATGATTGTAATACTTGCGCTACACCAATGGAAAAAGGTGTTCAGCTTTTACCATCAAATCAAGAAAATGTCTCAACAAACCCGTATCAAGAATTACTTGGAAGTTTGATGTACCTTATGGTTTGTGTTCGTCCTGATTTGGCCTTTGCTGTTGGATATCTTGGTCGCTATCAAAAAAACCCAAACGAAGAACATTGGACTGCTCTCAAAAGAATTTTGCGTTATCTAAAAGGATCGAAATGCTTAAATACGAAAAAGAATCTAGCGATGAAGTATTGGTAGGTTATGCAGATGCAGACTGGGCATCAAATCAAATTGACCGAAAATCAACGAGTTATCCACTATCCATCCACCACCATGATACTGGACATCCATGATACTGGACATCCATTTTTTATGTTTTTGGATGTCCAGTATCATGGTGCAGCAAAAAGCAAACTACTGTTGCTTTATCATCTAGCGAAGCGGAATATGTTGCTTTGAGCAGTGCTGTATCTGAAGGGTTGTGGATATCAGGGGTGCTAGAAGATCTGCACCGTTTCTTCTATATCCCGGATATTTTGAATTTTAATTTCAGGAC
This sequence comes from Eudasyphora cyanicolor, assembly GCA_963930755.1. Taxonomy (NCBI): domain Eukaryota; kingdom Metazoa; phylum Arthropoda; class Insecta; order Diptera; family Muscidae; genus Eudasyphora; species Eudasyphora cyanicolor. The sequence goes on from OZ005737.1 coordinate 98,027,461, forward strand.
TTTCTGGAAGAGACCTGTGTATATATGCCTAAATTAAAAAATAATATTGGGTGGAAAGACGGTATCAGAAGGCTTCGCATTCATGCAGAAGCTAATATAGATAAGTTCGGAAAAGCTATGAGAGTCCAAAATTTTCCAAACAGAAATCCTTCTACTTAAATTCTCGGAGACAAAGGTGACATCGAGCACCTCCTGTCTGTTTCTAGTAAAGAAGGTAGGTACATGCCCTCTATTACAAATCACAATGTTACTACATATACTATATTCGCTAAGGAATTCGCCCCTGTCGTTGATGTCAGAACAACTCCACATATTATGGTGTGCATTGACATCACTACACACAATTAGATCCTTGTTCTTCTCGTTCCTACCAGTGATATTAACGCACAGGGTGGTGTCTAAGTGTTATGTGCATATAAACAGCTTATCGACCTAATAGCCTAACATATTTCCTATTAAAAACAATGGAGCGAATAATAGAGGACATGGTCAAAAGTAAGATAGCAGATGAACCAGCTCAAATTCAAACAACACACATATGTTAACGGAAGATCAGTGGAAACATCTCTGCATGAGGTAGTGCATGAGGTAGTGCATATGTAGAAGTCTTCTGTAAAGAAATGCACACACTCGCCGTTTGTAAAGATATTGAAGGCGCTTTTAATAACGTTCAGACCGATACACTTATCCAGTCCTTGAACGAGTTTCAGTTTGACGGGGCGCTGCATATTGAAAATGTTGTTGTTTCATTGATTTTGTGAATACCTTCTTCAATTTGATGACCGCCAAATTCATCAAAACAGTAAAATTTCTTACATCAATCTTTCATCACAAAATTGTTTTCTGTGATTTTTTTCTAATTAGAAAGTCAAACCTAAAGCGACAATTTCAGCAAGAGAAAGCGTTGTGAAGCGTTAATAGCATACAGCCTGTTTCTGTAACTTAAAATTTTGCTTTCGTTCGCTTGCCAGACGACAAACAGCTGATTTGGGTTTCACTAACTACCATCACAACGGCAAGTCGCACGATAATGAACTCGTACGAAAACGTCGTCATTTCAGTGTAAATTTTGGTTTCTCTATCTCTCTTTGCTGTCATCTGGGCGAACACAAGTGTCAGATCGAGTCACTTTATTTTATTTGTCGACTGATAGGAACAATGCAATAAAAACGTTATTAAAAGCAAAAAATAAGTAGATATAAATATAATTATGGTAAAAACAATTAAAAAATAATAAAATTGTATACATATGTTTACATTTTTAAGCATAAAGAAGTCAACATTGGCAGCTCGCTAAGATGGAAAAATTCATCAGTGCACAATGAGAGAGACGTGAGAGAGAGAGAGAAAGAAATGGGAGTGTTGGATCAGCTCAGCTGAACCACCCAGGGTTGATTTTTGGCCACCACTAGAGTAAAGGATACAGAGTTGTATTTTCTAAGGTCGACCATACAAAAATGTATGCTTTTTTAGACCGGAAGTTGTGAAATTATTGACCTGGCAATTACATTATTTGCCAATTGGTAAATTGTTAACGTCATTGACGTAAAGCCAGGCGAACGAACGAACGAACCTTAGAGAAACCAAATTCCAGACGAAAGTGAGTGATTGGTTTTCGTTCGCAGAGACTTTCGTTAGAAATACAGAAACAGGCCGATAGTTTTTCTTCTTCAGAACACAAATGCAAGAGAAAAAGAAAAACACAGGCACTCTCAATCTGCTTTCTCACTTCAACACATGACTGTATTCTCTATCTCTCTGCAGTCGGCCTGAATGTTGTGGCATGGATTTAGCAGTGACTTTAAGCAATTTTCGAATTGCACTGCTTCAGCGTGTGGTCTGCCGTCAGCCTAACAAACGCACAAAACACACAGCCACACGATTCAGTGTTAAAGTGATTGACTGCGACAACGGACGTCTGTCGTCTGCTTTTTTGTTTGTATAGTTTGGTTTTTTTTTAGCGATTTTACATAGAAACAATGAATTATATGCATTTGATTTATGTAATAATAACATTAATTTATAGAATTATTTGAATAATGTATAACTAGTATAGTTTGCTACAGTTCAATGAAATTTTGAATTTAATTTAATGTAAAAAGTGCATCAAGTCAATGAAGTTGCTTCAAATTGATGTAAAAATAACATAAACTTGAAGTACGTTTTTTATGAAAAGAAGGAATTATTTACTTCAATTCAAAGAAAATTGGACGTTAAATTAATATAAAATGTACTTCAAACAGACATAAACAAACGAGGTGAGTCACTACTTGAATACTTATTATCCACTGATCTAGTTATCTGCAATAAAGGCAATAGACCAACATTCTTTAATAAAATCAGGGAACAGGTTATAGATTTAACATTAGTATCAAATAGCAATTCAATAAGAATATCCAGGTGCAGAGAAATGAATGTTCCTTCTCGGATCACCTTATGGCACATCCGAGAAGGAACATTCTCGGATGTGCCATAAGGTGATATGACACAACATGACGAGCAATCTTGTCGATGCCTTCTATGAGTCCTGTCCAGAACGCTCACCACCCCGGAAAACCAACCAAACATGGTGGACACCGAAACTGAAGCAACTCAGGAAGGAAAGTAGAAAGCTATTCAATAAAGCTAAAAAAGAGAAAACACCGGAATGCTGGGAAGAATATCAAACAGCTACCAGAACTTTTAAAAGAGAGTCCAGAAAGGCAAAAAGCAAGTCCTGGACGAATTTCTGTGAAGAACTGAAAGACATTAGCGAAGCCTCTAGACTCCGCAAAGACCTGTCCAAAGGCCACAGCACTCCAGACTTCCTCATGGGACCATACGGACTGTTCACGGAGAACAGTCAAAAGACTCTAGAACTTCTGATGGGCACCCATTTTCCGGGTTGTAGCGAAGTTTCAGATGCAGATGCAGTGGTAGTGAACGCGGACACTCCCACGGCCAACATCGATGAACTTATCAGAACTGTTATAGACAACGAGAAAATATGCTGGGCGGTGAGATCCTTCAGGCCCGGATGGCATCATTCCAGCTCTTTTACAAGAATTCTTGGAACTTATTCTACCATGGCTACGAGCAATTTTTTCTGCAAGTTTGCAATGGTAACATATACCCAAGGCATGGAGAGAAGTAAAAGTGGTCTTTATCCCCAGGTTCCCAGCAAAATTTCTCATTACCAAATAATCCGACGAGTAAGCAAAGTTCGATAATGGTAAGTACTTATTATTTAGCCACTTTTCTCATTATTTTAACATGGGGATGTCATTGGAGGAAAGTACTTCCCAAAAGCATACAATAAAGTAGCATAATAAGTTCTTATTTGTAGCTCGATTTTATGTACTTGAATAATGCATTACCAATATAAGTAGTAGATATGTAGAAATGGCCATTTAAAATGATTTTTTGCATATTGTCGCGCATATTTCTCGAAACAAACAATTTCCTCATGCCAGATTCGAATTTCTGGTATTTTCATTCAAATCTGCACGTATTGTTTGAAAACATGTTGAAATATAAATAAATCTTGTACAATAACCCACATATAGCCAAAATTGCATTATATTAAAATTTGTCACAATGATTTTGAAACAAAAAATCACTTATTTCTGTTATTATTGGTAAGTAATTATTAAGAAGCCGAAAGTATTGCAGCGAATAATGAGATGTCATTATTTGGTAATGCAGGGAATAATGACAGGTACTTACCAAGATTTTGCTGGGTTAGGTTAGGTTAGGTTGAATAGAGGAGACGTTTAAAACGTCTCATGTCCATGGACATACACTTAAGCCAGTGGTTCGGCCTGTTGTGCGCTCCTTATTTATGATTTTCATACCCCACGGATTACAGAAAATCGGTACTAGACACATATTTTCTCAGTATCTTCCAGTCATTTCCTCTGAGATGAGTCAAGTCTGGCAATATGTCGGAACCGAAATATGGGGATCTTGCATGTGTGAAAGCGTTTCGATGTTTTCCCTACATGCCCTGCACTCGTCGTTTTCTGCTAGTCCTATGCGATGAAGATGTGCCTGTAAGCTTGAGTGTCCCGTTAGAACACTTATCATCTTACTAATCTCGATCTTGTTTAGTTTCAGAAAACTACTGGTTTTCTTCTCATTTGGGTCACCCCACAGTTTCTTTGCAGTTGCTCCTACAGTTGCTCTATTCCACACAGTTTTGTGAGCCATCACTGCCCAGTGCTTCAACTCATCCTTCGTGGCTTCGAAAGGTTTCCAATTTTCCAAGTTTGTTACTCGAAGTTCTCTGCCCTTTGAAGCCAAGCTGTTTGCTCGTTCATTTCCAATCACTCCGTTGTGTCGCGGTAACCAGATTATACGCAGTTGAGTAATTATTTATCGTTCTTTTACAGTCTAACACTGTTCTGGATTTAACCTTTTCCGATGTTATTGCTTTGATCGCCATTTGGCTATCTGTGAATATGTTGGCATATATAGGCTTTGTGGTATTACTGAGCCAGTTAACACACTCCGTGATTGCTCGAACTTCTGCTTGAAATACTGTGTTATGGTCTGGGAGGCGGAAGTAAAGTTCGACTTCTGATTCATCAATAAAAAGTCCCAGACCCGTCCTTCCTCCTAGCCTGGACCCATCAGTGTAGCAGCTGGTTCCCACTGGCGCATGAGCAAGTGTTCCGTTTTCCCAGGAGCGTCTGTCTGGCACGAACAATTCACAGGTAGCTGTAAGCCGCACTTCAGGAATGCGGTCGGAGATTTCCGTTGTTTGAATATGACCGACCAGTGATTGTAATATCTTCTGATGGTACGACTTGTGGTCTCGATTTATCCATTCACCCATCACTTGTAGACGTCTTGCTGTGAGGGCTGCCTCATACTTTATACGGATATCTATTGGTTGGATGTGCAGTATAGTCTCCAACGCTCTTGTTGGTGCGCTTCCAATTGCTCCGTTTATGCCTAGACAGCACATACGTTGCACTTTTTGCAATGGTATTACGTTGTACTTTTTGTCCATTGATGTCCACCACACTACAGAGGCGTAGGTTATTATTGGTCTAATCACGCTCATGTAAAGCCAGTGTGTCATATTTGGACGTAGTCCCCATTTTGAACCTATAGCTCTTCTGCACAACGACCAACATCTGTGGGCCTTTGTAACTCTTTCTTCAATATGATCTTTCCAGTACAGTTTCTGATCCAAGATTACTCCCAAGTATTTTATCTTTTTAGATATGGCAATATTCTTATCCAGGAAACGAGGCACGGTAAAAGACATATTTCTGTTTTGTCTGGATTGACATTTAGTCCCCTTGGTTGTGCCCAGTTATATGCTATGTTAAGTGCCTCCTCAGCTCTTCTGCATAGTTGGCTTGGATGTGTGCCCCTTAGAAGTATTATAACGTCGTCTGCATAACAGACTGGCTTAAGTCCTTCATTGGTGAGGGCTTTAAGGAGACTGTGTATCGTCGTAACCCATAGGAGAGGCGATAAAATGCCCCCTGAGGTATACCACGATTTACCTTGTCTCTGATTTTTACGTCATATGACCCACAAATAATCCACCTATTCCTTAGCATATTGTTGATCCAGTTTATCAACGCCCGGTCAAACTCGTCTAAGGACTGGATAAGTGTATCGGTCTGAACGTTGTTAAAAGCGCCCTCAATGTCTATACAAACGGCAAGTGTCTACAATTTTTCACTGAAGGACTGTTCTATGTGGTGTACTACCTCATGTAGAGCTGTTTCCACTGATCTTCCTTTAACATATGCGTGTTGCTTGAATTTTAGCTTGTCATCGGCTATCTTACTTTTGATCATGTCGTCAATGATGTAGAAGGCGCCTTCAATAATGTTAAGATAGCATCAATACTCAACGCACTTGACAGCATGGGCTCACACCCAGGCATAACCAAGTGGACAGGTAACATGCTAAAAGCAGAATAATAAACTCAACTATGGGCAATGGTTTGGCAAGAAAGCGAGTTACGAGAGGTACTCCGCACGGTGGGGTGGTCTGACCGATATTATAGAATCTAGTGATAAACGAAATCCTAATGGATCTCGGCAAGACAGGAATTAAAATCATAGCGTATGCAGACGACGTCGTGATTCTGATTAGAAGCAAATTTATGCCTACGGTAAGCGAGATCATGGAAAGGTCACTAAAAGAACTATCACATTGGGCAGGAAAAAATGGACTAGGAGTTAACCCAGCGAAGACGGAACTAGTCCTCTTTACTAGAAGGAATAAAATTCCGAATTATCAACTCCCTACACTACAGGGAAAGGTACTTGAACTATCGAAAGAAGCTAAGTACTTAGGCATCACCCTTGACTCCAAGCTGTCCTGGAAAAGGAATTTGGAGGAGAGGGGAAAGAAAGCATTATGCGCCTTCTATGCCTGCAAGAAAATGTTTGGACGCAAATGGGGTTTTCAACCGAAAATGATACACTGGATGTATACATCGATTATTAGACCGATACTTACGGATCAGTTGTATGGTTGAAATCGGTAATGAAGAAATCACATCTCTCACACCTAGCCAAAGTGCAAAGACTGATGTGCGTCGGGATAACTGGCGCACTTAGATCTGCCCCACAAGTGGCACTAGAGGCGATGCTGAACCTTCAACCAATCGACAAATACATAATATGCACCGCAGCGAAAGTGACCCTTCGACTAAGGGAATCAGGAATAGCCATCAACATTACACGTGGACTCAATCCTGGAAAGCATAGGCATGACAGACAAAATCATTAGGCCAACGGACTACCTGGCACCAAGAACAATTCGAGATAAACATTTTAATGTAATGATTCCCAGCCGTGAAGACTGGGCGTCAAATAGCGTCATAGAGGACAATGAGATCTCAATCTTCACGGACGGATCGACAATGGAGACGGGCACGGGATCAGGAGTATACTCCGATACCCTTAATCTCAGAATCTCCACCAGACTCCCGGATGAATGCACTGTCTTCCAGGCAGAGATCTATGCCATTAACATCGCCGCGAAACAGATTTTGGAAAGGGTTATTTCTCCGAAAAAAAATTCAAGATCTACGTCGACAGTATGGCAGCTCTCAAGGCCTTGGACTCAAGAACCATCAAATCACGTTGCACAATGGACTGCTTTCTTTCCTTAACCCATATTCAGGCGCACGAAATCACGCTCTGCTGGGTGCCAGGACACAGCAACATACAGGGCAACGAATTAGCAGACGAATGTGCCAGGATAGGATCCGGTGCGCGAAACGAAACCGCGACCCTAGACGTGCAAATTCCGTTCGTGGAACTTAAAAACCAAATCGACGAACGGGGAGCAGCACTAACCAGATCGAGGTGGGACACTATACATAACTGCAGGACTGCAAGAACCCTTTGGCCATTCATTGATGTGACCCGTACCAAAGAACTGCTGTCCTTCAGGAAGAACACACTTAGCATCCTCACAGGAGTCATCACAGGGCACTGCGTGATAGGCAATATGGCTGCACGCATGAAGCTTCCCTACGAAGACTTCTGCAGAAGCTGCTTGGATGAAGAAGAGGACGAGTCAGTGCAGCACTTGCTATGCTCATGCAAAGGACTGCAAGAGTACCGTTTGGCCTATTTAGGCCACAGGCTCTTCGAAAACCTAGACGACCTAGCAGATGCTCCGCTCAAACCCCTTCTCAAATTCATCAGAAAATCTCTCTGGTTTAGTAAAGCCACAAAGACAAATGAGAACACGATTGTCTAAACCTTCTCTCCATCTTCCTAAACCTTCTCTCCCTCTTCCTAAACATTCTCTCCCTCTCCCTAGCCTACCAACCTTCCCTACTTCCATTCTGCTCAAGGGAAACACAATGGACCGAATCGTCGCCCCGAGTGAACTCGTCAGTTGTATTCTGACGGGCGTCCCTCTCAACCTAACCTAACCTACTTCAAACTGATGTCAAATATTCATTGAATCAATGTAAATCTATGTAGTCAATGTAGAACTATTGATGAAATGCTTTACATCAAACAATGAAAAGTGTTGTAGGTTGAAAAACAAAGAAAAGTTTTATCAAACCAAGGTAGGAATTCATCAGATTGAAGATTTTTTTTCAGTGTAAGTGGATTATTTGTGCGACATATGACGCGAAAATGAGAGACAAGGTAAATCGTCGTATACCTCAGGGGGCATTTTATCGCTTCTCCTATGGGTTACGACGATACACAGTCTGCTTAAAGCCCTCACCAATAAAGGACTTAAACCCCTGGGCACACCCAAGGGGATTAAATGTCAACCCAGACAAAACAGAAATATATATATTTACAAGGATAACGAAGATCCATCCTTATACCGAGCCTCTTTTCATGGATAAATTAATAAATAAAAAAAAAATAAATATCTAAAAATGTAAAATACTTGGAAGTAATCTTGGATCAGAAACTGATTTGGAAAGATCATCAAGATCAAGAAAGAGTTACAAAGGGCCACATATGTTGGTCGTTGTGCAGAAGAGCTATAGGTTCAAAATGGGGACTACGAGTACGTCCATATTTGACATACCGGCTTTCATATGAGCGTTATTAGACCTATAATAACCCACGCCCAGAGCTCAGATTTACTCGATTTTACTCGCGAGTGAAAAGTACTCGCGAAGAAGAGTACTCGAAGATTACGAGTTTTAAAAAGAGTCTACTCTCCGCTCGTTTATATCAGGCGCGAGCGCTCGCGAGTACTCCTTCTTAAAAATTAAGAGTGGGAGTAAAAATCTTCGAAATAGAGCGAGAGTTTACTCTAAGAGTGAAATCGAGTGGCAAAATAGAAATTGCTGTAATAAAAAAGTAAAGAGTAATAAAAGAGTTATGTATGTAGTCAATGAACATTTTACAGTTTCAAGCATTTTATTTTTTGCCTTTGGTTTGGTTTTTTGCAGATTTGGGTATGCGTGTGTGTGTAGTAGACAGAATAGTAACTTAAACGGTTTTTGGTGTTGCTTTGGCTGAGTAGGGGAGATCGTGTGCAAGAGCCAAGAGCCAGGGGACGGTGGTTTTTGTGTACAAAAATACTCACGAAGAAGATTTTTTTTATTATTTTTTAAATTTATTTATTACACGAGTAATAATAAGGATGGAAATAAAAATAGTATATGTGTAAAATGCTGTGATTTTTTAATATTTTATATTTTTAAGTAGTTCATTATTTAATTTTAGTATCAAAATATTGTCGAGTAAACTTTTAAAATAAAATGAACCCAACTAATTGCTCCGCACACGCGCTCTGTATGAGAAAAACTGAAAGAGTACTCGGCAAGAGTATAATCTGCTCGATTTCGAGGGCATTTTACTCGCACTCGAAAACGAGCGAAGCATATGCGCTCTTATTCGAGTGGCAAAGAAAAAAGAGTATACTCGATTTTTTTTTTCCACTCGCAGGAGTACTCGCGCTCGAATTCGAGCGAGTTTCACTCTTTACTCGAATTCGAGCGAAGATTTCGGAGCTCTGCCTACGCCTCTGTAGTGTTGTCCACCACAATGGCCAAGAAGTACAACGCAATACCATTGCAAAAAGTGCAACGTATGTGCTGGCTAGGCATAAACGGGGAAATTAGAACCTCACCAATAAGAGCGTTGGAGACTATACTGCACATCCAACCAATATATATCCGTATAAAGTATGAGGATGGGTCCAAGCTAGGAGGAAGGACGGGTCAGGGACTTTTTATTGATGAACCAGAAGTCGAACATTACTTCCGCCTCCCAGACCATAACACGGAATTTCAAGCAGCAGTTCGAGCAATCACAGAGTATGTGAACTGGCTCAGTAATACCACAAAGAACGATAAATGATTACACATCGGAGTGATTGGAAATGAACGAGCAAACAGCTTGTCTTCAAAGGAAACTTAGAATATTGGAAACCTTTCGAAGCCAGGAGAGATGAGTTCAAGCACTGGGCAGTGATGGCTCACAAAACTGTGTGGAATAGCGCAACAGTAGGAGCAACTGCAGAGTTACTGTGGGGTGACCCAAATGAGATGAAAACAAGTAGTTTTCTGAAAGTAAACAAGGTCGAGATTAGCAAGATGATGAGTGTTCTAACAGAACACTCAAGCTTACAACATCTTCATCGCATAGGACTAACGGAAAACGACGAATGCTGGTATAACATGGAAACGATGGAACATTTTTTTTGTCACTACCCAGCTTCTACACATGCAAGATTCCGATATTTCGGGTCCGACATATTGCCACACTTGACTCATCTCAGTGGATTGACTGAAAGATACTGCGAAAATTCGTGTCTTGCTCCGATTTTCTGTAACTCGTAAGGTATACAAGTATCATAAATAAGGAGCGCACAAATGCCGTACCATTGGCTTAAGTGTATGGACATAAGACGTTTAAACGTCTCCTCTCTTCAACCTAACCTTTGAACAAAGCAGTAAGTGCATAAGGACTGCTTAATTTTGCGGGACATGGACAATTCATAATTTATAAGTAACTTGCCGGCCCTGCGAACTTCGTTCCGCCCAAATACTTTTATGTAATGGAAATAATAATACGAACATGCTCATGCGGCTTCCGTTAATTCGGTCAATTAAATTATTTGTATTGTATGAAATACAACCATGAATAATTGATGTATAACAATGGTAATATAGAATAGAAGATTTATATATATAAATTGATTTTGTGGGAAAACCGAAATGAAAAAAATGCAACCAGTCTCTAAAAAATCCGTTTGCAATTGACTGAGTTATTAAGTTTCATTAAAACTAATGTGTACATAATAACCAGTTTTGACGATGATGAATTAAAAAGAGAACACCCAAGCAAACATTTTGAGTTGAATGGGCAAAACAACTATACATGTACACATTTAGTTTTAATGAAAGTTTGATAACGCAAACGGATTTTATAGATACTGGTTGCATTTTGTTCCTTACAAAATGTCTATATAAATAAAAGAGAATGTGTGTTAGTTTGTTTGTTCCGTATAGACGTCTATACGGCTAGATCGATCTTCTTGAAATTTTCACAGAATATAGACGTGTAGGGGGTGGTGAAAAAAGGGTACACTGTAAAAAGTGCATTTAAAATTACTATGAAAAAGTGTGTATTTTTTAGTGCAAATTTAAAAATTTTGTTGATGTATACGCGTTGAATGTGTAAAAAAGTGATTTATACAATTATTGTATATTATCGAATTTATTTACATGTACAAATACTCTATTTTTGTAATTCTAAACGTTTATTGTGTCACATCAGACACAATTTGTTAAATTCTTCATTTGCTTAATATTACGCGAGCATTGTCGAATATTAAAGACATCTTGTTCAAAATTGTGACAATTGTTCTTAATCTTACACGCAAAATGCAGTAATGCAAACGACGCCAAGACACACTTATTCTCTCTAAACCAAGCGTGCAGTGAAGTTATACAAACACTAAATATAGCAAATAGTACATTTTAAAATCTAGTTAATGGTGTATAAGTGTTATATTTGTGGAAACATATTAAAATCACTACTTTGCTATCAATGACATATATGCTAAGTTTGCATTTAAACAAGATCTTAATTGTATGTGTCTACAGCCAACGTGTTTCAAAATGTATTTCAATTATTATTTATAAAAAAACATCAATAGTATCAGTAATTACTGAAGGTAATTAATTAATTTAATAAAAATGTAAAATTATATTAATATATTTTTGATTTGTAGCTATATTATTAGGCCTTCATAGATCCACATAAGTCTTGAGTTTGATGGTTCACAGATTTGTTGTGATACGGTTCTCCAATATTATTTAAAATCGAACAGTATTATGATGCTGGAGGAGAATGACGAATGGACAGAAAGAAACACGCCATCCTATTCTTTATGCATTGGGATCATGGAAACTATACATACATTGCCGAATCGGTCAAGCAGTTGTTTAAACACTTCCAAGTTCCATGACAAAACGTTAAGAAAACATTCCAAACGCTTTTGCTAATTTACTCATTGATACATTGAGGATTTCATTCTTTTATATACTAATGGGTTTTTAAGATCAGTAACGCAACAAGCAATTACAAAGTATCCTGATTATTTGTTGGATTTTCGGAGAAAGATAGTGAGAGGAATGTAACATCCAGCACGACTGAACCCTCATGGCATTTCTCCTTAAGTATATTCTTAAATACATACTAGGATGGCCTTAGAAAAGTTTGGAAAGTAAAAAGTTACAACTCCCACCTCAAATCTTGTTTCAAAGACCATAAAAAGGATCTGTGCAAAAAAATCTATTTAATCGTATCAGGGACGTATCCAGGATTTTGTTTCGGGGGGGGCCCAACCTTTTTTTCCATATAAAAAGATAAACAATTAAAAAATTGCGTTTATTCTGTAAGTAATGGAAGTTAAGTTCCTTAGTTTTTTATTCGAATTTTATTCCTAAATATAAATATGTACTTTAGTACGAGATCAGTAAAACTTTTTATAATAAAATACGTAAGAGTTAAAAATGTAATACTCGATTTTTTGAAAGAAATATATCAATTATTTCATCGATTTTGACTTCATCTTTTTATATAGACATCAAAGCCAGATAAGATAGCCTTTCTCCTTCCATTCTGTTCCGGAGATAAGTTTTTATTCTTCTTAACGTCGAGAAACTTCGCTCAGCAGATGCCGTTGTCACAGGTATTGTGGCCAGTATCTGCAAAAGGGTAAAAACGCTTGGGAACATGTCCTCATCACAAACTGAAATAGCATCTAATGCATTTGATGGCTTATCATTCTTCTGCTTCCAATAATCAATCCATATACTTATTTAAGATATATATATATATATTTTGCTGAATTTTTTAAATCGTTTTTGTAAAAAAGTGTGACTTCTTCGAAATCTTCCTTTATTAGATTTACAACTCGTATCGGAACGACATTAAACAGACTTGTAATTACATATATACGACTTGTAAAAACAATTATGTATAGCTTCATGTTCGGAAAATATATTATTTAAATGTGATATTACTTCGTTCAGATCTGGTATGAACAATGTTGTCCTAAAATACGCCTTGGCATCTGAACCAGGAATATTAGCCCTATACTTTTGAGTGCCTACTCTTCTAGGTAGTGCAGCTTCTATTCCAAAACTTCCTGCAAGTTGTGTGGATTCTTCAAACAGTTTATCAAACTCCGCATCTGAATTTCTTCGCATGTCACTTAATTTAGTCGTTGCCAATTTTATGAGTTCGTAAGCCTTTATTATATCTAGGTTAATCGTTTGCAAATACCGTGATAAGTTCTTATTACCACACCCACTATAAAGTCAAATTTACATACACGGTTGTGCAAACTCATTCCATCACTGCAACCTACATTTTAAAAAGGTAGTTAGATAAGAAATCATAAATGTAATTTTAACTTAATTTTCGCCATATCTGAAATAAATTTAAAGCCAACCAATAATTACACCGGTCGACAAAAACCAAAATTTTTTCTTGGGATTCTGTTTTAATGCATAGATTCTGATTCTAGACGTCAATAAACGTCAAAATCTCCAATCTTAGCTTTTAAAGTTTGTTTTTTTAATTTTACATCGATAAGAAAGTTTTAAAGTTAAAACCTTACTAAATTAGCTATAACTTTTTAAATTATGCATCGATTTTCTTCGGAATGGGCTCGTTTAATTCATGACCGAACAGACTTTACGATAAAATCATTTGTTCATTTTTAGATTGTTTTATGGGAGTTTTATTTTAAAAATATTAAAATTTTATCAAAAAATCACATTTTTTTGCAATATTTTGTAATACTACGAGTATCGTCGAAACTGCTGAACGGATGGAAAATGGTATTATATGAAGTTGAAGGCTACTTAATATTTAATTCTTTAAAACTTTCCTCAACCAAATCGGATAAATGGTTTTCGAGTTATGCCACTATATGTGGTTCAACCACTAATTTCTTTCCATATCACGCTTATCGCGAGAATTTAAAGAGACAACCCTTTAGGCTAAGAAAAAAGAGAGGTTGAACCACATATTATGGCATAACTAGAGAACCATTCATCCGAATTGGTTCAGGTAAGCTTTACAAACTTCAGAATTAAGTAGCTTTCAACTTCGCACAATACAATTTTCCATCCGTTTAGCGGTTTCCACGATATCTTACAAAGTATTGCAAAAAATCATATTTTTTGAGAAAATTTTAATAATTTTTAAATAAAAGCCTCATAAAAAACATCTGGAAACGCATAATTGTCATATTTTTGTGATTTTATCGTAAACTCTGAAAGGTTATGAATAAATTGAGACCATTCCGAAGAAAATCGATGCATAATTTAAAAAGTCTTACCGAGGAAACCATGCGCTTTTCTTATTTTTAGTTGTTATTACTTTTACTGTTACGATTTTTTACGCTTTTGTATTTTTTTTTAACGGCCTTCCAAATATTTTTCGTATTTTGTTTTGAGTGATTTTGAAAATTGTAAACAGTTTATGCCTATGTTTAAACCATTTCGGGGGGGCCCGGGGGCCCGGATACGTCCCTGAATCGTATAATTCATTGGCAACCCGTACTAGCTAGTTTGTGGCAACTCACTAGTTTGTGAAATTTAAAAAAAAATCCTACAAATTCAATATTTTATATCTCGTCCTAGAAATACAGTACATTTATTGTTTGTTTTGATTTATGTATTATTTTGCCCAATAGCTTTATTGTAAAATGTTTATATTAAATAAGTGCATTAATTTCTGAACTATTATCAGTTTTAGGAAAAACAAACAAAACAAAAAAGTATTACAAAAATATTTTTATTTAATTTCAGAGCGTGATATTGAGCAGAAAAAGGAGATAACATTAATTTCCGTTGAAAAAGTTTTTGTGGCTCATTTTGTTGAAAAAAGTACAATTATTTATATTAATTAACTGATGTAATACAATGTTTTAGTGTCAGCTCTCACAGTCCATATAGTTTTTGATTCGATTTTTTATAAACATTATCCGAACACGACAAAAAATGTAAACAGTTTACCAGAGCTAATAATTTCATTTCATTAATAATAAAATCTTACCATTACACCTTATACTGAATATTATAATTTATTTGTATTGTGGTCCTGTACGAGTGTATTGTGTATTTAATTCATAAATTTGAATTATTATTTGTCTTATTACATATTCAATTATTTATTTTTTAATATACATATCATTATGAATTTCATAATAAAATATTCTTTTTCTAATACCATAACATTCTTCTTCATTTTTAGGCAGTACCTGGAAACGCTGTGAACATTTATGTATGTACATATAGTTCAGATTTAGAAATAAAATAAATTTTGCTTGCTATATAACTTATTAAGAAAAACAAGCCAAATCGATTTATACTTTTAAATTTTAAAATATGTATTTTACAATTTTGTTTTCAGAACAAAATTATCCTTAGAATTTTCAAAAATGCACCCAATGTGCAAATTTAAAATTAGCCATTAAAAAGATACAATTAATTTAATTTTACACATTTAATGATTAATCATTAATCATTTAATGTTTAAATGTTACATATTACGTGCCGGAATAATCAGCAGCAAAATGTTTAATATTACACTCAAATTTTGATTTTTTGTTTAAATTTACACATTTATTAAACACTCAATGTTTAAATTTAAACGTAATATATAAACATTTATATGTTTAATTTTACACATCTGATGTTCAAACTATTTGTTTAAATTTAGACATAAAAGATTTAATTCTATTGTGTGTCTAAAAATGCGACTATAAAGGTAGGCAACTAGTTGAAAGTGAAAGTCTTCGTGATTGGTCCACAAATGGGCGGGTTCGGACCAATGGGCGCTGTAATTGTGTGCATATGTATATGGTGGTAGTCTACGTGATTGATCCAAAAATGGGCGAGATCAGACCAATGGGCGTGGCCCCGCCCTTATAAGTCAAATTTTGAAATTGAGATATCTTGGATAATTTGTTAGCTAGAGAACTGCAATTTAGTGTATATATATTGAGTGGCAGTCTACGTGAATTGTCTACAAATGGGCGGTATCAGACCAAAGGGCGTGTCCCCGCACATATGAGCAATTTTTTAAATTGATATATCCTGAACAACTTGTTAGCGAGAGTGCGTAATTTTGTGTATATGTATTTGGTAACAGTCTACGTGATTTGGCAAAAAATGGATGGGATAAGAAATCAGAAATCTGGGGCAACGAAGTGGACCGGGTCCAGCTATTTAAAACAGTTAATCTTGCGGTTATCTCACAAAATAAATGGTTAAAACATTGCCTAAAACTGAAAATGTCGAACAAAATTAAAAAATGTTTTTGTATCGTCCCCCCAAATAAAACAATTGTGTATACGCATAAACACCATAATTTTTTCATTGTATTATAAGAATCTACGTAATCGATTCTGTAGATGGTAAAAATTTGGTTCAATTCTACTTCCACAAAGTGGGATAAAAGTAAAACCGAAAAAATTGTGTATACGAGGTATGTTCACAAAATTTTGCGAATTTTTAATTTCCGCGGGCTACGTGTATTTGATTTTTGATATTTTGTAGCGTTATGTTGGTACTCATGTGCCTTACTTATGCTGACAAGGTCGGCCATTTTCAATGTTTAGTTAATTTTTGGCAGCTGTTGTGCTTGGATGTGTTTTAACTTGTCTTCGATTTTTATCTATTTCAGAAAATGGATCAAAGAATCTGCATCAAAGTTCTGTGAAAAACAAAATAAAGTGCGCTGTCGTTGCAACAGCTACATAAGGCAAGTAACTGGAGACCACCCAATATATGCCATAACCGATCTCCAGACTAGCAGCTGTTTGGTCTTTACCACTGAAATTAGTCAGGAGAGATACATAGATCTTTCCTGACCAAAATACAGGTTCATGGAGTGCCTTTACAGTTGGCCACAAGCAGTTTAATGTTGGGTGTCCTGGTTATTAATATTTATTATTATACACGCTGAAAAATAATCGCTTCTGTAGTATATTGTCCCAAACATATTCGGCTTGAAATATACATATGTTTAGAGTACACTCCAAATATATAATATTTGAAACACATAAATATTATATGTTTGGGAGAATATTGTTCTAAACAAAAATATGTTCCCATTCTAATATTTTTTTTATTTGGAACTAGTATTTCCGAAACAAAGATTAATTTGTATTTAATTATTTTGGCGATGTATCAATGCCTTGATTTAAAGACAAGTTTTCTGTTTTTCAGAGGCTCAAAGATCATTTTTTTTATAAATTTTAAATGTTTTTAAAATTTAATTAAAACTTAAATCGTATAATTTTTCGTGAATATAAATTGCATTGATGGATTGAAAAAAGTGATGAATTGGAATATTTATAAATTAAAAGACATTTTTAGCTATAAAGTTTAAAACGAAAACTAGGAAAAACTAACTAAAATTCGAAAAAATCAGCAAAGTTTTAAAATTTTTTTTAAATAAAATATGTTTGGAAAACTTCTTAAACAATAACTTTGTTTGTAGGTACACACATATTTTATTTGTGAAAGTCAGTTAGCAAATATATTATGTTCTAATATATTAATATATGCGTTCCAAACAAGATTTCTTGATTTTCAAATAAAATTTGTTTGTTAACAAATATATAGTATTTGAAAAAATCGCTTGCAAATATATTTTCTTTCAATTCAAACATATCAAAAATGACGATTTTCCCCCGTGTATAGATCAAGAATCGGAAGAACCAATAGATGGGATTATACTCAATCTAAACATATTTTTATCAATTTCGTGCAAAAACCTCATTTCTGCCAAATTATATAAAGATCGGACGCTAAATAGTCAGGAAAATATATATTGGTATATATATCTAAATCTGAACTGATTTTCCTCAAGTTAAGCAGTATTCGCTCCCAGATAAAGAAACTTCTTTCTGCCAAATTTTGTAATGTTCGGAAGTAAAGTAGAACTTCTGTTGCGCTTTGATACCAAATCGGGAAGAACATACATATACTACATATATGTGGGCTATATCTAAATCTGAATCGTTTTTCTCCGAATTTGGCAGTCTTAATTCATGCAGTATGAAACCTCTTTGTGCAGAATTTCGTAGTGATCGGTTATAACAAACAAAAAACATTCTCCTTTAATTTTTTGTTCGTGGCGCTTACATCTTTTTGGTGGTTATGGATCGATTTATGGGTTCTATATCTAAATTTGAACAGATTTTCCCCAAATTTGATCCCATACAAAATACAGTTTTTAGAGCACTTACATGTAAAATCGGGGTAACTTATATGGAGGCTTTATCTATATCTGAATCGATTTTCCCCAAACTTGACAGTGTTCATTCATGTAATAAGAAACGTCTTTCAGCCGTAATTTCGTAACGATCGGATATAAAATAAAATTTTTAAAGCACTTACATATCAAATCGGGGGTAACATATATATGGGGGCTATATCTAAGTCGGAACCGATTTTCCCCAAATTTTGCAATACTCATTTATGTAATAAGAAACATCTTTCTGTCGAATATCGTACTGATCCGATATAAAATACAGTTTTTACAGCTATTACATGTCAAATCAGCAATTACATGTTCTTTCATGTAATAAGAAACCTCTCGGATTGGAGGCTATATCTAAATCTAAACCGATTTTGCCCAAATTTGGAAGTGTTCATTCATGTAATAAGAAACCTCCTTCAGCAGAATTTCGTACTGATCGGATATAAAATGCGATTTTTACAGCACTTACATATCAAATCGGCGGTAACATATATATGGGAGCTATATCTTAATCTTAAAAGATTTCCCCCAAATAAATCTGAACCGATTTTCTTCAAATTTAGTAAAGCCTTCTCTCCGTCATTTTTTATATAGATCGGTTAAAAATGTTGCTTATACGGTGCATATATGCCAAATCGGAGATAAACATTAATGGGAGCCATATGTAAATCTGAACAGACTTCTACCAAATACAATGGGGATCGTCCTTGGCCAAAAAAAAATATATGTACAAAGTTTCATTGAGATCGGACCATAATTGCCACCTGTGCTTTGATTACAAGACAGACGGACATTGCTAAATCAACTCAGGAAGTGATTCTAATGTTGATTTCGATTCCGAAAAAAATGTTGCCCCGTCGACGGGAAGTTCTGAAAAATATTTACGCTTTTCAGGTGGAACTGATGTAGTCCCGTGAATCAAAAATAGCTCTTAATTCAAAATTCCAAAATGTTGTTTAAAAGGTCCAGTTTTCGTGAAAAGGGACACGAAAATGTTGCATTTGCAGAAAAGAAATCACTGTAAGTCGATCGGTATAATAAACGATGTGTCTATCTCAGCTCCTTTTGGATGTTACAAACAAATGCACAAGTTTTAATACCGGAAATATTGGTTATGAAAATTATCATAATATTTATTAAGAAAATTCCTAATTTTATGAAACATTTCATTACATACATATATGAAAAAAGGTTTCGATTTATGTAAAAAGTTTAAATAATGCTATAATTTGTTTTTATGAATCCTTCATAATATTTATAAAACTTTTATTATAGTATATGTATAAAACATTTTTCATTAATAGCGAAAATATTGGTTATTAAAATTTTCATAACATTTATGAAGAAAATTCTTAAATTTTATAAAACATTTCATTACATCTATGAAAAAAGTTTCATAAATGTTATGAATTTTTTCTACGAAGCCCAAAATAATTATGAAGCTTTTCTATGAAATCTTTCATAATATTTATACTTATAAATATTATGAAACTTTTCAATAGATTTAAGAAAAAAGGTATGAAACCGTAACCGAAAGAAAACAGCAGGAAAAAAGAATGTTGTTATGCCCGTTCGGGATAATAAAATACCGTTCGGGGCAATAAAATGCCGTTCGGTATAATAAAATGCCGTTCGGGACAATAAAATGCCGTACGGTATAATAAAATGCTGAGAGCTATTATAGTGCCACCTATAGGACAAATCACATGAATAGGTGGATAAACAATTTCAGAAATGCAACCCTGCCCAAATATTTAGAAAAGCCAAAGCAAGGGTTCGATTGTCATGTCGGAAAACGCACATGACACAAAATTTGTTACACCAAAACAAATTAGAAGATGAAGTAAATCAATTATTATCGGGTAGGGATAATGTTAACCGCATAGATGGCAAAGACGAAAATGCTTAAGATGCGGCAGATGGCTTGCACACAATACAAAGACAAAAATACTAAAGATACGGCAGATGGTTTGCACGCAATATACCGAAGATGGCGTTGTTTCATTGGGGCCCAATCTTTTACTCGAGAAACAGATGTCGTTAGTGCATAAGGGTCTAATCTTTTTTTAAAGAACGGCTGGACTAAGGAATTTCCCACTTAATTATATCTCCGGGACTTGGTATTATTAAGAAATTGAAGTAAAAGTAGAAATGTCGTCAAAACTGGTGAAAATTAATTCGTAGTTTATTAGAAATGAATACTGTACTGTACACATGTGTTCCAAGAAAAACCATGCTCCATCTATGCGGTTAAAATTATCCCTATCGGGTAATTTGATTTGCCTCATCTTTAGTATTTTTGTCTTTGTATATGGAGCTTGGTTTTTTTGAAACACATGTGTACAGTACATAAATATCAATTGCTAATTTTTAATAAAATACGATGTAATGTTAATTACTTTCAATGATATTCATCAATTTCTTAATAATACTAAGCCTCTTATGGTGTTTTCTTTTGTGCCAAAAAATGCTACATTTTTTATGCCTTTCGCCCCAAAAATGCCTTTTTGTCTTCGATTGTAAAATAAATGCTGACTGTGAAAGGGTTTCGTTTTCTTTTGTGAAAAATGTCGCACTTGCACGGGGCAAAAATGCAACATTTCAGCCCTGTATTTAATCGAAGGGGTGGACGCTGCCCTACAAAACCGATGTTTTTTCGGCGTCGAGCGAATAGCCTAAATACCAGCGTGTGTCCGTGCGTGCTTTTTTATAATGGAGTTTTGTCAGATTTACTTTTAGTGAGTTAGAAGGCTGGTTTTTCGCATTTTTGTTATCGATTCTGACTATAAAAAATGCAGCAGTACAGGAGGGCGTAGGCGACATTATTACTATGCTGCTCTCTGACAGGGCAACATCTTTTTTTAGAAAAGAAAACACCATTAGAAAGAATTATGAGGAAGATTTTGGAATAAACGAGACGAGAATGCACTAACGACATCTGAGGATGTCGTTTTTTCAGTAAAAGGTTGAGGCTTAATGAAGCAGCGCCATCTGAGGTACATTGTATGCAACCATTTGCGCATCTTTAGGATTTGTGTCTTTGGTTGCACCAAAGACAAAAATACTAAAGATACGGCAGATGGTTTGCACGCAATATACCGAAGATGGCGTTGTTTCATTGGGGCCCAATCTTTTACTCGAGAAACAGATGTCGTTAGTGCATAAGGGTCTAATCTTTTTTTAAAGAACGGCTGGACTAAGGAATTTCCCACTTAATTATATCTCCGGGACTTGGTATTATTAAGAAATTGAAGTAAAAGTAGAAATGTCGTCAAAACTGGTGAAAATTAATTCGTAGTTTATTAGAAATGAATACTGTACTGTACACATGTGTTCCAAGAAAAACCATGCTCCATCTATGCGGTTAAAATTATCCCTATCGGGTAATTTGATTTGCCTCATCTTTAGTATTTTTGTCTTTGGTTGCACCGTCAAAAAACAGAGCTCAGAACCAAACCTAATTGGAAGCGTACATTATAAAATACACTACCAAAGGGCTGCGTGTTTTACTCACCACACGATTTTTGTACGATTTGGAGCATGCTAAATTAGCAGAGGTGCCGGGGAATTTATAAAATGTCGGAACATGATGTGGTGACATTATTTTTCAGATACGAAATCACCATAAGATGGGACAAATCAAATTACCTAGGGATAATTTTAACCCCATAGATGCAGCTTGGTTTTCTTGGAACACGTGTGTAGAGTACATAAATATACATTGTTTATTTCTAATCGAATACGAATTAATTTACACCAGTTTTAACGATATTTCTTCCTTTACTTCGATTTCTTAATAATACCAAGTCCCGGAGATATAATTAAGTGGAGGATTCGGTAGTCCAGCAGTTCTTTAAAAAAAGATGAGCCCCTTATGCACTAACGACACCTATTTCTCGAGTAAAAGATTGGCCCCAATGAAACAACGTCATCGTCCGATCTGCAAATCGTCACGATTTGCAGATCGGACAACATTGCCAGAAAAATGGCGGAAAAATGCAACCATGTGAATTTACAACCGTGTGA
The DNA here is from genome assembly GCA_963930755.1 of Eudasyphora cyanicolor. Classification (NCBI taxonomy): domain Eukaryota; kingdom Metazoa; phylum Arthropoda; class Insecta; order Diptera; family Muscidae; genus Eudasyphora; species Eudasyphora cyanicolor. The sequence continues at coordinate 98,049,726 of OZ005737.1, forward strand.
ACATACAATTTTTGTTTTGCAACGTTAGCAGAAAAGTCATTGCGAGATAATTTGCAGATTGTTATATGTGCGAAGTTTATGCATGTGACAACGACGCCATTGCCAGAAAAACATTTTTTTGCAACACTGTCTATAATGTATTTCTTTTGGCAATCCTGCATATAAATATTTACAAAATATATTGTAAATATATGAAATTGTAATGTTTTCTTGTAATCGTCTGAACTGTCAATTCACCTTTGCCTAACAATCTGTCATTGTCCTTATATTTGCAGCAAAGACAAAAATACTAAAGATACGGCAGATGGTTTGCACACAATATACCGAAGATGGCGCTGTTTCATTGGGGCCCAATCTTTTACTCGAGAAACAGATGTCGTTAATGCAAGCTCCATCTATGCGGTTAAAATTATCCCTATCGGGTAATTTGATTTACCTCATCTTTAGTATTTTTGTCTTTGTTTGCAGCACTTTAACAGGGTTGGTAACGTTTGCTGATCTGGCAATCGTATATACTCAGCTTTAGGTATATTGTGCAAAGACAAAAATACTAAAGATGAGGCAAATCAAATTACCCGATAGGGATAATTTTAACCGCATAGATGGAGCATGGTTTTTCTTGGAACACATGTGTACAGTACAGTAATTTTCACCAGTTTTGACGACATTTCTACTTTTACTTCAATTTCTTAATAATACCAAGTCCCGGAGATATAATTAAGTGGGAAATTCCTTAGTCCAGCCGTTCTTTAAAAAAAGATTAGACCCTTATGCACTAACGACATCTGTTTCTCGAGTAAAAGATTGGGCCCCAATGAAACAACGCCATCTTCGGTATATTGCGTGCAAACCATCTGCCGTATCTTTAGTATTTTTGTCTTTGCCATATATGCGGTTAAAATTATCCCTACAGCATAATTTGATTTAACTCATCTTTAGGATTTTTGTCTTTGGTGCAACACTCCACACCGTGGGCGGGGCTGTGTGTGAAAAATTCGATATTTTCGCATTTGCGGAGTGTAATATTTTTGCAAGCGAAATCGAAACACGTTCATACTGCTGCACCATTTTTACAAACGAACCTAAAAATGCGGTTTCAGTGTAAAATGAAGAAAAAATTTTACATTTTTTGTGCACAAACGAAATCTGGGGTTGTCGTTTTTTGAGTAAAAGGTTGAGGCTCAATGAAACAGCGTCATCTGAGGTATATTGTATGCAAACCATCCGCCGCATCTGTTGGATTTGAGTCTTTGGTTGCACCGTCAAAAAGCAGAGTACAGAACCAAACATAATTGAAAGCGTACATTCTAAAATTCACTACCAAATGGCTGCGCAGTAATGTAGGTATGGGCTTTACTCACCGCACGATATTTGTGCGAATGCAAATTTAGCAGAGCGTGCAGGCGGAATTTTTTAATGTCGCAACATGATGTGTTGACATTAATTTTCAAAAACGAAATCACCATTAGACGCTTATGCACTAATTACATCTGTTTCTCGAGTAAAAGATTGGGCCACAAAGAAATAGCGCCATCTTAGGTATATTGAGTGCAAACCATCTGCCGAATCTTCAGCATTTTTGTTTATGAATTGTTAGAAATTCCAAAGATGTGGCGGACAATTATTTTTTGGAGAAAGTGTCTCAAAGTTCCAGAAAAACACGCAAAATATACGATTTCAAAAATTAAATTTTCCCAAACCGACGTGAACTCAACTTCTCACCAACAGTGGGAATTCAATTCAGAGAGGTGAATGAAACAAATTATTATACAGGGTGGCCCAAAATGACCGAAGGGGTTTGAATTCATTGTACACGGTAAAAATCACAATTTTTTGTTTGAATTGAAATAAAAATATTTGAACACAAGTTTTTAATATAATAAATTTTTGGTCAAATACAATTTATTTGCAAAACTATCAAAAATTATTTTGTAGAGCATATCTGAAGATACTCGTATGTGTTACAACAATATATATTTTTGGGAACTAATATTCTCAAATAAAATATATGTTTAATACAAATAACAGTATTGCTTAGGAATTTCTCCAAGTATATTTTATTTAAATTGTAAAATTTTTCTGACCTTTTCCAGTTTAAATTATACCTTCCAGTTATAAATAGCATTCGCTTTGTTATAATTCACTCTTTTTTTAATTTATAAATATTCCAATTAAAGGGTTTTCCAACAAGAGGTGTTATTTTGGTAAAATGCCAGTTTTTGAGATAAATGATCGGATGTTTATTTCATAATAAAGAGGAAGGTATGCCGTTAATAAAGAAAAACAAGGTGTTAAATCACAAGATCTCGGTGCCCAATTGTGATCACCTCTTCGAGAGATAACACGGTCCGGAAACTTTTCCCGTAACAGAGCAATGGCTTCGTTGCTTGTGTGGTACGTAGCGCCGTCTTGTTGAATGTAAACGTTGTCCTGATCAATACCATCCAACTCCGACCATAAAAAATCATTAATCATCTCTCGATAGCGCAATCCATTCACCGTAACTGTTGACCCAACCTCATTTTCGAAAAAGTAAGGTCCAATGACCCCGCCGGACCATAAACCGCACCAAACAATCATACGTTGAGGATGGAGAGGCTTCTCTGAGGATGGATGGGTTTTCCGAGCCCCAGATGCGACAATTTTGCTTGTTGACGTAGCCACCGAGGTGGAAATGGGCCTCATCAGTCAAGATGATTTTTCGATGATTTTTCAATCATCGAATGCGTTTTGCAAATTTCAATGCGTTGTTGAATCGTGTGTCGTTCCAATTTTAGTAATGGCGTAGTTTCTACTTGTCAAATGTCAAAGAATAAAACCTTCAAAAGTGACAACTATCGAAATACCGGGTGATTCAAAATAACACCTCTTGTTGGAAAACCCGTTATTTTTTTGTTGTCAGTTCATCAAACAATTTATTGTTATCTAAGATCATACAATTTGTACATAAAAAAATTAACTTAGAATTAATGGATTCATATATTTTCTGAATCTTTGTTTCGGAAACAATAGTCCCAAATTAAAATATTATTCGCCCCTGTCCTGGCTTTCGCATCAGCATTAATTGTGGGGATCGAATTTTAGTATCGTTTGCTGTTACTACAAAAGAAACTGAAGTCCGGAATCAACATGATTTACGAGAAAAGGGGCATTTGGTAAATCCGAATCCACAAAATTTTTGTGGATGTGAAAGCCAGCACGGGGGCGAAACAAAGATTTGTTTAGAAAAACATCTTCCCAAACATAAAATGTTTGGGGTCGTACCTGGCTCCCGTTGGGGTTCCGCTAGGTCTCGGGACGTTGGGTGCTTTTTCGGTCTGCTTCTCGGTTGTCTCCTCCTGCCAACTGCTCTCCCTCAGCGGTGGGGCAACTTCTTCAGCCTCTGGCTTGGTTGGACGTCTCTTTGTTGGACGTCTCTTTTTTGTTCGACAGGTAACTCCTTAAGCTTTTCGCCAGTTTTTATTTCAATAAAATCGGGTCAGCAGTTATTGGTGAATTCAAGGTCAAAGTTGAACTTGTGAATTTTTTTAATATTTGCAGACATATTCCTCCATGAATATTTGGTATTACATATATTTTCCTGCAGTTTCCTTGGTATATTCATTAAATTGTTTAGCATCAATTTGTTTATGGCACGCAAGTACATCGATAATTGTTTTAAAGCTTGAAATGAGATTTATATCAACACCAGTTGTTTGAGATGCTTTTTCGGGATCAGAAAAGAACCTTCTTACTGTATTCCCATAATTGGTATTGCCTGATCCTTGTTTTGGTTGCTATATAATCAACCCAATCAGAAATTCATCCTGAACATGTTTATTTTTTAAATTTCTTAAATCCTTGTTGGTGTCATTGTTTCTTATTGATCCTGTAGGTCCAAAATCCAAATCATAACTGATTTTAAGTATGTGTTCCATAAATCGTATTCTTGTATGTAGTGGGGATAATCCAAATTCATATGCATCAGTTTCACCTACTGATTTTTCCGGGACTTGGTTTAATGGGTGTTATTGGCACGTCTTATAACGTTTTTGTACCACCCACACAAATGGACCTTTTTGTACCAAAAGTTAACAGCTTTTAACTTTAATGCCAGTGCATACAAATACTTGTACAGTGCAATGCTTCTATAGTACATAGAGTCTAGAGAAAAGTGTTGTGGTTTAAATTCAAATTTGATTGATCTGCAGTATTTCGTAGAAGATGGTGTTTGATTTTTCCAAATATCTTTTGTCTGCATCGTTCTGGTCGAAGGTTCCGAGTCTTCCAAATTCGTTATCAATCGCAATGGCACAAGAACCATCACATCCCCATTTGCAAAAGAGAGTTAACTTGCAGTTCCCATATTTCTTCAAATCATGTCCTTTAAATGATTGCAGCAAGCTTTGAGCTGTATGATTAAGTAGGTCTTGAAGTTTTACCTCTGCCGAACTCGATGTGATGTGATTCAATCGCACGCAACCTGAGCTGTGTATATTCAAATCCAAAAATAATGCTAATGCCTCTTCATTTGAGAACTGTTTTTCATCGCTTGGAGTTGGAATACTCTTAATAATTCGTTTTGTTTTCAGAGGACTATCGTTTAAAACTTTTTCAACAATTTCGGCTTTTGTGCGTTGTGTTTGTGATCGCAATTGGTGTAACAAGCTTTCTGCAATAGTTTCACATCCGATTTCTTCATTGATATCCTGAAGTTTCCGCCTTTTATATCTATTGCTACAGTTGCCGAGTGATTTTGGTGGTCTCCCACAATTGTTTTGATTTTTACTTTCTGAAGATACTTGGACACTAAGTTCGCCCTCTAACCATATTGCAAAGGTCTTATAAAATTGATGTTTATTCCATCCAACTTGTTTGTAGCGCTTAGTTAAGTTGTTGATGAAAATATTGAATTTATTTTGCAATTCCAATTGTATATCGATGCTTGAGGAATTTACTTTGCTTCGAACGTTACTTAAAACATCTTCCTTCTTTTTGATTCTAAAATACTATTCGGATAATTCTTTATAGCTGAAGTTCTCCATTTTTTTTAATATTCTAAATTTGATTGTTTTTGCTTGGATATAATTTTGCAACTGAGTTTGTATTCGAATACCACTGGATTTTATCCTTTTCTTACATGTACGAGTATAGTGTCATACTCTGTTCATAAGTAGCATAAACATATGTAAAATAAAAAACGACCCAAAAAACTAAAGATGTCATAAATATGGTAAATATGTCATAAAACACAAGCAACTTGGCTTGGTGTACCTACAACATAGTCATATGAACAGGTAAAATAAAAAGAACAATCAATTTTTTCCCGAGTAATTCCATTAAAATTAAAAAAGTGTTCTACAGGCTGGTCGGGGCAGATACAAAAGTATATATAGGCTTAAAGAGGGCACTTTCACCTTTCTTCGGGTACCAAAATCTTCTTAAGTCTCTTGATGCAAAAAAGTTTCATTCCAATAAAATGCCAATTGGACAAAAATATAGTACCTGTGGAAATATGTTATAACAAACCACGTGTAAACAGTACAGTAATACTTTTGACAATTTCTCAAAAAGTACTATCCTACCTACGTAACAAAAAAAAATGAACCCTCAATCGATAATAGTTTGCGAGAAATGAAAATTTCCTTCTATATACAAAAATTACGTTTTTTCAAAATTACATAAAATATATGTTTTCAGCAGCACAATATCTCAATATGTTTGCTATTGAATGACATTAAAATTTTAGAAATCGACGATGACAAAAAATTTGACTTTCACCCGAATCATCCCTATTGTTTATATCCGTACTACCCCAGATAGTATGGTGAGCGTTCGTGTCGGCGCCAACAATCAGCTCGACCTCGTCAGACGTTGCTTCTTTTACTACTTCCCTGAATAGAACAGTCGGTACTACAGCTTCATAAGGAAAGTAACTGGAGACCACCCAATATATACGATTACCGATCTCCAGACTAGCAGATGTTTGGTCTTTACCACTTAAATTAGCCAGGAGAAAGATACTTAGATCTTTCCAAAATGCAGGTTCATGGAATGCCTTCACAGTGGGCCACAAGCAGTTTAAAGTTAGGTGTCCTGATGCGTCCAGATGCGTCAAAGAGTCCGGAGACTCCCCTCAGCCCACCTCACCCGCTCGACTCAGAGCAGCCTTATACAGGTTTACTGATCTGGCACCACCGAAATATAAGAGCTTTACTCTCCCCTGATGCCATCCTGCATCGTTGCAGATTGTGCCCGGCATTTCTCTACGGACATCGAGGTAATGAGCCATAATGGCTGATTGCACATGGCTCCATTTATCCTTGAGGATGGATCCATCCTCACTACTTCTGTCTATAACGCCCATCACTAGACTCTCCTTCGCCACTTCATTGAAGGGCTTGGTGAGTGTCCTGTTGATGGTGACATTAGGGCCTCTTGCCTTTTTCGAAGGCAGGAGTTCATCAGGTGATCTGATTCTTTTGACTTTATTAGCCGTTAACACAGCTGAAATGTGGCTCTTTCAGCCGGCTGATTGGCCTTAGAAGCATCTATGACGCCTTTAGCCCAGGTAAGTGACTCTTTTTGTTTTTCGGTAACAGCCGAAACCTCAACAGCCTCCAACTTCGTCAAAACTCTGAGCGCTATCCGGTGCTCATTGTGCTTCCGTTTTGACGGTCGGACATGACGTTTTCCCCTCACCGTACCACCTGTTGTGAGTACTGGGGGGAAATTTTCACCATGTTTGGTGTGGTCGGCTTTGGCCAAGACCAACGGACGGACAGTAGGACGACTGGGGAACCCCGCTCCATCGGAACGCGAAGACATCCCCGTCAATGAATTTTTTTGTCTGTATAAGCCCGTAATAGGTACTACGATGTAGGCCTTCCAGACTTTGTACAGATTTTTGTTTTGTTTTTGCGATTGCGTACTGCGTAATAGATTTTAACTATCAGCTCTGTGCTAAACACGTCCGTTCACTACGACTGATCAGCAACGATTGACCCTTTTTTGTATTTATTTTTGTTAAGACAATACTTCTGATTTATGTTTATTTTAATTAAAACGCCTTTTTTATATTTTACTTTTTGGTTTACAGAATTTTATTAATTTAAATTAAACACTGTTTTATTTTATTTTAGTGTGTGTGGTTCAGGCTGGTATAAAAACGAATGAATAAATATAAGGCCCTTATTCATAAAATGTTAAAGAAGGCTTGAGGAACGTTTTAGCAGTGTTAAAGCGTTCTTCAAACCTTCATTAAATTTTTATGAATAAGGGCCAAATAGTCTGAGCCACACAACACCTCTTTCCACCGCCGTACCGATCGAACTTGACGCCGATGACTGCCAAATCAAAAGTGGCCCTTACACGACGCAAATCAAAAAAGGGTCCCTTACACGCCGCCAAACAAAGGTGGCCTCACACGACTGCCAATGAACAACTTTTTAGAGCACCACAAAACACTGTATCACTTCCTAGAGCTACGCTATGTGCCAGAATACATGTGATTCTATCATATAACACAGCTCTATCAGTGAAATACGTGTTTGATAGTGGCTGCTATTAAGTTGGACGGCAAATGGCATCGTGTAATACGCGGACAACTGGGTGGAAATGACAAAATGTTAGCTTAGAGGCGATTAGTACCACTGACGTTTCGTGACGTAACGGGGTCGCAAAGAGACCGTAAGAACCCGTAACTGACGTAATCGGTAAAAATGGTACCAAATCGATTGGAAACCACCACAATGATACGATGAACCACGAATAAGGCGGAAACGTAACATTGTGGTACCAATTGTGCCTTTGCGAAGCGAACATTCCGCCAAACCAGACGGGGATGGACGACATGTTCTTTTTAGATTGTTTAAGAGAACTAACGAGGAGTAAACATTCCCTTAGGCAAGTTCATGCTGGAAGGTTGGCAAATGGGCCATGACCCAGAAAGAAAAAATTCAATCATACCCTCCAATATACACTTGACCTGGGCGCCTATAATAAAACTATCAAAGTAATAAACTAGTTTAACGTCTAATGACTAAAATGACTTAAGTCTAGTTTTTAATTCAATGTTATGAATAAGAAAAAGGGCAATGATAAATAATACACGTATAGACACACTTTCATCCCTGGGATCCGCGATTAACAAAGGAACTTAAACTAATTTGTATTTCATGTTTTCAATTTCATATTGAGGTATCAAAAAATTACTTGTTGATACAAGTGAGATCCTTAGAGGGAAAAAGGCACTTAAAGCGATCCCAGGAGATGAATGTGTTTTACGACAAAAAAATATAAGGGTAATTCGGTCTTTTAGATAACGTAAATAGGAAGTAATTCAATAAAAAATAAGAGCCACGAAATCTGCTGAGCCACATGGTGTCATCAGAGCAGTGTTACCATAACCATTTTTCGCAAAGGAGGACTTTTGTTCCAGAAAAGGAGGACATTTGTAACATTTACAAAGAGAGTTTGGAACTTTGGGAGGATATTTAAATAACACAGTATTTGGAAAGAATGAACATTTTACTATGATCACCAATTAAACTTTAAACCCGTAAGGAATGTACCGTAGATCCTATCGGAGCAGAATAAGAGAAATATAATCAAGTTTTATAAACGTGATTTTTCTAATCATAATGATTTGTCCAACAAGTTGTATTTTATCGCGCTTATATGGCAAATCGGAGGTACATATATATGAGGCCTATACCTAAATCTGAACAAAACTTTCTTCAAATTTGGTATGTTTTGCACTTGGGTGCTACATTAAAATCTGAACCGATTTACACAAAATTCGACAATGTCCTTGGATCAAGAAACTCCATCCAACTTAATTTCAAAGTGATTGGATATAAAAACTGTTTGCGTAGAGCAAAAACGCCAATTTGGAAAGAACATATATATGGGGCCTTTATCTAAATCTGAACCGATTTTGACCAATATCTTGCCAGGTGTGAAGGAGTCCTTATTGCCAAATGTCAGCAAGATCGGAGTGAAAATGAGACATGTGCTTAACGAACAGCTTTAAATGGACAGACAAACATTGGACATTGTTAGACTAATAAATCGATACTGAGTCGATCGGTGTATTTTAGAGTTGGTCTACCTTCATTATTTTTAGGTGTTCATTATAAGTTCGTCCGAATCTTATATGTATACCCTCGGCCATCGATCGCATGTGAACTGTTTTGGGTTCAAATATACTCATATTACCAAATTTCAACCCGAAATGAAATTTGTGGTATTTGTTGCGTTAAGAAGTAAAATCTTGAGATACCTTTTTATGAGGGCTATATCAAAACATGGACCTATGATGTTCGTGTGACGGGTTCCGGATATAAATACACCCATAATATCAACATTCAGACCGATAAGTTGAAATTTGCAGTCTCTATGGCGTTAATGAGTCAAATCGGACAGGTGCTATATATAGGGGCTAAACTTGTACCAAATTTCAGTCATCTAGCTCAATTATTGTAGTAATTCTTGTGGAGGTTTACTGTTTGTGAAAAATATAAATTTGTAACAAAAGGAGGACAAATCTAACATTTTTGAAAAAGGGAGGGAGGAAATGTCCTCCGAAAGGAGAACGTATGGTAACCCTGCATCAGAGGGTCTACTGTTGCTCCTCGAACGGAGCCAAATCTTGTAGCTCCCGATGTCCTTCGCCAAAGAATACAGGTCCAAAAGCGGTAAATTGAATGGCACACCGACCCGGATGAGTAATAGCGGCGCCCTTCAACACCGCTCCAAGCACTTCTGCCCCCAACAGCAGCTTATAAGGGTATGGGATAAACAAATTCTGGTCGGCCAAGTGGGCACCTCCCACCACAGGATGGTGAAGCGTCCACACGGTATCGAGGAGTGGGTCCATAAAGCGTGTCCACCACAGCGCATCGAATGTCGATCACGTCACGTTCGAAAAGGCGATGTTTTAGGGTCACCACCGTATACCCTTTATTGATTCGACAATGGTACTCTTCTGCCGCGTTAAGAGTGGTGCACGACCGTTCTATATTGGGGTCAATCTTTAGCCGTATGACCTTGTTCCAGCCAGAGCGGTTGGGGAACAAGCGTGCCATTGCAGTCATCGATAACCAAGTCGTGTTCGGTCCTGTGGGATGTAAGAGGGTGTTGTACTGACATCTACACAAACGACAGCTGGATTCGTTGGGAAAGTCGCTCCTCTCGTGAGACTGGGCAAGGCAGCTTTGTACAAGCTTGCCTTGCCCAGTCTCAGCTTTTTCGCAACGGATGGACGGTTCAAGCACCAACAAGTAAAAGCGTTAAGTTCGGCCATGCCGAATCTTATGTACCCTCCACCATGGATAGCATGTGACGTCACAAAATAACTCAAACCTAAAGAAAATAACACCGAAAAACACAAAAAAAATATCGTAGATGAGAACAGTAGGAATAATGTAGTAGATGAGAACAGTAGGAATAACAACAAGTTGGATGCTATATATGGGAGCTATATCTAAATATGGACCGATATCGCCCATTTTCAATCCCAAGCTATAAGAAGTATCTATACCAAATTTCAGCCACCTAGCTCAAGTATTATAGATTGTAGCGTGATTACAACAGACGGACGGACGGACATGGATAAATCGTCTTAGAATTTTACGACGACAAGGGAATCGAACGTTGAAGGAGCCCGAAGCAAAGACAGGATATTATTAAACGTTCTTTAGGTAGGCAAGGACATGGGGGAGAGGAAGCAACAGTAGAAAAACAACCCTATTTATGAACCACGTGGTAGTAAAACTATTTTGTGAATGGGCCTAGTAATTAAACCGTTTTGAGTTCAGCTACTCGAACTCGGTTGTCAGGGCCACAAACTACTTTTGTGACTCGACCCAGAAGCCATTCTGTTGGACAGACTTGTTCGTGCCGCATAACAACAAGGTCGTCGACATGAATATCGACCTGAGGGACTTTCCATTTGTTCAGTTCGACGAGATACTCTTTTTTCCATCTGCGACACAACTCAGCCTGGGTCGCCTTAACTTTCCGCCACCTATTTATCACAGAATCAATTGAAGGCACTTCCTCAGGTTCTGCAGGGGATAGAATCGGGGCGCCGATCAGGAAATGACCTGGGTAAGAGCTGACAGATCGTCGTAGGCAGAGAACCAAGAGGACGACAGTTGATACACGCTTCTATGCTTGACAGGAGAGTCGAAAACGCCTCGAACGTGAATTTGAGCTGACCACTAATTTTCTTCAAATGAATTTTGAAGCTTTTTACTCCGGCCTCCCACAGACGTCCCATGTGAGGTGCGCCAGCTGGAATAAAGTGCCACGAAAGTTGTCGTTGGCCATATTTCGAGACCACTTCGTCTCTCAATTCTTTGACACGAGCCTTGAAGGTGGCATCGATTTGTCGAGCAGCTCCAACAAAGTTTCTACCGTTGTCGGAATACATTTTACTTGGACAGCCGCGACGAGCCACAAATCTCGCAAAGGCGCCCAAGAATGCGAGAGTGGAAAGATCGCTCACAGCCTCTAAATGGATGGCCTTGGTCGAAAAACAGACGAAGTGACACATAGCCTTTCATCATTCTACAAAAACGTTCTGTGAAACTTCTAATGTCGAATGGGCCAGAGAAATCGACCCCGGTATTAGTGAAAGGGCGACAGTGACTAACTCTTTCTTCCGGAAGTACTGACATTATCTGATTTTGACACTTTTTCTTGTAAATGACGCATTCTTTGCAGTTTCGAATATGATGTTTCACCAATTTTTTTACCTATAAAATCCAACATTCTAAACGGATCGTATTTAGGACAAGTCGAGGTCCACCATGAAGAGTTAAGATGAATAAAGTCCACGTATAAGCGTGATAATCTAGTTTCGTATGGGATTATTATCGGGTGACGTTCATTATAGGACAAACATTATAGGACAAACAAAATGCCATGTTTGTCCAGAAACGGAGTAAGCGTCCATATGGGACTAGAAGAGATGACTTTCTGGTTTCTACTGAGACATGTATGATCTTCAGGAAAATGTCGAACTTGAGCCAACCATAAACGACGATTCCGAACAAAAGTCAACACCTCTGCAATTTTCTTTTTCTGTTTTTCTGTTTGTGGTCCTCTGGACTCTTCTGACGTCTCAAATTCTCTAGTTGATACGGGCCACGAAGTCTTCCCTAGCCCAAGCCATTCTGGGCCGTGCCACCACAAACTGTTATCTTTCAAATCCCAAGTGATCAGACCCCGGGTTGCTAGATCAGCAGGGTTAGAACTCGAAGCCACGTGATAGAAAGACGTGTTTCCAACCTTTTCAAGTATAGTAGTAATTCTATTGCCAACAAAAGTCTCCCACGTTCACGAAGGTTTTTTGAGCCAGGCCAAAACAATTGTGGAATCGGACCACAAATATAAAGGAACATTTTTGGCGTCAAAATGAGAAGTCATCGAGTCTATCAATTCTGCTAGAAGTACTGCACCACAGAATTTTAGGCGAGGAATAGATGGTTTCTTGATTGGAGCCACTTTTGTCTTGGCCACCAACAAATTTGTCAAAACTTGACAGTCTATCTGAACCCTAACATACAATATTTGGACCTATTTCCGAAAAGTCAGACTTAGAAGGCAGATCGACCACATATCTGCCATCTAGGGTTGCCAGACGGTCGGGATTTTCCCGACTTTTCGCATATTTACAGAGTCCCGATTATTGAAGTAATTTAGGGGGAATCCCGACTTTTTTCCATTTACTCTCTACACTATGAAAAATAAAAGCGCAGTAAAAAAATAATATAGAAAGTTCAAGAAAATGCTATTTTCATATGTACTTGTTATGTAAAGGGTGTCCCAAGAAGAGCGCAATTTTTTAATTTTAAATAAAACACAGATATTTAAGAAAAAATCGTGAAACTTTATTATATCGTAAAGTAGACAGAATGAGGTTATGTATGGAACAATATATCGTGCAGATGGCCGCCGCGGCTTTGCTGGCATGCACGCGATCTTTTAATGAAATTTTCAATGACCGTTTTGCATGAATGCTGCGGTATTTCATTAATGCAGCGTCCAATTTCGTCTTTTAAGGCTTGAGTCGTCGTCGGCTTATTCGCGTAAACCATCGACTTTAAAAAACCCCAAAGAAAAAAATCTAATGGTGTTAAATCGCACGATCTAGGCGGCCAATTCTGCCAATTCAATTTTCATGTTGTCTCTCCAATACCCAATTAACGAACTCCCTTCGCTGTCCATGGTCAGTTGGCTTCAGTTCCTGAGTCAATTGAACTTTGTATGCATGAAGATGCAAATCTTTCGTCAAAATTCGCTGCAAAGTGGATTTGGAGACACCAATTTGCTGAGCTCGGTGTCGAATTCAGGTGGATGGAGTTTGAGCGACATCATCACGTACAGCTGCGACATTTTCGGTCGATCGACCTGGTCGATGGCGCGTTGTTGTCTTTACATCACTAACAGACCCAGTTTCGGCAAATTTATCCATTAATCTCTTTACAGTTGACTCTTTTGGAGCATTATTGTGACCCCAAATTGATCGCAATTTGCGAACTGTAGCCGCAAAACTTTCACCATTTTCGTAAAACAATTTCACAATGAGAATGCGTTGTTCATTCGTGTAGCGCTCCATTTTTACTAACCTCGTACCTTCTACTAACAAACAATAACAATTATTCAAATGTCAAACAATGACACTTCGAATGTTGCGAGATTTAAAAATTGCGTTCTTCTTGGGACACCCTTTACATTTGTAATTTTTCCGTCACTAATCTTTTATCTTTCAAGAAATGTAAATTTTTAACGAATTCAGCAACTTATCTAAAAGAATAGCTATTAACGTGGGCGAATTTGGTAGAAATTTCAAAAGTTATACAAATTTTAGATGCAGTGTCCTATGACATGTTGTGCATCGGCTACTGCAATCTTCGAATATATTTAATTTAAAAAATATTTCCAAAACTTTGAATACTTAATGCAAATAAATATTTGTTTCGGAAATAACAGTCACATTGGGATGCAAACAAATATTTGTTTAGAATAACATAGAATAACATGTGTACCAAATATTATATGTTTAGAGTGTACCATAAACATATATATATGTTTCAAGCCGAATATGTTTGGGACAATATACTACAGAAGCGATTTTTTTCAGCGTGTATAGTTTACATCCAACCGTTTTAAAGTAAAAGCGAATTTCGTGAAGAATAACACAAAGAAAGTATTTGTGGCAAACATAATATTGACCTATAGTGTATATAAGTTTTTAATATTCTTATGTTAGACTTTTATTGAAACTGTAATGAGTTTTTTTAAAATGCCAAAACCAATAAAATATTATCTTTTTATTTGTCCCGACAAATCCCGCTTTTAAGTCTCGGTTATCCCGACTTTTCGAATACTGTGTCTGGCAACCCTACTGCCATCAGAGCGACGCAAAGTTGTTGAACAATAAATTTCTTCACATCTTTTATCCTCTTCGGAGAGTATTTTTTCCTGGAACCCTCTTCTATTTCCCAAAATTTTGTTAACTGGTCATCTATAGGAACTAATGTGAAATGAGAAACTCTGCTAACACGAGATTGAACATTATCGGTAGCTGGACCAGTAACTATCCAGCCAAAAATAGTTTCTTGAGCCACCAGCGATCCAAAGATACCATGTTGAATATAAGTCACCCCCAAGAAGCATATCCATCGCACTACTTTTGTAAAACTCTGGATCCGTATATATTGACCCGTAGGGGTCAAATGATCTATATTAACCCATGCTGTCGCAAGCATCACTTTTTTAGAAAAAGAAGTGTGTAGTGTTTGCACGGTATTATTCGTATTAGAATTAGTGGACTGTATATTTCGACCTCTTGACGTGCTAGGAAAATTGGATACCAAATTGCCTTGAACCACTGTTCCTGTTTGAGCCTGAGTCCTATTGAAATCCCTATGAAGCAGATTATGATGCTTACCTTGACATTTCGAACAACCATTTTGACTTGGACAACTAATGGGTGATCCATTTCGAGGTTTCCTACTTTTTTAAAAAAAAACACAGAAAATTCAAATTGAATGGGGAATGTTTGTTATCATTTAAAAGAACATTCTATGGCATGTATTTTTTGAAGATTATGTCTATCAAATATTGGCCGCGGCTACGTCTCACATGGTCCATCCGTTGAGTCCAATTTTCGATGACTCGTTCGAGCATTTCGACTAGTAACTGGCGAATGACACGCGTGATGTTTTGATCCAAGGCCTGAATCGAAGCGGGTTTGTCCGCATAAACTTTAGACTTTACATATCCCCGCAGGAAAAAGTCTAACGGTGTGGTATCACACGATCTTGGTGGCCAATCGACCGGCCCAAAACGTGAAATTATCTGCTCGCCGAAGTGTTCTCTCAATAAATCCATTGATTGATGCGATGTTTGGGAAGTGGCGCCGTTTTGTTGAAACCAAATGTCGCCGAGATCACGAGCTTCAATTTCAGGCATCAAATAGTCGGTTCTCATGGCACGATAACGGTCGCCATTGACGGTTACGTTCTCACCGGCATCAAGAAATATGGACCGATGATTCCGGTACGTCGGATCGGGAATTGGTCAAGGGCAAGATAGCTCTTAACGAGAGCTAAAATATTGCTCATGGATGTCAAAGTCGTGGGTCGACTGGAAAGTGTTTTTTTTTGGATTTACAAAACATGGACTTAGCGCAATTGGCGAACGATTATTTTGATAATAAAACTGAATAATTAGTAAACGTTGTTCGGGCGTAAGTGTTTCCATGATGAAATGCCAAACAATACTTAACAAAAATAACATGACAGCATTACTCGACTCACACGTGATCTGTCAAAAAAGGCTATTGAAAAAAGTATCTCTACTTAGATCACCCTATATTATAAATGTGTCCTAACTTCAAACAGTTGAAGCAATACTTGAATTTCCAAGGTGTCGAAGCTCTTATTTTCTGATCCATACTCAGAAATTTATGACAAGTACTGATGGGGTGAGAATCTTTACATAACTTACAACGAGACACGTCGGATGTTGTATGATCTGCCTTAGACTTCTTTACTTTCGTGCTAGTCTGATTAGTCTTCCTTACTATTCTATCTGAACTACTAGACCACTGGTTAGATGTATTTAAAATGTCCGATACACTCTCTAAAGCATGGATCCTATCAGCCAAAAAGGCATCAAGATCAATCCACTGAGGAATCTCAGTTTTATTTTTGATCGACTGTTCCCAAAGACCCAATGTTTGTTCAGACAACCTAGCTGAGCAGAGAAACACAAATATCGGATCCCATGAACTAATATCGACTTTGAACAACTTTAGCACTGACATGATATTATTTATTTCTCTCTGAAGTCTCTTAATTTCTTGAAAAGAATCCTTCTGACATGGCGCTTTATTGAACAATAACCTCAATTGAGTGTTTACTAAAATACGTTTGTTCTCATATTGATTATTTAAGCTTGACCACGCTATATCGAAAATTTCAGCCGTCAGAGATAGGTTTCTATTTATCGCTATGGCCTCACCGTCAGTTTTTTGAAAAAGATAAAACAATTTCTCAACAGCACTAAGTCTGGAGTTGTTTATGAAAATCGTCGTAAACATATCCCTAAATGTGGGCCACGAAATGTAGTCTCCTTTGAAAGCGCCAGTGTCACATGGAGGAACATGTACAGAAAAGTCTGGTTTGGGACCTACCTTGTCTTTAGGGCCACTATCAGAGAAAACCTGCTTTGCTTTCGCAATAAGGTTAACACATCTAATATAAAGGGTGGTTAAATTTTAAGGGCCGATTTTGAATAAAACACAAATTATTTAGGAAATTATTGTCATTTCTTTTTATTATAATAATATTGGTATGGTTCAATTATGTATGGAATAAAATATCGGCCAAATGGCCGCCGCGACCTCGGCGGCGATGGTCCAAATTTTCGATGACGCTGAGGCATAATTGATAATTAATGTGCCGAATGATATCATCCTTTAGCTCTTGAATTGTTGCTGGCTTATCGACGTACACCTTTTCTTTCAAATAACCCCAAAGAAAGAAGTCCAACGGTGTCGAATCACATGATCTTGGCGGCCAATTGACATCGCCACGACGTGAGATAACGCGGCCATTGAATTTGTTGCGCAACAGAGCCATTGTTTCGTTAGCTGTGTGGCAAGTGGCACCGTCCTGTTGAAACCGGTTTGCTGAAATTTGCGCACAATTCTCCCGATTGTGGACACATTTGGTCGATTATGCTAATCAAAAAAACATCACGAAGTGCACGAAATGCATTTTGATTTGAACGCCCATTTTCGTAAAAGGCTTAAAAAACTTTAACGCGTTGCTCGATTGTGTATCTTTCCATGGTTCAAATTGAGTTAGTCTGAAATTGAGAAATGTCAAATGAAATGCAGAAAAAACTTGACGTTTAGGTGTTGTTCACATTCAACAACGGCCCTTACTATTTAACCACCCTTTATATTTTGTGATCCTGAATCTTCTTCTTCTCTGACGCCTCTGAACAGTACTCCTCATAAATCGTCTTGTATTTTACCCAAAGCATTTCCAATTCGTTCCTCTCACAATCTATAGCTTCCTTAGAATAGGACGAAAAGTATTCTTCTTTCAACCGATTTTCGAATCGGGCCACTTCATCTACGACTTCATTAAACTTATCCCCAATCGACATATTAACGAATTATTTTAAAAGAGATTATTCGAAAAAATTTCCAAACTCGATAAAAATTATCAGCTTCTCAATATCACTGATGAAACGAACCACTAGTTCCTCTCAGTGTACCAAATTTTAGAAAATGTAAAATAAAAATTTTCAAAAAAGTTATTTTAATCTTGAGTGATGAACTTGAGAAAGGGTCTGCCTTTTCGCTCTTAAAACACTCTATATCAAGAAAAGATATTAATAATATACTAACCGTAAAACCACTCGAAAACAAAAGCAACAAATCTTTCCAAAAAAATCTGATTTTCCAAATAAAAATACTTTATTTGTATCCAAAATGTCAAAAACCAATGTTTCTAAACTAAATTTTATTGTATTTTCCAAAACTGTAGAAACTCAGTTTTGAGGGACAGACAATCCGTATAAATTTTTTAAAAAAATTCCAGAAGAAGAATTGGATCAGCCAATTCCAGACACAATTGAGCAACAATGGCCAAAAAAACTTTTAAATCCCGAAAAAATCACAATCTCGAAAATTTAATTTTATTTATTCTTCCAAAAAGAAACAATTTTTGTCCACTTTTGGCCCACAAAGACCAAAATCTCGTTAATCTTGTCAACAATTTCCAATAAAAATTGTCTCTTTGATAGAAAGAGGCACAAATTCCAATGGAAATCACGAAAAGCAACAACTTTCATAAAAAACACAAACAAAAATTGCAATAGAGACAAGAGCAAATCTAAAGTTTAATAGTGTAGAACGGGACAGACAATTCTCTGCCAATATGTCCGCCAATTCTTATGTACGAGTCATGGATGCCAGCTTAGTGCTTTTCGCACCAGATTTAGTGCTATTCAGACCACCTAATACGCGAAAAATTTTCAGTTAGTGCCAAATGAAAAAAATGCACTAACTGTACGCTTTTCACATTTTTCGTTAGTGCTTTTGACGCTTTTCGTACATTTGTTAGAACAAATCTGGTAACATAAAGAAATTAGACTATTTTGCTACACCATATGTATGTATTCAAGATTTGGCATCTTATACGCCACAATTAGCATCAAATCTTTACGAAATTTGACATAGAAAGTTGATGTCGCCAATAATAAAATCTGGCAAATTTTATGAAATTTGTGCAGGTTTAGATATATCCGTCATATATACTGATATACCAATTTTGGGTCTAAGCGCCATAGAATACCCCTTTCTCATCAGATCTACATACAATTTAGTATATAAATTCAACCAGAAATGGATACTTCAAATTTAAAGAAAATTGGATCAGATTTAGATATAGACTCCATAACATATAATTCCCAATGTTGAATGTAGACGCTTTAAAATCCGCATTTCCGAAAACATCTACATAATTTTTAACAGAACGTTTTTAAAAACGAACGTTGAAAAATTTGACGAAAATAGGTTCAGATTAAGGTATGTCCTCTGTATATTTCTATATCCCTGATATTGAATCTAAGCGCCATAAAATAAAATTTTTTTGACATATTATTCTCATTAAGAAAACAACTTTGATAAAATTTGACAAAACATATTTCTTTATATTCTGCTCTGATGGTGGCGGATATAATGTTGTTTCTCCCGACTAAAGAAATATTAGGCATGTTTTCGTTACAAGCTAGCACTTTTAGTTTAGCACTTTGCAACGAAAACAACTGACTTCCACTAACTGGCACATAAGCAATAAGTGGCGGATTTTCACTATCTGGTAGCAATGGTGTCATGAGTTGCGAAGAAAGAACAGTGCGAAACAGACAAAAAAAATCGTGAAACGTATTTATAAAACATATATTTACTATTCTATGTTCAATTGTTTACACTCTTTTGCAAATATTAAAATAATTTCCCATTTTTGTTCTTCTTCTTCCCGTTAATTCACAATAATTGATAAAATCCCTCCAAAAATGGGATGCCATATTGCTAAATATAGGGTGCCCAATCTGGCAACATCATACTCGATTAAGACATGAACACAAGCACCAAACTTCATCGGGAACTAATAGTGCTTAGCTCCCCATACAAATTAAGCACTTATGGTGTAACGAAAACACGCCTATTATAGCTTAGTGCTTTTTTACGCTTTTTAAATTTTTCATTACGCTTTTGCTTCGGAAAAAGTTGGCATCACTGGTACGAGTCTATTTAAATATGGCTTCTATATACTTCTGTGGCGTCCTTTCAATACATAGACGAATGTCTATGTATATGTGACTTGCAAATTTCGAAGCTAACCTCAAAAAAACACTGTCTCAAACACACTATTTCTTTTACGCAACGACGTCGAAACAACTTTATTTTGTAACACTTTTATTGAAAAATACCAAAAAAAAAATTATTACGCTCATTTAATCCTTTTTAACGGGCGAAGGACCAATGTTTGGGCCGTACCTGGCTCCCGTTGGGGTTCCGCTTGGTCACGGGACGTTGGGTGCTTTTTCGGTCTGCTCCTCGGTTGTCTCCTCCGGCCAGCTGCTCTCCCCTCGGCGGTGGGCAAACTTCTTCAGCCTCTGGCTTGGCTGGACGTTTCCCCTCGGCGGTGGGGTCCGTTCCCTCGGCGGTGGGAACACGAACAACTTTGGGTGGACGAGCTCCTCGCACGATCTGGTGAGCCACCTTTGGCTTGCCAGCCTTTGGTGGGGTCCGTTCCCTCGGCGGTGGGAACACGAACAACTTTGGGTGGACGAGCTCCTCGTACGACCTGGTGAGCCACCTATGGCTTGCCAGCCTTTGTTTAGCGTTTGCCGGTTTTCTCCACGGATGTGTATGTGTGGCAGTGGCGGCTTTTTTATTTCACCCTTTTTAGTCTTTATTTTTATTAAAAACCAGTAAGGAAAGGCAGAAAGTCAGAAAGTCAGTCGCGGCCGACTATATAATACCCTACACCTCCCTAACAATGCGATAAGGGTCATTGCGATAATTATTTGCAATAATTGGTAAATGGGTAGGAACATATTATCTAATTCTAAACCGATAATCGCTAAATTTAGCAATATTCGTTCCTAAATTGAGAAACATCTTTCTGCAAAATTTAAATGATCGGAAGTAAAGTACAACTTATATAGCGCTTTGATACCAAATCAGGAGGAACATATATATGGAGGTTATATATCACTCTGAACGGATTTCCCTGAATACTAATTCATGTAAACAGACCTCTTTCTGTCAAATTTCGTTCTGATCGGATATAAAATACAGTCACTGATCGGATATAAAATAACATTTTTACAGGGCTTACATGTCAAATCGGGGTAACTTATATATGGGGGCTATATCTAAATCTGAACTGATTTTTTCCAAATTTGGCAGTATTCCTTCACGTAATAAGAGACCTCTTTTTCCGAATTTCGCACTGATCGGATATAAAATACAGTTTCTACAGCGCTTACATGTCAAATCTGGGGTTACATATATATGGGGGCTATATCTAAATCTAAACCGATTTTCTCCGAATTTAGCAGTATTCCTTCATGTAATAAGAAACCTCTTTCTGCCGAATTTCATACTAATCGGATATAAAACACAGTTTCTACAGCGCTTACATGTCAAATCGGGGCTTACATATATATGGGGGTTATATCTAAATCTGGACCGATTTTCTCCGAATTTAGCAGTATTCCTTCGTGTAATAAGAAACCTCTTTCTGCCGAATTTCATACTGATCGGATATAAAATAAAGTTTTTACAGCGCTTACATGTCAAATAGGGGGTAACATATATATGGGGGCTATATCTAAATCTGATTTTAACCAAATTCAATAGGGATCGTCCTTGGGCCAAACAAATGATATGATATGAAAAGTTTCGTCGAGATCGGACCATAATTGCGACCTGTACTTTGATTACAAGAATACATGCACAGACAGACGGACATAGCTAAATCAACTCAGAAAGTGATTCTAAGTCGATCGGTATAATTAACGATGGGTCTATTTGCTCTCCTTTTGGGTGTTACAAACAAATGCACAAAGTTATAAAACCCTGTACCACAGTGTGGTGTAGGGTATAAACACTTCTGATTTATGTTTAGTTTGATTAAAACACCTTTTGATACCCTTTGTGCATTTGTTTGTAACACCCAAAAGGAGAAGAGATAGACCCATTGTTTATTATATGGATCGACTTGTAATAACTTTCTGAGTCGATTTAGCTATGTCTATCTGTCTGTAGATGTATTCTTGTAATCAAAGTACAGGTCGCAATTATGGTCCGATCTCAACGAAACTTTGCACATATCTTTATTTAGGCCCATGGATGATCCATATTGAATTTGGTTCAAATCGGTTCAGATTTACATATAGCTTCCATATATATGTATGTAACTCCGATTTGGCATATATGCAATGTATAAACAACATTTTTGAACCGATTTGTACAAAAATTAACAGAGAGTAGTCTCGTGATACACTTAGAGACAATCCAAATTTTGGGGGAAATCGGTTCAGATTTAGATATAGTCCCCATATATATGTTACACCCGATCTGACATGTAAGCGCTGTAGAAACTGTATTTTATATCCGATCAGTACGAAATTCAGCAGAAAGAGGTTTCTTATTACATGAAGGAATACTGCCAAATTCGGAGTAAATTTGTTCAGATTTAGATATAGCCCCCATATATATGTTACCCCCGATTTGAAATTCAAGCACTGTAGAAACTGTATTTTATATCCGATCAGAGCGAAATTCGGCAGAAAGAGGTTTCTTATTACATGAAGGAATACTGCCAAATTCATGCACAGACAGACGGACATAGCTAAATCAACTCAGAAAGTGATTCTAAGTCGATCGGTATAATTAACGATGGGTCTATTTGCTCTCCTTTTGGGTGTTACAAACAAATGCACAAAGTTATAAAACCCTGTACCACAGTGTGGTGTAGGGTATAAACACTTCTGATTTATGTTTATTTTGATTAAAACACCTTTTTATACCCTTTGTGCATTTGTTTGTAACACCCAAAAGGAGAAGAGATAGACCCATAGTTTATTATATGGATCGACTTGTAATAACTTTCTGAGTCGATTTAGCTATGTCTATCTGTCTGTAGATGTATTCTTGTAATCAAAGTACAGGTCGCAATTATGGTCCGATCTCAACGAAACTTTGCACAACTTTGGATGATCCCTATTGAATTTGGTTCAAATCGGTTCAGATTTACATATAGCATCCATATATATGTATGTACCTCCGATTTGGCATAAATGCAATGTATAACCAACATTTTTTAACCGATTTGTACAAAAATTTACAGAGAGTAGTCTCGTGATACACTTAGAGACAATACAAAATTTGGGGGAAATCGGTTCAGATTTAGATATAGTCCCCATATATATGTTACACCCGATCTGACATGTAAGCGCTGTAGAAACTGTATTTTATATCCGATCAGTACGAAATTCAGCAGAAAGAGGTTTCTTATTACATGAAGGAATACGACAAATTCGGAGTAAATTTGTTCAGATTTAGATATAGCCCCCATATATATGTTACCCCCGATTTGAAATTCAAGCGCTGTAGAAAGTGTATTTTATATCCGATCAGAGCGAAATTCGGCAGAAAGAGGTTTCTTATTCCATAAAGGAATGCTGCCAAATTCGGAGAAAATCGGTTCAGATTTAGATATAGCCCCCATATGTATGTTACCCCCGATTTGAAATTCAAGCGCTGTAGAAACTGTATTTAATGTCCGATCACAGCGAAATTCGGCAGAAAGAGGTTGCTTTTTACATGAAGGAATACTGCCAAATTCGGAGCAAATCGGTTCAGATTTAGATATAGCCCCCATATATATGTTAGCCCCGATTTGACATCTAAGCGCTGTAGAGACTGTATTTTATATTCGATCAGTACGAAATTCGACAGAAAGAGGTTTCTTAATTCATGAAGGAATACTGCTAAATTCGGAGAAAATCGGTTCAGATTTATTTATAGCCCCCAAATATATTTTAGTCGCGATTTGACATATAAGCGCTTTAGAGACTGTATTTTATATTCGATCAGTACGAAATTCGACAGAAAGAGGTTTCTATTTTACATGAATGAGTATTCAGGGAAAATCGATTCAGATTAATATATAACCTCCATATATATGTTCCTCCTGATTTGGTTACAAAGCGCTATAGAAGTTGTACTTTACTTCCGATCATTACAAAATTCTCCAGAAAGATGTTTCTCAATTTAGGAACGAATATTGCTTAATTTAGCGATTATCGGTTCAGAATTAGGTATATCCACATATATATGTTCTTACTCAATTTCCAATTATTCCAAATTTTGACCCTTATCGCATTGTTAGGGAGGTGTAGGGTATTATATAGTCGGCCCCGCCCGACTTTCTGCCTTTCCTTACTGGTTTATATTTTACTTTTTGGATTACAGAATATTTATTAATTAAACGTAAACACTGTTTTATTTTATTTTAGTGTGTGTTCAACACACTAAAATAACGAATGAATACACGGGGCAAAATCGCCTTTTTTGATATGTTTGAATCGAAAGAAAATATATTTGGAACACAAATTTTTAAATATTATATATTTCTTAGCAAATAAATTTTATTTGAAAATCAATAAAATATATTTGGAACGCATATATTAATATATTACAACAAATTATATTTGCAAACTAAATTTCTCAAATAAAATATGTGTTTAAATACAAATAAAATTATTATTTAGGAATTTTTCCAAATATATTTTATTTAAAAAATATTTCCAAAACTTTTGCTGAGTTTTTCATATTTCAGTTTCAATTTTTCTTGGGTTTCGAATTGTACCTACCAGTTATGATACCATATGCAGCATTACCTTCCGTTTTAAATAAATCATTTCAAATTTCTGAGTATTCCAAGGTATCATTAGTTGTCAATCCTCTAAGTACTTTATATTGATCTAAGATTATATGATTTAAATTATTATTTTTTACGAACATTAAAAATTTCTTAAAATTTAACTTTGAATTACTGAAAAATTTGACACAATTATGTATTTTATGAATACATACTTAAATGCAAATAAATATTTGTTTCGGAAATAATGGTCCCAAATAAAAACATATTGGAATGTAAACAAATATTTGTTTAGAACAACATCTTCCCAAATACACAATTTTTGTGTGTACCAAATATTACATGCTTAGAGTCTACCCCAAACATATATATGTTTCAAGCCGAATATGTTTGGGACAATATACTACAGAAGCGATTTTTTTTCAGCGTGTAAATTATAATAGTCTGAGCCACACATCAACTCTTTCCACCGCCGCACCGATCGAACTTGCTGCCGATGACTGTCAAATCAAAAGCGGCCCTTACACGGCGGAAATCAAAAAGGGTTCCTTACACGCCGCCAAACAAAGGTGGCCTTCACACGAATGCCAAAGAACAACTGTTTAGAGCACCACAAAACACTGTATCACTTCCTAGAGCTACGGTATGTGACAGAATAGATGTGATTCTATCAAATAACACAGCTCCATCAGTGAAATATGTGTTTGATACAGTGATGCCAACTTTTTCCGAAGCAAAAGCGTAATGAATAATTGAAAACGCGTAAAAGCGCGTAAATTCCAAACAAAAAGGCGTAAAAGCACTAAACTATAACATTGCTTTAGTGAGGCGGAGACGACTACATTATATCCTACACGACCCCATCTGAGCAGAATTAAACAAAATGTTTCGAAAATCGTTATCAGTTTTGTTTTCCTAATGAAAATAATATGTCCAAAAATTTGTATTTT
Organism: Eudasyphora cyanicolor; assembly: GCA_963930755.1. Taxonomy (NCBI): domain Eukaryota; kingdom Metazoa; phylum Arthropoda; class Insecta; order Diptera; family Muscidae; genus Eudasyphora; species Eudasyphora cyanicolor. The sequence continues at coordinate 98,075,146 of OZ005737.1, forward strand.
ATGGCGCTTACATTCAAAATCAGGATATAGATACTTACAGGGAACATACTCGTATCTGAACCTATTTTCGTCAAATTTGACAACGTTCCTATTTATTTCAAGAATCTGATATCTGTTAAAAATTATAGAGATCTGTTGACAATGTCGATTTTAAACATTTAACATAGGTATATGGAGTTATGGAGTCTATATCTAAATCTGGGCCATTTTGCAGTGTTCATTCCTGGTTGAAGGAACCGCTATATACTAAATTGTATATAGATCTGATGAGAAACGGGTATTTTATGGCGCTAAGACTCAAAAGATTTAAAGCTGCAAGAATGTCGTAAAATTTGCCAGAGTTTATTATACGCTAAAACTACTTTCCAATACCAAATTTAGTAAAGATTTGATACAAAATGTGGCGTCTATGCAGCGTTGATGCCGAATCGGGATGTACATACATATGGTGAAGTAAAATAGTCTAATTTCTTTATGTTACCAGATGTGATCTGACAAATGTACAAAAAACGTCAAAAGCACTAACGAAAAATTTGAAAAGCGTACAGTTAGTGCTTTTTTTTCGTTTGGCACTAACTGAACACTTTTCACGTATTGGGTAGTCTGAAAAGCACTAAATCTGTGGCATCCCTGGTTTGATAGTGGCTGCTATTAAGTTGGACGGCAAATTGCATCGTGTAAAACGTCCCATGAACTTACAAACCGCGGATTCACATGGCGATCGGCGCGGACAGCTGGGTGGAAATGACTACATGTTCGCTTAGACGCGATTAGTACCACTGACGTTTCGTGACGTAACAGGTTCGCAAAGAGAACGTAAGAACCCGTAAAAAATGGTACCAAATCGATTGGAAACCACCACAATGATACGATGAACCACGAATAAGGCGGAAACGTAACATTGTTGTATCAATCCCGCCTTTGCTAAGCGAACATATAATATTTGTTTGTATCAAATGTTATATATTTAGAGGGTACTCTTAACATATATATTTCAAGCGGAATATGTTTGACACAATATACTACTGAACAAAATTTTAAAATTTTGTTGACCTTTTCGAATTTTAGTTTTAATTTTTCCTTGGTTTCGATTTATACCTTGCAGTTATAAATAGCATTAAGTTTTGGTTTAAAACACTCATTTTCAATTTCTTAATATTCCAATATTTTGAAAGTGGCGTATACGCCAATCTGCTTTTCAACCAAGAGTAGTATCGTTAAGAGGATAGGTGAATAATATTAATATATGATTTAGATTCAGTTCATCTGAAGAGTTCAATGCTTCTATACTAAGTAAACGTTTCCGCATTTGATGTCTTTTTTCAGGGGTGAATCGAGAAAAGCAGAATGGCGTTTACGCCACTTTAAAAATTAACAGTTAATATTTAAAATCAAACAAATTTTAGATACAGCGCATATTTTTATATATTACAACAAAATCTAGTTGGGAACTTATTTTCTCAAATTAAAGTTTTGTTTACATACTAATAAAATTATTGTTTAGGAATTTCTTCAAGTATATTTTATTAAAAATATTTCAAAAACTATTTATCTCAAATATCTTCATAATTAAGAAAAAAACTGAATGTGGAAAGTGCCTGCAACATTTAAAATTTTTTTTTTCAAATTGTGAAAAATTTGAATCTTGCCATTTTTCGCGGCTATACTTCGATTAGAGTAATGGACACATGGACTAAAGGCTGGTACACACGGTCGTTAGATCTTACAATGTTGTCAGCAAAATGTAAAACAAAACGTAACCAGTGAACTTAAAATTTTTGTCTTGCAACGATAACAGAAAAGCCATTCTCAGTACATTGTAAGATTTGCGAAGTTTATGCATTTGACAATGACGCCATTACCAGAGAAACATTTTATTGTTAACACTGACTATAAAATATTTTTATTGGAAACCCGCCTATAAATATTTACAAATCCAATCGCCTGAACTGACAATATACCCTTTGCTAACAATCTGTCATCGACAGTTAATTGGCAGCACCTTGACATAAATAAATATATTAGGGCCTTATTTATAAAAAGTTAAAGAAGGTTTGAGGAACGCTTTAGCAGTGTTAAACCGTTCTTCAAACCTTCATTAAATTTTTATGAATAAGGGCCTTAGTATATAAATATTTTTTCGATAAAAAGATTTGCCCTCATGGCTCGATATCATAATTTTATGTTGCGTGTTGATTGGCACTAATGTGAAAAAGTGCAAGAAAAACACACAAAATAAAGTTTTAAAATAACAGTTTTCATGAACTCAACGCATGCACACGAGTATGAACTCACCTTTCAGTGAGGTGAATGAAATAGTGGCTCTTCTTCTAAAATCTCTCTGGTCTTAACTTTCCAGTGAAGAGTATTTTATTGGATAATTCAAAAAGGAATTGAACAAAAAAAAACAAAACACAGAAATCCAAAATTTTTTCTGAAAATTTGTTACTAATAATATTGAAATTTGTTAATACTAACAAATCTAAACTACACAGGGCAAAATCGACTTTATTGATATGTTTGAATGGAAGGAAAATATATATTGGGAAAAGAAATTTTGAAATGTCCCCATATATATGTTAGCCCCGATTTGACCTCTAAGCGCTGTAGAGACTGTATTTTATATTCGATCAGTACGAAATTCGACAGAAAGAGGTTTCTTAATTCATGAAGGAATACTGCTAAATTCGGAGAAAATCGGTTCAGATTTATTTATAGCCCCCAAATATATTTTAGTCGCGATTTGACATATAAGCGCTGTAGAGACTGTATTTTATATTCGATCAGTACGAAATTCGACAGAAAGAGGTTTCTATTTTACATGAATGAGTATTCAGGGAAAATCGATTCAGATTAATATATAACCTCCATATATATGTTCCTCCTGATTTGGTTACAAAGCGCTATAGAAGTTGTACTTTACTTCCGATCATTACAAAATTCTCCAGAAAGATGTTTCTCAATTTAGGAACGAATATTGCTTAATTTAGCGATTATCGGTTCAGAATTAGGTATATCCACATATATATGTTCTTACTCAATTTCCAATTATTCCAAATTATTATCGCAATGACCCTTATCGCATTGTTAGGGAGGTGTAGGGTATTATATAGTCGGCCCCGCCCGACTTTCTGCCTTTCCTTACTGGTTTATATTTTACTTTTTGGATTACAGAATATTTATTAATTAAACGTAAACACTGTTTTATTTTATTTTAGTGTGTGTGTTCAACACACTAAAATAACGAATGAATAAATTATAATAGTCTGAGCCACACATCAACTCTTTCCACCGCCGCACCGATCGAACTTGCCGCCGATGACTGTCAAATCAAAAGCGGCCCTTACACGGCGCAAATCAAAAAGGGTCCCGCCGAACAAAGGTGGCCTTCACACGAATGCCAAAGAACAACTGTTTAGAGCACCACAAAACACTGTATCACTTCCTAGAGCTACGGTATGTGACAGAATAGATGTGATTCTATCAAATAACACAGCTCCATCAGTGAAATATGTGTTTGATACAGTGATGCCAACTTTTTCCGAAGCAAAAGCGTAATGAATAATTGAAAACGCGTAAAAGCGCGTAAATTCCAAACAAAAAGGCGTAAAAGCACTAAACTATAACATTGCTTTAGTGAGGCGGAGACGACTACATTATATCCTACACGACCCCATCTGAGCAGAATTAAACAAAATGTTTCGAAAATCGTTATCAGTTTTGTTTTCCTAATGAAAATAATATGTCCAAAAATTTGTATTTTATGGCGCTTACATTCAAAATCAGGATATAGATACTTACAGGGAACATACTCGTATCTGAACCTATTTTCGTCAAATTTGACAACGTTCCTATTTATTTCAAGAATCTGATATCTGTTAAAAATTATAGAGATCTGTTGACAATGTCGATTTTAAACATTTAAATACCTATATGGAGTTATGGAGTCTATATCTAAATCTGGGCCAATTTTCCCTACATTTTGCAGTGTTCATTCCTGGTTGAAGGAACCGCTATATACTAAATTGTATATAGATCTGATGAGAAACGGGTATTTTATGGCGCTAAGACTCAAAAGATTTAAAGCTGCAAGAATGTCGTAAAATTTGCCAGAGTTTATTATACGCTAAAACTACTTTCCAATACCAAATTTAGTAAAGATTTGATACAAAATGTGGCGTCTATGCAGCGTTGATGCCGAATCGGGATGTACATACATATGGTGAAGTAAAATAGTCTAATTTCTTTATGTTACCAGATGTGATCTGACAAATGTACAAAAAACGTCAAAAGCACTAACGAAAAATTTGAAAAGCGTACAGTTAGTGCTTTTTTTTCGTTTGGCACTAACTGAACACTTTTCGCGTATTGGGTAGTCTGAAAAGCACTAAATCTGTGGCATCCCTGGTTTGATAGTGGCTGCTATTAAGTTGGACGGCAAATTGCATCGTGTAAAACGTCCCATGAACTTACAAACCGCGGATTCACATGGCGATCGGCGCGGACAGCTGGGTGGAAATGACTACATGTTCGCTTAGACGCGATTAGTACCACTGACGTTTCGTGACGTAACAGGTTCGCAAAGAGAACGTAAGAACCCGTAAAAAATGGTACCAAATCGATTGGAAACCACCACAATGATACGATGAACCACGAATAAGGCGGAAACGTAACATTGTTGTACCAATCCCGCCTTTGCTAAGCGAACATATAATATTTGTTTGTATCAAATGTTATATATTTAGAGGGTACTCTTAACATATATATTTCAAGCGGAATATGTTTGACACAATATACTACTGAACAAAATTTTAAAATTTTGTTGACCTTTTCGAATTTTAGTTTTAATTTTTCCTTGGTTTCGATTTATACCTTGCAGTTATAAATAGCATTAAGTTTTGGTTTAAAACACTCATTTTCAATTTCTTAATATTCCAATATTTTGAAAGTGGCGTATACGCCAATCTGCTTTTCAACCAAGAGTAGTATCGTTAAGAGGATAGGTGAATAATATAAATATATGATTTAGATTCAGTTCATCTGAAGAGTTCAATGCTTCTATACTAAGTAAACATTTCCGCATTTGATGTCTTTTTTCAGGGGTGAATCGAGAAAAGCAGAATGGCGTTTACGCCACTTTAAAAATTAACAGTTAATATTTAAAATCAAACAAATTTTAGATACAGCGCATATTTTTATATATTACAACAAAATCTAGTTGGGAACTTATTTTCTCAAATTAAAGTTTTGTTTACATACTAATAAAATTATTGTTTAGGAATTTCTTCAAGTATATTTTATTAAAAATATTTCAAAAACTATTTATCTCAAATATCTTCATAATTAAGAAAAAAACTGCATGTGGAAAGTGCCTGCAACATTTAAAATTTTTTTTTTCAAATTGTGAAAAATTTGAATCTTGCCATTTTTCGCGGCTATACTTCGATTAGAGTAATGGACACATGGACTAAAGGCTGGTACACACGGTCGTTAGATCTTACAATGTTGTCAGCAAAATGTAAAACAAAACGTAACCAGTGAACTTAAAATTTTTGTCTTGCAACGATAACAGAAAAGCCATTCTCAGTACATTGTAAGATTTGCGAAGTTTATGCATTTGACAATGGCGCCATTACCAGAGAAACATTTTATTGTTAACACTGACTATAAAATATTTTTATTGGAAACCCGCCTATAAATATTTACAAATGCAATCGCCTGAACTGACAATATACCCTTTGCTAACAATCTGTCATCGACAGTTAATTGGCAGCACCTTGACATAAATAAATATATTAGGGCCTTATTTATAAAAAGTTAAAGAAGGTTTGAGGAACGCTTTAGCAGTGTTAAACCGTTCTTCAAACCTTCATTAAATTTTTATGAATAAGGGCCTTAGTATATAAATATTTTTTCGATAAAAAGATTTGCCCTCATGGCTCGATATCATAATTTTATGTTGCGTGTTGATTGGCACTAATGTGAAAAAGTGCAAGAAAAACACACAAAATAAAGTTTTAAAATAACAGTTTTCATGAACTCAACGCATGCACACGAGTATGAACTCACCTTTCAGTGAGGTGAATGAAATAGTGGCTCTTCTTCTAAAGTCTCTCTGGTCTTAACTTTCCAGTGAAGAGTAATTTATTGGATAACTAGCGGACCCGGCGAACTTCGCCTCGCCCCAATTTAACGCCTTCAGATAAACTCCAGAGTGATAATAAAACACAGATAGTTAAAATTTTAATGCGATTTGTTTAAAAGGAATCGAAATCAGTAGAGAGCGATGTGATAAAGAACAAACAACGAAGACAGAAGACAGGCAACGTACAGATGACCGTGCGAAAAACAGGGAAATTCGAGATCAATTCCACAGACTTCCTACGATTTGTCTTGAGATTTATTGATTGTCATCGTAAAAGCCAATCGTACAGGGAACTGAATCCGCTTGAATTGGAATGAAAGATCAGTTGGAATAATCGGAATTCGTGGGATAAGGACTTCCTCTCCTTTGAATTTTCCCTTGATGATCGTCGCCTGAATCACATTGTGCATCAGTTTCATAATGGACAACCGCGAACTATGCACAATTTCGGATGATTCAGATTCCGCAACATGATTATGATCGATTCCACCTTCAGCTGTAAATTATGCGGCGGAGCTCCTGGCACATCAAGCGAGTTCGATTTTACTTTGAATAATAAAATTCATGCTATCGACGTCCTTATTCTTCGCTGCTAATATTGCCCGTTCACTAATCTAATCGAGATTTGGAAACACTTTGGTGATGAGTTCCTCGTTCGACGATGTGAACTCGCAAAAATTTGCCGGGAACAATATCAATGCAGTGGAAACATCAACAGTAATTTGGCCATTGCCAATCGCCAACAGTTGTTTCGAGAATTCAAGAGCCGATGAGTCGTTCTGCAACGCGACTCTCATGTTCGTGGTCAATTTCAACTTCTTGACATGCCGCCACAAAGACCACGATTTCAGGCATGCATTAATTTCATCGGCAGTAGATTTCGGGATGACGGTAAGCGTTTGACGAAAATCTCCGGAGAGCAATATCATAGACTCACCAAATTGTCTCAAATCACGTCGTAAATCCTTCATCGTTCGGTCAACTGCCTCCAGAGCTCGTTTATGCGCCATCGTGCATTCATCCGAAATTATGATTTTGCAGTGCCCGCAATCCAATAAGATAACCTTACCACTTATACTCAAACTTATTATCTGAAAAAATTTTCGAACTGATAAATATCGCGTTGAATTTTAATTGATCGTAATGCTTGTACCGTTTGTCGATGTGATACGCGAAATCAGTGTAACAATACGCAAAACTCGAATGAATTGCAGCAAGAAAAATAGCACATACTCGTACATATGTTTAATAGAAAACTTTTTTGTTTAATAGAAAATTAATAAAAAAAATTGGATTCAAAAAGAGAGTAGTAGATAGGAACAATAGGAATCTCGCAAGAAATAGCAATTTTCGATTTTCCCAATTTTCCGACTTTTCCGGAGGGTTTTCCCAAAATTTTCTTCCGTAACAACCTTCTCCAGGCAAATACGAACAACTGAAAAAAAAATTGAGCCAAATCGCTCCAGCCGTTCTGACGTGATGCCTTTACACAGATGGACCGTTTCATTTTTAAATATATAAGATTCAAAAAGGAATTGAACAAAAAAAAACAAAACACAGAAATCCAAAATTTTTTCTGAAAATTTGTTACTAATAATATTGAAATTTGTTATTACTAACAAATCTAAACTACACAGGGCAAAATCGACTTTATTGATATGTTTGAATGGAAGGAAAATATATTTGGAAAAGAAATTTTGAAATGTTATATATTTCTGAGCAAACAAATTTTATTTAGTTAATTGGCAGCACTTTGACAGAGTTGATAAATAAATATATTAGTATATAAATATTTTTTCGATAAAATGTCGTTTACGATAGATTTGCCCTCATGGCTCGATATCATAATTTTATTTTGCGTGTTGATTGGCATGAATGTGAAAAAGTGCAAGAAAAACACTCAAAATAAAGTTTTAAAATAACATTTTTCATGAACTCAACTTATGCACACGAGTATGAACTCACCTTTCAGTGAGGTGAATGAAATAGTGGCTCTTCTTCTAAAATCTCTTTGGTCTTAACCTTCCAGTGAAGAGTAATTTATTGGATAATTCAAAAAAGAATTGAACAAAAAAAAACAAAACACAGAAACCCAACATTTTTTTTCTGAAAATTTGTTAGTAATTATATTGAAATTTGTTATTACTAAGAAATCTAAGCTACACAGGGCAAAATCGACTTTATTGATAGGTTTGAATGGAAGGAAAATATATTTGGAAAAGAAATTTTTAAATATTATATATTTCTGAGCAAACAAATTTTTTGAAAATCAATAAAATTAATTTCGAACGCATATATTAATATGTTACAACAGAATATATTTCCAAAAAAAAATATGTGTTTATACACAAATAAAATTATTGTTTAGGAATTTCTCCAAATATATTTTGTTTAAAAAAGCCTTTCAGAACGTTGCAGGTTTTTCGAATTTCATTTTTAATTTTTCATTGATTACGAGTTATACCTTACAATTAAGAATGACATACGTAGTAATAACTTTTGTTTAAAGCACTAAATTTTAATTTCTATTTATTCTAAATCGATATTTGTTGCCAACCCACCAAGCAATGTATCATTATGCAAGATTATACGATTTCAATTTTAAAGGAATTTATGGACATTTAAAATTTCTGAAAAAATTAACTTTAAATTACTGAAAATAATAAAACTTTTATTAATGTATTGGTATTGATATATTTTCTGAAAACTTAAATGAAAATAAATATTTGTTTCGTTAATAAAAGTACCAAATAAAAATATTAGGACGGAAACAATGGTTTGTTTGGTACATCTTCCCAAATATAAAATATTTGTATGTGTTAAATATTATATTATATTAATATTATAAATATTATATAGTATTATATTAGACAAATTTTAACCTTTCTATTATTTTTCAATATTTTCTTATTGTGATACGACGCTATTTATTAGCAGCTCTTTTCAGAAAAATATTCAATCTGTACGAGTATAATGAATATTTTTCTGAAATATTTTCCGTGGTAAAAAGAATTTACAAATTACAAAAATAAGTGAGCATACAATTTTATGATATACGAGTACAAAAGTAAAATGTAATATTTATTTTATACATTTTATATTATTTCCAGCCAAATACAATGTTCAAAAATGTTCATTGTGGTTTGAGCAACAAATAACCAGTAAGGAAAGTCTAAAGTCGAATAACACTGAAATATATAGGTTATACTTAAGGAAAAATTGCTTTGTTACATTCAAAATTATTAGATGTGAAATACAGATTCTTTAACGCTAAAAGGCTAAATCAGAAGGAATATATAGCCTCCATTTGTATGGAACAAAAAAAAAAAAAATGAAGATTGATATGTTTAACTTTATTGATAAGTGATCACCGTCCCAGACAGGGGGCAGACTAGGGTGACTGAACGGTCTCGGTGGTGAGATCGGGACGTAGACTGCCGTCACTATTCGGATTGTGTTAGGCAGGCGGTTTTACGGACACTGAGTTTAGGTTACTGAGGTTAGAGATGGCGTACACAATATGACGAGGGCGTGACAAGCAGGTCGACATCGCGTGTTTTAGTCCAGGTGCGGGGATGTTGCGGTCTTGGAGGGCAGGCGTGGATAAATTGTTGTGGGTTCTCTTTCCTGGGGCGTAAACGGTTGGTTTTTCTCCTCCTCGTGCGGGAATAACTGATCCTCCAATCCAAATGGTACATTTGTGTAGGAGGTACCAAAAGGAGCGCCATTTTTCACTGGAATGTAGCATTACACTGTACAAAATTGCAAGTATTTATGTGCACTGGTATTAAAGTTATTAGCAGTAAACTTTTTGTAAAAAATTATCCTCTTGTATGTGAGGTACCAAAAGGGGCGTGGCAATAACGTTCATTCAGGTCTGTAGGTACTATAAAAGCATTACACTGATCAAAATTTCAAGTATTTATGTGCTTTGGTATTCAAGTTATTAGCATTTAAATTGTTGTCCTAAAATGGTCCCTTTGTGTGGGAGGTACCAATAGGGGCGGGACCAATTCGCCCATGGAGGGGATAGCGACAGATAAACTATTACTATGTGTGGAATTACAGAAGATTCGGATAAATGGTATAGAAGTTATTAAAGAATCAATATTTCACTAAATTGTAACCCTTGTTGAGGGAGGTACTAGAAGGAGTGGACCAATATGGCCCATATTCGAATTTAGCTTGAGATAGAAACAAATATTATCACATAACAAATTTGAAGTCAAGCCGTTACTTCTTTCGAGGTTGCGCTACAGCCCGACATACATACGGACAGACGTACGGACCAGGGCTGTGGAGTCGGAGTCTGGGAAATTTGCCCGGAGTCGAAAAATTATGGTCGACTCCGAGATGGATTGTGCAAAATGTGCCATTAATGTGATAGAACTTTTGCACTCAAAAATGTTTGGGAAAACAATTTTGATACAAAAGAAGGATAAAATATTCGAAGCTTTTTAAACCTTTTTTGTATGCCACAAATATCTATAAAGTTAACCAAACTATCGATTTTTTTTATGTAAAATAGTTTTAGGAAAGCTCTGATTATATTTAGCTAACAAAATATTTTTGCAAGACTATACGATATTATTAAGCGAGTACAAAACAATTAAAAGAAGGTCGGGCGAAGCCAACTATATGATACCGTAAAACACCTTGTTAGAGCAGAATAAGCTCAGATATTGTAAATATAAATATGAGATAATTAGCTTATAAATCTGAATCTAAACAGAATTTTCTTTAGAAACATTTACATATACATATATGGGGGCAATTTCGATCTAAACCGATTTTGACCAATTCCAATAGGTTTAATCCCTGGTGTGAAAGTGTACTTATTGCCAAATTTTAGCAGGATCGTATGAAATTTCGACCTGTACTTAACGAACAACTTAAGATGGACAGACAGACAGCAGGTGATTCTGAGTAGAACGGTATATTTTAAGGTGGGTGTAGCTGCAGTGTTTTTTACAAATCTGCCAAAAAACTAATTTAAAACCCCCTGTAACATAGTGTGGTGTAGGGTATAATACCTAACGAATGAACTGGTTGCTTGAAGCGAAAATAATTTCAACCAGTAAGGAAAGGCTAAAGTCGGGCGGGGCCGACTATATAATACCCTACACCACTCTCGTAATATTGAATAACTCTAATATATAAATTTTGTAATTCATGAATAAATTGTTTACATAAATTTACTTTTGGGACATTTTATACCTAAACAATACCCTGTACCACAGTGTGGTGTAGGGTATAAAAACGATTGGATGTAAACCACAGCATCTATAGGACTAAAGGGTCAAATCGGACGAAAGATATGTATGGGAGCTATATCTAAATATTAACCGATTTTCTTCAAATTCGGCAATGTTGGTTCAAGAATCAAGAAACTCTACCACTCTAAATTTCAAAACGATTGGATGTAAAATACAGCTTCTATAGAACTAAAGGGCCAAATCGGACGAAACATTTATATGGGAGCTATAGCTAAATCTTAACCGATGTTCTTCAAATTCGGTAGTGTTGGTTCATGGATCAAGAAACTCTACCATTCTAAATTTCAAAATGATTGGATGTAAAATACAGCTTCTACAGGACTAAAGAGCAAAATCGGACGAAACATATATATGGGAGCTATAGCTAAATCTTAACCGAATTCGGCAATGTTGGTTCATGGATCAAGAAACTCTACCATTATAAATTTCAAAACGATTGGATGTAAAATACAGCTTCTATAGGACTAAAGGGCCAAATCGGACGAAAAATATATATGGGAGCTATATCTAAATCTGAACCGATTTCAACCAAATTCAGAACGATCGGAGTGAAATTGCGACCTGTAGTCGACGAACAACTTTACATGGTCAGACGGACGGACAGACATGGTTAAATCGACTCAGCTGAGTCGATCGGTATACTTTAAGGTGGGTCTAGCTGTGTTATTTTCAGAAGTTACAAACATCTGCCGTGAAACAAACTTATAATACCCTGTACCACAGTGTGGTGTAAGGTATAAAACAAATATTTTTTTGAAAAAACAGTTTTTCCTGGTACAAAAAAAAACCATAAAAATAGAAAAAAAGTTGGAAACAATATTTTATCAAAATCTTTTAGGGGCATGGACATTCCAGTCGTATATACAGGTAGTAAAATTATATGTACGCAATATAAAGTAGTACGCGGCAGTCTTGAAAATATTGGGTTTCTACGTTCGAAGCAAACTATATGTCAGCTACAGGTACTGCAACTTATGTACCTTAAATCCGGAATTTATGAATGAAATTTCTTATTAATAAATTAGTGTAATTCGGAGCCTTAAAAGATGAGTCGATTTTCTGAAAAATATTATAAAGTTATATTTTGAAGTATGAGTAAAAGGCAAAGAACTTTTCAATGTATGATCCCGACAATTTCTGCCACATCTGCGGAAAATATGTAATTAAAAAAATCTACGTGCGTTTGGTAAAATAATAGAAGAAACAAAGGGTCCGCCAAATAACTTTTTTTTTGAAAATTCTAAAAAAAAATCTATTGAATATTTTCTCAAATTTCTTTTTTTATTTGAAAGTACAATCCTTCCGGTTAATAATGGAAAATAATTTCATTCAAATGGCTGCCTCGGCTGGCCATGCAGCAGCCTACACGATCGGTCCAATTTTTAAGCACATTATCGATTGTGTGCAGCTGTATTTCACCAATGACTTCACGAATATTGTCCTTTAAAGCGTCAATTGTCTCTGGCTTGTCGGCGTAACACTTATCTTTGAGGGCACCCCACAAATAATTGTCCAACGGTGTCAAATCGCAGCTCCGAGGTGGCCAAACGACATCAGCTCTGCGGCTGATAATGCGATCTTCAAAAACAGGGCGAAAAACATCGAGTGTAGCTTCGGCTGTGTGGCACGTAGCGTCGTCCTGTTGAAACCAAATGTTGCCAATATCCTCCTCTTCAATTTTTGTGAACAAAAATTCGTTCAACATGGCCCGATAACGATCGCCATTGACTGTAACGGCCACTCCTTGCTCATTTTCGAAGAAAAATGGCCCAATTATGCCTCTGGACCAAAATCCGCACCAAACAGTGACTAGTTTCGGGTGTATCGGCTTTTCAATGTATGCGTGCGGGTTTTCTGTGCCCCAAATGTGACAATTTTGCTTGTTACATACCCGCCAAGATCAAAATGAAAAAATCAAAATCAAATGAAAATAAAAAAAAAAAAAAAAAAATTGAGCGCCCCAGTAGGTGAGTTGGTAGCGAGCTCGCCTATGAGTTTGGGGTCGTGGGTTCGATTCCCACCAGAGGCTCTGGTCTGTCGCTGCAAAATTCAGCCATATGGTCTTTGTAACCCGGCCTTTCCCTGGACCTTAAAATTAGAATATAAATTTACTTTGTATTGTAATTCATATAAATAAATAAATAAATAAATAAATTTACTTTTGGGACATTTTATACTTAAATAATACCCTGTACCACAGTGTGGTGTAGGGTATAAAAACGATTGGATCTAAAGAGCCAAATCGGATGAAACATATATATGGTACCTATAGCTAAATCTTTACCGATTTTCTTCAAATTCGGTAATGTTGGTTCATGGATCAAGAAACTCCACCATTCTAAATTTCAAAACGATTGGATGTTAAATATAGATTCTATAGAACTAAAGGGCCAAATCGGACGAAACATATATATGGGAGCTATAGCTAAATCTTAACCGATTTTCTTCAAATTCGGTAGTGTTGGTTCATGGATCAAGAAACTCTACCATTCTAAATTTCAAAATGATTGGATGTAAAATACAGCTTCTTCAGGACTAAAGAGCAAAATCGGACGAAACATATATATGGGAGCTATAGCTAAATCTTAACCGATTTTCTTCAAATTCGCCGATGTTGGTTCATGGATCAAGAAACTCTACCATTCTAAATTTCAAAATGATTGGATGTAAAATACAGATTTTATAGGACTAAAGGGCCAAATCGGACGAAACATATATATGGGAGCTATAGCTAAATCTTAACCGATTTTCTTCAAATTCGGCAATGTTGGTTCATGGATCAAGAAACTCTACCATTCTAAATTTCAAAATGATTGGATGTAAAATACACCTTCTATAGGACTAAAGGGCCAAATCGGACGAAACATATATATGGGAGCTATAGCTAAATCTTAACCGATTTTCTTCAAATTCGCCAATGTTGGTTCATGGATCAAGAAACTCTACCATTCTAAATTTCAAAACGATTGGATGTAAAATACAGCTTTTATAGGACTAAAGGGCCAAATCGGACGAAAGATATATATGGGAGCTATATCTAAATCAGAACCGATTTCAACCAAATTCAACAGCGATCTTAACAGCTGCGAAATACTCTAAACTGCAAAATTTCAGAACGATCGGAGTGAAATTGCGACCTGTAGTCGACGAAAAACTTTAAATGGACAGACGGACGGACGGACAGACAGACATGCTTAAATCGACTCAGCTAGTGATTCTGAGTCGATCGGTATACTTTAAGGTGGGTCTAGCTGTGTTATTTTCAGGTGTTACAAACATCTGCCGTGAAACAAACTTATAATACCCTGTACCACAGTGTGGTGTAGGGTATAAAAATTGCGGTATATTAAAACAGAGGCAGTCATGGATGAAAATTTTATCATGATTTCATGTTAAAAGAATTGTCATATTAGTTGCAGCTTACAAGTAAAGCATCAATAAATAAATAATAAATACAATTTTATTTAATTACTGGTATTGAATACCAATTTTTTCTGTTTTTTGAACAAAGCTATATCTTATTTTCAAAAACATGAACTCACGTCTAAGTAGAAATATACTTTCAGAAATTTATGTTATTTAACTGCCGGAGTCGGAGCTGGAGTCGGAGTCCTCGAAGTCCTCGACAATGTTGCTCAAGGGCAAATTGTCTCCGGGGCTTCTTCTACTCATTCGATCTGCAAGTGATATCATCAGATATAAGAGTGAGGTGAAATATGTGAGTGTTACCATTGGAGAGAGGACGAACTTCCTTCCTAATTTGAGTGTAGTCAAGTCAAGTTGACCGAGATTGTGGAGTTAGTCAAAATATTGCCAGAAAGTGATAAGGGGGGGTGACGCGACGTCATGCGAGAAGCCTGTCCGTTATTCCGGACTGTGCTTGTGGGATGGGATCTGAGGACTGGCGACATATACTTACGGAATGTCCGCACTGCGAAGATGTTGGGGATTTAGCTAGCATGGGAATATTTCACTCCCAGGGGGTGTGGGATTTCAGTAGTGTTGTAGAGATCGGTCGAACTTTAAAGGCAATGGGCATTTGTATTTAATAGGAGACGACTCATAGATGTGTAGTGGAGGTCAGGGACGTATCCAGAGGGGGCCGGGGGCCCGGGAAATATTTTAAACATAGGCAAAAACTGTTTACAATTTTCAAAATCACTCAAAAAAAATACGAAAAATATTGGGAAGGCCGTTAAAAAAAAACAATACAAAAGCGTAAAAAATGGTAACAATAAAAGTAATAACAACTAAAAATAAGAAAAGTGCATGGTTTCCTCGCTAAAACTTTTTAAATTATGCATCGATTTTCTTTGGAATGGTCTCAATTTATTCATAACCTTTCAGAGTTTACGATAAAATCACGAAAATATGACAATTATGTATTTCTAGATGTTTTTATTAGGCTTTTATTTAAAAATTATTAAAATTTTCACCAAAAAATATGATTTTTTGCAATACTTTGTAAGATATCGTCGAAACCGCTGAACGGATGGACAATTGTATTGTGCGAAGTTGAAGGCTACTTGTGAAGTTTGTAAAGCTTACCAGAACCAATTCGGATGAATGGTTCTCTAGTTATGCCATAATATGTGGTTCAACCTCTCTTTTTTCTTAGCCTAAAGGGTTGTCCCTTTAAATTCTCGCGATAAGCTGTGATATGGAAAGAAATTAGTGGTTGAACCTTATATAGTGGCATAACTCGAGAACCATTTATCCGATTTGGTTGAGGAAAGTTTTAAAGAATTAAATATTAAGTAGCCTTCAACTTCATATAATACCATTTTCCATCCGTTCAGCGGTTTCGACGATATACGAGTATTACAAAATATTGCAAAAAATGTGATTTTTTGATAAAATTTTAATATTTTTAAAATAAAACTCCCATAAAACAACCTAAAAATTAACAAATGTTATATTTTTATGATTTTATCGTAAAGTCTGTTCGGTCAAGAATTAAACGAGCCCATTCCGAAAATCGATGCATAATTTAAAAAGTTATAGCTAATTTAGTAAGGTTTTAACTTTAAAACTTTCTTATCGATGTAAAATTTACAAAAACAAACTTTAAAAGCTAAGATTCAAGATATTGACGTTTTTTGACGTCTAGAATCAGAATCTATGCATTAAAACAGAAACCCAAGAAAAAATGTTGTGTTTGTTGGCCGGTGCAATTATTGGTTGGCTTTAAATTTATGATAACCAGATATGGCGAAACTTAAGTTAAAATTACATTTATTATTATTCTTATCTATCTACCTTTTTAACATGTAGGTTCAAGTGATGGAATGAGGTTGCACAACCGTGTATGTTAATTTGACTTTATATTGGGTGTGGTAATAAGTAGTACGGTTTTGGCCATTACACAGAACTTATCACGGTATTTGCAACGATTTAACCTAGATATAATAAAGGCTTATGAAATCATAAAATTGGCAACGACTAAATTAAGTGAAATGCGTAGAAATTCAGATGCGGAGTTTGATAAACTGTTTGAAGAATCCACACAACTTGCAAGAAGTTTTGGAATAGAAGCTGCACTACCTAGAAGAGTAGGCACTCAAAAGTATAGGGCTAATATTCCTGGTTCAGATGCCAAGGCGTATTTTGGGACAACATTGTTCATACCATATCTGGACGAAGTAATATCACATTTAAATAATAGATTTTCCGAACATGAAGCTATAATTACAAGTCTGTTTAATATCGTTCCGATACGAGTTGTAAATCTAATAAAGGAAGATTTCGAAGAAGTCACACTTCTTTACAAAAACGATTTAAAAAATTCAGCAAAATCTGTTTTAGCTGAAATAAGTATATGGATTGATTATGCTATTTCAGTTTGTGATGAGGACATGTTCCCAAGCGTTTTTACCCTTTTGCAGATACTGGCCACAATACCTGTGACAACGGCATCTGCTGAGCGAAGTTTCTCGACGTTAAGAAGAATAAAAACTTATCTCCGAAACAGAATGGAAGGAGAAAGGCTATCGTATCTGGCTTTGATGTCTATATACAAAGATGAAGTCAAAATCGATGAAATAATTGATATATTTCTTCCAAAAAATCGAAGATTACATTTTTAACTCTTACGTATTTTATTATAAAAAGTTTTACTGATCTCGTACTAAAGTACACATTTATATTTAGGAATAAAATTCGAATAAAAAACTAAGGAAGTTAACTTCCATTACCTACACAATAAACGCAATTTTTTAATTGTTTATCTTTGTTATGGAAAAAAAGGTTGCCCCCTCCCGAACCAATATCCTGGATACGTCCCTGGTGGAGGTGACCTATTATACTACTGTCGGCATAGTGCAGCACAGATTCCACGATCTGCGGCCCGATGTTGATGTTGCCGATGATGCTGTAGTGGGGTATTTTTGGTGGACCAACTGGTAGTAGCTTCTGCTACGAAGTCTTGCCGGAGACTATAACCCGGTACCACGGCAGCCAGGAGCCCCTGGAACTTCGGTCCCAGTCTGTTGGTGTGGCCCTTTGGGGATTATTTTCGTGGTGGCTGTGGTTTGGACTCAAATCGATGGGAAAGCGTAAGCTTATATGGGCGGGCCACGCCCATTGGTCCAATCCAGACCATTTTTGGACCAATACTATTTGACAAAGAGCACTGTGCTAAATTTCATCACAATCGGACCATAAATACGACCTGCACTTTGATTACAACGATACATCTACAGACGGACGGACAGACGGACATGGTTAAATCAACTCAGGACGTGATTCCAAGTCGATCGGTATAATAAACGATGGGTCTTCCTCTTCTCCTTCTGGGTGTTACAAACAAATGCACAAACTCATAATACCCTGGACCACAGTGTGGTGTAGGGTATAAAAACGTAGACAAATTCTTTGTAAAGCCATCACGCAAGAACTACTGAACCGATTTTAAAAATGTTTCATTTATATGAAAGCTTATGGCCACAAATGGTTCTTAAACGAGTAAGAAAGTTCAGTTGGGTAAACCGACATATGAACCCCCCACCTTGAGCCCCAAAAAAATATTAGTAAATTTATTTATTTTTTGTTTTAATTAAATTATTATCAATATTAAAGTTAAAAGCTGCAAACTTTTGGTACAAAAAGGTCCATTTGTGTGGGAGGTACCAAAAGGGGCGTGCCAATAACGCCAATTTTTCTCTGTGTTGTAGGTACTATTAAAGTGTACAAAATTTAAGGTTTTTGCATGCACTGGTAATAAAGTTATAAGCTATTAACTTTTGGTTCAAAATTATCCATTTGTGTGGGAGGTACCAAAAGGGGCTTGGCATCTACGGCCATTTTTCTCGAGGTAATAGTGATTAATAAACTAACACTACATATGTGTAGAATTTCAGAGGGTTAATGTAAGTGGTATAGAAGTTATTAAATAATCAATATTTCACTAAATGTTAACCGTTTGTGGGGGAGGTACTAGAAGAAGTGGGCCAATATGACCCATCTTCGAACTTAGCCGGAGATAGAAGAAAATATTACCACATACCAAATTTGAGGTCAATCGGTTGCTCCTTTTGAGAGTTATCATGCGCACCAGCCAGCAGACAGACAGACAGACAGACGGACATTGCTCATTCGACTTAAAATGACCCAAAACTGATATCCGCCGAACATACTTAGGGTCTTAGGTCACTCCTTCGATGTGTTACACTTTGGCTCGTAGCAAATGATATATACCCTCCTCTCTAAGGTGAGGGGATAAAAATAAAAAAGTGGGCGGGGTCAAAAGTGCCATTATTTAAAATTTGAATATCTCAGAACATACGTTCGGATAAGTGGGTGTGGCAAAAGTGGGCGTAGCTATGTTTAAAAATTTAATGTCTCGCAAACTATTGACCATAGAATAACGAAATTTGGATAGTTAGTTATTGGGGTCAATATTAGTAATTTCAAGAAAAGTGGGTGGGATTGAATAATATCTCAGAAACCATTTATCGTAGAAGAACGAAATGGTGTATCTTATTGGAGTCAATGGGTCTCATGCATAAAACGTGAGCTTGAGCTCGGACTCGATTTTTTGAGTAAAAGGTGCTTGTCGTACGCATAATAAAATTTGTTGTATTTGCTTTTACTCACTGCTCACGTTTGATCTCTTCTTGCTCAGTTTGAACTTAGAAGTTGAAGTTAGATGAAATTGTTCTCATATTCATATGCGTAAAAACAAGCTTTTGCTTATTTTTGTGAGCTCTTGCTTAAATTTTGTGGAGTATGCCTTTTAGTTGACTAGCGTACACTAAAAAGGAATCATGGCTGAATATTTTGTACCACAAATAAATAAAAAATGTTATCAACAGCGTAAGGCAAATTTAGCAAGTGAGGATAAAAAATTATACAGGTTTGTAATCTTAATTATTATTATTTTTTATATAATTAATAATAAAATGATAAATACATAGATTTGATGGTAGTAGCATTTGCTGGTTAGCGAATTATTTTTTTGAGGAGTCAGAAGAAAGACGTGGTGATGTTGCTAGTGATGTTGCTGTTGTTTTTGTTTCTGATGTTGTTGTTGCTGATGTCTCTTCTAATGTTTCAAACGTACAGTTGTCATCATTGGTTCCAAGAGAGAGATGAACTAGAAAAAAATAAATAAACGAAAAGCGAAATCAACACCACAATATGAATTTGATGACGGTACACTTACCTGGAAGTTTGATTGCTGAGGGATTAGAATTAGCACAAAGCAATTGTGACAAATCAGATTCCCAGTTTTTTTAAATAATTTTTTTATTGCCTGTTTTATTCAAGTCTATTTTATTTTTTATGCGACATTTCATGTTAGCTATTTTTTATACCCTACACCACACTGTGGTACAGGGTATTATAAGTTTGTTTCACGGCAGATGTTTGCAACACCTGAAAATAACACAGCTAGACCCACCTTAAAGTATACCGATCGACTCAGAATCACTAGCTGAGTCGATTTAACGATGTCCGTCCGTCCGTCCGTCTGTCCATGTAAAGTTGTTCGTCGACTACAGGTCGCAATTTCACTCCGATCGTTCTGAAATTTTGCAGTTTAGAGTATTTCGCGGCTGTTAAGATCGCTATTGAATTTGGTTGAAATCGGTTCAGATTTAGATATAGCTCCCATATATATCTTTCGTCCGATTTGGTCCTTTAGTCCTATAGAAGCTGTATTTTACATCCGATCGTTTTGAAATTTAGAATGGTAGAGTTTCTTGATCCATGAACCAACATTGCCGAATTTGAAGAAAATCGGTTAAGATTTAGCTATAGCTCCCATATATATGTTTCGTCCGATTTGGCCCTTTAGTCCTATAGAAGCTGTATTTTACATCCGATCGTTTTGATATTTAGAATGGTAGAGTTTCTGGATCCATGGACCAACATTGCCGAATTTGAAGAAAATCGGTGCAGATTTAGATATAGCTCCCATATATATCTTTCGTCCGATTTGGTCCTTTAGTTCTATAGAAGTTGTATTTTACATCCGATCGTTTTGAAATTTAGAATGGTAGAGTTTCTTGATCCATGGACTAACATTGCCGAATTTGAAGAAAATCGGTGCAGATTTAGCTATAGCTCCCATATATATGTTTCGTCCGATTTGGCCCTTTAGTCCTATAGAAGCTGTATTTTACATCCGATCGTTTTGAAATTTAGAATGGTAGAGTTTCTTGATCCATGAACCAACATTGCCGAATTTGAAGAAAATCGGTTAAGATTTAGCTATAGCTCCCATATATATGTTTCGTCCGATTTGGCCCTTTAGTCCTATAAAAGCTGTATTTTACGTCCAATCGTGTTGAAATTTAGAATGGTAGAGTTTCTTGATCCATGAACCAACACTACCGAATTTGAAGAAAATCGGTTATTAGCTATAGCTCCCATATATATGTTTCATCCGATTTGGCTCTTTAGATCCAATCGTTGTTATACCTAACACCACACTGTGGTACAGGGTATTATTTAAGTATAAAATGTCCCAAAATAAATTTATGTAAACAATTTATACATGAATTACAAAATTTATATATCAGAGTTATTCAATATTACGAGAGTGGTGTAGGGTATTATATAGTCGGCACCGCCCGACTTTAGCCTTTCCTTACTGGTTTTATTATATTTTTTTCCGTTATTTCTATTCCAAATGTTTGCTTCATTTCTTCATTTTCTTATTTTTAATGCTTGGTAACTGACTTTTTTTGTACTAAAAATTTAGATATATCGTCAGTTTCTATTTTATTATTATTATTTGCTTCTACTTCTACTTCACTTCCACTTGACGACATATTTGCACTTCAATAACAATTAGACGTTTGATCTCAATTTGCTCAAGTAATTGCAATTGGTTTGAACTCATTTTTATGCATACGAAATTGAGCAAAAGCTGTTGCTGTTCGATCTAACTCAACTTACGAGCAATTGCTTACTTGACTGAACTCATCGCTTTTACTCGTTTTTATGCATGAGACCCAATATTTCATTAGCCAAAGGTAGGCGAGGCATCATTTAAAGTTTGAATAGGTACCTTAGAAAGTGTTGATCGTAGAAGGACAAAATTTTGTACATACTGTAGCGGAATTATTATTAAAAACTTGACCAAAAAATGTGGGCATGCAATATTTAAAAATTTCAATATCTCGAAAACTATTGACCGTACACGCAAAGAAAAAATTCGTTACGCCCAAACGAAAAATTAGACAAACGAATTTCGTTTGTGGTGTATGTTTGTTGCAAACGATTTATGTTTATCCCAAAATCCAAAGAAACGTTTATAGCAAACGGTTAGTGTGCTTATCGTAAATGATTTATATTTATTACAAACCCTGTGAAACGTTTAGTGGAAACGGTTATTGTGTTTGTCACAAGCAATGCCTGTTTATCCCAAACCCAGTAAAACGTGTGTTGCAAACAATCATTGCGTTTGTCACAAGCAATGTCAGTTTAACAATAAATGAGAAAACGATTGTCACAAAAGAATAATTTGATTGAATTATGATATTTAATATGTTTTGTAAAATTATGTTTATAATAAAAAATGTCACAATTTTTAGTAAAATGTCCCCGGGAGCTCCCCGACAAACACCTCTGCTATTATTTGGCTGCTATCTTCTAATTGAGTTGTAGACAAACTGTAAATAAGAAAACATGTATGTTAGAATATATTAAAAATGTAGTAGTCCATTGTAGGGATCAAAGCGAGATGTTGATGATCTTACCATATATCAAACTTTTTAGTCAAAAGTGAACTTTATAGGTCAATATAAACTAAACTACATCCCACAGGCCCACCAGCATACGACTCTACGCATGCTGAGCACGACTGCTAATGTTATGAAATTGTATAACAGTGCGGAGGGAGGGATGCAGATAACTAAATATCCACCACCGTCTGTTAATAAAGCAACGCGGACAAACATGTATGCAACGTTGCAACGTTTCTTTTTGTGTTTTGTACACACACATCTCCAACTTTTTGCAGAAACACTGCAACGTCGCTTTTTGTGTTGTATACACACACATCTGCATCTTTTGAGTTCTGTACACATACATCTACACATATTATTCCGTCATATAAGTAATAAAAAAAGTTATAAAACCGCACTCTCACAAAATGAAAACAAGTTTAGCTCTTTGTTCTCTCAACTCTCTTTAATATATTCAATCATGTTTAAATACAATATGGTTCCGTAAACGTTTTTCGTTTACCATAAAATAAATTACGAAAATTTTGGAATGAAAGAATGTTAGTTTACAGTAAGGGAAACTACGTTTACGATAAACTTTTGCATTCACCGCAAAAATTTCTACCGTTACGGGAAGAGTAGAGCGTTTGAGACAAAGAAAAATGTTTGCCATAAACGACGCCCAAACGTTTTTTTTCTTTGCGTGTAGAAGAATGATATTTGAACTGTAAGTTATTGGAATGGGATCAGTCGTAGCGAACGGACGTGTTTAGCACAGAGCGGATTGTTAAAATCGATTACGCAGTACCTATTACGCAATCACAAAAACAAAACAAAATCTGTACAAAGTCTGGAAGGCCTACATCGTAGTACCTATTACGGGCTAATACAGAAAAAAAATTCATTGACGGGGATGCCTTCGCGTTCCGATGGTGCGGGGTTCCACAATCGTCCTACTGTCCGTCCGTTGGTCTTGGCCAAAGCCGACCACACCAAACATGGTGAAAATTTCCCCCAGTACTCACAACAGGTGGTACGGTGAGGGGAAAACGTCATGTCCGACCGTCAAAACGGAAGCACAATGGGCACCGGATAGCGCTCAGAGTTTTGACGAAGTTGGAGGCTGTTGAGGTTTTGGCTCTTACCGAAAAACAAAAAGAGTCACTTACCTGGGCTAAGGGCGTCGTAGACGCTTCTAAGGCCAATCAGCCGGCTGAAAGAGCCATAAATTCAGCTGTGTTAACGGCTAATAAAGTCAAAAGAATCACATCACCTGATGAACCCCTGCCTTCGAAAAAGGCAAGAGGCCCTAATGTCACCATCAACAGGACACTCACCAAGCCCTTCAATGAAGTGGCGAAGGAGAGTCTAGTGATGGCCGTTATAGACAGAAGTAGTGAGGATGGATCCATCCTCAGGGACAAATGGAGCCATGTGCAATCAGCCATTATGGCTCATTACCTCGATGTCCGTAGAGAAATGCCGGGCACACCACCAATCTGCAACGATGCAGGATGGCATCAGGGGAGAGTAAAGCTCTTATATTTCGGTGATGCCAGATCAGTAGACCTGTATAAGGCTGCTCTGAGTCGAGCGGGTGAGGTGTGGCCGGGTGCCCAGTTGGATGTTGTCGAAAAAACAACATCCCTAGTCACCCTAGAGCCATCACCTGGGTTACAGAAGATCCCTCCAACCCGGCTGACATATTAGAAATAATAAAATATTCCAATCCTGGTCTACCCGCCCATAATTGGAGAATCAGCAAGGTGGGTGAGGCGGATGGTAAAAAGCGGCAGGTCAATTTGATCCTTAACGCTGAATCCACCTCCCATATACAACGTGCAAGTGCAACCCTACAGTATGGCTTCGAGACTATAGTCTTGAAGGTATATAAGCAGGATATAGTTCCCACTGCGGAAGGTGAGTCGTCCACCGTGGTTGATACACAGCTTTCTGGAAGTGCGGAGGTATCCACGCCCATTATTTCGGGTGACTCCAACTCTAACAGAAGATCTGTAACGTCCTACTCTGAGGACGAATGCTCTACTTCTGACACAGAGGGGCAGAGTGGAGTCTCCGGACTCTTTGACGCATCTGGCGGGGACACGCTTCTGGATGATACGGACGAAGAGTTCGATAACACCCTTGTCGGGGTGGATGTTAATCTGTCAATTACCAATGATGGTAAGCATTTTACAGATTAACCTCCACAGGTGCAGTAGACATCGTCCTGATACAGGAGCTCTACGCAGTGGGAGGAAGGGTGTGCGGTATCAGGACACCCAACTTTAAACTGCTTGTGGCCAACTGTGAAGGCACTCCAAGAACCTGCATTTTGGCCAGGAAAGATCTAAGTATCTTTCTCCTGGCTAATTTAAGTGGTAAAGACCAAACATCTGCTAGTCTGGAGATCGGTAATCGCATATATTGGGTGGTCTCCAGTTACTTGCCTTATGAAGCTGTAGTACCGACTGCTCTATTCAGGGAAGTAGTAGAAGAAGCAACGTCTGACGAGGTCGAGCTGATTGTTGGCGCAGACACGAACGCTCACCATACTATCTGGGGTAGTACGGATATAAACAATAGGGGTGATTCGCTTCTTGTCTTTATTCTAACTATCAACCTAAGTATTTGTAACATAGGTAATAGGTTAGGTTAGGTTGAAGAGAGGAGACGTTTAAACGTCTCATGTCCATGGACATACACTTAAGCCAGTGGTTCGGCCTGTTGTGCGCTCCTTATTTATGATCTTTTTATACCTCACGAGTTACAGAAAATCGGTACTAGACACGAATTTTCTCAGTATCTTCCAGTCATATTCTCTGAGATGAGTCAAGTCTGGCAATATGTCGGACCCGAAATGTTGGGATCTTGCATGTGTGAAAGCCGGGCAGTGACACAGAAAATGTTCCATCGTTTCGATGTTTTCTCTGCATGCCCTGCATTCGTCGTTTCCTGCTAGTCCTATGCGATGAAGATGTGCTTGTAAGCTTGAGTGTCCCGTTAGAACACTCCAAATCTTACTAATATCGATCTTGTTTAGTTTCAGAAGACTTCTTGTTTTCTTTTCATTTGGGTCACCCCACAGTATCTTTGCAGTTGCTCCTACTGTTGCGCTATTCCACACAGTTTTATAAGCCATCACTGCCTTCGCGTTCCGATAGAGCGGGGTTCCCCAATCGTCCTACTGTCCGTCCGTTGGTCTTGGCCAAAGCCGACCACACCAAACATGGTGAAAATTTCCCCCAGTACTCACAACAGGTGGTACGGTGAGGGGAAAACGTCATGTCCGACCGTCAAAACGGAAGCACAATGAGCACCGGATAGCGCTCAGAGTTTTGACGAAGTTGGAGGCTGTTGAGGTTTCGGCTCTTACCGAAAAACAAAAAGAGTCACTTACCTGGGCTAAGGGCGTCGTAGACGCTTCTAAGGCCAATCAGCCGGCTGAAAGAGCCATAAATTCAGCTGTGTTAACGGCTAATAAAGTCAAAAGAATCAGATCACCTTACTGATTCTAACTACCAACCTAAGTATTTGTAACATAGGTAATAGGTTAGGTTAGGTTGAAGAGAGGAGACGTTTAAACGTCTCATGTCCATGGACATACACTTAAGCCAGTGGTTCGGCCTGTTGTGCGCTCCTTATTTATGATCTTTTTATACCTCACGAGTTACAGAAAATCGGTACTAGACACGAATTTTCTCAGTATCTTCCAGTCATATTCTCTGAGATGAGTCAAGTCTGGCAATATGTCGGACCCGAAATGTTGGGATCTTGCATGTGTGAAAGCCGGGCAGTGACACAGAAAATGTTCCATCGTTTCGATGTTTTCTCTGCATGCCCTGCATTCGTCGTTTCCTGCTAATCCTATGCGATGAAGATGTGCTTGTAAGCTTGAGTGTCCCGTTAGAACACTCCAAATCTTACTAATATCGATCTTGTTTAGTTTCAGAAGACTTCTTGTTTTCTTTTCATTTGGGTCACCCCACAGTATCTTTGCAGTTGCTCCTACTGTTGCGCTATTCCACACAGTTTTATGAGCCATCACTGCCAAGTGCTTCAACTCATTTTTCGTGGCTTCGAAAGGTTTCCAATTTTCCAAGTTTATTACTCGAAGTTCTCTGCCCTTTGAAGCCAGGTTGTTTGCCCGTTCATTTCCAATCACTCCGTTGTGTCCTGGTACCCAGCAAATACGCAATTGACCATGGGCTGAGTAATCATTTATCGTTCTTTTACAGTCCAACACAGTTCTGGATTTGACCCTTTCCGATGATATTGCTTTAATCGCCATTTGGCTATCTGTTAAGATGTCGCCATATTTAGGATTTGTCGTGTTACTGAGCCAGTTCACACACTCCGTGATTGCTCGAACTTCTGCTTGAAATACCGTGTTATGGTCAGGGAGGCGAAAGTGAAGTTCGACTTCTGGTTCATCAATAAAAAGTCCCCGACCCGTTCTTCCTCCTCGCTTGGACCCATCCGTGTAGCAGCTGGTTCCCACTGGCACATGGGCCAAAGTTCCATTTTCCCAGGAGCGTCTGTCTGCCACAAACGTATCACATAGGTAATAAACCGACCTTTACATTTAAAGACAGACAAGAAGTACTAGGCGTAACGTTTGCTACTGACCGGCTGTCACAAAATTATTGGGTGGAATATACTGGACGACCACTCATTCTCAGATCACCATTATATTGAGTTCAAACTCGCTGAAAAAGCGCCTGAACCTGCCGCCCACAGAAATGTTAGAAAGACAAAGTGGCACCTGTATGAAAAGAATTTCAAGAAAGTCCTCAACTCCAAACTTCTGTACGAACCGAATAATCTGGTCGAGCATTCAATAGTTCCCTTGAAGAAGCCTGTCCAAAAACAAGGTACAAGGGTAAAACTAAACCCCAATGGTGGACTTCTGAGCTAACGGACATGAAAAAGACCTGCAACAAGCTATTCAACAAGGCTAAATCTACAGGGGTCGCTAATGTTTGGGATGCATATAAAGAGCAACTCAAGATATATAAAAAGGAGCTCCTGGTATACCTTCTGCGGCGAAGTGGAAAAGGTATCCGACGCCGCAAGGCTGAGGAAAATATTATCAGCTTCACCCTGTACATTGGGTTACTTGCAGGATGAGGCAAATAATTGGACCAAAAACAGCGAGCAGTCGCTCAATGTACTGCTCGACACACATTTCCCGGGGAACTCTCTAACAGAACCAGAGGATCAGCAGGACCAACAAGAGTGCGAGTGGACTGCGAGCGTCGCTAGCTTGTTAACTGAGAGATCCATAATAAGTTGGGCTATTAATAGCTTTGAGCCCTTCAAGTCACCTGGACCAGACGGTATCACTCCAGCAGAAATGCAGAAAATGTTGAAATACATTATCCCCTGGCTGCAGAAAATTTATGTAGGCTGTATCAGGCTTTCATACATCCCGAATCGATGGAGGGATACCAAAGTGGTATTCATACCAAAAGCGGGGAAGATATCACACACTAGGCCAAAAGACTTCAGACCAATTAGCCTATCCTCCTTCCTATTGAAAGGTCTGGAAAGACTTTTAGATTACTTCATTAGGGAAAACCTGGATACAAGGTCGTGGCATATGCGGACGACGTTGCAATCGCAGTGAGTGGCAAATTCGAAAACGTCCTCCGAGACATTCTACAGGTGGCTCTGAAGAAATTGGCTAGATGGGCCAGAAGCAGCGGTTTGGGCGTAAACCCAAACAAGGCAGAATTGGTTATCTTTACTAGGATGAATGAAGTCCCACATGTGGACCCTCCACCTCGGATTAATGGAACAGATCTAGTCTTTTCTGAAAGTGCAATATTTTTGGGAATAATTCTAGATAGAAAACTGTTATTTAGACTTAACGTATTGGAACGTGTAAGGAAGGCCAACGTCGCCTTATATTCCTGCAAAAAGGCTGTAGGGTCGCGGTGGGGCCTCTCGTCCACTGGATATATATAGCAGTAGTTCGTCCTATACTGCTATACGGCATTGTGGTATGGTGGACGGCAACTGACAAACTAACCATCACTAACCTACTAACAAAGGTTCAGAGAACAGCCTGCCTGAGCATAAGCGGAGCCTTAAGGACTACAGCGACCGAGTCTCTACAAGCCCTACTCCATATACTGCCGATTAATATTGTGGCGAGAGAAGTTGCAACCAAACCGGCAAAAAGATTAAACTGCCTATCAATGTAGAGGTACAAAAACTACGGTCACATGAGGATATCGCAGTGTAGTGCTATGGTAACCGACCGAGTGTACTGTATACCAATGGTGTACACCTTCCAGAGAAATCACATCGCTATGATTCCCGCCAGAGATGAATGGGTTGGAAGAAAACCAGGTAATAGAAACCATCTCCACTTTTACACGGATGGTTCGAAGCTTGATGAAAAGGTTGGCTTCGGAGTACACTGTGCAGAGCTTAGATTGGATATAGCTCATAGACTACCAGATACCTGCAGGAAGTAGCCAAGTGGCTGAGTCGCAACATAGTAACCAACACTGGCGTTGTAATTTACTCGGACAGCCAGGCTGCCATCAATTCTCTGGAGGCAACATCCCTAAATTCACAAACAGACCTCGACTGCAGCAGATCTCTTAACGAGATGGCTGAGCAGTTTAATATACACCTCATATGGGTGCCTGGGCATGAGGATATCCCGGGGAACTGCAAAGCCGATGAACTTACAAATTCTCGAAGAATTTGCATATATTGGTGCGCCACTATCCACGTGCAAGCTTCGGCTTAGGCAAGAGGCAATCAGGCAGTCCAACGAACGATGGACAGAAATCGGCACCTGCAGAGTAGCTAGACAAATCTGGCCAAGGTATGACCTGAGAAGATCAAAATATCTCCTCGCACTAGAGAGGCAAAGATTGTCTACGTTAGTATCAGTTCTGACGGGACACTGCTTGATCGGCGAACACGCCAAAGATTGGGTATTGACTCTAATGACTTCTGCGGAAGCTGTGTAGATGAGGAAGAAGTGGGGAGCATTGAGCACTTGCTATGCGACTGACCCGCTCTGAGTAAACGACGACTGGGCATACTGGGGTCGGCTTTTCTAGGCAGCCTAACAGATCTTTCCACTACCGATATTCGTACAAATTTGTATATCAAAAAGGTTGGTTTCGATGAGGGACATTTCAGCCCGTGGTAACACTAGGGACCTAAACTGGTCTATGTGAGCTTGTATAACAACTACGGCTGCCACCCTAACCTAAACCTAAACCTATTGGAATGGGACAAGTAGTCATGGTTCATATCGTACGAATTAAATAACTATTATATTGTGCGTCATTATGTTAACAAAGTGAGTTCCGTGTTAAATAATAAGTGAGATCGCACCGGTGCATATGCATACATATTTGTACACGGAGGAAAATCGCCATTTTTGATATGTTTGAATTGAAGGAAAATATAGTTGGAAACGAATTTTTTGAATATTATACGAGTATATTTGTTAGCAAATAAATTTTATTTGAAAATCATGAAATTTTGTTTGGAACGCATATATTTATATATTAGAACGAAATATATTTGCGCACTGACTTTCACAAATAAAATATGTGTTTACCCACAAACAAAGTTATTGTTTAAGATGTTTTCCGAATATATTTTATTTAAAATTTTTTTTTAAAACTTTGCTGAATTTTTCGAATTTTAGTTAGTTTTTTTAGATTTCGTGTTGAACTTTGTAGTTGAAAATTTCTTTAGCAGCATAGGTTTTGGTTTACACCAATAAGTATTCAAATTTATAACTATTCCAATTCATCACTTTTTGTCAATCCATCAATGCAATTTGTAGTTACGAAAGATTATGCGACTTAAGTGTTAACTGAATTTTACAAACAAAAAATTTATAAAAAAAATTTTGCTTTGAACTTCTGAAAAATAGAAAACTTGTCTTTAAATTAAGGAATTGGTACATTGCCAAAATATTTAAATACACAATAATCTTTATTTCCAAATAAAAAAATATTAGCATGGGAACATATTTTTGTTTAGAACAATATCCTCCCAAACATATACAATTTGTGTGTGTCAAATATGATATATTTGGAGTGTACCCTAAACATATATATGTTTCAAGCAGAATATGTTTGAGTCAATATACTACAGAAGCGATTTTTTTCAGCGTGTATATTTTGTAGGTGAATGACTAGAACAACTAGATCAACTTATTATTTTGTATTATTACTTAGTCATATAATCTTTGTGCTTAAATTAAAAGAGTGTCAGTGACAGAACTAAATCGGTTTATTTGAAACTACACGGGGCAAAATCGCCATTTTTGATATGTTTGAATCGAAAGAAAATATATTTGGAACACAAATTTTTAAATATTTTATATTTCTTAGCAAATAAATTTTATTTGAAAATCAATAAAATATATTTGGAACTCATATAATAATATATTACAACAAATTATATTTGCAAACTAAATTTCTCAAATAAAATATGTGTTTAAATACAAATAAAATTATTATTTAGGAATTTTTCCAAATATATTTTATTTAAAAAAGATTTCCAAAACTTTCGCTGAGTTTTTCAAATTGCAGTTAAAATTTTTCCTTGGTTTCGAATTGTACCTCCCAGTTATGATACCATATGCAGCATTACCTTCTGTTTTAAATCAATCATTTAAAATTTCTGAGTATTCCAAGCCATCATTAGTTGTCAATTCTCTAAGTACTTTATATTGACTATATGGTTTCAATTATTATTTTTTTTTACAAACATTAAAAATTTCTAAAAATTTAACTTTGAATTACTGAAAAATTGTACACTATTTATGTATTTTATGAATATTTAAATGCAAATAAATATTTCTTTCACAAAAAATGCAGTCACATTGGGATGTAAACAAATATTTGTTTAGAACAACGTCTTCCCAAATACAAAATTTTTGTATGTACCAAATATAACATGCTTAGAGTCTACCCTAAACATATATATGTTTCAAGCCGAATATGTTTGGGACAATATACTACAGAAGCGATTTTTTTTCAGCGTGTATGTTTGATAACAACATAATAACATTGAATATTATGTCGAGCGCCTTTAAAAATTGACAGAACTGTTTTATTAGCTAAAATTTGGCTGGATGAAAGCAAGTTTTCTGAAATTTCTTTAGACGTACTACAATAGTAAAATATCAAGTAAGGCTCAACAAGACTTTTTAAATTAAACTGCTTTTAATGGGAATGTAAATGATTTTATATGGAAATTTCTGTGTTTGACCTCTGACAAACCGCGAAGATAAAGGGCAATCAAAATACTGTTATTATATACGTTCGCATGCGAAGCAGCGGGTGCCTGCTAGTAATACATATATATACTTTATGAGGTCTCAGATCAATACTTAGTGGCGTTACAAAAGAAGTGACAAAATGAATATACCCCCATCCCATGGTGGAGGGTATCAAAAGACCGCAAAAATTCAAAATTTTCAACTGCGGAAATTTTTTGATAAACATGAATACAAAATTGAAAACCAGAATTGAGATAAAAGGGCGATACTTCAAATATTTTTCATTAGGCATGTTTTCGTTACAAGCTGGCGATTTTAGTCTAGCAGTTTGCAACGAAAACAAGTTACTTCCACTAACTGGCGCATAAGCAGTTAGTGGCGGATTTCCACTATCTGGTAGCAGTGGTGTCATGAGCTGCGAAGAAAGGACAGTGCGAAACAGACAAATAATTCGTGAAATGTATTTATAAAACATAAATTTACTATTCTATGTTCAATTGTTTACACTCTTTTTGCAAACATTAAAATAATTTCCATTTTTGTTCTTATTCTCCCGTTAATTCAAAATAATTGACAACAATCTCTCCAAAAATGAGATGCCATACTGCGAAATATAGGATGCCAATCTGGCAGCACCATATTCGATTAAGACATGACACAAGCACCAAACTCCATCGGGAACTAATAATGCTTAAAAGTGCTTAGCTCGCCATACAAATTAAGCCCCTATTGTGTAACGAAAACACACCTTTTATTTATCTTCCGATTTGGAATATTTATCCCCTCACCTTAGAGAGGAGGGTATGTATTAATTGCTACGAACCAAAAGTGTAACACATCGAAGGAGTGGCCTAAGACCCTAAGTATGTTCGGCGGATATCCGTTTTGGGTCATTTTAAGTCGAATGAGCAATGTCCGTCCGTCCGTCTGTCTGCTGGCTGGTGAAAAGGGTTAACATTTAGTGAAATATTGATTATTTAATAACTTCTATACTACTTTTTATAATCCTCTGAAATTCTACACATAGTATTAGTTTATTAGTCACTATTACCTCGAGAAAAATAGGCGAAGTTGCCACGCCCCTTTTGGTACCTCCCACACAAATGGACAATTTTGAACCAAAAGTTAATAGCTTATAACTTTATTACCAGTGCTTACAAAGACTTTAAATTTTGTACATTTTAATGCTTTTATAGTACCTAGAGTCCAGAGAAAAATGGGCGTTATTGGACTGCCCCTTTTGGTACCTCCCACACAAATTGGCCTTTTTGTACCAAAAGTTAACATATTTTAACTTTAATACCAGGGCATACAAATACTTGAAATTTCGTACAGTGCAATGCTTTTATAGTACATAGAGTCTAGAGAAAAGTGGTCGTAATTGACACGCCCCTTTTGGTACCTCCCACACAAGTGGACCAGTTTACACCAACAGTTAACAGCTTAAAACTTTAATACCAGCGCATGTAAATACTTGAAATTTGGTACTTCTCATACAAATGGACCATTTTGTACCAAAAGTAAACAGCTTTGAGCTTTAATACCAGTACATACTTTATCGTTATTAAATGCAATTTAAATTGATAATAATTTAAATAAAACAAAAAAATAAATAAATTTACGAATATTTTTTTTGGGACTCAAGGTGAGGGGATTTATAAGTCGGTTTATCCGACTGAACTTCCTTACTTGTTTCACTGTTAATGGGTATTTTCGGACCAATCCAATTCAATTGTGGAATACAACATTGTAGTATGTTATGAATAATTTTTGTTGCATTAGTATGAAAATATGAATGCATATTCAATGTGTTCATACAGTTGTGGTCGAAATGCTAGCAGCGAAATTTAGCAGGAATTGATTTGAAGGCAGTTGTGTGTAGTTCTTAATCATATAACCAAATTAAATCAGAAGGGGTTTTATACCCTACTGTGGTACAGGGTTTATAGCTTTGTGCATTTGTTTGTGACATCCAAATGAGATGAGATAGATCCAAATCTATGTACAGGTCGCAATTATTGTCTCATCGCGATGAAATTTGACACATATAACTTTAAATTGAAGAAAATTTACTTGATTTCGAAGAGAGTTTCATTCGTTTGAAGTAAAATTCCTCAATTCTATGATAAGATGTCCATAAAATTATGTCATGTTGACTGTAGAGTTACGTCATAAAATTAAAGAAAAAATCATTGATTGTAGTGCTACTATCATTAAATAAAATACACGTTTTAATAGTTTGTAAGATTTTTTCCTTAACATTGTAGAAATTTTCATGTCATGTTGATTTTCAGTCCAGTTCTTTGGTATTTTTGAATTAAGGATTAGTTATCTTTTAAATTAAGAGATCGTTTTTATCTGCGAGAGGACAATTTAGACTCTTTTTGGTCGCAAATTGAGAATAATAGTGAGAGTTACAATAAAGCTTGTTTGGAATTTTTTGGAATCAGTTCTTGTTGAGCGGTGCTAGAGAAAGGTTGTGTGCGCTTGTGCGAGTGGACATTTTAAATTCTACATTAATAGCAACAGTTTCGACGACTCTTTGTCGGCAGTGTGTGTAACAGGTAGTCGATAAATTGTCATGCACATATGCTAAAACAAATTTAATGAGAATTGAGATTTTTTATAGAATAATAGAATATTTAAGAAGTAAGAAAGTTCAGTCGGTTAAACCGACTTAAGAATCCCCTAATTTTCAGTCCCAAAAATGTTCCTAAATTTATTTATTTTTTTGTTTTAATTAAATTATTATCAATTTCAATTGCATTTAACAACTTTAATGTATTGGTATTTGTTATCACCACTGGTTCTATCGCATTTCTAGTTATCGATAAACTTTATCCCATTAATTATCAATGTGTAATCGGAAATTTATCACCCCTAAATTAAGATTTTCTGTCCAATAATTCCACGCGCGAAAAGAAGAATTGTGGTAATAGTCTATCCTAGTACATCGAAACATCACGCTCTTTTGAGAAGAATGTTGAAAAGTTTCGCACTGAGTTTCCTAACCAAAAAAGTCAGTTTTATTAAATTATAGTTTAACTAGTAGTTTAATTAATAAATGATCTGTTGTAGGAATTTTAATCATAAGCACTGAATAAATCAAGCTGCAAATAATTTGTGCATTGGTTTATAATCTATTGGGAAGCGAAGTGCTGGGGCGGATTCCCTGACTACAGTATTAATGTTATAAGCTATTAATTTAGGTGCAAAATAGTCCATTTGTATTGGAGGTACCAAAAGGGCGTGTCATTTTTCAGTGAACTGTAAGTACTATAAAAGCACTACACTGTACAAAATTTTAAGTTGCTGGTATTATGGTTAAAAGCTGTTAACTTTTGGTGGAAAATGGTCCACTTGTGTGGGAGGTACCAGAAGGGGCTGTACAATAATGCCCATTTTTTACCGGACTGTAGGTACCATTCAAATATTTTTATGCACTGGTATTAAAGTTATAAACTGTGAGGTGTTGGTACAAAATGGTCCATTTGTGTGGGAGGTAGCAAAAGGGGCGTGCCGATGACGCCCATCTTCCACAGGACTGTAGGTACTTTAAAAGCATTGCACTGTACGAAATTTAAAGTATTTCTATGCACTGGTGTTAATGTAATAAGCTGTTAACTTTTGGTGCAAAACGGGCCATTTGTGTGGGAGGTACCAAAAGGGGGTGGAAACTTCGTCCATTTTCCTCGAGGTAATAGCGACTAATAAACTAATACTATGTGTGAAATTTCAGCAGATTCGAATAAGCAGTATAGAAGTTATTAATGAATCAATATTTAACTAAATATTAACCATTTGTGGGGGAGGTACTAGAATGAGTGGACCAATATGACCCATCTTCGAACTTAGCCGGAGATAGAGCAAAATATTATCGCATACAAAATTTGAAGTCAATCGGTTAATCCTTTCGAGAGTAATCGTGCGCACCAGCCAGCAGACAGACAGACAGAAAGACAGATAGACGAACGGACGGACATTGCTCAAATGACTTAGATTTAGGTTAGGGTGGCAGCCGTATTTTTTTTACAAGCTCACATAGACCAGTTTAGGTCCCTAGTGTTACCACGGGCTGAAATGCCCCTCATCGAAACCAACCAGTTTGATATATAAATTTATCGATAGTACGAATATCAGTACTAGAATGATCTGTTAGGCTGCCTAAAAAGGCCGACCCCAGTATGTCCAGTCGTCGTTTACTCTCCACTTCTTCCTCATCTCCACAGCTTCGGCAGAAGTCATTGGAGTCAATACCCAATCTTTTGGCGTGTTCGCCGATCAAGCAGTGTCCCGTCAGAACCTGTACTAACGTAGACAATCGTTTCCTCTCTAGTGCGAGAAGATATTTTGACCTTCTCAGGTCATACCTTGGCCAGATTTGTCTAGCTACCCTGCAGGTGCCGATTTCTGTCCATCTTTCGTTGGACTGCCTGATTGCCTCTTGCCTAAGCCAAAGCTTGCACGTGGATAGTGGCGCACCAATATATGCAAATTCTTCTAGAATTTGTAATGTCGTCCCTTTCCTAGCAAGTTCATCGGCTTTGCAGTTCCCCGGGATATCCCTATGCCCAGGCACCCATATGAGGTGTATATTAAACTGCTCAGCCATCTCGTTAAGAGATCTGCGGCAGTCGAGGGATGTTGCCTCCAGAGAATTGATGGCAGCCTGGCTGTCCGAGTAAATGACAACGCCAGTGTTGGTTACTATGTTGCGACTCAGCCACTTGGCGACTGAGTCGCCATTATTTCGGCTTGATAGACACTGCAGGTATCTGGTAGTCTGTGAGCTATATCCAGACTAAGTTCTTCACAGTGTACTCCGAAGCCAACCTTTTCATCAAGCTTCGAACCATCCGTGTAAAAGTGGAGATGGTTTCTATTACCTGGTATTCTGCCGACCCATTCGTCTCTGGCGGGAATCATAGTGATGAATTTCTCTCGAAGGTGTACACAGTTGGTATATAGTCCACTCGGTCGGTTACCATAGCATATCCTCATGTGACCATAGTTCTTGTACCTCCACATTGATAGGCAGTTTAATCTTATTGCCGCTTTGGTTGCAACTTCTCTCGCCACAATATTAATCGGCAGTATATGGAGTAGGGCTTGTAGAGACTCGGTCGCTGTAGTCCTTAAGGCTCCGCTTATGCTCAAGCAGGCAGTTCTCTGGACCTTTGTTAATAGGCTGGTAATGGTTAGTTTTTCAGTTGCCGTCCACCATACCACAATACCGTATAACAGTATTGGACGAACTACTGCTATATATATCCAGTGGACGATTTTAGGAGAGAGTCCCCACCGCGACCCTACAGCCTTTTTGCAGGAATATAAGGCGACGTTGGCCTTCCTTACACGTTCCAATACGTTAAGTCTAAATAACAGTTTCCTATCTAGAATTATTCCTAAAAATTTTGCACTTTCAGAAAAGACTAGATCTGTTCCATTTATCCGAGGTGGAGGGTCCACATGTGGGACATTATTCATCCTAGTAAAGAGAACCAATTCTGTCTTGTTGGGGTTAACGCCCAAACCGCTGCTTCTGGCCCATCTAACCAACTTGTTCAGAGCCACCTGTAGGATGTCTCTGATGACGTTTACGAATTTGCCACTCACTGCGATTGCCACGTCGTCCGCATATGCCACGACCTTGCAGCCACAACGTTCTAGATCTAGCAGGATTTCATTCACCGCTAGGTTCCAAATAAGTGGAGACAGTACTCCTCCTTGCGGGGTCTCTGAATAGAGCAGTCGGTACTGAATAGAGCAGTCGGTACTACAGATTCATAAGGCAAGTAGCTGGAGACCACCCAATATATGCGATTACCGATCTCCAGGCTAGCAGCTGTTTGGCCTTTACCACTTAAATTAGACAGGAGAAAGATACTTAGATCTTTCCTGGCCAAAATACAGGTTCTTGGAGTGCCTTCACAGTTGGCCACAAGCAGTTTAAAGTTGGGTGTCCTAATACCGCACACCCTTCCTCCCACTACGTAGGGCTCCTGTATCAGGACGATGTCTACTGCGCCTGTGGACAGGCGCAGCAATAGAGCCGCTGAGGCTGCTTTAGCGTGATGGAGGTTAATCTTTAGAATTCTTACCATCATTGGTAATTGACAGATTAACATCCACCCCGACAAGGGTGTTATCGAACTCTTCGTCCGTATCGTCGAGAAGCATGTCCCCGCCAGATGCGTCAAAGAGTCCGGAGACTCCCCTCAGCCTCTCTGTGTCCGAAGTAGAGCTTTTGTCCTCAGAGAAGGACGTTACAGATCTTCTGTTAGAGTTGGAGTCACCAGAAATAATAGGCGTGGGTACCTCCGCACTTCCAGGAAGTGCCACGGTGGACGACTCACCTTCTGCAGTGGGAGCTATATCCTGCTTGTATATCTTCAAGACTATAGTCTCGAAGCCATATTGTAGGGTTGCACTCGCACCTTGTATATGGGAGGTGGATTCAGCGTTTAGGATAACATTGACCTGCCGCTTTTTACCATCCGCCTCACCCACCTTGCTGATTCTCCAATTATGGGCCGGCAGACCAGGATTGGAATCTTTTATTATTTCTAAGATGTCAGCCGGGTTGGAGGGCTCTTCTGTAACCCAGGTGATGGCTCTAGGGTGACTAGGGATGTTGTTTTTTCGACAACATCCAACTGGGCACCCGGCCACACCTCACCCGCTCGACTCAGAGCAGCCTTATACAGGTCTACTGATCTGGCATCACCGAAATATAAGAGCTTTACTCTCCCCTGATGCCATCCTGCATCGTTGCAGATTGGTGGTTTGCCCGGCATTTCTCTACGGACATCGAGGTAATGAGCCATAATGGCTGATTGTACATGACTCCATTTGTCCTTGAGGATGGATCCATCCTCACTACTTCTGTCTATAACAGCCATCACTAGACTCTCCTTCGCCACTTCATTGAAGGGCTTGGTGAGTGTCCTGTTGATGGTGACATTAGGGCCTCTTGCCTTTTTCGAAGGCAGGGGTTCATCAGGTGATCTGATTCGTTTTACTTTATTAGCCGTTAACACAGCTGAATTGGTGGCTCTTTCAGCCGACTCATTGGCCTTAGAAGCATCTATGACGCCTTTAGCCCAGGTAAGTGACTCTT
Source organism: Eudasyphora cyanicolor (assembly GCA_963930755.1). Classification (NCBI taxonomy): domain Eukaryota; kingdom Metazoa; phylum Arthropoda; class Insecta; order Diptera; family Muscidae; genus Eudasyphora; species Eudasyphora cyanicolor. The sequence goes on from OZ005737.1 coordinate 98,114,129, forward strand.
TTTGTTTTTCGGTAAGAGCCGAAACCTCAACAGCCTCCAACTTCGTCAAAACTCTGAGCGCTACACGATGCTCATTGTGCTTCCGTTTTGACGGTCGGACATGACGTTTTCCCCTCACCGCACCACCTGTTGTGAGTACTTGGGGAGATTTTCACCATTTTTGGTGTGGTCGGCTTTGGCCAAGACCAACGGACGGACAGTCGGACGATTGGGGAACCGCGCTCCATCGGAACACGAAGGCATCCCCGTCAAGAGAATTTATTTTTATTTTGTCTGTATTAGACCGTAATAGGTACTACGATGTAGACCTTACAGACTTTGTACAGATTTTTGCTATTGCGTAATAGGTACTGGTAACTATCCGCTATGTGATAAACACGTCCGTTAACTGCGAATGATCAGCAGAAAGTGTCCGCATTCTTGAATGTTCCCTTTGGACTTCTTGGGCAGTTAAGCTGCTGAATTCAGGGCTAGGAATTGTTGCTTGAGTCCCTGGTGATGATGTTGTCTGAGGACCTTGCCCTCCATTAAAATTCTCAAATGACTTAAAATGATCCAAAACGATTTCCGCCGAACAAACATGGGGTCTTAGCTCACTCCTTCGATGTGTTACACTTTTGGTCCGTAGCAAATTATATATACCCTCCTCTCTAAGGTGAGGGGATGCAAATACATCATCTAGAAAAAAGAAAACACCATTATGCTGTGTTCCCCCTTTGTGTAGTGATATTCTACGTTCACACAAAAATGCACAACATGTGAAATCTGTATAAAAACGGATAATTATGATTACAAATTATTGATAGTTAAGCGGAACAAATAAAAGTTCGTTCGCGTATTTGCGTAAAAACAATTATATTAAATAAAAACATTTAAGAAAATTGTTTTTATACCCTACACCACACTGTGGTACAGGGTATTATAACTTTGTGCATTTGTTTGTAACACCCAAAAGGAGAAGAAATAGACCCATTGTTTATTATACCGATCGACTTAGAATCACTTTCTGAGTTGATTTAGCGATGTCCGTCTGTCCGTCTGTCTGTCTGTCTGTCTGTCCGTCTGTCTGTCTGTCCGTCTGTCTGTCTGTGCATGTATTCTTGTAATCAAAGTACAGATCGCAATTATGGTCCGATCTCGACGAAACTTTACACATATCTTTTTTTTGGCCCAAGGACGATCCCTATTGAATTTGGTTAAAATCGGTTCAGATTTAGATATAGCCCCCATATATATGTTAGCCCCGATTTGACATGTAAGCGCTGTAAAAACTTTATTTTATATCCGATCAGTATGAAATTCGGCAGAAAGAGGTTTCTTATTATATGAATGAACACTGTTAAATTTGGAGGAAATCGGTTCAGATTTAGATATAGCCCCCATATATACGTTACCCCCGATTTGACATGTAAGCGCTGTAAAAATGTTATTTTATATCCGATCAGTGCGAAATTCGGCAAAGAGAGGTTTCTTATTACATGAAGGAATACTGCTAAATTCGGAAAAAATCGGTTCAGATTTAGATATAGCCCCCATATATATGTTAGCCCCGATTTGACATGTAAGCGCTGTAAAAACTGTATTTTATATCCGATCAGTGCGAAATTCGGCAGAAAGAGGTTTCTTATTACATGAAGGAATACTGCCAAATTCGGAGAAAATCGGTTCGGATTTAGATATAGCGCCCATATATATCTTACCCCCGATTTCACATGTAAGCGCTGTAAAAACTGTATTTTATATCACATCAGTATGAAATTCGTCTGAAAGAGGTTTCCTATTATATGAATGAACACTTTTAAATTTGGAAGAAATCGGTTCAGATTAAGATATAGCCCCCATATATACGTTACCCCCGATTTGACATGTGAGCGCTGTAAAAATGTTATTTTATATCCGATCAGTGCGAAAGTCGGCAAAAAGAGGTTTCTTTCTACATGAAGGAATACTGCCAAATTCGGAGAAACTCGGTTTAGATTTAGATATAACACCCATATATATGTTACCCCCGATTTGACCTGTAAGCGGAGGTCGGAGAAAATCGGTTCAGTTTTAGATATAGCTCCCATATATATGTTACCCCCGATTTGACATGTAAGCGCTGTAGAGACTGTATTTTATATCCGATCAGTACGAAATTCGACAGAAGGAGGTCTTTTTACATGAATGAGTATTCAGGGAAGATCGGTTCAGATTTATATTAAAGCTCCTCCTGATTTGGTATCAAACCGCTATAGAAGTTGTATTTTACTTCCGATCATTAAAATTTTCCAGAAAGATGTTTCTCAATTTAGGAACGAATATTGCTTAATTTAGCGATAATCGTTTCAGAATTAGGTAATATGTTTCAACTCATTTACCAATTATTCCAAATTATTATGGCAATGACCCTTATCGCATTGTTAGGGAGGTGTAGGGTATTATATAGTCGGTCCCGCCCGACTTTCTTCCTTTCCTTACTGGTTTCTTCTGAAAACTTTTTGAAACTGGATTTAGCATATTTGCATATTTTGCTACAACGCAATGGATGAGCCATGTGGAAATAATTATGACGATGACTTGGGAGACCAACATGAACATGTGGGCACTGAAACTTTTACCTTTGACAATAATATAGACAACGACATTCAAAATTTTCCTTTAGCAGGCGACTTTAAATTTATAACACTATGCAACAAAATTGTTGTCCAAGGGATGTGGATAACAGTTTCTGGTGCAACTAGGTGTCACAAATACGAAAAAAATATTTAAACAAATTTTTATGGTAAATTTTTTTTTAATTTTTTTTTTTTAATTCCAGCTTTCATGGAAAGTACATTCAGTATTTGGACCAAGTATAAGCCTGATTGAGCCGTGTTATGCCTCAAATTAAAGGGGATTATGAGGGCTACATATGCTGCAAATATCGTAGAATCTTTGGTTTAGTAACAGTCGTCAAAAAAATGAGAAACAAATGATTTTTTTTTTTAAAAAACACTTTTTCCTGGTACAAAAAAAAAACCATAAAAAATTATTACATTTTTAAAAAGCCAGCATGCTAAAGAAGTAAACATTGTCTATTTGAAAAAAATCTATGGATAGATGTAAAAGTTATGAGCCATTTTGTAAATGTTAGGGAAATTCAAAAAAATCTTGTTTCATATTTTTTCGTTTTTGAGGTTTTTGCGTATATTGAATTCACCATATGTGAGAGATACATATAAGAGACATTGCACTTGCATTTTATTTTATGAGGATTGATGTCAGACGTTATAAAATTATAGAGAGGACGAGGTTTTATGGTTGTTCGTAACCATCCATAAAATATGATATGCAATGTCAGTGTAAATCAGCGCCTTAAAGAGATAAGTCGATTTTCTGAAAAATATTATAAAGTTATGTTTCGAAGTATGAGTAAACGGCAAAGAACTTTTCAATGTGTAAATGATCCCGACAATTTCTGCTACATCTGTCAAAAATATGTTATTAAAAAAATCGACGTGCGTGTAGTAAAATAATAGAAGAAATATATGTGCAATATTTTGGTATACGAGTTAAAAATATGAACGAACCGTGTACACCTAGTATTTTGTGTAATTCGTGCCGTAGTGGAAGCATGGGTAAGTACTTTACAATTAATGTATTACAACGTTTTGTGGAATAAAACGTTTTAATTTTAGACTTCACGTGGAATTTGGAATGCCAATGATTTGGAGACAACCATTCATTCACGATACGGACTGCTATTTTTGTCTAAGTTAATAGATTGGAGTAGGAAGTGTCCAAGTATAGCTAACAGCCTAATAACGGAAACATTATCAAGTTCAACTGAGTACTCAACTCTGAGCGATTCAAGTTTGAGTCAGAAGTTATCGCTCTTAACTCAGTTTCAACTCATTGATCTAGTGAGAGATTTGGAACTGTCCAAATATAAGGCAGAACTACTTGCGTCTGGGATGAAACAGTACAATATTTTGGCCCCAGATATTAACATATCATATTATAGAGTCCGTGATATACCTTACAAACAATTCTATACTACTGTGGAAAACATATGCTTTTGCAATGACATTCCCGGATTGTTCGAGGGACTTAATCAAACATACAATTCAAAGGAATGGCGGTTACTTGTTGACAGCAGTAAAGAAAGTTTGAAAGCAGTACTTTTACACAACGGAAATCAGAAACCGGCGATTCCCATTGCTCATGCTGTCAACACTAAGGAATCATACGAAACAATGGCTAAATTGATAAAATACATAAAATATGAACATGACTGGAAAATTAGTTGCGATTTAAAAGTAGTTGGTATGTTATGCCTCTGGGATAGCCGATATTTTTCAAATTTCCTTGGATCCAATAAAAGCCCGCAATATGAAACAATGATTAATGATTTGTTAAAAAATTACGAAAAAATTGGTTAGAAATATATTTTTTATATTTATGTATATAACACATATGTATGTATTCTTCCAACTTATTTTTCGCTTTATGTATTCCAACAGGTGTAAATATGTCCCTCAAAATTCATTTCTTACGTCACTTACGTCTTGGCGACGTAAGTGACGAACATGGCGAAAGGTTTCACCAAGAATTGAAATCCATCGAGCGGCGTTACCAAGGGCACTGGAAAGAAAGAATGATGGGAGATTATATTTGGTTCCTCATTAGAGAAACCGATTCCGAAATCTTCAAACGTCAAAAAAGAACTCACAATTACTTCTAATGAAACTCGTTCATATAAATAAACTCAAATGTACATAATATAAATAAAATCGCTATTTAAACAGAAATTAAAAAAAAAGATTTTTTGAAATTCTCTTACCTCTACCAAAAGGGCTAAAATGCAAATAGGCATTATTTTTAAAAAAATAAAATAAAATATTTTTTTCGATTTTTTTTTCTATTTTTTATGTTTTTATTTTTTTTGTTGAAAAAATCTACTTTTTCCAATTTGTTTAATGACTGTTACTAAACCACTGTTTCTAAGTAAAAGAGATATTTCCAACAAGAGATTTTCCATAGCCCACATTAATAGCTTCAATTTAACGCATAAGTTGACCTGATCGGGCATATACTCCAAAAATTTATCCATACAAAATTTTTTGGTTTTGATTTTATACAACAGTATGCCACAATCTATACAAAAAAATAATTTTTAGGTCTAGGACACAAAAAACATTTTTTTTGTTGCGTAGTGTAATCGAATCAGGCGCAGCTAATTCAATTATTAACCCAGGTCTATGTATCCCAAAGTGGAGGATAAATCTACCCCCTGTAAGACACTACAAAATAACGTCAGAACTAACACACTTTAAAAGGTACCAATGTTTTCGAACTAGGAGATCCGGATGGCTAGTTTTACCTGTAACGACATTTTGCGTAAATATAAATCAGATAATACTCAAAGAAGGAGTATAGGACACACAACATTTTAAGGTTGATGTAGAAACCAACCTTAAATACCCTGATATTATCCATATCAAACCTCAAGATGGACCAAATATGAATTGATCATATGAATTCAGAAGAAAGACAGCATTTTTCACAACTGATTACTAAATATTCTCCATTGTTTTACCAAACATATTCAAACCTATCATTCACGAATGCCATTAAATCAATACCGTAGTTAATATTCCAATTCATTCCAAAAAGTATTGTTACCCATATATACGTAAGGAGGAAGTGAACAGACAAATTAAGGATATGCTAGAAAATGGAAAAACACTGTGCAACAGTGAAAAAATACACGAACTTGAGAGAATAGGTTCGATTCTACTACCAAAGGATGGTATAACCCTATACTCGGTTTGGCGAAATTGATGACCAATGTTATTTTATGGGCGTCAATAGTTTCTGAAAATCAGTGAGCCCCTCGAAAAGGGTGTCATTAGCTTTTGCCCAACAATTAATTCAGACATGGTGATACCGCATAACTATTTTTTGCAATAATGTAGCTAAGAATATGCTGAACAAAATTTGTTAACATTTTATGCGAAAAGAAGAATTTTTCGGCACTTTTTTTGAAAAAGTGAAGACCATGTTTATAATCATTTTGTAATGATATTAATTTTTGTAATTAAATTTTTTTTGTTCAGGATTTTTTTGGCGAGGTTCCAGTTATTTCACTATTACCACCTGGCAAGCCTAGTCGCAGAACAGGCCGAGCAAAACCAAAGACAGTCAAAGAGAAAGACGTGAAATTTCTCTCATCTGCTGTTATGAAGTGTGTCTAACAGTGGAGATAACATAATGCTTCGTTTAGCGGAGGAAAATGAAATGACAAAAAAGGCAACTAAATGCATAAATAAAAAATGACAAGTATTTATACACGAAGCGCTTACTACAACTTTGTGATGTTTACATCGAAGCATATCATAAATGGTGGTCAAACCATAATGTGCGTTGTTAACGTCAAGTTTTTGCTCAACTTAATTTGACATTTCTTTGTTTCGGCGTTTGACAAATTCAACCATGGAGAGGTACACAATTGGGCCTCGCGTTAAGATTATTGAAGCCTTTTACTAAAATTGGCGCTCAAATCAAAATGCATTTCGTGCACTTCGTGATGTTTTTGGTCAGCATAATCGACCAAAGGTGTCCATCATCGGGAGAATTGTGCGCAAATTTCAGCAAACGGGTCTGTGGTGATGTGAAAATACCTGTACATGCTCGACCAGTTCGTGACGACTCATCTTCGTGCCCAACAATTGAACATCTCAGGAACATCACTGATGCGAATTTTGAATAAAGATTTGAATTTATACGCTTACAAGGTTCAATTGACTCAAGAGCTGAAGCCTACTGACCATTTCAAGCGTCGTCAATACGCCGAATGGTTGTTTGAACGAACGGAAGTGAATGGTGACTTCACAAAGAAAATCGTCTTCAGCGACGAGGCACACTTTCACCTCAGTGGATTCGTTAACAAGCAGAATTGCCGCATTTGGTGAAATGAGAATCCACGAGTGATTGTTAAAATGCCGATGCATCCACAACAAATTTGGTGGGGTTTATTGGTTGGCGGCGTCATCGAACAGTACTTCTTTGAGATAATGATAACTTCTTGAAGCCAGAAATTGAGAATGTGGACCTGGAGGATATGTGGTTCCCACAGGATGTTGCCACTCCGCCAACGAAACAATGGCTCTTTGCGCGAGAAATTCAATGGCCGTGTTGTCTACTGTCGTGGCGATGTTAATTGGCCGCCACGAAAAAGTGTACGTCAGTAAGCCAAGAACAATTCAAGAGCTAAAGGATGAGATAATTCGGCACATTTACGACATTGGACCTCAATTATGTCTCAGAGTCATTGAAAATATGGACCATCAGATAGAGGTATGTCACCGAAGCCGTGGCGAGCATTTGGCCGATATTTTGTTCAACACATAATTATCATAGATCCTTCTATCATAGCAAAAAAATTTAAGATAATTCTCTGAAAACTTTTTGTTTTATTTACAATTATCATCGCGCGTTTATATAAACAAAACGTGGAAAGAGATGAAAAGCTTAGCAGCATATCTACAAGAATGGGACACAATCGTTGATTCCCTATGTTCCAGTATAAAACACTTATTTCGATGCTTTACCGATTACAAAAACAGTATACATAGCTATCGATATTGTATCTTTTAAATCGGACAAAATTAGTTATTATTTTATGGTGGCTGTGATCTTATGTTGAAACATACAAAAAGATAATAACATGCTTCGGAGGCATTCGTGGTGCAATGCAAGTGACTTAGACTCGCAATCTGAAGATTTGAAATCACTCATTTTATAAATCGTGAATGCGGCACATTTTTTCCAGTCAAAAGGCAATTTTCCCTTATGGATGCTTTGGTGACTTCCGCTTAGTAACGCTTAGTGCCTTCCGCCATAGAAAATACTTGCAGGGCTGGTCTAATCTCAATTGGACAAAATAAAGAGCTGTGTTAAGATGAGTTCATATTAGCGAACTGGACTTTGATCACAAAGTCCTATGAATAAACAGACAGACATACGAACACCGTAAAATCGATTTTGATTCTGTGTCGATCGATATAATAAACGATGACATTTTAGCAAAAAATACCGAGAGTATTATTTGAACATTTTTAATATTATTTTTTGAAAATTGGAAACATTTGTAAAACAATCTGTCTTTCTGTCCGTGCGGTAATTTCTAATTAATGTGTTGTTTAGACAGGGCTATTTGGTCAGATATTTCTTGTGAAAAAATAAAACTAATTTATTTCAGTCTTGGCTTTATTCCAACTTCTTCAGGAGAAATTGTTGAAAATCCTATCGACAAAACCATATATTTATTATTTTTAATTGAATTTGTTAAAAGTGTTTTAGAATTACGTACAATTAGTTTTACATTTTTTCATTATTAAATATTATTCAAAAACTGGACATCATTAAACAATATTTATAATAATAACACTAATTATAATACATATTATTATATATTATAACATATATTTATAATAATAATTTTTTTGTGTCCCAGACCTAAAAATTATTTTTTTGTATAGATTGTGTCATACTGTTATATAAAATCAAAACCAAAAAAATTTTTTATTAAAAATACTATTATCGTCGAAGGTATCCTTAGTATTTGCACTATAATTTTTGAAGTATATGCCCGATAAGGTCGACTTATAAGTTAAATGGAAGCTATTAATGTGGGCTATCAATGTTGGAAATAACTCTTGTACTTAGAAGCAGTGGTTTAGTAACAGTAATTAAACAAATTGGAAAAAGTAGATTTTTTCCAAAAAAAAATCCTGGGGCGAAAAAAACATAAAAAATAGAAAAAAAAATATTTTATTTTTTAAAAGTTTGCATCCTAGCGAAGAAAATAATGCCTATTTGAAAAAATCTATGGATAAATGTAGAAATTATAGCCCTTTTGGTAGAGGTAAGAGAATTTCAAAAAATCTTTTTTTTTAATTTCAGTTTAAATAGCGATTTTATTTGTTACTTTTATTTATATTATGTACATTCGAGATAATTTACATGTACAAGTTTCATTAGAAGTAATTGCGAGTTCTTTGTTGACAGTTGTAGATTTCTGAATCGGTTTCTCTAATGAGGAACCAAATATAATCTCCCACCATTCTTTCATCCCAGTGACATATTTACACATGTTGAAATACATAAAGCGAAAAATAAGTTAGAAGAATACATATATATGTGTTATATACATAAATATAGAAACATATATTTCTTAAAAATTTTTTCATAATTTTTTATCAAATCATTAATCATTGTTTCATATTGCGGGCTTTTATTGAATCCAAGGAAATTTTAAACTACAAGCTTAAACGACCTCCATGCTGCAATTTCATCCGACGTTAAATATGATTCGCAATTTGCATCTTTCATCAGTTTCCTTATTTTAGGTCCATCAAAACGCCTTTTTCGATTTTTTGAAAAGAAAGTCTTTTAAATAAACTTTTTAAATATGAGAGTGAATTGCCCTATTTCCTTAAGGGTTTTACAAAATTTTTAAAGAGCCCCAGCTTAATATGCAATGTTGGCAAAATAATGTTTCCTTTTTTGACGAGAGGTGTGTATTTTATGTTGTTTTCACCCAATGTAATGTGTTTTCTTGTTGGCCATTTCTTTCTTCTGTAATGTTATTCGCGAGCACGGCTATCCCAGAGGAATAACAAGCAGCTATATTTTGTATATCCGCCTTACATTCCACATAACATACAAACTTTATCAATTTAGCCATTGTTTCGTATGATTCCTTAGTGTTGACAGCATGAGCAATGGGAATCGATGGTTTCTGATTTCCGTTGTGCAAAAAGTACTGCTTTCAAACTTTCTTCACTGCTGTCAACAAATAACCGCCATTCCTTTGAATTGTATGTTAATTAAGTTCCTCGAACACTCCGGGAATGTCCTTGCAAAAGCAACTGTTATCCACAGTTGTATAAAATTGTTTGAAAGGTACGAGTATATCACGGACTCTGTAATATGATATGTTAACATCTGGGGCCAAAATATTGTACTGTTTTATCCGAGATGCAAGTACAAGGTGGCGCAAAAGTAACCTTTCGATGTTTTGCGCCAAAGTCACCGACCGATTATTGGTCAAATAAATAGTCAGCAATATTCCGCGTTCTGGAGCAGTGTAGCGTAACATTGTCTGTTAACGCGTATTTCGCATGTGTTTACTACACAAATGTCAAAACAGAACTGACATTAGGGGCCAATCGCAAAATTTATAGCATTTTCTGATAGGAGGATTATTTTGCGCCATTTATAGCATTTTCTGATAGGAGGATTACTTTTGCGCCACCTTGTAGTTCTGCCTTACCTTTGGTCAGTTCCAAATGTCTCACTAGATCGTTGAGTTTAAACTGAGTTAAAAGCGATGACTTCTGACTCAAACTCAGAGTTGAGTACTCAGTTTAACTTGATGACGTTTCCGTAATTAGGCTTTTAGCTATACTTGGACACTTGGGAATTGGTATTGTTTCCGAATGAGCAACTGGCAAAGTGACAGATTTTACTTCAGTGTAATTCCAGGGAATGCTTCTTCCTACTCCAATCTGTGTACTTAGACAAAAATAGCAGTCCGTATCGTGAATGAAAGGTTGTCTCCAAATCAATCAATATAGCTCTCACATTGCGTATAATGTTTTATGGAGGGTTACGAACGGCCATAAAACCTCGTCCTCTCTATAATTTTATAATGTCTGAGATCAATCCTCATAAAATAAAATGCAAGTGCAATGTCTGTTATATGCCACTCTGACTTATTGTGAATTCAATATAAGCAAAAAAAAACATCATTTTGAAACGAAAAAATATGAAACATGATTTTTTTGAATTTCCCTAACATATACAAAATGGCTCATAACTTTTACATCTATCCATAGATTTTTTTCAAATAGACAGTGTTTTCTTAGCTGGTTTTTTAAAAGAGTGATAAAAGAATTTAGTTGACTTTTTTTATATTTTTTATGGTTTTTTTGTTCCAGGAAAAAGTATTTTTTAAAAAAAAAAATCATTTTTTTTTCTGATATTTTTGACGACTGTTACTAAACCAAAGATTCTACGTAAAAGCGATATTTGCAGCATATGTAGCCCTCAGAATTTCCTTTAATTTAACGCATAACACGGCTCAATCAGGCTTATACTTGATAATGGTCCAAATACTAAATGTACTTTCCATGAAAGCTGGAATTAAAAAAAAAAATACCATAAAATTTTTTTTTAATATTTTCTTCGTGTTTGTGATACCAAATTGCACCAGAAACTGTTATCCACATCCCTTGGACAAAATTTTTGTTGCATAGTGTAATTAATATGGTATTTTCGTTTGCGGCTCGATGAGCTGCATACTCGTATGTGTAAATATTGTACATAACGAAACACAATTTGTTTCTTGTACAGGCGGTGGAATAACAGAAGTGAGGTTATAATTCTTATTCGTTTGGAAGAAGATATGCCTCTTAGAGCTGGATTTTTGATCGAATAATCACAGCTAAACCTCGCTACAAAAAGACCTAAACCTATTACAAAAAGACGGCTTACTTCTAAACTTACAAGCTAAATAAACGTACCCTGTACAAATGTCCATCAAGGCGAACAACATACTACAAAGGTGTCGTGGTCAGACCACAAACTCAAATCCATCAAAATAAAATAAAAAACATCCATAAAAAATGCCCAAAAATAGGAACTTCAAAAAAGGCAAACATACATCACTTAATCAGCAAAAGCACATAACGCATGAGTAGTGAATGCCCTCTCGTAGAACCGAACTGAAATTCCCTGAGAACGCCCCCGTCTTCCACGAACATCCTGATCCTCGCCGATATAATGGACTCAAAAACCTTTCCGAACGCCGAGAGAAGAGAAATCGGTCTATAGCTACCACAACGCCCTGGGTCAGAACCCTGTTTGAACACCGGAACCATCATCGCCTCCTTCCACGCAGCAGGGAAATAGCCCAAAATGAAACAATGATTGAAGAGAACCGTCAATAACACAAAAAACCTCTCCAGCCCTCTTCAAAGCCACATCAGGAACACCATCTCTACCAGACGATCGTCTCGCCGGGGGCCCGCAAGAGCCCCAGCAACATCAGAAGAACGAACAAATCCACCTCCTGCGCTCACGACTGAAACGCAAAATCCACCCAGGATGCCATCACTAGAGCGCGACAGCGGCACCGCAGGATCCAACGCCTCACAGAAGACCGAGCCCAAACTCTCAACACAGTCATCGACCACATGCACAGTGACATGGATAGGTATCCTCAGGCGAAACACACCCCTCAAGACCACGTCCTAGGCAGCTCCTATAACGGCGAACGTCCATCCGGCCGAAGTCCTAACGTCAAGCAAAATCCCTATCGCCCTATGATGCCATCGAAACCAAACGTCCTAGACTCGTGACCATCAGCCACAACAATCCCAGGAGTCCTCAAGAAAAAGTCAATATAAGATCCAACCGAACTACCAGGCCTAGTAGGTGCATCAGAAGGAACAGAAATTAAATCAGGGGAAGCAAGAAGATAGCCGTGGAGGCATGTACCCCTAGTATCGACCACAGTCCCGCCCCAAGACGGATGCTTTGCGTTGAGATCGGCTCCTACAACAACCTCACCAGAGCCATACAACAAATAGACGGGAACAAGGTCAGAAGTGAGAAACGGGTCATCCGGTCGAAGATACAAAAGCTATAGAAGAGCCATCCCCTCTCCAAATCCTAACCACACAACTCTGTATACCGCCCGTATCGACAAAAATCATGTCACAGCGAAAACTCTCCCTAACCAAAACAGCCGTACCTCCACCTATCCTATTCTGCCGAAACACCCTGTAGCCCCTCAACTCAAACCTATGAGAATCAGACAACTTGTGCTCGGCAAGCAGAATAATATCGGGACCCCTCTCCCTAAAAAATAAACTGAGGAAATGTCTCTTGGCCAGCGAAATGCAAGAGTTAACATTCAAAAATACACAACTGAGTGATCTAGACATCGCAAATCCTAAGCGCAAGGCAAGCGCAACCGTCTAAACTCAGGAGCGTACTCCCTAACTCGACCTATCACCCCAAGAAAATCAGTGCCAAAATCCTTCTCACAAACCCAAAAGAACCCCGGACGACCAACCCGTCCATCGGCCCTAGCAGCCGGAGGCAAAGTCGAAGTCCCCCCTGAGGCAACAGGCCCCACACGAGACGCGCGTGAGTCCCCCGCCGCCGCCGAATAGAAAACCCCATGCCGAACACCTGACACCCCCGAAACCCTATCCCTAGTAATTCTAGCCTCTTTATCTGCCTCTCTCCTTGCAAGAATCGCAACACGTCTAGGACACGTACGTGAACCAGCAGTATGCCCCAACTCCTTCTCCGGCTTCCTAACAACCACCCCAGTATCAGGATCAGCAACCTCGACAAACTTCTATGCGTCCATAGCAGTAATAGGAAAATCAGACAGACCGTGCAGCTGACCGCACTTATTCGTAACACACCTAACAGGCATTCTACAGTTGGCAGAGAAGTGTCCGAATCTCTGGAATCTGAAACACTGTGTGATGCTATGCTGCCTATCCCTAGTAAATTTAACAGCCAAGAGAAAAATCCAACTTAAAGGATACACGCCCTCTATATCCGACGCCCTAGATAATCTCAACAACAACTTACCGCCTGAGACGCAGACGGCACCAAGCACCTCAACCCTAACACAAGGCTCTAACCAAGCCTTAACCTCATCCGCCGAATATTCACTGGACAAACCTCAAGGACAACAGGGTAAGGAAGAAGCGGCTTAGGAGTGTGAGTATTGAATTTATACCCACGCTCGACAAAAATATCCCTAACCTAAGATAAGTCATCAAGGCTCCTAATACGAACCGACAGAGCGGACTTCCTAACCATCACCAAGTGGAACTAACTCTTTCTCAGGACCCGCTGCAGAAGGTTGGTCAGCTCTCTCGCACCAACGTTGTAAATAGTGATCGCAGGGAGGGATTTCCCTGCAGGTCGTCTTCCAGCATCGACAGCGTTGCCTTCGTTGTCCTTGGCCGGGCAGTTGTAGTTCCCACAGGAGCGACAGTGTCGTTCTTCTTCGCCGGCACCGTGGTCTCTTATGCTCGATTGGCCCGAAGTGGTTGGGATCTCCAATTTAGGGATCCATTTTCCTCGAGAGGCCGCTTGGAGCACGACCCCTTTTCGCAGTTCCCCCGAGGTCTTCGGGGGGATAGCCATCTCACCATCCGTAGTAGCCGGCGGCGCGACTTCCTCTTCCTTCCTTCCTGTCACCGCACTGAGATGTTCGGCTCGCTGAATGATCGGAGTAGCATCCGTAAAATAGCTATACGAGGAGCTGAGCTGTCAAGTACATAATTGTATTTGCTTCACCGTTTTTAAAAAACTTTGCATTCTATAATTCATAATAGAGGCAAATATGGTCTGGAGCCAGGAGAATAACCTAGTGACAAATCCATAAGAATTAATAAATAAAAAGGTAAATATTGCTGCAATACTTAATACCAATATCGCGATCACTTTAAAGAATTCCAACTGAATATTGTTGTTGTATATTCTCTTTTGTATTCGTAAGCAACATTTTTGTTTCGTAATTAAATAAATAAGTTTGACATTTTAAATAATGTCTGTATTATAATCGATAATTTTGCAAATTGTACTTCACTCGGATAAGAATAATATATTCCATTTGCAATGGAGAGAAGCAAATAACTTCACTTCTGAATTATAATTCTTAGCCAATTGTTTAAAACTATTATTTACTAAATCACTACAGATACACATTGATGTTGGATCTATAACATGAATTCGTAGTTTTAGTTACCCCTTTCGGTTCGACAGTAATGCGTAGAAAAGGAATGTTCGCAGTTCTTGTGTGGTTAGGAATATGAATGGGCGAAATTAATCTTGTGCCACAGACTGTGTGGAATTCTATTCTTCATCCGAAATAATTATAATCTCTGAACACAATAAACCTCGACAAATAAAAGACTCGGCTATGAGCAATCTATCTTTCATTACTGCACAACGCAAACAAGGACCAACGCCACACACTCCCCCTTCCAAGGCCAATTTTATCAGAAGCATATTTCGGTCTGCACCAGATCTACATCCACACATACGCGCACATACAGCAATTTAGCAAAGAGGCTTTTTTTTTGAATGTGGATATTTTGCATATGACTTTCGATGAGTGTGTTGTGCTCCTTGCTCCTTTGAAATCCGGATTATTTGATGATTGTACTTTATGTACAAATTTATTGTTTCCAAACATGCCTGTGAGTGCATATAAACATATAGAGTATGAGTATACGAGTATGTAGGATGTTAGGTTATTAGGTTGTTGAGTGAGTGCCTGGTTGCCTGGAGGCAACTGATATCAACTAATCTTTTGTCAGACAAACAGTTGTGGATTCCAACCACAATCCCTCAATGAAAAGCGATATGTCTTAAGTAGTTTCGTCGTAGAACAATAAAAACTAACAAACTCTGTAAACACATTGAAGATGAATATGAATTTCTAATTAGATGATGTATGAGTCCTGATGGATAGATGAATGGATGTTCGCTCAATACTTTTGCCTCCTTCTCCATTCCTAGGTGAATACAAGTTTGTCTGTGGTGTGAGTTCTGGGGCCTTCTCATTGACACTGTAAGGACAATTGAATTGATTGAGAGTAAGCAATTTACAACTATGCCTAAATTGCACGAGAACTATCATGAACGAAGTCAAACCGAATATTCAGACTCGGTTTAGTGTTCTGTCTGCATTATGATTTCGGCACAAGAAGTCCAAACAACACCGATTTTTGCTTATTGAACAAATGCTAGGTTACCCTTTTGTGTGCTTACTTACTTAGGTGGCTATGCGAGTATTACAACTTGTTGGTCTTTAGCCTATGCGCTGCTTCTCCAGTTCCTCACATCAAGTTTTGAGAGATCATCTTCAACTTGATCTTTCCAACGGGGTTCTGGTCTTTTGCGTATTCCCTCGGGTGCACATTCGAATGATTTTCTACCTGGAGCATTTTCATTCAGGCGCACACCAGTTCCTAGCCAACGCAATCGTTGTACATTGATGCGTCTAACTATATCGAAGTATCGTTGCTGATCAGTCGTAGTGAACGGACGTGTTTAGCACAGAGCGGATAGTTAAAATCTATTACGCCGTACCTATTACGCAATCGCAAAAAAAATCTGTACAAAGTCAGGAAGGCCTACATCGTAGTACCTATTACGGGCTAATACAGACAAAAAAATTGTTGACGGGGATGCCTTCGCGTTCCGATGGAGCGGGGTTCCCCAATCGTCCTACTACCCGTCCGTTGGTCTTGGCCAAAGCCGACCACACCAAACATGGTGAAAATTTCCCCCCAGTACTCACAACAGGTGGCACGATGAGGGGAAAACGTCATGTCCAACCGTCAAAACGAAAGCATAATGAGCACCGGATAGCGCTCAGAGTTTTGACGAAGTTGGAGGCTGTTGAGGTTTCGGCTCTTCCCGAAAAACAAAAAGAGTCACTTACCTGGGCTAAAGGCGTCATAGATGCTTCTAAAGCCAATCAGCCGGCTGAAAGAGCCACAAATTCAGCTGTGTTAACGGCTAATAATGTCAAAAGAATCAGATCACCTGATGAACCCCTGCCTTCGAAAAAGGCAAGAAGTCCTAATGTCACCATCAACAGGACACTCACCAATCCCTTCAATGAAGTGGCGAAGGAGAGTCTAGTGATGGCCGTAATAGACAGAAGTAGTGAGGATGGATCCATCCTCAAGGACAAATGGAGCCATGTATGGCTTCGAGACTATAGTCTTGAAGGTATACAAGCAGGATACAGTTCCCACTGCGGAAGGTGAGTCGTCCACCGTGGTTGATACACAGCTTTCTGGAAGTGCGGGGGTATCCACGCCCATTATTTCTGGTGACTCCAACTCTAACAGAAGATCTGTAACGTCCTACTCTGAGGACGAAAGCTCTACTTCTGACACAGAGGGGCTGAGGGGAGTCTCCGGACTCTTTGACGCATCTGGCGGGGACACGCTTCTCGATTATACGGACGAAGAGTTCGATAACACCCTTGTCGGGGTGGATGTTAATCTGTCAATTACCAATGATGGTAAGAATTTTACAGATTAACCTTCATCACGCTAAAGCAGCCTCAGCGGCTCTATTGCTGCGCCTGTCCACAGGTGCAGTAGACATCGTCCTGATACAGGAGCCCTACGCAGTGGGAGGAAGGGTGTGCGGTATCAGGACACCCAACTTTAAACTGCTTGTGGCCAACTGTGAAGACACTCCAAGAACCTGCATTTTGGCCAGGAAAGATCTAAGTATCTTTCTCCTGGCTAATTTAAGTGGTAAAGACCAAACATCTGCTAGTCTGGAGATCGGTAATCGCATATATTGGGTGGTCTCCAGTTACTTGCCTTATGAAGCTGTAGTACCGACTGCTCTATTTAGGGAAGTAGTAGAAGAAGCAACGTCTGACGAGGTCTAGCTGATTGTTGGCGCAGACACGAACGCTCATCATACTATCTGGGGTAGTACGGATATAAACAATAGGGGTGATTCGCTACACAGAAAGAAAAATGCCATACTAAATTCAAGTAAAAAATTCTTAATTTAAGCCGAAATCGTACTTAAAAATTTAAGTACGTTCGTACTAAGTTTTTCTTAAAACAAGTATAAATCGGCTTAAAATGAAAAAATCAAGTGCTGAAAGGCTTACAATAAGCATTTAATGCTTGAAATCAAGTAAACATTTCTTGAAAAGGAAAATTAAGCCTTATATGGCTTAAAGTAAGAAAAAAACGCTTACTTTAATCTCTGAGAGACAGAACCATTATAGAGCACAATAAAATTACCATCTCAACCACTCTCATGCAAGTGGTTGATTTTGGCTGACGCAACATCAAACACACATGCATATAAATTGTCGATGTATAAACATTTGTGCGCGACCTTATCCAATTGGTTTCTCGTTCAAGCAGTGCAAATACATTACTTGGTGTGACTTTTTTCATTTTAGTTTTTTGAAGTTGTTAATAATTCTTATTCGTTTCGTTGATGCTATTCCTTATATATTTCATATTTAAATCGAATAAATCCAGCAAAACTTTTACTTTTGCTGTCAAGCAATTGTATTTTGACATACAATTTTAAAAAATTGCATCCTTTGCAATACAGTGGAAAAAATGGTATAATTAATATAAATGGTATATAGGTATAAAACGAACGAAAGCACAATATATCTAGTATGACCAGGCTTAAATCAAGAACTGATCTGGCTTAAATCAAGTATTGGTTAGGTTTAAATCAAGAACTGATCAGGCTTAAATCAAGTATTATCAGGCTTAAATCAAGTATTGGACAGGCTTAATTCAATCAAAAATTTCTTCATTGAAGCCCGTTTCGCACTCAAATCAATCCGATAAAATTCTTAAATCAATCGCTTTATGCTTGAAATAAGAATTTTTCGGCTTAAAATCAAGCCTAATCAGGCTTAATAAGCGCTAAGATTAAGAATTCAGGGCTTAAAAATCCGTACTTGATTCAAGTATTTTGTACTTGGTTTAAGAAAATCCGTACTTAACGTACTTTTGACACCGCTACGGCTTGATTCAAGTACGGATTACTAAATTTTTTTTTTCTGTGTACCAACCTAAGTATTTGTAACATAGGTAATAAACCGACCTTTACAATTAAAGACAGACAAGAGTACTAGACGTAACGTTTGCTACTGACAGGCTGTCAGACAAAATTATTGGGTGGAATGTACTGGACGACCACTCATTCTCAGATCACCATTATATTGAGTTCAAACTCGCTGAAAAAGCGCCTGAACCTGCCGTCCACAGAAATGTGAGAAAGACAAAGTGGCACATGTATGAAAAAAAATTCAAGAAAGTCCTCAACTCCAAACTTCTTTACGAACCGAATGACAAAGCCGGTCTGGACAATCTGGTCGAGCACATCGCCACATCATTCAATAGTTCCCTTGAAGAAGTCTGTCCAAAAACAAGGTACAAGGGTAAAACTAAACCCCAATGGTGGACTTCTGAGCTAACGGCTATGAAAAAAACCTGCAACAAGCTATTCAACAAGGCTAAATCTACGGGGGTCGCTAATGTTTGGGATGCCTATAAAGAGCAACTCAAGATCTATAAGAAATAGCTTAGAAAGGCGCAAAGACGTTCTTGGTATACCTTCTGTGGCGAAGTGGAAAAGGTCTCCGACGCCGCAAGGATGACGAAAATACTATCAGCTTCACCCTGTACCGTGGGTTACTTGCAGGATGAGGCAAATAATTGGACCAAAAACAGCGAGCAGTCGCTCAATGTACTGCTCGACAGACATTTCCCGGGGAACTCTGTAACAGAACCAGAGGATCAGCAGGACCAACAAGAGTGCAAGTGGACTGCGAGCGTCGCTAGCTTGTTGACTGAGAGATCCATAATAAGCTGGGCTATTAATAGCTTTGAGCCCTTCAAGTCACCTGGACCAGACGGCATCACTCCAACAGAAATGCAGAAAATGTTGAAATACATTATCCCCTGGCTGGAGAAAATTTATGTAGGCTGTATCAGGCTTTCATACATCCCGAATCGATGGAGGGATACCAAAGTGATATTCATACCAAAAGCGGGGAAGATATCACACACTAGACCAAAAGACTTCAGACCAATTAGCCTATCCTCCTTCCTATTGAAAGGTCTGGAAAGACTTGTAGATTACTTCATTAGGGAAAACCTGGATACAAAACTCCTGTCAGTGAACCGCATGCTTACAATAAGGGGAGGTCTACAGAATCAGCCCTGCACGAACTTGTGAGTACTATCGAATCGTCCCTGCATTTCAAGGAATTCACCATGGTGGCATTTCTTGACATAGAAGGGGCTGTTAACCGCGGCCCTCTGATCCGGCCCTGTTGAGGGCAATAGTCTGCTTCCTCTTCACTGCCTGTGCATTGCCTGTTTGTACATATACTCGTTTACTGCATATGACTGCGTTTAAAGCAGAGCTTATATTTTGTTGTAATTTTCTAATGCTGTCTACTGTAAATACAGACATACATACATATGAACGTCGACAGCGTTCATGGTCTGTCTCCCTTTTTCGTATCGTTCTTGCTTATAGATGCACGCACTTTCATACATACATATTTAAATGCCTATTTGCAGAATCATTGCTGCGCAGTCACTTTTTGGCTGTTGGATTTTTGTATGTGGGCATGAATTTGTATGTGCATCTATGTGTCTTTTGTTTACATTATGTTTGGCGCATATCTGGATGCGCACATAGCTGGCTGCGCACATATATGTCGCTAATATGTTTAAGAACTAATTAAATATGTATAAAAAGGAAGCCAATCTAATTATGTAGATTGGAAATTTGATGTTACTTAGCTACAAGTCCTTTAATAAACAAGTTGAATTCTCGGAAATTACAAAATTTCATTTCGCTTTTTATTTCGCTTATTTTCGCAAATATACTAGCCAGTAAAAACGCTTACTGGTTCAAACATTGGTGACCCCGACGTGATATAAATCGATATCACTTCACTAATATTATCATTCGGATAATACATATTAACAATAGAATATTATCATTCGGATAATATTAAACTATCAATTCGGGTAGTATTAAACTGTTTCGTGATTTTTGTACAAAGTTCGCAAGTGTTCTAACAAGTGAAAATAATGCCTGGTGATCAAAGTAGCAACACAAGTGATGGAGCAGATAGCCCTAACAATCTGCTTCCATACATGACCAAGGTGGCAGCCATGGTGAAGCAGCTCGAGGCGTTAAAACTGTCCCTCACAACCAAGCAATTGGATGACTATGACGCCGCTGATTTGTCCGTCCGGCTGGATTTCGTGGAGCAAGTGAATGCTACATTCGAGGAGGCGCAGTCAGCACTGGATCAAAAAGTGACTAGTGAGTTGGAGAGCTGCGAACGAATGAAGTTCGTGTCCCTCTATTTCGATGTGAAGGCGAAGTTAACTAGGCAGTTAAACTTGACCAGGAAGTGCGACACAATGCCTCGTTCGTCAACGATGCGCCAATTTTCTCTTGATGGGGCGCCATTTTCTGATGCGCCATCTTCCTCATACAAACCTAGGCTTCCTGAAATCCAACTGCCCAAGTTTAGTGGAGCATATGCGGACTGGCCGAATTTCTATGCCCTTTTTTCGACGGTCATTGATGACAACACTGGTTTGAGTGACCTCGAAAAGTTCCACCATCTTCGTTCCAATCTGACTGGTACAGCTTTGGATACAATTTCGTCGTTAGAGCTGAATAACACGAATTACACAGAGGCGGTAAAATTGTTGAAAAATAGATTTGATAATAAGCTTCTTAATTTTCAGACACATGTGATGGAGCTTTTCTCGTTGAAGGCTGTGAACGGTGACTCGGCTGTTGGCTTGCGACACCTCAGCGACAAATTGAATTCGCATCTGCGTGCTATGTTGACCATTGCCAAGAAGGAACAAATTGCTGATGGTTTGTTAATATATTTGGCCACGACGAAGATGGATAAGGCATCTCAAATAAAGTGGGAAGAGTCACAAAAAATGAATGAGCTGCCAACGTGGGAGTCATTGTCCGCCTTTCTGGAAAGGAGATGCCAAATGCTGGAGAATTTGGAAAATTCTGTCGTTGGTGTGTCGGCTAGCCAGCAAATCTTCAAAAAGGCAAATCCCAAAAATCGTCATGTACACGTTGCAGCTTCCGGCTCCTCTGCCGTATGTACATTTTGTGACTCTGCAGGCCACTATATAACGAGTTGTGCTTTGTTTTCGAATCTTGCGCCATCTATTCGATACAAAGAGGCCAAAAGACTGATGTTGTGCCTCAACTGTTTGCGCAAGGGTCATGTATTGAAGAAATGTACTTCTGGAAGTTGTCGCAAGTGTTCATTAAAACACCATACTATGTTGCACTTAGAGCCTAGCCCGTCCCTCCAGCCTTCAGCGTCACCGTCAGATTCCACTGTTCCACATACATCTCAAACTGTGCTCGTTTCGTCACCATCTAATACATCTGAAACATCAACATCAAATGTAAGTGTTCTGTTGGCTACTGCTGTTGTTTTGGTCAAAAACAAATGTGGAGTTTTTGTTCCCTGCCGGGCAATTTTGGACTCGGCATCCCAACTGAATTTGATGACTAGTCGCTTCATGAATCGTCTGTCCTTGAAGTGCAGACGTGTTTGTACTACCATATCTGGCATTGGCGATGGAAGTGTTAATGTTGACAAGTCTGTTGAGTTCGTAGTGAAATCCAGATGCAGCGATTTTCTGATATCGCTTGCTGCACTATCACGGATTATCAACCGAACGTGAGCATCAGCACTTCTGGCTGGAATATTCCCAAAAATATTCAACTGGCTGATCCTTCTTTCGATAAAGCTGAACGTATCGATATGCTAATTGGTGCTGAGCATTTCTTCGAGCTGATGTCTGTGGGGCAAATAAAATTAGCTGAAAATTTGCCCATTTTGCAGAAAACTGTTTTCGGCTGGGTGGTTGCTGGCGGTGGTTTGCTTTCTCCAAGGTCCTGGTCATTGGCTATTGCGTGCTCAGAAGTAAAGGATGAAGAGGAGGAGTTATCAGCCATTGTAAAAGGCTTCTGGGAGGTCGAGAACAACTTCCAATCCGTAGCTGAAATCGATGATGAAGCCATTTTGTGCGAAAACCATTTTGTTCGCAATACCGTTCGCCTTGCTTCTGGAGCATATTCTGTTCGACTGCCGTTGGTAGAGGGCAAAACCACCGCCTCACTCGGAGGCTCTTATGAACGTGCCTTGCAACGTTTTCTTAACTTGGAGAAGAAGTTTAGAAGATATCCCGATATTAAGGCTCAATATTCTAACTTTGTCAGTGAGTATGCCGCACTTAACCATATGTCTTTAATTTCAACGCAGGTATCAGCCTCTAAATACTTTTTGCCACATCATTGCGTCCATAAGTTGGATAGTACGTCAACCAAACTTCGAGTAGTTTTTGATGGTTCCGCCAAAACTACAACTGGTCTGTCTCTAAATGATATTTTGTTTGCCAGGCCAACTATACAGCCCAAACTCTTCAACACCCTCCTGAGATATAGATTTTTTGAAGTGGCATTGAGCGGTGACATTTGCAAAATGTACAGGTGTGTTCGAATGTCTCATCCTGATGACTATCTACAATGTATTCTGTGGAGAGAAAATGAGGAGGATGAAATCCAAGTCTATAAGCTCAATACGGTTACTTACGGTACGAAGCCTGCTGCATTTTTAGCAATTCGTGCCATGCACCAACTCGCTGCTGACGAAGAATGTAATTTTCCGTTGGGAGCAAAAATCGTCAGAGGAGATTTTTATGTGGACGATTTAATTTCTGGCGGTGATTCAGTTCAAGATGTATTGGCGATAAGGCAGCAAGTTTCAGCATTACTTCAGAAAGGTGAATTTTCTATACGAAAGTGGTGTTCTAATGTCCCAGTAGTACTGGATGGCTTACCTTCTGATCAATGCGAAACTATGTTGAAGTTTCACGATGGTACTGATGTCAGAAAAACACTTGGACTTGTCTGGGATCCAAAGGATGATGTATTCATTTTCGCAATTCAGCCTCTTAGCGATTGGAAAGTTGTCACCAAGCGCTCAATTCTGTCCTCGATAGCTAGACTATACGACCCATTGGGTTTGGTCGGCTCAATCATCACAAAGGCTAAAATTTTCATGCAGCATTTATGGAAAATTAACTTGGACTGGGACGAAAGTCTACCACAGTCATTGCATTCGGCTTGGATTGATTATGTTTCCAAGTTTGATGTCATTCGCCGATTCACATTTCCTCGCTACGTTTCTTTGCCGAAATCGATGATCCAACTCCATGCATTTTGCGACGCCAGCTTGGCTGCTTATGGCGCATGTGTTTATGTTCGTGCTGAGTTGGGTGACGTCATCAAAACTTCCTTATTGTGTTCAAAATCGAGGGTGTCTCCATTAAAAACCCTCACTGTGCCAAAGCTCGAGCTTTTAGCTGCCTCTCTGATGGCTGAGTTGGTAGATTCTGTTTTCAAGTCCTTGCAAAACAGCTGTTCTGTTCACTGTTGGTCTGACTCTATGGTGGTACTATCCTGGCTTCGTGAACAGCCATCAAAGTTCAATGTTTTTGTGGCAAATCGAGTTTCCAGTATTCAGTCATACCCAATTCCAATGACATGGCATTATGTACCAACAAATTTGAATCCGGCCGACATCTTATCGAGGGGTGCATCTCCTGAAGAGCTGTTGTGCTCCAAGCTTTGGAATTCTGGTCCACATTTCTTGCTGGGTGATTCGTCATCTTGGCCAGATAATGTGGAATTTCTGACCGAGTTGCCGGAGTGTCGTAAAAATGTTTTGGTGATGACTTCCCTTACCGATTTGTCGATGCAGTGTAAGTATCACAATACATTTCCCAAAATTCAAAGAATTTTCGCTTACGTTTACAAATTCATTTTTTCTAAATTGCGAGGTCAATCCGAAGTGCTAACTCCTGGTGATATCAAGAATGGAACTTATCTGCTAATCAAAAATATCCAGTTAGTTCACTTCTCGGCCGAATATAAAGCCTTGAAGGCAAATCAAAACGTTTCATCTTCAAGCAAGCTGTATTCCCTGTTGCCAATTTTAGACGACTTTGGCCTGATTCGAGTAGGCGGCCGACTTCAGCATTCAAGCTTGGACTATGATGCTCAGCACCCCATCATACTTCCCAAACATAATTCATTTACGGCATCTATGGTGATGCATTTTCATAAAAAACTGTTGCATGCGCGCTCGAAATGGCGTGAGCAAAGTGACAATATCAAACCTGGCACTATGGTTATCCTGAAGGAAGAAAACATGCCACCTCTTAAATGGCAACTGGGACGAGTAATAGAAGTCATCTGCGGCGAGGATGGTGTTGTTCGCGTTGTAAACGTTCGAACGAACAATGGAGTTTTCAAGCGTGCTGTCTCTAAGGTCGCAGTTTTACCAATTGAGAAGTCAGTTGAAGGTCCCTGCCCTTCAACGGGGGGAGGATGTTAACCGCGGCCCTCTGATCCGGCCCTGTTGAGGGCAATAGTCTGCTTCCTCTTCACTGCCTGTGCATTGCCTGTTTGTACATATACTCGTTTACTGCATATGACTGCGTTTAAAGCAGAGCTTATATTTTGTTGTAATTTTCTAATGCTGTCTACTGTAAATACAGACATACATACATATGAACGTCGACAGCGTTCATGGTCTGTCTCCCTTTTTCGTATCGTTCTTGCTTATAGATGCACGCACTTTCATACATACATATTTAAATGCCTATTTGCAGAATCATTGCTGCGCAGTCACTTTTTGGCTGTTGGATTTTTGTACGTGGGCATGAATTTGTATGTGCATCTATGTGTCTTTTGTTTACATTATGTTTGGCGCATATCTGGATGCGCACATAGCTGGCTGCGCACATATATGTCGCTAATATGTTTAAGAACTAATTAAATATGTATAAAAAGGAAGCCAATCTAATTATGTAGATTGGAAATTTGATGTTACTTAGCTACAAGTCCTTTAATAAACAAGTTGAATTCTCGGAAATTACAAAATTTCATTTCGCTTTTTATTTCGCTTATTTTCGCAAATATACTAGCCAGTAAAAACGCTTACTGGTTCAAACAGGGGCTTTTAACAACATTCAATCAGATGCAGTAATTGCGGCAATGTCACATCTAAAAGTTAACTCTAGCTTGATTAGACTAATTCAAAGTCTGCTCAACAGAAGACGCATAACAGCATGTCTTGGGTCCACAACTATAACAAGGTATGTAAACAGAGGGACCCCACAAGGAGGAGTATTGTCTCCACTAATTTGGAACCTAGCGGTGAATGAAATCCTGCTAGATCTAGAACGTTGTGGCTGCAAGGTCGTGGCATATGCGGAAGACGTTGCAATCGCAGTGAGTGGCAAATTCGAAAACGTCCTCCGAGACAATCTACAGGTTGCTCTGAACAAATTGGCTATATGGGCCAGAAGCAGCGGTTTGGGCGTAAACCCAAACAAGACAGAATTGGTTCTCTTTACTAGGATGAATAAAGTCCCACATGTGGACCCTCCACCTCGGATAAACGGAACAGATCTAGTCTTTTCTAAAAGTGCAAAATTTTTAGCAATAATTCTAGATAGAAAACTGTTATTTAGACTTAACGTATTGGAACGTGTAAGGAAGGATATTCCTGCAAAAAGGCTGTAGGGTTGCGGTGGGGCCTCTCTCCTAAAATCGTCCACTGGATATATATAGCAGTAGTTCGTCCTATACTGCTATACGGCATTGTGGTATGGTGGACGGCAACTGACAAACTAACCATCACCAACATACTAACAAAGGTTCAGAGAACAGCCTGCCTGAGCATAAGCGGCGCCTTAATGACTACAGCGACCGAGTCTCTACAATCTCTACTCCATATACTGCCGATTAATATTGTGCCGAGAGAAGTTGCAACCAAATCGGCAATAAGATTAAACTGGCTATCAATGTGGAGGTATAAAAACTACGGTCACATGAGGATATCAAAGTGTAGTGCTATGGTAACCGACCGAGTGGACTATATACAAACTGTGTACACATTCGAGAGAAATTTGGGTTGGAAGAATACCAGGTAATAGAAACCATCTCCACTTTTACACGGATGGTTCGAAGCTTGATGAAAAGGTTGGCTTCGGAGTACACTGTGTAGAGCTTAGATTGGATATAGCTCACAGATTACCAGATATCTGCAGTGTCTATCAAGCCGAAATAATAGCAATATGGGAAGTAGCCAAGTGGCTAAGTCGCAACATAGTAACCAACACTGGCGTTGTAATTTACTCGGACAGCCAGGCTGCCATCAATTCTCTGGAGGCAACATCCATAAATTCACAAACAGCCCTCGACTGCCGCAGATCTCTTAACGAGATGGCTGAGCAGTTTAATATACACCTCATATGGGTGCCTGGGCATAGGAATATCCCGGGGAACTGCAAAGCCGATGAACTTGCTAGGAAAGGGACGACATTACAAATTCTCGAAGAATTTGCATATATTGGTGCGCCACTATCCACGTGCAAGCTTTGGCTTAGGCAAGAGGCAATCAGGCAGTCCAACAAAAGATGGACAGAAATCGGCACCTGCAGAGTAGCTAGACAAATCTGGCCAAGGTATGACCTGAGAAGATCAAAATATCTCCTCGCACTAGAGAGGCAAAGATTGTCTACGTAAGTATCAGTTCTGATGGGACACTGCTTGATCGGCGAACACGCCAAAAGATTAGGTATTGACTCTAATGACTTCTGCAGAAGCTGTGGAGATGAGGAAGAAGTGGAGAGCATTGAGCACTTGCTATGCGACTGCAGCGCTCTGAGTAAACGACGACTGGACATACTGGGGTCGGCTTTTCTAGGCAGCCTAACAGATCTTTCCAGTACCGATATTCGTACTATCGACAAATTTGTATATCAAACAGGTTGGTTTCGATGAGGGGCATTTCAGCCCGTGGTAACACTAGGGACCTAAACTGGTCTATGTGAGCTTGTATAAAAAAAATACGGCTGCCACCCTAACCTAAACCTAAACCTAACTATATCGATGTCGTTATAAAGCTAATACAGCTCATGGTTCATTGGATGCCTGTAATCTCCGCCAAAGCAAATGGGTCCATATATTTTACAAAGCATTTTTCTCTCGACAACACCAATAACATCTTCATCTATGTGCGCAAGTACCCATGCTTCGGCGCCGCACAGTGTGATGGCTTCATACATTTTTGTGCATAAAATATTAGGAGTGGTCCTAGATCATTGAAAGTTGGCACGGAGTAATATATTGACTAAATTAAGAAAAAAATGCTATTTCATCAAAACCACGCCCATACAATCCAAATCGATTTTTTTTCTTTAAGATTTTCCTATCCAAACAAAAGTCTTCAAATTTGGCACATACTCGGACACTTCCTGGAATATATAAAATTTATATGCCGAGTTTCAGCGAAATTGTTATTAGTTTTATTTATTTCGGTACCGAGATATTTGACATCATGTACCACCTCGAAGTTTTAGTTACCAAGGTCCATTCTTGTAGGTTCTCTGTTCGTTGAATCCATCAACCTGGTTTTATCTTGTATGTTCATTATACCCTCCACCAAAGGATGGGGGGTATATTCATTTTGTCACTCCGTTTGTAACACCACTAAATATTGATCTGAGACCCGATAAAGTATATATTAATCGCCGTAAAATTCTAAGACGATTTAGCCATGTCCGTCTGTCCATCCGTCGGTCTGTTGTAATCACGCTACAATCTACAATACTTGAGCTAGGTGACTGAAATTTGTAAATATATTTCTTATATCTGCAGGTATGTTGGGATTGAAAATGGGCAATATCGGTCCATTTTTTGATATAACTTTCATAAATAACATCGCTCCGATTTGACTTCTTAAGGTTAAGCAAGGCCGAACTTTATCCGTCTTTACTTGTTCTCACTCACGTTGGAAGAGGAGCGGCGGAACGCATTAAAGAGGAGCTCCCCATGTGACGTTACATGTGCATGGTTACCATAAACTTTTTTCGGGTAGGAAGACTTTTGTGGCAGAAAAGGAGGACATTTGTGACATTTACAAAGAGAGGAGGACATTTAAAAATACAATAATTGGAAATTATGATCATTTTACTATGATCAACAATTAAATTTTAAATCCATAAAGAAGGGTTAAAGTCGGACTATCGTAGCAAAATAAAAAACCAGTAAGGAAAGAAAGAAGTCGGGCGGGCCGACTTTATAATACCCTACACCTCCCTAACTATGCGAAAAGAGGCATTGTTATAATAGTTTGAAATAACTGGTTTCGAATCAGTTAAAAAATAACTTAGCTCCATCACGTCTTATTCCAAGGAGGAGTTGAAGATGTTGTTTATAATAAACTAGATTTGAATAGATCAAGAATCGGAAGGAACCAAAGGATGGGACTATACACAATCTAAACAGATTTTCATCAATTTGGTTCAAAAACCAAATTTCTGCCAAATTGTTTAAACTGATAAATAGGCAGGAACATATCGCACCTGTTTCACAAAAGGGTAACAACTCAAAATGAAAGCGATTTCACTAGAGCCCAAAAAGTGTTCCCGTAAATATTAATTTAAAAAAATTAATACAGGGTGTCCGCCGGGAAGGTATACTACTTTGGTTTGCCGTCATTTTGACAAATGGAATATTCCCCATGGTGGAGGGTATAAAAAGAAATGACAATAATTTCCTAAATAATTTGTGTTTTATTCAAAATCAACATCGGCCCTTAAAATATAACTATTATTATACCTTCCACCATAGCACAGTGGGAGGAATTCAAAAAAAAAGGGAAATAATTCTGCCGTTTCTTAACCAGACAACCGATTGGCATGTTTGTAGAAGAGGTATTAGAGAAGTTAAGTTTTGAGTTTGGGCCCCCCGTGGTATACAGGGGCGGAGCTGCAGGGCCTCAAAGTTGGCCACCTCGGTTGAACAAAATGTTTAAGCGCGTGTATCTTTCGTATTTTCCGGCCGATTCATAAAATCTTTTTTTGTGCGTATTCTTCTTGCACCTAACATTTATGTTGTATACTTACCGAGATATCTGCATTTGAAAATTGAATTTTTAATTTTTTCCCCGACCTTGTGCTAGTATTTTGTAAATATCGAAGCAGAATATGCACCAATTTTATCCACTTAAGCATGTCTGGATTGGCAATACAATTTCCTAAATGATGAAAAAAAATTGGTTCGATATAGCCAACAGGACAAAAGTTATGGCCCCTTGAATTCATATTTTAAAAAAAATCGATTTTTTGTCATTTTTTGTAGGAAAAAAGTTTATGTCGTATTTTTGAGTTTTTGAAGAAGTTAGTTAAAAAATGTATAACATATTTACTACCATCTTAAAGGAAACTTTCCAGAGTATGCTTCCGAAGAAAGAACGGGTCAAAAATATTTACTGGTATTGTTACCAAGCTTCTCCAATTTACACAATTTTTTAGACAAATTTCAAAGTAAGCCACATTTTCTCCAATCGCAAAGCCAAAATGTTAAAACTTTTGGCATATTTATGTGTGGTAAGGTGTTGTAAGTTGAACTGCAAAGAGAATCTGAAACCTCGCTTTTAGTATAGTAGATATAGGGGAAAATCCAAAAAATCCCATTTTGGGGATTATTTTGGGAATTGTGGGATCGACTTTTGGAAATATAATGATTCGCGTATTACATTCGATTTGTTATGTCAGAACCTACCAACTACAAAATATTTCATTGAAAAATGTTCATTTTTAAAAATGTTATGTCGTTTTTACATTTCTGTCTGCATTTGAAAAGTGATTTTCTCACTTTTTTCCTGACCGTGTCGTGGCATTTGCTTAATATCAGTGCAGAATATGAACCGATTTCTCTTACATCAACTTCTCTAAATTAACAACAAAATTTTCTGTGTGATGGAAAAAATTTCGGTAAAATGTGCCTACCTATACAAAAGTTATGGCCACATCAATTTACACTTTCAAAATATAGACAATTTTTGTATTTTATTGCGAAAAGGTACATATATGTATGTAGTATTTTGGAGATACAGAGGAATTTATAAAAAGAAAGTATAACATATTTATACTTCAAATGCCATAACTTTTGTCTCAGTGGGTACAACAAATTGCAATATATTGGCATCAAATAGCAAATTTTGTTGTCTATCCAGAAAAGATAATGAGAAAGGAATCGGTATATAACCGGCTCTAACATATAGCGAATCGTAGGAAAGGATCGGGAAAAAATAAACAACAACAACAAAAAATAAACAACAAAGGAAATTTTATATTTCCATTGAATCTTTAAAAATTAAGATATCTCAATTATTTTTTTTGTAATTTGTACGCCTTGACACCAGAAATCGAGGCTAATTCTAACATTAATATATTTTTGGACGTAAATCCCACAATTCCCAAAATAAATTCGAAAATCCCCACAAAAGGGATTTTTTTGGTTTTTCCCAGAACCTGTTATACTAAAAGCCGGGCTCAAAAATCCTTTTGCAGTTTATCGTATAACAGATTACTACATATAAAAATGGTAATGGTTTTCATTTCGTAAAAAATGGTGTAATTTGGAGAAGCGTGGCAACACTATTAATACAAATTTTTGTCTCGTTCTATTCTCGAAAATATGCTCCAGGAAGTTTCCTTTAAGACAAATATAAATATGTTATACTTTCTTTTTATAAATTCCTCTGTATCTCCAAAATACTACATACATATATGTACCTTTTCGCAATAAAATACAAAAATTGTCTATATTTTTAAAGTGTAAATTGATGTGGCCATAACTTTTGTATAGGTGGGCACATTTTACCGCAATTTTTTGCATCACACAGAATATTTTGTTGTCAATTTAGAGAAGTTGATGTGAGAGAAATCAGTTCATATTCTGCACTGATATTAAGCAAATGCCACGACAGGGTCAGGGAAAAAGTGAAAAAATCACTTTTCAAATGCAGACAGAAATGTAAAAACGACATAAAATTTTTAAAAATTAAAATTTTTCAATGAAATATTTTGTAGTTTGTAGGCTCTGACATAACAAATCGAATGTAATTCGCGAATCATTATATTTGCAAAAGTCGATCCCACAATTCTCAAAATAATTTTGAAAATCCCCAAAAATGGATTTTTTGGATTTTCCCCTATATCTACTATACTAAAAGCGAGGTTTCAGATTCCCTTTGCAGTTCAACTTACAACACCTTACCACACATAAATATGCTAACATTCTTAACATTTTAGCTTTGCGATTGCAGAAAATGTGGCTTACTTTTGAAATTTGTCTAAAAAATTGTGTAAATTGGAGAAGCTTGATAACAATACCAGTCAATATTTTTGACCCGTTCTTTCTTTGAGAGCATACTCTGGAAAGATGATAGTAAATATGTTATATATTTTTTTAACTAGCTTCTTCTAATACTCAAAAATACGACATAAACTTTTTTCCTAAAAAATGACAAAAAATCGTTTTTTTTAAATATGAATTCAAGGGGCCATAACTTTTGTCCTGTTCGTTATATCGAACCAATTTTTTTTCATAATATAGGAAATTTTATTGCCAATCCAGACATGCTTAAGTGGATAAAATTGGTGCATATTCTGCTTCCATATTTACAAAATACTAACACAAGGTCGGGGAAAAAATTAAAAGTTCAATTTTCAAATATAAGATAAAGATATCTCGGTAAGTATACAAGATAACTGTTAGGTGCAAATAGCCTTTTGTAGACCTCGGTTATTAGAATACGCACAAAAAACGATTTTATGAATCGGCCGGAAAATACGAAATTTACACGCGCTTAAACATTTTGTTCAACCGAGGCGGCCATCGGTCCATATTTAGATATAGCTCCCATATATAGCATCTAACTTGTTGTGATTCCTACTGTTCTCATATATATTTATACTATATTTTTTGTGTTTTTCGGTGTTATTTTCTTTAGGTTTGAGTTATTTGTGAGGTCACATGCTATCCATGGTGGATGGTATATAAGATTCGGCATGGCCGAACTTAACGCTTTTACTGGTTTATTAAAATGAATATGGGTAGCGATATCGTGATATGATTGAAAACTTTTTAACGCCAGAACTGTATGCTTTGGGCTTGATTAACAACAAGATTTACACTTTCAAAATATAGACAATTTTTGTATTTTATTGCGAAAAGGTACATATATGTATGTAGTATTTTGGAGATACAGAGGAATTTATAAAAAGAAAGTATAACATATTTATACTTCAAATGCCATAACTTTTGTCTCAGTGGGTACAACAAATTGCAATATATTGGCATCAAATAGCAAATTTTGTTGTCTATCCAGAAAAGATAATGAGAAAGGAATCGGTATATAACCGGCTCTAACATATAGCGAATCGTAGGAAAGGATCGGGAAAAAATAAACAACAACAACAAAAAATAAACAACAAAGGAAATTTTATATTTCCATTGAATCTTTAAAAATTAAGATATCTCAATTATTTTTTTTGTAATTTGTACGCCTTGACACCAGAAATCGAGGCTAATTCTAACATTAATATATTTTTGGACGTAAATCCCACAATTCCCAAAATAAATTCGAAAATCCCCACAAAAGGGATTTTTTTGGTTTTTCCCAGAACCTGTTATACTAAAAGCCGGGCTCAAAAATCCTTTTGCAGTTTATCGTATAACAGATTACTACATATAAAAATGGTAAAGGTTTTCATTTCGTAAAAAATGGTGTAATTTGGAGAAGCGTGGCAACACTATTAATACAAATTTTTGTCTCGTTCTATTCTCGAAAATATGCTCCAGGAAGTTTCCTTTAAGACAAATATAAATATGTTATACTTTCTTTTTATAAATTCCTCTGTATCTCCAAAATACTACATACATATATGTACCTTTTCGCAATAAAATACAAAAATTGTCTATATTTTTAAAGTGTAAATTGATGTGGCCATAACTTTTGTATAGGTGGGCACATTTTACCGCAATTTTTTGCATCACACAGAATATTTTGTTGTCAATTTAGAGAAGTTGATGTGAGAGAAATCAGTTCATATTCTGCACTGATATTAAGCAAATGCCACGACAGGGTCAGGGAAAAAGTGAAAAAATCACTTTTCAAATGCAGACAGAAATGTAAAAACGACATAAAATTTTTAAAAATTAAAATTTTTCAATGAAATATTTTGTAGTTTGTAGGCTCTGACATAACAAATCGAATGTAATTCGCGAATCATTATATTTGCAAAAGTCGATCCCACAATTCTCAAAATAATTTTGAAAATCCCCAAAAATGGATTTTTTGGATTTTCCCCTATATCTACTATACTAAAAGCGAGGTTTCAGATTCCCTTTGCAGTTCAACTTACAACACCTTACCACACATAAATATGCTAACATTCTTAACATTTTAGCTTTGCGATTGCAGAAAATGTGGCTTACTTTTGAAATTTGTCTAAAAAATTGTGTAAATTGGAGAAGCTTGATAACAATACCAGTCAATATTTTTGACCCGTTCTTTCTTTGAGAGCATACTCTGGAAAGATGATAGTAAATATGTTATATATTTTTTTAACTAGCTTCTTCTAATACTCAAAAATACGACATAAACTTTTTTCCTAAAAAATGACAAAACATCGTTTTTTTTAAATATGAATTCAAGGGGCCATAACTTTTGTCCTGTTCGTTATATCGAACCAATTTTTTTTCATAATATAGGAAATTTTATTGCCAATCCAGACATGCTTAAGTGGATAAAATTGGTGCATATTCTGCTTCCATATTTACAAAATACTAACACAAGGTCGGGGAAAAAATTAAAAGTTCAATTTTCAAATATAAGATAAAGATATCTCGGTAAGTATACAAGATAACTGTTAGGTGCAAATAGCCTTTTGTAGACCTCGGTTATTAGAATACGCACAAAAAACGATTTTATGAATCGGCCGGAAAATACGAAATTTACACGCGCTTAAACATTTTGTTCAACCGAGGCGGCCATCGGTCCATATTTAGATATAGCTCCCATATATAGCATCTAACTTGTTGTGATTCCTACTGTTCTCATATATATCTATACTATATTTTTTGTGTTTTTCGGTGTTATTTTCTTTAGGTTTGAGTTATTTGTGAGGTCACATGCTATCCATGGTGGATGGTATATAAGATTCGGCATGGCCGAACTTAACGCTTTTACTGGTTTATTAAAATGAATATGGGTAGCGATATCGTGATATGATTGAAAACTTTTTAACGCCAGAACTGTATGCTTTGGGCTTGATTAACAACAAGACGGTGCCACATCGCATACAGCCAGGATTACAATGGAAACAAACAAAGCATTATACCCTCCCGACGGACACCATGTATTAACGAAAATATGTTATTGAAAGAAAATAAAATTATGAAGATAATTTCATAATGTTTGACATATTTTTAAATGTTAATAATATTAACGGACATCTACTAAAATTTTTTCATTTTCGGTTGTTACCCTTTTGTGGAACAGGTTCGATATATATTGGTATATGTATATCTAAATCTGAACTGATTTTCCCCAAATTAAACATTATTCGATCCCAAATTAAGAAAATTCTTTCTGCAAGTAAAGTACAACTTCTGTATCGCTTTCATAACAAATCGGGAGACACATTCCTCTTTCAGCCGAATTTCGTACTGATCGGATATAAAATACGATTTTTGCAGCACTTACATATGAAATCGGAGGTAACATATATATGGGGGCAATATCTAAATCTGAACCGATTTCCCCCAAATTTGGCACTGTTCATTCATACAATAAGAAACCTTTTTCAGCCGAATTATGTAGTGATCGGATATAAAATACTGTTTTTACGGCACTTACATATCAAATCGGGGTAACAAATATATGGGGGATATATCTAAATCTGAACAGACTTTCTTCAAATTTTGTAATGTCTCTAGGTATATCAAGAGACTTCTCTCTGTCAATTTTTATTCAGATCGGATAAAAAATGTTGCTTATACGGTGCATACGAGGTATGTTCAAAAAATATATAAATAAAGTATTTATTTATTCATGAATATCTATTATGTCCCCTTCAAAGTAATTCCCCTCGAAGCACTTCAAATAATGATTTTTTGTGATCTTGTTCAGTTCGTACTTCGATGCCGTCTTTATCTCCTCAATAGTGGCGTAGCGTCGTCCTTTCATGGGCCTTTTCAGTTTTGGGAACAAAAAATAGTCACAGGGGGCTTGGTCAGGGGAATACGGTGCCAAATTTTGAAATTGAGATATGTTGGACAATTTATTAGCGAGAGTGCAGCAAATTTTGTGCATATGAATCCAATTTATTAGCGAGAGTGCTATAATTTTATGCACATATACATATCTGGTAACAGTCTACGTGATTGGTCCAAAAAAGGGCGGGATCGGACCAATGGGCGTGGCCCCGGCCAGATAAGCCAAATTTTAGAATTGTGATATCTTGAACAATTTGTTAGCGAGAGAGCTGCAATTTAGTGCATATGTATCCGGTGGAAGTCTACGTTATTGGTCTAAAAATTGGCGGGATCAGGCGTGGCCCAGCCCTTATAAGCCAAATTTTGAAATTGAGGTAAATTGCACAATTTATTACCGAGAGTGCTGCAATTTTGTGTATATGTTTCTGGTGATGGTCTATGTGATTGGTCCAAAAATGGGCGGAATCAGACCAATGGGCGTGGCACGGCCCATATAAGCCAAATTGAAATATTTCACACAATTTATTGGCGAGAGTTCTGTAATTTTGTGTTTATGTATCTGGTGGCATTCCACGTTATTGGTCCAAAAATGTGTGGGATCGGACCAATGGGCGTGGCCCGCCCAAATGTCTACGTCATTTGTCCAAAAATGGGCGGGATCTGACTAATGGTCGTGGCCAACCAATATAAGAAACATTTTGAAATTCAAATATCTTGCACAATTTGTTAGCGGGAGTGCTGGTATTTTGTGTAAATGTAGTTGGTGGCAATATTCCTGATTGGTTCAAAACGAACGGGATCGCAAATCTAAATCTGGGGCAACGAAGTGGGCCTGGTCCAGCTAGTACATA
This sequence comes from Eudasyphora cyanicolor, assembly GCA_963930755.1. Lineage (NCBI taxonomy): Eukaryota > Metazoa > Arthropoda > Insecta > Diptera > Muscidae > Eudasyphora > Eudasyphora cyanicolor. The sequence goes on from OZ005737.1 coordinate 98,150,779, forward strand.
TATAAAAGAGAGTGTCTGTTTGTAAGTTTGTTTGTTTGTTTGTTCCGTATAGACGTCCAAACGGCTGGACAGATCATCTTGACATTTTCACAGAATGTACATGTGTAGGGGGTGCTGAAAACAGGGTTCTTGAATTTTCGATATATCAAGTGGGCGTGGACCCGCCCATATGGGTCCAATTTTTAATTTTGTGTTTATACATTTAGTGGCAGTTTATGTGAATTTTCCAAAAATGGGCGGAATCGGACCAATGGGCGTGGCCCCGCCCTATAAGCCAAATTTTGAAACTGAAATATTTTCCGCAATTTATTGGCGAGAGCAGGGCTGTGGAAAATCTTTCGACTCCGGCAGTTAAATAACATAAATTTTTGAAATTATATTTCTACTAGCTTTGTTAAACAAATACAACAAAAATTGGTTTTCATTCATAGTAATTAAATAAAATTGTATTATTTATTTATCGACGCTTGACCTGCAAGTTGCAACTAATATGACAATTCTTTCAATATGGAATCATGATAAAATTTTCATCAATCATTGCATCTGTTTTAATTTTTAGATATTATGTTCACTTCAGGCAACCAGTTTATTCGTTAGTTATTATACCCTACACCACAGTATGGTACAGGAGATTATAAATTAGTTTTTTGACAGATTTGTAAAACATACTACAGCTAGACACACCTTAAAATATACCGTTCTACTCAGAATCACTAGCTGTCCGTCTGTCCATCTTAAGTTGTTCATTAAGTATTTGTACCATATTAAATTGTAACAGTATTAAAATTTGGAAATAAGAACTCTTTCACACTAGGGAGGAAAGTTATTGGAATTGGTGAAAATCGGTTCAGGTCGATATATCCCCCAGATATAAATGTTTCTTTAGATTTGGCCTTGTAACGCTATGGAGCTTATTCTGCTCAGATATTGTGATACGGTACAAGACGTTGTATAGTTGTCTTCGTTCGGCCTTTCCTTACTTTTTTTGTACTCCCTTAGCAATAGTGTATAGTCTTGCAAAAATATTTATTTTGTTAGCTAAATATATTCAGAGCTTTCCTTAAACTGTTTTACATAAAAACTCGATAGTTTGATTAACTTTATAGATATTTTTGCCATACTTAAATATTTTGTTAAACGCTTCGAATATTTTATTCTTCTTTTTTACCAAAATTGTTTTCCCAAAATTTTTCGATTGCAAAAGTTCTATCATAATTTGCCCAATACTCGTACATCTTGGAGTCGGAGTCGACCACAATTTTTCGACTCCGGACGCCGGTCAAATTTCCCAGACTCCGACTCCACAGCCCTGAGCGAGAGTCTACGTGATTGGTCCAAAAATGAGCGGGATCGGACCAATGGGCGTGGCCACTTCCATATAGGCCAAATTTTGAAATTAAGATATCTTGCACAATTTATTAGCGAGAGTTCTGTAATTTTGTGTGTAAGTATCTGGTGGCATTCTACGCGATTGGTCCAAAAAAGGGCGGGATCGGGCAAATGGGTGTGGCCCCGCCCATATAAGCCAAATTTTGAAATTGAGATATCTTACACAATTTGCTAGCGAGAGTGCTGAAATTTTGCGTACATATATCTGGTAGCAGTGTGTGTAATTGGTCCAAAAATGAGCGGAATCGGACCAATGGGCGTGCCCATTTAGGTCAAATTTTTTAATTAAAATATCGTACACAATTTATTAGCGAGAGTGCTGAAATTTTGCGTATAAGTATCTGGTGACAGTCTACGTGATTGGTCCAAAAATGGGTGGGATCGGATCAATGGGCGTGGTCCCGTCCATATGTATAGGCCAAATTTTGAAATTGAGATTTCTTACACAATTTATTAGCGAAAATGCTGTAATTTTGTGTACATATTTTGAAATTGAGATATCTTGCACAATTTATAAGCGATAGTGCTGTAATTTTGTGTATATGTGTCTGGAGGCTGTCTACGTGGTTGACACAAAAATTGGCGGAATAGGACCAGTGGGTGTAGCCCAGCCCGTATAAGCCAATATTTTAAATTGCTGTGTCTTGCACAATTTGTTAGCGAGAGTGCTGTAATTTTGTGTATATGTATCTGGTGGCAGTTTAGGTTATTTGTTCAAGAATTGACGGGATCGGAAAATGGGCGGGTTCGCAAGAATGGGCTTGGCCCCGCCCATATAGGTAAAATTTTGAAATTGAGATATCTAGCACAATTTGTTAGCGAGATTGCCGTAATTTTGTGTATATTTATCTGGTGACAGGCTACGTGATTGGTAAACAAATTGGAGGGATTGGAGGGAGGGATAGTGCCCCGCCCACATGAGCCATGTTTTGAAATTGATATATCTTGACAAATTTGTTAGAGAGATTGCTGAGTTTTGTGTATATGTATTTGGCGGCAGTCTACGTTATTAGTCCAAAAATGGACGGGATTGGAAATCTGGGGCAACGAAGTGGTCCGGCTAGTTTCGTATATAATGAAAAAAAAACAAAGAAAGAATAATAATTAAAAAAGTTATAAACCATTTAAACAATATAGCTCATTCTGCACCACCCTGTAGTTTTTGCTATCGTACTATTCGCACAGGCCTTGTCGCCACCATGATACATTTTAATATACGTTACTATAAATACAAAATAAAGCTCTGCCTTTATCATAATCGAAAATACTGAAATCTTGTGTTTTATTTATTTATTCTATTTCTCCCGTGCACTTCTGCATCGCCAACATCGGTCACTAAATACGTGAACACACACACACATCGTCCCCCCCACTGGGCTATCGTTGTTATTGGAGTTTGTCATAGAAGGGATTTCGTCGCATCGCCTACCCTCACCTCCCTTGCTGGCAAACCACACAGATTAAAAACTATTAATAAAAATTTTTGACACGTTCTTTTCTCGAAAATATTCTCCAGGAAGTGTCCATTAAGATGAATATAAATATGTTATACTTCCTTTTTACAAATTCCTCGGTATCTCCAAAATAGTACATATACCTTTCCGCAATAAAATACCAAAATTACCTATATTTTGAAAATATAAAATGATATGGTCATAACTTTTGTATAAGTGGGCACATTTGACTGACATTTTTTACATTATATAGCAAATTTTGTTGTCAATTTTGATGTTTTGTCAATTTGATGTGAGAGAAATCGGTTAATATTCTGCACTGATATTAAGCAAATGCTAGTACAGGGTCAGGAAAAGGGTGTAAAAACACTTTTTTGATGTAAAAACGACATAAAATTTTTAAAAATGAACATATTTCAATAAATCGGATGTAATTCGCGAATCATTATATTTCCAAAAGTCAATCCAAAAATTCCTAAATAAATTTGGAAATCCCAAAAATGGGATTTTTTGGATTTTTCCCTATATCTGCTATACTAAAAGCCGGGTTTCAGATTGCCTTTGCAGTTCAACTTACAACACCTTACCACATATAAATATGCCAAAAGTTTTAACATTTTAGCTTTGCGATTGGAGAAAATGTGGCTTACTTTTGAAATTTGTGTAAAAAATGGTGTAAATTGGAGAAGAAACAAATAAAAAAAACGAATTTTTTGGAAAAAGTGGCCATAACTTTTGTCCTATTGCGTATATCAAACCCATTTTTTGTCTTTATATAGGAAATTTTGTTGCCAATCTGGACGTCTTTAAGCGGATAAAATTGGTACATACTCTGCTTCTGGTTAAGAAACCCACTCTTCTTTCTTTTTGGAATTCCTCCCACTGTGCAACGCTTACATGTCAATTCGGGGGTAACATATATTGGGGGCTATATCAAAATCTGAACCGATTTTCCCCAAATTTGACAGTGTTCATTCATGTACTAGGAAATCTATTTCAATCGAATTTCGTACTGATCGGATATAAAATACAGTTTCTACAGCGATTACATATCAAATTAAGGATAACATATATATGGGGGCAATATCTAAATTTGAGCCGATGTTCCACAAATTTGCCAGTATTCATTTATGTAATATAAAACCCCTTTGTGCCGAATTTCGTTCTGATCGGATATTCAATACAGTTGCTACAGCGCTTACATGTCAAATCGGTTGTAACTTATATATGGGGGATATAGCTAAATCTGAACCGATTTTCCCCGAAATTGGCAGAGTTCATTCATGTAGTAAGAAACTCCCTCCGTTCTTATCGGTTATAAAATACAGTTTCTAAAGCGCTTACATTTCAAATCGGGGTTAAAATCTGAACCGATTTTCCCCAAATTTGGCAGTGTTCATTCATGTAGTAAAAAAGCTCTTTCTGCCAAATTGTGTAATGATCGATAATTAAATACAGTGTTTACAGCGCGTACATGTCAAATTGGAGTCTATACACAGAGCCGAAAATACAATGATTTTTTAACCATGTGTCTGGTTAAATTTTTCACGGTAAATGTTTGATTACGAAGACAAAATCGCCTTATATAAGGTCAAATGTACATGAAAAATAGTTCAGTTAACATTATACACCCAGTAGTAAAAATTATGGAGTACTGTGCAAATCATGGATGATATCATGGGAAACATCCGAAGAAAATCAAAGTACTTAACGAAGCCAGTCGTAATGTACATTTTGAAGTACGTTTGAATTCCCCTTATGAAATCATATATGATAACCACATCCAAATATCTCGTATTTCTACTCTGCTTCATTTCTCGTGATGTGCATTTGCTGTGGTGATGCAAAATGTTTTTTCGTCTTTGTTGTAAAAAAGTAACTGTAAAACCTTCTAACATTCTTTCTTTTCGCATTATTGTGTTATTTATTTGCAAAGTCCATTCTTGTCGTGACGGTTGTATAAAGTGGTTGGTTTGAAAGTACGGAAAAATTTTTGAGTAAAATAAAATTTGTGAAAAAGTGTTATTTTAAGATAAGAATAAAAAAACATTCATGTAATTTAATGGAGGGTTTCTCAAAAAGACATTTATTACGACTTTATCGTAAGGAAAAAGAAAATTTTAAGGTTCAGGGCGAATTGTTACCCAAATCTTCCGATGATTCATTAAGCCAATGTAATATTAGCAGATCAGAAAACGATGTAGATGTGTCTTGTAGTATTTATCATTATTGTAGTGATCAAGTGTCATGTCCGTCCGAAACGTTAAGTTCTTTCCAAATACCCCAAAATTCCCTGCGACAAAAGTTGTCAAATTGGTACAAAAAGTATAGCCCTGTTCGACGATGCTGCGATGACCTGTTGACTATTTTAAATTTTAAATTCGGAAAAAATGGACGCACCTTTATCCACCAATTCTCTAATTGGGCTAGAGAACTTTGAAAAAATTGTTGTACGGACTGTTGCACCAGGTCAATATTTCCACGCTGGTATAAAACCTTATTTAATGGCAAACTCATCAAATTTAGAAGAGTTGTACTTGGACGTGGGTATAGGTGGTCTACCGCTATACACAATTTCCAAAACAACCCTGTGGCCTATTTTAGGCCACTTTATAAATTTAGAAAACTCAAAGATATTTTTAATAGGTGCATATATTGGGGATAAAAAGCCATCAAATATTGATCATTATCTTCACGATTTCGTGGAAGATATTTCCGATTTAATGGAGAATGGTATATCAGTGGCAGATAATGAAGCCAACCAAAATTTTCGGCGGCGGTGGCGCATGGAAAAATATCGATAGGCGGCGGCGGCTGATCGGCTGAGCCGATCAATTTTCAACAATCGGCTGAGCCGATCAATTTTCAACGATCGGCTGAGCCGGTAAATTTTCCACAATCGAAAGCGCACGAATACGAATGTAATTCTCCCGCAAAAGTGGCTTTTTTTTGATAATTAGCGTTAGAGGAAAAAACTTAAAATTAACACAAAGTTATGGAAGTTTGATATAATATTGAAAATCGGTTTAATAAATCTTCAATGGTTGATACATTTGTTATTAAGTTGACAATCCTTGGCCAAAAGGAATTGGGTCGTTCCGGAGTTTTGATCCGATGGTTTTGGGCCTCAGTATTTTTAAAAGTTATGGACGAAATACTAGGATTGGTATCTTAATTTTGGCGCTTTTCTTCTATTTCTGCATATATGAATTTTAAACGCCCTTGCGAATATTCTGTGAAAATTTGAAAACAAATCGTGGGAAAAAATTTTTTTGGAACTCAAACTTTTTTAAACGTAGACTTTGAAAAAATCGGTTCAGCTGTAATTTTCGTAAAACCCAAAACGCATTTTTTATTTAAAATTCCCGTATATTTTTATAATATTTTTTTAATAAAAGACAGCCATATCTTACATTAACATTAGCAACTTTTTATAAACTTTGTACGCTACGCTTTGTACTTAACTCTAAATATTGCAAATTCGGAACCTAAGGTATCACTTAGTAGTCGCTTTCTAAATTTTCATGGTTGCAAAAATAAAATCTTCTTGACTCACCAAATAAAATTCGGCGGCTGAGTTTCAGCCGATATGAGCCGCTAAAATCGGCGGCGGCGCCGGCTTGTAAAAAATCATCGGCGATGGCGCGCCGCCGGTTTGCGCCGCGTCGGCTTCATAGCCTGATCAGTGGGCACCAATATAATTACAGTGAAAATGCGATGCTCCAGTGCGGTCACTTGCGGCGTTGTTGGGCACAACTCACTAAATGGTTGTTCGAAATGTAACCAAACTGGGATTCGTTTCGATAACGTTACTACGTATCGAAATACCATATCAGAGTTGCGGACTGACGAAGATTTTGAAATAGAAAGTACGAATGTCATCATAGTTGCTTCTTTAAAGAAAACAAATCTATGTTAGAAAAAAATATTAAAATGGTTATTGTGCTGTATTGTTAAAGGGGAAACCCTTAATTACAAACTCAAACCTGCTGAGATTGCATTAATTTCAGAAAATTTGCTGTCATTAGGGCCTTATATGTCATGCGAGTTTGTAAGAAAGCCTCGCGGTATTGATGATATGCCGGGGTGGAAAGCAATTGAATTTCGTCAGTTTATTCTGTATACTTCAATTTATTATCTTGGAAAATGCCAGAAAACGTATGTTGTTTGGGTTCCAATATTCCATTTGAAATTACAAAATTCGTTGAAAAAGATAACGAGTGTTTTGTTTTAGGAAGAAGATTTTCAAACATTCGACGCACCTTTACATTCGTGGAAGGATTTAGATATAGTTTTGGCTCAATTAGTTACGACAGATGAAGAATTATTTCTCATAAGCGATATTAAATTTAAATATGCTTGTCTACCTAACGGCGAATTTCTCTTAATTCCTATTGTTCATACATTTACCTAATATTCTTACCATTAACTAATTAACTTAAAACCCAACAATTTTTTATAATATACACAACATTGAATACAATACAATACAAATGAATTCCCAAAAAAAATATGTTGCAAACAATGAATTTCAACTAGGTGGCAATGAACAAAATAGAAGTAAACTGCAACTCATTTTAAATAATCAAGCACGAATGGAGCAAACCATTATATGGAGAGCTTATATTCAAAACCCTCTATCTTCAATTTTTGCAAAAATGAGATTTTTACGTTAAAATATTCGGTAAAATAAGACGCATCTATGGTACTAACTTGGAAATAAAAAAAAAACAAAACTTGAGATTTTATGGTCATTTTTGTAATTTCTCTATCTTACACACTTATTTTTTCTGAATGCAATACCCTCTATCTCTTCATATAATTTTGGACTATTTTTTGTTTGTTTTTTTTTTCTTCTAAAAGACGGTTCTTTGATGAAAAGAGTATGCTAAACCCGAATTTGGTTAAATTTTTTTAGTCGAAGCTTTAGTTTTCAAATTATGACTATTTTTATATCTAACCTGTGATTCCACAAGAATACCATTTTCTATGACAATTTGAAAATGGATTCAAAAATGAACCCCAAGAAATAGATAATACTTAAATAAAAAATTAATCATTAATTCATTGTTATTATTATTTATTATTTTTATTATAATATGTATAATATAAATTAAAGAAATTTGTGGAATTCATAAATAAATATTTCGTATTTCTACTCTGCTTCATTTCTCGTGATGTGCATTTGCTGTGGTGATGCAAAATGTTTTTTCGTCTTTGTTGTAAAAAAGTAACTGTAAAACCTTCTAACATTCTTTCTTTTCGCATTATTGTGTTATTTATTTGCAAAGTCCATTCTTGTCGTGACGGTTGTATAAAGTGGTTGGTTTGAAAGTACGGAAAAATTTTTGAGTAAAATAAAATTTGTGAAAAAGTGTTATTTTAAGATAAGAATAAAAAAACATTCATGTAATTTAATGGAGGGTTTCTCAAAAAGACATTTATTACGACTTTATCGTAAGGAAAAAGAAAATTTTAAGGTTCAGGGCGAATTGTTACCCAAATCTTCCGATGATTCATTAAGCCAATGTAATATTAGCAGATCAGAAAACGATGTAGATGTGTCTTGTAGTATTTATCATTATTGTAGTGATCAAGTGTCATGTCCGTCCGAAACGTTAAGTTCTTTCCAAATACCCCAAAATTCCCTGCGACAAAAGTTGTCAAATTGGTACAAAAAGTATAGCCCTGTTCGACGATGCTGCGATGACCTGTTGACTATTTTAAATTTTAAATTCGGAAAAAATGGACGCACCTTTATCCACCAATTCTCTAATTGGGCTAGAGAACTTTGAAAAAATTGTTGTACGGACTGTTGCACCAGGTCAATATTTCCACGCTGGTATAAAACCTTATTTAATGGCAAACTCATCAAATTTAGAAGAGTTGTACTTGGACGTGGGTATAGGTGGTCTACCGCTATACACAATTTCCAAAACAACCCTGTGGCCTATTTTAGGCCACTTTATAAATTTAGAAAACTCAAAGATATTTTTAATAGGTGCATATATTGGGGATAAAAAGCCATCAAATATTGATCATTATCTTCACGATTTCGTGGAAGAAATTTCCGATTTAATGGAGAATGGTATATCAGTGGCAGATAATGAAGCCAACCAAAATTTTCGGCGGCGGTGGCGCATGGAAAAATATCGATAGGCGGCGGCGGCTGATCGGCTGAGCCGATCAATTTTCAACAATCGGCTGAGCCGATCAATTTTCAACGATCGGCTGAGCCGGTAAATTTTCCACAATCGAAAGCGCACGAATACGAATGTAATTCTCCCGCAAAAGTGGCTTTTTTTTGATAATTAGCGTTAGAGGAAAAAACTTAAAATTAACACAAAGTTATGGAAGTTTGATATAATATTGAAAATCGGTTTAATAAATCTTCAATGGTTGATACATTTGTTATTAAGTTGACAATCCTTGGCCAAAAGGAATTGGGTCGTTCCGGAGTTTTGATCCGATGGTTTTGGGCCTCAGTATTTTTAAAAGTTATGGACGAAATACTAGGATTGGTATCTTAATTTTGGCGCTTTTCTTCTATTTCTGCATATATGAATTTTAAACGCCCTTGCGAATATTCTGTGAAAATTTGAAAACAAATCGTGGGAAAAAATTTTTTTGCAACTCAAACTTTTTTAAACGTAGACTTTGAAAAAATCGGTTCAGCTGTAATTTTCGTAAAACCCAAAACGCATTTTTTATTTAAAATTCCCGTATATTTTTATAATATTTTTTTAATAAAAGACAGCCATATCTTACATTAACATTAGCAACTTTTTATAAAGTTTGTACGCTACGCTTTGTACTTAACTCTAAATATTGCAAATTCGGAACCTAAGGTATCACTTAGTAGTCGCTTTCTAAATTTTCATGGTTGCAAAAATAAAATCTTCTTGACTCACCAAATAAAATTCGGCGGCTGAGTTTCAGCCGATATGAGCCGCTAAAATCGGCGGCGGCGCCGGCTTGTAAAAAATCATCGGCGATGGCGCGCCGCCGGTTTGCGCCGCGTCGGCTTCATAGCCTGATCAGTGGGCACCAATATAATTACAGTGAAAATGCGATGCTCCAGTGCGGTCACTTGCGGCGTTGTTGGGCACAACTCACTAAATGGTTGTTCGAAATGTAACCAAACTGGGATTCGTTTCGATAACGTTACTACGTATCGAAATACCATATCAGAGTTGCGGACTGACGAAGATTTTGAAATAGAAAGTACGAATGTCATCATAGTTGCTTCTTTAAAGAAAACAAATCTATGTTAGAAAAAAATATTAAAATGGTTATTGTGCTGTATTGTTAAAGGGGAAACCCTTAATTACAAACTCAAACCTGCTGAGATTGCATTAATTTCAGAAAATTTGCTGTCATTAGGGCCTTATATGTCATGCGAGTTTGTAAGAAAGCCTCGCGGTATTGATGATATGCCGGGGTGGAAAGCAATTGAATTTCGTCAGTTTATTCTGTATACTTCAATTTATTATCTTGGAAAATGCCAGAAAACGTATGTTGTTTGGGTTCCAATATTCCATTTGAAATTACAAAATTCGTTGAAAAAGATAACGAGTGTTTTGTTTTAGGAAGAAGATTTTCAAACATTCGACGCACCTTTACATTCGTGGAAGGATTTAGATATAGTTTTGGCTCAATTAGTTACGACAGATGAAGAATTATTTCTCATAAGCGATATTAAATTTAAATATGCTTGTCTACCTAACGGCGAATTTCTCTTAATTCCTATTGTTCATACATTTACCTAATATTCTTACCATTAACTAATTAACTTTAAACCCAAAAATTTTTTATAATATACACAACATTGAATACAATACAATACAAATGAATTCCCAAAAAAAATATGTTGCAAACAATGAATTTCAACTAGGTGGCAATGAACAAAATAGAAGTAAACTGCAACTCATTTTAAATAATCAAGCACGAATGGAGCAAACCATTATATGGAGAGCTTATATTCAAAACCCTCTATCTTCAATTTTTGCAAAAATGAGATTTTTACGTTAAAATATTCGGTAAAATAAGACGCATCTATGGTACTAACTTGGAAATAAAAAAAAAAACAAAACTTGAGATTTTATGGTCATTTTTGTAATTTCTCTATCTTACACACTTATTTTTTCAGAATGCAATACCCTCTATCTCTTCATATAATTTTGGACTATTTTTTGTTTGTTTTTTTTTTCTTCTAAAAGACGGTTCTTTGATGAAAAGAGTATGCTAAACCCGAATTTGGTTAAATTTTTTTAGTCGAAGCTTTAGTTTTCAAATTATGACTATTTTTATATCTAACCTGTGATTCCACAAGAATACCATTTTCTATGACAATTTGAAAATGGATTCAAAAATGAACCCCAAGAAATAGATAATACTTAAATAAAAAATTAATCATTAATTCATTGTTATTATTATTTATTATTTTTATTATAATATGTATAATATAAATTAAAGAAATTTGTGGAATTCATAAATAAATATTTCGTATTTCTACTCTGCTTCATTTCTCGTGATGTGCATTTGCTGTGGTGATGCAAAATGTTTTTTCGTCTTTGTTGTAAAAAAGTAACTGTAAAACCTTCTAACATTCTTTCTTTTCGCATTATTGTGTTATTTATTTGCAAAGTCCATTCTTGTCGTGACGGTTGTATAAAGTGGTTGGTTTGAAAGTACGGAAAAATTTTTGAGTAAAATAAAATTTGTGAAAAAGTGTTATTTTAAGATAAGAATAAAAAAACATTCATGTAATTTAATGGAGGGTTTCTCAAAAAGACATTTATTACGACTTTATCGTAAGGAAAAAGAAAATTTTAAGGTTCAGGGCGAATTGTTACCCAAATCTTCCGATGATTCATTAAGCCAATGTAATATTAGCAGATCAGAAAACGATGTAGATGTGTCTTGTAGTATTTATCATTATTGTAGTGATCAAGTGTCATGTCCGTCCGAAACGTTAAGTTCTTTCCAAATACCCCAAAATTCCCTGCGACAAAAGTTGTCAAATTGGTACAAAAAGTATAGCCCTGTTCGACGATGCTGCGATGACCTGTTGACTATTTTAAATTTTAAATTCGGAAAAAATGGACGCACCTTTATCCACCAATTCTCTAATTGGGCTAGAGAACTTTGAAAAAATTGTTGTACGGACTGTTGCACCAGGTCAATATTTCCACGCTGGTATAAAACCTTATTTAATGGCAAACTCATCAAATTTAGAAGAGTTGTACTTGGACGTGGGTATAGGTGGTCTACCGCTATACACAATTTCCAAAACAACCCAACAATTTAGAAAACTCAAAGATATTTTTAATAGGTGCATATATTGGGGATAAAAAGCCATCAAATATTGATCATTATCTTCACGATTTCGTGGAAGAAATTTCCGATTTAATGGAGAATGGTATATCAGTGGCAGATAATGAAGCCAACCAAAATTTTCGGCGGCGGTGGCGCATGGAAAAATATCGATAGGCGGCGGCGGCTGATCGGCTGAGCCGATCAATTTTCAACAATCGGCTGAGCCGATCAATTTTCAACGATCGGCTGAGCCGGTAAATTTTCCACAATCGAAAGCGCACGAATACGAATGTAATTCTCCCGCAAAAGTGGCTTTTTTTTGATAATTAGCGTTAGAGGAAAAAACTTAAAATTAACACAAAGTTATGGAAGTTTGATATAATATTGAAAATCGGTTTAATAAATCTTCAATGGTTGATACATTTGTTATTAAGTTGACAATCCTTGGCCAAAAGGAATTGGGTCGTTCCGGAGTTTTGATCCGATGGTTTTGGGCCTCAGTATTTTTAAAAGTTATGGACGAAATACTAGGATTGGTATCTTAATTTTGGCGCTTTTCTTCTATTTCTGCATATATGAATTTTAAACGCCCTTGCGAATATTCTGTGAAAATTTGAAAACAAATCGTGGGAAAAAATTTTTTTGGAACTCAAACTTTTTTAAACGTAGACTTTGAAAAAATCGGTTCAGCTGTAATTTTCGTAAAACCCAAAACGCATTTTTTATTTAAAATTCCCGTATATTTTTATAATATTTTTTTAATAAAAGACAGCCATATCTTACATTAACATTAGCAACTTTTTATAAACTTTGTACGCTACGCTTTGTACTTAACTCTAAATATTGCAAATTCGGAACCTAAGGTATCACTTAGTAGTCGCTTTCTAAATTTTCATGGTTGCAAAAATAAAATCTTCTTGACTCACCAAATAAAATTCGGCGGCTGAGTTTCAGCCGATATGAGCCGCTAAAATCGGCGGCGGCGCCGGCTTGTAAAAAATCATCGGCGATGGCGCGCCGCCGGTTTGCGCCGCGTCGGCTTCATAGCCTGATCAGTGGGCACCAATATAATTACAGTGAAAATGCGATGCTCCAGTGCGGTCACTTGCGGCGTTGTTGGGCACAACTCACTAAATGGTTGTTCGAAATGTAACCAAACTGGGATTCGTTTCGATAACGTTACTACGTATCGAAATACCATATCAGAGTTGCGGACTGACGAAGATTTTGAAATAGAAAGTACGAATGTCTTCATAGTTGCTTCTTTAAAGAAAACAAATCTATATTAGAAAAAAATATTAAAATGGTTATTGTGCTGTATTGTTAAAGGGGAAACCCTTAATTACAAACTCAAACCTGCTGAGATTGCATTAATTTCAGAAAATTTGCTGTCATTAGGGCCTTATATGTCATGCGAGTTTGTAAGAAAGCCTCGCGGTATTGATGATATGCCGGGGTGGAAAGCAATTGAATTTCGTCAGTTTATTCTGTATACTTCAATTTATTATCTTGGAAAATGCCAGAAAACGTATGTTGTTTGGGTTCCAATATTCCATTTGAAATTACAAAATTCGTTGAAAAAGATAACGAGTGTTTTGTTTTAGGAAGAAGATTTTCAAACATTCGACGCACCTTTACATTCGTGGAAGGATTTAGATATAGTTTTGGCTCAATTAGTTACGACAGATGAAGAATTATTTCTCATAAGCGATATTAAATTTAAATATGCTTGTCTACCTAACGGCGAATTTCTCTTAATTCCTATTGTTCATACATTTACCTAATATTCTTACCATTAACTAATTAACTTTAAACCCAACAATTTTTTATAATATACACAACATTGAATACAATACAATACAAATGAATTCCCAAAAAAAATATGTTGCAAACAATGAATTTCAACTAGGTGGCAATGAACAAAATAGAAGTAAACTGCAACTCATTTTAAATAATCAAGCACGAATGGAGCAAACCATTATATGGAGAGCTTATATTCAAAACCCTCTATCTTCAATTTTTGCAAAAATGAGATTTTTACGTTAAAATATTCGGTAAAATAAGACGCATCTATGGTACTAACTTGGAAATAAAAAAAAAACAAAACTTGAGATTTTATGGTCATTTTTGTAATTTCTCTATCTTACACACTTATTTTTTCTGAATGCAATACCCTCTATCTCTTCATATAATTTTGGACTATTTTTTGTTTGTTTTTTTTTTTCTTCTAAAAGACGGTTCTTTGATGAAAAGAGTATGCTAAACCCGAATTTGGTTAAATTTTTTTAGTCGAAGCTTTAGTTTTCAAATTATGACTATTTTTATATCTAACCTGTGATTCCACAAGAATACCATTTTCTATGACAATTTGAAAATGGATTCAAAAATGAACCCCAAGAAATAGATAATACTTAAATAAAAAATTAATCATTAATTCATTGTTATTATTATTTATTATTTTTATTATAATATGTATAATATAAATTAAAGAAATTTGTGGAATTCATAAATAAATATTTTTTACTATGCAAAACCCTCTATCTTTTTTTATACATGAAGAATTTTTGAATAGCAATACCCTCTATGTTCCATAAAATGGCTCGTGGCGCAAATATTAAAAAAAATAGTATTTAGTACTTCACGTAGTTAGGTGTAATAAACATTGTAGAACAAACAATTTTAATTTTCTTTAAAATTTGGGATATAAACGGTTTTTTGGCTCTACTGAACAATTGTGTTTTTTAAGATAGAGGATATTGAATATAAACTGTCGATATGTATTCATTAGAATTTATAAAATCCAAAATTACAAAAGATATATATTTATTTTTTCTACATTTGCAAGAAGAAACTAACAAGCAGTTTGAAGGAAATCAATTACGAATAGAACACCATATTCATGGTATTATTTTATTTTATAAACAAATTTTAAATTTTATAAATTTTTTAATAATTTAGCTCTTTAGGAAAAAAACTGATAAACATTTCGAGGAAAATAGACTGCTGATTGAAAAAAACTCCAAGGTATTCATAGGAAGTTTTAACAAATTATACGTTACTCACAATTTTTACCTTTTAGCTCTTCAAGAAAAGGTGGAAAGCAAATTAAATGAAACTCAAGGTACTA
The DNA here is from genome assembly GCA_963930755.1 of Eudasyphora cyanicolor. Lineage (NCBI taxonomy): Eukaryota > Metazoa > Arthropoda > Insecta > Diptera > Muscidae > Eudasyphora > Eudasyphora cyanicolor. The sequence goes on from OZ005737.1 coordinate 98,166,067, forward strand.
AATTAGACAAAAATAAATATTATAATACATCCATATATACATAATACATCCATTACATCAATGCAATTCTCTTTTTTAGAAACAAACGTCTCACGCCAATCAAACTTTGAAGCAAATTGTTGACAAAAATGTAAGATTTTCAACAAAAATAGAATTTCCTGTTGAAAGTTCCGAAGATTTGGAAACTATAAATTTAAAGATATCGGCAGATATGAATATATATGTAAGTACCATTAATTTTTGCAGGTCGTTTCATTTTGACATTTTCATGACAACACATCATTAACATAACTTAGGTGGCCATAATAAGAACCATATGCTCTCGAGGTGGATTATACATATGCAAACTTTAGCAGGCTATTTTCTAACGAAGTAGTACTTGGATATAACTATGGTATTAATTCGAAGAAGTCAATTAAAAGTCCGCAGGCAATGAATAATGCAATTTTTGGTAAGTGTCATGTATATTTATAGTTTTAATATAATACTGAACTAATTACGTTTTATTTCTTTTCATTTACAGAAGCTGTAAAATATGAAGGGTATACAGATCAAGGTTACATAGCAGTCGTATGCTGTCATTTAAAGCAGTCAGACGCCTTAGTGAGAACAGCTGTAGTTCGCGTATTAAATATATACTTTTTACTAATTCAATTTAATTATTGATTGTCTCCAATGAATCAAAAACATAAACGTTTTTGGGGAAACAACCCAAGATTTAAGCAACCTAAAGTAGCTGGTGCTACTTCCAGCAATAGATTTCAGCCGTTCCCTGATTTGGACAATTCCGAAGCTATTAGCGTAGAAAGTGAACTATATGCCGAGCCCGTCAGAAAGGTGCCCCCTGTTGTTATAGACAACTGCCACAATTTTAACGCACTAATCCAGTTACTGGGACAGAAATGTAAGTACAAAAGGATGTCTATTGGCACAAAAGTCATGCCCAATACCATGTTGGACTACGACGGAAGTGTTAAGCTCCTGAAATCCAAGGGCTACAAATATTTTACTCACGATTATTCCGTGTGCACGTTAGACAAACTCCCAACAAATGGCCCCGTAATATACAAATGTCATAATTGTATTTAAAATAATCGGAAAAACGTAAACCATAAAGCTAACGATCCTCGCTGCCCTTACAGAAAGGAATAATTGGAGATTCGTCAAAGGGTTACTTCTCAACAGCGCCAAAATAATACTCGAAGACAGAACATACCAGAATCATATTTTTCAGATGACGAACTTAATATTCCTACGACTAGTAACAACCTTCCGCAACATTTCTCCCAATCGTTTAATACTAAACCAGTAAGGGAAGGCTAAAGTCGGGCGGGGCCGACTATATAATACCCTACACCACTCTCGTAATATTGAATAACTCTGAAATATAAATTTTGTAATTCATGTATAAATTGTTATACCCTACACCACACTGTGGTACAGGGTATTATAAGTTTGTTTCATGGCCGATGTTTGTAACACCTGAACATATATATGGGACCTATAGCTAAATCTTAACCGATTTTCTTCAAATTCGGTAGTTTTGGTTCATGGATCAAGAAACTCTACCATTCTAAATTTCAAAATGATTGGATGTAAAATACAGCTTCTACAGGACTAAAGAGCAAATTCGGACGAAACATATATATGGGAGCTATAGCTATATCTTAACCGATTTTCTTCAAATTCGGCAATGTTGGTTCATGGATCAAGAAACTCTACTATTCTAAATTTAAAAACGATTGGATGTAAAATACAGCTTCTATAGGACTAAAGGGCCAAATCGGACGAAAGATATATATGGGAGCTATATCTAAATCTGAACCGATTTCAACCAAATTCAATAGAGATCTTTACAGCTGCGAAATACTCTAAACTGTAAAATTTCAGAAAGATCGGAGTGAAATTGCGACCTGTAGTCGACGAACAACTTTTCATGGACAGACGGACGGACGGACAGACATGGTTAAATCGACTCAGCTAGTGATTCTGAGTCGATCGGTATACTTTAAGGTGGGTCTAGCTGTGTTATTTTCAGGTGTTACAAGCATCTGCCGTGAAACAAACTTATAATACCTTGTACCACAGTGTGGTCCAGGGTATAGAAAGTACCATATTCCACTATGGCAAAATCTAGGTCACATACGGAGGATAACGACATTTCCAATGAAAAATTTTTAGAAATTTATTTCGAAGGTCTTGATGCATTACAAAAATGCAAAAATAAATATGACAAAATGTATGTCATATAATCAAGCCTCAACGAATGATCTTCAGATTATGCACTGGAACGCCCAGGGTATAACAACTCCGTCCGCAATTACTGAATTGGAGCACTTCCTTATTGAAAAACAAATATACATTTTCCTAATTAATGAAACTTTTCTAAACACAACTCATAAGTTTAGTCTAAGCAATTACAAAATTCACAGAGAAGATCGGTCGTCTCATGGAGGAGGAGTCTTAATCGGAATCCGGAGAAATATTCCACACCACAGACTAGAAAAATTCCCTACATCAATCATTGAAAATGTCTCGATCGTAATTAATGTAAACAATCGCCCACTGAGACTTACATCCGCGTACTGTCCGAATTTAACTAAGCATTTTGTCCAAGACCTGGAAATAATAGCAACGATAGGAATGGAGTTTTTTATTTTTGGCGACTTTAACGCCCATCCCACAAGTTGGCACTGCCATCAAAACAATACAGCTGGATCCAAACTATTCAACCATCACCTTAAGTCTAATTATTTTATTTACTATCCAAATTCATTTACGAGATTTGGTCAACAATTATCTCCAACACGGCCATCTATAGTGGATTTACTGCTCTCAAACTCGACTTTACAAGTTTCCCCCATCATTACGCATGAAGATGAACTTGACTCCGACCATGTTCCAATCACCTATACCATTTTCGGTTCTCTCGTTGAAAATCCATCAAGTGTTCCGCTGTACAATAAAGCAGACTGGAAATCTATACAAAAATGGGTAGACAATGAAGTCAAAAGCAGCGGTTTGCAAACTAGAATCATAACACAAACCAATATTGAAGACGTCGTCAGCAAAGCCACAAGATGCTTGCAAACAAATTCCAGTCGGTGAGAAACTACCTTGGCAGAGAAAACTCACAGATTTTACGAAGTACTTAATTGGACAACGAAACAGATATCGCCGTAAATATCAAAGGTCTAATGATAGAAGAGAGAGACTCACAATAACAGCTGTTCTTAAACAGCTGAAGGTTCTGATTGAGTTCCACGTGTCTAATGACAGGAATAACGGCTGGTCACAATTTCTACAAGGGTTGCCACCTGGTAAAAAAAATCTGGTTACTCACTAAGGCAATGAAAGGTAAAGTCAACAATCGGACCTCTTTCAAAAAATGGCGTTGTCGTACACAATAGCAAGGAGAAATCTAACGCAATTGCAAACACTTTTAAAGAGTACCACGGAATTACTCATGATACTATATCATCTTCAGACCGAGTTGTGTCAAAACATATTAAATTGCTTGATAATCAGATTATTGATAATAGCATCGAGACCGAATTCACTTCCGAAGAAGAAATAAAGTATTTTATCAACACATTAAAAAATACCAAAGCTACAAGAATTGATGGTATTAGACCAATTATTCTAAAGAAAATGCCTGAGTCATTTTTTACTCTCATTACCAAAATATTCAACTCCAAAAATATATAAACATGCCAAGTGTGATACCTATTCTGTTCTAAAAGACGAACAATTTGGATTTCGGAGAGAACACTCCATTACGCCCCAAATCAATAGAATTGTGAATCTAATCAATAGTAACAAAAACCAACGTAAAAGTACCGGTATTGTGTTTCTAGATAAGCATTCAACAAGATATGGCACAATGGCCTCATTTTCAAACTCCAAAAATTTGGATACCCAATTTATCTCCAAAAAATTATCATCAGTTTGCTATACGATAGAACATTTGTTGTTTCTGTTGAAAACCAAATGTCCTATAAAAAGAAAATGATTGCTGGCGTGCCTCAAGGCTCAGTACTGCCACCATTATTGTACTCAATTTATACCTCTGATTTCAAACTTATTGCAAAACATACAGCTGTTCTTTACGCAGATGATACTGCTATCATATCAAGCGGGAAGGTTTCCAACACTATCATCAAAAATGTGAAAGCATCGCTTGTAAATCTGCAGAAATATTTTTCCAAATGGAAAATAAAAATAAATGAAGGAAAAACTCAAGCTATATTGTTCCCCTTCAATAAATCCCCAAAAAGAATTGCTAGTATACCCTTGGAAATACAGGCTCAATTATTCCGATACAAGCTTCCATCAAATACCTTGGGATAATACTGAATAAAAAATTGACATTTAAGGATCATATTTGTTATGCATGCAATAAAGCTGTAAGATGTGGAAGGGCTCTTTTTCCTTTATTAAATCGGAAATCAACATTGAACACGAAAAATAAGCTTTTGCTGTATAAAACGTGCATTCGACCAATAATGACGTATGGATGGCAAGTTTGGTCCTCCATGTGTGCGAAAACACACGTTAAGAAACTACAAATTATTCAAAACAAAAACCTTAAGATAATCTTTAACTTAAGTAGACATTTTCCCACTGTAAATCTACATAGTCAATATAAACAAGATTTGTTTAAAACTGTTATTTGTAACCTTACAGAAAGATTCGAAGATCTAAACAGATCTTCAAGTTACGCTATATTAAGAAACTTGCATAATTAATTCCTTCTACAACTTCAGATGTGAAGTTTCTAGAAGTTTTTAATATCGGAGTTTCTTTAACAATTTAAATGGGGTTTTCCTCTAATTTGTATCAAAATACCAAACTTGTAAGTATGTAATTATAAAAAATGCCATTATTTGCTGCAATACTTTTTTAGTTAAAACTCAAGATCTGTAAATACAAAAAATTGTTACTATTTTTGCTCTGATGATAGAAAGTAAATAAAAAAAGGTTACATAGCAGATATACAAAAATGGTTCAAAAATTATAATTAAAACCAGTTGTTTTAAAATTTAGATTGGTAGAGTTTCTTGATCTATGGACCAACATTGTCGAATTTGAAGAAAATCGGTTAAGATTTAGCTATAGCTCCCATATATATGTTTCGTCCGATTTGGACCTTAAGTGCTATAGAAGCTGTATTTTACATCCAATCGTTTTGAAATTTATCATGGTAGAGTTTCTTCATCCATGGACGAACATTGCCGAATTTGAATTTGATTCAGATTTAGCTACAGCTCCCATATACAGGGTTGCCCATATTCGACGGACCCATGTTTTTTTAAAAAAAATCAAAGAAAAAAATAAAAATTTGGCGGTTGGCAATCTTAATCATTTAATTTGTTCCAAGTAGATTTGTTTACATCAATTTTTGAATATGATATCTCTCAAATGGCCGCCTCTGGCGTTGATGGCGTATTGTGCCCTTTTTGCAGCATTTTCCATCGTTTTCGCCAACATTTCGGCCGGAATAGCGGCTATTTCTTCACGAATGTTGTCCTTGAGCTCTTCTACGGTCCTTGGCTTGTTAACGTAAACCTTTGACTTCAAATATCCCTACAAGAAGAAGTCAGGCGGCGTCAAATCGGGCGAACGCGGTGGCCAGTCCAAATCACCACTTTTCGACATCAAACGGCCCGGAAACAAATTCTTCAGAAAATCGATTGTTATGCGACTTGTGTGCGGTGGAGCGCCGTCTTGTTGAAACCAGAACTGCCTCATACGCTTTCGACGAATAATTGGCATCACAAAATTGGTCATCATGTCGCGATAACGCTCCTGGTTGATGGTAACAGCATGGCCATTTTCGTTTTGGAAGAAAAACGGCCCAATGACCGTTTTCGCACTAACGCCGCACCAAACTGCGACTTTTTCGTCATGAAGAGGCAATTCTTGAATCTCCTGAGGATTTTCAGTGGCGTAAATACGGCAATTTTGCTTATTTACGGTCCCATTCAATGTGAAATGGTCTTCATCGGACATGATAATTTTGTTTTTTTTTTGTTTTTTGTTTTTTTCACAATTGACTTCTTCTGTTGAATGTAAATTTCAACTATTTCAGAGCGCTCGCGTGGCGTGTATTGTTCCATGGTAAAAATCTGCTTGGACTGACGCTTCAAACGCGGTATGTCATTAAGCGATCTGACATCTCTGTCAAAAGTTATGGCGCTGCCAGATGGGTCCGTCGAATATGGGCAACCCTGTATATGTTTCGTCTGATTTGGCTCTTTAGTCCTGTAGAAGCCGTTTTTTACATCCAAGTATTTTGAAATTTAGTATGATAGAGTTTAGAGATAAATAAAATTGCAAAATTTATATTTCAGTGTTATTCAATATTACGAGAGTGGTCTAGGGTATTATATAGTCGGCCCGCCCGACTTTAGCCTTTCCTTACTGGTTTATTCTAAATTTCAAAACGATCGGATGTAAAATACAGCTTCTACAGGACTAAAGAGCAAATTCGGACGAAACATATATATGGGAGCTATAGCTAAATCTTAACCGATTTTCTTCAAAATCAGCAATGTTGGTTCATGAATCAAGAAACTCTACCATTCTAAATTTCAAAACGATTGGATGTAAAATACAGCTTCTATAGGACAAAAGGGCCAAATCGGACGAAAGATATATATGGGAGCTATATCTAAATCTGAACCGATTTCAACCAAATTCAATAGGGATCTTTACAGCTGCAAAATACTCTAAACTGCAAAATTTCAGAACGATCGGAGTGAAATTGCTGCCTGTAGTCGACGAACAACTTTACATGGACAGACGGACGGACGGACAGACATGGTTAAATCGACTCAGCTAGTGATTCTGAGTCGGTCGGTATACTTTAAGGTGGGTCTAGCTGTGTTATTTTCAGGTGTTACAAGCATCTGCCGTGAAACAAACTTATAATACCCTGTACCACAGTGTGGTCCAGGGTATAAAAAGTACTATATTCCACTATGGCCAAATCTAGGTCACATACGGAGGATAACGACATTTCCAATGAAAAAATTTTAGAAATTTATTTCGAAGCTCTTGATGCATTACAAAAATGCAAAAATAAATATGACAAAATGAGAGTCCTTGGTAGGTTGCTAAAGTATGTCATATAATCAAGCCTCAACGAATGATCTTCAGATTATGCACTGGAACGCCCAGGGTATAACAACTCCGTCCGCAATTACTGAATTGGAGCACTTCCTTATTGAAAAACAAATATACATCTTCCTAATTAATGAAACTTTTATAAACACAACTCATAAGTTTAGTCTAAGCAATTACAAAATTCACAGAGAAGATCGGTCGTCTCATGGAGGAGGAGTCCTAATCGGAATCCGGAGAAATATTCCACACCACAGACTAGAAAAATTCCCTACATCAATCATTGAAAATGTCTCGATCGTAATTAATGTAAACAATCGCCCACTGAGACTTACATCCGCGTACTGTCCGAAGTTAACTAAGCATTTTGTCCAAGACCTGGAAATAATAACAACGATAGGAATGGAGTTTTTTATTGTTGGCGACTTTAACGCCCATCACATAAGTTGGCACTGCCATCAAAACAATACAGCTGGATCCAAACTATTCAACCATCACCTTAAGTCTAATTATTTTATTTACTATCCAAATTCATTTACGAGATTTGGTCAACAATTATCTCCAACACGGCCATCTATAGTGGATTTACTGCTCTCAAACTCGACTTTACAAGTTTCCCCCATCATTACGCATGAAGATGTACTTGACTCCGACCATGTTCCAATCACCTGTACCATTTTCGGTTCTCTAGTTGAAAATCCATCAAGTGTTCCGCTGTACAATAAAGCAGACTGGAAATCTATACAAAAATGGGTAGACAATGAAGCCAGAAGCAGCGGTTTGCAAACTGGAATCATAACACAAACCAATATTTAAGACGTCATCAGCAAAGCCACAAGATGCTTGCAAACAAATTCCAGTCGATGAGAAACTACCTTGGCAGAGAAAACTCACAGATTTTACGAAGTACTTAATTGGACAACGAAACAGATATCGCCGTAAATTTCAAAGGTCTAATGATAGAAGAGAGAGACTCACAATAACAGCTGTTCTTAAACAGCTGAAGGTTCTGATTGAGTTCCACGTGTCTAATGACAGGAATAACGGCTGGTCACAATTTCTACAAGGGTTGCCACCTGGTAAAAAAAATTCTGGTTACTCACTAAGTCCCCATTTACATGGTACTTTTTTTAAGTAACTTATCGGCTTATTCTCTTTTGAAAAAGTATTTACGCTCACACGCGTACTTTTTTTTTCAATACTTAACTTATTTTCATTTGTTTTGTTTCGGCTTTTCCTGTGTGAATTGTTGTTGTTTCCAAGTGCGAACGAAAAACACAAAACGATGAGTACGATAAGTACGAGTACGGCATACTTTTTTTCCCCCCGTTTCCGACTGCCTCTCTCGCCAACAAAACGCCGATAAGTATGCTTAATACTTAAAAAAAAAGTATCATGTAAATGCAGACTAACACCATCTTTATACGATGCCATTTTTAGCTGCCAATTTTATCAATTCTCTTTTAAAGTTGCAGCGAAAATCTTCGTGCCTTTACACGTTGCCATGATATGATATTATCATGATATTAGTACTTGTCATTTGTTCTGACATTTCTCTTTAGTGAGTGTTCTTGTATGTGTTGTTAATTTTTGTAAGCTGTCAAATTTTGCTATACACATTTCTAAATAAGTGTTTTTATGAAATGTGTGAATCCAATGAAGAAATTATGGAAGCAATTATCGACGTTGTAAATATTGCAGTGGAAAGCTCAGATTTAAGGGATGAGCTTGATGTCGGCATTGTTTTGGGTTTGTTAGAATGCTGTGAAACAGTGGCCAATATGCCTAAAAAAAGAAAAAGAAAGGAGTGGATAAAGCCATGGAGGCGGCAGCGTGAGAACAGAGGATCGTTTTGCATGCTTATGAGGGAATTGTCTTCCGATGTGTCTTCATTTTTTTCATACATTCGTATGGATGAAAACACATTTAAATACATTTTAAACGGAATTGAAAGCGACATAACAAAGCAGAACACAATCATGAGGCAATCTATTCCAGCCGATGAGAAATTAGCAGCTACATTGCGTTTCCTTGCTACTGGTGAAACTTATGCCAGTACTAATTATCAAACCAGGCTATCAGATTCATTTCTATCAAATGCGGTACCTCAGGTCTGTGCCGCAATTTGGAATAAATATAAAGGCGAATATTTGAGGGTAGTCTTATAATACATTGTATTTATTATAATTTATTATAATCTGTATTATATGCTTTAAATGTTTGTGTTTTATCTTTGTTTTAGTTTCCTACAACTAAATCTGAGTGGGAGTTAATTGCTGATCAATTTGCAATAAAGTGGCAGTTTCCACTTTGCTTAGGGGCATTGGATGGGAAACATATAGAGTTCCAACCAAAGCGTAAAGACGGTTCCTTCTACTACAACTACAAAGGGACAAATAGCATTGTGTTGATGGCTCTAGTAGACGCAGATTGCCGCTTCATTTACATTGATGTTGGATGCAATGGACGTTGTCACGATGCTGGGGTTTTGGCTCAGTGTGATTTGAAAGATGTGTTAGACGATGCAGAAAAACATTTCCCTGCAGACAAAATTATTGGTAACGGACGAAAACTACCGTACGTTGTAGTCGGAGACGATGCTTTCCCACTGCGCAAGCATATAATGAAACCGTATTCCTACAGGAGTATGGCAAAGGAAAGACAAATTTTCAACCTTCGCCTTTCACGGGCAAGACATGTTGTTGAACATGCTTTCGGCATCCTTTCTAACAGATTTCGAATATTTCAACATCGAATTAATTTGAAGGTTGAAACCGTTGAGCTGGTGACTAAAACGTGTTGTGTTCTGCATAATTTCCTTTGCAAAAAAAGCCCATCGTATATGCAGTCATCTCCGGAAAGTATGCCTGAACATACTGAAACAATTTCAGCTACAACCGACCACAATAGAAAATGTGCTGCAGAAGACGTTAGACAAGGATTTCAAGATTATTTTAATAACGAAGGAAAAGTCGACTGGCAAGACAGCCGAATATAATAAATACGTAGCCTGTACTTATGGTTATATTCCTAATGTATATGCAATCGACTGCATACGATGTTTTTTTTTTTTTTGAAATAAAAAGCTTTTATTGAGATCATATTGAAATTTTTATTTGAGATCTTAGCGTTATTATATAAGAGGTACATTTTGTAAGAATAGGTACATAGGTAATTGTTAAGTTCATTCAGTAGGTATTATTTTTTCTAAAAAGTACAGAGAAAATCAAAAAAAATTAAAAAAAAAGTCAAGTCGCACTATTATGTAGGAAGTTTCAAGAAAAAATTGTAAACTACATTTTCACTCGTCATCGAAAGCGATTCCTACAAGTGCTTGTTCCAATATATTCCATTGCGGCTGGATTTCTGCTTCAACCGGTATTGGCCTAATAATCGGCGATGTCATTACCGGCGTTGAAGTTAATGTTGGAGGATCGGAGCACAACGAATTGTTGCTGTTCTGCTGCATATCCCTTGCAGGCACTTCTGTCGTCCCCCTTGACAATTCAGCAGCTTTAATCCGTCCTTCTCTTAGAACCGTCTGTATTTTGTACGCCATTTCACTTTTAACCTCCTCGTTGGTAATGCGCCGGAACTCAAAGTCCACTTGCTTACTAATCCACTCGTACTCGTTTACTTCTGTTAAGCGCTTTGTCACTAACCGCTTAACTCCCTCTATCTGTTCGCTGAATGCCAGTTTCTGTAAATATGTACATAAATATTTTATAAATTTAAATCTGAAGAAATATAATTGCAATTACCCTTTTATTGGACGACGAACACGGTGCAGAAGTAATTATTGAAGGCGTGGATGCTTGCAATGTAGACGACTGTGAAGTACCAGGCAGAGAATCGTTGAGCAAAGAGTCCTCTTCGCAAACATTCACGTCACTGCTTTCATTTTCTTTATTGTTCTGCAAATAATATTATTTCTATACAAATGATTTTTGTATGTAACACAGTGTTATGTACTTACATCAGAAATGCTTGACGACGATGGCCGTGTACTCACATAAGGGCCCAAAAATTCCATCAACGAAAAGCACCACAGCTTTGGAACATATAGGTCGTCCCTGCCAGCACCACTTCTTTTGCTTCCCTTCACCAAGTTCACTTCCTTCAGGTATTGCGAACGCAATCCGTGGATTTTTGTTTTGATCCCTTCAATGGTCAAACTCGCGTCCACTTCCTTCAGCCGTTCCTGTATAGCATACAGCGATTTAGACCGCTTTACGCGGTCTTTGTAATCTGGGTGCCGTACATTGTAAAGGTTCTCATGCTGCCCATACTCAATCAACATGAGCTCTAATGTTGGCCTGGTCCACATTTTGTTTATTATTTTTTATTTTATTTCCTTTTATTTTTCTTTTTTAACTTCTGTTAATTTAATCTATTTTCAACTCAAAACAACACACAACACACGAAAAACTAGAATGAAAGAAACAATAATATCAAATGTCAAAATCATAAGAAAAGCGAAAAGAGCACAAAAGAGAATTTCATGCCATTGCCATGAAACCCAGTGCGGTGCCACTACGTGCCACTTTTTCCTCCATTCTTGCTTCTCTACACCCCTTATCAACAAACGCCAGTTGCATGGCTAAAAAATGGCATCGTATAAAGGCAGTGTAAGGCAATGAAGGGTAAAAAGTCAACAATCGGACCTCTTTCAAAAGATGGCGTTGTCGTACACAATAGTAAGGAGAAAGCTAACGTAATTGCAAACACTTTTGGAGAGTACCACGGAATTACTCACGATACGAATTGTGAATCTAATCAATAGTAACAAAAACCAACGTAAAAGTACCGGTATTGTGTTTCTAGATAAGCATTCAACAAGATATGGCACAATGCCCTCATTTTCAAACTCAAAAAATTTGGATACCCAATTTATCTCCAAAAAATTATCATCAGATGTCCTATAAAAAGAAAATCATTGCTGGCGTGCCTCAAGGCTCAGTACTGCCACCATTATTGTACTCAATTTATACCTCTGATTTCAAACTTTTGCAAAACATACAGCTGTTCTTTACGCAGATGATACTGCTATCATATCAAGCGGGAAGGTTTCCAACACTATCATCAAAAATGTGAAAGCATCGCTTGTAAATGTGTAGAAGTATTTTTCCAAATGGAAAATAAATGAAGGAAAAACTCAAGCTATATTGTTCCCCTTCAATAAATCCCCAAAAAGAATTGCTAGTATTCCCTTGAAAATACAGGGTTCAATTATTCCGATACAAGCTTCCATCAAATACCTTGGGATAATACTGGATAAAAAATTGACATTTAAGGATCATATTTGTTATGCATGCAATAAAGCTGTAAGATGTGGAAGGGCTCTTTTTCCTTTATTAAATCGGAAATCAACATTGAACACGAAAAATAAGCTTTTGCTGTATAAAACGTGCATTCGACCAATAATGACGTATGGATGCCAAGTTTGGTCCTCCATGTGTGCGAAAACACACGTTAAGAAACTACAAATTATTCAAAACAAAAACCTTAAGATAATCTTTAACTTAAGTAGACATTTTTCCACTGTAAATCTACATAGTCAATATAAACAAGATTTGTTTAATGTTATTTGTAACCTTACAGAAAGATTCGAAGATCTAAACAGATCTTCAAGTTACGCTATATTAAGAAACTTGCATAATTAATTCCTTCCACAACTTCAGATGTGAAGTTTCTAGAAGTTTTTAATATCGGAGTTTCTTTAACAATTTAAATGGGGTTTTCCTCTAATTTGTATCAAAATACCAAATTTGTATGTATGTAATTTAAACCAGTAGGGAAAGGCTAAAGTCGGGCGGGGCCGACTATATAATACCCTACACCACTCTCGTAATATTGAATAACTCTGATATATAAATTTTGTAATTCATGTATAAATTGTTTACATAAATTTACTTTTGGACATTTTATACTTAAATAATACCCTGTACCACAGTGTGGTGTAGGGTATAAAAACGATCTAAAGAGCCAAATCGGATGAAACATATATATGGGAGCTATAGCTAAATCTTAACCGATTTTCTTCAAATTCGGCAATGTTGGTTTATGGATCAAGAAACTCTACCATTCTAAATTTCAAAACGATTGGATGTAAAATACAGCTTCTATAGAACTAAAGGGCCAAATCGGACGAAACATATATATGGGAGCTATAGCTAAATCTTAACCGATTTTCTTAAAATTCGGTAGTGTTGGTTCATGGATCAAGAAACTCTACCATTCTAAATTTATAAATGATTGGATATAAAATACAGCTTCTACAGGACTAAAGAGCAAAATCGGATGAAACATATATATGGGAGCTATAGCTAAATCTTAACCGATTTTCTTCAAATTCGGTAGTGTTGGTTCATGGATCAAGAAACTCTACCAATCTAAATTTCAAAACGATTGGATGTAAAATACAGCTTTTATACGACTAAAGGGCCAAATCGGACGAAACATATATATGGGAGCTATAGCTAAATCATAACCGATTTTCTTCAAATTCGGTAGTGTTGGTTCTACCATTCTAAATTTCAAAACGATTGGATGTAAAATACAGCTTCTATAGGACTAAATAGCCAAATCGGACGAAACATATATATGGGAGCTATAGCTAAATCTTAACCGATTTTCTTCAAATTCGGCAACGTTGGTTCATGGATCAAGAAACTCTACCATTCTAAATTTCAAAACGATTGTATGTAAAATACAGCTTCTATAGGACTAAAGAGCCAAATCGGACGAAAGATATATATGGGAGCTATATCTAAATCTGAACCGATTTCAACCAAACTCAATAGCGATCTTAACAGCTGCGAAATACTCTAAACTGCAAAATTGCAGAACGATCGGAGTGAAATTGCGACCTGTAGTCGACGAACAACTTTACATGGACAGACGGACGGACGGACGGACATGCTTAAATCGACTCAGCTACTGATTCTGAGTCGATCGGTATACTTTAAGGTGGGTCTAGCTGTGTTATTTTCAGGTGTTACAAACATCTGCCGTGAAACAAACTTATAATACCCTGTACCACAGTGTGGTGTAGAGTATAAAAATGCCATTATTTGCTGCAATACTTTTTTAGTTATAACTCAAGATCTGTAAATACAAAAAATTGTTACTATTTTTTAAGTGCTCTGATAGAAAATAAATAAAAAAAAGGTTACATAGCAGATATACAAAAATGGTTCAAAAATTATAAAGGAAGACACTTCCGCAAAGTTTGTGTAGACAAAAAGAGATCAATAAACGAAAAAACTAAACTAAAATTTGAACAAAAACCATTTTAAGTTATTTATTTTTAGCATATTTCTAGGAGGAAAAAAATAAAACACCCGTTTGTATCTCATTACAAAGTAAGCGAGGCTGTCATGGGGGGTTATGACTGACATATTACCATCACATACAGGATGTGCAACAGGCCTGATCCTCTCTCTCAATTACAATGTAAGTCAGATAATGGATTATATTTGATCCACTGCTTGCATCCGAATATTAATATTACGAACCCGCTAACACTGTAATGTAAGGCGAAGTACTTGACCAACGTATGACACCCCCACGTAAAAGTAAAATAGAAATAGGATGGGAATTCGTGGGGGTTCGCTCTACGAAATCATCGAGACGTAATTAATGATGTTATGAGGATTTTTACCACTTAGTAAGGTTGGTTTATTTGAGAGAGAGGCAGAAAAATGTGCGAGATAAACAACAATTCAAAAATCATTCGGCTCTGTTGTGGTCAACGTTTTTCAACTACTTTGTGGTATACCAAGTTCAGTATTAACAAGAGTTCGGAAAAAACGCTAAGGAACGGTTCCCTAGCGTTCTGTACCGTTCCTTCGTCGCGAACGGAACAGTATAGCAACCCTTACAAGAGAACAGAATACTCTAAAAATTTTTTAGTGTTATTGTTCGCGAACGGTACCACTACGATAACGTACCGTTTTTAGACCACGACGAACGGTATCACTACGATTACGTACGGTTCATAACAGAACAGAACACTAACAGTATCACTACGTTTAGTGTTCCGTTCTATTTTATATTCGTCACCACAGGTCGCAAATATGTAGCAATCTTAATGAAAATTGGTACAGAGTTATTTCTTAACCCAGGGACGATCCCTATTTAAAATGGGGCATATCGGTCCATACTTTAATATAGCCACCATATTCTTTTTTCGTAATATACCATTAATATTAACGGAAACAGTTTTTGGCCTCTACTGAAATTTTTAAAATTTTGAGTTTTTACCCTTTTGTGGAACAGATGCGAAAGGGACCCTTGTATGGGGGCTATATCAAAGTATGTATCGATATGCCCCATTTTTACTAGACATGATTATATGCAATAGAAAGCACACATACTTAAATTTCGGCATGATCGGATAAAACGTAAATATGTCTTGTCAAAAAGGAGCTTTGTATTGGGGCTGTATCAAAAAATTTACCGATATGCATAATTTTCACTAGGCATGACTGAATGCAATAGAATGAACATATATTCAAATTTCGGCATGATTTTTTTAAAAAAAGGCTCTCTATAGCGTGAATATGTCTTATCGAAAGGGACCTTCGTATGGGGGCTATATTAAATTATGGACCGATATGCCTAATTTTCACTAGACAAGATTGAATATTAACACACTGTACAAATATTTAAATTTCAGCGTATTGCGTAAATATGTCTTATCGAAAGGGACATTTATATGGGGGCTATATCAAAGTATGGACGGATATGCCCCATTTTAAATAGGGATCGTCCCTGGGTTAAGAAATGTCTCTGTACCAATTTTCATTAAGATTGCTTCATATTTGCGACCTGTGGTGTCGAATATAAAAAAGAACGGAACGCTAAACGTAGTGATACTGTTAGTGTTCTGTTCAAACGAACGAACCGTACGTTATCGTAGTGATACAGTTCGTCGTGTTCTAAGAACGGTACGTTATCACAGTGGTACCGTTCGCTAACAAAAATAAATAACGTTAGTGTTCTCTGAAGGAACCGTTCCTATAACGTACTGTTTTTTTCTGAACAATGGTTTAATTTAAGTTACACGAAGTTGAAACGAATGCGACTGTCTTCATAAGAGAATTTATCTTGCTCATTCAAAACACCACCAAATGCTAGCTTCGGTGCTTGATGGAGTGCGGGAGTTCAGTTGGTGTTGAATAGTCGATGGAACTAGTGCTGGTGTACCTATGAATGTAGTTCTTTAAAAAATGTTTTATTACTTATCTTATACCAATAGCTTCCCTGCAGCTAAAATCATTTCTAGTTGCGTATTGAACCAGTCATAAGCTAGTTGCAATGTGACCTATGCAAACCCATTCGCATATCTGCCAACAAAAACGATTATCTGAGCTGCTTTAAAGTACTTGCTTGGTACATACATGGTGATTGCAGATCGACACGTTCGTCTCTCTGCCGTCAGGAGCAGAGAAATAAGCAAAAACGATTCTCTGAACTGGTGGCAGGGTAAATGTGTCTCTCTCCCATCACCATTCTCTTGTACTCTTTACGCTCAAATATAGTAATAACTGATCTAGATATTAACTAGTACTGAATTGTAAACAAAGAAACTATCTAAATGCCTACATATGTACATACATATAAACGAATAGTTTTTAATGTTTTTGTTTTTTTCTGTTCAGTTGTTTCTATTTCGGTGGCTGCTCGTTCTGGGAGTCCGGCTGCCAATTTTGGTAATTTGTGCCTAAAAAATTAAAAATTAATTTTTTTATACAATTATACTAATATTTTCTAACCTTTTTCTGGTCTTTCAGTGTCTGCTCGTGCTAGTACTATATACATTTACATTTCTCTTCAGGGAATCAGTATATACATTTCTCTTCAAGGAATCAGTAGAAGAAGCAATGTCTGGAAAGGTCGAGCTGATTATTGGCGCAGGCACTAATGCTCATCATTCCACCTGGGTTAGTACGGATATAAACAGTAGTGGTGAGTCACTTCTTTACTTTATTCTAACTATCAATTTAACCATTTGTAACAATTAAGTACTCGACGTAACGATTGCTACTGACCGGCTGTCAGACAAAATTATTGGGTGGAATGTATCGGACGACCACTCATTCTCAGATCACCATTATGTAGACTTCAAACTCGCTGAAATCCAGCGGAAATGCAGAAAATATCGAAGTACATTATCCCCTGGCTGGAGAAAATTTATGAAGGCTGTATTAGGCTGTCATACATCACCAATCGATGGAGGGATACCATAGTGGTATTCATACCAGGAAAATATATGGCGCACAAGGCCAAACGACTTCAGACCAATTAACCCATCCACCTACCTATTGAAAGTTCTCGAAAGGCTTTTAGATTTTTTCATTAGGGAGAACCTGGATACAAAATTCCTGCTTACAATAAGGGAACGTCTACACAATCTGCCCTGCACGAACTTGTCAGCACTATCGAATCGTCCCTACAAGGAATTCACTATGGCGGCATTTCTTGACATTGAAGGGGATTTTAACAACATTCACTCAGATGCGGTAATTGCGGTGCTGTCACATGTAAAGGTGAACTCTAGCTTGATCAGACTTATTCAAAGTCTGCTCAAAAGAAGACGCATAACAGAAAATCTTGGGTCGACAACTCTAACAAGGTTTGTAAACAGAGGGACCCCACAAGTAAGAGTACTGAATTTAGAACATAGCAGTGAATGCAACCCTTCTAGATATGGATCGTTGTGTCTGCAAGGTCGTGGCATATGCGGACGACGTGGCAATCGCAGTAAGTAGCAAATTCGAAAACGTCCTCGAAGACATCCAACAGGTTGCTCTGAACAAGTTAGCTAGATGGGCCAGAATCAGCGGTTTGGACGTTAACCCAAACAAGGCAGAATTGGTTCTCATTACTTGGCCCTCCTCCTGGAATAAATAGCATTTAATGAAAGAGGAAAATTTCTAAAAAAAATTTCCTATTGCCCTTTTGCACGTATATAGCGCTACCACAGCCTACATTGCTCTATCCAAAATCTCGGATTTGAAGTGAAACTTCCTATCCTGTAAATACCTAAGTATTTTGGTCTTTCAGAGAAGGGTACATTGGGGTACCTCATTTCTTCTGGTGAAAAGAATTACTTCCGTTTTGTTCGGGTTAACACCAAGACAATTACCGGAAGCCCATCTTGCGGTTGTATGAAGGACCTGCTGTACCATGATTCTAAGAGTACGCTCAAACTCTCCTCTACCAGCTATTGCCACGTCATGTGCATAGGCAATAACTCTGACACCAATCATCTCCAGATAAAACAGAATATTATTTTTGTAGAGATTCCATAGCAGAGGAGACAGAACACGCCCCGTGAGAGACAGAACACGCCCCGAACATATTATGATTGTGTGCAAACATAATATGTTTACCCACAAACATATATATGATTGTGCCCGTCCCAAACATATATATGATTGCATCCAAACATATTTTTAACATATTTTTTTCTCCGTGTAGGCATTGAAGGCGCATTTAACAATGTGCAGACCGATACACTTATCCAGTCCTTAGACGAGTTTCAGGTTGACCGGGCGCTGAAAAACTGGATCAACAATATGCTAAGGAATAGGTGGATTATTTGAGGGTCATATGAGGTAGGCATTTTATCCCCTCTCCTAAAAGCCCTCACAAATGAAGAACTTAAACCAGTCTGTTATGCAGACGACATTGTAATACTTCTAAGGAGAATACATCCAAACCAATTATGCAGAAGAGCTGAGGAGGTACTTTACATAGTATATAACTGGACACAACCAAGGGGATTATGTTTTAACCCAGACAAAACAGAAATATGTCTATTTACAAGGAAAACGAAGTTCCCGCGTTTTACCGTGCCTCGATTCCTGAATACGGCAATTGCTATATCTAACAAGTAAGAAACTTTGAGTGGGGTAAACCGACTAAGGTATACCCTCACTTTGTGAGTAATGTAATTTGGAATTATGAAATAATCTGTCAATTTGTGTGGGAGGTACCAGATGGGGTTTAACAAATACACCTACTTTTCGCCGAATTGTAGATACTTAAAGTACATTGCACTGTACAGAATTGTAAACGTTTATGTGCACTGGTATATTAATATTATGATCTATTAAATTTTTGAATGATTTGGCCATTTTGTGTGGGAGGTACCAAAAGGGGCGTGTTGATAACGACCATTTTTCACAGGGCTATAGGTACTTTTAAAATATTACGCTGTGCAAAATTTTGTTGTATTTTCGGGCATAAAATGGTCCATTTGTGAGGGAGGTACAAAAAGGGGAGTGGCAACATCGTCCAGTTTCGCATGGTGGTAGCGACTTATAAACTAATACTATGTGTGTACTTTCAGAAAATTCGTTTAAGTACCGGGTTTTACAATAGGGACATAACAATTTCGTATCTCTATGTCGACACACCCTCAAACATTTTTAATGATCTCTCAGTGTCAAAACGTTAGTCGAAGTCAACATTTTTATCATGGTTAACTTCACTTACGTGCGACGTTTGAAAAACATTAAAAATTACTACCGAAATTCTGAGTCGGTGGTTGCAACTGTAAGAGCGCTTACTCCACTTTTCGGTCGTAGTAATCGTCCCACCCGACAGGCTGTGTGATGAAGCTCATTTATGGCTGAGTGGTTTTGTCAATAAATAAAATATGCGTTATTGGACAGCAACAAACCCACATGTGCTTCAAGAGACACAATTGAATCCGCAAAAAATTACAGTGTGGTGTGGTTTTCATGCAGGAGGTGTGATTGGGCATTATTTTTTCGTCGATGAAAACAATCGTCATGTTACCGTCAATGGAGAGCGCTATCGTGCCATGTTAGAAAATTATTTTTGGCCAGAATTGGATGAGCTTGACATCGTGGTTTCAACAAGACGGTGCCATTAGTCACACAGCACGCGTTACAATCGATTTACTGAAAGGCAAATTCGGTGAACGTGATATCTCGAGAAATTGTCCGGTCAAGTGGCCACCTCGTTCGTGCGATTTAACGCCATTGGATTTCTTTTTATGGGGGCCACATCAAGTCATTGGTCTATGCCAACAAAAGAACAATAAGATTGAACTCTATATCTTAGATATTCTGTGTTTTATTAATATATAAAATTGTTATGTCCTTAATGGAAAACCCTTTAGTATAGAAGTTTTTAGAGAATCAATATTTCATTCATTTGTAACCCTTTGTGGGGAGGTACTAGAAGGAGTAGACTAATATGGTCCATCTTCGAACTTAGCCTGAGATTGGAAAAAATATTACTTCATACCAAATTTCAAGTCAATCGGTTACTCCTTTCGAGAGATATCATGCGCACCAGCCAGCAGACGGACGGACGGACGGACATTGCTCAAATAGCTTAAAATGAATAAAACGAATTTCTGCTGAACATACATGGAGTCTTAGGTCACTCCTTCGATGTGTTACATGTTTGGCCTGTAGCAAATGATATATCGACAGTTTATATTCAATATCCTCTATCTTAAAAAACACAATTGTTCAGTAGAGCCAAAAAACCGTTTATATCCCTAATTTTAAAGAAAATTAAAATTGTTTGTTCTACAATGTTTATTACACCTAACTACGTGAACTACTAAATAATATTTTTTTAATATTTGCACCACGAGCCATTTTATGGAACATAGAGGGTATTGCTATTCAAAAATTCTTCATATATAAAAAAAGATAGAGGGTTTTGCATAGTAAAAAAAATTATTTATGAATTCCACAAATTTTTTTAATATATAATTATACATATTATAATAAAAATAATAAATAATAATAACAATGAATTAATGATTAATTTTTTGTTTAATTTATCTATTTCTTGGGGTTCATTTTTTAATCCATTTTCAAATTGTCATAGAAAATGGTATTCTTGTGGAATCACAGGTTAGATTTAAAAATAGTTATAATTTCAAAACTAAAGCTTCGACTAACAAAATTTAACCAAATTCGGGTTTAGCATACTATTTACACCAAAGAACCATCTTTTAGAAGAAAAAAAAAACAAACAAAAATAGTCCCAAATTATATGAAGAGATAGAGGGTATTGCATTCAGAAACCAGTAAGGAAAGGCAGAAAGTCGGGCGGTGCCGACTATATAATACCCTACACCTCCCTAACAATGCGATAAGGGTAATTGCCATAATAATTTGGAATAATTGGTAATTCTGAAACGATAATCGCTAAATTAAGCAATATTCGTTCCTAAATTGAGAACAATCAATCAGGAAAATTTTAATGATCGGAAGTAAAATACAACTTCTATAGCGGTTTGATACCAAATCAGGAGGAATATATATATGGAGCTTTAATATAAATCTGAACCGATCTTCCCTGAATACTCATTCATGTAAAAAGACCTCCTTCTGTCGAATTTCGTACTGATCGGATATAAAATACAGTCTCTACAGCGCTTACATGTCAAATCGGGGGTAACATATATATGGGAGCTATATCTAAATCTGAACCGATTTTCTCCGAATTTGGCAGTATTCCTTCATGTAGAAAGAAACCTCTTTTTGCCGACTTTCGCACTGATCGGATATAAAATAACATTTTTACAGCGCTCACATGTCAAATCGGGGGTAAAGTATATATGGGGGCTATATCTAAATCCGAACCGATTTTCTCCGAATTTGGCAGTATTCCTTCATGTAATAAGAAACCTCTTTCTGCCGAATTTCGCACTGATCGGATATAAAATACAGTTTTTACAGTGCTTACATGTCAAATCGGGGGTAACATATATATGGGGCCTATATCTAAATCTGAACCGATTTCTTCCAAATTTAACAGTGTTCAGTCATATAATAAGAAACCTCTTTCTGACGAATTTCATACTGATCGGATATAAAATACAGTTTTTACAGCGCTTGCATGTGAAATCTGGGGTAACATATATATGGGGGCTATATCTGAATCCGAACCGATTTTCTCCGAATTTGGCAGTATTCCTTCATGTAATAAGAAACCTCTTTCTGCCGAATTTCGCACTGATCGGATATAAAATACAGTTTTTACAGCGCTTACATGTCAAATCGGGGGTAACATATATATGGGGGCTATATCTAAATCTGAACCGATTTCTTCCAAATTTAACAGTGTTCATTCATATAATAAGAAACCTCTTTCTGCCGAATTTCATACTGATCGGATATAAAATAAAGTTTTTACAGCGCTTACATGTCAAATCGGGGCTAACATATATATGGGGGCTATATCTAAATCTGAACCGATTTTAACCAAATTCAATGGGGATCGTCCTTGGACCAAAAAAAAGATATGTGTAAGGTTTCGTCGAGATCGGACCATAATTGCGACCTGTACTTTGATTACAAGAATACATGCACAGACAGACAGGCGGACAGACGGACAGACGGACAGACAGACAGACGAACAGACGGACATAGCTAAATCAACTCAGAAAGTGATTCTAAGTCGATCGGTATAATAAACGATGGGTCTATTTCTTCTCCTTTTGGGTGTTACAAACAAATGCACAAAGTTATAATACCCTGTACCACAGTGTGGTGTAGGGTATAAAAATAAGTGTGTAAGATAGAGAAATTACAAAAATGACCATAAAATCTAAATTTTTGTTTTTTTATTTCCAAATTAGTACCATAGATGCGCCTTATTTTACCGAATATTTTAACATAAAAATCTAATTTTTGCAAAATTTGAAGATAGAGGGTTTTGAATATAAGCTCTCGATATACCATCGTCACACTAAAGAGGGGGTATAAAAAGGCAAAATACTTGGGAGTAATCTTGGATCAGAAATTTAATTGGGAAGATCATTTTGAAGAAAGAGTTTCCAAGGCCCACAGATGCTGGTCGTTGTGCAGAAGAGCTATGGGGGACATGAGCGTGGTCTTATAACCTACGCCTTTGTAGTGTGGTGGACATAAATTCGCGACCTAAGAGTGAAAAGGCGCTAAGTCCACTTTTTCCTAGATGCATTTTTTGAAGCGGAACGTAAGATAAGTTAGGTATACATCCATTTGAAAACAAAAAGCCAAAAAAATCAAGCTTTGTCATATTTACCAGCTGAATCGTAAAAGCGCTAAGTCCATAATCCCTTTATAAAAACATTCATATCGTCACCTGAAATCCAAAATAACGTAACCCACATGTTCATGATTTTTCAGGAGAAGCAAAAAACAAAGTAAAGTAATACGTGATTTTGGATTTCAGATGACGATATACAGTTAGTATTTTGCCTCTCCTGTACAATTTTAATACTCTTAGGTCGCGAATTGCCAAGAATTGCAAATACCTTTGCAAAAAATTCAATGTATGTGCTGTCTTGGCATAAGCTGGGCAATTAGATCCGCACCAACAAGAGTGTTGGAGACCATACTACACATCCAACCAATACACATCCGAATAAAGTATGAGTAAGCCCTCAAAGCAAGACGTCTACAAGTGATAGGTGAATGGATTAATTGAGGCCACAAGTCGTACCGTCAGAAGATTTTAGAATCTCTTTAGAACCGCCTCCCATATCACGGTATTTTAAGCGTAAGTTCTAGCAATCACTGAGTGTGTGAACTGGCTCAGTAATACCACAAATCCTAAATATACCAACATCTTCACGGCCAACCAAAGCAATAACGTCGGAAAAGTCAAATCCAGAACTCTGATGGACTGTAAAAGAACGATAACATGGTCAACTGTGAATATTCTGGGTACCAGGACACAACGGAGTGATTAGAAATGAACGGGCAAACAGCTTGACTTCAAAGGGCAGATAACTTAAGTAATAAACTTGGAAAATTGGAAACCTTTCGAAGCCACGAAAAATGAGTTGAAACACTGGGCAGTGATGGCTCACAAAACTGTGTGGAATAGCAAAACAGTGGGAGAAACTGGAAAGATACTGTGGGGTGACCCAAATAAGAAGAAAATAAATAAATACTTTGCACAACAAAAAATATGGTTTACACGTCTATATTGCTGTTTGAGAAATAAGAAATTCATAAAAACAATCCCATTATAATATTATAAAATCGTTTATTTGTTTGTAGTAGTATCACGCATAAACTGCTGAACCAATTGTTTTGAATCTTAGTAGACAGATAGTCTACTAATGTAGTCTATCTATCTACGTCCTATAACGTAAGATTGTCGTTTTTCCATTTCTATTTACGAAAGCGATTTCTGATCACTGTTGCTAAAGTTGTTAAGACCACGAGCCATTCACAAAGAAGTTTTTCAGTCCGTGGTCAGCTCTTGCGCTATCAAAAAATGTATTATTGTTTTAGTCCATTCAGAAGCTTCTTATAAGATAGCAAGTAAGAAAGTTCGGTCGGTTAAACCGACTTAAAAATCCCCTCACCTTTAGTCCCAAAAAATATTCGTAAATTTTTTATATTTTGTTTTAATTAATTTATTATCAATTTAAATAGAATTTAAAAACTTTAAAGTATGGACTGGTATTAATGTTATAAGCTGTTAAGTTTTGGTGCAAACTATTCGATTTGCATGTGAAGTACCAAAAGAGGCATGTCAATGACGCCCATTTTTCACTGGATTGTATGTACTGGTATCAAAGTTATAAGCAGTTGACTTTTGGTGCAAAATGGTCCATTTGTGTGGGCGGTACCAAAAGGGACATGCCAATAACGCCCACTTTTATCTAGACTCTAGGTGCTATAAAAGCATTACACTGTACAAAATTTCAAGTATTTGTATGAACTGATATCAAAGCTATAAACAGTTAACTTTTGGTGCAAAATGGTTCATTTGTGTGGGAGGCACCAAAAGGGGCGTGCCAATAACACCGACTTTTCTCTGGACTCTAGGTACTATAAAAGCATTACATTGTTCAAAATTTCAAGTACTTGCTTGCACTGGTATTAAAGTTATAGGCAGTTGCGTTTTGGTGCAAAACGGTTCATTTGTGTGGGAGTTACCAAAAGGGGCAGTCAACTTCGCCCATTTTTCTCGAGGCGATGTCGACTAACAAACATATACTATGTGTGGAATTTCAGAAGATTCGAATAAGTAGTATATAAGTTATATGGTCAAAATAATTTTCATTCTTTCAGTACTTTGAAAAGTCCCTTCAGAGATATGAATCTCTGAGTAGATGCAAAAGATCAGTGCGGCTAGCTACAAAGATTCGCGGAATTTGATCTATTGTCGGAGCCGTTGAGGGCCCTATACATACATACTCGTATATTATCATTCTTTCTGATATATCAAAGAAATATGAGAAAAAATATACATTTCAACAAATGAGGTGCTGGCCAGGACACATTACACATTTTTCTTACACGTTGAGGACATCTATAATTGTTTTGAAATATTCTGAAAGTAATGGGAATACTAAACCAGTTGTTTATGATCGGCCTTTGGTCAAACCCAAATGCAAAACGCATTTTATCAAAACTATTTATAAATGAAAAATCTGAAAAACTGTAACTAGATATTAAATTTATTATCTTTGGATTATGGTAAATGAAGACATGATCGAATGAAGCATGAGACTTATGGTGATTCTGTTTGTGCAAAAAAGTTTTTTCTACATTTTACACTGAAACCGCATTTTATGTTCGTTTTTAAAAATGGTGCAGCCGTATGAGCGGGGTTTGATTTCGTTTGTGAAATTAGTACACCCCGCAAATGCGAAAATATCGCATTTTCCACACTAAGCCGAGTCCACGGTGTGGAGTGTTGCACCGTCAAAAAGCAAACGCCAGAACCAAACCTCAAAAGAGATGAAATTGGCCTCTGAAACGTGTTTCATCTTTGAGTACCCATTGGGAAACGAACTGGGGGACATCTTTGTAGAATATTTGCAAGATCGGAGTGGCAGTTATCTTTAAAGTTTTTACTGTTTTTTAAAAAAATATTAAAATTACTTCTAAGAATAAGAAATACAGGGATCGTACTGTTCTAAGAAACTAAACTGATTTTTTCCCAGAACACTGCTGTTGTGTTCTTGGAATTTCTAGAAAAATTCGGAGAAAAATCCTTGTGGCTATGTTCTCATCGAAGGGTATAATTTGGCAAAGGAATTATCCTTACCCAAAATTTATAATTGTTTAAAACTTAATTTTTGTTTCCTTAGTTTTGAATTTGTTATTATAAAATTTGAAATTTTTTTGTACGTGTTTCTCTACGTGGAGGCGAAAAATATACATTAGCCCCGAGGCGCCAGACCTCCTGGATCAGGCCCTGGTCATTAACATTAAAAAATACTTAGGTAATATTTTCAATAAAAATTATTCAAAGGCAAATCTATAGAGTCTACTCTGTGTGTTTTTGAGTAAAAAATTTACTTCCGATAATTAATGTTTAACTTAAATTGTATATTAAGATACTCCAAACAAAAATGTTGGACACATCTTTAACTAATTTTAACGTTTCTGTATTTAAATATTATAAAAATTTTATTAATTTAAATAATATATTAATTAATTTCTTAGGTATATAACTTTTTAATTTAAAAGGTGGTAATATTTGAGATAAAGCTCTAAAATAAAACAGTCAAATTTTTCCCCACATATATGTTACTTCCAATTTCTTTTTCTTTTAGTGCTACAAAAGCTGTGTTTTACATTCAATCATTTTGAAATTTCAAAACGTACGAATGTGATGAAAGATTGATGTAAGAAATTTCATTGTTTTGATGTAGTACATAATTTTAATGAAATTGGCGGTCACCAAATTGAAGAAGGTATTCATTAAATCACTGGAATAAATACATCAATTTAAAGAAAACCAATTGAAAAAACTTTTTCACTATTTTGATGCACCATTTCATTTTCAGTGTACAAAAATTATCTACTCAATATGCCCTTTCAGAATCAAAAAGTCCTAATTTGTTGGACAGTGTTATTATTATTTATTATTTTTACGAACATTAAAATTTTCTAAAAAATTAACCTTGAAGTAATAAAAAATTTAACACAATTTAAGTGTTTTCTGAATTCTTAAACGCAAAGAAATATTTGTTTCGGAAATAATAGTCCCAATAAAAACATATTGGGATTTAAACAAAGATTTGTTTACAACAACATCTTCCATATAATTTTTGTATGTACCAAATATTATATGTCTATAGTGTACTCTAAACATATATATGTTTCAAGCTGAATATGTTTGGGACAACATACTACTGAAGATATTTTTTTCAGCGTGCATGAACTTATATTTTGGCAAGGAAAGATCTAAGCTTTTTTCTCTTACCTAATTTCGGTGGTAAAGACCAACCAGCTGCTAGTTTAGAAATAGGTAATCGTATAAACTGGACTAGCTTTAACCCGGTGCGCTTCGCAGCCCCCATCTTTTATTTATTTTCTGTTTAGGGTACTGTAAAATAGTTATACCTCTTTCTTTCAAAATGGCATGATTATTATATATGGTGCAAAATGAAGAAGATTTGATTACCTTTATACTATAAAATTCGAACCCTCGTGACATTTCTAGTTTGTGTTCCAAGAGTTACCCTGACATCATGGTACAATATTTATCCCTTTCCATACTGTACCTCTCAACGTTGAAAAACTATTTATTTGGATTATACATTAGCAACTTTCCCCTAGTTTATGTATCTACATTCACACCCTGGTATAATATAAAACCATGTGTGTCCCACTGTGTCTATAAGGTTAGGTTAGGTTGAATAGAGGAGACGTTTAAAACGTCTCATGTCCATGGACATACACTTAAGCCAGTGGTTCGGCCTATTGTGCGCTCCTTATTTATGATTTTCATACCCCACGGATTACAGAAAATCGATACTAGACACGTATTTTCTCAGTATCTTCCAGTCATATCTTCTGAGATGAGTCAAGTCTGGAAATATGTCGGAACCGAAATATCGGGATCTTGCATGTGTGAAAGCTGGGCAGTGACACAGAAAATGTTCTATCGTTTCGATGTTTTCCCTGCATGCCCTGCACTCGTCGTTTTCTGCTAGTCCTATGCGATGAAGATGTGCCTGTAAGCTTGAGTGTCCCGTTAGAACACTTATCATCTTACTAATCTCGATCTTGTTTAGTTTCAGAAAACTACTGGTTTTCTTCTCATTTGGGTCACCCCACATTATCTTTGCAGTTGCTCTATTCCACACAGTTTTGTGAGCCATCACTGCCCAGTGCTTCAACTCATCCTTCGTGGCTTCGAAAGGTTTCCAATTTTCCAAGTTTGTTACTCGAAGTTCTCTGTCCTTTGAAGCCAAGCTGTTTGCTCGTTCATTTCCAATCACTCCGTTGTGTCCCGGTACCCAGAAAATACGCAGTTGACCATGGACTGAGTAATTATTTATCGTTCTTTTACAGTCTAACACTGTTCTGGATTTGACCTTTTCCGATGTTATTGCTTTGATCGCCATTTGGCTATCTGTGAATATGTTGGCATATTTAGGCTTTGTGGTATTACTGAGCCAGTTAATACACTCCGTGATTGCTCGAACTTCTGCTTGAAATACTGTGTTATGGTCTGGGAGGCGGAAGTAAAGTTCGACTTCTGGTTCATCAATAAAAAGTCCCAGACCCGTCCTTCCTCCTAGCCTGGACCCATCAGTGTAGCAGCTGGTTCCCACTGGCGCATGAGCTAGTGTTCCGTTTTCCCAGGAGCGTCTGTCTGGCATGAACGATTCACAGGTAGCTGTAAGCCGCACTTCAGGAATGCGGTCGGAGATTTCCGTTGTTTGAATATGACCGACCAGTGATTGTAATATCTTCTGATGGTACGACTTGTGGTCTCGATTTATCCATTCACCCATCACTTGTAGACTTCTTGCTGTGAGGGCTGCCTCATACTTTATACGGATATCTATTGGTTGGATGTGCAGTATAGTCTCCAACGCTCTTGTTGGTGCGGTTCTAATTGCTCCGCTTATGCCTAGACAGCACATACGTTGCACTTTTTGCAATGGTATTACGTTGTACTTTTTTCCATTGATGTCCACCACACTACAGAGGCGTAGGTAATTATTGGTCTAATCACGCTCATGTAAAGCCAGTGTGTCATATTTGGACGTAGTCCCCATTTTGAACCTATAGCTCTTCTGCACAACGACCAACATCTGTGGGCCTTTGTAACTCTTTCTTCAATATGATCTTTCCAGTACAGTTTCTGATCCAAGATTACTCCCAAGTATTTTATCTTTTTAGATATGGCAATATTTTTATCCAGGAAACGAGGCACGGTAAAAGGATGAATTTTCCTTTTCCTTGTAAATAGACATATTTCTGTTTTGTCTGGATTGACATTTAGTCCCCTTGGTTATGCCCAGTTACATGCTATGTTAAGTGCCTCCTCAGCTCTCCTGCATTGTTGGTTAGGATGTGTGCCCCTTAGAAGTATTATAACGTCGTCTGCATAACAGACTGGTTTAAGTCCTTCATTGGTGAGGGCTTTAAGGAGACTGTGTATCGTCGTAACCCATAGGAGAGGCGATAAAATGCCTCCCTGAGGTATACCACGATTTACCTTGTCTCTGATTTTTACGTCATATGACCCACAAATAATCCACCTATTCCTGAGCATATTGTTGATCCAGATTATCAATGCCCGGTCAACCTGAAACTCGTCTAAGGACTGGATAAGTGTATCGGTCTGAACGTTGTTAAAAGCGCCCTCAATGTGTATACAAACGGCAAGTGTGTACAATTTTTCACTGAAGGACTGTTCTATGTGGTGTACTACCTCATGTAGAGCTGTTTCGAAAAACTCCAACAAGATGAGTTGATACCAGATCCACCTCATTCTGAAGAAGCGCGGGAAATATTCCGTCCGGTCCCGCAGCCTTAAAAGGAGAGAAGCTTTTTATTGCTTCTTTAACCATAGCATCCGTAATAGGTACTTGGTGCATTACATTTTCGGTCTGTAACTGTTCCTCTGTTGGCCCAGCATTACCACTCGGAAAATGAGTTTTCATCAAAAGCCTTACGGTATCATCTATAGTTTCCATCCTTTTTCCCGTTTCATCCACCAGTGTTTCGGTTTGGATATGAGTTTTTGAGAGGAACTTTTTTATTTTGGACATGCTGTTAACGCGGTCTACCTGCTCTGTCTACTGTGTCTAGAAAGGTACGAATTTAAAAAGCTAAAGTGAATCGCTCCATTGTGCCACATTTAACCCTTTGTGTGTTATAATTAACCAATATTGCTCGATTGTACTATATTTAAAAATCATAATTGATATTTCAAGATCCAAATTCGCAACCTTAGGCCGTATTTCATCATTTTTGTCCCCTATACGATATGTGCCATTTATTTAACTTGTTTTTCCCCACGGTTTAAGTAGAAGAACCTATGTGGAAAAAACTATGTTTTAGCTTTGGTTTATTCTGTAAGAGCTACCTTTGCACCCTTGAAACACTTTCAACACTTTATGCACCATTGTTGCATATTAAACACTTTTTATTACACTGTGCTTCAAAATTACGAATTTTTATACATATCTGGGACTATCGTTCTTTTTCCCCCCACTTACCACATTTAACCTTTTTACCGTATTTAGCTTTTTTGTTTCACCGTACCATATTTAACCCTTTTTGCTCTTCTAAACCATTTTTAACAAATTTTCCGATCTCTAGATTATGTTCCAAAAGTTACTCTGGAACCATTCATCCATGTTTGACATTTTTAAGGCACTGTACCATATTTTACACTTTTTGCCCCACTGTGCCCCGAAAACTTCTAATACAAAAAAACTGACTATCCCGATCCGTTGTGTTAAAGACATCCCTCGCTTCAATTTTTACTATTCTAATTTTAGGCTTCAATTATGGCTGTTGTACCACATTTTTCCCTTTTTACTCCAGTGTGTACGTAAATGTTCGAAAAATCTTGTAAATTTCTGAGTCTACCTCATAAGGGCTACCCTCACACAAAATTTCACGATTCTAGCTCTTGCCATTTGGATTTGGCTGTTGTACCTCCTTTACCACTTTTTGCCCCATTGTGCGGGTAAATGTTCGGATTAAAAAAAAAATCAGACAATTTCTGGGTCGACCTCATAAGGGATATCCTCACACCAAATTTCACGATTGTAGCTTATTCCGTTTAGATTTGGCGGTGGTACCATATTTATCCCCTTTAATAGTATCCCCGGGTAATAGTACGAATTTCGAAAAATCCCGTCTTATTGCTCGTCTACATACCAAGGGCTTCCCTCCCACCAAATTTCATGACTCTACTTCAGCCGTTTGGTCTGGGCGATGATCAGTCAGTCAGCCAGTCACGCAACAATTTTATATATATAGATATATCTGTGGTCACAAGGCATAACAGCATAATCGAGTTATGCTCAAACTGAGTTATTAATGCCATAATGTTCCTCATCTTCGATAACATATTGTGACACATTTTGGTGATGATCCCTCGTTTAGTTATCTATATAAGGCAGCATATCTCACTGTGTCACTGCCATAATAATGGATTATTATACCTATACAAACCTTTAAAGTTAAGTTTCAAAAACAGACATATCGCACCTGTTCCACAAAAGGGTAACAACTCAAAATTTTTAAATTTTGCTTTTTTTGCAAGACAACAGCGTACAATGGCAATTTCTACCCACTGCAAAAAATGTCCGTTGATTTTTCTTCTTTTTCATAATAAACCAGTAAGGAAAGGCAGAAAGTCGGGCGGGGCCGACTATATAATACCCTACACCTCCCTAACAATGCGATAAGGGTCATTGCCATAATAATTTGGAATAATTGGTAAATGGGTAGGAACATATTATGTAATTCAGAAACTATAATCGCTAAATTAAGTAATATTCGTTCCTAAATTGAGAAAGATCTTTCTGAAAAATTTTAATGATCGGAAGTAAAATACAACACATATATATGGAGCTTTAATATAAATCTGAACCGATCTTCCCTAAATACTCATAATTGTAAAAAGACCTCCTTCTGTCGAATTTCGTACTGATCGGATATAAAATACAGTTTTTACAGCGCTTACATGTCAAATCGAGGGTAACATATATATGGGGGCTATATCTAAATCTGAACCGATTTTCTCCGAATTTAGCAATATTCCTTCATGTAGAAAGAAACCTCTTTTTGCCGACTTTCGCACTGATCGGATAAAAAATATCATTTTTACAGCGCTCACATGTCAAATCGGGGGTAACGTATATATGGGGGCTATATCTAAATCTGAACCGATTTCTTCCAAATTTAAAAGTGTTCATGCATATAATAGGAAACCTCTTTCTGACGAATTTCATATTGATCGGATATAAAATACAGTTTTTACAGCGCTTACATGTGAAATCGGGGGTAACATATATATGCGGGCTATATCTAAATCCGAACCGATTTTCTCCGAATTTGGCAGTATTCCTTCATGTAATAAGAAACCTCTTTCTGCCGAATTTCGCACTGATCGGATATAAAATACAGTTTTTACAGCGCTTACATGTCAAATCGGGGGTAACATATATATGGGGGCTATATCTAAATCTGAACCGATTTTCTCCGAATTTGGCAGTATTCCTTCATGTAATAAGAAACCCCTCTTTGCCGAATTTCGCACTGATCGGATATAAAATAACATTTTTAGAGCGCTTACATGTCAAATCGGGGGTAACGTATATATGGGGGCTATATCTAAATCTGAACCGATTTCTTCCAAATTAAACAGTGTTCATTCATATAATAAGAAACCTCTTTCTACCGAATTTCATACTGATCGGATATAAAATAAAGTTTTTACAGCGCTTACATGTCAAATCGGGGCTAACATATATATGGGGGCTATATCTAAATCTGAACCGATTTTAACCAAATTCAATAGGGATCGTCCTTGGGCCAAAAAAAAGATATGTGTAAAGTTTCGTTAAGAGCGGACCATAATTGCGACCTGTGCTATGATTACAAGAATACATGCACAGACGGACAGACGGACATAGCTAAATCAACTCAGAAAGTGATTCTAAGTCGATCGGTATAATAAAGGATGGGTTTATTTTCTCTCCTTTTGGGTGTTACAAACAAATGCACAAAGTTATAATACCCTGTACCACAGTGTGGTGTAGGGTATAAAAACCGTTATGGCTCTCTCTGTGTTTACAGAATAACGTCTTTAGATTCAACTAAAAAGTTTCGTCGCCATCGGACCATAATTGCGATCTGTACTTTGATTACAAGAATACATGCAGAGACGGACAGACGGACAGACGGACATAGCTAAATCAGCTCAGAATGAGATTCTAAGTCGATCGGTATAATAAACGATGGGACTATTTCCTATCCTTTTGGGTGTTACAAACAAATGCACAAAGTTATAATACCCTGTACCACAGTGTGGTGTAGGGTATAAAAACCGTTATGGCTCTCTCTGTGTTTACAGAATAACGTTTTTAGATTCAACTAAAAAGTTACATTTTGAATTGACTCCAAGTGTTTAAGCAAATGGGACCGTTGATATATCATCTAAAGAGTAATATTTGTAGTTGTGCCCTTTTCAACTTATAATCCGAGTAAGATTTTTCAGTTAAAAAGGTACAACTCAAAATAATACCACTATTTATATACAAACTTTTTTCATGAAAACAGTAACAACTCAAAAAAGTTGTTATTTTTCTAAAATCAATAAAAAACAAAAAGGATAATAGCGTTATTATTATACCCTACACCACACTGTGGTACAGGGTATTATAACTTTGTGCATTTGTTTGTAACACCCCAAAGGAGAGAAAATAGACCCATCCTTTATTATACCGATCGACTTAGAATCACATTCTGAGCTGGTTTAGCTATGTCCGTCTGTGCATGTATTCTTGTAATCAAAGTACAGATCGCAATTATGGTCCGATCGCGACGAAACGTTTTAGTTGAATCTAAAGACGTTATTCTGTAAACACAGAGAGAGCCATAACGGTTTTTATACCCTACACCACACTGTGGTACAGGGTATTATAACTTTGTGCATTTGTTTGTAACACCCAAAAGGAGAGAAAATAACCCATCCTTTATTATACCGATCGACTTAGAATCACTTTCTGAGTTGATTCAGCTATGTCCGTCTGTCCGTCTGTGCATGTATTCTTGTAATCAAAGTACAGGTCGCAATTATGGTCCGATCGCGACGAAACTTTACACATATCATTTGTTTGGCCCAAGGACGATCCCTATTGAATTTGGTTAAAATCGTTTCAGATTTAGATATAGCCCCCATATATATGTTACCCCCGATTTGACATGTAAGCGCTGAAGAAACTGTATTTTATATCCAATCAGTGCGAAATTCGGCATAAAGAGGTCTCTTATTACATGAAGGAATACTGCCAAATTCGGAGAAAATCAGTTCAGATTTAGATATAGCCCCCATATATATGTAACCCCCGATTTGATATGTAAGCGCTGTAGAAACTGTATTTTATATCCGATCAGTGCGAAATTCGGCAGAAAGAGGTCTCTTATTACGTGAAGGAATACTGCCAAATTTGGAGAAAATCAATTCAGATTTAGATATAGCCCCCATATATATGTAAGCGCTGTAAAAACTGCATTTTATATCCGATCTGTATGAAATTCGGCAGTAAAAGGTTTCCTATTATACAAGGTGGCGCAAAAGTAACCTTTCGATGTTTTTTGGCTGTAATTTAAAAAATTATTGGTCAAATAAATAGTCAGCAATATTCCGCGTTCTGGAGCAGTGTAGCGTAACATTGTTTATTAACGTGTATTTCGCATGTGTTTACTACACAAATGTCAAAACAGAACTGATATTAGGGGCATCGCAAAATTTATAGCATTTTCTGATAGGAGGATTACTTTTGCGCCACCTGTTATGAATGAACACTTTTAAAATTGGAAGAAATCGGTCCAGATTTAGATATAGCCCCCATATATAAGTTACCCCGATTTGACATGTAAGCCCTGTAAAAATGTTATTTTATATCCGATCAGTGACTGTATTTTATATGCGATCAGAACGAAATTCGACAGAAAGAGGTCTGTTTACATGAATGAGTATTCAGGGAAATCGGTTCAGATTTAAATATAACCTCCATATATATGTTCCTCCTGATTTGGTGTCAAAGCGCTATATAAGTTGTACTTTACTTCCGATCATTTAAATTTTCAAGAAAGATGTTTCCCAATTTAGGAACGAATATTGCTAAATTTAGCGATTATCGGTTTAGAATTAGATAATATGTTCCTACCCATTTACCAATTATTCCAAATTATTATCGCAATGACCCTTATCGCATTGTGAGGGAGGTGTAGGGTATTATATAGTCGGCCCCGCCCGACTTTCTGCCTTTCCTTACTGGTTTTTTTTCTATGATATTTTATTGTAACGACATATTCTTTTTTTGTAATATACCATTAATATTAACGGAAACAGCTTTTGGCCTCTACTGAAATTTTTTAAATTTTGAGTTGTTACCCTTTTGTGGAACAGGTGCGATATGCTGTTATGTCTTGTGACCACAGATATATATGTAGATGATCTCCAGTTACTTGCCATATGAAGATGTGGTAGTACCGAAAATCCTATTCAGGGGGGTAGTGGAAGAAGCAAACTCTGATGAGTGCGAGTTGATAACACAGTGCGACAGTCCAAAAACCAAAATCCACGATACTATTTTTCTTGTAGGTCTCGGCGAGTAGAACAACGTTTGTTCTACGAAATTTGCCGGACACCCCCACAATCCGGATTTACGGGTAAAAAATAAATTTTCTTGCCTTTTTTACATGAACGCCGTTAATTATTACCCGATTTTCAATCTCTAAATTATTTGTCCTACAAACACATTTTTTTCATTTTTGTCCGTCATTTTCTAGTTTAGGCAATGTTTTTACCAATTATATTGTGAGATAACCGTACGGTTAATTAATTTACATATATAGTATATTTATTTATTTATTTATTTTTATTTATTTGTTTGTTGAGTTTCCAATACAACAAGATGTTCATCTTAGAAGTGATAGTATTGGAAAATATTCTGTTACAAAATTAATGTGTGTGAGTGTACATAATGAATGAAGAATAGAGGAAAATAATAAAAAAATAATGTATACATTTAACAATTATAAATAGAGTACAAAATTCGAAAAAATTAATTATTGCATTTAAAAGTTTATGTAATTATAAAATCATAACATTGAAACATAATATTTAAAAAGACATATCTTGAATTTTGCTGCGTTGCTAAATATTTGAATTTCGTTGGGGAGCTGGTTCCAGAGACGGATTGTTCGTCTGTAGATATGTAAATCACCTGGTATGTTCACGTTGCGGTTACGAATTAAAATCACTTTTGATTTATTGGGATTTAGAAGCAAATTGTTATTGGACGCCCAACTGTGTATTCTTGATAGATCTTCATTCATTTGAATAACTGCAGTGCTAATGGAGTTCACTCGACAGGATTGGTATAATTGGACGTCATCGGCATACATTTGTATTTTTGAAAATATTGCTTGGTGCGGTAGATCATTGGAGTACAGAGAGTACAAAAGTGGCCCAAGAATTGATCCCTGTGGAACACCATTTTTCAATGTTAAAAGCGATGAGCAACAGCCTTTGTTAATTGTATATTGTGATCTCTGTGACAGGTATGAATATATTAATTTCACTGCTGTGCTGGAGAAATTGATGTCGCTTTCTATTTTACGGCAGAGCGTAGTATGACGTACTGAGTCAAACGCTTTTGAGTGGTCAAGAAGGACCAGCTGGACGATTTCACTATCATCCAAACTAGCCCGAATACTTTCCACTACGTCTGTTAACGCAGTCAAACAGCTGTGTTTTGGCCTAAATCCGGATTGCCTGGGGGATAGTAAATTGTTTTGCGAAATGTATGTTTGTATTTGCGAATGTATTATTCTTTCAAAGGCCTTGGACATGTAAGGTAGTATCGCAATTGGTCTGAATTCGTTACTGGTTTTTGGTATGTGTATAACTTTGGCAATTTTCCAGGTCTGTGGAAAGTGCTACTAAGTATTGCAGTATTGAAAATTTCTGTAATGTAGTAGATTATGTGAGAAAGTATTAGTTTTAGAAACTTGGGATTAATGTCGTCGTATCCAACGGAGTTTGATTTTATAGACATTACGCTGTTGAATGCATCAATCTGAGATACGTTGCGGAAACTAAATTCATTCTCTCTCATCTGAAATTCGAATGAATCTCTGTGTTCTTCTGGCTCGGAGTCGATTTCGGGAATATTTACAAACTTTTCGTTCAACTCATTGACGTCTACGTTAATATTTGAGGAGGTTGAATTTCCTTAGTTAATTTTCTTAAGTTCTGCCCAGGTCTTCTTGCTTGAGAGTGCGCCATTAAATTTGTTGCTGTAATACATTTTCTTGTCTCTTTGTATTTTTGCTACATCTCGACGTTGTATTAAGAGCTTCGTTTGAGGGTTGAACCAAGGCTTTGCTTCTGGTCGGATACGTTTATATTTTATAGGAACGTGTCTATTGTATAGGTTAATTACATTGTGGTTCAGGATGTTTAAGTTATCGTTAACATTCGAGTAGTACAAAATCTGGTCCCAATTCAATGTTGCAAGATCGTTTTCCAAATCGATGACATTTATAATTTTATAATCACGATAGTTAAAATATAGATCCTCCAGTGGTACATTCCAGTTGTTGTTGTTGCTGTTGAAGAAAAAAAGGTTGGGTGTATGAGAATTTACGGGTATCATATTAATGGATTTCATGGCGGAAGAAAGATGTGTTTCTTTCAGAAGATTGCTGTTAAAGTGGTTTCCTGTAGTTTTGTTATTACCGGATCAATATCAATTCGACGGTTGGGTCTGTAGATACATCCAAGCATTGCTTTATTTTGGTTACCGGAGATTTCAAGAAGTATGTATTCTATGTTGTCGCATATTTCGGATTTCGAGATCAGTTTACCTCTGTGTTTCTTAAATATATTGCTAAATCGCCGCCACGTGATATTCTATCAGATCGGTATATTGTGTATCCATTTATAATGTAGGTGCTGTCTGGTAAATCGTGGTGGAACCATGTTTCAGAAACACATATGGCATCAACTCCAGAGTTTCATACAAATATTTAAACTTATCAAGTTTCCTGGATAAGCTTTGTGCATTTATGTGGCATATGTGGATTCCTGTTTTTAACTTGGTAAGCACATGTATTACATGTAAATTACCGTCTCTGGAATGCTGGCAACTATTTCGTGAAAAACTTGACATTACATAGCAACAAGGACGCAACGCAGCAGTTTCCAAGAGTAAAAAATATTAGATAACATTGTGGGATATATTTTAGATTAATTGCATTATTCAGAAAAAGTTAATGTATTATTGATAACAGTCGTATAATTAATATTAAGAAAAATTTAGTTATTTCGCAATCAAGTAAGTTTAGGTTACTAGTTATTGCTGTTGACATCTGAGTAATTTGTGTCACGAAAAAATGTATCCAGCTGATCAGGAAATTCTATTAGTAATGGTACATCAGATGTTGACTGCTTCATGAAGACCAGACCTCGCTTCGTGTAGGCGGCATGTATCTGCTTTCTCTTCTTTAATTTTAGTGCATTTTTAAAGATATTGTAGTTGTGTGGTGTTAGGTTTTCATTCACATAGAATATTTGACTACTGTCGATTCCAATTTGATTTAATAGTAATTGTCTTTTTGTTTCTCGCTTATAATTCGCAACACTTTTTAATAAGAAGTTTTTATCGTATGGAGAATGTAGTTTTACTATTACAACACTATCAATTTCATAAGATCTCTTTCGATTTCTAATCTTTTCAAGTCTATATATGTTGTCAATCTTTGGTGGATCCATATTAAGACTTCCACAAAGATTCTTAAACAATGTGTACAGATTTTCATTTTCAATTTTGGGCACACCCCTTATACGAAGACTAGACGAGACTACCGAGTTCTCTTGTATTAAGATTTTCCTTTTCAGTTCCATCATATCACTTTGTAAAAGAGTAACTTCGGATTTAAGAGAGTCTATTTCAATTATTTTGTGTTTTAATATTTCAACTTCACTTTTGACGTCATCTATTTTTTCTCTAGCCAGGTAAGGATCCTAGTTTCACTTTCTTTTAACCAATTCTGGATCATTTCGTTTTGTGATTGTATTTTATTATTTATTATTGTTATTAATTTTTGGTTAGGTGAGTCATTAGTATTTATTTTAGGTGTCTTTATTACACTTTCTAATAAAGGATTCTTTCTTGGACGATTTGTTGTAAAGTTACTCATTTTAAATGTAACTGATATTTTGCTTCTGTGTAAACGTAGTGTCGGTTACAATACGCAGTTATGTATTTTTCAACTACTATCTAAATGCAACACTGTATGTACTTTACGAGTTATACAACTGCGTGCCAGTATTTTGCAAGAGTAGATCAGCTGATGTCGTTCAATTGTTTAAAAAAAAACCAGTAAGGAAAGGCAGAAAGTCGGGCGGGGCCGACTATATAATACCCTACACCTCCCTAACAATGCGATAAGGGTCATTACCATAATAATTTGGAATAATTGGTAAATGGAATAATTGGTAATCGCTAAATTAAGAAATATTCGTTCCTAAATTGAGAAACATTTTTCTGGAAAATTTTAATGATCGGAAGTAAAATAAAACTTCTATAGCGGTTTGATACCAAATCAGGAGGAACATATATATGTAGCTTTAATATAAATCTAAACCGATCTTCCCTGAATACTAATTCATGTAAAAAGACCTCCTTCTGTCGAATTTCGTACTGATCGGATATAAAATACAGTTTCTACAGCGCTTACATGTCAAATCGGGGGTAACATATATATGGGAGCTATATCTAAATCTGAACCGATTTTCTCCGAATTTGGCAGTATTCCTTCATGTAATAAGAAACCTCTCTCTGCCGAATTTCACACTGATCGGTTATAAAATAATTTTTTTACGGCGCTTACATGTGAAATCGGGGGTAACGTATATATGGGGGCTATATCTAAATCTGAACCGATTTCTTCCAAATTTAACACTGTTCATTAGTATAATAAGAGACCTCTTTCTGCTGAATTTCATACTGATCGGATATAAAATAAAGTTTTTACAGCGCTTACATGTCAAATCGGGGCTAACATATATATGGGGGCTATATCCAAATCTGAACCGATTTTAACCAAATTAAATAGGGATCGTCCTTGGGCCAAAAAATGATATGTGGACAGTTTCGTCATGATGGGGCTATAATTGCGACCTGTACTTTGATTACAAGAATACATCTACAGACGGACAGACAGACGGACATAGCTAAATCGACTCAGAAAGTGATTACAAGTCGATCGGTATAATAAACAATGGATCTATCTCTTCTCCTTTTGGGCGTTACAAACAAATGCACAAAGTCATAATACCCTGTACCACAGTGTGGTGTAGGGTATAAAAAGCGTATACTGGACTACCACTCATTCACAGATCACCATTACATATAGTTCAAACTCGCTGATAAAGCGCCTAAACCTGCCGTCCAGGAAAGTGAGGAACACAAAGCGACCGTTTATGCGATAATTTTAAAAAATTCTAAACTTCCTTATGAACCGAGTGACAAAGTCGCTCCGGATAATCTGGTCTAGCACCTCACTAGATCATTCACCAGATCTCTTGAAGAAACCTGTGCACAAGTAAGGTGCAAGGGCAAAACTATAAAATTTAGGAAGGCTGTATCATGCTCTCAATCTCCCCAAATGATGGATAAATACCAAAGTGGTGTTCATACCTATAGAGGGAAAGATTTCGCACACTAGGCCAAAGGATTTCAGACCAATTAGCCTCTCCTCCTTCTTATTGGAAGGTCTGGAAAGACTCTTTGATTCCTTCATTAGAGAAAACAATATAAAACTCCTCTCGGGGAACCAACATGCTTACAATAAGGGAAAGTCTACAGAATCTGCCCTGCACGAACTTGTGAGCATAGAAGCGTCCCTACATTTCAAGGAATTTAATATGGTGGCATTTCTTGACATTCATTCAAATGCGGTAATTGCGGCGCTGTCACATCTAGCTTGATTAGACTAATTCAAAGCCTGCCTCTACTAATTTGAAACCAAGCAGTGAATAGAATCCTACTAGATGCAGAACAGTGTGGCTGCAATGTCATGGCTTAAGTGGGTGACGAGACATTCTACAAGTGGTTCTGTACAAATTGGCTAGATGGGCCAGAAGAGGCGGTTTAGGCGTCAACCCAAACAAGACAGAATTGCTTCTCTTTACTAGGAAGAATAAGGTCCCACATGTGGACCCTTCTCGGATAAATGGAACAGATAAATGTCTTTTTTGAAAGTGGAATTATTAGGAATTATTCTAGATAGGAAATTATCACTCAGACTTAGTGTACTGGAACATGTAAGGAAAGCCAATGTCGCATTATATGTCAGCAGGAAAGCTGTAGAGTCGCGTTGTGGCCTGTCTTCGAAAATCGTTCATTGGATATATGTGGCATTAGTTCGCCCCATACTGTTGTACGTCATTGTGGTGCGGTGGACGCCAACTAATAAACTATCCATTACAAACCATTTATCGGTTCGGAGAATTGCCTGCCTGTGCATAAGCGGAGCTTTAGGGATTACAGCTACCCAGTCTCTACAAGTCCTATTGTAGCTACGAGCGACTGATGTTATGTCAGTTTAACCTTAATACCGCGAACCAGGGCGGTATTAAGGTTAAACTGTCTATCAATGTGGAGGTATAAGAACTACGACCACATGAGGATAACACAATGTAGTGTTGTGGTAACCGACCGAGTGGAAAATACCAACGGTGTACACCTTCGGGAAGAAATTCAACACTAAGAATGCTGCCAGAGTGGAATGTATTGGCAAACTACCAGGAAATTAAAGCCATCCCCATTTCTACACGGATGGTTCGAAGCTGGATGATAAGGTTTGCTTCAGAATGCACTGTAAATAACTCAGTATTGATATAGCTCATAGACTAGCTGTAGTAGATAGCTGTAGTGTCTATCAAGCCGAAATAATGGCAATAAGGGAAGTCGTCAAGTGGCTGAGCCGCAACATAGTGATAAACACTGGCGTTGTCATTTACTCGGACAATCAGGCTGCCATCAATTCTCTGGAGGCCACGACCCTAAATTCACAAACATTTTGGGGTAAAAAATAATATTTACTAAATTATTAAAATTTTCTTTCGTCTTTTCATATGTGCCAGCATTCTCTCGACATCCACCACCGCATCCTAAAGGTCTACAAAGCTGTCGCAATGTTAGAAATGATAGCGTTTTAAATTTTTATAGTGTCAAAGCGGGAACTTGCTTTTCTCCCTTTACCGATCTGCTTAGATGTGTGGAGAAGCTCTTCATCTCTGGATTGAAAAAATTCTGACGAAACCTGACAATGATCCGGTTCCTAAAGATAATTGTCGCGTTTTCATAACAACAAAACATATAAGGAGAAACTGAAGTCGATTATATGATTCTAAATCTATAAAATTTTATTAAATTTAATCTGTTAATGATTCTGAGTGGATCGGCATTCTTTAACATGGGTCTATCTCCTTCAGTATTTTTAGGTAACGGAATAGCTGAAAATTAATGTTCGGACCAAAGTCGGTATAAATATGTTTTCTGATAGTCAGGCTGCTATGAGTATCATGTCCCTGGAAACTATATTCCTGAATTCAATAACTGCCCTCGAGA
Source organism: Eudasyphora cyanicolor (assembly GCA_963930755.1). Taxonomy (NCBI): domain Eukaryota; kingdom Metazoa; phylum Arthropoda; class Insecta; order Diptera; family Muscidae; genus Eudasyphora; species Eudasyphora cyanicolor. Next base: position 98,208,842 of record OZ005737.1, read on the forward strand.
TAGCTGAACAGTTCAATATTCACCTGCTATTGTTGCCGAGCCACAGGGAACTTAAAGGCAGCTGAACTTACAAGACTTCACGCTCCAGGGCGTCCATTTAGTGAACTTCAATCTTTTCTTCAGAGATAGTGGACTTACGGCAACAAATGACACTGGTGAACACTCGTCAGGAACTGCATACATTCCAGTCTGATGGCGCCCAGTCTAGACGCAAAACGCACCAACGCACTGCTGTCGTCGTCGAGACTGGACGTCACACTTATCGTGGTTTATACTGGCCAGAAAAAAATCATAAAAAATATTTTAAAAAACCGCCAAAAATGTGTTTGTTCCAATATTTGAAAGTTAGCATCCTAACGAAGAAAACAATGCATTTTTGAAAAAATCTATGAATAAATGTAGAAATTATGACCCATATTGTAATGTAAGTAAAAAAAGAAACATTTTCTGAGAAAATATATTGTCAATATGTACGTCCTGAAAGAAAACTTTTTATAATTTTCCATACCCATTTCTATGGTTAGGAGTTTGTGCATAACTCCGTCATGCCAAACGGAACCAAACGCAGCATTAACGTCACGCAGTATCATTGCTGAGGATTTTTAAAAATGCAAAGTTTTCTCTCACAATATTTCGAATTCGAACAAGTGGATGAATTCTGTTTTGCTCGCGAAATCCAAATTGCTGAGTAGGTAGAATGTTTCTATTGTTGATGTGATCTATTATTGTTTCCTAAATGATTTTTTCGAACAGTTTGCCCATAGTATTTAGTAGGCTAGGACGTTAAGAATCAGGGCTGCTTAGATTCTTCCCTGGTTTTGGTATTGCTATAATTTTTGACTCCTTCCAAACTGATGGAAAATGGCTATATAGAACTTTAATACCTTTGGTAGCTAGATGTTTGAAACATTCCTGGAGCCGTTTTGTTTTTTAGCTGTATAATTGCCGCCTTTATTTGGTTTAAACTAAAGATGTCATTATTATTCGACAGTGTATGATTACACTACGCAACAAAAAAAAAATTGTTGTCTCCTAGAACTAAAAATTATTTTTTGTATAGATTGTGGCATACTGTTATATAAAATCAAAACCAAAATTTTGTTTAGGGATATATTTTTTTTTTTAAATTTATTAAAAATGCTATTATCGTCAAAGGTACCCTTAGTATTTGCACTATAATTTTTGGAGTACATGCCCGATCAGGGCGACTTATGCGTTAAATTGTAGCTATTAATGTGGGCTATCAATGTTGGAAATATCTCTTTCACTTAGAAACACTGGTTTAGTAACAGTCATTAAACAAATTGGAAAAAGTAGATTTTTTAAAAAAAAAAAAAATATCTTGGGACAAAAAAAACATAAAAAATAAAAAAAAAAAATCGAAAAAAAATATTTGATTTTATTTTTTAAAAGTTTGCATCCTAGCGAAGAAAATAATGCCTATTTGAAAAAATCTATGGATGAATGAAGAAATTATAGCCCTTTTGGTAGAGGTAAGATTGTATTTTTATTTAAATAGCGATTTTATTTATTACTTTTATTTATATTATGTACATTTGAGTTTATTTACATAAACACGTGTCATTAGAAGTAATTGTGAGTTCTTTGTTGACGTTTGTAGATTTCGGAATTGGGTTCTCTATTGAGGAACCAAATATAATCTCCCATCATTCTTTCATCCCAGTGCCCTTGGTAACGCCGCTCGATGGACTTCAATTCTTGGTGAAACCTTTCGCCATGTTCGTCACTTACGTCGCCAAGATTCTCGGGGAAAAAGTTTAAATGAAAACCAGTAAGGAAAGGCAGAAAGTCGGGCGGGGCCGACTATATAATACCCTACACCTCCCTAACAATGCGATAAGGGTCATTGCCATAATAATTTGGAATAATTGGTAAATGGGTAGAAACAAATTATCTAATTCTGAAACGATAATCGCTAAATTAAGCAATATTCGTTCCTAAATTGAGAAACATCTTTGTGGAAAATTTTAATGATCGGAAGTAAAATACAACTTCTATAGCGGTTTGATACCAAATCAGGAGGAACATATATATGGAGCTTTAATATAAATCTGAACCGATCTTCCCTGATCTTCATGTAAAAAGACCTACTTCTGTCGAATTTCGTAATGATCGGATATAAAATACAGCCTCTACAGCGCTTACATGTCAAATCGGGGGTAACATATATATGGGAGCTATATCTAAATCTGAACCGATTTTCTCCGAATTTGGCAGTATTCCTTCATGTAGAAAGAAACCTCTTTTTGCCGACTTTCGCAATGATAGGATATAAAATAACATTTTTACAGCGCTCACATGTCAAATCGGGGGTAACGTATATATGTGGGCTATATCTAAATCTGAACCGATTTCTTCCAAATTTAACAGTGTTCATTCATATAATAAGAAACCTCTTTCTGCCGAATTTCATACTGATCGGATATAAAATACAGTTTTTACAGCGCTTACATGTGAAATCGGGGGTAACATATATATGGGGGCGATTCTAACTAGGATACTCTCCCGGCTTCAAGACCATTTTGTTTCTATATTATTATAGAAACAAGTATTTTATACATGGCGGTGTATAAATATGTATTAAAAATTGGCAGCACACATACTGGATCATGATTTCTGAGCCGTGACACTCGTTATCAACAGTTCTGCTGCAATTGTATGGGAGATACGGAGCTCTATATGGTTGACTTCAACACGCAAGCGAATGAGAAATCTTTGTGAAACCACACTTCTCCAAAATCTTCCAAAAACAATTGTTAACCAAAGTTAATACAAAACACCAGCCATGTCCAATGAGAAGCAAATTTTGCTCCATCAAATGGAAAATTACAACACTATGCAGAAAAGCTTTTATGGTTTTTGACTGCACTAAGTGTAGTTTGTGGTGAGTCAGAAGACTCACCATGTTTTGCCGAGCCATGTATTTGTTATGTTGCTTGCTTGCTATTATTCGGTCTGCAAATCATTGCGATTCTAACTAGGATACTCTCCCGGCTTCAAGACCATTTTGTTTCTATATTATTATAGAAACAAGTATTTTATACATGGCGGTGTTTAAATATGTATTAAAAATTGGCAGCACACATACTGGATCATGATTTCTGAGCCGTGACACTCGTTATCAACAGTTCTGCTGCAATTGTATGGGAGATACGGAGCTCTATATGGTTGACTTCAACACGCAAGCGAATGAGAAATCTTTGTGAAACCACACTTCTCCAAAATCTTCCAAAAACAATTGTTAACCAAAGTTAATACAAAACACCAGCCATGTCCAATGAGAAGCAAATTTTGCTCCATCAAATGGAAAATTACAACACTATGCAGAAAAGCTTTTATGGTTTTTGACTGCACTAAGTGTAGTTTGTGGTGAGTCAGAAGACTCACCATGTTTTGCCGAGCCATGCATTTGTTACGTTGCTTGCTTGCTATTATTCGGTCTGCAAATCATTGCGATTCTAACTAGGATACTCTCCCGGCTTCAAGACCATTTTGTTTCTATATTATTATAGAAACAAGTATTTTATACATGGCGGTGTATAAATATGTATTAAAAATTGGCAGCACACATACTGGATCATGATTTCTGAGCCGTGACACTCGTTATCAACAGTTCTGCTGCAATTGTATGGGAGATACGGAGCTCTATATGGTTGACTTCAACACGCAAGCGAATGAGAAATCTTTGTGAAACCACACTTCTCCAAAATCTTCCAAAAACAATTGTTAACCAAAGTTAATACAAAACACCAGCCATGTCCAATGAGAAGCAAATTTTGCTCCATCAAATGGAAAATTACAACACTATGCAGAAAAGCTTTTATGGTTTTTGACTGCACTAAGTGTAGTTTGTGGTGAGTCAGAAGACTCACCATGTTTTGCCGAGCCATGCATTTGTTATGTTGCTTGCTTGCTATTATTCGGTCTGCAAATCATTGCGATTCTAACTAGGATACTCTCCCGGCTTCAAGACCATTTTGTTTCTATATTATTATAGAAACAAGTATTTTATACATGGCGGTGTATAAATATGTATTAAAAATTGGCAGCACACATACTGGATCATGATTTCTGAGCCGTGACACTCGTTATCAACAGTTCTGCTGCAATTGTATGGGAGATACGGAGCTCTATATGGTTGACTTCAACACGCAAGCGAATGAGAAATCTTTGTGAAACCACACTTCTCCAAAATCTTCCAAAAACAATTGTTAACCAAAGTTAATACAAAACACCAGCCATGTCCAATGAGAAGCAAATTTTGCTCCATCAAATGGAAAATTACAACACTATGCAGAAAAGCTTTTATGGTTTTTGACTGCACTAAGTGTAGTTTGTGGTGAGTCAGAAGACTCACCATGTTTTGCCGAGCCATGCATTTGTTATGTTGCTTGCTTGCTATTATTCGGTCTGCAAATCATTGCGATTCTAACTAGGATACTCTCCCGGCTTCAAGACCATTTTGTTTCTATATTATTATAGAAACAAGTATTTTATACATGGCGGTGTATAAATATGTATTAAAAATTGGCAGCACACATACTGGATCATGATTTCTGAGCCGTGACACTCGTTATCAACAGTTCTGCTGCAATTGTATGGGAGATACGGAGCTCTATATGGTTGACTTCAACACGCAAGCGAATGAGAAATCTTTGTGAAACCACACTTCTCCAAAATCTTCCAAAAACAATTGTTAACCAAAGTTAATACAAAACACCAGCCATGTCCAATGAGAAGCAAATTTTGCTCCATCAAATGGAAAATTAATTACAAACTACACTTAGTGCAGTCAAAAACCATAAAAGCTTTTCTGCATAGTGTTGTAATTTTCCATTTGATGGAGCAAAAGTTGCTTCTCATTGGACATGGCTGGTGTTTTGTTTTAACTTTGGTTAACAATTGTTTTTGGAAGATTTTGGAGAAGTGTGGTTTCACAAAGATTTCTCATTCGCTTGCGTGTTGAAGTTAGAATCGCAATGATTTGCAGACCGAATAATAGCAAGCAAGCAACATATATATGGGGGCTATATCTAAATCCGAACCGCTTTTCTCCGAATTTGGCAGTATTCCTTCATGTAATAAGAAACCTCTTTCTGCCGAATTTCGCACTGATCGGATATAAAATACAGTTTTTACAGCGCTTACATGTTAAATCGGGAGTAACATATATATGGGGGCTATATCTAAATCTGAACCGATTTTAACCAAATTCAATAGGGATCGTCCTTGGGCCAAAAAAAAGATATGTGTAAAGTTTCATCGAGAGCGGACCATAATTGCGACCTGTACTTTGATTACAAGAATACATGCACAGATGGACAGACAGACGGACAGACAGACAGACGGACAGACGGACATAGCTAAATCAACTCAGAAAGTGATTCTAAGTCGATCGGTATAATAAACGATGGGTCTATTTCTTCTCCTTTTGGGTGTTACAAACAAATGCACAAAGTTATAATACCCTGTACCACAGTGTGGTGTAGGGTATAATGAAAGAAATTAATTTTGAGGGACATATTTACACCAGTTGGAATACATAAAGCGAAAAATAAGTTGGAAGAATACATATATACATAAATATACAAAAATATATTTCTAACCAATTTTTTCATAATTTTTCAACAAATCATTAATCATTGTTTCATATTGCGGCCTTTTATTGGATCCAAGGAAATTTGAAACTACAAGCTTAAAGGACCTCAATGCTGCAATTTCATCCAACGTCAAATATGATTCGAAATTCACATCTTACATCAGTTTCCTTATTTTAGGCCCATCAAAAACTCCTTCTTCGATTTTTTGAAAACAAAGACTTTTAAATAAACTTTTTAAATATGAGAGTGAATTGCCATCTTTTTTAAGGCTTTTACAACATTTAATATGCAGTGGTGGCAAAATATCGGCTATCCCAGAGGCATACCATAGCAACTACTTTTAAATCGCAACAAATTTTCCAGTCATGTTCATTTTTATGTATTTTATCAATTTAGCCATTGTTTCGTATGATTCCTTAGTGTTGACAGCATGAGCAATGGTAATCGCCGGTTTCTGATTTCCTTTGTGTAAAAGTACTGCTTTCAAACTTTCTTTACTGCTGTCAACAAGTAACCGCCATTCCTTTGAATTGTATGTTTGATTAAGTTCCTCGAACAATGCGGGAAGGTCCTTGCAAAAGCATCTGTTATCCACAGTTGTATAAAATTGTTTGTAAGGTATATCACGGAATCTATAATATGATATGTTAACATCTGGGGCAAAATATTGCACTGTTTCATCCTAGATGCAAGTAGTTCTGCCTTATATTTGGTCAGATCCAAATCTCTCACTAGATCAATGAGTTGAAACTGAGTTAAAAGCGATGACTTCTGACTGACTTGAATCGCTCAGAGTTGAGTACTCAGTTGAACTTGATGATGTTTCCATTATTAGGCTGTTAGCTATACTTGGACACTTCCTTCTCCAATCTGTTTACTTAGACAAAAATGGCAGTCCGTATCGCTAATGAATGGTTGCCTCCAAATCATTGGCATTCCAAATTGCACGTAAAGTCTAAAATAAAAACGTTTTATTCCACAAAACATTGTAATACATTAATTTTAAAGTACTTACCGCATTCTTCCACTACACCATCGAGTAAGATTTACATGGCACGAATTACATAAAATACTAGGTGTCCACGGTTCGTTCATATTTTTAACTCGTATACCAAAATATTTCACATATATTTCTTCTATTATTTTACTAAATGCACGTCAATTTTTTCTAATTTCATATTTTCCGCAGATGTAGCAAAAATTGTCGGGATCATTTACACATTGAAAAGTTCTTTGCCTTTTACTCATACTTCGAAATTTAACTTTATAATATTTTTTCAGAAAATCGACTAATCTCTTTAAGGCGCCGAATTATACTAATTTATTAATAAGAAATTTCTTTCATAAATTCCGGGTTTAATGTACCTCTAGCTGGCATATAGTTTGCTTCGAAGGTAGAAACCCAATATTTTCAAGACTGCCGCGTACTACTTTGTATTGCGTACATATAATTTTACTATCTGTATATACTACTGGGATGTCCATGCCCCTAAAAGGCGTAACTGAATGGAAACCTCATAAATAAAAACCACAAATATTGTTGAATTACCCTCTATCTGAGCAGATCTCATCCAATATAGCTCTCGCATTGCATATCGTGTTTTATGGAGGGTTTCGAATGACCATAAAACCTCGTCCTCTCTATAATTTTATAATGTCTGACATCAATCCTCATAAAATAAAATGCAAGTGCAATGTCTCTTATATGTCTCTCTCACATATGGCGAATTCAATATACGCAAAAACATCATTTAAAATCGAAAAAATATGAAACAAGATTTTTTTGAATTTCCCTAACATTTACAATATGGCTCATAACTTTTACACCTATCCATTTCTATTTTTTATGGTTTTTTGTACCAGGAAAAAGTGTGTTTGTTTTTTAAAGAAATCATTTTTTTTTTCATATTTTTGACGACTGTTACTAAACTAAAGATTCTACGTGAAAGCGATATTTGCAGCACATGTAGCCCACATAATTCCCTTTAATTTGAGGCAAAATACGGCTCAATCAGGCTTATAATTAAAATTATCCAATTTAAAAAAAAAAATTACCATAAAATTTTTTTTAATATTTTTTTCGTGTTTGTGACTCCTAGTTGCACCAGAAACTGTTATCCACTTCCCTTGGACAAAAATTTTGTTGCATAGTCTTATCAACAACTTAATGACTGTTAAACCATTAGTCGGATATTCTGGTTACTTAAGTTAGAAGTCAAATTATGATTTTGAAAAAAATTTTTGGCAAGAATTTCAGCCTTCTGACTTGTAGTTGAATAAATTGTACCATTTTCCTTGAAAGACGGAAGCGACTTTGATTTCTTTTTAATAACTTTGGCGATTTTCCAAAATTTTGGTGATGAATTATTTAAATTTGTTAATAGGTTATTCCATTATTGATCCGTAAAGATGAAAATTTTATTGTTGATTAAGTTATTTAGTATAGACATTTGAGCCTTGAGTATTGGTAATTTTTAACTAATCTATTTCCTCCTGAATGTATTTCTTGCTTTAATTAATTTTCCAATGCAATGAGGTAGCCTTTTAATGAAATTGTTAGTAAAATTTATTTGAGGACCACTGTTGTTTAAGGATTTCTTTACGAGGTTAGTGAAATTGTCAATTTTAGAATCGTCTTCTTCTCGACATTCAAGAGAAGCATTTAGGATTGGGTTGATGTTATTGTTTATATATGTTTTGAAGAAGTTACAGTTAGCTTTTTGTAGTCGCAATTAAAGGAATCATTGCGTTTGTATGTTGTATTAAAATTTGTATTGACAGGTAAATGGTCACAATTTAAACATTGTTTTGAATCCACAAAGTTTCTCTGGAATATTCGTTAAAAATATGTCGAGAACTGACGCATTTGCGTTACCGTTTAAAGGTATATGTGATGGATCTGGTGGATAATGAATATCAAATGCGTGAATGGCAATTAAGTCATTGATTATATTTTCCCAACAGTTGGCTTGAAGTCTCCTCTAATAATATAACATCGATTAATTCTCGAAAACTTCTTGAAATTGTCGTTTTTTAGCATCAGAAGGCCCAGCAGCTCCTTCAGTAAAATATCAGCTATATATATATCAATTGTGGAACCATCGGCTATATTAACTCTGATACCAACATGTTCGATAAGCTTTTTTTTAAGGAATATAGAAATTCATGTTTTATATTTTTCGGATTACTATCAAAAATCCACCACCCCTCGCTCCAGTTTGGTCCTTTCGGTAGCATACAAAATTAGGATGTTGCATGTTAATACGTACAGTCATTTAGCCATGTTTCACAAACTAAGCAACATTTATATTTTCTCCCAACAAATAGTCAAAAAAATCTGTTAGTTTATTTCGAATGCCTCGGGCGTTCCATATTATAGTTTTAATATTATTTGAAGCACTCATGACAAACATTTGAAAGCTAGCAATTAATTAAATTTAGCACTAACTCCATAGTTAAATTACTGAATTCCTTTATGGAAAAAAGGTTATAATTAGTTTGATTACTATTGGCATAGCTTCTATTAGCTAAATCAGCATAACTGACGTTGTTTGTAATTGGATTTGATGCACGCGCTGTTACGTTATTATACCCTCACTTTAGTGTGACGAGGGTATATATCATTTGCTACGGCAAAAGTGTAACACATCGAAGGAGTGACCTAAGACCCCAAGTATGTTCGGCGGAAATCCCTTTTGGGTCATTTTAAGTCGAATGAGCAATGTCCGTCCGTCTGTCTGTCTGCTGGCTGGTGCGCACGATAACTCTCGAAAGGAGTAACCGATTGACTTCAAATTTCGTATGTGGTAATATTTTTTTCTATCTCTGGCTAAGTTCGAAGATGGGCCATATTGGTCCACTCTTTCTGGTACCTCCCCCACAAAGGGTAAAATGTTGTGAAATATTGATTCTTTAATAACTGCTATTATACGTATTCGAATCTTCTGAAATTCCACACATGGTATTAGTTTGTTTTTCGCTATCAACTCGAGGAAAATGGGCGTTATTGCCGCGCCCCTTTTGGTACCTCCCACACAAATGCACCATTTTGCACCAAAAGTTAACAGTTTATAACATTAATATCAGTGTATACAATTACTTGAATTTTTGTACAGTGTAATGCTTTTATAATGCCTATAGTCCAGTGAAAAATGAGCTTTACCACCACGCCTCTTTTTATACCTCCCACAAAAAATGGCCAAATTATACCACAATTTAATATCTCAACGTTAATATACCAGTCCATATAAACGGTTACAATTCGGCACAGTGCAATGTATTTAAAGTATCTACTGTTCAGCGAAATATAGGTGTATTTCTTAAACCCCTTCTGGTACCTCCCACAAAACTTGACAGAATAATTTGTGTTATATTCAATATTACATTACTCACAAAGTGAGGGTATACATTAGTCGGTTTACCCGACTGAAACATTCTTACTTGTTTTTCGTAGGAATTTGTTGGTCATTACGCGTTTTCATATTCATATAAGAAATTCTGCTTGGACAAGCTGGATCATTTGATTTGTGGTTTTATTTGCAATTAATACATTTCAATACTTTAGAATTGCAAAGAGATGGTTTATGAGGTCCAGAACATGTGGAACAGTATGTTTTGACATGACAATTGTTTGATCCACTGTATTTTTCCCGAAGTTCCTTTAATTTTACAGAACCTTTTTTTTAAATAAATAATGTACAAAATAAGCTCTGTATGATTTTTAAATTGTTTATATACGGACCTAACATCCACGTAGTTTAGCCACATCTGATTTTACTGAGTTTGGATTCATTTTATTCAATTCTTATAAGATTACTTTATAAGGTCAGTTGTTTTAAGATGTGTATAAAAAATGGTCAATATTTTTCTCCTTGAGATAATTCCCAACCTTCTCATAATCAAATTGAAGATCACAAAAAAGTTTGTATCAAATGGATATTTTTCTCATAGCGTAATGGATTATTTTCAAATCATTCTACATTAGCTTGATAGTGTTTAAGTCACTCTTCATTATTGTGATTGTATTTTCGATAAGGTGAGATATTTGTATTTTCGATATGTCATTATCAGCTGTTGGTGCTTGTAGCGGTAGAAAATAATTTGAGTTTCTGTTTGCCTTCTTCTTCGAGGTGCTAGCAACCTTATCTGCTTCTCTCATTCTCTTAGCCGAACGCATTGTTAGAGGCAGTGAGAGAGTATCAATCACCCTTGAAGATTTTCCGATATTGTTACAAAGCTGAAAAATTGTACGTTGTTGTTGTATGTTGTTTTTACAGATGATCCGTAATTAAATGCAACTTCGAAGTTTTCTGTAACAATGCGTAAATCAGTGTTTTGTTATTGAATGTACGATAAAGACTGGCGTGAAAGTTTCATTACCAAGATTTGGAGCCCTCATATTTTTTTATTTAAAGGGTAGCAAAGCGCTAACAGGCCTATGCTCCCCAGATGAGTGAAAGTACCAAAAGCGGCGTGCCAATAAAGCCCACTTTTTCTCTTGACACTGTACAAAATGTCTAGTATTTCTCATAGCGTAATGGATTATTTTCAAATCATTCTACATTAGCTTGATAGTGTTTAAGTCACTCTTCATTATTGTGATTGTATTTTCGATAAGGTGAGATATTTGTATTTTCGATATGTCATTATCAGCTGTTGGTGCTTGTAGCGGTAGAAAATAATTTGAGTTTCTGTTTGCCTTCTTCTTCGAAGTGCTAGCAACCTTATCTGCTTCTCTCATTCTCTTAGCCGAACGCATTGTTAGAGGCAGTGAGAGAGTATCAATCACCCTTGAAGATTTTCCGATATTGTTACAAAGCTGAAAAATTGTACGTTGTTGTTGTATGTTGTTTTTACAGATGATCCGTAATTAAATGCAACTTCGAAGTTTTCTGTAACAATGCGTAAATCAGTGTTTTGTTATTGAATGTACGATAAAGACTGGCGTGAAAGTTTCATTACCAAGATTTGGAGCCCTCATATTTTTTTATTTAAAGGGTAGCAAAGCGGTAACAGGCCTATGCTCCCCAGATGAGTGAAAGTACCAAAAGCGGCGTGCCAATAAAGCCCACTTTTTCTCTTGACTCTATGTACTATAAAAGCATTACACTGTACAAAATGTCTAGTATTTGTATGCACTGGTACTAAAGTTATAAGCTGTTTACTTTTGTTGCAAAATGGTCCATTTGTGTGGGAGGTACCAAAAGGGACGTGCCAATAACGCCCACTTTTCTCTGGACTCTAGGTACAATAAAAGCATTATACTATAAAAAATGTCAAGTATTTGTATGTACTTGTATTAAAGTTATAAGCTGTTAAGTTTTGGTGTAAAATGACCCATTTGTGTGGTAGGTAAAAAAGAGGTGTGACAATAACGCCTACTTTTCTCTGGACTCCAGGTTCTATAAAAGTATTACACTGTTCAAGCATTTGTGTGAACTGATATTAGAGCTATAAGAAGTGAAACTATGGTGCAAAATGTTCCATTTGTGTGGGGAAACCAAAAGGGGCGTGAAAACTTCGCCCATTTTTCTTGAGGTGCTAGCGACTAATACTAAGTAGTACATAAGTTATTAACGCATCAACATTTCACTAAACGTTAACCCTTTGTGGGGAGGTACTAGAAGGAGTGGACCAATATGACCCATCTTCGAGCTTAGCCGGAGATAGGGAACAATATTACCGCGTACCAAATTTGAAGTCAATCAGTTGATCCTCTCGAGAGTTATCGTGCGCACCAGCCAGCAGACAGACAGGCAGGCGGACATTGCACAAATGACTTAAAATCGTTCGTTCGTTTTGTTTTCATAAATAGTAGTCCTCAATCTACACCAAAAGAATGTATATTGTATAGTCAGCACCACCCGACTTCAGCCTTTTATTACTGTTTTTTAATAACTTTAATTCCAAAATCAAATTCATTGGACATTCGTCCAAATTCATTTACTTTAAACAGTGCTTCAGAATACCATGTTTTACAAAGCGCCATAGTAAAATATAATTATTTACATTCAACGTCTAAGTAGATTACTAAAGAAATGAAATAAAAGTATTGGTTGAGTTGTTGTCTGATAAGGGGTTCGGTTCAGTTTCAGTTGATTCGAACATCGATATTCGGTAAAGCAATTTTAATCAGAATTTTGTCATATTAAGCATGATTTTATTATATTTCTCTTCAACCCAGCCATTGATTAAATTGATAGGTTTCGCTCCAAATTGTTTTCATCCACAACTACACAATTGGATTCTGGAAATCATTTATCCATGTTCATGTCTGTTACAATGCTGCTTAAAGGCACTAAAACAATTCAACTTCCCCTTTCAGCTCTCGCCGTATGCTTAAACGAATTTCAAGTGTCACTTTCATGTATGAATCGAATTTCGCCGATAAGTGGCTAATTTTGTTGCTGGTCTGAGCCGGCCCAAACGACCACCCATGTCATTAGCTGCTGTATCAAATTTCATTAGCGAAGTAATGTCGTTGCTTTTTCCACCAGAGTTGATTTTCAGTTCCCTGCTCGTTTGTTCGTTCGTTCGATTCTATAACAGTCCATTAAATGCACAAATATTGTTGTTGGCATCGATGTTGTTTGTTCCCCTATTTGACAGAATAAAAGGATACGTCCGTCTTCCGTACTCATACAAGTGTAGCCACATTTCGTAATAGTGTGTATGAACATACTTACTTACCTACATATGTACATACACACATGCACACATAGTTATGTATAATAACTATAAAAATATTATTTTTCAATCAATAAAATGTCAATTTGTTATTATGCCAACAGCAATATGATGTTTCACTCGAATGTCGGCAACTGTTTACTCTATACAAACCGGCACACCCACTCCAATCCCACACACACATGCACTGGAAAAATCACAAACATACATATATATGTGTGTGTGCGTTCGTCCTTTCTCAATTGGCCAGTGCTGGTATTTATGCACACAGCCATAAAAATGTTCGAGAAGTATTTGTGGACGAGTATCAATTTGTTTGACTTTTTGGTTGAGTGCATAAAACAGTGATTGTTTGCTTAATAAAATGGATACAAATAACACTGAGAACACAGGGAAGAACACCGACAACAATGCCAATAATTGTGGTTGATGGGGTAATCCACCCGTACCACAAAACCTGAACTTTACATTGCCCTGAACTAGCCATTAGGGTTTCGATATCGAATCAATATGTATGCATATTTGTAGAATAAAATTCACAAATGCATTAAAATATTGAAATATATATTATCAGTTACAACGGGTAGCCGTCATAAGAATCAACGAAACATGTCATCGCATCTATCAAATATTCATATATCACGGATGGAATTCCACAAAACTATTCAAAGATAATTGTCAGAAATTAGATAGTTCTAGGTAAAATCTATGGAGCTCGCAGCGAAAGAAAAAGGTTCATAGATTTGATAAATAGGGCTAAAGCTACATTTCTTCGATTTTCAGCACATTTTTCCCGCTAGTGCTGGTTTGTCCAAAGCCACCAAAACAGTTTTTCAAAATTTTTATTTCAAATAAAATATACACGGTGGAAAATCGTCATTTTCGATATGTTTGAATTGAAGTAAAATATATTTGGAAACAATTTTTTTTAAATATTATATATTTGTTAACAAATACGTTTTATTTGCAAAACAAGAAATTTTGTTTGGAACGCATATATTAACATAAAGGGTTTTCCAACAAGAGGTGTTATTTTGGTATTCAAAGAAAAATGCCATTTTTTGAGATAAATGATCGGATGTTTATTTCATAATAAATAGGAAGGTATGCCGTTAATAATGAAAAAAAAACATCAGCCAAATGGCCACCACGACCACGCTTACAGCACCATATCCTTTTCATGAAATTTGCCATAACCAAATCGCAAAGTGGCTGCCCTACGTCCTCGATAGCCTCACGAATTCTATCTTTGAGGTTTTGAATCGACGCTGGGCTGTTGGCGTAAACCTTATCCTTCACGTGGCCCAAAGGAAGAAATCACAAGGTGTTAAATCACAAGATCTCGGTGATCACCTCTTCGAGAGATAACACGGTCCGGAAACTTTTCCCGTAACAGAGCAATGGTTTCGTTGCTTGTGTGGCACGTAGCGCCGTCTTGTTGAAAGTAAACGTTGTCCAGATCAATACCATCCAACTCCGACCATTAAAAATCATTAATCATTGTGTATCGTTCCATTTTTAGTAATGGCGTTTCAACTTGTCAAATGTCAAAGAATAAAAGCTTCAAAAGTGACAGCTACCGAAATACCGGGTGATTCAAAATAACACCTCTTGTTGGAAAACCCTTTATTAGAACAAAATATATTTGCGAACAGACATCTATCTATCTATCTATATATATAAAAATGGAAAAATGTTTGTATGTATGTATGTATGTGTTTTATAGACGCTTAAACCACTGGACCGATTTTAAAATTTTTTCTTTTATTTGAAGGTTTTGTTTTGAGAAGGTTTTGGACAACAAATTTTTGCAAAAAGTGGGCGGGGCAAATGTGGGCGTGACAAATCGTTTGTTTGTTTGTTTGTCGAGTTTATAATACGAAACACATCACATGTCTCTATATCACTAAATGAAATTTTGGGGGCTACAAAGTGCACAGGGTATCGGCTAGTTCACAAATAAAATATGTGTTTACAAACAAAGAAAGATATTATTGAATAATTTTTCCAAATATATTTTCCTTAAAACCATTTTTAAAGCTGTGCTGACTTTTTCGAATTTTAGTTAGTTTTTCCTAGATTTCGTGTTACACTTTATAGTTATAAATTTCATAAGCAGCATTAGCTTTTGTTTTACAGCCCTAATTTTTAATTACCAATTCATCACGTTTTGTCAATCCATCAATGCAATTTATAGTTACGAAAGATTAGACGAATTAAATTTAAATTTAATTTTACAAACAAATAAAATTTCTAAAAAATCGAATCTTGGACTTTTAAAAATAGAAGACTTGTCTTAAAATTAAGGCAATAAGACATTGCCAAAATACTTAGATACAAATTAATATTTGTATCGAAAATATTGGTTCCAAATAAAAAATATTTGGCCGGAAACATAGTTTTGTTTAGAACAATATCTTCCCAAACAAATATTATAAATTTGGAGTGTACCCTAAACATATGTATATTTCAAGCAGAATATGTTTGGGACAATATACTACAGAAGCGATTTTTTTTCAGCGTGTAGACAAATGCCAATATTGTGGTATGTTACATTCTTTTTTATGCCCTCCATATACTCACTTTGTCATTCCGTTAGCAATATATTGAAATATTGATTTGAGATCCTATAAAATATTTATATTTTCTTGATTAGCATAAATTCCACGACGATTTAGCCATATCCGTCAGTCTATTCATTATTAGTTACCATTATTAATTACCAATTATCAAATTAGTAATTACCAAAATTATCACAAAACGTCGACCTAATTATTTAATTCCACTCTAGGAGTATGTTTAGAGATTTCTCCAATTTTTTTTTTAATTTTAAACAATTAGCTGACTTTCAAATTTCAGTTTTTACAGTAAAACATTTGATGTATTTATAAGCATGAACTCATTTTTATACCCTCACTTTAGTGTGACGAGGGTATACATATATCATTTGCTACGGAAAAAAGTATAACACATCGAGGAGTGACCTAATACCCCACGTATGTCCGGCGGAAATCCGTTTTGGGCCATTTCAAGTCGAATGAGCAATGTCCGTCCGTCCGTCTGTTTGCTGGCTGGTGCGCACGATAACTTTCGAAAGGAGTAACCGATTGACTTCAAATTTGGTATGTAGTAATATTTTTTTCTATCTCCGGCTAAGTTCGAAGGTGGGCCATATTGGTCGACTCCTTCTGGTACCTCCCACACAAAGGGTTAACTTTTAGTGAAATATTGATTCTTTAATAACACCTATACTACTTATTAGAACCTTCTGAAATTTCACACAATATATAATTTTATTAGACGCTATCAACTCGAGAAAAATGGGCGAAGTTTCCACGCCCCTTTTGGTACCTCCCACACAAATGCACCGTTTTGCACCAAAAGTTAACAGCTTATAACATTAATAACAGTTTATAAAAATACTTGACATTTTGTTCAGTGTAATTATTTTATAGTGCCTATAGCCCTGTGAAAAACGGGCGTTATCACCACGCCCCTTTTTGTACCTCCCACACAAAATGACCAAATCATACCACAATTTTATATATCATATCATTAATATACAAGTGCACATAAAAGCTTATAATTCGGCACAGTGCAATGAATTTAAAGTATCTACTGTTCAGGGAAAAATGTGTGTATTTTTTAAACCTCTTCTGGTTTATTGACAGAATTATTCGTGTAATATTTAATATTACATTACTCACAAAGTGAGGGTATTTCGTAGTCGGTTTACCCGACTGAAACTTTCTTACTTGTTTATCTCTAAATATTCCACATCAATCCAACGAAACAGTATATCGTTATATACAATCTTAGGGCTTCTTCTGTATGTCCTAATTCACACTCGCCAATTTTTTCCAATCAAGTGTTACAGTTTGTAGAAGAGAGAGGCAGAGAGCTCTTTCCGCCTGCCTCTCACCCAAACAAACTTTGACACTTGCTTGGAAAAAATTGCCGAGTGTGAATCAGGCAAACTCCCAAAATTGTAAAGATTTTGGCCCAGAAATTTTCAGAAATTCATGGAGTAAAGAGACAGAAATAAAAAGACAGACAGTTTCAGTAATAGAGTCAGTACTTACCGCTTTCCGGAAACTTTAGTAGTGACATGTCCCGGATTTAATCCGACAAAGGAGAACTTTTGGGCGATCACCATGGTCGAAGGCGTTTGAATGAGTCTCGCTCGCAGAATTCGACATATCTGATCGTTGCCCAGCATGATTTTAAATAACTCCCACGCAAATGGACCATTTTGCACCAAAAGTTAACAGCTTATAACTTTAACACCAGTGCAGACAAATACTTGTAATTTTGAACAGTGTAATGCTTTTTGTACCCAGAGTCCAGAAAAAATTTCCATTATTGGCGCGCCCCTTTTGGTACCTCCCACACAAATGGACCATTTTGCACAAAAAGTTAATACCAGGACATACTTTAATGTTATTAAATGCAATTTAAATTGATAATAATTTAATGAAAACAAAAAAATAAATAAATTGACGAATATTTTTTTGGGGCTGATGGTGAGGGGTTTACCCTCACCTTTCTTACTTGTTTTATAGAGAACTAGCTGGACCCAGTCCACTTCGTTGCCCCAGATTGATATTTCCGATCCCGTCCATTTTTGTACCAATCACAAATCCTGCCACCATATACATATACATAAAATAACAGCAAAATGTGGGCTACATGGAGGGGCTACGCCCATTAGTCTGATCCCGCCCATTTTTGAACTAATCACGTAGACTGCCACCAGATACATATAAACCGAATTACAGTACTATCACTACTAAATTGTGCAAAATTGTTCAAATTTGGGATATATGGGCGGGGCCACGCCCTTTAGTCTGATCCCTCCCACTTTTAGACCAATCACGAAGACTTCCACCAGATACATATGTACAAAATGACAGAACTACGTTATTGGATTGATCCAAAAATGGGCGGGATATGACCAGTGGGCGTGACCCGGCCATATAAGTCAATATTTTAAATTGATATATCTTGCACAATTTGTTAGCGAGAGTGCTGTAATTTTGTGTTTGATATATCTTGAGCAATTTGTTAGAAAGATCAATGTAATTTTGTGCATACATATTTGGTGTCAGTCTACGTAATTACTACAAAAATGAACGGGATCGGAAATCAGAAGTCTGGGGCAACGAAGTGGACCGGGTCCAGCTAGTCTATATATATGTATAAAGAAGAATGTGTGGTTGTTGGTTTGTTTGTACCGTATAGACGTCTAAACGGCAGGACCGATCTTCTTGAAACTTTCACAGAATTTACATGCGTGGGGCGAGGTGAAAATAGGGTACTAGAATTTTCGATATATTAAGTGAGCGTGGTCCCGCCCTTATAAGACAAATTTTAAAATTGAGATATCTTGCACGATTTGTTAGCGAGAGTGCTGTAATTTTGTACATATGTATCTGGTGGTAATCTACGTGATTAGTTAAATGGGCGGGATCGGAAAAATGGGCGTGACACCGCCCATATAAGCCAAATTTTAAAAATGTGATATCTTGCACTATTTGTTAGAGAGAGAGCTGGAATTTTGTGTATTTCAAAATTTGGCTAACCCATTGGTCCGATCCCGCCAATTTTTGGAACAATCACGTAGGCTGCCACCAGATACATATGCACATAATTACTGAACTCAAGCTAACAAATTGTGCAAAATATCTTAATTTAAAAATTTGGATTATATGGACGGGGCCACGTCCATTTGTCCGATCCCTGCCATTTTTAAAACAATCACGTAGTCCACAACCAGATACATATTTACAAAATTTCATCACTCTCGCTAATAAATTGTGCAAAATATCTCAATTTCAAAATTTGGCTAATATGGGCGGGGCCACGCACATTGGTCCGATCCCGCCCCTTTTTGGACCAATTACGTACAATGCCACCAGATATATATACACAACATTGCAGCACTCTCGCTAGCAAATTGTGCAAGATATCTAAATTTCAAAAGTTGGTCTATGTGGGTGGGGCCACGCCCGTTGGCCCGATCCTGCCTATTTTTGGACCAATCACGTATACTTTCACCAGATACATATACACTAAACTACAGAACTCTCGCTAATAAATTGTGGAAAATATTGCAATATCAAAATTTGACCTATATGGCCGGGTCCACGCCCACTTGATATATTATCGGTCCATCCGTTTAGACGCCTAAGCGGTACAAACAAAGAAACCAACAAACACACATTCTACTTTATATATATAGATTGATACCTCCATTCTAAACTGTGCTAAGTGCAAAAAGGTAGTTTTTCAGGAGAGTCGATCAAAGTTGAATGCATTTTTTTAATTTGTGTGGAACTTCTTTGTAATGGAAATCGAGTGACCTGTATTGTTTTGTGAATAACTTGTGATTGGGTTTGCGGATAAACACCAAATTTTGACTGCATATAATATGGAGTATTTAGAAGTTACAAATGCAATCTCCCTAAAACATGCTAAGTCGACTTAGCATGTTTAAGAATGGAGGTATCGATATATAGATTTTAGATTCTTCGGCTGGACTAGTGTAACAGCTTGCCTGATTGATGTTATTTTTAAACATTATATTTCTATTATCAAGGTGAGAATGCGTAACTGGACCTTTTATGGACCAAAACAACTCATATTCGCGGTATAGGTTAATTTACTGTGAATAAATAGAATAATAGCTCTTGGACCCGAGAGGTGGAGCCTTATGTAAATGAGAGCTGCTTTGGTATTATAATTGAAAAATGTTCCTATATTGACGATTGCGCCTACAATTTAATCCAAATTTGGTGATTCGCTTTCTTAGTACTAGATCAACATATTCCACGAATATCAGCCATTTTGTTCCATATGTAAGCAATTTGTTAATAACTTGACTACAGCGCCACCTATCGAATCCAGATACAGTAACGCATACTCACATTGACATTATAAATATAATGTAAAACCAGTAAGGAAAGGCTAAAGTCGGGCGGGGCCGACTATGTAATACCCTACACCACTCTCGTAATATTAAGTAACTCTGAAATATAAATTTTGTAATTCATGTATAAATTGTTTACATAAATTTACTTTTGAGACATTTTATACTTAAATAATACCCTGTACCACAGTGTGGTGTAGGGTATAAAAACGATTGGATGTAAAATACAGCTTCTACAGGACTAAAGAGCCAAATCGGATGAAACATATATATGGGAGCTATAGCTAAATCTTAACCGATTTTCTTCAAATTCGGCAATGTTAGTCCATGGATCAAGAAACTCTACCATTCTAAATTTAAAAACGATTGGATGTAAAATATAGCTTCTAAAGAACTAAAGGGCCAAATCGGACAAAACAAATATATGGGAGCTATAGCTAAATCTTAACCGATTTTCTTCAAATTCGGTAGTGTTGGTTCGTGGATCAAGAAACTCTACCATTCTAAATTTCACACCGATAGGATGTAAAATACAGCTTCTATAGGACTAAAGGGCCAAATCGGATGAAAGATATATATGGGAGCTATATCTAAATCTGAACCGATTTCAACCAAATTCAATAGGGATCTTTACAGCTGCGAAATACTCTAAACTGCAAAATTTCAGAACGATCGGAGTGAAATTGCGACCTGTAGTCGACGAATAACTTTACATGGACAGACGGACGGACAGACATGGTTAAATCGACTCAGCTAGTGATTCTGAGTCGATCGGTATACTTTAAGGTGGGTCTAGCTGTGTTATTTTCAGGTGTTACAAACATCTGCTGTGAAACAAACTTATAATACCCTGTACCACAGTGTGGTGTAGGGTATAAAAATTAAGCAATATTCGTTCCTAAATTGAGAAACATCTTTCTGGAAAATTTTAATTATCGGAAGTAAAATACAACTTCTATAGCGGTTTGATACCAAATCAGGAGGAACATATATATAGAGCTTTAATATAAATCTGAACCGATCTTCCCTGAATACTAATTCATGTAAAAAGACCTCCTTCTGTCAAATTTCGTACTAATCGGATATAAAATACAGTCTCTACAGCGCTTACATGTCAAATCGGGGGTAACATATATGGGAGCTATATCTAAATCTGAACCGATTTTCTCCGAATTTGGCAGTATTCCTTCATGTAATGAGAAACCACTTTCTGCCGAATTTCGCACTGATCGGATATAAAATACAATTTCTACAGCGCTTACAGGTCAAATCGGGGATAACATATATATGGGTGTTATATCTAAATATAAACCGAGTTGGCCGACCTCTTTTGGCCGACTTTCGCACTGATCGGATATAAAATAACATTTTTACAGCGCTCACATGTCAAATCGGGGGTAACATATATATGGGGGCTATATCTAAATCTGAGCCGATTTTCTCCGAACTTAGAAGTATTCCTTCATGTAATAAGAAACCTCTCTCTGCCGAATTTCGCACTGATCGGATATAAAATAACATTTTTACAGCGCTTACATGTCAAATCGGGGGTAACGTATATATGGGGGCTATATCTAAATCTGAACCGATTTTAACCAAATTCAATAGGGATCGTCCTTGGGCCAAAAAAATATATGTGTAAAGTTTCGTCGAGATCGGACCATAATTGCGACCTGTACATTGATTACAAGAATATATGCACAGACAGACGGACAGACGGACATAGCTAAATCAACTCAGAAAGTGATTCTAAGTCGATCGGTATAATAAACGATGGGTCTATTTCTTCTCCTTTTGGGTGTTACAAACAAATGCACAAAGTTATAATACCCTGTACCACAGCGTGGTGTAGGGTATAAAAATAACATCATCGGTCAAGCCGTTTAGAAGTTACACTGGTCCAGCCGACAAAACTAAATTTGTATATAAAAATGTACAAGAAAAATTATAATATTGACTCAATAAAATTGCTATATCTTTATACCCTACACTGTGGTACAGGGTATTATAAGTTTGTTTCACGGCAGATGTTTGTAACACCTGAAAATAACACAGCTAGACCCACCTTAAAGTATACCGATCGACTCAGAATCACTAGCTGAGTCGATTTAACGATGTCTGTCCGTCCGTCTGTCTGTCCATGTAAAGTTGTTCGTCGACTACAGGTCGCAATTTCACTCCGATCGTTCTGAAATTTTGCAGTTTAAAGTATTTCGCGGCTTAAGATCGCTATTGAATTTGGTTGAAATCGGTTCAGATTTAGATATAGCTCCCATATATATCTTTCGTCCGATTTGGCCCTTTAGTCCTATAGAAGCTGTATTTTACATCCGATCGTTTTGAAATTTAGAATGGTAGAGTTTCTTGATCCATGAACCAACATTGCCGAATTTGAAGGAAATCGGTTAAGATTTAGCTATAGCTCCCATGTATATGTTTCGTCCGATTTAGCTCTTTAGTCCTGTAGAAGCTGTATTTTACATCCGGTCGTTTTGAAATTTAGAATGGTAGAGTTTCTTGATCCATGAACCAACATTGCCGAATTTGAAGAAAATCGGTTAAGATTTAGCTATAGCTCCCATATATATGTTTCGTCCGATTTGGCCCTTTAGTTCTATAGAAGCTATATTTTACATCCAATCGTTTTGAAATTTTGAATGGTAGAGTTTCTTGATTCATGAACCAACATTGCCGAATTTGAAGAAAATCGGTAAAGATTTAGCTATAGCTCCCATATATATGTTTCATCCGATTTGGCTCTTTAGTTCTATATAAGCTGTATTTTACATCCAATCGTTTTGAAATTTAGAATGGTAGAGTTGTTGATCCATGAACCAACACTGCCGAATTTGAAGAAAATCGGTTAAGATTTAGCTATAGCTCCCATATATATGTTTCGTCCGATTTGGCCCTTTAGTCCTATAAAAGCTGTATTTTACATCCAATCGTTTTGAAATTTAGAATGGTAGAGTTTCTTGATCCATGAACCAACACTACCGAATTTGAAGAAAATCGGTTAAGATTTAGCTATAGCTCCCATATATATGTTTCGTCCAATTTGGCCCTTTAGTTCTATAGAAGCTATATTTTACATCCAATCGTTTTGAAATTTAGAATGGTAGAGTTTCTTGATTCATGAACCAACATTGCCGAATTTGAAGAAAATCGGTAAAGATTTAGCTATAGCTCCCATATGTATGTTTCATCCGATTTGGCTCTTTAGATCCAATCGTTTTTATACCCTACACCACACTGTGGTACAGGGTATTATTTAAGTATAAAATGTCCCAAAAGTAAATTTATGTAAACAATTTATACATTAATTACAAAATTTATATATCAGAGTTACTCAATATTACGAGAGTGGTGTAGGGTATTATATAGTCGGCACCGCCCGACTTTAGCCTTTCCTTACTGGTGTTGGTCTATCAAGGTTCCTTTTTGAGTGTTTCATAGTCAGTTCATAATAGTTTGACCATTGAGTACCAAAAAATCAAGGATACGAATTAATACTTTTTCAGGATATTCAAGGATTAAGGATTTTTATATATTTTTACCTCCTTCCGTGAAAAGGAGTTAAATATTCTCACATTGAAGATGAGTAGTAGAGCTTTTCATTGGTACTAATATCTTCAAAATACGTGAAGCGGTTAATAAGATATGGCTAATTTAACAAATTGTAATTTTGAGCAAAATCCCTGAGATAGGTAACTATGGATCTCTGTACCACAATAATACAACGAATTTTGAAAAACCGAAACATCATAAAATTCATACACACTTGTATAGCCATTGTGCACTTTTTAAAATGTACGTTTTTTAGCGCTAGCTTATCAAACCGTTTTCTCTCGTCAACTGTGGTCGAGGAAGGGGAGAGGAGTGGCGATGCTGATGCTGACAACATATTTTGCTGGGACTAGGCTCTCTCTACGTTTGTGATCTTCCACATGAAGATATGTGTTGTGGTTATGGTTACAGATCATGCATGTTTTTCGAGACGGACACCAGCTTCGATTATGGGAAGCACAGAAGTAGTTGAAGCAGTACCCATTCTCTACATCCCACAGTTCGAGAAATTAAAAGAAGAGAAATAATTCTGACAAAAAAAATTGTTTGGAAATCGGGCGCGCGATAGCGAAATAAAAGTTTTTACAGCACATCCTACATCAAACAAATAATTAAAACATACTACTAGTATATAATTATGAGAAATAAAGTCTTGTAGGCAAAAACAATATTTAACCAGTAAGGAAAATTTAAAGTCGGGCGGGGCCGACTATATAATACCCTACACCACCTCGGCAATGTTTTTTTTTACATTAAGAAGATTACATTACATGTTACATTAAGAATTTCTTTTTGAATAGTTGGAGTAGTTAGTTTCCTTTCTTTTACGAAAGTACTTAGCTCCCCCGCCACGTCAAGGCTTATTCCAAAGAGGAGTTTAATATAATGTGTGGAATTAAAAATTGAACTAATAATAATATTCCACATATTTGCATATACTGTGGTTATTATTAGCCTTAACACAATAAATAGTCCGATTTTTGGTCGTACACAATATAAGTAATATATGCAGGGTATGTTAGGTAGGTACTACCTTGGAATAATTGGTACTACCTTGGAATAATTGGTTTAATTAATGTTTTAATTTTCATTTCCGCTCTAAAATAGCGCTTATATAAAAAAATTAGAAACATCTTTCTGGAAAATTTTGATCGGAAGTAAAGTACAACTTATACTCAGGAGGAACATATATATGGAGGTTATATATAAATCTGAACGGATTTTCCTTGAATACTCATTCATTGAAAAAGAAACTTCTTTCTGCTGATATAAAATAAAGTTTTTACAGCGCTTATATATCAAATCGGGGCTAACATATATATGGGGGCTATATCCAAATCTGAACCGATTTTAACCAAATTAAATGTACTTTGATTACAAGAATACATCTACAGACAGACGGACATAGCTAAATCGACTCAGAAAGTGATTACAATGGATCTATCTCTTCTCCTTTTGGGTGTTACAAACAAATGCACAAAGTCATAATACCCTGTACCACAGTGTGGTGTAGGGTATAAAAATTGTGCAAGACGATGTCGGAGCTGATGTAAAGCGTCACAGGAAACAATTTTTTGCCTGCTGCGGTTTACAGCAGATACAAAGTTCGCGCGCACGATTTTAAAATAATATATTTTTCCTTAGGCGCATTACATCATTTCCTATAGAATACACATTATTTCATTGGATCTTTTTTACAGGAACGAAACAAATCTCAAATAAAAAATTAAACAATTTCCAGAAGATATGAAATAAACCACAAGATTTTGGGATTTATGTATTTTCCGGTGAAATATATCCCAAAATGTATGAACATTTTGAGGTTGATTTCATTTTGTTTTTGGATGTTATTTCATTGGGGATTATTTTATAGAGCCTTTTTGTATTTTATTGCGAAAAGGTATGTATACGAGTCATTCCATGTCAACTCGTACGAAATTCGACAAAAAAATTTTAATAGTACAAAGGATTTTCTTGAAAACATTAAAAAAAAATTTTCACAAATTGAAAAAAAAATCTAAATAAGGTTTTGGTTAGTAGTTCTTGTTAAATTCAATTTACTGCTTCCATAAGTATATCAGCTGATATAAGTTTTTGAATTGAAATTGAAGAGTGGTGTCTATCGAAACTGCAGTCTATTCTACCAAGCAATTAAAACTCTATACCATTTCTATACCCACAATTTAGTGATACGATAGTGATATCATTTGCTGCGGACCAAAAGTGTAACACATCGAAGGAGTGACCTAAGACCCTAAGTATGTTCGGCGGATATTCGATTTCGGTCATTTTAAGTCGAATGAGCAATGTCCGTCCGTCCGTCCCTCTGTCTGTTTGTCTGCTGGTAGGTGCGGACGATAACTCTTGAAAGGAGTAATCGATTGATTCAAATTTGGTACGCGATATTTTTTTCTATCTCAGGCTAAGTTCGAAGTTCTTATTCGAATCTTTCGAAATTCCAAACATAGTATTAGTTTATTAGTCGCTATCACCTAGAGAAAAATGGGAGAAGTTGCCACGTCCCTTTTGGTACCTCCCACACAAATGAACCATTTTGCACCAAAAGTTAACAGCTTATAACATTTATACCAGTGCATAGAAATACTTGAAATTTTGTACAGTGTAATGCTTTTATAGTGCCTACAGTTCAGTGAAAAATGGGCGTTATTTTGGTACCTCCCACATCGAAAAATAGGTGTATTCGTTAAACCCCTTTTGGTACTACTGGGTATACCACTGTCGGTTTACCCGACTAAAAGTTTCTTACTTGTTTGTATTTGTTTTTATTACATTTTTGCAATAGACGGAGTGTAACTGGAACATATGGTCTTCAACCGACAAAATTCTGTCTGAAGTTTGCTAAATTATTACACAAAGCATTTTTTTTGCAAATGGGCGTGACCCCGCCCATATAAGTCAAATTTTGAAATTAAGATATAATGAAAATTTTGTTAGCGAGAGTGCTATAATTTTGTAATATATGTATATCTGGTGGTAGTCTACGTGATTGTTCCAAAAATAGCCGGGATCAGACCAAAGGGCGTGGCTCCGCCCATATAAGCCAATTTTGAAATTGAGATATCTTGCACAATTTGTTAGCCATAGTACTGTAATTCTGTTTATATGTATCTGGTGGCAGTCTACGTGATTAGTCCAAAAATGGGCCAAAGCTAAATTTTGAAAATGAGATATCTTCACAATTTCTTAGCGAGAGTGCTCTTATTTTATGGAGATGTTTTTGGTGGAAGTATTCGTGATTGGTTCAAAAATGAACGGGATCGGAAATCTAAATCTGGGGCAAAGTAGTGGACCGCGTCCAGCTATATATATAAATGGATGTGTGTATGTTAAGTAT
Organism: Eudasyphora cyanicolor; assembly: GCA_963930755.1. Lineage (NCBI taxonomy): Eukaryota > Metazoa > Arthropoda > Insecta > Diptera > Muscidae > Eudasyphora > Eudasyphora cyanicolor. The sequence continues at coordinate 98,235,999 of OZ005737.1, forward strand.
GGACTCCAAAACGGCTGGATCGGTTTTGATGAAATTTTCAGGGAATGTTCAGATAAGCCTATAGGGTGACATAGGAATTGAGATATCTTGCACAATTTGTTAGCGAAAGTGCATATATACCTGGTGGTAGTCTACGTGATTGGTCCAAAAATTGGCGGGATCGACGTGGCCCTGGCCATATAAGCCAGATTTTGTAATTGAGATATATTGTACAATTTGTTAGCGAGAGTGCGGCAGTTTAGTGTATATAAGTATATCTGGTGGCAGTCCACGTGATTGGTTCAAAAATGGACGAGATCGGACCAATGGGCTTGGTCCCCCCCATATAAGCCAAATTTTGAAATTGAGATATCTTGCACAATTTGTTAGTGAGCGTCCTGCAATTTAGTGTATATAGATCTGGTGGCAGTCTGCGTCCATGGAACCAATGGGCGGGATGGAACCAATAGGCGTGGCCCCATGTGAGCCAAGTTTTTTAATTGAGATATCTTCAATAATTTGTTAGCGAGAGTACTGTAATTTTTTTGATATGCATTTGATGGCAGTCTACGTGATTGGTCCAAAAATTTATGCGATCGGAAATCTGAAATCTAGGGCAACGAAGTGGACCGGGTCCAGCTAGTAAAAAATAAGAAAGCAAATATTGTTTACTGCCTTTTAACCTCTGTTGATCACATTCAATGTTAGTCTCATATTGTATATATAGTTTTATAACTATAAAGTCTAGTCCCCTCGACAATTGAAGCATATATTTTTGCAGATTACCGGAATTTGTATGTTTCGAACAATTGTGTCAATTGCGTGGAGTAGCTTACTTGGCGTCAATTTGTATGAAATTTAATTGTATGAAACATAATTGTATGAAACATAATTGTATGAAACATAAAGTATTCTTGCAAGGAAATGGATGAAGATATTCAGTTTTGGGAGGCCTTCTAAGAATAATTTTCTATAATTCATCAGATGTAATATAATCCTTACAATTAACAATAAAATGTTTTCCTTTCTTTTTTGATATATTTGAATCGAAAGAAAATATATGTATTTGGAACACAAATTTTTAAATATTTTATATTTCTGAGCAAATAAATTTTATTTAAAAATCAATAAAATATATTTGGAACACATATATTAATATATTATTATAAATATATTTGCAAACTAAATTCCTCAAAAAAAAATAAGTTTTTAAATACAAATTAAATGATTATTTAGGAAATTTACCAAATATATTTTATTTAAAAAAGTTTTTCAAGACGTTTGCCGACTTTTTCGGATTTCGGATTTATTTTTTCCTTGGTTTAGAATTGTACCTCCCCGTTATAATACCATATGCATTATTAACTTCTCTTTTAAATCAATCAATTCAAATTTCTGAGTATTCCAAGCCATTATTAATTGTCAATCCTCCAAGTAATTTGTTTTGATCCATGATTATACGATTTAATTACATATTATTATTTTTACGAACATTAAAAATTTCTAAGAAATTATCTTTGAATTAGTGAGAAATTTAGCACAATTTAGGTATTTTCTGAATACTTGAATTCAAATAGATGTATGTTTCGGAAATAATAGTTCAAAATAAAAAATGTTGGGATGTAAACAAAGATTTGTTTAGAACGACATCTTGCTAAATATATAACTTTTATGTGTACCGAATATTATATGTTTAGAGTGTACCCTAAACAATATATGTTTCAAGCCGAACGTGTTTGGGACAATATAAAGGATGGTTAAATTTTAAGGGCCGATGTTGATTTTGAATAATACACAAATTATTTAGAAAATTATTGTCATTTCAATTATGTACGGAACAAAATATCGTCCAAATGGCCGCCGCGATCTCGGCGGCACACCTCCATCCGATGGTCAAAATTTTCGATGACGCTGAGGCATAATTAAAGTTATATGCCGTTAATGTGCCTTACTATCTCATCCTTTAGCTCTTGAATTGTTGCTGGCTTATCGACGTACACCTTTTCTTTCAATTAACACCAATGAAAGTAGTCCGACGGTGTCAAATCACATGATCTTGTCGGCCAATTGACATCGCCACGACGTGAGATAACACGGCCATTGTATTTGTTGCGCAAAAGAGCCATTGTTTCGTTAGCTGTGTGGCAAGTGGCACCGTCCTGTTGAAACCACATATTGTCCACATCCATATCTTCCAATTCGGGCCATAAAAAGTTCGTTATAATCTCACGTCGTGGCGATGTCAATTGGCCGCCAAGATCATGTGATTTGACACCGTCGGACTACTTTCATTGGTGTTAAATGAAAGAAAAGGTGTACGTCGATAAGCCAGCAACACCATTCACAGTAACTGCCTGACCGGCCTCATTTCGAAGAAGTATGGTCCGATGACGTCGTCAGCCCATAAGCCGCACCAAACGAACTGGGCGAGCATGCACAGGTGTTTTCACATCTCCTACTGACCCGGTTTGCTGAAATTTGCGCACAATTCTCCCGATTGTGGACACATTTGGTCGATTATGCTGATCAAAAAAACATCACGGAGTGCACGAAAGGCATTTTGATTTTAACGCCCATTTTCGTAAAAGGCTTAAAAAACGTTAACGCATTGCTCGATTGTTTATCTTTCTATGGTTCAAATTGAATTAATCTGAAATTGAGAAATGTCAAATGAAATGCAGAAAAAACTTGACGTTTAGGTGTGGTTCACATTCAACATCGGCCCTTACAATTTAACCACCCTTTACTACAGAGGCGATTTTTTTTCAGCGTGTACATACAACAATAGGAACATGATTTTATTATTTGTAACGTATGCCCTGCGTTCTCCATTATCAAATATCCTGTCTTTTCGTTATTTAAATTAACTTTTTCTACATTTTAGTTATTAATTTTATATTTATTGACTTAAAAATAACATTTTGTGTTTGTTATCAAGAATATTAACAAAAAGAAAAAATGAACATACATACACACTGAAAAAAATCGCTTCTGTAGTATATTTTCCCAAACATATTCTGTTTGAAATATACATATGTTTAGGGTACACTCTAAATGTTTGACATTTACAAATATTACATGTTTGGGTGGATATTGTTCTAAACAAAAGTATGTTCCCACGCTAATATGTTCTTATTTCAAACTAATACTTCCGAAACGAATATTAATTTGTATTTAAATATTTTGGCAATGTATCAATGCATTAATTTAAAACCAAGTATTCCTTTTTTTGCAGAAGTTCAACGTGCAAATCTTTAGAAATTGTATGTTTTAAAATTCAATTAAAATTTAAATCTTATTATATTTAGTAACCATAAATTGCATTGATGGATGGACAAAAAGTGATGAATTGGGATATTAATTAATAAAACAATAGTGCTGTAAAACAAAGCTAATGCTGCTTATAATATTTTTAACTATCAAGTATAACACGAAATCTAAGAAAAACTAACTAAAATTAAAAAAAGTCAGAAAAGTTTTTAGAGTCTTTTTTAAAAAAATATGTTTGGGAAACTTCTTAAATTATAACTTTGTTTGTGTGCAAATACATATTTTATGTGTTAAAGTTAGTTCGCAAATATATTTTGTTCTAATATATTAATACTCGTATATGCTTTCCAAACAAAATTTCTTGATTTTTCAAATAAAATTTATTTGTTAACAAATATATAATATCTTAACAATTTGTTTCCAAACATATTTACTTTCAATTCACACATATCAAAAATGGTGATTTTTCCCCGTGAATACACACATACGTACACACATAGTACGTACCCACCTAAAAGAAGAAAACTAAATCTGTTCCCGCCCATTTTTAGAACAATCACGTTGACTACCACCAGAAGCATATATACAAAATTACAGCACTCTCGCTAACAAATTGTTCAAGATATCTCAATTTCAAAACCTGTCTTACATGGGCGAGACCACGCCGATCTCGCCCATTTTTGGACCAATCACGTAGACTGTTACCAGATATAGTTATATAGGGTGATCCATTTCGAGGTTCGCTACTTTTTTAAAGAAAAAAAACACAGAAAATTCAAATTGAATGGGGAAAGTTTATTATCATTTGAAAGAACATTCTATGACATTTATTTTTCGAAGATTATGTCTATCAAATGTTGGCCGCGGCTACGATGACTCGTTCGAGCATTTCGACTAGTAAATGGCGAATGTTTTGCTCCAAGGCCTGAATCGAAGCGGGTTTGTCCGCATATACTTTAGACTTTACATATCCCCACAGGAAAAAGTCTAACGGTGTGATATCACACGATCTTGGTGGCCAATCGACCGGCCCAAAACGTTAAATTATCTGCTCGCCGAAGTGTTCTCTCAATAAATCCATTGATTGATGCGATGTGTGGGAAGTGGCGCCGTCTTGTTGAAACCAAATGTCGCCGAGATCACGAGCTTCAATTTCAGGCATCAACTCGTCGGTTATCATGGCACGATAACTAGGGTGTCCAAAACCGGGACCGGTTATCCGGTTAACCGGTTTTGCAACCCAAACCCGTAACCGGTTTCTTAAAAAATGTAATTATCGGTTAACCGAGAAAGCCGGTTTTTTCATGTCGGTTATCCGGTTTTTTTATTTATTGTTTAAAACAAAAATTAAAGGATTGATCTATTTTTTCTACTTGTTCCCAGCCAGAAAAATACCATCCTCAAAGCGTCGTGAAAGCACTTTGAACCGTCATCACACGGTGGGATAAAGCGTTGTAAAAGCGTCAAAATGATAACACCGATATATAGTGTGACGGCGGTATTTTACAACGCTGTTGAAAAGTTGTGAAAACAAAATTTATGACTCATTTTCGATTGTGAGAAGGTAACAGTTCCCAAAAAAAAAAATCGTATTTAGAAATCATTGAATCAAATGAAATATATTATTTTTAAGGTATTCATTTAAATGAGATTTTGAATTCATAATATTGAATTTTTCCTGCAAAATGCCAGCTTGTTCAATTTTTAGATGTTGTAAATGTAGCACTGGGTTTTCGCATGTCAAAGAGACACGCAGAAAAGACAATTCCCACTTTAACAAAAAGAATAGTTCCTATAGAAATTTTGATAAAATTGTAAAATTGTAAAATATGTGCGGAATTACTTCAGATGTTAATTAAAAAAAAATCGTTTTGTTTATTTTCGAATTATGCCTAACTTTTTGCAGGAAAAGATGTCATTAATTTCATAGAAAATCGTTAAATTTATTAGACTTAAATAATTAGAAAGCCACACAATTCAAATGATTTATTGTATGCTGGTGACGTTACTTTTAAAATGTTATTACGATAGATTTTTTGCTTTTATACACAGTACACTAAAAACCTAGCTATTTAGACTCATCATGTTTTGGAATGGAGGTATAGATTTAATGACTAACTTAGATACCATTATCCAAACACGATACATTTTCTTAAATAATTTGTTCTCAATGCATTGTAAATCCATAACGAAAAAGCGCTTCAATTACATTTTAAGGAAGCGTTGTGAAAGCGTCCCAAAACAGTGCTTTCACATCGCTGTTTTCGTGGTACCGTCATAAATTTCTGGCTGGGTTGTGGATACCAATTATACAAGGTGCAACAAATAACAATGATGAGGTGGATAATTCTGACTGAAAATTTCTAATCTAAAAGTGAATATGAATTCACTGATCTTGTAATAAATAAAGTCAGGAAGTACAGCAAAGCATTCAATAAGTCGTCCATGAAGTACAGAACACTTCAAGCATACGTTCAAGAACGGAAAGACAAATAGCTTCGACTTTTTTGCGATATTAAATCCCGACAGAACAGCCAGATACCTCTGATTCGGTTTGATATACGAGTATAAGTTGTTATATTGATGAGTCAAATAATTTAATTTTGGATTTATGTCACACACGGAATCGAAAAACGAAAGGCAAGCAACATTGTATGATGACTTTGCTTTTTTTGAAAAGTTTAAGAAGAAAACGGAGAAGCTGTGTTACTTATAAAATGCTTTAATGACTATCGGACTAATATTCACTACATCAAAGTTTGTGAGATTTATTATTTTTTTATGTAATTTCAGAAATATAAAACATTCTACTTAAAGTAAAATTAAACCTGTAATAAACGAAATAATAATCTATTTTTATCCCCTCACCTTAGAGAGGAGGATATATATCATTTGCTACGAACCAAAAGTTTAACACATCGAAGGAGTGACCTAAGACCCTATGTATATCCATTTTGGGCCCTTGTAAGTCGAATGAGCAAGGTCCGTCCGTCCGCCTGTCTGTCTGTCGCGCACGATAACTCTCGAAAGAAGTTACCGATTGGTATGTGGTAATATTTTCATCTATCTCCGGATAATTTCGAAGATGGGCCATATTGGTCCACTCCTTCTAGTACCTCCCCCACAAAGGGTTAACATTTAGTGAAATACTGATTATTTAATAACTTTTATACTACTTATTTGAATCCTCTGAAATTCTACACATAGTATTAGTTTTTTAGTCACTATTACCTTGAGAAAAATGGGCAAAGTGTCCATCCCCCTTTTTGTACCTCCCACACAAATGAACATTTTTGAAACAAAAGTTAATAGCTTATAACTTTATTACCAGTGCATACATAGACTTGAAATTTTGTACAGTGTAATAGCTTAATAGTACCTACAATACAGTGACAAATTGGCATTATTGGCACGCTTCTTTTGGTACGTCCCACATAAATGGACAATTTTGTACCAAAAGTTACCAGCTTATAACTTTAATACCAGTGCATACAAATACTCGAAATTTAGTACAGTGTAATGCTTTTATAGTACCTAGAGTTAGGAGAAGAATGGGCGTTATTGGCCCGCCCCTTTTGGTACCTCCTACGCAAATGGTCCTTTTTGTACAAAAAGTTAACAGCTTTTAACTTTAATACCAGTGCATACAAATACTTGAAATTTCATACAGTACAATGGTTTTATAGTACCTAGAGTCTAGAGAAAAGTGGCCGTAATTGGCACGCCCCCCTTTGGTACCTCCCACACAAATGGACCATTTTGTACCAAAAGTAAACAGCTTTTAACTTAATACCAGTATATACTTTAAAGTTATTAAATGCAATTTAAATTGATAATTAAAAAAAAAAACAACAAAATTAATTCATTTACTAATATTTTTTTGAGACTCAAGGTGAGGGGATTCATTAGTCGTTTGACGCGACTGAACTTTCTTACTTACTAATTTTTACTACAAATGATTGTTAGTTGTTTTTTTGTCTTACAATGACATTTAATGACATTTTAATCACTTTCGTATTATTTAAAAACCGGCCTCGACAAAAAATAAGAACCGAAAACCGGGTTTTAAAAAAAGGAATATTTCGGTTAAACCGGAAACCGCTTTTTCGAAATAACCGTTTTTTTGACACCCTAACGATAACGGTCGCCATTAACGGTTACGTTCTCACCGGCATCATTTTTGAAGAAATATGGACCGATGATTCCTGTACGTCGGATCGGGAATCGGTCAATTTCAAAAAGATAGATACTTTTTTTTTTAACTTTTTTTGAAAACATCGAGTGTAGCTTCGGCTGTGTGGCATGTAGCGCCATCCTGTTGAAACCAAATCTTGCCAATATCCTCCTCTTCAATTTTTGTGAACAAAAATTCATTCAACATGGCCCGATAACGATCGCCATTGACTGTAACGGCCACTTGCTCATTTTCGAAGAAAAATGGCCCAATTATGCCTCTGGACCAAAATCCGCACCAAACAGTGTCTCCTTTTGGGTGTATCGGCTTTTCAATGTATGCGTGCGGGTTTTATGTGCCCCAAATGCGACAATTAGCTTGTTTACATACCCGCCAAGATCAAAATGAGCTTCATCTGAAAAGATGATTTTTTTTGGCAAAATCGGCATCTTCTGTAAGTCGATCGCTCCCAGCGTTGTTCAAGCGTATACACAGCCATATTCTTTCAGCGGAAGGATAAAACTAATTATCTGTCAAATCAGACATGAGCTAAGTGTTACCATTCACGACATAAGCACTAGTTTAAAAAAAAAACATTAGATGGCGGACCCTTTGCATATAGATAGTCTGACTGGACCCGGTCCACTTCGTTGTCCCACATTTCAGATTTCCGATCCCGCCCATTTTTGGACCAATTTCGTAGTTTTCCATCACTTTCGCTAACAAATTGTTCAAAATATCTCAATTTCAAAGCCTGTCTCACATGGGCGGGGCCACGCCGATCCCGCCAATTTTTGGACCAATCACGTAGACTGTCGCCAGATAGACTTATGTATATATACTAAATTACAGTACTCTCGCTACAAATTGTGCAAGATATCTCAATTCCAAAATTTGGCTTTTATGTGCGGGGCCACGCAGATCCCGCCCAGTTTTGGACCAATCACGTAGACTATCACCAGATCCACATACACAAAATTACTGCACTCTCGCTAACAAATTGTGCAAGATACCTCAATTTTAAAATTTGGCTTATATGGGTGGGTCCACGTCCATTGGTCCGAACACGACCATTTTTAGTCCAATCAAGTAGACTGCTACTAGACACACATGCACAAAATTGCAGCACTCTCGCTAACAAATTGTGCAAGATATGTCAATTTCAAAATTTGGTTTATATGGGCGGGGCCACGCCCATTGCTCCAATCCCGCCCATGGACCAATGACGAAGACTACCACCAGATACATAGGCACCAAATTACAGCCTTCGCGCTAACAAATTGTGAAAGATATCTCAATTTCGAAATTTAGCTTAGAGGAATCATCACCGATATATACTTATATATGTACTAGAATTTAGCTTCATCAGCATCGATCGATGTACCCCGGAAATCAATACAATTAGATACATACATATTACAAATATACTTACAACTACGCTTTGTTATTGCTACATATTGGTCCACTCCTTCTAGTACCTCCCCCACAAAGGGTTAACATTTAGTGAAATATTGATTATTTAATAACTTTTATACTACTTATTTGAATCCTCTGAAATTCTACACATGGTATTAGTTTTTTAGTCACTATTACCTTGAGAAAAATGGGCAAAGTGTCCATCCCCCTTTTGGTACCTCCCACACAAATGGACATTTTTGAAACAAAAGTTAATAGCTTATAACTTTATTACCAGTGCATACATAGACTTGAAATTTTGTACAGTGTAATAGCTTAATAGTACCTACAATACAGTGACAAATTGGCATTATTGGCACGCTTCTTTTGGTACGTCCCACATAAATGGACAATTTTGTACCAAAAGTTACCAGCTTAAAACTTTAATACCAGTACATACAAATACTCGAAATTTAGTACAGTGTAATGCTTTTATAGTACCTAGAGTTAGGAGAAGAATGGGCGTTATTGGCCCGCCCCTTTTGGTACCTCCTACGCAAATGGTCCTTTTTGTACAAAAAGTTAACAGCTTTTAACTTTAATACCAGTGCATACAAATACTTGACATTTCATACAGTACAATGGTTTTATAGTACCTAGAGTCTGGAGAAAAGTGGCCGTAATTGGCACGCCCCCCTTTGGTACCTCCCACACAAATGGACCATTTTGTACCAAAAGTAAACAGCTTTTAACTTAATACCAGTATATACTTTAAAGTTATTAAATGCAATTTCAATTGATAATTAAAAAAAAAACAACAAAATTAATTCATTTACTAATATTTTTTTGAGACTCAAGGTGAGGGGATTCATTAGTCGTTTGACGCGACTGAACTTTCTTACTTACTAATTTTTACTACAAATGATTGTTAGTTGTTTTTTTGTCTTACAATGACATTTAGTGACATTTTAATCACTTTCGTATTATTTAAAAACCGGCCTCGACAAAAAATAAGAACCGAAAACCGGGTTTTAAAAAAAGGAATATTTCGGTTAAACCGGAAACCGCTTTTTCGAAATAACCGTTTTTTTTCACACCCTAACGATAACGGTCGCCATTAACGGTTACGTTCTCACCGGCATCATTTTTGAAGAAATATGGACCGATGATTCCGGTACGTCGGATCGGGAATCGGTCAATTTCAAAAAGATAGCTCTTAACGAGAGCTAAATATTGCTCATGGGTGTCAAGGTCGTGGGTCGACTGGAAAGTGTTTTTTTGGGATATAAAAAAAAATGGACAACGCAATTGGCGAACGATTATTTTGATAATAAATACTTAACAAAAATAACATGACAGCATGACACGACTCACACGTGATCTGTCAAAAAACGGCTAATCCGTAAATTGCAGCATTCTCGCTAACAAATTGTGCAAGATATCTCAATTCAAAAATTTGGTCCCGCCCATTTTTGGACCAATCACGTAGACTACCACCAAGTATATATGCACAAAATTACAGCACTCTCACTAACAAATTGTGCAAGATATCTCAAATCCAAAATTTGGCTTACATGTGCGGGGCAACGCCGATCCCGGCCATTTTTTGACTACCACCAGATATATATTATATTTTTATATTACATCACTCTCGCTAACAAGTTGTGCAAGATATCCCAATTTGGCTTATATGGGCGGGACACGCCCATTGTATTGATCCCGCCTACTTTTGGACCAATAACGTAGACTGCCACCCGATATATATGCACAAATGTTAAAGATATCTTACACACATTGTTCAAGATATTTCAATTTAAAAATGTGGCTTATATGGGCGGGGCCAAGCCCATTGGTCCGATCCCGCCCGTTTTTGGACCAATTACGTAGACTGTTATCAGATACATATGCACAAAATTATAGCACTCTCGATATCTCAATTTAAAAATTTTACTTATATAGGCGGGGCAACGCCAACTTGATATATCGAAAACTCAAGTACCCTATTTTCACCACAAGAAGATTGTTCCAGCCGTTTAGAAGTCTATACGGCACAAACAAACACACATTCCCTTTTTATAAAGGGTCCGACAAAAAACTTTTTTTTTTGAAAACATCGAGTGTAGCTTCGGCTGTGTGGCATGTAGCGCCGTCCTGTTGAAACCAAATCTTGCCAATATCCTCCTCTTCAATTTTTGTGAACAAAAATTCGTTCAACATGGCCCGATAACGATCGCCATTGACTGTAACGGCCACTTGCTCATTTTCGAAGAAAAATGGCCCAATTATGCCTCTGGACCAAAATCCGCACCAAACAGTGTCTCCTTTTGGGTGTATCGGTGTATTTTCAATGTATGCGTGCGGGTTTTATGTGCCCCAAATGCGACAATTAGCTTGTTTACATACCCGCCAAGATCAAAATGAGCTTCATCTGAAAAGATAATTTTTTTTTGGCAAAATCGGCATCTTCTGTAAGTCGATCGCTCCCAGCGTTGTTCAAGCGTATACACAGCCATATTCTTTCAGCGGAAGGATAAAACTAATTATCTGTCAAATCAGACATGAGCTAAGTGTTACCATTCACGAAATAAGCACTAGTTTAAAAAAAAACTTTAGATGGCGGACCCTTTGCATATAGATAGTCTGACTGGACCCGGTCCACTTCGTTGTCCCACATTTCAGATTTCCGATCCCGCCCATTTTTGGACCAATTTCGTAGTTTTCCATCACTTTCGCTAACAAATTGTTCAAAATATCTCAATTTCAAAGCCTGTCTCACATGGGCGGGGCCACGCCGATCCCGCCAATTTTTGGACCAATCACGTAGACTGTCGCCAGATAGACTTATGTATATATACTAAATTACAGTACTCTCGCTACAAATTGTGCAAGATATCTCAATTCCAAAATTTGGCTTTTATGTGCGGGGCCACGCAGATCCCGCCCAGTTTTGGACCAATCACGTAGACTATCACCAGATCCACATACACAAAATTACTGCACTCTCGCTAACAAATTGTGCAAGATACCTCAATTTTAAAATTTGGCTTATATGGGTGGGCCCACGTCCATTGGTCCGAACACGACCATTTTTAGTCCAATCAAGTAGACTGCTACTAGACACACATGCACAAAATTGCAGCACTCTCGCTAACAAATTGTGCAAGATATGTCAATTTCAAAATTTGGTTTATATGGGCGGGGCCACGCCCATTGCTCCAATCCCGCCCATGGACCAATGACGAAGACTACCACCAGATACATAGGCACCAAATTACAGTCTTCGCGCTAACAAATTGTGAAAGATATCTCAATTTCGAAATTTAGCTTAGAGGAATCATCACCGATATATACTTATATATGTACTAGAATTTAGCTTCATCAGCATCGATCGATGTTCCCCGGAAATCAATACAATTAGATACATACATATTACAAATATACTTACAACTACGCTTTGTTATTGCTACACCGAAAGAGCAGTGAATGCAAACAATGAACCAGCGGGACAGTCCAACGACCGTCCGTCTGTTTATGCTGTGTTTACAGCATAAACAGACGGTATTAGCTCACACACTATTCCGTCGGTATTAGCTCCTTAACGGTATTAGCTCACACACTATTCCGTCATCGAGGCTCTGTGGGTAGATAGCATTCTGATGCGCTTGACTGGAGAACATATTTTTCAACTCCTCCAATTAATTTTTAGCGCCAAAGAAATTTGAAGCATTGTCGGACCAAATTGTTTGTGATTTTCCTCTGATGGCAGCAAATCGACGCAGAGAACATAAAAATGATGTCGTTGAAAAATCTTGATGGGTTGCCTTCGTCGAAAAGCATGCGAAAATGCAAACTTAGCATTTTGTTGGAGGGCGGCTCTGTACCTCAGACTTATAGAAGTATGAACCGCAAAAATCGATTCCAGTGGTGTGAAACGCGCGATTCGGCTTCACTCGATCGGAGGGTAGAGATCCCATAATATGTTGACTCAATCTCGGCTTCATTTTGAAACATGGCAAGCACTTCGAAATAATGAAGCTTACAAGTTTTCAGCCCCCAATGGACTAATATTGCTGCCGAAATGATGCCAGTAATCATTGCGAACCAGCATGCAAAATTTTTTGTGAAAATTCATCACCGTAGATGTTGTAAATGGGTGTAGTTTGGGCAAGATGATGGGGTGCTGAGCATAAAAGTTCAAGCACGAATGCTGAAGACGGCCGCCTACTCGAATCAGGCCAAAGTCGTCTAACATTGGCAACAGGGAACACAGTTTGCTTGAAGATGAGACGATTTGATTTGCCTTCAATGCCTTATATTCTGCTGAAAAGTGTACCAACGGGATATTTTTGATTACCATTATGTGTTCCGTTGTTAATATCATTCTAATTTAGAAAAAATGAATTTGTAGCCGTGAGTTAAAATTCTTTGAATTTTGGGAAATGTATTGTGAAGTTTTGATGACGTCGCTCATCTCAGCACAAACATACACATGCGGCATAAGCAGTCGCAAAATGCTTGAAGTTGGATCTTTGATTTCGACAAAAAAACGTAATGAGGAAATGTGAATCGGCGAATGACTTCAAATTTTGAAACGTAATCAACCCATGCCGAATGCAATGACTGCAGTAGACTTTCGTCCCAGTCCAAGTTAATATTCCACAAATTCTGCTGAAAATGTTCGCCCTTGTCATGATAAGGCCGACCAAACACAAGGGGTCGTATAGTTCAGCAATCGAGGACAGAATTGAGTGTTTGGTGACAACTTTACAATCATCTTTTTGTCCACATAAAAATCTCGCCCGACATTTTTGCTCCCAATGGAAAATTGCACTCTTCCTCAGCTGCGATTTGGTGCATGGCACGTATTGTCAAAAATACAGCAGACTTCGTACCGTAAGTAACAGTATTAAAAGATATCACATACTAGGCCAAAAGACTTCAGACCAATTAGCCTATCCTCCTTCCTATTGAAAGGTCTGGAAAGACTTTTAGGTCATTTCATTAGAGAAAACCTGGATACAAAACTACTGTCGGGGAACCAACATGCTTACAATAAGGGCAAGTCTACAGAATCAGCCCTGCACGAACTTGTGAGCACTATCGAATCGTCCCTGCATTTCAAGGAATTCACCATGGTGGCATTTCTTGACATAGAAGGGGCTTTTAACAACATTCACTCAGATGCGGTAATTGCGGCACTCTCACATCTAAAAGTTAACACTAGTTTGATTAGACTAATTCAAAGTCTGCTCACCAGAAGACTCATAACAGCATGTCTAGGGTCCACAACTCTAACAAGGTTTGTAAACAGAGGGACCCCGCAAGGAGGAGTACTGTCTCCACTAATTTGGAACCTAGCGGTGAATGAAATCCTGCTAGATCTAGAACGTTGTGGCTGTAAGGTCGTGACATGCGGACGACGTGGCAATCGCAGTGAGTGGCAAATTCGTAAACGCCCTCAGAGACATCCTACAGGTGGCTCTGAACAAGTTGGCTAGATGGGCCAGAAGCAGCAGTTTGGGCGTTAACCCCAACATGACAGAATTGGTTCTCTTTACTAGGATGAATAATGTCCCATATGTGGACCCTCCACCTCGGATAAATGGAACAGGTCTAGTCTTTTCTGAAAGTGCAAAATTTTTAGGAATAATTCTAGATAGGAAAATGTTATTTAGACTTAACGTATTGGAACGTGTAAGGAAGGCCAACGTCGCCTTATATTCCTGCAAAAAGGCTGTAGGGTCGCGGTGGGGACTCTCTCCTAAAATCGTCCACTGTATATATGTATAGCAGAAGTTCGTCCAATACTGTATGCCGTCCACCATACCACAATGGTATTGTGGTATGGTGGACGGCAACTGACAAACTAACCATCACCAACCTACTAACAAAGGTTCAGAGAACTGCCTGCCTGAGCATAAGCGGAGGCTTAAGGACTACAGCGACCGAGTTTCTACAAGCCCTAATCCATATACTGCCGATTAATATTGTGGCGAGAGAAGTTGCAACCAAAGCGGCAATAAGATTAAACTGCATATCAATGTGGAGGTACAAGAACTATGGTCACATGAGGATATCAAAGTGTAGTGCTATGGTAACCGACCGAGTGGACTATATACCAACTGTGTACACCTTCGAGAGAAATTACATCACTATGATTCCCGCCAGAGATGAATGGGTCGGCAGAATACCAGGTAATAGAAACCATCTCCACTTTTACACGGATGGTTCGAAGCTTGATGAAAAGGTTGCTTCGGAGTACACTGTGAAGAACTTAGTCTGGATATAGCTCACAGACTACCAGATACCAGATGCAGTGTCTATCAAGCCGAAATAATGGCAATATGGGAAGTCGCCAAGTGGCTGAGTCGCAACATAGTAACCAACACTGGCGTTGTCATTTACTCGGACAGCCAGGCTGCCATCAATTCTCTGGAGGCAACATCCCTAATATATTGGTGCGCCACTATCCACGTGCAAGCTTTGGCTTAGGCAAGAGGCAGTCCAACGAAAGATGGACAGAAATCGGCACCTGCAGGGTAGCTAGACACATCTGGCCAAGGTATGACCTGAGAAGGTCAACAAAACGTCTGCCACCCTAACCTAAACCTAAACAGTATTAAGCTTATACACCTGGACTTTATCTTCTTCATCTTCTTTTCTCTTATCTTTATCTTCTTTTCTCTCCACAGCATACACTGTAGATAATCATCGGGACGAGACAGTCGAACACACCTGTACATTTTGCAAATGTCACAACTCAAAGCCACTTCGAACAATCTATACCTCAGGAGAAGAGTTTGGGCTGTATGGTTGGCCCGGACACAAAATATCGTTTAGAGACAGCCTACTTGTAGTTTTTGAGGAACCATCAAAAACTACTCTAAGCATTGTGGATGTACCATCTATTCCCAGGATGGGGACTGGACAGTGATCCTAGACTGGTCACCAGTCCTAGATTTTCTGTAGTCTAACTGGTAGTATCTTCGGCTACGCAGTCTGACCAGAGCACTTAATACGATATCACCGGAGTCATGAAAGCCCTCGGAACGTGGAGTTGCAAACCTTCCGGGTGTCATGACCCATAGAATGGCAAGGAGTTTTAGATCGGCTCCGCTCTTAGCCAAGGAGGAGGGCAAAAGTGTCCAGAAACACGGAATTGATTGGTACTCATGCACATTGTGCGTTGGTCGCCGCATGCATTCACGAGAGCACAGGGAGTTTAGGCCTTAGGGCAAGAACTCACCTAAATCCAGAATACCTACTGTCCAACTTATGTATGCAATGATGTGGCAAGAAATATTTTGTGGCTGATACTTGCGGGAAATTAAAGACATATGGTTAACTTTTAAAACCGTAGTCTTTTGATAATAAATAAATAAAGTTAACCATGTAAAAACCAGTAAGGAAAGGCAGAAAGTCGGGCGGGGCCGACTATATAATACCCTATAACTCCCTAACAACGCTACAAGGGTCATTGCGAAAATAATTTGGAATAATTGGTAAATGGGTAGGAACATATTATCTAATTCTGAACCGATAATCGCTAAATTAAGCAATATTCGTTCCTAAATTGAGAAACATGTTTCTGGAAAATTTTAATGGTCGGAAGTAAAGTACAACTTCTATAGCGCTTTGATACCATATCAGGAGGAACATATATATCGATCATTCCATGTCAAACCGAACACTTTTTTACATCACCATCTCCGATTTCGATGAAACTTTGTAGGATAACTCAACTTTATAAAATATTTGATTTGTAGAAGACGAAAAAAAAACCGAAATTTTTTTGCAAAAGATATGGCCAATTGAAAATAGGTAAAATCAGGAAAAACGTGCCGAGGTAGGAACATTGAAAGTGGTGTAGTGAGAAAACGCATGGCCAGAATTCAAAGAATGAAGGCTTATTTTAAAGGTAATTGCAATTACTATTCATCTGCGGCTTTGGCTACTGACCGCTACTGACCAAATTTGAACATTTAGTTTTATTTTTCTCCTTCTTTTGTGTTTTTCACCATGAAAACACCAACCTAAAAATTCAGAAAAATATAGGCATATTCCTTGATCGATTCTAAACAAACCCTGAAAATTTCAGCGTGGAGAAATAACGGGTTATATTTTTAAAAAAACATTTACGAAATGTAGTCGCCCGAAAAAAGTATTTTTTGAACGAGTGTTCAAAAAATAACATACACACACGTCGTTCAAAAGTAGTGTTTTCGGTCGAACAGTTAGCTAAAGACGCAAATTAAAAGTTAGAAGTTTTATTAGTGTCTTGAAGAAACAAAAACGTAATGTAAAAACTCTAGTGTAAACAAAAATTATGGGATATATTTATTAATGGAGATAAAAAATAACAGTATTTATTTGTAGCTAAAACAGGAAAAAAATAATAAATATTTCAATATACATGTAACAAAATTGTTATACAAAATCTAGCTTTAGCAGTAAGGAAAGTAACTATAGTTCACAAATATTTGTAGTGATCGCATCAGTACCGAGTGATGTAATTTGAACAGTTATTTGTTTGTTTTCTGTTGGAACGAATGAATGATAACCTAATGTACCACGGATAGTCGTAGCCTTACTAAATCGTTCTTGAAGTTTAATATTATTGTCATTATATTGTTCTATAGTAAAGAATTCAGTATTTACATTTTTCACATTGTGTTTTACCCAGGAAAAGAAAATGTAAGGAGTATTAATAGGACTATTAATATTTGTTAAACTTGCTCGGGCAACTAATCTTTTAATTGTTCCTCCTAGACCGTCGCAGGGTCGCTTTCCGTGGGATGTTGCAAAAAAATGCCATTCCGCTTTAACACCAAAATCATTTTCATGAAAGACAAGATTTGAAAAATTTTTTTTGTTTTTGTATTGCGCACTTGCTCCATCAGAGAAATAAAAGATTTTTTCCACTTTGCCCAAAGAGTTCTTTAGAAATGAGATAAGGCCATTCTGAAACAAATTAACAGCTACGGTGTCATGCTTCAAACATTCAGATATTGCGACGTAGTTAGTAAACTTTTCTTCTCCATTTTCTTGGTAATAAATTGCCATTGGGTGAATTGTGACTTGGTCATTATTCCAATGAGCTCCTTGAATTGAATCTTGTATAACAAAAGCATAGTTTTCCGAAAAATCAGAAATAACTACGCATTCGCCTGGATGCAATTCCTTTTTCTTCTTATTAAAAACATATGTTGTTCCTTCGCAACATAGGAATGTGTCAGCAAACGACGCAGCTTTTCGGAGAATTTGTCAAAAAAATCGTCCGTACTTGATTGCAAAGTTTCAAGTGCACATCGATCAGTAGTGACCCATTGCTTATATGAAATTGAATCAATCATTTTTTCATGAAAAATTTGTTTTAGCTGTTCAATTAAGTTGTCACAACCAGGACACAATTCACATCGCCGAAGATAACAATCATGTGTTGGGGGGTTGCAAATTATTTTTGAGAGACAGTCATTATAAGTTACAATTTGTAGGTTATCAGATGTTAGTCTTGAAAGAGATGATCCGTCAATCATTAGTTTTACGTTTTGGTGAATAGAGCACACACAAACGGAATGGGTTCCAGTTGCCCCCGGTAGAATACAGTATTTCGGTCGCAATTCTGCGAACTTAGAGAATTGTATTTTTGCCTCTGGGTGTTTTTCTTTAAATAACACATGGACTTCCTTTAAGTTGCACAGTACCAGTCTTTTTTGAACAGTCTCATTTCCAATTTTAACGCAGTCTTTTTTTCCGGGCATAACTCTGCTTATTTCCTGTGATCCATAAAACTCAATTACTTTGTTTACAATTTCATCTGTAAGGTGTTTTCCCGGCTTTGGGTTGGGAGAAGCAAGAAAACCCTTTTCCTTCACAACATTCTTAGCCACAGAAATCATGTGCCTCGTTGCACCGCTGAAATTTCTTTGAATTTGACTGTACGACCAGTCCGCGAATAATGTCAAAATTTTAATTTTTAACTCTCTATTAAATGTTGTTTTATATGTTTCTTTTAATTTTGATATAATATCATCCCCCTCATTTACACTTTCAGATGAATCAAATAATTTCTTTATAATGACACTATTTATTTTTCGTTTTTTGTTAGCGACATATTTTTTTTGCACAATTTTTCTTTTGTGGATAGGTGAATCCCCAAACAGCAACAATGATTCATTTAATTTGGAAATTTTTAATGATGCTTCTGATGAAATACTGCTATCGGATGAGTACGCGTTATTTGCTTCAGGGATTAGGGTTAAACTTCTCATTGAATCACTTTCACAATCATGTAGTGGCATTTTGTTCATTCTTAACCGGCAACTATTACAAATTCTTATTTTTCCGCTCGATGTATTTATCCAACGTAAACATTTTATAGGCTTCTTTCCATGTTTTGCAATTTTAAATGGATTGCAGCAGGTATCGTTACGCGGCCTCATAGCGAAATCGGGAGTTATCGCGAAAATCACAGAATTGTTAAAAAAAATATATACAAATCTGAACTCTTATTTATAATAAGAAGCGAAGGCACAAACTTTTTCGTATAATGTCATTGACATTTATTGATGGATGGTTTACAGCTAGCTGTTCGAGCGAAAACACTACTTTTGAACGACGTGTGTGTATGTTATGTTTTGAACACTCGTTCAAAAAATACTTTTTTCGGGCGACTACATTTCGTAAATGTTTTTTTAAAAATATAACCCGTTATTTCTCCACGCTGAAATTTTCAGGGTTTGTTTAGAATCGATCAAGGAATATGCCTATATTTTTTCTGTTTATATTTTTTAGGTTGGTGTTTTCATGGTGAAAAACACAAAAGAAGGAGAAAAATAAAACTAAATGTTCAAATTTGGTCATTAGCGGTCAGTAGCCAAAGCCGCAGATGAATAGTAATTGCAATTACCTTTAAAATAAGCCTTCATTCTTTGAATTCTGGCCATGCGTTTTCTCACTACACCACTTTCAATGTTCCTACCTCGGCACGTTTTTCCTGATTTTACCTATTTTCAATTGGCCATATCTTTTGCAAAAAAATTTCGGTTTTTTTTTCGTCTTCTACAAATCAAATATTTTATAGAGTTGAGTTATCCTACAAAGTATCATCGAAATCGGAGATGGTGATGTAAAAAAGTGTTCGGTTTGACATGGAATGATCGATATGGAGGATATATATAAATCTGAACCGATTTTCCCTGAATACTCATTCATGTAAAAAGACCTCTTTCTGTCGAATTTCGTACTGATCGGATATAAAATACAGTCTCTACAGCGCTTACACGTAAAATCGGGGGTAACACATATATGGGGGCTATATCTAAATCTAAACCGATTTTCTCCGAATTTGGCAGTATTCCTTCGGGTAATAAGAAACCTATTTCTGCCGAATTTCGCACTGATCGCATATGAAATACAGTTTCTACAGCGCTTACATGTAAAACCGGGGGTAACATATATATGGGGGCTATATCTAAATCTGAACCGATTTTCTCCGATTTTGCAGTATTCCTTCATGTGGAAAGAAACCTCTTTGTGCCGAATTTCGCACTGATCGGATATAAAATGAAATTTTTACAGCGCTTACATTTCAAATCGGGGGTAACGTATATATGGGGGCTATATCTAAATCTGAACCGATCGGGATAGGGATCGTCCTTGGGCCAAAAAAAAGATATGTGAAAATTTTCGTCGAGATCGGACCATAATTGCGACATGTACTTTGATTACAAGAATACATGCACAGACAGACGGACATAGCTAAATCAACTCAGAAAGTGATTCTAAGTCGATCGGTATAATAAACGATGGGTCTATTTCTTCTCCCTTTGGGTGTTACAAACAAATGCACAAAGTTATAATGCCCTGTACCACAGTGTGGTGTAGGGTATAAAAATAGAGGTTGAAACACATATTTTATCATAACTTGAGAACCATTTACCCGAAATAAATTAAGGAAAGCTTTGGAAGATCCAAATCCAATTAGTGGAAGCAAATTTTAGAGCTTAATCGAACTTTACAATTAACATAATGTCTATCTACATAGTCGAACTAGGAAAATTTGGTGGACGTAGAAAAATTTATATTTTTGGAAAAAGCTAATCACTTTTTTACTCCAAGTTAGTTACATAAAATTAACTAAATACATGAAGTTGAAGACTCCATACTAAAATTTTAGTTTCACTTAAAGTTATTTTCAAGAAGAGCCCTATAAAAAGTTTGTAAATATAAATTTTACGCAGAGCATAGTGAAAAGCGAATGAAATCTTAACTTCGAAGATACAATGCAGCTACTCTATATAACCTAGAATGGTTATTTTATTCGTTTAACTACGCAGAATTTTATCAGCTTTTAATCGGTACAAAAGACTTGCAAAAAAAATTAATTAATCCCCAGTTTTGGTACCAAATACCCCACCGTGCAACAGCAGCAGCCAACAGAACACTTAGATATATTTGATTTTGCGTTAATGAGCACTTGTGGCAGCATCCGAAAGAGTTTTTCTTCAGAACATGTTTTGGCCTCTTTATATCGTAAAGATGGCGCCAGATTGTGAAATAAAGCACAGCTCGTTATAAATAGGCCTGCAGAGTCACAAAAAGTACATATGGCAAAATAACCGGCAGCTGCAGCGTGCACATGACGATAATGACAGAATTTTCCAAATTCTCCAGCATTTGGCATCTTCTTTCTAGAAATACGGACAAAGACTCCCACGTTGGCAGCTCACTCATTTTTTGAGACTCTTCCCACAATATACTTTATTCTTCTTCGTCGTGGCCAAATATATTAGTAAACCATCAGCAATTTGTTCCTTCTTAGAAATGGTCAACAATGCACGAAGAATTCAATTTGTCGGTGAGGTGTCGCAAGCCCGCATCCGAGTCACCGTTCGCAGCCTTCAACGAGAATAGCCTGAAAATTGAGAAGCTTATTATTAAATCTATTTTCCAATAATTGTCACTTAAACCAGTGTTTCCATCAATGACCGTCGAAAAAGGAAATACCAATTCGGTCTGTCAGCAAATGTTTCACTAAAATTCGGCAGTTTACAAATTAACGTCGTCATACACGCAAAGAAAAAATTCGTTACTCCCAAACGAAAAATTAGACAAACGAATTTCGTTTGTAGTGTATGTTTGTCGCAAACGATTTATGTTTATCCCAAAACCCAAAGAAACGTTTATAGCAAACGGTTAGTGTACTTATCGTAAATGATTTATATTTATTACAAACCCTGTGAAACGTTTAGTGCAAACGGTTATTGTGTTTGTCACAAGCAATGTCAGTTTAACAATAAATGAGAAAACGATTGTCACAAAAGAATAATTTGATTGAATTATGATATTTAATATGTTTTATAAAATTATGTTTATAATCAAAAATGTCGCAATTGTTAGTAAAATGTCCCCGGGAGCTCCCCGACAAACACCTCTGCTATTATTTGGCTGCTATCTTCTAATTGAGTTGTATTAAAATGTAGTAGTCCATTGTAGGGATCAAAGAGAGATGTTATCTTACCATATATCAAACTTTTTAGTCAAAAGTGAATTTTATAGGTCAATATTCTGACCCAAATGCTGACAATTTAAAAGTGTACACGTCCATGAATAGAATACTAAACTACATTAGAAAATAACATGAAAAATGTCTTTAAAAAACAAAGTTTAACTGTTTAGTGTTGAAAATATCAGCAGTTTCCAGAAGTATCCAGTTGTATTGTGCCATTAGCAGTTTCAGTACCTAAACGTGTGATGATTGATTGTTAATTCTTAGCTTATTCACAATTTAAGGCGTGTGGAAATATAACCAGTTAGTCGTTAACAAAAGCAATAGATGGTCTCAGTTTCTGTTAAAATCTATTGTTTTTGTTATTCCGGCTTTCCACAAAGTATTCAATATTTTCATGCAGTGCTCGATCCATTTTTTTACTATTAACTATCTGGTTATTTTCCCACATGTCTTCACTTCATTAACCATTTACCTATAACATTAAATTGGAGTCCGCAGTATATTTGCGAGATATTGCACCTACGATAATTTAGATTCTTTGATTTAATTAATTCTTTGAATAAAGTCATTTTATGTTAACTGATAAAAATATTTTTAATTTTGCCACACACGCGCACAACTACCGAACACCACAAGCGCCAGTACAAAACTAAAGGCCAGCATACGACTCTACGCATGCTGAGTACGATTGCAAATGTTATGAAATTGTATAACAGTGCGGAGGGAGGGATGCAGATAACTAAATATCCACCACCGTCTGTTAATAAAGCAACGCGGACAAACATGTATGCAACGTTGCAACGTTTCTTTTTGTGTTTTGTACACACACATTTCCATCTTTTTGCAGAAACATTGCAACGTCGCTTTTTGTGTTGTATACACAGACATCTGCATCTTTTGAGTTCTGTACACATACATCTACACATATTATTCCGTCATATAAGTAATAAAAAAGTTATAAAACCGCACTCTCGCAAAATGAAAACAAGTTTAGCTCTTTGTTCTCTCAACTCTCTTTAATATATTCAATCATGTTTAAATACAATATGGTTCCGTAAACGTTTTTCGTTTACCAAAAAATAAATTACGAAAATTTTGGAATGAAAGAATGTTCGTTTCCAGTAAGAGAAACTACGTTTACGATAAACTTTTGCATTCACCGCAAAAATTTCAACCGTTACAGAAAAAGCAGAGCGTTTGAGACAAAGAAAAATGTTTGCAATAATTACGCCCAAACGTTTTTTTTCTTTGCGTGTAGTCATCCAATTGCTTTGATGTAAGGGGCTGCTTTAACTCCTCGAGTTGCTTCACCATGGCTGCCACTTTGGTCATGTATGGAAGCAGATTGTTAGGGCTATCTGCTCCATCACTTGTGTTGTTAACTTTGACCAGGCATTATTTGTTTAGGAAACACTTGTAAACTGTTTACAAAAATGCCACGAAACAGTTTAATACTATCCCAATTGATAGTTTATTATTATCCAAGTGATAATATTCTTGGTTAATATTATCCGAATGATAATTTTGAAATAGAGATTTCTGGAACATATTAGCCAAATTTTATGTGGATGCATCTGGAGACAGGCTACGTGGTTGGTCAAAAAAAAAGGCGAGATCGGACCAAAGGGCGTGTCCCCGCCCATATGAAACAATTTTTTTAATTGTTATATCTTGAACAATTTGTTAGCGAGTGTTCGAGAACACACTGTTCGTGACTCAACACAAAGTGGGAGATATCAGATAGAGGGCGTGTACCCTCCCATGCGGCTACATTGTTGAAAACGAAATATCTGGAAAACCATTACACCAATCGTCTTAGATTTTTACACGATAGTATTTCACTGCAATATTGGACTGC
Organism: Eudasyphora cyanicolor; assembly: GCA_963930755.1. Taxonomy (NCBI): domain Eukaryota; kingdom Metazoa; phylum Arthropoda; class Insecta; order Diptera; family Muscidae; genus Eudasyphora; species Eudasyphora cyanicolor. The sequence goes on from OZ005737.1 coordinate 98,260,188, forward strand.
ATTATTGAATACGAAATATTTTCAGAACCACTTGGTTTGGAAAGAAATATTCAGCAACCAAGCAAAAAATGGGCAATAGTAGAACATTGCCGTGGTTCCGCCATTGTCACAATAGTATTTAAATGTGCTATGTATGCGCGATTGGTCCAAAAATGGGCGGGATCGGACCAATACACGTGGCCGTATGCGTATGTCACATTTGAAATTGAAATATTTTGCACAATTTGTTAGCGATAGTGCTTTAATTTTGTGCATATGTATCTGGTGGTAGTCTACGTGATTGGTCCCAAAATGGGCGAGATCGGACTAATGGGTGTGGCCCCGCCCATATAATTAAAATCTTGAAATTAAGATTTCTTGCACAATTTGTTAGCGAGAGTGCTGTAATTTTGTGCGTATGTATCTGGTGACAGTCTACGTGATTGGTCCAAAAAATGGGCGGAATCAGAAGAATGGGCTTGACACCGCTCATATAAGCCAAATTTTGAAATTGAAATATTTTGTGCAATTTGTTAGCGAGAGTGCTGTAATTTTGTGCATATGTATCGGACTAATGGGTGTGGTCCCGACCTTATTAGCCATATTTTGACATTGAGATATCTTGCACAATTTGTTAACGAGATTACTTAAATGTTGTACGTATTTATCTGAATGTAGTCTCCGTGATTGGTCCAAAAATGGGCGGAATCGGATCTATGAGCGTGGCCCCGCTCATATAAGCAACCTTTTGAAATTGAGGTATCTTGCATAATCTGTTTGCGAGAGTGCTGTAATTTTGTGTATATGTGTCTGGTGGAAGCTTACGTGATTGGTCTAAAAATAAGCGGGTATTTGGTGGCTGGATTCGTGATTGGTTCAAAAAATGGACCGGGTCCAGCTATCTATATACATAAAAGAGAGTGCCTGTGTGTGGGTTTGTTTGTTCCGTATAGACGCCTAAACGGCTGGACAGATCTTCTTGAAATTTTCACAGAATGCACATGTGTGGGGGTGGTGAAAATGGGGTACTTGAATTTTCGATATATCAAGTGGGCGTGGTCTCGGCCATATGGGTCAAATTTTGATATTGAGAAAATTTTTTAGCTATAGTGCTGAAATTTTGTGTGCATGCCAAAAAATTTTCTTTAAAGACGTCTGGGAAGTCGTCTTTAAAGACGTCTGGGAAGTCGTCTTTATAGACGACTGGGAAGTCGTCGTTATAGACGACGTCTTTATAAACATCTAACATAACAGACGACTATAAATACCACACCGATGAAGACCTTAGAGGTCGACTCTAGTATAGATTAAGACCTTAGAGATCGACTCTAGTATCTATCGCATATATATAAAAGTAAATTTTGTACACATGCATCTGGTGGTGGTCCACGTGATTGTTCCAAAAAGGGCAGGGATCGGAAAATGGGCGTGGCCCCGCCCATATAAGCCAAATTTTGAAATTGAGATATCGAGCACAATTTATCCGCGAGAGTTGCAGTTTACATCAATGACCCAAAAATGGGCGGGATCGGACCAAAATGTATGACCCCGCCCATATCAGCCATGTTTTAAATTTGATATATTTTAAGTTCGGGGAATGCTGATATTTTATGTATATGTATTTGGTAGCACTATTCGTGGACGGGATCGGAAATCAAATTCTGGGGCAACGAAGTGGACCGGGTCCAGCTAGTCTATATATAAAGAAGAATTGCTAAAACCATGCCACAACATGTCAGGCCGACTGCCGAGAGATAGAGAATGCAGTCACGTGTTGAAGTGAGAAAGCAGATTTAAGGCCCGCTTACACACATCAGTTTTCTCCTACAACTTGTGTGATACATGGATTTATCCACAGTTTAAGGAGCTGCATGATGAGTGTTCATCGATGTTGGACGAAAATCAAAACGATTTTGATATTTTCATGTTGGCTCATGCAAATCCACAGTGTAATGGCAGGTATGACAACATTTCGTCAGTTCAAAAGAAACATTGTAACATTGTAAACATTGTGGAAATACGAAAAGAGAACAAAGTGCAGTCGGCAAAAAGACATTTGATTAAGTAAAGACGCGTAAAAGTAAAATGGAAAGAGATCGGCAATTTTGGTAGGATTTTCTGAATTATAAATAAAATAAATTTCGCTTAATTTTCCTTGAATAAATTTATTTTTTATGTTGGTTTAAAGACAATAGACCATTTCTTGAGGAAGATAAATATGTACATAAATATTTTTTTCGTAGATTTTTAAGCATTTTAATTTAAAGAACACTTTCCTTCCATTTCCTTCAAAATTATACAGAATTTGTTTTTGTCTTTCTCAAATATACTTATTGTAAAAGTAATTAAGAAACAACGATATTAGCATGACATTTATTTTACATTTCTCCTCTGTTTCGGCATATATTATTTTGTATGAAAACATTAAACAAATGTATTGAAAAAGTCAGGTAAAATTTGTATCAGGCACGATGCACACTCATATGGAATATGGGTATAAACAAATTCTTTCAAAAATTCCCTAATTATTCATTAAAAAAGGTTGAAGGAAAATACCCAAATTTTTATGGTCGCATATTTTCATTTTGCCGAAGGCATTTTGATCTTTTTCTTCGCTGCACACGCACAACCGACCACGTTGCTGTCGTAGATGAAATGATGTTGTAGAGATTGCATGAGTAATCTAAGGGCAAACAGTCGTCGAACACAACATCTGAGAGAACATGATGCTTGACAACAAATCCATAATGTAAGGGGCCCTTAAGTCCTGTGAAGAGATTTGTGCGAACACTAAAAAATGGACGATAAAAATGTGAGTAATAGGTTCTGTAATACTGAAAGAGACACTAGGAAAATGTTTATATACGTGAAATATAATATTATAACCCTGAAATAAACAACTTTTTGGCAATTACAAAACTAACAAAACACAACACAACATAACACATTTTAATTGAAAGTATATATTTATTTAAAATAACTGCTAACAGCGCATAATGCAGAAATGTAAAATTATTGTGATATTAATATGTTATATGTTATACATAAAACTATATTTTTAAATTTTTTTAGTAAAACAATTTTAGAATGGGTCTTTTGTGAAAAGAGTGAAAAATTCTACCAAATATTTCAACGTAAGTATTATATATGAACGGTTGAAATATTTCTTTAAGTTTTCATGTTTACCGATCGTTCTGAAATTTTGCAGTTTAGAGTATTTCGCAGCTGTTAAGATCGCTTTTGAATTTGGTTGAAATCGGTTCAGATTTAGATATAGCTCCCATATATATCTTTCGTCCGATTTAACCCTTTAGTCCTATAGAAGCTGTATTTTACATCCAATCGTTTTGAAATGTAGAATGGTAGAGTTTCTTGATCCATGAACCAACATTGCCGAATTTGAAGAAAATCGGTTAAGATTTAGCTATAGCTCCCATATATATGTTTCGTCCGATTTGGCCCCTTAGTCCTATAGAAGCTGTATTTTACATCCGACCGTTTTGAAATTTAGAATGGTAGAGTTTCTTGATCCATGAACCAACATTGCCGAATTTTAAGAAACTCGGTTAAGATTTAGCTATAGCTCCTATATATATGTTTCGTCCGATTTTGCTCTTTAGTCCTGTAGAAGCTGTATTTTACATCCAATCATTTTGAAATTTAGAATCGTAGAGTTTCTTGATCCATGAAGAAAATCGGTTAAGATTTAGCTATAGCTCCCATATATATGTTTCGTCCGATTTGGCCATTTAGTCCTATAAAAGCTGTATTTTACATCCAATCAATTTGAAATTTAGAATGGTAGAGTTTCTTTATCCATGAACCAACATTGCCGAATGTGAAGAAAATCGGTTAAGATTTAGCTATAGCTCCCATATATATGTTTCGTCCGATTTTGCTCTTTAGTCCTGAAGAAGCTGTATTTTACATCCAATCGTTTTGAAATTTAGAATGGTAGAGTTTCTTGATCCATGAACCAACATTGCCGAATTTGAAGAAAATCGGTTAAGATTTAGCTATAGCTCCCATATATATGTTTCGTCCGATTTGGCCCCTTAGTCCTATAGAAGCTGTATTTTACATCCGACCGTTTTGAAATTTAGAATGGTAGAGTTTCTTGATCCATGAACCAACATTGCCGAATTTTAAGAAACTCGGTTAAGATTTAGCTATAGCTCCTATATATATGTTTCGTCCGATTTTGCTCTTTAGTCCTGTAGAAGCTGTATTTTACATCCAATCATTTTGAAATTTAGAATCGTAGAGTTTCTTGATCCATGAAGAAAATCGGTTAAGATTTAGCTATAGCTCCCATATATATGTTTCGTCCGATTTGGCCATTTAGTCCTATAAAAGCTGTATTTTACATCCAATCATTTTGAAATTTAGAATGGTAGAGTTTCTTGATCCATGAACCAACACTACCGAATTTAAAGAAAATCGGTTAAGATTTAGCTATAGCTCCCATATATATGTTTCATCCGATTTGGCTCTTTAGATCCAATCGTTTTTATACCCTACACCATACTGTGACACAGGGTATTATTTAAGTATAAAATGTCCCAAAAGTAAATTTATGTAAACAATTTATACATGAATTACAAAATTTATATATCATTATAGTCGGCCCCGCCTGACTTTAGCCTTATCTTACTGGTTTTTTTTAATTTTTCTTTAAAATTCCAATTTTCTTGGAAGGTGCTTTTAATATTTCAACCATATTTTTTGAAGTGTATGGTAAATAATGACGGAGTACACTTGAAGTTAACGGAAATTATGAGGATTACAAATATTAGTAATGCCAATTTCATGTGCAAACAGAAGTTTAGTAACTTTCGTTAAAACTATTAGAAAAAATTAGATTTTTTTTCAAAAAAAAGTCTTTTTTTTGCTGCACGAAAAAAACCATAACAAATAGAAAAAATTTCGGCAAAAAGCGTTTGTTCCTGTAGGAGATATAGTGGCTAGCCGAGCCACAAAGAAAAAACACCTTTTAATTTTAGCTTTATTATAAAATTAATTTCAAGATATTAATGTTTATTTAGTTTAAGATTCAAAGTTTAGCTTAACCGAAATTCAGTATAATTAGTAATAAGTATTTATTTAAATGTATGTAATTTTACGCAGCAAGGCAGGAGTACTTTGTCGTTGGTTTCTACTTAACAACTGATTCTACGTATTTTCTTTAGCTTGCCTAGAAGTCAAGCGACTGAAATATGTAACAAATCAAAAATAAATAGACATTAACGAATGTATAAAGAGACAGAATATGCAAAGATCAACGACCAGCATGCAGTGGCCTTGATCTTGAATTGAAAGAAGACGAACATAATAATTCGTCAAATAGGCAGGGCAATAGAAAATAACAAGTTATATTGCAACAAAAACTATCAATAGCGACAAACATTCATACCTCTTTTTCTCTGCTTACATATATACATTCGTATATATGTAACAGCGCTGAAGTTAGAATGCTTAGCGTCGCTAAGATGCAACTGACCACCGAGTAAGGTGACCAGTCGCACAAAAATAGTGATAACTTAAATCTAATAATTAAATGAATATATATAAGAAATTAATCCGCAACAGTTCCATATTTTGAAAGCAGGCATCCTAACGAAGAAAACAATGACTATTTGAGGAAAATCTATGGATAATTGTAGAAATTATAGCACTTTGGGTAGAAATTAACCAACAAACAAAATTCTGTTTTTATATCCCCCATTGTGAACCCCATACCCCATTGGTATATATCAGATACTGCCAACCAAAAGTGTAACACGTCGATGGCGTGACCTAAGAGGCCCCAAGAAAATTTGGCGGAATTCCGTTTTGGGCCATTTAAAGTCATTTTAGCAATGTCCGTCCGTCTGTACTGTTCGCGCGCACGATAACTTTCGACAGGATTTACGGAATGACTTAAAATTTTGTATGTGTCAATATATTTTTCTATCCGAGGCTATGTCAAAGATGGACTATGTTGGTCCTCTCCTTCGAGCACCTCCCCAACGAAAGGTCAAAGTTCATTGATTATCCCATAACTTTTATACTACTATTCAGAATATTTCAAAATTCCACACATAGTATTAGTTTATTAATCGCTATCATCTTTAGTAAAATGGCGAAGTTGCCGCGCCCCTTTTGATACCTCCCATACAAATGGACCATTTTGCACAAAAGGTTAACGGCTTATATCTTTGATTCCAGTCCATAGAAATACTTGAAATTTTGTGAAGTGTAATTCTTTTATAGCACCTACAGTCCCGTGCAAAATGGCCATTATTACCACGCCCTTTTGGTACCTTCCATACAAATGGACCATTTAGCACAAAGAGTTAATGCCTTATAACTTGGATTCCTGCACATACACGGAGAAAAAATATGTTTAAAATATGTTTGGATGCAATCATATATATGTTTGGGTCGGGCACAATCATATATATGTTTGTGGGTAAACATATTATGTTTGCACACAATCATAATATGTTCGGGGCAAAATTCTAGCATATTAAAAAACGATATGATTGTGTCCTAACATATTTTTGGCAAAATAATATATTAGAACATATTTTTTTTAGAGTTTTAGAGAGTATTACTCTCTGAGAGCCCAATTATATGACTCATAATTTTGTGCAAAGAAGGGTAATATGTATATGGTAACCGTGTGTATGAGGAGGAATGGCACCGACACCAAAGGGTATTATTATTATTTGATGATGCTTACTCGCCCGGTCGAGTTTAAGTTCGGGGTTTTTATTGAATATGTGTGGTGAATGTCGAATTCCAAGAAATTAGTTGTAGTTTTAACACGTACAACAAATTCAAAATAAAAGAAAGAATATGATATCAAAGATGTATTGAGGTTATTCATTAAAAAACACAATTATTTTGGTGCAAAATTAATTTTTTTTTAAAAGGAATGTATGTTACTTCAGAACATTTTATTTACCAAACGTTCTATAATACTGACGCCGTTTTATTGCCCCACATAAATTATTTTGCTAACATACATATATATGTATGTACGTATGTATGTGTGCTTTTCATGTTCTTTGAACAAACACACTCCCGCACTAACAAATTGTTTTCATCTGAAATGACCCCGGGTACAGTAGTGAAGAGTGCAATGTACTATTGAAGTTTTGCCTTGCTCTGCACATTGCACAAATTCTTTTAAAGAGACACAACTCAAAATTTAGTAATTTTCAGAAAACTCAAAAACTATTCTGCAGCTCATGAACTACTTTTCAGAAGCAAAGTGTGTATTACTGTTTGTTGTTATTGTATTTCTGTATTTGACGTAGTGAGTGACGATTTACATTAGGTTACTTGTTGCTGTGAACCGTTATAGTTTCATGAAGGAGCGAGAAGAGTAGAAGAGATACAATCATATATATGATTACATACAATCATATAAATGTTTGCATACAATCATATATATGATTACATACAATCATATATATGTTTGCATACAATCATATAAATGTTTGGTAACATTACCGCTACCCCAAACATAACATGTTTGGGAGCTGCTCCAAACATATATATGTTGCCTGCAAAATATGTTTGGGACAATATGTTACAGAGGCCGTTTTTTTCCTCCGCGTACAAACACTTGAAATTTTGTGGAGTGTAATCCTTTTATAGTACTTACAGTCCCGTAAAAATGGGCGAAGTTGCCACGCCCCTTATGCGTACCTCCCATACAAATGGACCATTTTGCACAAAAAGTTAACGGCTTATAACTCAGATTCCAGTCCATAAAATACTTAAAATTTTGTATAGTGTAATATTTTTATAGTACCCATAGTATTAAAAAGCTTTTGCCCCCAGCTCAATTTATAAAATAATCAAAATGTTAATAAATAAGTACCCATAGTATATTAAAGAATGGGCGTTATTGCCACACCCCTTTTGTTACCACCCAAACGAAATTGCCAAAATAAAAAATAAGACAAATATTTTTTTGGAATTTTCCTCTTTTAGAATATGGGTCAATATTTATACTTTTATCCATAGACTGTTTTCTTCGTTGGGATGCTAGCTTTCAAAAAATTCTTGCGATTTGTTTTCTATTTTTTATGGTTTTTTTCGTGCCAGCAAAAACGGTGTTTTTTGAAAAAAAGTTGATTATTTCTAATTGTTTTAACGACAGTTACTAAACTTCAGTTTATACATGAGAGTGATGTTTTCAGCAATTTTGGGGCTCATAATTTCCTTTAATTTAAATGGTATGTCGGCTTTATCGAGGTAATACTTCAGATGGTTAGTTCAAATACTAAAGATGGTTAGTTCATATACCAAATAGATCACTTTGCAATCAGCAGTCGTTTTGTCTGTTTGACGTTTGAAGTAAGCGTGGCGCTGATGTTGCAGTACATCGTCTGACCAAAAACGCATTAAGAAGTAGGTTCAGTTTCCAGCTGCGGGAGGAATCGGCATGAAAGACTTATTTATGAAATGCGCAAAGGAGACAATAGGTCATTCACCTAAAGGCAGGCATCTTTGGATGACAGATCTTTGGATGCGACAGTTAAAAAACCAAAAACCGCGATACTATTTTTCTTGTAGGTCTTGACGAGTAGAACAACGTTTGTTCTACGAAATTTGCCGGACACTAGAATTGTGTAGTTCGTGAACGAACTAGTTCAATTGAACGGGTCACTATACTGAACTGAACGAACTAGTTCACAAAACTCGTTAATTTTACCTCAGTAATTCACTATGTTTTTTTCTTCAACCATACCATTTCTTCTCTCTTCTCTGCTGTTATGTGTTGTTTCAATTTTTATGTCATCATCAATGTATGATTCTACCTATACAAACGCCTTTGTATTAGTTTTTCCAACTCTTCCATTCATATGCCAATAAGATTCCTTTAATAGCGGCTTATTTGAACTGGTGATCTACTGAACGAAATTAACTTTTTAAGTAAAGTGAGCTGGTGAGCTAAAGTGGTGGTGTGCTAAAGTGAGCTGTTGAACTAAATGAACGAACTAGTTCACTCAATTGAACTGAACTAAAAAGAGCGATCACTTAAAATAACTATAGTGCCCAACTCTACCGGACACCCCCAAAATCCCGATTTACAGGTAAAAAACCGATTTTCTTGCCTTTTTTCACTTGAACGCCTATAACATAGACAATTATAAATCGATTTTCAATCTCTAAAAGAATTTGGAAAGAAGAGAATAAACTAGTGTTTATGTACACATTTAGTTTTAATGAAACTTTAATAACTCAGTCAATTGCAAACGTATTTTTCAGAGACTGGTTGCATTATTTTCCTTATAAAATATACTACATGCGTCGATCAATTAAACGTACGGTTATCTCACAATATAATTGGCAAAAAAATTGCCTAAACTAGAAAATTACGGTTAATAACTAAAAAAGTTATATGCGTTCAAGTGAAAAAAGGCAAGAAACTCGGGTTTTCACCCGTAAATCCGGATTTTGGGGGTGTCCGGCAAATTTCGTAGAACGAACGTTGTTCAACTCGCCAAGACCTACAAGAAAAATAGTGTCCCGGTTTTTGGTTTTTGGACTGTCGCACTGTGTTATCGATCCCTTCATATGGTTGTGCAACGCTCTGTCTGAAGGGATAAATGCAACCATATCGACCAATTAGCAAATGAGGCTGTAAGTGCAGCAAACATAGATGACTCTCGGACTGTTTTTAATATCACCAAAGCAGGGCTGTGGAGTCGAGCCAAAACTACTCGACTCCGACTCCCGGAGTCGAATTTTAAAATCATTCGACTCCGACTTCGGCAGTTAAATAACATAAATTTCTGAAATTATATTTCTACTAATACGTGAGTTCATGTTATTGAAAATAAGATATAGCTCTGTTTAAAAAACACAAAAAAGTAGGTATTCTACTGGTATTGAATTAAATAAAATTTTATTATTTATTAATCGAGGCTTGACTTGCAAGTTGCAACTAATATGACAATTCTTACAACATGGAATCATGATAAAATTTTCATCAATCACTGCATCTGTTTTAATATACCGCAATTTTTGGAAATTATGTCCGCTTCTGGCAACCAGTTTATTCGTTAGTTATTATACCCTATGGTACAGGAGGTTATAAATTAGTTTTTTGACAGATTTGTAAAAAATACTACAGCTAGACACACCTTAAAATATACCATTCTACTCAGAATCATTAGCTGTCCGTTTGTCCATTTTAAGTTGTTCGTAAAGTGTTTGTACCATATTAAATTGTACCAGTATTAAAAATTGGCAATAAGAACTCTTTCAAACTAGGGAGGAAACCTATTGGAATTGGTGAAAATCGGTTCAGGTCGATATTGCCCCCAGATATAAATGTTTCTTTAGATTTGGCCTTGTAACGCTATGGAAGCTCTTTTTTTCACATGCAATCATTTTTATACGCTCCACTATGGGCTGGGGGTATATTCATTTTGCCACTCCGTTTGTAACACCTCTAAATATTGATATGAGACCCCATAAAGTATATATATTCTAAATCGTCGTAAAATTCTAAGACGATGCCATGTCCGTCTGTTGTAATCACGCTACAGTCCGTAATAATAGAGCTAGGTTGATGAAATTTGGTAGAAATATTTCTTATAGTTGCAGATTGTTTGGGATTGCAAATGGCCCATATCGGTCAATGTTTTGATATAGCTCTCTTATATAGGTCGCTCCGAAATACGGATTGTGAGCCATAGCTCCCACATTTTTAAAGCAATTTAGCAGCAACTTTGCAGTTTGTATTCTGTTTTGACAAGAATTCATCAAAGCAAAAATTTTACAAATCGGTTCATATATTGTTATAGTCACCCTATAGAGGTCGCTAAAAAATATACGTATTTAAGCCATAAATACCATATTTACGAAGAAAACAATGACTATTTGAGGAATCTATGGATAATTGTAGAAATTATAGCACTTTTGGTAGAAATTAACCAACAAACAAAATTCTGTTTTTATATCCCCCATTGTGAACCCCATACCCCATTGGTATATATCAGGTACTGCCAACCAAAAGTGTAACACGTCGATGGCGTGACCTAAGAGGCCCCAAGAAAATTTGGCGGAATTCCGTTTTGGGCCATTTAAAGTCATTTTAGCAATGTCCGTCCGTCTGTACGGTTCGCGCGCACGATAACTTTCGACAGGATTTACGGAATGACTTAAAATTTTGTATGTGTCAATATATTTTTCTATCCGAGGCTATGTCAAAGATGGACTATGTTGGTCCTCTCCTTCGAGCACCTCCCCAACGAAAGGTCAAAGTTCATTGATTATCCCATAACTTTTATACTACTATTCAGAATATTTCAAAATTCCACACATAGTATTAGTTTATTAATCGCTATCATCTTTAGTAAAATGGCGAAGTTGCCGCGCCCCTTTTGATACCTCCCATACAAATGGACCATTTTGCACAAAAGGTTAACGGCTTATATCTTTGATTCCAGTCCATAGAAATACTTGAAATTTTGTGAAGTGTAATTCTTTTATAGCACCTACAGTCCCGTGCAAAATGGCCGTTATTACCACGCCCTTTTGGTACCTTCCATACAAATGGACCATTTAGCACAAAGAGTTAATGCCTTATAACTTGGATTCCTGCACATACACGGAGAAAAAATATGTTTAAAATATGTTTGGATGCAATCATATATATGTTTGGATCGGGCACAATCATATATATGTTTGTGGGTAAACATATTATGTTTGCACACAATCATAATATGTTCGGGGCAAAATTCTAGCATATTAAAAAACGATATGATTGTGTCCTAACATATTTTTGGCAAAATAATATATTAGAACATATTTTTTTTAGAGTTTTAGAGAGTATTACTCTCTGAGAGCCCAATTATATGACTCATAATTTTGTGCAAAGAAGGGTAATATGTATATGGTAACCGTGTGTATGAGGAGGAATGGCACCGACACCAAAGGGTATTATTATTATTTGATGATGCTTACTCGCCCGGTCGAGTTTAAGTTCGGGGTTTTTATTGAATATGTGTGGTGAATGTCGAATTCCAAGAAATTAGTTGTAGTTTTAACACGTACAACAAATTCAAAATAAAAGAAAGAATATGATATCAAAGATGTATTGAGGTTATTCATTAAAAAACACAATTATTTTGGTGCAAAATTAATTTTTTTTTAAAAGGAATGTATGTTACTTCAGAACATTTTATTTACCAAACGTTCTATAATACTGACGCCGTTTTATTGCCCCACATAAATTATTTTGCCAACATACATATATATGTATGTACGTATGTATGTGTGCTTTTCATGTTCTTTGAACAAACACACTCCCGCACTAACAAATTGTTTTCATCTGAAATGACTCCGGGTACAGTAGTGAAGAGTGCACTGTACTATTGAAGTTTTGCCTTGCTCTGCACATTGCACAAATTCTTTTAAAGAGACACAACTCAAAATTTAGTAATTTTCAGAAAACTCAAAAACTATTCTGCAGCTCATGAACTACTTTTCAGAAGCAAAGTGTGTATTACTGTTTGTTGTTATTGTATTTCTGTATTTGACGTAGTGAGTGACGATTTACATTAGGTTACTTGTTGCTGTGAACCGTTATAGTTTCATGAAGGAGCGAGAAGAGTAGAAGAGATACAATCATATATATGATTACATACAATCATATAAATGTTTGCATACAATCATATATATGATTACATACAATCATATATATGTTTGCATACAATCATATAAATGTTTGGTAACATTACCGCTACCCCAAACATAATATGTTTGGGAGCTGCTCCAAACATATATATGTTGCCTGCAAAATATGTTTGGGACAATATGTTACAGAGGCCGTTTTTTTCCTCCGCGTACAAACACTTGAAATTTTGTGGAGTGTAATCCTTTTATAGTACTTACAGTCCCGTAAAAATGGGTGAAGTTGCCACGCCCCTTATGCGTACCTCCCATACAAATGGACCATTTTGCACAAAAAGTTAACGGCTTATAACTCAGATTCCAGTCCATAAAATACTTAAAATTTTGTATAGTGTAATATTTTTATAGTACCCATAGTATTAAAAAGCTTTTGCCCCCAGCTCAATTTATAAAATAATCAAAATGTTAATAAATAAGTACCCATAGTATATTAAAGAATGGGCGTTATTGCCACACCCCTTTTGTTACCACCCAAACGAAATTGCCAAAATAAAAAATAAGACAAATATTTTTTTTGGAATTTTCCTCTTTTAGAATATGGGTCAATATTTATACTTTTATCCATAGACTGTTTTCTTCGTTGGGATGCTCGCTTTCAAAAAATTCTTGCGATTTGTTTTCTATTTTTTATGGTTTTTTTCGTGCCAGCAAAAACGGTGTTTTTTGAAAAAAAGTTGATTATTTCTAATTGTTTTAACGACAGTTACTAAACTTCAGTTTATACATGAGAGTGATGTTTTCAGCAATTTTGGGGCTCATAATTTCCTTTAATTTAAATGGTATGTCGGCTTTATCGAGGTAATACTTCAGATGGTTAGTTCAAATACTAAAGATGGTTAGTTCATATACCAAATAGATCACTTTGCAATCAGCAGTCGTTTTGTCTGTTTGACGTTTGAAGTAAGCGTGGCGCTGATGTTGCAGTACATCGTCTGACCAAAAACGCATTAAGAAGTAGGTTCAGTTTCCAGCTGCGGGAGGAATCGGCATGAAAGACTTATTTATGAAATGCGCAAAGGAGACAATAGGTCATTCACCTAAAGGCAGGCATCTTTGGATGACAGATCTTTGGATGCGACAGTTAAAAAACCAAAAACCGCGATACTATTTTTCTTGTAGGTCTTGACGAGTAGAACAACGTTTGTTCTACGAAATTTGCCGGACACTAGAATTGTGTAGTTCGTGAACGAACTAGTTCAATTGAACGGGTCACTATACTGAACTGAACGAACTAGTTCACAAAACTCGTTAATTTTACCTCAGTAGTTCACTATGTTTTTTCTTCAACCATACCATTTCTTCTCTCTTCTCTGCTGTTATGTGTTGTTTCAATTTTTATGTCATCATCAATGTATGATTCTACCTATACAAACGCCTTTGTATTAGTTTTTCCAACTCTTCCATTCATATGCCAATAAGATTCCTTTAATAGCGGCTTATTTGAACTGGTGATCTACTGAACGAAATTAACTTTTTAAGTAAAGTGAGCTGGTGAGCTAAAGTGGTGGTGTGCTAAAGTGAGCTGTTGAACTAAATGAACGAACTAGTTCACTCAATTGAACTGAACTAAAAAGAGCGATCACTTAAAATAACTATAGTGCCCAACTCTACCGGACACCCCCAAAATCCCGATTTACAGGTAAAAAACCGATTTTCTTGCCTTTTTTCACTTGAACGCCTATAACATAGACAATTATAAATCGATTTTCAATCTCTAAAAGAATTTGGAAAGAAGAGAATAAACTAGTGTTTATGTACACATTTAGTTTTAATGAAACTTTAATAACTCAGTCAATTGCAAACGTATTTTTCAGAGACTGGTTGCATTATTTTCCTTATAAAATATACTACATGCGTCAATCAATTAAACGTACGGTTATCTCACAATATAATTGGCAAAAAAATTGCCTAAACTAGAAAATTACGGTTAATAACTAAAAAAGTTATATGCGTTCAAGTGAAAAAAGGCAAGAAACTCGGGTTTTCACCCGTAAATCCGGATTTTGGGGGTGTCCGGCAAATTTCGTAGAACGAACGTTGTTCAACTCGCCAAGACCTACAAGAAAAATAGTGTCCCGGTTTTTGGTTTTTGGACTGTCGCACTGTGTTATCGATCCCTTCATATGGTTGTGCAACGCTCTGTCTGAAGGGATAAATGCAACCATATCGACCAATTAGCAAATGAGGCTGTAAGTGCAGCAAACATAGATGACTTTCGGACTGCTTTTAATATCACCAAAGCAGGGCTGTGGAGTCGAGCCAAAACAACTCGACTCCGACTCCCGGAGTCGAATTTTAAAATCATTCGACTCCGACTTCGGCAGTTAAATAACATAAATTTCTGAAATTATATTTCTACTAATACGTGAGTTCATGTTATTGAAAATAAGATATAGCTCTGTTTAAAAAACACAAAAAAGTAGGTATTCTACTGGTATTGAATTAAATAAAATTTTATTATTTATTAATCGAGGCTTGACTTGCAAGTTGCAACTAATATGACAATTCTTACAACATGGAATCATGATAAAATTTTCATCAATCCCTGCATCTGTTTTAATATACCGCAATTTTTGGAAATTATGTCCGCTTCTGGCAACCAGTTTATTCGTTAGTTATTATACCCTATGGTACAGGAGGTTATAAATTAGTTTTTTGACAGATTTGTAAAAAATACTACAGCTAGACACACCTTAAAATATACCATTCTACTCAGAATCATTAGCTGTCCGTTTGTCCATTTTAAGTTGTTCGTAAAGTGTTTGTACCATATTAAATTGTACCAGTATTAAAAATTGGCAATAAGAACTCTTTCAAACTAGGGAGGAAACCTATTGGAATTGGTGAAAATCGGTTCAGGTCGATATTGCCCCCAGATATAAATGTTTCTTTAGATTTGGCCTTGTAACGCTATGGAAGCTGTTTTCACATGCAATCATTTTTATACGCTCCACTATGGGCTGGGGGTATATTCATTTTGCCACTCCGTTTGTAACACCTCTAAATATTGATATGAGACCCCATAAAGTATATATATTCTAAATCGTCGTAAAATTCTAAGACGATGCCATGTCCGTCTGTTGTAATCACGCTACAGTCCGTAATAATAGAGCTAGGTTGATGAAATTTGGTAGAAATATTTCTTATAGTTGCAGATTGTTTGGGATTGCAAATGGCCCATATCGGTCAATGTTTTGATATAGCTCTCTTATATAGGTCGCTCCGAAATACGGATTGTGAGCCATAGCTCCCACATTTTTAAAGCAATTTAGCAGCAACTTTGCAGTTTGTATTCTGTTTTGACAAGAATTCATCAAAGCAAAAATGTTACAAATCGGTTCATATATTGTTATAGTCACCCTATAGAGGTCGCTAAAAAATATACGTATTTAAGCCATAAATACCATATTTTCGAAGCATTTTAACTGAATTTTTGCAGTTTGTATTTAATTAAGACAAGAATTCGTCGCAGTAAACATTTTTTAAATCAGCTCATATTTTGTTATAATCCACTTATAGATATCACTCCCAAAAAGGCTTATTTAAGCCATAAAAACCACGTTTTCTAAGAAATTTAGCTGAAACTATGCAGTTTTTTATTCTATTTTGGCAAGAATTAATCTCAATTAAATGTATACAGATAAAATTTTATGTTGTTGTAGTCCCCGTGTAGATGTAGCTTTTAAAAAGCTAATTTAAGCCGTAAATGCTACATTTTTCAGGTAAAGAGTTTGGCTAAAGAATTTGCGGCCTAAAATTGCAGCGTTCGTTTTTTTAATAATTTACTTAAACAAAAAGGATCGTTTCACGATTTGCTCCATATCCAAAGATTTTTCCAGTAATAAAATTGAATGCAGTCCATGTTGGAGGGTATATAAGATTCGACATGGCCGAACTTAACGCTTTTACTTGTTTAATTTTGTAGGTTAGAATTTATTTATCCAAGAACTTAGAAATAGTGTAAAGTTTTGCAAAAATACTTATTTTGTTAGCTAAATACATATATTCAGAGCTTTCCTAAAACTGTTTTACATACTTAAATATTTGGTTTAAAGCTTCGAATATTTTATACTTCTTTTTTACCAATTTGTTTTCCCAAAATTTTTTCAGTGCAAAAGTTCTATCACATAATTGGTACATTTTGCACAACACATGTCGGAGTCGACCATAATTTTTCGACTCCGGACTCCGACTACTGGTAAATTTCCCATACTGCGACTCCACAGCCCTGCACCAAAGAGCTGGTCAATCGAAACATACCTCTGTCATCTTTGGATGACAGATCTTTGGATGCGACAGTTAAAAAACCAAAAACCGCGATACTATTTTTCTTGTAGGTCTTGACGAGTAGAACAACGTTTGTTCTACGAAATTTGCCGGACACTAGAATTGTGTAGTTCGTGAACGAACTAGTTCAATTGAACGGGTCACTATACTGAACTGAACGAACTAGTTCACAAAACTCGTTAATTTTACCTCAGTAGTTCACTATGTTTTTTCTTCAACCATACCATTTCTTCTCTCTTCTCTGCTGTTATGTGTTGTTTCAATTTTTATGTCATCATCAATGTATGATTCTACCTATACAAACGCCTTTGTATTAGTTTTTCCAACTCTTCCATTCATATGCCAATAAGATTCCTTTAATAGCGGCTTATTTGAACTGGTGATCTACTGAACGAAATTAACTTTTTAAGTAAAGTGAGCTGGTGAGCTAAAGTGGTGGTGTGCTAAAGTGAGCTGTTGAACTAAATGAACGAACTAGTTCACTCAATTGAACTGAACTAAAAAGAGCGATCACTTAAAATAACTATAGTGCCCAACTCTACCGGACACCCCCAAAATCCCGATTTACAGGTAAAAAACCGATTTTCTTGCCTTTTTTCACTTGAACGCCTATAACATAGACAATTATAAATCGATTTTCAATCTCTAAAAGAATTTGGAAAGAAGAGAATAAACTAGTGTTTATGTACACATTTAGTTTTAATGAAACTTTAATAACTCAGTCAATTGCAAACGTATTTTTCAGAGACTGGTTGCATTATTTTCCTTATAAAATATACTACATGCGTCAATCAATTAAACGTACGGTTATCTCACAATATAATTGGCAAAAAAATTGCCTAAACTAGAAAATTACGGTTAATAACTAAAAAAGTTATATGCGTTCAAGTGAAAAAAGGCAAGAAACTCGGGTTTTCACCCGTAAATCCGGATTTTGGGGGTGTCCGGCAAATTTCGTAGAACGAACGTTGTTCAACTCGCCAAGACCTACAAGAAAAATAGTGTCCCGGTTTTTGGTTTTTGGACTGTCGCACTGTGTTATCGATCCCTTCATATGGTTGTGCAACGCTCTGTCTGAAGGGATAAATGCAACCATATCGACCAATTAGCAAATGAGGCTGTAAGTGCAGCAAACATAGATGACTTTCGGACTGCTTTTAATATCACCAAAGCAGGGCTGTGGAGTCGAGCCAAAACTACTCGACTCCGACTCCCGGAGTCGAATTTTAAAATCATTCGACTCCGACTTCGGCAGTTAAATAACATAAATTTCTGAAATTATATTTCTACTAATACGTGAGTTCATGTTATTGAAAATAAGATATAGCTCTGTTTAAAAAACACAAAAAAGTAGGTATTCTACTGGTATTGAATTAAATAAAATTTTATTATTTATTAATCGAGGCTTGACTTGCAAGTTGCAACTAATATGACAATTCTTACAACATGGAATCATGATAAAATTTTCATCAATCCCTGCATCTGTTTTAATATACCGCAATTTTTGGAAATTATGTCCGCTTCTGGCAACCAGTTTATTCGTTAGTTATTATACCCTATGGTACAGGAGGTTATAAATTAGTTTTTTGACAGATTTGTAAAAAATACTACAGCTAGACACACCTTAAAATATACCATTCTACTCAGAATCATTAGCTGTCCGTTTGTCCATTTTAAGTTGTTCGTAAAGTGTTTGTACCATATTAAATTGTACCAGTATTAAAAATTGGCAATAAGAACTCTTTCAAACTAGGGAGGAAACCTATTGGAATTGGTGAAAATCGGTTCAGGTCGATATTGCCCCCAGATATAAATGTTTCTTTAGATTTGGCCTTGTAACGCTATGGAAGCTGTTTTCACATGCAATCATTTTTATACGCTCCACTATGGGCTGGGGGTATATTCATTTTGCCACTCCGTTTGTAACACCTCTAAATATTGATATGAGACCCCATAAAGTATATATATTCTAAATCGTCGTAAAATTCTAAGACGATGCCATGTCCGTCTGTTGTAATCACGCTACAGTCCGTAATAATAGAGCTAGGTTGATGAAATTTGGTAGAAATATTTCTTATAGTTGCAGATTGTTTGGGATTGCAAATGGCCCATATCGGTCAATGTTTTGATATAGCTCTCTTATATAGGTCGCTCCGAAATACGGATTGTGAGCCATAGCTCCCACATTTTTAAAGCAATTTAGCAGCAACTTTGCAGTTTGTATTCTGTTTTGACAAGAATTCATCAAAGCAAAAATGTTACAAATCGGTTCATATATTGTTATAGTCACCCTATAGAGGTCGCTAAAAAATATACGTATTTAAGCCATAAATACCATATTTTCGAAGCATTTTAACTGAATTTTTGCAGTTTGTATTTAATTAAGACAAGAATTCGTCGCAGTAAACATTTTTTAAATCAGCTCATATTTTGTTATAATCCACTTATAGATATCACTCCCAAAAAGGCTTATTTAAGCCATAAAAACCACGTTTTCTAAGAAATTTAGCTGAAACTATGCAGTTTTTTATTCTATTTTGGCAAGAATTAATCTCAATTAAATGTATACAGATAAAATTTTATGTTGTTGTAGTCCCCGTGTAGATGTAGCTTTTAAAAAGCTAATTTAAGCCGTAAATGCTACATTTTTCAGGTAAAGAGTTTGGCTAAAGAATTTGCGGCCTAAAATTGCAGCGTTCGTTTTTTTAATAATTTACTTAAACAAAAAGGATCGTTTCACGATTTGCTCCATATCCAAAGATTTTTCCAGTAATAAAATTGAATGCAGTCCATGTTGGAGGGTATATAAGATTCGACATGGCCGAACTTAACGCTTTTACTTGTTTAATTTTGTAGGTTAGAATTTATTTATCCAAGAACTTAGAAATAGTGTAAAGTTTAGCAAAAATACTTATTTTGTTAGCTAAATACATATATTCAGAGCTTTCCTAAAACTGTTTTACATACTTAAATATTTGGTTTAAAGCTTCGAATATTTTATACTTCTTTTTTACCAATTTGTTTTCCCAAAATTTTTTCAGTGCAAAAGTTCTATCACATAATTGGTACATTTTGCACAACACATGTCGGAGTCGACCATAATTTTTCGACTCCGGACTCCGACTACTGGTAAATTTCCCATACTGCGACTCCACAGCCCTGCACCAAAGAGCTGGTCAATCGAAACATACCTCTTCAGAGCCTTGTGAGGGAAGAACTAGACAATCTCCTCAACACCGATGATGAAAAACTTTCCCGTTGGAGACAACACTTTTTTAATCTCCTGAATGTTAAAATCGATCCAATACAACAGCAACTACATTTTGACCCCACCACCTATCAGGCAAATACAAGTTTCCACTGCTATTAAACAACTGCCAAATGGAAAGCGGCCGGTATCGATGACATACCCGCCGAAATATACAAGGCCGACATAAACATCAGCGCTGAAATTCTTCTCCCTCTGATATCAGAATTAGGAGCAAAAATCCTTTCCGAGCAGATGGAAAGGTGCCATACTAGTGAAAATTACAAAGAAAGGAGGCTTTTCTGTGAACAGGTAGGCAGCGTTAATAGCATGTCTAAAATGAAAAAGTTCCTCTCAAATAGTCATGTCCAACCCGAAACACTGGTGGATGACACGGGTAAAAGGATGGAAACTATAGAGGATACCGTAAGGCTCTTGATGAAAACCCATTTTCCGACTGGTAATGCTGGAACGACAGATAAACAGTTACAGAATGAAAATGTATTGCATCAAGTACCTATTACGGATATAACAGATGGTATGGTTAAAGAAGCGATAAAAAGTTTCTCTCCCTTTAAGGCTGCGGGACCGGATGGAATATTTCCAGCACTTCTGCAGAATGAAGTGGATCTGGTATCAACTCATCTGGCTGGAATGTCCACTGCATGTGTAACCCATTATTATACCCCAAAATCAAGGGTGGTCTTCATACCAAAGCCTGGTAAGGCGAGTTATACGACCCCAAAGGCTTATCGACCCATTAGCCTAACTTCTTTCCTGTTAAAAACAATGGAGCGAATAATTCATAACATGGTCAAAAGTAATATAGCGGATGACAGGATAAAATTCAAACAACGCGCCTATGTCAAAGGAAGATCAGTGGAAACAGCTCTGCATGAGGTAGTGCACCACATAGAAGAGTCCTTCAGTAAAGAAATGTATACACTTGCTGTTTGCATATACACTGAGGGTGCATTTAACAATGTACAGACCGATACACTTATCCAGTCCTTAGACGAGTTTCAGGTTGACCGGGCGCTGAAAAACTGGATCAATAATATGCTAAGGAATAGGTGGATTATTTGTGGGTCATATGACTTAACAATTAGAGACTAGATACCTCAGGGGGCATTTTATCGCCTCTTCTATGGGTTACGACGATACACAGTCTCCTAAAAGCCGTCACCAATGAAGGACTTAAACTAGTCTGTTATGCAACGTTATAATACTTCAAAGGGGCTTTCATCCAAATCTATTATGCAGAAGAGCTGAAGAGGCACTTAACATAGCATATAACTGGCCACAACCAAGGGGATTAAATGTTAACCCAGACCAAACAGAAATATGTCTATTTACAAGGAAAACGAAGATCCCGTTTTACCCGGCCTCGATTCCTGAATAAGACAATTGCTATAACTAAAAAAGTAAAATACTTGGATCTGAAACTGTATTGGAAAGATCATCTTGAAGAAAGAGTTACAAAGGTCCACAGATGTTGGTCGTTGTGCAGAAGAGCTATAGGTTCAAAATGGGGACTACGTTCAAATATGACTCACTGGCTTTACATGAGCGTGATTAGACCAATAATCACCTACGCCTGTGTAGACATCCCTATAAAATATGAGGCGGCCCTCACAGCAAGACGTCTACAAGTGATGGGTGAATGGATAAATCAGGACCACAAGTCGTACCATCAGAAGATTTTAGAATCTCTAGTTGGTCACATTCAAATGCCAGAAATCTCCGACCGCATTCCTGAAGTGCGGCTTACAGCTACCTGTGATACGTTTGTGCCAGACAAACGCTCCTGGGAAAATTGAACTTTGGCCCATGTGCCAGTGGGAACCAGCTGCTACACGGATGGGTCCAAGCGAGGAGGAAGGACGGGTCTGGGACTTTTTATTGATGAGCCAGAAGTTGAACTTCACTTCCGCCTCCCTGACCATAAGACGGTATTTCAAGCAGAAGTTCGAGCAATCACGGAGTGTGTGAACTGGCTCAGTAACACCACAAAGCCTAAATATGCCAACATCTTCACAGATAGCCAAATGGCGATTAAAGCAATAACATCGGAAAGGGTCAAATCCAGAACTGTGTTGGACTGTAAAAGAACGATAAATGATTACTCAGCCCATGCATGGTCAATTGCGTATTTCCTGGGTACCAGGACACAACGGAGTGATTGGAAATGAACGGGCAAACAGCTTGGCTTCAAAGGGCAGAGAACTTCGAGTAATAAACTTGGAAAATTGGAAACCTGTCGAAGCCACGAAACATGAGTTGAAGCACTGGGCAGTGATGGCTCACAAAACTGTGTGGAATAGCGCAACAGTAGGAGCAACTGCAAAGATACTGTGGGGTGACCCAAATGAAAAGAAAACAAGAAGTCTTCTGAAACTAAACAAGATCGATATTAATAAGATGATGAGTGTTCTAACGGGACACTCAAGCTTACAAGCACATCTACATCGCATAGAACTAGCAGGAAACGACGAATGCAGGGCATGCAGGGAAAACATCGAAACGATGGAACAGTTTCTGTGTCACTGCCCGGCTTTCACACATGCAAGATCCCAACATTTCTGGTCCGATATATTACCAGACTTGACTCATCTTAGAGGATATGACTGTAAGATACTGAGAAAATTCGTGTCTAGTACCGATTTTCTGTAACTCGTGAGGTATAACAAGAAAAAGCGTTAAGTTCGGCCATGCCGAATCTTATATACCCTCCACCATGGATAGCATGTGACCTCACAAAATAACTCAAAACTAAAGAAAACCAGTAAGGAAAGGCAGAAAGTCGGGCGGGGCCGACTATATAATACCCTACACCTCCCTAACGATGCGATAAGGGTCATTGCCATAATAATTTGGAATAATTGGTAAATGGGTAGAAACATATTATCTAATTCTGAAACGATAATCGCTAAATTAAGTAATATTCGTTCCCAAATTGAGAAACATCTTTCTGGAAAATTTTAATGATCGGAAGTAAAATACAACTTCTATAGCGGTTTGATACCAAATCAGGAGGAACATATATATCTAGCTTTAATATAAATCTGAACCGATCTTCTCTGAATACTCATTCATGTAAAAAGACCTCCTTCTGTCGAATTTCGTACTGATCGGATATAAAATACAGTCTCTACAGCGCTTACATGTCAAATCGGGGGTAACATATATATGGGAGCTATATCTAAATCTAAATCGAGTTTCTCCGAATTTGGCGGTATTCCTTCATGTAGAAAGAAACCTCCTTTTGCCGACTTTCGCACTGATCGGATATAAAATAACATTTTTACAGCGCTCACATGTCAAATCGGGGGTTACGTATATATGGGGGTGTTCATGAACGACATGCAACATACTTTTGTCTAACATTGCATGCAAGTATTGCTATAAATTTCACCAGTATTGTTTCTAACTTAGGTACATATCGTCGGCTTAATGCTATTTTGGTTCATACGCCATTTTTGTGTTTTTTGAGGTAGGAGTTGATACTATAGGTTCCAAGCATGCTCTTTCAGAATCTGCAATCATCTTTTTCCTATCTCGCCTAGTTTTCGAGATATTGGTAGGGTAAATTTGTTTTACTCTGAATAGCGGGAAATAATTTCGATATTTTTGTTCTATGTATCAATTTTTCTATCGCCCTATATTTTTCACTCAGTATTTTACGTTCTTTCGATCACAATATGTAAATTAGTGTCCTTCCATACCGACCCTTTTTGTGGTCCATGTAATACAAATACGAAAAAATATTAAAACAAAAGTGGATATGGACCAAAATGCCAAGTACAAAAGTTGTTATAACTTGCTTATTTTTGGATGCAATGGCATAGAAATGCATGAGAATCATACAAACACTGTTGGGAATCCTATGAAATAAAAAGTGTGTAACTCTTCAGTCCCGTTTTTACTCAAACAATAAATTGCGTTTTTCTCCGTTCATACAAAATGGCGCATGGAACAAAATAGCATTAAGCCGACGATATACCAAATGTACCTAAATCAATATCGTATGATATTGCTGTACTTATTTTTTGTCTCCGCTGATTTGGATCTTACACATCGTATGACTTTACACACCATGCACATAGATATGTCTTCTCTGCTGACGCTTGGTATGTCTGGCTAGAGACAAGACATCAACTTATTCATTCTTCTTTCATATTTTATACGCATATATATCTAAATATACAATTCTACGCATATACATATCTATGCATATACATATCTATGCATATGCATATCTACGCAAATCTGTATATATATTAGCTTGTAAATCATGCACTTTACCAAACTAAACATTGTAATTTCAATGCAAAATTACTTTAGCTTCGCCCTTTGGAGAAACAAGCGATTAGCTTCGCGAATAAAGTGAAACATTTATTACAAATAATACCTTATGGTGAAATAAAATCCAAACCAAATTGTTTTATTCCTCGCCATAAGTGTTGGTCCTTCCTGGAACCGGATAAATCGACATATCCAAAATAATCAATCAAATATTTATTGATTAAAAGTTAAAACATAAAGTCGAGTTCATTGGTGATTGCTCTTCGCATATTATGGCCGATGAAATAAATAAGTTGGTAGCACAAAGGGGACGGTTGAAGGGCTTTTTAACGCGAGCTCTTGCCTTTGCTGAATCCCCGCCTGACGACTGTAGCTTCGAGAACGTTGTGAGTAGATTGGAGCGTCTGGAAGAGGTGTGGAAGGGATTTGTTACATGCACTGATGAACTACACAAATATAAGAATGAAGAAAATTTTGTCGACCCAGAAGCCGATGTTGACTCATATGAAGACAAGTATTTAGCGGCACGTGGTAATCTGTATGCCTTAAGAACCCTACACACTCCTAAGCCCACCACTAGCACTGTCTATAGCGATGCCATAGAAAAGCTAGCTGATCAACAAGCAGCGTTTCTGGAGAAATTTTCAACGACTACAACACCCAAAGAAAATGAGTTGCCCCGAATAAATATTCCTGTTTTTTCTGGTTTTACATAGATTGGCCAAGCTTTAAGGATCTCGTCGAAAGTACAGTTGCCTCAAAATCGTCTCTAACAAACACGCAAAAGTTTCATTACCTCAAGTCGTTACTTAAAGACGAAGCTGCTCGATTGATACAACATATCCCTGTAACAGAAGCTGCTTATGAAACCTTTATAGAATCGTTCATGGCTCTTCCATCTGTCTCTACTAAAAATGGCGTTATTTTGAGGAAGATTTCTGATGAGGCCAATGAAATCGTTCGAGGTCTAGGCGCCATACGCAAGGATGATCGAGACTCTTGGCTTATTTACTTGTTGCTGGCAAAACTTGACCCTGAATCAAAAGGTCGTTGGATACATGATAGTCGCGACAATCCGAGTCCGACTATAGAGGATTTCCTAGAATTTTTGGACAACCGGTGTGAGGAAGTGGAACTTTGCCAACGTAAATCGCCCTCACAGGTTAGGCAAGGTCATTCTAGTAAGTCACAGACTAATTACGCAAAGTGTCTGGTGAGTACAAATGGCAAATCAAATAATTGTTTCAAATGCAAATCCTCTGAGCACTCAATTTTTAAATGTCCTATATTTCTCCAACATGGTCTCAATGAGCACCGTAATTTTGTGAAAGAGTCATCCTTGTGCTACAATTGCCTCAGGCCTGGGCATGCTGTTTTGAATTGCTCTTCAAAAAATAGATGCAAACAGTGTCGACGACGCCATCACTCACTTCTACATGTGTCTGGTGCTGCACCAGGTGATATGTCTCACTCCTCACCACTTACTGCGCCATGTGATATGCCTTCTGTATCTTCGTCTGCGGCAAATCCGCTTACAACACAAGAACCTAGTACTTCACCTGCTGTTGCTTACTGGATTCCGCCTCTAAGCTGTCTTATATTACCGAAAGTTGTGTTCAGCGCTTAGGACTTGCACGGTCTCGCTCTAGAATATAATTAACGGGATTTCATCGGTGGAGGCTGAAACTACTCGTGGATTTTGTCGTATTGTGGCACGGTCTCGGGTCTCGGATCATTCAATTGACGCAACAGTTCATGTTTTGTCGACAATTACTACTTCGCTTCCAAGTTACTCTTTTGAAAATAAGTCTGTATACCTTCTCAAAGATTTACCTCTCGCTGACCCCGACTACAATGTTTCGTCAGAAATTGATTTATTATTTGGGCTCGAAAACATCTGGGATATCTTCACATTCAGCAAGCGTTTAGATACAAAAGGAAACACCATTGCAATTTCAACAATTTTTGGATGGGTGGTTACATGTGCAGAAATCAATCAGGTTTGTACCCCAACTTTATCTGTTGTCGCCACCGTAGATATCGATCGATGCCTCCGAAGTTTTTGGGAAATAGAAGAATCAGAATATCATGTGAAAGTCAATCCTGATGATGTCTACGTCGAGTCTCACTTTCAAGCAACACACACTAGAGCTAGCGACGGTAAATATCTACTGCAACTTCCATTCAAAACTGAAGATCCACGATTTGGAGACACTATCAAAGGAGCTGTAACTCGATTTTACGCTGTAGAAAGACGACTTCAGTGAAATTCCACACTAAGAGAGCAGTATATAACTTTTATGAGAGATTATGCAAAATTGGGCCACATGCGCCAACTTACGTCGAATGAAGTCAAAGTTACCGATGGTAGGGTATACTATTTGCCCATCACCCCGTCCTTGGTGACAAAATACGCGTTGTATTTGATGGCTCTTTCCAAGACTCAAATGGTACTTCACTCAACAACACACTGTTTATTGGACCTAGCATTCAACGGGATTTATTCTCTGTCTGTTTACGTTTTCGTTTTCATCGCTACGTTTTCTCTGCTGATATTGTGAAGATGTTTCGGCAGATTTGGATTGCTGAGAACCATAGAAACTACCAACGAATCGTCTGGAGAGAATCGCCGCAAGAAGACTTAAAACATTTCCAATTGTGCACTGTCACGTATGGCACAGCTTGCGCACCCTACCTGTCCGTTCGCACTTTACAACAATTGGCGAACGATTACAGTACTGCATATCCAGTGGCCTCGCAAACTTTGCTCGAGGATTTTTATGTAGATGATGTACTCACGGGAGCTGCATCAGAAGAGGAAATTTTACTCAAGCGTGATGAACTTGTAAAATTATTGTCTCATGCTGGTTTAGAATTGAGAAAATGGATTTCAAACTGTCCCAATATATCACAGAGTACTCATGATCACTCATTTCTAAAATCTGCAGATACGGATGTCAAGAAAGTTCTGGGAGTCTACTGGAAGCCAGCCGAAGACAAATTTGGATAGAAAATAGAACTTACATCGGATCCAGCCTCAACAAAACGACAAGTGCTGTCTGATGTATCTAGAATATTTGACCCCATGGGCCTGGTAGCCCCAGTTGTCGTGCAATTTAAGATCTTATTAAGAGACCTCTGGTCCAATAACCTTTCTTGGGATGAAGTACGTCCTGAGAATCTGTCTGCCCGGTGGACGCAGTATCGAGAGGACTTGCGTGCTTTGGAAAAATTGGATATGCAACGATTTATTGTCAATGAGTCATCAAAATTAGAATTGCATGGATTCTCAGACGCCTCAGAGCAAGCATATTCTGCGGCAGTCTATTCTCGGTTTGAAGATGAGTTTGGTGTCTTTCATGTTAACCTTATTGCTGCTAAAACTCGCGTGGCTCCTATCAAACAGAAATATCTACCACGCCTGGAATTATGTGGTGCGCTATTGTTGTCCCGCTTGCTCAAACGCGTAAAGGAAGCTTTGCCACATCGGTCCTTGGTAATTCGCGCTTGGTGTGATTCAACAATTGTGCTATCTTGGCTTTCGCAACCGCCTATTAAACTAAAAACCTTTGAAGCCAATAGAACGTCCGAAATTTTCGAATATTTCCCTAGAACATTTTGGAGTCATGTATCCTCTAAAGAAAATCCTGCAGATTGTGCCTCACGCGGTATGCCAGCCTTAGCTCTTCTTAGTTTTGACCTGTGGTGGAATGGACCTAAATGGCTAAGCTATAGTTTTGAATATAATTGTATTACAAATCGTTTAAATTCCTTTGATATAATTACAGACAAAGACGCATTTTCAGCAATGAAGACGTCAACTAGTTCAATGGTTGTTACAGTTGCAGATTATAACCCACTAGAAGATATAGTTAGCCGAGTGTCAAAATGGACTAAAATGGTTCGAATTGTAGCTTATATACTGAAGTTTCTTAAGCCGGCAACGCAACATAATCCAGCAAGTGCGTCAGATAAATCCTTCAACGAACATCAACGGGCCAAAATTATCTTGCTGAAACATGCACAAAATATCTTCAATGACGACCGAGTTCACTTACAAAAGAGACATCCCGTTAGTGCCCGGTCTTCATTATTAAAACTCTGTCCATTTCTTGATAACAATGGATTGATTCGAGTGGGTGGCCGTTTGCGCCATTCGGAGTTGGATGCTTCCACACAAAACCCAATACTCTTGCCAAAGTCTAGTCGAATCAGTCAACTAATCCTAGAGGACCTACATGAACGAAATCTTCATCCAGGTGTTTCTGCCCTATTCGTTATCGCCCGTCAAACATATTGGATTATGGGAGCTCGAAACCTTATCCGAAAGATAACTCATAATTGGCAGATTAATACGCAGCAGCTCATGGCAGACTTGCCGAGTGTTCGTGTTCGACAAGCATTCCCCTTTGAAAACACTGGCTGTGACTACGCAGGACCCATACTATTAAAATAGTATTCTGGACGAAATGCCCGAAAATCTAAGGGATACATCTGCCTATTTGTCTGTCTCGTTACCACAGCTCTTCATTTGGAACTAGCCACAGATTTGAGCACCGATTGTTTTATTGCCGCTCTCCGAAGATTTATTTCCCGAAGAGGAAAGTGTCGTCAGATTTTCAGCGACAATGGAAGGAATTTTCTTGGTGCCTCTCGAGAGTTGAACGAGATGCATAAAGTCATAATGTCGCAAACTCATAATGAAATTGTCTCCGCATCTTTAGCTGAAGACGGAATACAATGGAATTACATTCCACCATTCGCTCCACATTGGGGTGGAATATGGGAATCGGCGGTACGATCGGTGAAACTGCACCTTAAACGAGTTGTAATGAATGCAGAATTAACCTTTGAACAGATGCACACACTTTTGGCTCAAATCGAAGCAATTGTCAATTCGAGACCCATTGGTATTGCTCCGGACACTGAATGTAGATACCTTTCCCCTACGCATTTTCTTATAGGCCGACCATACACCACCGTACCTGAAGGTGATCTCGTCGAATTGAGGTCAAATAAGCTTGGGTACTGGCAACATGTACAAAATATGTTTCAAGGATTTTGGCGGCGGTGGCACCAGCAATATTTGACATCTCTGCAACAGCGGCCAAAATGGAATCGACCTAAAACAAACTTAACAGCGGGAGCAATTGTTGTGGTTAAGGACAAAAATCTTCCCCCTTCTAAATGGCTGATGGCAAAAGTAATAGAGACTTATCCTGGGCATGACGGTAAAACTTAAAACACAGTATGGCGAGATGACACGTGCCATTACATCTCTGGTCCAGTTACCTGTATTCTGAAATGATCTTTCAGGGGGGCCGGGATGTTCATGAACGACATGCAACATACTTTTGTCCAACATTGCATGCAAGTATTGCTATAAATTTCACCAGTATTGTTTCTAACTTAGGTACATATGTATGTACGCACATATGCCCAAAATGCTTAAACCAAATGTACCTAAATCAATATCGTATGATATTGCTGTACTTATTTTTTGTCTCCGCTGATTTGGATCTTACACATCGAATGACTTTACACACCATGCACATAGATATGTCTTCTCTGCTGACGCTTGGTATGTCTGGCTAGAGACAAGACATCAACTTATTCATTCTTCTTTCATATTTTATACTAAATATACAATTCTACGCATATACATATCTATGCATATACATATCTATGCATATTCATATCTACGCAAATCTGTATATATATTAGCTTGTAAATCATGCACTTTACCAAACTAAACATTGTAATTTCAATGCAAAATTACTTTAGCTTCGCCCTTTGGAGAAACAAGTGATTAGCTTCGCGAATAAAGTGAAACATTTATTACAAATAATAAATGTTACCTTATGGTGAAATAAAATCCAAACCAAATTGTTTTATTCCTCGCCAGGGGGCTTTATCTAAATCTGAACCGATTTCTTCCAAATTTAAAAGTGTTCATTCATATAATAGGAAACCTCTTTCTGACGAATTTCATACTGATCGGATATAAAATACAGTTTTTACAGCGCTTACGTATGAAATCGGGGGTAACATATATATGGGGGCTATATCTAAATCCGAACCGATTTTCTCCGAATTTGGCAGTATTCCTTCATGTAATAAGAAACCTCTTTCTGCCGAATTTCGCACTGATCGGATATAAAATACAGTTTTTACAGAGCTTACATGTCAAATCGGGCGTAACATATATATGGGGCTATATCTAAATCTGAACCGATTTTCTCCGAATTTAGCAGTATTCCTTCATGTAATAAGAAACCTCTCTTTGCCGAATTTCGCACTGATCGGATATAAAATAAAATTTTTACAGCGCTTACATGTCAAATCGGGGGTAACGTATATATGGAGGCTATATCTAAATCTGAACCGATTTTAACCAAATTCAATAAGGATCGTCCTTGGGCCAAAAGATATGTGTAAAGTTTCGTCGAGATCGGACCATAATTCCGACCTGTACTTTGATTACAAGAATACATGCACAGACAGACAGACAGACGGACAGACGGACAGACGGACATAGCTAAATCAACTCAGAAAGTGATTCTAAGTCGATCGGTATAATAAACGATGGGTCTATTTCTTCTCCTTTTTGGTGTTACAAACAAATGCACAAAGTTATAATACCCTGTACCACAGTGTGGTGTAGGGTATAATAACACCGATAAACACAAAAAAATATAGTAGATGAGAACTGTAGGAATCACAACAAGTTAGATGCTATATATGGGAGCTATATCTAAATATGGACCGATATGGCCCATTTGATCTTAGACCCCATAAAGTATATACATTCTTAATCGTCGTAAAATTCTAAGACGATTTAGCCATGTCCGTCTGTCCGTCCGTCCGTCTGTGGTAATCACGCTACAGTCCGCAATAATAGAGCTATGTTGATCAAATTTGGTATAAATATTTCTTATATTTGCAGGTTGTTTGGGATTGCAAATGGGCCATATCGGTCAATGTTTTGATGTAGCCCCCATATATAGTATCTAACTTGCTGTGATTCCTACTGTTCTCATCTACTATATGTTTGCTACTGTTCTCATTTTGTGAGGTCACATGCTATCCATGGTGGAGGGTATATAAGATTCGGCATGGCCGAACTTAACGCTTTTACTTGTTTTATTTATTTGTATTATGGTGTAACAAAATCGACTGCAAAGGGAATCCTGAGCGCGGCTTTTCATATCGAAGATATAGGACTAAAAGTAAAAATTCCATTTTTGGGGATTTTTGATGTATTTTTTGGGAATTCAGGGATTTTCCATTAGAAATTTCCACATGTTGCGTTTGATTATTATGTCTAATATCAAAATAAAGAACATTAAAAAAAATTATCAAAATATATACATTTTTAAGAATTTTATACCGTATTTACGATTCTGTCTATATGCAAATATTTTTTTTAATTTTTCCCTACCTTCTTGTACTTATTGGTTATTATATCAGTCAATACGAACTGATTTCTTGTAGATCACATGTTTTTTTATCAAAAAATAATAAAATTTAGTAAGAAGAAAAATCGTAAAATTGAGTAAGAAGGATAAAAGATGTAGGCCTTTATAATATGTTGGTGTGACTCTTGTTGCCTTAAATTTGTGTATACCCATTTTGTAAGCGAAAGACCCACTTCTTGAGAAAAATAATTTATTTTCGTATTTTATTTCTGTAATATATAGTCTATTATTTTATTTCTGAAAATAATCTGAATAATCCACGTCTAGGAGATAAAGCAAATCCTTGTATTACTCAGGATTGTCACATGTCAAAGATCGGTAACATATCCATCTTTTTCATATTAAAGATAGAACAGGATCGGAAGATAGGAGAAGATTTACAAATATATCTTCATTTTGAAATTCTCTTGAACTTTTTTGGGAGTGAAATTGCTGAACATTGCGAAAATCGCGATTTCGTGCCTCCTGGGCTTTTTCCGTAAGCTCTCCCAAAGGGAGAATATGAAATGCAATAATTATATATCCATGACGCAATACTTTATGTACTGTTGGGGTCATATCTTTCCATGGATACAGTTCTATTAGATGTTTCGAAATACATAGACAGTATTTTCCAAATTTTTCTGCATTCACATTTTTCTTGCTGTTGATTGCCATTAGAATTATGTTGATTTATGTTGATACTTTATGTACTGTTGGGGTCATATCTTTCCATGGATACAGTTCTATTAGATGTTTCGAAATACATAGACAGTATTTTCCAAATTTTTCTGCATTCACATTTTTCTTGCTGTTGATTGCCATTAGAATTATGTTGATTTTTCTCAGTAATTCCATATCAATTCCTGTGATCTTAGATGCGATTTCATAATCCTTGAAGAAACGCCTTGCAGTGTTACCATCATTTGTAAGATATATTTCCATATCCCACTAGTGGTTTGTCGACATTTAATCCAGTCGCTTTCCAAAATTCCTCTTGAATTCTTTTTTTCTGGAACGCTCTCGATGCTTTTAATTCCTTTTTGTCCGGTACTTTGTTTGCATTCTCTGGATTACTATAATAATGTAGGTTAGGTTAGGTTAGGTTGAAGAGAGGAGACGTTTAAAACGTCTCATGTCCATGGACATACACTTAAGCCAGTGGTTCGGCCTGTTGTTCGCTCCTTATTTATGATTTTCATACCCCACGGATTACAGAAAATCGGTACTAGACACGAATTTTCTCAGTATCTTCCAGTCATATTCTCTGAGATGAGTCAAGTCTGGCAATATGTCGGACCCAAAATGTTCGTATCTTGCATGTGTGAAAGCCGGGCAGTGACACAGAAAATGTTCCATCGTTTCGATGTTTTCCCTGCATGCCCTGCATTCGTCGTTTCCTGCTAGTCCTATGCGATGAAGATGTGCTTGTAAGCTTGAGTGTCCCGTTAGAACACTCATCATCTTACTAATATCGATCTTGTTTAGTTTCAGAAGACTTCTTGTTTTCTTTTCATTTGGGTCACGCCACAGTATCTTTGCAGTTGCTCCTACTGTTGCGCTATTCCACACAGTTTTGTGAGCCATCACTGCCCAGTGCTTCAACTCATTTTTCGTGGCTTCGAAAGGTTTCCAATTTTCCAAGTTTATTACTCGAAGTTATCTGCCCTTTGAAGCCAAGTTGTTTGCCCGTTCATTTCCAATCACTCCGTTGTATCCTGGTACCCAGCAAAGACGCAATTGACGCTGAGTAATCATTTATCGTTCTTTTACAGTCCAACACAGTTCTGGATTTGACCCTTTCCGATGTTATTGCTTTAATCGCCATTTGGCTATCTGTGAAGATGTTGGCATATTTAGGCTTTGTCGTGTTACTGAGCCAGTTCACACACTCCGTGATTGCTCGAACTTCTGCTTGAAATACCGTGTTATGGTCAGGGAGGCGGAAGTGAAGTTCGACTTCTGGTTCATCAATAAAAAGTCCCAGACCCGTCCTTCCTCCTCGCTTGGACCCATCCGTGTAGCAGCTGGTTCCCACTGGCACATGGGCCAAAGTTCCATTTTCCCAGGAGCGTCTGTCTGGCACAAACGTATCACAGGTAGCTGTAAGCCGCACTTCAGGAATGCGGTCCGAGATTTCTGGCGTTTGAATGTGACCAACTAGATATTCTAAAATCTTCTGATGGTACGACTTGTGGTCTCGATTTATCCATTCACCCATCACTTGTAGACGTCTTGCTGTGAGGGCTGCCTCATACTTTATACGGATGTATATTGGTTTGATGTGCAGTGTAGTCTCCATCGCTTTTGTTGGTGCAGTTCTAAATGCCCCGCTTATGCCTAGACAGCACATACGTTGAATTTTTTGCAAAGGTATTACGTTGCACTTCTTGTCCATTGATGTCCACCACACTACAGAGGCGTAGGTGATTATTGGTCTAATCACGCTCAGGAATCGAGGCGGGGTAAAACGTGGGATCTTCGTTTTCCTTGTAAATAGACATATTTCTGTTTTGTCTGGGTTAACATTTAATCCCCTTGGTTGTGCCCAGTTATATGCTATGTTGAGTGCCTCTTCAGCTCTTCTGCATAATAGATTTGGATGAAAGCCCCTTAGAAGTATTACAACGTCGTCTGCATAACAGACTGGTTTAAGTCCTTCATTGGTGAGGGCTTTTAGGAGAATGTATATGGTCGTAACCCATAGAAGAGGCGATAAAATGTCCCCCTGAGGTATACCACGATTTACCTTGTCTCTAATTTTTCGTCATATGACCCACAAATAATTCACCTATTCCTGAGCATATTGTTGATTCACTTTTTCAGCGCCCGGTCAACCTGAAACTCGTCTAAGGACTGGATAAGTGTATCGGTCTGTACATTGTTAAATGCGCCCTCAATGTCTATGCAAACAGCAAGTGTATACATTTCTTTACTGAAGGACTCTTCTATGTGGTGCACTACCTCATGCAGAGCTGTTTCCACTGATCTTCCTTTGACATAGGCGTCTTGTTTGAATTTTAGCCTGTCATCCGCTATTTTAGCCTGTCATCCGCTATTTTACCTGACCATGTTATCAATTATTCGCTCCATTGTTTTTAACAGGAAAGAAGTAAGGCTAATGGGTCGATAAGCCTTTGGGGTCGTATAACTCGCCTTGCCAGGCTTTGGTATACCCCAAAAAAACTGGCAGGAAGCAAGGGTGGTCTTCCCCTTGATTCCTGCCAGTTTTTTGGGGTATACGAATGGGTTAGGCATGCAGTGAACACTCCAGCCAGATGAGTTGACACCAGATCCACCTCATTCTGCAGAAGTGCTGGAAATATTCCATCCGGCCCCTTAAAGGGAGAGAATCTTTTTATCGCTTCTTTAACCATACCATATGTTATATCAGTAATAGGTACTTGATGCAATACATTTTCATTCTGTAACTGTTCCTCTGTTGGTCCAGCATTACCAATAGGAAAATGAGTTTTCATCATGAGCCTTACGGCCTCCTCTATAGTTTCCATCCTTTTACCCGTTTCATCCACCAGTGTTTCGGTTTGGACATGAGTTTTTGAGAGGAACTTTTTCATTTTAGACATGCTGTTAACGCTGTCTACCTGTTCACAGAAAAGCCTCCAGGAGTTACGTTTCGCCGATCTAACGATTTTATTGTATTCTTTGAGTCTTCTGTGGTAGTCGTCCCAATATACTGATTGTTTTTTACGTCGAGCTCTATTGTAAAGTCTGCGGACATCTTTGCCAATCGAGCGAATTTGTCCTGTCATCCAGGGTTTCTCAAAGGCAGATTTCCTTTCTCGAAGTGGGCAACTATCTTCGAATGATTTTACAAGAGCCTCGGTAATCTTCTTAACATTGATATCAATGTCTTCTGCACATAGATAATCGCGTGTAGGCTGCCCCAATCGATTTCTAAGTAGATTTCCGAATTTAGTCCAGTCGGTCTTAGCCTTATTACGGAAACTTATGGGGTTTGGCGGTGGCCGTGCAATTTTAAATCTTATATAACGGTGGTCTGAATAGGAGTGTTCATCCGAAACCCTCCACTCATGAAACTCATCAATAAGATTTTCTGAACATATCGTTATACTCGTATCTAATACTTCTTCCCTAATTTTGTTAACGAAGGTTGCAGTGTTTCCTATGTTAAGAGTTGTGAGGTCATTTGTATTCAAAAATTCTATAAGGGCGTGTCCCCTTTTATTGGTGTTAGTACTACCCCAAGCGATATGATGGGAGTTGGCGTCACATCCAGCTTATAACTCATTACTTGTGTGTTTGGATTCCCTCACCAGACGTTGTAATTCCGACGTAGGTGGCAATGTCGGCGCATCGAATGGCAGATATATTGAAGCCAGGTACATATTTCCATTACCTTGCCTCAGAACCGTTGCGTCCGATGTTGACAACTCTGGAGAGAAAATAAAACATAAGTTTTTATGGCACAGAATACAAGTCCTTGGACGAGTACCTGTGTTAGCGTAGAAAAGGTTGTAGTTCACATGGTTTAATCCAGTAACATTGTTGCTAGTTGTCCATGGTTCCTGGATCAAAGCAATATAAACCCTGCCTTTATTTATGATGTCCATCAGAGCGTTGGATGCTGTTTCGCTCCGGTGGAGGTTTATCTGGATGACCTCAATCATTGTCCTTCCAGTAAAAGTTTCTTTTGGGAGTCTATCCTATCTGGTGGCACCCCCTCATTATTTGGTAGTGGGTCATTCTCCTCCTTTCGTTCACTACCTATTACACCATCTACCAGTCGACAATTTTGGGAGGCGGTGTTATTTTTTGTCGCTCCCTCATTGGTTTGAATCGTTTTGTGGCTCTTTTTATTTTGATCACCACTAGGGTGATCAAAAAACCGGTTATTTTGAAAATACGGTTTTCGGTTTCTTCGAAAATTAAGTTTACTCTAAAACCGGTTTTAGGTTTAACCGAAAATAAAAAACCGGTGAACCGGTTGTTTTCGGTTTTTCTTTTTTAATAAAAATGCATAAATAATGCTCAACATGTTGTTAGATGACGTAGAATAAGCGTAGTGCAAATTCAATATGTAACCATATTCCAATTAAATTAAGATTTATTTGAAAATTTTATTTTAAACACTTCATATCTTTATTTATAATAGGTAATTGTTCCAATTTCATTTAAGAAATAATATTATAATCTCTGCAATATTTGTAATATTAATGAACTTTGATATCTATCCTCAAAATTATACGGTAAAATCAATTTTTTGAAAGAAATCTCTTTAAAAATTGATTATGATTTTTATAAAACTTGACTAATAGTGAAGATCGGCAAAATCTTAGCTTTTAGCATCATATAAATGGCAAACCGATTATATACATTAGGGCGGGTCGATTTAAAAATCGCCCATTGCTCAGTGAAAATCGCATTCTAGGGATCAAAATAAGAAACTTTGCCGAAGGAACCATACCTCTAAAACGAATTCTGATTTCCCGTAATAAATCCCACTTTGACCCATTTAGAGTGCTCCAATCGAGTCCAAATGTATGACCGACCCCCACTCAGTGAAGTGCTCAGTGAAAATCGTATTCTAGGGATCAAAATAAGAATCTTTGCCGAAGGAACCATACCTCTAACACGAATTCTGATGTCCCGGAAAAAATCCCACTTTGACCCATTTAGAGTGCTCCAATCGAGTCCAAATGTATGGAACCCCCAGGGGGTTCCAGTGGGTGTGCCACTGACATGGGTGGGTCGGGCCTCCAAAGTCAGTTGGTGTCGGTCATACATTTGGACTCGATTGGAGCACTCTAAATGGGTCAAAGTAGGATTTTTCAAAATTTGGCGCTACCCAAAAGTTCGACCAAAATTCCGGGACATCAGAATTCGTTTTAGAGGTATGGTTCCTTCGGCAAAGTTTCTTATTTTGATCCCTAGAATACGATTTTCACTGAGCAATGGCGACTTTTTTTGCCTCCCCACAAATCGACCCGGCCTAATATACATATATTATCAGAAGTAGCGGATTCTGCCTTGAGCATACTATAGAGATGAAAACTTGTCGAAATGTGAAACTGAACATATGTATGTATTTTTATTTATACCTACATATGCAGACGAAGTCAATAGAGAAGTTAGCAATGTAAATAGTATAAATACATATAAAACTGAATTTGTAAATCGATGGATATGCACAAATGATGTCAACGGTTTTTATATTGATGTTTTCAAAATTTTAGGTAGGTTCCTGTTTCAAAAATAATATTTTCTTTATCATTTTATAATGGTTTCAAAAAACCGAAAAGTCGAATAAACCGAGTTGAAAAAAACGACGGTTCGAGTTATTCGAAAAAGCAGAAAAACCGGAAACCGATAGGCGGTTTTTAAAGAGAAACCGATTAACCGGTGCGGTTTTTGATTACCCTAATCACAACCTTTGTTGTGAACTTCCTGCAAAAGTGGCGGTACTATTGGTGAACTGGTGGTGTTATTGTCTACTTCCACATCAGCTTTGGCAGTGTCTCACTTGTCTCCATCCGTTCAATACCAGTGTTTGCCTCTTCAGACAGTATATTTGGAGTCGATTCATTTGTCCTGCCAATCGGGACCTTTTCAATTTTGAAAAAGACTGTCCAGATCAAGAAGTACGCCATGCCCTTCTTTATGACAAGATTGTTCTTGGACTCTGGGTCTATGCCTAACACGACGAGAGTACCCTCGGTATCATCCTTCCTATAGAAGACTTTCCACTTTCTCACGGAAAGTTTTGAATTCTGTTTGCCAATGATGTCGAGTATGTACTCTGATGAGAACTTACTGGGACATTCCTTAACATATAGGATCGTTTTTATGAGTTCAGGAATGTCGCTTTTCCTTACCAATTTTAGCTTTGCGCCGTCCCAAGGTGAGGGGAAGCTTGATCGGAAGTAAAATACAACTTCTATAGCGATTTGATACCAAATCAGGAGGAACATATATATCTAGCTTTAATATAAATCTGAACCGATCTTCCCTGAATACTCATTCATGTAAAAAGACCTCCTTCTGTCGAATTTCGTACTGATCGGATATCGTCAAATCGGGGGTAACATATATATGGGAGCTATATCTAAATCTGAACCGATTTTCTTCGAATTTGTCAGTATTCCTCCATGTAATAAGAAACCTCTTTCTGCCGAATTTCGGACTGATCGGATATAAAATACAGTTTTTA
Organism: Eudasyphora cyanicolor; assembly: GCA_963930755.1. NCBI lineage: Eukaryota > Metazoa > Arthropoda > Insecta > Diptera > Muscidae > Eudasyphora > Eudasyphora cyanicolor. The sequence continues at coordinate 98,299,357 of OZ005737.1, forward strand.
CAGCGCTTACAGGTCAAATCGGGGGTAACATATGTATATATGGGTGTTATATCTAAATCTAAATTGAGTTTCTCCGAATTTCGCAGTATTCCTTCAAATTTAAAAGTGTTCATTCATATAATAGGAAACCTCTTTCTGACGAATTTCATACTGATCGGATATAAAGTACAGTTTTTACAGCGCTTACATGTGAAATCGGGGGTAACATATATATGGGCGCTATATCTAAATCCGATCCGATTTTCGAATTTGGCAGTATTCCTTCATGTAATAAGAAACCTCTTTCTGCTGAATTTCGCACTGATCGGATATAAAATACAGTTTTTACAACGCTTACATGTCAAATCGGGGGTAACATATATATGGGGGCTATATCTAAATCTGAACCGATTTTCTCCGAATTTAGCAGTATTCCTTCATTTAATAAGAAACCTCTCTTTGCCGAATTTCGCACTGATCGGATATAAAATAACATTTTTACAGCGCTTACATGTCAAATCGGGGGTAACGTATATATGGGGGCTATATCTAAATCTGAACCGATTTCTTCCAAATTTAACAGTGTTCATTCATATAATAAGAAACCTCTTTCTGCCGAATTTTATATTGATCGGATATAAAATAAAGTTTTTACAGCGCTTACATGTCAAATCGGGGCTAACATATATATGGGGGCTATAACTAAATCTGAACCGATTTTAACCAAATTCACTAGGGATCGTCCTTGGGCCAAAAGATATGTGTAAAGTTTCGTCGAGATCGGACCATAATTGCGACCTGTACTTTGATTACAAGCATACATGCACAGACAGACAGACGGACAGACGGACATAGCTAAATCAACTCAGAAAGTGATTCTAAGTCGATCGGTATAATAAACGATGGGACTATTTCTTCTCCTTTTTGGTGTTACAAACAAATGCACAAAGTTATTATACCCTGTACCACAGTGTGGTGTAGGGTATAATAACACCGATAAACACAAACAAAATATAGTAGATGAGAACTGTAGGAATCACAACAAGTTAGATGCTATATATGGGAGCTATATCTAAATATGGACCGATATGGCCCATTTGCAATCCCAAACAACCTGCAACTATAAGAAGTATTTGTACCAAATTTGATCAACCTAGCTCTATTATTGCGGACTGTAGCGTGATTACCACAGACGGATGGACGGACAGACGGACATGGCTAAATCGTCTTAGAATTTTACGACGATTAAGAATATATATACTTTATGGGGTCTCAGATCAATATTTAGAGGCTGTTTGGCTGTTAGAGAAAATCCGAAGCAAACATTTTGATTGGGGTTTGCCACCCTTCTCCGATTTGGACTTTTTTTACTTAAATTTCAAAAGTTTGATCGATTTTCTCCAATCGCAAAGCTAAATTGTTAAATATTTTTATGCCCTCCACCATAGGATGGGGGGTATATTCATTTTGTCACTCCGTTTGTAACTCCTCTAAATATTGATCTGAGACCCCATAAAGTATACATATTTTTAATCGTCTGTATATTCTTAACCGTCTGTCCGTCCGTCTGTGGTAATCACGCTACAGTCCGCAATAATAGAGTTAGGTTGATCAAATTTGGTATAAATATTTCTTATAGTTGCAGGTTGTTTGGGGTTGCAAATGGGCCATATCGGTCAATGTTTTGATGTAGCCCCCATATATAGCATCTAACTTGCTGTGATTCCTACTGTTCTCATCTACTATATGTTTCCTACTGTTCTCATTTTGTGAGGTCACATGCTATCCATGGTGGAGGGTATATAAGATTCGGCATGGCCGAACTTAACGCTTTTACTTGTTTTATTTATTTGTATTATGGTGTAAAGAAATCAAATGTAAAGGGAATCCTGAGCGCGGCTTTTCATATCGAAGATATAGGACTAAAAGTAAAAATCCCATTTTTGGAGATTTTTGATGTATTTTTTGGGAATTCAGGGATTTTCCATTAGAAATTTCCACATGTTGCGTTTGGTTATTATGTCTAATATCAAAATAAAGAACATTAAAAAAAATTATCAATATATATACATTTTTAAGAAGTTTATGCCGTATTTACGATTCTGTCTATATGCAAAATGTTTTTTTTTAATTTTTCCCCACCTTCTTGTACTTATTGGTTATTATATCAGTCAATATGAACTGATTTCTTGTAGATCACATGTTTTTTTTTATCAAACAATAATAAAATTTTGTAAGAAGAAAAATCGTAAAATTAATTAAGAAGGATAAAAGATGTAGGCCTTTATAATATGTTGGTGTGACTCTTGTTGCCTTAAATTTGTGTATACCCATTTTGTAAGCGAAAGACCCACTTCTTGAGAAAATAATTTATTTTCGTATTTTATTTCTGTAATATATAGTCTATTATTTTATTTCTGAAAATAATCTGAATAATCCACGTCTAGGAGATAAAGCAAATCCTTGTATTCCTCAGGATTGTCACATGTCAAAGATCGGTAACATATCCATCTTTATACCCTACACCACACTGTGGTACAGGGTGTTATGACTTTGTGCATTTGTTTGTAACGCCCAAAAGGAGAAGAGATAGATCCATTGTTTATTATACCGATCGACTTGTAATCACTTTCTGAGTCGATTTAGCTATGTCCGTCTGTCTGTAGATGTATTCTTGTAATCAAAGTACAGGTTGCAAATATGGCCCGATCTTGACGAAACTTTACACATATATTTTTTATGGCCCAAGGACGATCCCTATTTAATTTGGTTAAAATCGGTTCAGATTTGGATATAGCCCATATATATATGTTAGCCCCGACTTGACATGTAAGCGCTGTAAAAACTTTATTTTATATCCGATCAGTATGAATTCAGCAGAAAGAGGTCTCTTATTATATGAATGAACACTGTTAAATTTGGAAGAAACCGGTTCAGATTTAGATATAGCCCCCATATATACGTTACCCCCGATTTCACATGTAAGCGCCATAAAAAATTTATTATACCCTACACCACACTGTGGTACAGGGTATTATAACTTTGTGCATTTGTTTGTAACACCCAAAAGGAGAGAAAATAGACCCATCGTTTATTATACCGATCGACTTAGAATCACTTTCTGAGCTATGTCCGTCTGTCTGTCTGTCCGTCTGTCCGTCTGTGCATGTATTCTTGTAATCAAAGTACAGGTCGCAATTATGGTCCGATCTCTATGTAACTTTACACATATCATTTGTTTGGCCCAAGGACGATCCCTATTGAATTTGGTTAAAATCGGTTCAGATTTAAATATAGCCCCCATATATATGTTACCCCGATTTGACATGTAAGCGCTGTAAAAACTTTATTTTATATCCGATCAGTATGAAATTTAGCAGAAAGAGGTTTCTTATTACATAAAGAAATACTGCTAAATTCGGTGAAAATCGGTTCAGATTTAGATATAGCCCCCATATATATGTAACCCCCGATTTGACATGTAAGCGCTGTAGAAACTGCATTTTATATCCGATCAGTGCGAAATTCGGCAGAAAGAGGTCTCTTATCACATGAAGTAATACTGCCAAATTCGGAGAAAATCAGTTCAAATTTAGAAATAGCCCCCATATATATGTAACCCCCGATTTGACATGTAAGCGCTGTAGAAACTGTATTTTATATACGATCAGTGCGAAATTCGGCAAAAAAAGGTCTGCATTTTATATCCGATAAGTATGAAATTTGGCAGAAAAAGGTTTCCTATTATATGAATGAACACTTTTAAATTTGGAAGAAATCGTTACAGATTTATATATAGCCCCCATATATAAGTTACTCCGATTTGACATGTAAGCCCTGTAAAAATGTTAGTTTATATCCGATCAGTGACTGTATTTTATATCCGATTAGAACAAAATTCGACAGAAAGAGGTATGTTTACATGAATGAGTATTCAGGGAAATCGGTTCAGATTTATATATAACCTCCATATATATGTTCCTCCTGATTTGGTATCAAAGCGCTATATAAGTTGTACTTTACTTCCGATTATTTAAATTTTCCAGAAAGATGTTTGTTAATTTAGGAACGAATATTTCTAAATTTAGCGATTATCGGTTTAGAATTAATTCCTACCCATTTACCAATTATTCCAAATAATTATCGCAATGACCCTTATCGCATTGTTAGGGAGGTGTAGGGTATTATATAGTCGGCCCCGCCCGACTTTCTGCCTTTCCTTACTGGTTTTATAACCGATCAGTGTGAAATTCGGCAAAAAGAGGTTTCTTATTACATGAAGGAATACTGCCAAATACGGAGAAAATCGGTTCAGATTTAGATATAGCCCCCATATATATGTTACCCCCGATTTTACATGTAAGAGCTGTAAAAAGTGTATTTTTAATCCGATCAGTACGAAATTCCAAGGTAGTACCAATTACTCCAAGGTAGTACCTACACGCTGAAAAAAAATCGCTTCTGTAGTATATTGTCCCAAACATATTCGGCTTGAAGTATACATATGTTTAGGGTACACTCCAAATATATAATATTTGACACCCACAAATATTATATGTTTTGGGAGGTTTTAAACCAAAATATGTTCACATTCTAATATTTTTTTATTTGGAACTAGTTTTTCTGAAACAAAGATTAATTTGTCTTTAAATATTTTGGCAATGGATCATAGTCTTAATATAGAGACAAGTTTTCTGTTTTTTAGATGTTCAAAGAGCAATTTTTTTTTATAAATTTTACATTTTTGTAAAACTTAATTGAAACTTAAATCGTATAATATTTCGTAAATATAAATTGCATTAATGGATTGACAAAAAGTGATGAATTGGAATATTTATAAATTAAAAGACATTTTTAGCTACAGAGTTTAACACGAAAACTAGGATAAACTAACTAAAATTCGAATAAGTCAGCAAAGTTTTAAAAATCTTTTTTAAATAAAATATATTTGGAAAACTTCTTAAACAATAACATTGTTTGTGTGTAAATACATATTTTATTTGTGCAAGTCAGTTTGCAAATAAACTATGTTCTAATATATTAACATATGTGTTCCAAACGAAATTTCTTAATTTTTAAATATAATTTATTTGTTAACAAATATATAATATTTAAAAAAATCGTTTCCAAGTATATTTTCTTTCAATTCAAACATATCAAAAATTACGATTTCCCCCGTGTACCTAACATACCCTGCATCTATTACTTATATTGTGTACGACCAAAAATCGGACAGCATTTTTATCACATAATTAGTACAATATCTCAAAAACGCGAATGTATATTGCATTTTTGATTTTATATTCGGATTTAGAACCTCAAAATCCTTCGAGATCGTGTCCGATATCTGCTCGCTAGGATACGATTTGACCAGTGCAATATTGTAGGCCAGTGTAAAAAATCCGGCGTCGACTTTTTCGGAATAATTTTTTTTGTTTTCTCTGGCGTACCTAGCTATAGAATGCCACCATTATATTTTATTAATCGTGTTTCCGGTCCACATCTTAGAATAAACTCACTTTATAATACGAAAGAAGTATTGAAAAAATAGTAGGTTTGGCATTCAAAATTCCCATAGCTTTTGTTGTGGTTTTCATCCCATTGCGAAAATTCGTATTGATAAAGTAAACAAGTGGACTTAATTTTTGTAGTTTAAAGATATAGAATCCCAGCCGCGGAACACAATTAAAATCGCGAGGAAAACATAAGTCGCGAGAAAAAAATATGAAAATTGAATATTTGCAAACAATTATCAATGTACATTTTGTGCGTTTCTAAATAGCTGTCATATAAGCCACGGTTCATTCAAATCGGCCCACGTAGTCGGGAGATACAATAGTCAAAATTTCTCACAATTTTAGCACGTAGCAAACCCAAAGTACTTCTGCAACCCCACCAAGTTTTGACGCGATCGGAATAAAATTGAAAAAAGTGGGCCTTTTGACGTGTTTTTCCCCCTACATAAATTTAAATTTGTTATAGACAGAAATAACCTCCAAATTGTGATACATTGAGACAAAAAATACATAAGACAAAAATGTTATCGTCTATTATTTCTCTAAAATTATAGTTAGGGCAAGATAACCGCACCAGCAAGTGTATTGTTATTTTGACTTATCCGCAGTCCCATAAAACCCATAAAACTTGAAAATGCCAGTGTTAGATTAATCCAATCGTTTTGTACATTTAGTTGTCTTTATGTTTAGGGTTACTTTTATTATACCCTCCACCGTCTGTTGTAATAACGCTATAATCTATAATATATACAAGGGCGTAGCCAGGTATGGGCAGGTGTGGGCAGCTGCGGCTTTTTAAAGCTAATCCTACAATAAACCTACAATGTACTTGGGCTGTTAATTCGAAGCAATTTTACGAGTTCTCAACGTTCTCCGAATGTTTTTTATAAAGACTCATTACTTACATACATACACAGAATACCATCAACAAAGTTCGTCTGAAGAAAGTATTTGGTAGGAAAAAAACGACTGAATAAAAGTGAGTTCTTCCAATATAGCTTCATATACACATATTCCTACATACATTATGACAAAAGCACTGTTTTACAGTTATATACCAACTGAAAAAAAAAAATTTAAATGACATCTTGCTATTTTAAATACACATGAAAACAAATCATTTACAAAATAATATTTTTATACTAATTACGTGAATTCTTAATTTAAAATCATACAATTTTTCCAATAAAATTTACTTTTTTTGGTTTATCTTTATCTAATATATTTTCAAAACAATGAGCATTCATTTTTTCATAAGGTACTTTAGGTTAGGTTAGGTTAGGTTGAAGAGAGGAGATGTTTGGTTCGGCCTGTTGTGCGCTCCTTATTTATGATCTTTTTATACCTCACGAGTTACAGAAAATCGGTACTAGACACGAATTTTCTCAGTATCTTCCAGTCATATTCTCTGAGATGAGTCAAGTCTGGTAATATGTCGGACCCGAAATGTTGGGATCTTGCATGTGTGAAAGCCGGGCAGTGACACAGAAAATGTTCCATCGTTTCGATGTTTTCTCTGCATGCCCTGCATTCGTCGTTTCCTGCTAGTCCTATGCGATGAAGATGTGCTTGTAAGCTTGAGTGTCCCGTTAGAACACTCATCATCTTACTAATATCGATCTTGTTTAGTTTCAGAAGACTTCTCGTTTTCTTTTCATTTGGGTCACCCCACAGTATCTTTGCAGTTGCTCCTACAGTTGCTGCGCTATTCCACACAGTTTTGTGAGCCATCTCTGCCCAGTGCTTCAACTCATCCTTCGTGGCTTCGAAAGGTTTCCAATTTTCCAAGTTTATTACTCGAAGTTCTCTGCCCTTTGAAGCCAAGCTGTTTGCTCGTTCATTTCCAATCACTCCGTTGTGTCCTGGTACCCAGCAAATACGCAATTGAACATGCATGGGCTGAGTAATAATTTATCGTTCTTTTACAGTCCAACACAGTTCTGGATTTGACCCTTTCCGATGTTATTGCTTTAATCGCCATTTGGCTATCTGTGAAGATGTTGGCATATTTGTCGTGTTACTGAGCCAGTTCACACACTCCGTGATTGCTCGAACTTCTGCTTGAAATACCGTGTTATGGTCAGGGAGGCGGAAGTGAAGTTCGACTTCTGGTTCATCAATAAAAAGTCCCAGACCCGTCCTTCCTCCTCGCTTGGACCCATCCGTGTAGCAGCTGGTTCCCACTGGCACATGGGCCACAGTTCCATTTTCCCAGGAGCGTCTGTCTGGCACAAACGTATCACAGGTAGCTGTAAGCCGCACTTCAGGAATGCGGTCCGAGATTTCTGTCGTTTGAATGTGACCAACTAGATATTCTAAAATCTTCTGATGGTACGACTTGTGGTCTCGATTTATCCATTCACCCATAACTTGTAGACGTCTTGCTGTGAGGGCTGCCTCATACTTTATACGGATGTCTATTGATTGGATGTGCAGTATAGTCTCCAACGCTGTTGTTGGTGCAGTTCTAAATGCCCCGCTTATGCCTAGACAGCACATACGCTGAATTTTTTGCAAAGGTATTACGTTGCACTTCTTGTCCTTTGATGTCCACCACACTACACAGGCGTTGGTGATTATTGGTCTAATCACGCTCATGTAAAGCCAGTGAATCATATGTGGACGTAGTCCCCATTTTAAACCTATAGCTCTTCCGCACAACGACCAACATCTGTGTGCCTTTGCAACTCTTTCTTCAAGATGATCTTTCCAGTACAGTTTCTGATCCAAGATTACTCCCAAGTATTTTACCTTTTTAGTTATAGCAATTGTCTTATTCAGGAATCGAGGCGCGGTAAAACGTGGGATCTTCGTTTTGCTTGTAAATAGACATATTTCTGTTTTGTCTGGGTTAACATTTAATCCCCTTGGTTGTGCCCAGTTATATGCGATGTTAAGTGCCTCTCCAGCTCTTCTGCATAATAGATTTGGATGAAAGCCCCTTAGAAGTATTACAACGTCGTCTGCATAACAGACTGGTTTAAGTCCTTCATTGGTGAGGGCCTTTAGGAGACTGTGTATCGTCGTAACCCATAGAAGAGGCGATAAAAAGCCCACCTTGTCTCTAATTTTTACGTCATATGACCCACAAATAATCCACCTATTCCTTAGCATATTGTTGATCCAGTTTTTCAGCGCCCGGTCAACCTGAAACTCGTTTAAGGACTGGATAAGTGTATCGGTCTGTACATTGTTAAATGCGCCCTCAATGTATATGCAAACAGCAAGTGTATACATTTCATTACTGAAGGACTCTTCTATGTGGTGCACTACCTCATGCAGAGCTGTTTCCACTGATCTTCCTTTGACATAGGCGCGTTGTTTGAATTTTATCCTGTCATCCGCTATATTACTTTTGACCATGTTATCAATTATTCGTTCCATTGTTTTTAACAGGAAAGAAATAAGGCTAATGGGTCGATAAGCCTTTGGGGTCGTGTATCTCGTCTTGCCAGGCTTTGGTATGAAGACCACCCTTTATTCCGATGTTATTGCTTTAATCGCCATTTGGCTATCTGTGAAGATGTTGGCATATTTAGGCTTTGTCGTGTTACTGAGCCAGTTCACACACTCCGTGATTGCTCGAACTTCTGCTTGAAATACCGTGTTATGGTCAGGGAGGCGGAAGTGAAGTTCGACTTCTGGTTCATCAATAAAAAGTCCCAGACCCGTCCTTCCTCCTCGCTTGGACCCATCCGTGTAGCAGCTGGTTCCCACTGGCACATGGGCCAAAGTTCCATTTTCCCAGGAGCGTCTGTCTGGCACAAACGTATCACAGGTAGCTGTAAGCCGCACTTCAGGAATGCGGTCCGAGATTTCTAGCGTTTGAATGTGACCAACTAGATATTCTAAAATCTTCTGATGGTACGACTTGTGGTCTCGATTTATCCATTCACCCATCACTTGTAGACGTCTTGCTGTGAGGGCTGCCTCATACTTTATACGGATGTATATTGGTTTGATGTGCAGTGTAGTCTCCATCGCTTTTGTTGGTGCAGTTCTAAATGCCCCGCTTATGCCTAGACAGCACATACGTTGAATTTTTTGCAAAGGTATTACGTTGCACTTCTTGTCCATTGATGTCCACCACACTACAGAGGCGTAGGTGATTATTGGTCTAATAACGCTCAGGAATCGAGGCGGGGTAAAACGTGGGATCTTCGTTTTCCTTGTAAATAGACATACAGGGTTGCCCATATTCGACGGACCCATGTTTTTTTTAAAAAAATCAAAGAAAAAAATAAAAATTTGGCGGTTGGCAATCTTAATCATTTAATTTGTTCCAAGTAGATTTGTTTACATCAATTTTTGAATATGATATCTCTCAAATGGCCGCCTCTGGCGTTGATGGCGTATTGTGCCCTTTTTGCAGCATTTTCCATCGTTTTCGCCAACATTTCGGCCGGAATAGCGGCTATTTCTTCACGAATGTTTTCCTTGAGCTCTTCTACGGTCCTTGGCTTGTTAGCGTAAACCTTTGACTTCAAATATCCCCACAAGAAGAAGTCAGGCGGCGTCAAATCGGGCGAACGCGGTGGCCAGTCCAAATCACCACTTTTCGACATCAAACGGCCCGGAAACAAATTCTTCAGAAAATCGATTGTTATGCGACTTGTGTGCGGTGGAGCGCCGTCTTGTTGAAACCAGAACTGCCTCATACGCTTTCGACGAATAATTGGCATCACAAAATTGGTCATCATGTCGCGATAACGCTCCTGGTTGATGGTAACAGCATGGCCATTTTCGTTTTGGAAGAAAAACGGCCCAATGACCGTTTTCGCACTAACGCCGCACCAAACTGTGACTTTTTCGTCATGAAGAGGCAATTCTTGAATCTCCTGAGGATTTTCAGTGGCGTAAATACGGCAATTTTGCTTATTTACGGTCCCATTCAATGTGAAATGGGCTTCATCGGACAGTTTTTTGAGTTTTTTTTTGAGTTTTCACAATTGACTTCTTCTGTTGAATGTAAATTTCAACTATTTCAGAGCGCTCGAGTGGCGTGTATTGTTCCATGGTAAAAATCTGCTTGGACTGACGCTTGAAACGCGGTATGTCATTAAGCGATCTGACATCTCTGTCAAAAGTTATGGCGTTGCCAGATGGGTCCGTCGAATATGGGCAACCCTGTATTTCTGTTTTTTCTGGGTTAACATTTAATCCCCTTGGTTGTGCCCAGTTATATGCTATGTTGAGTGCCTCTTCAGCTCTTCTGCATAATAGATTTGGATGAAAGCCCCTTAGAAGTATTACAACGTCGTCTGCATAACAGACTGGTTTAAGTACTTCATTGGTGAGGGCTTTTAGGAGAATGTGTATGGTCGTAACCCATAGAAGAGGCGATAAAATGTCCCCCTGAGGTATACCACGATTTACCTTGTCTCTAATTTTTCGTCATATGACCCACAAATAATTCACCTATTCCTTAGCATATTGTTGATTCACTTTTTCAGCGCCCGGTCAACCTGAAACAATCGTCTAAGGACTGGATAAGTGTATCGGTCTGTACATTGTTAAATGCGCCCTCAATGTCTATGCAAACAGCAAGTGTATACATTTCTTTACTGAAGGACTCTTCTATGTGGTGCACTACCTCATGCAGAGCTGTTTCCACTGATCTTCCTTTGACATAGGCGTGTTGTTTGAATTTTAGCCTGTCATCCGCTATTTTACCTTACCATGTTATCAATTATTCGCTCCATTGTTTTTAACAGGAAAGAAGTAAGGCTAATGGGTCGATAAGCCTTTGGGGTCGTATAACTCGCCTTGCCAGGCTTTGGTATACCCCAAAAAAACTGGCAGGAAGCAAGGGTGGTCTTCCCCTTGATTCCTGCCAGTTTTTTGGGGTATACGAATGGGTTAGGCATGCAGTGAACACTCCAGCCAGATGAGTTGACACCAGATCCACCTCATTCTGCAGAAGTGCTGGAAATATTCCATCCGGCCCCTTAAAGGGAGAGAATCTTTTTATCGCTTCTTTAACCATACCATATGTTATATCAGTAATAGGTACTTGATGCAATACATTTTCATTCTGTAACTGTTCCTCTGTTGGTCCAGCATTACCAATAGGAAAATGAGTTTTCATCATGAGCCTTACGGTCTCCTCTATAGTTTCCATCCTTTTACCCGTTTCATCCACCAGTGTTTCGGTTTGGACATGAGTTTTTGAGAGGAACTTTTTCATTTTAGACATGCTGTTAACGCTGTCTACCTGTTCACAGAAAAGTCTCCAGGAGTTACGTTTCGCCGATCTAACGATTTTATTGCATTCTTTGAGTCTTCTGTGGTAGTCGTCCCAATATACTGATTATTTTTTACGTCGAGCTCTGTTGTAAAGTCTGCGGGCATCTTTGCCAATCGAGCGAATTTGTCCTGTCGTCCAGGGTTTCTCGAAGGCAGATTTCCTTTCTCGAAGTGGGCAACTATCTTCGAATGATTTTACAAGAGCCTCGGTAATCTTCTTCACATTGATATCAATGTCTTCTGCACATAGATAATCGCGTGTAGGCTGCCCCAATCGATTTCTAAATAGATTTCCGAATTTAGTCCAGTCGGTCTTAGCCTTATTACGGAAACTTATGGGGTTTGGCGGTGGCCGTGCAATTTTAAACCTTATATAACGGTGGTCTTAATAGGAGTGTTCATCCGAAACCCTCCACTCATGAAACACATCAATAAGATTTTCTGAACATATCGTTATACTCGTATCTAATACTTCTTCCCTAATTTTGTTAACAAAGGTTGCAGTGTTTCCTATGTTAAGAGTTGTGAGGTCATTTGTATTCAAAAATTCGATAAGGGCGTGTCCCCGTTTATTGGTGTTAGTACTACCCCAAGCGATATGATGGGAGTTGGCGTCACATCCAGCTTATAACTCATTACTTGTGTGTTTGGATTCCCTCACCAGACGTTGTAATTCCGACGTAGGTGGCAATGTCGGCGCATCGAATGGCAGATATATTGAAGCCAGGTACATATTTCCATTACCTTGCCTCAGAACCGTTGCGTCCGATGTTGACAACTCTGGAGAGAAAATAAAAATAAGTTTTTATGGCACAGAATACAAGTCCTTGGACGAGTACCTGTGTTAGCGTAGAAAAGGTTATAGTTCACATGGTTTAATCTAGCTAACCTTGTTGCTAGTTGTCCATGGTTCCTGGATCAAAGCAGTATGAACCCTGCCTTTATTTATGATGTCCATCAGAGCGTTGGATGCTGTCTCGCTCCGGTGGAGGTTCATCTGGATGACCTCAATCATTGTCCTTCCAGTAAATGTTTCTTTTGGGAGTCAATCCTACCTGGTGGAACCCCCTCATTATTTGGTAGTGGGTCATTCTCCTCCTTTTGTTCACTACCTATTACACCATCTTCCAGTCGACAATTTAGGGAGGCGGTGTTATTTTTTGTCTCCCTCATTGTTTTGAATCGTTTTGTGGCTCTTTTTATTTTGATCACCACCTTTGCTGGGTACTTCCTGCGAAAGTGGCGGTAATATTGGTGAACTGGTGGTGTTATTGACTACTTCCACATCAGTTTTTGGCAGTGTCTCACTTGTCTCCATCCGTTCACTACCAGTGTTTGCCTCTTCCGACAGTATATTTGGACTCGATTCATCTGTCCTGCCAATCGGGACCTTTCCAATTTTGAAAAAGACTGTCCAGATCAAGAAGTACGCCATGACAAGATTGTTCTTGGATTCTGGGTCTATACCCAATACGAGGAGAGTACCCTCGGTATCATCCTTCCTATAGAAGACTTCCCACTTTCTCACGGAAAGTTTTGAATTCTGTTTGCCAATGATGTCGAGTATGTACTCTGATGAGAACTTACTGGGACATCCCTTAACATTTAGGGTCGTTTTTATGAGTTCCGGAATGTCGCTTTTCCTTACCAATTTTAGCTTTGCGCCGTCCCAAGTTGAGGGGAAGCTATCAATTATGGCATAGCATAGATCGTCTCGAAAATGTTGTTTAGCTATATTAGAATAAGATGTTGGCTTCTTACCCTTCTTTATGGCCAATTGATTTTTCCGTGTCTGTAGAGTCTTTTTGTCATCCTTAACGGATGATTTGGTTGACTTGACCTGCGTTACTGGATCAACTTTACCACCCACGATCGCAGGACCCAGACTAGAGAATTCCTTTTGTGTGGGTACGTTAGACTTACTGGAAGACGGCGAGCCCTTTTTCTTCTTAGTCACTTTTACAGCGCTATGTTCTTCGGGAGACCTGACTCTTTTAGCGGCCTACATGTTTGTTTTGGAGGTAGAATTGTCAGGTTCATCCCGTAATAGGTTTTGTCGGTTCAACTTATTCAGTTTCCTTCTTTGTGCCCCTGACAGTCTCTTTGAGTTAGCATCAATAGTGATATTGTTCTCATTTGATGATTCAGAGTCAGAGACCCCACTGGCTTTTAAAGGCTGGGGTTGCTTAGAGTCCCAGCTGGGTTCTGCTTCATCTGTCTTATCATTTGTTTTGCCTGCGGCTGGATGTGCTCTTGTTTCATTTCGACTACGGGATCCAAGGCACCAAAGCTCGTAGAAGTTGCATGCTCACGATTGTTCGATAACGACGACACATGACTCGTGATTGAATCAACGCTTGTCGCCGGCACTGGGTTTTTCCTCCCCTGCGCCGTAATCTTCTTCGTCTTTTTTGGTTTAATCATAAATTGGTTAGGGGAGACACGCCCATAGCCAGTATTAGCCCGTAATAGGTACGTCGATATAATGAAAAATGTTTGTATGTATGTATGCTATAGACTCTGAAACCACTGGACCGATTTCATTTTTTGTTTGAAAGGTACCTTGGCAGAGACGGTTTAGGAAAAAAATTTTTGGAAAATAGTAGGCGGGGCAATAGTTGGCGTGGCATTACATAAAATCCTAATATCTCAAAAAAGTGTTGACCCCAGAAGAATGGAATTTGAAACACACGTTAATTGAGTTATTTTCTAAAACTTCAATAAAAAAGAGCGGGATCGGATTAATGGGTGTGACAAAAGTGGGCGTTAAAATATGTTATATCAGAAACTATTGACCGTAGGAGAACGAAAATTGGATTGTAAGTTATTGGAGTCAATATTAGTAACTTCACCAAAAGTGGGCGTGGCATTATATAAAATTCGAATATCTCTGAATATGTTGTTCGTAGAAGAACGAAATTTGAAACACTCGTTAGTGGAGTTATTATCTAAAACTTTAACGAAATTGGCAGGATCATATCAGTGGGTGTGGCAAAAGTGGGCGTAGCATTAGTTAAAGGTTTATTATCTCAGGAACATTGACCCTAGAAGAACGAGATTTGGATTGTAAGTTGTTGGAGTAAATATTAGTACTTTCACCAAAAGTGGGCGTGGTATTATATAAAATTAGAATAACTCAGAATGTGTCGATGGTAAGAAAACGAAATCTAGAACACACTTTAGTGGTATAATTGTCTAAATCTTCAGCAGAAATTGGCGAATAGGATTAATGGGTGTGACAAAAGTGGGCCTAACATTAGTTAAGCATGTATTATCTCTGAAACTATTGACAGTAGAAGAAAGAAATTTCGATCATTAAACAGAACCTCATATTTGTGCATTTTTGTACCACATTTCTTTTATTTTCATCGCATTTGCGTTAAGTTGCCTTTAAGCTCAAAAACATTAATCTATCATTCTCATCAGAAAGTTGTATCATTTGTGGTTATCGCGGCGATCAAGTCAAATAATGGAATTAGAAAACACAAAAACATCCTTGATAATAATATATAACAAACAAATATTACTTTTCGGGAAATTTGGAGGTGATTTAGAATCTTTTTGGCAAGTGTAAGTGTTAACTTAAGATTATCCCAGAGCATTAATTAAAAATTTTGCATATTATTTCCAATAAATAAATTAATAAGTAACAACAGAGTTATTTATGTCAATTTAAAAAAAAAATACTGTTTAGCTAATACCAATTCCCTTGAAATCGACTTTTGTTATTGTTTAATGTTCACAATCTCATTAAACATAGCATAATATGTACAATTTGCGCACCACATTTATTTCATTTTCACCGCATTAATGTAAAGTTTTATTATTTGTTGTTATCGCGTCGATTAAGTCAAATCGAATTAGAAAATTTTAAAAACCCAATTAATAGTACACAAACATTTGTTTTGGTGAAATTCGATGATGATTTCGAGTATTGATTGATATTGATATCTGTAATTTTATATATATGTATATGGTGACAGTCTACGTAATTGGTCCAAAAATGGACGGAATCGGAAATCTGAAATCTGGGGTAACGAAGTGGACCGGGTCCAGCTAGTATATATGTAAAAACGTAGACAAATTCTTTGTAACGTCATCACGCAAGAACTACTGAACCGATTTTAAAAATGTTTATTTTATATGAAAACTTATTGACCCCAGATAGTTCTTAAAAAATATAAAAGTAGGCGGGGTCAAAAGTGGGCGGGGTATTATTTAAAATTTGAATGTCTCAGAAAGTATTGATCGTAGGAGAACGAAACTTGATACATACGTTATTCGAGCTATTATCTACAACTTTATCGGGATCGGATAAGCGGGTGTGGCAAAAGTGGGCTTAGCAATGTTTAAAAAATTAATATCTCGGAAACTATTGGCCATAGAATAACGAAATTTGTTATTTAAATTTTGAATATCTCAGAAACCATTTATCGTTGAAGAACGAAATGTTGTATCTTATTGGAGTCAATATTTGATTAGCCAAAGGTAGGCGTGGCATTATTTAAAATTGGAATAGGTACCTTAGAAAGTGTTGATCGTAGAAGAACAAAATTTTGCACATATCGTAGCGGAATTATTATTGAAAACTTAACAAAAAAAATTTGGGCGTGCAATATTTAAAAATTCAATATAGCGAAAACTATTGACCGTAAAAGAATAATATTTGGACTGTAAGTTATTGCAGTCAATATTTGTAATTTCACCGAAAGTGGGCGTGATAGGTTAATAATTAACAAAGTTATAGGCGTTCAAGTGAAAAAGGCAAGAAATTGGTTTTTTTACCCGTAAATCCGGATTTTGGAGGTGTCCGGGGAATTCCAAACAAAGATTCGTGTTTTACTCGACATGACCTACAGGAAAAATAGTATCGCGTCATTTTCTTCTCAACTTGAGTTTATTTTGTCGCACTGTGTTATTTTATACGGAAATTTCTGTGTGTGAACGCTAACAAGCCTCGAGATAAATTCTACACTGAAAAAAATTTGTCATAACATTAAAGAAATGCTCCAAAGGCGCCATTGGTTTTTAAAATAAGTACATTTTGTACTTAAAATATAGATAATTTCAATAATATTAAGCAATTTACTTAATATTAAGTAAATTTTCTTAGTTTTAAGTACAACTTATTTTGTACTTATTTTGAAGACTAAGGACGTCTTTGGAGCATTTATTTAATTTTATGACAATTTTTTTTTCAGTGTAGTCAAAATGGTTTCCTTATAAAACTTCGCATGTGAAGCAACGGGTGCCTGCTAGTCTATACATATAAAAATGGAAAAATGTTTGTATGTTTGTACGTATGTATGCTATAGACTCTGAAACCACTGGACCAATTTTATTTTTTTGTCTTTTGTTTGAAAGGTTATTTGTCAGAGATGGTTTAGGAAAAATTGTGAAAAAAGTGGGCGCGGCAAGAGAGGGCGTGGCATTACTTAAATTCCGAATATCTCAAATAGTATTGGGCCTAGAAGAAATTTGGAACACACGTTAGTGGAGTTATTTTCTAAAACATTAATAAACCAGTAAGGAAAGGCAGAAAGTCGGGCGGGGCCGACTATATAATACCCTACACCTCCCTAACAATGCCATAAGGGTGATTGCGATAATAATTTGGAATAATTGGTAAATGGGTAAGAACATATATATGTGGATATACCTAATTCTGAACCGATAATCGCTAAATTAATCAATATTCGTTCCTAAATTGAGAAACATCTTTCTGGAGACTTTTGTAATGATCGGAAGTAAAGTAAAACTTCTATAGCGCTTTGTAACCAAATCCAGAGAAACATATATATGGAGGTTATATATAAATCTGAATCGATTTTCCCTGAATACTCATTCATGTAAAATAGAAACCTCTTTCTGTCGAATTTCGTACTGATCGGATATAAAATACAGTCTCTACAGCGCTTAGATGTCAAATCGGGGGTAATATATATATGGGGGCTATATCAAAATCTGAACCGATTTTCTCCGAATTTGGCAATATTCCTTCATGTAATAAGAAACCCCTTTCTGCCGAATTTCGCACTGATCGGATATAAAATACAGTTTTTACAGCGCTTACATGTCAAATCCGGGGTAACATATATATGAGGGCTATATCTAAATCTGAACCGATTTTCTCCAAACTTAGCAGTATTCCTTCATGTAATAAGAAACCTCTCTTTGCCGAATTTCGCACTGATCGGATATAAAATAAAATTTTTACAGCGCTTACATGTCAAATCGGGGGTAACGTATATATGGGGGCTATATCTAAATCTGAACCGATTTCTTCCAAATTTAACAGTGTTCATTCATATAATAACAAACCTCTTTCTGCCGAATTTCATACTGATCGGATATAAAATAAAGCTTTTACAGCGCTTAGATGTCAAATCGGGGTAACATATATATGGGGGCTATATCTAAATCTGGACCGATTTTAGCCAAATTCAATAGGGATCGTCCTTGGGCCAAAAAAAGATATGTGTAAAGTTTCGTCGAGATCGGACCATAATTGCGACCTGTACTTTGATTACAAGAATACATGCACAGACAGACGGACAGACAGACAGACGGACATAGCTAAATCAACTCAGAAAGTGATTCTGAGTCAATCGGTATAATAAACGATGGGTCTATTTCTTCTCCTTTTGGGTGTTACAAACAAATGCACAAAGTTATAATACCCTGTACCACAGTGTGGTGTAGGGTATAAAAAGGGAGGGATCAGATTAATGGATATGGCAAAAGTGGGCTTAGCATTAGTTAAACATTTGTTTTCTCAGAAAGTATTGACCGTAGGTGAACGAAATTTGGATTGTAAGTTATTGGAGTCAATATTAGCAACTTCACAAAAAGTGGGCGTGACATTATATATAATTCGAATATCTCTGAATATGTTGAAAACTTTAACAAAAATTGGCAGGATCGGATCAGTGGGTGTGGCAAAAGTGGGCGTAGCATTAGTTAAACGTTTATTATCTCAGAAACTATTGACCCTAAAGAACGAGATTTGTATTGTAAGTTGTTGGAGTAAATTTTTAGTACTTTCACCAAAAGTTGGCGGGATACAATAAGTGGGCGTGTCATTACAGGCAACTCGCGGTATAACAAATACTCGGTTTAACGAAAACCCGATATAACGCACGATCAAAATGTTTACATTGAGTACCTTATATTACGAACGACTTCAATTATTTGTACTCGATATAACGAACGATTGGGAAAAAATTAATAAAATTAAAGACAAAACTAAAATAAAAGAATGTAAGAAGAAGGAAAAACACTCTAGAGTCGTTGCAGAACCGTTAGTTTTTATTAGTTGCTCATTTTTGACCCATACCTACATACACACCGATAGCGAAATTTTTAATTTTACTTTTAACATAGCCGAAATAGTATTTAGGTGAATGTTTGATTTTAGTGATTTCGAAGAAAAATTGGATTCCAAAAGCATCAATATGCACATTAAAGAAATGCGAAATTAAATGTTCTCTAATTTATAAGCAAATAACAATGTATCAAAAATCGTCGAATTCTTAAAAGGTAATTCACAGATGGAAAAGAAACTACTAGTGGTTTCTTGATGTTCCAGTAAATGGAAAAGCTCTAAAATTAAAGCCATAGAATTACAAAGGAAGCTACATGAAGGGGTTTTTAATATTATATATAAAACTAGCTGGACCCGGTCCACTTCGTTGCCCCAGACTTCAGATTTCCGATGGCGTCCATTTATCAAAACATGGTTCATGTAGATAGCGACAGTAGTAGTTAATCTATTCGTAGGTACGGACAGTAGGAATCACCAAAAACATTGGCTTATATGGGGGACCCACGCCCCCTAAAAACATATGGGCAGACCCACGCCCCTCAAGAACTCATAAAGCCTATGTCACCGTCTGGGCTTATCTGAACATTCTCTTAAAATGTCATCAAAACCGATCCAGACGTTTTGGAGTCCATACGTTACATACACACATCCATGTATATATACCTGGACCCGGTCCATTTCGTTGCCCCACATTTAGATTTCCGATTCCGTCCATTTTTAAACCAATCACGAATACTTCCACCAAAAACATCTCCATAAAAGAAGAGCACACTCGCTAAAAAATGTTTAAGATATCTCAATTTCACGCCCATTGATCCGATTCCTCCCAGTTTTGGACCAATCACGTAGACTACCACCAGATACATACTCGTATGCACAAAATTACAGCACCCTCACTAACAAATTGTGCAAGATACCTTTGCTGGGTACTTCCTGCAAAAGTGGCGGTACTATTGGTGAACTGGTGGTGTTATTGACTACTTCCACATCCGTTTTTGGCAGTGTCTCACTTGTCTCCATCCGTTCACTACCAGTGTTTGCCTCTTCCGACAGTATATTTGGACTCGATTCATCTGTCCTGCCAATCGGGACCTTTCCAATTTTGAAAAAGACTGTCCAGATCAAGAAGTACGCCATGACAAGATTGTTCTTGGATTCTGGGTCTATACCCAATACGAGGAGAGTACCCTCGGTATCATCCTTCCTATAGAAGACTTCCCACTTTCTCACGGAAAGTTTTGAATTCTGTTTGCCAATGATGTCGAGTATGTACTCTGATGAGAACTTACTGGGACATCCCTTAACATATAGGGTCGTTTTTATGAGTTCCGGAATGTCGCTTTTCCTTACCAATTTTAGCTTTGCGCCGTCCCAAGTTGAGGGGAAGCTATCAATTATGGCATAGCATAGATCGTCTCGAAAATGTTGTTTAGCTATATTAGAATAAGATGTTGGCTTCTTACCCTTCTTTATGGCCAATTGATTTTTCCGTGTCTGTAGAGTCATTTTGTCATCCTTAACGGATGATTTGGTTGACTTGACCTGCGTTACTGGATCAACTTTACCACCCACGATCGCAAGACCCAGACTAGAGAATTCCTTTTGTGTGGTTACGTTAGACTTCTCAGAATTACTGGAAGACGGCGAGCCCTTTTTCTTCTTAGCGGGGGCTATGTTCTTCGGGAGACCTGACTCTTTTAGCGGCCTACATGTTTGTTTTGGAGGTAGAATTGTCAGGTTCATCCCGTAATAGGTTTTGTCGGTTCAACTTATTCAGTTTCCTTCTTTGTGCCCCTGACAGTCTCTTTGAGTTAGCATCAATAGTGATATTGTTCTCATTTGATGATTCAGAGTCAGAGACCGCACTGGCTTTTAAAGGCTGGGGTTGCTTAGAGTCCCAGCTGGGTTCTGCTTCATCTGTCTTATCATTTGTTTTGCCTGCAGCTGGATGTGCTCTTGTTTCATTTCGACTACGGGATCCAAGGCACCAAAGCTCGTAGAAGTTGCATGCTCACGATTGTTCGATAACGACGACACATGACTCGTGATTGAATCAACGCTTGTCGCCCTGCGCAGTAACCTTCTTCGTCTTTTTGGTTTAATCATAAATTGGTTGGGGGAGACACGCCCATAGCCAGTATTAGCCCGTAATAGGTACGTCGATATAATGAAAAATGTTTGTATGTATGTATGCTATACACTCTGAAACCACTGGACCGATTTCATTTTTTGTTTTTTTTTGTTTGAAAGGTACCTTGGCAGAGACGGTTTAGGAAAAAAAATTTTTGAAAAAAGTTGGCGGGGCAAGAGTTGGCGTCGCTTTACATAAAATCCTAATATCTCAAAAAAGTGTTGACCCCAGAAGAATGGAATTTGGAACACACGTTAATTGAGTTATTTTCTAAAACTTCAATAAAAAAGAGCGGGATCGGATTAATGGGTGTGACAAAAGTGGGCGTTAAAATATGTTATATCAGAAACTATTGACCGTAGGAGAACGAAAATTGGATTGTAAGTTATTGGAGTCAATATTAGTAACTTCACCAAAAATGGGCGTGGCATTATATAAAATTCGAATATCTCTGAATATGTTGTTCGTAGAAGAACGAAATTTGAAACACTCGTTAGTGGAGTTATTATCTAAAACTTTAACGAAATTGGCAGGATCATATCAGTGGGTGTGGCAAAAGTGGGCTTAGCATTAGTTAAAGGTTTATTATCTCAGGAACATTGACCCTAGAAGAACGAGATTTGGATTGTAAGTTGTTGGAGTAAATATTAGTACTTTCACCAAAAGTGGGCGTGGTATTATATAAAATTAGAATAACTCAGAATGTGTTGATGGTAAGAAAACGAAATTTAGAACACACTTTAGTGGTATAATTGTCTAAATCTTCAGCAGAAATTGGCGAATAGGATTAATGGGTGTGACAAAAGTGGGCCTAACATTAGTTAAGCATGTATTATCTCTGAAACTATTGACAGTAGAAGAAAGAAATTTCGATCATTAAACAGAACCTCATATTTGTGCATTTTTGTACCACATTTCTTTTATTTTCATCGCATTTGCGTTAAGTTGCCTTTAAGCTCAAAAACATTAATCTATCATTCTCATCAGAAAGTTGTATCATTTGTGGTTATCGCGGCGATCAAGTCAAATAATGGAATTAGAAAACACAAAAACATCCTTGATAATAATATATAACAAACAAATATTACTTTTCGGGAAATTTGGAGGTGATTTTGAATCTTTTTGGATAGTTTGCATATTATTTCCAATAAATAAATTAATAAGTAACAACAGAGTTATTTATGTCAATTTAAAAAAAAATACTGTTTAGCTAATACCAATTCCCTTGTAATCGACTTTTGTTATTGTTTAATGTTCACAATCTCATTAAACATAGCATAATATGTACAATTTGCGCACCACATTTATTTCATTTTCACCGCATTGATGTAAAGTTTTATTATTTGTTGTTATCGCGTCGATTAAGTCAAATAGAATTAGAAAATTTTAAAAACCCAATTAATAGTACACAAACATTTGTTTTGGTGAAATTCGATGATGATTTCGAGTATTGATTGATATTGATATCTGTAATTTTATATATATGTATATGGTGACAGTCTACGTGATTGGTCCAAAAATGGACGGAATCGGAAATCTGAAATCTGGGGTAACGAAGTGGACCGGGTCCAGCTAGTATATATGTAAAAACGTAGACAAATTCTTTGTAACGCCATCACGCAAGAACTACTGAACCGATTTTAAAAATGTTTATTTTATATGAAAACTTATTGACCCCAGATAGTTCTTAAAAAATATAAAAGTAGGCGGGGTCAAAAGTGGGCGGGGTATTATTTAAAATTTGAATATCTCAGAAAGTATTGATCGTAGGAGAACGAAACTTGATACATACGTTATTCGAGCTATTATCTACAACTTTATCGGGATCGGATAAGCGGGTGTGGCAAAAGTGGGCTTAGCAATGTTTAAAAAATTAATATCTCGGAAACTATTGGCCATAGAATAACGAAATTTGTTATTTAAATTTTGAATATCTCAGAAACCATTTATAGTTGAAGAACGAAATGTTGTATCTTATTGGAGTCAATATTTGATTAGCCAAAGGTAGGCGTGGCATTATTTAAAATTGGAATAGGTACCTTAGAAAGTGTTGATCGTAGAAGAACAAAATTTTGCACATATCGTAGCGGAATTATTATTGAAAACTTAACAAAAAAAAATTGGGCGTGCAATATTTAAAAATTCAATATAGCGAAAACTGTTGACCGTAAAAGAATAATATTTGGACTGTAAGTTATTGCTATATAGGATAATAATTAACAAAGTTATAGGCGTTCAAGTGAAAAAGCCAAGAAATTGGTAAATCCGGATTTTGGAGGTGTCCGGGGAATTCCAAACAAAGATTCGTGTTTCACTCGACATGACCTACAGGAAAAATAGTATCGCGTCATTTTCTTCTCAACTTGAGTTTATTTTGCCGCACTGTGTTATTTTATACGGAAATTTCTGTGTGTGAACGCTAACAAGCCTCGAGATAAATTCTACACTGAAAAAAATTTGTCATAACATTAAAGAAATGCTCCAAAGACGCCATTGGTTTTTAAAATAAGTACATTTTGTACTTAAAATATAGATAATTTCAATAATATTAAGCAATTTACTTAATATTAAGTAAATTTTCTTAGTTTTAAGTACAAAATGTACTTATTTTGAAGACTAAGGACGTCTTTGGAGCATTTATTTAATATTATGACAATTTTTTATTTCAGTGTAGCCAAAATGGTTTCCTTATAAAACTTCGCATGTGAAGCAACGGGTGCCTGCTAGTCTATACATATAAAAATGGAAAAATGTTTGTATGTTTGTACGTATGTATGCTGTAGACTCTGAAACCACCGGACCAATTTTATTTTTTTGTCTTTTGTTTAAAAGGTTATTTGTCAGAGATGGTTTAGGAAAAATTGTGAAAAAAGTGGGCGCGGCAAGAGAGGGCGTGGCATTACTTAAATTCCGAATATCTCAAATAGTATTGAGCCTAGAAGAAATTTGGAACACACGTTAGTGGAGTTATTTTCTATAACATTAATAAACCAGTAAGGAAAGGCAGAAAGTCGGGCGGGGCCGACTATATAATACCCTACACCTCCCTAACAATGCGATAATGGTCATTGCGATAATTATTTGGAATAATTGGTAAATGGGTAGGAATTAATTCTAAACCGATAATCGCTAAATTTAGAAATATTCGTTCCTAAATTAACAAACATCTTTCTGGAAAATTTAAATAATCGGAAGTAAAGTACAACTTATATAGCGCTTTGATACCAAATCAGGAGGAACATATATATGGAGGTTATATATAAATCTGAACCGATTTCCCTGAATACTCATTCATGTAAACATACCTCTTTCTGTCGAATTTTGTTCTAATCGGATATAAAATACAGTCACTGATCGGATATAAAATAACATTTTTACAGGGCTTACATGTCAAATCGGGGTAACTTATATATGTGGGCTATATATAAATCTGAACCGATTTCTTCCAAATTTAAAAGTGTTCATTCATATAATAGGAAACCTTTTTCTGTCAAATTTCATACTTATCGGATATAAAATGCAGACCTTTTTTTGCCGAATTTCGCACTGATCGTACACGCTGAAAAAAAATCGCTTCTGTAGTATATTGTCCCAAACATATTCGGCTTGAAATATACATATGTTTAGAGTACACTCCAAATATATAATATTTGACACACATAAATATTATATGTTTGGGAGAATATTGTTCTAAACAAAAATATGTTCCCATTCTAATATTTTTTATTTGGAACTAGTATTTCCGAAACAAAGATTAATTTGTATTTAATTATTTTGGCATTGTATCAATGCCTTGATTTAAAGACAAGTTTTCTGTTTTTCAGGTGCTCAAAGATAATTTTTTTTTATAAATTTTAAATGTTTTTAAAATTTAATTAAAACTTAAATCGTATAATCTTTCGTGAATATAAATTGCATTGATGGATTGACAAAAAGTGATGAATTGGAATATTTATAAATTAAAAGACATTTTAGCTATAAAGTTTAAAACGAAAACTAGGAAAAACTAACTAAAATTCGAAAAAATCAGCAAAGTTTTAAAATTTATTTTAAATAAAATATGTTTGGAAAACTTCTTAAACAATAACTTTGTTTGTGGGTACACACATATTTTATTTGTGAAAGTCAGTTAGCAAATATATTATGTTCTAATATATTAATATATGCGTTCCAAACAAGATTTCTTGATTTTCAAATAAAATTTATTTGTTAACAAATATATAGTATTTGAAAAAATCGCTTCCAAATATATTTTCTTTCAATTCAAACATATCAAAAATGACGATTTTCCCCCGTGTATATAAAATACAGTTTCTACAGCGCTTACATGTCAAATCGGGGGTTACATATATATGGGGGCTATATCTAAATCTGAACCGATTTTCACCGAATTTAGCAGTATTCCTTCATGTAATAAGAAACCTCTTTCTGCTAAATTTCATTCTGATCGGATATAAAATAAAGTTTTTACAGCGCTTACATGTCAAATCGGGGGTAACATATATATGGGGGCTATATTTAAATCTGAACCGATTTTAACCAAATTCAATAGGGATCGTCCTTGGGCCAAACAGATGATATGTGTAAAGTTTCATAGAGATCGGACCATAATTGCGACCTGTACTTTGATTACAAGAATACATGCACAGACGGACAGACAGACAGACGGACAGACGGACATAGCTAAATCAACTCAGAAAGTGATTCTAAGTCGATCGGTATAATAAACGATGGGTCTATTTTCTCTCCTTTTGGGTGTTACAAACAAATGCACAAAGTTATAATACCCTGTACCACAGTGTGGTGTAGGGTATAAAAACAAAATGTGAAAATACTTCAGACGCAGATATGTTCATGGTGTCATTTGTGCCATTGTGATTGATAAAGAATTTGGAAGACTCGGAATCTTCGACCAATACGATACAGACAAAGGATATTTGGAAAAATCAAACACCATCTTCTACGAAATACTGCAGACCAATCACATTTGAATTTAAAAAAGAAACTCATGATACCATTCAAAAAGAAGTCAATGATATAAGAACCCAAATTACAAGACTGCAGCCATTAGAAGTAGAAATTGAAGGCCAGACAATTGAAGTTAACTACCAATTAGTGCTAACGATGATAGATGGAAAAGTTGGCCAGACTTTGACTGACACAAAGGCTTCATCCAGCTGCATTATATGTCAATCTACATCAAGCAAATTAAACCAAATCCCGGAAAAATCCGTAGATAATACTGATGCATATGAATTTTGATTATCGTCACTACATTAAAGAATACGATTTATGGAACACATATTTAAAATCAGTTATGATTTGGATTTTGGACCTACAGGATCAATAAGAAACAACGACACCAACAAGGATTTAAGAAATTTAAAAAAGAAACATGTTCAGGATGAATTTCTCAAATGTAGGTTGATTATATAGCAACCAAAACAAGGATCAGGCAATACCAATGATGGGAATACAGTAAAAAGGGTCTTTTCTGATCCCGAAAAAGCATCTGAAATAACTGGTGTTGATATAAATCTCATTTCAAGATTTATCGATGTACTTGCGTGCCATAAACAAATTGATGTTTCGAAATAAATGGAAAGTAGAACATCGGGACTTAGATGAAGATGCTAGAGGACAGAACTAATACGGAACAAAATATGGAATATTTGCAGGCAATTTTTCAACCGAACGAATAAAAATTATAATTTACTGTTTTTGTTACATATATAAGTAAAAATTAAATGCTTTCCCTTAATGTTGTTCAAATACAAAAACTCGTATAAAAAAAAGTTTGCTATGCAAGGTGTTTTTGAAATATCGAGGATTTTTTTTCTTAGTTTTACAAAATTTTTTATTAAAATGGTTTATTTATCAACGTATTAATGAATAAAGAAGATGAAAACAAAACAAAACCCCACATTTACAGGGTGGCTGATATGTATTGCAACCAACTTCAGGTTGCTATCATTTCTAAACCGCTAGTCTGATAGCTGACAGATTTATTTCAGTGACAGTTCATTTTATTGTTTACAAGCGTACAAAAGCATTTTGATCTATTGCATTCAGATAAAAGTTATTCGTGATGGAATTCAAGCGTGATAGTGTGATTGCTTTATATTTGGGTGGAAAAACACAAGCCATTGATCGTTACCGTGATACTGGCAGTGTTGCATCGCGTCCAAAAAGTGGACGAAAAAGACGGTAACAACACCAGAAAAGATCCGATAAGTGAAGGCCAGATTTGATCGAAATCCACGCCGCAGTGGTAGAAAAATTGCTCGTGAGCTGAAAAAAATGAGCTTGGATTAAAGCCATTGAAGTTCCAAAAAGTGCAAGACTGGAAAGAGCCAAGGAGTTGCTTTGCTTGCACGAAAGTGGCCAGTTACCGAATTTGGTTTTCTGCGACCATGGACATTCCAACAGGACTCAGCACCATCGCACTCAGCACGAGTCAACCAAGAATGGCTTAAAAAGAAGGTTCCTCGCTTCATTTCTACCGCACAATGGCCACCAAGATCTCCGGATCTCAATCCGTTGGACTTTTGCGCCTGGGGCATTTTAGAGAGTAAGGTTCGCACTAAAAAATACCAAAGTATCGATCATCTCAAGACGTCGTTTCGCCGGGAATGGGCCAAAATACCGCAGAGCCACTTTCGTGCAGCGTGTGATGGCTTTGTCGGCCGTTTGAAGGCCATAATTCGTGCCAAAGGTGGCCAATTCGAACAAATCTAAACTGTTTCTAAAATTTTATGTTATTTCCCACATTTTTGCTTTTGAACAATAATTAAAAAAAAAATTAAAAAAAAAAATATATATATAAAGCGCTTTACTTTGTTGCATTACATATCAGCCACCCTGTATATGCTAAATATTAAAACAAAAAACAAACAAAATCAGTCATTAATCAACAAATACCTTGTTCACTTGTGTTATCAGATACGATTTGGTAAGAGTACGGGGATAAATTGCGCACGCCTACTGGAGAACACGCCACTGTCAAGGGGAAAGAGGTGCTAACATTGGCTATTGCTAATAGAACGGTCGATTATGCACTTATTGTGGCCGATATAGTGGATGAGGTTATAATTGGGGCGAACCTGCCACTGTCAAGTGGAAAGTGGTGCTAACATTGACTATTGCTATTAGAACTGTCGATTATGCATTTTTTGTGGCCGATATAGTGGATGAGGTTATAATTGGGGCTGACTATATTATTGACCTTGGTTTGAATTTGGATATGAGGAGATGTCTGATGACATGGTCCAACGTGGAGATTCTGTTAAATATAGGATATTACGAGGTTTTCGGCAGTTCAATGTCATGCCATATGGGCTCTGCAATGCCCCGGCTACATTTGATCGGTTGATGGAGATAATGTTGAGGGGCCTACAGTGGAACTCATGCCTGATATATCTCGACGATATAATTTTATGGGAAGAACGTTCGACAAACACCTCCGAATCCTTAGAGATGTCCACTGCCGACTTAAGGCTTAATACTACACGGGGCAAAATCATATTTTTTGATATGTTTGAATCGAAGAAAAATATATTTGAAAAACAAATTTTAAATATTAATTACTTCTGAGCAAATACATTTTATTTGAAAATCAATAAAATTTATTTGGAACGCATATATTAATATATTACAACAAAATGTATTTGCAAACTAATTTTCTCAAATAAAATATGTGTTTATATACAAATAAAATTATCGTTTAGGAACCTGTCCAAATATATTTTGTTTAAAAACGTTGGCAATTTTTTAAATTTTATTTCTACTTTTTAATTGATTTCAAGTTATACCTTATAATTAAAAATGATGAAGCAATAATATGAAGCAATAAAATTCGTTTTAAAGCTCTAATTTTTAAGTTATCATTTGTTGACAATCCACCTTGCATAATACATCATTTCGCAGGATTATACGATTTCAATTATAATGGCTTTTTACGAACATTTTAAATTTCCGAAAAAATTAACGTTGAATTACTGAAAAACATAAAAAGCGTCTTAAAGTTAAGACATTACTTTGTTTTCTGTCTAATTATTTCAATAACATAAATTTGTTTAACTCGTATATTACTGGTCAAGATCGAAATTTTATCAACGTTATATCCTTTAATGCTAGAAGTGTATCTTCAATTGGAAAATTTAACCGTTTTAAAAATGAAATCAACAAATTCTCTAAGTTACCTGAAATCATAGCCGTACAAGAAACTTGGTTCAGCGGCCAATATTTGAATTTGTATTCGATTGGTGGATATGATGCGATTCATTGTGCGAGGTCTGATGGTTATGGAGGTACTACAATATATGTTAAATCTAACATCAAATTTAAAGTTATTTTAAGAAAGAGCGAAGATAGTTTGGATGTTGTTGCAATTGAGTTGCCGGATGTTAAGGTGAAAAACTCTAAATTGATTGTTATGTCCGTTTATAGATCGCAGCGTTGTAAGTTAAACTTGTTTTTGACAAAAATGGAAAATGTTCTTCAAAACGTCGGTGTTTATCCTACCTTGATTGTAGGAGACGTGAATGAAGATTTGTTTCTTAATAATCGGAATTATCAATGTTTGAACAATTTATTTAACGAATTCAGTATGCTTTCTTGCCATAAGCTCATTACTAGACCGCAGAGTAAAACCTCAATTGACTGTGTTTTTAGTAATCTACCCGAAGATTTTCTTGTTCATAGCATTGAGAACAATTTGTCTGATCACAACATGTTATGTTGCTGTGTTCTTTTAGATTTTGTATCAAGTGACCGAATCTTAAAACAGAAAAAAATTTTAGATTTTGAGAAATTTTCCGAAATTTTGGATGTTGCACTTCCTGCTCTGCATAATGATTTGGACTCATCAGAACTGTGTGGAGATCTTATTCATGTCTTTACTTCCGCTATATCTCAATGTACGAGGATTACTTCCAGATCTGTTGATTTTCGTTCCAAACTTACTCCTTGGATGAACGATAATTTACTTTCTCTGATAAATTTTAAGAAAAAATTGTTAAAACAAAGGCGTAAAAATAAAGATAATAACAATGTTAAACTGCAACTGTGGCGTATAAGCAAAATAATTAAAATTTGCAATAAAAACCTAATGCAAGATTTTTACTCACGAACCTTGAGTTCGTACAAAGGAAATGTGAAAAAAACATGGCAATTTTTGAATAAGCAACTAGGTCGTACCAACAAATTGAATAAAGAAATTTTTACAGTTGATGGTGCATCTATCTTAAATGATGCTGATAAAGCCTTTGCTTTTAATAGATATTTTTGTGATTCTGTAATTGAGCTCAATGATAATATTCAGCACTATTATAATGATGACGTCAATATGTTTAGAACCCTAATTCCTGAGTCCACAAATTTCCATCTTAATCGAGTTGATGCATCGCAAGTTGAGAATATTCTGGATGATTTAAGAGTTAAGAAAAGCACTGGTTATGACAACATTACGCCGAAGATGCTATTTATTAAAAAACAGTTAATAATAGATATTCTAGCAAAAATATTTAACAACATGATTGTAGATAAAAAATACCCTGAATCCTTGAAAATTCATAAAATTTTACCGATACCCAAAAAAGCTCAATCGAGCAATATTGTTGACTTTAGGCCCATATCCGTACTATCAATTATAGACAAAGTTTTGGAAAAACTTATATTTGATCAGTTGTCTAAATATGTAAGTATATATATGTAAGTATAATATAAGTATATTTGTAGTGAAATTGATGATGCAGGTGTCTTCTTTGACTTTTCAAAGGCGTTTGACTTGGTTCAACATGACATTTTAGTGAGGAAGCTTAAAAATATAGGGTTGTCTAATGATACTTTGGCACTATTTAAGGATTATCTTAGTAAAAGGTATCAGTATGTTCAATTTGGGGATTCCAGAAGTAGTATGTTACCTGTTCAACATGGTGTTCCTCAAGGGAGTGTTTTGGGCCCCCTATTGTTCAAAATCTACATTGATGATCTTAAAAATATAAATTTTTATGGAAAGCTTTATATAGTCACGAAAAGGTCCTCAAAACGCAGATTGAGTATGATGCTGCTATTCTAGCTGAATTTGCCCGTTTTAATAAATTGGTTTTAAATTCTGGTAAAACGAAATTCATACGATTCAAGCCCCATGTTAATCGTAGTGACGGTGATATGTTTGTTCACATAAATGGTGCTCTTGTTGCTGAATCAAGAACAGTAAAATACTTGGGAGTTACTTTTAGTCATAATCTGTTGTGGGATTCTCATATAGAAGATGTAAAAGCAAAAATATCTTCAGCTACAGGAATCTTATACAAATTCAAGAACAAGTTAAACACTGAAACGAAAGAACTGATCTATCAAACCCTTGTACACTCTCATTTAACGTATCTTCCGATAATATATGGATGTAAAGTGAGTACTCCATTAAAATCCTTACAATCTGCTCAAAATAAGGCACTAAAAATTGTACATAACCTACCAATCAGATATCACACACTAAATTTGTATAAATATAAAACTAAAAATGTGTTACCAATCAGAGGTTTATACAAACATCAAATCCTAATGTACATGTTCAAGTCAACAAGAGGTGCAACAACTATGACATTTGGAGAAAATCGAATGAGAACTGGCAGAAATACCAGACAAGCAAATAATTTGGTAGTTTCAAGATGCCGACTTGATTTAACTAAACAACGTATTGGTTTTGCTGGACCAAGTGAATATAATGATTTGGCTGATGATTTGAAGAATATATCGGTAATATCAACTTTTAAAAAAATGGTAAAACAACACCTTTTAGAGAATTTAGAAACACTTCTAACATAAAATTTAGAATTATTTTCAATTTCGAATTATAATTTATGTACATTCTTAATTATTTTATTTTTTTTTTTTGAGATATTGTTTAATATTATAGATATTTTGTTAATGTTGCCAGTTTTGCCTCTATAAAGCCTATAAGGCGCTGGGGCTCTAAAGATATATAGTATAAACAAATCTATGAATAAAACTAAAATTTCTAAAAAAAAAAAAAAAATACAAATAAATATTTGTTCCGTAAATAATAGTCCCAAATAATAAACATTAGGACGGAAACAACGATTTATTTAGAACAACATCTTTCCAAATATATAATTTTTGTGTGTGACAAATATAATATATTTAGAGTGTACCCTAAATATTTGTATATTTCAAGCAGAATATGTTTGGGACAATATACTACAGAAGCGATTTTTTTTCAGCGTGTAGGTGAAATATTTTCGGCATTGCGTCACATCAGAGGGAATATGTACAGATGGCGGCAAAATTGTAGCCGTAAGAGACTGGCCACGGCCCAGAAATATACATAAAGTACTCCTTTTTCGGCATATGCACACGCTGAAAAAAATCGCTTCTGTAGTATATTGTCCCAAACATGTTCGGCTTGAAATATATATATGCTTAGGGTACACTGTAAATATATAATATTGGGTACACACAAAAAGTATATATTTGGGAAAATGCTATTCTAAACAATTCTTTTTTTACATCCCAATATGTTTTTATTTGGGACTATTACGAGTATTTAAGAAACAAATATTTATTTGCACTTAAAAATTCAGAAAATTCGTTAGTTGTGTCAAAATTTTTACCAATTTAAAGGTTTTATTTTTTAGAAATTTGTAATGTTTGTAAAAATAATAAATAATAATAATTAAATAAATAAATTTCTACGAGGATTGACAACAAATTATGACTATAATACTAACTCAGAAATTTTAAATGATTCATTTAAACAGAAGTTAATGCTGCATATGGTATTGTAACTGGGAGGTGCAAGTCGAAACTAAGGAAAAATTTAAACTGAAATTCTAAAAACTCAGCAAAATTTTGAACATTTTTTTAATAAAATATATTTGGATAAATTCCTAAACAATAATTTTATTCGTATTTAAACACATATTTTATTTGAGAAATTTAGTTTGCAAATATATTTTGTTGTAATATATTAATATATGCGTTCCAAATAAAATTTATTTCCTCAGAAATATATAATACTAGCCCGGTCCACTTCGTTGCCCAAGACTTCAGATTTCCGATTTCGTCCATTTTTTAACCAATTACGTAGACTGCCATCAAATGCATATTCACAAAATTGCAACACTCTCGCTAACAAATTGTTCAAGGTATTTCAATTTCAGAAATTTGCTTATAAGGTTGGGGCCACGCCCATTGGTCCGATCGCAACCCTTTTTGGACCATTCACGTAGACTATCACCAGATCCATATGCAAAAAATTACAGCACTCTCGCTAAAAAATTTTGCAAGATATGGATCTCAATTTCAAAATTTGGCTTATATAGGCGGGGTCACGTCCATTGGTCTGATCCCGCCCATTTTTGGGCGAATCACGTAGACTGTCATCAGATACATATACCCAAAACTGCGGCGCTCACTTAAACAAATTGTGCAAGATATCTCAATTTAAAAATTAGGCTCCTATGGGCGGTGCCGCCCTTTTTTGTGTAATCACGTAGACTGCGTGAGATGCACAAAATCACAGCACTCTCGCTAACAAATTGTGCATGATATCTCAATTTCAAAATTTGGTTTATATGGGCGGGGCCAGGCCCATTGATCCGATCCCGCCACTTTTTAGAACATTCACGTAGGCTATCATCAGATAGCTTATCTTAGTAAAAGGTATCAGTATGTTCAATTTGGGGATTCCAGAAGTAGTATGTTACCTGTTCAACATGGTGTTCCTCAAGGGAGTGTTTTGGGCCCCCTATTGTTCAAAATCTACATTGATGATCTTAAAAATATAAATTTTTATGGAAAGCTTTATATAGTCACGAAAAGGTCCTCAAAACGCAGATTGAGTATGATGCTGCTATTCTAGCTGAATTTGCCCGTTTTAATAAATTGGTTTTAAATTCTGGTAAAACGAAATTCATACGATTCAAGCCCCATGTTAATCGTAGTGACGGTGATATGTTTGTTCACATAAATGGTGCTCTTGTTGCTGAATCAAGAACAGTAAAATACTTGGGAGTTACTTTTAGTCATAATCTGTTGTGGGATTCTCATATAGAAGATGTAAAAGCAAAAATATCTTCAGCTACAGGAATCTTATACAAATTCAAGAACAAGTTAAACACTGAAACGAAAGAACTGATCTATCAAACCCTTGTACACTCTCATTTAACGTATCTTCCGATAATATATGGATGTAAAGTGAGTACTCCATTAAAATCCTTACAATCTGCTCAAAATAAGGCACTAAAAATTGTACATAACCTACCAATCAGATATCACACACTAAATTTGTATAAATATAAAACTAAAAATGTGTTACCAATCAGAGGTTTATACAAACATCAAATCCTAATGTACATGTTCAAGTCAACAAGAGGTGCAACAACTATGACATTTGGAGAAAATCGAATGAGAACTGGCAGAAATACCAGACAAGCAAATAATTTGGTAGTTTCAAGATGCCGACTTGATTTAACTAAACAACGTATTGGTTTTGCTGGACCAAGTGAATATAATGATTTGGCTGATGATTTGAAGAATATATCGGTAATATCAACTTTTAAAAAAATGGTAAAACAACACCTTTTAGAGAATTTAGAAACACTTCTAACATAAAATTTAGAATTATTTTCAATTTCGAATTATAATTTATGTACATTCTTAATTATTTTATTTTTTTTTTTTGAGATATTGTTTAATATTATAGATATTTTGTTAATGTTGCCAGTTTTGCCTCTATAAAGCCTATAAGGCGCTGGGGCTCTAAAGATATATAGTATAAACAAATCTATGAATAAAACTAAAATTTCTAAAAAAAAAAAAAAAATACAAATAAATATTTGTTCCGTAAATAATAGTCCCAAATAATAAACATTAGGACGGAAACAACGATTTATTTAGAACAACATCTTTCCAAATATATAATTTTTGTGTGTGACAAATATAATATATTTAGAGTGTACCCTAAATATTTGTATATTTCAAGCAGAATATGTTTGGGACAATATACTACAGAAGCGATTTTTTTTCAGCGTGTAGGTGAAATATTTTCGGCATTGCGTCACATCAGAGGGAATATGTACAGATGGCGGCAAAATTGTAGCCGTAAGAGACTGGCCACGGCCCAGAAATATACATAAAGTACTCCTTTTTCGGCATATGCACACGCTGAAAAAAATCGCTTCTGTAGTATATTGTCCCAAACATGTTCGGCTTGAAATATATATATGCTTAGGGTACACTGTAAATATATAATATTGGGTACACACAAAAAGTATATATTTGGGAAAATGCTATTCTAAACAATTCTTTTTTTACATCCCAATATGTTTTTATTTGGGACTATTACGAGTATTTAAGAAACAAATATTTATTTGCACTTAAAAATTCAGAAAATTCGTTAGTTGTGTCAAAATTTTTACCAATTTAAAGGTTTTATTTTTTAGAAATTTGTAATGTTTGTAAAAATAATAAATAATAATAATTAAATAAATAAATTTCTACGAGGATTGACAACAAATTATGACTATAATACTAACTCAGAAATTTTAAATGATTCATTTAAACAGAAGTTAATGCTGCATATGGTATTGTAACTGGGAGGTGCAAGTCGAAACTAAGGAAAAATTTAAACTGAAATTCTAAAAACTCAGCAAAATTTTGAACATTTTTTTAATAAAATATATTTGGATAAATTCCTAAACAATAATTTTATTCGTATTTAAACACATATTTTATTTGAGAAATTTAGTTTGCAAATATATTTTGTTGTAATATATTAATATATGCGTTCCAAATAAAATTTATTTCCTCAGAAATATATAATACTAGCCCGGTCCACTTCGTTGCCCAAGACTTCAGATTTCCGATTTCGTCCATTTTTTAACCAATTACGTAGACTGCCATCAAATGCATATTCACAAAATTGCAACACTCTCGCTAACAAATTGTTCAAGGTATTTCAATTTCAGAAATTTGCTTATAAGGTTGGGGCCACGCCCATTGGTCCGATCGCAACCCTTTTTGGACCATTCACGTAGACTATCACCAGATCCATATGCAAAAAATTACAGCACTCTCGCTAAAAAATTTTGCAAGATATGGATCTCAATTTCAAAATTTGGCTTATATAGGCGGGGTCACGTCCATTGGTCTGATCCCGCCCATTTTTGGGCGAATCACGTAGACTGTCATCAGATACATATACCCAAAACTGCGGCGCTCACTTAAACAAATTGTGCAAGATATCTCAATTTAAAAATTAGGCTCCTATGGGCGGTGCCGCCCTTTTTTGTGTAATCACGTAGACTGCGTGAGATGCACAAAATCACAGCACTCTCGCTAACAAATTGTGCATGATATCTCAATTTCAAAATTTGGTTTATATGGGCGGGGCCAGGCCCATTGATCCGATCCCGCCACTTTTTAGAACATTCACGTAGGCTATCATCAGATACATATGCACAAAAATTACAGAACTATCGCTAAACAATTGTGTAAGACATCTCAATTTCAAAATTTAGTTTATATGGGCAGGGCCACGTCCATTGGTCTGATCCCGCCAATTTTTGGGCGAATCGCGTAGACTGTCATCGGATACATATGTCCAAAACTGCAGCACTCTCGATAATAAATTGTGCAAGATATTTCAATTTCAAAATTTGGCTTATATGGACGTGGCCACGCCCATTGGTTCGATGCCGCTCATTTTTGGACCAATCACGTAGACTACCACCAGATATAATATACACAAAATTCCAGCACTCTCGCTATCAAATTGTGCAAAATATCTCAATTTCAAAATTTGACTTATATGGGCGGGCCACGCCTATTGGTCCGAACCCGCCCATTTTGGACCAATCATGTAGGTCGCCAACGGATATATATATACAAAATTCCAGGTCTCTCGGTAAATAATTGTGCAAGATATCACATTTTAAAAATTTGGCTTATATGGGCGGTGCCACGCCCATTGGTCCGATCCCGCCCATTTTTGGAAAAATCACGTGGACCTCGTGGTCCACTCACAATCACCTCGTGGACCACTCGGTAAAAAATTGTGCAATATATCTCAATTTAAAAATTTGGCTAATATGGGGGGGCCACGCCCATTGTTCTGATCCCGCCCATTTTTGGACCAATCACGTAGACTGCCACCATATACATATACACAAAAGTCCAGCACTCTCGCTATCAAATTGTGCAAAATATCTCAATTTCAAAATTTGACTTATATGGGCGGGCCACGCCTATTGGTCCGAACCCGCCCATTTTTGGACCATTCATGTAGGTCGCCAACGGATATATATATACAAAATTCCAGGTCTCTCGGTAAATAATTGTGCAAGATATCACATTTTTAAAATTTGGCTTATATGGGCGGTGCCACGCCCATTGGTCCGATCCCGCCCATTTTTGGAAAAATCACGTGGACCTCTACCAGATACATATACACAACATTGCAGCACTCTCGCTAGCAAATTGTGCAAGATATTGAAATTTCAAAATTTGGTCTATGTGGGCGGGGCCACGCCCATTGAGCCGATCCCGACCATTTTTGGACCAATCACGCAGAATGCCACCATATACACAAAATTCCAGCACTCTCGCTAGCAAATTGTGCAAAATATCTCAATTTCAAAATTTGGCTTATATGGGCGGGGCCACTCCCATTTGTCCGATTCCGCCCATTTTTGGAAAATTCACATAATCTGCCACTAAATTCATACACACACAATTTCAGCGCTCTAGCTAAACATTTTTCTCAATATCAAAATTGGACCCATATGGGCGGGTCCACGCCCACTTGATATATCGAAAATTCAAGTACCCTATTTTCAGCACCCCCTACACATGTACATTCTGTGAAAATTTCAAGATGATCGGTCAAGCCGTTTAGACGTCTATACGGAACAAACAAACCCACAGACACTCTCTTTTATATATGGGGAAAAACACGTCCAAAATCTTACACCATCTCGTAGATATCATATTTTAATTTTTTTTTATTTTTCCAATTGTAGCTATATTAAAAATACGATTTCTCCGACTAGGTTTCCTGGGAGATATCTCGGGGATGACTTACGATTATTACAGTTTTTGAATACTCGTATTAATTGGAAAGCGATTATTTTCCGAAAACTGATTTTTTTGTAAAAGTGCGTCTTTCGCGATTCTGTATTCATAAAAATCAGCATTTTTATCACATAATTAATACAATATCTCAAAAACGCGAATATATATTGCATTTTTGATTTTATATTCGGATTTAGAACCTCAAAATCCTTCGAGATCGTGTCCGATATCTGCTCGCTAGGATTCCATTTGACAAGTGCAATATTGTAGGCTAGTGTAAAAATGCGACGTCGACTTTTTGCGAAATAAGTTTTTTTGTTGTTCTGGCGTATTTGGCTATAGAATACCACCATTACATTTTATTAATCGTGTTTCCGGTCCACATCTTAGAATAAACTCACTTTATAATACGAAAGAAGTAATGAAAAACCAGTAAGGAAAGGCAGAAAGTCGGGCGGGGCCGACTATATAATACCCTACACCTCCCTAACAATGCCATAAGGGTGATTGCGATAATAATTTGGAATAATTGGTAAATGGGTAAGAACATATATATGTGGATATACCTAATTCTGAACCGATAATCGCTAAATTAATCAATATTCGTTCCTAAATTGAGAAACATCTTTCTGGAGACTTTTTTAAAGTACAACTTCTATAGCGCTTTGTAACCAAATCCAGAGAAACATATATATGGAGGTTATATATAAATCTGAATCGATTTTCCCTGAATACTCATTCATGTAAAATAGAAACCTCTTTCTGTCGAATTTCGTACTGATCGGATATAAAAGACAGTCTCTACAGCGCTTACATGTCAAATCGGGGGTAACATATATATGAGGGCTATATCTAAATCTAAACCGATTTTCTCCGAACTTAGCAGTATTCCTTCATGTAATAAGAAACCTCTCTTTGCCGAATTTCGCACTGATCGGATATAAAATAACATTTTTACAGCGCTTACATGTCAAATCGGGGGTAACGTATATACCGTTACTGAACCGATTTCTTCCAAATTTAACAGTGTTCATTCATATAATAACAAACCTCTTTCTGCCGAAATTCATACTGATCGGATATAAAATAAAGCTTTTACAGCGCTTACATGTCAAATCGGGGCTAACATATATATGGGGGCTATATCTAAATCTGAACCGATTTTAGCCAAATTCAATAGGGATCGTCCTTGGGCCAAAGAAAAGATATGTGTAAAGTTTCGTCGAGATCGGACCATAATTGCGACCTGTACTTTGATTACAAGAATACATGCACAGACAGACGGACAGACGGACATAGCTAAATCAACTCAGAAAGTGATTCTGAGTCGATCGGTATAATAAACGATGGGTCTATTTCTTCGCCTTTGTTGGTGTTACAAACAAATGCACAAAGTTATAATAACCTGTACCACAGTGTGGTGTAGGGTATAAATAGTAGGTTTGACATTCAAAATTTCCATAGCTTTTGTTGTGGTTTTCATCCCATAGCGAAAATTCGTATTGATAAAGTAAACAGAATGGGCTTCATTTTTTAGTTTAAAGATATAGAATCCCATCCGCGGAACACAATTAAAATCACGAGGAAAACATAAGTCGCGAGAAAAAAATATGAAAATTAAATATTTGCAAACAATTATCAATGCATATTTTGTACGTTTCTAAATAGCTGCCATATAAGCCACGGTTCATTCAAATCGGCCCACGTAGTCGGGAGATACAATGGTCAATATTTCCAACTTTGACACCCTGTATCTTCATAACGTATAACGCTAGGAAGCTGTATTTTAAGCACATAGCATACCCAAAGTATTTCTGCAACCCCACCAAGTTTTGACGCGATCGGAATAAAATTGAAAAAAGTGGGCCTTTTGACGTGTTTTTCCCCATATATAGATTTAAAAATTTGTGTTACAAATATATTTCCTTTCGATTCAAACATATCAAAAAAGTCGATTTTGCCCCGTGCACTACAAGCGATTCGTCCCGAATTTTGCCGGTACTTTCTACAGAGGACCGACCATTCAGCTCTGAAATGGTTGCTTCACTTTAAAAATCTGGAAGGTCAGTTGTCTCGTTGAATTGAAAGGCTTCAAAATTACGATTTCAGCATCGAACACAGGAATAAACAGTAAGGAAAGGCAGAAAGTCGGGCGGGGCCGACTATATAATACCCTACACCTCCCGAGCAATGCGATAAGGGTCATTGCGATAATAATTTGGAATAATTGGTAAATGGGTGGAAACATATTATCTAATTCTAAACAGATAATCGCTAAATTAAGCAATATTCGTTCCTAAATTGAGACATCTTTCTGGACAATTTTAATGATCGGAAGTAAAGTACAAAATTGTAGCCGTAAGAGACTGGCCACGGCCCAGAAATATACATAAAGTACTCCTTTTTCGGCATATGCACACGCTGAAAAAAATCGCTTCTGTAGTATATTGTCCCAAACATGTTCGGCTTGAAATATATATATGCTTAGGGTACACTGTAAATATATAATATTGGGTACACACAAAAAGTATATATTTGGGAAAATGCTATTCTAAACAATTCTTTTTTTACATCCCAATATGTTTTTATTTGGGACTATTACGAGTATTTAAGAAACAAATATTTATTTGCACTTAAAAATTCAGAAAATTCGTTAGTTGTGTCAAAATTTTTACCAATTTAAAGGTTTTATTTTTTAGAAATTTGTAATGTTTGTAAAAATAATAAATAATAATAATTAAATAAATAAATTTCTACGAGGATTGACAACAAATTATGATTATAATACTAACTCAGAAATTTTAAATGATTCATTTAAACAGAAGTTAATGCTGCATATGGTATTGTAACTGGGAGGTGCAAGTCGAAACTAAGGAAAAATTTAAACTGAAATTCTAAAAACTCAGCAAAATTTTGAACATTTTTTTAATAAAATATATTTGGATAAATTCCTAAACAATAATTTTATTCGTATTTAAACACATATTTTATTTGAGAAATTTAGTTTGCAAATATATTTTGTTGTAATATATTAATATATGCGTTCCAAATAAAATTTATTTCCTCAGAAATATATAATACTAGCCCGGTCCACTTCGTTGCCCAAGACTTCAGATTTCCGATTTCGTCCATTTTTTAACCAATTACGTAGACTGCCATCAAATGCATATTCACAAAATTGCAACACTCTCGCTAACAAATTGTTCAAGGTATTTCAATTTCAGAAATTTGCTTATAAGGTTGGGGCCACGCCCATTGGTCCGATCGCAACCCTTTTTGGACCATTCACGTAGACTATCACCAGATCCATAGGCAAAAAATTACAGCACTCTCGCTAAAAAATTTTGCAAGATATGGATCTCAATTTCAAAATTTGGCTTATATAGGCGGGGTCACGTCCATTGGTCTGATCCCGCCCATTTTTGGGCGAATCACGTAGACTGTCATCAGATACATATACCCAAAACTGCGGCGCTCACTTAAACAAATTGTGCAAGATATCTCAATTTAAAAATTAGGCTCCTATGGGCGGTGCCGCCCTTTTTTGTGTAATCACGTAGACTGCGTGAGATGCACAAAATCACAGCACTCTCGCTAACAAATTGTGCATGATATCTCAATTTCAAAATTTGGTTTATATGGGCGGGGCCAGGCCCATTGATCCGATCCCGCCACTTTTTAGAACATTCACGTAGGCTATCATCAGATACATATGCACAAAAATTACAGAACAATCGCTAAACAATTGTGTAAGACATCTCAATTTCAAAATTTAGTTTATATGGGCAGGGCCACGTCCATTGGTCTGATCCCGCCAATTTTTGGGCGAATCGCGTAGACTGTCATCGGATACATATGTCCAAAACTGCAGCACTCTCGATAATAAATTGTGCAAGATATTTCAATTTCAAAATTTGGCTTATATGGACGTGGCCACGCCCATTGGTTCGATGCCGCTCATTTTTGGACCAATCACGTAGACTACCACCAGATATAATATACACAAAATTCCAGCACTCTCGCTATCAAATTGTGCAAAATATCTCAATTTCAAAATTTGACTTATATGGGCGGGCCACGCCTATTGGTCCGAACCCGCCCATTTTTGGACCAATAATGTAGGTCGCCAACGGATATATATATACAAAATTCCAAGTCTCTCGGTAAATAATTGTGCAAGATATCACATTTTTAAAATTTGGCTTATATGGGCGGTGCCACGCCCATTGGTCCGATCCCGCCCATTTTTGGAAAAATCACGTGGACCTCTACCAGATACATATACACAACATTGCAGCACTCTCGCTAGCAAATTGTGCAAGATATTGAAATTTCAAAATTTGGTCTATGTGGGCGGGGCCACGCCCATTGAGCCGATCCCGACCATTTTTGGACCAATCACGCAGAATGCCACCATATACACAAAATTCCAGCACTCTCGCTAGCAAATTGTGCAAAATATCTCAATTTCAAAATTTGGCTTATATGGGCGGGGCCACTCCCATTTGTCCGATTCCGCCCATTTTTGGAAAATTCACATAATCTGCCACTAAATTCATACACACACAATTTCAGCGCTCTAGCTAAACATTTTTCTCAATATCAAAATTGGACCCATATGGGCGGGTCCACGCCCACTTGATATATCGAAAATTCAAGTACCCTATTTTCAGCACCCCCTACACATGTACATTCTGTGAAAATTTCAAGATGATCGGTCAAGCCGTTTAGACGTCTATACGGAACAAACAAACCCACAGACACTCTCTTTTATATATGGGGAAAAACACGTCCAAAATCTTACACCATCTCGTAGATATCATATTTTAATTTTTTTTTATTTTTCCAATTGTAGCTATATTAAAAATACGATTTCTCCGACTAGGTTTCCTGGGAGATATCTCGGGGATGACTTACGATTATTACAGTTTTTGAATACTCGTATTAATTGGAAAGCGATTATTTTCCGAAAACTGATTTTTTTGTAAAAGTGCGTCTTTCGCGATTCTGTATTCATAAAAATCAGCATT
Organism: Eudasyphora cyanicolor; assembly: GCA_963930755.1. NCBI lineage: Eukaryota > Metazoa > Arthropoda > Insecta > Diptera > Muscidae > Eudasyphora > Eudasyphora cyanicolor. The sequence continues at coordinate 98,342,680 of OZ005737.1, forward strand.
TTTATCACATAATTAATACAATATCTCAAAAACGCGAATATATATTGCATTTTTGATTTTATATTCGGATTTAGAACCTCAAAATCCTTCGAGATCGTGTCCGATATCTGCTCGCTAGGATTCCATTTGACAAGTGCAATATTGTAGGCTAGTGTAAAAATGCGACGTCGACTTTTTGCGAAATAAGTTTTTTTGTTGTTCTGGCGTATTTGGCTATAGAATACCACCATTACATTTTATTAATCGTGTTTCCGGTCCACATCTTAGAATAAACTCACTTTATAATACGAAAGAAGTAATGAAAAACCAGTAAGGAAAGGCAGAAAGTCGGGCGGGGCCGACTATATAATACCCTACACCTCCCTAACAATGCCATAAGGGTGATTGCGATAATAATTTGGAATAATTGGTAAATGGGTAAGAACATATATATGTGGATATACCTAATTCTGAACCGATAATCGCTAAATTAATCAATATTCGTTCCTAAATTGAGAAACATCTTTCTGGAGACTTTTTTAAAGTACAACTTCTATAGCGCTTTGTAACCAAATCCAGAGAAACATATATATGGAGGTTATATATAAATCTGAATCGATTTTCCCTGAATACTCATTCATGTAAAATAGAAACCTCTTTCTGTCGAATTTCGTACTGATCGGATATAAAAGACAGTCTCTACAGCGCTTACATGTCAAATCGGGGGTAACATATATATGAGGGCTATATCTAAATCTAAACCGATTTTCTCCGAACTTAGCAGTATTCCTTCATGTAATAAGAAACCTCTCTTTGCCGAATTTCGCACTGATCGGATATAAAATAACATTTTTACAGCGCTTACATGTCAAATCGGGGGTAACGTATATACCGTTACTGAACCGATTTCTTCCAAATTTAACAGTGTTCATTCATATAATAACAAACCTCTTTCTGCCGAAATTCATACTGATCGGATATAAAATAAAGCTTTTACAGCGCTTACATGTCAAATCGGGGCTAACATATATATGGGGGCTATATCTAAATCTGAACCGATTTTAGCCAAATTCAATAGGGATCGTCCTTGGGCCAAAGAAAAGATATGTGTAAAGTTTCGTCGAGATCGGACCATAATTGCGACCTGTACTTTGATTACAAGAATACATGCACAGACAGACGGACAGACGGACATAGCTAAATCAACTCAGAAAGTGATTCTGAGTCGATCGGTATAATAAACGATGGGTCTATTTCTTCGCCTTTGTTGGTGTTACAAACAAATGCACAAAGTTATAATAACCTGTACCACAGTGTGGTGTAGGGTATAAATAGTAGGTTTGACATTCAAAATTTCCATAGCTTTTGTTGTGGTTTTCATCCCATAGCGAAAATTCGTATTGATAAAGTAAACAGAATGGGCTTCATTTTTTAGTTTAAAGATATAGAATCCCATCCGCGGAACACAATTAAAATCACGAGGAAAACATAAGTCGCGAGAAAAAAATATGAAAATTAAATATTTGCAAACAATTATCAATGCATATTTTGTACGTTTCTAAATAGCTGCCATATAAGCCACGGTTCATTCAAATCGGCCCACGTAGTCGGGAGATACAATGGTCAATATTTCCAACTTTGACACCCTGTATCTTCATAACGTATAACGCTAGGAAGCTGTATTTTAAGCACATAGCATACCCAAAGTATTTCTGCAACCCCACCAAGTTTTGACGCGATCGGAATAAAATTGAAAAAAGTGGGCCTTTTGACGTGTTTTTCCCCATATATAGATTTAAAAATTTGTGTTACAAATATATTTCCTTTCGATTCAAACATATCAAAAAAGTCGATTTTGCCCCGTGCACTACAAGCGATTCGTCCCGAATTTTGCCGGTACTTTCTATAGAGGACCGACCATTCAGCTCTGAAATGGTTGCTTCACTTTAAAAATCTGGAAGGTCAGTTGTCTCGTTGAATTGAAAGGCTTCAAAATTACGATTTCAGCATCGAACACAGGAATAACCAGTAAGGAAAGGCAGAAAGTCGGGCGGGGCCGACTATATAATACCCTACACCTCCCGAGCAATGCGATAAGGGTCATTGCGATAATAATAATTTGGAATAATTGGTAAATGGGTGGAAACATATTATCTAATTCTAAACAGATAATCGCTAAATTAAGCAATATTCGTTCCTAAATTGAGACATCTTTCTGGAAAATTTTAATGATCGGAAGTAAAGTACAACTTTTATAGCTCGTTGATATCAAATCAGGAGGAACATATATATATGGAGATTATATATAAATCTGAACCGATTTTCCATGAATACTCATTCATGTAAAAAGACCTCTTGCATTTTTATCACATAATTAATACAATATCTCAAAAACGCGAATATATATTGCATTTTTGATTTTATATTCGGATTTAGAACCTCAAAATCCTTCGAGATCGTGTCCGATATCTGCTCGCTAGGATTCCATTTGACAAGTGCAATATTGTAGGCTAGTGTAAAAATGCGACGTCGACTTTTTGCGAAATAAGTTTTTTTGTTGTTCTGGCGTATTTGGCTATAGAATACCACCATTACATTTTATTAATCGTGTTTCCGGTCCACATCTTAGAATAAACTCACTTTATAATACGAAAGAAGTAATGAAAAACCAGTAAGGAAAGGCAGAAAGTCGGGCGGGGCCGACTATATAATACCCTACACCTCCCTAACAATGCCATAAGGGTGATTGCGATAATAATTTGGAATAATTGGTAAATGGGTAAGAACATATATATGTGGATATACCTAATTCTGAACCGATAATCGCTAAATTAATCAATATTCGTTCCTAAATTGAGAAACATCTTTCTGGAGACTTTTTTAAAGTACAACTTCTATAGCGCTTTGTAACCAAATCCAGAGAAACATATATATGGAGGTTATATATAAATCTGAATCGATTTTCCCTGAATACTCATTCATGTAAAATAGAAACCTCTTTCTGTCGAATTTCGTACTGATCGGATATAAAAGACAGTCTCTACAGCGCTTACATGTCAAATCGGGGGTAACATATATATGAGGGCTATATCTAAATCTAAACCGATTTTCTCCGAACTTAGCAGTATTCCTTCATGTAATAAGAAACCTCTCTTTGCCGAATTTCGCACTGATCGGATATAAAATAACATTTTTACAGCGCTTACATGTCAAATCGGGGGTAACGTATATACCGTTACTGAACCGATTTCTTCCAAATTTAACAGTGTTCATTCATATAATAACAAACCTCTTTCTGCCGAAATTCATACTGATCGGATATAAAATAAAGCTTTTACAGCGCTTACATGTCAAATCGGGGCTAACATATATATGGGGGCTATATCTAAATCTGAACCGATTTTAGCCAAATTCAATAGGGATCGTCCTTGGGCCAAAGAAAAGATATGTGTAAAGTTTCGTCGAGATCGGACCATAATTGCGACCTGTACTTTGATTACAAGAATACATGCACAGACAGACGGACAGACGGACATAGCTAAATCAACTCAGAAAGTGATTCTGAGTCGATCGGTATAATAAACGATGGGTCTATTTCTTCGCCTTTGTTGGTGTTACAAACAAATGCACAAAGTTATAATAACCTGTACCACAGTGTGGTGTAGGGTATAAATAGTAGGTTTGACATTCAAAATTTCCATAGCTTTTGTTGTGGTTTTCATCCCATAGCGAAAATTCGTATTGATAAAGTAAACAGAATGGGCTTCATTTTTTAGTTTAAAGATATAGAATCCCATCCGCGGAACACAATTAAAATCACGAGGAAAACATAAGTCGCGAGAAAAAAATATGAAAATTAAATATTTGCAAACAATTATCAATGCATATTTTGTACGTTTCTAAATAGCTGCCATATAAGCCACGGTTCATTCAAATCGGCCCACGTAGTCGGGAGATACAATGGTCAATATTTCCAACTTTGACACCCTGTATCTTCATAACGTATAACGCTAGGAAGCTGTATTTTAAGCACATAGCATACCCAAAGTATTTCTGCAACCCCACCAAGTTTTGACGCGATCGGAATAAAATTGAAAAAAGTGGGCCTTTTGACGTGTTTTTCCCCATATATAGATTTAAAAATTTGTGTTACAAATATATTTCCTTTCGATTCAAACATATCAAAAAAGTCGATTTTGCCCCGTGCACTACAAGCGATTCGTCCCGAATTTTGCCGGTACTTTCTATAGAGGACCGACCATTCAGCTCTGAAATGGTTGCTTCACTTTAAAAATCTGGAAGGTCAGTTGTCTCGTTGAATTGAAAGGCTTCAAAATTACGATTTCAGCATCGAACACAGGAATAACCAGTAAGGAAAGGCAGAAAGTCGGGCGGGGCCGACTATATAATACCCTACACCTCCCGAGCAATGCGATAAGGGTCATTGCGATAATAATAATTTGGAATAATTGGTAAATGGGTGGAAACATATTATCTAATTCTAAACAGATAATCGCTAAATTAAGCAATATTCGTTCCTAAATTGAGACATCTTTCTGGAAAATTTTAATGATCGGAAGTAAAGTACAACTTTTATAGCTCGTTGATATCAAATCAGGAGGAACATATATATATGGAGATTATATATAAATCTGAACCGATTTTCCGAATACTCATTCATGTAAAAAGACCTCTTTCTGTAGAATATCGTACTGCTCGGATATAATATACAGTCTCTACAGCGCTTACATGTCAAATCGGAGGTAACATATATATGGGGGCTATATCTAAATCTGAATTTAAAAGTGTTCATTCATATAATAGAAAACCTCTTTCTGCCGGATTTAATACTGATCGGATATAAAATACCGTTTTTACAGCGCTTACATGTCAAATCGGGTTTACCATATATATGGGGGCTATATCTAAATCTCAACCGATTTTCTTCGAATTTGGTAGTATTCCTTCATATAATAAGAAACCTTTTTCTGTCGAATTTCATTCTGATCGGATATAAAATACAGTTTTTAGAGCGCTTACATGTCAAATCGGGGTTACCATATATATGGGGGCTATATCTAAATCTGAACCGATTTTAACCAAATTCAATAGGGTTCGTCCTTGGGCCAAAAAGATATGTATAAAGTTTCGTTGAGATCGGACCATAATTGCGACAGACAGACGGACATAGCTAAATCAACTCCGAAAGTGATTCTGAGTCGATCGGTATAATAAACGATGAGTCTATTTCTGCTCCTTTTGGGTGTTACAAACAAATGCACAAAGTTATAATACCCTGTACCCCAGTGTGGTGTAGGGTTTAAAAATAAGCATGGCAATAGAGAATGGCAAAAGACCTGATCGCAATAATATTGCTGCCGAGAGTCCACTTATGAAGTGGTATCGGGCCCAGTGGAATAGTTTGCTCTTATTAAATGGTTGCCTGTACCGCAAATTGGAGAGCGAAGATGTCAAAAAGGAGAGAAATCTGACTATTGTTGCAGGCTGGGGTTCCCATCTATTCCCAGGATGGGGACTGGACAGTAAACCCAGATTGGTCACCAGTCTTTCATGTTCTGGAGTCTAACTGGTATTATCTTCTGCTACGCAGTCTGACCAGAGTCTATAATATGGTACCACGGGGTTCAGTAACACCCTTGGAACGTAGGTTCTGGCCTGACTATTGGTGTGGTCCTTCCGGGGGTCATCGTGTGGTTGAAACCAAAATTTTGGCTACCAAGACTTGCCTATTGATTTGCTATAATTATTTTTAGGAAATATGCAGATTAAGCGATTGGAAATTTTGATATTTGGTACAAACCCAAGAACAATTTCGGAATAAAGTTCTTCGGTTTGTATTATGTTTTGGAGAAATTTTGACTAAGTATTAATAACAAAAAAGTAACAAATTTGTTTAAACCACGTGCATAAGCATGGCAAATAATTCAACAACAAAAATAAAAACTTAACTTAAAAAATTTTTGAAAAGGCTAATTTTTCAACTAAAACTATCGAAAACATGCGAGTCAAAACATGAAAAAACTATAATATATTTATTTCGCGCTAAATTTGAGCTTTCTCCCACTGGGCGATGGCATGGTGGAACGATTCAATCACACGCTGGAGGAATATCTCCGGAAGGTCGTTGATGCAAATCAATAGGATTGGGATAAACTTATACCAAAATTTATATTGGCCTACAGATCTGCAATCCATCTACATTTCAGACACCGGTAAAGGTTTTCTTTCAAAGTCAACTGAAATTGACAGGCCATATAATATTCGGAGTCACACCAAAGCCAGATGGGACCCAGCTCATGAAATGCCGGAAACCCTTGCCGACGTTCACGAATTTGTAAGCCAAATGATTAATAAGGTCAGCAACATGATGAAGTCCCGATAGGATTCCACGGGGGTCATTTGGTGCTCCAATTTAACCCACAGCGGAGGAAACGATTGACAATTTCCAAAGAAAACATTTTTGGATCACGGTAGTCGATCGAAATTTTGTATTGCCTACTACTTTAATTTACAGTGCTGAAATACGTGGTAATGTGGAGAACAAAAAAAATACTGATAAATTGTGAAGATTGTTGACAAAGTTACAAAAATGGATCCAATGTGATTTTTATTTTTATCTTCTTCGCAATCTGAAGATGAGTCAAATATTCCAACTATTAGCAGATGTATTTGCGATGAAAGCGATCCTCTGACAGAAGTTGAGTAAGTTGTGCTGGTTAAATAAATGTTCTTTTAACAACATATTTAAAAGTTTATAGCTTTAAGCGGCGTTTTCAAAAGAGGCTTTGAAATATATATGTTTTTTTCCTAAAAAAGTATTTCTGGTCAAATGTCGACGTCGGTACCACTGCTACTGGCCATCTTTTGGCCAGTAGCAGTTTTCTACATGACACTGATTTTTTAATGGGTTACGTCGCAAGGCTTTAAGTACGATGATGTGCTTCTAATGGAACCAACGCTATAGCTTCCCAAACTTTCGTTGAACTTGCGGCACATCAACAGTAATTTATAGAATGAGATGATTTTGTTGTCTCATATAGCTTTTTACATGGTGAATCCCAAAATCAGGGGGCCGCAACCAAATAATGAATCGCTGAAATCTTATTCGTTTTTTCAACCTCAAAATTGAACCATTTGTCCTTGGCAATCTTTATAGTACAAGCATCTTAATGACATTTTTTAGACTACCACCAGATACATATGTACAAAATTACAGCACTCTCGTCAAAAAATTGTGCAAGATATCTCAAGTAAAAATTTAAATTATATGGGCGGGGCCAAGCCCATTGGTCTGATCCCGCCCATTTTTGAACCAATCACGTAGACTACCACCAGATACATATAGAATTACAACATATACAGAATTACAAAACTTTCTCTAACATGTTGTGAAAATTATCAAAATTTCAAAATTTGGCTTATATAGGCGGTGCCATGCCCATTTGTTCGTTGGACCAATCACGTAGACTACACTGAGAAAAAAAGTGTACTTTAAAATTAAATGTGAACACTTTCAAATTTTATTTAAAGTGCCTCAGTCCATAGCTTCTTATGGGGGGCACAAAAAAAAATATTTTGTAAAAGTGCTAATTTTAAGTTTTTAAAGTGTTTACTCTTAATTTAAAAGTTAATATTTTTGTTTTTATTGTAAAATTCTTTAATTTAAAAATGTTGACTTTATTTTATAATGACAAACCTTATATTTTAAAGTAAAATATATTATTTATAAAGTAATCACTTTTAAAATTGTATTAAAAGTTAATCCATTTAATTTAAAATTTTTAAACTTTAAAAAATAAAATTAAAACGTTTATTTTAAAAGTGTTAACTTTAAAATGTAAAGTGATCAATTTGCAGAAAAGTGTTAACGTTTACATTAAAAGTGTTCGCTATATAAATCAAAGTGTCACTTTCTAATTTAAAGTGTCACTTTCTAATTTACAGTGTTCACTTTAATATTGAAAGTTTTAGTTTTGTGTAAAAAGGGTTTACTTTAGTTTTAAAGTTTTCACGTCAGTTTATTATTAAAAGTGTTCACTTTGACATTTAAAGTGTACATTTTGTATTAAAAGTGTTAACTTTTAAACTCAGTGTGTCTTTGTTGGAACTAAACGTGAACACTTTAAAACGCAACGTAAAAATTTTTATTTTCAAAGTGTTTAAGTTTATTTTAAAAGTTCGACCTTAAATTGTACCGTTAGCGGCATTTGTGTGATTTCGTTATAGTAAAGTGAATTTAGAAGTGTGAACAAGATACAAGAATGACCAGTCAGGGTAAAATTATACAAGAAAGTGACTTGCTGCGAATTCTTAGCAACGATATCCAAATTAATGAGCAGCATAACGTACACGTGTGTTGAGGAAGATACGGATCTCCTTAATCTGCTAAATGAGTTTGATCTGGAAACACTTTTTCTTGACCTAAAAAGTAAGTAAAAATTCTTAGGCAATATTAACACTTATGCAATATTATTAATCTTCCTTAGAAGCTGGAATAACTTTTCGAAGCTTAAAATTTTTGTCAAAAGAAGACATTGCGAAAGCAGTAAGAAATATTGGTCTTCGAGCGGAGTTTAGAGAACAGTTGTTTTTCTGGCGCAAGTCAAACGTAAATATAATATTAATTTTGAAGCTTATTTGCGATGTTACGCACGTACATAGATAAAATTTCCATATTACTACGGTTATAATTTAGCAAGCTTATTTTTTCAGTTTGGAATAGAAGACGAAACGTTGAGACAGACTGCGAAGGTTGTTGGTTGGCTAGAAAAAAACCGTCACAACGATTTACCTTGTTCTTCAAATAATTCAATAAGAAACGCATTTGGATCACAGGTAAGAATATACAGTAAAAAGTTTTGTATTAAATTTAATGATACACTGCATTGCAGCCCCTTTCAACATTTTTAAAGAATAACTCAGCCGGAAAACAACTTATTCAATATTATGAGGAAAGGGCATGTTTTACGAATAAGCAACGCGATGACCTCATTAAAAGAATTTTAGAAGATGTCATGTTAACAAAGGTTTATTTCCCAAAGAAAAAGAGCCCCAGGTATTTTAAAAACGATATATTAAAAAGAACATATTATAAACTGATGAAGAGTAGTCCATCTGCGGAAAGATCTCTTCCGAGTGAAGAACGTGATCCACTAGTGGAAGAAAATTTTGAAGTTGACGAAACGCTGACGTTATGTTTAAAAACTTCGCTTCAAAAAGATGCCAGTAATTGGGATGAGGTTATTGACAAATGGTAAAAAAACATTTACATTTCGGAAGAAGGATTTGACAAAGCGCTCAAATTCTGATTTTTTGCAGGGGTGGCAAATTTTAAAATACTCCAGAGCACCATTTCTGGTATTTAAAAAGAACTTTAACACAAAATTCAAGGATATATAAATTTTTATATTTTTTTAGATTAATCTAGATTTCAATTTGATTTGTCCACAAAAAGATAATCTTTTAAAAACAAAATGGGATAATTTTAAAACCAAGATAGTGAACTACTACGATGTCAACATACGGAATCAGCAATCAATAGATCTTCTGAACCAGGCAAAAACGACGAAAAAAATTGGTGAGTAACAATTATGGGCTTTTTGTTAAATTAATAAAATAATACTAAATAATTTTTTTTTTCAGATTGTCAAGACTACATTTTTACATTTCTTCTCAATTCAGTTCTGCTGCCTTCAGCAAGATTTAGTCCAGATGGAAATACAAACAAGAAAGCCACCATTAAAGATGCTAAAGAAAGCTTCGTATTGCAGTTAACAACAATTAGCGATTACTCAAGACGAATAAAGGAACTTATCGGTTAATACTATTATAATAAATTGACTGTACAGCCGTTTATAATTGTGGTAGGAGACTCTTAAAACCTTTTATATTTACTTTGACGAAACTTTGTACAAACTAAATTCTTTTATTGAAAGTTTGGACATATGCTTTAAAATCTTTCACGTGTTTAATCTTAAATATCCTAAGATCTGCGAAATGCCATGGATGTTTATCCAAAAGTATTTTCATGAATTAGATTCAAAATTTGATATAAAAAGTTCAAATCTTACTTCATTGTTAACACACATGAATGAAAACAAGTAAAAGCGTTAAGATCGGCCATGCCGAATCTTATATACCCTCCACCATGTGACCTCACAAAATAACTCAAACCTAAAGAAAATAACACCGAAAAACAAAAAATATAGTAGATGAGAACAGTAGGAAATGTTTTAAACATAGGCATAAACTGTTTACAATTTTCAAAATCACTCAAAAAAAACACGAAAAATATTTGGAAGGCCGTTAAAAAAAACAATACAAAAGCGTAAAAAATGGTAACAGTAAAAGTAATAACAACTAAAAATAAGAAAAGTGCATGGTTTCCTCGCTAAAACTTTTTAAATTATGCATCGATTTTCTTCGGAATGGTCTCAATTTATTTATAACCTTTCAGAGTTTACGAATACCTAATTTAGTAAGGTTTTAACTTTAAAACTTTCTTATCGATGTAAAATTTACAAAAACAAACTTTAAAGCTAAGATTGGAGATTCTATGCATTAAAACAGAAACCAAAGAAAAAATTTTGTTTTTGTCGACCGGTGTAATATTGGTTGACTTTAAATTTATGATAACCAGATATGGCGAAAATTAAGTTAAACTTACATTTATGATTGTTTATCTATCTACCTTTTTAACATGTAGGTTGCAGTGATGGAATGAGTTTGCACAACCGTGTATGTAAATTTGACTTTATATTGGGTGTGGTAATAAGTTGTACGGTTTTGGCCATTACGCAGAACTTATCACGGTATTTGCAAACTATTAACTCAGATTGGCAACGACTAAATTAAGTGACATGCGTAGAAATTCAGATGCAGAGTTTGATAAACTGTTTGAAGAATCCACACAACTTGCAAGAAGTTTTGGAATATAAGCTGCACTACCTAGAAGAGTAGGCACTCAAAAGTATAGGGCTAATATTTCTGGTTCAGATGTCAAGGCGTATTTTAGGACATTGTTCATACCATATATGGACGAAGTAATATCACATTTAAATAATAGATTTTCCGAACATGAAGCTATAATTACAAGTCTGTTTAATATCGTTCCGATACGAGTTGTAAATCTAATAAAGGAAAAAAAAACGATTTAAAAAATTCAGCAAAATCTGTTTTAGCTGAAATAAGTATATGGATTGATTATGATCTGGTACTGGCCACAATACCAGTCACAACGGCATCTGCTGAGCGAAGTTTCTTGACATAAAGAAGAATAAAAACTTATCTCCGGAACAGAATGGAAGGGGAAAGGCCATCTTATCTGGCTTTGATGTCTATATACAAAGATGAAGTCAAAATCGATGAAATAATATTTCTTTCAAAAAATTGAAGATTACAATTTTAACTCTTACGGTTTTATTATAAAAAGTTTTACTGATCTCGTAATTAAGTACACATTTATATTTAGGAATAAAATTCGAATAAAAAACTAAGGAACTTAACTTCCATTACCTACACAATAAACACAATATTTTAATTTTACGACGATTAGAATTTTACGACGATTAAGAATATATATACTTTATGGGGTCTCAGATCAATATTTAGTGGGGTTACAAACGGAGTGACAAAATGAATATACCCCCCATCCTATGGTGGAGGGTATAAATATTAAATTTTGTAAATTTTTCGATTGACATAATATATAAAAGTTTCAGATGTTTTCACATGCATTTATTGTCAAATAGAGATATACTTCAATGCGAACAAAATAAATGTAAGCTAATTTTATTAATTTATATTCTCCTTTACGGTGATCTGAAACCTATGCATCATTTTTTGGTGCACTACCCTCGCGCAATTGAGAAATGTGGTCCTCTTAAGTTTGTCTGGGCGATGCGTTTCGAGGCAAAACATAAATATGCAAAAATATATTTTAATAATATAATATCTCGATTAAATCCTGCATATACAGCGGCTATGAAAAGTTCTTTTTGTTTTTCAAATTTTTTACAAAAGTATAAAAATGGGTTTCCGCATGCTTTTAACACTGAAACATTTATTACGAAAGACAACAAAAGAAGAATATTTTCCTCTAATATTGAACTTTGAAAATATTAACTATCAATCTGTTTATGTTTCGACTACATATAATACATTATAAAGGAATCGAGTATAAACAAAATAATTTTTTAGCATTACTGAATGAAATAAATTGTTGTATCTACACGCTGAAAAAAATCGCTTCTGTAGTATATTGTTAGTATATTGTTGTATGTATATTGTATGTATACGTTTTTAACAAAATTATGTTCCCATTAAAATATTTTTATACCCTACACCACACTGTGGTACAGGGTATTATGACTTTGTGCATTTGTTTGTAACACCTAAAAGGAGAAGAGATAGACCCATTGTTAATTATACTGATCGACTCAGAATCACTTTCTGAGTCGATTTAGCCATGTCCGTCTGTCTGTCTGTCTGTCCGTCTGTCCATGTATTCTTGTAATCAAAGTGCAGGTCGTATTTATCGTCCGATTGTGATGAAATTTAGCATAGTGCTCTTTTTTGGCCCAAGGGCGATCCCTATTGAAATTGGTTAAAATCGGTTCAGATTTGGATATAATCCCCATATATATGTTTCACCCGATTTGACATGTAAGCGCTGTAGAAACCACATTTTACATCCGATCTTTATGAAATTCGGCAGAGAGAGTTTTATTATTACGTGAATGAACACTACCAAATTCGGAGAAAATCCGTTCAGATTTAGATATAGCCCCCATATATATGTTTCACCCGATTTGACATGTAAGCGCTGTTGGAACTTTTTTATATATAAGACCAGTAAGGAAAGGAAGAAAGTCGGGCGGGGCCGACTATATAATACCCTACACCTCCCTAACAATGCGATAAGGGTCATTGCCATAATAATTTGGAATAATTGGTAAATGAGTTGAAACATATTACCTAATTCTGAAACGATTATCGCTAAATTAAGCAATATTCGTTCCTAAATTGAGAAACATCTTTCTGGAAAATTTTAATGATCGGAAGTAAAATACAACTTCTATAGCGGTTTGATACCAAATCAGGAGGAGCTTTAATATAAATCTGAACCGATCTTCCCTGAATACTCATTCATGTAAAAAGACCTCCTTCTGTCGAATTTCGTACTGATCGGATATAAAATACAGTCTCTACAGCGCTTACATGTCAAATCGGGGGTAACATATATATGGGAGCTATATCTAAAACTGAACCGATTTTCTCCGACCTCCGCTTACAGGTCAAGGGTGTTATATCTAAATCTAAACCGAGTTTCTCCGAATTTGGCAGTATTCCTTCATGTAGAAAGAAACCTCTTTTTGCCGACTTTCGCACTGATCGGATATAAAATAACATTTTTACAGCGCTCACATGTCAAATCGGGGGTAACGTATATATGGGGGCTATATCTTAATCTGAACCGATTTCTTCCAAATTTAAAAGTGTTCATTCATATAATAGGAAACCTCTTTCAGACGAATTTCATACTGATGTGATATAAAATACAGTTTTTACAGCGCTTACATGTGAAATCGGGGGTAAGATATATATGGGCGCTATATCTAAATCCGAACCGATTTTCTCCGAATTTGGCAGTATTCCTTCATGTAATAAGAAACCTCTTTCTGCCGAATTTCGCACTGATCGGATATAAAATACAGTTTTTACAGCGCTTACATGTCAAATCGGGGCTAACATATATATGGGGGCTATATCTAAATCTGAACCGATTTTTTCCGAATTTAGCAGTATTCCTTCATGTAATAAGAAACCTCTCTTTGCCGAATTTCGCACTGATCGGATATAAAATAACATTTTTACAGCGCTTACATGTCAAATCGGGGGTAACGTATATATGGGGGCTATATCTAAATCTGAACCGATTTCCTCCAAATTTAACAGTGTTCATTCATATAATAAGAAACCTCATTCTGCCGAATTTCATACTGATCGGATATAAAATAAAGTTTTTACAGCGCTTACATGTCAAATCGGGGCTAACATATATATGGGGGCTATATCTAAATCTGAACCGATTTTAACCAAATTCAATAGGGATCGTCCTTGGGCCAAAAAAAAGATATGTGTAAAGTTTCGTCGAGATCGGACCATAATTGCGACCTGTACTTTGATTACAAGAATACATGCACAGACAGACAGACGGACAGACAGACAGACGGACAGACAGACAGACAGACGGACAGACGGACATCGCTAAATCAACTCAGAAAGTGATTCTAAGTCGATCGGTATAATAAACAATGGGTCTATTTCTTCTCCTTTTGGGTGTTACAAACAAATGCACAAAGTTATAATACCCTGTACCACAGTGTGGTGTAGGGTATAATCAGTACGAAATTTGGCAGAGAGAGTTTTCTTATTACATGAATAAACACAGCCAAATTCTGGGAAAATCGGTTCAGATTTAGATATAGTCCCCATATATATGTTTCACCCGATTTGACATGTAAGCGCTGTAGAAACCGTATTTTACATCCGACCTGTACGAAATTCGGCAGAGAAAGTTCTCTTATTACATGAATAAACCCTGCCAAATTCGGGGAAAATCTGTTCAGATTTAGATATAGCCCCCATATATATGTTTCACCCGATTTTACATTTAATCGCTGTAGAAATCGTGTTTTATATCCGATCAGTACGAAATTTAACAGAGAGAGTTTTCTTATTACATGATGAACACTGCATAATTCGGGGAAAATCGGTTCAGATTTAAACATAGTCCCAATATATATGTTACACCCGATTTGACATGTGAGCGCTATAGAAACCGTGTTTTATATCCGATCAGTACGAAAATCGGCAGAGAGTTTTATTCTTATCGCAATGCCCATTTTCGCATTGGTAGGTAGGTGTAGGGTATTATATAGTCGGCCCCGCCCGACCTTCTGTCTTTCCTTACTGGTTTTTATTTGGAACTAGTATTTCCGAAACAAAGATTAATTTGTATTTACATATTTATTTTGGCATTGAATCAATGCCTTAACTTAAAGACAAGTTTTCTGTTTTTCAGACGTTCAAAGAGCATTTTTTTATACATTTTTTTTTGTAAAATTTAATTAAAACTTGATCGTATAATCTTTCGCAAATATAAATTGCATTGATGGATTGACAAAAAGTTATGAATTGGAATACTTATAAATTAAATGAAATTTTTGACTATAAAGTTTAACACGAAAACTAGGAAAAACTAACTAAAATTAGAATAAGTCAGCAATGTTTTAAAAATCTTATTAAATAAAATATATTTGGATAACTTCTTAAAGAAGAACTTTGTGTGTAAACAAATATTTTATTTGTGAAAATCAGTTTGCAAATAAATTGTGTTCTAATATATTAATATATGTGTTTCAAACAAAATTTCTTGATTTTCAAAATATTTGTTAACAAATATACGAGTATAATATTTACAAAAATCGTTTCCAAGTATATTTTCTTTCAATTCAAACATATAAAAAATTACAATTTTCCTCCGTGTATAAAATCAAACTTTTTATTTACGAAAATGAAATTATTTACGTTCTATGTTATCCTATTGAAATTATTAAATTTGATGTACAGTTTCAATTTTACGAGACTGGTATAAAACAAAATTGCCTAAAAATGATTAACATTTCACATTTCACAAGCCTGCCTATAAATTTACATCAAATTAACAATGGAAAGACATATGCAAGATTAAAAAAGATATGATAACATAATGATTTATTTTTTAAATTTAAATTAAATTATTTTATTTAATGAATTATTAATGAGTTATAAATAAGTTATTTCATAAATATAAAATAAATTTAAATATGTTTGAATTAAAAAAATATGAATTAAAAACAATTAAAATAATCTGTTTCCTTTAAAATTTATAGTAAACACTTTTAAATTGCATTTGAAAGTGTTCACACTTAAAATAAAAGCTAGCGCTTCTAATTTGAGATTGAATGTGTTAACTTTTAATTTAAATACAAACATTTTTAAATAGGGTTAAAATTGTGAACTTTAAAATCAAAAGTTTTAAATCGTATTCGCGAATGCGCATATTAAAATGTAAAGTTTTCACTTTAATATCACACTGCTACAAATTTGTAGGTTGTAGATCTCATTGAGTACAACCGGGAAAACAAAATTTTAAGTGTTGTATACCCTCAAAATCTAATTTTAGCGTTGAAAACCCGCTTTTTTGACTTCTTGTACAAATCGATTTGTTAAACTCTTATTTTTCAACCGATTTTTGGTTACATAACGGTTTTTTAAAGAGGAGACATAGCCCTTTAAAAATATGTGCATATTATGGTACTTTAAGTTAAATACACAGAGCTACAGGCGTGTAAACTTGAAACTTACATAAATTTTCCCAATTTTTCATCTTTGATCGCGACGAATTCCAATATTTTGTTAGCAATGGTGCTCTTTTTACATATCATTGTGAAAGTGTGTTTATTCTCAATTAAATTAAGTGTGATTTCACATCAATCGGAGAAAAATTGCGTAAGTTAGGCGAATTTTTCAAAAAAGAGAAAATGTTCCATTTACTTTCTGTCTATTCCAAGAAAGTAATAGAAACAAATACAAAAATTGGTAGAGAGTTTTAATTGCTTGGTAGAATTGACTGCAGTTTCGATAGACACCACTCTATCATCTTCAGAATTCAGTAGCAATAGTGTATGTCTTTAACTTAAATCAGCTGAAATACTTGTGGAAGCAGTAAATTGCATTTAACAAGAACTGCTAACCAAACCCGTATTTTGCCGAACTAAGTCAACATACTAAAACTCTCATACCAATACATTTTTGTTTTTTGCTTGGGTTCGCATCGCGAACCACGAAAACAAATGTAGTTTTGTCAACGGCTAATGCCGACGTCATCGTACCTCATGTGTTTGTATGTGTTGTTGTTATTTATTGTTGGTCTGTGCTTTTGTTATTCAGTCAGAATTTATCTTTTGGTTTGAGACCATATGTTCTATTTACTTTCTGTCTATTCCAAGAAAGTAATAGAAACAAATACAAAAATTGGTAGAGAGTTTTAATTGCTTGGTAGAATTGACTGCAGTTTCGATAGACACCACTCTATCATCTTCAGAATTCAGTAGCAATAGTGTATGTCTTTAACTTAAATCAGCTGAAATTTACTATTATATTCACAGTGGGAGTCAGCTGCCATCAGTACCTGTTGCGTATGCTACGGACATGAGCGAAACCTACGAAACTATGGCAACAATTCTAAGGGTTATCAATTACGCCAAACATCAATGGAAAATAGTGTCCGATTTAAAAGTATTGGCGATCTTGTTTGGAATGCAAGGAGGTTACACAAAACATCCATGTTATATTTGTGAATGGGATAGTCGTGCATAGAACCTCTACCAGCAAACGCAGTGGCCTTTACGCACCCCTCTCCAAATAGGGAACAAAAATGTTATCAACGCTCCACTGGTGCGAACAGATCAAATTATTTTACCTCCGTTACACCTTAAACTGGGCTACATGAAGCAGTTTGTTAAATTTCTTAACAGAGACAGCGAAGCTTTTTTTGCATTTAAAAAAATCTTTTCCAATGCCAAGCAAGGCGAAAATCGAAGAAGGTAACGTTTGTGTTCATTTGCATGATTCATTTGAAAAATTTGGTTGTTTGCAGGAATATTCATAGGTCCACAAATCCGTAAGATTATGCGAGACAACGAATTTACAAACAAGCTGAACAAGGTCGAAAAAGTAGCATGGTTAAGCTTCATCGATTTATGTAACAATTTCTTAGGAAATACGAGAAGCTGTGATTATACGGAGAGAAGAAATTCTTGAAAGCCTACGAAGTAATGGAGTGCCGAATGTCTATTAAAATCCATTTTTTGCATTCGCATTTAAGTTTTTTCCCAGATAATCTCGGCAAATTCAGCGACGAACAGGGTGAAAGGATTCATCAAGAGTTGGCTTCAATTGAACAGCGATTCTTAGGAAAAAATAAAATAAGAATGTTAGCTGATTACTGTTGGTCTCTGCAACGCGAAACTGATGATTCTTCTTATAAGCGTCGTAAAATTAAAAAAAAATATTGTAAATATTTTAGAAATAATAAATAAATACAACCAACTGTGACGTCATTATTAACACTAATATAACAACTATCACTGTTATTAGAATAATACATTCGTAATAAGGTACATGTAACAACCCCATACAAAAGCGCAATTGAATTTTTTTTTTTTTTTAAAAAGTCGCCTAACTGACGCAATTTTTCTCCGATAGCTGTGAAATCACACTTAATTTAATTGAGAATAAACACACTTTCAGAATGGTACGTAAAAAGAGCACCATTGCTAATAAAATATTGCAATGCGTCGCGATCAAAGTTGAAAAATTGGGAAAATTTATGGAAGTTTCAAGTTTACACGCTTGTAGCTCTGTGTATTTAACTTAAAGTACCATAATATGCACATATTTTTAAAGGCCTATGTCTCCTCTTTCAAAAGCCGTTATGTAACCAAAAATCGGTTGAAAAATAAGAGTTTAACAAATCGATTTGTACAAGAAGTCAAAAAGCGGGTTTTCAACGCTAAAATGAGATTTTGAGGGTATACAACACTTAAAATTTTGTTTTTCCGGTTGTACTCAATGCGACCTACAACCTACACTATGTCACATCAGAAGTTATTTTGGACTGTAGCACTGTGTATTCAAAGTGCTGACATTAATAATTTACGTTTTAAAACGTAAACTTTAAAATTAAATATTTTTCAATACGGCTGGTTTTCTTACATGAAAATCTTTAATTTTGAAGTCCCTAGTACTGGATTAAAAGTGAATCTAAAGTGTTTCTTTTCTGAGTATACTACCAGATACATATGCAGAAAATTACAGAACTCTCGCTAAAAAATTGTGCAAGATATATCAATTTCAAAATTTGGCTTGTATGACCGGGCCACGCCCATTGGTCCGATTCCGCCCATTCTTGGACCAATCACGTAGACTACCACCAGATACATATTTACAAAATTTCATCACTCTCGCTAATAAATTGTGCAAGATATCTCAATTTCAAAATTTGGCTTATATGGGCGGGCCCGATCCCGCTATTTTGGGACCAATTACGTAGATTGCCACCAGATACATATGCACATAATTACTGAACGCGCGCTAACAAATTGTGCAAAATATCTCAATTTAATAAGTTGGCTTATATGGGTGCCACTCCGGTGCCACTCCCATTGGTCCGATCCCTGCCATTTTTGGAACAATCACGTGGACCACTATCATATACATATTTACAAAATTTCATCACTCTCGCTAATAAATTGTGCAAGATATCTCGGGCCAATGGGCGTGGCCCCGCCCACATAGACCAAATTTTGAAATATAGATATCTTGCACAATTTGCTAGAGAGAGTGCTCCAATGTTGTGTATATATATCTGGTGGCATTCTACGTAATTGTTCCAATCCCGCCCATTTTTGGACCAATTACGTAGAATGCCACCAGATATATGTATATATACAACATTGCAGCACTCTCGCTAGCAAATTGTGCAAGATATCTAAATTTCAAAATTTGGTCTATGTGGGCGGGGCCACGCCCATTGGCCCGAGATATCTTGCACAATTTATTAGCGAGAGTGATGAAATTTTGTAAATATGTATATGATAGTGGTCCACGTGAATGTTCCAAAAATGGCAGGGATCGGAACTCAAACTCAGGATCTCATGAGTTTGGCTAATCGATACACCAACAGCGGCAGAACTATTATTGCTGATAACTTCTTTACAACATTAGACCCAGCTAAACGTCTTTCGTCGATTGGACTAGTATACGTTGGCACCATTAGATCCAACAAAAGGTGCCTTTCCAAAGAAGTGAAAAAAAGACAGAAAACGTCCAGTGCTTTCATCTGTGTTCGGTTTCTATGATAACCTTATATCACTGTGCAGATACGTTCCAAAGAAGAACATAACAGTAAATCCACTGTGCACTACACCAAGAAAGTTGAAGGCGTAGAAAAAAAAACGGAAGCTATATTATTTTACCATTCAACAAAGGCCGGCGTTGATACAATGGACCAAATGGTAACGCATTACTCCACAAAACGGTCAACCAGACGTTGGCCATTAGCATTTTTTTGCAACATGATAGGCGTCATGGGATTTGCCGCTTACATCATATGCAATGAAAATATAGAAGGAACCAGAAAAGAGAAGCGACGATTGTTCTTGAACACGCTGAGTAAACAATTGGTGCTTGCTAATACTGAAAATCTCATGAGTTACAACCATATTTTGGGCCAACATTCAACCCGTTTGGCCATTGAATATTTCTTTGGAAGGCCGTTGAATATTCCCAGCAACATGATGCCTAACCAACAAAGCGGCCCTAGTACACTAAGTTCTAGAAAAGATTGCAGAATTTGCTTCACGCAAGACGAAAAGCTGCGTAGGAAGACACGTTTTTACTGCACCATCCTGTGTGCCAACAACATTCTACAGTTGATTATACTTGTTGTTCATGCATTCCACCAAATGTATAAGAAATAATAATAAAAAATAATAATTTTTTTACATTTAGTCTAAAGACCAAAATAATATACGAACATACTTAGAAATTCAAAGTTACGGTACCCTTTTTTGCAATGCAAATGCATGAAAACGTATAGGGGTCTGGCCAGGCATATGTGTTTGACGGGGTTAAATAAACTTTTTAAATATGAGATTGAATTGCCATCTTTCTTTAAGGCTCTTACACAATTTTTAAAGAGCCCCAGCTTAATATGCAGTGTTGGCAAAATAATGTTTTCTTTTTGGACGAGAGGTGTGTATGTTATGTTGTTTTCATCCAATGTAATGATCTTCGCGAGCACGGCTATCCCAGAGGCATAAAAAACAGCAATATTTTGTATATCCGCCTTGCATTCCACATAACATCCCAACTACTTTTAAATCGCAAATTTTCCAGTCATGTTGTTCATATTTTATGTTTTTTTTTATCAATTTAGCCATTGTTTCGTATGATTCCTTAGTGTTGACAGCATGAGCAATGGGAATCGACTGTTTCTGATTTCCGTTGTGCAAAAGTACTGCTTTCAAACTTTCTTTGCTGCTGTCAACAAATAACCGCCATTCCTTTGAATTGTATGTTTGATTAAGTTCGTCGAACAATACGGAATGTCCTTGCAAAAGCATATGTTATCCACAGTTGTATAAAATTGTTTGTAAGGTATATCACGGACTCTATAATATGATATGTTAACATCTGGGGCCAAAATATTGTACTGTTTCATCCGAGATGCAATTAGTTCTGCCTTATCTTTGGTCAGTTCCAAATCTCTCACTAGATCAATGAGTTGAAACTGTGTTAAAAGCGATGACTTCTGACTCAAACTTGAATCGCTCAGAGTTGAGTACTCAGTTGAACTTGATGATGTTTCCGTAATTAGGCTGTTAGCTATACTTGGACACTTGCGAATTTGGTATTGTTTCCGAATGTGCAACTGGCAAAGTGACAGATTTTACTTCAGCGTAATTCCAACGAATGCTCCTTCCTACTCCAATCTGTTTACTTAGACAAAAATAGCAGCCCGTATCGTGATGGAATGTTGTCTCCAAATCATTGGCATTCCAAATTGCACGTGATGTCTAAAATTAAAACGTTTTATTCCACAAAACATTGTAATACATTAATTGTAAAGTACTTACCGCATGCTTCCACTACTCCATCGAGTAAGATTTACATGGCACGAATTACAAAAAATACTAGGTGTCCACGGTTCGTTCGTATTTTTAACTAATTGCACAAAATATTGCACATATAAAGGGTCCGCCATGTAACGTTTTTTTTCAACTAGTGCTTATTTCGTGAATGGTGTAACGGACAAAATGTTATTTTATCCGCACATAGTCATTTATTACCACTGTGCATTGGCATTCTCTCTAAGTTAGCCACTACGATCCCCCATTGACGTCATCAAACGCAATAGCAAGAGCATCCACCATCACCACTGTGCTAAGCCATCACAGCGAACACACGCACGCACCCACATACAACCATTGACAGCCACAGCCACTCATAATGAATACATGACTATGCTTATACTTTCTTGTTTCGGGTGTAACAAGAAAGTAAATTAAAATCAACGCTGTGCATATAATTCTCGTTGACTCTGTATAGCCAGTGGTATAAGGTGTTGACGTTTTTCAGTCAATGGTGTGGATCAACGGAACTATCAACCGAGTTAAAAGACAAGTGGCATAGTCCGCAGTCCGAATACTTAACCCGAAGCAACAGAGATCCGCCCCAATAGTCCTCTTCAGGGCTAGTAGTAGTAGAACAGTCCTCTTCAGGACTAGTAGTTGTAGAACGGTCCTTTTCAGGGCTTTAACGCGGTTCGCCCGCTTACGCGATTCGCTCGCTTACGAGGTCCGCCCTCTTACGCGGTAAGACTGCACACGTGGTCAGCCCGCTTACGCGTTCGCCCGCTTACGCGATTAGCTCGCTTACGAGGTTCGCCCTCTTACGCGGTTCGCCCGCTTACGCGATTCGCTCGCTTACGAGGTCCGCCCTCTTACGCGGTAAGACTGCACACGTGGTCAGCCCGCTTACGCGATTAGCTCGCTTACGAGGTTCGCCCTCTTACGCGGTTCGCCCGCTTACGCGATTCGCTCGCTTACGAGGTTCGCCCTCTTACGCGGTAAGACTGCAAACGTAGTCAGCCCGCTTACGCGGTTCGCCCGCTTACGCGATTAGCTCGCTTACGAGGTTCGCCCTCTTACGCGGTTCGCCCGCTTACGCGATTAGCTCGCTTACGAGGTTCGCCCTCTTACGCGATTCGCTCGCTTACGCGATTTGCCCGCTTACGCGATTCGCCCGCTTACGCGGTTCGCCCGCTTCTCAATTAACTGTCTTTATGCCACTTCTCACTAAATAAAATCGACGACACGCCGCATAATCCGCCAACCGCCTGTGCGTCATAAAACCAACACACCGCATAATCCGATAACAGCCAGTACGTCGGGTCATCTACCGCCACCGAAACCCGCCACGCGCCTATGTGGGGCGTCCATCAAGCATCTGTATGAGGCGTCCGTCAAGCGCCACGATAATTTACATACCACCGTCTTATTGAAGGATAGTCTTCCCTTCAATATTCATCAACCATTATTCTGCAATCTACATCTGGAACAGGCAAAACCAACGCACTAGAGACGTGTACCCATACTCCTGCGTATAGAGCGAAACTCCGTTCATGCAACGAACAATCCTATATAGAGCGACTCATTATTTGAATAAAATAAAAAATTACTTGTTGTACAAAGAAACACGATAAATAAATCCTAAATTTCGTTGCCCTGAAAAGGGAAAATAGTGTGTTCTCATTTAAGGTTTTTGTTGTCCTTGAATTGATCCTGGAGGCGGCTGAACTACCTCAGCCTATGAATAAAACCCCGTTACAATGGTAACACTTAGCCCATGTCTGATTTGACAGATAATTAGTTTAATCCTTCCGCTGAACGAATATGGTTGTGTATACGCTTGAACAACGCTGGGAAATATTGCGACATTACTTTTTTTTTGATTTTAAATTTTTTTTATTTATTTATTTACATATGTATGAATTACAATACAAAGTAAATTTATATTCTAATTTTAAGGTCCAGGGAGAAGCCGGGTGACAAAGACCATGTTTGCTTGTTAATTTATGTTGCGACAGACCAGAGCCTCTGGTGGGAATCGAACCCACGACCCCAAACTCATAGGCGAGCTCGCTACCAACTCACCTACTGGGGCGCTCAATTTTTTTTTTTTTTTTTTTATTTTCATTTGATTTTGATTTTTTCATTTTGATCTTGGCGGGTATGTAAACAAGCAAAATTGTCACATTTGGGGCACAGAAAACCCGCACGCATACATTGAAAAGCCGATACACCCAAAACTAGTCACTGTTTGGTGCGGATTTTGGTCCAGAGGCATAATTGGGCCATTTTTCTTCGAAAATGAGCAAGGAGTGGCCGTTACAGTCAATGGCGATCGTTATCGGGCCATGTTGAACGAATTTTTGTTCACAAAAATTGAAGAGGAGGATATTGGCAACATTTGGTTTCAACAGGACGACGCTACGTGCCACACAGCCGAAGCTACACTCGATGTTTTTCGCCCTGTTTTTGAAGATCGCATTATCAGCCGCAGAGCTGATGTCGTTTGGCCACCTCGGAGCTGCGATTTGACACCGTTGGACAATTATTTGTGGGGTGCCCTCAAAGATAAGTGTTACGCCGACAAGCCAGAGACAATTGACGCTTTAAAGGACAATATTCGTGAAGTCATTGGTGAAATACAGCTGCACACAATCGATAATGTGCTTAAAAATTGGACCGATCGTGTAGGCTGCTGCATGGCCAGCCGAGGCAGCCATTTGAATGAAATTATTTTCCATTATTAACCGGAAGGATTGTACTTTCAAATAAAAAAAGAAATTTGAGAAAATATTCAGTAGATTTTTTTTTAGAATTTTCAAAAAAAAAGTTATTTGGCGGACCCTTTGTTTCTTCTATTATTTTACTAAACGCACGTAGATTTTTTTAATTACATATTTTCCGCAGATGTGGCAGAAATTGTCGGGATCATACATTGAAAAGTTCTTTGCCTTTTACTCATACTTCAAAATATAACTTTATAATATTTTTCAGAAAATCGACTCATCTTTTAAGGCTCCGAATTACACTAATTTATTAATAAGAAATTTCATTCATAAATTCCGGATTTAAGGTACATAAGTTGCAGTACCTGTAGCTGACATATAGTTTGCTTCGAACGTAGAAACCCAATATTTTCAAGACTGCCGCGTACTACTTTATATTGCGTACATATAATTTTACTACCTGTATATACGACTGGAATGTCCATGCCCCTAAAAGATTTTGATAAAATATTGTTTCCAACTTTTTTTCTATTTTTATGGTTTTTTTTTGTACCAGGAAAAACTGTTTTTTCAAAAAAATATTTGTTTTATACCTTACACCACACTGTGGTACAGGGTATTATAAGTTTGTTTCACGGCAGATGTTTGTAACTTCTGAAAATAACACAGCTAGACCCACCTTAAAGTATACCGATCGACTCAGCTGAGTCGATTTAACCATGTCTGTCCGTCCGTCTGACCATGTAAAGTTGTTCGTCGACTACAGGTCGCAATTTCACTCCGATCGTTCTGAATTTGGTTGAAATCGGTTCAGATTTAGATATAGCTCCCATATATATTTTTCGTCCGATTTGGCCCTTTAGTCCTATAGAAGCTGTATTTTACATCCAATCGTTTTGAAATTTATAATGGTAGAGTTTCTTGATCCATGAACCAACATTGCCGAATTCGGTTAAGATTTAGCTATAGCTCCCATATATATGTTTCGTCCGATTTTGCTCTTTAGTCCTGTAGAAGCTGTATTTTACATCCAATCATTTTGAAATTTAGAATGGTAGAGTTTCTTGATCCATGAACCAACACTACCGAATTTGAAGAACATCGGTTAAGATTTAGCTATAGCTCCCATATAAATGTTTCGTCCGATTTGGCCCTTTAGTTCTATAGAAGCTGTATTTTACATCCAATCGTTTTGAAATTTAGAGTGGTAGAGTTTCTTGATTCTTGAACCAACATTGCCGAATTTGAAGAAAATCGGTTAATATTTAGATATAGCTCCCATACATATCTTTCGTCCGATTTGACCCTTTAGTCCTATAGATGCTGTGGTTTACATCCAATCGTTTTTATACCCTACACCACACTGTGGTACAGGGTATTGTTTAGGTATAAAATGTCCCAAAAGTAAATTTATGTAAACAATTTATACATGAATTACAAAATTTATATTTCAGATTTATTCAATATTACGAGAGTGGTGTAGGGTATTATATAGTCTTGCCCCGCCCGACTTTAGCCTTTCCTTACTGGTTTTCTCATATTTTTAACGACTGTTACTAAACCAACGATTCTACGTGAAAGCTATATTTGCAGCATATGTATTCTCATAATTCCCTTTTCCAATCAGACTTATACTTAAAATACAGTTTCTGCAGAGCTTACATATCAAAATCTGAACCGATTTTTACCAATTTCAATAGGTTTCGTTCTTATGCTTCATTCTTATGCTTAGTATAAATGCTTAATTTTCAGCCAAATCTGTTGAAAAATGTTTTCTCTGAACCATCAATAAGTCTCATCAGAAGGGGTTTTAAAAGGCGGCTATATCCTACCAGCCCAAGAAATGCCAATGTACTTATTTTCATAACTGCACTTTGATCACAGTGGACATGACTAAATCAACTCAAAAATATATTCTATAATAAACTATAGGTCTATATCTTATCTTTTTGGGCTAAGAAACAAATGCGCTAGGTCATAATACCCTGTTTCACAGGTTTGCGTCGGATATACATATCAATCCAGCCCTATATACGGTACATATATGTAAGTGTGTACATATGTGTATGTATATACATATATGTATTCCTTATTTTAACTTTGTGGGAACGTATGTTTAGTTTTTGGCTTTATCCTTCCAGTTGCCTAGTCAAAGCTATGCAACATCATGTTGGAATGTCTGAAGCGGTGCACAGTGTGTTACTTTGGTAATAAATATATACACACATATTTTATCAGTGCTAACGCAGCTAAAGCATTTAAATTAATATTCAAATCGATTATATTTATAAAAAAAATAAACATTTGGGTATTTTGTTCTCATGTGTCTCGACGAAGAATTGGATCTTTCAAAAATTCTCAGAAAATGTTGCCCAAAATGTCGGAGTGGTACCCACAATAATAAATATCTATATATATAAAGAAGAATGTGTGTTTGTTTGCACGGAGGAAAATCGCAATTTTTCATATGTTTGAATTTAAAGAAAATATACTTGGAAATAAAATGTTTAAATATTATATATTTTTAAACAAATTTATTTTATTTGAAAATAAATAAATTTCGTTTGGAACGCATATATTAATACTAGTTGGGCCCGGTCCACTTCTTTGCCCCAGATTTCCGATCCCGTCCATTTTTGAACCAATCACGAATACTGCCACCAAAAACATCTCCATAAAATAAGAGCACTCTCGCTAAGAAATTGTGAAAATATCTCAATTTCAAAATTTGGCTTTGGCCCATTGGTTTGATCCCGCCCATTTTTGAACTAATCACGTAGACTGCCACCAGATACATATAAACAAAATTTGGTCCGATACCGGCTATTTTTGGAACAATCACGTAGACGTACCAGATACATATGTACAAAATTACAGCACTACAGCAAGATATCTCAATTTCAAATTTTGGCTTATATGGCCGGGGCCACGCCCATTGGTCCGATCCCGCCCATTTCTGGACCTATCACGTACACTGCCACCAGATACATATGTACAAAATTACAGCACTGTCGCTAACAAATTGTGCTAGATATCTTAATTGTAAAATTCGTCTTATGTGGGAGCGGCCACGCCCACTTAATATATCGAAAATTCAAGTACCCTATTTTCACCACGCCCCACACATGTACATTCTGTGAAAATTTCAAGAAGATCGGTCCAGTCGTTTAGACGTCTATACGGTACAAACAAACACACATTCTTCTTTATATATATAGACTAGCTGGACCCGGTCCACTTCGTTGCCCCAGACTTCAGATTTCCGATCCCGTCCATTTATCAAGATATGTCTGTAGGAATGGACAGTAGGAATCTCGTTAATATATTCGTAAGTACGGACAGTAGGAATCACTTAAAAAATTGGCTTAAATTCGCGGACCCACGCCCCCTCAATCAAGAACTTATAAAGCCTATGTCACCCTCTATGCTTATCTGAACATTACCTGAAAATTTCATCAAAACCTATCTAGTCGTTTTGGAGTCCATTCATAACATACACATATCCATTTATATATACTCGTATATAGCTGGACCCGGTCCACTTCGTTGCACAAGATTTAAATTTCCGATCCCGTCCATTTTTGAACCAATCACGAATATTGCCACCAAAAACATCTCATTAAAATAAGAGCACTCTCGCTAAGAAATTGTGAAGATATCTCAATTTCAAAATTTGGCTTTGGTCTAATCCCCCCATTTTTGGACTAATCACGTAGACTGCCACCAGATACATATAAACAGAATTACATTACTATGGCTAACAAATTGTTCAAGATATCTCAATTTAAAAATTGGCTTATATGGACGGAGCCCTTTGGTCTGGTCCCGCTCATTTTTAGACCAATCACATAGACTTCCACCAGACACATATAAACAAAAGAAACAGCACTCTCCCAAATAGATTGTGCAAGATACCTCAATTTCAAAAGGTTGCTTACATGGGTTGGGCCACGCCGATTGATCCGATTCCGCCCAGTTTTGGACCAATCACATAGACTACCACCAGATACATATGTATGCACAAAATTACAGCACTCTGGATAAAAAATTGTGAAAGATATCTTAATTTCAAAATTTGGCTTATATGGGCGGGCCAAGCTCCTTATTCCGATCTCCCTCATTTTTGGACCAATCACGTAGACTACCACCGGATACATATGCACAAAATTACAGCACTCTCGATAACAAATTGTGCAAGATATCTCAATTTCAAAATGTGGCTTATATGGGCGCCCATTGGTCCGATCCCAGCCATTTTTGGAACAATCACGTAGACTACCACCAGATACATATAAACAGAATTACAGCACTATCACCACTAAATTGTCCAAGATAGCTCAAATTTGGGTTATATGGGCATTTTTAGACCAATCACGTAGTCTTCCACCAGACACATATACACAAAATTACTGCACTTTCGCAAACAGATTGTGCAATAAACCTCAATTTCAAAAGGTTGCTTATATGGTCGAGGCCACGACCATTGATCGATCGATCCCGCCCATTTTTGAACCAATCACGTAGACTACCACCAGATACATATGCACAAAATTACAGCACTCTCTGTAATAATTTGTGCAAGATATATCATTTTGTAAATTTGGCTTATATGAGCGGTGCCACGCCCATTGGTCCGATCCCGACCAGTCACGTAGACTGCCACCAGATACATATGTACCAAATTATAACACTCTCGCTAACAAATTGTGCAAGATATCTCAATTTAAAAATATGCAAAAAAACAAACAAACACACATTCTTCTTTATATGTATATATAGCTGGACCCGATCCACTTCGTTGCCCCAGATTTAGATTTCCGATCCCGTCCATTTTTGAACCAATCACGAATACTGCCACCAAAAACATCTCCATTAAATAAGAGCACTCTCGATAAGAAATGGTGAAGATATCTCCAATGGTTTTGCCCCATTGGTCTGATCCCGCCCATTTTTGCACTAATCACGTAGACTGCCACCAGATGCATATAAACAGAATTAAAGTACTATGGCTAACAAATTGTGCAAAATATCTCAATTTCAAAATTGGCTTATATGGGCGAAGCAACGCCCTTTGATCTGATCCCGCTCATTTTTTTACCAATCACATAGACTTCCACCACACACATAAACACAAAATAACAGCACTCTCGCAAATAGATTGTGCAAGATACTTCAATTTCATAAGGTTGCTTACATGGGCTGGGCCACGCCCATTGATCCGATCCCGCCCAGTTTTGGACCAATCACATAGACTACCACCAGATACATATGCACAAAATTACAGCACTCTCGATAAACAATTGTGCAAGATATCTTAATTTCAAGATTTGGCTTATATGGGCGGGGCCACGCCCTTTGGTCCGATCCCGGCTATTTTTGGAAAAATCACGTAGACTACCACCATATATATATGTACAAAATTACAGCACTCTCGCTAACAAAATTTTCTAGATATCTCTATTTCAAAATTTTACTTATATGGGCGGGGCCACGTCCGTTGGTCCGATCCCGACCATTTTTAAATCAATCAGGTAGACTACCATCAGATACATATGTACAAAATTACAGCTCTCGCCAAAAAATTGTGCAAGATATCTCAATTCAAAAGTTTTAATTATATGGGCGGGGCCACGCCCATGGGTCCGATCCCGCCCATTTTTGACCAATCACGTAGACTACCACCAGATACATATACACAGATTCACAGCACTCTCGCTAAAAATTTGTTGCAAGATAAGTCAATTTCAAGATTTGGCTTATATGGGCGGGGCCACGCCCCTTGGTCCGATCCCGGCTATTTTTGGAAGAATCACGTAGACTACCACCATATATATATGTACAAAATTACAGCACTCTCGCTAACAAAATTTTCTAGATATCTCAATTTCAAAATTTTACTTATATGGGCGGGGCCACGTCCGTTGGTCCGATCCCGACCATTTTTAAATCAATCAGGTAGACAGCCACCAGATACGTACGTACAAAATTACAGCACTCTCGCTAACAAATTGTGCAAGATATCTCAATTTTAAAATTTGTCCTATGTGGGCGGGGCCACGCCCACTTGATATATCGAAAATCCAAGTGCCCTATTTTCACCAGGCTCCACAGATGTACATTCTGTGAAAATTTCAAGATGATCGGTCCAGCCGTTTAGACGTCTATACGGTACAAACAAACAAACACACATTCTTCTTTATATATATAGATAGATATTACAACAAAATATATTTGCGAACTGACTGTCACATTTAAAATATGTGCCTGGACACAAACAAAGATATTGTTTAAGAATTTATCCAAATACATTACATTTAAAAAATGGTAAAACGTTTTAATTTTATTTTATCTTTGATTTCGTGTTATACTTTATAGTTAAAAATGTCGTAAGCAGCCATTTCTTTTCTTTTACAGCACTAATTTTTAATTTATAAAAAGTGCAATTGTCAATCCATCAATGCTATTTGTCGTTACTTAAGATTATACGATTTAAATTTTAATAGAATTTTACAAACATATAAAATTTCTAAAAAATTAAACCTTAAATTTCAAAAAAAAAACTGAAAACTTCCCTTTAAATTAAGGCATCGATACATTGCCAAAATATTTAAATACAAACTAATCCATGTTTCGGAAATATGTATTACATATTTCCAAATAAAAAAATATTAGGATGAAAACATAATTTTGTTTAGAACAACATCCTCCCAAACATATAATATAGTGTATCCTAAACATATGTATATTTCCAAGATCGGTCCAGCCGTCTAAACGGCTTCTTGAAATTTTCACAGTATGTACATGTGTGTGGCGTGGTGAAAATAGAGTACTTGCATTTTCGATATATCAAGTGGGCGTGGCCCCGCCCACATAAGACAAATTTTAAAATTGACAATTT
This sequence comes from Eudasyphora cyanicolor, assembly GCA_963930755.1. Taxonomy (NCBI): domain Eukaryota; kingdom Metazoa; phylum Arthropoda; class Insecta; order Diptera; family Muscidae; genus Eudasyphora; species Eudasyphora cyanicolor. The sequence goes on from OZ005737.1 coordinate 98,374,044, forward strand.
GTTATTGAAAGTGCTGTAATTTTGTACATATGTATCTGGTGGCAGAATACGTGTTTGGTCCAAAAATGGGCGGGATCGGAGCAATGGGCGTGGCACCGCCCATATAAGCCAAATTTAAAAAATGTTATATCTGCACAATTTGTTAGCGAGAGTGCTGGAAATTTTGTGTATATGTATCTGGTCGCAGTCTACGTGATTGGTCCAAAAATGGGCGGAAACGGACCAATGGGCGTGGCACCGCCCATATAAGTCAAATTTTGAAATTGAGATATCTTGACAATTTTGTTAGCGACAGTGCTGTAATTTTGTACATATATGTATATCTGGTGGTAGTCTACGTGATTGTTCCAAAAATAGCAGGGATCGGAACAAAGGGCGTGGTCCCGCCCATATAAGCGAAATTTTGAAATTGAGATATCTTGCACAATTTGTTATCGAGAGTGCTGTCATTTTGGGCATATGTATCTGGTGGTAGTCTACGTGATTGGTCCAAAACTGGGTGGAATCGGATCAATGGGCGTGGCCCAGCCCATGTAAGCAACCTTTTGAAATTGAGGTTTAGGTTAGGTTAGGTTTAGGTTAGGGTGGCAGCCGTATTTTTTTACAAGCTCACATAGACCAGTTTAGGTCCCTAGTGTTACCACGGGCTGAAATGCCCCTCGTCGAAACCAACCTGTTTGATATATAAATTTATCGATAGTACGAATATCAGTACTGGAAAGATCTGTTAGGCTGCCTAAAAAGGCCGACCCCAGTATGTCCAGTCGTCGTTTACTCAAAGCGGGACAGTCGCAAAGCAAGTGCTCAATGCTCTCCACTTCTTCCTCATCTCCACAGCTTTGGCAGAAGTCATTGGAGTCAATACCCAATCTTTTGGCGTGTTCGCCGATCAAGCAGTGTCCCGTCAGAACCTGTACTAACGTAGACAATCGTTTCCTCTCTAGTGCGAGGAGATATTTTGACCTTCTTAGGTCATATCTTGGCCAGATTTGTCTAGCTACCCTGCAGGTGCCGATTTCTGTCCATCTTTCGTTGGACTGCCTGATTGCCTCTTGCCTAAGCCAAAGTTTTCACGTGGATAGTGGCGCACCAATATATGCAAATTCTTCGAGAATTTGTAATGTCGTCCCTTTCCTAGCAAGTTCATCGGCTGTGCAGTTCCCCGGGATATCCTTTGCCCAGGCACCCATATGAGGTGTATATTAAACTGCTCGACTGCGGCAGTCGAGGGCTGTTTGTGAATTTAGGGATGTTGCCTCCAGAGAATTGATGGCAGCCTGGCTGTCCGAGTAAATGACAACGCCAGTGTTGGTTACTATGTTGCGACTCAGCCACTTGGCGACTTCCCATATTGCCATTATTTCGGCTTGATAGACACTGCAGGTATCTGGTAGTCTGTGAGCTATATCCAGACTAAGTTCTTCACAGTGTACTCCGAAGCCAACCTTTTCATCAAGCTTCGAACCATCCGTGTAAAAGTGGAGATGGTTTCTATTACCTGGTATTCTGCCGACCCATTTATCTCTGGCGGGAATCATAGTGATGTAATTTCTCTCGAAGGTGTACACAGTTGGTATATAGTCCACTCGGTCGGTTACCATAGCACCACACTTTGATATCCTCATGTGACCATAGTTCTTGTACCTCCACATTGATAGGCAGTTTAATCTTATTGCCGCTTTGGTTGCAACTTCTCTCGCCACAGTATTAATCGGCAGTATATGGAGTAGGGCTTGTAGAGACTCGGTCGCTGTAGTCCTTAAAGCTCCGTTTACGCTCAGGCAGGCAGTTCTCTGAACCTTTGTTAGTAGGTTGGTAATGGTTAGTTTGTCAGTTGCCGTCCACCATACCACAATACCGTATAACAGTATTGGACGAACTACTGCTATATATATCCAGTGGACGATTTTAGGAGAGAGTCCCCACCGCGACCCTACAGCCTTTTTGCAGGAATATAAGGCGACGTTGGCCTTCCTTACACGTTCCAATACGTTAAGATCACAACGTTCTAGATCTAGCAGGATTTCATTCACCGCTAGGTTCCAAATTAGTGGAGACAGTACTCCTCCTTGCGGGGTCCCTCTGTTTACATACCTTGTTAGAGGTGTGGACCCTAGACATGCTGTTATGCGTCTTCTGGTGAGCAGACTTTGAATTAGTCTAATCAAACTAGTGTTAACTTTTAGATGTGAGAGTGCCGCAATTGCCGCATCTGAGTGAATGTTGTTAAAAGCCCCTTCTATGTCAAGAAATGCCACCATGGTGAATTCCTTGAAATGCAGGGACGATTCGATTGTGCTCACAAGTTCGTGCAGGGCTGATTCTGTAGACTTGCCCTTGTTGTAAGCATGTTGGTTCCCCGACAGGAGTTTTGTGTCCAGGTTTTCCCTAATGAAATGATCTAAAAGTCTTTCCAGACCTTTCAATAGGAAGGAGGATAGGCTAATTGGTCTGAAGTCTTTTGGCCTAGTGTGTGATATCTTTCCTACTTTAGGTATGAATACCACTTTGGTATCCCTCCATCGATTCGGGACGTATGAAAGCCTGATACAACTTACATACATTTTCTCCAGCCAGGGGATAATGTACTTTAACATTTTCTGCATTTCTGCTGGAGTGATGCCATCTGGTCTAGGTGACTTGAAGGGCTCAAAGCTATTAATAGCCCATCATCCTGTAAATATTCCACTGTACAGGTTGAAGCAGATAATATCTTCCTCAGCCTAGCGGCGTCGGAGACCTTTTCCACTTCACCACAGAAAGTATACCAAGAGCGCCTTTGCGCCTTTCTAAGCTCCTTCTTATAGATCTTGAGTTGCTCTTTATAGGCATCCCAAACATTAGCTACCCCAGTAGATTTAGCCTTGTTGAATATCTTGTTGCAGGTCCTTTTCATAGCCGTTAGCTCAGAAGTCCACCATTGGGGTTTAGTTTTACCCTTGTACCTTGTTTTTGGACAGGCTTCTTCAAGGGATCTATTGAATGATATGGCGATATGATCGACCAGATCATTCAGACCGGCTTTGTCATTCGGTTCGTACAGAAGTTTAGAGTTGAGGACTTTCTTGAAATTATTCTCATACAGGTGCCACTCTGTCTTCCTTACATTTCTGTGGACGGCAGGTTTAGGCGCTTTTTCCGCGAGTTTGAACTCAATATAATGGTGATCTGAGAATGAGTGGTCGTCCAGTACATTCCACCCAATAATTTTGTCTGTCTTTAATTGTAAAGGTCGGTTTATTACCTATGTTACAAATACTAAGGTTGGTAGTTAGAATAAAGTCAAGAAGCGAATCACCCCTATTGTTTATATCCGTACTACCCCAGATAGTATGATGAGCGTTCGTGTCTGCACCAATAATCAGCTCGAGCTCGTCAGACGTTGCTTCTTCTACTACTTCCCTGAATAGAGCAGTCGGTACTACAGATTCATAAGGCAAGTAGCTGGAGACCACCCAATATATGCGATTACCGATCTCCAGGCTAGCAGCTGTTTGGTCTTTACCACATAAATTAGTCAGGAGAAAGATACTTAGATCTTCCCTGGCCAAAATGCAGGTTCTTGGAGTGCCTTCACAGTTGGCCACAAGCAGTTTAAAGTTGGGTGTCCTAATACCGCACACCCTTCCTCCCACTACGTAGGGCTCCTCTATCAGGACGATGTCTACACGCTAAATATAGAGCCGCTGAGGCTGCCTTATACAGGTCTACTGATCTGGGATCACCGAAAAATAAGAGCTTTACTCTCCCCTGATGCCATCCTGCATCGTTGCAGATTGGTGGTTTGTCCGGCATTTCTCTACGGACATCGAGGTAATGAGCCATAATGGCTGATTGTACATGTCTCCATTTGTCCTTGAGGATGGATCCATCCTCACTACTTCTGTCTATAACAGCCATCACTAGACTCTCCTTCGCCACTTCATTGAAGGGCTTGGTGAGTGTCCTGTTGATGGTGACATTAGGGCCTCTTGCCTTTTTCGAAGGCAGGGGTTCATCAGGTGATCTGATTCGTTTTACTTTATTAGCCGTTAACACAGCTGAATTTGTGGCTCTTTCAGCCGACTCATTGGCCTTAGAAGCATCTATGACGCCTTTAGCCCAGGTAAGTGACTCTTTTTGTTTTCCGGTAAGAGCCGAAACCTCAACAGCCTCCAACTTCGTCAAAACTCTGAGCGCTACACGATGCTCATTGTGCTTCCGTTTTGACGGTCGGACATGACGTTTTCCCCTCACCTCACCACCTGTTGTGAGTACTTGGGGTAGATTGTGGTCGGCTTTGGCCAAAACCAACGGACGGACAGTCGGACGATTGGGGAACCGCGCTCCATCGGAACACGAAGGCATCCCCGTCAAGAGAATTTATTTTTATTTTGTCTGTATTAGACCGTAATAGGTACTACGATGTAGGCCTTACGGACTTTGTACAGATTTTTGCTATTGCGTAATAGGTACTGGTAACTATCCGCTATGTGATAAACACGTCCGTTCACTGCGAATGATCAGCAACGATCCTTGGTTGGCCCTTACTCCGTGGTGTCCAGGCACCCATACGGTACAAACAAACACACATTCTTCTTTATATACGAGTATATGGATTTAAAAATTGTTTTTCCCAATAATCCAGGGAAAATAAAAACTGAAAATCAAAGAGTCAGCAAAGTTATTTATTTGTATTTAAACACATATTTTTTTGATTAAATAAGTTTGCAAATATTTTTTTGTGATATATATGCGCTCAAATAAATTTTATTGTTTTTCAAATAGCATTTATTTGTTCAGAAATATATACATAATATTTAAAAAAAATTTTGTTCCCAATACATTTCAATTTAAATATATAAAAAATACATATAAATCCCCGTGCAAGTGACCTGCAGCTATAGGAAGTTTTTGTACCAAATTTGAGTCATATAGCTCAACTATTGTAGAATTTAGCGTGATTACAACAGATGGACATAGCTAAATCGTCTTCGAATTCTACGACGATTAATAATACATATTTATATTTTATGGAATCTCTGATCAACATTTCAAGGTGTTGCAAACGGAGTGACAAAATTAATATATCCCCCATCCTGTGATGGAGGGTATACAAATGACATTTATATTCTTCAGTATTCTATAATTATACCATATAATACCCTACACCTCCCTGCGTAGGGCACTGCGAAAATGGGCACTGCGGAATTATTGGTTTCGTTAATAAAGTATTTAGCTCCACCTCCTCATCAGCGCTTATTTAAAGCAGTTGTTGATGATGTTGATCCTGATAAAGTATGCGCAGTATTCGTTCATAGATCAAAAATCGGAAGGAAGAAACATATGGGACAATACATAATCTAAACTGATTTTCATCAACTTGAATCAAAAAACTCATTTCTGCCTAATAATATAAAAATCGGACGATTCGTTCCTAAATTAAGAAATTTCTTACTGCCAAATGTTGCAATGATCGATACCAAGTCGGGGGAACATATGTATATGTGGGGGCTACATTTAAATGTGAACGGATTTTTCCCGAATTTGACGGTGTTCACTTATGTAATAAAAAATCTCTTTCCGCCGAATTTCGTACTGATCGGATATAAAATACGATTTCTACGGCGCTTACATGTCAAATCGGATGTAACATATATAGGGGCTATATCCAAACCGATTTTGCCCAATTTCAATAGGGATCGTCCTTGGGCCAAAATCGGACCACATATACAGCAGACGGACATGGATAAATCGACTCAGGAAGTGATTCCAAGTCGATCAGTATAATAAACGATGGCTCTATCTCTACTCCTTTTGGGTGTTAACAACAAATGCACAAACTCATAATACCTACAGTGTGGTGTATGGTATAAAAATTTGCATTTACTTGATCAACTTCAAGTACTCGTTTGATGTCAGCAAAAGAGGAGTTAGAGTTTTCAACCACTCTCAAATGGTCCCTCATGTCTTTGAAACTTGCTTTGCGAAATACCCGTTCGTAAACCTACGCATCGTTACGTTACTCCACGTATACGGGGTTGGGTCCTTTATATGTGCCCCATAGGTCATATATCCGTTATAATTCGCATAAACCAGTTACCTAGACTTAAGGCATTCAGAAGCTTTAAGCTAAATCTTAAATAGAATAGGCAAACTATTTTCTGACTATTTTCCCTTTTCAGCAGACGAAAATCTGCAGTAGCAAACAAATTTGTATTGTTACTAACAAAATTATTTGAGAATAATTTTGTTTATGATTAGTTTTATTATCAGGCCCACTTAGACAATGTACTCCATTCTGATAATACACGGGCGTAAGGAGAGGCACCCCAGTTTCTGAGAAAAGACACCAAATTCACTTTGTTCTTAAATTTAGAACTATATGAACTATAACAAATGCACGGCTCGGCAAAACATGGTGAGTCTTCTGACTCACCACTGCTACACTTGGTGCAGTCAAAAACCATAAAAGCTTTTCTGCATAGTGTGGTAATTTTCCATTTGATGGAGAAAAATTTGCTTCTCATTGGACATGGCTGGTGTTTTGTATTAACTTTGGTTAACAGTTGTATTTAGAAGATTTTGGAGAAGTGTGGTTTCACAAAGATTTCTCATTCGCTTTTGTGTAGAAATCAACCATATAGAGCTCCGTATCTCCCATACAACTGCAGCAGAGCTGTTGATAACGAGAGTCACTGCTCAGAAATCATGATCAAGTATGTGTGTTGCCAATTTTTAATACATATTTACACACCGCCATGTATAAAATACTTGTTTCTATAGTAATATAGAAACAAAATGGCCTTGAAGCCGGGAAAGTATCCTAGTTAGAATCACATGACCTAACAATAATAACAGAAATAAGTGATTTTTTGCTATCAAAATCATTTTGGCCATTTTTAATATAATTAATATAATGAAATTTTGCTATATTATTATTGTACAAAATTTATTTATTTTTCAACATGTTTTCAAATAATACTTGCAGATTTGAATGAAAATACCATAAATATTTACGTATATCGTATGATGTTAGACCATTGAAGAATTTTTCACATTGCGTTTTGGGTTCAGAAATTCGAATCAGGCATGAGGAAATTGTTTGTTTTGAGAAACATGCGCGACAGTCAATATGCAAAAATTCACCAATCATCAATGGCCATTTCTACATACCTACCATATCTACTACTTATTTTATAACTTATTGGTAATGCATTATTCAAGTGCTTAAAATCGTGAAAATATAAGCACATATTTATGTGGTATACCTATGATACAAATAATTACTTATTATGCAACTTTTTTGTATGTTTTTTGAAAAGTACTTTCTTCCAATGACATCCCCATGTTAAAATAATGAGAAAAGCGGCTAAATAATAAGTACTTACCATTATCGAACATTGCATACCCGTCGGATTATTTGGTAATGAGAAATTTTGCTGGGACGAGACTAATAACCCGAATATTCTATGTTTATCATTATTTCCCGTTTAACTCATAGCGGAGCTTAGGGCAACAAAGCGTTTCCGTTGTACACGGTTGCGAACATTTTTGTTTTGTATTGTTTTTGAAGCTTGAAGCAAACGTTATCGAGAACACTTTGAACAACATTTTGGTAAAACAATAATGTAATGTAATAATAATAACTAAATAACCGTCAAGCTCTTCCCAGCAAAATTTCTCATTACCAAATAATCCGACGAGTAAGCAAAGTTCGATAATGGTAAGTAATTATTATTTTGCCACTTTTCTCATTATTTTAACATGAGGATGTCATTGGAGGGAAGTACTTCGCAAAAGCACACAATAAAGTAGCATAATAAGTACTTATATATGCTTATATTTTCACGATTTTAAGTTCTTTAATAATGCATTACCAATAAGTTATAAAACAAGTAAGAAAGTTTCAGTCGGGTAAACCGACTAAGGTATACCCTCACTTTGTGAGTAATGTAATATTACTCGAATTATTCTGTCAATTTGTGTGGGAGGTACCAGAAGGGGTTTATCAAATACACATTTTTTTCGCTGAACATTAGATACTTTAAATTCATTGGACTGTGCCGACTTATAAGCATTTATGTGCACTGGTATAAACATTATGAGACATTAAATTGTGGTATGATTTGGGCATTTTGTGTGGGAGGTACAAAAAGGGGCGTGGCAATAACGCCCATTTTTCACAGGGCTATAGACACTATAAAAACATTACACTGTACAAAATTTCAAGTATTTTTATACACTGGTTTTAATGTTATAAGTTGTTAACTTTTGGTGCAAAAAGGTGGGAGGTACCAAAAGGGGCGTGGCAACAACACCCATTTTTCCCTGGACTGTAGGCAATATAAAAGCATAATACTGTACAAAATTTCAAGTATTTTTATACACTGTTATTAATGTTATAAGCTGTTAACTTTTGGTGCAAAATGGTGCCTTTGTGTGGGAGGTACCAAAAGGGACGTGGCGACTTCGCCCATTTTTCTCGAGTTGATAGCGACTAATAAGCTAATACGTGTGGAATTTCAAAAGATTCGAATAAGTAGTATAGCAGTTATTAAAGAATCAATATTTCACAACATTTTAACCCTTTGTGGGGGAGGTACTAGAAGGAGTGGACCAATATGGCCCATCTTCGACTTAGCTTAGCCGGAGATAGAAAAAAATATTACCACATACCAAATTTGAGGTCAATCGGTTACTCCTTTCGAGAGTTATCGTGCGCACCAGCCAGCAGACACACAGACAGACAGACGGACGGACATTGCTCATTCGACTTAAAATGACCCAAAACGGATTTCCTCCGAACATACTTGGGGTCTTAGGTCACTCCTTCGACGTGTTACACTTTTTTCCGTAGCAAATGATATATACCCTCGTCACACTAAAGTGAGGGTATAAAAAGTAGTACATATTGTAGATATGTAGAAATGGTCATTTAAAGTGATTTTTTGCATATAGCAGGGATGATAAATTTGATACTTTAGTACTTTTTTTGGTACTTTTCAGACCATCAAAGTACCGTGATACTCCCGCGACACATTTGATACTTTTTTTATCAAACATGTCTTTGCACGAAAAATTAATATAGACTTTTCAAAAAAATTATATAAGTCGTATACATGGCATCTACACCAAAAACTCAAATTCGTCTGGAACCATCAAGTGGGGTATAATTGTATATCAAAACGTGAATTCTAACAAGGATCGATACTGGATATAATAAAATGTAAAGTCAATTAATTTTATATGTATTAAAACTGGACCAACATGAATCACTTTTTTCTACAGATGATTTTATGCAATATGAAACATATTTCATCATACTCGGCTAAAAATTCGTTCTCTAGAGAGTCAAGAATGCTAATCGGAAGGTACCTCTATATATGTAGAGTCTAAATCAAAACATGGACCGATATGCCCCATTTTCAATAGGGATGAAAAATGATTTTGTATCAATTTCAGTAAATATCGGTCTATATTTGCGACCTCTACGATTTTAAAATGAAGCATTTCAGATATTTAACAATTATACGAGTATGTGTGCTTATTTTGCTTCAACAATGCGGTAATTTTTAAAATTGGTACTTTTTGGGTCGAAAAATTACCTTTTTAGAACGATTTTTGTACCATTTGGTTACTCTTAATTATCATCCCTGGCATATAGTAGAGCATGTTTCTCGAAACAACTATTTCCTCATGCCAGATTCGAATTTCTGAACCCAACCCCCATGTAAAAAATCTTCAATGGTCTAACATCATACGATATACGTAAATATTTATGTTATTTTCATCAAAAGCTGCACGTATTTTTTTAAACATTTTGTATTTGTTTCTATTACTTTCTTGGAATAGACAGAAAGTAAATGGAACATATGGTCTCAAACCAAAAAAAAAAAATTCTGACTGAATAACAAAAGCACAGACCAACAATAAATAACAACAACACATACAAACACATGAGGTACGATGACGTCGGCATTAGCCGTTGACAAAACTACATTTGTTTTCGTGGTTCGCGATGCGAACCCAAGCAAAAAACAAAAATGTATTGGTATGAGAGTTTTAGTATGTTGACTTAGTTCGGCAAAATACGGGTTTGGTTAGCAGTTCTTGTTAAATTCAATTTACTGCTTCCACAAGTATTTCAGCTGATTTAAGTTAAAGACATACACTATTGCTACTGAATTCTGAAGATGATAGAGTGGTGTCTATCGAAACTGCAGTCAATTCTACCAAGCAATTAAAACTCTCTACCAATTTTTGTATTTGTTTCTATTACTTTCTTGGAATAGACAGAAAGTAAATGGAACATATGGTCTCAAACCAAAAAAAAATAAATTCTGACTGAATAACAAAAGCACAGACCAACAATAAATAACAACAACACATACAAACACATGAGGTACGATGACGTCGGCATCAGCCGTTGACAAAACTACATTTCTTTTCGTGGTTCGCGATGCGAACCCAAGCAAAAAACAAAAATGTATTGGTATGAGAGTTTTAGTATGTTGACTTAGTTCGGCAAAATACGGGTTTGGTTAGCAGTTCTTGTTAAATTCAATTTACTGCTTCCACAAGTATTTCAGCTGATTTAAGTTAAAGACATACACTATTGCTACTGAATTCTGAAGATGATAGAGTGCTGTCTATCGAAACTGCAGTCAATTCTACCAAGCAATTAAAACTCTCTACCAATTTTTGTATTTGTTTCTATTACTTTCTTGGAATAGACAGAAAGTAAATGGAACATATGGTCTCAAACCAAAAAAAAAAAAATTCTGACTGAATAACAAAAGCACAGACCAACAATAAATAACAACAACACATTTTGAAAAATATATTAATCTTGTACAATAACCCACATATAGCCAAAATTTCATTATATTAAAAATTGCCTAAACGATTTTGATAACAAAAACCAAAAAAAAAAAATTAATTCTGACTGAATAACAAAAGCACAGACCAACAATAAATAACAACAACACATTTTGAAAAATATATTAATCTTGTACAATAACCCACATATAGCCAAAATTTCATTATATTAAAAATTGCCTAAACGATTTTGATAACAAAAACCACTTATTTCTGTTATTATTGGTATGTCATTATTAATAAGCCGAAAGTAATGCAGCGAATAATAAGATGTCATTACTTGGTAATGCAGGGAATAATGACAGGTACTTACCAAGATTTTGCTGGGTTGTTTAGTTGTGCTGAAATGTCAGCTGTTTGGGATGGTAATGGACGCAAAAATCATGCCGTTTCGAACTTGGTACTAAAAAAATTGATAAAAATTTGAGCGAAAACAAAATAAAGGGTGGTTAAATTGTAAGGGCCGATGTTGAATGTGAACCACACCTAAACGTCAAATTTTGACAATTTCATTTGACATTTCTCAATCAGAATGTCAGACTAACTCAATTTGAACCATGGAAAGATACACAATCGAGCAACGCGTTAACGTTTTATAAGCCTTTTACGAAAATGGGCGCGTTCAAATCAAAATGCATTTCTTGCACTTCGTGATGTTTTTTTGATCAGCATAATCGACCAAATGTGTCCACAATCGGAAGTATTGTGCGCGAATTTTAGTAAGCCGGGTCTGTAGGGTTCTGAAAACACCTGTGCATGCTCGCCCAGTTAGTTTGGTGCGGCATATGGGCTGGCGACGACATCGGGCCATACTTCTGCGAAATGAGGCCGGTCAGGCAGTTACTGTGAATGGTGTTCGCCATCGTGAGATGATAACGAATTTTTTATGACCCGAGTTGGAAGATATGGATGTGGACAATATCTGGTTTCAACAGGACGGTGCCACTTCATGTGATTTGACACCGTTGAACTTCTTTCTTTGGGGTTATTTGAAATAAAAGATGTACGTCGATAAGTCAGCAACAATTCAAGAGCTAAAGGATGAGATAATTCGGCACATTAACGACATAGAACCTCAATTATGTCTCAGCGTCATCGAAAATTTGGACCATCGGATGGATGTGAGCCGGCGAGGTCGCGGCGGCCATTTGGCCTATATTTGGTCCATACATAATTGAACCATACCAATATTATCATAATAAAAAGAATTGATAATAATATCCTAAATAATTGTTTTATTCAAAATCAACATCGGCCCATAAAATTTAACCACACTTTAGAACAGATAAAGAACCAAATCATAGTTTTATAGACTATGTTCAGAAATATTTACCAAATATATTATTTACTGCGAGTAAGACAAAAGATGTCGATGTTTCGTTTATTTTATTAAAATACTTTAATATTGTTCCACATGGAAAAATATTTTTGGTATCCCTTGTCATCAACAGTCCTTAAATAATAGAAAAATAGTTTCCAGATTATTGTCGATACTATACTTCCTGTCGGCCGCTTATGGGGAAATGATTCGGAGGCACGGAACAAATTTTATAAGCACGACTGACGGTCGCATGCTAGACAAAATAGCCGCATTAATAACACTGTACAACAATTTCAAAATAACAGGGTTCTGTCAGTGGATTCTGGTAGAGGAGACCAAAAAAATATATACGTGTATCGGCGTTTTGAAAGATCACTTCGGAATTTTATTTTAGGGGGGGTTAAAGTTTTCCCCCCTTTGCTTGTTCGTGCTGAATATCGGTATATAAAACTATGTGTTCTGTTCATCTGAGGTGTAGGGTATCTTCAGCAACTTTGTAGCAAATGTTAAGGCCTATATTTTTGTGGAATATATTAACCCTCTAGCTTCCCCCCATAACGGTGATTTTTGCCTATATTTTAACAAATCGTAAAAAACTCCCCTAAAAATGGGTGGAGCGGGGTTGATATGTTCTACAAAAATGTCGGCCATAAAATTTTACTATAAGTGTCAGAACACACCAAAGCCCAAAACTTAACACATTTGCTACAAAGTTGCTGAAGATACCCTACACCTCAGATGAACAGAACACATAGTTTTATATACCGATATTCTGCACGAACTAGCAAAGGGGGGAAACTTTAACCCCCCCTAAAATAAAATTCCGATGTGATCTTTCAAAACGCCGATATACGTATATATTTTTTTGGTCTCCTCTACCATAATCCATTGACAGAACCCTGTTTTTTTTTTTGTTGTACTGTGTAATATAACTGATGTTTTTCACATCGGAATGTATTGTATATATTAATAATTAGTACCACCCGACGTTATAACCAAATTCCATTTTTAGCATAACTGCATAAAAGCTATTCTTTTATCATTGTCTCATACAAAAGCAAATACTGGATAATAATGGATCCGAAGAATATTGTCCTAATCGATGGGAAATTTGTGAATTTATGACTAACAGGTATGCATATTTTTAGGGCTGTATATGCATTCTTTCATATTTATGCCACAAAAAATGGATTTGGGAGCAGTAGTCGAATAATTTTTTAAGAATGTATCTTGTTGACTGTGTTGTTCCACTATACATATTTAGAATAATCTCATAAACACTCCAACGTCGACCATGCAAAATTTCCATATCACAACATAGAGAATTATTTCCAAAATAAAATGTTTTCAACCACTATGCGGTGATTGTATAGCAATTTTCGTTTGTTCACTGTGATGCCTTTTACTCACAGATGGTTTAATTAAACTTGAAAAAAGCAACTTCAAAGTAAAACAAGTTCGAAAAATGAATGTGAATATGACAAAACGAATTGGTTTTCATTCTGGCCACTGCATGCAAACGCACACGCTTCTCTAGGCCAAAACTTTAAAACCAACTAGTATACTGTTTTGGCCCGTAATGGTAAGACCAATTACTGACACCGATCTTAAGTTAATGTTGCGGTATTTCACATGCTCTGAACATAACTGACTGAGTGCTGTGTGAAAACTTAAATACCTTAAGTTATGCGTTTTTCCATTCCAAGCACGCCTCCGCATACCATAGGGCGGAAAAAACCCTTGGTGTATGACTTTTGAAAGTTATGACTACCAGAAGCTTATTTTAATTCCACAGCTCCACGTACGTTTGTTGCTGTGGACGGAGTAAGAGGTGGTGTTAGTAGTTGGTACTCCCAGAAACTTATGACAAAGCGTTTTGGCTGAAAAGTTTCGATGCGTGACAAGTATTTGCAAATATCTCAATTTATTATTGCCGAATTTTTAGACTTGTTGATAGACAACTTACTCCAGCTTGAGGGCACGAAACCTTATGCGCTGGAGTGGGTCTAGGGTAGCGAATGGTGGAGGTGTCTGACAGGTATTTGTGGTTGTGTGTTAGTGAATGAATATTAATACGGCAGCCATAGTTGAGGTAAAAATGCCGCAAATTCATTGTCTGGATATTAACTAATAAAGTATTCATGAGAAATATCTGAATATTGCTATCCCGACAAGGTTACATAACCTTTGAATATATATACATGTGTGTTGTCGATATATTCTGACACAATGTTACGCACGAGTTCCTTATAAAACGTCAAATTCCTGATGGTATTGATAAGTCCGCTTTTCGTGCCTGTTTCACCGCTAGAATCAAATAATCAAACTCAACTGCGGTTGGAGAACTGAAATATGCATTCAGGATACTGGACTACCTTCGCTTTCATTTAAAATTTCACATATATGTTCCATCTTTTGTTACACATGTCTGTAAAGCCACTTTAAAGTATTCCGATCAACTCAGAATCACTACAAGATTCGATGTATTCATGTCTGTCCGTCCGCCGCATATATTCTTATATATAATGGGTGATTTTTTGCAACTTTCTTTTTGGTAACACTATTTTTGGCAGCTCATTTTTTTCGTGTAACATGTTACTGTCAAACATGTTCAGTTTGGTCTATAATTTAACCATGAATCGACTTACAAACGAACAACGCTTGCAGATTATTGAATTTTATTATCAAAATTCATGCTCGGTTAAGAGTGCACCTCATTGTGTTCAGCGACGAAGCTCATTTCTGCTTGAATGGATACGTGAACAAACAAAATTGCCGTATTTGGTGTGTAAAGCAGCCAGAAGCATTGCAAGAACTGTCAATGCATCCCCAAAATTGCACTGTTAGGTGTGGATTATGGGCCGGTGGCATCATTGGACCGTACATTTTCAAAGACCACGAAGGCAGGAACTTTTTTTGTGCAAACTTTTTTTTTTGCTCAAATGGAAGAGCTGTCAATTAGCCGCCTGGATCGTGCGATTTAACGCCTTTAGATTATTTTTTGTGGGGCTATGATAAGGCTCATGTCTATAGGGACAAACCCTCAACGGTTGACGCACTGGAAGCCAATATTGAAGAATTTATTCGTGAGATACCGGCCGATATGTTGGAGAGAGTATGCCAAAATTGGACCCAGCATATGAACCATTTCAAGGCGCGGCCGCGGTCGACATTTACATGAAAACGTCTTTAAACATTAAATTTTATAGACCACTAGCTGGACCCGGTCCACTTCGTTGCCCGCCCACTGTTGAACCAATCACGAATCCTGCCGCCAAATACATATACATAAAATAACTGCACTCTCGCTAACAAATTGTGCAAGATGTCTTAATATCAAAATGTGGCTTACATGGGCGGGGCCATGCCCATTAGTCTGATCCCGCCCATTTTGAACTAATCACGTAGACTGCCACCAGTACATATAAACTGTATTACAGTACTATCGCTACTAAATTGTGCAAGATAGCTCAAATTTGGGTTATATGGGCGGGGCCACGCCCTTTGGTCTGATCCGGCTCATTTTTAGACCAATCACGTAGGCTTTCACCAGAAACACACAAAATTACAGCACTCTCGCAAACAGATTGTGGAAGATACCTCAATTTCAAAAGGTTGCTTATATGGGCGAGGCCACGCCCATTGATCCGATTCTTCCCATTTTTGGACCAATCACGTAGACTGCCACCAGATACATATGCAGAAAATTACAGCACTGTCGCTAACAAATCGTGCAAGATATTTGTTTTAAACTTATGCAAGTTTAAAAATTGGTCCAATCCCGCCAAATTTTTAAACCAATCAGATAGACTACCACCAGATACATAAACACAGAATTACAACACTCTCTCTAACATATTGTAAAAAAAATCTAAATTTCAAAATCTGGCTTAAATGGGCGGTGCCACGCCCATTGGTCCGTTTCCGCCAAATTTTGGACCTATCACCAGATACATATGCACAAAATTACAGCACTCTCGCTAAAAAATTGTGCTAGATATATAAATTTAAAAATTTGGCTTATATGGGCGGGGCCACGCCCATTTGTCCGATACCGCCCATTTTTGGAACAATCACGTAGACTACCACCAGATACATAATAAAAAATTACAGCGCTCTCGCTAACAAATTGTGCAAGATATCACATTTTTAAAATATTGCTTATATGGGCGGTGCCACCCCCATTGGTCCGATCCAGCCCATTTTGGGACCAATCGCGTAGACTGCCATCAGATACATCTGTATATTATTACAGCACTCTAGCTAACAAATTGTGCAATATATATCAATTTAAAAATTTGGCTTACATGGGCGGTGCCACGCCCATTGGTCCGTTTCCGCCGCTCTCGCTAACAAATTGTGCAAGATATCACATTTTTAAAATATTGCTCATATGGGCGGTGCCACCCCCATTGGTCCGATCCCGCCCATTTTGGGACCAGTCACGTAGACTGCTACCAGATATATATACACTAAATTCCAGCACTTTCGCCGTACGTAGACTGCCACCAGATACATATACACAAAATTCCATCTCTCTCGCTAACAAATTGTGCAAGATATCTCAAATTCAAAATTTGGCTTATATGGGCGGGGCCACGCTCATTGGTCCGATCCCGCCCATTTTTGGCCAAGCACGTAGATCGCCAACAGATATACATATATATACACAAAATTACAGCTCTATCGCTAACAAATTGTGCAAGATATCTCGATTTTAAAATTTGCCTTTAAGGGGCGGAGCCACGCCCACTTGATATATCGAAAATTCAAGTACCCTATTTTCACCACGCCCCACACATGTACATTCTGTGAAAATTTCAAGAAGATCGGTAAAGCCGTTTAGACGTCTATTCGGTACAAACAAACACACATTCTTCTTTATATGTATAGATATAGACTAGCTGGACCCGGTCCACTTCGTTGCCCCAGACTCCAGATATCCAATCCCATCCATTTTTGGAGTAATAACGTAGACTGCCGCCAAATACATATACCCAAAGCTCAGCAATCTCTCTAACAAATTTCTCGAGATATGTATATCAATTTCAAAACATGGCTCATATGGGCGGGGTCACTACCATTGGTCCAATCCCTCCAATTTGTTTACCAATCATGTAGCCTGTCACCAGATAAATATACACTAAATTGCAGCAATCTCGCTAACAAATTCTGGTAGATATCTCAGTTTCATAATTTTACCTATATGGGCGGAGCCAAGCCCATTGGTACGAACTAGCCCATTTTCCGATCCAGTCCATTCTTGGGCAAATAACCTAAACTGCCACCAGATACATATACACAAAATTACAGCACTCTCTTTCACAAATTGTGAAAGACACATTAATTTAAAATATTGGCTTATACGGGCTGGGCTACACCCACAAGTCCTATTCCGCCAATTTTTGTGTCAATCACGTAGACAGCCTCCAGACACATATACACAAACTTACAGCACTATCGCTTATGCCTTTGGTTTCAAAATTTGGTCTATATGGGCGGGGCTACTGCCATTGGTCCGATGCCACTCATTTATGGACCAATCACACAGACTGCTACCAAATATATGTATATACGCAAAATTTCAGCACTCTCGCCAACAAATTGTGTAAGATATCTCAATTTCAAAATTTGGCCTCTCAGGTCCTATTCCGCCAATTTTTGTGTCAATCACGTAGACAGCCTCCAGACACATATACACAAACTTACAGCACTATCGCTTATACATTTGGTTTCAAAATTTGGTCTATATGGGCGTGGCCACGCCCATTTGTCCGATCCCGTCCATTTTTTGAACCAATCACGAATCCTGCCACCAAATGCATATACATAAAATAACAGCACTCTCGCCAACAAATTGTGCAAGATATCTCAATTCGAAAATGTGGCTTACATGGGCGGGCCACGCCCTTTAGTCTGATCCTGCCCATTTTGAAGTAATCACATAGACTGCCACCAGATACATATAAACAGAATTACAGTACTATCGCTAACAAATTGTGAAAGATAGCTCAAATTTCGCTTATATGGGCGGGGCCACGTCCTTTGGTCTGATCCCGCTCATCTTTAGACCAATCAAGTAGGCTACCACCAGACACATATACACAAAATTACGGCACTCTCGCTAACAAATTGTGCAAGATATCTCAATTTCAAAATGTTGTTTATATGGGCGGGGCCACGCTCTTTGGTCCGATCCCGGCTATTTTTAGAACAATCACGTAGACTACCACCACATACATATGTACAAAATTACAGCACCCTCGCAAAAAATTTTCCAAGATATCTCAATTCAAAAATTTGAATTACAAAACTCTCTCCCATTGGTCCATTTCCGCCCATTTTTGGACCAATAACGTAGACTACCACCAGATACATATGCACAAAATTACAGCACTCTCGCAAAAAAAGTAAGCAAGATATATCAATTTCAAAATTTGGCTTATGTGGGCGGTGCAACGCCCATTGGTCTGATCCCGCCCATTTTTGGACCAATCACGTAGACTGGCACCAGATATATATGTATAACATTACAGCACTCTAGCTAACAAATTGTTCAAGACATATCAATTTCAAAATTTGGCTTATATGGGCGGGGCCACTCCCATTGGTCCGATCCCGCCCCTTTTTTAGTTAATCACGTAGACTACCACCTACACTGAATTACAAAACTCTCTCTAACATATTGTGAAAAATATATAAATTTCAAAATGTGGCTTATATGGGCGGTGCAACGCCCATTGGTCCGTTTTCGCCCATTTTTGGACCACCAGATACATATACACAAAATTACAGAACTCTCGCTAATAAATTGCGGAAAATATTTAAATTTTAAAATTTGGCTTATATGGGCGGGGCCACGCTCATTGGTCCGATTCCGCCAATTTTTGGACCATTCACATAATCTACCACTAAATGATTACACACACAATTTCAGCACTCTAGCTGAAAATTTTTCTCAATTTCAAAATTTGACTCATGTGGGCTGGTCCACGCCCACTTCATATATTGGAAATTCAGGTCCCTTATTTTCAGCACCCCCTACACATGTACATTCGGCGAAAATTTCAAGAAGATCCGTCCAGCCGTTTAGTCGTCTATACGGAACAAACAAACAAACCCACAAACAGACACTCTCTTTTATATATATAGCCTAGCTGGACCCGGTCCACTTCGCTGCCCCAGACTTCAGATTTCCTATCTCGTTCATTTTTGGACTAATTACATTGTTAATGCCAATGCATAAAAAGAAATAAATAAAAACACAATTTTGGCTTAGTTTTAAATAATAATAATAATAGCCGCTTTATTCAATCGGGTTGATGTTGTTGGTAACAAGTTTACCTTTTCTATGTAATTACAACAATATGTACGCGGGGGTGTAACAAGATACACTATAGCAACGATATGCAGAGCAACAAGATGCTTTCGTTTGGAGGGATCGCGAACAAGTGGTTTGATGGAGAAAGGCGGCGGCAAAAAGTAAACAATGCTACAACTAGTTACTCGTTAAAATCTGTAAAGCTACTCTTACAATGTTGCATTCAAAAGGAGTAGACAGATTTTAACGAGGGTTTAACTACGGCAAATACACCGAGCAAAATGATTGAATATAAATTAAATTGTTTCAGGTTTAAACATGCCGGCCACCTTGCAACATCAAGGTCTGTTGCAACTAAATTTAAATTAACTCTAATAATCTTAAAGTATAGTGCAGTACATATGTGAGCTTTTCAATTTTCAAAATTCATTTATTTTTTTTTTCAAATAACACTTAAAACTAACAGGCCAGTAGGGACCCAGATTAAGCCAGTAGGGACTTCTACATTACAAACAAAACAAACACGATGGGCCAGTAGGGACCCCAGCGAGAACGCGATGGGCCAGTAGGGACCCCAGCGAGAACGCGATGGGCCAGTAGGGACCCTTGGGTGGACGAAACGCGTTGGGCCAGTAGGGACCCCAGCAACTCAATTAGGCCAGTAGGGACCCTAGCAGTTGCATACGCCCGATAACACCCATCCAAAAATGGTGTAATGGGCAACCGGAAGCCCTGGTGACGCTCGAACCTGGCTAGTGACAATTCTCGCGTACATCTCCGGACAAAAAACCAATGCCACACGTCCCACTCTAAAAAAATTAGGATCGGCAAGGGGTAGCGGGCGGGGCGGACTGTTCTACCGATGCTGCAGGGGGCTGTGGTGCGGGCACTACCTCAGTCTGCGAAGGGAGAACGTCCACAACGGTGTCGATAACTGGCGCCTGAACCACAGATGCAGCAGCACCAGGATTACACTCCTCTTCTGATAATTCCATCAGCTCGTCAAAATCTTCCAAATCATCAGTGAAGAACGAGATCTTTTCCATGTTACTCATTTTTTACGACCACGAGATCTTCATTCCTAATGTCGCGTTCTGGAAATTTCCATTTGTACCGCATATGCAAAGTTTTCAGATACTCCTCTTTCCAACGCAGACAAAACTGCTGGGCCAGTGCCTGAATTTTTCTAAACCGATTCACAATAGACATTGGTTGTTCAGTAACGACTGGTTCGGGAGGAGCAAGCAACGGAGCACCTATCAAAAAATGTCCTGGCGTCAACGCAACGATTTCATGCGGACTTTCGGACATTGGACACAAAGGTCCAGAATTTAAACAAGCCTCGATTCTAGCCAAAACTGTAGACAATTCCTCAAACGTATACTTCAGATTTTGAGCCTGCTTCCGGAAATGAAGCTTAAAGCTCTAAACTCCAGCTTCCCAAAGGCCACCCATATGTGGAGCCCCAGCTGGAATAAAACGCCACGATAGACTCTGATGCGCAAAGTGTGACGAAACTGACGCACCGCATTCTTGGACAAAAGCTTTGAAATTCTTCTCAATTTCTCTAGACGCACCTACAAAGTTTGTCCCGTTATCCGAAAAGATTGTACGAGGACATCCACGGCGAGCAATAAACCTATGAAACGCTGCCAAGAAATTTGCCGTTGATAAATCGGACACGGCCTCTAAGTGTATGGCTTTCGTCGAAAAGCACACGAATACACAAACATAACCTTTTGTTATTTTGCAACACCGTCCTGTAAAGGACTTAATGTCAAACGGGCCTGCGAAGTCTACCCCAGCGGTAGTGAAAGCTCTATCAATTATAGTTCTCTCTGGCGGAAGTGCAGCCATAACCTGCCCGCAGGAACGTTTTCTATCTAATACACAACGCATACAATTATGCACAACTGACCGAATCAGGGTTTTTACGCGAGGCATCGAATATTCTATTCGAATGATGCGTAACATCAATTGATTTCCTCCATGAATAGAAATCAGGTGAATAAATTCCAGCAACAGTCTGGAAAATCGACAATTATAGGGTAGAATTATTGGAAGTCTTTCGGAGTAGGCAAGCATAGGAGACCGGGCCAATCTCCCGTTCATTCGCATTACACCACTATCATCAATAAATGGGTTTAAAGGAACCAGAGAGCTTTTAGAGTTTAATGGTGATCTATCTAACAAGGCCTTATACTCATCCGGGTAATTGGCTTTTTGTGCCAAAACAACTAATCGAATACGAACATTATTTATTTCATTCGCCGAAACTATAGGGCTAGTCAAATTATACTGAGTCTTATGAGCTGGATGAGTTCTATGCAAAAATCTAAACATGTACGAAATTACACGCAAAGCACGATCTAGCGAAGAAAAACGATCAAGAATATCTTCATACGAAGAGAAAAACGATGCATGAGTTCGTACGGAACGCATTTCTAAATCTGTATCAAGTGGAGTAAGGTCTCGAATAGGTCATTCAGTTCTATTGAGACTCAGCCAATGTGGCCCATGCCACCAAATCTGAGAACTAGCTAAGTCTGCAGGAGGAAGGCCGCGGCTGCCTAAATCAGCGGGATTGTCCTCCGATCTCACATGATACCAATTGTGGTTTCCGACATTTTCCTGAATACGACATACCCTATTTGCCACAAAGGTAGTCCATGTCGAAGGGGTCTTTTTTAACCATGAAAGCACGATGGTCGAATCTGTCCAACAATAAACTTGACGAAATTCAACTTCACTCTCACGCAAAATAGTTTTTAAAAGTTCCGAAGCTAACACTGATCCGCAAAGTTCAAGCCTAGGCAATGAAATCGATTTTATGGGGGCCACTCTCGTTTTACACAATAGTAAATTCACAAATATTTCCCCATTTGGAGCCTCAACACGAAGATAAACCACCCCCGCGTATGCCTTCTCTGAGGCATCAGAAAATATATGAAGCTCTGCTGCACAGTCCGGACCATACCGGACCCATCTAGGAATGCGAATAGAGTTCACATCTGGATAGGCTTCCACGAATTTTCGCCATTCGACTTCGGTGGAAGATGAGAGATGGTCATCCCACCCAATGTTATCTAGCCAGACTTTTTGCATAACAATCTTGGCCATAACCAGCACTGGACCTAACCAACCGACGGGATCGAAAAGTTTAGCAATAGCCGAAAGAACTTCCCGTTTACTATATGTAGCTTTATCCACAATAGGAGCTACCGCGAAATAAAAAGAATCTATCTGCGCGTTCCATCGTATCCCTAAAGGTTTAGAGCCACTAGCCTCCACAAATGTCAAAAGTTCCGCATCCACTAAATACTCGGGCGGAAAGCGATCTAATATTGCCCTATCGTTGGCTGTCCACTTTCTAAGTTCAAATGAAGCAGAAGAGAGTGCCGCTATCAATTGGTCTCGAGCAACCAAAGCGGTTTCTACATCGTGGGTTCCAGCCAGAACATCGTCCACGTACATACTATTTCGCAAGATATTAGCCGCAAGAGGATACTCTTTTTCAGTATCGTCGGCTAATTTCAATAGAGTTCTAATAGCCAGATAGGGGGCACAATTCACACCAAAAGTGACTGTACGAAGCTCATAGTCCTCTACAGGTTTTGTGGGAGAATCCCTAAAGAGAATTCGCTGAAGGGGAGTGTCGGAGGGGTCAACGCGGTTCTGCCTATACATCTGTGTAATGTCACAATTGAATACGAATCTAAACATTCGCCATCTCAAAATGAGCAGTACTAAGTCTGCCTGCAATGTTGGTCCAACATGAAGGATGTCGTTTAGACTTTTCCCATTTGAAGTTTTGTTGGACGCATTAAACACTACGCGAAGTTTGCTAGTCTGTTTTTCGAGATTAATAACAGGATGATGGGGCAAATAGCAGGACAATTTTTCCACGGAGGAAATCGTGTTCACTGGCCTCATATGGTCTAATCTCAAATATTCAGTGACAACGTTGTCATAAATAGTTTTGATATCGGGCTTCCTAAGTAATGACGATTCATTACGCAAATATTGTTTGAACACGTTCGCCCTAGATTCTCCCAGGTATTCCTGTACGCTAAGGTCGGTCCTAATAGGTAGTGTAACAATGTATCTACCATCCGAATCCCTACGAGTTGTACGCACATAATTTTCCTCACAAAATGTATCCGAAGGTGACAAAATACTTCGTTTTGGAGGTTCTTCGAGTTCCCAGTAGGGAACTCGAAGGACCCGTAATTAGCCAACCGAAGATAGTGTTCTGGGCAAGTAATGATCCAGACGAAATTTGAATAAATCCTTCTAAGAGGATTTGAGGATATAGGTCCGCGCCTATCAAGAGGTCTACGGGTCGCGAATCAAACAAATTTGGATCAGCCAGACGAAGCGTTGGCATTTTCTTCTTAAAATCAGAAGCGACCGTAAAGGAGGGAAGATTTTCAGAAATAGAAGGAAGAATTAAGGCAGTTGTTTCCAGGACTATCGATGCATCGAAAGATGTTCCAATCCTCAACGTACAAATTTTTCTGGATGTTGCCGAAATGGTACGATTAACTCCGGAAATGGTAGCATTTGTTGAATGCACCGGAATTTTCAACCTGTTCTGCAAGCGCTCTGAAAGAAACGAGGCCTCAGAAGCAGGGTCAATCAAAGCCCGAGCAGGGTACGAATCACCATGGTGAACTATATTAACCATTGCTGTTCCCAAAAGAACAGCTTTACTCGAGGCAGCATGAAATACCTGGCGAGGGATACATCCAGCCGATGTGGATGGTTGCGAATGGTCTACAACGGACTGACTAGAAATTTGAGGATTTGGAACCGGTCTAGTGTTAGTGGTAGTAGTAGCAGAAGCCGAACCCTGACTATCACGATGCAGTAGAGTGTGGTGTCTCGCTTCACATTTGAAGCAATGATGTTCACTTGAACAATTCTTCACGTCATGTCCCTTTACTAAGCAATTCAAACACAAACGATGTCGTTTTACAACATTATATCTTTCCGAGGGCGAAAGTTTCTTAAACCGAAGACATTTGGAGAGCCTGTGACCTTCTTTAGGACAAAGTACACATTTAACAATTGAGGGTGGACTCGATGGTTTCGAAGATGCGGCATTCGTAAAATGCGTTCTAATTTTGGGGTTTGACCGTTTTGGAGAATCGTTTCCCCTTAAATCGTTGAGGCACACGAGAGTGCGGATCCTTTCTGAAAGAAATGAATCCATGTCTTTCCACAATGAAAGAGCAGATTTGTCCCTAACACTTTGTTCCCATAAGGTTTGGGTAAGCCTCGGCAAACGTTGGAGGCAGATAAAAATAAGGATAGGATCCCAATTATCTGTGCGAATATCATATATCGATAAGGCTGAAAGACAACTATTTATCCCGCGTTGAATTGATTTTAACCCTGAACTAGTCTCACTATTTATCACCGGAAGTGCAAAGAGAGTCTTCAGTTGATTGTGCACAAGAATTCGAGGATTATCGTAGGCATCCCTTAATGCTTGCCATGCAAGCTCAAAACTACGATGTGTGAGCGGAAATTTTGAAACAATTTCGCGCGCTTCCCCGCTTGTTTTGCGAACTAAATGGCACAATCGCTCAATATCGCTTAGACGGGAGTTGTTTATATACACAGCGCTGAAAAAATCCCTAAAAGTGGGCCAAGAAAGAAAGTCTCCCTCAAATATATCGACATCACATGGGGGCAACGACAAATTGTGCATAGTTTCACTATTGACCAGGTCGGACATTTCACGTCGCAAGACCTCACTATTTCCCCCATTCGATCTACGAGAGTCGTTCGTAAGAGAACGCGTTTGATTTACCATAGAATCATTTGGACTAGAATGGTCCGAAAGCTCAAGTACAGACTGAGCTGAATTAACAATTGTAGACCGAGAGGCCGAACGCCTCAAACCACGAAAATCGGCTAACTTTCTATTAGTTCCCGCTAAACAATTCATAAACGTTTTGTAAGAAGCATCATATTTACCCTCAGCTTCGTTTACATCCGCCTGCTCAACTTTCTCGGCGGTTTCTAAATACGTAAGGTATTTGTCGTACGTATCTTGTACCTTACTCCATATTTTATTAACTTCCGCTCTACGAATCTCGAGACTATAAACATCAAAATCTTCCTCCATTTCCAAAACAAAATTTGCACAAAATTTTGTAAGAGCATCCGAAGCTCTGACAAAGAAATGAAGAGGAGGAAGAGACACTGTAATTTATTTCCAAAAACAATTGGTAGAAATTCGCCGAAATGTGACGTAATCACAAACAAAATTCGAGTGGACTGTATTTTTAATAATAAAACGCCGAAATTTCGTAAAAATACCCAGGTAGATTCTGAAATTTAGCAGAACACTAAAAATTTCCTATGAAATTTAGTTCCCTTTGCGCAAAAATTGAGAAAAAACAAACAAATGCTTATTTCAATCTATCTACCGAATGTAGTATCAACTTTTGTTTGGAACAACGATATGTCCAAATGACAGAAAGTGCAAAAACGTGTAGTTATGAATAACAAACAACTATAAATGTTCTATAGTTTGTGAAAAGAATCGTTATGAACCAGCTAATTCGTAAAAAATCCGACAAGACAAAGAAAACAAACGATTAAAATGTTTAAAAACAAATTAAATTTAAAAAAAAATGCAAATACAATTCAATCCAAAAATAAATATATAATTAAATTTAAAAATTATTTCACAAATTTCTTTCCGTGTACCGAGATATTTTTCAAAATATTATTTTCTCGCGAAAATAACGAAATTTATCGAATGGGCACCGAAAACCCAGCAAAAATAAATAAAAAACAGAAAATTCCAAAAAATACCTCTAAATTCGATTATATGTCGGCTTGACCGACTGTAGGGCGCACGCAACGAATATGGTGAAAACCCAACGAACAGGTCAACAAACCGAACCGAAACCGAAAACAATCAAAAAATCTAACTTTTATTTAAAAAAGTCGAATTGACCGTATGTAGGGTGCACGTTATATAATTTTAATTTTCAAAATCTTATCGAAAATTACGATGCACGAAACCCTATTATTAATTTCACAAAAAATTTCCCGGGGTTACAAACTTTGTACCGAACACACTTAACCAACGTAATTAGTGTAGCGTACCGAAACAAAAGCGAATCAAAGAAAAATAGTTCCAAGCAGCTGCGTTTGTTTGTCTGTATGTATGCATATACCAGTATATATATGTACGTATATATGGTATATGAGAACCGTATGTTGGCTGGCTGCTGGACGGACGCGCTAACAAACAATATTGGAGAAACTGAGTGTATTCTTTCTTGGTGGTGGCGATGAACTTTTTATTGTTATTGTTGTTAACGAAAAACAAACCACAAAACAAATGACAACAATTATTTCAAATGTTATTGTTTCTCCTTTTCCGACGGTAAGGAGTTGTTGCTTACTTTAACAAATACGCGAACTATTTTATTTTCGAAAATTAATTTTGTAAAATTTACCACCACTGCACTGTCAAAAAAAATACACTTTTTCACCACTAATATCCGCACTATAGGGATGCTTTTAAATAATCTTTTCTTTATTTGTTTTAATTATTGTTTTTCTTTAATACGTACGGACGGACATATGACGGTCTGTATGCACGTACGTATGTAACCACAACGATAGAAACGAGACGGGTGTAGAGGGAGGGGTTTCGCGACGCGCTGTTAGACGACCTTTTTGTAAATAACACGAACACTTTTATTGATTTAAAAATCGCGAGCTCACACTTATAACTACACTGCACTATACTTACTTTGACATTATTATTGAAATAAATAATGATAAATGATGAGATGAGGTTGGTGATGATGGATAAGGATGAAGGGATGATGGGATGAAAACGCCGGCAAACCAGAACTTTGGGCGAAACAAAAACAACACCGATTAAAAACCGCGAACTTTTCAATGTAGGGCTCAATTTATCCGGTACGATGCGACCAAAATGTTAATGCCAATGCATAAAAAGAAATAAATAAAAACACAATTTTGGTTTAGTTTTAAATAATAATAATAATAGCCTCTTTATTCAATCGGGTTGATGTTGTTGGTAACAAGTTTACCTTTTCTATGTAATTACAACAATATGTACGCGGGGGTGTAACAAGATACACTATAGCAACGATATGCAGAGCAACAAGATGCTTTCGTTTGGAGGGATCGCGAACAAGTGGTTTGATGGAGAAAGGCGGCGGCAAAAAGTAAACAATGCTACAACTAGTTACTCGTTAAAATCTGTAAAGCTACTCTTACAATGTTGCATTCAAAAGGAGTAGACAGATTTTAACGAGGGTTTAACTACGGCAAATACACCGAGCAAAATGATTGAATATAAATTAAATTGTTTCAGGTTTAAACATACGTAGACTGACACCAAATATCTAACAAATTGCTCAAGATATATCAAACACAAAATTACAGCACTCTCACTAACAGCACGTGTACATTCTGTGAAAATTTCAAGAAGATCCATCCAGCCGTTTAGGCGTCTATACAAACAAACAAACCCACAAACAGACACTCTCTTTTATATATACATATAGATAGAAGATAGATGTTCAAAAAAATTTGCGAATTTTGTATTTTTTCAAAAAGTATTTATTTATTCATGAATATCTATTTTGTCCCCTTCAAAGTAATTCCCCTCGGATATAATACACTTCTGCCAAAAGGGGCTAGGTCGGGGGAATGTGGTGGCTGCGGCACCATTACTGTGTAGTTTTGGCCTAATATTCACGCACAAGCAATGATGTGTGTGCAGGGGCGATGTGGTGCAAAAGCCAGTTTTTGTTCTTCCACAAATCCGGGCGTTTTTGGCGGATTACTTCGCGCAATTTGCGCATAACTTGCAGGTAATATTCTTTACTGACCGTACTACCCTGTGGCAAGAACTCATAATGCACCACGCCCTGCAATCAAAGAAAACTGTGAGCAAAACCTTTACGTTTGACCGAACTTGGCGCGCTTCTTGGCGCATCTTCTCGGCCCTTTAAGAACATTTTGTACCACCGATAAACGTTGCTTTGGTCCAAGGTAGCTTCACCATATGCCACAGTCAACATTCGGAATGCGTCAGCGCACTTTATTTTGTTTTTCACACAAAATTTGATGCAGATTCTTTGATCCGTTTTCTGAAATAGATAAAAATCGAAGACAAGTTAAAAAACATCCAAGCACAACAGATGTTAAAAATTAACTAAACATTCAAAATGGCTGACATTCAAATGGCAAAAATCAAATACACGTAGCCCACGGAAATTAAAAATTCGCAATATGTTTTGAACATACGTATATATACTCGTAGATTCTATCGACTCAAATAGAGATTTCATACATGTCTTTAAATTTGAAATGTTTTTTTAAATCAATCAAATTAAAAAATCACTCTTGGTTGATTTTTTGGCAACACAGTTTTCGGCAGCCCAGCTGTTTTCGTGTAACATGTTACTATCAAACATGTTCAGTTTGGTGTATAATTTAACAAATGAATCGACTTACAAACGAAAAACGATTGCAGATTATTGAATTTTATTATCAAAATTCATGCTAGGAATTTATGCTCATTATCGGAAAATTGTGTGTGTCATTACTAGCATTTAAATACTTGGCATTGCCCGGATTGTCTTTTCACACCCTGATCAAAATTTTATGAGCTTGAACATATTCTATTAAAAGTTCCGATTAAAAGACTACATGTAACTAGTAAAATTTTAAAGCTGAGCCAAATTCTACTATAGTTTGAATATCCTTAGCTCTGACTACAACAAAAACTGACTTTGTAAAATTTCTTAATATACAGAGTTGCAGAAACTGACCGAAGGTGTTTGAATTTCTTATAATATTTTGTAAAAAAGAACTCAAACCCCTTCGGTAATTTTGGTCCACCCTGTACTTATGTTAGTTGTATATGTTTATTTGCTGTTGGAATCAAAGCTGATTCATCACAGAATTGAAATTTTAAGATAGTTTCAGTGGCCATGAAGTATCATATTCTATTTGATTACGTTTGGTCGGTGCGACCATAACCGAAAACCAAAAATTTAGGCAATTGTCACAGACCCCTTTGTAGAAAAGAGCGTTGTGTATGGGCTTCTATAAATAGTCATGGTCGTAGTCAGTTTTGGTAATATTGAAACTTAAGTATTATGTTTGTTATTGAATCAAAATCAAGATCGAAAAACTAACAAAAAATCTATATAGGTTAGGTTAAGAGTGGCAGCCTGTAAAACACTCACTTAGCCTATACATACCATTGTGTTACCACAGGGACGTATAGGGAAAACAAAAGTTATCCCTAGCCCCTACCGTTGAACCAATTTGATTGCTTTACAAAGCTCAAAAGTTGGCGGATTCCAACATCAGCCAAGTTGGATGAAATAAGAGCCCAAGGTTGTATGCCGCCTTCTAGTAAGAGCGGGGCACAGACACAGAAACTGTTTTATTGATTCCTCCTCTTCGTGTCCACAGCTTCTGCAAAAGTCATTATGCAAGACCTTTAACTCTGACCTGTCATGACAGACACGATAAGTGAGACGTCCGTTCTCGACAACGACAGCAGTGCTTTGATGCGTTTGGAGTCTAGGCCGGGCCACATCAGCCTGGAATGTACGCAGTTCCTGACTAGTGACCACCTGATATTTGTTGCCATAAGTGCACAATCTCTCAAGAGGAGCTTGCAGGTTGCTAGAGGCATGCCCACATGTTCCAGAAAAGACACCAAAGGCCACTTGGTTATCGAGTTTGGAACCGTCTGTAAAGAAATGAATGAATCTTCTCTGTCCTGGGATAGGACCATTCCATTTCACTCAGTCATAGTGCCAGGAAGGTCAGGCATTCTGTCTAGAATAACACTGTGTTCGTAGCAATTTCCTGACCATAGTGACAGTTCCCTGAGTCTAATCGCAGTACATGCGGTATATTGCACAGCTGAAATATCTAGCGGCATTAAATGTAGTATATCATTTAGTGCCGCAGTTGGTGCCGTTCTCAGCGCACCAGTGATACATATAGCAGCCATACGCTGAACCTTGTTTAGTATCGCAGACACGGTTAATTTCTGCTGAGCTGTCCACCAGACGATAACGCCGTACACCATTATCGGTCTGACTACTACCGTATAAAACCAATAAACTAAGCGCAAGTTCAGACACCTGCGTTTTCCTATTGCCCTTTTACATGTAAATAAAGCTATCGTAGCCTTATCTTCTCTTTCCAAAATATTGGATTTGAAGTGAAATTTCCTGTCTAGTAAAATACCTAAGTATTTTGCGCTTTCAGAGAATGACATTTTAATACCCCCAAGGAGGCAGGTGTAACTTGTGGCGTATTATTTCTCCTGGTGAAAAGAACTATTTTCGTCTTGGTCGGGTAACACCAAGACCATTATCGGAAGCCCATCTTGCGGTTGTATGAAGGCCCTGCCGCAGGATGTCTCTGAGAGTATCCAGAAACTTCCGTCTAACAGCTATTGCCACGTCAGCTGCTATAGAGGACGTCACACCGCACAAAAAACTTTGCCAGATATTATATCGAGGTATTGGGTTATATTTCACACACTGGCTTGGTTTATATTTCCACACTTTTATTAGTATTTTTCATATGAATTCTTTTTTTCTGCACTTCAAGCTTTCGGAATTTGATCCAACCTAATAGTTAATTGCGGTCATCGGTTTGGTTTTTATATATTACTTCCATTAGAAGTCCCTTTTATCTTCTGAAATATAAAATAGAGTAAAATAATTTATTCTTTTTTCACAACTTTTCTATCGCTGGATCCAATAATTTCGATATTATTTACTTTCTGATCTTCAATAAATTATTGTATGCCAATAGGCAATTGCATTGTCTGCTCTTTTTTGGTGGTCTTCAATATGTTTTGCTCTATATTTCTCCTGATCCATCGACGAATGGAAAGACGGACGGATAAAAAAACTGGGTTGGCTGGGTTTCGATCATGCTTTCATACAGCACCAACCTGTTTTGTACTATACATACCACAGTAAACGGTTTCAATTCGATTACCCTAGGACGTAACAAATCGTACAACAATAAGTTAAATTTTTGATACTGCAGGCGATGAATGCAGATATTTCAAGCCGTTTTATTAGATTTTATTCAATTTCAATATAACTTATTCACAGGAGAATTTATCGATTAGCTTCGTCCTACTATCGGAGGTTACAGAGCAGTTGGCAACGCCTATCAAACGTATTCGCCTATCATTACAGTATTCGTCGTCAATACACTGAAAAAATAGTAATAAAATTAATGACGACACAATCTTAAATGAAGTATTCGACCTCGGCATCAATTCAATCACAATTTTCATAGAAATTATGAAAATTTACATGTTTTTTACGAAATTTTCCTTAATTTAAAGTTTTTTCAGTGTGAATTACTGAGTATCTAATCATTAGTTTTGTGTACGCCCTTCTTTAAATGTACGCCTTAAATTGAAGAAACTAATCATAATTTTTGTGACAGTCCGCATTATTTACATTTCATAGTTTTAATGCCGAATCGGACTTTATTGACAGTGTGAGATAATTGAGTAATAAATTTAAGGCTATGCTCACCATAGAGTGAAAGCTGTCTTGGTAAAAAATTTTATGACAATTGCATTATTTTTAAGAATACATACGAGAGAATTATACACTCTCTCTCTCTCTCGGAGAATCAGATTTGTTTGTTAATGTGTGAAGCAATAATTGTTATGGTGATGCGAGAGCTCTTCTACTCTTTGAAAATAAAATATTATTCTGTTGTTCGTTTTCTTTTAAATCATCAGTATTTACAAGCGATGGAGGGAGAACGTTTGTCTGTTTTTGGAACGGGGATTGTGAAAAAATGACATTGCGGCGAATATGTAAGTATACGTGTATACATACATACGTGCATATTGCACCGAACATAATTTTATTATGGGCTGTTAACAGTTATTTTTGCTAAAGCATAGTCCCAACGGTAAAATGGTCCAGGCCTTCTCCGTATCAGGCCTTATAGAAGGGCTTCCATCACCTTCTTTTGGAAGGCACGCATTCCTTCATTGTGAAGGCCTGGAAAATGTGTAATCTGCCGCTTCTAAAAAAGTAAGCGTGCCTCCCGCTGCCGTCTTTTTTCAAACATCTCTAACACCTTCTAAAAGATGTCAGAGAAAAGACGTTCTAAAAAAGTAACCGTGCATCCCGCTCCCGTTTTTTATCAAACATGTCTAACGCCTTCTAAAAGATGTCAGAAAAATGTAGTTCTTCATGGTCAGCAGTTCTCCCTCTCTCAAGTTTTTGCAAATGTTGAAAAATGTACACTCTGCCTTCCTTCTCCCGTCTTTTATCAAGCATATCTAACGCCTTCTAAAAGATGTCAGAGAAGTCGTTCTTCATGGTCAGCAGTCAAATTGAATCATGAACAACCACCGCCGATATATGTTCATATATTGATAAGTTTCGTTCTCCCTCTCTCAAGTTTTTGCAAATGAGTCATTCCACGCCAAACGGGACGATTTTTGACATCACTATTTTTGATTGTTTCGAAATTTTGTGTATGCATTATTTACCTAAAAATATCTTATACGTAGTTCAAGAAAAAATTTTAAAAAAATATCTTTAAGAGTTATGAGCAATTTAAAGTTGACAAAATTACGTTTTTTTCTAAAAGGTGTGTTTATCCTTTAGCTTGTATCTCATAAAATAAAAAACTTAAAGTAAGCACTGCAACAAAAATAATAATTTTTAGTGTTTTTGCCCTTTTATACTTTCTATTGCGATTTTCAAAATGATTACACCCTTCGATTTTTTTGAAATTGTAATGTCGTGTTCTTAGATGTCTTTGTTAGCTACTGTATGAATTTGGAAGTGGTGAATTGATGGGAACTATTTTTTACGATTTTTTATAAAAAAAAAACCATTTGCATAATTTCTGTGAATGTGCTTTAAATAATTAACAGAATGATAATTTTTAGCCGTTAGTTTATTAATATAACAATAACAACAATAAATATTAGGCATGTTTTCGTTACAAGCTAGCACTTTTAGTTTAGCACTTTGCAACGAAAACAACTGACTTCCACTAACTGGCACATAAGCAATAAGTGGCGGATTTTCACTATCTGGTAGCAATGGTGTCATGAGTTGCGAAGAAAGAACAGTGAAACAGACAAAAAATTCGTGAAAAGTATTTATAAAACATATATTTACTATTCTATGTTCAATTGTTTACACTCTTTTTGCAAATATTAAAATAATTTCCCATTTTTGTTCTTCTTCTTCCCGTTAATTCACAATAATTGATAAAATCTCTCCAAAAATGGGATGCCATATTGCTAAATATAGGGTGCCCAATCTGGCAACATCATACTCGATTAAGACATGAACACAAGCACCAAACTTCATCGGGAACTAATAGTGCTTAAAAGTGCTTAGCTCCCCATACAAATTAAGCACTTATGGTGTAACGAAAACACGCCTGTTATTAATTTTGCAAAATTATTTGCAAAAACGCAAAAATCAGCGATGACTTGATATTTAAAAAACAAAACTCATTAAACAATAGCAAGAGTCAAAATATAAGAAAGTACTTGTTAAACTATACTCTGAGATGAAATTTTTTTTAAAATCACAGCAACCTGGATTTCAGTTTTTGATGAAGAAAAAAATACAATAACTTTGTTAGTCCGTTTTTCACATTCAATTCGACAATTCAAAGAAAAAGGAAAGCAATAATAAAGCAATAGTAATTTATTGAACTCAAAACTACCACGTCCATAAAAAAATTAAAGTTCAGACATTATCAACTTCCGAAAAGTACTGTGTTAAGACGGTGTACAATGATTAATATTTTTATACCCATTTTCTTCTTTTTTACTGTTAATAGTATACTTGATTCGAATCTTTCTAATACATTTTTATTGTTCTTATTTTTACATTAGTATACTGATTACTAATAATTGTCATTCTTTTCTAAAATGTTTTATTGTTGTTACTGTTTTAATAAACTAATGACTAAAAATTATCATTCTGTTAATTATTTTGTACGTCAATAGAACATCTAAGAACACGACATTAAAATTTCAAAAAAGTCGAAGGGTGTAATCATTTTGAAAATCGCAATAGAAAGTATAAAAGGGCAAAAACTTTAAAAATTAGTATTTTTGTTGCAGTGCTTACTTTAAGTTAGTTGTAGTAGTTGAAATTACCTTCAAAACAAGGTATAGCACATTAAAATCGGTCACGTATTTTAGGAGATACAAGCTAAAGGATAAACACACCTTTTAGAAAAAAACGTAATTTTGTCAACATTAAATTGCTCATAACTCTTAAAGAAATTTTTTTAAAATTTTTTCTTGAACTACTTATAAGATATTTTTAGGTAAATAATGCATACACAAAATTTCGAAGCAATCAAAAATAGTGATGTCAAATCTTTTATCAGGCATGATTCTGTCCTTCTAAAAATATATCAGATCGAAGGTGTTCAGAACACAACATTTAAAAATTTGGAATGACTCAAATGCAGAAAAATGTACACTTTGCCTTCCTTCTCCCATCTTTTATCAGGCATGATTCTGTCCTTCTAAAAATATATCAGATCGAAGGTGTTCAGAACACAACATTTAAATCTTGTGTGGACATAATCATGCATGATAAAAGACGGGAGAAGGAAGACAGAGTCTACGCGAATTCGTTCTCCCTCCCTCAAGTTTCTTATGAATGAATATATTCATTCACTATTGTGTTCAATTGTGTTCAACCCCCGACAACCAACCACTGAACTTTGTTGCTACTGCGAGCATTCAAAACCAGTTATATGCAAAAAAAAAGAAATACCGCTAGGGTGATGAAGACAATTCAAACATGTAAAAGTGTTAAGTTCGGCCATGCCGAATCTTATATACCCTCCACCATGGATAGAATGTGACCTCACAAAATAACTCAAACCTAAAGAAAACAACACCGAAAAACACAAAAAAATATAGTAGATGAGAACAGTAGGAACAAGTTAGATGCTATATAAGGGAGCTATATCTAAATATGGACCGATATCGCCCATTTTTATACCCTCACTTTAGTGTGACGAGGGTATATATCATTTGCTACGGAAAAAAGTGTAACACATTGAAGGAGTGATCTAAGACCCTAAGTATGTTCGGAGGAAATCCGTTTTGGGTCATTTTAAGTCGAATGAGCAATGTCCGTCCGTCTGTCTGTGTGTCTGCTGGCTGGTGCGCACGATAACTCTCGAAAGGAGTAACCGATTGACTTCAAATTTGGTATGTGGTAATATTTTGATCTATCTCCGGATGAGTTCGAAGATGGGCCATATTGGTCTACTCCTTCTGGTACCTCCCACACAAAGGGTTAAAATTTAGTGAAATATTGATTCTTTAATAACTTCTATACTACTTACTCGAATCTTTTGAAATTCTGCACATAATATTAGTATATTAGTCGCTATTAACTCGAGAAAAATGGGTGAAGTTGGCATGCCCCTTTTGGTACCTCCCACACAAATGGACCATTTTGCATCAAAATTTAACTGCTTATAACTTTAACACAAGTGCATAAAAATGCTTGAAATTTTCTACAGTATAATGTTTTTGTAGCGCCTATAGTCCGGTAAAAAATGGGCATTATTGTACAGCCCCTTTTGGTACCTCCCACACAAATGGACCATTTCGTACCAAAAGTAAACGGCTTGTAACTTTAATACCAGTGCATACAAATACTTGAAATTTTGTACAGTGTAATGCTGTTATAGTGCCTATAGTCCTGTAAAAAGTGGGCGTTATCACCCCACCCCTTTTTGTACCTCCCACACAAAATGACCAAATCATACCAAAATTACATAGCTCGTAACTTTAATGTACCAGTGCACATAAACGCTTATAGTTCAGCACAATGCAATGTATTTACCGAAAAATACGTGTTTTTGGAAAACCCCTTCTGGTACCTCCCACACAAATTGACAGATTTATTGGTGTAATGTTATATATTACATTACTCACAAAGTGAGGGTATACCTTAGTCGGTTTACCCGACTGAAACTTTCTTACTTGTCAATCCCAACTTACCTGCAGCTATAAGAAGTATCTATACCAAATTTCAGCCACCTAGCTCAAGTATTATAGATTGTAGCGTGATTACAACAGACGGACGGACGGACATGGCTAAATCGTCTTAGAATTTTTAGACGATTATGAATTATATACTTTATGGGGTCCCAGATCAATACTTAGAGGTGTTACAAACGGAGTGACAAAATGAATATACCCCCCATCCTATGGTGGAGGGTATAAAAATACAAATATGTCTTCTCATTTGCGATGCTTTAGTTAGATTCTAATCAAGCTGTATATCAGGCCTTCCTTTGGAGGCACTACATAAAACCTTCATTTCGAAACTCTAAATCAGACCTTCATTTCGAAGCACTAAATCAGACCTTCATTTAGAAGCTCTAGATCAGACATTTATTTCGAAGCTTTTCTTAAAACCTTCCTTTCGAAGCTCTTCATCAGTCATTTTCCGACAAGCCCGCGTTAGGCATGATTTTTACCGCGAGATGCAAGGCCTGGCCTCACAATGTCACTCCATGTAAAAAAGAAATAATGATTGAATGCCTCGTGGCTCTTCAATCAGGCCTGATAGCTTGTCGCCTACGCCATGATTTTTACCGCTGGGGTAACAAAAACAAATGAAACCGTCGGGTACATGTGTGTATGTATGTGGTTATGCCGTCGGCGGCGTAGTTATTTTTGCTGCATGTTATTTATGGTGACGTACATACGTTTTTGAAGTAAGTCCTGTGAAGAGATTTGTACGAACACTAAAAAATGGACGATAAATATGTGAGTAATAGGTTTTGTAATACTGAAAGAGACAATTGGAAAATGTTTAAAAAAGGCACTTCAAAATATAATATTAGTTTAGATTAACCCTTTCGGTACATGTTTTTAGATACAGACCCTAAAAATCCAATTTTGTTATTATTTGGCCTTTAATATTTTTAATAAGATTATTATTATTATCAGTTTTTCAAAAAGTCGACTCAAAAGTGGTTTTTAGAGTGATGCTATATGGCATCATTTGCACTTTACTCTGTGAGAAACAGCGTTCAAATGAGTTGACCTCTGATAAATTACCAAAAAGCACTTAAATACAATTAAATCATTGTTTCGGAAATATTACTTCCAAATAAAAAATGAAATAAAATTTATATGGAATCTTAGTTTAGAACAATATCCTCCCAAACGTATAATATTTGTGTGTGTCAAATATTAAATAGGTATTTGGAGTGTACCCTAAACATATGAACGTTTCAAGCTGAATATGTTTGGGACAATATACTACAAAAGCAATTTTTCAGCGTGTATACAATTTTATAATATTTTTATTTTAATTTCAGCCTAATTCAATGTTCAAAATCATTAAAGGTTCCAACGAAAATTGTTCATGGATATTTGGGGAACATAAAGAAAGATGAATCCACTATAAGTTTACAAATCGATAACAAATATACGAAACTTCAAATATTTCGATGGCGTGTTTAAAGTTATCCGTAATATGTATTATACATTTATTGTATTTTCTAATATTAAAATAACAAAACCAATTTTTAGAAAAAGGAAGTGTTGTGTATTGAATTTATGGTGGAAACTTGTATACAAGAATGAATATTGAAATGGTTTCTGTGGCTTTAAAACATATGATTCTTTAGTATGAGTGGCATTAGAATAAAAACAATGTAAGGAATTTTCCCTACATATTTTAAAAATCTTTATTTATGCTTTAAATTAATTGCCAGTATATGCTTATATCAAGGACATACATTTTAAAATTTAATACGATAATGTTTTAAATTTTAAGATATTTTACTACACATCAGCACGAGTTATACTTCAATTTACGCTAAAACGTGCTTATTTTAAGACCAAACTTAATTAGTTTTATTAGCAAATGTTCTTGATTCTATGAAATGCATCATCAAAACAAGTACTATTCATGTCTTTGATTAAATATAAAAAATTCTTATTTTTATAGCGATTGTCTTTGGCTCGAAATCATTGCCGAAATCTTAAACTTTTCGACAAATTCTTTGATTTTCAGTACGCTTTTTTTAGTGTAGTAGAGGTATTATAATTTTACACCACATTCATAATCTTCCTTTTAAATCAACATTGGGAAAAGATCACAAAATTTGGCTTCCTCCATCGTTTATAGTGTTCACTCATTAGAGTATAAATTTGGGTATTAACGCCCCTTTTGGTTCCTCCCACACAAATGGACAATTTTGTACCAAAAGTTAATAGCTTATAACTTTATAGCCAGTGCATACGAATACTTGAACTTTCGTACAGCGCAATGCTTTTATAGTACCTAGAGTCTAGAGAAAAGTGGCCGTAATTCGCCCCTTTTGGTACCTCCCTCACACATGGACCATTTTATACCAAAAGTTAACAGCTTATAACTTCTTTACCAGTGCATATAAATACTTCAAATTTTGTACAGTGTAATGCTTTTGTAGTACCAAGTTTCCAGAGAAAAATGGGCGTCATTGGCACGCCCCTTTTGGTACCTCCCACATAAATTGACATTTTTGTACTAAAATTAACAGCTTTTAACTTTAATACCAGTGCATACAAATACTTGAAATTTCGTACAGTGCAATGCTTTTATAGTACCTAGAGTCTAGAGAAAAGTGGCCGTTATCGACACGCCCCTTTTGGTAACCCCCACATAAATGGACCATTTTACACCAAAAGTTAGCAGCTTATAACTTTAATACCAGTGCATACTTTAAAGTTATTAAATGTAATTTAAATTGATTATAATTTAATTGAAACAAAAAAATATATATTTAATATTACTTGTTTGGGACTCAAGGTGAGGGGATTCATAAGTCGGATTACCCAACTGAACTTTCTTACATGCTTTTATTATATATAGTACTAGCTTACCCGGTGCGCTTCGCAGCCCCCATCTTTTATCAATTTTCTGTTTAGGGTACTGTAAAATAGCTATACCTCTTTCTTTCAAAATGACATGATTATTACATACTAGCTAGACCCGGTCCACTTCGTTGCCCCAGATTTCAGATTTCCGATCCCGTCTATTTTTGGACTAAAAACTCAGGAATTTCTCTAACAAATTTCTCAAGATATATCAATTTCAAAACATGGCTCATGTTGGCGGGGTTACTACCATTGGCCCAATCCCTCCAATTTTGTTACCAATCACGTAGCCTGTCACCAGATAAATATACACAAAATTACAGCAATCTC
The DNA here is from genome assembly GCA_963930755.1 of Eudasyphora cyanicolor. Lineage (NCBI taxonomy): Eukaryota > Metazoa > Arthropoda > Insecta > Diptera > Muscidae > Eudasyphora > Eudasyphora cyanicolor. The sequence goes on from OZ005737.1 coordinate 98,413,845, forward strand.
GCTAACAAATTGTGCTAGATTTCTCAATTTCAAAATTTTACCTATATGGGCGGGGCTAAGTCCATTGGTGCGAACTCCCCCATTTTCCGATCCCGTCCATTCTTGGACAAATTACCTGAACTGCCACCAGATACATATGTATACACAAAATTACAGCACTCTCGCTAACAGATTGTGCAAGACACGTCAATTAAAAAAATTGGCTTATACGGGCTGGGCTACACCCACTGGTCCTATTCCGCCAATTTTTGGGTCATCACTTTGTTCGCACTTTAGGCATAATGCACTTTTTAGATATTTAGAATTTAGATAGCGATTCCGTTCGCGGGCACAAAAAGAACTTACTTTTTATTACATACACATAAAATGAGCTTAATTGAAAAAAATTTTGATATTCTGCTCTGAAAAATAACGGCAAATAAATGTAAACGCATTGCAAGAAAATAGTAAAACAAAGGCAAAAATAAAATAAACTCAAACCAAACATAACATCACTGCAGCATGGTAATGTTTGGCTATATTTGTTTTTGCTTGCCTCTGTCTTTTTTTCACGTCACCACGCATAGCGTACGACAAAAAAAACAAAAACAAAATACATTGCCATTCTCTGTTGCTATCCATAGCACACACACGCTCGGCCATATTTAGGCAAAACAAAAACAAATCACATTGCTATTCTCAGCAAAGCAATACTCACTGTAGGATGGGAGAGTAAAATATCCCAGCGGCGTAAAGAAGGGCTCAGCAGGCCTTATATCATGCCTTGATTTGGAGACACAAGGCCTTCCAGTCCCATTACGTACTCGTTTCTTTTTTACACGTCGTGTCATTGGCGACCAAGGCCTTCCGCACCCACTTCTATCGCGAGGTCTTATAGAAGGACAATTTCAGAATTCCTTATAGAAGAACTGCAAAATAAGGTCTTACGGAAAGTGTAATACAGCAGGTCTTATATAAGCACCCAACTAGAAGGCCTTATGGATATTATTAATTAAAAGGCCTTCCACACCCACTTCTATCGCGAGGTCTTATAGAAGGACAATTTCAGAATTCCTTATAGAAGACCTGCAAAAAAAGGTCTTACGGAAAGTGTAATACAGCAGGTCTTATATAAGCACCCATCTAGAAGACCTTATGGATATTTTTAATTAAAAGGCCTTCTATAAGCTACGATTTGGAAGGCATTACATACAACCTACATGGTTATGCGTTTCATAAGCGCTCATATATTTAATGAAATAAAATACACACATTTCTTTAATTTTACATATTTTTTATTTAAAAAAATTACTTGCATTGTTGTGCATTCTACAAAATAAAAATAAAATTCAGTCTTCAAAAATAAACGTAAATTCGATTTACAATGAACTTAAAAATAATGACATTTAAATGACTTTTTTCGATTACTTTCACAAAATAAATATAATTCAGTCTTCTAAAGTTAATTCAACGTAAACATACATGTGGACGATTTAAAAATAATGCGACACTTAACACATTCCGACTTCTTTAATAAACTCTACTTTTAAAAAACTTATATTTAAAATTAACTTATTTATTCCGTTCTTTTAGACACTTATCCTTGTACATTTTATTTTTCTCATTCTTAAACGCCTTTTTCATGGTTTGTATATAATTATCATGCGTCCCGACCTCTGGTTTCGCTGCTTCAAAAAATATGTTGTCAACGTTGTAAAAAGATTTAAAGGCTTTTTTGTTTTGCAAGCCATCGTAGTTGAAGTCTTTTATTATTGTATTGTCCAATAAGTTGTGGAGGTTCTTAGCTAGTCCACCTTTCCGAATTATCTTTTGCACAGTTTCAATAACATCGTCTTTATTGTATTTAGCTATTTTCTCCTGAAAGGTTTTTAAATCTTCTTCAGATGATATTGGAAAAATTGCATAAATGTCATTTTTGTCCGCGTTTCTCTTGACTAATTGCTCCAAATAAACCTTTATCTGCGCCAATTCTCCAGCAAAAACATCATTTTGGGTTTTCAAATCATTCCGCAAAAGTTTAACTTGATTTTCCAAATCTGAAATTACATGTACAGGGTTGCCCATATTCGACGGACCCATGTTTTTTAAAAAAAATCAAAGAAAAAAATAAAAATTTGGCGGTTGGCAATCTTAATCATTTAATTTGTTCCAAGTAGATTTGTTTACATCAATTTTTGAATATGATATCTCTCAAATGGCCGCCTCTGGCGTTGATGGCGTATTGTGCCCTTTTTGCAGCATTTTCCATCGTTTTCGCCAACATTTCGGCCGGAATAGCGGCTATTTCTTCACGAATGTTGTCCTTGAGCTCTTCTACGGTCCTTGACTTGTTAACGTAAACCTTTGACTTCAAATATCCCCACAAGAAGAAGTCAGGCGGCGTCAAATCGGGCGAACGCGGTGGCCAGTCCAAATCACCACTTTTCGACATCAAACGGCCCGGAAACAAATTCTTCAGAAAATCGATTGTTATGCGACTTGTGTGCGGTGGAGCGCCGTCTTGTTGAAACCAGAACTGCCTCATACGCTTTCGACGAATAATTGGCATCACAAAATTGGTCATCATGTCGCGATAACGCTCCTGGTTGATGGTAACAGCATGGCCATTTTCGTTTTGGAAGAAAAACGGCCCAATGACCGTTTTCGCACTAACGCCGCACCAAACTGTGACTTCTTCGTCATGAAGAGGCAATTCTTGAATCTCCTGAGGATTTTCAGTGGCGTAAATACGGCAATTTTGCTTATTTACGGTCCCATTCAATGTGAAATGGGCTTCATCGGACATGATAATTTTGTTTTTTGAGTTTTCACAATTGACTTCTGTTGAATGTAAATTTCAACTATTTCAGAGCGCTCGCGTGGCGTGTATTGTTCCATGGTAAAAATCTGCTTGGACTGACGCTTCAAACGCGGTATGTCATTAAGCGATCTGACATCTCTGTCAAAAGTTATGGCGTTGCCAGATGGGTCCGTCGAATATGGGCAACCCTGTAGATAACACGGGAATTAAATAAATTAGTTATTCAATCAATGGCTGATAACTAATAATAATAATGTTCGCTCATAACATAACTTACCTTTAATTCTAGCTTCCAAATTGCGTTTCAATTCAGACATTTTGTAGGGTTGGTATATTTGCTGTGATGATTGAAAAAATAACGGTTATATTATGGGAAACTATATACGCCCAAAAATAGTATTATGTACAAGTATGAAGGAGAGGAATAAAGACAAAAAATTTTTTTAAAGGAAAGGCAGCCAATTTACAGTAAATATTTCTCATTTCAAAATATTCTTCTTCGTGCATCACAACATCACCAACTTGAATTCCAATATTTGAAGATGGTACCGGTTCTTCAAAGAAGTTTCGTAAATTTTGAATTTTAATCCCTTTGACAAATTGTCCGTTCTCATCAGAAAATCCGGTAATAATAATTGGTATATATGGTTCAATGCAACAAAAGTTGTTTGGGACAGATGTGCTTAAGAAAAAATTTTCCGTTTGATAGCTCATTATTCTGTCATTACGGGATTTATTGAACGATGTTGTTTTTTTATTTAACTTTAGTGGAGCTTTGTAAAATGTGTTCTTTAATTGCTGCAAAATTTTTGTTGGGCTTCGAATTTGTTTTTTCACATATTGCAAAAAATTTTCGTAGCAATAAGCCGAAAATGTTGAGGTCAAACCATAATTATCCACACATTGACTCAAATGTAGTGTGCTATGGACGTTAAACGTAATGCCATTTTCGTCAAATATTTTTCCAAAATTTTCGACAAATAATCGAAACAATTCACTGGCACTACTTATGTTCGTCCGATAATGTTTAGGTGTTGTTATTAAACGATAAGCTACATGAAGTATAATAACCTCATAGTAGACATCGTCATCTACAATACCTTTCAAAACAATGGGTCCGTAATATAAAATAAACTGCCTGAATTCGGTGGCTTTCCATCGAGGAAGTTCCTCTATTCCTCGAGGTTTTCTTTGGAACTCACATGGGCTATATCCAGCAAATGCAATTAACCTATTTGTAAGAATTGTTTTGTTGGCCTCTGACATTGAAATGTTAGTTCTTTTTTTGTTGTTAATCAAATAAAGCAATATCTTTTTTGTGACACCTAAGTCTAGCAAGTGCATCGGATCGAGCGGGAACTGACTTATCATTTTTATTCCTAGCCCTTCTAACGAGCTGTGGGGAGTGCCCTGAATTTCTTTGTGGAATTCTTTTTGCTTCCTATTAAAAAAGTCTGCATCAGTTCTTAATTCTGCTGAGAACGATGAGAAGACTGTGACATTATTAATTTTGGAACCAACCTGGTAACATTTCATACATCCAATTAATGAATTGTGTCCCACGACATTACATATAAATGCACGAGCAGGAGTGTCACAAATAAATGTCCTAATCTCGACTTTGACTACCTTTCCATACAATTCAATTCCGGTATCCTTTAAAGATAATATTTCATACACGAAATCATGTAAATAATTATCAACACTGACTGGCTTTTTTATTCCCAGGTAAGCGCCAATTAAAAACACGCCCACATTATCTATATTTACAATCTTACCCATTATGGGCCACAGTGAATTACCCGAAGATTTGTACAAAGGCAATCCATCTATCCCGATGTCTAAGTAAATATTATCAATTCCTACCAAAATCCGTTTAGGTAGCTTTTTTAGCTGAGTCCGAATACCTAAGTGATAATAGAAGCCTGGAGAAACAGTTATAATAACTGTTTGTTCTCTCTTCTCCCTCAAAAGGCCGCCCAAGCTCAATGGCACTTTGAGATTTTGTGAATGCAAAACCTTGAGAAGGCCATTTACACATTTTCTTGTTGGGTGATATTCTTGATACCACTCAACCAATTTATCGGAAATACATTTATCTTTATGTTGCTCGTATGATTCTGTTGCAAATTCTGATTCCCCAAAATCACTAATTTCAGATGTCTTGTTTTCTACACATATCAACACACATTCACTTGCTTTTTCCTTTACCTCCTCAATTATCTGTGTCTCCTCTCCTTCATCACTTTTAAATTTTTTTAAAATGTTTTCTTTTTCTAATTTAATAAGTCTTTTTAAATGTCTTTTACTCATTTCTTTGCTTGTTTATAAAAAACTCACCACAAAAAACACAACTGACTTCAACAAAATTCTACCAAAGACTAAATCATAACACGCCTGTGTGTCGTTTTTTATTTTTGGAAACGCAAATATATTTTTTGCTTGCTGTGTTTTGTTTTGAATTGTGTTTCCCTCTCTGCGTTGCTATCGCTCTCACATGCCAGTCTAATGATTGTGAGAGTAACGGAATTAGTTGCTCGACCACTGTTTTTATACCCTCCACCATAGGATGGGGGTATATTCATTTTGTCACTCCATTTGTAACACCCCTAAATATTGATCTGAGACCCCATAAAGTATATATATTCTTAATCATCTTAAAATTCTACGATTCCTACTGTCCTCTACTATATTTTTTTGTATTCTTCGGCTTTATTTTCTTTTGTGTTGTCACATGCTATCCATGGTGGAGGGTATGTAAGATTCGGCATGGCCGAACTTAACGCTTTTACTTGTTATTATTTACAAAACCTTATGAATTCCCTTCTATATGTAGGCCTTACATAAGGTCTAAATACGCAAGGCGGACGAGAATGTAAATACAATTTTTGTAAGGCGAAAATAGGGATTATAGAAGGCCTTAGCATGGAAGGCCAGCAAGTATGGGTATTGACTTTTTTATAAGGCCTTCTTGAAGGCCTCATCAAAGTAGGCCTACGTATTTACGCCGCTGGGATTGGAACACTCGCATCGTGTCGATGTGCCGCACACTGCTTTATTTTTCACTACCACAACTACAATTTTTATACGCTATGAGTCGTACATGTCCGTTTGTGCTTGCAGGTGAATTTTACTTAGGATTTTGAAAGCCATGAATCTCCTTTTCTAATAAACTTTTTAATAATTTTTTTGGCCTAAAGCCTTCACCAGGTCGAGAGCTTTTTATTATAAAAAATTTCATGAAAATCAGCCGGGCCTTTCTCAAGATTGTTCCGAACACTTAAAAATATAATATTAGTTTAGATGGGCATTTCCAGAGAAAGGTCTACCACGATGAGAAAAATAAAAGTTGATAAACTAATTCTTTTTCTTTTATATTGTTAAAGAAATATTTGAATTTAAAGAATAAAATGAGTTTACATCATATTTTTATTTTTGTTGTGAAATATTTGAACAGAAAGTCACAAATATTTTTTTTCATTTTTGGCCCCTTTAAGTGCTGGTTTTGCATTTCACTGTTATTTGTTATATATTCGTTTTATGGTTACAATCTTCGTTGAAGATCTTTGTACCAACAACAAACTATTAGGAAAATAGAAACAGAGATAAAGCAAGAATCGACTAACGGTAAATTTGTATGTTTCTTTCACCTGCTATTTTGGTGTCACGTTCGCGATAACAAAACGCAGTTTTGTATCAGAACTGCTCATCCAGTCGAAGCAAGTAATTGAAAATTTATATTCAAACAAAGTTAATTGTGCTTAATTAATAAAAAACAAAAATTGTTTGGTGTTGCTTTTAAGAAAGCTTTAATTTTAATCAAAAGTTTGTCGCGTTCGCCATCTTAGTTGGACATATTAGAATAAAATTTTTTTTTTTCATATTTGCTTACTTTTTGTGCGGATGAGTAAAAATAATAATAAAGAATAAAGAAATTAAATTAAATTTTAAAAATTAAATTTAAAATTAAAAAATTAACAAACATGTGTTCCTTATTATTATTATTATTATTATTCTTACATTTGTAAGTGTAGAAGTTATACTTTTGTTTTTCTAAATGCAATTATTACGTGAGAGAAATAATGTCGCGTTAGGAATGTCGCGTGTGGAATTGACACTAAGAGCGGCAAAAAAAAATCCAATATATATATTTTAACATGAAAACCTCTAATTAAAAACTACATAAGTCTATTTTAGTTTAAAAAAAATTGCATTACAAAATTCTGTTTCAATTCGCAGATTTTTGAATATTTCTAGATGCAGTCGAAAACGAGTTATATTTTTTGTCGCATTCGGGATCCCATGTTTTTTGCCAATATATCAGAAAGCAACTAATCGACCAAACCTACCATTTGCCCTAAATATAGTGCTGCTAAAATGCTATCGAAAAAAGTATACAACAAAAAAAAAATTGTTAGATTTCTTTATTGTGTTTCACTTTAAAGGCGTACGAATGTCGCGTTCGGCATCCTGGAAATACCCATATGGTGCAAAATGAAGAAGATTTGATTTCTTTTATATATAAAATACGAACCCTCGTTTCCAGTTTATGTTCCAAGAGTTACCCTGACATCATGGTATAATATTTATCCCTTTTCCCACAGTACCTCTGGACGTTGAAAAACTATTTTTTTGGTTCATACGTTAGCAACTTTACCCTTGTTTAAGTTCCAATACCTACATTCACACCCTGGTACAATATAAAACCATGTTTGTCCCACTGTGTCTATAAAGGTACGAATTTAAAAATCTAAAGTAAATCGTTCCATTGTACCACATTTAACCTTTAGTGTGTCATAATTAGCCACTTTGTACAATATTTTAAAATGATAATTGATATTTCAAGATCCCAATTCGCAAGCTTAGGCCGTATTTCAACATTTTTGTTGCCTATCTGTGCCATTTATTTAACTTTTTCCCCACGGTAGAAGAACCTAGTTGGAAAAAACAATTTCTTAGCTTTGGTTTATGCTGTAAGAGCTACCTTTGCACTCAGTGACCGCATTCAACACCTTTTGCACCACTGTTCCATATTAAACACTTTTTATTACACTGTGCTTCTAAAGTACGAATTTTTATACATATCTGGGACTATTTTGTTCCCTTTTTTCCCCCCTTACCACATTTAACCATTTTACCGTATTTAACTTTTTTGCTTCACAATATGGTACATATTTAACCCTTTTTCTCTACTAAACCATATTCAACACATTTTTTCCCCTCTGTAACATGTTGAACAATTTTGGCTTGCCCCAACTGCATCATAATTTTAACCTTTTTGCACCACAGTGCTACATAATTGCAGTGCATCATAATTTTAACCATTTTGCACCTCAGTGCTAATAAAAGCATACATTTAAAAAAGAAAAACATTTTTATTTCATATTTAACTTACCCTCTCTCCCTGCATCCATATTTTTACCCACTGTACTAAATGTACGCTTTTTGACCCACTGTGCTATATTTAACCTTTTGGGTCCACTGAATCAAATTTAACACCTTTTTGTCCACTATATTTAACCATTTATGCCCCACTGTACCATAGTTAACACATTTTTACCCACTGTTCCATCGTAAACGCTTTTTGCCCCACTGTACCATACTTAACCCATTTTGTTCCACGTTAGCATATTTTACTATTTGTGCCCACTGTAACCATTTTTGTCATACTGTACCATAATTAACCATTTGTGTCCCACTGTACCATTCTAACACATTTTTTTCCCCACTGTTCCATAGTTAAAGCTTTTTGCCCCACTGTACCATATTTAACCCATTTTGTCCCACGTTACCATATTAAACTAATTGTGCCCCACTGTGTCATATTAAACCCTTTGTTTAACTGTACCATGTTTAACAGTTTTTGCCCCACAGTACCATATTTAACCCTCTTTGCTCCACTGGACAATATTTAACACAGTTATGCCCCACTGTAATGTATAGTTAACCATTTTTGTCACACTGTACCATATTTAACCGTTTTTGCCCCACTGTATCATAGTAAATAAATTTTTGCCCTACTGTACCATTTTTAACCCATTTTGTTACACGTTACCATATTTTACTTTTTGTGCCCACTGTAACCATTTTTGTCATACTGTACCATATTTAAACCTCTGTGCTCCACTGTAAAATATTTAACCCTCTGTGCCCCACTGTACAATATTTAACCCTCTGTGCTCCACTGTACAATATTTAACACAGTTTTGCCCCACTGTACTGTATAGTTACCGATTTTTGTCACACTGTACCATATTTAACCCTTTTTGCCCCACTGTATCGTAGTAAATACATTTTTGCCCCACTGTTCAATAGTTAACGCTTTTTGCCCCACTGTACCATTTTTACCCCTTTTGTCCCACTTTACCATATACATATAACTATTTTTACCCCACTGTACCATAGTTAACCCTTTTTGCCCCACTGTGCCCCGAAAACTATGAATACAAAAAAAAACTTAATACCCCGATCAGTTGTCATAAAGACAGCCGTCGCTTCAATTTTCACCATTCTAGTATTTGGCGGTTGTACCATATTTATACCTTCCTGTCCCACTGTGCCTCTAAATTTCCTGAAAATTTCTGAGTCTACCTCCTAAGGGCTACCCTCATACCAAATTTCAAGATTCTACCTCATTTCGTTTAGATTTGGCGGTGGTACCATATTTATCCCTTTTTGCCCCATTGTGCGGTTAATAGTACGAATTTCGAAAAATCCCGCCTTATTGCTCGTCTACGTCCCAAGGACTAGCCTCCCACCAAATTTCATGATTCTTGCTTCAGCCGTTTGGCCTGGGCGATGATCAGTCAGTCAATCAGTCAGCCAGTCACGCAACAATTTTATATATATACTAGCTTACCCGGTGCGCTTCGCAGCCCCCATCTTTTATTTATTTTCTGTTTAGGGTACTGTAAAATATCTATACATCTTTCTTTCAAAATGATATGATTATTACATATGGTGCAAAATGAAGAAGATTTGATTACTTTTATATATTAAATACGAACCCTCGTTTCATTTCTAGTGCGTGTTCCAAGAGTTACCCTGACATCATGGTACAATATTTATCCCTTTTCCCACTGCACCTCTGAACGTTGGAAAACTATTTTTTTTTTTGGTTCATACGCTAGCAACTTTCCCCTAGCTTATATTGCAATAACTACATTCACACCCTGCTACAATATAAAACCATGTTTGTCCCACTGTGTCTATAAAAGTACGAATTTAAAAATCTGAAGTGAATCGCTCCATTGTACCACATTTAACTCTTTCTGTGTCATAATTAACCAATTTTGCACGATTGTACAATATTTTAAAATGATAATTGATATTTCAAGATCCAAAAAAAACATTCTTATTTCATATTTAACTTACCCTCTCTCCCTGCATCCATATTTTTACCCACTGTACTAAATGTACGTTTTTTGACCCACTGTGCTATATTTAACCTTTTGGGTCCACTGAATCAAATTTAACACCTTTTTGTCCTACTATATTTTGTCCACTATATTTAACAATTTTTGCCCCACTGTACCATAGTTAACACATTTTTGCCCCACTGTTCCATAGTAAACGCTTTTTGCCCCACTGTACCATACTTAACCCATTTTGTTCCACGTTACCATATTTTACTATTTGTGCCCACTGTAACTATTTTTGTCATACTGTACCATAATTAACCATTTGTGTCCCACTGTACCATTCTAACACATTTTTTCCCCACTGTTCCATTGTTAAAGCTTTTTGCCCAACTGTACCATATTTAACCCATTTTGTCCCACGTTACCATATTCAACTAATTGTGCCCCACTGTACTATAGTTAACCCTTTTTGCCCCACTGTGTCATATTAAACCCTTTGTTTCACTGTACCATATTTAACAGTTTTTGCCCCACAGTACCATATTTAACCCTCTTTGCTCCACTGTACAATATTTAACACAGTTATGCCCCACTGTACTGTATAGTTAACCATTTTTGTCACGCTGTACCATATTTAACCCTCTTTGCCCCACTGTATCATAGTAAATAAATTTTTGCCCCACTGTTCCATAGTTAACGCTTTTTGCCCCACTGTACCATTTTTAACCCATTTTGTTACACGTTACCATATTTTACTTTTTGTGCCCACTGTAACCATTTTCGTCATACTGTACCATATTTAACCATTTGTGTCCCACTGTACCATAGCTAACACATTTTTTCCCACTGTTCCATTGTTAAAGCTTTTTGCCCCACGGTACCATATTTAACCCATTACTATGTACTATAGTTAAACCTTTTTGCCCCACTTTGTCATATTAAACGCTTTGTCTCACTGTACCGTATTTAACAGTTTTTGCCCCCACTGTACCATATTTAACCCTCTGTGCTCCACTGTACAATATTTAACACAGTTATGCCCCACTGTACTGTATAGTTACCCATATTGTCACACTGTACCATATTTAACCCTTTTTGCCCCACTGTATCATAGTAAATACATTTTTGCCCCACTGTTCAATAGTTAACGCTTTTGGCCCCACTGTACCATTTTTAACCCACTTGTCCCACTTTACCATATACATATAACTATTTTTAACCCACTGTACCATAGTTAACCCTTTTTGCACAACTGTGCCCCATTCAACTCTTTATCTCACTGTACAAAATGTTTACCACTGTACCATATTTAACAAATTTTTGTCTCAATGTACCGTACTCGTATTTAAAATGTGTCTCCACGCTAGCGTACTTAAACCTTTTTCCCCGACTGTAACATATTTAATCATAGTTTCTCCACTCCACTATTTAACCGTTTTTGACCACAGTGCTTCTAAAACCATATAAACTCTTCATATCTCATGTTTAAGTTCCAATTTTGGCAGATTGTTCCCTTTTTTCCCCATGCTCCATAATTAACCCGTCGTGTCCCACTGTGCCTCTTAAAGTTAGAATTACTAAAAATCACTTCCAATCTCCAGTTTATGTTCCAAAAGTTACCCTGGAACCATTGATCCATGTTTGACATTTTTAAGCCACTGTACTATATTTTACACTTTTTGCCCCACTGTGCCCCGAAAACTACGAATACAAAAAAAAACTTAATACCCCGATCAGTTGTCATAAAGACACCCCTCGCTTCAATTTTCACCATTCTAATATTAGGCTTTAAATTTGGCGGTGGTACCATATTTATACCTTTCTGCCCACTGTGCCTCTAAATTTTTAAAAAAAATCACTCCTTGTTCTTGTTTACGTCCTAAGAACTACTCTCACACCAAATTTCACGATTCTAGGTCTTGCCATTTGGATTTGGCTGTTGTACCACATTTTTCCCTTTTAACCCCACTGTGTACGTGAATGTTCGAATTTCGAAAAATCCTGTCAATTTCAGAGTCTACCTCATAAGAGCTACCCTCACACCAAATTTCACGATTCTAGCTCTTGCCATTTGGATTTGGCTGATGTACCACATTTATCACTTTTTACCCCACTGTGTGCGTAAATGTTCGAATTTCAAAAAATCCTGCCAATTTTTGAGTCTACGTCCTAAGGGCTACCCTCATACAAGATTCTAGCTCGTTTCGTTTAGATTTGGCGGTGGTACCATATTTATCCCTTTTTGCCCTATTGTGCGGCTAATAGTACGAATTTCGAAAAATCCCGCCTTATTGCTCGTCTACGTCCCAAGGTCTACCCTCCCACCAAATTTCATGATTCTAGCTTCAGCCGTTTGGCCTGGGCGATGATCAGTCAGTCAGTCAGTCAGCCAGCCACGCAACAATTTTATATATATAGATAGATTAATTAAATTAAGTGTCATAATGACTTGAATTACATGTTTTACTAATTATTATGACAAACTGAATTATAATCTGACGGTTTCTTTCACAAAAGGCATGGGTTGCTAAGCATGCACTAAAAAACAAGTAAGAAAGTTTCAGTCGGGTAAACCGACTAAGGTATACCCTCACTTTGTGAGTAATGTAATATTGAATATTACACAAATTATTCTGTCAATTTTTGTGGGAGGTACCAGAAGGGGTTTAAGAAATACACCTATATTTCGCTGAACAGTAGATACTTTAAATACATTGCACGGTGCCGAATTGTAACCGTTTATATGGACTGGTATATTAACGTTGAGATATTAAATTGTGGTATAATTTTCCCATTTTGTGTGGGAGGTACAAAAAGAGGCGTGGTGATAACGCTCATTTTTCACTGGACTATAGGCATTATAAAAGCATTACACTGTACAAAATTTCAAGTAATTGTATACACTGATATTAATGTTATAAACTGTTAACTTTTGGTGCAAAATGGTGCCTTTGTGGGAGAGGTAACAAAAGGGGCGTGACAATAACGCCCATTATTCAATGGACTGTAGGCACTATAAAAACATTACGCTGTACAAAATTTCAAGTATTTTTATACACTGGTATTAATGTTATAAGCTGTTAACTTTTGGTGCAAAATGGTGCATTTGAGTGGGATGTACCAAAAGGGGAGCGGCAATAACGCCCATTTTTCACTGGACTGTAGGCACTATAAAAGCATTACACTGTACAAAATTTCAAGTATTTCTAGACACTGGTATTAATGTTATAAGCTTTTAACTTTTAGTGCAAAATGGTGCATTTGTGTGGGAGATACCAAAACGGGCGTGGCAATTTCGCCCATTTTCCTCGAGTTGATAGCGACTAACAAACTAATACTATGTGTGGAATTTCAGAAGATTCGAATACGTATAATAGCAGTTATTAAAGAATCAATATTTCACAACATTTTAACCCTTTGTGGGGGAGGTACCAGAAGGAGTGGACCAATATGGCCCATCTTCGAACTTAGCCGGAGATAGAAAAAAATATTACCACATACGAAATTTGAAGTCAATCGGTTACTCCTTTCGAGAGTTATCGTGCGCACCAGCCAGCAGACAGACAGACAGACAGACAGACGGACGGACATTGCTCATTCGACTTAAAATGACCCAAAACGGATTTCCGCCAAACATACTTGGGGTCTTAGGTCACTCCTTCGACGTGTTACACTTCTTTCCGTAGCAAATGATATATACCCTCGTCACACTAAAGTGAGGGTATAAAAAGCGTACACAGGAAAAAATATTTTTCGTGTTTGATTACAAAATACAAAGATCCAATCACAAAATTGTTTAAATATCGGCCAATTACACATTTCGCGAAACCGATTACCATAGCAATACCTAGGTAATTGAAAATATTTTTATTTGCACTCAACAAAGTTTATATTATATAAATTAAAATAGTCATTGGTGGATGCGTTTTAGTTGATTATATTTATTATTAAATCTATAATAAACTGTAACAAATAAACTATATTTTTCAGTTAATAGTTTGATCCAAGTAATCACGTCAGAGATTCAAAACGTCTAAATTTTTGATTACTGGCTGTATTGAAGCAATGACGAGTGTTATTAGAAAAATATGTTGCTTGGCGTCATTGTATATACTAGCAAGCGGCATAATCAAATACGGCCACATTTTCGATTAGCACGTTAATCCCTTCAATACAATTTGTTATTGAAATTTGTGTTGACTTTGTTTTTTACACCCAGAAAAAAACACAGATCTTTAATTTGTTTGATACGTGTATACTTATTTATTTTAACAAGTAAGAAAGTTTCAGTCGGGTAAACCGACTAAGATATACCCTCACTTTGTGAGTAATGTAATCTATCTATCTATATATATAAAAATGAAACGGTCCATCTGTGTAATGGCATCACGTCAGAACGGCTGGAGCGATTTGGATGATTTTTTTTTTATTCGATTCTAAATTTTCACGAGATGGTTTATATAGAAAAAAAAATTAATTGGACAAAGGGGCGTGGTACCTCCCATACAAATCGCAGGTTAAAAATCCGATATTTCTGCTCCTATTATAGGTATTTGAACAAAATTTGGTACATCCGTTTAATGTATGCGTTCCGAGGTCAAATTCGATAATTGACCTATATTATCTCGTTTTCTACCCCCCCTTTTTTGGACTTATTTTGAAACGATAATAAAGGCAATTAAAAATAATTAAACTTTTGTCTTTAAAGTACTCAGTTTTATTCATAAACAAAAAAGTTACATAGGGTTTAAAATTTTAAAATATATGCTGGAGTCAAATTCGACTAGTTTCTTTTGACCTCGTTTTCTGTCTCTCTCTCACACACACATGAATAACCCAATGCCACAAACGCACAATCACTATGGCAGTTCGGTGCAGCATCAACAAATTAAATTTGCGGGATTGTCTAGCAAATGTTGAAGCTTTTTAAGGAAGAATAAAATCACTTTGTTTTCACATTCACCCTACACTCCACTAAAATAGTATTTTTGCCACTGACTCCATATTTATTATCCTATCTTTACGTATGATACCTCGTGGATCATCTCTATAAGGTCTACTTTTCTTCCATACGTCACTTTGGATTTTTTACCAGATTTTCTACTTTCACTATAAAGGGTGGGCCATTTAAAATTTGAATTACCGATTACCTTGCATTGTGATTTGAGTCCTTTGGATTATTTTCGGTGGGAACCCATTAAGGATAAATGCTATGCAAAGCATCCAAAGACAATTGAAGCGTTGAAACATGAAAACTAATAATTATTTCGTTTGTGTAAACAAATTTTAAAATTTTTCTACATTTTACACTAAAACCGCATTTTTAGGTTAGTTTGTAAAAATGGTGCAGCCGTACGAACGGGTTTGTAAAATTATTACACTCCGCAAATGCGAAAATATCTATTTTCCACACTCAGCCCAGTCCACGATGTGGAGTGTTGCACCGTCAAAAACCAAACTTCAGAACCAAGCCTAATTGAAAGCGTACATGCTTAATGCACTATCAAATGGTTGCGCTATAATGTAGGAATGGGTTTTACTCACCGCACGATTTTTGTTCGATTGTTCGCATGCAAAATGCGAAATTAGCAGTATGTGCAGGGGGAATTTTTAAAATGTAGCAACATGATGTAGTGATATTATTTTTCAGAAACGAAATCACCATAAGTTGCCATTGAAGAGATTCGACTCGAAGCAATAGAATATGTGCTGAAAAATTGGGATGAGCGGATGAGGTACTGCCGAGCCAGTCTTGGTAGTCATATGGATGATTTTGTGTTGCATTATTAAATGAAAAAGTTCAACATTTCCATAAAAAAAACAGAAATTCGAAAAAACTATCAGTAAATTTTTTTTATAGCTGATTCAAATTTTAAATGTATTCATAAGCAAATAAGTTATAGAGAATTATTAATAAAATTTTATAGACATGATTAATTTGTTTGAACACCATATTTAACTTACATACAAATGCCTTCCCATGTGTTTCAAAATAAGTGTTATTTACGGGGGTTGAAAATCAAATAACTGAAGTCACTAGTAAAAATTTACTTCGGATTCAAAACTGAAGTAAGGAAGAAATGTTGTCGTTGTCAAGAGATGGTCATCGACGTATCATACAAAAATATCATACTAGATTAAATCAGGAATTAGTGGAAAAAATATTATTTTGGTGGAGTGTAGGGTGAATGGGAAAACAAAGTGAATGTATTCTTATATTCTTCCTTAAAAAAGATTCAAAATTTGTTAGAGAATCCCGCAAATTTAATTTGTTGATGCTGTAAAGAACCGCCATAGTCGTTGTGTGTTTGTGGCATTGGGTTATTCATGTGTCTGCGAGAGAGAGTGAGACTGAAACGAGACCAAAAGAAACTAGTCGAATTTGACCTCAGCATATATTTTACAATTTTGAACCCTATGTAACTTTTTTGTTTATGAATAAAACTGAGTACTTTAAAGACGAAAGTTGAATTATTTTTAAATGCCTTTATTATCGTTTCAAAATAAGTCCAAATAAGGGGGGTAGAAAAAGAGATAACAGAGGTCAATTATCGAATTTGACCTCGGAGTCAAAAATGGCCATTGGACGAAATATAGCCCTTTCCAAAACGTGAACAACGGTATACATCCCGTTACGATCGGACTTCAAATAGCAACACAGGATAAAGAAAACTAAAAGGGCGGTATGTAGGGTGCACCAAAAAAATTAAAAAACATTTTTCTGAAATTGTCTTCGAATAATCTTCAAATCTAGGGGGTGACAAACGCAACTTTTTTTTATGACCCTATCTAATGTATCTGATAGCAGTCTACGTGTTTGGTCCAAAAATGGGCGGGATCGGACCAAAGGGCGTGGCCCCGCCCCTGTATGCCAAATTTTAGAATTGTGATATCTTCAACAATTTGTTAGCGTGAGTGCTGCAATTTAGTGCATATTTATCCGGTGACAGTCTACGTTATCGGAAAAAATGGGCGGGATCGGACCTATGGGCGTGGCCCCGCCCATATAAGCCAAATTTTGAAATTGAGATATCTTAGACAATTTATTATCGAGAGTGCTGCAATTTAGTTCATATGTGTGTATCCGGTGGCAGTCTACGTTATTGGTCCAAAAATGGGCGGGACCAGACCAACGGGCGTGGCCCAGCCCATATAAGCCAAATTTTGATATTGAGATATATTACACGATTTGTTAGCGAGAGTGGTGAAATATTGCGTATATGTACCTGGTGGCAGTCTACGTGTTTGGTCCAAAAATGGGCGGGATCAGACTAATGGGCGTGGCACCGACCGAGTGAATCAAGTTTTGAAATTGGAATATCTTGCACAATTTGTTAGCGATAGTGCTGTAATTTTGTGTATATGGTCCTGGTGGTTGTAAACGTGATTGACCCAAAAATGGGCGGGATCTGGTCACTGGGCGTGGCCCCGGCCATATAAGTCAATACTTTAAATTTATATATCTTGCACAATTTGTTAGAGAGACTGCTGTAATTTTGTGTGTGATATATCTTGAGCAATTTGTTAGAGAGATCAATGTAATTTTGTGCATACATATTTGGTGTCAGTCTACGTATTTAGTCCAAAAATGAACGGGATCGGAAATCTGAAGTCTGGGGCAACGAAGTGGACCGGGTCCAGCTATTGCGCTCGCGCATTGGTAAACCATCCGATCTTTATGTATTCGCACCAAGTGGCAAAACAAAAAATTTAGTATACCAAAGAGCACTTCAATAAAGAACAAATAAATAATAATTATTACAAAAATAATATCTTTTTAATCGGAATAATTTTGACATGGGCAGCGAAGCGCACCGGGCTCAGCTAGTATATATATAAAAATGAAACGGTCCATCTGTGTAATGGCATCACGTCAGAACGGCTGGACCGATTTGGCTCAATTTTTTTTCAGTTCTTCGTATTTGCCTGGAGAAGGTTGTTACGAAAGAAAATTTTGGGAAAACCCTCCGGAAAAGTCGGAAAATTGGGAAAATCGAAAATTGCTATTTCTTGCGAGATTCCTACTGTTCCTATCTACTACTCTCTTTTTGAATCCAATTTTTTTTATTAATTTTCTATTAAACAAAAAAGTTTTCTATTAAACATATGTACGAGTATGTGCTATTTTTCTTGCTGCAATTCATTCGAGTTTTGCGTATTGTTACACTGATTTCGCGTATCACATCGACAAACGGTACAAGCATTACGATCAATTAAAATTCAACGCGATATTTATCAGTTCGAAAAATTTCTCAGATAATAAGTTTGAGTATAAGAGGTAAGGTTATCTTATTGGATTGCGAGCACTGCAAAATCATAATTTCGGATGAATGCACGATGGCGCATAAACGAGCTCTGGAGGCAGTTGACCGAACGATGAAGGATTTACGACGTGATTTGAGACAATTTGGTGAGTCTATGATATTGCTCTCCGGAGATTTTCGTCAAACGCTTCCCGTCATCCCGAAATCTACTGCCGATGAAATTAATGCATGCCTGAAATCGTGGTCTTTGTGGCGGCATATCAAGAAGTTGAAATTGACCACGAACATGAGAGTCGCGTTGCAGAACGACTCATCGGCTCTTGAATTCTCGAAACAACTGTTGGCGCTTGGCAATGGCCAAATTACTGTTGATGTTTCCACTGCATTGATATTGTTCCCGGCAAATTTTTGCGAGTTCACATCGTCGAACGAGGAACTCATCACCAAAGTGTTTCCAAATCTCGATTAGATTAGTGAACGGGCAATATTAGCAGCGAAGAATAAGGACGTCGATAGCATGAATTTTATTATTCAAAGTAAAATCGAACTCGCTTGATGTGCCAGGAGCTCCGCCGCATAATTTACAGCTGAAGGTGGAATCGATCATAATCATGTTGCGGAATCTGAATCATCCGAAATTGTGCATAGTTCGCGGTTGTCCATTATGAAACTGATGGACAATGTGATTCAGGCGACGATCATCAAGGGAAAATTCAAAGGAGAGGAAGTCCTTATCCCACGAATTCCGATTATTCCAACTGATCTTTCATTCCAATTCAAGCGGATTCAGTTCCCTGTACGATTGGCTTTTACGATGACAATCAATAAATCTCAAGACAAATCGTAGGAAGGTTGTGGAATTGATCTCGAATTTCCCTGTTTTTCGCACGGTCATCTGTACGTTGCCTGTCTTCTGTCTTCGTTGTTTGTTGTTTATCACATCGCTCTCTACTGATTTCGATTCCTTTTAAACAAATCGCATTAAAATTTTAACTATCTGTGTTTTATTATCACTCTGGAGTTTATCTGAAGGCGTTAAATTGGGGGGAGGCGAAGTTCGCCGGGTCCGCTAGTATGGAATATTAAACGAATTATTCTGTCAATTTGTATGGGAGGTAACAGAATGTTTTTAACAAATATACCTATTTTTCTCTGAATAGTAGATTCTTTAAATACATTGCACTGCGCCGAATTATAAGCGTTTTTTGCACTGGTATATTAACGTTATGAGATATTAAATTTGGTATGATTTGGCCATTTTGTGTGGGAGGTACAAAAAGGGGCGTGGTGATAACGGCCATTTTTTACAGGGCTATAGGGACTTCAAAAGCGTTACACTGTGCAAAATGTTGTTGCATTTTCGTGCATTGGTACTCATGCTGTGAGCTCTTAACTTTTTGTGCAAAATGGTACCTTTGTGTGGGAGGTACAAAAAGACGCGTGCCAATAGCGCCCATTTTTCACAGTGCAAAAGACACTATAAAAGCATTACGCTGTACAAAATTTCAAGTGCTTTTATACACTGGTATTAATGTTATAAGCTGTTATCTTTTGGTGCAAAATGGTACCTTTGTGTAAGAGGTACCAAAAGGGGCGTGAATATGACACCCATTTTTCACTGGACTGTAGGCACTATGAAAGCATTACACTGTACAAAATTTCAAGTATTTTTATGCACTGGTATTAATGTTATAAGCTGTTAACTTTTGGTGCAAAATGGTGCATTTGTGTGGGAGGTACCAAATGGGGCGTAGCAACATGGCCCATTTTTCTCGAGTTGATAGCGACTAATAAACTAATGCTATGTGTGGAATTTCAGAAGATTCGAATAAGTAGTATAGCAGTTATTAAAGATTCAATATTTCACAACATTTTAACACTTTGTGGGGGAGGTACCAGAAGGAGTGGACCAATATGGCCCATCTTCGAACTTAGCCGGAGATAGAAAAAAATATTACCACGTACCAAATTTGAAGTCAATCGGTTACTCCTTTCGAGAGTTATCGTGCGCACCAGCCAGCAGACACACAGACAGACAGACAGATAGACAGACAGACAGACAGACGGACGGACATTGCTCATTCGACTTAAAATGACCCAAAACGAATATCCGCCGAACATACTTAGGGTCTTAGATCACTCCTTCGATGTGTTACACTTTTTTTCGTAGCAAATGATATATACCCTCGTCACACTAAAGTGAGGGTATAAAAACATAACAAAGGACAATTCAATTGTGGAAGTTTTAAACATAAAGAACATTTAAATTAAAAGAGAAATATAATACATATTTATATTATTTACTTTGACATGTTGTTGACAATATATCATTTTTTATAGCAAATACTTTAGTAAATTTTGTTGTTGTAGGAATTCCATAAAAAATGCTTGTAGGAAATAATAAAATAATTCACATTCTTGAGGAAATTCTAGGTTAAAAACATAAAAAATCTTAAATAAAATGTCAATAGCTACTATTACTTCAAGTATGGGGTATTTAGTGCCGTCAAAGTATATACTTATTGATTTAATGTTAAAAATGTCACCAAGGATTAATAGTCTGTGCTGAATATTGGAGTTTTTTAATAAAAGAAGATTTAGTTGCATGTCTAGTTCTTCCTGAGTCTTCGAAATTATTGCAAAAGCATTTTGCGAATCAGACACAGTATACTTTTTTCTAATTCTGTTGCCATTACTGTCAGTTATTGTTTTGTGCTGAGGTGGAAACAGATGATGGAGAGATCAAAAAATAGCAAATGCTTTTGATTCTCAAAAAAAAAATGAAAATTATATTAAAATGTAAATAAGAATCTTATGAAAAGCGAACCTTCATCACATGACATTAGGTTTTGTAATTGACTAGATACACTGGCACTAGTCACTTTTGCCTTTATCATGTGTACGATTTTATCCTTATTGTCCATCCAAGTTGGTTTTATATTTGTGGCATCTGGATGTTTTAAAGTAAAATCGATTTCAATCTAAAAATATATAAAAACAATAGATTCTTGTGCAATTTTGACTACATTAAATCAAATGTTTTGCTCGTACCAACTTAGGACCGTATGGTTTCAAATATTCAGGCCAAAGACTCAAAATTTCAGTGGTTGATTTTATTTCAGCCATTTGAAAAAATCGAAATTGGGAGCATTTTCTCCAATACAGGTCGATCTCATCTAGTGTTATATTCTCCCTTTCTAAGGCATTGCATTGCTAATGTGCAGTCTGATTCTGGAACTAAAGATATGATTATTAATAAAAAGAAAATATATTGTTCTCTAAGAAAATGCTTACCAAATTTGTTATTGTTTTCTTCCGCAGATTTATCCTTCGTACATAAAATTCCTTTTGAAATTCTTCGTAGATTACATAGTTTATTGTATAGTTTTCCCCGTTTTCCGGTGTTGTAATACTCCTTAAAAATATTTGTTTGGAATTTCAGAACTGTGAAAGAATATGTTAAAAGTCTTACCATTTGCTCACTTGGAAATATTGAACAAATTTCTTTCTCTATTTGTAGACAATCCGAAACGGTACAAGTAATTCCCTTTGCTTCACCGTATTTGGCAATAGTAGCTATTAACAGTTGACGCTGTTCTTCGTGGAGTATTTTGTTTTCTGCGTAATATTCTATAATTAATTTTCCGTTTTGAGTTTCTTGTAGCATTGAAATAACAGATGGTTCTTTTAAAACGACGGGTGTTTCATTTTTTGTTACAAAATCTATTGGTAGCAATGGTGTTGATCCAGATATATTCTGAGAATTTCTCCAAATGTCAAAATTATATTCAAATATGACAAGATCCCCAACTGGAAGGTCTCGAAAAAGTAGATCGATATGTTTTTGTTGCATCATCTTCATAACCTTTATATCTATTCGTTGTTCTAAAAGCAAACAATTTTTATACAATAGGAACATACAAGTACGAATGATATGAACTACGCACCACCAAAATGGTTATATAAATGTGACAAATCCCATTCACATAACAAATCCATCAGATCGTTGTCAACAGCTATACATTGATAGTTATCCTAGCAGTAGAAAAATAAATAGTTTATTGCAAACTTTTATAGAATTCTTTCAATTTTATTTTTTATAGCAAATACTTTAGTAAATTTTGTTGTTGTAGGAATTCCATAAAAAATGCTTGTAGGAAATAATAAAATAATTCACATTCTTGAGGAAATTCTAGGTTAAAAACATAAAAAATCTTAAATAAAATGTCAATAGCTACTATTACTTCAAGTATGGGGTATTTAGTGTCGTCAAAGTATATACTTATTGATTTAATGTTAAAAATGTCACCAAGGATTAATAGTCTGTGCTGAATATTGGAGTTTTTTAATAAAAGAAGATTTAGTTGCATGTCTAGTTCTTCCTGAGTCTTCGAAATTATTGCAAAAGCATTTTGCGAATCAGACACAGTATACTTTTTTCTAATTCTGTTGCCATTACTGTCAGTTATTGTTTTGTGCTGAGGTGGAAACAGATGATGGAGAGATCAAAAAATAGCAAATGCTTTTGATTCTGAAAAAAAAAAATGAAAATTATATTAAAATGTAAATAAGAATCTTATGAAAAGCGAACCTTCATCACATGACATTAGGTTTTGTAATTGACTAGATACACTGGCACTAGTCACTTTTGCCTTTATCATGTGTACGATTTTATCCTTATTGTCCATCCAAGTTGGTTTTATATTTGTGGCATCTGGATGTTTTAAAGTAAAATCGATTTCAATCTAAAAATATATAAAAACAATAGATTCTTGTGCAATTTTGACTACATTAAATCAAATGTTTTGCTCGTACCAACTTAGGACCGTATGGTTTCAAATATTCAGGCCAAAGACTCAAAATTTCAGTGGTTGATTTTATTTCAGCCATTTGAAAAAATCGAAATTGGGAACATTTTCTCCAATACAGGTCGATCTCATCTAGTGTTATATTCTCCCTTTCTAAGGCATTGCATTGCTAATGTGCAGTCTGATTCTGGAACTAAAGATATGATTATTAATAAAAAGAAAATATATTGTTCTCTAAGAAAATGCTTACCAAATTTGTTATTGTTTTCTTCCGCAGATTTATCCTTCGTACATAAAATTCCTTTTGAAATTCTTCGTAGATTACATAGTTTATTGTATAGTTTTCCCCGTTTTCCGGTGTTGTAATACTCCTTAAAAATATTTTTTTGGAATTTCAGAACTGTGAAAGAATATGTTAAAAGTCTTACCATTTGCTCACTTGGAAATATTGAACAAATTTCTTTCTCTATTTGTAGACAATCCGAAACGGTACAAGTAATTCCCTTTGCTTCACCGTATTTGGCAATAGTAGCTATTAACAGTTGACGCTGTTCTTCGTGGAGTATTTTGTTTTCTGCGTAATATTCTATAATTAATTTTCCGTTTTGAGTTTCTTGTAGCATTGAAATAACAGATGGTTCTTTTAAAACGACGGGTGTTTCATTTTTTGTTACAAAATCTATTGGTTGCAATGGTGTTGATCCAGATATATTCTGAGAATTTCTCCAAATGTCAAAATTATATTCAAATATGACAAGATCCCCAACTGGAAGGTCTCGAAAAAGTAGATCGATATGTTTTTGTTGCATCATCTTCATAACCTTTATATCTATTCGTTGTTCTAAAAGCAAACAATTTTTATACAATAGGAACATACAAGTGCGAATGATATGAACTACGCACCACCAAAATGGTTATATAAATGTGACAAATCCCATTCACATAACAAATCCATCAGATCGTTGTCAACAGCTATACATTGATAGTTATCCTAGCAGTAGAAAAATAAATAGTTTATTGCAAACTTTTATAGAATTCTTTCAATTTTACAAAAGTTTTTCCATGTGAAGTTTCTATTATGTCAACTGGTGGTCCAACTATTTTCCCCAAAGGGAAAATTGCGAAATCAGTATTAATGTACGTAACTTCAAACGCCGCGAAATGAGGGTCAAATATTGTATTTGCTTCTCGGCAACATATGTATATATTGTCATCTGTGGTTTTTAAAACGTAAACTACATTGAATATGTCTACATCATTTTGAAAGACTCCAATAAAAGATTTGCTATCATATTGATAACCCCATATTACCGCTTCGGAAAATACTGTTATATTGTTACTCCGAATCTTATTACAAATCCTTTTCTTCACTTTTGTGTCTGCAATAACTTTGCTACATTTAATACTTTAATACTTTCGTTGCCTTTAGGACTCAATAAGAAATTGTCGAATTTCATTAGGTGTTTAAAACAAAATGTTTTTGAAATATTCTTTCTGGATGTTGTTATATGAGAGTATATTTTAAACTCTTTGTGTTTTGCCTCAAATTTTAAATTCCACAAATGTCTTAGAGGCCCGATTTTTTCATTATCATAGGATAGTGAACCATTAGATGGAATTTGGGCGTCAGATTTTTCTTAAACAGTACTTGGTATTTGGTATTGATTATTTGAATTTTGTTTTTTACCGCTGAATTAAGAAATCAAATACTTCATGACAAGAAATATCTTCTATAAATTCAAAAAACATTATCAGCAATTTCCAAACTTCCTCATTTTGGGGTATATATTCACCAAACATAATAGCGAAATAATAACAAAATGACATCATTTGTCTGGCGGATAATTTGAGTTTGCAATTTTCCAACTCTTTTAAAGTAATGTTATATTTTTCTGTTCCTTTATCCGTTCTAAAATAGGAAAATGATTTTATTCTTGTATTAATGGTATCAATAGTTGAATAACCCATTCTTTGAATAAAGTGTAATAAAGATCGACAAATAATATAATGGGAAACTCCCTCGAAAATGTCGCACAGTGGCGCCATTTGAGTTTTTTCGTTGCAAAAATCATATCTTTTGAACCGAATAAGATAATTGAACAGTTTAAACAGCATATGATAGATAACTATGAAATGAGCGTTTGGAAAGGGTGCTACGCTTTGTAGGGGCCTACTTATGGGTTATCAAAGTTAAAATTTGTAGAAAAATCAATTTTATGGTAACTAAAAAAAATTATTTTTACATTTTTAGATTGTTTTTATTTTTTTTCTTTAGGGTTTTATGTTTTAAATTATTACCCAACAAATTAAAAAAAATTACTTCTTTTTTAAATTTATTTTTTCAATTTTCTGTAAAATATTCATCACAATTCGTAGGAGAAGGTATATCTAAAAGACTAATCATTAATAATATGCTTGTATCCTGGTAAAACGTCAGCCCCGTGTCGCATCAAGGATGCCCGTAGTATCTCATATTTTTCTTTGGAAAGTTGTAAGTCCATAAACAAGGCCAAGGCTTTTTCGGAACCATACTTTTTAATGTGTGCGTTTGTGGGCGTGGGAATGCTCTCCTTAATCCTTTTTAGTCGCAGTGGGCTTGCATCAGCAACAGATTTTGTAATCTGCGACCTCACTCTTTCACTATCCTTTGTATATTTAATAGACAGCGCCTCCGATAAATGCTTCGTGGTCAAGTCATTGGTGGCATCGGCAAGTTTCCTCTTTCTTGTGAAAATTGAACACTCCTCAATACTTTTTTTTGGCCTTCCTTTTGCTCCTCTTGTTGATGTGGTGGGTTTATCTACTGCCAATATATCCAGGATGGTGTCTTCATTAAGCCAGTCCTCGTATTTGGAGTTGAATTTCTGAATGGTTCGATTAGATTTCACCCATTTTGCCTTAATATTTGCATATATCAGATAAAATTTATTTTTTTTAATTTCGCTTCTCTCAATATTTCCGTATAAGCTATCAAGTTCTTCTAAAGCAGCTTCCGTGAAAAACTTTGGTGTGGTTTCTAAACAGTTCAAATAATTTTAAATTGTTCAACGCCATGTTTTCAATAACTCGCGGTTAGATGGTTGGTCAATAATAGCACAATCAGGTTTGTTGAAACCACGCTAAGTGTTTACACTTATATAGTAGCTGTGCATGGCGCAAGTTTTTACCACCACGTTTTGGTCACAGGTAAATTAGGTAGAATTTTCCAGTGTGAGCTTGGGTTCTTGTGGGCGGAGTCTTAACGGGGTTGGACTTTGCGTTGTGTGGTGGAGTGCTGGCCTACCTACCTACCTACAGGGCGGGTGACCAATCACATCGTGTACAGGTAAACGAAGCATCTCCCTAAGGTATGTTTTGTTCTAAAAATACGAATGCGTGTGGACTGGATGACAATTGTTGCGTCCATTTTATCACGTAATTTTGTTTGTCCAAGAATTGTTAGTTCTTTCCACGAATTCAGACAAAAAAGTGTTTTCATGTTGGAAATGATGGCATCCCATGCTGTCCGTACAGCTAATTTTCCCAATAATTCTATCATGAGTGCCAGTTACAGAAGTTTACGCGAGTTGTTTTTATTGTTTTACAAAATGAATACACAGTTGGTCTGGCCTGACCCATGTGTTACGAACGTGACTATAGAAACATGTGTATGACGAAGGGTTAATGATTTGATTTTTGCCAATCAAGAACCACGTCTTTTTTACCTTTTTCACTTCTAGAAGCCAAAGGGGCGCCTAGAGGCAAATAAAACCTTTGGGATTATGTAAAGGAATAATCAAAGAACATATTTTGAAAATATGGCAAATATAGAAAAATATAGATTTTTTTTATTTTCCGTCAAAGTTGAAAAATAGTGAAAAAACGGATAGTTTTTAAATAGAATTTTACCAGGAGAAACACAAAGCAAACAGTTAATTTTTTTATCATTATACATTTAATAAATACATCAATAAATACAAACAAAAAATAAGGCGATTCGTTACCTATTTTTCGTGATATTACACCTGAAATCGCAACAAATTGACTAAAAATTGTGTGTTTTTTTGAAAACCGAAAGTCGGTCAACTTTGAACGGTTATATCTTCTAAACTAAAAATGTGATATTATTAAGAGTAGCATATTTGAAATCGTTGAAAAGTTTCCTATAACATGGGTTTATTCAAAACTTCGTCGGCGCACATAAAAATTTTGATTTTTGCAACCTCGTTTGCTCTACGGGCGCCATTGTGCGTCGTGCATAACATCAACAGCAAAATTTTCTGTTGCGTGGAAAGAGGGAATGTTATTAAAAGTACAATATCCATTTATACCTGTTTGGGACATTTTATCATTCTCTAAAGCTAATCTGTAGTTAATGCGATTTCTTAAAGTTTCTGAATTTTGTGTTGTGCATTTATGGGCGTCACATTTTGGAGTTAAGCAGAATCTGCAATAGTGATTTGCTGAAAATGATTTAGCAAAGTTAAGCGTAACATTCAATCCTAAGTTATCACCCAAAATGAGACCGAGGATGAAGTAAACTCTCTTTGTGCCATTTGCTGTATTTACGTCAATGCCTGAAAGTTCTATATCTTTAATCGACTCAATAAGCTGTTCACAACTCTTATTACCATGATTTTTTACATCAGTGGAGAGTAAAGAACATGCTAAGAAGACATCACTGACCTTTGAAAATTTTTGTGGCAAGCAAGGAATACTGTAATAAAAGTTGCATACAGATTGTCTGCTGGCTTTGGACCCCAAGGGGTTATTTATACCAAAATCGTCGTTGTATAAAAAATAGGGGATCAGTATTCGATTTGGATACAGTGACTTCTTTTGCTTCCACAAATCAAACTGCATAAAATTTG
Organism: Eudasyphora cyanicolor; assembly: GCA_963930755.1. Lineage (NCBI taxonomy): Eukaryota > Metazoa > Arthropoda > Insecta > Diptera > Muscidae > Eudasyphora > Eudasyphora cyanicolor. Next base: position 98,441,928 of record OZ005737.1, read on the forward strand.
TTAACTCCTTACTTTTCTCTGTTGTATTCATATGTACCAAAACAGTGTCCAAATAGTAATCTTTTTCGAAATACTTTTTGAATTGAAACTTTATTGGCATTAATGTACCCTTAGAGTTCTTACTATTGTCTATAATAAAGGTTTTAGCATCTTCTATAAGTCCCAGATCGGTAGCAGTTTTCTGAAGCATATAATCTGTTTATTCAGATTAAAAAATCTCCCTTTTTAAGTCTCCTATAACATTTGTTATTAGGTTTTTGTAACAGTCCTTCTGGACAAGGCACGCTTCAATTAAATTAAAAATGGGAGTAAGAATATAACAATTTATAGATTTTTGTAAGGAAATAACGTCAGATCGAGAATAATTATTATTAGAATGTAATTGTATTATGAAAGTATTCATTAAACTCAAAACGCTTTTTAAAGTTTCGTGATAATCAAAATTATCATTTTGAACTATATCACTTATTGAAGGTGTACCTGGGCCCGACGCGGTATTAAGAATACTGTTTGAAGTAGGAGTATCATTTGATGTTTTGTAAGACCGTTTTAACATTTTGAGATTGTTCTTGAACTAATAATTTTGCCTTTTTAAAATGATTAAAAACATGTTTTTTGAAGTTGTGTTTAACATCAAAAGATTGGAAGCAGCGATCGAAATTACACACATATTTTGTTCCAATGGGAGTATAATGCGTTTTTAAATGTAAGAATAATTTTTCTGGGCAATGAAAAACATCATTACACAGTGAACAGTTTATGTAACTTTATTATTATTTATTTTGACCAAATAGTCTACCTGCGTTGAATAATAAACACTTTATTCAAATTCAATTACATTCGTTATTGTAGTCACTGAATTGAGTGCTATTTTTTGAAGTTGTAAATTTAACAATTATGGTTCTTTAAAATTATCATATGCGTAATTGTCTGCAAACACAAGCATTTATTGTCGTTCGCGTATTCAATAACTTTTAACATTGGCTATTGGTAATTGATTACCATTTTATAGAATTGTAATATCAACCAATCTTATTCTTTAAATTGGCCAACAAAAATCTTGGATTGACTTTTTATTTTCAATTACAACAAATATTATATATTTGGTTAAATTTACTTTCGATTTTCAATTACTGTTTCCGTTGATAACATGTAATTGAATGTTATTTTAAAAAATCGCAATATTTATTACTGCGCTCGTTAACTGGATTAACATTTTCTTTGGCTTCAATTTTGTTTTCAATAAATAAAATTATAGCCAACTTTTAAAAATCATTTTTTTCTGTGTACCGAAAATCAAAGAATTTGTCGTAAAGTTTAAGATTTCGGCAATGATTTCGAGCCAAAGACAATCGCTATGAAAATAAGAATGTTTTATAGTTAATTCAAAGACATGAATAGTACTTGTTTTGATGATGCATTTCATAGAATCAAGAACATTTGGTAATAAAGCTAATTAAGTTTGGTCTTAAAATAAGCACGTTTTGGCGTAAATTGAAGTATGCCTCGTGCTTATGTTTTGTAAAATATCATACAAATTAAAACATTATCGTATTACATTTTAAAATGTATGTCCTTTAAATAATCCTATACTGGTAATTAATTTAAAGCATAAATAAAGTTTTTTTAAAATATGAAGGGGAAAATTCCTTACATTTGTTTTAAAGCCACTGCAACCATTTCAATATTCATAGAAAATATGATTCTTGTATACAAGTTTCCACGATAAATTCAAAACACAACACTTCCTTTTTCTAAAAATTGGTTTTGTTATTTTAATAAATGTATAATACATATTACGGATAACTTTCAACATTTTATAATCTAAAACCGTATTTTAGTTGTTCGGGTATGTATAAAGATAAACCGGCCAACACACCATCGAATATTTGAAGTTTCGTATATTTGTTATCGATTTGTAAACTTATAGTGGATTCACCTTTCTATATGTTCCCCAAACATCCATGAACAATTTTCGTTGGAACCTTTAATGATTTTGAACATTGAATTTGGCTGAAATTAAAATAAAACAAGTAAGAAAGTTTCAGTCGGGTAAACCGACTAAGGTATACCCTCACTTTGTGAGTAATGTAATATTAAACGAATTATTCTGTCAATTTGTGTGGGAGGTACCAGAAGGTTTTTATGTGTGGAATTTCAGAAGATTCGAATATGTAGAATATGCTATTAAAGATTCAATATTTCACAACATTTTTACACTTTGTGGGGGAGGTACTAGAAGGAGTGGACCAATATGGCCCATCTTCGAACTTAGTCGGAGATAGAAAAAAATATTACCACGTACCAAATTTGAAGTCCATCGGTTACTCCTTTCGAGAGTTATCGTGCGCACCAGCCAGCAGACAGATAGACAGACGGACGGACATTGCTCATTCGACTTAAAATGACCCAAAACGAATATCCGCCGAACATACTTTGGGTCTTAGATCACTCCTTCGATGTGTTACACTTTTTTTCGTAGCAAATGATATATACCCTCGTCACACTAAAGTGAGGGTATAAATATTATAAAATTGTATACACGCTGAAAAATTGCTTCTGTAGTATATTGCCCCAAACATATTCAGCTTGAAACGTACATATGTTTAGGGTAGACTCCAAATACCTATATAATATTTGACACACACAAATATTATACGTTTAGGAGGATATTGTTTTAAACTATGATTCCATCCTAATATTTTTTATTTGGAAGTAATATTGATTTAATTGTATTTAAGAATTTTTGGTAATTTATCAGTGCTTTAATTTAGATGCAAGTTTTCTGTTTTTCAGATGTTCAATGTGCAAACAAATTTAATATGTTTGTAAAATTCGATTCAAATTTAAATCGTATACTTTTTCGTAGCTATAAATTGCTTTGATGGATTGTCAAAAAGAGATGAATAGGAATATTTATTAAATAATAATTAGTTAATGCTGCTTATGACATTCTTAATCCTGCTGTTTGTAATATGTATCTATCATAAACAGCTATTTTCTAATGCAGTACAAATCCATCAAGCCTTCTGATTAAGTATTTGCATTTTTGTACAGTACGTAGTGAAATAACTACTTAATCTCTACCACGATGAGTCGATATCGATAACAACGCACATGTCAACAGCTGGTTATGATCTATCTCTTCTTTTCTTCTTCTTCAACTTGTCAAATTAGCGAGTTCTCTTGTTCAGCTCTCGGCTTGGCAGCCATATAAGAAGTAAGATCTGACAATAAAACTCCTTACCAAGAAAAAAAACGTGGAAGTGATTACATCATTAAAGTTCGGTCACTCAAAATCCAATAAGAATTAGATTCAAATATTTTTAAAAATCATCTGAAGTTGTGTTAATTAAAATGAGACAAATCAGAAAATGTATTTGTCCACAGAAATTCGGGATAATACCTAACCTGGAAAGGCCACGTGTCCCAGAGACACGTCCTTTCCTGGCACGTTTAAACCCAGTGCATTGATTCTGCAATTGTGGCCAATCCACCTCACAAACCACTCTTTCACATTGTCAAAGAAGTCCCCGTAAAAGTGGCGAAACCGGAGAAGGTTCCCTCCAGAACATAATACGCAAATTCTTTCGGCAAGGAAACAACAAGTGTTTCACAGAATCCAACCATTTACCAATTTATTGCCGAGAAAATAGTCGGACGAAGAGTTTATTGCAGAAAAGTTTATAAACAGGCAAACTCACAAACAGAGCCTTCCCCACTTGATCACCAAGATTCCAGACGCCACCACAACTCGTACTGATCTACCCACTGGTATAGCTTGTTGGAAGCCAAGAAATATCTGAACGGCGAAAACTGTTTATTTACGCTACCATAATCTGGCCAATTAGATTTGCCAATAATTTGCATCTGACGTTCAACCACAGTGGTCATTTAGTGGCCATGTCCATACAACTATCATTAAAGATGATTAAATTTTCCATACAATTTCGTAAGCAGTGTCCACCACTAATGGAGGCACCCATACTCTAACTTCATTATTATATTTTACGTTTTTATAACCATCGTAGTAATTAAGTTGTATTTCGTAGTGATCATCTTCAGAGGCAAAGCAAAGATAATACTATTCCTTCATTATCATCCATTCATAAATGCACAGCAACGACAACAGAAGACCTGCAGTGGAAGAGGCCTCACACACCGCATCATCATTGTTGTTATTATTTGGTGAGTTTTTTTATCAATTACATATTTTTTGTTTTTTGCTTTGCTTTGAGTTTGAATGGTGTAGTCATAAGTAAGGGCATTACAAACAATAACCAAGTGACGTCACTAGTGCAGTCGACTGCATAAGATTTGTTCTTTGCCGTTCTTGGTTCATGTTTATTTCATTAATTTTCATTTTAAACCAGCTAAGGCGCTACATATAAACTACAGTAATATTCGACCGAGCATAGCGTATATGAATAATTGGATTTAAATAATAGATAGACATTTTATTTTAGACATTTATAACTTATCTTTTTCTTTTTGAATGCTATGGTCAATATAAAATGATTTTTTAATGAAATGAATAATATTTCATATTTACTCGTCTATCGCATTTGTGAAATAGACATATCTTTTTTTTTCTATAAATGTAGTTCTTAAAAATACTCTAAAGTAAAAAAATGTCTTGAAAAATTAGAATATTTCGTCATTATTAGATATCAATATTTTTTATGAATTTATGTCTAAAATAAAATATTGAAACAAATATGAATTTGTAAATTTTCCATAGAGTTTTCTTATAGGGTGTGAACTCAAGGAGGTTTGGTGTAAGCGTTAGGGATTTTAGCCGAATATGAAGTATTTTGCGAAGCTAAAATCAAAGGAGGGAGGGTATAGAAGCGCAATTCTCCATAACACCTAGCGAGAATATAAAATGTAATGTATTGATAAATTAGTTTAACCGAATTCGGGTGTGGTTTATATAGTTTTGTTCTTGCTTGGTAGATTTTTCGTTAAAAACTTTTGCAACTCAGGGAGTCTATAAATTTAGTTTTGTATTGGCCATTTCTGATTAGAGTCTGAGAGGAAAGAATCCCCCCCGCCGGCTGACTGCTAGCCCCATCAATGGCTCCCATCACTTTCTCAAACCTAAATCATCCATCTCATAAAAAAATTAAGTTATTTACAACAAATGGTCCATTACATGTTAGACTGGAAAATATGTACAAATCCTAGATTACGAGACCATTTGGTCCATATTAAATTTTCATACAAAACGAATATTTAACCCATTATTTTATATTTATATTATTTTTGAACAAAAAAGGCGTATTTGAATGAAAAATATCCCTTGGACCAAATTATAAGGCAATATATATATATATATTACCGTTTATAAAGGAGACGATGCAAAAATTGGACCAAATAGGCCTAATCTAACAGCAGGTTTAACCATAAGGTATAACACGAAATCTAGGAAAAATTTAAACTAAAATTCGAAAAAGTCAAAAAGTTTTAAAAATCTTTTTAAACCTCAAAAACCTATAGCCTCAGGACGATTAGTGCATTTTCATTCGAAACATCCAAGAAGGACGATAATAAACACGGCGACGAATTTCATCAGGAGAGTACTCAACATAAGCGACGAAAGTTTTCATACTGCAAATATTATCAAAATCAAAAACATTCTTCTTCGAAATGATTTCTCTTTAAAAACTATAAACGATCTAATAAATTATGTACGAAAACAACAACCACAGAAAGGTTCAAATATTCTGACATATACAACAAAGAAAAATATGAATTGGCTCAAAAATCAAACAATACGGTTAACAAATTATTTAGCAACACAAAGTCAAAACGAAACCAGTAAGGAAAGACAGAAAGTCGGGCGGGGCCTACACCACCCTAACAATGCGATAAGGGTCATTGCCATAATAATTTGGAATAATTGGTAAATTATCTAATTCTGAAACGATAATCGCTAAATTAAGCAATATTCCTTCCTAAATTGAGAAACATCTTTCTGGAAAATTTTAATGATCGGAAGTAAAATACAACTTCTATAGCGGTTTGATACCAAATCAGGAGGAACATATATATCGTCATCAGAAACGAAAAAGGGCGTAACAACAAGAAAAATGGAAATTCAGTTTTTAATGGGGTTCGGTACACTGCATTAAAATACACATCCTGACAAATTTTTAGCGACCTAGTATTAAAAATGGCGAAATAATTAACGAAATTCAAATGGGCCAAACAACAAATTATTTCTTTTTTCATAGTTAAAAATTCGTATTTCACGCAATTTTCGAGAAACAGGTTGTAAATCATGTTTGTGTAAATTTATTATGCATCATTATGTTTAGGTATTATCCTGAAAACCCCGTTTTTCTAACAACAACACTTTTCATTTTATTTAGTTTTTTGCTTTCCTTTAAAATTGTCAAATATGATGATAGGCCCTATCTAAATCTGACGATATGGAGCTTTAATATAAATCTGAACCGATCTTCCCTAAATACTCATTCATGTAAAAAGACCTCCTTCTGTCGAATTTCGTACTGATCGGATATAAAATACAGTCTCTACAGCGCTTACATGTCAAATCGGGGGTAACATTTATATGGGTGTTATATCTAAATCTAAACCGAGTTTCTCCGAATTTGGCAGTATTCCTTCATGTAGAAAGAAACCTCTTTTTGCCGACTTTCGCACTGATCGGATATAAAATAACATTTTTACAGCGCTCACATGTCAAATCGGGGGTAACGTATATATGGGGGCTATATCTAAATCTGAACCGATTTCTTCCAAATTTAAAAGTGTTTATTCATATAATAGGAAACCTCTTTCTGACGAATTTCATACTTATCGGATATAAAATAAAGTTTTTACAGGGCTTACATGTCAAATCGGGGCTAACATATATATGGGCGCTATATCTAAATCTAAACCGATTTTAACCAAAGTCAATAGGGATCGTCCTTGGGCCAAAAAAAATATATGTGTAAAGTTTCGTCGAGATCGGACCATAATTGCGAGCTGTACTTTGATTACAAGAATACATGCACAGACGGACAGACAGACAGACGGACATAGCTAAATCAACTCAGAAAGTGTTTCGAAGTCGATCGGTATAATAAACGATGGGTCTATTTCTTCTCCATTTGGGTGTTTCAAAGAAATGCACAAAGTTATAATACCCTGTACCACAGTGTGGTGTAGGGTATAAAAAGGAAGACAAATCTGACGTAATCTACAGGATCAAGTGCAATGGGGACAAGTCCAACTTATGCAATAAAGTATAACTTGGCACTACAGGAACAAACTAAAGACAAGACTTTCGTCGCATAAATCAGACCAAAAAGCTATTGACAAACCATTGGAGCAAAAAACTGCACTAGCCGCCCACTGTGTTTTGACAGGACATCATGCAAACTTTGACGACGTCGACGTACTAGCAGAAGAGACACTGTATAATAGAAGATACACGATGGAAATGCTTTACATCACGGACGTCCCTACTGAGAGAAGATTAAATTATAAAACAGACACTGACAAGTGTGCTCACATATACAGAAATACAATACTCAAAAATAAAATTAGTTGACATTAACTTTCGAGAAAAGCAGGAGCGTTTACTTTGTTTTGTTTTCCAATAAATGTAATTATTTTTCACTTTGTTAATATTTATGTAAAACGATTGTAATTTATGTCTCTTTGTTTAGTGTAACCCTTAACCAGTAAGGAAAGGCAGAAAGTCGGGCGGGGCCGACTATATAATACCCTACACCTCCCTAACAATGCGATAAGGGTCATTGCCATAATAATTTGGAATAATTGGTAAATGGGTAGAAACGTATTCTAATTCTGAAACGATAATCGCTAAATTAAGCAATACTCGTTCCTAAAGTGAGAAACATCTTTCTGGAAAATTTTAATGATCGGAAGTAAAATACAACTTCTATAGCGGTTTGATACAAAATCAGGAGGAACATATATATGGAGCTTTAATGTAAATCTGAACCGATCTTCCCTGAATACTTATTCATGTAAAAAGACCTTCTTCTGTCGAATTTCGTACTGATCGGATATAAAATACAGTCTCTACAGCGCTTACATGTCAAATCGGGGGTAACATATATATGGGAGCTATATCTAAATCTGAACCGATTTTCTTCAAATTTGGCAGTATTCCTTCATGTAATAAGAAACCTCTTTCTGCCGAATTTCGCACTGATCGGATATAAAATACAGTTTTTACAGCGCTTACTGGTCAAATCGGGGGTAACATATATATGGGGGTTATATCTAAATCTGAACCGATTTCTTCCAAATGTAATAGTGTTCATCCATATAATAAGAAACCTCTTTCTGCTGAATTTCATACTGATCGGATATAAAATAAAGTGTTTACAGCGCTTACATGTCAAATCGGGGGTAACGTATATATGGGGGCTATATCTAAATCTGAACCGATTTCTTCCAAATTTAATAGTGTTCATCCATATAATAAGAAACCTCTTTCTGCCGAATTTCATACTGATCGGATATAAAATAAAGTTTTTACAGCGCTTACATGTCAAATCGGGGGTAACGTATATATGGGGGCTATATCTAAATTTGAACCGATTTCTTCCAAATTTAATAGTGTTCATCCATATAATAAGAAACCTCTTTCTGCCGAATTTCATACTGATCGGATATAAAATAAAGTTTTTACAGCGCTTACATGTCAAATCGGGGCTAACATATATATGGGGGCTATATCTAAATCTGAACCGATTTTAACCAAATTCAATAGGGATCGTCCATGGGCCAAAAAAAAGATGTGTGTAAAATTTCGTCGAGATCGGACCATAATTGCGACCTGTACTTTGATTACAAGAATACATGCACAGACGGACAGACAGACAGACAGACGGACATAGCTAAATCAACTCAGAAAGTGATTCTACGTCGATCGGTATAATAAACGATGGGTCTATTTCTTCTCCTTTTGGGTGTTACAAACAAATGCACAAAGTGTGGTGTAGGGTATAAAAATGATCGACGAAGTCGGTCGAAATATCGGGAAAATAACAATTTTTAAAAATAAAACAATAAATTCATAATTAATTTGTTTTATTTATGACCTCAATCTTATAATCTTTTTAAATATTTCGAAAGCTCTGTTAACAATGACCCTACACCGCACTGTGGTACAGGGTATTATAACTTTGTGCATTTGTTTGTAACACCCAAACGGAGAAGAAATAGACCCATCGTTTATTATACCGATCGACTTAGAATCACTTTCTGAGTTGATTTAGCTATGTCCGTCTGTCTATGCATGTATTCTTGTAATCAAAGTACAGGTCGCAATTATCGTCCGATCTTGACGAAACTTTACACATATGTTTTATTTGGCCCAATGACGATCCCTATTGAATTTGGTTAAAATCGGTTCAGATTTAGATATAGCCCCCATATATATGTTACCCCAGATTTGACATGTAAGCGCTGTAAAAACTTTATTTTATATCCGATCAGTCTGAAATTCGGCAGAAGGAGGTTTCTTATCATATGAATGAACACTGTTAAATTTGGAATAAATCGGTTCAGATTTAGATATAGCTCCCATATATACGTTACCCCCGATTTGAAGTGTAAGCACTGTAAAAAAGTTATTTTATATTAGATCAGTATGAAATTCGGCAGAAAGAGGTTTCCATCTACATGAAGAAATACTGCCAAATACGGAGAAAATCGGTTCCGATTTGGATATAGCCCCATATATATGTTACCCCCGATTCGACATGTAAGCGCTGTAGAGATTGTATTTTATATCCGATCAGTACGAAATTCGTCAGAAAGATGTCTTTTTACATGAATGAGTATTCAGGGAAAATCGGTTCAGATTTATATATAACATCCGTATATATGTTCCTCCTGATTTGGTATCAAAGCGCTATAGAAGTTGTACTTTACTTCCGATCATTAAAATTTTCCAGAAATATGTTTCTCAATTTAGGAACGAATATTGCTTAATTTAGCGATTATGGGTCCAGAATTAGATAATATGTTCCTACCCATTTACCAATTATTATCACAATGACCCTTATCGCATTATTAGGGAGGTGTAGGGTATTATATAGTCGGGCCCCGCCCGACTTTCTGCCTTTCCTTACTGGTTTTTTACTAGTTTTCAGGAGAGACAAAAAACTTTGCTATTTCGTCAAATCGAGATATTTTTAATATCTCAGATTTTTGAATTTTTCTTTTAATTATTTACCACCAATATATCATTACAAAAATTGTATATGTGAAAAGCCCATGGCGTGGTAAATGGTTTTCATGAAAATCGACACATAGGATGTTTTGTTTCGATTTTAAATTTTTATAAAACAAAAAAAATGACACATAGGAGTTTTGATATTTGAATGTTCACAGCGTACCTCAAGCAAACGAAAGTTGGCCTGGATTGTGGCTAAAAACGGCTAATGAGGTTTTGTATAGAATCATCCCCTCTTCTCAGATAATAAGAAATCCAAATCTAATCTGCTTCCTTTCGCGAGTTATCGCGATAAAAACAATTTTTGACCAAAAAACCGAACTTAATTACATTGAATCGCGGAAATTTAAAACTAAAACATCATTTCCCATAAATATGAACATTTGTAAGACGCTTTGTAATGTCCGCGATGTTTGTTATATTAAAAAATTCGACTTACACCGCTAAATATTTACAAAAATATTATTTCGAATTTATTAAAATTAATATATTTACATTCTAGGATTTCTGACGGATAGATTGGCACTAGCATTTCCGCCATAAACATCCCGCGATGAATACATTTCGATCAAGAAACATTTAAGTTCAGAATTTTTTAACTATATAATGCTATTATTACGCGAACGGTCACTCCTAGGAAAAAGTGGACAAAGAAAGTTTGGGAGGTATTAAAAACGACTACAAGTCTTTCTTTAACAAAAAAATTATAATAATTTGGTAGGGATTTAAAAATATGCCTCATATAAAGGGAAAAGTATACAAACGATTTAACACACTGTAAATCCTTACCAAATTACTATAAATTTTGTTTGTTAAATAAAGAGTTGTAGGCCTTTCGCTTATCTCCCAAACTTCCTTTGACTACTTTTCCCTAGAACTATTCATTCGCGAGATAATAGCATTATATAGTAAAATATTTCCGAACTAATTTTTTTTTTGTATAAAATTTATTCGTCGAGGGATATTTTTAATTTTTTAAATTTTAATTTAAATTAATCTATTCCTCAGAGATTATAGAATGCAAATATATTAATCCTTTTAAAATCGGTATAATATTTTTGGAAAAATTTGGCGGGGTAATTCGAGTTTATGCATTACACAAAATTCGCAATATAAAAACATGGAAAATGTCGCGGGCGTTACAAAGCGTCTTACAAATAATCATATTTAAAGGAAATTGTGTTATAGTTCTAAATTTCCGCGTTTTTCTTTACAAATCAAAGCTATTACGTTTGTTTTGAGTATAAGTATGGAAGCAGATCCAATTTTGATTTATTCATTGTCGAATGGAGGGAATGGCGTTTTTTTGGCGTTAATCTAAGCCAGCCTTCTATCCCTTGGGACAGGCTGTGCCTACAACACATAGGAGTTTTTGTCGGAGCACTGCCATAGAGGGATACACATAGGAGTTTTTGGTAACTTCGGAACCGATGAAGATAGCGCAAAATGCTTTGGTGCGTACACGCTGAAAGAATATCGCTTCTGTAATATATTGTCCCAAACATATTCGGCTTGAATTATACATATGTTTAGGGTACACTCTAAATATATAATATTTGAGATACACAAATATTATATGTTTGGGAGGATATTGTTCTACGTTCCCATTCTAATATTTTTTTATTTGGAACTAGTATTTTGTATTTTGGCAATGTATCAATGCCTTAACTCAAAGATAAGTTTTCTGTTTATACCCTCACTTTAGTGTGACGAGGGTATATATCATTTGCTACGGAAAAAAGTGTAACACGTCGAAGGAGTGACCTAAGACCCCAAGTATGTTCGAAGGAAATCCGTTTTGGGTCATTTTAAGTCGAATGAGCAATGTCCGTCCGTCTGTCTGTCTGTCTGTCTGTCTGTCTGTCTGTCTGTGTGTCTGCTGGCTGGTGCGCACGATAACTCTCGAATGGAGTAACCGATTGACCTCAAATTTGGTACGTGGTAATATTTTCTTCTATCTCCGGCTAAGTTCGAAGATGGGCCATATTGGTCCACTCCTTCTAGTACCTCCCCCACAAAGGGTTAAAATGTTGTGAAATATTGATTCTTTAATAACTGCTATACTACTTATTCGAATCTTTTGAAATTCCACACATAGTATTAGCTTATTAGTCGTTATCAACTCGAGAAAAATGGGCGAAGTCGCCACGTCCCTTTTGGTACCTCCCACACAAATGCACCATTTTGCACCAAAAGTTAACAGCTTATAACATTAATAACAGTGTATAAAAATACTTGAAATTTTGTACAGTATTATGCTTTTATATTGCCTACAGTCCAGGGAAAAATGGGTGTTGTTGTCACGCCCCTTTTGGTACCTCCCACACAAAGGTACCTTTTTGCACCAAAAGTTAACAGCTTATAACATTAAAACCAGTGTATAAAAATACTTGAAATTTTGTACAGTGTAATGTTTTTATAGTGTCTATAGCCCTGTGAAAAATTGGCGTTATTGCCACGCCCCTCTTTGTACCTCCCACACAAAATGCCCAAATCATACCACAATTTAATGTCTCATAACGTTTATACCAGTGCACATAAATGCTTATAAGTCGGCACAGTGCAAAGAATTTAAAGTATCTAATGTTCAGCGAAAAATAGGTGTATTTGTTAAACCCGTTCTGGTACCTCCCATACAAACTAATAGACTAATTCGTGGAATTTTCAATATTACATTACTCACAAAGTGAGGGTATACCTTAGTCGGTTTACCCGACTGAAACTTTCTTACTTGTTTCAGATGTTCAAGAGCATTTTTTTTGATAAATTGTATATGTTTGTAAAATTTAATTAAAACTTAAATCTTACACGGGGCAAAATCGACTTTTTTGATATGTTTGAATCGAAAGAAAATATATTTGGAACACAAATTTTTAAATATTATATATTTCTGAGCAAATAAATTCTATTTTAAAATCAATAAAATATATTTGGAATGAATATATTAATATATTACAACAAAATATATTTGCAAACTAAATTTCTCAAATAAAGTATATGTTTAAGTACAAATAAAATTATTCTTTAGTAATTTCTCCAAATATATTTTATTTAAAAAATAATTTCAAATCTTGTGCCGACTTTTTCGAATTTCATTTTTAATTTTTTCTTGGTTCCTAATTGTACATCCCAGTTATGATACCTTATGCAGCATTGACTTTTGTTTCAAATCAATCATTTTAAATCTAAGTTTTCCAAGCCATCATTAGTTGTCAATCCACCGAAAAATTTATTTTGATCCAAAATTATAGAATTTCAGTTATTATTTATTATTTTTACGAACATTAAAAATTTCCAAAAAAAATTATTTTGAATTACTGAGCAATATAACGCAATTTAGGTACTTTCTGAATACTTAAGTGCAAATTTTTAATTTGTTTCGAAAAATAATAGTCCCAAACAAAAAAAAATTGGAGTAAACAAAGATTTGTTTAGAACAACATCTTCCCAAATATATAACCTTTGTGTGTACCAAATATTATATATTTAGAGTGTACCCTAAACATTTATATGTTTCAAGCCGAATATGTTTGGGACAATATACTACAGGAGCGATTTTTTTTCAGCGTGTATAATATTTCGTAAATATAAATTGAATTGGTGGATTGACAAAAACTTATGAATTGGAATACTTATAAATTAAAATTTATTGATGTAAAACAAAAGCTAAATGCTGCTAAAGATATTTTAAACTATAATCTAGGAAAAAACGAACTAAAATTCGAAAAAAAACTGCAAAGTTTAAAAAATCATTTTTAAATAAAATATACTTAGAAAACATCTTAAACAATAACTTTGTTTGTGGGTGAACACATATTTTATTTGTGAAAGTCAGTATTAATGTTGTAATATATTAATATATGCGTTCCAAACAAAGTTTCATGATTTTTAAATAAAATTTGTTTGTTAACTTAACAAATTCGTTTCCAAATATATTTTCTTTCAATACAAACATATCAAAAATGGCGATTTTCCTCAGTGTAGTCGTTTGAGCGCTAAAACGTTCTAATTCGACAATACAAAAAATTCGAAAAATTACACATAGGAGTTATTGTCGGCGCACCGACTATGTATTATTATATGAAAGTCAGTCAGTTCTAATATATATAATATATTTTGTTCTAATATATTAATATATGTATACGTTCCCAATACGTTCACAAATACATAATACTTACACATTTTGTTTCCAAATATATTTTCTTTCAATTCAAACATTCCCGCGTAGGTGTATGCAAACTTATTTGTTGTAATTTATAAATGGCATTCAGCACTGCATTTTTCATATATCCATAACATTTATCTTCAAATATTGCGCGATCTTAAATTAAAATAATTAAATTTTTTCAAATATAAAAAATACACATACATTTTATCGTACCACAATTGGTAAACACGGAAAACTAAGAGAAATATATAATATTTACGTTGAAATACTTTGTAGAATTTGTCACTCTTTTCCCAAAAGACCGATTCTAAAATTGTTTTCCTAAAAAATTTAAAGAGATAGTTTTATGTATAACTTATTAATAAGACAATAATTTTACATTTCTGCATTATGCGCTGTTAGCAGTTATTTTTAATAAATATGTTGTGTGTTGTGTTTTGTTAATTTTGTAATTGCCAATAAGTTGTTATTTAAGGGTTATAATATTAATTTTCACGTGTCTAAACATTTTCCTATTGTCTCTTTCAGTATTACAAAACCTATTACTCAAATTTTTATCGTCCATTTTTTAGTATTCGCACAAATCACTTCACAGGACTTACTTACTTACTAAGAGCTCCTATAAAAACGTATGTACATCACCATAAATAACATGCAGCAAAAATAACTATGACGCACGCACTCTCTTATCACCAAGATCGAACCACATACATACACACATGTACCCGACGGTTGCATTTGTTGTTGTTACTATGCTTTAGCAAAAATAACTGTCAACAGCCCATAATAAAACAATTTTCGGTGCAATATGCACGTATGTATACACGTATACTTACATAATCGCCGCAATCTAATTTTTTCACAATCCGCGTTCACAGACAACCGTCTCCCTTCATCGCTTGTAAATAACTAACGATTTAAAAGAAAACGAACAACAGAATTATTTTCTATTTTCAGAGAGTAGAAGAGCTCTCGCATCACCATAACAATTATTGATTTACACATTAACAAACAAAACTGATTCTCCGAGCGAGAGAGAGATTGTATAACTCTCTCGTATATATTCTTAAAAATAATGGCAATTGTCATAAAATTTATTACCAAGGCAGTCTTTCCTTTAAGGAAAGCATAGCCTTAAATTTATTACTCAATTATCTCATACTGTCAATTAAGTCCGATTCGGCATTAAAACTGTGACATGTCTACATCATAGTTTTAATATTACTTAAAATAATGCGGACTGTCACAAAAATTATGATTAGTTTCTTCAATTTAAAGGCGTACATTTAAAGAAGCGCGAACACAAAACTAATGATCAGATAGTCATTAATTCAAATTGAAAAAACTTTAAATCAAGGAAAATTTTGTAAAAAACACGTACACGTACACGTACACGTGAATTGATGCCGAGGTCGCATACTTTATTTAAGAATGTATCGTCATTAATTTTATTACTATTTTTTTTTTCAGTGTGAAGTAACCAAAATATGGGTCCTTTTAAATTTGTATATACGAAAAGGGACGTAGGATGGCGAGGGTTTTGAGGTGACTTCTCTCAATATCATCTGAGAGATTATACACTTTGTTTAGGTTATCGACTTTTGTTCATTTTGTATACCCTAAACCACACTGTGGTTTAGGGTATTATAAGTTTATTTCACGGCAGATGTTTGTAACACCTGAAAATAA
This sequence comes from Eudasyphora cyanicolor, assembly GCA_963930755.1. NCBI lineage: Eukaryota > Metazoa > Arthropoda > Insecta > Diptera > Muscidae > Eudasyphora > Eudasyphora cyanicolor. The sequence goes on from OZ005737.1 coordinate 98,458,013, forward strand.
TACAGCTAGACCCACCTTAAAGTACCAGTATACCGATCGACTCAGAACCACTAGCTGAGTCGATTTAACCATGTCTGTCCGTCCGTCCGTCTGTCCATGTAAAGTTGTTGTGTCGCAATTTCACTCCGATCGTTCTGAAATTTTGCAGTTTAGAGTATTTTGCAGCTGTAAAGATCCCTATTGAATTTGGTTGAAATCGGTTCAGATTTAGATATAGCTCCCATCAGGGACGCATCCAGGATACAAAGTTGCGTCTATTGTGTAGGTAAGGGAAGTTAATTGTCTGGCTAGAACCAATCAAAAAATCATGAAACATGCACTTTTCTAATTTTTAGTTGTTGCTCCCGGGCCCTCCCCCCTGGGTACGTCCCTGGCTCCCATATATATCTTTCGTCAGATTTGGCCCTTTAGTCCTATAGAAGCTGTATTTTACATCCAATCGTTTTGAAATTTAGAATGGTAGAGTTTCCTGATCCATGAACCAACATTGCCGAATTTGAAGAAAATCGGTTAAGATTTAGCTATAGCTCCAATATATATGTTTCATCCGATTTTGCTCTTTAGTCCTGTAGAAGCTGTATTTTACATCCAATCATTTTGAAATTTAGAATGGTAGAGTTTCTTGATCCATGAACCAACATTGCCGAATTTGAAGAAAATCGGAAAATCCTATAGATGCTGTAGTTTACATCCAATCGTTTTGGAATTTAGAATAAACAATTTATACATGAATTACAAAATTTATATTTCAGAGTTATTCAATATTACGAGAGTGGTGTAGGGTATTATATAGTCGGTCCCGCCCGACTTTAGCCTATCCTTACTGGTTTTTTTCTTTTTATGGTACATTTTTGAGTTTTTTTTAGTATTTTAGTAAAAAGGGAGTTTAAAATAATTGTTGTAGTGAGAAAAGACATGGTTTAGAAAAGAACGAGAACCGTCCTTAACCGACTGTACCTAGGACATAAAATGCTACCGTAAACATTCTACGTTCGTGTACTTTACATAATTTAGCGCCCAACAAAGGCCGAAAAAGTTAACGACCTTGTCTTCTTGTCTATTTTTTAGTTGATTTTAGATTTCATTATTTAACAAAGTTTTAATGTTCCTTCCATTTTGAATGTTAGGGCCATGCTTATTTTGCTAGGTTTCGTCTGGATACTTCAGAGATTTGAAGTTTACTTCGAACCATTTGACCGATAAAATACCTGCAAATATTTCATATCCTTATATTTAATCCAGAATGGATAATTTTGTCAAATGCTTAGTATAGCCCACAACATTCCGATAAATAATAGGCTTAGGTATCAGCCGCCGTGCCCAGACATTACTCCAACGGACATAACGCCCAAAACGGTTTTGGGACTTATGTCATCCAGTATACTTGGACATAATTCCCAAAATTGGTTGGGCGTATTGTCCGCAGAGGGTTCTCGAACATAACACCCAATGTATATTGGGACTTCGGAATGCAATGCCACTTGAGAAGGATAAAATTGAAGTCCACGAGATTTCGTAAATGTATTTAAAAATGGCTCATTTATGACAGACACGGGAAAATGTTATCAAACAATTTCGAAGATATTTCCTACATATTAGTTTTGTCACCATCCATCACCAAATGAATCTAAAGGAATATTGATCCTAAAGATCGTAACTATATGATGGATGCGATTTATCGGTGGTCCCAAGCTGTAGATACAAGCAATTATTAATCTATCTATCTATATATGGGGCAAAATTACTCAAATGTCCCAGGTAAAAAATAAAAGTTGTCCGATTTGTCTGAATTTTTACTCGTTTATTGTTCAAGCATAGAAACTCGGAGAATGCTAATATTGGATCAATCGAACCGCGATTGACCAAGTTTTTGGACATTCAATTCGGAAAAAAGCAATATTTTTTGACAAAATTGAAAATTTCAAACGCGTTTTTCACATACAAATGAAGATTTTAGAGCAATGCGTCAAATGACATTCTGGAGGTATATTTCATGGACTCTCTTGCAGATAACCTACTAATTGCGTAATGTTGTATTTTGGACCAATTCTTTTGCATTAAAAAAAATATTTCGCAATATCAAAAATATATCACGAAATTTTTTTTCTGCAATATTTTTAAAAGAATCTTTGACATGTTTGTTAGTTCATATCAAATTTTTGGAATGTACGTTTTCCGCAACAAAAAGATATGATTTTTTTTAGCAAATTTAGTTCAAAAAAATAACAAAATTCTAAAAAATCAGAAAATTATTTACATATATTTCTATAAACTTTGTCACTGTACGGCATACCAGACCTCGTCAAACCAAGTTTTAATTGAAAATACATACGTATACGAGTATAAAGAAAACTATTTAAATTTTTCAATACATCTTCTAACAACAATGGAGTCCAGCAGACTTAATCCATATTTAACGCGATGCATTTGGGATTAAAAGTCATAACCCTAAAACCGTACTCAAAATATCCGAAAACCTGTGGAGCAACCTGTGGCAGTCTACGTAATTGGTTAAAAAATGGGCGGGATCGGACCAAATGGCGTGACCCTGCCCATATGAGCCATTTTTTGGAATATATTCGTGATTGATCCAAAAATGGACGGAATCGGAAATCTGAAGTCTGGGGCAACGAAGTGGACCGGGGCCAGCTATCTATATATATAAAAGAGAGTGTCTGTTTGTGGATTTGTTTGTTCCGTATAGACGTCTAAACGGCTGGACCGATCTTCTTGAAATTTTCACAGAATGTACATGTGTAGGGGGTGGTGAAAATAGGGTATATCAAGTGGGCGTGGCCTCGCCCATATAAGACAAATTTTGGAATTGAGATATCTTGAGCAATTTTTTAGCGATAGTGCTGTAATTTTGTGTATAAGTATCTGGTGACAGTCTACGTGATTGGTCCAAAAATGGGTGGGATCGGATCAATGGGCGTGGTCTCGCCCATATAGGCCAAATTTTGAAATTGAGATATCTTACACAATTTGTTAGCAAGAGTGCTGACATTTTGCGTATATGTATGTATCTGGTGACGGTCTACGTGATTGGTAGAAAAATGGGCGGGATCGGACCAATGGGCGTGGCCCTGTCCAAATTGAGATATCTTGCACAATTTTTAAGCGATAGTGCTGTAATTTTGTGTATATGTGTCTGGAGGCTGCCTACGTGATTGACATAAAAATTGGCGGAATAGGACCAGGGCGTGTAGCCCAGCCCGTATAAGCCAATATTTTAAATTGATGTGTCTTGCACACTTTGTTAGCGAGAGTGCTGTAATTTTGTGTATATGTATAAAAATGGGCGAGTTCGCACCAACGGGCTTGGCCCCGCCTATATAGGTAAAAATTTTAAATTGAGATATCTAGCACAATTTGTTATCGAGATTGCTGTAATTTTGTGTATATTTATCTGGTGACAGGCTACGTGATTTTAAAAAAAATTGGAGGGATTGGACCAATGGTAGTGACCCCGCCCACATGAGCCATGTTTTGAAATTGATATATCTTGAGAAATTTGTTAGAGAGATTGCTGAGTTTTTTGTATATGTATTTGGCGGCAGTCTACGTTATTAGTCCAAAAATGGACGGGATCAGAAATCTGCGGCAACGAAGTGGACCGGGTCCAGCTAGTCTATATATAAAAGAGAGTGTCTGTTTGTGGGTTTGTTTGTTTGTTCCGTATAGACGCCTAAACGGCTGGACGGATCTTCTTGAAATTTTCGCAGAATGTACAGGGGGTGGTGAAAATAGGGTACTTGAATTTCCGATATATGAAGTGGGCGTGGACCAGCCCACATGAGTCAAATTTTCATATTGAGAAAAATTTTCAGCTAGAGTGCTGAAATTTTGTATGTAAGTAGCTAGTGGTAGATTATGTGAATAGTCCAAAAATGGGCGGGATCGGACCAATGGTCGTGGCCCCGCCCATATAAGCCAAATTTTGAAATTGAAATATTTTCCGCAATTTATCAGTCGCCGCCTGTCGTAGCGAACGGACGTGTTATCGCAGAGCGGATAGTTTTTAACCTATTACGCAATACCTATTCACCTACCTACTACGCAACTAAGAGGTTTGTTGTTTATAAAGCGTAGGTTGAATTGGATGCATCGGTCTCTGGACAGAAATTTCTGAGCTCAGTCTGGAAGGCCTATACCGACGTACCTATTACGGGCTTATACTGGCTATGGGGGTGTCTCCCCCAACCAATTTATGATTAAACCAAAAAAGACGAAGGAGATTACGGCGCAGAATGAGGTGGATCTGGTATCAACTCATCTGGCTGGAGTGTTCACTGCATGCCTAACCCATTCGTATACCCCAAAAACTGGCAGGAATCAAGGGTGATCTTCATACCAAAGTCTGACAAGGCCAGTTATATGACCCCAAAGGCGTATCGACCCATTAGCCTAACCTCTTTCCTCTTAAAAACAAAGGAGCGAATAATTGATGACATGGTCAAAAGTAAAATAGCGGATGACAGGCTAAAATTCAAACAACACGCTTATGTCAAAGGAAGATCAGTGGAAACAGCTCTGCATGAGGTAGTGCACCACATAGAAGAGTCCTTCAGTAAAGAAATGTATACATTTGCTGTTTGCATAGACATTGAGGGCGCATTTAACAATGTACAGACCGATACACTTATCCAGTCCTTAGACGAGTTTCAGGTTGACCGGGCGCTGAAAAACTGGATCAACAATATGCTAAGGAATATGTGGATTATTTGTGGGTCATATGACGTAAAACTTAGAGATTAGATTAAATGTTAACCCAGACAAAACAGAAATATGTCTATTTACAAGTAAAACGAAGATCCCACGTTTTACCCCGCCTCTATTCCTGAATAAGACAATTGCTATAACTAAAAAGGTAAAATACTTGGGAGTAATCTTGGATCAGAAACTGTACTGGAAAGATCATCTTGAAGAAAGAGTTACAAAGGCACACATATGTTGGTCGTTGTGCAGAAGAGCTATAGGTTTAAAATGGGGACTACGTCCAAATATGACTCACTGGCTTTACATGAGCGTGATTAGACCAATAATCACCTACCCCTCTGTAGTGTGGTGGACATCAATGGACAAGAAGTGCAACGTAATACCTTTGCAAAAAGTTCAACGTATGTGCTGTCTAGGCATAAGCGGGGCATATAGAACTGCACCAACAAAAGCGTTGGAGACTATACTGCACATCCAACCAATAGACATCCGTATAAAGTATGAGGCAGCCCTCACAGCAAGACGACTACAAGTGATGGGTGAATGGATAAATCGAGACCACAAGTCGTACCATCAGAAGATTTTAGAATATCTAGTTGGTCACATTCAAACGCCAGAAATCTCGGACCGCATTCCTGAAGTGCGGCTTACTGCTACCTGTGATACGTTTGTGCCAGACAGACGCTCCTGGGAAAATGGAACTTTGGCCCATGTGCCAGTGGGAACCAGCTGCTACACGGATGGGTCCAAGCGAGGAGGAAGGACGGGTCTGGGACTTGTTATTGATGAACCAGAAGTCGAACTTCACTTCCGCCTCCCTTACCATAAGACGGTATTTCACGCAGAAGTTCGAGCAATCACGGAGTGTTTTGAACTGGCTCAGTAACACGACAAAGCCTAAATATGCCAACATCTTCACAGATAGCCAAATGGCGATTAAAGCAATAAGATCGGAAAGGGTCAAATCCAGAACTGTGTTGGACTGTAAAAGAACGATAAATGATTACTCAGCCCATGGTCAATTGCGTATTTGCTGGGTACCAGGACACAACGGAGTGATTGGAAATGAATGGGTAAACAACTTGGCTTCAAAGGGCAGAGAACTTCGAGTAATAAACTTGGAAAATTGGAAACCTTTCGAAGCCACGAAAAATGAGTTGAAGCACTGGGCTCATAAAACTGTGTGGAATAGCGCAACAGTAGGAGCAACTGCAAAGATACTGTGGGGTGACCCAAATGAAAAGAAAACAAGAAGTCTTCTGAAACTAAACAAGATCGATATTAGTAAGATGATGAGTGTTCTAACGGGACACTCAAACTTACAAGCACATCTTCATCGCATAGGACTAGCAGGAAACGACGAATGCAGGGCATGCAGAGAAAACATCGAAACGATGGAACATTTTCTGTGTCACTGCCCGGCTTTCACACATGCAAGATCCCAACATTTCGGGTCCGACATATTACCAGACTTGACTCATCTCAGAGAATATGACTGGAAGATACTGAGAAAATTCGTGTCTAGTACCGATTTTCTGTAACTCGTGAGGTATAAAAAGATCATAAATAAGGAGCGCACAACAGGCCGAACCACTGGCTTAAGTGTATGTCCATGGACATGAGACGTTTAAACGTCTCCTCTCTTCAACCTAACCTAACCTAACCTAACCTAACGAGAGTTCTGTAATTTTGTGTATATATATCTGGTGACAGTCTACGAGATTGGTTCAAAAATGGGCGGAATCGGACCAATGGGCGTGGCCCAGCCCATATAAGCCTAATTTTGAAATTAAGACATCTTGCAGAATTTATTAGCTAGAGTAATGCAATTTTGTACACATGAATCTGGTTGTGGTCCACGTGATTGTTCAAAAAATGGCAGGGATCGGAACAATGGGCGTGGCCCCGCCATATAAACCTAATTTTGAAATTGAGACATCATGCAGAATTTATTAGCTAGAGTAATGACATTTTGTACACATGAATCTGGTGGTGGTCCACGTGATTGTTCAAAAAATGGCAGGGATCGGACCAATGGGCGTGGTCCCGCCCATATAAGCCAAATTTTGAAATTGGTATATCTTGAACAATTTGTTAGCTAGAGTGCTGTAATGTTATACATATGTATCTGGTGCCAGTCTACGTGATTGGTCCAAAAATGGGCGGGATCGGACCAATGGGCGTTGCACCGCCCACATAAGCCAAATTTTGAAATTGATATATCTTGCTCAATTTGTTTGCGAGAATGCTGAAATGTTGTGCATACGTATCTGGTGGTAGTCTACCTGATTGGTCTAAAAATGGGCGGAAATGGACCAATAGTGTGACACCGCCCGTGATTGGTCCAAAACGTGATTGGTCCAAAAGTAGGCTAATCGGATCACTGGGCGTGGCATAATCTGTTTGCGAGAGAGCTGTAGTTTTGTGTATGTGTCTGGTGGAAGCCTACGTGATTGGTCTAAAGATGAGCGGGATCAGACCAAAGGACGTGGCCCCACCCATATAAGCGAAATGTGAGCTATCTTTCACAATTTGTTAGCGATAGTACTGTAATTTTGTTTATATGTATCTGGTGGCAGTCTATGTGATTACTTCAAAATGGGCGAGATCAGACTAAAGTGCGTGGCCCCGCCCATATAAGCAACATTTTGAAATTGCGATATCTTGCACAAGTTGCTAGGTGGTAGTCTACGTGATTGGTTCAAAAAATGGACGGGATCGGAAATCTCAGTCTGGGGCAACGAAGTGGACCGGGCCAAGCTAGTCTATATATATAAAGAAGAATGTGTGTTTGTTAGTCGCCGCCTGTCGTAGCGAACGGACGTGTTATCGCAGAGCGGATAGTTTTTAACCTATTACGCAATACCTATTCACCTACCTACTACGCAACCAGGAGGTTTGTTTTTTATAAAGCGTAGGTTGAATTGGATGCATCGGTCTCTGGACAGAAATTTCTAAGCTCAGTCTGGAAGGCCTATACCGACGTACCTATTACGGGCTAATACTGGCTATGGGGGTGTCTCCCCCAACCAATTTATGATTAAACCAAAAAAGACGAAGGAGATTACGGCGCAGAGGAGGGAAAACCCAGTGCCGGCGACAAGCGCTGATTCACTCACGAGTCATGTGTCGTCGTTATCGAACAATCGTGAGCAAGCAACTTCTACGAGCTTTGGTGCCTTGGATCCCGTAGTCGAAAATGAAACAAGAGCACATACAGCCGCAGGCAAAACAAATGATAAGACAGATGAAGCAGAACCCAGCCGGGGCTTTAAGCAACCCAACCTTTAAAAGCCAGTGGGGACTCTGACTCTGAATCATCAAATGAAAACAATATCACTATTGTTGCTAACTCAAAGAGACTGTCAGGGGCACAAAGAAGGAAACTGAATAAGTTGAACCGACAGAACCTATTACGGGATGAACCTGACAATTCTACCTCCAATACAAAAATGGAGGCAGCTAAAAGAGTCAGGTCTCCCGAAGAACATAGCGCTGTGAAAGTGACTAAGAAGAAAAAGGGCTCGCCGTCTTCCAGTAATTCGGATAAGCCTAACGTAACCACACAAAAGGAGGTCTCTAGTCTGGGTCCTTCGATTGTGGGCGGTAAAGTTGACCCAATAACGCAGTTCAAGTCAACCAAATCATCCGTTAAGGATGAGGCTTTAACCAAAAAGACTCTACAGACACGGAAAAACCGTCTGTAGACGGTTTTTCTTATTCTAATATAGCTAAACAACATTTTCGAGACGATCTATGCTACGCCATAATTGATAGCAGTAGTGCATCTGGCAGAATCCCCGAAGACCAAAAGAGTAACTTCGAAGATTTGGTCTATACGAGGGTAGCGGAATACGTCCTCGAATCTAAGGATGAACCACCAATCGAAGTAATGAGTTGCAAGTTTGAGAGGGGTGTTTTGCTGCTAAGGCTGGCATCACAACGCTGCGCTGGTGTCCTCGTAAAACTTGTGGATAGCTTCCCCTCACCATGGGACGGCGCAAAGCTAAAATTGGTAAGGAAAAGCGACATTCCTGAACTCATAAAAACGATCCTATATGTTAAGGAATGTCCCAGTAAGTTCTCATCAGAGTACATACGCGACATCATTGGCAAACAGAATTCAAAACTTTCCGTGAGAAAGTGGGAAGTCTTCTATAGGAAGGATGATACCGAGGGTACTCTCGTCGTGTTAGGCATAGACCCAGAATCCAAGAACAATCTTGTCATGGCGTACTTCTTGATCTGGACAGTCTTTTTCAAAATTGGAAAGGTCCCGATTGGCAGGACAGATGAATCGAGTCCAAATATACTGTCGGAAGAGACAAACACTGGTAGTGAACGGATGGAGACAAGTGAGACACTGCCAAAAACTGATGTGGAAGTAGTCAATAACACCACCAGTTCACCAATAGTACCGCCACTTTTGCAGGAAGTTCCCAGCAAAGGTGGTGATCAAAATAAAAAGAGCCACAAAACGATTCAAACCAATGAGGGAGCGACAAAAAATAACACCGCCTCCCAAAATTGTCGACTGGAAGATGGTGTAATAGGTAGTGAACGAAAGGAGGAGAATGACCCACTACCAAATAAAGAGGGGGTGCCACCAGATAGGATAGACTCCCAAAAGAAACTTTTACTGGAAGGACAATGATTGAGGTCATCCAGATAAACCTCCACCGGAGCGAGACAGCATCCAACGCTCTGATGGACATCATAAATAAAGGCAGGGTTCATATTGCTTTGATCCAGGAACCATGGACAACTAGCAACAAGGTTACTGGATTAAACCATGTGAACTATAACATTTTCTACGCTAACACAAGTACTCGTCCAAGGACTTGTATTCTGTGCCATAAAAACTTATGTTTTATTTTCTCTCCAGAGTTGTCAACATCGGACGCAACGGTGCTGAGGCAAGGTAATGGAAATATGTACCTGGCGTCAATATATCTGCCATTCGATGCGCCGACATTGCCACCTACGTCGGAATTACAACGTCTGGTGAGGGAATCCAAACACACAAGTAATGAGTTATTAGCTGGATGTGACGCCAACTCCCATCATATCGCTTGGGGTAGTACTAACACCAATAAAAGGGGACACGCCCTTATCGAATTTTTGAATACAAATGACCTCATAACTCTTAACATAGGAAACACTGCAACATTTGTTAACAAAATTAGGGAAGAAGTATTAGATATAACGATATGTGCAGAAAATCTTATTGATGAGATTCATGAGTGGAGGGTTTCGGATGAACACTCCTATTCAGACCACCGTTATATAAGGTTTAAAATTGCACGGCCACCGCCAAACCCCATAAGTTTCCGTAATAAGGCTAAGACCGACTTTACTAAATTCGGAAATCTACTTAGGAACCGATTGGGGCAGCCTACACGCGATTATCTATGTGCAGAAGACATTGATATCATTGTTAAGAAGATTACCGAGGCTCTTGTAAAATCATTCGAAGATAGTTGCCCACTTCGAGAAAGGAAATCTGCCTTTGAGAAACCCTGGATGACAGGACAAATTCGCTCGATTGGCAAAGATGTCCGCAGACTTTACAATAGAGCTCAACGTAAAAAACAATCAGTATATTGGGACGACTACCACAGAAGACTCAAAGAATACAATAAAATCGTTAGATCGGCGAAACGTAACTCCTGGAGGCTTTACGTTTCGCCGATATAACGATTTTATTGTAGACAGCGTTAACAGCATGTCTAAAATGAAAAAGTTCCTCTCAAAAACTCATGTCCAAACCGAAACACTGGTGGATGAAACGGGTAAAAGGATGGAAACTATAGAGGATACCGTAAGGCTCTTGATGAAAACTCTTTTTCCGACTGGTAATGCTGGACCAACAGAGGAACAGTTACAGAATGAAAATGTATTGCATCAAGTACCTATTACGGATATAACAGATGGTATGGTTAAAGAAGCGATAAAAAGTTTCTCTCCCCTTAAGGCTGCGGGACCGGATGGAATATTTCCAGCACTTCTGCAGAATGAGGTGGATCTGGTATCAATTCATCTGGCTGGAGTGTTCACTGCATGCCTAACCCATTCGTATACCCCAAAAAAACTGGCAGGAATAAAGGGTGGTCTTCATACCAAAGCCTGGCAAGACGAGATACACGACCCCAAAGGCTTATCGACCCATTAGCCTTACTTCTTTCCTGTTAAATACAATGGAGCGAATAATTGATGACATTGTCAAAGGTAAAATAGCGGATGACAGGCTAAAATTCAAACAACACGCCTATGTCAAAGGAAGATCAGTGGAAACAGCTCTGCATGAGGTAGTGCACCACATAGAAGAGTCCTTCAGTAAAGAAATGTATACACTTGCTGTTTGCATAGACATTGAGGGCGAATTTAACAATGTACAGACCGATACACTTATCCAGTCCTTAGACGAGTTTCATGTTGACCGGGCGCTGAAAAACTGGATCAACAATATGCTAAGGAATAGGTGGATTATTTGTGGGTCATATGACGTAAAAATTAGAGACAAGGTAAATCGTGGTATACCTCAGGGGGGCATTTTATCGCCTCTTCTATGGGTTACGACGATACACAGTCTCCTAAAAGCCCTCACCAATGAAGGACTTAAACCAGTCTGTTATGCAGACGACGTTGTAATACTTCTAAGGGGCTTTCATCCAAATCTATTATGCAGAAGAGCTGAAGAGGCACTTAACATAGCATATAACTGGGCACAACCAAGGGGATTAAATGTTAACCCAGACAAAACAGAAATATGTCTATTTACAAGGAAAACGAAGATCCCACGTTTTACCCCGCCTCGATTCCTGAATAAGACAATTGCTATAACTAAAAAGGTAAAATACTTGGGAGTAATCTTGGATCAGAAACTGTACTGGAAAGATCATCTTAAAGAAAGAGTTACAAAGGCACACAGATGTTGGTCGTTGTGCAGAAGAGCTATAGGTTTAAAATGGGGACTACGTCCAAATATGACTCACTGGCTTTACATGAGCGTGATTAGACCAATAATCACCTACGCCTCTGTAGTGTGGTGGACATCAATGGACAAGAAGTGCAACGTAATACCTTTGCAAAAAATTCAACGTATGTGCTGTCTAGGCATAAGCGGGGCATTTAGAACTGCACCAACAAAAGCGTTGGAGACTATACTGCACATCCAACTAATAGACATCCGTATAAAGTATGAGGCAGCCCTCACAGCAAGACGTCTACAAGTGATGGGTGAATGGAAAAATCGAGACCACAAGTCGTACCATCAGAAGATTTTAGAATATCTAGTTGGTCACATTCAAACGCAAGAAATCTCGGACCGCATTCCTGAAGTGCGGCTTACAGCTACCTGTGATACGTTTGTGCCAGACAGACGCTCCTGGGAAAATGGAACTTTGGCCCATGTGCCAGCTGCTACACGGATGGGTCCAAGCGAGGAGGAAGGACGGGTCTGGGACTTTTTATTATCACTTCCGCCTCCCTAACCATAACACGGTATTTCAAGCAGAAGTTCGAGCAATCACGGAGTGTGTGAACTGGCTCAGTAACACGACAAAGCCTAAATATGCCAACATCTTCACAGATAGCCAAATGGCGATTAAAGCAATAACATCGGAAAGGGTCAAATCCAGAACTGTGTTGGACTGTAAAAGAACGATAAATGATTACTGAGCCCATGGTCAATTGCGTATTTGCTGGGTACCAGGACACAACGGAGTGATTGGAAATGAACGGGCAAACAACTTGGCTCCAAAGGGCAGAGAACTTCGAGTAATAAACTTGAAAAATTGGAAACCTTTCGAAGCCACGAAAAAAGAGTTGAAGCACTGGGCAGTGATGGCTCATAAAACTGTGTGGAATAGCGCAACAGTAGGAGCAACTGCAAAGATACTGTGGGTGACCCAAATGAAAAGAAAACAAGAAGTCTTCTGAAACTAAACAAGATCGATATTAGTAAGATGATGAGTGTTCTAACGGGACACTCAAGCTTACAAGCACATCTTCATCGCATAGGACTAGCAGGAAACGACGAATGCAGGGCATGCAGAGAAAACATCGAAACGATGGAACATTTTCTGTGTCACTGCCTGGCTTTCACACATGCAAGATCCCAACATTTCGGGTCCGACATATTACCAGACTTGACTCATCTCAGAGAATATGACTGGAAGATACTGAGAAAATTCGTGTCTAGTACCGATTTTCTGTAACTCGTGAGGTATAAAAAGATCATAAATAAGGAGCGCACAACAGGCCGAACCACTGGTTTAAGTGTATGTCCATGGACATGAGACGTTTAAACGTCTCCTCTCTTCAACCTAACCTAACCTAACCTATGTGTGTTTGTTTGTTTGTACCGTATAGGCGTCTAAATGGCTGGACCGATCTTCATGACATTTTCGCAGAATGTACATGTGTGGGGTGTGGTGAAAATAGCGTACATGAATTTTCGATGTAACAAATGGGCGTGGCACCGCCCATATAAGCCAAATTTTTAAATTGACTTATTTTCCACAATTTGTTAGCGAGAGTGCTGTAATTTTGCGCATATTTATCTGGTGGTAGTCTACGTGATTGGTCCATAAATTTAAGTGGCACCGCCAATATAACCCAAATTTGAGCTATCTTGCACAATTTTGTAGTGATAGTACTGTAATTCTGTTCATATGTATCTTGTGGCAGTCTACGTGATTAGTTCAAAAATTGGCGGGATCAGACTCACTGGACCGGTTCCAGCTAGTAATCTATAATTCTCACACTCAAAAAAAAAGTGAACCCTAGAGCAAGTTAAAATGAACTTAACTGTAGGAATATTGAACTTCGTATTTCGCTAAAGCTATTTTTCCTTATATCAAGTTCATACATTTCCTCTCAATTATGAAATATTTTTAACTTATTTCTAGTTAACTCGTACTTCCTTTAACTAACTATTGAAATTAACTTGAAATTATGCAAATTCAGCATACTTTTGTCCTTATTGCAAAATTAAAATTTTTCTTGGACTTTTTGTCCATGATTTTTTGCGATTTTCGATCCTACTTCATCACTTTCCTCCTCCATTTTTTATATGTTGGAATCTCTCTATTACCACTTCCTCTTTGGATTTCTCTATTCTGCTTTTATTTTAGGAATTGAAATTTATTTTATTAAACATTATGTATATAAAATTTTACCTCCGAATGCGATTCGATCCCAGAACCTTCCGTTTTCTGAGCCACATGTTTACCACAATTGAGCTACGTAAACACTTAAATTTTTATGAAAAATTTGTTTTTATATACAATTATATATCCCAAAATTTTCGAAACAATGTACTGTTATGTACACTTGAATTTGATAAAAGGATTGCCATCCTTGAATGATAAATAGAGTTGCCATATACTATATTTATAGGCGAAGAATAAATTTGATTATGAATGACATTTTCATATCAATTCCAAAAGAGTTTCGTAGCTCGATATATAGTGTGTCTGGCTCACAATCTCGTTCCGGGCGTAACGTTTTTAATGTTTCTCCATAAATTTAAGTTTCTGCAAGAACCGATTTGCGAAAAAATAAAAATTGCGGAACGAAAAAGGACAGAATTTTTTTTGTTTTTGGCTCTACAACATAGTCCGAAAATAGTTAATTTTTCCTTGATTTTAGTATGTTTTCCTAATTTTGAGTTCAAATTCATGGACTCGAAATAAGGATTCATGATTATTTTTAGTTAAAATTTCCTAAAAATCATGCTTTCCATTATTAGTTCATAATTTCCTTATGTCTATGTTGGGTGTCCACCGCATATGTTTAAATTTCATAAATATATGAATATTCGAACTTTTTTCAAGAAATATTATTTTAGTAAAAATATGTCCTCATTTGTAGTTAACGAACTATTCTGCATATCCCCCCAAAAAATAAAATTTGGTAGTACTAAATAAAATTTCCCAGTTTTAAGAAAAAATTAACTCAATATGAATAAAAACATTGAACTAAGTTGGAGTATGGATTTTACTAAAATTTAGGAAATACATTTTTTTGAGTGCATTTACATAAAAAATGTGTTTTTTTATTTCTTAGGGAATTACAATTTTACCCGAGTATATAATTTAATTCAAGTAAAGAGTAAATATTTATAATATATTGATAACATTTATTGCTCAATATTATTTGAAATTAATTTAAATGAAAAGTTCTTCAGCGCTTCCTACGCTTTAAATTTGAAAATGTTTGAGTCTATTTTTTTTATTAGCCATTAGTATGAACACAAATGGGAATACCTACAAGTAAGTAATTAACATAAATGTATTTATCAAAGTTGAAACGATTTGTAGACGATATACAAATTGAAGAACATAGAAAACGCCGCAGGAGAATTTTTTTAATCGCGGGATTTATGACGAACATTTTTTTTAAAAAAATCGCACAATTTTTAAAAATTTTTAAAATCGCGCGATTATAAAAAATCATTGAACTCAGGAAGGCGAAACTTTTTTTGCAAAAGTAATTAACATAAATGTATCTAACAAAGATGAAACGATTTGTATACGGTATACAATTTGAAGAACATAGAAAACTCTGCAGGAGATTTATTTAATTACATTTTATTAAAAAAATCGCGCGATTTTTTAAAAAAGAAGTTTCGCCTTCTGTAATAAACTCAATGATTTATTTTGAATCTATGATTTTTTTATAGTTTAGAATTTTTATACTTACATACCGTCGGACATAAGTCCCAACAATTTTGCGTGTTATGTTCTAGATTATATGCGGACATGTTACGTCACCTCAGCCTCTGATGTTCATGCAGGAATTCACGAAATTCTGGACGTATTTTTTGACCCTTTAACCTCAGAAAGGAGACTGATCAAACATATTGCTTTTAGCTGGTTGGCCTTATTTATTTGGATTTTGTCAGGATATCGAGCAGTCCATAATCCATTTTTATCCCCTCACCTTTGAGAGGGGATAAAAATATCATTTGCTACCAGCCAAAAGTGTAACACATCGAAGGAGTGACCTATGACCCTAAGTATGTTTGGCGGAAATTCGATTTGAGTAATTTTAAGTCATTTGAGCAATGTGCGTCCGTCTGTCTGCTGGTTGGTGCGCACGATACGTCTCGAAATGATTAACCAATTGACTTCAAATTTGGTGTGCGGTAATATTTTTCTCTATCTCCGGCTATGTTCGAAGATGGGTCATATTGGTCCACTCCTAGTGCCTCCCCCACAAAGGGTTAACTTTTAGTGAAATATTGATTATTTAATACCTTCTAGTAGTAGTAACTCGAATCTTCTGAAGTTCCACACATATTAATAGTTTATTAGGCGCTAACACCTCTCGAAAAATGGGCGAAGTTGCAATGCCCTTTTTGGTACCTCCCACACGAATTGCACCAACAATTAACCGCTTACAGCTTTAACAATAGTTCATAAAAATACGCATAAAATGCACACTGACTTCACAATTCACACATAAAATGGACGCTGACGTCATCGGACCCAAATAGTACCAATACGACGTGGCCAAATAGTACCAAATTACACTTCTGCTCTCCCTTCTAAAGGGGAAATGAGGGAGCGCTCTCTCACTTCGCTAGAGGGGACCATGGTCCCCTCTAGAGAAATGAGAGAGCAAAAGAGAGAGTGCCAGTCTGTCTGTCCGTGTCATGCTGTTGGTTTGCCTGTCCACATCTTAGTTTTATTCAATGGTCTTTCCAGGCAATCCGTCTGCCCATGCCAAGTCAATACATTTGGTGGGTGATCGCCTGACGATTCCATACATTTTGGCGATCTGCAAATATTGGCCTTTTCAAAACAAACAAACCAATTGAAAACCAGACCGAGTTCTTTACGCAGCACAACATTGTAGCATATATAATCACATTATGCAAACCAAGTTGCGGCACTTGTCATCTGAATTTACTAATTAAAAACTCCGCATTCATTATCCACATCATGAGCTCGTCATGCTATGTGTTTGGTTGTCCGTCTGTCTGTCGGACAATAGCGCCAAACGGTCAGATCATGCTATTGAATTGTTTGGCTGTCCGTCGGACACTAGCGCCAAACGGTCGGACCATGGAATTGAACTTGAATTGATTCCTTTGTGACATATCCAGAGCACAATGTGTGTGTGTGGGTAGTTCTGAGTATCCAAAACTTCACACCAAATCCGCAAAGACTTTTAGGTAAACAAACATATTTTTGTGGTCGTTTCATATTCAATGCATATTATTATGTAATACGGTCACATCGTATGTAAACAGTTGGGAGGATATGCATTTGTAAAGAGCTAAAATATTTCCTGACCATGATCAACGTTGATATGAGTTGATAGGGAATTAAAGCCCTAAAAACGAAGAGAAATGATTTGGAAAGTCAGTTTGATTAATGCTACAGCTTGTAAAGCAGTCAGTTTAAAATCTTAATTGTGTAAAATAAAAAAGTTTAAAAGCAAAATTTTTGCTTTTAAGCTAAGAGAGATTTTACAAGACATATGAAACATCATTGTCTTGTATGTGGAAAACTATTCTGTTGACGCCCTGGTGGTCAACTCCTTCCGGCACGTACCCGATGTTGATGTGGTTGTGGTGGCTGCTTCGCAAAACTCCTTCTGCAAACCCTTTCGACTCCCTCCTTTCACACACGGCACTGGTAGCGAGCACTGGCTGGCGGGGCAGTATATACATATATATGACGATTGGAGCACACGACCGGCAACGGTGTTTAGGTACCTATGTACGTGTGTGTGCAATTACCCTAGGTCACGGGCAGGAACCACTATGGTCAATTTACTATTGGCCGTATTGAAAAAATGCGAGCACTTTTTGAATCAGTTCTTTTTTATTTATTTAAACTCTACTTAGGGCACACTGTTTCACGAGTGCCGTTAAATAAAAACACAACAAAAGGAACTTAATTAGTTTGACGCTGTCTGTCTCGATCGCGGTTATTTTAATAAGTGGGCCAGTCTCTCATATAAACGTAAACTCCATGCCTATCGCTTTCGCCGGCGTTGCACATGACAGTTCGAGCGACGGTATAACCACGGCCGATGAGGAGACAGCTGACAAACATTGCGAGGAGGCAGGGACGTTCACACTAAGCACGGCCATCCATGGTAATGCCGTCACCAGTGTTGGCATGCCAGTGCGGGCAAACTGCATTTGAGCATTGAAATGCGTTTGAGTGCAAACATCCCGGCCCCCTTGCACTATGGGTGCAAAACAAAACAAATTACATATATGATTAATTAATTAATTATAATTAAATGCTATCAAAAGAAAACAAGTTGTTCTTTAAAGATAAAAAAGAAATAAATTCATACAAAGCATGGGAGGCTAGGTCAACTGAGATCGTAACACATTTTTTTCCTTTTATTTTGTTGACCAGACCTTTCATGTTTTTGGGATAGTAAGGCAATTAAATTAAAAATACGAAATTCAATGTTGCTTAAAGCTAATTTCAAAATGATGATATATGATGATCATTGCGGGACAGTGGTTCAGATAATTAGTTAGTGCGGTAGAGTCGCATTTTGCCAAAGAAGGCGAACCAAACAAGGTTTTCTGGCTGAAGGGCAGCTCTGGCTCCGGCTGTGGCATGCCCATATAAATTTTGTTGGCCACGTCATTGGCTAAGATGATTGAGACCGGGCGGGATTCGTGGATGTCGAGGGCTGCAATCTCCTTTTCCTCATATTCTTCGACAATGCCGCTGGGCTCGCAGTCTCGGCCCGGAATGAAGACAGTTGGGCCAGTGCGGACTTCCATAGTGGCGGTCATTGTTCGTGTCCTGTTGTGTCGACTGGACAGCTGCAGCTTCACGTAACTTTGATAATCCGGGATGTCCATTGGAAAGTTCGGAGAATTCACAAGAACCTGGCTGTGGTCCTGGTTTGGGTCCAGCATCACTCGCACTAGACTGGCTTCCTCGTCCACCTGTGGTCGGTGTGCCATAGCCAATGCTGTCATGGGCATCCACTCGAACACACTATCCTGGAAAGGGTGGAGCAAGGAATGATGTCGGACCTGACACTCCTGACAGCGGTGTCTGCTCCGACAATCCCTGGCCTGATGGGAAAGGCCTATGCAATTTACGCATGCGTGGAGCCTGTTTATGGTGTCCAACTTTTCCGATGGTGGTAGGGCCAGGAAGCGACGACAGTGCCGAAAACCGTGGCGAGTCTCGCATAAGGGGCAGCGGTAGTCCTCATCAAACTCCATGACTAAGGGAAACAGAAAAGAGGTATGAGTACGAATATAAGTGATGGTGGCAAAGGCTGCGAGGCAGACGCAAAAGGGGTTAGCTAGAGTAGGATATCGTCTGCGGGGCAGAAGTACTAATTTATGAACTGGGCGACTTATGAAGCCTGATTGAGTTTTTAAGTCCACCACTCTGACATGATTGTCATGTCCATGATACAATTTTGTTACACGCCCGAGGCGCCAATCATTTAGACCACCAGCTTCATTGCGCAACACGACAAGATCATTTTCTTGTATTTTCCATTTGTTCCGTTTTTGCAACTCTTTCAAATAGTCGGATTTCCACCGCCTACAGAATTCTTGTTGGAGCACCTTAAGTCGCCTCCAGCGATTCAAAAGAGCTGTTTTAGACGGGACTATTTCGGGTTCTGCTGGAGTCAACAAGGCGGAACCTACGAGGAAATGACCTGGGGTCAGCACACCTAAATCATCTACATCTTCGGATAGAGGAGTCAGTGGTCTAGAGTTTAGACAAGATTCAATAGACGACAAAATAGTACTAAACTCTTCAAATGTATGTTTGACTTGGCCAGCTATCTTTTTTAGGTGCGTTTTGCAACTTTTAACTCCAGCCTC
Source organism: Eudasyphora cyanicolor (assembly GCA_963930755.1). Taxonomy (NCBI): domain Eukaryota; kingdom Metazoa; phylum Arthropoda; class Insecta; order Diptera; family Muscidae; genus Eudasyphora; species Eudasyphora cyanicolor. Next base: position 98,477,571 of record OZ005737.1, read on the forward strand.
CCACAACCCTCCCATATGAGGGGCCGAAGCTGGAATAAAATACCATTCTAGCCTTTGGAACCCATAACGAGAAATGGCTTCCTCCTTTAGCTCAGAGACAACCTTTTGGAATTGAGCTTTTATTTCACGGGCGGCTCCTACAAAGTTTCTCGCATTATCAGAGTGGATTTTATTAGGACATCCACGACGAGAGATGAATCGAGTCAGTGCTGCTAAGAATGCCGGGGTAGACAAATCGCTCACGGCCTCCAAATGTATGGCTTTGGTGGCGAAACAGACAAAGAGGCAGATATATCCTTCGGTAAGTCTGCACCCTCGACCATAAAAGGTCTTTATCTCAAATGGGCCAGCGAAATCAACACCTGTGTTAGCAAAGGGACGACTTAGTGTTGTCCTTTCGGTTGGAAGAGCTGCCATTTCTGCCCTTGAAGGTTTTTACGGACAATGACACATTCTCTGCAATTATGGATATGTGTTTTGACAAGATTTTTCAATTTAGGTATCCAACATTCAAGCCGAACTATGGCTACCATTAGACGTATACCTCCGTGAAGGGTCCGCTTGTGTATGAAGGCAATATAAAGTTTTGCGAGTCTGCTTTTGTGGGACAGAATGACAGGGGCCTCTCACTATACGACAGAGACAAAGTAGATCCTAAACGACCATTCGCTCTGATAATCTGGTCTTTGTCTAGGAATGGAGTAAGGGACAAGAGGCTACTTTTCGGTCTGATCGGCCTTTTCTTGATCAGACTTTCATATTCGTCAGAAAAGTGAATTTTCTGAGACATTACCATAAGACGGTTTCGAGCGAATGCTAACGCTTCGCTTGACAATCTGACCGTTTGGAAAGTGCCTTTTTCCTTTGAGCTCTGCCATGTGGCTCTATAGAAACGGAAAATATAACCAACTACGTGAATGGCTCGAGAAAGACATGAAAATTGGTCTAGTCTTCGTCTATCTGCTTCGATATCTGCTGATCTAGCTACATAAACTTTTACGGGTTTTGCTTCCAAACTAGTTTCTGGAATATCTGTTTTAGAGGGCCAGAAACTATGACTTTGCTTTAACCAAGGTGGTCCATACCACCAAAGATTATTCTCCTTTAGCTCTAAAGGAGTCAGCCCCCGGGTTGCTAGATAAGCGGGATTATCATTTGTGGAGACATGTTTCCAATTATTTTCCACCTTTTCGTGGATTTTCGAAACCCTATTTGCCACAAATGTCGTCCAGCTATGAGATGGTTTTTTCAGCCAGGCCAACACAATTGTTGAGTCAGGCCAGAACAATTGCGAATTCTTGTCTACTTGCACTTGGGGTAGAAAAGCGTGAACTAACTCTGATAATAACAAAGCTCCACATAACTCCAGTCTTGGTAGAGAGACTTTTTTGATTGGTGCTACTCTCGATTTGGAAACCAATAGGATGGTGAAAACTTTATTTTCTACCTCAATTCTTGCATATAATGCAGCGGCGTAAGCTAGCTCAGACGAGTCACAAAACCCGTGTATTTCAATCTTACACCGTGGCGAATATCGAATCCTTCTTGGAATATGAATGAAGTCAATCTCTTTGTATTTCTCGACAAATTCTTTCCACTTTATAAGTGTCAGAGGTTTTAGCTGGTCGTCCCACTTTATGTCGTCAAGCCATAGTTGTTGCATCAACACTTTCGCTGTTATTACAACTGGCGCTAGCCAACCTAACGGGTCAAATAACCTGGCAATCACAGACAAAACTTCTCTTTTTGTGAAACACGCTTTGTTTTGTATTTTTTCTGTTACAAAGTAGAAAGAGTCAGAAACTGCATTCCACCTAATGCCCAAGGTTTTCATCGAAATCTAAAAATTCGCAATTTAATAAGTGTTCACGGGGCAGACCATCAAGTATTTTCTTGTTGTTTGATGTCCATTTTCTAAGCAGGAAACCCGCTGTCATCAGTATGGCCTCTAATTGTTTTCTAGCCTCTATTCCTTCTGAGACAGAATGATTTCCTACTAATGCATCGTCAACATACATATTTTCTCTTAGAATTTTTGCCCCTACAGGAAAGCGACTTTCTTCATCTTCTGCCAATTGCAGTAAAGTTCTCAGGGCCAGGTATGGGGCACATTTTACGCCAAAGGTAACTGTGCGCAACTGGAAATCTTTAACTTCCTCATCTTGTGACGATCGGAACAGAATTCTTTGATATTTGGCGTGTTGATGATTTATCAGAATTTGTCTATACATTTTTGAAATGTCAGCATTGAAGACAAATTCATACAAGCGCCAGTTCAAAATAAGTAATATTATATCCTTTTGAAGTACTGGGCCAACAAATAAAAAGTCATTTAGACTTTTCCCATTAACTGATGGGCAAGAGGCGTTAAAAACAACCCTCAGCTTAGTTGTAGCGCTTTCAGGTTTAAAAACGCCATGATGAGGCAGATAGAAATAATCTTCTGAGCTTCCACTTGGAGCATCTACTTGCTCCATATGTTCTAGTCAGATATTCATTTATTACCTCGTCATACATTAATTTAAAGTCTGGTTTTCTAGACAAAGATTTCGCGTTTCTGAGAAATTGGCTCAAAGCCACGAATCTATTCGATCTAAGTGCCATATTCAATGGCGGGGCAGATTTGAATGGTAAGTCCACGACGTACCTTCCATCTGGCTTACGAACAGTTCGTCTATATATTTTTTCGCATCGCTTATCATCTTCCGAGACAGTGTGCTCCCTTGGAACTTCTTCTATCTCCCAGAACTTAGCCAGTTGATCATTGATCGAAACCCTTGTACAATAAGAGACTCGAACTATACGCTCCGAAGTCCTATTGTTCGTTGGGCCAGTCACAATCCATCCAAAGACTGTCTCCTGCGCCACAAGCGAGCCAAGAATTCCTTGTTCTACTCCATTAAGTAGAATTATGGGATACAAGTTACCCCCTATAAGATCTACTGGGCCAGTATTATAAAATCCTGGGTCAGCAAAGTTTAATTTTGGTAATTGATAATTGGAAATATTATCAAAGGAATGTGTTGGAACATTCCCCGTTACGTCTTGGACAACTAGCGCATCTATATCTATCGAAAATGTTGGTGTTTCTATTGAACCCAAAGTGAAACATGCTACTGACGAACATCTAGCTAAAGTTTCTCCACCTAAGCCTGTGATGTCGGCTGCAATTGGTTTTGTTGGCAATTTAAAAAGTTTCTGAATTCTCGCAGAAACGAACGTATCATCTGAGTAAGGATCGATTAAGGCACGAAGTTTATAGGACTGACCTTCTTTTATAATTCTAACCCATGCTGTAGTTAACAATGTTTTATTTGAGACCGAAGTATGAAATGTATTTACATTTGCTGACGTCGAAGGTGAATCAGAGGACTGTAAGTTCTGATTCTGCGGACTTTGAGTCAGATTACTTGTCTCATTTGATTCTCTTGTCTCACTTTTCTGAACAACATTGTTTCTATGGAGAAGGGTATGATGTTTCATATGACATTTTGAACAAGTATTTTTGCTTGTGCAAGCGGCAACCATGTGACCCTGGGGCCAGACAATTGAGACAACTATTTACTCTTCTAACCGAAGCAAGTCTGTTCTTGAAATCCATACTCAGAAACTTTGGACAAGATTTTAAAACATGTGCCCCTTTACACAAAGTACACTTCTGGCTGTTTACCTTTGTGTGATGAACCCTAAACTGTTTTGATCTATCAAAATTAGGTTTCTGACGAGGGCCAGAATCGTTAGTGCCCATCATATCAGACACACTTTCTAAAGCTTTGAATCGTTCGGTTAGAAATGTATCCATTTCATCCCATATAGGCAGCTCAGTCTGCTTCGAAATTGATTGTTCCCATAAGGACAGAGTCAGTTTTGGCAATTTCGATGAGCATTGGTAAACAAAAATTGGATCCCAAGATCCTATATTGATTTTATAGAGCTTTAGAACAGCCATGCAGTTAGAGATTTCTCTCTGGAGCTTTTTGAGGCAACTCGCTGATTCTTGAGTGCATTGGGGCAGATTGAATAATATTCTAAGCTGATTATTTATGAGAATACGCTTATTCTCATACTAATTTTTTAAATTTTCCCATGCTATCTCAAATCCTTCTGCAGTTAATGGGATATTCCTATTGATTTCCCTCGCTTCCCCTGCTGTCTTTTGAAAAAGGTGATATAATTTTTCAACTGAGCTCAATCTTTTATTATTAACATATATTGCCGTGAATAAATCCCTAAAGCTGGGCCAGTTCACATAGTCACCATGAAAAATTTTCGTATCACACGGTGGGACAGAAATCGAAGAACCACTCTTTTGGCTTGATTGAGTTGTAGGAACTTTTACGATATCTTTCCATTCTCCAATAATCGAAAGACATTTTATATAACTATCATGTACTTCTACCTTTTTATTTTTGATAGTTGTCTTATCTGTTTTCATGCAGTCTGGGTCAGTAATAAACTTCTTATAGATTTCCTTCCAATCTGTCCACAAATCTTGAATTTCTTGCTTCTCTCCCTCTAGTGACATTTCATTATATTTAGTGGCATCAGATTCTTTCAGTTGCTTCTCATAAGCAAACATTTCCTCGCATTGAATTAAATACTGCTCTAAAAGTCCCATTGTAGTTTTAGACACTGGTTGCAAAACAAAAAATGTTGTTCACCAAAATATTTTATGGAACCACTAAATGGGGTCAGTTGTTTCCAGTACGGGAAAATGTAAAATTTCGATAAATAAAATTCCAAGAATTCTCTTAACCTTATCGAAATAATTTCTGATAGAAATTATGGAAAGACCTTCTATTATTATAGGGAAAGCAAAACGTTTCTTTGAAATAATTTCAACTGCGAGTTTTTCAGAAAATTTTTCTTTGGGTCACTGCTCCAAATTTTCTGCCTTTCCTTATTCTTTAATCCGCCCAATAGGTCAAACAAAATATTCCGGAAACTTCCAATTCCGGCAACTTCCAAAATATTCCGGAAACTTCCAAATAATATCAAAAATTATTTTCCAAAACCAGCCAAAAATTTTCCAAATTTATAAATAACTCCAAAATTTTCCAATAATTATACCCTCACTTTACTGTGACGAGGGTATATATCATTTGCTACGGAAAAAAGTGTAACACGTCGAAGGAGTGACCTAAGACACCAAGTATGTTCGGAGGAAATCCGTTTTGGGTCATTTTAAGTCGAATGAGCAATGTCCGTCCGTCTGTCTGTCTGTCTGTCTGTCTGTGTGTCTGCTGGCTGGTGCGCACGATAACTCTCGAAAGGAGTAACCGATTGACCTCAAATTTGGTATGTGGTAATATTTTTTTCTATCTCCGGCTAAGTTCGAAGATGGGCCATATTAGTCCACTCCTTCTAGTACCTCCCCCACAAAGGGTTAAAATGTTGTGAAATATTGATTCTTTAATAACTGCTATAGGTACTACTTATTCGAATCTTTTGAAATTCCACACATAGTATTAGCTTATTAGTCGTTATCAACTCGAGAAAAATGGGCGAAGTCGCCACGTCCCTTTAGGTACCTCCCACACAAATGCACCATTTTGCACCAAAAGTTAACAGCTTATAACATTAATAACAGTGTATAAAAATACTTGAAATTTTGTACAGTATTATGCTTTTATATTGCCTACAGTCCAGGGAAAAATGGGTGTTGTTGTCACGCCCCTTTTGGTACCTCCCACACAAAGGTACCTTTTTGCACCAAAAATTAACAGCTTATAACATTAATAACAGCGTATAAAAATACTTGAAATTTTGTACAGTGTAATGTTTTTATAGTGTCTATAGCCCTGTGAAAAATGGGCGTTATTGCCACGCCCCTCTTTGTACCTCCCACACAAAATGCCCAAATCATACCACAATTTAATGTCTCATAACGTTTATACCAGTGCACATAAATGCTTATAAGTGTATTTGATAAACCCCTTCTGGTACCTCCCACACAAATTGACAGAATAATTCGAGTAATATTCAATATTACATTACTCACAAAGTGAGGGTATACCTTAGTCGGTTTACCCGACTGAAACTTTCTTACTTGTTTTCTCAAAATTTTTCAAAATATTTTTCCAAATTTTCAAAATATTTTACCAAATTTTCAAATAATTTTTCCAAATTTCCAAAATATTTTTCCAAATTTTTAAATAATTTTTCCAAATTTTCAAAATATTTTTAATTTTTAATCCACTGTGTGGAAATGACACCGAGGCAGGACTTCAATCAAATATTTTCAAATAAAAAGAATATTTCTTTATTTTTCTCCACCAATGTGAGACAGACTTTTTCCAAGAAAAATCCAATTAATTTGCAATTTTTATTCTCTGATTTGAGACAGATTTTATGAAATTCGAATATTTGCAAAAAACAATGTGGGACAAATTTATTTTCCATTAACCAAAATATTCTTCTTTACATTGGTCGATATAATATTTTTTTTACGACCACTGTGCATACAAATGGTTAATATAATCGTAATTGGGTTAGTTCCTTAATTTTAATTTGATATAGCCAAACGAAAATATTTCCAAAAAATCCTTTGAGAGCACTGTTCTCTATTGAAATCAATTTGTTTACTTCTTTTTCTTTGTTATGTGACAGAAATCAAAATACAACCAAGTATGCTCATATCCCTGCATCTAAAATCATTTCTAGTTGCGTATTGAACCAGTCATAAAGGGCCCCTTACATTGTGGATTTGTTGTCAAGCATCATGTTCTCTCAGATGTTGTGTTCGACGACTGTTTGCCCTTAGATTACTCATGCAATCTCTACAACATCATTTTATCTACGACAGCAACGTGGTCGGTTGTGCGTGTGCAGCGAAGAAAAAGATCAAAATGCCGTCGGCAAAATGAAAATATGTGACCATAAAAATTTGGGTATTTTCCTTCAACCTTTTTTAATGAATAATTAGGGAATTTTTGAAAGAATTGTTTATACCCACATTCCATATGAGTGTGCGTCCTGCGTTATATTTTTAATGTGATATACAAATGTACCTGATACAAATTTTACCTGACTTTTTCAATACATTTGTTTCATGTTTTCATACAAAATAATATGTGCCGAAACAGAGGAGAAAAGTAAAATAAATGTCATGCCAATATCGTTGTTTCTTAATTACTTTTACAAATATTGCCTTCCAAAAATTATGTTTGGGAGAGACAGACACAAATTCTGTATACTCTTGAAGGAAATGAAACGAAAGTGTTCATTAAATTAAAATGCTTAACAAATCTACGAAAAATATTTATGTACATATTTATTTTCCACAAGAAATTGTATATTGCCTTCAAACCAACACAAAAAATTAGTTTAGTTTTTAAAATAAATTTTTAACAAGCCGGTCATTAAGCGAAATTTATTTTTTCAATTTTAAAATCAACGTAAATATTTTTGAAAGAAAAATAATAACAATTCTTATAGTCTTCACTTTTAATTTTCCATAATTCTGGCATACTGTTGTATAATTCAAAGAAAATCCAACCAAAATTGCCTATCTCTTTCCATTTTCAGTTTTACGCATCTTTACTCAATGAGGTTTCTACTGAAATGTCATTTTGCCGACGGCACTTTGTTCTCTGTTCGTGTTTCCACCACAATGTTTCTTTTGAACTGACAAAATGTTGTCATACCTGCCATTACATTGTGGATTTGCATGAGCCAACATGAAAATATCAAAATCGTTTAGATTTTCGTCCAACATCCATGAACACTCATCATGCAGCTCCTTAGACTGTGGATAAATCCATGGATCACACAAGTTGTAAGACAAAACTGATGTGTGTAAGCTGGCCTTAAGCTACTTGCAATGTGACCTATGCAAACCCATTCGCATCTCTGTCAGCAAAAACGATTATTTGAGCTGATTTAAGGGCCCCTTACATTGTGGATTTGTTGTCAAGCATCATGTTCTCTCAGATGTTGTGTTCGACGAGTGTTTGCCCTTAGATTACTCATGCAATCTCTACAACATCATTTCATCTACGACAGCAACGTGGTCGGTTGTGCGTGTGCAGCGAAGAAAAAGATCAAAATGCCGTCGGCAAAATGAAAATATGCGACCATAAAAATTTGGATATTTTCCTTCAACCTTTTTTAATGAATAATTAGGGAATTTTTGAAAGAATTTGTTTATACCCACATTCCATATGAGTGTGCATCGTGCGTTATATTTTTAATGTGATATACAAATGTACCTGATACAAATTTTACCTGACTTTTTCAATACATTTGTTTCATGTTTTCATACAAAATAATATATTCCGAAACAGAGGAGAAAAGTAAAATAAATGTCATGCCAATATCGTTGTTTCGTAATTACTTTTACAAATATTGCCTTCCGAAAATTATGTTTGGGAGAGACAGACACAAATTCTGTATACTTTTGAAGAAAATGAAAGGAAAGTGTTCATTAAATTAAAATGCTTAACAAATCTACGAAAAATATTTATGTACATATTTATTTTCCACAAGAAATTCAAGGAAAATTAAGCGAAATTTATTTTTTCAAATTTAAAATCAACGTAAATATTTTTGAAAGAAAAATAATAACAATTCTTATATTCTTCACTTTTAATTTTCCATAATCTTGGCATAATTCAAAGAAAATCCAACCAAAATTGCCGAATCTTTTTCCATTTTCAGTTTTATGCATCTTTACTCAATGAGGTTTCTACTGAAATGTCATTTCGCCGACGTCACTTTGTTCTCTTTTCGTGTTTCCACCACAATGTTTCTTTTGAACTGACGAAATGTTGTCATACCTGCCATTACATTGTGGATTTGCATGAGCCAACATGAAAATATCAAAATCGTTTTGATTTTCGTCCAACATCCATGAACACTCATCATGCAGCTCCTTAGACTATGGATAAATCCATGGATCACACAAGTTGTACGACAAAACTGATGTGTGTAAGCAGGCCTTTACAGTACTTGCATGGTACCCACATGGTGGTTGCAGATCGACACGTTCGTCTCTCTGCCGCCAGCAGCAGATAAATAAGCAAAAACGATTGTCACTCGCACCACCATTCTCTTGTACTCTCTTATTCTCAAATATAGTAATAACTGAACTAGATATTAACTAGTGCTGGATTGTAAACAAATGATCTAGTTGGGTGCCTATGACAAGCCAATGTTAAAATCGATAGTTCGTTATATGAAAAAAGGACAGATATGTTACTAGTTTGAAGTAAAAAGCAACTAGTATATTTCTATATACAAACTAGTCATTTTGGCTGCAGGGATGTTACTTTCGTTTTGTTATGTACATGTATACATACATATGTTTTTCTTTTCTTGAGACAGAATACAATATCCAAACAAGAACTGCAAAGTTTCCTTAACTTTGCTATGTATGTATGTGTGTTTCTTTTCTATCACTGTTCTCACCAAATTTTGTCCATGCAAACTGTGAGACCAAAGAAAACACCAAATATTGTGTTCAATGACACCAAAACAAACGAAGAGGCAAAAGAAAGGGAAAGCCGGTTTGGCAGAGCAACAATGTAAATAAATGCCGGTTTGGCAGAGCAACAAATTCTTCCAACAAGAATTTGTGGGAAAGGGGTAGTGTGTGTTGTACCAAAATCAACCACCAAATTTTGCGTTTAATGCCGATCGCGTACAACAACAATCGTCACCAAATGTGACAGAGACAGGCAAGCAAAACACAAAGCAAAGGGGCAAAGCAAAAACAATGTGCACGTATGCACATCAACAAGTAACAGTTATCCAAAACTGTTACTTTTTATGTACACTATAGACTTTGCCTTTGCTCAAACTATTGCGTAATACAATTTTATTACGCAATAAAGTTTTTTGGAATAGGGACAGGGAACTAGGGTCAGTGTCTCCAATCACCACAAAAAAAATAGCAAATATGTACGTACCTTGTACTTTTAGTAAACCAATTTAATGCTGGAACTGTTGCTGACGGCTACTAAGGACCACATGTTGACGCCCTGGTGGTCAACTCCTTCCGGCACGTACCTGTTGTTGATGTGGTTGTGGTGGCTGCTTCGCAAAACTCCTTCTGCAAACCCTTTCGACTCCCTCCTTTTACACACGGCACTGGTAGCGAGCACTGGCTGGCGGGGTAGTATATATATATGACGATTGGAGCACACGACCGGCAACGGTGTTTAGGTACCTATGTACGTGTGTGTGCAATTACCCTAGGTCACGGGCAGGAACCACTATGGTCAATTTACTATTGGCCGTATTGAAAAAATGCGAGCACTTTTTGAATCAGTTCTTTTTTATTTATTTAAACTCTACTTAGGGCACACTGTTTCACGAGTGCCGTTAAATAAAACACAACAAAGGGAACTTAATTAGTTTGACGCTGTCTGTCTCGATCGCGGTTATTTTAATAAGTGGGCCAGTCTCTCATATAAACGTAAACTCCATGCCTATCGCTTTCGCCGGCGTTGCACATGACAGTTCGAGCGACGGTGTAACCACGGCCGATGAGGAGACAGCTGACAAACATTGCGAGGAGGCAGGGACGTTCACACTAAAGGCCCAACTATAATATGCATAAGCTAACTTAAGTAATTCCGTACGGAATGTACGTTCAGTTTCTCACCTTGCTTAAGCAAATGGGTACTGAGAGAGAGCTGAGAGAACTTAACGAAAAGTTCACGTAAGTACATTATGGTTTGTCACATATGATTTGTATGGACTCGCACCGTTGCTTAAGTTGGCTTAAGTCAGCTCATGCATATTATAGTTGGGACTTAAGCACGGCCATCCATGGTAATGCCGTCACTAGTGTTGGCATGCCAGTGCGGGCAAACTGCATTTGAGCATTGAAATGCGTTTGAGTGCAAACATATTCAAAAACATTTATGTACTGAAACATCATAAAGGTAATGCAAATTTAAGTAAATCGATGTTGATTAATAAAAAATATGAATCAGATTCGGGGAAACTAAAAATAGTTTCAATAAATGGAGTTCACAAACTACGTCATCATCTACATACAGAAAGATCCTTCAATTCAACATCTAGGATTAATCTCACCCACATAATACCAACAACATACAGGAGTTTTACAAACACAACATGAAAAACAGTGGTCGACGTTAAATGAGCAGTATCAGTATTATAATCAAAATGCTCCTGAAGCTGTAAAAATACTAAGAATACGTACTTTTTTTAAAGACTGTTATGTACAAGTGGTATCAATGCGTAACCACGTTCGTACCAATGGACATAAGTATAATGTTAGAAGGAACATAGATGGGGATATAACCGTCATAAAGAGTTCATTCAATAAACGTATTATAACATACGAATATAATAATTCAAATGGAACTCTGATACCTGAACATTTTCTTTGTGAGACAAAAGAGTCACTCCTGAAGTTGCTCAAGCTCAGTTTGGCGGAGCACACAATTTTGATGTTTAACATAGAACTTCAAGGTGAATATGTTAAACCCAGAGCAGATAATGAGTGATGGGCCATCAACTTCTAGAGGTAGAATCACCAATCCCGATTCCTTAACTACACCCAAGATTTTCAACCACGTATCTAAAATGAACCTATTAACTCTGGGGGGATGACATTAATAATCTGTTTGATGACCACACTGATGCCATCATGAACAAGATGTTTGAATTTCAAGAGCGGGATTCAGGGTGGGCATGCATGAATGAATGCATGTCTCAACATAAACATTTTGTATGATGAATATTGTTTCAAATGCAAGTTGGTGGCTGCATTGGGAAATAAACCCTCCCATAAGCCTTGTGACACATCTTCCTATAATGTTGACATCGCACGTGATTCGATAACATTGCAAAGTGGTATCACGCTAAACTTCCAAGGGCTTCAATTCTCCTTAGCTATAAAAAATATTAAAGTGTTCGAGGCAAGCAATGACAACAATTGTTGGACCATACCACCTAACAAAAAAAAAAATATATATCACATCAATTTGATGCTGCTTCATGAAGGCGATAATTTCCATTACATTTGGATAAAGCGAATGTCAAAGTAATATACGAGAAATGAAATTTATACATGATATATTTAAAAATATTTTTTTTCTTTACAGTCTTTTGAGCCATCAATAATCAAATCATAACGGAGCTGTTTTTATTTGTAATGGATGTGTCCAACACTTCGGCAGAAAAAATCGCACAACACAAGCAGGAATGCGGGGGTATTATAACTCGCTTGCCCTCGAAAGATAAATCAATTAAAATTTACTCACTACGAGCGCCAATTGAAAGTACCCTTCGTAGTATACGCAGATTTTTAATGACAGACGCCCGTCCGAAATACTGACCGAGAATTCCTCCAAATCCATTCTTGAAAAATAAATGTAAACAAAATATCCAACGATCCAGATCTACACCCGCCCCAAATTCGAATCTAAACAAAATCCTCAGCTCGCTGGCGGCAAAACGATAGCGACAACGCTCGATTCATAGTTCATCTTAAAGATTTGTTACATATATCTATGTGTGCGTGTGTGTGTATCGTCAAACCGTCGGACAGACGGAATGACGATCGCCCTAAATCCATTCCTCATTCATAGCTTACTTCAGTGCACATTTGTACCTTGTACTTGTTGCACAGTACCAGATCTCAAAACATATGAACATTAATTTTTACGAGCTTGTGTCTGACCCAAAATATAAAATAAACAATCGATCCTCAAACGCACACCCCGAACAACTGTAATGTATAATTCAGAAACGTAACATAATTAGCTCGTGCGTTTACCCCATCCAAAGAATGCCTCAAAGATCGACGACAATTTACCGTTTTAAAAATAAAACAACATAAACAAAATTACACACGACCACAGATCAATAATAAATATAACCACAATTAAACTGTAAACGGACAAAATCAACGAAAAAACAAAATTACCACGCTTGAAGTATGTTGTGAATCACAGTACATTCCTGCATATCTCCCCCGACCGCACTAAACCGCCATGAATTGCATCATATGATGAAATTCCCCCCTAGCAACAAGCCACGCAATTCCGATGGACAGACGTCCGTCCGAAGTACTGACCGAGAATTCTTCCAAATCCATTCTTTAAAAATAAATGTAAACAAAATATCTAACGATCCAAATCCAGATCAACACCCGCCCCAAAATCTAATCTAAACAAAATCCTCAGCAGGTTGCCGGTAAAACGATAGCGAAAACGCTCGATTCATAATTCATCTTAAAGATTTGTTACATACGAGTATATCTATGTGTGCGTGTGTGTGTATCGTTAAACCGTCTGACAGACGGTTTGACGATCTTCCTAAATCGATTCCTCATTGATGTACTCACATACATTTGTACCTTGTACTTGTTGCACAGTACCAGAGCTCAAAACATATGAACATTAATTTTTACGAGCTTGTGTCGGACCCCAAAATATAAAATAAACAATCGATCCTTAAAGGCGCACTCCACGATCGGTACATTAGGTTGGGATGTATTTTGTATGATATGATATTTTATACTTCAAACAACGCTATTTCTTATACATCTTTTTACATTTCATTCACAATAAACTACAATAACCTTATTTATTCATCAAAACTGTAAAACCACAAATTATTTTCGTTACATTATTTAAACCGCATCATTTTTTATCGCAAAATAATACGAACCACTCTAATGTATAATTCAGAAACATAACATAATTAATTTTTACGAGCTTGCTTTTTGAAATATGATATCTTTAATTGTCCTGAGTAGAGGGTACATTAAGTCGGTTTTATTAAAAATGTGAAAACATTTATATAAATTCTATTAAAAATACACTTCACAACGAAAAATTTAGTATTTTACACTTCAAAAACCAACATTTATACACACATACCTCTATACATACCTACAAAAACTACAGTCGATCATTAATTTTAATTTTTAATTTTTTAAACCTGTTCCTAAATAAAACACGCCTACTGTGGCGCAGAACAGGCATTCTTATACTACTAACTTTAAAAAAATCATCGAAATATAAACATGTTTAAGCATTTTATGCCGTATTTACGTTTCTGTCTATATGCAAAATATTTTTATACCCTCACTTTAGTGTGACGAGGGTATATATCATTTGCTACGGAAAAAAGTGTAACACATCGAAGGAGTGACCTAAGACCCCAAGTATGTTCGGCGGAAATCCGTTTTGGGTCATTTTAAGTCGAATGAGCAATGTCCGTCCGTCTGTCTGTCTGTCTGTCTGTGTGTCTGCTGGCTGGTGCGCACGATAACTCTCGAAAGGAGTAACCGATTGACTTCAAATTTCGTATGCGGTAATATTTTTTTCTATCTCCGGCTAAGTTCGAAGATGGGCCATATTGGTCACTCCTTCTGGTACCTCCCCCACAAAGGGTTAAAATGTTGTGAAATATTGATTCTTTAATAACTGCTATTATACGAATTCGAATCTTCTGAAATTCCACACATAGTATTAGTTTGCTAGTCGCTATCAACTCGAGGAAAATGGGCGAAATTTCCACGCCCGTTTTGGTATCTCCCACACAAATGCACCATTTTGCACTAAAAGTTAAAAGCTTATAACATTAATACCAGTGTTTAGAAATACTTGAAATTTTGTACAGTGTAATGCTTTTATAGTGCCTACAGTCCAGTGAAAAATGGGCGTTATTGCCGCTCCCCTTTTGGTACCTCCCACACAAAGGTACCATTTTGCACCAAAAGTTAACAGTTTATAACATTAATATCAGTGTATACAATTACTTGAAATTTTGTACAGTCTAATGCTTTTATAATGCCTATAGTCCAGTGAAAAATGAGCGTTATCACCACGCCTCTTTTTGTACCTCCCACACAAAATGACCAAATTATACCACAATTTAATATCTCAACGTTAATATACCAGTCCATATAAACGGTTACAATTCGGCACAGTGCAATGTATTTAAAGTATCTACTGTTCAGCGAAATATAGGTGTATTTCTTAAACCCCTTCTGGTACCTCCCACAAAAATTGACAGAATAATTTGTGTAATATTCAATATTACATTACTCACAAAGTGAGGGTATACCTTAGTCGGTTTACCCGACTGAAACTTTCTTACTTGTTTTTTTAATTTTTCCCTACCTTCGTGTACTTATTGGTTATTATATGTCAATATGAACTGATTTCTTATAGATAACATGTTTTTATCAAACAATAATAAAATTAAGTAAGAAGAATAATCATAAAATTGAGTAAGAAGGATAAAAGATGTCGGCCTTTATAATATGTTGGTGTGACTCTTGTTGCCTTAAATTTGTGTATACTCATGTTGTAAGCGAAAGACCCACTTCTTGAGAAAAGTAATTTATTTTCTTATTTTATTTCTGTAAAATAATCTGAATAATCCATATCTAGGAGATAAAGCAAATCCTTGTATTCCTCAGGATTGTCACATGTCAAAGATCGGTAACATATCCATATTTTTCTTATTAAAGATAGGACAGGATCGGAAGATAGGAGAAGGTTTACAAATATATCTTCATTTTGAAATTCTCTTGAACTTTTTCGGGAGTGAAATTGCTGAACATTGCGAAAATCGCGATTTCGTGCCTCCTGGGCTTCTTCCGTAAGCTCACCCAAAGGGAGAATATGAAATGCAATAATTATATCTCCATGACGCAATACTTTATGTACTGTTGGGGTCATATCTTTCCATGGATACAGTTCTATTAGATGTTTCGAAATACCTAGACAGTATTTTCCAAATTTTTCTGCATTCACTTTGTTCTTGCTGTTGATTGCCATTAGATTTATTTTGATTTTTCTCAGTAATTCCATATCAATTCCTGTGATCTTAGTTGTGTGTGTACATAGATGTGTGTACACATAGTGTACATATCCACGTAGATTATGTTCCCGTAACAGCATTGCAAACTTTCCCATCGACCATAGTGAAATTTAGGATGAATGAGATTGTAAAGCTGTAGTCCAATATTTTGATTGATATGGGTTCCAGCTCCTTAATTTCCTTCTCAATATGATTAACCAGGTTTTGTTTGTTGGTAGCCGACTCTTTTGTATACTCAAACCATATTGGTCTACAAAAGTTTTTTGATCCTGGAGTCGAATTTATCCAAATGTCATCAAAACTAATTGAGGGACAATCAGTGTCTTCTCTCTTTCTTAATATGAGGGGAACTAATGATGCCGTGAACACACTTCTATAATCTGTCCCGCTCGGACTTGTTGATACTTGTTTGTATTCAGGAAGGGTTGATCAGCCATCACATCCCCACTTGCAAGTCACAATTATACATTGTACTCAGCTGTTCTTTAGTAAGAGTGGAAACTATTCTCGATGCTGTATTTTCCAGAAGGTTAGGAAGACCAATACTGACTCCACTTGGTGAAACTTGTAGCGAACTTGTAGTGAAGGAATAATAGACTTCTTTTTGTCCTTTATTTTGTTATATGAAGGTAAGACATCGACTTTTTATTTAAGGCAACAAGAGTCATACCAACATATTATAAAGGCCGACATCTTTTATCCTTCTTACTCAATTTTATGATTCATACTAAATTTTATTATTGTTTGATAAAAAAATGTGATCTACAAGAAATCAGTGCATATTGGCTGATAAAATAACCAATAAGTACAAGAAGTAGGGACAAATTAAAAAAAATATTTTGCATATAGACAGAAACGTAAATACGGCATAAAATTCTTAAAAATGTATATATCGTATTTCGATGATTCTTTTTAAGTTCTTTAATTTGATATTAGAAATAATAATCAAACGCAGCATGTGGAAATTTCTAATGGAAAATCCCTCAATTCCCAAAAAATACTTAAAAAATCCCCAACAATGGAATTTTTTACCTTTAGACCTATATCTTCGATAAGAAAAGCCGCGCTCGGGATTCCCTATGCAGTCGATTTTGTTACACCCTAATACAAATAAATAAAAAAAATATTAACAATTTAGCTTTGCGATTGGAGAAGATCGATCAAAGTTTTGAAATTTATGCAAAAAAAAGGTCCAAATCGGAGAAGGGCGGCAACCACACCAATTAAAAAAAAAATCAAAAGTTAGAAGCCGATAAAAATTTTTTATGCCCGAGGTGGACAACTTTAGGGCCCTGTATCTCCGCCCCTGTATGAGATAGGGGCCCAAGTTCCGAACTTAAACTCTCTAATACCTCTTGTATACACACCTAAAATTTCATCGCAATACGATAAGTGGTTTTGAAATGGCAGAATTATGTCATTTTTTTTTTTCAATTTTAGCTCACTTTGCGTCGTGGGCCGGTAATACCGCTGGACTATTTTTTGTGGGGTTATATGAAGTCGCTTGTCTACGTAAATAAGCCCGACACGATTGACGCCTTGGAAGAGAAAATTGGACCTCTCGGCTGGAATTTATTCGAGCCAGCCGCGGCTCGAATCTTTCATTATTATACAATGAAAATAACAATAACACTAGCCAACAGTCGTTTTGTTATTAGGTTCTAGCATAGTTTTTCTCATTGATTTTGACCTACTGAACACGAAAATGAGTTTTAACAATTTTTCTGTCGATTGGT
The DNA here is from genome assembly GCA_963930755.1 of Eudasyphora cyanicolor. NCBI lineage: Eukaryota > Metazoa > Arthropoda > Insecta > Diptera > Muscidae > Eudasyphora > Eudasyphora cyanicolor. Next base: position 98,495,123 of record OZ005737.1, read on the forward strand.
TTTCGAGATACAAATTTTTGAACTTTTTTTTTTAAATTTTTGGAGGTACACTTACAATTTTGAGCATATCTTTCGCCTTCTTTGACGTATTTGATCCTGCTACTACTCAAATTAAAGCAAATTGAGCCGTCTACAACTCATTCTCAGAAAATTTTCAAATCGGGTGAGTAGTTTTGATGTTGGCGGCTTAAAAAGGTTAAAAAACTGCGTTTTTTTAGTAAAAATGTGGCAGAAAAATTCATATAAAAATTCATATAAAATATAAAACGCGATGCTAACAGCGATTTTGGTTTTTTTACGTATAGCAGGCATTTTTCCAAAGAAAATAAGCACTTACTTAACAAAATCTGACAACAAATGGCGGACTTATAATTGTTTTGGTATAAGACCGAAATTCCGCTATTTCACGATATTTTGATTTTCATTATTTGCACAGCTAACCTACTAGGAGGGATCGAAAAAGCAAGTTTTTTATAATCCTTTTGGAATAGAACGGAACAGTTGCTCCTATACATAAGTTACTTCTGTTCAAAATTTCACCACCCTGGGTTAATGTCTTCTGTTCTGGCAAGGAACGTGAAATTTGAAAAATTTAGTGAAATCAGCAATTTTTTTTTTGGAAATTTTTTTTCAAATGTCACAGCACTTTGCAGTTTTGATAAAATTTTTAAATTAATATTAATAACACAAATATTTCATAATTGTAAAAAACCTATTTACAATACCGTAGGGACGTTTCGTCGAAAATGGTATAATGAAAATGCAGAACATAGAAACACAGGTGCATTTTACGATACGAATTTTGGCAAACCCACTTTACATGTACAGAATTGTTTGGAAAAAACGTTTACGTAATTTTTATGATTCTCAGAATTAAAAAAAATAAGTAATACACAAATAATTTTTATGATTGTGGTTGCAGAGTAATATACGCTTCTGAATGTGCGTGGACGCTCTTCGTGTTCCTTTATGACTGCTACTCCGTTCGCAGTCAATTAAAGGGAAAAAAGGGAATTACACTTTTTTATTGATGTGTGTTTTCCCGATGGCTACCTGTATCGGATTTTTTTACAGAAATTCCCCCCACATTTGTGAGTGGTCATTATTTGGAAACTTTTCCACAATTTGAAACGCACACTTGCTGAATCGGGTATATAGCCACCCTTAAAAGATGCGCCCATTCACAAGTACCTGTCAGTAAAATATTGTAACATACTTAGTATTTATAGGTGTTCATTTATCGTTTTTTGTCATTCAACAAGTGTCTACGAACGCGAGTAGTACGAGTAAAAAGTGAAACAAATTGAATTTAAGTGCATATAATACCTACCCAACAAGTAAGACAATGAGTAAAAGACTACGTGTGTTCGAGTGTTTGAACAATCCAGACAATTTCTGCAATGTTTGTGGCGAGTTTATAAAGAATAATCACGCACACACGTTTACTCCAGCAGTGCAATTGCACTATTTGAATTATTTTGGTATTTCACCAAATATCACAGAACCATGGACACCTAAGTCGCTATGCGATCTTTGCTATATAATCCTAACCAACTGGGCAGCTGGCGGAAGGTAAGAATTTTTATTTAAACACATTAAGCAAAGCAAATATAGTAATTTATTTTAATTTTAGGCGCCATATGAAATTCGATACACCAATGATGTGGAAAAAGCCGCTATGCCATTCCACAGACTGTTATTTTTGCCTCACCACAAACAGTGGGGTAGGGAGATTTTTAAAATGGAACTACGCTCAAGTGGGATCGTTTGCACTTCCAGTACCACATTCGAATGATGTACCATATCCAGTGTGCCCTGGTGCATCTCTTCAAAAATCAGAATCGTCAGATCAAGAGTCCGAGTCAAGTGCAAGCGAATTTGGGGCGTGCAGAAAGCGAAAATTACTGTCACAGGCCGAACTAAACGATTGGGTGCGCGATTTTGGTCTCACTAAGGAGAAATCCGAACTTTTTGCGTCTCGGATGGTACAGTGTGGATTTGCGGATTCAGAAGTGAAAGTAACAGCGTACAGGAAGCGTCACCAGCAGTATGCAAAATTTTATACAAAGAAAGACGAAATATGTTTTTGCAGCGACATTTCCGGCTTGTTCCAAGAGCTTCACCAAATTCACAACCCCAATGAATGGAGGTTGTTTATTGACAGCAACAAAGAGAGCTTGAAGGCAGTTCTCTTACATAATGGGAATGAAAAGCCATCTCTTCCTATTGCTCATGCGGTTCATTCAAAGGAGAACTATGAAACTATGAACATTTTGCTGAAATGCATAGAGTATAGCAAATATAATTGGAAAATATGCGCCGACCTCAAAGTTGTGGCCATTCTGTGTGGACTCCAAGGAGGCTATACGCGACATTGCTGTTTTCTGTGCCTTTGGAATAGCCGCGCTGATGATCAGCATTATATTCAAAAAAAAAAAAATGGCCGGAACGAACGAAACCTGTAGTTGGAGAAGCGAATGTTCAGCGCAAACCACTAATAGAGAACCGTGAAAATATAATACTTCCGCCGCTGCACATAAAATTGGGTTTGATAAAAAATTTTGCCAAAAAATTGGACAAAGAAGGTGAAGCTTTTGCCTATTTACGGAACGAACGAAACCTGTAGTTGGAGAAGCGAATGTTCAGCGCAAACCACTAATAGAGAACCGTGAAAATATAATACTTCCGCCGCTGCACATAAAATTGGGTTTGATAAAAAATTTTGCCAAAAAATTGGACAAAGAAGGTGAAGCTTTTGCCTATTTACGGTCAATTTTCCCTTACCTTTCGCTGGCAAAAATTAAAGAAGGAGTCTTCGCAGGACCCGAGATAAAAAAAATGTTGAAAGATGAAACATTCCCGAAGCTGTTATCACCCATCGAAGCCGCAGCATGGAATTCCTTCAGGCGTGTTGTGGAAAACTTTTTCGGAAACAACAAAAGCGATAATTATAAGGACATAGTTGAGGATCTGGTAAAGAAGTATGAAGCAATGGGTAGTTTTTTTTTGAAACAAATGTTAATTTAAATAGCGTTTTAATTCTCGTTTTTTTTTCATTTTTGGGTAGGAGTGCACATGTCACTTAAAATACACTTTCTGCATTCTCATTTGGATTTTTTCCCTGAGAATTTAGGAGACGTGAGCGACGAACACGGCGAGCGCTTTCATCAGGAATTGAAGGCTATGAAACGACGCTATCAGGGCATCTATGACGCGGCTATGATGGGTGACTACATTTGGACCTTAATACGTGAGACCAATTGCAGCGAATACAAAAAACAAAGAAGAAGTCAGCTGTTTTTCCACATGGCATAAAATGTACAGTTATATCTTTGTTTCTACTCATTTTTTTTGGGCGTTGATTTGGTTAATTTCGTTAGTTTAGCTAACCTGGCACATCCATTTCTAATTGTGCCATACATTGAGTATGTAGTGCTCTAAATAAATTAAAAAATAATAACCTAAGACTAATTTGTTTATTTTAAATTAAGTTCAAATGTATTTATTCGTTTGCGTTGGGTAGATAAGCTGTGCAAATAATGAAAATCAAAATATCGTGAAATAGCGGAATTTCGGTCTTTTACCAAAAAAATTATAAGTCCGCCATTTGTTGTCAGATTTTGTTAAGTAAGTGCTTATTTTCTTTGGAAAAATGCCAGCTATACGTAAAAAACCAAAATCGCTGTTAGCATCGCGTTTTATATTTTATATGAATTTTTATATGAATTTTTCTGCCACATTTTTACTAAAAAAACGCAGTTTTTTAACCTTTTTAAGCCGCCAACATCAAAACTACTCACCCGATTTGAAAATTTTCTGAGAATGAGTTGTAGACGGCTCAATTTGCTTTAATTTGAGTAGTAGTAGGATCAAATACGTCAAAGAAGACGAAAGAAATGCTCAAAATTGTAAGTGTACCTCCAAAAATTTAAAAAAAAAAGTTCAAAAATTTGTATCTCGAAAACCAATCGACAGAAAAATTTTTAAAACTCATTTTCGTGTTTAGTAGGTCAAAATCAATGAGAAAAAGTATGCTAGAAATAAATAACAGAGAAAATTTTGTTATTTGTGACCTAGTGTAAGTGGACAAATCTTAACCTAAAATACTATTCTCTGGGTTATTGCCATTGCGAATAAACCATTGAGACTTTACACGATTTTTTACTTAAACAAAAAGGTTAACATTTCAAATTTAGGAATTCATAATTTCATTTCATTTTTTTGTTTTTGATTTTGATTTGTTTTAATTTATATCATGTCCAGCGTATCTCTCCTTCTAAGGCGGTCATGACCTTCAAAATTTAGTAGTTCTCGAGCCAGGATGTTTGGATGATTGAATAGTTTACCCACGTAACACCGGCAATATTTTTCAATTTCCTCTTTTACTGTTGGCATGTTGAGATCCTTATGGATGTTAGCGTTTCTTATATACCATTGTGCACCTGTAATTAAACGAAGAATATTCGATTGTCTTCTTTGTAATTTGCATACATTCGAAGCGCACGCTGTACCCCAGAGCTGGATACCATACGTCCAAATTGGCTTCAATACCGTTTTGTATAAAAGAACTTTATACTCTGGATCTAGGGCAGATCTTTGGCTGATAAGCCACTGAAGTTGATTAGTTTTGAGTTTTATTTGAGTTACTTTAGAGTCTATGTGGCGCGACCACGTCAAACGCCGATCTAAGTGGATTCCAAGGTATTTTACATGATCCTTTTGGGGAATCTGTGAATTGAAAATAGAAATTGGAGGACTTGCATCCCTTCGCAGGGTAAAAGTAACATGAGTACACTTTGAGGCATTCACCATTATTCTCCATTTTTTTAACCATTCTTCTAGGATTCGGACATGAGACTGCAGTTGATCGGACGCAACTGAAGGGTTTTTGTGAGTACTGGCGAAAGCAGTATCGTCCGCAAAAGTAGACGTGAGCGTAAAGTTGGTTATGGGCATATCTGCCGTAAAAATAACGTACAGTATAGGGCCAAGAATGCTCCCCTGTAGGACACCGGCATTTATTTTTTTAGGGCTAGAAAAAATGCCATTTGATTTAACTTGAAAATACCGGTTAGTCAAATAACTCCTGAACAGTTTATGCGTGTTGATTGGCAGAAGGTCGCATATTTTGTACAAAAGTCCTTCGTGCCAGACTTTGTCAAATGCTTGGGAAATGTCTATGAATAACGCCGAACAGTATTCTTTATTCTCAAAAGCTCTTTTGATGCAGGTTACGATACGGTGTACCTGTTCTATAGCATTATGACTTTTTCTAAAACCAAATTGATGGTCAGGTATAATATTGTGAGAAATTATATGAGGTGTGATTTTCTTCATGAGAATGGACTCAAACATTTTTATACCCTACACCACACTGTGGTACAGGGTATTATAACTTTGTGCATTTGTTTGTAACACCCAAAAGGAGAAGGAATAGACCCATCGTTTATTATACCGATCGACTTAGAATCACTTTCTGAGTTGATTTAGCTATGTCCGTCTGTCTGTCTGTCCGTCTGTGCATGTATTCTTGTAATCAAAGTACAGGTCGCAATTATGGTCCGATCTCGACGAATCTTTACACATATCTTTTTTTTGGCCCAAGGACGATCCCTATTGAATTTGGTTAAAATCGGTTCAGATTTAGATATAGCCCCCATATATATGTTACCCCCGATTTCACATGTAAGCGCTGTAAAAACTGTTTATACCCTACACCACACTGTGGTACAGGGTATTATAACTTTGTGCATTTGTTTGTAACACCCAAAAGGAGAAGAAATAGACCCATCGTTTATTATACCGATCGACTTAGAATTACTTTCTGAGTTGATTTAGCTATGTTCGTCTGTCTGTCCGTCTGTCTGTCTGTGCATGTATTCTTGTAATCAAAGTACAGGTCGCAATTATGGTCCGATCTCGACGAAACTTTACACATTTGTTTTATTTGGCCCAAGGATCCCTATTGAATTTGGTTAAAATCGGTTCAGATTTAGATATAGCCCCCATATATATGTTACCCCAGATTTGACATGTAAGCGCTTTAAAAACTTTATTTTATATCCGATCAGTCTGAAATTCGGCAGAAAGAGGTTTCTTATTATATGAATGAACACTGTTAAATTTGGAATAAATCGGTTCAGATTTAGATATAGCCCCCATATATACGTTACCCCCGATTTGAAGTGTAAGCACTGTAAAAATGTTATTTTATATCCGATCAGTATGAAATTCGGCAGAAAGAGGTTTCTTATTATATGAATGAACACTGTTAAATTTGGAAGAAATCGGTTCAGATTTAGATATAGCCCCCCATATATACGTTACCCCCGATTTGAAGTGTAAACGCTGTAAAAATGTTATTTTATATCCGATCAGTATGAAATTCGGCAGAAAGAGGTTTCCTATTATTTGAATGAACACTGTTAAATTTGTTAGTAACCTCATTAATTTTTTTTTGTAATTTGTACGTCTTAACACCGAAATCGATGCTAATTCTAACATATTTACGACCTCATAACTCATACGTACGACCTCAAAACTCTTAACATAGGAAACAATGCAACCTTTGTTAAAAAAATAGGGAAGAAGTATTAGATATAACGATATGTTCAGAAAATCTTATTGATGAGATCCATGAGTGGAGGGTTTCGGATGAATACTCCTAAAGGGTGTCCCAAGAAGAACGCAATTTTTAAATCTCGCAACATTCGAAGTGTCATTGTTTGACATTTGAATAATTGTTATTGTTTGTTAGTAGAAGGTACGAGGTTAGTAAAAATGGAGCGCTACACGAATGAACAACGCATTCTCATTGTGAAATTGTTTTACCAAAATGGTGAAAGTTTTGCGGCTACAGTTCGCAAATTGCGATCAATTTGGGGTCACAATAATGCTCCAAAAGAGTCAACTGTAAAGAGATTAATGGATAAATTTGCCGAAACTGGGTCTGTTAGTGATGTAAAGACAACAACGCGCCATCGACCAGGTCGATCGACCGAAAATGTCGCAGCTGTACGTGATGATGTCGCTCAAACTCCATCCACCTGAATTCGACACCGAGCTCAGCAAATTGGTGTCTCCAAATCCACTTTGCAGCGAATTTTGACGAAAGATTTGCATCTTCATGCATACAAAGTTCAATTGACTCAGGAACTGAAGCCAACTGACCATGGACAGCGAAGGGAGTTCGTTAATTGGGTATTGGAGAGACAACATGAAAATTGAATTGGCAGAATTGGCCGCCTAGATCGTGCGATTTAACACCATTAGATTTTTTTCTTTGGGGTTTTTTAAAGTCGATGGTTTACGCGAATAAGCCGACGACGACTCAAGCCTTAAAAGACGAAATTGGACGCTGCATTAATGAAATACCGCCGCATTCATGCAAAACGGTCATTGAAAATTTCATTAAAAGATCGCGTGCACGCCAGCAAAGCCGCGGCGGCCATCTGCACGATATATTGTTCCATACATAAACTCATTCTGTCTACTTTACGATATAATAAAGTTTCACGATTTTTTCTTAAATATCTGTGTTTTATTTAAAATTAAAAAATTGCGCTCTTCTTGGGACACCCTTTATTCGGACCTCCCTTATATAAGGTTTAAAATTGCACGGCGACCGCCAAACCCAAAAAGTTTCCGTAATAAGGCTAAAACCGGAATAAATTCGCCAATATACCTATAAATCGATTGGGCCAGCCTAAATACGATTATCTAAGTACAGAAGACATTGATATCAATGTGAAGAGTATTATGGAGGCTCTTGCAAAATCATTCGAAGATAGTTGCCCGCTTCGAGAAAGGAAATCTGCCTATGAGAAACCCCAGATGACAGGGCAAATTCGCTCGTTTGGCAGGGACATTCGCAGACTTTACAACAGAGTTGACGTAAAATCTATCAGTATATTGGGACGACTACCACAGAAGACTCAAAGAATACAATAAAATCATTAGACTGGCGAAACGGAGGCGTTCAGTGAGCAAGTAGACAGCATTAACAGCGTGTCTAAAATAAAAATGTTCCTCTCAAAAACTACTATCCAAACCGAAACACTGGTGGATGAAACGGGCAAAAGGTTGGAAACTATAGATGATACCGTAAGGCTCTTGATGAAAACTCATTTTCCGACTGGTAATGCTGGACCAACAAAGAAACAGTTACAGAACGAAAATGTGATGCATCAAGTACCTATTACGGATATAACAGATGCTATGGTTAAAGAAGCAATAAAAAGCTTCTCTCCGTTCAAGGCTGCGGGACCGGGCGGAATATTTCCAGCGCTTCTTCAAAATGAGGAGGATCTGGTACAACCCATCTGGCTGGAGTTTTCACTGCATGGCTTACCCCAAGAAATTGGCAGGAATCAAGGATGGTCTTCATACCCAAGCTTGGCAAGACGAGTTATACGATCCCAAAGGCTTATCGACCTATTAGCCTAACTTCTTTCCTGCTAAAAACAATGGAGCGAAAAATTGACGACATGGTCAAAAGTAAGATAGCAGATGACAAGATAAAATTCAAACAGCACGCATGTGTTAAAGGATGATCAGTGGAAACAGTTCTACATGAGGCAGTACACCACATAGAACAGTCCTTCAGTGAAGAAATGTATAGACATTGAAGGCGCTTTTAACAACGTTCAACAGTATGCCAAGTAATAGGTGGATTATTTGTGGGTCATACGACGTAAAATTAGAGACAAGGTAAATCGTGGTATACCTATGGGTTACGACGATACACAGTCTCCTTGAAACCCTCCTGTTGTGCAGAAGAGCTATAGATTCAAAATGTGGACTCCGTCCAAATATGACACACTGGATTTATATATGCGTGATTATACCAATAATAACCTACGCCTCTGTAGTGTGGTGGGCATCAGTGGCAAAGAGGTACAACGTAATCACATTGCAAAACGTGCAACGTAAGTGCTGTCTAGGCATAAGCGGGGCAACTAGAACCGCACCAACAACAGCGTTGGAGACTATTCTGCACATCCAACCTATAGATATCCGTATAAAGTATGAGGCAGACCTCACAGCAAGACGTCTACAAGTGATGGGTGAATGGATAAATCGAGACCACAAGTCGTACCATCCGAATTCATCATATTCAAACAACGGAAATCTCCGACCGCATTCCTGAAGTGCGGCTTAGGTTTAGGTTAGGGTGGCAGCCGTTTTCTTTTTTTTTCTTCAGCTCACATAGACCAGTTTAGGTCCCTAGTGGTACCACGTGCTAAAATGCCCCTCATCGAAACCAACCTGTTTGATATACAAATGTATCGATAGCACGAATATTGTTACTGGAAAGATCTGTTATATTTATTAATTAGCGTATTCCATCAGGAACATAAGCTATTTACATAGAATCTCCATCTTTGTCTATCTGATGCAATGTATCTAAGTTCGTTAAATGTTTTTCCTGTTTCAGTAAAAATTGTCCGTCTCCATGTTGTCCTCGGTCTTCCTCGGTCTTCCGCGGTTTCTCGTTCCTTGGGGGTTCCATTCGAGAGTTGCGTGGCATATTTCATCGTATGGCTTTCGCAGAGTGTGTCCCAGCCAGCAGTATTTCCTTCGTTTAATTTGTACGTTGATATCCTCTTGTTCGGTTATTTGCAGAAGTTGTTGGTTTGATATGGTCCTTGGCCACCATATTTTAAGAATGTTGCGCAGGCATCTGTTTGTAAAAGTTTGTAGCTTTCGTTTGATCGTTTCGTTCACCGCCCAGGTTTCTGATCCGTATAGTAAAACGGATTTCACGCACGCGTTGTATATGTGAATTTTAGTTTTCGGGGAAATTGAGTTGGATTTTCATATGTTTTTCAGATTAATGTATGCTATTCTTACCTTTCCGATACGTGAAAGTACGTCGTTGATTGCGCCGCCGTCTGTTGTTATGCTGCTGCCGAGATAACAAAAATCGTTGACGATTTGGATTGGTTTGTTGTTTAGGTTGAGTGTTGTTTGGTTTTGATTCCCTTTGATGACCATAGATTTGGTTTTGTCTGCGTTAATTCGTAGTCCAAATTCTGCTGCTCGTTGCGACAATTCATTGATTTTTGTTTGCATATTTTCTTTTGTAGTGGCTAGTAGAACAATGTCGTCTGCGTATTCAAGATCTTCGAGATGTTGGCTTATTCTCCATTGAATACCTTTGTTCTGACTGTTTGAATAAGACAGAATTTCGTTTAGGGTAGTAATAAAAAGAAGGGGTGAGAGATCCCTGTTTCACTCCGTTATGTGTTTTGAAAGAGTCGCTGATTTTGCCGAGATGTGAAACTCTCATCGTTGAATCGGTATACTGTGCTTTAATGAGGTTTATTATTTTTATTGGCACGCCTTTGTTTTGTAGAGCTCTCCATATTTTACTTCTGTTTATTGCGTCAAAAGCCTTTTCAAAATCAATGAATGTCAGGTATAAGTTTGAGTTAAATTCATTGCATTGCTCGATGATTAGTCGAATGCTGTTTATTTGGTCTACGCAGGAGCGGTTGGGCCGGAATCCAGATTGTTCCTTGCGTAGGCACTGGTCCAGAGGTTCTAGAAGCCGGTTAAGGATAACTTTGTTGAAAATTTTTCAGACTGCGGTTGTTAGCGCTATACCTCTCCAATTACTGCATACCTTCACATCTCCTTTCTTAGGTATTTTTATAATAATACTTTCTTTCCATTCTTTTAGAATAGAGTCAGTAGCCCAAACCAGTGTGAATAATGGGCGGAGTATTTTAGCGACAGCGTTAGGGTTTGTCTTATAAAATTCGGCAGGTAGATCGTCAATGCCTGCGGCTTTCCCATTTTTAAGCTGTGTGATAGCTGTTGATACTTCATTAAGTGTAGGAGGATCTATACAGATTGTCCCAAGAGGGATTGGGGCAGCGGTGGTAAGAACCTCGTTGGATTGGGGTGTTGGTTTGGTTTGGCATGTGAGATTTAAGATTTCTTCAAAGTGTTCTTTCCATCTATTTAGTTGATCCTCGGCGTTGGTGAGAATGTTGCCGTTTTTATCTTTTACAGGTATGCATGTATTGGTATTCTTCCCTGAGAGTTTTCTAATGACGTCGAAGACTGTTTTGAGGTCTCCGCGTTGGGCTGTTGTTTCTGCGTTGTTGGCCAGAGCGTTGAGAAAACTGCGTTTGTCATTCCTGGCTTTTCTCTTCACTTCCTTGATGAGGCGTGACAGAGTTGATTGGAGTTGAATCTTCCGTAAATGATTTTGCTCTTGTAGCATAGCCTCTCTTGTTCTTCCTCGTTCTTCTACCAGTGTCCAAAATTCGGCGGATAGCCATTCCTTGTTTTCCTTTTGAGATAGACCGACAGTTTCTTCTGCCGTTTCCTTGAACGTGTTTTTAATTTTATTCCATTCTTCGTCTACGTTTGAGTTTGCAGGGAGTGATGGTGAGGGGTGGTGGTATTTATTCGATATGTTTGATATGAAACTCTTGTTAACTTCTTCCGATTTCAGCTTGGCTATATTGTAGAAACGACGTTTGAGTTTGCCTGGTTCGGATAGTCTTTTATATTTTTTAAGCGTGAGTTTGAGTTCTGCGATCACGAGATAGCGATATCTGCGCTGCGTAATACTCTTACGTCTTGCATTGACTTGAACCACTTTTTTGAAATGCAAAAATGGTCGATCTGGCTCTGTGTGAAGAATCGTGAGTCTCTTGATTGCCACGTTATTTTATGAATCATTTTGTGTGGAAAATAAGAACCGCCGACTGCGAGTTCGTAGTTGGCACAGGTTTCCAGGAACAGCTCCCCGTTTATATTTTTGTCGCCAGGGCTGTGTCTTCCCATAACATTTTCGAAACCGACATTGTCACTCCCTATACGTGCGTTCAGATCGCCCATTAAGATTATGATGTCGTTTTTGTCGACGTTGGATAATGTGTGGTTCAACTCATCGTAGAAATTTTCTTTGACTTGAAGATCTGAGACTTCTGTTGGAGCATAGCATTGTACGACGGTAACTTTACCAATGCTGCTTTTAATATGTGCTGTTATAATTCGATCGGACACTGCGTACCAAGAGATTATCGAGTTTCGGAGTTTCCTGTTTATGTATATGCCTACTCCGTGTGTATGCGGGCTTCCTTCTGTTCGTCTTGAATATATTATGCGATCTCCTTGTGAGTTTGTGAAATCGCCGCTGCCGTTCCATCTCATTTCGCTAATACCTAAAACAGCGATGTTGAGTCGGCTGCATTCTGCCGTCAGCTGGGCTAGTTTTCCTGTTTGGTATAATGTGTTAACGTTCCATGTGGCAAATCTTATCCGGGGGCATGCGGGGTTCGTCATCAAAGTGTCAGTCGGTTTTGTGTTTCTTTCTCGTTAAGAGATCTGCGGCATTCGTTGGCAGTATATGGAGAAGGGCTTGTAGAGAATTTGTCGCTGTAGTCCTTAACGCTCCGCTTATGCACAGGCAGGCAGTTCTCTGAACCGTTGATAGCAGGTTTGTGATGGTTAGTTTGTCAGTTGCCGTTCACCATACCACAATGGCGTATAACAGTATTGGACGAACCACTGCTATATATATCCAATGGACAATTTTAGGACAGAGGCCCCACCGCGACCCAACAGCCTTCCTGCAGGAATATAGGGCGATGTTGGCCTTCTTTACGCGTTTTAGTTCGTTTAGTCTAAATAACAGTTTTCTACCTAGAATTACATATTCCTAAAAATTTTGCACTTTCAGAAAAGACTAGATCTGTTCCATTTATCCGAGGTAGAGGGTCCACATGTGGGACTTTATTCATCCTAGTAAAGAGAACCAATTCTGTCTTGTTTGGGTTAAAACCCAAACCGCTGCTTCTGGCCCATCTAGTCAACTTGTTCAGAGCCACCTGAAGAATATCTCGGAGGATGTTTTCCAATTTGCCACTCACTGCGATTGCCAGGTCGTCCGCATATGCCACGACCTTGCAGCCACAACGTTCTAGATCTAGCAGGATTTCATTCACCGCTAGGTTCCAAATTAGTGGAGACAGTACTCCTCTGGTCTGAAGTCTTTTGGCATAGTATGCGATATCTTCCCCGCTAATCTAAAAGTCTTTCCAGACTTTTCAATAGGAAAGAGGATAGGCTAATCTGAAGTCTTTTGGCCTAGTGCGCGATATCTTCCCCGCTTTGGATATGAATACTTTGGTATCGCTCCATCGATTCGGGATGTATGAAAGCCTAATACAGCCTACATACATAAATTTTCTGCAGCCAGGGTATAATGTACTTTAACATTTTCTGCATTTCTGCTGGAGTGATGCTGGTCCAGGTTACTTGAAGGGCTCAAAGCTGTTTATAGCCCAGCTTATTCTAGATTTCTCAGTCAACAAGCCAGCGACGCTCGCAGTCCACTCGCACTCTTGTTGGTCCTGTTGATCCTCGGACTCTGTTGATGAGTTCCCCGGGAAATGTGTGTCGAGCAGTACACTTAGCGATTGCTCGCTGTTTTTTGTCCAGTTGTTTGCCTCAGCCTGCAAATACCCCACTGTACAAGGAGAAGTGGATAGTACCTTCCCAGCCTTGCGGCGTCGGAGACCTTTTCCACTTCGCCACAGAAGGAATACCAAGAGCGACTTTGCGCCTTCCTAAGCTCCTTCTTATAGACTCCAGTAGATTTAGCCTTGTTGAATAGCTTGTTGCGGGTCTTTTTCCTTGCCGTTGAGGTTTAGTTTTACCCTTGTACCTTGTTTTTGGACAGGCTTCTTCAAGGGAACTATTGAATGATGTGGTGCTCGGCCAGATTATCCAGACCGGCTTTGTCATTCGGTTCATAAAGATGATTAGAGTTGAGGACCTTTTTAAAATTCTTCTCATACATGTGCCACTTGGTCTTCCTCACATTTCTGTGGACAGCATGTTTAGGCGTTTTTTCGGCGAGTTTGAACTCTATATAATGGTGATCTGAGAATGAGTGGTCGTCCAGTACATTCCACCCAATAACTTTGTCTGACACCCGGTCAGTAGCAAACGTTACGTCTAATACTTCTTGTCTGTCTTTAATTGTAAAGATCGGTTTATTGTCAATGTTACAAATAGTTAGGTTGGTAGCTAGAATAAAGTGGAGTGCGGCTTACAGCTACCTGTGATTAATTCGTGCCAGTCAGACGCTCTTTGGAAAACAGAACACTAGCTCATGTGCCAGAGGGTCCAGGCTAGGAGGAAGGACGGGCCTGGGACTTTTTATTGATGAACCAGAAGTCGAACTTTACTTCCGCCTCCCAGACCATAACACAGTAGTTCGAGCAATCACGGAGTGTATGAACTGGCTCAGTAATACCGCAAAGTCTAACTATGCCAACATCTTCACAGATAGCCAAAATGCGATCAAAGCAATAACAACGGAAAAGGTCAAATCCAGAACTGTGTTAGACTGTAAAAGAACTATAAATGATTACTCAGTCCATGCTCAACTGCGTATTTTCTGGGTACCGGGAAACAGCGGAGTGATTGAAAATGAACAAGCTAACAGCTTGGCTTTAAAGGGCAGAGAACTTCGAGTAATAAACTTAGAAAATTGGAAACCTTTCGAAGCCACGAAGGATGAGTTGAAGCACTGGGCAGTGATGGCTCACAAAACTGTGTGAAATAGAGCAACTGCAAAGATACTGTGGGATGACCCAAGTGATAACAAAACAACTAGTTTTCAGAAACTAACAAGATCGAGATTAGTAAGATGATGAGTGTTCTAACGGGACACTCAAGCTTACAAGCACATCTTCATTGCATAGGACTAGCAGAAAATGATGAATGCAGGGCATGCAGGGAAAACATCGAAACGATGGGACATTTCATGGACATGAGACGTTTAAACGTCTCCTCTATTCAACCTAAACTAACCTAACCTAGGAAACCCGGGCGTGGAATCATTCCTCGAGAACTGGATAGTTTCCATGCTGTAGAACAGCAAGTTGTCAAAGCACGTGAACAGAGGCACTCCACACGGAGGTGTTATCTCGTCCTGCTATGGTTGATTGCTATTAACGAAATATTATTCAAAATCGACCGATGGGGATTAAGGTAATAAGATTGTTTATTAAATCCTTTCAAGGAAACAAATATTTATTTGCATTTAAGTATTCAGAAAATCAATAAAATTTTTATGTTTCTCAGTAATTCGATCTTCATTTTTTTCAGAAATTCCAAATGTTCGTAAAATTGCTTTCTAATTGAAAATATGGATGTAACGAAAGTGACTTTAGCGATAGCGAATATTAAAATGTATTTCTTGCGAAAGCGAATAATAGTTTGACACTTTAGAACCAACAAAATTAAGGACCAGAATTTATACTTTTCCAGGATATTAAAGTATTAAGGATGTTTTCAATATTTTGACCTCCTGTTACATATTTTTGTCAACTGTTTTGAAAAGGAGTAGTAGAGGATTTCATTTGTATTAATATCCTCAAAATGTGTGAAGCGGTTAAGAAGATATGATAGTTTTAACAAATGGAACCGAATACTGAAATATATTTTTGCGAAGGCGAATATTCCAAAGATGGTTTCTGAGAATGTTAAAAATTATGCGAATAATTCGCTTTCGCATATGCGAATGCGAATATTCTTTACATCCTTGACTGAAAAGGTATAGTCTTGCATATAGACGCATTACATGATGGATTGGCAACAAATAAATTAATTACTTATGTCATTTTAAATTATAAGATATAAGTCTAAATCAATGAAAAATTAAATTCGAAAAATTTCAAAAATTCTTCAAAAGCTTTTTAAACAAAGTATTTTTGGAGAAATTCCTAAACAATTATTTTATTTGTATTCAAACACATATTTTATTTGAGAAAATTAGATTGCAAATATATTTTGTTGTAATAAATTAATATATCCGTTCCATTTGTATTGATTTTCTAATAAAATGCATGTGCTCTGAAATATATAATATTTAAAAATGTGTGTTCCAAATATTTTTTTCGAATCAAACAAATACAAAAATTTGATTTTGCCCGGGTACGTATAGATAAGTATTATGCTTCATGGGGAAAAATCGCCATATTTGGTATGTTTGAATTGGAAAAAATATATTTGGAAAAGACATTTTTGAATATAATATATTTCTGATCAAATACAATTTATTAGATTATTATGTGAAAGTGAATAATATTTATTTGGAGCGCATATGTTAATATTTTAGAACAAGATATATTTGCGAACTAATTTTCTCAAATAAAATATGTATTTAAATACAAATAAAATTATTGTTTAGAAATTATTATTATATTTATTATAAGTTAAAAACGGCATCTGTAGCATTAAATGTTCCTAGTCATTAGATGTAGTCTTTAAACAATTTACTGTTTTTCACAAACATTAAAAATTTCTATAAAAATAACTTTGAATTGCTCAAAAACTTAAACCATTAGGGTATAAATATATTTTCTGAATATCTATGTGCAAATATGTTTCGGGAATATTAGACTCAAATAAAAATATATTAGAGCGCCCCAGTAGGTGAGCAGGTAGCGTGCTCGCCTCTGAGTTTGGGGTCGTGCGTTCGATTCCGGCCGGAGGCTCTGGTCTGTCGCTGCAAAAATCTAGTCACTTGCATGGTCTTTGTAATAAGGCTCTTCCCTGGACCGTAAAATTAGAATATAAATTAACTTTGTATTGTAATTCATACAAATGAAATTATATTAGGATGGAAACAAAGATTTGTTCTCCAAAATATATAATACAAGCCCGGTCCACTTCGTTGCCCCAAATTTTAGTTTAGTGAAATTGGAAGATATCTTGTGTTTTGTATAGGACTCTCGATAACCACAGATAAAAATGTAATAACCTTGCCCAAATAGTTTATCTCAATTGCATATATCGCCAGGTTTTGTATTTTACCAAGCATAGTTCTGTCCAATATACCCGTACCAAATACCATGACGATTGTTTCAACGGTTCTCCAGATATTTCTTTTTCAATACGGAAGACGCCGACCTTTCCGATATCGCCAATTTTCTATATGCTCTTACATATTGCTGTCAAAAACATACATAAAAGGTACATAGCACGATCAAAGACAATTGTTGTGATGGCGGAACCATTTTAGCATTAGTGTGGAAAAAGTAATATTTTCGCATTTGAGGAGTGTCATAATTTTACAAACGAAATCAAAGCTCCTTCATACGGCTACACCATTTAAAAATGCTGTTTCAGTGGAAAATATAGAAAAATTTTTACATTTTTTGCACAAACGAAATCACCACTAATTTCAAAATTTGTCCATGTTTTGACCAATCACATATAAGTGCTACCATCAGAAACCTGTAAATAAAATTACAGCACTCTGACTAACAAATTGTGCATGATATCTCAATTTCAAAATGGTTCGATCCCGCTCATTTTTTTGAGCAATCACGTAGACTGCCGCCAGATACGTATTAATATACTTACAGCACTCTCGCTAACAAAATGTGCAATATATCTCAATTGATCAAGTGATCCGATCCCGCCCATTTTTGGTACTATCAAGTTTTTTGCTTTCAGAAGCATACACACAAAATGTCAGCATAATCTAGAGAGCCGTTCCCTAGATATTGATTTTTCAATGATAGGGCGTGGGGGCGGTACCGCGCCCACTTCAGATATCAAAAATTTGAGTAGCCTATTTTTCCTCCCAGACCTAATACTACATTCTGTTAAAATTTCGTGAAGATCTGTTCAGCGGTTTAGACGTCTATACGGAACCAACAAACAAACAAACACAAATTCATTTGTATACCCTACACCACACTGTGGTACAGGGTATTATAACTTTGTGCATTTGTTTGTAACACCCAAAAAGAGAAAAAATAGACCCATCGTTTATTATACCGATCGACTTAGAATCAGATATAGATATAGCCCCCATATATATGTTACCCCCGATTTGGCGCGTAAGCGCTGTAAAAACTGTATTTTATATCCGATCAGTACGAAATTCTGCAGAAAGAGGTTTTATATAACATGAATAAACACTGTCAAATTTGGAAGAAATCGGTTCATACTTAGATATAGGTCCCATATATCTGTTCTCCCGATTAAACATGTAAGCACTGTAGAAACTGTATTTTATATCCGATCAGTACGAATTTGGCAAAAAGAAGTTTCTTATTACATGACTTAACACTGCCAAATTTGAGGGAAATCGGTTCAGATTTAGATATAGCCCCCTTATATATGTTACCCCCGATTTGACTTGAAAGCGCTGTAGAAACTGTATTTTGTATACGATCAGTGTGAAATTCAGGAGAAAGAGGTTTCTTATTACATGAAATAATACCGCTAAATTCGGGGGAAATCGGTTCAGATTTAGATATAGCCCCCATACGTATGTTACACCCGATTTGACTGGTAAGCGGCGTAGATACTGTATTTTATATCCGATCAGTACGAAATTCGACAAAAAGAGGTTTCTTATTACATGACTGAGCATTCAGGGAAAATAGGTTCAGATTTAGATATCTAAATATATAAAGAAGAATGTGTGTTTGTTTGTTTGTTGGTTTGTTTGTACCGAATAGACGTCTAAACGGCTGGACCGATCTTCTTGAAATTTTCACAGAATGTACATATGTGGGGCGTGGTGAAAATAGGGTACTTGAATTTTCGATATATCAAGTGGGCGTGGCCCCGCCCATATAAGACAAATTTTAAAATTGAGATATCTTGCACAATTTGGTAGCGAGAGTGCTGTAATTTTGTACATATGTATCTGGTGGCAGTCTACGTGATTGGGCCAAAAATGGGCGGGATCGGACCAATGGGCGTGGCACCGCCCATAGAAGCCAAATTTTAAAAATTATATATCTAGCACAATTTATTAGTGAGAGTGATGCAATTAAGTGCGTATATATATCTGGTGGCAATGTACCTGATTGGTCCAAAAATGGGCTGGATCGGACCAAAGGGCGTGGCCCCGCCCATATAAGCCACATTTTGGAATTGAGATATCTTACACAATTTGTTAGTGAGAGTGTTGTACTTTGGTGCATATGTATCTGGTGGTAGTCTACGGGATTGGTCCAAAACAGGGCGGGATCGGATCAATGGGCGTGGCCACGCCCACATAAGACAAACTTTTAAATTGCGATATCTTACACAATTTGTTAGCGAGAGTGCTGGAATTTTGTGTATATGTATCTGGTGGCAGTCTACGTGATTGGTCCAAAAATGGGCGGAATCGGGCCAACGGGCGTGGCACCACCCATATAAACCAAAATTGAGATATCTTGCACAATTTATTAGCGAGGGAGCTGGAATTTTGTGTATATATATCTGTTGGCGATCTACGTAATTGGTTCAAACATGGGCGGGATCGGACCAATGGGCGTGGCCCCGCCCATATAAGCCAAATTTTGGAATTGAGATATCTTACACAATTTGTTGGTGAGAGTGTTGTACTTTGGTGCATATGTATCTGGTGGTAGTCTACGGGATTGGTCCAAAAAAGGGCGGGATCGGATCAATAGGCGTGGCCACGCCCACATAAGACAAATTTTTAAATTGCGATATCTTACACAATTTGTTAGCGAGAGTGCAGTAATTTTGTACATATGTATCTAATGGCAGTCTACGTGATTGGTCCAGAAATAGGTGGGATCGGACCAATGGGCGTGGCACCGCCCATATAAGCCAAATTTTAAAAATGATATATCTTGCACAATTTGTTAGCGAGAGTGCTGGAATTTTGTGTATATGTATCTGGTGGCAGTCTACGTGATTGGTCCAAAAATGGGCGGAATCGGGCCAATGGGCGTGGCACCACCCATATAAACCAAAATTGAGATATCTTGCACAATTTATTAGCGAGGGAGCTGGAATTTTGTGTATATATATCTGTTGGCGATCTACGTGATTGGTTCAAACATGGGCGGGATCGGACCAATGGGCGTAGCCCCGCCCATACAAGCAAAATTTTGAATTTCAGATATCTTGCACAATTTGTTAGCGAGGGAACTGGAATTTTGTATATATATATCTGTCTACGTGATTGGTCCAAAAATGGGCGGGGTCGGACTAATGGGCGTGACCCCGCCCCTTCAAGCCAAATTTTCAAAATGATATATCTTGCACAATTTGTTAGCGAGAGTGCTGGAATTTTGTGTATATTTATCTGGTGGCAGTCTACGTGATTGGTAAAAATGGGCGGAATCGGGCCAATGGGCGTGGCCCCGCCCTTGCAAGCCAAATTTTGAAATTGAGATATCTTGCACAATATGTTAGCGAGAGTGCTGTAATTTTGTGCATATGTATCTGGTGGTAGTCTACGTGATTGATTTAAAAATGGGCGGAATCGGGCCAATGGGCGTGGCCCGCCCATACAAGCTAAATTTTGAAATTGAGATATCTTGCACAATTTGTTAGCGAGAGTGCTGTAACTTTGTTCATATGTATCTGGTGGTTGTCTACGTGATTTGCAAAAAATGGGCGGGATCTGACTAATGGGCTTGGCACCGCCTATATAAGCCGAATTTTTAAATTTAGATATTTTTCAAAATATGTTAGAGATAGTGTTGTAATTCTGTGTATATGTATCTGGTGGTAGCTACGTGATTGGTTCAAAAATGTGCGTGATCGGAACAATGGGCGTGACCCCGTCCATATAAGTAAAAATTTTGAATTGAGATATCTTCCACAATTTTTTGGCGAGAGTGCTGTAATTTAGTACATGTGTATCTGGTGGTAGTCTACCTGATTGATTTAAAAATGGGCGGGATCGGACCAATGGGCGTGGCCCCGCTCATATAAGTCAAATTTTGAAATTGAGATAGCTTGAAAATTTTGTTAGCGAGAGTGCTGTAATTTTGTACATATATATCCGGTGGTAGTCTACGAGATTTTTCCAAAAATAGCCGGGATCGGACCAAAGGGCGTGGCCCCGCCCACATAAACCAAATTTTGAAATTGAGCTATCTTGCACAATCTGTTTGCGAGAGTACTGTAATTTTGTATATATGTGTCTGGTGGAAGCCTACGTGATTGGTCTAAAAATGAGCGGGATCTGACTAATGGGCTTGGCACCGCCTATATAAGCCGAATTTTTAAATTTAGATATTTTTCACAATATGTTAGAGAGAGTGCTGTAATTTTGTGCATGTGTATCTGGTGGTAGTCTACGTGATTGGTTTAAAAATGGGAGGAATCGGATCAATGGGCGTGGCCTTGCCAATATAAGCAACCTTTTGAAATTGAGGTATTTTGCACAATCTGTTTGCGAGAGTACTGTAATTTTGTATATTTGTGTCTGGTGGAAGCCTACGTGATTGGTCTAAAAATGAGCGGGATCAGACCAAAGGGTGTGCCCCGCCCATGTAACCCAAATTTGAGCTATCTTGCACAATTTAGTAGTGATAGTACGGTAATTCTGTTTATATGTTTCTGGTTGCAGTCTACGTGATTAGTTAAAAAGTGGGCGAGATCAGAGTAAAGGGCGTGGCCCCGTCCATATAAGCCACATTTTGAAATTGAGATATCTTGCACAATTTGTTAGCGAGAGTGCTGTTATTTTATGTATACGTATTTGGTGGCAGGATTCGCGATTGGTTCAAAAATGGACGGGATCGGAAATCTTAGTCTGGGGTAACGAAGTGGACCGGGTCCAGCTAGTATAATATATATAAAAGAGAGTGTCTGTTTGTGGGTTTGTTTGTTTGTTTGTTTGTTCCGTATAGACGTCTAAACGGCTAGACCGATCATCTTGAAAATTTCTCAGAATGTACATGTGTAGGGGGTGCTGAAAATAGTGTACTAGAATTTTCGATATATCAAGTGGGCGTGGCCCGGCCCACATAAGACACATTTTACAATTGAGATATCTTGCACAATTTGTTACCGCGAGACCTGGAATTTTGTATATATATATATATCCGTTGTCGACCTACATGATTCGTCCAAAAATGGGCGGGTTCGGACCAATAGGCGTGGCCCCGCCCATATAGCCAAATTTTTAAATTATGATATTTTGCACAATTTGATAACGAGAGTGCTGGAATTTTGTGTATATGTATATGGTGGCAGTCTACATGATTGGTCCAAAAATGGGCGGGATCAGAACAATGGGCGATGATCTGATGATAGCCTACGTGAATGTTCTAAAAAGTGGTGGGATCGGATCAATGGGCCTGGTCCCGGCCATATAAAACAAATTTTAAAATTGAGATATCACGCACAATTTGTTAGCGAGAGTGCTGTGATTTTGTGCATCTCACGCAGTCTACGTGATTACACAAAAAAGGGCGGCACCGCCCATAGGAGCCTAATTTTTAAATTGAGATATCTTGCACAATTTGGTTAAGTGAGCGCTGCAGTTTTGGGTATATGTATCTGATGACAGTCTACGTGATTCGAAATAGGCGGGATCAGACCAATGGACGTTGCACCGCCTATGCGAGTATAAGCCAAATTTTGCAATTGAGAGTCATATCTTGCACAATTTTTTATCGAGAGTGCTGTATTTTGTTGCATATCGATCTGGTGATAGTCTACGTGAATGGTCCAAAAGGGTTGGGATCGGACCAATGGGCGTGGCCCCACCTTTATAAGCAAATTTCTGAAATTGAAATACCTTGAACAATTTGTTAGCGAGAGTGTTGTAATTTTGTGAATGTGCATTTGATGGCAGTCTACGTAATTGGTTAAAAAATGGGCGGGATCGGACCAAATGGCGTGACCCCGCCCATATGAGCCATTTTTTGAAATATATCTCGAAAAATTTGTTAGCGAGAATGCTGCTTATTTTATGTATATGCATTTGGTGGCGGTATTTGTGATTGGTAAAAAAATGAACGGAATCGGAAATCTGAAGTCTGGGGCAACGAAGTGGACCGGGTCCAGCTAGTAACCTATATTTTATAGTCGGCCCCTCCCGACTTTCTGTCTTTCCTTACTGGTTATATATATATAGACTTAGAAAACTTCAGTACTCTCGCTAATAAATTGAGCAAGATATCTCAATTTAAAAATTTGGCATATATATATGGGAGGGGCCACGCTCTTTGTTCCGCCCATTTTTGGACCAATCGCGTAGAATGCCAGCTGATAAATATACACAAAATTACAGAACTCTCGCTAATAAATTGTGCAAGATATCTCAATTTAAAAATGTTGCCTATATGGGCGGGGCAACGCCCATTGATCTGATGTCGCCCATTTTTGGACAAATTACGCACACTGCTACCAGATATATATACGCAAAATTTCATCACTATCGCTAACAAATTATACAAAATATTTCAATTTCAAAATTTGGCTTATATGGGCGGGGCCACGCCCATTGGTCCACTTTCGCCCATTTTTCAAATGATCTGCCACTAAATGTATACACACAAAATTTCAGCACTCTAGTTTAAAATTTTTCTCAATATCAAAATTTCACCCAGACACACATACAAACAAACCCACAAACAGACAATCTCTTTTATATATATAGACTAGCTGGACCCGGTCCACTTCGTTGTCCCAGATTTCAGATTTCCGATCCCGTCCATTTTTGCACAAATCACGTAAACTGTCACCAAACACATAGACATACACAAAATTACAGCACTGTCACTAACAAATTGATCAAGATATATCAATTTAAAAACAGTGCTCACATGGGAGGACCCATTGGTCCGATCCCGCCGATTTGTGACCAATCACGTAGACTGCCACCTGATTCTTATGCTCATAATTACAGCACTCTCTCTAACTAATTGTACAAGATATCTCAATTTCAAAATATGGCATATATCGTCGCTTGGATGACCAACTGCAGTAACTGACATTTTCAAAATTGTTCAGGAGAGCAGTTTTTCTGTTTTTGAGACAATGTTCCTTCTTCCCCACGGCGTAATATTTATTATATTTCCAATTTGCTTTTCTCATTGTGTACTTTACTCCATCTTTTTCAATATTATTAGCAAAAAAATAAAATAAATTAATTATAATGCATGTTTTTCATAAACAATGCAGATACGTCACTTTGTGGGAAAAAAAATTATGCTTAATGTCAGTTACGACTGATTTCCGCCCAGCCCAAACGGCTAACGCTAGAGTCATGAAATTTGGTAGGATGGTAGTCCTTGCTATATAGACGTGCAATATAGAAGGGTTTTTCGAAATTTTGGGCGCACAATGGGTCAAAAAAGAAAAAATTATGGTATCACAGCCAAATTCAAACGGCTGGAGCTAGAATTGCAACACTTCGTGTGAGGTAAGGGTCTAGGGCGAAGATTCGGTATGAATCACAATATTTCGAAATTAAAAAATTTTGTTAGATATGGTACAGTGGGGCAAAAAGGGTTAAATATGGTACAGTTGGGGAAATATTTTAAATTTGTGCAGTGGGTCAAAAATGTGTTAAATATGGCACAGTGGGACAAAAATGTGTTTAATATTGTGGGGCAACATGGGTTAAATATGCTTAAGATTAAGGTTACGTATGGTACAGTGATGGAAAAATTAAATATTGTGCAGTTGGAAAAAACTGTGTTTAATATTGAACAGTGGGGCAAAAAGTGTTAAATATGGTACAGTGGGGGAAAAAATTCAAATTTGTGCAGTGGGTCAAAATGTGTTAAAGATGGCACAGTGGGACAAAAAGGGTTAAATATGGTACCGTAGTGCAAAAATGGTAAAATATGGTACAATATGGCAAAAAGGGTTAAATATGGTATAGTAGGTTAAATATGGTATAGTAAGGGCTAAGGGTACAAATTTAGATTTTGGAATATACAGTATGTGTTTCTCTTAATACATACTTATAGTGGCAAGGTGGTGCAAAAACGATTAAATGGTGTACAGTTGTGGTTTAATGGCATTTAGAGGTACATTACGGAAAAGGGGTAAATACTGTAACAATATAACTTTTGGAAAATAAATAAGAAATTGTAGGCGATCTTTCGTATTTTAGTGTAGAAAGAGATCCGAGTTTACTTAATTTTCATGTAAGAAGTGTAACTATGTTACGGTACCCTAAACAAAAATAAATAAAGGTTGGGTCTGCGAAGCGCACCGGGTTATAAAATCTACATGTTCTGATATTTTGAATATGTGATACATTTCCTGGTATAAATTAAATAAATAATTTCGAATTTATAATCTGAACATAGAGCGTTACAGTGACTAGGAACGATACGTTGTGATGGTTCAATTTTGTAGACCCTGTACTTCGAATGGATAAAAGATTAAAGTGCCCAATTTTGTTGTTCAGCGACGATAGCTTGTATGACAAACAGACAGTCAGATAGTTTTTTGTCAAAATTGTTCAGGAGAACAGATGTTCCGTTTTTAAGACAATGTTCCTTCTTCCCCACCACTTAATTCCCGTTCATATAAATACTTAACATTGCATAAAGTGTATACTTTTATAGTCCACATGGTATATTAAAAAATAGGCGTTATTGTTATTACATTGTTTTCAAATGGGCACTCTATTCGTTAGGATATTAAAATGTCATTCAAAGAGACGGAAAGCCATCTCTCAATCGAAAATACATCACGTTTTCATTATATATTTATAATCGGGATATAATTAATTACACTTTTATATTCATCCTAATAATTTCTTACTTAATCATTAGTATACGGAATCTATATGTATATAAATTGATGTGTTTGTTGTTACGTATGGACTCCAAAATAACTGGACCGATATTGATAAAGTTTACAGGGAATCTTCAGATTATCCTAGCGGGTGACATAGGCTATATTAGTTATTGATTGAGGAGGCGTGACCCCGCCCAAATTAGCCAATTTGGAGTTATTTTCTTAGTGATTCCTACTGTTCCTACCTACTACGATTGGATTATCGAGATTCCTACTGTCGTTATCTGACGATTGGGAATGGACCGTGATCCCGTTTCGACCGTAATCGGTCCAAAAATTAGCAACGAGTGGGCTGGGTCTACCAAGTACTCCATAAGTTTTTGCAATAATGAACAAACATTTCAGAAGAACGAATTATTAAGTGACATATTGCACTTACGTCTCTTGGTGAAAATAATTTTTTGCATTGTGTCAGTTACGTCTCAAATCATTTACCGTTTTTTGAGAAAACGGTAATATATATGCACAAAATTTATACACACGTTGTACTTTGACTAGACAAATCGAATGGTGGCCTTAACTCAATTTCTGAAAAATGGTCAGTTACGTCGGTTGGTCATCCAAGCGACGATATGTGCGGTGACGCGTACTTGATGTATCGAAAATTCAAGTACCTTATTTCCACCACCACCTACATATGTACATTCTGTGAGAATATCAAGAAGATCGGCCCAGCCGTTTAGACGTCTATACGGTACAAACAAACAAACAAACCTACAAACACACATTCGCGTTTATATATATAGAAAGCGAAACCCGGTCCACTTCGTTGCCTCACATTACAGATTTCCGAGCTCGTCCATTTTTTACCAATCACGTAGACTGCCATCAACTACATATACACAAATGGGCGGGGCCACGCCCATTGGCCCGATTCCGCAAATTTTGGACCAATCACATAGACTGCCACCAGATACATATACACAAAATTCTATCTCTCTCGCTAACAAATTGTGCAAGATATCTCAAACTCAAAATTTGGTTTATATGGGCGGGGCTACGCCCATTGGTCCGATCCCGCCCATTTTTGGCCAAGCACGTAGATCGCCAACAGATATATATATACACACAATTACAGCTCTCTCGCAAACAAATTGTGCAAGATATCTCGATTTTAAAATTTGCCTTTAAGGGGCGGGGCCACGCCCATTGGCCCGATTCCGCCCATTTTTAGACCAATCACGTAGACTCCCACCAGATACATATACACAAAATTCCATCTCTCTCGCTAACAATTTGTGCAAGATATCTCAAATTCAAAATTTGGCTTATATGGGCGGGGCCACGCCCATTGGTCCGATCCCGCCCAATCACGTAGATCGCCAAAATTACAGCTCTCTCGCTAACAAATTTTGCAAGATATCTCGATTTCAAAATTTGGCTTAAAGGGGTGTGGCCACGCCCATTTTTGGACCAATCACGTAGACAGATATATACTCGTATATATACAAAATTCCAGTTCTCTCGCTAACAAATTGTGCAAGATATCTGAAATTCAAAACTTGGCTTGTATGGGCGGGGTTACGCCCATTGGTCCGATCCCGCCCATTTTTGGACCTATCACGTAGAACGCCAATAGATATATATATATACAAAATTCCAGCTCTCTCGCTAATAAATTGTGCAAGATATCACACTTTTGGCTTATATGGGTGGTGCCACGCCCATTGGCCCGATTCCGCCCATTTTTGGCCCAATCACGTAGCCTGGCACCAGATACATATACACAAAATTCCAGAATTCTCGCTAACAAATTGTGCAAGATATATCATTTTTAAAATTTGGCTAATATGGGCGGTGCCACGCCCATTGGTCCGATTGTAACGGGGTTTTATTCATAGGCTGAGGTAGTTCAGCCGCCTCCAGGATCAATTCAAGGACCCACAAAAACCTTAAATAAGAACACACTATTTTCCCTTTTTCAGGGCAACGAAATTCAGGTTTTATTTATCGTGTTTCTTTGTACAACAAGTAATATTTTATTTTATTCAAATAATGAGTCGCTCTATATAGGATTGTTCGTTGCATGAACGGAGTTTCGCTCTATACGCAGGAGTATGGGTACACGTCTCTAGTGCGTTGGTTTTGCCTGTTCCAGATGTAAGTTGCAGAATAATGGCCGATGAAGATTGTAGGGAAGGCTATCCTTCAATAAGACGGTGGTATGTAAACTATCGTGGCGCTTGACGGACGCCTCATACAGATGCTTGATGGACGCCCCACATAGGCGCGTGGCGGGTTTCGGTGGCGGTAGATGACCCGACGTACTGGCTGTTATCGGATTATGCGGTGTGTTGGTTTTATGACGCACAGGCGGTTGGCGGATTATGCGGCGTGTTGTCTTCGGTTTCGGTAAATGACCCAGTTCTGACGCACAGGCGGTTGGCGGATTATGCGGCCTGGACTTGGTCCTCGGTATAGTGGAGTAGGATTGATCTTCGACGGCAACCTGCGAATGGAACAGACGATTTTATTTAGTGAGAAGTGGCATAAAGACAGTTAATTGAGAAGCGGGCGAACCGCGTAGGCGGGCGAATCGCGTAAGCGGGCAAATCGCGTAAGCGAGCTAATCGCGTAAGCGAGCTAATCGCGTAAGCGAGCGAATCGCGTAAGCGGGCGAACCGCGTAAGAGGGCGAACCTCGTAAGCGAGCTAATCGCGTAAGCGGGCGAACCGCGTAAGAGGGCGAACCTCGTAAGCGAGCTAATCGCGTAAGCGGGCGAACCGCGTAAGCGGGCTGACCACGTGTGCAGTCTTACCGCGTAAGAGGGCGGACCTAGTAAGCGAGCGAATCGCGTAAGCGGGCGAACCGCGTAAGCGGGCTGACCACGTGTGCAGTCTTACCGCGTAAGAGGGCGGACCTCGTAAGCGAGCGAATCGCGTAAGCGGGCGAACCGCGTTAAAGCCCTGAAAAGGACCGTTCTACTACTACTAGCCCTGAAGAGGACTATTGGGGCGGATCTCTGTTGCTTCGGGTTAAGTATTCGGACTGCGGACTATGCCACTTGTCTTTCAACTCGGTTGGTAGCTCCGTTGATCCACACCATTGACTGAAAAATGTCAACACCTTATACCACTGGCTATACAGAGTCAACGAGAATTATATGCACAGCGTGTATTTCAATTTACTTTCATGTTACACCCGAAGCAAGAAAGTATAAGCATAGTCATATATTCATTATGAGTGGCTGTGGCTGTCAATGGTTGTATGTGGGTGCGTGCGTGTGTTCGCTGTGATATAAGCATAGCCATGTATTCATACTGAGTGGCTGTGGCTGTCAATGGTTGTATGTGGGTGCGTGCGTGTGTTCGCTGTGATGGCTTAGCACAGTGGTGAAGGTGGATGATCTTGCCTTTGCGTTTGATGACGTCAATGGGGGATCGTAGTGGCTAACTTAGAGAGAATGCCAATGCACAGTGGTATTAAATGACTATGTGCGGATAAAATAACATTTTGTCCGTTACATTCCCTCCCTACTTAACGAAAGAAAAACCAAAGGTTTTTCTTTTTTTATTGGGCGAGTTTTGACCTAGAGGCCCTCAATACTATATAATGTATATATTACTAAGCAGGCTTAAAAAATATGTGATTTCTTTTTTTCCTGTCCTACAGCTTCTTTTTCTCTTACTTTAGATTCATTTTATTGTTTATACTTAAATTTAAGAATTTCTCTCTGATCAGGCTTCGGTTTTCGGTCATATGCGTTTGCGTCAATTATTTTTCCTGAACTATTATCCAGTTTGACAATGTTTGGATCTATGACCTGGGATACGGTGCGTGGTTCTCCAATTTTTCCTGCGATTGATAGTTTAATCTTGTTCCTTCGACAGACTTTGTTGCCTACCATCAGTGCCTTTGGTCCGGTTACGACTTTTGACAAACTGTATGGTATGAAAGATCGTTCAGTGGGTCTTTCAGTCGGCAGTTTATCTTTTTGTACGATAGCTACTGTCATCATAGTTGACTTGCGTGGAAAATGCTTTTGTTCGGACCGTCTGTTATTGCGGGGTGTAATGCGGTGTTTATCAATTTCTCTAACGGCTCTGCATTTCTCAAAATGGGAATGGTGTTCCTTTGAAAGTAACTCCGATTTCTCCTTTTTCTCGGTAGCCAGGAAATCACGCGATGTCATAGTGTAAAGAGGATGTGGAAATTTCTCTTTTTTTGTGGTTAGATCTGTGTCGTCGATGTACAGTCTGATGTTTCGTTGACTTAAGAAATCCATGCCAAGAATCATTGTCTCCGCCAGTGATGGAATTACAGCTACTCTCAGCGGTGTTGATTTCTCTGTTGTCTTTCTCCATATACCACAGAGAATACGTCAAAGTCATTCAAACATCTTTGAAATCACATCGTCACCACATAAGAACAGACTGGCCAATGCTCAAGACCAGCATTGTTAACGCGGCGAGAAATATTATAGGCTATAGATACAAGGGATCTAAACGAGTGCATCAATTTGACGATTGCAGATGGTAACTGTAATGAAATAGCGACTCTGAGGTACATCTTCAAGTTGGCTATTGGTGTCTCGACAGGAACACTGACGTGTTAATATACCTTCTTTTCCGCAATATGAACAGAAAAGTATACCCACATTTGTGCATTGTGATCGAAAATGTCCTGGGCCTTTACATCTCCAACAGTGGCTATGTCTCCTATACTCCTCTGGTTGCTCCGAGACCATATGTGATGTATGCGGCTGACTTGGTCTAGATTCATCCATTTTTAACTGTTCGAAGTCATCTGTTAGACTAATTAGTTCGTCGAGATTGTGAAAATCATGTCTTCGTATGTAGTGTCTGTAATCAGGCTTGAGACCTTCATATATTCTATCTAGATGATTCATCTCCCGGAGTTGAGGGTGCTGACGCGCAGTGGTGAGCATTTGTAGGATGTAATCTTTAGCACTTTCCCTGTTATACTGCCGACGGTTATAGAACGACAGTTCCAATTGAGTTAAATGCCTTTTCGATATAAAGAATTTTTCGGCTTCCATGCGAAATTCGGCCCAGGTTGTAATGTCAGTTCTCTTGATTCGGAACCACTTCAGTGCATTTCCTTTCAGAATGCCAATAAGTGTGGGAAGAAGACGATCCTTTGGAATACTGTAGCATTCAGCAAACTCTTCCGAGCGTTCAAGAAACTCAAGCAGGTCGGCATCTCCCGAAAATTGTATACCCCATCTCTGAACCAAACTCATTATCTCATGGTCCGAAATCTCCTGTCGCTTCTGGGTACTTGACGTAGTGGTCTGGGTATCGCTATGGGGTTGTATTACCGTTTGTTCTTCTGCATTTATCTCTGCTTCTAAGTCTCGCAGCAAGTTCTCCCATGAAATCCTCAGTTTCTTCGCGCGAACTTGCTTGGCGAGTTCTTTTCGGAGATATTCTATGGTATTGCCTTCAGTCTGGATTCCAGCGGTTTGACATTGATAAACCAATTGATCTTTCTTTAATAGGTAAATCCAACCCAGCCATTCAGTACCCAGATGCGTGGAGTGACTCATTTTTGTATTTTCATGTGTTGTAGTAGTCTTATCGTGTGTTGGACTAGATTCTCCCTCGTTGGCGGGTTTTTCAGTTTTTTCCGCAGTGCGATTTGGAATCTGTCCCTGCTCGGGCGCCATTTGTAACGGGGTTTTATTCATAGGCTGAGGTAGTTCAGCCGCCTCCAGGATCAATTCAAGGACCCACAAAAACCTTAAATAAGAACACACTATTTTCCCTTTTTCAGGGCAACGAAATTCAGGTTTTATTTATCGTGTTTCTTTGTACAACAAGTAATATTTTATTTTATTCAAATAATGAGTCGCTCTATATAGGATTGTTCGTTGCATGAACGGAGTTTCGCTCTATACGCAGGAGTATGGGTACACGTCTCTAGTGCGTTGGTTTTGCCTGTTCCAGATGTAAGTTGCAGAATAATGGCCGATGAAGATTGTAGGGAAGGCTATCCTTCAATAAGACGGTGGTATGTAAACTATCGTGGCGCTTGACGGACGCCTCATACAGATGCTTGATGGACGCCCCACATAGGCGCGTGGCGGGTTTCGGTGGCGGTAGATGACCCGACGTACTGGCTGTTATCGGATTATGCGGTGTGTTGGTTTTATGACGCACAGGCGGTTGGCGGATTATGCGGCGTGTTGTCTTCGGTTTCGGTAAATGACCCAGTTCTGACGCACAGGCGGTTGGCGGATTATGCGGCCTGGACTTGGTCCTCGGTATAGTGGAGTAGGATTGATCTTCGACGGCAACCTGCGAATGGAACAGACGATTTTATTTAGTGAGAAGTGGCATAAAGACAGTTAATTGAGAAGCGGGCGAACCGCGTAGGCGGGCGAATCGCGTAAGCAGGCAAATCGCGTAAGCGAGCTAATCGCGTAAGCGAGCTAATCGCGTAAGCGAGCGAATCGCGTAAGCGGGCGAACCGCGTAAGAGGGCGAACCTCGTAAGCGAGCTAATCGCGTAAGCGGGCGAACCGCGTAAGAGGGCGAAGCTCGTAAGCGAGCTAATCGCGTAAGCGGGCGAACCGCGTAAGCGGGCTGACTACGTGTGCAGTCTTACCGCGTAAGAGGGCGGACCTCGTAAGCGAGCGAATCGCGTAAGCGGGCGAACCGCGTAAGAGGGCGAACCTCGTAAGCGAGCTAATCGCGTAAGCGGGCGAACCGCGTAAGCGGGCTGACCACGTGTGCAGTCTTACCGCGTAAGAGGGCGGACCTCGTAAGCGAGCGAATCGCGTAAGCGGGCGAACCGCGTAAGCGGGCTGACCACGTGTGCAGTCTTACCGCGTAAGAGGGCGGACCTCGTAAGCGAGCGAATCGCGTAAGCGGGCGAACCGCGTTAAAGCCCTGAAAAGGACCGTTCTACTACTACTAGCCCTGAAGAGGACTATTGGGGCGGATCTCTGTTGCTTCGGGTTAAGTATTCGGACTTCGGACTATGCCACTTGTCTTTCAACTCGGTTGGTAGCTCCGTTGATCCACACCATTGACTGAAAAATGTCAACACCTTATACCACTGGCTATACAGAGTCAACGAGAATTATATGCACAGCGTGTATTTCAATTTACTTTCATGTTACACCCGAAGCAAGAAAGTATAAGCATAGTCATATATTCATTATGAGTGGCTGTGGCTGTCAATGGTTGTATGTGGGTGCGTGCGTGTGTTCGCTGTGATATAAGCATAGCCATGTATTCATACTGAGTGGCTGTGGCTGTCAATGGTTGTATGTGGGTGCGTGCGTGTGTTCGCTGTGATGGCTTAGCACAGTGGTGAAGGTGGATGATCTTGCCTTTGCGTTTGATGACGTCAATGGGGGATCGTAGTGGCTAACTTAGAGAGAATGCCAATGCACAGTGGTATTAAATGACTATGTGCGGATAAAATAACATTTTGTCCGTTACACGATCCCGCCCATTTTTGGACCAATCACGAAGACTGCCACCAGATACATATGTACAAAATTACATCACTCTCGTTAACAAATTGTACAAGATATCTCAATTTTAAAATATGTTTTATGTGGGCGGGGCCACGCCCACTTGATATATCGAAAATTCAAGTACCCTATTTTTACCACGCCCCACACATGTACATTCTGTGAAAATTTCAAGAAGATCGGTCCAGCCGTTTAGACGTCTATACGGTACAAACAAACCAACAAACAAACACACATTCTTCTTTATATATATAGATAGATACACAAAATTACAGCACTCTCACTAACAACGGTGCAATTTTAAAATTTGGTTTATATGGGCTGGTCACCCCCATTGGTCCTATCATGCCCATTTTTGTTCCACTCTCGTAGACTACTACCAGCACTCTCGCTAACAAATTGTGCAAGATATCTCAATTTCAAAATGTGGCTTATATGTCCGCCTATTGATCCGATGCCGCCCATTTTTGGACCAATTACGTAGAGTACCACCAGATAAATATGCACAAAATTACAGCACTCTTGCTAACAAATTGTCAAAATTTGGCTTATATGGGCGGCACCACACCTATTCCACCAGATCTAACAGGTGGCGCAAAAGTAACCTTTCGATGTTTTGTGCCAAAGTCACCGACCGATTATTGGTCAAATAAATAGTCAGCAATATTCCGCGTTCTGGAGCAGTGTAGCGTAACATTGTTTATTAACGTGTATTTCGCATATGTTTACTACACAAATTTCAAAACAGAACTGACATTAGGGGCCAATCGCAAAATTTATAGCATTTTCTGATAGGAGGATTACTTTTGCGCCACCTTGTATATATGTAAAGAATAATGTGTGTTTGTTTGTTGGTTTGTTTGTACCGTATAGACGCCTAAACGGCTGGACCGATCTTCTTGAAATTTTCACAGAATGTACATGTGTGGGTCGTGGTGAAAATAGGGTACATGAATTTTCGATATATCAAGTGGGCGTGGCCCCGCCCACATACGACAAATTTTAAAATTGAGATATCTTACACAATTCGTTAGCGAGAGTGCTCTAATTTTGTACATATGTATCGTGATTGGTCCAAAAATGGGCGGGATCGGACCAAAGGCCCTGGCCCCGTCCATATAAGCCAAATTTAAAAAATGATATATCTTGCGCAATTTGTTAGCGAGAGTGCTGGAATTTCGCGTATATGTATTTGGTGGCAGTCTACGTGACTGGTCCAAAAATGGGCGTGGCACCGCCCATATAAGCCAAATTTTGAATTTGACTTATCTTGTACCATTTGTTAGCGAGAGTGCTGTAATTTTGTGCATATATATCTGGTGGTAGTCTACGTGATTGGTCCAAAAATGGGATGAATCGGATCAATAGGCGTGGCCGCATATACATATAAGCAACCTTTTGAAATTGAGGTATCTTGTTTGCGAGAGTGCTGTAATTCTGTTTATA
This sequence comes from Eudasyphora cyanicolor, assembly GCA_963930755.1. Taxonomy (NCBI): domain Eukaryota; kingdom Metazoa; phylum Arthropoda; class Insecta; order Diptera; family Muscidae; genus Eudasyphora; species Eudasyphora cyanicolor. Next base: position 98,529,590 of record OZ005737.1, read on the forward strand.
TGTATCTAGTGGTAGTCTACGTGACTGTTCCAAAAATGTAGGGGATCGGACAATGGGCGTGACCCCGCCCATACAAGCCACATTTTGAAATTTAGATATCTTGCACAATTCTTTATCGAGAGGGCTGTAGTTTTGCGCATATGTATCTGGTGGTAGTCTACGTGATTAATGCAAAAATGGGCGGGATCAGACCAATGGGCCAAAGCTAAATTTTTAAATTGAGATATCTTCACAATTTCTTTCGAGAGTGCTCTTATTTAATAGAGATGTTTTTGGTGGCAGTATTCGTGATTGGTTCAAAAATGGACGGGATCGGAAATCTAAATCTGGGGCAACGAAGTGGACCGCGTCCAATTCTGCAACGAAGTGGACCGGGTCCATAATATATACACAATATTACACCTCTCTCGCTAACAAATACACAGATACATACACACAAAATTCCAGCTCTCCACTTCCATTTGTCCGATCCCGCCCATTTTAGGACCAATCACGTAGATCGCCAAAAGATATATATACACAAAATGACTGCTGCCCCTATAACAAATTGTGCAAGATATCTCGATTCTAAAAGTTGCCTTAAAGGGGCGGGGCCACGCCCATTGGCTCGACCCCGCCCATTTTTGGACCAATCACGTAGACTGTCTTCAGATACATATATATAAAAAAATTCCAGCTCTCTCGCTAACAAATTGTGCAGATATCTCAAATTCAAAATTTGGCGTGTATGGGTCCAAGCCCATTTGCCCGATTCCGCCCATTTTGGGACCACTAACGTAGACTGACACCAGATATATACAGTAGTTTTGTCTTACCTACACAAACAACATTTGCAAGCTTTTCAGTGCAGGTAAATTAAAATTACTTACCTGCATCGATATGCCGGTAAATCAAATCAGTTACGTGCATCGATATGCAGGTAAATAAAATCAGTTACGTGCATCGATATGCAGGTATATACAAATTGAACCCGAAGCTAATCGTCGTACTATGAAACAGAATGACCATTGATTTAAGGCATATTCATATTTATAGCATGTTATATTATTATTACAGTTATATTAAATTAAAAAATTATTTTATGAAAAAATCAGTTATTGATTAAATTAATGTAAAACGTAAACTTAAACAAGTAAGAAAGTTTCAGTCGGGTAAACCGACTAAGGTATACCCTCACTTTGTGAGTAATGTAATATATAACATTACACCAATAAATCTGTCAATTTGTGTGGGAGGTACCAGAAGGGGGTTTCCAAATACACATATTTTTCGGAAAACAGTACATTCTTAAATACATTGCATTGTGCTGAACTATAAGCGTTTATGTGCACTGGTATATTAAATATATCATTTTGTGTGGGAGGTACAAAAAGGGGCGGTGTGATAACGCCCACTTTTTACAGGACTATAGGCACTATAACAGCATTACACTGTACAAAATTTCAAGTATTTGTATGCACTGGTATTAAAGTTATAAGCCGTTTACTTTTGGTACGAAACGGTCCATTTGTGTGGGAGGTACCAAAATGGGCTGTACAATAATGCCCATTTTTTACCGGACTATAGGCGCTACAAAAACATTATACTGTAGAAAATTTCAAGCATTTTTATGCACTTGTATTAAAGTTATAAGCAGTTAAATTTTAATGCAAAATGGTCCATTTGTGTGGAAGGTACCAAAAGGGGCATGTCAACTTCACCCATTTTTCTCGAGTTAATAGCGACTAATATACTAATATTATGTGCAGAATTTCAAAAGATTCGAATAAGTAGTATAGAAGTTATTAAAGAATCAATATTTCACTAAATTTTAACCCTTTGTGTGGGAGGTACCAGAAGGAGTAAACCAATATGGCCCATCTTCGAACTCATCCGGAGATAGATCAAAATATTACCACATACCAAATTTGAAGTTAATCGGTTACTCCTTTCGAGAGTTATCGTGCGCACCAGCCAGCAGACAGACAGACAGACAGACAGACAGACAGACAGACAGACAGACAGACAGACGGACGGACATTGCTCATTCGACTTAAAATGACCCAAAACGGATTTCCTCCGAACATACTTAGGGTCTTAGATCACTCCTTCGATGTGTTACACTTTTTTCCGTAGCAAATGATATATACCCTCGTCACACTAAAGTGAGGGTATAATAAGGAATACAAAAACAAATTCATTTACTTATGATAAATTAAAAATATTAGGATCTTTATGAGAAACTAGCATTAACCCGCTGCGCTTCGCAGCCCCCATCTTTTATTTATTTTCGGTTTAGGGTACTGTTAAATAGTTATAACTTATTACATATGGTACAAAATGAAGAAGATTTGATTACTTTTATATTTTATTTTATTTTATAAAATACGACCCCTCGTTTCATTTCTAGTTTGTGTTCCAAGAGTTACCCTGACATCATGGTACAATATTTATCCCTTTTCCCACTGTACCTCTGAACGTTGAAAAACTATTTTTTTGGTTCATACGTTAGCAACTTTCCCCCAGTTTATTTTCCAATAGCTACATTCACACCCTGGTACAAAACCATGTTTGTCCCACTGTCTCTATAAAGGTACGAATTTAAAAATCTAAAGTGAATAGCTCCATTGTACCACATTTAACCGTTTGTGTGTCATAATTAACCAATTTTGCACTATTGTACAATATTTTAAAATGATAATTGATATTTAAAGATCAAAATTCGCAAGCTTATGCCGTATTTCAACAACATATTGAATAATTAGTGCTTGCCCCAACTGATTTACCATCTCTCCCTGCATCCATATTTTTACCCACTGTACTGAATGTACGCTTTTTGACCCACTGTACCGTTTTGGTTCCACTGAATCAAATTTAAGACCTTTTTGTCCTACTATATTTTGTCCACTATATTTAACCATTTTTGTCCCACTGTACCGTAGCTAACACATTTTTGCCCCACTGTTCTATATTTAACGCTTTTTACCCCACTGTACCATACTTAACCCATTTTGTTTCACGTTACCATATTTTACTATTTGTGCCCATTGTAACCCTTTTTGTCATACTGTACCATATTTATCCATTTGTGTCCCACTGTACCATAGCTAACACATTTTTGCCCACTGTTCCATAGTTAAAGGTTTTTGCCCCACTGTACCATATTTAACCCATTTTGTCCCACGTTACCATATCCAACTATTTGTGCCCCACTGTACCATATTTAACCCTCTTTGCTCCACTGTACAATATTTAACACAGCTATGCCCACTGTACTGTATAGTTAACCATTTTTCACACTGTACCATATTTAACCCTTTTTGCCCCACTGTACCGTAGTTAACACATTTTTGCCCCCACTGTTCCATAGTTAACGCTTTTTGCCCCACTGTACCATACTTAACCCATTTTGCTTCACGTTACCATATTTTACTATTTGTGCCCACTGTACCCATTTATGTCATACTGTACCATATTTAACTATTTGTTTCCCACTGTGCCATAGCTAACACATTTTGTTCCCACTGTGCCATAGTTAATGATTTTTGCCCCACTGTACCGTATTTAACCCATTTTGTCCCACGTTACCGTATTCAACTTATTGTGCCACACTGTACCATATTTAACCCTTTTTGCCCCACTGTGTCATATTAAAGCCTTTGTCTCACTGTACCATATTTAAAAGTTTTTGCCACACTGTACCATATTTAACCATCTTTGCTCCACTGTATTCAACACAGTTATGCCCACTGTACTGCATACTTGACCATTCTTGTCACACTGTGCCATATTTAACCTTTTTTGCCCCACTGTATCATAGTAAATACATTTTTGTCCAACTGATCCATAGTTAACCCTTTTTGCCCCACTGTACGATTTTTAACCCATTTTGTCCTATTGTACTATTTTTGTCCCACTGTACCATATTTAACAATTTTTTGTCTTACTGTACCGTATTTAAAATGTGTCTCCACGCCGGCATACCTAAACCTTTTTCCCCGACTGTAACATATTTAATCATATTTTCTCCACTGTGCTCCTAAAACCATATAAACTCTTCATATCTCATGTTTAAGTTCCAATTTTGGCAGATTGTTCCCTTTTTTCCCCATGGTCCATAATTAACCCGTCTTGTCCCACTGTGCCTCTTAAAGTTAGAATTACAAAAATCTCTTCGAATCTCTAGTTTATGTTCCAAAAGTTACCCTGGAACCATTGATCCACGTTTTACATTTGTAAGCCACTGTACTATATTTTACACTTTTTGCCCCACTGTGCCCGAAAACTGCGAATAAAAAAAATACCCCGATCCGTTGTCATACAGACATACCTCGCTTCAATTTTCACCATTCTAATTTTAGGCTTTGATTTGGCGGTGGTACCATATTTATAACTTTTTGTCCCACTGTGCCCCTAAATTTTTAAAAATCTCTCCTTGTTCTTGTTTACGTCGCAAGAGCTACTCTCACACCAAATTTCACGATTCTAGGTCTTGCCATTTGGATTTACCTGTTTTACCACATTTTTCCCGTTTTACCCCACTGTGTACGTAAATGTTCGAATTTCGAAAAATCCTGTCAATTTCAGAGTCTACTTCATAAGGGCTACACTCACACCAAATTTCACGATTCTAGCTCTCGCCATTTGAATTTGCCTGTTGTACTACATTTATCCCAAGTTTTCCCTTTTTACCCCACTGTGTACGTAAATGTTCGAATTTCGAAAAATCCTGCTAATTTCTGAGTCTACCTCCTAAGGGCTACCCTCATACCAAATTTCAAGATTTTAGCTCATTTCGTTTGGATTTGGCGGTGGTACCATATTTATCCCTTTTTGCCCCATTGTGCAGCTAATAGTACGAATTTCGAAGAATCCCGCCTTATTGCTCGTCTACGTCTCAAGGACTACCCTCCCACCAAATTTCATGATTCTAGCTTCAGCCGTTTGGCCTGGCGATGATCAGTCAGTCAATCAGTCAGTCAGCCAGTCAGTCAGTCAGCCAGTCACGCAACAATTTTATATATATAGATAATCAGGTATGGATTTTTGTTTAGCCAGCTTTGCTGATTCTTTTATAATTTCAGCCTCCATTTTATCAAATGATGCATCTATATTTTTATGAATACAATATTTTTGAAGAACATTTAAGGCCGTTAATGCTTCGCAAAGTGTCGGAATCCGGATTGGGTCTACATCGTCTTCATCATCTTCAGGAAACGTGGATTCAGCATTTGGCGGATTGTCTTTGATTATTGTAATTATTTCATTTTCAGACAAATCTCCATAACATTGAACATCGTCGTCACAATGAATATATTCTGCGCTATCTATAACCGTATTCATAAAATCAAAATCATGACTTATGATAACATCGTCAGTGTCTGGAATAATATTAAGTAAAAACCCGGCCTAAAACCACAAAAAGTATTTAAAACGCCAAAAGGTATTCACCAAAAACAAAATTAACTTTTTAAAACAATTTGAAATGCATGAAGGTTGTACCAACCACCAAGCTCGTTTTACATAATATAGGGCATCAAGACATGAAATCGATTTGTAGACATCTTTTAGGGTCATATCCCTCTCCAGGGCAGATATTTGTTTTTTTGACTATTATTTGTCTATAATATGCCTTAAAAGCAGCTATAATCCCCTGGTCCAACTGCTGAATTATAGATGTGGTATTTGGTGGTGAGAATTCAATCTTTATATTAGTAAGATGTGGCGTTTTGTGGCAGCTGGCGCTGTCCACAAATGAAATAATATTTTTATTTTCTCTTTGCATTTCCAACTCTAAAGACAGCAAAATTTCCTGCCACAGATTTGTAGTCATCCACGCTTTTCCATTTGAGAAATATTGGACTGGTGGTGCAACGTTTCTGAAGCACCGAGGATTTTTTGCTTTACCAATTACATAAACCCGCTTGAAGGTCCCAGTGGCATTTCATATGAAGAGTAGAGTAAGCCGCACTTTCTGGCTTTTATGGCCAACCGGTTGAAAGTCTGGTCTATAATATGTCTTTGTGGGTAATGCTTTATAATATAGGGCGCTCTCGTCGGCGTTCATGATATTTGATGTTTCATATTCCGCTATAAGACCTGGGAGGATATTAATATATGTTTCGGCACCGTCTTTATTGCTTTCTGTGGCCTCTCCGTGAATGTTTCCCACTTTAATATTTTGTCGTTTCTTCCACCTGAATAATCAATTGGAATCTGGTTGGAAGTGTTCACCGAACTCAACTGCAAACTCCTTGGCCTTATTTAACAGTACTGGGCTGCTAACAATAGCATTTCGTGCTCGTTGTTGGTCAAACCAAATCGCAAGTGCTTTTTCAACATTGTAGTGAATGCCTTTTCTATTTCGCTTTTGTTCTGAGTTTGCACAACTTGCGGCATTTTGTTTTATTTCAACTTTTTTCTTTAAAACACGGTTTACTGTGGAAATATCGCACTTATATTTTAAACATATTGTCCTTTTGTCAACATTGCCGTCTTCCACTTCTTTTATAATATTTAACTTTTGTTTAATAGAAAGTGATGTTAATTTCTTTTTAGACATCGTTCTCTGACCATAAACTAATACCCCAATGAAATGTAAACAAACAACCGTACAAACAAGTTCCATTACATGCGTAGTTTTTTCATTGTGTTTTTTTCGCGAGAAAGAGCAATATTGTGTGACTTGCGATGGGTATACAAACACAAATTAAGCAACGATTCTCCTTTTTTTTTGCTTTGATATTTTCTGTGCAGCTAAATGCAAATATTGTAAGGAAAGAAAGGGAAAATGTGCTGTCGAGGCTGTTATCTTAAATGTGCAGGTATGAAATGTGCACTTAAATGAAATATTCGAGATGGAATCTGAGAAAACATGTCAAAGAAATTTATTTTGGGCAGCTAAACCCAAAATGCAGCTAAGTACAAGGCAGCTAAATCAAAACTACTGTATACACAAAATTACAGCTCCCGCCAATATAAGCCAAATTTTGAAATTGATATATCTTGCACAATTTGTTAGCTAGAGTGCTGTAATGTTGTACATATGTATCTGGTGGCAGTCAGGATCGGACCAATGGACGTGGCACCGCCCATATAAGCCTAATTTTGACATTGACATCAACATCACCAAATAAAAGCTCGCGAGGGAATGCCAAGAAGAATTTGCTAAGTTTGCCATTTATCCGCGGACTAAATAGAAACGAAATAGCAGATGAACTAGCCACAGCGGGATCCTCTTCAAACGCTTATGTACTTTTTAATAGTCACATTTTTATCTCGACTTTTGTGAATTATTCATTTTATATCCTTGACGACAGAACGCTAAATATAAATAAAAATGTATGAACACAACACAAAGAAATGCCGTTTATGGAAAGAAGACATTTTTAAGTAAAAATCACAAAAGTGATTTCCCTTTTGTATTTGTGTTAGCTATATGCACACTTATATTGGACGCTTCATTCCAAAATTGTCAGTAATAAGAATAATATAGTGCCTGCTCCATCACTTCATGGGGACAAGTTTAGTAACTATGTGACATAGTAAATGCTTACATAAAAATAAAACGTATTTGAAACTCCAATCGCGCCAAATCTATCTATGTATTCGAGCGTTCTATTTGTTTTGTTTTAGATTTTATTTCTTACAAAAGCAGAGACAGACATAACACACTTTTAGCAGATTGTATATTTAACAGATGAGGGTCATAAAATAATAATAAATTCCCATAAATCAAGTCCCTCTAAAATATTTATGGAACAAAGGGAAATCCCGACGAAGCAGCCCAAGCCCGCTCAACGCTTAAAGCCATCCGCACGACACCACCACATTCATACATAGTGTTTTGAAAAATTTCAATTGTAATCGAATTTTAGCGGCAAATTGATTTACTATTTAGTGACATTCAGTGTCACTGCATCGATAAACAAATCGAACACTTACACAGAGCCCTCCAACCATACGAGCAGATGAATATGTGTGATCAGGAATTCACATACGCAGTGCTAGACAATGTGTGTGAGTGTGTGTGTGAGTGTGTGTGTGAGGATTTGTGGAAAAACAATTCTATTTATGCCATAAATTACGAATGTTATCTGGATTTATCGATGGGAAATCATTCACTTGATTGAGTTTCCATTTTCTTCTGCTTATTCGCCTCTTTCTGCACTGCCAAACGAACATCTCGCCTATGAGCGTGTGCGAGCACCTTCTGGGTACTGGGGAGTACATTTGGTATGGTTGCGTCTATTTGTCTCGATTCCCATATGAATGTGTCTATCATATGGCATTGTTCCACACACGGAAACACACATACTATGCTGAGAGAACTGTCTATAAGCTGAAGTTATACAGTGTTGGAAGTGACATTGCTATTTTAGTGTTGACACTTTGTGCAGTGCTATTCAAAACAATACCAACAACTGTGTCCATGAGCTCGAAGTGTATATGTACGCGTGTGAATGTGAGGATTGACAAACAAAAAATAAATACAATAAATATTTCATTGAATCAAAGCCAATCGAGTCTCTATTATATTGACAGTGTGTGTCAAACTCCTTCTACAATTCATACACTCGCCTACATACGCAAGATGAAGATTTGTGCGAATGCACGTGCACGAATATAACATGTCGATACGATTGAATGTTAGGAAGGGTCTATTTACTAAGAAATAATTTATTTAACCACATTTCTTCTAAGCAAGACCACAATGCTTCACTGTAGGGTAGGTTGCATTTTCCAGAATATCACAAGAAAGCGGCAGTAAATTGTCATATTGAGTGACCACCGAAAATGGGACAGGAAAAGATATCACGGTCTGGATATCATGGACCCTTACCTGTTTCTTCCTATGGAAATCTCCGAAATAAAATAACTTTCGGCAATATAACGCCTACTCCGGCTTCATTATCAGATCAAGTCGCCAAGGCATAATTTCAGGATCCAAACTATTTTTGAGGTTGTGTCTTAAAATCGACTGTGACATACTAGGTTAGTACAAATGTTTGGTAGCTGGCGGGTTTAAAATAGTGAACTGCACGTTAAGCTGAAAATCAACTTTCGACTTTTTATCAACCATATTCGATTCTGTCGAATAGGTCGATTAATCGGAATTAATAGTCTGCTTACGCTTAGAAAACGAAAAAACTGAATTTATTATTATGAATCAGGTCACATTTGTATACCCTACACCACACTGTGGTACAGGTTATTATTACTTTGTGCATTTGTTTGTAACACCCAAAAAGACAAAAGATAGGCCCATAGTATATTATACCGATCGACATAGAATCACTTTTTGAGTCGATTTAGCCCTGTCTGCCTGTCCGTCCGTACATGTATTCTTGAGATCAAAGTACAGGTTTCAGTTATGGTCCGATCTCAATGAAACTTTTCACATATCTTTCTTTAGGCCCAAGAACGATCCCTATTGAATTTGGTTAAAATCGGTTCAGATTTACATATAGCTCCCATATATATGTACCTCCGTTTTGGCATATGCACTGTATAAGCAACATTTTTAAACCGATTTGTACAAAAATTGGCAGAGTGTAGTCTCGTTATACACTTAGAGACAATACAAAATTTGGGGGAAATCGGTTCAGATTTAGATATAGCCCCATTAAATATGTTACGCCCGATTTTACATGTAAGCGTTGTAGAAACTGTATTTAATATCCGATCAGTACGGAATTCGGCAGAAAGAGGTTTCTTATTACATGAAGGTATACTGCCAAATTCGGAAAAAATCGGTTCAGATTTAGATAAAGCCCCCATATATATGTTACCCACGATTTGAAATTCAAGCGCTGTAGAAACTGTACATATTTTATATCCGATCACAGCGAAATTCGGCAGAAAGAGGTTTCTTATTACATAAAGGAATACTAAACATACTCCCAATATATATGTTATACCCGAATTGACATGTAACCGCTGTAGAAACCGTGTGCGACTAGCTGGACCCGGTCCACTTCGTTGCCCCAGATTAAGGTTTCCAATCCCGTCCTTTTTTGAACCAATCACGAATCCTGCCACCAAATACATATACATAAAATAACCGCACGAATCCTGGCACCAAATGCAAATACATAAAATAACAGCACTATCGCTTATATGGGCGGGGCGCCGCCCATTCGTCCGATTCCGCCCATTTTTGGACCAATCTCGTAGACTACCACCAGATACATAGGCAAATAATTACAGCACTCTCGCTAAAAAATTGTGCAAGATATACACATTTCAAAATTTGGCTTATATGGGCGAGAGTGCTGTAATGTTGTGCATATGTATTAGGTGGTAGTCTACTTAATTGGTCCAAAAATGGGCGGGATCGGCCAATGGGCGTGACTCCGCCCATATAAGCCAAATTTTGAAATTGAGATATCTTACACAATTTCTTAGCGAGAGTGCTGTAATTTTGTACATATGCATCTGGTGGTAGTCTTCGTGATTTGTCCAAATATAGGCGGGATTGGAGGAATGGGCGTGGCCCGGCCCATATAAACAAAGAATTTAAGTTGACATATCTTGCACAATTTGTTAGCGAGAGTGCTGTAATTGCATATGTATTAGGTGGTGCAAAAATGGGCGGGATTGGACCAATCGACATGGCCCCGCCCATATAAATCAAATTTTGAAATTGACATATCTCGCACAATTTGTTAGCGAGATTGCTCTAAATTTGTGCATATGTATTAGGTGGCAGTCTACGTGCTTGGTCCAAAAATATAAGCCAATTAAATTTTGTGTTTGACAGATCTTGAGCAATTTGTTAGAGAGATCAATGTAATTATGTGCATATATATCTGATGTCAGTCTACACTGATAGAAAAACCGTTCGTCACCATGACGAATCAGTTTCGTCAATATATCTTCGAACTGGTGACGAAAAGTTTCGTACATGCGATGTTTTTATACGTCAATAGAACGAACACGATCATCAATTCATGTTTTTGGTGATTTCGAAATTCGTCGAGAGAACGATAAGGTTTCATTCCCACAACGAAAATATTTATTTGGCCATTTTGCTGGAAATATGATCAAACGAAACAATCAAATTATAGTTTCTGCTTAAATGTACTGTTCTATATGCGTTCTGATTACCTTAGTTAAATAATATGTTGTAAAAGATCAATTTAAACAAGTAAGAAAGTTTCAGTCGGGTAAACCGACTAAGGTATACCCTTACTTTGTGAGTAATGTAATATTGAATATTACACAAATTATTCTGTCAATTTTTGTGGGTGGTACCAGAAGGGGTTTAAGAAATACACCTATATTTCGCTGAACAGTAGATACTTTAAATACATTGCACTGTGCCGAATTGTAACCGTTTATATGGACTGGTATATTAACGTTGAGATATTAAATTGTGGTATAATTTGGCCATTTTGTGTGGGAGGTACAAAAAGGGGCGTGGTGATAACGCTGATTTTTCACTGGACTATAGGCATTATAAAAGCATTACACTGTACAAAATTTCAAGTAATTGTATACACTGATATTAATGTTATAAACTGTTAACTTTTGGTGCAAAATGGTGCCTTTGTGGGAGAGGTAACAAAAGGGGCGTGACAATAACGCCCATTTTTCAATGGACTGTAGGCACTATAAAAACATTACGCTGTACAAAATTTTAAGTATTTTTATAAGCTGGTATTAATGTTATAAGCTGTTAACTTTTGGTGCAAAATGGTGCATTTGTGTGGGAGGTACCAAAAGGGGCGCGGCAATAACGCCTATTTTTCACTAGACTGTAGGTACTATAAAAGCATTACACTGTACAAAATTTCAAGTATTTCTAAACACTGGTATTAATGTTATAAGCTTTTAACTTTTAGTGCAAAATGGTGCATTTGTGTGGGAGATACCAAAACAGGCGTGGCAATTTCGCCCATTTTCCTCGAGTTGATAGCGACTAACAAGCTAATACTATGTGTGGAATTTCAGAAGATTCGAATACGTATAATAGCAGTTATTAAAGAATCAATATTTCACAACATTTTAACCCTTTGTGGGGGAGGTACCAGAAGGAGTGGACCAATATGGCCCATCTTCGAACTTAGCCGGAGATAGAAAAAAATATTACCACATACGAAATTTGAAGTCAATCGGTTACTCCTTTCGAGAGTTATCGTGCGCACCAGCCAGCAGACACACAGACAGACAGACAGACGGACGGACATTGCTCATTCGACTTAAAATGACCCAAAACGGATTTCCGCCGAACATACTTGGGGTCCTAGGTCACTCCTTCGATGTGTTACACTTTTTTTCCGTAGCAAATGATATATACCCTCGCCACACTAAAGTGAGGGTATAAAAATCTAATAATTAATGACGATCACCTTTCGTCAATAAGATGAGAACGATCGACTTATTCGCCCTTTACGGCAAAGTCAACTCCTACAGCAAAACAAAGTAGGACATGCGACGTTGTTATGTTTGTACACGTGTGTGTTCCACGCAGCACCGATTGGTTCAAACAAACTGGAAAGATGAATAGAGTTCGTCATGGTGATGAATGCTATTCGTCGTGATGATGAATGGGGTTCGTCATGATGCTGAATGGGGTTCGTCGTGGTGATGAATAGATCATCCTGAGGACAAAAGTTTTTGGAACCAGAAATTCGTCATGGTGACGAACATATTCATATATTCAAGAGGATTATTCCGAACGTTAGCTGACTTTTGACGAAAAAATAATCGTGATGATGCACAAATTCGTCGTCATGTATATCTGGACCCGGTACACTTTGTTGCCCCAGATTTAGATTTCCGATCCCGTCCATTTTTGAACCAATCACGAATACTGCCACCAAAAACATCTCCATAAAATAAGAGCACTCTCGCTAAGAAATTGTGAAGATATCCCAATTTCAAAATTTGGCTTTGGACCATTGGTCTGATCCCGCCCATTTTTGAACTAATTACGTAGACTGTCACCAGATACATATAAACAGAATCATAGTACTATGGCTAACAAATTGTGCAAGATATCTCAATTTCAAAATTGTCTTATATGGGCGAAGCCACGTTCTTTGGCCTGATCCCGCTCATTTTAAGACCAATCACATAGACTTCCACCAGAAACATATATACAAAATAACAGCACTCTCGCAAATAGATTGTGCAAGATACCTCAATTTCAAGAGGTTGCCTTAGTGGGCTGCGCCGCGCCCATTGATCCGATTTCGCCCAGTTGTGGTCCAATCACGTAGACTACCACCAACGTAGACTAACAAATTGTGCAAGATATCACATTTTTAAAATTTGGCTTATATTGGCGGTGCCACGCCCATTGGTCCGATCCGGCCCATTTTTGGACCAATCACGCAGACTGCCACCATATACATATACACAAAATTCCAGCACTCTCGCTAAAATATTGTGCAAGATATCAAAATTTCAAAATTTGGTCTATGTGGGCGGGGCCACGCCCATTGGGCCGATCCCGCCCATTTTTGGACCAATCACGCAGAATGCCACCATATACATATATACATATACACAAAATTCCAGCACTCTCGCTAACAAATTGTGCAAAATATCCCAATTTCAAAATTTGGATTATATGGGCGGGGCCACGCCCATTGGGCCGATCCCGCCCATTTTTGGACCAATCACGCAGAATGCCACCATATACATATATACATATACACAAAGTTCCAGCACTCTCGCTAACAAATTGTGCAAAATATCTCAATTTCAAAATTTGGCTTATATGGGCGGGGCCACGCCTTTGGTCCGAACCCGCCCATTTTTTGAAAATTCACATAATCTGCCACTAAATGCATACACACAAAATTTCAGCACTCTAGCTAAAAATTTTTCACAATATCAAATTTGGACCCATATGGGCGGGTCCACGCCCACTTGATATATCAAAAATTTAAGTACCCTATTTTCAGCACCCCCTACACATGTACATTCTGTGAAAATTTCAAGATGATCCGTCTAGCCGTTTAGACGTCTATACGGAACAAACAAACAAACAAACAAACCCACAAACAGACACTCTCTTTTGTATATATAGACTAGCTGGACCCGGTCCACTTCGTTGCCCCAGACTTCAGATTTCCGATTCCGTTCATTTTTTGACCAATCACAAATACCGCCACCAAATGCATATACATAAAATAAACAGCATTCTCGCTAACAAATTTTTCGAGATATATTCCAAAAAATGGCTCATATGGGCGGGGTCACGCCATTTGGTCCGATCCCGCCCATTTTTTAACCAATTACGTAGACTGCCATCAAAGGCACATTCACAAAATTACAACACTCTCGCTAACAAATTGTTCAAGGTATTTCAATTTAAGAAATTTGCTTATAAGGGTGGGGCCACGCCCATTGGTCCGATCCCAACCCTTTTGGGCCATTCACGTAGACTATCACCAGATCGATATGCAAAAAAATACAGCACTCTCGATAAAAAATTGTGCAAGATATGACTCTCAATTTCAAAATTTGGCTTATACTCGCATAGGCGGTGCAACGTCCATTGGTCTGATCCCGCCTATTTTTGGTCGAATCAAGTAGACTGTCATCAGATACATATACCCAAAACTGCAGCGCTCACTTAAACAAATTGTGCAAGATATCTCAATTTAAAAATTAGGCTCCTATGGGCGGTGCCGCCCTTTTTTTGTGTAATCACGTAGACTGCGTGAGATGCACAAAATCACAGCACTCTCGCTAACAAATTCTGCATGATATCTCAATTTCAAAATTTGGTTTATGTGGGCGGGACCAGGCCCATTGATCCGATCCCGCCACTTTTTAGAACATTCAGGTAGGCTATCATCAGATACATATGCACAAAATTACAGAACTATCGCTAAACAATTGTGTAAGACATCTCAATTTCAAAATTTAGTTTATATGGGCAGGGCCACGGCCATTGATCCGATCCCGACCCTTTTTGGACCAATAACGTAGACTACCACCAGACATCACTCTCGCTAAAAATTGTGCAAGATATGTGTCTCAATTTCAAAATTTGGCTTATATAGGCGGGGCCACGCCCATTGCTCTGATCCCGCCCATTTTTGGACCAATCACGTAGACTGCCACCATATACATATACACAAAATTCCAGCACTATCGCTATCAAATTGTGCAAAATATCTCAATTTTAAAATTTGGCTTATATGGGCGGGGTCCGAACCCGCCCATTTTTGGACCAATCATGTAGGTCGCCAACGGATATATATATACAAAATTCCAGGTCTCTCGGTAACAAATTTTGCAAGATATCACATTTTTAAAATTTGGCTTATATGGGCGGTGCCACGCCCATTGATCCGATCCCGCCCATTTTTGGAAAAATCACGTGGACTGCTACCAGATACATACGTACAACATTACAGCACTCTAGCTAACAAATTGTGCAAGATATCTCAATTTAAAAATTTGGCTTATATGGGCGGGGCCACGCCCATTGGACCGATTTCGCCAATTTTTGGACCAATTACGAAGACTTCCACCATATACATATACACAGAATTCCAGCACTCTCGCTATCAAATTGTGCAAAATATCTCAATTTCAAAATTTGGCTTATATGGGCGGGGCCACGCCTATTGGTCCGAACCCGCCCATTTTTTGAAAGTTCACATAATCTGACACTAAATGCATACACACAAAATTTCAGCACTCTAGTTAAAAATTTTTCTCAATACCAACATTTGACCCATATGGGCGGGTCCACGCCCACTTGATATATCGAAAATTCAAGTACCCTATTTTCACCACGCCCCACACATGTACATTCTGTGAAAATTTCAAGAAGATCGGTTCAGCCGTTTAGACGTCTATACGGAACAAACAAACAAACCCACAAACAGACACTCTCTTTTATATATGGGGCAAAATTCCTCAAGTGTCCCAGGTAAAAAATAAAAGTTGTCCGATTTGGCTGAAATTTTACTCGTTTATTCTCCACGCATAGAAACTCGGAGAATGCTAATATTGGGTCAATCGATCAGCGATTGACCAAGTTATTGGACATTCAATTCGGAAAAAAGCAACAATTTTTGTCAAAACTGAAATTTTCAAACGCGTTTTTCACATTAAATGAAGATTTAAGAGCAAAGCGTCAAATGACGTTCTGTAGGGATATTTCATGGACTCTCTTGCAGATAAACAACTATTGTTGTAAAGTTGCATTTTCGATCAATTTTTTTGCATTAAAAAAAATATTTCGCAATATCAAAAATATATCACGAATTTTTTTTCTGCAATATTTTTAAAAGAATCTTTGACATGTTTGTTAGTTCATATCAAATTTGTGGAATGTACTTTTTCCGCAACAAAAAGATATGATTTTTTTAAAAAATTAGTTCGAAAAATTACAGTCTATGCTAACAAAGTTTCAATTAATAAATTTAATAAAATATATACATACATATATATTTATACATGCATTTAAAAAGAAAAAACATTACTGATTTTTACAAATCAATTTGAAGATCAAGTAGATTTAGATTTTTTTGCACAAGGTGGCGTTTCGTTTACGTTTCCTACAAGTAGGGAAGAAATTAGATTTCTCATCTTTTGAAAAACGTTTGATTTCTAATCTTCCATCTGCAGTTGGAATAAATATGTGATACTGTTGTGTTCCAGGTACCGTTCTTGCATTTTGGTATCTTTTTTGTATGAATATTGATATCTTCTGGTGATCTTCCTTTGTGCTATAAAAGGGTATTATTTTCTTGCAATACATTCTAGCCCAATTAAATAATGACGAAGCATTTAAAATCCGTGATTCTATTGGACATTGTAGACTAAATCTTGCAGCATTTCGTTTTATGTTGGCACCAACACCATCACAGGCTCCTTTTCCATGTGCGGTTGCATGGAAATGCCATTCGGCTGGTATATTGAAGTCTGATTGATGAGCAATTAGATTTGCGAAATTGTATTTATTTTTAAAATGTTGACCGGCGCCATCAGAGAAATAATAAATTTTTTTCGGTATAAAATTTTGTTTTAAGTATTCCACGATTAATTTTTGAAATGCATAAACTGATGTTGAGTTATGATTCAAATCATCTGATATTATAGCCAAACTTTTATGCTGCAATACTTCCTTTTCCTTGTAATAAATAACAACTGTAAAAATAGTAGCTTGGTTATTGTTCCAGTGGAAGCCTTGGGCGTCGTTTTGAATTATAAAACCATAGTTTTCGGCAAAATCACAAGTAATTAAAAATTCTCCTTCCATCAAAGATTCTTTTAGCGAATTAAAAAATGTAGATTGCTGCCTTGCAATGAAATCATGAACTTTTAGTAGTGAAAGCTTTTCACATAACTGTTCAGCAAAACGTTCAGTTTCCAGTACGACTGTGTTTATTGTGCATCTATCAGTTTGGAGCCATGCCTCAAATACTACTTCTTTTATGTCTAGTTTTTTCAAAGCGTTCATTATTTCGTATCTTAAACCCGAAATACCAGGGCAAGATTTGCAATCTCCAAAATAACAGTCGTTTACTGTGTCAGTGCAAATAATTTTTTTAAGCAAATTTTTAAAATTGCGAATATCAATAATTGATATTGATAATTGAATAATTTTCGAATTTTTTAGAATTTTGTTATTTTTTCGAACTAAATTTTGTAAAAAAATCATATCTTTTTGTTGCGGAAAAAGTACATTCCACAAATTTGATATGAACTAACAAACATGTCAAAGATTCTTTTAAAAATATTGCAGAAAAAAATTCGTGATATATTTTTGATATTGCGAAATATTTTTTTTAATGCAAAAAAATTGGTCCAAAATGCAACTTTACGACATTAGATGTGTATCTACAAGAGAGTCCATGAAATATCCCTCCAGAACGTCATTTGACGCTTTGCTCTTAAATCTTCATTTAATGTGAAAAACGCGTTTGAAAATTTCAGTTTTGACAAAATTGAATTTTTTCCGAATTGAATGTCCAATAACTTGGACAATCGCTGATCGATTGACCCAATATTGGCATTCTCCGAATTTCTATGCTTGGACAATAAACGAGTAAAATTTCAGCCAAATCGGACAACTTTTATTTGTTACCTGGGACACTTGAGGAATTTTACCCCATATATAGACTAGCTGGAACCGGTCCACTTCGTTGCCCCAGATTGAGATTTCCGATCCCGTCCATTTTTGAACCAATCACAAATCCTGCCACCAAATACGTATACATAAAATACCAACTTTCTCGCTAACAAATTGTGCAAGATATCTCAATTCCAAAATGTGGCTTACATGGACGGGGCCACGCCCAGTAGTCTGATCCCGCCCATTTTTTAACTAATCACGTAGGCTTCCACCAGACACATATACCCAAAATTACAGCACTCTCGCTAACAAATTGTGCAAGATATCTAAATTTCAAAATTTGGCTTATATGGGCGGGGCCACGCCCATTGGTCCTATCCCGCCCATTTTTGGACCAATCGCGTAGATCGCCAACGGATATATATGCACAAAATTCCAGCTCTCTCGATAACAAATTGTGCAAGATATCAAAATTTCAAATTTGGATTATATGGGCGGTGCCACGCCCATTGGTCCGATCCCGCCCATTTTTGGACCAATCACGCTGACTGCCACCATATACATATACACAAAATTCCAGCACTCTAGCTAGCAAATTGTGCAAGATATCAAAATTTCAAAATTTGGTCTATGTGGGCGGGGCCACGCCCATTTTTAGACCAATTACGAAGACTGCCATCAAATGCACATTCACAAAATTACAACAAAATTACTACAAAATTAAAGGTATTTCAATTTCAAAATTTGGCTTATAAGGATGGGGCCACGCCCATTGGTCCGACCCTTTTGGAACATTCACGTAGACTGTCATCAGATACATATACCCAAAACTGCAGCACTCTCGATAATAAATTGTGGAAGATATCTATATTTCAAAATTTGGCTTATATGGGCGGGGCCACGCCAATTAGTCTGATCCCTTCCATTTTCTGACCAATCACATACATATACACAAAATTACAGAGCTCCCGTAAACAAATTGTGCAAGATATCTCAGTTTCAAAATTAGGTTTATATGAGCAGGACCACGCCCATTAGTCTAATTCCGCAGTTTTTTTTCTTTAATCACGTAGACTGCATGAGCTGCACAAAATTACAGCACTATCACAATTTGTCATCGTGCATGATATCTCAATTTAAAAAATTGGCTTATATGGGCGGTGCCACGCCCATTTGTTCGTTCCCGCTCATTTTTGAACCAATCACGTAGACTACCACCAGATATATATGCACACAATTACAGCACTCCCGCTAAAAAATTGTGGAAGATATCAATTTCAAAATTTGCCTTATATGGGCGGGGCCACGCCTATTAGTGTGACCCCACCCATTTTTGGACCAATCACGTAGACTGTCACCAGATATACATACACAAAATTACAGCACTGTCGGTAACAAATTGTTCAATATATCTCAATTTCCAAATTTGGGTTATATGGGCGGGGCCACGACTATTGGTCAGATCCCGCCCATTTTTTGACCAATCACGTAGACTGCCACCATATACATATACACAAAATTACACCACTCTCGCTAAGAAATTGTGCAAAATATTTCAATTTCAAAATTTGGCTTATATGGGCGGGGCCACGTCTATTGGTCCGAACCAGCCCATTTTTGGACCAATCACGCGGCCTGCCATCAGATGCATAGGTACAACGTTACAGCACTCTAGCTAACAAATTGTGCAAGATATATCAATTTCAAAATTTGGCTTATATGGGCGATACCAAGCCCATTGGTCCGATCCCGCCCATTTTTTGACCAATTACGTAGAATGCCACCAGATACATATACGCAACATTGCAGCACTCCCGCTAGCAAATTGTGCAAGATATCAAAATTTGGTCTATGTGGACGGGGCCACGCCCATTGTGTCGATCCCGCCCATTTTTGGACCAATCACGTAGACTGCCACCTTATACATATACATACACTTCCAGCACTCTCGCTAACAAATTGTGCAAAATATCTCAATTTCAAAATTTGGCTTATATGGGCGGGGCCACGCCCATTAGTCCGATTCCGCCCATTTTTGGAAAATTCACATAATCTGCCACTAAATGCATACACACAAAATTTCAGCACTCTAGCTAAAATTTTTTTTCAATATCAAAATTGGACCCATATTGGCGGGTCCACGCCCACTTGATATATCGAAAATTCATGTACCCTATTTTCAGCACCCCCTACACATGTACATTCTGTGAAAATTTCAAGATGATCGGTCTAGCCGTTTAGACGTCTATACGGAACAAACAAACAAACCCACAAACAGACACTCTCTTTTATATATATAGACTAGCTGGACCCGGTCCACTTCGTTGCCCCAGACTTCAGATTTCCGATTCCGTTCATTTTTTTACCAATCACAAATACCGCCACCAAATGCATATACATAAAATAAGCAGCATTCTCGCTAAAAAATTTTTCGAGATATATTTCAAAAAATGGCTCATATGGGCGGGGTCACG
The DNA here is from genome assembly GCA_963930755.1 of Eudasyphora cyanicolor. Taxonomy (NCBI): domain Eukaryota; kingdom Metazoa; phylum Arthropoda; class Insecta; order Diptera; family Muscidae; genus Eudasyphora; species Eudasyphora cyanicolor. Next base: position 98,550,095 of record OZ005737.1, read on the forward strand.
CCATTTGGTCCGATCCCGCCCATTTTTTAACCAATTACGTAGACTGCCATCAAATGCACATTCACAAAATTACAACACTCTCGCCAACAAATTGTTCAAGGTATTTCAATTTCAGAAATTTGCTTATAAAGGTGGGGCCACGCCCATTGGTCCGATCCCAACCCTTTTGGACCATTCACGTAGACTATCACCAGATCGATATGCAACAAAATACAGCACTCTCGATAAAAAATTGTGCAAGATATGACTCTCAATTTCAAAATTTGGCTTATACTCGCATAGGCGGTGCAACGTCCATTGGTCTGATCCCGCCTATTTCGAATCACGTAGACTGTCATCAGATACATATACCCAAAACTGCAGCGCTCACTTAAACAAATTGTGCAAGATATCTCAATTTAAAAATTAGGCTCCTATGGGCGGTGCCGCCCTTTTTTGTGTAATCACGTAGACTGCGTGAGATGCACAAAATCACAGCACTCTCGCTAACAAATTGTGCGTGATATCTCAATTTTAAAATTTGTTTTATATGGCCGGGACCAGGCCCATTGATCCGATCCCACCACTTTTTAGAACATTCACGTAGGCTATCATCAGATCATCGCCCATTGTTCTGATCCCGCCCATTTTTGGACCAATCATGTAGACTGCCACCATATACATATACACAAAATTCCAGCACTCTCGTTATCAAATTGTGCAAAATATCATAATTTAAAAATTTGGCTATATGGGCGGGGCCACGCCCTTTACTCTGATCTCGCCCACTTTTTAACTAATCACGTAGACTGCAACCAGAAACATATAAACAGAATTACCGTACTATCACTACTAAATTGTGCAAGATAGCTCAAATTTGGGTTACATGGGCGGGGCACACCCTTTGGTCTGATCCCGCTCATTTTTAGACCAATCACGTAGGCTTCCACCAGACACAAATATACAAAATTACAGTACTCTCGCAAACAGATTGTGCAAAATACCTCAATTTCAAAAGGTTGCTTATATTGGCAAGGCCACGCCCATTGATCCGATTCCTCCCATTTTTAAACAAATCACGTAGACTACCACCAGATACACATGCACAAAATTACAGCACTCTCTCTAACATATTGTGAAAAATATCTAAATTTAAAAATTCGGCTTATATAGGCGGTGCCAAGCCCATTAGTCAGATCCCGCTCATTTTTAGACCAATCACGTAGGCTTCCACCAGACACATATATACAAAATTACAGTACTCTCGCAAACAGATTGTGCAAGATAGCTCAATTTCAAAATTTGGTTTATGTGGGCGGGGCCACGCCCTTTGGTCCGATCCCGGCTATTTTTGGAAAAATCTCGTAGACTACCACCAGATATATATGTACAAAATTACAGCACTCTCGCTAACAAAATTTTCAAGCTATCTCAATTTCAAAATTTGACTTATATGAGCGGGGCCACGCCCATTGGTCCGATCCCGCCCATTTTTAAATCAATCAGGTAGACTACCACCAGATACACATGTACTAAATTACAGCACTCTCGCCAAAAAATTGTGGAAGATATCTCAATTCAAAATTTTTACTTATATGGACGGGGTCACGCACATTTTTGAACCAATCACGTAGCTACCACCAGATACATATACACAGAATTACAACACTATCTCTAACATATTGTGAAAAATATCTAAATTTAAAAATTCGGCTTATATAGGCGGTGCCAAGCCCATTAGTCAGATCCCGCCCATTTTTTGCAAATCACGTAGACAACCACCAGATACATATGAACAAAATTACAGCACTCTCGCTAACAAATTGTGCAAGATATCTCAATTTCAAAATTTAGCTTGTATGGGCGGGCCACGCCCATTGGCCCGATTCCGCCCATTTTTAAATCAATCACGTAGACTACCACCAGATACATATGCACAAAATTACAGCACTCTCGCTAACAAATTGTGCAAGATATCTCAATTTCAAAATTTGGCTTGCAAGGGCGGGGCCACGCCCATTGGCCCGATTCCGCCCATTTTTACCAATCACGTAGACTGCCACCAGATAAATATACACAAAATTCCAGCACTCTCGCTAACAAATTGTGCAAGATATATCATTTTGAAAATTTGGCTTGAAGGGGCGGGGTCACGCCCATTAGTCCGACCCCGCCCATTTTTGGACCAATCACGTAGACAGATATATATATACAAAATTCCAGTTCCCTCGCTAACAAATTGTGCAAGATATCTGAAATTCAAAATTTTGCTTGTATGGGCGGGGCTACGCCCATTGGTCCGATCCCGCCCATGTTTGAACCAATCACGTAGATCGCCAACAGATATATATACACAAAATTCCAGCTCCCTCGCTAATAAATTGTGCAAGATATCTCAATTTTGGTTTATATGGGTGGTGCCACGCCCATTGGCCCGATTCCGCCCATTTTTGGACCAATCACGTAGACTGCCACCAGATACATATACACAAAATTCCAGCACTCTCGCTAACAAATTGTGCAAGATATATCATTTTTAAAATTTGGCTTATATGGGCGGTGCCACGCCCATTGGTCCGATCCCGCCTATTTCTGGACCAATCACGTAGACTGCCATTAGATACATATGTACAAAATTACTGCACTCTCGCTAACAAATTGTGTAAGATATCGCAATTTAAAAATTTGTCTTATGTGGGCGTGGCCACGCCTATTGATCCGATCCCGCCCTTTTTTGGACCAATCCCGTAGACTACCACCAGATACATATGCACCAAAGTACAACACTCTCACCAACAAATTGTGTAAGATATCTCAATTCCAAAATTTGGCTTATATGGGCGGGGCCACGCCCATTGGTCCGATCCCGCCCATGTTTGAACCAATTACGTAGATCGCCAACAGATATATATACACAAAATTCCAGCTCCCTCGCTAATAAATTGTGCAAGATATCTCAATTTTGGTTTATATGGGTGGTGCCACGCCCGTTGGCCCGATTCCGCCCATTTTTGGACCAATCACGTAGACTGCCACCAGATACATATACACAAAATTCCAGCACTCTCGCTAACAAATTGTGTAAGATATCGCAATTTAAAAGTTTGTCTTATGTGGGCGTGGCCACGCCCATTGATCCGATCCCGCCCTGTTTTGGACCAATCCCGTAGACTACCACCAGATACATATGCACCAAAGTACAACACTCTCACTAACAAATTGTGTAAGATATCTCAATTCCAAAATGTGGCTTATATGGGCGGGGCCACGCCCTTTGGTCCGATCCCGCCCATTTTTGGACCAATCAGGTACATTGCCACCAGATATATATACGCACTTAATTGCATCACTCTCACTAATAAATTGTGCTAGATATATAATTTTTAAAATTTGGCTTCTATGGGCGGTGCCACGCCCATTGGTCCGATCCCGCCCATTTTTGGCCCAATCACGTAGACTGCCACCAGATACATATGTACAAAATTACAGCACTCTCGCTACCAAATTGTGCAAGATATCTCAATTTTAAAATTTGTCTTATATGGGCGGGGCCACGCCCACTTGATATATCGAAAATTCAAGTACCCTATTTGCACCACGCCCAACATATGTACATTCTGTGAAAATTTCAAGAAGATCGGTCCAGCCGTTTAGACGTCTATTCGGTACAAACAAACCAACAAACAAACAAACAAACAAACACACATTCTTCTTTATATATTTAGATATTTTATATATATGTATATAGACTAGCTGAGCCCGGTGCGCTTCGCTGTCCATGTCAAAATTAGCGCTGTAGAAACTGTATTTTATATCCGATCAGTACGAAATTCGGCAGAAAGAGGTTTGTTAGTACATGAAGGAATACTGCCAAATTCGGAGAAAATCGGTTCAGATTTAGATATAGCCCCCATATATATGTTACCCCCGATTTGACATGAAAGCGCTGTAGAAACTGTATTTTATATCCGATCAGTACGAAATTCGGCAGAAAGAGGTTTCTTATTACATGAAGGAATACTGCCAAATTCGGAGAAAATCGGTTCAGATTTAGATATAGTCCCCATATATATGTTACCCCAGATTTGAAATTCAAGCGCTGTAGAAACTGTATTTTATATCCGATCAGTAAGAAATTCGGCAGAAAGAGGTTTCTTATTACATGAAGGAATACCGCAAAATTCGGAGAAAATCGGTTCAGATTTAGATATAGCCCCCATATATATGTTACCCCCAATCTGACATGTAAGCGCTGTAGAGACTGTGTTTTATATCCGATCAGTAGGAAATTCGACAGAAACAGTTTTCTATTTTACATGAATGAGTATTCAAGGAAAATCGATTCAGATTTATATATAACCTCCATATATATGTTCCTCCAGATTTGGTTACAAAGCGCTATAGAAGTTGTACATTACTTCCGATCATTACAAAGTTCTCCAGAAAAATGTTTCTCAATTTAGGAACGAATATTGCTTAATTTAGCGATTATCGGTTCAAAATACATTTACCAATTATTCCAAATTATTATCGCAATGACCCTTATCGCATTGTTGGGGAGGTGTAGGGTATTATATAGTCGGCCCCGCCCGAATTTCTGCCTTTCCTTACTGGTATTAGTAATAATTTCACTGAATGAAAAAATACCGAATTCAGTGGAAAGTCCAGAAAATAGAAATGTATACTTTCCAAATTCTTGTTTCATTGGTCATGCATCATATTATCATATTGCGATTGTATTGGAGTGAGCAGCTGTAATTATCGCATACCGAGCATTTTTGTTCATGTATTTCCTATATAATACTTGCAAGATATATCAAAATATGGGCTGTGCCACGCCCACTGGTCCTATTCACTCCATTTGTAAGCCAATCACGTAGACTGCTACCAGATACATGTACGCAAAATTTCAACACTCTCACTAACAAAATGAGCAATATAATTCAATTTCGAAATTTGGCTTATAAGGGCAGGGCCACGCCCATTGGTCCGATCCCGCCCATTTTCTGACCAATTACGTAGAATGCCACCAGATACATATATACAACATTGCAGCACTCCCGAAAGCAAATTGTGCAAGATATCAAAATTTGGTCTATGTGGGCGGGGCCACGCCCATTGGGCCGATCCCGCCCATTTTTGGACCAATCACGCAGACTGCCACCATATACATATACACAAAATTCCAGCACTCTCGCTAACATATTGGGCAAGCTATATCAATTTCAAAATTTGGCTTATATGGGCGGGGCCAAGCCCATTGGTCCGATCCCGCCCAGTTTTTTACCAATTACGTAGAATGCCACCAGATACATATACGCAACATTGCAGCACTCCCGCTAGCAAATTGTGCAAGATATCAAAATTTCAAAATTTGGTCAATGTGGGCGGGGCCACGCCTATTGGTCCGAACCCGCCCATTTTTGGACCAGTCACGTAGATTGCCAACGGATATATATACACAAAATTCCAGGTCTCTCGCTAATAAATTGTGCAAGATTTCACATTTTTAAAATTTGGCTTATATGGGAGGTGCCACGCCCATTGGTTCGATCCCGCCCGTTTTAGGATCAATCACTTGGACTGCCATCAGATACATATGTACAACATTACAACACTCTAACTGACAAATTGTGCAAGATATATCAATTTCAAAATTTGGCTTACATGGGCGGGGCCACGCCCATTGGTCCGGTCCCGCCCATTTTTTGACCAATTACGTAGAATGCCACCAGATACATATACGCAACATTGCAGCACTCCCGCTAGCAAATTCTGCAAGATATCGAAATTTCAAAATTTCAGGTGACAGTCTACGTGATTGGTCCAAAAATGGGCGGGATCGGACCAATGGGCGTGGTCCCGCCCACTTGATATATCGAAAATCCAAGTACCCTATTTTCAGCACCCCCAATACATGTACATTCTGTGAAAATTTCAAGATGATCGGTCAAGCCGTTTAGACGTCTATACGGAACAAACAAACATACAAACAAACAAACCCACAAACAGACACTCTCTTTTATATATATAGATAGATAGATAGATAGATAGATAGATAGATAGATAGATAGAAGATAAGTACGAAATTTGGCAGATAGCGTTTTCGTATTACACGAAAGAAAACTACAAAATTCGGAGAAAATTCGTTCAGATATAGATATTGCCCCATATATATGCTTCACATGATTTGACATGTAAGCGCTGTAGAAACCGTATTTTATATCCGATCAGTATCTACGAAATTCTGCAGAAGAAGTTTTCTTATTACATGTATGAACACTGCCAAATTCTTATCGCAATGCCCATTTTCTCATTGTTAGGGAGGCGTAGGGTATTATATAGTCGGCCCCGCCGGACTTTCTGTCTTTCGTTAGGTTTAGGTTTAGGTTAGGGTGGCAGCCGTATTTTTTTTAAAAGCTCACATAGACCAGTTTAGGTCCCTAGTGTTACCACGGGCTGAAATGCCCCTCATCGAAACCAATATGCTTGATATATAAATTTATCGATAGTACGAATATCAGTACTGGAAAGATATGTTAGGCTGCCTAAAAAGGCCGACCCCAGCATGTCCAGTCGTCGTTTACTCAAAGCGGGACAGTCGCAAAGCAAGTGCTCAATGCTCTCCACTTCTTCCTCATCTCCACAGCTTCGGCAGAAGTCATTGGATTCAATACCCAATCTTTTGGCGTGTTCGCCGATCAAGCAGTGTCCCGTCAGAACCTGTACTAACGTAGACAATCGTTTCCTCTCTAGTGCGAGGAGATATTTTGACCTTCTCAGGTCATACCTTGGCCAGATTTGTCTAGCTACCCTGCAGGTGCCGATTTCTGTCCATCTTTCGTTGGACTGCCTGATTGCCTCTTGTCTAAGCCAAAGCTTGCACGTGGATAGTGGCGCACCAATATATGCAAATTCTTCGAGAATTTGTAATGTCGTCCCTTTCCTAGCAAGTTCATCGGCTTTGCAGTTCCCCGGGATATCCCTATGCCCAGGCACCCATATGAGGTGTATATTAAACTGCTCAGCCATCTCGTTAAGAGATCTGCGGCAGTCGAGGGCTGTTTGTGAATTTATGGATGTTGCCTCCAGAGAATTGATGGCAGCCTGGCTGTCCGAGTAAATGACAACGCCAGTGTTGGTTACTATGTTGCGACTCAGCCACTTGGCGACTTCCCATATTGCCATTATTTCGGCTTGATAGACACTGCAGGTATCTGGTAGTCTGTGAGCTATATACAGACTAAGTTCTTCACAGTGTACTCCGAAACCAACCTTTTCATCAAGCTTCGAACCATCCGTGTAAAAGTGGAGATGGTCTCTATTACCTGGTATTCTGCCGACCCATTCATCTCTGGCGGGAATCATAGTGATGTAATTTCTCTCGAAGGTGTACACAGTTGGTATATAGTCCACTCGGTCGGTTACCATAGCACTACACTTTGATATCCTCATGTGACCATAGTTCTTGTACCTCCACATTGATAGGCAGTTTAATCTTATTGCCGCTTTGGTTGCAACTTCTCTCGCCACAATATTAATCGGCAGTATATGGAGTAGGGCTTGTAGAGACTCGGTCGCTGTAGTCCTTAAGGCTCCGCTTATGCTCAGGCAGGCAGTTCTCTGAACCTTTGTTAGTAAGTTGGTAATGGTTAGTTTGTCAGTTGCCGTCCACCATACCACAATACCGTATAACAGTATTGGACGAACTACTGCTATATATATCCAGTGGACGATTTTAGGAGAGAGTCCCCACCGCGACCCTACAGCCTTTTTGCAGGAATATAAGGCGACGTTGGCCTTCCTTACACGTTCCAATACGTTAAGTCTAAATAATATTTTCCTATCTATAATTATTCCTAAAAATTTTGCACTTTCAGAAAAGACTAGATCTGTCCCATTTATCCGCGGTGGGGGGTCCACATGTGGGACATTATTCATCCTAGTAAAGAGAACCAATTCTGTCTTGTTGGGGTTAACGCCCAAACCGCAGCTTCTGGCCCATCTAGCCAACTGTTCAGAGCCACCTGTAGGATGTCTCTGAGGACGTTTACGAATTTGCCACTCACTGCGATTGCCACGTCGTCCGCATATGCCACGACCTTGCAGCCACAACGTTCTAGATCTAGCAGGATTTCATTCACCGCTAGGTTCCAAATTAGTGGAGACAGTACTCCTCCTTGCGGGGTCCCTCTGTTTACATACCTTGTTAGAGTTGTGGACCCTAGACATGCTGTTATGCGTCTTCTGGTGAGCAGACTTTGAATTAGTCTAATCAAACTAGTGTTAACTTTTAGATGTGAGAGTGCCGCAACTACCGCATCTGAGTGAATGTTGTTAAAAGCCCCTTCCATGTCAAGAAATGCCACCATGGTGAATTCCTTGAAATGCAGGGACGATTCGATAGTGCTCACAAGTTCGTGCAGGGCTGATTCTGTAGACTTGCCCTTGTTGTAAGCATGTTGGTTCCCCGACAGGAGTTTTGTGTCCAGGTTTTCCCTAATGAAATGATCTAAAAGTCTTTCCAGACCTTTCAATAGGAAGGAGGATAGGCTAATTGGTCTGAAGTCTTTTGGCCTAGTGTGTGATATCTTTCCTACTTTAGGTATGAATACCACTTTGGTATCCCTCCATCGATTCGGGACGTATGAAAGCCTGATACAACTTACATAAATTTTCTCCAGCCAGGGAATAATGTACTTTAACATTTTCTGCATTTCTGCTGGAGTGATGCCATCTGGTCCAGGTGACTTGAAGGGCTCAAAGCTGTTAATAGCCCAGCTTATTCTGGATCTCTCAGTCAACAAGCTAGCGACGCTCGCAGTCCACTCGCACTCTTGTTGGTCCTGCTGATCCTCGGGTTCTGTTACAGAGTTCCCCGGAAAATGTGTGTCGAGCAGTACATTGAGCGACTGCTCGCTGTTTTTGGTCCAGTTATTTGCCTCATCCTGTAAATATCCCACTGTACAGGGTGAAGCAGATAATATCTTCCTCAGCCTAGCGGCGTCGGAGACCTTTTCCACTTCACCACAGAAGGTATACCAAGAGCGCTTTGGGCCTTTCTAAGCTCCTTCTTATAGATCTTGAGTTGCTCTTTATAAGCATCCCAATCATTAGCGACCCCAGTAGATTTAGCCTTATTGAATAGCCTGTTGCATGTCTTTTTCATAGCCGTTAGCTCAGAAGTCCACCATTGCGGTTTAGTTTTACCCTTGTACCTTGTTTTTGGACAGGCTTCTTCAAGGGATCTATTGAATGATATGGTGATATGATCGACCAGATTATCTAGACCGGCTTTGTCATTCGGTTCGTACAGAAGTTTAGAGTTGAGGACTTTCTTGAAATTCTTCTCATACAGATGCCACTTTGTCTTCCTTACATTTCTGTGGACGGCGGGTTTAGGCGCTTTTTCCGCCAGTTTGAACTCAATATAATGGTGATCTGAGAATGAGTGGTCGTCCAGTACATTCCACCCAATAATTTTGTCTTACAGCCGGTCAGTAGCAAACGTTACGTCGAGTACTTCTTGTCTGTCTTTAATTGTGAAGGTCGGTTTATTACCTATGTTGCAAATACTAAGGTTGGTAGTTAGAATAAAGTCAAGAAGCGAATCACCCCTATTGTTTATATCCGTACTACCCCAGATAGTATGATGAGCGTTCGTGTCTGCGCCAATAATCAGCTCGAGCTCGTCAGACGTTGCTTCTTCTACTACTTCCCTGAATAGAGCAGTCGGTACTACAAATTCATAAGGCAAGTAGCTGGAGACCACCCAATATATGCGATTACCGATCTCCAGGCTAGCAGCTGTTTGATCTTTACCACTTAAATTAGTCAGGAGAAAGATACTTAGATCTTTCCTGGCCAAAATGCAGGTTCTTGGAGTGCCTTCACAGTTGGCCACAAACAGTTTAAAGTTGGGTGTCCTAATACCACACACCCTTCCTCCCACTACGTAGGGCTCCTGTATCAGGACGATGTCTACTGCGCTGTGGACAGGCGCAGCAATAGAGCCGCTGAGGCTGCTTTAGCGTGATGTAGGTTAATCTGTAGAATTCTTACCATCATTGGTAATTGACAGATTAACATCCACCCCGACAAGGGTGTTATCGAACTCTTCGTCCGTATCGTCGAGAAGCATGCCCCCGCCAGATGCGTCAATGAGTCCGGAGACTCCCCTCAGCCTCTCTGTGTCCGAAGTAGAGCTTTTGTCCTCAGAGAAGGACGTTACAGATCTTCTGTTAGAGTTGGAGTCACCAGAAATAATAGGCGTGGGTACCTCCGCACTTTCAGAAAGTGCCACGGTGGACGACTCACCTTCTGCAGTGGGAGCTATATCCTGCTTGTATATCTTCAAGACTATAGTCTCGAAGCCATATTGTAGGGTTGCACTCGCACTTTGTATATGGGAGGTGGATTCAGCGTTTAGGATAAGATTGACCTGCCGCTTTTTACCATCCGCCTCACCCACCTTGCTGATTCTCCAATTATGGGCCGGCAGACCAGGATTGGAATCTTTTATTATTATATATTTCTGTCTTTCGTTACTGTTGTATATATATACAGTAGGGGTGTTCTTATTTTTCCAAAATGGAAATACCTTCGCTCCCCTGGGTTATTTTGTTCCTTTACATGTGAAACGGACGTATATGAAATTTGAGGCCGATCGCAGCACGATTAGTGGCGGCGATTTCTGATTGAAGTTTGAAAATCGTCTCCAAAGGGGAAAATTTGGGCTTTTGCTATTTTTCCCGTAAAAAAAATTATTTTTTTCGGACAAACTTTGTATAGTTCGTATTTCGCTCTTCTTTTTAAGTTCAGAATTCATAAAATAACACATTTACGGGAAAAAATTTTGGTTTTCCATTTTTCTATTTTTATTTTTTCAATATCTACACTTTGTATCACAAGTATTTTTCATAAATACATATCGAGAGCTTATATTCAAAACCCTCTATCTTCAATTTTTGCAAAAATGAGATTTTTATGTTAAAATATTCGGTAAAATAAGGCGCATCTATGGTACTAATTTGGAAATAAAAAAAAACAAAAATTGAGATTTTATGGTCATTTTTGTAATTTCTCTATCTTACACACTTATGTTTACTGAATGCAATACTCTCTATAACTTCATATAATTTGGGACTATTTTTTTTTTCTTCTAGAAGATGGTTCTTTGGTGAAAAGAGTATGCTAAACCCGAATTTGGTTAAATTTTTTTAGTCGAAGCTTTAATTTTCAAATTACAGTAAAAGCTCGATTTGCGCAACACCCGATTATTGCAACTCCCCGATTAGCGCAACCGGCATTTTTCTTACATTACGGTCTCTATAAGTGCAACATTTTTTAAAAGAAGGTTGCGATAAATGCAACTTTTTGCTGATGCGCTGATATTCTGTATTTTTATTACTGTTTCTTATTATTGTTTTGTTTTCAGGAGCGCACATGCTTAAAATAGGGCGTGATGCCAAAACCAAATGCTCCCTTTTGAACATATTACTGTACGACTCTGTCCGCTGTGAACGAGCGTATTCTAACTGTTATTTTACAGTTGTCTTTTTGTTATGTTTCATCTCATGTTGAGCTATTCGACTTCAGTTGAGCTATTTTTCAGTAGAGTTCAGATCATTCTCTCTTAAAATTTAATGATGGCAGTGGTGAAAAAAATTATAAAACTGACAATTTATGTATTTCCATGCTAAACATAAGGAGAAATCGGGTAACTTCAATGCTAGCATCGGATGGTTAAAAAAATTTAAAAAGCGCCATGGAATACGCATGCTAAAAATTTGTGGCGAAAAGCTGTCAAATAAGCCGGAAAGTGCGGATCCGTTTTTAGCCAAATTTAAAAACAAAATTATGGAACTTGAATTGACTTTTGATCAGATTTACAATTGCGACGAGTCGGGGCTATTTTTCAGACTTTTGCCAGATAAAACTCTAGTAAGTTCAAGAGAATCATCAGCACCTGGACGTAAAATTTCGAAAGAAAGGGTCACATTCTTAGCTTGTATGAATGCAAGTGGTACCCATAAATTGAATTTCTTTAGGTTTCACATTTTCTCCAGTCAAAAGGCCTTCCCAAGAAAGCTTTGCTACTTATTGACAACGCGCCGTGCCACCCAAAAGAAAACGAATTACAAAGCGATGACGGCAATATTGTCATAATGTGCCTTCCACCCAATTGTACAGCCATTCTCCAACCTCTCGACCAAAATGCAATAAAGCTAACAAAGTTGTATTACAAAAAGAATCTTTTAACTCACTTGGTCGGTGTACGAGGATCTGATTTAGAAGAAAATCTGAAGAAATTTAATATTCGAACAGCGGTTGCCTTTTTAGCTAACGCATGGGATAAGGTATCGGAAAATGCTATCAAAAGCTGTTGGAACGTTCTTATGTCTAATAATGATAATTGGACTAGTGAGGATGATTTGCCTTTATCTACCATAAGGAACCAGTTGCTTGCGGAACAGGCAGCACAAATTCCATCGATTTCAAATTTACTAAGTGACATATCACCTGATATCAATTTTTCCTCAGAAGAAATCGACGAATGGATCTACGAAGACATTCAAGATCTTTTTGAGGAAACTGAAGATATTAATATCTCAGATGACGAAATTGCTGCCGATGTTGAAAGCGTAGTAACACAACAAATAAAAACGGATGATGTTATCAAAGCTCTTGATATAAGCATTGAGTGGGCTTCTATGAATGACATTTCTTGTGAAAAGATTCTTGCTATTCAAGAAATAAAAGAGGCTGTTGTAATGAAAAAGTTGCAAACTGCAAAAGTACAGACGAAAATTTCTAATTTCTTCTTAAAAACTTAATCTTTCTGCAGAATATGTATTAAAATCGCATAATATTTAGGTTATTAGACATAGTAGTATATCTTAAAGAGTTTAAGTGAATTCAATGTATACTCGTATCTGAAAAATCTCTATAATTTATTTTTTGTTGTGTTTTGTTAATGAATGAATTATTATATTAAAATATGTTTTATTTTGCATTTACAATTAAAAAAAAAAATATGACGATATGGCTATATTTAAACCCAATAAATTGGGGTTCAGTAAGTGCAACAATCCCACTTAATGCAACAGGCATGATTTCCTATCGGTTGCGCAAATCGAGCTTTTACTGTATGACTATTTTTATATCTAACCTGTGATTCCACAAGAATACCATTTTTTCTATGACAATTTGAAAATGGATTCAAAAATGAACCCCAAGAAATAGATAATACTTAAATAAAAAATTAATCATTAATTCATTGTTATTATTATTTATTATTTTTATTATAATATGTATAATTATATATTAAAAAACTTTGTGGAATTCATAAATAATTTTTTGTTACTATGCAAAACCCTCTATCTTTTTTTATACATGAAGAATTTTTGAATAGCAATAACCTCTATGTTCCATAAAATGGCTCGTGGTGAAAATATTAAAAAAAATATTATTTAGTAGTTCACGTAGTTAGGTGTAATAAACATTGTAGAACAAACAATTTTATTTTTTTTTAAATTAGGGATATAAACGGTTTTTTGGCTCTACTGAAGAATTGTGTTTTTTAAAATAGAGGATATTGAATATAAACTGTCGATATGTATGTATTTATAAATAAACACTTAACCCTGCAGAGAAATTGGAAGCAGTCTATGAAAAGGACCGGATCTGAGCTGGTCCAAAATGAACTAGATCCCGACTAGAGCAAAAGTAATGTAGCCAGAAACAGTTGAGCGCAAAAAACAAGAGCAGCGCTGCCTAGGCAGCGCAGCTTTTGTTTGATTTTGTACAGCGTGAATATTTGTTTATGTTTTTTCGCCTGCATTGAAATAATTCTAAGTGTTGCCGTTAGGAATTTATGGTGGTGCTTGTCCTTTCAGTCTTGTGTTCATTGTTAAGTGGAAATTTGAACAAGTAAGACGTTATAATTAGAGTTGGGCACTATAGTTCTTTTAAGTGATCGCTCTTTATAGTTCAGTTCAATTGAGTGAACTAGTTCGTTCATTTAGTTCAAATGCTCACTTTGGCACACCAGCTCTTTAGCTCACCAGCTCACTTTACATAAACAGTTCATTTCGTTCAGTAGATCTCCAGTTCAAATAAACCGCTATTAAAGGAATCTGATTGATATATGTATGGAAGAGTTGGAAAAACTAATACAAAGGCGTTTGTATAGGTAGAATCATACACTGATGATGACATAAAATTTGAAACAACACATAACAGCAGAGAAGAGAGAACGAAATGATATGGTTGAAGAAAAAAACATAGTGAAGTACTGAGCTGAAATTAACGAGTTGTGTGAACTAGTTCGTTCAGTTCAGTATAGTGACCCGTTCAATTGAACTAGTTCGTTTACGAACTACACAACTCTAGTTATAATGATAATAATAATTATAACTATTTCAAGTTTCCCTTTTCTAGGAATTAAAATAATTTATTTCCGTTTCTCAAATAATAAATATATTTCAATTTAGTTTTTATAAATATTGTAAAAATAAAAACCAATCAATAAATATTTTCTTTTTAATTCTTAAATTTTATAATAAAAGCAAGCTGAAAAGTGGTTCTAGACTGGTCCATAACCAAGAGAGAATGAACTAATTCTACATACTATATTTTTTCCAGCAAGCAACTGTGTCTTTTTACATGGGCTTGTCCTAGGAATAATCAATTTTTCTCCGGGTGCATTCGTTTGGAACAGTTCTGGAGTAGCTTAGATATATTCCTGAAGAACTATATCAGAGCTAGTTCCCTAGAATTAATTCTAAACTATTCCATTCCGAACTATATCAGAACTGTTCCAAACGAATGCAGCTGGAGACAATTGATTCTTCCTAGGACAAGCCCATGAAAAAAGAAACAGTTGCTTGCTGGGCAAAGGGTATTGGGCATAAGAAGAATTCAAGAGACAGCTCCCCACATTTACCATATCTCTTTCTTTTAGCAGCAGTCATCAGTCACATCATGCAGAAGGCCTTCTTCATCATCGTGTTTTGGTGCAGCGATGGGCACACAATACTTCTACAAAATGCAATGCATGAACTAATTCTACATAATATATTTTTTCCAGCAAGCAACTGTTTCTTTTTACATGGGCTTGTCCTAGGAAGAATCAATTTTTCTCCGGGTGCATTCGTTTGGAACAGTTCTGGAGTAGTTGAGATATATTCCTGAAGAACTATATCAGAGCTAGTTCCCTAGAATTAATTCTAAACTATTCCATTCCGAACTATATCAGAACTGTTCCAAACGAATGCAGCTGGAGACAATTGATTCTTCCTAGGACAAGCCCATGAAAAAAGAAACAGTTGCTTGCTGGGCAAAGGGTATTGGGCATAAGAGGAATTCAAGAGACAGCTCCCCCATTTGCCATATCTCTTTCTTTTAGCAGCAGCCATCACTCACATCATACAGAAGGCCTTCTTCATCTTCGTGTTTTGGTGCAGCGATGGGCACACAATACTTCTACAAAATGTTTATGTATTTGTGAGAAGTGTTAACACTCTCTTTACGCACTGCGAGAAATGGTATTTGCATTTTCCTAACATATATTTGTTGGGTAAGATAATAAATAAAGTGGACAACGAACATCATTAAGTAGATTTGGGGTTATTATACGCGTACATAAAGAAATCGAACATTAAATATGTTATGATTAGCCACATACATACACGCTGAAAAAAAATCGCTTCTGTAGTATATTGTCCCAAACATATTCGGCTTGAAATATAAATATGTTTAGAGTACACTCCAAATATATAATATTTGACACACATAAATATTATATGTTTGCGAGAATATTGTTCTAAACAAAAATATGTTCCCATTCTAATATTTTTTTATTTGCAACTAGTATTTCCGAAACAAAGATTAGTTTGTATTTAATTATTTTGGCAATGTATCAATGCCTTGATTTAAAGACAAGTTTTCTGTTTTTCAGGTGCTCAAAGATAATTTTTTTATAAATTTTAAATGTTTTTAAAATTTAATTAAAACTTAAATCGTATAATCTTTCGTGAATATAAATTGCATTGATGGATTTACAAAAAGTGATGAATTGGAATATTTATAAATTAAAAGACATTTTTAGCTATAAAGTTTAAAACAAAAACTAGGAAAAACTAACTAAAATTCGAAAAAATCAGCAAAGTTTTAAACATTTTTTTAAATAAAATATGTTTGGAAAACTTCTTAAACAATAACTTTGTTTGTGGGTACACACATATTTTATTTGTGAAAGTCAGTTAGCAAATATATTATGTTCTAATATATTAATATATGCGTTCCAAACAAGATTTCTTGATTTTCAAATAAAATTTATTTGTTAACAAATATATAGTATTTGAAAAAATCGCTTCCAAATATATTTTCTTTCAATTCAAACATATCAAAAATGACGATTTTCCCCCGTGTACATATTTATTATGCTATGTAAAGTAATTAATCCAAATTTTCCAATAAAAGTACTGCATACTCGTATTGATTATGCCATATTCTTTATTTAATTCTTTATTTTTTCTATTAACCGTTTTCGAGTGTCCAACTTTTTGTTTGGTTAGTGTATTTAGGTGTTTATACAAATTTTATTAAAAAATCGTTAAAAGATAGTGTTGAACCGTGTTCAACCATTGTATTTAATTTTAAGATTAACTGAATTTTGAACTGAACTACTAAATATAGTTTATTGATTTATACCCTAAAGTAACGGTCACTGTGACCATAAATATTTGAATTCCTTTTTAGATTTAGTCTAGTCTGTACACATGGCAACTCTTTATCCAATGATTGTTTCTTCTGAAAAGCTTTCACTCATTGGATAAAGCGTTTCCATCTTATTTTCTGATTCCAGATAATGTGAATTTTCCAAAAATGGGCGGAGTCGGACCAATGGGCGTGGCCCCGCCCATATAAGCCAAATTTTGAAATTCAAATATTTTCTACAATTTATTAGAGAGAGTTCTGTATTTGAGTGTATATGTATCTGGTGACAGTATACGTGATTGGTCCAAAAATTGGCGGGATCGGCCCAATGGGCGTGGCCCCGCCAACATAGACCAAATTTTGAAATTTCGATATCTTGAACAATTTGCTAGCGAGAGTGCTGCAATGTTGTGTATATGTATCTGGTGACAGTCTACGTGATTGGCCCAAAAATTGGCGGGATTTGAAATTTCGATATCTTGCACAATTTACTATCAAGAGTGCTGCAGTTTTGTTTATATGTATCTGGTGACAGTCTCCGTGATTGGTCCAAAAATGGGCTGGATCGGCTCAATGGGCGTGGCCCCGCCCACTTAGACCAAATTTTTAAATTGAGATATCTTGCACAATTTGCCAGCGAGAGCGCTGCACTGTTGTGTATATGTATCTGGTAGCAGTCCACGTGATTTTTCCAAAAATGGGCGGGATCGGACCAATGGGCCTGGCACCGCCCATATAAGCCAAATTTTAAAAATGTGATATCTTGCACAATTTTATACCGAGAGACCTGGAATTTTGTGTATATGTATATGGTGGCAGTCTGCGTGATTGGTCCAAAAATGGGCGGGATCGACTCAATGGGCGTGGCCCAGCCCACATAGACCAAATTTTGAAATTTCGATATCTTGCACAATTTGCTAGCGAGAGTGCTGCAATGTTGTGTATATGTATCTGGTAGCAGTCCACGTGATTTTTCCAAAAATGGGCGGGAGCGGACCAATGCGCGTGGCCCCGCCCACATAAGCCAAATTTTGAAGTTGATATATCTTGCACAATATGTTAGCGAGAGTGCTGGAATTTTGTGTATATGTATATGGTGGCAGTCTGCGTGATTGGTCAGAAAATGGGCGGGATCGGACCAGTGGGCGTGTCCCCGCCCTTATAAGCCAAATTTCGAAATTGATATATCTTGCACAATTTTTTATCTAGAATGCTGTAATGTTGTACATATGTATCTGGTGACAGTCCACGTGATTGGTCCAAAAATTCGCGGGATCTGACCAATGGGCGTGCCACTGCCCATATAAGCCAAATTTTGAAATTGAATTATCTTGCTCATTTTGTTAGCGAGAGTGTTGAAATTTTGCGTATATGTATCTGGTAGCAGTCTACGTGATTGGCTTACAAATGGGCGGAATAGGACCAGTGGGCGTGGCACAGCCCATATTTTGATATATCTTGCAAGTATTATATAGGAAATACATGAACATAAATGCTCGGTATGCGATAATTACAGCTACTCACTCCAATACAATCGCAATATGATAATGTGATGCATGACCAATGACACAAGAATTTGGAAATTTTATAAGTATACATTTCTATTTTCTGGACTTTCCACTGAATTCGGTATTTTTTCATTCAGTGAATTTATCACTAATACCAGTAAGGAAAGGCAGAAAGTCGGGCGGGGCCGATTAGGGTCATTGCGATAATAATTTGGAATAATTGGTAAATGTGGTGTGTGTGTGTGTATGTATATCTTATTTTGAACCGATAATCGCTAAATTAAGCAATATTCGTTCCTAAATTGAGAAACATTTTTCTGGAGAACTTTGTAATGATCGGAAGTAAAGTACAACTTCTATAGCGCTTTGTAACCAAATCTGGAGGAACATATATATGGAGGTTATATATAAATCTAAATCGATTTTCCTTGAATACTCATTCATGTAAAATAGAAACCTGTTTCTGTCGAATTTCGTACTGATCGGATATAAAACACAGTATCTACAGCGCTTACATGTCAAATTGGGGGTAACATATATATGGGGGCTATATCTAAATCTGAACCGATTTTCTCCGAATTTTGCGGTATTCCTTCATGTAATAAGAAATCTCTTTCTGCCGAATTTCTTACTGATCGGATATAAAATACAGTTTCTACAGCGCTTGAATTTCAAATCGGGGGTAACATATATATGGGGGCTATATCTAAATCTGAACCGATTTTCTCCGAATTTTGCAGTATTCCTTCATGTAATAACAAACCTCTTTCTGCCGAATTTCGTACTGATCGGATATAAAATACAGTTTCTACAGCGCTAATTTTGACATGGGCAGCGAAGCGCACCGGGCTCAGCTAGTATCTATATATATAAAAGAGAGTGTCTGTTTGTGGGTTTGTTTGTTCCGTATAGACGTATAAACGGCTGGACCGATCTTCTTGAAATTTTCACAGAATGTACATGTGTAGGGGGTGCTGAAAATAGGGTACTTGAATTTTCGATATATCAAGTAGGCGAGGACCCGCCCATATGGGTCAAATTTTGGTATTGAGAAAAATTTTTAGCTAGAGTGCTGAAATTTTGTGTGTATGCATTTAGTGTCAGATTATGTGAATTTTCAAAAAATGGGCGGGACCGGACCAATGGGCGTGGCCCCGCCCATATAAGCCAAATTTTGAAATTGATATATCTTGCACAATTTGTCAGTTAGAGTGTTGTAATGTTGTACATATGTATCTGCTGGCAGTCCAAGTGATTGATCCAAAAACGGGCGGGATCAAACCAATGGGCGTGGCACCTCCCATATAAGCCAAATTTTAAAAATGTGAAATCTTGCACAATTTGTTAGCGAGAGACCTGGAATTTTATGTATATATATCCGTTGGCGATCTACGTGATTGCCCAAAAATGGGCGGGTTCGGACCAATAGGCGTGGCCTATTGGTCCGAACCCGCCCACATTGACCAAATTTTGAAATTTTGATATCTTGCACAATTTGCTAGCGGGAGTGCTGCAATGTTACGTATATAATTGGTCAAAAAATGGGCGGGATCGGACCAATGGGCTTGGCCCCGCCCATATAAGCCAAATTTTGAAATTGATATAGCTTGCCCAATATGTTAGCGAGAGTGCTGGAATTTTGTGTATATGTATATGGTGGCAGTCTGCGTGATTGGTCCAAAAATGGGCGGGATCGGCCCAATGAGCGGGATCGGCCCAATGGGCGTGGCCCCGCCCACATAGACCAAATTTTGATATCTTGCACAATTTGCTATCGGGAGTGCTGCAATGTTGTGTATATGTATCTGGTGGCATTCTACGTAATTGGTCAGAAAATGGGCGGGATCGGACCAATGGGCGTGGCCCTGCCCTTATAAGCCAAATTTCGAAATTGAATTATATTGCTCATTTTGTTAGTGAGAGTGTTGAAATTTTGCGTACATGTATCTGGTAGCAGTCTACGTGATTGGCTTACAAATGGACGGAATAGGACCAGTGGGCGTGGCACAGCCCATATTTTGATATATCTTGCAAGTATTATATAGGAAATACATGAACAAAAATGCTCGGTATGCGATAATTACAGCTGCTCACTCCAATACAATCGCAATATGATAATGTGATGCATGACCAATGAAACAAGAATTTGGAAATTTTATAAGTATACATTTTCTATTTTCTGGACTTTCCACTGAATTCGGTATTTTTTCATTCAGTGAAATTATTACTAATACCAGTAAGGAAAGGCAGAAATTCGAGCGGGGCCGACTATATAATACCCTACACCTCCCCAACCATGCGATAAGGGTCATTGCGATAATATTTTGGAATAATTGGTAAATGTATTTTGAACCGATAATCCGCTAAATTAAGCAATATTCGTTCCTAAATTGAGAAACATTTTTCTGGAGAACTTTGTAATGATCGGAAGTAAAGTACAACTTCTATAGCGCTTTGTAACCAAATCTGGAGGAACATATATATGGAGGTTATATATAAATCTGAATCGATTTTCCTTGAATACTCATTCATGTAAAATAGAAAACGGTTTCTGTCGAATTTCCTATTGATCGGATATAAAACACAGTCTCTACATGCGCTTACATGTCAAATTGGGGGTAACATATATATGGGGGCTATATCTAAATCTGAACGATTTTCTCCGAATTGGCAGTATTCCTTCATGTAATAAGAAAGCTCTTTCTGACGAATTTCGTACTGATCGGATATAAAATACAGTTTCTACAGCGCTTGAATTTCAAATCTGGGGTAACATATATATGGGGACTATATCTAAATCTGAACCGATTTTCTCCGAATTTGGCAGTATTCCTTCATGTAATAAGAAAGGCTCTTTCTGACGATTTTCGTACTGATCGGATATAAAATACAGTTTCTACAGCGCTTGAATTTCAAATCTGGGGTAACATATATATGGGGACTATATCTAAATCTGAACCGATTTCTCCGAATTTGGCAGTATTCCTTCATGTAATAACAAACCTCTTTCTGCCGAATTTCGTACTGATCGGATATAAAATACAGTTTCTACAGCGCTATTTTGACATGGGCAGCGAAGCGCACCGGGCTCAGCTAGTCTATATATATAAAAGAGATGTCTGTTTGTGGGTTTGTTTGTTTGTTTGTTTGTATGTTTGTTTGTCCGTATAGACGTCTAAACGGCTTGACCGATCATCTTGAAATTTTCACAGAATGTACATGTATTGGGGGTGCTGAAAATAGGGTACTTGGATTTTCGATATATCAAGTGGCCCATATGGGTCAAATTTTGGTATTGAGAAAAATTTTAGCTAGAGTGCTGAAATTTTGTGTGTATGCATTTAGTGTCAGATTATGTGAATTATAAAAAAATGGGCGGAATCGGACCAATGGGCGTGGCCCCGCCCATATAAGCCAAATTTGAAATTGAAAATATTTTCCACAATTCATTAGCGAGAGTT
Organism: Eudasyphora cyanicolor; assembly: GCA_963930755.1. NCBI lineage: Eukaryota > Metazoa > Arthropoda > Insecta > Diptera > Muscidae > Eudasyphora > Eudasyphora cyanicolor. Next base: position 98,571,765 of record OZ005737.1, read on the forward strand.
CTGCAAGTTTGTGTATATGTTTCAGGTGGCAGTCTACGTGATTGGTCCAAAAATGGGCGGATCGACCCAATGGCCGTGGCCCCGCCCACATAGAACAAATTTTGATATCTTGCACAATTGCTAGCGGGAGTGCTGCAATATTGCGTATATGTATCTGGTGGCATTCTACGTAATTGGTCAAAAATATAAGCCAAATTTTGAAATTGATATATCTTGCACAATATGTTAGCGAGAGTGCTGGAATTTGTGTATATGTATATGGTGGCAGTCTGCGTGATTGGTCAGAAAATGGGCGGGATCGGAACAATGGGCGTGGCCCCACCCTTATAAGCCAAATTTCGAAATTGATATATCTTGCACAATTTTTTATCTAGAGTGCTGTAATGTTGTACATATGTATTTGGTGACAGTCCACGTGATTGGTCCAAAAATTGGTGGGATCTGACCAATGGGCGTGCCACCGCCCATATAAGCCAATTTTTAAATTGAATTATCTTGCTCATTTTGTTAGCGAGAGTGTTGAAATTTTGCGTATATGTATCTGGTAGCAATCTACGTGATTGGCTTACAAATGGGCGGAATAGGACCAGTGGGCGTGGCCCAGCCCATATTTTGATATATCTTGCAAGTATTATATAGGAAATACATGAACAAAAATGCTCGGTATGCGATAATTACAGCTGCTCACTCCAATACAATCGCAATATGATAATGTGATGCATGACCAATGGAAATTTTAGAAGTATACATTTCTATTTTCTGGACTTTCCACTGAATTCGGTATTTTTTCATTCACTGAATTTATTACTAATACCAGTAAGGAAAGGCAGAAAGTCGGGCGGGGCCGACTATATAATACCCTACACCTCCCTAACAATGCGATAAGGGTCATTGCGATAATAATTTGGAATAATTGGTAAATGTGGTGTGTGTGTGTATGTATATCTTATTTTGAACCGATAATCGCTAAATTAAGCAATATTCGTTCCTAAATTGAGAAACATTTTTCTGGAGAACTTTGTAATGATCGGAAGTAAAGTACAACTTCTATAGCGCTTTGTAATCAAATCTGGAGGAACATATATATGGAGGTTATATATAAATCTGAATCGATTTTCCTTGAATACTCATTCATGTAAAATAGAAACCTGTTTCTGTCGAATTTCGGACTGATCGGATATAAAACACAGGCTCTACAGCGCTTACATGTCAAATTGGGGGTAACATATATATATGGGGGCTATATCTAAATCTGAACCGATTTTCTCCGAATTTTGCGGTATTCCTTCATGTAATAAGAAACCCCTTTCTGCCGAATTTCTTACTGATCGGATATAAAATACAGTTTCTACAGCGCTAGATTTTCAAATCGGGGGTAACATATATATGGGGGCTATATCTAAATCTGAACCGATTTTCTCCGAATTTGGCAGTATTCCTTCATGTAATAACAAACCTCTTTCTGCCGAATTTCGTACTGATCGGATATAAAATACAGTTTCTACAGCGCTATTTTGACATGGGCAGCGAAGCGCACCGGGCTCAGCTAGTCTATATATATAAAAGAGAGTGTCTGTTTGTGGGTTTGTTTGTGGGTTTGTTTTTTTGTATGTTTGTTTGTGGGTTTGTTTTTTTGTATGTTTGTTTGTTCCGTATAGACGTCTAAACGGCTTGACCGATCATCTTGAAATTTTCACAGAATGTACATGTATTGGGGGTGCTGAAAATAGGGTACTTGGATTTTCGATATATCAAGTGGGCGTGGACTCGCCCATATGGGTCAAATTTTGGTATTGAGAAAATTTTTTAGCTAGAGTGCTGAAATTTTGTGTGTATGCATTTAGTGTCAGATTATGTGAATTTTAAAAAAATGGGCGGGATCGGCCCAATGGACGTGGCCCCGCCCAGATAGACCAAATTTTGAAATTTCGATATCTTGAACAATTTGCTAGCGAGACTGCTGCAATGTTGTGTATATGTATATGGTGGTAGTATGCGTGATTGGTCCAAAAATGGGCGGAAACGGACCAATGGGCGTGGCACCGCCCATATAAGCTAAATTTTGAAATTGACTTATTTTGCACAATTTGTTAGCGAGAGTGCTGTAGTTTTGTGGATATGTATCTGGTGGTAGTCTACGTGATTGGTCCAAAAATGGGCTGAATCGGACGAATGGGCGTGGCCCCGCCCATATAAGCCAAATTTTGAAATTGAGATATCTTGCACAATTTGTTAGCGAGAGTGCTGTAATTTTGTGTATATGTATCTGGTGACGGTCTACGTGATTGGTCCAAAAATGGGCGGAATCGGACCAATGTGCGTGGCACCGCCTATATGTGCCTAATTTTGAAATTGAGATATATTGCACAATTTGTTAGCGAGAGTGCTGTAATTTTGTGTATATGTATCTGGTGGAACTCTGCGTGATTGGTTAAAAAATGGGCGGGATCGGACAAATGGGCGTGGCCCCGCCCATATAAGACAAATTTTGGAATTGAGATATCTTGCACAATTTGCTAGCGAGAGTGCTGCAATGTTGTGTATATGTATCTGGTGGCTTTCTACGTAATTTGTCCAAAAATGGACGGGATAGGACCAATGGGCGTGGCACCGCCCATATCATCTAAATTTTAAAAATGTCATATTTTGCACAATTTGTTAGCGAGAGTGCTGGAATTATGTGTATATATATGGTGGCAGTCTACGTGATTGGCCAAAAATGGGCCGGGTCACACTAATGGTCGTGGCCCGCCCATATAAGCCAAATTTTGAAATTGATATATCTTCCACAATTTTTTACCGAGAGTGCTGTTATTGTGTGCATAAATATCTGGTGGGAGTCTACGTGATTGGTCCAAAAATGAGCGGGATCGAACTAATGGGCGTGGCACCGCCCATATAAGCCAAATTTTGAAATTGAGATACCATGCACAATTTGTTAGCGATAGTGATCTAATTTTGTGCATATGTATCGGGTGATAGCCTGCGTGAATGGTCTAAAAAGTGGCGGTATCGGATCAAATGCCGTGACCCTGCCCATATGAGCCATTTTTTGGAATATATCTCGAAAAATTTGTTATAGAGAGTTCTGTTATTTTATGTATATGCATTTGATGACGGTATTCGTGATTGATCCAAAGATGGACGGAATCGGAAATCTGAAGTCTGGGGCAACGAAGTGGACCGGGGCCAGCTAGTAATAAATAATTTAAACTTGTATTTAGAAAAGTTTATAAATTCTTCTGTAAAAATACAATACATACTAAACTTTATTCCTATACTTGAAGTATGTATGTAGTATGTATTGTAATCATTGTATCATCCATTTTTTCTTTATGTGCACGCTAAGCACCAAGCGACGACACAACCTCGTCGATCGAATGTCCAAGCGCGACTGAATGATAGTGAACTCTCATTCAATGTGTGTGCTCCTGTACACGTGAGAGGAAAAACCCCGGGTAGTGCTTTTGCCGTAAAAAAATTATTTTATAACCGATCAGTGTGAAATTCGGCAGAGAGAGGTTTCTTATTACATGAAGGAATACTGCCAAATTCGGAGAAAATCGGTTCATATTTAGATATAGCCCCCATATATACAGGGTTGTCCATATTCGACGGACCCATGTTTTTTTAAAAAAAATCAAAGAAAAAAATAAAAATTTGGCGGTTGGCAATCTTAATCATTTAATTTGTTCCAAGTAGATTTGTTTACATCAATTTTTGAATATGATATCTCTCAAATGGCCGCCTCTGGCGTTGATGGCGTATTGTGCCCTTTTTGCAGCATTTTCCATCGTTTTCGCCAACATTTCGGCCGGAATAGCGGCTATTTCTTCACGAATGTTGTCCTTGAGCTCTTCTACGGTCCTTGGCTTGTTAACGTAAACCTTTGACTTCAAATATCCCCACAAGAAGAAGTCAGGCGGCGTCAAATCGGGCGAACGCGGTGGCCAGTCCAAATCACCACTTTTCGACATCAAACGGCCCGGAAACAAATTCTTCAGAAAATCGATTGTTATGCGACTTGTGTGCGGTGGAGCGCCGTCTTGTTGAAACCAGAACTGCCTCATACGCTTTCGACGAATAATTGGCATCACAAAATTGGTCATCATGTCGCGATAACGCTCCTGGTTGATGGTAACAGCATGGCCATTTTCGTTTTGGAAGAAAAACGGCCCAATGACCGTTTTCGCACTAACGCCGCACCAAACTGTGACTTTTTCGTCATGAAGAGGCAATTCTTGAATCTCCTGAGGATTTTCAGTGGCGTAAATACGGCAATTTTGCTTATTTACGGTCCCATTCAATGTGAAATGGGCTTCATCGGACATGATAATTTTGTTTTTTGAGTTTTCACAATTGACTTCTTCTGTTGAATGTAAATTTCAACTATTTCAGAGCGCTCGCGTGGCGTATATTGTTCCATGGTAAAAATCTGCTTGGACTGACGCTTCAAACGCGGTATGTCATTAAGCGATCTGACATCTCTGTCAAAAGTTATGGCGTTGCCAGATGGGTCCGTCGAATATGGGCAACCCTGTATGTTACCCCCGATTTTACATGTAAGCGCTGTAAAAAGTGTATTTTTAATCCGATCAGTACGAAATTCGGCAGAAAGATGTTTCTTATTACATGAATTAATACTGCCAAATTTGAGGGAAATCGGTTGAGATTTAGATATAGCCCACATATATATGTTACCCCCGATTTGACATGTAAGCGCTGTAGAACTGTATTTTAAATCCGATCAGTAAAAAAAATTGTCAGAAGAGGTTTATCATTACATGAATTAACACTGACAAATTTGAGGGAAATCGGTTCAGATTTAGATTTAGCCCCCATATATATGTTACCCCCGATTTGACATGTAAATGCTGTAGAAACTGTATTTTGTATCCGATTAGTGCGAAATTCGGCAGAAAGAGGTTTCTTATTACTCAAAGGAATACTTCCAAATTCTGAGAAAATCGGTTCACAGTTAGAAATAGCCCCCATATATATGTTACCACCGATTTGACGCTGTAGAGACTGTAATTTATATCCGATCACTACGAAATTCTACAGAAAGAGGTCTTTTTACATGAATGAGTATTCCTATAGAAGTTGTACTTTACTTCCGATCATTAATATTTTCCGGAAAGATGTTTCTCAATTTAGGAACGAATATTGCTTAATTAGCGATTATCGGCTCAGAATTAGATAATATGTTCCTGCCTACTTACCAATTATTCCAAATTATTATCGCAATGACCTTTATCGCTTTGTTAGGGAGGTGTAGGGTATTATATAGTCGGCCCCGCCCGACTTTCTGCCTTTCCTTACTGGTTATTACTCTCATTAGTGGTGAGTATTTCAGAATACTCATTGTATAACAATTGTGACTGCTCTCACTTATGACCTCTCATTACAAGTTGTGGTTACATCGTTACACACATACGTTCATATACACGGAGGAAAAAAACGGCCTCTGTAACATATTGTCCCAAACATATTTTGCAGGCAACATATATATGTTTGGAGCAGCTCCCAAACATATTATGTTTGGGGTAGCGGTAATGTTCCCAAACATTTATATGATTGTATGCAAACATTTATATGATTGTATGCAAACATATATATGATTGTATGTAATCATATATATGCTTATGTCCAAACATATATATGACTGTATGTAATCATGTATATGATTATATGTAATCATATATATGATTGTATTTAATCATATATATGATTGTATGCAAACATTTATATGATTGTATGTAATCATATATATGATTGTATGTAATCATGTATACACGCTGAAAATAATCGCTTCTGTAGTATATTGTGCCAAACATATTCGGCTTGAAACATATATGTATATCTTTAGGATACACTCTAAACATATAATATTTGGTACATACAAAATTATATATTTGGGAAGATGTTGTTCTAAACAAATCATTGTTTACATCTCAATATGTGTTTATTTTGAACTATTTTTTCCGAAACAAATATGTATTTGCCTTGAAGTATTAAGAAAATACCTAAATTGTGTTAAATTTTTTCGGTAATTCATAGTTAATTTTTTAAAAAAATTTAACGTAATAAATATAATAAATAATAATAATTGAAATCATATAATCTTGGATCGAAATATATACATGGAGGACTGACAACCAATGATGGCTAGGAATACTCAGACATTTTAAATGATTGATTTAAAACATAAGTTATTGCTGAATTTGGTATCATAACTGGGAGGTTCAAACCAAAAAAACAAAAAAAAAATAAAATTGGAATTTGAAAAATTCAACAAAAGTTTCGAAAATATTTTTTAAATAAAATGTATTTATGATTCTTAAACAATCATTTTATTTGTATTCAAATACATATTTTATTTGAGAAATTTAGTTTGCAAATATTATATGTTGTAACATATTAATATACGAGTTCCAAATATATTTTATTGATTTTCAAATAAAATTTATTTGCTCAGAAATATATAATATTTAAAAATTTGTGTTCCAAATATATTTTCTTTCTATTCAAACATATCAAAAAAGGCGATTTTGCCCCGTGTATGATTGTATTTAATCATATATATTATTATATGCAATATGATTGTATGTAATCATATATACGATTGTATGTAATCATATATATGATAGTATGTAATCATATATATGATTGATCTCTTCTACTCTTTTCGCTCCATCATGAAACTATAACGGTTCACAGCAACAAGTAACCTAATGTAAATCGTCACTCACTACGTCAAATACAGAAATACAATAACAACAAACAGTAATACACACTTTGCTTCTGAAAAGTAGTTCATGAGCTGCAGAATAGTTTTTGAGTTTTCTGAAAATTACTAAATTTTGAGTTGTGTCTCTTTAAAAGAATTTGTGCAATGTGCAGAGCAAGGCAAAACTTCAATAGTACAGTGCACTCTTCACTACTGTACCCGGGGTCATTTCAGATGAAAACAATTTGTTAGTGCGGGAGTGTGTTTGTTCAAAGAACATGATAAGCCCACATACATACGTACATACATATGTATGTTGGCAAAATAATTTATGTGGGGCAATAAAACGGCGTCAGTATTATAGAACGTTTTGTAAATAAAATGTGTTGAAGTAACATACATTCCTTTTTAAAAAAATTTATTTTGCACCAAAATAATTGTGTTTATTAATGAATAACCTCTATACATCTTTGATATCATATTCTTTCTTTTATTTTGAATTTGTTGTACGTGTTAAAACTACAACTAATTTCTTGGAATTCGACATTCACCACACATATTCAATAAAAACCCCGAACTTAAACTCGACCGGGCGAGTAAGCATCATCATATATAATAATACCCTTTGGTGTCGGTGCCATTCCTCCTCATACACACGGTTACCATATACATATTACCCTTCTTTGCACAAAATTATGAGTCATATAATTGGGCTCTCAGATAGTAATACTCTCTAAAACTCTAAAAAATATGTTCTAATATATTATTTTGCCAAAAATATGTTAGGACACAATCATATCGTTTTTTAATATGCTAGAATTTGGATGGTGAGGATTAAGAGGCGTATTCTCACAGGAACACCAGTGAGAAATCTGATAGATGAAAGCAGATATTTTTTTTGTTAGAATTTTGTGTTTCCATTGTGACTAATTTGGGGCAAGTTTATAAAGTTAGTCATTCAAGTCCATATTAAAGTAAAGGTAAATAAATAAAAAGGGAGTCTATAACAATTAATTGTGATGGATGAAAGATTTTTTAGAGAAAGGACCGAACTCCCCCACCCGGCTGATAGCTAGCACTTCAAAGGCTCCCGCAGTCCTTCATCTAAAAATAATTCTACGGTGTTTAAATAAATATCGGAAATTGCATCAAATCCGATTAGGGACATTACATATTTTGTGCAACATGTTTTACATAAATAAAAATTAAAAGCAACAATCATGAAATTGCAAGCACAGGGTTAAGCGATATTTGCATGGAATTTTTTTTTCGTGTACTAAAATGTGTGTCAAATATTTCCACATCTTATAATAGTGATGAATTTGTAATATGGGATTTTAATTATTGTTATAAACTGTTTTGTTTTTTGATCAATAAATAAAATAAAAATTAATGTAAACTGTTTTTAATTAATTGTCGGTAGTATATGACTGACAAATTGTCAGAACAACCAATTTTTTAAAACAGTTGGTTGTGGCAACTACAACAGATAATCTAAGCCACCATTTTCGTAGTTGGCGCAACCAAATATGATTGTTGTCAACATGGAATCAGAACTATACCACAACTAAAATATTGGTTGCCCTGATGGAACCGCATGATAGTAGACAGAACTACCAAAATTCGGTTGGCAAATAATTCGGTTGAGGCAACCAAACTGTATTCTGTGTGTACTATTGAAACTCGTTATTTATAAAAAATAACAACAAATTGATTATATTTATTGAACAAGAAAAATAACAAACTAATGTATATGAACACAAATTCTGACAAGACTGAAAAAAAGTATTTGAAATCAACGTACAATAAAACCAGTAAAGAAAGGCTAAAGGCGGGCGGGGCCGACTATATAATACCCTACACCACTCTCGTAATATTGAATAACTCTGATATATAAATTTTGTAATTCATGTATAAATTGTTTACATAAATTTACTTTTGTTACATTTTATACTTAAATAATACCCTGTACCACAGTGTGATGTAGGGTATAAAAACGATTGGATATAAAGAGCCAAATCGGATGAAACATATATATGGGAGCTATAGCTAAATCTTTACCGATTTTCTTCAAATTCGGCAATGTTGGTTCATGGATCAAGAAACTCTACCATTCTAAATTTCAAAACGATTGGATGTAAAATATAGCTTCTATAGAACTAAAGGGCCAAATCGGACGAAACATATATATGGGAGCTATAACTAAATCTTAACCGATTTTCTTCAAATTCAGTAGTGTTGGTTCATGGATCAAGAAACTCTACCATTCTAAATTTCAAAATGATTGGATGTAAAATACAGCTTCTACAGGACTAAAGAGCAAAATCGGACGAAACATACATATAGGAGCTATAGCTAAATCTTAACCGGTTTTCTTCAAATTCGGCAATGTTGGTTCATGGATCAAGAAACTCTACCATTCTAAATTTCAAAACGATTGGATGTAAAATATAGCTTCTATAGAACTAAAGGGCCAAATCGGACGAAACATATATATGGGAGCTATAACTAAATCTTAACCGATTTTCTTCAAATTCGGTAGTGTTGGTTCATGGATCAAGAAACTCTACCATTCTAAATTTCAAAATGATTGGATGTAAAATACAGCTTCTTCAGGACTAAAGGGCCAAATCGGACGAAACATATATATGGGAGCTATAGCTAAATCTTGACCGATCTTCTTCAAATTCGGATCAAGAAACTCTTCCATTCTAAATTTCAAAACGATTGGATGTAAAATGCAGCTTCTATAGGACTAAAGGGCCAAATCTGACGAAAGATATATATGGGAGCTATATCTAAATCTGAACCGATTTCAACCAAATTCAATAGCGATCTTAACAGCTGCGAAATACTCTAAACTGCAAAAGTTCAGAACGATCGGAGTGAAATTGCGACCTGTAGTCGACGAACAACTTTACATGGACAGACGGACGGACGGACGGACAGACATCCTTAAATCGACTCAGCTAGTGATTCTGAGTCGATCGGTATACTTTAAGGTGGGTATAGCTGTGTTATTTTCAGGTGTTACAAACATCTGCCGTGAAACAAACTTATAATACCCTGTACCACAGTGTGGTGTAGGGTATAAAAATGAAAGTAAATAAAAATGTAAAATGTTGATATGCCACAATTTTCTTCTGCCAAGCTTGTTTCTCCTACTGGAATTTGTTGACAAGCATTTTGTACAATGCTTTTGGCTTTATTAATTATGTCCCTAATATTGGTTTATTTTATAATTCCAGCTTGTAAGCCACAGTTTTTGAATTCATGGTACATATACCCATTTTTGTATAGAGTTGCAGTTAGCTTTATTGTACAGAGGAATTTTGGTTTGATTTTCAATGAGAGAACCGAAAATAGTACACGCAAAGAAAGTAGAGCGTTTGAGACAAACAAAAATGTTTGCCATAAACGACTCCCAAACGTTTTTTTTCTTTGCGTGTAGCTAAATCATCTCAGAAAGTGGTTCTAAATCGATCCGTATAATAAACGATGGGTCTGTTTCTTTTCCTCTTGGGTTTTACAAACAAATGCACAAACTTATAATACCCTGTACCACAGTGTGGTTTGATTACTGCTCTCAAACTCAAACTTTACTCCTATATGTTCAATTCACCTGTACACGCAAAGAAAAAATTCGTTTCTGCGAAACGAAATATTAGACAACTACAATTCTCGTTTGCCGGAACTGAAATTTCGTTTGTTGTGACAGAAACATATTCTGACCAAAAGAAATTTCAGTCGTTGTAAACGAGAATTGTAGTTGTCTAATATTTCGTTTCGCAGAAACGAATTTTTTCTTTGCGTGTACAGGTGAATTGAACATATAGGAGTAAAGTTTGAGTTTGAGAGCAGTAATCAAACCACACTGTGGTACAGGGTATTATAAGTTTGTGCATTTGTTTGTAAAACCCAAGAGGAAAAGAAACAGACCCATCGTTTATTATACGGATCGATTTAGAACCACTTTCTGAGATGATTTAGCTACACGCAAAGAAAAAAAACGTTTGGGAGTCGTTTATGGCAAACATTTTTGTTTGTCTCAAACGCTCTACTTTTCCCGTAACGGTTGACATTTTTGCGGTGAATGCAAAAGTTTATCGTAAACGTAGTTTCTCTTACTGTAAACGAACATTCTTTCATTCCAAAATTTTCGTAATTTATTTTATGGTAAACGAAAAACGTTTACGGAACCATATTGTATTTAAACATGATTGAATATATTAAAGAGAGTTGAGAGAACAAAGAGCTAAACTTGTTTTCATTTTGTGAGAGTGCGGTTTTATAACTTTTTTTTATTACTTATATGACGGAATAATATGTGTAGATGTATGTGTACAGAACTCAAAAGATGCAGATGTGTGTGTATACAACACAAAAAGCGACGTTGCAGTGTTTCTGCAAAAAGATGCAGATGTGTGTGTACAAAACACAAAAAAAGAAACGTTGCAACGTTGCATACATGTTTGTCCGCGTTGCTTTATTAACAGACGGTGGTGGATATTTAGTTATCTGCATCCCTCCCTCCGCACTGTTATACAATTTCATAACATTTGCAATCGTACTCAGCATGCGTAGAGTCGTATGCTGGTGGGCCTTTAGTTTTGTACTGGCGCTTGTGGTGTTCGGTATTTGTGCGCGTGTGTGGCAAAATTAAAAATGTTTTTATCAGTTAACTCAAAATGATTTTATTCAAAGAATCTAAATTATCGGAGGTGCGATATCTCGCAAATATACTGTGGACTCCAATTTAATGTTATAGGTAAATGGTAAATGAAGTGAAGACATGTGGGAAAATAACCAAATTGTTAATAGCAAAAAAATGAATCGAGCACTGCATGAAAATATTGAATACTTTGTGGAAAGCCGGAATAACAAAAACAATAGATTTTAACAGAAACTGAGACCATTTATTGCTTTTGTTAACGACTAACTGGTTATTTTTCCACTCGCCTTAAATTGTGAATAAGCAAATTAAAATCATTAACAATCAATCATCCCACGTTTAGGTACTGAAGCTGCTAATGGTAATTGTGAAATAAATTTATTCAGGCACAATACAACTGGATACTTCTGGAAACTGCTGATATAAAACTCACTTTTGACTAAAAAGTTTGATATATGGTAAGATAACATCTCGCTACATTTTTAATATGTTCTAACATACATGCTTTCTTTTTTACAGTTTGTCTACAACCCAATTAGAAGATAGCAGCCAAATAATAGCAGAGGTGTTTGTCGGGGAGCTCCCGGGGACATTTTACTAAAAATTGTGACATTTTTGATTATAAACATAATATTACAAAACATATTAAATATCATAATTCAATCAAATTATTCTTTTGTGACAATCGTTTTCTCATTTATTGTTAAACTGACATTGCTTGTGACAAACGCAATGATTGTTTGCAACACACGTTTTACAGGGTTTGGGATAAACAGGCATTGCTTGTGACAAACACAATAACCGTTTGCACTAAATGTTTCACAGGGTTTGTAATAAATGTAAATCATTTACGATAAGTACACTAACCGTTTGCTATAAACGTTTCTTTGGGTTTTGGGATAAACATAAATCGTTTGCGACAAACATACACCACAAACGAAATTCGTTTGTCTAATTTTTCGTTTGGGAGTAACGAATTTTTTCTTTGCGTGTATGTCCGTCTGTCTGTGCATGTATTCTTGTAATGAAATTACAGGTCGCAATTATGGTCCGACCTCGACGAAACTTTAGGCATATCTTTTTTTGGTCCAAGGACGATCCCAATTGAATTTTGTTAAAATCGGTTCAGATTTACATATCGTCATCAGAAACGAGAAAGGGCCTATCATCATATTTGAAAATTTTTCAGGAGAAGCAAAAAATTAATAAAAGAAGAATGTTGTCGTCAGAAAAACGGTGTTTTCAGGATAATAGCTAAACATAATGATGCATATGTAAACTCACACAATCATGATTTATAACTTGTTTGTAAAATGTGTGTGAAATAGGATTTTTTAACTGTGAAAAAAGAAATAATTTGTTGTTAGGCCCTTTCGAATTTCGTTAATACATTCGCATTTTTTGATATTATGCCGCTAAATAATTGTCAGGATGTGTATTTTGATGCAGTGTACCGAAATCTATCAAAAACTGAAATTCCATTTTCTTGTTGTTATGCCCTTTTTCGTTTCTGATAACGTTATAGCTCCCATACATATGAACCTCTGACTTTGCATATATGAACTTTATAAGCGACATTTTTTAACCACTTAGAAATTTGGAGGAAATCGGTTTATATTTAGATATAGCCCCCATGTATATGTTCCCCGATTTGACACATGTTACCCCCGATTTGACATGTAAGCGCTGTAGAAACTGAATTTTATAACCGATCAGTACGAAATTTGGCAGAAAGAGGTTTCTTATTACATAAATTAACACTGCCAATTTTGAGGGAAATCGGTTCAGATTTAGATATAGCCCCCATATATATGTTCCCCCGATTTGACATGTAAGCGCCGTAGAGACTGTATTTTATATCCGATCAGTACGAAATTCGACAGAAAGAGGTATCTTATTACATGAATGAGCATTCTGGGAAAATCGGTTCAGATTTAGATATAACCTCCATATATAGGTTCCTCCTGATTTGGTATCAAAGCGCTATAGAAGTTGTTTTTTACTTCCGATCATTACAAAATTTGTCAGAAAGATGTTTCTCAATTTAGGAACGAATATTGCTTTATTTTGCAATAATCGGATCAGATATAGCCACATATAAATGTTCCTACCTATTTACCAATTATTCCAAATTATTATCACAATGACCCTTATTGCAATGTTAGGGAGATGTAAGGCCCTGCCGACATTTTTCCTTTCATTACTGGTTTTTAGTGTACATTTTAAAATTTTGTTGGTGTTTACGCGTTGAATGTGTAAGAAAGTTATTTAGGTAATTATTGTATTATTGAATTCATTTTTCTTTGTGTACATGTACACAAAGAAAAACAGAGAGTTTAAAAATTTAAAATAAATCCGAACCGATTTTTCCCGAATTTGGCAGTGTTCATTTATTTAATAAGAAACCTCTTTCTGCCAAACATCGTACTTATCGGATGTAAAATAAAGTTTCTACAGCGATTTCATGTAAAATCGGATGTAACATATATGTGGGGGCTATATCCATATCTGAACCGAATTTCCTCAAATTTAGTATTGCTTCCAGAGATTTCTCTCTGTCAATTTTTATACAGATCTGATATAAATTGTTGCTTATACAGTGCATATATATAACTAGCTGGCCCCGGTCCACTTCGTTGCCCCAGACTTCAGATTTCCGATTCCGTCCATTTTTGGATCAATCACGAATACCGTCATCAAATGCATATACATAAAACAGCACTCTCTCTAACAAATTTTTCGAGATATATTCCAAAAAATGGCTCATATGGGCAGGGTCACGGCATTTGATCCGATACCGCCACTTTTTAGACCATTCACGCATGCTATCACCCGATACATATGCACAAAATTAGAGCACCATCGCTAAAAAATTGTGCATGGTATCTCAATTTCAAAATTTGGCTTATATGGGCGGTGCCACGCCCATTGGTTCGATCCCGCTCATTTTTGGACCAATCACGTAGACTCCCACCAGATATATATGCACACAATTACAGCACTCTCGGTAAAAAATTGTGGAAGATCTATCAATTTCAAAATTTGGCTTATATGGGCGGGCCATGACCATTAGTGTGACCCGGCCCATTTTTGGCCAATCACGTAGACTGCCACCATATATATACACATAATTCCAGCACTCTCGCTAACAAATTAAAATTTAGCTGATATGGGCGGAGCCACGCCCATTGGTCCTATCCCGTCCATTTTTGGACCAATTACGTAGAATGCCACCAGATACATATACACAACATTCCAGCACTCTCGCTAGCAAATTGTGCAAGATATATCAATTCCAAAATTTGTCTTATATGGGCGGGGCCACGCCCATTTGTCCGATCTCGCCCATTTTTTAACCAATCATGCAGACTACCACCAGATACATATACACAAAATTACAGCACTCTCGCTAACAAATTGTGCAATATATCTCAATTTCAAAATTAGGCACATATAGGCGGTGCCACGCACATTGGTCCGATTCCGCCCATTTTTGGACCAATCACGTAGACCGTCACCAGATACATATACACAAAATTACAGCACTCTCGCTAACAAATTGTGCAAGATATCTCAATTTCAAAATTTGGCTTATATGGGCGGGGCCACGCCCATTCGTCCGATTCAGCCCATTTTTGGACCAATCACGTAGACTACCACCAGATACATATACACAAAATTACAGCACTCTCGCTAACAAATTGTGCAATATATCTCAATTTCAAAATTAGGCACATATAGGCGGTGCCACGCACATTGGTCCGTTTCCGCCCATTTTTGGACCAATCACGCATACTACCACCAGATACAGAACTCTCTCTAATAAATTGTGGAAAATATTTGAATTTCAAAATTTGCCTTATACGGGCGGGGCCACGCCCATTGGTCCAATTCCGCCCATTTTTTGAAAATTCACATAATCTGTCACTAAATGCATACACACAAAATTTCAGCACTCTAGCTAAAAAATTTTCTCAATATCAAAATTGGACCCATATGAGCGGGTCCACGCCCGCTTGATATATCGAAAATTCAACTACCATATTTTCAGCACACATGTACATTCTGTGAAAATTTCAAGATGATCGGTCTAGCCATTTAGACGTCTATACGGAACAAACAAACAAACCCACAAACAGACACTCTCTTTTTTTTATATATATATATAGATTTGGAGATGCATATGTATTTGGTTATATGTAATTTGGAGATGCATATGTATTTGGTTATATGTAAATCTGAGCCGATGTTAAGCAAAATCAATATGTGCAATGTTTCGTTGAGTTGAACCATAGCAGTGATCTGTACTTTGATCACATGAATACATGGACGGACAGACGGACGAACAGAAGACGACTCTAAAAGTGATTCTATATCTATCGGTATAATAAACTATGGATATATCTCTTTTTTAAACCCAACAACACCCTGTGGTCCAAGGTATTATGAGATTGTGCATTTGTTTGTAACACCCAAAAGGAGAAGAGATAGACCGACCCATCGTTTATTATACCGATCGACTTGGAATCGCTTCCTGAGTCGATTTAACCATGTTTGTCTGTCGGTTCGTCTGTAGATGAATCCTTGTTATCAAAGTGCAGGTCGTAATTTTGGTTCGATTTTGATAATATTTAGCACCGCTATTTTTATAGCCCAGACAGACATTTTTATAGCCCTCTTCAGCCATTAATAAAAACTGCTAAAGTTAGCGGAAATCGGTTCAGATTTAGATAAAGCCCCGTATATATGTTCCTTCCGATTTTACATCTAAGTGCTATAGAAGCTGTATTTTCTTCAGAACAAAGTAAACACTGGCAGAAGGAATTCTCTTTATCCGTTAATAAAGACTGCTCTATTTAGTTGAAATCGGTTAAGATTAAGATATAGCCCTCATATATATGTTTCTTCCGATTTGTCTTCTTATGCATATAGAAGGTGTATTTTACACCAGATCGAAGCAAAAATTAGCAAAAACAAGCCTCTTTACCCATTAAAGACTACTCAATTTAGTTGAAATTGGTTCAGATTTAGATATAGCCCCATATAAATGTTTTTTCCGATTTGGCTTCTAAGGCATATAGAAGGAGTATTTTACACCTGATCGAAGAAAAAATTGGCAGAAACAAGTCTTTTTACCAGACTACAAAATTTAGTGGAAATCGGTTCAGATTTAGATATGGCCTCCATATATATGCCCCAACCGACTTGGCTTCTAAGTCATATCGAAGCAGTATTTTCCACCATATCGAGGTAAAAATTTGTACAGATAAAGACTGCTCAATTTAGTGGAAATCGGTTCATATTTATATACAGACCCCTTCCGATTTGTCTACTAAGGCCTATAGAATGAGTATAATTATTATTACAGTCGAATTCGCTTAATTGAAAACGGGAAATTTCAGTGCATTTGTTTCATTTATCCGAGGTTTTCAATAATGCGAAGTCCGGATAAATGAAATATGCTTCTTTTAACCGGAGGTCGGATAATTGCATTTTTTGCATTTAAGAGAAGTTTGGATAAATGAAAACCCTTTCAATTAAATGATCGGAATGAAATTCAAATTTATTTTATTATCGTAAGTGCATACACATAAAGGATTTCAACCCAAACATTAATATTATTGTAACCTAAAAGTTAATTCATTTAAATAATGTTTAAATTAAAATAGTCTGTTATGTCCATTTCATTACATTTTTCAAATGTATTTGTGTTATTTATTGCCTATCCGGTAGATTGTTCATATCCTAAGAAATGTTCACAAAATATTAATTTAAAATATTAATCGATTCTAGAGCTTCCTTTGTTGTATGTTTGGGAGGCCCAATTGTAATTTCATCAGATCAATTTCGGCCTCATTACGGGCACAGGTAACTTGTTCAATGATATCTTCATCAGTTAATTCTCCAAAGAAATCGCTGTCACATCAATGAGATGGTCGACTTTATCGCCTAACTATTCCTAGACGGCGAAGAAAGCCATAATTTCGAAAACAATTGCAAATAGTTTCTGCAGAAAATTCACAATCTAAGTGCAGACTTTTTTTTGCCATAATGCTCTTGCGATAGTGTCATTTAAAAGATCATACATCCCCCAAGGCAATGGCTAAATCAATAATGTTTTATTGGCTGGCAAAACGACGATATTTAAATTCCACAAAATAGTAGCAGTAACTACTTTGACAGGCAAGGTAACCCATATTTCTAGCCAACCATTCATTGTTACAAATCCACGATTGAGCTTTTCTACAAAAATGTATCCTTTTCCAGCAAATAGAGCTCAGTGAATAAGGCTTGTTTTGAGTTTGTATCTTAAACACGCAAGAAGAGAATTTTCAACTTCTATATTGCAATCTTCTCTCACTTGCTTATTGGAAATATTTTTATTTTGTTACTCAACCCTACACGCTGAAAAAAAATCGCTTCTGTAGTATATTGTTCTAAACATATTCTGCTGGAAACATACATATTTTTAGGGTACACTCCAAATATATAATATTTGACACTCACAAATATTATATGTTTGTGAGGATGTTGTTTTAAACAAAATTATGTTTTCATCCTTATATTTTTTTTTGGAAATAATATTTCCAATACAATGATTAATTTATATTTAAGTATTTTGGCAATGTATCGATGCCTTAATTTAAAGGAAAGTTAGCAATTTTTTAGAAATTTTATATGTTTGAAAATTTTAAATCGTATAATTTTGGGTTACGACAAATAGCATTGATGGATTAACAATTGGACTATTTATAAATTAAAAATTAGTACTATAAAATAAAAGAAAATGCTGCTTACGACATTTTTACCTATAAAGTATAACGCAAAATCGAGGAAAAAACGAGGATAAAATTAAAAATTGTCAAAGTCAACAAAGTTTTAACATTTTTTTAAACATAATGTATTTGGATAAATTCTTAAACAACATCGTTGTTTGTTTGTAAACACATATTTTATTGGTGACAGTAAGTTCGCAAATATATTTTGTTGTAATATATTAATATATGCGTTCCAAACAAAATTTCTTGTTTTCAAATAAAATATATTTGTTCAAAAATATATAATATTTAAAAATTTTGGTTCCAAGTATATTTTCTTTGAATTATTATGAATTGTAAAATACAACCCTACGTTTTATAACGAAGAAAGAAAAAAAGAAAGTAGAATAAGTTGACGTTTGTGACGGGAACGAAGTTGGCGCTCCCCTCTCTATTTAGTTTACGATTAACTCTCGATAATAAACAAACAAACCCGAAGGTACGACTACCCCCGAGTTTTATTTGAATAATCGAAAAACCATAATTTATTTGTGTTTTTATTTCCCCCATCACCCGGGTAAAATTATTTTGTGAATACCGAGATATTTATTGGTCCTTCGAGCCGTAATAATTTATTAATAAAATAATTTACCCGAGGTGATTCTCTTTCTAGAGCCCGAAGATCCCGACGATCAAATTGGCAGCGTTGCCCCCGAACACATTGTCAATAAATACCCACATATCCCCACAAACCAACCATAAGGTAAGGTTTCGATTTTGTGATTTTCAGTGTCAAAAATAAATAAACAAAGCAAAGTGTAAGAGTGCTTAACAAAACGAAATTAATAAACAAAAAAGAACCACCACTGCAGTGTCTGATTTGCTGTTGTTGACATCGTTGAAGCTGTGGTTAACGATAGCCAACGACCATCCACTTGCTTGTTACCCCCACTCCCTTTCCACGACAGTAGACTATTCGAACGTCGATCAGCGTTGCCGTTTTGGTCATTTCCGACAAAATTTGGTCGGATAGATTTAAAATTTTTCTTTCTGGTCGGACCAACACAATTTTGGTCGGTTTTATTCTGAAATATTTAATTTGTAGTACAATACAGAATAAATTGAAGATTAATATCAAAGTAAATTACTGAAAGTTAAACCTTTTCACCTTGAAATGACGGTTGTCAATCCCAATATATTTCTTAATCGCTGCAAGCATTATCGACATGTTGATCGAAATTGTAGACAACTACATTGTAATACAATTTTATTTGAATTTTATTTGGCTCGGCAATGGAAGTTACATTTACCGGAAATGTGGTCTGTAGTTGTCTAAATTATCTTTTCTGGGGAAAGAAATTATTTATTTCATTCCTGTTCTGTAGGCCGAGAGTAGATTAATGCCGAAATTTTGGTTCATAAATCTCAGCATAATTGCGGAATTTCGCCATTTGTGTTCAAAGAAACAAATTTATAAACTTTGCTTATATGTATAGAGTACACTCATAAATTATTCAAGCAGATTCGACCTACTGCATGACTTATGACTTTACAGTTTAGTCTACTTCTGCTATTTTGCTGAAATTTTCTAAATTTCCGACCATCACTGATTTTTTCAACTTTTAAAATACTACAATTAACGAAAGTTCGTACTATTGTGTTCTAGAACTCACAGGCTTTAGTCATACATGATGGAAGTTAAAAATTATTTTTAACGTTGAAATCAGTTCAGCAAAACTTTACTTTTTATAAATAAGGCTTTCTATGAATAATTTTGCATCTTTTTTTCCGTTTTTGAAAAATTTTGTTATTTGTCACAAACTAGGTCATACAACTTCAGAGTATTGTTTCTTAAATTAAGAAAAACTCAATACAAATTCCAAATGATATGTTCAAATGTATATTGAAAGTTTTATAAAAAAAAGTTGAAATTAATTTGAGTCGGTTAACTCCCTCTGTATTAATAATAAACATGTGAAAACAAACAGAAAGAAAATACATTTAAAATTATTTATAAATGCAGAATTCCTTTTTTAATGTTACGCATTTCTTGCAATTTATAAATTGACTTTTAGCAACTAGGATTTATCCATATTCCTCTGTCACGGTGTAATCTACAATAATAAAACCAATAGTTGATTGGGGTTAGAAATGTACCATATCTGTGCATGTGTCGATATAGTCCCCACAGAAGGATACTAACCGATTTTATTTCTTCACACCATACTTCAAGTATGATACATATAAAGATTGCATTGATCTATGATCTATTGATCTATGTAAACTTAGACGAATGATCTAAGTTTACATAGAACTACTCAGACTTACAGGTATCATCGTATGACCATGTTTTCATATAGCCCCAAATAGATGTCCCATTCAATTTGAATTCTTGGCGCCTTGTAACAAATATTATGATTTTGGGGTGTAATTCGGCAATTATTATTTCCATTGTTAATGGATCTCATTGGACCACATTTATATATATATATATCCCCCATAAAAATGTCAAAAAAGATTTTCCGTAACAATATCATATGCTATGCGACTGAACTAACATTTTTGGCGTATTATACCCAGAATCAATTAATCGAACAATTCCAGAGATTTTTTCTGTTATATCATTGAATGCGATCCATGATGTAGGGTGTATTTGATTCGGACGGGCACGTTTTCCAAGTTTCATCAAAATCGGAAAATTTTGTTATCAAATTTTGCAAAATATCGAAAACTTTGATTTTATAAAATTGGTCGGCTACAACGGGTTTTAGTCGGTTTTTGGAAAAATTTTGGTCGGAAAAATATTTCTCCTTTCTCCAACACTGACGTCGATTTGAGTGTGCGTGTGTGTGTGTGTGTTGTATTGGTTGCAATACAATTTTGCAAAATATCGAAAACTTTGATTTTATAAAATTGGTCGGCTACAACGGGTTTTAGTCGGTTTTTGGAAAAATTTTGGTCGGAAAAATATTTCTCCTTTCTCCAACACTGACGTCGATTTGAGTGTGCGTGTATGTGTGCGTGTTGTATTGGTTGCAATACAAGTTTGTTCAAACCACTTTTTTGTACATTATTCCTTTTCATCAAAGCGCACAGTGGGCCCGAAGTGAAAAAAAGTGAATGCACTTTTATTTCAAAAATTGTTTTGAAAATTAGAAATAATAAAAATTGTGGTAACAAGCAATAATAATTTGTGAATTTTTATTGTTATATTCACAGTGTTTCGAAATTAATTTGTAGTTTCGCCCTATAAATAAATACATCCTCTTACACATTGTTTATTATATTAATACGTAGTTTGCGTTGAACAGTGGTGTTGGTTAGACAAAAGTAGTGTAGTTTTTGTCAAAATATATATATAAATATTTATCTTGGCCTTAGAGTCACACAATCCAACAGTCAAATTTGATTAGGTGAGCCCGTTTATCAAAGCTTTATTAGGAAATTAGTCATTTCAGACCCCTATTTTTGAGAAATATTTATTTTTTGTCGATTTCCTTGTTTTTAACCCAATTTATTAAATAAATATGAGTGATCTCACCAATCTTATTAGAAGCGGTGATCGCGTGACTGATTTGGAGTTCTTCGTAACCTCTATAGGTTCTGAAGAACACTCAATACACAGCCTCAATATACATAAACAAGAAATGTCTCGTTTATGGGAAGCTTTCCTTGGAAATTATGAGGAATTGTGTAATACGATGGGCCCTAAAGATAGTATAAAAGAAGTTAAGTCAAAATATATCGCGGTATATAAGACATATGTTCGAGGACATTCGTTTATTGAGGACTTCATAGAAAAACTTCTGGCAAAGAAGAAGTCCACTAATTCCTCTCTCCCAATTCACCTTCCACCTTGTGATACTGAGATTTTTTCTGGTGATTATATATCTTGGCCCACGTTCGGAGATATGTTCTCTGCCCTTTATAAAGATAATGAACACATCAGCAATATCCAAAAAATGTATTATCTGATGCAAAGGACGGAAGGTGAAGCCCGCGATATAATAAAGACTTGTCCTATAACTAATGAGGGTTTTAGTCAGGCCTGGCAAAATTTAGTCGATCGTTACGAGAACAAGAGGGTTCTCGTAAACGCCCAACTTAAAATATTATTCAATCTTGCCCCCGTAAGTAAAGAATCTGGACCCTCAATCAAACTTTTACAGCGTACAATGAGTGACTGCATAACTAATTTATCACTATTGGGTATAGATACAAAGAATTGGGACGTTATATTTGTTTTTATATGTTCCACCCGTCTTCCAGAAGTTACCTTAGGACTTTGGGAGCAATCCCAAGGGTCTAATTCGAATTTGCCGAAATGGGAAACACTGGATAAGTTCTTGACCGCCAGGTATCAGACCCTTGAGTCTGTCTTTGACATCAAAGGCCCCCATAATTCTTCCTCCTCTTCTGGTACAGGTCAAGTCAAGAAAAGTATTAGCCCGAAAAGTAAACCCAACATCAGTAAATGGTATGTAAGTTTCTCAACAACAGTTCCTTCCGCTCCTGTACAGCAGAAATGCCCCTTATGTTCTGATTCACATCCCCTAAGATTATGCGAAGACTTCCTTCGAATGTCAGTGAGTAATAGAATTGAAACTGTTAAGAGACTCAAATGTTGCACCAATTGTTTGGCTTCTTCGCACACATTTTCCAACTGCAAGAGCTCGAATAGTTGTTTCTTCTGTAAGCAGAAGCACCATTCGCACCTTCACAGGAAGGAATCATCGGCACAAGTAGGCCGAGATTCGAGCTCACGTTCTGGATATTCCCAAGGTACAGGAAATCCAGCCCGATCAGATGCTGAGGACGTTCCGACGACCTCAGCAGCTGCCCAATCTTTACAGACGTTTGCAACCGCGTTGCAATCTAATCAGTTCTCCACAGTTCTTCTGGGAACAACTATTGTGGATGTAGGTAGTCATGGTGTTAAATGTGCAGCGAGGGCTTTAATAGATCCCGCGTCTCAAGCTACTTTTATTTCTAGAAAGTTGCAAAGGAAGCTCCCTTTGCCGATATTCCCCACCGCTACTGCAAATATTGTAGGTCTGAATGGTGCTGTTTCAGCCAAGACGACCAGCATTTGTAGAATATCGCTGAGTTCTCCATTGATCCAACATTTGAGCTCACTGCTGATGCATATGTAGTCGATAAATTGACAGGTCGCCTTCCCACCTATTCATTGTCCCGATTGGTTGATGCCGATTTGCGAGAACTTACAATGAACGATTTGAAATGTTCCCATATGGATCTTTTGTTAGGTGGTGACATATTTTCCCGCATAATGCATACAGACGTCCATAAGCACCCTAATGGTGATCTGATTGCCCAAAGATCTGTTTTTGGGTGGATAGTGACTGGAAAAGTCCCCGAAACCAAGCCCCTACAATCAGTGGTGTCGTTTTATAACCACATGGAGTTGAATGACCAACTTGCTCGGTTCTGGGAGATTGAAGATGTACCAAGGGTATGCACTATGTCGGAAGAAGATAAATTGTGTGAGGATTTGTATCGTCGTTCTACTTATCGAAATGAAGACGGTCGATATGTTGTTTCATTGCCTTTCAAGCGTGAATACCCCATAGATTTACAGCTAGGGATGTCCCGAAATGCAGCCGTTTCGCAATTTAAACGAAATGAGTCTCGATTGTTCAAAAACCCCGAACTTAAAACGCAATATGATGGCGTATTGCAAGAAAACTCACAATTAAGTTATATGACAAAAGTATTGGCAAATAATTCGACACCTCCACATTTATCATATTATTTGCCTCACCATGCAGTGATCAAACCCGATAGCGCCACAACTAAACTACGTGTGGTGTTTAATGCCTCCATTCCCACTTCAAATGGCGTAAGCCTTAATACTGTATATACTGTATACAGTAAGCCTGTATACATAAGCCTTAATACTGTATATACTGTATACTGGGCCCGTTTCACAGGCAAATCTGATTTCCTAATTTTACGCTGGCGACTTTTTAGATGTGTCTATAGTGCCGACATTGAGAAAATGTATCGGCAAATTCTAATCCATCCCGATCAGACCTCATATCAGCGAATTGTATTCCGTACAGCCCCTGATGACGAAATCCAGGATTTCGAACTGCGTACAGTCACCTTTGGTGTGAATTGTGCCCCTTATTTAGCTATACGGACCCTTTTTAACCTAGCTGACGATGTGGAGTCTGAATATCCGCTAGCAGCTGAGATAATAAGATCACAGATGTATGTCGATGATATCTTGGCCGGCGCTCATACCCAAGAAGAATCAATGGCGGGCCGTGATGAACTTATTAAAGTTTTAGGCTGCGCTGGGTTTAATCTGCGCAAGTGGACGTCTAATGGACAATGTCTATTGCAAGATTTACCCCCCGAATACTTATTTGACAGAGAGTTTTTGAACATCTCTGATGACAGTACCGCGAAGACTCTGGGTTTACGTTGGAACGCTGGAAAAGATACTTTCTTTTTCAAGCTTGTTTCGGCCCCTAATCGATTAACCGTCACCAAACGCGCCGTTTTGTCAGAGATTGCAAAATTGTTTGATGCAGCCGGTTGGTTGGCCCCGAAGATTATTGTTGCTAAAATAATAATGCAACAAATCTGGAAAGACAAAACGGATTGGGACGAATGTTTGAAACCCATGACATTAAGCAGATAGCTGGCATTTTTGGATGATTATAGTGAGATCGAACGGATAGAGATCCCCCGATGGGTTGGCTACAACCCGAAGCAGGAAGTACAACTTCATGCTTTTTGTGATGCTTCTGAGAAAGCATATGCGGCCTCACTATACATTCGAATTTGTATCGCGCCAGGTGAATATGTCACTAACTTGCTCACAGCGAGAACTAAAGTAGCGCCACTCAAGGTTGAATCCTTGCCCCGTTTAGAGCTTTGCGGTGCAACTCTATTGGCAGAAATGGTTGAGACTCTTCGTATTGAATTGAGACTCCCTACAATTGAGACATTCTATTGGACTGATTCCACAATAGTTTTGTCGTGGCTTCAGAAGCCCCCGTGCCACTCGCCTACGTTCGTCGCTAATAGAGTCTCGAAAATATCTAATAAAGTTGGTACTGAAAATTGTCACCACGTTGTATCGCATGACAACCCTGCCGATGTAGCTTCTCGAGGTATTCTAGCCCGTGATCTTATATCACATGACCTTTTGTGGAAAGGTCCTCCTTGGTTATGTCGCCCTCGTTCAGAGTGGCCGAAATCAACATTTAGAATTATGACAAACCTCGAAACTCGTCCAGTTCGAGTAAATTTGATCCAAGTATCTGTATCAGAAGATATCTTGGCCCGTTTCTCTGATTTGTCTAGAGCTATGAGAGTATTAGCTTATGTATTTCGATTTTATAATCGTATACACCCGAAACATAAGGCCACATAGACGTATTCTTCTCTTAAACTGCAACAAGGTGAGATCAGCTTTGTGAAAGGTCGTCTGGTGATTCTTTGTCAACGTATTCACTTCTCTGAATATGCTGCGGTGGAGAACAGTGCGCAAGTTTCTCGAAAGAGCCCTTTATTAAACTTTAACCCATTCATAGATTCTAGTGGATTTATGAGGATGAATGGTCGACTTGCGCGTTCTACCACTCTCACTTACAATGAAAGATTCCCCAAAATTCGACCCTATAATGGTCGTTTCACCAAGTTGTACTTGGAATATATTCACAAGTATTCGGTACATGGTGAGAACTCGTTAATGCTTAGATTGATGAGATTAGAATTTTGGGTTCCTAAATTAAAGAATCTTGTAAAAAGCGTTATCCATAACTACCGTGCATGCGTATTGTTTCGGAAGAAAAATGTGGACCAAATTATGGCCGCACTTCCACCTGAAAGAACTACACTTTCACGCCCGTTTACATGCACAGGAGTCGATTTTGCAGGCCCCTATGAAATCAAGTCCTACATTGGTAGAGGCTGTCAAATTACGGAGGGCTATGTTCTCGTATTTGTCTGCTTTACGACTAAGGCAATTCATTTGGAAGCGACTAATGATATGACTACTGAATGTTTTATTGCTGCATTCACTAGATTTATATCTCGAAGAGGTTGCCCTGCAAAGATGTTTTCCGATAATGGAACTGCTTTCGTTGGAGCATCCAATGTTCTTGGTAGAGACCAAGCCCAATTTATAAGCAACGTAAAGCAAAAACTTATTTCGCTTAACGCCTTCCAATTGCTGGAATGGAAGTTCATTCAGCCTGGAGCTCCCCATATGGGAGGGCTTTGGGAGGCAGGAGTCAAGAGTTTCAAAACTCACTTAAAGAAAGTGTCTCACGCCCATAGATTTACTTTCGAAGAATTTTCTACGATGTTAGCCAGAATCGAAGCTTGTCTAAACTCTAGGCCCCTAAGTCCGATGACTGAAAATCCCAATGATCTGGCCCCATTGACTCCTGGACACTTTTTAATAGGCTCTGCACTGCTTTCCCCTCCGGAACCCGACACGGCTATTGAGTCGTTAAGCTATGTAAATAGATGGCAGAAGCGTAAGTTCTCAATCACTCTTTCGCAAAACGTTGGAAAGAGGATTATTTGGTCGAACTTCACAAGCGAAATAAGTGGAAATACCCTCAGAGAGACTTTGCTGTTAATGACATGGTCGTTATCAGGAAAGATGGCTTGCCTCCCAATGAGTGGAAAATCGGCAGGGTTGAGAAAGTCTATTTAGGCCCCGACGAAAAAGTACGAGTTGTTGATGTACGAACGGCTAGTGGCGTTCTTACTAGACCCGTTGTGAAGCTCGTACTACTTCCCAATATTGAGCAGAACTAATTCGTTTCTTTTTCTGCATGTGTGTGTTGTCCAAGTTTTTCTCTCCAGAAAGATGTCTGGCCCCATACTCAACAACATGCACCCCAAAATCACAACAACAACGTCCGCCCAACGCTAAGGTCGCCCTAACACCAATGGTCGCTTGGATGAGAAGTTATAGGCCACAAGTGCAGCCGAAACTTACATCACCCGTGGACAGGATCCCTGTGGTACTGTGGATGACTCTAGCCCTGACAGCGGACCTACCAACATCATTATCATTTAATCTTTATGAGACTTGTAATTTGTGCATGTCCTTTACTTTTGAATTGTTATGATTGAATTCTCGTCTTTTTGGTGTCCAGTCTAGCTCCTGCTTGCCCCTATATTGCACTCCTGCAAGGGGGGCGGGATGTCTAGGTGGACACCCTGTTAGTTTTAAGTATTATGAATTGTAAAATACAACCCTACGTTTTATAACGAAGAAAGAAAAAAAGAAAGTAGAATAAGTTGACGTTTGTGACGGGAACGAAGTTGGCGCTCCCCTCTCTGTTTAGTTTACGATTAACTCTCGATAATAAACAAACAAACCCGAAGGTACGACTACCCCCGAGTTTTATTTGAATAATCGAAAAACCATAATTTATTTGTGTTTTTATTTCCCCCATCACCGGGTAAAATTATTTTGTGAATACCGAGATATTTACAAACATATCAAAAATGACAATTTTCCTCCGTGTAGTAATGGTGCAATTACCATTAATGAATTTGAATACGTGTGATTGGACTACAGTTAAACAGTTCGTAAATTCCTTCTTGGTCAACCAAGACTTAAATTTTTATAAGTTTTCGAGTATGTTTAGGAAAGTGTGGCAAACTTACTTCAGTACAAAAAAATCAGAGTAATTAATTATTTTTGATAATTACCAACATCGCTGATATTATTTTTTCAGCGCAACTACATGCTCTCACCGGAGATAAATTTTCGTTCTTCGGAGTTTCCATTCCGCTTGTTAAAGGGGGGAATGGAATTCGTGCAAAAAAGGCACATTTTTTATGATTCTTGACGAAAGAAGTAAAATCTTTTAATACAAACCCATGGAACATTAAAGTATATCTTTCAAAGTATATTGTATACAATTTCATGAAAAAATATTAAAAAATATTAAAAACGATAGCAATTATTCGGAAGCGGTGTCCCTCATAACTCTTTGCCGGATCATTTTGAACACTATTTCTATACATTATTCGCGAGGTAAGGCTGTCGAGTTTTTTTTCGAAATTAAAATTTTTCAATTTTTGCGAATATTTGAAGAGAAAAACACGATTTATCACCGTTAGTTTTGCTTAGATTCATCTCAAATTTTCACACAATATTTATTTGTTCGGAACTTGGCCCCCTCTCTCATACAGGGACGGAGCTACAGGACCCTAAAGTTGACCACCTCAGGTATACATAATTTTTATCGGGTTCTAACTTTTGAATGGATTGTCCGATTTGAGTGGATACTCCTAGACCAGACCTACAATAAATATGTTATAGTTTGAAGATATCTTGAATGGTTTCTGAGATATGTGGATTTTAAATTTGAATTTTTCATTTTTTCGCCGACTTTGCCTTGAAGTTTAGCCAATATATCAGTAAAAAGTTTACCGATTTTGTTCGCGTGTTTTTTATGGATTGTCAATAAAATTTACAATATCATGAATAAAAGAATCGATAAGAAATAAGAAAGTTTTAGCCCCATAAAATCAAATTTTTGAAAAAATTCCATTTTTGGAGATTTTTTTGCGAAAAAGCCAAAATTTTAATTGGTGTGGTTGCCACCTAAATTGTTAAGTTTTTTTATTTATTTGTATTAGTGTGTAACAAAATCGACTGCAAAGGGAATCCCGAGCGCGGCTTTTCATATCGAAGATATAGGACTAAAAGTAAAAATCCCATTTTTTTGGGGATTTTTTATGTATTTTTTGGGAATTGAGGGATTTTCCATTAGAAATTTCCACATGTTGCGTTGGATTATTATTTCTAATATCAAAATAAAGAACTTTAAAAAAAAATCATTGAAATATCCCTACCTTCTTGTACTTATTGGTTATTATATCAGTCAATATGCACTGATTTCTTGTAGATTTATCAAACAATAATAAAATTTAGTAAGATTTACCTTTCAGAAAATATTGTTTTATGGCACTATTTCTAGGAAACCCTTAATCAATGACAGGTATAAAAATATTTGTTGTAATGTTCATTCATATAGTTAATAATATTCATTCATATATGATTTTTGTAATGTCCCATAGTACAAAATCGACTGCAAATCGGACACTCTATTCAAAAGTTAGAAGCCGATGCAAATTTTGTATACCCGAGGCGGTCAACTTTAGGGCCCTGTAGCTCCGCCCCTGTATGAGATAGGGTGCCCAAGTTCCGAACTTAAACTCTCTAGCACCTCTTGTAAACACACCTAAAATGTCATCGGCATACGATAAGTGGTTTTAAAATGGCAGAATTATGTCCTTTTTTCCATTTTAGCCCACTGTGCGTAGTAAAAATGCATAAAATTTTAACAATGATAAAAAAATTTTAATTATTCGGAGTTATTATCATTGGAATGTGATTTTTTTGGAGCCATTTTTATTCCACCTAAGCGATTTTTCAATTAAGCGGAGTTTAAATGTCGCTGAAATAATTGATTTGAATATTTTGTTTCAATTATGCGACTTTTTCAATTAAGCGGATTCGACTGTATATGTAAATTTTCCAAACGATTGTTATGCTACTTAAAACAGTGATTTCTTAATCCATTGGCTTATAGATAGTACGTGTTTCAAGGTATTCGATTTAACTTTAGATCAAGTTAATTGGTGCTTATCTTATCAAAATGGTGTAGGATATCATATAGTCGTCTCCGCCCGAATTTTGTCTTTCCTTAATGGTATTTGTTTTAAAGCAGTAATTTATAATTTATATTTATTCCACGTTATCATGTGCTGTCAACTCATCAAGTAATGTGTCATTCTCAAATTATAGTATTTAAATTTTAAAGGAATTTTTGAACATTTAAAATTTTTGAAAAACTGAACGTTGAATTACTGAAAAAGATAAAACTTGTCTAAAAATTAAGGTGTTGATATATTTACTGAATACTTATATGCAAATAAATATTTGTTTCGTAAATAATAATCCCAAATAAAAAATATTAGGATTGAAACAAAGATTTGTTTAGTACAGCATCTTCCCAAATGTATTATTTGAGTGTGCCAAATATAATATTTTTTAGTTCTTACAGCACAGTGTGGTGTAGGGTATAACAAACAAATGCATAAAGTCAGTGTGGTGTAAGGTATAAATATTCCAAAGAGAGTGGATCGACCAGAGTGCTCCACCTTTCTTACCATGGTTAATAAAATCATGGCGAACATCGTATATAGTAGACTCATTGCATCACTGGACAAAGACCTTAGAGGACAAAAAGCAACCAGTAAAAAATTTAAACGGAAAAATCACAAAAAATTCCAGAAAGCGTTTCTTCAGGTGTACTAAAAATATAAAAAATGGGAAAAACCAAAACCGAAATTTTTTTGAAACCATCGATTTGTTGTGGTATTCCCCATATATAAAAGATAGTGTCTGTATGTGGGTTTGTTTGTTTGTTTCTTGAAAGTTTCACAGAATGTCCACGTGTAGGTGGTGGTGAAAATATGGTACTTGAATTTTCGATATATCAAATGGGCGTGGGTGGCCCCGCCCATATAAGCCAAATTTTGAAATTGAGATATCTTACACAATTTATTAGCGAGAGTGCTGCAATTTTATGCATATGTATCTGGTGGCAGTCTACGTGAGTGGTCCAAAAATGGGCGGGATCGGAACAAATTTGGAAATTGAGATATCTTGCACAATTTGTCAGCGAGAAGGCAGTAACTTTGTGGATATGTATCTGGTGGTAGTCTTTGTGATTGGGCCAAAAATGGGCGGGATTGGACCAATGGCCGTGGCCCCGTCCATATAAACCAAATTTTTAAATTGACATATCATGCACAATTTGTTAGCGAGAGTGCTGTAATTTTGTCCATAAGTATCTCACGGTAGTCTACGTGATTGGTCAAAAAATGGGCGGGATCGGACCAATGGGCCTGGCCCCGCCCGTATAAGCCAAGTTTTGAAATTGAGATATCTTGCACAATTTGTTAGCGGGAGTGCTGTAATTTCTGTTTCTGGTGGTAGTCTACGTGATTTTTTAAAAAAGTAGGCGGAATTCGACCGATTTGCATGGCCCGCCCATGTATGCTTAATTTTAGAAATTGAGATACCTTGAACAATTTGTTAGCGAAAAAATGGGAGTGGCCCCGCCCATATAATCTAAATTTTGAAATTGAGATGTCTTGCACAATTTGTCAGCGAGAAGGCAGTAACTTTGTGGATATGTATCTGGTGGTAGTCTTCTGTATATTTGTGGTCAGGATTTTACCAATAGGCGAGGCCCCACCCATATAAACCAAATTTTGAAATTGGCATATCGTCGGCTAAATGCTATTTTGGTCCACACGTCATTATTGTGTTTTTTGAGTTAGGAGTTGAAACTATGGGTTTCAAGCATGCTCTATCAGAATCTTTTTCCTATCTCGTCTAGTTTTCGAGATATTGGCAGGGTTCTTTCGATCACAATATGTATATTACCGACCTTTTTTTGTGGTCCATGTAATACAAATACGAAAAAATATTAAAACAAAAGTGGATATGAACCAAAATGCCATGTACAAAAATTGTTATAACTTGCTTATTTTTTAATGTAATTGCATAGATATGCATGCGAATCATACAAACACTGTTGTGAACACTACAGAATAATAAGTGTGTAACTCTTCGGTCCTGTTTTTACTCAAACAATAAATTGCGTTATTCTCCGATCCTACAAAGTGGCGTATGGAACAAAATAGTCTTAAGCCGACGATATGTTACACAATTTGTTAGCGAGAGTGCTGTAGTTATGTGCATATGTATCTGGTGCACTTGATTGGTCCAAAAATAGGCGGGCTCAGACCAAGGGGGGTGGCCAGCCCATATAAACCAAATTTTAAAATTGCACAGTTTGTTAGTGGGAGTGCTGTAATTTTCTGTATATTTGTGTTATCTAGGAGCAGTTAACGTGATTGGTGGTGGCGTAGCCCCGCCCATGCAAGCAAATTTTGAAATTGAGATATCTTGCACAATTTTTTAGCGAGAGTGCTGTAATTTTGTGCTTACTCGTATGTCGTCGGCTTAATGCTATTTTGGTCCGTACGCCATTTTTGTGTTTTTTGAGTAAGGAGTTGATAATATTAGTTTCAAGCATGCTCTTTCAGAATCTGCAATAATTTCTTTCCTCTCTCGTCTAGATTTCGAGAGATTGGTAGGGTAAATCTATTTAAATCTGAATAACGGGAACTAATTTTGATATCCTTGCCCTTTTTTCTATCGCCCTATATTTCTGACTCATTATTTTACTTTCTTTCGATCACAATATGAAAATTACTCTCCTTCCATACCGACCCCTTTGTGTTTTGTAATACAAATACGAAAAAATATTAAAACAAAAGTGGATATGGACCAAAATGCCATGTATAAAATTTGTTATAACTTGCTTATTTTTGTATGTAATGACATAGAAATGCATGAGAATCATACAAACATTGTTGGGAACCCTATGAAATAAAAAGTGTGTTACTCTTCAGTCCCGTTTGTATTCAAACAATAAATTGCGTTTTTCTCCAATCATACAAAATGGCTCGTGGAACAAAATAGCATTAAACCGACGAATTGTCGCTAGTATTGTTCCCGCGTTAACTTACAATATTTGTTACTCAAATTTCAAAACTAGACCACATTTTTACCAATAGCAAACCTCGAATGTCAAAACCTCTACAAATTGTATATGTTGTCCATACCAGGTGCAAGTTAAACTGAAGGGAATTTGGAACACCACTATTAGTATAATAGATATAGGGTGAAAACAAAAACTACTATTTTGGGGATTTTCGAAATTATTTTGGGAATTTGGAAATATAATAATTCGCGTATTACATTCGAGTTCTGATCTCAATTCCTACAAAGTACAAAATATTTCATTAAAATATATTAATTTTAAAATATTTTATGTCGTAATTACATTTCTGTATGCATTTGAAAATTGATTTTTATCCCATCACCTTAGAGAGGAGGGTATGAGGGTATACGAGGTATGTACAAAAAATATCGTATTTTGTATTTTTTCAAAAAGTATTTCAAATAATAATTTTTTGTGATCTTGTTCAGCTCTTCCTTCGATGCCGTCTTTATCTGCTCAATTGTGGCGTAGCGTCGACCTTTCATTAGCCTTTTCAGTTTTGGGAACAAAAAATGGGCTAGGTCAGGGGAATACGGTGGCTGCGGCACCATTACTGTGTTCTTTTTGGCCAAATATTCGCGCACAAGCAACGATGTGTGTGCAGAGGCGTTATCACGGTGCAAAAGCCAGGTTTTGTTCATCCACAAATCCGGGCGTTTTTTGCGGATTGCTTCGCGCAATTTGCGCATAACTTGCAGGTAATATTCATTATTGACCGTACTACCATGTGGCAAAACTCATAATGCACCACGCCCTTGCAATCAAAGAAAACTGTGAAAACCGGGCGTCCGGCACGCTGTTCATCCTTTGCATCTTCTCGGCCCTATAAGAACATTTTGTACCACCGATACACGTTGCTTTGGTCCAAGGTAGCTTTACCATATGGCACAGTCAACATTCGGAATGCGTCAGCGCACTTTATTTTGTTTTTCACACAAAATTTAATGCAGATTCTTTGATCTATTTTCTGAAATAGATAAAAATCGAAGACAAGTTAAAACACATCCAAGCACAACAGCTGTCAAAAATTAACTAAACATTCAAAATGGCCGACATTGTCAGCATAAGTAAGGGACATGAGTACCAACATAAAGCTACAAAAATATCAAAAATCAAATACACGTAGCCTGCGGAAATTAAAAATTCGCGATATTTTCTGAACATACCTCGTATATTAATTGGTACGAGCCAAAAGTGAAACACATCGAAGGAGTGACCTAAGACCCTAAGTATGTTCAGAAATCCGTTTTGGACCATTTTAAGTCATTTGATCAATGTCTGTCTGCTGGCTAGTGCGCACGATATCTCTCGAAAGCAATAACCGATTGACTTCAAATTTGGTATGCGGAAATATTTTTCTTTATCTCCGGCTTTGTTCGATGATAGGTCATATTGGTCCAATCCTTCTAGTACCTACCCCACAAAGGCTTAACTTTTAGTTAAATATTAATCTATAATACTTTCTATACTACTTGCTCGAATCTTCTGAAATTCCACACATAGTAGTATTAAAGCTAGCCGCTAACACGTCAAGAAAAATGGGCGAAGTCGCCACTCCCTTTTTGGTACCTCCAACACGAGTGGACCCTTTTGCACCAAAATTTAACTTCTTATAGCTTTAATATCAATTCATACAAACACATGAAATTTTGTATAGTGCAATGCCTAGAGTTCCAGAGAAAAGTGGCCTTATTGGCACGCCCCTTTTAGTACCTTCCACACAAATGGACCTTTTTGTACCAAAAGTTAATAGCTTTTAACTTTAATATCAGTGCATACACATACTTGAAATTTTGTACAGTGTAATGCTTTTATAGTACCTAGTAGAGAAAAGTGGCCGTTATTGGCACCCCCTTTTGGTACCTCCCACACAAATGGACCATTTTACACCAAAAGATAACAGCTGATAACTTTAATAACACATACATACTTTAATGTTATTAAATGCAATTTAAATTGATAATAATTTAATTAAAATATTTTCAAATAAAATTCATTTGTTCACAAATATATAATATTTAAAAATTTTTTTGCCAAATATATTTTCTTTCAATTCAAACATATGAAAAATGGCGATTTCCCCCGTGTACTATTTCAATATTTGATATAACTTTTTCGAACACATCTTGAATTTGAGGCACATATTCAGTCTTTTTGGGACAACAGATTTCGAAAATACATATACAAGCGTGAAAATCGCATTCACAATTGGCACCTAGTTTGATAGGTTTGGAGTTTCGAATAGCATTCAAAGTGAGGCAAATATTGGCAGTTGAAATAAAAATATTTGTAATCTTGAGACTTTTACCTATATTTCCATATTTATTTGATTGAGAGAATCGAGGGGAATAGCTACTAAAACTCCACGGAAATCTACAAATAAATCTACGTAAAACAACACATTATTTTTTGAAAGTATTATAGCTTTAAAATAATGTTAATACCATTCCCTTCAATCCCCTTTTGTTGCGGTAGTCATCCCATTACAAAAATTCATATTGATATAGTAAACAGAATGCGATTCTTTTTTGTAGTTTAAAGATATAGAAACCCATCCGTGGAACACAATTAAAATCGCGAGCAAAACATAAGTCGCAAAAAATTATGAAAATGAAATATTTGCGAACAGTTATCAGTGTACATTTTGTGTGTTCCTAAAAAGCGGTCATATATGTGTAAGAGAATGTTGCAAATTTAATAATAAAGGGCGGTTAAATTGTAAGGGCCGATGCTGAATGTGAACCACACCTAAACGTCAAGCTTTTTTCTGCATTTCATTTGACATTTCTCAATTTCAGACTAAGTCAATTTAAACCGTGGAAAGATACATTGATAATCGATCAACGCGTTAAATTATTCAGGCTTATTATGAAAATGGGCGTTCAAATCAAAATGCATATCGTGCACTTCATTATTTTGTTGGTCAATTTATTCGTCCAAATGTGCGTGCAATCGGAAAAATCGGAAAAAAATTTGAGCAAACCGGGTAAACCGCTCGTGCAGCTCGTTCTGCAGAAAATATTGCTACTGTTCGCTATACTGCAACAATTGCACCTTTCACGCTCGTCGTTGATGAACATTATGCATAATGACTTGCATTTACACGCTTACAAGGTGTAATTGACTCAAGAACTAAAGCCTCTTGACAATTCCAATGGTCAGAATGGTGGCAAGAAATGGCAACAATGGATGATCAATTCTCGAAGAAAACCATCTTCAGTGATGAGGCACATTTTCACCTCAGTGGATTCGTCAATAAGCAGAATTGCCGCATTTGGGCGAATGATAATCCAAGAGTGATTGTCGAAAAACCAATGCACCCAAAAAGAGTGACTGTTTGGTGCGGTTTATGGGCTGGCGGCATCTTCGGTCCGTATTTTTTCCAAAATGAGGCCGGTCAGGTAGTTACTGTGAATGGTGTTCGCTATCGCGAGATGATAACGAACTTTTTATGGATGTGGACAATATGTTGTTTCAACAGGACGGTGCCACTTGCCAAACAGCTAACGAAACTATGGCTCTTTTGCGCAACCAATTCAATGGCCGTGTTATCTCACGTCGTGGCGAAAGTGTTACCAGAAATGACGATTTATCGTCATTTTGACGGTTTTCAGAGCCAAACAAGTAAAAGTGTTAAGTTCGGTCATGCCGAATCTTATATACCCTCCACCATGGATAGCATGTGACCTCACAAAATAACTCAAACCTAAAGAAAATAACACCGAAAACACAAGAAATATAGTAGATGAGAACAGTAGGAATCACAGCAAGTTAGATGCTATATATGGGAGCTATATCTAAATATGGACCGATATGGCCCATTTGCAATCCCAAACAACCTGCAACTATAAGAAGTATTTGTACCAAATTTTATTAACCTAGCTCTATTATTGCGGACTGTAGCGTGATTACCACAAACGGACGGACGGACATGGCTAAATCGTCTTAGAATTTTACGACGATTAAGAATATATATACTTTATGGGGTCTCAGGTCAATATGTAGAGGTGTTACAAACGGAGTGACAAAATGAATATACCCCCCATCCTATGGTGGAGGGTATAAAAATAGGACATGAAGATTTGACGACTTTTGGCCCGAAATGACGATTTTTTTATGATACGAAAAAAGTAAGGAAAACTTCACAAATTGTACTTATATTACAATTTTTTTTAATTCCTTCGGGATATATTTACACTTCCATTTATCTTTTTAAACTAAAAATCAGAAATGTTAGAAAATGTCTCAAATATTATGGACCGCACTCAATAAAGTAACAAGAAAAATCTCTAAAGTTTTGTGATGTTGTTAAATTGGCAGAGGAAATTACAGAAAATTTTTTTAGGTAAAGTAAGGGCTACGTCAAAACGTGAACCTGGGTCTTTATTCCAACGAATTGTTCCAGCTAAAAAGTCACATCGCGTGGGAGCTATACCAAAATGTTAAACAATGAGGTCAGTACTCGCATGAATGATTATGGGTAAAAGTAAAAACAAATAATCAAATTTCAGTCTCCCTTTGAGTTGTTCTAAATAATATTGAATTGCCAAAATTCAGTCTAATCGGTTGATACAAGGGCTGTGTCGGAGTCTGGGAAATTTGCCGGGAGTCGGAGTCCGGAGTCGAAAAATTATGGTCGACTCCGACTCCAATGCAAAATGTACCATTTATATGATAGAACTTTTGCACTCAAAAATTTTTGGGAAAACAATTTTGGTACAAAGGAAGGATAAAATATTCGAAGCTTTTAACCAAATATTTTTGTATGCCAATAATATCTATAAAGTTAACCAAAGTATCGAGTTTTCATGTAAAAAAGTTTTAGGGAAGCTCTGATTATATTTAGCTAACAAAATAATTATTATTGCACGACATACACTGTTCCTAAGCGACTACAAACAAGTAGGTTAGGTTAAATAGAGGAGACGTTTAAACGTCTCATGTCCATGGACATAAACTTAAGCCAGTGTTTCGGCCTGTTGTGCGCTCCTTATTTATGATTTTTTTACCCCACGGGTTACAGAAAATCGGTACTAGACACGTATTTTCTCAGTATCTTCCAGTCATATCCTCTGAGATGAGTCAAGTCTGGCAATATGTCGGAACCGAAATATCGGGATCTTGCATGTGTGAAAGCTGGGCAGTGACACAGAAAATGTTCCATCGTTTCGATTTTTTCCCTGCATGCCTTGCACTCGTCGTTTTCTGCTAGTCCTACACTGATAGAAAAAGCTTCGTCATGGTGACGAATTTTTACATCATCACGATTATTTTTTCGTCAAAAGTCAGCTAACGTACGGAATAATCCTCTTGATGAATTTGTTCGTCACCATGACGAATTTCTGTTTCCAAAAACTTTCGTCCTCAGGATGATCCATTCATCACCACGACGAACCCCATTCATCATCATGACGAACCCCATTCATCATCATGACGAACCCCATTCATCATCACGACGAATAGCATTCATCACCACGACGAACTCTATTCATCACCATGATGAACTCCATTCATCACCACGACGAATTCCATTCGTCACCATGACGAATCCCATTCATCATCACGACGAATTCCATTCGTCACCACGACAAATTCCATTCATTATCACGACGAATTCATGCCCACGACTATTTAAATTTTAAAAATTCCAATAAATGTTCTTCTAATTTTAAACCATTTAAATGGTATGGAAAATAAAATTATTTGACTGCTTTGCTAGGTTCAGTTGTGAATATTCGTTTCGAGACGCAGTTCTTATCAGGTAAGGCTGAAATCAAACAAACGAGAAGTATTCATTACTTCTGCTATTTTAAATCAAAAATAATCACATCAAGTAATGTATTTGCCAACAGACCACTAGCACAAATGTTTCACACTTATACAGCTTGTCGAGCTGCATGTAGGAGTATGCATGTGTTTGATGTTTTGTTAAACAAACATCAGTTACGCCGTGACAGCGCGGTTTGTTTGAAACAATCGGTGCTGAGTGGAACACACACGTGGACGAACATAACAACGTCGCATGTCTTACTTTGTTTTGCTGTAGGAGTTGACGTTGCCGTAAAGGGCGAATAAGTCGATCGTTCTCATGATGAATGGATAATCTTATTGACGAACGTTGTTCGTCATTAATTATTAGATTTTTTAAATTGAACTTTTACAACAAATTATTTAACTAAGGTAATCAGAACGCATATAGAACAGTACATTTAAGCAGAAACTATAATTTGATTGCTTCGTTTGATCATATTTTCAGCAAAATTGCCAAATAAATCTTTTCGTCGTGGGAATGAAACCTTATCGTTCTCTCGACGAATTTCGAAATCACCAAAAACATGGCTTGATGATCGTGTTCGTTCTATTGACGTACAAAAACATCGCATGTACGAAAATTTTCGTCACCAGTACGAAGATATATTGACGAAACTGATTCGTCATGGTGACGAACGGTTTTTCTATCAGTGTATGCGATGAAGATGTGCCTGTAAGCTTGAGTGTCCCGTTAGAACACTCATCATCTTACTAATCTAGATTTTGTTTAGTTTCAGAAAACTACTTATTTTCTTCTCATTTGGGTCACCCCACAGCATCTTTGCAGTTGCTCTATTCCCCACAGTTTTGTGAGCCATCACTGCCTAGTGCTTCAACTCATCCTTCGTGGCTTCGAAAGGTTTTCCACGTTTATTACTCGAAGTTCTCTGCCCTTTGAAGCCAAGCTGTTTGCCCGTTCATTTCCAATCACTCCGTTGTGTCCTGGTACCCATAAGCTACTGACCATGGACTGAGTAATCATTTTTCGTGCTTTTACAGTCCAACACAGTCCTGGATTTGACCCTTTCCGATGTTATTGCTTTAATCGCCATTTGGCTATCTGTGAAGATGTTGGCATATTAAGGCTTTGTGGTGTTACTGAGCCAGTTCACACTCTCCGTGATTGCTCGAACTTCTGCTTGAAATACCGTGTTATGGTCAGGGAGGCGGAAGTGAAGTTCCACTTCTGGTTCATCAATAAAAAGTCCCAGACCCGTCCTTCCTCCTCGTTTGGACCCATCCGTGTAGCAGCTGGTTCCCACTGGCACATGGGCCAAAGTTCCATTTTCCCAGGAGCGTCTGTCCGGCACAAACGAATCACAGGTAACTGTAAGCCGCACTTCAGGAATGCGTTCGGAGATTTCTGGCGTTTGAATGTGACCAACTAGAGATTCTAAAATCTTCTCATGGTACGACTTGTGGTCTCGATTTATCCATTCACCCATCACTTGTAGACGTCTTGCTGTGAGGGCTGCCTCATACTTTATACGGATATCTATTGGTTGGATGTGCAGTATAGTCTCCAACGCTCTTGTTGGTGCGGTTCTAATTGTCCCGCTTATGCCTAGAGAGCAACATACATTGCACTTTTTGCAATGGTATTACGTTGTACTTTTTGTCCATTGATGTCCACCACACTACAGAGGCGTATGTTATTATTGGTCTAATCACGCTCATGTAAATCCAGTGTGTCATATTTGGACGTAGTCCCCATTTTGAACCTATAGCTCTTCTGCACAACGACCAACATCTGTGGGCCTTTGTAACTCTTTCTTCAATATGATCATTCCATTACAGTTTATAATCCAAGATTACTCCCAAGTATTTTACCTTTTTAGTTATAGCTATTGTTTTATTTAGGAATCAAGGCCGGGTAAAACGTGGGATCTTCGTTTTCCTTGTAAATAGACATGTTTCTGTTTTGTCTGGGTTAACATTTAATCCCCTTTGGTTGTGCCCAGTTATATATATATATTAATTGCGTCCTCAGCTCTTCTGCATAATAGATTTGGATGAACGCCCCTTAGAAGTATTACAACGTCGTCGGCATAACAGACTAACTTAAGTCCTTCATTGGTGAGTTCTTTAAGGAGACTGTGTATTGTCGTAAACCATATGAGAGGCGATAAAATGCCCCCTGAGGTATACCACGATTTACCTTTTCTCTGATTTTTACGTCACATGACCCACAAATAATCCACCTATTCCTTAGCATATTGTTGGTCCAGTTTATCAACGCCCGATCAACCTGAAACTCGTCTAAGGACTGGATAAGTGTATCGTTCCTTCCTTTAACATATGCGTGTTGCTTGAATTTTAGCTTGTCATCGGCTATCTTACTTTTGACCATGTCGTCAATTATTATTTTTAACAGGAAATACCAAATCCACCTCATTCTGAAGAAGCGCTGGAAATATTCCGTCCGGTCCTGCAGCCTTGAAAGGAGAGAAGCTTTTTATTGCTTCTTTAACCATAGCATCCGTAATAGGTACTTGGTGCATCACATTTTCGGTCTGTAACTGTTCCTCTGTTGGCCCAGCATTACCACTCGGAAAATGAGTTTTCACCAAAAGCCTTACGGTAATAGTTTCCATCCTTTCACCCGTTTCATCCACCAGTTTGGATATGAGTTTTTGAGAGGATTTTTTAGACATGCTGTTAACGCTGTCTACCTGTTCACAGAAAAGCCTCCAGGAATTACCTTTCGCCAGTCTACTGATTTTTTGTATTCTTTGAGTCTTCTGTGGTAGTCATCCCAATATACCGATAGCTTTTTACATCGAGCTCTGTAGTAAAGTCTGCGGACATCCTTGCCAATCGAGCGAATTTTCCCTGTCATCCAGGGTTTCTCATAGGCAGATTTCCTTTCTCGAAGCGGGCAACTATCATCGAATGATTTTACAAGAGTCTCCGTAATCCTCCTCACATTGATATCAATGTCTTCTGTACTTGGATAATCGTGCTGGCCCAATCGATTTCTAAGTAGATTGCCGAATTTGGTACAGTCGGTTTTAGCCTTATTATGGAAACTTATTGGGTTAGGCGGTGGCCGTGCAATTTTAAACCTTATATAACGGTGGTCCGAATAGGACTGTTCATGCGAAATCATCCACTAATGGATCTCATCAATGAGGTTTTCTGAGCATATCGTTATATCTTATACTTCTTCCCTAATTTTGTTAACAAAGGTCGCCTTGTTCCCTATGTTGAGAGTTAGGAGATCGTTAGTATTCAATAGTTCTATAAGGGCTTGTCCCCTTTTATTGGTGTCAGTACTACTCCAAGCAATATGGTGTGAGTTGGCATCACAACCAGCTAGTAACACATTACTTGTATTTTTGGATTCCCTTACCAGACGTTGTAGTTCCGACGTAGGTGGCAATGTCGGCGCATCGAATGGCAGGTATACTGACGCCAGGTACATACTTCCATTACCTTGCATCAGCACCGTTGCGTCCGATGTTGACAACTCTGGAGAGAAAAGATAGCATACGTTTTTATGGCACAGAATAGAAGTCCTTGGACGAGTACCTGTGTTAGTGTAGAAAAGATTGTACTTTATATGGTTTAGTCCAGTAACATTGTTACTAGTAGTCCACGGTTCCTGGACCAGAGCAAAATGAACCCTCTCTTTATTTATTATGTCCATCAGAGCAATGGATGCCCTTTCGCTCCGGTGGAGGTTCATCTGGATGACCTCTATCATTGTCTTTCCAGTAAAAGTTTCCTTTGGAGGTCGTCTATCCTAATTTGTTGCACTCCCTCCTTATTTA
This sequence comes from Eudasyphora cyanicolor, assembly GCA_963930755.1. Lineage (NCBI taxonomy): Eukaryota > Metazoa > Arthropoda > Insecta > Diptera > Muscidae > Eudasyphora > Eudasyphora cyanicolor. The sequence goes on from OZ005737.1 coordinate 98,614,163, forward strand.
GTAGTGAGTCTTTCTCCTCCTTGCGTTTACTACCTATTACACACTCTTCAAGTAGACCTCTTTGGGAGGCTGTGTTAATTTCTGTCGTTCCCTTTTTGTTTTGATTCTTTATGTACCTATTCCTATCACCACTATTGCTGGGAACATTCTGCAAAATTGGTGATATTATCGGCAATTTGGTAATGTTATCGACTACTTTTGGAAGGCGGTGTTGTTTCTTGTCGCTCCCTCTTTGTTTTGAGTTTTTGTGCCCCTCTTCATATCCTTATCACCACCTTTGCTGGGAACTTTCTGCAAAATGATGATGTTATCGATCACTTCCAACTCACTTTTTGAATTGTCTCACTCGCTTCTTTCTGTTCACAATTTTCGTTTGCCACTGCAGGCGGTACGTTCGTGTTTGGGCTCGATTAAACTGTCCTTCCAATGGGGGTTTTTCCAATCTTAAAGAAGATTTTACAAATCCCGAATTATCAGCTTTGCGCCGTCCCAATGTGAGGGGATGCTCTCCACTAGCTTTTCGAGGACATCGACACAGCATTGTGAAGAAGCCTGTCCAAAAACAAGGTACAAGGGTAAAACTAAACCCCAAAGGTGGACTTCTGAGCTAACGGCTATGAAAAAGACCTGCAACAAGCTATTCAATAAGGCTAAATCTACTGGGGTCGCTAATGATTGGGATGCCTATAAAGAGCAACTCAAGATCTATAAGAAAGAGCTTAGAAAGGCGCAAAGGCGCTCTTGGTATACCTTCTGTGGTGAAGTGGAAAAGGTCTCCGACGGCGCTAGGCTGAGGAAGATATTATCTGCTTCACCCTGTACAGTGGGATATTTACAGGATGAGGCAAATAACTGGACCACTAATGGATCTCATCAATGAGGTTTTCTGAGCATATCGTTATATCTTATACTTCTTCCCTAATTTTGTTAACAAAGGTCGCCTTGTTCCCTATGTTGAGAGTTAGGAGATCGTTAGTATTCAATAGTTCTATAAGGGCTTGTCCCCTTTTATTGGTGTCAGTACTACTCCAAGCAATATGGTGTGAGTTGGCATCACAACCAGCTAGTAACACATTACTTGTATTTTTGGATTCCCTTACCAGACGTTGTAGTTCCGACGTAGGTGGCAATGTCGGCGCATCGAATGGCAGGTATACTGACGCCAGGTACATACTTCCATTACCTTGCATCAGCACCGTTGCGTCCGATGTTGACAACTCTGGAGAGAAAAGATGGCATACGTTTTTATGGCACAGAATAGAAGTCCTTGGACGAGTACCCGTGTTAGTGTAGAAAAGATTGTACTTTATATGGTTTAGTCCAGTAACTTTGTTACTAGTAGTCCACGGTTCCTGGACCAGAGCAAAATGAACCCTCTCTTTATTTATTATGTCCATCAGAGCAATGGATGCCCTTTCGCTCCGGTGGAGGTTTATCTGGATGACCTCTATCATTGTCTTTCCAGTAAAAGTTTCCTTTGGAGGTCGTCTATCCTAATTTGTTGCACTCCCTCCTTATTTAGTAGTGAGTCTTTCTCCTCCTTGCGTTTACTACCTATTACACACTCTTCAAGTAGACCTCTTTGGGAGGCTGTGTTAATTTCTGTCGTTCCCTTTTTGTTTTGATTCTTTATGTACCTATTCCTATCACCATTATTGCTGGGAACATTCTGCAAAATTGGTGATATTATCGGCAATTTGGTAATGTTATCGACTACTTTTGGAAGGCGGTGTTGTTTCTTGTCGCTCCCTCTTTGTTTTGAGTTTTTGTGCCCCTCTTCATATCCTTATCACCACCTTTGCTGGGAACTTTCTGCAAAATGATGATGTTATCGATCACTTCCAACTCACTTTTTGGAATTGTCTCACTCGCTTCTTTCTGTTCACAATTTTCGTTTGCCACTGCAGGCGGTACGTTCGTGTTTGGGCTCGATTAAACTGTCCTTCCAATGGGGGTTTTTCCAATCTTAAAGAAGATTTTACAAATCCCGAATTATCAGCTTTGCGCCGTCCCAATGTGAGGGGATGCTCTCCACTAGCTTTTCGAGGACATCGACACAGCATTGTGAAGAAGCCTGTCCAAAAACAAGGTACAAGGGTAAAACTAAACCCCAAAGGTGGACTTCTGAGCTAACGGCTATGAAAAAGACCTGCAACAAGCTATTCAATAAGGCTAAATCTACTGGGGTCGCTAATGATTGGGATGCCTATAAAGAGCAACTCAAGATCTATAAGAAAGAGCTTAGAAAGGCGCAAAGGCGCTCTTGGTATACCTTCTGTGGTGAAGTGGAAAAGGTCTCCGACGGCGCTAGGCTGAGGAAGATATTATCTGCTTCACCCTGTACAGTGGGATATTTACAGGATGAGGCAAATAACTGGACCAAAAACAGCGAGCAGTCGCTCAATGTACTGCTCGACACACATTTCCCGGGGAACTCTGTAACAGAACCCGAGGATCAGCAGGACCAACAAGAGTGCGAGTGGACTGCGAGCGTCGCTAGCTTGTTGACTGAGAGATTCAGAATAAGCTGGGCTATTAACAGCTTTGAGCCCTTCAAGCACCTGGACCAGATGGCATCACTCCAGCAGAAATGCAGAAAATTTTGAAGTACATTATCCCCTGGCTGGAGAAAATTTATGTAGGCTGCATCAGGCTTTCATACATCCCGAATCGATTGAGGGATACCAAAGTGGTATTCATACCTAAAGCGGGGAAGATATCACACACTAGGCCAAAAGACTTCAGACCAATTAGCCTATCATCCTTCCTATTGAAGGGTCTGGAAAGTCTTTTAGATTATTTCATTAGGGAAAACCTGCTTACAATAAGGGGAAGTCTACAGAATCAGCCCTGCACGAACTTGTGAGCACTATCGAATCGTCCCTGCATTTCAAGGAATTCACCATGGTGGCATTTTTTGACATAGAAGGGGCTTTTAACAACATTCACTTCGATGCGGTAATTGCGGCACTCTCACATCTAAAAGTTAACACTAGTTTGATTAGACTAATTCAAAGTCTGCTCACCAGAAGACGCATAACAGCATGTCTAGGGTCCACAACTCTAACAAGGTTTGTAAACGGAGGGACCCCGCGAGGAGGAGTCCACTAATTTGGAACCTAGCGGCGAATGAAATCCTGCTAGATTTAGAACGTTGTGGCTGCAAGGTCGTGGCATATGCGGACGACGTGGCAATCGCAGTGAGTGGCAATTTAGTAAACGTCCTCAGAGACATCCTGCAGGTGGCTCTGAACAAGTTGGCTAGATGGGCCAGAAGCAGCGGTTTGGGCGTTAACCCCAACAAGACAGAATTGGTTCTCTTTACTAGGATGAATAATGTCCCACATGTGGACCCTCCACCTCGGTTAAATGGAACAGATCTAGTCTTTTCTGAAAGTGCAAAATTTTTAGGAATAATTCTAGATAGGAAAATGATATTTAGACTTAACGTAGACTTGCAATAGAGCCGATGAGGCTGCTTTAGAGTGATGGAGGTTAATCTGTAGAATTCTTACCATCATTGGTAATTGACAGATTAACATCCACCCCGACAAGGGTGTTATCGAACTCTTCGTCCGTATCGTCGAGAAGCGTGTCCCCGCCAGATGCGTCAAAGAGTCCGGAGACTCCCCTCAGCCTCTCTGTGTCCGAAGTATAGCTTTTGTCCTCAGAGAAGGACGTTACAGATCTTCTGTTAGAGTTGGAGTCACCAGAAATAATAGGCGTGGGTACCTCCGCACTTCCAGAAAGTGCCAAGGTGGATGACTCACCTTCTGCAGTGGGAGCTATATCCTGCTTGTATATCTTCAAGACTATAGTCTCGAAGCCATATTGTAGGGTTGCACTCGCACTTTGTATATGGGAGGTGGATTCAGCGTTTAGGATAAGATTGACCTGCCGCATTTTACCATCCAGTACAGTTTCTGATCTAAGATTACTCCCAAGTATTTTACCTTTTTAGTTATAGCAATTGCCTTATTCGGGAATCGAAGCCGTGTAAAACGCGGGATCTTCGTTTTCCTTGTGAATAGACATATTTCTGTTTTGTCTGGGTTAATATTTTATCCCCTTGGTTGTGCCCAGTTATATGCTATATTAAGTGCCTCCTCAGCTCTTCTGCATAATAGATTTGGATGAAAGCCCCTTAGAAGTATTACAACGTCGTCTGCATAACAGACTGGTTTAAGTTCTTCATTGGTGAGGGCTTTTAGGAGACTTTGTATCGTCGTAACCCATAGAAGAGGCGATAAATTGCCCCCCAGAGGTATACCACGATTTACATTGTCTCTAATTTTTACGTCATATGACCCGCAAATAATCCACATATTCCTTAGCATTTTGTTGATCCAGTTTTTCAGCGCCCGGTCAACCTGAAACTCGTCTAAGGACTGGATAAGTGTATCGGTCTGTAAATTGTTAAATGCGCCCTCAATGTCTATGGAAACAGCAAGTGTATACATTTCTTTACTGAAGGACGCTTCTATGTGGTGCACTACCTTATGCAGAACTGTTTCCACTGACATTCCTTTGACATAGGCGTGTTGTTTAAATTTTAGCCTGTCATCCCCTATTTTACTTTTGACCATGTCATCAGTTATTCGCTGCATTGTTTTTAACAGGAAAGACGTTAGGCTAATGGGTCGATAAGCCGTTGGGGTCGTATAACTCGCCTTGCCAGGCTTTGGTATGAATACCACCCTTGATTCCTGCCAGTTTTTTGGGGTATACGAATGGGGTAGGCATGCAGTGAACACTCCAGCCAGATGAGTTGATCCCAGATCTAAATCATTCTGCAGAAGTTCATTCTGTAACTGTTCCTCTGTTGGTCCAGCATTACCAGTCGGAAAATGAGTTTTCATAAAGAGCCTTACGGTATCCTCTATAGTTTCCATCCTTTTACCCGTGTCATCCACCAGTGTTTCGGCTTGGACATGAGTTTTTGATAGGAAGTTTTTCATTTTAGACATGCTGTTAACGCTGTCTACCTGCTCACAGAAAAGCCTCCAGGAGTTACGTTTCGCCGATCTAATGATTTTATTGTATTCTTTGAGTCTTCTGTGGTAGTCGTCCCAATATACTGATTGTTTTTTACGTCGAGCTCTGTTGTAAAGTCTGCGGACATCTTTGCCAATCGAGCGAATTTGTCCTGTCATCCAGGGTTTCTCATAGGCAGATTTCCTTTCTCCAAGTGGGCAACTATCTTCGAATGATTTTACAAGAGCCTCGGTAATCTTCTTCACATTGATATCAATTTCTTCTGCACAAAGATAATCACGTGTAGGCTGCCCCAATCGATTTCTAAGCCCTATTACGGAAACTTATTGGGTTTGGCGGTGGCCGTGCAGTTTTAAACCTTATAAAGGGTCCGCTACCTAACGTTTTTTTTCAACTAGTGCTTATTTCGTGAATGGTAACACTTAGCTCATGTCTGATTTGACAGATAATTAGTTTTATCCTTCCGCTGAACGAATATGGTTGTGTATACGCTTGAACAAGTGGGCCTGGGATCGACATACAGAAGATGCCGATTTTGCCATAAAAAATCATCTTTTCAGATGAAGCTCATTTTGATCTTGGCGGGTATGTAAACAAGCAAAATTGTCGCATTTGGGGCACAAAAAACCTGCACGCATACATTGAAAAGCCGATACACCCAAAACTAGTCACTGTTTGGTGCGGATTTTGGTCCAGAGGCATAATTGGGCCATGAGCAAGGAGTGGCCGTTACAGTCAATGGCGATCGTTATCGGGCCATGTTGAACGAATTTTTGTTCACAAAAATTGAAGAGGAGGATATTGGTAACATTTGGTTTCAACAGGACGGCGCTACGTGCCACACAGCCGAAGCTAAACTCAATGTCTTGCGCGATGTTTTAAAAAAAAAAGTTATTTGGCGGACCCTTTATAACGGTGGTCCGAATAGGAGTGTTCATCCGAAACCCTCCACTCATGGATCTCATCAATAAGATTTTCTGAACATATCGTTATATCTAATACTTCTAATACTAATACTTTAAACCTTATATAACCCTCCACTCATGGATCTCATCAATAAGATTTTCTGAACATATCGTTATATCTAATACTTTTTCCATAATTTTGTTAACAAAGGTTGCAGTGTTTCCTATGTTAAGAGTTATGAGGTCATTTGTATTCAAAAATTCTATAAGGGCGTGTCCCCTTGGTGTTAGTCTTACCCCAAGCGATATGATGGGAGTTGGCGTCACACCCAGCTAATAACTCATTACTTGTGTGTTTGGATTCCCTCACCAAACGTTGTAATTCCGACGTGGGTGGCAATGTTGGCATTTCCATTACCTTGCCTCAGCACCGTTGCGTCCGATGTTGACAACTCTGGAGAAAAAAGAAAACATAAGTTTTTAAGGCACAAAATACAAGTCCTTGGACGACTACCTGTGTTAGCGTAGAAAAGGTTATAGTTCACATGATTTAATCCAGTAACCTTGTTGCTAGTTGTCCATGGTTCCTGGATCAAAGCAATATGAACCCTGCCTTTATCTATGATGTCCATCAGAGCGTTGGATCCTGTCTCGCTCCGGTGGAGGTTTATCTGGATGACCTCAATCATTGTCTTTCCAGTAAAAGTTTCTTTTGGGAGTCTATCCTATCTGGTGGCACTCCCTCATTATTTGGTAGTGGGTCATTCTCCTCCTTTCGTTCACTACCTATTACACCATCTTCCAGTCGACAATTTTGGGAGGCGGTGTTATTTTTTGTCGCTCCCTCATTGCTTTGAATCGTTTTTTGGCTCTTCATTTTGATCACGACCTTCGCTGGGAACTTCCTGCTCGCTCCGGTGGAGGTTTATCTGGATGACCTCAATCATTGCCTTTCCAGTAAAAGTTTCTTTTGGGAGTCTATCCTATCTGGTGGCACTCCCTCATTATTTGGTAGGGGGTCATTCTCCTCCTTTCGTTCACTACCTATTACACCATCTTCCAGTCGACAATTTTGGGAGGCGGTGTTATTTTTTGTCGCTCCCTCATTGCATTGAATCGTTTTGTGGCTCTTCATTTTGATCATGACCTTCGCTGGGAACTTCCTGCAAAAGTGGAAGTTCCCAGCAATGTTTAAGTTTGGATATTTTGAACAATTTGTTAGCGAGAGTGCTGTCATTTTGTGTATACATATCTGGTGGCAGTCAACATAATTAGTCCAAAAAATGGCCGGGATCGGACCAGCTAGTATGATACATTTCTGAGCAAATAAATTTTATTTGAAAATCCATAACAATTTTTGTGGAATATATTACAACAAATTATTTTTGCAAACTAATTTTCTCACTGGCTTAAGTGTATGTCCATGGAGATGAGACGTTTAAACGTCTCCTCTCTTCAACCTAGCATAACCTAATTTTCTCAAATAAAATATGTGTTTATATACAAATAAAATTAATGTTTAGGAATTTGCCGAAATATATTGTTTTAAAACGATTTTCAAAACCTTGCCTATTTTTCGAATTTAATTTTTCATTGATTTCAGGTTATACCTTAAAATTTAAAATGACATAAATGGCAATAACATTTGTTAATTTTTAATTTATATTCCAAGTCATCGTGTGTTGTCAGCCCATCATGCAATGTATCATTGTGCAAGAATATACGATTTCAATTATAAAGGAATTTTAAGAACATTTAAAATCTCTGAAATGAATTAACGTTGAGTTACCGAATAATATAAAACATGTCTTAAAGTTAAGGTATTGATATATCTTGTGAATACTTAATCGCAAATAAATATTTGTTATGTAAATAATAGTTTTATTACGCAACGTACGTTATTGCGGTTGTTTTTTGCTCGTAATCATTGCCGAAATCTTAAACTTTACGACAAAATTATTGATTCAGTACGCTTTTTTAGTGTAGTAAGTATTAGAGCCGGTTATATGACGATTTCTTTCTCACTTTCTTTTCTGGATAGTCAACAAAATTTAGCATGAAAAACATCGCCATCCTACCTATACCTATACCTACGGAGACAAAAGTTATTACATTATTGAATTTATGCTTTCCAAAAAATATTCTTTGTCAGAATACAAAAAATTTCAAAAATAAATTCAAATGGTAATAACTTTTGTCTCAGTGAGTATATCAATACATATATTATATTAACAAAGTGCTGGACAGGGTCAGAATAAATATTAAACCAGTAAGGAAAGGCAGAAAGTCGGGCGGGGCCGACTATATAATACCCTACACCTCCCTAATAATGCGATAAGGGTCATTGCGATAATAATTTGGAATAATTTGTAAATGGGTAGGAACATATTATCTAATTCTGAGCCGATAATCGCTAAATTAAGTAATATTCGTTCCTAAATTGAGAAACATATTTCTGGAAAATTTTAATGATCGGAAGTAAAGTACAACTTCTATAGCGCTTTGATACCAAATCAGGAGGAACATATGTACGGATGTTATATATAAATCTGAACCGATTTTCCGAATACTCATTCATGTAAAAAGACATCTTTCTGTCGAATTTCGTACTGATCGGATATAAAATACAATCTCTACAGCGCTTACATGTCGAATCGGGGGTAACATATATATGGGGCTATATCTAAATCTGAACCGATTTTCTCCGAATTTGGCAGTATTTCTTCATGTAGAAGGAAACCTCTTTTTGCCGAAATTCGCACTGATCGGATATAAAATAACATTTTTACAGCGCTTACATGTGAAATCGGGGGTAACGTTTATATGGGGGCTATATCTAAATCTGAACCGATTTCTTCCAAATTTAACAGTGTTCATGCAAATAATAGAAAACCTCTTTCTGCCGAATTTCATACTGATCGGATATAAAATAACATTTTTACAGCGCTTACACTTCAAATCGGGGGTAACGTATATATGGGGGCTATATCTAAATCTGAACCGATTTCTTCCAAATTTAACAGTGTTCATTCAAATAATAGGAAACCTCTTTCTGCCGAATTTCATACTGATCGGATATAAAATAACATTTTTACAGCGCTTACACTTCAAATCGGGGGTAACGTATATATGGGGGCTGTATCTAAATCTGAACCGATTTCTTCCAAATGTAACAGTGTTCATTCATATAATAAGAAACCTCTTTCTGCCGAATTTCATACTGATCGGATATAAAATAACATTTTTACAGTGCTTACACTTCAAATCGGGGGTAACGTATATATGGGGGCTATATCTAAATCTGAACCGATTTATTCCAAATTTAACAGTGTTCATTCATATGATAAGAAACCTCTTTCTGCCGATTTTCAGACTGATCGGATATAAAATAAATTTTTTAAAGCGCTTACATGTCAAATCTGGGGTAACATATATATGGGGGCTATATCTAAATCTGAACCGATTTTAACCAAATTCAATAGGGATCGTCCTTGGGCCAAATAAAACATATGTGTAAAGTTTCGTCGAGATCGGACCATAATTGCGACCTGTACTTTGATTACAAGAATACATGCACAGACAGACAGACGGAGAGACAGACGGACAGACAGACGGACATAGCTAAATCAACTCAGAAAGTGATTCTAAGTCGATCGGTATAATAAACGATGGGTCTATTTCTTCTCCTTTTGGGTGTTACAAACAAATGCACAAAGTTATAATACCCTGTACCACAGTGTGGTGTAGGGTATAAAAACCAATTTAAAATACAGAAAGAAATGTAATAACAGTAAAATATTTAAAAATTAATACATTTGTAATGTTATATTTTGTAGTTTGTAGGTATTGACATCAGAAATAGGATGTAATTCGCAAATCATTATATTCGTAAAAGTCAATCCCACGATTCCCAAAATAAATATAAAAATACCCAAAAATACCCTTTTATATGAATGAACACTTTTAAATTTGGAAGAAATCGGTTCAGATTTAGATATAGCCCCTATATATACGTTACCCTAGATTTGACATGTAAGCGCTGTAAAAATGGTATTTTATATCCGATCAGTGCGAAATTCTGCAAAAAGAAGTTTCTTTCTACATGAAGGAATACTGCCAAATTCGGAGAAAATCGGTTCTGAATTATGGTGTTTTCTTTTGTTCCAAAAAATGCTACATTTTTTATGCCTTTTGCCCCAAAAATGCCTTTTTGTCTTCGATTGTAAAATAAATGCTGCACTGTGAAAGGGTTTCGTTTTCTTTTGTGAAAAATGTCGCACTTGCACGGGGCAAAAATGCAACATTTCAGCCCTGTATTTAATCGAAGGGGTGGACGCTGCCCTACAAAACAGAAGTTTTTTCGGCGACGACCGAATAGCCTAAATAACCGCGTGTGTCCGTGCGTGCTTTTTTATAATGATGTTTTGTCAGATGCTTTATTTAGGCGGCGCCGTGGAGTATTCTTTGTTTTAAGTTTACTTTTAGTGAGTTAAAGGCTAGTTTTTTGCATTTTTTTTATCTATTCTGACCACAAAAAATGCAGCAGTACAAGAGGGTGTAGGCGACATTATTAAAATGCTGCTCTCTGACAGGGCAATATCTTTTTTTAGAAAAGAAAACACCATTAGATATAGCCCCATATATATGTTACCACGATTTGATATGTAAGCGCTGTAGAAACTGTATTTTATATTCGATCAGTGCGAAATTCGGCAGAAAGAGGTTTCTTATTACTCGAAGGAATACTGCCAAATTCGGAGAAAATCGGTTCAGATTTAGATATAGCTCCCATATATATGTTACCCCCGATTTGACATGTAAGCGCTGTGGAGACTGTATTTTATATCCGATCGGTACGAAATTCGACAGAAAGAGGTATTTCTACATGAGTTCAGTGCAGATTTATATAAAATCAGTTCAGATTTATATATAACCTCCATATATATGTTCCTCCTGATTCGGTTTCAAAGCGCTATAGAAATTGTACTTTACTTCCGATAATTAAAATTTTCCAGAAATAGTGCCACAAAACAATATTTTCTGAAAGGTAAATCTTACAAAATTTTATTATTGTTTGATAAAAACATGTGATCTACAAGAAATCAGTGCATATTGACTGATATAATAACTAATAAGTACAAGAAAGTAGGGAAAAATTAAAAAAAAAAATTTGCATAAAATAGACAGAATCGAAAATACGGCATAAAATTCTTAAACATGTATATATTTCGATGAGTTTTTTTAAGTTCTTTATATTGATATTAGAAATAATAATCAAATGCAACATGTGGAAATTTCGAATGGAAAATCCCTCAATTCCCAAAAAATACATCAAAAATCCCCACAAATGGGATTTTTTACTTTTAGTCCTATATCTTCGATATGAAAAGCCGCACTCGGGATTCCCTTTGCAGTCGATTTTGTTACACCCTAATATAAAAAGATAAAAAAAATTAACAATTTAGCTTTGCGATTGGAGAAAATCGATCAAACTTTTGAAATTTATGTATAAAAAGGTCCAAATCGGAGAAGGGTGGCAACCACACCAATTAAAATTTTGGCTTCGGATTTTCTCTAACAGATTCTATGAAACGTCTCTTTTAAAAGGAGTATAAATACTTTGTGTAACAAACTTTTTCTACGAGACCTAAATACGAATTGGAATTTTTTCGCCAAAAAATCTCCAATGATGAAATTTTTTCAAAAATTTGATTTATAGGGCCATAACTTTCTTATTTCGTTACATATCTTATAGATAATTTTGTTCATGATATTGTAAATTTTATTGGCAATCCATACAAAAATACGCGAGCAAAATCGGTTACTGAACCATCTGTGGTCAATAAGCTTTCATATAAAAGAAACATTTTTAAAATCGGTTCAGTAGTTCTTGCGTGATGGCGTTACAAAGAATTTGTCTACGTTTTATATATATATACTAGCTGGACCCGGTCCACTTCATTGCCCCAGATTGAGATTTCCGATCCAGTTTATTTTTGAACCAATCACGAATCCTGCCACCAAATACATATACAAAAAATAACAGCACTCTCGCTAACAAATTGTGTAAGATATCTCAATTTCAAAATTTGTACACAAAATTACGGCATTTTCGCTAATAAATTGTGTAATATATCTCAATTTCAAAATTTGGCCTATATGGACGGGGCCACGCCTCTTGGTCTGATCCCGCCAATTTTTCTACCAATCACGTAAACTGTCACCAGATACATACATATACGCAAAATGTCCGCACTCTTGCTAACAAATTGTGTAAGATATCTCAATTTCAAAATTTGGCCTATATGGGCGGGCCCATTGATCCGATCCCACCCATTTTTGGACCGATCACGTAGAATGTCACCAGACAATTATACACAAAATTACAGCATTCTCGCTAACAAAATGTGAAAGATGTCTCAATTTCAAAATTTGGCATATATGGGTGGGGCCACGCCCATGGGTCCGATCCCGCCCATTTTTGGATCAATTACGCAGACTGCTACCAGACACTTATTCGCACAATGTCTGCACTCTCTGTAACAAATTGTGAAAGATATCTAAATTTCAAAATTTGGCGTATATGGGCGGGACCACGCCCATTGGTCCGATTCCGCCCATTTGTGGAAAATTCACATGATCTGGCACTAAATGCATACACACAAAATTTCAGCACTCTAGCCAAAAATTTTTCTTAATATCAAAATTGACCCATATGGGCGGGTCCACGCCTACTTGATATATCGAAAATTCAAGTAACCTATTTTCACCACCCCCCACACATGGACATTCTGTAAAAATTTCAAGAATATCGTTCCAACCGTTTAGACGCCTATACGGAACAAACGAACATACACACAAACCCACAAACAGACACTCTCTTTTATACATACCCAGCCAGAAAATTACCATCCTCAAAGCGTTGTGAAAGCACTGTGCACCGTCATCACACGGTGGGATAAAGCGTTGTAAAAGCGTCAAAATGATAACACCGATATACGGTGTGACGGCGGTATTTTACAACGCTTTTGAAACGCTGCAAAAACGAAATTCATGACGCTTTCCAGATGGTTTGAAGGTAATTGTAAAAAATTGTATTTAGAAATCAATGAATTAAATGAAATATATTATTTTAAGGTATTCATTTAAATGCATTCATAATGTTAAATTTTTCCTGCAACACGCCAGCTTGTTTATTCTTTAGATGTAGTAAAGGTAGCACTGGCTTTTCGCATGTCTAAGATGCACTGTAAAAGCGAATCAGGCAGTCTTTTAAAGAAATACAATTTCCACTTTAACAAATAGAATAGTTCTAAATATTTATAAAAAAAACAATCGTAATTTTTGATGAAATTACTTAAGTAATTTTGCAGAATTACTTCACATTTTATTTAAAAAAAATCATTTTCATTTCGGAATTAAGCCTAATTTGTTTGCAGGAAAAGATGTTCCACATTAATTTCATAGAAAATCGTTTAATTTATTATACTTGAAATTTTTAATTTGAAAGCCACACAATTCAAACGATTTATTGTACGCTGGTGATGTTACTTTGAAAATTGTATTAAGATAGATATTTTGCTTTTATACAAAGTACACTAAAAACCTAGCTGTTTCGACTTAGCATGTTTTGGAATGGAGGTATCGATTTAATGACTAACTTATGGTGTTTTCTTTTATGCCAAAAAATGCTACATTTTTTATGCCTTTCGCCCCAAAAATGCCTTTTTGTCTTCGATTGATGCTGCACTGTGAAAGGGTTTCTTTTTCTTTTGTGAAAAATGTCGCACTTGCACGGGGCAAAAATGCAACATTTCAGCCCTGTATTTAATCGAAGGGGTGGACGCTGCCCTACAAAACAGATGTTTTTTCGGCGTCGAGCGAATAGCCTAAATAACCGCGTGTGTCCGTGCGTGCTTTTTTATAATGAAGTTTGGTCAGATGCTTTATTTAGGCGGCGCCGTGGAGTATTCTTTGTTTTTAGTCTACTTTTAGTGAGTTAAAAGGCTAGTTGTTTGCAATTTTGTTATCGATTCTGACCATAAAAAATGCAGCAGTACAAGAGGGTGTAGGCGACATTATTAAAATGCTGCTCTCTGACAGGGCAACATCTTTTTTTAGAAAATAAATCACCATTAGATACCACATTCTAAAAAGGATTATTTTTCTCAAATAGTTTGTTCTCAAAGCATTGTAAATCCATCATGAAACAGCTCTTTAAAGACATTTGAAGCAAGCGTTGTGAAAGCGTCCCAAAACAGTGCTTTCACAACGCTTTTTTCGTGGTACCGACTTAAATTTCTGGCTGGGTATATATAGACTAGCTGAGCCCGGTGCGCTTCGTTGCCCATGTCAAAATTAGCGCTGTAGAAACTGTATTTTATATCCGATCAGTACGAAATTCGGCAGAAAGAGGTTTGTTATTACATGAAGGAATACTGCCAAATTCGTAGAAAATCGGTTCAGATTTAGATATAGCCCCATATATATGTTACCCCCGATTTGACATGTAAGCGCTGTAGAAACTGTATTTTATATCCGATCAGTACGAAATTCGGCAGAAAGAGGTTTCTTATTACATGAAGGAATACTGCCAAATTCGGAGAAAATCGGTTCAGATTTAGATATAGTCCCCATATATATGTCACCCCCAATTTGACATGTAAGCGCTGTAGAGACTGTGTTTTATATCCGATCAGTAAGAAATTCGACAGAAACAGGTTTCTATTTTACATGAATGAGTATTCAAGGAAAATCGATTCAGATTTATATATAACCTCCATATATATGTTCCTCCAGATTTGGTTACAAAGCGCTATAGAAGTTGTACTTTACTTCCGATCATTACAAAGTTCTCCAGAAAAATGTTTCTCAATTTAGGAACGAATATTGCTTAATTTAGCGATTATCGGTTCAAAATAAGATATACACACACCACATTTACCAATTATTCCAAATTATTATCGCAATGACCCTTATCGCATTGTTAGGGAGGTGTAGGGTATTATATAGTCGGCCCCGCCCGACTTTCTGCCTTTCCTTACTGGTATTAGTAATAAATTCAGTGAATGAAAAAATACCGAATTCAGTGGAAAGTCCAGAAAATACAACATTACAGCACTCTAGATAAAAAATTGTGCAAGATATCAAAATTTGGTCTATGTGGGCGGGGCCACGCCCATTGGGCCGATCCCGCCCATTTTTGGACCAATCACGCAGACTGCCACCATACACATATACACAAAATTCCAGCACTCTAGCTAGCAAATTGTGCAAGATATCAAAATTTCAAAATTTGGTGTATGTGGGCGGGGCCACGCCCATTGGGCCGATCCCGCCCATTTTTGGACCAATCACGCAGAATGCCACCATATACATATACACAAAATTCCAGGTCTCCCGGTAAAAAAATGTGGAAGATATCACATTTTTACAATTTGGCTTATATGGGCGGGGCCACGCCCATTGGTCCGATCCCGCCCATTTTCTGACCAATTACGTAGAATGCCACCAGATACATATTCACAACATTGCAGCAAATTGTGCAAGATATCAAAATTTGGTCTATGTGGGCGAGCCACGCCCATTGGGCCGATCCCGCCCATTTTTGGACCAATCACGCAGACTGCCACCATACACATATACACAAAATTCCAGGTCTCTCGGTAAAAAAATGTGGAATATATCACATTTTTAAAATTTGGGTTATATGGGCGGGGCCACGCCTATTGGTCCGATGCCGCCCATTTTTGGACCAAGCACGTAGACTGCCACCATGTACATGTACACAAAATTCCGGCACTCTCGCTAACAAATTGTGCAAAATATCTCAATTTAAAAATTTGGCTTATATGGGCGGGACCACGCCCATTGGTCCGATTCCGCCCATTTTAGGAAAATTCACATAATCTGCCACTAAATTCATACACACAAAATTTCAGCGCTCTAGCTAAAATTTTTTCTCAATATCAAAATTGGACCCATATGGGCGGGTCCACGCCCACTTGATATATCGAAAATTCAAGTACCCTATTTTCAGCACCCCCTACACATGTACATTCTGTGAAAATTTCAAGATGATCGGTCAAGCCGTTTAGACGTCTATACGGAACAAACACACAAACAAACAAACCCACAAACAGACACTCTCTTTTATATATATAGACTAGCTGGACCCTGTCCACTTCGTTGCACCAGATTAAGATTTCCGATCCCGTCATTTTTTTGAACCAATCACGAATCCTGCCACCAAATACATACAAGATATCTCAATTTCAAAATGTGACTTACATGGGCGGCCCATTCGTCCGATTCCGCCCATTTTTGGACCAATCACATAGCCTACCATCAGATACATATGTACAAAATTGCAGCACTCTCGCTAGATATATAAAATTCAAAATTTGCTTATATGGGCAGGGCCACGCCCTTTGGTCCGATCTCGGCTATTTTTGGAACAATCACGTAGACTACCACCAGATACATATGCACAAAATTACAGCACTCTCATTTAAAATTGTGCAAGATATATCAATTTAATAATTTGGCTTATATGGTCGGGGCCACGCCCATTCATCCGATTTCGCCCATTTTGGACCAATCTCGTAGACTTCCACCAGATAAGATATATCAATTCCAACATTTAGCTTATATGGGCGGCTCATTCGTCTGATTCGGCCCATTTTTGGACCAATCACGTAGCCTACCTCCAGATACATATGTACAAAATTACAGCAATCTCGCTAGATATATAAAATTCAAAATTTGCTTATATGGGCGGGGCCACACCCTTTGGTCCGATCTCGGCTATTTTTGGAACAATCACGTGGACTACCACCAGATACATATGCACAAAATTACAGCACTCTCACTAAAAAATTGTGCAAGATATATCAATTCAAAAATTTGGCTTATATGGGCGGGGCCACGGTCATTCGTCCGATTCCGCCTATTTTTGGATCAATCACGTAGACTACCACCAGATACATATACACAAAATTACAGCACTCTCGCTAAAAAATCGTGCAAGATATATAAAATAAAAATTAGGCTTTTATGGGCGGGTCCACGCCCATTCGTCCGTTTCCGCCCATTTTTGGACCAATCACGTAGACTACCAGATACTTATACACAAAATTCCAGTTCTCTCGCTAACAAATTTTGCAAGATATCACATTTTTATATGGGCGGTGCCAAGCCCATTGGTCCGATCCCGCCCATTTTAGGACCAATCACGAAGACTGCCACCAGATACATATGTACAACATTACAGCACTCCAGCTAAAAAATTGTGCAAGATATATCAATTTCAAAAATTTGGTTTACATGGGCGGGGCCACGCCCTCTTGGTACATCAAAATTCAAGTACCCTATTTTCACCACGCCCCACACATGTAGATTCTGTGATTACATTACAGAATTACAAATTACAGCACTCTCGCTAAAAAATTTTCAATATATCGCAAATTCAAAATTTGGCTTATATAGGCGGTGCCACGTCCATTGGCCCGATTTCGCCCAGTTTTGGTCCAATCATGTAGGCTACCACCAGATACATACATATGCACAAAGTTACAGCACTCTCGCTAACAAATTGTTCAAGATAAGTCAATTGTTAAATATGTCTTATGTGGGCGGGGCCACGCCCACTTGATATATCTAAAATTCAAGTACCCTATTTTCACCACGCGCCGCACATGTAGATTCTGTGAAAATTTCAAGAAGATTGGTCCAGCCGTTTAGACATCTATACGGAACAAACAAACACACATTCTTAATTATAAACGGTGGATAAATTGTAAGGGCCGATGTTGAATGTGAACCACACCTAAACGTCAAGTTTTTTCTGCATTTCATTTGATATTTCTCAATTTCAGACTAACTCAATTTGAACCATAAAAAATATACAATCGAGCAACGCGTTGAAGTTTTTAAAGCCTTTTGCGAAAATGGGCGTTCAAATCAAAATGCATTTCGTGCACTTCGTGATGTTTTTTTGTTCAGCATAATCGACCAAATGTGTCCACAATCGGGAGAATTGTGCGCAAATTTCAGCAAACCCGGTCTGCAGAAGATGTAAAAACACCTGCGCATGCTCGCCCAGTTCGTTTGGTGCGGCTTATGGGCTGGCGACGTCATCGGGCCATACTTCTTCGAAATGAGGCCGGTCAGGCAGTTGCTGAGAATGGTGTTCGCTATCGTGAGATGATAACGAACTTTTTATGGCCCGAATTGGAAGATATGGATGTGGACAATATGTGGTTTCAACAGGACGGTGCCTCTTGCCACACAGCTAACGAAACAATGGCTCTTTTGCGCAACAAATGCAATGACCGTGTTATCTCACGTCGTAGCGATGTTGAATTGGCCGCCATGATCATGTGACTTGACACCGCACAGTGGGCTAAAATAAAAAAAATGGACATAATTCTGCCATTTCCAAACCACTTATCGTATGGCGATGAAATTTTAGATGTGTATACAAGAGGTGTTAGAGAGTTTAAGTTCGGAACTTGGGCCCCCTACCTCATACAGGGGCGAAGCCACAGGGCCTTAAATTTGACCACCTCGGGTATACAAAATTTTCATCGGCTTTTGAATGGAGTGTCCGGTTTCTGTGGATACTCCTACACCAGACCTACAATAAATATTTTATAGGTTGAAGATATCTTGAATAGTTTTCGAGATATGTGGATTTTAAATTTGAATTTTTTATTTTTTCGCCGACTTTGCCTTGGAGTTTAGCCAATATCTCAGTCAAAAGTTAACCGATTTTGTTCGCGTGTTTTTTATGGATTGCCAATAAAATTTACAATATCATGAAAGAAAGAATCGTTTAGATATGTGAAGAAATAAGAAAGTTATGGCCCTATAAAGTCAAATTTTTGAAAAAAATGTCATTTTTCGAGATTTTTTGGCGAAAAAAGTCCAATTCGTATTTAGGTCTTGTAGAAAAAGTTTGTTACACAAAGAATATCAAATTTATACTCATTTTAAAGAAGATTTTAATTGGTGTGGTTGCCACCCTTCTTCGATTTGGACATTTTTTTACATAAATTTCAAAAGTTTGATCGATTTTCTCCAATCGCAAAGCTAAATTGTTAAATTTTTCTTTTTATTTATTTGTATTAGGGTGTAACAAAATCGACTGCAAAGGGAATCCCGAGCGCGGCTTTTCATATCGAAGATATAGGACTAAAAGTGAAAATCCCATTTTTGGGGATTTTTGATGTATTTTTTGGGAATTGAAATTTCCACATGTTGCCTTTGATTATTATTTCTAATATCAAAATAAAGAACTTTAAAATAAATTCATCGAAATATATACATTTTTAAGAATTTTATGCCGTATTTGCGTTTCTGTCTATATGCAAAATATTTTTTTAATTATACCCTACACCACACTGTGGTACAGGGTATTATAACTTTGTGCATTTGTTTGTAACACCCAAAAGGAGCCGAAATAGACCCATCGTTTATTATACCGATCGACTCAGAATCATTTTCTGAGTTGATTTAGCTATGACCGTCTGCCCGTCTGTCTGTAATGTAGTACAGGTTTGTAATCAAAGTACAGGTCGCAATTATGGTCCGATCTCGACGAAACTTTACACACATTTTTTTGGCCCAAGGACGATCCCTACTGAATTTGGTTAAAATCGGTTCAGATTTAGATATAGCCTCCATATATATGTAACCCCGATTTGACATGTAAGCGCTGTAAAAACTTTATTTTATATCCGATCAGTATGAAATTCGGCAGAAAGAGGTTTCTTATTATATGAATGCACACTGTTAAATTCGGAGAAAATCGGTTCAGATTTAGATATAGCCCCCATATACCCTCGTATATTTGATATGTAAGCGCTGTAAAAACTGTATTTTATATCAGATCGGTATGAAATTCGGCAGAAAGAGGTTTCCTTTTATATGAATGAACACTTTTAAATTTGGAAGAAATCGGTTCAGATTTAGATATAGCCCATATATATACGTTACCAGATTTGACATGTAAGCGCTGTAAAAATGGTATTTTATATCCGATCAGTGCGAAATTCTGCAAAACGAAGTTTCTTTCTACATGAAGGAATACTGCCAAATTCGTTCAGGTTTGTAATCAAAGTACAGGTCGCAATTATGGTCCGATCTCGACGAAACTTTACACACATTTTTTTGGCCCAAGGACGATCCCTACTGAATTTGGTTAAAATCGGTTCAGATTTAGATATAGCCTCCATATATATGTAACCCCGATTTGACATGTAAGCGCTGTAAAAACTTTATTTTATATCCGATCAGTATGAAATTCGGCAGAAAGAGGTTTCTTATTATATGAATGCACACTGTTAAATTCGGAGAAAATCGGTTCAGATTTAGATATAGCCCCCATATACCCTCGTATATTTGATATGTAAGCGCTGTAAAAACTGTATTTTATATCAGATCGGTATGAAATTCGGCAGAAAGAGGTTTCCTTTTATATGAATGAACACTTTTAAATTTGGAAGAAATCGGTTCAGATTTAGATATAGCCCATATATATACGTTACCAGATTTGACATGTAAGCGCTGTAAAAATGGTATTTTATATCCGATCAGTGCGAAATTCTGCAAAACGAAGTTTCTTTCTACATGAAGGAATACTGCCAAATTCGGAGAAAATCGGTTCAGATTTAGATATAGCTCCCATATATATGTTACCCCCGATTTGACATGTAAGCGCTGTGGAGACTGTATTTTATATCCGATCGGTACGAAATTCGACAGAAAGAGGTATTTTTACATGAGAGAGTATTCAGGGAAAATCGGTTCAGATTTATATATAACCTCCATATATATGTTCCTCCTGATTCGGTTTCAAAGCGCTATAGAAATTGTTCTTTACTTCCGATAATTAAAATTTTCCAGAAATAGTGCCACAAAACAATATTTTCTGAAAGGTAAATCTTACTAAATTTTATTATTGTTTGATAAAAACATGTGATCTACAAGAAATCAGTGCATATTGACTGATATAATAACTAATAAGTACAAGAAGGTAGGGAAAAATTAAAAAAAAAAATTGCATATAGACAGAAACGAAAATAAGGCATAAAATTCTGAAACATGTATATATTTCGATGAGTTTTTTTTAAGTTCTTTATTTTGATATTAGAAATAATAATCAAATGCAACATGTGGAAATTTCGAATGGAAAATCCGTCAATTCCCAAAAAATACATCAAAAATCCCCAAAAATGGGATTTTTTTTACTTTTAGTCTTATATTTTCGATATGAAAAGCCGCGCTCGGGATTCCCCTTGCAGACGATTTTGTTACACCATAATACAAATAAATAAAAAGAAAAATTTAACAATTTAGCTTTGCGATTGGAGAAAATCGATCAAACTTTTGAAATTTATCTAAAAAAAAGGTCCAAATCGGAGAAGGGTGGCAACGACACCAATTAAAATTCGGATCTTCTCTAGCAGATTCTATGAAACGTCTCCTTTAAAATGAGTATAAATTTGATATTCTTTGTGTAGCAAACTTTTTCTACAAGACCTAAATACGAATTGGACTTTTTTCGCCCAAAAATCTCCAAAAATGAAATTTATTCAAAAATTTGATTTTAAAGGGCCATAACTTTCTTATTTCCTCACATATCTTATCGATTCTTTATACCCTACACCACACTGTGGTACAGGGTATTACAACTTTGTGCATTTGTTTGTAACACCCAAAAGGAGAAGAAATAGACCCATCATTTATTATACCGATCGACTTAGAATTACTTTCTGAGTTGATTTAGCTATGTCCGTCTGTCTGTCCGTCTGTCTGTCTGTGCATGTATTCTTGTAATCAAAGTACAGGTCGCAATTATGGTCCGATCTCGACGGAACTTTACACATATGTTTTATTTGGCCCAAGGACGATCCCTATTTAATTTGGTTAAAATCGGTTCAGATTTAGATATAGCCCCCATATATATGTTACCCCAGATTTGACATGTAAGCGCTTTAAAAACTTTATTTTATATCCGATCAGTCTGAAATTCGGCAGAAAGAGGTTTCTTATCATATGAATGAACACTGTTAAATTTGGAATAAATCGGTTCAGATTTAGATATAGCCCCCATATATACGTTACCCCCGATTTGAAGTGTAAGCACTGTAAAAATGTTATTTTATATCAGATCAGTATGAAATTCGGCAGAAAGAGGTTTCTTATTATGTGAATGAACACTGTTAAATTTGGAAGAAATCGGTTCAGATTTAGATATAGCCCCCATATATACGTTACCCCCATATATACGTTAAAAATGTTATTTTATATCCGACCAGTATGAAATTCGGCAGAAAGAGGTTTCCTATTATTTGAATGAACACTGTTAAATTTGGAAGAAATCGGTTCAGATTTAGATATAGCCCCCATATATACGTTACCCCCGATTTGAAGTGTAAGCGCTGTAAAAATTTCGGCAAAAAGAGGTTTCCTTCTACATGAAGAAATACTGCCAAATTCGTAGAAAATCGGTTCAGATTTAGATATAGCCCCATATATATGTTACCCCCGATTCGACATGTAAGCGCTGTAGAGATTGTATTTTATATCCGATCAGTACGAAATTCTACAGAAAGATGTCTTTTTACATGAATGAGTATTCAGGGAAAATCGGTTCAGATTTATATATAACATCCGTACATATGTTCCTCCTGATTTGGTATCAAAGCGCTATAGAAGTTGTACTTTACTTCCGATCATTAAAATTTTCCAGAAATATGTTTCTCAATTTAGGAACGAATATTACTTAATTTAGCGATTATCGGTTCAGAATTAGATAATATGTTCCTACCCATTTACCAATTATTCCAAATTATTATCGCAATGACCCTTATCGCATTATTAGGGAGGTGTAGGGTATTATATAGTCGGCCCCGCCCGACTTTCTGCCTTTCCTTACTGGTTTTTTCATGATAATGTAAATTTTATTGGCAATCCATAAAAAACACGCGAACAAAATCGGTTAACTTTTGACTGAGATATTGGCTAAACTGCAAGGCAAAGTCGGCGAAAAAATGAAAAATTCAAATTTAAAATCCACATATCTCGGAAACTGTTCAAGATATCTTCAACCTATAAAATGTTTATTGTAGGTCTGGTCTAGGAGTATACGCCACTAAAATCGGAAACTCCATTCAAAAGTTAGAAGCCGATGAAGATTTTGTATACACGAGGTGGTCAAATTTAGGGCCCTGTAGCTCCGCCCCTGTATGAGATAGGGGGCCCAAGTTCCGAACTTAAACTCTCTAA
This sequence comes from Eudasyphora cyanicolor, assembly GCA_963930755.1. Taxonomy (NCBI): domain Eukaryota; kingdom Metazoa; phylum Arthropoda; class Insecta; order Diptera; family Muscidae; genus Eudasyphora; species Eudasyphora cyanicolor. The sequence goes on from OZ005737.1 coordinate 98,637,355, forward strand.
CACCTCTTGTATACACACCTAAAATTTCATCGCCATACGATAAGTGGTTTTGAAATGGCAGAATTATGTCCATTTTTTTTTTTCATTTTAGACCACTGTGCACCGTTGGACTTCTTTCTTTGGGGTTATTTGAAAGAAAAGATGTACGTCGATAAGCCAGCAACAATTCAAGAGCTAAAGGATGAGATAATTCGGCACATCAATTATGCCTCAGCGTCATCGAAAATTTGGACCATCGGATGGAGGTGTGCCGCCGAGGTCGCGGCGGTTATTTGGCCGATATTTTGTTCCATACATAATTGAACCATACCAATATTATCATAACACTGTCCAACAGCATTTTTGGAACAGAGTAGCGACCCTATAATTTTGAAAGGGCGTGTTGAGTAGATCATTTTTGTAGAATAAACTTATGATCCAGCTGGTCTGAGTTTTTTTTTACAGTGGGTCAAATTTTCAATTTTTTGTCGAAGGAAGCATTATGCTAAATGAAAAAAATGCTATAAGTTAATGTCTGAGAGATTTCTTATTGTCAGAGTTATACAGTGGAAATTTATGAGGATCATTTTTGTGGAAGATCTTAACCCTCCAACTCCCCTCTTATTGGGTCAGTTTGGTTCTTTTTTCGAAAAAATCAAAAAAAAAGTTTTTAAAAGGACATTTAAGGATTAAAATATTCTACAAAAATGTTTGCCGGAAAATTTCAGTGGGGGACGCCAAAGACACCAAAGCTGTCAATATGTCCACTACAGCGCCATCTACCGGAGACATACATACAAACTATTATCAAGACAAACCACACATACACATTAAATTTCAGTCAAATCGCTCTGGAAATGCGAATTTTGCAAATAACTTGACTACTCTGCAATTTATCGCGGTGAACATAATTCTAAAACACAAATGACCCCAAACCGAATATATTGTTAAATTTTCAGCCCATTCGCTTTTATGGTTTTGGAGATCATGCGTTACTAACAAACGTACAAAGGATTTTATATATAAAGATATAATTCTATATAAATAAGAAATATTTTAGGCATTAAGTTACATAATTTTTATACCCTACACCACACTGTGGTACAGGGTATTATGACTTTGTGCATTTGTTTGTAACGCCCAAAAGGAGAAGAGATAGATCCATTGTTTATTATACCGATCGACTTGTAATCACTTTCTGAGTCGATTTAGCTATGTCCGTCTGTCTGTCCGTCTGTAGATGTATTCTTGTAATCAAAGTACAGGTCGCAATTATAGCCCGATCTTGACGAAACTGTACACATATCTTTTTTTTGGCCCAAGGACGATCCCTATTTAATTTGGTTAAAATCGGTTCAGATTTGGATATAGCCCCCATATATATGTTAGCCCCGATTTGACATGTAAGCGCTGTAAAAACTTTATTTTATATCCGATCAGTATGAATTTCAGCAGAAAGAGGTCTCTTGTTATACTAATGAACACTGTTAAATTTGGAAGAAATCGGTTCAGATTTAGATATAGCCCCCATATATACGTTACCCCCGATTTCACATGTAAGCGCCGTAAAAAAATTATTTTATAACCGATCAGTGTGAAATTCGGCAGAGAGAGGTTTCTTATTACATGAAGGAATACTGCCAAATTCGGAGAAAATCGGTTCAGATTTAGATATAGCTCCCATATATATGTTACCCCCGATTTGACATGTAAGCGCTGTAGAAACTGTATTTTATATCCGATCAGTACGAAATTCGACAGAAGGAGGTCTTTTTACATGAATTAGTATTCAGGGAAGATCGGTTTAGATTTATATTAAAGCTACATATATATGTTCCTCCTGATTTGGTATCAAACCGCTATAGAAGTTTTATTTTACTTCCGATCATTAAAATTTTCCAGAAAGATGTTTCTCAATTTAGGAACGAATATTGCTTAATTTAGCGATTACCAATTATTCCATTTACCAATTATTCCAAATTATTATGGCATTGTTAGGGAGGTGTATGGTATTATATAGTCGGCCCCGCCCGACTTTCTGCCTTTCCTTACTGGTTTTCATTTAGTATAATGCTTCCGTCGACCAAAAAATTAAAACTTTGATCCACTGTAAAAAAAACTCAGACCAGCTGGACAATAAGTTTGTTTTGCAAAAATAATCAATTCCCTCTTATTGGGTCAATTTGGTTCTTTTTTCGAAAAAAATCAAAAATAAAGTCCTTTTAAAATGACATTTAAGGATTAAAATATTCTACAAAAATGTTTGCCGGAAAATTTCAGTGGGGGACACCAAAGCTGTCAATATGTCCACTACAGCGCCATCTACCGGAGACATACATACAAATTATTATCAAGACAAACCACACATACACATTAAATTTCAGTCAAATCGCTCTGGAAATGCGAATTTTGCAAATAACTTGACCACTCTGCAATTTATCGCGGTGAACATAATTCTAAAACACAAATGACCCCAAACCGAATATATTGTTAAATTTTCAGCCCATTCGCTTTTATGGCTTCGGAGATCATGCGTTACTAACAAACGTACAAAGGATTTTATATATAAAGACATAATTCTATATAAATAAGAAATATTTTAGGCATTAAGTTACATAATTTTTTTCATTTAGTATAATGCTTCCGTCGACCAAAAAATTAAAACTTTGATCCACTGTAAAAAAACTCAGACCAGCTGGACCATAAGTTTGTTCTACAAAAATAATCTATTCAACATTCCCTTTCAGAATTATAGAGTCGCCCTTTTGCTTCAATTATTCCATAGATATCACGACTTTAAATATACATTATAGTATTTTTTTGGATAAGTTGGCTTGTAAATTTGCTAATTAAGCGTAAAGAACTATATTGACAGCTTTGGTGTCTTTGGCGTCCCCCACTGAAATTTTCCGGCAAACATTTTTGTAGAATATTTTAATCCTTAAATGTCCTATTTAAAAGGACTTTTTTAATTTTTTCGAAAAAAGGACCAAATTGACCCAATAAGAGGGGAGTTAGAGGGTTAATATCTTCCACAAAAATGATCTTCATAAATTTCCACTGTATAACTCTGACAATAAGAAATCTCTCAGACATTAACTTAAAGCATTTTTTTCTTTTAGCATAATGCCCCTTTCCCTTCGACCAAAAATTTAAAACTTTGACCCACTGTAGAAAAAAACTCAGACCAGCTGGACCATAAGTTTATTCTACAAAAATTATCTACCCAATATGCCCTTTCAGAATTATAGGGTCGCCATTCTGTTCCAATCAAAAAGTCTTAATTTGTTGGACAGTGTAATAAAAAGAAATGACAATAATTTCCTAAATAATTTGTGTTTTATTCAGAATCAACATCGGTCCTTTAAATTTAACCACCCTTTATATATAGATAGATATAAAGATTAGAAATGTTCTACCGTGGTTTTCTCAAAATGTAGGTATTTTGTAAAAATGTTGTATACATGATTATAATCAGCGGTTCAAATTCTACTGGAAAATGTCATACTACCTCGAAATATTATTGAGTTGTGCAGTAAGGAAAGACAGAAAGTCGGACGGAGCTGACTATATAATACCCTACACCTCCCAAACAATGCGAAAATGGGCATTGCGATAAGAATTTGGCAGTGTTCATACATGTAATAAGAAAGCGCTCTCTGCCGAATTTCGTACTGACCGGATATAAAATACAGCCTCTACAGCACTTACATGTCAAATCGGGGGTAACATATACATATATGGGGGCTATATCTAAATTTGAACCAATTTTCTCTGAATTTGGAAGTATCCCTTCATATAACAAGAAACCTCTTTCTGTCGAATTTCGCACTGATCGGATATAAAATACAGATTGTACAGCGCTTATATGTTAAATCGGGGGTAACATATATATGAGGGCTATATCTAAATCTGAACCTATTTCCCTCAAATTTGGCAGTGTTAATTCATGTAATAAGAAACCTCTTTCTGACAATTTTTTTACTGATCGGATTTAAAATACAGTTTCTACAGCGCATACATGTCAAATCCGGGGGAAACATATATATTGATGATTATATGACATCAAAAATAACTGAAGTAACGGTAAGAAATTTACATGACAGTATCCGACAGAATACCTGAAACTTTAACTGTTGTTGGGTGTGACACCCTGATACAAGAAAAACAATCTTGTATTAATGGAACCCTAGTGCAGTCACCTTCTGGAACTTACTGTTATACAGATGGTTTGAAACTACACTAAAAAGCGTACTGAAAATCAAAGAATTTGTCGTAAAGTGTAAAATTTCGGCAATGATTTCAAGTTAAAGACAATCGCCATACAAGATTGTTGTACGAGTATAATTAATTTAAAAACATGAATAGTACTTGTTTTGAAGACGCATTTCATAGAATCAAGAACTTTTGGTAATAAAACTAATTATGTTTGGTCTTAAAATCAGCACGTTTTGGCGTAAATTTAAGCATCATGCTGTGGGCTTGCTATTTTATATCTACTGTATGCAGATTCTAGCTGTAGAAATTCATCGAAGATGTATCAAGTTTTAGAAATCAAAATTTGAGTGGAACAGTTTTTGAAAACGAAAAATCATGGGAATTGGCAGTGTTAATTCATGTAATAAGAAACTGCTTTCTGACAATTTCGTTACTGATCGGATTTAAAATACAGTTTCTACAGCGCTTACATGTCAAATCCGGGGGAAAATATATATGGAGGCTATATCTAAATTTGAACCGATTTCCCTTAAATTTGGCGGTGCTTATTCATGTGATAAGAAACCTCTTTCTCCCAATGTTTAATTGATCGGATATAAAATACAGTTTCTACAGCGCTTACATGACAAATCGGGGGTAACAGATATATATGGGCTTTATCTAAATCTGAACCAATTTCCCTCAAATTTGGCAATGTTAATTCGTGTAAAAAGAAACCTCTTTCTTCTGAATTTCGTACTGATCGGATTAGAAATACACTTTTTACAGCGGGGTAACATTTATATGGGGGCTATATCTAAATCTGAACCGATTTTCCCCAAATTTTGTATTGTCTCTAGGTGTATCATAAGACTACTCTCTGTCAATTTTTGCACAAATCGGTTCAAAAATATTGTTTATACAGTGCATATATGCCAAATCGGAGGTACATATACGAGTATATTGGAGCTATATGTAAATCTGAACCGATTTTAACCAAATTCAATAGGGATCGTCCTTGGGTTTAAAGAAAGATATGTGCAAAGTTTCGTTGAGATCGGAACATAATTGCGAACTGTACTTTGATTACAAGAATACATCTACAGACAGACGGACATAGCTACGAGTACATTGACTCAGAAAGTGATATCGGTAAAATAAACAATGGGTCTATCTCTTATCCGTTTGGGTGTTACAAACAAATGCAGCTATGTCCGTCGTACTCGACGGACATAGCTACGAGTACATTGACTCAGAAAGTGATATCGGTAAAATAAACAATGGGTCTATCTCTTATCCGTTTGGGTGTTACAAACAAATGCACAACGTCATAATACCCTGTACTAGAGTGTGGTGTAGGGTATAAATACATCAAATAACATAGCCAAAGAAGCAACCAGTAAGGAAAGGCAGAAAGTCGGGCGGGGCCGACTGTATAATACCCTACACCTCCCTAACAATGCGATAAGGGTCATTGCCATAATAATTTGGAATAATTGGTAAATGGAATAATTGGTAATCGTTAAATTAAGCAATATTCGTTCCTAAATTGAGAAACATCTTTCTGGAAAATTTTAATGATCGGAAGTAAAATAAAACTTCTATAGCGGTTTGATACCAAATCAGGAGGAACATATATAGGGATGTTATATATAAATCCAAACCGATCTTCCGTCTGTCCGTCTGTCCGTCTGTCTGTAGATGTATTCTTGTAATCAAAGTACAGGTCGCAATTATGGCCCGATCTTGACGAAACTTTGCACATATCTTTTTTTTTGCCCAAGGATGATCCCTATTTAATTTGGTTAAAATCGGTTCAGATTTGGATATAGCCCCCATATATATGTGTTAGCCCCGATTTGACATATAAGCGCTGTAAAAACTTTATTTTATATCCGATCAGTATGAAATTCAGCAGAAAGAGGTCTCTTATTATATGAATGAACACTGTTAAATTTGGAAGAAATCGGTTCAGAGTTAGATATAGCCCCCATATATACGTTACCCCCGATTTCACATGTAAGCGCCGTAAAAAAACTTATTTTATAACCGATCAGTGTAAAATTCGGCAGAAAGAGGTTTCTTATTACATGAAGGAATACTGCCAAATTCGGAGAAAATCGGCTCAAATCGGCGCTGTAAAAAGTGTATTTTAATCCGATCAGTACGAAATTCGGCAGAAAGAGGTTTATTATTACATGAATCAATACTGCCAAATTTGAGGCAAATCGGTTGAGATTTAGATATAGCCCACATATATATGTTACCTCCGATTTGACATGTAAGCGCTGTAGAGACTGTATTTTATATCCGATCAGTACGAAATTCTACAGAAAGAGGTCTTTTTACATGAATGAGTATTCAGGGAAAATCGGTTCAGATTTATATATAACCTCCATATATATGTTCCTCCTGATTTGGTATCAACGCGCTATAGAAGTTGTACTTTACTTTCGATCATTAATATTTTCCGGAATGACGTTTCTCAATTTAGGAACGAATATTGCTTAATTTAGCGATTACCGGCTCATAATTAGATAATATGTTCCTGCCTACTTACCAATTATTCCAAATTATTTTCGCAATGACCTTTATCGCATTGTAAGGGAGGTGTAGGGTATTATATAGTCGGCCCCGCCCGACTTTCTGCCTTTCCTTACTGGTTTTAGAAAGTGTTTATGTTCGTAGAATTCCTTTATAATTGAAATCGTATGATCTTTGGTAATTGTAAATTGCTTGATGAATCGACAACAAATGACATCTTGGAATAAATAGAAATTAAAAACGATCTTTTTTTTGCCCAAGGACGATCCCTATTTAATTTGGTTAAAATCGGTTCAGATTTGGATATAGCCCCCATATATATGTTAGCCCCGATTTGACATGTAAGCGCTGTAAAAACTTTATTTTATATCCGATCAGTATGCAATTCAGCAGAAAGAGGTCTCTTATTATATGAATGAACACTGTTAAATTTGGAAGAAATCGGTTCTGAGTTAGATATAGCCCCCATATATACGTTACCCCCGATTTCACATGTAAGCGCCGTAAAAAATTTATTTTATAACCGATCAGTGTAAAATTCGGCAGAAAGAGGTTTCTTATTACATGAAGGAATACTGCCAAATTCGTAGAAAATCGGTTCAGATTTAGATATAGCCCCCATATATATGTTACCCCCGATTTTACATGTAAGCGCTGTAAAAAGTGTATTTTTAATCCGATCAGTACGAAATTCGGCAGAAAGAGGTTTCTTATTACATGAATCAATACTGCCAAATTTGAGGGAAATCGGTTGAGATTTAGATATAGCCCACATATATATGTTACCTCCGATTTGACATGTAAGCGCTGTAGAGACTGTATTTTATATCCGATCAGTACGAAATTCTACAGAAAGAGGTCTTTTTACATGAATGAGTATTCAGGGAAAATCGGTTAAGATTTATATATAACATCCCTATATATGTTCCTCCTGATTTGGTATCAAAGCGCTATAGAAGTTGTACTTTACTTCCGATTATTAAAATTTTCCAGAATTATGTTTCTCAATTTAGGAACGAATATTGCTTAATTTAGCGATTATCGGCTCATAATTAGATAATTTGTTCCTGCCTACTTACCAATTATTCCAAATTATTTTTGCAATGACCTTTATCGCATTGTAAGGGAGGTGTAGGGTATTATATAGTCGGCCCCGCCCGACTTTCTGCCTTTCCTTACTGGTTTGATTTAAAATTGACACCATAGGTCACTCATGTAAAACAGAAGCATTTGTCACCAAAACCTCATTTTCGAAAATTTTAATATAGCACCTTTTGGATATATGTAATTCTAAACCGACTTTTTCAAAATTTGTATCGATCTTGGTTACATCTTGGCTAAATCTGAACCGATAATTTACAAGGGTTATTATCGGCGCAAATAACTTTGTTGTATCACATTGCGTAATCATTGGCTCAGTGTGGCTTATATACCGCTTAAATGTCAAATGGGGATATACATATGTATATCCGGTAAATTCAAATTATTTGTATTGTATTAATCACAATGGGAATAACTGAAGTTTTTAAGGACAAACCACGATCAACTTTTATATATTCGTCTTTGACGAAAGAACATTTTCTGTACCAAATGTCATCTAGATCGAGGTGAAATTGTGACCTTTACTTTGTACGAACAACTAAAGATGGACATTCGGAAGGACGGACAAAAGATCGTTTTTAATTTCTAAAACCAGTAAGGAAAGGCAGAAAGTCGGGCGGGGTCGACTATATAATACCCTACACCTCCCTAACAATGCGATAAGGGTCATTGCGATAATAATTTGGAATAATTGGTAAATGGGTAGGAACATATTATCTAATTCTGAACCGATAATCGCTAAATTAAGCAATATTCGTTCCTAAATTGAGAAACATAATTCTGGAAAATTTTAATAATCGGAAGTAAAGTACAACTTCTATAGCTCTTTGATACCAAATCAGGAGGAACATATATAGGGATGTTATATATAAATCTGAACCGATTTTCCCTGAATACTCATTCATGTAAAAAGACATCTTTCTATCGAATTTCGTACTGATCGGATATACATAAAATACAGTCTCTACAGCGCTTACATGTCAAATCGGGGGTAACATATGGGGGATATATATGTATGGGGGCTATATCTAAATCTGAACCGATTTTGTCCTAATTTGGCAGTATTTCTTCATGTAGAAGAAAACATCTTTTTGCCGAAGTTCGCACTGATCGGATATAAAATAACATTTTTACAGCGCTTACATGTCAAATCGGGGGGAACGTTTATATGGGGGCTATATCTAAATCTGAACCAATTTCTTCCAAATTTAACAGTGTTCATTCATATTATAAGAAGCCCCTTTCTGCCGAATTTCATACTGATCGTATATAAACTAACATTTTTACAGCGCTTACACTTCAAATCGGGGGTAACGAATATATTGGGGCTATATCTAAATCTGAACCGATTTCTTCCAAATTTGCCAGTGTTCATTCATCTAATAAGAAACCTCTTTCTGCCGAATTTCAGACTGATCGGATATAAAATAAAGTTTTTACAGCGCTTACATGTCAAATCTGGGGTAACATATATATAGGGGCTATATCTAAATCTGAACCGATTTTAACCAAATTCAATAGGGATCGTCCTTGGGCCAAAAAAAGATATGTGTAAAGTTTCGTTGCGATCGGACCATAATTGCGACCTGCACTTTGATTACAAGAATACATGCACAGACAGACGGACAGACGGACATAGCTAAATCAACTCAGAAAGTGATTCTAAGTCGATCGGTGTAATAAACGATGGGTCTATTTCTTCTCCTTTTGCGTGTTACAAACAAATGCACAAAGTTATAATACCCTGTACCACAGTGTGGTGTAGGGTATAAAAGTTAACTTTTAATTACCGAAACTTTTAAAGTAATAAATGTATCAAAACATTTTCATACTACTTTATGCAAATAAATCTTTGTTTAGAAAATAATAATCCCAAATAAAAATCGGTAAGGAAATGTTAATGTCGAAAAACACTGAAATGTCTAGGTTATACTTCAGACAAGCATTTTTATACCCTACACCACACTGTGGTACAGGGTATTATGACTTTGTGCATTTGTTTGTAACACCCAAAAGGAGAAGAGATAGATCCATTGTTTATTATACCGATCGACTTGTAATCACTTTCTGAGTCGATTTAGCTATGTCCGTCTGTCTATCCGTCTGTCTGTAGATGTATTCTTGTAATCAAAGTACATGTCGCAGTTATGACCCGATCTTGACGAAACTTTACACATATCTTTTTGTTTGCCCAAGGACAATCCCTATTTAATTTGGTTAAAATCGGTTCAGATTTGGATATAGCCCCCATATATATGTTAGCCCCGATTTGACATGTAAGCGCTGTAAAAACTTTATTTTATATCCGATCAGTATGAAATTCAGCAGAAAGAGGTCTCTTATTATATGAATGAACACTGTTAAATTTGAAAGAAATCGGTTCAGATTTGGATATAGCCCCCATATATACGTTTCCCCCGATTTCACATGTAAGCGCCGTAAAAAAATTATTTTATAACCGATCAGTGTTAAATTCAGCAGAAAGAGGTTTCTTATTACATGAAGGAATACTGCCAAATTCGGAGAAAATCGGTTCAGATTTAGATATAGCCCCCATATATATGTTACCAGCTGATTTTTCATGTAAGCGCTGTAAAAAGTGTATTTTTAATCCGATCAGTACGAAATTCTGCAGAAAGAGGTTTCTTATTACATGAATTAATACTGCCAAATAAGAGGAAAATCGGTTGAGGGATTTGACATGTAAGAAAGAGGTCTTTTTACATGAATGAGTATTCAGGGAAAATCGGTTCAGATTTATATATAACCTCCATATATATGTTCCTCCTGATTTGGTATCAACGCGCTATAGAAGTTGTACTTTACTTTCGATCATTAAAATTTTCCGGAAAGACGTTTCTCAATTTAGGAACGAATTTTGCTTAATTTAGCGATTATCGGCTCAGAATTAGATAATATGTTCCTGCCTGCTTACCAATTATTCCAAATTATTTTCGCAATGACCTTTATCGCATTGTAAGGGAGGTGTAGGGTATTATATAGTCGGCCCCGCCCCACTTTCTGCCTTTCCTTACTGGTTTGCATTCGTTTACTTTTGTGAAATACTGCTTCTAAATTCGGCAACGTGAGTTCTTAGATAAAGAAACCATATTAAATTTTAAAATAATTTGATGTAAAATATAGCTTCTATAGAGCTAAAAGTATAAATCAGAAGGAACAAATATATGGGGGCTATATCTAAGCCGGGTTTGTAATCGACTCAGCTATTGATTCGTAGTCGATCGGTAAACTTTAAGGTGGGTCTACACGGGGCAAAATCGTCTTTTTTGATATGTTTGAATCGAAGAAAAATATATTTGAAACACACATTTTAAAATATTAATTACTTCTGAGCAAATACATTTTATTTGAAAATCAATAAAATTTATTTGGAACGCATATATGAATATATTACAACAAAATGTATTTGCAAACTAATTTTCTCAAATAAAATATGTGTTTATATACAAATAAAATTATCGTTTAGGAACCTGTCCAAATATATTTTGTTTAAAAACGTTGACAAATTTTTAAATTTTGTTTCTACTTTTTAATTGATTTTAAGTTATACCTTATAACTAAAAATGACTTATGAAGCAATAAAATTCGTTTTAAAGCACTAATTTTTAAGTTATATTTATTCCAAGTCATCATTTGTTGACAATCCACCTTGCATAATACATCATTTCAAAGGATTATACGATTTCAATTATAATGGCTTTTTACGAACATTTTAAATTTCCGAAAAAATGAACGTTGAATTACTGAAAAACATAAAACGCGTCTTAAAGTTAAGACATTACTTTGTTTTCTGAATATTTAAATACAAATAAATATTTGTTCCGTAAATAATAGTCCCAAATAAAAAACATTAGGACGGAAACAACGATTTATTTAGAACAACATCTTTCCAAATATATAATTTTTGTGTGTGACAAATATAATATATTTAGAGTGTACCCTAAATATTTGTATATTTCAAGCAGAATATGTTTGGGACAATATACTACAGAAGCGATTTTTTTTCAGCGTGTAGCTGTTGTATTTCTAGGTATTACAAACATCTGCCACAAAAAAAAAATAATATTACCCTATACCACAGTGTTGTGTAGGGTATAAAAATCTTAGGAAAGAACCCAAGATTTGTTTAGAACAACGGTATTTATTTTGTCTCACATATTATATATTTAGAGTGTACCCTAAACTTATATATGTTTCAAGCAGAGTATGTTTGGGACTATATACTACAGATACGTTTTTTTCAGCGTGATAGAAATTTCCCAAGTTCATGTGAAAGAAATCGATATACTAGGACAGAGTCGGGAAAATTTTGAAAAATCTAATTTTCAATGCAAATATCTCAGAAACTATACGAGATAACTCTTAGGTGTATACACGGGGCAAAATCGCCGTTTTTGATATGTTTGAATCGAAAGAAAATATACTTGGAACAAAACTTTTTAAATATTATATATTTTCGACCAAATAAATTTTAATTGAAAATCAATAAAATGTATTTAGAAGGCATATGTTAATATATTAGAATAAAATATATTTGCGAACTAAGTATCTCAAATAAAATATGTGTTTAAATAGAAATAAAATTATTGTTTATGAATGTTTCCAAATATATTTTATAAATTTTTTTTTAACTTTCCTGAATTTTTCGAATTTTAGTTTTAATTTTTTATTTTTTTTTATTAAAAATGGCATACTTAGCATTAAATTCTATTTGAAACCACTTATTTTTATTTTCTAACTATTCCAATTCATTATTTTTAATTATAAAGAAAAATTTACAAACATTAAAAATTTCTAAAAAATACCTTTCAATTGGTGAAAACTTATAACAATTTAAGAATAGATATATATTCACGCAAATAGATCTTTGTTTGGGAAATAACATATCCAAATAAAAAATATTAGGATGTAAACATAGTTTTGTTTAGAACAACATCCTCCCAAACATATAATATTTGTATGTGTCAAATATTATATATTTGGAGTGCACCCTAAAAATATATATATTTCAAGCAGAATATGTTTGGGACAATATACTACAGAGGCGATTTTTTTTCAGCGTGTAAGCCTTTTTTAGGCCTCGGTTAATAGAATGCGCTGAAAACATAACTCGTAGCTGACGACAAAGACAAGAGAAGAAGCGCCTGAACATTTTGTACACCCAAGGAGGCCAACTTTAACGCCACGTATCTCCAACCCAATATACCATAGGGGACCATATTTAAGACTTCAATTCCTTAATACCACTTCTATAAGCGTGCCAAGTTTTATATCAATCGGTTGCCTGGTTAAGAAACAGCGGGATAACGTCAGTTTTTTTTCTAATTCCTCCCAATGTGCGAAGGCGGACAAAAAATACTGCGACCAACTGCTCATTAGTAATCTTGTGTGCTTGGCTGTGCGAGTTGTGCAGTGGAAAATTTGACTTCATAGTTTGGAAGAAGTAATACACATCAAAAACATTTTGCCGGAATTTTCCCATGAAATTCTATTCACCAAACATTATGTATATTTTTAAATAATTTTCAACAACTTGTTAGATAACACAACGAACAAAGTCTAACCCCCATCATTGTCCAGAGTTTGGGTGTGTTCTCCCACATCCTTTCGGCACGGAGTAATATCCTCAAAGTGACTGACAGAAGGGTGGCTCAAACAGTAAGACAATACCACAAGTGAAATTCCATCAGAATAGATTTTTTGCACAACGTACAAAAATGTAAAAATAAAATGTTTATATAAAATTCCAAATGTTTTTGTACTCTTTGGCTGTTTGGTGTTCCTCTGACGCTTCGGTGTTGTTCCATGGTTCTGTGTAACGATGCAGCTCGGCTCGTCACTGTTTGGAGTCTTTCTATGTTACATTCAGTCTTTTAACTTACCTGGAGGGAAGAGCATATTTGGCATTCCATTCCTTTGTAGATTTCAAATATTTTGCTCATCTATTCTGGAACCAAGTAAAGGGACTACTACAAGTGCCCTCCCCCTCATGCTTATGAGGAGGACGTATATAATATGAGTGTGTGTGTGTGTGTATGAGATGACATATTTTATCCAAATTTTGTCATTGCATATTTACCTGTTTTAGTTGTTATTGTAGTGGTGTGTAGTTCGAGGATGTCGTTGCTTAGCCAATCACACACACGTACGCACTCATGAATATCTGAACTTTCAGCTTACATTTTTTCCTTCGTAAACGAGACTTTTTATAGTTCTGAGATGCTTGCTCACAACCAAATGTTAAATGTTAATAAAAATAGTTACCATTCCATATTCTTCTGTTTCCGAATGTACAACCATATTTGATAGAATGGAGGGCAGTTATTTGTTTGTGACTTTTCGGTTATGGCTTTAAACATACTAAATAAAACAAGTTTTGATTCAAACAAACATTAGAATGCTAGTTCGGAGAGTGGAATCCTTTTTTCGACACTGTTAAAATTGTTATCTCCGCAGAAGTGCTCAAGACGGTCATCTTTTTAAACGTCGATATGCAAAAACAAACATCTTCTTTTATTTCGGAATATGTTATTCTAAACAAATCTTTATTTGAATTTAAGCATTCAAATCAATATATTAGGTTTCTTCGGCAATTTAAATTAAATATTTTAAAAAATTTTTAATGTTTATAAATTTCCTTTATAATTCAAATCGTACAATCTTTGAACAATAAACACCACAGGTGGGTATATTACCGACTCCTGTGGGTTACTACTATAAAGGATAATACTTCTGAGTGGAGAGAAACTAGGTCAACTTTGTAGAAGGGCCGAAACGTTTCTAAAAATAGCATATGACTGCACTCGACCGAGAGGTCTAAACGTGAACCCGGAAAAACAGAAATATGTCTGTTTACAAGGAAATCGAAGATCGGTCGTGACGATGACGCTCTTTTCCTCAATAAAACAATTTAAATATTCAACAAGGTTTAAATACTTAGGAGTAATTTTGGACAGGAAACTGAATTGGTACTAAAGTACCACATACACGAACTAGCAAACGCAGCTCACAGATGTTGGTCACTATGTAGAAGAGTCATAGGCTCAACATGAGGCCTTTATCCAAATATGACTCACTGGCTTTACAAAAGCGTAATGGGACCTGCTCTAATTAACGCATCAGTAGTATTGTGGACATCGATGGGATAGAAGTGAAACATAGAAATATTACAAAATGTCCAATGAATGTGTTGTCCCTTATATTCTTCTTCCGTTCCGAAATCCCATGTACAACCATATTTGATAGAATGGAGGGAAGTTATTTGTTTGCCACTTTTCGGTTATGGCTTTAAACATAAATAAGACATGTTTTGATTCAAACAAACATTAGAATGCTAGTTCGGCGAGTGGAACCCATTTTTTTCGATACTGTTAAAATTGTTATCTCCGCAGAAGTGCTCAAGACGGACATCTTTTTAAACGTCGATATGCAAAAACAAACATATTTTTATACCCTACACCACACTGTGGTACAGGGTATTATGACTTTGTGCATTTGTTTGTAACACCCAAAAGGAGAAGAGATAGATCCATTGTTTATTATACCGATCGACTTGTAATCACTTTCTGAGTCGATTTAGCTATGTCCGTCTGTCTGTCCGTCTGTCTGTAGATGTATTCTTGTAATCAAAGTACAGGTCGCAATTATGGCCCGATCTTGACGAAACTTTACACATATCTTTTTTTGCCCAAGGACGATCCCTATTTAATTTGGTTAAAATCGGTTCAGATTTGGATATAGCCCCCATATATATGTTAGCCCCGATTTGACATGTAAGCGCTGTAAAAACTTCATTTTATATCCGATCAGTATGAAATTCAGCAGAAAGAGGTCTCTTACTATACGAATGAACACTGTTAAATTTGGAAGAAATCGGTTCAGAGTTAGATATAGCCCCCATATATACGTTACCCCCGATTTCACATGTAAGCGCCGTAAAAAATTTATTTTATAACCGATCAGTGTAAAATTCGGCAGAAAGAGGTTTCTTATTACATGAAGGAATACTGCCAAATTCGGAGAAAATCGGTTCAGATTTAGATATAGCCCCCATATATATGTTACCCCCGATTTTACATGTAAGCGCTGTAAAAAGTGTATTTTTATCCGATCAGTACGAAATTCGGCAGAAAGAGGTTTCTTATTACATGAATTAATACTGCCAAATTTGAGGGAAATCGGTTGAGATTTAGATATAGCCCACATATATATGTTACCCCCGATTTGACATGTAAGCGCTGTAGAGACTGTATTTTATATCCGATCAGTACGAAATTCTACAGAAAGAGGTATTTTTACATGAATGAGTATTCAGGGAAAATCGGTTCAGATTTATATATAACCTCCATATATATGTTCCTCCTGATTTGGTATCAACGGGCTATAGAAGTTGTACTTTACTTTCGATCATTAATATTTTCCGGAAAGACGTTTCTCAATTTAGGAACGAATATTGCTTAATTTAGCGATTATCGGCTCAGAATTAGATAATATGTTCCTGCCTACTTACCAATTATTGCCTACTACTGCCTACTTACCAATTATTCCAAATTATTTTTGCAATGACCTTTATCGCATTGTAAGGGAGGTGTAGGGTATTATATAGTCGGCCCCGCCCGACTTTCTGCCTTTCCTTACTGGTTTTATTTCGGAATATGTTACTCTAAACAAATCTTTAACCCCATCCAAATAGAGTTTTATTTGGGATTAATATCTTCGAAACAAGGATTTATTTGAATTTAAGCATTCAAATCAATATATTAGGTTTCTTCGGCAATTTAAATTAAATATTTTAAAAAATTTTTAATGTTTATAAATTTCCTTTATAATTCAAATCGTACAATCTTTGAACAATAAACACCACAGGTGGGTATATTACCGACTCCTGTGGGTTACTACTATAAAGGATAATACTTCTGAGTGGAGAGAAACTAGGTCAACTTTGTAGAAGGGCCGAAACGTTTCTAAAAATAGCATATGACTGCACTCGACCGAGAGGTCTAAACGTGAACCCGGAAAAACAGAAATATGTCTGTTTACAAGGAAATCGAAGATCGGTCGTGACGATGACGCTCTTTTCCTCAATAAAACAATTTAAATATTCAACAAGGTTTAAATACTTAGGAGTAATTTTGGACAGGAAACTGAATTGGTACTAAAGTACCACATACACGAACTAGCAAACGCAGCTCACAGATGTTGGTCACTATGTAGAAGAGTCATAGGCTCAACATGAGGCCTTAATCCAAATATGACTCACTGGCTTTACAAAAGCGTAATGGGACCTGCTCTAATTAACGCATCAGTAGTATTGTGGACATCGATGGGATAGAAGTGAAACATAGAAATATTACAAAATGTCCAATGAATGTGTTGTCCCTTATATTCTTCTTCCGTTCCGAAATCCCATGTACAACCATATTTGATAGAATGGAGGGAAGTTATTTGTTTGCCACTTTTCGGTTATGGCTTTAAACATAAATAAGACATGTTTTGATTCAAACAAACATTAGAATGCTAGTTCGGCGAGTGGAATCCATTTTTTTCGATACTGTTAAAATTGTTATCTCCGCAGAAGTGCTCAAGACGGACATCTTTTTAAACGTCGATATGCAAAAACAAACATATTTTTATACCCTACACCACACTGTGGTACAGGGTATTATGACTTTGTGCATTTGTTTGTAACACCCAAAAGGAGAAGAGATAGATCCATTGTTTATTATACCGATCGACTTGTAATCACTTTCTGAGTCGATTTAGCTATGTCCGTCTGTCTGTCCGTCTGTCTGTAGATGTATTCTTGTAATCAAAGTACAGGTTGCAATTATGGCCCGATCTTGACGAAACTTTACACATATCTTTTTTTTGCCCAAGGACGATCCCTATTTAATTTGGTTAAAATCGGTTCAGATTTGGATATAGCCCCCATATATATGTTAGCCCCGATTTGACATGTAAGCGCTGTAAAAACTTCATTTTATATCCGATCAGTATGAAATTCAGCAGAAAGAGGTCTCTTACTATACGAATGAACACTGTTAAATTTGGAAGAAATCGGTTCAGAGTTAGATATAGCCCCCATATATACGTTACCCCCGATTTCACATGTAAGCGCCGTAAAAAATTTATTTTATAACCGATCAGTGTAAAATTCGGCAGAAAGAGGTTTCTTATTACATGAAGGAATACTGCCAAATTCGGAGAAAATCGGTTCAGATTTAGATATAGCCCCCATATATATGTTACCCCCGATTTTACATGTAAGCGCTGTAAAAAGTGTATTTTTATCCGATCAGTACGAAATTCGGCAGAAAGAGGTTTCTTATTACATGAATTAATACTGCCAAATTTGAGGGAAATCGGTTGAGATTTAGATATAGCCCACATATATATGTTACCCCCGATTTGACATGTAAGCGCTGTAGAGACTGTATTTTATATCCGATCAGTACGAAATTCTACAGAAAGAGGTATTTTTACATGAATGAGTATTCAGGGAAAATCGGTTCAGATTTATATATAACCTCCATATATATGTTCCTCCTGATTTGGTATCAACGGGCTATAGAAGTTGTACTTTACTTTCGATCATTAATATTTTCCGGAAAGACGTTTCTCAATTTAGGAACGAATATTGCTTAATTTAGCGATTATCGGCTCAGAATTAGATAATATGTTCCTGCCTACTTACCAATTATTGCCTACTACTGCCTACATACCAATTATTCCAAATTATTTTTGCAATGACCTTTATCGCATTGTAAGGGAGGTGTAGGGTATTATATAGTCGGCCCCGCCCGACTTTTTGCCTTTCCTTACTGGTTTTATTTCGGAATATGTTACTCTAAACAAATCTTTAACCCCATCCAAATAGAGTTTTATTTGGGATTAATATCTTCGAAACAAGGATTTATTTGAATTTAAGCATTCAAATCAATATATTAAGTTTTTTCGGCAATTTAAATTAAATTTTTTGAAAAATTGTTAATCTTTATAAATTTCCTTTATAATTCAAATCGTACAATCTTAGAACAATAAACACCACAGGGGGGGTATATAACCAACTCCTGTGGGTTACTACACTGATAGAAAAAGCTTCGTCATTCGTCAAAAGTCAGCTAACGTACGGATAATCCTATTGATGAACTTGTTCGTCGCCCTGACGAATCTCTGTTTAATCTCTGGAAACTATAGTTTCGAGGGTTATCGTTCGCTCCAGTCTGGCTTACGGATGGACGGACATAAGTAAAATTACTTAATGTGTTCTAAAACGGATTTCCTCCGCATAAACTTAGGGTCTTCGGCCACTCCTTTGATGCATTACCCTTTTGCTATATGTTATATATACACTTATTGATGTTTGTATTATAAATCAAATAAATCCCCATATTTATCCCCTCACCTTAGATAGGAGGGTATATATCACTTTTTATTTATGAGCACGATTCATCGTAGGGATGATATGTTATCACCCTGTGGGGTTTTTTTATTCCACTAAATAGTTCTTGTTCTAGTATACTTAAACAGAGATTCGTCATGGCGACGGACAAATTCATAGATAGGATTATCCGTACGTTAGCTGACTTTTGACGAATGACGAAGCTTTTTCTATCAGTGTACTATAAAGGATAATACCTCTGATTGGAGAGAAACTAGGTCAACTTTGTAGAAGGGCCAAAACGTTTCTAAAAATAGCATATGACTGCACTCGACCGAGAGGTCTAAACGTGAACCCAGAAAAACAGAAATATGTCAGTTTACAAGGAAATCGAAGATCGGTCGTGACGATGACGCTCTCTTCCTCAATAAAACAATTTAAATATTCTACAAGGTTTAAATACTTAGGAGTAATTTTGGACAGGAAACGAAATTGGTACGAAAGTACCACATACACGAACTAGCAAACGCAGCTCACAGATGTTGGTCACTATGTAGAAGAGTCATAGGCTCAACATGAGGCCTTAATCCAAATATGCTCTAATTAACGCATCAGTAGTATTGTGGACATCGATGGCATAGAAGTGAAACATAGAAATATTACAAAATGTCCAATTAATGTGTTGTCCCGGCATAAGCGGAACAATGAGGACCACATCTTCTAGGGCACTGGAGGAAATTCTAAATGTCCAACCAATAGAGATACATATTAAATATGAAGCGGCCTTCAGGGAAATGAGACTTAAAGTAATGGGCTAATGGATCGAATCCGATCACAATGATTATACGACATAATAAATAACTGAAGTAACGGTAAGAAATCCGACAGAATACCTGAAACTTCAATTGTTGTTGGGTGTGAGACCCTGATACCAGAAATACAATATTGTATTAATGGAACCCTAGTGCAGTCAACTGCTGGAACTTACTATTATACAGATGGTTTGAAACTACACTAAAAAGCGTACTGAAAATCAAAGAATTTGTTTTAAAGTTTAAAATTTCGGCAATGATTTCAAGTTAAAGACAATCGCCATACAAGATTTTTGTACGTGTATAGTTAGTTTAAAGACAAGAATAGTACTTGTTTTGAAGACGCATTTCATAGAATCAAGAACTTTTGGTAATAAAACTAATTATGTTTGGTCTTAAAATAAGCACGTTTTGGCGTAAATTTAAGCATCATGCTGTGGGCTTGCTATTTTATTTCTACTGTATGCAGATTCTAAGTGCTGTAGATTCTAACTGTAGAAATTCATCGAAGATGTATCGAGTTTTAGAAATCAAAATTTGAGAGGAACAGTTTTTGAAAACGAAAAATCATGGGAATTGGTTGGAAAAATTTATGAAAGGAAGACCTACAAAAAACAATTCTTTGAAAAATTTGTGAAAGGAAGACGTACAACAAAAAATCATTGAAAAATATATTACGAGAAATTTAAAAAAATAGTGAAAGATTTGTTGTTGGAATGATTTCCGTTTGTGCCAATAGTTAAACTGTTTGTGGAGTCCGATTTACGAGTACAATTCGCCAAAAATTACATACAAACAAAGAACATCCTGCTGATCCTTTTCATGTACGGCAAATATAAATAAGCAACAAAGAAAAAGGATGAACATCTAATCCGCAATAAATCTGATAATTACAATCACATTGAGGAAAATCAAATGAAAGCAAAATTACAATCAAGCGGACTATCTATATAAGAAGAATATATATAAAGAAGAATGTGTGTTTGTTTGTTTGTTTGTACCGTAAAGACGTCTAAACGGCTGGACCGATCTTCTTGAAATTTTCACAGAATGTACATACATATGTGGGGCGTGGTGAAAATAGGGTACTTGAATTTTCGATATATCAAGTGGGCGTGGCCTCGCCCACATAAGACAAATTTTAAAATTGAGATATCTTGCACAAGAGCGCTGTAATTTTTTACATATGTATCTGGTGACAGTCTACGTGATTGGTCCAAAAATGGGCAGGATCGGACCAATAGGCATGGCACGGCTCATATAAGCCAAATTTTAAAATTTATATATCTTGCACAACCAGATACATATAAGTCAAATTTTTGAATTGACATATCTTGCACAATTTTTTTGCGAGAGTGCTGTAATTTTGTACATATATATCTGGTGGTAGTCTACATGATTGTTCCAAAAATAGCCGGGATCTGACCAATTGCCGTGGCCCCGACAAATATAAGCCAAATTTTGAAATTGAGATATCTTGTACAATTTGTTAGAGAGAGTGTTGTAATTTTATGCTTATGTATCAGGTGGTAGTCTACGTGATTTGTATAAAAATGGGAAGAATCGGATCAATGGGCGTGGCCTCGCCCATATAAGCAACATTTTAAAATTGAGGTATCTTGCACAATCTGTTTGCGAGAGTGCAATAATTTTGTGTATCTGTATCTAGTGGTAGTCTACGTGATTGGTTCAAAATTGGCCGGATCGGACCAATGGGCGTGGCCCCGCCCATATAAATCAAATTTTTGAATTGACATATCTTTCACAATTTTTTGGCGAGAGTGCTGTAATTTTGTACATATGTATCTGGTGGTAGTCTATCTGATTGATTTAAAAATGGTAGGGATCGGACCAAAGGGCGTGCACCGCAAATTTTGAAGTTGAGATATCTTGAAAATTTTGTTAGCGAGAGTGCTGTAATTTTGTACATATATATCTGGTGGTAGTCTACATGATTGTTCCAAAAATAGCCGGGATCTGACCAAAGGGCGTGGCCCCCATATAAGCCAAATTTTAAAATTGAGATAATTTGTTCAATTTGTTAGAGAGAGTGCTGTAATTTTATGCTTAAGTATCAGGTGGTAGTCTACGTGATTGGTGTAAACATGAGAAGAATCGGATCAATGGGCGTGGCCTCGCCCATATAAGCAACATTTTGAAATTGAGGTATCTTGCACAATCTCTTTGCGAGAGTGCAATAATTTTGTGTATATGTGTCTGGTGGAAGACTACGTGATTGGTCTAAAAATTAACGGGATCAGACCAAAGGGCATTGCCCCGCCCATATAACCCAAATTTGAGCTATCTTGCTACGTGATTTAGTACAGGGTGGCTGATATGTATTGCAGCCAACTTCAGGTTGCTATCATTTCTAAACCGCTAGTTTGATAGCTGACAGATTTATTTCAGTGACAGTTCATTTTATTGTTTACAAGCTTACAAAAGCATTTTGATCTATTGCATTTAGAAAAAAAGTTATTCGTGAAGGAATTCAAGCGTGATAGTGTGATTGCTTTATATTTGGGTGGAAAAACACAAGTTTCTATCGTTAGAGCCCTCCAGCATTTAAATGTGAATAAATCTTTTGTTTCTCGTAGCATTGCTCGTTACCGTGATACTGGCAGTGTTGCATCGCGTCCAAAAAGCGGACGAAAAAAACGGTAGCAACACCAGAAGATTTGATCGAAATCCACGCCGCAGTGGTAGAAAAATTGCTCGTGAGCTGAACATATCGCGAGAACGGATACAACACATATTAAAAAATGAGCTTGGACTAAAGCCATTGAAGTTCCAAAAAGTGCAAGAGCTCACCGATGCACAAAAAAAGTTAGACTGGAAGGAGTTGCTTCGCTTGCACGAAAGTGGCCAGTTACCGAATTTGGTTTTCTCCGATGAGAAGCCATTCCAAATTGAGCAGTTTGTGAACAAGCAAAATGATCGGGTTTACTTGCCAAAGAGGTCAGCTGAAAATGTACACCTTCGATTGGCCATCAAAACTCAAGCGCCGCCGATGGTAATGGTGTGGGCCGCCGTAACGGCCGATGGTCGCTCCCCGCTCGTATTCATCGACCATGGGGTCAAAATAAATGCCGAATATTATCGGGAAAATGTCCTAAAGACAGTATTGAAGCCCTGGGCAGACAAACATTTCGGCCGTAGACCATGGATATTCCAACAGGACTCAGCACCATCGCACTCAGCACGCGTCAACCAAGAATGGCTTAAAAAGGAGGTTCCTCGCTTCATTTCTACCGCGCCTGGGGCATTTTATAGAGTAAGGTTCGCACTAAAAAATACCAAAGTATCAATCATCTCAAGACGGCGCTTCGCCGGGAATGGGCCAAAATACCGCAGAGCCACTTTCGTGCAGCGTGTGATGGCTTTGTCGGCCGTTTGAAGGCCATAATTCGTGCCAAAGGTGGCCAATTCGAACAAATCTAAACTGTTTCTAAAATGTTATGTTATTTCCGACATTTTTTGCTTTTGAGCAATAAAATTTAAAAAAAAAAATTAAAAAAATATAGCGCTTTACTTTGTTGCATTATATATCAGCCACCCTGTAGTGATAGTATGTACTGTAATTCTGTTTATACGAGTATGTATCTGGTGGTAGTCTACATGAGTGGTCCAAAAATTAGGGAGATTGAAATTAGGATATATTGCACAATTTTTAATCGAGAGTGCTGTAATTTTGTGCATATGTATCTGGTGGTAGTCTTCGTGATTGGTTCAAAACTGAGCGGAATCGGATCAATGGGCGTGGCCCAGCTCATGTTAGCAACCTTTTGAAATTGAGGTATCTTGCACAATCTATTTGCGAGTGTGCTGTTATTTTGTGTATATGTGTCTGGTGGAAGTCTATGTGATTGGTCTAAAAATGAGCGGGAAAGGGCGTGGCTCCGCCCATATAAGCCAATATTGAAATTGAGATATCTTGCACAATTTGTTAGCCATAGTCATGTAAATCTGTTTATATGTTTCTGGTGGCAGTCTACGTGATTAGTCCAAAAATGGGCGGGATCAGACCAATGGGCCAAAGCCAAATTTTGAAATTGAGATATCTTAGCAATTTCTTAGCGAGAGTGCTCTTATTTTATGGAGATGTTTGTGGTAGCAGTATTCGTGATTGGTTCAAAAATGGACGGGATCGGAAATCTAAACCTGGGGCAACGAAGTGGGCCGGGTCCACTTGTGTATGTTACGTATGGACTCCAAAAAGGCTGGATCGGTTTTGATGAAATTTTCAGGGAATGTTCAGATAAGCCTAGAGGGTGACATAGGCTTTATAAGTTCTTGATTGAGGGGGCGTGGGTCCGCCCGTAAACGCCAATTTTTTAAGTGATTTCTACGGTCCGTACGTACGAATATATTAATGAGATTCCTACTGTCCCTATCTACATGAGACATATCTTGATAAATGGACGGGATCGGAAATCTGGGGCAACGAAGTGGACCGGGTCCAGCTAGTATACATATAAATTATGAAAATTCTTGTCACCGTTGTCATCTTGAAAGAAACCTGCCCATTTTGTTTGTTACCAATATTTCATGATTATATTATGGAATTGGTTACATTACCTCACCCGTTCATCTGTTGGGAATGATATAATCTGGAGACGATCTTATAAGTAATCTTCAAATTGGACAAAATTTAACATCATCTTTAATATTTATTGGTCAATATACCGTTAATTATAAGTATTACATATCTACTATTCATAATTGATTCTAATTAACTTTGAAGCAAAACAATTATTATCAAATCAACGCAGCGATCGCTTCGTGGAACAGGATACAATGTAAGTTATTTTATTTTAATCTCTATAAAAATCTCTCAAAAAATCTCAATTAGTTTGTAATCAAACTCTTTGAGTTATTTGTGCCCTAGTACTCTATACATTCAAACGTCCATTTCTAAGATCACTTCTAATATACCTAGCAGCTATATCCAAATATTTCATATTATCTTTTATGTTAATAAATAATTACACTGTCACTATGATCAATTAATTACCGCTTTCTAAATGATGAAACATAGGGCCATTCAGATAAGCAATACTTCGAAACTCATAGAATGATCCCACTAATTCCTTTAATTTCCTTAATTTCCACTCATTAAATTGTCTATCCCCTCTTTTTAAATTCTGTGACTGGCTGTCCACGAACCCCCCATTTACCCTAAGCATAACCGGATATGCGACTAGGACGGCGGTTTCTTTACAATGTGTGCTTATTTGTAGTGAAATATTATAACATTTAAAACATTATCGTATTGAAATTTAAAATGTCTGTCTGATATAAGCATATGCTGGTTATTAATTTAAGGCATACATGGATTAACAGTTCCGAAAATATGTTTGGAAAATTCCTTACATTGTATTTATTAAAATTTTACTCTTATTAATGAATCATTTTCTTTGGACCATTGAAATCATTTAATATTCATAGAAAATATCGATGGCTTATATGATGACCTACGGTAAAAATTTTAAATAAAAACCAGTAAGGAAAGGCTAAATTCGGGCGGGGCCGACTATATAATACCCTACACCACTCTCGTAATATTGAATAACTCTGAAATATAAATTTTGTAATTCATGTATAAATTGTTTACATAAATTTACTTTTGGGACATTTTATACTTAAATAATACCCTGTATCAAAGTGTGGTGTAGGGTATAAAAACGATTGGATGTAAAATACAGCTTCTAGAGGACTAAATCGGATGAAACATATATATGGGAGCTATAGCTAAATCTTAAACGATTTTCTTCATATTCGGCAATGTTAGTCCATGGATCAAGAAAATCTACCATTCTAAATATCAAAACGATTGGATGTAAACTACAGCATCTATAGGACTGAAGGGTCAAATCGGACGAAAGATATGTATGGGAGCTATATCTAAATATTAACCGATTTTCTTCAAATTCTGCAATGTTGGTTCGTGGATCAAGAAACTCTACCATTCTAAATTACAAAACGATTGGATGTAAAATACAGCTTCTATAGAACTAAAAGGCCAAATCGGACGAAACATATATATGGGAGCTATAGCTAAATCTGAACCGATTTCAACCAAATTCAATAGGGATCTTAACAGCTGCGAAATACTCTTAACTGAATTTCAGAACGATTGGAGTGAAATTGCGGCCTGTAGTCGACGAACAACTTTACATGGACAGACGGACGGACGGACAGACATGGTTAAATTGACTCAGCTAATGATTCTGAGTCGATCGGTATACTTTAAGGTGGGTCTAGCTGTGTTATTTTCAGGTGTTACATACATCTGCCGTTAAACAAACTTATAATACCCTGTACCACAGTGTGGTGTAGGGTATAATAATATCCTAATACGCCTTTTAAGGTGTTTGTTGTTGTGCTATGTTGTTTTATGTATTTTTTACGAAGAACCAGTAAGGAAAGGCAGAAAGTCGGGCGGGGCCGACTATATAATACCCTACACCTCCCTGACAATGCGATAAAGGTCATTGCAAAAATAATTTGGAATCATTGGTAAGTAGGCAGGAACATATATCTAATTCTGAGCCGATATTCGCTAAATTAAGCAATATTCGTTCCTAAATTGAGAAACGTCTTTCCGGAAAATATTAATGATCGAAAGTAAAGTACAACTTCTATAGCGCGTTGATACCAAATCAGGAGGAACATATATATGGAGGTTATATATAAATCTGAACCGATTTTCCCTGAATACTCATTCATGTAAAAAGACCTCTTTCTGTAGAATTTCGTACTGATCGGATATAAAATACAGTCTCTACTGCGCTTACATGTCAAATCGGGGGTAACATATATATGTGGGCTATATCTAAATCTCAACCGATTTCCCTCAAATTTGGCAGTATTAATTCATGTAATAAGAAACCTCTTTCTGCCGAATTTCGTACTGATCGGATTAAAAATACACTTTTTACAGCGCTTACATGTAAAATCGGGGGTAACATATCTAAATCTGAACCGATTTTCTCCGAATTTGGCAGTATTCCTTCATGTAATAAGAAACCTCTTTCTGCCGAATTTTACACTGATCGGTTATAAAATAATTTTTTTACGGCGCTTACATGTGAAATCGGTGGTAACGTATATATGGGGGCTATATCTAACTCTGAACCGATTTGTTCCAAATTTAACAGTGTTCATTCATATAATAAGAGACCTCTTTCTGCTGAATTTCATACTGATCGGATATAAAATAAAGTTTTTACAGCGCTTACATGTCAAATCGGGGATCGTCCTTGGGCAAAAAAAAGATATGTGTAAAGTTTCGTCAAGAAATGCACAAACAAATGCACAAAGTCATAATACCCTGTACCACAGTGTGGTGTAGAGTATAAAAATCAGCCTATACGATCATTGTACCCTACACCACAATTTGGTACAGGGTATTATGACTTTGTGCATTTGTTTGTAACGCCCAAAAAGAAAGAAATATAACCATAGTTTATTATACCGATCGACATAGAATCACTTTTTGAGTCAATTTAGCCATGACCGTCTGTCTGTTTGTCCATGTATTCTTGAGATCAAAGTGCAGGTCGTATTTATGGTCGTATTCCGTTTGTGATGAAATTTAGCACAGTGCTCTTTTTTGGCCCAATGACAATCCCTATTAAAATTGGTCAAAATCGGTTCAGATTTAGATATAGCTCCCATATATATGTTACCCTGATTTGACATGTAAGCCCTGTAGATACTGTATTTAATATCAAATCAGTACAACATTTTGCAAAGAGAGATCTCTTATTACATGAATGAACACTGCCAAATTCGGGGAAAATCGGTTTTGATTTGCCTGTAGGCCCCATACATATGTTACCCCCGATTCGACATGTAAGCGCTGTATAAACTATATTTTATATCCGATCAGTACGAAATTCGGCAGAGAGAATTTTTTTATTACAGGAATTAATACTACCAAATTCGGGGAAAATCCTTTCAGATTTGGATATAGCCCCCATATATATGTTTCACCCGATTTGACATGTAAGCGCTGTAGAAACGGTATTTTATATCCGGTCTGTACGAAATTCGGCAGAGAGAGTTTTCTTATTACGTGAATGAACACTACCAAATTCGTAGAAAATTCTTTCAGTTTTAGATATAGCCCCCATATATATGTTTCACCCGATTTGACATGTAAGCGCTGTAAAAGCCATGTTTTATATTCAGAAGAGCCCAGCAAAATTTCTCATTACCAAATAATCCGACGAGTAAGCAAAGTTCGATAATGGTAAGTACTTATTATTTAGCCACTTTTCTCATTATTTTAACATGGGGATGTCATTGGAGGAAAGTACTTCCCAAAATCATACAATAAAGTAGCATAATAAGTACTTATTTTTAGCTCGATTTTATTTACTTGAATAATGCATTACCAATAAGTTATAAAATAAGTAGTAGATATGTATAAATGGCCATTTAAAATGATTTTTTGCATATTGTCGCGCATATTTCTCGAAACAAACAATTTCCTCATGTATGTATTTTCATTCAAATCTGCACGTATTGTTTGAAAACATGGTGAAATATAAATAAATCTTGTACAATAACCTACATATAGCCAAAATTGCGTTATATTAAAATTTGCCAAAATGATTTTGATAACAAAAAATCAATTATTTCTGTTATTATTGGTAAGTCATTATTAATAAGCCGAAAGTAATGCAGCGAATAATGAGATGTCATTATTTGGTAATGCAGGGAATAATGACAGGTACTTACCAAGATTTTGCTGGGAGGAAGCTTTCTTATTAGATGAATGAACGCTGCCAAATTCTTATTGCAATGCCCATTTTCGCATTGTTAGGGAGGTGTAGGGTTCTGTTTTTCCTAACTGGTTTTTTATTTGATTTCCAAATTGCTAACAATTTAAAAACTGCCAAATTAAAAAATTTTTCGATGTAGTATAATCCTTACTCGTAGATTTGGACCCCTGAGTACAATTCTTTATTCAAAATTTGTGTAAAATACATTTATGTAGAGAAAACTGCAGAATAAAATTACAAATTGATGCATTTTTCAAGCCCGTTTAACACTCATGTAGCGAGTTTAACATGTTTACTGTGAAGAGTGGACCCTATTTGATAAATTTGTAGATAGTTAGATGTTCAAAGTTTATACAGGTGACAACGGCGCTATTGTCAGAAAAAATTGTATTGGAAACACTGTCTACAAAATATTTTTTAGGCAATGCTGCTATAAAGATTTACAAAATATATGAAATTGTAAGGTTTTCTTGCAATCGTCTGAGCTGTCAATTCACTTTTGCCTTACAATCTATCATTGTCCGTACATTTGCAGAACTTTAACAGGGTTGATAACGTTGACCGTTCTGGCAATCGTGTGGACTTAGCTTTAGAAAAGTGCCGTTTTCTGGAAATGGGTAAAGAAAATGCAGCACTTTTTCCAGAAACGAAATCGCCATAAGTTCAAAGTATATTTAAAAATTTGAAAAAAATCGTGAAATGCAGTTTTTGTCCATTATGTCCAAATTACATTTGCAAGAACATTACAAAAAATCGCGAAATGAAATTTGTTAAAAGAAGACTTTAAAATATTTGCAAAAATCGCGAAATGCAATTTATTTAAAAACACATGATGTGGGCTACACGGAGAAGGTAGAAAACTGTACGTTTAAATAACTTTAAAATATAAAAAAGTATTCAAAGAAATCGCGAAATTCAATATTTTCGAACGGTAAGCTTCCAATTTTCAATCTGTAATGCGATCGGATTTGCAATTGAATGACGTGTACGATTTGCAAATATATGTAAAATATTTAATACCGACCTGTTTAAGTTCGTAACATTGCCGCGCAACTTCCCCAGCTTGTGCATTTCATTCGTTGATTGGCAACCCTGTTGGGTTGAAGGATAAGAGATCTCTGCTACAACTCTCCCGGTACGATATTCGCTTGCACGGATTGTGAGAGTGCTTTTCAGCGTTTGGTGATCTCCTTCGACTCTCTTGGGACGAATTCGATCAGCACGGTCCGTGCTGCACGGATCGTAAAGGGATTAACAGAATCTCTCTACAAACTCTCCCAAGACGATATTCGCATGGCACGGATTGTAAGGAGAGACTTCCAGCGCTGTATATCTCTCCGCCACTCCCGGGACGATATCCGCATAGTACGGATGTAGATAGGGACTTCCCGCAAGCAGAGGTTGTTGCTGTTGACACCTTGCTTCTTCTCGGCTCTCGTATTTATGCACACTTGTCGTTTTATACTCAAGCCGAGCGCTCGCGTTACCTACTGTACTAACACTCGAACACAGTAATACTCACCACCAATTGTTATTCGAAAAAATAAAGATCCCCCATATTTGAACTAAACAAAATACTGAAATTCGATTGTTTTTATTTCTTTTGTTTATTTCTTGCTACCCCTTTTTTTGCGCCGTACGTATGTAGTATGTATATAGTATATTTTTGGCTAAAATGTTAATAATGAGTTTTTGGGTTTTGCGGAATTTGTAATTGCTTTCGTACGGTTGAACCGATTTTTGCAAAGTTTACTTTGTTTTAAAGAGGATACAAAGCGCCATTTTTGGAGAAAACAAATCAACGAAAGTTTTTTAAAAAATATTCTACGAAAGTTTTTTTTAAAAAACCTGTGGCCGGGTGTCCCGTTGGATGTTGTCGAAAAACACAACATCCCTAGTCACCCTAGAGCCATCACCTGGGTTACAGAAGAGCCCTCCACCCTGGCTGACATATTAGAAATAATAAAAGATTCCAATCCTGGTCTGCCGGCCCATAATTGGAGAATCAGCAAGGTTGGTGAGGCGGATGGTAAAAAGCGGCAGGTCAATTTGATCCTTAACGCTGAATCCACCTCCCATATACAACGTGCAAGTGCAACCCTACAATATGGCTTCGAGACTATAGTCTTGAAGTTATACAAGCAGGATATAGCTCCCACTGCGGTTGGTGAGTCGTCCACCGTGGATGATACACGGCTTTCTGGAAGGGCGGAGGTACCCACGCCTATTATTTCTGATGACTCCAAC
The DNA here is from genome assembly GCA_963930755.1 of Eudasyphora cyanicolor. Classification (NCBI taxonomy): domain Eukaryota; kingdom Metazoa; phylum Arthropoda; class Insecta; order Diptera; family Muscidae; genus Eudasyphora; species Eudasyphora cyanicolor. Next base: position 98,668,428 of record OZ005737.1, read on the forward strand.
TCTAACAGAAGATCTGCAACGTCCTTCTCTGAGGACGAAAGCTCTACTTCTGACACAGAGGGGCTGAGGGGAGTCTCCGAACTCTTTGACGCATCTGGCGGGGACACGCTTCGATAACACCCTTGTCGGGGTGGATGTTAATCAATTGTCAATTACCAATGATGGTAAGAATTCTACAGATTAACCTCCATCACGCTAAAGCAGCCTCAGCGGATCTATTGCTGCGCCTTTCCCCAGGTGCAGTAGACATCGTCCTGATACAGGAGCCCAACGCAGTGAGAGAAAGAGTGTGCGGTGTCAGGACACCCAACTTTAAACTGCTGGTGGCCAATTGTGAAGGCACTCCAAGAACCTGCATTTCGGCCAGGAAAGATCTAAGTATCTTTCTCCTGGCTAATTTGAGTGGTAAAGACCAAACATCTGCTAGTCTGGAGATCGGTAATCGCATATATTGGGTGGTCTCCAGTTACTTGCCTTATGAAGCTGTAGTACCGACTGCTCTATTCAGGGAAGTAGTAGACGAAGCAACGTCTGACGAGGTCGAGCTGATTATTGGCGCAGACACGAACGCTCATCATACTATGTGGGGTAGTACGGATATAAACAATAGGGGTGATTCGCTTCTTGACTTTATTCTAACTACCAGCCTAGGTATTAGTAACATAGGTAATAAACCGACCTTTACAATTAAAGGCAGACAAGAAGTACTCGACGTAACGTTTGCTACTGACCGGCTGTGGGTGCAATGTACTGGACGACCACTCATTCTCAGATCTCCATTATATTGAGTTCAAACTCGCTGAAAAAGCGCCTAAACCTGCCGTCCACAAAATGTGAGAGAGAAACTGTGGCACCTGTATGAGAAGAATTTCAAGAAAGTCCTCAGCTCCAAACTTCTGTACGAACCAGTAGCTTCCTTTAAGAAGCCTGTCCAAAAACAAGGTATAAGGGTAAAACTAAACCCCAATGGTGGACTTCTGAGCTAACGGCTATGAAAAAGACCTGCAACAAGCTATTCAACAAGGCAACATTTACTGGGGTCGATAATGTTTGGGATGCCCATAAAGAGCAACTCAAGATCTATAAGAAGGAGCTTAGAAGGCGCAAAGACGCTCTTGGAATATCTTCTGTGGCGAAGTGGAAAAGGTCTCCGACGCCGCACGGCTGAGGAAAATACTATCAGCTTCACCCTGTACAGTGGGTTACTTGCAGGATGAGGCAAATAACTGGACACAAAACAGCGAGCAGTCGCTGAATATACTGCTCGACACACATTTCCCGGGGAACTCACCAACAGAACCCGAAGATCAACAAGACCAACAAGAATGCGAGTGGACTGCGAGCGTTGCTAGCTTGTTGACTGAGAGATTCAGAATAAGCTGGGCTATTAACAGCTTTGAGCCCTTCAAGCACCTGGACCAGATGGCATCACTCCAGCAGAAATGCAGAAAATGTTGAAGTACATTATACCCTGGCTGGAGAAAATTTATGTAGGCTGTATCAGGCTTTCATACGTCCCGAATCGATTGAGGGATACCAAAGTGGTATTCATACCCAAAGCGGGGAAGATATCACACACTAGGCCAAAAGACTTCAGACCAATTAGCCTATCATCCTTCCTATTGAAAGGTCTGGAAAGTCTTTTAGATTATTTCATTAGGGAAAACCTGCTTACAATAAGGGGAAGTCTACAGAATCAGCCCTGCACGAACTTGTGAGCACTATCGAATCGTCCCTGCATTTCAAGGAATTCACCATGGTGGCATTTCTTTACATAGAAGGGGCTTTTAACAACATTCACTCAGATGCAGTAATTGCGGCACTGTCACATCTAAAAGTTAACTCTAGTTTGATTAGACTAATTAAAAGTCTGCTCAACAGAAGACGCATAACAGCATGTCTAGGGTCCACAACTCTAACAAGGTATGTAAACAGAGGGACCCCGCAAGGAGGAGGACTGTCTCCACTAATTTGGAACCTAGCGGTGAATGAAATCCTGCTAGATCTAGTACGATGTGGCTGCAAGGTCGTGGCATATGCGGACGACGTGGCAATCGCAGTGAGTGGCAAATTCGAAAATGTCCTCCGAGACATTCTACAGGTGGCTCTGAACAAATTGGCTAGATGGGCCAGAAGCAGCGGTTTGGGCGTAAACCCAAACAAGACAGAATTGGTTCTCTTTACTAGGATGAATAATGTCCCTCATGTGGACCCTCCTCCTCGGATAAATGGAACAGATCTAGTCTTTTCTGAAAGGGCAAAATTTTAAGAATAATTCTAGATAGAAAACTGTTATTTAGACTTAACGTATTGGAACGTGTAAGGAAGGCCAACGTCGCCTTATATTCCTCCAAAAAGGCAGAAGGGTCGCGGTGGGGCATCTCCTAAAATTGTGCATTGGATATATTTAGCAGTGGTTCGTCCAATACTGTTATACGGCATTGTGGTATGGTGGACGGCAACTGACAAACTAACCATCGCAAACCTGCTATCAAGGGTTCAGAGAACTCTCTGCCTGTGCATAAGCGGAGCGTTAAGGACTACAGCGACTGAGTCTCTACCAGCCCTTCTCCATATACTGCCGATTAATGTTGTGGCGAGAGAAGTTGCAACTAAAGCGGCACTAAGATTAAACTGCCTATCAATGTGGAGATACAAGAACTACGGTCACATGAGTATATTAAAGTGTAGTGCTATGGTAACCGACCGAGTGGACTATATATCAACGGTGCGCACCTTTGAGAGGAACTACATCACTATGATACCAGCCAGGAATGAATGGGATGGCAGAATACCCGGAAATAGAAACCATCTCCACTTCTATACGGATGGTTCGAAGCTGGATGAAAAGGTTGGCTTCGGAGTACACTGTGAAGAACTTAATTTGGATATAGCTCACAGACTGCCAGATACCTGCAGAGTCTATCAAGCCGAAATAATGGCAATATGGAAAGTAGCCAAGTGGCTGAGTCGCAACATAGTAACCAACACTGGCGTTGTCATTTACTCGGACAGCCAGGCTGCCATCAATTCTCTGGAGGCAACATCCCTAAATTCACAAACAGCCCTCGACTACCGCAGATCTCTTAACGAGATGGCTGAGCAGTTTAATATACACCTCATATGGGTGCCTGGGCATAGGGATATCCCGGGGAACTGCAAAGCCGATGAACATGCTAGGAAAGGGACGACTTTACAAATTCTTGAAAAATTTGCATAGATTGTCCAACGACAGATGTACACAAATCGGCACCTGTAGGATAGCTAGACAAATCTGGCCATGGTATGACCTGAGAAGGTCAAAATATCTCCTCGCACTGGAAAGGAAAAAATTACCTACGTTAGTATCAATTCTGACGGGACACTGCCTGATCGGCGAACACGACAGAAGATTGGGTATTAACTCCAATGACTTCTGCAGAAGCTGTGGAGATGAGGAAGAAGTGGAGAGCATTGAGCACTTGCTATGCGACTGTCCCGCTTTGAGTAAACGACGACTGGACCTACTGGGGTTGGCCTTTCTAGGCAGCCTAACAGATCTTTCCAGTACCAATATTCGTGCTACCGATACATTTGTATATCAAACAGGTTGGTTTTGATGAGGGGTATTTTAGCCCGTGGTACCACTAGGGACCTAAACTGGTCTATGTGAGCTGAAGAAATAAAAAAGAAAACGGCTGCCACCCTAACCTAACCTAACTTAACCTATCCATTTTTGTTAAACCTAAAAATTAATCTGCAAAATAAAAAAAAATTAACCAGAATATTTAAATAGAAAAAAGTTATTAATTTTTTGATAGAAGCTTTCATCAGCCACCCTGTACCACCAGATACATATAAACAAAATTACAGTACTATCACTACTAAATTGTGCAAGATAGCTCAAATTTGGGTTATATGGGCGGGGCCATGGGTGGCTGACATGTAATGCAACAAAGTAAAGCGCTATATTTTTAATTTTATTGTTCAAAACCAAAAAATGTCGGAAATAACATACAATTTTAGAAACAGTTCAGATTTGTTCGAATTGGTCACCTTTGGCACGAATTATGGCCTTCAAACGGCCGACAAAGCCATCACACGCTGCACGAAAGTGGCTCTGCGGTATTTTGGCCCGTTCCCGGCGAAGCGCCGTCTTGAGATGATCGATACTTTGGTATTTTTTAGTGCGAACCTTACTCTCTAAAATGCCCCAGGCGCAAAAGTCCAACGGATTGAGATCCGGAGATCTTGGTGACCATTGTGCGGTAGAAATGAAGCGAGGAACCTCCTTTTTAAGCCATTCTTGGTTGACGCGTGCTGAGTGCGATGGTGCTGAGTCCTGTTGGAATGTCCATGGTCTGCGGCCGAAATGTTTGTCTGCCCAGGGCTTCAATACTGTCTTTAGCACATTTTCCCGATAATATTCGGCATTTATTTTGACCCCATGGTCGATGAATACGAGCGGGGAGCGACCATCGGCCGTTACGGCGGCCCACACCATTACCATCGGCGGAGCTTGAGTTCTGGTGGCCAATCGAAGGTGTACTTTTTTAGCTGACCTCTTTGGCAAGTAAACCCGATCATTTTGTTTGTTCACAAACTGCTCAATTTGGAATGGCTTCTCATCGGAGAAAACCAAATTCGGTAACTGGCCACTTTCGTGCAAGCGAAGCAACTCCTTGGCTCTTTCCAGTCTAACTTTTTTTTGTGCATCGGTGAGGTCTTGCACTTTTTGGAACTTCAATGGCTTTAGTCCAAGCTCATTTTTGAACATATCGCGAGAACGGGTACAACATATATATGTTGTACCCGTTCTCGCGATATGTTCAGCTCACGAGCCATTTTTCTACCACTGCGGCGTGGATTTCGATCAAATCTGGCCTTCACTTTTCGGATCACTTCTGTTGTTGTTACCGTTTTTATACCCTCCACCATAGGATGGGGGGTATATTCATTTTGTCAAGACGATTTAGCCATGTCCGTCCGTCCGTCTGTGGTAATCACGCTACGGTCCGCAATAATAAAGCTAGGTTGATCAAATTTGGTACAAATACTTCTTATAGTTGCAGGTTGTTTGGGATTGCAAATGGGCGATATCGGTCCATATTTAGATATAGCTCCCATATATATCATCTACTATATGTTTCCTACTGTTCTCATCTACTATATTTTTTCGGTGTTATTTGCTTTAGGTTTGAGTTATTTTGTAGGTTTGAGTTTTCATGCTATCCATGGTGGAGGGTATATAAGATTCGGCATGGCCGAACTTGACGCTTTTACTTGTTTTTCGTTCACTTTTTGGACGCGATGCAACACTGCCAGTATCACGGTAACGAGCAATGGTACGAAAAACAAAAGATTTATTCACATTTAAATGCTGGAGGGCTCTAACTTGTGTTTTTCCACCCAAATATAAAGCAATCACACTATCACGCTTGAATTCCATCACGAATAACTTTTTTCTGAATGCAATAGATCAAAATGCTTTTGTAAGCTTGTAAACAATAAAATGAACTGTCACTGAAATAAATCTGTCAGCTATCAGACTAGCGGTTCAGAAATGATAGCAACCTGAAGTTGGTTGCAATACATATCAGCCACCCTGTATTTCAAAAGGTTGCTTATTTGGACGAGCCTACGCCCTTTATTCCGATCCCGCCCATTTTTTGACCAATCAAGTAGACTGCGACCAGATATATATATGTACAACATTACAGCACTCTAGCTAACAAATTGTGCAAGATATCACTTTAAAAATTTGGATTATATGGGCGGGGCCACGCCCACTTGGTACATCGAAAATTGAAGTAACCTATTTTCACCACACCCCACACATGTACATTCTGTGAAAATTTCAAGAAGATCGGTCCAGCCGTTTAGATGCCTATGCGGTACAAACAAACCAACAAACACACATTCTTCTTTATATATATAGACTAGCTGGACCCGGCCCACTTCGTTGCCCCATTTTTTAACCAATCAGGAATATTGCCACCAAATACATTTACATAAAATACCAGCACTCTCGCTAACAAATTGTGCAAGATATCTCAAATTTCAAAATTTGGTCCATTTGGGCGGGGCTACGCCCATTGGTCTGATCCCACTAATTTTTGGACCAGTCACGTAGACTATCACCAGATACATATACACAAGATTTCAGCGCTCTCGCTAACAAATCGTGTACGATATCTCAATTTAAAAACATACCTTATATAGGCGGGGTCAGGTCCATTTGTCCGATCTCTCCCATTATTATACCAATCACCAGATACATATGCACAAAATTGAACACAATCGCTAATAAATTGTGCAAGATATCTCAATTACAATATTTGGCTTATATGGGCGGGGCCACATCCATTGGTCCGATACCGCCCATTTTTTGCAAAATTAAAGCACTTTCGCTAATAAATTGTGCAAGATATTTAAATTTCAAAATTTGGCTTATATGGGCGGGGCCACGCCCATTGTTCCGTTTTTGGAGCAATGACGTAGACTGCCATCGGATACATATGCACTAAATTGCAGCACTCTCGCTAATAAATTGTATAACATATCAAGCCATAACAGCCAAAAAGACGTAAGCGCCACTCACAAAAATTTAGAGGAGAAGGTTTCTTTTGTGATTATTTTTTGTTTAAATGCATATGTAATGCATACATTTGTTTATATAACTGTGAAATTTAGTATAATGGTACATTTTACAGCTAAACATTTTGAAAACATAACGACATTTGTCATAAGTAAACGATTTCCCCCAAAAAAATAAAAGTAAATCATGGTGGCGCTTACGTCTTTTTGGCGGTTAGGGCTCGATATCTCAATTTCAAAATTTGGCTTATGTGGGCGGATCCCGCTCATTTTTGGAACAATAACGGAGACTGCCACCGAATACATATGCACTAAATTGCATCACTCTCGGTAACACATTTTTCAAGATATCACAATTCTAATATTTGACATATATTGGCGGGGCCACGGCCTTTGGTCCGATCCCGCCCATTTTTGGACAAATTACGCAGACTGCTATCAGATATAAGTACACAAAATTACAGCACTCTCTGCAACAAATTGTGTAAAATATCTCAATTTCAAAATTTGACTAATATGGGCGATCCCGCACATTTTGGACCAATTTCAGCACTCTCTGTAACAAATTCTGTAAGATATCTCAATGCTATATATATCCAGTGGACGAGACCAATTATGTCTTGTTTGGGTTTATGCCCAAACCGCTGCTTCTGGCCCATCTAGCCAATTTGTTCAGAGCCACCTGTAGAATGTCTCGGAGGACGTTTTCGAATTTGCCACTCACTGCGATTGCAACGTCGTCCGCATATGCCACGACCTTGCAGCCACAACGTTCTAGATCTAGCAGGATTTCATTCACCGCTAGGTTCCAAATTAGTGGAGACAGTACTCCTCCTTGTGGGGTCCCTCTGTTTACAAACCTTGTTAGAGTTGTGGACCCAAGACATGCTGTTATGCGTCTTCTGTTGAGCAGACTTTGAATTAGTCTAATCAAACTAGAGTTAACTTTTAGATGTGACAGTGCCGCAATTACTGCATCTGAGTGAATGTTGTTAAAAGCCCCTTCTATGTCAAGAAATGCCACCATGGCGAATTCCTTGAAATGCAGGGACGATTCGATAGTGCTCACAAGTTCGTGCAGGGCTGATTCTGTAGACTTCCCCTTATTGTAAGCATGTTGGGTCACCGACAGGAGTTTTATATCCAGGTTTTCCCTAATGAAATAATCTAAAAGTCTTTCCAGACCTTTCAATAGGAAGGAGGATAGGCTAATTGGTCTGAAGTCTTTTGGCCTAGTGTGTGATATCTTTCCCACTTTAGGTATGAATACCACTTTGGTATCCCTCCATCGATTCGGGGCGTATGAAAGCCTGATACAGCCTACATAAATTTTCTCCAGCCAGGGGATAATGTATTTCAGCATTTTCTCTATTTCTGCTGGAGTGATGCCGTCTGGGCCGGGTGACTTGAAGGGCTCAAAGCTATTAATAGCCCAGCATATTCTGGATCTCTCAGTCAACAAGCTAGCGACGCTCGCAGTCCACTCGCACTCTTGTTGGTCCTGCTGATCCTCTGGTTCTGTTAAAGAGTTCCCCGGGAAATGTGTGTCGAGCAGTACATTGAGCGACTGCTCGCTGTTTTTGGTCCAATTATTTGCCTCATCCTGCAAGTAACCCACTGTATAGGGTGAAACTGATAATATTTTCCTCAGCCTTGCGGCGTCGGAGACCTTTTCCACTTCGCCACGGAAGGTATACCAAGAGCGTCTTTGCGCCTTTCTAAGCTCCTTCTTATAGATCTTGAGTTGCTCTTTATAGGCATCCCAAACATTAGCGACCCCTGTATATTTGGCCTTGTTGAAAAGCTCAGAAGTCCACCATCGGGGTTTAGTTTTACCCTTGTACCTTGTTTTTGGACAGGCTTCTTCAAGGGAACTATTGAATGATGTGGTGATATGCTCGACCAGATTATCCAGACCGGCTTTGTCATTCGGTTCGTACAGAAGTTTGGAGTTGAGGACTTTCTTCAAATTCTTTTCATACAGGTGCCACTTTGTCTGTCTCACATTTCTGTGGACGGCAGGTTCAGGCGCTTTGTCAGCGAGTTTGAATTTAATATAATGGTGATCTGAGAATGAGTGGTCGTCCAGTATATTCCACCCAATAATTTTGTCTGACAGCCGGTTACGTCTAGTACTTCTTGTCTGTCTTTAATTGTAAAGGTCGGTTTATTACCTATGTTACAAATACTTAGGTTGGTAGTTAGAATAAAGTCAAGAAGCGAATCACCCCTATTGTTTATATCCGTACTACCCCAGATAGTATGATGAGCGTTCGTGTCTGCGCCAACAATCAGCTCGACCTCGTCAGACGTTGCTTCTTCTACTACTTCCCTGAATAGAGCAGTCGGTACTACAGCTTCATAAGGCAAGTAACTGGAGACCACCCAATATATGCGATTACCGATCTCCAGACTAGCAGATGTTTGGTCTTTACCACTTAAATATGCCAGGAGAAAGATACTTAAATCCTTCCTGGCCAAAATGCAGGTTCTTGGAGTGCCTTCACAGTTGGCCACAAGCAGATTAAAGTTGGGTGTCCTGATACCGCACACCCTTCCTTCCACTGCGTAGGGCTCCTGTATCAGGACGACGTCTACTGCACCTGTGGACAGGCGCAGCAATAGAGCCGCTGAGACTGCTTTAGCGCGATGGAGGTTAATCTGTAAAATTCTTACCATCATTGGTAATTGACAGATTAACTTCCACCCCGACAAGGGTGTTATCGAACTCTTCGTCCGTATCATCGAGAAGCGTGTCCCCGCCAGATGCGTCAAAGAGTCCGGAGACTCCCCTCAGCCCCTCTGTGACAGAAGTAGAGCTTTCGTCGGTCAGTAGCAAACGTTACGTCTAGTACTTCTTGTCTGTCTTTAATTGTAAAGGTCGGTTTATTACCTATGTTACAAATACTTAGGTTGGTAGTTAGAATAAAGTCAAGAAGCGAATCACCCCTATTGTTTATATCCGTACTACCCCAGATAGTATGATGAGCGTTCGTGTCTGCGCCAACAATCAGCTCGACCTCGTCAGACGTTGCTTCTTCTACTACTTCCCTGAATAGAGCAGTCGGTACTACAGCTTCATAAGGCAAGTAACTGGAGACCACCCAATATATGCGATTACCGATCTCCAGACTAGCAGATGTTTGGTCTTTACCACTTAAATTAGCCAGGAGAAAGATACTTAAATCCTTCCTGGCCAAAATGCAGGTTCTTGGATTGCCTTCACAGTTGACCACAAGCAGTTTAAAGTTGGGTGTCCTGATACCGCACACCCTTCCTTCCACTGCGTAGGGCTCCTGTATCAGGACGACGTCTACTGCACCTGTGGACAGGCGCAGCAATAGAGCCGCTGAGACTGCTTTAGCGCGATGGAGGTTAATCTGTAAAATTCTTACCATCATTGGTAATTGACAGATTAACTTCCACCCCGACAAGGGTGTTATCGAACTCTTCGTCCGTATCATCGAGAAGCGTGTCCCCGCCAGATGCGTCAAAGAGTCCGGAGACTCCCCTCAGCCCCTCTGTGTCAGAAGTAGAGCTTTCGTCCTCAGAGTAGGACGTTACAGATCTTCTGTTAGAGTTGGAGTCACCCGAAATAATGGGCGTGGATACCTCCGCACTTCCAGAAAGCTGTGTATCAGCCACGGTGGACGACTCACCTTCCGCAGTGGGAACTATATCCTGCTTGTATACCTTCAGGACTATAGTCTCGAAGCCATACTGTAGGGTTGCACTTGCACGTTGTATATGGGAGGTGGATTCAGCGTTAAGGATCAAATTGACCTGCCGCTTTTTACCATCCGGCTCACCCACCTTGCTGATTCTTCAATTATGGGCGGGCAGACCAGGACTGGAGTCTTTTATTATTTCTAATATGTCAGCCGGGTTGGAGGGCTCTTCTGTAACCCAGGTGATGGCTCTAGGGTGACTAGGGATGTTGTTTTTTTCGACAACATCCAACTGGGCACCCAGCCACACCTCACCCGCCCGACTCAGAGCAGCCTTATACAGGTTTACTGATCTGGCATCACCGAAATATAAGAGCTTTACTCTCCCCTGATACCACCCTGCATCGTTGCAGATTGGTGGTGTGCCCGGCATTTCTCTACGGACATCGAGGTAATGAGCCATAATGGCTGATTGCACATGGCTCCATTTGTCCTTGAGGATGGATCCATCCTCACTACTTCTGTCTATAACGGCCATCACGAGACTCTCCTTCGCCACTGCATTGAAGGGCTTGGTGAGTGTCCTGTTGATGGTGACATTAGGGCCTCTTGCCTTTTTCGAAGGCAGGGGTTCATCAGGTGATCTGATTCTTTTGACTTTATTAGCCGTTAACACAGCTGAATTTGTGGCTCTTTCAGCCGGCTGATTGGCCTTAGAAGCATCTATGACGCCTTTAGCCCAGGTAAGTGACTCTTTTTGTTTTTCAGTAAGAGCCGAAACCTCAACAGCCTCCAACTTCCTCAAAACTCTGAGCGCTATCCGGTGCTCATTTTGCTTCCGTTTTGACGGTCGGACATGACGTTTTCCCCTCACCGTACCACCTGTTGTGAGTACTGTGGGGACATTTGCACCATGTTTGGTGTGGTCGGCTTTGGCCAAGACCAACGGACGGACAGTAGGACGATTGGGGAACCCCGCTCCATCGGAACGCGAAGGCATCCCCGTCAATGAAATTTTTTTATCTGTATTAACCCGTAATAGGTACTACGATGTAGGACTTCCAGACTTTGTACAGATTTTTGTTTTGCTTTTGCGTAATAGGTACTGCGTAATAGATTTTAACTATCCGCTCTGTGCTAAACACGTCCGTTCACTACGACTGATCAGCAACGACAATCACTACAACCGGATACACATGCACTAAATTGCAGCCCTCTCGCTAATAAATTGTCCAACATATCTTAATTTCAAAATTTAGCTTATATGGGCGGGGCCACGCCCATTGGTCCGATCCAGCCCATTTTTGGACCAATAACGTAGACTGCCACCGGATACATATGCACTAAATTGCAGCACTCTCGCTAATAAATTGTGCAAGATATCTCAATTTCAAAATGTATCTTATATGGGCGGGGCCAGGCCCATAGGTCCGATCCCGCCCATTTTTGGACTGTCACCGGATACATATGCACTAAATTGCAGCACTCTCGCTAACAAATTGTTCAAGATATCACAATTCTAAAATTTGGCATATATGGGCGGGGCCACACCCATTGGTCCGTTCCAGCCCATTTTTGGACCAATTACGCAGACTGCTACCAGATACATATACACAAAATTACAGAACTCTCGCTAATAAATTACGGAAAATATTTCAATTTCAAAATTTAGCTTATATGGGCGGGGCCACGCCCATTGGTCCGATTCCGCCCATTTTTGGACCATTCACATAGTCTACCACTAAATGCTTACACAGCATTTCAGCACTCTAGCTGAACATTTTTCTCAATTTCAAAATTTGGCTCATGTGGGCGGGTCCACGCCCACTTCATGTATCGGAAATCCAAGTACCTTATTTTCACCACCCCCTACACTTGTACATTCTGTGAAAATTTCAAGAAGATCCGTCCAGCCGTTTTAAAATGTCCCCCTTTTGAAACGTTTTATTATTTTCCCAAAAAAAAATGTTTTTGCAAAAAAAATATATGGTAAAAAATTTTTTTAAAAATGTTTCAAAAAAAATTCGCGTTGTGTCCAGCCGTTTCGTACAAATTTCGTAAAAACTAAAAACTATTTTTTTTGAAAATAATAATTTTAGCGAGATCTTATTTTACCTATTTGTAACAGCTTATAAACATTTTAGCCAAAGATAAACTACATAGGTCGATATTAAATATTCTGACAAATATATAACCAGTAAGGAAAGGCAGAAAGTCGGGCGGGGCCGACTATATAATACCCTACACCTCCCTTACAATGCGATAAAGGTCATTGCGAAAATAGTTTGGAATAATTGGTAAGTAGGCAGGAACATATTATCTAATTCTGAGCCGATAATCGCTAAATTAAGCAATATTCGTTCCTAAATTGAGAAACGTCTTTCCGGAAAATATTAATGATCGAAAGTAAAGTACAACTTCTATAGCCCGTTGATACCAAATCAGGAGGAACATATATATGGAGGTTATATATAAATCTGAACCGATTTTCCCTGAATACTCATTCATGTAAAAAGACATCTGTCTGTAGAATTTCGTACTGATCGGATGTAAAATACAGTCTCTACAGCGCTTACATGTCAAATCGGGGGTAACATATATATGTGGGCTATATCTAAATCTCAACCGATTTCCCTCAAATTTGGCAGTATTAATTCATGTAATAAGAAACCTCTTTCTGCCGAATTTCGTACTGATCGGATTAATTTTTACAGCGTTTTTGGACTCAGAATTAATGGATTCAGCTATTGTGTAAATTTGGACAAAATTGGTAAGGTCCTTGAGGTCCTGTAAAAATTAACCAAAAATATTTTCAAAAGGTAGTGTCCGTAAATTTGCTATAAATTTTTAAAAAACGCGATCTACCAAAATGTTTTTTCTGATTCTGGTGGTCGTCAATATAGGACGCATTCTAAATATAAAATATTTCAAATTACTGCTCCAGAAAGTGAAATTATTCGGCATATGGTCAGTTGTTAATTAAAGTTTATGATATATTTAGATTTTAGGAAATGTTTCGGACCGACCTGCAAAAGTTTCAGTCGAATCCGATCAATATTTCCGGAGAAAATTGCAGTTTTCTAAACACACTCGGAAAAATGTAATAGGTCATATCTCGCGAAAAAATCAAAATTTTGCAAAATGGTTCAAATTGTTTTATTTTTTTCTAATTCTCAACCAGATTAATAACAAATTTCAAAAAAATCTTGACCTTTCAAAAAATGTTGACACACTTGTTTTATTTTTACCCAAATATTAAAATTGCAGACTACTGCAATTGACGACACCATGGGTGAAGATATGGCAGACTGTTCAGTCGAAGCAGTCGGAGGCTCGACTCAGCGAGAGGTTAATAACAATTTGACAGCCGAAGCAGCAGGAGGCTCGGCTGAGCATAGAAACATGAAGAACGTCGCACTTCCGGCGGCAACATCATCGAAGGGAGCCATAAAAAAACGGTGGCAAAAGCGAATGTAAACAGTGTAAATACCACAGTCGAAAAGGGACTGAAAACGGAGCACGCAAATAACCAAGGCGAATCAGACGCCGACGGCGTCGTTAAAGGAAAGGCCAGCCCACCTATGATAAACAATTTTAACGTAAATATCAGAGATTTCACAGTTAGATTAAAAAGAGAAATGGGGAATGATTTATTTTCAATTACTGTCATTAATAAGAGCATGATAGGGCTCAAACTTGCTAGGGCAGAAGACTACGCCAAGACCAAATTGTTTTTGGAGAGGGACAAGGTTTCGTTCTATACATTTACACCGAGGGAGTTGAAACCACGGACCCTGATCGTGCGCGATCTGTCCGACTCTTACGACGAGAAAGACCTCCAGGTATTCATCGATGAGCACCAGGCAACTGTAAAGGTCGAGAGGATCACCAAGGTGGGGGGGTGGTCGATTCATCCTCCAGATGGGCAGTGATTCCGACGAGAAGGCTTTCAGAAAATTTAGATATATTCTGAACAACAGGGTGAAAATAGGCAGGCATAAGCGTAAAGGCCTAATTCAATGTAGGAACTGCCAGAGATTTGGGCATATTTCAATGAAATGCCGCATGGCTTATAGATGCGTCAAGTGTGGACAGTCACACGGCCCGAAGAACTGCAGCATTCCCAGTCGGGAAGCGAATACTGAGGTGAGTTTGGCGATGGACCCCGTGACAGGCGAGATTACTCGCGCTAGAGGACGCCCAGTGGGATGTGTAAACTGCGGCAATGATGGGCATATTGCTAGCTCGAAGGAATGTCCGAAAATAATCGAACTTGTCCAGAGAATGGAGGAGAGGAAGCTCTCTGCGATTGAATCCAAGACGTCTCGAGGACCTAGGAATATTATCACAACTAACACACCTATGGTATCAGCAAGCAGTGCGACCTATGCAACTATGGCGCAAAACACTTTACAGGCGCCTAACAACAATCCCGCGGCATTTTCCGGCCAAATCAGCCAGACAATGGGTATGTTTAATGAAGAGTGTATGCGCCTTCTAGGGAAGAACTTTTATACCTGCATGCAGCGAATTGGTGCATTTGCGGATAAATTTAGAACGCTGAAGACCGACGCGGAAAGGACAAATGCGTTGTTCGGAATAATGGCCACCCTTAAACTTCATGATTAAACTCAAAAATCTTTATAAACGTCAATTCCTTGGTGTCTCGTCACAGAAGACACTATTTTCGACTGTTCATCGAACAGAACAAGCCGGACGTGATTCTCGTAGCCGAGCACAAACTGGCACAGAGGCATAGTCTTGAGTTAGGGGTTATGTCTGCCATAGACAGAATATAATGATACGTAGGGGTGCAGGAGGCACTGCTGTATTTATCAAGAAACATATCAAGAGTGTGCGGATATCTGCCAACCTAGGCAGTATTAAAGGAACAGTCGTTAAAATCCGGTGACTGAATGGCGTATATATGTGATTGCGCTGTACGTGAAACACAGTATCAATCTTTTGCAGGCTGACCGAGAAAACTTGAATAGTATAATTGGGCAGATGAGACCATAATTGGGGCGGACCTCACGGCGGGCGAACTTCTGGTAACGTACGCGGATGATATATTGGTGGCTGTCACACATGCCAGGCCGAAAATTGCAGAGAGGAAGCTTAACATATGCCTGCAAGAACCCATCGAATATTTCGAGAAATGGAAGTTGAACCTCAATATAGACAAATGTCAATCGACTATTTTTAAGGGAAGAAGAGGAAGACTGTACAAAAATGCCCGTAGTTATATCCCTGCGATACAAATGCGAGGAAACTTGATCAGATATAGTCACACCCTGAAATATCTAGGAGTGGTCCTACAAGAGGACATGACTTACACTAGGCACGTGGATAATGCCATCAGGAAGGGCATGGGTGCCTTAATGGAGTACCGCAAGATTATGTCCCGAAAAAGTGGCCTAAGAGTGAGAGTGAAAAAGGCGATCTACAAGCAGCTGGTGAAACAGACTATCGGCTATGGCTTCCCTGTTTGGTTCGTAATATCGTCAGCGCAGATGGAGAGACTAAGGGTGCTTGAAAGAAAAGCACTTTGTCTGGACCTCCCGAGAAGTGTCCAGGAGAATGGACGTTACGTCAGCCCCTCCTGCAGGGAAATATACGATAAGAGCGGCGTTGAGAGGATTGATCGCTATTTGACTCGGGTGGCAGTCGATCACCTCACCAGGTGTCGCTCTCACCCGAATTACATATATGATGTTCTCTGGACGTCTGACGGATATTTGATCCCGATGTGCCTTCTGCACATTTGGGGCATGGCCCTATAGTTTTAAGAATCGTGTAAATAGTTATGTACGAGTATATATACCTTAACTCTTGGTTTCCTTTTTATTTTTGTTTTGTTTTGTTCTTAGGATAAGTCTAGTGTTACATTAGGCTTAAGATTCTTACTTGTTTATTTACGCACTGTGCTGTGAATTCAATCCATACCAAATTTCTGGACAATTGACGCTCACTTATTTTACTCCGAACACTTTCAGTGGAATTGCTACACCCACTAATCCGATTGATGTTTTAGATAATAACTCCACTAACGTGTGTTCCAAATTTCGTTTTTCTGAGATATCCCAATTTTAAAAAATGCCACGCCCATATTTGGCCCGCCCACTTTGTCCAAATTTTTTTTCCAAACCATCTCTGAACAAATAGCTTTTAAAGTGGTTTCAGTTTCTATAAAGAACATACATACAAACATTTTTCCATTTTTTCATCCTCACCTTCTACGGGCCAAAAATGTAAAACATCGAATTAGTGACCGACCGTAAGTATGGTCGACGGCAATCCGTTTAAGGACATTTTAAGTCATTTGACCAATGTCCGTCCGTCAGTCTGGCTGGCGGGAGCGCACGATAATTCTCAAAAGGAGTAAGGAATTTACTTAAAATTTGGTATGTGATATTTTTATACCCTACACCACTCTGTGGTACAGGGTATTATAAGTTTGTTTCACGGCAGATGTTTGTAACACCTTAAAATAACACAGCTAGACCCACCTTAAAGTATACCGATCGACTCAGAATCACTACCTGAGTCGATTTAACGATGTCCGTCCGTCCGTCCGTCCGTCCGTCCGTCCGTCCGTCCGTCTGTCCGTCCGTCTGTCCATGTAAAGTTGTTCGTCGACTACAGGTCGCAATTTCACTCCGATCGTTCTGAAATTTTGCAGTTTAGAGTATTTCGCGGCTGTTAAAATCGCTATTGAATTTGGTTGAAATCGGTTTAGATTTAGATATAGCTCCCATATATATCTTTCGTCCGATTTGGCCCTTTAGTCCTATAGAAGCTGTATTTTACATCCGATCGTTTTGAAATTTAGAATGGTAGAGTTTCTTGATCCATGAACCAACATTGCCGAATTTGAAGAAAATCGGTTAAGATTTAGCTATAGCTCCCATATATATGTTTCGTCCGATTTGGCCCTTTAGTCCTATAGAAGCTGTATTTTACATCCGATCGTTTTGAAATTTAGAATGGTAGAGTTTTTTGATCCATGAACCAACATTGCCGAATTTGAAGAAAATCGGTTCAGATTTAGATATAGCTCCCATATATATCTTTCGTCCGATTTGGTCCTTTAGTCCTATAGAAGCTTTATTTTACACCCGATCGTTTTGAAATTTAGAATGGTAGAGTTTCTTGATCCATGAATTGCCGAATTTGAAGAAAATCGGTTAAGATTTAGATATAGCTCCCATATATATGTTTCGTCCGATTTGGCCCTTTAGTCCTATAGAAGCTGTATTTTACATCCGATCGTTTTGAAATTTAGAATGGTAGAGTTTCTTGATCCATGAACCAACATTGCCGAATTTGAAGAAAATCGGTTAAGATTTAGCTATAGCTCCCATATATATGTTTCGTCCGATTTTGCTCTTTAGTCTTGAAGAAGCTGTATTTTACATCCGATCGTTTTGAAATTTAGAATGGTAGAGTTTCTTGATCCATGAACCAACATTGAAGAATTTGAAGAAAATCGGTTCAGATTTAGATATAGCTCCCATATATATCTTTCGTCCGATTTGGTCCTTTAGTCCTATAGAAGCTGTATTTTACATCCGATCGTTTTGAAATTTAGAATGGTAGAGTTTATTGATCCATGAACCAACATTGCCGAATTTGAAGAAAATCGGTTAAGATTTAGCTATAGCTCCCATATATATGTTTCGTCCGATTTGGCCCTTTAGTCCTATAGAAGCTGTATTTTACACCCGATCGCTTTGAAATTTAGAATGGTAGAGTTTCTTGATCCATGAACCAACATTGCCGAATTTGAAGAAAATCGGTTCAGATTTAGATATAGCTCCCATATATATCTTTCGTCCGATTTGGTCCTTTAGTCCTATAGAAGCTGTATTTTACATCCGATCGTTTTGAAATTTAGAATGGTAGAGTTTCTTGATCCATGAACCAACATTGCCGAATTTGAAGAAAATCGGTTGAGATTTAGCTATAGCTCCCATATATATGTTTCATCCGATTTGGCTCTTTAGATCCAATCGTTTTTATACCCTACACCATACTGTGGTACAGGGTATTATTTAAGTATAAAATGTCCCAAAAGTAAATTTATGTAAACAATTTATACATGAATTACAAAATTTATATATCAGAGTTATTCAATATTACGAGAGTGGTGTAGGGTATTATATAGTCGGCACCGCCCGACTTTAGCCTTTCCTTACTGGTTTTTTCTAAGTTCGAAGATGGGCCATATTGGTCCACTCCTTCTAGTACCTCCCTTACAAAGGGTTAAAATTAAGTGAAATGTTGATTCTCTAATAACTTCTATACTACTTATTCGAATCACCTGTAATTCCTCACATAAATTATCCCTCGCTATCACCTTGAGAAAAATGGGCGATGTGTCACCACCTCTTTTGGGACATCCCACACAAAGGGACAATTTTTTATAAAAATGTAACTGCATATATCTTTAATACCAGTGTGGAGAAAATGGAGTTGGGTGGGTCACACGCTTCGTAAGAGCAATGAATGCATTACGCCGAACTTGGGGCTAGAAACCGAAAAACTGAATATGTCAAAAATTATTATGTATTGATAGATTAAGATGGAACAACCTTGTAAAAGAAAAAGATACCCTAAAGTGTAACACATCGAAGGAGTGAAGTAAGATTCCAAGTATGTTCGGCGGAAATCCGACATACTAGCAGAATTGACCCATCTCAGAGGATATGACTGGAACATACTGAGAAAATTCGTGTCGAATATCGATTTTCTGTAACTCGTGAGGTATAAAAAGACCATAAATAAGGAGCGCACAACAGGCCGAACCACTGGCTTAAGTGTATGTCCGTGGACATGAGACGTTTAAACGTCTCCTCTCTTCAACCTAAACTAAATCCGTTGTAGGACATTGTAAGTCATTTGAGCAAAATCGGTCCGTCTGTGTGTGCATTTGTATGTCTGGCTGGAACGCACTATAACTCTCGAAAGAAGTAATGGGTTGACTTCAATTTGGTATGTCATACTATTTTTGTCTATCTAGGTTAATTTCGAAGATGGGACATATTTGTCATTTAACTGCTAATAACTTTAATACCGCATATAAATACTTTTTCATTGTAATGCTATTATTGTACCTACAGTCCGGTAAAAATGGGTATTATTGCTCACACAAAATCGCCAAATCTTACCAAAATCCGTTGGTATGAGAAAACACAAAGCTTCACATATATTCGAACACGGCTGGATTTAATGGTTAAGTCAATTTGTTCTAACTTACATATAAATTGATATGTATACGTATGTTAGTATTTATACCCTACACCACACTGTGGTACAGGGTATTTATTTTATTCCTTCACATCACGAAAAAACTACGTTGTCAACGTTTTTCGACGCCCACAGCAGCTGCGGTTAAAAATGATGTTTTGGACGTGTTTCAATAGGAGTTGAAAAAGTGATTCAAAAATTGGTTGGAGAGCATGCAAAAGTGTAATGATCTTCAAGAAGAATATTTTGAAAAACTATAAAACCATTTCCAATGACAAATGATTTTTATTTTTATTACTGGACGCGACATTGAAATAGCAACGCTCGTAGTATCGAGTGTATGAAACTTTAGTTAGGCGTGTCATATACCTTTGGAAAGGTAATTATATCCAGAAAGGTGTGGGCTTTTTTTAGATTTTAGAAAAACGATTACCTTACACAATAGTACCTAATAAATAGAACTGGAATTTTTGCATATCTTTAAATTTTGATCCGATTTGAACAAAAATTTGTATTTAGGCGTTTCATCACTCAATTTTAAATAATTTGAGTGCATATCAAAAATATGCAAAATATGTGCACATATGCAAATTTTTTTGGTGATATATGAATCAAAAATGTAAAATATCAAAGGGATATGTCAATACTATTTAAAAAATCATGTCACAAATAAGAAAAATGGGTGATTTCAAAAACGTCCCAAAAATTGCCTAAATCTATGAAAACTATGGGGTAATTCCGAATGAAACCGACCCACTCTGAATATTTACATATGTAGATTTGCACGCATATACTACAAGACAATGCGGAATTAAGGACTTTTACGGTTTGACCAATTTCATGGTGGTTTAGATTTTATAGGGTGCCAAAATTGGTCATCTACATTTTTTTTTTACAAATTTAGCTATTTTGAAGTCGACCTAACTTTTGAACGGAATATCAGATTTGAATTATATAAGTACCATTTGAAAGATTTTAACATCCTCTCTAAGAATTATAAATTAAGTTAAACATGTTGTGTATTAAGGACTCAAAAGGACGAAAATGTCCATAAACATTGATCATCCTGAAAAGCGTATCTTCAATTTATTATTATATTTTTCAAAATTACCCAAATATTTTCCAAAAAAAATTAAAAATTTCATCATTGGTCTCCATGGGTTAAAAAAATATGAATTAAATAATGTCCGTCCGTCTGTCAGTTCGACTGAGTGGTGCTAACGATAACTCTGGAAAGGAGTGCCCGAATGACTTGATATTTCGTACGTATATGGGTAGTTCTTTCTCAAGTGCCACGAGGGGGGCGAGGTCAAAGTTCAAAATATTTAAATTCTAAATTCGACTTCAAAATAGCTAAATTCGTAAAATAAATTGTTAAGATGACCAATTTGGCACCCTATAAAATCTAAACTGCTTTGAATTTGGTCATCATTCCGTATTATGTTGTAATAATTCAAATTCATAAATATTCAGAGTGGGTCGGTTTCCTTTGTAATTACCCCATACTTTCCATATATTTAGGCACTTTTTTTTGGATAATTTTTGAAATCATCCACTTTTGTGTCATGATTTTTTAAATAGTATTGACATATCCTTCTAAAATTTCGCATTTTTGATTCATATATCGCAAACAAATTTTGCATATTTTTTGCATATCACAAATATGCACAAAAAATGAAAAATATTCACCGCTTTTTCGATTCCCTTTTCTTTGAAACTAATTTTGGTCCAATCAGAATTCTTCTATCAATCTGCAAAAAAAATATGCAATAGCATATAATCCGAGGTCTACTAATAAATTGCAAACAGAAAACAATATTCAATATTGTAAATTGTGAATGATAATACTCGTAGTTTGGAACGCGATAATTTAAAGTGTTTTACATTTAAAACAACTGTATATAATCGTATACCTGTTATGCCCTTACAAAGTGGCGTAGGGCGACTTCACGTGAATTCGGTACCGAACTTTAGTGAAAAATATTGATGCCCAATAAAGTATGACATGGAAATGTATTCCAAGTAAAATTTCGTTAAAATTATGGAAATGTTTACACCAATTAATAACATTTGTCCTCAGATATTTCTAATAATCGAATGTATACAATAGTACACATTAGGAACGCATATATTAAATTATTACAACAAAATATATTTGCAAACTCAAATAAAATATGTGTTTATTAAACAAATAAAATTATTCTCTCGAACTTTCTCCAAATATATTTTATTTAATAACGTTGCAGATTTTTCGAATATCGTTTTTAATTTGTCAATTATACCTTACAATTTAAAATAACATAAGTAGCAATAACCTTATTTTAAGCACTAAATTTTAATTTATATTTATTCCAACCCATCAAGCAATGTATCATTATGCAAGTATATACGATTTCAGTTATAAATTAATTTAACAAACATTTCTGAAAAATGGTTGAATTACTGAAAAACAAAACTTGTCTTAAAATTAAGGCAACAAATTGATATATTTTCCGAATACTTAAATGCTAATATATACATATATTTGTTTCGTAAATAATAGTCCCAAATAAAAAGCAGTAAGGAAAGGCTAAAGTCGGGCGGTGCCGACTATATAATACCCTACACCACTCTCGTAATATTGAATAACTCTGATATATAAATTTTGTAATTCATGTATAAATTGTTTACATAAATTTACTTTTGGGACATTTTATACTTAAATAATACCCTGTACCACAGTGTGGTGTAGGGTATAAAAACGATTGGATCTAAAGAGCCAAATCGGATGAAACATTGATATGGGAGCTATAGCTAAATCTTAACCGATTTTCTTCAAATTCGGCAATGTTGGTTCATGGATCAAGAAACTCTACCATTCTAAATTTCAAAACGATCGGATGTAAAATACAGCTTCTATAGGACTAAAGGACCAAATCGGACGAAAGATATATATGGGAGCTATATCTAAATCTGAACCGATTTTCTTCAAATTCGGAAATGTTGGTTCATGGATCAAGAAACTCTACCATTCTAAATTTCAAAACGATCGGGTGTAAAATACAGCTTCTATAGGACTAAAGGGCCAAATCGGACGAAACATATATATGGGAGCTATATCTAAATCTTAACCGATTTTCTTCAAATTCGGCAATGTTGGTTCATGGATCAATAAACTCTACCATTCTAAATTTCAAAACGATCGGATGTAAAATACAGCTTCTATAGGACTAAAGGACCAAATCGGACGAAAGATATATATGGGAGCTATATCTAAATCTGAACCGATTTTCTTCAAATTCGGCAATGTTGGTTCATGGATCAAGAAACTCTACCATTCTAAATTTCAAAACGATCGGGTGTAAAATAAAGCTTCTATAGGACTAAAGGACCAAATCGGACGAAAGATATATATGGGAGCTATATCTAAATCTGAACCGATTTTCTTCAAATTCGGCAATGTTGGTTCATGGATCAAAAAACTCTACCATTCTAAATTTCAAAACGATCGGATGTAAAATACAGCTTCTATAGGACTAAAGGGCCAAATCGGACGAAACATATATATGGGAGCTATAGCTAAATCTTAACCGATTTTCTTCAAATTCGGCAATGTTGGTTCATGGATCAAGAAACTCTACCATTCTAAATTTCAAAACGATCGGATGTAAAATACAGCTTCTATAGGACTAAAGGGCCAAATCGGACGAAAGATATATATGGGAGCTATATCTAAATCTGAACCCATTTCAACCAAATTCAATAGCGATCTTAACAGCCGCGAAATACTCTAAACTGCAACATTTCAGAACGATCGGAGTGAAATTGCGACCTGTAGTCGACGAACAACTTTACATGGACAGACGGACGGACGGACATCGTTAAATCGACTCAGCTAGTGATTCTGAGTCGATCGGTATACTTTAAGGTGGGTCTAGCTGTGTTATTTTAAGGTGTTACAAACATCTGCCGTGAAACAAACTTATAATACCCTGTACCACAGAGTGGTGTAGGGTATAAATATTATGACGGAAACAAAGATTTGTTTAGAACAACACCTTGCCAAATATATAACATTTGTGAGTGACAAATGTAAAATGTTTAGAATTTACTCTAAATATTTACATATTTCAAGCAGAATATGTTTTGGACAATATACTACAGAAGCGATTTTTTTCAGAGTTTAAGGGCCTGTCTCCACACACACACACAAAATTTAGGCGGACACGCCCCTACGTTTAAAGGCTATTATATTATAAATTCAAAACAACAAATTTTGTTTTGATCCGTGCACCCTACATACGGCCCAAATAGGTTTGAATTGCAGCGCTGTGCTTTTGTATCCTACCGGAACAAACCGCATGCCGCTGTTAATGATTTGATTTCCATTTTCCCTTTGATCACTTTTGACTCCGAAGTCAATTTTGACTGTTGACTTCCTGTATTTCGTTTCCTGTTTCCACACGGGGCCAAATCGCCTTTTTTGATATGTTTGAATCGAAAGGAAATATATCTGTATCACAAATTTTTAAATATTATATATTTCTGAGAAAATAAATTTTATTTAAAAATCAATAAAATATATTTGGAGCGCATATATTAATATATTACAACAAAATATATTTGCAAACTAAATTTCTCAAATAAAATATGTGTTTAAATACAAATAAATTAATTGTTTAGGAATTTATCCAAATATATTTTATTTAAAAAAGATATTCAAAACTATTGCTGACTTTTTAGAATTTCAGTTTAAATTTTTCTTAGTTTTGAATTGTACCTCCCATATACTGCATTAACTTCTGTTGAAATCAATCATTTCAAATTTCTGATTTAGTATTCCAAGTCATCATTTCTTGTCAATTCTCTAAGTAATTTATTTTGATCCAAGATTATACGATTTCAATTATTATTATTTTTACGAACATTAAATTTTTTTTAAAAAATAACTTTGCATTATTAAACCATTAATGAAAGGCAGAAAGTCGGGCGGGCCGACTATATAATACCCTACACCTCCCTTACAATGCGATAAAGTTCATTGCGAAAATAATTTGGAATAATTGGTAAGTAGGCAGGAACATATTATCTAATTCTGAGCCGATAATCGCTAAATTAAGCAATATTCGTTCCTAAATTGAGAAACGTCTTTCCGGAAAATATTAATGATCGAAAGTAAAGTACAACTTCTATAGCGCGTTGATACCAAATCAGGAGGAACATATATATGGAGGTTTATATATAAATCTGAACCGATTTTCTCTGAATACCCATTCATGTAAAAAGAACTCTTTCTGTAGAATTTCGTACTGATCGTATATAAAATACAGTCTCTACAGCGCTTACATGTCAAATCGGGGGTAACATATATATGTGGGCTATATCTAAATCTCAACCGATTTCCCTCAAATTTTGCAGTATTAATTCATGTAATAAGAAACCTCTTTCTGCCGAATTTCGTACTGATCGGACTAAAATACACTTTTTACAGCGCTTACATATAAAATCGGGGGTAACATATATATGGGGGCTATATCTAAATCTGAACCGATTTTCTCCGAATTTGGCAGTATTTCTTCATGTAATAAGAAACCTCTTTCTGCCGAATTTTACACGGATCGGTTATAAAATAATTTTTTTACGGCGCTTACATTTGAAATCGGGGGTAACGTATATATGGGGGCTATATCTAAATCTGAACCGAGTTCTTCCAAATTTAACAGTGTTCATTCATATAATAAGAGACCTCTTTCTGCTGAATTTCATACTGATCGGATATAAAATAAAGTTTTTACAGCGCTTACATGTCAAATCGGGGCTAACATATATATGGGGGCTATATCCAAACCTGAACCGATTTTAACCAAATTAAATAGGGATCGTCCTTGGAAAGATATGTGTAAAGTTTCGTCAAGATCGGGCCATAATTGCGACCTGTACTTTGATTACAAGAATACATCTACAGACAGACGGACATAGCTAAATCGACTCAGAAAGAGTCGATCGGTATAATAAACCAGTAAGGAAAGGCAAGTCGGGCGGTGCCGGGACTATATAATACCCTACACCACTCTCGCAATATTGAATAACTCTGATATATAAATTTTGTAATTCATGTATAAATTGTTTACATAAATTTACTTTTGGGACATTTTATACTTAAATAATACCCTGTACCACAGTGTGGTGTAGGGTATAAAAACGATTGGATCTAAAGAACCAAATCGGATGAAACATATATATGAGAGCTATAGCTAAATCTTAACCGATTTTCTTCAAATTCGGCAATGTTGGTTCATGGATCAAGAAACTCTACCATTCTAAATTTCAAAACGATCGGATGTAAAATACAGCTTCTATAGGACTAAAGGACCAAATCGGACGAAAGATATATATGGGAGCTATATCTAAATCTGAACCGATTTTCTTCAAATTCGGCAATGTTGGTTCATGGATCAAGAAACTCTACCATTCTAAATTTCAAAACGATCGGGTATAAAATACAGCTTCTATAGGACTAAAGGGCCAAATCGGACGAAACATATATATGGGAGCTATAGCTAAATCTTAACCGATTTTCTTCAAATTCGGCAATGTTGGTTCATGGATCAATAAACTCTACCATTCTAAATTTCAAAACGATCGGATGTAAAATACAGCTTCTATAGGACTAAAGGACCAAATCGGACGAAAGATATATATGGGAGCTATATCTAAATCTGAACCGATTTTCTTCAAATTCGGCAATGTTGGTTCATGGATCAAGAACTCTACCATTCTAAATTTCAAAACGATCGGATGTAAAATACAGCTTCTATAGGACTAAAGGGCCAAATCAGACGAAACATATATATGAGAGCTATAGCTAAATCTTAACCGATTTTCTTCAAATTCGGCAATGTTGGTTCATGGATCAAGAAACTCTACCATTCTAAATTTCAAAACGATCGGGTGTAAAATAAAGCTTCTATAGGACTAAAGGACCAAATCGGACGAAAGATATATATGGGAGCTATATCTAAATCTGAACCGATTTTCTTCAAATTCGGCAATGTTGGTTCATGGATCAAAAAACTCTACCATTCTAAATTTCAAAACGATCGGATGTAAAATACAGCTTCTATAGGACTAAAGGGCCAAATCGGACGAAACATATATATGGGAGCTATAGCTAAATCTTAACCGATTTTCTTCAAATTCGGCAATGTTGGTTCATGGATCAAGAAACTCTACCATTCTAAATTTCAAAACGATCGGATGTAAAATACAGCTTCTATAGGACTAAAGGGCCAAATCGGACGAAAGATATATATGGGAGCTATATCTAAATCTGAACCGATTTCAACCAAATTCAATAGCGATCTTAACAGCCGCGAAATACTCTAAACTGCAAAATTTCAGAACGATCGGAGTGAAATTGCGACCTGTAGTCGACGAACAACTTTACATGGACAGACGGACGGACGGACATCGTTAAATCGACTCAGCTAGTGATTCTGAGTCGATCGGTATACTTTAAGGTGGGTCTAGCTGTGTTATTTTAAGGTGTTACAAACATCTGCCGTGAAACAAACTTATAATACCCTGTACCACAGAGTGGTGTAGGGTATAAATATTATGACGGAAACAAAGATTTGTTTAGAACAACACCTTGCCAAATATATAACATTTGTGAGTGACAAATGTAAAATGTTTAGAATTTACTCTAAATATTTACATATTTCAAGCAGAATATGTTTTGGACAATATACTACAGAAGCGATTTTTTTCAGAGTTTAAGGGCCTGTCTCCACACACACACACAAAATTTAGGCGGACACGCCCCTACGTTTAAAGGCTATTATATTATAAATTCAAAACAACAAATTTTGTTTTGATCCGTGCACCCTACATACGGCCCAAATAGGTTTGAATTGCAGCGCTGTGCTTTTGTATCCTACCGGAACAAACCGCATGCCGCTGTTAATGATTTGATTTCCATTTTCCCTTTGATCACTTTTGACTCCGAAGTCAATTTTGACTGTTGACTTCCTGTATTTCGTTTCCTGTTTCCACACGGGGCCAAATCGCCTTTTTTTGATATGTTTGAATCGAAGGAAATATATCTGTATCACAAATTTTTAAATATTATATATTTCTGAGAAAATAAATTTTATTTAAAAATCAATAAAATATATTTGGAGCGCATATATTAATATATTACAACAAAATATATTTGCAAACTAAATTTCTCAAATAAAATATGTGTTTAAATACAAATAAATTAATTGTTTAGGAATTTATCCAAATATATTTATTTAAAAAAGATATTCAAAACTATTGCTGACTTTTTAGAATTTCAGTTTAAATTTTTCTTAGTTTTGAATTGTACCTCCCATATACTGCATTAACTTCTGTTGAAATCAATCATTTCAAATTTCTGATTTAGTATTCCAAGTCATCATTTCTTGTCAATTCTCTAAGTAATTTATTTTGATCCAAGATTATACGATTTCAATTATTATTATTTTTACGAACATTAAATTTTTTTTAAAAAATAACTTTGCATTATTAAACCATTAATGAAAGGCAGAAAGTCGGGCGGGCCGACTATATAATACCCTACACCTCCCTTACAATGCGATAAAGTTCATTGCGAAAATAATTTGGAATAATTGGTAAGTAGGCAGGAACATATTATCTAATTCTGAGCCGATAATCGCTAAATTAAGCAATATTCGTTCCTAAATTGAGAAACGTCTTTCCGGAAAATATTAATGATCGAAAGTAAAGTACAACTTCTATAGCGCGTTGATACCAAATCAGGAGGAACATATATATGGAGGTTTATATATAAATCTGAACCGATTTTCTCTGAATACCCATTCATGTAAAAAGAACTCTTTCTGTAGAATTTCGTACTGATCGTATATAAAATACAGTCTCTACAGCGCTTACATGTCAAATCGGGGGTAACATATATATGTGGGCTATATCTAAATCTCAACCGATTTCCCTCAAATTTTGCAGTATTAATTCATGTAATAAGAAACCTCTTTCTGCCGAATTTCGTACTGATCGGACTAAAATACACTTTTTACAGCGCTTACATATAAAATCGGGGGTAACATATATATGGGGGCTATATCTAAATCTGAACCGATTTTCTCCGAATTTGGCAGTATTTCTTCATGTAATAAGAAACCTCTTTCTGCCGAATTTTACACGGATCGGTTATAAAATAATTTTTTTACGGCGCTTACATTTGAAATCGGGGGTAACGTATATATGGGGGCTATATCTAAATCTGAACCGAGTTCTTCCAAATTTAACAGTGTTCATTCATATAATAAGAGACCTCTTTCTGCTGAATTTCATACTGATCGGATATAAAATAAAGTTTTTACAGCGCTTACATGTCAAATCGGGGCTAACATATATATGGGGGCTATATCCAAACCTGAACCGATTTTAACCAAATTAAATAGGGATCGTCCTTGGAAAGATATGTGTAAAGTTTCGTCAAGATCGGGCCATAATTGCGACCTGTACTTTGATTACAAGAATACATCTACAGACAGACGGACATAGCTAAATCGACTCAGAAAGAGTCGATCGGTATAATAAACCAGTAAGGAAAGGCTAAAGTCGGGCGGTGCCGACTATATAATACCCTACACCACTCTCGCAATATTGAATAACTCTGATATATAAATTTTGTAATTCATGTATAAATTGTTTACATAAATTTACTTTTGGGACATTTTATACTTAAATAATACCCTGTACCACAGTGTGGTGTAGGGTATAAAAACGATTGGATCTAAAGAACCAAATCGGATGAAACATATATATGAGAGCTATAGCTAAATCTTAACCGATTTTCTTCAAATTCGGCAATGTTGGTTCATGGATCAAGAAACTCTACCATTCTAAATTTCAAAACGATCGGATGTAAAATACAGCTTCTATAGGACTAAAGGACCAAATCGGACGAAAGATATATATGGGAGCTATATCTAAATCTGAACCGATTTTCTTCAAATTCGGCAATGTTGGTTCATGGATCAAGAAACTCTACCATTCTAAATTTCAAAACGATCGGGTATAAAATACAGCTTCTATAGGACTAAAGGGCCAAATCGGACGAAACATATATATGGGAGCTATAGCTAAATCTTAACCGATTTTCTTCAAATTCGGCAATGTTGGTTCATGGATCAATAAACTCTACCATTCTAAATTTCAAAACGATCGGATGTAAAATACAGCTTCTATAGGACTAAAGGACCAAATCGGACGAAAGATATATATGGGAGCTATATCTAAATCTGAACCGATTTTCTTCAAATTCGGCAATGTTGGTTCATGGATCAAGAAACTCTACCATTCTAAATTTCAAAACGATCGGATGTAAAATACAGCTTCTATAGGACTAAAGGGCCAAATTAGACGAAACATATATATGAGAGCTATAGCTAAATCTTAACCGATTTTCTTCAAATTCGGCAATGTTGGTTCATGGATCAAGAAACTCTACCATTCTAAATTTCAAAACGATCGGGTGTAAAATAAAGCTTCTATAGGACTAAAGGACCAAATCGGACGAAAGATATATATGGGAGCTATATCTAAATCTGAACCGATTTTCTTCAAATTCGGCAATGTTGGTTCATGGATCAAAAAACTCTACCATTCTAAATTTCAAAACGATCGGATGTAAAATACAGCTTCTATAGGACTAAAGGGCCAAATCGGACGAAACATATATATGGGAGCTATAGCTAAATCTTAACCGATTTTCTTCAAATTCGGCAATGTTGGTTCATGGATCAAGAAACTCTACCATTCTAAATTTCAAAACGATCGGATGTAAAATACAGCTTCTATAGGACTAAAGGGCCAAATCGGACGAAAGATATATATGGGAGCTATATCTAAATCTGAACCGATTTCAACCAAATTCAATAGCGATCTTAACAGCCGCGAAATACTCTAAACTGCAAAATTTCAGAACGATCGGAGTGAAATTGCGACCTGTAGTCGACGAACAACTTTACATGGACAGACGGACGGACGGACATCGTTAAATCGACTCAGCTAGTGATTCTGAGTCGATCGGTATACTTTAAGGTGGGTCTAGCTGTGTTATTTTAAGGTGTTACAAACATCTGCCGTGAAACAAACTTATAATACCCTGTACCACAGAGTGGTGTAGGGTATAACAATGGATCTATCTCTTCTCCTTTTGGGTGTTACAAACAAATGCACAAAGTCATAATACCCTGTACCACAGTGTGGTGTAGGGTATACAAATTAAACACAATTAACGTATTTTCTGAATTCTTAAGTGCAAATAAATATTTGTTTCGGAAATAATAGTCCCAAGTAAAAACATATTGGGATGTAAACAAAGATTTGTTTAGAATAACATTATCCCAAATATATACTTTTTGTGTGTACCCAATATTTTATGTTTAGAGTGTACCCTAAACCTACATATGTCTCAAGCCGAATATGTTTGGAACAATATACTGGAGAAGCGATTTTTTTTCAGCGTGCATATGACGCCTATTTCTCATAATAAAAATAAAGTTTCATGATTCTTCATGGTCGCAATCAGAAATAGGCATCATATGGATGCAGCAAACGAAATACAGAACGTCAAAATTGACTTCGGAGACAAAAGTGATCAAGGGGGAAAATAGAGCCATTGATAAACCATGAACAATGGTATGCGGTTTGTTTCGGTAGGATACCAAATATCAGCGCTGCAACTAAAACCTTTTTGGGCCGTATGTAGGGTGCACGGATCAATAAAATGTTTGTTTCATTATTTCACTGAAAATCGTATTCGACACAAAATGTCTTTGCTTAGGGATGGCGATGTCTTTAGTTTTACAACATTTTTTCAGTGTAATTGATTTCTTAACTAATGAAACAATAAAAAATAGTTTTGTTGCACTGTTTATCGTATTGAAATTCGTTGCAGAATTGAACACGCAGTCGGTAAGGGGGTAACCGGTAACCAAATGCGTCCTTCTCCAACAAACACTGCAATTCTGCGGGGGAAAATTGCAAGTGTGAATATGAAATTATGAAGCGTATTGTTGTAATTCATCATTTGTGAATTAGCCAAAAACTGTATAAAACTCGGTACTGAACATGTGCCGGTGTGCGTGTGTTCGTGTGTATAACTATGTGTCTGGCATTTTTGTCGCAAGAGAGCAATTTTGTCCGCGAACGCAAAGCAACTAACAGAGCAATCAAAACTCAAGTTCCACAGAATACGGAGAGGAGAGTATTGAGTTAGTTGAGTTCCACCACGTGGTCTGACCTAAAAACAGTGTGTCAGAGTGTGTCAATGGAAAAGTTGGTGAAAATTACTTCCCCTCTCTAAGAATGAGAAATGATTTTTTCACCAACTGTGGATTGATGTAATGTAAAGTGTACTTTACATCCAGATATGTATTACTACATATCGCTTCCTTCGTCCAAGAGCGAAAATTTACATTTAAAAATTGTAATCGACACAATAATAAAAAAGTAATACCTATAAGTCACAGTACAGCATTTTTCAGCTAATTGATTTATGACTCAATTCTCAGAAAAGGACATGAAAGTAGGCGCAAAAATAGGAACTTCTTCATCATTTATTTAGTCAAGTTGGCTCAATTAATAATTTGTTTTAAGTATTTTTCAATATTTTACTGACAGATATTTTATGAATTTGTGGGCATTTTTTGCGCTTTTTAATACCCTAGATGCACTTGTTTCGGGTAGGGTTGTTCCGCATTTTTTCTCCTATTCAATATCTACAACTTTGCTTCAGACACAAAAGAGATGTTCCGATATACCCAGAAAAAATATATAAAAATGCAAAAAATCCACCTTGAGCAAAAAAAATTAGTATGACCATTAAATTATTAATTGGGCCAACTTGACTAAACAAGTGATGCATAGTTCTTATTTTTGAATTGAGTCCCAAAATCATGTGTTGTACTGAGTTATGGTTTTAATATGAAAAGGGAATGCAATTTTTTTCTTTTATAAGTGCCCTATCCTCGATAAGTACCCATTAAATACCGTGTAAGACAAACGAAACCGTAACTTAACTTTAGCGCAGACATAACGTTGCCCGCTGGAGCAATTCCCAAGACTTGAAAACGTGACTTTTGACTCAGACATTAACATTAAAAATTTTAACAACATTATTTTATATTTCCTTAATTTTATTTTAACATTTCATTACTTATTTATAATTCCATTCCTAAAGAATCGCAAAAGTGCCTTCTTTTTCGCTGTTTTGTTGATTTTGCTTGCAATTGCACGTAAACGTACCGACCAAATCAAATTTCAGCAGATTCAGCCGTCCGTGTACGTTTCGTTGGCTAATCGTTTACACTGTCAGATTGAATTAGCTGATTGGTTACGCTGCGGGGGCGTTACGGTTACGTTTGCTTAACCCAGCCTTCTCGAATAATGTAATACAGGTGGGAGATCCCAGAACGTTGAACAAATTTTTCACTCTTTGAAAGTCTAATGTCATTGGAAATGTTGTGTAAAATACGAAATATGAAAACATTTAGATGATTGCTGCAGAAATTATAGGAATTTTGTGTTCAAATGAGTCTGTCAACTTGTGCGGGGGTACTACGCAGTATGTTCAAAAAAAAATCGCGAAATCTATTTTGTCCCCTTCAAAGTAATTCCCCTCGGATATAAAAAAATTCTGCCAACGTTTTTTCCCATCCTCGACTTCAAATAACCATTTTTTTGTGATCTTGTTCAGCTCCTCCTTCGATGCCGTCTTTATCTCCTCAATCGTGGCGTAGCGTCGTCCTTTCATGGGCCTTTTCAGTTTTGGGAACAAAAAATAGTCACAGGGGGCTATGTCAGGGGAATACGGTGGCTGCGGCACCATTACTGTGTTGTTTTTGACCAAATATTCGCGCACAAGCAACGATGTGTGTGCAGGGGCGTTATCATGGTGAAAAAGCCAGTTTTTGTTCTTCCACAAATCCGGGCGTTTTTGGCGGATTGCTTCGCGCAATTTGCGCATAACTTGCAGGTAATATTCTTTATTGGCCGTACTACCCTGTTAAAAGAACTCATAATGCAACACGCCCCTGCAATCGAAGAAAAGTGTGAGCCAAACCTTTACGTTCGACCGAACTTGGCGCGCTTTTTTCGGTCTTGGTTCATGCAGCAGCTTCCATTGGGATGATTGAGCTTTAGTTTCCACGTCGTAACCATAAACCCATGATTCGTCACCAGTTATTACCCTATGGAGCAAATTTGGGTCGTCACGGACCGAGTTCAACATCTCCTGAGCAATGTTAACGCGATGCTGTTTTTGGTCCAAATTGAGCAATTTTGGCACGAATTTAGCGGCGATCCGACTCATGCCCAAATCATTGGTTAAAATCGAATGGCACGAGCTAATCGATATCTTTAGATCCTCAGCAACTTCTCTAATGGTAATTCGTCGATTGGCCAATATTATTTTATTCACTTTATCAATGTTTTCGTCTGTTGTTGACGTGCTCGGGCGTCCGGCACGCTGTTCGTCTTTCGCATCTTCTCGGCTTTGGTCCAAGGTAGCTTCACCATATGCCACAGTCAACATTCGGAATGCGTCAGCGCACTTTATTTTGTTTTTCACACAAAATTTGATGCAGATTCTTTGATCCATTTTCTGAAATAGATAAAAATCGAAGACAAGTTAAAACACATCCAAGCACAACAGCTGTCAAAAATGAACTAAACATTCAAAATGGCCGACCTTGTCAGCATAAGTAAGGGACATGAGTACCAACATAACGCTACAAAATTATCAAAAATCAAATACACGTAGCCCGTGGAAATTAAAAATTTCCGATATTTTTTAAACATACCTCGTACACCTTTTCAAGATTGCAATGAGAGCATATAAATTAATATGGGTAATTGTAAATTTGTATTGAGAGAATATAAAATAATATTGGAAAATATAAATTTATAATGAGAACATATAAATTCATAGTAAGATGTGTAAATTCATATTGGAAAATGTAAATTGCAATGAGAAAATATAAATTCATATTGCGAAATGTAAATTTTCGAAATGAGAAAACATAAATTCATAATGAGAAACTTTTAAATCAATTTATCGAATATTACAATTTATTTGATTTGAAAAGTAGGCTTTGTTTTAATGTTTACGAGTACATATCACATATCGATACCCCCATTCTAAACTATGCTAAGTGCAAAAAGGTAGTTTTTCAGGAGAGGCGATCAAAGTTCGATGATTTTTTTAATTTCTGTGGAATTACCTTATAATGCAAATCGAATGGCCTGTACTATTTTGTGAATAATTTTTGATTGGCTTGACGGATAAACACCAAATTTTGACTGAATATAATTTGGAATATCGTCGGCTTAATGCTATTTTGGTCCATACGCCATTTTTGTGTTTTTTGAGTTAGGAGTTGATAATATGGGTTTCAAGCATGCTCTTTCAGAATATGCAATCATTTTTTTCCTATCTCGTCTAGTTTTCGAGATATTGGTAGGGTAAATTTATTTAACCCTGAATAACGGGGAATAATTTTGATATTTTTCTTCTATGTCACCATTTTTCTATCGCCCTATATTTTTGACTCAGTATTTTACGTTCTTTCGATCACAATATGTAAATTACTGTCCTTCCATACCGGCCCTTTTTGTGGTCCATGTAATACAAATACGAAAAAATATTAAAATAAAAGTGGATATGGACCAAAATGCCAAGTACAAAAATTGTTATAACTTGCTTATTTTTGGATGTAATGGCATAGAAATGCATGAGAATCATACAAACACTGTTGGGAACTCTATGAAATAAAAAGTGTGTAACTCTTCAATCCCGTTTTTACTCAAACAATAAATTGCGTTTTTCTCCGATCATACAAAATGGCGTATGGAACAAAATAGCATTAAGCCGATGATCTTTAGAAATTAAAAATGCAATCTCCCTAAAACTATGCTAAGTCGACTTAGCATGTTTTAGAATTGAGGTATCGATATAAGCTATATGTCGTTGCAATATGCAATACAAAGGTGTGAGTAAGTTCTTAGATTGCAAACATTTATTCCCCACACATTGTATGGAAACATTTTTGACCGGAATTTCAAATTGTCCAATCTGCAGAGCTGAAATAGTTGGTAAATTAGAATTGTGTGGTATTTTTTGTGTATTAAATTGTTGTTCATTTTTGTGTAGGAAAAAATTGTGTCAACGCCGACAATACAAAAACAACCATATACAGGATAGAGAAAGAATTGTTAGCTCAGTGTTACGAGGCGAAGATTGGTCAGCACTTGCTTCCATTTTAGGAATAAACCAGCGCAACATTGGGTTTCAAGTGGTACCACAGAAAGGAAAGGTTGGACAATAATCAGTTGGAGTTTTTTATCTACTATTTTTATGTAGTTTTTCTTAATTCTCAATATCTTATCAGTAACAGAATTAAATCTTATCAATATGAATTTGTATTTTCTCATTAATATTTTACATTTTCCCAATACGACTTTATATTACTCATTATGAATTTATATGTTCTCATTACAAATTTTCATTTTCCATTATGAATTTACACATCTTACTATGAATTTACATGTTCTAATTATAAATTACATTTTCCAATATGATTTTATATTCACTCAATACAATTTTACAATTGTCAATATGAATTTACACATTCTAGTTACAAGTTTATATTCTTCATTATTTTCTCGTTTCGAATTTATATTTATCAACACAAATTTGTATATTCTCATAACGAATTTACATTTCGCAATATGAATTTATATTTTACCTATCAACGTTATGTGCTATTAAATTTCAAAAAGTATCATGTAATAGGACTTTATTATGACTTAGGTCAACATGTTTTTATTAATATCTTTTTAAAAAACTTTGTTCAAAAAGTGTGGTTTTCTCCTAAAAAAGTATTGTTAATAGAATATGATAGTAATCAAACTCAAATCTTTCATAAATCGTCTATCGAGAAAAATCAAACTCCATTGGTCACTCCGTTGACAACACTTCGAAATATTGACCAGGGAGCCCATAAATTATCTATCTATATATAGTGTCCGCTATCTAACGTTTTTTTTCAACTAGTGCTTATTTCGTGAATGGTAACACTTAGATCATGTCGGATTTGACAGATAATTAGTTTTATCCTTCCGCTGAACGAATATGGTTGTGTATACGTTGTGGTTGTGTATGTAAGTCGATCGCAAGTGGGCCTGCGATCGACTTACAGAAGATGCCGATTTTGCCAAAAAATCATCTTTTCAGATGAAGCTCATTTTGATCTTGGCGGGTATGTAAACAAGCAAAATTGTCGCATTTGGGGCACAGAAAACCCGCACGCATACATTGAAAGGCCGATACACCCAAAACGAGTCACTGTTTGGTGCGGATTTTGGTCCAGAGGCATAATTGGGCCATTTTTCTGATATTTTATTGATATTGGCAACATTTGGTTTCAACAGGACGGCGCTACGTGCCACACAGCCGAAGCTACACTCGATGTTTTGCGCCCTGTTTTTGAAGATCGCATATCAGCCGCAGAGCTGATGTCGTTTGGCCACCTCGGAGCTGCGATTTGACACCGTTGGACTATTATTTGTGGGGTGCCCTCAAAGATAAGTGTTACGCCGACAAGCCAGAGACAATTGACGCATTAAAGGACAATATTCGATAATGTGCTTAAAAATTGGACCGATCGTGTAGGCTACTGCATGGCCAACCGGGGCAGCCATTTGAATGAAATTATTTTCCGTTATTAACCGGAAGGATTGTACTTTCAAATAAAAAAAGAAATTTGAGAAAATATTCAGTGTTTTTTTTATAGCATTTTCAAAAAAAAAGTTATTTGGCGGACCCTTTATATAAAGAAGAATGTGTGTTTGTTTGTTTGTTTGTACCGAATAGGCATCTAAACGGCTGGACAAATCTTCTTCAGTCTGCATAATTGGTCCAAAAATCGGCTAGATCGTACAAATGGGCGTGGCCTCGCCAATATATGCCAAATTTTTAAATTGAGATATCTTGAACAATTTATTAGCGAGAGTGCTGTAATTTTGTGTACATGTATCTGGTAGCAGTCTACGTGTTTGGTCTAAAAATGGGAGGGATCCGGTCAATGGGCGTGGCCCCGCCCATATAAGCCAAATTTTGAAATTTATATATCTTGCACAATTTATTAGCGAGAGAGCTGTTATTTTGTGTACATGTATCTGGTAGCACTCTACGTGTTTGGTTCAAAAATGGACGGGATCGGTCCAATGGGCGTGGCCCGCCCATATATGCCAAATTTTAGAATTGTGATATCTTGAACAATTTGTTAGCGTGAGTGCTGCAATTTAGTGCACATGTATCCGGAGGCAGTCTACGTTACAGGTCCAAAAATGGGCGGGATCGGTCCTATGGGCGTGGCCCCTCCCATATAAGCGAAATTTTGAAATTGAGATATCTTGGACAATTTACACTATGCAACTGTCATCCACTTCCAAGGGAAGTGGATAACAGTTTCTGGTGCAACTAGGAGTCACAAACACATAAAAAAAAATTAAAAAAATTTTCATGGTAAATTTTTTAAAAAAAATTTTTTTTTTTAGAATTCCAACTTTAATGAAATTAAATCTATTTTTTAAGCTTTTGTTTATTTGATTTTCGTAAGTTAACGCCATTAATGTATGTTTTTTCTAATGTAATTAATGTACGTAATAAAAATGTTTGTAGAATTTCCTGATGATGATCCACGATGAGGATCGAAATATTGAAAAATAAATAAAATTCAATAAAATGAAAACTCTTTGGCCTCGAGCTCAATTAATAAAATAACCAGGCGTAGGTGATTATTGGTCTAATCACGCTCATGTAAAGCCAGTGAGTCATATTTGGACGTAGTTCCCATTTTGAACCTACAGCTCTTTTGCATAACGACCAAAATCTGCGGACCTTTGTAACTCTTTCTTCAAGATGATCTTTCCAGTACAGCTTCTGATCCAAGATTACTCTCAAGTATTTAACCTTTTTAGTTATAGCAATTGTCTTATTCAGGAATCGATGCCGGGTAAAACGGTGGATCTTCGTTTTCCTTGTAAATAGACATATTTAATTTATAAAATAACCCATACGTCATTTGACCCACAAATAATCCACCTATTCCTTAGCATATTGTTGATCCAGTTTTTCAGTGCCAGGTCAACCTGAAACTCGTCTAAGGACTAGATAAGTTTATCGGTATTTACATTGTTAAATGCGCCCTCAATGTTGATCTTGGCGGGTATGTAAACAAGCAAAATTGTCGCATTTGGGGCACAGAAAACCCGCACGCATACATTGAAAGGCCGATACACCCAAAACGAGTCACTGTTTGGTGCGGATTTTGGTCCAGAGGCATAATTGGGCCATTTTTCTGATATTTTATTGATATTGGCAACATTTGGTTTCAACAGGACGGCGCTACGTGCCACACAGCCGAAGCTACACTCGATGTTTTGCGCCCTGTTTTTGAAGATCGCATATCAGCCGCA
Source organism: Eudasyphora cyanicolor (assembly GCA_963930755.1). Taxonomy (NCBI): domain Eukaryota; kingdom Metazoa; phylum Arthropoda; class Insecta; order Diptera; family Muscidae; genus Eudasyphora; species Eudasyphora cyanicolor. Next base: position 98,707,454 of record OZ005737.1, read on the forward strand.
GAGCTGATGTCGTTTGGCCACCTCGGAGCTGCGATTTGACACCGTTGGACTATTATTTGTGGGGTGCCCTCAAAGATAAGTGTTACGCCGACAAGCCAGAGACAATTGACGCATTAAAGGACAATATTCGATAATGTGCTTAAAAATTGGACCGATCGTGTAGGCTACTGCATGGCCAACCGGGGCAGCCATTTGAATGAAATTATTTTCCGTTATTAACCGGAAGGATTGTACTTTCAAATAAAAAAAGAAATTTGAGAAAATATTCAGTGTTTTTTTTATAGCATTTTCAAAAAAAAAAGTTATTTGGCGGACCCTTTATATAAAGAAGAATGTGTGTTTGTTTGTTTGTTTGTACCGAATAGGCATCTAAACGGCTGGACAAATCTTCTTCAGTCTGCATAATTGGTCCAAAAATCGGCTAGATCGTACAAATGGGCGTGGCCTCGCCAATATATGCCAAATTTTTAAATTGAGATATCTTGAACAATTTATTAGCGAGAGTGCTGTAATTTTGTGTACATGTATCTGGTAGCAGTCTACGTGTTTGGTCTAAAAATGGGAGGGATCCGGTCAATGGGCGTGGCCCCGCCCATATAAGCCAAATTTTGAAATTTATATATCTTGCACAATTTATTAGCGAGAGAGCTGTTATTTTGTGTACATGTATCTGGTAGCACTCTACGTGTTTGGTTCAAAAATGGACGGGATCGGTCCAATGGGCGTGGCCCGCCCATATATGCCAAATTTTAGAATTGTGATATCTTGAACAATTTGTTAGCGTGAGTGCTGCAATTTAGTGCACATGTATCCGGAGGCAGTCTACGTTACAGGTCCAAAAATGGGCGGGATCGGTCCTATGGGCGTGGCCCCTCCCATATAAGCGAAATTTTGAAATTGAGATATCTTGGACAATTTACACTATGCAACTGTCATCCACTTCCAAGGGAAGTGGATAACAGTTTCTGGTGCAACTAGGAGTCACAAACACATAAAAAAAAATTAAAAAAATTTTCATGGTAAATTTTTTAAAAAAATTTTTTTTTTTTAGAATTCCAACTTTAATGAAATTAAATCTATTTTTTAAGCTTTTGTTTATTTGATTTTCGTAAGTTAACGCCATTAATGTATGTTTTTTCTAATGTAATTAATGTACGTAATAAAAATGTTTGTAGAATTTCCTGATGATGATCCACGATGAGGATCGAAATATTGAAAAATAAATAAAATTCAATAAAATGAAAACTCTTTGGCCTCGAGCTCAATTAATAAAATAACCAGGCGTAGGTGATTATTGGTCTAATCACGCTCATGTAAAGCCAGTGAGTCATATTTGGACGTAGTTCCCATTTTGAACCTACAGCTCTTTTGCATAACGACCAAAATCTGCGGACCTTTGTAACTCTTTCTTCAAGATGATCTTTCCAGTACAGCTTCTGATCCAAGATTACTCTCAAGTATTTAACCTTTTTAGTTATAGCAATTGTCTTATTCAGGAATCGATGCCGGGTAAAACGGTGGATCTTCGTTTTCCTTGTAAATAGACATATTTAATTTATAAAATAACCCATACGTCATTTGACCCACAAATAATCCACCTATTCCTTAGCATATTGTTGATCCAGTTTTTCAGTGCCAGGTCAACCTGAAACTCGTCTAAGGACTAGATAAGTTTATCGGTATTTACATTGTTAAATGCGCCCTCAATGTCTATGCAAACAGCAAGTGTATACATTTCTTTACTGAAGGACTCTTTTATGTGGTGCACTACCTCATGTAGAGCTGTTTCCACTGATCTTTCTTTGACATAAGCGTGTTGTTTGAATTTTAGCCTGTCATCCGCTATTTTACTTTTGACCATGTCATCAATTATTCGCTCCATTGTTTTTAAGAGGAAAGAGGTTAGGCTAATGTGTCGATACGCCTTTGGGGTCATATAACTGGCCTTGTCAGACTTTGGTATGAAGATCACCCTTGATTCCTGCCAGTTTTTGGGGTATAAAAATGGGTTAGGCATGCAGTGAACACTCCAGCCAGATGAGTTGATACCAGATCCACCTCATTCTGCAGAAGTGCTGCAAATATTCCATCCGGTCCAGCAGCCTTAAGAGGAGAGAAACTTTTAATCGCTTCTTTAACTATACCATCTGTTATATACGATGCAATACATTCTGTAAATAACATATGTATGGTAAATTCCTTATATTTTATTTATTATAATGTCACTCTTATCAATGAATCATTTTCTTTGAACCATTGAAATCATTTAATATTCATAGAAAATATGGCTTATGCATACAAGTTTAAAACATAAAGATTTGATTTGTTATATTTTATATTGAAAATTCAAAAAAAGTATAATACATATTACAGATAACTTTGAAAACTTTATAATTTTAAAAAATACTTTAGTTGTACTTATATAAATGCAAACCGGCCAACACATTATCGAAATATTTGAAGTTTGACCTTGTTCGAATATTAGGTATCGATTTGTAAACCTATAGTGGATTCATCTTTCAACATGTTGTCTATGAACAATTTTCATCGGGAACCAACATTTATGATTTAGAACATAGAATTTGACTGAAATTTAAATAGAAATTATATACAATAAATATTATATAATTAGTTTTAAATGTCATATAGTTTGTATGCTCACTTATTTTCCGCAATTTATAAATTTCTTCCCCACTGCATTTTTCATATATCCAAATAAAGATCATTGCGCGATCTTAAATTAAATTAATCTGAAAAGAAATCAAACGTAATTATTTATATACGAAAAAGTATTCAAATAAATGTTGAAATATAGGAGATATATATACGTTGTAATATTTGATACAATTGGTCACTCTTCTACGTCACAAATACGCATAATACCACTGTTTTACTAAAAAATTTAAAATATATTATTTTTAATTATAACACATTTCCCTAAATGATTTTAAATTTGTATTATTTATGAGCTGTTAGCAGTCATATTTAATAAATATTTACTTTTAATTAAAATAAATGTGTTTTCCAAATTCCATAACTAGCCAATAATTTTTATTTCAGGGCTATAATATTAAATTTTAATGTTTCTAACAATTTTTCCTTTTGTCTCTTCCAGTATTACAAAACCTGTTAATCTTATTTTGTTGTCCATTTTGATTTTTAGTGTTCGCGCATAAATCTCTTCACGGAACATCACCGTAAATGACATACAGCCAATATAACTAAGACGCACAATCTCAATTTCTTTCGCTTATCTTCACCACATATACTCGTATACATACATACGAGAACACACATATGACGACTATTCTGTTGTAATCACGATACCTAACCTAAGCTATGTCTGCAGGTATGTTGGGATTGAAAATGGGCAATATCGGTCCATTTTTTAATATAGCCCCCATCTATAGCATCTCCCCGATTTGACTTCTTAACGTCGTAGAGACCACAAATGATCGGGCTGAAAATTGGTAACTGGCACAAAGTGGGCGTTACTGCCACGTCCCTTCTAGTAACTCTCACGCACTTTTATATATCTGGTAATAGAATGCCATCATTACGCTTTATTAATCGTGTTTCTGGTCCGCTCTTAAAGTAAACTCACTTTTTAATACGAAAGAAATCATGCAAAATGAGTAGTTTTGACATTTAAAATTTCCACGGCTTTTGTTGATGTTGTCATCCCATTAAGAAAATTCCTATTACTATATCAGTAAACTGATTGGGCTTCGTTTTTGTAGTTTATAGGTATAGAATCCCATCCGCGGAACATAATTAAAATCGCGAGGAAAACATAAGTCGCAAGAAAGATGTCTGAAAATTAAATATTTGCAAGCAATTATCAATGTACATTTTGTGCGTTTCTAAATAGCTGTCATATAAGCCACGGTTCATTCAAATCGGTCCACGAAGTCAGGAGATACAAGGGTCAATATTTCAAATTTTGACACCCTATATCTTCGTAACCTATCACGCTAGGAAGCTGTATTTTTGGCACATCTCATACCCATAGTACTCTGCAATCCCACCAAGTTTTGACGCGATTGGAATAAAATTGAAATAAAGTGGGCCCTTTGACCTGTTTTTCCCCATATGGTAGTTCTTTCTGTCATAGGTCAAAAATTAGATCTTTCTCAAATTCCCAGAAAACGTTATCCTAGTATGTGGGAGTTATGACCCACAATATTAAAAAAATTAAATGAAAACTGAATGCAGGGGGGGAAGTCAAATTTCAGAAAATTAATTTCGGTAACTTTTCGGGGAAATAAAAATATAAAAATGTTCCATATGTACTCTACCGATGGTGCAAATTTTGGAGTGGGACCGACTTTGGTTCAGAAGTTACGTTATAAGTAATTACTGAAAATCTTCACCAAATTACACAGAAAAAATATTTCCATGTGTTTTCAATTATATTTTGCTTGTTGAATTTTTTTAAATATTATTTTGTAAGTTGAAGATTTTCAGTAATTATAACGTAACTTCTGAACGAAAGTCGGTCCCACTCCAAAACTTACAACATCGGTAGAGTACATATGGACCATTTTTTTAATTTTTATTTCCGCGAAAAGTTACCGAAATAAATTGTTTAAGATAAAATCCATAAATTTAAGAAACAATATTTTCTATTTTCAATTTCTTATGATTTGTAGCATTAAAACCAACTTCAAAAAACCATTACAGGGGGAAAAAATAAATTTTTCTGAACTTTGACCTCGCCGACTGCCTCCAATTTTCATTTAATTTTTTTTAAATTGTGGGTCATTACTACCACATCTAGGATAACGTTTTCTATGCATTTGAGAAAGATCTAATATTTCACCTGTGGCACTTGAGAAAGAACTACACATATATAGATTATGTTTGGAAAAACTATATGATATTGCAAAGGCAACCAATCAAAATGTAAAAGTTATGAAATCAAATGTTATAAAAAATTAGCACTTTATAACAACACTTAAATTCAAAATTAAAATGTTTAAAGACGAACTAGTAAGTGTTGAGTACGCCATTAACTGCGCAGAATCAGGAATAATAAATTCATTTATATTATCAAAGAGTGAAGTTGTAATGCCACTTTCCATTGTCTAAAGACAACTATCCACTAGGTGGCCACTTGGTGAATGACCAATGCTGCCAGAAGATTGGCTTTGCCGCTATGCTGGCGTTTCGCGCGGCTAAGCTCGACAGATGGGGGTGGTTCTTGCCATCCATTCTGACATTTGGACAACATCATAACAAAAAAAGGAAAATCATACCGGTCGTTGACATCCATAAAAAGAAAAAGAGAGAAAAAGGGAACCCGAAGCAAGAGAAAGGAGAGAGAAGAAGAGAAGAAAGGAAAGGAAAAGAAAAGACAAAGAAAGGAACGAAAGAGCAAAAAACAAATGAAAATAAAGGAAATAACTACTCGGAAACAATCAGAATTGGCCTGGCTGATGACTTGTCAGGACTAGGCCCACCCTCTAGAGATCGAACCGACCACACTATGATACCTTCAATATATTCTTCCTTGGTATCCCAAATCTGCATCTCTACTTACGTGCCGTGCATTCATGGCGATAATAGTATACAAAAAAAATTTAATTTCGGATATACATAATTCAAGAGATCATTTCTTAAAATGTACTTTCAAAATTTATCAAAAAAAGAATATAAAAAAACAAAGCTAATCAGTTGAATTTCGTTTGTTTGTTTTCTTATGTTTGATTTTAAAAAAATTTGTTAATTTTCGAGCAGAAAATCGACTTAATTTAATTTGCGTTTTCTAATAAATTTCTTTTTTTCTGAGTTTGACAGACAGGGTTACCATACGTCCTCCTTTGGGAGGACATGTCCTCCTTTTTTACCATTGTCCTCCCTCCTTTTTCAAAAATGTGGGATTTGTCCTCCTTTTTATAATGCTTCAAATGTATTTTTATAGTTGGAACAATCTTGGCTTTGATTATCAAAGTTTTGTTTGAATGGGTGACGCAATTTATTGGTTAATCAATGGAACTTCAATACGACTTACGTCAATATGTTTTTATCCCCTCACCATAGAGAGGAGGGTATACGAGTATATCGTTTTCTACGAGCCAAAAGTGTAACACATCGAATGAGTGACCTAAGACTCCAAGAATGTTTGACGGAAGTTCGGTTTGGGTCATTTTAAATTATTTGAGCAATGTCCGTCCGTCCGTCTGTCTGCTGGCTGATGCCCACGATAACTCTCGAAATGATTAACCGATTGACTTAAAATTTGGTATTCGGTAATATTTTTCTCTATCTCCAGCTAAGTTCGAAGATGGGCCATGTTGGTCCACTATATGTATACTATTGATTCTTTAATACCTTATAAACTACTTACTCGAATCTTCTGAAATTCCACACAATCATAAACCGTGTTACCCGACTGAACTCTCTTACTTGTTTTTAATATCGTTTTAAACAGTTTTTTTCGCTATACCAGACACAAACAGTAGCGTGGACAGACTAATCTCCCTGAATAACGCACAATGGGCAGATGTAAGGAAACGTATATAAATTGAATCGGTAAAAACTATAATTTGCACTAACAAAAGAACGCCTATATAGAATTCTATAAGTATTTGTTCTCAAAGCCGTTTCTGCTAAAGCATATATCTTCCTCAGTTAAATATTTAAAAGTAGACTGCAATAATTAAAGGATCCCACTGGGAATATAATCACATATTTGTAATATAAATATAATTTATTGATCTGCTGTTGTATTAATTTGTGTGTATGTTTTACAACGAATCTAGTCGTTTGTTTTTTTATCCAAAGAGTTCCTTTGTAACATTGACAAATTTTATCCTTATTCGTAATACATACTTCATGTAGACATATAGTATAAGACATTGTCCTTAAAAAAATAATTTTTGATTATATATAATTTTTTAGATTACTGTTTTTTTATTTTAAAAAAGTGTCCTCCGAAGGTTCCTAGAGCATTTTGTAATTGCCACAAATGTCCTCCTTCTCTGGCACGAATGTCCTCCTGTCCGAAAAATGTTTATGGTAACCCTGATTCCAGATGACGTCTTCGGCGGGCACGAAACGGAGGGTGAAATAGCTGATGAACGCCTGGAGCTGGGGACTGGTGGCATCTGTCGGATCTGACAAGGGCATTCTTCGGAGTGTGTCGTCCGAGTTCTTTGTACCGTAAGTCCGATGTTCGTTTTCTTTTATGTTAAGAAAAATACAAATAATTTATTTGCTCTTGCCGTTTATTTCCCCTATCTAGCAAAGATGAAAACGTGAAAATCTGGGCCACTCAACCCCTCTACCACAAGCGAAACTTCCTAGGCCTAACCTCAACCCTGAGAACCCTATTTCACTGTACAAAGGGTCTGAATTTATGTAAGTAACACGATTTTGTCCTTCTGATATCACCGCCACACAATGGGAAAAAAGGGCTAAATACGCGCCCATAGCAGTATTTTCAATCTCATGACTATACCGTTAGAGATAGAGTCTTACGGTGTGGACCATATTCAAGAGAATTCTTTGGAGAAGAAATTGGTGTACCAATATTTTAGTTTATTGTTACCGTGTATCGCGCAGTAGGGCTACAAAAGCGACTTTGTTGAAATTAATGTAGAAACCAGAATATCGTACCAACTTCAGTGACCTTGATTTTAAATTGAGGCTGACAAAATTTAGTTCAAAATCTATTTGAGGTACTTTATTGTGTGTTGCTGCGTTTTAGATATATAGACAATTGAAGTTCAAAAATATTTTTGTCAACATTGCGTTAAAAGTCTACAAAACCGGGCTATGTTTTTGAAATTGAAACCAAAACAACTTCAAAAGGATAAAATAGTAATCTGCTATATTTTTGAAAGCTGGAGTTGTGCAATAATTCACTTACACAATGGGTCGTCCACTGTTAATAAAAGAAATGTTAAATTAAAAACAAAAAATAATCGGACCACCCTAATATATGTACATAAACTGCAGAAGCGTTTAACTATTCATATTTTTATGGTTTTTGTAGAAAAAGTAAACTATAAAAATTACACATATAACCCTAATAATATTAATAGGATCGATATTTTTGATCGTAGGACACTACAACTTGCAGACGGACTTGTACCGGTCGAATTTATTATCCGATTTTGCCGAAAATTCGTAAAAGTTATTTTTTGGACCAAGAGAATCGGTCCATATGTTTCGGGAAAATCGGTTCATAGATAGATGTAGCTCCCACACATATTTAAAGTAAAAAAAATCACTTTTTTAAAGTACAAAAATCTGCAATAATCGCAAAAAGTTGCAGATAAACTAGGTACTGTTGGATTCATCAGTAGGTCACCTCTCTTCTCTATGTCATATGGGAGTATTCCATTTACTCTGGATAATTTTGTTGAAAAACAAATTAATAACTGTATTTTTACTTTCAAATATCTCTTCATTTGAAGAAGTTAAAAATACGTCTTATGCACACAAATGAAGACGAATATAACGTTATTATATGTTACAAGTCCGGTCGCATTTCACCAACAATCGCGAATTCTACAAGCACTGCAGTATATACATTTTATCATCGCAATGTTATTTGAATTTATTAGTAAAAAAGACAAATTTTGAATGGTCATAACTCTAAATCGCCTGGAGATATTTTCATAAAATTTTTAGCTATTTTCATTAAATGTTATCCACAATAAAACGACATTCCCAAAAAACTAATTTTTGGAAGTTGTTTTCAAAGTCCTATGCGCGCATATTTCATCATATTTTCCCATCGTGCGCCACTAATCGCTTTTTATTTGTCTCTTTTATTCACAGTCCTGTCCGTCTGGTCGTCCGAAGTCACCGTAGGTTTGTTGTGGACACTTTTGGAATACCAGGCATCCCAGGTTTGGTGATGCAATTCTGCGCCTCCAACGTTGGGCTGGTCAGCGGTGGCTCTTTCGTGGTGTTGTATTGTGATGTGTAAAATATGTATGTATGTGTGTTTATTTCAACTTTGTTTACTTTTGTTTCTTTTGTTTAGTTTAAGTTAAACTTTCATATTTAAAAATAAAAATTTGAAAATGTTTCTTAAATTTTGTATTTGAACCCTGTGGTTGATAATGGTGAGTATCGGTGTAGAGCAGTGTTCGGCGGCTGGTTAGGCCGAGCCCCGAACGCAATCGGGTTTTCACACGTACACAACACGAACATCATAACAAAGAGCACAAAAGTAAGAAAAAAATGTGTCAGTCGCTCATCAGCGTCCAACAAAGCAGGTTCATGTCGCTTTTTATCGGAAAGTTGGTACACTGAGAAATTATACATATTACCCTTTATTAAATGAAATATATGTGAAAATGGTATTAAGTTAAATAAATTTTATGTTCTACTTCTATTTTAAAACTAAGGACTAATTAATGAATTTTTAACATTTACTTTATTAAAACATTCGTATTTTTCAAATTTTAATCTACGGCAAAAATAAACTTGCACATTAACTTTACTTCTATTTAAAAATGAAGGACTAATAAACTGGATTTTCAACATTTACTTTATTAAAACATTCATTTCTAATTTTTATCAACGGAAAAAATAAACTTGTACATTAATAATATTAGTAATATTTTTCATTTTAATTAATAAAATTTTGTTTGTCGAAATCATCAACTGAAACGAAAATTATTTTTATTTAATTAAAATATATTTTTCAATTCTTTAAAAATAAAAACTTTGATTCGAATTTGCAAGATTTGCGTTATTAAAACGTTCACACCAATTCGTTCTCTTTACGCCGAACACTGGTGTAGAGCAGTGTTCGGCGTAAAGAGAACGTGCCAAAATTGTGTCTGTATTGGTGTGTTTGCACTGAACAAAATTGTTGGTTTTGTTATTATGTGCTGTGTTATACAGACTGGAAAATTATTTTTTACTGACTAAGTATAAAGTGAATTGGTGTGAACGTTTTAATAACGCAAATGTTGCAAATTCGAATCAAAGTTTTTATTTTAAAAGAATTGAAAAATATATTTTAATTAAATAAAAACAATTTTCATTCCAGTTGATTACTACCAATGATTTCGACAAACAAAATTTTATTGATTAAAATGAAAAATTTTACTAATATTATTAATGTACAAGTTTTTTTTTCCGTTGATAAAAATAATGTGAATGTTTTAATAAAGTAAATGTTGAAAATTCAGTTTATTAGTCCTTCATTTTTAAATAGAAGTAAAGTTAATGTGCAAGTTTATTTTTGCCGTAGATTAAAATTTGAAAAATACGAATGTTTTAATAAAGTAAATGTTAAAAATTCATTAATTAGTCCTTAGTTTTAAAATAGAAGTAGAACATAAAATTTATTTAACTTAATACCATTTTCACATTTATTTCATTTAATAAAGGGTAATATCAAAATGTATAACCATTTGGATATAACTTTATTATCAATTAATATGAAACATTTTACGAAAATTATTAAATTCATCCTTTGATTAAAATTTTAAATAGTGCGATTGTTTTAATGCGATCGTTGTTGAAAATCCAGTTAATTAGTTTTTCATATTTAAATGAAATTAGAACATATTTTAATACATCAAAAAATAAGGTACAAACAATAAATGTGATTTCCATAAGTGGAAATAAGAAATGTACAAAAAACCTTTTTTTTAAAAAACGTAGAGTACCAAATTAAACTAGAACATGTTATATACCTCCCTTCGACCAAAAAAATAAATTAGTGTTATTACCATCACGTATTCTAAAGTGCCCAACTTTTTTTGATTACGGCAAATCAGTCGTATGTAAATTTCGTTGGTCATACACTCATTTTATTTTGATCTTCATATACTAAATATTTTTACTGATATATGTATGTCTATCTACAAAATTAAATTTTTATAGGTGTTTTTGGTCTTAATACATTTTACATTTACAATAGAGATCCATATTTTCCCATATGTAACACTTAAATATGCTTTCATTATTTTTCTGCATTTCTCATTGCATAGTGTTATGTAATTGTCACATTTTGTCATATGCTGATTGCACATTTTGATGCTCAATATTTGCTCCGCTTTGGAAATATGTATAATTTCTCAGTGTACCAACTTTCCGATAAAAAGCGACATGAACCTGCTTTGTTGAACGCTGATGAGCGACTGACACATTTTTTTCTTACTTTTGTGCTCTTTGTTATGCTGTTCGTGTTGTGTACGTGTGAAAACCCGATTGCGTTCGGGGCTCGGCCTAACCAGCCGCCGAACACTGGTGTAGAGCCACTTGACCGTCTTCTTCTGTTTCAGCAGGAAAAAAGGGCCAACATTTTCACATTTTCCACCGTCCAAACCTTCGCTTTCCTACTTTTCTTTTTTGTTTCTGTTGCCTGCCATCAACATTCTGTTGCCTGCCATTCAAAATTGTATAGCAATACAGCTGTTTCTATTTTATGCTTCTTCTTCCCTCTTCTAACATGCATTCACCTTTTTTATTAATCTTCTTTTTCAAAGCATGAACCTTTTAAGGGCGCACACTACAAAGTAAACATTATTAAAAAATGTTTGAAAGAGACTTCATTCCATTCACTAACTTAGAAGAAGCATTCCAATTTTCCGAAGGTAAAATAGATTCTAGTAATAATGCGTGATTTTTGGCAACACTGTTTTTGGCCGCTCAGCTGTTTTCGAGTAACATTTTACTGTCAAACACGGTTGACGCACTGGAAGCCAATGTTGAAGAATTTATTCATGAGATATCGTACATTTCTCTAAATTTTATGTTTTTTTTTCTAAATTAAATCGGAAAGCTCTAAAAAAATCACTCGTTAAATCTCTAAATTGTAAACATTCGTACCACTACCGTAGCCTCCTGTAATAAGTTATTAATAAATCCTACTAAATTCAGAAACTTTCTCAATAAAATTCAATATAAAGAATAATTAGAATGTAAGAATTCAACCTTTGGCAAATGCAAATGGTGCTCAGCAACTAATTTGGGACTGTCCAGCATAGCTGTCATTACATACGCACTAAAAGAAGACACCAGAAAAGTGAAACAATGACTTCAATACCCTCAGTACATTTGTCATTTCCCGAATTGCATACAACAAAATTAATAAATCAGAAGCCAATACCAATGCTGTCAAAAATTCCGCACTTTTGATGATGTAACGATTGAGGACACTCATTGCTAAAATGGGAGGTGTTAACGTAAAAATAGTTTGCTGGGTTAATGAACCAATTGCTACCTAAATTAATTATTGCTGACGCTATTAAGCGTGCAATATTTTCAACCGAAATAAATGCTTTGCTGATGTAGCTCCTCGTGCGGCAGCAACTAATGGGAACGGTTTGTTATGCATCGTCACCAGTTTTATTATTATGTTCTAAATTTCTTTAATACAAATTTGTGAAATCAAAGTCCAGTGCAAAATCAACATTATAGCGAGTTTTGCAACGTCGAATAACTTTCAAGAATCCAACCACCACAAATAACTCAACGCAGCAAGTTTTTCTATATAAAAACGTTATAAATGTTTATTGATTTAATTTGGATACATTACATTAGTTGTTTAATTCGTTATAGCTTCAAACACAAGGGACTGCCGTCGCTTTCGCCAAGTGTTAGGTGTTATCAGCTTTGTAAGAAATAAGACAACCGGCCACACGAAAGCGTTTCCAAGAAGCCTTAGCTCTTACCTCAACGAAATCCTATACGAGAATCAAGACTTGTTATAATATTGTTCGCTCTTTTATAGCATTTCGACTAAGCTTTTACATATTACTTACAATACAATCAATATTACACTCAGTATACTAGAGAAAAGCTTTTCTATTGTAAGTCATATGTGTAAAAGAGAAAGACAGTTAAAGCTTTTACATCAGACTCAGTATGTACTCAACTATTACAAGAAACTCTCAATTACATTGAGTTCACTGAGTATTTTAAGAGACAATCTCTCTTAGTTACAATAACCCAGCGGTAAAAATACCCATGATTTAATCGCTGATGTAAGCAATATTTAGTAGCAATCAGTGACGATTCTATCGCTTATATTTCTGCTTACATTTACACACGAGTGTCATAGGCTGCTTAATCGGTGCCCTCTCGCTTACAAGGTAAGGAAAGATGTCAGTAAGTGTCATTTCAATTGTACTTACGTTATAAGTAGAGTTATAAGCAAGCCTGATGGCACTTAAATATATGCAGTCAAATTAGAATGTAATGCACGCCGATTACAGTCTGATTTGCACTTGTAAGGCAATGTTATGAGATGGTACCACTAATCCTGATGATTTTGTAATTGAAAGTCTAATAAACATGCATTTAAATGTATCATTTGTTTATTTAAAAAAAAACTTAAATACGATTGAAAAAATACTTAAATAAAAATAAATAAATTCATTTCACAACAAAAACAAAAGGCACATACTAAAGTGTATACTAAATATCACAACACAAATTCAGATTTTCAGGTTTGAGATAAAATTGTGAAAAAATTATTAAATGCACTTTTCTTTGCAAAATATCTATTTATGAGTTTTTTAAAACAATGCTGCAAATCTTTTTTAAGTGTTTCATTCGTCAAACTCACTTCCTTGACAGCATCTGCAAACAAACAAATAGAAATTTATCAGTATAAATACATATATAAAAAGTGTAAACCAATCTTACCGAGAACCGCATCATGTAGTGTATTATTAACTTAAAACAATTATTTTACTTACCAACTTTCAACAATGTCATCAACCTCTTTGTTGCGCGATCAACTTTGAACTAACATCAATAATAGTGATACATACATATTTCTTGTTATTTATGTATTTTTCCAAAGCCGCTATAACGGAATTTTTTATTTCTTTGCAATTTTTGTGCATATTTACACGAACTAACTCTCCGCTTATATTGTAATCGGAGTTGTAATAAGTAAACGATATTTGTTAGATTACACAAGTATAAAATTCTAAGTACTTAAATCGCTCGCTTAGAATGTCATACTGATGTCATTGATTATACTCTAGGTCAGTGATGCCCAAACACTTGTTAGAACAACGAAGATTAATCGGCTTTTTCATATACACAGCCCGAGCGTCAACGAAAATAAAAACAGAGAGCGTAAAAAACAAAACAAAATTCTTCAGTTGCTTGTTAGTAGTCAGCGAAGAAGGTTTATGTCGCTTTGTTTAATAAAATAAGTACACTGAAAATATTTTACAACAACGAATGATATTTTTTTATTGTATTTATTTTCAATTTAGTATAAAATAATTTTGATTTTTTTACTTTGTTATTTTTAGTTTATCAATATATAAAATTATTTATATATATTTTTTGCCCAATAAATTATTGGCAAAGAACACATGTACCTATTTTCTTGAAGAAAATTTTTTTGTTACATATGCATTGTTTTTATGTTTATTTAATTTTTTATTGGCTTCATTGCTAAAATTTAACACACAAAAACATAAATAGTAAAACAATATAACAACGTAAACAAACAAAACCAAGTGATTTTGTTCAGCGCAATTGTACCACTACAATCTCATTTTTGTGTAACCTAACTAACACATTCTCATTTCTCTTTGTGGGCACCACTGCTCTAGGTACTTCGTTTCATTTACCGCTGGGAAGTACTCGTTTTGCATATCGTCTCTCTTAGGCTCTCTTCGTTACATGGTATTACTGTGTATGTGAGTGTGTTTAGCAAACAATAATTAAGATCGTTAACAAACAGAAAATAAACAATAAATGACAAAAGATGAACATACATAGTTATGGTACAGCAATTATTATAAAATGTATGGTATTTTGTATAAATTAATAGAAAAAGTATAAAAGTAAGGAAATCTCGCTACAACATTCAATAATGAAAAAGCTTTGTTAAGAGCTAGAAAACAACTTACGAGTTGCTAATTTATATAAATGACTATCTAAAGCAGCGATGGGCACACAATACTTCTACAAAATGTTTATGTATTTGTGAGAAGTGTTAACACTCTCTTTATGCACTGCGAGAAATGGTATTTGCATTTTCCAAACATATATTTGTTGGGTAAGATAATAAATAAAGTGGACAACGAACATCATCAAGTAGATTTGTGGTTATTATACGCGTACATAAAGAAATCGAACTTTAAATATGTTATGATTACCCACCTACATACATATTTATTATGCTATGTAAAGTAATCAATCCAAATTTTCCAATAAAAGTACTGCATACTCGTATTGATTATGCCATATTCTTTATTTAATTCTTTATTTTTTCTATTAACCGTTTTCGAGTGTCCAACTTTTTTTTTGGTTAGTATATTTAGGTATTTATAAAAATTTTATTAAAAAATCGTTAAAAGATAATTATATATACATTTAAAATTATTTTAAAAAATTCATTAGTTTATTTAATTTTGACAAAAAGAAAATAATATATACATTTCTGCAGTAACATAATAAATAAATTAAAGTTGTATTTAGAAATGTTTATAAATTCTTCGGTGAAAATACAATACATACATACTAAACTTTATTCCTATACTTGAAGTATGTATTGTAATCATTGCATCATCCATTTTTTCTTTATGTGCACGCTAAGCAACAAGCGACGACACAACCTCGTCGATCAAATGTCCAAGCGCGACTGAATGATAGTGAACTCTCATTCAATATGTGTGCTCATGTACACGTGAGAGGAAAAACCCCGGGTAGTGCTTTTGCCCATCGCTGATCTAAAGTAGACCATATTCCGCGCTCTTTTCTATACGCGTACAATCAGAGGTTAAGTGGTCGAAAATCACTTGGTGAGAATCCAAAATCAAAGTATGCAACTATCAAAATATTTTTTAAATCGGACCAAATCTTAAGATGTTATGACAAAAAACCCGATACATAGAGTGATATCTTAAAGATTTTTTAAATAAAGATAACTTTTGAAAGAGTTATTGGAAAAATCCCAAAAAATTTCACAAAGCGTTTCTTCAGGTGTACTAAAAAAATGGGAAAAATCAAAACCGATATTTTTATGAAACCGTCGATTTGTCGTGGAATTCCCCATATATACTTTATGGTTCTCAGATCATTATTTAGTGGTGTTACAAACGGAGTGACAAGATGAATATACCCCCATCCTATGGTGGAGGGTATAAAAATAGGCTGGGGTGGGGTTTATTCATTTTGTCACTCCGTTTGTAACACCTCTAAATGTTGATCTGAGACCTCATAAAGTATATACAGGGTGGGCCTAAAGAAACCAAGGGGTGTAAAAGTTTAATAACTTTTTCGTTTATTAATTTTTTTTATTTTTTCTTTCAGATTATATAGACAACACTTGGAGAATTTTTAATGGAGAGGTTCACAATTGAACAGAGAACCAGAACAATAGAATTTTATTATTTAAACCAGAGATCAATTATTTTAACGCAAAGAGCATATCGTCGACATTTTAACGTCAGAATTTCGCCCTCTGAAGCAATGATTCGTTGCTTAGTTGATCGTCATCACCAACATGGCAGCGTAAGAGATTTGCCTCGAACCGGTAGACCACGTGTAAGTCGCACTGCGGAAAATATTGAACGAGTACAGCAAAGTGTTAACGAAACACCAGAAACATCTGTCAGAAGGCGTTCTGCTCAGCTAGAAATGTCTCCAGATTTCTGTGGCCAGAAATGAAATCAACTTTATTAAAAATTTGATTATGAGTGATGAAGCTCATTTTCTGTTGAATGGCTTTGTTAATAAGCAGAACTGTAGGTTCTGGGGTTCTCAAAATCCAAGAGCCATTCATCAACGCCAATTGCACCCCATCAGGTGTACAGTATGGTGTGGGATCACATCTGAAAACGTCATTGGGCCTTACTTCTTCGAGAATGAAGATGGAAGTGCTGTAACCGTAAATGGAGAGCGGTATCGGTTTATGATAGAACATTTTTTACGTCCTGCTCTTGAAAACAGATCTGGTATTTGGTTTCAGCAGGACGTAGCCACTGCCCGAGACACAATGGCACTTTTAAGTCAAATTTTTGGAGAGCGAATAATTTCCAGAAATTCGGAAATTATTTGGCCAGCGCGATCGCCAGATTTGACAGCACCCGACTATTTTCTTTGGGGTTATTTGAAGGAGGTGTATGTGAATAAGCCAGAGACAATCCTTGAACTCAAGGAAAACATTGTTGCAGACATTCGAACGCTACAGCCACAAGTTTTGAAAGGTGTTATGGAAAATGCTCTAAAAAGAGCCGTTCAGTGCGAAGCTGAAAACGGTGGTCATTTAAGAGACATCATTTTTAATACTTAGTGTAAAAAAATTTGCCTTTTGTATATTATATAATCTGGAAGAAAAAAAAAACAAGCAAGAAAGTTTCAGTCGGGTAAACCGACTAAGGTATACCCTCACTTTGTGAGTAATGTTATATGGACTATTAAACGAATTATTCTGTCAATTTGTATGGGAGGTACCAGAATGTTTTTAACAAATACACCTATTTTTCACTGAATAGTAGATTCTTTAAATACATTACACTGCGCCGAATTATAAACGTTTTTTGCACTGGTATATTAACGTTATGAAATATTAAATTTTGGTATGATTTGGTCAATTTGTGTGGGAGGTACAAAAAGGGGCGTGGTGATAACTGCCAGTTTTTACAGGGCTATAGAGACTTCAAAAGCGTTACACTGTGCAAAATGTTGTTGCATTTTCGTGCATTGGTACTCATGCTGTGAGCTCTTAACTTTTGGTGCAAAATGGTACCTTTGTGTGGGAGGTACAAAAAGGGGCGTGAAAATAGCGTCCATTTTTCGCAGTGCAAAAGACACTATAAAAGCATTACACTGTAAAAAATTTCAAGTATTTTTGTACACTGGTATTAATGTTATAAGCTGTTATTTTTTTTGTGCAAAATGGTACCTTTGTGTAAGAGGTACCAAAAGGGGCGTGAATATGACACCCATTTTTCACTGGACTGTAGGCACTATGAAAGCATTACACTGTACAAAATTTCAAGTATTTTTATGCACTGGTATTAATGTTATAAGCTGTTAACTTTTGGTGCAAAATGGTGAATTTGTGTGGGAGGTACCAAAAGGGGCGTAGCAACATGGCCCATTTTTCTCGAGTTGATAGCGACTAATAAACTAATGCTATGTGTGGAATTTCAGAAGATTCGAATAAGTAGTATAGCAGTTATTAGAGATTCAATATTTCACAACATTTTAACACTTTGTGGGGGAGGTACTAGAAGGAGTGGACCAATATGGCCCATCTTCGAACTTAGCCGGAGATAGAAAAAAATATTACCACGTACCAAATTTGAAATCAATCGGTTACTCCTTTCGAGAGTTATCGTGCGCACCAGCCAGCAGACACACAGACAGACAGACGGACGGACATTGCTCATTCGTCTTAAAATGACCCAAAACGAATATCCGCCGAACATACTTAGGGTCTTAGATCACTCCTTCGATGTGTTACACTTTTTTTTCGTAGCAAATGATATATACCCTCGTCACACTAAAGTGAGGGTATAATAATAAACGAAAAAGTTATTAAACTTTTACACCCCTTGGTTTCTTTAGGCCCACCCTTATATATATTTTTAATCACGTAAAATTCTAAGACGATTTAGTCATGTCCGTCTGTCCGTCCATTCGAGCTAGGCAGTTCGAATATGGTAGAAATATTTCTTATAGTTGCAGGTTGTTTGGGATTGCAAATGTGCCATATCTGCCAATGTTTTAATATAGCTCTACTATAGAGGTCGCTCCAAAATACGGGTTTTGAGCCATAGATACCACATTTTTAAAGCAATTTATCAGACACTTTGGCCCTATTCACACGCGCTGAAAGTTAAGCCGATTATCGGCGTTTTTTGCGATAGAGAGGCAGTCGCAAAGTGGAGAGAAAAAATCTCCCGTACTAGGACTTCTCGGGTTCAACCTTTTGTGTTTTTCATTCGCACTTTGAAAGAACAATAATTCACACAGGAAAAGCCGAAATAAAAGTACGTCAAGCCGAATCAAAAGTACGTTGTGTGGACGTAAACGTAATTTTAAAAGGGAATTAGAAGAGAATCTGCTTACAAAATATCGTCGTGTGATTCACGACTTTGAGGTTTGTATTCTATTTTGAAGAATTAATTTTGAAGAATTCAATTTACAAATCGGTTCATATATCGTTATAGTCACCTTATTTGCATTTTGTATTTAATTAAGACAAGAATTTATCGTAATATTTTTTTTTCAATCAGTTCATATTTTGTTAGGCTTATTTAAGCCACAAACACCACATTTTCTATTATTATATATTCTATTTTGGCCAGAATTCATCTCAATAAAATTTATACAAATCAAATTTAACTTTTATTGTAGTACCAGTGTAGATGCAGCTCTCAAAACTGCTATTTTAAGCCATAAATACCGCATTTTTCAGGTCAAGAGTTTGGCTAAAGAATTTGCGGCCTAAAATTGCAGCGTACTTTTTTTTAATAATTTACTTAAACAAAAAGGATAGTTTCATGATTTGATTCATTTCCAAAATGTTTTCCAGTACTAACTTTACGTACAAGACTTTAATTTAAATTTAATTAAAATTTAATTTAAAAATTTAATTTTAGACTTTAATTTAAATAAAAATATTTCTGAAAAACTAACTATTCTCTTTCATTGATAGGCTAAGAAGTTTCCGAACCGCCCTCGTAAGTATACGAGGTTGTTAAAGGCACCACAGCAACACATCCGAAGAAGATAGGAATGAATTTAAGATGTTTATACTATTAAAATTGCCAAGGACGAAATTTGCAATTTTTGCAAAATTGAAAAAAGTGAAAAAATTTCAGACATTCATTATTTTGTTTTGGGATTCCCCATGTAAAAGTCATCTGTCACATTAAATTCACCTCAATCTATATAACTGTCGATGTGCCCCGCGAAATGCACTATCAAAAAAATATCAACGTAAGTTTAACGAAGGATCGGGAAGCTATAGCGTTGGTTCAATTAGGAGCATATCAATGACACCAATATGGATTTTTAGGTACTTCAAGCCGCTATATCGCTTCTTTAGTGTTATTTCATTATATAGCGGGCCGCGATGACCGCGGTCAAAAAACAAAAAAAAAAACACTTGAAATCGCATTTCCAAGCTATATGAGCTATAATTTTTCGCGGAAAGACCTCACATGAACAATGCTCACGAAAAATTATTCCTTCATGTGACCCTCGTATGTTTTGTAACTTACCAGTACCTTTAGAGAGAATAGTTTGACCACAACTTGTAAAAGAATGGATAAAGATATGAACATTTCAATGATTTTTTTCCACATTTTTAAAATGTATGTGCTTATAACTTTTAGAGTTTTTCAGATCATAACAACATTTTTTGGGAAAAAACTTTTATCTTTGTGGTTTATCTTATTACATCAAGTTTTGCTCCGACATCTGTACACAAAGTGAGAAAAGTGGCAACCAATATATCACACCTAATACACAAAAGGGTAACAACTCAAAATTTAAAAAAATTCAGTAGAGGCCAAAAATTGTTTCCGGCACACTAAGTGATTCCATGGCGCCATCTGGCATTTCCATTGGAAAGTTTGACATTTTTTAGCATAAACTTACGACCATCATTTGTGTTGTTTACAGTGACTTGAAAAAATCAACTTGGCAAAAAAATGGAATTAACTCGTGAACATTTTCGTGCGTCACGACAAGTGTGCATCGATGAACTTAAATCTTTGTATGGCGATGAAGCACCATCCTATAGCACTGTGAAAAACTGGTTTAATGAATTCAATCGTGGCCGACGCTCGCTCAAAGACGAAGGTCGACCAAAAACGGCCGTTGTGCCAGAGAATATTGATGTCGTGCGTGAACTGATAATGCAAGATCGTAATGTGTCATACCGTGGGATAGAGGCATCCTTGGGCATTTCTTCCACCAGCATACATTCGATATTTCATGAACACCTGGCCGTAAAAAAGGTTTGTTCTAGTCGGACAATTTGACAATCGCTCAAAAAAAGGCTCGTGCCGATTGGTGCAAAGAAATTTTGAAAAAATTCGATCGCGGTGCTTCAAAAGAAGGTTGTAAGATTGTCACAGGTGACGAATCTTGGATCTATGCGTAAGAGCCCGAAACAAAACAGCAATCGACCGTGTGGGTCTTTGAAGACGAGCGTGGAAGAAACACTTCGAAGCAAATGGTCGCCTGTTTCTTCGACAAAACTGGTCAAGTGGCGACTGTTGCGCTTGAGCAACGTAGGATGGTCAATTCTGAGTGGTACACCATAATTTGTTTGCCAGAAGTCTTCGGAGAAATTCGAAAAACGAACAAGAGAAGACGAATCATTGTGCACCATGACAATGCGAGCTATCACATATCGACTCAAACCAGCGCCTTTATGACCGGCCAAAACTTCGAATTGATGGGTCATCCGTCATACAGCCCTGACTTGGCACCCAATGACTTCTTTTTATTCCCGCACATCAAGAAAAAATGCGTGGTCAACGATTTTCGTCGCCAGAAGATGCTGTTGAAGCGTTCAAAAACCATGTTTTGGAGGTGTCTCAATCGAAATGGAAAAAGTGCTTCGAAAATTGGTTTGAGCGCATTCAAAACAATAAAACCATTTTTATGATATATATTCGCATTTTCATTATCAGGCCAGAAATATATATAGAAGCCTATGTATCATAGAAAAAATAACAACTTTTTTGAGTTGTTACTCTTTTCCTGAAAAAAGTTTGTATATAAATAGTGGTATTATTTTGAGTTGTACCTCATCTTACTCGGAAATCTTACTTGAAGAGGGCACAACTAAAAATATTACTCTTTAGATGATAAATCAACAGTCCCATTTTCTTAAACACTTTGAGACAATTCAAAATGTAACTCTTTAGTTACTCAGAACACACAGAGAGAGTCATAACGGTTGTTTATTATGAAAAAGGAGAAAAATCAATGGAAATTTTTTGCAGTGTGTAGAAATTGCAAAAAGCAAAATGTATAATTTTGAGTTGTTACCCTTTTGTGAAACTTGTGCGATATATTTCTGCTATGTTAAACAATTTTAATATTTTCCCATATACCAAAATTTAATTAGCCCCGCAAAATTTTTTAAAAGATCCAGATTTATTTTTTTAAGACGATATGAATAAAAGATATGTAATTTACCTTCATTTCAAATGTCATCACAATCCAGGCGTTTTGTAGATTTTAATGAATTTTGTCCACATTTTCCCATTTACAGCTCCCTGTGGTACAGGGTATTATGACTTTGTGCATTTGTTTGTAACGCCCAAAAAGAGAAGAAATAGACCTATAGTTTATTATACCGATCGACGTAGAATCACCTTTTGAGTCGATTTAGCCATGATCGTCAGTCTGTTTGTCCATGTATTCTTGTTGTCAAAGTGCAGGTTCAAATATAAAGCTATCTTTACGAAAATGGGTGCATATGCATTTCTTAGCCTAGGGACGATTGAAATGGCTCACATCGGTCCATGCTCTGATATAGCTCCCATATATAAAAATGAATCGTGTTTTGTTCGACTGCTTACGACATGAAAACTACTGGACCAAATTGGATACTTCCTTCTGCGGAATTGTTCGGAATTGCCACGCGAAGGATTAGGAAAAATAAAGGTCGCAACATTTCCATCATGTGGTGCTGACCACTTGGCCGCTGAGGCTCCTGGAAGATGTAAAAAAGCTAAAATTTTGCACAAGCATAGACCTGAGTATTGTATTTTCACCGAATTTTCACGGAGTAATTTTTTGCCCTGTGGTCAGTTCTAGCGCTATCACAAAATTGGGTATTATATTTGGCCTTTCATATATGATCAAATGTTAAAACTTTGTTAATATGAAGTGCTATACACGACAAATATAAAAGCGAAAAATATTTTTGAATTCGCTGACTCTGGTCAGTGTAGAAGTACCGTTATTTTTTTTTCATTATTTCAGTGATTTTAATAATTATTTAAGAGCTAATAATCTAAAAATTGATATGTACTTACATAACTCAAAGGGGATGCGAAAATAACTATTTAATGCGCAGCCTGAGGTGACCAATGCAACTGTCGAATTTTCAGTACTGAAAAAAACTTTTAAGAACCCCGAACTTTTCACACAATCGGAATTTTTCGCTATCAAAAAGTTTTCAGTTTTCGCTATCAAAAACCTCTTATATAAAACAACCCTAGAACTTTGTAAATATGTAGAACTATACAACGAAAATTTACCCTCTTGACCACTGAAACCTCCTATTTAATATGCTGAAAATTTGCACACATATTGTTACTTAGATTCATGATTTATTTAGGCTATTATTCATTTAACAACTAAGCATATTTTCTTTCTCATGTGATAATTCGATTTTTCGAATGAAATAGTTTTCATTTACGAAGTACAGACATAAATATATATTTCTGAATCTGTGAATTAAAAGTTCGCGAGTGATATTATTGATTGATATTTGTACGATGCCAAGAAGATGTTATGGTTACATTGGGCGGTGTTCTTAGAATGCAACGCTAAGCCGAAATGTTGCACAAAATCACACGGAAGAGGTACGTGCTACTGAACGAGAATCAACTCGGGCACGATATCAAGAAGCCATTATTACTGAAGTTTTCAATGAGCAACAACGATTGAGAAGAAGAAAAGACGTTTCTCGAAAGAGCTGATGAGAATCGGAATGGGCAAATACCGGTAGATACTCTCAGTGGTCTAATATCAATTCCACCCGTCATTTGCCAATTCACTCCAACAAAAGATGAAATGAAATGCTGATGTGACTGAATTGAATTGGACGATTCAAAATCAAATTCCGGGAGAATTGCATTCAAAAAAATTATCGATACTGTTGAAAATGAAGACTCAATTATCCCGCTGAATTCCTGAACTCTTTATATTTGCATGGCAAGCCGCCCCATAATTTACGTCTTAATGTCTGTAGTCATTATGTTACATAATCTTCATGCCCCGAAACTGCTCAATGGAGCAACACTGATTGTGACGAAGCTAATGAAAAATTTTATGGTGCAAAGGATTTAGAAATGGGTCATTCAAGGAGGAAGAATGCCTAATTAAGTGAATTGCTTTGACTTCAATCGATTTATCATTCCAGTGATACTTGCATAAACAAATCAGGAGGACAATCGCTGTGGGGGTAAATCTGGAAATGCCATGCTTTTCCCAACGGTCAGCTGCATTTTGCGTGTTCCCGAGCTGGCTACCCATCCTCACTCTTCATGTACTCGTATGTTCCAGAGCATAAAATAAAAAAAAAAATTGTATATCTTAATGAAACAAAAAAATTTATTTTGAGCAAAAAGATGTTTGTCGGGTCAGCTTGTAGCTCCTATGTCACTCCTTGAAGCTCTAGAGAACACATTTATCTACTGAAATTTAAGAATGTATACTTTATATTGGACCTAACCGTCCCTAGTAAAAACGGTGCACATCGTTCAATGTTTTGAAATAGCCCCCATACACGCAAAGAAAAATTCGTTTCTGGGAAACGAAATATTAGACAACTACAATTCTCGTATGCCGGAACTGAATTTTCATTTGTTGTGACAGAAACTTATTTCGCGTAAGCAATTTTTTGTTCTGACTAAAAGAATTTCAGTCGTCGTAAACGAGAATTGTAGTCGTCTAATATTTCGTTTCGCAGAAACGAATTTTTTCTTTGCGTGTATAAAGGTTCCCACCGATATCACCTTTTGACGCTGTAGAGAAAACATTTTTCAATTGATCTGGCTGAAATTTAAGAGTTTACACTTTTTATTGCACTTAATGGACCAAATGGGGCACATCGGTCCATGTTTTGGTGTAGCACCCATATAAAGGCCCCCTCTAGATTACACATTTTTCAATATATGCTGGCTGAAATTTTAAATTCATACTTAATATTGATCTTAATCGTCCCATATTGCACTTAAAAGACCCAAATGAGAATAAAACACAAAAAATATACTGAAACTGAACAAGATCGAAACTAATAAGATTAGTCAGATATATAAAAGTCCCTTCCGATTTGATGTCTTGGCGCTCTAGAGGCATCGTTTTTCAACAGAGTTGAGTTATATCTTTCCGGGATATCTTACTGACTTTGAATGCCTTAGAAGCCAATTTTTTCCGCATATCCGATTAGAATTTCAAATTTAGTATTTCATGATAACCGACTATTTGATGCCTGAAATTGAAGCTTGTGATCTCGACGACATTTGGTTCCAAGAAGACGGCGCCACTTCCCACACATCGCATCAATCAATGGATTTATTGAGAGCCGGTCGATTGGCTCCAAGATCGTGTGATATCACACAGTTAGACTTTTTCCTGCGAGGATATAAGTCTAAAGTTTATGCGGACAAATCCGCTTCGATTCAGGCCTTGGAGCAAAACATCACGCGTGTCATTCGCCAGTTACCATTCGAAATGCTCGAACGAGTCATCGAAAATTGGACTCAACGGATGGACCATCTGAGACGTAGCCGCGGCCAACATTTGATAGACATAATCTTCAAAAAATAAATGCCAAAGAATGTTCTTTCAAATGATAATAACACAGTGCGACAAAATAAACTCAAGTTGAGAAGCAAATGACGCGATACTAATTTTCCTGTAGGTCTTGTCGAGTAAAACACGAATCTTTTTTTGGAATTCCCCGGACACCCCCAAAATCCGGATTTACGGTAAAAAACCGATTTTCTTGCCTTTTTTACTTGAACGCCTATAACTTTGTTAATTATTAACCCATTTTCAATCTCTAAAAGAATTTGGAAAGAAGAAAATTAAACTTTCGAACGATATATATTTTGTTTATTTGAAGCTGTAGGAATATAGGTTTGTTTGTCCTACAAACACATTTTTTCATTTTGGTCCGTCATTTTTCTAGTTTAGGCAATGTTTTTACCAATTATATTGTCTGATAACAGTACGATTAATAAATTTACATATATAGTCTATTTTATAAGGGAAAAATGCAACCAGTCTCTAAAGTATATAAACACTAGTTTTGGCCATTCAAATCAATAATGTCTGCTTGAGCGTTTCATTTTTATCTCGCCATCATCGTCAAAACTAGTATTTATGTACATATGTAGTTTTAATGAAACTTTAATAACTCCGTTTATTGCAAATGGATTTTTAAGAGACTGATTCCATTTCCTTACAAAATATACTATATATATATGTAAATTAATTAATCGTACGGTTATCTCACAATATAATTAGTAAAAACATTGTCTACAATAGAAAATGACCTAAAAAATGAAAAAATGTGTTTGGACAAATAAGCCTATATTCCTACAGCTTCAAAATATACATCGTTGGAAAGGTCTAGTTCTCTTCTTTCCAAATTCTTTTAGAGATTGAAAATGGGTTAATAAATAACAAAGTTATAGTCGTTCAAGTAAAAAAGGCAAGAAAAACGATTTTTTATCCGTAAATCCGGATTTTGGGGGTGTCCGGAAAATTTCGTAGAACAAACGTTGTTCTACTCGCCAAGACCTACAAGAAAAATGGTATCGCGGTTTTTGGTTTTTCGACTGTCGCACTGTGTAATCATTCCCATTCAATTTGAATTTTCTGTGTTTTTTCTTTAAAAAAGTAGGGAACCTCGAAATGAATCACGTTATATTATGAAATACTTAATTATTAAGCTGAATGTAAAAAAACATGTAATTATATTTATAATATAGGTATGTGTATGTGTGAATAACGAAATACATAAACGTCCGCATTGATTATTAACCCTTTCGGTATTTTGATGCCATATGCCGTCATGGGTTTTGGGAGGCTCCAGCTTTCAATTGGACTAGTCTGAAATTATTTCTTTTCGTGTAATATTGTTCTTTGAAGCCTTAAAAGCAATATATCAAATATATATACACATTTTTACTATCCTGGACAGTTATATAACAATTTGAAAACATTACTAAAATATTAATTTTTCAGGTGGAAAAAATGTTCATTGTAAAACACAATATTTTAATAAATTGTGTAATAAATTTATAAATCTGAATTTGTAAAATTCTACAGAAAGAGTCATTCATTAGATTTATTTTATCATTGAATCGAAAAAAAAACGAATGACGTCGTCGTATTTTTTTAAAGTTGTATGATGCCATATGGCATCAATTTTATTTGGAGTATGTAAAATACGTAACAGAAACTAACGATTTTTTTTGCATTTGTGAAGGAGGTCAGCTCATTTGAACGCTGTTTCTCACAGAGTAAAGTGCAAATGATGCCATTTGGCATCACTCCAAAAACCACTTTTGAGTCGACTTTTTGAAAAATTGAAATAATAGTAATCTTATTAAAAATATTAAAGGCCAAATAATAACAAAATTGGATTTTTAGGGTCTGTATTTAAAAACATGTACCGAAAGGGTTAATTACTCTATTTACAATGAATTTTTCCAAATATTCTTAATGATATTTGGTATTTGTGCCCTACACAGAAAAAGCAATATAAAGTAAATTAAGAACAATGTCTTTAATTTGGCGCAAAGATAGAAAATATATATTAAAAAACATTTAATGACTCTTTTGCGCCATTTCCTGATTTTTTGATATATATTTTTGTCTCTCCCGTGATGCGGGGGCTTACGGGTTGCATAAGGTTGTTGATGTCTCCAGGTTGCAGTGGTAAAGCCAAAGTAAACAGCTAAAGCCTAACCACTCCTATCTGTAGACACTGACAATCATATGTAACCTCAACTAAAGGTTACCCACCCACACACCCCAATGATGAGTAAAAATATTAATTTTAACTCTGCAGGTGGTCTCCAGGCGGGAACTGGTAATCCACCCAATTCATCATCTGTTGATGATGCATTGGCAGGGGCAGAATATCTGCAGGCCCCAAGCTCATCTGACCCAACAACAAAAAACGCACAAAAAACAACATCAACCACTCAAAACGCTACAGATACACAAACAAGACTAACGAGACAAGACAGCATTGAACTCTACCTCAGCGACGATACAAATGACGGACTTTCTGCACTTGGCAAAATCCAGCTAACTGAAACCGATGAAGATGACATCACGACGATGGAATCGGATAGGTCCGGGCTGGTAGCAAAGTCAGATAAGGAAGACATGGGTACCGTCGCGGGGGGAAAGTCAACCAAGACGGACGAGCAGAGAATGGAGGCTGGATATAAGCGCTCGCAGCGGTAACTGCACTGAAAAAAAAAATAGTAATAAAACTAATGATGACACATTCTTATATTAAGTATGCTACCTCGGCATCAATTCAATGACAATTTTCATTAAAATAATGAAAATTTACACGTTTTTAACGAAATTTTCCTTAATATAAAGTTTTTTGAATTTGAATTAATGTCTATCTAATCATTAGTTTTGTGTACGCGCTTCTATAAATGTACGCATTTAAATTAAAGAAAAAAATCATTATTTTTGTGTCAATCCGCATTATTTTAAGTAATATTTCAATACTTTTAAGGATTTTCTACATTAACACTACGACGTAGACATGTCATAGTTTTAATGCCGAATCGGTCTTAATTAACAGTATGAGATATTTGAGTAATAAATTTAAGGCTATGCTCCTCTTAAAGGAAAGGCTGTCTTGGTAATAAATTTTATGACTATTGTCATTATTTTTAAGAATACATACGAGAGAATTATACAATCTCTCCCTCCCTCTCTCGCTCGGAGAATCAGTTTTGTTTGGTAATGTGTGAATCAATAATTGCTTGGAATGCTAGAAGAGAAAATAGAGAACAGTTGTGTTGTTCGTTTTCTTTTAGATCGTCAGTTATTTACAAGCGATGGAAGGAAACGGTTGTCTGTTTTCGGGACGCGGATTGTGAAAAAATTTGATTGCTGTGAATATGTAAGTATACGTGCATACATACGTGCATATTGCACCGAACATAATTTTAATATGGGCTGTTAACAGTTATTTTTGATAAGCATAGCAACAACAACAAATGAAACCGTCGTGTACATGTGTGTATGCATGTGGTTATGCCGTCGGCGTCACCATCGATCTCTGTGATAAGGGAGTGCGTGTGTCATAGTTATTTTTGCTGTATGTTATTTATGGCGATGTACATGCGTTTTTGAAGGAGATCTTGTTTGTAAGTCCTGTGAAGAGATTTGTGCCAAATGGATGACAAAAATGTGAGTAATAGATTTTGTAATACTGAAAGAGACAATGGGAAAATGTTTAGGTAGGTGAAGAATAATATTATTATCCTGAAATAAACATCTTTTTGGCAATTACAAAATTAACAAAGCATATTTTAATTGAAATACATATAACTATCTTTTTTAATTTTTTTAGTAAAACAATTTTAGAATGGGTCTTTTGTGAGAAGAGTGGCAAATTTTACAAAATATTTCAACGTAAGTATTTGTATGAACGGTTGAAATATTTCTCTTAGTTTTCAGCGTTTTCCAGTTGTGATATGATAAAATTTATTCGCATTTTTTGTTTATAGATAATTTTATTTGATTTATTTTCAGAAAAAAATTAATTATTTTAATTTTAGATCACGCAATATTTGAAGATAAATGTGATGGATATATGAAAAATGCAGTGCTGAATGCCATTTATAACTTGCAAAAAATAAGTGAGCATACACCTACATGGGAATGTTTGAATTGAAAGGAAATAGATTTGGAAACAATATTTGTAAGTATTATGTATTTCTGAACAAATATATTTTATTTGAAAATCAAGAAATTTAATTTTGAACGCATATATTAATGTATTACAACAAAATATATTTGCGAACTGACGTTCACATACAAAATACGTGTTTTCACACAAACAAAGTTATTGTTAAAAAGTTTTCCAAATATAATTTATTTAAAAAGATTTTTCCTTTTTTTAATTTTAGTTTAAATTTTTCCTTGATTTCGTGTTCATAATTACTTCATAAGTACTTCATAATTAAACCTGCTGTTAGATTAGGCCCATTTGGTTCAATTTTTGTATCGTTTCCTTATAATTGCCTTATAATTTGGTCCAAGGGATATTTTTGTTTTACTAAAATCAAAATAATAAGCTTTTTTGCTCAAAAATAATTGTAAATAACCTGCTTTCTTTTCACGAAGTATTGAATTAAAATAAATATAAAATATTGTCTTCCATATACATTTTATATGAAAAATGTAATGTTGAGCAAATGGACTCTTAATCTAGGATTCGTACAGATTTGCTAATCTAACACCAGGGTTAAGAATGTCATAATCAGCATTAGCTTTTGTTTTGCAGAAGTAATTTTTAATAAGTTTTTGTAGTATTGTTTGGTAACAAAACTTAGATTTTAAAATCTAAGTCACGATTGATTTTTTTGAGAAAATTATTATTTGATAACTCAATTTATATGAAAAATGTCACTTTCGCCACTTTCAAAACAATCAGTTTCTATTATTAATAATATCTTACATAAATATTTTTTTTAACTTTTAGTACAGCAAGTTTTGTATGGATCTATTATGAGAATTTGTGTCGAAGAAGAGTGACTAAATATTTCAGTGTAAGTAAGTATATTCCAAAGATTTTAATATATCTCTTATCTTTCAACATTTTGTGACAGTTATATGATAAAAGTTATTTTAATACGTTATCGTATATAAATCACTCTGTTTGATTTCTATTGAAGTTTTTTTATTTCAGTTCGCGCAATTAAACTTTATTTAATATTTCTGGATAATTATTTATACTTTATTTGGATATATGAAAAATGCAGTGTGGAATTAAAAATTTACAAATTGCAGGAAATGAGTGAGCCAACAAACTATGTATATGATATAATAATTGTTTTATATAATTTCTATTTAAATTCCAGCCAAATTCTGGGTTAAAAATCATTAAGGTCGGTTCCGATAAAAATTGTTCATGGACAACAAATAGAGAAACGAATCCCGCTATAGAATCGATACATAACAATACAATATTCGAATAAAAGTCAAACTTCATAGTGTGTTGGCCGATTTGTCTTTATACAATTACATATTGTTTTAAATTATAAAATGTTCAAGGTTATCCGTAATATAATATATATTTTTTGTATTTTCCAATATAAAATATAACAACTAAAATATTTATTTAGAAAGATAAAGTGTTGTGTTATTGAATTTTCTATGAACAGTAAATGATTTCAAAGAAAATGATTCATTTAAAAGAGTAACATTATAATCAATATATTTCCATAAATATTTAAAAAAATTGTATTTAAATTCATGTATGCCTTAAATTAATTACCAGTATGTTCTTATATCAAGGACAAACATTTTAAATTTTATTACGATAATGTTTTAAATTATATGATATTTTACTACAAATAAGCACGTGCCATACTTAAATTTACCCAAAAATGTGTTTATTTTAAGACCAAACTTAATTAGTTTTATTACCCAAAATTCTTAATTCTATGAAATGCATCCTCAAAACAAGTACTATTCACATCTTTAAATTAACTATAAAACCTTCTTATTTTTATAGCGATTGTCTTTGGCTCGATATCATTGCCGAAATCTTAAACTTTACGAAAAATTCATTGATTTTCAGTACGCTTTTTTTTTAGTGTGAGGAGTATGCAGTCGAAAGACCCAGCATCCCTCACAGTACGCGACAAGCGCTTAATCCGGAAGCATAAATTCCACGTCCGGAAGTACGAGTCTCTCGTAAATACTACGGTCGTGGAAGTATGCCCTCCACCTGCGACAAAGGACAAGAACACTGACACTAACACTAAAACACATACTAACGCACTAAATACAGCACTAAAAAGTACACACGCGACGAGACTTAAAAAGTCCACCAATCCACCAGCGCCGGTAGCTAAGGATGATGGCAAAAACATTTCTCCAGGCCCTTCCAAAGGCAGGAAAGCCAAAAGAGTAGTCCAACCTGCCGCGGCAGGCACCTCTGGCCGTACCGATGATAAGAACGCTGTCAAAAGACAACGTTCAAACGACCCTCAGGTTCCAGAAGGCAAGCGGATTAAAAAATCTGCCTGCCTGACATCGGCGCCTGAGCTTCAAGTAGCGATTCTCGACCGGAACAATCCAGAAGGCAGAATCTCTACTGAAAGACGGATGTTGGTAGAAGAAGGCATTCTGCTGAAGATGCATGAAGCCCTTGCTACGGACGAGGATGATGCATTCACCGAGTTCGACGGGGCCAAATGGCATAAGGGCGTGAAGATTGTTGGATGCGGCAATACTAGAGCTCTCGAGTTCTTAACGGCATGCGTCAAAAATCTAAGCGGACTCTGGCCAGATATGGACATCAGCGTTGTGCCACTCGATGAAATCCCCAGCTGGACCACTATTAAAGTATGGGTCCAACCTCCAATCCTGGAGGATAAGGTTATTCTGGACCTCCTAAAAAGGCAGAATAAGAGCCTGCAAGCTGGGGATTGGAAGATAGTCCGAGGTCGAGCGAGAGACAAGGGAGACGGAAAGGACCTCTGGATCAAGATAGGTCCAGAGTCCCTTAATCTCCTGAGGCTCTCGAACGGAACAATAAAGTTCGGACTAAACCGACTCCGGACGTCCGTCCCCGACGTGGAAGAAGAGAACAGCAACCCCGGGCGGCATGAAAGTGGTGCAGATAAATCTACACCACTCTGAAGCAGCGTCGGACGAGCTGTTGAGAGTAATGGGGAAAGAAAAGATAGACGTGGCCCTTATACAGGAACCTTGGTTGGCGAGCAACAAAGTCCGCGGTCTCAGGTCACGTAATCTCAGGCTCGTTTCCCCGAAGACAGAAGGTAAGATTCGTAGCTGTATCGTAGCCTGTAGAAACATAACTCTGACAATGATCTCCCCGCTATAGCAACGAAGACCTTACAGTGGTAGCTATGGAACACCAGTGTAAACCAACACTGGTCTTCGCATCCATGTACCTGCCTTATGAATCCGCCGATCCCCCCTCAGACAAGGTACGTTCTCTGGTAAGTTGGTGTAAGAGTAAAGGGCACGACCTAATCATCGGAGGAGATGCAAACGCGCACCATACCATATGGGGCAGCACAGACATAAACAAACGAGGTGAGTCACTACTTGAATACTTATTATCCACTGATCTAGTTATCTGTAATAAGGGCAATAGGCCCACATTCTTTAATAAAATCAGGGAACATGTTATAGATTTAACTTTAGTATCTAATAGCGATTCAACAAGAATATCCAGGTGGAAAGTGTCAAATGAATGCTCCTTCTCGGATCATCTTATGATACACTTCAACATAGAGCACGAGGCTACTAAGGGGAAACCCTATCGTAACCCCAGGAAGGCAAACTGGGACAAATTCAGACAACTTATGCAATCGTATCCACCACCAAATACGGAGATACATGACTTGCAGGGTGTGGAATGTGCAGTTGGCCGTATGACAGATAACCTTGTCGATGCCTTCTATGCGTCCTGTCCAGAACGCTCACCACCCCGGAAAACCAACCAAACATGGTGGACTCCGGAACTGAAGCAACTCAGGAAGGAAAGCAGAATGCTATTCAACAAGGCCAAAAAAGAGAAAACACTGGAATGCTGGGAAGAATACCAAGCATCCACCAGAACCTTCAAAAGAGAGTCCAGAAAGGCAAAAAGCAAGTCCTGGACGAATTTCTGCGAAGAATTGGAAGACATTAGTGAAGCCTCCAGGCTCCGCAAAGTCCTATCCAAAGACCCCAGCACACCAGACTTCCTCATGGGACCAGATGGACTACTCACGGAGAACAACCAAGAGACTCTAGAACTTCTGATGGACACCCATTTTCCGGGTTGCAGCGAAGTTTCAGATGCCGTGGAAGTGTACGAAGACACCCCCACGGCCAATATGGAGGAACTTATCAGAACTGTTATAGATGACGAGAAAATATGCTGGGCGGTGAGATCATTCAAGCCTTTCAAATCGGCGGGCCCGGATGGCATCATTCCAGCTCTTTTACAAGAATCCTTGAAACTTATTCTACCATGGCTACGCGCAATTTTTTCTTCAAGTTTGCAATGTTCATATATACCCAAGGCATGGAGAGAAGTCAAGGTGGTCTTTATCCCCAAGGCGGGAAAAATAAACCACAGTACGACAAAGGACTACAGACCAATCAGTCTATCATCATTTCTGTTGAAAACCATGGAAAGACTAGTTGATCTTAATGTGAGGGGAAAACTGACACCAAACAACTTCAGTACGGCACAACACGCCTACCTGAAAGGTAAATCTGTGGAAACGGCCTTACATGAAGTGGTAGGATTTGTCGAGGACTCCCTTCATTACAAAGATTACACCATGGCGGCGTTCCTCGATGTAGAGGGCGCTTTTAATAATGTTAAAATAGCATCTATACTTAACGCACTTGACAGCATAGGCTCACACCCAGGCATAACCAGGTGGACAGGTAATATGCTCAAAAGCAGAATCATTAACTCAACCATGGGCAATGGTTCGGCAAGAAAGCGAGTTACGAGAGGTACTCCGCAAGGTGGAGTGGTCTCACCGATATTATGGAATCTAGTGATAAACGAAATCCTAATGGATCTCGGCAATACAGGAGTTAAAATCATAGCGTATGCAGACGACGTCGTGATTTTGATTAGAGGCAAATTTATGCCTACGGTCAGCGAGATCATGGAAAGATCACTAAAACGATTATCACGTTGGGCAGAAAAAATGGACTAGGAGTTAACCCAGGGAAGACGGAACTGGTCCTTTTTACTAGAAGAAATAAAATTCCGAACTATCAGCTCCCTACACTACAGGGAAATGTACTTGAACTGTCGAAAGAAGCTAAGTACTTAGGCATCACCCTAGACTCTAAGCTGTCCTGGAAAAGGAATTTGGAGGAAAGGGGAAAGAAATCGCTATGCGCCTTCTATGTCTGCAAGAAAATGTTTGGACGCAAATGGGGTTTGCAACCGAAAATGATACACTGGATGTATACATCGATCATTAGACCGATACTCACTTACGGATCAGTTGTATGGTGGAAATCGGTAATGAAGAAATCACATCTCTCGCACCTAACCAAATTGCAAAGACTGATTTGCGTCGGGATAACTGGCGCCCTCAGATCTGCTCCACAAATGGCACTGGAGGCGATGCTGAACCTTCAACCAATTGATATATACATAAAGTGTACCGCAGCGAAAGTGACCCTTCGGCTAAGGGAATCAGGAATAGCCATCAATACCACACAAGGACATGGCTCAATCCTGGAAAGCATGGGTATAACAGACAAAATCAATAGGACAACGGACTACTTGGCACCAAGAACAATTCGAGATAAAAATTTTAAAGTAACATTTCCTAGCCGTGAAGATTGGGCATCAAATAGCGTCATAGAGGACGATGAGATCTCAATCTTCACGGACGGATCGAAAATGGAGACGGGCACGGGTTCAGGAGTATTTTCCGACAACCTCAATCTCAGAATATCCACCAGGCTCCCAGATGAATGCACGGTCTTCCAGGCAGAGATCTATGCCATTAACATTGCCGCGAATCAGATTTTGGAACGTCGACAGCATGTCAGCTCTCAAGGCCTTGGGCTCTAGAATTATCAAATTACGCTGCACAATGGATTGCTTTCTAGCCTTAAACGCACGAAATCACGCTCTGCTGGTTGCCAGGACATAGCAGCATACAGGGCAACGAATTAGCAGACGAATGTGCCAGGATAGGATCAGGTGCGCGAAATGAAACCGCGACTCTGGACGTGCAAATTCCGTTCGTGGAACTTAAAAACGAAATCGACGAACGCGGAGCAGCACTAACCAGATCGAGGTGGGATACAATAGAAAACTGCAGGACCGCAAGAACCCTTTGGCCATCCATTGATGTGAACCGTACTAAAGAATTGCTGTCCTTCAGGAAGAACACACTTAGCATCCTCACAGGAGTCATCACAGGGCACTGCGTGATAGGCAATATGGCTGCACGCATGAAGCTTCCCTACGAAGACTTCTGTAGAAGCTGCTTAGATGAAGAAGAGGAGGAGTCAGTACAGCACTTGCTATGCTCATGCAAAGGACTGCAAGAGTACCGTTTGGCCTATTTAGGGCACAGGCTCTTCGTAAACCTAGACGATCTAGCAGATGTACCGCTCAAACCCCTTCTTAAATTCATCAGTAAATCTCTCTGGTTTAGTAAAGCCACGAGGACAAACGAAAATAAAAAAATCCCCTTCCTAAATCTTCTCTCCCTCTTCCGAAACCTTTTCTCCATCTTCCCAGTCTGTCAACCTCCGACTATTTCTTCTATCCTTCCTTTCTACTCACGGGAAACACAATGGACCGAATTGTCGGCCCCGAGTGAACTCGTCAGTTGTATTCTGACGGGCGTCCCTTTCAACCTAACCTAACCTAACCTATGGTATAATATTAATAATTATTTGGTTTAAGGTATTACTTGCAACACTAATGAAACAATTTTGTTATGTGCACCCCCAATGTCTTGTAAAACAAGATAATAGATATTTCTTAATTTTGATAAGTTATTGCTAGACAAGTTTTAGTTTACTTGAAATAAAAAAACGAAGTACTTCCCTTCTGCCGTTGCCGAAAGTTCAGTGGGATTATCTTGCGTCTATTATTTTTGTTCACAGAGATGTAATTTTTCAGGCGAAACGAATGGTGGTCATGTGGAAAAACCAACAACATCAATCTCTACCGGTTCCATAACTCAAACGTAAAGGATGGTTAAATTTTAAGAGCTGATGTTGATTTTGAACAAAACGTAAATTATTTAGCAAATTATTGTCACTTCTTTTTATTATGAAAATACTGGTGTAGTTCAATTATGTATGGAACAAAATATCCGCAAAATGGCCGCCGCGACGTCGGCGGCACACCTCCATCCGATGGTCCACATCTTCGATGACGCTGAGGCATAATTGAGGTTCTATGCCGTTAATGTGCCAAATTATCTCATCCTTTAGCTCTTGAATTGTTGCTGGCTTATCGACGTACACCTTTTCTTTCAAATAACATCAAAGAAAGAAGTCCAACGGTGTCAAATCACATGATCTTGGCGGCCAATTGACATAGCCACGACGTGAAATAGCACGGCCATTGAATTTGTTGCGCAAAAGAGCCATTGTTTCGTTAGCTGTGTGGCAAGTGGCACCATGCTGTTGAAACCACATATTGTCCACATCCATATCTTTCAATTCGGGCCATAAAAAGTTCGTTATAATCTCTCGATAGCGAACACCATTCACAGTAACTGCCTGACCGTCCTTATTATGAAGAAGTATGGCCCGATAACGTCGCCAGCCCATAAGCCGCCCAGACCGGGTTTGTTGAAATTTGCGCACAATTCTCCCGAATGTGGACACATTTGGTCGATTATGCTGATCAAAAAAACATCAGGAAGTGCACGAAATGCATTTTGATTTGAACATCCATTTTCGTAAAAGGCTTAAAAAACTTTAACGCTACGACAGTCGCCGCCTGTCGTAGCGAACGGACGTGTTATCGCAGAGCGGATAGTTTTTAACCTATTACGCAATACCTATTCACCTACCTACTACGCAACCAGGAGGTTTGTTGTTTATAAAGCGTAGGTTGAATTGGATGCATCGGTCTCTGGACAGAAATTTCTGAGCTCAGTCTGGAAGGCCTATATCGACGTACCTATTACTGCCTAATACTGGCTATGGGGGTGTCTCCCCCAACCAATTTATGATTAAACCAAAAAAGACGAAGGAGATTACGGCGCAGGGGAGGGAAAACCCAGTGCCGGCGACAAGCGTTGATTCACTCACGAGTCATGTGTCGTCGTTATCGAACAATCGTGATCAAGCAACTTCTGCCTTGGATCCCGTAGTCGAAAATGAAACAAGAGCACATCCAGCCGCAGGCTAAACAAATGATAAGACAGATGAAGCAAACCCCAGCCTTTAAAAGCCAGTGGGGACTCTGAATCATCAAATGAAAACAATATCACTATTGTTGCTAACTCATAGAGACTGTCAGGGGCACAAAGAAGGAAACTGAATAAGTTGAACCGACAGAACCTATTACGGGATGAACCTGACAATTCTACCTCCAATACAAACATGGAGGCCGCTAAAAGAGTCAGGTCTCCCGAAGAACATAGCGCTGTGAAAGTGACTAAGAAGAAAAAGGGCTCACCGTCTTCCAGTAATTCGGTAAGCCTAACGTAACCACACAAAAGGAGGTCTCTAGTCTGGGTCCTTCGATTGTGGGCGGTAAAGTTGACCCAATAACGCAGTTCAAGTCAACCAAATCATCCGTTAAGGATGAGGCTTTAACCAAAAAGACTCTACAGACACGGAAAATCAATTGGCCATAAAGAAGGGTAAGAAGCCACCGTCTTATTCCAATATAGCTAAACAACATTTTCGAGACGATCTATGCTACGCCATAATTGACAGCAGTAGTGCATCTGGCAGAATACCCGAAGACCAAAAGAGTAACTTCGAAGATTTGGTCTATACGAGGGTAGCGGAATACGTTCTCGAATCTAAGGATGAACCACCAATCGAAGTAATGAGTTGGAAGTTTGAGAGGGGTGTTTTGCTGCTTAGGCTGGCATCACAACGCTGCGCTGGTGTCCTCGTAAAACTTGTGGATAGCTTCCCCTCACCTTGGGACGGCGCAAAGCTAAAATTGGTAAGGAAAAGCGACATTCCTGAACTCATAAAAACGACCCTATATGTTAAGGGATGTCCCAGTAAGTTCTCATCAGAGTACATACTCGACATCATTGGCAAACAGAATTCAAAACTTTCCGTGATAAAGTGGGAAGTCTTCTGTAGGAAGGATGATACCGAGGGTACTCTCCTCGTGTTAGGTATAAACCCAGAATCCAAGAACAATCTTGTCATGGCGAAGGGCATGGCGTACTTCTTGATCTGGACAGTCTTATTCAAAATTGGAAAGGTCCCGATTGGCAGGACAAATGAATCGAGTCCAAATATACTGTCTGAAGAGGCAAACACTGGTATTGAACGGATGGAGACAAGTGAGACTCTGCCAAAAACTGATATGGAAGTAGTCAATAACACCA
This sequence comes from Eudasyphora cyanicolor, assembly GCA_963930755.1. NCBI lineage: Eukaryota > Metazoa > Arthropoda > Insecta > Diptera > Muscidae > Eudasyphora > Eudasyphora cyanicolor. Next base: position 98,746,432 of record OZ005737.1, read on the forward strand.
CCAGTTCACCAATAGTACCGCCACTTTTGCAGGAAGTTCCCAGCAAAGGTGGTGATCAAAATAAAAAGAGCCACAAAACGATTCAAACCAATGAGGGAGCGACAAAAAATAACACCGCCTCCCAAAATTGTCGACTGGAAGATGGTGTAATAGGTAGTGAACGAAAGGAGGAGAATGGCCCACTACCAAATAATGAGGGGGTGCCACCAGATAGGATAGACTCCCAAAAGAAACTTTTACTGGAAGGACAATGATTGAGGTCATCCAGATAAACCTCCACCGGAGCGATACAGCATCCAACGCTCTGATGGACATCATAAATAAAGGCAGGGTTCATATTGCTTTGATCCAGGAACCATGGACAACTAGCAACAAGGTTACTGGATTAAACCATGTGAACTATAACCTTTTCTACGCAAACACAGGTACTCGTCCAAGGACTTGTATTCTGTGCCATAAAAACTTATGTTTTATTTTCTCTCCAGAGTTGTCAACATCGGAAGCAACGGTGCTGAGGCAAGGTAATGGAAATATGTACCTGGCGTCAATATATCTGCCATTCGATGCGCCGACATTGCCACCTACGTCGGAATTACAACGTCTGGTGAGGGAATCCCAACACACAAGTAATGAGTTATTACCTGGATGTGACGCCAACTCCCATCATATCGCTTGGGGTAGTACTAACACCAATAAAAGGGGACACGCCCTTATCGAATTTTTGAATACAAATGACCTCATAACTCTTAACATAGGAAACACTGCAACCTTTGTTAACAAAATTAGGGAAGAAGTATTAGATATAACGATATGTTCAGAAAATCTATCTCTCCTATTCAGACCACCGTTATATAAGGTTTAAAATGGCACGGCCACTGCCAAACCCCATAAGGCTAAGACCGACTGGACTAAATTCGGAAATCTACTTAGAAATCGATTGGGACAGCCTACACGCGATTATCTATGTGCAGAAGACATTGATATCAATGTTAAGAAGATTACCGAGGCTCTTGAAAAATCATTCGACGATAGTTGCCCACTTCGAGAAAGGAAATCTGCATTTGAGAAACCCTGGATGACAGGACAAATTCGCTCGATTGGCAAAGATGTCCGCAAAAAGTTCGAAAAAGTTCCTCTCAAAAACTCATGTCCAAACCGAAACACTGGTGGATGAAACGGGTAAAAGGATGGAAACTATAGAGGATACCGTAAGGCTCTTGATGAACACTCATTTTCCGACTGGTAATGCTGGACCAACAGAGGAACAGTTACAGAATGAAAATGTATTGCATCAAGTACCTATTACGGATATAACAGATGGTATGGTTAAAGAAGCGATAAAATGTTTCTCTCCCTTTAAGGCTGCGGGACCGGATGGAATATTTCCAGCACTTCTGCAGAATGAGGTGGATCTGGTATCAACTCATCTGGCTGGAGTGTTCACTGCATGCCTAACCCATTCGTATAAAAACTGGCAGGAATCAAGGGTGGTCTTTATACCAAAGCCTGGCAAGGCGAGTTACACGACCCCAAAGGCTTATCGACCCATTAGCCTTACTTCTTTCCTGTTAAAAACAATGGAGCGAATAATTGATGACATGGTCAAAGGTAAAATAGCGGATGACAGGCTAAAATTCAAACAACACGCCTATGTCAAAGGAAGATCAGTGAAAACAGCTCTGCATGAGGTAGCGCACCACATAGAAGAGTCCTTCAGTAAAGAAATGTATACACTTGCTGTTTGCATAGACATTGAGGGCGCATTTAACAATGTACAGACCGATACACTTATCCAGTCCTTAGACGAGTTTCAGGTTGACCGGGCGCTGAAAAACTGGATCAACAATATGCTAAGGAATAGGTGGATTATTTGTGGGTCATATGACGTAAAAATTAGAGACAAGGTAAATCGTGGTATACCTCAGGGGGGCATTTTATCGCCTCTTCTATGGGTTACGACGATACACAGTCTCCTAAAAGCCCTCACCAATGAAGGACTTAAACCAGTCTGTTATGCAGACGACGTTGTAATACTTCTAAGGGGCTTTCATCCAAATCTATTATGCAGAAGAGCTGAAGAGGCACTTAACATAGCATATAACTGGGCACAACCAAGGGGATTAAATGTTAACCCAGACAAAACAGAAATATGTCTATTTACAAGGAAAACGAAGATCCCACGTTTTACCCCGCCTCGATTCCTGAATAAGACAATTGCTATAACTAAAAAGGTAAAATACTTGGGAGTAATCTTGGATCAGAAACTGTACTGGAAAGATCATCTTGAAGAAAGAGTTACAAAGGCAAACAGATGTTGGTCGTTGTGCAGAAGAGCTATAGGTTTAAAATGGGGACTACGTCCAAATATGACTCACTGGCTTTACATGAGCGTGATTAGACCAATAATCACCTACGCCTCTGTAGTGTGGTGGACATCAATGGACAAGAAGTGCAACGTAATACCTTTGCAAAAAATTCAACGTATGTGCTGTCTAGGCATAAGCGGGGCATTTAGAACTGCACCAACAAAAGCGTTGGAGACTATACTGCACATCCAACCAATAGACATCCGTATAAAGTATGAGGCAGCCCTCACAGCAAGACGTCTACAAGTGATGGGTGAATGGATAAATCGAGACCACAAGTCGTACCATCAGAAGATTTTAGAATATCTAGTTGGTCACATTCAAACGCCAGAAATCTCGGACCGCATTCCTGAAGTGCGGCTTACAGCTAACTGTGATACGTTTGTGCCAGACAGACGCTCCTGGGAAAATGGAACTTTGGCCCATGTGCCAGTGGGAACCAGCTGCTACACGGATGGGTCCAAGCGAGGAGGAAGGACGGGTCTGGGACTTTTTATTGATGAACCAGAAGTCGAACTTCACTTCCGCCTCCCTGACCATAACACGGTATTTCAAGCAGAAGTTCGAGCAATCACGGAGTGTGTGAACTGGCTCAGTAACACGACAAAGCCTAAATATGCCAACATCTTCACAGATAGCCAAATGGCGATTAAAGCAATAACATCGGAAAGGTTCAAATCCAGAACTGTGTTGGACTGTAAAAGAACGATAAATGATTACTCAGCCCATGGTCAATTGCGTATTTGCTGGGTACCAGGACACAACGGAGTGATTGGAAATGAACGGGCAAACAACTTGGCTTCAAAGGGCAGAGAACTTCGAGTAATAAACTTGAAAAATTGGAAACCTTTCGAAGCCACGAAAAATGAGTTGAAGCACTGGGCAGTGATGGCTCATAAAACTATGTGGAATAGCGCAACAGTAGGAGCAACTGCAAAGATACTGTGGGGTGACCCAAATGAAAAGAAAACAAGAAGTCTTCTGAAACTAAACAAGATCGATATTAGTAAGATGATGAGTGTTCTAACGGGACACTCAAGCTTACAAGCACATCTTCATCGCATAGGACTAGCAGGAAACGACGAATGCAGGGCATGCATCGAAACGATGGAACATTTTCTGTGTCACTGCCCGGCTTTCACACATGCAAGATCCCAACATTTCGGGTCCGACATATTACCAGACTTGACTCATCTCAGAGAATATGACTGGAAGATACTGAGAAAATTCGTGTCTAGTACCGATTTTCTGTAACTCGTGAGGTATAAAAAGATCATAAATAAGGAGCGCACAACAGGCCGAACCACTGGCTTAAGTGTATGTCCATGGACATGAGACGTTTAAACGTCTCCTCTCTTCAACCTAACCTAACCTAACCTAACGCCTTGCTCGATTGTGTATCTTTCCATGGCTCAAATTGAGTTAGTCTGAAATTGAGAAATATCAAATGAAATGCAGAAAAAAACTTGACGTTTAGGTGTGGTTCACATTCAACATCGGCCCTTACAATTTAACCACCCTAGTATCACCATATGGTATAGTTTTATTTGGGAATATGTCAGCTTCGACTATATAGAAGGTCTTCAAGAAAAATTTGAATTCCTCCAGATAATTATAGTTTTCCATTGACTGGGCAAAGAAGTTTAAAATTCCAACTTTCTTGGAATGGAAGTATTTCGCCTTAACTTATTTTTCGAATACCATAGAAACAGTGTATTGAAAGCTGAAATGAGATCTAATGGATATAAACAAGCCACAGTGTCCATCGATAAAAAATTACAAATTCATGAAAAGCAGTTCGTAAACGCCAATAAAATGCATTTGGTAGCAATAGTTCAATCTGTCGCCCTATGTAGTCGGCAATTTTAGAGCCTTGCTAAGGTATCGGGCGATAACGGTTTCAATTTCGAATAGTCACTTGACAAATTTACCACGAAACGCAAACACCGGCAGCTTATTGAGAGAATCAGTAATTCCAAAGCTTTCACCATCATGGCGGATGAATTAGTTGATATTTCAGGGTTGAGCAAGTTTAAATGTGCATCCGGTACATTAATAAAAACGATGGGCGATACAAACTTTGCGAAGATTTTTTGAGTTTCGTTCCAACAAAATAGTTCGATGGAAAATGTTGGGCATATATCCAAGAAAAGTACAGCTTAGCACTATATTCACATTGTGCAACTTACAGTTTTAACTTTGTTGTAAGTTACGCATGCAAAGTAGTCCCAGTTTAATAACAGGAATATCTGTGATGGTAAAAAAAATTAAAGCGGTTTGCGCAACTCTATGGTTAGAAAGAACAACATGAGTCTGTTGAAATATATCTTCACCTACAAGTAGCCGTTATCGAGCCTTTGGAATGCATTTACTCCACCTGGTCTGATCAGATAACTACAACATCTGCATTTCAGTTGTTGATGGCTATAAAAACGTTGAATTTTCAAGTTTTAGTCCATGTAGTTCATTCAGTTCACGGCTTGGCATTATCATTAAGTTGCGTTCTTCAAAGTGAAAATCAAGATTTAGCTGAAGCCGCCCATCTGGCTGAAAATTAAAAAAAAAAAAAGATCAAATCGGACCTCAAGCCGAACAATACTCAAAACTGAATAGGTACTCAACAGGTCAACGATCAAAAACATTAATAAATTACACGGAAGGCACACCGCAACATAGATTATCAACAAGATGACTTATACAACGATCAAACAAAAATACAACAAGAACACAAACAACATCATAAAACAATTTTCAAAGCACAACAAATCAATAGCCAACTTAAAAGCCAAGTAGGAATCATACCAAATTTTATTTCAAACGCAACCAAAAACATACAAAAGATTTTATCACAACAAACCAAAATACCGCCAAATACTAAAGCAACGCTAAAGAAACACATATACAAATTTCACATTCAAATATTAAAACTACTAATACAACAAAAGTGTCATTTCAATTGCACTTACGTTTTAAGTGGAGTTCTAAGCGAGCCTGATGACACGTCAATAAATGCAGGCAAATTAGAATGTAATGCACGTCGATTACAGTCCGATTTGCACTTGTAAGGCAATCCTCATGATTTGCATTTAAATGTGTCATTTGTTTATTTTTTAAAAACATACGATTTATATTAATACATACACGAACATTGAAGAAACTACGTAAAAATAAATAAATTCAAATCCTAGTTAGAATCACAATAAATTTACTTCAAAAAAAGGCACAGGCAGCATCTGGAAAGAATCAAAAATAAATTTATCAGTATAAATACAAATATAAAATATGTAAACTTATCTTACCAAAATTAAAGTTATTAACTTATAATGAATATTTTGTTTACCAACTTTTCACAAATTTCAACAAACTTTTTGTTGCACGATCAACTTTGAACCAACATCAATAAAAGCGATACGTATTTTTTCTTTTTTTCCAAAGCCACTATAACGGTATTTTCTATTTCTTTTAATTTTTTGGGCATATACACACTATCTAACTCTTCGTTTACATTGTGATCGGAGTTATAATTAGTGGACGATATTTATTGCATTACACTCATATAACATTCTAAGTACTTTAATCGCTCGCTTAGAATGTCATACTGATGTCATTGATTATAATCTAGGTACTTCGTTTCATTTACCGCTGGGTATTTAAACTGTAACAAAACGAGACACATTAAAAAGCTCAATACTCTCAGAGACAACAAAAACAAAGAGATGAACATAAAAAACAACACAGATTGGTTTTTCAATACAACAAACACTAACATACCAAAGAGCATACAATGGATCCTCTCACTGGGACCAAAATACGCATTGCCCAACACACATGAAACATTCCCATTGTTCAATTGTATTGCAGAGGGAGAGGATTGCATCCAAACAATTTAAAACAGAGAGCAACAGGAGATCGGAAGAGCGAAGCTCACATCATTAGTAGAAAACCATTTAGAAAAAAGAGAACGGAACCAAAGAGATAGGATAGTACTTGACACAGTGAACCAAAGCAAACAATTTCTTAGGGAACACAAGGACATATTAATACTTAATGCTGACAAAGGAGGAAAGACCGTAGCAATGACGAAAACAGACTATATGAACAAAATGAACGATATCTTAAAAGACATTTGTACATACAGACGACTGAAAAAGGATCCAACTACAAGTCTCCAAAATAAAAACAATATTTTAGTAGATACATTATTCAATATGAATATAATCGACACCGTAGAAAAGAAGAAATTGACGAATAAAACTGCCGTACCATCTAGAATTTATGGACTACCTAAAATACACAAGGACGGAATACCATTGAGACCAATATGCTCATCTATTGATTCACTAGCACATGGACTTTCCCGATATTTAGTTGACATTATTAAAAACCTGACGAAGGACTCAAAATACAATATAAGAGATGCAATAGATCTAAAATCAAAACTTGAACACATACGTTTGGAGGACGACGACATACTCATTTCTTTTGACGTGGTTTCCTTGTTCCCAAGCATACCAGTACAGCTAGCTATAAGGATCATAGACGAAAAATGGGACGATTTGTAGAAATATACACGAATACCAAAGGACCTTTTCATAAAAATACTGACTTTCTGCATTAAGGATACTCGATACTTCAAATATGATGAGAAATTATATGGACAACAATGGGCTCACCTGCTTCCCCAGTGATAGCAGACATTGTTATGGAAGAATTATTAGACGCCACGATGAGGAATATGAAATGTAAACCTAAATTATTAACAAAATATGTGGACGAACCTATTCGCGATAATGAGAAGAGATGACGTAGAAAACATGATGGATACGCTCAATTCATTCAACAGATGCATTCAATTCACAATGGAAAAGGAAATTGACAACAAGCTACCTTATTTGGACTCATTGATAATTAGACGAGGAAACGAACTTAAAATGGATTGGTACCAAAAGACGACAGCCTGTGGAAGACTAATAAACTTTTACTCCAAGCACCCAAGAAGGACTATTATAAATACAGCGACTAATTTCATATCCAGAGTACTGACCATTAGCGACGTAGAATTTCACAAAACCAATAAAAATAGAATAAAAAATATATTGACCAAGAATGAATTTCCGAAAAGAACGATAAACGAATTATTAAGGAGAGCGATGATGAAAAAGGACAAGAAAGATAATAACGGAGAACCATGAATATATAAGTCTGTAACCTATATACCGGGACTATCTGAACGATTATATGACAAAAATAAAATCGAACTAGCATTTAGGACACAAAACACAACCAACCAATTATTCAGCAGAACAAAATCAAAGCTGAAAAAAGAAGACAAATCAAATTTGGTATATCAGATAAGGTGCAATGGTGACGAATCCGACGTATGCCAAAAGGTATATGTAGGGACGACAAGGACTAAACTAAAAACTAGATTATCGTCACATAAATCGGACCAAAAGGCTATGGAAAAACCATTGGAGCAGAAGACGGCTTTGGCTGCTCATTGCACACTAACTGGACACACACCTGACTTCAATAATGTAGATGTATTAATAGAAGAGAAAATTCCATACAGACGATACACATTAGAGATGCTCTTTATAACAAATATCCCGACAGAGAAGAGACTTAACTATAAGACAGACACAGATAAGTGCTCTCAGATGTATAGACATATAATTAATAAGCACGGACGAAAAAATGTTAGTTGACAAGTAATTTCAAGGAAGCAAGTCGAACTGTTTAAAAGCGAAATCTAAAATTGTATGTTAAAAATATTATTGTTTAAATAATTGTGTTTTTTGAATCTGTTTTTCGTGTTTTTGTATTAGATTAAAACTCCCTGATGATGACTAACGAAGTTAGTCGAAATATAGGAAATAAAAATAAATAATTAAAAAAAGATCAAATCGTTTTTTTAATTACAAAAAAGGGCCTCAAGCCGAACAATAATCAAAACTGAATTTCTAGATTTATTCATCACTCATCTCGAACATTTCTTTTGGAAACACCGTGGAATTCTGTCAAATTTCCAAAGTGTCAATTTATCACAACATTAATGCAATTAATATCTTATTTAAATTAGTGCAATTAATGTAATATTTATATACAAAAACGTTAAAATTAGTTAAAGATGTGTCCAACATTTTAGTTCAGAGTATTTTAAGATTCAATTTAAGTTAAACATTAATTTTTGGAAGTATATTTTTTACTCAAAAACACACAGGTAGACACTATAGTTTTGTCTGTGAATAATTCTTATTGAAAATATTACCTGGACATTTTTTGATGTTAGTGATCCATTTCGAGGTTCCCTAATTTTTTAAAGAAAAAAACACAGAAAATTCAAATTGAATAGGGAATGTTTGTTATCATTTGAAAGAACATTCTATGGCATGTATTTTTTGAAGATTATGTCTATCAAATGTTGGCCGCGGCAACGTCTCAGATGGTTCATCCGTTGAGTCCAATTTTCGATGACTCGATTATGTTGACCATAAGTTGAGCGAAGTGCACGCAACACATTCCTCACAGAACGTGAATTTTCGTAATAGAGTTGAAAGATTTGTAAACGTTGTTCAGGCGTAAGTCTTTCCATGATGAAATGCCAAATAATACTTAACAACAAGTAAGAAAGTTTCAGTCGGGTAAACCGACTAAGGTATACCCTCACTTTGTGAGTAATGTAATATTGAATATTACTCGAATTATTCTGTCAATTTGTGTGGGAGGTACCAGAAGGGGTTTATCAAATACACCTATTTTTCGCTGAACAGTAGATACTTTAAATTCATTGCACTGTGCGGAATTATGTTATATTATTTATGTGCACTGGTAAAAACTTTATGAGATATTAAATTGTGGTATGATTTGGGCATTTTGTGTGGGAGGTACAAAAAGGGGAGTGGCGATAACGCCCATTTTTCACATGGCTATAGACACTATAAAAACATTACACTGTACAAAATTTCAAGTATTTTTATACACTGGTTTTAATGTTATAAGCTGTTATCTTTTGGTGCAAAAAGGTACCTTTGTGTGGGAGGTACCAAAAAGGGCGTGGCAACAATGCCAATTTTTCCCTTGACTGTAGGCAATATAAAAGCATAATACTGTACAGAATTTCAAGTTTTTTTATACACTGTTATTAATGTTATAAGCTGTTAACTTTAGGTGCAAAACGGTGCATTTGTGTGGGAGGTACCAAAAGGGACGTGGCGACTTCGCCCATTTTTCTCGAGTTGATAGCGACTAATAAGCTAATACTATGTGTGGAATTTCAGAAGATTCGAATAAGCAGTATAGCAGTTATTAAAGAAACAATTTTTCTCAACATTTTAACCCTTTGTGGGGGAGGTACTAGAAGGAGTGAACCAATATGGCCCATCTTCGAACTTAGCCGGAGATAGAAAAAAATATTACCACATACCAAATTTGAAGTCAATCGGTTACTCCTTTCGAGAGTTATCGTGCGCACCAGCCAGCAGACAGACAGACAGACAGACAGACAGACGGACGGACATTGCTCATTCGACTTAAAATGACCCAAAACGGTTTTCCTCCGAACATACTTGGGGTCTTAGGTCACTCCTTCGATGTGTTACACTTTTTTCCGTAGCAAATGATATATACCCTCCTCACACTAAAGTGAGGGTATAAAAATAACATGACAGCATAACACGATTCACATGTGATCTGTCAAAAAAGTATCTGTACTTTTATCACCCGCTATATAAAAATTAATGTGTGTATGTATGTTTGTTTGTGGCGTTGTTTGTTCGTCTGTTCCGTTTAGGCGGCTAAAAGGCTGGACCGATCTTCATGAAATTTTCACAGAATGTACGTGTCTAGGGGATGGTGAAAATATGGTACTTGCATTTTCGACATAAGAAGTGGACGTGGACCCGCCCATATGAGCCAAGTTTTGATATTGAGAAAAATGTTTAGCTAGAGTTCTGAAATGTTGTTTGTATGCATTTAGTGGTTGGCCCAAATAAGATTGGCCTAAAAATGGGCGGGATCGGACCAATGGGAATGGCCCCGCCCATATAAGCCAAATTTTGGAATTGAGATATCTTTTCAATTTGTCTGCAAGAGGGCAGTTATTTTCTGCATATGTGTCTAGTGGTACACTGATAGAAAAAGCTTCGTCATGACGACGAATTTGTACATCATCACGATTATTTTTTCGTCAAAAGTCAGCTAACGTACGGAATAATCCTCTTGATGAATTTGTTCGTCACCATGACGAATTTCAGTTTCCAAAAACTTTCGTCCTCAGGATGATCCATTCATCACCACGACGAACCCCATTCATCATCATGACGAGTCCCATTCATCATCACGACGAATAGCATTCATCACCACGACGAACTCTATTCATCACCATGATTAACTCCATTCATCACCACGACGAACCCCATTCATCATCATGACGAACCCCATTCATCATCACGACGAATAGCATTCATCACCACGACGAACTCTATTCATCACCATGATTAACTCCATTCATCACCACGACGAATTCATGCCCACGACTACTTAAATTTTAAAAATTCGAATAAATGTTCTTCTAGTTTTAAACCATTTAAAATGGTATGGAAAATAAAATTATTTGACTGCATTGCTAGGTTCAGTTGTGAATATTCGTTTCGAGACGCAGTTTTTATCAGGTAAGGCTGAAATCGAACAAACGAGAAGTATTCATTACTTCTGCTATTTTAAATCAAAAATAATCACATCAAGTAATGTATTTGCCAACAGACCACTAGCACAAATGTTTCACACTTATACAGCTTGTCGAGCTGCATGTACGAGTATGCATGTGTTTGACGTTTTGTTAAATAAACATCAGTTACGCCGTGTCAGTGCGGTTTGTTTGAACCAATCGGTGCTGCGTGGAACACACACGTTGACGAACATAACAACGTCGCATGTCTTACTTTGTTTTGCTGTAGGAGTTGACGTTGCCGTAAAGGGCGAAAAAGTCGATCGTTCTCATGATGAATGGATAATCTTATTGACGAACAGTGTTCGTCATAAATTATTAGATTTTTTAAATTGATCTTTTACAACAAATTATTTAACTAAGGTAATCAGAACGCATATAGAACAGTACATTTAAGCAGAAACTATAATTTGATTGCTTCGTTTGATCATATTTTCAGCAAAATGGCCAAATAAATCTTTTCGTCGTGCGAATGAAACCTTATCGTTCTCTTGACGAATTTCGAAATCACCAAAAACATGATTTGATGATCGTGTTCGTTCTATTGACGTACAAAAACATCGCATGTACGAAACTTTTCGTCACCAGTACGAAGATATATTGACGAAACTGATTCGTCATGGTGACGAACGGTTTTTCTATCAGTGTAGGTTACGTGATTGATCCAAAAATGGGCGGGATTGGACCAATGGGCGTGGCCCCGCCCATATAAGCCAAATTTTGAAAGTGAGATATCTTGCACAATTTGTTAGCGAGAGTGCTGGAATTTTGTGTATATTTATTTGGTGACAGGCTACGTGATTGGGAAGAAATTGGACCAATTGTAGTGACCCCGCCCACATGAGCCATTTTTTGAAATTGATATATGTTGAGAAATTTGTTAAGTTTCTAACTAACGTGTTTTACTCGACAAGACCTACAGGAAAATTAGTATCGCGTCATTTGCTTCCCAACTTGAGTTTATTTTGTCGCACTGTGTTATTATCATTTGAAAGAACATTTTTTGGCATTTATTTTTTTGAAGATTATGTCTATCAAATTATGGCCGCGGCTACGTCTCAGAGGGTCCATCCGTTGAGTCCAACTTTCGATGACTCGTTCGAGCATTTCGACTGGTAACTGGCGAATGACACGCGTGATGTTTTGCTCCAAGGCCTGAATCGAAGCGGGTTTGTCCGCATAAACTTTAGACTTTACATATCCCCACAGGAAAAAGTCTAACGGTGTGATATAACACTATCTTGGTGGCCAATCGACCGGCCGAAAACGTGAAATTATCTGCTCACCGAAGTGTTCTCTCAATAAATCCATTGATTGATGCGATGTGTGGGAAGTATCTTGTTGAAATCAAATGTCGCCGAGATCACGAGCTTCAATTTCAGGCATCAACTAGTCGGTTATCATGGCACGATAACGCTCGCCATTGACGGTTACGTTCTCACCGGCATCATTTTTGAAGAAATATGGACCGATGATTCCACCGGCCCACAAACCACACCAAACCGTTGTTTTTTCTGGATGAAGGGGCAGCTCTTGAATCTCTTCAGGTTGCTCTTCGTCCCAAATGCGACAATTTTGCTTGTTTACATATCCATTGAGCCAGAAATGGGCCTCATCGCTGAACAAAATTTGGCTCGAAAACGTCGGATCTTCTTGGAACTTTTCAAGAGCCCATAGAACGGAGCGATGTCGCTAGGGAAGGTTGAGCGGCTTCAGTTCTTGCACAAGCTGTATTTTGTATGCTTTCAATTTAAGATCTCGACGTAAAATGCGCCAAGTCGTCCCATAAGTCAGTCCGAGTTGCTGCGAACGGCGCCGAATCGTCCATCCACGGTCTCCTTGTACACTCTCAGCTACGGCCGCTAAATTTTCTTCACTGCGTGCTGGACGTGGTCTATTCGGTCGAATATTATCCAATAATGAATGCTGGGTCTCAAGATGGGTGATGGTGTTGCGAATAGTACGCTCAGTAGGCCGATTATGTTGACCTTAAGTTGAGCGAAGTGCACGAAACACACTCCTCACAGAACGTGAATTTTCGTAATAAATTTGAACGATTTGTAAACGTTGTTCAGGCGTAAGTCTCTCCATGATGATATGCCAAACAATACTCGTAATTAACAAAAATAACATCACAGCATGACACGACTCACACATGATCTTTCAAAAAAAGGCTATTGAATAAAGTATCTCTACTTGGATTAACCGTTATATGTATATGCATTAAATATGTCAACAGTCGATTTTTAATAAAAAATAATTGGATACCGTATGTGAAATATTTCCCTCCCCCCAAAATCCTTCGCACGGCCCTGGCTGCCACCGTTGCACACGTCAGGTCAGATATCATGAGATTGTATTTAGTCAGCGATTCCCGTTATGTTGCTGACACTATTCGCTGACGCTATGTCTGGATTGCGTGCGCGTGTTTTAGATGGAATGTTATGCACGCTGAAAAAAAATCGCTTCTGTAGTATATTGTCCCAAACATAATCGGCTTGAAACTTATATATGTTTAGGGTACACTCTAAACATTCAACATTTGGTACATACAAACATAATATATTTAGGAAGATGTTGTTCTAAACAAATCTTTGTTTACATCCCAATATGTTTTTTATTTGGCACTATTATTTCCGAAACAAATATTTATTTGCATTTGTTTAAGTCCACGCCAGGATGGCGGGACTTAAAAACCAGAAAGAAACTAAGTTTATTTTTATTTAATTTATTGTAAGATTTTATTATGGCCGTGAGCCGTAAGCGGTGCGGTTGAGTTGTGAACTGACTACCAAAAATGTCACAGTGACGGCGTTACCATCACTGAGTTTTTTTTAGTTTCTATCAATGTCGATAGAGCGCGACGTTGTTAAACGTCAAATAGAAAAACTGGGGGTGCTGCTGTTGAAGATCAGCTGTTGACACTTCAACATACCGCCCCCTTGCACAAGTGCAATGTTATTGTTGTTTGGTAGTGGTGTGGTGCTAGTTGTTGTTGTCGTCGCTGCATATTTGTCCACTTCTGTTGTTGTTAATTTAGATATGCTTGTCTAGTTCTGGAGTCTTCTGTTGTCCGTCACTGGCTCGTGAAGCCTTGTTTCACGTAATGAAACGATGGTGTATCGACAAAGACTTGGACGACTGTCTTTTGTCGTCTGTCGCTGGCTCGTGAAGCATTGTTTCACGTGATAAAACAATGGTGTAGCGACGGAGACTAGGCGGATCAGAGAGTGTCACGTAATGCAATTTTTTTATGTCGACATATAAACAAAATGCGCACAAAATCACCGGTTCAAATTTGGTTACGAAGGACCATGAACAAATCTAGAAGTTCCTTCGAGCTGCGGAGTGGACTGTATTAGAAATAGTTAATCAGTTGAACTCCCCATTTGTAAAGTAGCAAGAAACATGGAATAAAAAGGCACAGGTTAGATTCAGTGTGATACAGATTTATTGCGTAGGAGTCGCTGCTGCTTACTGCTTCAGTAGATGCTGCTAAAGTGAAAATCGCGGTGCAGAGCAAACAGAAAAGGAGCTAAGATTTGTAGAATACAGTAAATCCATTGGAACAGGAAAGGGAAATATACAGGGGATTTCATGTGAGTGACAGTTTAATTCATTTTACTTAATGCTAGGTTATACTACTGCTAATATGAAATAATTTAGTTTCTTGGAATTCATGAGTGTATGAGAGGTTGAACTGGGTTCAACAGCATTTAAGTATTCAGAAAATACCTAAATTGTGTTAAATATTTTAGTAATTCAAAGATAATTTTTTAGAAATTTTTATTGATCGTAAAATAATAAATAATAATAATGAAATCGTATAATATTGGATCAAAATAAATTACTTGGAGGATTTACAAATAATGATGGCTTGGAATACTCCGAAATTTGAAATGATTCATTTAAAACAGAAGTTAATGCTGCATATGGTATCGCAACTGGTAGGTACAATTCGAAATCAGGGAAAAAATAAAACTGAAATTCGAAAAAGTCGCCAAAAGTTTTGAATATCTTTTTTAAATAAAATATATTTAAAGAAATTCCTAAACAATAATTTTATTTGAATTTCAACAATATTTTATTTTAGAAATTTAGTTTACAAATATATTTTGTTGTAATATATTTATATATGTATTTCAAATATATTTTATTGATTTTCAAATAAAATGTATTTGCTCAGAAATACATAGAATTATAAATTTTCGTTCCAAATAATGTTTTTTTCGATTCAAACATATCAAAAAAGGCTATTTTGCCCCGTGTGGGAACGTGAACTTTTCCGCTGTTAACTCCTCCCCATCTAAGTCCATACGTCCTCGTATGGCTGTCAGAAAAACGATAGACTATGGAAGCCAGTTTCTGTGATAAGGAATGTTGATCATAAATCTGCTGCCTTCCAATTTCAAAAACTGGCTGGGTTGTAGTACCATGCTGAAGTTCACTCTCGCAATGTTGTTCTTTAGTTTCCTGATCAGTAGGAATCAGACGAAGCTTTCTTTATACACTCACTTTAGTGATACGAGGGTATTTACCATTTGCTACGGACCAAAAGTGTAACACATCGAAGGAGTGACCTAAGACCCTAAGTATGTTCGGCCAACATCCGTTTTGGGTAATATTAAGTCGAATGAGCAATGTTCGTCCGTATGTCTGTCTGTCTGGCTGCCTGGAGCGCACGATAACTCTCGAAAGGAGTAAGGGATTGACTTCAAATTTGGTATGGGATAATATTTTTTTCCATCTCAGGCTTAGTTCGTAGATGGGCCATATGGTTCCACTCCTTCATGTATCTCCCTCACAAAGGGGTAAAATGTAGTGAAATATTGATTCTCTAATAACTTCTATACAACTTATCCGAACCCTCTGTAATTCCACACATAGTAATAGTCTCTATTAACTTGTGAAAAATGGGTGCTGTAGCCCCACCCCTTTTAGTACCTCCCACACAAAGGGACAAAGGAATCATACCAAAATTGAATAACGTTAACATACTACTGCACATAAACGCTTATAATTCGGCACAGTGTAATGTATATATTTAAAGTATCTACTGTTCACTGAAAAATAAGTGTATGTGTGTAAGTATTTGATAAACCCACACAAATTGACAGATTAATTCGTGTAATATTCCTTTTTACATTACTCACAAAGTGAGGGTATACCTTAGTCGGTTTACCCGACTTAAACATTCTTTCGTGTTTACATTACCATCTCCGATTTCGTTGAAACTTTGTAGGATAATTTTAATAAATGTTTTTTTAAAAAATATAACCCGTTATTTCTCCACGCTGAAATTTCAGTGTTTGGTTTAGAATCGATCAAGGAATATGCCTATATTTTTTCTGAATTTTTAGGTTGGTGCTTTCAAAGTGAAAAACACAAAATAAGAAGAAAATCAAAATATATAAAAAATTGGTCAGTAAATTTGGTTGGAAAAGATGAAGTTCTAAATAAAACGTCATTCTAATAGCCTCCACGACTTCTTCTGCAGGAACGAATTCGATGAACCCAATTTTCGAGCACTTTTTCCACTAAATCACGTCGTATGTCATGAATGGCACGTTCAATTTGGACTTGTAAAGCTTGAAGAGAGTCTGGTTTATTTCGAAAGACCAATGACTTCAAATAACCCCACAAGAAATAGTCTAATGGTGTTAAATCACAACTTCTTGGAGGCCATTCAATATCACAATTTCTTGAAATCATCTAATCTCCAAACTTTTCAATTGTTTCATTTGCTATGTGGCACGTAGCCACAATCGGTCAATGGCAAAATTGATAATAAAATGAATAATTTATAAACGTTGTTCTTGCGTATATCTCTCCATGATGAAATTGTAAACACTACTGAATACAATGAAAAACAAATGACAGATCATGACATACTACAAATGTCCGAAACGTCACTTCAAAATCATATGATCCCTATTGGAAAACCCGTTATATGATCAAGGGCTACTGAGCCGATCGGTATACATCAAAGTGGGCCTACACGTTGAAAAAATTGCTTCTTTAGTATATTGTCCCAAACATATTCGGCTTGAAACATATATATGTTTAGGGTACACTTTAAACATATAATATTTGGTACATACAAAAATTATATTTTTGGGAAGATGTTGTTCTAAACAAATCTTTGTTTACATCCCGATATGTTCTTATTTGGGACTATTATTTCCGAAACAAATATTTAGTAATATTCAAAGTTAATTTCTTAGACATTTTTACTGTTCGCAAAAATAATAAATAATAATTATTGAAATCGTATAATCTTGGATCAAAATAAATTACTTGGAGGATTGACAACAAATGATGACTTGGAATACTCAGAAATTTTAAATTATTGATTTAAACAGATGCTAATGCTGTATATGGTATCATAACCGGGTGGTTCAATTTGAAACCAAGGAAAAACTAAAACTGAAATACGAAAAAGTCAACAAAAGTTTTGGAATTCTTTTTTTTTTAAATAAAATATATTTAGAAAAATTCCTAAACAATAATTTTATTTGTATTTAAACATATATTTTATTTGAGAAATTTAGTTTGCAAATATACTTTGTTGTAATATATTAATATATGTGTTCCAAACAAATTTTATTGACTTTCAAATAAAATTTATTTGCTCAGAAATATATAATACTAGCTGGACCCGGTCACTTCGTTGCCCCAGATTGAGATTTCCGATCCCTTCCATTTTTGAACCAATTACGAATCCTGCCACCAAATACATCCCGGTCATTTTGAACTAATCACGTAGACTTCCACAAGACACATATAAACAGAATTACAGTACTATCGCTAACAAATTGTGCAAGATAGCTCAAATTTGGCTTATATGGGCGGGGCCACGTACCTTGGTCTGATCCCGCTCATTTTTAGACCAATCACATAGGCTTCCACAAGACACATATAAACAAAATTACAGCACTCTCGCAAACAAATTATGCAAGATACCTCAATTTCAAAAGGTTGCTTATATAGGCTGGGCCACGCCCATTGACACCAGCCACCAGATATATATGCACAAAATTACAGCACTCTCGCTAACAAATTGTGCAAGATATCTTAATTTCAAGATTTGACTTACATGGGCGGGGCCACGCCCATTAGTCCGATCCCACCCATTTATGGAAATCATTCGACTCCGACTCCGGCAGTTAAATAACATAAATTTCTGAAATTATATTTCTACTAAGACGTGAGTTCATGTTATTGAAAATAAGATATAGCTTTGTTACAAAAACACAAAAAGTAGTAAGTACCACTAATTAAATAAAATTGTATTATTTATTTATTGATGCTTGACCTGCAAGTTGCAACTAATATGACAATTCTTTCAACATGGATCATGATACAATTTTCATCAATCACTGTATCTGTTTTAATATATCGCAATTTTTGGAAATTATGTTCGCTTCAGGCAACCAGTTTATTCCTTAGTTATTATACCCTACACCACACTATGGTACAGGAGGTTATAAATTTGTTTTTTGGCAGACCCTAAAATACGGGGGTTGCTATTTATATTTCGGTCCTGGCAATGCTGGTGTTGCCAGATGAAAACTGTAACTTCCATTGGAAAGTATGCAATTTTTATCCCCTCACCTTAGAGAGGAGGGTATATATAATTTGCTACGAACCAAAAGTGCGACACATCGAAGGAGTGATCAAAGACCCTAAGTATGTTCGGCGGATATCCGTTTTAGGTCATTTTAAGTCGAATGAGCAATGTCCGTCCGTCTGTCTGCTGGCTGGTGCGCACGATAACTCTCAAAAGGAGTAACCGATTGACTTCAAATTTGGTTCGAAGATGGGCCTTCTAGTACCTCCCCCACAAAGGGTTAACATTTAGTGAAATATTGATTAGTTAATAACTTCTATACTACTTATTTGAATCCTCTGAAATTCTACACATAGTATTAGTTTATGTCACTATTACCTCGAGAAAAATAGGCGAAGATGCCACGCCCCTTTTGGTACCTCCCACACAAATGGACAATTTTGAACTAAAAGGTAATAGTTTATAACTTTATTACCAGTGCATACAAAGACTTGAAATTTTGTACAGTGTAATGGTTTAATAGCACTTACCATACAGTGAAAAATGGACATTATTGACACGCTCCTTTTGGTACCTCCCACACAAATGGATCATGATGTGCCAAAAGTTACCAGCTTATAAATTTAATACTAGTGCATACAAATACTTAAAATGTTGTACAGTGTAATACTTTTATAGTACCTACAGTCCAGAGAAAAATGGGCGTTATTGGCCCGCCACTTTTGGTACCTTCCACACAAATGGACATTTTTGTACCAAAAGTTAACAGCTTTGAAATTTAATACCAGTACATACTTTAACTTATTATCAATTTAAATGCAATTTAAATTGACAATTTGTGTGCGAATTGTTTTGGTTACAGTGTGTTGGAAATTCGCCTCCAAAACATAGTTTTTGAACGCTTCAACATCAGCTTCAGGCGTCGAAAAACGTTGACCAAGCAGTTTTTTCTTGATGTGAGTGAATAAGAAGAAGTCATTGGGTGTCAAATCAGGGCTGTACGGCGGATGACCCATTCCAAGATTCGTCACCTGTGACGATCTTATAAACGTCTTTTGAAGCACCGCGATCGTATTTTTTCAAAATTTCTTTGCACCAATCGACACGAGCCTTTTTTTGAGCGATTGTCAAATTGTGTGGGATCCAACGAGAACAAACATTTTTTACGGCCAGGTGTTCATGCAATATCGAATGTATGCTGGTGGAAGAAATGCCCAAGGATGCCTCTATCTCACGGTATGTCACATGACGATCTTGCATTATCAGTTCACGCACGGCATCAATGTTCTCTGGCACAACGGCAGTTTTTGGACGACCTTCCAGACCTTCGTCAATGAGCGAGCGTCGGCCCCGATTGAATTCATTAAACCAGTTTTTCACAGTGCTATATGATGGTGATTCATCGCCATACACAGATTTAAGTTCATCGATGAACACTTGTCGTGACAATCCACGTCGAAAGTTGTGAAAAATTATCACACGAAAATGTTCACGAGTTAATTCCATTTTTTTGTCAAATTGATTTTTTCAAGTCACTGTAAACACACAAATGATGGTCGTACGTCAAAACGTTCTGAGTACGTTTATGCTAAAAAATGTCAAACTTTCCAATGGAAATGTCAAATTTATATAGTAACCCTCGTATATCGTTCTACTCAGAATCACTAGCTGTCCGTCTGGCCATCTTAAGTTGTTCGTTAAGTATTTGTACCATATTAAATTGTACCAGTATTAAAATTTGGCAATAAGAACTCTTTCACACTAGGGAGGACACCTATTGAAATTGGTGAAAATCGGTTCAGGTTGATATTGCCTCCAGATATAAATGTTTCTTTAGATTTGGCCTTGTAACTCTATGGAGGCTGTATTTCACATTCGCTCATTTTTTAATTTAGTAAGGTAGAATTTATTTATCCAAGAACGCATATTGTCGAATTTTAACAAATTCTGTTTAGATTTAGAATTATAATATAATTATCTCATATTTATATTTACAATATCTGAGCAAAAATACTTAATTCGTTAGCTAAATATATTCAAAGCTTTCCTAAAACTGTTTTTCGTAAAAACTCGATAGTTTTGTTAACTTTACAGATATTTTTGGCATACTTAAATATTTGGTTAACAGCTTCAAATATTCTATCCTTTCTTTTTACCAAAATTGTTTGAGTGCAAAAGTTCTATCGCATACATAATTGGTACATTGTGCACTATACATCCCGGAGTCGGCCATAATTTTTCGACTCCGGACTCCAACTCCGGGCAAATTTCCCAGACTTCGACTCCACAACCCTGGTTTCTGTAGCGATAAAAAGTCAAATCTAGAGGAATTGTTGTATGGGGGCTATATCAAAACATGAACCTATGACTACCGTTGTTCCCGTGAAAGGTTCCGGGTATGATCCCTAGTTTGCAATTTTCAGCCCAATCAGTAGAAATGTGTGGTCTCTATGCCGTCAAAAGTAAAATCAGGGAGATTCTATATATGGGGACTGTATCAGAAAATGGTCACATATTGCCTATTTTCAATCCCAAGTTATTGGCAACTATAAGAGGTACCTGTACCAAATTTATAAAAGTACTAGCTGGAACTCTCGCTAACAAATTGTGTAAGATATCTCAGTTTCAAAAAATGGCTTATATGGGCGGGGCCTCGCCCTTTGGCCCTATCCCGGCAATTTTTGGAACACTCATGTAGATTACCACCAGATACATATGTACAAAATTACAGCACTCTCGCCAAAAAATTGTGCAAGATATCTCAATTCAAATATTTGACTTATATGGCGGGCCCACGCCCATTGGTCCGACCCCACATACACAGAATTACAACACTATCGCTAACATATTGTGAAAATATATAAAATTCCGCCCTTTGGTCCGATCACACCCATTTTTGGACCAATCACGTAGACCGCCACAAGATGGTCTGATCCCGTTCATTTTTAGACCAATCACGTAGACTATCACCAGATATATTTGCCCAAAACTACAGCACTCCCCGCAATAAATTGTGCAAAATGTATCAATTTAAAAATGTGGCTTATATGGGCGAGACCACGCCCATTGGTCCTATCTCGCCCATTTTTAAACCAATCATGTAGACTATCACAAGTTACAAATGTACAAAATTACAGCACTCTTGCCGAAAAATTGTGCAAGATATCTCAATTCAAAAATTTGACGGTCCACGCCCATTGGTCCGATCCCGCCCATTTATGAACCAATCACATATACTACCACAAGATACACATACACAGAACTACGGCACTCTCGCAAGCAGATTGTGCAAGATACCTAAATTTCAAAAGGTTGCTTATACGGGCGAGGCCATGCCCATTGATCCGATTCCTCCCATTTTTGGACCAACTACGTAGACTACCACCAAATACATATGCACAAAATTACAGCACTCTTGCTAACAAATTGTGCAATATATCTTAATTTCAAGATATGACTTACATGGGCGGGGCCACGCCCATTAGTCCGATCCCGCCCATTTTTGGACAAATATCTGTAACTTGATACATATACACTAAACTACAGTACACTCGCTAATAAATTGTGCAAGATAACTCCATTTCAAAATTTGGCTTATATGAGCCACACCCATTGGTCCGATACCGCCCATTTGTGGACCAATCTCGTAGACTTCTACCAGATACATCGCAAAATCAAAGCACTCTCGCTAATAAATTGTGCAAGATATCTAAATTTCAAAATTTTGCTTAAATGGGCGGGGCCACGCCCATTTGATCCCGGAAACGTAGACTGCCACCGGATACATATGCACTAAGTTGCAGCACTCTCGCTAATAAATTGTCCAACATATCTCAATTTCAAAACTTGGCTTATATGGGCGGGGACACGCCCATAGGTCAGATCCCGCCCATTTTTGTACCAATAACGAAGACTTGTACCCATAACATATGCACTAAACTACAGCACTCTCGCTAGCAAATTGTGCATGATATCTAAATTTCAAAATTTGGTCTATGTTGGCTGGGCCACGCCCATTGCCCCGATCCCGCCCATTTTTGGACCAATCACGTAGACTGTCACCAGATACATTAAAACAAAATTACAGAACTCTCGCCAATAAATTGTGTGAAATATTTCAATTTGGCTTATATGGGTCGTGCCAGGCCTATTGGTCTGATCCCGCCCATTTTTGGACTAATCACGTAGACTGCCACCATATCTCAATATCAAAATTTGGCTTATAGGTCCGATCCCGCCCATTTTTCTACCAATAACGGAGACTACCGCCGGATACATACGCACTAAATTGCAGCACTCTCGCTAACAAATTGTTCAAGATTTCACAATTCTAAAATTTGGCATATATGGGCGGGGCCACGTCCATTGGTCCGATCCCGCCCATTTTTGGACCAATCACGTAGACTGTTACCAGATATATGTACACAAAATTACAGCAATCTTAAAAATTTGGCTTATATGGGCTGGGCCACATCCATTTGTCCCATTCCGCCCATTTTTTGACCAATCTCGCAGACTACCACCAAATACATAATAAAAAACCAGTAAGGAAAGGCTAAAGTCGGGCGGGGCCGAGTATATAATACCCTACACCACTCTCGTAATATTGAATAACTCTGAAATATACATTTTGTAGTTCATGTTTAAATTGTTTATTCTAAATTTCAAAATGATTGGATGTAAAATACAGCTTCTACAGGACTAAAGAGCAAAATCGGACGAAACATATATATGGGAGTTATAGCTAAATCTTAACCGATTTTCTTCAAATTCGGCAATGTTGGTTCACGGATCAAGAAACTCTACCATTCTAAATTTCAAAACGATTGGATGTAAAATACAGCTTTTATAGGAATAAAGGGCCAAATCGGACGAAACATATATATGGGAGCTATAGCTAAATCTTAACCGATTTTCTTCAAATTCTGCAATGTTAGTTCATGGATCAAGAAACTCTACCATTCTAAATTTCAAAACGATTGGGTGTAAAATACAGCTTTTGTAGGACTAAAGGGCCAAATCGGACGAAAGATATATATGGGAGCTATATCTAAATCTGAACCGATTTCAACCAAATTCAATAGCGATCTTAACAACTGCGAAATACTCTAAACTGCAAAATTTCAGAACGATCGGAGTGAAATTGCGACCTGTAGTCGACGAACAACTTTACATGGACAGACGGACGGACGGACAGACATGCTTAAATCGACTCAGCCAGTGATTCTGAGTCGATCGGTATACTTTAAGGTGGGTCTAGCTGTGTTATTTTCTGGTGTTACAAACATCTGCCGTGAAACAAACTTATAATACCCTGTACCACAGTGTGGTGTAGGGTATAATTACAGCACTCTTGCTAACAAATTGTGCAAGATATATCAATTTCAAAATTTGGCTTATATTGGCGGGGCCAAGCCCATTCGTCCGATTCCGCCCATTTTTATACCAATCACGTAGACTACCACCAGATACATATGCACAAAATTACAGCACTCTCGCTAACAAATTGTGCAAGCTATTTCATTTTTAAAATTTGGCTTATATGGGAGGTGCCACGCCCATTGGTCCAATCCCGCCCATTTTTGGACCAATCACGTAGACTGCCACCAGATACATATGTACGAAATGACAGCACTCTCGTTAATATGTAAATTGTGCAAGATATATCATTTTTAAAATTTGGCTTATATGGGAGGTGCTCGCCCATTGGTCCGATCCCGCCCATTTTTGGACCAATCACGTAGACTGCCACCAGATACATATGTACGAAATTACAGCACTCTCGCTAAATTACAGCACTCTAGCAAATTACAGCACTCTCGCTAAAAAAAATTGTGCAAGATATCTCAATTTTAAAATTTGGCATATAGGGGCGGGGCCACGCCCATTGATCCGATCCCGTCCATTTTCCGACCAAACACGTATACTGGTACCAGATACATGTACACAAAATTACAGCACTCTCGCTAATAAATTGTGCAAGTTATCGCAATTTCAAAATTTGGCTTGTATGGGCGGTGCCCATTGGTTCGATTCCGCCCATTTTTGAAAAATGCACATAGTCTGCTACTAACTGCATACACACAAAATTTCAGCACTCAATTTCAAAATTTGACTCATGTCCACGCCCACTTCATATATCGAAAATTGAAGTACCCTATTTTCACAACTCCCCACACATGTACATTCTGTGAAAATTTCAAGAAGATCGGTCCAGCCGTTTAGACGTATATTCGGTACAAACAAACACACATTCTTCTTTATATATATAGACTAGCTGGACCCGGTCCACTTCGTTGCCCCAGATTTCCGATCCATTCCATTTTTGGACTAATAATATAGATTACCGCCAAATACATACATACATACAAAACATACAGATATATCAATTTCAAAAAATGGCTCATGTGGGCGGGGTCACTACCATTGGTCCAATCCTCCAATTTTTTCCCAATCACGTAGCCTGTCACCAGATAAATATACACAAAATTACAGCAATCTCGCTAACAAATTGTGCTAGATATCAAAATTTTACCTATATGATACCAGCCACCAGATATATATGCACAAAATTACAGCACTCTCGCTAACAAATTGTGCAAGATATCTTAATTTCAAGATTTGACTTACATGGGCGGGGCCACGCCCATTAGTCCGATCCCACCCATTTATGGAAATCATTCGACTCCGACTCCGGCAGTAAAATAACATAAATTTCTGAAATTATATTTCTACTAAGACGTGAGTTCATGTTATTGAAAATAAGATATAGCTTTGTTACAAAAACACAAAAAGTAGTAAGTACCACTAATTAAATAAAATTGTATTATTTATTTATTGACGCTTGACCTGCAAGTTGCAACTAATATGACAATTCTTTCAACATGGATCATGATACAATTTTCATCAATCACTGTATCTGTTTTAATATATCGCAATTTTTGGAAATTATGTTCGCTTCAGGCAACCAGTTTATTCCTTAGTTATTATACCCTACACCACACTATGGTACAGGAGGTTATAAATTTGTTTTTTGGCAGACCCTAAAATACGAGGGTTGCTATTTATATTTCGGTCCTGGCAATGCTGGTGTTGCCAGATGAAAACTGTAACTTCCATTGGAAAGTATGCAATGTTTATCCCCTCACCTTAGAGAGGAGGGTATATATCATTTGCTACGAACCAAAAGTGCGACATATCGAAGGAGTGATCAAAGACCCTAAGTATGTTCGGCGGATATCCGTTTTAGGTCATTTTAAGTCGAATGAGCAATGTCCGTCCGTCTGTCTGCTGGCTGGTGCGCACGATAACTCTCAAAAGGAGTAACCGATTGACTTCAAATTTGGTATATAGTAATAATTTCTTCTATCTCCGACTAAGTTCGAAGATGGGCCTTCTAGTACCTCCCCCACAAAGGGTTAACATTTAGTGAAATATTGATTAGTTAATAACTTCTATACTACTTATCCTCTGAAATTCTACAAATAGTAATAGTTTATGTCACTATTACCTCGAGAAAAATAGGCGAAGATGCCACGCCCCTTTTGGTACCTCCCACACAAATGGACAATTTTGAACTAAAAGGTAATAGTTTATAACTTTATTACCAGTGCATACAAAGACTTGAAATTTTGTACATTGTAATGGTTTAATAGCACTTACAATACAGTGAAAAATGGGCATTATTGACACGCTCCTTTTGGTACCTCCCACACAAATGGATCATGATGTGCCAAAAGTTACCAGCTTATAAATTTAATACTAGTGCATATACTTAAAATTTTGTACAGTGTAATACTTTTATAGTACCTACAGTCCAGAGAAAAATGGGCGTTATTGGCCCGCCACTTTTGGTACCTTCCACACAAATGGACCTTTTTGTACCAAAAGTTAACAGCTTTGAAATTTAATACCAGTACATACTTTAACTTATTATCAATTTAAATGCAATTTAAATTGACAATTTGTGTGCGAATTGTTTTGGTTACAGTGTGTTGGAAATTCGCCTCCAAAACATAGTTTTTGAACGCTTCAACATCAGCTTCAGGCGTCGAAAAACGTTGACCAAGCAGTTTTTTCTTGATGTGAGTGAATAAGAAGAAGTCATTGGGTGTCAAATCAGGGCTGTACGGCGGATGACCCATTCCAAGATTCGTCACCTGTGACGATCTTATAAACGTCTTTTGAAGCACCGCGATCGTATTTTTTCAAAATTTCTTTGCACCAATCGACACGAGCCTTTTTTTGAGCGATTGTCAAATTGTGTGGGATCCAACGAGAACAAACATTTTTTACGGCCAGGTGTTCATGCAATATCGAATGTATGCTGGTGGAAGAAATGCCCAAGGATGCCTCTATCTCACGGTATGTCACATGACGATCTTGCATTATCAGTTCACGCACGGCATCAATGTTCTCTGGCACAACGGCCGTTTTTGGACGACCTTCCAGACCTTCGTCAATGAGCGAGCGTCGGCCCCGATTGAATTCATTAAACCAGTTTTTCACAGTGCTATATGATGGTGATTCATCGCCATACACAGATTTAAGTTCATCGATGAACACTTGTCGTGACAATCCACGTCGAAAGTTGTGAAAAATTATCGCACGAAAATGTTCACGAGTTAATTCCATTTTTTTGTCAAATTGATTTTTTCAAGTCACTGTAAACACACAAATGATGGTCGTACGTCAAAACGTTCTGAGTACGTTTATGCTAAAAAATGTCAAACTTTCCAATGGAAATGTCAAATTTATATAGTAACCCTCGTATATCGTTCTACTCAGAATCACTAGCTGTCCGTCTGGCCATCTTAAGTTGTTCGTTAAGTATTTGTACCATATTAAATTGTACCAGTATTAAAATTTGGCAATAAGAACTCTTTCACACTAGGGAGGACACCTATTGAAATTGGTGAAAATCGGTTCAGGTTGATATTGCCTCCAGATATAAATGTTTCTTTAGATTTGGCCTTGTAACTCTATGGAGGCTGTATTTACCATTCGCTCATTTTTTAATTTAGTAAGGTAGAATTTATTTATCCAAGAACGCATATTGTCGAATTTTAACAAATTCTGTTTAGATTTAGAATTATAATATAATTATCTCATATTTATATTTACAATATCTGAGCAAAAATACTTAATTCGTTAGCTAAATATATTCAAAGCTTTCCTAAAACTGTTTTTCGTAAAAACTCGATAGTTTTGTTAACTTTACAGATATTTTTGGCATACTTAAATATTTGGTTAACAGCTTCAAATATTCTATCCTTTCTTTTTACCAAAATTGTTTGAGTGCAAAAGTTCTATCGCATACATAATTGGTACATTGTGCACTATACATCCCGGAGTCGGCCATAATTTTTCGACTCCGGACTCCAACTCCGGGCAAATTTCCCAGACTTCGACTCCACAACCAGGGTTGTAGCGATAAAAAGTCAAATCTAGAGGAACTGTTGTATGGGGGCTATATCAAAACATGAACCTATGACTACCGTTGTTCCCGTGAAAGGTTCCGGGTATGAACCCTAGTTTGCAATTTTCAGCCCAATCAGTAGAAATGTGTGGTCTCTATGCCGTCAAAAGTAAAATCAGGGAGATTCTATATATGGGGGCTGTATCAGAAAATGGTCACATATTGCCTATTTTCAATCCCAAGTTATTGGCAACTATAAGAGGTACCTGTACCAAATTTATAAAAGTACTAGCTGGAACTCTCGCTAACAAATTGTGTAAGATATCTCAGTTTCAAAAAATGGCTTATATGGGCGGGGCCTCGCCCTTTGGCCCTATCCCGGCAATTTTTGGAACACTCATGTAGATTACCACCAGATACATATGTACAAAATTACAGCACTCTCGCCAAAAAATTGTGCAAGATATCTCAATTCAAATATTTGACTTATATGGCGGGCCCACGCCCATTGGTCCGACCCCACATACACAGAATTACAACACTATCGCTAACATATTGTGAAAATATATAAAATTCCGCCCTTTGGTCCGATCACACCCATTTTTGGACCAATCACGTAGACCGCCACAAGATAAATATGTACAACATTACAGCACTCTAGCTAGAAAATTGTGCAAGATATATCAATTTCAAAATTTGGCTTATATGGGCGGGGCCACGCCCTTTGGTCTGATCCCGTTCATTTTTAGACCAATCACGTAGACTATCACCAGATATATTTGCCCAAAACTACAGCACTCCCCGCAATAAATTGTGCAAAATGTATCAATTTAAAAATGTGGCTTATATGGGCGAGACCACGCCCATTGGTCCTATCTCGCACATTTTTAAACCAATCAGGTAGACTATCACAAGATACAAATGTACAAAATTATAGCACGCTTGCCGAAAAATTGTGCAAGATATCTCAATTCAAAAATTTGACGGTCCACGCCCATTGGTCCGATCCCGCCCATTTATGAACCAATCACATATACTACCACAAGATACACATACACAGAACTACGGCACTCTCGCAAGCAGATTGTGCAAGATACCTAAATTTCAAAAGGTTGCTTATACGGGCGAGGCCATGCCCATTGATCCGATTCCTCCCATTTTTGGACCAAATACGTAGACTACCACCAAATACATATGCACAAAATTACAGCACTCTTGCTAACAAATTGTGCAATATATCTTAATTTCAAGATATGACTTACATGGGCGGGGCCACGCCCATAGGTCAGATCCCGCCCATTTTTGTACCAATAACGAAGACTTGTACCAATAACATATGCACTAAACTACAGCACTCTCGCTAGCAAATTGTGCATGATATCTAAATTTCAAAATTTGGTCTATGTTGGCTGGGCCACGCCCATTGCCCCGATCCCGCCCATTTTTGGACCAATCACGTAGACTGTCACCAGATACATTAAAACAAAACTACAGAACTCTCGCCAATAAATTGTGTGAAATATTTCAATTTGGCTTATATGGGTCGTGCCAGGCCTATTGGTCTGATCCCGCCCATTTTTGGACTAATCACGTAGACTGCCACCATATCTCAATATCAAAATTTGGCTTATAGGTCCGATCCCGCTCATTTTTGTACCAATAACGGAGACTACCGCCGGATACATACGCACTAAATTGCAGCACTCTCGCTAACAAATTGTTCAAGATTTTACAATTCTAAAATTTGGCATATATGGGCGGGGCCACGTCCATTGGTCCGATCCCGCCCATTTTTGGACCAATCACGTAGACTGTTACCAGATATATGTACACAAAATTACAGCAATCTTAAAAATGTGGCTTATATGGGCTGGGCCACATCCATTTGTCCCATTCCGCCCATTTTTTGACCAATCTCGCAGACTACCACCAAATACATAATAAAAAACCAGTAAGGAAAGGCTAAAGTCGGGCGGGGCCGAGTATATAATACCCTACACCACTCTCGTAATATTGAATAACTCTGAAATATACATTTTGTAGTTCATGTTTAAATTGTTTATTCTAAATTTCAAAATGATTGGATGTAAAATACAGCTTCTACAGGACTAAAGAGCAAAATCGGACGAAACATATATATGGGAGTTATAGCTAAATCTTAACCGATTTTATTCAAATTCGGCAATGTTGTTTCATGGATCAAGAAACTCTACCATTCTAAATTTCAAAACGATTGGATGTAAAATACAGCTTCTATAGGACTAAAGGGCCAAATCGGACGAAACATATATATGGGAGCTATAGCTAAATCTTAACCGATCTTCTTCAAATTCGGCAATGTTGGTTCGTGGATCAAGAAACTTTACCATTCTAAATTTCAAAACGATTGGATGTAAAATACAGCTTCTATAGGACTAAAGGGCCAAATCGGACGAAAGATATATATGGGAGCTATATCTAAATCTGAACCGATTTCAACCAAATTCAATAGCGATCTTAACAACTGCGAAATACTCTAAACTGCAAAATTTCAGAACGATCGGAGTGAAATTGCGACCTGTAGTCGACGAACAACTTTACATGGACAGACGGACGGACGGACGGACGGACGGACAGACATGCTTAAATCGACTCAGCCAGTGATTCTGAGTCGATCGGTATACTTTAAGGTGGGTCTAGCTGTGTTATTTTCAGGTGTTACAAACATCTGCCGTGAAACAAACTTATAATACCCTGTACCACAGTGTGGTGTAGGGTATAATTACAGCACTCTTGCTAACAAATTGTGCAAGATATATCAATTTCAAAATTTGGCTTATATTGGCGGGGCCACGCCCATTCGTCCGATTCCGCCCATTTTTATACCAATCACGTAGACTACCACCAGATACATATGCACAAAATTACAGCACTCTCGCTAACAAATTGTGCAAGATATTTCATTTTTAAAATTTGGCTTATATGGGAGGTGCCACGCCCATTGGTCCAATCCCGCCCATTTTTGGACCAATCACGCAGACTGCCACCAGATACATATGTACGAAATTACAGCACTCTCGTTAATATGTAAATTGTGCAAGATATATCATTTTTAAAATTTGGCTTATATGGGAGGTGCTCGCCCATTGGTCCGATCCCGCCCATTTTTGGACCAATCACGTAGACTGCCACCAGATACATATGTACGAAATTACAGCACTCTCGCTAAATTACAGCACTCTAGCAAATTACAGCACTCTCGCTAAAAAAAATTGTGCAAGATATCTCAATTTTAAAATTTGGCATATAGGGGCGGGGCCACGCCCATTGATCCGATCGATCGCAATTTCAAAATTTGGCTTGTATGGGCGGTGCCCATTGGTTCGATTCCGCCCATTTTTGAAATATGCACATAGTCTGCTACTAACTGCATACACACAAAATTTCAGCACTCAATTTCAAAATTTGACTCATGTCCACGCCCACTTCATATATCGAAAATTAAAGTACCCTATTTTCACAACTCCCCACACATGTACATTCTGTGAAAATTTCAAGAAGATCGGTCCAGCCGTTTAGACGTCTATTCGGTTCAAACAAACCAACAAACAAACACACATTCTTCTTTATATATATAGACTAGCTGGACCCGGTCCACTTCGTTGCCCCAGATTTCCGATCCATTCCATTTTTGGACTAATAATATAGATTACCGCCAAATACATAAATACAAAACTCAGCAATCTCTCTAACAAATTTCTCAAGATATATCAATTTCAAAAAATGGCTCATGTGGGCGGGGTCACTACCATTGGTCCAATCCTCCAATTTTTTCCCAATCACGTAGCCTGTCACCAGATAAATATACACAAAATTACAGCAATCTCGCTAACAAATTGTGCTAGATATCAAAATTTTACCTATATGGGCGGGGCCAAGCCCATTGGTGCGAACTCGCCCATTTTCCGATCACGTCCATTCTTGGACAAATAACCTAAACTGCCACCAGATACATATACACAAAATTACAGCACTCTCGCTAACAAATTGTGCAAGACACATCAATTTAAAATATTGGCTTATACGGGCTGGGTTACACCCACTGGTCCTATTCCGCCAATTTTTGTGTCAATCACGTAGACAGCCTCCAGACACATATACACAAAATTACACGTTATATATTGCGCAAGATATCTCAATTTCAAAATTTGTACACAAAATTACAGCATTTTCGCTAATAAATTGTGTAAGATATCTAAATTTAAAAATTTGGCCTATATTGGTCCGATCCCTACCAATTACCATTTTTTGACCAATAACGTAGACTTCCACCCGATACATATGCACTAAATTGCAGCACTCACGCTAAGAAATTGTTCCAGATATCACAATTCTAAAATTTGGCATAAGGGGGCGGGGCCACGCCCATTGATCCGATCCCGTCCATTTTTCGACCAAACACGTAGACTGGTACCAGATACATGTACACAAAATTACAGCAATCTCGCTAATAAATTCCGCCCATTTTTGAAAAATGCACATAATCTGTTACTAACTGCATACACACAAAATGTCAGCACTCAATTTCAAAATTTGACTCATGTCCACGCCCACTTCATATATCGGAAATTCAAGTACCCTATTTTCACCACCCCCTACACATGTACATTCTGTGAAAATTTCAAGAAGATCCTTCCAGCCGTTTAGGCGTCTATACGGAACAAACAAACATACAAACAAACCCACACACAGACACTCTCTTTTATATATATACTAGTTGAGCCCGGTGCGCTTCGCTGCCCATGTCAAAATTAGCGCTGTAGAAACTGTATTTTATATCCGATCAGTACGAAATTCGGCAGAAAGAGGTTTGTTATCACATGAAGGAATACTGCCAAATTCGGAGAAAATCGGTTCAGATTTACATATATAGCCCCCATATATATGTTACCCCCAATTTGACATATAAGCGCTGTAGAGACTGTGTTTTATATCCGATCAGTACGAAATTCGACAGAAACAGGTTTCTATTTTACATGAATGAGTATTCAAGGAAAATCGATTCAGATTTATATATAACCTCCATATATATGTTCCTCCAGATTTGGTTACAAAGCGCTATAGAAGTTGTACTTTACTTCCGATCATTACAAAGTTCTCCAGAAAAATGTTTCTCAATTTAGGAACGAATATTGCTTAATTTAGCGATTATCGGTTCAAAATACATTTACCAATTATTCCAAGTTATTATCGCAATGACCTTTATCGCATTGTTAGGGAGGTGTAGGGTATTATATAGTCGGCCCCGCCCGACTTTCTGCCTTTCCTTACTGGTATTAGTAATAAATTCACTGAATGAAAAAATACCGAATTCGGTGGAAAGTCCAGAAAATAGAAATGTATACTTATAAAATTTCCAAATTCTTGTTTCATTGGTCATGCATCACATCAGCTCTAATTATCGCATACCGAGCATTTTTGTTCATGTATTTCCTATATAATACCCGCAAGATATATCAAAATATGGGCTGTGCCACGCCCACTGGTCCTATTCCGCCCATTTGTAAGCCAATCATGTAGACTGCTACCAGATACATATACGCAAACTTTCAACACTCTCACTAACAAAATGAGCACGATAATTCAATTTCAAAATTTGGCTTATATGGGCGGTGGCACGCCCATTGGTCAGATCCCGCCAATTTTTGGACCAATCACGTGGACTGTCACCAGATACATATGTACAACATTACAGCACTCTAGATAAAAAATTGTGCAAGATATCAAAATTTGGTCTATGTGGGCGGGGTCACGCCCATTGGGCCAATCCCGCCCATTTTTGGACCAATCACGCAGACTGCCACCATATACATATACACAAAATTCCAGCACTCTCGCTAACATATTGTGCAAGATATCAAAATTTCAAAATTTGGATTATATGGGCGGGGCCACGCCCATTTGTCCGATCCTGCCCATTTTTGGACCAATCACGCAGACTGCCACCATATACATATACACAAAATTCCAGGTCTCTCGGTAAAAAAATGTGGAAGATATCACATTTTTAAAATTTGGCTTATATGGGCGGGGCCACGCCTATTGGTCCGATCCCGCCCATTTTTGGACCAACCACGTAGACTGCCACCATATACATGTACACAAAATTCCAGCACTCTCGCTAACAAATTGTGCAAAATATCTCAATTTCAAAATTTGGCTAATATGGGCGGGGCCACGCCCATTGGACCGATTCCGCCCATTTTTGGAAAATTCACATAATCTGCCACTAAATCCATACACACAAAATTTCAGCGCTCTAGCTAAAAATTTTTCTCAATATCAAAATTGGACCCATATGGGTCCACGCCCACTTGATATATCGAAAATTCAAGTACCCAATTTTAAGCACCCCCTACACATGTACATTCTGTGAAAATTTCAAGATGATCGGTCTAGCCGTTTAGACGTCTATACGGAACAAACAAACACACAAACAAACAAACCCACAAACAGACACTCTCTTTTATATATATAGACTAGCTGGAACCGGTCCACTTCGTTGCCCCATACTTCAGATTTCCGATTCCGTTCATTTTTTGACCAATCACGAATACCGCCACCAAATGCATATACATAAAATAAACAGCATTCTCGCTAACAAATTTTTCGAGAAATATTCCAAAAAAGGCTCATATGGGCGGGGTCACGCCATTTGGTCCGATCCCGCCCATTTTCCGACCAATTACGTAGAATGCCACCAGATACATATACGCAACATTGCAGCACTCCCGCTAGCAAATTGTGCAAGATATCAAAATTTCAAAATTTGGTCTATGTGGACGGAGCCACGCCTATTGGTCCGAACCCGCCCATTTTTGGACCAATCACGTAGATCGCCAACGGATATATATACACAAAATTCCAGGTCTCTCGCTAACAAATTGTGCAAGATATCACATTTTTAAAATTTGGCTTATATTGGCGGTGCCACGCCCATTGGTTCGATCCCGCGCGTTTTTGGATCAATCACGTGGACTGCCATCAGATACATATATACAACATTACAACACTCTAACTAACAAATTGTGCAAGATATATCAATTTCAAACTTTGGCTTATATGGGCGGGGCCACGTCCATTGGTCCGGTCCCGCCCATTTTTTTAACAATTACGTAGAATGCCACCAGATACATATACGCAACACTGCAGCACTCCCGCTAGCAAATTGTGCAATATATCAAAATTTCAAAATTTGGTCTATGTGGGCGGGGCCACGCCCATTGGTCCGATCCCGCCCATTTTTGGAACCATCACGTAGACTGCCACCATCACACATCAATTTAAAATATTGGCTTATACGGGCTGGGTTACACCCACTGTTCCTATTCCGCCAATTTTTGTGTCAATCACGTAGACAGCCTCCAGACACATGTACACAAAATTACACCTTATATATTGCGCAAGATATCTCAATTTCAAAATTTATACACAAAATTACAGCATTTTCGCTAATAAACTGTGTATGATATCAAAATTTAAAAATTTGGCCTATATTGGTCCGTTCCCTACTAATTACCATTTTTTGACCAATAACGTAGATTGCCACCCGATACATATGCACTAAATTGCAGCACTCACGCTAAGAAATTGTTCCAGATATCACAATTCTAAAATTTGGCATAAAGGGGCGGGGCCACGCCCATTGATCCGATCCCGTCCATTTTTGGACCAAACACGTAGACTGGTACCAGATACATGTACACAAAATTACAGCACTCTCGCTAATAAATTGTGCAAGTTATCGCAATTTCAAAATTTGGCTTGTATGGGCGGTGTCACGCCCATTGAATCGATTCCGTCCATTTTTGAAAAATGTACATAATCTGCTAATAACTGCATACACACAAAATTTCAGCACTCAATTTCAAAATTTGACTCATGTCCACGCCCACTTCATATATCGGAAATTCAAGTACCCTATTTTCACCACATGTACATTCTTTGAAAATTTCAAGAAGATCCTTCCAGCCGTTTAGGCGTCTATACGGAACAAACAAACATACAAACAAACCCACAAACAGACACTCTCTTTTATATATATATAGCTGAGCCCGGTGCGCTTCGCTGCCCATGTCAAAATTAGCGCTGTAGAAACTGTATTTTATATCCGATCAGTACGAAATTCGGCAGAAAGAGGTTTGTTATTACATGAAGGAATACTGCCAAATTCGGAGATAATCGGTTCAGATTTAGATATAGCCCCCATATATATGTTACCCCCGATTTGACATGTAAGCGCTGTAGAAACTGTATTTTATATCCGATCAGTACGAAATTCGGCAGAAAGAGGTTTCTTATTACATGAAGGAATACTGCCAAATTCGGAGAAAATCGGTTCAGATTTAGATATAGTCCCCATATTTATGTTACCCCCGATTTGAAATTCAAGCGCTGTAGAAACTGTATTTTAATCCGATCAGTAAGAAATTCGGCAGAAAGAGGTTTCTTATTACATGAAAGAATACCGCAAAATTCGGAGAAAATCGGTTCAGATTTAGATATAGCCCCCATATATATGTTACCCCAAATTTGACATGTAAGCGCTGTAGAGACTGTGTTTTATATCCGATCAGTACGAAATTCGACAGAAACAGGTTCTATTTTACATGAATGAGTATTCAAGGAAAATCGATTCAGATTTATATATAACATCCATATATATGTTCCTCCAGATTTGGTTACAAAGCGCTATAGAAGATGTACTTTACTTCCGATCATTACAAAGTTTTCCAGAAAAATGTTTCGGATCAATGGGCGGGGCCACGCCCTTTGATCCGATCCCGCCACTTTTTAGACTATTCACGTAGGCTATCATCAGATACATATGCACAAAATTACAGAACCCTCGCTAAAAAATTGTGTAAGACATCTCAATTTCAAATTTTAGTTTATATGGGCGGGGCCACGGCCATTGATCCGATCCCGACCCTTTTTTGGACCAATAACGTAGACTACCACCAGACATCACTCTCGCTAAAAATTGTGCAATATATGTGTCTCAATTTCAAAATTTGGCTTATATAGGCGGGGCCACGTCCATTGGTCTGATCCCGGTCATTTTTAGGCGAATCGCGTAGACTGTCATCAGATACATATGCCCAAAACTTGCGCACTCTCGATAATAAATTGTGCAAGATATTTCTATTTCAAAATTTGGGTTATATGGGCGGGGCCACGCCCGTTGGTCCGATCCCGCCCATTTTTGGACCAATCACGTAGACTGTCACCTGATACATATACACCAAACTACAGAACTCTCGCTAATAAATTGTGGAAAATATTTCAATTTCAAAATTTGGCTTATATGGGCGGGGCCACGCCCATTGGTCCGATTCCGCCCATTTTTTGAAAATTTACATAATCTGACACTAAATGCATACACACAAAATTTCAGCACTCTAGCTAAAAATGTTTCTCAATATCAAAATTGGACCCATATGGGCGGGTCCACGCGCACTTGATATATCGAAAATTCAAGTACCCTATTTTCAGCACCCCCTTCACATGTACATTCTGTGAAAATTTCAAGATGATGGGTCTAGCCGTTTAGACGTCTATACGGAACAGACACACAAACGAACCCACAAACATACACTCTCTTTTATATATATAGACTAGCTGGAACCGGTCCACTTCGTTGCCCCAGACTTCAGATTTCCGATTCCGTTCATTTTTTGACCAATCACGAATACCGCCACCAAATGCATATACATAAAATAAACAGTATTCTCGCTAACAAATTTTTCGAGAAATATTCCAAAAAAAGGCTCATATGGGCGGGGCCACGCCTATTGGTCCGAACCCGCCCATTTTTGGACCAATCACGTAGATCGCCAACGGATATATATATACACAAAATTCCAGGTCTCTCGCTAATAAATTGTGCAAGAGATCACATTTTTAAAATTTGGCTTATATGGGCGGTGCCACGCCCATTGGTTCGATCCCGCCCGTTTCTGGATCAATCACGTGGACTGCCATCAGATACATATGTACAACATTACAACACTCTAACTAACAAATTGTGAAAGATATATCAATTTCAAAATTTGGCTTATATGGGCGGGGCCACGCCCATTGGACCGGTCCCGCCCATTTTTTGACCAATTACGTAGAATGCCACCAGATACATATAGGCAACATTGCAGCACTCCCGCTAGCAAATTGTGCAAGATATCAAAATTTCAAAATTTGGTCTATGTGGGCGGGGCCACGCTCATTGCTCCAATCCCGCCCATTTTTGGAGCCATCACGTAGACTGCGACTATATACATATACATAACATTCCAGTAGTCTCGCTAATAAATTGTGCAAAATATCTCAATTTCAAAATTTGGCTTATATGGGCGGGGCCACGCCCATTGGTCCGATTTCGCCCATTTTTTGAAAATTCATATAATCTGCCACTTAATGCATACACAAAAAA
This sequence comes from Eudasyphora cyanicolor, assembly GCA_963930755.1. Lineage (NCBI taxonomy): Eukaryota > Metazoa > Arthropoda > Insecta > Diptera > Muscidae > Eudasyphora > Eudasyphora cyanicolor. The sequence goes on from OZ005737.1 coordinate 98,784,982, forward strand.
TTTCAGTACTCTAGCTAAAAATTGTTCTCAATATCAAAATTGGACCCATATGGGCGGGTCCACGCCCACTTGATATATCGAAAATTCAAGTACCCTATTTTCAGCACCCCCTACACATGTACATTCTGTGAAAATTCCAAGATGATCGATTTAGCCGTTTAGATGAATCTGACTCTTCTACATCTACTAAAAGAGTCAGATCTCCCGAAGAGCATAGCGATGCGAAATCAACTAAGAAGAAAAAAAGCTCACCGACACCCAGCGCTTCGGAGAAACCTATTCAATCTACCAAAAAAGGAGTTTCTAGTCAGAATCCGTTAATGGTGGGAGGTGAAGTTGATCCTGTTGTTGAGAAGGTAAGTAAGTCCACCAAACCATCCATAAAAGAGGGGGCCTCAAACAAAAAGACCCATTCTAAAGGAAAAAGCAAGGTGGCTATAAGAAAGGGTAAGGAAATAACATCTTATTCCCAAATAGCCAAAAAACATATTCAGGACGAACTACACTATGCCATAATTGATAGCAGTAGTGCGTCTGGCAGAATTCCTGAAGAGCAAAAGAGCATCTTCGAAGATTTGTTCTACACAAAGGTATTGGACCACATTCTCGAATCAAATGATGGACCAACAATCCAAGTAATGAGTTGCACGTTTGAGAGGGGCGTTTTGATGCTGAAACTGGCATCACAATGCTGTGTCGATGTCCTCGGAAAACTAGTGGAGAGCATCCCCTCACCTTGGGACGGCGCAAAGCTGAAACTGGTAAAGAAAAGCGACATCCCTATACTCATAAAAACATCTTTCTATGTCAGAGGATGGGCAAGTAAGGTACCGTCAGAGCGCATACTCAGCGTCATTGGCAAACAATATTCGAACCTTAAAGTGGGGAAGCGGGAAGTCTTCCACAGGAAAAATTATCCCGATGGTTCTCTCCTGGTGGTAGGCATAGACCCGTATTCAAGGGATAGCCTTGTCAAGACAAAAGGCATGGCATTTTTCGGGATTTGGAAAATCTTCTTTAAGATTGGAAAAACCCCCATTGGCAGGACAGTTAAGTCGAGCCCAAACACGAGCGTACCGCCTGCAGTGGCAAACGAAAATAGTGAACAGAATGAAGCGAGTGAGACAATTCCAAAAAGTGAGGTGGAAGTGGTCGATAACATCGACAATTTGCCGACAACATCATCAATTTTGCAGAAAGTTCCCACAAAGGTGGTGATAAGGATATGAAGAGGAGCACACAAACTCAAAACAAAGAGGGAGCGACAAAGAAAGAGTTCGATAACATTACCAAATTGCCGATAATATCACCAATTTCGCAGAATGTTCCCAGCAATGGTGGTGATAGGAATAGGTAGATAAAGAATCAAAACAAAGAGGGAACGACAAAAAGTAACACCGCCTCCCAAAGAGGCTTACTTGAAGAGTGTGTAATAGGTAGTAAACGAAAGGAGGAGAAAGACTCACTACCAAATAAAAAGGGAGTGCAACCAAATAGGATAGGCGACTCCCAAAGGAAACTTTTACTGGAAAGACAATGATTGAGGTCATCCAGATAAACCTCCACCGGAGCGAAACGGCATCCATTGCTCTGATGAACATAATAAATAAAGGCAGGGTTCATGTTGCTTTGATCCAGGAACCATGGACTACTAGTAACAAAGTTACTGGATTAAACCATATGAACTACAATCTTTTCTACGCTAACACAGGTACTCGTCCAAGGACTTGTATTCTGTGCCATAAAAACGTATGATATCTTTTCTCTCCAGAGTTGTCAACATCGGACGCAACAGTGCTGATGCAAGGCAATGGAAGTATGTACCTGGCGTCAGTATACCTGCCATTCGATGCGCCGACATTGCCACCTACGTCGGAATTACAACGTCTGGTAAGGGAATCCAAAAATACAAGTAATGTGTTACTAGCTGGTTGTGATGCCAACTCACACCATATTGCTTGGGGTAGTACTGACACCAATAAAAGGGGACAAGCCCTTGCAGAATTTTTGAATACTAACGATCTCCTAACTCTCAACATAGGGAACAAGGCGACCTTTGTTAACAAAATTAGGGAAAAAGTATTAGATATAACGATATGCTCGGAAAACCTCATTGATGAGATCCATGAGCGGAGGGTTTCGGACGAACACTCCTATTCGGACCACCGTTATATAAGGTTTAAAATTGCACGGCCACCGCCTAACCCAATAAGTTTCCGTAATAAGGCTAAAACCGACTGGACCAAATTCGGCAATCTACTTAGAAATCGATTGGGCCACCCTAAACACGATTATCCAAGTAGAGAAGACATTGATATCAATGTGGAGAGGATTACGGAGGCTCTTGTAAAATCATTCGAAGATAGTTGCCCGCTTCGAGAAAGGAAATCTGCCTATGAGAAACCCTGGATGACAGGGCAAATTCGCTCGATTGGCAAGGATGTCCGCAGACTTTACAGCAGAGCTCGACGTAAAAAGCTTTCAGTATATTGGGACGACTACCACAGAAGGCTCAAAGAATACAATAAAATCATTAGACTGGCGAAACGTAACTGCTGGAGAATTTTCTGTGAGCAGGTAGACAGCGTTAACAACATGTCCAAAATAAAAAAGCTCCTCTCAAAAACTCATATCCAAACCGAAACACTGGTGGATGAAACGGGTAAAAGGATGGAAACTATAGATGATACCGTAAGGCTTTTGATGAAAACTCATTTTCCGAGTGGTAAGGCTGGGCCAACAGATGAACAGTTACAGACCGAAAATGTAATGCACCAAGTACCTATTACGGATGCTATGGTTAAAGAAGCAATAAAAAGCTTCTCTCCTTTTAAGGCTGCGGGACCGGACGGAATATTTCCAGCGCTTCTTCAGAATGAGGTCATGCATATGCCCCAAAAAATTTGCAGGAATCAAGGGTGGTCTTCATACCTAAGCCTGGCAAGGCGAGTTATACGATCCCAAAGCCTTATCGACCTATTAGCCTAACTTCTTTCCTCTTAAAAACAATGGAGCGAATAATTGACGACATGATCAAAAGTAAGATAGCCGATGACAAGCTAAAATTCAAGCAACACGCACATGTTAAAGGAAGATCAGTGGAAACAGCTCTACATGAGGTAGTACACCACATGAAAAATTGTACACACTTGTCGTTTGTATAGACATTGAGGGCGCTTTTAACAAATTTCAGACCGATACACTTATCCAGTCCTTAGACGAGTTTCAGGTTGACCGGGCGTTTCGCCTCTCCTATGGGTTACGACGATACATAGTCTCCTTAAAGCCCTCACCAATGAAGGACTTAAACCAGTCTGTTATGCAGACGACGTTATAATACTTCTAAGGGGCACACATCCAAACCAACTATGCAGAAGAGCTGAGGAGGCACTTAACATAGCATATAACTGGGCACAACCAAGGGGACTAAATGTCAATCCAGACAAAACAGATATATGTCTATTTACAAGGAAAAGGATAAGAATATTGCCATATCTAAAAAGATAAAATACTTGGGAGTAATCTTGGATCAGAAACTGTACTGGAAAGATCATATTGAAGAAAGAGTTACAAAGGCCCACAGATGTTGGTCGTTGTGCAGAAGAGCTATAGGTTCAAAATGGGGACTACGTCCAAATATGACACACTGACTTTACATGAGCGTGATTAGACCAATAATAACCTACGCCTCTGTAGTGTGGTGGACATCAATGGACAAAAAGTACAACGTAATACCATTGCAAAACGTGCAACGTATGTGCTGTCTAGGCATAAGCGGAGCAATTAGAACCGCTCCAACAAGAGCGTTGGAGACTATACTGCACAGCCAACCAATAGATATCCGTATAAAGTATGAGGCAGCCCTCACAGCAAGACGTCTATAAGTGATGGGTGAATGGATAAATCGAGACCACAAGTCGTAACATCAGAAGATATTACAATCACTTGTCGGTCATATTCAAACAACGGAAATCTCCGACCGCATTCCTGATGTGCGGCTTACAGCTACCTGTGAATCGTTCGTGCCAGACAGACGCTCCTGGGAAAATGGAACACTAGCTCATGCGCCAGTGGGAACCAGCTGCTACACTGATGGGTCCAGGCTAGGACGAAGGACGGGTCTGGGACTTTTTATTGATGAACCAGAAGTCGAACTTTACTTCCGCCTCCCAGACCATAACACAGTATTTCAAGCAGAAGTTCGAGCAATCACGGAGTGTGTTAACTGGCTCAGTAATACCACAAAACCTAAATATGTGTAGGTGTATGTCCACGGATATGAGAGGTTTTTAAACGTCTCCTCTATTCAACCTAACCTAGCCGTTTAGACGTCTATACGGAACAAACAAACAAACAAACCCACAAACAGACACTCTCTTTTATATATACAGATACACGCAAAGAAAAAATTCGTTTCTGCGAAACGAAATATTAGACAACTACAATTCTCGTTTACAAAGACTGAAAATTCTTTTGGTCAGAATATGTTTCTGTCACAACAAACGAAATTTCAGTTCCGGCAAACGATATTTGTAGGTGTCTAATATTTCGTTTCGCAGAAACGAATTTTTTCTTTGCGTGTATATATATATATATATTAAGGCGGGTCGATTTAAAAATCGCCCATTGCTCAGTGAAAATCGTATTCTAGGGATCAAACTAAGAAATGTTGCCGAAGGAACCATACCTCTACAACGAATTCTGATGTCCCGGAAAAAATCCCACTTTGACCCATTTAGAGTGCTCCAATCGAGTCCAAATGTATGACCGACCCCCACTTAGTGAAGTGCTCAGTGAAAATCGTATTCTAGGGATCAAAATAAGAAATTTTGCCGAAGGAACCATACCTCTAAAACGAATTCTGATGTCCCGGAAAAAATCCCACTTTGACCCATTAAGAGTGCTCCAATCGAGTCCAAATGTATGGAACCCCCAGGGGGTTCCAGGGGTTGTGCCACTGGCATGGGTGGGTCGGGCCTCCAAAGTTAGTGGGGGTCGGTCATACATTTGGACTCGATTGGAGCACTCTAAATGGGTCAAAGTGGGATTTTTCAAAATTTGCCCCTACCCAAAAGTTCGACCCAAATTCCGGGACATCAGAATTCGTTTTAGAGGTATGGTTCCTTCGGCAAAGTTTCTTATTTTGATCCCTAGAATACGATTTTCACTGAGCAAAGGCGACTTTTTTTGCCTCCCCACAAATCGACCCGGCCTAATATATATACATATATATATATATAGCTGGACCCCGTCCACTTCGTTGCCTCAGATTTAGATTTTCGATCCCGTCCATTTTTGAACCAATCTCGAATACTTCCACCAAAAACATCTCCATAAAATAAGAACACTCTCGCTAAGAAATTGTGAAGATATCTCAATTTCAAAATTTGGCTTTGGCCCAGTGGTCTGATCCCGCCCATTTTTGGACTAATCAGTTGACTACCACCAGATACATATAAACAGAATGACAGTACTATGGCTAAAAATTGTGCAAGATATCTCCATTTCAAAATTGGCTTATATGGGCGGAGCCACGCCCTTTGGTCTGATCCCGCTCATTTTTAGACCAATCACATAGACTTCCACCAGACACATATACAGAAAATAACAGCACTCTCGCAAATAGATTGTGCAAGATACCTCATTTTCAAAAGGTTGCTTACATGGGCTGGGCCACGCCTATTGATCCGGTTCCGCCCAGTTTTTGACCAATCACGTAGACTACCACCAGATACATAGGCACAAAATTACAGCACCCTCGCTAACAAAATGTGCAAGATAAGTCAATTTCAAAATTTGGCTTATATAGTGCAAGATATCTTAATTTCAAGATTTGGCTTATATGGGCGGGGCCACGCCCATTAGTCTGATCCCGCCCATTGTTTGACCAACCACGTAGACTACCACCAGATACATATGCACAAAATTACAGCACTCTCGCTAACAAAATGTGCAAGATAAGTCAATTTCAAAATTTGGCTTATATAGCGGTGCCACGCCCATTGGTCCGATCCCGCCCATTTTTTGACCAATCACGTATACTGCCACCAGATACATATGTACAAAATTACAGCACTCTCGCTAACAAATCGTGCAAGATATCTCAAGTTCTCTATTTTCACCACGCCCCACACATGTACATTCAAGAAAATCGATCCAGCCGTTTAGACGTCTATACGGTACAAACAAACCAACAAACAAACACACATTCTTCTTTATATACGAGTATATAGATAGATAGATAAAAATGGGCAAATTCACTAACTTTGTACTAAAAGTAGTTACTAATATAATTCATGTGGAGGATTGCTGTTTGTCAACAAATTTAATTTGTAACCCCCAATATTCTTAATTTCGTTTTACTTATTCTTACAATGCGTTTAATTGATCACTCTTTATTACGATACCTTCGTATCGTAAATTAAATTTTAAATTTTATTATTGTTTGATAAAAACATGTGATCTACAAGAAATCAGTGCATATTGACTGATATAATAACCAATAAGTACAAGAAGGTAGGGACAATTTAAAAAAAATATTTTGCATATAGACAGAAACGTAAATACGGCATAAAATTCTTAAAAATGTATATATTTTGATGAATTTTTTTTAAAGTTCAAATTCCCTCAATTCCCCAAAAAATACATCAAAAATCCTCAAAAATGGGATTTTTACTTTTAGTCCTATATCTTCGATATGAAAAGCCGCGCTCGGGATTCCCTTTGCAGTCGATTTTGTTACACCCTAATACAAATAAATAAAAAAAACAGTAAGGAAAGTCTAAAGTCGGGCGGGGCCGACTATATAATACCCTACACCACTCTCGTAATATTGAATAACTCTGAAATATAAATTTTGTAGTTCATGTATAAATTGTTTATTCTAAGTTTCAAAATGATTGGATGTAAAATACAGCTTCTATAGAACTAAAGGGCCAAATCGGACGAAACATATATATGTGAGCTATAGCTAAATCTTAACCGATTTTCTTCAAATTCGGCAATGTTGGTTCATGGATCAAGAAACTCACCATTCTAAATTTCAAAATGATGTAAAATACAGCTCCTATAGAACTAAAGGGCCAAATCGGACGAAACATATATATGTGAGCTATAGCTAAATCTTAACCGATTTTCTTCAAATTCGGCAATGTTGGTTCATGGATCAAGAAACTCACCATTCTAAATTTCAAAATGATTGGATGTAAAATACAGCTTCTTCAGGACTAAAGAGCAACATCGGACGAAACATATATATGAGAGCTAAGCTAAATCTTAACCGATTTTCTTCAAATTCGGCAATGTTGGTTCATGGATCAAGAAACTCTACCATTCTAAATTTCAAAACGATTGGATGTAAAATACAGCTTTTATAGGACTAAAGGGCCAAATCGGACGAAACATATATATGGGAGCTATAGCTAAATCTTAACCGATTTTCTTCAAATTCGGTAGTGTTAGTTCATGGATCAAGAAACTCTACCATTCTAAATTTCAAAATGATTGGATGTAAAATACAGCTTCTACAGGACTAAAGGGCCAAATCGGACGAAACATATATATGTGAGCTATAGCTAAATCTTAACCGATTTTCTTCAAATTCGGCAATGTTGGTTCATGGATCAAGAAACTCACCATTCTAAATTTCAAAATGATTGGATGTAAAATACAGCGTCTTCAGGACTAAAGAGCAACATCGGACGAAACATATATATGAGAGCTAAGCTAAATCTTAACCGATTTTCTTCAAATTCGGCAATGTTGGTTCATGGATCAAGAAACTCTACCATACTAAATTTCAAAACGATTGGATGTAAAATACAGCTTTTATAGGACTAAAGGGCCAAATCGGACGAAACATATATATGGGAGCTATAGCTAAATCTTAACCGATTTTCTTCAAATTCGGTAGTGTTAGTTCATGGATCAAGAAACTCTACCATTCTAAATTTCAAAATGATTGGATGTAAAATACAGCTTCTACAGGACTAAAGAGCACAATCGGACGAAACATATATATGGGAGCTATAGCTAAATCTTAACCGATTTTCTTTAAATTCGGCAATGTTGGTTCATGGATCAAGAAACTCTACCATTCTAAATTTCAAAACGATTGGATGTAAAATACAGCTTTTATAGGACTAAATGGCCAAATCGGACGAAACATATATATGGGAGCTATAGCTAACTCTTAACCGATTTTCTTCAAATTCGGCAATGTTGGTTCATGGATCAAGAAACTCTACCATTCTAAATTTCAAAACGATTGGATGTAAAATACGGCTTCTATAGGACTAAAGGGCAAAATCGAACGAAAGATTTATATATGGGAGCTATATCTAAATCTGAACCGATTTCAACCAAATTCAATAGGGATCTTAACAGCTGCGAAATACTCTTAACTGCAAAATTTCAGAACGATCGGAGTGAAATTGCGACCTGTAGTCGACGAACAACTTTACATGGACAGACGGACGGACAGACATGCTTAAATCGACTCAGCTAGTGATTCTGAGTCGATCGGTATACTTTAGGGTGGGTCTAGCTGTGTTATTTTCAGGTGTTACAAACATATGCCTTGAAACAAACTTATAATACCCTGTACCACAGTGTGGTGTAGGGTATAAAAATTACAATTTAGCTTTGCGATTGGAGAAAATGGATCAATCTTTTTAAATTTATGTAAAAACCAGTAAGGAAAGGCTAAAGTCGGGCGGTGCCGACTATATAATACCCTACACCACTCTCGTAATATCGAATAACTCTGATATATAAATTTTGTAATTCATGTATAAATTGTTTACATAAATTTACTTTTGGGACATTTTATACCTAGATAATACCCTGTACCACAGTGTTGTGTAGGGTATGAAAACGATTGGATCTAAAAAGCCAAATCGGATGAAACATATATATGGGAGCTATATCTAAATCTTTACCGATTTTCTTCAAATTCGGCAATGTTGGTTCATGAATCAAGAAACTCTACCATTCTAAATTTCAAAACGATTGGATGTAAAATATAGCTTCTATAGAACTAAAGGGCCAAATCGGACGAAACATATATATGGGAGCTATAGCTAAATCTTAACCGATTTTCCTCAAATTCGGTAGTGTTGGTTCATGGATCAAAAAACTCTACCATTCTAAATTTCAAAATGATTGGATGTAAAATACAGCATCTTCAGGACTAAAGAGCACAATCGGACGAAACATATATATGGGAGCTATAGCTAAATCTTAACCGATTTTCTTTAAATTCGGCAATGTTGGTTCATGGATCAAGAAACTCTACCATTCTAAATTTCAAAACGATTGGATGTAAAATACAGCTTTTATAGGACTAAATGGCCAAATCGGACGAAACATATATATGGGAGCTATAGCTAAATCTTAACCGATTTTCGTCATATTCGGTAGTGTTGGTTCATGGATCAAGAAGCTCTACCATTCTAAATTTCAAAATGATTGGATGTAAAATACAGCTTCTACAGGACTAAAGAGCAAAATCGGACGAAACATATATATGGGAGCTATAGCTAAATCTTAACCGATTTTCTTCAAATTCGGCAATGTTGGTTCATGGATCAAGAAACTCTACCATTCTAAATTTCAAAACGATCGGATGTAAAATACAGCTTCTATAGGACTAAAGGACCAAATCGGACGAAACATATATATGGGAGCTATAGCTAAATCTTAACCGATTTTCTTCAAATTCGGCAATGTTGGTTCATGGATCAAGAAGCTCTACCATTCTAAATTTCAAAACGATTGGATGTAAAATACAGCTTTTATAGGACTAAATGGCCAAATCGGACGAAACATATATATGGGAGCTATAGCTAAATCTTAACCGATTTTCTTCATATTCGGTAGTGTTGGTTCATGGATCAAGAAGCTCTACCATTCTAAATTTCAAAATGATTGGATGTAAAATACAGCTTCTACAGGACTAAAGAGCAAAATCGGACGAAACATATATATGGGAGCTATAGCTAAATCTTAACCGATTTTCTTCAAATTCGGCAATGTTGGTTCATGGATCAAGAAACTCTACCATTCTAAATTTCAAAACGATTGGATGTAAAATGCAGCTTCTATAGGACTAAAGGGCCAAATCGGACGAAAGATATATATGGGAGCTATATCTAAATCTGAACCGATTTCAACCAAATTCAATAGCGATCTTAACAGCCGCGAAATACTCTAAACTGCAAAATTTCAGAACGATCGGAGTGAAATTGCGACATGTAGTCGACGAACAACTTTCAGACGGACGGACGGACATCGTTAAATCGACTCAGCTAGTGATTCTGAGTCGATCGGTATACTTTAAGGTGGGTCTAGCTGTGTTATTTTCAGGTGTTACAAACATCTGCCGTGAAACAAACTTATAATACCCTGTACCACAGTGTGGTGTAGGGTATAAAAAGGTCCAAATCGGAGAAGGGTGGCAACCACACCAATTAAAATTGTGGCTTCGGATTTTCTCTAACAGATTCTGTGAAACGTCTCCTTTAAAATGAGTATAAATTTGATATACTTTGTGCAACAAACTCTTTCTACAAGACCTAAATACGAATTGGACTTTTTTCGCCAAAAAATCTCCAAAAATGAAATGGCCATAACTTTTTTGTTTCTTAACATATCTTATCGATTCTTTTTTCCATGATATTGTAAATACCATGGCAATCCATAAAAAACACGCTTTTGACTGAGATATTGGCTAAACTCCAAGACAAAGTCAGTGAAAAAATGAAAAATTCAAATTTAAAATCCACATATCTCGGAAATTATTCAAGATATCTTCAAAGAGTAGGAGTATCCACATAAAAATGCCACTCAAATCGGACACTCCATTCAAAAGTAAGAAGCCGACGAAAATTTTGTATACCCGAGGTGGTCAACTTAAGGGCCCTGTAGCTCCGCCCCTGTATGAGGTAGGGGGCTCAAGTTCCGAACTTAAACTCTCTAACACCTCTTGTTTACACACCTAAAATGGCAGAATTATGTCCAGTTTTTTCCATTTTAGCCCACTGTGCTTCGGTCCACGAAAGGTAATGAGGTCTTTATAGAGTATACACTTAAGGGCTGAGTCAATAATGACCAGCAAGGTAGAGTGAGTTAAGAGAAGTATGGTAGCAGAATTATATCTTTTCTATCTCTGTCTGCCATTTTCTCTTCATATTCTATTAAAAGAGCTACCTTAGAATTTTTCTTTTATGTGGACACGGACGAAACATATATATGGGAGCTATAGCTAAATCTTAACCGATTTTCTTCAAATTCGGCAATGTTGGTTCATGGATCAAGAAACTCTACCATTCTAAATTTCAAAACGATCGGATGTAAAATACAGCTTCTATAGGACTAAAGGGCCAAATCGGACGAAACATATATATGGGAGCTATAGCTAAATCTTAACCGATTTTCTTCAAATTCGGCAATGTTGGTTCATGGATCAGGAAACTCTACCATTCTAAATTTTAAAACGATTGGATATAAAATGCAGCTTCTATAGAACTAAAGGGCCAAATCGGACGAAAGATATATATGGGAGCTATATCTAAATCTGAACCGATTTCAACCAAATTCAATAGCGATCTTAACAGCCGCGAAATACTCTAAACTGCAAAATTTCAGAACGATCGGAGTGAAATTGCGACCTGTAGTCGACGAACAACTTTCAGACGGACGGACGGACGGACGGACATCGTTAAATCGACTCAGCTAGTGATTCTGAGTCGATCGGTATACTTTAAGGTGGGTCTAGCTGTGTTATTTTCAGGTGTTACAAACATCTGCCGTGAAACAAACTTATAATACCCTGTACCACAGTGTGGTGTAGGGTATAAAAAGGTCCAAATCGGAGAAGGGTGGCAACCACACCAATTAAAATTTTGGCTTCGGATTTTTTCTAACAGATTCTGTGAAACGTCTCCTTTAAAATGAGTATAAATTTGATATACTTTGTGCAACAAACTTTTTCTACAAGACCTAAATACGAATTGGACTTTTTTCGCCAAAAAAAATGAAATGGCCATAACTTTTTTGTTTCTTAACATATCTTATCGATTCTTTTTTCCATGATATTGTAAATACCATGGCAATCCATAAAAAACACGCTTTTGACTGAGATATTGGCTAAACTCCAAGGCAAAGTCAGTGAAAAAATGAAAAATTCAAATTTAAAATCCACATATCTCGGAAATTATTCAAGATATCTTTAAAGAGTAGGAGTATCCACATAAAAATGCCACTCAAATCGGACACTCCATTCAAAAGTAAGAAGCCGACGAAAATTTTGTATACCCGAGGTGGTCAACTTAAGGGCCCTGTAGCTCCGCCCCTGTATGAGGTAGGGGGCTCAAGTTCCGAACTTAAACTCTCTAACACCTCTTGTATACACACCTAAAATGGCAGAATTATGTCCATTTTTTTCCATTTTAGCCCACTGTGCTTCGGTCCACGAAAGGTAATGAGGTCTTTATAGAGTATACACTTAAGGGCTGAGTCAATAATGACCAGGAAGGTAGAGTGAGTTAAGAGAAGTATGGTAGCAGAATTATATCTTTTCTATCTCTGTCTGCCATTTTCTCTTCATATTCTATTAAAAGAGCTACCTTAGAATTTTTCTTTTATGTGGACACATCCGAAATTCTCTCTCCGATGGAAAAGAACTGTCCCAAGTCTGAGAACGGTCGGGGCCCGAAGTTGGTCAGATCCAAGGGAGAAGGGGCCTGATTGGCGCATCGTCACATAAATTAAAAGGCGCCCAACGTGGGGCCTCAGCGGCAATATTAATCCTTTTTTTGGAATTATTTTAAGACCTTTTTGTTTAGAATGCTGAGGCTTCACATATTTTTCTGTCATTTTCAATTCATATTGGATGTTTATATTATGATTTATTTGTGTTGTAATTAAACCAGATGAGTTGGGAATGATATTACTTGGAATGGAGTTGTTTTGAGATTTTGATATTGGATAATATCCGATACCAAACTCGCAGAGTCCTTTTTAAATTTTTTTTTAATTACTATCCCCTTTCGATCAACCACCCAGCAAAATTTCTCATTACCAAATAATCCGACGAGTAAGCAAAGTTCGATAATGGTAAGTACTTATTATTTAGCCACTTTTCTCATTATTTTAACATGAGGATGTCATTGGAGGAAAGTACTTCCCAAAAGCATACAATAAAGTAGCATAATAAGTACTTATTTTTAGCTCGATTTTATGTACTTGAATAATGCATTACCAATAAGTTATAAAATAAGTAGTAGATATGTAGAAGTGGCCATTTAAAATGATTTTTTGAATATTGTCGCGCATATTTCTCGAAACAAATAATTTCCTCATGCCAGATTCGAATTTCTGTTATTTTCATTCAAATCTGCACGTATTGTTTGAAAACATGTTGAAATATAAATAAATCTTGTACAATAACCCGCATATAGCCAAAATTGCATTAGATTAAAATTTGCCACAATGATTTTGAAACAAAAAATCACTTATTTCTGTTATTATTGGTAAGTCGTTATTAATAAGCCGAAAGTATTGCAGCGAATAATGAGATGTCATTATTTGGTATGCAGGGAATAATGACAGGTACTTACCAAGATTTTGCTGGGCATTTATGGGTTAGACATTCATGAATATTTGAATATTTTCAAAGTTATGCTCTCACGTTAATGGTCGATCCCTTTTGTTTCTTGAGGATTCATGTTGTTGAGTCTGATTTATATATCTGGTTTTTATATTTGACCTATACCTCAACTATATGAATTCTGAATCTTTTCTACTTTGAATTTTTGTCGTTTTTTTATTGCTAGTGGAATTTGGCAAATGGTATGCTTTGTAGAGATATCTTATTTACTGAGTAGTGGATATTGAAATCTATTGTTGCTACATAAACGTTTACTAAGGAATTGTTGTTATTCACTTTTTTTATTAGCGTGAATATAACATTTCATATTTGGATTTTAATTGTTTGTTATTTTAATTGTTTATTACATTGGTTGGTTAGACATGCCCCTTACAAGGAGCACTGTGGACTTGACTGCTGTCGGGACAGACGTACCGTCTAATACTCTTTTGTAATTGACTTCGGCGATACGCGTGCGACTGAATCGGCGCGGAAGACTGTATCAACTAGGATGAAAACTCGTTTTGGTGGGAATGCGGGTACATCACAGGCTACGCGGTTAGGTGAAAATTCGGGAACGTTGGATAATAGGGATGATGATGGGATTCGTCGGATGATTACTGATTCGTTATCTAATTTTCGTACTGAAATCATGGCATCAATTTCTAATGAAATAGGAATAGGATAATTCGAATCGTGGCTCCGATGATGGAAGACCACGAACTCCATCTGGGACATTGACGATGGAAAGGGGAAGTGGGATGACACTACTTCAGGATAATTCGGAGAAGGTCTTGAATATAGTTCGGAATTGGGGATTGCAATTTTCAGGTGATACCAACGGAATTGATGTTGATGAATTCATTTACAGAGTTGGGATAATGACCGCGAACACGAAATTTCGAGGTATTTTGTAGATATGTACATGTGCTGTTTGAGGGTAAGGCATTAAGTTGGTTGTGGAGATATCACCGCCAGAATGAGGAATCGTTGGCTTGGTCTTCTCTTTCTGATTCGTTGAGGATACAATACGGAAGTGTCAGTAATGATTCGGATATAAGAGAGGATATTCGGCGAAGACACAGAGGAATAATGAGAATTTTGATGAATTCTCGGATGCCATAATGATGTTGGCAGATAGACTTCGTACTCCGTTATCCGACGAGGAATTGTGTGAGGAGATGCTAAGGAATCTAAGACCAGAGATTAGACATGAGTTGTTACACGTAGGGATTTCGAGAGTTTCGGAATTGCGAAAGGCTGTACGGAAACACGAGAAGTTTGTAAGTGATAACCAGATCTTTACTAGATTTCGACACTATAGGGAGAAAGGTCTGCTGGCCGAGATTGGGGATGATGTTGGCGAGGATCAGGAAGTTCCAGAAGAGGAAGAGGTGTGTGAGATCGGGAAATCACTGATATGTTATATCAGTGATTTCCCGATTGGTACAATCCTTATACGCATGAATTGGTCATGCGTATTAGGATTGTACCAATGCGAGGAAGATCTTTTGTTATGGATGTGGAAGGAAGGGTATTTGCAGACCTAATTGTCCGAACTGCTGCCAGCAGGGAAACGCCTGCAGAAATGTCCCTTGACCGAAGAGAGGACATCCGTTAAAGACTTTGAGGAAGTAGAGATGAACGGTACACGAACATTTAGTTTAGACAATAATATTGATAGATCATTACACATTAATTTGATAGGCTTAGACAGACAATATACGACCAACCATGTGAGAAGATCTGGATCGTTACGTAGTGCAATGAGGATGTTCGATACACGAACATTTAGTTTAGACAATAATATTGATAGATCATTACACATTAATTTGATAGGCTTAGACAGACAATATACGACAAACCATGTGGGAAGATCTGGATCGTAGTGCAATGAGGATGCGAAATGTTTGGAAACGGATTAGATCTTTCCGCAGATATACTATTTCATCTATTGTGTCCAAGGATTTTGATAATAGACCCTATTTGCCTTTGGACATTAGAGGTAATTTATACTTTGCATTGCTGGATAGCGGCGCCAATAAAAGTGTAATCGGAGGTAAATTTTCGGACGAAATTAGCAATATTTCGTTATTTACAAAGTGTCGTGGAAGTGTAAAAACTGCTGATGGGCAAAGACAGGATATTACAGGAATCGCGAACATAGAATTCAGATATCAAAATCGGAAGTTCAATTTTGAATTTTTAAAAATACTATCCATTAAACAGGATGTAATATGCGGAATGGACTTTTGGAAGGAATTTGGAATTTCGATAGCAGCTCATTATGAGATCGGTGAAATCGATTTTGAAGATGGGGGATTTGACGCTTTACCACTTACTGCGAAACAGAAACGGAAATTGACGGCGATTGTGAATTCATTTCCTAATTCTGAGCTAGATGGACTGGGCTGTACAATTTTGTTAGAGCACGATATAGACACTGAAGATGCAAAGGCAGTTAAGCAGATATATTATCCCATTTCACCTGCACGGGAAAAGATTTTATGCACTGAGATTGATAGCATGTTATCCTTGGGCGTTATTGAGGAGTGTCCACAATCATCATGGTAGTCACCGGGGGTCCTAATTGTGAAACCAGGAAAAGTGTGATTTTGCGTCGACAGTAGGAAACTAAATGCGTTCACAGTCAAGGATTCATATCCCATACCCAACATAGAGGGAATTATATCCAGACTTCCAGCGGTTCATTGCATTCCCAAGGTTGATTTGAAAGACGCATTTTGGCAGATTAGGTTGTCTGAAACGTCCAAACCGAAAACGGCATTGCAATTATGCCAGTTATAGACCTAAATTCCGAAGCATTTACTGGATCGGAATATATAAAATGGAAAGAAGAGGTATCGACATCTCAATTCCGTGATTTCAAAATTATATCCACAAGAGGGCAAAAGTTTCAACTGGAACTGACGATACGAATTCGTGGTTCCTACGGAATTACGGTATTCGGTTATTTATGCAGCACACGGCGTACCAAGTGCATCACATGGCGGAATCGCAAAGACGGTTGAGCGAATTCGAAGATATTTCTTTTGGCCGCGTCTAGTTTCCGATGTTAAACGATATATTGAAAATTGTGATATTTGTAAGACTTCAAAGATACCAACGACAATCTTAAGGCCGCCAATGGGACAGATGGTAGAAACGGAAAGGCCATTTCAACGGTTATACCTGGATTTGATCGGACTTTTTCCAAGAAAAAAGAAAGGCAATATAGGAATTCTGATAGCCTTGGATCACTTTTCAAAATTCACATTCCTTAGGCCGCTTAAGAAATTAATATCTGGTACGATAGTGACATATTTACGAGACGAAATTTTTAACTGCTTTGGAGTACCCGAAATTATAGTGGCTGATAATGGAACTCAATTTAGAAGCAAGGATTTTGAGTTGCTGTTAAAGAATTTTGGAAATAAGCATCAATATACCGCTGTTTACAGTCCGCAATCCAACGCGAAAGAGATGGTGAATCGATCTATCAATGCCGCTCTCAGGTCATACGTTAAGGATGACCAAAGGAGTTGTGATATATATCTCAATAGTGTGAACTGTTCGTTGAGGAATAGCGTTCATCAGACAACAGGGGAATCACCGTACAAGTTTGTTTTTGGACAGTCGACATTTTTAGAAAGTAGCGATGCGGAGCTTCAAAGAATGGATAAGTTTGCACTACTAAGGGATTCCATACGGGAAAAGATGCGGAAAGCATATAAGAAAAATGGGAAGACATATAACTAAACAGCCTGTTCAGCTAAATGTACCAAAACGCAGGCGTGCGATAGCTACCCAAGCAATAATTTTCTTCTTCTTATTCTCACCCAAGCGATCATGTTTTTAATTTGGTTCATTGTCACTTATCGTTCGGGTAAGAAAGCTCTTTTCTTCATCGTCTTCCTGTCAAAGACCAGTATTACATTCATGTTGTCATTGACATTTCTTAAAGCTTTTTCACACGAAAATATCAGAACGGGGGCAACCCTATCTAACGGCTGTAAAAGTTGCAACAGCTGTTTCTAGACAATGAGAAATAATTAAAAAACCGAAAACAAATACAATTGTTTGCTTGATTGATCATATATGTATATATAGGGGCTATATCTAAATCGGAAACCTTCTGCACCCAATTTAGTAAGTCCTTGTGTTAAAAAGGGAGTTCTTGCTAAATTTCCTAGTGATCTGAGCATAATTGTGACCTGTACTCGGTAACAAGGATACATTTATAAACAGACGGACGGACAAAACCAAACCAATTCAGAAAGATATTCTAGGTCGATAGGTATAATAAACAATTCTTTGGGTCACCTAATTTAAGGTATTACAAAAAAATGCAAAAAGCAACAGTGTGGTTGTAAGATTTTAAAACATTTTATAGAAACTAATAAACAGAAATTTTTTGAAATTTTGGTGGATACTTCAGCAAAAGATACATGTGTATGTTGTTTGGTTCATTTATCCATTTTTTATTCATTTATCCAACAATTTTCACTTTATCATTCAAAAGGGCGGTAAACATAACCGACACGAATGCATTTTTCTGATCGTCTAATTTGACATTTCATTTCGTTCGTTGTTGTCTTATAAGAACCAAAATGTTGGCGATAATTGAAAGCTTCTTTGTTTACAATCAAAACAAAGTGTGCAAAAACCAAAAATTTCATTCGCTTGCCATTTGACGTGCGAAGTGGCAAAAAAGAAGTTACAAAAACAGGTCTTAAGATCACGGAAAAGGACAATTTGTTTGGGACAGACAGTGTTTAGAAGGAATTTCGTCCAGAGCTCATTTCCGAGGAATTTTAACGCGAAATTGGATCCGACAGGTGTCAAGGCTACGGTGTCGAAGAAGATTGGAAATATCGGGTCCGTCAATAAGAGCGCTACAAAAGTGTTTTTAAATAAAACAAAAACGGTTTTGGATATCAATGAAATTCGTTATTCCTTTATGCCACTGACTCCGAATTTCGGTAATAAATTTTAATAATTTCGACTCGTTGTTGGCTCGTATATCTTTCCATCATGGAATGGCAAACCTTACTGAAGAGAAATGTCAAAAGAGCGGCAGAAAATATGGCGTCGTTTGCTGTCCCTGTCGGTCTACTTTTGTAGGGTCCCTGTTGAAAAACCCTTTAGCTACTATGAGTTGAAAGATTGTAGTAGTGGTAAGGTAGGAGTGTACCACCTGAAGGATATATGGACGATTTTTTTTTGTTTTTTTTTTTATGTGGGAATATTTTGTGAGTGTTGTGTTCAGAAACAACCTACACTGGTTTGGTTTCTTAGATTCGAAGAGAAATATGAATCGAAGTACGTTCATTGTTTACTGAAATATTTACGTCACTCGTAATTTGGAAAATTTTTCAATCGTATACATAAAATTTCAATACAATTGCCTTTTCATTTCAATTCTAATTTTTGGAGCGATTGCTTTAGTCCGCTGATACAGATTGTGAAAACAATCGTGAATATTGTAATTTTGTGTGGTCTTGGGACAATTTTCGTCAACCGTTAGGATAAATTATAAAGACAACCGCGAGGAATTGTAAGGACAACAGCCATTCATATCAGTTTCGTATTATATTGCAATTAGGGGCGAAACAATTGGAAAGGGTATACGGTTTCCATTGACCATCCTGGGACAGTGTTTGTTTGGGGATCTTCATCAAAAGATTCTGTATTGCGGGGGACTCAATTGCGGTTTGGAATTGGTGAGTTTTCATGTGATACGTTTTTGAACAAGACAACAGTGACATATTGTTTCATAGGTCCGCGATTCGGAGGGAATTATTTCCCCGAATCCGCTTTCTACATCGGGTATTAGGATTTCATTGTGGGATGCTCATGGACTAGATGGGTCGACCGAATTGACAATATTTTCTATCACCAACTAAATCAATGTAAAGAAATCAACGAAAAAAACCACAAACAAATTCGGGTTCGGGTCCTGCTCTATCTAACTCCTTTTTCATTACAAGTCATTATTATAGACTCCCTGTTTAGTTAAAATTTAAAAAGTTATTACGGCCGGTATGATTATAAATAAAAAAAATCCCCTTCTAATCGTATTTAAAAAAAAATGTTCTAAGGAATGGTATCTATTGAATTATTCACATGTATTCCTTCCAGATGTTAAGGAAGGATATACCTCTAAACCCTCGCCTTCCTTTTGTTCTATTTGGCATATTGTTAGAACCCCAAAATCTATACTTTCTACTTCATAGGACTTGGTTCAGCAAGAAAACGTCTTGAAATTATTTATTTACCTATATTTATATAATTTATTGAATTCAGAAAAAAAATCTTAGTAATACTCAACGAAAGCTAAGGTATAACGCACAATGCAGATCTTAAATTTGATTACAACGATCAATTCAAATATTAAATTTATAAGAAAAAGTAACATACTAAGGTTCATGTAATTGTTTTAGGTTCTTAGAGGGTTAAGTAAAGAAATCTATCTTCTTATGAGTATCAAAAAAAACATTGTATAAATGCCAGTAATATGTGGATGGAAGAAAAAAATAATTTTTTGTACTCTCCTTCACTACAAATTAAACAGAGAGAGAGAGAGCTTTGGATCTTGTTCATTAGATATTCTCATATTGGATATTCTCATATTGTCTACCATCCACATATTAGTAAATCAGTGCAAGATTAAATAATCACAACAAAAAAACACTATAAAAGACTTGCCACACATCACTGTCTTGGAGAAGGCCTTCTGCAGATTCGATGCTGGTTATTGCTGCTGCTGATAATTGTATAGAAAGAAGAATTTACAGGTTGTATCTTGCAATGATTTGTGGCAAATTTCATGTATGCTCCCTGGCATTGAATAGCTTATCTGTAATATTAGGGATCATACATTTATATCGTACTCATAATGAAAATAAATATATGTATGTATATTCAAATGAAAATTGCGAATAGCTGCCTTTATGCAATTAGTATTAACATATCTTTGCAACGGTATTAATAGACACCATGTAATGAGCTTATGATAACTCCGCTTCGGAATTAATTGGTGTCAAAAAGTTTGGCCATCCAGTAATTCTTTTAGAATTTCCAGTGTAAATTAAATTTAGGCCACTATATCAGCGATCAAATCCAGTCCCCTAGCGAGAAATCAATGCACAGCTCTCATCATCGCTTCAGCAGTGGTTTTTAAACTGGGTTTATTTGGCACTTTAGATCAGCGATGGGCAAAAGCACTACCCGGGGTTTTTCCTCTCACGTGTACATGAGCACACACATTGAATGAGAGTTCACTATCATTCAGTCGCGCTTGGACATTCGATCGACGAGGTTGTGTCGTCGCTTGTTGCTTAGCGTGCACCTAAAGAAAAAATGGATGATACAATTATTACAATACATACTTCAAGTATAGGATTAAAGTTTAGTATGTATTGTATTTTTACCGAAGAATTTATAAACATTTCTAAATACAAGTTTCAATTATTTATTATGTTACTGCAGAAATGTATATATTATTTTATTTTTGTCAAAATTAAATAAAGTAACGAATTTTTTAAAATAATTTTAAATGTATATACATGTTATTATCTTTTAACGATTTTTTAATAAAATTTGTATAAACACCTAAATATAATAACCAAAAAAATGTTGGACACTCGAAAACGGTTAATAGAAAAAATTAAGAATTAAATAAAATGAGTATGCAGTACTTTTATTGGAAAATTTGGATTGATTACTTTACATAGCATAATAAATATGTATGTATGTGGCTAATCATAACATATTTGAAGTTCGATTTCTTTATGTACGCGTATAATAACCCCAAATGTACTTAATGATGTTCGTTGTCCACTTTATTTATTATCTTACAAAACAAATATATGTTAGGAAAATGCAAATACCATTTCTTGCAGTGCATAAAGAGAGTGCTAACACTTCTCACAAATACATAAACATTTTGTAGAAGTATTGTGTGCCCATCGCTGCTTTAGATGGAGTTTACGTTCACCCTGATAGCAGTGACCTCAAATGACCTCCGTCTGAATTCCTTGTTGATCTCTTTTGGAAAATTTGTATTTATGGATTTCAGGTCTTTATAATTTTAAGCTGCTAATCACGGTGGACATATTTTTTTGTTTTTGAAGTTTTGTCTATTCGTGGTGGCTGAAGAGTAGATTATTCATTCTAAAGAGACGTCCAAATCCACATCTACTGACTGGTGGCGGTGATCATAAATCAACTTAATTTTTGCTTTTTGCTACAAATAGAAATAGCAATATCGTGCATCCACCTATTTATAAAACATGTGTAAATAAACTAAATATTCTTGTAGGAGAATTGAAATTCTTACCAATTTGTGTGACATAAACAGTCTTTTTTTGTAAAAGTAATGTGAGCAGTTGCATCTACGCTTACCCTGAGGGTAGCGTGAACAAAACGTGTTGTTGTCAATAGAGACAATTCCTACAATTCTCACAGGCTAGGCCTAGGGAATCTGATAACACGTGGAGTTTTGTCGCATAATGTAGATGATGCACCTGGTAATATTTGGAAATTAAAATTCCGATATCATATCAAATACACCACAATATTACCTCTTGATATATGTTGATGATAGATAAGATTTAGAATTTGAGGAACGATTCACAGATTGAAAAACACTTTGGTGATTGGAAGCTCACTTATTATGATCCGCACTGTATCGAGGTCTGCAGCAAATAGGAAGTCTTTAAGTTGGCTTTAAATGCTTGTTACCTCTGATTTCAGGAGATAAGCGAACCGATAAATGCCAATGATTTTAGTCAGTGTATGGTTGCCACATTTTTTGGGGATAATATGATGCCCCATAATGCACTGAATTTATTTATGGTACGATTTCTTTTCCCAAACACCAAAAAAAAATTTAAATAATTTGTGTTTATTGCACATTATTTGCCAAAAGAGTTAATTTATCCCATTTCGTTCACGAATAATAAATACGCACTAATTTTACATATTTCTTGCATTTTTCAATGCAATTGTTGTGACTTTTGTAGTTCTTGCACTGAGTATCATTTTAATATATTAATGAGTACAGCTATGTGCGTATAAGAGCATCTAAATGAAATGATTTGTCACAACACACAAAATATAAAAATAAACCATTTACGCAGCTAAGGTATTTGACAGCTTTATGGCTTACCCTCGCTATGAGTTTTTGTTTTGTTTTGGGAATATGAATAGAATTCAAAGAACAGGTCATGATGTGGACAGCAGTACAAGCAAAGCTCATAAACAAAAAAATTTGCATTGTACAGTGTGGAACAAAAGTGAATTCATTCACATTTTGTTCTATTGTGGTGTTACATATATCTCATAATTTCCACGAAATTCTGTCTAGACAAATAAAGTGTGTTTAGTAATAAGACGGCCATTACAAGCCGAGATAATTTGTTAATCTATCTCACATAACCAACGATTAGAATTAAACGAGTTCAATTTATCGTGTATTATCGGATAAATTGAACTCGTTTAATTCTAATCGTTGGTTATGTGAGATAAATTAACAATTTATCGTGTATTATCGGATGATGACGAGTCGTTGCTGATCAGTCGTAGTGAACGGACGTGTTTAGCACAGAGCGGATAGTTAAAATCTATTACGCAGTACCTATTACGCAATCGCAAAAACAAAACCAAATCTGTACAAAGTCTGGAAGGCCTACATCGTAGTACCTATTACGGGCTAATACAGAAAAAAAATTCATTGGCGGGGATGCCTTCGCGTTCCGATGGAGCGGGGTTCCACAATCGTCCTACTGTCCGTCCGTTGGTCTTGGCCAAAGCCGACCACACCAAACATGGTGAAAATTTCAGATCACCTGATGAACCCCTGCCTTCGAAAAAGCCAAGAGGCCCAAATGTCACTATCAACAGGACACTCACCAAGCCCTTCAATGAAGTGGCGAAGGAGAGTCTAGTGATGGCCGTTATAGACAGAAGTAGTGAGGATGGATCCATCCTCAAGGACAAATGAAGCCATTTGCAATCAGCCATTATGGCTCATTACCTCGATGTCCGTAGAGAGTTGCCGGGCACACCACCAATCTGCAACGATGCAGGATGGCATCAGGGGAGAGTAAAGCTCTTATATTTCGGTGATGCCAGATCAGTAGACCTGTATAAGGCTGCTCTGAGTCGGGCGGGTGAGGTGTGGCCGGGTGCCCAGTTGGATATTGTCGAAAAAAACAACATCCCTAGTCACCCTAGAGCCATCACCTGGGTTACAGAAGAGCCCTCCAACCCGGCTGACATATTAGAAATAATAAAAGATTCCAATCCTGGTCTGCCCGCCCATAATTGGAGAATCAGCAAGGTGGGTGAGGCGGATGGTAAAAAGCGGCAGGTCAATTTGATCCTTAACGCTGAATCCACCTCCCATATACAACGTGCAAGTGCAACCCTACAGTATGGCTTCGAGACTATAGTCTTGAAGGTATACAAGCAGGATATAGTTCCCACTGCGGAAGGTGAGTCGTCCACCGCGGTTGATACACAGCTTTCTGGAAGTGCGGAGGTATCCACGCCCATTATTTCGGGTGACTCCAACTCTAACAGAAGATCTGTAACGTCCTACTCTGAGGACGAAAGCTCTACTTCTGACACAGAGGGGCTGAGGGGAGTCTCCGGACTCTTTGACGCATCTGGCGGGGACACGCTTCTCGATGATACGGACGAAGAGTTCGATAACACCCTTGTGGGGTGGAAGTTAATCTGTCAATTACCAATGATGGTAAGAATTTTACAGATTAACCCCCATCACGCTAAAGCAGCCTCAGCGGCTCTAATGCTGCGCCTGTCCACAGGTGCAGTAGACATCGTCCTGATACAGGAGCCCTACGCAGTGGGAGGAAGGGTGTGCGGTATCAGGACACCCAACTTTAAACTGCTTGTGGCCAACTGTGAAGGCACTCCAAGCCTGTTCAGCTAAATGTAACAAAACGCAGAGGTGCGATAGCTACCCAAGCAATAATTTTCTTCTTCTTATTCTCACCCAAGCGATCATGTTTTTAATTTGGTTCATTGTCACTTATCGTTCGGGTAAGAAAGCTCTTTTCTTCATCGTCTTCCCGTCAAATACCAGTATTACCTACATGTTGTTATTTACATTTCTTAAAGCTTTTTCCACACGAAAATATCAGAATGGGGGCAACCCTATCCAACAGCTGTAAAAGTAGCAACAGCTGATTCTAGACAATGAGAAATAATCAAGAAACCGAAAATAAATACAATTGTTTGCTTGATTGATCATATATGTATATATAGGGGCTATATCTAAATCGGAAACATTCTGTACCCATTTCAGTAAGTCATAGAGTTAAAAAGAAAGTTATTGCTAAATTTGATAGTGATCTGAGCATAATTGTGACCTGTATTTGTTAACAAGAATACATTTACAAACAGACGGACGGACAAAACCAACCCAATTCAGAAAGAGATTCTAGGTCGATAGGTATAATTAACAATTTAAAAAGCAACAGTGTAGTTGTAGGATTTCAATATATTTTATACACACTAATAAACAGAGGCTTTTTGAAATTATGGTGGATACATCAGCTAAAGATACATGTTAATGTTGTTTGGTTCATTTATCCATTTTTTATTAATTTTTCCAACAATTTTCACTTTTTCTTTCAAAAGGACGGCAAACATATCCGACGCGAATGAATTTTTCTGATCGTCTGATTTGACATTTCATTTCGTTCGTTGTTGTTTTATAAGAACCAAAATGTTGGCGATAATTGAAAGCTTCTTTGTTTATATCCAAAACAATGTGTGCAAAAACCAAAAATTTCATTCGCTTGCCATTTGACGTGCGAAGTGGCAAAAAAGAAGTTACAAAAACAGGCCCTAAGTATCTTTCTCCTGGCTAATTTAAGTGGTAAAGACCAAACATCTGCTAGTCTGGAGATCGGTAATCGCATATATTGGGTGGTCTCCAGTTACTTGCCTTATGAAGCTGTAGTACCGACTGCTCTATTCAGGGAAGTAGTAGAAGAAGCAACATCTGACGAGGTCGAGCTGATTGTTGGCGCAGACATGAACGCTCATCATACTATCTGGCGTAGTACGGATATAAACAATAGGGGTGATTCGCTTCTTGACTTTATTCTAACTACCAACCTAAGTATTTGTAACATAGGTAATAAACCGACCTTTACAATTAAAGACAGACAAGAAGTACTCGACGTAACGTTTGCTACTGACCGGCTGTCAGACAAAATTATTGGGTGGAATGTACTGGACGACCACTCATTCTCAGATCACCATTATATTGAGTTCAAACTCGCTGAAAAAGCGCCTGAACCTGCCGTCCACAGAAATGTGAGAAAGACAAACTGGCACCTGTATGAAAAGAATTTCAAGAAAGTCCTCAACTCCAAACTTCTGTACGAACCGAATGACAAAGCCGGTCTGGATCATCTGGTCGAGCATATCACCACATCATTCAATAGTTCCCTTGAAGAAGCCTGTCCAAAAACAAGGTACAAGGGTAAAACTAAACCCCAATGGTGGACTTCTGAGCTAACGGCTATGAAAAAGACCTGCAACAAGCTATTCAACAAGGCTAAATCTACAGGGGTCGCTAATGTTTGGGATGCCTAAAAAGAGCAACTCAAGATCTATAAGGAGCTTAGAAAGGCGCAAAGACGCTCTTGGTATACCTTCTGTGGCGAAGTGGAAAAGGTCTCCGACGCCGCAAGGCTGTGAAAAATATTAACAGCTTCACCCTGTACAGTGGGTTACTTGCAGGATGAGGCAAATAATTGGACCAAAAACAGCGAGCAGTCGCTCAATGTACTGCTCGACACACATTTCCCGGGGAACTCTCTAACAGAACAAGAGGATCAACAGGACCAACAAGAGTGCGAGTGGACTGCGAGCGTCGCTAGCTTGTTGACTGAGAGATCCAGAATAAGCTGGGCTATTAATAGCTTTGAGCCCTTCAAGTCACCTGGACCAGACGGCATCACTCCAGCAGAAATGCAGAAAATGTTGAAATACATTATCTCCTGGCTGGAGAAAATTTATGTAGGCTGTATCAGGCTTTCATACATCCCGAATCGATGGAGGGTTACCAAAGTGGTATTCATACCAAAAGCGGGGAAGATATCACACACTAGGCCAAAAGACTTCAGACCAATTAGCCTATCCTCCTTCCTATTGAAAGGTCTGGAAAACCTTTAAGATTATTTCATTAGGGAAAACCTGGATACAAAACTCCTGTCAGTGAACCAACATGCTTACAACAAGGGCAAGTCTACAGAATCAGCCCTGCACGAACCTGTGAGCACTATCGAATCGTCCCTGCCTTTCAAGGAATTCACCATGGTGGCATTTCTTGACATAGAAGGGGCTTTTAACAACATTCACTCAGATGCAGTAATTGCACTGTCACATCTTAATGTTAACTCTAGTTTGATTAGACTAATTCAAAGTCTGCTCAACAGAAGACGCATAACAGCATGTCTTGGGTCCACAACTCTAAAAAGGTTTGTAAACAGAGGGACCCCACAAGGAGGAGTACTGTCTCCACTAATTTGGAACCTAGCGGTGAATGAAATCCTGCTAGATCTAGAACGTTGTGGCTGCAAGGTCGTGGCATATGCGGAGGACGTTTCAATCGCAGTGAGTGGCAAATTCGAAAACGTCCTCCGAGACATTCTACAGGTGGCTCTGAACAAATTGGCTAGATGGGCCAGAAGCAGCGGTTTGGGCATAAACCCAAACAAGACAGAATTGGTTCTCTTTACTAGGATGAATAAAGTCCAACATGTGCACCCTCCACCTCGGATAAATGGAACAGATCTAGTCTTTTCTGAAAGTGCAAAATTTTTAGGAATAATTCTAGATAGAAAACTGTTATATGGACTTAATGTATTGGAACGTGTAAGGAAGGCTAACGTCGCCTTATATTCCTCCAAAAAGGCTGTAGGGTCGCGGTGGGGCCTCTCTCCTAAAATCGTCCACTGGATATATATAGCAGTAGTTCGTCCTGTACTGCTATACGGCATTGTGGTTTGGTGGACGGCAACTGACAAACTAACCATCACCAACCTACTAACAAAGGTTCAGAGAACTGCCTGCCTGAGCATAAGCGGAGCCTTAAGGACTACAGCGACCGAGTCTCTACAAGCCCTACTCCATATACTGCCGATTAATATTGTGGCGAGAGAAGTTGCAACCAAAGCGGCAATAAGATTAAACTGCCTATCAATGTGGAGGTACAAAAACTACGGTCACATGAGAATATCAAAGTGTAGTGCTATGGTAACCGACCGAGTGGACTATATACCAACGGTGTACACCTTCGAGAGAAATTACATCACTATGATTCCCGCGAAAGATGAATGGGTTGGAAGAAAACCAGGTAATAGAAACCATCTCCACTTTTACACGGATGGTTCCAAGCTTGATGAAAAGGTTGGCTTCGGAGTACACTGTGCAGAGCTTAGATTGGATATAGCTCACAGACTACCAGATACCTGCAGTGTCTATCAAGCCGAAATAATGGCAATATGGGAAGTAGCCAAGTGGCTGAGTCGCAACATAGTAACCAACACTGGCCAGGCTGCCATCAATTCTCTGGAGGCAACATTCCTAAATTCACAAACAGCCCTCGACTGCCGTATATCTCTTAACGAGATGGCTGAGCAGTTTAACATACACCTCATATGGGTGCCTGGGCATAGGGATATCCCGGGGAACTGCAAAACCGATGAACTTGCTAGGAAAGGGACGACATTACAAATTCTCGAAGAATTTGCATATATTGGTGCGCCACTATCCACGTGCAAGCTTTGGCTTAGGCAAGAGGCAATCAGGCAGTCCAACAAAAGATGGACAGAAATCGACACCTGCAGAGTAGCTAGACAAATCTGGCCAAGGTATGACCTGAGAAGATCAAAATATCTCCTCGCACTAGAGAGGCAAATATTGTCTACGTTAGTATCAGTTCTGACGGGACACTGCTTGATCGGCGAACACGCCAAAAGATTGGGTATTGACTCTAACGACTTCTGCAGAAGCTGTGGTGATGAGGAAGAAGTGGAGAGCATTGAGCACTTGCTATGCGACTGTCCCGCTCTGAGTAAACGACGACTGGACATACTGGGGTCGGCTTTTCTAGGCAGCCTAACAGATCTTTCCAGTACCGATATTCGTAATATCGACAAATTTGTATATCAAACAGGTTGGTTTCGATGAGGGGCATTTCAGCCCGTGGTAACACTAGGGACCTAAACTGGTCTATGTGAGCTTGTATAAAAAAATACGGCTGCCACCCTAACCTAAAACCTATCGGATGATGACATCGTGTTTGCAGAATTTCACATTGTGAAAACATTGTTTTATCAATAATTAGTTTAATTTTCATCACATGAACACCCAAATTTTGTTAACAACACGAGCTATGCAAAACGATTACAAGCAACTTGAAATATGAAAACGGTCTGTGGATACGAGGAGTGAGTCAAATCATAAATCTTTCTAATTGTATCAGCTCCACACTTTGTTTACCCCCAATACTCTTAATTTCGTTTTACTTATTCTCACAATGCGTTTAATTGATCACTCTTTATTACGATTATTTAATTTTGCAAATAGCTTCGAGTTATAATTCTTCTAACATTTCTATAATACACTTCATTATTCTATATGTATAAGAGTTGTTTAAAATATATGTATATATTTTAAAGATATGGAATTTTAAACAATTTACTTCGGTCAACGGAAGGTAATGAGGTCTTTATAGAGTATACACATAAGGGCTGAGTCAATAATGACCAGCAAGGTAGGGTGGGTTAAGAGAAGTATGGTAGCAGAATTATATCATATGCTACTCAATTCCACTAGCATCGACTATCTTTTCTATCTCTGTCTTTAATTTTTTCTTCATATTATATTAAAAGAGCTACCTTAGAATTTTTCTTTTATGTGGACACAACCGAAATTCTCTCTCCGATGGAAAAGAACTGCCCCAAGACAGAGCACGGCCGGGCCCGAAGGGAGCCAGATCCAAAGGAGAAGGGGCCTGACTGGCGGATCGTCACAAAAAGGAGGATAAATCCAATATTTTTGGAAAAGGAGGGAGGACACTGGTTAAAAAGGAGGACATGTTCTCCGAAAGGAGCACGTACGGTAACCCTGCCTGCAAGTACCTTTTAAATAAGCCTTCATTCTTTAAATTCACACGTTTTCTCACTACAACATTTTCAATGCTCCTACCTTGGCACCTTTTTCTTGAATGTCGCAATATTCACTTGGTCATAACTTTTGAAAAAAAATAGTTTTTTACGTTTTACAGTAGAATATGCCTGGGAAAAATCGGAGTCTTCATCGTATATTTTTTACGGAAATCGTTCGGTTTGATATGGAATGATCGATATACCAAAACCTTGTACGTGATTATAAGTCTAGTTACAGTCTTTAAATCGTCGACACAACCGCCACAAATATACCACTATCGGAATATCCATCCCTGTATCCTGTTGAAAGCAAAGCGGAACAAAACAAAATGTTTTGTTTGGCAGCAAAAAACAAACTCCGTTATGGAAAACACCATCGAGTGTACGTTGACCCTCTGCTTGTTAAACAAGAAATTAGAATTTCTCCGTCATTTTAGTCTGAAAGTGATCGTCGATACGGACAAATATAATAGTGTGAAAAGTGAAAAGCTTTGCAATTACCTTTATTGCATTTATTTAATGGTGAAAAATATCTTAAGTGATTTTGAGCTGTGAGTGTTTTAATAACATTGATAAATACTTTAACTATTTAACAGTTACACATGTTTATAAAAATAATGATGTAGTAAGATGTAACTTATGTGAAAGTGCATTTACACGTAAAAACTTATTTAAACGACATTTACGATATGTTCACAAACAAATATTTGGTAAAACAGAAAATGAAAAAAATAACACGTCGTAATGACGTCGGTAATTGCAACAACAACGATGAGCAGTATAACACTATGCAGGGCTGTGGAGTCGGGGAAATTTGCCCGGAGTCGGAGTCGAAAAACTATGGTCGACTCCGAGATGGATTGTGCAAAATGTACCATTTCTGTGATAGAACTTTTGCACTCAAAAAATTTTGAGAAAACAATTTTGGTACAAAAGGAGGATAAAATATTCGAAGCTTTTAACCAAATATTTTTGTATGCCAATAATATCTATAAAGTTAACCAAAGTATTGAGTTTTCATGTAAAAAAGTTTTAGGGAAGCTCTGATTATATTTAGCTAACAAAATAATTATTATTGCACGACATACACTGTTCCTAAGCGACTACAAACAAGTAGGTTAGGTTAAATAGAGGAGACGTTTAAACGTCTCATGTCCATGGACATAAACTTAAGCCAGTGTTTCGGCCTGTTGTGCGCTCCTTATTTATGATTTTTTACCCCACGGGTTACAGAAAATCGGTACTAGACACGTATTTTCTCAGTATCTTCCAGTCATATCCTCTGAGATGAGTCAAGTCTGGCAATATGTCGGAACCGAAATATCGGGATCTTGCATGTGTGAAAGCTGGGCAGTGACACAGAAAATGTTCCATCGTTTCGATGTTTTCCCTGCATGCCTTGCACTCGTCGTTTTCTGCTAGTCCTATGCGATGAAGATGTGCCTGTAAGCTTGAGTGTCCCGTTAGAACACTCATCATCTTACTAATCTAGATTTTGTTTAGTTTCAGAAAACTACTTATTTTCTTCTCATTTGGGTCACCCCACAGTATCTTTGCAGTTGCTCTATTCCACACAGTTTTGTGAGCCATCACTGCCTAGTGCTTCAACTCATCCTTCTTGGCTTCGAAAGGTTTTCCACGTTTATTACTCGAAGTTCTCTGCCCTTTGAAGCCAAGCTGTTTGCCCGTTCATTTCCAATCACTCCGTTGTGTCCTGGTACCCATACGCTACTGACCATGGACTGAGTAATAATTTTTCGGGCTTTTACAGTCCAACACAGTCCTGGATTTGACCCTTTCCTATGTTATTGCTTTAATCGCCATTTGGCTATCTGTGAAGATGTTGGCATATAAAGGCTTTGTGGTGTTACTGAGCCAGTTCACACTCTCCGTGATTGCTCGAATTTCTGCTTGAAATACCGTGTTATGGCAGGGAGGCGGAAGTGAAGTTCGACTTCTGGTTCATCAATAAAAAGTCCCAGACCAGTCCTTCCTCCTCGTTTGGACCCATCCGTGTAGCAGCTGGTTCCCACTGGCACATGGGCCAAAGTTCCATTTTCCCAGGAGCGTCTGTCCGGCACAAACGAATCACAGGTAACTGTAAGCCGCACTTCAGGAATGCGGTCGGAGATTTCTGGCGTTTGAATGTGACCAACTAGAGATTCTAAAATCTTCTCATGGTACGACTTGTGGTCTCGATTTATCCATTCACCCATCACTTGTAGACGTCTTGCTGTGAGGGCTGCCTCATACTTTATACGGATATCTATTGGTTGGATGTGCAGTATAGTCTCCAACGCTCTTGTTGGTGCGGTACTAATTGTCCCGCTTATGCCTAGACAGCAACATACGTTGCACTTTTTGCAATGGTATTACGTTGTACTTTTTGTCCATTGATGTCCACCACACTACAGAGGCGTAGGTTATTATTGGTCTAATCACGCTCATGTAAATCCAGTGTGTCATATTTGGACGTAGTCCCCATTTTGAACCTATAGTTCTTCTGCACAACGACCAACATCTGTGGGCCTTTGTAACTCTTTCTTCAATATGATCTTTCCATTACAATTTATAATCCAAGATTACTCCCAAGTATTTTACCTTTTCAGTTATAGCTATTGTCTTATTCAGGAATCAAGGCCGGTTGGATGTGCAGTATAGTCTCCAACGCTCTTGTTGGTGCGGTACTAATTGTCCCGCTTATGCCTAGACAGCAACATACGTTGCACTTTTTGCAATGGTATTACGTTGTACTTTTTGTCCATTGATGTCCACCACACTACAGAGGCGTAGGTTATTATTGGTCTAATCACGCTCATGTAAATCCAGTGTGTCATATTTGGACGTAGTCCCCATTTTGAACCTATAGTTCTTCTGCACAACGACCAACATCTGTGGGCCTTTGTAACTCTTTCTTCAATATGATCTTTCCATTACAATTTATAATCCAAGATTACTCCCAAGTATTTTACCTTTTCAGTTATAGCTATTGTCTTATTCAGGAATCAAGGCCGGGTAAAACGTGGGATCTTCGTTTTCCTTGTAAATAGACATGTTTCTGTTTTGTCTGGGTTAACATTTAATCCCCTTTGGTTGTGCCCAGTTATATATATATATTAATTGCCTCCTCAGCTCTTCTGCATAATAGATTTGGATGAACGCCCCTTAGAAGTATTACAACGTCGTCTGCATAACAGACTAACTTAAGTCCTTCATTGGTGAGTTCTTTAAGGAGACTGTGTATTGTCGTAAACCATATGAGAGACGATAAAATGCACCCTGAGGTATACCACGATTTATCTTTTCTCTGATTTTTACGTCACATGACCCACAAATAATCCACCTATTCCTTAGCATATTGTTGATCCAGTTTATCAACGCCCGATCAACCTGAAACTCGTCTAAGGACTGGATAAGTGTATCGTTCCTTCCTTTAACTTATGCGTGTTGCTTGAATTTTAGCTTGTCATCGGCTATCTTACGTTTGACCATGTCGTCAATTATTCGCTCCATTATTTTTAACAGGAAATACCAAATCCACCTCATTCTGAAGAAGCGCTGGAAATATTCCGTCCGGTCCTGCAGCCTTGAAAGGGTTTCTCATAGGCAGATTTCCTTTCTCGAAGCGGGCAACTATCATCGAATGATTTTACAAGAATCTCCGTAATCCTCCTCACATTGATATCAATGTCTCCTGTACTTGGATAATCGTGTTTAGGCTGGCCCAATCGATTTCTAAGTAGATTGCCGAATTTGGTACAGTCGGTTTTAGCCTTATTACGGAAACTTATTGGGTTAGGCGGTGGCCGTGCAATTTTAAACCTTATATAACGGTGGTCCGAATAGGACTGTTCATCCGAAATCATCCACTAATGGATCTCATCAATGAGGTTTTCTTAGCATATCGTTATATCTTATACTTCTTCCCTAATTTTGTTAACAAAGGTCGCCTTGTTCCCTATGTTGAGAGTTAGGAGATCGTTAGTATTCAATAGTTCTATAAGGGCTTGTCCCCTTTTATTGGTGTCAGTACTACCCCAAGCAATATGGTGTGAGTTGGCATCACAACCAGCTAGTAACACATTACTTGTATTTTTGGATTCCCTTGCCAGACGTTGTAGTTCCGACGTAGTTGGCAATGTCGGCGCATCGAATGGCAGGTATACTGACGCCAGGTACATACTTCCATTACCTTGCATCAGCACAGTTGCGTCCGATGTTGACAACTCTGGAGAGAAAAGATAGCGTACGTTTGTATGGCACAGAATAGAAGTCCTTGGACGAGTACCTGTGTTAGTGTAGAAAAGATTGTAGTTTATATGGTTTAGTCCAGTAACATTGTTAATAGTAGTCCACGGTTCCTGGACCAGAGCAAAATGAACCCTGTCTTTATTTATTATGTCCATCAGAGCAATGGATGCCCTTTCGCTCCGGTAGAGGTTTATCTGGATGACCTCTATCATTGTCTTTCCAGTAAAAGTTTCCTTTGGAGGTCGTCTATCCTAATTTGTTGCACTCCCTCCTTATTTAGTAGTGAGTCTTTCTCCTCCTTTCGTTTGCTACCTACTACACACTCTTCAAGTAGACCTCTTTGGGAGGCGGTGTTACTTTCTGTCGTTCCCTTTTTGTTTTGATTCTTTATGTACCTATTCCTATCACCACTATTGCTGGGATCATTCTGCAAAATTGGTGATATTATCGGCAATTTGGAAATGTTATCGACCACTTTGTGGAAGGCGGTGTTGTTTCTTGTCGCTCCCTCTTTGTTTTGAGTTTTTGTGCCCCTCTTCATATCCTTATCACCACCTTTGCTGGGAACTTTCTGCAAAATGATGATGTTATCGATCACTTCCAACTCACTTTTTGGAATTGTCTCACTCGCTTCTTTCTGTTCACAATTTTCGTTTGCCACTGCAGGCGGTACGTTCGTGTTTGGGCTCGATTAAACTGTCCTGCCAATGGGGGTTTTTCCAATCTTAAAGAAGATTTTACAAATCCCGAAGTATCAGCTTTGCGCCGTCCCAAGGTGAGGGGATGCTCTCCACTAGTTTTTCGAGGACATCGACACAGCATTGTGATGCCAGTTTCAGCATCAAAACGCCCCTCTCAAACGTGCAACTCATTACTTGGATTGTTGGTCCATCATTAGATTCGAGAATGTGGTCCAATACCTTTGTGTAGAACAAATCTTCAGAGATACTCTTTTGCTCTTCGGGAATTCTGCCAGACGCACTACTGCTGTCAATTATGACATAGTGTAGTTCGTCCTGGATATGTTTTTGGCTATTTGGGAATAAGATGGTGCTTCCTTACCCTTTTTTATAGCCACCTTGCTTTTTCTTTTAGAATGGGTCTTTTTGTTTGAGGCCCCCTCCTTTATGGATGGTTTGGTGGACTTGCTCACCTTCTCAACAACAGGATCACCTTCACCTCCTACCATTAACGGATTCTGACTAGAAACTCCTTTTTTGAAGATTGAATAGGTTTCTCCAAAGTGCTGGGTGTCGGTGAGCTTTTTTCTTCTTAATTGATTTCGCATCGCTATGCTCTTCGGGAGATCTGACTCTTTTAGTAGATGTAGAAGAGTCAGATTCATCCTGTAATAGCTTCTGTCCGTTCTGACAGTCTTTTCCGATTTTCAACAATAGTAATATTGTTATCACTTGATGACTCAGAGTCTGAGTTCCCACTAGCTTCTAAAAGTAAGGAAAGGCCGAAGCCAACTATATGATAACATACAACACCTTGTTAGAGCAGAATAAGCTCAGATATTGTAAATATAAGTATGAGATAATTACCTTATAAATCGAAATCTTAACAGAATTTGTTAAAATTCGACAATATGCGTTCTTGCTAAAAATAAATTCTACCCTACTAAATTTCAAAATGTTTGAATGTGAAATACGGCTTCCATAGCGTTACAAGCGCAAATCTAAAGAAACATTTATATCTGGCGGCAATATTGATCTGACCCGATTTTCACCAATTACAATAGGTTTCTCCCTAGTGTGAAAGAGTTCTTATCGCCAAATTTTAGAAGGATCGTAGTGAAATTTCGACCTGTACTTAACGAACAACTTAAGATGGACAGATGTATTGCTAGTGATTCTGAGTAGAACGGTATATTTTAAGGCGTGTCTAGCTGTATTATTTTTAACAAATCTGCCAAAAAAATCAAATGTATAACCCCATGTACCATATTGTTCGACTTCCGGAGCTGGAGTCGAATGATTTTAAAATTCGACTCCGGGAGTCGGAGTGCAACAAAAATATTTTTTTTTGTGTCCGAGATCTTAAAACTTTTTAATATAGATTGAGGTATACTATTTTATGAAACCAAAACCAATTTTTTTTTTAAATTCCAATTTTCATGTTGCTTGCTTTTATTCGGTCTGCAAATCTTTGCGATTCTAACTAGGATACTCTCCCGGCTTCAAGACCATTTTGTTTCTATATTATTATAGAAACAAGTATTTTATACAGTGTCACGGCTCAGAAATCATGATCCAGCATGTGTGCTGCCAATTTTTAATACATATTTATACACCGCCATGTTTAAAATACTTGTTTCTATAATAATATGGAAACAAAATGTTCGTGATGTCGGGAGAGTATCCCAGTTAGAATCTTAAGGATTTGCACACCGAATAAAAGCAAGCAAGCAACATAATAAATGCATGGCTCGGCAAAACATGGTGAGTCTTCTGACTCACCACAACTACACTTAGTGCAGTCAGAAACCTTAAAAGCTTTTCTGCATAGTGTGGTAATTTTCCATTTGATCTGGCAAAATTTGCTTCTCATTGGGCATGGCTGGTGCTTTGTATTAACTTTGGTTAACAGTTGTTTTTGGACGATTTTGGAGAAGTGAGGTTCCACAAAGATTTCGCATTCGCTTGTGTGTAGAAATCAACCTTATAGAGCTCCGTATCTCCCATGCAACTGCAGCAGAACTGTTGATAACGAGTGTCACAACTCAGAAATCATAATCAGAGAATGAAGCCGAGCCAAAATTGGCGTCGGCGGCTGCCATTGAAAATTATAGATCGGCGGCTAAGCCGACATAAAATTGACATAGGGCGGCTCTATGATAGACATTTTAACATTAAAAATAATAGTTGAAAAGTTAAACTCTGGTATTTATTCTTAAATAATAGATGTTTTAAAGTTAATTGTAAGATACTGTGAGGTGAAAAATCATCGATTCCATGCCGCTAGGCGGCTCTATGTTATACTCTATTTTCAAAGTATGCTAAAGCTATGTATAGACCATTGTCAGATCGGACAACTTTATCAACCCTGTTAAAGTGCCGCAAATGTACGGACAATGACAGACTGTTAGGCAAAGGTGAAGACGATTGCAAGAAACCCTTACAATTTCATATATTTAAAATATATTTTGTAAATATTTATATGCAATAAAAATATTTTATAGACTGTGGCCAATGAAATGTTTTTCTGACCATGGCGCCGTTGTCACATGCATAAACTTCGCACATATTACAATCTGCAAATAATCTCACAATGACTTTTCTGCCAACGTTGCAAGACAAAAATTGTATGTTCACACGATTGTACGTTGACAGGGTTGCATTTTTCCGCCTTTCGACTATACATAGCTTAAGTTGAACAGGTTGTTTCCAGGAGAGGCGAATCGACGTTTTAGTGAAATTTTAAATTTGTGTGGAATTACCTTGTGGTTTAAATAGAATGACCTCTACTGTTTTGAGCTTAACTTGATTGATTCTTTAGAATGGAGGTATTAATTTATATGTTATACTATTCTTTAATACTCCATTGATTTTTTTCCGAAAATATTCTTGTTTTTGTTTTTTGTTTTATTCGATCTGTTTTCATAGTACATATTTTGTTATTGTACTTAGGCTCAAGATCGTTATTGTTGTTTTCAGTATATGAAAACAACTTTGTTAAAAATTAAAGAATAAGTAAGTGACATGACAGATCTGTTTCGGGAGCCACCAAACTCCCATTATCAATATCCTTATCACAACGATTACTTCAGTCGACATTATTAGAATATATACGCACAGCCAAGTATCATTAAACGAGAACTGTTTGCTAAAAGCGCATATCTCCAAAAAAGACAATTCAGTAATCATCATCCCTCGTACATGCACCAACTTCCACTCTCGCGAGTCTTTACAATGTTAAGAATTATCACGAATGTTTTGCTGTAGTTGACTATGCAACAACAACGTATTTGGTCGTGCCCTACCATTTCTTCTTGTTTTATTCGATCTGCTTTCATAGTACTTATTTTGTTATTGTACTTAGGCTCAAGATCGTTATTTTTGTTTTCAGTATATGAAAACAAATTTGTTAAAAAATAAAGAAGAAGTAAGTGACATGTATTGGGGGTGGTTGTAATGGTTGGATAGACAGATCTGTTTCGGGAGACACCAAAATCCCATTATCAATATCCTTATTACAACGATTACTTCAGTCGAAATTATTAGAATATATACGCACAGCCAAGTATCATTAAACGAGAACTGTTTGCTAAAAGCGCATATCTCCAAAAAAGGACAATTCAGTAATCATCATCCCTCGTACATGCACCAACTTCCACTCTCGTGAGTCTTTACAATGTAAAGAATTATCACGAATGTTTTGCTGTAGTTGACTATGCAACAACAACGTATTTGGTCGTGCCCTACCATATCTTCTTGTTTTTGTTTTTTATACCCTCCACCATAGGATGGGGGTATATTCATTTTGTCACTCTGTTTGTAACACCTCTAAATATTGATCTGAGACCCCATAAAGTATATATATTCTTAATCGTCGTAAAATTCTAAGACGATTTAGCAATGTCCGTCTGTCCGTCTGTGGTAATCACGCTACAGTCCGCAATAATAGAGCTAGGTTGATCAAATTTGGTACAAATACTTCTTATAGTTGCAGGTTGTTTGGGATTGCAAATGGGCCATAACGGTCCATATTTAGATATAGCTCCCATATATAGCACAACAAGTTAGATTGTTGTGATTCCTACTATTCTCATCTACTATATTTTTTGTGTTTTCGGTGTTATTTTCTTTAGGTTTGAGTTATTTTGTGAGGTCACATGCTATTCATGGTGGAGGGTATATAAGATTCGGCATGGCCGAACTTAACGCTTTTACTTGTTGTTTTATTCGATCTGCTTTCATCTATATATATAAAATTGTTGCGTGACTGGCTGACTGACTGACTGATTGACTGACTGATCATCGCCCAGGCCAAACGGCTGAAGCTAGAATCATGAAATTTGGTGGGAGGGTAGACCTTGGGACGTAGACGAGCAATAAGGCGGGATTTTTCGAAATTCGTACCATTAGCCGCACAATAGGGCAAAAAGGGATAAATATGGTACCACCGCCAAATCTAAACGAAATGAGCTAGAATCTTGAAATTTGGTATGAGGGTAGCGCTTAGGACGTAGACTCAGAAATTGGCAGGATTTTTTGAAATTCGAACATTTACGCACACAGTGGGGTAAAAAGTGATAAATGTGGTACATCAGCCAAATCCAAATGGCAAGAGCTAGAATCGTGAAATATTGTGTGATGGTAGACCTTATGAGGTAGACTCTGAAATTGGCAGGATTTTTCGTAATTCGAACATTTACGCACACAGTGGGGTAAAAAGGGAAAATTGGGATAAATGTAGTACAACAGCCAAATTCAAATGGCAAGAGCTAGAATCGTGAAATTTGGTGTGAGGGTAGCTCTTATGAGGTAGACTCTGAAATTGACAGGATTTTTCGAAATTCGAACATTTACGTACACAGTGGGGTTAAAAGGGAAAAATGTGGTAAACCAGCCAAATCCAAATGGCAAGACCTAGAATCGTGAAATTTGGTGTGAGAGTAGTTCTTAGGACGTAAACAAGAACAAGGAGTGATTTTTTTAAAAAATTTAGAGGCACAGTGGGACAGAAAGGTATAAATATGGTACCACCGCCAAATTTAAAGCCTAATATTAGAATGGTGAAAATCGAAGCTAGGGGTGTCTTTATGACAACTGATCGGGGTATTAAGTTTTTTTTGTATTCGTAGTTTTCGGGGCACAGTGGGGCAAAAAGTGTTATATATAGTACAGTGGCTTAAAAATGTCAAACATGGATCAATGGTTCCAGGGTAACTTTTGGAACATAAACTGGAGATTGGAAGTGATTTTTAGTACATAAATCTAACTTTAACAGGCACAGTGGGACACGACGGGTTAATTATGGAGCATGGGAAAAAGAGGGAACAATCTGCCAAAATTGGAACTTAGGAGCACTGCGGTCACAAACGGTTAAATAGTGGAGTGGAGAAACTATGATTAAATATGTTACAGTCGGGGAAAAAGGCTTAAGTACGCTAGCGTGGAGACACATTTTAAATACGAGTACGGTACATTGAGACAAAAATTTGTTAAATATGGTACAGTGGGTAAACATTTTGTACAGTGAGATAAAGAGTTGAATGGGGCACAGTTGTGCAAAAAGGGTTAACTATGGTACAGTGGGGTAAAAATAGTTATATGTATATGGTAAAGTGGGACAAATGGGTTAAAAATGGTACAGTGGGGCAAAAAGCGTTAACTATTGAACAGTGGGGCAAAAATGTATTTACTATGATACAGTGGGGCAAAAAGGATTAAATATGGTACAGTGTGACAATAATGGGTAACTATACAGTACCGTGGGGCATAACTGTGTTAAATATTGTACAGTGGAGCACAAGAGGTTAAATATGGTACAGTGGGGCAAAAACGTTTAATATGACACAGTGGGGCAAAAAGGGTTAACTATAGTACATGGTAACGTGGGACAAAATGGGTTAAATATGGTACAGTGGGGCAAAAAGCTTTAAAAATGGAACAGTAAGAGAAAATGAGTTAGCTATGGTACAGTGCGACACAAATGGTTAAATATGGTACAGTATGACAAAAATGGTTACAGTGGGCACAAAAAGTAAAATATGGTAACGTGTAAAAAATGGGTTAAAAATGGTACAGTGGGGCAAAAAGCGTTAACTATGGAACAGTGGGGCAAAAATTTATTTACTATGATACAGTGGGGCAAAAGGGGTTATATAGGGTACAGTGTGACAAAAATGGTTAACTATACAGTACAGTGGGGCATAACTATGTTAAATATTGTACAGTGGAGCAAAGAGGGTTAAATATGGTACTTTGGGGCAAAAACTGTTAAACATGGTACAGTGAAACAAAGGGTTTAATATGACACAGTGGGTTAACTATAGTACAGTGGGGCACAATTAGTTGAATATGGTAACGTGGGACAAAATGGGTTTAATATGGTACAGTGGGGCAAAAATCTTTAACTATGGAACAGTGGGGAAAAAATGTGTTAGAATGGTACAGTGGGACACAAATGGTTAATTATGGTACAGTATGACAAAAATGGTTACAGTGGGCACAAATAGTAAAGTATGGTAACGTGGAACAAAATGGGTTAAGTATGGTACAGTGGGGCAAAAAGCGTTTACTATGGAACAGTGGGGCAAAAATGTGTTAACTATGGTGCAGTGGGGCAAAAATGGTTAAATATAGTGGACAAAATATAGTAGGACAAAAAGGTGTTAAATTTGATTCACTGGACCCAAAATGTTAAATATAGCACAGTGGGTCAAAAAGCGTAAATTTAGTACAGTGGGTAAAAATATGGATGCAGGGACAGAGGGTAAGTTAAATATGAAATAAGAATGTTTTTTTTCTAAATGTATGCTTTTAGTAGCACCGTGGTGCAAAAAGGTTAAAATTATGATGCACTGCAATTATGTAGCACCGTGGTTCAAAAAGGTTAAAATTATGATGCAGTTGGGTCAAGCAAAAATTGTTCAACATGTTACAGAGGGGAAAAAATGTGTTAAATATGGTTTAGTGGAGCAAAAAGGGTTAAATATGTTACGGTGCAGCAAAAGAGTTAAATACGGTAAAATGTTTAAATGTGGTAAGTGGGGAAAAAAGGGAACAAAATAGTCCCAGATATGTATACAAATTCATACTTTAGAAGCACAGTGTAATAAAAAGTGTTTAATATGGAACAGTGGTGCAAAAGGTGTTGAATGTGGTCCCTGTTTTTTCCAAATTGGTTCTTCTACTTAAACCGGAGGGAAAAAGTTAAATAAATGGCACAGATAGGGGACAAAAATGTTGAAATACGGCCTAAGCTTGCGAATTTGGAACTTGAAATATCAATTATCATTTTAAAAATATTGTACAATCGTGCAAAGTGGTTAATTATGACACACTAAAGGTTAAATGTGGTACAATGGAGCGATTTACTTTAGATTTTTAAATTCGTACCTTTATAGACACAGTGGGACAAACATGGTTTTATATTGGAACATAAACTAGGGGAATGTTGCTAACGTATGAACCAAAAAATAGTTTTTCAACATTCAGAGGTACAGTGGGAAAAGGGATAAATATTGTACCATGATGTCAGGGTAACTCTTGGAACATAAACTAGAAATGAAACGAGGGTTCGTATTTAATATATATAAGAGAAATCAAATCTTCTTCATTTTGCACCATATTTAATAATCATGTCATTTTGAAAGAAAGAGGTATAGCTATTTTACAGTACCCTAAACAGAAAATAGATAAAAGATGGGGGCTGCGAAGCGCACCGGGTAAGCTAGTAGTACATATTTTGTTATTGTACTTAGGCTCAAGATCGTTATTGTTGTTTTCAGTATATGAAAACAACTTTGTTAAAAATTAAAGAAGAAGTAAGTGACATGTATTGGGGGTGATGGTAATGTTTGGATAGACAGATCTGTTACGGGAGCCACCAAACTCCCATTATCAATATCCTTATTACAAAATATTTTTATCTCTATATGTACATAATCTAATAATAAATAAAAAATCTTATTATTACCTTTAAAAAAGATTTTTATAATTATTTTTCTATTGCTACCGATGTTATGATTTTTAAGACATTTTAAGCTCCCGGTTGTGACAATAAACGTAAATCACTCACTTCCATATCGTCCACCCAATAAATAAATAGTGTATAATTTATTTGTAGTTTCGAGAAAATCACATTTGAAGTTTTTTTTAAAATTTAAACTCGATATTATTATTTATTAATGAACAATTTCAAACACCCAATAACCCAATTTGTGGAAATAGAATTTCACCAGATATAGAACCAATTGCGTAGATTCTTAGAATGAAATAAAAAATAATAGTGTATATGCGTACACATTATTCTTCTATTAAGGGGACGATATATCTGATTTTTAAGACATGTTAAGCTCCCGGTTGTGACAATAAACGAATCAAAACGAAAATCACTCACTTCCATATCGTCCACCCAATAAATAAATAGTGTATAATATATTTGTAGTTTCGAGAAAATCATATTTTAATGAACAATTTCAAACACCCAATAACTCAATTTGTGGAAATACAATTTCACCAGATATAGAACCAATTGCGTAGATTCTTAGAATGCAATAAAAAA
The DNA here is from genome assembly GCA_963930755.1 of Eudasyphora cyanicolor. Classification (NCBI taxonomy): domain Eukaryota; kingdom Metazoa; phylum Arthropoda; class Insecta; order Diptera; family Muscidae; genus Eudasyphora; species Eudasyphora cyanicolor. The sequence continues at coordinate 98,828,335 of OZ005737.1, forward strand.
TAATAGTGTATATGCGTACACATTATTCTTCTATTAAGGGGACGATATATCTGATTTTTAAGACATGTTAAGCTCCCGGTTGTGACAATAAACGAATCAAAACGAAAATCACTCACTTCCATATCGTCCACCCAATAAATAAATAGTGTATAATTTATTTGTAGTTTCGAGAAAATCATATTTGAAGTTTTTTTGAAATTGAAACTCGATATTATTATTTATTAATGAACAATTTCAAACACCCAATAACTCAATTTGTGGAAATACAATTTCACCAGATATAGAACCAATTGCGTAGATTCTTAGAATGCAATAAAAAATAATAGTGTATATGCGTACACATTATTCTTCTATTAAGGGGACGATATATCTGCTATATAGCTATTTGCTTATCAACAAGTAAGAAAGTTTCAGTCGGGTAAACCGACTTAGTAATGTATTATGGAATATTGCACGAATTAATGAGTCAATTTGTGTGGGAGATACCAGAAGGTGTTTATCAAATACACTTATTTTTCGCTAAACAGTATCTACTTTAAATACATTGCACTGTGCCGAACCATAATCGTTTACTTGCACCAAAAAAATTAACGTTATGAGCTATTCAATTTTGGTATTATTTGACCATTTTGTGTGGGAAGTACAAAAATGGGTGTGGTGGTAACGCCCATTTTTCAAAGGAATACAGGTACTACAAAAGCGCTACACTGTGCAAAATTTTGTAGTATTTTCGTGCATAGGTACATACGCTATAAACTTTTAAATTTTTGTACAAAATGGTATGTTTGTGTGGGAGGTAACAAAATACTGCATTGCTAGGTTCAGTTGTGAATATTCGTTTCGAGACGCAGTTCTTATCAGGTAAGGCTGAAATCAAACAAACGAGAAGTATTCATTACTTCTGTTATTTTAAATCAAAAATAATCACATCAAGTAATGTATTTGCCAACGGACCACTAGCACAAACCCAGCGGCGGAATGCATGGCTAAGAAGGCCTTATACCAGGCCTTCCTAGTCATGCTGGAGGCCTTCCCTACACATTACCTCCCCCTTTCCATTTAACATTGCGTGAGATTGGGAGGCAAGGCTTTTCCTTGTCTATGCTATAAGAATGTATGTAGGAAAGTTTCCCCAATCAGGCATTCCACATGAATGAAAAAATGAAACCATATAGAATGATTCAAAAAGAAGTCCTGTATAATACCTAAAAAATGCAGACATGGAAGAAAGATTACCGATGTAGGCATTACGGATGAATGAATAAATGAAACATTTTAGGATGTTTCAGAAGAAAGACCTGTATAAGCTCTGCAAAATTCAGGTATGAAAGAACGATTCTCGAGACAAGCATTACGCACGAGTGAACAAAAGAAATATTATTTAATGTTTCGAAAAAAGACCTGAATATTCTCAGCAAAATAATATCTGTTGTTTTTATTCGAAACTAGCTGAGCCCGGTGCGCTTCGCTGCCCATGTCAAAATTCGCGCTGTAGAAACTGTATTTTATATCCGATCAGTACGAAATTCGGCAGAAAGAGGTTTGTTATTACATGAAGGAATACTGCCAAATTCGGAGAAAATCGGTTCAGATTTAGATATAGTCCCCATATATATGTTACCCCCGATTTGAAATTCAAGCGCTGTAGAAACTGTATTTTATATCCGATCAGTAAGAAATTCGGCAGAAAGAGGTTTCTTATTACATGAAGGAATGCCGCAAAATTCGGAGAAAATCAGTTCAGATTTAGATATAGCCCCCATATATATATGTTACCCCCAATTTGACATGTAAGCGCTGTAGAGACTGTGTTTTATATCCGATCAGTACGAAATTCGACAGAAACAGGTTTCTATTTTACATGAATGAGTATTCTAGGAAAATCGATTCAGATTTATATATAACCTCCATATATATGTTCCTCCAGATTTGGTTACAAAGCGCTATAGAAGTTGTACTTTACTTCCGATCATTACAAAGTTCTCCAGAAAGATTTTTCTCAATTTAGGAACGAATATTGCTTAATTTTGCGATTATCGGTTCAAAATACATTTACCAATTATTCCAAATTATTATCGCAATGACCCTTATCGCATTGTTAGGGAGGTGTAGGGTATTATATAGTCGGCCCCGCCCGACTTTCTGCCTTTCCTTACTGGTATTAGTGATAAATTCACTGAATGAAAAAATACCGAATTCAGTGGAAAGTCCAGAAAATAGAAATGTATACTTATAAAATTTCCAAATTCTTGTTTCATTGATATTGCATCACATTATCATATTGCGATTGTATTGGAGTGAGCAGCTGTAATTATCGCATACCGAGCATTTTTGTTCATGTATTTCCTATATAATACTTGCAAGATATATCAAAATATGGGCTGGGCCACGCCCACTGGTCCTATTCCGCCCATTTGAAATCCAATCACGTAGACTGCTACCAGATACATATACGCAAAATTTCAACACTCTCGCTAACAAAATGAGCAAGATAATTCAATTTCAAAATTTGGCTTATATGGGCGGTGGCCCGCCCATTGGTCAGATCCCGCCAATTTTTGGACCAATCACGTGGACTGTCACCAGATACATATCTACAACATGACAGCACTCTAGATAAACAATTTTGCAAGTTATATCAATTTCAAAATTTGGCTTATAAGGGCGGGGCCACGCCCATTGGTCCGATCCCGCCCATTTTCTGACCAATTACGTAGAATGCCACCAGATACATATACACAACATTGCAGCACTCCCGATAGCAAATTGTGCAAGATATAAAAATTTCAAAATTTGGTCATTGTGGGCGGGGCCAGGCCTATTGGTCCGAACCCGCCCATTTTTGGACCAATCACGTAGATCGCCAACGGATATATATACACAAAATTCCAGGTCTCTCGCTAACAAATTGTGCAAGATATCACATTTTTTAAATTTGGCTTATATGGGCGGTGCCACGCCCATTGGTTCGATCCCGCCCGTTTTTGGATCAATCACGTAGACTGCCACCGTTTACATATACACAAAATTCCAGCACTCTCGCTAACAAATTGTGCAAAATATCTCAATTTCAAAATTTGGCTTATATGGGCGGGGCCACGCCCATTGGTCCGGTCCCGCCCATTTTTTCACCAATTACGTAGAATGCCACCAGATACATATACGCAACATTGCAGCACTCCCGCTAGCAAATTGTGCAAGATATCAAAATTTTGTCTATGAGGGCGGGGCCACGCCCATTGGTCCGATCCCGCCCATTTTTGGACCAATCACGTAGACTGCCACCGTTTACATATACACAAAATTCCAGCACTCTCGCTAACAAATTGTGCAAAATATCTCAATTTCAAAATTTGGCTTATATGGGCGGGGCCACGCCCATTGGTCCGATTTCGCCCATTTTTGGAAAATTCACATAATCTGCCATTAAATGCATACAAACAAAATTTCAGCACTATACCTATAATAGGAGCAGAAATATCGGATTTTTAACCTGCGATTTGTATGGGAGGTACCACGCCCCTTTGTCCAATTAATTTTTTTTTCTATATAAACCATTTCGTGAAAATTTAGAATCGAATAAAAAAAAAATCATCCAAATCGCTCCAGCCGTTCTGACGTGATGCCATTACACAGATGGACCGTTTCATTTTTATATATATAGATAGAAGATATAAAGGGAGTTAAACCCCTTACAAATAAGTCCTGTTTCACCTATTTACGATATTTACAATATACAATGGATATATGCTAAAAAGAACTCGATTAACAAGAAAAAATATAATTTAATCATTTGTATAAGTATTTTTATTAAAAAATACATTGTTATGAAACAATTTTGAGAATATATAATTTAAATCAGTTCATTTCTCGTGCAACATTAACAATTCATAAAGCTTTTAAAATATATAATTTAAATCAGTTCAATTCTCGTGAAAAACAAAAATTTACAATTCATAAAGCTTTTAAAATAGGAATCATTGGTTATGATATATTTTATAACAAGTAAGAAAGTTTCAGTCGGGTAAACCGACTAAGGTATACCCTCACTTTGTGAGCAATGTAATATATAACATTACACCAATAAATCTGTCTATTTGTGTGGGAGGTACCAGAAGGGGTTTTCCAAATACACATATTTTTCGGTAAACAGTACATTCTTAAATACATTGCATTGTGCTGAACTATAAGCGTTTGTGTGCACTGGTATATTAAATTTTCGAGCTATGTAATTTTGGTATGATTTGGTCATTTTGTGTGGGAGGTACAAAAAGGGGCGGGGTGATAACGCCCACTTTTTACAGGACTATAGGCACTACAACAGCATTACACTGTACAAAATTTCAAGTATTTGTATGCACTGGTATTAAAGTTACAAGCCGTTTACTTTGGTACGAAACGGGCCATTTGTGTGGGCGGTACCAAAAGGGGCTGTACAATGATGCCCATTTTTTACCGGACTATAGGCGCTACAAAAACATTATACTGTAGAAAATTTCAAGCATTTTTATGCACTTGTATTAAAGTTATAAGCAGTTAAATTTTGATGCAAAATGGTCCATTTGTGTGGGAGGTACCAAAAGGGGCATGCCAACTTCACCCATTTTTCTCGAGTTAATAGCGACTAATATACTAATATTATGTGCAGAATTTCAAAAGATTCGAATAAGTAGTATAGAAGTTATTAAAGAATCAATATTTCACTAAATTTTAACCCTTTGTGTGGGAGGTACCAGAAGGAGTAGACCAATATGGCCCATCTTCGAACTCATCCGGAGATAGATCAAAATATTACCACATACCAAATTTGAAGTCAATCGGTTACTCCTTTCGAGAGTTATCGTGCGCACCAGCCAGCAGACACACAGACAGACAGACAGACAGACAGACAGACAGACAGACAGACAGACGGACAGACAGACAGACGGACGGACATTGCTCATTTGACTTAAAATGACCCAAAACGGATTTCCTCCGAACATACTTAGGGTCTTAGATCACTCCTTCGATGTGTTACACTTTTTTCCGTAGCAAATGATATATACCCTCGTCACACTAAAGTGAGGGTATAATAATAAAAAGTAATTCTCAAGGAAATCGAACCACTCGCATCAATTTGCCGAAAGCAACTGATATCAGCTAGCTTCAACATTTCTTGCAATCGTTCATGCATGAAATATAAATCGGTGGTTGATCTGCAGAAACAAGTTTATGCCGTTATTTTTTCTGCCTAGCATATTTTTGATTCACCTTCTATAAAGCTTACAAATAGAAGCGAAGGGGAATGCAAATAAGTTATTCATGCATGTTCATGAAATTGTAGTTGCTCTGCAGACAACATTTTTTTCGCCACTTTTTTTCTGGCTGACGTATTTTTGATAAACATTCTATATAGCTTACAGGTAGAAGCGAAGGGGAATGCAAATAACTTCTTCTAGCACAAGTTATACCTACCACGCGACTTCCATAAAGGAACGTGTTAGCATTTTTCTTTGAAAATGCTGCTTCTTTATAACTTATTTTGAACACATATTTGGCAGGCCCTCTTAAGGGAAATTGCGTGCAATTAATGTATCTTCGTCATACCTTCTCTAAAAGAACGGAAAGAGCATGTACTTGCTTCTACATTCTAAACAAAAGGAGAATAACGTCACTCTCCTCTTAAAAGTTAACAACCTCATAACTTCGTGCTAACATGTCTTTCGCAGACCTTCTTTAAAGAAGTGAAATGCAATGAATTGATCTTCTAATGGAAGGAAATGGGATTTCACTTTCTTTGCAAAGTAATGTCTTCAGCATGCTTTCTTGAGGAAGGTGATGCGAATCTAAATCGGCGAATCAAAATGGAAAGCATATTCAAGGCCTGCAAGCAGGCCTGCTAATAGAAGGCCTACTTTGTGTCAAATATCATGTATTTCGCGGGCCTTTTAAATGGAAGAAATTGCCAAATAAGGCCTTCTACATGTCATAAATTTGGAAGACATTGCAAATATTTGTAAATTCCGCCGCTGGGAATGTATCACACTTATACAGCTTGTCGAGCTGCATGTACGAGTATGCATGTGTTTGATGTTTTGTTAAACAAACATCAGTTACGCCATGCCAGTGCGGTTTGTTTGAACCAATCAGTGCTGCGTGGAACACACACGTGAACGAACATAACAACGTCGCATGTCTTACTTTGTTTTGCTGTAGGAGTTGACGTTGCCGTAAAGGGCGAATAAGTCGATCGTTCTCATGATGAATGGAAAATCTTATTGACGAACGGTGTTCGTCATTAATTATTAGATTTTTTAAATTGATCTTTTACAACAAATTATTTAACTAAGGTAATCAGAACGCATATAGAACAGTACTTTTAAGCAGAAACTATAATTTGATTGCTTCGTTTGATCATATTTTCAGCAAAATGGTCAAATAAATCTTTTCATCGTGGGAATGAAACCTTATCGTTCTCGACGAATTTCGAAATCATCAAAAACATGACTTGATGATCGTGTTCGTTCTATTGACGTACAAAAACATTGCATGTACAAAACTTTTCTTCACCAGTACGAAGATATATTGACGAAACTGATTCGTCATGGTGACGAACGGTTTTTCTATCAGTGTACTCTGATCATGATCCAGTATGTGTGCTGCCAGTTCTTAATACATATTTATACACCACCATGTATAAAATACTTGTCTCTATAATAATATAGAAACAAAATGGTCTTGAATCCGGGAGAGTATCCTAGTTAAAATCTCATTCCAATTTTCATGGAAGTTACCTGTAGTATTTGGACCATATTTTTTTAACTATAAGTTTGATAAAGCCGAGATACCATTTAAATTAAAGAAAATTATGAGAAATTAATAATGCTGAAGATTACTTTTACGTAGAAACGGAAGTTTAGTAACTGTCGTTAAAACAATAAGAAAAATTTTGATTTTTTTTCTAAATAAATAATTTTTTGTATTGTTGTTTGTGAACAAGTTGTGGTCTTTTTTGTGGTAATGTTGTTGTCGGGCTTTTTTGGTCAGATGCTGTTTTTGAATATAAATAAAATTAATTTATATCATGTTGCAATCAATGTTTCGTTGGTTTATTTCCAACTTCATCAGGAGTTATGTTTTTTATTTGCGAATTCTGTTGGTAAAATATTTTTTATGCAAAATGTACACCTTAATATTGCACTGGTTTTAACTTACATTTAATATTATTTCGTCATTATTCATTAAAATTAAAAAACGGGACTTCACAACACATTAATTAATATAATAATAAATAATAAGTAATTGAAAATATCACAGATAAAACTTATACTAATATCACCAAAAACTACGTTAACTAATTGCAACAGAGTATTGAAGCTTTGTGTTATCTTTATCCTCCTTTATATTTATTGATCTATCAATTCGTTGTTGTATTCTTAAGCGTTCTAGTGTGTACCTCCTATTTGCCTTTTTATACCCTACACCACACTGTGGTACAGGGTATTATAAGTTTGTTTCACGGCAGATGTTTGTAACACCTTAAAATAACACAGATAGACCCACCTTAAAGTATACCGATCGACTCAGAATCACTAGCTGAGTCGATTTAACGATGTCTGTCCGTCCGTCTGTCCTTGTAAAGTTGTTCGTCGACTACATGTCGCAATTTCACTCCGATCGTTCTGAAATTTTGCAGTTTAGAGTATTTCGCGGCTGTTAAGATCGCTATTGAATTTGGTTGAAATCGGTTCAGATTTAGATATAGCTCCCATATATATCTTTCGTCCGATTTGGCCCTTTAGTCCTATAGAAGCTGTATTTTACATCCGATCGTTTTGAAATTTAGAATGGTAGAGTTTCTTGATCCATGAACCAACATTGCTGAATTTGAAGAAAATCGGTTAAGATTTAGCTATAGCTCCCATATATATGTTTCGTCTGATTTGGCCCTTTAGTCTTATAGAAGCTGCATTTTACATCCGATCGTTTTGAAATTTAGAATGGAAAAGTTTCTTGATCCATGAACCAAGATTGCCGAATTTGAAGAAAATCGGTTAAGATTTAGCTATAGCTCATTTCATCCGATTTGGCTCTTTAGATCCAATCGTTTTTATACCCTACACCACACTGTGGTACAGGGTATTATTATACCCTCACTTTAGTGTGACGAGGGTTTATATCATTTGCTACCGAAAAAAGTGTAACACATCGAAGGAGTGATCTAAGACCCTAAGTATGTTCGGAGGAAATCCGTTTTGGGTCATTTTAAGTCAAATGAGCAATGTCCGTCCGTCTGTCTGTCTGTCTGTCTGTGTGTCTGCTGGCTGGTGCGCACGATAACTCTCGAAAGGAGTAACCGATTGACTTCAAATTTGGTATGTGGTAATATTTTGATCTATCTCCGGATGAGTTCGAAGATGGGACATATTGGTCTACTCCTTCTGGTACCTCCCACACAAAGGGTTAAAATTTAGTGAAATATTGATTCTTTAATAACTTCTATACTACTTACTCGAATCTTTTGAAATTCTGCACATAATATTAGTATATTAGTCGCTATTAACTCGAGAAAAATGGGTGAAGTTGGCATGCCCCTTTTGGTACCTCCCACACAAATGGACCATTTTGCATCAAAATTTAACTGCTTATAACTTTAACACAAGTGCATAAAAATGCTTGAAATTTTCTACAGTATAATGTTTTTGTAGCGCCTATAGTCCGGTAAAAAATGGGCATTATTGTACAGCCCCTTTTGGTACCTCCCACACAAATGGACCATTTCGTACCAAAAGTAAACGGCTTGTAACTTTAATACCAGTGCATACAAATACTTGCAATTTTGTACAGTGTAATGCTGTTATAGTGCCTATAGTCCTGTCAAAAGTGGGCGTTATCACCCCGCCCCTTTTTGTACCTCCCACACAAAATGACCAAATCATACCAAAACCAGTAAGGAAAGACTAAAGTCGGGCGGTGCCGACTATATAATACCCTACACCACTCTCGTAATATTGAATAACTCTGATATATAAATTTTGTAATTCATGTATAAATTGTTTACATAAATTTACTTTTGGGACATTTTATACTTAAATAATACCCTGTACCACAGTGTGGTGTTAGGTATAACAACGATTGGATCTAAAGAGCCAAATCGGATGAAACATATATATGGGAGCTATAGCTAATAACCGATTTTCTTCAAATTCGGTAGTGTTGGTTCATGGATCATTCATTCTAAATTTCAACACGATTGGACGTAAAATACAGCTTTTATAGGACTAAAGGGCCAAATCGGACGAAACATATATATGGGAGCTATAGCTAAATCTTAACCGATTTTCTTCAAATTCGGCAATGTTGGTTCATGGATCAAGAAACTCTACCATTCTAAATTTCAAAACGATCGGATGTAAAATACAGCTTCTATAGGACTAAAGGGCCAAATCGGACGAAACATATATATGGGAGCTATAGCTAAATCTGCACCGATTTTCTTCAAATTTGGCAATGTTGGTCCACGGATCAAGAAACTCTACCATTCTAAATTTCAAAACGATTGGATGTAAAATACAGCTTCTATAGGACTAAAGGGCCAAATCGGACGAAACATATATATGGGAGCTATAGCTAAATCTTACCCGATTTTCTTCAAATTGGGCAATGTTGGTTCATGGATCAAGAAACTCTACCATTCTAAATTTCAAAACGATCGGATGTAAAATACAACTTCTATAGAACTAAAGGACCAAATCGGACGAAAGATATATATGGGAGCTATATCTAAATCTGCACCGATTTTCTTCAAATTCGGCAATGTTGGTTCATGGATCAAGAAACTTTACCATTCTAAATTTCAAAACGTTCGGATGTAAAATACAGCTTCTATAGGACTAAAGGACCAAATCGGACGAAAGATATATATGGGAGCTATATCTAAATCTGAACCGATTTTCTTCAAGTTCGACAATGTTGGTTCATGGATCAAGAAACTCTACCATTCTAAATTTCAAAACGATCGTATGTAAAATACAGCTTCTATAGGACTAAAGGGCCAAATCGGACGAAACATATATATGGGAGCTATAGCTAAATCTTAACCGATTTTCTTCAAATTCAACAATGTTGGTTCATGGATCAAGAAACTCTACCATTCTAAATTTCAAAACGATCGGATGTAAAATACAGCTTCTATAGGACTAAAGGGCCAAATCGGACGAAAGATATATATGGGAGCTATATCTAAATCTGAACCGATTTCAACCAAATTCAATAGCGATCTTAACAGCCGCGAAATACTCTAAACTGCAAAATTTCAGAATGATCGGAGTGAAATTGCGACCTGTAGTCGACGAACAACTTTACATGGACAGACGGACGGACGGACGGACGGACATCGTTAAATCGACTCAGCTAGTGATTCTGAGTCGATCGGTATACTTTAAGGTGGGTCTAGCTGTGTTATTTTAAGGTGTTACAAACATCTGCCGTGAAACAAACTTATAATACCCTGTACCACAGTGTGGTGTAGGGTATAATTACATAGCTCGTAACTTTAATATACCAGTGCACATAAACGCTTATACTTCAGCACAATGCAATGTATTTACCGAAAAATACGTGTTTTTGGAAAACCCCTTCTGGTACCTCACACACAAATTGACAGATTTATTGGTGTAATGTTATATATTACATTACTCACAAAGTGAGGGTATACCTTGGTCGGTTTACCCGACTGAAACTTTCTTACTTGTTATACCCTCACTTTAGTGTGACGAGGGTATATATCATTTGCTACGGAAAAAAGTGTAACACATCGAAGGAGTGACCTAAGACCCCAAGTATGTTCGGCGGAAATCCGTTTTGGGTCATTTTAAGTCGAATGAGCAATGTCCGTCCGTCTGTCTGTCTGTCTGTCTGTGTGTCTGCTGGCTGGTGCGCACGATAACTCTCGAAAGGAGTAACCGATTGACTTCAAATTTCGTATGTGGTAATATTTTTTTCTATCTCCGGCTAAGTTCGAAGATGGGCCATATTGATCCACTCCTTCTGGTACCTCCCCCACAAAGGGTTAAAATGTTGTGAAATATTGATTCTTTAATAACTGCTATTATACGTATTCGAATCTTCTGAAATTCCACACATAGTATTAGTTTGTTAGTCGCTATCAGCTCGAGGAAAATGGGCGAAATTGCCACGCCCCTTTTGGTACCTCCCACACAAATGCACCATTTTGCACTAAAAGTTAAAAGCTTATAACATTAATACCAGTGTTTAGAAATACTTGAAATTTTGTACAGTGTAATGCTTTTATAGTGCCTACAGTCCAGTGAAAAATGGGCGTTATTGCCGCGCCCTTTTTGGTACCTCCCACACAAATGCACCATTTTGCACCAAAAGTTAACAGTTTATAACATTAATATCTGTGTACACAATTACTTGAAATTTTGTACAGTGTAATGCTTTTATAATGCCTATAGTCCAGTGAAAAATGAGCGTTATCTCCACGCCCCTTTTTGTACCTCCCACACAAAATAGCCAAATTATACCACAATTTAATATCTCAACGTTAATATACCACTCCATATAAACGGTTACAATTCGGCACAGTGCAATGTATTTAAAGTATCTACTGTTCAGCGAAATATAGGTGTATTTCTTAACCCCCTCCTGGTACCTCCCACAAAAATTGACAGAATAATTTGTAAAATATTCAATATTACATTACTCACAAAGTGAGGGTATACCTTAGTCGGTTTACCCGACTGAAACTTTCTTACTTGTTTAAGTATAAAATGTCCCAAAAGTAAATTTATGTAAACAATTTATACATGAATTATAAAATTCATATATATCAGAGTTATTTAATATTACGAGAGTGGTGTAGGGTATTATATAGTCGGCACCGCCCGACTTTAGCCTTTCCTTACTGGTTTTCCTTGTCAAGTATTTTGATGTTTTTTCCCACCCAGCAATTGGAAGACCATTTTTTCAAAAACCATCTAACTGGGTCCTATTCGAGTACTTTTGATGACCATAATGTGATTAATCACTTGTATGCTTGAAAAAAGACTAGAAAATGAATCATGCTTATGCTTCAAAAAGGCTTTATTGAAAATACAATAACAAAATATACTTGAATCACAAAGAGATCATTCAGATGTTTGAAATGTGATTGTTGTGGTCATTATTTTGCAATGATAATTCGCGGGACAATTTGCTTTCTTATTGAAGCAACAATCGAATAGTTGGACATTGTGAATTTTAGTTAATTGTTATCAGTCGAACCGTGTTGAGATTATGACATACGATTAGTGAATTAAATTTTTACAACTTGAGTTAATTTAATTAAAAAAGCAATGACAGCCCAAACAATAAATAAAATATTTCTTGTTTAGTTTCTTTATTTTATTTTTTTAATGTAATAAATTTATTTTAATATTAATAAACGTAAAGGATTATAAATACCGCTTAAAAATGACTCGAAAAAGAATCGCAGAGGTTGAAAATACGAATTAAAAATGACTCGAAAAGGACTAGTAAATGATACAAAATACGACTGATAAATGACTCCAAAATGCTCATAAGTACAACTGAGAATTCACTCAAAAGTGAGCAGAAAATCAGCTTATAATAGACTCTTTAAGATGAGTCGCGGGTAGGGTACCATTTTCTCCCGACAAAAATTTCTTTTATGATCAGAAAATGAGCGCATTTATGATTATTTAAACCGCGCAGTGGAGTCGAAAAGGACCCGAATATGATCAATACTTTCAAAAAATGCTGACGGGGTTTGTTAGTGCTTTTGCCCAACTTTAGTCTGACACTGAGCATTATCTTCGTTGTGCCCACATACACCTTCCCGCACTTTTCGCTCTCCTTTTTTGCTGGCACGAAAAAACCCTTATAAAATAGAAAAAAATTTGTTTGTTCCATTTTTTGAAAGCAAGCATACTAACGAAGAAAACAACGCCTATTTATAGTAAGGGAAATTAAAAAATCTTTTTTCATATTTTTTATTTTGGCAACTTTGTTTGTGAGGTACCAAAAGGGGCGCATTTTTTAATATACTATGGGCACTATAAAAACATCACACTCCACAAAATTGTAAGTATTTGTTTGGACTGGAATCAAAGTTAAATGCCGTTAAATTTTTGTGCAAAATGGGCAATTTTTCATGGAACTGTAGGTATTATAAAAACATTACACCGCACAAAGTACTAAGTATTTGTATGGACTGGAATCAATGTTATAAGCCGTTAATATTTTGTCCATTTGTAGGGAGATACCAAAAGGGCCGTGTAAACTTCGCCCATTTTTCTCAGGATGATTGCAACCAAGCAAGTAATAATTTCCACATTTATTCAAAGATTTTCTTCAAATTGTTCTCTTTAAACGTTTTTGGCGATTTTTTTCTACTTTTACGGGTTTTTTCACGATAAAAATTTTTTTTAAATCATTTTGTCTGATTGTTTTAGCGACAGCTACTAAACTTCTGTATCCACATGAAAGTATCATTACTAATATTTGTAGTCCTCATAATTTCCTTTAGTTTAACGTGTGTCCCGGCATTATCGAGCATATACTTCAAAAAATTTAAAGGCCAAAAAATAGTAATTTTAAAGAAAATTAAAAAAAAAATTTACATACAAAATATTTTTTTCGTGTTTAAGACTTCAAATTACAAAAAAATGTTTAGTGTAATCAAGGTGCTACAAATATTCATGGTACTGCTGAAATTAACACAAAAATTCAACATCTTGATAAAAATAATTTTCAATTTCAGACGAACTTATACTCGTTTAATAATATAGGCAGAAAAGATGCTGGAAATATTCAAGCATTCCTCTCTCTCCCCTTCTTATTACACCATTATTAGATATTTATTTATATGAATTACAATACAAAGTAAATTTATATTCTAATTTGATGGTCCAGGGAAAGGCCGGGTAACTAAGACCATATGACTAAATATTTGCAGCGACAGACCAGAGCCACGACCCCCAAACTCATAGGCAAGTACGCTACCAACTGCCAACTGGGGCGCTCCTTTATTAGATATATTCAAAAGCTTTGCTAACAAATTATGCGACAACATTTTTTAGTTCGGTAAAAATCGAGCATTTGCTTGTAAAGGAGCGTAAAAAAACGAGATCTTTACTATGACTTGATGTCATAGACAATAGTGGGGTGCTCCTTAATGAGGGAGGTTGCTTGACGCTCAAAAACAAGGTAACAAACATTGCAACAATATCCGTGGAACATTCAGAAATATTTACAAAAAAAATTGTATTATTTTATGTTTTTAAAAATATGGATGATATAATTGAAAATAGAGCTTTTACAAATATTATACAGGGTGAATGATTTAGATGATATTGAAGTAAACAATCCACTGGGATCACATTCTTCTACCCATTCTGTTACAATTATATATTACTCATTTCCGACATTACCTTACGATGACACAAAATTGGAAATTATTTATTTGGCTGCTTCTATCAAAAGTAATGGTGGAGTATTTTGCAGATTTTGAAAAACTGATCCAAAAAAACAAAACAAATCCAAATGTTGAACTTAAACCAATGAATGGTATCGGTAGGAAATAATTTTGTTAAAGTTAATGTGTACTATTTTTATTCAAGTTTTTTTCGTTTCCGAGGAAAAAGCCAAAGAAGTTATACACAGCCTCAGGTACGACAATTTAGACTGCGAAGTCTTCCTAAAAATTTGGAAATCGTGCTCTAAATACCGCACTCGTAATATTTTTGATGAATGCCAGTCACTGACACATATATTCAAATCATGGCCCCAATATAAGGAAACACAGAATTGGTTCAGGATTCATAAGTTATTGCGATTTAGATCTTATGTAGTCTTTATGTGTATCATTTTTATTTTTAGATTATCATTAACAAATTGAATAAAGAATATGTTCAAATTTTTGAATGGGAAGAGTCCGTACAAAAAGTCTACAATTTGCTAGCAAAAGGTGCTTACATTAAAGATCCGACTGTATTATCTATTTTTAAACATATGGATTTATCAAAAGCAGGCATTATTCCATAATGTCTAAATATATTAACGTTTGGCATAAATACTTATGATAGTACTAGTTATTATTATAAAAACAAAAAATGGAGATAAAGCTCAAAATTTTTTCGCCTTATGTCCGAAAAATTGGGCTTTATGACCGGTCACCTACACGGGGCAAAATCGCATTTTTTGATTGTTTGAATCGAAAGAAAATATATTTGGAACACAAATTTTTAAATATTATATATTTGTGAGTAAATAAATTTTATTTGTAAAACAATAAAATTTACTTGGAACGCATATATTAATATATTACAACAAAATATATTTCCAAACTAATTTTCTCAAATAAAATATGAGTTTATATGCAAATAAAATTATTGTTTATGAATATCTTCAAATATATTTTACTTAAAAAAAAAATTTCAAAACTTTGCTGAATTTTTCTAATTTGAGATTTAATTTTTCCTTGTTTTCGAATTGTACCTCCCAGTTATGATACCATATTAACTTCCGTTTTAAATCAATCATTTTTTAGTATTCCAAGCCATCATTAGTTGTCAATCCTCCCAAGTAATTTATTTCGATCCAAGATTATACGATTCCAATTATTATTATTTATTATTTTACGAACATTTAACATTTCTAAAAAAATTACTTTGAATTACTTACAAATTTAACACAATTTATGAATTTTCCGAATACTTAAATTAATAAAAATATTGGTTTCGTGTATAATAGTCCCTAATGAAAACATATTGGGATGTCAACAACGATTTGTTTAGAACAACATCTCCCCAAATATATAATTTTTGTTTGTACCAAATATTATATGTTTAGAGTGTACACTAAACATATATATGTTTCAAGCAGAATATGTTTGGTACAATATACTACAGAAGCTATTTTTTTTCAGCGTGTATCAATTGGGCGTGGACCTATCCTAATGAACAAAATTTTGATGTTGAGAAAATGTTGTAGCTAGAGTGCTGACATTTTGTGTGTATGCATTATTGGCAGTTTATAAGATTGGTCCAAAAATGGGCGGAATCGGCCTATGGGCGTGACTCTCCCGTATTAGCTAATATTTGAAAATGGGATATCTTTAACAATTTGTTAGGGAGAGTGCTGTAATTTTGTGGTAGTAAACGTTATTGGTCCAAAAATGGGCGGGATGGGACCAATTGGCGTTGCACCACAAATATAAGCCAAATTTTTAAATTAATTGACATTTGTTAGCGAGAATGCTGTAACTTTGTGTATATGTATTTGAGATTGGTCTAAAAATGGGCGGAATCGGCCTATGGGCATGACCTATGAGCTAATTTTTGAAATTGGGATATCTTGAAAAATTTTTTTGCGAGAGTGCTGCAATTTTGTGTATATATATCTGGTGGTAGTAAACGTGATTGGTCTAAAAATGGGCGGGATCCGACCAATGAGCGTGTGGTGGCGGCTACGCACGCAAGGGCCAAGATTGCGGAGAGAAGACTGACGCAATATCTGGAGATACTGAGACAGTACTTTGTGAAATGGAGACTCGTGTTGAACGTGGATAAATGTGCATGCATCACATTCAAGGGAAGGAGATCCCGCCTGTACCCCAATGCCAGGGGATTTATACCGGTGATTAGGATAGGCGATAGTGTGCTATCGAATTGCAGTACCCTCAAATACCTCGGGGTCGTATTTCAGGAGGACTTTACATTTACGAGGCACGTCGACCACGTGCTCAGGAAGGGGAGGGCGGCCTTCCATACGCTGCACTGGCTCATGACGAGGAGGGGAGGATTGAGCAAGAGGGTCAAACTGACCATTTATAAGCAACTGATCCGGCCTACGATGACGTATGCATTTCCCGTATGGCACACGATCTCTTCACACCAGATGGAGAGGATACGGATCCTGGAAAAGAAGACGCTGTCTTATTGTCTCGACCTTAGAAGACGGAGAACTGCGCAGGGGCACTACATCAGTCCCTCCTGCCGTGATATTTATGATGGAAGCAATACGTGCAGGGTTGACGTGTTCATGACTGTGGCTGCCATCGCTCAGCTTTCGATATGCCCCACCCATGAGAATGGGATGGTACGGAATTGTTCATTGTCCCGAGGCGATTTTGACCGCCTATTAGCGACTGAGGGTTATCTGCCTCCTATGGGCCTTCTGCGTATGTCCGAGAGCGGGATGTTATTTGATGCGAGTGGTAGATTAATATTTTACCATAGGAGATACAGGACGTATGGTTTCGATGACCTGGTGTATCGTACTGACCAGTGACCTGTGGTGTGTTGTCACGTTGGTTCTTTTCTTTTGTTTTGTACATACGTTTTACTTTATTTTGTACTATACTATAGATAGATATAGATTTAAGAAAATCTGTAATACGAATGAATTGGAATAATAAAAATGAAACTGAAAACTGAAACCAATGAGCGTGGCCCACCCATATAAGCCAAATTTTTTAATTGCAATATATTGCACAATTTGTTAGCGATAGAGTTGCAATTTTTTGTATATGTATCTGGTGACAGTCTACATGATTGGTCCAAAATGAGTGGGTTCGGACTAATGAAACTAAAAATTCATTGTAGAAAATTCTGTAATTTTTGCCAACATTTATTAACATTGTTTGCGAATCGAACGAAAATGTAATGCTTTTGTTTAAAACAGTAAGAGAAAATCAGATCGTTGTCAAGGCCCTCATGGAATGTCAACCCCTGAGGGCCGCGGAGAGCCATTTGAGGGCAAATACTGGCTATGGGGGTCTCTCCCAATTTATGATTAACCCTGAGGAAGTAAATGATATTACGGTGCAGGGAAATATAAACCCAGTACCGGCAGAAAGCGTCGATTTACTCGCGAGTCACGTGCCGTCGTTATCAAACAATCGTGAGCAAGTAACTTGGGTTGGGTGCCTCGGATTCCGTAGTCGAAACAGATACAAGAGCACATCAATCCTTTGGCAAAATAAACGATGAGGAAGATAAAGAAACCCCAAGGGGAAGCTCTAAGCAACCCCAGCTTTTAAAAGCTAGTGGGAACTCGGACTCTGAGTCATCAAGTGATAACAATATTACTATTGTTGAACATCGGAAAAGACTGTCAGGGGCACAAAGAAGGAAACTGAATAAGATGAACCGGCAGAAGATATTACAGGATGAATCTGACTCTTCTACATCTACTAAAAGAGTCAGATCTCCCGAAGAGCATAGCGATGCGAAATCAATTAAGAAGAAAAAAAGCTCACCGACACCCAGCACTTCGGAGAAACCTATTCAATCTATCAAAAAAGGAGTTTCTAGTCAGAATCCGTTAATGGTGGGAGGTGAAGTTGATCCTGTTGTTGAAGAAATTAAATCCACCAAACCATCCACAAAAGAGGTGGCCTCTAACAAAAAGACCCATTCTAAAGGAAAAAGCAAGGTGGCTATAAGAAAGGGTAAGGAAGCACCATCTTATTCCCAAATAGCCAAAAAACATATTCAGGACGAACTACACTATGCCATAATTGATAGCAGTAGTGCGTCTGGCAGAATTCCCGAAGAGCAAAAGAGCATCTTCGAAGATTTGTTCTACACAAAGGTATTGGACCACATTCTCGAATCTAATGATGGACCAACAATCCAAGTAATGAGTTGCACGTTTGAGAGGGGCGTTTTGATGCTGAAACTGGCATCACAATTCTTTGTCGATGTCCTCGGAAAACTAGTGGAGAGCATCCCCTCACCTTGGGACGGCGCAAAGCTGTAACTGGTAAGGGAACGCGACATCCCTGTACTCATAAAAACATCTTTCTATGTCAGAGGATGGGCAAGTAAGGTACCGTCAGAGCGCATACTCAGCGTCATTGGCAAACAAGATTCGAACCCTAAAGTGGGGAAGTGGGAAGTCTTCCACAGGAAAAATGATCCCGATGGTTCTCTCCTGGTGGTAGGCATAGACCCGTATTCCAGGGATAGCCTTGTCAAGACAGAAGCAGGGCTGTGGAGTCGGAGTATTGGAGTCGGAGTCTGGGAAACTTGCCCGGAGTCGGAGTCCGGAGTCGAAAAATTATGGTCCACTCCGACTCCGAGATGGATTGTGCAAAATGTACCATTTATGTGATAGAAATTTCACACTCAAAAAATGTTGGGAAAACAATTTTGGTACAAAAGTAGGATACAATATTCGAAGCTTTTAACCAAATATTTTTGTATGCCAAAAATATCTACTCGTATAAAGTTAACCAAACTATCGAGTTTTTATGTAAAACAGTTTTAGGAAAGCTCTGATTATATTTAGCTAACAAAATAAGTATTTTTGCAAGACTATACGATATTATTAAGCGAGTACAAAACAAATAAGGAAAGGTCGGCCGAATCCAACAATATGATACCGTACAACACCTTATTAGAGCAAAATAAGCTCAGATATTGTAAATATAAATATGAGATAATTACCTTATAAATCTGAATCTAAACAGAATTTTCTATAGAAACATTTATATATGGGGGCAAATTCGATCTAAACCGATTTTGACCAATTTCAATATGTTTCCTCCCCGGTGTGAAAGAGTCCTTATTGCCAAATTTTAGCAGGCTCGTAGTGAAATTTCGACCTGTACTTAACGAACAACTTAAGATGGACAGACGGACAGCTAATGATTCTGCAGTATTTTTTACAAATCTTCCAAAAACCTAATTTATAACCCCCTGTAACATTGTGTGGTGTAGGGTATAATAACTAACGAATGATATAATAACTTGCTTGAAGCGAACATAATTTTCAAAAATTGCGGTATACATATTAAAATAGAGGCAGTTATTGATGCAAATTTTATCATGATTTCATGTTGAAAGAATTGTCGTATTAGTTGCAGCTTGTAAGTCAAGCATCAATAAATAAATAATACAATTTTATTTAATTACTGGTGTTGAATACCAAATTTGTCTGTTTTTTAACAAAGCTATATCTTATTTTCAAAAACATGAACTCACGTCTAAGTGGAAATATAATTTCAGAAATTTATGTTATTTAACTGCCGGAGTCGGAGTCGAATGATTTTAAAATTCGACTCCGGGAGTCGGAGTCGAGTAGTTTTGGCTTGACTCCGCAGCCCTGGACAGAAGGGATGGCATTTTTCGGAATTTGGAAAATATTTTTTTAGTTTGGAAAAACCCCCATTGGCAGGACATTAAATCGAGCCCAAACACGAACGTATCGCTTGCAGTGGCAAACGAAAATAGTGAACAGAAAGAAGCGAGTGAGACAATTCCAAAAAGTGAGGTGAAAGTGGTCGATAACATCGCCAATTTGCCGATAACATCATCAATTTTGCAGAAAGTTCCCCGCAAAGGTGGTGATAAGGATAGGAAGAAGGGCACAAAAACTCACAACAAAGAGGGAGGGACAAAAAACAACACCGCCTTCCAAAAAGTGGTCCATAACATTACCAAATTGCCGGTAATATCACCAATTTTGCAGAATGTTCCCAGCAATAATGGTGATAGGAATATGTACATAAAGAATTACAACAAAGAGGGAACGATAAAAAGTAACACCGCCTCCCAAAGAGGTCTACTTGAAGAGTGTGTAATAGGTAGTAAACGAAAGGAGGAGAAAGACTCACTGCCAAATAAGGATAGGATAGACTCCCAAAGGAAACTTTTACTGGAAAGAGAATGATTGAGGTCATACAGATAAACCTCCACCGGAGCGAAACGGCATCCATTGCTCTGATGGACATAATAAATAAAGGCAGGGATCATGTTGCTTTGGTCCAGGAACCGTGGACGACTAGTAACAAAGTTACTGGATTAAACCATATGAACTACAATCTTTTCTACGCTAACACAGGTACTCGTCCAAGGACTTGTATTCTGTGCCATAAAAACGTATGCTATCTTTTCTCTCCAGAGTTGTCAACATCGTGTCGTGTGCGCCTTAAGGGGTTAAGCTATCTGGAGGGAATTTTGGCACCGAGAAAAGAGAAAATACATTACAACTATGCTGTTTTTCCTTGTCAGGACTGCAACATGGTTATTTCTCATGGTAAACATACCAAAAAAAATGCATAATGAGGATTGACTGGAAAGGAACCGAGCCAAAATGGGAGTTTTTTAACATAAAGATCTTTCTTTTTGGACGAGAATTTCTAGGCAGACGGAGGTGCGACCATCAGCAAAAACAAAAATCCCCCTTAACAAACCAGTGGTTTTATGCTAATAAAAAGGGCAATCATCAAAGTTTGACAGAAAATTTTATTAAATCAAAGTGGTTTACTTTTTTATAAAATTGGTTTTAATGACCAAACCACTACAAAGTTGTGGATCTAAACCAAAAGAACAATATCAAAATTCACAAACTGAAATATATCGAATTAAAATCAAGAAGAATTAAAATTACGTGAAAATTTATTTTAAAAAAAAAAGGAAACAAAATAAAACCAAATACAAACAAAAAAAAACAACTAAAATATAAAGTATAAAAACAAATTAAGCACCGTCCTCCTCCTCTGCCACAACGTGGGATTTACCAGCCAGTCCTTGGAGGCGATCTGCACCAATCCATCAGGTGGTGTTGAGGTATTCTATCAATTCTGTCCTGAGACAGTGACAAAATACTGACCACTGATGGACAGACGGACGTCCCAATACTTCTGAAAATAAAAAGAAAAGGAAAACGTAATAAATTGTCCATTGTTAAGGCAGGGTAGACATTTTTGAAGGCAACTTTTAGCATCTTAAATGTCCTACCTTTAGCCTAAGTAAGGTGACCTTAAAAAAAAGAGAACGTAAAAATAAAATAACGAAACGAAATCGAACATTTTTATTTTAAGAACTATACTTTTGTACATACAAACTCATGCTTACGGACAGACAACTACGGACGGACATCAGGAAGACAACATTACCTCCCCTCTCGAGAATCCGGTTCGCCATCCTGGCCCGGAGCCAAAAAAGTCTCAGACAAAGGCAATTGAAAACCAGTAAGGAAAGGCTAAAGTCGGGCGGTGCCGACTATATAATACCCTACACCACTCTCGTAATATTGAATAACTCTGATATATAAATTTTGTAATTCATGTATAAATTGTTTACATAAATTTACTTTTGGGACATTTTATACTTAAATAATACACTGTACCACAGTGTGGTGTAGGGTATAAAAACGATTGGATCTAAAGAGCCAAATCGGATGAAACACATATATGGGAGCTATAGCTAAATCTTTACCGATTTTCTTCAAATTCGGCAATGTTTGTTCATAAATCAAGAAACTCTACCATTCTAAATTTCAAAACGATTGGATGTAAAATATAGATTCTATAGAACTAAAGGGCCAAATCGGACGAAACATATATATGGGAGCTATAGCTAAATCTTAACCGATTTTCTTCAAATTCGGTAGTGTTGGTTCATGGATCAAGAAACTCTACCATTCTAAATTTCGAAACGATTGGATGTAAAATACACCTTTTATAGTACTAAAGGGCCAAATCGGACGAAACATATATATGGGAGCTATAGCTAAATCTTAACCGATTTTCTTAAAATTCGGCAGTGTTGGTTCATAGATCAAGAAACTCTACCATTCTAAATTTCAAAATGATTGAATGTAAAATACAGCTTCTACAGGACTAAAGGGCCAAATCGGACGAAACATGTATATGGGAGCTATAGCTAAATCTTAACCGATTTTCTTCAAATTCGGTAGTGTTGGTTCATGGATCTATAAACTCTACCATTCTAAATTTCAAAACGATTGGATGTAAAATGCAGCTTCTATAGAACTAAAGGGCCAAATCGGACGAAACATATATATGGGAGCTATAGCTAAATCTTAACCGATTTTCTTCAAATTCGGTATTGTTGGTTCATGGATCAAGAAACTCTACCATTCTAAATTTCAAAATGATTGGATGTAAAATACAGCTTCTTCAGGACTAAAGAGCAAAATCGGACGAAACATATATATGGGAGCTATAGCTAAATCTTAACCGATTTTCTTCAAATTCGGTAGTGTTGGTTCATGGATCCAGAAACTCTACCATTCTAAATTTCAAAACGATCGGATGTAAAATACAGCTTCTATAGGACTAAAGGACCAAATCGGACGAAAGATATATATGGGAGCTATATCTAAATCTGAACCGATTTTCTTCAAATTCGGCAATGTTGGTTCATGGATCAAGAAACTCTACCATTCTAAATTTCAAAACGATCGGATGTAAAATACAGCTTCTATAGGACTAAAGGGCCAAATCGGACGAAACATATATATGGGAGCTATAGCTAAATCTTAACCGATTTTCTTCAAATTCGGCAATGTTGGTTCATGGATCAAGAAACTCTACCATTCTAAATTTCAAAACGATCGGATGTAAAATACAGCTTCTATAGGACTAAAGGGCCAAATCGGACGAGAGATATATATGGGAGCTATATCTAAATCTGAACCGATTTCAACCGATTTCAATAGCGATCTTAACAGCCGCGAAATACTCTAAACTGCAAAATTTCAGAACGATCGGAGTGAAATTGCGACCTGTTGTCGACGAACAACTTTACATGGACAGACGGACGGACATCGTTAAATCGACTCAGCTAGTGATTCTGAGTCGATCGGTATACTTTAAGGTGGGTCTAGCTGTGTTATTTTCAGGTGTTACAAATATCTGCCGTGAAACAAACTTATAATACCCTGTACCACAGTGTGGTGTAGGGTATAATAAAAGAAGAGGAAAATACATGGATGAAAACGTATTATCAAAGAAGAAATTAGTCTTGGAATACTTACATCTCCGGCTACATTGTCGTCAAAACCTGTAAAGAAACAAAAATGAAAATAAAAAATTGTTTTTATTTAAATTTATTTAAATAATATATTGAGAATAGCGCAGAATTATCATATTAAATTAACAAATGCTTTGTTTGTAGTTTACTTAAATGAATAAATAAAAACAGGAAATTGTAAACAATGGTAAAAACTTTTGGGTTAATGGCTAAAATGTAAGACTAGAAAGGGATAGGAAGGTAACAACACCTCAGAGCGGTAGGTATGGGGCAACCTGATAAATCATTGGTGTTGCCAAGGTGGAACTTGAGGTTCCAGCGGGAGGGACACCCGGTAACAACAACATCCGGGATTTATCTGGTGATTTTGGGTGGGAAGAAATTGTCAGCTGATCTTTTCGACCCTTTTTCTATTTTTTCATTTATTTACAAGTCTGGCATGTTTTAATTGTTTTGATACTGTCAGAAATGCTCTTTGTCAGAAAAAAAAACCCCCCCATCCGGCGAGCTTAGTCGCGCTAAGAGCCATCATGCCAGCTACTCTGACAAAGGGGAAAAACAGACACAAAGTTTTACATTTTATGACCAGAAGACAGTACAATCGGACGCAACTGTGCTGATGCAAGGCAATGGAATTATGTACCTGGCGTCAGTATACCTGCCATTCGATGCGCCGACATTGCCACCTACGTCGGAATTACAACGTCTGGTAAGGGAATCCAAAAATACAAGTAATGTGTTACTAGCTGGTTGTGATGCCAACTCACACCATATTGCTTGGGGTAGTACTGACACCAATAAAAGGGGACAAGCCCTTATAGAATTTTTGAATACTAACGATCTACTAACTCTCAACTTAGGGAACAAGGCGACCTTTGTTAACAAAATTAGGGAAGAAGTATTAGATATAACGATATGCTCGGAAAACCTCATTGATGAGATACATGAGCGGAGGGTTTCGGATGAACACTCCTATTCGGACCACCGTTATATAAGGTTTAAAATTGCACGGCCACCGCCTAAGTTTCCGTAATAAGGCTAAAACCGACTGGACCAAATTCGGCAATCTACTTAGAAATCGATTGGGCCACCCTAAACACGATTATCCAAGTACAGAAGACATTGATATCAATGTGAGGAGGATTACGGAGGCTCTTGTAAAATCATTCGAAGATAGTTGCCCGCTTCAAGAAAGGAAATCTGCCTATGAGAAACCCTGGATGACAGGGCAAATTCGCTCGATTGGCAAGGATGTCCGCAGACTTTACAACAGAGCTCGAGGTAAAAAGCTATCAGTATATTGGGATGACTACCACAGAAGGCTCAAAGAATACAATAAAATCATTAGACTGGCGAAACGTAACTCCTGGAGGCTTTTATGTGAGCAGGTAGACAGCGTTAACAGCATGTCCAAAAAAAAAAGTTCCTCTCAAAAACTCATATCCAAACCGAAACACTTGTGGATGAAACGGGTAAAAAGATGGAAACTATAGATGATACCGTAAGGCTTTTGATGAAAACTCATTTTCCGAGTGGTAATGCTGGGCCAATAGAGGAACACTTACAGACCGAAAATGTAATGCACCAAGTACCTATTACGGATGCTATGGTTAAAGAAGCAATAAAAAGCTTCTCTCCTTTTAAGGCTGCGGGACCGGACGGAATATTTCCAGAGCTTCTTCAGAATGAGGTGGATCTGGTATCAACTCATCTGGTTGGAGTTTTCACTGCCTAACTCATGCATATACCTCAAAAAATTGGCAGGAATCAAGGGTGGTCTTCATACCTAAGCCTGGCAAGGCGAGTTATACGATCCCAAAGGCTTATCGACCTATTAGGCTAACTTCTTTCCTGTTAATAACAATGGAGCGAATAATTGACGACATGATCAAAAGTAAGATAGCCGATGACAAGCTAAAATTCAAGCAACACGCATATGTTAAAGGAAGATCAGTGGAAACAGCTCTACATGAGGAAGTACACCACATAGAACAGGCCTTCAGTGAAAAATTGTGCACACTTGCCGTTTGTATAGACATTGAGGGCGCTTTTAACAACGTTTCAGGTTGATCGGGCGTTGATAAATTGGATCAACAATATGCTAAGGAATAGATGGATTATTTGTGGGTCATATGACGTAAAAATCAGAGACAAGGTAAATCGTGGTATACCTCAGTTGGCATTTTATCGCCTCTCCTATGGGTTACGACGACAGTCTCCTTAAAGCCCTCACCAATGAAGGACTTAAACCATTCTGTTATGCAGACGATATATAATACTTCTAAGGGGCACACATCCAAACCAACTATGTAGAAGAGCTGAGGAGGCACTTAACATAGCATATAACTGGGCACAGCCAAGGGGACTAAATGTCAACCCAGACAAAACAGAAATATGTCTATTTACAAGGGAAAGGAAGATTCATCCTTTTACCGTGCCTCGTTTCCTGGATAGGAATATTGCCATATCTAAAAAGATAAAATACTTGGGAGTAATCTTGGATCAGAAACTGTACTGGAAAGATCATATTGAAGAAAGAGTTACAAAGGCCCACAGATGTTGGTCGTTGTGCAGAAGAGCTATAGGTTCAAAAGGGGGACTACGTCCAAATATGACACACTGACTTTACATGAGCGTGATTAGACCAATAATAACGTACGCCTCTGTAGTGTGGTGGACATCAATGGACAAAAAATACAACGTAATACCATTGCAAAAAGTGCAACGTATGTGCTGTCTAGGCATAAGCGGATCAATTAGAACCGCACCAACAAAAGCGTTGGAGACTACACTGCACATCCAACCAATATATATCCGTATAAAGTACGAGGCAGCCCTCACAGCAAGACGTCTACAAGTGATAGGTGAATGGATAAATCGAGACCACAATTCGTACCATCAGAAGATATTACAGTCACTGGTCGGTCATATTCAAACAACGTAAATCTGCGACCGCATTCCTGAAGTGCGGCTTACAGCTACCTGTGATTCGTTCGTGCCAGACAGACGGAAAACGGAACACTAGCTCAGGCGCCAGTGGGAACCAGCTGCTACACTGATGGGTCCAGGCTAGGAGGAAGGACGGGTCTGGGACTTTTTATTGATGAACCAGAAGTCGAACTTTACTTCCGCCTCCCAGACCATAACACAGTATTTCAAGCAGAAGTTCGAGCCATCACGGAGTGTGTTAACTGGCTCAGTAATACCACAAAGCCTAAATATGCCAACATATTCACAGATAGCCAAATGGCGATCAAAGCAATAACATCGGAAAAGGTTAAATCCAGAACAGTGTTAGACTGTAAAAGAACGATAAATAATTACTCAGTCCATGTTCAACTGCGTATTTTCTGGGTACCGGGACACAACGGAGTGATTGGAAATGAACGAGCAAACAGGGGGGTGTGCCACTGGCATGGGTGGGTCGGGCTTCCAAAGTTAGTGGGATTTTTCAAAATTTGCCCCTACCCAAAAGTTCGACCCAAATTCCGGGACATCAGAATTCGTTTTAGAGGTATGGTTTCTTCGGCAAAGTTTCTTATTTTGATCCTTAGAATACGATTTTCACTGAGAAATGGCGACTTTTTTTGCCTCCCCACAAATCGAGTCCTAATATCCCATCGCAGGGGATAGGGAAATTTTCATCAACTATTTGAAAGCTATGATTCAAAAAATGATCTTCAATCACTAGGTCTGAGCGTATTTGACCTATTGTTTCAATACCGGAGGTGCCGATACCACTGATCCTCGTCCTGTAATTTGAATTTATTTCTATATCATGTCTAAGTTTACCGATTTTCAATACCGAAATATCGGCTCCAGTGTCTAATAGGAAAGTAATATGTCCGTCAGTAGATATAGTTCTCAACACCACATAGCTATTCAGATTTAAATTCAAATTAAAAATTGTATTGTTGATGAATTTCCCGGACTCATGTGAGTTTAATTGTCGTTGTCCCCAAGATGTGTAACCTCTGGGGAATGTTGGTTTCCCTGATCATGTACACATAGGGTCCGGTAGTTGCCCCGATTCTGGCGGCTGGAGTTATTACCTCCTCTTTGGGGACGTCCACGGCCACGGGTGTTGCCTCTACCACGATTATAATATCCGCGGCCGCGACCGTTTCCTCCACCTCGTGAACCTCTATTGCCTGTTCTTGATTTATAGAATAGAACATTTGAGCCTGTAGTATTATCGGTACACGAGTTAACAAACTTGGTCACTGCTTCATTCATGTTACTGAATGTGCCTGCTTCCATAATAAGTCGTACTCGTTCGCTTGAGGCATTTCTGGCCATTGACTTGACCGCTACCTGTGTGGAATATTTCTCAGCTAACGAGACAGGTAGGCCGTCTGTAATATATGCATTGGTCAAGGATTTTGTAAGGTCTTCTATTTCTTGAACAAAATTATTGGCAGATTTGTTGTTTTGTTTAATATTGAGAATTTTGGCAGTTAGAACCTCAGTGGATTCTCCTTTTACGGATGCCTTCAACTTAGCTACTATTTCGGCAATTGAAGACTCATTTGAAATTAAGTTTCTGCTCGAATTTTTCAATTTTGTTTTAATTAGGTTCACTGCTATTGCTTCATGGGACTCTTTAACAGTATCCAGTAGATTTAAAGAGTCCAGAAAAGATTGCATATTTTCTGGTTTGCCGTCAAACTCTGGAATGAGTTTTGTGGCCAAACCAAGAAATTCTATTACTGACAATGGCATTTTTGTTTGATTTTTTCTAGAGTTGGTGCAATGCTGATTTGATTCCTCAGTCTCTTTTTCCGCCTGGGAATCGGTCACCAGTATCAATTTGCTTATTTCCGGGCTGTAGACTATTTCCTCGCGAAGAGTTAGTGGTAACTTTACATCTATACTTTTTCTTGACAAAACATTCTCTAATTTTCCACAAACATCGGAAAAGAAGTTGTCGGCCGCCGCCTTGTGAGCTACTGTCAGTCTCGAATAATTTACATTCAATATTACTCTAATGCTTTCAGTAGAAGCAAAAAGAATCTTAATGTGTTTTTCGATAGTGTCTGGCCTCGATGGTCTGTCGGTGTTTAAACACTTATAAGACTTATCGAAGTCCTCCTTTATTATCCTTAATTTTCCCACTATATTCTGCCAGTCCATATATACTATTGAAATTTCCTGTATTTAAATTTAATTTTTTTTTATTTTTAAATTTCGGCCAATGTGGCTGTGTGTGATTTATATTTCTTTTTTAAAGAATTTCTATAAGAGCTGTGTACTTTCCAGAACATATTAACAATTAGTATAATGGTTATTATAAAAACCATAATTTTTAAACTTTTTAAATCAGTGTTCTCATTTGGAGTTGTTATTATTTCATTAATAACTTCTCCTGTGTTTTCTATTCTCTTTGATTCCTGGCTTCCCATTTTAACATAAAATCTGTAGCACTCTAAGTATTATTTAATTTGTGACAATATTTTAATTTTTTTTTTAGTGTTAGTAATTTTGAGAACAAAACTTAAAAAAAGATGTTATAGCAAATCTTATCATTACCATTTACGTTAATATTTAATTATTTATACATATAATAATAATAATTAATATACATTACAGTGTAGAAATATAGGCGGTGGTGTTGTAGGCATTTTTTACGTCTCTGGTTTTCTGTTGTTAATTTGGAAATTCGGATTTGGCTTCCTCAGCAACTATGGCACTTCATTAAGATGTTGTTTTTGCTGTTTGTAGTTTCAGTTGATTTAGTTTTCAGCGCCTTCTCTGCATTGGGTGGAGTTGTGTGTTGATGAAAAATAAAACACAGCTATTTGGTAGTCGGAGGTGGACCTTTGGCAGTTCGTTTTTGTTGCACAAAATAAAACACTTGTAGTAGCCTTTCTTTGTTTTTACTCTTGTTTATATAATTATTTTTTATTTTGTAGTGTTTTTATCACTTTCACGGTTTTTGTTTTCATTATTGTTTTTGTTATTTTTTTTTTTTGTAGTGTTCTTTATCACTTTCACGGCTTATTGTTTTTATTATTGTTTTCATTTCTATTTTACTTTTGATAGTGTTCTATGGTTTAATCCGTTACTGCTTTACCACTGAATTTAGTAGGCATTTTCACTTGAATTTAAAATCACATACAAAACTTTATCACTGTCACGGTCGCCATATAATAAGAAGACCGTTTAGTTTGTGTTCAGATGAGCGACTGCTCTTTTATTATTAATTAGTCTCTAAAGTTTGGCAGGTGTGAATACATGGCGGTGTATAGTTACACCGTGCGACTGTCTGGCCGGTATGGATATGTGACGGTTTATAGTTACACCGTGTGACTGTCTGGCTGTGAGGCAATTCTCACAGAGTCAGCATAACTAAGTTTATATATTCACACTGACATATATTCACACTACAAGTGGCTATAGAATTCCACCATTACATTTTATTTATCGCGTTTCTGGTCAACATCTTAAAGTAAACTCACTTTATAACACGAAAAAACTTATAAGAAATTAGTACGTTCGACATTTAAGATTTCCACAGCCTTTGTTGTGGTTATTATCCCATTGCGAAAATTCGTATTAATATAGAAAACGGAATGTTCTTCGTTTTTGTAGTTTAAAGATATATGTAGAATGTCATCCGCGAAACACAATTAAAATCGCGAGAAAAAGTATGAAAATTTAATATTTGCAATCAATTATCAATGAAATTGTTGTGCATTTCTAAATAGCTGTGGTGTAAGCCACAGTTAATTAAACTCGGTCGAAGTAGTCAGCATATACAATGGTCAAAATTTCGAATTTGACACCCTGTATCCTCGCAACCTTTCACGTTAGGAAGCTATACTTTTGGCACACCTCATTCCCATAGTACTTCAGCAACCCGACCTAGTTTTAACGCAATCAAATTTAAAAAAGTGGGCCCTCTAATGCGTTTTCCCCATATTTAACCTGCAAGATAATACCATTCATTGCCAACCATTGAACCATTATTACTATGAACAGTTGCAAGTAAATGGAGTAGATTTCTAAATTCCAGGCACAAATGTTAAAAAACGTGAACTTCACTTCACTTTTAAAACATGAACCGATATACACCATTTTCACTAGAGACCATTTAATTTTATAACAAGTTAAATTTCTGCATGATGGGTTAAAAAAGTATTCCCTAGTAAGTCAAGAAGGGACCTTTACATGGGCAAAATCAAAACATGAACCGATGTTCCCAATTTTCACTAGGAACGATTAAGTCCAATATAAAGCATAAATTCTTAAGTTTCAGCCAGATAAATAGATTAAATGTGTGCTGTAGAGCGTCAAGAAGTGACATCTGTGGAGACGTTTATATGGGGATGGACTGAAAATGGCTGGGTCGATTTTGATGAAATTTTCAGGAAATCTTCAGATTATCCTAGCGGGATAGGCCACATTAGTAATTGATTGAGGGGGCGTGGCACTGTCCATATAAGCTAATTAAGAGTTATTTTTTGAATGATTCCTACTGTCTATATCTACTTTCACGATTAGGACTGAACCGTGATCCTAGATGGGCCACCAGTTCTAGGTTTGCAATTGGAAATAGATGGGAGTCTGCGTGATCGGTCCAAAAATGAGCGTGGCCTCGCCCATAAAAGCCAAATTTTATATATATAAGAAAACTTTTTAAAATTGAGATATCTTGCACAATTTGTTAGCGGAGTGATGTAATTTTGTGTATATATGTTTGGTGGCAGGTGATCGGTCCTAAAATGGGCGTGGCCTCGCCGATATAAGACAAATTTTGATATTAAGATATTTTGCACAATTTGTCTGACGGCAGTCTGCGTGGGTATTCTAAGAATGGTTGGGATCGGACCAATATAAGCAAAACTTTTTCAAATTGAGATATCTTGCACAATTTGTTAGCGAGAGTGCTGTAATTTTGTGCATATATATTTGGTGGCAGGCTACATGATTGATTAAAAAATGGACGGGATCTGTAATCAGTAATCTGGGGCAACGAAGTGGACCGGGCCCAGCTAGTGAATAATAAATGCTTAAATTTAAAGCATATCATGTGTTTTTTATATCGTCCAAAAGCGACATCAAACGGACCATTACATGGGGGCTGCATCAAAACATAGACCGCTGTGCCTAATTTTTACTAGGGACGATTATGTGCAATATGAAATATTTATTTATATAAATTACAATACAAAAAAATTCTAATTTTATGGTGCAGACCATGTGGCTAGATTTTGCAGCGACAGACCAGAGTCTCTGGTGGGAATCAAATCCACGACCTCCAGTCTCATAGGCGCGCACGCTACAAATTCACATACTGAGGCGCTCAATATTAAATATAAATGCTTACATTTTAAGCAGATATGTATATGAAAAAATTTGTTCTGTAGAGTATTAAAATAAAAAGTGATATCGATGGGGACCTATATCAAAACATGGACCGATGTGCCTCATTTCTGCTGGTAAGTGCAATCTATAAATATATATAAAAATGTGTGTGTGTGTTCCGTATGGACTCCAACATTACTGGAGCGATTTTGATGAAATCTTCAGATTGGCCTAGCGGGTGACATAGGCTATATTAGATCCTGATTGAGGGGGTGTGGCTCAGCCCATATAATCCAATATGGAGTTATCATTTTCTGAGTGATTCCTACTGTCCGTACCTACTAATATATTAACAAGATTCATACTGCCACTATATACATCCATGATTACGACTGGACCGTGATCCATGATGGGCCACTCGTAAGGGGATTTCTGAGATCCAACAAAAAGTAGCTGTGAGTCTACGTTACTGGTCCAAAAACGTGCGGGTACGAACCAATGGCAGTGCTCCCGTCAGGCAAATTTGGATTGATTGAGTTATCTTGCACAATTTGTTTCCGAGATCTGTAATTTTGTATATATGTATCTGATGGTAGTCTACGTGATTGGTCCAAAAATGGGGGGTGGAACCAATGGGAGTGAGCACTAAGATATAACATCTTGTACCAAAGCGTGGTAAACAGTCAACTTACGAAGGCAGACAGAAATGTAATAACGTCAAAAAAATTTAAAAATTAATATATTTTATTGAAATATTTAATCGTTTGTAGGGCTTTACATCAGAAATCGAAAGATATTCTTAAATTATTATATTTGCCAAATATAAGTCCAACAATCCCAAAATAATTTCGAAAATACCCAAAAATGGAATTTTGTTGGTTTTCCACTATATCCACTATACTAAAAGCCGAGTTCCGAATTCCCTTTCCCATTTTTTAGGAAGTTTCCTTTAAGATGAGTATCAATATGTTATATTTTTCAAATATATTTTTCTAAAACTCCAAAATACTGCATATACATTTTTCGCAGTAAAAATGAAAAAAAAAATCCATTTTTGAAAATGTAGTTCGAACGACCATAACTTGTGTCTTATTGGGTATATTGGATCGAATTTGTTTCATCATATTGCCAATGTTGCTAAATCAGAAAAATTTAGGTGAAAGAAATTGGTACATACTCTGCTCCGATATTCACAAAATACTAGGACAGAGTGGGGATAAAATTAAAAATTAATTTTTCAAATGCAGGGTTCTTTGAATTGGTTGTCTGGTTAAGAAACGGCCGAATTATTTCCTTTTTTAATACCTCCCACTGTACAACGATGAGCACGATGACGCATTACACCGCGATGTTAGGTGAGTTCGTTTTAAGAAGAACCACTATTTTGTGTAAGCGGTCTACTGTTTCACCTAGATAATCGCCTTAAGAACCTGAATCAATAATGGATTGTTCGCATAAAATCGGTCCTTCACGGTACCCCACAAAAAAGTCTTATGACGTCAAAAGCGCAGCAACTTTGTAATTATATGAGTACTGTAAAAATGTTATACATATTTCCACAGTCTTAAATTCATTCCAAGCAATTTAATACTATGCCCTTAGATTTAATTCAAGTACAATTACATAGAACAATATAATGCACATTTGAAAACACAGCTGCATGTGTATATGTCGATAGTGTGTTTATATAGATTATCTAAGATGGAAATCCTTTAAGATATTCTCCTTGATACATACCCATGTAAGGGTGTATGAGTGTATGCGATTCGTTATGGTGAATCTCGTATAAGGTCACATTGTGACATTGAGATTCTTTTTGGCAAACATGTCTTCTTCTCTTTGCAGTGAGTATCCGCACACAAGGATTATCAAAAATTCTAAAGTCACAAGAGTGACCAGACAATAAAGGGATTCCTGCAAGTCAGCAAGAATTGAGCATTTACTGATGCTTATATGATGTTTGAACGATGCTGACTAGGACGACGAGGAGGATGTGGAGGCAAATGTGATTTTATCCACCCTCTGTTTTCCATGACAATAATCAAAATATGGATTCTGAGCTATTCACTAAGT
The DNA here is from genome assembly GCA_963930755.1 of Eudasyphora cyanicolor. Taxonomy (NCBI): domain Eukaryota; kingdom Metazoa; phylum Arthropoda; class Insecta; order Diptera; family Muscidae; genus Eudasyphora; species Eudasyphora cyanicolor. The sequence goes on from OZ005737.1 coordinate 98,862,507, forward strand.
CAAGTGAATATACAACCATATGTACGATTGAACGAGTATAAAGAGGGAAATTCTCACAGTGGTGGGAAAAAATTACTCCAAATGCAATACCGTAACCTTAGAACAATAAAAATCAAATTACATACACATTTTTTTAATCTAGACCACACTGTGGTACATGGTTTTATGAGTATGTGCATTTGTTTGTAACAGCCAAAGGTATAGAACATATTCCCATTTTATACTATATATCTGCAGCTGTATTTGTGTAACCCAGGACAGGTCGCAATTCGTCTCTTTGGACTATTGGAAATGGTTAAAATCAATTGAGATTTGTATATAACTATATACACGTATCCTTTATTTCGGTGAAGCATCGCCAAACACTATTGATATATCTTCACGGCACTGTTTACCCAGCAAACCGAAATCGGTTCGAAAGTCAGATAAATCATCAGGTTTCGTATCCGGTGTTTGACCGAAATCGGTACGAAAAATACATGAAGTGGTTGCCATGCTGTCGGAATGTCGTTTCTGCCGACGTGTCGTACTATTTTCGGACCGATTTCTAAACTAAATTCTGAAGAAAAATTAGACGTGTCGTACCGAATTTTTGCCGTATGACATACAAAATTCGTATGTTTTGGCCGACGAATCGGACCGATTTCTTGACGGATGACATGTAAAATTCGGAAGATTTTGTCGACGAATCGGATTTCGAATCGAATTCGACGAGTCAACTTCTGACCAAACATATTACTTCATCTGTAGTAATGATTTTAGAAAATCTACAGTTTTTGAGTATTTTTTGTTATTTTATTAGTTTCCTAACCTAACCTCAGTGAAAATAAAAAAATTATACTAGCAAAAAGTGCAATGCTTTCACACTGAAATTAATGACATTTTCTAAACTTTTAAGATTTTTTCTTTAATTTGGCTCCAAAGACAAATACTTTTAAAATAAGTACATCTTGTACTACAATTAAAGTCATTAATCATCTTTAAATCAGGACATCAATCATCTTTGAAAGAATAACGCCGTATGCTTTGATGAAAGTGGTTACATTAAATACATAAAATTACTTTAGATTAAGAACATTCTGTAATTAAACCAAGCACATTCTGTACTTTCCACAAGTGTAAAATAAGTTTCGTAAAATATTTTTTATTTCATTATTTGTTTAAACGTTCATTGTATTTTTTATTATTTTTTTTTATTAAATTTTTAGTTTTTAAAACATTTGATTTCGATAAACAGTTTATTCAGTAGCCATTGTGTTTAGTCTAGTTTTCTTCATATTAGAGGGTATATGAGTAAGTATTCTAATGGATAAATAAATGATATTTTAGTAAAAATATTCTCCTTAAACGAATAGTTCTCTTCGTATGAGCAGCGGTAGCAAATATATTACTTGACGTGGTTATATTTGATTTGAAAAACCAGAGGTGAGGAATGCTTCTTATTCGTTTGCTAGAAGCTAGGCCTCTTAGAGCTGGTTTTTTAAAGCTGAACCTTGCAGAATTAATGGTTTAGCAACCACGAATAGCAATACAAGGAGCTGAGCTGTCAAGTAATTGTATTTGCCATACCATTTTGTAAAAAAGTTTAAATTCTATAATATTATAGACAAAATGATGTTCTTATGCAGGAGAGTATCCTAATTACAAATCAAAAACCATTTAAACATCAAAATAAAACAGACGAAAATACAATACGTGTTCTTTTATTAATAATAGTTACAGAAATCAAGATACATATAACTATTTACATTACAATAACTTTACTTAGACATAAAATCCAATGACATCCTCCTTCGATTTTTTTTTAGCTGATGATGATTTTTAGTCTTCCAATTTGCATAAACACATAATAATGATTTTTTTTTTAATTTTGAGTTGTTACCCTTTTGTGGAACAGGTGCGATATGTAAATATTTCTTACTCATAAATTACGGCTTGTTCACATCAAGATTTTTGTATCGTTTCGAAATTATTTAATATGACATATCGTTAGCAAAAGTCCAGTTTCAAAAATTTTTCAGAAGGAAGAACAATTAACAAATAACTGTTTTTTATTTAATATAATTTTTTTTCTGCAAATACGCGAATGAATGAATGAAGTTTTCCCTTATGTTGTCATTGAAGAAAAGTGTATGTGATTTAGGTCCAGCATGACAGGATCATTGATTCAAAAAATCAGTTTTAAATAAAAAAATATTTTTTTATTAAAAATAGCAAAAACGTGTTTTATTTAATTGACTTCATTGACTCATGAAGTCGTTGCTTTTACATTCAATATCAATAACTAAAACCCAACAATCTTCTTCCCATGACTCATTACAAAAATTATTAAATAAGTCATAATTAATATCACTACAATGATTATCATATATGTATATGTATATCGCATATTTCTTGTACCTTGTTCAAAAAAAAACAAGTAAGAAAGTTTCAGTCGTGTAAACCGACTAAGGTATACCCTAACTTTGTGAGTAATGTAATATTGAATATTACACAAATTATTCTGTCCATTTTTGTAGGAGGTACAAGAAGGGGTTTAAGAAATACTCCTATATTTCGCTGAACAGTAGATACTTTAAATACATTGCACTGTGCCGAATTGTAACCGTTTATATGGACTGGTATATTAACGTTGAGATATTAAATTGTGGTATAATTTGGCCATTTTGTGTGGGAGGTACAAAAAGGGGCGTGGTGATAACGCTAATTTTTCACTGGACTATAGGCATTATAAAAGCATTACACTGTACAAAATTTCAAGTAATTGTATACACTGATATTAACGTTATAAACTGTTAACTTTTGGTGCAAAATGGTACCTTTGTGGGAGAGGTACCAAAAGGGGCGTGACAATAACGCTAATTTTTCACTGGACTGTAGGCACTATAAAAGCATTACACTGTACAAAATTTCAAGTATTTCTAAACACTGGTATTAATGTTATAAGCTTTTAACTTTTATTGCAAAATGGTGCATTTGTGTGGGAGGTACCAAAAGGGGCGTGGCAATTTCACCCATTTTCCTAGAGTTGATAGCGACTAACAAACTAATACGATGTGTGGAATTTTAGAAGATTCGAATACGTATAATAGCAGTTATTAAAGAATCAATATTTTACAACATTTTAACCCTTTGTGGGGGAGGTACCAGAAGGAGTGGACCAATATGGCCCATCTTCGAACTTAGCCGGAGATAGAAAAAAATATTACCACATACGAAATTTGAAGTGAATCTGTTACTCCTTTCGAGAGTTATCGTGCGCACAAGCCAGCAGAAAGACATACAGACAGACAGACAGACGGACAGACAGACAGACAGACATACAGACATACAGACATACAGACATACAGACATACAGACATACAGACATACAGACATACAGACAGACAGACGGACGGACATTGCTCATTCGACTTAGAATGACCCAAAACGGATTTCCGCCGAACATACTTGGGGTCTTAGGTCACTCCTTCGATGTGTTACACTTTTTTCCGTAGCAAATGATATATACCTTCGTCACACTAAAGTGAGGGTATAATAATATAAATAACGTTATCCCTAATCAATTGTTTAGGTATTTTTGAATACGTTTGAAATAAATACAAACAATTAATTTGGTTGTGTCTACCGTAAGCATAAAATTTGATATAATGTCTTGATTTTCAGTTGAAATATCATAAAATATTACAGTTGAATAACACAGTAGAGCACTTTTCAACTCATTGATTTGGGACTCAATTCTGAGAATTGGACATGAAAGTAGCCCCAAAAATAAGAACTTCTGCATCATTCCTCTAGTCAAGTTGGCACAATTAATAATTTAATGGCCTGACACATTTTTTGCTCAATGTGGTTTTTTGCACTTCCTCTATATTTTTTCTCGGTATACCATACGGAATATCTCTTTGTGTCTGAAGCAAAGTTGTAGATATTGAATAGTTGTAGATATTGAAAGTGCATACACCGCCTTAAAAAACGCAAAAATATTCTGTTCTGTTTCCGTATACGTATTTTTCAATATTTTACGACTTTGTGGGCATTTTTTGCGATGTTTTATGCACCTTTTTCGGGTAGATTTGTTCCGCATTTTTTTCTCCTATTTAATACCTACAACTTTGCTTCAGACACAAAAAAGATATTCCATACGGTATACCGAGAAAAAATATAGAGAAAGTGAAAAAAAACACCTTGAGAAAAAAATGTGTCTGGCCATTAAATTATTAATTGAGCCAACTTGACTAAACGAATGATGCAGAAGTTCTTATTTTTGGGGCTACTTTCACGTCCAATTCTCAAAATTGAGTCCCAATATTATGGTATTTCATTAATTCCAAAACACATAAAATTTTTATGTGTTTAAACATGATTGTTAGTATCATTAATGATTTGTGCAAAAAAATTGTATTTATCTTAAAAACATGTTTTCAGCAAATAATAATGTCAGTATGATACAAGTTTAGAATTATTGATTGCTCTAATAACATTCGGAAATAAAGGAACAAGTCTCCTAATTTTTTTACAACTATAAAAATTTTTGATACGTAATTTCGTTATATTATCATATTGAACAAAGTTTGCATTATTCATTTATATAATGCAATTTTTACAACTTTTAAAAAAAGTTTATTGCATATGTAAAACTTGATTATTTAAGGGGTTATAAGAATATGAATCATCACTAATAATTAAACAACGAAAACAAGTAAGAAAGTTTCAGTCGGGTAAACCGACTAAGGTATACCCTGACTATGTAAGTAATGTAATATAGAATATTACACGAATTATTATGTCACTTTTTGCGTTTATGTGCACTGCTATTTTAACGTTTTGAACTGTTCACATTTGGTATGACTTGCCCATTTTGTATGGGAGGTACACAATGGTGCGTGGCAATAACGTCCATTTTTCACTGAACTGTAGACACTATAAAAGCATTTCACTTTACAAAATATTAAGTATTTGTATACACTGGTATTAATGTTATAAGCTGTTAACTTTTAGTGCAAAATCGTACTTTTGTGTGGGAGGTAACAAAAATGGCGTATCAATAACGGCAGTTTTTTGTAGGATTGTAGGTACTATTACGAGTACATATAGCATTACACTGGACAAAATTTCAAGTATTTTTATGCACTGGTAAAAATGTTACATGCTGTTAACTCTTGGTGCAAAATCGTCCATTTGTTTGGGAGGCACCAAAAAGGGTGTGGCAACTTCGCCCATTTTTCTGGAGGTGATAACGACTTATAAACTAATACTATGTGTGGAATTTCAGAAGATTCAAATAAGTCGTATAGATGTTATTAAATAATCAATATTTCACTAAATATTAAGCCTTTGTGGGGGAGGCACTAAAAGGAGTGAACCAATCTGGCCCATCTTCGAACGTAGCCGGAGATAAAAGCACAACTTATCGCATACTAAATTTGAAGTCAATCGGTTACTCCTTTAAGAGTTATCGTGCGCTTCAGCCAGCAGACAGACAGACAGACGGACGGACATAGCTCATTTCATTTAAAATGACTCATAACGAATATCCGCCGAACATACTTAGGATATGTGTTCGATGTGTTACACTTTTGGTCCGTAGCAAATGATATATGGGCAAAAGTCAAAATTTTTTAAATTTTACAGTACATTTTTTTAAAAAAAAATTTGGCCAGCACATCAACCGCCTTTGTAGTAAACAGAGATTAAAAATGTAAGCGTGCAAAAACCGTTGTTGCGAATTAATTTCATTACGGGGCGCGATAGTTTTGGCGGTTTCAAATTGAAATTTTTAAAAAGTTCTAAACTTACAATCGTAGATCATTCCTATTTCTATCAGCATAAGTCAAAATATTCGCAGTGCCTTCATTATTTGCAAAAATATAGCGACACAAAACATTTTTTAATTGAATTTTTATATAATACTAACTAGCTAGGCCCGGTCCACTTCGTTGCCCCAGATTGAGATTGCCGATCCCGTCCATTTTTGAACCAATGACATACCTGCCACCAAATACATATACATAAAATAACAGCACTCTCGCTAACAAATTGCGCAAGATATCTCAATTTCAAAATGTGGCTTACATGGGCGGGGCCACGCCTATTAGTCTGATCCCGCCCATTTTTAAACTAATCACGTAGACTGCCACCAGACTCCCATTTTTGGACCAATCACGTAGACTACCACCAGATACATATGTATGCACAAAATTACAGCACTCTCGATAACAAATTGTGCAAGATGTCTCAATTTCAAAATGTGGCTTATATGGGCGGGGTCACGCCCATTGGTCCGATCCCAGCCATTTTTGGAACAATCACGTAGACTACCACCAGATACATATAAACAGAATTCCAGTACTACCACTACTAAATTGTGCAAGATAGCTCAACTTTGGGTTATATAAGTGAGGCCACGCCCTTTGGTCCGATCCCGGCTATTTTTGGAACAATCACGTAGACTACCACCAGATATATATGTACTAAATTACAGCACTCTCGCTAACAAAATTTGCAAGATATCTCAATTTTCAAATTAGACTTATATGGGCGGGGCCACGCCCATTGGTCCGATCCCGACCATTTTTAAATCAACCAGGTGGACTAACACCAGATACATATGTACAAGATTACAGCTCTCTCGCCAAAAATGTGTGCAAGATATCTCAATTAAAAAAGTTGATTTATATGGGCGGGGCCACGCCCATTGGTCCGATCCCGCCCATTTTTGAACCAATCACGTAAACTTCCACCAGATACGTATACACAGAAGTACAGCACCCTCGCTAAAAATTTGTGCAAGATATAACAATTTCAAAATTTGGCTTATATGGGAGGGGCCACGCCCATTTCCGCCCATTTTTGGACCAAGCACGTAGGCTACCACCAGATACATATGCACAAAATACGGTACTCTCGCTAAAAAATTGTGCGTAAAAGTCTATGTCAAATGCGATTCCGCCCATTTTTGTACCAATCTCGTAGACTGTCACCAGATACATATACACATATACAAAATTACAGCACTGTCGCTAACAAATTGTGCAAGATATCTCAATTTCAAAATGTTGTTTATATGGGCGGGGCCACGCCCTTTGGTCCGATCCCGGCTATTTTTGGAACAATCACGTAGACTACCACCACATACATATAGACTGAATTACAAAACTCTCTCTAACATATTGTGAAAAATATCTAAATTTCACAATTTGGCTTATATGGGCGGTGCCACGCCCATTGGTCCGTTTTCGCCCATTTTTGGACCAATCACGTAGACTAACACCAGATACATATGCAAAAAATTGCAGCACTCTCGCAAAAAAATTTGTGAAAATTCAAAATTTGGCTTATATGGGCGGGGCCACGCCCATTGGTCCGATTCTGCCCATTTTTGAACCATTCACATAATCTACCACTAAATGCTTACACACAAAATTTCAGCCCTCTAGCTGAAAATTGTTCTCAATTTCAAAATTTGACTCATGTGGGCTGGTCCACGCCCACTTCATATATCGGAAATTCAGGTACCTTATTTTCACCACCCCCTTCACATGTACATTCTGCGAAAATTTCAAGAAGATCCGTCTAGCCGTTTAGGCGTCTATACGGAACAAACCCACAAACAGACACTCTCTTTTATATATATAGCTGGACCCGGTTCACTTCGGTGACTGACACCAAAAATTTATGCACAAAATTACATTGATCTCTCTAACAAATTGCTCAAGATATATCAAACACAAAATTACAGCACTATCGCTAACAAATTGTGCTAGATATTCCAATTTCAAAACTAGATATTCCAATTTCAAAACACTCGGTCGGTGCCCATTTGTCCGATCCCGCTCATTTTTGGACCAGTCACGTAGACTACCACCAGATACATATACGCAAAATTTCAGCACTTTCGCTAACAAATCGTGTAAGATATATCAATTTCAAAATTTGGCTTATATGGGCGGGGCCACGCCCATTGGTAAGATTCCACATATTATGGGACTAATCTCGTAGACTGCCACCAGGTACATATACCCAAAATTACAGCACACTCCACGCCCGTTGGTCTGATCCCGCCCATTTTTGACCAATAACGTAGACTGACACCGGGAACATACCTATGCAGTAAATTGCAGCACTCTCGCTAATAAATTGGCCAAGATATCTCAATTTCAAAATTTGGCCTATATGGGCGGGGCCACGCCCATTGGTCCGATCCCGCCCATTTTTGGACCAATAACGTAGACTGCCACCGGATACATATGCAAAAAATTACAGCACTCTCGCTAACAAATTGGGGAAAATATTTGAATTTCAAAATTTGCCTTATATGGGCGGGTTCACGCCCATTGGTCCGATCCCACCCATTTTTGGACTAATTACGTAGAATGCCACCAGATACATATACACTAAAATACAGAACTCTCTCTAATAAATTGTGGAAAATATTTGAATTTCAAAATTTGCCTTATATGGGCAGGGCTACGCCAATTGGTCCGATTCCGCCCATTTTTTGAAAATTCACATAATCTGTCACTAAATGCATACACACAAAATTTCAACACTCTATCTAAAAAATTTTCTCAATATCAAAATTGATATATCGAAAATTCAAGTATCCTATTTTCAGCACCCCCTACACATGTACATTCTGTGAAAATTTCAAGACGATCGGTCTAGCCGTTTAAACGTCTATACGGAACAAACAAACAAACAAACAAACCCACAAACAGACACTCTCTTTTATATATATAGACTAGCTGGCCCCGGTCCACTTCGTTGCCCCAGACTTCAGATTTCCGATTCCGTCCATTTTTGGATCAATCACGAATACCGCCATCAAATGCATATACATAAAATAACAGCACTCTCTCTAACAAATTTTTCGAGATATATTCCAAAAAATGGCTCATATGGGCAGGGTCACGCCATTTGGTCCGATTCCACCCATTTCTTAACCAATTACGTAGACTGCCATCAAATGCATATTCACAAAATTACAGCACTCTCGCTAAAAAATTGTGCAAGATATGTGTCTCAATTCCGAAATTTGGCTTATATAGGCGGGCCACGCCAATTAGTCTGATCCGTCCCATTTCCTGACCAATCACGTAGACTGCCACCAGATACATATACACAATATACAGCGCTCATTTAAACAAATTGTGCAAGATATCTCAATTTCAAAATTACATTTATATGGGCGGGGCCACGCCCATTGATTGAATCACACCCTTTTTTTGTTTAATCACGTAGACTACCACCAGATACATATAAACAGAATTCCAGTACTACCACTACTAAATTGTGCAAGATAGCTCAACTTTGGGTTATATAAGTGAGGCCACGCCCTTTGGTCCGATCCCGGCTATTTTTGGAACAATCACGTAGACTACCACCTGATATATATGTACTAAATTACAGCACTCTCGCTAACAAAATTTGCAAGATATCTCAATTTTCAAATTAGACTTATATGGGCGGGGCCACGCCCATTGGTCCGATCCCGACCATTTTTAAATCAACCAGGTGGACTAACACCAGATACATATGTACAAGATTACAGCTCTCTCGCCAAAAATGTGTGCAAGATATCTCAATTAAAAAAGTTGATTTATATGGGCGGGGCCACGCCCATTGGTCCGATCCCGCCCATTTTTGAACCAATCACGTAAACTTCCACCAGATACGTATACACAGAAGTACAGCACCCTCGCTAAAAATTTGTGCAAGATATAACAATTTCAAAATTTGGCTTATATGGGAGGGGTAACGCCCATTTCCGCCCATTTTTGGACCAAGCACGTAGGCTACCACCAGATACATATGCACAAAATACGGTACTCTCGCTAAAAAATTGTGCATGAAAAGTCTATGTCAAATGCGATTCCGCCCATTTTTGTACCAATCTCGTAGACTGTCACCAGATACATATACACATATACAAAATTACAGCACTGTCGCTAACAAATTGTGCAAGATATCTCAATTTCAAAATGTTGTTTATATGGGCGGGGCCACGCCCTTTGGTCCGATCCCGGCTATTTTTGGAACAATCACGTAGACTACCACCACATACATATAGACTGAATTACAAAACTCTCTCTAACATATTGTGAAAAATATCTAAATTTCACAATTTGGCTTATATGGGCGGTGCCACGCCCATTGGTCCGTTTTCGCCCATTTTTGGACCAATCACGTAGACTAACACCAGATACATATGCAAAAAATTGCAGCACTCTCGCAAAAAAATTTGTGAAAATTCAAAATTTGGCTTATATGGGCGGGGCCAGGCCCATTGGTCCGATTCTGCCCATTTTTGGACCAATAACGTAGACTGCCACCGGATACATATGCAAAAAATTACATATGCACATAATCTACCACTAAATGCTTACACACAAAATTTCAGCCCTCTAGCTGAAAATTGTTCTCAATTTCAAAATTTGACTCATGTGGGCTGGTCCACGCCCACTTCATATATCGGAAATTCAGGTACCTTATTTTCACCACCCCCTTCACATGTACATTCTGCGAAAATTTCAAGAAGATCCGTCTAGCCGTTTAGGCGTCTATACGGAACAAACCCACAAACAGACACTCTCTTTTATATATATAGCTGGACCCGGTTCACTTCGGTGACTGACACCAAAAATTTATGCACAAAATTACATTGATCTCTCTAACAAATTGCTCAAGATATATCAAACACAAAATTACAGCACTATCGCTAACAAATTGTGCTAGATATTCCAATTTCAAAACTTGACTCACTCGGTCGGTGCCCATTTGTCCGATCCCGCTCATTTTTGGACCAGTCACGTAGACTACCACCAGATACATATACGCAAAATTTCAGCACTTTCGCTAACAAATCGTGTAAGATATATCAATTTCAAAATTTGGCTTATATGGGCGGGGCCACGCCCATTGGTAAGATTCCACATATTATGGGACTAATCTCGTAGACTGCCACCAGGTACATATACCCAAAATTACAGCACACTCCACGCCCGTTGGTCTGATCCCGCCCATTTTTGACCAATAACGTAGACTGACACCGGGAACATACCTATGCAGTAAATTGCAGCACTCTCGCTAATAAATTGGCCAAGATATCTCAATTTCAAAATTTGGCCTATATGGGCGGGGCCACGCCCATTGGTCCGATCCCGCCCATTTTTGGACCAATAACGTAGACTGCCACCGGATACATATGCAAAAAATTACAGCACTCTCGCTAACAAATTGGGGAAAATATTTGAATTTCAAAATTTGCCTTATATGGGCGGGTTCACGCCCATTGGTCCGATCCCACCCATTTTTGGACTAATTACGTAGAATGCCACCAGATACATATACACTAAAATACAGAACTCTCTCTAATAAATTGTGGAAAATATTTGAATTTCAAAATTTGCCTTATATGGGCAGGGCTACGCCAATTGGTCCGATTCCGCCCATTTTTTGAAAATTCACATAATCTGTCACTAAATGCATACACACAAAATTTCAACACTCTATCTAAAAAATTTTCTCAATATCAAAATTGATATATCGAAAATTCAAGTATCCTATTTTCAGCACCCCCTACACATGTACATTCTGTGAAAATTTCAAGATGATCGGTCTAGCCGTTTAAACGTCTATACGGAACAAACAAACAAACAAACAAACCCACAAACAGACACTCTCTTTTATATATATAGACTAGCTGGCCCCGGTCCACTTCGTTGCCCCAGACTTCAGATTTCCGATTCCGTCCATTTTTGGATCAATCACGAATACCGCCATCAAATGCATATACATAAAATAACAGCACTCTCTCTAACAAATTTTTCGAGATATATTCCAAAAAATGGCTCATATGGGCAGGGTCACGCCATTTGGTCCGATTCCACCCATTTCTTAACCAATTACGTAGACTGCCATCAAATGCATATTCACAAAATTACAGCACTCTCGCTAAAAAATTGTGCAAGATATGTGTCTCAATTCCGAAATTTGGCTTATATAGGCGGGCCACGCCAATTAGTCTGATCCGTCCCATTTCCTGACCAATCACGTAGACTGCCACCAGATACATATACACAATATACAGCGCTCATTTAAACAAATTGTGCAAGATATCTCAATTTCAAAATTACATTTATATGGGCGGGGCCACGCCCATTGATTGAATCACACACTTTTTTTGTTTAATCACGTAGACTGCATGAGAAGGACCCAAATTACAGCACTCTCGCTAACAAAATGCGGTGCCACGTCCATTGGTCTGATCCCGCCCATTTTTGGAGCAATCACGTAGACTGTCATCAGATACATATGCACAAAATTAGAGCACTATCGTTAACAAATTGTGCATGGTATCTCGATTTCAAAATTTGGCTTATATGGGCGGTGCCAAGCCCATTGGTTCGATCCCGCTCATTTTTGGACCAATCACGTAGACTCCCACCAGATATATATGCACACAATTACAGCGCTCTCGGTAAAAAATTGTGGAAGATATATCAATTTCAAAATTTGGCTTATATGGGCGGGCCACGACCATTAGTGTGACCCCGCCCATTTTTGGCCAATCACGTAGACTGCCACCAGATATATATACACATAATTCCAGCACTCTCGCTAACAAATTGTGCAAAATATGACATTTTTAAAATTTAGCTGATATAGGCGGTGCCACGCCCATTGGTCCTATCCCGTCCATTTTTAAACCAATTACGTAGAATGCCACCAGATACATATACACAACATTGCAGCACTCTCGCTAGCAAATTGTGCAAGATATCTCAATTCAAAAATTTGACTTATATGGGCGGGGCCACGCCAAATGGTCCGATCCCGCCCATTTTTGAACCAATCACGTATACTACCAATAGATACATATACACAGAATTACAACACTGTCTTATGAATTGTGAAAAGTATCTAAATTTCAAAATTTGGCTTATATGGGCGGTGCCACGCCCATTTGTCCGTTTCGCCCATGTATAAACCAATCATGTAAACTGCAACCAGATACATATGCACAAAATTACAGCACTCTCGCTAACAAATTGTGCAAGTTAATTCAATTTCAAAAATTTGGCTTATATGGGCGGGGCCACGCCCATTCGTCCGATTCAGCCCAGTTTTGGACCAATCACGTATACTACCACCAGATACATATCCACAAAACTACAGCACTCTGAAAAGTCTATGTCAAATGCGATTCCGCCCATTTTTGTACCAATCTCGTAGACTGTCACCAGATACATATACACGAAATTCCAACACTCTCGCTAACAAATTTTGCAAGATATATAATTTTTTAAATTTGGCTTATATGGGCGGTGCCATGCCCTTTGGTCCGATTCCCCCTATTTTTGGACCCATTTTTGGACCATTCACATAATCTACCACTAAATGCTTACACACAAAATTTCAGCCCTCTAGCTGAAAATTGTTCTCAATTTCAAAATTTGACTCATGTGGGCTGGTCCACGCCCACTTCATATATCGGAAATTCAGGTGCCTTATTTTCACCACCCCCTTCACATGTACATTCTGTGAAAATTTCAAGAAGATCCGTCCAGCCGTTTAGGCGTCTATACGGAACAAACAAACAAACAAACAAACCCACAAACAGACACCCTCTTTTATATATATAGACTAGCTGAGCCCGGTGCGCTTCGCTGCCCATGTCAAAATTAGAGCTGTAGAAACTGTATTTTATATCCGATCAGTACGAAATTCGGCAGAAAGAGGTTTGTTATTACATGAAGGAATTCTGCCAAATTCGGAGAAAATCGGTTCAGATTTAGATATAGTCCCCATATATATGATACCCCCGATTTGAAATTCAAGCGATGTAGAAAATGTATTTTATATCCGATCAGTACGAAATTCGGCAGAAAGAGGTTTCTAATTACATGAAGGAATATCGCAAAATTCGGAGAAAATCGGTTCAGATTTAGATATAGCCCCCATATATATGTTACCCCCAATTTGACATGTAAGCTCTGTAGAGACTGTGTTTTATATCCGATCAGTAGGAAATTCGACAGAAACAGGTTTCTATTTTACATGAATGAGTATTCAAGGAAAATCCGTTCAGATTTATATATAACCTCCATATATATGTTCCTCGAGATTTGGTTACAAAGCGCTATAGAAGTTGTACTTTACTTCCGATCATTACAAAGTTCTCCAGAAAAATGTTTCTCAATTTAGGAACGAATATTGCTTAATTTAGCGATTATCGGTTCAAAATACATTTACCAATTATTCCAAATTATTATCGCAATGACCCTTATCGCATTGTTAGGGAGGTGTAGGGTATTATATAGTCGGCCCCGCTCGACTTTCTGCCTTTCCTTACTGGAATTAGTAATAAATTCACAGAATGAAAAAATACCGAATTCAGTGGAAAGTCCAGAAAATAGAAATGTATACTTATAAAATTTCCAAATTCTTGTTTCATTGGTCATGCATCACATTATCATATTGCGATTGTATTTATATATATAGACTAGCTGAGCCCGGTGCGCTTCGCTGCCCATGTCAAAATTAGAGCTGTAGAAACTGTATTTTATATCCGATCAGTACGAAATTCGGCAGAAAGAGGTTTGTTATTACATGAAGGAATTCTGCCAAATTCGGATCGTTGCTGATCATTCGCAGTGAACGGACGTGTTTATCACATAGCGGATAGTTACCAGTACCTATTACGCAATAGCAAAAATCTGTACAAAGTCTGTAAGGCCTACATCGTAGTACCTATTACGGTCTAATACAGACAAAATAAAAAATAAATTCTCTTGACGGGGATGCCTTCGTGTTCCGATGGAGCGCGGTTCCCCAATCGTCCGACTGTCCGTCCGTTGGTCTTGGCCAAAGCCGACCACACCAAAAATGGTGAAAATCTCCCCCAAGTACTCACAACAGGTGGTGCGGTGAGGGGTAAACGTCATGTCCGACCGTCAAAACGGAAGCACAATGAGCATCGTGTAGCGCTCAGAGTTTTGACGAAGTTGGAGGCTGTTGAGGTTTCGGCTCTTACCGAAAAACAAAAAGAGTCACTTACCTGGGCTAAAGGCGTCATAGATGCTTCTAAGGCCAATGAGTCGGCTGAAAGAGCCACAAATTCAGCTGTGTTAACGGCTAATAAAGTAAAACGAATCAGATCACCTGATGAACCCCTGCCTTCGAAAAAGGCAAGAGGCCCTAATGTCACCATCAACAGGACACTCACCAAGCCCTTCAATGAAGTGGCGAAGGAGAGTCTAGTGATGGCTGTTATAGACAGAAGTAGTGAGGATGGATCCATCCTCAAGGACAAATGGAGTCATGTACAATCAGCCATTATGGCTCACTACCTCGATGTCCGTAGAGAAATGCCGGGCAAACCACCAATCTGCAACGATGCAGGATGGCATCAGGGAAGAGTAAAGCTCTTATATTTCGGTGATGCCAGATCAGTAGACCTGTATAAGGCTGCTCTGAGTCGAGCGGGTGAGGTGTGGCCGGGTGCCCAGTTGGATGTTGTCGAAAAAAACAACATCCCTAGTCACCCTAGAGCCATCACCTGGGTTACAGAAGAGCCCTCCAACCCGGCTGACATCTTAGAAATAATAAAAGATTCCAATCCTGGTCTGCCGGCCCATAATTGGAGAATCAGCAAGGTGGGTGAGGCGGATGGTAAAAAGCGGCAGGTCAATCTTATCCTAAACGCTGAATCCACCTCCCATATACAAGGTGCGAGTGCAACCCTACAATATGGCTTCGAGACTATAGTCTTGAAGATATACAAGCAGGATATAGCTCCCACTGCAGAAGGTGAGCAGTCCACCGTGGCACTTCCTGGAAGTGCGGAGGTACCTACGCCTATTATTTCTGGTGACTCCAACTCTAACAGAAGATCTGTAACGTCCTTCTCTGAGGACAAAAGCTCTACTTCGGACACAGAGAGGCTGAGGGGAGTCTCCGGACTCTTTGACGCATCTGGCGGGGACATGCTTCTCGACGATACGGACGAAGAGTTCGATAACACCCTTGTCGGGGTGGATGTTAATCTGTCAATTACCAATGATGGTAAGAATTCTACAGATTAACCTCCATCACGCTAAAGCAGCCTCAGCGGCTCTATTGCTGCGCCTGTCCACAGGCGCAGTAGACATCGTCCTGATACAGGAGCCCTACGTAGTGGGAGGAAGGGTGTGCGGTATTAGGACACCCAACTTTAAACTGCTTGTGGCCAACTGTGAAGGCACTCCAAGAACCTGCATTTTGGCCAGGAAAGATCTAAGTATCTTTCTCCTGACTAATGTAAGTGGTAAAGACCAAACAGCTGCTAGCCTGGAGATCGGTAATCGCATATATTGGGTGGTCTCCAGCTACTTGCCTTATGAATCTGTAGTACCGACTGCTCTATTCAGGGAAGTAGTGGAAGAAGCAACGTCTGACGAGATCGAGCTGATTATTGGCGCAGACACGAACGCTCATCATACTATCTGGGGTAGTACGGATATAAACAATAGGGGTGATTCGCTTCTTGACTTTATTCTAACTACCAACCTTAGTATTTGTAACATAGGTAACAAACCGACCTTTACAATTAAAGACAGACAGGAGGTACTCGACGTAACGTTTGCTACTGACCGGCTGTCAGACAAAATTATTGGGTGGAATGTACTGGACGACCACTCATTCTCAGATCACCATTATATTGAGTTCAAACTCGCGGAAAAAGCGCCTAAACCTGCCGTCCACAGAAATGTAAGGAAGACAAAGTGGCACCTGTATGAGAAGAATTTCAAGAAAGTCCTCAACTCTAAACTTCTGTACGAACCGAATGACAAAGCCGGTCTGGATAATCTGGTCGATCATATCACCACATCATTCAATAGTTCCCTTGAAGAAGCCTGTCCGAAAACAAGGTACAAGGGTAAAACTAAACCCCAATGGTGGACTTCTGAGCTAACGGCTATGAAAAAGACCTGCAACAAGCTATTCAATAAGGCTAAATCTACTGGGGTCGCTAATGATTGGGATGCCTATAAAGAGCAACTCAAGATCTATAAGAAGGAGCTTAGAAAGGCGCAAAGGCGCTCTTGGTATACCTTCTGTGGTGAAGTGGAAAAGGTCTCCGACGCCGCTAGGCTGAGGAAGATATTATCTGCTTCACCCTGTACAGTGGGATATTTACAGGATGAGGCAAATAACTGGACCAAAAACAGCGAGCAGTCGCTCAATGTACTGCTCGACACACATTTCCCGGGCAACTCTGTAACAGAACCCGAGGATCAGCAGGACCAACAAGAGTGCGAGTGGACTGCGAGCGTCGCTAGCTTCTTGACTGAGAGATCCAGAATAAGCTGGGCTATTAACAGCTTTGAGCCCTTCAAGTCACCTGGACCAGATGGCATCACTCCAGCAGAAATGCAGAAAATGTTAAAGTACATTATCCCCTGGCTGGAGAACATTTATGTAGGCTGTATCAGGCTTTCATACGTCCCTAATCGGTGGAGGGATACCAAAGTGGTATTCATACCTAAAGCGGGAAAGATATCACACACTAGGCCAAAAGACTTCAGACCAATTAGCCTATCCTCCTTCCTATTGAAAGGTCTGGAAAGACTTTTAGATCATTTCATTAGGGAAAACCTGGATACAAAACTCCTGTCGGGGAACCAACATGCCTACAATAAGGGCAAGTCTACAGAATCAGCCCTGCACGAACTTGTGAGCACTATCGAATCGTCCCTGCATTTCAAGGAATTCACCATGGTGGCATTTCTTGACATAGAAGGGGCTTTTAACAACATTCACTCAGATGCGGTAATTGCGGCACTGTCACATCTAAAAGTTAACAATAGTTTGATTAGACTAATTCAAAGTCTGCTCACCAGAAGACGCATAACAGCATGTCTAGGGTCCACAACTCTAACAAGGTATGTAAACAGAGGGACCCCGCAAGGAGGAGTACTGTCTCCACTAATTTGGAACCTAGCGGTGAATGAAATCCTGCTAGATCTAGAACGTTGTGGCTGCAAGGTCGTGGCATATGCGGACGACGTGGCAATCGCAGTGAGTGGCAAATTCGTAAACGTCCTCAGAGACATCCTACAGGTGGCTCTGAACAAGTTGGTTAGATGGGCCAGAAGCAGCGGTTTGGGCGTTAACCCCAACAAGACAGAATTGGTTCTCTTTACTAGGATGAATAATGTCCCACATGTGGACCCTCCACCTCGGATAAATGGAACAGATCTAGTCTTTTCTGAAAGTGCAAAATTTTTAGGAATAATTCTAGATAGGAAGATGTTATTTAGACTTAACGTATTGGAACGTGTAAGGAAGGCCAACGTCGCCTTATATTCCTGCAAAAAGGCTGTAGGGTCGCGGTGGGGACTCTCTCCTAAAATCGTCCACTGGATATATATAGCAGTAGTTCGTCCAATACTGTTATACGGTATTGTGGTATGGTGGACGGCAACTGACAAACTAACCATTACCAACCTACTAACAAAGGTTCAGAGAACTGCCTGCCTGAGTATAAGCGGAGCCTTAAGGACTACAGCGACCGAGTCTCTACAAGCCCTACTCCATATACTGCCGATTAATATTGTGGCGAGAGAAGTTGCAACCAAAGCGGCAATAAGATTAAACTGCCTATCACTGTGGAGGTACAAGAACTATGGTCACATGAGGATATCAAAGTGTAGTGCTATGGTAACCGACCGAGTGGACTATATACCAACTGTGTACACCTTCGAGAGAAATTACATCACTATGATTCCCGCCAGAGACGAATGGGTCGGCAGAATACCAGGTAATAGAGACCATCTCCACTTTTACACGGATGGTTCGAAGCTTGATGAAAAGGTTGGCTTCGGAGTACACTGTGAAGAACTTAGTCTGGATATAGCTCACAGACTACCAGATACCTGCAGTGTCTATCAAGCCGAAATAATGGCAATATGGGAAGTCGCCAAGTGGCTGAGTCGCAACATAGTAACCAACACTGGCGTTGTCATTTACTCGGACAGCCAGGCTGCCATCAATTCTCTGGAGGCAACATCCCTAAATTCACAAACAGCCCTCGACTGCCGCAGATCTCTTAACGAGATGGCTGAGCAGTTTAATATACACCTCATATGGGTGCCTGGGCATAGGGATATCCCGGGGAACTGCAAAGCCGATGAACTTGCTAGGAAAGGGACGACATTACAAATTCTCGAAGAATTTGCATATATTGGTGCGCCACTATCCACGTGCAAGCTTTGGCTTAGGCAAGAGGCAATCAGGCAGTCCAACGAAAGATGGACAGAAATCGGCACCTGCAGGGTAGCTAGACAAATCTGGCCAACGTATGACCTGAGAAGGTCAAAATATCTTCTCGCACTAGAGAGGAAACGATTGTCTACGTTAGTACAGGTTCTGACGGGACACTGCTTGATCGGCGAACACGCCAAAAGATTGGGTATTGACTCCAATGACTTCTGCCGAAGCTGTGGAGATGAGGAAGAAGTGGAGAGCATTGAGCACTTGCTTTGCGACTGTCCCGCTTTGAGTAAACGACGACTGGACATACTGGGGTCGGCCTTTTTAGGCAGCCTAACAGATCTGTCTAGTACTGATATTCGTACTATCGATAAATTTATATATCAAACAGGTTGGTTTCGATGAGGGGCATTTCAGCTAGTGGTAACACTAGGGACCTAAACTGGTCTATGTGAGCTTGTAAAAAAAATACGGCTGCCACCCTAACCTAACCTAACCTAACCGATTGTATTGGAGGGAGCAGCTGTAATTATCGCATACCGAGCATTTTTGTTCATGTATTTCCTATATAATACTTGCAAGATATATCAAAATATGGGCTGTGCCACGCCCACTGGTCTTATTCCGCCCATTTGTAAGGCAATCACGTAGACTGCTACCAGATAAATATACGCAAAATGAGCAATATAATTCAATTTCAAAATTTGGCTTATATGGGAGGTGGCACGCCCATTGGTCAGATCCCGCCAATTTTTGGACCAATCACGTGGACTGTCACCAGATACATATGTACAACATTGCAGCACTCTAGATAAAAAATTGTGCAAGATATATCAATTTCGAAATTTGACTCCCATTGGTCCGATCCCGCCCATTTTCTGACCAATTACGTAGAATGCCACCAGATACATATACACAACATGGCAGCACTCCCGATAGCAAATTGTGCAAGATATCAAAATTTGGTCTATGTGGGCGGGGCCACGCCCATTGGGCCGATCCCGCCCATTTTTGGACCAATCACGCAGACTGCCACCATATACATATACACAAAAATTCCAGCACTCTCGCTAATATATTGTGCAAGTTATATCAATTTCAAAATTTGGCTTATATGGGCGGGGCCAAGCCCATTGGTCCGATCCCGCCCATTTTTTGACCAATTTCGTAGAATGCCACCAGATACATATACGCAACATTGCAGCACTCCCTCTAGCAAATTGTGCAAGATATCAAAATTTCAAAATTTGTTCAATGTGGGCGGGGCCACGCCTATTGGTCCGAACCCGCCCATTTTTGGACCAATCACGTAGATCGCCAACGGATACATATACACAAAATTCCAGGTCTCTCGCTAACAAATTGTGCAAGATATCACATTTTTAAAATTTGGTTTATATGGGCGGTGCCACGCCCATTGGTGCGGTCCCGCCCGTTTTTGGATCAATCACGTGGACTGCCATCAGATACATATGTACAACATTACAACACTCTTACTAACAAATTGTGCAAGATATATCAATTTCAAAATTTGGCTTATATGGGCGGGGCCAAGCCCATTGGTCCGATCCCGCCCCTTTTTTGACCAATTACGTAGAATGCCACCAGATACATATACGCAACATTGCAGCACTCCCTCTAGCAAATTGTGCAAGATATCAAAATTTCAAAATTTGGTCAATGTGGGCGGGGCCACGCCTATTGGTCCGAACCCGCCCATTTTTGGACCAATCACGTAGATCGCCAACGGATATATATACACAAAATTCCAGGTCTCTCGCTAACAAATTGTGCAAGATATCACATTTTTAAAACTTGGCTTATATGGGCGGTGCCACGCCCATTGGTGCGGTCCCGCCCGTTTTTGGATCAATCACGTGGACTGCCATCAGATACATATGTACAACATTACAACACTTTTACTAACAAATTGTGCAAGATATATCAATTTCAAAATTTGGCTTATATGGGCGGGGCCACGCCCATTGGTCCGGTCCCGCCCATTTTTTGACCAATTACGTAGAATGCCACCAGATACATATACGCAACATTGCAGCACTCCCGCTGGCAAATTGTGCAAGATATCAAAATTTCAAAATATGGTCTGTGTGGGCGGGGCCACGCCCATTGGTCCGATCCCGCCCATTTTTGGACCAATCACGTAGACTGCCACCATATACATAACATTTCAGCACTCTCGCTAACAAATTGTGCAAAATATCTCAATTTCAATTTCTAGCTAAAAATTTTTCTCAATACCAAAATTTGACCCATATGGGCGGGTCCACGCCCACTTGATATATCGAAAATCCAAGTACCCTATTTTCAGCACCCCCAATACATGTACATTCTGTGAAAATTTCAAGATGATCGGTCAAGCCGTTTAGACGTCTATACGGAACAAACAAACAAACCCACAAACAGACACTCTCTTTTATATATGTATATAGATATAGATAACGAATCCCGCGAAATATAAAAATCGGTCAAATGTATGCAAAATATCCCGAATTCATGAGAGTACTAGCAGTGACCCTCAGAAAGAATGAAGGTAATATCTCTGTTGGTTAAAAAGTTATATTTGTTTCAAAATGCAAAGACCATATTAATTGTGTTTTATTTCAATGCAAAATTTCTCTACAAAATGCCTAAGTATTGATGGGAGTTGAATGTTAAGATCTTTTTGAGAGTATTTTTTGATGAACTTATTTTGTGAGATTACATAATAGTATTTATTAAAGCCTTTAATAATAAATTAAAAGACTTCATATAAAAAGAGTGATAATTCACGGATTTTTTTAGTGATATTATTACACTAAGACATTTTAAAAAATATTCTTATGAATTTCGCGGATTATGAAGTCGGCAATGACATACAGTAATTATGTGCTCATCCGGGCTAACTTACATTGTATGAATTCGCTTAAAACCATAATATATCTTAAGAGGGAAACTAATAATAAATGGATTTATTTTGAGGCTATGTAAATTTTGCAAAGTACATAATTTGAACAATCATCAAAATAAAATGACGCGCCTCTGATTTCGGAATAGATCTGTAAAAATCCGTTTAATTCATATGAACTTTGGAAAATTTTAAAAAAGTGAATAAAATTTCAGAGGCTCATTATTTTGTTACGCGCCCCTGATTTTAGGATTCGCAATGTAAAAAACCTTCTGGGACAATTAGTTCAGCTCGATCTATGTTAACTGTCGAAGTGCCCCGCGAAATGCACTATAAAAAAAACGCAAAAGTTTTACTAAGGTTTGGAGAGCTCTAGGGTTGGTTCCATTTGGAGCACATCATCGGCACCTATATGGATTTGTAGGTACTTCCAGCCACTATAATCGCTTCTTCAGTGATGTTTGATTCGATAGAGGGGCGCGCTGACCGTGATCAAAAAACAATAAACACTTCAAATCGCATTTCCAAAAGTTATGAGCTATATTTTTTCGCGGAAAGATCTCACATAAACAATGCCCACAAAAAATTCTTCCTCCATGTGTCACTCGTAGTTGTTGTAACTGACCAGTACCTCTAGAAGGCATAGTTTGGCCACAACCTCTAAAAGAATGAATAAATATATTAAAATTTCTATGGTTTTTTCTACATTTTTGAAATGGTCATCTTTTAAAGTATTTAAGATAATAACAAAATGTGTTGGGAAAAAACTTTTATGTTTTTGGTTTATCGAATTCCATCAACTTTTGTACCGATATCTGTACACAACGCGAGAAAAGTGAATACTAACGGCCTGTTTCTGTATTTCTAACGAAAGTCTCTGCAAACGAAAACCAATCACTCACTTTCGTCTGGAATTTGGTTTCTCTAAGGTTCGTTCGTTCGCCTGGCTTTACGTCAATGACGTTAACAATTTACCAATTGGCAAATAATGTAATTGCCAGGTCAATAATTTCACAACTTCCGGTCTAAAAAAGCACACATTTTTGTGTGGTCGACCTTAGAAAATACAACTCTGAATCCTTTACTCTAGTGGTGGCCAAAAATCAACCCTGGGTGGTTCAGCTGAGCTGATCCAACACTCTCATTTCTTTCTCTCTCTGTCTCACGTCTCTCTCATTGTGCACTGATGAATTTTTCCATCTTAGCGAACATCTAGTTATTTTTTGCTTTTAATAACGTTTTTATTGCATTGTTCCTATCAGTCGACAAATAAAATAAAGTGACTCGATCTGACACTTGTGTTCGCCCAGATGACAGCAAAGAGAGATAAAGAAACCAAAATTAACACTGAAATGATTACGTTTTCGTACGAGTTCATTATCGTGCGACTTGCCGTTGTGATGGTAGTTAGTGAAACCCAAATCAGCTGTTTGTCGCCTGGCAAGCGAACGAAAGCAAAATTTTAAGTTACAGAAACAGGCTGTAACATAGATTACCCACAATGAAAAAATTTTACTTTTGCCCATATACCCTCGTATCACTAAAGTGAGGGTATAAAAGGTATCTAGAGAGAAAGCAGTACGCCATTTAAATTTATTATACCCTACACCACACCGTGGTACAGGGTATTATGACTTTGTACATTTGTTTGCAACGGATAATCGATCGACATAGAATCACTTTTTGAGTCGATTTATCCATGTCCGTCTGTCTGTCCATGTATTCTTGTGATCAAGGTGCAGGTCGTATTTATTGTCCGATTGTGATGACATATAGCACAGTCCTCTTTTTTGGCCCAAGGACGATCCCTATTGGTCAAAATCGGTTCATATTTAGATATAGCCCCCATATATATGTTACCCCCGATTAGACATGTAAGTGCTGTAGAAACTGTATTTTATATCAGATTTGTACGAAATTTGGCAGAGAGAGTTCTCTTACTACATGAATGAATACTGCCAAATATGGGGAAAATCGGTTTAGATTTCGATATAGCCCCCATATATATGTTTCTCCCGATTTGACATGTAAGCGCTGTAGAAGCCGTATTTTATATCCGATCAGTACGAAATTGGGCTGAGAGAATTTTCGTATTACATGAATGAACACTACCAAATTCGGGGAAAATCCTTTCATATTAAGATATAGCCCCCATGTATATGTTTCACCCGATTTGATAGAGGGTTAATTAATTTTGTTATGTAGGTAGGATAGTACTCTTTGAGAAATTGCCAAAAGTATTACTGTACTGTTTACACGTGTTTTGTTATAACATATTTCCACAGGTACTATATTTTTGTCAAATTGGAATTTTAGTGGAATTAAACTTTTTTGTATCAAGAGACTTCAGGAAGATTTTGGTACCAGAAGAAAGGTGAAAGTGTCCTCTTTAAGCTTATATATACTTTTTTAATTTTAATAAAATTACTCGGGAAAAAGTTTATTGTTCTTTTTATTTTACCTGTTCATATGATCATGTTGTAGGTACACCAAGCCAAGTTGTGTGTGTTTTATAATAAATTTATCATATTTATGAAATCTTAACCCTTTTTTAGTTTTTTGGGTCGTTTTTTATTTACCTATGTTTATGCTACTATGAACAGAGTATGACACTATACATGTAAGAAAAGGATAAAATCCAGTGGTATTAATTTGCAAAATTATATCCAAGCAAAAACAATAACATTTTAGAATATTAATAAAATGGAGAACATCAGCTATAAAGAAGTAGCCGAAGAGTATTTTAGAAACAAAAAGAAGGAAGATGTTTTAAGATACGTTCAAAGCAAAATAAGTTCCTCAAGAATCGAATTACAATTGGAACTGCAAAATAAAGTAAATATTATCATCAACAACTTAACTAAGCGCTACAAACAAGTTGGATGGAATAAACATACATTTTATAAGACCTTTGCAATATGGTTAGAGGGCGAATTTAGTGTCCAAGTATCCAAAATCAGAACAATTGTGGGAGACCGCCAAAATCACTCGGCAACTGTAGCGACAGATCTAAAAGGCGGAAACTTAAGGATATCAATGAAGAAATCGGATGTGAAACTATTGCAGAAGCTTGTTACATCAATTGCGATCACAAAAACAACGCACAAAAGCCGAAATTGTTGAAAAAGTTTTAAACGCTAGTCCTCTGAGAACAAAACGGATTATTAAGAGCATTCCAACTCCAAGCGATGAAAAACAGTTCTCAAATGAAGAGGCATTAGCATTATTTTTGGATTTGAAGTGAACAAAACACCAATATACACAGCTCAGGGTGCGTGCGATTGAAAAAGGCTCAAATCTGTATCCATCATATCATCACATACTACACTATTAAAATCACATCGAGTTCGGCAGAGGTAAAACTTCAAGACCTACTTAATCATACAGCTCAACGCTTGCTACAATCATTTAAAGGACATGATTTGAAGAAATATGGGAACTGCAAGTTAACTCTCTTTTGCAAATGGGGATGTGATGGTTCTTCTGGACAAAAACAATACAAGCAATCTGTATGAGAAAATACTTCAGACGCAGATATGTTCATGGTGTCATTTGTGCCATTGCGATTGATAAAGAATTTGGAAGACTCGGAACCTTCGACCAGTACGATGCAGACAAAGGATGTTTGGAAAAATCAAACACCATCTTCTACAAAATACTGCAGACCAATAAAATTTGAATTTAAAAAAGATACTCATGATACCATTAAAAAAGAAGTCAATGATATAAGAACCCAAATTACAAGACTGCAACCATTAGAAGTAGAAATTGAAGGCCAGACAATTGAAGTTAACTACCAATTAGTGCTAACGATGATAGATGGAAAAGTTGGCCAGACTTTGACTGACACAAAGGCTTCATCCAACTGCATTATATGTCAATCTACATCAAGCAAATTAAACCAAATCCCGGAAAATTCCGTAGATAATACTGATGCATATGAATTTTGATTATCGTCACTACATTAAAGAATACGATTTATGGAACACATACTTAAAATCAGTTATGATTTGGATTTTGGACCTACAGGATCAATAAGAAACAATGACACCAACAAGGTTTTAAGAAATTTAAAAAAGAAACATGTTCAGGATGAATTTCTCAAATGTGGGTTGATTATAGACCAACCAAAACAAGGATCAGGCAATGATGGGAATACAGCAAGAAGGTTCTTTTCTGATCGGGAAAAAGGATCTGAAATAACTGGTGTTGATATAAACCTCATATCAAGATTTAAAACAATTATCTATGTACTACTATGCCATAAACAAATTGATGCTAAAAAATTAATTAATATACCAAGGAAACTGCACGAATATATACTACCAAATATCCATGGAGAAATATGTCTGCAACAGTTCACAAAATTCTTTGTCGTGGAGGAGATGTCATTAAGCATCATTTGGTACCAATCGGAGATCTATCAGAGGAAGCCCAGGAAAAAAGAAATAAGTATTAAATGTTTTATAGAGAGCACAATACCAGAAAAATATCTCGAGATTGTATGTTCAATGGAAATTAGAACATCGGGACTCAGATGAAGATGCAAGAGGGCTGCT
The DNA here is from genome assembly GCA_963930755.1 of Eudasyphora cyanicolor. Taxonomy (NCBI): domain Eukaryota; kingdom Metazoa; phylum Arthropoda; class Insecta; order Diptera; family Muscidae; genus Eudasyphora; species Eudasyphora cyanicolor. Next base: position 98,889,228 of record OZ005737.1, read on the forward strand.
AGAGGGCAGAAATACGGAACAAAATATGGATTATTTGCAGGCAATTTTTCAACGGAAGGAATAAAAATTATTTTACTGTTTTTGTTACTTATATAAGTAAAAAACAAGTAAGAAAGTTCAGTCGGGTAAACCGAATTATGGATCCCCTCACCTTGAATCACATAAAAATATTCGTAAATTTATTTATTTATTTATTTATTTATATGAATTACAATACAAAGTAAATTTATATTCTAATTTTAAGGTCCAGGGAAAGGCCGGGTTACAAAGACCATATGGCTAAATGTTTGCAGCGACAGAACAGAGCCTCTGGTGGGAATCGAACCCACGACCCTCAAACTCATAGGCGAGTACGCTACCAACTCGCCTACTGGGGCGCTCGATCGTAAATTTATTTATGTTTGTTTTAATTAAATTATTATCAATTTAAACTGCATTTAATAACATTAAAGTATGTATGTGTTATTAAAGTTAACAGCTGTTATCTTTTGGTGTAAAATGGTCCATTTGTGTGGGAGGTACCAAAAGGGCCAATAAAGGCCACTTTTCTCTAGACACTAGGTACTCGAAAAGCATTACACTGTACAAAATTTCAAGTTTGTGTATGCACTGGTATTAGAGTTAAAAGCTATTAACTTTTGGTACAAAAAGGTCCATTTGTGTGGCAGGTACAGAAGGAGCGTGCCAATAACTCCCACTTTTCTCTGGACTCTGGGTATTATAAAGGCATTACACTATACAAAATTGCAAGTATTTATATGAACTGAGGACATACTGGGGTCGGTTTTTCTAGGCAGCCTAACAGATCTTTCCAGTACCGATATTCGTACTATTGACAAATTTGTATATCAAACAGGTTGGTTTCGATGAGGGGCATTTCAGCCCGTGGTAACACTAGGGACCTAAACTGGTCTATGTGAGCTTGTATAAAAAATACGGCTGCCACCCTAACCTATACCTAAACCTATATGAACTGATTAAAGCCATAAACGGTTAACTTTTGGTGCAAAATGGTCCATTCGTTTGGGAGGTACCAAAAAAGGAGTGGCGACTTCTCCCATTTTTCTTGACGTGTTATTCAGCAAGAAGATTTCAGTAAAAGTTTACCCTTTGTGGGGTAGGTACTAGAAGGAGTGGACCAATATGGCCCATCATCGTACATAGCCGGAGATAGAGAAAAATATTACAGCATACCAAATTTGAAGTAATCGGTTACTGGTAAATGTAAACAAAATATCCAACGATCCACACCCGCCCCCAAATTCTAATCTAAACAAACTCCTCAGCTGGCTGCCGGCAAAACGATAACGACAACGCTCGATTCATAGTTCATCTTAAAGATTTGTTACATATATCTATGTGTGCCTGTGTGTGTATCGTCAAACCGTCCATTCCTCATTCATAGCTTACTTCAGTGCATGTTAGACCGTTTATAGCAAATGATGCTAAAAGTGAAAGTTGCTGCGATCTTTGATTTCCGGACCGAAAAAGTTTCCATTTGGCCTACAAGACTTCCATAAAAATTTTTGTGCCGATCGGATAACCCTAGGGTTTGCACAAAGTTCATTCAAAATTTAGAACACACTTTATAGGGGAAATATTTTTTTATTCAAAAATCGTATGTTTAAGTAAGTAAAATTACATTTCTTTGTATTATTAATTAATAAATAGTTTTTAAATATTGAGATCGGTGAAAAAAAAAACAAAAAATACAATTATTTCAATATTATATTAGATCTCACTTGTTATGTGAGGGACATTTTCTACGATATTCTTCAATGCACTGTAATATAAATTGATTTTGCTCTTCGTCTTTCGTAAGTATTCTGTTGTAATCATTCATAAATTGTACACCGCGTTCAGCAGTGTCGTTAACAACAAACAGATTGCGACAAACATCGAGAGCATCTTGATAATCTTCATTTACTTCCCAAATGGATGGGTCATGCTTTAAAAATTCAGTACTCAATCCAAAAGCACCGAAAAAATGTTTGGTTTTGTATGAGACGAAATCGCTCAAATTATTACACAGCAATAGTTTCGGGTCGAAGAATTTTCGATCGTTTTCCAGATTTACGACGGGCTCTGTTGATTGCAGATGCCTAATCATTTTTCGTTTCTCTTCGAGTGAAACATCCGAATCGAAAAATGCCAAAGCCATTGATTCTAGGGCCAAATATCACAAATGATTTTTCCATTTCTTCAAAACCGCCTCAGACACATCTTGTCTTTTAACAAGTGTATATCTTGATTTGGTGCTCGTATGGCATTTTGCATGTAAACCACGCCCACTGGACTCTCGTTTTGTCAATGCAAACTGCTCTAGAAATAGGTATATTTTTAAGGCATAAATGCCTTTTCCCATGAACCTTGCGTGGGATGTTGGACCAGGTGTTCGGAAGTTATCGCCGACACCACCGAGAAACATTATTGGGAATTGTAATAGTTCCTTGTAATCAGCTCGGATTTGTGTTTCATTTAGCTGTTTAATGCAGAATTTCTTAATGACTTCGCAGTCAGTATTACTTATTTTTGAGCGTACAGTTGGATCTTCGAGTCCGTTTTTAAACGATTTGTGGTCGAGACTTACCCAAACGGCAGCAAAACGATTAAAAATAGGCACTTCAGGACCATATATCGCCGAAGTTTAACCTCAAACACATGTTTCAATACTATCTCCATCATGTGATGAGAACATGGGAACTTGATTAATTTTCGATCTAATTTGTTCTGCAACAAAATGCACGATCCAGTGTTTTTACCTGTATTTGATGAGTGTATCATGAACGACTTTGGCCATCTTTTCTCCAGTACCAGCCGGGATTTTGGGCTGGTACTGGTAATTTTTTGACCACATTTTTCACGATGCGACCCACTGTGGGGCAAAACAGGCATTATTATACTACTAATATCTCAGTCAAAAGTTTACCGATTAAGAAAATAAATTATTTTTCTCTAGAAGTGGGTCTTTTGCTTACAAAATTGGTATACACAAATTTAAGGCAACAAGAGTCACACCAACATATTATAAAGGCCGACATCTTTTATCTTTCTTACTCAATTTTGTGATTATTCTTCTTACTAAATTTTATTATTGTTTGATAAAAGCATGTGATCTACAAGAAATCAGTGCACATTGACTGATATAATAACCAATAAGTACAAGAAGGTAGGGAAAATTTAAAAAAAAATATATTGCATATAGACAGAAACTTAAATACGGCATACAATTCTTAAAAATGTATATATTTCGATGCATTTTAAAGTTCTTTATTTTGATATTAGAAATAATAATCAAACGCAACATGTGGAAAATTCTAATGGAAAATCCCTCAACTCCCAAAAAATAAATCAAAAATCCGCAAAAATGGGATATTTTACTTTTAGTCCTATATCTTTGATATGAAAAGCCACGCTCGGGATTCCCTTTGCAGTCGATTTTGTTACACCCTAATACAAATAAATAAAAAAATTAACAATTTAGCTTTGCGATTGGAGAAAATCGATCGAACTTTTGAAATTTATGTAAAAAAAGGTCCAAATCGGAGAAGGGTGGCAACCACACCAATTACAATTTTGGCTTTGGACTTTCTCTAACAGATTCTGTGAAACGTCTCCTTTAAAATGAGTATAAATTTGATATACTTTGTGTAACAAACTTTTTCCACAAGACCTAAATACGAATTGGACTTTTTTCGCCAAAAAAGCTCCAAAAATGACATTTTTTCAAAAATTTGAATTTATAGGGCCACAACTTTTTTATTTCTTGACATATCGATTCTTTTTTTCATGATATTGTAAATTTTATTGGCAATCCACACGCGAACAAAATCAGTAAGCTTTTGACTGAGATATTGGCTAAACTCCAAGGCAAAGTCGGCGAAAAAATGAAAAATTCAAATTTAAAATCCACATATCTCGGAAACTATTCAAGATATCTTCAAGCTATAAAATGCCACTCTAATCGGACACTCCATTAGAAGCCGATGAAAATTTTGTATACCCGAGGTGGTCAACTTTAGGGCCCTGTAGCTACGCCCCTGTATGAGATAGGGGGCCCAAGCCCCGGACTTAAACTCTCTAACACCTCTTGTATACACACCCTAAATTTCATCGCCATACGATAAGTGGTTATGAAATGGCAGAATTATGTCCATTTTAGTCAACTGTGCATCGCCTCATCATACGCCCCTTGATAGCTACGTTCCATTTCTTGTGTTTGTTAGCGAAAACCCTCAAAATCGTGTTATTTATTTCTCATAGTTTTTATACAAATCTTGAAATATGTCTTCATAATTTGGGCTCTTGAAATTTTCTAGAAAGCTTGATCTAACTAAACCAAATGACTTCGATGCCTTTGATTCATCTTCTGACAAAATCGACTCAAATTTGGAAAATGTCAGTAGCTTTATAATTTGTGATAACACAAAAACCCCTTCCTTAAATTTGGCATCTGATACGTTGAGAAAAACGGTTTTCTGGTATTCAAATGCGACACTGTTTCCTCTTTTTAGCAAAGCTTTGACGAAATTAAGAATAAGGCAAGTTTATCATGTTACGGCGGCAAAATAATATTTTCATTTTTTATCAAAGCTTTGCATTATGCTTTACCTTGGCTAAGCAAAAATTACAGTTCGTGGTTCGCTCACGACAAATTGTGGGAAGGTCAAATGGCATATTCCGACTGCGATATAATAAATTAGCTTAAGATTCTGAGAGCATATATTTTAAATACAAAATTAAGAAATGCAAACATACTTTGCGCCCGACATACACAGATTTAAACGAGTTTTGCATGAATTGCATTTTGCTGTTCCTCGATATAAAGTCCAAACCCCGTTCTGTTCTCTAGTTTCGATCCATCTGTATAACAGAAAATTCCAGATGTTGTCTGCACTACGGTTCCCTCAATCCAAGATTGTCTGTCAGGTATCGTGGTCTCACACTGAGCAACTATTGATTTTTCAGGTATTCTGTCGGATACTGATGATATGTCAGTTAAATCCACCGTCAATACCTCAGATATCTTTTGATGATATGACTTGTGATCGCTTTCGATCTATTTGCCCATCACTTTGAGTCTCGTCGCCGTGAGGGCAGCTTCATATCTAATCTGTATTTCTATTGGATGGATATTCAAGATCGTCTCCAATGCCCTACTGGATGTGGTTCTCATTGCCCCGCCTACGCCGAGACAACACATATTTTGGACCTTTTGTAATATCATTATGTTGCACTTCTTTTTCATTGATGTCCACCACACTACTGATGCGCAAGTTAAAATAGGTCTGATTACGCTCTTGTAGAGCCAGTGTGTCATACTTGGATTAAGGCCCCATTTTGAGCCAATGGCTCTTCTAGTGCTGGGCACTATGTAGAATTTAGTTTCCTGTCCAGGATTACATACACCTAAGTATTTAACCCTGTTGGATACTGGAATTGTTTTGTTTAGGAAAAGTAATGACCCACTTTATTGACCAATCTTCGTTTTCCTTGTGAACATACATATCTCTGTTTTTCTGGGTTTAAATTTAGATCTCTCGGTCGAGCCCAGTCATATGCAATTTTAAGAGCCGTTTCGGCCCTTCTACAAAGTTGTAGAAGTGGACTAAAATGGAAAAAAATGGACATAATTCTGCCATTTCAACTGACATATCATCAGTATTCTGTCGGATACTGATGATATGTCAGTTAAATCCACCTTCAATACCTCAGATATCTTTTGATGATATGACTTGTGATCGCTTTCGATCTATTCGCCCATCACTTTGAGTCTCGTCGCCGTGAGGGCAGCTTCATATCTAATCTGTATTTCTATTGGATGGATATTCAAGATCGTCTCCAATGCCCTACTGGATGTGGTTCTCATTGCCCCGCCTACGCCGAGACAACACATATTTTGGACCTTTTGTAATATCATTATGTTGCACTTCTTTTTCATTGATGACCACCACACTACTGATGCGCAAGTTAAAATAGGTCTGATTACGCTCTTGTAGAGCCAGTGTGTCATACTTGGATTAAGGCCCCATTTTGAGCCAATGGCTCTTCTAGTGCTGGGCACTATGTAGAATTTAGTTTCCTGTCCAGGATTACATACACCTAAGTATTTAACCCTGTTGGATACTGGAATTGTTTTGTTTAGGAAAAGTAATGACCCACTTTATTGACCAATCTTCGTTTTCCTTGTGAACATACATATCTCTGTTTTTCTGGGTTTAAATTTAGATCTCTCGGTCGAGCCCAGTCATATGCAATTTTAAGAGCCGTTTCGGCCCTTCTACAAAGTTGTAGAAGTGGACTAAAATGGAAAAAAATGGACATAATTCTGCCATTTCAAAACCACTTATCGTATGGCGATGAAATTTTAGGTGTGTATACAAGAGGTGTTAGAGAGCTTAAGTTCGGAACTTGGGCCCCCTATCTTATGCAGGTGCGGAGCCACAGGGCCCTAAAGTTGACCGCCTCGGGTATACAAAATTTGCATCGGCTTATAACTTTTGAATGGAGTGTCCGGTTTTAGTGGCATACTCCTAGACCAGACCTACAATAAACATTTTATAGGTTGAAGATATATTGAATAGTTTCCGAGATATGTGGATTTTAAATTTGAATTTTTCATTTTTTCGCCGACTTTGCCTTGGAGTTTAGCCAATATCTCAGTCAAAAGCTTACCAATATGGTTCGTGTGTTTTTTTATGGATTGCCAATAAAATTTACAATATCATGAAAAAAAGAATCGATAAGATATGTGAAGAAATAAGAAAGTTATGGCCCTGTAAAGTCAAATTTTTGAAAAAATTTCATTTTTGGAGATTTTTTGGCGAAAAAATTCCAATTCGTATTTAGGTCTTGTAGAAAAAGTTTGTTACAAAAAGTATATCAAATTTATACTTATTTTAAAGGAGACGTTTCACAGAATCTGGTACCCAAAATTTTGATTGGTGTGGTTGCCACCCTTCTCCGATTTGGACCTTTTTTTACATAAATTTCTAAAGTTTGATCGATTTTCTCCAATCGCAAAGCTAAATTGTTAAATTTACTTTTTATTTATTTGTATTAGGGTGTAACAAAATCGACTGCAAAGGGAATCCCGAGCGCGGCTTTTCATATCGATAATATAGGACTAAAAGTAAAAAATCCCATTTTTGATGTATTTTTTGGGAATTGAGGGATTTTCCATTAGATATTTCCACATGTTGCGTTTGATTAATATTTCTAATATCAAAATAAAAAACTTTAAAAAAAATTCATCGAAATATATACATACATTTTTAAGAATTTTATGCCGTATTTGCGTTTCTGTCTATATGCAAAATATTTTTTTTAATTATACCCTACACTACACTGTGGTTATACAGGGTTATAATAAACTTTGTAACACCCAAAATGAGCCGAAATAGACCCATCGTTTATTTTACCGATCGACTCAGAATCATTTTCTGAGTTGATTTAGCTATGTTCGTCTGTCCATCTGTCTGTCTGTCCGTCTGTCTGTGCATGTATTCTTGTAATCAAAGTACAGGTCGCAATTATGATCCGATCTCGACGAAACTTTACACATATTTTTTTGGCCCAAGAACTATCCCTATCAGAGTATGAAGCCGCCGAGCCGAGCCGCCGATTTTAGCCGCCGCCGCCCTTTTTTCACCAGCCGAAGCCGCCGCCGATCTTTGCGGCTAAAATCGGCTGAAACACAGCCGCCGTTCCATAGAAAAACTTATGGATATATACAATTTACATTTTTGATAAGCAAATAACCATATAACAGATATATCGTCCCCTCAATAGAAAAATATTATATAAACATAAACACATTTTAATAATCTACGCAATTGGTTGTATATCTAGTAAAAATTTGGGGAAATTCTACTTCCACAATAAAAGCCTACGTGCCGATATCGAGTTTCAATATCACAAAAACTTCAAATATGATTTTCTCGAAACGATAAATAAATTCTACCCTGCTCATTTATTGGGGGACGATATGGAAAGTGATTTTCGTTTTGATTCGTTTGTTGTCACAAGAGGGAACTTAACATTTATTAAAAATGAGTATATTGATAGTAATTGAAAAATAATTATAAAAATATTTTTTTAAAGGAAATAATAAGATTTTTTATTTATGATTAGATTACTTACACATAGAGAAACAAATATTTTCGGAAAAAAGGCAATGGAGTATTACAGAATTGTAATACTGCATGTAAATTAATACCTCCGTTGTAAAGAATGCTAAGTCTACTTGGTACGTTATACTGGAGATTGCATGTCTAAATTGTCTTCAGTCAAATCCATCAATTCAATGAAGGTACAAGGTAATTCTACACAAATTTAAAATTTCACTTAAACGACGATTCGCCTCTCCTGAAAACAACCAGTTTCGACTTACTTTGAAAATCGAGTATATCATAGAGCCGCCTAGCGTCAATTTTATGACTTATAATTGTATGGAAATCGATGATTTTTATACACGCCACCATAAGACGATTTAGCCATGTCCGTCTGTCTGTCTATCTGTTGAAATTACGCTACAGTCCGTAATAATAGAGCTAGGTTAATCAAATTTAGTATAACTTCTTCTTATAGTTGCAGGTCGTTTGGGATTGCAAATAGGCCATATTGGTCAATGTTTTGATATAGCCCCCTGTAGAGGTCGCTCCAAATTATGGTTTTTTAGCCATAGATACCGCATTTTTAAAGCAATTTTGCTGAAACTTTGCAGTTTGTATTTTATTTTGACAAAAAATCATCACAACAAAAATTTTACATTCATATTTCATATTTTGTTATAGTCACCCTATAGAGGCCGCTCCAAAATATACCTATTTAAGCCATAAATACCACATTTTCTAAGCATTTTAACTGAATCCTTGAATTTTTTATTTTATTTTGGCAAGATTTCATCACAGTAAATTTTTTTTAAAATCGGTTCATATTTGGTTGTATTCCACCTATAGATGTCGCTCCCAAAAAAGCTTGCTTAAGCCATAAACACCATATGCTTAAAGCCATTTTGCTGAAACTTTTCAGTTTGTATTCTACTTATATTTTGACAAGAATTCATGTCAATGAAATTTATACAAATCAAAAGTTTGGCTAAAGAGGCATAAAATTTGGCTAAAAACTGTAGCGTTCGTTTTTTCAATAAATCGTGAGATCTTTTTGTTTAAGCAATGACTTGCTCCATATCCAAAAATCTTTAAGTAATAGAATTGAATGCAATTCATGCTGGAGGGTATATAAGATTCGGCATGGCCGAACTTAACGCTGGTACTTGTTTCAATTACAATTACAATTAACTTAAAAACATCCATTATTTATGAATATATACCAGAGCTTAACTTTTCAACTATTATTTTAAATGTAACCAGTAAGGAAAAACAGAAAGTCGGGCGGCCCGACTATATAATAACATACACCTCCCTAACAATGCGAAAATAGGCATTGCGATAAGAATTTGGCTGTGTTCATTCATATAATAAGAAAACTCTTTATACCCTACACCACACTGTGGTACAGGGTATTATAACTTTGTGCATTTGTTTGTAACACCCAAAAGGAGAAGAAATAGACCCATCGTTTATTATACCGATCGACTTAGAATCACTTTCTAAGTTGATTTAGCTATGTCCGTCTGTCTGTCTGTCCGTATGTCTGTCCGTCTGTGCATGTATTCTTGTAATCAAAGTACAGGTCGCAATTATGGTCCGATCTCAACGAAACTTTACACATATCTTGTTTTAGGCCCAAGGACGATCCCTATTGAATTTGGTTAAAATCGGGTTAGATTTAGATATAGCCCCCATATATATGTTAGCCCCGATTTGACATGTAAGCGCTGTAAAAACTTCAGTTTATATCCGATCAGTATGAAATTCGGCAGAAAGAGGTTTCTTTTTATATGGATGAACACTGTTAAATTTGGAAGAAAGCGGTTCAGATTTAGATATAGCCCCCATATATACGTTACCCCCGATTTGACATGTAAGCGCTGTAAAAATGTTATTTTATATCCGATCAGTGCGAAATTCGGCAGAAAGAGGTTTCTTATTACATGAAGGAATACTGCCAAATTCGGAGAAAATCGGTTCGGATTTAGATATAGCCCCCATATATATGTTACCCCCGATTTCACATGTAAGCGCTGTAAAAACTGTATTTTATATCCGATCAGTATGAAATTCGTCAGAAAGAGGTTTCCTATTATATGAATGAACACTTTTAAATTTGGAAGAAATCGGTTCAGATTTAGATATAGCCCCCATATATACGTTACCCCCGATTTGACATGCGAGCGCTGTAAAAATGTTATTTTATATCCGATCAGTGCGAAAGTCGGCAAAAAGAGCTTTCTTTCTACATGAAGGAATACTGCCAAATTCGGAGAAACTCGGTTTAGATTTAGATATAACTCCCATATATATGTTACCCCCGATTTGATCTGTAAGCGCTGTAAAAACTGTATTTTATATCCGATCAGTGCGAAATTCGGCAGAAAGAGGTTTCTTATTACATGAAGGAATACTGCCAAATTCGGAGAAAATCGGTTCAGATGTAGATAAAGCTCCCATATATATGTTACCCCCGATTTGACATGTAAGCGCTGTAGAGACTGTATTTTATATCCGATCAGTACGAAATTCGACAGAAGGAGATCTTTTTACATGAATGAGTATTCAGGGAAGATCGGTGCAGATTTATATTAAAGCTATAATATATATGTTCCTCCTGATTTGGTATCAAACCGCTATAGAAGTTGTATTTTACTTCCGATCATTAAAATTTTCCAGAAAGATATTTCTCACTTTAGGAACGAATATTGCTTAATTTAGCGATTATCGTTTCAGAATTAGATAATATGTTTCTACCCATTTACCAATTATTCTAAATTATTATGGCAATGACCCTTATAGCATTGTTAGGGAGGTGTAGGGTATTATATAGTCGGCCCCGCCCGACTTTCTGCCTTTCCTTACTGGTTTGAATTTCTTACTGATCGGATATAAAATACGGTTTCTACAGCGCTTACATGTCAAATCGGGGGTAACATATATATGGGGCTATATCTAAATCTGAACTGATTTTCCCCAAATTTTGTATTGCCTCTATATAAGTGTCTCATAAGACTACTCTCTGTCAATTTTTGTACAAATCGGTTCAATAATGATGTGTATACAGAGCATATATGCCAAATCGGAGGTACATTTATATGGGAGCTATATGTAAATTTTAACCAAATTCAATAGGGATCGTCCTTGGACTTAAAGAAAAATATGTGCAAAGTTTCGTTGAGATCGGACAATAATTGTGACCTGTACTTTGATTACAAGAATACATCTACAGACAGACGGACTAAATATCTTATCCTTTTGGTAGTTACAAACAAATGTACAAAGTCATAATACCCTGTACCACAGTGTGGTGTAGGGTATAAAAATGACTATCACAGAGCCGCCGTATGTCAATTTTATGTCGGCTAAGCCATCAAGCCGCCGCCGCCGATCTGTAATTTTCCATGGCAGCCGCCGCCGCCAATTTTGCCTCGGCTTCATTCTCTGATCCCTATTGAATTTGGTTAAAATCGGTTCAGACTTAGATACAGCCCCCATATATATGTTAGCCCCGATTTGACATGTAAGCGCTGTAAATACTTTATTTTATATCCGATCAGTATGGAATTCGACAGAAAGAGGTCTTTTTACATGAATGAGTATTCAGGGAAAATCGGTTCAGATTTATATATAACCTCCATATATATGTTCCTCCTGATTTGGTTTCAAAGCGCTATAGAAGTTGTACTTTACTTCCGAAAATTACAATTTTCCAGAAAGATGTCTCAATTTAGGAGCGAATATTCCTTAATTTAGCGACTATCGTTTCAGAATTAGATAATGTGTTCCTACCCATTTACCAATTATTACAAATTATTATCGCAATGACCCTTATCGCATTGTTAGGGAGGTGTAAGGTATTATATATTCGGTCCCGCCCGACTTTCTGCCTTTCCTTACTGTTTATACCTGTCAATGATTAAGGGTATCCTAGAAATAGTACCAACAATATTTTCTGAAAAGGTAAATCTTACTAAATTTTATTATTGTTTGATAAAAACATGTGATCTACAAGAAATCAGTGCATATTGACTGATATAATAACTAATAAGTACAAGAAGGTAGTGAAAAATTAAAAAAAAAATTTTGCATATAGACAGAAACGTAAATACGGCATAAAATCCTTAAAAATTTATATATTTCGATGAATTTTTTTTAAGTTCTTTATTTTGATATTAGAAATAATAATCAAACGCAACATGTGGAAATTTCTAATGGAAAATCCCTCAATTCCCAAAAAATACATCAAAAATCCCCAAAAATTGGATTTTTTACTTTTAGTCCTATATCTTTGATATGAAAAGCCGCGCTCGGGATTCCCTATTTAAGCCATAAATACCACATTTTCTAAGCATTTTAACTGAATCCTTGAATTTTTTATTTTATTTTGGCAAGATTTCATCACAGTAAATTTTTTTTTAAATCGGTTCATATTTGGTTGTATTCCACCTATAGATGTCGCTCCCAAAAAAGCTTGCTTAAGCCATAAACACCATATGCTTAAAGCCATTTTGCTGAAACTTTTCAGTTTGTATTCTACTTATATTTTGACAAGAATTCATGTCAATGAAATTTATACAAATCAAAAGTTTGGCTAAAGAGGCATAAAATTTGGCTAAAAACTGTAGCGTTCGTTTTTTCAATAAATCGTGAGATCTTTTTGTTTAAGCAATGACTTGCTCCATATCCAAAAATCTTTAAGTAATAGAATTGAATGCAATTCATGCTGGAGGGTATACAAGATTCGGCATGGCCGAACTTAACGCTGGTACTTGTTTCAATTACAATTACAATTAACTTAAAAACATCCATTATTTATGAATATATACCAGAGCTTAACTTTTCAACTATTATTTTAAATGTAACCAGTAAGGAAAAACAGAAAGTCGGGCGGCCCGACTATATAATAACATACACCTCCCTAACAATGCGAAAATAGGCATTGCGATAAGAATTTGGCTGTGTTCATTCATATAATAAGAAAACTCTTTATACCCTACACCACACTGTGGTACAGGGTATTATAACTTTGTGCATTTGTTTGTAACACCCAAAAGGAGAAGAAATAGACCCATCGTTTATTATACCGATCGACTTAGAATCACTTTCTAAGTTGATTTAGCTATGTCCGTCTGTCTGTCTGTCCGTATGTCTGTCCGTCTGTGCATGTATTCTTGTAATCAAAGTACAGGTCGCAATTATGGTCCGATCTCAACGAAACTTTACACATATCTTGTTTTAGGCCCAAGGACGATCCCTATTGAATTTGGTTAAAATCGGGTTAGATTTAGATATAGCCCCCATATATATGTTAGCCCCGATTTGACATGTAAGCGCTGTAAAAACTTCAGTTTATATCCGATCAGTATGAAATTCGGCAGAAAGAGGTTTCTTTTTATATGGATGAACACTGTTAAATTTGGAAGAAAGCGGTTCAGATTTAGATATAGCCCCCATATATACGTTACCCCCGATTTGACATGTAAGCGCTGTAAAAATGTTATTTTATATCCGATCAGTGCGAAATTCGGCAGAAAGAGGTTTCTTATTACATGAAGGAATACTGCCAAATTCGGAGAAAATCGGTTCGGATTTAGATATAGCCCCCATATATATGTTACCCCCGATTTCACATGTAAGCGCTGTAAAAACTGTATTTTATATCCGATCAGTATGAAATTCGTCAGAAAGAGGTTTCCTATTATATGAATGAACACTTTTAAATTTGGAAGAAATCGGTTCAGATTTAGATATAGCCCCCATATATACGTTACCCCCGATTTGACATGCGAGCGCTGTAAAAATGTTATTTTATATCCGATCAGTGCGAAAGTCGGCAAAAAGAGGTTTCTTTCTACATGAAGGAATACTGCCAAATTCGGAGAAACTCGGTTTAGATTTAGATATAACTCCCATATATATGTTACCCCCGATTTGATCTGTAAGCGCTGTAAAAACTGTATTTTATATCCGATCAGTGCGAAATTCGGCAGAAAGAGGTTTCTTATTACATGAAGGAATACTGCCAAATTCGGAGAAAATCGGTTCAGATGTAGATAAAGCTCCCATATATATGTTACCCCCGATTTGACATGTAAGCGCTGTAGAGACTGTATTTTATATCCGATCAGTACGAGAAGGAGATCTTTTTACATGAATGAGTATTCAGGGAAGATCGGTGCAGATTTATATTAAAGCTATAATATATATGTTCCTCCTGATTTGGTATCAAACCGCTATAGAAGTTGTATTTTACTTCCGATCATTAAAATTTTCCAGAAAGATATTTCTCACTTTAGGAACGAATATTGCTTAATTTAGCGATTATCGTTTCAGAATTAGATAATATGTTTCTACCCATTTACCAATTATTCTAAATTATTATGGCAATGACCCTTATAGCATTGTTAGGGAGGTGTAGGGTATTATATAGTCGGCCCCGCCCGACTTTCTGCCTTTCCTTACTGGTTTGAATTTCTTACTGATCGGATATAAAATACGGTTTCTACAGCGCTTACATGTCAAATCGGGGGTAACATATATATGGGGGCTATATCTAAATCTGAACTGATTTTCCCCAAATTTTGTATTGCCTCTATGTAAGTGTCTCATAAGACTACTCTCTGTCAATTTTTGTACAAATCGGTTCAATAATGATGTGTATACAGAGCATATATGCCAAATCGGAGGTACATATATATGGGAGCTATATGTAAATTTTAACCAAATTCAATAGGGATCGTCCTTGGACTTAAAGAAAGATATGTGCAAAGTTTCGTTGAGATCGGACAATAATTGTGACCTGTACTTTGATTACAAGAATACATCTACAGACAGACGGACTAAATATCTTATCCTTTTGGTAGTTACAAACAAATGTACAAAGTCATAATACCCTGTACCACAGTGTGGTGTAGGGTATAAAAATGACTATCACAGAGCCGCCGTATGTCAATTTT
This sequence comes from Eudasyphora cyanicolor, assembly GCA_963930755.1. Lineage (NCBI taxonomy): Eukaryota > Metazoa > Arthropoda > Insecta > Diptera > Muscidae > Eudasyphora > Eudasyphora cyanicolor. The sequence goes on from OZ005737.1 coordinate 98,904,301, forward strand.
ATGTCGGCTAAGCCATCAAGCCGCCGCCGCCAATTTTGCCTCGGCTTCATTCTCTGATCCCTATTGAATTTGGTTAAAATCGGTTCAGACTTAGATACAGCCCCCATATATATGTTAGCCCCGATTTGACATGTAAGCGCTGTAAATACTTTATTTTATATCCGATCAGTATGGAATTCGACAGAAAGAGGTCTTTTTACATGAATGAGTATTCAGGGAAAATCGGTTCAGATTTATATATAACCTCCATATATATGTTCCTCCTGATTTGGTTTCAAAGCGCTATAGAAGTTGTACTTTACTTCCGAAAATTACAATTTTCCAGAAAGATGTCTCAATTTAGGAGCGAATATTCCTTAATTTAGCGATTATCGTTTCAGAATTAGATAATGTGTTCCTACCCATTTACCAATTATTACAAATTACTATCGCAATGACCCTTATCGCATTGTTAGGGAGGTGTAAGGTATTATATATTCGGTCCCGCCCGACTTTCTGCCTTTCCTTACTGTTTATACCTGTCAATGATTTAGGGTATCCTAGAAATAGTACCAACAATATTTTCTGAAAAGGTAAATCTTACTAAATTTTATTATTGTTTGATAAAAACATGTGATCTACAAGAAATCAGTGCATATTGACTGATATAATAACTAATAAGTACAAGAAGGTAGTGAAAAATTAAAAAAAAAAATTTTGCATATAGACAGAAACGTAAATACGGCATAAAATTCTTAAAAATTTATATATTTCGATGAATTTTTTTTAAGTTCTTTATTTTGATATTAGAAATAATAATCAAACGCAACATGTGGAAATTTCTAATGGAAAATCCCTCAATTCCCAAAAAATACATCAAAAATCCCCAAAAATTGGATTTTTTACTTTTAGTCCTATATCTTTGATATGAAAAGCCGCGCTCGGGATTCCCTTTGCAGTCGATTTTGCTACACACTAATACAAATAAATAAAAATAAAAATTCTACAATTTAGCTTTGCGATTGGAGAAAATCGATCAAACTTTTGAAATTTATGTAAAAAAAAGGTCCAAATCAGAGAAGGGTGGCAACCACACCAATCAAAATTTTGGCTTCGGATTTTCTCTAGCAGATTCTGTGAAACGTCTTCTTTAAAATTAGTATAAATTTTATATACTTTGTGTAACACACTTTTTCTACAAGATCTAAATACGATTTGGACTTTTTTCGCCAAAAAATCTCCAAAAATTAAATTTTTTTCAAAAATTTGAATTTATATGGCCCTAACTTTCTTATTTCTTCACATATCTTATCGATTCTTTTTTTCATGATATTGTAAATTTTATTGGCAATCCATAAAAAAATACGCGAACAAAATCGGTAAACTGTTGACTGAGATATTGATAAACTCCAACGCAAAGTCGGCGAAAAAATGAAAAATTCAAATTTAAAATCCACATATCTCGGAAACTATTCAAGATATCTTCAAAATGTTTATTGTAGGTCTGGTCTAGGAGTATCCACAGAAAAAAACGCCACTAAAACCGGACACTCCATCCAAAAGTTGGAATCGGATGACACCTCTTGTATACATACCTACAATTTCATCGCTATACGATAAGTGGTTTTGAAATGGCAGAATTATGTCCATTTTTTTTCATTTTAGCCCCCTGTGCGTCGTCTGCGTAACAGACTGGTGTAAGTCCTTCTTCCGTTAGTATCCGTACTATTTATAGTAGTGACTCACAGGAATGGTGATAATATACCACCCTGTGGTGTTCCCTGTGCTACTCTGTCCCTTATTCTTATGTCGTAGGACCCGCAATTTATCCATCTATTTCTTAGCATGTGGTTTATCCAGTCTCGGAGAGCCCGGTCCACCTGAAACTAAGGATTGGATGAGTGTGTCGGTCCGTACATTATTGAACGCACCTTCAATGTCAATACATACCGCAAGTGTATGCATCTTTCCATTGAAGGATTCTTCTATATTGTCTACCACCTCGTGTACGGTGGTGTCCACTTATCGTCCTTTAACGTAGGCATGTTGTCTAAATTTTAGCATTTCGCCTGGTATCTTACTTTACCTGGGCAAAAGGCGTCATAGATGCTTCTAAAGCCAATGAGTCGGCTGGAAGAGCCACAAATTCAGCTGTGTTAACGGCTTATAAAGTCAAAACAATCAGATCACCTGATGAACCCCTGCCTTCGCCATCAACAGGACACTCACCAAGCCCTCCAATGAAGTGGCGAAGGAGATTCTAGTGATAGCTGTTATATACAGAAGTAGTGAGGATGGATCCATCCTCAAGGACAAATGTAGCCATGTGCAATCAGCCATTATGGCTCATTACCTCGATGTCCGTAGAGAAATGCCGGGCAAACCACCAATCTGCAACGATCCAGGATGGCATCAGGGGCTCTTATATTTCGGTGATGTCAGATCAGTAGACCTGTATAAGGCTGCTCTGAGCCGAGCGGGTGAAGTGTGGCCGGGCGCCTAATTGGATGCTGTCGATAAAAACAACATCCCTAGTCACCCGAGAGCCATCACCTGGGTTACAGAAGAGCCCTCCAACCCGGCTGACATATTAGAAATAATAAAAGATTCCAATCCATGTCTGCCGACCCATAATTGGCAAAAAAGCAAGGTGGGTGAGGCGGATGGTAAAAAGCGGCAGGTCAATTTGATCCTTAATGCTGAATCCACCTCCCATATACAACGTGCAAGTGCAATATGTTTTCGAGACTATAGTCTTGAAGGTATACAACCTGAACATAGCTCCCACTGCGGAAGGTGAGTCGCCCACAGTGATTGATACACGGCTTTCTGGAAGTGCGGAGGGACCCACGCCCATTTTTTCTAATGACTCCAACTCTAACAGAAGATTTGTAACGCAAATCTCTGAGGACGGAAGCTCTACATCGGAGACTGAGGAGCTAAGGGGAGTCTCCGGACTTTTTGACGCATCTGGCGGGACATACTTCTTGATGATACGGACGGTAAGAATTCTACAGATTAACCTCCATCACGCTAAAGCAGCATCAGCGGCTTTATTGCTGCGCCTGTCCACATGTGCAGCAGACACTGTATTGATACAGGAGCCCTACGCAGTGGGAGGAAGGGTGCGGTATCAAGACACCCAACATTAAACTGCTTGTGGCCAACAGTGAAGGCACTCCAAGAACCTGCATTTTGGCCAGGAAAGATCTAAGTATCTTTCCTTCCTTGCTAATTTAAGTGGTAAAGACCAAACAGCTGCTAGTCTGGAGATCGGTAATCGCATATATTTGGTGGTCTCCAGTTACTTGCCTTATGAATCTGTAGTACCGACAGCCCTCTTCAGTTAAGTAGTAGAAGAAGCAACGTCTGCCGACCGCGAGCTGGCGCAGACACGAACGCTCATCATACTATCTGGGGTAGTACGGATATAAAAAATAGGCGTGATTCGCTTCTTGACTTTATTCTAACTACCAACCTAACTGTTTGTAACATAGGTAATAAACCGACCTTTACAATAAAGACGGACAAGAAGTACTAGACGTAACGTTTGCTACTGACCGGCTGCCAGACAAAATTATTGGGTGGAATGTACTGAACGACAACTCATTCTCAGATCATCATTATATTGAGTTCAAACTCGCTGAAAAAGCGCCTAAACCTGGCGTCCACAGAAATGTGAGGAAGACAAATTTGCACCTGTATCAGAAGAATTTGAAGAAGTTCTCAACTCTAAACTTCTGTACGAACCGAATGACGAAGCCGGTCTGAATAATCTCGTCGAGCATATCACCACATCATTCAATAGTTCGCTTGAAGAAGCCTGTCCAAAAACAAGGTACACGGGTAAAACTGAACCTCAATGGTGGACTTCTGAGCTGACGGCTAGGAAAAAGACCTGCAACAAGCTATTAAAAAAGGCGAAATCTACTGGGGTCGCTAATGTTTGGGATGCCCATAAAGAGCAACTCAAGATCTATAAGAAGGAGCTTAGAAGGCGCAAAGACGCTCTTGGTGTATCTTCTGTGGCGAAGTGGAAAAGGTCTCCGACGCCGCAAGGCTGAGGAAAATACTATCAGCTTCTGCCTGTACAGTGGGTTACTTGCAGGATGAGGCAAATAACTGGACTAAAAACAGCGAGCAGTCGCTCAATGGTCTTTTGAAAGGTCTGGAAAGACTTTTAGATTAGATTTAGAAATTTAGGGAAAACCTGGATACAAAACTCCTCCTGGATACAAAACTCCTGGGGGCTTTTGTTAAAAGCCCCCATAGAAGGGGCTTTTAACAAAATTCACTCAGATGCGGTAATTGCGGCACTGTCACATTTAAAAGATAACTCTAGTTTGATTAGACTAATTCAAAGCCTGCTCAACAGAAGACGCATAACAGCATGTCTTGGATACACAACTCTAACAAGGTTTGTAAACATAGGGACCCCACAAGGTCTCCACTAATTTGGAACCTAGCGGTGAACGAAATCCTGCTAGATCTAGAACGTTGTGGCTACAAGGTCGTGGCATATGCGGACGACGTGGCAATCGCAGTGAGTGGCAAATTCGAAAAAGTCATCAGAGATATCCTACAGGTGGCTCTGAACAAATTGGCTAGATGTGCCCGGAACAGCGGTTTGGACGTTAACCCAAACAAGACAGAATTGGTTCTCTTTACTAGGATGAATAATGTCCCACGTGTGGACCCTCCACCTCGGATAAATGGAACAGATCTAATCATTTCTGAAAGTGACAAATTTTTAGGAATAATTCTAGATCGGAAACTGTTATTTAGACTCAACGCATTGGAACGTATAAGGAAGGCCAACGTCGCCTTATATTCCTGCAAAAAGAATGTAGGGTCGCGGTGGGTCCTCAAATCGTCCATTAGATATATATAGCAGTAGTTCGTCCAATACTGTTATACGGCATTGTGGTATGGTGGACGGCAACTGACAAACTAGCCATCACCAACATACTATTAAAGGTTCAGAGAACTGCCTGCCTGAGCATAAGTGGAGCCTTAAGTACTACACAGACTGAGTCTCTACAAGCCCTACTCCATATACTGCCGATTAATATTGTGGCGAGAGAAGCTGCAATCAGAGCGACACTAAGATTAAACTGCCTATTAATGTGGAGGTACAAGAACTACGGTCACATGAGGATATCAAAGTGTAGTGCTATGGTAACCGACCGAGTGGACTATGAACCAACTGTGTACACCTTCGAGAGGAACTACATCACTATGATTCCAGCCAGAGATGAATGGCTGGAATCATACGGATGGTTCGAAGCTTGATGAAAAGGTTGGCTTCGGAGTACACTGTGAAGAAGTTAGTTTGGATATAGCTACCAGATACCTGAAGTGTCTATCAAGCCGAAATAATGGTAATATGGGAAGTAGCCAAGTGGCTGAGTCGCAACATAGTAACCAACACTGGCGTTGGCATTTACTCGAACAGGCAGGCTGCAACCAATTCATTGGAGGCCACATCCCTAAATTCGCAAACAGCCCTCAACTACTGCAGATCTCTTAACGAGATGGCTGAGCAGTTTAACATACACCTCATATGGGGTCCTGGGCATAAGGATATCCAGGGGAACTGCAAAGCTGATGAACTTGCTAGGAAAGGGCATCACTACAAATTCTCGAAGAGTTTGCATATTAGACCGTTTATAGCACATGATGCAAAAAGTGAAAGTAACTGCGATCTTTGATTTTCGGACCGAAAAAGTTTCCATTTGGCCTACAAGACTTCCATAAAAATTTTTGTGCCGATCTGATAACCCTAGGGTCTGCCCAAAGTTCATTCAAAATTTAGAACACACTTTTTTCGATCGTTTTCCAGATTTACGACGGGCTCTGTTGATTGCAGATGCCTAACCATTTTTCGTTTTTCTTCGAGTGAAACATCCGAATTGAAAAATGCCAAAGCCATTGATTGGCCAAATACCACAAATGATTTTTCCATTTCTTCATAACATTCATTCAGACACATCTCGGTCGATTTCTGCGTATGCGATGGAGTCTTTTAACAAGTGTATATCTTGATTTGGTGCTCGAATGGCATTTTGCATGTAAACCACGCTTTGACATACAGCCGCACGAGAAAAATACATATATCCCGTAGCCCACTGGACTCTCGTTTTGTCAATGCAAACTGCTCTCGAAATAGGTATATTTTTAAGGCATAAATGCCTTTTCCCATGAACCTTGCGTGGGATGTTGGACCAGGTGTTCGGAAGTTATCGCCGACTCCATCAGCTCGGATTTGTGTTTCATTTAGCTGTTTAATGCAGAATTTTTTAATGACTTCCCAGTCAGCATTACTTATTTTTGAGCGTACAGTTGGATCTTCGAGTCCGTTTTTAAACGATTTGTGGTCGGGACTTACGCAAACGGCAGCAAAACGATTAAAAATAGGCACTTCAGGACCACAAGTCGCCGAAGTTTATCCTCAAACACATGTTTCAATACTATCTCCATCATGTGATGAGAACATGGGAACTTGATTAATTTTCGATCTAATTTGTTCTGCAACAAAATGCACGATCCAGTGTTTTGACCTGTATTTGATGAGTGTATCATGAACGACTTTGGCCATATTTTCTCCAGTACCAGCCGGGATTTTGGGAGCGCCCAAAAATTTTGATGTGTAGAACGATTAATCACAAGCTTACCAAACGAAGGTCAGAGGCGTTGCAGCATTAAACATTACAGTTATCACATTATGAAATATCTGTCTGTTTGACGGCAGTTTGGCTCCAGATATTGTATGTGATACATGCCCAACTGATTCTACGGTGCGAAATTTATCACTGGATGTAGTAACCATTTTGGATGTGGTCGGTCTGGAGACAAATAAGAATATGACTAAAATTAAATTTTGTGCGAAGCTGTCCCTTTCTCAATTCACATAGGCTGGAGGCAGAGCGCGTTCTGTAAACGACCCTGATGCATGGCCGTATAGCGCGCTGCAAAGTTCTGCTTATGTTTTCTTATTTGACCAGTAGACAAATGTCAGACTGATGCGAAAAATCAACTATCATGCAAATCCGTTGTTTTTTTTTCATGCATGCACAAGCATGATCTATTTTTTATTGTGATTGCTCTTACGTTTACATAGGCCATGTCGGTGTGCATGCATGCCCTGTCATGACGTAAAATTCAAAAACTGCTGTAACTTTTTCTTTTTTCGGTCGATTTTGATTGTTTACGACTTGTAAGCAAGAAAATTTGATTCAAAGATCATTTAAAAACTTTTCATGCTAATAAAATATTTTTTAATTACTTGAACATGTGACATTTGATAAAAACCCAAATTTTGTTCATGTAAAGTGAGTTTTGTGTTTTCAAACAACTTTGGGCAGACCTTAGCGTTATCCAATCGGCACCAAATTTTTCTTTTGAGGTTTGTAGGTCAAATGGAAACTTTTTCGGCCCGGAAATCAGTACCGAAAAATTAATAAATGGTCTATTGCATATATTGGTGCGCCACTATCCACGTGCAAGCTTTGGCTTAGGCAAGATGCAATCCGGCAGTCCAACGAAAGATGGACAGAAATTGGCACCTGCAGGGTAGCTAGATAAATCTGGCCAAGGTATGACTTGAGAAGGTCAAAATATCTCCTCGCATTAGAGAGGAAAAATTGTCTACGTTAGTATCAGTTCTGACGGGACACTGCTTGATCGGCGAACACGCTAAAAGATTGGGTATTGACTGCAATGACTTCTGCAGAAGCTGTGGAGATGAGGAAGATGTGGAGAGCATTGAGCACTTGTAATGCGACTGTCCCACTTTGAGTAAAAGACGACTGGGCATACTGGGGGCGGCCTTTCTAGGCAGTAGGTATTCTGGATTTAGGTGAGTTCCTGCCGTTAGGCTTAACCCTATCGTGCTCTAAACACCTGGGTAAATACATGCGTCGACCAATGACCCCACGCACAATGTGCATGAGTACCAAACAATTCTGTGTTTCTGGATACTTTTACCCTCCTCCTTTGTTAGGAGCGGAGCCCATCTAAAACTCCTTGCCATTCTAAGGGTCATGGCGCCCGGTTGGTTTGCAACTCCACATCCGAGAATGTTCTCTCCCAGCGATTTTGGTTTCAACCACAGCCACCACATTGCACCTAATAGGGTCCTCACTAGTCAGGCCGGAACCTGCGTCTCGAGGGCTTTCCAGACTCCCGTGGTACTAGATAAAGTGCTCTGGTCAGACTGCGTAGTCGAAGATACTACCAGTTAGACTCCAGAATATCTAGGACTGGTCACCAATCTGGGAACATTGTCCAGTTCCCATCCTGGAGATGGGAACTATAGGATTCGTAGATCCCCAGGCCGATATTCGTACTATCGATAAATTTGTATATCAAACAGCTTGGTTTCGATAGGGGGCATTTCAGTCCGTGGTAACACTAGGGACCTAAACTGGTCTATGTGAGCTGGTAAAAAAAATACGACTGTCACCCAAACCTAAACCTAAACCTAAATGATGAAACCAGCTGCTATGCATGCGTAAATAACACATGTCGTCTAACTCGACATGCTGAGAAGAACAAAATTTATAAAGCAACTATAACAGCCACACTTCCAAGCTGAATTTCAGAGCCTCTACACTCTAAATGATGATAATTCGTTCGCTTACTGCATCGATATAAAAGCTTTGTGGTAAAACTGGGAATGAACATCGCTAGTGAGTGGAGATTATTTATTGATGGTTCTGTTTTAAGCTTGAAAGCAGTGTTGTTGCATGGGTCGAACCGAAAACCTTCCATTCCGCTAGCTATGGGTATTACAATGAAAGAAAGCTATGAAACATTGAAAGATATAATGAAGAAATCCAATACTACGAGTACAAAAATAAATGGAGGATTTGCTGTGATTTGAAGGTCATCAACATTTTGCAAGGGATCATCGATAAGAGCGGCTTTCCAAAATTCTTTTGTTTTCTTTGTAATTGGGATTCGCGCTCACCTCTGAATCAATACCAATGTAATTTGTGGAGATCATGAGGAAGTGTGGAGGAACAAATGAAACAACATAAACTGAATAATGCACCTTTAATTGACAATACTAAAGACATCTTGCTGCCACCGCTCCACATAAAATTGGGAATTGTTAAAAAATTCATCGAAGTGGCCGTTGTAAATTGTCCAAACGCATTTTGAAAAGCATTTTCCCAAAGCGTAGCGATGACAAAATTAAAACGAATGTTTGTTCACCTCATTGTACTAGTTACACTATGTTAATGTGTTCTTTTCCGTCTTTATTTTTTGTCTTCATTTAACAGGCGTACTTAATGGACCTGACATTATAAAGCTATTCAAGAGCAAATTTGCATCATCGCTTGATGCTAATCATTTAATGGCATGGATTCACCTTCAGCGTGTATGCACCTGAGTCTTGGTAGGGGATCGAGACGCGGAACAGGAATCAAGAGAATGGGTGAAATAAATGCTATATTATTTTGATAAAATCGGCACATCGATGACATTAAAGCTGCATTTTCTTCATTTTCATTTTGACGATTTTATAAAACAACTCCCTACCGAATCCGATGAGCAAGGAGAACGGTTTCACCAAACCACAATGCCCATGGAAAACGCGATTTTGATCCACAACTTAAGAGAGTGCGATTTGCAAGTCTAGGGCCATAAACATTATAAACATAATACGAATATTTATACCCTACACCTCTCTGTCTGTCTGTCCATGTATTCTTGTAATCAACGTGCAGGCCGTATTTATAGTCCGATTGTGATGAAATGCAGCACAGTACTCTGTTTTGTACTCCAAGGACGATCCCTATTGAAATTGGTCAAAATTTAGATATAGCCCCCATATATATGCTACAACCGATTTGACATGTAAGCGCTGTAGAAACTGTATTTTATATCAGATCAGTACGAAATCTGGCAGAGAGAGTTCTCTTATTACATGAATTAACACTGCCAAATACAACCGATTTAACATGTAAGCGCTGTAGAAACCGTATTTTACATACGATCTGTACGAAATTCGGCAGATATAGTTTCCTTATTACACGAATGAACACTGCCAAATTCGGGAAAATCGGTTCAGATTTAGATATAGTCCCCACATATATGTTACAACCGATTTGACATATAAGCACTGTAGAAACCGTTTTTTATGTTCGATCTGTATGAAATTCGGCAAAGACAGATTTCTTATTACGTTAATGAACACTACTAAATTCAAAGAAAATCCGTTCAGATTTAGATATATCCCCCATATATATGATTCACCCGATTTGACATGTAAGCGCTGTAGAAACCGTATGTTACATCCGATCTGTACGAAATTTAACAGAGAGAGTTTTCTCATTACATGTATAGGGTTTTCCAATAGGGATGATATGATTTTGATGTGACGTTTCGGCCATTTTTGAAATATGTCATGATCTGTCATTTATTTTTCATTGTATTCAGTAGTGTTTACAATTTCATCATGGAGAGATATACGCAAGAACAACGTTTACAAATTATTCAAACTAATCGTTCTCCAATCGTTCTTTGGAGATTCGATTACTTCAAGAAATTGTGATATTGAATGGCCTCCAAGAAGTTGTGATTTAACACCATTAGACTATTTCTTGTGGGGCTATTTGAAGTTATTGGTCTTTCGAAATAAACCAGACTTGACATACGACTTGATTTAGTGGAAAAAGTGTTCGAAAATTGGGTTCATCGAATTCGTTCCTGCAGAAGAAGACGTGGAGCCAATTTGAATGACGTTTTATTTAGAACTTAATTGCATCGATTGTACGAGTACTTCACATTAAATAAAAAACTTTTGAATTTCCTTAACAATATAGCGTTTTTTTCAAAGAATTCATATCACTCTTATTGGAAAACCCTGTATGAACATTGCCAAAACAGATTTAAACATAGTCCCAATATATATATATATATATATATCCGATTTGACATTAAGTAGAAACCGTATTTTACATCCGATCTGTACGAAATTCGGCGGAGAGAGTTTTCTTATTAGGTTAATAAACACTACCAAATTCGTAGAAAGTCCGTTCAGATTTAGATATAGCCCTCATATATATGTTTCCCAATTTGACATGTAAGCGCTGTAGAAACCGTGCTTTATATCCGATGAGTACGAAATTCGGCAGAGAGAGTTTTCTTATTACATATATGAACAATGCCAAATTCTTATCGCAATGCACATTTTCGCATTGTTAGGGACTTTCTGTCTTTCTTTACTGTTTTTTTTTATTATTTTTGTAATAGATAGCTTAGTATCTCAATGTTGAAGAAAAGAAAAAATAAATGAAAAAATGTTCGGGAAATTTTTCACTTTTGCGGCTACCTAACGGTGTTAAGAATCATCCTAGAAAGTTCATATGTTTTAGAAAGTTGTTTATTGAGACTTTTGTAGTTGATTGTTTTCTAGAATTTAGAATTTTTTTAAGATTTGTGCGATTTTGACCTTGAAGGTGAAGTTTTTTTGATATCATAGGTTCATTTCATTTTTGTTCTTTATGACAAGAGCTACAACTTTTCCTCAGAGAGTAAATCAAAATTCCGAACGCTTCGCAAGATAAGTATGAGCCTGAGAAAACGATCACTTTTTTGCAAAAATGACACCGAGGCCCCACATCTTTGGGGCCCATAAAAAGTGCATTACTTTGGGCAAAACTGGGAGACACGTGTCTTTTTTTGTCTTTTATCACGTAGTAGTGTCCGTATATGGTTATTAAGTGTAATACACACAGTGTAATCCATTCATATATGTAAGTTAGGTTTAGGTTAGGGTGGCAGCCGTATTTTTTTTTATACAAGCCCACATAGACCAATTTAGGTCCCTAGTGTTACCACGGGCCGAAATGCCCCTCATCGAAACCAACCTGTTTGATATACAAATTTATCGATAGTACGAATATCGGTACTGGAAAGAACTGTTAGACTGCCTAGAGAGGCCGACCCCAGTATGTCCAGTCGTCGTTTACTCAGAGCGGGGCAGTCGCATAGCAAGTGCTCAATGCTCTCCACTTCTTCCTCATTTCCACAGCTTCTGCAGAAGTCATTAGAGTCAATACCCAACATTTTGGCGTGTTCGCCGATTAAGCAGTGTCCCGTCAGAACTGATACTAACGTAGACAATCTTTGCCTCTCTAGTGCTCAGTCGCTGTAGTCCTTAAGGCTCCGCTTATGCTCAGGCAGGCTGTTCTCTGAACCTTTGTTAGTAGGTTGGTGATGGTTAGGTTGCTACCACAATGCCGTATAACAGTATAGGACGAACTACTGTTATATATATCCAGTGGACGATTTTAGGAGAGAGGCCCCACCGCGACCCCACAGCCTTTTTGCAGGAATATAAGTTAAGTCTAAATAACAGTTTTCTATCTAGAATTATTCCTAAAAATTTTGCACTTTCAGAAAAGACTAGATCTGTTCCAATTATCCGAGGTAGAGGGTCCACATGTGGGACATTATTCATCCTAGTAAAGAGAACCAATTCTGTCTTGTTTGGGTTTACGCCCAAACCGCTGCTTCTGGGTTTACGCCCAAACCGCTGTCTTGTTTGGGTTTACGCCCAAACCGCTGCTTCTGGCCCATCTAGCCAATTTGTTCAGAGCCACCTGTAGGATGTCTCTGAGGACGTTTTCGAATTTGCCAATCACTGCGATTGCCACGTCGTCCGCATAAGCCACGACCTTGCAGCCACAACGTTCTATATCTAGCAGGATTTCATTCACCGCTAGGTACAAAATTAGTGGAGACAGTACTCCTCCTTGTGGGGTCCCTCTGTTTACAAACCTTGTTAGAGTTGTGGACTCAAGACATGCTGTTATGCGTCTTCTGTTGAGCAGACTTTGAATTAGTCTAATCAAACTAGAGTTAACTTTTAGATGTGACAGTGCCGCAATTACTGCATCTGATTGATTGTTGTTAAAAGCCCCTTCTATGTCAAGAAATGCCACCATGGTGAAATGCAGGGACGATTCGATAGTGCTCACAAGTTCGTGCAAGGCTGATTCCCACTGCGTAGGGCTCCTGTATCAGGACGATGTCTTTGGACAGGTAGAGCTTTCGTCCTCAGAGAAGGACGTTACAGATCTTCTGTTGGAGTTGGAGTCACCAGAAATAATGGGCGTGGGTACCGCCGCACTTCCAGAAAGCCGTGTATCAACCACGGTGGACGACTCACCTTCGGCAGTGGGAGCTATATGCTGCTTGTATACCTTCAAGACTATAGTCTCGAAGCGATATTGTAGGGTTGCACTTGAACGTTGTATATGGGAGGTGGATTCAGCGTTAGGGATCAAATTGACCTGCCGCTTTTTACCATCCGCCTCATCCACCTTGCTGATTCTCCAATTATGGGCGGGCAGACCAGGATTGGAATCTTTTATTATTTCTAATATGTCAGCCGGGTTGGAGGGCTCTTCTGTAACCCAGGTTATGGCTAAGGGTGATTAGGAATGTTGTTTTTTCCGACAACATCCAACTGGGCACCCGGCCACACCTCACCCAATCGTCTCAGAGCAGTCTTATACAGGTCTACTGATCTGGCATCACCGAAATATAAGAGCTTTACTCATCCTGCATCGTTGCAGATTGGTGGTTTGCCCGGAATTTCTCTACGGACATCGAGGTAATGAGTCATAATGGCTGATTGCACATGGCTCCATTTGTCCTTGAGGATGGATCCATCATCACTACTTCTGTCTATAACGGCCATCACTAGACTCTCCTTCATCACTTCATTGAGGGGCTTGGTGAGTGTCCTGTTGATGGTGACATTGGCTGATTGGCCTTAGACGCCTTTAGCCCAGGTAAGTGATTTTTTTTGTTTTTCGGTAAGAGCCGAAACCTCAACAGCCTCCAACTTCGTCAAAACTCTAAGCGCTATCCGGAGCTCATTGTGCTTCCGTTTTGACGGTCGGATATGACGTTTTCCCCTCCCCGTACCACCAGTTGTGAGTACTGGGGAAAAATTTTCACCATTTTTGGTGTTGCCGGCGTTGGCCAAGACCAACGGACAGACAGTGGAACGATTGGGGAACCCCACTCAATCGGAACGCGAAGGCATCCCCGTCAACGAATTTATTAATTTGTTTGTCTGTATTAGCCCGTAATAGGTACTACGATGTAGGCCTTCCAGACTTTGTACAGATTTTTTTGCGATTGCGTAATAGGTACTGCGTAATAGATTTTAACTATCCGCTCTGTGCTAAACACGTCCGTTCACTACGACTGATCAGCAACGACGAAATTATATACTCATATATGTAAGTTTTCCGTTTATTCTGGTAGGCACCTTAGGTCCCTAGTGTTACCACGGGCTGAAATGCCCCTCATCGAAACCAACCTGTTTGATATACAAATTTATCGATAGTACGAATATCGGTACTGGAAAGAACTGTTAGACTGCCTAGAGAGGCCGACCCCAGTATGTCCAGTCGTCGTTTACTCAGAGCGGGGCAGTCGCATAGCAAGTGCTCAATGCTCTCCACTTCTTCCTCATTTCCACAGCTTCTGCAGAAGTCATTAGAGTCAATACCCAACATTTTGGCGTGTTCGCCGATTAAGCAGTGTCCCGTCAGAACTGATACTAACGTAGACAATCTTTGCCTCTCTAGTGCTCAGTCGCTGTAGTCCTTAAGGCTCCGCTTATGCTCAGGCAGGCTGTTCTCTGAACCTTTGTTAGTAGGTTGGTGATGGTTAGGTTGCTACCACAATGCCGTATAACAGTATAGGACGAACTACTGTTATATATATCCAGTGGACGATTTTAGGAGAGAGGCCCCACCGCGACCCCACAGCCTTTTTGCAGGAATATAAGTTAAGTCTAAATAACAGTTTTCTATCTAGAATTATTCCTAAAAATTTTGCACTTTCAGAAAAGACTAGATCTGTTCCAATTATCCGAGGTAGAGGGTCCACATGTGGGACATTATTCATCCTAGTAAAGAGAACCAATTCTGTCTTGTTTGGGTTTACGCCCAAACCGCTGCTTCTGGGTTTACGCCCAAACCGCTGTCTTGTTTGGGTTTACGCCCAAACCGCTGCTTCTGGCCCATCTAGCCAATTTGTTCAGAGCCACCTGTAGGATGTCTCTGAGGACGTTTTCGAATTTGCCAATCACTGCGATTGCCACGTCGTCCGCATAAGCCACGACCTTGCAGCCACAACGTTCTATATCTAGCAGGATTTCATTCACCGCTAGGTACAAAATTAGTGGAGACAGTACTCCTCCTTGTGGGGTCCCTCTGTTTACAAACCTTGTTAGAGTTGTGGACTCAAGACATGCTGTTATGCGTCTTCTGTTGAGCAGACTTTGAATTAGTCTAATCAAACTAGAGTTAACTTTTAGATGTGACAGTGCCGCAATTACTGCATCTGATTGATTGTTGTTAAAAGCCCCTTCTATGTCAAGAAATGCCACCATGGTGAAATGCAGGGACGATTCGATAGTGCTCACAAGTTCGTGCAAGGCTGATTCCCACTGCGTAGGGCTCCTGTATCAGGACGATGTCTTTGGACAGGTAGAGCTTTCGTCCTCAGAGAAGGACGTTACAGATCTTCTGTTGGAGTTGGAGTCACCAGAAATAATGGGCGTGGGTACCGCCGCACTTCCAGAAAGCCGTGTATCAACCACGGTGGACGACTCACCTTCCGCAGTGGGAGCTATATGCTGCTTGTATACCTTCAAGACTATAGTCTCGAAGCGATATTGTAGGGTTGCACTTGAACGTTGTATATGGGAGGTGGATTCAGCGTTAGGGATCAAATTGACCTGCCGCTTTTTACCATCCGCCTCATCCACCTTGCTGATTCTCCAATTATGGGCGGGCAGACCAGGATTGGAATCTTTTATTATTTCTAATATGTCAGCCGGGTTGGAGGGCTCTTCTGTAACCCAGGTTATGGCTAAGGGTGATTAGGAATGTTGTTTTTTCCGACAACATCCAACTGGGCACCCGGCCACACCTCACCCAATCGTCTCAGAGCAGTCTTATACAGGTCTACTGATCTGGCATCACCGAAATATAAGAGCTTTACTCATCCTGCATCGTTGCAGATTGGTGGTTTGCCCGGAATTTCTCTACGGACATCGAGGTAATGAGTCATAATGGCTGATTGCACATGGCTCCATTTGTCCTTGAGGATGGATCCATCATCACTACTTCTGTCTATAACGGCCATCACTAGACTCTCCTTCATCACTTCATTGAGGGGCTTGGTGAGTGTCCTGTTGATGGTGACATTGGCTGATTGGCCTTAGACGCCTTTAGCCCAGGTAAGTGATTTTTTTGTTTTTCGGTAAGAGCCGAAACCTCAACAGCCTCCAACTTCGTCAAAACTCTAAGCGCTATCCGGAGCTCATTGTGCTTCCGTTTTGACGGTCGGATATGACGTTTTCCCCTCCCCGTACCACCAGTTGTGAGTACTGGGGAAAAATTTTCACCATTTTTGGTGTTGCCGGCGTTGGCCAAGACCAACGGACAGACAGTGGAACGATTGGGGAACCCCACTCAATCGGAACGCGAAGGCATCCCCGTCAACGAATTTATTAATTTGTTTGTCTGTATTAGCCCGTAATAGGTACTACGATGTAGGCCTTCCAGACTTTGTACAGATTTTTTTGCGATTGCGTAATAGGTACTGCGTAATAGATTTTAACTATCCGCTCTGTGCTAAACACGTCCGTTCACTACGACTGATCAGCAACGACGAAATTATATACTCATATATGTAAGTTTTCCGTTTATTCTGGTAGGCACCTTAGTTTTTTTTTAATTTTTGGGCTATAGGGTAGTTCCAAAATGAAACGACCCAAAAATTACAATTTTAATATTTGACCCTTTCGATTTCAATGAAATTTTACACGCGTATACTAGAAGACCATGTAGTTGTCCAAATTCATAACGATTTAGACACAAATGGTAAATACGAGAATATTGTATATAATATATATTTATTTTAAAGAGTTTCTCCGTTTTTACCATTTCACAATATTGTTACCATTTGTTTAAGAGGTACTAAAAGGGGCGTTGCAATAACGCCCACTTTGTACTGGACTGTAGGTACAATAAAAACATTACACTGCACAAAATTCCAAGTATTTGTATGCGCTGGTAATAATGTTATAAGCTGCGAACTTTTTTTACAAATTGGTCCCTTTGTGTGGGAGGTACAAAAAGGGGCGGTAAAATAATTACTATGTATGAAATTTTACAGGAGTTGTATAGATGTTATAAAAGCTGTAACATGTCACAAAATTTTATCCATTTGTGCGAAGGTACCACAAAGAGCAGGTCGATATGGTTGTCCATCAAACATAAACTGGGTTTAATTTTTTTCATTTTCATCCTTTTGATGTCGTTAATTCATTGACTCGTCAATACAACACTCGATGTAGATTCTAGAATATGCTTGAGCCCAAACATATTCTGCTTGAAACATACATATGTTTAGGGTACACTCCAAAATATTAATATTTGACACAACCAAATATTATATGTTTGGAGGATGTTGTTTTAAACAAAACTATGTTTCTATCCTAATATTTTTTTATTTGGAACCAAAAAGTATTTTGGCAATGTATCGGTACATTAATTAAAGGGCAAGTTTTTAGTTTGTCCGAAATACAAAGCTTAATTTCTTAGAAATATTAGATACAGTCGCCGCCAGTTATGGCGAACGGGCGTGTTATTGCAGAGCGGATAGTTTTTTCAAGCTATTACGAAGTACCTATTCACCTACCTACTACGCAACCACAAGGTGTGTTGTTCTTAAAGTGGGGGTTGAATTTGTTGCATCGTTCTCAGGACAGACATTTTGGAAGTAGTCTGGAAGGCCATCATCGACGTACTTATTACGGGCAAATACTGGCTTTGGGGGTCTCTCCCAAAAATTTATGATTAACCCTGATGAAGTAAATGATATTACGGTGCAGGGAAAGCAAAACCCAGTGCCGGCGGAAAGCGTTGATTTACTCGCGAGTCACGTGTCGTCGTTATCAAACAATCGTGAGCATGTAACTTCTACGGGGTTGCGTGCCTCGGATCCCGTATTCGAAACAAATACAAGAGCACATCTAGCCTTTGGCAAAAGAAACGATGAGGAAGATAAAGAAAACCCAAGGGGGGCTCTAATCAACCCCAGCTTTTAAGAGCTAGTGGGAACTCAGACTCTTATTCATCAAGTGATAACATTACTATTGTTGAAAATCGGAAAAGACTGTCAGGGGCACAAAGAAGGAAACTGAATAAGATAAACCGGCAGAAGATATTACAGGATGAATCTGACTCTTCTACATCTACTAAAAGAGTCAGATCTCCCGAAGAGCATAGAGATGCGAAATCAATTAAGAAGAAAACAAGTAAAAGCGTTAAGTTCGGCCATGCCAAATCTTATATACCCTCCACCATAGATAGCATGTGACGTCACAAAATAACTCAAACCTAAAGAAAATAACACCGAAAACACAAAAAATATAGTAGATGAGAACAGTAGGAATCACATTAAGAATATATATACTTTATGGGGTCTCAGATCAATATTTAGAGGTGTTACAAACGCAGTGACAAAATGAATATACCCCCCGTCCTATGGTGGAGGGTATAAAAAAGCTCACCGACACCCAGCAATGCGAAGAAACCTATTCAATCTACCAAAAAAGGAGTTTCTAGTCAGAATCCGTTAATGGGAGGTTAAGTTGATCCTGTTGTTGAAGAGATGCCAAGTCCACCAAACCATCCATAAAGGAGGGGGCCTCAAACAAAAAGACCCATTCTAAAGGAAAAAGCAAGGTGGCTATAAAAAGGGTAAGGAAGCACCATCTTATTCCCAAATAGCCAAAAAACATGTCCAGGACGAACTACACTATGCCATAATTGATAGCAGTAGTGCGTCTGGCAGAATTCCCGAAGAGCAAAAGAGTATCTTCGAAGATTTGTTCTACACAAAGGTATTAAACCACATTCTCGAATCTAATGATGGAACAACAATCCAAGTAATGAGTTGCACGTTTGAGAGGGGCGTTTTGATGCTGAAACTGGCATCACAATGCTGTGTCGATGTCCTCGAAAAACTAGTGGAGAGCATCCCCTCAAAGCTGAAACTGGTAAGGAAATGCGACATCCCTGTACTCATAAAAACATCTTCCTATGTCAGAGGATGGGCAAGTAAGGTACCGTCAGAGCGCATACTCAGCGTCATTGGCAAACAAGGTTAGAACCTTAACACTTAAAGGGAAGTTTTCCACAGGAAAAATGATCCCGATGGTTCTCTCCTGGTGGTAGGCATAGACCCTTATTCCAGGGATAGTCTTGTCAAGACAAAAGGCATGGCATTTTTCGGGATTTGGAAAATTTTCTTTAAGATTGACAGGACAGTTAGATCGAGCCCAAACACGAACGTACCGCCTGCAGTGGCAAACGAAAATAGTGAACAGAAAGAAGCGAGTGAGACAATTCCAAAAAGTGACGTGGAAATTACCGATAATATCATAAATTTTGCAGAAAGTTCCCAGCAAAGGTAGTGGTTCCTTATCAAAGCAAAGAGGGAGCGACAAAAAACAACACCGCCTTCCAAGAAGTGGTCGATAACATTACCAAATTGCCGATAATATCCCAATTTTGCAGAATTTTCCCAGCAATAATGGTGATAAGAATAGGTACATAAAGAATCAAAACAAAGAGGGAACGATAAAAAGTAACACCGGCTCCCAAAGAGGTCTACTTGAAGAGTGTGTAATAGGTAGTAAACGAAAGGAGGAGAAAGACTCACTACCAAATAAGGAGGGAGTGCAACCAGATAGGATAGACGACTCCCAAAGGAAACTTTTACTGGAAAGACAATGATTGAGGTCATCCAGATAAACCTCCACCGGAGCGAAACGGCATCGATTGCTCTGATGGACATAATAAATAAAGGCGTGGTTCATGTTGCTTTAGTCCAGGGACCGTGGCCGACTAGTAACAAAGTTACTGTATTAAACCATATGAACTACAATCTTTTCTACGCTAACACAGGTACTCGTCCAAGGACTTGTATTCTGTGCCATAAAAACTTATGCTATCTTTTCTCTCCAGAGTTGTCAACATCGGACGCAACTGCGCTTACGCAAGGTAATGGAAGTATGTACCTGGCGTCAGTATACCTGCCATTTGATGCGCCACCTACGTCGGAATTACAACGTCTGGTAAGGGAATCCAAAAATACAAGTAATGTGTTACTAGCTGGTTATGATACCAACTCACACCACATTGCTTGGGGTAGTACTGACACCAACAAAAGGGGACAAGCCCTTATAGAATTTTTGAATACTAACGATCTCCTAACTCTCAACATAGGGAACAAGGCGACCTTTGTTAACAAAATAAGGGAAGAAGTATCAGATATAACGATATGCTCAGAAAACCTCTTTGATGAGATCCATGAGTGGAGGGTTTCGGATGAACACTCCTACTCGGACCACCGTTATATAAGGTTTAAAATTGCACGGCCACCGCCTGACCCACTAAGTTTCCGTAATAAGGCTAAAACCGACTGGACCTAATTCGGCAATCTACTTAGAAATCGATTGGGCCAGCCTAAACACGATTATCCAAGTACAGAAGACATTGATATCAATGTGAGGAGGATTACGGAGGCTCTTGTAAAATCAGTCGAAGATAGTTGCCCGCTTCGAGAAAGAAAATCTGCCTATGAGAAACCCTGGATGACAGGGCAAATACGCTCGATTGGCAAGGATGTCCGCAGACTTTACAACACAGCTGTGGGATGACTACCACAGAAGACTCAAAGAATACGAGTACAATAAAATAATTAGACTGGCGAAACGTAACTCCTGGAGGCTTTTCTGTGAACAGGTACACAGCGTTAACAGCATGTCTAAAATAAAAAAGTTCGTCTCAAAAACCCATATCCAAACCGAAACACTGGTGGATGAAACGGGTAAAAGGATGGAAACTATAGATGATACCGTAAGGCTTTTGATGAAAACTCATTTTCCGAGTGGTAATGCTGGGCCAACAAAGGAACACTTACAGACCGAAAATGTGATGCACCAAGTACATATTACGGATGCTATGGTTAAATGAGCAATAAAAAGCTTCTCTCCTTTCAAGGCTGCGGGACCGGACGGAATATTTCCAGCGCTTCTTCAGAATGAGGTGGATCTGGTATCAACTCATCTGGTTGGAGTTTTTACTGCATGCCTAACTCATGCATATTCCCCCAAAAATTGGCAGGAATCAAGGGTGGTCTTCATACCCAAGCCTGGCAAGGCGAGTTATACGATCCCAAAGGCTTATCGACCTATTATCGAATAATTGACGACATGGTCAAAAGTAAAATAGCCGATGACAAGCTAAAATTCAAGCAACAAGCATATGTTTAAGGAAGATCAGTGGAAACAGATCTACATGAGGTAGTACACCACATAGAACAGTCCTTCAGTGAAGAAATGTACACACTTGCCGTTTCTATAGACATTGAGGGCGCTTTTAACAACGTTTCAAGTTGATCGGGCGTTGATAAACTGGATCAACAATATGCTAAGGAATAGGTGGATTATTTGTGGTATACCTCAGGAGGGCATTTTATCGCCTCTCCTATGGGTTACGACGACAGTCTCCTTAAAGCCCTCACCAATGAATGACTTAAACCAGTCTGTTATGCAGACGATGTATAATACTTCTAAGGGGCACACATCCAAACCAACTATGCAGAAGAGCTGAGGAGGCACTTAACATAGCATATAACTGGGCACAACCAAGAGATTAAATATCAACCCATACAAAACAGGAATGTCTATTTACAAGGAAAAGGAAGATTCACCCATTTACCGTGCCTCGATTCCTGGATAAGAATATTGTAAAATACTTGGGAATAATCTTGGATCAGAAACTGTACTGGAAAGATCATATTGAAGAAAGAGTTACAATGCCCCACAGATGTTGGTCGTTGTGCAGAAGAGCTATAGGTTCAAAATGGGGACTATGTCCAAATATGATACACTGGCTTTACATGAGCGTGATTAGACCAATAATAACCTACGCCTCTGTAGTGTGGTGGACATCAATGGACAAAAAGTACAACGTAATACCATTGCAGAAAGTGCAACGTAACCGCACCAACAAGAGCGTTGGAGACTATACTGCACATCCAACCAATATATATCCGTATAAAGTATGAGGCAGCCCTCACAGCAAGACGTCTACAAGTGATGGGTGAATGGATAAATCGAGACCACAATTCGTACCATCAGAAGATATTACAATCACTGGTCGGTCATATTCAAACAACGGAAATCTCCGACCGCATTCCTAAAGTGCGGCTTACAGCTACCTGTGATTCGTTCGTGCCAGACAGACGCTCCTGGGAAAACGGAACACTAGCTCAGGCGCCAGTGGGAACCAGCTGCTACACTGATGGGTCCAGGCTAGGAGGAAGGACGGGTCTCGGACTTTTTATTGATGAACCAGAAGTCGAACTTTACTTCCGCTTCCCAGACCATAACACAGTATTTCAAGCAATCACGGAGTGTGTTAACTGGCTCAGTAATACCACAAAGATTAAATATACCAACATATTCACAGATAGCCAAATGGCGATCAAAGCAATAACATTGGAAAAGGTCAAATCCAGAACAGTGTTAGACTGTAAAAGAACGATAAATAATTACTCCATGGTCAACTGCGTATTTTCTGGGTACCGGGACACAACGGAGTGATTGGAAATGAACGAGCAAACAGCTTGGCTTCAAAGGGCAGAGAACTTCGAGTAATAAACATGGAAAATTGGAAACCTTTCGAAGCCACGAAGGATGAGTTGAAGCACTGCAGTGATGATTTGGAATATTTATAAATTAAAAGTTAGTGATATAAACCAAGAGTTAATGCCGCTAATGATATTTTAAACCACAAATTAAAACATGAAATCTAGGAAAATTAAAACCAAAATTCGAAATCAGCAATGTTTTACTGCATACTCTTATTTGGAGAAATTCGTTGTGAGAGTCAGTTCGAAAATATACTTATATCACAGGTATACACACATTTTGGTGCCGATATTTTTTGAACTGTTTAGTAAATTCGACCACCTGAATACGAATCTGCAGTCGGTTTTTGCCTAGCAGATCCCGTTTTCATGTTATGGGGTAGGGTGTTGCAAACCTGACATCACTTAGAAATACCCAAAATAATTGTGCAATGAAGAAAGTAAAACATTTTTTGTGTGTATTTTTTGTCGTGTAATCACCACATATACAACAAAATTGCTCGGGATGATTTACACAGATTCTGTGGCTAAACGACATTTTTGAAAATTAGCTCTCAATCACTTACAGTATTAGTAATAAGAAGATGAGATTATTTTACTGCAATTCCTTATCATAAAATTATGTAAACACACGTTTGTTACGTGTATATCAGAAAAGGATATGCACTTTTTAAATACATAGTAGGATAACTTGGATATTTCTCAAAACCTAGAGCAGCTAGTGAAAAATGTTATTCAGTTTTGAAATCCGCGTTAAAAGTACAAATAAAATCAGCTGCAAAACTCAAGGCACCAAAACAAATTTTATTTTTTGTAGACCTGTGTATTTAGTTGTAATATATTAATATATCTATGGCTTAATATAAAAAGGGCGTATCTCGATGTTGTTGTTACCCGGGGTACGAAAACCCGAACAAAAATCAAAAAAATTCTTTGACTAGACTTATGGGGGTTTTTACAATACCTATACATCCTTTGTTTATACCTATAGCCCCGAAAGTTTAAAAACACTAAGGTGCATTTGAAGGCTTTCTGTCAGAATAAACGGAAAACTTAATTATGACAAAAATCAACCCACGCCCTTTTCATGTTAAGCCATTGAAATGCGTTCCGAACAAAACTTCTTGATTTTTAAATAAAATTTATTTGTTCACAAATATATAGTACATATTGATGGCTTATATCTAAATGTGGCTATATTAAAAAAGTGAATTGTTCAGGAGAGCAAAAACTGTTTTATTGTCACATTATTTGATCTTCAGCGAATTTTTGTTCTACGATATGTTCTACATATTGCAATTATGATCTAACACAAAAACATTTAAATATAATCCATTATACGGGAAGTTCTAAATTATAGCAGTTTTTTCCTTCGTAAATTGTCCATGTTTCTCACAGACGCACAGTGGGAGGAATTCCAAAAAAAGGAAATAATTCTGCCGTTTCTTAACCAGACAACCTATTGCGACCAAACTTGTAGAAGATGTATTAGAGAAGGTATGTTTTGAGGTTGCCTCAATGTTGGCAACCTCGGGCAAACAAAATGTTTAACTCCGATTCATAAATTCTTTTTGCGTGTATTCTAGTAACTGAGTTATCTCGTATAGTTGCCGAGATATCTGAATTTGAAAATTTAATTTTTTCCCCGACCCTGTGCTAGTATTTTGTAGATATCGAAGCAGAAAACAAGTAAGAAAGTTCAGTCGGGTAAACCGGCTTATTAATCCCCTCACTTGAGTCCCAAAAATATTTTCGTAAATCTATTTATTTTTTTGTTTTAATTAAATTATTATCAATTTAAAATGCATTTAATAACATTAAAGAATGTACTGGTATTAAGTTAAAAGCTGTTTACTTTTGGTACAAAAAGGTCCATTTGTTTGGGAGGTACCAAAAGGGGCTTGCCAATAACGGTCACTTTTCTCTAGATTCTAGATACCATAAAAGCATTACAACGTAAAAAATTCACGTATTAGTATTCAATGGTATTAAAGATAAAATCTGTTAACTTTTGGTACAAAATGATACATTTGTGTGGGAGGTACCAAAAGGGACGTGCTAATAACGTCCACTTTTCTGTGGACTCTAGGTACTATAAAAGCATTACACTGTACGAAATTTTAAGTATAGGACTAAAGTTATGGCCACTTGAAGTTATATTTAAAAAAAAAAAGATTTTTTGTAATTTTTTTAGGAAAAAAGTATATCGTCGGTGCGTCGACGAAAACTCCTATGTTTAATTTTTAAAATTTTTTTTATTGTCGAGTTAGAATGTCCTAGCGGTCATACGAGTACTCACCAAAGCATTTTGAGCTTTCTTCGCCGGTTCAGAAGTTACCAAAAACTCCTATGTGTATCCCTCTATAGAAATGCGCCGACAAAAACTCCTATGTGTTGTAGGCACAGCGTGTCCCATGGGATAGAAGGTTGGCTTAGATTTACGCGAAAAACGGCTAATGAGGTTTTGTTCAGGATCATTTCCTCTATTCGACAATGAATAGATCAAAATTGGATCTGCTTCGATTCGCGAGTTATGGCGAAAAGAGTACTTTTACTCAAAACAAACTTAATAGCTTTGATTGGTACAGAAAATGCTGAAATTTAGAACTGCAACACAATTTTCTTTAAAATGATCATTTGTAAGGAGCTTTGTAACGAGCGAGATATTTGCAATGTCTTATATTGCGAATTTGTGTAATCCATAAAATCGACTTACATCCTCAAATTTTGCAATACTATTATACCGAATTTAATAAGATTAATATATTTGCATTCTATGATCTCTGAGGAATAGATTAATATTAACACTTCCGCGAAAAGTATCCCTCGACAAATAAATTTTGTAAAAATTTAAGTTGTGATTTGTTTTACTTTATAATGCTACTAGCTGGACCCGGTCCACTTCGTTGCCCCAGATTTCAAATTTCCGATCCCGTCCATTTTTGCACCAATCACGTAGATTGTCACCAAACAGATAGACATACACAAAATTACAGCACTGTCACTAAGAAATTGATCAAGATATATCAATTTCAACAGTGCTCACATGGGAGGGCTCATTAGTCCGATGCCGCCCATTGGTCCGATCCCGCCGATTTTGGACCAATCACGTAGACTGCCACCTGATACTTATGCACATAACTACAGCATTCTCTCTAACTAATTGTGCAAGATATCTCAATTTCATACTTTGACAAAATTACAGCTCTCTCGCTAACAAATTGTGCAAGATATCTCGATTTTAAAATTTGCCTTTAATGGGCGGGGCCACGCCCATTGGCCCGATTCCGCTCATTTTTGGACCAATCACGTAGATCGCCAAAGATATATATACAAAATACAAACTTTCGGCTAATATGGGCGGTGCCACGCCCATTGGTCCGATCCCGCCCATTATTCGACCAATCACGACGAATGGCACCAGATACATATGTACATAATTACAGCACTCTCGCTAACAAACTGCGCAAGATATCTCAATTTTAAAATTTGTTTTATGTGGGCGGGGCCACGCCCACTTGATATATCGAAAATTCAAGTACCCTAAATTTCAAGAAGATCGGTCCAGCCGGTTAGACGTCTATACGGTACAAACAAACCAACAAACAAACACACATTCTTCTTTATAAAGGGTCCGCTATATAACGTTTTTTTTTTAACTAGTTCTTATTTCGTGAATGGTAACACTTAGCTCATGTCTGATTTGACAGATAATTAGTTTTATCCTTCCGCTGAACGAATATGGTTGTGTATACGCTTGAACAACGCTGGGAGCGATCGACTTACAGAAGATGCCGATTTTGCCAAAAAAAATCTTTTCAGATGAAGCTCATTTTGATCTTGGCGGGTATGTAAACAAGCAAAATTGTCGCATTTGGGGCACAGAAAACCCGCACGCATACATTGAAAAGCCGATACACCCAAAACGAGTCACTGTTTGGTGCGGATTTTGGTCCAGAGGCATAATTGGGCCATTTTTCTTCGAAAATGAACAAGGAGTGGCCGTTACAGTCAATGGCGATCGTTATCGGGCCATGTTGAACGAATTTTTGTTCACAAAAATTGAAGAGGATGATATTGGCAACATTTGGTTTCAACAGGACGACGCTACGTGCCACACAGCCGAAGCTACACTCGATGTTTTGCGCGATGTTTAAAAAAAAAAAGTTATTTGGCGGACCCTTTATATATAGATAGATAGATTATCTCGTATATGGAGAGTTCTAGGGAAAAGTGGTCAAAGAAAGTTTGGGAGATAAGCGAAAGGCCTACAACTTTTTCTTTAACAAAAAAATATATAGCAATTTGGTAAGGATTTACAGTGTGTTAAAACTTTTCTATGTTTTTCCCTTTATATGAGGCATATTTTGATTTGACACATTGTAAATCCCTACCAAATTATTGTAATTTTTTTGTTAAAAAAATAGTTGTAGTCGTTGTAGTTGTAGTCAAAGAAAGTTTGGGAGATATGAATCCCAAACTTTCTTTGACCACTTTTGCCAATGCTGGTGCCAATTTATTCCTCAGAAATCATAAAATGTAAATATATTAATTTTATTAAATTCGCAATAATATTTTTGTAAAAATGTAGATGTGTAAGTCGAATTTAAGGATTATAAAAATTTCGCTATGGAATAATATGCTGAAACCGAAGACTTTACAAAGCGTCTTACATATGTTCATATTTATCGGAAATTATGTTATAGTTTTAAATTTCCGCGATTCAATGTAATTAAGTTCGGGTTTTTGGTTAAAAATTGCTTTTATCGCGTTAACTCGTGAAAGGAAGCAGATCAGATTTTGATCTCTTCTTATCTGAGTAGAGGGGATGATTCTATACAAAACCTCATTAGCCATTTTTGGCCACAATCCAGGCCAACTTTCGATTGTTTGTGGTACGCTGTGAACGTTCAAATATCAAAACTCCTATGTGTAATATTTTTGTTTTATAATATATATTTAAAATGCTCCAAACAAAATATCATATATATATCCACATTTACTATAATCTTAAATGAAACTTTACAGAGAAGTTTCTCAAAGTAAGAACGGGTCACAAATATACACGGGTATTGTTACCAAGCTTCTCCAATTAACCAAATTTTTTACACAAATTTCAAAAGTAAGCCACATTTTCTCCAATCGCAAAGCAAAAATTTTGAGAGTTTTGGCATATTTATATGTGGAAAGTTGTTGTAAGTTGAACTGCAAAGGGAATCTGAAACCCGGCTTTTTGTATAGTAGATATAGGGGAAAATAAAAAAATCTCATTTTTGGGGATTTTCAAAATTATTTTGGGAATTGTGGGATTGAATTTTGGAAATATAATGATTTGTGAAATATGTACATTAAATTTGCGATATCATGACCTAAAAACTACAAAATATTTCATTTTTAAAAATGTTATGTCGTTTTTACATATCTGTCTGCATTTGAAAAGCGGTTTTTCAGTTTTTTTCAGACCCTGTCCTAGAATTTGCTTAATATCAGTGCAGAATATGAACCGATTTGTCTTACATCAACTTCTCTAAATTGACAACAAAATTTGCTATTTAATGCAAAAAATTTCAGGCAATTGTGCCCACTTATACAAAAGTTATGGCCATATCAATTTATATTTTCAAAATATAGGCAAGTTTTGTATTTCATTGCGGAAGAGGAATTTAGGAAGGAATTTAAAAAATTAAAGAATAACTTATTTATATTCATCTTAAGGACACTTCCTGGAAAAAATTTTCGAGAAAAGAATGAGTCGAAAATTTGTATTAATAGAATTGCCACGCTTCTCAAAATGACACAATTTTTTATGAAAATTTCAAAACAAGGCTGCATTTTCGACAATGGCAAAGCTTGGATATGAAAACCTTTACCTTTACGTTACACGTTCCAGTACTTTAAAAAGTCAGAATAACAGTTTCCTATCTAGAATTATTCCTAGAAATTTTGCACTTTCAGAAAAGACTACATCTGTTTCATCCGAGGAGGGTCCACATGTGGGACATTATTCATCCTAGTATAGAGAACCAATTCTGTATTGTATGGGTTAGCGTCCAAACCGCTGCTCCTGGCCCATCTATCCAAATTTTTTAGAGCAACTTGTAGGATGTCTATAAGGATGTTTTCAAGCTTGCCAGTTACTGCGATTGCCACGTCGCACAATGGGAAAAAAGAGGTAAATACGAGCGCCTAGCAGTATTTTCTATCTCATGACTATACCGTTAGAGATAGAGTCCTACGGTTTGGACCGTATTCAAGAGAATTCTTTGGAGAAGAGATAGGTGCGAGATTTTATTTTACTGTTACCATGTATCGCATAGTGAGGCTACAAAAGCGACTTTGTGGAAATTAGTGTAAAAATCGGAATATGGTACCAACTTCAGTGATCTTGATTTTAAATTAAAGTTGACAAAATGTAGTTCAAAATCTATTTGAGTTACTTGATTGTATGTTGCTGCGTTTTAAATATATAGACCACTGAAGTTCAAACATATTTTTGTCAACATTGCGTTAAAAGTCTACAAAACAGGGCGATGTTTTTGAAATTGAAACCAAAACAACATTAATAGGATAAAATCGTTGTCCGCAATATTTTTGAAAGCTGGAGTAATGCACTAATGCGCTCAAACAATGGGTCGTCGACTCGTAATAAAAGAAAAGTTAAATTGAAAACAGAAAATAATCGGTCCACCCTAATATACATAAACTGCAGAAGCGTTTAACTATATTTTTATAGTTTTTGTGGAAGAAGTAAACAATAAAAATTACACATATAATCCTAATAATATTAATAAGATCGCTTTTTTGATCGTAGGACACTACAAACTGGCAGCCGGATATCTTCCGGTCGTATTTATTATCCGATTTTGTCGAAATTTCGTAAAAGTTATTTTTTTGGTCCAAGAAAATCGGTCCATATGTTTCGGGAAAATCGGTTCATAGATAGATGTAGGACATGTAGGATAGAAAAGGACATATTTAAAGTACAAAAATCTGCCATAATCGCAAAAACTCGCAGATAAACTTGGTACTGTTGGATTCACCACTAAGTCACCTCTCTTCTCTATGTCATATGGTAGTGATCCCACATGATCCTAAAAAGTTGTATTCCATTTACTGTGGATAATTTTTTTTGAAATACAAAAAAACTGTATTTTTGTTTTGATATATCTCTTCATATAAAGACGCTAAAATGCGTCTTATACACAAAAATTAACATAAATATATCCTTATTATATGTTACAAGTGCGGTCGCATTTCACCAACAAACGAGAATTCTACAACCACTTTAGTATATACATTTTATCATCGCAATTTTATTTGCAAATATTAGTAAAAAAGACAAACTTTGAATGGTCATAACTCGGAATCACCTAGAGATATTTTCATAAAATTTGAAGGTATTTTCATTAAATGTTATCCACAATAAAACAACATTCCCAAAAAATTGATTTTTGAAAGTTGTTTTGAAAGTCCTATGCGCGCATATGTCATCATATTTTCCCATCGTGCGTCGTCCACATATGCCACGACCTTGCAGTCACAACATTCATTCACCGCCAGGTTCCATATTAGTGGAGACAGTAATCCTCCTTGTGGGTTCCTCTGTTTACAAACCTTGCGAGTTGTGTTCGTCTTCTGTTGAGCATGCTTGAATTAGTCCAATCAAGCTAGAGTTCACCTTTAGATGAGACAGCGCGGGAATTACCTCATCTGAGTGAATGTTGTTAAAAGCACCATCGTTGACAAGAAAAACCACCTTAGCCATCCCAGCTTGCGTTGACTTCGTTGGCTTGAAGATATTTTAACAAGTAAGAAAGTTCAGTCTGGTAAACCGACTTACCTTGAGTCCGAAAAAAAATATTTATAAATATTTTTTTTTTGTTTAAATTAAATTGTACCAATTTAAATTGCATTTAATAACTTTAAAGTATGTACTTGTATTAACATTAAAAGCTGTTTACATTTGGTACAAAATGGTCCATTTGTGTAAGAGGTACCAAAGGGGCTTGCCAATAACGGTCACTTTTCTCTGGACTCTAGATACTATAAAAGCATTACACCTTACACAATTTCAAGTATTTATATTCCCTGGTGTTAAAGTTACAATCTGTGAACTTTTGGTTCCAAATGGTTCTCTAGACTCTAGGTATTACAAATGCATTATATTTTACGAAATGTGTTGTTGTTATTTATTGTTGGTCTGTGCTTTTGTTATTCAGTCAGAATTTATTTGGTTTGAGACCATATGTTCCATTTACTTTCTGTCTATTCCAAGAAAGTAATAGAAACAAATACAAAAATTGGTAGAGAGTTTTAATTGCTTGGTAGAATTGACTGCAGTTTCGATAGACACCACTCTATCATCTTCAGAATTCAGTAGCAATAGTGTATGTCTTTAACTTAAATCAGCTGAAATACTTGAGGAAGCAGTAAATTGAATTTAACAAGAACTGCTAACCAAACCCGTATTTTGCCGAACTAAGTCAACATACTAAAACTCTCATACCAATACATTTTTGTTTTTTGCTTGGGTTCGCATCGCGAACCACGAAAACAAATGTAGTTTTGTCAACGGCTAATGCCGACGTCATCGTACCTCATGTGTTTGTATGTGTTGTTGTTATTTATTGTTGGTCTGTGCTTTTGTTATTCAGTCAGAATTTATTTGGTTTGAGACCATATGTTCCATTTACTTTCTGTCTATTCCAAGAAAGTAATAGAAACAAATACAAAAATTGGTAGAGAGTTTTAATTGCTTGGTAGAATTGACTGCAGTTTCGATAGACACCACTCTATCATCTTCAGAATTCAGTAGCAATAGTGTATGTCTTTAACTTAAATCAGCTGAAATACTTGAGGAAGCAGTAAATTGAATTTAACAAGAACTGCTAACCAAACCCGTATTTTGCCGAACTAAGTCAACATACTAAAACTCTCATACCAATACATTTTTGTTTTTTGCTTGGGTTCGCATCGCGAACCACGAAAACAAATGTAGTTTTGTCAACGGCTAATGCCGACGTCATCGTACCTCATGTGTTTGTATGTGTTGTTGTTATTTATTGTTGGTCTGTGCTTTTGTTATTCAGTCAGAATTTATTTGGTTTGAGACCATATGTTCCATTTACTTTCTGTCTATTCCAAGAAAGTAATAGAAACAAATACAAAAATTGGTAGAGAGTTTTAATTGCTTGGTAGAATTGACTGCAGTTTCGATAGACACCACTCTATCATCTTCAGAATTCAGTAGCAATAGTGTATGTCTTTAACTTAAATCAGCTGAAATACTTGAGGAAGCAGTAAATTGAATTTAACAAGAACTGCTAACCAAACCCGTATTTTGCCGAACTAAGTCAACATACTAAAACTCTCATACCAATACATTTTTGTTTTTTGCTTGGGTTCGCATCGCGAACCACGAAAACAAATGTAGTTTTGTCAACGGCTAATGCCGACGTCATCGTACCTCATGTGTTTGTATGTGTTGTTGTTATTTATTGTTGGTCTGTGCTTTTGTTATTCAGTCAGAATTTATTTGGTTTGAGACCATATGTTCCATTTACTTTCTGTCTATTCCAAGAAAGTAATAGAAACAAATACAAAAATTGGTAGAGAGTTTTAATTGCTTGGTAGAATTGACTGCAGTTTCGATAGACACCACTCTATCATCTTCAGAATTCAGTAGCAATAGTGTATGTCTTTAACTTAAATCAGCTGAAATACTTGAGGAAGCAGTAAATTGAATTTAACAAGAACTGCTAACCGAAATTTTAAGTATTTGTATAAACTTGTATTAAAGCTAAAAGCTGTTAACTTTTGGTACAAAATGGTCCATTTGTGTGGTAGGTACCAAAAGGGACGTGCCAATAACGCCCACATTTCTCTGGACTGTAGGTAATATAAAAGCATTACACTGTACAAAATTTCAAGTATTTGTATTAACTGATATTAAAGCTATAAGCAGTTAACTTAGGTATTACAAATGCATTATATTTTACGAAATTTTAAGTATTTGTATAAACTTGTATTAAAGCTAAAAGCTGTTAACTTTTGGTACAAAATGGTCCATTTGTGTGGTAGGTACCAAAAGGGACGTGCCAATAACGCCCACATTTCTCTGGACTGTAGGTACTATAAAAGCATTACACTGTACAAAATTTCAAGTATTTGTATTAACTGATATTAAAGCTATAAGCAGTTAACTTTTGGAGCAAAATGGACCATTTGTGTGGGAGGTACCAAAAAGGGAGTGGCCACTTCGCCCATTTGTTCGCCCGTGTTAGCGACTAACAAACTAATACTATGTGTGAAATTTCAGAAGATTCGAGTAAGTAGTATAGAAGGTATTAAAGAATCAATATTTCACTAAATGTTAACTCTTTGTGGGGGAGGTACTAGAAGGAGTCGACCTAAATGGCCCATCTTCGAACATAGATGGAGATAGAGAAAAATATTACCGCATATCAAATTTTAAGCCACTCGGTTACTCCTTTCCAGAGTTATCGTGCGCACCAGCCAGCAGAAAGACGGACGGAGCAAAATGGTCCATTTGTGTGGGAGGTACCAAAAAGGGAGTGGCCACTTCGCCCATTTTTTTGCCCGTGTTAGCGACTAACAAACTAATACTATGTGTGAAATTTCAGAAGATTTGAATAAGTAGTATAGAAGGTATTAAAGAATCAATATTTCACTAAAAGTTAACCCTTTGTGGGGGAGGTACTAGAAGGAGGCGACCAATACGGCCCATCTTCGCACTTAGCCGGAGATAGAGAAAAATATTATCGCATACCAAATATTAAGTCAATCGGTTACTCCTTTCGAGAGTTATCGTGCGCACCAGCCAGCAGACAGACGGACGGACATTGCTCAAATGAATTAAAATGACCCAAAACGGATTTCCGTCGAATATACTTAGGGTCTTAGGTCACTGCTTCGATGTGTTACACTTTTGGCTCGTAGAAAATGATATATACCCTCCTCTCTAAGGTGAGGGGATAATTAAAACTCCTATAAAATACAACATAAAAACTGTACTGTTTTAAAGCGGCTGCAAATTCTAGTATGCAAATCCTTAGCTCTAACTACCACATCATTATATTTGTTATGAAAATATTTTTGTACCAGTATCCATTTTTCATGATCCTTGGAAAATAATTAAAAAAATTATGAATAGCAGGAATTCTCTCCTTTAATTCGATGTGCTTAGTTATCACTTCACATTGTAATAAGTGCAAAAAATATAAAATGTTATCCTTGTAATTTTAAAAGTCGTGTAAAAAGGACAAACGATCACGAAATAAAAATCTGTTATGAAGTTGGCCTATGTTTTCACTTCAATACAGTTTCGTTTTAAGGAGGGAGAAAAAGTTCGCATTTGTTTGCTGCAGGTATGTCGGTATTGATAATGGGTAATATCGGCCTATTTTCTGATATAGCCACCATATATATTTATTCCTGTCGTTCCAATCCAGATCATAGGGCCATAACAAGTAAATTTCATATATAACAAACAAAAATTGGTGACATAAGTGCACTTATACTCAGAACTCTCCACACGAACAACGGTCGTTATATGTATATATTAGGGGTGTAATGGTAGATCGCTTTCACGTAGTGCACCCTGGGTAACGCCAAATGATCTACCAAGTAGTGCACCCAGAGAAAAAGCTTCATTCCATCAATGAAATTTTGCATTGTATCAATGAAAAGTTACATTGTTTTTGAACCAATGTAAGGCTTCATTGATACAATGTAAAATGTTACATTGAACTAGTAAATGTTTCATAGAAATTTGTTACATTGATGTCATGAAATATTACGTTAATGTCATGAACGAGTTTCATTAATGTAATGAATAAGTTGCATTAATGTAATGAAAACGTTTCGATGCAATGAACATGTTTCATCGATGCAATGAACATGTTTCATTGATTCATAGAACATGTTTCATTGATGCAATGAACATGTTTCATTGATTCAATTAACATGTTTCATTGATTCAATTAACATGTTTCATTGATTCAATGAACATGTTTCATTGATGCAATGAACATGTCTCATTTATGAAATGTACATGTTTACCTTTGCTCTGAAATAAAATAGAAAATTAAACAAAATTCTCCGTTTTTTATTGCAATGTTTATTGTAGTACATCAGTGTTTGTTCATAACTTTAAAATCATTTCAATCTGAAAATATAATATAAAAGATAAATAAATAATTAAAATTGTGGGGTTTGAGAAATTTTAAAATAAAAAGACAACTGAAGTTGAGAAAATAAAAAATGAAACAAAAAAAATCACAATACAGTTTATTCTTTTAAATTCGCTTTTTAACTGCATTTGTGAATTCGTAAATACAATTTAAGTAAACACTTAAACCGCATTTGTACATACTTACTAATTGAAATCCATTCACTCGCTTGTACTGAGGCCAACGTGAAAAAGATTAATTAATATTTTTGCTTTTGTGCATAATTTTCGAAATTTGGAATAAGCATGTTAATTGATAATACATCTAATAATATGAACACCTTGAAATTATTATAATTAAATCATATTATTACCAACAAAACACCTTCATTCGACGTTAATGCCACTGTGCGGTGTAGATTCATAGAATTCCGCATCTCTCTCCTCTCAAACAAATGCAAGAAAACTACGCCGCTCCATCGTTTTCATTGAGCTTGCACGACTCTGATTCACACATCAACATATTACATTTATTACCACACAAACACATTTGTGAAGATATAGGTATGTACATATGTATGTAATGTGACAAACACTTTGTTAGTATATTCACTGTTTAAATTCATTGCTGGAATGAAACTGTACATTTCTATCTATGAATTGTTACATTAATTTAATGCATCAGTTTCATAGACCTCCGTAAAGTATTGTTGTTTAATTAACACCACTACATACTCCTAAAATGTTTATAAAATAGATAAAATATATATATAGAACATCAATATAAAGCTAATTTCATTGTTTATATTCTTCACCGCACCACTTCATTGCAGCAATGAAACTTTTAAACTTCTATGAAATGTTACATTAATATAAAGAAACAGTTTCATAGACCTTTTTTGAGAATAAAAAGCACATAAAAAATAGTAAATCTGTTTGTGTAGTATTATTTTGTTTTATTAATGTTAAAATCTTTACACCACTGATAATTTAATTTTTTTGTTAATTTTATATAAGTCTTCCTTTTTTTTATAAAATGTAATCTTCATACCATCAATGTAAACCGTTTCATTCCATCAATGACACGTCATAAATTAGAAAAACGCTTTAAAGAAACATTTCATTCCCGTAATGGCATTTTCATTGCATCAATGAACACTTTCCTTGTATCAATGTAAAATAATTAATGAAACGCGTTCATTGATGCTATGAAGCATTTTTTTTTCAGTGTGGTTCTACTTAAAAAACTGCCCTAACATCGGGGTGTAATACGACCTCGTGCCCATCGGTATGTTGTTTGCAGTCAGGGGTAATCGACTGTATTTGTACGGAACCTGGCTGATACCTGAGCGCCTCAGCAAGGAATAGGCTTTGTGCCACCCAGTCCTTGCGACAGTACGGGGGGCTATGCTGTGGTGGACATGTTTCTTCCCTACTTAAAACAAACTCCCCTAAGTCCGGAGAGTTATGCGTACCGTGCTCATTGGACTTTTCGATAGGCAGTTAACTGTGTCTTGACGGCTGCATTTGCTGATACCTGGACGCCTCAGCAACGACCCATTCCTTGTCACATTCTTGGGGGCTATGAATTGATGGACCTACCCTACCCCACACACCCGTGGGACCTATATGAAACCCTTTAAACCAACAAAAACGGACACACTGCAACAACCAACCGATACTACTACGAATACATGAACTGATAACGATACAACTACAACAAATATGGAAAATACACGACAATCTAAACCTTGGTTTGGAAACAAGCCAAGTGATCCAAAGACCTCTTCTGAGGCGGCAGCATTAACTGACACTTCGGTTTCCTATGGCAAGCATACCCGCCCTTTAAAGAGGAAGTTTAATATTCACCTGATATGGGTGGCGGGAAACAGGGATATACCGGGGAACTGCAAGGCACATGAACTTACACGCTCCAGGGGACCTGGAACATGTGGGCATGCCTCAAGCAACCTGCAAGCTCCTCTTGAGTGATAGTGCACTTACGGCAACAAATAACAGGTGGTCACTAGTCAGAAACTGCATACATTCCAGGCTGATATGCCCCGGTCTAGACTCAAAACGCACCAGAGCACTGCTGTCGTTGTCGAGAACGGACGTCTTACTTATAGTGTATGTCATGACAGGTCACTGTCTTATTGGACGGCACGCAGAGAGATTAAAGGTCTTGCAGAATGACTTTTGCAGAAGCTGTGGAGACGAAGAGGAATCAATAAAACACCTTCTGTGTCTGTGCCCCGCTCTCTCTAGAAGGCGGCATAAAACCTTGGACTCTGGTTTTTTGAGGAGTTAGTTTACCTGGCTGGTGTTGGAATCCGCCAACTTTTGAACTTCAATATGGTTCAACGGGAGGAGCTAGGGATAACATATGTTTTCCCTTACGTCCCTGTGGTAACACAATGGACTGGATAGTCTACCTGAGTCTGTTTTACAGGCTGCCAATCTTAACCTAACTTAAGTTCATGTTTTGATATAACTCCCCGTCCTCTAGATTTAACTTTTTAACGCAACAAAAACCACAAACTTCAACGAATCCGGTTTAAATTTACTAATAAGGGTTTATTCGTTCCCAAATCCATTGACATCCGATCCATGGTGGAGGGTATATAAAATTCGTCATGGTAACACCCAAAAAGAGAAGAGATAGACCCATAGTTTATTATACCGTTCCACATAGAATCACATTTTTAGTCGATTTAGTCATGTCTGTCTGTCTGTCTGTCGTCCGTCCGTCTAACGTCCATGTACTCTTTGTGATCAAAGTACAGGTCGCTATTATGATCCGATCTCAACGAAACTCTGCACGTACCATTCTGTTGGCCCAAGGACGAACGCTATTGAATTTAGATAAAATCGGTTTAGATTTATATTTCGCTCTCATTTTTAAACTGATCTGTATAAAAATTCACAGAGAAAAATCACTTAGAAGCAATACTAAATTTGAGGAAA
Organism: Eudasyphora cyanicolor; assembly: GCA_963930755.1. Lineage (NCBI taxonomy): Eukaryota > Metazoa > Arthropoda > Insecta > Diptera > Muscidae > Eudasyphora > Eudasyphora cyanicolor. The sequence goes on from OZ005737.1 coordinate 98,942,207, forward strand.
CTCGGTTCAGATTTAGATATAGCCTCCATATATATGTTATCACCGATTTGACGTGTAAGCGCTGTTGAAACTGTATCTTGTATCCGATCGATACGAAATTAGGCAGAAAGAGGTTTCTTATTACATTAAGGAACACTGCCAACATTGAGAACAATCAGTTCGGATTTAGATATAGCCCCCATATATTTGTTACACCCGATTTGACATGAAAGCGGTGTAGAACGTTATTTTATATCCGATTAGTACGAAATTAGACAGAAAGAAACCACTTCTATAGGAACTCTGCCAAATTTGGGGAAAATCGGTTCTGATTTAGATATAGCTCCAAAATATATATTAGACCCGATTTGACATGTAAGGGCTGTAGAAAATGTATTTTATATCCGATCGATAAGAAATTCGCCAGAAAGAGGTTTCTTATTACATGAAGGAATACTGCCAAATTTGGTGAAATCGTTTCGGATTTAGGTATAGCCCCCATATACGTATATGTTACACTATGTTAGCGCTGTAGAAACTTTTTATACCCTACACCACACTGTGGTACAGGGTATTATAACTTTGTGCATTTGTTTTTAACACCCAAAAGGAGAAGAAATGGACACATCGTTTATTATACCGATCGACTTAGAATCACTTTCTGAGCTGATTTAGCTATGTCCGTCTGTCTGTCTGTGCATGTATTCTTCTAACCAAAGTACAGGTCGCAATTATGGTCCGATCTCGAGAAACTTTACACATATCCTTTGTTGGCCCCCTATTGAGTTTGGTTGAAATCGGTTCAGATTTAGATATAGCCCCCATATATATGTTAGCCCCGATTTGACATGTAAGCGCTGTAAACACTTTATTTTATATCCGATCAGTATGAAATTCGACAAAAAGAGGTTTCTATTTATATGAATGAACACTGTAAAATTTGGAAGAAATCAGTTCAGATTTAGATATAGCCCCCATATATACGTTACCCCCGACTTGACATGTAAGCGCTGTAAAAATGTTATTTTATATTCGATCAGTATGAAATTCGACAGAAAATGGTATTTTTACATGAATGTGTATTCAGGGAAAATGGGTTCAGATTTATATATATAACCTCCATATATATGTTCCTCCTGATTTGGTATCATACCGCTGTAGAAGTTGTACTTTACTTCCGATCATTAAAATTTTCCCGAAAGATGTTTCACAATTTAAGAAATATATTGCTTAATTTAGCGATTATCGGTTCAGAATTAGATAATATGTTCCTACCCATTTACAAATTATTCCGCAATGATCCTTATCGCATTGTTGGGGGGGTGTAGGGTATTATATAGTCGGCCCCGCCCGACTTTCTGCCTTTCCTTACTGGTTTTATATTCGATCAGTACGAAATTCGGCAGAAAGAGGATTCTTATTACACTAAGGAACACTCATCATTATAAAATTTGGCAGAAAGTAGTTTCTCAATTTAGGAATGAATACTGCTTATTATGAGTATAGTTTGTTCAGATTTATATGTAGCCACATAAGAGAATAGGTATATGTTATTGCCTATTTGGTATTTAAGCGCTACTGAAACTGTATTTTACGTCCAATCTTTATGTAATTTGGCAGAAGTTAGACTTTTGATCAAAGTTGATGAAAATCTGTTTAGTTTACATTATGTATGTATATGTCCTTCCGATTCTAAACCTAAGAAAGAAAATTGAGCATCTTAAGGTCATCCCTTCAGATCTAGCTTATTATGACTAACATTTTCAACTCCTCCTTGGATTAAGTCTTGATGAGCTGGTGGAGCTAAGTACTTTGTTAAATGAAACGAAACCAATTATTCCAAATTATTATCGCAATGCCCATTTTCGTACAGTTAGGGAGGCGTAGGGTATTATATAGTCGGCCCCGACCGACTTAATATCTTTCCTTACTGGTGATATCGCAGGATCTAGGTGGTCAATTTACCCCAGCAAAACGTGAGAGAGACCATGCGCTTGGATTTCACGAAGCACATGATCCGCTAACATGGTGCGCTAATGATTACTATTGACATTCAGATTTTCCTCATTTTTGAAGAAATATAGACCAACGATTCCACCAACCCATCAGCCACACCATACCGTTGTTTTTAATGGATGTAATGGTAGTTTCTCATAAGCCAAAATACGGCAATTTTGTTTATTCATTGAGCGTATCCATTGAGCCAGAAACGTGCTTCATCACTGAAAAAAATTTCACGATAAAACACCGGATAGACGCCGCACAGTGGTTCAGAATTGTTTTTTACTGGCCAAAACTCTGTAACTTTTGAACCGATAGAGATATTTTAGTAGTTTTTTATTCGACTCATACCTCCTGGAGCTTTTCTGCAGATTCAATTTCAATAAAATCGGTTCAGTATTTAGTGAGGAAGTCAAGGTCAAAGTTCAACTTTTGAATTTTTTTAATATTAAGCATGGAAATATGATTTTTTTTGTTTTTCAATCTTCTTTATTTATTAAAAGAAGGTCATACATTAATAAATAAAGCATTATAATAATAAATTTTAAAAAATTAAAAAACAATCCACAAAAAAAATTTTTCCTCGAAATTTAAAAAAAAAAATTTTGATAACTACACGGGGCAAAATCGCCTTTTTTGATATGTTTGAATCGAAAGAAAATATATTTGTAAAACAAATTTTTAAATATTATACATTTCTGAGCAAATAAATTTTATTTGAAAATCAATAAAATATATGTGGAACGCATATATTAATATATTACAACAAAATATATTTGCGAACTAAATATATCAAATAAAATAGGTGTTTAAATACAAATAAAATTATTCTTTAGGAATTTATCCCAATATATTTTATTTAAAAAAGATTTTCAAAACTTTGCTGACTTTTTAGAATTTTAGTTAAAACGTTTCCTTGGTTTCGAATTGTACCTCCCAGTTACAATACCATATGCAGAATAACTTCGGTTTAAATCAATCATTTTAAAATTTCTGAGTTAGTATTCTAAGTCATCATTTCTTGTCAATCCTCCAAGTAATTTATTTTGATCCACGATTATACGATTTAAATTATTATTATTTATTATTTTTACGAACTTTAAAAATGTCTTAAAAAATAACTTTGAATTTATAAAAAATGTAACACAATTAACGTATTTTCTGAATTCTTAAGTGCAAATAAATATTTGTTTCGGAAATGATAGTCCCAAATAAAAACATACTGGGATGTAAACAAAGATTTGTTTAGAATAACATTTTCCCAAATATATACTTTTTGTGTGTACCCAATATTATATGTTTAGAGTGTACCCTAAACATATATATGTTTCAAGCCGAATATGTTTGGGACAATATACTACAGAAGCAATTTTTTTTCAGCGTGTATATGATATATAAATATATTGATAACTATATCGTACTAGCCGATCCGGTGCGCTCCGCTGCCCTCAAAGTGCGTTTCAGTGAAATAGAACCATATGATATGTTGACACTCTTGATATTACGGCAGTGTTTTCGGGTCATCCATATTGCACATTCAAATGCACAAATTTCGTGTAGCGCAATACCCGTAAAATCACCTTGGGAGACTACGTCGCTCATTCTCTGTTGGGGCATATCGATTGCTGTGAAATACAGTCATACCAATTAGTACAATAATTTTATCAGTATTTATTTTTTCTATAACGATGCCGCATGCGCGTACACTCTGAAAAAAAATCGCTTCTGCAGTATATTTTTCCAAACAAATTCGGCTTGAAACATATATATGTTTAGGATACACTCTAAACATATAATATTGGGAACACACAAAAAGTATATATTCCGGAAAATGTTATTCTAAACAAATCTTTGTTTATATCCCAATATGTTTTTATTTGAGACTACTATTTCCGAAACAAATATTTATTTGCACTTAAGAATTCAGAAAATACGTTAATTGTGTTGAATTTTTTACTAATTCAAAGTTTTTGTTTTAAAAATTTTTAATGTTCGTAAAAATAATTGAAATCGTATAATCTTGAATCAAATTGAAAAAAATTGGCAACCCTGGTCGTGAACAGTCAAGTTTTTACGCAGCTCTGTGGTAGAAATTAAATAAATTAAAAAAATATCATAAAAAACCTGTTTTTGTTATTTAAAGGAAGTGTTTTAATAAAACAACACTTATTGAAATAAAATATATTGAAGTATGCCTCATACAAGCCGCTGAAGTGTTGCAAAAAAAAGAATTATTTGCAATCAGTGCGATTTAGACGTTGATGAAAGTGAACAAAGCATAGATTGTGATAAATGCAACAAAACATTCCATGTTGTTTGTACTCGGCTAAACAAACGTCAGTTCAACCCAAAGAAAGTAGATTTATAAAGAAGTTCCGTCGTGACTTTGTTTACATTTGCGTGAGTTACGAACGAATAGGAATGATTTTGAAACGCGAAAAAAATAGTTTTCTGGAGTCTTTTTTTGAACTTTTTTGGTACTTAACGAACGATATTAATTTTCTAAATATGATAATTACAAAAAAATCTCGAAAATCGGTCTTAAAATGTTAAAAAAAATCACTCGCCGAAATCAAATTTTTATTCGTTCGTCACTGATAGAATACTCGCTACGGACGGAACTTCTTTATAAATCTACTTTCTTTGGTTCAACCATCTGCTGGAGAATGAAGAAGAAGAGTTTATTTGCCATATCTGTGACTCAAACAATAACAACAACGACAATCACAACAACATATCAGCGGAATTAAATGCGGAATTAAATGAACTTTATGTCAAAGCAATACGATGATATTTTGAAAGGTGTTGCTGAGAACAAGAAGAGACTTAATGTTGTTGAGAAGGAGAATAGGGCATTGAAAGAGGAGGTGAAAACATTGAGAGAGTCTGTCAAATTCTTAAACGATCAACGAGTGCGAAACGAATGCAAATGAATCAGCTGTTGATGCTGTTGTAAAATTAACTAGTGATGTTGGTATTGCAATGGAACCGGATACAATAACCGATGCGTATTTTCTAAATAATAAAAACAACACAAACAACAAATCTGTTGTAGTTAAATTTAACTCTAGGAAAGCTAAATCCCAGTTAATGGCTGTTAAACCCAAATTAAAGGAGCAAGAGGAAACTAAAAACATTTACGTGAACGATTATCTGAGCATGGAAACGCTGAGCTTGTTCAAATACGCTATGTCATTAAAAAATGTTGGTTTCCGTGCTGTATATACATCGGGTTCCAAAGTTTTTGCAAAGAGGAGTGAATTGTCGAAGCCAAGGTGTCTGAGAAATGAAGATGATATGGATAAGTTGTTATCGGAATCAGTAACACATCAGCCGCAGAATCAGCGATCGCGTCAGATGCAGAATATTGAAGAAGATTTGGAAGATAAAAATTAATCTTTTAAAATAATTTTTTGTCATGGTATTTAAAAATTTGCTTTTATTTATTATATTTAAATTTCTTTAATGGTCAATCATTAATATTCAAATTTTGATGAATTCAACATTTGCATAGAAAATTCAAATAAAATTTTATTCAATATAATATCTGTAAATATCAGAAGCATATCTTCAATCAGAAAATTTAATAAATTTAAAGCTCACATTTCACGGTTTTCGGTGCTACCTGCAGTTATTGCAGTACAAGAAACGTACGATCTGACGGCTATGGTGGTACATCCTTATTTGTCCGCGAAAATCTTCATTATACGGTTTTAGAATGTAAAAGCGAAAATTTTATAGATTATATTGTTTTGAAATTGCAAGATGCAAGGGTGAATCAGAAACCAATAACAATAATATCGTTTTATAAATCACAAAAGTGTAATTCGTCAAACTTTGCAGATTTTTTGGAAAATAAACTTCACGGTCATGGAAGAACTCCGAGCATATTTATTGGTGACGCTAATATAGATGTTTTGGCGAAAGATTCATTTACAAACGTTTTTAATCTTCTTTCAAGCTATGATTTTGCTAACTGCCATGAGTTAATTACCAGACCACAAAGTAAAAAATGCATTGATCACATTTACAGCAACATTCCAAGTCAATTAATTATCTATTCTATTGAATGTCAATTGTCAGATCACAACATTATTTATTGCTCGTTGGATATTAATATACAAATGCAGGACAGTGTGCGCTCGACTTATTCGGTATGTGACTATAGAAAATTAGAAAGTTTCCTTGAAACTCAACTACGATCATGGTCGAACTCAGGCGACCCGTCAGTTGACACAAATAACCTGTTGTCAGCTATAAATATTGCGGTAGATAACCCAACGATTATTATAAATCGAAATACAGTTCTCAAACATAAAATGACTCCATGGGTAAATAACAATTTGCAAAGGTTAATCACTTACAAAAATCGGTTGTTAAAGCTGAGGAGAAAACTCGCTGATAAAGTGGATCTCAATAGACAGTTGAAAAGGTTAAGTAAAATTATAAAAAAAAGCTTACAAGGATTCCATGAACAATTATTATGAAAATAAGTTGGTACAATTTCAAAACGATACCAGGAAAACTTGGAAGTTTTTAAACGAAACTCTTGGTAGAACTTCTAAGAATCAAATATCTGTTAGGGATTCCAATGGCGATTTTATAATGCATGACTCGACTAAGGCTGCCATTTTAAATGAAAATTTTTTGAAGTCGATACAAGTGTTGAAGGACAAAATTCGAGTAGAACCTTCAGATGATTGCAATTTCCTAAGAACTCTACGTATATGTTCTTCTTGCTTTGTATCAAATAATGCTAATATCAGGGAAATAGAGGAAGATGTATCAAATATGTCGAACGAGAAAAGTTGTGGGCATGATGGTATATCGCCAAAGGTAATAAAATGCTGCGGTAGTATTTTACCGTGCTTGGTCCAAATTTTCAACAGCATTTTGAGTATAAAAACGTATCCTGATATTTTAAAGATACATAAAGTAATACCCATACCAAAGGAGAAAAACGTAACCATGATTGATAAATTTCGACCAATTTCAGTGCTCTCAATCATTAATAAAATTTTTGAAAGAATTCTTCACCGTTAAATTTCCACATATCTTGAAACAAACAAGTTGCTTAGTGATTGTCAATACGGCTTTAGGAAAGGATGTGGTACTGATGAAGCTGTAATCAATGTTCAAAATCATTTATGCAAATTGCTGGATAAGGGTTACAGTGGTGTTATATGTATTTTCTTTGATTTAACAAAAGCTTTTGACATGATTATTAAGGAAATTATTAAGGAAACTAAAGTTTTATGGAGTTTCAACGAATGAGCTTGATCATATCCAATCATATTTGCAGAACCGAAAACAATATGTACATAATGAGCTTGATTGAACACGGAGTACCGCAGGGTAGCGTGTTGGGCCGTTTACTACACGGAGAAAAAAACAGGAAACAAAAAAAGTTGGGGTCCAAAATTTAAATAAAATATACTTTGGTGCAAATATTTTATATTTACATACCGGAAAAAAGTATGAATATCTCTCTTATCAATGTTAATTTTTTTCGGGGTTTTGGTGCAATGTACCTTTAAAAACGGGGAAATATTTAAATCGTCTACTTAATTTGTTTTCCTACCTACAGGAAAAAAGTAATTTTTCCCAAATGTAATATGTTTCCAGAAAATATACTACAGAAGCGATTTTTTTCTTAGGGTATTTGCTATATACATAAATGATTTACAAAACTTGGAGTTAACTGGGAAACTGTTTATGTATGCCGATGATATATGTTTATGTATGCCGATGATATATGTCCATATAAACATGTAGATTCGGTAAAGACTTATATTGAACGAGACGTAGCGTTGATATTTGAATTTATGCGATTAAATAAGCTATTTATTAATCAGTCGAAAACAAAATTAATACGATTTAAACCTTATTACCACTTTGATTCTAGCTTCTGCGTAAATGTTGATGGTGAAGAGATACAAGAGGTAAAAACAGTAAAATATTTGGGAATGTACCTACAGTCAAATCTTAACTGGGATAAACATATAAATTATGTGAAATCAAAAATATCACCAGCCATTGGCATTTTATTCAAATTTAAATATAAATTTGACCAAAATACTAAATTTCTTATTTACCAAAGTTTAATTCAAAGTCATATAAACTATTTGGCAGTCGTTTATGCCCACAAGAAGAGTACTGAATTACGATCCTTACAGCGATTTCAAAACAAATCACTAAAAGCAGTGGCAAATTTGCCAATTACTTTTTCAACAAATTCCTTGTACGCAGATATATTTCCTACAGTTTTACCAGTTTATGGAACATATAAATTACAAATTATGATCTATGTTTTTAAATGTCTTCATGGTATGGGCCACCATACAATTGAATTTGTTCAGAATCAACATTCGGTCAACACCCGAAACAATTAAGAGTAGCATTATGCCGCATTGAGACTACAAAGCAACGTATTGAATACTCTGGTAGTCGAGAATTTAATGGCTTACCACAAGAACTAAAATCACAGACATGACTTTCAAACTTTAAAAATGCGTTGAAAGAATACATGATAACGCAAATTGAAAATATTTTGTCGTAGCATACAACTTTATCACTTTTATGCTTCTGACATTCGTAATGATATATTTCCTTATTTGCATTTAGCATTTCTTATTGTATGGATCAAATTAGTATATCTAATTATAACTTCTATGTTGTTGTGAAATATGCCAACTAGCCTCTTAAATGCCTATCGGCGCTGAGGCACTTATATCTATGAAATTTTGTACATAGTTGTTATAATAAACAAATAAAATAAAAAAAAAATTACTTGGAGGATTGGGAAGAAATTATGACTTGGAATACTAACTCAGAAATTTGAAATGATTGATTTAAACAAAAGTTAATGCTGCATATGGTATTGTAACTGGGAGGTATAATTCTTAACTAAGGAAAAATTTTAACTGAAATAAGAAAAAGTCAGCAAAAGTTTTGAAAATCTTTTTTTAATAAAATATATTTGGATAAATTCCTAAACAATAATTTTATCTGTATTTAAACTCACATTTTATTTGAGAAGTTTAATTTGCAAATATATTTTGTTGTGATATATTAATATATGCGTTCCAAATATATTTTATTGATTTTCAAATAAAATTTAATTGCTATGAAATATATAATATTTAAAAATTTGTGTTACAAATATAATTCTTTTAGATTCAAACATATCAAAAAAGGCTATTTTGCCCCGTGTAGTCACGCCCTCTAATCGGATATCTCCCAATTTTGTTGAGTCACGTGCTAACTTTGAAGGCACTTGAATAATAAACAAACTTGGCCAAGCGCCAATCTAGATATAAAGGTCTCCAGTTATTTTGTTTTCAGCAAGCGTGTCGTATGCACACACGCTGAAAAAAAATCGCTTCTGTAGTATATTGGCCTAAACATATTCGGCTTGAAACATATATATGTTTAGGGTACACTCTAAATATACAATATTTGATTCACGCAAATATTATATATTTGGAAATACGTTGTTCTTGTTTCCAACTAATATTTTTTTATTTGAGACTATTACTTCTTAAACACAGAATTTTGTTCATTTAAGCATTCAGAAGATATATCGATATCTTAAACTTAATGCAAGTTTTAAGTTTTTAAGTAATAAAAAGTTTTTTTTTAGAAATTTTTAATGTTTGTAAAATTCCATTATAATTGAAATATAACTATAAATGATGAGAGGATAAGATGGGTGATAATATGGATTTACAACAAATGATGTCTTGGAATATTTAAAAATAAAAAATTAGTGCATTAAAAAGTTAATGTAATTTTTGACTGAAAGACATAACTCGAAATCAAGAAAAACTAAAAACGAAACTCGAAAAATTTAGCAGAGTTTTGAATAACTTTAAATAAAATATATTTGAAGAAATTTCAAAACAATAATTTTATTTGTATGTAAGCACATATTTTATTTGAGAAAGATAGTTCGCATATATATTTTGTTGTAATATATTAATTGATTGTCAAATAAAATTAATTTATTCAGAAATATATAATACTAGCTGGACCCGGTCCACTTCGTTGCCCCAGACTTCCGATTTCTTATTCCGTCAATTTTTAACCAATTACGTAGACTGCCATCAAATGCATATTTACAAAATTACAACACTCTCGCTAACAAATTGTTCAAGGTATTTCAATTTCAGAAATTTGCTTATAAGGGTGGGGCCACGCCCATTGGTCCGATCCCAACCCTTTTGGACCAATCACGTAGACTGCCACCATATACATATACACAAAATTCCAGCACTCTCACTATCAAATTGTGTAAAATATCTCTATTTCAAAATTTGGCTTATATGGGCGGGGCCACGCCTATTGGTCCGATCCCGCCCATTGGGCCGATCCCACCCATTTTTGGACCAATCACGCAGACTGCCACCATATACATATACACAAAATTCCAGCACTCTCGCTAACATATTGGGCAAGCTATATCAATTTCAAAATTTGGCTTATATGGGCGGGGCCAATCCCATTGGTCCGATCCCGCCCATTTTTTGACCAATTTGACCAATCACGCAGAATGCCACCAGATACATATACGTAACATTGCAGCACTCCCGCTAGCAAATTGTGCAAGATATCAAAATTTCAGAATTTGGCTTATATGGGCGGGGCCACGCCTATTGGTCCGAACCCGCCCATTTTTGGACCCATCATGTAGGTCGCCAACGGATATATATATACAAAATTCCAGGTCTCTCGGTAACAAATTGTGCAAGATATCACATTCTTAAAATTTGGCTTATATGGGCGGTGGCACGCCCATTGGTCCGATCCCGCCCATTTTTGGAAAAATCAAGTGGACTGCTACCAGATACATATACACAACATTGCAGCACTCTCGCTAGCAAATTGTGCAAGATATCGAAATTTTAAAATTTGGTCTATGTAGGCGGGGCCACGCCCATTGGGTCGATCCCGCCCATTTTTGGACCAATCACGTAGACTGCCACCATATACATATACATAAAATTCCAGAACTCTCGCTAAAAAATTTTGCAAAATATCTCAATTTCAAAATTTGGCTTATGTGGGCGGGCCACGCCCATTGGTCCGATTCCGCCCATTTTTTGAAAATGCACATAATCTGACACTTAATGCATACACACAAAATTTCAGCACTCTAGTTAAACATTTTTCTCAATACCAAAATTTGACCCATATGGGCGGGTCCACGCCCACTTGATATATCGAAAATTCAAGTACCCTATTTTCACCACGCCCCACACATGTACATTCTTTGAAAATTTCAAGAAGATCGGTCCAGCCGTTTAGACGTCTATACGGAACAAACAAACAAACAAACAAACAAACAAACAAACAAACAAACAAACAAACAAACAAACAAACAAACAAACAAACAAACAAACAAACAAACAAACAAACAAACAAACAAACAAACAAACAAACAAACAAACAAACAAACAAACAAACAAACAAACAAACAAACAAACAAACAAACAAACAAACAAACAAACAAACAAACAAACAAACAAACAAACAAACAAACAAACAAACAAACAAACAAACAAACAAACAAACAAACAAACAAACAAACAAACAAACAAACAAACAAACAAACAAACAAACAAACAAACAAACAAACAAACAAACAAACAAACAAACAAACAAACAAACAAACAAACAAACAAACAAACAAACAAACAAACAAACAAACAAACAAACAAACAAACAAACAAACAAACAAACAAACAAACAAACAAACAAACAAACAAACAAACAAACAAACAAACAAACAAACAAACAAACAAACAAACAAACAAACAAACAAACAAACAAACAAGCAAACAAACAAACAAACAAACAAACAAACAAACTGTATTTTATATCCGATCAGTAAGAAATTCGGCAGAAAGAGGTTTCTTATTACATGAAGGAATACCGCAAAATTCGGAGAAACTCGGTTCAGATTTAGATATAGCCCCCATATATATGTTACCCCTAATTTGACGTGTAAGCGCTGTAGAGACTGTGTTTTATATCCGATCAGTACGAAATTCGACAGAAACAGGTTTCTATTTTACATGAATGAGTATTCAAGGAAAATCGATTCAGATTTATATATAAACTCCATATATATGTTCCTCCAGATTTGGTTACAAAGCGCTATAGAAGTTCTACTTACCTTCCGATCATTACAAAGTTCTCCAGAAAAATGTTTCTCAATTTAGGAACGAATATTGCTTAATTTAGCGATTATCGGTTCAAAATAAGATATACATACACACACACACCACATTTACCAATTATTCCAAATTATTATCGCAGTGACCCTTATCGCATTGTTAGGGAGGTGTAGGGTATTATATAGTCGGCCCCGCCCGACTTTCTGCCTTTCCTTACTGGTATTAGTAATAAATTCACTGAATGAAAAAATACCGAATTCAGTGGAAAGTCCAGAAAATAGAAATGTATACTTATAAAATTTCCAAATTCTTGTTTCATTGGTCATGCATCGCATTACCATATTGCGATTGTATTGGAGTGAGCTGCTGTAATTATCGCATACCGAGCATTTTTGTTCATGTATTTCCTATATAATACTTGCAAGATATATATTAAAATATGGGCTGTGCCACGCCCATTGGTCAGATCCCGCCAATTTGTGGACCGATCACGTGGACTGTCACCAGATACATATGTACAACATTACAGCACTCTAGATAACAAATTGTACAAGATATATCAATTTCGAAATTTGGCTTATAAGGGCGGGGCCACGCCCATTGGTCCGATCCGGCCCATTTTTGGACCAATCACGTGGACTGTCACCAGATACATATGTACAACATTACATCACTCTATCTAACAAATTGTGCAAGATATATCAATTTCAAAATGTGGCTTATATGGGCGGGGCCACGCCCATTGGTCCGATCCCGCCCTTTTTTGACCAATTACGTAGAATGCCGCCAGATACATATTCGCAACATTGCAGCAATCCCGCTGGCAAATTGTGCAAGATATCAAAATTTGGTCTATGTGGGCGGGGCCACGCCCATTGGGTCGATCCCGCCCATTTTTGGACCAATCACGTAGACTGCCACCATATACATATACACAAAATTCCAGCACTCTCGCTAACAAATTGTACAAAATATCTCAATTTCAAAATTTGGCTTATATTGGCGGGGCCACGCCCATTGGTCCGATTCCGCCCATTTTTGGAAAATTCACATAATCTGCCACTAAATGCATACACAAAAAATTTCAAGTACCCTATTTTCAGCACCCCCACACATGTACATTCTGTGAAAATTTCAAGATGATCGGACTAGCCGTTTAGACGTCTGTACGGAACAAACAAACAAACCCACAAACAGACACTCTCTTTTATATATATAGATAGAATATAACACACACAACTTGGCTTGATGCAGTTAAAATAAAAAGAAAAACAACTTTTCCCCCGAGTAATTTCATTCAAATTAAAAAATTTTCTACAGACGGGTTAAGACAGGTACAAAAGTATATATGGGCTAATAGAGAACACTGTCACCTTCTGGTACAAAAATCTCTTCAACCCCTTTGACCCTCAGAAGTTCGATTCCTCTAAAGTTCCAATTTGACTAAAATATAGTACATGTGGAAACATATAATAACTCGCCACGTGTAAATAGTACAGTAATACCGTATACCTTCTACACATATTTACAAAAATTTCATTTTTTCTAAAATAACATAAAATATTTGTTTTGAGTAGCACACCACGCCCACAATTACAAATATTTTGATCTATTTTTTTTGGCTTTCTTAGTTTTAATATTTTTTCTATTGAATGGCACTAAACTTTAAGAAATCGGTGATGACAAAAACATTTGGCTTTTGGCAGTAAAATTAAATCTGAGCGCCGACTATTTCGTAATACAGCTGAACAATTTGGAGACGGAGTTGTGGTGCGAGTCCTTCCATGACGACTTGATAAACGATACTGAACAAAAATTACAAAACAGTTTGATATAAGTAATAAGTGTTCTGTAAAAAAAAGCATATTGAAAAACAAACCTCACGGTAAATCACTCGTTATAGCTTTGTCTGTTTGAGAACACGCCGATCAATAAACAAGTAAAAGCGTTAAGTTCGGCCGTGACGAATCTTATATACCCTCCACAATGGATAGCATGTGACCTCATAAAATAACTCAAACCTAAAGAAAATAACACCGATAAACACAAAAAAATATAGTGGATGAGAACAGTAGGAATCACAACAAGTTAGATTCTACATATATATGGGAGCTATATCTAAATATGGACCGATATGGCCCATTTGCAATCCCGAACTACCTGCAACTATAAGAAGTATTTGTACCAAATTTGATCAACCTAGCTTTATTATTGCGGACTGTAGCGTGATTACCACAGACGGACGGACAGACGGACATGGCTAAATCGTCTTAGAATTTCACGACGATTAAGAATATATATACTTTATGGGGTCTCAGATCAATATTTAGAGGTGTTACAAACGGAGTGACAAAATGAATATACCCCCCATCCTATGGTGGAGGATATAAAAATGGGTTTAACAAAATAATCATTAGCAAATAATCATCGCGGCTGCACTGACAACAAACTGAAATTTACTGAACTGAATGTGTGAATGTATCCTAGCCATTATTATTTTGGTCCCAACTGTTCAAATTTCGTTAATTTGAGTAGGGTATAATTCCATCCACACTCTTAACTATGTATAAGTTTATGTGTGCAAACTTTCAGCATAATATTTCATATAGTTCGCTAAACGCGTCTCGGAAACAGAAATGGTTTACTATACTATCTCAGATTTCTTACAATGATACTGCGTTCCATGTTTCGGTTTAATCGGTTCAGTTGTTATAGTAGGAAGCATAAAACTAAATTACAACCGGCGGTTTTATGTGAGGTTTCACCCAAGCCTGGGCATTGAATAGTTGATTTCTTCTCTACTTATAGATGAGTATATACACACACCCTTAACTTATGTATGCATCTTTAAGATTAATACTTTTATATTGGCCTAGTGGTCAAGATGTCAAAACGCTTGGCGGATAAACTAATGCCTAATTTTATGCTAAGTATGTTCCAAATTTCGATATAATCTCTTTAGTGACGATAATAGAAATCGTATCACAGAATTGCCTACATATTGACCACACTCTCTTTCTTTAACCTCTGATTGGACATAGTTATTATCACATAACAATAACTTTGTTTGTGTGTAAAT
Source organism: Eudasyphora cyanicolor (assembly GCA_963930755.1). Taxonomy (NCBI): domain Eukaryota; kingdom Metazoa; phylum Arthropoda; class Insecta; order Diptera; family Muscidae; genus Eudasyphora; species Eudasyphora cyanicolor. The sequence continues at coordinate 98,957,444 of OZ005737.1, forward strand.
ACATATTTTATTTCTGAAAGTCAGTTTGTTTGCGTTCCAAACTAAATTTCTTGATTTTTAAATAAAATTTAGTTGTTCACAAACATAAAATATTTATGTAAGGTAAGAAATCCTCCGGTTTGGTAATTTATAACCCTTTTGAGAAGATTTTGCCTTATGAGGTAGGTTTATATAATTTATAGAATAATTATTTTATACCGAGACTGAATAAGGCTTTTATTTGCCAGTATTCCTCTTCGGATACTCTAGCTACAGTCTTCTTCCTAAGTCGTAGAGACAATATAATTTATTTACTTTATGTTTTTTCAGTTAAGTGCATGTTGTAATAAAACAGCGCTTTTTCTTACAGAATGTCTTTATTCATTAGCAGCTCGATCAGAGTGGGAAGATGAGTATACATGTAAGTTACCAGCTAGGGTTAACAAAAATCGGTTTCAAAGTCTAGAGTTATTTTTAATACACGTTACTTTTATAATGAGAGTAAATGAGAGTTTTAAAAACAATAGTTGTAAAAAATGAGAACAATCATGAGTCATAGAGCTTCAAAAGTGTCATTATAGAGAGTAAATGATCAAACGAGAGTATAACAACAATCAAGAGATGGAAAATTCAGTACTTTTTTCATTACTTTCCCACTTTCAAAAATACCGAAGTACCCCCACGACCATTTTGGTACCATTTTCTTCTATCTACGTATTCTTCAGAGGTACCAAAATGGGCGCGGCAATAACGCCCATTTTTCACTGGACTGTAGGCACTATAAAAGCATTACACTGTACAAAATTTCAAGTATTTCTAAACACTGGTATTAATGTCATAAGCTTTTTACTTTTAGTGCAAAATTGTGCATTTGTGTGGGAGGTACCAAAAGGGGCGTGGCAATTTCGCCCATTTTTCTCGAGTTGATAGCGACTAACAAACTAATACTATGTGTGGAATTTCAGAAGATTCGAATACGTATAATAGCAGTTATTAAAGAATCAATATTTCACAACATTTTAACCCTTTGTGGGGGAGGTACCAGAAGGAGTGGACCAATATGGCCCATCTTCGAACTTGGCCGGAGATAGAAAAAAATATTACCACATACGAAATTTGAAGTCAATCGGTTACTCCTTTCGAGAGTTATCGTGCGCACCAGCCAGCAGACAGACAGACAGACAGACAGACAGGCAGACAGACAGACAGACAGACGGACGGACATTGCTCATTCGACTTAAAATGACCCAAAACGGATTTCCGCCGAACATACTTGGGGTCTTACGTCACTCCTTCGATGTGTTATACTTTTTTCCGTAGCAAATGATATATACCCTCGTCACACTAAAGTGAGGGTATAAAAATACCGAAGTTTTGAATAAGGTGCGTTTATGTTTTTCCTGGATTCATTTTGCAACAATTGTTTTTTCTTTCAGAAAAGAATAGCATTAGACAATTTCATCATTCTATGAAATTATTTTAGGGAATTTATACTAGAGGAATGTGTATGAAAAGATGCCTCATTAAGAAGTTTGCATATCGTTGAATTTTTTCCATGAAAAAGTCAACAATTTCATTACATTTGCATTAAGTTATTACACAAATAGTAGGTGTCAGTTATACGAGTACGTCTAGGAATCGGGATATATCGATTTGAATTTAGTATCATTATCAACTTTTTTTTGAAAAAGTCAAATTTTTTTCTAATATGTAGTTTTAACGACAGTTACTAAACTTCTGTTTCCACATGGATGAGCCATTATTAAAATTTTTAGGAATTCTAATTCTTAATTTTCTAAACTTGTTGCAGCCAAATCGGACTAGTCGATCTCGAGTTATGTGAAACAAAATATACCCCCAACGTGACAAATTCCCCTATATGATTACTAACTTCAAATCGATATATCTCGATTCCTAGACGTGATCCAGCGAAACGCCGGGCACGTTAATGTTTTTTTGACTGATATAACTTTTCCCGGTAGTCAGAAACCCCGCCGATTTGGGCTGTCGGACAGTGATATTATTAAAGAAAAAAGTACCTTTTCAATTTAAAAAGTACCGTTTTAGTACTTTTTGAGAAATTGAATTTTCCATTCCTGACAACAGTAGCCATAAACAAATGAGAATAATTATGAACCACAGAGCTTTACAAGATTGATTATAGAGAGTAAAGGCCGGGTTAGGCATACGTAACCGTAATTTATCTTTACCGTTGTCGTAACGTTGCCTGTTTGAGCGATTAGCCAACGTTGAGAAAACGAGTCATATGTTCTGACAACAACACATAAAGCCGCGATTTCTTTTTGTTTAGGTTTATTAAAAATGAAGTTAAAAAAAATGTTTATAAATTTGTGTTTTTTTAAATCTGTGCAGAATTTACAATAAAAGTAACCAAGAAAATATCGTCGGATAAGAAGATGGGGTGGACGTCCTATAAACAATGACTGGGCGAAAGCCGGACACTAGAATGTCTATGGCAGTTTTTAATAAAATATGAGTTAACTACGCCAAAGCAACGGATTAGACCATGTCATATATTGCTTTATCCTATGATTCCAAGTTGGGAAATATTAATCATCAGTTATTTTAGGTACAATACCTGTACCTCCTAGTAAACCATTATCGTCAGCATCCTCTGAAGCCTAGCCTAATTTTTTGTATTGGCGATGACGAGCTCGGAGACAACATCCAACGCGAAATTGCCAACGTTCCGGTCGAAATGTGTCCAAGAGTGGTGGAAAATTGGGTCCAAAGAATATATCGCTGTTGACGGGCTCGTGGTGGTCATATGACCGAAATTGAATTCCATTCTTAAAATGTAACATTTGCACTACACCTGGAATAAATTTGAACTCTATATCTTAAATATTCTGTGTTTTATTAATATATAAAATTCGTATGTCCTTAATGGAAAACCCTTTACTTATGTCTATTTCCATTGAAGAGGGACTCAGCCAAATCCAATCTAATCTCTATCTATAAATAAGTCCACGTTTGTAGAGACGCTTATATTGCTGTCAAATTAACCCACAATGAAGAAGTTTGGCGCAATGCTTGTCTCTACTGTCATCAAAAGAATCCTGAAGCAGATTATAAATTTAATTTTTAATGGAGTCAGCCGCGATCTTCATAAAACTCACCTGTAACGCCCAGCTCCTTGCCAATTTGCTTCCAAGCTTCTCGCTTTTTTTTTCAGATATTCTATATGATGGATTATATTTATTGTATAAATACTCGTGCGACTACACCAATGAAATCAAATATTCGTCTTTCATGTTTATTTGCACTTTTAAACAACAAATAATTAATAAATTATTTTCTTTACTTTTCTCGGTGAACATACAATTGTAATTGTAAACAACATGTAGTATCAGCTGTTGTCAAATTGTACGTAAACGGAACGTCCAATTCTGATTTCAGCAGATTCAGCCGTCCGTTTACGTTTCGTTTCCGTTGGCTAATAGTTTTAGGTTTAGGTTAGGGTGGCAGCTGTATTTTTTTACAAGCTCACATAGACCAGTTTAGGTCCCTAGTGTTACCACGGGCTGAAATGCCCCTCATCGAAACCAACCTGTATGATATATAAATTTATCGATAGTACGAATATCAGTACTGGAAAGATCTGTTAGGCTGCCTAAAAAGGCCGACCCCAGTATGTCCAGTCGTCGTTTACTCAAAGCGGGACAGTCGCAAAGCAAGTGCTCAATGCTCTCCACTTCTTCCTCTCTCCACAGCTTCGGCAGAAGTCATTGGAGTCAATACCCAATCTTTTGGCGTGTTCGCCGATCAAGCAGTGTCCCGTCAGAACCTGTACTAACGTAGACAATCGTTTCCTCTCTAGTGCGAGGAGATATTTGGACCTTCTCAGGTCATACCTTGGCCAGGTTTGTCTAGCTACCCTGCAGGTGCCGATTTCTGTCCATCTTTCGTTGCACTGCCTGATTGCCTCTTGCCTAAGCCAAAGCTTTCACGTGGATAGTGGCGCACCAATACATGCAAATTCTTCGAGAATTTGTAATGTCGTCCCTTTCCTAGCAAGTTCATCGGCTTTGCGTGTATACTAATATTTGAGGTGTATATTAAACTGCTCAGCCATCTCGTGAAGAGATCTGTGGCAGTCGAGGGCTGTTTGTGAATTTGGGGATGTTGCCTCCAGAGAATTGATGGCAGCCTGGCTGTCCGAGTAAATTACAACGCCAGTGTTGTTTACTATGTTGCGACTCAGCCACTTGGCGACTTCCCATATTGCCATTATTTCGGCTTGATAGACACTGCAGGTATCTGGTAGTCTGTGAGCTATATCCAGACTAAGTTCTTCACCGTGTACTCCGAAGCCAACCTTTTCATCAAGCTTCGAACCATCCGTGTAAAAGTGGAGATGGTTTCTATTACCTGGTATTCTGCCGACCCATTCATCTCTGGCGGGAATCATAGTGATGTAATTTCTCTCGAAGGTGTACACAGTTGGTATATAGTCCACTCGCTCGGTTACCATAGCACTACACTTTGATATCCTCATGTGACCATAGTTCTTATACCTCCACATTGATAGGCAGTTTAATCTTATTGCCGCTTTGGTTGCAACTTCTCTCGACACAATATTAATCGGCAGTATATGGAGTAGGGCTTGTAGAGACTCGGTCGCTGTAGTCCTTAAGGCTCCGCTTATGCTCAGGCAGGCAGTTCTATGAACCTTTGTTAGTAGGTTTGTGATGGTTAGTTTGTCAGTTGCCGTCCACCATACCACAATACCGTATAACAGTATTAGACGAACTACTGCTATATATATCCAATGGACGATTTTAGGAGAGAGTCCCCACCGCGACCCTACAGCCTTTTTGCAGGAATATAAGGCGACGTTGGCCTTCCTTACACGTTCCAATACGTTAAGTCTAAATAACATTTTCCTATCTAGAATTATTCCTAAAAATTTTGCACCTTCAAAGACTAGATCTGTTCCATTTATCCGAGGTGGAGGGTCCACATGTGGGACATTATTCATCCTAGTAAAGAGAACCAATTCTGTCTTGTTGGGGTTAACGCCCAAACCGCTGCTTCTGGCCCATCTAGCCAACTTGTTCAGAGCCACCTGTAGTATGTCTCTGAGGACGTTTACGAATTTTCCACTCACTGCGATTGCCACGTCGTCCGCATATGCCACGACCTTGCAGCCACAACGTTCTAGATCTAGCAGGATTCACCGCTAGGTTCCAAATTAGTGGAGACAGTACTCCTCCTGGCTAATCGTTTACACTGATTTCCATATGACAGATTGAGTCATCTGATACGCTACGGGGGCGTTACGGTTAAGTTTGCCTACCTGGGCCTTAAATGATCGAGTAAGTGAGCACGTGAGAGTAATATTGTGTAAACAGTGTAATATTGAGTAAAGGGAGTACGAGTAATTGAGCGAAAGCAAAACACTGTAACCTACAGGGTTTTCAGAAAAAAATTGCTGTTGTCCCCAAAAAATCACAAGAAAATCCCCAACTTAACCACACTTAAAACTATTTTTATAGAAAACCATCAAACATATAAAAAACTGCAGAATCGAAATGAATCCAAAAACACACATTTTAACAATTACCCCTTTTGATTTTAATAAACTTTAAACATTTCTCTACTATGGACGTTTTTGCGTTTTTAGTTTTTCGAACTTCGTACATTATAGGACTTTGAATAGCCAAAAAATTGTAACATTATAATCAAATCCATCAATTACAAATTCGTTCTCTCCTATAAATTCTTTGCAACTTACAGCGCTTGTTGAATTTTCTATTAAAAACTTAACGATTAAGAAAATCTTTATATTGCATCAAATAAACCCCAAAAAACACCAACAAAATTTACAAAAATCCCCTTTCAATAACCCCATCCAAATTATTTATTTTAATCCCAATTTGCATTGACTAAACCCCAGTATTGGGGTCAAAACCCCAGTTCTGGCAACCCTGGTAACCTAACAGATGCTTTCGCCGTTACATAAAATGACAGCTTAACATAGCTTAATCAAATTAATAGTCAATGTAAATCAAATGTAAATTTTAACATAGATGTAACGAAATTGAGTAAACATAATTATGAAACTTATAATAATAATAATAATTAATAATATCAATGATAATGGATGAAATTAGTCCGCTACAACCTCCCCCTCTGTTGCGTTAATCGCCTCGGTGATGCTAAAGGATGTTATTGGACCCCTTTATTCAACGCCGAGATCATCTCAAAGTTGCAGGATGTGTGTTGCTTTGGTGTTGTTCTTGTTGTGTGAATTGATGTCGATCGTGATGTTTTCAATGACTTTGTTTATGCTGTAGATTAGGTTGTTCATGTTGTTGTTGGCGTTGTATGTGTTGGTGTTGACGCTGTTCGTTCTGCTGTTGATCTGTTGTTCGTTGTTGCTAAACTCTTTGTTGTTAGATGGACGTCCCCGTTTACTTTTGGGATAAATAGGGTTGCCGGCCTCCCCCTCGTATGGAGTTAAGGCTGATGCGTGTAAAGTTGTTAGTGGTTTATTTGGCTCAGTTATTGTTGCGATTACGTAGCAATTGGAACCTTTCTTTCCAATTATTAAGTATGGACCATCTCTACGAGGAGTGAATTTAGCGGTAACACCATCTTTAGCTTTACTTAAGATGTTTGTTGTTATTAAAACTTTATTGCCAATTAAAAAATCCGGTTGAACTTTCCTTTTTAGGTCAACATATTCTTTGTTTTTGTCTTGCAGTTTTATTTGTGATTCATTTGCAATTTCTAAGGTATCGGCTAATTTTAATAAATGCGGCTTTATTTGTGGAACAAAGTTTTATGCCATTACAATTGCCTTCAAATCATAATGGACTTCTGTTGGTGTTCTAAGTCCTCTACTAAATGTCAAATAAGCCGGTGTATGCCCAGTGTTGTCACATTTAGCCGTGTTCATCGCAAACCGTATAGTGGGTAACATAGTATTGCACTTCCTGTGGTCTGTTCCTACATAAATGGAAAGTTGAGTATATAAGTCCCGATTCTTTCTCTCCACCGGATTTGATTGTGGGTGATAACTCAGAGTAAATGTCTGTTTTATTCAAAGACAGTACGTCAATTTTTGCACTAATGCAGATACAAATTGAGTCCCGTTGTCGGTATGTATCCTACGTGGAATCCCATATCTTAAAACTACCTCATTTAAAAAGGCTAGAGCACAATTTTCTGCAGTTACTTCCTTCAAAGCAAATAACTCCACCCATCTACTACATATATCCTCTACTATTATTTAAACAACTACTATTTAAACAAGATTTGTTCGCGAAGTGATCTTGGAAGGACCAATTGTCCATTTTCAGAATCTTATTCGGAACAATATCTGTATAGAACACCGTCGACCATCATGTAACCGCGATTTGTGTGCCTTATCACATTTTCGTCGTCCTTTTCAAATGAAGTTATTATTTTCTTCATCTCCAAGTTGAGTTTTACGAAACCCTTCAAGTCCTTTCCTAGGGAAATCTATGTCAACTAAGTAGCACTCACAGGATTCGATTCACATTTCATTGTCGCATGGCGGTGTCGGCTATCACATTCTGCTTCCCAGGAGTATAAGAAAATTTTAAATTTGTATTAGCAAAAACCATCTGGCTAATCGACCAGTAGGCGATTTTAAAGTAAAAAACAACTTAAGTGGTTGGTGATCCGTCAATTTAGTAACTTCTGACCCATCTATATAGCCTCGAAACTTCTAAATTGCCCACATTAAAGCTAGTGCCTCACGCTCCGATGGAATATTCTATTGGGTGTTCATTTTCTTTCTCCCACACAGCCCCGATAGCATAGTAGCGTATTAGTTTCTTTATTCGTCCATTTCCACACGGTATTCTTTTTTGTCAAATTTGATAAAGGCTTTGAAATTTTTGCAAAATCTATAATAAATCTTCGAAACCAGGAACATCTTTGAAGGAACGACATTAGCTGCTTTAGATTTTTAGGAGTTGGTCGATTTAAAATAGCCGAAGATTTATGAGGATCTATTTTAATTCCATCTTTAGTTAAAACTAGCTGGACCCGGTCCACTTCGTTGCCCCAGATTTCAGATTTCCGATCCCGTCAATTTTTTGCACCAATCACGTAGACTGTCACCAAACAGATAGACATACACAAAATTACAGTACTGTCACTAACAAATTGATCAAGATATATCAGTTTCAAAACAGTGCTCAATTGGGAGGGCCCATTGGTCCGATCCCGCCCATTGGTCCGATCCCGCCGATTTTGGACCAAAACACCAGACCTAATTGATTTCGCTGTGCTTAAAAATGTAAAGCGTGAACAAATATCAATTTTTCCTTCACTTGATCTATCTTCGGATCATTCGCCAACCATCTTAACATTGTCCAATAATGCCCAGGAAAGTGCACACGCCACTTTGCCTAACAAACACACAAACTGGATGAAGTATAAAAAATACGTTAGCTCTCACCTGTCCGAAGGTATATTTTTACGATCAGCAAATGAGATAGACACAGCGGTGAATCTGCTGACAGATGTCGTAAACAGTGCGGTAAAAGTTGCCACTCGTAAGTCCAAAAATATTAGGAATAATGTTTCAAATTATCAAACAAACATTGAAGCCCTGGTCAATGAGAAAAGAAATATAAGAAGATGATGACAACGTTACCGCTCCCCGGCATTGAGATATAGCCTAAAAAATTGTGAGAAAAGACTAAAAGTTGCCCTGAAGCTAGCTGAGGAATATGATCTAAAAAAATACTTGCAATCTTTGGATTCAACTGAGAAAACAGATTACAGTCTATGGAAGGCTACGCTGAAGGCTGCCCTGAAAATGATTTTGTTCATTTTTAATAGCATTTTGCGTGTGGGTTACTTTCCTTTATCCTGGCAGATATCGGAAATTGTGATGATTTCAAAACCTGGAAAAGATCCGACCAAAGTAAAGTCATATCGTCCGATAAGTCTGCTATCGATACTCTCAAAAATGTTTGAAAAAATTTTTATGAAGAAAATTACCCTCATATAGTTCTAAATAACATAATTCCCGATCACCAATTTGGTTTTCGGAAGCGTCATAGTCCCATACAACAAGTTCATTGTGTTGTTACATACATCAGAAAGGCTTTTGAAAACAAAGAATATTGTTCTGCTCTATTCATAGATATATCGCAAGCTTTTGATAAAGTAAAGACTTTTTCCAAGTAACACACATAAAATGCTCAATAGATATTTGTCAAACCGGTCGTTTGTAGTAAAATCGAATGGTATTTCTTCTAGCCCTAAGAAAATAACTGCCGGCGTTCCTCAGGGCAGCATACTGGGACCTATTCTATACATAATATATACAGCAGACATGCCCACAAACACATTTACTCATACGTCCACTTTTGCGGATGATACTGCTTTCGTCAGTATTCATAAAAATCCCTTAGTTGCGTCCGATCAACTGCAGTCGCATGTCCGAGTCTTAGAGAACTGGTTAGAAAAATGGAGAATAGTGGTAAATGCTACAAAATGCACTCATGTTACCTTAACCCTAAGACGAGATGCTACTCCTCCAATAACCATCTTCAATTCGTTGATTCCACAGAAAGATCACGTGAAATATATAATTTATAAAATATTTTTTTATTCCGAGACTCAATCAGGCTTTTATTTGCTCAGTATTCGTCTTCGGATACTCCAGCTACAGTCCTTTACGGCCTTCCTGTGTCGTAGAGATAATATAATTTATCTACTTTATGTTTTTTATGTTAAGTGCCTGTTGTAATAAAACAGAGCTTTTTCTTACAGAATGTCTTTATTGATTAACAGCTCAATCAGAATGGGAAGATGATTATACATGTAAGTTACCAGCTAGTATTAACAAAAATCGGTTTCAACGTCTAGAGTTATTTTTAATACACGTTAATTTTATAACGAGAGTAAATGAGAGTTGTAAAAACAATAGTTGTAAAGAATGAGAACAATCATGAGTCATAGAGCTTCAAAAGTGTCATTATAGAGAGTAAATGATCAAAATAGAGTATAAAAACAATAGCCATAAACAAATGAGAATAATTACGAGCCACAGAGCTTTACAAGATTTATTATAGAGAGTAAATGATGAAGTAAGTGAGCACGTGAGAGTAATATTCAGTAAATAGAATACGAGTAATTGAGTGAAAGCAAAACACTGTAACCTTACAGAAGCTTTCGTCGTAACAAAAATGGCAGCCTGAAATAGCTTAATCAAATTAATAGTCAGTGTAAATCAAATGTAAATTTTAACATAGATGTAACGAAATTGAGTTAACATAATTCGTCGGCTCAATGCTATTTTGTTCCATACGCCATTTTGTATGATCGGAGAAAAACGCAATAAAAAAAACGGGACTGAAGAGTTACGCACTTTTTATTTCATAGGGTTCCCAATAGTGTTTGCATGATTCTCATGCATTTATGTTCCATTACATTCAAAAATAAGCTAGTTATAAAAATTTTTGTACATGGAATTTTGGTCCATATCCACTTTTATTTTAATACTAGCTGAGCCCGGTGCGCTTCGCTGCCCATGTCAAAATTCGCGCTGTAGAAACTGTATTTTATATCCGATCAGTACGAAATTCGGCAGAAAGAGGTTTGTTATTACATGAAGGAATACTGCCAAATTCGGAGAAAATCGGTTCAGATTTAGATATAGTCCCCATATATATGTTACCCCCGATTTGAAATTCAAGCGCTGTAGAAACTGTATTTTATATCCGATCAGTAAGAAATTCGGCAGAAAGAGGTTTCTTATTACATGAAGGAATGCCGCCAAATTCGGAGAAAATCAGTTCAGATTTAGATATAGCCCCCATATATATATGTTACCCCCAATTTGACATGTAAGCGCTGTAGAGACTGTGTTTTATATCCGATCAGTACGAAATTCGACAGAAACAGGTTTCTATTTTACATGAATGAGTATTCTAGGAAAATCGATTCAGATTTATATATAACCTCCATATATATGTTCCTCCAGATTTGGTTACAAAGCGCTATAGAAGTTGTACTTTACTTCCGATCATTACAAAGTTCTCCAGAAAGATTTTTCTCAATTTAGGAACGAATATTGCTTAATTTTGCGATTATCGGTTCAAAATACATTTACCAATTATTCCAAATTATTATCGCAATGACCCTTATCGCATTGTTAGGGAGGTGTAGGGTATTATATAGTCGGCCCCGCCCGACTTTCTGCCTTTCCTTACTGGTATTAGTGATAAATTCACTGAATGAAAAAATACCGAATTCAGTGGAAAGTCCAGAAAATAGAAATGTATACCTATAAAATTTCCAAATTCTTGTTTCATTGATATTGCATCACATTATCATATTGCGATTGTATTGGAGTGAGCAGCTGTAATTATCGCATACCGAGCATTTTTGTTCATGTATTTCCTATATAATACTTGCAAGATATATCAAAATATGGGCTGGGCCACGCCCACTGGTCCTATTCCGCCCATTTGAAATCCAATCACGTAGACTGCTACCAGATACATATACGCAAAATTTCAACACTCTCGCTAACAAAATGAGCAAGATAATTCAATTTCAAAATTTGGCTTATATGGGCGGTGGCCCGCCCATTGGTCAGATCCCGCCAATTTTTGGACCAATCACGTGGACTGTCACCAGATACATATCTACAACATGACAGCACTCTAGATAAACAATTGTGCAAGTTATATCAATTTCAAAATTTGGCTTATAAGGGCGGGGCCACGCCCATTGGTCCGATCCCGCCCATTTTCTGACCAATTACGTAGAATGCCACCAGATACATATACACAACATTGCAGCACTCCCGATAGCAAATTGTGCAAGATATAAAAATTTCAAAATTTGGTCATTGTGGGCGGGGCCAGGCCTATTGGTCCGAACCCGCCCATTTTTGGACCAATCACGTAGATCGCCAACGGATATATATACACAAAATTCCAGGTCTCTCGCTAACAAATTGTGCAAGATATCACATTTTTTAAATTTGGCTTATATGGGCGGTGCCACGCCCATTGGTTCGATCCCGCCCGTTTTTGGATCAATCACGTAGACTGCCACCGTTTACATATACACAAAATTCCAGCACTCTCGCTAACAAATTGTGCAAAATATCTCAATTTCAAAATTTGGCTTATATGGGCGGGGCCACGCCCATTGGTCCGGTCCCGCCCATTTTTTCACCAATTACGTAGAATGCCACCAGATACATATACGCAACATTGCAGCACTCCCGCTAGCAAATTGTGCAAGATATCAAAATGTTGTCTATGTGGGCGGGGCCACGCCCATTGGTCCGATCCCGCCCATTTTTGGACCAATCACGTAGACTGCCACCGTTTACATATACACAAAATTCCAGCACTCTCGCTAACAAATTGTGCAAAATATCTCAATTTCAAAATTTGGCTTATATGGGCGGGGCCACGCCCATTGGTCCGATTCCGCCCATTTTTGGAAAATTCACATAATCTGCCATTAAATGCATACAAACAAAATTTCAGCACTATACCTATAATAGGAGCAGAAATATCGGATTTTTAACCTGCGATTTGTATGGGAGGTACCACGCCCCTTTGTCCAATTAATTTTTTTTTTCTATATAAACCATTTCGTGAAAATTTAGAATCGAATAAAAAAAAAATCATCCAAATCGCTCCAGCCGTTCTGACGTGATGCCATTACACAGATGGACCGTTTCATTTTTATGTATATAGATTTATAGATTTTTTCGTATTTGTATTACATGGACCACAAAGAGGATCGGTATGGAAGGAGAGTAATTTACATATTGTGATCGGAAGAACGTAAAATAGTGAGTCAAAAAAAATTGGGCGATAGAAAAATGGAGACATAGAATACAAATATCAAAATTATTTCCCGTTATTCAGAGTTAAAAAGATTTACCCTACCAATATCTCGAAAACTAGACGAGATAGGAAACAAATTATTACAGATTCCGAAATAGCATGCTTGAAACTAATATTATCAACTCTAACTCAAAAAACACAAAAATGGCGTATGGACCAAAATAGCATTAAGCCGACGAATTATGAAACTTGTAATAATAATATCAATGATAATGATACATTTAACAATTTTGGTTTCTCATATATTTTCTTTCAATTCAAACATATCGCACCTGTTCCACAAAAGGGTAACAACTAAAAATTTATAAATTTAGCTTTTTTGCAAGAGAACAACGTACAATAGCAATTTCTACCCACTGCAAAAAATATCCATTGATTTTTCTCCTTTTTCATAATAAAAAACCTTTATGTTTTTTCAGAATAACGTCTTTAGATTCAACTGAAGAGTTACATTTTGAATTGTCTCCAAGTGTTTAATCAAATCGGACCTTTGATTTATCATCTAAAGAGTAATATTTTTAATTGTGCCCTTTTCAACTTATAATCCGAGTAAGACTTTTCAGTTAAAAAGGTACAACTCAAAATAATACCACTCTTTATATACAAACTTTTTTCAGGAAAAGAGTAACACCTCATAAAGTTGTTATTTTTCTATAATCAATAAAAAAAAACAAACAAAAAATTATTATTTTTTCTGTTATTTTCTTGCGACATATTCTTTTTTTTTGCAATATATCAATAATATTAACGGAAAGAGTTTTTGGCCTCTACTGAAATTTTGTAAATTTTGAGTTGTCACCCTTTTGTGGAAGGTGCGATATGAAAAATAACGATTGCATATATCAAAATATTGCAACAAAATATAGTTGCAAATAAATTTTCTCAACTAAAATATATATTTATATACAAATAAAATTAATGTTTAGATTTTCAAAACGTTGCAGAATTTTCGAATTTAATTTTTCGTCGCTTTCGAGTTATACCTTACAATTTAAAATGACATAGGTTAGGTTAGGTTGAAGAGAGGAGACGTTTAAACTTAATGATGATCTTTTATACCCCACGAGTTACAGAAAATCGGTACTTGACACGAGTTTTTTCTCTGAGATGAGTCAAGTCTGGTAATATGTTGGACCCGAAATGTTGGGATCTTGCATGAGTGAAGCCCGGGCAGTGATACAGAAAAAGTTCCATCGTTTCGTTGTTTTCCCTGCATGCCCTGCATTCGTCGTTTCCTGCTAGTCCTATGCGATGAAGATGTGCTTGTAAGCTTGAGTGTCCCGTTAGAACACTCATCATCTTACTAATATCGATCTTGTTTAGTTTCAGAAGACTTCTAGTTTCAGAATTACTCGAAGTTCTCTACCTTTTGAAGCCATGCTGTTTGCCCGTTCATTTACAATCACGCTGTGTCCTGGAACCCAGCAAATACGCAATTGACCATGCATGGGCTGAGTAATCATTTATCGTTCTATTACAATACAACACAGTTCTGGATTTGACCCTTTCCGATGTTATTGCTTTAATCGCCATTTGGCTATCTGTGAAGATGTTGGCATATTTAGGCTTTGTGGTGTTACTGAGCCAGTTCACACACTTCGTGATTGCTCGAACTTCTGCTTGAAATACCGTGTTATGGTCAGGGAGGCGGAAGAGAAGTTCGACTTCTGGTTCATCAATAAAAAGTCCCAGACCAGTCCTTCCTCCTCGCTTGGACCCATCCGTGTAGCAGCTGGTTCCCACTGGCACATGGGCCACAGTTCCATTTTCCCAGGAGCGTCTGTATGGAACAAACGTATCACAGGTAGCTGTAAGTCGCACTTCAGGAATACGGTTGGAGATTTCTGGCGTTTGAATGTGACCAACTAGAGATTCTAAAATCTTCTGATGGTACGACTTGTGGTCTCGATTTATCCATTCACCCATCACTTGTAGACATCTTGCTGTGAGGGCTGCCTCATACTTTATACGGATGTCTATTGGTTGGATGTGCAGTATAGTCTCCAACGCTTTTGTTGGTGCAGTTCTAAATGCCCCGCTTATGCCTAGACAGCACATACGGTGAATTTGTTGCAAAGGTATTACGTTGTACTTCTTGTCCATTGAAGTCCACCACACTACACAAGCGCAGGTGATTATTGGTCTCACGCTCATGTAAAGCCAGTGAGTTATATTTGGATGTAGTCCCCATTTTGAACCTATAGCTCTTCTGAACAACGACCAACATCTGTGGGCCTTTGTAACTCTTTCTTCAAGATGATCTTTCCAGTTCAGTTTCTGATCCAAGATTGCTCCCAAGTATTTTACCTTTTTAGTTATAGCAATTGCCTTATTCAGAAATCGAGGCCGGGTAAAACGTGGGATCTTCGTTTTCTTTGTAAACAGACATATTTCTGTCTGGGTTAACATTTAATCCCCTTGGTTGTGCCCAGTTATATGCTATGTTAAGTGCCTCATTAGCTCTTCTGCATAATAGATTTGGATGAAAGCCCCTTAGAAGTATTACAACATCGTCTGCATAACATACTGGTTTAAGTCCTTCATTGGTGAGGGCTTTTAGGAGACGGTGTATCGTCGTAACCCATAGTAGAGGCGATAAAATTCCCCCCTGAGGTATACCACGATTTACCTTGTCTCTAATTTTTACGTCATATGAACCACAAATAATCCACCTATTCCTTAGCATATTGTTGATCCAGCTTTTCAGCGCCCGTTCAACCTGAAACTCGTCTAAGGACTGGATAAGTGTAACGATCTGTACATTGTTAAATGCGCCCTTAATGTCTATGCAAACAGCAATTGTATACATTTCTTTACTGAAGGACTCTTCTATGTGGTGCACTACCTCATGCAGAGCTGTTTCCACTGATCTTCCTTTGACATAGGCGTGTTGTTTGAATTTTAGCCTGTCATCCACTACTTTACTTTTGACCATGTTATCAATTATCCGCTCCATTGTTTTTAACAGGAAATAAGTTAGGCTAATGGGTCGATAAGCCTTTGGGGTCGTATAACTCGCCTTGCCTGGCTTTGGTAGCAAGACCACCCTTGATTCCTGCCAGTTTTTTGGGGTATAAGGATGGGTTAGGCATGCAGTGAACACTCCAGCCAGATGAGTTGATACCAGATCCACCTCATTCTGCAGAAGTGCTGGAAATATTCCATCCGGTCCCGCAGCCTTAAAGGGAGAGAAACTTTTTATCGCTTCTTTCACCATACCATCTGTTATATCCGTAATAGGTACTTGATGCAATACATTTTCATTCTGTAACTGTTCCTCTGTTGGTCCAGCATCACCAGTCGGAAAATGAGTTTTCATCAAGAGCCTTATGGTATCCTCTATACTTTCCATCCTTTTACCCGTTCCATCCACCAGTGTTTCGGTTTGGACATGAGTTTTTGAGAGGAACTTTTTCATTTTAGACATGCTGTTAACGCTGTCTACCTGTTCACAGAAAAGCCTCCAGGAGTTACGTTTCGCCGATCTAATAATTTTATTGTATTCTTTGAGTCTTCTGTGGTAGTCGTCCCAATATACTGATTGTTTTTTACGTCGAGCTCTGTTGTAAAGTCTGCGGACATCTTTGCCAATCGAGCGAATTTGTCCTGTCATCCAGGGTTTCTCATAGGCAGATTTCCCTTCTCGAAGTAGGCAACTATCTTCGAATGATTTTACAAGAGACTCGGTAATCTTCTTCACATTGATATCAATGTCTTCTGCAC
Source organism: Eudasyphora cyanicolor (assembly GCA_963930755.1). Lineage (NCBI taxonomy): Eukaryota > Metazoa > Arthropoda > Insecta > Diptera > Muscidae > Eudasyphora > Eudasyphora cyanicolor. The sequence continues at coordinate 98,974,033 of OZ005737.1, forward strand.
ATAGATAATCGCGTGTAGGCTGCCCCAATCGATTTCGAAGTAGATTTCCGAAATTAGTCCAGTCGGTCTTAGCCTTATTACGGAAACTTATTGGGTTTGGCGGTGGCCGTGCAATTTTAAACCTTACATATATAACGGTGGTCTGAATAGGAGTGTTCATCCGAAACCCTCCACTCACGGATCTCATCAATTTCCTGCAAAAGTAGCGGTACTATTGGTGAACTGGTGGTGTTATTGACTACTTCCACATCAGTTTTTGGCAGTGTCTCGCTTGTCTCCATCCGTTCACTACCAGTGTTTGCCTCTTTAGACAGTATATTTGGACTCGATTTTGAAAAAGACTGTCCAGATCAAAAAGTACGCCATGCCCTTCGCCATGACAAGATTGTTCTGGGATTCTGGGTCTATGCCCAACACGAGGAGAGTACCCTCGGTATCATCCTTCCTATAGAAGACTTCACACTTTCTCACGGAAAGTTTTGAATTCTGTTTGCCAATGATGTCGAGTATGTACTCTGATGAGAACTTACTGGGACATCCCTTAACATATAGGGTCGTTTTTATACCCTCACTTTAGTGTGACGATGGTATATATCATTTGCTACGGAAAAAAGTGTAACACGTCGAAGGAGTGACCTAAGACCCCAAGTATGTTCGGAGGAAATCCGTTTTGGGTCATTTTAAGTCGAATGAGCAATGTCCGTCCGTCTGTCTGTCTGCTGGCTGGTGCGCACGATAACTCTCGAAATGAGTAACCGATTGACCTTAAATTTGGTATGTGCTAATATTTTTTTCTATCTCCGGCTAAGTTCGAAGATGGGCCATATTGGCCCACTCCTTCTAGTACCTCCCCCACAAAGGGTTAAAATGTTGTAAAATATTGATTTTTTAATAACTGCTATACTACTTATTCGAATCTTTTGAAATTCCACACATGGTATTAGCTTATTAGTCGCTATCAACTCGAGAAAAATGGGCGAAGTCGCAACGTACCTTTTGGTACCTCCCACACAAATGCACCATTTTGCACCAAAAGTTAACAGCTTATAACATTAATAACAGTGTATAAAAATACTTGACATTTTGTACAGCATTGTGCTTTTATATTGCCTACAGTCCAGGGAAAAATGGGCGTTACTGCCACGCCCCTTTTTGTACCTCCCACACAAAATGCACAAATCATACCACAATTTAATGTCTCATAACGATTATGCCAGTGCACATAAATGCTTATAAGTCGGCACAGTGCAATGAATTTAAAGTATCTAATGTTCAGCGAAAAAAAGGTGTATTTGATAAACCCCTTCTGGTACCTCCCACACAAATTGACAGAATAATTCGAGTAATATTCAATATTACATTACTCACAAAGTGAGGGTATACCTTAGTCGGTTTACCCAACTGAAACTTCCTTACCAATTATAGCTTTGCGCCGTCCCAAGGTGAGGGGAAGCTATCCACAAGTTTTACGAGGACACCAGCGCAGCGTTGTGATGCCAGCCAAACATCCCTCTCAAACTTGCAACTCATTACTTCGATTGGTGGTTCATCCTTAGATTCGAGGACGTACTCCGCTACCCTCGTATAGATCAAATCTTCGAAGTTACTCTTTTGGTCTTCGGGGATTCTGCCAGATGCACTACTGCTATCAATTATGGCATAGCATAGATCGTCTCGAAAATGTTGTTTAGCTATATTAGAATAAAATGGTGGCTTCTTACCCTTCTTTATGGCCAATTGATTTTTCCGTGTAATAGGTTCTGTCGGTTCAACTTATTCAGTTTCCTTCTTTGTGCCCCTGACAGTCTCTTTGAGTTAGCAACAATACATAGTGATATTGTTTTCATTTGATGGTTCAGAGTCATAGTCCCCACTGGCTGGGGTTGCTTAGAGCCCCAGCTGGGTTCCGCTTCATCTGTCTTATCATTTGTTTTGCCTGCGGCTGGATGTGCTCTTGTTTCATTTTCGACTACTGGATCCAAGGCACCAAAGCTCGTAGATGTTGCATGTTCATGATTGTTCGATAACGACGACACATGACTCGTGAGTGAATCAACGCTTGTCGCCGGCACTGGGTTTTCCCTCCCCTGCGCCGTAATCTCCTTCGTCTTTTTTGGTTTAATCATAAATTGGTTGGGGGAGACACCCCAACAGCCAGTATTATCCCGTAATAGGTACGTCGATATAGGCCTTCCAGACTGAAGTCAGAAATTTCTGTCCAGAGACCGATGCATCCAATTCAACCTACGCTTTAAAAACAACAAACCCCGTGGTTGCGTAGTAGGTAGGTGAATAGGTATTGCGTAATAGGTTAAAAACTATCCGCTCTGCGATAACACGTCCGTTCGCTACGACAGGCGGAGACTGACATAAGTAGCAGTAAAATTTTTCTAAAGCACTTATTATCCCCTCACCTTGCAGAAGAGGGTATATAACATTTGCTAAGAGCTAAAAGTGTTACACATCGAATGAGTGACCTAAAACCTCAATTATGTTTGGTGGAAATTCGATTTGTCATTTTAAGTCATTTGGTAATGGACGTCTGTCTGTCTGTGTCTCTGATATTCCACACATAGTATTAGTCTATTGGTCACTATCACCTCGATAAAAAGGGGCAAAGTTGCCACGCCTCCCCCCAGTGCATACTTTAATGTTATTAAATTGATAATAATTTAGTTGAAACAAAATCAAACGTGTTGCCAACCCTTCAAGCAATGTATCATTATGCCCGATAATAAAGGAATCATAAAGGAATTTTACGAACATTTAAAATTTCTGAAAAAATTAACGTTGAATTACTGAAATATAAAATTTGTCTTCAAATTAATGTATTGATATATTTTCTAAATACTTAAATGAAAATAAATATTTGTTTTGCAAATAATAGGCCTAAATAAAACTCATCGTCCCAAATATATAATACAAGCTGACCCTGCAAACTTCGTTTTGCCCATAATATATTTTTAGGTTGCATTACTTTTTTTGGATCGAAAATTAGCTATTGTTAATTTATATTTATAAGAAAGCTGATTCGGCAAAATTCGTACCGTTCAAATTCTTTTTTTTTTTAATCAAGTATTACTTTCTATGAATATTATTTTTAATGAAACCTTACAAAATAATGATTAATTATTTTATTCAATTTAATGCCGATCGATACACAACATTTTTAGTTTTATGCTCCGGAGCGAAAATGAAGAGTGAGGATGGTTTCCCTACTCGTGAACATGCCTCATACAGCTGGCCGTGTGAAAAGCATGACATTTCCAGATTTACCCCACACATTTTCAGCGACTGTCCTTGTGACTTATTTATGGTCATCGCAAATGCAAGTTTCACTGGGAACTGGAGACGTTTGAACTTGAATGGTAAATCTGTTGAAGTCAAGGGAATTCGCGGAATTATGCATCCTTCTCCCGGGAATGGTCCTATCAAAATATTTGCCACCATTCATTAGTTTTTTCACTATCAGTCGTGTTCCATTGCACAGTTTCGGAGCACGAAGATTTCGTAACATAATAATTACAGATCCAACTTTAGGACGTAAATTATGGGGCGGTATGCCTGGCAAATCCAAAGACTTTAGGAATTCAAAGGGATAACTGACGACATCGTCAATCGTGAACGCAATTCTACAGATGCACATTAGTGACGAGTTCATCTTTTGTTTGAGTGAATTGGCAAAAGGTGGGTGGAATTGATATTACACCAGTAAAAGTATCTACCGCTATTTGTCCATTTCCAATTCTCATTAGTTCTTTAGAAAAAACTTCTGCGGTTTTATCCTGCTTCTGGAATACTCTCATATTCATATTTAATTGAATTGTTTTTACTTATCGCCACAAATACGATGACTTCAGACATGCGTTTAACTCATCTGCCGCTGTTGATTTCGGAATCACGGGAAGTGTTTGTCGGAAGTCGCCCGCCAGCAAATATATTGACGCCACCAAAGTGACGATTATTGTTGCGCAAACCTTTCAATGTTCTATCGAGTGCTTCTAATGATCGTTTGTGCGCCATAGTGCATTCATCCCATACGATCAATTTACAATTTTTCAACACTTTTGCCATGGCTGATTGCTTTGAAATGTTGCAAACAGGATTTTCATAAATCTGCAGGTTTAACGGAAGCTTCAGTGCTAAATGTGCCGTTCTTCCACCATCCAACAGTGTCGCAGCAATTCCGGTCGATGCGAGAGCTAACGCAATGGCAAATTGAGCACGTATTGCTGCTAATATCAGATTTGGGTTCTAGGTGTTCATCTGGTATCTAGGTGTTCATTTCAGATTCATTTTTAGATTATTAGCTCTTTAATAACTTTTAAAAACGCTAAAATAATGGAAAAAGGTGGTTACTGCTACACTGACCATTTTTTGCCCTGTGGTCAGTTCTAGCGCTATCAATAATTGAGTATTGTGTTTGTTCTTCCAGAAACACCTTCTAAGATCAAAAGATAAAATTTTTTACATATGGAGTACTATACACGACAAATATAAACGCAAAAAATAATTTTGAATTCTCTATCTGTGGTTCAGTGTAGCAATATTTTTTATATGGTAAATTTATTTTTTAAAAAATTGTTTCTACAATTTCAATTTTCATGGAAGTTACCTTTAGTATTTGAACAATATTTTTTGATGTATAAGCTCGATAAAGCCGAGATACCACGTAAATTAAAGGAGGAGGAATTGTGAGACCTTAAAGCGCTGAAAACATCACTTTCATGTAGAAACGGAAGTTTAGTAACTGTCGTTAAAAACATCGTTTTTTCCTGTCACAAAAAATCCTAAAAAAAGAAGAAGAATCACAAGAAGAATCCTAGCATTATAACGAAGAAAACAGTGCCTTTTTGAAAAATCTGAGGATAAATGTATAAATTATGAACCATATAGTTAAAATAGGGAAATGCAAAAAAAATATTTTTCATATTTTATTTTGGCCAAAAAGGGGAGTGGCAATAGTGCCCTTTTTTACTACACTATGGGCACTATAAAAACATTATACCGTACAACATTTTAAGTTATTTAAGTTATAAGCCGTTACTTTTTTGAGCAACATGGTCCATTTGAAAGGGAGGTACAAAAAGGGGCTTGGCAGCCTCGCCAATTTTTTACGGAACTGTAGGTACTATAAAATCATTACACTCCACAAAATTTCAAGTGCAAAATGATCCATTTGTATGGGAGATACCAAAAGGGGCATGGAAATAACGGCAATTTTGCACGGGAATGTAGGCACTATAGAAGAATTACACTGCACAAAATTTCAAGTATTTGAATGCACTGTTATTAAAGTTGTTAGCTGTTAACTATTTATGCAAAATGGTCCCTTTGTGTGGGAGGTTCCAAAAGGGGAGGGCCAACTTCGCCCATTTTTCTCAAGATGATAGTGATTAGTAAACTAATATTATGTGTGGAATTGTGAAAGATTATGGGATATTTCACTAAATTTTGACCCTTCGTGGGGGAGCAACATGGTCCAGGAGTGGACCAACATATTCCAACTTCGACCTTAGCCTAAGATAGAATAAAAATTTTGACAAGTACCAAATTTTAAGTCAATCGGTTAATCCTGTCGAAAGTTATCGTGCGTACCAACCAGACAGACAGACGGACCGGCTGACGGACATTGCTAAAATGACTTAAAATGGCCCAAAACGGATTTCCGTCAAATATTTTTGGGGTCTCTTAGGTCACTCCATCAATGGGTTAGACTTTTCGTTGGCTGCATCTTATATATACCCTTGTCCATAATAGGGTGGTATAAAAACCGAATTTTGTTGAAATTCTCGTATTTCTACCAAAAGTGCTTAATCCTGTCGAAAGTTATCGTGCGCACCAACCAGACAGACAGACTGGCTGGCGGACATTGCTAAAATGGCCCAAAACGGATTTTCTTTAAAGTAGGCATTTTTTTCCTTTAGATGTTAGCTTTCTATTTCCATATTTTTTAAAAAAAATTTGTTCTAATAATTTTAACGACAGTTACTAAACCCCTGTTTCCATATGAAAGTGTCATTATCAAGCATATACTTCATTTTTTTTAAATGTCCTTAAAAAATGTTTTCAATATTTTTTTCGTGTTTAGGACTCCATATTACATCAGAAAAACTTATGCGTAACCCTTCCACTAAAATTTCGTGCTTTACACTGTGCAACAGTGAAAAAAATACACAGACTTGACAGTATAGGCTCGATTCTACTACCAAAGGGTAGTATAACCCTTTACTCGGTTTAGCGCAATTGGTGACCAATTTTTTTATGGGCCTCCAAATTGTGTGAAAATCAGTGGGCCTCTCGAAAAGTGTGTCATCAGCTTTTGATGTCAATAATTTCGATGAACACCCAAATCTGTAGATTATTCTCACTTAAAACACATCAGGTGGGGAGTGTTCGGTTGTACTTAATGACGGACTACTTTTGAACTTCACTCCAGGCCAACACATTGGCACATTTTCATTCAAAAACATTTCGTTTCGGATTGTCCTAGAATGTGTTGTTGTCTGGGGAGTTGATTCTGAAAAATAACTTCAGGCAAAATGCATACTTTTGCAGTACATTTGAATGAATTTGGGTTCTTGCAAAAGTGCATTCCAAAATAACGAAAGAATTTATTTATGCACCAACTTTAACATTAGAATATTTACTTATTTACAAACCAGTACATCCGCACTAAGTAAACTGCCGAGTATGTTTGTGTGTCACCCTAGGTATGTGTGTCCTGCAGGATATGTCTGTCCAAGTAGGACAGACATATCTACATTATTGTTCCATATACGGAAAGTCCATGTATCAACTACATAAAAAGGATATGTGTATGTATGTGAATACACATACTTGTATGCAAGGGCGTAGTTAGTATGTTGGTTAAAATGGGTTATGCTTTGAAGTAGGGGAAATGCTAACTAATTGTAGAGAACAAATACGCTGAACAAAAACGCTTGTGCAATTTATGTACGGATCGCAAACGGCCTAAGCCAATGCCTGAATTAAGTGGAACTTTTTCTCCAAAATCAAAAAATATTGCATATATTATAGTCTCTTAGATATACTTAACAATAAGAAATTGCTCAAAGCTATGTACACACGATTGTCAGATCGGACAACGTTATCAAGCCTGTTGAAGTGCTCAAATGTACGGACAATGACAGAATTAAATTGCGAGTTAAAACGATTGCAAGAAAACCATACAATTTTATATATATTATGTAAATATTTATATGCAGCATTGCCTAAAAATATTTTATCGACAGTGTTGTCAATAAAATGTTTCTCTGACAAATTGTCTCACAATGGCAACGTTGTGTGTTTACACGATTGTCAGATGACTACCAATATTATCGTCTCACAATGATTTTTCTCCCAACGTTGCAAGACGAAAATTGTATATTCACACTGTTGCAAATTCATAGGGTTTCATTTTTCCATTTTTCTGACAATACTGTCGGATTTGACAATTGTGTGTACATAGCTTTAGAATCAATGGTTATTGTATAGCGTGATCCATTTCGAGGTTCCCTACTTTTTAAAGAAAAGAAACACAGAAAATTCAAATTGAATGGGGAATGTTTATTTTTTGAAGATTATGTCTATCAAATGTTGACCGCAGCTATGTCTCAGATGCTCCATCCGTTGAGTCCAATTTTCGATGACTCGTTCGAGCATTTCGACTGGTAACTGGCGAATGACACGCGTGATGTTTTGCTCCAAGGTCTGAATCGAAGCGGTTTTGTCGCATAAACTTTAGACTTTACATATCCCCACAGGAAAAAGTCTAACGGTGTGATATCGGATCTTCTTGGAACTTTTCAAGAGCACATAGAGCGAAGCGATGTCGCTTGGGAAGGTCGGGCGGCTTCAGTTCTTGCACAAGCTGTATATTGTATGTATCAATTTAAGATCTCGACGTAATGCGCCAAGTCGTTCCATACGTCAGTCCGAGTTGCTGCGAACGGCGCCGAATCGACTCTCCACGGTCTTAGTGACACTCTCACTGCGTGCTGGACGTGGTCTATTCGGTCGAATATTATTATCCAATAATGAATGCTGGGTCTCAAGATGGGTGATGGTGTTGCGAATAGTATGCTCAGTAGGCCGATTATGTTGACAGAACGTGAATTTTCGTAATAAAGTTGAACTATTTGTAAACGTTGTTCAGGCGTAAGTCTTTCCATGATGAAATGCCAAACAAAACTTAACAAAAACCAGTAAGGAAAGGCAGAAAGTCGGGCGGGGCCGACTATATAATACCCTACACCTCCCTAACAATGCGATAAGGGTCATTGCGATAATAATTTGGAATAATTGGTAAATAGGTAGGAACATATTATCTAATTCTAAACCGATAATCGCTAAATTTAGCAATATTCGTTCCTAAATTGGGAAACATCTTTCTTGAAAATTTAAATGATCAGAAGTAAAGTACAACTTATATAGCGCTTTGACACCAAATCAGGGGGAACATATATATGGAGGTTATATTTAAATCTGAACCGATTTCCCTGAATACTCATTCATGTAAACAGACCTCTTTCTGTCGAATTTCGTTCTGATCAGATATAAAATACAGACACTGTTCGGATATAAAATAACATTTTTACAGGGCTTACATGTCAAATCGGGGTAACTTATATATGGGGGCTATATCTAAATCTGAACCGATTTCTTCCAAATTTAAAAGTGTTCATTCATATAACATGAAACCTTTTTCTGCCGAATTTCATACTGATCGGATATAAAATGCAGTTTTTACAGCGCTTACATATCAAATCGGGGGTAACATATATATGGGGGCTATATCTAAATCTGAACTTATTTTCTCCAAATTTGGCAGTATTCCTTCACGTAATAAGAGACCTCTTTCTGCCAAATTTCGCACTGATCGGATATAAAATACAGTTTCTACAGCGCTTACATGTCAAATCGGGGGTTACATATATATGGGGGCTATATCTAAATCTGAACCGATTTTCTCCGAATTTAGCAGTATTCCTTCATGTAATAAGAAACCTCATTCTGCCGAATTTCATATAAATCGGATATAAAATAAAGTTTTTACAGCGCTTACATGTCAAATCGGGGCTAACATATATATGGGGGCTATATCTAAATCTGAACTGATTTTCTCCGAATTTGGCAGTATTCCTTCATGTAATAAGATACCTCTTTCTGCCGAACTTCGCACTGATCGGATATAAAATACAGTTTCTACAGAGATTACATGTCAAATCGGGGGTTATATATATATGGGGGCTATATCTAAATCTGAACCGATTTTCTCCGAATTTAACAGTATTCCCTCGTGTAATAAGAAACCTCTTTCTGCCGAATTTCATACTGATCGGATATAAAATAAAGTTTTTACAGCGCTTACATGTCAAATCGGGGGTAACATATATATGGGGGCTATATCTAAATTTGAACCGATTTTAACCAAATTCAATAGGGATCGCCATAATTGCGACCTGTACTTTGATTACAAGAATACATGCACAGACGGACAGACGGACAGACAGACGGACAGACAGACAGACGGACAGACGGACATAGCTAAATCAACTCAGAAAGTGATTCTAAGTCGATCGGTATAATAAACGATGGGTCTACTTCTTCTCCTTTTGGGTGTTACAAACAAATGCACAAAGTTATAATACCCTGTACCACAGTGTGGTGTAGGGTATAATAACATGACAGCATGACACGACTCACACGTGATCTGTTTAAAAAAAGCTATTGAAAAAAGTATTTCTACTTGGATCACCCGTTACAAACGACACCAAACATCCAAGCGACGTGGCACAGTGCTCTGTCTTCATGTATCGATGTGACAAAAATAGAAGGAGTAATTGCAGAATTATGAAATTTGGTTTCAAGCTGTATTTGGTCATAGTTAAAAAATTGTAAATTTGGACCAAATCGGGTCTCGTAACCCCATGCAAATTATTCCGTGCGACCCATCAAATTTAAGAAGATTGCGAAGATTACAAATATGGTGAGAAAAAGTTGAAGACTCAGTAGGAAATATTTCTTTATGTCAAACGTCGGGTACGTGGACCATAGTGTTTTTGCTTAGTATTGTACTGTATTGTGTCGTTTTAAAAGTTTAATGCATGTATTTGTCAGAGGAGTTTCCTTCGTTGACTTCTATAATAAAATTATCATCTTCGTTAAAGGATACTTCATATATTGCTCTTAAAAATGTTGGCAATGTTAAGATTTTTAAACCGGATTGAACTTATAATAGGATCAGAATTTATTGTAAGGTACGTCATTACATTTGTTTGTGTTGTTTGGACAATTTTTTCCTGTAATGGAACTCGCGAGCTTCTCGGATAATTTTGTGACTGGCTTCCTCAGATAACCAACCTTAAATTAAATAATTTTTTCCGGAAATAAAATTGTCGATATATATACCTTCTATATACCTATATATACCTACTGGCAAATTAAAGTAACTAATAACATCGTCACCATGAATTAGTACTTTATGTACACTGCTGGCATATAATATCATTGGAAGTAGAGTTGGGCACTGTAGTTCTTTTAAGTGATCGCTCTTTTTAGTTCAGTTCAATTGAGTGAAGTAGTTCGTTCATTTAGTTCAATAGCTCACTTTAGCACACCAGCTCTTTAGCTCACCAGCTTACTTTACTTAAACAATTCATTTCGTTCAGTAGATCACCAGTTCAAATAAACCGCTATTAAAAGAATCTGATTGGAATATGAATGGAAGAGTTGGAAAAACTAATGCAAAGGCGTTTGTATAGGTAGAATCATACATTGATGATGCCATAAAAATGGAAACAACACATAACAGCAGAGAAGAGAGGACGAAATGATATGGTTGAAGAAAAAAACAGTGAACTACTGAGCTGAAATTACGGATTGTGTGAACTAGTTCTTTCAGTTCAGTATAGTGACCCGTTCAATTGAACTAGTTCGTTCACGAACTACACAACTCTAATTGGAAGCGCATCAAATTATTATCCATATTGCTGTTAGGAACTTATTAAATGCATTACTATTAATTTGTTGTCGCAAGAAAATTTTAGACCTAAGCAAAAGTACTTTTTTGTAATTTTTTGCAAGAATAATTGGAACTTTTATATTTTATTTTTAAAGAGGATTTGGCATTAAAATTTTTTCGAAAAAAATTTTGATCTTTACGATTTACGATTTATTACTTTTTCGAAATTTTGTGCGCGAATAATTTGGACTTTTTTTATGTTTATGTTATGTTTTTTATGTTTAAAGAGGGCATATCATTAATATCTGGCGAAAAAAAATTAGGGATCTTTACGAATTTTTTTTTCCGATGCCATACAATCTATATATGTATATATGTATGTATAGAAGAATGTGTGTTTGTTGGTTTGTACCGTACAAGCGTATAAACGGCTGTACCGATCTTCTTGAAATTTTCACAGAATGTACATGTGTAGCGGGTACTGAAAATAGGGTACTTGAATTTTCGATATATCAAGTGGGCGTGGACCCGCCCATATGGGTAAAATTTTGATATTGAGAAAATTTTTTAGCTAGAGTGCTAAAATTTTGTGTGTATGCATTTAGTAGCAGATTATGTGAATTTTCCAAAAATGGGCGGAATCGGACCAACGGGCGTGGCCCCGCCCATATACGCCAAATTTTGAAATTGAGATATCTTACACAATTTGTTACAGAGAGTGCAGACATTTTGCGTATATGTGTCAGGTAGCAGACTGCGTAATTGGTCAAAAAATGGGCTGAATTGGACTAATGGGCATGGCCCCGCCCATATAAGCAAAATTTTGAAATTGAGATATCTTGCACAAGTTATTAGCGTGAGTGCTGCAATATAGTGCATATGTATCCGGTGGCAGTCTACGTTATTGGTCAAAAAATGAGCGGGATCGGACAAATAGGCGTGGCCCCGCCTATATAAGCCAAATTTTGAAATTGAGATATCTTGCACAATTTATTAGCGAGAGTGCTGTAATTTTGTGTACATGTATCTGGTAGCAGTATACGTTATTGATCCAAAAATGGGCGGGATGGGATCAAAGGGGCGTGGCTCCGCCCATATAAGCCAAATTTTGAAATTGAGATGCCTTGGACAATTTATTACCGAGAGTGCTGCAATTTCTTGCATATGTAAGTATCCGGAGGCAGTCTACGTTATTGGTCAGAAAATAGGCGGGATCAGACCAACGGACGTGGCACAGCCCAAATTTTGAATTTGATATAACTTAAACGATTTGTTAGCGAGAGTGCTGAAATTTTGCGTATATGTATCTGGTGGTAGTCTAAGTGACTGGTCCAAAAATAAGCGGGATCGGACAAATGGGCGTGGCCCCGCCTATATAAGCCAATTTTTGAAATTGAGATATCTTGCACAATTTACTAGCGGGAGTGCTGTAAGTTTGCGATGTATCTGGTGGCAGTCTACGTGATTGGTCCAAAAATGGGCGGTATCAGACTTATGGGCGTGGCACCGACCGAGTGAGTCAAGTTTTGAAATTGGAATAGTTTGGACAATTTTTTAGCAATAGTTCTGTAATTTTTTTGTATATGTTTCTGGTGGTTGTCCACATGATTGACCCAAAAATGGGCGGGATATGACCAGTGGACGTGGCCTCGGCCATATAAGTCAACATTTTAAATTGATATATCTTGCACAATTTGTTAGCGAGAGTGCTATAACTTTGTGTTTGATATATCTTAAGCAATTTGTTAGAGAGATCAATGTAATATTGTGCATACATATTTGGTGTCAGTCTACGTAATTAGTCAAAAAATGAATGGTATCGGATATCTGAAGTCTGGGGCAACGAAGTGGACCGGGTCCAGCTAGAATTTAATATTTTTTTTTTGCGGCATAAAAGCACCTTATTAAAAGCGATTTTTTATATTTTTCATAACAAAAATTTATAAATATGAATTTTTTGTATTTTTTACGAATTCTGTAAGCTATCTGGCGCAAAAAAAATATGGGTTTGGTCTATACCTTAAGCGCTGGCGACTGTTTTTGGAACACCACTACAAATTTTATATTATATTTTGAATATAACATTTTAGACACAAAGAAATATATATTTTTTTAAGTTTGTGCGCTTTTATTTTACGTTTTTATATTTTTTATTTAATAGTAACAGTGCATATATTGTTTTTGAAGAATAACATTTTGGGGATCCAACTTATTTTTTCTGATTCCAACTAAACCTTCAATATTTTTCTACTTTAACAAAAAATACGAATTTTCCGAAAAAATGCAATTTTCTGCCGACTTTGCATTTTCGTATTATTAGGAATTCGATTAACTGTCATATACAAAAAGTTTCCCTAATAAACGAATTTTATACAGCTAATTTACAAAGTACATTTATGGTTATTTTTGGTCGATTTGCGTATACAACAATCGACTTTAGCGCCCTCTCGCGGTGTCAAAAATAGCTAAATAAAAAAACATTGTTATTATTTATCTTTATTGGTTTGTTAAGATATGATGAGTAACAATTTTACCATTATTTGAGCCAATTCATTATTATAGATTTTTGTCAATGGGACAGAGCACTGTGCGGGGTTGTGGTGGCACAGCAATTATAAAACGACTAAACATTTTCCTGCCTCTGAATATAAGACGAACCACTTGCAAGCGACAATAATTAACATAGCTGAAATCAAGACTGATATATCGTCAAACTGTTGTCCACATGATATAATATCGACAAAGATCAAGTTACGGTCCTCTTCTTGACATTGGGATAGAAATTCGCTGCGGCTGTGATTATAACGCCAAACGCACATTCCTATTTAATTTATTTCGCCATAGTGAAAAATATAAAGCATTAGGTCTTTCATCAGATTATTCTCCACAATCGTCATTATGTTTGAATGACAGGAAAACGAACTTGCAACCATTCCAAACAATCGCACAATCTGGACGAAATATAAGAATTATATTAGACTCACTTACGTGGGGAAATTCCATTACGATCGTTAGACAATATTGAGTCAGCCTTCTCAGTGATGCAACAGTGGCTTCTACGAATGCCCAGCCACAAAAACATAATTCTAACGCACAGCCACCGAAAAACGAAAATCTCAAAAATAAATTTCGAGCGGATCTTTTAAAATAGGAATTTTTAATAACCAGAAAATACCTATTTTAAAAGATCCGGGGGCTCGAAATTCTTTTTTGAGATATGTTTTTTTTGCAAAGTTGCTTGGAATGACCCATAGAACAATATTCGTTAAAATTTTAGATCAAGTATATGTGTGCATATTCTGCTCTATCAAGATGGTGCAGGCTACCATATAGTCGGCTCCTCCCGACTTTTATCTTTCCTATATTATAGATTATAAATGCCGGTCTCCAAATTCCGTTTGCAGTTAAAAATTGCAAAATGGTTTGAATTCTTTATAACTTTTTTAATTATTATTCTTTCTTTGTTTTTTTCAGCATTTTGTGAAGGAGACTTTGAGAATTAATTATGAATCGAACAACGTACAAAAATGATAGAAGTTTTCCGAATTTTTCCGTTATGGAAAATAAGCTAAAAAGAGCACGTATGTGCGAAGAAGAAAATGGACATCACTTACAGGATATCATTTTTCAAAGCTAATTGCAAAAAATTCCCCAATAATATACTGCATTTAAAAAAATTATAATCGCATAAATAACAAAGTTATAAACCATTTAAACGATATAGCTTATTCTGCGCCACCCTGTACCACGTATAAAAGCTGTTAAGTTTTTAATATCATACCTTTGCGAGTGGAGAAAATGTGCCTTACTGTCAAAAATTGTGTAAAAAATTTTGCAAATTGGGGAAGCGTGGCAACCATACCTAGAAATATTTTTGATCTGATCTTTCTTCGATATTCTCCAGGAAGATTCCTTTAAGATGATTATATGCAAATATGTTATACTCGTTTTAAGTAACTTCTTCTATAACTCTAAAATACGACATATACTTTTTTTCCTCAAAAAATTACAAAAAAGCAAATTTAGTTGAAGTGAAATAAATCCGTGCATATTCTTCTCTGGTTTTCACAATACACTAGGACATGAAAAAAAGTTCCATTTTCAATGCAGATATCTCGGTAACTGTACAATAGACTGGCGTCAGCAGTTCTATAACGAGCCATGAAACGAAAAAATAGGTCCAAAATTGTACAAGTTATTTCCGATTCTGTAAAAGATGCATTCAAAATTGCACTATAATTGAGAAAAAAGTGAATTTATATTGCAATTTTTTTAAAGGAAGTTACGTCGCCCTGTAAATAATGGCACAGATTTTAATGTACAGTGGTCAATTTCTAAAAGTAATAAAAATTTACAGTTTTATTAAGGGAAACCCCGATTTTAAACCGCAAACAGCCCCTAACTTCGCGATCGCAGAAACGAAATATTTTGCGGATATACTTAAAACAAACCTCACAAATGACGCCACTCTACTGTACAAGATAACTCTTTGGTGTTAACTGTAGACCTCGGTTAGTGGAATGAACGCAAACAAGATTTTATGTATCGGACGAAAAAGACGAAAGCTACAGGCGCTAAAACATTTTGTTCACCCGAGGTGGCCAACTTTGAGGCCCCGTATCTCTGCCCCTGTATACCAGAGGATATACAATTAATTTACTAATTTACTTCTACAAACATGCCAAGTTTTGTCGCAATCGATTATCTGGCTAAGAAACGGCAGAATTATTTCCCTCTTTTAATTCATCCCACTGTGCGAAGGTTATACACTTTGGTCCGTGCTATGCAAATTTTTTATTTTTATTGAAATGTCACAAAACCCCAAAAAATTTTAAGGTTTGCAACAAACATACCCTACACCGCCAACCCTTCGGAAATTTACCAAATAAAGAAAAATGAGATTAGATCCAGCATAAAAGTTGTAAACGACACCGCAGAAACATGCGTGACAATGATGGTGGACTATAATAAAATAGTGTTCAGGAACGGAGAGGAAAAGCATTATTTAGTTAAACCTTACACCACTCTGAGATACAGGGTATTAACGATTGTTTTGGGCCAGTTGTTTGTTACACCTAAAAATACTACAACTAGACCCACCTTAAAGTATACCGATCCACTCAGAATCACTAGCTGATTAGCCTGTCTGTCAATCTTAAGTTGTGCGCAAAGTACAGGTCACAATTTTACTCCCTTTTTGACGAAATTTGGTACGGAGCACTTTCGTGCTTCACGGACGAAGCCTATTTAAATTGGTCAAAGTCGAATCAGATGAAGATATTGCTCACATATATGTGTATGTATTTGGCAGATATTTATGAAATTTAGCCCAGGAAAGTTCTATGAGGCAGTAATGACCTCAGACAAATATAACGAAAATCGGTGCAGATTTATAATTAGCACCCATATACTCGGATATAAACATCGATTTGGCATTTACGTATAAAAGATAAAATTTATATAAAACCTTTACGAAATTTCAATATTTGATTGCGCCGACAATAAACATTTCCAAATTTGAGAAAAATTTTTTCATATTTATAGATTGCCCCCATATATACCTATATCCCGATTTTGCATATATGTAATGGCCATAGACTACACATTTCTGAACAGAAATTTATAAAATTTAGCAGATAAAATTTTCTTGGGCAACGAACGATAGTTGGCAAATTTTGAGAAAATCGGTTCAGATTCAGTTTTAGCCCATATACATACCTATATCCAGATATTTCATCTAATGGCTATATAATCTGCATTTTTGAATAGTTTTTTATAAAATGTAGAAGATAAAATTTTTTTGAACAATGAGCGGACGTTGCGAGATTTGAAAAAATCGCTTCAGATTTATATACAGGGTCCGAAATCTAACGTTTTTTTTTTCAACTAGTGCTTATTTCGTGAATGGTAACACTTAGCTCATGTCTGATTTGACAGATAATTAGTTTTATCCTTCCGCTGAACGAATATGGTTGTGTATACGCTTGAACAACGCTGGAAAATATTGCGACATTACTATTGACGATTTTGTCAAAAAAAAATCATCATTTCAAATGAGGCGCATTTTGATCTTGGCGGGTATGTAAACAAGCCAAATTGTCGCATTTGGGACACAGAAAACCCGCACCCATACATTGAAAAGCCGATACTCCCAAAACGAGTCACTGTTTGGTGCGGATTTTGGTCCAGAGGCATAATTGGGCCATTTTTCTTCGAAAATGGGCAAGGAGTGGTCGTTACAGTCAATGGCGACCGTTATCGGGCCATGTTGAACGAATTTCTGTTCACAAAATTGAAGAGGAGGATATTGGCAACATTTGGTTTCAACAGGACGGCGCTACGTGCCACACAGCCAAAGCTACACTCGATGTTTTGCGCCCTGTTTTTGAAGATCGCATTATCAGCCGCAGAGCTGATGTCGTTTGGCCACCTCGGAGCTGCGATTGGACTATTATTTGTGGGGTGCCCTCAAAGATAAGTGTTACACCGACAAGCCAGAGACAATTGACGCTTTAAAGGACAATATTCGTGATGCTATAGTTGAAATACAGCTGCTCACAATCGATAATGTGCTTAAAAATTGGACCGATCGTGTAAGCTACTGCATGGCCAGCCGAGGCAGCCATTTGAATGAAATTATTTTCCATTATTAACCGGAAGGATTGTACTTTCAAATGAAAAAAGAAATTTGAGAAAATATTCAGTAGTTTTTTTATAGAATTTTCAAAAAAGAAAATTATTTGGCAGACCCTTTATATAGCTTCGGTTTATATTTATATCCCGATTTTTAATCTGAGCGCTATAAAATAAACAAGCAAAAGCGTTTTTAGGCCACAAATTCGTTTGCAATTTTTAGGCCACAAATTCGTTTGCAATTTTTAGGCCACAAATTCTTTAGTCAAACCCTTCACCTGAAAAATGTGGTATTTTTGGCTTAAAATAGCTTTTTGAGAGCTACATCTACACAAGGACTACAACAAATTTGTAAACATTTTATTGAGATGAATTCTTGCGAAAATAGAATACAAACTTCAAAGTTTCTGCTAAATTTCTAAGAAAATGTGGTGTTTATGGCTTAAATAAGCATTTTGAGGAGCGACCTCTCTAGGGGAGCTATATCAAAACATTGACCGATATGGCCCATTTGTAACCCAAATAACCTGCAACTATAAGAAATATTTCTACCAAATTTGATCAACCTAGCTCTATTATTACGGACTGTAGCGTAATTACAACAGACGGACGGACATGGCTAAATCGTCTTAGAATTTTACGACGATTAAGAATATATATACTTTATGGGGTCTCAGATCAATATTTAGAGGTATTACAAACGGAGTGACAAAATGAATATACCCCCATCCTATGGTGGAGGGTATAAAAATGTCATATCATTATCATTTGGAAAATAACATTGATAAAACTTGACAATATTTCTCTTTACAATGCTTCGATAGGGCCGTGTAGAGTATTATATAGTCGGCTCCGCCTGACTTTAGCCCTTTTTTAATGGTTCAAGTTGTCGTTGATAATTGCTCAAAATTCCGGAAAAAGCAATTTGATGTAAATAAATATGTTATATAAGTACATTAGGTTAGGTTAGGATGAAGAGAGGAGACGTTAAAATGTCTCATGTCCATGGACATACACTTAAGCCAGTGGTTCGGCCTGTTGTGCGCTCCTTATTTATGATCTTTTTATACCCACGAGTTACAGAAAATCCATACTAGTCACGAATTTTCTCAGTATCTTCCAGTCATATCCTCTGAGATGAGTCAAGTCTGTTAATATGTCGGACCCGAAATGTTGGGATCTTGCATGTTTGAAAGCCGGGCAGTGACACAGAAAATGTTCCATCGTTTCGATGTTTTCCCTACGTGCAATGCTTGAGTGTCCCATTAGAACACTCATCATCTTAGGTTTAGGTTTTGGTTAGGGTGGCAGCCGTATTTTTTATACAAGCTCACATAGACCAGTTTAGGTCCCTAGTGGTACCACAGGCTAAAATGCCCTCCATCGAAACCAACCTGTTTGATATACAAATGTAACGATAGCACGAATATCGGTACTGGAAATATCAGTTAGGCTGCCTAGAAAAGCCGAACCCAGTATGTCCAGTCGTCGTTTACTCAGAGCGGGGCAGTCGCATAGCAAGTGCTCAATGCTCTCCACTTCTTCCTCATCTCCACAGCTTCTGCAGAAGTCATTAGAGTCAATACCCAATCTTATGTCGTGTTCGCTGATCAAGCAGTGTCCCGTCAGAACTGAACGTAGACAATTTTTGCCTCTCTAGTGCGAGGAGATATTTTGATCTTCTCAGGTCATACCTTGGCCAGATTTGTCTTGCTACCCTACAGGTGCCGATTTCTGTCCATCTTTCGTTGGACTGCCTGATTGCCTCTTGCCTAAGCCAAAGCTTGCACGTGGATAGTGGCGCACCAATATATGCAAATTCTTCGAGAATTTGTAATGTCGTCCCTTTCCTAGCAAGTTCATCGGCTTTGCAGTTCCCCGGGATATCCCTATGCCCAGGCACCCATATGAGGTGTATATTAAACTGCTCAGCCATCTCGTTAAGAGATCTGCGGCAGTCAAGGGCTGTTTGTGAATTTAGGGATGTTGCCTCCAGAGAATTGATGGCAGCCTGGCTGTCCGAGTAAATGACAACGCCAGTGTTGGTTACTATGTTGCGACTCAGCCACTTGGCTACTTCCTGCGGGTATCTGGTAGTCTGTGAGCTATATCCAATCTAAGCTCTGCACAGTGTACTCCGAAGCCAACCTTTTCATCAAGCTTCGAACCATCCGTGTAAAAGTGGAGATGGTTTCTATTACCTGGTTTTCTTCCAACCCATTCATCTCTGGCGGGAATCATAGTGATGTGATTTCTCTCGAAGGTGTACACCATTGGTATATAGTCCACTCGGTCGGTTACCATAGCACTACACTGTGATATCCTCATGTGACCGTAGTTTTTGCACCTCTACATTGATAGGCAGTTTAATCTTTTTGCCGGTTTGGTTGCAACCTCTCTCGCCACAATATTAATCGGCAGTATATGGAGTAGGGCTTGTAGAGACTCGGTCGCTGTAGTCCTTAAGGCTCCGCTTATGCTCAGGCAGGCTGTTCTCTGAACCTTTGTTAGTAGGTTGGTGATGGTTAGTTTGTCAGTTGCCGTCCACCATACCACAATACCGTATAGCAGTATAGGACGAACTACTGCTATATATATCCAGAAGACGAGAGGCCCCACCGCGACCCTACAGCCTTTTTGCAGGAATATAAGGCGACGTTGGCCTTCCTTACACGTTCCAATACGTTAAGTCTAAATAACAGTTTTCTATCTAGAATTATTCCTAAAAATATTGCACTTTCAGAAAAGACTAGATCTGTTCCATTAACCCGAGGTGGAGGGTCCACATGTGGGACTTCATTCATCCTAGTAAAGACAACCAATTCTGCCTTGTTTGGGTTTACGCTCAAACCGCTGCTTCTGGCCCATCTAGCCAATTTCTTCAGAGCCACCTGTAGAATGTCTCGGAGGACGTTTTCGAATTTGTCACTCACTGCGATTGCAACGTCGTCCGCATATGCCACGACCTTGCAGCCACACCGTTCTAGATCTAGCAGGATTTCATTCACCGCTAGTTTCCAAATTAGTGGAGACAGTACTCCTCCTTGTGGGGTCCCTCTGTTTACAAACCTTGTTATAGTTGTGGACCCAAGACATGCTGTTATGCGTCTTCTGTTGAGTAGTCATTGAATTAGTCTAATCAAGCTAGAGTTCACCTTTAGATGTGACAATGCCGCGATTACTGCATCTGGGTGTATGTTGTTAAAATCCCCTTCTATGTCAAGAAATGCCACCATGGTGAATTCCTTGAAATGCAGGGACGATTCGATAGTGCTCACAAGTTCGCGCAGGACTGATTCTGTAGACTTCCCCTTATTGTAAGCATGTTGGTTCACCGACAGGAGTTTTGTATCCAGGTTTTCCCTAATGAAATAATCTAAAAGTCTTTCCAGACCTTTCAATAGGAAGGAGGATAGGCTAATTGGTCTGACGTCTTTTGGCCTAGTGTGTGATATCTTCCCCGCTTTAGGTATGAATACCACGATGGAGGTATATCGATTCGGGATGTATGAAAGCCTGATACAACCTACATAAATTTTCTCCAGCCAGGGGATAATGTACTTCAACATTTTCTGCATTTCTGCTGGAGTGATACCGTCTGGTCCAGGTGACTTGAAGGGCTCAAAGCTATTAATAGCCCAGCTTATTCTGGATCTCGCAGTCAACAAGCTAGATAGTCCACTCGCACTCTTGTTGGTCCTGCTGATCCTCTGGTTCTGTTAGATAGTTCCCCGGGAAATGTGTGTCGAGCAGTACATTGCTCCCTGTTTTTGGTCCAATTACACTGTGCAACAGTGAAAAAAATACACGGACTTGACAGTATAGGTTCGATTCTACTATCAAAGGGTAGTATAACCCTATACTCGGTTTGGCGAAATTGGTGACCAATTTTGTTTTATGGGCCTCCGAAGATTCTGAAAATCAGTGGGCCCCTCGAAAACGTTATCATCAGCTTTTGTCCAACAACCACTTCAGACTTGGTGATACCGCTTAACTATGTTTGGCAATAATGTAGCTAAGAATATGCTGAATAAAGCATCTTAACATTTTTCCGAACCTTTTTTTGATAAAGTGAAGGAAAAAAATATTTTTTTTCACTTTTTTCAGCATAACTTCTGGGGACTCGTAATTTTTCACTAACAATGCTTGGCAAAATTGTAGCCAACGTAAATCTGAACAACTTTTGTGAACATATTAATACAATCTGAACGTGTCTAGGCACCATAAATAGCTCAAAAAACCACATTGTACCCCAAAAATATAAGTATTTCACTGTTATGTAACAAAAATATATTTTTTTGGTATAGGGCATGTACAGCAACTTTATAGAAAATATTAAGGCCAATATTTTTGTCGAACATTTTAACCCTCTAGCTCCCCCACATAACTGTAATTTTTGGCCCCATTTTAACAAATCGTAAAGAACACCCCTTAAAATGGGGAGCGAGGGGATGAAATGTTCTACAAAAATGTTCGCCATAAAATTTTACTATATGTGTCCGAACACACCAAAGCTCAAAACATAACACAAACAGCAAAAAAAGGTCAAATTCCAGTCAACAACGCTCTGGTTATCTTTATTGCTTCGACTACTAGATCGTACGACTAACATTGCTTCAAGAAGAATCACCCCTATTGTTTATATCCGTACTACCCCAGTTAGTATGATGAGCGTTCGTTCTGCGCCAACAATCAGCTCGACCTCGTTAGACGTTGCTTCTTCTACTACTTCCCTGAATAGAGCAGTCGGTACTACAGCTTAATAAGGCAAGTAACTGGAGACCACCCAATATATGCGATTACCAATCTCCAGACTAACAGCTGTTTTGTCTTTACCACTTAATTTAGTCAGAAGAAAAATACTTCGATCTTTTCTGGCCAAAATGCAGGTTTTTGTAGTGCCTTCACAGTTGGCCACAAGCAGTTTAAAGTTGGGTGCCCTGATACCGTACACCCTTCCTCCCACTGCGTAGGGCTCCTGTATCAGGACGATGTCTACTCCACCTGTGGACAGGCGCAGCAATAGAGCCGCTGAGGCTGATTTAGCGTGATGGAGGTTAATCTGTGAAATTCTTACCACCATTGGTAACTGACAGATTAACATCCACCCCGACAAGGGTTTTATCGAACTCTTCGTCCGTATCATAAAGAAGCGTGTCCCCGCCAGATGCGTCAAAGAGCCCGGAGGCTCCTCTTAGCCCCTATGTGTCAGAAGTAGAGCTTTCGTCCTCAGAGTAGGACGTTACAGATCTTCTGTTAGAGTTGGAGTCACCAGAAATAATGGGCGTGGATACCTCCGCATTTCCAGAAAGCTGTGTATCAACCACGGTGGACGACTCACCTTCCGCAGTGCGAACTATACCCTGCTTTTATACCTTCAAGACTATAGTCTTGAAGCCATACTGTAGGGTTGCACTTGCACGTTGTATATGGGAGGTGGATTCAGCGTTAAGGATCAAATTGAACTGCCGCTTTTTACCATCCGCCTCGCCCACCTTGCTGATTCTCCAATTATGGGCGGGCAGACCAGGATTGGAATCTTTTATTATTTCTAATATGTCAGCCGGGTTGGAGGGCTCTTCTGTAACCCAGGTGATGGCTCTAGGGTGACTAGGGATGTTGTTTTTTCGACAACATCCAACTGGAGTGCCTTCACAGTTGGCTACAAGCAGTTTAAAGTTGGGTGTCCTGATATGGCACACCCTTCCTCCCACTGCGTAGCAATAGAGCCGCTGAGGATGCTTTAGTGTGATGGAGGTTAATCTGTGAAATTCTTACCACCATTGGTAATTGACAGATTAACATCCACCCCGACAAGGGTTTTATCGAACTCTTCGTCCGTATCATCGAGAAGCGTGTCCCCGCCAGATGCGTCAAAGAGTCCGGAGACTCCCCTTAGCCCCTCTGTGTCAGAAGTAGAGCCTCCGCACTTCCAGAAAGCTGTGTATCAACCACGGTGGACGACTCACCTTCCGCAATGGGAACTATATCCTGCTTTTATACCTTCAAGACTATAGTCTCGAAGCCATACTGTAGGGTTGCACTTGCACGTTGTATATGGGAGGTGGATTCAGCGTTAAGGATCAAATTGACCTGCCGCTTTTTACCATCCACCTCACCCACCTTGCTGATTCTCCAATTATGGGCGGGCAGACCAGAAGTGGAATCTTTTATTATTTCTAATATGTCAGCCGGGTTGGAGGGCTCTTCTGTAACCCAGGTGATGGCTCTAGGGTGACTAGGGATGTTGTTTTTTCGACAACATCCGACTGGGCACCCGGCCACGCCTCAGCCGCTCGACTCAAAGCAGCCTTATACATGTCTACTGATCTGGCATCACCGATATATAAGACCTTTACTCTCCCCTGATGCCATCCTGCATCGTTGCAGATTGGTGGTGTGCCCGTCATTTCTCTACGGACATCGAGGTAATGAGCCATAATGGCTGATTGCACATGGCTCCATTTGTCCTTGAGGACAGGTCACTACTTCTGTCTATAACGGCCATCACTAGACTCTCCTTCGCCACTTCATTGAAGGGCTTGGTGAGTGTCATGTTGATGGTGAGTGTCATGTTGATGGTGCCTTCGAAAAAGGCAAGAGGCAGGGGTTCATCAGGTGATCTGATTCTTTTGACTTTATTAGCCGTTAACACAGCTGAATTTGTGGCTCTTTCAGCCGGCTGATTGGCCTTAGAAGCATCTATGACGCCTTTAGCCCAAGTAAGTGACTCTTTTTGTTTTTCGGTAAGAGCCGAAACCTCAACAGCTTCCAACTTCGCCAAAACTCTGAGCGCTATCCGGTGCTTATTGTGCTTCCATTTTGACGGTCGGACATGACGTTTTCCCCTCACCGTTCCACCAGTTGTGAGTACTGGGGGGAAATTTTCACCATGTTTGGTGTGGTCGGCTTTGGCCAAGACCAACGGACGGACAGAGGGCGATTGGGGAACCCCGCACCATCGGAACGCGAAGGCCCGTAATAGGTACTACGATGTAGGCCTTCCAGACTTTGTACAGACAGATTTTTTTGAGATTGCGTAATAGGTACTGCGTAATAGATTTTAACTATCCGCTCTGTGCTAAACACATCCGTTCACTACGACTGATCAGCAACGAGTCTCATCATCTTACTAATATCGATTTTTTTTAGTTTCAGAAAACTTCTTGTTTTCTTTTTATTTGGGTCACCACACAGTATCTTTGCAGTTGCTCCTGCTGTTGCGCTATTCCACACAGTTTTGTGAGCCATCACTGCCCAGTGCTTCAACTCATTCTTCGTGGCTTCGAAAGGTTTCAAATTTTCCAAGTTTATTATTCGAAGTTCTCTGCCCTTTGAAGCCAAGCTGTTTGCCCGTTCATTTTCAATCACGCCGTTGTGTCCTGGTACCCAGGAAATACGCAATTGACCATGCATGGGCTGAGTAATAATTTGTCGGTCTGTTACAGTCCAACACAGTTCTGGATTTTACCATTTCCGATATTATTGCTTAAATCGCCATTTGGCTATCTGTTGTTGGCATATTTAGGCTTTGTAGTGTTACTGAGCCAGTTCACACACTCCGTGATTGCTCGAACTTCTGCTTGAAATACCGCGTTATGGTCAGGGAGGCGGAAGTGAAGTTCGACTTCTGGTTCATCAATAAAAAGTCCTAGACCCGTCCTTCTCTTTCTTGACCCATCCGTGTAGGAGCTGGTTCCCACTGGCACATGGGCCAAAGTTCCATTTCCCCAGGTGCGTCTGTCTGGCACAAACGAATCACAGGTAGCTGTAAGCCGCACTTCAAGAATGCCGTCGGAGATTTCTGGCGTTTGAATGTGACTAACTAGAGATTCTTTAATCTTCTGATTGTACGACTTGTGGTCTCGATTTATCCATTCAACCATCACTTGTCGACGTCTTGCTGTGTCTATTGGTTGGATGTGCAGTATAGTCTCCAATGCTTTTGTCGGAGCAGTTCTAAATGGCTCGCTTATGCCTAGACAGCACATACGTTGATTTTTTGCAAAGGTATTACATTGCAGTTCTTGTCCACCACACTACTCAGGCGTAGGTGATTATTGGTCTAATCACGCTCATGTAAAGCCAGTGAGTCATATTTGGACGTAGTCCCCATTTTGAACCTATAGCTCTTCTGCACAACGACCAACATCTGTGGGCCTTTGTAACTCTTTCTTCGAGATGATATTTGCAGTATTAGAATAAGATGATATTTTAATATTAGAATAAGATGGTGGCTTCTTACCCTGTAGAGTCTTTTTGTTTAAAGCCTCATCCTTAACGGATGATTTGGTTGACTTGATCTGCGTTACTGGATCAACTTTACCGCCCAAGATCGAAGCACCCCTACTAGAGACTTCCTTTTGTGTGGTTACGTTAGGCTTCTCTGAATTACTGGAAGACGGCGAGCCCTTTTTCTTCTTAGTCACTTTCACAGCGCTATGTTCTTCGGGAGACCTGACTCTTTTAGCGGCCTGCATGTATTCGTTGGAGGTAGAATTGTCAGGTTCATCCCGTAATAGGTTCTGTCGGTTCAACATATTCAGTTTCCATCATTGTGCCCCTGACAGTCTCTTTGAGTTGGCAACAATAGTGATATTGTTTTCATTTGATGATTCAGAGTCCCAACTGGCTGTTAAAGTCTGAGGTTGCTTAGAGCCCCTGCTGGGTTCTGCTTCATCTGTCTTATATTTTGTTTTGCTTGCGGATGGATGTGCTCTTGTTTCATTTTCGACTACGGGATCCAAGGCACCAAAGCTCGTAGAAGTTGCATGCCCACGATTGTTCGATAACGACGACACATGACTCGTGAGTGAATCAACGCTTGTCGCCGGCACTGGGTTTCCCTCCCCTGCGCCGTAATTTTCTTTGTATTTTTTGGTTTAATCATAAATTGGTTGGGGGAGACACCCCCATAGCCAGTATTAGCCCGTAATAGGTACGTCCATATAGGCTTTCCAGACTAAGCTCTATAAGTACATTAATAACATCAATAAACTCATCATCATTTATTGTATTTTACCACAGTGTGATATAGGACATAAAAACATGAAAGAACAACTTGAGGCAAACAAGGAATTATGTTATTTTCTCTAAATTGTGCAAAAAGCATTATATTTGCAGCGTCAAAGACTATATATAATGAGCCTATTTGAGGGACAAATTCAGCCTCACGCAAAGTTTCAAAATGTCTACAGCATACCATCTTAAATGATGGTGACATTTTGAGGCAACATTTTTGCTGTTTTTAAACCCTACACCACACTGTGGTACATGGTATTACGACTTTGTGCATTTGTTTGTACCACCCAAAAGGAGACGAGATAGACCCATTGTTTATTATACCGATCGACTTGTAATCACTTTCTGAGACTATTTAGCTATGTCCGTCAGTCTGTAGATGTATTCTTGTAATCAAAGTACAGGTCGCAATTATGGTCTCAACGAAACTTTGCACATATCTTTCTTTAGCCCCAAGGACGATCCCTATTGAATTTGGTTAAAATCGGTTCAGCGCTTAAATGTCAAATCGGATGAAACTTATATATGGGGGCTATATCTAAATCTGAACTGAATTTCCCTAATTTGGTAGTTTTCATCCATGTAATAAGAAAACTCTCTGGCGAATTTCGTACTTATCGGATATAAAATATGGTCGGCCCCGTCCGACTTTCTGTCTTTCCTTACTGGTTTTAGTTTTTGATAGGACCAGAGCGCACCTCAGTTTGGTATATATATCGTGGATGTCAGCGATCGTAAAGTAGTAAAAATTAAGCGTGAATTAAAACAAGTAAAAGCGTTAAGTTCGGCCATGCCGAATCTTATATACCCTCCACAATGGATAGCATGTGACTTCACAAAATAACTCAAACCTAAAGAAAATAACACCGAAAAACACAAAAAATATAGTAGCTTAAAGTGTTGTTTGTATTAATAGAATCGCCAATTTATACTTCCACCGCACGAACAGTCCAGTCAATTAAGCATTGTGGAATTGGTCGTTAGTGGGTTAAGAAAACATATATTAGGAAACAAGATATGAAAGTTACTTTTCTTACGTCTCTTTTGTCGTTGATTTTGTACAGGTTGATTAAGAATTGACGGAGATATTGCAAATTATATATCCACAGTTTGGAGGTTCGCGATACTGAGCACTTGATCCGCCGAAAAAAAATTAATGTGTTTTTGGACTTAGAACTAATGGATTTAGCTATTGTGTAAATTTGGACAAAATTGGTAAGGTCCTTGAAGTCCTGTAAAAATATTTTCAAAAAGGTAGTGCGTAAATTTGCTACCAAAATGTTTTTTTCTGATTCTGGTGGACGTCACTGTAGGACGCATTCTAAATATAAAATATTTGAAATCACTGCTCCAGAAAGTGAAATTATTAGCATATGCAAAAAATATTTTGCTATATTTTTCATATGGTCAGTTGGTATTTAAAGTTTATGATATATTTAGATTTTAGGAAATGTTTCGGATCTACCTGCAAAAATTTCAGTCGAATACGTTCAATATTTCCGGAGAAATTTGCAGTTTTCTAAACACATTCGGAAAAATTTAATAGATCATATCTCGCGAATTAATCAAAATCTTGCTAAACGGTTCAAATTGTTTTATTTTTTTTTTCAAATTCTCCACCAGATTAATAACAAATTTCAAAAAAATCTTGACCTTCCAAAAAATGTTGAAACACTTGTTTTATTTTTACCCACGAGTATTACAAAATAGATAAAATTATTCCAATAACAAGTAAGAAAGATCCAGTCGAGTAAACCGACTAAGGTATACTTTGTGAGTTATGTAATATGGAATATTACACGAATTAATGCGTCAATTTGTGTGGGACGTACCGGAAGTGGTTTATCAAATACGCTTATTTTTTGCTAAATAGTAAATACTTTAAATACATTGCACTGTGTCGAATTATAAACGTTTATATGCATTAATATATTGTGGTGGTAACGCCTATTTTACACTGGGCACTAGACGCTATAAAAGCTTTACCCTGTGCAAAATTTCAAGTATTTTTATGCACTGATATTAATGTTATAAGCTGTTAACTTTTTGCACAAAATAGTCCCTTTGTGTGGGAGGTACCAAAAGGGACGGGGCCACTTCACCCATTTTTATCAAGCTGATAGCGACACACAAACTATAACTATGTGAGGAATTACAAAGGATTCGGATAAGTAGTATAGAATTTATTAGAGAATCAATAGTTCACTAAATGTTAACCTTTTGTGAGGGAGGTACTAGAAGGGGTGGACCAATATGGCACATCTTCGAACTTAGCCTGAGATAGAAAAAAATATTATCCCATACCAAATTTGAAGTCAATCCGTTACTCCTTTCGAGAATTATCATGCGCTCCAGACAGACAGACGGATGGACATTGCTCAAATGACTTATTTCTTATATATATATTGGTGTTCCTGGTCCAGTATGCAAATTAAAACTTAAGAGGACAAATATATAACAATGTATGAAAATATTGACGAATTTTCGCATATATCTAGGATGTCCTAGTCAATACCTTTAAGAAGAGATCTAATTTGTATGAATTAACAAACGCGTTTTTAAAATATAACAAATGCAATATTCGCATCTCAGGATTTTATAATAAATGATTTTTTAAACAAGAACGGGGATGAACACCATCCTAAAATTTTCAGCGTTCCTTTAGAATTTATGGGGGGGTCATTGATGTGTAAAATGCAAATTAAATTTGCAGATGCATCGGATACGGAAGTGAAAATAAATCCCTGCTATATAAAGAACAACGACATTTATAATGAGCCTTCATTTGTACAAATCCGTCTACGCGTTCCCAAATTACATAAAACGAAACATACGCCTTTTGAGAACATTTTCCTATTTTCTCAGATTTCAGATGCTAATAACATCTGGAAAACATTTTTTTGCCAACTATAAAATGTTTAATTTTTATTATTTTATTCGACATGCAAATTCATTTTGAAATCGGGAATGGTGACCCAAAAAAGGTGTTCGGTTTGATATGGAATTAACGATTTATGTTACACCCGATTTGATATGTAGAAACCGTAGTTTATATCCGATCATTACGAAATTCGGCAGAGTAAAATATTCTGTTTAAATTAGAGATAATTGGTTCAGATTTAGATATAGCCACATATATACTATGCTTTGACATCTTCAATGACTTTCCCGATGTGTCAAATGTTAAGTACAAGGTTTGCGGTTTACAAAATGGTTAAATTTACGCTTCAAGAAAATTGAGAAATATAGAAAACTTACTTCCAAAATCGTGAGTTAAAAAAATCAAAAATCATCTTTTCAGCTGCAGCTCGTTTCCACCTCGTGGGTTATGTTAATAAGCAAAACTGCCGCATTTGGGGCTCAGAATACCCACACGTAACCATGAAAAGGCCAATCAGTCCTAAAAGAGTGACTGCTTGAATGACAATAGCACTACACTCCACAAAACTGCAAGTATTTGTATGTGCAGGAATCCATGTTATAAGTCGTTAACTTGTTGTGAAAAATGGTCCATTTGTATGGGAGCTACAAAAAGGGGCGGGGCAACTTCGCCCATATTTCTTCTATACTATGTGTGGAATTGTGAAAGATTTTGGGTAGTAGTATATAAGTTATGGAATAATTAATATTTCACTAAATTTTGATCCTTCTAGGGGGAGGTCCCCGAAGGAGTGGACCAACATAGTCCATCCTTGACCTTAGCCTGAGATTTGCAAAAAATATTGGCACATACCAAATTTTAATTCAATCGGTTAACCCTGTCGAAAGTTATCGTGCGCACCAACCAGACAGACGGACAGGTTGACGGGCATTTCTAAAATGACTTAAAATGGCCCAACATGGATTTTAGCCAATTCAGTTCATGTTTATTAATTCCAAAAATCCTTATTACAGTGGTTAAATACGTTTATAGCTAACACTTTTCATTCTTACGAAATAACTTACATACATTACAAGTTATATATGTTTAGTTTCTTAAAATTATGTATTTCTACATTTTACTTACACTAGTTGCAATGTTTTTTCGATAAATTTAATATCGAATTACAAAAAGGGAACGGATTTCCGCCAAATATTCTTGGGGTCTCTTAGGTAACTCCATCGATGTGTTACACTTTTGGTTTGGCAGCACTCTATATATACACCTTTGTTCACATTAGGGTGGGTATAAAAATTGAATGTTGAAATTCTCTAATTTCTACCAAAATCTATGGATAATTTCTATTCATCCATAGATTTTCTTCAAATAGGCATTGTTTTCTTCGTTAGGATGCAAGCTTTCAAAATAACGTTTTTTGGCGAAATATATCCAGGTAAAATATGTGTCAAAATATATCCAATATCCTTTTGCCCGACTCGAAATAACTGATGGAAAAATGAATTATGTTACACACTGTTTTAAAGAAACCCCGTTCATTTAGAAAAAGAACTCGAGACTCAAAATAATTTTTTTGTGAAGTGGTCATACTATACTGTCCTACATTTCAATATCTACAAGGTGATCCACAATTGGGCTGATGTCTGAGGTAGACAATAATATTTGGCGTACTTCAGAAGTTATGTCATCGTATTCTCCCAAATAGTTATTTTTGTATAGATCATTTAAAACACACATACACTAAAAAAAAGCGTACTGAAAATCAAAGAATTTGTCGTAAAGTTTAAGATTTCGGCAATGATTTCGAGCCAAAGACAATCGATATAAAAATAAGAATGTTTTATAGTTAATTCAAAGACATGAATAGTACTTGTTTTGATGATGCATTTCATAGAATCAAGAACATTTGGTAATAAAACTAATTAAGTTTGGTCTTAAAATAAAATTTAAAACATTATCGTACTAAATTTTAAAATGTATGTCCTTGATATAAGCATATACTGGTAATTAATTTAAAGCATAAATAAAGTTTTTTAAAATATGTAGGGAAAATTCCTTACATTGTTTTTATTCGAATGCCACTCATACTAAAGAGCAGCAGAAACCACTTCAATATTCATAGAAAGTATGATTCTTGTATACAAGTTTCCACGATAAATTCAAAACACAACACTTTCTTTTTCTAAAAATTGCTTTTGTTATTTTAATATTAGAAAATACAATAAATGTATATATAATACATATTGCGGATAACTTTCAACATTTTATAATCTAAAACCGTATTTTAGTTGAAGGTATAAGATAAACCGGCCAACACACCATCGAAATATTTGAAGTTTCGTATATTTGTTATCGATTTGTAATCTTCTAGTGGATTCACCTTTCTATAGGTTCCCCAAACATCCATGAACAATGATTTTGAACATTGAATTTGGCTGAAATTAAAATAAAAATATTATAAAATTATATACACGCTGAAAAATTGCTTCTGTAGTATATTGCTCCAAACATATTCAGATTGAAACGTACATATGTTTAGGGTGCACTCCAAATACCTTTATACTATTTGACACACACAAAATGTATACGTTTGGGAGGATATTGTTCTAAACTATGATTCCATCCTAATATTTTTTATTTGGAAGTAATATTTCCGATACAATGATTTAATTTTATTTAAGTATTTTTTGGTAATTTATCAGTGCCTTAATTTAGATGCAAGTTTTCTGTTTTTCAGATGTTCAATGTGCAAACAAATTTAATATGTTTGTAAAATTCGATTCAAATTTAAATCGTATAATATTTCGTAGCTATAAATTGCTCAAAAAGAGATGAATAGGAATATTTATTAAATAATAATTAGTTAATGCAGCTTATGACATTCTTAATCCTGCTGTTAGACTGCAAAATATGTACAAATCCTAGATTAAGAGACCATTTGGACTATATTAAATTTTCATACAAAACGAATATTGAACACAATATTTTATATTCATTTTTATTAAATACTTCGTGAAAGGAAAGAGGTTATTTACATATTATTTTTGAACAAAGGAGGCTTATTTTGATGTCAAAAAACAAAAATATCCCTTGGACCAAATTATAAGGCAATATATATCATATATTACCGTTTACAAAGAAAACGATGCAAAAATTGAACCAAATGGGCCTAATCTAACAACAGGTTTAACTATAAAGTATAACACGAAATCTAGGAAAAATTTAAACTACAATTTGAAAAAGTCAAAAAATTTAAAAAAAAACTAAGAGAAATATTTCAACCGTTCATATATAATACTTACGTTGAAATATATGGTATAATTTGTCATTCTTTTCCCAAAAGATCCATTCTAAAATTGTTTTAGTTAAAAAAATTATAAAAGATAGTTTTATGTATAACATGTTAATAACACCATAATTTTACATTTCTGCATTATGCGCTGTTAGCAGTTATTTTTAATAAATATATACTTTTAAATTAAAATGTGTGTTTGTTGTGTTGTGTTTTGTTAATTTTATAATTGCCAATAAGTTGTTTATTTAAGGGTTATAATATTATATTTGACGTATCTAAACATTTTCCTTTTGTCTCTTTCAGTATTACAAAACCTATTACTCACATTTTTACCGTCCATTTTTTAGTGTTCGCACAAATCTCTTCACAGGACTTACTAAAAAGATCTCCTATAAAAACGTATGTACATCACCATAAATAACATGCAACAAAAATAACTATAACGCACACACTCTCGTATCACCAAGATCGATGGTGACGCCGACGGCAGAACCACATACACACATGTACCCGACGGTTGCATCTGTTGTTGTTACTATGCTTTAGCAAAAATAACTGTTAAAATAATTTTCGGTGCAATATGCACGTTAGTATACACGTATACTTACATATTCGCCACAATCTCATTTTTTCACAATCCGCGGTCACAGACCGTCTCCCTCCATTGCTTGTAAATAACTGACGATTTTAAAGTAAACGAACAACAGAATTATTTTCTATTTTCAGAGAGTAGAAGAGCTCTCACAATTATTGATTTACACATTAACAAACAAAACTGATTCTCCGAGCGAGAGAGGGAGAGAATGTATAATTCTCTCGTATGTATTCTTAAAAACCAGTAAGGAAAGGCTAAAGTCGGGCGGGGCCGACTATATAATACCCTACACCACTCTCGTAATATTGAATAACTCTGATATATATATTTTGTAATTCATGTATATATTGTTTACATAAATTTACTTTTGGGACATTTTATACTTAAATAATACCCTGTACCACAGTGTGGTGTAGGGTATAAAACCGATTGGATCTAAAGAGCCAAATCGGATGAAACATATATATGGGAGCTATAGCTAAATCTTAACCGATTTTCTTCAAATTCGGCAATGTTGGTTCATGGATCAAGAAACTCTACCATTCTAAATTTCAAAACGATCGGATGTTAAATACAGCTTCTACAGGACTAAAGAGCAAAATCGGACGAAACATATATATGGGAGCTATAGCTAAATCTTAACCGATTTTCTTCAAATTCGGTAGTGTTGGTTCATGGATCAAGAAACTCTACCATTCTAAATTTCAAAACGATTGGATGTAAAATACAGCTTCTATAGGACTAAAGGGCCAAATCGGACGAAAGATATATATGGGAGCTATATCTAAATCTGAACCGATTTCAACCAAATTCAATAGCGATCTTAACAGCTGCGAAATACTCTAAACTGCAAAATTTCAGAACGATCGGAGTGAAATTGCGACCTGTAGTCGACGAACAACTTTACATGGACAGACGGACGGACGGACATGGTTAAATCGACTCAGCTTGTGATTCTGAGTCGATCGGTATACTTTAAGGTGGGTCTAGCTGTGTTATTTTCAGGTGTTACAAACATCTGCCGTGAAACAAACTTATAATACCCTTTACCACAGTGTGGTGTAGGGTATAATAATGGCAATTGTCATACAATTTATTACCAAGACAGTCGTTCCTTTAAGGGGAGCATAGCCTTAAATTTATTACTCAAATATCCCATACTGTCAATTAAGTCCGATTCGGCAGTAAAACTATGACATGTCTGCATCATAGTTTTAATGCAGAAAATCCTTAAAAGTATTGAAATATTACTTAAAATAAAGCGGATTGTCACAAAAATTATGAATAGTTTCTTCAATTTAAAGGCGTACATTTAAAGAAGTGCGTACACAAAACTAATGATTAGATAGTCATTAATTCAAATTGAAAAACTTTAAATTAAGGAAAAATTCGTAAAAAACATGTAAATTTTCATTGTTTTTATGAAAATTGGGATTGAATTGATGCCGATATCGCATACTTAATTTAAGAATGTGTCGTCATTAATTTTATTACTATTTTGTTTTTCAGTGTAAGTGAAATGTCGTAATTCAAAATATGACGTTTTTTTTCTAAATGAGCGATATGAGATGTAATAAAAAACTCAAAATAATTCGTTTAGAAAGTATTTGTAGACTAATATACCTAAACCTGACAAGTGTCAAACTCTAACGGGGGAAAAAAATTTAACCATCTTGTACTAGCCTCTCTCCTTGAGCTACGCCCATGCATGTGTGTAGGGTATGTGCACACACATACTTATTACACATATTTCAGTTGTATGTACTTGTTCAATGTAGGTATATATGGATGTCCGTACATATGTTTGCATATAATTTGTGAGACACTGCAAACATGAGGGTGGTGGAAATGTTGGTGGGGGTCACTCACAACACCCCAATTGCTGAGGTATTGTCGGAGCAATGCCTTCCATTTGCCTGAGGCTGTAGTGGTAGTATTTGTTGTAAATGTATTTGTCACATATGGACAATATCCATTCGTTACGAGGCGTCCGAGTACGAATGAACATAATTTGCATAACTTCTGAATTTGGACTTTTGCACAAGAAGTGGCTATAAAACAATATTAACAGAAATAATCATTGTTTTCTGAATCGACATATGACTTCGAACGTATTGCAGATACGCACATCCTTTGGTACAATATCCTGGACAACAGAACCAACCAACTAGCAATGATTATTGCAGCCGCCACCATCTCCATCGGATACAGTTAATATTGTAAGGGGCGTTGGGCAATCAATGGCCACCGTAACATGAATTCAATTTGTCCAGTCGAGTTGAGCCTGGATCCGAGAGTCTAGCCAACCCAGGTCACCTACTGGAATGTAGTGGACAAAAATAGCTGTTTGTGACGCTCAAACAGGATTTCGAAATGTTCAATGGCGTGGAAAGATTTTGCGCATGTGGTTGTGCGATGCTACTAATACAAGATATCTTCTTCGGAACGCCTTTCCAATGTTTGTTGCCTCAAATTAATCATCGACGAATGTCTGGCGGAATGTTGTTCAAGCCACAACGCGTATGGAAAGTCACAAATTAGCATAACTGATTAGTTTATAAATGGCTGACCAGTAACATAATTTGAATATTGTGCGAATGCTGGTATATTTCATGCTTAGGTCTAAAGACTGTAGTGTAATAATTCAAAGATTACATTATTCATTTAGCAATTTTAAATTGTCAATTTCCTTAGTATACACTATCGCATTAATTGATTTTATTATTGTATTATATTACGGATATCAGACTTGTGGTGCAACATCTATTGGAAACTATCCAGCAAAATCTTGGTAATGACATCTCATTATTCGCTGCATTACTTTCGGCTTTTTAATAATGACCTACCAATAATAAGAGAAGTAAGTGATTAATTGTTATCAAAATCATTTTGGTAATTTTTAATATAATGCAATTTTGGCTATATGTGGGTTATTGTACAAGATTTATTTATTTTTCAACATGTTTTCAACTAATAAGTGCAGATTCGAAAGAAAATACCATAAATATTACGTATATCCCATGATGTTAGACCATTGAAGAATTTTTCACATGGGGTTTGGGTCCAGAAATTCGAAACTGGCATGAGGAAATTGTTTGTTTCTAGAAACATGCGCGACAATATGCAAAAAAATGCTATAAATGGGCATTTCTACATATCTACCATATCTACTACTTATTTTATAACTTATTGGTAATGCATTATTCAATACTTAAAAAAAATAAAAAAATAAGCACATATTTATGTGGTATGCCTATGTTACAAATAAGTACTTACTATGCTACTTTATTGTATGCTTTTGGGAAGTAATAAGTACTTACCATTATCGAACTTTGCTTTGTGCATTTGTTTGTAACACCTAAAAGGAGAAGAGATGGAAACTTCGTTTATTATACCGATCGGCTTAGAATCACTTCGTGATTCTATATATATATACCATATGTAGATCTATCGTTGTACACGCAAAGAAAAAATTCGTTACTCCCAAACGAAAAATTAGACAAACGAATTTCGTTTGTGGTTTATGTTTGTCGCAAACGATTTATGTTTATTCCAAAACCCAAAGAAACGTTTATAGCAAACGGTTAGTGTACTTATCGTAAATGATTTACATTTATTACAAACCCTGTGAAACGTTTAGTGCAAACGGTTATTGTGTTTGTCACAAGCAATGCCTGTTTATCCCAAACCCTGTAAAACGTGTGTTACAAACAATCATTGCGCTTGTCACAAGCAATGTCAGTTTAACAATAAATGAGAAAACGATTGTCACAAAAGAATAATTTGATTGAATTATGATATTTAATTTGTTTTGTAATATTATGTTTATAATCAAAAATGTCACAATTTTTAGTAAAATGTCCCCGGGAGCTCCCCGACAAACACCTCTCTATTATTTGGCTGCTATCTTCTAATTGAGTTGTAGACAAACTGTAAAAAAGAAAACATGTATGTTAGAACATATTAAAAATGTAGCGAGATGTTATCTTACCATATATCAAACTTTTTAGTCAAAAGTGAATTTTATATCAGCAGTTTCCAGAAGTATCCAGTTGTATTGTGCCTGAATAAATTTATTTCACAATTACCATTAGCAGCTTCAGTACCTAAACGTGTGATGATTGTTAATGATTTTAATTTGCTTATTCACAATTTAAGGCGAGTGGAAAAAGAACCAGTTAGTCGTTACCAAAAGCAATAGATGGTCTCAGTTTCTGTTAAAATCTATTGTTTTTGTTATTCCGGCTTTCCACAAAGTATTCAATATTTTCATGCAGTGCTCGATCCATTTTTTTGCTATTAAAAATTTGGTTATTTTCCCACATGTCTTCACTTCATTTACCATTTACCTATAACATTAAATTGGAGTCCGCAGTATATTTGCGAGATATCGCACCTCCGACAATTTAGATTCTTTGATTTAATTAATTCTTTGAATAAAATCATTTTAAGTTAACTGATAAAAACATTTTTAATTTTGCCACACACGCGCACAAATACCGAACACCACAAACGCCAGTACAAAACTAAAGGCCCACCAGCATACGACTCTACGCATGCTGAGTACGATTTCAAATGTTATGAAATTGTATAACAATGCGGAGGGAGGGATGCAGATAACTAAATATCCACCACCTTAATAAAGCAACGCGGACAAACATGTATGCAACGTTGCAACGTTTCTTTTTTTGCGTTTTGTACACACACATCTCCATCTTTTTGCAGAAACACTGCAACGTCGCTTTTTGTTTTGTATACACACACATCTGCATCCTTTGAGTTCTGTACACATACATCTACACATATTATTCCGTCATATAAGTAATAAAAAAATTTATAAAACCGCACTCTCACAAAATGAAAAGAAATTTAGCTCTTTGTTCTCTCAACTCTCTTTAATATATTCAATCAAGTTTAAATACAATATGGTTCCGTAAACGTTTTTCGTTTACCATAAAATAAATTACGAAAATTTTGGAATGAAAGAATGTTCGTTTACAGTAAAAGAAACTACGTTTACGATAAACTTTTGCATTCACCGCAAAAATTTCAACCGTTACAGGAAAAGTAGAGCGTTTGAGACAAACAAAAATGTTTGCCATAAACGACGCCCAAACGTTTTTTTTCTTTGCGTGTAATCAAAGCGCAGGTCGTATTTATTGTCCGATTGTAATGAAATTTAGCACAGTGCTCTTTTTTGGCCCAACGACGATCCCTATTGAAATTGGTCAAAATTCTGATTAACATACACGAAAAGAAAAATTTCGTTTCTGCGAAACGAAATATTAGACAACTACAATTCTCGTTTGCCGGAACTGAAATTTCGTTTTTTGTGACAGAAACATATTATGACCAAAAGAAATTTCAGTCGTCGTAAACGAGAATTGTAGTTGTCTAATATTTCGTTTCGCAGAAACGAATTTTTTTTGCGTGTATAGCTCCCTCCGAGTTGACTTATATGTACTGCATAAGCAACTTTTTTAACAGTTCTGAATAAAAATTGACCCAAAGAAGTCTCTTGATACACTTAGAGATAATACTAAATTTGAGGAAAATAGGTTCAGATTTAGATACAGCCCCCCACATATATGTTATAACCGATTTGACATGTAAGCGCTGTAGGAACTGTATTTTTTATCCGCTAAGTATTCGGCAGAAACACTGTCAAATTCGAGGATAATCGGTTTAGATTTATATAAAGCCCCATAAATATATGTTCCCCCGATATGGTATCAAAGCGCTATATAAGTTGTACTTTACTTTCGATATTGAAACATTTGCCAGAGCGAAGTTTCTTAATTTAGGAATTATTACTGCTTAAATTGGGGATAATCGGTTCAGATTTAGATACAGCTGCACATATGCTATGTTTCTGCCCATTTAGTATATAAGCGCTATTCAAACTGTATTTTACCTCCGATCTTTATATTATTTGCCAGAAATAAGCTTTTTGGTCCAAGTTGATGAAAATCTGTTTAGATTATGTATAGCCCCATCAATTTGTTCCTTCCGATTCTTGATCTATTAAAGAACACTGCGCATTTAAGATTATCGCTTCAGATCTAGTTTATTATGATCAACATCATCAACTCCTCCTCGGAATAAGCCTTGATCAGGAGGTGGTGCTAATTACTTTGTCAACTGAAACGAAACCAATTATTCAAAATTATTGTCGCAATTCCCATTTTCGAATTCTATGGAGGTGTGTGGTATTACATAGTCGGCCCGACCGACTTTCTATGTTTTCTTACATGTGATCGCACCGGCTACCAGTTACATGGTCTATTCGATCAGACCAATTTTTGACTTATATTTCCAATAAATCTGGCCGGAAGGCGTCAATGGTGGCTTGCATATTTGCTTTCAATGCTTCAAGAGTTGCTGACTTAATATAGTCCCATAAAAGAAAATCCAGAGAAGTTACATCGCACGAACGAGGGGCCAGTAAATAGGATCACTTCTGGAAATAAAGTCGTCACCAAATTGACTTTGAAATAAATCGATTTTGCCGGGTCCGGCTCCCGATTGAAAATCGCTGCAGATCTAATCAGCTCAGATAGTGAGGGGCGTGGCTTGGATAGGAAAACTTTTATGAGAAAAAAATCGATTTGGATTGTATGGGCGGTAAGTAGAGTGGTCCAAACTATTTTTTCGGTTTTTCAGATTGGCCGCCCCTTAAATTTGTAACCTGTATCCTTAGGAATAACATTGTATACTTTCAGTTGGCTAACTTTACAGCAAGAGAGTGCTCAATCGAGTTCAATTTTTGAGAAAAATGCTTGATTTTTATTTTTAAATTATTTTATTTGACTCTCCTTGTCTGTTTGTACCGGATTCTCGTGGTCGAATTTTTATGCATTGTTCAATCATTTTTTACATTATATTCTTGTTTTATTATAGGTCAGACCCAGTAAATCAGAGCAATAAAATGAGTTCATCAACTCGAAAAAGACAATATTTTTTTACTTGGATGTCGGGATTTTGAGTCATTGGTAAGGATTAACCAACTTCCAAACTCTTCGGCAAGTTCTACTTCGTTATCACCACATATTAAATAAATCAAGGAATGTGAAAGATTCAGCGCATATGCTTATTGAAGAAGTCATAGAAGTGTGGAGCAAATCTGGCATTCCAACCAGGAAAATGCATAAGAACTGGCTGCTTTTAAAGAAACATAAATCAAGAGATTCGCAAGCGCAGAAAAATAGAGAGCATTTGTTTACAGAAAAGCTAGACAAACTTTTCGATATCGCCCATGCAAACGCTATGAATTTAACCAAAATTGCTGAAGATAGAGAGTTTCTCATGGATCAAAGAAGTGAGCGTAAGATGATCATGACATCGATTGACAAGAAGCTAGAAAAGACCAAACAACGTTCTCTCAAATGAAAACAAAGAGCTGAAGAATTAAGAAAAAATACCGCCAAACATAATGCATCAATTTCAGTAGTGTCAAGTAAAGAAATCGGACTTGATTTAAGCGGCAGTAGCACTTCGAGTGAAGCTACCAATTTTAAGGATAAGCGAGAAGATGATTTTGTGGTTACTTTACCAAAAAAGGCACAGGTCGCTACAAGTAGAAGTGTCGTGGTACCATCGACTAGTGGTATATTTACCCAACATGTTACCAGCGCTCTGGAACGTAACAAAATAACCGACAGAGAAGCAGTGCGACTGATTATTCCATAGTCTGCCGCTTTTGGTTGTAATCCAGCTGCACTCCCAATCTCTCAAAGCACAATTCGACGTGCAAGAAAGAAAGCAAGGACAGAGTTCAATGCGAATATAAAAGAACTTTTGGACCCGAAGTATTAGCTTGTAAGACATTGGGATGGGAAAATATTGCCTGATATAATAGGCAAAAAGAAAGTATAAACGGGGAAAAACACGTCTGATGCTGTTTTTGAGACAATGGAACAGTGGAATGTCACAAATAAAGTCAGAGGTGTGAGTTTTGACACTACTGCCTCTAACACCGGTGCAAAAGAAGGAGCGTACACTTACCTCGAAGCAAAGACGGGCCGTGATCTTTTATGGCTTGCTTGTCATCACCTGTTTGAAATAATGCTTTCAAAAATATTTACACTGTGCTTTGGGCCATCAAAATCTCCTAGGTTAGGTTGAAGAGAGGAGACATTTATACGTCTCATGTCCATGAACATACACTTAAGCCTCACGAGTTACAGAAAATCGGTACTAGATACGAATTTTCTAAGTATCTTCCAGTCATATCCTCCGAGTCTGGTAATATGTCGGAACCGAAATGTAGGGATCTTGCATGTGTGAAAGCCGGGCAGTGACACAGAATGACTCATCATCTTACTAATATCGATTTTGTTTAGGTCACCCCACAGTATCTTTGCAGTTGCTCCTACTGTTGCGCTATTCCACACAGTTTTGTGAGCCATCACTGCCCAGCGCTTCAACTCATTCTGCGTGGCTTCGAAAGGTTTCCAATTTTCGAAGTTTAATATTCGAAGTTCTCTGCCCTTTGAAGCCAAGCTGTTTGCCCGTTCACTTCCAATCACTCCGTAGTGTCCTGGTACCCAGCAAATACACAATTGAGTAATCATTTATCGTTCTTTTACAGTCCACCACAGTTCTGGATTTGACTCTTTCCCATGGTATTGCTTTAATCGCCATTTGGCTATCTGTGAAGATGTTGGCATATTTAGGCTTTGTGGTGTTACTGAGCCACTTCACACACTCCGTGAATGCTCGAACTTCTGCTTGAAATACCGTGTTATGGTCAGGGAGGCGGAAGAGATGTTCGACTTCTGGTTCATCAATAAAAAGTCCCAGACCCGTCCTTCCTCCTCGCTTGGAACCATCCGTTTGCAGCTGGTTCCCACTGGCACATGGGCCAAAGTTCCAGAAGCGTGTGTCTGGCACAAACGAATCACAGGTAGCTGTAAGCCGCACTTCAGGAATGCGGTCGGAGATTTCTGTCATTTGAATGTGACCAACTAGAGATTCTAAAATCTTCTGATGGTACGACTTGTGGTCTCGATTTATCCATTCATCCATCACTTGTAAACGTCTTGCTGTGAGGGCTGCCTCATACTTTATACGGATGTCTATTGGTTTGATGTGCAGTATAGTCTCCAATGTTTTTGTTGGAGCAGTTCTAAATGGCCCGCTTATGCCTAGACAGCACATACGTTGAATTTTTTGCAAAGATATTACGTTACACTTCTTGTCCACCACACAACACAGGCGTAGGTGATTATTGTTCTTATCACGCTCATGTAAAGCCAGTGAGTCATATTTGAACGTAGTCCCCATTTTGAACCTATAGCTCTTCTGCACAACGACCAACATCTGTGGGCCTTTGTAACTCTTTCTTCAAGATGCTCTTTCCAGTACAGTTTCTGGTCCAAGATTACTCCCAAGTATTTAACCTTTTTAGTTATAGCAATTGTCTTATTCAGGAATCGAGACCAGGTGAAACATGGGATCTTCGTTTTCCTTGTAAATATACATATTTCTGTTTCGTCTGGGTTAACATTTTATTCCCTTGGTTGTGCCCAGTTATATGCTATGTTAAGTGCTTCCTGAGCTTTACTGCAAAATAGATTTGGATGAAAGTCCCTTAGAAGTATTACAACGTCGTCTGCATAACAGACTGGTTTAAGTCCTTCATTGGTGAGGGCTTTTAGGAGACTGTGTATCGTCGTAACCCATAAAAGAGTCGATAAATTGCCTCCAAGCCAGATGAGTTGATACCAGATCCTCCTCATTCTCCAGAAGTGCTGGGAATTTTGCATCCGGTCCCGCAGCCTTAAAGGGAGAGGAACTTTTTATCGCTCCTTGAACCATACCATCTGTTATATTCGTAATAGGTACTTGATGCAATACATTTTTATTCTGTAACTGTTCCTCTGTTGGTCCAGCATTACCAGTCTTCCTTCTCTTTACACGTGTCATCCACCAGTGTTTCGGTTTGGACATGAGTTTTTGAGAGGAACCTTTTCATTTTAGACATGCTGTTAACGCTGTCTACCTGCTCACAGAAAAGCCTCCAGCAGTTACGTTTCGCCGATCTAATGATTTTTTTAAGATAAGAGTTATGTTAAGAGTTATGAGGTCATTTGTATTCAAAAATTCTATAAGGGCGTGTCCCCTTTAATTGGGTTAGTACTACCCCAAGCGATATGATGGAAGTTGGCATCACAACCAGCATGTATGGCACAAAATACAAGTCCTTGGACGAGTAGAAAAGGTTATAGTTCACATGGTTTAATCCAGTAACCTTGTTGCTAGTTGTCCATGGTTCCTGGATCAAAGCAATATGAACCCTGCCTTTATTTATGATGTCCATCAGAGCGTTGGATGCTGTCTCGCTCCGGTGGAGGTTTATCTGGATGACCTCAATCATTGTCCTTCCAGTAAATGTTTCTTTTGGGAGTCTATCCTATCTGGTGGCACTACCTCATTGTTTGGTAGTTGGTCATTCTCCTCCTTTCGTTCACTACCTATTATACCATCTTCCGGTAGACAATTTTAGGAGGCGGTGTTATTTTTTGTCGCTCCCTCATTGTTTTGAATCGTTTTGTGGCTCTTTTTATTTTATCACCACCTTTGCTGGGAACTTCCTGCAAAAGTGGCGGTACTATTGGTAAACTCGTGGTGGTATTGCCTACTTCCACATCAGTTTTTGGCAGCGTCTTTCTTGTCTCCATCAGTTCACTAGCAGTGTTTGCCTCTTCAGACAGTATATTTGGACTCGATTCATCTGTCCTGCCAATCGGGACCTTTCCAATTTTGAAAAATACTGTCTAGATCAAGAAGTACGCCATGCCCTTTGCCATGGCAAGATTGTACGAGGAGAGTACCCTCGGTATCATCCTTCCTATAGAAGACTTCCCACTTTCTCACGGAAAGTTTTGGATCCTGTTTGCCAATGATGTCGAGTATGTACTCTGATGAGAACTTACATATAGGGTCGTCTAGCATATAGGGTCGTCTTTATGAGTTCAGGAATGTCGCTTTTCCTTACCAAGGACGAGTTACTCTTTTGGCCTTCGGGGATTCTGCCAGATGCACTACTGCTATCAATTATGGCATAGCATAGATCGTCTCGAAATTGTTGTTTAGCTGTATTAGAATAAGATGGTGGCTTCTCAACCTGTAGAGTCTTTTTGTTTAAAGCCTCATCCTTAACGGATG
This sequence comes from Eudasyphora cyanicolor, assembly GCA_963930755.1. NCBI lineage: Eukaryota > Metazoa > Arthropoda > Insecta > Diptera > Muscidae > Eudasyphora > Eudasyphora cyanicolor. The sequence goes on from OZ005737.1 coordinate 99,018,593, forward strand.
ATTTGGTTGACTTGATCTGCGTTACTGGATCAACTGTACCGCCCACGATCGAAGGACCTCTACTAGAGACTTCCTTTTGTGTGGTTACGTTAGGCTTCTCTGAATTACTGGAAGACGGCGAGCAATTTTTCTTCTTAGTCACTTTCACAGCGCTATGTTCTTCCGGAGACCTGACTCTTTTAGTGGCCTCCATGTATGAGTTGGAGGTAGAATTGTCAGGTTCATCCCGTAATATGTTCTGTCGGTTCAACATATTCAGTTTCCTTTTTTGTGCCCCTGACAGTCTCTTTGAGCTAGCAACAATAGTGACATTGTTTTCATTTGATTATTCAGAGTCAGAGTCCCTACTGGCTTTTAAAGGCTGGGGTTTGCTTAGAGCCCCAGCTGGGTTCTGCTTCATCTGTCTTATCTTTTGTTTTGCCTGCGGCTGGATGTGCTCTTGTTACATTTTCGGCTACGGGATCCAAGGCACGAAAGCTTGTAGAAGTTGCATGCTTACGATTGTTCGATAATGACGACACATGACTCGTGAGTGAATCAACGCTTGTCGGCGGAACTGGGTTTTCTCTCCCCTGCGCCGTAATCTCCTTCGTCTTTTTTGGTTTAATCATAAATTGGGTGGGGGAGACACCCTCATAGCCAGTATTAGCCCGTAATAGGTACGTCGATATAGGCCTTCCAGACTAAGCTCAGAAATTTCTGTCCAGTGACCGATGCATCCAATTCAACCTACGCTTTAAAAACAACACACCACGTGGTTGCGTAGTAGGTAGGTGACTAGGTATTGCGTAAAAGGTGAAAAACTATCCGCTCTGCGATAACACGTCCGTTCGCTACGACAGGCGGCGACTGACTTCTCCTAAGATTCTATTATTCAAAAGATTCAGTGATGTTTGGGATACATTACCAAAAGATCACTACAATTCGTCGGCTTAATGCTATTTTGTTCCATACGCCATTTTGTATGAACGGAGAAAAACGCAATTTATTGTTTGAGTAAAAACGGGACTGAAGAGTTACACACTTTTTATTCCATAGTGTTCCCAACAGTTTTTGTATGATTCTCATGCATTTCTATGTCATTACCCAGCAAAAAAAGAGCACCCAAAGAAGCAATAAAAATCCCCAACTTATGATCCGGAAGTTGTTCTAATTTGGATTTTCACCAATGAATTTAACAAGGGGTTGTCGCGCCGGGGAAGTACTTCTTTGTCACCACTTTTGCACAACTCTTTTAAAGCACTGTAAGATTTGCTTTTTTGGTATTGTATTTATTTGATGAATGTATGTCGTTCTTATTAACATCTTTGGGTCCAGAGATTTCATATTTTAAAGGAATACAAATGTTGACATAGGGAAGGGAACGTATAAATAATATACTATTGGTCAAAGAGATTAACGATCATATATACATATGTATGTATGTTTAGGACATTTGAAGATGTCTGTAATCTGTATGGTGTAGATGGCTCTTGAAAAGTGTGACCCCATAGTGTAATTAACATTCTCACAAAAAAAAAAGTTTTCCGTAGCCCCGGTTCAGAGAGTAGTAAAGTACCACAGTACAGTACCACAGTGTGGTACAGTATGTATGGTATGGTATATTTAATTACCATAATTTCTTTTAAAATAATTTAATTGTAACCTACACCACACTGTGGTGCAATTTATTATGATTTTATGCATTTGTTTCTAACACCAAAAAAGAGAAGATATATATAGAACCATCGTTTATTATACCGATCGACTTAGAATCACTTTCTGAACCGATTTAGCTATGTCAGTTTGTGCATGCGTTCTTGTAATCTATGTGCAGGTCACAAATATAGTCCGATCTCAAAGAAATTTTGTACATATCTTTATTTTGGGACAAGGCAATTCGTATTGAAATTGAAAGACAATACGTATTTCTTTCGTCTACGGCGAACGATCAAAAATCTCGTAACTATTTGAATATCAGTTTAGAACCAGATATCGTAATATATATGAATGTACCTTCGATTTAGCTTATACCCTCTATAGAAGATATAATTTCCTTTCGATGTTCATGAAATTTGGTAAAGAGTGTCTTATTTTAACAGTTAATATCTGTGTGAACAATATCGGTTCAAATTTACATATAGCCCCACATACTCGCATGGATGTGTACCTTCCAATTTAGCATCTAAGCTCCATAGAAGTCATATTTTAGCCAAATGTACTATATTTTGCACAAAGAATTTTATAATCCGAGAATAAACGGTCACTAGCAAGGTTGGAAAAATGTGTTTTCATGTTTTACATCAGAGCATTATTAAATTTGGCAGAGGTTAGTTTATAGAATCACGAACACAGCGAAATTTGATAAAAAATGGATACCCTTCAGATAAAGGCCAAATTTAAATACAGACCCATATAGAATTTTGCATCTAAAATAGGTGTCAAACATGATTTATAAAAATCAAAACAGCAACAAGAGAACAACTACAAAGGTTAAATAGATGAATACAGTACGTTCTGTCTAATACAATAGGCATGTTTTCGTTACAAGCTAGCACTTTTAGTTTAGCACTTTGCAACGAAAACAACAGACTTCCACTAACTGGCACATAAGCAATAAGTGGCGGATTTTCACTATCTGGTAGCAATGGTGTCATGAGTTGCGAAGAAAGAACAGTGCGAAACAGACAAAAAATTCGTGAAAAGTATTTTTAAAATATATATTTACTATTCTATGTTCAATTGTTTACACTGTTTTTGCAAATATTAAAATAATTTCCCATTTTTGTTCTTCTTCTTCCCGTTAATTCACAATAATTGATAAAATCTCTCCAAAAATGGGATGCCATATTGCTAAATATAGGGTGCCCAATCTGGCAACATCATACTCGATAAAGACATGAACACAAGCACCAAACTTCATCGGGAACTAATAGTGCTTAAAAGTGCTTAGCTCCCCATACAAATTAAGCACTTATGGTGTAACGAAAACACGCCTATTAACATTTTTGGAAAGTATAAAGTGTTGTTCATAAATTCAGTTTTTATCGCAATCCAATGTACTACAATTCCAAAATTTAACATATTTCGAAGAAAATCAGCAAACTTTGAAATGACTATGTTATTTTAATCGGCTATGAAAAAGTCGACTTGTAGGTCCGATTTATCGACCTAGTCGACTGAAACGAAATTTAATTGATAAAAAAGTCGACTAGCTTCCAGAACCATTCACTAATTCTGATATAGCCGCCATATAAATATATATTTCTTCCCTTTAGCACTATAGACGCAGTATTTTACATATATATCATAGCCCTCATACATATGTTCCTTCCGATCTGAACTTTTATCACTTCACAAGATTCATTTTACATCCAATCGTTTTAAAATTATGCATTCTTGGGTTAATAATTTATATTCCGAAATTACATTTTGGTTAGTTATTTAGAAGAACTTCATTAAATGCCGAAAAAATGTTCATACTTATGAATTGGAAGTACTTATAATGTTATTCTTTTGGAAGTACTTCTTTTATTTTTTGCTGGGTACATTCAAAAATAAGCAAGTAATAAAAATTTTTGTACATGGCATTTTGGTCCATATCCACTTTTGTTTTAATATTTTTTCGTATTTGTATTACATGGACCACAAAGAAGGTCGGTGTGGAAGGAGAGTAATTTACATATTGTGATCTAAAGAACGTAAAATAGTGAGTAAAAAATATAGGGCGATAAAAAAATGGAGACATAGAACAAAAATATCTAAATTATATCCCGTAAATCAGAGTTAAATCGATTTACCCTACCAATATCTCGAAAACTAGGCGAGAAAGGAAAAAAATTATTGCAGATTCTGAAAGAGCATGCTTTAAACTCATAGTATCAACTCCTAACTCAAAAAACACAAAAATGGCGTATGGACCAAAATAGAATTAAGCCGACGAATTGTCTAGACTTCAATACTAGCGCGAAACAGTTTGCGGAAAAAAACAAGTTCGTGGTGATTACAACGAGCTAAAAGAGCTCAGAATGATTGTTCTGAACAAAACACCTGCAAGGATTAGTTGGCGTATTCCGGGACCAATACATCATGCTCGATGGATGGCAAAACTGCTGTATGCTGCGAAGATTTTTCTTTTTCGGGAAGTACGCTCCCGGTTCTAGAAATCATGGACTCTTTCTTGCAATTACCTCCTGAGGCTTGGGATGACAATGTTTATTACCTTCAAGGCAAAAGTTTCATAAGAAATTTGCGTGTAATTAACGACACTGCGGAGAGGGGGATAAACAATTTGAAGATTACAATACGATACTCACTAACAATGCGGAGGAAAAACAATTTTTACTTCATGTCGTTGAACAGAACAGAAAGATAATTTCTACTGAAACTTCCAAAACGATGCTAACTTAAACTTAGGTATAAGTTGATTTTAAGTATTTCTCTATTTATATTATTTTGTGAGTGTTTTAATACTATACTGAATTAAAAAATTATTTTTGAAACATTGTTTATATTTTTTGCTTAATATTCTGACTAGTTGTTTCTCAAGATTTTTTCATAGAATACAAATCTTCTAAGGGCGATGAGCACTCTCTTGTACATAAGATAAGTTGCTGAAATTTTGAAGATATAATATGAATGGTAGGTGTAAAAAACTAGGGGGTGGCGTAACTAGGGGGTGGCGTAAGCATGGACCTCCGTAGCGGTGTGCGTGCAAATTTTGTTGAAATACTATTTTTTTCTTAACTTGTTCAAGATATTACTCGGTGGCAACCTTTCAATAATCTAGGACCACCACTTATATTTTTTTGCACACAAATGTATGCAGCCACCCCACTGTGAGCCGGTCGAGCAGCCGACAATTTCGCCACGGCTTCGTTCTCTGGCTCCCACTAGCAACTGGAAGGTCGACCATTGCATGAGGCAGATGCGCTTCGCAGGCACGCATTATTTATACTGAAAAACGAGTCTCTACCCGACCTCGTGAAGTCCGATGAGGGAGGAAATTCGAACAATACTCTTCCAGGCAAAGCTGGTGTAGTATCTAAAGATGAACCTCCTTCTTCACAAGTGTCACAGCTACATCAGGCGGGAACTTTCATTTCAGCCTATACCGATGTGCTTGGTTGCATGGAGAACATCTTCATCGCGGTATCGGAAGAATCCTGTGGGGAGATGAATCCGGTGAGGATTATAGCGGACATAGTCAACGAGGCAGACATAACAGTGGTGACGGAACCTGACAATGGTTCCTACCGTAGGAAGCTCTTTAATATGGCAAAGTTATTTCTCATTAAAAAATGGTGAGATTAATGGATAGTTACCTTAGGACTAATATTGAACATTGTATTTTTTACTCGATTGACACTACCATAGAATGATCGAAAAAACAACAAACACTTCACACTGTTTGGTGTTCACAATCTAGTCGTGTACTCTGCTCGTTCGGCTGTTGTATTCTTTATACTCGTTTCAATTCGTCAAACGATGAGTATAGTGAAGCGAGTACACTGTGTATTTACCCCTCAAAATCAATAAATTTCTAAGGTGGTCCGTCGCTCTTTGTTGTTGCTTCTCTCTTTGCAATGACAATGAGTACAGTAGTGCAGTGTACACTGAAATCGAGTATTTTTGTTTTGGTGCACTGTGTTTGAATGAGTGTACTTCTCCATTGTCTTGTTACTTATTTGTTTTGAAACCTGTTTGGCGGTTACTGTACTCTTCACTCATTCATTTGTTTTGTCAATATTGAGTGTGTGGGAGAAAGTATTTGATAAACAACTGAATGTCTTGAAAGGCCATTCAAGACATTCATTGCGGAGGTTTCGTCTGAACCAAGGAACGAATATTCGCATTCGCATATGCGAACGCGAATTATTCGCATCATTTTAACATTCGCTTTCGCATTCGCAAAAACCATCTTTGTATTATTCGCTTTCGCAAAAATATATTTCAGTATTCGCTTCCATTTGTTAAAAGTGTTAAATCTCCTTATTCCCTTCACACAATTTGGAGATATTAATACCAATAAAAACCTCTGCCACTTCTCTTCAAAACGGTTGAAGAAATAGGTTTGTCCTTGTGATAACAGGAGGTAAAAATATGGAAAACATTCTTAATACTTGAATATCCTGGAAAAGTATCAGTTCACTTCCTTAAATTTGCTGGTACTAAATGGTCAAACTATTATTCGCATTCGCTTTCGTAAAAAAGCATATTTTACTATTCGCTTTCGCATTCGCAAGAAATATATTTCAATATTCGCTTTTGCTAAAGTCACTTTCGTTACATCCCTAGATTGAACCCCCGAATAGTTTATTGGTTGTAGTCTGACCGATAATGCTGTATGACATTGTGGTCTGGTGGACAGCTCAGCAGAAGTCCACCTTCTACGCGATACTAAATAAGGTTCGGCAAATAGCTGATATATGCATCGATGACACTAAAGCTATGTATAGACGATTACCAGATCGGACAATATTGTCAGATCGGACAATATTGTCCCTGTGAACTTACAACCGTGTGAATACAATTTTAGTCTTACAAAGTTGGCAGAAACGTCATTGTGAGATAATTTGCAGATTCTTAGACGTGCGAAGTTTGTACATGTGAAAATAGTGCCATTGTCAGATAAACATTTTATTGGCAACACTGTCTATAAAATATTTTTATTAGCAATCCAGCATTCGATCAGACAATCGTCTATACATGTTTTAATGAGGCACTACATGTTATACGACATTCAAATCCGCCAGATATTATAGCAGTGCAATATGCCGCATGTTCTACGATTAGGCTTAGGGAACTGGCACTATGGTCTAGGGATGGCTACTGATATTATGTCATTTTAGACAGACCTTGACCTTCCGGCCACTGTTGATTAGACTATGACTAAACCACGATCCGGCAAAAAGTGTCTCACTCTAAAAAAAATTGGTACAGAGGCATCCCTGAAACTAGGGAAGATCCCTATTGAAAATGGGGTATATCGGTCCATGTTTTGATATGGCCCCTATATATAGGTCCCTGCCGATATCACTTCTTGACGCTCTAGAAAACACATTTTCAATGGATCTGGCTGAAATGTAAGAATTTACACTTTATTTTGACCTAATCGTCCATAGGGAAAATGTGGAACATCGGTCCATGTTTTGATATAGCCCCCATATAAAGATGTCACTTCTTGACACTCTAGAGAACACACTTTTCAATGGATCAGGCTGAAATTTAAGAACTTACCCTTAATATTGGCCAACCTTTACTCCGAAACCAACCTTTTCATCAAGCTTCGAACCATCCGTGTAAAAGTGGAGATGGTTTCTATTACCTGGTATTCTGCCAACCCGTTCATCTCTGGCGGGAATCATAGTGATGTAAGTTCTCTCGAAGGTGTACGCAGTTGGTATATAGTCCACTCTGTCGGTTACCATAGCACTACACTTTGATATCCTCATGTGACCATAGTTCTTGTACCTCCACATTGATAGACAGTTTAATTTTATTGCCGCTTTGGTTGCAACTTCTCTCGCCACAATATTAATCGGCAGTATATGTAGTAGGGCTTGTAGAGACTCGGTCGCTGTAGTCCTTAAGGCTCCGCTTATGCTCAGGCAGGCTGTTCTCTGAACCTTTGTTAGTAGGTTGGTGATGGTTAGTTTGTCAGTTGCCGTCCACCATACCACAATTCCGTATAACAGTACTGGACGAACTACTGCTATATATATATAGTGGACGATTTTAGGAGAGAGGCCCCACCGCGACCCTACAGCCTTTTTGCAGAAATATAGGGCAATGTTTGCCTTCCTTAAACGTTCCACTACGTTAAGTCTAAATAACAGTTTTCTATCTAGAATTATTCCTAAAAATTTTGCACTCTCAGAAAAGACTAGTGCCGCAATTTCTGCATCTGAGTGAATGTTGTTAAAAGCCCCTTCTATGTCAAGAAATGCTACCATGGTGAATTCCTTGAAATGCAGGGACGATTCGATAGTACTCACAAGTTCGTGCAGGGCTGATTCTGTAGACTTCCCCTTATTGTAAGCATGTTGGTTCACCGATAGGAGTTTTGTATTCAGGTTTTCCCTAATGAAATAATCTAAAAGTCTTTCCAGACCTTTCAATCGGAAGGAAGATAGGCTAATTGGTCTGTAGTCTTTTGGCCTAGTGTGTGATATCTTCCTCGCTTTATGTATGAATACCACTTTGGTATCCCTCCATCGCTTCTGGATGTATGAAAGCCTGATACAGCCTACATAAATTTTCTCCAGCCAGGGGATAATGTACTTTAACATTTTCTGCATTTCTGCTGGAGCGATGCCGTCTGGCCCAGGTGACTTGAAGGGCTCAAAGCTGTTAATAGCCCAGCTTATTCTGGATTTCTCAGTCAACAAGCTAGCAACGCTCGCAGTCTACTCGCATTCTTGTTGGTCTTGCTGATCTTCGGGTTATGTTGGTGAGTTCTCCGGGAAATGTGTTTCGAGCAGTACATTCAGCGACTGCTCGCTGTTTTTTGTCCAGTTATGTACCTCATCCTGCAAGTAACCCACTGTACAGGGTGAAACTGATAGTATTTTCCTCAGCCTTGCGGAGTCGGAGACCTTTTCCACTTCTCCACAGAAGGTATACCAAGACCATCTTTGCGCCTTTCTAAGCTCCTCCTTAAAGATCTTGAGTTGCTCTTTATAGGGAACCCAAACATTAGCGACCCCAGCAGATTTAGCCTTGTTGAATAGCATGTTGCAGGTCTTTTTCATAGCCGTTAGCTCGGAAGTCCACCATTGAGGTTTAGTTTTACCCTTGTACCTTGTGTTTGGACAGGCTTCTCAAGGGAACTATTGAATGATGTGGTGATATGCTCGACCAGAGTATCCAGACCGGCTTTGTCATTCGGTTCTTAAAGAAGTTTAGAGTTGAGGACCTTTTTAAAATTCTTCTCATGCAGGTGCCACTTTGTCTTCCTCACATTTCTGTGGACGGCAGGTTCAGGCGCTTTTTCAGCGAGTTTGAACTCAATATAATGGTGATCTGAGAATGATTGGTCGTCAAGTACATTACACCCAATAATTTTGTCTGACACCCGGTCAGTAGCAAACGTTACGTCGAGTACTTCTTGTCTGTCTTTAATTGTCAAGGTCGGTTTATTACCTATGTTACAAATACTAAGGTTGGTAGTTAGAATAAAGTCAAGAAGCGAATCACCCCTATTGTTTATATCCGTACTACCCCAGATAGTATGATGAGCGTTCGTGTCCTCGCCAATAATCAGCTCGACCTCGTCAGACGTTGCTTCTTCTACTACTTCCCTGAATAGAACAGTCGGTACTACAACTTCATAAGGCAAGTAACTGGAGACCACCCAATATATGCGATTACCGATCTCCAGACTAGCAGATATTTGGTCTTTACCACTTAAATTAGCCAGGAGAAAGATACTTAAATCTTTCCTGGCCAAAATGCAGGTTCTTGGAGTGCCTTCACAGTTGCCACAAGCAGTTTAATGTTGGGTGACCTGATACCGCACACTTTTCCTCCCACTGCGTAGGGCCTGATCAGTCGTAGTGAACGGACGTATTTAGCACAGTGCGGATAGTTAAAATCTATTACGCAGTACCTATTACGCAATCGCAAAAAAAAAACTGTAGGCCTGTCTGGAAGGCTTACATCGTAGTACCTATTACGGGCTAATACAGAAATTAAAAAAATCGTCGACGGGGATGCCTTCGCGTTCCGATGGAGCGGGGTTTCCTAATCGCCCTACTGTCCGTCCGTTGGTCTTGCCCACAGCACAGTGCGGATAGTTAAAATCTATTACGCAGTACCTATTACGCAATAGCAAAAAAATCTGTAGGCCTGTCTGGAAGGCCTATATCGTAGTACCTATTACGGGCTAATACAGATATTAAAAAAATCGTCGACGGGGATGCCTTCGCGTTCCGATGGAGCGGGATTCCCCAATCGCCCTATTGTCCGTCCGTTGGTCTTGACCAAAGCCGACCACACAAAACATGGTGAAAATTTCCCCCAGTACTCAAAACAGGTGGTACGGTGAGGGGAAAACGTCATGTCGGACCGTCAAAACGGAAGCACAATGAGCACTTACTTGGGCTAAAGTCGTCATAGATGCTTCTAAGGCCAATCAGCCGGCTGAGAGAGCCACAAATTCAGCTGTGTTAACGGCTAATAAAGTCAAAAGAATCAGATCACCTGATGAGGCAAGAGGCCTTTTTCGAAGGCACCATCAACACTCACTCACCAAGCCCTTCAATGAAGTTGCGAAGGAGAGTCTAGTGATGGCCGTTATAGACAGAAGTAGTGACCTGTCCTCAAGGACAAATGGAGCCATGTGCAATCAGCCATTATGGCTCATTACCTCGATGTCCGTAGAGAAATGACGGGCACACCACCAATCTGCAACGATGCAGGATGGCATCAGGGGAGAGTAAAGGTCTTATATTTCGGTGATGCCAGATCAGTAGACATGTATAAGGCTGCTCTGAGTCGAGCGGCTGAGGTGTGGCCGGGTGCCCAGTTGGATGTTGTTGAAAAAACAACATCCCTAGTCACCCTAGAGCCATCACCTGGGTTACAGAAGAGCCCTCCAACCCAGCTGACATATTAGAAATAATAAAAGATTCCAATCCTGGTCTGCCCGCCCATAATTGGAGAATCAGCAAGGTGGGTGAGGCGGATGGTAAAAAGCGGCAGGTCAATTTGATCCTTAACGCTGAATCCACCTCCCATATACAACGTGCAAGTGCAACCCTACAGTATGGCTTCGAGACTATAGTCTTGAAGGTATAAAAGCAGGATATAGTTCCCACTGCGGAAGGTGAGTCGTCCACCGTGGTTGATACACAGCTTTCTGGAAGTGCGGAGGCTCTACTTCTGACATAGAGGGGCGCATCTGGCGGGGACACGCTTCTCGATGATACAGACGAAGAGTTCGATAAAACCCTTGTCGGGGTGGATGTTAATCTGTCAATTACCAATGGTGGTAAGAATTTCACAGATTAACCTCCATCACACTAAAGCAGCCTCAGCGGCTCTATTGCTACGCAGTGGGAGGAAGGGTGTGCGGTATCAGGACATCCAACTTTAAACTGCTTGTGGCCAACTGTGAAGGCACTCCAGTTGGATGTTGTCGAAAAAACAACATCCCTAGTCACCCTAGAGCCATCACCTGGGTTACTGAAGAGCCCTCTAACCCGGCTGACATATTAGAAATAATAAAAGATTCCAATCCTGGTCTGCCCGCCCATAATTGGAGAATCAGCAAGGTGGGTGAGGCGGATGGTAAAAAGCGGCATGTCAATTTGATCCTTAACGTGAGGCGGATGGTAAAAAGCGGCATGTCAATTTGATCCTTAACGCTGAATCCACCTCCCATATACAAAGTGCAAGTGCAACCCTGCAATATGGTTTCGAGACTATAGTCTTGAAGGTATACAAGCAGGATATAGCTCCCACTGCGGAAGGCGAGTCGTCGACCGTGGTTGATACAAGGCTTTCTGGAAGTGCGGAGGTCCACATGACCATTATTTCTGGTGACTCTAACTCTAACAGAAGATCTGTAACGTCATTCTCTGAGGATGAAAACACTACATCGGATACTGAGGGAAGTCTCCGTACTCTTTGACGCATCTGGCGGGGACATGCTCCCCGATGATACGGACGAAGAGTTCGATAACACCCTTGTCGGGGTGGATGTCAATCTGCCGATTACCAATGATGGTAAGAATTCTACAGATTAACCTCCATTACGCTAAAGCAGCCTCAGCGGATCTATTGCTGCGCTTGTCCACAGGTGCAGTAGACATCGTCCTGATACAGGAGCCCTATGTAGTAGGAGGACGGGTGTGCGGTATCAAGACACCAAACATTAAACTGCTTGTGGCCAACTGTGAAGGCACTCCAAGAACCTGCATTTTGGCCAGAAAAGATCTAAGTATTTTTCTCCTGACTAAATTAAGTGGTAAAGACCAAACAGCTGCTAGTCTGGAGATTGGTAATCGCATATACTGGGTGGTCTCCAGATACTTTCCTTATGAAGCTGCAATACCGACAGCTCTCTTCAGGGAAGTAGTAGAAGAAGCAACGTCTGACGAGCTCGAGCTGATTATTGGCGCAGACACGAACGCACATCATACTATCTGGGGTAGTACGGATATAAATAATAAGGGTGATTCGCTTCTTGACTTTATTCTAACTACCAACCTAACTATTTGTAACAGACAAGAAGTACTAGACGTAACGTTTGCTACTGACCGGGTGTCAGACAAAATTATTGGGTGTAATGTACTGGACGACCACTCATTCTCGGATCACCATCATATAGAGTTCAAACTCGCCGAAAAAGCGCCTAAACCTGCTGTCCACAGAAATGTGAGGAAGACAAAGTGGCACCTGTATGAGAAGAATTTTAAAAAGGTCCTCAACTCTAAACTTCTTTATGAACCGAATGACAAAGCCGGTCTGGATAATCTGGTCGAGCATATCACCACATCATTCAATAGTTTCCTGGAAGAAGCCTGTCCAAAAACAAGGTACAAGGGTAAAACTAAACGCCAATGGTGGACTTCTGAGCTAACTGCAAGGAAAAAGACCTGCAACAAGCTGTTCAACATGGCGAAATCTACAGGAGCTTTTAATGATTGGGATGCATATAAAGGGCAACTCAAGATCTATAAGAAGGAGCTTAGGAAGGCACAAAGACGCTCTTAGCAATCGCTAAGTGTACTGCTCGACACACATTTCCCGGGGAACTCATCAACAGAGCCCGAGGATCAACAGGACCAACAAGAGTGCGAGAGGACTGCGAGCATCGCTTGCTTGTTGACTGACAGATCTAGAATAAGATGGGCATCACTCCTGCAGAAATGCAGAAAATGTTAAAGTACATTATCCCCTGGCTGCAGAAAATTTATGTAGGCTCTATCAGGCTTTCATACATCCCGAATCGATGGAGGGATACCAAAGTGGTATTCATACCCAAAGCGGGGAAGTTATCGCACACTAGGCCAAAAGACTTCAGACCATTTAGCCTATCCTCTTTCCTATTGAAAAGTCTGGAAAGACTTTTAGATTATTTCATTAGGCAAAACCTGGATACAAAACTCCTGTCGGGGAACTAACATGCTTACAATAAGGGGATGTCTACAGAATCAGCCCTGCACGAACTTGTGAGCACTATCGAATCGTCCCTGCATTTCAAGGAATTCACCATGGTGGCATTTCTTGACAGAGAAGGGGCTTTTAACAACATACACCCACATGCAGTAATCGCGGCATTGTCACATCTAAAGGTGAACTCTAGCTTGATTAGGCTAATTCAAAGACCACTCAACATAAGACGTATAATAGCATGTCTAGGGTCCACAACTCTAACAAGGTTTGTAAACAGAGGGACCCCACAAGGAGGAGTACTGTCTCCACTAATTTGGAACATAGCGGCGAATGAAATCCCGCTAGATCTAAAACGGTATGGCTGCAAGGTCGTGGCATATGCAATATGGCAATCGCAGTGAGTGGCAAATTCGAAAACATCCTCCGAGATATTCTACAGGTGGCTCTGAACAAGTTGAATATATGGGCCAAAAGCAGCAGTTTAGGTATTAACCCAAACCAGAAAGAATTGGTTCTCTTTACTAGGATGAATAATGTCCCTCATGTGGACCCTCCTACTCGGATAAATGGAACAGATCTAGTCTTTTCTGAAAGTGCAAAATTTTTAGGAATAATTTTGGATAGGAAACTGTCTTTCGGACTAAACGTACTGGAACGTGTAAAGAAGGCCAACATCGCCCTATATTCCTGCAGGAAAGCTGTAGGATCGCGGTGGGGCCTCTCTCCTAAAATTGTCCATTGGATATATACATATAGCAGTGGTTCGTCCAATACTGTTATACGGCATTGTGGTATGGTGGACGGCAACTGACAAACTAACCATCACAAACCTGCTATCAAGGGTTCAGAGAACTGCCTGCCTGTGCATAAGCGGAGCGTTAAGGACTACAGCGACTGAGTCTCTACAAGCCCTTCTCCATATACTGCTGATTAATGTTGTGACGAGAGAAGTAGCATCCAAAGCGGCACTAAGATTAAACTGCCTATCAATGTGGAGGTACAAGAACTACGGTCACATGAGGATATCAAAGTGTAGTGCTATGGTAACCGACCGAGTGGACTATACATCAACGGTGCGCACCTTTGAGAGGAACTACATCACTAAGATACCAGCCAGGGATGAATGGGATGGTAGAATACCCGGAAATAGAAACCATCTCCACTTCTATACGGATGGTTCGAAGCTTGATGAAAAGGTTGGCTTCGGAGTACACTGTGAAGAACTTAATTTGGATATAGCTCACAGACATAGTAACCAACACTGGCGTTGTCATTTACTCGGACAGCCAGGCTGCCATCAATTCTCTGGAGGCCACATTCCTAAATTCACAAATAGCCCTCGACTGCCGCAGATCTCTTAACGAGATGTCTGAGCAGTTTAATATACACCTCATATGGGTGCCTGGGCAAAGGGATATCCCGGGGAACTGCAAAGCCGATGAACTTGCTAGGAAAGGGACGACTTTACAAATTCTCAAAGAATTTGCATATATTGGTGCGCCACTATCCACGTGCAAGCTTTGGATAAGGCAATCAGGCAGTCCAACGACAGATGGACACAAATCGGCACCTGTAGGGTAGCTAGACAAATCTGGCCAAGGATGACCTGAAAAGGTCAAAATATATCATCGCACTGGAAAGGAAAAGATTATCTACGTTAGTATCAGTTTTGACGGGACACTGCCTGATCGGCGAACACACCAGAAGATTGGGTATTAACTCCAATGACTTCTGCAGAAGCTGTGGAGATGAGGAAGAAGTGGAGAGCATTGAACACTTGCTATGCGACTGTCCCGCTTTGAGTAAACGACGACTGGACCTACTGGGTCGGCCTTTCTAGGCAGCCTAACAGATCTTTCCAGTACCACGGTGGACGACTCACCTTCCGCAGTGGGAGTTATTTCCTGCTTGTATACCTTCAAGACTATAGTCCCGATTACACTAATTCAAAGTCTGCTCAACAAAAGACGCATAACAGCATGTCTTGAGTCCACAACTCTAACAAGGTTTGTAAACAGATGGACCCCACAAGGAGGAGTACTGTCTCCACTAATTTGGAACCTAGCGGTGAATGAAATCCTGCTAGATATAGAACGTTGCGGCTGCAAGGTCGTGGCGTATGCGGACGACGTGGCAATCGCAGTGAGTGGCAATTTGAAAACGTCCTCAGAGACATCCCACAGGTGGCTCTGAACCGAAAAAAAATGTAATAACTTTTTTTTCTATTTAATGAATCTGGTTAATTTTTTTTATTTTGCAGATTGATTTTTAGATTTAACAAAAATTGATAACTGGGACACTGAAACAAGAATTTGGATTGTCCGCCGCTATTACGCACTGAAGTCCGTAGTTTCGGTTCAAAGAGTGTATAGGGGCACGTTTGGCGGCAATCCTCCGAGCAGATGAACCATAAGGAGACTTGTTAACAATTTTTCCGAGCATGGGACAGTCAACAGAAGACCTTACCATCGAAACCCTTCAGTTCGGACGGAGGAAACAATCGCTGCTGTAGCTGATGCCATACAAAACAATGCAAGAGTTTCGACAAGAACCTTATCTGCTCAAATGGGTATAAGCAGAAAGTCATTGCAGTCAATTATGCACAAAGATTTGTAGTTATTCCCATATAAAATTCAAATGGCCAACAAAGTGAACTCAGCAGACTTCCCGATTTGCTTGGAATTTTGTCAGAAGATGCTTCAAATGGTGGAAGAGGACGGAAACATGTTGAACTGTCTTTTCATGTCTGACGAGGCCCATTTCGATTTAAACGGCAACATAAACAAACAAAATTGTCGAATATGGAGTGCTTCCAACTCCACTTCGTGTCACAGTGCCCTACTTCTTCGAAGAAAACGGTCACACCGTTACAGTTACTGGAGTCCGTTTCTTGAGCATGTTGAGAGAGTTTTTCTGTCCAGAATTACACCGAATGAGAATTTCTTTCAACTCTGTGTGGTTTCAGCAAGGTGGTGCAACTCCTGACATAGCCCGGCCTGTTATGACAGAATTGCGGCGAAAATTTTCCAATAAGCTGATATCCAGAAATTTCACATTCCATTATCCCCCCAGGTCGCCTGACCTTACTGCACCCGACTTTTTCTTATGGGGTTATTGCAAACAGGAAGTCTACAAAGCAAAACCAACAAATTTGAATGAACGGATTGCTTTAGTTCAAAAACAAAACAATTGCGGCTATTGCCGTCTCAACTCTCCAAGCAGTAATGAACAACTTTTTGGTAAGATGCCGCACATGCATCAACGAGCGTTTAAATTCCATTATTTTTAAAACTAATTAAGCTATATTTAATTAAATTTAATGAGCTTTAACATGAATAAAAGAACACTGAAAAAAAAGTTATTTGAGTTTCTTAATGTAGCAATATTCATCAGCCACCCTGTAGAATGAATGGAACAGATCTAGTCTTTTCTGAAAGAGCAACATTTTTAGGAATAATTCTAGATAGAAAACTGTTAATTAGACTTAACGTATTGGAACGTGTAAGGAAGGCCAACGTCGCCTTATATTCCTGCAAAAAGGCTGTAGAGTCGCGGTCGGGCCTCTCTCCTAAAATCGACCACTGGATATATATACTTATTGGTTATTATATCAGTCAATATGCACTGATTTCTTGTAGATCACATGTTTTTATCAAACAATAATAAAATTTAGTAAGAAGAACAATCATAAAATTGAGTAAGAAGGATAAAAGATGTCGGCCTTTATAATATGTTGGTGTGACTCTTGTTGCCTTAAATTTGTGTATAAGCATTTTGTAAGCGAAAATCCCACTTCTTGAGAAAAATAATTTATTTTCCTATTTTATTTCTGTAATATATATTTAATATTTTTATTTCTGTAAAATAATCTGAATAATCCATGTCTAGGAGATAAAGCAAATCCTTGTATTCCTCAGGATTGTCACATGTCAAATATCGGTAACATATCCATCTTTTTCTTATTAAAGATAGAACAGGATCGGAAGATAGGAGAAGATTTACAAATATATCTTCATTTTGAAATTCTCTTTCGGGAGTGAAATTGCTGAACATTTCGAAAATCGAGATTTCGTGCCTCCTGGGCTTCTTTCGTAAGCTCACCCAAAGGGAGAATATGAAATGCAATAATTATATCTCCATGACGCAATACTTCATGTAATGTTGGGGTCATGTCTTTCCATGGATACAGTTCTATTAGATGTTTCGAAATACCTAGACAGTATTTTCCAAATTTTTCTGCATTCACTTTGTTCTTGCTGTTGTTTGCCATTAGGATCAATGTTGATTTTCTCGGTACTTCCATATCAATTCCTGTGATCTTAGATGTGATTTCATAATCCTTGAAGAAACGGTTTACTGTGTTACCATCATTTGTATTTCCATATCCCACTAGTGGTTTGTCGACATTTAATCCAGTCTCTTTCCAAAATTCCTCTTGAATTATTTTTCTCTGGAAATCTCTCGATGCTTTTAATTCCATTTTGTCCGGTAATTCGTTTGCATTCTCTGGATTACTATAATAATGCAAATCGTACACTGAAAAAAAAATATTAATAAAATTAATGACGACACATTCTTAAATTAAGTATGCGACCTCGGCATTAATTCAATCACAATTTTCATTAAAATAATGAAAACTTACTTGTTTTTTATGAAATTTTCCTTAATCTAAAGTTTTTTGAATTTGAATTAAAGACTATCTAATCATTAGTTTTGTGTACGCCCTTCTTTAAATGTACGCCTTTAAATTAAAGAAAAATATCATTATTTTTGTGACAATCCGCATTATTTTATGTAATATTTCAACACTCTTAAGGATTTTCTACATTAAAACTATGACGTAGACATGTCATAGTTTTAATGTCGAATCGGACTTAATTGACAGTATGAGATATTTGAGTAATAAATTTAAGGCTATGCTCCCCTTTAAAGAAAAGTTGTCTTGGTAATAAATTTTATGATTATTGCCATTATTTTTAAGAATACATACGAGAGAATTATGTTCTCTCTCTCTCTCTCTTTCGGAGAATTAAAGTTGTTTGTTAATGTGTGGATAAATAATTGTTATGGAATGTTAGAAGAGCTCCTGAGTATAGAGAATATTATGTTGTTCGTTTTCTTTCAAACCAGTTACTTGAGTTACTTGGAAGCGATGGAGGGAAGTGGTTGTGTGTTTTGAGACGCGGATTGTAAAAAAAATGAAAAAATTAAATTGCGGTGAATATGTAAGTATACGTGCATGTTGCTTGGCACCATACCATAGCAACAACAAGAACTGAATCTAAAAATAACGGCAGTTGTGAATCACGAGGATTCGTGTGCATGTGCGTATGTATGTGGTTATGCCGTCGGCGTCTCCATCGATCTCGGTTATAAGGGAGTGCGTGCATCGTAGTTATTTTTGCTGTAAGTTATTTATGGTGATGTACGAGTACATACATTTTTGAAGTGATCTTGTTAGAAAGTCCTGTGAAGAGATTTAAGCGAACATTAAAAAATGGACAATAAAAATGCGGGTAATAGGATGTGTAATACTGGAAGAGGCAATAGGAAAATGTTTAGATGAGTGAAATATAATATATAGTCCTGAAATAAACAACCTATTGGTAATTACAAAATTAACAAAACACATTTTAATTGGAAATTATATATTTATTAAAAATAACTGCTAACAGCGCATAAAGCAGAAATGTAAAATTATTTCTGGCAATATAGAAACTTGTTATTAATAGTATGTTATACAACTATCTGTTTATTTTTTAGTAAAACAATTTTAGAATCGGT
Organism: Eudasyphora cyanicolor; assembly: GCA_963930755.1. NCBI lineage: Eukaryota > Metazoa > Arthropoda > Insecta > Diptera > Muscidae > Eudasyphora > Eudasyphora cyanicolor. The sequence continues at coordinate 99,037,478 of OZ005737.1, forward strand.
ATTTTACAAGTATTTCTGTCGTAGAAAAGTGACAAATTCTACCAAATATTTCAACGTAAGTATTATATATGAACGATTGAAATATTTCTCTTAGTTTTCAGCGTTTTCCTATCGTGATATGATTAAATTTATTTGTATTTTCTTTAATCATTCTATTTGATTTCTTTTCAGAACAATTTTAATTTTATATCGCGAAATATTTGAAGATAAAATATATATATATTTATATTTATATATTTTATATATTTTATTTAAAAAAGAGTTAAAACTTTTGACTTTTTCGAATTTTAATTTAAATACACACACAAACGAAATACAAAATCAAACGAAAATACAATTTAATTTTTTTTTCGATTTCGTGTTATACTCATACTTTATAGTTAAACCTGCTGTTGCATTAGTTACATTGCATCGTTTCCTTTATGAACGGTAATATGTATTACCTTATAATTTGGTCCAAGGGATATTTTTGTTTTACTGAAATCAAAATAATAAGCCTTTTTTGCTTAAAAACAATTTGTAAATAAGCTGCTTTCTTATCGCGATGTTTTGAATAAAAATAAATATAAATTATTGGGTTAAAAATTTATTTTGTATGAAAAATGTAATATGGACCAAATAGTATCTTAATCTAGGATTCGTACCTATTTGCTAATATAACAGCAGAGTTAAGAATGTCATAAGCAGCATTAGTTTCTGTTTTACAGAGCTCATTTTTAATTAATAAATATTCCAATTCATCGCATCTTTTCTTTTCTTTTGAAAACCTGTGTGAATAAAAGAATTTAAATATTTATATTCAGCTCATCGCAAGACTTCATGGTGGTGTAAAATTGTATGGTGTAAAATTGTTCGCGTTTAAGTTCTATTAACTCGTTTTTTACAATGGTAAATGTAATTAAGCCACATTCAAACAAACTTTTTAAATTAAATACGTCAGTGAATCATTTGAAGTAACTTAGGAAATGTTCCTGGTGGATTGTTTTCCGCTTTTAATAAAATGTTCTTACATAAGATAAATATGCATTACCTACCTAAGAATGATCTTTAATAAGCAACCTCATGGAATAGTATAATATTATGATGTTATCTTTTCTAAAAAATTATGGTGCCCTGTCAGAGAGCAGCATAAACCCCTTTCGCATTGCAGTATTTTCTCATAAACGAAATCAAAAAATCGTTTTAGGGCGAAAGGCAGAAACAATTTACCATTTTTTGGCACAAAAGAAAATACCATTAATTTTTATTTAAATAATTGTTTATGAAAAAAAGTGTAGACACAATTCAATTTTAAATGAAAAACCTTTTTTTAATTTTTGTTGCAGTTATATGTATTTTTAAGACGAAGTTGCATTTTAATTAAGCTGAATAATAATCAAAAGTGCATAAAATTGTAGTATATTAACAATATTTTAATAATAATCATATGTTCTGCAAAACAATCCACGGTTTTTTAATATTTTAAATATTCACCGTACTTAAAAAAAATGTTTTTGTAGTTTTGTTTGCACAAAACTTAAGGTTTTAAAATCTAAGTCACGTTAGACTTTTTTGAGAAAATTATTTTTGATAAAATTATATGCGGCTAATCTGATGCCGAGTCCATCCCTAACTCCATTTATATGTAAAAATGTCGCTGACGTCACTTTCAAAACACACAGTCCAAATAATTAATAATATATTATATACAAATATTTTTAAAGTTTTTAGTAAAGCAATTTTTGAATGGATCTATTATGAGTATTTGTGTCGTAGAAGAGTGACCCATTGTACCAAATATTTCAATGTAAGTATTACATGTCAAAGATTTATATATATCTCTTATTTTCAACATTTTGTTACTGTGACATGATAAAATTTATTTTTATACTTTTCCGTTTGATTTCTCTTTAGATTATTTTAATTTTAGATCGTGCAATGAACTTTATTTGGATATATGAAAAATTCAGTGGGAATGAAATTTACAAATTGCAGCAAATAAGTGAGCATACAAACTATATGATATGTAAAACTAATTATATAACAATTATTTTATACAATTTCTATTTAAATACCAGCCAAATTCCATGTTAAAAATTAATGTCAGTTCCAATGAAAATGTTCTTGGTCAACAAATTTACAAATCGATACATACCAATAATAACAATATTACGATAGTATGTTGGCCGGTTTGTCTTTATACAACTAAAATATTGTTTTAAATTGTAAAATGTTTTAATGTTATCCGTAATACGTATTATAAATTGTTTGTATATTCCAATCTATATATATAAAGAAGAATGTGTGTTTGTTTGTTTGTTTGTTTGTTGGTTTGTTTGTTTGTTGGTTTGTTTGTACCGTATAGACGCCTAAACGGCTGAACCGATCTTCTTGAAATTTTCACAGAATGTACATGTGTGGGGCGTGGTGAAAATAGGGTACTTGAATTTTCGATATATGAAGTGGGCGTGGCCCCGCCCTCATAAGACAAATTTTAAAATTAAGATATCTAGCACAATTTGTTAGTGAGAGTGCTGCAATTTTGTACATATGTATCTGGTGGCAGTCTACGTGATTGGTCCAAAAATGGGCGGGATCGGACAAATGGGCGTGGCCCCGCCCATATAAGCCAAATTTTGAATTTGAGATATCTTGCACAATTTGTTAGCGAGAGAACTGTAATTTTGTTTATATATATCTGGAGGCAGTCTACGTGATCGGTCCAAAAATGGGCGGGGTCAGACTAATGGGCGTGGCCCCGCCCCATTAAGCTAAATTTTGAAATCGAGATATCTTGCACAATTTGTTAGCAAGAGAGCTGTAATTTTGTGTATATATATCTGTTGGCGACCTTCGTGATTGGTCCAAAAATGGGCGGGGTCGGACTAATGGGCGTGGCCCCGCCCTTTAAGCCACATTTTGAAATCGAGATATCTGACACAATTTGTTAGCGAGAGAGCTGTAATTTTGTGCATATGTATCTGGTGGCACTCTACGTGATTGGTTCAAAAATGGACGGAATCGGACCAATGGGCGTGGCCCCGCCCATATAAGCCAAGTTTTTAATTTGAGATATCTTGCACAATTTGTTAGCGAGAGAGCTGTAATTTGGGGTAAATATATCTGTTGGCGACCTACGTGATTGGTCCAAAAAGGGGCGGAATCAGACGAATGGGCGTGGCCCCGCCCATATAAGCCTAATTTTGAAATTGAGATATCTTGCACAATTTTTTAACTAGAGTGCTGTAATGTTGTACATATGTATCTGGTGGCAGTCTACGTGATTGGTCCAAAAATGGGCGTGATCGGACCAATGGGCGTGGCCCCGCCCATAAAAGCCAAATTTTGAATTTGAGATACCTTGCACAATTTGTTAGCGAGAGAGCTGTAATTTTGTTTATATATATCTGTTGGCGACTTATGTGATTGGTCCAAAAATAGGCGGGGTCGGACTACTGGGCGTTGCTCCGCCCCTTTAAGTAAAATTTTGAAATCTAGATATCTTGCACAATTTGTTAGCGAGAGTGCTGTAATTTTGTGCCATGTATCTGGTGGTAGTCTTCGTGATTTGTCCAAATATAGGCGGAATTGGACGAATGGGCGTGGCACCGCCCATATAAGCCAAATTTTGAAATTGACTTATGTTGCACAATTTGTTAGCGAGAGTGCTGTAGTTTTGTGGATATGTATCTGGTGGTAGTCTACGTGATTGGTCCAAAAATGGGCTGAAACGGACGAATGGGCGTGGCCCCGTCCATATAAGCCAAATTTTGAAATTGAATTAACTTGCACAATTTGTTAGCGAGAGTGGTGTAATTTTGTGCATATGTATCTGGTTCCTGTTTACATGATTGGTTTATAAATGTGCGGAAACGGACAAACGGGCGTGGCACCGCCCATATAAGCCAAATTTTGAAATTTAGATACTTTTCACAATTCAAAAGAGAGTGTTGTAATTCTGTGTATATGTATCTATTGGTAGTATACGTGATTGGTTCAAAAATGGGCGGGATCGGACCATTGGGCGTGGCCCCGCCCATATAAGTCAAATTTTTGAATTGAGATATCTTGCACAATTTGCTATCGAGAGTGCTGCAATGTTGTGTATATGTATCTGGTGGCATTCTACGTAATTGGTCCAAAAATGGGCGGGATATGACCAATGGGCGTGGCCCGCCCATATAAGCCAAATTTTGAAATTGATAGACCATGCACAATTTGTAAGCGATAGTGCTCTAATTTAGTGCATATGTATTGGGTGATAGCCTACGTGAATGGTCTAAAAAGTGGCGGTATCGGATCAATGGGCGTGGCCCCGCCCATATAAACCAAATTTTGAAATTGAGATATCTTGCACAATTTATTATCGAGAGTGCTGCAGTTTTGTTTATATGTATCTGATGACAGTCTACGTGATTGCTCCAAAAATGGGCGGGATCAGACCAATGGACATGGCACCGCATTTTGTTAGTGAGAGTGCTGTAATTTTGTGCATCTCATGCAGTCTACGTGATTAAACAAAAAAAGGGTGTGATTCATCCAATGGGCGTGGCCCCGCCCATATAAACATAATTTTGAAATTGAGATATCTTGCACAATTTGTTTAAATGAGCGCTGTATATTGTGTATATGTATCTGGTGGCAGTCTATGTGATTGGTCAGGAAATGGGACGGATCAAACGAATTGGCGTGGCCCCGCGTATATAAGCCAAATTTCGAAATTGAGACATATCTTTCACAATTTTTTAGCGAGAGTGCTGTAATTTTTTGAATAAAAAAATGGACGGGATCGGACCAAATGGCGTGACCCTGCCCATATGAGCCATTTTTTGGAATATATCTCGAAAAATTTTTTAGAGAGAGTGCTGTTATTTTATGTATATGCATTTGATGGCGGTATTTGTGATTGATCCAAAAATGGACGGAATCGGAAATCTGAAGTCTGGGGCAACGAAGTGGACCGGGGCCAGCTATATAAAATATAACAGCCTGTTTCTGTAACTTAAAATTTTGCTTTCGTTCGCTTGCCAGACGACAAACAGCTGATTTGGGTTTCACTAACTACCATCATAACGGCAAGTCGCACGATAATGAACTCGTAAGAAAACGTAATCATTTCAGTGTAAATTTTGGTTTCTCTATCTCTCTTTGCTGTCATCTGGGCGAACACAAATGTCAGATCGAGTCACATTATTTTATTTGTCGACTGATAGGAACAATGACAATAAAAACGTTATTAAAAGCAAAAAATAAGTAGATATAAATATAATTATGGTAAAAACAATTAAATAATAATAAAATTGTATACATATGTTTACATTTTTAAGCATAAGAAGTCAACATTGGCAGCTCGCTAAGATGGAAAAATTCATCAGTGCACAATGAGAGAGACGTGAGAGAGAGAGAGAAAGAAATGAGAGTGTTGGATCAGCTCAGCTGAACCACCCAGGGTTGATTTTTGGCGACCAATAGTGTAAAGGATACAGAGTTGTATTTTCTAAGGTCGACCATACAAAAATGTGTGCTTTTTTAGACCGGAAGTTGTGGAATTATTGACCTGGCAATTACATTATTTGCCAATTGGTAAATTGTTAACGTAATTGACGTAAAGCCAGGCGAACGAACGAGCGAACCTTAGAGAAACCAAATTCCAGACGAAAGTGAGTGATTGGTTTTCGTTCGCAGAGACTTTCATTAGAAATACAGAAACAGGCCGTAATAAATCCAAAGAGAAAGCGTTGTGTTTTGAATTTATAAGTTAACGCTGTAATTTGCATGGAACACATCGAGGAAAGAGCTACAAGCACTACAAGCTTTCATAAACCGCTGCTTGAGGAAAATCATACGTGTATTTTGGTCCAATAAAATCTCCAATGAAAACCTATGGACAACCACGAATCAAGAACCTATTATTCAGGAAATCCGACGCCGCAAGTGGAAATGGATTGGTCATACCCTCAGAAAGCCGCAAGACGATATTGCACGCACTGCCCTCGATTGGAATCCACAGGGAAGCCGCAGAAGAGGAAGACCTGCAAATACGCGGAGACGCCTGGTAGACGCAGTAGGCACAGAGAAAGGGTACACATGGAATGAAATTAAAAACCTAGCCTTAGATAAAATGAAGTGGAATGATTTTGTTACGGCCCTATGCTCCCCCTAGGAACTATGGGAAAATATGTATATATATAATTTTCATGAAGATTATTTTTTATGAATATTAAATAATTTCAAAGAAAATAATACATTAATTTTCCATACATATGTATTATAAAAAATCTATTTAAATCCATGTATGCCTTAAATTAATTACCATTATATTCTTATATCAAGGACATACATTTTAAATTTTATTACGATAATGTTTTAAATTATATGATATTTTACAACAAATAAGCACGCGGCAAACTTAAATTTACGCCAAAATGTGCTTAGTTTAAGGCCAAACATAATTATTTTTATTACCCAAAAGTCTTAATTCTATGAGATGCATCCTCAAACCAAGTACTATTCACGTCTTTAAATTAACTATAAAACCTTCTTATTTTTATAGCGATTGTCTTTGGCTCGAAATCATTGCCGAAATCTTAAACTTTACGACAAATTCTTTGATTTTCAGTACGCTTTTTTTAGTGTATGCTATGTGTAGGAAATGTTCTAAAAACCGTATGCGAGCATGTAATGAGGAAATTCCAAATTTTAGAGCATATGTGTTAATTGTTGGGTTCTTCGATAAATCCGAAAATTCATTTTTTTCCTCCACATAGTGTACATATTCACGTAAATGATGTTCCCACAGCATTGCAAACTTTCCCATCGACCATAGTGAAATTTAGGATGAAGGAGATTGTGAATCTTGTGAATCCAATATTTCGATTGATATGGGTTCCAGCTCCTTCATTTCCTTCTCAATATGATAAACCAGGTTTTGTGTGTTGGTAGCCGACTCTTTTGTATACTCAGACCATATTGGTCTACAAAAGTTTTTTGATCCTAGAGTCGAATTTATACAAATGTCATCAAAACTAGTTGAAGGACAATCCGTGTCTTCTCTCTTTCTTAATCTGAGGGAACTAATGATGCCGTGAACACACTTCCATAATCAGTCCCGCTCGGACTTGTTGATACTTGTTTGTATTCAGGAAGGGTTGATAAGCCATCACATCCCCACTTGCACATAAGTTGCAAGTCACAATTATCCATTGTACTCAGCAGTTCTGTAGTAAGAGTGGAAACTATTCTCGATGCTGTATTTCCAGAAGGTTAGGAAGACCAATACTGACTCCACGTGGTGAAACTTGTAGCGGTGACGGAATAATAGACTCCTTTATTTTGTTATATGAAGGTAAGACATCTACTCCTTTTTCGGACAATGCCTTCCTAAGTGTGTTGTAGTTGTAGCATAAGAGCAAGTGTTTCTTCAACCGTAAAAACTGACTTAGATGATGGTGTCGAAATACTCTCAACAATTCTCCTTAGACGTTTCGGTGATGATGTTTGAAGAACACCGGCAATTTTGAAAGCATCACTTGGTTGTTTCTCTTTTTTCAACATTGCCGTAACTTCTCCAGTAGTCATTGCCGAAAGATTATTGGACAAACGCATCTTCTTAGTTCTTGTCGATACATCTTCGTAAGGTTTATGGGGTGGACCAACAGATGAAGTACAAACTGTTAAATCTATGTTGTTCTCGAGCCAATCTGAATATTTTCAAGAAATATTTTCAAGAAAAGAACGCGATTTTGCTGTTGTCCACTTTACATCAAATGTTTTAACAAATTTTGGTATTTTTCGCCAATTTCGATTTTTAATACTTTAATTTCATAGGTTCCTTCGAAAAATTCTACTATTCTACGGACTTTTTTCGTAATGGGATTTCACACAAAATAAAAATAGTGGGTTCATAAATATTAACGCCATACTTGCAAAATTGGTAATGATATACATTCTCGAAGATGATATATTTATATAAAAACAAATACCTGACATTTCTACCTGGTACATGTAATATGGGAAATTACAAAAATCATATATGAATGAATATTATTAACTATATGAATGAACATTACAACAAATATTATTATACCTGTCAATGATTAAGGATTTCCTAGAAAATGTGCCATAAAACAATATTTTCTGAAAGGTAAATCTTACTAAATATCATTATTGTTTGATAAAAACATGTTATCTATAAGAAATCAGTGCATATTGACTGATATAATAACCAATAAGTAGAAGAAGGTAGGAAAAAATTGAAAAAAAATATTTTGCATATAGAAACGTAAATACGGCATAAAATTCTTAAAAGGTATATATTTCGATGATTTTTTTAAAGTTCTTTATTTTGATATTAGAAATAATAATCAAACGCAACATGTGGATTCCTAAAAAATGCATCAAAAAGCCCCAAAAAATGGGATTTTTTACTTTTAGTCCTATATCTTTGATATGAAAAGCCGAGCTCGGGATTCCCTTTGCAGTCGAATTTGTTATACCCTAATACAAATAAATAAAAAAATGCAATTAAGCTTTGCGATTGGAGAAAATCGATCAAACTTTTGAAATGTTTGTAAAACCAGTAAGGAAAGGCAGAAAGTCGGGCGGGGCCGACTATATAATACCCTACACCTCCCTAACAATGCGATAAGGGTCATTGCGATAATTATTTGGAATAATTGGTAAATGAGTAGGAACATATTATCTAATTCTAAACCGATAATCGCTAAATTTAGCAATATTCGTTCCTAAATTGAGAAACATTTTTCTGGAAAATTTAAATGATCGGAAGTAAAGTACAACTTATATAGCGCTTTGATACCAAATCAGGAGGAACATATATATGAGGGTTATATATAAATCTGAACGGATTTCCCTGAATACTCATTCATGTAAACAGACCTCTTTCTGTCAAATTTCGTTCTGATCGGATATAAAATACAGTCACTGATCGTGTATAAAATAACAATTTTAAAGGGCTTACATGTCAAATCGGGGTAACTTATATATGGGGGATATATCTAAATCTGAACCGATTTCCCTCAAATTTGGCAGCGTTAATTCACGTAATGAGAAACCTCTTTCTGCCAATTTTTTACCGATCGGATATAAAATACAGTTTCTACAGCGCTTACATGTCAAATCGGGGGTAACATATATATGTGGGCTATATCTAAATCTCAACCGATTTCCCTCAAATTTGCCAGTATTAATTCATGTAATAAGAAACCTCTTTCTGCCGAATTTTGTACTGATCGGATTAAAAATACACTTTTTACAGCGCTTACATATAAAATCGGGTGTAACATATATATGGGGGCTACATCTAAATCTGATCCGATTTTCTCCGAATTTGGCAGTATTCCTTCATGTAATAAGAAACCTCTTTCTGCCGAATTTCACACTGATCGGTTATAAAATAAATTTTTTACGGCACTTACATGTGAAATCGGGGGTAACGTATATATGGGTCTATATCTAAATCTGAAGCGATTTCTTCCAAATTTAACAGCGTTCATTCGTATAATAAGACACCTCTTTCTGCTGAATTTCACACTGATCGGTTATAAAATAAATTTTTTACGGCGCTTACATGTGAAATCGGGGGTAACGTATATATGGGGGCTGTATCCAAATCTGAACCGATTTTAACCAAATTAAATAGGAAACGTCCTTGGGCCATAAAAAAGATATGTGTAAAGTTTCGTCAAGATCGGGCCATAATTGCGACCTGTACTTTGATTACAAGAATACATCTACAGACAGACGGACAGACGGACATAGCTAAATCGACATAGAAAGTGATTACAAGTCGATCGGTATAATAAACAATGGATCTATCTCTTCTCCTTTTGGGTGTTACAAACAAATGCACAAAGTCATAATACCCTGTACCACAGTGTGGTGTAGGGTATAAAAAGGCCCAAATCGGAGAAGGTTGGCCAACACACTAATTAAAATTTTGGCTTCGGATTTTCTCTAACAGATTCTGTGAAATGTCTCCTTTAAAATGAGTGTAATATTTGATATACTTTGTGTAACAAACTTTGTGTAACCTAAATACGAATTGGACTTTTGACTTTATAGGGCCACAACTTTCTTATTTCTTAACATATCTTATCGATTTTTTTCATGCTCTAAGTGGTCTCAGTGCGTTAAGCCGATTGACGTGGACGACATCGTGGTTGTTGTTGATGAAAACGCTCAGAGAATTTTGTGTCTTAAAGGAAAGGTTAATTTTTCACTTTTGCGGCTATCTAAGCGCTACTTAAACGGTGTTCAGAATCATTCCTGGGAAGTTCATATGTTCTAGAAAGTTGTTTATTGAGATCTTCGGTACATTTTTTAGTTGAATGTTTCCTTGAGTTTTGAACGCATCGCTACCTATGGACCTGAACAGCGGAAAAAAGATTAAAAAAATCGACTTTGACCTTTATGATGAAATTTTTTTCTTTTTTGTAATTGTCATAAAGTACAAGAACGGTTTGCAAGATATGAGCCTGACAAAATGATCACTTTTTAACAAAAATTACACGGAGGTCCCAAATCTTTGGGAGCCCATAAAACAGTGCATGACTTTTGTAACGGACAAAATGTTATTTTATCCGCACAAAGCCATTTATTACCACTGTGCATTGGCATTCTCTCTAAGTTAGCCACTACGATCCCCCATTGACGTCATCAAACGCAATAGCAAGAGCATCCACCATCACCACTGTGCTAAGCCATCACAGCGAACACACGCACCCACATACAACCATTGACAGCCACAGCCACTGAGAATGAATATATGGCTATGCTTATACTTTCATGTTCCGGGTGTAACAATAAAGTAAATTAAAATACACGCTGTGCATATAATTCTCGTTGACTTTGTATAGCCAGTGGTATAAAGTGTTGACGTTTTTTCAGTCAATGGTGTGGATCAACGGAGCTACCAACCGAGTTGAACGACAAGTGGCATAGTCCGCAGTCCGAATACTTAACCCGAAGCAACAGAGATCCGCCCCAATAGTCCTCTTCAGGGCTAGTAGTAGTAGAACAGTCCTCTTCAGGACTAGTAGTTGTAGAACGGCCCTTTTCAGGGCTTTAACGCGGTTAGCCCGCTTACGCGATTCGCTCGCTTACGAGGTCCGCCCTCTTACGCGGTAAGACTGCACACGTGGTCAGCCCGCTTACGCGGTTCGCCCGCTTACGCGATTAGCTCGCTTACGAGGTTCGCCCGCTTACGCGATTCGCTAGCTTACGCGATTTGCTCGCTTACGCGATTTGCTCGCTTACGCGATTCGCTCGCTTGCGCGATTAGCTCTCTTACGCGATTTGCTCGCTTACGCGGTTCGCCCGCTTACGCGATTTGCTCGCTTACGCGGTTCGCCCGCTTCTCATTTAACTGTCTTTATGCCACTTCTCACTAAATAAAATCGTCTGTTCCATTCGCAGGTTGCCGTCGAAGATCAATCCTACTCCACTACACCGAGGACCAAGTCCAGGCCGCATAATCCGCCAACCGCCTTTGCGTCAGAACTGGGTCATTCATAAAATCAACACACCGCATAATCCGATAACAGCCAGTACGTCGGGTCATCTACCGCCACCGAAACCCGCCACGCGCCTATGTGGGGCGTTCATCAAGCATCTGTATGAGACGTCTGTCAAGCGCCACGATAGTTTACATACCACCGTCTTATTGAAGGATAGTCTTCCCTACAATCTTCATCAACCATTATTCTGCAATCTACATCTGGAATAGGCAAAACCAACGCACTAGAGACGTGTACCCATACTCCTGCGTATAGAGCGAAACTCCGTTCATGCAACGAACAATCCTATATAGAGCGACTCATTATTTGAATAAAATAAAATATTACTTGTTGTACAAAGAAACACGATAAATAAAACCTGAATTTCGTTGCCCTAGAAAGGGAAAATAGTGTGTTCTTATTTAAGGTTTTTGTGGGTCCTTGAATTGATCCTGGGGGCGGCTGAACTACCTCAGCCTACGAATAAAACCCCGTAACACTTTGGACAAAACTGTTGTGGTGTTCGTATACGGTTATAACTTTTCGTGTTCCACTGTGTTATCATCCAGTTTTCGAAATTATGCAAATTCAGCTTTTGAAAAATGTTGTCAAACCGATACCATTTTTATTATTTTATATCAAAACCTCATCGCGTAGGACCACGTATTTTTAATTTTTTTTTGACATAAGTTGCAAAAGTCATATGCCTAGTATACATTTTGTACATCCGTTTCGCAATGTATGTGAAGCTGTGAGACTAATAAAGGCCCTTGCAGGAGAATCCCAAACTATAGTTCTAATTTCAATGTTTATCATTTTCCCTGATATATCGTCGCTTGGATGACCAACCGACGTAACTGACAATTTTTCAGAAATTGAGTTAAGGCCACCATTCGATTTGTCTAGTCAAAGTACAACGTGTGTATAAATTTTGTGCATATATATATTAACGTTTTCTCAAAAAAAGGTAAATAATTTTAGACGTAACTGACACAATGCAAAAAAATATTTTCACCAAGAGACGTAAGTGCTATATGTCACTTAATAATTCGTTCTCCTGAAATGTTTGTTAATTATTGCAAAAACGTATGGAGTACTTGGAGGACCCAGCCCCCTCGTTGCTAATTTTTGGACCGATTACGGTCGAAACGGGACGGTCCAGTCCCAATCGTCAGATAACGACAGTAGGAATCTCGATTATCCAATCGTAGTAGGTAGGAACAGTAGGAATCACTAAGAAAATAACTCCAAATTGACTTATTTGGACGGGGTCACGCCTCCTCAATCAATAACTAATATAGCCTATGTCACCCGCAAGGATAATCTGAAGATTCCGTGAAAACTTCATCAATATCGGTCCAGTTATTTTGGAGTTCATACGTAACAACAAACACATCAATTTATATATATATAGATTTCGTATACTAATGATTAAATAATAAATTATTAGGATGAATATAAAAGTGTAATTAATTATATCCCGTTTATAAATATATAATGAAAACGTGATGTATTTTCGTTTGAGAGGTGGCTTTCCGTCTCTTGGAGTGACATTTTAATATCCTAACGAATAGAGTGCCCATTTGAAAACAATGTAATAACAATAACGCCTATTTTTTAATATACCTTGGGAACTATAAAAGTATTACACTTCATAAAATGTCAAGTATTTACGAGTATATGAACTAGAATCAAAGTCATCAACCGTTAAATTTTTCTGTAAAATGATCCATTTGTTTGGGAGATTCCAAAAGAGACGTCGCAACTTGGGTTATTTGATTGCGAGAAGAAACTATTACTATATGTGGAATTGTGGAAGATTGTGGCGTGGAGGTGGTACTCGCACCCTTAGCCCTACTCTACCATATTTAACCTTTTTTGCAATATCGTACCACATTTTACCAGTTTTGCACTACGGTACCATATTTAACCCTTTTTGACCCACTGTGCCATATTTAACACATTTTCGACCCACTGCACAAATTTAATTTTTTCCCCCACTGTACCATATTTAGCACTTTTTGCCCCACTGTGCCATATTAAACACAGTTTTTTCTAACTGCACAATATTTAATTTTTCCATCACTGTACCATACGTAACCTTAATCTTAACCATATTTAACCCATGTTGCCCCACAATATTAAACTCATTTTTGTCCCACTGTGCCATATTTAACACATTTTTATCTCACTGCACAAATTTAAAATATTTGCCCAACTGTACCATATTTAACCCTTTTTGCCCCACTGTGTCATATTTAACACATTTTGACCCACTGCACAAATTTAAAATTTTTCCCCCACTGTATCATATTTAGAACTTTTTGCCCCACTGTGCCATATCTAACTTAGTTTTGCCCCACTGCACAATATTTATCATATTTCCACCATTTTTGCCTAAAAAACTCCTTGTGTCTAGTCTACGTTCCAATGGCTACCCTGAAGCCAAATTAGACGATTCAAACTCTTGCCATTTGGACTTGGCTTTGGTGCCATATTTATCCCTTTTTGTCCCAATGTGCGCGAAAATTTTTTAATTTCGAAAAATTGGCTGTGATACCATATTTTTTTCTTTTTTGACCCATTGTGCGCCCAAAATTTCGAAAAACCCTTCTATATTGCACGTCTATATAGCAAGGACTATCATCCTACCAAATTTCATGACTCTAGCTTTAGCCGTTTGGGCTGGGCGGTGATCAGTCGTAACTGACATTAAGTATAATTTTTTTTCCCACAAAGTGACGTAACTGCATTGTTTATGAAAAACATGCATTATAATTAATTTTTTTTTATTTTTTTGTTAATAATATTTTAAAAGATGGAGTTAAGTACACAATGAGAAAAGCAAATTGGAAATATAATAAATATTACGCCGTGGGGAAGAAGGAACATTGTCTCAAAAACAGAAAAACTGCTCTCCTGAACAATTTTGAAAATGTCAGTTACTGCAGTTGGTCATCCAAGCGACGATATGTAAACCATTTTCTCTAATATGCTTAAGTTCAAATTCTGCAAATAAGTTTCGTTTACTTTTGGCTAAATAAACGTGTATATAAGCAGTTACAAATGGGTAATATAAGATCTCACAATATTTTTTTTTTAAGTTTTAAGGGTATTTTAATTTTTTAAAAAATTAAAAAAATGGGTTTTTGTGTTTTACGAAATTTGTAATTGCTCTCGAACGGCTGAACCGATTTTTGCAAAGTTTACTTTGTTTTAGAGGACACAATGCGAATTGACGACGAGTTGGCGTGTAATTTTGCTAATTAAGCGTAAAGAGCTATATTTACAACTTTGGTGTCTTTGGCGACCGCCACTGAAATTTTCCGGCAAAAATGTGTGCCTAATATTTTAATCCTTAATTGTGTTTTTTGAAAAGCATATTTTGGATTTTTTCGAAAAAGGGCCAAATTGACCCATTAAGAGGGGATTTAGAGGGTTAAGATCTTCCACAAAAAATTCCACTATAACTCTGACAATGAGAAATCCCTCAGACATTAACTTACATAATTTTTTTCATTCGACCAAAAAATGAAAAGTTTGACCCACTCAGACCAGCAGGACCATAAGTTTATTCCACAAAAACGATCTACTCAACATGCCATTTCAAAATTATAGGGTCGCTATTCTGTTCCAAAAATGCTGTTAAAAAAGTATAACATTTTACTATCACCTTAAAGGAAACTATCCAGAGAACGCTCTCGAGGAAAGAACGGCTCAAAAATATTCACAGGTATTGTTGCCAAGCTTCTTCAATTTACACCTTTTTTACACAAATTTCAAAATTAAGACACATTTTCACCAATCGCAAAGCTAAAATGGTAAAATTTTTTTATGGTAAGGTGTTGTACTTTGAACTGCAAAGGTAATCGAAACCCGGCTTTATAGTAGGTATAGGACAAAAATTTAGTTTTTGGGATTTTCGAAATTATTTTTTAATTGTGGGATGGACTATTGAAAATATAATGATTCGCGAATTACGTTCGATTTGTGATGTCGTGACCAACAAACTACAAAATATTTCATTGAAATGTGTTAATTTTTAAATATTTTATGCTTAAAAAATCTCAACAAATATAAGAAACTAGCGGACCCGGCGAACTTCGACTCGCCCCAATTTAACGCCTTCAGATAAACTCCAGAGTGATAATAAAACACAGATAGTTAAAATTGTAATTCGATTTGTTTAAAAGGAATCGAAATCAGTAGAGAGCGATGTGATAAACAACAAACAACGAAGACGGAAGACAGGCAACGTACAGATGACCGTGCGAAAAACAGGGAAATTCGAGATTAATTCCACAGACTTCCTACGATTGGTCTTGAGATTTATTGATTGTCATCGCAAAAGCCAATCGTACAGGGAACTGAATCCGCTTGAATTGGAATGAAAGATCAGTTGGAATAATCGGAATTCGTGGGATAAGGACTTTCTCTTGAATTTTCCCTTGATGATCGTCGCCTGAATCACATTGTCCATCAGTTTCATAATGGACAACCGCGAACTATGCACAATTTCGGATGATTCAGATTCCTCAACATGATTATGATCGATTCCACCTTCAGCTGTAAATTATGCGGCGGAGCTCCTGGCACATCAAGCGACGTCGATTTTACTTTGAATAATAAAATTCATGCTATCGACGTCCTTATTCTTCGCTGCTAATATTGCCCGTTCACTAATCTAATCGAGATTTGGAAACACTTTTGTGATGAGTTCCTCCTTCGACGATGTGAACTCGTAAAAATTTGCCGGGATCAATATCAATCCAGTGGAAACATCAACAGTAATTTGGCCATTGCCAAGCGCCAACAGTTGTTTCGAGAATTCAAGAGCCGATGAGTCGTTCTGCAACGCGACTCTCATGTTCGTTGTCAATTTCAACTTCTTGACATGCCGCCACAAAGACCACGATTTCAGGCATGCATTAATTTCATCGGCAGTAGATTTCGGGATGACGGGAAGCGTTTGACGAAAATCTCCGGGCAGCAATATCATAGACTCACCAAATTGTCTCAAATCACGTCGTAAATCCTTCATCGTTCGGTCAACTGCCTCCAGAGCTCGTTTATGCGCCATCGTGCATTCATCCCAAATTATGATTTTGCAATGCCCGCAATCCAATAAGATAACCTTACCTCTTATACTCAATCTTATTATCTGAAAAAATGTTCGAATTGATAAATATCGCGTTGAATTTTAATTGATCGTAATGCTTGTACCGTTTGCCGATGTGATACGCGAAATCAGTGTAACAATACGCAAAACTCGAATGAATTGCAGCAAGAAAAATAGCACATACTCGTACATATATTTAATAGAAAACTTTTTTGTTTAATAGAAAATTAATAAAAAAATTTGGATTGAAAAAGAGAGCAGTAGAAAGGAACAGTAGGAATCTCGCAAGAAATAGCATTTTTCGATTTTCCCAATTTTCCGACTTTTCCGGAGGGTTTTCCCAAAATTTTCTTTCGTAACAACCTTCTCCTGGCAAATACGAACAACTGAAAAAAAATTGAGCCAAATCGCTCCAGCCGTTCTCAATTGATGAATTACTATACATTTTTCACACCATTTTTATATATATATGTAGAAGATGTGCAGAAAAAGAAAAATAAATTTTTAAGGTTCAACACAACGAAAAATTAGGGTTTTTAACTTATTGTTGCATTTTCGCGAATTATTTGCAAATTTTGAGAGCTCATGAAATGCGTAAGATTCATGCGTCAGAAGTAGTATTTCAAAACTTAATTTATTTAGAGAGAGAAATCTTATAAATTTTTCCCCAAGGAATGGAAAAAACCCAACTGTAAAATCTGCGCACTAACGTTTTCCAGCTTTTAATTTAAAAAAAATGTTTGTGTTTATTTTCGCGTTATTGATGTCAGATTGCAATTTTTTGAGGAAAACGATTCAACCATTCGAAAGCTCGTGAATGGCTTGAATAGTCAATTTTGGACCACCGTCCATGCGGCCAATATTCAACGAAACTTTCCAAAACTTGGCGGATATATTATTTGTATATAGCAATATCCATAAACAAAATTGGACATTAGGCAGAACATTTTTCATGAATTTCACCATATGGGCACAAGCGGAAAAAAACGTCAAAAATTGCCAGACCAGTCTTAGTCCGACGTCAAAAATGATTCAAAATTTACATCTTTCATCATTTTCATTATTTTAGGCCCATCAAAAACGCCTTCTTAGATTTTTTGAAAAGAAAGAATTTTAAACAAACTTTTTAAATATGAGAGTAAATTTCCATCTTTCTTTAAGGCTTTTACAAAATTTTTAAAAAGACCCAGCTTAATATGCAGCGATGGCAAAATATTATTTTCTGTTTGGACGAGAGGTGAGTATTTTATGTTGTTTTCCCCCAATGTAATGTGTTTTCTTGTTGGCCATTTCTTTCTTCTGTACACGGGGCAAAATCGTCTTTTTTGATATGTTTGAATCGAAAGAAAATATATTTGGAACACAAATTTTTAAATGTTTTATATTTCTGAGTAAGTAAATTTTATTTGAAAATCAATAAAATTTACTTGGAACGCTTATATTAATATATTACAACAAAATATATTTGCAAACTAATTTTCTCAAATAAAATATGTATTTTTATACCAATAAAATCATTGTATAGGAATATCTTCAAATATATATAACTTAAGAAAGATTTTGAAAACATTGGTGAATTTTTCTAATTTCATTTTTAATTTTCCTTCGTTTCGAATTATTTCTCCCAGTCAAAAATACCATTAGCAGCATTGCATTCTGTTTTAAGGGACTCATTTTAAATTTATGGGTATTTCATGTCAGCATTTTTTTCAATCCTTCGAGTAAATTAATGTTATCAAAAATTATACGATTTCAATTAAAAATTTCTAAAAAATTATCATTAAATCACTGAAAAACTTAACACAATTAAGGTTCGATATTTTCGGAATACTTAAATTGAAATACATTTTTGTTTCGGAATTAAAATCCCAAATAAAAGGTATTAGGGTGAAAACAAGGATTTGTTTGGAACAACATCTTCCCAAATATATAATTTTTGTGTGTACCAAATATTATATATTTAGAGTGTACCATAAACATATATATGCTTCAAGCCGAATATGTTTGGGACAATATACTAAAGAAGCGATTTTTTTCAGCGTGTAATGATCTTGGCGAACACGGCTATTCCAGAAGCATAAAAAACAGCAATATTTTGTATATCCGCCTTGCATTCCACATAACATCACAACTACTTTTAAATCGCAACAAATTTTCCAGTCATGTTGTTCATATTTTATGTATTTTATCAATTTAGCCAAATCTCTCACTAGATCATTGAGTTGAAACTGAGTTAAAAGCGATGACTTCTGACTCAAACTTGAATCGCTCAGAGTTGAGTACTCAGTTGAACTTGATGATGTTTCCGTAATTAGGCTGTTAGCTATACTTGGACACTTGGGAATTGGAATCGTTTCCGAATGTGCAACTGGCAAAGTGACAGATTTTACTTCAGCGTAATTCCAGCGAATGCTCCTTCCTACTCCAATCTGTTTACTTAGACAAAAATAGCAGTCCGTATCGTGTATGAATGGTTGTCTCATTGGCATTCCAAATTGCACGTGATGTCTAAAATTAAAACGTTTTATTCCACAAAACAACGTAATACATTAATTTTAAGTAAAGGGTTTTCCAACAAGAGGTGTTATTTTGGTATTCAAAGAGAAATGCAATTTTTTGAGATAAATGATCGGATGTATATTTCATAATAAAGAGGAAGGTATGCCGTTAATAATGGAAAACAACATCAGCGAAATGGCCACCACGACCACGCTTACAGGAGCATATCCTTTTCATGAAATTTTCCATAACCAAATCGCAAAGTGGTTGCCATATGTCCTCGATAGCCTCACGAATTCTATCTTTGAGGTCTTAAATCGACGCTGGGCTGTTGGCGTAGACCTTATCTTTCACGTGGCCCCAAAGGAGGAAGTCGCAAGGTGTTAAATCACAAGATCTCGGTGGCTAATTGTGATCACCTCTTCGAGAGATAACACGGTCCGGAAACTTTTCCCGTAACAGGGCAATGGTTTCGTTGCTTGTGTGGCACGTAGCGCCGTCTTGTTGAAAGTAAACGTTGTCCAGATCAATACCATCCAACTCCGACCATAAAAAATCATTAATCATCTCTCGATAGCGCAATCCATTCACCGTAACTGTTGATCCAACCTCTTTTTCGGAAAAGTAAGGTCCAATGACCCCGCCGGACCATAAACCGCACCAAAGAGTCACACGTTGACTGTACTTACCGCATGACACGAATTACACAAAATACTAGGTATCCACGGGTCTTTGACATTTGACAAGTAGAAACTACGCCATTACTAAAAATGGAACGATACACGATTCAAGAACGCACTGAAATTATTAAAATTCATTAAAAATGGTGAAAATCTTGCAGTCACAGTTCGCAAAACTAAAGCATTTTTGGGTCGTCGTGAAGCACCTTGTCGGACCCCAATGCAGAAATTGGTGGAAAAATTCGAGCTGTTGGGACAAGTTAGTGATGTGAAGAATAAAACGACGGCGCTACGTGCCACACAAGCAACGGAGCCATTGCTCTGTTACGGGAAAAGTTTCCGGACCGTGTTATCTCTCGAAGAGGTGATCACAATTGGCCACCGAGATCTTGTGATTTAACACCTTGCGACTTCTTCCTTTGGGGCCACGTGAAAGATAAGGTCTACGCCAACAGCCCAGCGTCGTTTCAAGACCTCAAAGATAGAATTCGTGAGGCTATCGAGGACATAGGGTAGCCACTTTGCGATTTGGTTATGGAAAATTTCATGAAAAGGATATGCTCCTGTAAGCGTGGTCGTGGTGGCCATTTGGCTGATGCTGTTTTTCATTATTAACGGCATACCTTCCTATTTATTATGAAATAAACATCCGATCATTTACCTCTAAAAATGAAATTTTTCTTTGAATACCAAAATAACACCTCTTGTTGGAAAACCCTTTATAATTTTACTACCTGTATATACGACTGGGATGTCCATGCCCCTAAAAGGCGTAACTGAATGGAAACCTCATAAATAAAAAACCACAAATATTGTTTAATGACCCTCTGCCTGAGCGGATCTCATCCCATATAGCTCTCACATTGCATATAATGTTTTATGGAGGGATACGAACGGCCATAGAACCTCGTCGTCTCTATAATTGTATAATGTCTGACATCAATCCTCATAAAATAAAATGCAAGTGCAATGTCTCTTATATGACTCTCTCACATATGACGAATTCAATATAAGCAAAAACGTCATTTAAAAAGGAGAAATATGAAACAATATTGTTTTGAATTTCCCTAACATTTACAAAATGGCTCATAACTGTTAATAATGTAAACACACAACGGTGCCATTGTGAGATAATTTGCAGACACTTTTGATTGTCAAATGTGCGAAGTTTAAACAGAGAAACATTTTATTTGCTGTTCGATCTATTTTCTTGCACTCGCCTGAATTAAACTTTGCAGGGTTGATAGCAGGGTTGATAACGTTGTCCGATCTGAAAATCGTGTAAACATAGCTTTATCATAAATAATGTATACTTATTACAAACCTTGTGAAACATTTGCTACAAACGGTTATTGCGTTTGTCACAAGAAATGTCTGTTTGTCCCAAACTGTATGAAACGTTGTTGTGTTTGTCACAAGCAATAGCTGTTTATCAATAAATAAGAAAAGTTTGTCGCAAAATATTAATTTGTTTGAATTATGATATTTTTTATACGTTTCATAATCAACAATTTCAAAGTTTTTAGTAAAATGTATCCGGGAGCACCCCGACAGCACCTCTGCTTTTAATTGGCTGATAGGTATCTTCTAATTG
Organism: Eudasyphora cyanicolor; assembly: GCA_963930755.1. Classification (NCBI taxonomy): domain Eukaryota; kingdom Metazoa; phylum Arthropoda; class Insecta; order Diptera; family Muscidae; genus Eudasyphora; species Eudasyphora cyanicolor. Next base: position 99,058,865 of record OZ005737.1, read on the forward strand.
AGTTTTAGACAATCTGTAGAAGATATTTAAAGTAAATTAAAAGAACCAAAACATACCTTCAGTCGATGGCTGAAACCACCACCATCCTCATTAGCATCCACAACAACAGATCCACCGTCTTACCTGCGAACTTATAGTTTTTGAACAATGAAACACGAAATTAAATGAACTAAAAACATGAGAGCGACGCCAAGAAATTAAAATAAATTCTATTTCGACGGTGACACTCTAGCCACCGAAGCTATTCGCCGCGGTTTTTGCCTTGCTCATAAGGCGTGTTTTCGTTACACTATTTTTTATTAGTTTCCGATGATGTTGGGTGCTTATGTTCCTGTATTAATCGAGTAGGGTGCTGCCAGATTGGGCATCCTATAAAACCCAGTATGTCATCTCATTTTTGGAGAGATTGTTGTCAATTATTGTGAATTAAAGGGAAGAAGAAGAACAAAAATGGAAAATTGTTTTAATATTTGCAAAAAGAGTGTAAACAATTGAACATAGAATAGTAAATTTATGTTTTATAAATACATTTCACGAATTTTCTGTATGTTTCGCACTGTTCTTTCTTCGCAACTTATGACACCATTTTTGCTTGCCCATAGTAAATATATGTAAAATCAAAACCGAGGCGTATGGCGGCGGAGGCTGGAGTCTCGCGGAAGCTGGAGTCTCGCCGATCGTGTATAAAATAACAATTTTAAAGGGCTTACATGTCAAATCGGGGTAACTTATATATGGGGGATATATCTAAATCTGAACCGATTTCCCTCAAATTTGGCAGCGTTAATTCACGTAATGAGAAACCTCTTTCTGCCAATTTTTTTACCGATCGGATATAAAATACAGTTTCTACAGCGCTTACATGTCAAATCGGGGGTAACATATATATGTGGGCTATATCTAAATCTCAACCGATTTCCCTCAAATTTGCCAGTATTAATTCATGTAATAAGAAACCTCTTTCTGCCGAATTTTGTACTGATCGGATTAAAAATACACTTTTTACAGCGCTTACATATAAAATCGGGTGTAACATATATATGGGGGCTACATCTAAATCTGAACCGATTTTCTCCGAATTTGGCAGTATTCCTTCATGTAATAAGAAACCTCTTTCTGCCGAATTTCACACTGATCGGTTATAAAATAAATTTTTTACGGCGCTTACATGTGAAATCGGGGGTAACGTATATATGGGTCTATATCTAAATCTGAAGCGATTTCTTCCAAATTTAACAGCGTTCATTCGTATAATAAGACACCTCTTTCTGCTGAATTTCACACTGATCGGTTATAAAATAAATTTTTTACGGCGCTTACATGTGAAATCGGGGGTAACGTATATATGGGGGCTATATCCAAATCTGAACCGATTTTAACCAAATTAAATAGGAAACGTCCTTGGGCCATAAAAAAGATATGTGTAAAGTTTCGTCAAGATCGGGCCATAATTGCGACCTGTACTTTGATTACAAGAATACATCTACAGACAGACGGACAGACAGACAGACGGACATAGCTAAATCGACATAGAAAGTGATTACAAGTCGATCGGTATAATAAACAATGGATCTATCTCTTCTCCTTTTGGGTGTTACAAACAAATGCACAAAGTCATAATACCCTGTACCACAGTGTGGTGTAGGGTATAAAAAGGCCCAAATCGGAGAAGGTTGGCCAACACACTAATTAAAATTTTGGCTTCGGATTTTCTCTAACAGATTCTGTGAAATGTCTCCTTTAAAATGAGTGTAATATTTGATATACTTTGTGTAACAAACTTTTTCTACAAGACCTAAATACGAATTGGACTTTTGACTTTATAGGGCCACAACTTTCTTATTTCTTAACATATCTTATCGATTTTTTTCATGATATTGTAAATTTTATTGGCGAACGAACAAAATCGGTGAACTTTTGACTGAGATATTGGGTATACTCCAAGGCAAAGACGGCGAAAAAATGAAAAATTCAAATTTCTTGTCCAGGAGTATCCACAGAAAAAAACGCCACTCAAATCGGACCCTCCATTCAAAAGTTAGAAGCCGATGAAAATTGTGTATACCCGAGGTGGTCACCTTTAGGGCCCTGTAGCTCCGCCCCTTATTAGATAGGGAGCCCAAGTTCCGAACTTAAACTCTATAACACCTCTTGTATACACACCTAATATTTCATCGCCATATGATAAGTGGTTTTGAAATTGCAGAATTATGTCCATTTTAGCCCACTGTGCGTCCCTTTACATTTCTTGCAGTAGACTTTTTTGGTGCAATAGCTGTTACATGTGGAAGGAAATCTTTAAAGCGGTGGAGAGTTGTATTTACTTGCTTGACCATAAGGGCAGTCCATATTGAAATTTCCTCTACACTGTCCACAGATTCTTTTTTAATGGCCCTACGAAATTGCTTAGCAAGATGTGGTACTCCTGTAGAAATTTATAGCGACAATGACACCAATTTTCGTGGTGCAGATCGTTTTTTAAAGGAGGAAATGAAAAATATAAATTTTCTTAAAGTAAATACCGAAATGGCGTATAAAGGTATTACATGGAAATTCAATTCATCAGAAGCATCCCATATGGGGAGAGCGTGGGAGAGGCTGGTGAGGTCTATTAAAGATATTTTATATAAAATATCTCCCTCACAGAAATTTACTGATGAAAGTTTTAGAAGCGCATTGATGAAAGTTAAAATGGTAGTTAATTCAGGGCCCTTGACATATGTATCTCTCGAGACTGATGATCAGGAAGCTATGACGCCGAATCATTTCCTCCTTCGAAGCTCGAATAGAGCAAAACCGTTTTGCAATACGGAAAATATTGATCACAGACTTTGCTTACGTCAAAGTGAAGTATTTGCACATTTGTTTTGGCGTAGATTTGTTATCGAAATGTTACCAACATTAGCTCGACGCTCTAAGTGGTCTCAGTGCGTTAAGCCGATTGACGTGGACGACATCGTGGTTGTTGTTGATGAAAACGCTCAGAGAATTTTGTGTCTTAAAGGAAAGGTTAATTTTTCACTTTTGCGGCTATCTAAGCGCTACTTAAACGGTGTTCAGAATCATTCCTGGGAAGTTCATATGTTCTAGAAAGTTGTTTATTGAGATCTTCGGTACATTTTTTAGTTGAATGTTTCCTTGAGTTTTGAACGCATCGCTACCTATGGACCTGAACAGCGGAAAAAAGATTAAAAAAATCGACTTTGACCTTTATGATGAAATTTTTTTCTTTTTTGTAATTGTCATAAAGTACAAGAACGGTTTGCAAGATATGAGCCTGACAAAATGATCACTTTTTAACAAAAATTACACGGAGGTCCCAAATCTTTGGGAGCCCATAAAACAGTGCATGACTTTTGTAACGGACAAAATGTTATTTTATCCGCACAAAGCCATTTATTACCACTGTGCATTGGCATTCTCTCTAAGTTAGCCACTACGATCCCCCATTGACGTCATCAAACGCAATAGCAAGAGCATCCACCATCACCACTGTGCTAAGCCATCACAGCGAACACACGCACCCACATACAACCATTGACAGCCACAGCCACTGAGAATGAATATATGGCTATGCTTATACTTTCATGTTCCGGGTGTAACAATAAAGTAAATTAAAATACACGCTGTGCATATAATTCTCGTTGACTTTGTATAGCCAGTGGTATAAAGTGTTGACGTTTTTTCAGTCAATGGTGTGGATCAACGGAGCTACCAACCGAGTTGAACGACAAGTGGCATAGTCCGCAGTCCGAATACTTAACCCGAAGCAACAGAGATCCGCCCCAATAGTCCTCTTCAGGGCTAGTAGTAGTAGAACAGTCCTCTTCAGGACTAGTAGTTGTAGAACGGCCCTTTTCAGGGCTTTAACGCGGTTAGCCCGCTTACGCGATTCGCTCGCTTACGAGGTCCGCCCTCTTACGCGGTAAGACTGCACACGTGGTCAGCCCGCTTACGCGGTTCGCCCGCTTACGCGATTAGCTCGCTTACGAGGTTCGCCCGCTTACGCGATTCGCTAGCTTACGCGATTTGCTCGCTTACGCGATTTGCTCGCTTACGCGATTCGCTCGCTTACGCGATTAGCTCTCTTACGCGATTTGCTCGCTTACGCGGTTCGCCCGCTTACGCGATTTGCTCGCTTACGCGGTTCGCCCGCTTCTCATTTAACTGTCTTTATGCCACTTCTCACTAAATAAAATCGTCTGTTCCATTCGCAGGTTGCCGTCGAAGATCAATCCTACTCCACTACACCGAGGACCAAGTCCAGGCCGCATAATCCGCCAACCGCCTTTGCGTCAGAACTGGGTCATTCATAAAATCAACACACCGCATAATCCGATAACAGCCAGTACGTCGGGTCATCTACCGCCACCGAAACCCGCCACGCGCCTATGTGGGGCGTTCATCAAGCATCTGTATGAGACGTCTGTCAAGCGCCACGATAGTTTACATACCACCGTCTTATTGAAGGATAGTCTTCCCTACAATCTTCATCAACCATTATTCTGCAATCTACATCTGGAATAGGCAAAACCAACGCACTAGAGACGTGTACCCATTACTCCTGCGTATAGAGCGAAACTCCGTTCATGCAACGAACAATCCTATATAGAGCGACTCATTATTTGAATAAAATAAAATATTACTTGTTGTACAAAGAAACACGATAAATAAAACCTGAATTTCGTTGCCCTAGAAAGGGAAAATAGTGTGTTCTTATTTAAGGTTTTTGTGGGTCCTTGAATTGATCCTGGGGGCGGCTGAACTACCTCAGCCTACGAATAAAACCCCGTAACACTTTGGACAAAACTGTTGTGGTGTTCGTATACGGTTATAACTTTTCGTGTTCCACTGTGTTATCATCCAGTTTTCGAAATTATGCAAATTCAGCTTTTGAAAAATGTTGTCAAACCGATACCATTTTTATTATTTTATATCAAAACCTCATCGCGTAGGACCACGTATTTTTAATTTTTTTTTGACATAAGTTGCAAAAGTCATATGCCTAGTATACATTTTGTACATCCGTTTCGCAATGTATGTGAAGCTGTGAGACTAATAAAGGCCCTTGCAGGAGAATCCCAAACTATAGTTCTAATTTCAATGTTTATCATTTTCCCTGATATATCGTCGCTTGGATGACCAACCGACGTAACTGACAATTTTTCAGAAATTGAGTTAAGGCCACCATTCGATTTGTCTAGTCAAAGTACAACGTGTGTATAAATTTTGTGCATATATATATTAACGTTTTCTCAAAAAAAGGTAAATAATTTTAGACGTAACTGACACAATGCAAAAAAATATTTTCACCAAGAGACGTAAGTGCTATATGTCACTTAATAATTCGTTCTCCTGAAATGTTTGTTCATTATTGCAAAAACGTATGGAGTACTTGGTGGACCCAGCCCCCTCGTTGCTAATTTTTGGACCGATTACGGTCGAAACGGGACGGTCCAGTCCCAATCGTCAGATAACGACAGTAGGAATCTCGATTATCCAATCGTAGTAGGTAGGAACAGTAGGAATCACTAAGAAAATAACTCCAAATTGACTTATTTGGACGGGGTCACGCCTCCTCAATCAATAACTAATATAGCCTATGTCACCCGCAAGGATAATCTGAAGATTCCGTGAAAACTTCATCAATATCGGTCCAGTTATTTTGGAGTTCATACGTAACAACAAACACATCAATTTATATATATATAGATTTCGTATACTAATGATTAAATAATAAATTATTAGGATGAATATAAAAGTGTAATTAATTATATCCCGTTTATAAATATATAATGAAAACGTGATGTATTTTCGTTTGAGAGGTGGCTTTCCGTCTCTTGGAGTGACATTTTAATATCCTAACGAATAGAGTGCCCATTTGAAAACAATGTAATAACAATAACGCCTATTTTTTAATATACCTTGGGAACTATAAAAGTATTACACTTCATAAAATGTCAAGTATTTACGAGTATATGAACTAGAATCAAAGTCATCAACCGTTAAATTTTTCTGTAAAATGATCCATTTGTTTGGGAGATTCCAAAAGAGACGTCGCAACTTGGGTTATTTGATTGCGAGAAGAAACTATTACTATATGTGGAATTGTGGAAGATTGTGGCGTGGAGGTGGTACTCGCACCCTTAGCCCTACTCTACCATATTTAACCTTTTTTGCAATATCGTACCACATTTTACCAGTTTTGCACTACGGTACCATATTTAACCCTTTTTGACCCACTGTGCCATATTTAACACATTTTCGACCCACTGCACAAATTTAATTTTTTCCCCCACTGTACCATATTTAGCACTTTTTGCCCCACTGTGCCATATTAAACACAGTTTTTTCTAACTGCACAATATTTAATTTTTCCATCACTGTACCATACGTAACCTTAATCTTAACCATATTTAACCCATGTTGCCCCACAATATTAAACTCATTTTTGTCCCACTGTGCCATATTTAACACATTTTTATCTCACTGCACAAATTTAAAATATTTGCCCAACTGTACCATATTTAACCCTTTTTGCCCCACTGTGTCATATTTAACACATTTTGACCCACTGCACAAATTTAAAATTTTTCCCCCACTGTATCATATTTAGAACTTTTTGCCCCACTGTGCCATATCTAACTTAGTTTTGCCCCACTGCACAATATTTATCATATTTCCACCATTTTTGCCTAAAAAACTCCTTGTGTCTAGTCTACGTTCCAATGGCTACCCTGAAGCCAAATTAGACGATTCAAACTCTTGCCATTTGGACTTGGCTTTGGTGCCATATTTATCCCTTTTTGTCCCAATGTGCGCGAAAATTTTTTAATTTCGAAAAATTGGCTGTGATACCATATTTTTTTCTTTTTTGACCCATTGTGCGCCCAAAATTTCGAAAAACCCTTCTATATTGCACGTCTATATAGCAAGGACTATCATCCTACCAAATTTCATGACTCTAGCTTTAGCCGTTTGGGCTGGGCGGTGATCAGTCGTAACTGACATTAAGTATAATTTTTTTTCCCACAAAGTGACGTAACTGCATTGTTTATGAAAAACATGCATTATAATTAATTTTTTTTTATTTTTTTGTTAATAATATTTTAAAAGATGGAGTTAAGTACACAATGAGAAAAGCAAATTGGAAATATAATAAATATTACGCCGTGGGGAAGAAGGAACATTGTCTCAAAAACAGAAAAACTGCTCTCCTGAACAATTTTGAAAATGTCAGTTACTGCAGTTGGTCATCCAAGCGACGATATGTAAACCATTTTCTCTAATATGCTTAAGTTCAAATTCTGCAAATAAGTTTCGTTTACTTTTGGCTAAATAAACGTGTATATAAGCAGTTACAAATGGGTAATATAAGATCTCACAATATTTTTTTTTTAAGTTTTAAGGGTATTTTAATTTTTTAAAAAATTAAAAAAATGGGTTTTTGTGTTTTACGAAATTTGTAATTGCTCTCGAACGGCTGAACCGATTTTTGCAAAGTTTACTTTGTTTTAGAGGACACAATGCGAATTGACGACGAGTTGGCGTGTAATTTTGCTAATTAAGCGTAAAGAGCTATATTTACAACTTTGGTGTCTTTGGCGACCGCCACTGAAATTTTCCGGCAAAAATGTGTGCCTAATATTTTAATCCTTAATTGTGTTTTTTGAAAAGCATATTTTGGATTTTTTCGAAAAAGGGCCAAATTGACCCATTAAGAGGGGATTTAGAGGGTTAAGATCTTCCACAAAAAATTCCACTATAACTCTGACAATGAGAAATCCCTCAGACATTAACTTACATAATTTTTTTCATTCGACCAAAAAATGAAAAGTTTGACCCACTCAGACCAGCAGGACCATAAGTTTATTCCACAAAAACGATCTACTCAACATGCCATTTCAAAATTATAGGGTCGCTATTCTGTTCCAAAAATGCTGTTAAAAAAGTATAACATTTTACTATCACCTTAAAGGAAACTATCCAGAGAACGCTCTCGAGGAAAGAACGGCTCAAAAATATTCACAGGTATTGTTGCCAAGCTTCTTCCATTTACACCTTTTTTACACAAATTTCAAAATTAAGCCACATTTTCACCAATCGCAAAGCTAAAATGGTAAAATTTTTTTATGGTAAGGTGTTGTACTTTGAACTGCAAAGGTAATCGAAACCCGGCTTTATAGTAGGTATAGGACAAAAATTTAGTTTTTGGGATTTTCGAAATTATTTTTTAATTGTGGGATGGACTATTGAAAATATAATGATTCGCGAATTACGTTCGATTTGTGATGTCGTGACCAACAAACTACAAAATATTTCATTGAAATGTGTTAATTTTTAAATATTTTATGCTTAAAAAATCTCAACAAATATAAGAAACTAGCGGACCCGGCGAACTTCGACTCGCCCCAATTTAACGCCTTCAGATAAACTCCAGAGTGATAATAAAACACAGATAGTTAAAATTGTAATTCGATTTGTTTAAAAGGAATCGAAATCAGTAGAGAGCGATGTGATAAACAACAAACAACGAAGACGGAAGACAGGCAACGTACAGATGACCGTGCGAAAAACAGGGAAATTCGAGATTAATTCCACAGACTTCCTACGATTGGTCTTGAGATTTATTGATTGTCATCGCAAAAGCCAATCGTACAGGGAACTGAATCCGCTTGAATTGGAATGAAAGATCAGTTGGAATAATCGGAATTCGTGGGATAAGGACTTTCTCTTGAATTTTCCCTTGATGATCGTCGCCTGAATCACATTGTCCATCAGTTTCATAATGGACAACCGCGAACTATGCACAATTTCGGATGATTCAGATTCCTCAACATGATTATGATCGATTCCACCTTCAGCTGTAAATTATGCGGCGGAGCTCCTGGCACATCAAGCGACGTCGATTTTACTTTGAATAATAAAATTCATGCTATCGACGTCCTTATTCTTCGCTGCTAATATTGCCCGTTCACTAATCTAATCGAGATTTGGAAACACTTTTGTGATGAGTTCCTCCTTCGACGATGTGAACTCGTAAAAATTTGCCGGGATCAATATCAATCCAGTGGAAACATCAACAGTAATTTGGCCATTGCCAAGCGCCAACAGTTGTTTCGAGAATTCAAGAGCCGATGAGTCGTTCTGCAACGCGACTCTCATGTTCGTTGTCAATTTCAACTTCTTGACATGCCGCCACAAAGACCACGATTTCAGGCATGCATTAATTTCATCGGCAGTAGATTTCGGGATGACGGGAAGCGTTTGACGAAAATCTCCGGGCAGCAATATCATAGACTCACCAAATTGTCTCAAATCACGTCGTAAATCCTTCATCGTTCGGTCAACTGCCTCCAGAGCTCGTTTATGCGCCATCGTGCATTCATCCCAAATTATGATTTTGCAATGCCCGCAATCCAATAAGATAACCTTACCTCTTATACTCAATCTTATTATCTGAAAAAATGTTCGAATTGATAAATATCGCGTTGAATTTTAATTGATCGTAATGCTTGTACCGTTTGCCGATGTGATACGCGAAATCAGTGTAACAATACGCTAAACTCGAATGAATTGCAGCAAGAAAAATAGCACATACTCGTACATATATTTAATAGAAAACTTTTTTGTTTAATAGAAAATTAATAAAAAAAATTTGGATTGAAAAAGAGAGCAGTAGAAAGGAACAGTAGGGATCTCGCAAGAAATAGCATTTTTCGATTTTCCCAATTTTCCGACGGGTTTTCCCAAAATTTTCTTTCGTAACAACCTTCTCCTGGCAAATACGAACAACTGAAAAAAAAATTGAGCCAAATCGGTCCAGCCGTTCTCAATTGATGAATTACTATACATTTTTCACACCATTTTTATATATATATGTAGAAGATGTGCAGAAAAAGAAAAATAAATTTTTAAGGTTCAACACAACGAAAAATTAGGGTTTTTAACTTATTGTTGCATTTTCGCGAATTATTTGCAAATTTTGAGAGCTCATGAAATGCGTAAGATTCATGCGTCAGAAGTAGTATTTCAAAACTTAATTTATTTAGAGAGAGAAATCTTATAAATTTTTCCCCAAGGAATGGAAAAAACCCAACTGTAAAATCTGCGCACTAACGTTTTCCAGCTTTTAATTTAAAAAAAATGTTTGTGTTTATTTTCGCGTTATTGATGTCAGATTGCAATTTTTTGAGGAAAACGATTCAACCATTCGAAAGCTCGTGAATGGCTTGAATAGTCAATTTTGGACCACCGTCCATGCGGCCAATATTCAACGAAACTTTCCAAAACTTGGCGGATATATTATTTGTATATAGCAATATCCATAAACAAAATTGGACATTAGGCAGAACATTTTTCATGAATTTCACCATATGGGCACAAGCGGAAAAAAACGTCAAAAATTGCCAGACCAGTCTTAGTCCGACGTCAAAAATGATTCAAAATTTACATCTTTCATCATTTTCATTATTTTAGGCCCATCAAAAACGCCTTCTTAGATTTTTTGAAAAGAAAGAATTTTAAACAAACTTTTTAAATATGAGAGTAAATTTCCATCTTTCTTTAAGGCTTTTACAAAATTTTTAAAAAGACCCAGCTTAATATGCAGCGATGGCAAAATATTATTTTCTGTTTGGACGAGAGGTGAGTATTTTATGTTGTTTTCCCCCAATGTAATGTGTTTTCTTGTTGGCCATTTCTTTCTTCTGTACACGGGGCAAAATCGTCTTTTTTGATATGTTTGAATCGAAAGAAAATATATTTGGAACACAAATTTTTAAATGTTTTATATTTCTGAGTAAGTAAATTTTATTTGAAAATCAATAAAATTTACTTGGAACGCTTATATTAATATATTACAACAAAATATATTTGCAAACTAATTTTCTCAAATAAAATATGTATTTTTATACCAATAAAATCATTGTATAGGAATATCTTCAAATATATATAACTTAAGAAAGATTTTGAAAACATTGGTGAATTTTTCTAATTTCATTTTTAATTTTCCTTCGTTTCGAATTATTTCTCCCAGTCAAAAATACCATTAGCAGCATTGCATTCTGTTTTAAGGGACTCATTTTAAATTTATGGGTATTTCATGTCAGCATTTTTTTCAATCCTTCGAGTAAATTAATGTTATCAAAAATTATACGATTTCAATTAAAAATTTCTAAAAAATTATCATTAAATCACTGAAAAACTTAACACAATTAAGGTTCGATATTTTCGGAATACTTAAATTGAAATACATTTTTGTTTCGGAATTAAAATCCCAAATAAAAGGTATTAGGGTGAAAACAAGGATTTGTTTGGAACAACATCTTCCCAAATATATAATTTTTGTGTGTACCAAATATTATATATTTAGAGTGTACCATAAACATATATATGCTTCAAGCCGAATATGTTTGGGACAATATACTAAAGAAGCGATTTTTTTCAGCGTGTAATGATCTTGGCGAACACGGCTATTCCAGAAGCATAAAAAACAGCAATATTTTGTATATCCGCCTTGCATTCCACATAACATCACAACTACTTTTAAATCGCAACAAATTTTCCAGTCATGTTGTTCATATTTTATGTATTTTATCAATTTAGCCAAATCTCTCACTAGATCATTGAGTTGAAACTGAGTTAAAAGCGATGACTTCTGACTCAAACTTGAATCGCTCAGAGTTGAGTACTCAGTTGAACTTGATGATGTTTCCGTAATTAGGCTGTTAGCTATACTTGGACACTTGGGAATTGGAATCGTTTCCGAATGTGCAACTGGCAAAGTGACAGATTTTACTTCAGCGTAATTCCAGCGAATGCTCCTTCCTACTCCAATCTGTTTACTTAGACAAAAATAGCAGTCCGTATCGTGTATGAATGGTTGTCTCATTGGCATTCCAAATTGCACGTGATGTCTAAAATTAAAACGTTTTATTCCACAAAACAACGTAATACATTAATTTTAAGTAAAGGGTTTTCCAACAAGAGGTGTTATTTTGGTATTCAAAGAGAAATGCAATTTTTTGAGATAAATGATCGGATGTATATTTCATAATAAAGAGGAAGGTATGCCGTTAATAATGGAAAACAACATCAGCGAAATGGCCACCACGACCACGCTTACAGGAGCATATCCTTTTCATGAAATTTTCCATAACCAAATCGCAAAGTGGTTGCCATATGTCCTCGATAGCCTCACGAATTCTATCTTTGAGGTCTTAAATCGACGCTGGGCTGTTGGCGTAGACCTTATCTTTCACGAAGTCGCAAGGTGTTAAATCACAAGATCTCGGTGGCTAATTGTGATCACCTCTTCGAGAGATAACACGGTCCGGAAACTTTTCCCGTAACAGGGCAATGGTTTCGTTGCTTGTGTGGCACGTAGCGCCGTCTTGTTGAAAGTAAACGTTGTCCAGATCAATACCATCCAACTCCGACCATAAAAAATCATTAATCATCTCTCGATAGCGCAATCCATTCACCGTAACTGTTGATCCAACCTCTTTTTCGGAAAAGTAAGGTCCAATGACCCCGCCGGACCATAAACCGCACCAAAGAGTCACACGTTGACTGTACTTACCGCATGACACGAATTACACAAAATACTAGGTATCCACGGGTCTTTGACATTTGACAAGTAGAAACTACGCCATTACTAAAAATGGAACGATACACGATTCAAGAACGCACTGAAATTATTAAAATTCATTAAAAATGGTGAAAATCTTGCAGTCACAGTTCGCAAAACTAAAGCATTTTTGGGTCGTCGTGAAGCACCTTGTCGGACCCCAATGCAGAAATTGGTGGAAAAATTCGAGCTGTTGGGACAAGTTAGTGATGTGAAGAATAAAACGACGGCGCTACGTGCCACACAAGCAACGGAGCCATTGCTCTGTTACGGGAAAAGTTTCCGGACCGTGTTATCTCTCGAAGAGGTGATCACAATTGGCCACCGAGATCTTGTGATTTAACACCTTGCGACTTCTTCCTTTGGGGCCACGTGAAAGATAAGGTCTACGCCAACAGCCCAGCGTCGTTTCAAGACCTCAAAGATAGAATTCGTGAGGCTATCGAGGACATAGGGTAGCCACTTTGCGATTTGGTTATGGAAAATTTCATGAAAAGGATATGCTCCTGTAAGCGTGGTCGTGGTGGCCATTTGGCTGATGCTGTTTTTCATTATTAACGGCATACCTTCCTATTTATTATGAAATAAACATCCGATCATTTACCTCTAAAAATGAAATTTTTCTTTGAATACCAAAATAACACCTCTTGTTGGAAAACCCTTTATAATTTTACTACCTGTATATACGACTGGGATGTCCATGCCCCTAAAAGGCGTAACTGAATGGAAACCTCATAAATAAAAAACCACAAATATTGTTTAATGACCCTCTGCCTGAGCGGATCTCATCCCATATAGCTCTCACATTGCATATAATGTTTTATGGAGGGATACGAACGGCCATAGAACCTCGTCGTCTCTATAATTGTATAATGTCTGACATCAATCCTCATAAAATAAAATGCAAGTGCAATGTCTCTTATATGACTCTCTCACATATGACGAATTCAATATAAGCAAAAACGTCATTTAAAAAGGAGAAATATGAAACAATATTGTTTTGAATTTCCCTAACATTTACAAAATGGCTCATAACTGTTAATAATGTAAACACACAACGGTGCCATTGTGAGATAATTTGCAGACACTTTTGATTGTCAAATGTGTGAAGTTTAAACAGAGAAACATTTTATTTGCTGTTCGATCTATTTTCTTGCACTCGCCTGAATTAAACTTTGCAGGGTTGATAGCAGGGTTGATAACGTTGTCCGATCTGAAAATCGTGTAAACATAGCTTTATCATAAATAATGTATACTTATTACAAACCTTGTGAAACATTTGCTACAAACGGTTATTGCGTTTGTCACAAGAAATGTCTGTTTGTCCCAAACTGTATGAAACGTTGTTGTGTTTGTCACAAGCAATAGCTGTTTATCAATAAATAAGAAAAGTTTGTCGCAAAATATTAATTTGTTTGAATTATGATATTTTTTATACGTTTCATAATCAACAATTTCAAAGTTTTTAGTAAAATGTATCCGGGAGCACCCCGACAGCACCTCTGCTTTTAATTGGCTGATAGGTATCTTCTAATTGAGTTTTAGACAATCTGTAGAAGATATTTAAAGTAAATTAAAAGAACCAAAACATACCTTCAGTCGATGGCTGAAACCACCACCATCATCATTAGCATCCACAACAACAGATCCACCGTCTTACCTGCGAACTTATAGTTTTTGAACAATGAAACACGAAATTAAATGAACTAAAAACATGAGAGCGACGCCAAGAAATTAAAATAAATTCTATTTCGACGGTGACACTCTAGCCACCGAAGCTATTCGCCGCGGTTTTTGCCTTGCTCATAAGGCGTGTGTAAACAAGAGTGTAAACAATTGAACATAGAATAGTAAATTTATGTTTTATAAATACATTTCACGAATTTTCTGTATGTTTCGCACTGTTCTTTCTTCGCAACTTATGACACCATTTTTGCTTGCCCATAGTAAATATATGTAAAATCAAAACCGAGGCGTATGGCGGCGGAGGCTGGAGTCTCGCGGAAGCTGGAGTCTCGCCGACGAAATAAAATTTATTTTAATTTCATGGTATCGCTATCAAAAGATCTATCTTTCTCTCATTTTCTCAGTGATGATGTGGCAACATACATCTTTGTAAAAACTAAGTGAAAAATGCGTGTTCACAGCAACATATGTGAGAAAAACTTCTGCAACATACAAGGAGATGATATTGTCCGTCATCCGCACACTCCTACATTGAGTTTCGGCGCTAGAGAATTGAACAACCGCCGACAACAGCGTGTTTGGTTGGGTTTGGACTTTAAAACAAAGACTTTTAAGCAGAAATGCCATCGAAGACTGTCAGGCAGCCTATTTTGAGCATATAGCTGACCTTTTTACATAAATTTGTTTGTAGACCTGCAAGAACTTATTGATTTTTAAAAGATCTACAAAAAAAATTACGTAAAGAGTCAGCTATATGCTTAAAATAGGCTGCCTGCAGGCGCCCTATTGACAGGCTTGATGGCATTACTGCTTAAGAGAGCCAAAAGAGAGAAATTTCACGTCTATCTTGTTCAAATGTCTTTGCTCTAAAACCGCACTCTCTCTTGTTCTCTCAACTCTCTTTAAGATGTTCAATCATGTTTAAATACAATATGTTCCCTTAACCGTTTCTCGTTTACCATAAACGTACATTATGAACATTTCGGAATGAAAGAATGTTCGTGTACAGCAAGAGAAACTACGTTTACGATAAACGTTTGATGGAAATATTTCAACTGTTACGGGAAAAGTAGAGCGTTTGACAGAAATAACTATGTTTACGATAACCGTCCTCCAAACGTTTTTTTCTTTGCCTGTATGTGCCTATCAATAAATGCACGCAACGACTCACAATTGCAGATAATTTGGATGATATGGTAAGAAGCATTATAAGTGCAACCTAAGGGTCACCAAGTGACAAAAGATCCCGCATCAACAAAGGCAGAGCCGTATTCTACTCACTTGATCGAGTTTGGAGATCAACCCACATACCCAGAAGAACTAAATTAAAATGCTATTTGGCCATTAGTGTTGTACTGGCGTTTGTTCGGTATTTGGCAAAATTAAAAACGTTGTTATCAGTGAACTCAAAATTATTTCATTCAAATAATTTATTAAACCAAAGAATCTAAATTATCGGAGGTGCGATATTTCTCAAGTATGTTTAATGTTATAGGTAAACGGTAAATGAAATGAAGGAATGTGGGAAAATAAGCAGATAGTCAATAACAAAAACAATAGATGGTTCGTAGCAGTTTGTGTTCAAATCTATTGTTTTTGGAATTCCGGCTTTCTACAAAATGTTTAATATTTTCCATTTATTTTTTTCTGTGTTTCATTGATCAAAAACACACATTGATCAAGCAACGCAAACAGGGAGTGGCACTGTTGTTGTGGATCATATTGATGGTGGTGTTGTTTTTAGGTATCGACTGTAGGAATGTTTTGGTTCTTCACATACTTTACAATGTGAAAGATTTCGAGCACTGTATGAAAATATTGACATTTGGTGGATAGCCGGATTACCAAAAACAATAGATTTTAAGACAAACTGTGACGAAACAACTGTTGTTTTTGTTAATGACCAACTGGTTAGTTTTCCACATGTCTTATATTGGGAATAAGCAAATTAAAACCATTAACATTCAAACATCAATCACACATTTAGGTACTGAAGCTCCTAATGGCAATTGTGAAATAAAATTATTGTCAAACCCATCGTCATCTCAATCAGGCACAATACAAGTGGATACTTCTGGAAACTGATGAAATTTTCAACTATAAAGAGGTAAACTTCGTCTTTTAATGACGCTAGGCAACACGATTTTTCACTCAAATGTTTTCATGTTATTTTCTTATGTAGTTTGGAATTCTATTCACGGACGTGGAAAGATTTGAATGTTCAACATTTAGGTCAGAATTTTTAATATTGACCTACGAAGTTCACTTTTGACTAAAACGTTTGATACATGGTAAGATCCATACAATGGCCTCCCAAATTTTTATTATATTCCAACATATATGTTTTCTTATTAACAGTTTGTCTAAACTCAATTAAAAGATATCAGCCAAGTAATATCAGATGTGTGCCGGTTACATTTTTCTAAAAATTGTGACATTTTTGATTATAAACATAATTTTATAAAACATATTAAATATCATAATTCAAACAATTTTATTTTGCGACAAACGTTTTTCTCATTTATTGATAAGCTAGTGACAAACGCAATAATCGCTTGCAGCAAACGTTTCAGGGGGCTTGGGATAAACAGGCATTGCTTGTGACAAACACAATAACCGTTCCACAGGGTTTATAATAAATATAAATCATTTACTATCATTACACTAACCGTTTGCTATAAACGTTTCTTTGGGTTTTGTGATAAACATAAATCGTTTATAAATCATTTACGATAATTACACTAACCGTTTGCTATAAACGTTTCTTTGGGTTTTGTGATAAACATAAGATAGTTTGCGACAAACATAGACCGCAAACGAAATTCAATTGTTTAATTTTTTGTTTGGTTGTACCGATTTTTTGTTTGTGTGTACGGCAAATATCGACTTTCGACATTACATTTTTTTTAAAAAATCAAGAAGTGGACTTTTCGACTTTTTAGTATAAAAAAGTCGGTTAAAGCCGACTTTTCGACAATATTAACCTAGGATGTTCAATGACTCGTGTACCACTAAATGCTTAATGTGGTCCAGCCAGACCACAAGCGAAAAATTAGTAAACAATTACTTAAAACGAACTGATTTATTTCTACGGATCTGTTCGAACGGATCTGAACTATTGGTAATGTAACTACCGTTTCGTCTCAATATTTTTATTGGAATCGTAAAAAGAAGATAAGGAAAACTCGATATTAAAATTTATTAAAACACTTCATGAAAACGCTTGTGGTCCAGCCAGACCACAATGAGCGTTTAGCAGGTTTTAACTTTGATCGATAATTTTTCACTAATAAGTTGGGCCAATCAGCTCAAAAATAAAATCGTTTGGTTAAGAACCCTTTATTTATAGAACTCACGGAGACAGTTTTCTGATATTTTTGTCTAGATAAAAATTACACTCCGTCAAAGTCAAATTTGGTCTGGCCATACCACAATGACAATCCTAGGGTTAATGAAAATGCGAATATTTCTAATTTTCTTCATTAATTTGTAGTAAAATATAGGAAAAGATAAAAAACTGATAATGATCAGGTGATCAGAAATTCGCTGATGTCGTCCCATAAAAGTAACAAAATCTTAAACTGAAAAAACCAAAATAATAAAAAAATTGTTTTGTCAAGGCTAATTGCATTTAATATTTCATACTTATTCACGGAACATGTCCAAAATAATTGGCCTTAAAAACAAGCTCATTTAAACTGTTTAGAGAGATTTGCCTCCGAATTTGTGTGACGATAATTCGTGACTGTATTGGAATATCATTTTTATCAATATTACACATTGTTTGGATCCCGCCAAAATGTAAATTTTGTATCTTATTATACAATTATTATGTCAAACTATTAATAACTACAAAAAAATACATATACAGGGTATTCCAACAAGAGATTTCTTTGAAAATAAACACACTTACTGTTAAGGAAGTTCAAAAGTTTTTTATTTAATGTGAAGTACAATCAATACAATTAAGTTCTAAATAAAACGTCATTCAAATGGCCTCCACGACTTCTTTTGCAGGAATTCGATGAACCCAATTTCCGAGTACCTACTTTTTTCCACTAAATCAAGTCGTATGTCATGAATGGCACGTCCATTGACAGTAAAGCTTGAAGAGAGTCTGGTTTATTTGAAATACTTAAAATAACCCCACAATAAAAAGTCTAATGGTGTTAAATCACAACTTCTTGGAGGCCATGCAATATCACAATTTCTTGAAATAATCGAATCCCCAAACTTTTCTCGCAACAATTCAAATATTTCATTTGCTGTGTAGCACGTAGCCCCGTCTTTTTGGAACCAAATGTTGTCAAGATCAACTTCTTCCAATTTCGGCCATAAAAAGTTTTCATCGATCTATACCGCTGTCCATTGACTGTCCATGACAGTAACTGTGTTACCAGCTTCATTTCAAAAGAAGTACGGAACGATGATTCCACCTGACCAATAACCACACCAAACTGTCAATTTAGGTGAATGTAATGGTTGTTCATGACTAATTTGTGGATTTTCTTCGCACCAGAATCGACAGTTTTGTTTATTTACCGCACCACTCAGATGAAAGTGAGAAAATAATTTTCTTAAAAAAATCGTTATCGTTTTCAGTTGTTCCAAGGCAAAATCAGCAAATTCACGACGTTTTCAGTGGTCCAATGGCTTCAGTTCTTGAGTGAGAACAATTTTATACGGATGCAAACCCAAATCCTTTCTTAAAATCTGCCAGGTTGTGGTTTGAGAGAACGTCTTGGAATCGACAAATTGTGGTCTTCAGCAACACTTGCCCGAACCAGTGATACCAACTATTTCCAAAGCAAAAGCGTAATAAAAAATTAAAAAAACGTAAAAGGCAATAACTTTTTATGATATTAAAAAGCCATTTGTTTTTACTTTTAGTAAGTCTAAATTTGAATAATATTTAAACTGCAGAAGTGAAGCAACAATTTTTAACTCAGAGAGACAAATGTAAGTGCATACAAATATTTAGATAACACGGAGTACCAAAATAGTATAATTTCATTATGTTGCCAGATTTAATGGGATAAATGTACGAAAAACGTCAAAAACACCAACAAAAAATAGGAAAAGCGTACACCTAGTGCTTTTTTTCGTTTGGCTCTAAGTGAACAGCTTTCGCGTATTGGGGGTCTGGAAATCACTAAATCTGGTGCTAAAAGCACTAAGTTGGCATCCCTGGCCCGAACGGCAGCAATATTTGCATTACTTCGGGCGGTTATTTGTCTTATTGGCACTTGAACTTTATGTAAAGAAAATGTAAGCTCAAAATTTTCAACAATTCGACGAATAGCGAGCACACTTGGACGATTATTACGACCATAAAATGGCAAAAGCGCACGAAAAGTTGCAATTGAAGAACGATTATTTTGATAATATAGATTTAGATTTTTTAAAAATAACACGCCGACTTATTATATTCTTATCATTATATATACTTAATTTCGACTTTTTTGTGCCAAAAAGTCGATCAATCGATTAGTCGAAATCGATTTATACAGCAGAATGAGCTATATGGTTTGAATTCTCTATAACTTTTTTAATTATTATTCTTTCTTTGCTTTTTTTTTCAGCATTTTGCGAAGGAGACTTGGGGAATTAATTATGAATCGAACAACGTACAAAAATTATTGAATTTTTCGTTCGCTTCATATCCCCTACATCTTTAAAAAGTGGAGCAGAATGAGCTATATGGTTTGAATTCTTTATAACCTTTTTAATTATTATTCCTTCTTTGTTTTATTTCAGCATTTTGTGATGGAGACTTGGGGAATTGCTTATGAATCGAACAACGTACAAAAATAATTGAATTTTTCCGAAATTTTGCGAAAAGTTATGGAAAATATGCTAAAAAGAGCACGTATGTGCGAAGCAGAAAATGGACATCACTTACAGGATATCATTTTTCAAAGCTAATTGCAAAAAATTCCTCAATAATATACTGTATTTTAAAAAAAAAATATAATATCGCATAAATAAAAAAGTTATAAACCATTTAAACCATATAGCTCATTCTGCGCCACCTTCCACAATAAATTCAATAACATTGACTCTAAAGAAAATATGAGACGAAAGTACAAAAAATACAAAACATTATGTTAATGATCGATATTATTTGATGCGATAATACCTTACCTTTGTCGCAAGAATCTAAATTATTTAGCTTTATACTTAGAGATGAGGAGAATGTTTTTGACTTTGCTTCAGCACTTCCTCCAAAACAGGTCCACGCCATTTGCTCCAATATTTTTAGGGCGCAAATGTTTTACTGCGTCCTGTGAATTTCTCTCTGGAACTGGGTAAATAAATTTAAGTTAAAAACCAGTAAGGAAGTGCGAAATATACCCTACCACCCTTAAAGAGCCGATTAAGAACTAAGCTATGTACAAACGATTGCCAGATCGGACAATATTGTCAGAAAAATGGCGGAAAATGCAACCCTGTGAACATACAACCGCCTGAATATACAATTTTTGTCTTGCGACGTTGGCAGAAAAGTCATAGTTTGCCGATTGTTAGATGTGCGAAGTTTATGCATATGACATTACCATAGAAACATTTTGTTGGCAACATGTTGTAAATTTATGAAATTGTAAGGTTTTCTTGCAATCGTCTGAACTGTCAATTCACTTTGCCTAACAATCTGTCATTGTCCGTACATGTGCGCACATTCACAGGGTTGATAACGTTGTCCGATCCGGCAATCGAAATTGTTGGAAATGTGTAAATATACGTACGAGTACATACAAAAGTGTAATTCTATTTAAATATTTTTTACTTTTCCATATTGTACCGAAAATAATGTTATTATGGGCTGTTAACAGTTATTTTTGCTAAATGAAAACATACCTATCTGAAACTAATAAAAATAAAGTGTGGACATAAATAGATTGGCAAATCTCATAGCAACAACAAAGGAAATCAAAAAATTTCAAAATGTATAGAAAACGTATGTGTAGATTTCATATGTGGGTGTGACTTGATGATAAGGAAAAGGAATAGAGGTTGTGGTTCTTAGTTATTTTGGCTGTATGTCATTTATGGTGGGTGATCTACACACAATTATGAAAGAGACATTCTTGTTAGTAATTTCTGTGAAGAGACTTATGCGCGAATACTAAAAAACGAAATGAACGGACAAAATAGGATTAACAGGATTTGTAATACTGTAAGAGACGATAAGTAAAATTTATAGATATATTAAAATTTAATATTAGAAAACTGAAGCAAAAATTACTGGCAAATTATGGAATTAGGAAAAAACATTTGTTTTAATTAAAAGTATATATTTATCAAAAATAACTGCTAACAGCGCATAAATAATACAAAATGTAAAATTATTTCTCGAAATATGAAAATAAATAAAATAAACAATAACACGGGGTTCGCCGCCGAACCCCTATTGGATTTTGGATTATTTAAAACTTGCCCGTAAAAATTCGTATAAATTATTCTCGAGTTATGCAACAATATGTGTCGCCCTCTCTACATTATTGCAAATCGCGATTTATCGCGAGAACTAATTCAAAGAAACTACCTTTAAGGCTTAGAACTTTGCTATCTCATATATCTAAATAGGCTGCGAAATCCTGTGCCGCAACAAAACTACAGGGTCCGCCATCTAACGTTTTTTTCAACTAGTGCTTATTTCGTGAATGGTAACACTTAGCTCATGTCTTATTTGACAGATAATTAGTTGTATCCTTCCGCTGAACGAATATGGTTGTGTATACGCTTGAACAAGTGGGCCTGCGATCGACTTACAGAAGATGCCGATTCAACAGGACGTGCATTTAATATTTTGTTATATAAATATATAAATATATTTTTTAAATTTTTTAGTAAAACAATTTTTGAATGGGTCTATTTTAAGAATTTATGTCGTAGAAGAGTGACCAATTGTACCAAATATTTCAACGTAAGTATTATATGAGAAGGATTGAAATATAACCCTTTTTCCAAAATCTTCTTACTGTGATATGATAAAATTTATTAGAATACTTTTTCGTATATAAATCATTCAGTTCGATTTCTTTTCAGATTATTTTAATTTTAGATCGCGCAATGAACTTTGGTTGGATATATAAAAATGCTTTTACAAAGTGCAGCAAATAAGTGAACATACAAACTCTATGTATGTAAAACTAATTATTTACAGCCGTATTCATAAAAAAATCCTAATTATGATTTAAAGTGCACTTTAGTTAACAAACACTTTTGGCCTAATAAACGATTATTAAAAAATCGTATTCATAAACAGCATTTTAATGACTTCGTCAATGTAATGCTGGAAACACCATCTTTTCATACACCATTTTCTCTCTTAATGGTGTATCTGTGTCACTGCCCGGCTTTCACACATGCAAGATCCCAACATTTCGGGCCCGACATATTACCAGACTTGACTCATCTCAGAGAATATGACTGGAAGATACTGAGAAAATTCGTGTCTAGTACCGATTTTCTGTAACTCGTGAGGTATAAAAAGATCATAAATAAGGAGCGCACAACAGGCCGAACCACTGGCTTAAGTGTATGTCCATGGACATGAGACGTTTAAACGTCTCCTCTCTTCAACCTAACCTAACCTAACCTTCTCTCTTAATGATGCATTAATAGGATTATCAATTGTAAGAGTAGTCGAATATATAAATTATTTTATTGTTTATTTTAAAAACGAATGTATTAATTAACAAAAATATATGCTCACTTGTCCAATAAATAACAAAAACTACAGCTAAAGATCAAATATATGACGAATTCGGATAATTTTTTTACTACATACAAAATTATGCGAAAATTAATTTATTATTACCGATTTACAATATGGGAAAAGGAAGAATGCAAAAATGCATTTTATATACCGATGGACGCAGAATCATGCCCAGAGTCGATTTAGGCATGTCCGTCCGTCTGTGACAATCAAAGTACTGCTCGAAAAAAGGAACCAATCCTTACGAAATTTTTGGGATAAGGAGCAGTTTATGTTGCACAATGCCTTTAACTCTTCCTGGAAAAATGCGACAAATCGGTCCACGTTTTGATATACCTCCCATTTAATGGTACATTCCGTTTTGACATAAACTCGTTCTAGAAGGCACAGTTACGCATTTTATTCTTTTTTTCTAATTTTAACCTAAACCATTTCAAAAACAGTCTTATAATATTTTTTATCATTTATTTAAAAAATTCCATAAAAATGTTTTGCAAATGCACACGAAGAAAAAGAAAATGTCACATTAACAAACGCTTAAAGTAGGGTCGAACCTATATTAAAATCCACTCATTTAACAATGGTTTACGAATACAGTTTTAACAAATTTTGCTTAACAAAGGTTTGTAAAGCTGTTTTAAGTTTTTATGAATACGGCTGTTAATACTTATTTTAGATGGGGAATCTATCAAATCTATCTATCCATTGAATGATGCGATGTGTGGGATGTGGGATGCGATGTGTCTTGTTGAAACCAAATGTCGCCGAGATCACGAGCTTCAATTTCAGGCATCAGATAGTCGGTTATCATGGCACGATAACGGTCGCCATTGACGGTTACGTTCTCATCGGCATCATTTTTGAAGAAATATGGACCGATGATTCCACCGGCCCACAAACCACACCAAACCGTTGTTTTTTCTGGATGAAGTGCAGCTCTTGAATCTCTTCAGGTTGCTCTTCGTCCCAAATGCGGCAATTTTGCTTGTTTACATACCCATTGAGCCAGAAATGGGCCTCATCGCTGAACAAAATTGGCTCGAAAACGTTGGATCTTCTTGGAACTTTTCAAGAGCCCATAGAGGGAAGAGATGTCGCTTGGGAATATCGGGCGGCTTCAGTTCTTGCACAAGCTGTATTTTGTATGCTTTCAATTTAAGATCTCGACGTAAAATGCGCCAAGTCGTTCCATACGTCAGTCCGAGTTGCTGCGAACGGCGCCGAATCGACTCTCCGCGGTCTTCGTGTACACTCTCAGCTACGGCCGCTACATCTTCTTTACTGCGTGCTGGACGTGGTCTATTCTGTCGAATATTATCCAATAATGAATGCTGGGTCTCAAGATGGGTGATGGTGTTGCGAATAGTACGCTCAGTAGGCCGATTATATTGACCATAAGTTGAGAGAAGTGCACGAATCACATTCCTCAGAGAACGTGAATTTTCGTAATAAAGTTGAACCATTTGTAAACGTTGTTCAGGCGTAAGTCTTTCCATGTTGAAATGCCAAACAATACGTAACAAAAATAACATGACACGACTCACACGTGATCTGTCAAAAAGGCTTGGATCACCCGTTATTACAAATTTTTTGTATTTGCCAATAAAGAATATAACAAATCTAAATTTTTTTTTGTTTTTTTCCAATAAAGAATATAACAAATCTAATCTTTTTTTTTTTTTGTCTCAGATCAATAGTTGCGTACAGACGTGTTTATATTGGCTCTCACAATAATTCTATTAAAAAATTATTTTCTTTGGGATTAACCAAAAGAAAATAAAGCGAGTTGGACGCTATTAACAAGTGATTTGGTTATAATTCTGTGTTAAAGTTTATTGCTAAAGTGTAACTTTTTGCAAGAAAAATAATCAAGTTAAAAATCATAGTGCTTGCTGTGTTGGTTGTTCATAAATAAACAAAGGAATTATACAAAAACAAATATTCGTGCATGTCTCTCACTCCCTCCGTTGAGAGGCGGTTAAGTCTTAATGGGAGAAATGCGTACATTTCTGTGACAAATGACAGCCTCTTTTTGACCGCCAAAACCCCAAACAATGCGCGCTCTTTCTCACCGCAGTTGTCAAGTAGTGAAATAAATCAAACAGAAATGCTAACAAAAACAATGCAAAATAACGTAGTGCCTAAAAGTATGCTTTCAAGTTCAGTAGCTAATCCGAATGGAAATAGTGTTGCCACAGCAACAGGAACAATCCCCAAAGGTACAAATCCAAACAGTACAACGGGCAAAGATGATAAAATACAAACTGGTATTGATAGATATATTTTAGTGACAAAACGAAAGGCAAGTGCAAGATCTCCTCATAAGGAACCAGATCCCAAAGTTTCCAAAGGAATGAATGCGGTAAGTTCGAACCGATTTGACCTCCTCAGCTCTGAGGATAATAATGAAGAAACAAATGAAACTGTAAGAGAACCCAAACCACCTCCGCTTTTCTTGCGGGAACAAACAACTAACGCGTTGGTAAATATGCTGCCCCAGCTACTAGGCAAAGAAAACTTCTATGTTGCTTCACTTCGTAGAGGCAATGTATACGAAACAAAAATTCAAACATACACCGAAGTGTCTTATAGAAAGGTGGTTGGGTTGCTCGATCTCGAGAAAAAGAATTACTACACTTACCAGCTTAAGAGTTCAAAAGGTCTTGTGGTAGTAATTAAGGGTATTGATAGTACAGTTTCAACAGCTGAAATAATCGATGAACTTGCTAAAGAGGGTTACGAAGTTAAATCCATAATAAACATTATAAATAAAAAGAAAATTCCTCAGCCCATGTTTAAGGTTGAACTAACATTTGATTCTTCAAGAATAAAGAAAAAAGGCGCACCTCATCCTATTTACGACCTAAGATATTTGTGCAACCGTAGAATTCGTGTTGAGGAACCTTTAAAACGAGCCGATCCTCCCCAATGTACAAATTGTCAAGAATTTGGACACACCAAGGCATACTGTAAATTACCGGCCGTTTGTGGCGATGTGCACAAGTCCGTCGACTGTCCCCATGATAGAACAGATACCGGCGTAAAAAAATTTAGTAACTGCGGTGAGAACCATACAGCAAACTACAGGGGTTGCCCTGTCTATAAGCACATGAAAAAATCAAACAATGTTAATAAAACTCCAATATATGCAAGCTATATTCCATCGCCTTTCCCAGGCTTAAGAACCGTATCTCCTACGGAAAATGCTAGTTCTAGCAACCCAAACGTAAACCGAATCCCAAAGAATACAATTCATCCAAATATGTCATACGCCCGTATGACAAGAAATGGTAATTCGTTACCCCATCAATTTCCCCTCGAAAACTCAATAGAAAAACCAGTAAGGAAAGGCTAAAGTCGGGCGGGGCCGACTATATAATACCATACACCACTCTCGTAATATTGAATAACTCTGATATATAAATTTTGTAATTCAGGTATAAATTGTTTACATAAATTTATTTTTGGGACATTTTATACTTAAATAATACCCTGTACCACAGTGTGGCGTAGATGTAAAATACAGCTTCTACAGGACTAAATAGCAAAATCGGACGAAACATATATATGGGAGTTATAGGTAAATCTTAACCGATTTTCTTCAAATTCGGCAATGTTGGTTCATGGATCAAGAAACTCTACCATTCTAAATTTCAAAACGATTGGATGTAAAATACAGCTTCTATAGAACTAAAGGGCCAAATCGGACGAAACATATATATGGGAGCTATAGCTAAATCTTAACCGATTTTCTTCAAATTCGGTAGTGCTGGTTCATGGATCAAGAAACTCTACCATTCTAAATTTCAAAATGATTGGATGTAAAATACAGCTTCTACAGGACTAAAGAGCAAAATCGGACGAAACATATATATGGGAGCTATAGCTAGGTTAGGTTTTTAGGTTTAGGTTAGGGTGGCAGCCGTATTTTTTTTACAAGCTCACATAGACCAGTTTAGGTCCCTAGTGTTACTACGGGCTGAAATGCCCCTCATCGAATCCAACCTGTTTTATATATAAATATATCGATAGTACGAATATCAGTACTGGTAATATCTGTTAGGCTGCCTATAAAGGCCGACCCCAGTATGTCCAGTCGTCGTTTACTAAAAGCGGGACAGTCGCAAAGCAAGTGCTCAATGCTCTTCACTTCTTCCTCATCTCCACAGCTTCGGCAGAAGTCATTGGAGTCAATACCCAATCTTTTGGCGTGTTCGCCGATCAAGCAGTGTCCCGTCAGAACCTGTACTAACGTAGACAATCGTTTCCTCTCTAGTGCGAGGAGATATTTTGACCTTCTCAGGTCATACCTTGGCCAGATTTGTCTAGCTACCCTGCAGGTACCGATTTCTGTCCATCTCTCGTTGGACTGCCTGATTGCCTCTTGCCTAAGCCAAAGCTTGCACGTGGATAGTGGCGCACCAATATATGCAAATTCTTTGAGAATTTGTAATGTCGTCCCTTTCCTAGCAAGTTCATCGGCTTTGCAGTTCCCCGGGATATCCCTATGCCCAGGCACCCATATGAGGTGTATATTAAACTGCTCAGCCATCTCGTCTGCGGCAGTCGAGGGCTGTTTGTGAATTTAAGGATGTTGCCTCCAGAGAATTGATGGCAGCCTGGCTGTCCGAGTAAATGACAACGCCAGTGTTGGTTACTATGTTGCGACTCAGCCACTTGGCGACTTCCCATATTGCCATTATTTCGGCTTGATAGACACTGCAGGTATCTGGTAGTCTGTGAGCTATATCCAGACTAAGTTCTTCACAGTGTACTCCGAAGCCAACCTTTTCATCAAGCTTCGAACCATCCGTGTAAAAGTGGAGATGGTTTCTATTACCTGGTATTCTGCCGACCCATTCATCTCTGGCGGGAATCATAGTGATGTAATTTCTCTCGAAGGTGTACACTGTTGGTATATAGTCCACTCGGTCGGTTACCATAGCACTACACTTTGATATCCTCATGTGACCATAGTTCTTGTACCTCCACATTGATAGGCAGTTTAATCTTATTGCCGCTTTGGTTGCAACTTCTCTCGCCACAATATTAATCGGCATTATATGCAGTAGGGCTTGTAGAGACTCGGTCGCTGTAGTCCTTAAGGCTCCGCTTATGCTTAGTAGTTTGGTGATTGTTAGTTTGTCAGTTGCCGTCCACCATACCACAATACCGTATAACAGTATTGGACGAACTACTGCTATATATATCCAGTGGACGATTTTAGGAGAGAGTCCCCACCGCGACCCTACAGCCTTTTTGCAGGAATATAAGGCGACGTTGGCCTTGCTTACACGTTCCAATACGTTAAGTCTAAATAACATTTTCCTATCTAGAATTATTCCTAAAAATTTTGCACTTTCAGAAAAGACTAGATCTGTTCCATTTATCCGAGGTGGAGGGTCCACACGTGGGACATTATTCATCCTAGTAAAGAGAACCAATTCTGTCTTGTTGGGGTTAACGCCCAAACCGCTGCTTCTGGCCCATCTAGCCAACTTGTTCAGAGCCACCTGTAGGATGTCTCTGAGGACGTTTACGAATTTGCCACTCACTACTATTGCCACGTCGTCCGCATATGTCACGACCTTGCAGCCACAACGTTCTAGATCTAGCAGGATTTCATTCACCGCTAGGTTCCAAATTAGTGGAGACAATACTCCTCCTTGCGGGGTCCCTCTGTTTACATACCTTGTTAGAGTTGTGGACCCTAGACATGCTGTTATGCGTCTTCTGGTGAGCAGACTTTGAATTAGTCTAATCAAACTAGTGTTAACTTTTAGATGTGAGAGTGCCGCAATTACCGCATCTGAGTGAATGTTGTTAAAAGCCCCTTCTATGTCAAGAAATGCCACCATAGTGAATTCCTTGAAATGCAGGGACGTTTCGATAGTGCTCACAAGTTCGTGCAGGGCTGATTCTGTAGACTTCCCCTTATTGTAAGCATGTTGGTTCCCCGACAGGAGTTTTCTATCCAGGTTTTCCCTAATGAAATGATCTAAAAGTCTTTCCAGACCTTTCAATAGGAAAGAGGATAGCCTAATTGGTCTGAAGTCTTTTGGCCTAGTGTGTGATATCTTTCCCGCTTTAGGTATGAATACCACTTTGGTATCCCTCCATCGATTCGGGACGTATGAAAGTCTGATACAGCCTACATAAATTTTCTCCAGCCAGGGGATAATGTACTTTAACATTTTCTGCATTTCTGCTGGAGTGATGCCATCTGGTCCAGGTGACTTGAAGGGCTCAAAGCTGTTAATAGCCCAGCTTATTCTGGATCTCTCAGTCAAGAAGCTAGCGACGCTCGCAGTCCACTCGCACTCTTGTTGGTCCTGCTGATCCTCGGGTTCTTTTCCAGAGTTCCCCGGGAAATGTGTGTCGAGCAGTACATTGAGCGACTGCTCGCTGTTTTTGGTCCAGTTATTTGCCTCATCCTGTAAATATCCCACTGTACAGGGTGAAGCAGATAATATCTTCCTCAGCCTAGCGGCGTCGGAGACCTTTTCCACTTCACCACAGAAGGTATACCAAGAGCGCCTTTGCGCCTTTCTAAGCTCCTTCTTATAGATCTTGAGTTGCTCTTTATAGGCATCCCAATCATTAGCGACCCCAGTAGATTTAGCCTTATTGAATAGCTTGTTGCAGGTCTTTTTCATAGCCGTTAGCTCAGAAGTCCACCATTGGGGTTTAGTTTTACCCTTGTACCTTGTTTTTGGACAGGCTTCTTCAAGGGATCTATTGAATGATATGGTGATATGATCGACCAGATTATCCAGACCGGCTTTGTCATTCGGTTCGTACAGAAGTTTAGAGTTGAGGACTTTCTTGAAATTCTTATCATACAGATGCCACTTTGTCTTCCTTACATTTCTGTGGACGGCGGGTTTAGGCGCTTTTTCCTCGAGTTTGAACTCAATATAATGGTGATCTGAGAATGAGTTGTCGTCCAGTACATTCCACCCAATAATTTTGTCTGACAGCCGGTCAGTAGCAAACGTTACGTCGTACTTCTTGTCTGTCTTTAGTTGTGAAGGTCGGTTTATTACCTATGTTACAAATACTAAGGTTGGTAGTTAGAATAAAGTCAAGAAGCGAATCACCCCTATTGTTTATATCCGTACTACCCCAGATAGTATAATGAGCGTTCGTGTCTGCGCCAATAATCAGCTCGAGCTCGTCAGACGTTGCTTCTTCTACTACTTCCCTGATGGAGCAGTCGGTACTACAGATTCATAAGGCAAGTAGCTGGAGACCACCCAATATATGCGATTACCGAACTCCAGGCTAGCAGCTGTTTGGTCTTTACCACTTAAATTAGTCAGGAGAAAGATACTTAGATCTTTCCTGGCCAAAATGCAGGTTCTTGGAGTGCCTTCACAGTTGGCCACAAGCAGTTTAAAGTTGGGTGTCCTAATACCGCACACCCTTCCTCCCACTACGTAGGGCTCCTGTATCAGGACGATGTCTACTGCGCCTGTGGACAGGCGCAGCAATAGAGCCGCTGAGGCTGCTTTAGCGTGATGGAGGTTAATCTGTAGAATTCTTACCATCATTGGTAATTGACAGATTAACATCCACCCCGACAAGGGTGTTATCGAACTCTTCGTCCGTATCGTCGAGAAGCATGTCCCCGCCAGAAGCGTCAAAGAGTCCGGAGACTCCCCTCAGCCTCTCTGTGTCCGAAGTAGAGATTTTGTCCTCAGAGAAGGACGTTACAGATCTTCTGTTAGAGTTGGAGTCACCAGAAATAATAGGCGTGGGTACCTCCGCACTTCCAGAAAGTGCCACGGTGGACGACTCACCTTCTGCAGTGGGAGCTATATCCTGCTTATATATCTTCAAGACTATAGTCTCGAAGCCATATTGTAGGGTTGCACTCGCACTTTGTATATGGGAGGTGGATTCAGCGTTTAGGATAAGATTGACCTGCCGCTTTTTACCATCCGCCTCACCCACCTTGCTGATTCTCCAATTATGGGCCGGCAGACCAGGATTGGAATCTTTTATTATTTCTAAGATGTCAGCCGGGTTGGAGGGCTCTTCTGTAACCCAGGTGATGGCTCTAGGGTGACTAGGGATGTTGTTTTTTTCTACAACATTCAACTGGGCACCCGGCCACACCTCCCCCGCTCGACTCAGAGCAGCCTTATACAGGTCTACTGATCTGGCATCACCGAAATGTAAGAGCTTTACTCTCCCCTGATGCCATCCTGCATCGTTGCAGATTGGTGGTTTGCCCGGCATTTCTCTACGGACATCGAGGTAATGAGCCATAATGGCTGATTGTACATGACTCCATTTGTCCTTGAGGATGGATCCATCCTCACTACTTCTGTCTATAACATCCATCACTAGACTCTCCTTCGCCACTTCATTGAAGGGCTTGGTGAGTGTCCTGTTGATGGTGACATTAGGGCCTCTTGCCTTTTTCGAAGGCAGGGGTTCATCAGGTGATCAGATTCGTTTTACTTTATTAGCTGTTAACACAGCTGAATTGGTGGCTCTTTCAGCCGACTCATTGGCCTTAGAAGCATCTATGACGCCTTTAGCCCAGGTAAGTGACTCTTTTTGTTTTTCGGTAAGAGCCGAAACCTCAACAGCCTCCAACTTCGTCAAAACTCTGAGCGCTACACGATGCTCATTGTGCTTCCGTTTTGACGGTCGGACATGACGTTTCCCCCTCACCGCACCACCTGTTGTGAGTACTTGGGGGAGATTTTCACCATTTTTGGTGTGGTCGGCTTTGGCCAAGACAAACGGACGAACAGTCGGACGATTGGGGAACTGCGCTCCATCGGAACACGAAGGCATCCCCGTCAAGAGAATTTATTTTTATTTTGTCTGTATTAGACCGTAATAGGTACTACGATGTAGGCCTTACAGACTTTGTACAGATTTTTGCTATTGCGTAATAGGTACTGGTAACTATCCGCTATGTGATAAACACGTCCGTTCACTGCGAATGATCAGCAACGAATCCCCACCAGCTATAGCTAAATCTTAACCGATTTTCTCCTAATTCGGTAGTGTTGGTTCATGGATCCAGAAACTCTACCATTCTAAATTTCAAAACGATTGGATGTAAAATACAGCTTCTATAGAACTAAAGGGCCAAATCGGAAGAAACATATATATGGGAGCTATAGCTAAATTTTAACCGATTTTTTTCAAATTCAGTAGTGTTGGTTCATGGATCAAGAAACTCTACCATTCTAAATTTCAAAATGATTGGATGTAAAATACAGCTTCTACAGGACTAAAGAGCAAAATCGGACGAAACATATATATGGGAGCTATAGCTAACTCTTAACCGATTTTCTTCAAATTCGGTAGCGTTGGTTCATGGATCAAGAAACTCTACCATTCTAAATTTCAAAACGATTGGATGTAAAATACAGCTTCTATAGGACTAAAGGGCCAAATCGGACAAAAGATATATATGGGAGCTATATCTAAATCTGAACCGATTTCAACCAAATTCAATAGCGATAGCGGTGTTACAAACATCTGCCGTGAAACAAACTTATAATACCCTGTACCACAGTGTGGTGTAGGGTATAATTAATAGAAACTATGAATTAATTCATGTTGAATATGCGAAGCATGATGCAAGAAATAATGAGAAATCAAAGTATGATTATGCAACTCGTGTTAAATCAAAAATAAATCCAATGAGAATTTGTTATTGGAATGCAAACGGCCTGAGCCAACACAGAAATGAGGTAGAAAATGTTCTCCGAAACCACTGTGGCGATGTGCACAAGTCCGTCGACTGTGCCCATCCTAGAACAGATACCGGCGTAAAAAAATTTAGTAACTGCGGTGAGAACCATACAGCAAACTACAGGGGTTGCCCTGTCTATAAGCACATGAAAAAATCAAACAATGTTAATAAAACTCCAATATATGCAAGTTATATTCCATCGCCTTTCCCAGGCTTAAGAACCGTATCTCCTACGGAAAATGCTAGTTCTAGCAACCCAAACGTAAACCGAATCCCAAAGAATACAATTCATCCAAATATGTCATACGCCCGTATAACAAGAAATGGTAATTCGTTACCCCCTCAATTTCCCCTCGAAAACTCAATAGAAACTATGAATTCATTCATGTTGAATATGCAAAGCATGATGCAAGAAATGATGAGAAATCAAAGTATGATTATGCAACTCGTGTTAAATCAAAAATAAATCCAATGAGAATTTGTTATTGGAATGCAAACGGCCTGAGCCAACACAGAAATAAGGTAGAAAATTTTCTCCGAAACCACTGTATAGATATTTTATTAGTCTCTGAGACACATTTTTCAACCAGAAATTGTTTTAGGATACGTGGTTATTCCACATACGATACTAAACACCCTAGCGGGAGAGCCTGTGGTGGTACAGCTCTTATTGTTCAAAATAAAATCAAACATTATCCTATGCCCGAAATAGGACTGAGCATATACAAGCAACTTCTATCGCTATCACAGGCACAAATCTGGTGATATCGTCGATATATTGTCCCCCTAGGCACAATATTAACAAAGATCAATTCATGGAGTTCTTCTCCACTCTTGGCACAAAGTTTTTGGTAGCAGGTGGCTACAATGCCAAACACACATTTTGTTGCTCTCGCCTCACTACTCCAAAAGGTAGACAACTACTTAAAGTCATAACATCTGCTAAACTAGATGTAGCTTCGAGCGGTCACCCAACATATTGGCCATCAGATCTGTATAAAACGCCCGACCTTATTTATTTCGCTATAATAAAAAATATAAGGCGTGAACCATTTTGACACTGCTTTACAACAATCATGAAAATGGGTGTGACAGTTTGCCCAATAAGTATACCAACTGGCTAAAATATAAAAAATACGTTAACTCACACCTATCTGATGGTGTATCGTTACATACAACGGATGAAATTGAAGCCGCGGTAAACCTATTCACAGACGTTGTAAACAGTGCTGTTAAAGTGGCTACTCGAAAAAGCGCATTCAAAAGAGATAACCCAACAGGCATCCAAGCGTTAATCAATGAAAAAAATGAAGCGTAAGAAGAGAGTGGCAACAATATCGCTCCCCAGCACTGAGAAAAAAACTAAAAAATTGCCAGAAGAGATTGAAATCAGCCCTAAAATATATTTGCAATCTCTGGATCCAACCCAGAACACAGATTATAGTCTCTGGAAGGCCACAAAAAATATGCGAGGCCCTATTGCGCATGAATCCCCAATTCGCCTTGAAAATGGGAACTGGGCAAAAAGCACAGAAGAGAAAGTAAATGCATTCGCAAACTACCTCGAGTCCGTTTTTACACCCAACAGTGATACATCTGAAATCTATCCGCCCGTGATAGATATAATTCCTCGCCCAAACTATCCACCCGTGATAAACGACATAATTCCTCGCCCAATCTATCCGCCCGTGATAGACGATATACTTTCTCACACAATCTATCCGCCCGGGATAAATGACTCAATTCCTCTCCCAATCTATCAGCCCGTGATAGATGACATAACTTCTCGCCCAATCTATCCGCCCGTGATAGACGATATATGTAACTCCACGCCCAATCTATCCGCCCGTGATAGATGATTTAATTCCTCGCCCAATCTATCAGCCCGTGATAGATGATATAATTCCTGGCCCAATTAAGCTTAGAATAAAGCATGTTAAAAATTTCTGTCAAAGAACTAAAATTAAAGAAATCGCCCGGAGGAGATGGTATAACAGCGAAAATGATTAAAGAACTTCCCTTTTCTGCCTTGAAAATTGTGTTATTTTTTTTCAATGCAATTCTCCGTGTAGGTTACTTCCCCCTATCTTGGAAGAGGTCTGAAATCGTGATGATACCGAAACCAGGCAAAGATCCAACTCAAGTAAAATCCTATCGCCCTATAAGCTTACTATCGATACTTTCAAAAATGTTTGAGTCCATTCTCATGAAGAAACTCACACCTCATATAATTTCTCACAATATTATACCTGACCATCAATTTGGGTTTAGAAAAATTCATAATACTATAGAACAGGTACACCGTATCGTAACCTGCATCAAAAGAGCTTTTGAGAATAAAGAATACTGTTCGGCGTTATTCATAGATATTTCCCAAGCATTTGACAAAGTCTGGCACGAAAGACTTTTGTACAAAATATGCGACCTTCTGCCAATCAACACGCATAAACTGTTCAGGAGTTATTTGACTAACCGGTCTTTTCAAGTTAAATCAAATGGCATTTTTTCTAGCCCTAAGAAAATAAATGCCGGTGTCCCACAGGGGAGCATTCTTGGCCCTATACTGTACGTTATTTTTACGGCAGATATGCCCATAACCAACTTTACGTACACGTCTACTTTTGCGGACGATACTGCTTTCGTCAGTACTCACAAAAACCCTTCAGTTGCGTCCGATCAACTGCAGTCTCATGTCCGAATTCTAGAAGAATGGCTAAAAAAAATGGAGAATAATGGTGAATGCCTGAAAGTGTACTCATGTTACTTTTACCCTACGAAGGGATGCAAGTCCTCCAATTTCTATTTTCAATTCAGAGATTCCCCAAAAGGATCATGTAAAATACCTTGGAATCCATTTAGATCGGCGTTTGACGTGGTCGCGCCACATAGACTCTAAAGTAACTCAAATAAAACTCAAAACTAATCAACTTCAGTGGCTTATCAGCCAAAGATCTGCCCTAGATCCAGAGTATAAAGTTCTTTTATACAAAACGGTATTGAAGCCAATTTGGACATATGGTAGCCAGCTCTGGGGTACAGCGTGCGCTTCAAATGTATGCAAATTACAAAGAAGACAATCGAATATTTTTCGTTTAATTACAGGTGCACCATGGTATATAAGAAACGCTAACATCCATAAGGATCTCAACATGCCAACAGTAAAAGAGGAAATTGAAAAAAATGACCTGTGTTACGTGGGTAAACTATTCAATCATCCAAACATCCTGGCTCGAGAACTACTAAATTTTGAAGGTTATAACCGCCTTAGAAGGAGAGATACGCTGGACATGATTTAAATTAAGACTAATCAGAAACAAAAAAATGAAATGAAATTATGAATTCTTAAATTTGAAATGTTAACCTTTTTGTTTAAGTAAAAAATCGTGTAAAGGCTCAATGGTTTATTCGCAATGGCAATAACCCAGAGAATAGTATTTTAGGTTAAGATTTGCCCACTTATTGTTATTTTCATTGTATAATAATGAAAGATTCAATAAAAAATGTAATGAATTGGAAAAAAAATCTTTAGAAAGATAAAGCGATGTGTTTTTAATTTATAAGTTAACATTATAAGTTTAATGAAGCATATTTTCTATGAATATTACATGATTTCAATGGTTCATAGAAACTGATTCATTAATAAGAGTAAAATTAAACAAATACAATGTAAGGAATTTTCCATACATATTTTATTGACTTTAAATCCATGTATGCCTAAAATTAAATAACTAATGTCGCTTCCCTAGCGCTTATATGCCACATCGGAAGTACATATACGGCTACATCTAAATCTCAAGCGATTTTGACCACATCATTCCTGATGTGAACAAGTTCTTTGTTGCAAATTTCCTCAAGATCGTGATGAAAATCGGTCTTGTATGATTACTATGCTATCAACATAAGATTTACAGACATATCTGTACTAAACAAGCTTATAATACCCTGGACAACAGTTTCTTAACTTGAACGCTTGACTTTTAAATTAACCATTCTTTATATTCTTTTAATATAAATTACCCGCTAGAGTTTGTCAGTCTCCTAACGGGTGCGTCCCCAGGTGGTGGAAAGGGGGAGGGGGATGGATACACTGTTTCATCTCAACTAGGGATGCCTTAGGGAGGATGGATCTTCTATCCTTACTGAGCCGCCCCTGGGGGGGTGGAGCTGTGTGTCCACCACCATAGGGAATCTTGCATTTCCCGCGGACCAAAACTGACTATGGGTGTGTTTCCCCTAAAACAAAAAAACAATATGGAAAGTAAAAAAAGCGAGATGTGCTCCCTAGTCATGTGTCGTCGTTATCCCAGAATAGCGAGCCTAACAAAGTTTCAATGCTTCCTACACTGCCCTCCTAAGAAAGAAAGTCGTATCTCCATTTCAGTAGTTTTGAGATGTTTAGCTTTTACGTTTTATAAATTTCGTGCATTTAGGTTTAGGTTTATGGTGGGGTGACAGCCGTTTTTAGCAGCTCATATATGTAGACCAATTTAGGCCCCTAACCTAAAGATAAAATTAAAAGACGCGAAAGTTATAAAACGTAAAACTAAATATCTCAAAACTACTGAAATGGAGATACGCCTTTCTTTCTTAGGAGGGCAGTACAGGTGTGGCACCTGTAGTCGTAGTAACTGGAACAAGCGTAACTAATCCTTCTATAGGTGTTGGTGCCTTGGCACCTGTAGTCGTAGACAATGCAACAAGCGCGCATCTAGCCATTGGGAAATGGCTAGATGCGCGCAAATTCAGATAATGAGCAGCGAGTTCAATGGGGGCACACTGAGGATGAATTTCGCGTCACCAGCATATATAGAGACACTCAAAGAGCTTGTGGATAGCATCCCCTCTCCCTAGGAAGGAGCTAAGCTGAAACTGGTGAGGATGAGGGACATCCCTCAGCTCATAAAAACGACAGTACACGTCAAAGGATGGGGGAACAATTTCACAACAGAACGCATGCTCAAACTCTTTGGCCAGCAAAACAAAGGGCTGGACGTGAAGAGGTGGGAAGTCTTCCACAGAGAGAATGATCGTGATGACACTCTCCTTGTGGTGGGTTTGGATCGGCTCTCCATGGCCAGCCTGGTCGAGACGAAGGGTATGGCGTTCTATGTGAACAAAGCAGTCTTCTTCAAAATTGGTAAGGCTTTGGTTGGCGCTGAAAACTGGCAAAATGAGCCACTAAATAATAAAGGCAGCGATGAAGAAAAGCGCCCACTGCAGCCAAAAAATGATGAGGGAGCCGAATCTAACATCTCCGACTCCCAAGAAGCCCGGTTACTGGAGGACCAATGGTTGAAGTCATCCAGATAAACCTTCATCGGTGCGAGCGGCAACCAACGCTTTGATGGAAATAATAAATAAAGGTAAGACTCATATTGCTTTAATCCAAGAACCATGGACGATTCGAAACAAGGTTACTTTATTAAACCACGTCAATTACCAACTGTTTTATGTAAATACAGGAACTAGACCAAGGACTTGTATTATATGTCACACAAATTTATGTTATCTTTTTTCTCCAGAGTTGTCAACATCGGATGCTACAGTACTGAAACAAGGGAATGGAAGATGGTTTTCTAAAGAACATTATTTTTCTGATCATCGTTACATAATGTTTAAGATAGCACGGCCATCGCTGAACCCAATAAGTTTCAGAAATAAAGCCAAAACTAAATGGACAAAATTCGGGAAGCTAATTAGAGAAAGACTAGGGCATGGACACTTTGAGTGCCTAAGTGTTGAAGATATTGACACTAATGTCGATTACATTACGGATATATTAGTAAAGTCTTTCGAAGACAGCTGTCCGCTTCGAGAAAGAAAATCAGCTCAAGAAAAGCCTTGGATGACCGGGGAGATTCGCCACATTGGGAAAGAGGTCCGTAGACTTTACAATAGGGTACGCCGTAAAAAATCTCCAGTATATTGGGACTACCATAGAAGACTCAAAGAATACCACAGAATCACAAGAATAGCAAAACGAAACTCCTATAAACTATTATGCGAACAGGTCGATAGCGTTAACGATGTTTCTAAAATTAAAAAGTTCCTATCAAAAACCCAAACCGAAACAATGGTAGACGATATGGGCAGAAGAGTAGACTCAACTGAAGAAATGGTAAGGCTTTTGATGAACACCATTTTCCGCAAGGTACGACGGGCCAGACTGAGATACCGAACTACAGAGAAAATGAAGAATAACAAAGTTATATCATTACAAACCATATGGTCAAAGAAGCCGTAAGAAGCTTTTCACCATTTAAGGCATCAGGACCTGATGGAAATATTTTCGGCACTACTACAGATGGAGGTGGATTACATATCAACTCATCTAGCCGCTATTTTCACTGCATGTCTAAAATTCGCATATACACCGAAAGCCTGGCAGGAGGCAAGAGTAGTTTTCATACCTAAACCCGACAAGGTAAGTTATGCAACACCAAAGGCTTATAGAGCAATAAGCCTAACATCTTTCTTACTCAAAACCATGGAACGTATAGTGGATACCATGATTAAAAGTAAGATACCAGGCGAAACGCTAGGTTAGGTTAGGTTGAAAGGGACGCCCGTCAGAATACAACTGACGAGTTCACTCGGGGCCGGCAGTTCGGTCCATTGTGTTTCCCGTGAGTAGAAAGGAAGAATAGAAGAAATAATTGGAGGTTGACTGACTAGGAAGAGGGAGAAAAGGTTAGGAAGAGGGAGAGAAGATTTAGAAAGGGGGATAGGATGATCTAGTTGCTTTCGTTTGTCCTCGTGGCTTTACTAAACCAGAGGGACTTACTGATGAATTTGAGAAGGGGTTTGAGCGGTACATCTGCTAGGTCGTCTAGGTTTGCGAAGAGCCTGTGCCCTAAATAGGCCAAACGGTACTCTTGCAGTCCTTTGCATGAGCATAGCAAGTGCTGAACTGACTCCTCCTCTTCTTCATCTAAACAGCTTCTACAGATGTCTTCGTAAGGAAGCTTCATGCGTGCAGCCATAATGCCTATCACGCAGTGCCCTGTGTGATGCTAAGAGTGTTCTTCCTGAAGGACAGCAATTCCTTGGTACGGTTCACATCAATGGATGGCCAAAGGGTTCTTGCAGTCCTGCAGTTTTGTACTGTGTCCCACCTAGATCTGGTTAGTGCTGCTCCGCGTTCGTCGATTTCGTTTTTAAGTTCCACGAACGGAATTTGCACGTCCAGAGTCGCGGTTTCATTACGCGCACCTGATCCTATCCTGGCACATTCGTCTGCTAATTCGTTGCCCTGTATGCTGCTATGTCCTGGCACCCAGCAGAGCGTGATTTCGTGCGACTGAATAATGCTTAAGGCTAGAAAGCAGTCCATCGTGCAGCGTGATTTTATAGTTCTAGAGCCCAAGGCCTTGAGAGCTGCCATGCTGTCGACGTAGATCTTGAATTTTTTCGGAGAAATATCCCTTTCCAAGATCTGATTCGCGGCAATGTTAATGACATAGATCTCTGCCTGGAAGACCGTACATTCATCTGGGAGTCTGGTGGAGATTCTGAGATTGAGGGTATCGGAAAATACTCCTGAACCCGTGCCCGTCTCCATTTTCGATCCGTCCGTAAATATTGAGATCTCATCGTCCTCTATGACGCTATTTGATGCCCACTCCTCACGGCTAGGAAACGTTACATTAAAAGGTCGAATAAAAACAAACTTATGAAAAATAAAATGTTTATCTCGAATTGTTCTTGATGCTAAGTAGTCCGTTGTCCTATTGATTTTGTCTGTTATACCCATGCTTTCCAGGATTGAGCCATGACCGTGTGCGGTATTGATGGCTATTCCTGATTCCCTTAGCCGAAGGGTCACATTCGCTGCGGTACACTTTATGTATATATCGATTGGTTGAAGGTTCAGCATCGCCTCTAGTGCCATTTGTGGAGCAGATCTGAGGGCGCCAGTTATCCCGACGCAAATCAGTCTCTGCACTTTGGCTAGGTGCGAGAGATGTGATTTCTTCATTACCGATTTCCACCATACAACTGATCCGTAAGTGAGTATCGGTCTAATGATCGATGTGTACATCCAGTGTATCATTTTTGGTTGTAAACCCCATTTGCGTCCAAACATTTTCTTGCAGGCATAGAAGGCGCATAGCGCTTTCTTTCCCTTTTCCTCCAAATTCCTTTTCCAGGACAGCTTAGAGTCTAGGGTGATGCCTAGGTACTTAGCTTCTTTCGACAGTTCAAGTACCTTTCCCTGTAGTGTAGGGAGCTGATAGTTCGGAATTTTATTTCTTCTAGTAAAAAGGACCAGTTCTGTCTTCCCTGGGTTAACTCCTAGTCCATTTTTTTCTGCCCAGCGTGATAATCGTTTTAGTGATCTTTCCATGATCTCGCTGACCGTAGGCATAAATTTGCCTCTAACCAAAATCACGACGTCATCTGCATACGCTATGATTTTAATTCCTGTATTGCCGAGATCCATTAGGATTTCGTTTATCACTAGATTCCATAATATCGGTGAGACCACTCCACCTTGCGGAGTACCTCTCGTAACTCGCTTTCTTGCCGAACCATTGCCCATGGTTGAGTTAATGATTCTGCTTTTGAGCATGTTACCTGTCCACTTGGTTATGCCTAGATGTGAGCCTATGCTATCAAGTGCGT
Organism: Eudasyphora cyanicolor; assembly: GCA_963930755.1. Lineage (NCBI taxonomy): Eukaryota > Metazoa > Arthropoda > Insecta > Diptera > Muscidae > Eudasyphora > Eudasyphora cyanicolor. The sequence continues at coordinate 99,100,253 of OZ005737.1, forward strand.
TAAGTATAGATGCTATTTTAACATTATTAAAAGCGCCCTCTACATCGAGGAACGCCGCCATGGTGTAATCTTTGTAATGAAGGGAGTCCTCGACGAATCCTACCACTTCATATAAGGCCGTTTCCACAGTTACCTTTCAGGTAGGCGTGTTGTGCCGTGCTGAAGTTGTTTGGTATCAGTTTTCCCCTCACGTTTAGATCAACTAGTCTTTCCATGGTTTTCAACAGAAACGATGATAGACTGATTGGTCTGTAGTCCTTTGTCGTACTGTGGTTTATTTTTCCCGCTTTGGGGATAAAGACCACCTTGACTTCTCTCCATGCCTTGGGTATATATGACCATTGCAAACTTGCAGCAAAAATTGCGCGTAGCCATGGTAGAATAAGTTCCAAGGATTCTTGTAAAAGAGCTGGAATGATGCCATCCGGGCCCGCCGATTTGAAAGGCTTAAAGGATCTCACCGCCCAGCATATTTTCTCGTCATCTATAACAGTTCTGATTAGTTCCTCCATGTTGGCCGTGGGGGTGTCTGCGTACACTTCCCCGGCATCTGAAACTTCGCTACAACCCGGAAAATGGGTGTCCATCAGAAGTTCTAGAGTCTCTTGGTTGTTCTCCGTGAGTAGTCCATCTGGTCCCATGAGGAAGTCTGGTGTGCTGGGGTCTTTGGATAGGACTTTGCGGAGTCTGGAAGCTTCGCTAATGTCCTCCCATTCTTCGCAGAAATTCGTCCAGGACTTCCTTTTTGCCTTTCTGGACTCTCTTTTGAAGGTTCGGGTGGATGCTTGGTATTCCTCCCAACACTCCGGTGTTTTCTCTTTTTTGGCCTTGTTGAATAGCATTCTACTTTCCTTCCTGAGTTGCTTCAGTTCCGGAGTCCACCATGTTTGGTTGGTTTTCCGGGGTGGTGAGCGTTCTGGACAGGACTCATAGAAGGCATCAACAAGGTTACTTGTCATACGGTCAACTGCACAATCCAGACCCTGCAAGTCATGTATCTCCGTATTTGGTGGTGGATACGATTGCATAAGTTGTCTGAATTTATCCCAGTTTGCCTTCCTGGGGTTACGATAGGGTTTCCCCTTAGTAGCCTCATGCTCTATGATGAAGTGTATCATAAGGTGATCCGAGAAGGAACATTCATTTGACACTCTCCACCTGGAAATTCTTTGAATTCCAGGTGGAATTGAATCGCTATTAGATACTAAAGTTAAATCTATAACCTGTTCCCTGATTTTGTTAAAGAATGTGGGCCTGTTGCCCTTATTACAAATAACTAGATCAGTGGATAATAAGTATTCAAGTAGTGACTCACCTCGTTTGTTTATGTCTGTGCTGCCCCATATGGTATGGTGGTATGGTGCGCGTTTGCATCTCCTCCGATGATTAGGTCGTGCCCTTTACTCCTGCACCAACTTACCAGAGAGCGTACCTTGTCTGAGGGGGGATCGGCGGATTCATATGGCAGGTACATGGATGCTAAAACCAGTGTTGTTGTTGTTGTTGTTGTAGCAGTATATGTGTTTGTTATCTATTAGTTGTTTTTCATTCGCCTTGTATATTGGTTTCTGCTGTATTGGTTTCCAGGCCGAGGAAGATGGCTGCTTCCACTGGTTGGGTCCAAAGAGACCTGGGAACAAGTTGAGTAGGTTTAGCAGGGCAGTTAAAGAGGTGTAGTGTGTCGTGTGGTCCCTGGTTACAGGCGGGACATATGTTCGACGTGGTGCCATCAATCCTTGCCCAGTATGAATTGAGGCGGCTACACCAGCCAGATCTTAATTGGGCCAAAAGTACTCTTGTCTGTCGTGGTAATTCCTCTTCCTCTGAGGCCACTGATGGAGGGTGGTCTCCTAGTACGACATTGACTCTGTAGTTATTCACGGCTTCAGCGACTGCGTCAGAGTGTATGTTAGCCAGACCTGCCTTGAAAGCTCTTTGGTCTAGAGGTTCTCTCTTGTAGCGTTGGACCTCGCGCTCTAGATCATGAAGGTCTTTCCTGATCCGCCTGGGAGGTGGGCGCCTATCCACTAGATGGTGATTGGGATGGCTGGGACGGTAGCAACCAAGCAGATACTGCTTCGACAGCAAAAAATTGTGTCGTCGCACGGTTATGATCTTCGTCTCCTCATGTAAGTGGTCCACAGAAGACATGAGGAGGCACCCTGTCGCAGTTCTCAGGGCGGCATTTTGGCAGGTCTGTATATTCTTCCACTGCGTCTCGCTCACATTCGGTGACCACACTGGTGCTGCATAGTTTACCACAGACCGACCTATCGCTTTGTAAGAGGTCAACAAGGTTTCTTTATCTGTGCCCCAAGTGCTGCCGGCTAGCGACTTGAGGACCTTGTTCCTACTTCTCATCTTATTGCAGATAGCTGTGGCGTGTTGGTTTACCCTGGCGTTCCATAGCTACCACTGTAAGGTCTTCGTTGCTATAGCGGGAGATCATTGTCAGAGTTATGTTTCTACCGGCTACGATACAGCTACGAATCATACCTTCTGTCTTCGGGGAAATGAGCGTGAGATAACGTGACCTGAGACCGCGGACTTTGTTGTTTGCCAACCAAGGTTCCTGTATAAGGGCCACGTCTATCTCTTTCTTTCCCCATTACTCTCAACAGCTCGTCCGACGCTGCTTCAGAGTGGTGTAGATTTAGCTGCACCACTTTCATGCCGCCAGGGGTTGCTGTTTTCTTCTTCCGCGTCGGGGACGGACGTCCGGAGTCGGTTTAGTCCGAACTTTATTGTTCCGTTCGAGAGCCTCAGGAGATTGAGGGACTCCGAACCTATTCTGATCCAGAGGTCCTTTCCATCTACCTTGTCTCTCGCTCGTCCTCGGACTATCTTCCAATCCCCAGCTTGCAGGCTCTTATTCTGCCTTTTTAGGAGGTCCAGAATAACCTTATACTCCAGGATTGGAGGTGGGAAGTATGGGTCCAGCTGGGGATTTCTTCGAGTGGCACAATGCTGATGTCCATATCTGGCCAGAGTCCGCTTAGATTGTTGACGCATGCCGTTAAGAACTCGAGAGCTCTAGGATTGCCGCATCCAACAATCTTCACGCCCTTATGCCATTTGGCCCCGTCGAACTCGGTGAATGCATCATCCTCGTCCGTAGCAAGGGCTTCATGCATTTTCAGCAGAATGCCTTCTTCTACTAACATCCATCTTTCTGTAGAGATTCTGCCTTCTGGATTGCTCCGGTCAAGAATCGCTACTTGTAGCTCAGGCGCCGAAGTCAGGCTGGCCGATTTTTTGATCCGCTTGCCTTCTGGAACCTGGGAGTCATTTGAACGTTTTCTTTTGACAGCGTTCTTGTCGTCAGTTCGGCCAGAGGTGCCTGCCGCGGCAGGTTGGGCTTCTCTTCTGTGGCTGGCTTTCCTGCCTTTGGAAGGGCCTGGAGAGCTGTTTTTGCCATCATCCTTAGCTACCGGCGCTGGAGGATTGATGGGCTTTTTGAGTTTCGTCTCGTGTGTACTTTTTAGTGCTGTATGTTGTTCGTCAGTATGTATTTTAGTGTTAGTGTCAGTGTTCTTGTCCTTAGTCGCAGGTTGAGGGCATACTTCCACGACCGTAGTGTTTACGAGAGACTCGTACTTCCGGACGTGGAATCTATGCTTCCGGATTAAGCGCTTGTCGCGTACTGTGAGGGATGCTGGGTCTTTCGACTGCATACTCCTCAGGTACCGCTGCGAGCGCTTATATCCAGCCTCCATTCTCTGTTCGTCCGTCTTTTTTGACTTTCCCCCCGCGACGGTACCCATGACTTTCTTATCTGACTTTGCTACCAGCCCAGACCTATCCGATTCCATCGTCGTGATGTCATCTTCATCGGTTTCAGCTAGCTGGATTTTGCCAAGTGCAGAAAGTTCGTCATTTGTATCGTCGCTGAGGTAGAATTCAATGCTGTCTTGTCTCGTTAGTCTTGTTCGTGTATCTGTATCGTTTTGAGTGGTTGGTGTTGTTTTTTGTACGTTTTTTGTTGTTGTTGGGTTCGATGAGTTTGGGGCCTGCAGATATTCTGCCCCTGCCAATGCATCATCAATAGATGATGTATTGGGTGGATTACCAGTTCCAGATAGGAGTGATTAGGCTTTAGCTGTTTTCTTTAGCTTTACCACTGCTACCTGAAGACATCGACAACCTTATGCAACCCGTAAGCCCCCGCATCGCGACAAGATTGTTACCCGCGACGGGGGAAACGCTAAAATTTAGACAACATGCCTATGTTAAAGGGCGATCAGTGGACACGAGGTAGTACGCAATATAGAAGAATCCTTCAATGGAAAGACGTATACACTTGCGGTATGTATTGACATTGAAGGGGCATTCAAAAAGGTACGGACCGACAAACTCATCCAATCCTTAGACCACTTTCAGGTGAACCGGGCTCTCCGAGACTGGATAAGCCACATGCTAAGGAATAGATGATAAACTGCGGGTCCCACGATATAAAAATAAGAGACAGAGTAGCACAGGGAACACCACAGGGCGTTATAATATCACCACTCCTGTGGATCACTACTATAAATAGTCTCCTAAGGATCCTAACGGATGTAGAACTTAAACCAGTCTGTTACGCAGACGACGTTATAATACATCTGAGGGGAAAGAATCAACTTTGTAGAAGGGCCGAAACGGCTCTAAAAACTGCATAAGACTGGGGTCGACCGACATGTAAACCCAGAACAAACTTAGATATGTCTGTTCACAAGGAAAACGAAGATTGGTCAATATGATGACCCAGTTTTCCTAAACAAAACAATTCCAGTATCCAACCTGTTAACCCTGTTAAATACTTAGGTGTAATCCTGGACAGGAAACTAAATTGGAAGTGCCACATAAAAGAACGAGCAAACAAAGCTCACATATGCTGGACACTATGCGGAAGAGCCATTGGCTCAAAATGGGGCGTAATCAAACCCATTCTAACTTACGCATCAGTACTGTTGCGGACATCAATGAAAAAGAAGTGGAACATAATAATATTACAATAGGTCCAACGAATGTGTTGTCTCGGCGTAAGCGGGGCAATGAGGACCACATCCAGTAGGACATTGGAGACGATTTTAAATATCCAACTAATAGAAATACATATTAGATATGAAGCAGCCCTCGCGGCGACGAGACTCAAATTGACATAGCGTCAGTATCCGACAGAATTCCTTTAAAAATCAATAGTTGCTGTGTGTGAGACCATCATACCAGACAGCCAATCTTGGATTGATGGAACCGTAGTGCATACTAGGGATGTAACGAAAGTGACTAGGGATGTAACGAAATCGAATAGTGAAATATGGATTTTTGCGAAAGCGAATAATAGTTTGACCCTTTAGTATCAACAAAATTAAGGAACTAAATTGATACTTTTCCCGGATATTCAAGTATTAAGAATGTTTACCATATTTTTACCTCCTCGTACCACAAGGACAAGCATATTTTTCAACTGTTTTGACGAGAAGTGAAAGAGGTTTTCATTTGTATTAATATCTTCAAAATGTGTGAAGCGAATAAGAAGATATAACACTTTTAACAAATGGATGCGAATATTGAAATATATTTTTGGGAAAGCGAATGCGAAAGCGAATAATCCAAAGATGGTTTTTGCGAAAGCGAAAGTTAAAATGATGCGAATACTTAAAAAAATTTAACATACAGATACATTTGTTGAAATTTTTAAACTGTCTGTTTTTTCTGTTAATAGTAATAATTGTTCTCCTTGAATTTGTTGGCAAACAATGGTGATGGATATAATTCTTTCTGATATGTAAAAAACTATATGAGGCGCTGTCTAAGATGCATTCACAATTTCTAATTTACAATTTGTGATCAGAATATTTTCATACCGTTTTAGTTTTTGAGAGCGTCTGGTGTTATTTTTATTAGTTTCATAGATTTATAATTAGACTGATCGTCGTATGATGAAATACTTATTAAATAGTTATTCATATCTTTTACTGCAGCAAAAGCATTTTTTTTAGTTTTTGGGTCCTGATTTGTGGTTCAATAACAAAAATAATATTAAAGTTTCAATAGTACCAAAATTGACAACAGCCCAAACATACTCTACTATAAATGACTATCTAAAGCATCCCATATAATTTTCTTTTCTTTACTTAGTCGAAATCACTTGGTGGAAATTCAAAATCAAAGTATGCAACTTTCAAAATATTGGCTTATCTGTCCACCAAGAAAATAGGCCAACCACTGTTGACGTCATGCTGAATCAAACAAATTGAAATAGCCTGGTTTTCGGCCTTTGATGACATTGTCGTCAATGATCATGTCATGCAGGACCCAAATCACATATACTTTTAATGACAACATAATGGAAAACTGCATTCACGACCTTTTGCAAGGCAAGTTCCATGACAAAATGGTGCATAGAACATGTTGAAGACACACTGCAAGACAAAGTTCAATATTGTCGGGCATGACAATCTGTTGGCGACATGTTCGGTGACAGCATCAGTAATCAGTAAGCGCAATGTTCTAACATTGCCAACGTAGCATAGTGGAAGCACGCGAGATTTGCAATTCGAGGTTTGAAGTTCGAGGACAGATCAAGACATTTCCAAATTATAACAGCGGAATTTAAAAAAATCAAATTAACATATCAGAATTAGAAGAGACAAAGACCTAATATAAAATGTGTGACTTTAAACATTGCCATCAGCCTGATGAAAAAATAGACATTGTCCATTAATTTGTCGCCAATGATTTGTTTCAAGTAATTAATCGTCAATAATTTTCTACAAGACAGTGTCTTGCATGACATTTATGGCACTTGCGTGAAAATGTCGTCGAGGATTCTCTTTGTCTGTCCTCTAAGTGCCTTCAACGATTTAAAAAGGGTTTTGCACCCGCTTCAGGGTTGTCTTTAAGACATTCCCTACTGGGCCGTGGTCAATAGCCAAATGTACTTAGGAACCAAAAATATGTTGCCACTGCCTAATTTTTTTGGACTTCGAGTGATGGAAGATGTGAAATTTAATGGCCACTGAAACTATCTTAAAATTTAAAATTGGCTTTTAGTTGAAAAATGCTATTAATTGCAAATCGGTTATTAGTCCTATATCAAATAACCATGTACAACTAACTTTTAATAAGAAATACATATTCCATAGTTAATTTTTGGGGTAGTCAGAGATAAGGATTATCATACTAGAATTTTGATAAAAATATTACTCTTTTGATGTTGTCTTTTAATCAGAGTTTTTATTCAATAGCATGGATCACGGTGTTAGAAGACAAACCAGGCAACGCCGGGTATTGAAATGCTAGTGAAGAACGAGTATATTAAACTCTTTTCATACAATTCTGTAGTCTACATTATCACGTGGGAGATTTTAATTATAACCTTTTGAGCCCAAATAATTTACCCAATTTTTCCTTACTCGATGTATTCTGACTGCTTTACATAACAATATGCCTACTCATTTTGACTCGTTTAGAGATTCTTATTCATTGATCGACTTTTATTTAACAAGTAATTCATCTGCCGTTTTACAAAGTAATCAACTCTATTTCTTTGCACTGAATTCTAACCATGCCTTTCTACTTGTTGAGTATGACTTTGAAATTTCAGTTAGTACTCAACATGTGAAGTAGCGAGTTTATTCTGCGATCAATATGGAAAGCTTACCCTGTGATAGTTACGAAACTGATTTCTCTATACTTTACTGCACAAATGACACAGATATTCAACTGTCGTATTTACGCCAAATATTATTAGCACTTTTTGGAGAACATGTACCTGAGAAGATGAAACTTAAGTCGACTAAAAAAACAACTTGGTTTAACGATATGGAGGTGAAACTACCTATAGAAAACAGAGATCTAGCTCTGAGAGCATATACGGAGAACAAGACTGATAGAAATAAGTGTATATATAGCCAATACAGATCTATAGCTCGCAGAGTAGTTAGACGTGCTAAACGTTCCTATGGAGAGCGTCTTTTCGGCGGAGCTTCCCGCTACCGGGAAATGTGGTCTCGAATAAGATCCACTGGTGCCATTGGCTGTGATAGTAACTGTGATATTGATTCTGATTATTTTAACAATTATTTCACTTCTGTGTCATCTAACTCTGTGTCTAATATTAGTTATGTGTTTCCCTTCAGCGATCGTGATGCTGATCTTAATTTTAGATATATTGATTCTTATCTATCTATATATATAAAGAAGGTGTGTTTGTTTGTATGTACCGTATAGACGTCTAAACGGCTGGACCGATCTTCTTGAAATTTTCACAGAATGTACATGTGAGGGGCGTGGTGAAAATAGGGTACTTGAATTTTCGATATATCAAGTGGGCGTGGCCCCGCCCACATAAGACAAATTTTAAAATTGATATATCTTGAAAAATTTGTTAGCGAGAGTGCTGTAATTTTGTACATATGTATGTGGTGGCAGTCTCCGTGTTTGGTCCAAAAATGGGATTGGCACCGCCCATATAAGTAACATTTTGAAATTGAGATATCTTGCACAATCTGTTTGCGAGAGTGCTGCTATTTTGTGTATGTGTCTGGTTGAAGCCTACGTGATTGGTCCAAAAATGAGCGGGATCAGACCAAAGGGCGTGGCCCCGCCCATATAACCCAAATTTGAGCTATCTTCCATAATTTAGTAGTGATTGTACTGTAATTCTGTTTATATGTATCTGGTGGCAGTCTACGGGATTAATTCAAAAATGGGCGGGATCGGACTAATGGACGTGGTTCCGCCCATATAAGCCAAATTTTGAAATTGAGATATCTTGCACAATCTGTTTGCGAGAGTGCTGTTATTCTGTGTATGTTTCTGGTTGAACCTACGTGATTGGTCTAAAAATGAGCGGGATCAGACAAAAGGGCGTTGCCCCGCCCATATAACCCAAATTTGAGCTATCTTCCACAATTTTGTAGAGATAGTACTGTAATTCGGTTTATATGAATCTGGTGGCAGTGTACGTGATTAGTTCAAAAATGGGCGGGATCAGACTAATGGGCGTCACCCCGCCCATGTAAGCCATATTTTGAAATTGACATATCTTACACAATTTGTTAGCGAGAGTGCTGTTATTTTATGTATATGTATTTGGTGGCAGGATTCGTGATGGGTTCAAAAATGGACGGGATCGGAAATCTCAATCTGGGGCAACGAAGTGGACCGGGTCCAGCTAGTGAATTACAAATTGCAATATTTAGGATTAAGTCAAACGCAATAGGTGTAGATGTTATTCCAATTCGGGTTTTAAAACTTGTGTTTCCCTTTGTTTATCACCATATACTACGTCTATTTAACACTATAATTACAACCAGTAAATTCCCTTCTGCTTGGAAAATTGCAAGAGTGACACCGCTACAGAAGAAAAATACTTCTGGTTTGGCACCTTCTGATTATCGCCCGATTTCGATACTACCGGCGTTATCTAAAGCCTTTGAGTACTTACTCAAGGACCAAATATGCGAACACTTGGACAGCTTCTCTTTAATTGACCAGTGTCAGTCTGGGTTTCGTAACCATCATAGTACAACCTCTTTGATGCTCAGGTTAACGGATGATATTAGACGCGCGTTTGATTCAATAGATCATAACATTATACGTAATAAACTTTTTTCTCAATTTTATTTTTCAAATGCATCTTGTAGCCTAATCTCATCTTTCCTGGCTGAGCGCTCTCAATTTGTGTCCAATAAAGGGCGTAGTTCCAATTTAAGTGATCTTTGTTCTGGAGTTCCTCAGGTACAGGGTTACCATAAACATTTTTCGGACAGGAGGACATTCGTGCCAGAGAAGGAGGACATTTGTGGCAATTACAAAAGGCTCTAGGAAGCTTGAGAGGACACTTTTTTAAAATAAAAAAAAAACAGTAATCCAAAAAAATTTTATATAATCAAAAATTATTTTTTTAAGGACAATGTCTTATACTATATGTCTTCATGAAGTATGTATTGCGAATAATTATAAAATTTGTCAATGTTACAAAGGAACTCTTTGGATAAAAAAACAAACGACTAGATTCGTTGTAAAACACACACACAAATTAATATAACAGCAGATCAATAAATTCTATTTATATTACAAATATGTGATTATATTCCCAGTGGGATCCTTTAATTATTGCAGTTTACTTTTAAATATTTAGCTGAGGAAGATATATGCTTTAGCAGAAACGGCTTTGTTAGTGCAAATTATAGTTTTTACCGATTCAATTTATATACGTTTCCTTACATCTGCCTATTGTGCGTTATTCAGGGAGATTAGTCTGTCCACGTTACTGTTTGTGTCTGGTATAGGGAAAAAAAACTGTTTAAAACGATATTAAAAACAAGTAAGAGAGTTCAGTCGGGTAACACGGTTTATGATTGTGTGGAATTTCAGAAGATTCGAGTAAGTAGTTTATAAGGTATTAAAGAATCAATAGTATATAGTGGACCCACATGACCCATCTTCGAACTTAGCTGGAGATAGAGAAAAGTGTGTTACACTTTTGGCTCGTAGAAAATGATATACTCGTATACCCTCCTCTCTATGGTGAGGGGATAAAAACATATTGACGTAAGTCGTATTGAAGTTCCATTGATTAACTACGAGTAATAAATTTCACCGTTGAGTCACCCATTCAAACAAAACTTTGATAATCAAAGCCAAGATTGTTCCAACTATAAAAATATATTTGAAGCATTATAAAAAGGAGGACAAATCCCACATTTTTGAAAAAAATGTGGGAGGTAAAAAAGGAGGACATGTCCTCCCAAAGGAGGACGTATGGTAACCCTGCTCAGGTATCAATATTAGGACCTATATTATTCATGCTTTACATTAATGATCTCAGGTCATCCGTTGTTAGTTCTGAACTCTCTATTTACGCAGATGACATTCAATTATTCTGTTCGTTAGATTCAAATTCCCTTGATCAATGTTTAAGACTTTTAGACGGAGATATAGGACGTATTTGCTCTTGGGCAACAATAAATAATTTAAGAATTAATGTCGAAAAGACAAAATGTGTAATATTCCGTAGAGGGCAAAGATCCATTGTAGATCACGACATAACTGTGCAGAGTATTGTTATTACTTCAACGGATGATCTAAGGTGGCTTGGATTTAATGTTGACTGCGACCTTAAGTTTACCAACCATATTACTCATACTTGCTCTTAAATAAATCTTATTCTCAGAAAACAGTCTTAATGTGATTTTACCTGGTCGAATAAAATATCTGTTGGCCCATTCCCTTCTAATGCCTAATATAATTTACGGTATAGAAGTTGTTACTGGTACTAACATACGTAGACTTTCTACTTGCTTCCATGGCATTTTAAGATATGTTTATGGAAATCGTTGAAGAAGTAACTACGATCACTTTAGTAAACAACTTTTGGGCTGTTCGTTTGAGCGCTTTCTCGATATGAGATGTCTATGATTTTTCTCTCGTGTCATTAAATCTGGCAGACCATCTTATCTTTTTAATTTCTAGTAGAAATTCTCAAATTCGTATTGAACACTTCAACCGAACGATTCATGAACAATCATTTGCAGTTCGTATTGCAAGACTATGGAACCATCTTCCCTCCAATATCAAGATTTTTTCAATAACCGCAAGAAAATTTAAGGAAATTCTACTTCGTTACTATTCTCAATTAGAGGAATAAATTCGTGTTTGGAGTTCTCACTGATAATCTTTACATACATGTGTATAAAAGCCTGATAAATTCCATGTGATTTATGTTTAGAAAATGTGCGTTTTAAGGGTTTTAGTATTAAGTCTAGTTTACGAAATTTTTCCCAATGAATTGTATTCCTATCAATATATAGTCCAAATATGGGCTTTAGTTGATAAATAAATGAAATAAAAAAAATAAAAATAATATTTTTCTTTATTCAAAATTTTTAATTTAAATTTAATGGCTAAACAATTCAAATTAATGTAGCTAAATATATATACTATGGGAAAATGAGAAAATAGAATTATGAAATTCATTGCGCGGTTTTTATTTATTTCCTATTCTTTTCCCATTGCACTGGGCAACGGAAACCCACTTTATAATTTTGTCTAAGCGGAAATTTTGCTCTGGAAGCTATAAAAAATTGTTTGAGAAAATAAAACAAGGTCTAATTCATAATGTGTTATTTCCTAATTAGTGGCTGCTCTTGCAAAATGTAGATAAAAACCACTTAACTGTTTTGTGGTATCATTTACATAGTAGAGCCATCCATCCTCCGATGCACACGTTCCCATCGTGCTCATCACCCTCTCTCCAGCTATATTCCTGGTGACTATGAGATTGTCCTCCAGCAATATCTTCTGCCCCAACTTCACATACATGGGCCAACAGACGGCAGAGACTGTTTGAAAGCAACATTAAAAAAGGATTTCAAAATGTATGCGGTGGTTGTAGCCGGGTAAAGAAAACTTTTTGTTGGATGCCGGCTACAATGGAAACTTTGGCACCCATTCCCACACCAACGCAGTGGCGACCAATATCGGAATGTTCATTTCAATTATTCTACGTATAGAAAACTCATTTAAAACGGAAATATTACCAACATTAAGCACTTTACGAGCCCAGCGCCAGCGAAACACGCGGCTTCCATTTGTAGTTCATAAAATCCAATCTGCCGAGTGTATGAATAGTACATTATGCAAAGCACTTAAAAATGTTAATTAGGGACATTTTAGTGTGAAGGCGACAATTAACCAAATCTACTTACTTGTTCTACTCCCATCACCATCATCGTCACCGTCATCATCCTGCTTCGCTTCCCCTCACACTCCCGCTCATCGTCATCATCGTCGTATCAACATCACCAACGCCATCGTCATAGTTTAACGTCCTGGCCCGTGCCATTGCCACCCGCAGACAGTTTTATGTTAATGTGCCAGGAGGCATACAATTTCATTTTTCATGCTATATTATCCGCGCGCGCTTCTACTACCCCTCCGGCCACACCGTGCACCTCAGCAAAGGCAGTGCCAAGGAAAAGGGACTGCCGTTGTTCGTGCTAAATCTCTTATTCATTTGCTTATTCAACAAGTTTGTCTGTGCGAGAGTGTCCTGGCTAAAAGTCGTATGTATATATATAATATATATATCTATATATATATATACGAGTATACGTACTATACATGTACGTATGTATTTATATTTGTATGTGGTGTGTATGTATACTTTGTTCTTCATCTCGACCCTTCATAATGGAGTGTAATGTACAAGAACATCATGATTTAATTGAAATTTAAATATTTATTTTTCTCAACCTTCCACCCCAGTGCCGCCTCCAACTCTGTACATAATCCCTATCGGTCCGTCTGTCGGCCTGCTTGGCTACCACGAGACGAATGTAATGAAAACATAATTAGTACAAGTATCTTAACCTTATACTTACACTTAGTCTCGTATACGAATTCACAGACGGACGGACATTCGCACACTCCGACGCCAAGGCTGTTCCAGTCACCGATTGATGGAACTGATATCAACTTGTTGCTTGCTGGGAATGGGTGTTGTCCTTGCACGTACAATAGGCAATCCAAGCAATCAATACCGTAGGTAAGTAAGACTTTGTACGAGTATGTATGTGTGTTCGTGTGCGTTTCAATCTGTCTAAAGCAGGAATGGGGTAAACCGATGGTGTGATGATTATGGCGCTACCGAGTGAGATCTAATTGAATAAATAGGAAATGTACACCTTAATTGGTTGTGATTCGTCGTCCAATTCACATGTTGTTTGATTCCGGAGCAATTGGCAAGAAGCCAACCAGCCAACAACTCTTTGGATTTGGTTTGCTCCTTTGGGTGATGACGCCGTGCTCCGAGCAGACACGAAAAGTTGGCAACTGTTTGCTGAAACGACACAACAGTTGTTTGTTTATTTAATTGAACTATTCGATGTAAGCGATTGGATTTGGATATAAGTACATACTACACTCAGAAAAAATGCTTTTCTTTAATGTTTGTGTTAATTAAAGAAGAATGTACAAATCTTCAGATGTGTCACATTGATTTGTTGAATTAAACATCTTTATATATATATCGCACCTGTTCAACAAATTACCCTAACTAAAAACCAGTAAGGAAAGGCAGAAAGTCGGGCAGGGCCGACTATATAATACCCTACACCTCCCTAACAATGCGATAAGGGTCATTGCGATAATAATTTGGAATAATTGGTAAATGGGTAGGGACATATTATCTAATTCTGAACCGATAACTGCTTATTAAGCAATATTCGTTCCTAAATTGAGAAACATATTTCTGGAAAATTTTAATGATCGGAAGTAAAGTACAACTTCTATAGCGCTTTGATACCAAATCAGGAGGAACATATATACAGATGTTATATATAAATCTGAACCGATTTTCCCTGAATACTTATTCATGTAAAAAGACATCTTTCTGTCGAATTTCGTACTGATCGGATATAAAATACAGTCTCTACAGCGCTTACATGTCAAATCGGGGGTAACATATATATGGGGGCTATATCTAAATCTGAATCGATTTTCTCCGAATTTGGCAGTATTTCTTCATGTAGAAGGAAACCTCTTTTTGCCGAAGTTTGCACTGATCGGATATAAAATAACATTTTTACAGCGCTTAAATGTCAAATCGGGGCTTCGTTTATATGGGGCTATATCTAAATCTGAACCGATTTCTTCCAAATTTAACAGTGTTCATTCAAATAATAGGAAACCTCTTTCTGCCGAATTTCATACTGATCGGATATAAAATACAGTTTTTACAGCGCTTACATGTGAAATCGGGGGTAACGTATATATGGGAGCTATATCTAAATCTGAACCGATTTCTTCCAAATTTAACAGTGTTCATTCATATTATAAGAAACCTCTTTCTGCCGAATTTCATACTGATCGGATATAAAATAACATTTTTACAGCGCTTACACTTCGGGGGTAACATATATATGGGGGCTATATCTAAATCTGAACCGATTTTAACCAAATTCAATAGGGATCGTCCTTGGGCCAAACAAAATATATGTGTAAAGTTTCGTCGAGATCGGACTATAATTGCGACCTGTACTTTGATTACAAGAATACATGCACAGACAGACGGACATAGCTTTTGGGTGTTACAAACAAATGCACAAAGTTATAATACCCTGTACCACAGTGTGGTGTAGGGTATAATAAAGAATCAGTATAAGCCAACAACTGTTTCCGTAAATATCAAATTATCTTAAAATTGCAAAATTGCTATTCTTTGACAAGATGGCTTTTAATCCCACAGCAAATAAAAATACAACTAACTTATAATAAGAAATATTACAATTGGTATTTTTGTTGTCTTTTTCTAAATTAGCAATATATATTGTTGCTCTAAATCTAAAATAAATAATGATGGATGGAGGTGTAGGTTATAATTAAATAATTTTAACAGAGAGGAACAAAGATATGTCAAAGAAATTTTGCACATATCTTTGTTTTGGCCCAAGGATAATCCTATTGAAATTGGTAAAAATCGGTTCAGTTTTAGATATTGCTCCCATATATCTACTTCCGATTTGGCATAGATGCACTATATAAGCAACAATTTTTAACCGATCTGAATAAAACTTGCCAGCAATAAGTTTTTGATGTACAAGCTGACAACACTAAATTCAAGAAAACCGGTTTAGATTTAGATATATGCGTAGAATCCGTATTTCACCTTCAATAATTTTAAAATTTAGCAGGATGGAGAATACACAACAAATTTGGGACAATTTTTCATTATTTCTCATCATAATCTCCTTGTTGCTCGATACATTTTTTCGATAACCTGTTTATAGTAAGAACTGTCTGGCTCCTGAAATAGACATCAACCTCCACCTCTTTATTGCTGGCAAATCATTTTCCGCCAAACAATTTTTCATATTTAGAAACAAAAAATAATCCGAAGAAGCTAAATCTGATGAATAAGGTGCGCGCTGAAGCAGTTCGAACTTTAATTCATTAATTTTGGTCATCGATATAGTGGATGTATGAATTGGTGCATTGTCTTGATTGTGAGCAAACGCGGCACCCATCTTGCGCAAAGCTTTCTCATTATAAAATTTTCCATCAATGTGCGATGTATTGCTTCTGAAATGGCTATGACTTAAGCTAGCTCACGAACCTCCAATACCAATTTGTGAACTTTTTTTAACCATTTCTGGCGTGGATACATCAATTTATCGACCACTACGGTGTTCGCCTTGGCAGCTTGTTCGGCCCCGTTTAAACTTTGCCACCCAATTTGTATACCCTATACCACACTGTGGTCCAGGATATTATGAGTTTGTGCATTTGTTTGTAACACCCAAAAGGAGAAGAGATAGACCCATCGTTTATTATACCGATCGGAATCACTTCCTGAGTCGATTAACCATGTCCGTCCGTCCGTCAGTTCGTCTGTAGATGTATCCTTGTCATCAAAGTGCAGGTCGTAATTTAGGTTCGATTGTGATAAAATTTAGCACACGCACTTTTATAGCCCAGGGATAATCCTTATTGAAATTGGTGAAAATCGGTTCACATTTAGATATAGCCCCCATATGGTGAAATTCATGAAAAATGTCCTGCCTAAAAATAAAGGTTGTCCAATTTTGTTCAAATTTTGTTTATGAATGGTGCTATATACAAATAATGTATCCGCCAAGATTTGGAAATTTTCGTTGAATATTGGTAGCATGGGCGGTGGTCCAAAATTTACTCTTCAAGCCAAGGTGTTGTTGTTTGATTATTTCTTGTGCTTCAACCACCAAATATAAGAATATTTTGTGACACGAATGTTGAGGATTTTTTCATGGGCTTTCGAATGGTTGAATCGTTTTTCTCAAAAATTTGCAATCTGACCTCATAAACGCGAAATTAATCACAAAAAATTAATTTTCGCGGATTCGGATATAATTAATTTTTTTTAAATATTTTTAGATTAATAAGCTGATTTTCCCCCATATGTGTGCAGATTTTCAAGATGGCGTTTTTTGACACTCCTGAGGAAATAATTTTTAAAAATTTCTCTATCTAAAAAAATTGGGTTTAAACATTTTAATATTTATATTTTGTTGTTTGATCGTTATTAGATGTTAAGCTTTTGCATAAAAGTAACTTATGATACACTAATCTTTTGATTTATTCGCTTCCTTCCAAATTTGCTCATTTAACGTGGTATTGCAAAAATAAATAAACAATGGATTTTTGTGGTGTTGGTCTTCATTAGATAACGAGTTTAAAATTTAATCACAGTCACAGTCTAGTGGACTTGAATTAAATATTATTTGCTCAGGAGTGTCAAAAACGCCATCTTGAAAATCTGCACACATATGGGGGGAAATCAGCCAAATTCGGGGAATATCGGTTCAGATTTAAACATAGTCTCAATGTATATGTTACACCCGATTTGACATGTAAGCGCTGTAGAAACCTCACTTTATAACCGATCAGTATGAAATACGGCAGAGAGAGTTTTCTTATTACATACACTGAACACTGCCAAATTCTCATCGCAATGCCCATTTTCGCATTGTTAGGGAGGTGTAGGGTATTATATAGGCGGTCTCGCCTGATCTTCTGTCTTTCCTTACTGGTTTTATATAAAATATATTTGGCAAAAATTTCTAAACAATAACATACACTGAACACTGCCAAATTCTCATCGCAATGCCCATTTTCGCATTGATAGGGAGGTGTAGGGTATTATATAGGCGGTCTCGCCTGATCTTCTGTGTTTCCTAACTGGTTTTATATAAAATATATTTGGAAAAAATTTCTAAACAATAACTTTGTTTGTGTGTAAATATATATTTTATTTATGAACGCAAATGTACTTTGTTCTAATATATAAATATATGCGTTCCAAACAAAATTTCTTGATTTTCACTCCGGAGGAAATAATTTTTAAATCAAGTCCACTAGGCTGTAATTGGGATTAATTTTTAAACTCATTATCTAATGAAGATCAACACCGCAAAAATCCATTGTTTATTTATTTTTGCAATACCACGTTAAATGAGCAAATTTGGAAGGAAGTGAATAAAATCAAAAGTTTGGTGTATCATAAGTTACTTTTATGCAAAAGCTGAACATCTAATAAACAACAAAATATAAATATTAAAATTTTTTTAGATAGAAAAATTTTTAAAAATTATTTCCTCAGGAATGTCAAAAAACGCCATCTTGAAAATCTGCACACATATGGGGGAAAATCAGCTTATTAATCTAAAAATATTTCAAAAAAAATTAATTATATCCGAATCCGCGAAAATTAATTTTTTGTGATTATTTTCGCGTTTATGAGGTCAGATTGCAAATTTTTGCGAAAAATGGTTCAACCATTCGAAAGCCCATGAAAAAATCCTCAACCTTCGTGTCACAAAATATTCTTATATTTTGTGATTGCAGCACAAGAAATAATCAAACAACAACACCTTGGCTTGAAGAGTAAATTTTGGACCACCGCCCATGCTACCAATATTCAACGAAAATTTCCAAATCTTGGCGGATATATTATTTGTATATAGCACCATTCATAAAGAAGATTTGAACAAAATTGGACAACCTTTATTTTTAGGCAGGACATTTTTCATGAATTTCACCATATATATGTATGTTACTCCCGATTTAACAAGTATGTAAGCGCTGTAGAAATTGTATGTTATATCCAATCAGTTGCTGATCATTCGCAGTGAACGGACGTGTTTATCACATAGTTACCAGTACCTATTACGCAATAGCAAAAATCTGTACAAAGTCTGTAAGGCCTACATCGTAGTACCTATTACGGTCTAATACAGACAAAATAAAAATAAATTCTCTTGACGGGGATGCCTTCGTGTTCCGATGGAGCGCGGTTCCCCAATCGTCCGACTGTCCGTCCGTTGGTCTTGGCCAAAGCCGACCACACCAAAAATGGTGAAAATCTCCCCCAAGTACTCACAACAGGTGGTGCGGTGAGGGGTAATCGTCATGTCCGACCGTCAAAACGGAAGCACAATGAGCATCGTGTAGCGCTCAGAGTTTTGACGAAGTTGGAGGCTGTTGAGGTTTCGGCTCTTACCGAAAAACAAAAAGAGTCACTTACCTGGGCTAAAGGCGTCATAGATGCTTCTAAGGCCAATGAGTCGGCTGAAAGAGCCACAAATTCAGCTGTGTTAACGGCTAATAAAGTAAAACGAATCAGATCACCTGATGAAACCCTGCCTTCGAAAAAGGCAAGAGGCCCTAATGTCACCATCAACAGGACACTCACCAAGCCCTTCAATGAAGTGGCGAAGGAGAGTCTAGTGATGGCTGTTATAGACAGAAGTAGTGAGGATGGATCCATCCTCAAGGACAAATGGAGTCATGTACAATCAGCCATTATGGCTCACTACCTCGATGTCCGTAGAGAAATGCCGGGCAAACCACCAATCTGCAACGATGCAGGATGGCATCAGAGGAGAGTAAAGCTCTTATATTTCGGTGATGCCAGATCAGTACACCTGTATAAGGCTGCTCTGAGTCGAGCGGGTGAGGTGTGGCCGGGTGCCCAGTTGGATGTTGTCGAAAAAAACAACATCCCTAGTCACCCTAGAGCCATCACCTGGGTTACAGAAGAGCCCTCCAACCCGGCTGACATCTTAGAAATAATAAAAGATTCCAATCCTGGTCTGCCGGCCCATAATTGGAGAATCAGCAAGGTGGGTGAGGCGGATGGTAAAAAGCGGCAGGTCAATCTTATCCTAAACGCTGAATCCACCTCCCATATACAAGGTGCGAGTGCAACTCTACAATATGGCTTCGAGACTATAGTCTTGAAGATATACAAGCAGGATATAGCTCCCACTGCAGAAGGTGAGTCGTCCACCGTGGCACTTCCTGGAAGTGCGGAGGTACCCACGCCTATTATTTCTGGTGACTCCAACTCTAACAGAAGATCTGTAACGTCCTTCTCTGAGGACAAAAGCTCTACTTCGGACACAGAGAGGCTGAGGGGAGTCTCCGGACTCTTTGACGCATCTGGCGGGGACATGCTTCTCGACGATACGGACGAAGAGTTCGATAACACCCTTGTCGGGGTGGATGTTAATCTGTCAATTACCAATGATGGTAAGAATTCTACAGATTAACCTCCATCACGCTAAAGCAGCCTCAGCGGCTCTATTGCTGCGCCTGTACACAGGCGCAGTAGACATCGTCCTGATACAGGAGCCCTACGTAGTGGGAGGAAGGGTGTGCGGTATTAGGACACCCAACTTTAAACTGCTTGTGGCCAACTGTGAAGGCACTCCAAGAACCTGCATTTTGGCCAGGAAAGATCTAAGTATCTTTCTCCTGACTAATTTAAGTGGTAAAGACCAAACAGCTGCTAGCCTGGAGATCGGTAATCGCATATATTGGGTGGTCTCCAGCTACTTGCCTTATGAATCTGTAGTACCGACTGCTCTATTCAGGGAAGTAGTGGAAGAAGCAACGTCTGAAGAGATCGAGCTGATTATTGGCGCAGACACGAACGCTCATCATACTATCTGGGGTAGTACGGATATAAACAATAGGGGTGATTCGCTTCTTGACTTTATTCTAACTACCAACCTTAGTATTTGTAACATAGGTAATAAACCGACCTTTACAATTAAAGACAGACAGGAGGTACTCGACGTAACGTTTGCTACTGACCGGCTGTCAGACAAAATTATTGGGTGGAATGTACTGGACGACCACTCATTCTCAGATCACCATTATATTGAGTTCAAACTCGCGGAAAAAGCGCCTAAACCTGCCGTCCACAGAAATGTAAGGAAGACAAAGTGGCACCTGTATGAGAAGAATTTCAAGAAAGTCCTCAACTCTAAACTTCTGTACGAGCCGAATGACAAAGCCGGTCTGGATAATCTGGTCGATCATATCACCACATCATTCAATAGTTCCCTTGAAGAAGCCTGTCCGAAAACAAGGTACAAGGGTAAAACTAAACCCCAATGGTGGACTTCTGAGCTAACGGCTATGAAAAATACCTGCAACAAGCTATTCAATAAGGCTAAATCTACTGGGGTCGCTAATGATTGGGATGCCTATAAAGAGCAACTCAAGATCTATAAGAAGGAGCTTAGAAAGGCGCAAAGGCGCTCTTGGTATACCTTCTGTGGTGAAGTGGAAAAGGTCTCCGACGCCGCTAGGCTGAGGAAGATATTATCTGCTTCACCCTGTACAGTGGGATATTTACAGGATGAGGCAAATAACTGGAGCAAAAACAGCGAGCAGTCGCTCAATGTACTGCTCGACACACATTTCCCGGGCAACTCTGTAACAGAACCCGAGGATCAGCAGGACCAACAAGAGTGCGAGTGGACTGCGAGCGTCGCTAGCTTCTTGACTGAGAGATCCAGAATAAGCTGGGCTATTAACAGCTTTGAGCCCTTCAAGTCACCTGGACCAGATGGCATCACTCCAGCAGAAATGCAGAAAATGTTAAAGTACATTATCCCCTGGCTGGAGAAAATTTATGTAGGCTGTATCAGGCTTTCATACGTCCCTAATCGGTGGAGGGATACCAAAGTGGTATTCATACCTAAAGCGGGAAAGATATCACACACTAGGCCAAAAGACTTCAGACCAATTAGCCTATCCTCCTTCCTATTGAAAGGTCTGGAAAGACTGTTAGATCATTTCATTAGGGAAAACCTGGATACAAAACTCCTGTCGGGGAACCAACATGCCTACAATAAGGGCAAGTCTACAGAATCAGCCCTGCACGAACTTGTGAGCACTATCGAATCGTCCCTGCATTTCAAGGAATTCACCATGGTGGCATTTCTTGACATAGAAGGGGCTTTTAACAACATTCACTCAGATGCGGTAATTGCGGCACTGTCACATCTAAAAGTTAACAATAGTTTGATTAGACTAATTCAAAGTCTGCTCACCAGAAGACGCATAACAGCATGTCTAGGGTCCACAACTCTAACAAGGTATGTAAACAGAGGGACCCCGCAAGGAGGAGTACTGTCTCCACTAATTTGGAACCTAGCGGTGAATGAAATCATGCTAGATCTAGAACGTTGTGGCTGCAAGGTCGTGGCATATGCGGACGACGTGGCAATCGCAGTGAGTGGCAAATTCGTAAACGTCCTCAGAGACATCCTACAGGTGGCTCTGAACAAGTTGGTTAGATGGGCCAGAAGCAGCGGTTTGGGCGTTAACCCCAACAAGACAGAATTGGTTCTCTTTACTAGGATGAATAATGTCCCACATGTGGACCCTCCACCTCGGATAAATGGAACAGATCTAGTCTTTTCTGAAAGTGCAAAATTTTTAGGAATAATTCTAGATAGGAAAATGTTATTTAGACTTAACGTATTGGAACGTGTAAGGAAGGCCAACGTCGCCCTATATTCCTGCAAAAAGGCTGTAGGGTCGCGGTGGGGACTCTCTCCTAAAATCGTCCACTGGATATATATAGCAGTAGTTCGTCCAATACTGTTATACGGTATTGTGGTATGGTGGACGGCAACTGACAAACTAACCATTACCAACCTACTAACAAAGGTTCAGAGAACTGCCTGCCTGAGCATAAGCGGAGCCTTAAGGACTACAGCGACCGAGTCTCTACAAGCCCTACTCCATATACTGCCGAATAATATTGTGGCGAGAGAAGTTGCAACCAAAGCGGCAATAAGATTAAACTGCCTATCACTGTGGAGGTACAAGAACTATGGTCACATGAGGATATCAAAGTGTAGTGCTATGGTAACCGACCGACTGGACTATATACCAACTGTGTACACCTTCGAGAGAAATTACATCACTATGATTCCCGCCAGAGACGAATGGGTCGGCAGAATACCAGGTAATAGAAACCATCTCCACTTTTACACGGATGGTTCGAAGCTTGATGAAAAGGTTGGCTTCGGAGTACACTGTGAAGAACTTAGTCTGGATATAGCTCACAGACTACCAGATACCTGCAGTGTCTATCAAGCCGAAATAATGGCAATATGGGAAGTCGCCAAGTGGCTGAGTCGCAACATAGTAACCAACACTGGCGTTGTCATTTACTCGGACAGTCAGGCTGCCATCAATTCTCTGGAGGCAACATCCCTAAATTCACAAACAGCCCTCGACTGCCGCAGATCTCTTAACGAGATGGCTGAGCAGTTTAATATACACCTCATATGGGTGCCTGGGCATAGGGATATCCCGGGGAACTGCAAAGCCGATGAACTTGCTAGGAAAGGGACGACATTACAAATTCTCGAAGAATTTGCATATATTGGTGCGCCACTATCCACGTGCAAGCTTTGGCTTAGGCAATCAGGCAGTCCAACGAAAGATGGACAGAAATCGGCACCTGCAGGGTAGCTAGACAAATCTGGCCAAGGTATGACCTGAGAAGGTCAAAATATCTTCTCGCACTAGAGAGGAAACGATTGTCTACGTTAGTACAGGTTCTGACGGGACACTGCTTGATCGGCGAACACGCCAAAAGATTGGGTATTGACTCCAATGACTTCTGCCGAAGCTGTGGAGATGAGGAAGAAGTGGAGAGCATTGAGCACTTGCATTGCGACTGTCCCGCTTTGAGTAAACGACGACTGGACATACTGGGGTCGGCCTTTTTAGGCAGCCTAACAGATCTTTCTAGTACTGATATTCGTACTATCGATAAATTTATATATCAAACAGGTTGGTTTCGATGAGGGGCATTTCAGCCCGTGGTAACACTAGGGACCTAAATTGGTCTATGTGAGCTTGTAAAAAAAATACGGCTGCCACCCTAACCTAAACCTAAAACCTAAACCTATATCCAATCAGTACGAAATTCGCAAGAAAAAGGTTTCTGATTACATGAATGCACACTGCCCGATATCCAATCAGTACGAAATTCGCAAGAAAAAGGTTTCTGATTACATGAATGCACACTGCCCGATTCGGGGTAACGTCGTTTCAGATTTTTGCATAGCATATACATATATGGAACGTTTGTTCAGATTTTTGCATGTAAACGCTGTAGAAACTGTATTTTATATCCGATCAGTACGAAATTCTGCAGAAAGAGGTTCCTTGTTACACTGATAAATTTGAGGAAAATCTGTTTAGGTTTAGATATAGCCATCATATGATGTTACTCCCGATTTGGCAAGTAAGCGCTGTAAAAACTGTATTTTATATCCAACCAGTACGAAATTCGCAAGAAAGAGTTTTTTTCACCCAGCACATAGCGTACAGACATCAAGCTTGTATGGGAGGGGGAATGGGCCTGGCCAGATTGGTCCACATTTTTGTTCATTTGTTATGTATGAACCGATCTACCATTACACCACATTACATTTGGTGTGAATTGGTAGATCGCTTCCACGTAGTGCACGCTGGGTAACGCCAAATGATCTACCAAGTAGTGGTTTTACTTAAAAAAACTCCCATGACACCGGGCTGTAATGTGACCTCGTGTCCAACGGTGTATGGTTTGCAGTCAGGGGTAAACGACTGTATTTGTACAGAGCCTTGCTGATACATGGGCGCCTTAGAAATTAATAGGTGCTGTGCCACCCAGTCATTGCCGCAGTACCGGGGACTATGCTGTGGTATACCAAAAAAAAATCCCCTAATTCCGGAGTGTTGTGCGTACCGTGTTCATCGGACTTATCAGTCCGCAGTCAGGGGCTACCATAGACTGTGTTTTGACTAGGGATGTAACGAAAGTGACTTTAGCGAATGCGAAAGCGAATATTGAAATGTATTTCTTGCGAATGCGAAAGCGAATAGTGAAATATGCATTTTTGCGAAAGCGAATGCGAATGCGAATAATAGTGTGACCCCTTAGTACCAATAAAATGAAGGAACTAAATTGATACTTCTCCAGGATATTCAAGTATTAAGAATGTATTCCATATTTTTTCCTCTTGTTACCACAAGGACAAGCATATTTGTCAACTGTTTTGAAGAAAAGTGGAAGAGGTTTTCATTGGTATTAATATCTTCAAAAAGTGTGAAGCGAATAAGAAGATATAACACTTTTAACAAATGGAAGCGAATACTGGAATATATTTTTGCGAAAGCGAATGCGAAAGCGAATAATCCAAAGTTGGTTTTTGCGAAAGCGAATGTTAAAATGATGCGAATAATTCGCGTTCGCATATGCGAATGATAATGGCGGTCATCAACAGGGGAGAGGAAGACGGCAACCTCCCCAAGAGCCAGTAAAGTGAGATAGAGAACGCACTGTGCTTTGTTTTCTCCAATGTTCGTGAGGAGCTGCCGGTTCCGGCTCCCGATTGTGTCGGCGTAGGCAGGTATCAGGGCCGCATAAAACTTATACGATTTAGTAATATGCGCTCTGTTGAGTGCTATCGCTATCGCATCCATAGATTCCTGCTATATCATCTGAAGGGTGACTAAGACGCTGAAGGGTTTCCAACTGGCAACTGGAAGGTCGGTTGATTGGTTGAGGCGGATGGGCATCGGAGGCACGCAGTATTTATACTGAATGCCGAGTCTCTACGGAATTATTTCATATGGATTCAGAAAAATCCGAAGTAAGGTGTATAAGAGCGATGAGGGAGGAAATTCGAAAAATACTCCTCCAGATAACACTGGTGTAGTATCTAATGAAGATCCTCCATTTTCGCAAGTATCAGAGCAGCATATGGCGGGAATTTGCGTTTTACCCTTTACCGATATGTTTCAACGTGCCGAGAGCTCGTCATCGTGGGATCGGAATAATCCTGTAAGGATGAATCCGGTGATGAAGCCTGACAATGGTCCGGTTCCAACAGATAAACCTCCAACACTATAAGGCAGCATCAGCTGCCTCAATTAGTTATGCCGAGGAGGTGCAGTAGGAAGCTCTTCAAAAGGGCAAAGGCCACAAGAGCCCCACATGACTGGCACACATACAAGGTAGAATTCAAATGGTACAAAAAGGAGTTGAGAAAGGCTCAAAATAAATCTTTGATAGATTTTTGTAGTGGTGTAGAAAGCTCGTCTGAAGCCTCAAGGTTACAGAAAATATAAGCCTCAATACCTTGTACTATTACCTCAAGAAAGATGATATTTCTTGGACTACGTCCATTGAGGAACCGCTGGGTGTACTGGATAACATTTCCTGGGCAACTCTGAAGAGGTATTGAATACTTCAGTTCGGGATTCCGTTGAAGTTCAGCCACCAGAGGTTGCCAACGAGATTGTAACGAAATCTAGAATTCTTTGGGCTATCAAAAGCTTTACAGCCTGTTTCTATTTCGCACGAAAGCGATGCGAACGAAGAACAGCTGATTTTAGACCTACTAAAAGGTATCAGAACGTCAAAGTGACTGCAAACATAATGGCTAATGCCAGTTAGTAGGTCTAAAATCAGCTGTTTTTTGTTCGCATCGCTTTCGTGCGAAATAGAGAAACAGGCTGTTAAACCTTTACGTCGCCATAACCAGACAAAGTCTCGACGGCGGAGATACATGCAGTGGCTGATACATTTGCACCCTGGCTCAGTGATAAACATGTTGTATCAATCAAGTATACATACCAACAAAATGGAGAGGGACCATGGTTGTTTTCATCACAAAAGCGGGAAAACCGTCATACACTGAAGCTAAGGATTTCCGGCCAATTAGTCTGTCGTCATATCTCATTAAAACTCTGGAGAGACTAACAGATAGTTACCTTAGGGCTAAAATTGATCACAAGCTACTCTTCACTCAACAGCATGCATACAGCAAGGGCAAGTCCATCGAAACCGCCCAGCATGATGAAGTCACCTATATTAAAGGATCCCTCTCTGTTAAGGAATATACTATAGTAGCTTTCTTAGATATATGTAGGGGGTGCCTGGATACTTTCAGAGACATCTTGGTGTTAACCTGACCATGACGGAACTAGTTGTTTTCACCAGGAGAAATAAGGTACCACAAGTTACACCTGTCGCCTTGGCGGGTATTGAAATTCCCTTCTCTGAAATCGCAAAATACTTAGGTATTTCACTAGACACGAAGTTACACTTCAAATTCAACATTTTTGAACGGAATGGCTGCTATATGTATCACCGGTGCGCTGAGAACGATACCAACTGCGGCACTAAATGTTATACTACATTTAATGCCACTAGATGTTATAGCAGTGCAATATGCCGCATGTACTGCGAATAGACTCAGGGAACTGTCACTATGATCAGGAAATGGCTACGACATAGTGTCATTCTAGAAAGAATGCCCAACCTTCCGGGTACTGCTGATTACACTATGACTGAGCCACTATTTGACAATAAGTATCTGATAGATCAGAATGGAATGGTCGTATCCCAGTACAGAGGAGATTCATTAAATTCTATACAGCCGGATAGCGGAATGGCTGAAAATTAATGTGATGACCAAAGTCGGTATAACTATTTTTTCTGATAATCAGGCTGCTATCAAATCCCTGGAAGCTGCATTGCTGAATTAAAAAGGCCTTGCATAATGTCTTTTGTATTTATAAGCTGTGGAGACGAAGATGAGGAGGAATCAATAGAACACCTTTTGTCTCTTTGCCCCGTTCTCTCTAAATAACGGCTTGGGATCATATTTCTTTGAGTATTTACCTAACTAGGCTGATGTTGGAATCCGCGATTTTTTGAGCAATCAATTTGGTTCAACGGATAACTTATGTTTTGAAATAACTTATGTTTTCCCCTTACGATCTTGTGGTAACACAATGGACTGGATAGTCTAATGGTGATTTCTTTTGTGCCAAAAAATTCTAATTTTTTTCTGCCTTTCGCAGAAATGCCTTTTTGTTCCCATTTGCACGGTGCAAAAATGCAACATTTCAGCCCTGTATTTAATCGAAGGGTGGACGCTGCCTTACAAAACAGATGTTTTTGAGAGTCGAGCGAATAGCCTAAATACGTGCGTGCTTTTTTCTAATAATGTTTGGTCAGATGCTTTATTCAGGCGGTGCCGTGGTTTAGTTTTTTAGTTTTTTTAGTGAGTTAAAAAGCTATTTTTTGCATTTTTGTTTTCAATTCTGACCATAAAAAATGCAGCAGTACAAGAGGGTGTAGGCGACATTATTAAAATGCTTCTCTCTGACAGGGCAATATCTTTTTTTAGAAAAGAAAACACTATAAGTCAGTCTGTTTTACAGGCTGTCACTCTTAACTTAACCTAACCTTACATACTCGTACATGAATAAAAAAAGCCAAATTTGGGTAAAATCGGTACAGATTTAGATATAGTCCCCATATATATTTTTATCGCCATTACTACTGATTACAACCTTTATCGAAAACTCTGAATTTGTTTTCACTAATTGTTTGCCAATTTAAGTTAATGTCAAATACGAGGAAATTCCCCAAGTTATTCTGAAGCGCAATATCATTATACTAATTATAAACATTTGCGCTTGGTTTTCACACCAAAAAAGTACGTATAAATATAATAACATTTCTATCTCACATTTTAAATTTTTACAATTACAAATATACAACCTTAAAACTACATTGTTGTGTTTATAATTATTGTTCAAATTGTGATGTTTATCGGTGATTAAAATCTACTGCTAGTTGTTCGTGTCCGTCTAAAATTTGACATAACACGTACAAATTCAACATAACGCGACCTAAGAGTGTAAAGGCGCTAAGTCCAATATTTAAAATTGTACAGGAGAGGCAAAATACTTACTGTATATGAATGTTTTTACAAAGGGATTATAGACTTAGCGCTTTTACGATTCAGCTTTTAAAGATAATAAAGCATAATTTTTTTTGGCTTTTTGTTTTCAAATCGGTGTATATCCAACTTATCTTACACTGAAAAAAAAATAGTAATAAAACTAATGATGACACATTCTTATATTAAGTATGCTACCTCGGCATCAATTCAATGGAAATTTTCATTATAATAATGAAAATTTACACGTTTTTTACGAAATTTTCCTTAATATAAAGTTTTTTTAATTTGAATTAATGACTATCTAATCATTAGTTTTGTGTACGCGCTTCTTTAAATGTACGCATTTAAATTAAAAAAAAATCATTATTTTTGTGCCAATCCGCATTATTTTAAGTAATATTTCAATACTTTTAAGGATTTTTTACATTAACACTATGACGTAGACATGTCATAGTTTTAATGCCGAATCGGACTTAATTAACAGTATGAGATATTTGAGTAATAAATTTAAGGCTATGCTCCCCTTAAAGGAAAGGCTGCCTTGGTAATAAATTTTATGACTATTGTCATTATTTTTAAGAATACATACGAGAGAATTATACAATCTCTCCCTCCCTCTCTCGCTCGGAGAATCAGTTTTGTTTGGTAATGTGTGAATCAATAATTGTTACACGGGGCAAAATCACCTTTTTTGATATGTTTGAATCGAAAGAAAATATATTTGGAACACAAATTTTTAAATATTATATATTTCTGAGCAAATAAATTTTATTTGAAAATCAATAAAATGTATTTGGAACGCATTTATTAATATATTACAACAAAATTTATTTGCAAACTAAATTTCTCAAATAAAATATGTGTTTAAATACAAATAAAATTATTGTTTAGGAATTTTTCCAAATATATTTTATTTAAAAAAATTTTCAAAACATTTACTGACTTTTTCGAAATTCAGTTTTAATTTTTCCTTGTTTTCGAATTAGACCTCCCAGTTATGATACCAAACGTTTATTTAAATCGATCATTTAAATTTTCTGAGTATTCCAAGCCATCATTAGTTGTCAATCCTCTAAGCAATTTATTTTAATCCAAGATTATACGATTTCAATTATTATTATTTTACGAATATTTAACATTTCTAAAAAATTAACTTTGAGTTACTGAAAAATTTAACACAATTTATGTATTTTCCGAATACTTAAGCAAATAAATATTTGTTTCGGAAATAATAGTCCCAAATAATAACATATTGGGATGTAAACAAAGATTTGTTTAGAACGATATCTTCCCAAGTATATAATTTTTGTATATACCAAATACTATATGTTTAGAGTGTACCCTGAATATATATATGTTTCAAGCCGAATATGTTTGGGACAATATACTACAGAAGCGATTTTTTTTCAGCGTGTATGGAATGCTAGAAGAGAAAATAGAGAACAGTTCTGTTGTTCGTTTTCTTTTAAATCGTCAGTTATTTACAAGCGATGGAAGGAAACGGTTGTCTGTTTTCGGGACGCGGATTGTGAAAAAATTTGGTTGCTGTGAATATGTAAGTATACGTGCATACATACGTGCATTTTGCACATAAAATAATTTTAATATGGGCTGTTAACAGTTATTTTTGCTAAAGCATAGCAACAACAACAAATGAAACCGTCGTGTACATGTGTGTATGCATGTGGTTATGCCGTCGGCGTCACCATCGATCTCTGTGATAAGGGAGTGCGTGTGTCAGTTATTTTTGCTGTATTTTATTTATGGCGATGTACATGCGTTTTTGAAGGAGATCTTGTTTGTAAGTCCTGTGAAGAGATTTGTGCCAAATGGATGATTAAAATGTGAGTAATAGATTTTGTAATACTGAAAGAGACAATGGGAAAATGTTTAGGTACGTCAAAAATAATATTATTATTCTGAAATAAACATCTTATTGGCAATTACAAAATTAACAAAACACATTTTAATTGAAAGTATTTATTTATTAAAAATACCAGCGCATAATGCAGAAATGTAAAATTATTTGTGGCAATATAGAAATTTATTATTAATAATATGTTATACATATAACTATCTTTTTTAATTTTTTTAGTAAAATAATTTTAGAATGGGTCTTTTGTGAGAAGAGTGGCAAAGTTTACAAAATATTTCAACGTAAGTATTATATTATATATAATATTTCTCTTAGTTTTCAGCGTTTTCCAATTGTGATATGATAAAATTTATTTGCATTTTTTTAGTTTATAGATAATTTGATTTGATTTATTTTCAGAAAAAAATTAATTATTTTAATTTTAGATCACGCAATATTGAAGATAAATGTGATGGATATATGAAAAATGCAGTGCTGAATGCCATTTATAAATTACAACAAATAAGTGAGATTTGGAAACAGTATTTGTAAGTACATATTATGTATTTCTGAACAAATATATTTTATTTGAAAATCAAGCAATTTAATTTGGAACGCATTTACATATTAATGTATTAGAACAAAATATATTTGCGAACTGACGTTCACATATAAAATACGTGTTTTCACACAAACAAAGTTATTGTTAAAAAGTTTTCCAAATATAATTTATTTAAAAAGATGTTTTTCTTTTTTGAATTTTAGTTTAAATTTTTCCTTGATTTCGTGTTCATAATTGCTTCATAAGTACTTCATAATTAAACCTGCTGTTAGATTAGGCCCGTTTGGCCTAATTTTTGTATCGATTCCTTTATAAACGGTAATATATGTATGTATAAATATTGCCTTATAATTTGGTCCAAGGGATATTTTTGTTTTACTAAAATCAAAATAATGAGCGTTTTTGCTAAAAAATAATTGTAAATAAGCTGCTTTCTTTTGACGAAGTATTGAATAAAAATAAATATAAAATATTGTCTTCCATATTCATTTTATATGAAAAATGTAATGTTGACCAAATGGACTCTTAATCTAGGATTCGTACAGATTTGCTAATCTAACACCAGGGTTAAGAATGTCATAAGCAGCATTAGCTTTTGTTTTAAGAAGTAATTTTTAATAAGTTTTTGTAGTTTTGTTTGCTAACAAAACTTAAGATTTTAAAATCTAAGTCACGATTGATTTTTTTGAGAAAATTATTTTTGAGAACTTAATTTATATGAAAAATGTCACTTTCGCCACTTTCAAAACAATCAGTTTCTATTATTAATAATATCTTACATAAATATTTTTTTAACTTTTAGTACAGCAAATTTTGTATGGATCTATTATGAGAATTTGTGTCGTAGAAGAGTGACTAAATATTTCAGTGTAAGTAAGTATATTCCAATGATTTTAATATATCTCTTATTTTTCAACATTTTGTGACAGTTTTATGATAAAATTTATTTTAATACTTTATCGTATATAAATCATTCTGTTTGACTTATATTCAAATTATTTTCATTTGAGTTCGCGAAATTGAACTTTATTTGGATATATGAAAAATGCAGTGGGGAATTAAAAATTTACAAATTGCAGGAAATGAGTGAGCATACAAACTATGTATATGATATAATAATATAATATTTGTTTTATATAATTTCTATTTAAATTCCAGCCAAATTCTAGGTTCAAAATCATTAAGGTCGGTTCCGATAAAAATTGTTCATGGACAACAAATAGAGAAACGAATCCCGCTATAGAATCGATACATAACAATACAATATTCGAATAAAAGTCAAACTTCATAGTGTGTTGGCCGATTTGTCTTTATACAATTACATTTTGTTTTAAATTATTAAATGTTCAAGGTTATACGTAATAAGTATTATATTTTTTTGTATAAAAATATAATACAATATAAAATATAAGAAATAAAATATATATTTAGAAAGATAAAGTGTTGTTTTATTGAATTTTCTATGAATATTAAATGATTTCAAAGAAAATGATTCATTTAAAAGAGTAACATTATAATCAATATAATGTAACGAATTTTCCATACATATTTAAAAAAACTGTATTTAAATTCATGTATGCCTTAAATTAATTACCAGTATATTCTTATATCAAGGACAAACATTTTAAATTTTATTACGATAATGTATTAAATTATATGATATTTTACTAAAAATAAGCACGCGACGTACTTAAATTTACGCAAAAATGTGCTTATTTTAAGGCCAAACATAATTAGTTTTATTACCCAAAATTCTTAATTCTATGAAATGCATCCTCAAATCAAGTACTATTCACGTCTTTAAATTAACTATAAAACCTTCTTATTTTTATAGCGATTGTCTTTGGCTCGAAATCATTGCCGAAATCTTAAACTTTACGAAAAATTCATTGATTTTCAGTACGCTTTTTTTTAGTGTACGCTCCGTTTCAAAAAATACATTTAGGAAAAATTGGACTTAGCGCCTTTTCACTCTTAGGTCGCGATAAACTAAATCGAGCGAGGGCCGTCACCAACATTCTCCCAGGAACAACATACTCCAATCGTCCAAAATAATGGATAATCATTCCTTTCAGGGTCAACCACAACAAACCCACAGTGAGAAATCGTCAAATTGTCCAGTTTGTAATAAACCAACTGACACTCAATACTTCTACCTTTTTAAAAAACTCAATTATTCGTAGAAGAAATCTGGAACTTCAACGGCTCGAAGAAGAGAGACGCCTTGCTTTCGAGCGCGACCGTGAATTTCTAAAGCAGAAGTACAATCTATTAGAGTTTGCGGAGGAAGAATTGGATAACGTCAACTCTCGTGCGTCGAATGAACAGTTCACCCAATTCTCAGCTGCATACAACACAAAATAATCAACAAGATTTATTTGAAACTACGTATATGGCCCTTCCGGATAAGAGCAATGATAATATCATGCCAACAAAAAATCATAATTCAACAAGAAATTCGTTGACCACCGGTCATTATTCATCTTTAGCACAATCTGTAACAATTACGTGGTTCGCTTGCAGAAGGCGCTAGAGGGAGAAGCTCTTCAATCGGTCCAACATATTCTGATCATCCATCCTGCGTCCCCTCTGCGATTTCTGCACCACAATCATTGTTTGGTCAGCCTGAAAAGATTCTTCATTCGCTAAAAACGAAAAAAAATGCATTACACGAATCCAAACAAACTCGATACAATTACCTGGTTTTCGGTGCAATTGCAAAGGGCTACAAGCGACGATAGAAGCATGTGGTCTCTTTGACGAATTAAACAAGTCTTCTTTACTGCAGGAATTAATTTCTAAACTGCCTTCATATTTCCGAATAAATTGGGGAACATACAAAATTAACTTGTCCAAAAACAACAAGAAAGTCAACATGTCAAGTTCGAGTTCGAGGACAGATCAAGACATTTTCAAATTAAAGGGTGTCCCAAGAAGAGCGCAATTTTTTAATGACTGATGCAGCAATTGAATTGTTTCTCTGGCTGTATGACATGTGGCGCCATCTTGTTGGAACCACATGCCCTCCACATTCATTTCTTCAATTCTAGGCAAGAAAAAACTGGTTATCATTTCACGATACCGAACACCATTGACTGTTTGCGCTTGACCTGCCTCATTTTCATAAAAAAAAGGTCCAATGATTCCTCCAGCCCAAAAACCACACCACACAGTGACACGTTGAGGATGCATTTGCTTCTCGTGAATCACTCGAGGATTTTCCGCACCCCAAATGCGACAATTCTGCCTATTGACGAAGCCATCAAGATGAAAATGGGCCTCGTCACTGAAGATGATTTTATCGGCAAAATCAGCATTTTCATGTTGTCTCTCCAATACCCAATTAACGAACTCCCTTCGCTCCATTTTTACTAACCTCGTACCTTCTACTAACAAACAATAACAATTATTCAAATGTCAAACAATGACACTTCGAATGTTGCGAGATTAAAAAATTGCGCTCTTCTTGGGACACCCTATATAAAAGCGTAAATTAAGAAAATCAGATTAACATATCGCTACCTTAGAGTGTAAAGGCGCTAAGTCCAATTTTCCAAATTTTACAGGAGGGATAAGATACTTTATATTTTTTTCATAAAAACTTTAAATGCTTTTTTTGTTAGATTCGTTCCCTTTAATTCGTAATTTTAGAGGAGAGATAAAATACTTTCTATTTTTTCATACTAAATTTTCACAAAAACTTAAAATAAATTTTTTGTTAGATTCGTTCCCTTTACAATTCCAAACAATGCTAAATTAATAATATAGCGTGATCCATTTCAAGGTTCCCTACTTTTTTAAAGAAAAAAAAACACAGAAAATTCAAATTGAATGGGGAATGTTTATTATCATTTGAATGAACATTATTTGGCATTTATTTTTTGAAGATTATGTCTATCAAATGTTGGCCGCGGCTACGTCTCAAATGGTCCATCCGTTGAGTCCAATTTGCGATGACTCGATTATGTTGACCATAACGAGAGCTTATATTCAAAACCCTCTATCTTAAATTTTTGTAAAAATGAGATTTTTATGTTAAAATATTCGGTAAAATAAGGCGCATCTATGGTACTAATTGGGAAATAAAAAAAAACAAAAATTGAGATTTTATTGCCATTTTTGTAATTTCTCTATCTTACAGACTTATTTTTTCTGAATGCAATACCCTCTATCTCTTCATATAATTTGGGACTATTTTTTTGTTGTTTTTTTTTTCTTCTAAAAGATGGTTCTTTGGTGAAAAGAGTATGCTAAACCCGAATTTGGTTAAATTTTTTTAAAAAATTAATCATTAATTCATTGTTATCATTATTTATTATTTTTATTATAATATGTATAATTATATATTAAAAAAATTTGTGGAATTCATAAATATTTTTTTTACTATGCAAAACCCTCTATCGTTTTTTATACATGAATAATTTTTGAAGAGCAATACCCTCTATGTTCCATAAAATGGCTCGTGGTGCAAATATTACAAAAAAATAATATAGAGTAGTTCACGTAGTTAGGTGTAAAAACATTGTAGAACAAACAATTTTAATTTTCTTTAAAATTAGGGATATAAACGGTTTTTTGGCTCTACTGAACAATTGTGTTTTCTAAGATAGAGGATATTGAATATAAAACTGTCGATAAGTTGAGCGAAGTGCACGAAACACATTCCTCGCACAACGTGAATTTTCGTAATAAAGTTGAACGATTTGTAAACGTTGTACAGGCGTAAAGGCCGGGTTAGGCATACGTAACCGTAATTTATCTTGACCGTTGCCGTAACGTTGACCGTTTGAGCGATTAGCCAACGTTGAGAAAACGAGTCAAAAAACATAAGTAAACAAAAAAGCCGCGATTTTTTTTTTGTTTAGATTATTAAAAATGATGTTAAAAATAATGTTTATAAATTTGTGCTTTTAAATCTGTGCAGAATTTACAATAAAAGTAATCAAGAAAATATCGTCGGATAAGAAGATGGGGTGGACGTCCTATAAACAATGACTGGGCGAAAGCCGGACACTAGAATGCCTATGGCAGTTTTTAATTTGTTATTAATAAAATATGAGTTAACTACGCCAAACACCACTGTATGTCAAATATTGCTTTATCCTATGATTCCAAGATGGGAAATATTAACATTCTATTCTTTAAAATTGTAGATATTTGGGTCACGGTTGTTTCCTTACAATCGATTGGAGTCACAAGCTGGGGAAAACAGCAATTCGAAATATTATTTTAGAATGCAGTGAAGTTTTGTGGCGCTTGCTTTTGCCGATTTATTTAAGTGAACAAACTACACAGCAATACAAACACATTGCCAATGATTTTCAGCGAATGTGGGATATGCCCAATTGTGTGGGAATCTGTGATGCTAACTATACATTCATATTAGTTAATGCTGGAAGTTATGGCAGCCAACACGATGGGGGTATGTCCATTAAACTTACATTTATTTATAATCTATTTTAATACAAACAATTTCCATTTCTTAATTTAAATTAAATACAGCTATATTCCAGTACTCTCCGTTTGGCCAATCAGTTATTTTGGGTACAGTAAACCATTATCGTCAGCATCCTCTGAAGCCTTTCCTCATATTTTTATTGGCGATGCGGCGTTTCCCCTGAGGAATATCCTTGGTCTAAGTCAACAACTTTAGACGAGCTCAGAGACAACATCCAACGCGAAATTGCCAACGTTCCGGTCGAAATGTGTCCAAGAGTGGTGGAAAATTGGGTCCAAAGAATAGATCGCTGTTGACGGGCTCGTGGTGGTCATATGACCGAAATTGAATTTTATCCTTAAAATGTAACATTTGCACTACACCTGGAATAAATTTGAACTCTATTTCTTAAATATTCTGTGTTTTATTAATATATGAAATTCTTATGTCCTTAATGGAAAACCCTTTACTTATGTCTATTTCCATTGAAGAGGGACTCAGCCAAATCCAATCCAATCTCTATATATAAATAAGTTCACGTTTGTAGAGACGCTTATATTGCTGTCAAATTAACCCACAATGAAGAAGATTGGTGCAATGATTGTCTCGTACTGTCATCAAAAGAGTCCTGAAGCAGACTATAAATTTAATTTTAAATGGAGTCAGCCGCGATCTTCATAAAACTCACCTGTAACGCCCAGCTCCTTGCCAATTTGCTTCCATGCTTCTCGCATTTTTCCGATATCCTATATGCTGGATTATATTTATTGTATAAATACTCGTGCGACTGCACCAATGAAATCAATTATTCGTCTTTCATGTTTATTTGCACTTTTAAACAACAAATAATTAATAAATTATTTTCTTTACTTTTCTCGGTGAACATACAATTGTAATTGTAAACAACATGTAGTATCAGCTGTTGTCAAATTGTACGTAAACGGAACGTCCAATTCTGATTTCAACAGATTCAGCCGTCCGTTTACGTTTCGTTTCCGTTGGCTAATCGTTTACACTGATTTCCATATAACAGATTGAATCAGCTGATTCGTTACTCTACGGGGGCGTTACGGTTAAGTTTGCCTAACTGGGCCTTAAGTCTTTCAATGATGAAATGCCAAACAATACGTAACAAAAATAACATGGCAGCATGACACGACTCACACGTGATCGTAAGACCCGTTTATGTTGACCATAAGTTGAGCGAAGTGCACGAAACACATTCCTCACAGAACGTGAAATTTCGTAATACAATTGAACGATTTGTACACGTTGTTCAGGCGTAAGTATTTCCATGATGAAATGCCAAACAATACTTAACAAAAATAACATGACACGACTCACACGTGATCTGTCAAAAAACGGCTATTGAAAAAAGTATCTCTACTTGGATCACCCGTTATATAAACGGCCGAGTTATAGGCTTTTTTGTGACTTAGCGCTATTTCGCTTACGTCGTTTACATTTTTCCATTGGACTTAGCACAATTTCTTATAAAAAACATTGCGTTTTCTTCTAATTACACTGTGCAACAAAAATGTTGTCCAAGGGATGTGGATAACAGTTTCTGGTGTAATTTGGTGTCACAAACACGAAAAAAATATTAAACCAGTAAGGAAAGGCAGAAAGTCGGGCGGGGCCGACTATATAATACCCTACATCTCCCGAACAATGCGATAAGGGTCATTGCCATAATAATTTGGAATAATTGGTAAATGGGTAGAAACATATTATCTAATTCTGAAACGATAATCGCTAAATTAAGCAATATTCGTTCCTAAATTGAGAAACATCTTTCTGGAAAATTTTATTGATCGGAAGTAAAATACAACTTCTATAGCGGTTTGATACCAAATCAGGAGGAACAATCAATATAAATCTGAACCGATCTTCCCTGAATACTCATTCATGTAAAAAGACCTCCTTCTGTCGAATTTCGTACTGATCGCATATAAAATACAGTCTCTACAGCGCCTACATGTCAAATCGGGGGTAACGTATATATGGGGGCTATATCTAAATCTGAACCGATTTCTTCCAAATTTAACAGTGTTCATTCATATAATAAGAAACCTCTTTCTGCCGAATTTCATACTGATCGGATATAAAATAACATTTTTACAGCGCTTACAAGTCAAATCGGGGGTAACGTATATATGGGGGCTATATCTAAATCTGAACCGATTTTCTCCGAATTTAGCAGTATTCCTTCATGTAATAACAAACCTCTTTCTGCCAAATTTTGCACTGATCGGATATAAAATACAGTTTTTACAGCGCTTACATGTCAAATCGGTGGTAACATATATATGGGGGCTATATCTGAATCTGAACCGATTTTCTCCGAATTTAGCAGTATTCCTTCATGTAATAAGAAACCTCTCTTTGCCGAATTTCGCACTGATCGGATATAAAATAACATTTTTACAGCGCTTATATGTCAAATCGGGGGTAATGTATATATGGGGGCTATATCCAAATCTGAACCGATTTCTACCAAATTTAACAGAGTTCATTCATGTAATAAGAAACCTTTTCCTGCCGAATTTCATACTGATCGGATATAAAATAAAGTTTTTACAGCGCTTACAATCAAATCAAATACACGTTAATAAACAATGTTACGTTACACTGCTCCAGAACGCGGAATATTGTTGACTATTTATTTGACCAATAATCGGTCGGTGACTTTGGCACAAAAAACATCGAAAGCTTACTTTTGCGCCACCTGTTATATGGGGGCTATATCTAAATCTGAACCGATTTTAACCAAATTCAATAGGGATCGTCCTTGCCAAAAAAAATATATGTGTAAAGTTTCGTCGAGATCGGACCATAATTGCGACCTGTACTTTGATTACAAGAATACATGCACAGACGGACAGACAGACAGACAGACGGACAGACGGACATAGCTAAATCGACTCAGAAAGTGATTCTAAGTCGATCGGTATAATGGGTCTATTTCTTCTCCTTTTGGGTGTTACAAACAAATGCACAAAGTTATAATACCCTGTACCACAGTGTAGGGTATAAAAAATTGTATGGTATTTTTTTTTTAATTCCAACTTCCATGGAAAGTACTTTTAGTATTTGGACCATCAAGTATAACCCTGATTGAGCCGTGTAATGCGTAATTAAATTAAATATCACTTTCACGTAGAATCTTTGGTTTAGTAACAGTCGTCAAAAATATGAGAAAAAAAAATATTTAAAAAAAAAAAACACTTTACCTGGCACATAAAGAACATAAAAAATAGAAAAAGCCAGTATGCTTACGAAGAAAACACTGTACATTTGAAAAAAATCTATGGATAGATGTAAAAGTTATGAGCCATTTGGTAAATGTTAGGGAAATTCAAAAAAATATAGTTTCATATTTTTCCGTTTTTAAATGATGTTTTTGCTTATATTGAATTCGCCATATGTGAGAGAGTCATATAAGAGACATTGCACTTGCATTTTATTTTATGAGGATTGATGTCAGACTTTATAAAATTATAGAGGACGAGGTTTTATTTCGTTCGTATCCCTCCATAAGACATTATATGCAATGTGAGAGCTATATTGGGTTAGATCCGCACAGGTAGAGGATCATTTAAAAATGTTTGTGGTTTTTTATTTATGAGGTTTCCATTCAGTTAGACTTTAGGGGCATGAACATCCCAGTCGTATATACAGGCAGTAAATTTATATGTACGCAATACAAATTAGTACGCAGAATTTATGAATGTAATTTCTTATTACTAAATTATTGTAATTCAGCGCCTTAAAGAGATAAGTCGTTTTTCCGAAAAAATTTCGAAGTATGAGCGGATAATATGTAATTAAAAAAATCGACGTGCGTTGAGTAAAATAATAAAAGAAATATATGTGCAATATTTTGATATACGAGTTAAAAATATGAACGAACCGTCGACACCTAATATTTTGTAATTCGTGCCATGTAAATCTTACTCGATGGAATAGTGGAAGCATGCGATAAGTACTTTACAATTAATGTATTATAATGTTTTGAGGAATTAAACGTATTAATTTTAGACATAACGTTTGTAATGCCAATGGTTTGGAGACAACCATTCATTCACGATACGGACTGCTATTTTTGTCTAAGTAAACAGATTGGAGTAGGAAGGAGCATTCGCTGGAATTACGCTGAAGTAAAATCTGTCACTTTGCCAGTTGCACATTCGGAAACAATACCAATTCCCAAGTGTCCAAGTATAGATAACAGCCTAATTACGGAATCATCATCAAGTTCAACTGAGTACTCAACTCTGAGCGATTCAATTTTGAGTCAGAAGTCATCACTTTTAACTAAGTTTCAACTCAATGATCTAGTGAGAGATTTGGAACTGACCAAAGATGAGGAAGAACTACTTGCATCTCGGATGAAACAGTACAATATTTTGGCCCCAGATGTTAACATATCATATTATAGAGTCCGTGATATACCTTACAAATAATTTTATACAACTGTGGATAACATGTGCTTTTGCAAGGACATTCCCGGATTGTTCGAGGAACTTAATCAGACATACAATTCCAAGGAATGCTTATTTGTTGACAGCAGTAAAGAAAGTTTGAAAGCAGTACTTCTGCACAACGGAAATCAGAAACCGTCGATTCCCATTGCTCATGCTGTCAATACTAAGGAATCCTTCGAAACAATGACTAAATTCATAAAATATGAAAATTTGTTGCGATTTAAATGTAGTTGTGATGTTATGTGGAATGCAAGGCGGATATACAAAATATTGCTGTTTTTTATGCTTCAGGGATAGCCGTGCTCGCCATGATCATTACAGAAGAAAGAAATGGCCGACAAGAAAACACATTACATTGGGTGAAAACAACATAAAATACACACCTCTCGTCCAAAAAGAAAACATTATTTTGCGACCACTGCATATTAAGCTGGGGCTCTTTAAAAATTTTGTAAAAAGCCTTAAAGAAAGATGGAAATTCACTCTCATATTTAAAAAGTTTATTTAAAGTTCTTTCTTTTCAAAAAATCGAAGAAGGCGTTTTTGATGGGAAACTGATAAGGAAACTGATGAAAGATGTAAATTTCGAAT
The DNA here is from genome assembly GCA_963930755.1 of Eudasyphora cyanicolor. Taxonomy (NCBI): domain Eukaryota; kingdom Metazoa; phylum Arthropoda; class Insecta; order Diptera; family Muscidae; genus Eudasyphora; species Eudasyphora cyanicolor. The sequence continues at coordinate 99,141,774 of OZ005737.1, forward strand.
CATATTTGACGTCGGATAAAATTGCAGCATGGAGGTCGTTTAAGCTTGTAGTTTCAAATTTCCTTGGATCCAAAAAAAGCCCGCAATATGAAACAATGATTAATGATTTGTTCAAAAAATTTGAAACAAGTAAGAAAGTTTCAGTCGGGAAAACCGAGTAAAGTAATATGTATGTAATATGAGTAAAGTAATATATAATATTACACGAATTAGTGTGTCAATCTGTGTGGGAGGTACCAGAAAGGGTTTATCAAATACACTTATTTTTCGCTGAACAGTAGATACTTTAAATACATTGCACGGTGCCGAACTATACGCGTTTATGTGCACTAATATATTGATGTTATGAGCTAATCAATTTTGGTATAATTTGACCATTTTGAGTGGGAGATACAAAAAGAGGCGTGTTGGTAAAGCCCATTTTTCACAGGAATATTGGTACTTCAAAAGCGTTACACTGTGCAAAATTTTGTAGCATTTTCGAGCATTGGTACTCACGCTATAAGCTTTTAAATTTTTGTACAAAATGGTACGTTTGTGTGGGAGGTACCAAAAGGCGCTTGGCAATAACGCCCAACCAGGCAGACGAACGGACATTGCTCAAATGACTTAAAATGGCTCAAAACGGATTTCCACCGAACATACTTGGGGTCTTAGGTCACTCCTTAGATGTGTTACACTTTTTTTCGTAGCAAATGATATATACCCTCGTCACACTAAAGTGAGGTTATAAAATTGGTAAGAAATATATTTTTCTATATTTATGTCTATAACACATATGTATGTATTCTTCTAACTTATTTTTTGCTTTATGTATTCCAATAGGTGTAAATATGTCCCTCAAAATTCATTTCTTGCATTCTCATTTAAACTTTTGCCCCGAGAATCTTGGCGACATAAGTGACGAACATGGCGAAAGGTTTTACCAAAAAATTAAGTCTATCGAGCGGCGTTACCAAGGGCCCTAGGGGGAAAGGATGATGAGAGATTATATTTGGTTCCACATTAGAGAAACCGATTTCGAAATCTACAAACGTCAACAAAGAACTCACATTTACTTCCAATGAAACTTGTGCATGTAAATAAACTCAAATGTATATAATATAAACAAAATTAACAAATAAAATCGCTATTTAAACAGAAATTAAAAAAAAGATTTTTTGAAATTCTCTTACCTCTACCAAAAGGGCTATAATTTTAGATTTTTTTTAGATTTTTAGATTAGATTTTTCAAATAGGCATTATTTTCATAGCTAGGATGCAAACTTTTAAAAAATAAAATAAAATATTTTTTATGTTTTTTTTCGTCCAAAGATTTTTTTTTTTTTTGAAAACAGTCTACTTTTTCCCATTTGTTTAATGACTGCTACTAAACTACTATATCTAAGTGAAAGAGTTATTTCCAACATTGGTAGCCCACATTAATAGCTTCAATTTAACATATAAGTCGACCTGATCGGGCATATACTTCAAAAATAGTGCAATTACTAAGGGTACTTTCGACGATAATAGTATTTTTAATAATTTTTTTTAAAAAAAAAAACGTATCCATAAAAAATTTTTGGTTTTGATTTTATATAACAGTATGCCACAATCTACCAAAAAAAATAATTTGTAGGTCCGAGACAAAATTTTTTTTTGTTGCTTGGTGTTATTTTTGAGAAGAAATTTTGTTTTTATTTTTTTTATTTTGATTTTTAAACTTAGACTAGAACAGGGAGCGATTTTTTGAAATTTTGGGGACTCAGTGGGACAAAAAGGGGTAAATTTGGTACCACCGCCAAAATTAAAACGAAGTTTGTCCGTTGAACAACGGATCAGGATAGGATTTTTTTTCGAAATTAGTACTTATCGGGGCATATTGGGGCAAGAAGTGTAAAATAGGCGTGTTTTCGTTACACCATAAGTGCTTAATTTGTATGGAGAGCTAAGCACTTTTAAGCACTATTAGTTCCCGATAAAGTTTGGTGCTTGTGTTCATGTCTTAATCGAGTATAATGTTGCCAGATTGGGCACCCTATATTTAGCAATATGGCATCCCATTTTTGGAGAGATTTTATCAATTATTGTGAATTAGCGGGAAGAAGAAGAACAAAAATGGGAAATTATTTTAATATTTGCAAAAGAGTGTAAACAATTGAACATAGAATATTAAATATATGTTTTATAAATTCTTTTCACGAATTTTTTGCCTGTTTCGCACAGTTGTTTCTTCGCAACTCATGACACCATTGCTACCAGATAGTGAAAATCCGCCACTTATTGCTTATGTGCCAGTTAGTGGAAGTCAGTTGTTTTCGTTGCAAAGTGCTAAACTAAAAGTGCTAGCTTGTAACGAAAACATGCCTAATATGTTACAGTGTGGTAAAAAAAAGTTATACATGGTCCCATAGTGCAATGTAGCTCTTGGAACATAAACTCGAGATTATAAGTGTTTTTTAAAAATTCATACTTTAAGAGGCACAGTGATCTAAAACGGATTAATTGTGGTACAACCGATCAAAAATGGAACAATGTGGCAAAATTTGTATGAATAAGGGCCTTACACTATTGCTACTGAATTCTGAAGATGATAGAGTGGTGTCTATCGAAACTGCAGTCAATTCTACCAAGCAATTAAAACTCTCTACCAATTTTTGTATTTGTTTCTATTACTTTTTTGCAATAGACAGAAAGTAACTGAAACATATGGTCTCAAACCAAAATAAATTCTGACTGAATATCCTACAGCATGATAAAAATGGTTTACTATTCTAAAGTGGGACAAAAAGGTTTTATATATGGTACAGTGAAGAAAAACTGTATTATGGGGGACAAATTTTAAATATTGTACGTTTTGACAAAAAAATTTTAGATATGGCACAGTGGGGCAAAGGTTGTTAAATATTGTACAGTGGGACAAAAAGGTTTAAACATGACACTGTTCATATTATTTTTTGATATCTCCTGTAAAATTTAGAAAATTGGACTTAGCGCCTTTACAATCTTAGGTAGCGATATGGAACAATCATGTGTTTTTTAAAGAAGCATGTATAACTATTTTACAGTATCCCAAACCGACAAAAAATAAAGGATGGGGGCTGCGAAACGCACTGGGTTAAAGTTAGTACATGTATAACTATTTTAGAGAATCCGAAACAGAAAATAAATAAAGGATGGTGGCTGCGAAGCGCATCGGGTTAATGCTAGTACATACATATGTATGTATGTATTCACAAAATTACAGCACTCTCGCTAACAAATAGTTCAATATATATCAATTTTAAAATGTGGCTTATATGGGCGGGGCCACACCCATTAGTCCGATCCCGCCAATTTTAGGACCAATAAAGCAGACTGCCACCAGATACATATACACAAAATTACAGCACTCTCGCTAACAAACTGTGCAAGATATCTCAATTAAAAAATATGTCTTGCATGGGCGGGGCCACGCCCATTGTTCCGATTCCGTCCATTTGCGGGCCAATCACGTAGACTGCTGTGAAAACTTGAAAACTCTTTTTTTATATTAAAATTGAGTATTTTATTTTCTGTACGTCTTTTTGAATACATTTTTATTTCTGTCTGAATGTTATACAAAATTATTGACAAACTTAAAAAAAGTTAAGAGTTTCACAATATATGAAAAAAATATTTGATAAGTGTAATAGAAGTAGTTTTGGAATACAGTACAAATAATTCTCATTGACCTACGTGACGCCACTACATCACCCCCCTTTCGAAGAAGACAACGCTCAAGTCAATTTTAACTCTTTTCTTTTTCACATCATCAGACGAAAACCGTCCATCTACGAATGCTGGCTTTAGTCTATTTATTGCCACATTTTTAATGGATTTCTCCACATTAATTCAAATGGTCTTTCGTAGGGGCAGGTCAGTCCCAACTTATTCAAATCCTTTCTTACGAAAACAAATCTACATTCACTGAGTGATTTCCGTACAAATATCCTATCTGAATCGTTGTGGTGTGAAATCGTCGATCGAATGTCGCTGAAATGCTGTCTAACTTTGTTCAAAAGTTCAGATGCATTAAAATCTTGCTGAGAACTAACTACTACATCGCCAGGCAACGCTAACACTGCCTGTAAACCAGGGCTGCGAAGTCGAGCCAAAACTACTCGACTCCGACTCCCGGAGTTGGATTTTAAAATGATTCGACTCCGACTCCAGCTCCGACTCCGACAGTTAAATAACATAAATTTCTGAAATTATATTTCTACTAAAACATGAATTCATTTTATTGAAAATAAGATCTGGCTTTTGTTAAAAAACCACTAAACAGTAGGTATTAAATAACAGTAATTAAATAAAATGTTATTATTTATTTATCGACGCTTGACTTGCAACTAATATGACAATTCTTTCAAAATTGAATCATAATACAATTTTCAACAATCACTGCCTCTGTTTTAATACCCGTATACCGCAATTTTTGGAAATTATGTTCGCTTCAGGCATCCAATTTGTTTGTTAGTTTTTATATTCTACACCACAATATGGTACAGGGGGTTTTTACTTTGTTTTATGGCAGATTTGTAAAAAATTCTACATGTAGACACACCTTAAAATATACTGTTCGACTAGGAATCACTAGCAGTCCGTCAGTCTGTCCATCTTAAGTTATTCGTTGAGTACAGGTCAAAATTTCACTCCGATCCTGCTGAAATTTGGCAATAAGAACTCTTTCACAACACGGAGGAAACCCACTGCAATTGGTCAAAATCGGTTCAGATCGATTTTGCCCCCAGATATAAATGTTTCTTTATATTTGGCCTTGTAGCGCTATGGGAGTTGTATTCCACATTCAATCATTTTGAAATTTGGTAGGGTAGAGTTTATTAATGCAAGAACGCATATTATCGAATTTGAACAAACTCAGTTTAGATTTTGTTTTAATTATTATTATTTATTTTTCATATTTATATTTACTATATCTGAGCTTATTCTGCTCTAATAAGGTGGTGCACGATATCAAGTAATGGGCTTCGACCGTCATTGGCCTTCCCTTACTGGATTTTTACACGCTTAGCGTATAGTCTTGCAAAATTCTTATTTTGTTAGCAGCATTCACATATATGGGTGGTTTCGACATTACGGGCTAATTTCGACATCATTTGTGGTATTGAAGTTTTTTGTTGATTTCAGCATTACAGATAGGTAGATTTAATCCATTTAAGAATAGCAACACTATTATCGAAGGTACACATACATTTTTTACTTTTTAACCGAGTTATGCGTAATTTTTAAGATATATCCTCCGGGTAATGACGGATTAGTATTATATCCGAGAATACTTCATCTTATGACATATTTGGATAGAACACCTCAAAATAAGAAGAAAAATTAATGGTAAATTTATCGATTACTTGCTTAGTTATCGAGTTATCGGACGATAACATTTGAAAAAATCGACACAAAATTTAATTTTTTGATAAAATGAGGTCAATAATAGGGAAAACATTCTATATTACACTAGTTACTGTAAACTCCAAAAAAAAAACCGGAAAAATCTACAAATTTTCTAGATAACTACCTTAACTATCGAAATAGAAGCAATCTTTATACTCTACACCACGCTGTGGTACAGGGTATTATAACTTTGTGCATTTGTTTGTAACACCCAAAAGGGTCGATCGTTTATTATACCGATCGACTTAGAATCACTTTCTGAGTCGATTTAGCTATGTCCGTCTGTCTGTCCGTCTGTCTGTCTGTCCGTCTGTGCATGTATTCTTGTAATCAAAGTACAGGTCGCAATTATGGCCCAAGGACGATCCCTATTGAATTTGGTTAAAATCGGTTCAGATTTAGATATATCCCCCATATATATGTTAGCCCCGATTTGACATGTAAGCGCTGTAAAAACTGTATTTTATATCCGATCAGTGCAAAATTTGGCAAAAAGAGGTTTCTTATTACATGAAGGAATATTGCTAAATTCGGAGAAAATCGGTTCAGATTTAGATATAGCCCCCATATATACGTTACCCCCGATTTGACTTGTAAGTGCTGTAAAAATGTTATTTTATATCCGATCAGTATGAAATTCGGCAGAAAGAGGTTTCTTATTATATGAATGAACACTGTTAAATTTGGAAGAAATCGGTTCAGATTTAGATATAGCCCCCATATATACGTTACCCCCGATTTGACATGTAGGCGCTGTAGAGACTGTATTTTATATGCGATCAGTACGAAATTCGACAGAAGGAGGTCTTTTTACATGAATGAGTATTCAGGGAAGATCGGTTCAGATTTATATTGATTGTTCCTCCTGATTTGGTATCAAACCGCTATAGAAGTTGTATTTTACTTCCGATCATTAAAATTTTCCAGAAAGATGTTTCTCAATTTAGGAACGAATATTGCTTAATTTTGCGATTATCGTTTCAGAATTAGATAATATGTTTCTACCAATTTACCAATTATTCCATATTATTATGGCAATGACCCTTATCGCATTGTTAGGGAGGTGTAGGGTATTATTTAGTCGGCTCCGCCCGACTTTCTGCCTTTCCTTACTGGTTTTTTATTGTTATTTTGAATTAATTTGAATGGAAAAAGCCAAAAAGTCGGGTTACATTTTTCGATAACTTTTATCGTTCCAATGGGTACAATATCCAAAAATGAATCAGAAAAATTTTGATAATCGATAAAATCCAAAAAAAATTGTTTCGTTCCAATGGGCACAACATTGAAAATTAGAAAAAAAATCTATAACTTTTTAGTTATCGATATCTGCCTCCGTAATCGATAACTTCGGTCCCAAGCTATGACACCGAGTAGCAGTCTTTGGACACACCCAGAGGAGAAAATCTTTAACGACTGCGAAGGCTGGCCACGCTGCAGTACTTTCGACCGCGTAGCCGTCTTTGGGCATAACTCTAGAAGCCGTCTTTGGCCATAACTTTCGAAAACTGTTACCCGACTTTTTGGCTTTTTCCATTCTAATGAATTCAAAATAACTAAAAGTAAAAAAAATGTTTTTCAATTTCAATAACTAATGTAGTTATCGAAAAATTTGATTGATTTTTCAGTTTTTATATTGCTGTAACTATGGTAATCATAAAAAAATATTGTTCACAACAAAAATGTTTGATTGATAAATTCTTTTTTTTTCTATTTTTTCAAATTTGTATCGTTCGATAACTTGCCGGTCAATATTTTGAGGTGTTATATCCAAATACAGGGTGGCTGATATGTATTGCAACCAACTTCAGGTTGCTATCATTTCTAAACCGCTAGTCTGATGGCTGACAGATTAATTTCAGTGACAGTTCATTTTATTGTTTACAAGCTTACAAAAGCATTTTGATCTATTGCATTCAGAAAAAAGTTATTCGTGATGGAATTCAAGCGTGATAGTGTGATTGCTTTATATTTGGGTGGAAAAACACAAGTGGCTATCGTTAAAGCCCTCCAGCATTTAAATGTGAATAAATCTTTTGTTTCTCGTACCATTGCTCGTTACCGTAATACTGGCAGTGTTGCATCGCGTCCAAAAAGTGGACGAAAAAAACGGTAACAACACCAGAAATGATCCGAAAAGTGAAGGCCAGATTTGATCGAAATCCACGCCCCAGTGGTAAAAAATTGCTCGTGAGCTGAACATATCGCGAGAACGGATACAAGACATATTAAAAAATGAGCTTGGACCAAAGCCATTGAAGTTCCAAAAAATGCAAGAGCCCACCGATGCACAAAAAAAAGTTAGACTGGAAAGAGCCAAGGAGTTGCTTCGCTTTCACGAAAGTGGCCAGTTACCGAATTTGGGTTTCTCCGGTGAGAAGCCATTCCAAATTGAGCAGTTTGTGAACAAACAAAATGATCGGATTTACTTGCCAAAGAGGTCAGCTGAAAATTTATACCTTCGATTGGCCACCAGAACTCAAGCGCCGCCGATGGTAATGGTGTGGGCCGCCGTAACGGCCGATGGTCGATCCCCGCTCGTATTCATCGACCATGGGGTCAAAATAAATGCCGAATATTATCGGAAAATGTCCTAAAGATAGTATTCAAGCCCTGGGCAGACAAACATTTCGGCCGCAGACCATGGACATTCCAGCAGGACTCAGCACCATAGCACTCAGCACGCGTCAACCAAGAATGGCTTAAAAAGGAGGTTCCTCGCTTCATTTCTACCGCACAATGGCCACCAAGATCTCCGGATCTCAATCCGTTGGACTTTTGCGCCTGGGGCATTTTAGAGAGTAAGGTTCGCACTAAAAAATACCAAAGTAACGATCATCTCAATACGGCGCTTCGCCGGGAATGGGCCAAAATACCGCAGAGCCACTTTCGTGCAGCGTGTGATGGCTTTGTCGGCCGTTTGAAGGCCATAATTCGTGCCAAAGGTGGCCAATTCGAACAAATCTAAACTGTTTCTAAAATTGTATGTTATTTCCGACATTTTTTGCTTTTGAACAATAAAATTTAAAAAAAAAATTAAAAAATATAGCGCTTTACTTTGTTGCATTACATATCAACCACCCTGTATGTCATAAGATCGAGGATCCTGGTGGTCGCCCTTTATAGTTCCCTTGTTAATCGTCATTCCCCTGCCGTATTTTGACAGGGGAATGCAAGTAACTGCAAGGTAGTTTTCAAACAAATTGATTGATTTTTTCGGGTTTTTTCTTCATATATAGGTAAATAGGACAGTTCATAAAAAATATTATTGTTTTTTAACATATTTATACCCTACACCACACTGTGGTACAGGGTATTATAACTTTGTGCATTTGTTTGTAACACCCAAAAGGAGAAGAAATAGACCCATCGTTTATTATACCGATCGACATAGAATCACTTTCTGAGTTGATTTAGCTATGTCCGTCTGTCCGTCCGTCTGTCCGTCTGCCTGTGCATGTATTCTTGTAATCAAAGTGCAGGTCGCAATTATGGTCCGATCGCAACGAAACTTCACACATATCTTTTTTTTTGGCCCAAGGACGATCCCTATTGAATTTTGTTAAAATCGGTTCAGATTTAGATATAGCCCCCATATATATGTTACCCCAGATTTGACATGTAAGCGCTGTAAAAACTTTATTTTATATCCGATCAGTCTGAAATTCGGCAGAAAGAGGTTTCTTATTAGATGAATGAACACTGGTAAATTTGGAAGAAATCGGTTCAGATTTAGACATAGCCCCCATATATACGTTACCCCCGATTTGAAGTGTAAGCGCTGTAAAAATGTTATTTTATATACGATCAGTATGAAATTCGGCAGAAAGGGGTTTCTTATAATATGAATGAACACTGTTAAATTTGGAAGAAATCGGTTCAGATTTAGATATAGCCCCCATATAAACGTTCCCCCCGATTTGACATGTAAGCGCTGTAAAAATGTTATTTTATATCGGATCAGTGCGAACTTCGGCAAAAAGATGTTTTCTTCTACATGAAGAAATACTGCCAAATTAGGAGAAAATCGGTTCAGATTTAGATATAGCCCCCATATATATATAGCCCCCATATGTTACCCCCCATTTGACATGTAAGCGCTGTAGAGACTGTATTTTATGTATATCCGATCAGTACGAAATTCGATAGAAAGATGTCTTTTTACATGAATGAGTATTGAGGGAAAATCGGTTCAGATTTATATATAACATCCCTATATATGTTCCTCCTGATTTGGTATCAAAGCTCTATAGAAGTTGTACTTTACTTCCGATTATTAAAATTTTCCAGAATTATGTTTCTCAATTTAGGAACGAATATTGCTTAATTTAGCGATTATCGGTTCAGAATTAGATAATATGTTCCTACCCATTTACCAATTATTCCAAATTATTATCGCAATGACCCTTATCGCAATGTTAGGAAGGTGTAGGGTATTATATAGTCGGCCCCGCCCGACTTTCTGTCTTTCCTTACTGGTTATACCCTACACCACACTGTGGTACAGGGTATTATACCTTTGTGCATTCGTTTGTAACACCCAAAAGGAGAAGAAATATACCCATCGTTTATTATTCCGATCGACTTAGAATCACTTTCTAAGTTGATTTAGCTATGTCCGTCTGTCTGTCCGTCTGTCCGTCTGTGCATGTATTTTTGTAATCAAAGTACAGGTCGCAATTATGGTCCGATCTCGGCAAAACTTTACACATATCTTTTTTTTGGCCCAAGGACGATCCCTATTGAATTTGGTTTAAATCGGTTCAGATTTAGATATAGCCCCCATATATATGTTAGCCCCGATTTGAAATGTAAGCGCTTTAAAAACTTTATTTTATATCGGATCAGTATGAAATTGGGCAGAAAAAGGTTTCTTATTATATGGATGAACGCAGTTAAATTTGGAAGAAATCGGTTCAGATTTAGATATAGCCCCCATATATACGTTACCCCCGATTTGACATGTAAGAGCTGTAAAAATGTTATTTTATATCCGATCAGTGCGATATTCGGCAAAGATAGGTTTCTTATTACATGAAGGAATACTGCTAAATTCGGAGAAAATCGGTTTAGATTTAGATATAGCCCCCATATATATGTTACCCCCGATTTGACATGTAAGCGCTGTAGAGACTGTATTTTATATCCGATCAGTATGAAATTCGTCAGAAAGAGGTTTCTTATTATATGGATGAACGCAGTTAAATTTGGAAGAAATCGGTTCAGATTTAGATATAGCCCCCATATATACGTTACCTCGGGGGTAACATGTAAGAGCTGTAAAAATTGTATTTTATATCCGATCAGTGCGAAATTCGGCAGAAAGAGGTTTCCTATTACATGAAGGAATACTGCCAATTTCGGTGAAAATCGGTTCGGATTTAGATATAGCCCCCATATATATGTTACCCCCGATTTCACATGTAAGCGCTGTAAAAACTGTATTTTATATCCGATCAGTATGAAATTCGTCAGAAAGAGGTTTCCTATTATATGAATGAACACTTTTAAATTTGGAAGAAATCGGTTCAGATTTAGATATAGCCCCCATATATACGTTACCCCCGATTTGACATGTGAGCGCTGTAAAAATGTTATTTTATATCCGATCAGTGCGAAAGTCGGCAAAAAGAGATTTCTTTCTACATGAAGGAATACTGCCAAATTCGGAGAAAATCGGTTCAGATTTAGATATAGCTCCCATATATATGTTACCCCCGATTTGACATGTAAGCGCTGTAGAGACTGTATTTTATATCCGATCAGTACGAAATTCGACAGAAGGAGGTCTTTTTACATGAATAAGTATTCAGGGAAGATCGGTTCAGATTTATATTAAAGCTCCATATATCACTTCCGATCATTAAAATTTTCCAGAAAGATGTTTCTCAAATTAGGAACGAATATTGCTTAATTTAGCGATTATCGTTTCAGAATTAGATGATATGTTTCTACCCATTTATTCATTTTTCGCATTGTTAGGGAGGTGTAGGGTATTATATAGTCGGCCCCGCCCGACTTTCTGCCTTTCCTTACTGGTTTTAATGTAATTTTACCAGAAGGAATCATTTTTTTGTCGGTTTTTTCAAAGTTTATTGTCCGATAACTCATTACTAAGCTAGTTATCGATAAATTGTCCGTTAATTTTTCTTTTTATTTTGAGGTGTTCTATACAAATATGTCATAAGATCGAGGATCCTGATGGTCGCCCTTTACAGTTTCCTTGTTAATCGTCATTCCCCTGTCATGTTTTTTGACAGTTTCAATAATTTCTGTTTTAATACTTGCATTTCAAAAATGTGCATGGATCGGAATTTGGTTTTTAGAATGAAGTTAAAAAGTACAAAAAAAGTTATGAAAATTATTGAACTTAAAAATAAAAGCAGCACAGGGGGATGACGCACGTGAGTGTGAAAGCTCACTTCGGTATATGTAGTAAATTAAATACTTTGTATTTTGAACTAGCTGGACCCGGTTCACTTCGTTGCCCCAGATTTAGATTAGGCCATTCACATTGGTCCGATCCCGCCCATTTTTGGACCAATCACGCAGACTACACCGAGATAAATATGCACAAAATTATTGCACTCTCTCTAACAAATTTTGCAAGATATCTCAATTTCAAAATTTGGCTTATATGGGCGGGGCCACGCCCTTTGGTCCGATCCCGGATATTTTTGGAACAATCACTTAGACTACCAACAGATATATATACACAGAATTACAACACTATCTCTAACATATTGTGAAAAATATCTAAATTTCCGATCCCGCACATTTTTAAACCAATCAGGTAGACTACCACCAGATACATATGTACAAAATTACAGCACTCTCGCAAAAAAATTGTGCAAGATATCTCAATTCAAAAATTTGACTTATATGGGCGGGGCCACGCCCTTTACACCACTCTAACATATTGTGGAAAATATCTAAATTTCAAAATTGGCTTATATGGGCAGTGCCACGCCCATTGGTCCGTTTCCGCTCATTTTTGGACCAACGACGTAGATTACCACTAGATACATATGCGCAAAATTAAAGCACTCTCGCTTACAAATTATATGTCAATTCCAAAATTTGACTTATATGGGCGGGGCCACGCCAATTAATCCGATCTCGTAAATTTTTGGACCAATTACGTAGACTCCCACTAGAAACATATGCACAAATTACAGCACTGCCGCTAACAAATTGTGCAAGATATCTCAATTTAAAAATTTGGCTTATATGGGCGGTGCCACGACCATTGGTCCGATCCCGCCCATTTTTGAAAATATAACGGAGACTGCTACCAGATACATATGTACAACATTACTTCACTCTATCTAAAAAATTGTGCAAGATTTATAAATTTGAAAATTTTGCTTATATGGGCGGGGCCACGCCCACTTGGTACATTGAAAATTCAAGTACCCTATTTTCACCACCCCCCGCACATGTACATTCTGTGAAAATCGGTCCAGCCGTTTAGACGCCTATACGGCACAAACAAACACACATTCTTCTTTATATATGTATATAGATTATTGGAAATCCAGAATGGTTTGGAAATTTGAATTTTACGGAATATAAGATTTGACAGGGGAATGACGCATATCTACAGGGACAAAAAATAATCATCCATAAAAATAGTAATTGATACAAAATTATAAACAATAATAGAAACCCTAAATCATAAAATACTATATTTTTCATTGAACCAATTTATTAAATAAATATTAACTATTTTTGTCAAAATTTTTGAACAAATTAAGTGAAATAGATTTATGAAGGGAAGTTATAAGTTATGAGGGGAATGACTCTTGAGCACTTTGGTAGAACATTTTTTTCATACAAATTTTGTTTCAATGGTATATTTTAGTGACCGCATAGGAACTATAAAGCTTTGTAAAAAAGTAAATTTCAAAGTGGTATATATTTTATTTTTCCTAATTTAAATACACAAGGACAGCAAATTATCCGATAATGTCAAAATCACCCATATACGAGTATGTATAAGTAAACAGAACTTTCCTAAAACTTTTTACATAAAAAGTCGATAATTTGGTTGACTTTATAGATATTTTGGACATACACAAATATATGGTTAAAAGCTTCAAATGTGTTTTCCTTCTTTTGTACCAGAATTGTTTTCCCTAAAATTGCTGAGTACAAAAATGTTATCGCAAAGATGGTACATTTTGCACAATCCATCTCGGAGTCGACCATAATTTTTCGACTCCGACTCCGGGCAAATTGCCCCGACTTTCACTCCAAGACTCCGACTCCACAGCCGTGCCGTAAATCATTTCCGCAGCCGATGCTTCGATATCCTCCTTAAAAGATTATTGCAGATCTAATAATATTATGGGTAACTCTTCTGACCAATTCAATAAAATTGAAGCTTTTAACTGCCGATGAAATCTTTCGATCATTCCATTGGACTGGGGGTGATTAGCAGTTGTTGTAATTCTGTCAATACCGAGGAAATTTGAAATTTCTTTAAATATTAAACTGTGCACCTTGATCGGTAGTAATCTGATTCGTTGCTGATCATTCGCAGTGAACGGACGTGTTTATCACATAGCGGATAGTTACCAGTACCTATTACGCAATAGCAAAAATCTGTACAAAGTCTGTAAGGCCTACATCGTAGTACCTATTACGGTCTAATACAGACAAAATAAAAATAAATTCTCTTGACGGGGATGCCTTCGTGTTCCGATGGAGCGCGGTTCCCCAATCGTCCGACTGTCCGTCCGCTGGTCTTGGCCAAAGCCGACCACACCAAAAATGGTGAAAATCTCCCCCAAGTACTCACAACAGGTGGTGCGGTGAGGGGTAAACGTCATGTCCGACCGTCAAAACGGAAGCACAATGAGCATCGTGTAGCGCTCAGAGTTTTGACGAAGTTGGAGGCTGTTGAGGTTTCGGCTCTTACCGAAAAACAAAAAGAGTCACTTACCTGGGCTAAAGGCGTCATAGATGCTTCTAAGGCCAATGAGTCGGCTGAAACAGCCACAAATTCAGCTGTGTTAACGGCTAATAAAGTAAAACGAATCAGATCACCTGATGAACCCCTGCCTTCGAAAAAGGCAAGAGGCCCTAATGTCACCATCAACAGGACACTCACCAAGCCCTTCAATGCAGTGGCGAAGGAGAGTCTAGTGATGGCTGTTATAGACAGAAGTAGTGAGGATGGATCCATCCTCAAGGACAAATGGAGTCATGTACAATCAGCCATTATGGCTCACTACCTCGATGTCCGTAGAGAAATGCCGGGCAAACCACCAATCTGCAACGATGCAGGATGGCATCAGGGGAGAGTAAAGCTCTTACATTTCGGTGATGCCAGATCAGTAGACCTGTATAAGGCTGCTCTGAGTCGAGCGGGGGAGGTGTGGCCGGGTGCCCAGTTGGATGTTTTCGAAAAAAACAACATCCCTAGTCACCCTAGAGCCATCACCTGGGTTACAGAAGAGCCCTCCAACCCGGCTGACATCTTAGAAATAATAAAAGATTCTAATCCTGGTCTGCCGGCCCATAATTGGAGAATCAGCAAGGTGGGTGAGGCGGATGGTAAAAAGCGGCAGGTCAATCTTATCCTAAACGCTGAATCCACCTCCCATATACAAGGTGCGAGTGCAACCCTACAATATGGCTTCGAGACTATAGTCTTGAAGATATACAAGCAGGATATAGCTCCCACTGCAGAAGGTGAGTCGTCCACCGTGGCACTTCCTGGAAGTGCGGAGGTACCCACGCCTATTATTTCTGGTGACTCCAACTCTAACAGAAGATCTGTAACGTCCTTCTCTGAGGACAAAAGCTCTACTTCGGACACAGAGAGGCTGAGGGGAGTCTCCGGACTCTTTGACGCATCTGGCGGGGACATGCTTCTCGACGATACGGACGAAGAGTTCGATAACACCCTTGTCGGGGTGGATGTTAATCTGTCAATTACCAATGATGGTAAGAATTCTACAGATTAACCTCCATCACGCTAAAGCAGCCTCAGCGGCTCTATTGCTGCGGCTGTCCACAGGCGCAGTAGACATCGTCCTGATACAGGAGCCCTTAGAAAGGCGCAAAGGCGCTCTTGGTATACCTTCTGTGGTGGAGTGGAAAAGGTCTCCGACGCCGCTAGGCTGAGGAAGATATTATCTGCTTCACCCTGTACAGTGGGATATTTACAGGATGAGGCAAATAACTGGACCAAAAACAGCGAGCAGTCGCTCAATGTACTGCTCGACACACATTTCCCGGGCAACTCTGTAACAGAACCCGAGGATCAGCAGGACCAACAAGAGTGCGAGTGGACTGCGATCGTCGCTAGCTTCTTGACTGAGAGATCCAGAATAAGCTGGGCTATTAACAGCTTTGAGCCCTTCAAGTCACCTGGACCAGATGGCATCACTCCAGCAGAAATGCAGAAAATATTAAAGTACATTATCCCCTGGCTGGAGAAAATTTATGTAGGCTGTATCAGGCTTTCGTACGTCCCTAATCGGTGGAGGGATACCAAAGTGGTATTCATACCTAAAGCGGGAAAGATATCACACACTAGGCCAAAAGACTTCAGACCAATTAGCCTATCCTCCTTCCTATTGAAAGGTCTGGAAAGACTTTTAGATCATTTCATTAGGGAAAACCTGGATACAAAACTCCTGTCGGGGAACTTGTGAGCACTATCGAATCGTCCCTGCATTTCAAGGAATTCACCATGGTGGCATTTCTTGACATAGAAGGGACTTTTAACAACATTCACTCAGATGCGGTAATTGCGGCACTCTCACATCTAAAAGTTAACAATAGTTTGATTAGACTAATTCAAAGTCTGCTCACCAGAAGACGCATAACAGCATGTCTAGGGTCCAAAACTCTAACAAGGTACGTAAACAGAGGGACCCCGCAAGGAGGAGTACTGTCTTTACTAATTTGGAACCTAGCGGTGAATGAAATCCTGCTAGATCTAGAACGTTGTGGCTGCAAGGTCGTGGCATATGCGGACGACGTGGCAATCGCAGTGAGTGGCAAATTCGTAAACGTCCTCAGAGACATCCTACAGGTGGCTCTGAACAAGTTGGTTAGATGGGCCAGAAGCAGCGGTTTGGGCGTTAACCCCAACAAGACAGAATTGGTTCTCTTTACTAGGATGAATAATGTCCCACATGTGGACCCTCCACCTCGGATAAATGGAACAGATCTAGTCTTTTCTGAAAGTGCAAAATTTTTAGGAATAATTCTATATAGGAAAATGTTATTTAGACTTAACGTATTGGAACGTGTAAGGAAGGCCAACGTCGCCTTATATTCCTGCCAAAAGCTGTAGGGTCGCGGTGGGGACTCTCTCCTAAAATCGTCCACTGGATATATATAGCAGTAGTTCGTCCAATACTGTTATACGGTATTGTGGTATGGTGGACGGCAACTGACAAACTAACCATTACCAACCTACTAACAAAGGTTCAGAGAACTGCCTGCCTGAGCATAAGCGGAGCCTTAAGGACTACAGCGACCGAGTCTCTACAAGCCCTACTCCATATACTGCCGAATAATATTGTGGCGAGAGAAGTTGCAACCAAAGCGGCAATAAGATTAAACTGCCTATCACTGTGGAGGTACAAGAACTATGGTCACATGAGGATATCAAAGTGTAGTGCTATGGTAACCGACCGAGTGGACTATATACCAACTGTGTACACCTTCGAGAGAAATTACATCACTATGATTCCCGCCAGAGACGAATGGGTCGGCAGAATACCAGGTAATAGAAACAATCTCCACTTTTACACGGATGGTTCGAAGCTTGATGAAAAGGTTGGCTTCGGAGTACACTGTGAAGAACTTAGTCTGGATATAGCTCACAGACTACCAGATACCTGCAGCGTCTATCAAGCCGAAATAATGGCAATATGGGAAGTCGCCAAGTGGCTGAGTCGCACATAGTAACCAACACTGGCGTTGTCATTTACTCGGACAGCCAGGCTGCCATCAATTCTCTGGAGGCAACATCCCTAAATTCACAAACAGCCCTCGACTGCCGCAGATCTCTTAACGAGATGGCTGAGCAGTTTAATATACACCTCATATGGGTGCCTGGGCATAGGGATATCCCGGGGAACTGCAAAGCCGATGAACTTGCTAGGAAAGGGACGACATTACAAATTCTCGAAGAATTTGCATATATTGGTGCGCCACTATCCACGTGCAAGCTTTGGCTTAGGCAAGAGGCAATCAGGCAGTCCAACGAAAGATGGACAGAAATCGGCACCTGCAGGGTAGCTAGACAAATCTGGCCTGAGAAGGTCAAAATATCTTCTCGCACTAGAGAGGAAACGATTGTCTACGTTAGTACAGGTTCTGACGGGATACTGCCTGATCGGCGAACACGCCAAAAGATTGGGTATTGACTCCAATGAATTCTGCCGAAGCTGTGGAGATGAGGAAGAAGTGGAGAGCATTGAGCACTTGCTTTGCGACTGTCCCGCTTTGAGTAAACGACGACTGGACATACTGGGGTCGGCCTTTTTAGGCAGCCTAACAGATCTTTCTAGTACTGATATTCGTGCTATCGATAAATTTATATATCAAACAGGTTGGTTTCGATGAGGGGCATTTCAGCCCGTGGTAACACTAGGGACCTAAACTGGTCTATGTGAGCTTGTAAAAAAATACGGCGCCACCCTAACCTAAACCTAAACCTAAACCTAGTAATCTGTAATGGAATACCAAATCTTGGAATATATTCCCTCAGAAATGTCAACGAAATTGTCTTCGCTGTTTTATCTTTAAGGGATATGCCTCAGGCCATCTAGTTGTCCTATCAATTTAATACCGTCATGAAATATATTATACCTTATGAAATCGATGTCCGTTACCCCAAAAACACATTTGCCAACCTTAATATTGAGTCCATATTTATCCAATCTTACAAATACAAGTCGTAATTGTGCCTCGTGTTCAGTCATTGCAACCAGTACATCATATATACTTATATAGACGAAAATGAAGTCCAACCCTGAAAATACTTCATTTATGAAACGTTGGAATGTCTGGGCCGCATTCCTAAGTCCAAAAGGCATTCGCAGGAATTCAAACAATGCGAAGGGTGTTGTATTAGCCGTCTCCGGTATGTCACATTCCGCCACAGGTATCTGATGATATGCACGAATCAAATCCAATTTCAAAAACACACGTTTCCCCAGTAAATCCATAACAAGGTCATGAATGTGCGGAAGCTGATATCTGTCGGGTACAGTCACACAATTCAGTCTACGATAATCTCCACACGGACGCCAGTCATTTGGGTCTTTCTTCGATACGAGGTGTAGAGGGGACGCCGCATATGAGCTAGATTGCCTGCATATGCCTAATTTAACTAAAGTATCGAACTCATTCTTCGCTATTTTATATTTATTGGAGTCCAAACGTCCTGGTTTCGAAAATGGAAGCGTACCATTTGTTGTTATTCTATGAACTGTGGAATGTTTAGCTTATTTGTTGTAATCTAGTGGTGCCACAACTGCTGGGAATTCTTTCAAGATCTGAACGTATTTATTATCTAATATAAATAACTTTGGAAGGGAAATTTTACTAAAACACTAAATAGCGTCTACTGACATTTAAGTTAATGGGTCAATAAGTTTTCTATTCTTCAAATCAATTAACAGGTCAAATTGCGCAAGAAAGTCTGCCCAATTATCGGTTTTGAAATACTAGCAAAAGTAAAAACAAAGGTAAATTCTCTTCTGAGGCCTAATTTAACTATCAAAAATTTATTTCCATATGTCTTTATAGAAGTTCCATTCGCTGCAGTCATGACAATATCTGATTCTCGTTGGTATTCCCTGAATCTTGAGTATGGTAAAGCAGATATTTCAGCACCGCTAATCAATCAAATATTGTAATTTATTATCCTTGTCGTATACATAATGGCGACGAGTCGTATCGCCTATTACCCGTCGCCTCAATAACAGAACTGCCTAGTTTCCCTGATCTCCTTGAGCAAATGAACATGGTTGTTCACATCTCCTTGCTTTACTACCAAATCTACAGGGTGGAGCGCGGTAATTTGCTTATTTGGGAATAAAATAAAAATGTTATAAGCGTTAGAAAAATTTATTTTATATTCTTATTATATTGGACTGTAAGGGAATTTTAAAATTACATGGTTTTAAATAGTGTATCTGGCAAATGTCGACCTTCGCTATCCACACACTGCTGCATACGTTTTTTGAAGTTTTCATGAATACTAACAAGCATGTCGACTGGTATTCTGCCAATTTCAGCCTCAATATTGTTAATTAGGTCTTCCAAGGTGTTGGAACCGTTGATGTACACCTTCGCATGGAAAAAAATCGCATGGGGCTATGTCTAGTTAGCGTGCCGGCCAGTTCACATCACCTCGAGTGATTCACATCACACCCCGTGAGTGCGCATTTAAAAAATACGCTTCAACACAAAATGACCTCCTCTTACGAGCCCAACGCATCATGGCAACTGAAAGGCAGACGAATACAAATCTCCCGTCAGCCACGATAAGCCACGCACACTCTCCACTCTCTTCGACCAACAGTGCCACCACAGCCTGCAGTACAAAAAAGCAAAATCCCGCGATCTCCCCGTATAATGAAATGACAAAGCCAATTTATTCCAATATTTTTCGGCAATTAGGTTGCAAATTTAATTGCCTGGGAGGATCGCCAAAATGTGCCGAATAGGACAATATAATTAAAACTCTTTTTATACCCTACACCACACTGTGGTAAAGGGTATTATGACTTTGTGCATTTGTTTGTAACGCACAAAAAGAGAAGAAATAGAACCATTGTTTATTATACCGATCGACATTGAATCACTTTTTGATTCGATTTAGCCATGTCCGTCTGTCTGTCTGTTCATGCATTCTTGTAATCAAAGTACAGGTCGTATTTATTGTTCGATTGTGATGAAATTTAGCACAGTGTTCTTTTTTTTTGCCAATTGGTCGAAATCGGTTCAGATTCAGATATAGCCTCCGTATATATGTTACCCCTGATATGTAAGCGCTGTAGAACCCGTATTTTATATCCAATCAGTACGAAATTCGGCAGAGAGAATTTTCTTATTTCATGAATGAACACTGCCATATTCGGGGAAAATCCTTTCAGATTTAGATATAGCCCCCATATATATGTTTCACCCGATTTGATTACGGTGTTTTGCACTGTTGGGTCAAACAATGCCAAGGCAACAAGTTCAGGACGAAGATACCACAGGTGATTTATCATTTTGTTAATTCCTTTTTCTGATATTTTTTGTCAATGCTTTCGTATTTCAATAGATTTTCAATGAGGTCTAGATCTTGTTTTGGTGCCTGAAGCTCACATCTTTTCCGTCAAGTTGGTCAAGATATATCAATGCCAACTGTAACAGCTCTTTGTAGTCGTCTCTTGGCTGGCATTCCATTAGTTTTCTTTGCAGTTCTTCTTTGATATTCTCTACTTCTTCTTTGGGCAGTAGTTTCAAAACATTCTCGCCTACATCAAACTTGGATTTTTCAATCGCCGACCATTCTTTTTTATATCTGTTGAATATGTCTGGTTGAGGTCAAAACCCCTCAAACAAGTCAAAAACCCCTCTCAACAAGACTTCTAAAACGTGGTGTCAGCACGCTAGGTACTGGAGCTCTCGACCTAACATCTGCTGCAGGAGATTACAAGCTCCATTGAGTCTCCCAGTATTTGATGCTGTTGTATCGGAGCACATAGCCACGACCGAGCTGGCGAGACCCCATTCCTCTAGACATTCTTACACTGCTAGGGCTTGTTCCTCCACTGAGCTACTGTCAGTTTCAAGAACGCCCAGGAGTTGTTCTTTAGTCCCATGTGATACCAGAACAACAACCCGTTCTGTCTGCTCTGTTTTGAGGATACCTGGTAGTAGTTTTCCATCCCAGTGCACGCAAACATCTTCGTTTTGGGGTATCTTAAGTCTGTCTTGAATTTGTTCCGTGTATTTTTCACGGTTTATTCTCCGCTGTTCACGGATAACGCTTCTCGAGATCTTATATTCTTTGGGATCCTCTCCGAGAGCTTCTACTGTAGCCAAAATGATACGAATACCGTTCCTGTCGTACACCTTACAGCGGTCCAGCAACAATGACAATTTCATGGTTAGGACCTCTTTGAAGCCACGCTTGATGCTCTTGGGGGCAGATGGTCCTTCAGATTATACGTTCATCTCGAGCTCTTCATACGGCGTTTCACGTCCTACTGACTCTTCTGTTGTCTCGTCGTCCGTGAGCTCCACCGTCTCTGTGAACAATGAGATGAGACAATAAGTATAAAGTTAATATTGATGGCAATTTCAGCTAGTGATCTAGATCTTATAAAGTTTCGCTACAAGAAAAATTTTTTTTAAATTCTTACCCAAAATTTCCCGCTTCAAGTTGTTTGTCCAAGACCTTCCGTTGTTTCTGTAGTAGACTTTCTTCAGCTTGAGCCAACTTCAGGTCAACTCCGAGCATGGAGCCCGGTCTTCCTTTATGTCTTTGCTTCAACAGAAACTCCTTGTCTTCTTCTGAAGTCATCATCGTCAGGGCATCTTGGTGGGCAATATCAAAGAGATCATCCAACTTTAGGGTAAACTCTTTTACAGCATTTCTTGCATTTTCCGTTTTTCTATCCTTGTACTTTTGTATTTTTCTCCAATCATTGTACAGTTTTTCCAGCTTTACTATGACATTTTTCTTTTGTTTTGTAGGAATTCGAGCTTTTGTCCAAAAAACGAAAACCTCGTCAATAGTAGTTGTGGCAGAGTCTCTCACATTTAACTTCACAGTATCTCTACTTCTCATACCAGATGTAGAAGTCATCACTTTTACGAGAAATAAAAATGTTCACTCGAAGAAAGAATAAATGACACAGAATGACACTAACTAAAACAAAGTAGATACCGACCTAATTAAAATAAAAATGTCTTTTGTAGTTAATATTTAGTGGGTTTTTTAAACTCGATCACACGAACGTAGAAAAAATACGACTTTCACTGTTCAGCGAATACTTTTCAACTGAACAAGAAACAAAATCATAAAAGCAAGAACCACCTAGCTATCCTTTTCTTTTTTTAATAATTGACTCTGAACCCCTGGAATTCTACTTAAAATATAACAATAGGTAGTAGGGTAACCCAATACATTTTTAAACTAGTTTGGTTTTACCTGCTATGAGAAAAAAAATATATACATACCTGACATTAAAAAAAAATTGTTGTGAGTCTAAAATTAACGGTATACCATAGCAAACACATTTAAATGAAATGGGATTCCAAAGTACAAGTATTTGTCCATAATAAGCAATAATAATACAAATAACGCATCTTCGCTCTCGGGGGTTCCTTGTTACATTTTTAGGGACATTGGGTCTATTTTTCGGTTTCAGTACTAGTTGCGTATTTATTGTGTAGAATATAATTGTGTAGAACGGACAAATAGCTTTAGCCGTTCCAGAGATATGGGTCGCCAAAGTCGCCAAACTGACAAAAAATCGAGATTTTCAAAACTTTGAAGCCCCAGTGGCACGGGTTAACATCTTCCAATTGTGCTCAAACTTTGAATCTAACAAAATGAAAACAAAAAAATCCGACATCGGTTTTTTAAAACCACCCTGCTACACCCGATTTGACATGTAAGCGCTGTAGAAACCGTATTTTATTTCCGATAAGTAAGAAATTCGGAAGATAGATTTTTCTTGTTACATGAATGAAAACTACCAAATTCGGGGAAATTCTGTTCAGATTAAGATATAGCCCCCATATGTATATTTCACCCGATTTTATATGTAAGCGCTGTAGATGAGAGAGAAAGAGCATCCAAAGAAGCAACAAAAATTCCCAACTTATGATCCGGAAGCTGTTCTAATTTGGATTTTCACCAATGAATTTAACAGGGGGTTGTCGCGCCGGGGAATACAGTACGTTCTGTTTAATACAATGTGGGTTACGCCTTTTGTGCTTTATCAAAAACGAGCACTTGATGTTATGTCTTTTTTTTTCAATAAAATCGTGATGGTTGGACGAAAAACGAATTTTAATTTTTTGAGGGTTATGCTCTGGGGCATTTCTGGTGACGATATATAAGTATAAAGTGTTATTAATAAATTCAGTTTTTATCGCAATCCAATATACTACAATTCCACAATTTAACATATTTCGAAGAAACTCAGCATACTTTGAAATGACTATGTTATTTTAATCGACTATGAAAAAGTCGACTTTTAGGTCCGATTTATCGATCTAGTCGACTGAAATGAAATTAGGTTGATGAAAAAGTCGAAAGTCGAAAGTCGACTAGCCTCCAGAACCATTCACTAATTCTGATATAGCCGCCATATACTAAATATATATTTCTTCCCTTTAGCACTATAGAAGCAGTATTTTACATATATTTCATAGCCCTTATATACATATACGTATGTTCCTTCCGATCTGGACTTCTATCACTTCAGTAGCATTATTTTACATCCAATCGTTTTGAAATTATGCATCCTTGGGTTAATAATTTATATTCCGAAATTACGTTTTGGTTAGTTATCTAGAAGAATTTCATTAAATGCCGAAAAAATGTCCATTCTTATGATTTGGAAGAAGTACTTTGGAAGTACTTCTTTTATTTTTTGCTGGGATGTTATACAAAATTATTGACAAACTTAAAAAAGGTAAGAGTTTCACAATACATATACATATGAACAAAATATTTGATAAGTGTAATAGAAGTAGTTTAGGAATACAGTACAAATAATTCTCATCCACCTACGTGACGCCACTACAATGCCATCAGATACATATACACAAAATTAAAGCACTCTCGCTAACAAATTGTGAAAGTTATCTCAATTTCAAAATTTGGTTTATGTGGGAGGGACAGGACTTAGCAAAAAGTCGTTGGTGATTCTCTTGTTTGTCCTCTAAGTGTCTTCAACGATTTATAAAGGATCTTGCACCAGCTTCTGGGATGGCTTTAAGACATTCCCTCCTGGGTACATGCCCACGCAGAGCAAGATAAGGCACACTGTATAGTATGCAATGGTGACTGCAATAACATTACCTCATGTCAGAGATTTAGAACAGCTGATCGATTAGAACGATTGTGAGAGAACGCAAACTCAGCAAACCGTGCCTTCGCACACATTATGGCATGTGTAATAGTAACATATCGCTCACTTACTTCAAGACTGTCCTAACTCAAAATTGAAAATGTTTGTGGTTGTCTTACAGAAATGCGAATTTTGTAAATATCCATAAGGTAATCTCAACGAAATTTAGTGTATAAGTAAACAATCATATTTCGGATTATTCCACCTTTTAGAAACTTCATATTTCATCTTATTTATCTTTTTATACGGATTTAAAGGTGCACATCTCGACAATTTTTAATTTTGAGTTAGGACAGTCTTGAAGTAAGTGAGCGATATGTGGTAATTATGGTTGCGAATTTGAACATAACTCTCTTCTTCACAAAACGCAATCAAACGAAGATAATAAAACGTAAATTTCACAAGAATCGAATACAAATCAAAACAATGAATCCAAAAGCTGCAACACGCACAGTGGGTTGATTAACAACAACTTGTTCAAAATTATTCCCATTACAATTTATGGCAAATAGACAACCTTAGACTAATTGATGAACAGATAGCACACGATTTAAATTAGTCAGGCGTTGCTGTACCGTTGTGTTTGAAATGGACTGGAGTCGTAGAACGCAGTGAAGAAAATTCTCGCCGCCTTTGTAACATGGTGTCTGGGTGTAATGGGAAATAATTTACAGCTGACGTTCATACAGTGAAACATTTATTGCTTTCACAACAATGCATTGATGTTAAAATACTCACTAAGCTATTTCCTTACTTGTGGGGTCTGCCAATGCAAAGCTACGAACGTGCAACTTCCCGGGTACTCATTGGTCTAAATAATTCCAGAATGTGTCTTTCTACACTGCACTGCTGCAAATGTACGGACAATGACAAATTTTTAGGCAAAGGAGAATTGACAGTTCAGACGATTACAAGAAAACATTACAATTTCATATATTTACAATATATTTTGTAAATATTTATATTCAGGATTGCCAATAAAAATATTTTTTAGACAGTGTTGCCAATAAAATGTTTCTCTGACAATGGTGCTATTGTTACATGCTTCGCTCATGTGACAATAGCATCATCTAACAATTTGCAAAATATCTCAAAATAACGTTTCTGCCAACGTTGAAAAACAAAAATTGTTATTCACACGGTTCTTCTAGGGTTATATAGTTACGGCAAAATTTCGACCTTTCGACTATTTCAAAAATGTCTGTCGACTTTTAGACTTTTTAGATTAAAAAGTCGATTAAAGTCGACTTTTCGACTTTATTAATGAAAATGCTAATATTTTTAGTTTTCTTCATTAATTTGTTGTAAAATACAGGGAAAGACAAAAAAACTGATAATGACCAGGTGATCAGAAATTCGCAGAAGTCTATAAAGTCTAATAAAAGTCTAAAAAAACTTATACGAAAAAAAAAACAAAAAAGTAAAAAATTGTTTTCTCAAGTCCAACTTCAATCAATTGGCGATAAGCCGAAAGTAACCCTTAATCGAATACTTTTAATATTCTCGTGACTGTATTTTGTGTGGATCCGTCATTTTTTTATTAATCATTATGCCAAACTATTTATAACTATAAAAAAGAATATATCGCCCCCTCAATATAATAATAGCCTATAATACTCTATGCGTAGTGTATTATAGGCTATTATTATATTGAGGGGACGATATATAATTATGGCAGATGCGATTACTGTGTATTCATATTATCTCGCTTATTTTAACAAATACATTGGTCCCATTGGTTGATACAACTAAATAAAGGTTTTTGTTCTAACCCACAGCGCGTTTTTATTAATGTTAGCCAAATGTAATATAAATTTGCTAATACTCGTACATGAAAAAAGACGACATGGAAAAGTCGAGTTTTAGACTTTTTCAGAAACAAAAAGTCTACATTCGATTACGACTTTTTTGTACCAAAAAGTCGACTAATCGATTAGTCGAATTGTAGAACCCTAGGTGGTACGTTCACAGGTTTGCATTTTTCCTCCTTTTTTCTGAAAATGTTGTCCGATCTGTCAATCGTGTTTGCATAGCTTTAGGGAAGGCGAAATTAATGAACCTGTAGCAGTTGGTACACGACTCGGTTGGCTGTTATATGGTTCTGTGAAAGGGAGTCCATCGTTGAAAAACCATCACTACAATATGTACAGGGTGGCTGATATGTATTGCAACCAACATCAGATTGCTATCATTTCTAAACCGCTAGTCTGATAGCTGACAGATTTATTTCAGTGACAGTTCATTTTATTGTTTACAAGCTTACAAAAGCATTTTGATCTATTGCATTCAGAAAAAAGTTATTCGTGATGGAATTCAAGCGTGATAGTGTGATTGCTTTATATTTGGGTGGAGTCCATCGTTGAAAAACCATCACTACAATATGTACAGACTGGCTGATATGTATTGCAACCAACTTCAGATTGCTATCATTTCTAAACCGCTAGTCTGATAGCTGACAGATTTATTTCAGTGACAGTTCATTTTATTGTTTACAAGCTTACAAAAGCATTTTGATCTATTGCATTCAGAAAAAAAGTTATTCGTGATGGAATTCAAGCGTGATAGTGTGATTGCTTTATATTTGGGTGGAAAATAGGGTGATCAAAAAACCGGTTATTTTGAAAATACGGTTTTCGGTTTCTTCGAAAATTATGTTAACTCTAAAACCGGTTTTCGGTTTAACCGACAATAAAAAACCGGTGAACCGGTTGTTTTCGGTTTTTTCTTTTTTTAATAAAAATGCATAAGTAATGCTCAAAATTTTGTTAGATGACGTAAAATAAGCGTAGTGCAAATTTAATACGCAACCATATTTCAATTAAATTAATGGCGAATTCGTTTCTGCAAAAATTGCAACATTTTCATTGCCCTTTTTCCGAAAACTGCCCTTTTGTGTTACTTTTTGAAATTTAGCAATTAAGTTACTCGACTTTAGCACAACTAAAATTTCCAAATTTCAAAAAAGTGATACAATAGTGCAGTTTTCGGGAAAAGGGCAATGCAAGTGTTGCACTTTTTGCAGAAACGAATTCGCCATAAGATTTATTTGAAAATTGTATTTTAAACACTTCATATTTTTACGAGTATTTATAATAGGTAATTGTTTCGATTTCATTTATGATATAATATAATATCTGCGATATTTATAATATTTATGTTCAATTTTTAAAAAGATTTCTTTACAAAAAAAATTGATTATGATTTTTATAAAACTTGACTAGTAGTGAAAATCGGCAAAATCTTAGGTTTTAGCATCATATGAATGGCTCAAATGGCAAACCGATTATATACATATATTATCAGTAGCAGCGGATTCTGACTTGAGCATACTATAGAGATGAAAACTTGTCGAAATGTGAAACTGGAGAAATGTATTTTTATTTATACCTGCATTTCAATTAGAAAGGATTGTTAATTAATTTCTATACCGCAATAATCATACATATAAAACTGCATTTTGAAATCGATGGATATGCACAAATGAAGTCAACGGTTTTTATACTGATGTTTTCAAAATTTTAGGTAGGTTCCTATTTCAAAAATAATACTTTCTTTATAATTTTATAATGGTTTCAAAAAACCGAAAAGTCGAATAAACCGAGTTGAAAAAACCGACGGTTCGAGTTATTCGAAAATTCAGAAAAACCGAAAACCGATAGGCGGTTTTTAAAGAGAAACCGATTAACCGGTAAACCGGTGCGGTTTTTGATTACCCTAGTGGAAAAACACAAGTGGCTATCGTTAGAGCCCTCCAGCATTTAAATGTGAATAAATCTTTTGTTTCTCGAACTATTGCTCGTTACCGTGATACTGGCAGAGTTGCATCGCGTCCAAAAAGTGGACGAAAAAAACTGTAACAATACCAGAAATGATCCGAAAAGTGAAGGCCAGATTTGATCGAAATCCACGCCGCAATGGTAGAAAAATTGCTCGTGAGCTGAACATATCGCGAGAACGGATACAACACATATTAAAAAATGAGCTTGGACTAAAGTCATTGAAGTTCCAAAAAGTGCAAGAGCTCACCGATGCACAAAAAAAAGTTAGACTGGAAAGAGCCAAGGAGTTGCTTCGCTTGCACGAAAGTGGCCAGTTACCGAATTTGGTTTTCTCCGGTGAGAAGCCATTCCAAATTGAGCAGTTTGTGAACAAACAAAATGATCGGGTTTACTTGCCAAAGAGGTCAGCTGAAAATTTACACCTTCGATTGGTGTGGGCCGCCGTAACGGCCGATGGTCGATCCCCGCTCGTAGTCATCGACCATGGGGTCAAAATAAATGCCGAATATTATCGGAAAAATGTCCTAAAGATAGTATTCAAGCCCTGGGCAGACAAACATTTCGGCCGCAGACCATGGACATTCCAACAGGACTCAGCACCATAGCACTCAGCACGCACCAAGAATGGCTTAAAAAGGAGGTTCCTCGCTTCATTTCTACCGCACAATCGCCACCAAGTTCTCCGGATCTCAATCCGTTGGACTTTTGCGCCTGGGGCGTTTTAGAGAGTAATGTTCGCACTAAAAAATACCAAAGTATCGATCATCTCAAGACGGCGCTTCGCCGGGAATGGGCCAAAATACCGCAGAGCCACTTTCGTGCAGCGTGTGATGGCTTTGTCGGCCATGAATGTACAGCAGAATATGATAAAAAATTAAATAATTGGATCAAAAAATTCTATTGTCTGGAAACTCCTGGCATAACCAACAAAAAAACACTAATGAGCAATTGTGACGAAAGAGCATTTACTCTTTTAAAATAATATAACAAACAAAGGCCGGATGAAAATATATTATTGCCTAATAGTAATGATATGGCTAAAAAGAGGCTGTTATGTTTGGAAAAAGACCTAAATATGATAAGGATTTGAACAAGGTTTTTCACAAAACAATCTCCACTGTGGTGGCTTTCACATCCGCAAAAATTTGGGGATTCGGATTTGCCAATTGCCGTTTTTTCTTAAATCATGCAGATTTCGGATTTCAGTCTCTTTTGTAAAACCACCTACTGTTAAAAGAAACTGAAGTCCGAAATCAACGTGATTTACTAGAAAAAGGACAATTTGCAAATTCGAATCCACAAAATTTTTGCGGATGTGAAAGCCAGCACAGGGGCGAAGATCAGAATATCTTTCGAAAGGATTTATAACAAACCAGTAAGGAAAGGCTAAAGTCGGGCGGGGCCGACTATATAATACCCTACACCACTCTCGTAATATTGAATAACTCGGATATATAAATTTTGTAATTCATGTATAAATTGTTTACATAAATTTACTTTTGGGACATTTTGTATTTAAATAATACCCTGTACCACAGTGTGGTGTAGGGTAAAAAAACGATTGGATCTAAAGAGGCAAATCGGATGAAACATATATATGGGAACTATAGCTAAATCTTAACCGATTTTCTTCAAATTCGGCAGTGTTGGTTCATGGATCAAGAAACTCTACCATTCTAAATTTCAAAACGATTGGATGTAAAAACAGCTTCTATAGAACTAAAGGGCCAAATCGGACGAAACATATATATGGGAGCTATAGCTAAATCTTAACCAATTTTCTTCAAATTCGGCAATGTTGGTTCATGGATCAAGAAACTCTACCATTCTAAATTTCAAAACGATTGGATGTAAAAAACAGCTTCTATAGAACTAAAGGGCCAAATCGGACGAAACATATATATGGGAGCTATAGCTAAATCTTAACCGATTTTCTTTAAATTCGGTAGTGTTGGTTCATGGATCAAGAAACTCTACCATTCTAAATTTCAAAATGATTGGATGTAAAATACAGCTTCTTCAGGACTAAAGAGCAAAATCGGACGAAACATATATATGGGAGCTATAGCTCAATCTTAACCGATTTTCTTCAAATTCGGCAATGTTGGTTCATGGATCAAGAAACTCTACCATTCTAAATTTCAAAACGATTGGATGTAAAATGCAGCTTTTGTAGGACTAAGGGGCCAAATCGGACGAAACATATATATGGGAGCTATAGCTAAATCTTAACCGATTTTCTTCAAATTCGGTAGTGTTGGTTCATGGATCAAGAAACTCTACCAGTCTAAATTTCAAAATGATTGGATGTAAAATACAGCTTCTACAGGACTAAAGAGCAAAATCGGACGAAACATATATATGGGAGCTATAGCTAAATCTTAACCGATTTTCTTCAAATTCGGCAATGTTGGTTCATGGATCAAGAAACTCTACCATTCTAAATTTCAAAACGATCGGATGTAAAATACAGCTTCTATAGGACTAAAGGGCCAAATCGGACGAAACATATATATGGGAGCTATAGCTAAATCTTAACCTATTTTCTTCAAATTCGGCAATGTTGGTTCATGGATCAAGAAACTCTACCATTCTAAATTTCAAAACGATTGGATGTAAAATACAGCTTCTATAGGACTAAAGGGCCAAATCGGACGAAAGATATATATGGGAGCTATATTTAAATCTGAACCGATTTCAACCAAATTCAATAGCGATCTTAACAGATGCGAAATACTCTAAACTGCAAAATTTCAGAACAATCGGTGTGAAATTGCGACCTGTAGTCGACGAACAACTTTACATCCACGGACATGCTTAAATCGACTCAGCTAGTGATTCTGAGTCGATCGGTATACTTTAAGGGTCTAGCTGTGTTATTTTCAGGTGTTACAAACATCTGCCGTGAAACAAACTTATAATACCCTGTACCACAGTGTGGTGTAGGGTATAAAAATGATAAATTTCTATGTCCTTCCAAAAATGTTCGGTATTTACAGATTTTTCCTATATTCAACAAAAACAAACCAGGTAAAGTCCGAAATGTCTGGGATGCGGCCGCAAAGTCGAACGGAGTACCTCCAAATACCATGTTAATAAAAGCACCTGATTTGTTGTTATCTCTCCCTTCAATTCTTCGTCGATTTCACCAAAGGACAGTATCCATTTGTGGAGATATCGAGCAGATGTTTTACCAAATTTTTATTAGAAGCGAAGACAGTTCCATGCTTTTTTAATACCGAAAATCTATCACTATCCGAAAGGTTATTGAATCGACAAAGCACACAACGCGAATCTAATGGTGACCGGGGAGGACTTAAAGGTGAGACATTCGTAGAATGTAAATTTGTGTCCTTCACCGCGGGTTTTTTGTCAGTCAAGACCCCTGAGCTCCCGAAAACAAACTAAAGTCTGATTTCTTTCCGCGAAGACAGTTCCATGCTTTTTTATTACCGAAAATCTATCACTATCCGAAAGGTTATTGAATCGACAAAGCACACAACGCGAATCTAATGGTGACCGGGGAGGACTTAAAGGTGAGACATTCGTAGAATGTAAATTTGTGTCCTTCACCGCGGGTTTTTTGTCAGTCAAGACCCCTGAGCTCCCGAAAACAAACTAAAGTCTGATTTCTTTCCGTGAGGAAAGAGTGTAAGTCCTGCGTGAAGGTTAGGGACGACTTATTTTTGAACAATCTGTTCCAGCAGAGTCACAGTAAGTTTCGGCAAACAACGGACGCATTGAAAGACTAATATGGGATCCCAATGGATTTGGGGATTCGGATTTGCCAATTGCCGTTTTTTCTTAAATCATGCAGATTTCGGATTTCAGTCTCTTTTGTAAAACCACCTACTGTTAAAAGAAACTGAAGTCCGAAATCAACGTGATTTACTAGAAAAAGGACAATTTGCAAATTCGAATCCACAAAATTTTTGCGGATGTGAAAGCCAGCACAGGGGCGAAGATCAGAATATCTTTCGAAAGGATTTATAACAAACCAGTAAGGAAAGGCTAAAGTCGGGCGGGGCCGACTATATAATACCCTACACCACTCTCGTAATATTGAATAACTCGGATATATAAATTTTGTAATTCATGTATAAATTGTTTACATAAATTTACTTTTGGGACATTTTGTATTTAAATAATACCCTGTACCACAGTGTGGTGTAGGGTAAAAAAACGATTGGATCTAAAGAGGCAAATCGGATGAAACATATATATGGGAACTATAGCTAAATCTTAACCGATTTTCTTCAAATTCGGCAGTGTTGGTTCATGGATCAAGAAACTCTACCATTCTAAATTTCAAAACGATTGGATGTAAAAAACAGCTTCTATAGAACTAAAGGGCCAAATCGGACGAAACATATATATGGGAGCTATAGCTAAATCTTAACCAATTTTCTTCAAATTCGGCAATGTTGGTTCATGGATCAAGAAACTCTACCATTCTAAATTTCAAAACGATTGGATGTAAAAAACAGCTTCTATAGAACTAAAGGGCCAAATCGGACGAAACATATATATGGGAGCTATGGCTAAATCTTAACCGATTTTCTTTAAATCCGGTAGTGTTGGTTCATGGATCAAGAAACTCTACCATTCTAAATTTCAAAATGATTGGATGTAAAATACAGCTTCTTCAGGACTAAAGAGCAAAATCGGACGAAACATATATATGGGAGCTATAGCTCAATCTTAACCGATTTTCTTCAAATTCGGCAATGTTGGTTCATGGATCAAGAAACTCTACCATTCTAAATTTCAAAACGATTGGATGTAAAATGCAGCTTTTGTAGGACTAAGGGGCCAAATAGGACGAAACATATATATGGGAGCTATAGCTAAATCTTAACCGATTTTCTTCAAATTCGGTAGTGTTGGTTCATGGATCAAGAAACTCTACCAGTCTAAATTTCAAAATGATTGGATGTAAAATACAGCTTCTACAGGACTAAAGAGCAAAATCGGACGAAACATATATATGGGAGCTATAGCTAAATCTTAACCGATTTTCTTCAAATTCGGCAATGTTGGTTCATGGATCAAGAAACTCTACCATTCTAAATTTCAAAACGATCGGATGTAAAATACAGCTTCTATAGGACTAAAGGGCCAAATCGGACGAAACATATATATGGGAGCTATAGCTAAATCTTAACCTATTTTCTTCAAATTCGGCAATGTTGGTTCATGGATCAAGAAACTCTACCATTCTAAATTTCAAAACGATTGGATGTAAAATACAGCTTCTATAGGACTAAAGGGCCAAATCGGACGAAAGATATATATGGGAGCTATATTTAAATCTGAACCGATTTCAACCAAATTCAATAGCGATCTTAACAGATGCGAAATACTCTAAACTGCAAAATTTCAGAACAATCGGTGTGAAATTGCGACCTGTAGTCGACGAACAACTTTACATCCACGGACATGCTTAAATCGACTCAGCTAGTGAGTCGATCGGTATACTTTAAGGGTCTAGCTGTGTTATTTTCAGGTGTTACAAACATCTGCCGTGAAACAAACTTATAATACCCTGTACCACAGTGTGGTGTAGGGTATAAAAATGATAAATTTCTATGTCCTTCCAAAAATGTTCGGTATTTACAGATTTTTCCTATATTCAACAAAAACAAACCAGGTAAAGTCCGAAATGTCTGGGATGCGGCCGCAAAGTCGAACGGAGTACCTCCAAATACCATGTTAATAAAAGCACCTGATTTGTTGTTATCTCTCCCTTCAATTCTTCGTCGATTTCACCAAAGGACAGTATCCATTTGTGGAGATATCGAGCAGATGTTTTACCAAATTTTTATTAGAAGCGAAGACAGTTCCATGCTTTTTTATTACCGAAAATCTATCACTATCCGAAAGGTTATTGAATCGACAAAGCACACAACGCGAATCTAATGGTGACCGGGGAGGACTTAAAGGTGAGACATTCGTAGAATGTAAATTTGTGTCCTTCACCGCGGGTTTTTTGTCAGTCAAGACCCCTGAGCTCCCGAAAACAAACTAAAGTCTGATTTCTTTCCGCGAAGACAGTTCCATGCTTTTTTATTACCGAAAATCTATCACTATCCGAAAGGTTATTGAATCGACAAAGCACACAACGCGAATCTAATGGTGACCGGGGAGGACTTAAAGGTGAGACATTCGTAGAATGTAAATTTGTGTCCTTCACCGCGGGTTTTTTGTCAGTCAAGACCCCTGAGCTCCCGAAAACAAACTAAAGTCTGATTTCTTTCCGTGAGGAAAGAGTGTAAGTCCTGCGTGAAGGTTAGGGACGACTTATTTTTGAACAATCTGTTCCAGCAGAGTCACAGTAAGTTTCGGCAAACAACGGACGCATTGAAAGACTAATATGGGATCCCAATGGTCAGCCACGACGTCGTAGACTGCCATTGTCGAAAGACGCCCATTTATTCCCCGTTGTATGATCTTTAAACCCGAGCTAGTATCGCGGTCTATGACGGGAAGATCGAAGAGGAGCTTTAGGAGACTAATTACAAGAATGCGTGTGTTGTCATACGCATCTTCCAATGCTTTCCAAGCCAAAGCGAAGTTCCTGTGGGTGAGAGGGAATCTCGAGACCATTTCCCTTGCCTCACCGCTGGTTTTTTGGACCAGGTGAAAGAGCCGTTGAATGTCACTAAGACGCGAATTGTTAATAAATATCGACGAAAAGATGTCCCGAAACGTAGGCCAAGTAACGAAATGACCGTGGATAACGTCAATGTCGATAGGGGCAAATTCAAATTATGACTTAAGTCAGAATTTTCCAAATTGGAAATTCTAAAATATTATAAAATTAGGAC
Source organism: Eudasyphora cyanicolor (assembly GCA_963930755.1). Lineage (NCBI taxonomy): Eukaryota > Metazoa > Arthropoda > Insecta > Diptera > Muscidae > Eudasyphora > Eudasyphora cyanicolor. Next base: position 99,176,910 of record OZ005737.1, read on the forward strand.
CGAATGTAGGGTACGCGGAGGTACACGACTAAACACAAGAGAAATGACAAAATTTCCATGGGTGGCTATGGTTGACTGTAGAGTGTCACGACAAGATTTAACAACGAATTGGTCTACAAGAAATTATAAGCTCGAAGAGCGCGAAAGAAAAAAAATACTAAAATAAAACTTTATTGACAAATTGACCGAATGTATGGTGTACGGTGTCGTATATGAACGAAAGTAAAGAAAGAGTAGTGTACAACCCACCGCTATTCACGACAAAAATATTTAATTTATTTTTCCAAAAGACGTTATATTTGTCTGTTTCGACTATTTTTCCTAATGGGGTACGTTCAGTCAGCAAGGGCAGCAGCAGAATGAACCCGAGTTCAGGTGACGTCCGCCCTATTCGTATTTGGGTGTGTTCGCGTGTATTTCTTCGCGAGTAAACAAACAGCAACCAAATGCAAGGCAAAGGTATTGGCGATAGACGCACAAGCTGTAATTAGGGGGAATGCACTCTATCGATTCTATTACCGAAACCAAACGCGAGTAATAAGAGCTGAAATGCTGGTAATTTTATATTTACCCTGCAGCCAAATAGAAATATACTAGTTGCTTTTTACTTCAAACTAGTAACATATCTGTCCTTTTTTTCATATAACGAACTATCGATTTTAACATTGGCTTGTCATAGGCGCCCAACTAGTGCAAGCAAGTACTTGCTCGTATATCAGCTCAGACAATCGTTGTTGTTTATTTCTCTGCTGCTGATGGCAGAGAGACGAACGTGCAAAATGCATCCACCAATTAGGTACTTACGACTTGTTTTAATAATTTAACGCGAACAAAACAAACCGAAATAAAATATGAAATATTTTAAAGCGAACAAAAACAACCGATATGAAATATGAATGTTTTGTATTGGAATATAATTATTCCCGATTTATTTTGTAGTGATTTAGCACTATTACAATGACAAAGTGAACTGTATTCTTTGAGGAAAATCGCGATAAAGCACCCGAAAGTCGACTAATATTATACCGTAGCGTATATTTGTATGTATTTGTAATATATTAAAAAAATACAACTCGCGGCGCTCATTGATTTACCAACTGATTTACAATGGGCGTGGCCCCAAGTGAGCCAAGTTTTTAAATCGATATAACTTCAACAATTTGTTACCGATAGTGCTGTAATTTTGTGCATATGTATCTGGTAGTAGTCTACGTGATTGGGCCAAAAATGGGCGGGATAGGACCAATGGGGTGGCCCGCCCATATAAACCAAATTTTAAATTGCACAGTTTGTTAGTGAGAGTGCTGTAATTTTGTATATATCTGGGAGCAGTCAACGTGTTTGGTTCAAAAATGGGCGGGATTGGACCAAAAGGCGTGGCCCCGCCCAAGTGAGACAAGTTTTAAAATTGATATATCTTGAAAAATCTTTTAGCGTGAGTGCTGTAATTTTGCGTATATGATTGATCAAAATTGGACGGGATCGGAAATCTGAGGCAACGAAGTTGGTCGGGCCCAGCTAGTTAAAGTTATATTCCGGCTTTCTTAAGCTTATACTATTACTAAAGGCACCTTCCAAGAAAATGAGAATTTAAAAGAATACTTAAAAAAATTCCAGTTACAATTTTTTTAAATATTTTTTTTCGTGTTTAGGACTCCTTATTACACCAGAAAATGTTAAGCACAGCTTTCGACAAAAATATTGTTGCATAATGTAACCAAAGAAATTGGTTAAATAGTAAATGTACCAATACGAAACAAACTTGGTGATCGTTGTTTTTTTAAACGATCACCAAGTATGTAGGTGTGTCGATATTTGATGAAGGCCTTCAGCATCATTTTATCAAAGACAGCAACATGCAAGGTCTAGCGTGTGCAGCTGAAAAAAGAACAAAACACCGCACAGTGAGCTACCCCATACAAGTTAACCGGCAAAAATTAGTTTGAGATTTAAAATAGATGGATTTGGTGTAAAAATGGTCCCTGAAAAATTTTGACAGGATCAAGGACCGACAAGACCTACCGATAGGTCCTTGAGAGCCTTAGGGCCCATTTAAAGGGTCAATGAGAAAAAATGTACTTCTTTACTTTATTTTTCGATACTAGCGGACCCGGCGAACTTCGCCTCGCCCCAATTTAACGCCTTCAGATAAACTCCAGAGTGATAATAAAACACAGATAGTTAAAATTTTAATGCGATTTGTTTAAAAGGAATCGAAATCAGTAGAGAGCGATGTGATAAACAACAAACAACGAAGACAGAAGACAGGCAACGTACAGATGACCGTGCGAAAAACAGGGAAATTCGAGATTAATTCCACAGACTTCCTACGATTTGTCTTGAGATTTATTGATTGTCATCGTAAAAGCCAATCGTACAGGGAACTGAATCCGCTTGAATTGGAATGAAAGATCAGTTGGAATAATCGGAATTCGTGGGATAAGGACTTCCTCTCCTTTGAATTTTCCCTTGATGATCGTCGCCTGAATCACATTGTCCATCAGTTTCATAATGGACAACCGCGAACTATGCACAATTTCGGATGATTCAGATTCCGCAACATGATTATGATCGATTCCACCTTCAGCTGTAAATTATGCGGCGGAGCTCCTGGCACATCAAGCGAGTTCGATTTTACTTTGAATAATAAAATTCATGCTATCGACGTCCTTATTCTTCGCTGCTAATATTGCCCGTCCAAGCGCCAACAGTTGTTTCGAGAATTCAAGAGCCGATGAGTCGTTCTGCAACGCGACTCTCATGTTCGTGGTCAATTTCAACTTCTTGACATGCCGCCACAAAGACCACGATTTCAGGCATGCATTAATTTCATCGGCAGTAGATTTCGGGATGACGGGAAGCGTTTGACGAAAATCTCCGGAGAGCAATATCATAGACTCACCAAATTGTCTCAAATCACGTCGTAAATCCTTCATCGTTCGGTCAACTGCCTCCAGAGCTCGTTTATGCGCCATCGTGCATTCATCCGAAATTATGATTTTGCAGTGCCCGGAATCCAATAAGATAACCTCGTAATGCTTGTACCGTTTGTCGATGTGATACGCGAAATCAGTGTAACAATACGCAAAACTCGAATGAATTGCAGCAAGAAAAATAGCACATACTCGTACATATGTTTAATAGAAAACTTTTTTGTTTAATAGAAAATTAATAAAAAAAATTGGATTCAAAAAGAGAGTAGTAGATAGGAACAGTAGGTTAATAGAAAACTTTTTTGTTTAATAGAAAATTAATAAAAAAAATTGGATTCAAAAAGAGAGTAGTAGATAGGAACAGTAGGAATCTCGCAAGAAATAGCAATTTTCGATTTTCCCAATTTTCCGACTTTTTTCCAAAATTTTCTTGTGTATTCTTCTTATCTGGCCGGAGACCTGTCCGAATTGGTGCTAATCACCGAAATCGGTCCAGGCGTTCTCGAGTTATAAGCGTAGTAACTAACATCACTTTCTTTTATATATATAGAAGAAGAAGATTTTTCCAATGAAAATACTGAGTGAGAGGGGAAGGTCAAGAACGCAAAAAAAAGCAAGAACAAAAATGACCCGAAATTGAATTTTTTTAAATGGACGCCATTATGTCAAAAAAATCTTAACATTTTTTTTTCAAGGTTCACACGAGTATGGTGACAATTCTGCTTGGATTGCACTTGGTTTTATACAAATTGCTTCAGGAGAAATCCTGCCTGTCAGCACCACACCTTTGGTTTGGACCCCCACTTTGACGGCCGAGAACTTTTTGAACAGCCAACATATCAAAGAAAATTTTTTAACTTTTGTAACACAATAGCAAAAACAGAATTGAACAAACTTTTTTAAATTCTTATTATTCAATTTCAACAAAAAAAGACTTAAAATTAAATAGGCCTGCTCATTCAATTTCATAATAAATAATTCGTACATTTATGAGTTAAACCAAACTTCTACTATACTATTCATCAGAATTTTCTGTTTCTTCAGTTTCACTTGCTTCTGCAAGCTCAAAACGTAAATCTTTATGGGGATCAACACTAGGCTCAACTAAAATGCTTATGACTTCCGGTGGGAGCGATGAAAAGTTTTTAAAGGGTTTTTTCAAAACAAATTTATCCACAAGTGCTATTTTTCAAGTGTACTATTGTTATATTTCACTGTGCTGAAAACATCAATAAATAAACAACGTTTAAATAATTTTGTAATGATCGGAAGTAAAGTACAACTTCTATAGCGCTTTGTAACCAAATCAGGAGGAACATATATATGGAGGTTATATATTAATCTGAAACGATTTTCCCTGAATACTAATTCATGTAAAATAGAAACCTCTTTCTGTCTAATTTCGTACTGATCAAATATAAGATACAGTATCTACAGCGCTTAGATGTTAAATCGGGGCTAACATATATATAGTGGCTATATGTAAATCTGAACCGATTTTCTCCGAATTTGGCAGTATTCCTTCATGTAATAAGAAACCTCTTTCTGTCGAATTTCGTACTGATCGAATATAAAACACAGTCTTTAAAGCGCTTAGATGTCAAATCGGGGCTAACATATGTATATATGGGGGCTATGTCTATATCTGAACCGATTTTCTCCGAATTTGGCAGTATTCCCTCATGTAATAAGAAACCTCTTTCTGCCGAATTTCGCTGTGATCGGATACAAAATACAGTTTCTACAGCGCTTGAATTTCAAATCGGGGGTAACATATATATGGGGGCTATATCTAAATCTGAACCGATTTTCTCTCAATTTGGCAACATTCCTTCATGTAATAAGAAACCTCTTTCTGCCGAATTTCGTACTGATCGGATATAAAATACAGTTTCAACAGCGTAATTTTGTATTGTCTCTAAGTGTATCACGAGACTACTCTCTGTCAATTTTTGTACAAATCGGTTCAAAAATTTTGTTTATACAGTTCATATATGCCAAAACGGAGGTACATATATATGGGAGCTTTAGATTTACATCTGTACCGATTTTAACCAAATTCAATAGGGGTCGTCCTTGGGCGTAAATAAAGACATGTGCAAAGTTTCGTTGAGATCGGACCATAATTGCGACCTGTACTTTGATTACAAGAATACATCTTCAGACAGACGGACATAGCTAAATCGACTCAGAAAGTGATTGCAAGTCGATCGGTATAATAAACAATGGTCTATCTCTTCTCCTTTTGGGTGTTACAAAAAAATGCACAAAGTTATAATACCCTGTACCACAGTGTGGTGTAGGGTATAAAGAGAATGCAACAATATGAAACCAGTAAGCAAAGGCAGAAAGTCGGGCGGGGCCGACTATATAATACCCTACACCTCCCTTATAATGTGATAAAGGTCATTGCGAAAATAATTTGGAATAATTGGTAAGTAGGCAGGAACATATTATCTAATTCTGAGCCGATAATCGCTAAATTAAGCATTATTCGTTGCTGATCATTCGCAGTGAACGGACGTGTTTATCACATAGCGGATAGTTACCAGTACCTATTACGCAATAGCAAAAATCTGTACAAAGTATGTAAGGCCTACATCGTAGTACCTATTACGGTCTAATACAGACAAAATAAAAATAAATTCTCTTGACGGGGATGCCTTCGTGTTCCGATGGAGCGCGGTTCCCCAATCGTCCGACTGTCCGTCCGTTGGTCTTGGCCAAAGCCGACCACACCAAAAATGGTGAAAATCTCCCCCAAGTACTCACAACAGGTGGTGCGGTGAGGGGGAAACGTCATGTCCGACCGTCAAAACGGAAGGGGAGTCTAGTGATGGCTGTTATAGACAGAAGTAGTGAGGATGGATCCATCCTCAAGGACAAATGGAGTCATGTACAATCAGCCATTATGGCTCACTACCTCGATGTCCGTAGAGAAATGCCGGGCAAACCACCAATCTGCAACGATGCAGGATGGCATCAGGGGAGAGTAAAGCTCTTATATTTCGGTGATGCCAGATCAGTAGACCTGTATAAGGCTGCTCTGAGTCGAGCGGGTGAGGTGTGGCCGGGTGCCCAGTTGGATGTTGTCGAAAAAACAACATCCCTAGTCACCCTAGAGCCATCACCTGGGTTACAGAAGAGCCCTCCAACCCGGCTGACATCTTAGAAATAATAAAAGATTCCAATCCTGGTCTGCCGGCCCATAATTGGAGAATCAGCAAGGCGGGTGAGGCGGATGGTAAAAAGCGGCAGGTCAATCTTATCCTAAAAGCTGAATCCACCTCCCATATACAAAGTGCGAGTGCAACCCTACAATATGGCTTCGAGACTATAGTCTTGAAGATATACAAGCAGGATATAGCTCCCACTACAGAAGGTGAGTCGTCCACCGTGGCACTTTCTGGAAGTGCGGAGGTACCCACGCCTATTATTTCTGGTGACTCCAACTCTAACAGAAGATCTGTAACGTCCTTCTCTGAGGACAAAAGCTCTACTTCGGACACAGAGAGGCTGAGGGGAGTCTCCGGACTCTTTGTCGTATCTGGCGGGGACATGCTTCTCGACGATACGGACGAAGAGTTCGATAACACCCTTGTCGGGGTGGATGTTAATCTGTCAATTACCAATGATGGTAAGAATTCTACAGATTAACCTCCATCACGCTAAAGCAGCCTCAGCGGCTCTATTGCTGCGCCTGTCCACAGGCGCAGTAGACATCGTCCTGATACAGGAGCCCTACGTAGTGGGAGGAAGGGTGTGCGGTATTAGGACACCCAACTTTAAACTGCTTGTGGCCAACTGTGAAGGCACTCCAAGAACCTGCATTTTGGCCAGGAAAAATCTAAGTATCTTTCTCCTGACTAATTTAAGTGGTAAAGACCAAACAGCTGCTAGCCTGGAGATCGGTAATCGCATAATCGGGTGGTCTCCAGCTACTTGCCTTATGAATCTGTAGTACCGACTGCTCTATTCAGGGAAGTAGTAGAAGAAGCAACGTCTGACGAGCTCGAGCTGATTATTGGCACAGACACGAACGCTCATCATACTATCTGGGGTAGTACGGATATAAACAATAGGGGTGATTCGCTTCTTGACTTTATTCTAACTACCAACCTTAGTATTTGTAACATAGGTAATAAACCGACCTTCACAATTAAAGACAGACAAGAAGTACTCGACGTAACGTTTGCTACTGACCGGCTGTCAGACAAAATTATCGGGTGGAATGTACTGGACGACCACTCATTCTCAGATCACCATTATATTGAGTTCAAACTCGCGGAAAAAGCGCCTAAACCCGCCGTCCACAGAAATGTAAGGAAGACAAAGTGGCATCTGTATGAGAAGAATTTCAAGAAAGTCCTCAACTCTAAACTTCTGTACGAACCGAATGACAAAGCCGGTCTGGATAATCTGGTCGATCATATCACCATATCATTCAATAGATCCCTTGAAGAAGCCTGTCCAAAAACAAGGTACAAGGGTAAAACTAAACCCCAATGGTGGACTTCTGAGCTAACGGCTATGAAAAAGACCTGCAACAAGCTATTCAATAAGGCTAAATCTACTGGGGTCGCTAATGATTGGGATGCCTATAAAGAGCAACTCAAGATCTATAAGAAGGAGCTTAGAAAGGCGCAAAGGCGCTCTTGGTATACCTTCTGTGGTGAAGTGGAAAAGGTCTCCGACGCCGCTAGGCTGAGGAAGATATTATCTGCTTCACCCTGTACAGTGGGATATTTACAGGATGAGGCAAATAACTGGACCAAAAACAGTGAGCAGTCGCTCAATGTACTGCTCGACACACATTTCCCGGGGAACTCTGTAACAGAACCCGAGGATCAGCAGGACCAACAAGAGTGCGAGTGGACTGCGAGCGTCGCTAGCTTCTTGACTGAGAGATCCAGAATAAGCTGGGCTATTAACAGCTTTGAGCCCTTCAAGTCACCTGGACCAGATGGCATCACTCCAGCAGAAATGCAGAAAATGTTAAAGTACATTATCCCATGGCTGGAGAAAATTTATGTAGGCTGTATCAGGCTTTCATACGTCCCGAATCGATGGAGAGATACCAAAGTGGTATTCATACCTAAAGCGGGAAAGATATCACACACTAGGCCAAAAGACTTCAGACCAATTAGCCTATCCTCCTTCCTATTGAAAGGTCTGGAAAGACTTTTAGATCATTTCATTAGGGAAAACCTGGATACAAAACTCCTGTCGGGGAACCAACATGCTTACAATAAGGGCAAGTCTACAGAATCAGCCCTGCACGAACTTGTGAGCACTATCGAATCGTCCCTGCATTTCAAGGAATTCACCATGGTGGCATTTCTTGACATAGAAGGGGCTTTTAACAACATTCACTCAGATGCGGTAATTGCGGCACTCTCACATCTAAAAGTTAACACTAGTTTGATTAGACTAATTCAAAGTCTGCTCACCAGAAGACGCATAACAGCATGTCTAGGGTCCACAACTCTAACAAGGTATGTAAACAGAGGGACCCCGCAAGGAGGAGTACTGTCTCCACTAATTTGGAACCTAGCGGTGAATGAAATCCTGCTAGATCTAGAACGTTGTGGCTGCAAGGTCGTGGTATATGCGGACGACGTGGCAATCGCAGTGAGTGGCAAATTCGTAAACGTCCTCAGAGACATCCTACAGGTGGCTCTGAACAAGTTGGCTAGATGGACCAGAAGCAGCGGTTTGGGCGTTAACCCCAACAAGACAGAATTGGTTCTCTTTACTAGGATGAATAATGTCCCACATGTGGACCCTCCACCTCGGATAAATGGAACAGATCTAGTCTTTTCTGAAAGTGCAAAATTTTTGGGAATAATTCTAGATAGGAAAATGTTATTTAGACTTAACGTATTGGAACGTGTAAGGAAAGCCAACGTGGCCTTATATTCCTGCAAAAAGGCTGTAGGGTCGCGGTGGGGACTCTCTCCTAAAATCGTCCACTGGATATATATAGCAGTAGTTCGTCCAATACTGTTATACGGTATTGTGGTATGGTGGACGGCAACTGACAAACTAACCATTACCAACCTACTAACAAAGGTTCAGAGAACTGCCTGCCTGAGCATAAGCGGAGCCTTAAGGACTACAGCGACCGAGTCTCTACAAGCCCTACTCCATATACTGCCGATTAATATTGTGGCGAGAGAAGTTGCAACCAAAGCGGCAATAAGATTAAACTGCCTATCAATGTAGAGGTACAAGAACTATGGTCACATGAGGATATCAAAGTGTAGTGCTATGGTAACCGACCGAGTGGACTATATACCAACTGTGTACACCTTCGAGAGAAATTACATCACTATGATTCCCGCCAGAGATGAATGGGTCGGCAGAATACCAGGTAATAGAAACCATATCCACTTTTACACGGATGGTTCGAAGCTTGATGAAAAGGTTGGCTTCGGAGTACACTGTGAAGAACTTAGTCTGGATATAGCTCACAGACTACCAGATACCTGCAGTGTCTATCAAGCCGAAATAATGGCAATATGGGAAGTCGCCAAGTGGCTGAGTCGCAACATAGTAACCAACACTGGCGTTGTCATTTACTCGGACAGCCAGGCTGTCATCAATTCTCTGGAGGCAACATCCCTAAATTCACAAACAGCCCTTGACTGCCGCAGATCTCTTAACGAGATGGCTGAGCAGTTTAATATACACCTCATATGGGTGCCTGGGCATAGGGATATCCCGGGGAACTGCAAAGCCGATGAACTTGCTAGGAAAGGGACGACATTACAAATTCTCGAAGAATTTGCATATATTGGTGCGCCACTATCCACGTGCAAGCTTTGGCTTAGGCAAGAGGCAATCAGGCAGTCCAACGAAAGATGGACAGAAATCGGCACCTGCAGGGTAGCTAGACAAATCTGGCCAAGGTATGACCTGAGAAGGTCAAAATATCTTCTCGCACTAGAGAGGAAACGATTGTCTACGTAAGTACAGGTTCTGGCGGGACACTGCTTGATCGGCGAACACGCCAAAAGATTGAGTATTGACTCCAATGACTTCTGCCGAAGCTGTGGAGATGAGGAAGAAGTGGAGAGCATTGAGCACTTGCTTTGCGACTGTCCCGCTTTGAGTAAACGACGACTGGACATACTAGGGTCGGCCCTTTTAGGCAGCCTAACAGATCTTTCCAGTACTGATATTCGTACTATCGATAAATTTATATATCAAACAGGTTGGTTTCGATGAGGGGCATTTCAGCCCGTGGTAACACTAGGGACCTAAACTGGTCTATGTGAGCTTGTAAAAAAATACGGCTGCCACCCTAACCTAAAACCTAACCTAAGCATTATTCGTTCCTAAATTGAGAAACATCTTTCCGGAAAATATTAATGATCGAAAGTAAAGTACAACTTTTAACGCGTTGATACTAAAGCAAGAGGAACATATATATGGAGGTTATATGTAAATCTGAACCGATTTTCCCTGAATACTCATTCATGTAAAAAGACCTCTTTCTGTAGAATTTCGTACTGATCGGATATAAAATACAGTCTCTACAGCGCTTACATGTCAAATCGGGGTAACATATATATGTGGGCTATATCTAAATCTCAACCGATTTCCCTCAAATTTGGCAGTATTAATTCATGTAATAAGAAACCTCTTTCTGCCGAATTTCGTACTGATCGGATTAAAAAATACACTTTTTACAGCGCTTACATGTAAAATCGGGGGTAACATATATATGGGGGCTATATCTAAATCTGAACCGATTTTCTCCGAATTTGGCAGTATTGCTTCATGTAATAAGAAACCTCTTTCTGCCGAATTTTACACTGATCGGTTATAAAATAAATTTTTTAGGGCGCTTACATGTGAAATCGGGGGTAACGTATATATGGGGGCTATATCTAAATCTGAACCGATTTCTTCCAAATTTGACAGTGTTGATTCATATAATAAGAGACCTCTTTCTGCTGAATTTCATACTGATCGGATATAAAATAAAGTTTTTACAGCGCTTACATGTCAAATCAGGGCTAACATATATATGGGGGCTATATCCAAATTTGAACCGATTTTAACCAAATTAAATAGGGATCGTCCTTGGGCAAAAAAAAGATATGTGTAAAGTTTCGTCAAGATCGGGCCATAATTGCGACCTGTACTTTGATTACAAGAATACATCTACAGACAGACGGACATAGCTAAATCGACTCAGAAAGTGATTACAAGTCAGCGTTACCAGATGATAAGTTTAAACTTATTTTTCAAGTTTTTTCTAGTGAAAAATAGTACTTTTAAGTTTTTTCTTCCAAAAATAAGTTTTTTAAATTCTGTAAATATTTAATATTATATTATTATCTTAGAAAAACATAAAACATTTCCAAGGTCAAAATGCACCATGAAGTTGCAGGCAAATTTTCTGATTTGGATCATCCCTTTATTTCATTTAAATTTCTTGTACTATTTATCTAAGTACCTTTTAAAACCTAATCTATGTATATTAAGGGTTTCAAAAAAAGAAGCCTTCCAATTTAATTTAAGATTGAATTGCTACTATTTTTAAATTTTTTTAATAAAATAGATATAATAAGTTTTTTTGTTGCAAAATAAGTTTTTTCTTTGAAAATTTTAAGTTTTTTTCAAAAAATATCTGGCAACGCTGTTACAAGTCGATCGTTATAATAAACAATCGATCTATCTCTTCTCCTTTTGGGTGTTACAAACAAATGCACAAAGTCATAATACCCTGTACCACAGTGTGGTGTAGGGTATAAACACAACAAACAACTAAGTTGTTTAAAAGCAACTATTAGTCAGTGCTTGACATTGAGAACGACACTCAATGTGACTAAACAGTGCTGAAACAATAATCATGTGCAAGAGCGTAAACGAACGCTGAGTGCATATTTACTTAACTCACAGAGCAAACCAACAACTAGCAACAATGACAAAAGAACATCAACAACAATAAAACTACAAATGGCAATGACACTGAGAACATTGCAGTTACAAACAAGCCGGAAAAAATACCTCGAATAAATATAGTTGACATTGAAAAAAAACAATTAATCGAATTTATTATTAAATAAAAGAATTTCAAATTAAAGAATTTACAGATAAGTAATCCTTGTACATGAATTCAATAGAGGATTTTGCGAGAGTTATTTGGAAAAAAACGAACGCCAAATTATGTATTACATTTACGCCCAAAGATATAAAAACAAAAACAGTTCTCCTAAAGGGTTTAAATGTAACAAATAGCAACATAAACAAACTTAAAACTCTGCTACATCTTTGCATTACATGGCAACAGCTGAAACGTCCAGAAAAAACTCAGTGCATGAATTGTCAAGGGTTCTTCCACAGTGCTGCAAACTGTTTTCTACCGACAAAATGTGTGAAATGTGATAAGAATCACGAGAGAGGAAAATGTCCTATGGTCCAAATGAAGAAAAAGAAAAATTATTTTGCGTTCTCTGCAAGAAATACGGTCATCCTGCATCTTACAGAGGATGCGAAATTTATAAACAGCTACAACAAAAACTTAGAGATAGGAAACAACATATTTTAGGAAACAGAATAAGTAAACATAATATAAATATAAATCAAGCTACTAGTTCAGCTAATATCAAAAAAAGGAAAGGATATATTGTACACAGGAAACAGTAATATGAACAATTTGTTACAAAACTCATTTATGCATGAATTAAAATCCATGATAATGAATTTAACCAATCAAGTTTGAAACATACAGAAACAATTGCATTTGCAAAAATCTCGAGTAGATACTATTTTCTCCATTATACGCGTTTTCAAATAAATCTTAATTCTCTAATTAGAATACCGAGAAGATATGATCTACAAGTATTTCTTAACTCTTACAACCCCGACAATGTACTGCTGAACGGAACTTACCTAAACCCAAGACATATTGTTTTATTTAAGATTTATAAAATCATAAGAAATCACAGACTCGAAGCTACAAGACCCCCGCCTCTTGTACTGCCATTTTAATCCATAACAACATGAAATACTACAACTATAGTAACAAAATTCAAAACTCTCTCGAATATCTGGAAACTAGCGTTATAAAGTTACCAGTAGCCTCTAATAGTTTCTTATACATTATATGTGCATACCACCCTTCAGATAAAAAAAATTCGATTAAATCAGATTTACAAAAACTTTTCGACTTAATGAATCTGCAAAATTCCAACAATTATTATTTATTAGCGGGTGACCTGAATTGAAGTACAATGAGTGGGGTAATATTGAAAACAATTCAAAAGACAACAGTTTAAAGGAATGACTGGGGGATAACGAAATATATTGCAGATGCAAGTTGTATGCATCGGTAGATCCATACTATCCCAGAACTAGTTTATACCTCGATTTATGCATAGCTGATTACCGGCTAGATATTTATAGGTTAAACTATTCAAGGAATTGCCTCAGAACTTGGGATTATGACAGCGACCACAATGCTTTAGAAACAATTGTAAAAGATGATAGGGATTTAAACGTATTTACTACGTTAAATGAGGAGACATTCAGTAAAATGGATTATAAAAGAACAAATTGGAAAAAAGTTTGAAAGAATTATAATGCAAAAAATAAGCTTAGTCCCAGAATTCCTAAATGATAGAAATTTATTGAAATTGATAATTACATTAACATTTTACATCGTTTAATAACAGAGGTCATCGAAATCACAGTGCTAAAATGCAAAACAAGGGACTCTTTGGCTAGGTTCTACAATAATATTATCAAAAAATTACACGCAGGAAAAAGTAAGATACTCACATTGGTAAAAAAGACGCAATAGACTTGAAACAACACTAACCTATGAAACATTGAACAGTTTAAAATCAAAACCAGTAAGGAAAGGCTAAAGTCGGGCGGGGCCGACTATATAATACCCTACACCACTCTCGTAATATTGAATAACTCTGATATATAAATTTTGTAATTCATGTATAAATTGTTTACATAAATTTACTTTTGGGACATTTTGTATTTAAATAATACCCTGTACCACAGTGTGGTGTAGGGTAAAAAAACGATTGGATCTAAAGAGGCAAATCGGATGAAACATATATATGGGAACTATAGCTAAATCTTAACCGATTTTCTTCAAATTCGGCAGTGTTGGTTCATGGATCAAGAAACTCTACCATTCTAAATTTCAAAACGATTGGATGTAAAAAACAGCTTCTATAGAACTAAAGGGCCAAATCGGACGAAACATATATATGGGAGCTATAGCTAAATCTTAACCAATTTTCTTCAAATTCGGCAATGTTGGTTCATGGATCAAGAAACTCTACCATTCTAAATTTCAAAACGATTGGATGTAAAAAACAGCTTCTATAGAACTAAAGGGCCAAATCGGACGAAACATATATATGGGAGCTATGGCTAAATCTTAACCGATTTTCTTTAAATTCGGTAGTGTTGGTTCATGGATCAAGAAACTCTACCATTCTAAATTTCAAAACGATTGGATGTAAAAAACAGCTTCTATAGAACTAAAGGGCCAAATCGGACGAAACATATATATGGGAGCTATAGCTCAATCTTAACCGATTTTCTTCAAATTCGGCAATGTTGGTTCATGGATCAAGAAACTCTACCATTCTAAATTTCAAAACGATTGGATGTAAAATGCAGCTTTTGTAGGACTAAGGGGCCAAATCGGACGAAACATATATATGGGAGCTATAGCTAAATCTTAACCGATTTTCTTCAAATTCGGTAGTGTTGGTTCATGGATCAAGAAACTCTACCAGTCTAAATTTCAAAATGATTGGATGTAAAATACAGCTTCTACAGGACTAAAGAGCAAAATCGGACGAAACATATATATGGGAGCTATAGCTAAATCTTAACCAATTTTCTTCAAATTCGGCAATGTTGGTTCATGGATCAAGAAACTCTACCATTCTAAATTTCAAAACGATTGGATGTAAAAAACAGCTTCTATAGAACTAAAGGGCCAAATCGGACGAAACATATATATGGGAGCTATGGCTAAATCTTAACCGATTTTCTTTAAATTCGGTAGTGTTGGTTCATGGATCAAGAAACTCTACCATTCTAAATTTCAAAATGATTGGATGTAAAATACAGCTTCTTCAGGACTAAAGAGCAAAATCGGACGAAACATATATATGGGAGCTATAGCTCAATCTTAACCGATTTTCTTCAAATTCGGCAATGTTGGTTCATGGATCAAGAAACTCTACCATTCTAAATTTCAAAACGATTGGATGTAAAATGCAGCTTTTGTAGGACTAAGGGGCCAAATCGGACGAAACATATATATGGGAGCTATAGCTAAATCTTAACCGATTTTCTTCAAATTCGGTAGTGTTGGTTCATGGATCAAGAAACTCTACCAGTCTAAATTTCAAAATGATTGGATGTAAAATACAGCTTCTACAGGACTAAAGAGCAAAATCGGACGAAACATATATATGGGAGCTATAGCTAAATCTTAACCGATTTTCTTCAAATTCGGCAATGTTGGTTCATGGATCAAGAAACTCTACCATTCTAAATTTCAAAACGATCGGATGTAAAATACAGCTTCTATAGGACTAAAGGGCCAAATCGGACGAAACATATATATGGGAGCTATAGCTAAATCTTAACCGATTTTCTTCAAATTCGGCAATGTTGGTTCATGGATCAAGAAACTCTACCATTCTAAATTTCAAAACGATTGGATGTAAAATACAGCTTCTATAGGACTAAAGGGCCAAATCGGACGAAAGATATATATGGGAGCTATATTTAAATCTGAACCGATTTCAACCAAATTCAATAGCGATCTTAACAGATGCGAAATACTCTAAACTGCAAAATTTCAGAACGATCGGTGTGAAATTGCGACCTGTAGTCGACGAACAACTTTACATCCACAGACGGACGGACGGACGGACGGACGGACATCGACTCAGCTAGTGATTCTGAGTCGATCGGTATACTTTAAGGTGGGTCTAGCTGTGTTATTTTCAGGTGTTACAAACATCTGCCGTGAAACAAACTTATAATACCCTGTACCACAGTGTGGTGTAGGGTATAATTAATTAATAAATGACAACTTTGTGGTAGTAGAAAATAAGCAACTAGAAGAGAGGTTATTTAGACAATTTTTAATGTCACATAACGGCAAAACTACTTAAAATATATTTCATATTGAAAATGGATTACAGCAAGGTTCTGTTAATTCGCCCAAACTGCACACTGGTCCCAAATCCATTTTTTGTGGCATAAATATGAAGGAATCTATATATATATAAATGAATGGTGGTTTGTTCGACTGCTTAAAACTTGAAAACTGCTGGACCAAATTGGATACTTCCTTCTGCGAATTTCTTCGTACTTGCTCCGCGAAGGTTTAGGAAAAATAAAAGTCGCAATATTCTAAACAGGTGACGCTGACCACTGGACCGCCTCCTGTAAGAGTTAGAAAGCTAAAATTTTGCTCAACCAATGACCAGAGTGTTGTATAAACAACTAACTTTTTACATAGCCATTTTTTGTCCTGTGGTCAGTTCTAGCGCTATCAATAAATTGAGTACTGTGTTCTTTCAGAAACAACTTATAAGATCAAAAGATAAAATGTTGTACATATGGAGTACTATACACGACAAATATAGGTTAGGTTAGGTTGAATAGAGGAGACGTTTAAAACGTCTCATGTCCATGGACATACACTTCGGCCTGTTGTGCGCTCCTTATTTATGATTTTCATACCCCACTGATTACAGAAAATAGTTACTAGACACGTATTTTCTCAGTATCTTCCAGTCATATCCTCTGAGATGAGTCAAGTCTGGCAATATGTCGGAACCGAAATATCGGGATCTTGCATGTGTGAAAGCTGGGCAGTGACACAGAAAATGTTCTATCGTTTCGATGTTTTCCCTGCATGCCCTGCACTCGTCGTTTTCTGCTAGTCCTATGCGATGAAGATGTGCCTGTAAGCTTGAGTGTCCCGTTAGAACACTTATCATCTTACTAATCTCGATCTTGTTTAGTTTCAGAAAACTACTGGTTTTCTTCTCATTTGGGTCACCCCACAGTATCTTTGTAGTTGCTCCTACAGTTGCTCTATTCCACACAGTTTTGTGAGCCATCACTGCCCAATGCTTCAACTCATCCTTCGTGGCTTCGAAAGGTTTCCAATTTTCCAAGTTTATTACTCGAAGTTCTCTGCCCTTTGAAGCCAAGCTGTTTGCTCGATCATTTCCAATCACTCCGTTGTGTCCCGGTACCCAGAAAATACGCAGTTGACCATGGACTGAGTAATTATTTATCGTTCTTTTACAGTCTAACACGGTTCTGGATTTGACCTTTTCCGATGTTATTGCTTTGATCGCCATTTGGCTATCTGTGAATATGTTGGCATATTTAGGCTTTGTGGTATTACTGAGCCAGTTAACACACTCCGTGATTGCTCGAACTTCTGCTTGAAATACTGTGTTATGGTCTGGGAGTCGGAAGTAAAGTTCGACTTCTGGTTCATCAATAAAAAGTCCCAGACCCGTCCTTCCTCCTAGCCTGGACCCATCAGTGTAGCAGCTGGTTCCCACTGGCGCATGAGCAAGTGTTCCATTTTCCCAGGAGTGTCTGTCTGGCACGAACGATTCACAGGTAGCTGTAAGCCGCACTTCAGGAATGCGGTCGGAGATTTCCGTTGTTTGAATATGACCGACCAATGATTGTAATATCTTCTGATGGTACGACTTGTGGTCTCGATTTATCCATTCACCCATCACTTGTAGACGTCTTGCTGTGAGGGCTGCCTCATACTTTATACGGATATCTATTGGTTGGATGTGCAGTATAGTCTCCAACGCTCTTGTTGGTGCGGTTCTAATTGCTCCGCTTATGCCTAGACAGCACATACGTTGCACTTTTTGCAATGGTATTACGTTGTACTTTTTGTCCATTGATGTCCACCACACTACAGAGGCGTAGGTGATTATTGGTCTAATCACGCTCATGTAAAGCCAGTGTGTCATATTTGGACGTAGTCCCCATTTTGAACCCGGTCAATCAACGCCCGGTCAACCTGAAACTCGTCTAAGGACTGGATAAGCGTATCGGTCTGAACGTTGTTAAAAGCGCCCTCAATGTCTATACAAACGGCAAGTGTGTACAATTTTTCACTGAAGGACTTTTCTATGTGGTGTACTACCTCATGTAGAGCTGTTTCCACTGATCTTCCTTTAACATATGCGTGTTGCTTGAATTTTAGCTTGTCATCGGCTATCATACTTTTGATCATGTCGTCACTTATTCGCTCCATTGTTTTTAAGAGGAAAGAAGTTAGGCTAATAGGTCGATAAGCCTTTGGGATCGTATAACTCGCCTTGCCAGGCTTAGGTATGACGACCACCCTTGATTCCTGCCATTTCTTGGGGTATATGCATGAGTTAGGCATGCAGTGAAAACTCCAACAAGATGAGTTGATACCAGATCCACCTCATTCTGAAGAAGCGCTGGAAATATTCCGTCCGGTCCCGCAGCCTTATAAGGAGAGAAGCTTTTTATTGCTTCTTTAACCATAGTATCCGTAATAGGTACTTGGTGCATTACATTTTCGGTCTGTAACTGTTCCTCTATTAGCCCAGCATTACCACTCGGAAAATGAGTTTTCATCAAAAGCCTTACGGTATCATCTATAGTTTCCATCTTTTTACCCGTTTCATCCACCAGTGTTTCGGTTTGGATATGAGTTTTTGAGAGGAACTTTTTTATTTTTGACATGCTGTTAACGCTGTCTACCTGCTCACAGAAAAGTCTCCAGGAGTTACGTTTCGCCAGTCTAATGATTTTATTGTACTCTTTGAGCTTTCTGTGGTAGTCATCCCAATATACTGATAGCTTTTTACGTCGAGCTCTGTTGTAAAGTCTGCGGACATCCTTGCCAATCGAGCGAATTTGCCCTGTCATCCAGGGTTTCTTTTTGCAAGAGCCTCCGTAATCCTCGTCACATTGATATCAATGTCTTCTGTACTTGGATAATCGTGTTTAGGCTGGCCCAATCGATTTCTAAGTAGATTGCCGAATTTGGTCCAGTCGGTTTTAGCCTTATTTCGGAAACTTATTGGGCTAGGCGGTGGCCGTGCAATTTTAAACCTTATATAACGGTGGTCCGAATAGGAGTGTTCATCCGAAACCCTCCACTCATCAATGAGGTTTTCCGAGCATATCGTTATATCTAATACTTCTTCCCTAAGTTTGTTAACAAAGGTCGCCTTGTTCCCTATGTTGAGAGTTAGGAGATCGTTAGTATTCAAAAATTCTATAAGGGCTTGTCCCCTTTTATTGGTGTCACTACTAACCCAAGCAATATGGTGTGAGTTGGCATCACAACCAGCTAGTAACACATTACTTGTATTTTTGGATTCCCTTACCAGACGTTGTAATTCCGACGTAGGTGGCAATGTCGGCGCATCGAATGGCAGGTATACTGACGCCAGGTACATACTTCCATTACCTTGTATCAGCACAGTTGCGTCCGATGTTGACAACTCTGGAGAGAATAGATAGCATAAGTTTTTATGGCACAGAATACAAGTCCTTGGACGAGTACCTGTGTTAGCGTAGAAAAGATTGTAGTTCATATGGTTTAATCCAGTAACTTTGTTACTAGTAGTCCACGGTTCCTGGACCAAAGCAACATGAACCCTGCCTTTATTTATTATGTCCATCAGAGCAATGGATGCCATTTCGCTCCGGTGGAGGTTTATCTGGATGACCTAAATCATTGTCTTTCCAGTAAAATTTTCCTTTGGGAGTCGTCTATCCTATTTGGTTGCACTCCCTCTTTATTTGGTAGTGAGTCTTTCTCCTCCTTTCGTTTACTACCTATTACACACTCTTCAAGTAGACCTCTTTGGGAGGCGGTGTTACTTTTTGTCGTTCCCTCTTTGTTTTGATTCTTTATGTACCTATTCCTATCACCACTATTGCTGGGAACATTCTGCAAAATTGGTGATATTATCGGAAATTTGGTAATGTTATCGACCTCTTTTTGGAAGGCGGAGTTGTTTTTTGTCGCTCCCTCTTTGTTTTGAGTTTTTGTGCTCCTCTTCATATCCTTATCACCACCTTTGCTGGGAACTTTCTGCAAAATTGATGATGTTATCGGCAAATTGGCGATGTTATCGACCACTTCCACCTCACTTTTTGGAATTGTCTCACTCGCTTCATTCTGTTCACTATTTTCGTTTGCCACTGCAGGCGGTACGTTCGTGTTTGGGCTCGACTTAACTGTCCTGCCAATGGGGGTTTTTCCAATCTTAAAGAAGATTTTCCAAATCCCGAAAAATGCCAAGCCTTTTGTCTTGACGAGGCTATCCCTGGAATACGGGTCTATGCCTACCACCAGGATAGAACCATCGGGATCATTTTTCCTGTGAAAGACTTCCCACTTCCCCACTTTAAGGTTCGAATCTTGTTTGCCAATGACGCTGAGTATGCGCTCTGACGGTACCTTACTAGCCCATCCTCTGACATAGAAAGATGTTTTTATGAGTACAGGGATATCGCTTTTCCTTACCAGTTTCAGCTTTGCGCCGTCCCAAGGTGAGGGGATGCTCTCCACTAGTTTTCCGAGGACATCGACACAGCATTGTGATGCCAGTTTCAGCATCAAAACGCCCATCTCAAACGTGCAACTCATTACTTGGATTGTTGGTCCATCATTAGATTCGAGAATGTGGTCCAATACCTTTGTGTAGAACAAATCTTCGAAGATGCTCTTTTGCTCTTCGGGAATTCTGCCAGACGCACTACTGCTATCAATTATGGCATAGTGTAGTTCGTCCTGAATATGTTTTTTGGCTATTTGGGAATAAGATGGTGTTTCCTTACCCTTTCTTATAGCCATCTTGCTTTTTCCTTTAGAATGGGTCTTTTTGTTTGAGGCCCCCTCTTTTATGGATGGTTTGGTGGACTTACTCACCTTCTCAACAACAAGATCAACTTCTCCTCCCACCATTAACGGATTCTGACTAGAAACTCCTTTTTTGGTAGATTGAATAGGTTTCTTCGAAGTGCTGGGTGCCGGTGAGCTTTTTTTCTTCTTAGTTGATTTCGCATCGCTATGCTCTTCGGGAGATCTGACTCTTTTAGTAGATGTAGAAGAGTCAGATTCATCCTGTAATATCTTCTGCCGGTTCATCTTATTCAGTTTCCTTCTTTGTGCCCCTGACAGTCTTTTCCGATTTTCAACAATAGTAATATTGTTATCACTTGATGACTCAGAGTCCGAGTTCCCACTAGCTTTTAAAAGCTGGGGTTGCTTAGAGCCCACCCTTGGGTTTTCTTTATCTTCCTCATCGTTTATTTTGCAAAAGGCTAGATGTGCGCTTGTATCTGTTTCGACTACGGAATCCGAGGCACCCAACCCCGTAGAAGTTACTTGCTCACGATTGTTTGATAACGACGACACGTGACTCGCGAGTAAATCAACGCTTTCCGCCGGTAATGGGTTTATTTTTCCCTGCACCGTAATATCATTTACTTCATCAGGGTTAATCATAAATTTTTGGGAGAGACCCCCATAGCCAGTATTTGCCCGTAATAGGTACTTCGATGTTGGCCTTCCAGACTACTTCCAAAATGTCTGTCCTGAGACCGATGCAACAAATTCAACACCCACTTTAAGAACAACACCTTGTGTTTGCGTAGTAGGTAGGTGAATAAGTATTGCGTAATAGGTTGGAAAAACTATCCGCTCTGCAATAACACGTCCGTTCGCTACCACTGACGGCGACTAAATATAAACGCGAAAAACAATTTTTCTCTATCTGTGGTTAGTGTAGCAGTAACCACATTTTTTTTACTATTTCAGTGTTTTTAAAAGTTATTTTAGAGCTAAGAATCTAAAAATGTAGATGTACATACATATCTCAAAAGTTCGAAATCAACTATTCATTGCCTAGCCTAAGGTCAAACTGAAGTGACCAAAGCAATTGTCACTCTTTCAGTACCTAACAATTCTTTTAAGAACTATGAGTCCACAAACTATGAGTCCACAAACTATATAGATCTCCAACGGAAGTGCTTTACGCCAAGTAATTTTTGACCACTTGGCCGCTAAGTCTCTTGTAAGACCTATAAAACTGAAATTTAGCATATGGGCTAGAGTGTTTTTTAAACCACGGAGTTTTCACAGTATCGGATTTTGACCAGTGGTCAGTTTTCGCACAATTTTCGTATTATTTTTATGCTTTCAGAAAACTTTTACAGGAAACAAACCTAAATATTTATAAATATGTAGTACTATATAACTCTTACAGGAAACAAACCAAAATCTTTGTAAATATGTAGTACTATACAACGAAAATTTACCTTCTTGGCCACTGAGACCTACTATTACAAGTAATATGCTGAAAGTTTGCACACATATCGTTTTTTTTTTTTACTGCTACACTGAACCACAGATAGAGAATTCAAAATTATTTTTCGCGTTTATATTTGTCGTGTATAGTACTCCATATGTAAAAAATTTTATCTTTTGATCTTATAAGGTGTTTCTGGAAGAACAAACACAATACTCAATTTATTGATAGCGCTAGAACTGACCACAGGGCAAAAAATGGTCAGTGTAGCAGTAACCACATTTTTCCATTATTTTAGCGTTTTAAAAGTTATTAAAGAGCTAATAATCTAAAAATTAATCTGAAATGAACACCTAGATACCAGATGAACACCTAGAACCCAAATCTGATATTAGCAGCAATACGTGCTCAATTTGCCATTGCGTTAGCTCTCGCATCGACCGGAATTGCTGCGACACTGTTGGATGGTGGAAGAACGGCACATTTAGCACTGAAGCTTCCGTTAAACCTGTAGATTGATGAAAATCCTGTTTGCAACATTTCAAAGCAATCAGCCATGGCAAAAGTGTTAAAAAATTGTAAATTGATCGTATGAGATGAATGCACGATGGCGCACAAACGATCATTAGAAGCACTCGATAGAACATTGAAAGATTTGCGCAACAATAATCGTCACTTTGGTGGCGTCATTATATTGCTGGCGGGCGACTTCCGACAAACACTTCCCGTGATTCCGAAATCAACAGCGGCAGATGAGTTAAACGCATCTCTGAAGTCATCGTATTTGTGGCGATACGTAAAAACAATTCAATTAAGTATGAATATGAGAGTATTCCTGAAGCAGGATAAAACCGCAGAAGTTTTTTCTAAAGAACTAATGAGAATTGGAAATGGACAAATAGCGGTAGATACTTTTAGTGGTTTAATATCAATTCCACCCACCTTTTGCCAATTCACTCAAACAAAAGATGAACTCATCACTAATGTGTATCTGTAGAATTGCGTTCATACAAATCAATCTATCGCGTTGAAAATGAAGACGATGTCGTCAATTATCCCGTTGAATTCCTAAAGTCTTTGGATTTGCCAGGCATACCGCCTCATAATTTACGTCTTAAAGTTGGATCTGTAATTATTATGTTACGAAATCTTCATGCTCCGAAACTGTGCAATGGAACACGACTGATAGTGAAAAAACTAATGAATGGTGGCAAAGATTTTGATAGGACCATTCCCGGGAGAAGGATGCCTAATTCCGCGAATTCCCATGACTTCAACAGATTTACCATTCAAGTTCAAACGTCTCCAGTTCCCAGTGAAACTTGCATTTGCGATGACCATAAATAAGTCACAAGGACAGTCGCTGAAAATGTGTGGGGTAAATCTGGAAATATTATGCTTTTCACACGGCCAGCTGTATGAGGCATGTTCACGAGTAGGGAAACCATCCTCACTCTTCATTTCCGCTCCGGAGCATAAAACTACAAATTTTGTGTATCGATATTGAATAAAATAATTAATCATTATTTTGTAAGACTTCATTAAAAATAATATTCATTGAAAATAATACTTGATTTAAAAAAAAAAATGTGAACGGTACGAATTTTGCCGAATCAGCATTCTTATAAATATAAATTCACATCTGCTTGTCATAACACACATAACAAATGAACAAAAATTTGGACCAATCTGGGAACTCCCACTGCAACCTCCCACACAAGCTTGATGTCTGTACGCTAAGTGCTGGTTGCAAATATGGTCCAATTTGGCATGGATATGTTTTTTGTACCAAGAACCAACCATATTTAATTTGAAGAAAATCGATTCAGATTTGTATATAGCCCTCATACAAATTTCCCACCGATTTGGACAATATGGAACCTATAAGCCGACTGCGACATCCGGTTTGCAAAAATATCGACAAACTCAATATTTTAGGATTAGTTATGGTGTACAAAAAAGTGAACCCAATTATACAATACCTCCCGATGTTGTAAACAAATTCCATTTTTATCATAACTGCATGCATTTATGATTGTCTCTTAGAAATGCAAATACTGGATAATAATGTCTTACTCGCTAATATAGTTACCATATGTACAAGAGGGGAGTGTTATGTTCTTGGGGCAGGAGGAGTTCAGCTGTCAATTTCCTTTTTAGTCGTTTTGCCACTTCAGTGGCTGTATCGCATAATCATCGTGTTCGATATTTATTGTAAAATTTGCATTTCCAAATGTCTTCTGAACTTCGACAAATATTTCTGAACATAAACTAAAACACATTTTCATAATTTTGTTTAGTACCAAATCCGAAACGGTACCATTTTTGCGTCCATTACCACCCTAAATACGAGGGCGGTTCGGAAACTTCTTAGCCTAGCACAAAAAGCGCGGTAGAAACAGAAAAAAGTAAAGTGTTTTGGAAACTTCCATCTCTGCTGTGAACACACGTTAAATTTTGTTTCGATCTGGTAACTCCTTCATATAGAAACAGGTGTTCACAAAAGACGCATCCGCGATTTTTTTACAATGGAAAAATTAGAAATGCGTGGTGTCATTAAATATTTACATAAAAAAGGTTTATCGGGACAAGAAATTCATAATGATATGGTGAATGTGTTAGGTGAAAGTGCTCCTTCATATGCAACAGTAAAAAATTGGGTTGCTGAATTTAAACGTGGTCGTACAAGCATTGAAGATGAACCACGTAGTGGACGTCCAAAAACAGCAACAACAACAGAAATTGTAGCCAAAGTGCATGATATGGTATTAAATGATCGACGAATAAAAGTGCGTGAAATAGCTAATATCATGGGCATCTCAAATGATCGAGTCCATTTAATTTTGCATGAAGAACTAAAGATGAAAAAGCTTTCTGCAAGATGGGTGCCGCACTTGTTAACAGTCGACCAAAAACGCATAAGAATGAACATTTCTCAAGCCTGTTTGGATCGTTTTAAGCGAAATAAAATGGATTTTAAGCGTCGTTTCATAACTGTTGATGAGACATGGATCCACCACTATACTCCAGAGACAAAAGAACAATCCAAACAATGGACTGAAGCTGGAGGAAGTGCCCCAAAGAAGGCAAAAACAATTCAATCGGCTGGTAAGGTTATGGCAACGGTTTTTTGGGACTTAAAAGGTATTTTATTGATTGACTATCTGCAAAAGGGTAAAACAATAAATTCAGAGTACTATTGCAACCTTTTGGATCAATTAAATGTACAAATTCGAGAAAAAAGTCCTGGCTTACAACACAAAAAAAAATAATTTTTCATCAAGACAACACACCAGCGCACAAGAGTGTTTTAACAATGGCTAAAATCAACGAATTAAAGTACGAGTTGCTCGACCACCCACCTTATTCTCCTGATTTAGCTCCCAGTGACTTTTACCTGTTCCCGAATCTAAAAAAATTCCTTGCTGGCAAGCGTTTTACCTCAAATGAAGATGCAATTACAGTTGTAAACCACTATTTTGAAGACCTTGAGGAAAACTATTTTAATCAAGGGATAGAATTGCTAGATAAGCGTTGGACTAAGTGTATTGAAGTTTCAGGAGATTATATTGAAAAAATAAAAATATTTCTGAAAAACTAACTATTCTCTTTCATTGATAGGCTAAGAAGTTTCCGAACCGCCCTTGTAGCTAACATTTCAGCACAGCAAATCAAGAGGTAGACTGAAAAAAAACATAATTTTGATCACTTTGCGAACAAAACGCACAAAGTGCACCTAACTTCATGATAAGGGACCCTTTAATAAACAATCGTGCGTTTAAACACTCATGAACACACGAGTACATCTATAATTTTTACTACACGAAAACAAATAACATGAGCCCAGCAAAATTTCCCATTACCAAATAACCTGACGGGTAAGCTAAATTCAAAACTTGTAACTGCTTATTATATGGCCTCCCTTCGAATTATTTTTACACGTACATGTCATTGGAGGAAAGTGCTTCCACTTAAGCATACAAGAAGCTGAAAAATAACCACTTACCTCCACGCTTACAATTGTAGTAAAAGTAAGCGTGGACAAAAGAAATAATTTTACGAGTGTGTTTTGTGTGGTGGTGGTATAGTGGATATTTCCGAGTTGCTGCTATTGCTTGTTCACCACCATCAGTGGAGGAATGTGGTGAGAAAGTAGAAGAGCGTAACATTGGGTAGCGTATACTTGGGAGAGTAGTTATCGATTGTTGTCGTCATATGACGAAAAATTTCATTTGCCGGGAGTTGGGATTGAACGCGCGACCTCATGGTTTCGTAGTTCAGCATCACAACAACTGGTCTACCTCGCGATTCATAGACAAATAGCTTAATATTCAAGTACAAAAATATTACCCATAAGATTATTGGTAAGTAAATGTCGTTACCACATGCATTAAAAGGTAATGGTATCTCATTATCACCAGCATTACTCTCGGTAAATAAATAACGACTAACTAAATAATGACAAAAAATAAGTTATTATTAGTAATCCAATTTAGAGAATCTAATTTGAATTTATAAACTTTACTTTAAATGATTTAACTGAATACAAACTACAACGCCAGTGGTTCGGCCTGTGGTGCGCGTATACGTAAATCAGTTACGAAAAAAATCATAAATCGTAAATCATTTAAAGAATTAAAATAAGATTTTCTATCTTAGATTACTAGCTATAACTTATATTTGTCATTATTTTGTTAGTCGTTATTTATGTACCAAAAGTCATGCTGGCGATAATGAGATATCATTACCTGGTAATGCGAGTGGTAATGGCATGTACTTACCAAGATTTTGCTGGGAGGTTACTTATCTCTAAAATACCACACCCCATAAACAAGAAATAACAACATATGTATTAGGCCGGGTCGATTTGTGGGGAGGCAAAAAAGTCGCCATTGCTCAGTGAAAATCGTATTCTAGGGATCAAAATAAGAAACTTTTCCGAAGGAACCATACCTTTGCGTCGAACTTTTGGGTAGGGGCAAATTTTGAAAAATCCCACTTTGACCCATTTAGAGTGCTCCAATCGAGTCCAAATGTATGACCGACCCCCACTAACTTTGGAGGCCCGAACCACCCATGCCAGTGGCACACCCCCTGGAACCCCCTGGGGGTTCCATACATTTGGACTCGATTGGAGCACTCTAAATGGGTCAAAGTGGGATTTTTTCCGGGACATCAGAATTCGTTTTAGAGGTATGGTTCCTTCGGCAAAGTTTCTTATTTTGATCCCTAGAATAGGATTTTCACTGAGCACTTCACTGAGTGGGGGTCGGTCATACATTTGGACTCGATTGGAGCACTCTAAATGGGTCAAAGTGGGATTTTTTCCGGGACATCAGAATTCGTTTTAGAGGTATGGTTCCTTCGGCAAAGTTTCTTATTTTGATCCCTAGAATACGATCTTCACTGAGCAATGGGCGATTTTTAAATCGACCCGCCCTAATATGTATACATACTTTAATCTTGATTTTCCATATTTCAGAGATTAAATAAAATTTAAGTTTTGCCGATTTCCAGTATCAAAGATATTGCCAATATTTTCTCAAGAAGAAGTACTTAAAAACACCTGATTGAACTACTAACTTTGATCGCATGGATAAAAACGGGGTTCCCACCTATGTTTAAAATTATACATTTTATAGGTCCGCTATAGGGTTGCCTTTTCGAATATATATACGTCTGGTAATTTCTTAAGTTTATTTTTCGAATTTATGCCAACAATTTTGATTTGGGACCAGTGTGCACTGTTTAACAATTTAGATCTAATGGAGAAAATAGAGAACATTATATCATTTGTCGATGATATTGTTATATACATATTAGGCCGACAAAAAAAACAAGATGCAACGAGGGTCTACAGCAATCATTCAATAGCTTAGAGCAGTTTTGCCTTGATTGGAATTTAAAAATTAACACTGAAAAATGCGAGACCATTCTTTTCCGACCACCAGTAGGAAAATTTAATAATGACGTAAAAAGAAATTGAAAAAAAATTGTATTAAAACCTAATTCAACAAATAAAAACATTGCTAATAAAGACAAAATTAAATATTTAGGTATTCACCTAGACAAATTCCTATACTTTAATGAACATATAAAAGCAACAGTTACAAAAGGAAGAAAATCTTTTTTCGCCTATAAGAGTCTTTTCTATTCTAAACGCATAAATACTAGAGTCAAAATTATTATGTATCAAACTTTGATTCGACCTATTATAGCTTATGGCAGTCCAGTCTGGTTCAACGTATCGCCATCTTTCATGGAAAAAATAAGGGGTTTTGAAAGAAAGAGTTTAAGATCTTGCACCTCGCTTTATAGAACTCCACAAAGTCAGTACACAAAATATATATCAAATAAACAATTATATAACCAAGCAAGTATTATTCGAATTGAAAATTGTATGATATATTTAATAAGAAAGCACATACTACGTAGTACGTCAAGTTTTTAAAATAATTTGATATTTGCTCCCTATTACACTAATGATGAATATGTAAAGGCCACACTACAAAAAGGGTTTGCACCTCTAGAGGCCTTTATGTACCTAGACAAAAATAATTATATCCAAAACAGATCAGTGCTCCTAGTCATATATCAGATATATAGACATTCAAATACTAAAGCTATTCAAAGCATAGGTTAGGTTAGGTTAGGTTGAATAGAGGAGACGTTTAAAACGTCTCATGTCCATGGACATACACTTAAGCCAGTGGTTCGGCCTGTTGTGCGCTCCTTATTTATGATTTTCATACCCCACGGATTACAGAAAATCGGTACTAGACACGTATTTTATCAGTATCTTCCAGTCATATCCTCTGAGATGAGTCAAGTTTGGCAATATGTCGGAACCGAAATATCGGGATCTTGCATGTGTGAAAGCTGGGCAGTGACACAGAAAATGTTCTATCGTTTCGATGTTTTCCCTGCATGCCCTGCACTCGTCGTTTTCTGCTAGTCCTATGCGATGAAGATGTGCCTGTAAGCTTGAGTGTCCCGTTAGAACACTTATCATCTTACTAATCTCGATCTTGTTTAGTTTCAGAAAACTACTGGTTTTCTTCTCATTTGGGTCACCCCACAGTATCTTTGCAGTTGCTCTATTCCACACAGTTTTGTGAGTCATCACTGCCCAATGCTTCAACTCATCCTTCGTGGCTTCGAAAGGTTTCCAATTTTCCAAGTTTATTACTCGAAGTTCTCTGCCCTTTGAAGCCAAGCTGTTTGCTCGTTCATTTCCAATCACTCCGTTGTGTCCCTGTACCCAGAAAATACGCAGTTGACCATGGACTGAGTAATTATTTATCGTTCTTTTACAGTCTAACACGGTTCTGGATTTGACCTTTTCCGATGTTATTGCTTTGATCGCCATTTGGCTATCTGTGAATATGTTGGCATATTTAGGCTTTGTGGTATTACTGAGCCAGTTAACACACTCCGTGATTGCTCGAACTTCTGCTTGAAATACTGTGTTATGGTCTGGGAGTCGGAAGTAAAGTTCGACTTCTGGTTCATCAATAAAAAGTCCCAGACCCGTCCTTCCTCCTAGCCTGGACCCATCAGTGTAGCAGCTGGTTCCCACTGGCGCATGATCAAGTGTTCCATTTTCCCAGGAGTGTCTGTCTGGCACGAACGATTCACAGGTAGCTGTAAGCCGCACTTCAGGAATGCGGTCGGAGATTTCCGTTGTTTGAATATGACCGACCAATGATTGTAATATCTTCTGATGGTACGACTTGTGGTCTCGATTTATCCATTCACCCATCACTTGTAGACGTCTTGCTGTGAGGGCTGCCTCATACTTTATACGGATATCTATTGGTTGGATGTGCAGTATAGTCTCCAACGCTCTTGTTGGTGAGGTTCTAATTGCTCCGCTTATGCCTAGACAACACATACGTTGCACTTTTTGCAATGGTATTACGTTGTACTTTTTGTCCATTGATGTCCACCACACTACACAGGCGTAGGTGATTATTGGTCTAATCACGCTCATGTAAAGCCAGTGTGTCATATTTGGACGTAGTCCCCATTTTGAACCTATAGCTCTTCTGCACAACGACCAACATCTGTGGGCCTTTGTAACTCTTTCTTCAATATGATCTTTCCAGTACAGTTTCTGATCCAAGATTACTCCCAAGTATTTTATCTTTTTAGATATGACAATATTCTTATCCAGGAAACGAGGCACGGTAAAAGGATGAATCTTCCTTTTCCTTGTAAATAGACATATTTCTGTTTTGTCTGGATTGACATTTAGTCCCCTTGGTTGTGCCCAGTTATATGCTATGTTAAGTGCCTCTTCAGCTCTTCTGCATAGTTGGTTTGGATGTGTGCCCCTTAGAAGTATTATAACGTCGTCTGCATAACAGACTGGTTTAAGTCCTTCATTGGTGAGGGCTTTAAGGAGACTATGTATCGTCGTAACCCATAGGAGAGGCGATAAAATGCCCACCTGAGGTATACCACGATTTACCTTGTCTCTGATTTTTACGTCATATGACCCACAAATAATCCACCTATTCCTTAGCATATTGTTGATCCAGTTTATCAACGCCCGGTCAACCTGAAACTCGTCTAAGGACTGGATAAGTGTATCGGTCTGAACGTTGTTAAAAGCGCCCTCAATGTCTATACAAACGGCAAGTGTGTACAATTTTTCACTGAAGGACTTTTCTATGTGGTGTACTACCTCATGTAGAGCTGTTTCCACCGATCTTCCTTTAACATATGCGTGTTGCTTGAATTTTAGCTTGTCATCGGCTATCTTACCTTTGATCATGTCGTCAATTATTAGCTCCATTGTTTTTAAGAGGAAAGAAGTTAGGCTAATAGGTCGATAAGCCTTTGGGATCTTATAACTCGCCTTGCCAGGCTTAGGTATGAAGACCACCCTTGATTCCTGCCAATTTTTTGGGGTATATGCATGAGTTAGGCATGCAGTGAAAACTCCAACAAGATGAGTTGATACCAGATCCACCTCATTCTGAAGAAGCGCTGGAAATATTCCGTCCGGTCCCGCAGCCTTATAAGGAGAGAAGCTTTTTATTGCTTCTTTAACCGTAGCATCCGTAATAGGTACTTGGTGCATTACATTTTCGGTCTGTAACTGTTCCTCTATTGGCCCAGCATTACCATTCGGAAAATGAGTTTTCATCAAAAGCCTTACGGTATCATCTATAGTTTCCATCTTTTTAGCCGTTTCATCCAACAGTGTTTCGGTTTGGATATGAGTTTTTGAGAGGAACTTTTTTATTTTTGACATGCTGTTAACGCTGTCTACCTGCTCACAGAAAAGTCTCCAGGAGTTACGTTTCGCCAGTCTAATGATTTTATTGTATTCTTTGAGCTTTCTGTGGTAGTCATCCCAATATACTGATAGCTTTTTACGTCGAGCTCTGTTGTAAAGTCTGCGGACATCCTTGCCAATCGAGCGAATTTGCCCTGTCATCCAGGGTTTCTCATAGGCAGATTTCCTTTCTCGAAGCGGGCAACTATCTTCGAATGATTTTACAAGAGCCTCCGTAATCCTCCTCACATTGATATCAATGTCTTCTGTACTTGGATAATCGTGTTTAGGCTGGCCCAATCGATTTCTAAGTAGATTGCCGAATTTGGTCCAGTCGGTTTTAGCCTTATTACGGAAACTTATTGGGCTAGGCGGTGGCCGTGCAATTTTAAACCTTATATAACGGTTGTCCGAATAGGAGTGTTCATCCGAAACCCTCCACTCATCAATGAGGTTTTCCGAGCATATCGTTATATCTAATACTTCTTCCCTAATTTTGTTAACAAAGGTCGCCTTGTTCCCTATGTTGAGAGTTAGGAGATCGTTAGTATTCAAAAATTCTATAAGGGCTTGTCCCCTTTTATTGGTGTCACTACTAACCCAAGCAATATGGTGTGAGTTGGCATCACAACCAGCTAGTAACACATTACTTGTATTTTTGGATTCCCTTACCAGACGTTGTAATTCCGACGTAGGTGGCAATGTCGGCGCCAGGTACATACTTCCATTACCTTGTATCAGCACAGTTGCGTCCGATGTTGACAGCTCTGGAGAGAATAGATAGCATAAGTTTTTATGGCACAAAATACAAGTCCTTGGACGAGTACCTGTGTTAGCGTAGAAAAGATTGTAGTTCATATGGTTTAATCCAGTAACTTTGTTACTAGTAGTCCACGGTTCCTGGACCAAAGCAACATGAACCCTGCCTTTATTTATTATGTCCATCAGAGCAATGGATGCCATTTCGCTCCGGTGGAGGTTTATCTGGATGACCTCAATCATTGTCTTTCCAGTAAAAATTTCCTTTGGGAGTCGTCTATCCTATTTGGTTGCACTCCCTCTTTATTTGGTAGTGAGTCTTTCTCCTCCTTTCGTTTACTACCTATTACACACTCTTCAAGTAGACCTCTTTGGGAGGCGGTGTTACCTTTTGTCGTTCCCTCTTTGTTTTAATTCTTTATGTACCTATTCCTATCACCACTATTGCTGGGAACATTCTGCAAAATTGGTGATATTATCGGCAATTTGGTAATGTTATCGACCTCTTTTTGGAAGGCGGTGTTGTCTTTTGTCGCTCCCTCTTTGTTTTGAGTTTTTGAGCTATTCTTCATATCCTTATCACCACCTTTGCTGGGAACTTTCTGCAAAATTGATGATGTTATCGACAAATTGGCGATGTTATCGACCACTTCCACCTCACTTTTTGGAATTGTCTCACTCGCTTCATTCTGTTCACAATTTTCGTTTGCCACTGCAGGCGGTACGTTCGTGTTTGGGCTCGACTTAACTGTCCTGCCAATGGGGGTTTTTCCAATCTTAAAGAAGATTTTCCAAATCCCGAAAAATGCCATGCCTTTTGTCTTGCCAAGGCTATCCCTGGAATACGGTCTATGCCTACCACCAGGAGAGAACCATCAGGATCATTTTTCCTGTGGAAGACTTCCCACTTCCCCACTTTAAGGTTCGAATCTTGTTTGCCAATGACGCTGAGTATGCGCTCTGACGGTACCTTACTAGCCCATCCTCTGACATAGAAAGATGTTTTTATGAGTACAGGGATATCGCTTTTCCTTACCAGTTATTTGCCCGTAATAGGTACTTCGATGTTGGCCTTCCAGACTACTTCCAAAATGTCTGTCCTGAGACCGATGCAACAAATTCAACACCCACTTTAAGAACAACACCTTGTGGTTGCGTAGTAGGTAGGTGAATAAGTATTGCGTAATAGGTTGGAAAAACTATCCGCTCTGCAATAACACGTCCGTTCGCTACCACTGACGGCGACTGGATCCAAAGCATAACGTATAATATTAATGA
This sequence comes from Eudasyphora cyanicolor, assembly GCA_963930755.1. Lineage (NCBI taxonomy): Eukaryota > Metazoa > Arthropoda > Insecta > Diptera > Muscidae > Eudasyphora > Eudasyphora cyanicolor. Next base: position 99,210,521 of record OZ005737.1, read on the forward strand.
TTTCAGATTCAATACAAGCATATCAAATAAAGAATATCTTTTTTTCGATTCGCTACAGACTATTTATCTGTAGGTTGTCGAATCATGTACTTTTTCAATTCTAGCCGGTACGCAATATGCACCATGCTCTCTAATGTCTTTATCCACGCATGTAGGCTGGTGTACAGCCCATATGAATAAAATGCTGAATTAGGTTAATTGACAATGTTGACGCTATTCATTTCACTGGGCTTAGCACCGCAAATGTAACATGATTGCGTGGATTTGTGACTAGATAAATAGTTGGCCATTTTCCCATCAATCATTGTTAAAACAAATTCAAATTTTTCTGTTACTTTTTGGGAACATAAAAAAATCCAGATTCTGCAAATTTTATATTTGATTGCGTATGACTTCGAATTCCTGGGCCGACATTTCTTCTGTTTCTTTTGCAAACAAGAATTTTAGGGGTCGACAATGACGGGTAGACGAAGGGCTTGGACTTTGCCATAAAACATTCGTTGGATTGGTCTGTTGCTCGCAGTTGTATCGGTACAAAGGATAAGACAAATAAAGACGAAAACCAGTAAGGAAAGGCTAAAGTCGGGCGGTGCCGACTATATAATACCCTACACCACTCTCGTAATATTGAATAACTCTGATATATAAATTTTGTAATTCATGTATAAATTGCTTACATAAATTTACTTTTGGGACATTTTATACTTAAATAATACCCTGTACCACAGTGTGGTGTAGGGTATAAAAACGATTGGATCTAAAGAGCCAAATCGGATGAAACATATATATGGGAGCTATAGCTAAATCTTAACCGATTTTCTTCAAATTCGGCAATGTTGGTTCATGGATCAAGATACTCTACCATTCTAAATTTCAAAACGATCGGATGTAAAATACAGCTTCTATAGGACTAAAGGGCCAAATCGGACGAAACATATATATGGGAGCTATAGCTAAATCTTAACCGATTTTCTTTAAATTCGGCAATGTTGGTTCATGGATCAAGAAACTCTACCATTCTAAATTTCAAAACGATCGGGTGTAAAATAAAGCTTCTATAGGACTAAAGGACCAAATCGGACGAAAGATATATATGGGAGCTATATCTAAATCTGAACCGATTTTCTTCAAATTCGGCAATGTTGGTTCATGGATCAAAAAACTCTACCATTCTAAATTTCAAAACGATCGGATGTAAAATACAGCTTCTATAGGACTAAAGGGCCAAATCGGACGAAACATATATATGGGAGCTATAGCTAAATCTTAACCGATTTTCTTCAAATTCGGCAATGTTGGTTCATGGATCAAGAAACTCTACCATTCTAAATTTCAAAACGATCGGATGTAAAATACAGCTTCTATAGGACTAAAGGGCCAAATCGGACGAAAGATATATATGGGAGCTATATCTAAATCTGAACCGATTTCAACCAAATTCAATAGCGATCTTAACAGCCGCGAAATACTCTAAACTGCAAAATTTCAGAACGATCGGAGTGAAATTGCGACCTGTAGTCGACGAAAAACTTTACATGGACAGACGGACGGACGGACGGACATCGTTAAATCGACTCAGCTAGTGATTCTGAGTCGATCCGTATACTTTAAGGTGGGTCTAGCTGTGTTATTTTAAGGTGTTACAAACATCTGCCGTGAAACAAACTTATAATACCCTGTACCACAGAGTGGTGTAGGGTATAATGAGCAACCTTCTGCTTTTACCCAGCAAAATTTCTCATTACCAAATAATCCGACGAGTAACCAAAGTTCGATAATGGTAAGTACAAGGTGGCGCAAAAGTAACCTTTCCATGTTTTTTGGCTGTAATTTAAAAAAAAATGAAAAACTTTGATTCTTCTTGTGGATATAGAAAATCGGTTCAGATTTAGATATAGCTCCCATATATATCTTTCGTCCGATTTGGTCCTTTAGTCCTATAGAAGCTTTATTTTACACCCGATCGTTTTGAAATTTAGAATGGTAGAGTTCCTTGATCCATGAACCAACATTGCCGAATTTGAAGAAAATCGGTTAAGATTTAGCTATAGCTCCCATATATATGTTTCGTCCGATTTGGCCCTTTAGTCCTATAGAAGCTGTATTTTACATCCGATCGTTTTGAAATTTAGAATGGTAGAGTTTCTTGATCCATGAACCAACATTGCCGAATTTGAAGAAAATCGGTTAAGATTTAGCTATAGCTCCCATATATATGTTTCGTCCGATTTTGCTCTTTAGTCCTGAAGAAGCTGTATTTTACATCCGATCGTTTTGAAATTTAGAATGGTAGAGTTTCTTGATCCATGAACCAACATTGCCGAATTTGAAGAAAATCGGTTCAGATTTAGATATATCTCCCATATATATCTTTCGTCCGATTTGGTCCTTTAGTCCTATAGAAGCTGTATTTTACATCCGATCGTTTTGAAATTTAGAATGGTAGAGTTTATTGATCCATGAACCAACATTGTCGAATTTGAAGAAAATCGGTTAAGATTTAGCTATAGCTCCCATATATATGTTTCGTCCGATTTGGCCCTTTAGTCCTATAGAAGCTGTATTTTACACCCGATCGTTTTGAAATTTAGAATGGTAGAGTTTCTTGATCCATGAACCAACATTGCCGAATTTGAAGAAAATCGGTTCAGATTTAGATATAGCTCCCATATATATCTTTCGTCCGATTTGGTCCTTTAGTCCTATAGAAGCTGTATTTTACATCCGATCGTTTTGAAATTTAGAATGGTAGAGTTTCTTGATCCATGAACCAACCAACCAATTTGAAGAAAATCGGTTAAGATTTAGCTATAGCTCCCATATATATGTTTCATCCGATTTGGCTCTTTAGATCCAATCGTTTTTATACCCTACACCACACTGTGGTACAGGGTATTATTTAAGTATAAAATGTCCCAAAAATAAATTTATGTAAACAATTTATACATGAATTACAAAATTTATATATCAGAGTTATTCAATATTACGAGAGTGGTGTAGGGTATTATATAGTCGGCACCGCCCGACTTTAGCCTTTCCTTACTGGTTTTTTTTTGGTCTTTTAATTTTTTTTTACATCAAGTCGAGAATATGATGTCATGTAAATGGCCGCCGCCACAGTTGATTGTCATTTGAGCCCTTTTTATGGCATTTTCCATCACTTTGGCCAAAACTTCCGGCGATAGGTCCTCACGTTCTTGACGGATATTGTCTTTAAGAGCTGCAAGAGTCTGAGGCTTGTTGACATAAACCCGCGACTTCAAAAAGCCCCACAAAAAGAAGTATGGAGCGGTCAAATCAGGCGATCTTGCTGGCCAGTGCAAATCGCCAAAACGGGAGATTAGGCGCCCGGGAAATGCATCCTTCAGCATATCGGTTGTGGCACGTGCAGTGTGTGCCGTTGCACCGTCCTGTTGGAACCACATGTTTTCCAATCCCAATTCATCAAGTTGCGGCAAAAAGAACTCGTTGATCATTGCTCTGTAGCGCTCACCATTCACAGTAACCGTTTGGCCCGCGACGTCTTCGAAGAAAAAAGGTGACTCCTCCAGCGAAAACAGCACACCATACAGTAACTTTGAGCGGGTGTAATGGCTCTTCGTGGGTTACACGCGGATTTTCAGTGCGCCAGAAGCGTAAATTTTGCTTATTTACGTACGCGCTAAGATGGAAATGGGCCTCATCACTCATGATTATTTTTGATGAAAAATCATCTTCCTCTTGGTGTTGATTAAGGATGGCTTGAGCGTATATTAGACGCGATTGGCGGTCAGCAGCTAACAGCTGATGCACCGTCTGGACTTTGTACGGAAACATCTTCAAATCTTGTACCAAAATTCGCTGTAGAGACCGTCGACTGATACCCATTTGCGTGGCACATCGTCTGGTCGATGTCGACGGCGCTTCCATGACATCCTCGGCTACAGCAGCAATATTCTCTGCAGAACGGCTAGGTTTAGGTTTAGGTTAGGGTGGCAGCCGTATTTTTTTACAAGCTCACATAGACCAGTTTAGGTCCCTAGTGTTACCACGGGCTGAAATGCCCCTCATCGAAACCAACCTGTTTGATATATAAATTTATCGATAGTACGAATATCAGTACTGGAAAGATCTGTTAGGCTGCCTAAAAAGGCCGACCCCAGTATATCCAGTCGTCGTTTACTCAAAGCGGGACAGTCGCAAAGCAAGTGCTCAATGCTCTCCACTTCTTCCTCATCCCCACAGCTTCGGCAGAAGTCATTGGACTCAATACCCAATCTTTTGGCGTGTTCGCCGATCAAGCAGTGTCCCGTCAGAACCTGTACTAACGTAGACAATCGTTTCCTCTCTAGTGCGAGGAGATATTTTGACCTTCTCAGGTCATACCTTGGCCAGATTTGTCTAGCTACCCTGCAGGTGCCGATTTCTGTCCATCTATCGTTGGACTGCCTGATTGCCTCTTGCCTAAGCCAAAGCTTGCACGTGGATAGTGGCGCACCAATATATGCAAATTCTTCGAGAATTTGTAATGTCGTCCCTTTCCTAGCAAGTTCATCGGCTTTGCAGTTCCCCGGGATATCCCTATGCCCAGGCACCCATATGAGGTGTATATTAAACTGCTCAGCCATCTCGTTAAGAGATCTGCGGCAGTCGAGGGCTGTTTGTGAATTTAGGGATGTTGCCTCCAGAGAATTGATGGCAGCCTGGCTGTCCGAGTAAATGACAACGCCATTGTTGGTTACTATGTTGCGACTCAGCCACTTGGCGACTTCCCATATTGCCATTTTTTCGGCTTGATAGACACTACAGGTATCTGGTAGTCTGTGAGCTATATCCAGACTAAGTTCTTCACAGTGTACTCCGAAGCCAACCTTTTCATCAAGCTTCGAACCATCCGTGTAAAAGTGGAGATGGTTTATATTACCTGGTATTCTGCCGACCCATTCATCTCTGGCGGGAATCATAGTGATGTAATTTCTCTCGAAGGTGTACACTGTTGGTATATAGTCCACTCGGTCGGTTACCATAGCACTACACTTTGATATCCTCATGTGACCATAGTTCTTGTACCTCCACATTGATAGGCAGTTTAATCTTATTGCCGCTTTGGTTGCAACTTCTCTCGCCACAGTATTAATCGGCATTATATGCAGTAGGGCTTGCAGAGACTCGGTCGCTGTAGTCCTTAAGGCTCCGCTTATGCTTAGTAGTTTGGTGATTGTTAGTTTGTCAGTTGCCGTCCACCATACCACAATACCGTATAACAGTATTGGACGAACTACTGCTATATATATCCAGTGGACGATTTTAGGAGAGAGTCCCCACCGCGACCCTACAGCCTTTTTGCAGGAATATAAGGCGACGTTGGCCTTCCTTACACGTTTCAATACGTTAAGTCTAAATAAAATTTTCCTATCTAGAATTATTCCTAAAAATTTTGCACTTTCAGAAACGACTAGATCTGTTCCATTTATCCGAGGTGGAGGGTCCACATGTGGGACATTATTCATCCTAGTAAAGAGAACCAATTCTGTCTTGTTGGGGTTAACGCCCAAACCGCTGCTTCTGGCCCATCTAGCCAACTTGTTCAGAGCCACCTGTAGGATGTCTCTGAGGACGTTTACGAATTTGCCACTCACTGCGATTGCCACGTCGTCCGCATATGCCACGACCTTGCAGCCACAACGTTCTAGATCTAGCAGGATTTCATTCACCGTTAGGTTCCAAATTAGTGGAGACAGTACTCCTCCTTGCGGGGTCCCCCTGTTTACATACCTTGTTAGAGTTGTGGACCCTAGACATGCTGTTATGCGTCTTCTGGTGAGCAGACTTTGAATTAGTCTAATCAAACTAGTGTTAACTTTTAGATGTGAGAGTGCCGCAATTACCGCATCGGAGTGAATGTTGTTAAAAGCCCCTTCTATGTCAAGAAATGCCACCATGGTGAATTCCTTGAAATGCAGGGACGATTCGATAGTGCTCACAAGCTCGTGCAGGGCTGATTCAGTAGAATTGCCCTTGTTGTAAGCATGTTGGTTCCCCGACAGGAGTTTTGTATCCAGGTTTTCCCTAATGAAATGATCTAAAAGTCTTTCCAGACCTTTCAATAGGAACGAGGATAGGCTAATTGGTCTGAAGTCTTTTGGCCTAGTGTGTGATATCTTTCCCGCTTTAGGTATGAATACCACTTTGGTATCCCTCCATCGATTCGGGACGTATGAAAGCCTGATACAGCCTACATAAATTTTCTCCAGCCAGGGGATAATGTACTTTAACATTTTCTGCATTTCTGCTGGAGTGATGCCATCTGGTCCAGGTGACTTGAAGGGCTCAAAGCTGTTAATAGCCCAGCTTATTCTGGATCTCTCAGTCAAGAAGCTAGCGACGCTCGCAGTCCACTCGCACTCTTGTTGGTCCTGCTGATCCTCGGGTTCTTTTACAGAGTTCCCCGGGAAATGTGTGTCGAGCAGTACATTGAGCGACTGCTCGCTGTTTTTGGTCCAGTTATTTGCCTCATCCTGTAAATATCCCACTGTACAGGGTGAAGCAGATAATATCTTCCTCAGCCTAGCGGCGTCGGAGACCTTTTCCACTTCACCACAGAAGGTGGTCTTATAGATCTTGAGTTGCTCTTTATAGGCATCCCAATCATTAGCGACCCCAGTAGATTTAGCCTTATTGAATAGCTTGTTGCAGGTCTTTTTCATAGCCGTTAGCTCAGAAGTCCACCATTGGGGTTTAGTTTTACCCTTGTACCTTGTTTTTGGACAGGCTTCTTCAAGGGATCTATTGAATGATATGGTGATATGATCGACCAGATTATCCAGACCGGCTTTGTCATTCGGTTCGTACAGAAGTTTAGAGTTGAGGACTTTCTTGAAATTCTTATCATACAGATGCCACTTTGTCTTCCTTACATTTCTGTGGACGGCGGGTTTAGGCGCTTTTTCCTCGAGTTTGAACTCAATATAATGGTGATCTGAGAATGAGTGGTCGTCCAGTACATTCCACCCAATAATTTTGTCTGACAGCCGGTCAGTAGCAAACGTTACGTCGAGTACTTCTTGTATGTCTTTAATTGTGAAGGTCGGTTTATTACCTATGTTACAAATACTAAGATTGGTAGTTAGAATAAAGTCAAGAAGCGAATCACCCCTATTTTTTATATCCGTACTACCCCAGATAGTATGATGAGCGTTCGTGTCTGCGCCAATAATCAGCTCGAGCTCGTCAGACGTTGCTTCTTCTACTACTTCCCTGAATAGAGCAGTCGGTACTACAGAATCATAAGGCAAGTAGCTGGAGACCACCCAATATATGCGATTACCGATCTCCAGGCTAGCAGCTGTTTGGTCTTTACCACTTAAATTAGTCAGGAGAAAGATACTTAGATCTTTCCTGGCCAAAATGCAGGTTCTTGGAGTGCCTTCACAGTTGGCCACAAGCAGTTTAAAGTTGGGTGTCCTAATACCGCACACCCTTCCTCCCACTACGTAGGGCTCCTGTATCAGGACGATGTCTACTGCGCCTGTGGACAGGCGCAGCAATAGAGCCGCTGAGGCTGCTTTAGCGTGATGGAGGTTAATCTGTAGAATTCTTACCATCATTGGTAATTGACAGATTAACATCCACCCCGACAAGGGTGTTATCGAACTCTTCGTCCGTATCGTCGAGCCTGGCTGTCCGAGTAAATGACAACGCCATTGTTGGTTACTATGTTGCGACTCAGCCACTTGGCGACTTCCCATATTGCCATTTTTTCCCCGCCAGATGCGTCAAAGTGTCCGGAGACTCCCCTCAGCCCCTCTGTGTCAGAAGTAGAGCTTTCGTCCTCAGAGTAGGACGTTACAGATCTTCTGTTAGAGTTGGAGTCACCAGAAATAATAGGCGTGGCTACCTCCGCACTTACAGAAAGTGCCACGGTGGACGACTCACCTTCTGCAGTGGGAGCTATATCCTGCTTGTATATCTTCAAGACTATAGTCTCGAAGCCATATTGTAGGGTTGCACTCGCACTTTGTATATGGGAGGTGGATTCAGCGTTTAGGATAAGATTGACCTGCCGCTTTTTACCATCCGCCTCACCCACCTTTCTGATTCTCCAATTATGGGCCGGCAGACCGGGATTGGAATCTTTTATTATTTCTAAGATGTCAGCCGGGTTGGAGGGCTCTTCTGTAACCCAGGTGATGGCTCTAGGGTGACTAGGGATGTTGTTTTTTTCGACAACATCCAACTGGGCACCCGACCACACCTCACCCGTTCGACTCAGAGCAGCCTTATAAAGGTCTACTGATCTGGCATTACCGAAATATAAAAGCTTTACTCTCCCCTGATGCCATCCTGCATCGTTGCAGATTGGTGGTTTGCCCGGCATTTCTCTACGGACATCGGGGTAATGAGCCATAATGGCTGATTGTACATGACTCCATTTGTCCTTGAGGATGGATCCATCCTCACTACTTCTGTCTATAACAGCCATCACTAGACTCTCCTTCGCCACTTCATTGAAGGGCTTGGTGAGTGTCCTGTTGATGGTGACATTAGGGCCTCTTGCCTTTTTCGAAGGCAGGGGTTCATCAGGTGATCTGATTCGTTTTACTTTATTAGCCGTTAACACAGCTGAATTTGTGGCTCTTTCAGCCGACTCATTGGCCTTAGAAGCATCTATGACGCCTTTAGCCCAGGTAAGTGACTCTTTTTGTTTTTCGGTAAGAGCCGAAACCTCAACAGCCTCCAACTTCGTCAAAACTCTGAGCGCTACACGATGCTCATTGTGCTTCCGTTTTGACGGTCGGACATGACGTTTTCCCCTCACCGCACCACCTGTTGTGAGTACTTGGGGGAGATTTTCACCATTTTTGGTGTGGTCGGCTTTGGCCAAGACCAACGGACGGACAGTCGGACGATTGGGGAACCGCGCTCCATCGGAACACGAAGGCATCCCCGTCAAGAGAATTTATTTTAATTTTGTCTGTATTAGACCGTAATAGGTACTACGATGTAGGCCTTACAGACTTTGTACTGATTTTTGCTATTGCGTAATAGGTACTGGTAACTATCCGCTATGTGATAAACACGTCCGTTCACTGCGAATGATCAGCAACGAATCTGCAGAACGGCAACGAATCTGCAGAACGGCTACTCCGGGGTCTGCCACGCCTGGCAGCATCTCGTGTTGTGCCAGTCTCTTCGAGGCGAGCGGCTAAACGTCGCAGTGTTTCACCAGTAGGCGTTGGACGGCCAGGAAATCTGCGACGAAATTCACGTTGTGCCAAAGTCACCGACCGATTATTGGTCAAATAAATAGTCAGCAATATTCCGCGTTCTGGAGCAGTGTAGCGTAACATTGTTTATTAACGTGTATTTCGCATGTGTTTACTACACAAATGTCAAAACAGAACTGACATTAGGGGCCAATCGCAAAATTTATAGCATTTTCTGATAGGAGGATTACTTTTGCGCCACCTTGTACTTATTATTTAGCCACTTTTCTCATTATTTTAACATTAGGATGTCATTGGAGGGAAGTACTTCCCAAAAGCATACAATAAAGTAGCATAATAAGTACTTATTTGTAGCATAGGCATACCACATAAATATGTGCTTATGTTTTCACGATTTTAAGTACTTGAATAATGCATTACCAATAAGTTACAAAATACGTAGTAGATATGGCCATTGAAAGTAATTTTGTGCATATTGTCGCTCATATTTCGAATTTCTGAACCCGAACCACCATGTGAAAAATTCTTCAATGGTCTAACATCATACGGTATACGTAAATATTTTTGGTATTTTCATTCAATTTGCACGTATTTTGGAAAACTTGTTGAAAATAAATAAATCTTCTACAATTACCCACATATAGCCAAAATTGCATTATACTAAAATTTGCAAAAAATTATTTTGATATAACTTATTTCTGTTATTATTGGTAAGTCGTTATTAATAAGCCGAAAGTAATTCACCGAATATTGAGATGTCATTATTTGGTAATGCAGGGAATAATGACAGGTACTTACCATGATTTTGCTGGGTTAACATTTGATTATAATTACTGTCGTAGTAGTTAAAACTGATTCTTGAGCTTTTAGAAGCCTAATTGTTGTCAGGAACCAAAACTACTCGACTCCGACTCCCGGAGTCGAATTTTAAAATCATTCGACTCAGACTCCGGCAGTTAAAGAACATCAATTCCTGAAATTATATTTCTACATAGATGCAAGTCCATGTTTTTGAAAATAAGATATAGCTTTGTTAAAAAACAGAAAAAATTGGTACGTATTCAATACCAGTAATTAAATAAAATTGTATTATTTATTTGTTGATGTTTTACTTGTAAGCTGCAACTAGTATGACAATTCTTTCAACATGAAATCATGATAAAATTTTCATCAATAACTGCCTCTGTTTTAACACATATACCCCAATTTTTTTAAATTATTTTCGCTTCAAGCTACTAGTTCATTCGTTAGTTATTATACCCTACACCACACTATGTTACAGAGGGTTTTAAATTAGCTTTTTTTTTTGGCAGATTTGTTAAAAATACTGCAGCTAGACCCACCTTAAAATATATGTTTCTATAGAAAATTCTGTTTAGATTCAGATTTATAAGGTAATTATCTCATATTTATATTTACAATATCTGAGCTTATTCTGCTCTAACAAGGTGTTGTCCGGTATCATATAGTTGGCTTCGCCCGACCTTTCCTTAATTGTTTTGTACTCGCTTAATAATATCGTATAGTCTTGCAAAAATATTTATTTTGTTAGCTAAATATAATCAGATCATTCCTAAAACTGTTTTACATAAAAAACTCGATAGTTTGGTTAACTTTATAGATATTTGTGGCATACAAAAAAGGTTAAAAAAGCTTCGAATATTTTATCCTTCTTTTGTATCAAAATTGTTTTCCCAAACATTTTTGCGTGCAAAAGTTCTATCACATAAATGGTACATTTTGCACAATCCATCTCGGAGTCGACCATAATTTTTCGACTCCGGACTCCGACTCCGGGCAAATTTCCCAGACTCCGACTCCAACTCCACAGCCCTGTTCAGGAGAACAATATCTTGCACATTGAGGTAAGCACAAGTTTCGTCGACATAAATAGAGCTTTCTGGCGGAAAGCATTCTTGCTTATCTTTCCTCAATACATACTTGGAAGGATACAAAAAATGGCCTGCAGCGAGCCCTTGTTTACGCAAAATCAAATAACGACTTTGAGAAAGTTTTGCATTGATGTACAAGGCAAAAGCCTCTTCACCAGTGTACATACGTTGTACATTTCCCTTTTCAACGTTTTTGAGCATCAAATAGCGTAGCACAATTCTGGATTAGATCGGTTAGCATTTAGTCAAATATTAATTCTTTAATAACTTCGAATAAGTAATCTTCTGAAATTTCACACATATAATTAGTTTTTTGGTCGCTCTCACAGCTCTGCATGAGGTAGTACGACGATACACAGTCTCCTAAAAGCCCTCACCAATGAAGGACCTAAACCAGTCTGTTATGCAGACGACGTTGTAATACTTCTAAGGGGCTTTCATCCAAATCTATTATGCAGACGAGCTGAAGAGGCACTTAACATAGCATATAACTGGGCACAACCAAGGGGATTAAATGTTAACCCAGACAAAACAGAAATACGTGTATGTCTATTTACAAGGAAAACGAAGATCCCACGTTTTACCCGGCCTCGATTCCTGAATAAGACAATTGTTATAACTAAAAAGGTAAAATACTTGGGAGTAATCTTGGATCATAAACTGTGCTGGAAAGATCAAAAAGAGTTACAAAGGTCCACAGATGTTGGTCGTTGTGCAGAATAGCTATAGCTATAGCATTAAAATGGGGACTACGTCCAAATATGACTCATTGGCTTTACATGAGCGTGATTAGACCAATAATCACATACGCCTGTGTAGTGTGGTGGACATCAATGGACAAGAAGTGCAACGTAATACGCACATCCAACCAATAGACATCCGTATAAAGTATGAGGCAGCCCTCACAGCAAGTGATGGGTGAATGGATAAATCGAGACCACAAGTCGTACCATCAGAAGATTTTAGAATATCTAGTTGGTCACATTCAAACGCCAGTAATCTCGGACCGCATTCCTATTGTGCGGCTTACAGCTACCTGTGATACGTTTGTGCCAGACAGACGCTCCTGGGAAAATGGAACTTTGGCCCATGTGCCTGTGGGAACCAGCTGCTACACGGATGGGTCCAAGATAGGAGGAAGGACGGGTCTATGACTTTTTATTGATGAACCAGAAGTCGATCTTCACTTCCGCCTCAAGCAGAAGTTCGAGCAATCACGGAGTGTGTGAACTGGCTCAGTAACACGACAAAGCCTAAATATGCCAACATCTTCACAGATAGTCAAATGGCGATTAAAGCAATAACATCGGAAAGGGACAAATCCAGAACTGTGTTGGACTGCAAAAGAACGATAAATGATTACTCAGCGTATTGCGTATTTGCTGGGTACCAGGACACAACGGAGTGATTGGAAATGAACGGGCAAACAGCTTGGCTTTAAAGGGCAGAGAACTTCGAGTAATAAACTTGAAAAATTGGAAACCTTTCGAAGCCACGAAAAATGAGTTGAAGCACTGGGCAGCGATGGCTCACAAAACTGTGTGGAATAGCGCAACAGTAGGAGCAACTGCAAAGATACTGTGGGGTGAACCAAATGAAAAGAAAACAAGAAGTCTTCTGAAACTAAACAAGATCGACATTTGATAGATGATGAGTGTTGTAACGGGACACTAAAGCTTACAAGCACATCTTCATCGCATAGGACTAGCAGGAAAATACAAATGCAGGGCATGCAGGGAAAACATCGAAACGATGGAACATTTTCTGTGTCACAGCCCGGCTTTCACACATGAAGATCCAACATTTCTGGTCCGACATATTAGCAGACTTGACTGATCTCAGAGAATACGACTGGAAGATACTGAGAAAATTCGGGTCTAGTACCGATTTTCTGTAACTCGTGAGGTATAACAAAATCATAAATAAGGAGCGCACAACAGGCCGAACCACTGGCTTAAGTGTATGTCCATGGAAATGAGACGTTTAAAAGTCTCCTCTCTTCAACCTAACCTAACCTAACCTATGAAAATAAGACTGTCGATTAGGCTTAGGCGAAGAAGTATAAGGCACTATCACAGGTAATTAAGTGCTTAAACGCCTATATCGGTGATTTCGTCATTACGGGCCAATTTGGACATCATTTGTGGCATTGAAGTTTTTTGTTGAGTATTTTGATAGGTAGATTTAATCCATTTAAGAATAGCAACTTCAATATCGAAGGTACACATCAATTTTTTAATTTTTAACCGAGTTATGCGAAATTTATAAAATATATTCTCCATGGTAATGACGGAGGAGTATGATATACGAGGATCCTCGATCTTATGTCATATTTGGATAGAACACTTCAAAATAAGAAGAAAAAGTAACGCCAATTTTGTAGATAACTTGCATAGTTATCGAGTTATTGGACGATAAAGTTTGAAAAATCGACAAAAAAATATTTTTTTGGTAAAATTACATCAAAAATATATAACAAAAACAATAATGACTTTCGCGAACTGTCCTAATTACAGATATATGAAGAAAAAAGCCGAAAAAGTCTATCAATTTGTTCGATAACTACCTTGCAGTTACTTGCATTCCCATGTCAAAATACGCCAGGGGAATGACGAGTAACAGTGGAACTATAAAGGGCGACCACTAGGATCCTTGATCTGATGTCATATTTGGATAGAACACCCCAAAATAGGAACACAAATTAACGGACAATTTATCGATAACTTGCTTAGTTTTCGAGTTATTGGATGATAAAATTTAAAAAAATCGACAAAAAAATATTTTTTTTGATAAAATGAGCTCAATAATAAGGAAAAATCCAATATTTTTTTATAACTACACTAGTTAACATTAGTGTAACATAAAAAAAAACGGAAAAATCTAAACATTGATTGTTTTTTTATTGTTTTTTAATTGAGCCCGATGTCAGTATATAGCTGTTTATTGAATTTTATTATTTATTTTCTCAATATATATTTCGATCCTCATCGAGGATCATCTTCGGGAGATTTTACAACACATCATATATTAATTAAATGATGATACATAAATGACGTTAGCTTACGAAAAAATATATATAATATATAAAATATATATATAATAAACAAAAGAATTTAAAACTCTTCTGCAGCATGTCGCCCTTCTTTCTTCTCATCTGGATTGACACTGTCGTTTATGGTTCTGTTTTCTGCTTTTCCCAATTAGAAGTTTATAGCTCTGAGAGAATTGGCTTTCGAGTTCATTCGTCGTGTTGTGTGTGTGTAGTCTGTATGTGTGGCATCTCGAGAGTCATGCGTTTGTTGTACTCGTAATTGCTATCGCATTGTAATTCATTTAAATGGAAAAAGCCAAAAAGTCGAGTTACATTTTTGATAACTTGTTTCGTTCCAGTGGACCTAATATCAGAAAAAAGATGAGAAAAATTTCGATAACTTTTTAGTTATCGATATATGCCTTTGTAATCAATAACTTCGATTGTAAGCAAAAACACACGCAGCCGCACGCAAATACTCGATTATCTCGGAGTAGGGAAATAACACCAACAAATCACGAAAAATATTATTGATTGAAAAATTCATATTTTTCGATTATTTCAAATTGTATCGTCCGATAATTTTAATTGTTCTTCTTATTTTGATGTGTCATAAGATCAAGGATCATGGTGGTCGCCCGTTATAGTTCCCTGGTTAACCGTCATTCCCCTAGCGTATTTTGACAGGAGAATTCAAATAACTGCAAGTTAGTTATCAAACATATTGATTGATTTCTTTCGTTTTTTTCTTCATACTCGTATATCGGTAACTAGGAAAGATTACGAAAAATATTACTGTTTTTTACATATTTTTAAGTTAATTTTTATGATTGGATTGTTTGTTTGGCTTGAGGTCCATGGTAAATAAAAGACAATACTTTTATTTTTTATTTTTTATTTACTTTTCTTTATTTTCCCCATATTTCGGCCAACTTCGTTGGTCATCATCAGGGGGAATCTATCACAAAAAACACGAATTACTACAATTTTTTTTTACAAAAAAATTAAATTTTTTAAAACTTTATATCCGATAACTAAGCAAGTTATCGATTAATTGCCGGATAATTTTTCTTTCTTTTTTAAAAAAAAAACTGACAGGGCATCTAAAAATTTGCAAGGATCGGAACTTGGTTTTCAGAATGATGTTAAAAAGCACAAAAAAAAGTTATAAAAAGTATTGAACTTTAAAAATAAAAGCAGTACAGGGGACGTGAGTGTGGATGCTGATTTCGGAAGACAAAGCGCGACTTACATCAGTTTATTAATATTGTTGGCGAAAATCCAACCACAAGTATATGTAGTAGATTTAATACTATTATTGGAATTATTCAAAATCCAGAATGGTGTGGAAATTTTAATTTTAAGAAATATAAGATTTGACAGAGGAATGACGTAGATCTTCAGTGACAAAAAATAATCATCCATAGAAATAGTAATTGAAACAAAATTATAAATAATAATAGAAAACCTAAATCATAAAACACTATATTTTTCATTGAACCAATTTTATTAAATAAATATCAACTATTTTTGTCAAAAATTTTGAACAAATTAAGTAAAAGTAAAGTTAGGGACAGCCAGGGGAATAACTTTTGAGCACTTTGGTAGACAATTTTTTCATAAAAATTTTTTCAGGAGGATATGTTAGTGACCGCAAGGGACCTACCAAACTTTATAATAAAGTAAATTTCAAAGTGGTATATGTTTTATTTTTCCTAATTTACACAAGGACAGCAAATTATCCGGTAATGTCGGAATCACCCACATATAAATTTTATAATTTAAATTTCACTATACTAGTATTTCACAAAATAGTCATATTTTACATTTAAATAAAAAATAAATAACCGATAGATGTAATGTACAATTTATGACTTTTTATTATATTATTTCTGCTTCGGTGCACTTTGTAGGACGTCTTTACCAGGGACGTAACGAATATTCGCATATGCGAACTCGAATTATTTGATTCATTTCGACATTCGCTTTCGCATGCGCAAAAACCATCTTTGGATTATTCGCTTTCGCAAAAATATATTTCAGTATTCGCTTCCATTTGTTAAAAGTGTTAATTCTCCTTATTCCCTTCACACAATTTGAAGATATTAACACCAATGAAAACCTCTGTCACTTCTCTTCAAAACAGTTGAAAAAATATGTTTGTCCTTGTGGTAACAGAAGGTACAAACATGGAAAACAGTCTTAATACTTGAATATCGTGGACAAGTATCAATTCAGTTCCTTACATTTGTTGATACTAAAGGGTCAAACTATTATTCGCTTTCGCAAAAATGCATTTTTCACTATTCGCATTCGCAAGAAATATATTTCGATATTCGCTTTCGCTAAAGTCACTTTTCTTACATCCCTAGTCTTTACGTATTGAAAGGAAGTTACGAAAAAGGAAGTTAAGCCAATGTTCTCTGACAGTGGAGTGTCCGTGAGAGTCGAAATCTGGTTTTGAACGGAAGACGAATATTGTAAAAAGAAGATGTTACCTACATTCAACACACTGTTGATATCGATAGAATTATCTTTACTAATTAGAGTTGCCATATCGGACATGTTTTAAAAATATTTGTTTTAGTTCAGCACTGATTATTTTATTAGCTTTGTTCCTTTACCTACTACAAGTTACTAGTTTTGCCATTTTTACCAGTTTTACTCCAAAAAGTGTTCCTTTACTCAAAAAATAGTAAAAATAGTATACAAATTTAAGAGAGAACTTTCAAAATGTCTTTCTCTTTTACTACATTTTTACTAGTTTATACTCGACAAATTTTTCCGAGTAAAAGTAGTAGCTTTCACAATACATTGAAAGTAATATTACAGAAAATTCAAATAGAAGAAATTTTTCTGTGCTTGCTATTTTTACCAGATTTCCGTTCCCGTACTTTTTTAAAACATGTTTACTCAGAGAGAATTTTGAATTATTTCTCTTTTGCTAGTTTTACTATTAAAAAAGTAAAGGAACAAATCTATTAATGAATCAAACACTAAACAGGTCAACTATCAACAACATTAATAAAACATTTTTTTTTAATTTTTTTTAAAACTTTTTTAAAAAATGTTCCCCCTTCGATTTTCTTCAATTTTACACAGAATATTAATCGCATTCTCACAAATCCAAAAGAGTAATTCTAGTTGTGAGCATTAATTTTTGTAAAAGTTATGGAAGAAATGCTAAGTCGTGCTACACACCAGGCAATTTTTTCCAAGCAAGTGTCAAAGTTTGTAGGAGAGAGAGGAAGGCGGAAAGAGCTCAATACACACTTTGACACTTACTGGGAAAAAGATTGACATGCCAATTTTGGCCTTTGTTGCTTCTGCGCGTACATATCGATACCTTCATTCTAAACTATGCTAAGTGCAAAAAGGTAATATTTCAGGAGAGGCGTTCAAAGTTTGAGGCATTTTTTTTAATTTGTGTGCAATTCCTTTGTAATGGAAATCGAGTGACCTGTACTGTTTTGTAAATAACTTTTGATTGAGTTGACGGAAAATCGCCAAATTTTTACTGAATTTAATTTGGAATATTTAGAAGTTAAAAATGCATTCTCCCTGAAAACATGCTAAGTCGACTTAGCATGTTTTAGAATGGTGGTATCGATATGTGAAACATACTGATCCTGATAAGACATCGTGCTTAAATGATAACACTATGCAACAAAAAGTTTGTCCAAGGGATGTGGATAACAGTTTCTTGTGTAATTTGATGTCACAAACGGACGGAAAATCACCAAATTTTTACTGAATATAATTTGGAATATTTAGTAGTTAAAAATGCATTCTCCCTGAAAACATGCTAGGTTGACCTAGCATGTTTTATAATGGTGGTATCGATATGTGAAACGTACTGATCCTGATAAGACATCGTGCTTAAATGATAACACTATGCAACAAAAAGTTTGTCCAAGGGAAACGCAAAAACAAATATTTAAAAAAAAGTTTTGCTAAATTGTTTTTAAATTTTTTTTTTTTTAAATCCAACTTTCGTGGGAAGTAAATTTAGTATTTGGACCATATTTCAAGTAAAGGCCTGACTAAGCCGTGTTATGCATTAAATTAAGGGGAGGGCTACATATGCCGTACGTAGAATCTTTGGTTTAGTAACAGTCGTCAAAAATAAGAGAACAAAATGATTTTTTTAAAACACTTTTTCCTGGTACAAAAAAACCATAAAAAAAATAGAAAAAAAATCGAAAAAAAGCCAGCATGATAACGAAGAAAACACTGTCTTTTTGCAAATAATCTATGGATAGATGTAAAAGTTATGAGCCATTTTGTAAATGTTAGGGAAATTAAAAAAAAATTGTTTCAAATTTTTCCGTTTTTAACTGATGTTTTTGCATATTGAATTCGCCATATGTGAGAGTCATATAAGAGACACTGCACTTGAATTTTATTTTATGAGGATTGATGTCAGACATTATAAAATTATAGGGAGGACGAGGTTTTATGGCCGTTCGTATCCCTCCATAAAACATTATATGCAATGTGAGATCTATATTAGATGAGAACCGCTCAGGTATAGGGTCATTCAGCAATATTTGTGGTATTTTATTTATGAGGTTTCCATTCAGTTACGCCTTTTAGGGGCATGGACATCCCAGTCGTATATAAAGGTAGTAAAATTATATGTAAGCAATACAAAGTAGTACGCGGCAGTCTTGAAAATATTGGGTTTCTACGCTCGAAGCGATTTCGATTTTCTGAAAAATATTATAAAGTTATATTTAGAAGTATGAGTAAAAGGCAAAGAACTTTTCAATGTGTAAATCAAATCATCCCGACAATTTCTGCTACATATGCGGAAAATATGTAATTAAAAAAATCGACGTGCGTTTAGTAAAATAATGGAAGAAACATTTGCGCAATATTTTGGTATACGAGTTAAAAATAGTATTTTGTGTAATCCGTGCCATGTAAATCTTACTCGATGGTATAGTGGAAGCATACGGTACGTTCTTTACAATTAATGTATTACAATGTTTTGTGGAATTAAACGCATTAATTTTAGACATCACGTGCAATTTGGAATGCCAATGATTTGGAGACAACTATTCATTCACGATACAGACTGCTATTTTTGTCTAAGTAAACAGATTGGAGTAGGAAGGGGCATTTGCTGGAATCAGGCTGAAGTAAATCTGTCACTTTGCCAGTTGCACATTCGGAAACAATACCAATTCCTAAGTATAGGTAACAGCCTAATTACAGAAACATCATCAAGTTCAACTGAGTACTCAACTCTGAGCGATTCAAGTTTGAGTCAGAAGTCATCTCTTTTAACTCAGTTGCAACTCATTGATCTAGTGAGAGATTTGGAACTGACCAGAGATAAGGCAGAACTACTTGCATCTCGGATGAAATAGTACAATATTTTGGCCCCAGATATTAACATATTATATTATAGAGTCCGTGATATACCTTACAAACAATTTTATACAACTGTGGATAACAGATGCTTTTGCAAGGACATTCCCGGATTGTTCGAGGAACTTAATCAAATATACATACAATTCAAAGCAATGGCGGATACTTGTTGACAGCAGTAAAGAAAGTTTGAAAACAGTACTTTTACACAACGGAAATCAGAAACCGTCGATTCCCATTGCTCATGCAGTCAACACTAAGGAATCATACGAAACAATGACTAAATTGAAAAAATAAATAAAGTATGAACATGCCTGGAAAATTTGTTGCGATTTAAAAGTAGTTGGTATGTTATGCCTCTGGGATAGCCGATATTTTGCCACAACAGCATATTAAGCTGGGGCACTTTAAAAATTTTGTAAAAGCCTTAAGGAAAGGTGGCAATTTACTCTCATATTTAAAAAGTTTATTTAACAGTATTTCGAAGAAGGCGTTTGTGATGGGCCTAAAAAAAGGAAACTGATGAAAGATGTGAATTTCGAATCATATTTGACGTCGGATGAAATTGCAGCATG
Source organism: Eudasyphora cyanicolor (assembly GCA_963930755.1). Lineage (NCBI taxonomy): Eukaryota > Metazoa > Arthropoda > Insecta > Diptera > Muscidae > Eudasyphora > Eudasyphora cyanicolor. The sequence continues at coordinate 99,230,601 of OZ005737.1, forward strand.
GAGGTCGTTTAAGCTTCTAGTTTCAAATTTCTTTGGATCCAATAAAAGCCCGCAATATGAAACAATGATTAATGATTTATTAAAAAATTATGAAAAAATTGGTAAGAAATATATTTTTCTATATTTATGTATATAACACATACTTGTATGTATGTATTCTTCTAACTTATTTTTCGCTTTATGAATTCCAACAGGGGTAAATATGTCCCTCAAAATTCATTTCTTACATTCTCATTTAAACTTTTTCCCCGAGAATCTTGGCGACGTAAATGACGAACATGGCGAAAGGCTTCACCAATAAATGAAGTCCATCGAGCGGCGCTACCAAGGGCACTGGGATGAAAGAATGATGGGAGATTATATTTAGTTCCTCATTAGAGAAACCGATTCCGAAATATAAAAACGTCAACAAAGAACTCACAATTACTTCTAATAAAACTTGTACATGTAAATAAACTCAGAAATTAAAAAAAAAATTTGCAATTCCCTTACCTCTACCAAAAGGGCAATAATTTCTACATTTATCCATAGATTTTTTTCAAATAGGCATTATTTTCTTCGCTAGGATGCAAACTTTTAAAAAATAAAATATTGTTTTCGTTTTTTTCTATTTTTTATGTTTTTTTCGTACCAGGAAAATTTTTTTTGAAAAAAAAACCTACTTTTTCCAATTTGTTTAATGACTGTTACTAAACCACTGTTTCTAAGTGAAAGGGATATTTCCAACATTGGTAGCCCACATTAATAGCTTCAATTTAACGTATAATACAAATACAAAGGGTACCTTATCATGAACAAAATTTTTGGTTTTGATTTTATATAACAGTATGCCACAATCTATAAAAAAAATAATTTTTAGGTCTGAGACACAAAAATAATTTTTTTGTTGCATAGTGTTATACTTTTGTAATTACTATATTCTGACTAAGAATTAAAACATTTTTCCGCCGATCTCAGCCCGCAAGGCACCTTGGCACCAGCCCTCAAGGTTGGGATGAAATGCTATTACTAGTTGTCCCCATTCCAAAGGGTAAATGCGCTTCACATTGTTTACTTATACTTCAAATTAACCGTCGTAAAATATTTAGACAAGTTGGGCTTAAATTACTCCACACCAGTGTTTGATCTATATGTCGAGTTTTGGTCAATATTTCAGAAAAATGGTGGAAATTCGTTGGAGTTTCCCAACCATAAAGTTAATAATAAAATTTGAATTCAGTGCAGCCATAAAAATTGCTCCTTAGTAAAAATTAGGAAATTTTCGATATTTTTGAATGAATTAGTTTTTACCTATATGGGTTTTCCCTATAGGAGTGCATCGTCCGTAATATTTTTGTTTAAAATATATACCTGGCAATTTTTTATTTTCAGGGGAGTGGAATTATCTGTGGAAGTGATTCATTAAACCCACTTTTTAATATTTGAGAAATCGATTATTGAAATAATTTGAATATTGTTCTTGAAAGCGTATAAACTAAGTGGAAAAATAAAATTTATCAAGAAAATCGCCACCTTGTCAATAAAAAGCTCTGTTCTATAAAATTAAAAAGAGGCTCTAAAGTGGAATGCTAAATTCTCACCTTATGTTGGGAAGTTCATATGTGCTAAAAATTTTATATACGGATTGCTCAAATGACGTCAGTAATAATATAATGACTTCTGAACGTGATTTATCTGATAGTGGAGGTAAGTAACACACATTTTTAATGGCAAATATCAAATTTGTTGTTCAAAGTGCAATATTAAACAGAATTATGACAACAAAATTGCATCAGAAATCAGGACAGCCGTCTATTTCAAAGATAACCACTAACTCAAAAAAATACAGCAGCTTACAATTAGGGATGTAACGAAAGTCTTCGTGATTAGTCCAAAAGTGGTCGGGATCGGACCAAAGGGGGTGGCCTCGCCCAAATTTTTAAATGGAGATATCTTCCACAATTTGTTAGCGAGAGTACTGTAATTTAGTGCATATGTATCTGGTGGCAGTCTACGTCCAAAAATGGGCGGGGTCGGACCAATGGGCCAAAGCCAAATTTTGAAATTGAGATATCTTCACAATTTTTTAGCGAGAGTGCTCTTATTTTATGGAGACGTTTTTGGTGGAAGTATTCGTGATTGGTTCAAAAAGGGACGGGATTGGAAATCTAAATCTGGGGCAACGAAGTGGACCGGGTCTCGCTCTATATATATTAGGGATGTAACGAAAGTGACTTTAGCGAAAGCGAATAGTAAAATATGCATTTTTGCGAAAGCGACTGCGAATAATAGGTTAGACCCTTTAGTACCAGCAGATTTAAGGATTCCAGGATATTCAGGTATTAAGAATGTTTTCCATGTTTTTACCTGCTGTTACCACAAGGACAAACATATTTGTTCAACTGTTTTGAAGAGAAGTGGTAGAGGTTTTCATTGGTATTAATATCTTCAAATTGTGTGAAGGTGATAAGGAGATTTAACACTTTTAACAAATGGAAGCGAATACTGAAATATATTTTTGCGAAAGCGAATAATCCAAATATGGTTTTTGCGAATGCGAAAGCGAATGTTAAAATGATGCGAATAATTCGCGTTCGCATATACGAATGCGAATATTCGTTACATCCATAATATATATATAAATGGATGTGTGTATGTTACGTATGGACTCCAAAACGGCTGGTTCGGTTTTGATGCAATTTTCAGGGAATGTTCAGATAAGCCTAGAGGGTGACATAGGCTTTATAAGCCTTAGGCCATATAAGCCAATGTTTTAAGTGATTCCGACTGTCCGTAACTACGAATAAATAAACGAGATTCCTACTGTCCCATAGTCATGTTTTGATAATCGGATCGGAAATCTGAAGTCTGCGACAACGAAGTGGACCGGGTCCAGCTAGTTTATAAATAAAATATACTTACTCGAATCTAAACTGTTTGGATTTTTTAAATATCTGTATTTTTTTACGCGTTCGTAAGACATGTTGCTTTTTATTATCAGGTACTAAAAGAAAACTGGATTCCATTTCGGAAAATTTAAATGAGGCAGCAACAACTTCGTCTCAAGCAGGTAAAATTCAGAAAATAACGACAAAACGTAGAGGTATGTAGACTGTTCACACAAATTGAAAGGAAATGTATGATAATAATTTTTACATTATATGTAGATGCAATTGACGGCTTTCTGAAGGAAACATCTCAGGGGCACATACATAAGATTTGAACAATGATTGTAAGTGAATACACAAAAGTGACAATAAGATGAATGTAGTTAACATACTATTTCACTTTCCGCTGTATTGTCGGCTGCCAAAGGAAACTAGAAACTAGAAATGCAAAACATGAAAGTTTAAATTGAGAACTTTAAAAAAGAAGTAAACAGCAATTTAACAGGATTGCGGCGAAGTGTGCCCTATAATCTAAGCAAAATAGATGAGAAGTTGTCCTCAGTACTCTCCGCGCAAAACAAGTCACATTCCTTGGCGGATTAAAAAAATGTTAGGTTTAGAATGTCCTATAAACGACATAAATAAATTTTATGAGTTTGATAGGAAAATTAAGAAAGAAGAAGATTGTGTTTGTTTGGTATGTATTGTATAGCAATACTATTTACTATTTATTATTAATTTGTTATTTTTTCAGCGTGAAATTTTCGGATTTAAGATGCGTACAAAGAATTTGTACGATGCTATTGGTGGAACATTGTCGTTAATAATGTCCATACAGTTGCAGCTACAATTTAGTGCTTGTGGCAAACCTAATAAAGGAATTTCAAAGGAAAACTTTAGCCGTACACAATTGTATTGCGGTAAGGTAAGAATATAATAAAAGGTAAAAGGTAAGAATATAATAAAAGGTAAGAATATAATACATAAACATCTGCCAGTTACTCAGATTTTTCACGTCGTTATTCTTCCCACAGATTATTTGCTGAATCATTTTGAAAATGAATCGGAGTCGTCAATATTAACAAAAGCAAGCCGATGGTTCGCATCGGCTAGAGATAGATATGGAGGACGTAATCAAAATTAGTCAAATTATTTTTTATTACTTTCGTTTTTGCCATACATATTTATCTTTTTATTTTTTTATTATTAGTGCATAATCATTTATTATACTTAGTATTTAAAATTTCAATAAAATTGAATTCAAACACTATTATTAGTGTGCAAAATTTCATTTCATTTAGGCACTTTGAAAGTACTTTTAAAACGTTATTTTGGTGCTTCGAAGTGCTTTGAAAACCAACGAAAATGCGTCACAAATTTTGTGACGCCTTTAGAGTGCTCTCGAAACCATCCTAGAAGCGTCGTAACTCTTGTTTCTACGACGTTCTAAAAGCGTCATGAAATACCATCCTCACACCGTGGATCGGTGTTATCATTTTGACGCTTCTACAACGCTTTGAGGATGGTATTTTTCTGGCTGGGTGGTTTTTCTACCATCCCCACATCAAACTTCATACCTACAGTACAGTTCTTTTGTTTTTAAAGTGAGCAAACGCGAGTGTTTTAAATAAATAAATTATAATAAATAAATACGCGAATACTTCGCTTCGTTTTTGCCGGTAGCTTAACTCCCCCGCCTTCGTTTTCGTCCGTCGTTACAGTCCACATCATCACATACAACTTCCAAGCAATTTCTATTACTTAGGAAATTGTATTTGAGAGTTTTTTCTCTTTTGTTTTCGAAGTGCAAGTAAATTAATTCTTAAAAGTAAATAAACCAAAAATAAAAGGGTCATAAATAGTGTCGTTGACTTCTTTGACAACCAAATTAGACAACCAAAGGAAACCGAAAAGAAAAACAATAACAAATTCGTTTCGTTTGGTTGTTGAATTCATTTACTTGCAGTGTTTTCCCCAACTCCAGACTCCACGGCGTGCGCGTACCTATATGCATACATACGTACATATAACCTCGACTGCGTTTGGTTATTAACCCGTAAGAGTGCGGGTGAATTTTTCCGAACAATATTTTTATGATTGATTTTGTGCTTTATGTTTGTTTTTTTTGTTTGTACGTTTAGTTCGTGGTAGTTAAAATTGACAGGTGATCGCATGGACCCTATTACCGGTAATTTAAACAAATGATTTGAATTTTATATTTTTGTTTTTGCTTTACGAGCGTCATTCATATTTGAAATTTTTAACCGTTTGCACACTAAATCGGTAAAATAAATAAAAAAATAACTTTTTCGGATTTTTTGTTGCCCGCTTTACAATCGTCATTCTAATTTGTTGTTTTTGACCATTTGTACCCTACAATCGGTCATTTAGACAAACAATTGATTTTTTCGAATTTTATATTTTTTGTCTTTTGCTCTACGAGCGTCATTCTAATTTGTTGTTTTTGACCATTTGTACCCTACAATCGGTCATTTAGACAAAAAAATAGAAATTTTTCGAATTTTATATTTTTTTCTTTTGCTTTACGAGCGTTACTCTTATTTGTTTGTTTTGACCGTACAATCGGTCACTTAGACAGAAATTGAAATTTTTGGGATTTTTTTATTTTTTGTCTTTTGCTCTACGAGCGTCATTCTAATTTGTTGTTTTTTACCGTTTGTACCCTACATCGGTAATTCAGACAAAAAATTTAAAATTTTCGAATTTTATGTTTTTTGTTGCTAACATCGGTTATTAAGAAAAAAATATTTTTTATAATTTGAATTTTTCTTGTCTTTTGCTTTACGAGCACAACTCTTATTTGTTGTTTTTGACCGTTTATAACCTATAATCGGTCATATAAACAGAACAATTTATTTTTTTCGAATTTAATATTTTTGGTTTTTCGCTTTACAACCGTCGTTCTTATTTTTGGTTTACTCCCAAATTAGAATTTTTCCATCATTATGTCGACTACATCCCGCTCCTTATTCTTCCGGGCTTCGGATGCTCTCATTAATTTTGATACTTGTTTCAATGATCAACAATCCGAGGAACATAGTATATTTTCCCTCGAGATTCAGAGTTCTGAGGTACGGGAGATGTGGAGCAGGGTAAAGACCACGTACCACGCACAGTTCAGAATCCGTTTTTACTGGCCAAAACTGTGTAACTTTGGAACCGATAGAGATATTTTAGTAACTTTTTTTGTTCGACAGGGACTCCTTAAGCTTTTCGCCAGTTATTTCAATAAAATCGGGTCAGCAGTTATTGAGGAATTCAACGTCAAAGTAGAACTTTTGAATTTTTTAATATTTAGCATGGATATGTGGGGGTTTGTTTTGTTTTCATCTTCTTTAATTATTAAAAGAATGTCATACGTTGATAAATAAACTATTTTATGGTATTGTGCTCTCTATAAAACCTGTAATCCTTATTTCATCTCCTCCAAGAATTTTGTGAACTATTGCAGACTTATTTCTCCATGAATATTTGGTATTATATACATATTCTTGCAATTTCCTTGGTATATTCATTACATTTTTTATCGTCTATTTGTTTATGGCATACTAGTACATCGATAATTGTTTTTAATCTTGAAATGAGTTTTATATAAACACCAGTTCTTTCAGATGCTTTTTCGGGATCAGAAAAGAACCTTCTTGCTGTATTCCCATCATTGGTATTGCCTGATCTTTGTTTTGGTTGGTCTATAATCAACCCACATTTGAAAAATTCATCCTGATGTGATTCTTATTGACCCTGTAGGCCCAAAATCCAAATCATAGCTGATTTTGTGTTCCATAAATCGTATTCTTGTATAAAGTGGCGATAATCCAAATTCATCTGCATCAGTATTATCTACTGATTTTTCCGGGACTTGGTTTAATTTGCTTGATGTAGATTGACATATAATGCAGCTGGATGAAGCCTTTGTGTCAGTCAAACCCTGGCCAACTTTTCCATCTATCATCGTTAGCACTAATTGGTAACTAACTTCAATTGTCTGACCTTCAATTTTTACTTCTAATGGCTGCTGTCTTGTAATTTGGGTTCTTATATCATTGACTTCTTTTTTAAAGGTATCATGAGTTTCTTTTTTAAATTCAAATTTGATTGGTCTGCAGTATTTCGTAGAAGATGGTGTTTGATTTTTCCAAATATCCTTTGTCTGCATCGAACTGGTCGAAGGTTCCGAGCCTACCAAATTCTTTATCAATCGCAATGTCTAAAGTATTTTCACACACATATTGCTTGTATTGTTTTTTCCAGAAGAAACATCACATCCCCATTTGCAAAAGAGAGCTACGTGCAGTTCCTACATTTTTTCAAATTATGTCCCTTAAATGAATGTAGCAAGCGTAGAGCTGTATGATTAAGTGGGTCTTGAAGTTTTACCTCTGCCGAAGTCGATGTGATTTTAATAGTTTCCGTTGGTGCCAAACAGTCCTTTTTAGCTGCAAGTATGTGATGATATGATGGATACAGAATTGTGCCTTTTTCAATCGCACCCAACCTGAGCTGTGTATATTGGTGTTTTGCTAACTTCAAATCCAAAAATAATGCTAATGCCTCTTCATTTGAGAACTTTTTCCATCGCTTGGAGTTGGACTACTCTTAATAATCCGTTTTGTTCTCAGGGACTAGCGTTTAAACATTTTTCAACAATTTCGGCTTTTGTACGTTGTTTTTGTGATCGCAATTGATGTAATAAGCTTTCTGCAATAGTTTCACATGCGATTTCTTCATTGATATCCTTAAGTTTCCGCCTTTTAGATCTATCGCTACAGTTGCCGAGTGCTTTTGGTGGTCTCCCACAATTGTTTTGATTTTTACTTTCTGAAGATACTTGGACACTAAGTTCGCCCTCTAACCATATTGCAAACGTCTTATAAAATCTATGTTTATTCCATCCAACTTGTTTGTAGCGCTTAGTTAAGTTGTTCATGAAAATATTTACTTTGCAGTTCCAATTGTATTTCAATGCTTGAGGAATTTGCTTTGCTTTGAACGTAACTTTAAACATCTTTCTTCTTTTTATACCCTCCACCATAGGATGGGGGGTATATTCATTTTGTCACTCCGTTTGTAACACCTATAAATATTGGTCTGAGACCCCATAAAGTATATATATTCTTAATCGTCGTAAAATTCTAAGACGATTTAGCCATGTCCGTCTGTCTGTCCTCCGTCTGTGGTAATCACGCTACAGTCCGCAATAATAGAGCTAGGTTGATCAAATTTGGTATAAATATTTCTTATAGTTGCAGGCTGTTTGGGATTGCAAATGGGCCATATCGGTCAATGTTTTGATATAGCCCCCATATATAGCATCTATCTTGATGTGATTCCTACTGTTCTCATCTACTATATTTTTTTGTTTTTTCGGTGTTATTTTATTCAGTTTTGAGTTATTTTGTGAGGTCACATGCTATCCATGGTAAAGAGTATATAAGATTCGGCGTGGCCGAACTTAACGTTTTTACTTGTTGTTTCTAAAATCCTCTTCGGATAATTCTTTATAGCTGAAGTTTTTCAATATACTAAAATTTGATTGTTTCTGCTTGGATATAATTTTGCAACTGAGTTTGTATTCCTTTTCTTACATGTATAGTGTCATACTCTGTTCATAAGTAGCATAAACATAGGTGAAATAAAAAACGACCCAAAAAAATAAAAAAGGGTAAAGACGTCATAAATATGGTAGATACTCGTAACATAGTCATATGAACAGGGAAAATAAAAAGAACAATCAATTTTTCGCCGAGTAATTTCATTAAAATTATAAAAGTGTTCTACAGGCTTGTCGGGGCATGTACAAAAGTATATATAGGCTTAAAGAACACTTTCACATTTCTTCTGGTACCAAAATCTTCTTGAAGTCTCTTGATGCTAAAAAGTTTCATTCCACTAAAATTATAATTTGACAAAAATATAGTACCTGTGGAAATGTGTTATAACAAACCACGTGTAAACCGTACAGTAATACTTTTGACAATTTCTCAAACAGTACTATCCTACCTACGTAACAAAAAATATTGTTAACAAAATTAACCCTCAATCGCTAATAGTTTGCGAGAAATGACAATTTCCTTCTACAAAAATATTTTTTTTTTTTCAAAATTACATAAAATATTTGTTTTCAGCAGCACACCACGCCCACAATAATAAATATTTTGATCTAACTTGTTGGCTACCCTAGTCACAACATGTTTGCTATTGAATGGCATTAACATTTTAGAAATCGGCGATGACAAAAAATTTGACTTTTGGCCAGTAAAAAAAATTCTGAACCACAGTGCGGGGTGGAAATTAGGTCGCGTTATTAAAGTTTGCCACGTATCCGTGTCACGTGCGCGTCGAGGAATTTCAGACAACGCAGGGGGTTGTCAAGCGACCGGTCACAAAATTGGTTCCCCTTTTAATTTTTTTTCTCTCCCTCTGTCTCCTGAACGCGTTCTTCAACGCAGAGTTTTGGAAGGTATCAAGAAATTGTTCTCTGGTGACCTGTCCGACTCGGATATTGTGATGCTCTTCGATTAGGAACGCAGGGGGTTGTCAAGCGACCGGTCACAAAATTGGTTGGAATTGTTCTCTGGTGACCTGTCCGACTCGGATATTGCGATTCTCTCCGATAAGGAACGCGAGATCGAGGCTGTTCCAGACAGTAATCCGGGCAATGCTGTAGCTACTGTTGCCCATGTTATTTCCAACATGGCAATCACCGTAGCGTCTTCTCCTACCACCGCACCCGCCCAAGATTCCGCACTTATACCCGCGCCCGCTCCCGATACCGCTCTGGTTCCAGCCACTGCCCCTACGCCACCAAGAGAGTCAAGTAATAATGCAGCTAGTCCCAATGTCCTTCCGGTCGCAAACAACTCCGAATCGCGCGTCCCTTGTATTGTCTGCAAGAAGAGACACCCACTATATTATTGTAAGGCCTTTAAAAAAATTTAAGTACGAGCAGAAGTTGCGGTTGGTTGTTGCCTATCGCTGTTTTTCTAACTGCTTAGATAGCAGCCACCGCACCAATCAGTGTCCGATCCTTACAAAATGCCATGCTTGTAAGGATCGGTATCATACTCTGCTTTACTCCGCCTCAAAAGTAGTCCGGTCTTCGTCTACCTCGTCCACTCTAATGCGCATTTCTGCCCAACCACGTCGGTATACTTCGGGATCTCTCTCTGCACTTGCGGCACCTGTTGCTACCACAGGTATCCTACCAGTGGGACTACAATTTCTAGTCTCACTAGCACCGACCATTGGGGCCCACCTTTGTTTCAGCGACCACGTGATTCCTGTCAGAGCACTGCTGGATCCGTGCAGCCACATTTGTGACTCCCTCGTTCAATATCTTCGTATCCATACCTCGTGGGTTGACCGGGACCGATTTTGTAGGTCGTCCCATAACTCAAGCCAGCAACTTACAGTTACTGCTCGAGTTGGGGACATCCAACATGTACGATCACCTGCAGAGTCGGTCTTGGACACCCTTCGGGAACATTTTGTCGGTTTTCAACTGGCGGATCCGGAGATTTATAGGTCGAGGGGGGTCGCTATTGTCTCGGGTCCGGATGTCTACCCACAAGTCATACGCAGTCAAAGACACGCCAGCCCGGGTCTCCCTCTTGCCCAATAGACCTTGTTTGGGTGGGTAATCTCGGGGCCGTGTCCAATGTGAGAGATTGTTTATCTCAGCGTGCAGAAGGATGTTGCAAGGTGGCCGACAATGTTTAAGTTCATACATAATTTGTCGTTAAATTTGGTGGATCGATTTATCTGTCGATCTGCATCCTTGCTAATTGCGCGTTGGAAACTACTATACGCATCACTGAGACTTTGTGCGAATATTCGTACAAACGACAATTATGATTGTTTCCAACGAGTGCCCTTTGTCGGCTTTCACATTCTTGTTGTTCGTTAGATTTTTAGATCAATCGTTTTTCTAACCGCTTACAGCGAACAACAGCATCCAACTTTGTACCAAGGTAATATTGTTTTCGACAAAAAACCATTACCAACTTGTTATTTGAAAAAACCTAAAAACGTTTATTTTTTTTTTATTTTTATTGCTACGCAAACATATTGAATGTCAGTAAATACATGCCTGAAACAGCTTTAAAATAACGAGTACAATCGGGAAGGCAGATTCTCATTGCTAATTTCTACGTTAAATTTGGTGAAGCAGAGTAATGGCTGCCAAGAAAAATTTTTAAAGTTACTAATCTAGAGAGATGGCAAGTCTAATAAATATTGGAAATGCTAATTCGGAAAATTGTCCAGGATTTTCATCAATATCAAATGATTTACAAAAACTTTTCGAAGGTTCGATATAAAATAAATTGATTTATGCAATGGAGTTGTACAGATAGGTAAAAAAATAGAGTGATTTTTACGAGCTGTCGGATATGATTAAAGAAGCACTTAAATAAGAAATGTATGAAATTTTTGTGAGAGTTCCAGTGCATGCCGACGCGTGCATATCATCTTTAAAAAGTGCTTACGTGAAATAAATTGAGCAAAAAAGAAAAAAAAAAACGAGTAAGAAAGTTTCAGTCGGGTAAACCGACTAAGGTATACCCTCACTTTGTGCGTAATGTAATATTGAATATTACTCGAATTATTCTGTCAATTTGTGTGGGAGTTACCAGAAGGGGTTGATATAATAGACCTTTTTTTCACTGAACATTAGATACTTTAAATTCATTGCACTGTGCCGACTTATAAGCATTTATGTGCACTGGTATAAACGTTATGAGACATTAAATTGTGGTATGATTTGGGAATTTTTGTGTGGGAGGTACAAAAAGGGGCGTGGCAATAACGCCCATTTTTCACAGGGCTATAGACACTATAAAAACATTACACTGTAAAAAATTTCAAGTATTTGTATACACTGGTTTTAATGTTATAAGCTGTTAACTTTTGGTGCAAAAAGGTACCTTTGTGTGGGAGGTACCAAAAGGGGCGTGGCAACAACACCCATTTTTCCCTGGACTGTAGGCAATATAAAAGCATAATACTGTACAAAATTTCAAGTATTTTTATACACTGTTATTAATGTTATAAGCTGTTAACTTTTGGTGCAAAATGGTGCATTTGTGTGGGAGGTACCAATAGGGACGTGGCGACTTCGCCCATTTTTCTCGAGTTGATAGCGACTAATAAGCTAATACTATGTGTGAAATTTCAAAAGATTCGAATAAGTAGTATAGCAGTTATTAAAGAATCAATATTTCACAACATTTTAACCCTTTGTGGGGGAGGTACTAGAAGGAGTGGACCAATATGGCCCATCTTCGAACTTAGCCGGAGATAGAAAAAAATATTATCACATACCAAATTTGAGGTCAATCGGTTACTCCTTTCGAGAGTTATCGTGCGCACCAGCCAGCAGACACACAGACAGACAGACGGACGGACATTGCTCATTCGACTTAAAATGACCCAAAACGGATTTCCTCCGAACATACTTGGGGTCTTAGGTCACTCCTTCGACGTGTTACACTTTTTTCCGTAGCAAATGATATATACCCTCGTCACCTAAAGTGAGGGTATAATGATATATTGGTTATACTGCCAATCGCCGACGACGCTGCTAAGAGCTTTAACAACGATGCTGACAACGAATGCGTGATAATCCAGAGCACTCGTGAGATGTCTGACACCAGTGTAGCCACAGAATGGATTCTACGCGACAGAAAGTAGTGAAAACGGTGAACTGCAGCCTTCTTTCAAAACTGGAGAAAGCGAAATCGGCCGAACAAAGTTTTTGCATTAGAAATGACGTCACAATGGAAGACACATCCACAACAAATGTCGATAACTGGTATGCAGAAGGATGTGGCGGAAGCTGCAAATAATGTTAAGAATAAAAATTTATAATATAAATGTGAGAGACTCGACACGAAAAATAAAGTGAATATTGGGACACGGACTTTTTACGACGAACATAGTAAATAAAAATATTATACATTTTTAGATAAATTTAGTAGAAGATATTAGCAAAGTTAAGGCTTTTCTTGATAGTGAGATGCTGCCTAACCCGAATACAATGATGGTTAATGACCTCTCAGACACGTTTGATATGGATGAAGTTCAGTCCTTTCAGCAGGATGTAAAAGATTGATGTAAAAAAGATCATTAAGCTCAAAGGTAATAGATGGATTGTCCAGCTTGGTGGAGAATCAGATGTGAAATCCTTCTCGCGACTGGAATTCATGCTGAACAGAGAGGAAAGCAGCAGACAGAGCTGCGATAGTGGAAGGAGTTACTCGTGCGCTTCAAGGACAGCAGCAAGAATAACATTGACTGCAGCTCCCTCAACCCGCGGGGTCAACGAACAGGCCCGGCAATGAATATGTTCGACGCCGACTGTAAGAAATTACACTCAAACCTCGTTTTATGCGATTGATACGTTCCGAAGAAATCCGCATAAAACGATACATTAGCTCCATATAAAAACTTTTGATTCGTTCTTGAATTTAAAAAAAAATCGCGTAAATTCAAATCGAAGCTTTAACAAGTAAGAAAGTTTCAGTCGGGTAAACCGACTAAGGTATACCCTCACTTTGTGAGTAATGTAATATTGAATATTACTCGAATTATTCTGTCAATTTGTGTGGGAGTTACCAGAAGGGGTTTATAAAATACACCTTTTTTTCGCTGAACATTAGATACTTTAAATTCATTGCACTGTGCCGACTTATAAGCATTTATGTGCACTGGTATAAACGTTATGAGACATTAAATTGTGGTATGATTTGGGAATTTTGTGTGGGAGGCACAAAAAGGGGCGTGGCAACAACACCCATCTTTCCCTGGACTGTAGGCAATATAAAAGCATAATACTGTACAAAATTTCTTTTATACACTGTTATTAATGTTATAAGCTGTTAACTTTTGGTGCAAAATGGTGCATTTGTGTGGGAGGTACCAAAAGGGACGTGGCGACTTCGCCCATTTTTCTCGAGTTGATAGCGACTAATATGCTAATACTATGTGTGGAATTTCCAAAGATTCGAATAAGTAGTATAGCAGTTATTAAAGAATCAATATTTCACAACATGTTAACCCTTTGTGGGGGAGGTACTAGAAGGAGTGGACCAATATGGCCCATCTTCGAACTTAGCCGGAGATAGAAAAAAATATTACCACATACCAAATTTGAGGTCAATCGATTACTCCTTTCGAGAGTTATCGTGCGCACCAGCCAGCAGACACACAGACAGACAGACGGACGGACATTGCTCATTCGACTTAAAATGACCCAAAACGTATTTCCTCCGAACATACTTGGGGTCTTAGGTCACTCCTTCGACGTGTTACACTTTTTTCCGTAGCAAATGATATATACCCTCGTCACACTAAAGTGAGGGTATAAAAATCAAATAAAATCGCATAAAAAAGAAAACAAAAATTTATTTCATTTAATAAAACAATAAATTGAATTGAAATTAAAGAAAAAACAAGATTGCATAAAAATTTAAGTTAATATTTGAATTGTTAATTTTGAAAGTGGCGTAAAAGCCATTCTGCTTTACTCGATTCACCATTAGAAAAAGAGGGTTCGTAAATCAAGAATTCGAAAATTTTCACTTAACATAGAGATATTGAAGTCTTGAGATAAACCGAATGTAAATAATTTATATCTATTATTCTCATAGCCTTTTAACGATACTACTCTTGGTAAAAAAACAGAATTACGCCACGTTAAAAATAAACAGTTCAATTATATATTAGATTCAGAATAGACAAATAGTGGTCTGCGCCGTTTATAGATTGACTCAATATAACTTTCAATCAATGTGTATTTTGGATAAGAAGAATGTTTAGTGCTTAGTTGTGTTCCAGACATTACGCATTTTCTTATGGAAACGTAATTTTTTAATCAATTTTGTCTCAAGGGATATCGTTGGTCTAGTGTTCTTATTGTTTCCATGAAAAAAACGTCAAAACAGAAGATTTTTTATGCATACCTTATTCACTTCTGCCATAAATAAATAAAACACAATTTATGGAATACATGGTAACGCCTAAATTGTAAACAAATTCGACAGGCACACATGTAAGCTTATATTTATTTTTATACCCTACACCACACTGTGGTACAGGGTATTATAACTTTGTGCATTTGTTTGTAACACCCAAAAGGAGAAGAAATATACCCATCGTTTATTATACCGATCGACTTGGAATCACTTTCTGAGTTGATTTAGCTATGTCCGTCTGTCTGTCTGTCCGTCTGTGCATGTATTCTTGTAATCAAAGTACAGGTCGCAATTATGGTCCGATCTCGACGAAACTTTACACATATCTTTTTTTGGCCCAAGGACGATCCCTATTGAATTTGGTTAAAATCGGTTCAGATTTAGATATAGCCCACATATATATGTTAGTCCCGATTTGACATGTAAGCGCTTTAAAAACTTTATTTTATATCAGATCAGTATGAAAAAAGAGGTTTCTTATTATATGGATGAACACTGTAAAATTTGGAAGAAATCGGTTCAGATTTAGATATAGCCCCATATATACGTTACCCCCGATGTGACATGTAAAAATGTTATTTTATATCCGATCAGTGCGAAATTCGGCAAAGATAGGTTTCTTATTACATGAAGGAATACTGCCAATTTCGGAGAAATCGGTTCGGATTTGGATATAGCCCCCATATATATGTTACCCCCGATTTCACATGTAAGCGCTGTAAAAACTGTATTTTATATCCGATCAGTATGAAATTCGTCAGAAAGAGGTTTCATATTATATGAATGAACACTTTTAAATTTGGAAGAAATCGGTTCAGATTTAGATATAGCCCCCATATATACGTTACCCCCGATTTGACATGTGAGCTCTGTAAAAATGTTATTTTATATCCGATCAGTGCGAAAGTCGGCAAAAAGAGATTTCTTTCTACATGAAGGAATACTGCCAAATTCGGAGAAACTCGGTTTAGATTTAGATATAACACCCATATATATGTTACCCCCGATTTGACCTGTAAGCGCTGTAAAAACTGTATTTTATATCCGATCAGTGCGAAATTCGGCAGAAAGAGGTTTCATATTACATGAAGGAATACTGCCAAATTTGGAGAAAATCGGTTCAGATTTAGATATAGCTCCAATATATATGTTACCCCCGATTTGACATGTAAGCGCTGTAGAGACTGTATTTTATATCCGATTAGTACGAAATTCGACAGAAGGAGGTCTTTTTACATGAATAAGTATTCAGGGAAGATCGGTTCAGATTTATATTAAAATCTGAACCGGAACTTGGGCCCCCCATACAGGGGCGGAGCTACAGGGCCCTAAAGTCCGATTTGAGTGGCGTTCTGTGGATACTCGTAGACCAGACCTAAAATAAACATTTTATAGCTTGAAGATATCTTGAATAGTTTCCGAGATATGTGGATTGTAAATTTGAATTTTTCATTTTTTCGCCGACTTTGCCTTGGAGTTTAGTGAATATCTCAGTCAAAAGTTTACCGATTCTGTTCGCGGATTGCCAATAAAATTAACAATATCATGAAAAAACGAATCGATAAGATATGTCAAGAAATAAGAAAGTTATGGCCCTATAAAGTCAAATTTTTGAAAAAATTTCATTTTTGCATATCTTTTGGCGAAAAAAGTCCAATTCGTATTTAGGTCTTGTAGAAAAAGTTTTTTACACAAATTATATCAAATTTATACTCATTTTAAAGGAGACGCTTCACATAATCTGTTAGAGAAAACGAAGCCAAAATTTTAATTGGTGTGGTTGCCACCCTTCTGCGATTTGGACCTTTTTTAAAATAAATTTCAAAAGTTTGCTCGATTTTCCCCAATCGCAAAGCTAAATTTTTAAATTTTTTTTAATTTATTTGTATTAGGGTGTAACAAAATCGACTGCAAAGGGAATCCTGAGCGCGGCTTTTCTAATCGAAGATATAGGACTAAAAGTAAAAAATCCCATATTAGGGACTTTTGATGTATTTTTTTGGGAATTGAGTGATTTTCCATTAGAAATTTCCTCATGTTGCGTTTGATTATTATTTCTAATATCAAAATAAAGAACTTTAAAAAATGCATCGAAATATATAAATTTTTAAGAATTTTATGCCGTATTTACGTTTCTTTCTATATGCAAAATATTTTTTTAATTTTTCCCTACCTTCTTGTACTTATTGGTTATTATATCAGTCAACATGCACTTATTTCTTGTAGATCACATGTTTTTATCAAATAATAATAAAATTTAGTAAGATTTACCTTTCAGAAAATATTGTTATATGGCACTATTTCTAGGAAACCCTTAATCATTGACAGGTATAAAAATATTTGTTGTAATGTTCATTCATAGTTAATAATATTCATTCATATATGATTTTTGTAATTTCCCATATTACATGTATCAGGTAGAAATGTCAGGTATATTATTGTTTTTATATAAATATAGCATCTTCGAGAATGTATATCATTACCAATTTTGCAAGTATGGCGTTAACATTTAAGAACTCGTCAATATTTTTTATTTTGTGTGAAATCCCATTTCACACTTTTGAGGAAAAAGTCCGTAGAATAGTAGAATTTATCGATGGAACCTATAAAATTAAAGTATTAAACAGCGAAATCAAAAAATACAAAAAATTGTTAAAACATTTGGCGTAAAGTGGACAACAGCGTTCAAAATTTCTTGAAAATACTCAGATTGGCTCGAGAACAACATAGATTTAACAGATCTGTTGGTCCACCCCATAAACCTTACGAAGATGTATCGACAAGAACTAAGAAGAGGCGTTTGTCCAATAATCTTTCGGCAATTACTACTGAGCATACTTTTAAGGCAATGTTCAAAAAAGAGAAACAACCAACTGATGCTTTAAAAATTGCCGGTGTTCTTCAAACAGCATCACCGAAACGTCTAAGGAGAATTGTTGAGAGTATTCCGACACCATCATATAAGTCAGTCTTTACGGATGAAGAAGCACCTGCTCTTTAGGCCGGGTCAAAAAAAAAATTGCGGTTGTCCGCATCTCAAATTCATTAAACAAAACAAGCAAAAAACTTGTTTTGTTTAATGAATATCCCCCTAATATATGTAGGCTTTATCTTGAGCCGCCAGTGAGCTAGAGCGATATTACATAACCTCTAAAATTCATGTTTTTCTTGAAAATGTCTGACATCATTGACTCAATCGGGAACATTTCCATGTGTGCAGCTAGAACTCGCTACTCCGCTTCTAACGATACCAATATTGTGATTCTCGCGATAATAGAACCAAAGATATTCACGATTTAAGAGCGTAATTTTACGTTTCGTCCGATTTGGTCCTTTAGTCCTATAGAAACTGTATTTTACATCCAATCGTTTTGAAATTTAGAATGGTAGAGTTTCTTGATCCATGAACCAACATTGCTGAATTTGAAGAAAATCGGTTATGATTTAGCTATAGCTCCCATATATATGTTTCGTCCTATTTTGCTCTTTAGTCCTGTAGAATCTGTATTTTAAATCCAATCATTTTGAAATTTAGAATGGTAGAGTTTCTTGATCCATGAACCAACACTACCGAATTAGAAGAAAATCGGTTAAGATTTAGCTATAGCTCCCATATATATGTTTCGTCCGTTTTGGCCCTTTAGTTCTATAGAAGCTGTATTTTACATCCAATCGTTTTGAATCGGCAGAAAATTACAAAATTTATATTTCAGAGTTATTCATTATTACGAGAGTGGTGTAGGGTATTATATAGTCGGCCCCGCCCGACTTTGGCCTTAGGTTGAAGAGAGGAGACGTTTAAACGTCTCATGTCCATGGACATACACTTAAGCCAGTGGTTCGGCCTGTTGTGCGCTCCTTATTTATGATCTTTTTATACATCACGAGTTACAGAAAATCGGTACTAGACACGAATTTTCTCAGTATCTTCCAGTCATATTCTCTGAGATGAGTCAAGTCTGGTAATATGTCGGACCCGAAATGTTGGGATCTTGGGACTTTGGCCTTACCTTACTGGTTTTCTTTAGGTTTGGTTTATTTTGTGAGGTCACATGCTATCCATGGAGGAAGGTATATAAGATTCGGCATGGCCGAAATTAACGCTTTTACTTGTTGTATTTATCTTGTAATTATTTACCACCAATATATCAGAATAAATCGTATATGAGAAAAAGCCATGACATGGTAAATGGTTTTCAAGAAAATCTACACATATGACTTTTTGTTTGAAGTATTTTAAATATTAATAAAACAAAAAATTACACATAGGAGTTTTGGTATTCGAACGTTCACAGCGTGCCCCAAGTAATCGAAAGTTGGATAGATTGACGGCAAAAACGGCTAAACATAAAAAAACATTTTTATCGAATAAACACTACTTAATTATATTGAGTCGCGGAAATTTAAAACTATAACATAATATGAACATTTTTAAGTCGTTTTATAAAGTACGCGATATGTGCAATATTATTATATTGGGAATTTAATTAATAAATTCGCACCGCCAAATTTGTACAACAATATTATAGCGAATTTAATAAGATTAATATATTGGCATATTATGATCTCTGGGGAATAGAATGGTGTCAGAATTTCCGAGATAAACTTCCCGGAGTGAATAAATTTCGAACATAAAACATTCAAGTTTAGAATATTCTGAAATTTTTTTTTTGCTTCAAAATTTGTTCGTCGCTCTTTATTTATTGCGGGAACGCTGATCTCAATCTATTTCGCAGAGATCATAGAATGACAAAAATTAATCTTATTGAATGCGGTATAATAATTTTGTAAGCTTTAGGCGGTGTAAGTCGAATTTAAGGATTACGAAAAATTCGCAATATAAAAACATTGAAAATATCGCGGACATTACGAAGCGTCTTACACACGATCACATTTAAAGGGAATTGTGTTACTGTTCTAAATTTCCCCAATTTTCTTTACAAATCAAAGCAATTAGGTTTATTTTGAGTAAAAATACTGTTTACGCGATAACTCGAGTAAGGAAGCAGATCTGATTTTGATATATTCATAGTCGAATAGAGGGGATGATTCTGAACAAAACCTCATTAGAGGTTTTTTGACATGAATCTAAGCCAACATTCTATCCCTTGGGGCACGCTCTGCCTAAAACACAAAGGAGTTTTTGTCGGACCATTCCCTGCAGAGAAATTGGAAACAGTATCTGAAAAGGACCGATTCTGAGCTAGTCCAAAACGAACTAGATCCAGACTAGAGCAAAAGTAATTGAGCCAGAAACAGTTGAGAAAAAAAAACAAAAGAATTCAAATAAATCTGCCTAGGCCGCGCTGCTTTTGTTTGATTTGTACAGCGTGAACATTTGTTTGTCTTTTTCTTTTGCACTGAAATAAAAAGTGCTTACTGTTAGGTATTTATGATGGTGCTTGACATTTCAGTCTTGTGTGCACTGTTAAGTGGAAATTTGAACAAGTAAGACGTAATAATGATAATAATAATTATAACTATTTCAAGTTTCCCTTTTCTAGGAATTAAATTAATTTAATTCCTTTTTTTCAATGAATTTGTATAAATAAATTTGAATTTTATTTCTATAAATATTATAAAATAAAAACCATTCAATATATATTTTCTTTTTTTAATTTTATTTTGTAATAAAGGCAAGTTGAGAAGTGGTTCTAGACTGGTCCATAACCAAGAGAGCATCAACTAATTCTACATAATACGAGTATCTTTTGTGCATCAAGCAACTGTTTCGTTTTACATGGGCTTGTCCTAGGAAGAATCAATTGTCTCTGGCTGCATTCGTTTGGAACAGTTCTGGAGTAGTTTAGATATATTCCAGAAGAACTATATCAGAGCTAGTTCCCTAGGATTAATTCTAAACTTTTCCATTCTGAACTATATCAGAACTGTTTCAAACGAATGCAGATCGAGACAATTGATTCTTCCTAGGACAAGCCCATGTAAAAAGAAACAGTTACTTGTTGGACAAAGGGTATTATGAGAACTAGTTCATACATTGTCATGGACCAGTCTAGAACTATTTATGAACTGGTCCGCTTCGCTGCAGTGTTTCTATAGAGGGATACACATAGGAGTTTTAGGTAACTTCGGAACCGGTGAAGATAGCGCAAAATGCTTTGGTGGGTAGTCGTATGTCGGCTAGGACTCTAATTCGACAATAATAAAATCTAAAAATTACACAGAGGAGTTTTCGTCGGCGCACGGACATTATGTATTTTGATTTAATAATTTTTATTTTATTTTTATATTTTCATTTTGTTTTTATGTACATAATTCTCATTTTTAATTTTTATACCCTACACCACACTGTGGTACAGGGTATTATAACTTTGTGCATTTGTTTGTAACACCCAAAAGGAGAAGAAATAGACCCATCGTTTATTATACCGATCGACTTAGAATTACTTTCTGAGTTGATTTAGCTATGTCCGTCTGTCTGTGCATGTATTCTTGTAATCAAAGTACAGGTCGCAATTATGGTCCGATCTCGACGAAACTTTACACATATGTTTTCTTTGGCCCAAGGACGATCCCTATTGAATTTGGTTGAAATCGGTTCAGATTTAGATATAGCCCCCATATATACGTTACGCCCGATTTGAAGTGTAAGCGCTGCAAAAATGTTATTTTATATCCGATCAGTATGAAATTCGGCAGAAAGAGGTTGCTTATAATATGAATGAACACTGTTAAATTTGGAAGAAATCGGTTCAGATTTAGATATAGCCCCCATATATACGTTCCCCCGATTTAAAGTGTAAGCGCTGTAAAAATGTTATTTTATATTCGATCAGTATGAAATTCGGCAGAAAGAGGTTTCCTATTATTTGAATGAACACTGTTAAATTTGGAAGAAATCGGTTCAGATTTAGATATAGCCCCAATATAAACGTTACCCCGATTTCACATGTAAGCGCTGTAAAAATGTTATTTTATATGCAATCAGTGCGAACTTCGGCAAAAAGAGGTTTCCTTCTACATGAAGAAATACTGCCAAATTCGGAGAAAATCGGTTCAGATGTAGATATAGCCCTATATATATGTTACCCCCGATTCGACATGTAAGCGCTGTAGAGATTGTATTTTATATCCGATCAGTACGAAATTCGACAGAAAGATGTCTTTTTACATGAATGAGTATTCAGGGAAAATCGGTTCAGATTTATATATAAAATTCGTATATATGTTCCTCCTGATTTGGTATCAAAGCGCTATAGAAGTTGCACTTTACTTCCGATCATTAAAATTTTCCAGAAATATGTTTCTCAATTTAGGAACGAATATTGCTTAATTTAGCGATTATCGGTTCAGAATTAGATAATATGTTCTTACCCTTTACCAATTATTCCAAATTATTATCGCAATGACCCTTATCGCATTAATAGGGAGGTGTAGGGTATTATATAGTCGGCCCCGACCGACTTTCTGCCTTTCCTTACTGGTTTCATTTTATTTTCATGTACATAGCTTTGTTTTGTTTTGGTATTTTTCTCTAGTTTTAAGGTACCTAGTTTTCTCCCTCTTCGTAGGATCTTTGTCTAAGTGATAGATGTATTCAATATTATTATAGAAAGCAAAAATGGGCTTACAACTCATTTGATAAACATATATATACTAGCTGTCCCAAGCAGACGTTGTCCTGCCCGTTCTGTTCGGGCTGTATTGGTTTCTTATTGATCGATATTTCATTCAAAAATGCAAATGAAAAAATCAGGAAAAAAATTATATTGACCATAAGTCCACTACAGCGCCATCTATCGGTTAGAACCATACATACAAACAATTATCAGGACAAACCGCACATACATTTTAAATTTAAGTTAAATAGCTCTGGAAATACGAATTTTGCAAATATCTTTACCACTCCATTTATCACCGAGAAAATAATTCAAAAACACAGATGAGCCCAAACTGTAGCTATTGTGTAATTTTTAGCCCATTCACTCTTATGGTTTCGGAGATCATCCGTTACTAATAGGGTAATCAAAAACTGCACCGGTTAACCGGTTAATCGGTTTCTCTTTAAAAACCGCCTATCGATTTTCGGGTTTTCTGCATTTTCGAATAACTCGAACCGTCGGTTTTTTCAACTCGGTTTATTCGACTTTTCGGTTTTTTGAAACCATTATGAAATGATAATGAAAATATTATTTTTGATACTGGAACCTACCTAAAATTTTGAAAACATCAATATAAAAACCGTTGACATCATTTGTGCGTATCCATCGATTTCAAAATGCAGTTTTGTATGCATTTATACTGTTTACATTTTGCAATATTATTATAGAAAGCAAAAATGGGCTTACAACTCATTTGATAAACATATATATACTAGCTGTCCCAAGCAGACGTTGTCCTGCCCGTTCTGTTCGGGCTGTATTGGTTTCTTATTGATCGATATTTCATTCAAAAATGCAAATGAAAAAATCAGGAAAAAAATTATATTGACCATAAGTCCACTACAGCGCCATCTATCGGTTAGAACCATACATACAAACAATTATCAGGACAAACCGCACATACATTTTAAATTTAAGTTAAATAGCTCTGGAAATACGAATTTTGCAAATATCTTTACCACTCCATTTATCACCGAGAAAATAATTCAAAAACACAGATGAGCCCAAACTGTAGCTATTGTGTAATTTTTAGCCCATTCACTCTTATGGTTTCGGAGATCATCCGTTACTAATAGGGTAATCAAAAACTGCACCGGTTAACCGGTTAATCGGTTTCTCTTTAAAAACCGCCTATCGATTTTCGGGTTTTCTGCATTTTCGAATAACTCGAACCGTCGGTTTTTTCAACTCGGTTTATTCGACTTTTCGGTTTTTTGAAACCATTATGAAATGATAATGAAAATATTATTTTTGATACTGGAACCTACCTAAAATTTTGAAAACATCAATATAAAAACCGTTGACATCATTTGTGCGTATCCATCGATTTCAAAATGCAGTTTTGTATGCATTTATACTGTTTACATTGCTAACTTCCCTATAGACTTCGTCTGCATATTTTATCAAGGGTCTAGGTGATTATATGCCGTAGAAATTAATTAACAATCCTTTTTAATTGAAATGTAGGTATAAATAAAAATAGATATGTCCAGTTTCACATTTCGACAAGTTTTCATCTCGATAGTATGCTCAAGTCAGAATCCGCTACTACTGATAATACATATATGTATATAATCGGTTTGCCATTTGAGCCATTCATATGATGGTAAAAGCTAAGATTTTGCTGATCTTTACTATTAGTCAAGTTTTATAAAAATCATAATCATTTTTTTTTAAAGAAATCTTTTTAAAAATTTAACATATATATTATAAATATTTCAGAGATTATAATATTATATCATAAATGAAATCGGAACAATTACATATTATAAATAAAAATATGAAGTGTTTACAATACAATTTTCAAATAAATCTTAATTTAATTGGAATATGGTTGCGAATTGAATTTGCACTACGCTTATTTTACGTCATCTAACAAAATTTTAGGCATTATTAATGCATTTTTATTAAAAAAGAAAAAACCGAAAACAACCGGTTCACCGGTTTTTTATTTTCGGTTAAACCGAAAACCGGTTTTAGGGTTAACTTAATTTTCGAAGAAACCGAAAACCGTATTTTCAAAATAACCGGTTTTTTGATCACCCTAGTTACTAACAAACGTACAAAGGATTTTATATATAAAGAAGATATAAGAAGGAACTATTCCTATATAGGCAAAACAGTGCGTTAGGAAAATACATTAGCCTAGTAAGCATATATTTAAGAATGTAATGAATGATTTGGGGAAATAAATGCAATCCGAAAAAAATTAAATCTTTATTTTAGTCGATAGAACGGTCTATGAAATTCAATGTTAAAAGATGAAAACAATGCTGGGCATTATTGCCGCTCCCGTTTTGGTACCTCCCACATAAGGTACCATTTTATACGAAAAATTAAGGGCTTATAACTTTAAGACTACTGCAAACAAATATGTAAAATTTTGAACAGTGTAATGTTTTTATAGCACCTACAGTCTGTCGAAAAATGACGCCAACTCCCATCATATCGCTTGGGGTAGTACTCACACCAATAAAAGTGGACACGCCCTTATATACGAATTTTTTAATACAAACGACCTCATAACTCTTAACATAGGAAACAATGCGACGACTTGTTCAGAAATTCTTATTGATGAGATCCATGAGTGGAGGGTTAAAATGATGGAAACTATAGAGGATACCTTAAGGCTCTTGATGAAAACTCACTTTCCGACTGGTAATGCTGGACCAAGAGAGGAACAGTTACAAAATAAAAATGTATTGCATCAAGAACCTACTACGGATATAACAGATGGTATGGTTGAAGATGAGTTAAAAATCGTCTCTCCCTTCAAGGCTGCGGACCGGATGAAATATTTCCAGCACTTCTGCAGAATGAGGTAGATCTGGTATCAACTCATCTGGCTGGAGTGTTCACTGCATGCCTAACTGATTCGTATTCCCCAAAAAACCGGGAACCAAGGGTGGTCTTCATACCGAAGCCTGGCAAAGCGAGTTATACGACCCCAAAGGCTTATCGACCCATTAGCCTAACTCCTTTCCTGTTTAAAACAATGGAGCGAATAATTGATGACATGGCCAACAGTAAAATCGCGGATGATAGGCTAAAATTCAAACAACACGCCTATGTCAAAGGAAGATCAGTGGAAACAGCTCTGCATGAGGTACTGCACCACAAAGAAGAGTCCTTCTCTTGCTGTTTGCATAGACATTGACGGCGCATTTTACAATGTGCAGACCGATACACTTATCCAGTCCTTAGACGATTTTCAGGTTGACCGGGCGCTGAAAAACTGGATCAACAATATGCTAAGGAATAAGAGGATTATTTGTGTGCCATATGACGTAAAAATTAGAGACAAGGTAAAACGTGGTATACCTCAAGGGGACATTTTATCGCCTCTTCTATGGGTTACGACGATACACAGTCTCCTAAAAGCCCTCACCAATGAAGGACTTAAACCAGTCTGTTATGCAGACGACGTTGTAATACTTCTAAGGGGCTTTCATCCAAATCTATTATGCAGAAGAGCTGAAGAGGTACTTAACATAGCATATAACTGGGCACAACCAAGGGGATTAAATGTTAACCCAGACAAAACAGAAATATGTCTATTTACAAGGAAAACGAAGATCCCACGTTTTACCCCGCCTCGATTCCTGAATAAGACAATTGCTATAACTAAAAAGGTAAAATACTTGGGAGTAATCTTGGATCAGAAACTGTACTGGAGAGATCATCTTGAAGAAATAGTTACAAAGGCCCACAGATGTTGGTCGTCGTGTAAAAGAGCTATAGGTTTAAAATGGGGACTTCGTCCTAATATGACTCACTGGCTTTAGATGAGCGTGATTAGACCAATAACAACCTACGCCTGTGTAGTGTGGTGGACATCAATGGACAAGAAGTGCAACGTAATACCTTTGCCAAAAATTCAACGTATGTGCTGTCTGCACCAAGAAGAGCGTTGGAGACTATACTGCACATCCAACCAATAGACAACCGTATAAAGTATGAGGCAGCCCTCACAGCAAGACGTCTACAAGTGATGGGTGAATGGATAAATCGGGACCACATGCAAACGCCAGAATTGGTACCTGGGTACCAGGACACAACGGAGTGATTGAACTTCGGGTAGAGAACTTCGAGTAATAAACTTGGAAACCTTTCGAAGCCACGGAGAATGAGTTAAAGCACCGGGCACTGATGGCTCACAAAACTGTGTGGATTTGCGCAACTGCAAAGATACTGTGGGGTGACCCAAATGAAAAGAAAACTAGAAGTTTTCTGATACTAAACAAGATCGAGATTAGTAGGATGATACGTGTTCTAACGGGACACTCAAGCTTACAAGCACATCTTCATCGCATAGGACTAGCAGAAAACGACGAATGCAGGGTATGCGGGGAAAATATCGAAACCATGGAATATTTTCTGTGTCACTGCCCGGCTTTCACACATGCAAGATCCCAATATTTCGGGATATGACTTGAAGTTACTGAGAAAATTCGTGTCTAGTACCGATTTTCTGTAACTGGTGATGTATAAAAAGATCATAAATAAGGAGCGCATAACAGGCCGAACCACTGGCTTAAGTGTATGTCCATGGACATGAAGCATTTAAACGTCTCCTCTCTTCAACCTAACCTAACCTAACAGCTGATATCGTGAATACCAATGCATATAAATACTCTAAATTTGTGCGCAGTATAAAGTTTTTAAAATTCCTACAGTCCTATTAACCGCACCCGTTTTAGTACCTCCCATACAAAAAGAGCCAAGATATACAAATATTGAATAGCTCATAATATTAGTACATATACCAGTGCAAGCTCGTATATATATTGCTCACAATGTAAGGGTATATCTTGGTCGATTTACCCGACCGAAATTTCTTACTTGTTTTAATATACTGAGTGATGCAGAGATAAAACTGTTCATATGAACATCTTAGAAAAAATTAAATTCGGTTATTCAACTAAAGAATACTTGTTTGATAATAAACAAAGTTTCTCTTTGTTTACACATTGTATCAGATGTAATTTCATTACCTTCAGTCCGGCTTAAATGTTCTTATTCCATTTTTAGAAGTTTCGTATTAAAAAGAAATCTTTGTTGGCATTGTTTGTCAAGAAATAAACAAATATTGACCGTTGGATAAGCAAGATGCGAACATTGTCTGCCAGTGAAGAGGCGATTGCAACAACTAAGATTATTCGGTAATAGTGTGTAGAGAGAGGCAGAGAAACATTGAAAGATGTTATAAAATATACGGTGGATAAAGTTACCAGTGGTTTGTAGGATTAAGTAGAACAAGCATAACTGAATTGCAAACGTTTTTAAAGGAATGCATGACTCAACAAGTAAAGAAAAGTCAAAGTTGGACGGAGCCGAATGTACTTAGTAGGGACATATATTCTATACAAAAAACAAGCACTCATTCGAAATGTCCGCCTTTGGCCTTCACACATGTCTTAAGTCGCACTGACCAATCATCAATAGCCGCACGCACCTCGTCCGTTTGGGAAAGTGACCACAGCACGAATCAGAGCAATCTTAAGAGAATCGATGTTCGGGTATCTTTTGTGGCAGACATTAACCTCTAAAACTATCCACAATTTGGAATAGGGAATGGTTAGGAGGTTTCACAACAGCTTCCAAAACGGTTTCCTGGTAATTTTTGGCCAATGTTTTGACCCCTTGTTCACAGATATGCATGTCAGTGACCCCATCGTAAGAGACATCCCAAGTTATATAAGTGCAAGTTATCAGCGTGCTACACCAAAAAGCGTTTGTATTTTAATTTCCTATTTTTTATAAAGCTGAAATCAACAAATGTCCATTGCGGCATTTGAAAGCCCCAAGTCTTAAGTCTTTTTTGATAATTCGACTCAAGGACTTTTGTGTAATATATATCTCACGGGCCACGATTTTCTGTTTTCGGAACGTAATTCGCAGAATTCTTGATTTGATGACCAGCTTTCGAATAGTTCGAGGGCGTCCCGACCGGTGGCGGTCTTTGACATCTCCAGTCTCCTCAAACAGTTATATGCGCCGGTAGATGAACATGAGACTAATCCCAAGTGGGCAGAGCGTTTTGAAAATGTTGTGTTTTTCATTCCATATTTAAAAAGCGCTATAACGGCGATACGGTTCTCATTATCTGACCACTCCATAGTCAAAACTGAAGCAAACTACATTACAAATTTTTTTTTGACCCAGCCTAATGTTTGGTACCCAACACCATCTTGTTGTTGTTGTGCGAACTCCCAGGGACATACGACTTATGCCCATCAGTATACTTGGACATAATTCACAAAATTGGTTGGGCGTAATGTCCACAGAGCGTTCTCGGTCATAACACCAAAAAAAAAAACGTGGACATAACACCCAATGCATATTGGGACTTATCTCCTTATCAAACCGCGGCCATAACACCCAAAGTAAAAAAATGGTTGTTTTGCAAAATGCAACGAAGTCGGCGAGATTTCATAAATTTATTTAAAAATTACTCATTTATGACAGACTTTTGATGTGCCAAAATAAGAGGTCGGATAGATAGTTCCTAAACATCATTTTTGTCACCATTTTTTCGAAATTATTATTATAATTATTCGCGGTAGAGGTTAACGAAGAAGAACTAAAAAGTCTCTGTACCACAAAAACAACAATGAATTTAGAAAATCTACACTGATAGAAAAACCGTTCGTCACCATGACGAATCAGTTTTGTCAATATATCTTCGTACTGGTGGCGAAAAGTTTCGTACATGCGATGTTTTTGTACGTCAATAGCACGAACACGATCATCAAGCCAATTTTTGTTGATTTCGAAATTCGTCGAGAAAACGATAAGGTTTCATTCCCACGACCAAAAGATTTATTTTGATGAAAATATGATAAAACGAAGCAATCAAATTATATTTTGTGATTAAATGTACTGTTCAAAGCAAGACATGCGACGCACAGTGGTTCATAATCGTTTTTTACCAAAACTCTGTAACTTTGGAACCGATAGAAATATTTTAGTATTTTTTGTCCGACAGGATTTCGCCATTATTTCAATAAAATCGGGTCAGCAGTTATTGAGGAATTCAATGTCAAAGTTGAACTTTTGAATTTTTTTAATATTTAGCATGGAAATGTGGGGGTTTGTTTTGTTTCATATTCTTTATTTATTAAAAGAATGTCATACGTTGATAAATAAACCGTTTTAATAATAAATTTTGCAAAACAAAAAAAAAATTTTTCCAAAAAAAAAATTCCT
Source organism: Eudasyphora cyanicolor (assembly GCA_963930755.1). Taxonomy (NCBI): domain Eukaryota; kingdom Metazoa; phylum Arthropoda; class Insecta; order Diptera; family Muscidae; genus Eudasyphora; species Eudasyphora cyanicolor. The sequence continues at coordinate 99,260,292 of OZ005737.1, forward strand.
CATTATTTTACTTTTTTATATTTTGTATGTATTTGAACAATATTAAGGGAAAGCATATATTAAAAATAGTAAATTATAATTTTTATTAGTTCAGTTGAAAAATTGCCTGCAAATATTCCATATTATGTTCCGTATTATTTCTGTCCTCTAGGATCCCTCTTGCATCTTCATCTAAGTTCCGATGTTCTACTTTCCATTGATTTCGAATGATGGAGATGAGGGGATCTGACGTTTCCAACAAAATATTAAATAGATCTTCGTTTGTACAATTTCGAGATATTTTTCTGGTTTCTTTTTCCTGGGCTTCCTCTGATAGATCTCCGATTGGTACCAAATGTATATAATATATTCATTAAGTATAATATATTCATTAAATTTTTTAGCATCAATTTGTTTATGGCACGCAAGTACATCGATAATTGTTTTAAATGTTGAAATGAGATTTATATCAACACCAGTTATTTCAGATGCTTTTTCGGGATCAGAAAATAACCTTCTTGCTGTATTCCCATCATTGGTATTGCCTGGTCCTTGTTTTGGTTGGTCTATAATCCAGGGCAGTGGAGACGAGCCAAAACTACTCGACTTCGACTCCCGGAGTCGAATTTTAAAATCATTCGACTCCGACTCTGGCAGTTAAATAACATAAATTTTTGAAATAAGATATAGCTTTGTTAAAAAAAAAACACAAAAAATATCCGTCTGTCAATCTTAAGGTGTTCGTTGAGTACAGGGCGAAATTTCACTACGATCCTGCTAAAGTTTTACAATAAGTAATCCTTCACACTAGGGAGGCAACCTATTGGATTTGGTGAAAATCGGTTCAGATCGATATTGCCCCCAGATATAAGTGTTTTGTTAGATTTGGAAGCTGTATTTCACATTCAATCATTTTAAAATTTAGTAGGGTAGAATGTATTTATCCAAGAACGCATATTGTCGAATTTTAACAAATTCTGTTTAGATTTAAATGTATAAGAAAATTATATCTAAGCTGATTCTCCTCTAACAAGGTGTTGTGCGGTATCATAAAGTTGGCTTCGCCCGGCCTTTCCTTACTTGTTTTTGACTTGCTAAGAAAAGCCCATAGTCCTGCAAAAATACTTATTTTGTCAGTTAAATATAATCAGAGCTTTCCTAAAACTGTTTTATATAAAAACTCTTTAGTTTTGTTAACTTCATAGATATTTTTGGCATACAAAAACATTTGGTTAAAAGCTTCGCATATTTTATCCTTCTTTTGTATCAAAATTGTTTTCCCAAAAACTTTTTGAGTGCAAAAGTTCTATCACATAAATGGTACATTTTGCACAATCGGCGTCGACCATAATTATTCGACTCCGGACTCCGACTCCACAGCCCTGCTATAATCAACCCACATTTTAAATTTCTTAAATCCTTGTTGGTGTCATTGTTTCTTATTGATCCTGTAGGTCCAAAATCCAAATCATAACTGATTATACCCTCACTTTAGTGTGACGAGGGTATATATCATTTGCTACGGAAAAAAGTGTAACACTTCGAAGGAGTGACCTAAGACCCCAAGTATGTTCGGAGGAAATCCGTTTTGGGTCATTTTAAGTCGAATGAGCAATGTCCGTCCGTCTGTCTGTCTGTCTGTCTGTCTGTCTGCTGGCTGGTGCGCACGATAACTCTCGAAAGGAGTAACCGATTGACCTCAAATTTGGTATGTGGTAATATTTTTTTCTATCTCCGGCTAAGTTCGAAGATGGGCCATATTGGTCCACTCCTTCTAGTACCTCCCCCACAAAGGGTTAAAATGTTGTTAAATATTGATTCTTTAATAACTGCTATACTACTTATTCGAATCTTTTGAAATTTCACACATAGTATTAGCTTATTAGTCGCTATCAACTCGAGAAAAATGGGCGAAGTCGCCACGTCCCTATTGGTACCTCCCACACAAATGCACCATTTTGCACCAAAAGTTAACAGCTTATAACATTAATAACAGTGTATAAAAATACTTGAAATTTTGTACAGTATTATGCTTTTATATTGCCTACAGTCCAGGGAAAAATGGGTGTTGTTGTCACGCCCCTTTTGGTACCTCCCACACAAAGGTACCTTTTTGCACCAAAAGTTAACAGCTTATAACATTAAAACCAGTGTATAAAAATACTTGAAATTTTGTACAGTGTAATGTTTTTATAGTGTCTATAGCCCTGTGAAAAATGGGCGTTATTGCCACGCCCCTCTTTGTACCTCCCACACAAAATGGCCAAATCATACCACAATTTAATGTCTCATAACGTTTATACCAGTGCACATAAATGCTTATAAGTCGGCACAGTGCAATGAATTTAAAGTATCTAATGTGCAGCAAAAAAAGGTGTATTTGATAAACCCCTTCTGGTACCTCCCACACAAATTGACAGAATAATTCGAGTAATATTCAATATTACATTACTCACAAAGTGAGGGTATACCTTAGTCGGTTTACCCGACTGAAACTTTCTTACTTGTTTTAAGTATATGTTCCATAAATCGTATTCTTGTTTATAGTGGCGATAATCCAAATTCATATGCATCAGTATTATCTACTGATTTTTCCTGGACTTGATACTACTGACATATAATGCGACTTGATATAGACTGACATATAATGCAGCTGGATGAAGCCTTTGTGTCAGTCAAACCCTGGCCAACTTTTCCATCTATAATCGTTAGCACTAACTGGTATTTAACTTCAATTGTCTGGCCTTCAATTTCTATTTCTAATGGCTGCAGTCTTGTAATTTGGGTTCTTATATCATTTACTTCTTTTTTAATGGTATCATGAGTTTCTTTTTTAAATTCAAATTTGTAGGTCTGCAGTACTTCATAGAAGATGGTGTTTGATTTTTCCAAATATCCTTTGTCTGCATCGTACTGGTCGAAGGTTCCGATTCAATCGCAATGGCACAAATGCCACCATGAACATATCTGCGTCTAAAGTATGTTCACATACAGATTGCTTGTATTGCTTTTGTCCAGAAGAAACATCACATCCCCATTTGCAAAAGAGAGTTAACTTGCAGTTCCCACATTTCTTCAAATCATGTCCTTTAAATGATTGTAGCAAGCGTTGAGCTGTATGATTAAGTAGGTCTTGAAGTTTTACCTCTGCCGAAGCCGATGTGATTTTAATAGTGTCCGTTGGTGGCAAACATTCCTTTTTAGCAGCAAGTGTGTTTCACATGCTTATTGTATGCTTATTCCATCCAACTTGTTTGTAGCGCTTAGTTAAGATGTTGATGAAAATATTTACTTTATTTTGCAGTTCCAATTGTATTTCGATGCTTGACGAATTTACTTTGCTTTGAACGTAACTTAAGACATCTTCCTTCTTTTTGTTTCTAAAATACTCTTCGGATAATTCTTTATAGCTGAAGTTCTCCATTTTTTTAATATTCTAAAATTTCATTGTTTCTGTTTGGATATAATTTTGCAACTGAGTTTGTATACGAATACAACTGGATTTTATTCTTTTCTTACATGTATAGTGTAATACTCTGTTCATAAGTAGCACAAACATAGGTAAAATAAAAAACGACCGAAAAAAAACAAAAAAGGCTCAAGATATCATAAATATGGTAAATATGTCATAAAACACATTGGTATACCTACAACATAGTCATATGAACAGGTTAAATAAAAAGAACAACAAATTATTCCCCGAGTAATTTCATTCAAATTTAAAAACTGTTCTACAGGCTTGTCGGGGCAGGTACAAATGTATATACGAGGTATGTTCAAAAAATATCGCGAATTTTGTGTTTTTTCAAAAAGTATTTATTTATTCATGAATATCTATTTTGTCCCCTTCAAATTACCTCCCCTCGGATATGATACACTTCTGCCAAATGTTTTTCCAATCCTCGAAGCACATCAAATAATCATTTTAGTGATCTTGTTCAGCTCCTCCTTCGATGCCATCTTTATCTCCTCAATCGTGGCGTACCGTCGTCCTTTCATCGGCCTTTTTAGTTTTGGGAACAAAAAATAGTCACAGGGGGCTAGGTCAGGGGAATACGGTGGCTGCGGCACCATTACTGTGTTGTTTTTTGGCCAAAAATTCGCGCGCAAGCAACGATGTGTGTGCAGGGGCGTTATCATGGTGCAAAAGCCAGTTTTTGTTCTTCCACAAATCCGGGCGTTTTTGGCGGATTGCTTCGCGCAATTTGCGCATAACTTGCAGGTAATATTCTTAATTGACCGTACTACCCTGTGGCAAGAACTCATAATGCACCACGCCCCTGCAATCAAAGAAAACTGTGAGCAAAAAAGGGGCGTCCGGCACGCTGTTCGTCCTTCGCATCTTTTCGGCCCTTTAAGAACATTTTGTACCACCGATAAACGGTCCAAGGTAGCTTCACCATATGCCACAGTCAACATTCGGAATGCGTCAGCGCACTTTATTTTGTTTTACACACAAAATTTAATGCAGAAAAAAAAATTGATCCATTTTCTGAAATAGATAAAAATCGAAGACAAGTTAAAACACATCCAAGCACAACAGCTGTCAAAAATTAACTAAACATTCAAAATGGCCGACCTTGTCAGCATAAGTAAGGGACATGAGTATCAAAAATCAAATACACGTAGCCCGCGGAAATTAAAAATTCGCGATATTTTTTGAACATACCTTGTATAGGCTTAAAGAGTACACTTTCACCTTTCTTCTGGTACAAAAATCTTCTTGAAGTCCCTTGAAGCTAAAAGGTTTCATTCCACTAAAATTACAATTTGACAAAAATTAACTCTCTCTTAAACCTAGTTTAACTTTAATTAGTTTAATGTACTAAAAATTTAGTTTTCCATCCCTGGATACATTTTGTAAACTAGGCTCTATTTTTAATTGTCAATTCCTTTTTTGCTTTGCCATATTTGTACCATCAGAAGTTTCTTCCTTTCAATAAACTTAAAACTCGGCCTATTTTATTCACGGCAGCCGAGGGAACCACTTCTCTACACAACTCTAAGGAAAGTTAATAAAACTCTAACGCAATAAACTTACTTGGTTTTTCTTTTATCCCGCTGTAGCTCAAACGCAATCATTTGCTACATTTATGTTTTGTTAGCATTTGTAGTAGATCTTCTACTCTCTGAGGTTAGGTTAGGTTGAATAGAGGAGACGTTTAAAAAGTCTCATGTCCATGGACATACACTTAAGCCAGTGGTTCGGCCTGTTGTGTGCTCCTTATTTATGATTTTCATACCCCACGGATTACAGAAAATCGGTACTAGACACGTATTTTCTCAGTATCTTCCAGTCATATACTCTGAGATGAGTCAAGTCTGGCAATACGTCGGAACCGAAATATCGGGATATTGCATGTGTGAAAGCTGGGCAGTGACACAGAAAATGTTCTATCGTTTCGATGTTTTCCCTGCATGCCCTGCACTCTCTGAAGTCTACACGCCTATTGTTAGCACTTCTCTCACCAAGTTTAAAATAGCCGAAAAATGCTTTGTAATTTTTCTTCACCTCTATCGATAACAGTTTGCTAGAAATTAAAATTTCCTTCTAAAAAATATACAAAAATTACGTTTTTTTTTCAAAATTACATAAAATATTTGTTTTCAGCAGCACACCACGTCCACAATAATAACAATTTTGTTCTAACTTTTTGGCTACCCTAGTCACAATATTTTTGCTATTGAATGTCATTACCATTTTAGAAATCGGCGATGGCAAAAAAATTGACTTTTGGCCAGTAAAATTCAATTCTGAACTACAGCATTGCACAAATAAATACTGTGGAGGAAATTTAGAATAACTTCAGCCAAACCTTTTCCTTCGAACTGTTTTGTTGGGACGAAACTCAATCAATCTTCGCAAGTTTAATATATCCTGAAATTTAGCTTTGGAATTATTTATTCTCTCAATAAGCTGTCGGTGTATTCCATTCCGTCTTTCAATACACTGTTTCTATGGCATTCGAGTGATGAGTGGTGGCGAAATACTTCAAGCTTTTTTTTAATCACATTTTCAATTAAATTGCAATTTTCAACTAAAATGTCTTGTTCATTATTAACAATTCCATCATCTAAACTGTTGCTATAAATGTTCTGATTACACTATGCAACAAAATTTTTGTCCAAGGGATGTGAATAAGAGTTTCTGGTGCAATTAAGTGTCACAAACACGAAAAAAATATTAAAAAAATTTTTATGGTAAATATTTTTTTAATTTTTTTTTTTTAATGTTCCAACTTTCATGAAAAGTACATTCAGTATATGGACCATAAGTTTTTAAGTATAAGCCTGATTGGGCCGTATTATGCCTCAAATTATGCTCACGTAGAATCTTTGGTTTAGTAACAGTCGTCAAAATTATGAGAAAAAAATGATTTAAAAAAAACACTTTTTCCTGGTAAAAAAAACATGAAAAATAGAAAAAAATCGAAAAAATTATTTTATCACATTTTTAAAAAGCCAGCATGCTAACGAAGAAAACACTGTCTATTTGAAAAAATCTATGGATATATGTAAAAGTTATGAGCCATTTTGTAAATGTTAGGGAAATTAAAAAAAATCTTGTTTCATATTATTTCGTTTTTAAATCATGTTTTTGCTTATATTGAATTCGCCATATGTGAGAGAGACATATAAAAGACATTGCACTTGCATTTTATTTTATGAGGATTGATGTCAGACATTATAAAATTTTAGAGAGGACGAGGTTTTAAGAACGTTTGTAACCCTCCATAAAACATGATATGCAATGTGAGAGCTATATTGGATGAGATCCGCTTATTTATGAGGTTTCCATTCAGTTAGCCCTTTAGGGGCATGGACATCCCAGTCGTATATACAGGTAGTAAAATTATATGTACGCAATACAAAGTAGTACGCGGCAGTCTTGAAAATATTGGGTGTCTACTTTCGAAGCAAACTATATGTCAGCTACAGGTACTGCAACTTATGAACCTTAAACCCGGAATTTATGAATTAAATTTCTGATTAATAAATTAGTGTAATTCAGCGCCTTAAAGAGATAAGTCGATTTTCTGAAAAATATTACAAAGTTATATTTCGATGTATGAGTAAAAGGCAAAGAATGTAAATGATCCCGACAATTACTGCTACATCTGCGGAAAATATGTAATTAAAAAATCGACGTGCGTTTAGTGAAATAATAGAAGAAATATATGTGTAATGTGGTATACGAGTTAAAAATATGAACGAACCGTGGACACATAGTATTTTGTGTAATTCGTGCCATGTAAATCTTACTCGACTCTGAGCGACTCAAACTCTGAGCGATTCAAGTTTGAGTCAGAAGTCATCGCTTTTAACTCAGTTTCAACTCATTGATCTAGTGAGAGATTTGGAACTGACCAAAGATAAGGCAGAACTACTTATGAAAAAATTGGTTAGAAATATATTTTTTTATATTTATGTATATAACACATATGTATGTATGTTACCAAGGGCACTGGGATGAAAGAATGATGGGAGATTATATTTGATTCCTCATTAGAGAAACCGATTCCGAAATCTACAAACGTCAACAAAGAACTCACAATTACTTCTAAGGAAACTTGTTCATGCAAGTAAACTCAAATGTACATAATATAAATAAAATCGCTATTTAAACAGAAATTAAAAAAAAAATATTTTTTGAAATTCTCTTACCTCTACCAAAAGAGCTATAATTTCTACATTCATCCATAGATTGCAAACTTTTAAAAAATAAAATAAAATATTTGTTTTCGATTTTTTTTCTATTTTTTATGTTTTTTTTTGTCCCAGGATTTTTTTTAAATCTACTTTTTCCAATTTGTTTAATGACTGTTACTAAACCACTGTTTCTAAGTGAAAGAGATATTTCCAACATTGGTAGCCCACATTGAGCTTCAATTTAACGTATAAGGCGACCTGATCGGGCATATACTCCAAAAATTATAGTGCAAATACTAAGGGTACCTTCGACGATAATAATATTTTTAATAAAAAAATTTAAAAAAAAAAATTTATCCATAAAAAAAATTTTGGTTTTGATTTTATATAACAGTATGCCACAATCTATACAAAAAATAATTTTTAGGTCTAGGACACAAAAAAATTTTTTTTGTTGCATAGTGTTATTTTTGTCTGAAAAATGTATATCTATATGTTACTGAATAATATAAAGTCAATTTGTATCAAACATATTCGTAGGATGGACTTCGTAATGGAATCCACATAAAATTATTCTGCAAGATAAATTATCCTATTTTGCCGTAAACGATATTTGTCATCACATCAATACCTCCATTCTAAAACATGCTAAGTCGACTTAGCATTTTATTCGGAGATTGCATTTTTAAAGTTCAAAATTTGGTGTTTATCCGTCAACCCAATCAAACGTTATTCACAAAACAGTACACGTAATTTGATTTTCAGTACATAGAAATTCCATACAAATTTAAAAACATCAAACTTTTATCGTCTCTCCTGAAAAACTACCTTTTTGCACTTAGCATAGTTTAGAATGGAGGTATCGATATACTACAAATCTAGTACAGCAATTTTCTGATGTGTACAGTTTTTTGAATGTCAGAACAGTGCTAAAGTCACAAATGTGTAGCACATTTGCGACAAATAATATCTGTCATCATATGCTACAATTAACTACATTTTGGACGTACATACACCTTTAAAGTAAACAACGGTAACATTTTTAGTCTTTGATTTACTTTTTGGAACCATTAAAACTAGTAGTAAAAATCTTTAGCTCCAAATCATGTTGGGGGGTTTGAACCGTTAACCCCCCACCACCACTGCGCCTGGGCCTGATGGAGACTAGGCACAATCTTTCTTTAAGAAAAAATCGCAGTGTTTTTCAATAAAGATTTACAGCGTCTCACAAATTGTGAATATTTAATTCAAATGATATTTTACTATACATATGTATATTTTTTAATGGCAATGTGCAACAATTTGTACACCTAAGACTTCTCTTAGCCTTGTACAACTTTGAAATCATCTCAGAATTGATATGAACTATTTATTCAAATCTCCCGTACACACATATTCTTTTATTTATTTGCGTTTGAAAATTAGTTATCCTTACATGTTAATAATGATTATAAGTTATTGAGTATGATTCAAAGGTCCACAGATGGGGAAGTATAGGTTGTTCGCGTTTTTTTTTTCAGTGTATATTGAATTGATAACACGTATAAGATTAATAACACCATCTATCAAAACAAGTTCTGACATTCTATGTTTTAAATAGCCAAGCACAGCTGGCAGCTTACCACGATGATCAATGTCGATCGATACTTCCTTTCTGATCGAACAGCGAAACCATAAAGTTCTCCTTTCTCTGAATCTTTGAATATAAAAAAAATAATTATATCCATTGAAATTATTTGCATCAAGGTTGTGTTTCATTTCCTCTACAAAACCAATCGTGCTAAATCAAACTTCATCACTACATACGAGATATTGGGGTGACTTAAAGTGGCTTGTGGGAGTCCCACCATATTCTCCAATAGGCATATCAGCCTCCACAAGTTACTTACTTTGAAGAAGACGTGCACCAACAAACTACTGCACAAAGTATTGGGAAAAGTGAGAGACATATTCTTAGAGGACTAACTTTGTGCTAAAAGCGTGTCTCTGTCACTAATCTTAAGGTCCAAACCAATACCCAAACTCTATTATCACTATCCCCTCTTCTTCTGATCACGTCCGACAAAACGTCGGACTCAACATTTACATCTCATCACTAAATCATAATACTCGTATTTGGTGGGTTAATGACAGATTTATTGCATAGGCAGCAAGCATACAGAAAAAAATCCAGAACAATAAAAAAACTACCGAATGAAAGCAGCCACAGACGGACAGACGCAGTGATTGTCAACAGCACGTGTAAGTTAGGCAGTCAATTTAACATTCATTAGCCTCGGAAGCAACACAATAAATTTCAACTTCTATGTGCAATTGATATAAGAAGAAATCATAACGAAGAAATTGATATAAGAAGAAACCAGAAGAAATCATTAAATAATATCTCCACGGAAAATCATACATGTGCTCAAGAAGAAAATTGATTTAACGCCCGACGAGATATTAAACTGTTGAAAGGTGAAAGGATGGCATGTTTCTAATAACCAGGATGAGATAAGCCGAATAAATTAATTGTATTAACCTAGATAAGTAATAAGAAAGACGCATCTAGTGTAATTTCTAGACGTCTTTATCAGATAAGTAGTCATTAGTAATCCGAATGAATTAAGTCAATAATTTGTAAAATAAGTTCTCAGCAGATCATCATCAATCCACCATGATCGTCATCTACAAGCATTGGACGGGCCCTTCAATTCTTCAAGATGCTGGTAAATCTGTAAGTAGTATATAAACATACCAATATTTATAACAAGAAAAGTGAGAAATTCTAAGTCATTGAGCCAGTCTCATTTGGCATCCCTAAAAACTTAGTATTCCCCCCTTACCCTTGTTCCACTCTTATATACATTTTTTATTGACTTAATTCGGTCACATATTGGTTTCGATATCATAGACAGTCTCGTTACGACGAGCACGTCATAAAAAAATTATTCAAAAGCAAAACAACCAAAAGCAGGGTGCGTGAAATGAACGTTGTTGTAATTTGTATAATGTTGTAATTGCTTTGCTTTTAATCATTAGGAGAGTGCGCAGTTTACTTTGTAAGCAGTAAACCTGTTTTGATTTTTTTTGCTTTTATGTCTGAGAAAACCAAAAGAATAAAGATTGTGCTAAAATTGTAAGAACTGCACTCGGCTAGCATTAGGAGTCAATCCTTAACGAATAAACCACATCCATTTGAGATAATGTAAGTTATTTTTTTTTATGAACACAATGTAACTTTAAGAATCTAAATGAAGTCTTGAAATTCGTTATCCATTAAAAATCCATATTAACTTTAACTATGTTTAGGCGATTGTTAGCATCTAGGATAAGTGAAAAATTATATACGTATTGCACGTTTTGGAAGAAGAATAAATCTTTGAATTAATTATGGAACTATAAGAGACTAAAGTGTTCCTTAGACTGATGATGTTGAGGATGAAGTAGGTTATAGCTCATTAAATAATTATATTTGGGGATTCTATAAGCAAAATATTCACGTCAATAGAATCATAGGCCTGGGTGGGTCATGAGGCGTTACTCTTCAAATATCACCATGAAGAGATTATTGAGAAAATATACAGATTACTCGATTAGCTAACTATCCATTTTATTTTTTTTCAAGAAGAGGAACTAATATAGCGTACTACATAATTAATTACCAAAACGAACAGTTTCTTCTTTTTTTTCCATCAGCCAAATCGGGAGTCTTTATAATTATTATTGAAATGTCAAACTGATAGGGATTAAGAAAGGACAAGAACCCCCCCGCCGACTGCTTATGCTGGCTATTCAAAGGCTCCCGCAGTCCTAATCAAAATCCTTGTTGACTGAGAGTTGGCGGATATTCTTTTAACCAACTTTCATACACTGGATCCTTCCTAGAAAGGATTTCGGAAACACTGTACAGTGTTCATTACAATAATTGGCGCCCAACGTGGGGCAGAGAAGAAGTTTTCTGCCAAATTTTTATTCAACATTTTAGAGTTCAAAAACCCAAATAAATGACAGAAAATATTATGATTTCGTGAAACTCCAATGCTGATAAATTTCAAAACTTTTTCGGATTTTTTAGAAGTTTGAGGTCTAACTGTTCGAGCTATCTAACCATTTAGTGATTGTTATTTTTTCGAACTGGAGTAAAACGATATCTGCTATCTTCCTGTCTTTTGTTATATTATATCGGTGACATTCACTTTTTTTTTACTTGAACTTTGTTATCAATTTCCAGGGTAATGCTGGATTACAGTAATTTAGCAGTTCGCAGTTTACTGTCCGTGTTACTGTTAGGTTCATCCGAAAGGGAAAAAAATCTCGGATGGTATTGGTTTGTTTTTGTACGATAAAGTTTGATGTTACATTTATAATTCCATATCCCAGTTTTGTTTTCTGTCTTAGTTAGTCAAGTTTCGTTTGTATTTATACCTATTTCTGATTCACATCATCACTAAGGAGACCATCTGAATTCGTAAATAATCTAGAATCACTTGAGTTTTAAATATTTCAATGGTTAATTGATGTTGATGGTTTAAAATATATATTTCTAGGAAAGTTTTTATTATTTTTATTAGATAACCGATCTTATCTTACTAAACCTAGAAGAGTCTATCAAAGCATCTATTTTTTTAGGAAAACAAGAATTGGCTAGTTATGTCTGTGGGTCGTTCTCCACCTCCCACTTTGGCGGTACCACCTCCAGTGGCACCAATTGAGCTAGACCCCACAAATAATTGTTCTATTTGTTCAGAAGTTTTAACAGAATCGCAAGAATGCCTGATTATAAATGAATGTGCTCATTATTTCCACCGTTTGTGTATAGAAACGTCATTGTCAACCTCGGCACAATGTCCGGTTTGCAAGACTCCTTGTCAACTGTCAGATCTTAAACGGTATAACATTGGTCACGTTGATATGGAAAGATCCGATGCGTCTGGATTTCTTCCTCCGGGAAATGCCAATTTAAGCAATGTCGCTTCTAACGCTCCCAGCGTTCGGGGATTTAGAGGAAAACCCCGAGGATCTCGCAACCATTACAATACTCGAAGTCAGAGTAAAGGTTTACTGCAAGACAATTTTACTTCACAAATGAGTCAAGCAGTAGAACATCAGCCATGCACCCCTAATCGAGACACTAGATTCGAAAATAATAATATAGCTGGAACACCAAATCATCGAGTTGTTTCACAAATGCCAAATCTAAATAATACTCATCCTATTCAGTCAATTGATTATGATCATATCAATAGGATGATCGAACAAAACCTCACCCGACTACTGGGAACTTTAAATCTAATAAATCCTCCTGTTCAAAATTCTTATCCAGTACAGCAAGACATGGGTCGCCCAAACCCAGCCCCTCATTTAAATGCAAATAATCAGTTATTATCTCCATTAAATTCGGGGAATCGTATCGGCCAGGAAGGCTCTTTTAATTCTGGTTCATCCAGAAATTCATTTACTTCCGATAAGATCACATCCATTATCCAAGGTTGGAATCTTAAATTCGATGGATCACAAAATGGTTTGCACATTGAAGAATTTTTATATCGTCTTAAGTCACTTACCTCTGATACCTTTAATGGAGATCTCACCATAATATGTAAGAACATGCAAACTCTATTAGCTGGGAAGGCCAAAGAATGGTATTGGCGATATAGGAAACAAGTTGTTACCATAGAATGGAAGGAATTCTGTGAAGCCATTCGATCACAATACAGGGATTTCAAAACATCTTCAGATATTCGTGAAGAAATAAGAAACCGGAAACAAAAACCGGGCGAAAGCTATGATTTATTCTATGAGTCCGTTACGGTAATAGTAGATAGATTATATTCCCCTATGGATGAAATGGAGCTCGTTGAGATTTTGACGAGGAATCTTCGACCAGAAATTCGTCAAGAACTTTTGTATATTCCGGTCAACTCTCTTTCCCATCTGAGAAAATTAGTTCAAAAAAGGGAAAATTTCTTGAACGACGAACACGTCCGTCGGAATCTTTTGGCTCGAAATAACATTTCACTCAATGTACGCAGACAAATAGCTGAAGTCGAACACAGCGAGAACTATGATAATGACCAAATACCACATGACCCAGAAAATTCTATAAATGCACTGCAGTTAAACCAACAAAATATAAAGTGTTGGAATTGCGAGGGGCTAGGCCATCGATGGGAAGATTGTGTTCAAGATCGACAAATATTTTGCTATGGATGCGGAGCAAAGGGTATTTACAAACCCAATTGTTCGAAATGCATAAATAGGAAAACGTCGATGTCAAAAAACTTGAGAACTTTTGTTCCGATTTCGGAACAGATGTGACTTCAAAATCATGTTCGTCTAACATAGCCATGTATAACGGAACGGTTCCATGCAGCAATAAAATGGTTAGTAGTGAACTCGGCTCTCAAAATATGTGCGAACCAAAATCAATCCTTAAAAGAGTTAATATAAACAACGAAATATCTGTTCATAAAGAACAAAATATACCATATCCAAAACTGCCCTATCATAAAAGATGGGAGCAGTATATAGAGAGACGTAATACCATATTCAATATTGACACCATTTCTTTATGTCCCGGCCCTACACCAAAACGATCAACTAAAAGACTTCGTAATTATTGGAGATTAAGAAAACTCGGTCGAAAATTCCTTGTTTCAGCAATAATTACTAATCCAAAAGATAAGCGCTACTATGCAAAAGTTTCCTTTTTGGAATTTTCTGAATTTGGGTTATTGGACACCGGCGCTAACATTAGTTGCATCGGTTCTGATTTAGCTATGGTAGACTTTAGTCGATATTCAAATTTCACAAAAATCAAGTCCATTGTCAAAACCGCTGATGGCAGCCCTCAGTCGGTTATCGGTTGGCTAGATGTTACCCTGTCTTTCAAAAATATAACTCGCCCTATAAAGTTATTTATCATACCAACAATTTCACAAAGGTTAATATTAGGTATCGATTTCTTCAGGACTTTCAATTTATTAAAAGATGTTACCGAATCCATTGACTTGTTTGTTTTAGGAGATATGGTTAAAAGTCCGTCCGAAATATTCGAATTATCTGAGAAAATTGTAAGTCCGTCCGGAGATATTGAAAACTTCAATTTAGAAGAATCTTATCCTATTTCTACTACACAGCGACAGCAGTTAGAGGCTGTTATTCAACTCTTCCCTAACTTTGAAAAACAAGGTTTGGGAAAAACCCCTCTTATAAAGCATTCAATAGATGTTGCTGATTCTAAGCCAATTAAACAACGATTCTACCCGGTCTCACCCGCCGTGGAATCTGTCATGTATAAAGAAATTGATAGGATGTTGTCATTAGGCGTGATCGAGCCTTCAACATCCTCATGGAGTTCGCCAATGCGACTAGTAGTAAAACCCAACAAGGTTCGTTTATGTCTAGATGCTAGGAAATTGAACCTTGTAACAAGGAAGGATGCATACCCGCTTCCCTCTATTGAGGGTATCCTCGCTAGACTTCCAAAAGCAAATTTAATCTCAAAACTAGATTTGAAGGACGCTTACTGGCAAGTTGCATTGGATGACGCTTCGAAACCTTTAACTGCTTTTACTGTCCCAGGTAGACCTCTCTACCAGTTTGTTGTTATGCCCTTTGGGCTATGTAACGCTCCACAAACAATGTGCCGTTTAATAGATGAGATTATACCACCTGATCTCAGACACTGTGTGTTTGGATACCTGGATGACCTTGTAATAGTTTCAGAAAATTTTGATTTACATTTAGAGGTTTTGGTGAGGATTGCATATCAGTTCCGTAAGGCGAATTTGACTCTTAACATAGCGAAGAGCAAATTTTGTGTAACTAGGGTCAAATACTTGGGTTACGTGATAGGTAATGGGGGAATTACCACAGACCCCGAAAAAGTAAGTGCGATATTAAACTGGCCGATACCCAAGAATTTAAAGCAAATTCGTGGTTTCCTTGGGGTCGCTGGCTGGTATCGTCGGTTTATCGATAATTTTTCCACCGTGGTATTCCCAATCACAGAATTATTATCGAACAAAAAGAAGTTTAAGTGGACCAACGAGGCTCAAACTGCTTTAGAAAGGGTCAAAATTCTTTTAACAACCGCTCCCGTTCTGGTAAACCCAGATTTTTCCAAAAAATTTTACATTCACTGTGATGCCAGTGATTATGGAATTGGGGCAGTGCTGGTACAGCTAGACAATGACAACCACGAACGCCCAATCGCATATATGAGTAAAAAGCTGAATTCCGCACAGCGGAATTACAGCGTAACAGAGCGAGAATGCTTAGCTGCTCTCGAAGCCATTAAGCGCTTCCGATGCTATATAGAGATGCAGGAATTTGAGGTAGTTACTGACCACGCGAGTCTTGTCTGGTTGATGCGGCAGCCCAATTTGAGCGGACGACTGGCGAGGTGGGTTTTCCAGCTACAGTCCTTCAAATTTACGGTGAGTCACAGAAAGGGAAGTGATCATATTGTACCCGATGCCCTCTCAAGAATTCATAATGGAGAAATAAACAATATCAGAATCGTAGAGCCGGAAGTTGATCTTAATTCGTCGCATTTCGACGATGACGATTATGTGGACTTGAAACAAAAAATACAGGAATATCCTGGAAAGTACCCAGATATTCGTGTGGTCGATCGATACGTTTACATTCGTACAGATCACTATACTGGGGATGAAACCCAGGAAAAGCAAGCCTGGAAACTCTGGATTCCAATAAACCTTCGGAATCAAGTTTTAACCAGAGCTCATTGTTCAGTAATATGTTCCCATGGAGGGATCTGTAAGACCTTAGACCTCTTAAGACGTAATTTTTATTGGCCGGGCATGGTAAGGGATGTCAGGAAATTTATTCAAATGTGTGAAACTTGTAAATCCACTAAATCCCCAAATTTTGTGATGAAACCGCCCATGGGGAACCAACTCACATCTATTCGTCCTTTCCAGCGTCTGTATATTGACCTCTTAGGTCCATACCCAAGGAGCAAGTCTGGACATATAGGCCTCCTGATAGTTTTAGACCACCATAGTAAATTCCACTGGCTGTGTCCTTTACGTAAATTTACTTCTATTTTGATTCAGAATTTTTTGGAACAACAAATATTCCATGTATATGGTGTTCCAGAAGTAATCCTGAGTGACAATGGAACCCAATTCAAAGCTCATGATTTTAATGCCTTTTTGACCTCATATGGGGTATCACATACTTATACCGCGTACTATTCCCCACAGTCAAACGCCTCCGAGCGTGTTAACCGCTCCATAATTGCGGGAATACGAGCGTATTTAAAAAAAAGATCACAGACTTTGGGACACAAATCTATCTTCTATTAGTTGTGCCCTTAGGAATGCGTACCACCAATCCATAAATTGCTCACCTTACCACGCGTTATACGGTTTCAATATGATAACGCATGGTTCATCGTATGAACTGTTAAGGAATATTAAAATGCTGGATGAACCAGTTATGAAGCTTTCTAAGGACGACCAACTGCAGACTTTGAGACAGGACATACGAAAATGTATAAAAGTCGCATACGAGAAAACTAGGGATCAATATAATTTGCGTACAAGAATACAGGCTTTTACAATCGGGCAAGAAGTTTTTCGGAGGAATTTTGCCCAGAGCAGTGCCGAGAAAGGTTTTAATGCCAAACTTGCACCGCTGTTCATTAAATCCAGAATCCGTGAAAAGCTCGGTAATAACTACTACATTTTAGAGGATTTAGAAGGCAAATTAATTGGTACCTTTCATGCCAAGGATATAAGAACATAGGGATATTTCCAACTAATTCTTTTACTCATGGAGTAAGAATTATTTGGTTTGATATGAACTATTTATTCAAATCTCCCGTACACACATATTCTTTTATTTATTTGCGTTTGAAAATTAGTTATCCTTACATGTTAATAATGATTATAAGTTATTGAGTATGATTCAAAGGTCCACAGATGGGGAAGTATAGGTTGTTCGCGTTTTTTTTTCAGTGTATATTGAATTGATAACACGTATAAGATTAATAACACCATCTATCAAAACAAGTTCTGACATTCTATGTTTTAAATAGCCAAGCACAGCTGGCAGCTTACCACGATGATCAATGTCGATCGATACTTCCTTTCTGATCGAACAGCGAAACCATAAAGTTCTCCTTTCTCTGAATCTTTGAATATAAAAAAAATAATTATATCCATTGAAATTATTTGCATCAAGGTTGTGTTTCATTTCCTCTACAAAACCAATCGTGCTAAATCAAACTTCATCACTACATACGAGATATTGGGGTGACTTAAAGTGGCTTGTGGGAGTCCCACCATATTCTCCAATAGGCATATCAGCCTCCACAAGTTACTTACTTTGAAGAAGACGTGCACCAACAAACTACTGCACAAAGTATTGGGAAAAGTGAGAGACATATTCTTAGAGGACTAACTTTGTGCTAAAAGCGTGTCTCTGTCACTAATCTTAAGGTCCAAACCAATACCCAAACTCTATTATCACTATCCCCTCTTCTTCTGATCACGTCCGACAAAACGTCGGACTCAACATTTACATCTCATCACCAAATCATAATACTCGTATTTGGTGGGTTAATGACAGATTTATTGCATAGGCAGCAAGCATACAGAAAAAAATCCAGAACAATAAAAAAACTACCGAATGAAAGCAGCCACAGACGGACAGACGCAGTGATTGTCAACAGCACGTGTAAGTTAGGCAGTCAATTTAACATTCATTAGCCTCGGAAGCAACACAATAAATTTCAACTTCTATGTGCAATTGATATAAGAAGAAATCATAACGAAGAAATTGATATAAGAAGAAACCAGAAGAAATCATTAAATAATATCTCCACGGAAAATCATAAATGTGCTCAAGAAGAAAATTGATTTAACGCCCGACGAGATATTAAACTGTTGAAAGGTGAAAGGATGGCATGTTTCTAATAACCAGGATGAGATAAGCCGAATAAATTAATTGTATTAACCTAGATAAGTAATAAGAAAGACGCATCTAGTGTAATTTCTAGACGTCTTTATCAGATAAGTAGTCATTAGTAATCCGAATGAATTAAGTCAATAATTTGTAAAATAAGTTCTCAGCAGATCATCATCAATCCACCATGATCGTCATCTACAAGCATTGGACGGGCCCTTCAATTCTTCAAGATGCTGGTAAATCTGTAAGTAGTATATAAACATACCAATATTTATAACAAGAAAAGTGAGAAATTCTAAGTCATTGAGCCAGTCTCATTTGGCATCCCTAAAAACTTAGTATTCCCCCCTTACCCTTGTTCCACTCTTATATACATTTTTTATTGACTTAATTCGGTCACATATTGGTTTCGATATCATAGACAGTCTCGTTACGACGAGCACGTCATAAAAAAATTATTCAAAAGCAAAACAACCAAAAGCAGGGTGCGTGAAATGAACGTTGTTGTAATTTGTATAATGTTGTAATTGCTTTGCTTTTAATCATTAGGAGAGTGCGCAGTTTACTTTGTAAGCAGTAAACCTGTTTTGATTTTTTTTGCTTTTATGTCTGAGAAAACCAAAAGAATAAAGATTGTGCTAAAATTGTAAGAACTGCACTCGGCTAGCATTAGGAGTCAATCCGTAACGAATAAACCACATCCATTTGAGATAATGTAAGTTATTTTTTTTTATGAACACAATGTAACTTTAAGAATCTAAATGAAGTCTTGAAATTCGTTATCCATTAAAAATCCATATTAACTTTAACTATGTTTAGGCGATTGTTAGCATCTAGGATAAGTGAAAAATTATATACGTATTGCACGTTTTGGAAGAAGAATAAATCTTTGAATTAATTATGGAACTATAAGAGACTAAAGTGTTTCCTTAGACTGATGATGTTGAGGATGAAGTAGGTTATAGCTCATTAAATAATTATATTTGGGGATTCTATAACCAAAATATTCACGTCAATAGAATCATAGGTCTGGGTGGGTCATGAGGCGTTACTCTTCAAATATCACCATGAAGAGATTATTGAGAAAATATACAGATTACTCGATTAGCTAACTATCCATTTTATTTTTTTTTCAAGAAGAGGAACTAATATAGCGTACTACATAATTAATTACCAAAACGAACAGTTTCTTCTTTTTTTTCCATCAACCAAATCGGGAGTCTTTATAATTATTATTGAAATGTCAAACTGATAGGGATTAAGAAAGGACAAGAACCCCCCCGCCGACTGCTTATGCTGGCTATTCAAAGGCTCCCGCAGTCCTAATCAAAATCCTTGTTGACTGAGAGTTGGCGGATATTCTTTTAACCAACTTTCATACACTGGATCCTTCCTAGAAAGGATTTCGGAAACACTGTACAGTGTTCATTACAGAATCTCCAGAAATCGCTTGTAAATTACTAAATCGAATGGGTTTGTCTCGATAGAGACAGCGTTTTCAACCTTAAGATAAAAAAATCTCCAAATGGCGCATATGGAGGTTTGTTCAGTATAATCTGCGGCTTGTAAATAAATTGGTATTATTGTCCGGTCAGCTCTTTTTCGCGAGTTATTGTAAAAACATACCTTAAAAAAAAAATTTTGAACTTGGTTTTTCGTTTTATTAATGGGTTGTATTGAAAAATAATACGAAAAGCTTAGGCGGTTTCTAGATTAAAAAAATTGCAATATGGTGATATTGCATATACCGCGAAAATTGTAAAACGACTTTCAAATACACATATTTATTGGAAATTGTGTTACAGTTCTAAATTTCCGCGATTTTTTGCATTACTAACATCGTTTTTTACTGTTTTCGCGATATCTCGCAAAGCGAAGCAGATCCGATTTTGATCTCTTCACAGTTGAGTAAAGGGGATGATCCTGGACAAAACCTTATTTACAGTTTTTGGCGTCACACTAGGCGAACTTTTGAATCCTTGAGGCACGCTGTGATTAACTATTGCATATTGCCTACAGCGCACAGTGGGAGGAATTCCAAAAAAAAGGAAATAATTCTGCCGTTTCTTAACCAGACATCCGATAGCGACCAAGCTTGGCATGTTTGTAGAAGAGGTATTAGGGAAGTTTAGTTTTGAGTTTGGGCCCCCTGTGGTATACAGGGGCGGAGCTGCAGGGCCCCTTTAAGACAAATATAAATATGAAATACTTTCTTTTTATAAATTCCTCTGTATCTCCAAAATACTACATATACCTTTTCGCAATAAAATACAAAAATTGTCTATATTTTGAAAGTGTAAATTGATGTGGCCATAACTTTTCTATAGGTGGGCACATTTTATCGAAATTTTTTGCATCACACAGAAAATTTTGTTGTTAATTTAGAGAAGTTGATGTGAGAGAAATCGGTTCATATTCTGCACTGATTTTAAGCAAATGCCACGACAGGGTCAGGAAAAAAGTGAAAAAATCACTTTTCAAATGCAGACAGAAATGTAAAAACGACATAAAATTTTTAAAAATGAAAATTTTTCAATGAAATATTTTGTAGTTTGTAGGTTCTGACATAACAAATCGAATGTAATTCACGAATCATTATATTTCCAAAAATCGATCCCACAATTCTCAAAATAATTTTGAAAATCCCCAAAAATGGGATTTTTTGGATTTTCCCCTATATCTACCAAGTTGAACTGCAAAGATTCCATTTGCAGTTCAACTTACAACACCTTACCACACATAAATATGCTAAAATTTGTAACATTTTAGCTTTGCGAATGTGGCTTACTTTTGAATTTGTCTAAAAAATTGTGTAAATTGGAGAAGCTTGGTAACAATACCAGTAAATATTTTTGACCCGTTCTTTCCTTGAGAGCATACTCTGGAAAGTTTCCTTTAAGGTGAAGTAACTATGTTATACATTTTTTAACTAACTTCTTCTAAAACTCAAAAAAAC
Source organism: Eudasyphora cyanicolor (assembly GCA_963930755.1). Taxonomy (NCBI): domain Eukaryota; kingdom Metazoa; phylum Arthropoda; class Insecta; order Diptera; family Muscidae; genus Eudasyphora; species Eudasyphora cyanicolor. Next base: position 99,281,800 of record OZ005737.1, read on the forward strand.
GACATAATTTTTTTTCCTAAAAAAATTACAAAAAATCGATTTTTTTAAATATGACTTCAAAGGGCCATAACTTTTGTCCTGTATGCTATATCGCACCAATTTTATTTTCATCATATAGGAAATTTTATTGCCAATCCAGGCATGTTTACGTGGATAAAATTGATGCATATTCTGCTTCGCTTTTTTCAAAATACTAGCACAAGGTAGGGGAAAAAATTAAAAATTCAATTTTCAAATGCAGATATTTCGGTAAGTATACAAGATAACTGTTAGGTGCAAGCCTTTGTAGACCTCGGTTATTAGAATACAGACAAAAAAAGGTTTTATGAATCGGCCGGAAAATACGAAAGATACAAGAGCTTAAACATTTTGTTCAACCGAGGTGGCCAACTTCGAGCCCCTGCAGCTCCGCTCCTGTATACCACAGGGGGCCCAAACTCAAAACTTAACTTCTCTAATACCTCCTCTACAAACATGTTTGGTCGCAATCGGATGTCTGGTTAAGAAACGGCAGAATTATTTCCCTTTTTTGGAATTCCTCCCACTGTGCAGCAATATCTATGATCTACGTTCCACGTTTAGCTTTAACCCTCTAACCCGCAAGAGTGCCTCAAGGCACGCATTACAAAACACCAATTAACTCAAAAAGTAAGTCCCCATTGACATGGTACTTTTTTTAAGTAACTTATCGACTTATTCTATTTTGAAAAAGTATTTACGTTCACACACGTACTTTTTTTCAATACTTATACTTATTTTCTTTTGTTTTGTTTCGGCTTTTTCTGTGTGAATTGTTGTTGTTTCCACGAGCGAACGAAAAACACAAAACGATGAGTACGACAAGTACGACAAGTACGAGTACGGCATACTTTTTTTCCCCCAGTTTCCGACTGCCTCTCTCGCCCACAAAACGCCGATATGTATACTTAATACTTAAAAAAAGTATCATGTACATAAATGCAGACTAATTAATAATTTCAAAATTTTAACGGCGACTTTAGTATCAGATCTGTTGACATTTCTCTCGCAGGTTGAAATGCATTCTGACATTTGGTTTTTGTTCTGTCAGCTGTTTTGTGAGAGAAGTCATAATTTTAGCACGTGCAATTTTGTGTGTATTTTTTTTTCAGATCAAAGTTTTACTAACTTTTAGTCGCCCGATCTATTCGAAATATTTTTTTAAGGTAAGATATTCATCTTTCAGTTTATGCATTTGTAAATGCTAAAAAATTAAAAAAAGGTGTGTTGAGAACGCAAAAACTGGGGATGGTTGCGGCTAAATTTATCAGCGTATTATATTTCATTGTTTTTGACTTTTTTGTTATATTATTTAGCATTTTTTATCAAAAACAAGTAAGAAAGTTTCAGTCGGGTAAACCGACTAAGGTATACCTTATTCGACTTAAAATGACCCAAAACTGATTTCCGCCGAACATACTTGGGGTCTTAGGTCACTCCTTCGGTGTGTTACACTTTTTTCCGTAGCAAAAAATAGTGATAGGAAAAATAGGAGAGACCGCAGACGGATTAAATTATCTGCCTTGACTGATGATGGAAACTACTGGCCCAACAAATGTGCCCTCTAGTGGTGGTTTTATTGGTGCAGGTAAGAAGTGAGAATTACCAGTTGGTTTTAAAATATGTGATTTGTTGTTTTACAGGAATTGAATCAATAAAAAAGGATTCGAAAGAATTTTCGCAAATTACTTGGATGCAGCGATCAATGAAACTACATGTACATGAAGTAGCTTTTTGAGTATCATTACTTTGGAATTTTGTTGTACATGTCGGTTTACCGGTATCAAAATTTGGAGAGTTACTGGGGTAAAAATGCGTTCGCCCCCATTCAGAATACAATGAGTCGCAAACGATTTGAGGCAATAACAAAGTATTTATCTTTCCGAGATGAAAGCGAGGGAATCAAGAAACGGGAACCTGGTTACGATTCATTGTTTCGAATTCGAAATTTGGCCAACGAACTCAACAAGCGATTTGATTCCGTGCCAAAACATGATCGACTCGGCATCGACGAGCAAATGTGCAGCACCAAAATGCGACATCATCTTCGACAGTACATGCCAAACAAATGGGGAATAAAATTATTCGTCTTATGCGATTCTTTCGGCTTTGCTTATCGCAACGGTGTAAAACGGTGCCGGCGAAAACGTAGTATTACGCATTCACTCTGAAAAATGTAACGATTCCAGCAAATGTTTTGGCTGAAGACAAGCAGCTTCTTCAACTGCTTCAATTTCGAGAAGAAAGATGGTGCAAACTATGCAAAAAGTCGCAAACACAGTGTGTTTGCTCAAAATGCAATCTTTATTTATGTTGCTCAAATGCCAAAAATTGTTTTTATGAGTATCATCGTAGAAAGTAAAACATATTTTCTTATTTTTTTGTATATTTTCCATTAGTTTTTCAATAAAACCGTATCATAATTAAAAATTGATATCTCATTGTTTTTTACACCTAAACCGGCAACAGTGCCCTGAGGTACTCTTAACCTTTTTGCACCTGGCTCCTAAACTTAATTTGCAAATTACTCTCTGATGGCTTTTTTGAGTTTATTGGGTCATAACTACCCTGAAAAAAGATTAGTCAACAACTTTTTTTAGCTTTTTAAAGTTTGCCGGTTAGAGGATTAATCGGTTTAGTGTTTATAATATATTTTTCCCCAGACTGGACATAAAATAGTTGATTTTGATATTAATTTGTATATTATTAGCTTAGGAACTTTTAAAATCAGTGAAATAATGAAAATTGTTCTGGTCACTTCTTTACATTTACAGTTTAGCTTTGTATCTTATAAGATGCCTCTGAAGGAACAAAAACAATACATACTCATGTTTTTGATAGCGCTAGAACTGACCACTGGCAAAAATGACTACATGAGTAGCCAGTGCTTTATACAGCACTATTGTCTATGCGTGTGTAAAACTTTAGCTTTCTATCTCTAACAGGAGCCACAGCAGTCAAGTGGGCGAATATCACTTGGCGCAAAATCCAAAATCAATGTAGCCAAGTTTCAAGAAAATTGGTTCAGCCGTTTAGGCGTGATGCTTGAACAAATAAACACAGAAACATCCGATTTAATAATATTAATATGATTAACATCGAGCGTTTAATAGGGACCACCATTGCAATTTTCTAAAAATTTCGTAATTGTGAGTCATACGTGGCGAGCATTTGGCGAATATTTTGGTTCACAAATAATGATGGTCATAGATGCTTCTATCATAATAAAAAAATATTAAGATCATTCTCTGAAAACTTTTTGTTTTATTTACAACAAGCTGACCAGGCAAACTTCGTTTTGCCCAAAATATATTTTTCGTTGCATTAATTTTAAGCATTCACGATTCCACCAAGATTTTTTTGGACCAAAATTAGCTATTGTTAACTGATATTTATAAGAAAGCTGATTCGGCAGACTTCGTTTCGTCCAATATTTGTTGGAAATAGAATTAAATCAAGTATTAATTTAAATGAATAACATTAGTTTTAATGAAATCTAAAAAAAGTAATGAGTAATTATTGAATTAAATTTAATGCTGACAGATATACAATACTTTTGTTGTATGCTCTGGAACGTACATGAAGAGTGAGGATTGTTAGAAAACACGCCACATACTGCTGGTCGTGTGAAAAGCATGACATTTCCAGATTTTTCCCACACACTTCTAGCGATTGTTCTTCTGACTTGCGATTGCCCTTCTGACTTGTTTATGCAAGTTTCACTGGGAACTGAAGACGTTTGCACTTGAATGATAAATCGGTTGAAGTCAAAGGAATTAGCATAATTAGCATTCTTCCTCCTTGAATGGTCCATTCAAAAACCTTTCCACCTTCAAATTGTTCATTAGCTTCGTCACAATCAATCGTGTTCCATTGAACAGTTTCGTGCATGAAGATTTCGTAACATAATGACTACAGATCCATCTTTAAGACGTAATTTATGGAGCGGAATGCTGGTAAATCCATCGAGTTTATGAATTCAGCGGGATAATTGAGTCTTAATTTTTAACAGTATCGATTAATTTTTATGAATTAAATTCTCCCGGAATCGTCCAATTATGCCGGCTGTCCGAGCTATTATCTATAACTGGGTAAAAATAAAACAAGTGTGTCAACATTTTTTGGAAGGTCAAGATTTTTTTGAAATTTGTTAATAATCTGGTTGAGAATTTGAAAAAAATTAATCAATTTGAAACGTTTAGCAAAATTTTGATTTTTCCGCGAGATATGACCTATTAAATTTTTCCGAGTGTGTTTAGAAAACTGCAATTTTCTCTGGAAATATTGAACGGATTCGACTGCAATTTTTGCAGTTAGGTCCGAAACACTTCCTAAAATCTAAATATATCATGAACTTTAATTACCAACTGACCATACACTTCTAGCGATTGTTCTTCTGACTTGCGATTGCCCTTCTGACTTGTTTATGCAAGTTTCACTGGGAACTGAAGACGTTTGCACTTGAATGATAAATCGGTTGAAGTCAAAGGAATTAGCATAATTAGCATTCTTCCTCCTTGAATGGTCCATTCAAAAACCTTTCCGCCTTCAAATTGTTCATTAGCTTCGTCACAATCAATCGTGTTCCATTGAACAGTTTCGTGCATGAAGATTTCGTAACATAATGACTACAGATCCATCTTTAAGACGTAATTTATGGAGCGGAATGCTGGTAAATCCATCGAGTTTATGAATTCAGCGGGATAATTGAGTCTTAATTTTTAACAGTATCGATTAATTTTTATGAATTAAATTCTCCCGGGATCGTCCAATTATGCCGGCTGTCCGCTCCATAATTTACCTCAAAAAGTATTGATCGTAGAAGAACGACATACTTTATTCGAGCTATTATCTATAACTGGGTAAAAATAAAACAAGTGTGTCAACATTTTTTGGAAGGTCAAGATTTTTTTGAAATTTGTTAATAATCTGGTTGAGAATTTGAAAAAAATTAATCAATTTGAAACGTTTAGCAAAATTTTGATTTTTTCGCGAGATATGACCTATTAAATTTTTCCGAGTGTGTTTAGAAAACTGCAATTTTCTCTGGAAATATTGAACGGATTCGACTGCAATTTTTGCAGTTAGGTCCGAAACACTTCCTAAAATCTAAATATATCATGAACTTTAATTACCAACTGACCATATGAAAAATATTGCAAAATATATTTGCATATGCGAATAATTTCACTTTCTGGAGCAGTGATTTAAAATATTTTATATTTAGAATGAGTCCTATTTTGACTTCCACCAGAATCAGAAAAAACATTTTGGTAGTTCGCGCTTTGTAAAAAGCTACAGCAAATTTTCGGACACTACCTTTTTGAACATATTTTTGGTTCATGGTTTCAGGACCTCAAGGACCTTACCAATTTTGTCCAAATTTACACAATAGCTAAATCCTTAGTTGTGAGTCCAAAAACGCATTATTTTTTTCGGCGGATCAAGTTCTCAGTATTGCGAGCCTCCAAACTGTTGATTTATAAATTACAATATCTCCGTCAATTATTAATCAATCTGTTCAAAATTAACGACAAAGGAGACGTGAGAAAAGTCACTTTCATATCTTGTTTTCTAATACATGTTTTCTTAACCCACGGACAGACATGGCTAAATCGACTCAGCTAGTGATTTGATCCGATCGGTATACTTTAAGGCGGGTCTAGCTGTAATATTTGTAGGTGTTACAAACAGCTGCCACAAAACAAACTTATAATATCCCGTACCGCAGTGTGGTGTAGGGTGTACAACTACAAATATACATACATAACTCAAAGGGGATTCGAAATGTCCAGCCTAAGGTCAAACAGCAGTGACCAAAGTACTTAATACTTTAGTACTTAAAAAGTCGTTTAAGAGCTATGAGCCTACAAACTGATGCGCATATATACAGATCTCCAACGGATGTACCTTTACATGATTGTCTACCTCTTGACCCCTGAGTCTCCTGTATGAGGTAGAATGCTGAAAATTTGCATATGGATAGATTCGGGAATTGTATAAATCCTGACTTTTCACAGAATCGTACTTTTGCCAGTACACACTAGGGATGTAACGAATATTCGCATCATTTTAACATTCGCAAAAACGATCTTTGGATTATTCGCTTTCGCATTCGCAAAAATATATTTCAGTATTCGCTTCCATTTGTTAAAAGTGTTGAATCTCCTTATTCCCTTCACACAATTTGAAGATATTAATACCAATGAAAACCTCTGCCACTTCTCTTCAAAACAGTTGAAAAATATGTTTATCCTTGTGGTAACAGGAGGTAAAAATATGGAAAACATTCTTAATACTTGAATATCCTGGAGAAGTATCGGTTCAGTTCCTTAAATTTGCTCGTACTAAAAGGTCAAATTATTATTCGCATTCGCTTTCGCAAAAATGCATATTTTACTATTCGCTTTCGCATTCGCAAGAAATATATTTCAATATTCGATTTCGCTAAAGTCACTTTCTTTACATTCCTAGTACACACAGTGGTCCCAAATCCAATATTTTCGGCATAGATATTGCTTCGTGAGTTTGCAAATTTTGAACTATGGGAACACATAGGTTAGGTTAGGTTGAAAAGAGTAGACGTTCTCATGTCCATGGACATACACTTAAGCCAGTGGTTCGGCCTGTTGTGCGCTCCTTATTTATGATCTTTTTATACCTCACGAGTTACAGAAAATCGGTACTAGACACGAATTTTCTCAGTATCTTCCAGTCATATTCTCTGAGATGAGTCAAGTCTGGTAATATGTCTGATCCGAAATATTGGGATCTTGCATGTGTGAAAGCTGGGCATTGACACCGAAAATGTTTCATCGTTTCGTCGTTTCCTGCTAGTCCTATGCGATGAAGATGTGCTTGTAAGCTTGAGTGTCCCGTTAGAACACTCATCATCTTACTAATATCGATCTTGTTTAGTTTCAGAAGACTTCTTGTTTTCTTTTCATTTGGGTCACCCCAGAGCATCTTTGCAGTTGCTCCTACGGTTGCGCTATTCCACACAGTTTTGTGAGCCATCACTGCCCAGTGCTTCAACTAATTTTTCGTGGCTTCGAAAGGTTTCCAATTTTCCAAGTTTATTACTCGAAGTTCTCTGCCCTTTGAAGCCAAGCTGTTTGCCCGTTCATTTTCAATCACTCCGTTGTGTCCTGGTACCCAGCAAATACGCAATTAACCATGGGGCTGAGTAATCATTTATAGTTCTTTTACAGTCCAACACAGTTCTGGATTTGACCCTTTCCGATGTTATTGCTTTAATCGCCATTGGGCTATCTGTGAAGATGTTGGCAAATTTAGGCTTTGTCGTGTTACTGAGCCAGTTCACACACTCCGTGATTGCTCGAACTTCTGCTTGAAATACCGTGTTATGGTCAGGGAGGCGGAAGTGAAGTTCGACTTCTGGTTCATCAATTCAGTCCCAGACCCGTCCTTCCTCCTCGCTTCGACCCATCCGTGTAGCAGCTGGTTCCCACTGGCACATGGGCCACAGTTCCATTTTCCCAGGAGCGTCTGTCTGGCACAAACGTATCACAGGTAGCTGTAAGCCGCACTTCAGGAATGCGGTCGGAGATTTCTGGCGTTTGAATGTGACCAACTAGAGATTCTAAAATCTTCTGATGGTACGACTTGTGGTCTCGATTTATCCATTCACCCATCACTTGTAGACGTTTTGCTGTGAGGGCTGCCTCATACTTTATACGGATGTCTATTGGTTGGATGTGCAGTATAGTCTCCAACGCTTTTGTTGGTGCAGTTCTAAATGCCCCGCTTACGCCTAGACAGCACATACGTTGAATTTTTTGCAAAGGTATTACGTTGCACTTCTTGTCCATTGATGTCCACCACACTACACAGGCGTAGGTGATTATTGGTCTAATCACGGTCATGTAAAGCCAGTGAGTCATATTTGGACGTAGTCCCCATTTTAAACCTATAGCTCTTCTGCACAGCGACCAACATCTGTGGGCCTTTGTAAATCTTTCTTCAAGATGATCTTTCCTGTCCAGTTTCTGATCCAAGATTACTCCCAAGTATTTTACCTTTTTAGTTATAGCAATTGTCTTATTCATGAATCGAGGCCGGGTAAAACGTGGGATCTTCGTTTTCCTTGTAAATAGACATATTTCTGTTTTGTCTGGGTTAACATTTAACCCCCTTGGTTGTGCCCAGTTATATGCTTCTGCTCTTCGGCATAATAGATGTGGATGAAAGCCCCTTAGAAGTATTACAACGTCGTCTGCATAACAGACTGGTTTAAGTCCTTCATTGGTGAGGGCTTTTAGGAGAATGTGTATCGTCGTAACCCATAGAAGAGGCGATAAAATACCACCCTGAGGTATACCACGACTTACCTTGTCTCTAATTTTTACGTCATATGACCCACAAATAATCCACCTATTCCTTAGCATATTGTTGATCCAGTTTTTCAGCGCCCGGTCAACCTGAAACTCGTCTAAGGACTGAATAAGTGTATCGGTCTGTACATTGTTAAATGTGCCCTCAATGTCTATGCAAACAGCAAGTGTATACATTTCTTTACTGAAGGAATCTTCTATGTTGTGCACTACCTCATGCAGAGCTGTTTCCACTGATCTTCCTTTGACATAGGCGTGTTATTTGAATTTTAGCCTGTCATCCGCTATTTTACTTTTGACCATGTTATCAATTATTCGCTCCATTGTTTTTAACAGGAAAGAAGTTAGGCTAATGTGTCGATAAGCCTTTGGGGTCGTATAACTCGCCTTGCCAGGCTTTGGTATGAAGACCACCCTTGATTCCTGCCAATTTTGTGGGGTATATGCATGAGTTAGGCATGCAGAGAAAACTCCAACCAGATGAGTTGATACCAGATCCATCTCATTCTGAAGAAGCGCTGGAAATATTCCGTCCGGTCCCGTAGCCTTAAAAGGAGAGAAGCTTTTTATTGCTTCTTTAACCATAGCATCCGTAATAGGTACTTGGTGCATTACATTTTCGGTCTGTAACTGTTCATCTGTTGGCCCAGCATTACCACTCGGAAAATGAGTTTTCGTCAAAAGCCTTACGGTATCATCTATAGTTTCCATCCTTTTACCCGTTTCATCCACCAGTGTTTCGGGAGTTGGCGTCACACCCAGCTAATAACTCATTTCTTGTGTGTTTGGATTCCCTCACAAGACGTTGTAATTCCGACGTAGGTGGCAATGTCGGCGCATCGAATGGCAGATATATTGACGCCAGGTACATATTTCCATTACCATGCCTCAGCACCGTTGCGTCCGATGTTGACAACTCTGGAGAGAAAGGAAAAAATAAGTTTTTATGGCACAAAATACAAGTCCTTGGACGTGTACCTGTGTTAGCGTAGAAAAGGTTATAGTTCACATGGTTTAATCCAGTAACCTTGTGGCTAGCTGTCCATGGTTCCTGGTTCAAAGCAATATGAACCCTGCCTTTATTTATGATGTCCATCAGAGCGTTGGATGCTGTCTCGCTCCGGTGGAGGTTTATCTGGATGACCTCAATCATTGTCTTTCCAGTAAAAGTTTCTTTTGGGAGTCTATCCTATCTGGTGGCACTCCCTCATTATTTGGTAGTGGGTCATTCTCCTCCTTTCGTTCACTACCCATCACACCATCTTCCAGTCGACAATTTTGGGAGGCGGTGTTATTTTTTGTCGCTCCCTCATTGTTTTGAATCGTTTTGTGGCTCTTTTTATTTTGATCACCACCTTTGCTGGGAACTTCCTGCAAAAGTGGCAGTACTATTGGTGAATTGGTGGTATTATTGACTACTTCCACATCAGTTTTTGGCAGTGTCTCACTTGTCTCCATCCGTTCACTACCAGTGTTTGCCTCTTCAGACAGTATATTTGGACTCAATTCATCTGTCCTGTCAATCGGGACCTTTCCAATTTTTAAAAAGACTGTCCAGCTCAGGAAGTAGTGGCAGTACTATTGGTGAACTGGTGGTGTTATTGACTACATCCACATCAGTTTTTGGCAGTGTCTCACTTGTCTCCATCCGTTCACTACCAGTGTTTGCCTCTTCAGACAGTATATTTGGACTCAATTCATCTGTGCTGCCAATCGGGACCTTTCCAATTTTGAAAAAGACTGTCCAGGTCAAGAAGTACGCCATGCCCTTCGCCATGACAAGATTGTTCTTGGATTCTGGGTCTATGCCCAACACGAGGTGAGTACCCTCGGTATCATCTTTCCTATAGAAGACTTCCCACTTTCTCACGGAAAGTTTTGAATTCTGTTTGCCAATGATGTCGAGTATGTACTCTGATGAGAACTTACGGGGACATCCCATAACATAGATTTTAGCTTTGCGCCGTCCCAATACCAGCGCAGCGTTGTGATGCCGGTCTTAGCATCAAAACACCCCTCTCAAACTTGCAACTCATTACTTCGATAGGTGCTTCATCCTTAGATTCGAGGACGTACTCCGCTACCCTCGTATAGACCAAATCTTCGAAGTTACTCTTTTGGTCTTCGGGGATTCTGCCAGACGCACTACTGCTATCAATTATGGCATAGCATAGATCGTCTCGAAAATGTTGTTTAGCTATACTAGAATAAGATGGTGGCTTCTTGCCCTTCTTTATGGCCGATTGATTTTTCCGTGTCTGTAGAGTCTTTTTGTTTAAAGCCTCATCCTTAACGGATGATTTGGTTGACTTGACCTGCGTTACTGGATCAACTTTACCGCCCACGATTGAAGGACCCCGACTAGAGACTTCCTTTTGTTTGGTTACGTTAGGCTTATCCGAATTACTGGAAGACGGCGAGCCCTTTTTCATCTTAGTCACTTTTACAGCGCTATGTTCTTCGGGAGACCTGACTCTTTTAGCGGCCTCCATGTTTGTGTTGGAGGTAGAATTGTCAGGTTCATAGGTTCTGTCGGTTCAACTTATTTAATTTCCTTCTTTGTGCCCCTGACAGTCTGTTTGAGTTAGCAACAATAGTGTATTGTTTTCATTTGATGATTCAGAGTCCCCACTGGCTTTTAAAGGCTGGGGTTGCTTAGAGCCCCAGCTGGGTTCTGCTTCATCTGTCTTATCATTTGTTTTGTCTGCGGCTGGATGTTCTCTTGTTTCATTTTCGACTACGGGATCCAAGGCACCAAAGCTCGTAGAAGTTGCATGCTCACGATTGTTTGATAACTACGACACATGACTCGTGAGTGAATCAACGCTTGTCGCCGGCACTGGGTTTTCCCTCCCCTGCGTCGTAATCTCCTTCGTATTTTTTGGTTTAATCAAAAATTGGTTGGGGGAGACACCCCCATAGTATTAGCTCGTAATAGGTACGTCGATATAGGCCTTCCAGACTGAGTTCAGAAATTTCTGTCCAGAGACGGATGCATCCAATTCAACCTACGCTTTAAAAACAACAAACTACGTGGTTGCGTAGTAGGTAGGTGAATAGGTATTGCGTAATAGGTTAAAAACTATCCGCTCTGCGATAACACGTCCGTTCGATAACACGTCCGTACGACATGCGGCGGGAATTACACTTATTATGTGGGAACACATATATTGTTCGAACTGCGTTGTTACATAGTCTATAACTTTTTTATTATACCATGGATTTCTTTCATATGTGACATGTGTCCTTTGTTATGATTTACGGTAGTTCAAAATTGGTCGAACTAATTTTAGTTCGTAACTCTTATTGTTACAAACTTCTGCTGTGTAGCATAGAAGTGCGATTTTTTAGCTCCGCATTCCTGCGATAAAAACATGTTTCCGCGAACCCCTATCTATGCAAAAACCGCATCACTTTTTAGACAAAAGTCATCTCTTTCCCGGTAAGTTGGAGATTTCACATTTCTACCGGCACCTTTTGCAGAAAATCTATTCACATTGTTTCTAATTTTTGTGACGGGAGACATTTTTGTCTGGAAATTATAAGTTCCAAAGATTTTTAGTTGTTGTTTCGCATTAGTGTGAAAGTAATGGAACTGTGTGAAGTGTTTGTTTTCATATTTGTTGTTTAGTACCGTTGGTCTTGATATTAGGAACGAGACGGAATGGAGCACCTGACACTCGTTTAGTGGTGGTGGTTAACCTACATATACCGAGTAACAGATAATTACTTTTTTCTGGTGTGATTAGTGCACGTCTCTAGTTAGAGGTAACTCAGTGTAACGTAACGGAACGTAACTCTGCGTAACGTGTGTTGTCATTATCGTAAAACTTAAGAAAATAAAAAGATAGTAAATAGAAATATTTACCACAAACTTAATAGAAAAAATGAGTGATAACTGCAGCTTAGGATTGGCCGATCCTATTATAGCAGATAATGGCAACCAATGCCTCCTCAACCGCCTCGAAAAACTCCGTAAATAACGCGCTCCTCAGTATAAGGAGGCTTAGTAAGAAAACAAGTCTTAACGGGAGCGAATAAAACAGATTGGACTCTGCGAAGAAAGTCGTAGAGGAACACGAAAGAGCGAAAGGCAGTGATAGTGGTTCTCTGATTGGCGCCATGAGAGATGTATGTGCATCAGGGGATACCCACTCTGAGTATCTGTCTTCAACAGACAGTTTCTTCGTCTTAAAGGTAAACGAAGAAGACGATGACAAACTCACTGCAGACAGATAGAAATGGCAACGCACAAAAAAAGAAATTATGGAAAGCAGTGAAACAGGTAACAAAACTAATTACAATATAAAGAACTTTCACCCTACCAACTGCGATTCCTTAGCCATAGTTAGGGAAACACAGTCCCAGGGGTTGGAAGACTTTGGCAACATCACAACTAAACAAGGCTACAAAGTCTTTCACTGTAAGACAAAAGGAACATTAGATTGGCTGGAGAGCTTTATTAATGGGCTAACGCTGTGGGATGGCGCTAAGTCAAAGCTCATACCAGAAAATTAGCTGAAAAAGCAACCGAGGGTCAGACTATTTATATCTGGCCGCATCATGCCAAAACATAGACTGCTACAGATTCTAGTGGCTCAAAATTTAGGTAACTTCCATACGAATGATTGTCAGATTTTAAAAATGGACCCACCAAATGATGCAGGTAGGAGTATAGTTCTAGCAATAAACCCAGATACAATACAAAGACTGGAAAGGAACCGATTTCGAATAAGCGTCGAGGTGGATCAAAGATTGAAAGCCAATTCCGCAAGTAATCAATGATGAAATTCATCCAAATAAATCGCCATCATTGTGAACTGGCTCCTTCTAATCTTTTCCTCCATTTACATAGGAACAACATAGACGTCGCCCTGATCCAGGAACCTTGGATAAGAGGGAACCAAATTAACGGCTTGACAGATTCTAACTATAATCTATGATATGGTTTTAGTAACTATAAGTTAATTAGTTTATAGAGACCCTTTTTCATTATAACGGAATTATACTACTTTATAAACAGCAAATTTCTTAAGACTATAATGTTTTGTCTAAATTTTGGTATTTAATGTAGTAATAACTGTTACGGAATTTAATGTAGTTTAAATAGCCCTTGCTACCGGGGTTCATCACTTGAAGTGGGAGTATACGATCCCAAAAATTTTAGTAATAATAATAAAAGAGTTTGCATTTTGATTGAAAATAACATAAGATATTTCATTCTAAACCAGTTTTCAAATACAGATCTAAGGGCCATGATTATAACTGTTGAAGCGATGCAATTTATAATTGCTTCAGTTTATTTTCCACACAATCATACATCAGAACCATCTGCGCAAAAGGTCAGAGACCTAATAAACTACTGTCAGGACACAAGAAGGGACTTTCTGGTGGGGTGGGATGCGATGCAAACGCTCATCATATTTTGTGGGGCAGCACGGATACCAACCCCAGGGGAAAATGTCTAATGAAGTTCTTCCTAGAAAAACGGATAGTAATACATAATAGATTCGGACTATTACGTAAGGAACATGAAACAGAATTTTCAGTTTTTCGACCGCATGTAGCTTTTACCAAAATTGTAACGGCCCACTAGTGTACCTCTACCTTTTAATACTGGCCGTGCACAGGGGAAATTGAGTGGGGTTCTTGGTCTAGAGAAAAGGTATCAAGCTCGCTACAAAAATTAAAAAATTTGGTAGCTAACACTGCATGATGACAACGTATGTAAACAAGAGGAAACAGTAGTAGAAACCGTAGAAACATAGAAATACTGGTCAGTGCAGAGGACGTAATTCCATATCAGCGCCTCTCATATTCTGTACCCTCCCAACCTACGTTATCCAATAAGGTATTACAAGATAACCCAATACATATATTTGCGCTAACCCGTGTTCTAAGCCTTTCGTGTACAAAAACCCCAAACTTAATTCATGTTTACGTATGACATTCCCTCTTTATAACAAAGTTCATTTTTAACCCAAAAATTCAGAGTATATATTTTTATACAATCAATAAAAATTGAGTATATAGTATGAAGGTAAAAATTAATACATTATTTTAAGTGTAAGCAGATTATAGTTATTTAGCAAAAAAAAATTAACTTCAGAGATAATGCTATAAAAATGATATTGTCAGACAAAAGGAGTAGAATTTATCTGTTTCATGAGTGGATATTTCATACAATCTATTAAAACTAATAAACTCACCAGATCTGGATAAAAAGTTATCAAATATTCACTCGAAGTGTAAGTTTTGTGACTAAAATTGTGTCTTAAGGTGATATTGCATTTGTAGATTGTCGTTGGACGTTTGATTTAAATTAGTGATTCTTATTCGTTCTTCTTCGTACCAAATTCTTTGCCCATATGAGAAATTTCCGGAAAAACAAGATCTTTTGTATAAAATTGTTGTCAAAAGTTGGATAGGAAGTAGCGTTGAATAAAAATTCTTAAAAAAATCATTGTATTGGAATTTAATATTCCTAACCCAAATGCGCCATGGTGACTGCGACAATTGACAAGGTTTTCATTTTAAGCAGTCGCCCATCTCAGTCACAATCTAGATACTGATTTAAAACTCCGAAAAAAGATATTATGGGAGGAAAGGGTAATTCAATGTCCCCATTCCTGAAAATGGAAGTTAATCATTTACCGCGACTGATCCAAACGGAATCGAAAAATACATTCAAGACCATATATCTTTTGCGTGATATATGTCCGTATTTCCGCTATCGATATCCTGGAGTTCGTAACTAACATGTCCTATTATTCGAATAACCTTGGATTTTATTCCAACTGGAGCCAATTTCGCACTTTGTGTGAAATTCCTTCTTATAACCTCCTGTCCGATCGAAAATTCCTTCTTCTTTGTACGACGATTGTAAATTCGAGCATTCTTCTCACACGCCTTTCGTACCCTTTCACGGATGTCATCCCTCATTAACCGAAATTCGTCCACTCTTTCAATTTGAACATACGTCTCATTCAGCAACCTTAGTTTCTTAATAATTCCATAATCCTTTCCATGTGATATCATAGGCTGACCAAATACTATTTGATAAGGAGTTTTACCTGTCGATTGACGGACACTGTTCCGTAAGGCACAATTTATACTGTCGATGTAAATATCCCAGTCCCGCTGATCGTGTCTGACATACGATCGCAATGCCTCATTTATTAATAGAATCACTCGGTCGCTTGCGTTAGCTTGTGGAATGTGGACCGCCGTAAGCTTATGTATTACCCCGTATTTTCCCAAAATCTTCTGAAAATCCTTGCTTCGAAACTACGTCTCTCAGTATCGTCTCCGGTACCCCATAACAATTAAAAATATCCTTGCCAAGATACTATATTATATCCTTTGACACAAATTTTCGCAATGGCCTCAAAAATGTAAATTTAGAAAAACGGACCAATATTATCAAAATTCCAATATGTCCTTTCTTCGTCCTGGGAAGTGGTCCTATCAGGTCTGTATGCAACCTCTGAAAAGCTCGTTCGGTTCTTGCGATTTGTCCTAATGGTGGTCTCAGGAACGAAGCAGGTGTTTTCGAAGTCTTACACAAATCACATTTCAGAATGTAGTCTCTTATGTCGGTAACCATTCTTGGCCAATAGAAATAACGTCTTACCTTTTCCATAGTTTTGGCAATACCCCCGTGTGCCGAATTCGGTGTATTATGAGCCGTATAAATAACACATTCCCTAAGTTCCGTTGGAACTACTAACTTCCATGAAACCGATTCGTAGCCGTCTTCTACTGAAAATTTAGTACGTTTGTAAATGAATTTGTCAATAAGTCTGGTAGTCCCAAATTATCCACTTCTGTCCTTAATTTACAATATTCCTCAGCGTCCTCTATGGGGCAAATGTAGTACTTATCGAGACCAACACATTGATGTATCGCATGTGAAAATCGAGATACAAACAAAAAAGTTACGATAAAAAAACGATTTTGGGCCGATTCCGCGGGCTCGAAAAATTTAAAAAAATGTTTTTGCGATTGTCTCGAGGTAGACTTTCATATTCCACCTCGCATTCGGGAACTTTTTTTACATGGAGGCCAACCCGGTTTAATGACAACCTTGGTATTCGTCCAGACAAATACCGCTGCCCCATCAACCACTTCAGGCTGGCACAACTTTGATTTCCTGCATTTCAATGTATGACCTGAATTTCTCCACTGCCAACACAACTGCTAAGCACTCTAATTCGGTTATGGTATAATTCCTCTGTGCTCGGTTTAACTTCCGAGACATATAGGCTCTTGGTCTCTCGTCACCACGTCTATTCTTTTGTGCTAAAACAGCACCAACCCCATAAGTGTTGGTATCACATTGAAGGATGAAAGTTTCAACATCTTACTTCAGTTTTAGTCATTTCCATAATTATCACCCGATATCTCTGAAACCTTTCCTCTGCATAACGTGCGTTGAACTGAACATCTCTCATAAATATTTCATGTTTCTTAACTGCTGTCCGTAACTCTGACACATTCATAATATCCAAATGCAACAGTTCATGCCTAATTTCCATCCTTAAATTCTTCAAAAGAATTTCACATAAGTCTACGTCTGAAATAGGTTTTCTCAATCTATTAGTCATTGCAGAAACACTGTCTAAATACGAGTAGTCGTCGAAAGCTTCGTTCGGTCTTTGTTTACGCCTTCGAATATTTTCTAAGATGTCAAAGGCACTAAAATCTTATACTCCAAATAATATTAAACCACAATTAAGCTTAGATCTGGGTTAACACAAAAATTATAATCTGACCAATATTCCTAGATAAAAATAAACAAAAATTGGGGATCCTCAAGTAGGTATATAATGCAGTCTGAATATCACATTATAAAATTCCTAAACAAAAGATCCCAACAAAGAACTAATCATCTAATTTGCACTCTGAGTAAATGTCCGGGTCATTGCCCAAATATGAAATCTCGAAAATTCCACACTAGAAAATCAATTTTGACAAAAAATGACCAATGACAAAAATCACCAGCAAAATTTATAACAGGAAGTATAAATTTATGATGATGACGTGAATGTGTTCGGTTTAGAAACCCATCAAAAAAATTAAGATTCTGAAATCCAAAAATCATATCCAAGTACCTAAGATAGAAAGAAAATAAAGTTTACATTTCGTTATCATCACCACGGAAAAATGTTAAAAATGGGACTTTCGCTAAATCTAATTCAATGATGGTAAGTTTAAAAACATGTTCAATTCAACTGAGCCCTACGTTGGGCGTTAATTTATGTAACGGCCCACTAGAGGACCTCTCTTTGGATCCTTTCACTACCTTTAATACCGGCCGTGCTCAGGGGAAATTGAGTGGTGTTCTTGGTCTAGAGAAAAGGTATCAAACTCGCTACAAAAATTCAAAATCTTGGTAGCTAACACTGCATGATGACGACGTATGTAAACAAGAGGAAACGGTAGTAGAAACCGTAGAAACATAGAAATACTGGTCAGTGCAGTGGACGTAATTATACGTACCAAATTCTTTGCCCATATGAGAAATTTTCGGAAAAACAAGATCTTTTGTATAAAATTGTTGTCAAAATTTGGATGGAAGTAGCGTTGAATATAACTTCTTAAAAAAATCGTGGTATTTGGAATTTAATATTCCTAACCCAAATGCGCCATGTTGACTGCGACAATTGACAAGGTATTCATTTTCATCTGCCTTAAGCTGTCGCCAATCTCAGCCACAATCTGGATACTGATTTAAAACTCCGAAAAAGATATTATGGAAGGAAAGGGTAATTCAATCTCCCTATTCCTGTAAACGGGAATTAATGATTTACCGCGTCCAATCTCATTACTCACAAATAATGTTATTACCTCCCAGTTAATTTTTGCCTGAGCAAAAAAAATACAAATTAAATTTGTTCCTATATCCGCAACTCCTTTTCGTTCTCCTAATCTCTTCTTGTTTTTCTTCCTCGTGGTGCTCTTTTATCCTTGGTTGGATATTTCCAGAGAATTTAAATTCTAAATCGGAAATGAAATTTTCTGTATAAACTCTTATGAAGTTGTCGTTATGATAATATTCCAAGGAATTAAATATAAAAAATTCTCTATGCCCTAAAAACCATTTTTCTGATTTCTAAAACAAAATTTACTACAGTTGTTGAAAACCTGTATCTAAAGTGTTTTGTCGCTCACAAAAATGTAGAGGAAATTGACAAAGCAGTCGAGGACATAGAAAGTAGTTTATTAACCTCTTATCAGAAATCATGCCCAATTAGCTAACCCAAATCCTGGTGGAGCAATAACTTAAAGGAACTCGGAAATAAAACAAGGAGATTATATTATAATAAAGCAAAGAACTTTGGTACGGACCAATCTTGGACGAGTACAAATCCAGTCTAAAGGAATACAAAAGGGAAACAGGAAATTCGAAAAGAATAGACTTTGTCAGAGTAGTAGAAGAACTTGCAAACGTAAAAGACACTGCCAGGTTGCGAAAATGCTATCAAAACAACATAGTTTTGAGGGAAATTTACAAAATGAAGACGGTGACTGGACTAGTACACCGGATGAGACGATAGACCTTCTATTACGCAAACACTTTCCAAGCTGTGAGCTGGGGAAAGCTCTTGATAAAAGATCGCACAATCACATTTCTCATAATAAACTGGAAATATATAAAGCTGTCACACCAGACAGAGTAAAATGGGCCATCGACAGTTTTGGGCCATATAAATCACCGGGAGCGGATGGTATATACCCACGTATGTTACAAAAACATGGGAAATCTTGAGTCATATGTACCCTTTGCCATATGTCCCTTTGTTCATATGGCAAAGGGTAAAGGTAGTATTTATCCCAAAAGCTGCAAAGATTCAACATAGTAAGGCGAATGATTTTTATCTTAATTTCCAATTTTTATCTTACATTCCAATCCGATTAGTTTATCTTAATTTTTAATTAAGACTTTGGAGTGAATTATAGACGAAAATATCACAGGGAATCATAAATCGGATAGCATATCAGACTGTCAACATACATATATGAAAGCGTATCAACAGCATATTAACTGTTATTGGCCCTGTATTTTGTAGCATGGCTGGTGATATGCCATCTGGTCCGGCAGACTTAAAGGGTTCGAAGGAGTTAATAGGCCACAGACTTTTCTTGTAGGTTACTAAGTCATTTACCACAGTGGACACGCGTTCATCAGAGTGTGGTGCACTTGATCTAGTACAAACGTTGGGAAATTCCTCCTGGACTACGTTCTAACACCCGGAAAAGTGTGTCGTCGCTTAATGCTACCCAGCGCCTTTGGATCTTTTGATAGCAGTCGTCGGAATCTGGAGGACTCGTTCTCACCTTCTTTACTTTCACAGAAGTTGATCCAAGAGACTTGCTTAGCCTTTTTTACCTCATTGTTGTACTTTTTTGATGATGCCTTATAGCAATCCCAATCTGCACTCAATTTGGTGTGGTTTTATTATACAGTCTCCTTGCATTCTGCCCCAAACTACGAAGGTCTTTGGTCCTCCATGCAGGTTGAGACCTTTTAGCCGGCTACGTAAGGGGACATGATTTCTCAAAGTTAACAAGCAAGGCTGCAGTAAATTCATCAACTGCTGCTTCCAGCTCGGTGTTGTCAGTGAAGTTATGCTTCAACGACAGTAGCTGTCTACCAACAAGTTCATTATAATGAACCCAGTTAGTCTTATTTGGGTTTCTGAAGGGGGGTTCATTACAAGTTACCATATTCAGAGTAAAAAGAATGTACCTGTGGTCCGAGAAGGAAGTCTCCTTGGACACTCTCCATCCTGAAAGAACATTATCATCAAGATTAGTCAAGGTTACGTCTATTACCTCCGATCTCCAACGTTACAAATCTTTAGGCCAGAATTTAAAATAAAATCATAAAGTGACTCACCTCGAGTGTTAATGTTAGAGCTTCCCCATAGAGAGTGGTGGGCGTTGGCGTCGCATCCTAAAACCAGCCTTGTTAAGCGTATATTGTCATGAACCAGCTTGCTCACTAACTCGTTTGGCGGGTTGATTTCTCATATGGTAAATAAACTGATTCGAGTAGTAACGATTTGTTGTTTTTCGTCTCTAACCTCACAGTTGTCTGATCACCATTGCTGTAATTATGTAGAAGGATTAGGTTTAAATTTTTCCTACCTACAATGCAGGTCCTCGCCTTATCTGTAGTGGTAGATGAGTACGTGATAAAATGTACATTGCTCAGTCCAGTTACCTTATTCTTAACCATATAGGGTTCCTGGATTAGAGCGATGTCAACTGAAGAGTTAGAGAGGGCAATTAGAAGTTCGTTTGTGGCTGCTTAGAGTGATGCAGATTAATCTGCACTACTCTTAGCTTACTCGAACTAGTTTCCTTTTGAGGTTTGAATGCGGAAGAGGCTGATACCAAATCCATATCGTACCTTTCCTTCTCTCTCTCTTAAGTACTATTCTGATTTTTTGTCAATTGCAACTTTGAAGATCAGACCACCACTTTCAGCACACTCCTTAGTCGATTGTATCGTCCAAATAGCTGTACTGTGACCGGCGTTCTGCTTCGCGAGCAGTTTCAGTGGATCAGTCTGAATTAATTCAGTTGGGATCAAAGCTGTCGCTGTCGGAGGCAGAACTTTGATTTGTGCGCCAGGCCAGGGGGCTTCCACGTTATCTACGGCCCATCGAAGAAAGTACAAGGACTTAATGTTGGCATATTTGATAAGCTTAATACCATATTTCCATTGCTCTCCATCGAAGATTACATCGATACTGCTCCACCTATCCGATAGTGTTAGATTGAGCAGCTTCGCTTCTAGTAGCTTCCAATTGGAAGGGCTTATCCTCCCGTCGAGGTCGGCCATATCTACTACCGCCACTTGCTGGACTAAGGTTTTCTGGGAAGGGATATCTGGTTTCCTACCTCGAGGTCGTGAATAGGACTTCAACACCTTTCTTGCTGGCCTAGACCCAGAGGGTTCTTTACCACCAGAAGGTATTACGCTCTGTTGGACTTGACGGTAAGGTGTTAACTTTCCTGCTTCGTTTTCGGCGGTCACATTATGACGCTTCTTCGCAGCCGGGTGCGACTCCTCGTTCGACCTCATCCGTTTCACAGTATTCTGTAAAGCAGAAGATCGTATTGAGGCCGCAGCTTGCCGTGACGTTGAGGGATCTTCGAAAAGAGGCAGAAAGCTGATGTAACCGCTAACACAGAGGGCGTCTCAACCAGAGAAGTGAGAGCAGAAGGTTTCAGCGGGGATTTCAACAGAACTGATCTCTTCACAATGGCGGGATGTCGTCGCTCATGTTGGAGAATCGTGTTTCAATTTGCTCTGATGAAACCCTTTTCTCTCATAGTTAGGCATCGCGAGCCTTTTTTGCAGATGACTCACTTCTTCCGCTTTAAGGGAGTTTACTCACAGGATATCCTGAGTCTAAAGCTCCTTGCCGCGTCAGAGTCGGTGAAGTAGCATTGGCATTGATCGCGACTGCAGCCTTGTTTTCCACCGGCGTAGATTTGTCTTGCCTACCTCTATCGAATTTCGGGGCGGAGAACTGTAGTTTCTCTATCCTCATCTGATAGGGTGAGGTCATCCATCAATCCCGCAGGCACGCTTTCCTGACTGAGTCCGATGAGAGATCCATCACTCCCCAATTCTGATAATTGCTGACAGAGCTCACCATATTGGGCGGAAATTTCTCTGCTCAGCGAGTCGATGTCCCTGAGCTCGGATTGTTCACTTCGCATAATCTAATCCAATACGAGATTCAGAGGTGACGGACTTGTAACGTTACACTGAAAAAAAAATAGTAATATAATTAATGACGACACATTCTTAAAATAAGTATGCGACCTCGGCATCAATTCAATCACAATTTTCATTAAAATAATGAAAATTTACATGTTTTTTACGAAATTTTCCTTAATTTAAAGTTTTTTCAATTTGAATTAATGACTATCTAATCATTAGTTTAGTGTGCGCCCGTCTTTAAATGTACGACTTTAAATTGAAGAAACTAATCATAATTTTTGTGACAATCCGCATTATTTTGAGTAATGTTTCAATACTTTTAAGGATTTTCTGCATTAAAACTATGACGTAGACATGTCATAGTTTTAATGCCGAATCGGATTTATTTGACAGTATGATTTATTTCAGTAATAAATTTAAGGCTATGTTCCCCTTAAAGGAAAGGCTGTCTTGGTAATAAATTTTATGACAATTGCCATTATTTTTATGAATACATACGAGAGAATTATAAATCTCTCTCCCTCTCTCGCTCGGAGAATCAGTTTTGTTTGTTAATGTGTGAATCAATAATTGTTATGCGATGCGAGAGCACTTCTACTCTCTGAAAATAAGAATAATTCTGTTGTTCGTTTTCTTTTAAATCGTCAGTTATTTACAAGCGATGGAGGGAAACGGTTGTTTGTTTTTCGGACGCGGATTGTGGACAAATGAGATTGCGGTGAATATGTAAATATACGTGCATACATACTCGTACGTGCATATTGCACCGAAAATAGTTTTATTATGGGCTCTTAACAGTTATTTTTGCTAAAGTATAGTAACAACAACAAATGAAACCGTCGTGTTCATGTGTGTATGTATGTGGTTATGCCGTCGGCGTCACCATCTATCTTGGTTATAAGGGAGTTCGTGCGTCAAAGTTATTTTTGCTGAATGTTATTTATGGTGATGTACATACGTTTTTGAAGGAGATCTTGTTAGTATGTCCTATAAAGAGATTTGTGCGAAAACTAAAAAATGGACGATAAAAATGTGAGCAATAGGTTTTGTAATACTGAAAGAGACAATAGGAAAATGTCTAGATACGTGAAATATAATATCATAACCCTGAAATAAACAACTTACAAAATTAACAAAACACAACACAGCAAAACACATTTTAATTGAAAGTATATATTTCATAAAAATAACTGCTGACAGCGCATAATGCAAAAATGTAAAATTATTGTGTTATTAATAATATATACATATAACTATCTTTTTTAATTTTTTAGTAAAACAATTTTAGAATGGGTCTTTTGGGAGAAGAGTAACAAATTCTACCAAATATTTCAACGTAAGTTATATATGAACGGTTGAAATAGTTCTCTTAGTTTACAGCGTTTTCCAATTGTGATACGATACAATTTATTTGTATATTTCTATTTGATTTCTTTTCAGAAAAAATAATTATTTTAATTTTAGATCGCGCAATATTTGAAGATCAATCTTATGGATATATGAAAAATGCAGTGCTGAATGCCATTTATAATTTACATCAAATAAGTGAGCATACACCGACACGGGAATCGAAAGAAAATATATTTGGAAACAAAGTTTGTAAGTATTATGTATTTGTGAAAAAAATTTATTTTATTTGAAAATCAAGAAATTTAGTTTTCTAATTAATATATTAGAACAAAATATATTTGCGAACTGTTGTAAGATTAGGCCCATATGATCCAATTTTTACATCGTCTCCTTTATAAACGGTAATATACATATGTATATTGGCTTATAATTTGGTCCATGGGATATTTTTGCTTTTTGACATCAAAATAATAAGCCTTTTTTGTTCAAAAATAATATGTAAATAAGTTGCTTGCTTATCACGAAGTATTGAATAAAAATAAATATAAAAAAATCGGTTAAATATTAGTTTTGTATGAAAATTTAATATGAACCAAATGGTCTCTTAATCTAGAATTAATACATATTTTCCAATCTAACATCAGGATTAAGAATGTCGTAAGCAGCATTAACTAATTATTATTTATATTATTCCTATTCGTCTCTTTTTGACAATCCATCAAAGAAATTTATAGCTATGAAAAATTATTTGTGTGTGTCAAATATTATATAGGTATTTGGAGTGTACCCTAAACATATGTACGTTGCAAGCTGAATATGTTTGGGGCAATATACTACAGAAGCAATTTTCCAGCGTGTATTCAATTTTATAAAATTTTTATTTGAATTTCAGCCAAATTCAATGTCCAAAATTATTTAAGGTTCCAAGGAAAATTGTTCATGGATGTTTGGGAAACATATCGTCGGTGCGCCGACAAAAACTCCTATGTGTAATTTTTCGAATTTTTTTTTATTGTCGAATTAGAACGTCCTAGTGGTCAAACGACTACCCACCAAAGCAGTTTGCGCTATCTTGACCGGTTCCGAAGTTACCAAAAACTCCTATGTGTATCCCTCTATAGCAATGCTCCGACAAAAACTCCTATGTGTTGTAGGCACAGCCTGTCCCAAGAGATAGAAGGTGGGCTTAGATTCACGCCAAAAACCGGCTAATGAGGTTTTGTTCAGAATCATCTCCTATATTCGACAATGAATAGATCAAAATTGGATCTGCTTCCATTCGCGAGTTATCGCGAAAACAGTACTTTTACTCAAAACAAACTTAATAGCTTTGATTTGTAAAGAAAAACGCGGAAATTTAGAACTGTAACGCAATTTATTTTAAATATGATTATTTGTAAGACGTCCGCGACATTTGCTATGTTTTTATATTGCGAATTTTGTGTAATCCATAAAATCGACTTACACCGCCAAATTTTTCCAAAAATATTATACCGAATTTAATAAGATTAATATATTTGCATTCTATAATCTCTGAGGAATAGATTAATATCAGCATTTTCGCGAAAAATATCCCTCGACGAATAAATTTTGTACAAAAAAAAAATTAGTTCGGAATTATTTTACTATATAATGCTATTATCTCGCGAATTAACAGTTCTAAGGAAAGGTAGTCAAAGGAAGTTTGGGAGATAAGCGAAAGGCCTACAACTCTTTCTTTAACAAACAAAACGTATAGTAATTTGGTAAGGATTTACAGTGTGTTAAAACTTTTGTATGCTTTTCCCTTTATATGAGGCATATTTTGATTTGACACATTGTAAATCCCTACCAAATTATTATAATTTTTTTTTAAAGAAAGACTTGTAGTCGTTTTTAATATATCCCAAACATTCTTTGACCACTTTTTCCTAGGACTGACCGTTCGCGTAATAATAGCATTATATAGTTAAATAATTCTGAACTTAAATGTTTTTTGTTCAAAATGTATTCGTCGCGGGATGTTTATGGCGGAAATGCTAGTGTCAATCTATCCCTCAGAAATCATGGAATGTAAATATATTAATTTTATTAAATTCGCAATAATATTTTTGTAAAAATTTAGCGGTGTAAGTCGAATTTTTGGATTACAAAAATTTTGCTATAGGATAATATAGCAAATATCGCGGACATTACAAATGTTCATATTTATGGGAAATAA
The DNA here is from genome assembly GCA_963930755.1 of Eudasyphora cyanicolor. NCBI lineage: Eukaryota > Metazoa > Arthropoda > Insecta > Diptera > Muscidae > Eudasyphora > Eudasyphora cyanicolor. The sequence continues at coordinate 99,307,466 of OZ005737.1, forward strand.
TGTTATAGTTTAAAACTTCCGCGTTTAAATGTAAATAAGTTCATTTTTTTGATTAAAAATTATATTTATCGCGAAAACTCGCGAAAGGAAGCAGATCAGTTTTTGATTTCTTCTTATCTGAGTAGAGGGAATAATTCTGCACAAAACCTCATTAGCCGTTTTTAGCCACAATCCAGGCCAACTTTCGTTTGCTTGAGGTACGCTGTAAACATTCAAATATCAAAACTCCTATGTGTAATTTTTTTGTTTTATAAATATTTAAAATGCTCCAAACAAAACATCCTATGTGTCGATTTTCATGAAAACCATTTACCACGTCATGGACTTTTCACATAAACGGTTTTTGTTATGATATATTGGTGGTAAATAATTAAAAGAAAAATTCAAAAATCTGATATATTAAAAATATCGCGATTTGACGAAATAGCAACGTTTTTTGTCTCTCCTGAAAACTAGTAAAAAACCACATAAGAGTTTTCGTCGGCGCACCGACGATATAGAAAAGTGAATCCACTATAAGTTTACAAATCGATAACAAATATACGAAACTTCAAATATTTCGTTGGTGTGTTGGCCGGTTTATCTTTATACATACAACTAAAATACTGTTTTAGATAATAAAATGTTTAAAGTTATCCGTAATATGTATTATACATTTATTGTATTTTCTAATATTAGGGGCCTGTTTAATATATTCTAACGCAGGTTAGAAATATTTTAGGAACAAGCTTTTTACATGATTTCCTACAGACACAACGAATTATAAACTTCTGCGATTTATAGATTTCTCGGAATAATTGAGTAATTTTTGATCGTTCGCAGTAGACGAACGAAAAAAAGTTACAGAAACAGTACCTAAAATAACAAACCCAATTTTTAGAAAAAGGAAGTGTTGTGTTTTGAATTTATCGTGATAACTTGTATACAAAAATCATATTTTCTACGAATATTGAAGTGGTTTCAGTGGCTTTAAAACAAATGATTCTATAGTATGAGTGGCATTAGACTAAATACAATGAAGGATTTTTTCCTACATATTTTAAAAAACCTTATTTATGCTTTAAATTAATTACCAGTATATGCTTGTATTAAGGACATACATTTTAAAATGTAATACGATAATGTTTTAAATTTTATGATATTCTACTACACATAAGCACGAGTCATACTTAAATTTACGAAAAAACTTGCTTATTTTAAGACCAAAATTAGTTAGTTTTATTACCAAATGTTCTTGATTCTATGAAATGCATCATCAAAACAAGTACTATTCATGTCTTTGAATTAACTATAAAATATTGTTATTTTTATAGCGATTGTCTTTGGCTCGAAATCATTGCCGAAATCTTAAACTTTACGACAAATTCTTTGATTTTCAGTACGCTTTTTTTTAGTGTATGACGGACTATATTCGGACGGGCAATAACACTCCTAGGTAGGGGACTGGAGCAAATTGAGATGGAGATCGGACTAACAGAGAGACAGTCAGTAGGAATTGTTTGGGATGAAAGCAAAATGCTACTGGTAATTGTTGTAGTTGTAATGGTTCTGTTTGTTGTTTTAATTGAGTTCATAATTTGGTCCCACGAGTGTAAGGGAAGAGAGGTCGGCCATAGCATAGCCCCCATTACTATGGTAAGGACATGGCGAAGAAACCTAAAAATACTCGATGAGGCTCCCAGATATCATCGACCGACTACGAAATTTTAATAAACACCGATAGACACAGGGTCGCATAACACCTCGACATTGGGGGGATACTTTTATAGTAAAGTATCACTACCATATCTAGCAAATGGAGCTATAGAGGAGGCCCATGGTGAAAGGGAATTACCTCATATAAACCTTTGGCCTGTTGTCGATGAAGCATAGGGTGCTATCGACCGCTGATTGTCCGGGACTGCTTATTTGAGCTACAGCACTTATTCGCAGCTAACCTATATATCTAAAGGCCACTATTCGCAACCTGTGACCCGTCCAGTGGCCTTCAGCTCGGCCCTCGCGAAGACAAACCTTCAATATTTCCGTGGAGCACGCCATACAGGGGGCGATAATCCGCATGTTTTACCACCTTTGTCTCACTATTTTTCTAGAATCAAAGGAAAGAGCAAGGCGAAATGACACAGACGGTGGAACACCTCGGCAGCCTGCGAACAGACTAAACTGCTTTGGGACGAAATTTGAATAATAACAGGACACAATTCCTTAGGAAATCACATGGTAAAAATCGGCATCAGAAATTATGATTTATGTAGGTGCCCAGCAAAAAAAGAGCATCCAAAGAAGCAATAAAAATCCCCAACTTATGATCCGGAATTTGTTCTAATTTGGATTTTCACCAATGAATTTAACAAGGGGTTGTCGCGCCGGGGAAGTACTTCTTTGTCACCACTTTTGCACAAGTTCTTTTAAAGCACTGTAAGATTTGCTTTTTTGGTGTTGTATTTATTTGATGAATGTATGTCGTTCTTATTAACATCTTTGGGTCCAGAGATCTCTTATTTTAAAGGAATAAAAATGTTGACGTAGGGAAGGGAACGTATAAATAATATACTATTGGCCAAAGAGATCAACGATCATATATGTGTATGTTTAGGACATTTGAAGATGTTTGCAATCTGTATGGTGTAGCTGGCTGTTGAAAAATGTGACCGAATGACCCCATAGTATAATTTCTAGTAACATTTTCGCAAATGGTCAACATTCTCACTAATAAAAAAGTATTTTTTATTTTACACTGTAATACATACCACATTTGTGCGGCGCTATGTATTTTCCGTAGCCCCGGTTCAGAGAGTAGTAAAGTACCACAGTGTGGTACAGTAAGTACTCGTATGATATGGTACATTTAATCCCCATAATTTCTTTTAAATTATTTTATTATAACCTAAACCACACTGTGGTGCAATTTATTATACTTTTATGCATTTGTTTCTAACACCCAAAAGGAAAAGAGATATATAGAACCATCGTTCATTATACCGATCGACTTGAAATCGCTTTCTGAACCGATTTAGCTGTGTCAGTCTGTGCATGTATTCTTTTAATCAATGTGCAGGTCACAAATATAGTCCGATCTCAAAGAAATTTTGCACAAATCTTTATTTTGGGACAAGACAATTCGTATTGAAATTGAAAGACGATCCGAATTTAGATATGTGGCCTGTTTCTGTAACCTATTTTCTTTCGTCTACGATATTCGATATTCATGAAATTTGGTAAAGAGTATCATATTTTAACAGTTAATATCTGTGTGAACAATATCCGTTCAAATTTACATATAGCCCGACATACTCGTATGGATGTGTTCCTTCCGATTTGGCATATATGTAAGCTCCATAGAAGTCATATTTTAGTCAAATGTACTATATTTTGTACAAAGGATTTTTTTTAATCCGAGAATGAACGATCTCTAGCAAGGTTGGAAAAATGCGTTTTCATGTTTTACTTTAGATCATTATTAAATTTGACAAAAATAGATGTTCAAAATATCAACAAGAGAGCAACTTCAAAGGTTAAATAGATGAATACAGTACGTCCAGTTTAATACAATGTGGTTTACGCCTTTTGTGCTTTATCAAAAACGAGCACTTGATGTTACGTCTTTTTTTCTTTCTTCTTTTTTCTTCAAAAAAAAAATCGTGATTTTTAGCTAAAAACTAATTTTCATTTTTTGAGGGTTACGCATTTTTGGTGACGATATATCAACATTTTTGGAAAGGATAAAGTGTTATTAATAAATTCAGTTTTTATCGCAATCCAATGTACTACAATTCCACAATTTAACATATTTCGAAGAAAATCAGCATACTTTAAAATGACGTTATGTTATTTTAATCAACTATAAAAAAAGTCGACTTTTAGGTCCGATAAATCGACCTAGACGACTGAAACGAAATTCGGTTGATGAAAAGTCGAAAGTCGACTAGCCAGAACCATTCACTAATTCTGATATAGCCACCATATAAATATATACTTCTTCCGCTTTTGCCCTTTAGCACCATAGAAGTAGTATTTTACATATATTTCATAGCCGTCACATATATGTTCATTCCGATCTGGACTTTTATCACTTCAGAAGCTTTATTTTACATCCAATCGTTTTGAAATTATGCATTCTAGGGTTAATAATTTATATTCCGAAATTACATTTTGGTTAGTTATTTAAAAGAACTTCATTAAATGCAGAAAAAATGTTCATACTTATGATTTGGAAGTACTTCTTTTATTTTTTGCTGGGTGGTTTGGCGACGCTGTCTACTCGGAAGACAGTTACCACTTCCTTTGTCAGTGCCCTGCCTTAAGCAAAAGAAGAAACAAGATACTCGGCTCCTTTTCTTTTCAGGCTATGACTGAAATTATGGCAGTCATTAGGTCATCAAAATGGAATCCGCGATACAATATGACACTCGGGGACAAACTGGCAATATAAGAAATCCCGCCACAATAGCAATAATAAAATGGATCGGAAGAGCAGAATACAACATGAGGAACAACAATGGATCAAACCTGGTCTAGTTTTAGACACTAGGATAGCTCTAGTGCCATCCTCTTATAACCTAACGTAACCTATTGTTATTTCTGTTGTCTGATTTTGATTTTTTGTAAAAAATATGGTATTTTTTTTAAAAATGTTGTCCACTGCACTTACTTTATCGATGTAAACACTACTTTTAAGTAATTTGTAGCCCTCACAATTGTCTTAAAATTGAGGTCAATTTGACATTGACCGGCTGTTTTGTTTCCAAAATATATTCAAACAAGTAAAAGCGTTAAGTTCGGCCATGCCGAATCTTATATACCCTCCACCATGGATAGCATGTGACCTCACAAAATAACTCAAACCTAAAGAAAATAACACCGAAAAACAAAAAAATATAGTAGATGAGAACATTAGGAAACATATAGTAGATGAGAACAGTAGGAATCACAGCAAGTTAGATGCTATATATGGGGGCTATATCAAAACATTGACCGATATGGCCCATTTGCAATCCCTAACTATAAGAATTTGTTATCAAACTAGCTCTATTATTGCGGACTGTAGCGTGATTACCACAGACGGATTGAGGGACGGACGGACAAACGGACATGGCTAAATCGTCTTAGAATTTTACGACGATTAAGAATATATATACTTTATGGGGTCTCAGATCAATATTTAGAGGTGTTACAAACGGAGTGACAAAATGAATATACCCCCCATCCTATGGTGGAGGGTATAAAAATGCATTATTCACCTACGTAAAATAGTGCTGTGGTACGTTTTGGGTCTAAACTGGACCACATCAGCCTGGAACGTATGCAGTTCCTGACTAATGACCACCTGTCATATGTTGCCGTAAGAGCACAATCTCTCAAGAGTGTACATAAGGTATTTCCTAGTCTTGCAAGTTCATCTGCCTTACAGTTCCCTGCAATATCCCTGTGGCGCGGCATACATATCAGGTGAATATTGAACTGTTCAGCCATCTCGTTAGGAGATCTGCGATAGTCGAGGGCAGTTTTTGAATTCAGGAATATAGTTGCCAGGGACTCGATACCAGCCTGACTATTAGAGAAAATATTTATACCGACTTTGGTCAGCACATTCATTTTCAGCCATTCCGCTACCTCTTTAATAGCTAAGATTTCTGCCTGGTAAACTCTACAGTGATCAGGCAGTCTTTTTGCTATTGATACCTGAAGTTCCACAGAATAGAAGTTAATAAATCTCCTCTGTCCTGCGATACGACTATTCCATTCTGATCTATCAGGTATAAGACTGAGATACAAAGAGTGGTTCAGTAATAGTGTAATCAACTGTGCCCGGAAGGTCAGGCATATCCGTAGCCATTTCCTAAACATAGCGACAGTTCCCTGAGTCTATTCGCAGTGCATGCGGCATATTGCACAGCTATAATATCCAGTGGCATTAAATGTAGTATAACATTTCAAACAATTTTCGTTGGAACTTTTAATGATTGTGAACATTGAATTTGAATTTCATAACCCTGAAATAAACAACTTACAAAATTAACAAAACACAACACAGCAAAACACATTTTAATTGAAAGTATATATTTCATAAAAATAACTGCTGACAGCGCATAATGCAAAAATGTAAAATTATTGTGTTATTAATAATATATACATATAACTATCTTTTTTAATTTTTTAGTAAAACAATTTTAGAATGGGTCTTTTGGGAGAAGAGTAACAAATTCTACCAAATATTTCAACGTAAGTTATATATGAACGGTTGAAATAGTTATCTTAGTTTACAGCGTTTTCCAATTGTGATACGATACAATTTATTTGTATATTTCTATTTGATTTCTTTTCAGAAAAAATAATTATTTTAATTTTAGATCGCGCAATATTTGAAGATCAATCTTATGGATATATGAAAAATGCAGTGCTGAATGCCATTTATAATTTACATCAAATAAGTGAGCATACACCGACACGGGAATTGAAAGAAAATATATTTGGAAACAAAGTTTGTAAGTATTATGTATTTGTGAAAAAAATTTATTTTATTTGAAAATCAAGAAATTTAGTTTTCTAATTAATATATTAGAACAAAATATATTTGCGAACTGTTGTAAGATTAGGCCCATATGATCCAATTTTTACATCGTCTCCTTTATAAACGGTAATATACATATGTATATTGGCTTATAATTTGGTCCATGGGATATTTTTGCTTTTTGACATCAAAATAATAAGCCTTTTTTGTTCAAAAATAATATGTAAATAAGTTGCTTGCTTATCACGAAGTATTGAATAAAAATAAATATAAAAAAATCGGTTAAATATTAGTTTTGTATGAAAATTTAATATGAACCAAATGGTCTCTTAATCTAGAATTAATACATATTTTCCAATCTAACATCAGGATTAAGAATGTCGTAAGCAGCATTAACTAATTATTATTTATATTATTCCTATTCGTCTCTTTTTGACAATCCATCAAAGAAATTTATAGCTATGAAAAATTATTTGTGTGTGTCAAATATTATATAGGTATTTGGAGTGTACCCTAAACATATGTACGTTGCAAGCTGAATATGTTTGGGGCAATATACTACAGAAGCAATTTTCCAGCGTGTATTCAATTTTATAAAATTTTTATTTGAATTTCAGCCAAATTCAATGTCCAAAATTATTTAAGGTTCCAAGGAAAATTGTTCATGGATGTTTGGGAAACATATCGTCGGTGCGCCGACAAAAACTCCTATGTGTAATTTTTCGAATTTTTTTTTATTGTCGAATTAGAACGTCCTAGTGGTCAAACGACTACCCACCAAAGCAGTTTGCGCTATCTTGACCGGTTCCGAAGTTACCAAAAACTCCTATGTGTATCCCTCTATAGCAATGCTCCGACAAAAACTCCTATGTGTTGTAGGCACAGCCTGTCCCAAGAGATAGAAGGTGGGCTTAGATTCACGCCAAAAACCGGCTAATGAGGTTTTGTTCAGAATCATCTCCTATATTCGACAATGAATAGATCAAAATTGGATCTGCTTCCATTCGCGAGTTATCGCGAAAACAGTACTTTTACTCAAAACAAACTTAATAGCTTTGATTTGTAAAGAAAAACGCGGAAATTTAGAACTGTAACGCAATTTATTTTAAATATGATTATTTGTAAGACGTCCGCGACATTTGCTATGTTTTTATATTGCGAATTTTGTGTAATCCATAAAATCGACTTACACCGCCAAATTTTTCCAAAAATATTATACCGAATTTAATAAGATTAATATATTTGCATTCTATAATCTCTGAGGAATAGATTAATATCAGCATTTTCGCGAAAAATATCCCTCGACGAATAAATTTTGTACAAAAAAAAAATTAGTTCGGAATTATTTTACTATATAATGCTATTATCTCGCGAATTAACAGTTCTAAGGAAAGGTAGTCAAAGGAAGTTTGGGAGATAAGCGAAAGGCCTACAACTCTTTCTTTAACAAACAAAACGTATAGTAATTTGGTAAGGATTTACAGTGTGTTAAAACTTTTGTATGCTTTTCCCTTTATATGAGGCATATTTTGATTTGACACATTGTAAATCCCTACCAAATTATTATAATTTTTTTTTAAAGAAAGACTTGTAGTCGTTTTTAATATATCCCAAACATTCTTTGACCACTTTTTCCTAGGACTGACCGTTCGCGTAATAATAGCATTATATAGTTAAATAATTCTGAACTTAAATGTTTTTTGTTCAAAATGTATTCGTCGCGGGATGTTTATGGCGGAAATGCTAGTGTCAATCTATCCCTCAGAAATCATGGAATGTAAATATATTAATTTTATTAAATTCGCAATAATATTTTTGTAAAAATTTAGCGGTGTAAGTCGAATTTTTGGATTACAAAAATTTTGCTATAGGATAATATAGCAAATATCGCGGACATTACAAATGTTCATATTTATGGGAAATAATGTTATAGTTTAAAACTTCCGCGTTTAAATGTAAATAAGTTCATTTTTTTGATTAAAAATTATATTTATCGCGAAAACTCGCGAAAGGAAGCAGATCAGTTTTTGATTTCTTCTTATCTGAGTAGAGGGAATAATTCTGCACAAAACCTCATTAGCCGTTTTTAGCCACAATCCAGGCCAACTTTCGTTTGCTTGAGGTACGCTGTAAACATTCAAATATCAAAACTCCTATGTGTAATTTTTTTTGTTTTATAAATATTTAAAATGCTCCAAACAAAACATCCTATGTGTCGATTTTCATGAAAACCATTTACCACGTCATGGACTTTTCACATAAACGGTTTTTGTTATGATATATTGGTGGTAAATAATTAAAAGAAAAATTCAAAAATCTGATATATTAAAAATATCGCGATTTGACGAAATAGCAACGTTTTTTGTCTCTCCTGAAAACTAGTAAAAAAACACATAAGAGTTTTCGTCGGCGCACCGACGATATAGAAAAGTGAATCCACTATAAGTTTACAAATCGATAACAAATATACGAAACTTCAAATATTTCGTTGGTGTGTTGGCCGGTTTATCTTTATACATACAACTAAAATACTGTTTTAGATAATAAAATGTTTAAAGTTATCCGTAATATGTATTATACATTTATTGTATTTTCTAATATTAGGGGCCTGTTTAATATATTCTAACGCAGGTTAGAAATATTTTAGGAACAAGCTTTTTACATGATTTCCTACAGACACAACGAATTATAAACTTCTGCGATTTATAGATTTCTCGGAATAATTGAGTAATTTTTGATCGTTCGCAGTAGACGAACGAAAAAAAGTTACAGAAACAGTACCTAAAATAACAAACCCAATTTTTAGAAAAAGGAAGTGTTGTGTTTTGAATTTATCGTGATAACTTGTATACAAAAATCATATTTTCTACGAATATTGAAGTGGTTTCAGTGGCTTTAAAACAAATGATTCTATAGTATGAGTGGCATTAGACTAAATACAATGAAGGATTTTTTCCTACATATTTTAAAAAACCTTATTTATGCTTTAAATTAATTACCAGTATATGCTTGTATTAAGGACATACATTTTAAAATGTAATACGATAATGTTTTAAATTTTATGATATCCTACTACACATAAGCACGAGTCATACTTAAATTTACGAAAAAACTTGCTTATTTTAAGACCAAAATTAGTTAGTTTTATTACCAAATGTTCTTGATTCTATGAAATGCATCATCAAAACAAGTACTATTCATGTCTTTGAATTAACTATAAAATATTGTTATTTTTATAGCGATTGTCTTTGGCTCGAAATCATTGCCGAAATCTTAAACTTTACGACAAATTCTTTGATTTTCAGTACGCTTTTTTTTAGTGTATGACGGACTATATTCGGACGGGCAATAACACTCCTAGGTAGGGGACTGGAGCAAATTGAGATGGAGATCGGACTAACAGAGAGACAGTCAGTAGGAATTGTTTGGGATGAAAGCAAAATGCTACTGGTAATTGTTGTAGTTGTAATGGTTCTGTTTGTTGTTTTAATTGAGTTCATAATTTGGTCCCACGAGTGTAAGGGAAGAGAGGTCGGCCATAGCATAGCCCCCATTACTATGGTAAGGACATGGCGAAGAAACCTAAAAATACTCGATGAGGCTCCCAGATATCATCGACCGACTACGAAATTTTAATAAACACCGATAGACACAGGGTCGCATAACACCTCGACATTGGGGGGATACTTTTATAGTAAAGTATCACTACCATATCTAGCAAATGGAGCTATAGAGGAGGCCCATGGTGAAAGGGAATTACCTCATATAAACCTTTGGCCTGTTGTCGATGAAGCATAGGGTGCTATCGACCGCTGATTGTCCGGGACTGCTTATTTGAGCTACAGCACTTATTCGCAGCTAACCTATATATCTAAAGGCCACTATTCGCAACCTGTGACCCGTCCAGTGGCCTTCAGCTCGGCCCTCGCGAAGACAAACCTTCAATATTTCCGTGGAGCACGCCATACAGGGGGCGATAATCCGCATGTTTTACCACCTTTGTCTCACTATTTTTCTAGAATCAAAGGAAAGAGCAAGGCGAAATGACACAGACGGTGGAACACCTCGGCAGCCTGCGAACAGACTAAACTGCTTTGGGACGAAATTTGAATAATAACAGGACACAATTCCTTAGGAAATCACATGGTAAAAATCGGCATCAGAAATTATGATTTATGTAGGTGCCCAGCAAAAAAAGAGCATCCAAAGAAGCAATAAAAATCCCCAACTTATGATCCGGAATTTGTTCTAATTTGGATTTTCACCAATGAATTTAACAAGGGGTTGTCGCGCCGGGGAAGTACTTCTTTGTCACCACTTTTGCACAAGTTCTTTTAAAGCACTGTAAGATTTGCTTTTTTGGTGTTGTATTTATTTGATGAATGTATGTCGTTCTTATTAACATCTTTGGGTCCAGAGATCTCTTATTTTAAAGGAATAAAAATGTTGACGTAGGGAAGGGAACGTATAAATAATATACTATTGACCAAAGAGATCAACGATCATATATATGTATGTTTAGGACATTTGAAGATGTTTGCAATCTGTATGGTGTAGCTGGCTGTTGAAAAATGTGACCGAATGACCCCATAGTATAATTTCTAGTAACATTTTCGCAAATGGTCAACATTCTCACTAATAAAAAAGTATTTTTTATTTTACACTGTAATACATACCACATTTGTGCGGCGCTATGTATTTTCCGTAGCCCCGGTTCAGAGAGTAGTAAAGTACCACAGTGTGGTACAGTAAGTACTCGTATGATATGGTACATTTAATCCCCATAATTTCTTTTAAATTATTTTATTATAACCTAAACCACACTGTGGTGCAATTTATTATACTTTTATGCATTTGTTTCTAACACCCAAAAGGAAAAGAGATATATAGAACCATCGTTCATTATACCGATCGACTTGAAATCGCTTTCTGAACCGATTTAGCTGTGTCAGTCTGTGCATGTATTCTTTTAATCAATGTGCAGGTCACAAATATAGTCCGATCTCAAAGAAATTTTGCACAAATCTTTATTTTGGGACAAGACAATTCGTATTGAAATTGAAAGACGATCCGAATTTAGATATGTGGCCTGTTTCTGTAACCTATTTTCTTTCGTCTACGATATTCGATATTCATGAAATTTGGTAAAGAGTATCATATTTTAACAGTTAATATCTGTGTGAACAATATCCGTTCAAATTTACATATAGCCCGACATACTCGTATGGATGTGTTCCTTCCGATTTGGCATATATGTAAGCTCCATAGAAGTCATATTTTAGTCAAATGTACTATATTTTGTACAACGGATTTTTTTAAATCCGAGAATGAACGATCTCTAGCAAGGTTGGAAAAATGCGTTTTCATGTTTTACTTTAGATCATTATTAAATTTGACAAAAATAGATGTTCAAAATATCAACAAGAGAGCAACTTCAAAGGTTAAATAGATGAATACAGTACGTCCAGTTTAATACAATGTGGTTTACGCCTTTTGTGCTTTATCAAAAACGAGCACTTGATGTTACGTCTTTTTTTCTTTCTTCTTTTTTCTTCAAAAAAAAATCGTGATTTTTAGCTAAAAACTAATTTTCATTTTTTGAGGGTTACGCATTTTTGGTGACGATATATCAACATTTTTGGAAAGGATAAAGTGTTATTAATAAATTCAGTTTTTATCGCAATCCAATGTACTACAATTCCACAATTTAACATATTTCGAAGAAAATCAGCATACTTTAAAATGACGTTATGTTATTTTAATCAACTATAAAAAAAGTCGACTTTTAGGTCCGATAAATCGACCTAGACGACTGAAACGAAATTCGGTTGATGAAAAGTCGAAAGTCGACTAGCCAGAACCATTCACTAATTCTGATATAGCCACCATATAAATATATACTTCTTCCGCTTTTGCCCTTTAGCACCATAGAAGTAGTATTTTACATATATTTCATAGCCGTCACATATATGTTCATTCCGATCTGGACTTTTATCACTTCAGAAGCTTTATTTTACATCCAATCGTTTTGAAATTATGCATTCTAGGGTTAATAATTTATATTCCGAAATTACATTTTGGTTAGTTATTTAAAAGAACTTCATTAAATGCAGAAAAAATGTTCATACTTATGATTTGGAAGTACTTCTTTTATTTTTTGCTGGGTGGTTTGGCGACGCTGTCTACTCGGAAGACAGTTACCACTTCCTTTGTCAGTGCCCTGCCTTAAGCAAAAGAAGAAACAAGATACTCGGCTCCTTTTCTTTTCAGGCTATGACTGAAATTATGGCAGTCATTAGGTCATCAAAATGGAATCCGCGATACAATATGACACTCGGGGACAAACTGGCAATATAAGAAATCCCGCCACAATAGCAATAATAAAATGGATCGGAAGAGCAGAATACAACATGAGGAACAACAATGGATCAAACCTGGTCTAGTTTTAGACACTAGGATAGCTCTAGTGCCATCCTCTTATAACCTAACGTAACCTATTGTTATTTCTGTTGTCTGATTTTGATTTTTTGTAAAAAATATGGTATTTTTTTTAAAAATGTTGTCCACTGCACTTACTTTATCGATGTAAACACTACTTTTAAGTAATTTGTAGCCCTCACAATTGTCTTAAAATTGAGGTCAATTTGACATTGACCGGCTGTTTTGTTTCCAAAATATATTCAAACAAGTAAAAGCGTTAAGTTCGGCCATGCCGAATCTTATATACCCTCCACCATGGATAGCATGTGACCTCACAAAATAACTCAAACCTAAAGAAAATAACACCGAAAAACAAAAAAATATAGTAGATGAGAACATTAGGAAACATATAGTAGATGAGAACAGTAGGAATCACAGCAAGTTAGATGCTATATATGGGGGCTATATCAAAACATTGACCGATATGGCCCATTTGCAATCCCTAACTATAAGAATTTGTTATCAAACTAGCTCTATTATTGCGGACTGTAGCGTGATTACCACAGACGGATTGAGGGACGGACGGACAAACGGACATGGCTAAATCGTCTTAGAATTTTACGACGATTAAGAATATATATACTTTATGGGGTCTCAGATCAATATTTAGAGGTGTTACAAACGGAGTGACAAAATGAATATACCCCCCATCCTATGGTGGAGGGTATAAAAATGCATTATTCACCTACGTAAAATAGTGCTGTGGTACGTTTTGGGTCTAAACTGGACCACATCAGCCTGGAACGTATGCAGTTCCTGACTAATGACCACCTGTCATATGTTGCCGTAAGAGCACAATCTCTCAAGAGTGTACATAAGGTATTTCCTAGTCTTGCAAGTTCATCTGCCTTACAGTTCCCTGCAATATCCCTGTGGCGCGGCATACATATCAGGTGAATATTGAACTGTTCAGCCATCTCGTTAGGAGATCTGCGATAGTCGAGGGCAGTTTTTGAATTCAGGAATATAGTTGCCAGGGACTCGATACCAGCCTGACTATTAGAGAAAATATTTATACCGACTTTGGTCAGCACATTCATTTTCAGCCATTCCGCTACCTCTTTAATAGCTAAGATTTCTGCCTGGTAAACTCTACAGTGATCAGGCAGTCTTTTTGCTATTGATACCTGAAGTTCCACAGAATAGAAGTTAATAAATCTCCTCTGTCCTGCGATACGACTATTCCATTCTGATCTATCAGGTATAAGACTGAGATACAAAGAGTGGTTCAGTAATAGTGTAATCAACTGTGCCCGGAAGGTCAGGCATATCCGTAGCCATTTCCTAAACATAGCGACAGTTCCCTGAGTCTATTCGCAGTGCATGCGGCATATTGCACAGCTATAATATCCAGTGGCATTAAATGTAGTATAACATTTCAAACAATTTTCGTTGGAACTTTTAATGATTGTGAACATTGAATTTGGCTGAAATTAAAATAAAAATATTATAAAATTGTATACACGCTGAAAAATTGCTTCTGCAGTATATTGCTCCAAACATATTCAGCTTGAAACGTACATATGTTCAGGGTACACTCCAAATGCCTATATAATATTTGACACACACAAATAATATACGTTTGGGAGGATATTGTTCTAAACTATGATTCCATCCTAATATTTTTTATTTGGAAGTAATACGAGTATTTCCGAAACAACGATTTAATTGTATTTAAGTATTTTTTTGTAATTTATCTGTGCCTTAATTTAGATGCAAGTTTTCTATTTTTCAGATGTTCAATCTGCAAACAAATTTAATATGTTTGTAAAATTCGATTCAAATTTAAATCGTATAATTTTTCGTAGCTATAAATTGCTTTGACGGATTGTCAAAAAGAGATGAATAGGAATATTTATTAAATAATAATTAGTTAATGCAGCTTATGACATTCTTTATCCTGCTGTTAGACTGAAAAATATGTACAAATCCTAGATTAATAGACCATTTGGTCCATATTAAATTTCATACAAAACGAATATTTAACCCAATATTTTATATTTATTTTTATTCAATTCTTCGTGAAAGGAAAGAAACATATTTACATATTATTTTTGAACAAAATAGGCTTATTTTGATGTCGAAAAACAAAAATATTCCTTGGACCAAATTATAAGGCAATATATAAATATATTACCGTTTATAAAGGAGACGATGCAAAAATTGGAACAAATGGGCCTAATCTAACAACACGTTTAACTATAAAGTATAACACGAAATCTAGGAAAAATTTAAACTAAAATTCGAAAAAGTCAAAAAGTTTTAAAAATCTTTTTAAATAATATATATTTGGAAAACTCCTTTAAAAATAACTTTGTTTGTGTGAAAACACATATATTATTTGTGAAAGTCAGTTCGCAAATATATTTTTTTCTAATATATTAATAATAATACTTACACATTTTGTTTCCAAATATATTTTCTTTCAATTCAAACATTCCCGTGTAGGTGTATGCTCACTTATTTGTTGTAATTTATAAATGGCATTCAGCACTGCATTTTTCATATATCCATAACATTTATCTTCAAATATTGCGCGATCTTAAATTAAAATAATTAAATTTGTTCTGAAAAGAAATCAAATATAAAAAATACACATAAATTTTATCGTACCACAATTGGTAAACACTGAAAACTAAGAGAAATATTTCAACCGTTCATATATAATACTTACGTTGAAATATTTGGTAGAATTTGTCACTCTTTTCCCAAAAGATCCATTCTAAAATTGTTTTACTAAAAAAATTAAAAAAGATAGTTTTATGTATAACATATTAATAACACAATAATTTTACATTTCTGCATTATGTGCTGTTAGCAGTTATTTTTAATAAATATATACATTAAATTAAATTGTGTTGTGTTTTGTAATTGCCAATAAGTTGTTTATTTAAGGGTTATAATATTATATTTCTCGTATCTACACATTTTCCTACTGTATCTTTCAGTGTTACAAAACCTATTACTCACATTTTTATCGTCCATTTTTTAGTGTTTGCACAAATCTCTTCACAGGACTTACTAAAAAGATCTACTATAAAAACGTATGTACATCACCATAAATAACATGCAGCAAAAATAAATATGACGCACGCACTCTCTTATCACCAAGATCGATGGTGACGCCGACGGCATAACCACATACATACACACATGTACCCGACGGTTGCATTTGTTGTTGTTACTATGCTTTAGCAAAAATAACTGTTAACAGCCGCAATCTCCTTTTTTCACAATCCGCGTTCACAGACAACCGTCTCCCTCCATCGCTTGCAAATAACTGAGGATTTTAAAGAAAACGAACAACAGAATTATTTTCTATTTTCAGAGAGTAGAAGAGCTCTCGCATCACCATAATAATTATTGATTTACACATCACTGATGGAATTTCAAAAAAATCAAATTGTACCACGGCGTTAACAAAATTGTACCAAATTGAAGCAAATTGTACCATATAAGAAATCGTAATTTTTGTTAAAAATAATAAAAAACTTATTGTAAATTGTGTTCCGCACCAAATCTGGTAAGTACCAGCTTCAAACGCATTGCCTTTGACACTGATGGAATTTCAAAAAAGCGAATTTTACCACAGCGCCAGGAAAATTTTACCAAATGTTCGTTTTATTTACAAAAACAAAAAAAGCAATTCAATTGTTGTGAACAAATCTTATATATATAAAAGAAAGTGATGTTAGTTACTACGCTTATAACTCGAGAACGCCTGGACCGATTTCGGTGATTAGCACCAATTCGGACAGGACTCCGGCCAAATAAGAAGAATACACAAGAAAATTTTGGAAAAAAGTCGGAAAATTGGGAAAATCGAAAATTGCTATTTCTTGCGAGATTCCTACTGTTCCTATCTACTACTCTCTTTTTGAATCCATTTTTTTTTATTAATTTTCTATTAAACAAAAAAGTTTTCTATTAACCTACTGTTCCTATCTACTACTCTCTTTTTGAATCCAATTTTTTTTATTAATTTTCTATTAAACAAAAAAGTTTTCTATTAAACATATGTACGAGTATGTGCTATTTTTCTTGCTGCAATTCATTCGAGTTTTGCGTATTGTTACACTGATTTCGCGTATCACATCGACAAACGGTACAAGCATTGCGAGGTTATCTTATTGGATTGCGGGCACTGCAAAATCATAATTTCGGATGAATGCACGATGGCGCATAAACGAGCTCTGGAGGCAGTTGACCGAACGATGAAGGATTTACGACGTGATTTGAGACAATTTGGTGAGTCTATGATATTGCTCTCCGGAGATTTTCGTCAAACGCTTCCCGTCATCCCGAAATCTACTGCCGATGAAATTAATGCATGCCTGAAATCGTGGTCTTTGTGGCGGCATGTCAAGAAGTTGAAATTGACCACGAACATGAGAGTCGCGTTGTAGAACGACTCATCGGCTCTTGAATTCTCGAAACAACTGTTGGCGCTTGGCAATGGCCAAATTACTGTTGATGTTTCCACTGCATTGATATTGTTCCCGGCAAATTTTTGCGAGTTCACATCGTCGAACGAGGAACTCATCACCAAAGTGTTTCCAAATCTCGATTAGATTAGTGAACGGGCAATATTAGCAGCGAAGAATAAGGACGTCGATAGCATGAATTTTATTATTCAAAGTAAAATCGAACTCGCTTGATGTGCCAGGAGCTCCGCCGCATAATTTACAGCTGAAGGTGGAATCGATCATAATCATGTTGCGGAATCTGAATCATCCGAAATTGTGCATAGTTCGCGGTTGTCCATTATGAAACTGATGGACAATGTGATTCAGGCGACGATCATCAAGGGAAAATTCAAAGGAGAGGAAGTCCTTATCCCACGAATTCCGATTATTCCAACTGATCTTTCATTCCAATTCAAGCGGATTCAGTTCCCTGTACGATTAGCTTTTACGATGACAATCAATAAATCTCAAGACAAATCGTAGGAAGTCTGTGGAATTAATCTCGAATTTCCCTGTTTTTCGCACGGTCATCTGTACGTTGCCTGTCTTCTGTCTTCGTTGTTTGTTGTTTATCACATCGCTCTCTACTGATTTCGATTCCTTTTAAACAAATCCCATTAAAATTTTAACTATCTGTGTTTTATTATCACTCTGGAGTTTATCTGAAGGCGTTAAATTGGGGCGAGGCGAAGTTCGCCGGGTCCGCTAGTAACCTTATATTTTAATAAATGTTTTCTTAATCTTAGATGAATTATTTCATATTTTTTCCACTTGAAAAGTATTATTCAGTCCAATAATGCATTTGTTGCCATTTCATTACTTGTTATATTAATATTCGATATCATTTGAGCCAAATTTGGATCATAACAATTTTTCAAATTTGATGACATAAAATCTTTGCTTTGAATAAGAGAAGATAACGTATTTATCTGCAGTTTGTTTGTTAATTTAGTTTTTATCAAAATTTACACTAAAAGATAAAATGCCTTGTACAACTCTATAAATGTTGGGGAACAAAGATTCGTTCAACGTATTTTTCATAACGGATACCTTTTTCCAAAAGTCTGCAATGTTTAGATCAGCACACATCTCCAAATCAGAAGTATCAGTAATAGCTCTATATTCACAATTGATTGCGTCAATATTTTTAATTTCATTAGCAAATAATTTTAAGATGAATTGAACAATACTGTTATTTTCCCCATTCAAAACATGTTTTGGCGCAAATATTTTGAAATTGCGTAGATAAAAATCTTGGAAGTTGAATTTTGACTTCAATTCCTGTAAAACTTTAATATAAAACTGCTTTACATTGTCTTTAAACATTAATATATCATTATAAGGGATTTCGTTATCAGATATGAAAACTTCAACGGCTGTACCACAGAAGACATTTTCGGGTGGAAGCTGGCAATCTAAATTTATATTTTGTATTTCAAACCCGTCAACAGAACATTTTCTAAGGACATTTCTTGCAATTTGTTTAAACAAAAAAGTTAATCTCTCGAGTATTACATGTATTTTAGCATCAGCACTTTCGGTATTAATTGCGTTAATTATTTTTAAACCGTACGAAAGAAAGAGAAAATATAATTTAATAATTTTATCATTAATTTCAAAATTTTAAAGTGTAAAGAAATATGTTAGTGGCTCCCACTGTTCAATAATTCTATCGATAGTAGTTTGTCTGGACAGCCATCTAGTTGATGCAAATTTCAAAATTGTATGTTCCTCTGCGTTAAAATATCTCTGAAATTCAGCAAAATCATCTTTTCGTATTGAACTCTTACAGAAAAATTTATTGATTGCTCCCATCAAATTGTCTATTGTTTTAGGCAAACATACTGATGCATGTTGCGAAACTAAATTCAAATTATGACATATACACCCACTGACGTATAAATTTGGTCTAATTTCTTTCAATCGAGCTTGGACACCGTTGACTCTTCCCATCATAGTTGAACAATTGTCCGCACCAAATCCTATTAAATTGTTCAAAGGGATATCATTGTCCGTTAACATTTTCATAACTGTCTTAAAAATGGTTTCTGCGGTTACATAATTCATATGCACCAGTCCCAAAAATCGATCAACACAACGTCAGTGCTTCGTACAGTCAGTGCTTTCATCAATAATAATTGAATAGTATTGTTGTTTACACAAAGTGGCAATTTGTTTTGTGTTTGAAGATCCAATACAATCCATAATATATTTCTGCGATTTTTTCGACTAATATTGAAGGTTTTAATTACGTTGGAATCATCAATAGCATTTTTTAATAGACTATTAAGATGGTCCATAACACTGAATGGTAAATTGTGTTCCGCGACAAAACTGGTAAGCATCAACTCCAAACGTTTGGCTTTTGTGTTTGCGGAATCTGTCGTTTTAGTTTTTGCTATGAACTCATTAATCTTGGGAGTCTTTTTGGCTTCACTTTCAAATCGTTTGTGAACCTGTGATTCCGCGTACCTTTTTGTGTGAAACAGCCCCCCAGTCAATTGCGTTTTGCATAAAAAACAATATTTGCCGGTTTTGTCTTCCTTAAGCCAGGGGTAAAGTTCAACCCACTCTGTCCTTACTTTTCTTGGCGATGTTTGTCTTGTGGGTTTCTCAGATGATTGGCCGCTTGCCTGGCTATTTTGTTGAGACCTAAAATATTCATTGGATTTTTGTTACAACAATAAACAAATATATATATATTAATTTTATAGGTTACCTATTCAAAAATTTATCCATTTTTCATGGTAATTACTTTTTAAAAATCTTAAAATTCACAATTCAGATAGAAACTAAGTGTATTGAACAAGTTTATTTTGCACGTATAAATTTTGTATTTTATTTTGCTGGGTGCCGTTGTATTTTGTGTTCACATTTACATTTAAATTTCATTGCTTTTCTTCATCTTCTTCGTGTATTTCATCTTCGATTATTTTATCTCATCTTGTTATTGCCTCCTTCTTTCAACGTTTCTCTATTTTCAAACTTGAACAAGTTAAATTATTACAATAGTATCGTAAGAAGTCAGCTGATTTGTTTTCACTTACAAAGAACGATTATTGGGAATCGCATCGTCACATAGTTACAACGTACTGATCGTAATGCTAATTGCGTGACTATTTTACTAACGAGCTATGTGATTGCAGTATTTTATACACATTTAGAGTTGGTGTAGAATTGTACCAAAATCTGGTAAAGTGTACCGCCACACAATTTAACAAAAATTAAATTGTACCAAAATCGTCATTTGTGTACCAGCGTACCAGTCAAAACCGAATTGTACCAAAAATGGTACAATTGTACCACTTTTTCCATCTATGTTACACATTAACAAACAAAACTGATTCTCCGAGCGAGAGAGGGAGAGAGATTGCACAATTCTCTCGTATGTATTCTTAAAAATAATGACAATTGTCATAAAATTTATTACCAAGACAGTCTTTCCTTTAAGGGAAGCATAGCCTTAAATGTATTACTCAAACATCTCATACTGTTAATTAAGTCCGTTTCGGCATTAAAACTATGACATGTCTACATCATAGTTTTAATGCAGAAAATCCTTAAAAGTATTGAAATATTACTTAAAATAAAGCGGATTGTCACAAAAATTATGATTAGTTTCTTCAATTTAAAGGCATTTAAAGAAGCGCGTGCACAAAACTAATGATTAGATGGTCATTAATTCAAATTGAAAAAACTTTAAATTAAGGAAAATTTCGTAAAAAACATGTAAATTTTCATTATTTTTATGAAAATTGGGATTGAATAGATGCCGAGATCGCATGCTTAATTTAAGAATGTGTCGTCATTAATTTTATTATTATTTTTTTTTTAAGTAGCAGCCATTCGATGAACCTTGTTTAGTATCGCACAGAAGGTGGATTTCTGCAGAGCTGTCCACCAGACGACAATGCCGTACAGCATTATCGTTCTGACTATTGCCGTATAAACCAGTAAACTATACGCGGGTTCAGACCCCAGCGTTTTACTATTGCCCTTTTAAAGGGCTCTTTCGAAAATGTTGGGTTTGAAGTGCAACTTCCTGTCTAGTAAAATACCTAAGTATTTTGCCCTTTCAGAGAAGGGAATTTCAATAACCCCAAGGAGGCTGGTGGAAAGAACTAGTTCAGTCTTGGTCGGGTTAACACCAAGACCATTACCGGAAGCCCATCTTACGGTTGTTTGAAGGGCCTGCTGTAGGATATCCAGAAACTTCCCTCTAACAGTTATTGCCACGTTATCTGCATAGGCAACAACTCTGACACCCATTATCTTCTGAGAAAGCAAAATTTTGTTCATGGAGAGATTCCATAGCAGAGGAGACAGAACACCCCCTTGGGGCGTGTTCTGACCTATGGAGGTTAGTTGACCCTAAACTAGCTAAAATGCGTCTCTTAATAAGAAGGTTTTCTAACGCCGTAATTATAGCGACTCGATTTATGTTATTGAAGGCCCCCTCTATACCTAAAAAAGCTACCATCAATAAAGCAGACTAGATCATGCAGGCCGGTTTCGGTGGGCTTACCCTTGCTGTAGACATGCTGTTGATTGGACAGTAGCCTGTGATCAATTTTAGTCCTAAGGTAACTGTCTACCTTAGGACTAAAGGAGAAATGACGATAGACTAATTGACCGGAAATCCTTAGCTTCAGTGTAGGACACTTTCCCACTTTTGGGATGAAAACAACCTTGGTTTCTCTCCATTTTGTTGGTATGTATGCGGCTTGTAACGAGTCGTTCAGAGTTGCTGTGACTCGTTCCACAGTTTTTTCTATATTCCGGACAGTTTGCATTTTCATTTCAGTACTTTTTGGAAGAGACCTGTTGAATATGTGCCTGAATTTTTCCCAAACAAAAGTGACATAGAGCACCTCCTGTTTGTTTCTAGTAATAAAGGTAGGTTCATGCCATCTATTACAAGTCACAAGGTTACCTACTTATAATATATTCGATAAGTAAGTCACCCCTGTCGTTGATGTCAGTATTACCCCACATATGATAGAGTGCATTGACATCACTATTCAAAATTAGGTCCTTGTTCATCTCGTTTGCCGCTCCTACCAGTGATTTCAATGCACAGGGTGGCGTCTCAGTGTTATGTGCCATATAACCGGAGGCCAACCAAACATGAGAGTTTTCTAACTCGAGGCTTGCTGATACTATCTCTTCATTACTAAAAGAAGGTATATATTAAGGCCGTTCTTGGGATGTATATAGACTCTACGTCTTCCATTACCTGTACCTTGAAGCAGCTTAAACCCTGCCGTCCTGAGCCCACAAACCATATCTCCATTCAACCATGGTTCCTAGATTAGGACCAGGCCATCCACTCCTTGCATCAGGAGGTCTTTTAAGGCAGCTGATGCTTCCGTGGTGTGGTGGAGGTTTATCTGTAGGAACCGGACCATTGCCAGATTTCGCCACCACCGTATAGGTTTAGGTTAGGGTGGCAGCCGTATTTTTTTTATACAAGCTCACATAGACCAGTTTAGGTCCCTAGTGTTACCACGGGCTGAAATGCCCCTCATCCAAACCAACCTGTTTGTTATAAAAATATATAGATAGTACGAATATCGGTACTGGAAAGATCTGTTAGGCTGCCTAGAAAGGCCGACCCCAGTATGTCCAGTCCTCGTTTACTCAGAGAGGGGCAGTCGCATAGCAAGTGCTCAATGCTCTCCACTTCATCCTCATCTCCACAGCTTCTGCAGAAGTCATTAGAGTCAATACCCAATCTTTTGGAGTGTTCGCCGATCAAGCAGTGTCCCGTCAGAACTGATACTAACTTATACAATCTTTGCCTCTCTAGTGCGAGGAGATATTTTGATCCTCTCAGGTCATACCTTGGCCAGATTTGTCTAGCTAACTTGCAGGTGCCGACTTCTGTCCATCTTTCGTTGGATTGCCTAAGCCAAATTGCACGTGGATAGTGGCGCACCAATATATGCAAATTCTTCAAGAATTTGTAATGTCGTCCATTTCCTTGCTGTTCCCCGGGATATCCCTATGCCCGGGCACCCATATGAGGTATATATTAAACTGCTCAGCCATCTCGTTTAGAGATCTGTGGCAGTCGAGGCAAGGCAAATATAACACCACCACCGTTATATTTGCCTTGTCCTCTGTGTCCGCTAGAAGCTTATCGTCAACGGATTCATCCCCACAGGATTCTTCCGAACCCGTGATGAAGGGCTTCTCTACACATCCAGACACATCGGTAAAGGGTGAAACGTAAGTTCCCGTCAGATGCTGCTCTGATACGTGCAAAGAGGGGTGTTCTTCATTAGATACAACGCCAGTGTTATTTGGGGGAGTATTTTTCGAATTTTCTCCCTCAGAGTTCTTGTACACCTTAAGTCAGATTTTGCAGAATCCATATGAAACCATGCCTTCTGACTTGACGAGGTGGGGTAGAGAGTCGGCATTCAGTATAATACGGCGTGCCCATCCGCCTCATCCAATCGACCGACCTACCAGTTGTCAGTTGGAAGCTCGGGATTGCATACCTTCAGCATCTTAGTCACGGATTCCACATCGACTGGTATAGCCAGAATCCATGCATGGGCCCTGGGCCGAGACGGGATGTTCTCCTTGTTGACAACGCCCAGCGCCGCACCCGGCCAGATTTCGACAATTATCTTCAAAGCGCAGCGATAGCACGCAACAGAGCGCATATTATTAAATCGTATTAGTTTAATGCGGCCCTGATACCAGCCTGCGTCGACACAATCGGCAGCCGGACCCGGATCTCCTTAAGAACATCGAAGAAAACAGAGCACTGTGCGTATCAACAAAGATATTCGTTAAAACACAGTCTATGGATGAGCACGATACGCATAACACTTTGGACTTAGGGGAGTTTGTTTTATGTGCACAGAAAGAAAAAAATGTGTAAGCCGTACTTGAATCAAGCCGTAGCGGTGTCAAAAGTACGGTATGTAGGGGTTTTCTTAAACCAAGTACAAAATACTTGAATCAAGTACGGATTTTTAAGCCCTGAATTCTTAATCTTAGAGCTCAAAAAAACATAATTAGGCTTGATTTTAAGCCGAAATATTCCTACTTCAAGCATAAAGCGATTGATTTAAGATTTTTATAGGATTAATTTGACTTTTTGATTAAGCCTGTCCAATACTTGATTTAAGCCTGATAATACTTGATTTAAGCCTGATCAGTTCTTGACTTCAGCCTAACCAATACCTGATTTAAGCCCGATCAAATTTGAATTATTGTGCTTTCGTTCGTATTATACCCTATGTATATAACATTTATAAAATGGTATGTCCAAATACAATTGCTTGACTGCAAAAGTAAAATTTTTAATATTTGATTTAAGTATCAATCATATAAGGAATAGCATCAACGAAACGAACAAAAATTATTAACAACTTCAAAAAACTTAAATCAAAAATTATCACGCCAAGTAATGTATTTATAAACACTGCTTGAACGAGAAACCATTTGGATATAGTTGCGCACAAATGTTTATAAATACATACAGCCCAAATCAACCACTTATATGAGAGGGTAATTTTATTGCGCTTTATATCTGTTCTGTCTCTCAGAGATTAAAGTAATCGTTTTCTTCTTACTTTAAGCCATATTTTTATTGATTTCAACTATTATATACCTTTCAGCGCTTGATTTTTTCAATCTAGCCCGATTTATACTTGTTTTAAGAAAAACGAATGTACTTAAATATTTAAGTACGACTTCGGCTTAAATTAAGAATTTTTTACTTGAATTTAGTATGGCATTTTCTTTCTGTGGATAATCACTACTGTGGGTGAGAAACACGTCCAACATAGCATGGCCCCCGGTAATGTGGCAAGGACTGGGTGGCAGAATAACTTGCTGAGGCGTCCAGGTATCAGCAAGGTTCCGCACAAATACAGTGTCGCATTATACCCCTGTGCACAGTTGGAGGAATTAAAAAAAAAGGGAAATAATTCTGTTGTTTCTGAACCAGATAACCAATTTCGACCATGTGGCATGTTTGTAGAAGAGGTATTAAGACGTTTAGTTTTGTGTTTGGGCCCCCAGTGGTATACAGGGCGGACCTGCAGGGCCTCAAATTTGGCAACCTCGGGCAAACAAAATGTTTAAGCGCGTGTAATTTTCGTCTTTTTCGTCCGATTCATAAACAAACTGTTATCTCGTATAGTTACCGAGATATCTGCATTTGAAAATTTAATTTTTAATTTTTTCCGACCCTGTGCTAGTATTTTGTAGATATCGAAGCAGAATATGCACCAATTTTATCCGCTTAAACATGTCTAGATTGGCAACAAAATTTCCTATATAAAGAAAAAATTGGTTCGGTATACGCAATAGGACAAATGTAATGACAACTTGAATTTATATTTTCAAAAAAATTTGATTTTTTGTAATTTTTTAAGGAAAAAATAAGGAAAAGGAAAATAATAATAATTAAAATAATAAAGGTATAACATATTTACTATCATCTTAAAGAAAACTTTCCAGAGAATGTTCTCAAAGAAAGAACGCGTCAAAAATATTCACGGGTATTGTTACCAAGTTTCTCCAATTTACACCATTTTTTACACAAATTTAAAAAGTAAGCCACATTTTCTCCAATCGCAAAGCTAAAATGTTAAAACTTTTGGCACATTTATATGTGGTAAGGTGTTGTAAGTTGAACTGCAAAGGGAATCGTATAGTAAATATAGGGAAAAATCCAATTTTTGGGGATTTTTAAAATTATTTTGGGAATTGTGGGATTGACGTTTGGAAACATAATGATTCGCGAATTACATGTTCATTTTTAAAAATTTTATGTCGTTTTTACATTTCTGTCTGCATTTGAAATATAATTTTTTGAAATTTTTCCTGACCCTGTCCTAGAATTTGCTTAATATCAGTGCAGAATATAAACCGATTTCTCTCACGTCCGCGATATTTGCAATGTTTTTATATTGTGAATTTTGTGTAATCCATAAAATTGACTTACACAGCCAAATGTTTCCAAAACTATTATACCGAATTTAATAAGATTAATATATTTGCATTCTATGATCCCTGAGGTATAGATTAATATCAGCATTTCCGCGAAAAAATAACCATCGACAAAAAAATTTTGTACAAAAAAATTATGTTCGGAATTACTTTACTATATAATGCTATTATCTCGCGTATGGACAGTTCTAAGGAAAAGTAGTCAAAGGGAGTTTGGTAGATAAGCTAAAGGCCTACAACTCTTTCTTAAGCAAAAACCAGTAATTAAAGGCAGAAAGTCGGGCGGGGCCGACTATATAAAACCCTACACCTACCTACCAATGCGAAAATGGGCATTGCGATAAGAATTTGGCAGTGTTCATACATGTAATAAGCAAACTCTCTCTGCCGATTTTCGTACTGATCGGATATAAAACACGGTTTCTACAGTGCTTACATGTCAAATCGGGTGTAACATATATATTGGGACTATGTTTAAATCTGAACCGATTTTCCACGAATTTGGCAGTGTTCATACATGTAATAAGAAAACTCTCTCTGTTAAATTTCGTACTGATCGGATATAAAACACAATTTCTACAGCGCTTAAATGTTAAATCGGGTGGAACATATTTATGGGGGCTATATCTAAATCTGAACCGATTTTCCCAGAATTGCGCAGTGTTTTTTCATGTAATAAGAGAACTTTCTCTGCCGAATTTCGTATAGGTCGGATGTAAAATACGGTTTCTACAGCGCTTTCATGTCAAATCGGGTGAAACATATATCTAAATCTGAACCGATTTTCCCCGAATTTGGCAGTGTTTATTCATGTAATAAGAGAACTCTCTCTGCCAAATTTCGTACTGATCTGATTTAAAATACAGTTCCTACAGCGCTTACATGTCAAATCGGGTGAAACATATATATGAGGGCTATATCTAAATCTAAACGGATTTTCTCCGAATTTGGTAGTGTTCATTCACGTAATAATAAAACTCTCTCTGCCGAATTTCACAAAGATCGGATGTAAAATGTGGTTTCTACAGCGCTTACATGTCAAATCGGGTGAAACATATATATGGGGACTATATCCAAATCTGAACCGATTTTAACCAATTTCAATAGGGATCGTCCTTGGGCCAAAAAAGAGCACTATGCTAAATTTCATCACAATCGGACCATAAATACGACCTGCACTTTGATTACAAGAATACATGGACAGACAGACGGACGGACGGACATGGCTAAATCGACTCAGAAAGTGATTCTGAGTCGATCGGTATAATAAACAATGGGTCTATCTCTTCTCCTTTTAGGTGTTACAAACAAATGCACAAAGTCATAATACCCTGTACCACAGTGTGGTGTAGGGTATAAAAAATGTATAGTAATTTGGTAAGGACTAACAGTGTGTTAAAACTTTTGTATGGTTTTCCCTTTATATGAGGCATATTTTGATTTGACACATTGAAAATCCCTACCAAATTATTGTATTTTTTTTGTTAAAGAAAGAGTTGTAGTTTTACATATCTCCCAAACTTTCTTTGACCACTTTTTCCTAGGACTGACCGTTCGCGTAATAATAGCATTAAATAGTAAAATAATTCTGAACTTAAATGTTTTTTGTTCGAAATTTATTCGTCGCGGGATGTTAATGGCGGAAATGTAAATATACAGGGTGGCTGATGAATATTGCTACATTAAGAAACTCAAATAACTTTTCAGTGTATGGAATTCAGTTTTCTTTTATTCATGTTAAAGCTCATTAAATTTAATTAAATATAGCTTAATTAGTTTTAAAAATAATGGAATTTAAATGCCCCCCTGCTCGTTGATGCATGTGCGGAATCTTGCCAAAAAGTTGTTCATTACTGCTTGGAGAGTTGAGACGGGAATAGCCGCAATTGT
This sequence comes from Eudasyphora cyanicolor, assembly GCA_963930755.1. Lineage (NCBI taxonomy): Eukaryota > Metazoa > Arthropoda > Insecta > Diptera > Muscidae > Eudasyphora > Eudasyphora cyanicolor. Next base: position 99,335,789 of record OZ005737.1, read on the forward strand.
TTCTCGAATGGATTGCTTTAGTTCATTCAAATTTGTTGGTTTTGCTTTGTAGACTTCCTGTTTGCAATAACCCCACAAGAAAAAGTCAGGTGCAGTAAGGTCAGGCGACCTGGGGGGCCAACGGAATGTGGAGTTTCTGGATATCAGCTTATTGGGAAATTTTCGCCGCAATTCTGTCATAACAGGCCAGGCTATGTAAGGAGTTGCACCATCTTGCAGAAACCACGCAGAGTTCAAAGAAATTCTCATTCGGCGTAATTCTGGATAGAAAAACTCTCTCAACATGCTCAAGTAACGGCCTCCAGTAACTGTAACGGTGTGACCGTTTTCTTCGAAGAAGTAGGACCCGACAATGCAGCGTGATGAAACTGAACACCACTCTGTGACACGAAGTGGATGCAATTCCGTCTCATGGGGTATCTGTGGGTTGGAAGCACTCCATATTCGACAATTTTGTTTGTTTATGTTGCCGTTTAAATCGAAATGGGCCGCGTCAGTCATGAAAAGACAGTTCAACATGTTTCCGTCCTCTTCCACCATTTGAAGCATCTTCTGGCAAAATTCTAAGCGAATCGGGAAGTCTGCTGAGTTCACTTTGTTGGCCATTTGAATTTTATATGGGAATAACTCCAAATCTTTGTGCATAATTGACTGCAGTGACTGTCTGCTTATACCCATTTGAGCAGATAAGGTTCTTGTCGAAACTCTTGGATTGTTTTGTATGGCATCAGCTACAGCAGCGATTGTTTCCTCCGTCCGAACTGAAGGGTTTCGATGGTAAGGTCTTCTGTTGACTGTCCCATGTTCGGAAAAATTGTTAACAAGTCTCTTTATGGTCCATCTGGAGGATTGCCGCCAAACGTGCCGCTATACTCTCTTTGAACCGAAACTACGGACTTCAGTGCGTAATAGCGGCGGACAATCCAAATTCTTGTTTCAGTGTCCCAGTTATCCATTTTTGTTAAATATAAAAATCAATCTGCAAAATAAAAAAAAAATAACCAGATTCATTAAATAGAAAAAAAGTTGTTAAATTGTTTTTTGGTAGCAGCTTTCATCATCCACCCTCTATTAATTTTATTAAATTCGCAATAATATTTTTGTAAAAACTTAGCGGAGTAAGTCGAATTTTTGGATTACAAAAATATCGCTATGTAATAATATTGCAAATATCGCGGACATTACAAAGCGTCTTACAAATGTTCATATCTATGGGAAATTATGTTATAGTTATAAATTTCCGCGATTCAATGTAATAAAGATCTGTTTTTTGGTTTAAAATTGTTTTTGTCGCGATAACTCGCGAATGGAAGCAGATCAGATTTTGATCTCTTCTTAATTGAGTAGAGGGCATGCTTCTAAACAAAACCTCATTAGTCGTTTTTGCCGTCAACCTACCCAACTTTCGTATACTTGAGGCACGCTGTGAACGTTTGAATACCAAAACTCCTACGAGTAATTTTTTTGTTTCAGAAATATTAAAAATGCTCCAACCAAAATATCCTATGTGTCGATTTTCTTGAAAACCATTTACCACGTCATGGCCTTTTCAGATATACGATTTTTATTATGATACACTGGTGGTAAATAATTAAAAGAAAAATTCAAAAATCTAAGATATTAAATATATCGCGATTTGACGAAATAGAAACATTTTTTGTCTCTCCTGAAAATTAGTAAAAAAAAACACATAGGAGTTTTCGTCGGTGCACCGACGATATTTAATATTTTGGAGATACAGAGAAATTTACAAAAAAGAAAGTATAATATATTTATATTCATATTTTAAATTTTCAAATGCAGATATCTCGGTAACTATACAAGATAACAGTTAGGTGCAAAAACCCTTTTGTAGACCTCAGTTACTAGAATACACGCAAAAATAATTATATGAATCGGACAAAAAAGACGAAAGTTACACGCGCTTAATCATTTTGTTTGTCAAAGGTTGCCAAATTTGATGCCCTGCAGCTCCGCCCCTGGGTCCCAAACTCAAAACTGAACTTATCTAATACCTCTTCTACAAACATGCCAAGTGTGGTCGCAATCGGTTGTCTGGTTAAGAAACGGCAGAACTATTTCCCTTAACACATTCTTTTAATTGTTTTCTTTATAAACCTGGAATTTAGTCAATTTATATCAGTGGTTTATAAATGAACAGGCTTGTAGAGTTGCTAACTATTTTTATACCCTACACCACACTGTGGTACAGGGTATTATAACTTTGTGCATTTGTTTGTAACACCCAAAAGGAGAAGAAATAGACCCATTGTTTATTATACCGATCGACTTAGAATCACTTTCTGAGTTGATTTAGCGATGTCCGTCTGTCCGTCTGTCTGTCTGTCTGTCCGTCTGTCTGTCTGTCCGTCTGTCTGTCTGTGCATGTATTCTTGTAATCAAAGTACAGGTCGCAATTATGGTCCGATCTCGACGAAACTTTACACATATCTTTTTTTTGGCCCAAGGACGATCCCTATTGAATTTGGTTAAAATCGGTTCAGATTTAGATATAGCCCCCATATATATGTTAGCCCCGATTTGACATGTAAGCGCTGTAAAAACTTTATTTTATATCCGATCAGTATGAAATTCGGCAGAAAGAGGTTTCTTATTATATGAATGAACACTGTTAAATTTGGAGGAAATCGGTTCAGATTTAGATATAGCCCCCATATATACGTTACCCCCGATTTGACATGTAAGCGCTGTAAAAATGTTATTTTATATCCGATCAGTGCGAAATTCGGCAAAGAGAGGTTTCTTATTACATGAAGGAATACTGCTAAATTCGGAAAAAATCGGTTCAGATTTAGATATAGCCCCCATATATATGTTAGCCCCGATTTGACATGTAAGCGCTGTAAAAACTGTATTTTATATCCGATCAGTGCGAAATTCGGCAGAAAGAGGTTTCTTATTACATGAAGGAATACTGCAAAATTCGGAGAAAATCGGTTCGGATTTAGATATAGCGCCCATATATATCTTACCCCCGATTTCACATGTAAGCGCTGTAAAAACTGTATTTTATATCACATCAGTATGAAATTCGTCTGAAAGAGGTTTCCTATTATATGAATGAACACTTTTAAATTTGGAAGAAATCGGTTCAGATTAAGATATAGCCCCCATATATACGTTACCCCCGATTTGACATGTGAGCGCTGTAAAAATGTTATTTTATATCCGATCAGTGCGAAAGTCGGCAAAAAGAGGTTTCTTTCTACATGAAGGAATACTGCCAAATTCGGAGAAACTCGGTTTAGATTTAGATATAACACCCATATATATGTTACCCCCGATTTGACCTGTAAGCGGAGGTCGGAGAAAATCGGTTCAGTTTTAGATATAGCTCCCATATATATGTTACCCCCGATTTGACATGTAAGCGCTGTAGAGACTGTATTTTATATCCGATCAGTACGAAATTCGACAGAAGGAGGTCTTTTTACATGAATGAGTATTCAGGGAAGATCGGTTCAGATTTATATTAAAGCTCCTCCTGATTTGGTATCAAACCGCTATAGAAGTTGTATTTTACTTCCGATCATTAAAATTTTCCAGAAAGATGTTTCTCAATTTAGGAACGAATATTGCTTAATTTAGCGATAATCGTTTCAGAATTAGGTAATATGTTTCAACTCATTTACCAATTATTCCAAATTATTATGGCAATGACCCTTATCGCATTGTTAGGGAGGTGTAGGGTATTATATAGTCGGCCCCGCCCTTCTTCCTTTCCTTACTGGTTTTTATTTAATTTTCTGAATAGCTTAGAGTATTGCCAGTAAGAAATATTACTCACTTGTAACATTTTCCAATTTTAGTTTTTTTTAATTTCTGCAAAAAAACAAAATGGAACCATAGGGCAGTGGTCTGTTCCCGCGCTATCAAAAACGTAAGTGTTATTATACCCTACACCACACTGTGGTACAGGGTATTATAACTTTGTGCATTTGTTTGTAACACCTAAAAGGAGAAGAAATAGACCCATCGTTTATTATACCGATCGACTTAGAATCACTTTCTGAGTTGATTTAGCTATGTCCGTCTGTCTGTCCGTCTGTCCGTCTGTGCATGTATTCTTGTAATCAAAGTACAGGTCGCAATTATGGTCCGATCTCGACGAAACTTTACACATATCTTTTTTTTGGCCCAAGGACGATCCCTATTGAATTTGGTTAAAATCGGTTCAGATTTAGATATAGCCCCCATATATATGTTAGCCCCGATTTGACATGTAAGCGCTGTAAAAACTTTATTTTATATCCGATCAGTATGAAATTCGGCAGAGAGAGGTTTCTTATTATATGTATGAACACTATTAAATTTGGAAGAAATCGGTTCAGATTTAGATATAGCCCCCATATATACGTTACCCCCCGTTTTGACATGTAAGCGCTCTAAAAACTTTATTTTGTATCCGATCAGTATGAAATTCGGCAGAAAGAGGTTTCTTATTATATGGATGAACACTATTAAATTTTGAAGAAATCGGTTCACATTTAGATATAGCCCCCATATATACGTTACCCCCGATTTGACATGTAGGTGCTGTAAAAATGTTATTTTATATCCGATCAGTGCGAAATTCGGCAGAAAGAGGTTTCTTATTACATGAAGGAATACTGCCAAATTCGGAGAAAATCGGTTCAGATTTAGATATAGCTCCCATATATATGTTACCCCCGATTTGACATGTAAGCGCTGTAGAGACTGTATTTTATATCCGATCAGTACGAAATTCGACAGAAGGAGGTCTGTTTACATGAATAAGTATTCAGGGAAGATCGGTTCAGATTTATATTAAAGCTCCATATATATGTTCCTCCTGATTTGGTATCAAACCGCTATAGAAGTTGTATTTTACTTCCGATCATTAAAATTTTCCAGAAAGATGTTTCTCACTTTAGGAACGAATATTGCTTAATTTAGCGATTATCGTTTCTGAATTAGATAATACGTTTCTACCCATTTACCAATTATTCCAAATTATTATGGCAATGGCCCTTATCGCATTGTTAGGGAGGTGTAGGGTATTATATAGTCGGCCCCGCCCGACTTTCTGCCTTTCCTTACTGGTTTTTATAATTTCAGAAGCCTAATATGAGAAACAAACCTAAATCTTTATAAATAAGAGCTAGGAGCCTACAAATTTAAACTTATATATATATATAATCAGCAACGGATGCGATTTACGCCAAGTGATTTTTGACCATTCGACCGTTGAGGCCCCTGTTGCAGCTGGTAAGCTGAAATTATGCAAATTTGTAGAATCAAGTTTTGTATAAACCACGTACCATTCACATCGACGTTTTTTACCCCGAGTTCAGTTATCGCTGTCAAAAAATTTAATATTATTTTGTCCTTTCTTAAAATATACAAAGATAAAATAATATGTAGTACTATACAAGGGAAACACAATTTTGAACTCATAGATTGTAGTCAGAGTTGCAGTGACCACAGCAATTTATCATTCCTTTAGTAATTTTAAACGACCTTTACAGCTATTAGCCTACACATACTCGTACATGTCTATATACAGTTAAATCAGTTATTCGATGTCCAGTAAGAGGTCAAACCGGACAAAAAACCAAATGTAAATTTTTTTATATCTTATCGAGTATATCGCTGACCAATTAGTGTGGTAACATATCTAAGTACCACCAATTTTAGTTTGTGGTCAATATGTATAAACGTTATCAAAAGATCGATTCCATCTAATCCAATTACATTGCATCTTGGAGCACATTTCGAATATTGATAGGAAATGTTAATGTTCAGAAGGAATTAAAGAACTTAGTATCTATATATATAAAGATGAATGTGTTTGTTGGTTTGCTTGTACCGTATAGAAATCTAAACGGCTGGACCGATCTTCTTGAAATTTTCACAGAATGTACATGTGTGGGGCGTGGTGAAAATGGGGTACTTGAATTTTCGATATATCAAGTGGGCGTGGCCCCGCCCACATAAAACAAATTTTAAAATTGAGATATCTTGCGCAATTTGTTAGCGAGAGTGCTGTAATTTTGTAAATATGTATCTGGTGGCAGTCTTCGTGATTGGTCCAAAAATGGGCGGGATCGGACCAATGGGCGCGGCACCGCCCATATAATCTGGTGGCAGTCTACGTTACTGGTCAAAAAATGGACGGAATCGGGCCAATGGGCGTGGCACCGCTCATATAAGCCAAATTTTTAAATTGACTTACTTTGCACAATTTGTTAGCGCGGGTGCTGTAATTTTGTGCATATGTATCTGGTGGTAGTCTACGTGATTGGTCCAAATATGGGCGGAATCAGACGAATGGGCGTGGCCCCGCCCATATAAGCCAAATTTTGAAATTGATATCTTGCACAAATTTGTAGCGAGAGTGCTGTAATTTTGTGCATATGTATCTTGTGGTAGTCTACGTGATTGGCCCAAAGGACCAATGGGCGTGGCACCGCCCATATAAGCCAAATTTTGAAATTTAGATATTTTTCACAATATGTTAGAGAGACTGTTGTAATTCTGTGTATATGTTTCTGGTGGTAGTCTACCTAATTGGCTAAAAAATGGGCCGGATCGGACCAATGGGTGTGGCCCAGCCCATGTAAGTAACCTTTTGAAATTGAGGTATCTTGTACAATCTATTTGCGAGAGTGCTGTTGTCTATGTAATTGGTTCAAAAATGAACGGGATCAGACCAAAGGGCGTGACTCCGTCCAATATAAGCCAATTTTGAAATTGAAATATCTTGCACAATTTGTTAGCCATAGTACTGTAATTCTGTTTATATATATCTGGTGGCAGTCTACGTGATTAGTCAAAAAATGGGCGGAATCAGACCAATGGGCCAAAGCCAAATTTTGAAATTGAGATATCTTCACAATTTCTTAGCGAGAGTGCTCTTATTTCATGGAGATGTTTTTGGTGGCAGTATTCGTGGTTGGTTCAAAAATGGACGAAATAGGAAATATAAATCTGGGGCACCGAAGTGGACAATTTAAAAATGTGTCTTATATGGGCGGGGCCACGCCCATTGGTCCGATCCAGCCCATTTTTGGGCCAATCGAATAAACTGTCACTAAATGCATACAAACTAAATTTCAGCAATCTAGCCGTTTAGTGGTCTATACGGAACAAACAAACAAAAAAAAACCACAAACAGACACTCTCTTATATATATATAGATGACAGTCTACGTGATTGGTCCGAAAATGGGCGGAATCAGACCAAAGGGCGTGACCCCGCCCATATCAGCCAAATTGAAATATTTTGCACAATTTGTTAGAGAGAGTGGTGTAATTTTGTATATAAATAGTTTTCCAACAATAGGTGTTATTTTGGTATTCAAAGACAAATGTCATTTTTTGAGATAAATGATCGGATGTTTATTTCATAATAAATAAATGTTGAAAAAAAACATCAGCCAAATGGCCACCACGACCAGGCTTACAGGACCATATCCTTTTCATGAAATTTTCCATAACCAAATCGCAAAGTGTCTGCACTATGTCCTCGATAGCCTCACGAATTCTATCTTTGAGGTCTTGAATCGACGCGGGGCTGTTGGCATAGACCTTATCTTTCACGTGGCCCCAAAGGAAGTGGTCGCAAGGTGTAAAATCACAAGATCTCGGTGGCCAATTGTGATCACCTCTCCGAGAGATAACACGGTCCGGAAACTTGACCGTAACAGAGCAATGGTTTCGTTGCTTGTGTGGCACGTAGCGCCGTCTTGTTGAAAGTAAACGTTGTCCAGATCTATACCATCCAACTCCGACCATAAAAAATCATTAATCATCTCTCGATAGGCAATCCATTCACCGTAACTGTTGATCCAACCTCATTTTCGAAAAAGTAAGGTCCAATGACCCCGCCGGACCACAAACCGCACCAAACAGTCACACGTTGAGGATGGAGAGGCTTCTCAACAATAACTCTTGGGTTTTCCGAGCCCCAGATGCGACAATTTTGCTTGTTGACGTAGCCACTGAGTTGGAAATGGGCCTCATCAGTCAAGATGATTTTGTATCGTTCGTATCGTTTTTTTGTTCGATAGTTTTTTGATCGTTTTGTATCGTTCGATGATCGTGTATCGTTCCACTTTTACTAATGGCGTAGTTTCTACTTGTCAAAGAATAAAAGCTTCAATTGTGACAGCTACCGAAATACCGGGTGGTATTTGCATTTGATGGCAGTCTACGTAATTGGTCCAGAAATGGGTGGATCGGACTAATGGGCGTGGCCCCGCCCATATACGCCAAATTTTGAAATTGAGATATCTTACACAATTCATTACAGAGAGTGCTGAAATTGTGCGTATATGTATGTATCTGGTAGCAGTCTACGCGTTTGGTCTAAAAATGGGCGCCATCGGACCAATGGGCGTGGCCCCACCCATATAAGCCAAATATTGAAATTGAGATATCTTACACAATTTGTTTGAGTGCTGAAATTTTGCGTAGATGTTTCTGGTAGCAGTCTGCGTAATTGTTGTAAAAATGGGCGGGATTGGAATAATGGGCGTAGCCCGGCCATACAAGCCAAATTTTGAAATTGAGATATCTTGCACAATTTATTAGCGATAGTGCTGTAATTGTGTGTATATGTATCTGGTAACAGTCTACGTGATTTGTCCAAAAATGGGCGGGATCGAACCAATGAGCGTGGCCCCGTCCAAATTGGCCAAAATTTGAAATTGAGATATCATACACAATTTGTTAGCGAAAATGCTGTGATTTTGTGTATACGTTACTGGTGGCTGTCTAGGTTATTGGTCTAAAAATGGACGGGTTTGGAAAATGGGAGGGTTCGCACAATTTTTCAGCGAGAGTGCTGTAATTATGCGAATATTAATGTTATGGCAGTTTACATCATTGATCCAAAAATGGGCGGGATGGGACCAAAAGGTGTGACCCCGCCCATATGAGCCATGTTTTAAAATTGATATATTTTGAACAATATAGTTCGGGGAATGCTGATATTTTATGTATATGTATTTGGTGTCTGTATTCGTGGACGGGATCGGAAATATATTTCTGGGGCGACGAAGTGGACCGGGTCCAGCTAGTCTATATATATAAAAGAGAATGTGTGTTTGTTCGTTTGTACCGTCTAATCGGCTGGACCGATCTTCTTGAAATTTTCACAGAATGTATATTTGTAGGGTGGTTCAAATAGGGTACATGAATTTTCGATATATCAAGTGAGCGTGGCACCGCCCATATAAGCCTAATTTTGAAATTGAGATATCTTGCACAATTTGTTAGCGAGAGTGCTGTAATTTTATGCATATGTATCTAGTGGTAGTCTACGTGATTGGTCGAAAAATGGGCGGGATCGGACTATAGGGCATGGCCCCGCCCATATACCCAAATTTTGAAATTGAGATATCTTACACAATTTTTTAGCGAGAGTGCTGTAATTTTGTGCATATGTATCTGGTGGCAGTCTACATGATTGGTTCAAAAATGGGCGGAATCGGACCAATGTTGGCCCCGCCCATATAAGTCAAACTTTGAAATTGAGACATCTTGCACAATTTGTTAGCGATAGTGCTGTAATTGTATGCATATTAGGCCGGGTCGATTTGTGGGGAGGCAAAAAAGTCGCCATTGCTCAGTGAAAATCGTATTCTAGGGATCAAAATAAGAAACTTTGCCGAAGGAACCATACCTCTAAAACGAATTCTGATGTCCCGGAATTTGGGTCCAACTTTTGGGTAGGGGCAAATTTTGAAAAATCCCACGTTGACCCATTTAGAGTGCTCCAATCGAGTCCAAATGTATGACCGACCCCCACTAACTTTGGAGGCCCGACCCACCCATGCCAGTGGCACACCCCCTGGAACCCCCTGGGGGTTCCATACATTTGGACTCGATTTGAGCACTCTAAATGGATCAAAGTGGGATTTTTTCCGGGACATCAGAATTCGTTTTAGAGGTATGGTTCCTTCGGCAAAGTTTCTTATTTTGATCCCTAGAATACGATTTTCACTGAGCAATGGGCGATTTTTAAATCGGCCCGCCCTAATGCATATGTATCTAGTGGTAGTATACGTGATTGGTGCAAAAATGGGCGGGATCGGACTATAGGGCATGGCCCCGCCCTTAATAGCCAAATTTTGAAATTTGGATATCTTGCACAATTTTTTAACAAGAGTGCTGTAATTTTGTGAATATGTATCTGTTGACAGTCTACGTTATTGGTTCAAATCTGGGCGGAATGGGACGGCCCATGTGAGCCATGTTCTGAAATTGATATATCTTGTACAATTTATTAGAGATTTTGCTGTAATTTTATGTGTATGCATTTAGTGGCAGTCTACGAAGTGGACCGGGCCCAGCTAGTTATAATATAAAATAAATAATAAAAAAATGTTCTATCTCCGTCTAAGATCGCAGACAAAATTTTCACAAAATTTTTTTCGAGTTTATGAAAATTTTACTTTTACACCCCTCCCTCTTATACAAAAAATCATTCAAATCGGTCAAGCCAAATTTCCTATAGTGCATAGGGGGTAGAAAACGAGATGACAGAGGTGACTTATCGAATTTGCCTTCGGAGTCAAAAGAGACATATGGACGAAATATGGTTCTTGCCTAAACTCGAACATATGCATCCTGTTACGATCGGACATCAAATGCCAACGCAGGATAATAAAATTGAAAGGGCGGCATGTAGGGTGCACAGAAAAAATTGTTGCCCCCCCTGGAATTGTCTCTAGATAATCTTCGAAAGTAGGGGGTGACTGGTGCAACATTTTTTTTTTTTTGGTATTGGGATCGACCCTTGCTACGGTGCATAAAGAGCGCTAACGATTACTCAAGTAATTTTTAACTACAGGCAACAATTAGGTGACTGCTATAACAGGACACTCAAGCCGAAGCAGGACATCTAGGGAAGACATCAAACTATCGACCATTTTCCATATCAAGATCAGATACTTCCGGTGTGACTTATTACCAAAACTATATGTAAATGATATTAAAAAAAAAGCACGTGTAAATAAATATTCTGAATTATAACCTGTTGACAGAAAAGGATGTCGGGCGGGGCCGACTATATAATACCCTACACCTCCATAACAATACGAAAAAGGGCATAATTGGTTTAGTTTCAGTTAACAGGGTTCTTAGCTCCACTTGCTCATCAAGTCTTATTCCAAAGAGGAGTTGAAGATGTTAATCATAATAAACTATATCTGAAATGATAACCTTAAAATGCACAATTTTCTTTCATAGCTCAAGAATCGGAAGGAACTATACAAAATCTAAACAGATTTTCATCCACTTGGATCAGAAACCTAATTTCTACCAAATTATATAAAGATTGCACGTAAAATACAGTTTTAGTAGCGCTTAAATACTAAATAGGGAGAACATATACATATACGAGTACTTTGGCAGTGTTCCTTCATGTAGAAAGAAACCTTTTTCTGCCTAATTTCGTACTGATGTGATATGAAATACAGTTTCTACAGTGCTTACATGTCAAAGCGTGTCTAAAATATATATGGGGGCTATATCTAAATCTCAACATATTTTCCCCAAATTTGGCAGAGTACTTTAATGTAATTTCGTACTGATAGGATACAAAATACAGTTTCTATACCGCTTACATGTCAAATGGGGGGAACTGTCAAATCGGGGTAACTTATGCGGGCTATATCTAAATCTGAACCGATTTTCCTCAAATTTAGTATTGCTTCTAAGTGACTCTTTAGGATTTCTCTCTGACAATTTATATACAGATCGGTTAAACAATTTTGATTATACAGTGCATACATACTCGTATATGCCAAATCAGAGTTACATATATATGTGACCTATATGTAAATCTGAACCGATTTGATAGGGATCGTCCTTGGACCAAAAGAAAGATATGTGCACAGTTTCGTTAAGATCGGACCAATTTTGCGAAAGTATACAAAAATCATACTTTTGGACCTAAGTATCTAATAATGTCTAGAAAGGAAAGTGATGATACCTTAATAAACGTGTCTCCATTCCTAATTAAAAAAGTTATTGATAGCCTTTGTGGACAAATTGATATGTGCAAAAAACTCAAAAGTGGTGATCTCCTACTAAAAACAAAAACTACTACTCAAGCAATTAAATTAATTCAACTGATTTCACTCTCAAATGAAATTAAAGTTGAAGTCAAAGAACATAACTCCCTTAACAATACCAAGGGTGTAATATATTGCAATGACTTACGTGGAATTCCCGAGAAGGAAATTATTGGTGAACTAAAACATCAAAACGTAATCGACGTTCAAAAAATTCTTAAAAAAAGTGAAGACTCTCTAATAGAAACCTGACTTATAATTATAACGTTTTCCGCATCCAAACTGCCTGATGACATCGACATCGGGTATGAGAAGACCAATGTAAGACCATATATACCAATGCCTTTACGGTGTCGCCAATGCTTTCGCTATGGCCACCTAACAAAACTATGCAAAAATAACAAAATTTGCATAAACTGTGGTGACATAAATCATACTGCCGACGGCGAACTTTGTCAAAGCAAAACTAAATGCATTAACTGCAAAGAGAACAAAATCGAAGAAAACGACCATTCCGCGCTGAGTAAGAAATGCCCTGTTTTTCTCAAATTCAAAGAAATACAAGCCATAAAAACACATGATAAAGTAGACAACAAAACTGCACTCGCTACTTACAAGCAACGTCATCCCAATAACAATTCTTTCTCCAAGGTTACAAGAAACATTGTAACCTACGAGTCATCAGATGATCGTCCAACAACCTCCAACAAAATCAACAACAACAACTCACCATCAATAACAATAACAACATCAACACCGAAGATCGGGAGACTAAAAAAGATCAACCAAAGTCTTTTAAACACCAACCCCCGCCAACTCCCGCGGTTGGACTTAAAAAACAACCGTAGTCAACATTCTACCAAGGAATACATCGAAGCGAACAAGAAACGAAATGAAAATCAAAGCAGCCGCTATGAAGAACACTAAAAAAATTTGCAAAAACTCAACAGAAAGTGACGAAAACGACAATATGACCGATGCTTAAATCAACAATAGCGCAGTCAATCAGTTGAGTCGTTTGATTTCTACCGGGTGAGTTTGTTATGCTTGCATTTCAAACTACTCATGCTTCTGGATTTCTCTCGACTCAACTGTTAACAAAAATTTCAACCACTCTCTTAAATATTGCTTTTCTCAGTTGAACTTTCTCTTCCTTTTTATAACCATGGTAATTAAGATCCTCCAATGGAATATTAAAGGTTACTGTAATAATTACAACGAACTATTAAATCTAATAAAAAAGCATAACCAAATATAATTTCTCTTCAAGAAACACACTTCAAAACCACCAATAACATACCAATACATTTTTGTATTTACACATCAAAAAATTCCGCGATCTTAATCCATAAATCAATACAGCATGATTATATCGGAAGCTTCGACAATTTAGATTCTGTCGCTATAAAAATTATTTCCAAATCCACTTTCTACGTATACTCGACCTATCTAAATCCGGCAAAATCATTTAATTTGAAAGATCTTGAACTCATTTTCACATCTACCTCACATCCTATAGTCATATACTTTTGCGCCACCTTGTATATTAAATGATGGTTCCCCAACACATTTCTCTACCCACAAAACATTTACCCTCATTGATCTCACTTTATTTCATCGGCATTGTCTATACATGCAGATTGGTACATTGAAAATGATCTCTACGGCAGTGATCACTTCCCTATTGTAACGACTCTGTTTTCTGAAGATTATTCAGAAAACAAAGTTCGTCTTAAACCATTATTTAATACCAAAAAAGCTAACTGGTCTCATTTTCAACACTTATCAGAGAAGTTTTGTTCCGAAAGAATGCCTAGTAACAACATCAATAAAGAAACGGCAAATATACAAAAAATTATTTTACAAGCTGCTAATGAATCTATCCCTCAGTATGTTTTCCATAACAACAAGCCCCCTGTTCCATGGTGGAATAAAAAATTGGACGACCTTAAACGACAAAGAAACCATCTACTAAATAATTTCAGGAAAAATATCACTAATGATAATCTCATCAAATACCGCAAAATTAACGCCCTTTACAAGAGAGAATTGAAAACGTCTAAGAAATTTATTGATCGATTGATAAATTTACATCTCAAATCAATAATTCCAGCCCCAAAAGTCAAATTTGGCCAAACATTCGACGTTTCTGTGGCATGAATTCTAAATCGCCTATTCACTGCATCTCTAATAATGATGTTATGATGTAAAATCCCCTCGATATAGCAAACAGATTTTGCAAATATTGGTCCCAATTATCAGATGACTCTAACTTCCCCCATTTATTCCAAACAGCTAAGCAGGAATACCTACATAGACCAAAACATTTGGTTCCAAATAAAAATGCAAGCGTCATCGAAAATGACATTACTTACTTAGAATTCTCTATTTCCCTTAGTAAACTCAAGGGCAAAACTCCTGGTATGGATAGAATTAATTACCAAATGATACAAAAACTCGATAGTAACACCAAACGAAGAATAATTTATTTATATAATAGTATTTTAAATACACATATTCCTCATATCTATAAAAATAGCTTCATAATACCCATACTAAAACCTAACTGCATAAAAACATCTGTAACCTCTCATAGACCTATTTCTTTAAATACGTGTTGCTCAAAAGTTCTTGACAAGATTGTCGCTAATAGGCTATGGTGGTTTGTTACCTCTAATAAATTGCTTAACAGCCACCAATTTGGATTCAAAAAAGGTAAAAGCATAGCTGATCCTCTTATACATATTCTTAGACACATCATAAATAGTTCTTTAAAATCAAAGAAACACATTTCAATCATATCTTTAGATTTTGCGAAAGCCTTCGTCAAAATAGGATTACATACTATCCTAAATCAACTAGAAGATTGGGGCATTGGGCCCAAAATTTACAAATATGTTCAAAACTACTTAACAAATAGGAAAATTAAAGTAAAAGTTGGCCCTTACTGCTCAGATGGTAATAATCTCTACAATGGCATACCTCAAGGTACGCCCCTCTCGGTAGTGCTTTTTTTGATTGCATATAATAAACTTGCAGAAATATTGGAAACCCATAAAGATCTTAAGTTATTATCATACGCTGATGACTTCATTATTTTAAAGCCACTTGGTAGATGCAATGAACCGATTATCAATTTAGACCACATGATATCTGAAATAGAAAACTGGTGTAACTTCTCTGAAGCAGAGTTGTCAGTACAAAAATGTAAACATCTTCACATTTGCAGAAAACATATCTGTACTCCAGTTCTAAAAGCTAACAACTATTGCTTGTCCTCTGTAAACAATTTAAAAATTCTTGGAATAACTTTAAACAGCAAATATAAATGGAATTCCCACATTGAGGAATTACACACATCTCTTTCCAGACAACTAAATGTTATCAAATGTTTGTCCAACAACAAATTCATGTGTAATACTTCTACACTAATCGGAATAATAAGATCTATTCTTATTTCAAAAATAATGTATGGTATATATCTATATGGATATACTGCCAAAAACCTTTGGAATAAAATCAAAACTACCTATAATGCTGCCATTCGTATATCACTCGGAGCACACCGAACCACGAGGATTTCTAACATGCTTTTTGAAGCCAATCTCATGACAATTGAAGACTATAGAGATATCTCTACAGCAAAACTTTTTAAAACCATTTTAATTAATGACAGTTCGCCCCTCATGCTACTGTTAAAACGATCCATAAAATCTAAAAAATTTTGTAAAATAGATTCGGTACTTGGACGTATCTTATCAGCAAGTGAAAGCTACAATTTACCATTCAATTGTCCAGATCCAAAAATAAATAATCCTTGCTGGATTTTCGACCCAACATTAATTAACACCTCCCTTCATAGGTATAGTAAAGAACACACCATACCACAACTCTATCTAAACGAGTTCCAAAACATTCAAAATAATTTGAAAAATCACAAATTTATATATACAGATGGTTCTATGATCAACAATGTCACAAGCTACAGCTTAGTAGAAGACGAAGTAATTCTCAAAACTTCCCTTCTCCCTGAGTACAGCTCAGTATTCTCCGCAGAAATAATAGCTATTTTCGAAGCTACAAAATATGCCAAGAAGTCAAAAGGCAAATTCGCAATCGTCTCAGATTCACTATCTGCCTTAGACTCTATAGCAAATCCTAACAACACTGAGGTTTATTCCAACCAAATTCGAAACATACTAACCCATCAAAAACAAAAAATCAAACTGATTTGGGTACCAGGTCATTCAAACATTGTTGGAAATGACTTTGCAGACCAAGTAGCTAGACAAGCTAGTAAAAAGCCACTAATTGCAACAACAAACCTGTCTTCGAAAGACATTAAAAAATTCATAAATAATGATTTCTCATTTAAACAAATTAAAACATGGAACAAAATTTCAGATTGGTATAAACTTCTAAACGGTAGTAAGAACACGCTGCAAAGCTTCCTGTCCAAAGATAAGCTACTATCGAGAAAGGACCAAGTTAAAATTATCAGGCTACGAATAGGGCATTGCCGATTTACAAATGATCATGTTTTAGATAAGAACATTAAAAAAGAATCCACATACTGTAGATCCAATACTGCAGATTTGGCTCATTTATTCATACAAAAAAATTTCTCCCAAACAAAAATGTATTGGATATTTTAAGCAATTTGAATATTGCATCTAACAAAGTGGATTTAATTAATTTACTGAAACAAAGCAACCTCTACAATTCCATTTAAACATATGTATACGAGTATATATCTATATCTATAAATGTAGATTTTTCCTTTTCTCCCAAACAAATATATAATATAGTGTACTATTAACCTCTTCCAGCTTAAGACCTCAGTAGTCAGAGCTTGCATTATATTTGTAATTTAGTTATAAGTATAATTGTTAATAAATAAATAAAAAAAATTAGAAATTCAAATTTTAATCGTTGCACCATACATATTTCTTCCAGCAGTTTGTTAAAGCATACGTATTGGAAAGTATTTTCAGTATACGCCCTAAGTTCTCACTCGTATTTAAGTAGCATATTAGATTAAATATGTACTCGTATATCGAAACCTCAAAACTTCAGAGATAGTGAATTTAGTAACAATGGCAGCTAATAGCACGTTATATTTCAATTAAACCACATATGTATATGCTTCCAGAAGTAAGGAGTTGAAGTTGTCGCACCATCACAAGTCAGAGGGGTAGTAGGGTTACAGTGCTGCGATTTATTTCTTTCGACTCGAAATGCAACGATTCCATGCGATGCCATTGTAATCACTTCACAAAACGGCTGAAAAGGGGAGGATTGCTTTGAAAGAATAGACCAGAAAATGATTTTGCTTTAAATTCTGGTTAGCTCACCGTTGCACCGGCATAGACACAGTCACAGTCACGTGACAATAGCAGTCTTGCAACGACTGTCCCCTCTGGACTGGGTGTGTAGATGGCAGAAGGAATATATCTGATTATGTGTTTGTGTGTGCGTTTAGAGGAGTATGTGTGTTGGTCTATTGTAAACATTTACTGAGTTGAGCAATACTCTTTTGGATTTCACCGAAAGGAAACAAAAAGGAGCACATTTCTTTAGAATTTATGGACAATTATACACAGAAGTTCTCGAAGAGCCGTTGCAAAGCAAACGGACACAGCGGAACGGCAGCAACGACGGAAAGCGTTCAAATGAAATTGTCGCAAGTTGAAAAGTGACTCATTAAATTCACTTTTTAATGGATCCTTCAGTTAGTAAACTTTTGGCGAAAATTAAATTTCAGTTTTCCCGAAAGAACTGGGTACGGCAATATAACAATAACAATTCACATTTGCACCCACTTCCCATCCGTGTCCCACTGCGCTCCGAACACTCCTCCGCCATGCCAGTATCATATACGCGAGAATAAATAACAAAATAGGACTGTTTCGACAATTATAACAATTGCGAAACTTTTGATATGTATTTTGAAAAATAATTAAAGCAAATTTAATAACGATTAAGTAACACTCATAAACTGCAAAAGTTTTTAAATGCTTTTGCCATTACCAGCGACTATTTCCCAGCAAATATTAGCTCAAGCCAAGGCAAACAGTTTTGTCCTTCGATGGGGATGGATGTGGTGAGGATTTTCAATTGATTAAGTCGGAAGGGGTGGGTTTAGGGGTGAGTTTTATTGGTCTGTCAGGATACATTCTTACGTAGAATATTCCGAAGAAGTATTTGCAAAGGATAATTAAGGCAACTTAATCGAATGCAGAGTTCGAGAGTATTTTTAATTGTCAGAAAAGTCAACGATCAGAAATGTTGCTTCCAACAACAATTAAAACAAAAATATGTATATTTTGAATGCACATTGAAAACGTTTACACCAATTAACTCAACTTTTAGTTAAATGTTTCTTACTGGAAGAAAAATTTACTTTACATAGTTTAATATTGCTGTCGATAGACTGACATTTTATTTTTATACCCTCACTTTAGTGTGACGAGGGTATATATCATTTGCTACGGAAAAAAGTGTAACACATCGAAGGAGTGATCTAAGACCCTAAGTATGTTCGGAGGAAATCCGTTTTGGGTCATTTTAAGTCGAATGAGCAATGTCCGTCCGTCTGTCTGTCTGTCTGTCTGTCTGCTGGCTGGTGCGCACGATAACTCTCGAAAGGAGTAACCGATAGACTTCAAATTTGGTATGTGGTAATATTTTGATCTATCTCCGGATGAGTTCGAAGATGGGCCATATTGGTCTACTCCTTCTGGTACCTCCCACACAAAGGGTTAAAATTTAGTGAAATATTGATTCTTTAATAACTTCTATACTACTTATTCGAATCTTTTGAAATTCTGCACATAATATTAGTATATTAGTCGCTATTAACTCGAGAAAAATGGGTGAAGTTGGCATGCCCCTTTTGGTACCTCCCACACAAATGGACCATTTTGCATCAAAATTTAACTGCTTATAACATTAATACAAGTGCATAAAAATGCTTGACATTTTCTACAGTATAATGTTTTTGTAGCGCCTATAGTCCGGTAAAAAATGGGCATCATTGTACAGCCCCTTTTGGTACCGCCCACACAAATGGCCCGTTTCGTACCAAAGTAAACGGCTTGTAACTTTAATACCAGTGCATACAAATACTTGAAGTTTTGTACAGTGTAATGCTGTTGTAGTGCCTATAGTCCTGTAAAAAGTGGGCGTTATCACCCCGCCCCTTTTTGTACCTCCCACACAAAATGACCAAATCATACCAAAATTACATAGCTCGTAACTTTAATATACCAGTGCACACAAACGCTTATAGTTCAGCACAATGCAATGTATTTAAGAATGTACTGTTTACCGAAAAATATGTGTATTTGGAAAACCCCTTCTGGTACCTCCCACACAAATTGACAGATTTATTGGTGTAATGTTATATATTACATTACTCACAAAGTGAGGGTATACCTTAGTCGGTTTACCCGACTGAAACTTTCTTACTTGTTTCGATATACAAACCTACATTCACACAATACATAGAAATAGTGATACTTCTGAATATTTTAGTTGTATAGAACAAGTACATTACAGTTCGGCCGATCTGCCAAAATGATTATCCTCAATCATAGTAAAATAAAAACAGTTATCATAAGTTTGGCAAACAGTGCACAGTGCGCTATTTCATCAATCTGGGTGGACAAAAGTCGAAAAAAAAATATTTACTGAATATTACAATCTTTATATATGTCATTAACAAGAGGTCCACTATTACAGAAATAATTATAAGAAAACACAATAACTTACTGTTATTAAGATAATGGTAAATGAAAGTGAGATATTGTCGTACGTAGAAAAGCAATGTAGGAAAAAAATTTTCTTAGCTCGATTGAAAAAAATGCTGGAAATATAAAAATTAGTTATATTTTAATAAATGTTAGAGCTATTTTGTTGATTTTAAACAGTGAGTATTTGAACTCCCTTTAAAATCCAATTCGTTATAAAGAAAAGGGCATAACAAAATTTCACCTCAAAACACCTCGTCCAAACTTTCAGGTTTTTAAATATAGTGTGTATACCACAAAAAACCAAAAAATATCTTGCTCATATTTGTACAATTTTAAAATATTTGCCTAAATTTAAGAATGACCCTGGAAATACCTTAAAAACTTTGGTTGATCTATGAATTGAAACACAGTGCGGCGAAAAAGCTAATACATCGTTAATATATACATTAGACGTGGTAAATTATTTTGCAACCAATTAATTTTATACAAGTCAATCAAAGTTGAAGAATATGCCACAACAACTAGAAAAATGCTCTTTGAAAAATATTCATGACGTGGTGTTTTCACTTAAATTTTGTTTAATGTTTTTAGTTTTGTTTACTAATACTAAGGTTAATATTAATTTAATATGCATTTTCTATACAAAAAACTAAAAAAATACTTTTGTCCACCTAGATTGCTCAAATTACACACTGTGCAGTGGTTTCGTAGTAAATTTTCTACCTCATTTCTGTGTTGGCTCAGGCCGTTTGCATTCCAATAACAAACTCTCAGTGGATTTATTTTTGATTTAACACGAGTTGCATAAGCATACTTTAATTTCTCATCATTTCTTGCATCATGCTTTGCATATTCAACATGAATGAATTCATAGTTTCTATTAATTTTTCTATTGAGTTTTCGAGGGGAAATTGAGGGGGTAACGAATTACGCATTTTCCGTAGGAGATGCAGTTCTTAAGCCTGGGAAAGGCGATGGAATATAGCTTGCATACATATATTGGAGTTTTATTAACATTGTTTTTTTTCATGTGCTTATAGACAGGGCAACCGCTGTAGTTTGCTGTATGATTTTAACCGCAGTTGCTACATTTTTTACGCCAGTATCTGTTCTTGGATGCTGACAGTAGACGGACTTGTGCACATCGCCACATCTGACACAAAGGGCCGGTAACACTACGCAACAAAAAATTTTTTTTTGTGTCCTAGACCTAAAAATTCTTTTTTTGTATAGATTGTGGCATACTGTTATATAAAATCAAACCAAAAATTTTTTATGGATACATTTTTCTTAAAAATTTTTTTATTAAAAATACTATTTTCGTCGAAGGTACCCTTAGTATTTGCACTATAATTTATATGCCCGATCAGGTCGACTTATGCGTTAAATTGAATCTATTAATGTGGGCTACCAATGTTGGAAATATCTTTTTCACTTAGAAACAGTGGTTTAGTATCAGTCTTTAAACAAATTGGAAAAAGTAGATTTTTTTTAAAAAAAAAACCTGGGACAAAAAAAAATAAAAAATAGAAAAAAATCGTAAAAATTTTTTATTTTATTTTTTAAAAGTTTGCATCCTAGCGAAGAAAATAATGCCTATTTGAAAACAATCTATGGATAAATGTAGAAATTATAGCCCTTTTAGTAGAGGTAAGGGAATTTCAAAAAATCGTTTTTTATTTTATTATTTATTTATTTATTTATATGAATTACAATACAAAGTAAATTTATATTCTAATTGTACGGTCCAAGGAAAAGCCGGGTTACAAAGACCATATGGCTAGATTTTGCAGCGACAGACCAGAGCCTCTGGTGGGGATCGAACCCACGACCCCCAAACTCATAGGCGAGCTCGCTACGAACTCACCTACTGGGGCGCTCTTTTTTATTTTAATTTCTGTTTAAATAGCGATTTTATTTATTACTTTTATTTATATTATGTACATTTGAGTTTATTTTCTTGGAACACATTTCATTAGAAGTAATTGTGAGTTCTTTGTTGACGTTTGTAGATTTCGGAATCGGTTTCTCTACTGAGGGACCAAATATAATCTCCCATCATTCTTTCATCCCATTGGCCTTAGTAACGCCGCTCGATGGACTTCAATTCTCGGTGAAACCTTTCGCCATATTCGTCACTTACGTCGCCAAAGTTTAAATGAGAATGCAAGAAATTAATTTTGAGGGACCAATTTTTTCATATTTTTTAATAAATCATTAATCATATTGCGGGCTTTTATTGGATCCAAGGAAATTTGAAACTACAAGCTTAAACGACCTCCATGTTGCAATTTCATCCGACGTCAAATATGATTCGAAATTCACATCTTTCATCAGTTTCCTTATTTTAGGCCCATCAAAAACGCCTTCTTCGATTTTTTGAAAAGAAAGACTTTTAAATAAACTTTTTAAATGTGAGAGTGAATTGCCATCTTTCCTCAAGGCTTTTACAAAATTTTTAAAGAGCCCATGTTAATATGCAGTGGTGGCAAAATATCGGCTATCCCAGAGGCATAACATACCAACTACTTTTAAATCGCAACAAATTTTCCAGTCATGTTCATACTTTATGTATTTTATCAATTTAGTCATTGTTACGTATGATTCCCTAGTGTTGACAGCATGAGCAATGGGAATCGACGGTTTCCGTTGTGTAAAAGTACTGCTTTCAAACTTTCTTTACTGCTGTCAACAAATATCCGCCATTCCTTTGAATTGTATATTTGATTATGTTCCTCGAACAATCCGGGAATGTCCTTGTAAAAGCATATGTTATCCACAGTTGTATAAAATTGTTTGTAAGGTATATGACGGACTTTATAAAAGGCTGTGTAGTCGGAGTCGGCGTTGTTTTTGCAAATTTCACGAAATTATACTTACAAATGCATACATTTTATTATTATACCCTACACCACACTGTGGTACAGGGTATTATAAGTTTGTTCCGCGGCAGATGTTTGTAACACCTGAAAATAACACAGCTAGACCCACCTTAAAGTATACCGATCGACTCAGAATCACTAGCTGAATCGATTTAACGATGTCTGTCCGTCCGTCTGTCCATGTAAAGTTGTTCGTCGACTACAGGTCGCAATTTCACTCCGATCGTTCTGAAATTTTGCAGTTTAGAGTATTTCGCGGCTGTTAAGATTGCTATTGAATTTGGTTGAAATCGGTTCAGATTTAGATATAGCTCCCATATATATTTTTCGTCCGATTTGGCCCTTTAATCCTATAGAAGCTGTATTTTACATCCGATCGTTTTGAAATTTAGAATTGTAGAGTTTCTTGATCCATGAACCAACATTGCCGAATTTGAAGAAAATCGGTTAAGATTTAGCTATAGCTCCCATATATATGTTTCGTCCGATTTTGCTCTTTAGTCCTGTAGAAGCTGTATTTTACATCCAATCATTTTGAAATTTAGAATGGTAGAGTTTCTTGATCCATGAACCAACACTACCGAATTTGAAGAAAATCGGTTAAGATTTAGCTATAGCTCCCATATATATGTTTCGTCCGATTTGGCCCTTTAGTCCTATAAAAGCTGTATTTTACATCCAATCGTTTTAAAATTTAGAATGGTAGAGTTTCTTGATCCATGAACTAACACTACCGAATTTGAAGAAAATCGGTTAAGATTTAGCTATAGCTCCCATATATATGTTTCGTCCGATTTGGCCCTTTAGTTCTATAGAAGCTATATTTTACATCCAATCGTTTTGAAATTTAGAATGGTAGAGTTTCTTGATTCATGAACCAACACTGCCGAATTTGAAGAAAATCGGTTAAGATTTAGCTATAGCTCCCATATATATGTTTCGTCCGATTTGGCCCTTTAGTCCTATAAAAGCTGTATTTTACATCCAATCGTTTTAAAATTTAGAATGGTAGAGTTTCTTGATCCATGAACTAACACTACCGAATTTGAAGAAAATCGGTAAAGATTTAGCTATAGCTCCCATATATATGTTTCATCCGATTTGGCTCTATAGATCCAATCGTTTTTATACCCTACACCACACTGTGGTACAGGGTATTATTTAAGTATAAAATGTCCCAAAAGTAAATTTATGTAAACAATTTATACATGAATTACAAAATTTATATATCAGAGTTATTCAATATTACGAGAGTGGTTTAGGGTATTATATAGTCGGCACCGCCCGACTTTAGCCTTTCCTTACTGGTTTTTGTACTTATTTTGTATAAATATGTTTATGTACATACATATCAATCGAAATTTTTGATCGCGAAAATAGTTGAATTATTTATAAAAAATATTTTAAAAATATACAATGTATTTATTGGAAAGTATAATTTCATAAAAGCAGCAAAATCGACGGCGACTTAGACTCCACAGCCCTGCTCTATAATATAATATGTTAATATCTGGGGCCAAAATATTGTACTATTTCATCCGAGATGCAAGTAGTTCTGCCTTATTTCTGGTCAGTTCCAAATCGCTCACTAGATCAATGAGTTGCAACTGAGTTAAAAGCTATGACTTCTGACTCAAACTTGAATCGCTCAGAGTTGAGTACTCAGTTTAACTTGATGATGTTTCCGTAATTAGGCTGTTAGCTATACTTGGACACTTCCTACTCCAATCTATTAACTTAGACAAAAATAGCAGTCCGTATCGTGAATAAATGGTTGTCTCCAAATCATTGGCATTCCAAATTGCACGTGAAGTCTAAAATTAAAACGTTTTATTCCACAAAACATTGTAATACATTAATTTTAAAGTACTTACCGCATTCTTCCACTAGTCCATCGAGTAGGTTTTACATGGCACGAATTACACAAAATACTAGGTGTCCACGGTTCGTTCATATTTTTAACTCGTATACCAAAATATTATGCATATATATTTTACTAAACGCACGTCGATTGTTTTAATTACATATTTTCCGCAGATGTAGCAGACATTGTGGGGATCATTTACACATTGAAAAGTTATTTGCCTTTACTTATTCGAAATATAACTTTGTAATATTTTTCAGAAAATCGACTTATCTCTTTAAGGCGCTGAATTACACTTATTTATTAATAAGAAATTCAGGGTTTAAGGTTCATAAGTTGCAGTACCTGTAGCTGACATATAGTTAGCTTCGAAAGAAGACACCCAATATTTTCAAGACTGCCGCGTACTACTTTGTATTTCGTACATATAATTTTACTACCTGTATATACGACTGGGATGTCCATGCCCCTAAAGGGCGTAACTGAATAGAAACCGCATAAATAAAAAACCACAAATATAGCTCTCACATTGCATATCATGTTTTATAGAGGGTTACGAACGGCCATATATAATTTTATAATGTCTGACATCAATCCTCATAAAATAAAATGCAAGTGCAATGTCTCTTATATGTCTCTCTCACACATGGCAAATTCAATATAAGCAAAAACATCATTTAAAACGAAAAAATATGAAACAAGATTTTTTGAATTTCCCTAACATTTACAAAATGCCTCATAACTTTTACATCTATCCATAGATTTTTTTCAAATAGACAGTGTTTTCTTCGTTAGCATTAAAAAAATGTGATAAAAGAATTTTTTCGATTTTTTTTAATTTTGTATGTTTTTTTTTGTACCAGGAAAAAGTGTTTTAAAAAAAAATCACTTTTTTCTCATATTTTTGACGACTGTTACTAAACCAAATATTCTACGTGAAAGTGATATTTGCAGCATATGTTGCCCGTATAATTCCCTTTTTGAGGCACAACACGGCTCAATCAGGCTTATACTTGAAATCCAAATACTGAATGTACTTTCCATGAAATTTATCATAAATATTTTTTTTAATATTTTGTTCGTGTTTGTGATACCTAGTTACACCAGAAACTGTTATCCACTTCCCTTGGACAAAAATTTTGTAGCATAGTGTAATTTACAGTATGCCTTGGAGTGTCCATATTCTTGACATTTTGTACATTGGGTGCACGTTTTAGAGGTTCCTCGACTCGAATTTTACGGTTGCACAAATATCTTAAGTCGTAAATAGGATGAGGTGCGATTTTTTTCTTTATTCGCGAAGAATCGAATGTTAGTTCAACCTTAAACATGGGCTGAGGAATTTTCTCTTTATTTATAATGTTTATTATGGATTTAACTTCGTAACCCTCTTTAGCAAGTTCATCGATTATTTCAGCTGTTGAAACTGTACTATCAATACCCTTAATTACTAGCACAAGACCTTACGAACTCTTACGCAAGTGTAGTATTTCTTTTTCTCTATATCGAGCAACCCAATCACCTTTCTATAAAACACTTCTTTGTATGTCTGAATTTTTGTTTCGTATACATTGCCTCTACGAAGTGAAGCAACAGTGTAGTATTTCTTTTTCTCTATATCGAGCAACCCAATCACCTTTCTATAAAACACTTCTTTGTATGTCTGAATTTTTGTTTCGTATACATTGCCTCTACGAAGTGAAGCAACATAGAAGTTTTCTTTGCATAGTAGCTGGGACAGCTTATTTGCCAACGCGTTAGTTGGTTGTTCCCGCAAGAAAAGCGGAGGTGGTTTGGGTTCTCTTATAGTTTCATTTGTTTCTTCATTATTTTCCTCAGAGCTGAGGAGGTAAAATCGGTTCGAACTTACCGCATTCATTCCCTTGGGAACTTTGGGATCTGGTTCCTTATGAGGAGACCTTGCAATTGCCTTTCGTTTTGTCAGTAAAATGTATCTACGAGTATCTATACCAGTTTGAATTTTATCATCTTTGCCCGTTGTACTGTTTGGATTCGTAACTTTGGGGATTGCTCATGTTGGCAACACAATTTCCATTCGGATTAGCTACTGAACTTGAAAGCATACTTTTAGGCACTACGTTATTTTTCATTGTATTTGTTAAGGTAAGTACACACGATTTGCAGATCGGACAACGTTGCCAGAAAAATGGCGGAAAAATGCAACCCTGTGAATTTACAACCGTGTGAACACACAATTTTTGTTTTGCAACGATAGCAGAAAACTCATTGCGAGATAATTTGCAGATTGTTATATGTGCGAAGTTTTTGCATGTGACAACGGCGCCATTGCCAGAAAAACATTTTATTTGCAACACTGTCTATAATGTATTTTTATTGGCAATCCTGCATATAAATATTTACAACATATATTGTAAATATATAAAATTGTAATGTTTTCTTGCAATCGTCTGAACTGTCAATTCACCTTTGCCTAACAATCTGTCATTGTCCGTATATTTGCAGCACTTTAGCAGGGTTGATAACGTTTGCCGATCTGGCAATCGTCTATACTCAGCATTAGCATTTGTTTCACTACTTGACAACTGCGGTGAGAAAGAGCGCGCACTGTTTGGGGTTTTGGCGGTTAAAGAGAGGCTGTCATCTCTTCTAGGCATTGTTGTTGCGTTACTTTCTGTAGTTGTCACAGAAATGTACGCATTTCTCCCATTACGACTTAAGGCCGGGTTAGGCAAACTTAACCGTAATTTAACTTTAGCGCCGCCGTAAGGTTGCCCGCTGGAGCAATTACCCAAAACTTCAAAAACGTGCCATATGACTCAGACATTCACAACAAAAAAAGCTACAAATTCATTTTATTTTATATTCATTTGCTACTAAATTATCATTTTAATTATTCATCATTACTTTTCAAAATTTTCGCATAATTTTTTTCTTTTTACTGATTTTGTTTGCAAATGCACATAAACGTACCATCCAAATCAAATTTCAGCAGATTCAGCCGTCCGTTTACGTTTCGTTTTCGTTGGCTAATCGTTTACACTGAGTTCCATATGTCTGAATGAATCAGCTGATTCGTTACGCTACGGGGGCGTTACGGTTACGTTTGCCTAACCCAGCCTTTAACCGCCTCTCAACGGAGGGAGTGAGAGACATGCACGAATATTTTTTTGTAAATTTCCTATGTTTATTTATGAACCACCAACACAGCTAGCAAGCACTATGATTTTTAATTTGATTATTATTTTGAGAACAACTAGAAACACGTCTGTACGCAACTATGTTGCCAGATGAATATCGAGGAAATTTTTTTGTCGAAAAAAAATTTTTTTTATTTGTACAAAATTTATTATTAAAATTGTTTATTTATCAGTGTATGACATTCTTTTAATAAATAAAGAAGATGAAAACAAAACAAAAACTCACATTCCAATGAGTCAAATATGGTGCAGTGGGAACACATTTTTTAATATGGTACAAAAATATATGAATATGGTGCAGTGGTGTAAATGTAAATGTGTCCACGGAATACCGAGAACAATCATATTTTAAACATTTTGCCTAACTGTAACATGTTCAAACATTTTGGTTTCACGGTACCATATTTCAAAGTTTTCGTCACACTGTACCATTTATGTCATATTTGTAACACATTTATCCCTTTTTCTCCCAGTGTGGCATATTTAACCCTTTTTCCCACTGTACCATATTTAATCCTTTTTTGCCCCACTGTACCATATTTAACACATTCTTGCGTCACATTACAACATTTAACCGTTTGTTCCCCACTGTATCATTTCTAACCTTTTTTGTCCCACTGTACCACATTTAACACATTTTTGTCCCACTGCATCATGTTTGACCATTTTGCCCCACTGTAACATATTTAACACCTTTTTGAACTGTTCCTTATTTGTCGCACTGTACCATATTTATTAACTCTCTTTCTATTCCAAGAGCAACATTAACATCAAATTTAACACTTTTTTGCCCCACTGTAACTTAAAAATACAAATTTCAAAAAATAACTTCGCATAAAATGTCATGATTATATCTAGCCATTTAAATTTATCAACCGTTCCATTTGTATAGACTTTCATCCCTCTGTGACCCTCCCATGTACAAACTTTCAAGATTCTAGCTCATGACAATTGGATTTGGCGGTGTAACCATATTTATCAACTTTCGCCCCACTGTGGTACAAGTTCCTCTTTCTTCCGAGTCTACTTCTAAAGGGATACCCTAACATAAAATTCCGTAATTCTAGCTCTTGCCGTTTGTATTTGTCGGTAGTACAATATTTCGAATTTTGTTACCCACTGTGCGCTCAAAAATAAAAATTTCGAAAATTCCCGTCTATGTTGATAGCCTAATTAAAGTATTGTTTATATTAATTTGACTGTTGTTTAATTTCCACTCGAAATAGTACTGAAAATATGACGAAACTCACATTGGGCATGTGCAAAACAACTGAAGCAAACGAAAATTTACAGTAATTCCTATTAGTTACTATTCAATTGTTTCGAGTACATTCGTCACAGTTCGAACATTTTAAATGTGCTCGAATACTTTGCAACTGGAGTGGGTGAAGTTCAGCTCAGCATTTGTTGTAACCAAACAGTTCACTTCAGGGTAGTTGTGTGATGTCATGATGACTATATGACTATATCCTATCGCTCCGATATGGTATGTATATTAAATTTGCCATATCTGGCCAAAATATGTATTAAAGCGACCAAAGGTTTTTGCGAAAAAATATAAAACGTTTCAAAACGTTTCTCAATGTACTCCGAATGTAACAAAATAATAAAAGCTAAATGTTTTTGCATTAACTTGCAGCTTTGTAACATTTTGAAAATAAAAAAAAAACAGTAAAAAAAATATTATATAACTGAAAATATAACAACTAACATAGAATTAATAATGTTGTTCACTTAAGTATTCACAGATTAAATTTGGCTAATTTAAATAGTTTGAATAGATGTACTGATGATGCATCATGTTTCTCTTTTGGATATTACAACGAAGAAATAGTAACATAAAGATGAAGTGTAGCCTAGCTATTTGACCAGTGATAAGACTATACATCATCTTGAATTTTGAATGCGCAATTTGCCAAACAATATAAGGATATTTAAAAATCTCCTTCCTCTAAATTGCTTTTTAGGAAACTCAAGTGATGGGACTTTAATTTAGCAATAAATCTGTGTTAAATATATCGGCAGTTCCTTTTCTAGATTTTTTAGAAAATCAGTTCGCACCTGAAAATATATGTTATTTATGAATTAAAAAGTATTTAATATATACGTTTCTTAAAAATCTTACCTGTCTGTGCAAGACCATTGCATAAAATCAATTTCTTATATTTAAATCTTTATATTTGAATCTGCAAAAAGTTTTAGTAAATCATTTGATATTGGTGAAAATCCTGGGCAATTTTCACAAATTAGCATATTGCAATATTCGCTGGGATTCGAATATTTCATTTGACTTGTCATCACTCTAGATGACTAATTTACGCCAGTTCCTCGAAGGGCGTTGTTTAATCCTTGAAGTTTCAATTTAAGATTGGTGTATATTGCAGACACAAACATTATGGCTGCCGCTACATCCACCGGGTACGCAATGGAGTGGTCTTAACTCTGTAAATTTAGACAAGCTTAAGTCCGTATCCGAATATGAGGCACACAATTTTGCGTGTAGTTCTTTCAGATTGCAGAGAAGTAATATATTTGCCATGAATTCCTTTCATCCATCTACTAAAACCGATATACAGTCTTTCTTGCCAGGCATTACTCTGCTGTATTCACTCGACTCCTAGTTTACCCATGTCTACGCTTTTAAGGATAATATTCAAATGACTTCAATGGTCGATTTCTCAAATATTAAAAAGTGCGCTTAAGGTATTACTTCCACAGGTAATTCCACTCCACTCAAAATTAAAAAGGTACAGGTATCCATTTCAAATGAAAATATTACATACGATGCACTCCCATAGGTAAAACCCATATAGGTATAAAATAATTCTTTCAAAACGATCGGAAATTTCCAAATTTTTACTAAGGAACAATTTTGAATCTGAAATCAAAAATTATTCACTGATATTCATTCACTTTATGGTTGGGAATTTCCACCATCCATTCATAATTATACGCACTTATTCCAGTTGGCGTCGTCGATTCTTAGTCGACACTGTTTAGGTTGGCGACTTCAGAAATTTTGAATTTTATTTGTTAATTCGTGGATACCAAAAACACTCGTTTTGACGTAAAGATGACAAAGCTAGAACTTCATAGATATGACGAAAATGATGTGACGACGCCAACTGGAATAAGGGCGATTGATCTAAATCGACAGGTACGACCCCTTTTTATTCTGAGAATGGAAAAAAATAATTAATAGCATTTCATCAGAACCTTCACTTTATAAGAAACTAGCGGACCCGGCGAACTTCGCCTCGCCCCAATTTAACGCCTTCAGATAAACTCCAGAGTGATAATAAAACACAGATAGTTAAAATTTTAATGGGATTTGTTTAAAAGGAATCGAAATCAGTAGAGAGCGATGTGATAAACAACAAACAACGAAGACAGGCAACGTACAGATGACCGTGCGAAAAACAGGGAAATTCGAGATTAATTCCACAGACTTCCTACGATTTGTCTTGAGATTTATTGATTGTCATCGTAAAAGCCAATCGTACAGGGAACTGAATCCGCTTGAATTGGAATGAAAGATCAGTTGGAATAATCGGAATTCGTGGGATAAGGACTTCCTCTCCTTTGAATTTTCCCTTGATGATCGTCGCCTGAATCACATTGTCCATCAGTTTCATAATGGACAACCGCGAACTATGCACAATTTCGGATGATTCAGATTCCGCAACATGATTATGATCGATTCCACATTCAGCTGTAAATTATGCGGCGGAGCTCCTGGCACATCAAGCGAGTTCGATTTTACTTTGAATAATAAAATTCATGCTATCGACGTCCTTATTCTTCGCTGCTAATATTGCCCGTTCACTAATCTAATCGAGATTTGGAAACACTTTGGTGATGAGTTCCTCGTTCGACGATGTGAAC
This sequence comes from Eudasyphora cyanicolor, assembly GCA_963930755.1. Taxonomy (NCBI): domain Eukaryota; kingdom Metazoa; phylum Arthropoda; class Insecta; order Diptera; family Muscidae; genus Eudasyphora; species Eudasyphora cyanicolor. Next base: position 99,367,417 of record OZ005737.1, read on the forward strand.
TCGAAAAAATTTGCCGGGAACAATATCAATGCAGTGGAAACATCAACAGTAATTTGGCCATTGCCAAGCGCCAACAGTTGTTTCGAGAATTCAAGAGCCGATGAGTCGTTCTGCAACGCGACTCTCATGTTCGTGGTCAATTTCAACTTCTTGACATGCCGCCACAAAGACCACGATTTCAGGCATGCATTAATTTCATCGGCAGTAGATTTCGGGATGACGGGAAGCGTTTGACGAAAATCTCCGGAGAGCAATATCATAGACTCACCAAATTGTCTCAAATCACGTCGTAAATCCTTCATCGTTCGGTCAACTGCCTCCAGAGCTCGTTTATGCGCCATCGTGCATTCATCCGAAATTATGATTTTGCAGTGCCCGCAATCCAATAAGATAACCTCGTAATGCTTGTACCGTTTGTCGATGTGATACGCGAAATCAGTGTAACAATACGCAAAACTCGAATGAATTGCAGCAAGAAAAATAGCACATACTCGTACATATGTTTAATAGAAAACTTTTTTGTTTAATAGAAAATTAATAAAAAAAATTGGATTCAAAAAGAGAGTAGTAGATAGGAACAGTAGGAATCTCGCAAGAAATAGCAATTTTCGATTTTCCCAATTCTCCGACTTTTTTCCAAAATTTTCTTGTGCATTCTTCTTATTTGGCCGGAGACCTGTCCGAATTGGTGCTAATCACCGAAATAGGTCCAGGCGTTCTCGAGTTATAAGCGTAGTAACTAACATCACTCATGCGTGCATGAGTAAAAGTACTAGCGGACCCGGCGAACTTCGCCTCGCCCCAATTTAACGCCTTCAGATAAACTCCAGAGTGATAATAAAACACAGATAGTTACAATTTTAATGCGATTTGTTTAAAAGGAATCGAAATCAGTAGAGAGCGATGTGATAAACAACAAACAACGAAGACAGAAGACAGGCAACGTACAGATGACCGTGCGAAAAACAGGGAAATTCGAGATTAATTCCACAGACTTCCTACGATTTGTCTTGAGATTTATTGATTGTCATCGTAAAAGCCAATCGTACAGGGAACTGAATCCGCTTGAATTGGAATGAAAGATCAGTTGGAATAATCGGAATTCGTGGGATAAGGACTTCCTCTCCTTTGAATTTTCCCTTGATGATCGTCGCCTGAATCACATTGTCCATCAGTTTCATAATGGACAACCGCGAACTATGCACAATTTCGGATGATTCATATTCCGCAACATGATTATGATCGATTCCACCTTCAGCTGTAAATTATGCGGCGGAGCTCCTGGCACATCAAGCGAGTTCGATTTTACTTTGAATAATAAAATTCATGCTATCGACGTCCTTATTCTTCGCTGCTAATATTGCCCGTTCACTAATCTAATCGAGATTTGGAAACACTTTGGTGATGAGTTCCTCGTTCGACGATGTGAACTCGAAAAAATTTGCCGGGAACAATATCAATGCAGTGGAAACATCAACAGTAATTTGGCCATTGCCAAGCGCCAACAGTTGTTTCGAGAATTCAAGAGCCGATGAGTCGTTCTGCAACGCGACTCTCATGTTCGTGGTCAATTTCAACTTCTTGACATGCCGCCACAAAGACCACGATTTCAGGCATGCATTAATTTCATCGGCAGTAGATTTCGGGATGACGGGAAGCGTTTGACGAAAATCTCCGGAGAGCAATATCATAGACTCACCAAATTGTCTCAAATCACGTCGTAAATCCTTCATCGTTCGGTCAACTGCCTCCAGAGCTCGTTTATGCGCCATCGTGCATTCATCCGAAATTATGATTTTGCAGTGCCCGCAATCCAATAAGATAACCTCGTAATGCTTGTACCGTTTGTCGATGTGATACGCGAAATCAGTGTAACAATACGCAAAACTCGAATGAATTGCAGCAAGAAAAATAGCACATACTCGTACATATGTTTAATAGAAAACTTTTTTGTTTAATAGAAAATTAATAAAAAAATTGGATTCAAAAAGAGAGTAGTAGATAGGAACAGTAGGTTAATAGAAAACTTTTTTGTTTAATAGAAAATTAATAAAAAAAATTGGATTCAAAAAGAGAGTAGTAGATAGGAACAGTAGGAATCTCACAAGAAATAGCAATTTTCGATTTTCCCAATTTTCCGACTTTTTTCCAAAATTTTCTTGTGTATTCTTCTTATTTGGCCGGATACCTGTCCGAATTGGTGCTAATCACCGAAATCGGTCCAGGCGTTCTCGAGTTATAAGCGTAGTAACTAACATCACTTTCTTTTATATATATATAGATATAAAATAATATTAGCTGCTTTCTTATCGTGCTTTTCGAACTCACTAACAGAACCCGAGGATCAGCTGAACCAGCAAGAGTGCAAGTGGACTGCGATCGTCGCACAGTGTCACGGCCGTGGCCATAAATAGTATAAGTTAACCTGCAAATTTTGAAACAAAATTAAATTAGTTTAATTGTAAACACTCCAATTAGATAAAATATAAAGTTTTACTTAGATACGTCAACCAGTTTTTATGTCATTGCATCTCAAAGTTGGTAGTTCTTAACAATGTCATATTTTCGCTGTAAAGTGCTGAAATTTTGAGTTTTGGTTCTTGGTGTGAATTCAAATATTTAAAGTAACTGCCGGTATAAATTGTACTAGAATTATAAGTTCGGTGAGTATTTAATCTGGCAACCCTGTTTCTGATTCATAAAATTCGTTCATATGACAAGCACCGTTAACAAATATATAAATAGAAAACAAAGTGCTGCGTTGAACGCAAATTTCAAGTTTAGTGGACAATTAAAAAAATATATCACAAAAGACCTTCCCAATTTTTTTATATTTTGTTACTAAAAGTATTTATTTACATATATATAAGTATCAGCTGCAGCTGACTACAGCTACGGTTTCTGTCCCCTCACTTTACATAGTAGGGTACATATCATTTGTTACGATACAAAAGTCTAATGCATCGAAGGAGTGACCTAGACCCCATCAATGTTTGGTGGAAATTGGATTTGGGTCATTTTAAGTCATTTAAGCAATGTCCTTCGGTCGGTCTGTTTGTCTGTCTGTGGGTATGTCTGCTAGCTGGTGCACACGATATATCACAAAAGGAATAGCCGATTGACTTCAAATTTGGTATGCGGTAAAATTGGTCGAAGATGGGTCATATTGGTCCAAAGGGCTAACATTTAGTGAAATATTGATTCTTTAATTACTTCTACTTCTTCTTCTATACTTATTTGAATCATCTAAAATTCCACACACAGTATTAGTTTATTAGTCGCCATCACCTCGATAAAAATGGGCGAAATTGCCATTTTTATCGAGGTGATAAAAGGTTAACAGCTTATAACTTAAAGGCCAGTGCATACTTTACATTTATTAAATGCAATTCAAATTGATAATAATTTAATTAAAACTAAATAAATACATTTACGAATATGTTTGGAACTGAAGGTGAGGAGATTCGTAAGTCGGTTTACCCGACTGAACTTTCTTACTTGTGTTTGGCAAACATTGCTACGAAATTAAATTCAAGGATATCTGGGGGCGTATCCTGTGAGAAAAGGTTATTCATACAGAACTCAACCTCAAACATAAATACTTTCGCATTTGGTCCAATTCTGGCAACAATTTCAAAAAATATGCGATTATTTGTTTCAGGATATGTGACCGTTGGACGTATCCTTTGAGATAATTTTCTGAAATTCTGCAGAACTATTTATTATATACAGTACACAAATCGTGTCAATATCGGTTCAAATCGGACAATAATTTCAAAAATTATGCAATATTTTCATTTCAAGATGAAAGGAAGGTATGCGTGTCCTTAAACCAATTTTCAAAGAACTTTATATATTTTCTTTCTTACCCACAAAAAATAACATTTAATAATTTTCATTCACCTACGACAACTCCTTTTATTTTTGGCCAACGTTTAAACGAAAACCGAATATGTGGCACAACATTTTGCGTTCTTTCAAATTGCAGAGAAATAATATTTTGCTAAATTTCGATCCTGGTATGCATTCCAGTGAATGGGAACAGTTTTAAGCGGCTGAATTTTTTCTACGTTATTAGTTATCTTTGAAAGAGCCGTCTTGATTTCTGCTGCAATTTTGTAGTCATCATTTTAATAAGTACTTAATACTGAACTTTTAATAACAAATTCATCGGAAAAAACATGTTATTATACCCTCACTTTAGTGATACCAGTGTATATATCATTTCATACGGGCCAAAAATGTAGCACATCGAAGGAGTGACCTAAGACCCTAAGTATGTTCGGCGGATATCCGTTTTAGGTAATTTTAAGTGAATAATCACCTACGCCTGTGTAGTGTGGTGGACATCAATGGACAAGAAGTGCAACGTAATACCTTTGCAAAACATTCAACGTACATATGTGCTGTCTAGGCATAAGCGGGGCATTTAGAACTGCACCAACAAAACCGTTGGAGACTATACTGCACATCCAACCAATATACATCTGTATAAAGTATGAGGCAGCCCTCACATCAAGGCGTCTGCAAGTGATGGGCGAATGGATAAATTTAGACCACAAGTCATACTATCAGAAGATTTAAGAATCTCTAGTTGGTCACATTCAAACGCCAGAAATCTCCGTCCGCATTCCTGAAGAGCGGCTTACAGCTACCTGTGATTCGTTTGTGCCAGACTAGGGATCTATAAATCGACTTTCGATTAATCGACTTTTGATTGGAAAAAGTCGAAATCGATTTTCACCAAGCAAAAATTCGAAAAATTGATTTATCATTTCGACTTTTTTCGATTTTTATCCGACGGCGGCATATCAACCTAAATCGATTATCATTTCGACTTTTGTCGGGTTTGGCCTTACTTAAATATACGGCGGCCTTGGACTTTTCAAACCAGTTCAAAAGCTTTTAATTTTGGCGAAGTGAAAAAAGCAGAAAGAGAACATGAAAGTAAAAATGAAGCAATTTTTCAGCGTCGAAATAATCTGAAAATTGCAACTCGCAATTTACAAGTTCCGATTCACACTAGGCAACATTAGTTGCGGCTAATCGGAAGTTCATAGCAGCGAGTGGCAAGAAGAACAATGACAATTGAATACTATAGACGTCGCATGGTATTTACAGACTTCATCCGCCAGGTGGCGTCCGAGCATCCTTTCTCTCATGCTCAAATTCCTCTCTCACTTATTTCTCTGCCAAAACATGCAGACTTTTTTGTACTCTCAAATAATTTCTGAGAAGGGAGTGAGTTTTTCTTTTTGTTTTGTTGTTGAATGTTTTGAAGTTGGAATATAATAAAATTAATGATGAAAATCTTTTCTCTCTTTGCAGAGTAAATAAAAATATCTATCCTCTCTTTACAGTTTAGCCAGACAAAGCGCCATCTTCAATATGCAGACTAGGGTGTCCAAAACCGGGACCGGTTATCCGATTAACCGGTTTTGAAACCCAATCCCGTAACCGGTTTCTTAAAAAATTTCATTTTCGGTTAACCAAGAAAGCCGGTATTTCCATGTCGGTTAACCGGTTTTTTATTTATTGTTTAAAACAAAAATTAAAGTATTGATATATTTTTTATACTTGTTGTAGACACCATTTATACAAGATGCAACAAATAACAACGATGAGGTGGATAATTCTGACAGTTGTTCTGAATATTCTGAAAGTGAATATGAATTCACTGATCTTGAAAGTGATTTTGGCTTTATTCCTGATATCATGCTGTAATAAATAAAGTCAGGAAGTACAGCAAAGCATTTCATAAGTCGTCCATGAAGCACAGAACACTTCAAGCTTACGTTCAAGAACGGAAAGACAAATAGCTTCGACTTTTTTGCGATGTTAAATCCCGACAGAACAGCCAGATACCTCTGATTCGGTTTGATATATAATTTGTTATATTGATGAGTCAAATAATTTAAATTTGGATTTAAGTCACACACAGAATCGGAAAACAAAATGCAAGCAACATTGTATGATGACTTTGCTTTTTTTGAAAAGTTTAAGAAGAAAACGGAGAAGCCGAGTTTTAGGTTAGGGTGGCAGCCGTATTTTTTTTTACAAGCTCACATAGACCAGTTTAGGTCCCTAGTGTTACCACGGGCTGAAATGGCCCTCATCGAAACCAACCTGTTTTATATATAAATTTATCGATAGTACGAATATCAGTACTGGAAAGATCTGTTAGGCTGCCTAAAAAGGACGACCCCAGTATGTCCAGTCGTCGTTTACTCAAAGCGGGACAGTCGCAAAGCAAGTGCTCAATGCTCTCCACTTCTTCCTCATCTCCACAGCTTCGGCAGAAGTCATTGGAGTCAATACCCAATCTTTTGGCGTGTTCGCCGATCAAGCAGTGTCCCGTCAGAACCTGTACTAACGTAGACAATCGTTTCCTCTCTAGTGCGAGGAGATATTTTCATCTTCTCAGGTCATACCTTGGCCAGATTTGTCTAGCTACCCTGCAGGTGCCGATTTCGGTCCATCTTTCGTTGGACTGCCTGATTGCCTCTTGCCTAAGCCAAAGCTTGCACGTGGATAGTGGCGCACCAATATATGCAAATTCTTCGAGAATTTGTAATGTCGTCCCTTTCCTAGCAAGTTCATCGGCTTTGCAGTTCCCCGGGATATCCCTATGCCCAGGCACCCATATGAGGTGTATATTAAACTGCTCAGCCATCTCGTTAAGAGATCTGCGGCAGTCGAGGGCTGTTTGTGAATTTAGGGATGTTGCCTCCAGAGAATTGATGGCAGCCTGGCTGTCCGCGTAAATTACAACGCCAGTGTTGGTTACTATGTTGCGACTCAGCCACTTGGCGACTTCCCATATTGCCATTATTTCGGCTTGATAGACACTGCAGGTATCTGGTAGTCTGTGATCTATATCCAGACTAAGTTCTTCACAGTGTACTCCGAAGCCAACCTTTTCATCAAGCTTCGAACCATCCGTGTAAAAGTGGAGATGGTTTCTATTACCTGGTATTCTGCCGACCCATTCATCTCTGGCGGGAATCATAGTGATGTAATTTCTCTCGAAGGTGTACACAGTTGGTATATAGTCCACTCGGTCGGTTACCATAGCACTACACTTTGATATCCTCATGTGACCATAGTTTTTGTACCTCCACATTGATAGGCAGTTTAATCTTTGGTTGCAACTTCTCTCGCCACAATATTAATCGGCAGTATATGGAGTAGGGCTTGTAGAGACTCGGTCGCTGTAGTCTTTAAGGCTCCGCTTATGCTCAGGCAGGCTGTTCTCTGAACCTTTGTTAGTAGGTTGGTAATGGTTAGTTTGTCAGTTGCCGTCCACCATACCACAATACCGTATAACAGTATTGGACGAACTACTGCTATATATATCCAGTGGACGATTTTAGGAGAGAGTCCCCACCGCGACCCTACAGCCTTTTTGCAGGAATATAAGGCGACGTTGGCCTTCCTTACACGTTCCAATACGTTAAGTCTAAATAACATTTTCCTATCTAGAATTATTCCTAAAAACTTTGCACTTTCAGAAAAGACTAGATCTGTTCCATTTATCCGAGGTGGAGGGTCCACACGTGGGACATTATTCATCCTAGTAAAGAGAACCAATTCTGTCTTGTTGGGGTTAACGCCCAAACCGCTGCTTCTGGCCCATCTAGCCAACTTGTTCAGAGCCACCTGTAGGATGTCTCTGAGGACGTTTACGAATTTGCCACTCACTGCGATTGCCACGTCGATTGACCTTGCAGCCACAACGTTCTAGATCTAGCAGGATTTCATTCACCGCTAGGTTCCAAATTAGTGGAGACAGTACTCCTCCTTGCGGGGTCCCTCTGTTTACATACCTTGTTAGAGTTGTGGACCCTAGACATGCTGTTATGCGTCTTCTGGTGAGCAGACTTTGAATTAGTCTAATCAAACTAGTGTTAACTTTTAGATGTGAGAGTGCCGCAATTACCGCATCTGAGTGAATGTTGTTAAAAGCCCCTTCTATGTCAAGAAATGCCACCATGGTGAATTCCTTGAAATGCAGGGACGATTCGATAGTGCTCACAAGTTCGTGCAGAGCTGATTCTGTAGACTTGCCCTTATTGTAAGCATGTTGGTTCCCCGACAGGAGTTTTGTATCCAGGTTTTCCCTAATGAAATGATCTAAAAGTCTTTCCAGACCTTTCAATAGGAAGGAGGATAGGCTAATTGGTCTGAAGTCTTTTGGCCTAGTGTGTGATATCTTTCCCGCTTTAGGTATGAATACCACTTTGGTATCCCTCCATCGATTCGGGACGTATGAAAGCCTGATACAGAATACATAAATTTTCTCCAGCCAGGGGATAATGTACTTTAACATTTTCTGCATTTCTGCTGGAGTGATGCCATCTGGTCCAGGTGACTTGAAGGGCTCAAAGCTGTTAATAGCCCAGCTTATTCTGGATCTCTCAGTCAAGAAGCTAGCGACGCTAGCAGTCCACTCGCACTCTTGTTGGTCCTGCTGATCCTCGGGTTCTGTTACAGAGTTCCCCGGGAAATGTGTGTCGAGCAGTACATTGAGCGACTGCTCGCTGTTTTTGGTCCAGTTATTTGCCTCATCCTGTAAATATCCCACTGTACATGGTGAAGCAGATAATATCTTCCTCAGCCTAGCGGCGTCGGAGACCTTTTCCACTGCACCACAGAAGGTATACCAAGAGCGCCTTTGTGCCTTTCTAAGCTCCTTCTTATAGATCTTGAGTTGGTCTTTATAGGCATCCCAATCATTAGCGACCCCAGTAGATTTAGCCTTATTGAATAGCTTGTTGCAGGTCTTTTTCATAGCCGTTAGCTCAGAAGTCCACCATTGGGGTTTAGTTTTACCCTTGTACCTTGTTTTTGGACAGGCTTCTTCAAGGGATCTATTGAATGATATGGTGATATGATCGACCAGATTATCCAGACCGGCTTTGTCATTCGGTTCGTACAGAAGTTTAGAGTTGAGGACTTTCTTGAAATTCTTCTCATACAGATGCCACTTTGTCTTCCTTACATTTCTGTGGACGGCGGGTTTAGGCGCTTTTTCCGCGAGTTTGAACTCAATATAATGGTGATCTGAGAATGAGTGGTCGAGTACTTCTTGTCTGTCTTTAATTGTGAAGGTCGGTTTATTACCTATGTTACAAATACTAAGGTTGGTAGTTAGAATAAAGTCAAGAAGCGAATCACCCCTATTGTTTATATCCGTACTACCCCAGATAGTATGATGAGCGTTCGTGTCTGCGCCAATAATCAGCTCGAGCTCGTCAGACGTTGCTTCTTCTACTACTTCCCTGAATAGAGCAGTCGGTACTACAGATTCATAAGGCAAGTAGCTGGAGACCACCCAATATATGCGATTACCGATCTCCAGGCTAGCAGCTGTTTGGTCTTTACCACTTAAATTAGTCAGGAGAAATATACTTAGATCTTTCCTGGCCAAAATGCAGGTTCTTGGAGTGCCTTCACAGTTGGCCACAAGCAGTTTAAAGTTGGGTGTCCTAATACCGCACACCCTTCCTCCCACTACGTAGGGCTCCTGTATCAGGACGATGTCTACTTCGCCTGTGGACAGGCGCAGCAATAGAGCCGCTGAGGCTGCTTTAGCGTGATGGAGGTTAATCTGTAGAATTCTTACCATCATTGGTAATTGACAGATTAACATCCACCCCGACAAGGGTGTTATCGAACTCTTCGTCCGTATCGTCGAGAAGCATGTCCTCGCCAGATGCGTCAAAGAGTCCGGAGACTCCCCTCAGCCTCTCTGTGTCCGAAGTAGAGCTTTTGTCCTCAGAGAAGGACGTTACAGATCTTCTGTTAGAGTTGGAGTCACCAGAAATAATAGGCGTGGGTACCTCCGCACTTCCAGAAAGTGCCACGGTGGACGACTCACCTTCTGCAGTGGGAGCTATATCCTGCTTGTATATCTTCAAGACTATAGTCTCGAAGCCATATTGTAGGGTTGCACTCGCACTTTGTATATGGGAGGTGGATTCAGCGTTTAGGATAAGATTGACCTGCCGCTTTTTACCATCCGCCTCACCCACCTTGCTGATTCTCCAATTATGGGCCGGCAGACCAGGATTGGAATCTTTTATTATTTCTAAGATGTCAGCCGGGTTGGAGCGTTCTTCTGTAACCCAGGTGATGGCTCTAGGGTGACTAGGGATGTTGTTTTTTCGACAACATCCAACTGGGCACCCGGCCACACCTCACCCGCTCGACTCAAAGCAGCCTTATACAGGTCTACTGATCTGGCATCACCGAAATATAATAGCTTTACTCTCCCCTGATGCCATCCTGCATCGTTGCAGATTGGTGGTTTGCCCGGCATTTCTCTACGGACATCGAGGTAATGAGCCATAATGGCTGATTGTACATGACTCCATTTGTCCTTGAGGATGGATCCATCCTCACTACTTCTGTCTATAACAGCCATCACTAGACTCTCCTTCGCCACTTCATTGAAGGGCTTGGTGAGTGTCCTGTTGGTGGTGACATTAGGGCCTCTTGCCTTTTTCGAAGGCAGGGGTTCATCAGGTGATCTGATTCGTTTTACTTTATTAGCCGTTAACACAGCTGAATTTGTGGCTCTTTCAGCCGACTCATTGGCCTTAGAATAATCTATGACGCCTTTAGCCCAGGTAAGTGACTCTTTTTGTTTTTGGGTAAGAGCCGAAACCTCAACAGCCTCCAACTTCGTCAAAACTCTGAGCGCTACACGATGCTCATTGTGCTTCCGTTTTGACGGTCGGACATGACGTTTCCCCCTCACCGCACCACCTGTTGTGAGTACTTGGGGGAGATTTTCGCCATTTTTGGTGTGGTCGGCTTTGGCCAAGACCAACGGACGGACAGTCGGATAGAAGCCGAGTTACTTATACAATGCTTTAATGACTAGCGGACTAATATTGACTACATCAACGTTTGTGAGCTTTTTCAACGCCAAGTAACATAAAAAAATTAAAAGAAAAATCATTTAAAAATAATCATTTAAATTGTATTCTATTTTTAACATATTTGTTACGGGAATTGCCCGAGCGCAAAGTTTCCACGGAATTTTTAACACCAAATACAAAACTCAAGATTTCGAAGCAAAGGTTCTATATTTAAGTATGAAAATTCCTATTAAAAGGCAAATAAATTATACGTTTATAAAGGAATACACAATGTCTTATTATACTTATACTAACTTTTTGGTATGAAAACAAAGCGCAAATTATTTAAATATTCGAAGTTAAAATTACATGATCTTTATATGGTTTTTTTCAAACAAAGATATAAAAGTTGTAACCACAAATCAACTTGCAGAAAAGGCGCTTGCATTCGCTTGAGTTTACTTTTATCTTTTGACATTACATTACTTGACGAAAAACAAAAAAATACAACTAATCGATAAATACGACAAAAATAAATAAATCGATAACTTCATAAACGACAGTGGCGTTAACAATATTATTATAAAAAAAACATTCTAAATGATTTATTATTTTTTAAGGAAATTTTAGAAATATAATACTTTCTATTTAAAGTAAACAAAAAATTAAACCTGTAATAAATAAAATAATAATCTTTTTTTGTTTACTAATTTTTCCTACAAATGATTGTAAGTTGTTTTTTTTTTTACAATAAACATTTAATGAAATTTTAATCACTTTCGTATATTATTTAAAAACCGGCCTTAAAACCGGTTAACCGGTTTTGACAAAAAATTATTCCTGATATCATATTTAATTGTCATTGAGAGGAATAGAAAGGAGAATTTCCTTCGCACTCTCTCTTACGAACTTTCGATTAACCGCAACTAAAGCTACCTCTTGTGAATTGGGACTTACTTGTAAAATGCAAGCCAAAGCTCATACCAAAGGATTAAATACAAATAGACCAATTTCTTCAATTCCAAATTATTGCTTTGCATGCAATTAGGACGGATGGATACCCGTGTCCACAGTCATGCAGGCAAATGTATGTGTAAATAATAAATATTATTTTCTTTGGGAGAAACTTATTTATTCCTGTTAGTCCTGATTAACAGTCGGTAATTTTTTCCAAGCAAGTGTCAAAGTTTGTAGGAGAGAGAGGCAGGCGGAAAGAGCTCTCTCCAACAAACGTCGACACTTGCTTGGAAAAAATTACCGAGTATAAATCAAGACAATATTGTCAGAAAAATGCAACCCTGTGAACGTACAACCATATGAACCTACAATTTTTGTCTTGCAACGTTGGCAGAAAAGTTATTGTGAAATAATTTGCAGATTGATAACGTTGTCCGATCAGGCAATCGTGTATACTTAGCTTCAGTTGCTTGGAATCTGCGAAATGGCGTGCAGAAAAGTAGACAAAAATCGGTTTAAGACAAAACCGAAAAGTAAAAAAAAACAATTTTTCAAAAAGTCGAAAAATCGATTATCTAAATAATAGAAAAGTCGAAAAAACTACTTTTCACTAAATCTTGAAAATCGAAAAGTCGAATAATCGACTTTTTGTCTCAACTATAGATCCCTATGCCAGACAGATGCTTCTGGGAAAATGGAACATTGGCTCATGTGCCAGTGGGAACAAGCTGCTACACGGATGGGTCAAAGCGAGAAGGAAGGACGGGTCTGGGACTTTTAATTGATGAACCAGAGGTCGAACTTCACTTCCGCCTCCCTGACCATAACACGGTATATCAAGCAGAAGTTCGAGCAATCACGGAGTGTGTGAACTGGCTCAGTAACACCACAAAGCCTAAATATGCTAACATCTTCACAGATAGCCCACAAAAAATAACATTTAATAATTTTCATTCACCTACGACAACTCCTTTTATTTTTGGCCAACGTTTAAACGAAAACCGAATATGTGGCACAACATTTTGCGTTCTTTCAAATTGCAGAGAAATAATATTTTGCGAAATTTCGATCCCGGTATGCATTCCAGTGAATGGGAACAGTTTTAAGCGGCTGAATTTTTTCTACGTTATTAGTTATCTTTGAAAGAGCCGTCTTGATTTCTGCTGCAATTTTGTAGTCATCATTTTAATAAGTACTTAATACTGAACTTTTAATAACAAATTCATCGGAAAAAACATGTTATTATACCCTCACTTTAGTGATACCAGTGTATATATCATTTCATACGGGCCAAAAATGTAGCACATCGAAGGAGTGACCTAAGACCCTAAGTATGTTCGGCGGATATCCGTTTTAGGCAATTTTAAGTGAATAATCACCTACGCCTGTGTAGTGTGGTGGACATCAATGGACAAGAAGTGCAACGTAATACCTTTGCAAAACATTCAACGTACATATGTGCTGTCTAGGCATAAGCGGGGCATTTAGAACTGCACCAACAAAACCGTTGGAGACTATACTGCACATCCAACCAATATACATCTGTATAAAGTATGAGGCAGCCCTCACATCAAGGCGTCTGCAAGTGATGGGCGAATGGATAAATTTAGACCACAAGTCGTACCATCAGAAGATTTAAGAATCTCTAGTTGGTCACATTCAAACGCCAGAAATCTCCGTCCGCATTCCTGAAGAGCGGCTTACAGCTACCTGTGATTCGTTTGTGCCAGACTAGGGATCTATAAATCGACTTTCGATTAATCGACTTTTGATTGGAAAAAGTCGAAATCGATTTTCACCAAGCAAAAATTCAAAAAATTGATTTATCATTTCGACTTTTTTCGATTTTTATCCGACGGCGGCGTCGAAATAATCTGAAAATTGCAACTCGCAATTTACAAGTTCCGATTCACACTAGGCAACATTAGTTGCGGCTAATCGGAAGTTCATAGCAGCGAGTGGCAAGAAGAACAATGACAATTGAATACTATAGACGTCGCATGGTATTTACAGACTTCATCCGCCAGGTGGCGTCCGAGCATCCTTTCTCTCATGCTCAAATTCCTCTCTCACTTATTTCTCTGCCAAAACATGCAGACTTTTTTGTACTCTCAAATAATTTCTGAGAAGGGAGTGAGTTTTTCTTTTTGTTTTGTTGTTGAATGTTTTGAAGTTGGAATATAATAAAATTAATGATGAAAATCTTTTCTCTCTTTGCAGAGTAAATAAAAATATCTATCCTCTCTTTACAGTTTAGCCAGACAAAGCGCCATCTTCAATATGCAGACTAGGGTGTCCAAAACCGGGACCGGTTATCCGATTAACCGGTTTTGAAACCCAATCCCGTAACCGGTTTCTTAAAAACTGTCATTTTCGGTTAACCAAGAAAGCCGGTATTTCCATGTCGGTTAACCGGTTTTTTATTTATTGTTTAAAACAAAAATTAAAGTATTGATATATTTTTTATACTTGTTGTAGACACCATTTATACAAGATGCAACAAATAACAACGATGAGGTGGATAATTCTGACAGTTGTTCTGAATATTCTGAAAGTGAATATGAATTCACTGATCTTGAAAGTGATTTTGGCTTTATTCCTGATATCATGCTGTAATAAATAAAGTCAGGAAGTACAGCAAAGCATTTCATAAGTCGTCCATGAAGCACAGAACACTTCAAGCTTACGTTCAAGAACGGAAAGACAAATAGCTTCGACTTTTTTGCGATGTTAAATCCCGACAGAACAGCCAGATACCTCTGATTCGGTCTGATATATAATTTTTTATATTGATGAGTCAAATAATTTAAATTTGGATTTAAGTCACACACAGAATCGGAAAACAAAATGCAAGCAACATTGTATGATGACTTTGCTTTTTTTGAAAAGTTTAAGAAGAAAACGGAGAAGCCGAGTTTTAGGTTAGGGTGGCAGCCGTATTTTTTTTTTACAAGCTCACATAGACCAGTTTAGGTCCCTAGTGTTACCACGGGCTGAAATGGCCCTCATCGAAACCAACCTGTTTTATATATAAATTTATCGATAGTACGAATATCAGTACTGGAAAGATCTGTTAGGCTGCCTAAGAAGGCCGACCCCAGTATGTCCAGTCGTCGTTTACTCAAAGCGGGACAGTCGCAAAGCAAGTGCTCAATGCTCTCCACTTCTTCCTCATCTCCACAGCTTCGGCAGAAGTCATTGGAGTCAATACCCAATCTTTTGGCGTGTTCGCCGATCAAGCAGTGTCCCGTCAGAACCTGTACTAACGTAGACAATCGTTTCCTCTCTAGTGCGAGGAGATATTTTGATCTTCTCAGGTCATACCTTGGCCAGATTTGTCTAGCTACCCTGCAGGTGCCGATTTCGGTCCATCTTTCGTTGGACTGCCTGATTGCCTCTTGCCTAAGCCAAAGCTTGCACGTGGATAGTGGCGCACCAATATATGCAAATTCTTCGAGATTTTGTAATGTCGTCCCTTTCCTAGCAAGTTCATCGGCTTTGCAGTTCCCCGGGATATCCCTATGCCCAGGCACCCATATGAGGTGTATATTAAACTGCTCAGCCATCTCGTTAAGAGATCTGCGGCAGTCGAGGGCTGTTTGTGAATTTAGGGATGTTGCCTCCAGAGAATTGATGGCAGCCTGGCTGTCCGCGTAAATTACAACGCCAGTGTTGGTTACTATGTTGCGACTCAGCCACTTGGCGACTTCCCATATTGCCATTATTTCGGCTTGATAGACACTGCAGGTATCTGGTAGTCTGTGAGCTATATCCAGACTAAGTTCTTCACAGTGTACTCCGAAGCCAACCTTTTCATCAAGCTTCGAACCATCCGTGTAAAAGTGGAGATGGTTTCTATTACCTGGTATTCTGCCGACCCATTCATCTCTGGCGGGAATCATAGTGATGTAATTTCTCTCGAAGGTGTACACAGTTGGTATATAGTCCACTCGGTCGGTTACCATAGCACTACACTTTGATATCCTCATGTGACCATAGTTTTTGTACCTCCACATTGATAGGCAGTTTAATCTTATTGCCGCTTTGGTTGCAACTTCTCTCGCCACAATATTAATCGGCAGTATATGGAGTAGGGCTTGTAGAGACTCGGTCGCTGTAGTCTTTAAGGCTCCGCTTATGCTCAGGCAGGCTGTTCTCTGAACCTTTGTTAGTAGGTTGGTAATGGTTAGTTTGTCAGTTGCCGTCCACCATACCACAATACCGTATAACAGTATTGGACGAACTACTGCTATATATATCCAGTGGACGATTTTAGGAGAGAGTCCCCACCGCGACCCTACAGCCTTTTTGCAGGAATATAAGGCGACGTTGGCCTTCCTTACACGTTCCAATACGTTAAGTCTAAATAACATTTTCCTATCTAGAATTATTCCTAAAAACTTTGCACTTTCAGAAAAGACTAGATCTGTTCCATTTATCCGAGGTGGAGGGTCCACATGTGGGACATTATTCATCCTAGTAAAGAGAACCAATTCTGTCTTGTTGGGGTTAACGCCCAAACCGCTGCTTCTGGCCCATCTAGCCAACTTGTTCAGAGCCACCTGTAGGATGTCTCTGAGGACGTTTACGAATTTGCCACTCACTGCGATTCCCACGTCGTCCGCATATGCCACGACCTTGCAGCCACAACGTTCTAGATCTAGCAGGATTTCATTCACCGCTAGGTTCCAAATTAGTGGAGACAGTACTCCTCCTTGCGGGGTCCCTCTGTTTACATACCTTGTTAGAGTTGTGGACCCTAGACATGCTGTTATGCGTCTTCTGGTGAGCAGACTTTGAATTAGTCTAATCAAACTAGTGTTAACTTTTAGATGTGAGAGTGCCGCAATTACCGCATCTGAGTGAATGTTGTTAAAAGCCCCTTCTATGTCAAGAAATGCCACCATGGTGAATTCCTTGAAATGCAGGGACGATTCGATAGTGCTCACAAGTTCGTGCAGAGCTGATTCTGTAGACTTGCCCTTATTGTAAGCATGTTGGTTCCCCGACAGGAGTTTTGTATCCAGGTTTTCCCTAATGAAATGATCTAAAAGTCTTTCCAGACCTTTCAATAGGAAGGAGGATAGGCTAATTGGTCTGAAGTCTTTTGGCCTAGTGTGTGATATCTTTCCCGCTTTAGGTATGAATACCACTTTGGTATCCCTCCATCGATTCGGGACGTATGAAAGCCTGATACAGAATACATAAATTTTCTCCAGCCAGGGGATAATGTACTTTAACATTTTCTGCATTTCTGCTGGAGTGATGCCATCTGGTCCAGGTGACTTGAAGGGCTCAAAGCTGTTAATAGCCCAGCTTATTCTGGATCTCTCAGTCAAGAAGCTAGCGACGCTCGCAGTCCACTCGCACTCTTGTTGGTCCTGCTGATCCTCGGGTTCTGTTACAGAGTTCCCCGGGAAATGTGTGTCGAGCAGTACATTGAGCGACTGCTCGCTGTTTTTGGTCCAGTTATTTGCCTCATCCTGTAAATATCCCACTGTACATGGTGAAGCAGATAATATCTTCCTCAGCCTAGCGGCGTCGGAGACCTTTTCCACTTCACCACAGAAGGTATACCAAGAGCGCCTTTGTGCCTTTCTAAGCTCCTTCTTATAGATCTTGAGTTGGTCTTTATAGGCATCCCAATCATTAGCGACCCCAGTAGATTTAGCCTTATTGAATAGCTTGTTGCAGGTCTTTTTCATAGCCGTTAGCTCAGAAGTCCACCATTGGGGTTTAGTTTTACCCTTGTACCTTGTTTTTGGACAGGCTTCTTCAAGGGATCTATTGAATGATATGGTGATATGATCGACCAGATTATCCAGACCGGCTTTGTCATTCGGTTCGTACAGAAGTTTAGAGTTGAGGACTTTCTTGAAATTCTTCTCATACAGTTGCCACTTTGTCTTCCTTACATTTCTGTGGACGGCGGGTTTAGGCGCTTTTTCCGCGAGTTTGAACTCAATATAATGGTGATCTGAGAATGAGTGGTCGTCCAGTACATTCCACCCAATAATTTTGTCTGACAGCCGGTCAGTAGCAAACGTTACGTCGAGTACTTCTTGTCTGTCTTTAATTGTGAAGGTCGGTTTATTACCTATGTTACAAATACTAAGGTTGGTAGTTAGAATAAAGTCAAGAAGCGAATCACCCCTATTGTTTATATCCGTACTACCCCAGATAGTATGATGAGCGTTCGTGTCTGCGCCAATAATCAGCTCGAGCTCGTCAGACGTTGCTTCTTCTACTACTTCCCTGAATAGAGCAGTCGGTACTACAGATTCATAAGGCAAGTAGCTGGAGACCACCCAATATATGCGATTACCGATCTCCAGGCTAGCAGCTGTTTGGTCTTTACCACTTAAATTAGTCAGGAGAAATATACTTAGATCTTTCCTGGCCAAAATGCAGGTTCTTGGAGTGCCTTCACAGTTGGCCACAAGCAGTTTAAAGTTGGGTGTCCTAATACCGCACACCCTTCCTCCCACTACGTAGGGCTCCTGTATCAGGACGATGTCTACTGCGCCTGTGGACAGGCGCAGCAATAGAGCCGCTGAGGCTGCTTTAGCGTGATGGAGGTTAATCTGTAGAATTCTTACCATCATTGGTAATTGACAGATTAACATCCACCCCGACAAGGGTGTTATCGAACTCTTCGTCCGTATCGTCGAGAAGCATGTCCTCGCCAGATGCGTCAAAGAGTCCGGAGACTCCCCTCAGCCTCTCTGTGTCCGAAGTAGAGCTTTTGTCCTCAGAGAAGGACGTTACAGATCTTCTGTTAGAGTTGGAGTCACCAGAAATAATAGGCGTGGGTACCTCCGCACTTCCAGAAAGTGCCACGGTGGACGACTCACCTTCTGCAGTGGGAGCTATATCCTGCTTGTATATCTTCAAGACTATAGTCTCGAAGCCATATTGTAGGGTTGCACTCGCACTTTGTATATGGGAGGTGGATTCAGCGTTTAGGATAAGATTAACCTGCCGCTTTTTACCATCCGCCTCACCCACCTTGCTGATTCTCCAATTATGGGCCGGCAGACCAGGATTGGAATCTTTTATTATTTCTAAGATGTCAGCCGGGTTGGAGCGTTCTTCTGTAACCCAGGTGATGGCTCTAGGGTGACTAGGGATGTTGTTTTTTTCGACAACATCCAACTGGGCACCCGGCCACACCTCACCCGCTCGACTCAAAGCAGCCTTATACAGGTCTACTGATCTGGCATCACCGAAATATAAGAGCTTTACTCTCCCCTGATGCCATCCTGCATCGTTGCAGATTGGTGGTTTGCCCGGCATTTCTCTACGGACATCGAGGTAATGAGCCATAATGGCTGATTGTACATGACTCCATTTGTCCTTGAGGATGGATCCATCCTCACTACTTCTGTCTATAACAGCCATCACTAGACTCTCCTTCGCCACTTCATTGAAGGGCTTGGTGAGTGTCCTGTTGGTGGTGACATTAGGGCCTCTTGCCTTTTTCACCTGATGAACCGGTGATCTGATTCGTTTTACTTTATTAGCCGTTAACACAGCTGAATTTGTGGCTCTTTCAGCCGACTCATTGGCCTTAGAATAATCTATGACGCCTTTAGCCCAGGTAAGTGACTCTTTTTGTTTTTGGGTAAGAGCCGAAACCTCAACAGCCTCCAACTTCGTCAAAACTCTGAGCGCTACACGATGCTCATTGTGCTTCCGTTTTGACGGTCGGACATGACGTTTCCCCCTCACCGCACCACCTGTTGTGAGTACTTGGGGGAGATTTTCGCCATTTTTGGTGTGGTCGGCTTTGGCCAAGACCAACGGACGGACAGTCGGATAGAAGCCGAGTTACTTATACAATGCTTTAATGACTAGCGGACTAATATTGACTACATCAACGTTTGTGAGCTTTTTCAACGTCAAGTAACATAAAAAAATTAAAAGAAAAATCATTTAAAAATAATCATTTAAATTGTATTCTATTTTTAACATATTTGTTACGGGAATTGCCCGAGCGCAAAGTTTCCACGGAATTTTTAACACCAAATACAAAACTCAAGATTTCGAAGCAAAGGTTCTATATTTAAGTATGAAAATTCCTATTAAAAGGCAAATAAATTATACGTTTATAAAGGAATACACAATGTCTTATTATACTTATACTAACTTTTTGGTATGAAAACAAAGCGCAAATTATTTAAATATTCGAAGTTAAAATTACATGATCTTTATATGGTTTTTTTCAAACAAAGATATAAAAGTTGTAACCACAAATCAACTTGCAGAAAAGGCGCTTGCATTCGCTTGAGTTTACTTTTATCTTTTGACATTACATTACTTGACGAAAAACAAAAAAATACAACTAATCGATAAATACGACACAAATAAATAAATCGATAACTTCATAAACGACAGTGGCGTTAACAATATTATTATAAAAAAAACATTCTAAATGATTTATTATTTTTTAAGGAAATTTTAGAAATATAATACTTTCTATTTAAAGTAAACAAAAAATTAAACCTGTAATAAATAAAATAATAATCTTTTTTTGTTTACTAATTTTTCCTACAAATGATTGTAAGTTGTTTTTTTGTTTTACAATAAACATTAAATGAAATTTTAATCACAAAAAATTATTCCTGATATCATATTTAATTGTCATTGAGAGGAATAGAAAGGAGAATTTCCTTCGCACTCTCTCTTACGAACTTTCGATTAACCGCAACTAAAGCTACCTCTTGTGAATTGGGACTTACTTGTAAAATGCAAGCCAAAGCTCATACCAAAGGATTAAATACAAATAGACCAATTTCTTCAATTCCAAATTATTGCTTTGCATGCAATTAGGACGGATGGATACCCGTGTCCACAGTCATGCAGGCAAATGTATGTGTAAATAATAAATATTATTTTCTTTGGGAGAAACTTATTTATTCCTGTTAGTCCTGATTAACAGTCGGTAATTTTTTCCAAGCAAGTGTCAAAGTTTGTAGGAGAGAGAGGCAGGCGGAAAGAGCTCTCTCCAACAAACGTCGACACTTGCTTGGAAAAAATTACCGAGTATAAATCAAGACAATATTGTCAGAAAAATGCAACCCTGTGAACGTACAACCATATGAACCTACAATTTTTGTCTTGCAACGTTGGCAGAAAAGTTATTGTGAAATAATTTGCAGATTGATAACGTTGTCCGATCAGGCAATCGTGTATACTTAGCTTCAGTTGCTTGGAATCTGCGAAATGGCGTGCAGAAAAGTAGACAAAAATCGGTTTAAGACAAAACCGAAAAGTAAAAAAAAACAATTTTTCAAAAAGTCGAAAAATCGATTATCTAAATAATAGAAAAGTCGAAAAAACTACTTTTCACTAAATCTTGAAAATCGAAAAGTCGAATAATCGACTTTTTGTCTCAACTATAGATCCCTATGCCAGACAGATGCTTCTGGGAAAATGGAACATTGGCTCATGTGCCAGTGGGAACAAGCTGCTACACGGATGGGTCAAAGCGAGAAGGAAGGACGGGTCTGGGACTTTTAATTGATGAACCAGAGGTCGAACTTCACTTCCGCCTCCCTGACCATAACACGGTATATCAAGCAGAAGTTCGAGCAATCACGGAGTGTGTGAACTGGCTCAGTAACACCACAAAGCCTAAATATGCTAACATCTTCACAGATAGCCCACAAAAAATAACATTTAATAATTTTCATTCACCTACGACAACTCCTTTTATTTTTGGCCAACGTTTAAACGAAAACCGAATATGTGGCACAACATTTTGCGTTCTTTCAAATTGCAGAGAAATAATATTTTGCGAAATTTCGATCCTGGTATGCATTCCAGTGAATGGGAACAGTTTTAAGCGGTTGAATTTTTTCTACGTTATTAGTTATCTTTGAAAGAGCCGTCTTGATTTCTGCTGCAATTTTGTAGTCATCATTTTAATAAGTACTTAATACTGAACTTTTAATAACAAATTCATCGGAAAAAACATGTTATTATACCCTCACTTTAGTGATACCAGTGTATATATCATTTCATACGGGCCAAAAATGTAGCACATCGAAGGAGTGACCTAAGACCCTAAGTATGTTCGGCGGATATCCGTTTTAGGTAATTTTAAGTGAATAATCACCTACGCCTGTGTAGTGTGGTGGACATCAATGGACAAGAAGTGCAACGTAATACCTTTGCAAAACATTCAACGTACATATGTGCTGTCTAGGCATAAGCGGGGCATTTAGAACTGCACCAACAAAACCGTTGGAGACTATACTGCACATCCAACCAATATACATCTGTATAAAGTATGAGGCAGCCCTCACATCAAGGCGTCTGCAAGTGATGGGCGAATGGATAAATTTAGACCACAAGTCGTACCATCAGAAGATTTAAGAATCTCACATTCAAACGCCAGAAATCTCCGTCCGCATTCCTGAAGAGCGGCTTACAGCTACCTGTGATTCGTTTGTGCCAGACTAGGGATCTATAAATCGACTTTCGATTAATCGACTTTTGATTGGAAAAAGTCGAAATCGATTTTCACCAAGCAAAAATTCGAAAAATTGATTTATCATTTCGACTTTTTTCGATTTTTATCCGACGGCGGCATATCAACCTAAATCGATTATCATTTCAACTTTTGTCGGGTTTGGCCTTACTTAAATATACGGCGGCCTTGGACTTTTCAAACCGGTTCAAAAGCTTTTAATTTTGGCGAAGTGAAAAAAGCAGAAAGAGAACATGAAAGTAAAAATGAAGCAATTTTTCAGCGTCGAAATAATCTGAAAATTGCAACTCGCAATTTACAAGTTCCGATTCACACTAGGCAACATTAGTTGCGGCTAATCGGAAGTTCATAGCAGCGAGTGGAAAGAAGAACAATGACAATTGAATACTATAGACGTCGCATGGTATTTACAGACTTCATCCGCCAGGTGGCGTCCGAGCATCCTTTCTCTCATGCTCAAATTCCTCTCTCACTTATTTCTCTGCCAAAACATGCAGACTTTTTTGTACTCTCAAATAATTTCTGAGAAGGGAGTGAGTTTTTCTTTTTGTTTTGTTGTTGAATGTTTTGAAGTTGGAATATAATAAAATTAATGATGAAAATCTTTTCTCTCTTTGCAGAGTAAATAAAAATATCTATCCTCTCTTTACAGTTTAGCCAGACAAAGCGCCATCTTCAATATGCAGACTAGGGTGTCCAAAACCGAGACCGGTTATCCGATTAACCGGTTTTGAAACCCAATCCCGTAACCGGTTTCTTAAAAAATGTCATTTTCGGTTAACCAAGAAAGCCGGTATTTCCATGTCGGTTAACCGGTTTTTTATTTATTGTTT
The DNA here is from genome assembly GCA_963930755.1 of Eudasyphora cyanicolor. Taxonomy (NCBI): domain Eukaryota; kingdom Metazoa; phylum Arthropoda; class Insecta; order Diptera; family Muscidae; genus Eudasyphora; species Eudasyphora cyanicolor. Next base: position 99,390,567 of record OZ005737.1, read on the forward strand.
AAAACAAAAATTAAAGTATTGATATATTTTTTATATTTGTTGTAGACACCATTTATACAAGATGCAACAAATAACAACGATGAGGTGGATAATTCTGACAGTTGTTCTGAATATTCTGAAAGTGAATATGAATTCACTGATCTTGAAAGTGATTTTGGCTTTATTCCTGATATCATGCTGTAATAAATAAAGTCAGGAAGTACAGCAAAGCATTTCATAAGTCGTCCATGAAGCACAGAACACTTCAAGCTTACGTTCAAGAACGGAAAGACAAATAGCTTCGACTTTTTTGCGATGTTAAATCCCGACAGAACAGCCAGATACCTCTGATTCGGTTTGATATATAATTTTTTATATTGATGAGTCAAATAATTTAAATTTGGATTTAAGTCACACACAGAATCGGAAAACAAAATGCAAGCAACATTGTATGATGACTTTGCTTTTTTTGAAAAGTTTAAGAAGAAAACGGAGAAGCCGAGTTTTAGGTTAGGGTGGCAGCCGTATTTTTTTTTTACAAGCTCACATAGACCAGTTTAGGTCCCTAGTGTTAGGTTAGGTTAGGTTAGGTTGAGAAGAGGAGGCGGTGAAATTCCACCTCATGTCCTTGGACATACACGTAAGCCAGTATTCGGCCTGTTGTGCGCTCTAATTGTTATTATTTAGAAAGGTCGGTAAGCTATTTTAGGAACTCTGTACTGTCGACATAGTCCTTAATTTTCTTCCAGTCTACGCCCCTAAGTTGGGTCAAGTCTGGTATAGCATCATTTCCTAAGAAACGTGATCTATTGTTGGCGAACGCTGGGCAGTGGCAGAGGAAATGCTCCAACGTTTCATCATCCTCCCCGCATGCCCTACATATGCTGTCATCTACAACTCCTATCCTATGTAGGCGTGCTTGTAAGCATGTGTGTCCTGTAAGGACGCCCATGATCTTACTAATTTCTACCTTGCTCAATCTCAGTAAGGTCTTGGCCTTGTCCTCGTTTGGGTCACCCCACAAGACCTTCGTTGTCTTCCCAACGTTTTCACTATTCCATAGCGTGATATGGGCGTTCTTCGCCCATATTTGTAGTTCAGAACGCATAACTCTGAAGGGTTTTGCGTTCTCTAATGTTGTTGTTTGCAAGTCTCTGGCTCTAGATGCCAAGGCGTTTGCTTTCTCGTTACCCCTTACTCCGCAATGGCCAGGCACCCATATGATGCATATAGTGCCGTATTCGGAGTAGGCGTTAATCGCCATTTTACAATCTAAAACGGTCCTCGACCTCACCGTTCTAGACGTTATCGCCCTAATAGCCATTTGGCTATCTGTGAAAATATTCACTTTTGTTGGTCTTGTGTTAGTCCCAAGCCAGCTCACACATTCTGTAATTGCTCGGACTTCCGCCTGCAGGACTGTGTTATGGTCTGGCAGACGGAATAAGAGTTCGGTTTCCGGTTCTTCGATGTAAAGTCCTAGCCCCGTTCTCTCCCCTAGTTTCGATCCATCTGTATAACAGCAATTTCCAGATGTTGTCTGTACTACGGTTCCATCAATCCAGGATTGTCTGTCTGGTATCATGGTCTCACACTCAGCAACCATTGATCTTTCAGGTATTCTGTCGGATACTGATGATATGTCAGTTAAATCCACCGTCACTACCTCAGCTATCTTTTGATGATATGACACGTGATCGCTTTCGATCCATTCGCCCATCACTTTGAGACTCGTCGCCGTGAGGGCAGCTTCATATCTAATCTGTATTTCTATTGGTTGGATATTCAAGATCGTCTCCAATGCCCTACTGGATGTAGTCCTCATTGTCCCGCTTATGCCGAGACAACACATTCGTTGGACCTTTTGTAATATCATTATGTTGCACTTATTCTTCATTGATGTCCACCACACTACTGATGCGTAAGTCAAAATAGGTCTGATTACGCTCTTGTAGAGCCATTGTGTCATACTTGGATTAAGGCCCCATTTTGAGCTAATGGCTCTTCTACATAGTGCCCAGCATATGTGAGCCTTGTTTGCTCGTTCTTCTATGTGGCACTTCCAATTTAGTTTCCTGTCCAGGATAACACCTAAGTATTTAACCCTGTTGGAAACTGGAATTGTTTTGTTTAGGAAATGCGGGTCATCATACTGACCAATCTTCGTTTTCCTTGTGAACAGACATATCTCTGTCTTTTCTGGGTTTACATTTAGGCCTCTCGGTCGAGCCCAGTCATATGCAATTTTTAGAGCCGTTTCGGCCCTTCTACAAAGTTGATTAGGATTCTTCCCCCTCAGAAGTATTATAACGTCATCTGCGTAACAGACTGGTTTAAGTCCTTCATCCGTTAGTATCCTTAGGAGACTATTTATAGTAGTGACCCACAGGAGTGGTGATAAAATACCGCCCTGTGGTGTTCCCTGTGCTACTCTGTCTCTTATTTTTATGTCGTGGGACCCACAATTTATCCATCTATTCCTTAGCATGTGGCTTATCCAGTCTCGGAGAGCCCGGTCCACCTGAAACTGGTCTAAGGATTGGATGAGTGTGTCGGTCCGTACATTATTGAACGCCCCTTCAATGTCTATACATACCGCAAGTGTATACATCTTTCCATTGAAGGATTCTTCTATGTTGTGTACTACATCGTGTAGGGCGGTATCCACCGATCGCCCTTTAACATAGGCATGTTGTCTAAATTTTAGCATTTCGCCTGGTATCTTACTTTTAATCATGGTATCCACTATACGCTCCATGGTTTTGAGTAAGAACGATGTTAGGCTTATTGGTCTATAAGCCTTAGGTGTTGCATAACTTGCCTTGCCGGGTTTAGGTATGAAAACTACCCTTGCCTCCTGCCAGGCTTTCGGTGTGTATGCGAATTTTAGACATGCTGTGAAAATGGCGGCTAGATGAGTTGATATGTAATCCACCTCCATCTGTAGTAGTGCCGGAAATATTCCATCAGGTCCTGGTGCCTTAAATGGTGAAAAGCTTCTTACGGCTTCTTTGACCATATGGTCTGTAATGATATGACTTAGTTGTTCCTCATTTTCACTGTAGTTCGGTATCTCAGTCTGGCCCGTCGTACCTTGCGGAAAATGGGTGTTCATCAAAAGTCTTACCATCTCTTCGGTTGAGTCCACTCTTCTGCCCATATCGTCTACCATTGTTTCGGTTTGGGTATGGGTTTTTGAGAGGAACTTTTTAATTTTAGAAACATCGTTAACGCTATCGACCTGTTCGCAGAATAGCTTCCAGGAGTTTCGTTTTGCTGTTCTTGTGATTTTGTTATATTCTCTGAGTCTTCTATGGTAGTCGTCCCAGTATACTGGAGATTTTTTACGGCGTGCCCTATTGTAAAGTCTACGGACCTCTTTCCCAATGTTGCGAATCTCCCCGGTCATCCAAGGCTTCTCTTGGGCTGATTTCCTTTCTCGAAGCGGACAGCTGTCTTCGAAAGACCTTACTAATATATCCGTAATGTAGTCAACATTAGTGTCAATATCCTCAACACTTAGGCACTCGAAAAGTCCATGCCCTAGTCTTTCTCTAATTAGCTTCCCGAATTTTGTCCATTTAGTTTTGGCCTTATTTCTGAAACTTATTGGGTTCGGCGGTGGCCGTGCTATCTTAAACCTTATGTAACGGTGATCAGAAAAAGAATGTTCTTCAGAGACCCTCCATTCCTGTATCACGTCTATTAGATTTTCTGAACATATTGTTATATCTAATACTTCTTCCCTTATTCTATTAACGAAGGTAGCCGTGTTACCTATGTTAAGTGTTATTAGGTCGTTAGTATTCAAGAATTCTACTAGGGCCTGGCCCCGTTTATTAATGTTAGTACTACCCCACGCGACGTGGTGAGAGTTAGCATCGCAACCTACTAGTACTTCGTTACCTGTTTGTTTGACTTTCCTCACCAAGCGTTGTAGTTCCGACGTAGGTGGTAATGTCGGTGAATCGAAAGGCAGATATACTGATGCTAGGTATACACTTCCATTCCCTTGTTTCAGTACTGTAGCATCCGATGTTGACAACTCTGGAGAAAAAAGATAACATAAATTTTTGTGACATATAATACAAGTCCTTGGTCTAGTTCCTGTATTTGCATAAAGCAGTTGGTAATTAACGTGATTTAAGCCAGTAACCTTGTTTCGAATCGTCCATGGTTCTTGGATTAAAGCAATATGAGTCTTACCTTTATTTATTATTTCCATCAAAGCGTTGGTTGCCGCCTCGCTCCGATGGAGGTTTATCTGGACGACTTCAATCATTGGTCCTCCAGTAACCGGTCTTCTTGGGAGTCAGTGATTGTAGATTCGGCTCCCTCATCATTTTTTGGCTGCAGTGAGCGCTTATCTTCATCGCTGCCTTTATTATTTATTGGCTCATTTGTCCGGTTTTCAGCGCCAACCAAAGCCTTACCAATTTTGAAGAAGACTGCTTTGTTCACATAGAACGCCATACCCTTCGTCTTGACCAGGCTGGCCATGGAGAGCCGATCCAAACCCACCACAAGCAGAGTGCCATCACGGTCATTCTCTCTGTGGAAGACTTCCCACCTCTTCACGTCCAGTCCCTTGTTTTGCTGGCCAAAGAGTTTGAGCATGCGTTCTGATGTGAAATTGCTGCCCCATCCTTTGACGTGTACTGTTGTTTTTATGAGCTGAGGGATGTCCCTCCTCCTTACCAGTTTCAGCTTAGCGCCTTCCCAGGGAGAGGGGATGCTATCCACAAGCTCTTTGAGGGTCTCTATACATTCTGGTGACGCGAAATTCATCCTCAGTGTGTCCCCTTTGAACTAGCTGCTCATTATTTGAATTGGGGGCCCGTCGTCGGAGTTGAGAGCGTGCTCCACAATTTTATTATTCACCACGTCTTCAACGTTGTTGTGTTGGTCAGTGGGGATTTTGCCGGATGCTCTGTTGATGTCGATCACTCGTCTCTATATTGCTTTCTGGCTACTTTGGCATAAGATGGTGGCTTCTTACCTTTTTCATCAACCAACTTCCTCTTCCGTAAAGATCGTGACATCTTTTTGGATGTACTAAGCTTTCCGGAGGGTTCCGTGGTTGCGCTCGCTTCCTTTGTTGTTGGATCGACTTTGTCGCCGCCCTCTCCACCAGGATACAGACTGGAGTCTCCTTCGTGAGGGGCTTGACTTGTTCTCTCCAATTTACTTGAAAGCGGGGAGCTCTTTTTCTTCTTCGGCGGTTTCGCAGTGTTCTGCTCTTCTGGAGATCTGATCCTCTTTCCTGCCTCCGCAGAGGTGGATGGAGTGTCAGATAGCTCCTTTGGAGCATCCTGCACTATGGCCTGTTTGCTGCTTCGGTTCATCTTCTTCAACTTTCGTCGTTGTGCCCCTGATAGCTTCTTCTTTTTTGTCGTGAGCTGTGCCATGCACGCGTTGACTTCTTCTACCATCTTGCTGACCTCGACGTCTTTGGAGTTAGCTAAAACAGTAATGTTAACGTGTTCGTTTGAGTCGGAGTCGGAATCGGATTCTCAACCTGTACTAGAAGGCTGGGTCCAGTTAATACTCTCCCGTGGTTCCTCCTCTTCCTTCTCCGTATTTTTGCCAATGGCTGTATGTGCGCTTGTTGCATTGTCTGCGACTACAGGCGCCAAGGCACCCACACCTGTAGGAGGATTGGTTGCGCTTGTTTCACTTACTACGACTACAGGTGCCAAGGCAGCCACACCTGTAGGAGACATTGAAACATCCCTAGTGTTACCACGGGCTGAAATGGCCCTCATCGAAACCAACCTGTTTTATATATAAATTTATCGATAGTACGAATATCAGTACTGGAAAGATCTGTTAGGCTGCCTAAAAAGGCCGACCCCAGTATGTCCAGTCGTCGTTTACTCAAAGCGGGACAGTCGCAAAGCAAGTGCTCAATGCTCTCATCTCCACAGCTTCGGCAGAAGTCATTGGAGTCAATACCCAATCTTTTGGCGTGTTCGCCGATCAAGCAGTGTCCCGTCAGAACCTGTACTAACGTAGACAATCGTTTCCTCTCTAGTGCGAGGAGATATTTTGATCTTCTCAGGTCATACCTTGGCCAGATTTGTCTAGCTACCCTGCAGGTGCCGATTTCGGTCCATCTTTCGTTGGACTGCCTGATTGCCTCTTGCCTAAGCCAAAGCTTGCACGTGGATAGTGGCGCACCAATATATGCAAATTCTTCGAGAATTTGTAATGTCGTCCCTTTCCTAGCAAGTTCATCGGCTTTGCAGTTCCCCGGGATATCCCTATGCCCAGGCACCCATATGAGGTGTATATTAAACTGCTCAGCCATCTCGTTAAGAGATCTGCGGCAGTCGAGGGCTGTTTGTGAATTTAGGGATGTTGCCTCCAGAGAATTGATGGCAGCCTGGCTGTCCGCGTAAATTACAACGCCAGTGTTGGTTACTATGTTGCGACTCAGCCACTTGGCGACTTCCCATATTGCCATTATTTCGGCTTGATAGACACTGCAGGTATCTGGTAGTCTGTGAGCTATATCCAGACTAAGTTCTTCACAGTGTACTCCGAAGCCAACCTTTTCATCAAGCTTCGAACCATCCGTGTAAAAGTGGAGATGGTTTCTATTACCTGGTATTCTGCCGACCCATTCATCTCTGGCGGGAATCATAGTGATGTAATTTCTCTCGAAGGTGTACACAGTTGGTATATAGTCCACTCGGTCGGTTACCATAGCACTACACTTTGATATCCTCATGTGACCATAGTTTTTGTACCTCCACATTGATAGGCAGTTTAATCTTATTGCCGCTTTGGTTGCAACTTCTCTCGCCACAATATTAATCGGCAGTATATGGAGTAGGGCTTGTAGAGACTCGGTCGCTGTAGTCTTTAAGGCTCCGCTTATGCTCAGGCAGGCTGTTCTCTGAACCTTTGTTAGTAGGTTGGTAATGGTTAGTTTGTCAGTTGCCGTCCACCATACCACAATACCGTATAACAGTATTGGACGAACTACTGCTATATATATCCAGTGGACGATTTTAGGAGAGAGTCCCCACCGCGACCCTACAGCCTTTTTGCAGGAATATAAGGCGACGTTGGCCTTCCTTACACGTTCCAATACGTTAAGTCTAAATAACATTTTCCTATCTAGAATTATTCCTAAAAACTTTGCACTTTCAGAAAAGACTAGATCTGTTCCATTTATCCGAGGTGGAGGGTCCACATGTGGGACATTATTCATCCTAGTAAAGAGAACCAATTCTGTCTTGTTGGGGTTAACGCCCAAACCGCTGCTTCTGGCCCATCTAGCCAACTTGTTCAGAGCCACCTGTAGGATGTCTCTGAGGACGTTTACGAATTTGCCACTCACTGCGATTGCCACGTCGTCCGCATATGCCACGACCTTGCAGCCACAACGTTCTAGATCTAGCAGGATTTCATTCACCGCTAGGTTCCAAATTAGTGGAGACAGTACTCCTCCTTGCGGGGTCCCTCTGTTTACATACCTTGTTAGAGTTGTGGACCCTAGACATGCTGTTATGCGTCTTCTGGTGAGCAGACTTTGAATTAGTCTAATCAAACTAGTGTTAACTTTTAGATGTGAGAGTGCCGCAATTACCGCATCTGAGTGAATGTTGTTAAAAGCCCCTTCTATGTCAAGAAATGCCACCATGGTGAATTCCTTGAAATGCAAAACTCCCCGACAGGAGTTTTGTATCCAGGTTTTCCCTAATGAAATGATCTAAAAGTCTTTCCAGACCTTTCAATAGGAAGGAGGATAGGCTAATTGGTCTGAAGTCTTTTGGCCTAGTGTGTGATATCTTTCCCGCTTTAGGTATGAATACCACTTTGGTATCCCTCCATCGATTCGGGACGTATGAAAGCCTGATACAGAATACATAAATTTTCTCCAGCCAGGGGATAATGTACTTTAACATTTTCTGCATTTCTGCTGGAGTGATGCCATCTGGTCCAGGTGACTTGAAGGGCTCAAAGCTGTTAATAGCCCAGCTTATTCTGGATCTCTCAGTCAAGAAGCTAGCGACGCTCGCAGTCCACTCGCACTCTTGTTGGTCCTGCTGATCCTCGGGTTCTGTTACAGAGTTCCCCGGGAAATGTGTGTCGAGCAGTACATTGAGCGACTGCTCGCTGTTTTTGGTCCAGTTATTTGCCTCATCCTGTAAATATCCCACTGTACATGGTGAAGCAGATAATATCTTCCTCAGCCTAGCGGCGTCGGAGACCTTTTCCACTTCACCACAGAAGGTATACCAAGAGCGCCTTTGTGCCTTTCTAAGCTCCTTCTTATAGATCTTGAGTTGGTCTTTATAGGCATCCCAATCATTAGCGACCCCAGTAGATTTAGCCTTATTGAATAGCTTGTTGCAGGTCTTTTTCATAGCCGTTAGCTCAGAAGTCCACCATTGGGGTTTAGTTTTACCCTTGTACCTTGTTTTTGGACAGGCTTCTTCAAGGGATCTATTGAATGATATGGTGATATGATCGACCAGATTATCCAGACCGGCTTTGTCATTCGGTTCGTACAGAAGTTTAGAGTTGAGGACTTTCTTGAAATTCTTCTCATACAGATGCCACTTTGTCTTCCTTACATTTCTGTGGACGGCGGGTTTAGGCGCTTTTTCCGCGAGTTTGAACTCAATATAATGGTGATCTGAGAATGAGTGGTCGTCCAGTACATTCCACCCAATAATTTTGTCTGACAGCCGGTCAGTAGCAAACGTTACGTCGAGTACTTCTTGTCTGTCTTTAATTGTGAAGGTCGGTTTATTACCTATGTTACAAATACTAAGGTTGGTAGTTAGAATAAAGTCAAGAAGCGAATCACCCCTATTGTTTATATCCGTACTACCCCAGATAGTATGATGAGCGTTCGTGTCTGCGCCAATAATCAGCTCGAGCTCGTCAGACGTTGCTTCTTCTACTACTTCCCTGAATAGAGCAGTCGGTACTACAGATTCATAAGGCAAGTAGCTGGAGACCACCCAATATATGCGATTACCGATCTCCAGGCTAGCAGCTGTTTGGTCTTTACCACTTAAATTAGTCAGGAGAAATATACTTAGATCTTTCCTGGCCAAAATGCAGGTTCTTGGAGTGCCTTCACAGTTGGCCACAAGCAGTTTAAAGTTGGGTGTCCTAATACCGCACACCCTTCCTCCCACTACGTAGGGCTCCTGTATCAGGACGATGTCTACTGCGCCTGTGGACAGGCGCAGCAATAGAGCCGCTGAGGCTGCTTTAGCGTGATGGAGGTTAATCTGTAGAATTCTTACCATCATTGGTAATTGACAGATTAACATCCACCCCGACAAGGGTGTTATCGAACTCTTCGTCCGTATCGTCGAGAAGCATGTCCTCGCCAGATGCGTCAAAGAGTCCGGAGACTCCCCTCAGCCTCTCTGTGTCCGAAGTAGAGCTTTTGTCCTCAGAGAAGGACGTTACAGATCTTCTGTTAGAGTTGGAGTCACCAGAAATAATAGGCGTGGGTACCTCCGCACTTCCAGAAAGTGCCACGGTGGACGACTCACCTTCTGCAGTGGGAGCTATATCCTGCTTGTATATCTTCAAGACTATAGTCTCGAAGCCATATTGTAGGGTTGCACTCGCACTTTGTATATGGGAGGTGGATTCAGCGTTTAGGATAAGATTGACCTGCCGCTTTTTACCATCCGCCTCACCCACCTTGCTGATTCTCCAATTATGGGCCGGCAGACCAGGATTGGAATCTTTTATTATTTCTAAGATGTCAGCCGGGTTGGAGCGTTCTTCTGTAACCCAGGTGATGGCTCTAGGGTGACTAGGGATGTTGTTTTTTCGACAACATCCAACTGGGCACCCGGCCACACCTCACCCGCTCGACTCAAAGCAGCCTTATACAGGTCTACTGATCTGGCATCACCGAAATATAAGAGCTTTACTCTCCCCTGATGCCATCCTGCATCGTTGCAGATTGGTGGTTTGCCCGGCATTTCTCTACGGACATCGAGGTAATGAGCCATAATGGCTGATTGTACATGACTCCATTTGTCCTTGAGGATGGATCCATCCTCACTACTTCTGTCTATAACAGCCATCACTAGACTCTCCTTCGCCACTTCATTGAAGGGCTTGGTGAGTGTCCTGTTGGTGGTGACATTAGGGCCTCTTGCCTTTTTCACCTGATGAACCGGTGATCTGATTCGTTTTACTTTATTAGCCGTTAACACAGCTGAATTTGTGGCTCTTTCAGCCGACTCATTGGCCTTAGAATAATCTATGACGCCTTTAGCCCAGGTAAGTGACTCTTTTTGTTTTTGGGTAAGAGCCGAAACCTCAACAGCCTCCAACTTCGTCAAAACTCTGAGCGCTACACGATGCTCATTGTGCTTCCGTTTTGACGGTCGGACATGACGTTTCCCCCTCACCGCACCACCTGTTGTGAGTACTTGGGGGAGATTTTCGCCATTTTTGGTGTGGTCGGCTTTGGCCAAGACCAACGGACGGACAGTCGGATAGAAGCCGAGTTACTTATACAATGCTTTAATGACTAGCGGACTAATATTGACTACATCAACGTTTGTGAGCTTTTTCAACGTCAAGTAACATAAAAAAATTAAAAGAAAAATCATTTAAAAATAATCATTTAAATTGTATTCTATTTTTAACATATTTGTTACGGGAATTGCCCGAGCGCAAAGTTTCCACGGAATTTTTAACACCAAATACAAAACTCAAGATTTCGAAGCAAAGGTTCTATATTTAAGTATGAAAATTCCTATTAAAAGGCAAATAAATTATACGTTTATAAAGGAATACACAATGTCTTATTATACTTATACTAACTTTTTGGTATGAAAACAAAGCGCAAATTATTTAAATATTCGAAGTTAAAATTACATGATCTTTATATGGTTTTTTTCAAACAAAGATATAAAAGTTGTAACCACAAATCAACTTGCAGAAAAGGCGCTTGCATTCGCTTGAGTTTACTTTTATCTTTTGACATTACATTACTTGACGAAAAACAAAAAAATACAACTAATCGATAAATACGACACAAATAAATAAATCGATAACTTCATAAACGACAGTGGCGTTAACAATATTATTATAAAAAAAACATTCTAAATGATTTATTATTTTTTAAGGAAATTTTAGAAATATAATACTTTCTATTTAAAGTAAACAAAAAATTAAACCTGTAATAAATAAAATAATAATCTTTTTTTGTTTACTAATTTTTCCTACAAATGATTGTAAGTTGTTTTTTTGTTTTACAATAAACATTAAATGAAATTTTAATCACAAAAAATTATTCCTGATATCATATTTAATTGTCATTGAGAGGAATAGAAAGGAGAATTTCCTTCGCACTCTCTCTTACGAACTTTCGATTAACCGCAACTAAAGCTACCTCTTGTGAATTGGGACTTACTTGTAAAATGCAAGCCAAAGCTCATACCAAAGGATTAAATACAAATAGACCAATTTCTTCAATTCCAAATTATTGCTTTGCATGCAATTAGGACGGATGGATACCCGTGTCCACAGTCATGCAGGCAAATGTATGTGTAAATAATAAATATTATTTTCTTTGGGAGAAACTTATTTATTTCTGTTAGTCCTGATTAACAGTCGGTAATTTTTTCCAAGCAAGTGTCAAAGTTTGTAGGAGAGAGAGGCAGGCGGAAAGAGCTCTCTCCAACAAACGTCGACACTTGCTTGGAAAAAATTACCGAGTATAAATCAAGACAATATTGTCAGAAAAATGCAACCCTGTGAACGTACAACCATATGAACCTACAATTTTTGTCTTGCAACGTTGGCAGAAAAGTTATTGTGAAATAATTTGCAGATTGATAACGTTGTCCGATCAGGCAATCGTGTATACTTAGCTTCAGTTGCTTGGAATCTGCGAAATGGCGTGCAGAAAAGTAGACAAAAATCGGTTTAAGACAAAACCGAAAAGTAAAAAAAAACAATTTTTCAAAAAGTCGAAAAATCGATTATCTAAATAATAGAAAAGTCGAAAAAACTACTTTTCACTAAATCTTGAAAATCGAAAAGTCGAATAATCGACTTTTTGTCTCAACTATAGATCCCTATGCCAGACAGATGCTCCTGGGAAAATGGAACATTGGCTCATGTGCCAGTGGGAACAAGCTGCTACACGGATGGGTCAAAGCGAGAAGGAAGGACGGGTCTGGGACTTTTAATTGATGAACCAGAGGTCGAACTTCACTTCCGCCTCCCTGACCATAACACGGTATATCAAGCAGAAGTTCGAGCAATCACGGAGTGTGTGAACTGGCTCAGTAACACCACAAAGCCTAAATATGCTAACATCTTCACAGATAGCCAAATGGCGATTAAAGCAATAACATCAAATCCAGAACTGTTTTGGAATTTAAAAAAACGATAAATGATTATTCAACCCATGGTCAAATGCGTATTTGCTGGGTACCAGGACACAACGGAGTGATTGGAAATGAACGGGCAAACAGCTTGGCTTCAAAGGGCAGAGAACTTCGAGTAATAAACTTGGAAAATTGGAAACCTTTCGAAGCCACGAAAAATTAGCTGAAACACTGGGCAGGGATGGCTCACAAAACTGTGTGGAATAGCGCAACAGTAGGAGCAAATGCAAAGATACTGTGTGGTGACCCAAATGAAAAGAAAACAAGAAGTCTTCTGAAACTAAACAAGATCGATATTAGTAAGATGATGAGTGTTCTAACGGGACACTCAAGCTTACAAGCACACCTTCATCGCATAGGACTAGCAGGAAACGACGAATGCAGGGCATGCAGGGAAAACATCGAAACGATGGAACATTTTCTGTGTCACTGCCCGGCTTTCACACATGCAAGATCCCAACATTTCGGGTCCGACATATTATCAGACTTGACTCATCTCAGAGGATATGGCTGGAAGATACTGAGAAAATTCGTGTCTAGTACCGATTTTCTGTAACTCGTGAGGTATAAAAAGATCATAAATGAGGAGCGCACAACAGCCGAATCACTGGCTTAAGTGTATGTCCACGGACATGAGACGTTTAAACGTCTCCCCTCTTCAACCTAACCTAACCTAAGTGGAGTGAGCAATGTCCGTCCGTCCGTCTGTCTGTCCGCTTGGTAGTGCGCACGATAACTCTCGAAAGGAGTAACCGATTGACATCAAATTTGAAATGTGATAATATTTTATCTATCTCCGGCTAAGTTCGAAGATAGGCCATATTGGTCCACTCTTTCTAGTACCTCCCCCACAAAGGGTTAATATTTCGTGAGTTATTAATTATTATCTTCTATATATCTTATTTGAATCCTCTACAATTATACACATAATATCAGTTTATTTGTCGCTATCACCTCGAGAAAAATGGGCGAAGTTACCGCGCCCTTTTTGGTACCTCCCACACAAATGGACCATTTTGCACCAAAATATAACTGTTTATAGCTTTAATATCACTTCATGCAAATACTTGAAATTTTGCACAGTGTAATGCTTTTATAGTACCTAGAGTCCAGTGAAAAGTGGGTGTAATTGGCACGCCCCTTTTGGTGCCTCCCACACAAATGTTATATTTTGCACCAAAAGTTAACAGCTTATAACTTGAATACTAGTGCATACATAGACTTGAAATTATGTGCAGTGTAATGGTTTTGTAGTACCTACAATCCAGTGAAAAATGGGCTATATAGCCATATCCGTTTTTGTACCTCCCACACGAAGGTAGCATTTTGTACGAAAAGTTTAACTTTAATACAAGTGCCTACAAATACTTAAAATTTTGTACAGTGTAATGTTTTTATAGTACAAAATGGGCGTTATTATCACGCCCCTTTTGGAACCTCCCACACAAACCTACCATTTTGTACAAAATCTTGACAGCTTGTATCGTGAATATCAATAAATATACATATTTACTCAAAATTGATCGGATATAACAATCAATACGGATCAGTATGTTCCTACACTCAAAAAAAAAAATGATTTCCTAAATTTTTGTAAAATCCATACAATTTGGACTATGGATTTTATTAAAAAAGTTCAATGTTTTATTCATATTGAGTTATTTTTTTCTTAAAACTGGGAAATTTTACTTAGTACTACAAAATTTAATTGTTTTGGGGGATATGCAGAATAGTTCATTAACTAAAAATGAGGACTTATTTTACTTATTTATAACTGTTTATAAACATTTTAGCAAAAAATTAATTACATAGGTCGATATTAAATATTCTGACCCATAATTAATATCAGCACACATTCAAAAGATTGTTAAATGTTTCTATTCGTACTACAGTCCTATTACACTGCATCTTCGACCATAGGTAGAGTATTATGAGAAATGTTCAATAGTAATGAAATATTTGATTTTCAACTGGGCCATTTGCGACTTCTTGACTCAGAGACCCTCTTTGAGTTCTATTTATCTTAGTGCTAAGAGCATAGGTGGAAAAATACGATACTCAGATTCAGAGGTTTTGACCAGTGGTCCAAACATTTGTGATTCAGATGTTTTAATTTTTTCTAATATTTTAACGGTCCAAAATATAAATTTGAACAAGCTGGGGTATCGGATTTGCAATTTGGTATAACTGTTTTCACTGAAATCTACATGATCGAAAAGTTGTCGTTGCCCCGTATGCACATCAGGAGTTTTGTTAAAGGGAGAACTTCTGCACTTTGAGAGATTATTTTTGCATTCAATATTCGCAATTAATACAATATTAAACAGTTGAGCAACCTGAGATGGTAAAAATAGCTGTAATTATAATTAGAATTATTGACAAATTATAAAAGTCAGAACACACTCTACTTACGCTAACCCTGCTAACAATAAGCATAGATATTTAGTAATGAACATGGAAATAACTACATACATACATTTTAGTTTGAAAACACATTGATGCACTTCTTCTTGTTTTTTTATCCGTTTTATTATTACCATTTCGTTCTTTGATGTTGCACTAAAATTCGTAAAACAACCATTCAAAGTAGATTTTTCACAGTAACACGATTCCCTTGTAATGGAAAATACGTATTTTCGTATCCTTTGTGAATCCTTTAGTATTAATGAAACCAAAAAACTTCACGTGGAGTCTCTACATTAAAAGGTGGATTCGGCTATAATAGCCAAACCTTAAACATGAATATTTTAGGGAAATTAGGGGAAAATAACTACATACCCGTATATGGACACTACCGTTCTCACGTATGCAAGTGAAAATGTTAGTATTTCAGTGTTGTTCATTTCATCTGCTTCATGAATTAGCACCAACATTACACAGGAAAAAAATAATTAAAATACAATTTCGCGTTTACATGCCAAATCGAAAGGAACATATGTATATATGGTGGCTATATCTAAAACTGAAACGATTTCCACAAAAACTAGTACTAGTATCAACAGACTTCGCTCTACCTGTGCCAAATTTCGCAATGATTTGATGTAAGTACAGCATAGATATTAGATGCCACATCACAGGAAACCTATATTTGGAAGATATATAAGTAAATCTGAACCAATTTGCTCCAAATTTGGTACACTGAAAAAAAATGCTTAATCAAACTGATGCCTTGGCATCATGAACTCTGCCGTACCTATGGGGGTTTCTCAATGCCGACGAAAAGCGTTGATTCACTCACGAGTCCTGTGTCGTCGTTATAGAACAATCGCGAGCATGTAACTTCTACGGGATTTGGTGCCTTGGATCCCTTAGTCGTAAAATATACAAGAGCATATCCAGCTGTAGGTACAACAAAGCTTCCCCTAACCTTGGGATGGCGCAATGCTGATATTGGTAAGGAGAAGCGACATTCATAAAAACGACTCTATATGTCAAGGGATGTTGAATTAAGTTCTCATCAGGGTACATACTTGGCATCATTGGCAAACAGAATTCAAAACTTTCCGTGAGAAAGTGGGAAGTCTTCTATAGAAAATATGATAAAGGGGGTACTCTCCTCGAGGTGGGCATAGATCCAGAATCCAAGAACAGTCTTGGCACAACAAAGCTTCTCTCTATATATCAAGGGATGTTGTATTAAGTTCTCATCAGAGTACATACTTGGCACATTGGCAAACAGAATTCAAAACTTTCCGTGAGAAAGTGGGAAGTCTTCTATAGGAAATATGAGAAAGGGGGTACTCTCCTCGAGATGGGCATAGACCCAGAATCCAAGAACAATCTTGTCAAGGTGAACCCATGACGTACTTCTTGATATGGACAGTCTTTTTCCAAATTGGAAAGGTCCCGATTGGCAGGACAAATGAATCGATTCCAAATACAGATATACCGTCTGAAGCGACAAACACTGATGTGGGAGTAGGCGATAACACCACCAATAGTACCGCCAATTTTTTTAAAGTCCCCAGCAAAGGTGGTGATCAAAATAAAAATAGCGACACAACGAATCGAAATAATGGAGGAGTGAAAACAATAACGCCAATGCCCAAGAACGATTAATGAAAGTTAATACGAAAGGTAGTGGACGGAAGGAAAAGACTGAATCACTACCAAATAATGAGGGCAGTGTTACCAGATAGGGTACACGAGAATTTTATACATGGCGGTGTATAAATATGTATTAAAAATTAGCAGCACACATACTGGATCATGATTTCTGAGCCGTGACACTCGTTATCAACAGTATGCTGCAATTGTATGGTTTCAGTTTTCAGTTTCATTTTTATTATTCCAATTCATTCGTATTACAGATTTTCTTAAATCTATTATCTTAAAGCTATCGCCTTTCATCTAACCCACCCTCGTGGTACTCCAGATATAATTCATTCTTATAATTATAATTAAATCTAAATATCGTGGCAAGGCCAGCCCATTTATGCCTTTGTAAATTAATCAAAATGCCAATATAAATACTGCGAAAAAAGGGAAAAAACGCAGTGTCCTCTCAAAACCTATAACAAAGATCTTATGACTACTTACAACTAATATGATAAAGGTATGTACAAAATAAGAAATAAGAAAACAAACAAAATAATATAATCCAGTAAAAAATAAAGTAAAACGTATGTACAAAACAAAAGAAAAGAACCAACGTGACAACACACCACAGGTCACTGGTCAGTACGATACACCAGGTCATCGAAACCATACGTCCTGTATCTCCTATGGTAGAATATTAATCTACCACTCGCATCAAATAACATCCCGCTCTCGGACACACGCAGAAGGCCCATAGGAGGCAGATAACCCTCAGTCGCTAATAGGCGGTCAAAATCGCCTCGGGACAATGAACAATTCCGTACCATCCCATTCTCATGGGTGGGGCATATCGAAAGCTGAGCGATGGCAGCCACAGTCATGAACACGTCGACCCTGCACGTATTGCTTCCATCATAAATATCACGGCAGGAGGGACTGATGTAGTGCCCCTGCGCAGTTCTCCTTCTTCTAAGGAAGGCCGCCCTCCCCTTCCTGAGCACGTGGTTGACGTGCCTCGTAAATGTAAAGTCCTCCTGAAATACGACCCCGAGGTATTTGAGGGTACTGCAATTCGATATCACACTATCGCCTATCCTAATCACCGGTATAAATCCCCTGGCATTGGGGTACAGGCGGGATCTCCTTCCCTTGAATGTGATGCATGCACATTTATCCACGTTCAATACGAGTCTCCATTCCACAAAGTACTGTCTCAGTATCTCCAGATATTGCGTCAGTCTTCTCTCCGTAATCTTGGCCCTTGCGTGCGTAGCCGCCACCAATATGTCGTCCGCGTATATCACCACCAGTTCGTCACCCTCGGGAGGTGGTATATCTGCCAAGAAGAGATTGTACAGCGTCGGACCAAGTACCGAACCTTGCGGTACTCCCGCCGTAACCGGGCGAGGGTAAGAGAGTGTATCATCCAGATGGACGGAAAGCGTTCTTCCCACCAGGTAGTCCTGCACAAGTCGGACCATATATGCATCAAATCCGTAAAAATTGCGCATCTTATATATTATGCTCTCCTGCCATACTGAGTCGAAGGCCTTCCGGAAATCGAGACTCACCGCAATCGTCGCACTCCGATTATTCAATCCACGGGCAATCCTGTCAGTAAATGCCATCCGAAATCCAAACTGGAAGTCCCTCATCACGCCTTCCGTCGCAATATGGTCCCTCATCCTCTCGTGGATGAAAATCTCAAACAGTTTCGCCAGGCTCGACAGCAGGGAGATCGGTCTATAGCTACGCGGCTCTGTAGGGTCCTTTCCCGGTTTAAGGATGGGAACCACCTTCGAAGATTTCCAGCTCCTCGGGAAGTACCCGAGGTTAATGCAATGGTTAAACAGGACTGCAAGATGGTCCCAGAACCTACGGTGCATCCTCTTCATAACGAAATTGGGAATGCCTATCATTACCGCTACTTCTCTTGTTGTTCAAACGTCTGAGGACCCCTCCAATCTCCGAACGGGTGATGAGTCTAAGAGGGGCGCGTGGGGACCCGGTCACCGTCGACCCATCAGCAAGGAAATCAAGGCCGAATTCGACCATAGGTACGTTGTCCGCAACTGTACTCGTGTCCATGTCCCCAACTCCCGCGGGGTCTGCCTGCATACCTGAAAATTCGGCTGCCATGATATCCAATTTATCCTCATCATTAACCACCATGCGGCCATCGGGGCCCACCAGGTCTCCTATCCCTCGCCTGTTGCACGCACCACTAAGCGCCTTCACCTTCCGGAACATATCCGCATTGGCCGGTATCCCATCCAACGCTCTCAGAAGATGCTCCTCCTCAAAAATCTGGATCCGTTGTCCTATTATATTGTCCAAGTTCCTAACCGTCGCCCTTATAATGTTGTGCTCCTGGAGGTCATGGACGCGGAACATCCTCCTTCGCAGTGTCTTCTTCTGCCGTATAAGCTGCAGGATGCCAGATGGCAGCTCGATCATAAAATCCCCTCAGGGCCTAAACTTGGGAATACTCCCATTCATGGCCACATCGATGGCAGCAGTCAAAGACCCCACAGCCGCATCAATCTCTCCAATGGTAACATTCCGAGTCTTGCTATGGTGGCCTTCAACTGGTCCACCAGAGCCTGAAGTTTCATGTTGTCGTAGGGTGAGGCAGAATTGGATCCCCTACAATTATCCCTCTCTCTTTTCCGATGTTTCCTGGCTTTCACAGGCTGAAAACCATCGACGGTGTCAGACATGTCTTTATTATTCGTGGAGGAGCCCTCCGCTATTCGTGCCGTATCTTGGGCACCAGTAATAATCAAATTTCTGGGATCATCGATCTTCGTCCCAGTCGTTATATCTCTGAGACCTTCTGGTCTCGTCGGCTCGCCTTTTTGGCCAATATTGACGAGGGTTATATTCCCCGCCAATGCTCTTGCAAAGGCCTCACTTTCAATATTCGTATCCACTTCGACTTTTTACTAAGTCTAACAAACATTTTTCTTCACTTTTTAATTCACTTCACTTTATCACTTGAGGTCTTGCCTCGTCGCCGGTCACTGGCGAATGATAATTTTTAATTTTAATACATATTTATACACCGCCATGTATAAAATACTTATTTCTATAATAATATAGAAACAAAATGGTCTTGAAGCCGGGAGAATATTCTAGTTAGAATCACAAAGATTTGCAGACCAAATAAAAGCAAGCAAACAACACGTACACGAGAAATTTTTACTGAAAGGACTATGATTGAGGTCATCCAGATAAACCTCCTACGGAGGGAAACAACATCCAACGATCTGGACGACATCTTCTATAACTATCTATCTATCTTCCATATATATCAGGGATATTAAGAAAATACGCATTCGCATATGCGAATTATTCGCTTCATTTTGGACATTCGCTTTCGCATTCGCAAAGCATAAATTTAAAATATTCGCATTCGCTAAAATATATTTCAGTATTCGCTTCCTCAATCAAAAAAAGTTGACTGTATAAACAAAAAAAATACATTTTGTACGCCAGTGTTTAACAACTCCGCGGAAGTGTCCCTAGAGCACAATTATTTAGCGGAGCCGGACTAATCTATAACCCTCTTTAATTGCATATTTAACCATGCAATAAAAGTCCAGGTCGTGTTAATAGTACTAAAGTGTTGAAATTTAACATAGCTTTTTTTTGTCCCGATTGAAATTGGTAATCGGTTCAGGTTTATATATAAATATGTTCCTTAGGATTTGGCATCTACCAACCGATCTTTATGAAACTTGAACCTTACTGGTTTTTCAAATATGTTTGTATTTGCTATAGGATTAAATACATATTTTATATCTTATAACTCAACTTCATGACATACTCGTTTATTGGGTTTAATAGACATAAGGTAAACATACATTTTGCGATTTCATAAACCAATCTTTGAAATTCGCTCTTTATTGGTAAAAACATGCCAAATCGAAAGGAACATATGTGGTAGCTACATCTAAAACTGAAACGATTTCCACAAAAACTAGTACTGCTTATTCGTGTATCAACAGACTTCGCTCTATTGGTAAAAACAAAAAAAATATCGCTTCGCACTCGCTTTTGCAGAAATGCATATTTTAATATTCGCTATCGCATTCCCAAAAACAAACAAATTAATATTCGCTTTCGCAAGAAATATATTTCAATATTCGCTTTCGTTACATCCCCGATATGTATAAAAAAGAATGTGTGTATGATGGATTAGTTGCTTGTTCCGTATAAACGCCTAAACGGCTGGACCGATCTTCTTGAAATTTTCACAGAATGTACATGTGTAGGTGGTGGTTAAAATTAGATACTTGCATTTTCGATATGGGCATTTCCAACGAGATGTCAACCGCAGCCAAAAAATTGAATGTTTTACAATTTTTTATAGGGAATTTGTCAAATTGAACTAATTTTCCCAAAAACTACATTTATTCATAACGCATTTTAAAATATTTGAGTGCTAATTCTAATAATTGCAAAATTTATGTTTTAAACATTTGTATTGCATGTTATTTTCAGATTAATGGCCTCTCTTTTAAATCTTTATATATATTTAAGGGATATAAGAAAAATAATTTTTGTTGTGAGAATATATATATTTTAAATATATTAAAAATCATTTATAATCAACCTTTGGATGTTTAGTTGCATAAAAAGTAAAAAAATTATAATAAAAAGAACGATGGAATGAAAATTAAATAAAAAATAAACTACTTAATATTTTTGAATAAAATAAAAAACATTATTAAGATACATGAATCCATGACATTTTAAAAGTAGTCGCATTAAAATATTCTTTCAGGTTTCCCTAAAATCAGTGTTTGATTGGTTTGCTTTGAAAGCGACTTCTGTTTTTGTCGCGTGCGAATGGCTGGGTTTTTGTAATTATCTTGAAAACGAACAATTGGGCAAAATCATCCTTAACACCAAATTTAGTGCTAATCAAGAGCTATAAGTTTCACCTTTTGTCAACATGAAATAATGTTTTGGCATATGTTTTTTTCACTTTGAATGCGTACGAATGTCGCATTCGACATTGGAGAAATCCCCATATATAATTTGGGCGTTGACTTGGGTTCTATAAGTCGTGTTTCGACTAATCGACTTTTTGGTATCAAATTAATGATGGGAAGAGCGCCCCAGTAGGCGAGTTGGTAGCGTACTCGCCTATGAGTTTGGGGGTCGTGGGTTCGATTCCCACCAGAGGCTCTGGTCTGTCGCTGCAAAATTCAGCCATATGGACTTTGTAACCCGGCATTTCCCTGGACCTTAAAATTAAAATATAAATTTACTTTGTATTGTAATTCATATAAATAAATAAAATAAAATATAAAGTAATGATGAGAATGATATTTATTCCAATACAGTTACGAGAATATTAAAAGACACCCAGTTTGTTGAAAGGTAAATTCAATATCATTATTGGATTACGAGTTTCTTTACATATGTGGAGGACACTGAAAAATGATTTCCTCCTAATATCTTCCTCTTATATCGTCACACTAATTCTTAGCCAAATTTCTCTAAATGGTTTTAAAACAACTTATATTTTTAAGGTCAATTGATGTGAACATGTTCCGTGAACAAATATGACATTTTAAATGCAACTGGACTTGACGATACTATTTTTAGAATTATTGTTTTTTTTGTTTAAGATTTTTTTTTATCTTTTAAACGGAAACACTTCTGTGAATTCCTGATTACCTGATCATTGTAAGTTTTTTTATCTTTTACCGTATTTTACTAGAAAATCAATGAAGAAAACTTGAAATATTCGCAAAATCGAAAAGTCGACGTTAATCGACTTTTTGTGTTGTAGGCACACCGTGTCCTAAGGGATAGAAGGTTGGCTTATGGTGATTTCGTTTCAGAAAATAATATAACCACATCATATTGCGACATTTTAAAAATTCCCCCTGCACACACTGCTAATTTCGCATTTTGCATGCGACCAATCGAACAAAAATCGTGCGGTGAGTAAAACCCATACCTTCATTATGGCGCAACCATTTGATAGTGCATTAAGAATGTACGCTTTCAATTAGGTTTGGTTCTGAAGTTTGCTTTTTGACGGTGCAAAACTCCACACCGTGGGCTGGGCTGTGTGTGGAAAATGCGATATTTTCGCATTTGCGGAGTGTAATAATTTTACAAACGAAATCAAAACCCGTTCAAACGGCTGCAACATGTTTACAAACGAACCTAAAAATGCGGTTTCAGTGTAAAATGTATAAAAATTTTAAAATTTTTTTGCACAAACGCAATGTTTTTATATTGCGAATTAGTGTAATCCATAAAATCGACTTACACCGCCAATTTTTGGAAAACCATTATACCGAATTTAATAAGATATATACATTTGCATTCTATAATCTCTGAGGAATAGATTAATATCAGCATTTCCGCGAAAAAAAACATTTGACGAATAAATTTTCAACAAAAAAAAATTTTCGGAATAATTTTTCTATATATAATGCTATTTTCCCTCGTATGGTCAGTTCCAGGGAAAAGTGGTCAAAGGAAGTTTGGGAGATAATTTTGTAAGGATTTACAGTGTGTTAAATCTTTTGTATGCTTTTCCCTTTATATGAGGCATATTTTGAATTGACACATTGTAAATCCCTACAAAATTATTGTAATTTTTTATGTTAAAGAAAGAGTTGTCGTCGTTTTTCATATCTCCCAAACTTTCTTTGACCACTTTTCCTAGGACTGACCGTTCGCATAATAATAGCATTATATAGTAAAAATCTATCCCTTAGAAATCATAGAATGTGTATATACATATTAATTTTATTAAATTCGAAATTATATTTTTGTAAAAATTTAGCGATGTAAGTCGCATTTTTGGATGACAAAAATGTCGCTATAGAATAATATTGCAAATATAGCGCACATTACAATGCGTTTACAAATGTTTATATCTATGGGAAATTATGTTACAGTTTAAAATTTCCGCGATTCTCTGTAATTAATTTCGTTTTTTTTTTATATAGTTTTTATCGCGATAACTCGTGAAAGGAAGTAGATCAGATTTTGATATCTTATTATCTGAGTAGAGGGAATGCTTCTGTACAAAGCCTCATTAGCCTTTTTTGGCCACAATCCAGGCCAACTTTCGATTGCTTCGATTCAAATATCAAAACTGCTATTTAAAAATTTGAGATAATAAAAATATTTAAAATGAGATAATAAAAATATTTAAAAATTTGAGATAATAAAAATATTGCGATTTGACGAAATAGCTACGTTTTTTGTCTCTCCTGAAAACTAGTAAAAAACACATAGGAGTTTTCGTCGGCGCACCGACGATATGCGAACATGCATACTTTGAAAAGGTGATTTTGGGTACAATCGAAGCGATTGAGATGAAATATTTGGTCAAGGTTATGACGTTTTGTATCTGTGGTTATCGAGATTCCTATACGAAACATATGATATCTTCCTATTTCACTAAACTGAAATTTGGGGCAAGGAAGTGGACCGGGTCCATAGTAAATACAGACAGGGTCCATATTGCTTTGATCCAGGAACCATGGACAACTAGCAACAAGGTTACTGGATTAAACAATGTGAACTACAATCATTTATACGTTTGGACTTGTATTTTGTGCCATAAAACTCAACAACGGTGGTAATGGAAGCATGTACCTGGCGTCAGTATATCTACCCTTCGATGCACCGACATTGCCACCTACATCGGTATTACAAAGTCGAGTAAGGAAATCCAAAAATACAAGTAAGGAGTTACTAGCTGATTGTTATTGACCAGGCGCTGAAAAACTGGATCAACAGTATACTAAGGAATGGGTGGATTATTTGTGACCCACAATTTTTATATGACGTAAATGTAAAGACAATGTAAATCGTGGTATAACTCAGGGGACATTTTATCGCCTTTTATATGGGTTACGACGATACATAGTCTCCTATGAGCTCTCACAAATGAAGGACTTAAACCAGTATGTTATGCAGACAAAGTTGTAATA
Organism: Eudasyphora cyanicolor; assembly: GCA_963930755.1. Lineage (NCBI taxonomy): Eukaryota > Metazoa > Arthropoda > Insecta > Diptera > Muscidae > Eudasyphora > Eudasyphora cyanicolor. The sequence goes on from OZ005737.1 coordinate 99,414,955, forward strand.
CATCTAAGAGGCAGGCAACTGAACCAATTGTGCAAAAGAGCTGAGGAGGCACTTACCATTACATATATCCAAGCACAACCAAGGGGATTTAATGTTAACCCAGACAAAACCGATATATATTTACAAGGAAAACGAAGATCCCTCGTGTTGTCGAGCCTCGATTCCTGGATAAGACAATTGGTATATCTAAAATGATACATTATATTTTTTAACTTTCCAATACATTCCAATTTTTGCGAATGGGGGGTTCCAAAAATTTTTGATTTTGATAGCTTATCTCAATGTTATTTACAAAAACTAGAAATTATTTTGGTTTGGTCTATAAATAGGGACGTCAAGGTTGAAAAATTACTGTTTTTCTGTCTGTTTGTTTATTCCGAATGGGCATCTACAACGGCTCACCGATCTTCTTCTGTGCGCGGACTTAACTCCCAAACGATTTTAAGACTTATGTCCTTCAGTATACGTGGACATAATTCCCAAAATTGTTTGGCCTTAATATGCGCAGAGCGTTCTTGGACATAACACCAAAAAAAGCGAACATAACACCCAATGCATATTTTCATTAAAATAATGCAAATTTGCAAGTTTTTTTTACAAAATTTTCTTTTATCTAAAGTTTCTTGAAAGCTCTTCTTTAAATGTACGCCTTTAAATTAAAGAATAAATCATTATTTTTGTGACCATCTGCATTATTTTAAGTAATATTTCAATACTTTTAAGGATTTTCTACATTAAAACATTGACGTAGTCCTGTCATAGTTTTAATGCCGAATCGGTACTAATTAATGGTATGAGATATTTGAGCAATAAATAAACAATATAAATTTTATAACTGTTGTCATTATTTTTAAGAATACATATTTTTAAACTAACTCTTCCTGATGGAGAATTATACTCTATGTATCTCTCTCTCGCGGAGAATCAGAGTTGTTTGTTAATATGTGAGTCAATAAGGCTTAGGAATGCTAGAAGAGCTCGCTTAAAATAGAGAATAATTCTGTTGTTCATTTTCTTTTAAATCGTCAGTTATTTAGAAGCAATAGAGGGAAATGATTACGCGCTTTTGAGACGCGGATTGTGAAAAAATAAATTGCGGTAAATATTTAAGTATATGTGCATACATAAGTGTAATTTTATTCAAATTACACTTTTCTTTTTGCACAGAAAATAATTTTATTATGTGCTGTTAACAACGATTTTTGCTAAATAATGAAAACATTGTACAAAATACATATCTGAAACAATTAAAATAAAGAGTGGACATTAATAGATTGAAACAATCCCAAAGCAACAACATCAAATGCAACGCAAAATAACGGCGCACTGTGGTTCAGAATTGAATTTTACTGGCCAAAAGTCAAATTTTTTTCATCGCCCATTTCTAAATTTTAATGCCATTCAATAGCAAACATATTGGTACTAGGGTAGCCAAAAAATTAGATCAAAATATTTATTATTGTGGGTGTGGCGTGCTGCTTTAAACAAATATTTTATGTAATTTAAAAAAAAAAACTTATTTTTTGTATATTTTTGTAGAAGGAAATTGCCATTTCTCGAAAACTATTATCGATAGAGGGTTAATTTTTGTTACGTAGGTAGGATAGTACTCTTTGATAAATTGCCAACAGAATTACTGTACTGTTTACAGGTGGTGTAACGGAGTTTTATTCATAGGCTGAGGTAGTTCAGCCGCCTCCAGGATCAATTCAAGGACCACAAAAACCTTAAACAAGAACACACTATTTTCCTTTTTTAGGGCAACGAAATTCAGGTTTTATTTATCGTGTTTCTTTGTACAACAAGTAATATTTTATTTTATTCAAATAATGAGTCGCTCTATATAGGATTGTTCGTTGCATGAACGGAGTTTCGCTCTATACGCAGGAGTATGGGTACACGTCTTTAGTGCGTTGGTTTTGCCTGTTCCAGATGTAGATTGCAGAATAATGGTTGATGAATATTGTAGGGAAGACTATCCTTCAATAAGACGGTGGTATGTAAATTATCGTGGCGCTTGACGGACGCCTCATATAGATGCTTGATGGACGCCCTACATAGGCGCGTGGCGGGTTTCGGTGGCGGTAGATGACCCGACGGACGACGTACTGGCTGTTATCGGATTATGCGGCGTGTCGTCTTGGATTTCGGTAAATGACCCAGTTCTGACGCACAGGCGGTTGGCGGATTATGCGGCCTGGACTTGGTCCTCGGTATAGTGGAGTAGGATTGATCTTCGACGGCATCCTGCGAATGGAACAGACGATTTTATTTAGTGAGAAGTGGCATAAAGACAGTTAATTGAGAAGCGGGCAAATCGCGTAAGCGGGCGAACCGCGTAAGAGGGCGAACCTCGTAAGCGAGGTAATCGCGTAAGCGGGCGAACCGCGTAAGCGGGCGAACCGCGTAAGAGGGCGAACCTCGTAAGCGAGCTAATCGCGTAAGCGGGCTGACTACGTGTGCAGTCTTACCGCGTAAGAGGGCGAACCTCGTAATCGCGTAAGCGGGCGAACCGCGTAAGCGGGCTGACCACGTGTGCAGTCATACCGCGTAAGAGTAAGGGCACACCACCAATCTGCAACGATGCAGGATGGCATCAGGGGAGTAAAGCTCTTACATTTCGGTGATGCCAGATCAGTAGACCTGTATAAGGCTGCTCTGAGTCGAGCGGGTGAGGTGTGGCCGGGTGTCCAGTTGGTTATTGTCGAAAACAACAACATCCCTAGTCACCATAGAGCCATCACCTGGGTTACAGAAGAGCCCTCCAACCCGGCTGACATATTAGAAATAATAAAAGATTCCAATCCTGGTCTGCCCGCCCATAATTGGAGAATCAGCAAGGTGAGTGAGGCGGATGGTAAAAAGCGGCAGGTCAATTTGATCCTTAACGCTGAATCCACCTCCCATATACAACGTGCAAGTGCAACCCTACAGTATGGCTTCGAGACTATAGTCTTGAAGGTATACAAGCAGGATATAGTTCCCACTGCGGAAGGTGAGTCGTCCACCGTGGTTGATACACAGCTTTCTGGAAGTGCGGAGGTATCCACGCCCATTATTTCGGGTGACTCCAACTCTAACAGAAGATCTGTAACGTCGTACTCTGAGGACAAAAGCTCTACTTCTGTCACAGAGGGGCTGATGGGAGTCTCCGGACTCTTTGACGCATCTGGCGGGGACACGCTTCTCGATGATACGGACGAAGAGTTCGATAACACCCTTGTCGGAGTGGATGTTAATCTGTCAATTACCAATGATAGTAAGAATTTTACAGATTAACCTCCATCACGCTAAAGCAGCCTCAGCGGCTCTACTCGTATTGCTGCGCCTGTCCACAGGTGCAGTAGACATCGTCCTGATATAGGAGCCCTACCCAGTGGGAGGAAGGGTGTGCGGTATCAGGACACCCAACTTTAAACTGCTTGTGGCCAACTGTGAAGGCACTCCAAGAACCTGCATTTTGGCCAGGAAAGATCTAAGTATCTTTCTCCTGGCTAATTTAGGTGGTAAAGACCAAACATCTGCTAGTCTGGAGATCGGTAATCGCATATATTGGGTGGTCTCCAGTTACTTGCCTTATGAAGCTGTAGTACCGACTGCTCTATTCAGGGAAGTAGTAGAAGAAGCAACATCTGACGAGGTCAAGCTGATTGTTGGCGCAGACACGAACGCTCATCATACTATCTGAGGTAGTACGGATATAAACAATAGGGGCGATTCGCTTCTTGACTTTATTCTAACTACCAACCTAAGTATTTGTAACATAGGTAATAAACCGACCTTTACCATTAAAGACAGACATGAAGTACTCGACGTAACGTTTGCTACTGACCGGCTGTCAGACAAAATTATTGGGTGGAATGTACTGGACGACCACTCATTCTCAAATCACCATTATATTGAGTTCAAACACGCTGAAAAAGCGCCTGAACCTGCCGTCCACAGAAATGTGAGAAAGACAAAGTGGCACTTGTATGAAAAGAATTTCAAGAAAGTCCTCAACTCCAAACTTCTGTACGAACCGAATGACAAAGCCGGTCTGGATCATCTGGTCGAGCATATCACCACATCATTCAATAGTTCCCTTGAAGAAGCCTGTCCAAAAACAAGGTACAAGGGTAAAACTAAGCCCCAATGGTTGACTTCTGAGCTAACGGCTATGAAAAAGACCTGCAACAAGCTATTCAACAAGGCTAAATCTACAGGGGTCGCTAATGTTTGGGATGCCTATAAAGAGCAACTCAAGATCTATAACAAGGAGCTTAGAAAGGCGCAAAGACGCTTTTGGTATACCTTCTGTGGCGAAGTGGAAAAGGTCTCCGACGCCGCAAGGCTGAGGAAAATATTATCAGCTTCACCCTGTACAGTGGGTTACTTGCAGGATGAGGCAAATAATTGGACCAAAAACAGCGAGCAGTCGCTCAATGTGCTGCTCGACACACATTTCCCGGGGAACTCTCTGACAGAACCAGAGGATCAGCAGGACCAACAAGAGTGCGAGTGGACTGCGAGCGTCGCTAGCTTGTTGACTGAGAGATCCAGAATAAGCTGGGCTATTAATAGCTTTGAGCCCTTCAAGTCACCTGGACCAGACGGCATCACCCCAGCAGAAATACAGAAAATGTTAAAGTACATTATCCCTTTGCTGCAGAAAATGTATGTAGGCTGTATTAGGCTTTCATACATCCCAAATCGATGGAGGAATACCAAAGTGGTATTCATACCTAAAGCGGGAAAGATATCACACACTAGGCCAAAAGACTTCAGACCAATTAGCCTATCCTCCTACCTATTGAAAGGTCTGGAAAGACTTTTAGATCATTTCATTAGGGAAAACCTGGATACAAAACTCCTGTCGGGGAACCAACATGCTTACAATAAGGGCAAGTCTACAGAATCAGCCCTGCACGAACTTGTGAGCACTATCGAATCGTCCCTGCATTTCAAGGAATTCACCATGGTGGCATTTCTTGACATAGAAGGGGCTTTTAACAACATTCACTCAGATGCGGTAATTGCGGCACTCTCACATCTAAAAGTTAACACTAGTTTGATTAGACTAATTTAAAGTCTGCTCAACAGAAGACGCATAACAGCATGTCTTGGGTCCACAACTCTAGGTTTGTAAACAGAGGGACCCCACAAGGAGGAGTACTGTCTCCACTAATTTGGAACCTAGCGGTGAATGAAATCCTGCTAGATCTAGAACGTTGTGGCTGCAAGGTGGTGGCATATGCGGACGACGTTGCAATCGCAGTGAGTGGCAAATTCAAAAACGTCCTCCGAGACATTCTACAGGTGGCTCTGAACAAATTGGCTAGATGGGCCAGAAGCAGCGGTTTGGGCATAAACCCAAACAAGACAGAATTGGTTCTCTTTACTAGGATGAATAAAGTCCCACATGTGCACCCTCCACCTCGGATAAATGGAACAGATCTAGTCTTTTCTGAAAGTGCAAAATTTTTAGGAATAATTCTAGATAGAAAACTGTTATTTAGACTTAATGTATTGGAACGTGTAAGGAAGGCTAACGTCGCCTTATATTCCTGCAAAAAGGCTGTAGGGTCGCGGTGGGGTCTCGCTCCTAAAATCGTCCACTGGATATATATAGCAGTAGTTCATCCTATACTGCTATACGGCATTGTGGTATGGTGGACGGCAACTGACAAACTAACCATCACCAACCTACTAACAAAGGTTCAGAGAACTGCCTGCCTGAGCATAAGCGGAGCCTTAAGAACCGAGTCTCTACAAGCCCTACTCCATATACTGCCGATTAATATTGTGGCGAGAGAAGTTGCAACAAAAGCGGCAATAAGATTAAACTGCCTATCAATGTGGAGGTACAAAAACTACGGTCACATGAGAATATCAAAGTGTAGTGCTATGGTAACCGACCGAGTGGACTATATACCAACGGTGTACACTTCGAGAGAAATTATATCACTGTGATTCCCGCGAGAGATGAATGGGTTGGAAGAAAACCAGGAAATAGAAACAATCTCCACTTTTACACGGATGGTTCGAAGCTTGATGAAAAGGTTGGCTTCGGAGTACACTGTACAGAGCTTAGATTGGATATAGCTCACAGACTACCAGATACCTGCAGTGTCTATCAAGCCGAAATAATGGCAATATGGGAAGTAGCCAAGTGGCTGCGTCGCAACATAGTAACCAACACTGGCGTTGTCATTTACTCGGACAGCCAGGCTGCCATCAATTCTCTGGAGGCAACATCCCTAAATTCACAAACAGCCCTCGACTGCCGCAGATCTCTTAACGAGATGGCTGAGCAGTTTGACATACACCTCATATGGGTGCCTGGGCATAGGGATATCCCGGGGAACTGCAAAGCCGATGAACTTGCTAGGAAAGGGACGACATTACAAATTCTCGAAGAATTTGCATATATTGGTACGCCACTATCCACGTGCAAGCTTTGGCTTAGGCAAGAGGCAATCAGGCAGTCCAACGAAAGATGGACAGAAATCGGCACCTGCAGAGTAGCTAGACAAATCTGGCCAAGGTATGACCTGAAAAGATTAAAATATCTCCTCGCACTAGAGAGGCAAAGATTGTCTACGTTAGTATCAGTTCTGACGGGACACTGCTTGATAGGCGAACACGCCAAAAGATTGGGTATTGACTCTAATGACTTCTGCAGAAGGTGTGGAGATGAGGAAGAAGTGGAGAGCATTGAGCACTTGCTATGCGACTGTCCCGCTCTGAGTAAACGACGACTGGACATACTGGGGTCGGCTTTTCTAGGCAGCCTAACAGATCTTTCCAGTACCGATATTCGTAATATCGACAAATTTGTATATCAAACAGGTTGGTTTCGATGAGGGGCATTTCAGCCCGTGGTAACACTAGGGACCTAAACTGGTCTATGTGAGCTTGTATAAAAAATACGGCTGCCACCCTAACCTAAACCTTAACCTACCGCGTAAGAGGGCGAACCGCGTAAGAGGGCGAACCTCGTAAGCGAGCTAATCGCGTAACCGGGCGAACCGCGTAAGCGGGCTGACCACGTGTGCAGTCTTGCCGCGTAAGAGGGCGCACCTCGTAAGCGAGCGTATCGCGTAAGCGGGCGAACCGCGTTAAAGCCCTGAAAAGGACCGTTCTACAACTAGTAGTCCTGAAGAGGACTGTTCTACTACTACTAGCCCTGAAGAGGACTATTGGGGTGGATCTCTGTTGCTTCGGGTTAAGTATTCGGACTGCGGACTATGCCACTTGTTAACTCGGTTGGTAGCTCCGTTGATCCACACCATTGACAGAAAAACGTCAACACCTTATACCACTGGCTATACAGAGTCAACGAGAATTATATGCACAGCGTGTATTTTAATTTACTTTCATGTTACACCCGAAACAAGAAAGTATAAGCATAGCCATATATTCATTCTGAGTGGCTGTGGCTGTCAATGGTTGCATGTGGGTGCGTGCGTGTGTTCGCTGTGATGGCTTATCACAGTGGTGATGGTGGATGCTCTTCTATTGCTTTTGATGACGTCAATGGGGAATCGTAGTGGCTAACTTAGAGAGAATGCCAATGCACAGTGGTAATAAATGACTATGTGCGGATAAAATAACATTTTGTCCGTTACATTCCCACCCTACTTAACTAAAGAAAAACCACAGGTTTTTCTTTTTCTATTTGGGCGAGTTTTGACCTAGAGGCCTTCACTACTATCCGGAGAGTACTCAATGCACTAATTATATATTAATGTATATATTAGTAAGCAGGCTTAAAAATATGTGATTTCTTTTTTTTCTGTCCTACAGCTTCTTTTTTTCTCTTATTTTAGTTTCATTTTATTGTTTATACTTAAATTTAAGAATTTCTCTCTGATCAGGCTTCGGTGAATTATTTTTCCTGAACTATTATCCAGTTTGATAATGTTTGGATCTATGACCTGTGATACGGTGCGTGGTACTTCAATTTTTCCTGCGATTGATAGTTTAATCTTCTTCCTTCGGCAGACTTTGTTGCCTACCATCAGTGCCTTTGGTCCGGTTACGACTTTTGACAAACTGTATGGTATGAAAGATCGTTCAGTGGATCTTTCAGTCGGCAGTTTATCTTTTTGTACGTTAGTTACTGTCACCGTAGTTGACTTGCGTGGAAAATACTTTTGTTCGGTCCGTCTCTTTTTGCGGGGTGTAATGCGGTGTTTATCAATTTGTCTAACGACTCTGCATTTCTCAAAATGGGAATGGTGTTCCTTTAGAAGTAACTCCGATATCTCCTTTTGCTCTGTAGCCAGGAAATCACGCGATGTCATAGTGTAAAGAGGATGTGGAAATTTCTCTTTTTTTGTGGTTAGAACTGTGTCGTCGATGTAAAGTCTGATGTTTCGTTGACTTATGAAATCCATGCCAAGAATCATTGTCTCCGCCAGTCATGGAATTACAGCTACTCTCAGCGGTGTTGATTTCTCATTAAAATCCACACTTAAGTCATACATATCGGAGCATGAGGCGAGTCGCTGATCCGCCATTTGTACTTGTCGTTCCATGGCTATGGCCTGCAGCCCACTCCTGCGCAAAAAATCCTTCAACGCACCACATATATAACTGGATGTGGCGCCTGTATCCACGAGTGCATCAATTTGACGATTGCAGATGGTAACTGTAATGAAATAGCGACTCTGAGGCACATCTTCACGTTGGCTACTGGAAGTGTCTCGACAGAAACACTGACGCGATAATATACCTTCTTTTCCACAATATGAATAGAAAAGTATACCCACATTTGTGCATTGTGATCGAAAATGTCCTGGGCCTTTACATCTCCAACAGTGGCTATGTCTCCTATACTCCTCTGGTTGCTCCGAAACCATATGTGATATATGCGGCTGACTTGGTCTACATTCATCCATTTTTAACTGTTCGAAGTCATCAGTTAGGCTAATTAGTTCGTCGAGATTGTGAAAATCATGTCTTCGTATGTAGTGTCTGTAATCAGGCTTGAGGCCTTCATATATTCTATCCAGATGATTCATCTCCCGGAGTTGAGGGTGCTGACGGGCAGTGGTGAGCATTTGTAGGATGTAATCTTTAGCACATTCCCTGTTATACTGCCGACGGTTATAGAACGACTGTTCCATTTGAGTTAAATGTCTTTTCGATATAAAGAATTGTTCAGCTTCCATGCGAAATTCGGCCCAGGTTTTAATGACAGTTCTCTTGATTCGGAACCACTTCAGTGCATTTCCTTTCAGAATGCCAAGAAGTGTGGGAAGAAGACGATCCTTTGGAATACTGTAGCATTCAGCAAACTCTTCCGAGCGTTCAAGAAACTCAAACAGGTCGGCATCTCCCTAAAATTGTATATCCCATCTCTGAACCAAACTCATTATCTCATGGTCCGAAATCTCCTGTCGCTTCTGGGTACTTGACGTAGTGGTCTGGATATCGCTATGGGGTTGTATTACCGTTTGTTCTTCTGCATTTATCTCTGCTTCTAAGTCTCGCAGCAAGTTCTCCCATGAAATCCTCAGTTTCTTCGTGCGAACGTGCTTGGCGAGTTCTTTTCGGAGATATTCTATGGTATAGCCTTCAGTCTGGATTCCAGCGGTTTGACATTGATAAACTAATTGATCTTTTTTTAATAGGTAAATCCAACCCAGCCATTCAGTACCCAGATGCGTGGAGTGACTCATTTTTGTATTTTCATGTGTTGTAGTAGTCTTATCGTGTGTTGGAATAGATTCTCCCTCGTTGGCGGGTTTTTCAGTTTTTTCCGCAGTGCGAGTTGGAATCTGTCTCTGCTCGGGCGCCATTTGTAACGGAGTTTTATTCATAGGCTGAGGTAGTTCAGCCGCCTCCAGGATCAATTCAAGGACCCACAAAAACCTTAAATAAGAACACACTATTTTCCCTTTTTAGGGCAACGAAATTCAGGTTTTATTTATCGTGTTTCTTTGTACAACAAGTAATATTTTATTTTATTCAAATAATGAGTCGCTCTATATAGGATTGTTCGTTGCATGAACGGAGTTTCGCTCTATACGCAGGAGTATGGGTACACGTCTTTAGTGCGTTGGTTTTGCCTGTTCCAGATGTAGATTGCAGAATAATGGTTGATGATAATTGTAGGGAAGACTATCCTTCAATAAGACGGTGGTATGTAAATTATCGTGGCGCTTGACGGACGCCTCATATAGATGCTTGATGGACGCCCTACATAGGCGCGTGGCGGGTTTCGGTGGCGGTAGATGACCCGACGGACGACGTACTGGCTGTTATCGGATTATGCGGTGTGTTGATTTTATGACGCACAGGCGGTTGGCGGATTATGCGGCGTGTCGTCTTGGATTTCGGTAAATGACCCAGTTCTGACGCACAGGCGGTTGGCGGATTATGCGGCCTGGACTTGGTCCTCGGTATAGTGGAGTAGGATTGATCTTCGACGGCAACCTGCGAATGGAACAGACGATTTTATTTAGTGAGAAGTGGCATAAAGACAGTTAATTGAGAAGCGGGCGAACCGCGTAAGCGGGCAAATCGCGTAAGCGAGCTAATCGCGTAAGCGAGCTTATCTCGTAAGCGAGCTAATCGCGTAAGCGAGCGAATCGCGTAAGCGGGCGAACCGCGTAAGAGGGCGAACCTCGTAAGCGAGCTAATCGCGTAAGCGGGCTGACTACGTGTGCAGTCTTACCGCGTAAGAGGGCGAACCTCGTAAGCGAGCTAATCGCGTAAGCGAGCGAATCGCGTAAGCGGGCGCACCGCGTAAGAGGGCGGACCTCGTAAGCGAGCGAATCGCGTAAGCGGGCGAACCTCGTAAGCGAGCTAATCGCGTAAGCGGGCGAACCGCGTTAAAGCCCTGAAAAGGACCGTTCTACAACTACTAGTCCTGAAGAGGACTGTTCTACTACTACTAGCCCTGAAGAGGACTATTGGGGCGGATCTCTGTTGCTTCGGGTTAAGTATTCGGACTGCGGACTATGCCACTTGTCGTTCAACTCGGTTGGTAGCTTCGTTGATCCACACCATTGACTGAAAAACGTCAACACCTTATACCACTGGCTATACAGAGTCAACGAGAATTATATGCACAGCGTGTATTTTAATTTACTTTCATGTTACACCCGAAACAAGAAAGTATAAGCATAGCCATATATTCATTCTGAGTGGCTATGGCTGTCAATGGTTATATGTGGGTGCGTGCGTGTGTTCGCTGTGATGGCTTAGCACAGTGGCGATGGTGGATGCTCTTGATATTGCGTTTGATGACGTCAATGGGGAATCGTAGTGGCTAACTTAGAGAGAATGCCAATGCACAGTGGTGATAAATGACTATGTGCGGATAAAATAACATTTTGTCCGTTACAGTGGTTTGTTGTAACATATTTCCACAGTTACTATATTTTTGTCAAATTTGAATTTTTGTGGAACGCAACTTTTTAGCATCAAGAGACTTCAAGAAGATTTTGGTACCAGAAGAATGGTGAAAGTGTCCTCTTTAAGCCTATGTATACTTTTTTACCTGCCCCGACCAGCCTGTAGAACACTTTTTTAATTTTAATGAAATTACTCGGAAAAAAATTGTTTGTTCTTTTATTTTACCTGTTTATATGACTATGTTGTGGGTACACCAAGCCAAGTAGTGTGTGTTTTATGACATATTTACCATATTTATGATACTATACATGTAAGAAAAGGTCAGTTGCAAAATTATATTATAATTTTAGAATAAATGGGGAACTTCAGCTATAAAGAATTATCCGAAGAGTATTTTAGAAACAAAAAGAAGTTACGTTCAAAGGAAAGTAAATTCCTCAAGCATCGAAATACAATTGGAACTGCAAAATAAAATAAATATTTTCATCAACAACTTAACTAAGCGCTACAAACAAGTTTGATGGAATAAACATACATTTTATAAGAACCTAGCAATATGGTTAGAGGGCGAACTTAGTGTCCAAGTATCTTCAGAAAGTAAAAATCAAAACAATTGTGGGAGACCACCTAAATCACTCGGCAACTGTAGCGATAGATCTAAGAGGTGGAAACTTAAGGATATCAATGAAGAAATCGGATGTGAAACTATTGCAGAAAGCTTGTTACATCAATTGCGATCACAAAAACAACGCACAAAAGCCGAAATTGTTGAAAAAGTTGTAAACGCTAGTCCTCTGAGAACGAAACGGTTTATTAAGAGTATTCCAACTCCAAGCGATGAAAAACAGTTCTCAAATGAAGAGGCATTAGAATTGTTTTTGGATTTGAAGTTAACAAAACCCCAATATACACAACTCAGGTTGCGTGCGATTGAAAAAGGCTCCATATATCAACACATAATTGCTGCTAAAAAGGATTGTTTGCCACCAACGGACACTATTAAAATCACATCGAGTTCGGCAGAGGTAAAACTTCAAGACCTACTTAATCATACAGCTCAACGCTTGCTACAATCATTTAAAGGACATGATTTGAAGACATATGGGAACTGCAAGTTAACTCTCTTTTGCTAATGGGGATGTGATGGTTCTTCTGGACAAAAACAATACAAGCAATCTGTATGTATGTGAAAATACTTCATACGCAGATATGTTCATGGTATCATTTGTGCCATTGTGATTGATAAAGAATTTGGAAGACTCGGAACCTTCGACCAGTACGATGCAGACAAAGGATATTTGGAAAAATCAAACACCATCTTCTACGAAATACTGCAGACCAATCACATTTGAATTTAAAAAAGAAACTTATGATACCATTAAAAAAGAAGTCAATGATATAAGAACCCAAATTACAAGACTGCAGCCATTAGTAGTAGAAATTGCCAGGCCAGACAATTGATGTTAACTACCAATTAGTGCTAACGATGATAGATGGAAAAGTTGGCCAGGCTTTGACTGACACAAAGGCTTCATCCAGCTGCATTACATGTCAATCTACATCAAGCTAATTAGACCAAGTCCCGGAAAGATCAGTAGATAATACTGATGCATATGAATTTGGATTATCGCCACTACATACAAGAATACGATTTATGGAACACATAAAATCAGTTATGATTTGGATTTTGGACCTACAGGATCAATAAGAAACAATGACACCAACAAAGATTTAAGAAATTTAAAAAAGAAACATGTTCAGGATGAATTTCTCAAATGTGGGTTGATTATAGACCAACCAAAACAAGAAGGTTCTTTTCTGATCCCGAAAAAGCATCTGAAATAACTGGTGTTGATATAAATCTCATTTCAAGATTTAAAACAATTATCGATGTACTTGCGTGGCATAAACAAATTGATGCTAAAATATTTAATGAATATTCCAATGAAACTGCACGAATATATAATGCCAAATATTCATGGAGAAATATGTCTGCAACAGTTCACAAAATTCTTTATCATGGAGGAGATGTCATTAAGCATCATTTGGTTGGAGGCTGTTGAGGTTTCGGCTCTTACCGAAAAACAAAAAGAGTCACTTACCTGGGCTAAGGGCGTCATAGATGCTTCTAAAGCCAATCAGCCGGCTGAAAGAGCCACAAATTCAGCTGTGTTAACGGCTAATAAAGTCAAAAGAATCAGATCACCAGATGAACGCCTGCCTTCGAAAAGGGCAAGAGGCCCTAATATCACCCACAACAGGACACTCACCAAGCCATTCAATGCAGTGGCGAAGGAGAGTCTAGTGATGGCCGTTATAGACAGAAGTCGTGAGGATGGATTCATATTCAAGGACAAATGGAGCCATGTGCAATCAGCCATTATGGCTCATTACCTCGATGTCTGTAGAGAAATGCCGGGCACACCACCAATCTGCAACGATGCAGGATGGCATCAGGGGAGAGTAAAGCTCTTATATTTCGGTGATGCCAGATCAGTAGACCTGTATAAGGCTGCTCTGAGTCGAGCGGGTGAGGTGTGGCCGGGTGCCCAGTTGGATGTTGTCGAAAAAACAACATCCCTAGAGCCATCACCTGGGTTACAGAAGAGCCCTCCAACCCGGCTGACATATTAGAAATAATAAAAGATTCCGATCCTGGTCTGCCCGCCCATAATTGGAGAATCAGCAAGGTGGGTAAGGCGGATGGTAAAAAGCGGCAGGTCAATTTGATCCTTAACGCTGAATCCACCTCCCATATACAACGTGCAAGTGCAACCCTACAGTATGGCTTCGAGACTATAGTCTTGAAGGTATACAAGCAGGATATAGTTCTCACTGAGGAAGGTGAGTCGTCCACCGTGGTTGATACACAGCTTTATGGAACTGCGGTGATATTATCTCTGGTGACTCCAACTCTAACGGAAGATCTGTAACGTCCTACTCTGAGGACGAAAGCTCTACTTCTGACACAGAGGAGCTGAGGGGAGTTTCCGGACTCTTTGACGCATCTGGCGGGGACACGCTTCTCGATGATACGGACGAAGAGTTCGCTAACACCCTTGTCGGGGTGGATGTTAATCTGTCAATTACCAATGATGGTAAAAATTTTACAGATTAACCTCCATCACGCTAGAGCCTCAGCGGCTCTATTGCTGCGCCTGTCCACAGGTGCAGTAGACATCATCCTGATACAGGAGCCCTACGCAGTGGGAGGAAGGGTGTGCGGTTTTAGGACACCCAACTTTAAACTGCTTGTGGCCAACTGTGAAGGCACTCCAAGAACCTGCATTTTGGCCTAAGTATATTTCTCCTGGCAGATATTTGGGTAAAGACCAAACATCTGCTAGTCTGGAGATCGGTAATCGCATATATTGGCTGGTCTCCAGTTACATGCCTTATGAAGATGTAGTACCGACTGCTCTATTCAGGGAAGTAGTAGAAGAAGCAACGTCTGACGAGGTCGAGCTGATTGTTGGCGCAGACACGAACTTTCATCATACTATCTGGGGTAGTACGGATATAAACAATAGGGGTGATTCGCTTCTTGACTTTATTTTAACTACCAATATTTGTAACATAGGTAATAAACCGACCTTTACAATTAAAGACAGACAAGAAGTACTAGACGTAACGTTTGCTACTGACCGGCTGTCCGACAAAATTATTGGGTGGAATGTACTGGACGACCATTCATTCTCAGATCACCATTATATTGACTTCAAACTCGCTGAAAAGCGCCTGAACCTGCCGTCCACAGAAATGTAAGGAAGACAAAGTGGCACCTGTATGAGAAGAATTTCAAGAAAGTCCTCAACTCTAAACTTCTGTACGAACCGAATGACAAAGCCGGTCTGGATAATCTGGTCGATCATATCACCATATCATTCAATAGATTTCTTGAAGAAGCCTGTCCAAAAACAAGGTACAAGGGTAAAACTAAACCCCAATGGTGGACTTCTGAGCTAACGGCTGGTCGATCATATCACCATATCATTCAATAGATTTCTTGAAGAAGCCTATCCAAAAACAAGGTACAAGGGTAAAACTAAACCCCAATGGTGGACTTCTGAGCTAACGGCTATGAAAAAGACCTGCAACAAGCTATTCAACAAGGCTAAATCTACTGACGGCATCACTCCAGCAGAAAATGTTGAAGTACATTATCCCCTGACTGGAGAAAATGTATGTAGGCTGTATCAGGCTTTCATACATCCCGAATCGATGGAGGGATAACAAAGTGGTATTCATACCTAAAGCGGGGAAGATATCACACACTAGGCCAAAAGACTTCAGACCAATAAGCCTATCCTCCTTCCTATTGAAAGGTCTGCAAAGACTTTTAGATTATTTCATTAGGGAAAACCTGGATACAAAACTTCTGTCGGTGAACCAACATGCTTACAATAAGGGCAAGTCTACAGAATCAGCCCTGCACGAACTTGTGAGCACTATCGAATCGTCCCTGCATTTCAAGGAATTCACCATGGTGGCATTTCTTGACATAGAAGGGGCTTTTAACAACATTCACTCAGATGCATTAATTGCGGCACTGTCACATCTAAAAGTTAACTCTAGTTTGATTAGACTAATTTAAAGTCTGCTCAACAGAAGACGCATAACAGCATGTCTTGGGTCCACAACTCTAGGTTTGTAAACAGAGGGACCCCACAAGGAGGAGCACTGTCTCCACTAATTTGGAACCTAGCGGTGAATGAAATCCTGCTAGATCTACAACGTTGTGGCTGCAAGGTGGTGGCATATGCGGACGACGTTGCAATCGCAGTGAGTGGCAAATTCAAAAACGTCCTCCGAGACATTCTACAGGTGGCTCTGAACAAATTGGCTAGATGGGCCAGAAGCAGCGGTTTGGGCGTAAACCCAAACAAGACAGAATTGGTTCTCTTTACTAGGATGAAAAAAGTCCCACATGTGGACCCCCACCTCGGATAAATGGAACAGATCTAGTCTTTTCTGTAAGTGCAAAACCTTTAGGAATAATTCTAGATAGAAAACTGTTATTTAGACATAACGTGTTGGAACGTGTAAGGAAGGCCAACTGCGCCTTATATTCCTGCAAAAAGGCTGTAGGGTCGCGGTGAGGCCTCTCTCCTAAAATCGTCCACTAGATATATATAGCAGTAGTTCGTCCTATACTGCTATACGGCATTGTGGTTTGGTGGACGGCAACTGACAAACTAACTATCACCAACCTACTAACAAAGGTTTAGAGAACAGCCTGCCTGAGCATAAGCGGAGCCTTAAGGACTACAGCGACCGAGTCTCTACAAGCCCTACTCCATATACTGCCGATTAATATTGTGGCGGGAGAAGTTGCCACCAAAGCGGCAATAAGATTAAACTGCCTATCAATGTGGAGGTACAAAAACTACGGTCACATGAGGATATAAAAGTGTAGTGCTATGGTAACCGACCGAGTGGACTATATATCAACGGTGTACACCTTCGAGAGAAATTACATCACTATGATTCCCGCCAGAGATGAATGGGTTGGAAGAATACCAGGTAATAGAAACCATCTCCACTTTTACACGGATGGTTCGAAGCTTGATGAAAAGGTTGGCTTCGGAGTACACTGTGCAGAGCTTAGATTGGATATAGCTCACAGACTACCAAATACCTGCAGTGTCTATCAAGCCGAAATAATGGCAATATGGGAAGTAGCCAAGTGGCTGAGTCGCAACATAGTAACCAACACTGGCGTTGTAATTTACTCGGACAGCCAGGCTGCCATCAATTCTCTGGAGGCAACATCCCCAAATTCACAAACAGCCCTCAACTGCCGCAGATCTCTTAACGAGATGGCTGAGTTGTTTAATATACACCTCATATGGGTGCCTGGGCATAGGGATATCCCGGGGAACTGCAAAGCCGATGAACTTGCTAGGAAAGGGACGACATTACAAATTCTCGAAGAATTTGCATATATTGGTGCGCAACTATCCACGTGCAAGTTTTGGCTTAGGCAAGAGGCAATCGGCACCTGCAGAGTAGCTAGACAAATCTGGCCAAAGTATGACCTGAGAAGATCAAAATATCTCCTCGCACTAGAGAGGCAAAGATTGTCTACGTTAGTATCAAGTCTGACGGGACACTGCTTGATCGGCGAACACGCCAAAAGATTGGGTATTGACTCTAATGACTTCTGCAGAAGCTGTGGAGATGAGGAAGAAGTGGAGAGCATTGAGCACTTGCTATGCGACTGCCCCGCTCTGAGTAAACGACGACTGGACATACTGGGGTCGGCTTTTCTAGGCAGCCTAAAAGATTTTTCCAGTACCGATATTCGTACTATCGACAAATTTGTATATCAAACAGGTTGGTTTCGATGAGGGGCATTTCAGCCCGTGGTAACACTAGGGACCTAAACTGGTCTATGTGAGCTTGTATAAAAAATACGGCTGCCACCCTAACCTAAACCTAAACCATCATTTGGAACCAATCGGAGATCTATCAGAAGACGCCCAGCAAAAAAGAAATAAGGATTACAGGTTTTATAGAGAGCGCAATACCCGAAAAATATCTCGAAATTGTACAAACGAAGATCTATTTAATATTTTGTTGGCAATGTCAGATCCCCTCATCTCCAGCATTCGAAATCAATGGAAAGTAGAACATCGGGACATAGATGAAAATGCAAGAGGGCTGCTAGAGGACAGAAATAATACGGAACAAACTATGGAATATTTGCAGGCAATTTTTCAGCCGAAAGAATACAAATTTTAATTAACTGCTTTTGTTACATATACATATGTATAAGTAAAAATAAATGCTTTCCTTTGCTGTTGTTCAAATCAAAAACAATATAATTTAAGAAGACATTCCTTCCTGTAGCGAGTAATTGTCAGTTACGAACGAATAGGAATTTGATTCCAACGAGTGAGGTTTTTCGCGGATTTTCAGACCGTTTTTCGCGAATTTTTGTAATTGTCACAATTAAAAAATTAATATTAATCAATAAGAGCAAAAAAAGTTCAATCAATGTTCGCGGAATACTGTTTTTCGCGTGTTGCAATTCATTCCTATTCGATCGTAACTGATAGATTTTGACGTTTTTGTCTTTGGTTCAAATACAAAATATAAAAAAGGTTGCTATGGAAGGTGTTTTTTTTAAACATCTAGGACATTTTTTTGTCAAATTTTTTTTTTTGTATTTTTACAAAATTAATTTTTAATAAGGTTTATTTATCAACGTATGACATTCTAAAGAAGAAGATGAAAACAAAACCCCACATTTCCATGCTAAATATGAAAAGAATTCAAAAGATCAATTTTGACCTAGAATTCCTCAATAACTGCTGACCCGATTTTATTGAAATAAAAACTGGCGAATCGGTTTCAAAGTTACAGAGTTTCGGCCAGTAAAAAACGATTCTGCGGCGGCTGTAAATCACTAGGCTTCGTGTGTATAGATTTCGTGTACATGTGTGTGCTTTTGGCGCACAGTAGCGCCGATAGAGCAAACAGGTTGCAAAAATCAAAATTTTCATTTTCAAAAATCAGATTTTTAATTTAAAAGATATAACCGTTCAAAGTTGACCGATTTTCACAAAACACAACATTTTAGGTAATTTGGTTCGATTTCAGGTGTAATATCACGGAAACTAGATAACGAAATGTCGTTTTTGTTCTTTCTTTTGATTGATGTATTTATTAAATGTATAATGAAAAAAAATAATGATTGCTTTGTGCTTCTCAAGGTAAATCACTATTTAAAAATTATCCATTTTTCGCTATTTTTCTTTATTTGCAATATTTTCAAAATATGCTCTTTGAGTAACAATGTAACATATTATAAGCAGATATTTTGGTCTAGTCTAGAGCTTTCAGAGGATTCGATTTACTGAATCACAATTTAATATTAGATCAATCTATTCAAACACCCTTAACACAATTTGGCTTCTAGAGGAAAAAAAGACATGGTTCCAGAATTTTATGGCGTGCATTTCCGTGGAAACCCATTGCTACGTTATTGTGTTTTAAGGTATACGATATATATTTTTCATTCTGTAATGTTTGACTGGCAATTAGATTAATCTAATAGTTTGAAAATTGCATTTTGCTGATGCAAGCCCACATCGCCTAAAAATGATTAAGAAAAGCATTCCCACTCCCCCAAACGCACACATTTATAAGTATGTTTCCGAAGAAGCCTTTGTCTTGTTTATGGACTTACAACTTTCCAAAGAGAAATATGAGATACTACGGGCATCTTTAATACGACACAGGGCTGACATTTTACCCGCATACAAGCATATTACGCAAGCCCTTGGTTGGTTCCCTACACTGAAAAAATCCACGGCCGTCAGTGCATTATCGGCAAAACTCATAAGTACCACGGTGAAGGACATTGGTGAAGCAAGATTAAGCCCACAGGGCTGCAAATTGGAGAAGGAAAATATATTGAATGTAGTTACGAGTTCCATCTGACCATGGTTGACGGAAAAGTCGTAAACAAACTGAGAGGAACAACCTCAACATTGTCATGCCCGAAAAGAGTAAGAAGAACTTCGGTAATTTGAACCATTCTACAAAGGAGGAGAATTATTCTACAAAATAGAAGAATTCGAAATATAAAATGTCACCATTGCATGCATGGATAAGGTGTATGGAGTTCTTGCTAAAATTGGCATATACTCTACCACAAGAGGAGGAAAACTTCGATGAAAATACATCCTAAAGATAAGGAAAAGATCATAAAGAAGCAAATACAGGATGTTTTTTTAAACAACTTGGACTAAAAGTAGACTGTCCCAAGCACGGAAGGGCGTCATAGATGCTCCTAAAGCCAAAGAGTCGGTTGAACGAGCAACAAATTCGGCTGCGATAACGGCGAATAAAGTCAAAAGCATCAGGTCACCTGATGAACCCCTGCCTTCGAAAAAGGCAAGAGGCCCTAATGTCACCATCAACAAGACACTCACCAAGCCATTCCATGAAGTGGAGAAGTCTAGTGATGGCTGATATAGACAGTGAGGATGGATCCATCCTAAAGGACAAATAGAGCCATGTGCAATCAGCCATTACGGCTCATTGCCTCGATTTCCGTAGAGAAATGCCGGGCAAACCACCAATCTGCAACGATGCAGGATGGTATCAAGGGAGAATAAACCTCTTATATTTCGGTGATGTCAGATCAGTAGAATTGTATAAGTCTGCTCTGAGTCGATCGGGTGAGGTGTGGCCGGGCGCACAGTTGGATGTCAGCCTAGTAGTCACCCTAGAACCATCACCAGGGTCACAGAAGAGCCCTCCGAATCGGCTGTCATAATAGAAATAATAAAAGATTCTAATCCTGGCCTGCCGACCCATAATTGGAGACTTAGCAAAGTGGGTAAAAAGCGGCAGGCCAATTTGATCCTTAACGCTGAATCCACCTCCCATATACAACGTGCAAGTGCAACCCTGCAATATAGTTTCGAGACTATAGTTTTGAATGTAAACAAGCAGGATATAGCTCTCAATGCGAAAGGCGAGTCATCCCCCGTGGTTGATACACGGCTTTCTGGAAGTACGGACTTACCCACGCCCATTATTTCTGGTGACTCAAACTCTAGCAGACGTCGGACTCTGAGGGGCTGAGGAGAGTCTCCGGACTCTTTGACGCCTCTGGCGGAGACATGCTCCTCGATGATACGGCCGAAAAGTTTGATAACACCCTTGTCGCTGTGGATGTTAATCTGTGGATTATCAATGATAGTAAGAATTCTACAGATTAACATTCATCACGCTAAAGCAGTCTAAGCGGCTCTAGTGCTGCGCCTGTCCACAGGTGCAGTAGACATCGTCCTGATACAGGAGCCCTACGCAGTGGGAGGAAGGGTGTGCGGTATCAGGACACCCAACTTGTGGCCAACTGTGAAGGCACTCCAATAACCTGAATTTTGGCCAGGAAAGATCTAAGTATCTTTCTCCTGACTAGTTTAAATTTTAAAGACCAAACAGCTGCTAGTCTGGAGATCGGTAATCGCATATATTGGGTGGTCTCCAGTTACTTCCCTTATGAAGCTGTAGTGCCGACAGCTCTCTACAAGGAAGTGGTAGAAGAAGCAACGTATGACGAGCTCGAGCTGATTATTGGCGCAGACACGAACACTCATCATACTATCTGGGGTAGTACGGATATAAACAATAGGGGCTTCTTGACTTTATTCTAACTACCAACCTAACTATTTGTAAAGCTAAGTACACACGATTGCCAGATCGGACAACGTTAACAACCCAGTTAAAGTGCTGCAAATGTGCGGACAATGACAGATTGTTAGGCAAAGGTGAATTGACAGTTCAGACGATTGCAAGAAAACCTTACAATTTCATATATTTACAATATATTTTGTAAATACTTATATGCAGGATTGTCAATAAAAATATTTTGTAGACAGTGTTGCCAATAAAATGTTTTTCTGGCAATGGCGCCGTTGTCACATGCATAAACTTCGCACATCTAACAATCTGCAAATTATTTCGCAATGACTTTTCTGCCAACGTGCACAGGGTTGCATTTTTCCGCCATTTTTCTTACAATATTGCCTGATCTGGCAATCGTGTGTACTTAGCTTAACATATGCAATAAACCGACCTTGAAGAAGACTGTCCAAAAACAAGGTACAAGGGTAAAACTACACCTCGTGGTGGACTTCTGAGCTAACGGCTAGGAAAAATACTTGCAACAAGCTATTCAACGGGGCGAAATCTACTGGGGTCGCTAATAAAGAGGAACTTAAGACGTATAAGAAGGAGCTTAGGAAGGCGCAAAGACACACGAGGTCTCCGGAAGTTGCAATCAGCTTCACCCTGTACAGTGGGTTATTTTCAGGATAAGGCAAATAACACTACGCAACAAAAAAAAATTTTTTTGTGTCCTAGACCTAAAAATAATTTTTTTTTAAAATCAAAACCAAAAATTTTTTTATTAAAAATACTAATATCGCCGAAAGTACCCTTAGTATTTGCACTATAATTTTTGGAGTATATGCCCGATCAGGTCGACTTATACGTTAAATTGAAGCTACCAATGTTGGAAATATCTCTTTCACTTAGAAACAGCTGTTTAGTAACAGTCATTAAACAATTTGGAAAAAGTAGATTTTTTTCAAAAAAAAAAAATAAAAATTTCCTGGTACGAAAAAAAAACATAAAAATAGAAAAAAAAATCGAAAAAAATATGTTATTCCATTTTTTAAATTCCATTTTTGCATCCTAGCGAATTCGAAAAAATGCCTGTTTGAAAAAAATCTATGGATAAATGTAGAATTATAGCCTTTTTGGTAGAGGTAAGAGAATTTAAAAAAATCTTTTTTTTTAATTTCTGTTTAAATAGCGATTTTATTTGCTACTTTTATTTATATTATGTGCATTTGAGTTTATTTACATGTACAATTTTTATTAGAAGTAATTGTGAGTTCTTAGTTGCCGTTTGTAGATTTCGGAATCGGTTTCTCTAATGAGGAACCAAAGTGCCCCAGTGCCCTTGGTAACGCCGCTCGATGGACTTCATTTCGTAGTCAAACCTTTCCCCATGTTCGTCGCTTACGTCGCCAAGATTCTCGGGGAAAAAGTTTAAATGAGAATGCAAGAAATGAATGAGGGACATATTTATTGTTGGAAGACATAAAGCGAAAAATAAGTTAGAAGAATACACACATATGTGTTATATACATAAATATAGAAAAATATATTTCTTACCAATTTTTTCATAATTTTTTAACAAATCGTTAATCTTTGTTTCATATTGCGGGCTTTTATTGGATCCAAGGAAATATGATTCGAAATTTACACCTTTCATCAGTTTCCTTATTTTAGGGCCATCAAAAACGCCTTTTTCGATTTTTTGAAAAGAAAGATTTTTAAATAAACTTTTTAAATATGAGCGTGAATTGCCATCTTTCCTTAAGGCTTTTAAAAAATTTTTAAAGAGCCACAGCTTAATATGCTGTGGTGGCAAAATAATGTTTTTTTTTGGACGAGAGGTGTGTATTTTATGTTGTTTTCACCCAATGTAATGTGTATTCTTGGTGGCCATTTCTTTCTTCTGTAATGATCTTCATGAGCTCGGCTATCCCAGAGGCATAAAAAACAGCAATATTTTGTATATCCGCCTTGCATTCCACATAACATCCCAACTACTTTTAAATCGCCATTCTTTTGAATTGCATGTTTGATTAAGTTCCTCTAACAATCCGGGAATGTCCTTGCAAAAGCATATGTTATCCACAGTTGTATAAAATTGTTTGTAAGGTATATCACAGAGTCTATAATATGATATGTTAACATCTGGGGCCAAAATATTGTACTGTTTCATCCGAGATGCAAGTAGTTCTGCCTTATCTTTGGTCAGTTCCAAATCTCTCACTAGATCATTGAGTTGAAACTGTGTTAAAAGCGATGACTCAAACTTGAATCGCTCAAAGTTGAGTACTCAGTTGAACTTGCTGATGTTTCTGTAATTAGGCTGTTAGCTACACTTGGGAATTGGTATTGTTTCCGAATGTGCAACTGGCAAAGTGACAGATTTTACTTCAGCGTAATTCCAGCGAATGGTCCTTCCTACTGACTCAAACTTGAATCGCTCAAAGTTGAGTACTCAGTTGAACTTGCTGATGTTTCTGTAATTAGGCTGTTAGCTACACTTGGGAATTGGTATTGTTTCCGAATGTGCAACTGGCAAAGTGACAGATTTTACTTCAGCGTAATTCCAGCGAATGGTCCTTCCTACTCCAATCTGTTTACTTAGACAAAAATAGCAGTCCGTATCGTGAATGAACGGTTGTCTCCAAATCATTGGCATTCCAAATTGCACGTGATGTCTAAAATTAAAACGTTTTATTCCACAAAACATTGTAATACATTAATTGTAAAGTACTTACCGCATGTTTCCACTACTCCATCGAGTAAGATTTACATGGCACGAATTACACAAAATACTAGGTGTCCACGGTTCGTTCATATATTCAACTCGTATACCAAAATATTGCACATATATTTCTTCTATTATGTTACTAAACTCACATCGATTTTTTTAATTACATATTTTCCGCTGATGTAGCAGTAATTGTCGGGATCATTTGCACATTGAAAAGTTCTTTGCCTTTTACTCATACTTCGAAATATAACTTTATAATATTTTTCAGAAAATCGACATATCTCTTTAAGGCGCTGAATATTTAATTTATTAATAAGTAATTTCATTCATAAATACATATAATTTTACTACCTGTATATACTACTGGGATGTCCATGCCCCTAAAAGGCGCAACTGAATGGAAACCTCATAAATAAAAAACCACAAAGATTGTTGAATGACGCTCTACCTGAGCGGATCTCATCCAATATGTATATACACACTGCCATAAAATCTCGTCCTTTCTATAATTTTATAATGTCTGACATCAATCCTCCTAAAACAAAATCCAAGTGCAATGTCTCTTATATGTCCCTCTCACATATGACGAATTCAATATAAGCAAAAACACCATTTAAGAACGAAAGAATATGAAAAAAAATATTTTGAATTTCCCTAACATTTACAAAATGGCTCATAACTTTTACATCTATCCATAGATTTATAGACAGCGTTT
This sequence comes from Eudasyphora cyanicolor, assembly GCA_963930755.1. Classification (NCBI taxonomy): domain Eukaryota; kingdom Metazoa; phylum Arthropoda; class Insecta; order Diptera; family Muscidae; genus Eudasyphora; species Eudasyphora cyanicolor. The sequence goes on from OZ005737.1 coordinate 99,439,899, forward strand.
TCTTCGTTAGCATGCTGGCCTTTTAAAAATGTATTAAAATAATTTTTTCGATTTTTTTCTATTTTTTATGGGTTTTTTTGTATCAGGAAAAAGTGTTTTTTTTTAAAAAAATCATTTTTTTCTCATATTTTTGACGACTGTTACTAAACCAAATATTCTACGTGTAAGCAATATTTGCAGCATATGAAGCCATCATATTCCCTGGGGCATAACACGGCTCAATCAGGCTTATACTTGAAAAATTATGGTCCAAATACTGAATGTACATTCCATGAAAGCTGGAATTAAAAAAAATTTACCATACAATTTTTTTTGATATTTTTTTCTTGTTTGTGACTCCTAATTGCACCAGAAACTGTTATCCACATCCCTTGGACAAAAATTATGTTGCATAGTGTAACTGAACAAAAAACAGCGAGCAGTCGCTTAATGTACTGCTTGACACACATTTCTCGGGGAACAGAACCCTAAGATCAGCAAAGGGAAAGTCTAAATTCGAAAACGTCCTCAGAGACATCTTACAGGTGGCTCTGAACAAGTTGGCTAGATGGGCCAGAAGGAGCGGTTTGGGCGTTAACCCAAACAAGACAGAATTGGGTCTCATTACTAGGATGAATAATGTCAGACATGTGGACCCTCCTCCTCGGTTAAATGGAACAGATCCAGTCTTTTCTGAAAGTGCAAAATATTTAGGAATAATTCTAGATATGAAACTGTTATTCAGACTTAACGCATTGGAACGTGTAAGGAAGGCCAACGTCGCCTTATATTCCAGCAGGAAGGCTGTAGGGTCGCGGTTGGGCCTTTCTCCTAAAATCGTCCATTAGATATATTTAGCAGTAGTTCGTCCAATACTGTTATACGGCATTGTGGTATGCTGGACGGCAACTGACAAACAAACATCACCAACCTACTATCAAAGGTTCAGAGAACAGCATGCCTGTGCATAAGCGGAGCCTTAAGGACTACATCAACTGAGTCTCTACAAGCCCTACTCCATATACTGCCGATTAATATTGTGGCGAAAGAAGTTGCAACCAGAGCGGCATTAAACTGCCTATCCATGTGGAGGTAGAGGAACTATGGTCACATGAGGTTATCAAAGTGTACTGCTATGGTAACCGACCGAATGTACTATATATACCAACGGTGTACACCTTCGAGAGGAACTACATCACTACCAGCCAGAGATGAATGGGTTGGCAGAATACCAGGTAGTAAAAACCATCTCAACTTCTATACGGATTGTTCGAAGGAAGGCGCTGAGTCGCGACATAATAACCAACACTGGCGTTGACATTTACTCCCTAAATTCGCAAACAGCCCTCGACAGCCGCTGATCTCTTAGGTGTGTGCCTGGGCATAGGGATATCCCGGGGAACTGCAAAGCTGATGAACTTGCTTGGAAAGGGACGAAAATACAATTCTTGAAGAATTTGCATCTATTGGTGCGCCGCTATCCACGTACAAGCTTTGGCTTAGGCAAAAGGCAATCAGGCAGTCCAACGAAAGATGGACAGAAATCGGCACCTGTAGGATAGCTATACAAATCTGGCCAAGGTATGATCTTAGAAGGTCAAAATATCTCCTCACACTAGAGAGGAAAAGATTGTCTACGTTAGTATCAGTTCTGACGGGATACTGCTTGATCGGCTAATATGCCAAAAGATTGGGTATTGACGAGGAAGAAGTGGAAACATTTGCTATGCGACTGTCCCGCTTTGAGTAAACGACGACTGGACATACTGGTATCGGCCATTCTAGGCAGTCTAACAGATCTTTCCGGTGCCGATATTCATACTATCGATAAATTTGTATATCAAATAAATATTCGATGATGGGCATTTCAGCCCGCGGTAACACTATGGACCTAAACTGGTCAATGTGAGCTGACAAAAAAACCGCTGCCACCCGAACCTAAATCTATTCACAGAAAAATATTGACTTATGGCCCCTAAGGTAGGCACAAATCTTATTCGGAAAATTGTATAATATCAAAATTGCATAATTCAACCAAATAAATATGTATGCAGGTAACGGGTACTTTTTAGGCATGGTAGAATAACCCTTAATCCAAAAGGTACCAAACAGGTACCTTTAAAAATAAGCATAATCCCTGGATTAGTATGAAGTACTGAAAACATGGCGTTTAACAATTTAAGTATGGAGGAGTGTTCAATTTTCACAAGAATGGGGAAAGTTGCCTCCAATGACTTGATCACGAAGCAATTATAGGAAGCGCTGTGTATTAAATATACAAAGGATAATGAAAAAGTAAGGTCGCAGATAACAAAATCTGTTGCTGATGCAAGCCCACTGCGCCTAAAAGGATTGAGGGAAGCATTCCCACCCGTCCAAACGCACATATTAAAAAGTGTGGTTCCGAAGAAGCCTTGGCCTTGTTTATGGACTTACAACTTTCTAAAGAGAAATATGAGATACTACGTGCATCTTTAATGCGACACGGGGCTGACATTTTGCCCGCATAAAAGCATGTTCTGCAAGCCAAAATAAATTCGCGATCACTGCATACGGAGTTTACAGAAGTCTCTGCGAAAGCCAACCTGCAGGATCTTATGGACCATACAGCAAAACGGCTGCTGGAGAGTCTTCCTGAAAATGAGGTGGAAATTCTTCCTCCTAAGAAACTGTCATTGATCAGTTAATGGGGCTGCGGTGGATCATCTGGACAAATTGTGTATAAGCAAAGGATATCTTCCGATGGTAAAGGGTTTTCCAACAAGAAGTGTTATTTTGGTATTCAAAGAAAAATGTCAGTTTTTGAGATAAATGATCGGATGTTTATTTCATAATAAAGAGGAAGGTATGCCGTTAATAATGAAAAACAACATTAGCCAAATGACCACCACGACCACGCTTACAGGACCATATCCTTTTCATGAAATTGTTCATTACCAAATCGCTGCCATATGTCCTCGATAGCCTCACAAATTCTATCTTTGAGGTCTTGAATCGACGCTTGGCTGTTGGCGTAGACCTTATCTTTCACATGGCCCCAAAGGAAGAAGTCGCAAGGTGTTAAATCACAAGATCTCGGTGGCCAATTGTGATCACCTCTTCGAGAGATAACACGGTCCGGAAACTTTTCCCGTAACAGAGCAATGGTTTCGTTGCTTGTGTGGCACGTAGCGCCGTCTTGTTGAAAGTAAACGTTGTCCAGATCAATTCCATCCAACTCCGACCATAAAAAATCATTAATCATCTCTCGATAGCGCAATCCTTTCACCGTAACTCATTTTCGATAAAGTATGGTCCAATGACCCCGCCGAACCATAAACCGCACCAAAAAGTCACACGTTGATGATGGAGAGGCTTCTCAACAATAACTCTTGTGTTTTCCGAGCCCCAGATGCGACAATTTTGTTGTTGACGTAACCACCGAGATGGAAATGGGCCTCATCGGTCAAGATGATTTTGGAATTCCGGATCATTTTCATGCATTTCAAGGACCCAATCAGCAAAGACACGACGTTTTTGATGATCGGCTGGCTTGAGTTCTTGTGTTAACTGAACTTTATAAGCCTTAAGACCCAAGTCTTTATGCAAGATACGGTGTAATTACGTTTGTGGAATGCCCAATTCCAAAGAACGACGAGGAATGGACAAATCTGGGTTTTCTTCAACACTTTGGGCTACAGAGCCAATATTCTCAATTGTTCTTGAGCGACGTGCGCGGGTTTTATTCTTCACATCACTAACTTGTCCCAACAGTGAATGGCGAGGAGAATTACGAATATGGAATGTCACCATTGCAGGCAAGGATAAAGTGTATAGAGTAATTACTAAAATTTACGTATACCCTACCACATTAGGATTAAAACTTCCGTGAAAATACATCAACTAAGGCAGAGGAAAAGATCAGAAAGAAGCAAATACAGGATTCTTTTTATAAACAACTTGGACTAAAAGTAGACTGTCCCAAGCACGGATACGGAAACTCAAACGATGGAAACACTTCTAGGAGATTTTTTGAAAATGATTAGGCAGTAACTAGAATCACTAAAACTGATAATTAAACTGTGAAAAGATTAGGAACAATCTTGAATGTTTTAAATTGCAAAGAAAACGTAAATTCTACAAAATATGGAGAACATGCATATAAAACTGCATCACTGTTAGAGGAAATGTATCTACAGAAGAAGGTGACAAAGATATAATTGATCTTGATGGCAGCATTTTCCGATCAACTTATTTCTTGCCTGCGGCATGTGGAGTCACGAAAAGAGTTAGAAAATAATTATAGCTTAGAAATAATTAGTCTTTTAGATATACCTTCCCTTACGAATTGTGATGAATATTTTACAGAAAATTGAAAAAATAAATTTAAAAAATTATGTTTTTTTTATTTGTTGGCTAATAATTTTAAAACATAAAAATCTAAAAAAAGAACTAAAAAAATCTAAAATTTACAAAAAATATTTGTTTTACTAGAGCGCCCCAGTAGGCGAGTTGGTAGCATACTCACCTATGAGTTTGGGGGTCGTGGGTTCGAGGCTCTGGTCTGTCGCTGCAAACATTTAGCCATACGATCTTTGTAACCCGGACTTTCCCTGGACCGTAAAATTAGAATATAAATCTACTTTGTATTGCTTTTCATTAAAAAAAATAAAAATTTTTTACTCCACTTAGTTACAATAAAATTGATTTTTTCACAAATTTAAATTTTGATAACCCATAGCTAAACTATTTTTCAACTTTGACGGAAAATAACAATAATCTATATTTTTAAAATATATTCTTTGATTATTCTTTACATAATTCAAAAGGTTTTATCTGTCTCTAGGCGCCACTTTGGATTTAAGAGGTAAAAAAGAAATGGTTCAAGAAATAAAAAAAATTTTAAAAACTAATTTTTTTATTAAAAACCTTAAAAAAGAAGTTAAAACCATTTAAAATTTGTAAAAAAAAATGTTTAGTTACCATAAAATTGATTTTGCCACAAATTTTAACTTTGATAACGCATAACTAAGCACCTACAAGGCGTAGCACCCTTTCCAAACACGCATTTCATAGGCTGAACAATTATCAATCATATGCCATTTAAATTATTTGATTATCTTATTCGGTACAAAAGATATGATTTTTGCAACTGTGATAAGGGAGATTGTATGGGTACGATTGAAATATTTCTCTTTGTTTTCAACGTTCACCTATTGTAATATGATGAAATTTATTTTTTTCGTATATAAATCATTCTTTTTCATTTATTTTCAGAAAAAATTTAATTATTATATATGAATAATATTCCTTTATTCCACCTGTATTCTGATTTAGCCAAATTGTTTGAATGAAACTCGAGCTCAAGGTTTAGTTTTTATAAATTTATTTATCTTCTATTCGATATTTCGCCTTCAATCGAAAGGCATCATCAGGCTGAAAATGATTCATAAGTAAGTGAAAGGAAACATATAAACATTAAATTTCTACGAATACACTGGTTGTTGTTCTTGTACACTCACGAAAATTAATTAGAATTCTCTGTGCCACAGAGAATTTGGCACATAACTACAGAAATCTCATTAGAAAAACCAGTAAGGAAAGGCTAAAGTCGGGCGGGGCTGACTATATAATACCCTACACCACTCTCGTAATATTGAATAACTCTGATATATAAATTTTGTAATTCATGTATAAATTGTTTACATAAATGTACTTTTGGGACATTTTATACTTAAATAATACCCTGTACCACAGTGTGGTGTAGGGTATAAAAACAATTGGATCTAAAGAGCCAAATCGGATGAAACATATATATGGGAGCTATAGCTAAATCTTAACCGATTTTCTTCAAATTCGGCAATGTTGGTTCATGGATCAAGACACTCTACCATTCTAAATTTAGAAACGATTGGATGTAAAATACAGCTGCTATAGAACTAAAGGGCCAAATCGGACGAAACATATATATGGGAGCTATAGCTAAATCTTAACCGATTTTCTTCAAATTGGGTAGTGTTGGTTCACGGATCAAGGAACTCTACCATTCTAAATTTCAAAATGATTGGATGTAAAATGCAGCTTCTACAGGACTAAACCGCAAAATCGGACGAAACATATATATGGGAGCTATAGCTAAATCTCAACCGATTTTTTTCAAAATCAGCAATGTTGGTTCATGGATCAAGAAACTCTACCATTCTAAATTTCAAAACGATTGGATGTAAAATACAGCTTCTATAGGACTAAAGGGCCAAATCGGACGAAACATATTTATGGGAGCTACAGCTAAATCCTAACCGATTTTCTTCAAATTCGGTAGTGTTGGTTCATGGATCACGAAACTCTACCATTCTAAATTTCAAAATGATTGGATGTAAAATACAGCTTCTACAGGACTAATGCGCAAAATCGGACGAAACATATATATGGGAGCTATAGCTAAATCTTAACCGATTTTCTTCAAATTCGGTAGTGTTGGTTCATGGATCAAGAAACTCTACCATTCTAAATTTCAAAATGATTGGATGTAAAATACAGCTTCTACAGGACTAAAGAGCAAAATCGGACGAAACATATATATGGGAGCTATAGCTAAATCTTAACCGATTTCAACCAAATTCAATAGCGATCCTAACAGCTGCGAAATACTCTAAACTGCAAAATTAAATCGACTCAGCTAGTGATTCTGAGTCGATCGGTATACTTTAAGGTGGGTCTAGCTGTGTTATTTTCAGGTGTTACAAACATCTGCCGTGAAACAAACTTATAATACCCTGTACCACAGTGTGGTGTAGGGTATAATAAACAAAGTGCAATAGATGAAGTTAGTATGACAACAGACGACAGCGACGTCAGATCGATACTTTTCGTGAGTGTACAACAACAACAACCAATGTATCATTAGATATTTACAGCCGTATTCATAAAGAGTTAAAACAGCTTTACAAACCTTTGGTAAGCTTTATTGGTTATAACTGTATTCTGTAATGGCCATTTATGGATTTGGGATTCAACACTGGTAAACTGTGTGGTCATTCTATGATAACTGATTTATACTGATACTTCGTCCGTCCGTCTCCTTTCATTCGTCCGTCCGTCAGTTATAGTGTCCACCCAAATATTGTAACATCAACAATTTTTTCAACATTCCGACATTTTTATTGAATTTACATGAAGAATTTTGTCTGTAAAAAAATAGTCTATATATCTTATTGCCTTACCCAATTTATTATTTCTGAAATTGTTCGAATTAATATTTCATATAAACGTACACGATATTCCTTCAATGGGTTCCTTCCCCAAATGTTTTTTTTTCGTCTTGCTTTCCATACAATAATTCGTACATTGTATTCCATCAATGCAATTCTTGGTTGACCACTCAATTGTATGTCTTCGTCTCTACATCATTCTCTACCTCCCGCAAAATGTTATCTCTGTAAGAATACGACAATTACTCCATATTCAAAATTAAATTAATTCACTCTTACCATAATATACTCTAACCTGAGTATTTCTTATTTTTTTCAATTGTATGTCTTCGTCTCTACATCATTCTCTACCTCCCGCAAAATGTTATCTCTGTAAGAATACGACAATTACTCCATATTCAAAATTAAATTAATTCACTCTTACCATAATATACTCTAACCTGAGTATTTCTTATTTTTTTCCATTCCAAACTCTTGACAAATAAAAAACGCATGAATTCAATGCACAAAGAGATCCATATGATCTTTTGTTTGTATTTCCATTACGTTATGTACTCTTCGTAGTGTAGACTTTTAAGCACTGCATGTGCCCGTCAATCATGTCACGCTTGAAGAATGCGGCGACTGAATAACATGGAATGCAATGAAATTTCGGATATATGCAACATTTGTTACGGCGTTCATATATTCCTGTATTGAATGACTTTAATGTTCGATGAATACACAAAAACGTTTTACACTGATATTTTACTTAATATACCGAGCCATTCTGTAAAATTGCAATTTTCCAAACTTCCTTTTTATACCTGCCATTGTATAGTAAAGACGTCATTATTAGTCAAATAAATCGGCAAAAAGGGTAAAAATCAGTGTTGCCTTTAAACATTTTTTTTTATATCCTGACTTATTTGTCTATCATACCGAGGTATATATATAATTATTGAGTAAAGTGCCTATATTTCACAAATGTTTTATTATGAATTTATATTCCTCAAACAGCAAATTGAAGGCGAAAATCGGAAGATCATAGGAAAATATCCATATCGTAAAATTATTCGCATTTGAGCCACCACAAAGCATTACTAATCGGGATCTAGCTACCCACAGGGTATGCTAGTATCCCGACATTCTTCCCTCGGAAGCATTCTTCTGGCAAAGCGACCCTTATTTGCTTAATTTGCAAGATCGGAAATTGTGAATGTTTCGTAAGACTAAAATTGTCACCATATTGCTTTTTGCGAGACATATCTTCAAGCTTTCCGAGCATATTTGGCAAGTTTATGAGGACTTTACAAGGGCTCCAATAAGGATTAACTTCACAATAAGCCTCAAAAGGAGTTACACAACAAGCTAGCTTCGCATAACCCCAAAAAGCTATATGCATCACGCCCAGTATAAAAATTTCCTGCCAGAATAGTAGAGATCCCTCAAGCGTATTCTGGAGTAACTAAGTGCAACTATTGCGAGATTCCAGTAGAGCTCCAATAACTTTCTGGTACTCCTGTTCAGCTCAAGGGATACTTCTGGACTCCGAATTAGTCATCCTAATCAGTTCTTACCAGTGAAATCAGAGGTTATGTACCTAACCCCAAAATTTTTCAGTCATATGGCGATCGGAATAATAATGGACAACATCTTTAATTTCTATGTCGGAAATATGACATCATCCGGCCATCCATTGAATTAAAAATATAACCTAAGTATAATTTTAAATATGTTACATAAATTTCGTTCATTTAAGTAAACCCTAGTATAAGACATTATTCTTATTTTTCTATCTAGTAAAATTAAGCCGAAAGGGTACTAAATCCGTGCAAGAGGTAGAAATTCGATCCATTTTAATATTCATCCACATAAACCAGAAAGCAGCCCCTGTTGAAGATCTTCAACACGGCGAAACTATTTTGGCATGACTGTAAGTAAAACTGTTATAATAACTACTATACACTGAAATCCGTCCCCTTGCACCGATTAGGCTATTCACCATTGAAGAGATTCCATGTAAAGAGCTCATATCACTCTCCTCGCTTGGAGCAGCTACTGCTTCTTCTTATTCTTTTTAAGTTTAACTCAAGTTGAAACTATATTCATTCCAGGCTCTTCTCATGTGTTCTCTCTCGGTGGTTTACATGAGTAATGTATATCAGTAGTATATATTTCGAAAGTATCTCTATTTCCATATAAGATTTCTCTATTTAAAACTAAATCGTGAGTTTTGAGAACCAGTATATTAGAGTGGTTCTGTAATAAGTTAGTTTTTTTTTCTTAATTTTTTTATAATGGTTACATTGAAATTTAGCATGATATTATCAGTTGAATTAATGCTGTCGTTTTAAAGTTAAAATTTATTAAAAATATGATTACCTAAATGAGAAATATGCTTTGAATAAAATTAGTTTGTAATATGAATCGGTAAAGACTTTGAAGTCTTGCGTGAAGTTGACGAAGTAAAGTATCTTTGTTAGGGGTTCAAATAATATGTCTTCACTATTAGAACATTAGGTAGGTGAGGGTAAAGAGGCGAGATCTCTCATGCCATCAGAGAGATACAAAACATAATTTTCTAGGATACCCCATAAATTTCAATATAATTTCTTTTAGACTAGTGTAGGGTGTGTATTTTGTTTGGCTAGTCTACCGGTCCTTGTAGATTCCGAAATAAAAAGGGAGTCTGATAATAATTTGAGTAATGGGAACATGGTGAAGTTTGAGCAGGACACGAACCCCCCACCCGAGTGTAACTGGCAGAAAGAAAGGCTCCCGCAGTCCTAACTTTTTTACAAATTTGCATCTGAAAATTTATCATTTTCTTCCTGAACATTACATAAATTTGGCGCCCAACGTGGGACCGAAAAGGAAAAATTACCCTTAGTAAGCTCTAATTTTTTTATATAAAATTTCATTTTTTTATAGGGAATAGATAAAATAAGTCTATTGACTCTGTACTTCTGATTTATAAGAATATTTGTAAAATGTCGAGTATGCTAACCCTTTTATGTTAATAAAGCTTTCTGTAGATAGAAGACAGCTAAATAACTTTATTGTCTATTCATGCGAGATGGAGTTAAGATTTTCTTCTTTCTTGAGCTTAGGTATCAGCCCCTGATATTTGCAGGAATTCATGAACATGCTGAGTGCAGTTAATGACCGCTTAATGTCAGAGTAGACCAAGTTATTTGTTTTGTAGTCTAGCTGGTTTGTTCAATGTTCGAAATAATTTTAACTTTTATTCTAGTTCAATAACCCGGTCATTGATTCTGTATCCTTCAAAAATTACAACAAAAAATTTACTTTACTTCGCAGCTATCAGTACAGTAAGAAAACACTACCTTTGAGATAAAATTAAAACCCTTTCCAAAATTTTATAGTTGGATTTTATGTTAATCGGTAACCGATATACGTAAAATATTTTTTTTAAATAATTTGATAAAATTTTGCTTAAAAACCGTAAGGCAACAAATTATATGGTTTCATAAATTTTTCTTATATTTTTTCTGATTTGATTTCCTATTGCTAATATGATGGCATCTGAAAGTCCTCCACATTCTGCTCAAGGCAAGAGCTTCCTATGACTGATCAAAATCAATGTCTTTTGTGCAATGACTCTATGACTGAAAGTGACGATTGTGTGATAATCAATTCGTGTTCACACGTCTTTCATAGATTATGCATAGAAAATAATCCATCTGCATCTTCAGAATGCCCCACATGTAAGCAATCATTTCAGCTCTCAGAGTTAAAAAAATTTACCGTACAGCCAAAAGGTCTTCAAGCTAATAGGCCCACTATTCAAAAACCAAAAGGTAGGGGTGCAATGTCAAGACATTACAACACCCGCAGTAATAGTCGAAACTTCTCCCAAACCAATCAAAATCCCTCGGGACCCAACAACTTATCTATAACCGATGATGTCCTTCTCACACCAAGTAGACATACCAGTGTAGGGAGATGCAACACTGTGCCAACAAACCCTCTTGACTACAATGAAATAGCCAAATTAATTGATGCAAAATTAAATAATTTTATTCAAAATTTTAATTTATTACAAATGGGTCCGCAAATCAATAACAATCTAATAGGTAATGACCGGATAAATAATCATACTTTGGTTAATCATGCTAATGATCTCAACAGTCCATTAGGGAATTCAAACCACCCGATTCAAAATTCACATCCAAATTATAGCTCCACACAACACAATATGCAAAATAATGCAAATCAAACTCAAAATCCAAATCCGAATTTGAATGACAGACAACCTCAACTAGATCCCGCTTCCAATATATTTAATTTGTCATCCGGCTCGATATTTCATTCCAACTCCAGTAGTAATTTGTCTCCCGATAAGATAGCTTCAGTTATTCGGAACTGGGATTTAGAATTCGACGGATCGGCTACTGGACTGAATGTTCAGGAATTCCTTTATAGAGTGGAATCATTAACGAAAGTAAATTTCAATAGTGACTAGTGTCATTTGCAGAAACTTGTATATCTTTCTGAAAGGTAAAGCCAGAGACTGGTTCTGGCGCTATCATAAGCAAGTGCCAGCTGTCATTTGGACTGACTTTTGTGATGCTCTTCGATACCAATATCGCGACTTTAAGTCATCTTTCGAGATTAGAGAGGAAATCAGAAATAGGAAACAAAAGCCAAATGAGACATTCGATGCATTTTTCGATGCAATCACCATAATAATGGACAAATTACCTAGTCGAATGTCTGAGGCTGAAGTTATTGAAATGTTGGCTAGAAATCTACGTCCGGAAATCCGGCAAGATTTATTGTATGTTCCTATACACTCAATACCACACTTACGGAAGCTAGTTCAAATGCGTGAAAACTTCCTAGCAGATGAACATGTCCGTAAGAATCTCCCTATACGGAATCTGGGCACCAATGCTGCACCACGGCGTTATGTCAACGAGCTAGACTATCCTGCAGGAAACTCCATTGAAACCGCAGAGGCTTCCGAACACTTTGTTGAGGCATTCCACAAAAGTGAAAACACAATTTGCTGGAATTGTACCCAAAGTGGACATTACTGGCAAGATTGTCTGGAGGAAAGGACAATATTTTGCTACGGCTGTGGCACAAAAAATGTGTACAAGCCCAATTGTACCAATTTAAGAGCCTTGGGTCCTCAAAAGGACCAAGCTTAAATCATACCCAAGAGATATCGAACTCAAATACCGTAATTAAAAATGAAACGATGGTTAATTGTAACAAAGATATTCAAATAAAACCTGTAACCATACTTCAAAGAGTAAAACCACAACCAGATTGCGACCTACCTAGATTGATATACCCCAAACTTCCATACCACAAACGGTGGGAAAACTATGTGGAAAAGCGTAATGCTATTTTCAACATATCAGAAATTTTCCATCACAAAACGACTAAAAGATCCACCTTGCGATTAAGACAGTTTTTCGAAGTAAATTTTGTCGTAAATTTTTAATATTCACTATTACGTCAAACCCAAAGGATATGCGTTATTACGCAAAAGTGTCCTTTCTACATTTCATAGAATTCGGATTGCTAGACACTGGCGCGAATTTAAGCTGCGTTGGTGGTGAGCTAGCACTAGTAGATTTTTCCAAATTTTCAAATGTCACCAAATGCAAATCGCATGTCAGAACAGCGGATGGAAATTTCCAAAACGTCCTTGGTTGGTTGGATGTGGAAATCGCATTTAAAGACCAAAAGGAAAGCCTGAAACTTTTTATTATTCCCTCGATCTCTCAGAGATTGATTCTCGGAATCGATTTCTGGAAGACTTTTAACCTAATGCCACAGATCATAGGGTCAGTAGATATTGTTGACACTAATAACGTACCTATAGCTCCAAGTACATCGAAATGCGAAGAAATCCAAAATTCTACCTTTGAAAATGATAGATATCCGTTAACAAAAAGCGAACAGAGACAGTTACAAACCATCATAGACCTCTTTCCCAACTTCGAGAAACAGGGCTTGGGCAGAACAAACCTTAGCAAACATTGTATTGATGTAGGTGACGCTGTTCCTATTAAACAGCGATTTTACCCTGTCTCACCCGCAGTGGAAAAAGTCATGTTTAAAGAGATTGACAGAATGTTACAGCTCGGGGTTATTGAAACCTCAAAATCAGCCTGGAGTTTGCCCATGAGGCTGGTGTTGAAACCTAATAAGGTTCGCCTATGCCTCGATGCAAGAAAAGTCAACACGGTAACCAAAAAAGATGCCTACCCGTTACCAAACATTGATGGTATCTTTGCTCGTCTGCCCAAGGCAAATATAATTTCAAAGCTTGATTTGAAAGATGCATTTGGGCAAATTGGTTTAGACGAGAAGTCCAAGGAATATACCGCATTTACGGTTCCTGGACGACCTCTCTACCAATTTGCCGTAATGCCTTTCGGGCTTTGTAATGCCCCGCAGACCATGTGTCGTCTCATGGATGAGATCATCCCTCCAGAACTCCGCCATTGTGTGTTTGGTTACCTGGACGATCTCATTATCGTCTCAGAAGATTTTCCAACACATCTTGAGATCTTAGTTAGAATTTCAACCCAGTTTCGGAAGGCAAACTTAACTTTGAACGTCTCCAAAAGTAAATTTTGTGTGACTGAAGTAAGTTATCTTGGTTATGTCATCGGTCATGGAGGCATAACCACAGATTCTGGTAAAATCACTGCAATTACTAACTGGCCAATTCCAAGAAATTTAAAGCAAGTCAGAGGTTTCCTCGGCTTGGCTGGGTGGTACAGGCGATTCATCCATAATTTCTCTGCCGAAGTTTCGCCAATTACGGATGTTTTGTCTACTAAAAAGAAATTTAATTGGTCAAATGATGCCCAGAAAGCTTTCGAAAAGATAAAACAGTTATTAACTTCTGCACCGGCATTAGCTAACCCGGATTTTTCGAGGAAATTCATTTTACAATGCGACGCGAGCGATTTCGGTTTAGGCGCTGTCCTTGTACAGCTCGATGATGAGGGCAACGAAAGGCCAATAGCTTTCATGAGCAAAAAGCTCAATTCTGCAACGTAACTATAGCGTTACGGAGCGAGAATGCTTGGCCGCCGTGGAAGCTATTAGAAAATTTCGCTGTTATCTTGAGCTTCAGGAATTTGAGGTGATCACCGATCACTCAAGTCTCCTTTGGCTCATGAAACAACCGGACTTAAGCGGGCGATTAGCCAGATGGGTACTTAAGTTGCAGGCCTACAAATTTTCAATAAGCCACCGAAAAGGCAAGGACAATATAGTCCCAGACGCACTTTCTCGGATACCGGACAGCGAAGTTATGGACATGGAACTTTGCGAGCCAGCAGTCAATTTGGATTCTCCCCATTTCAATGACAAAGATTATGAAGATCTAAAAACTAAAGTCAAAGACAAGCCCTCAATGTTTCCTGACATCAAAATAGTAGACAACTTTGTCTACTATCGTGTTTGTCATTATTCTGGAAATGAAACGCAGGAGCAGCAAGCGTGGAAATTGTGGATACCACAATGACTGCGCACAGAAACTATATCCAAGGCACATGATTCTCCCATAACTGCCCATGGAGGTATGCTTAAAACTTTGGAGTTGATCAGAAGGAACTTTTTCTGGCCCGGCATGGTAAAAGATGTCCGTGATTATGTTAGGGAATGTGAGACGTGTAAATGCACAAAAGCCCCAAATGTTGTGCTAAAACCCCCTATGGGTGCACCATAGGGTGCCATATCTGTTCGACCGTTTCAGCGGTTATATATTGATCTTCTAGGCCCATACCCTCGAAGCAAAAATGGTCACATAGGGCTCCTCATTGTGTTAGATCACCTAACAAAATTTCATTGGTTTTGCCCGCTTAAAAAGTTCACTTCCTCCTTGATTCAAAACTATCTCCAGAAAGATATCTTCCACGTATACGGCGTACCCGAAACAATCATTAGCGATAATGGCCGTCAGTTTAGGGCAAATGATTTAAATGCATTTTTCACTCAATATGGCACAAATCTTATTTATACCGCTTACAATTCTCCACAGGCTAATGCCTCGGAGAGAGTAAACAGATCTTTAATTGCTGCTATCAGGGCATGCCTGAAGCACGATCACCGAGAATGGGACCAAAAGCTAAACTATATTAGCTGTGCTTTACGTAACTCTTGTCATCAGGCTATAAATTGCTCCCCGTATCATGGTGTATTCGGTTTTGATATGGTTACTCACGCATCAGCCTACGAGATGATGAGGAAAGCACAACTTCTGAACGAGCCTACGGTCCGACTTTCCTGAGGTGACCAACTCCAATTACTACGACAAGATCTAAAGAGAAGTATAAAGGAAGCATATGAGAGAAACCAGGCCCATTACAACCTCCGTACAAGACCCCAGACATTTCAAATTGGACAAGAGGTTTTTCGGAGAAACTTTTCTCAAAGTAATTTTGAGAAAGGTTTCAACGCGAAACTTTCTCCTCTTTTTGTCAAGTCAAAAATTAGAGAAAAGGTTGGAAATCACTACTACGTTTTGGAAGACATGCAAGGGAAGATTGTCAGAACTTTCCATGGAAAGGATATTAGATTATAAATGTCCTTCTTTCGTCTAATTTCCTATCGAAAATCTGGTAAATTATACGATTTTGTAATGGCCATTTATGGATTTGGGATTCAACACTGGTAAACTGTGTGGTCATTCTATGATAACTGATTTATACTGATACTTCGTCCGTCCGTCTCCTTTCATTCGTCCGTCCGTCAGTTATAGTGTCCACCCAAATATTGTAACATCAACAATTTTTTCAACATTCCGACATTTTTATTGAATTTACATGAAGAATTTTGTCTGTAAAAAAAATAGTCTATATATCTTATAGCCTTACCCAATTTATTATTTCTGAAATTGTTCGAATTAATATTTCATATAAACGTACACGATATTCCTTCAATGGGTTCCTTCCCCAAATGTTTTTTTTTGGTCTTGCTTTCCATACAATAATTCGTACATTGTATTCCATCAATGCAATTCTTGGTTGACCACTCAATTGTATGTCTTCGTCTCTACATCATTCTCTACCTCCCGCAAAATGTTATCTCTGTAAGAATACGACAATTACTCCATATTCAAAATTAAATTAATTCACTCTTACCATAATATACTCTAACCTGAGTATTTCTTATTTTTTTTTCCATTCCAAACTCTTGACAAATAAAAAACGCATGAATTCAATGCACAAAGAGATCTATATGATCTTTTGTTTTTATTTCCATTACGTTATGTACTCTTCGTAGTGTAGACTTTTAAGCACTGCATGTGCCCGTCAATCATGTCACGCTTGAAGAATGCGGCGACTGAATACAATGGAATGCAATGAAATTTCGGATATATGCAACATTTGTTACGGCGTTCATATATTCCTGTATTGAATGACTTTAATGTTCGATGAATACACAAAAACGTTTTACACTGATATTTTACTTAATATACCGAGCCATTCTGTAAAATTGCAATTTTCCAAACTTCCTTTTTCTACCTGCCATTGTATAGTAAAGACGTCATTATTAGTCAAATAAATCGGCAAAAAGGGTAAAAATCAGTGTTGCCTTTAAACATTTTTTTATATCCTGACTTATTTGTCTACCATACCGAGGTATATATATAATTATTGAGTAAAGTGCCTATATTTCACAAATGTTTTATTAGGAATTTATATTCATCAAACAGCAAATTGAAGGCGAAAATCGGAAGATCATAGGAAAATATCCATATCGTAAAATTATTCGCATTTGAGCCACCACAAAGCATTACTAATCGGGATCTAGCTACCCACAGGGTATGCTAGTATCCCGACATTCTTCCCTCGGAAGCATTCTTCTGGCAAAGCGACCCTTATTTGCTTAATTTGCAAGATCGGAAATTGTGAATGTTTCGTAAGACTAAAATTGTCACCATATTGCTTTTTGCGAGACATATCTTCAAGCTTTCCGAGCATATTTGGCAAGTTTATGAGGACTTTACAAGGACTCCAATAAGGAATAACTTCACAATAAGCCTCAAAAGGAGTTACACAACAAGCTAGCTTCGCATAACCCCAATCACATGTGCCGTCTTTGTGATTTTTAATTGCATCCGTAACGAAGTTGACCAAAAAGCTATATGCATCACGCCCAGTATAAAAATTTCCTGCCAGAATAGTAGAGATCCCTCAAGCGTATTCTGGAGTAACTAAGTGCAACTATTGCGAGATTCCAGTAGAGCTTCAATAACTTTCTGGTACTCCTGTTCAGCTCAAGGGATACTTCTGGACTCCGAATTAGTCATCCTAATCAGTTCTTACCAGTGAAATCAGAGGTTATGTACCTAACCACAAAATTTTCCAGTCATATGGCGATCGGAATAATAATGGACAACATCTTTAATTTCTATGTCGGAAATATGACATCATCCGGCCATCCATTGAATTAAAAATATAACCTAAGTATAATTTTAAATATGTTACATACATTTCGTTCATTTAAGTAAACCCTAGTATAAGACATTATTCTTATTTTTCTATCTAGTAAAATTAAGCCGAAAAGGTACTAAATCCGTGCAAGAGGTAGAAATTCGATCCATTTTAATATTCATCCACAGAAACCAGAAAGCAGCCCCTGTTGAAGATCTTCCACACGGCGAAACTATCTTGGCATGACTGTAAGTAAAACTGTTATAATAACTACTATACACTGAAATCCGTCCCCTTGCACCGATTAGGCTATTCACCATTGAAGAGATTCCATGTAAAGAGCTCATATCACTCCCCTCGCTTGGAGCAGCTACTGCTAATGCTTCTTCTTATTCTTTTTAAGTTTAACTCAAGTTGAAACTATATTCATTCCATGCTCTTCTCATGTGTTCTCTCTCGGTGGTTTACATAAGTAATGTATATCAGTAGTATATATTTCGAAAGTATCTCTATTTCCATATAAGATATCTCTATTTAAAACTAAATCGTGAGTTTTGAGAACCAGTATATTAGAGTGGTTCTGTAATAAGTTAGTTTTTTTTCCTAATTTTTTTATAATGGTTATATTGAAATTTAGAATGATATTATCAGTTGAATTAATGCTGTCGTTTTAAAGTTAAAATTTATTAAAAATATGATTACCTAAATGAGAAATATGCTTTGAATAAAATTAGTTTGTAACATGAATCGGTAAAGACTTTGAAGTCTTACGTGAAGTTGACGAAGTAAAGTAACTTTGTTAGGGGTTCAAATAATATGTCTTCGCTATTAGAACATTAGGTAGGTGAGGGTAAAGAGGCGAGATCTCTCATGCCATCAGAGAGATACAAAACATAATTTTCTAGGATACCCCATTGTACAATTTGGGAAATAGTCTGCGGGAAGTGGACTGTAAAGTTTTAGTAACTCCCAGAATTGTAATGTTTGTATATGAAACAGAATAAAAGACAAGAAAAGATTTCGTTGGTATAGTGAAATGTAACAGGTTTTATTTGTAGATGTTGCTTCTTACCGCTCTTAGAGACAATTCAAAAGTGAAGTTGCAGTTTAGAGCCGAGAAAAAAGAGACAGAGATTTTGGGAATTCAGCAGAATTCCATTGGAAGATACAGAGAAGATGGCAGCCCTTTATCCATTTGAGTCAAAGCTTTTGCCTCCGTGGCAGGGAATGGATAAAGGGTTGCCATCTGGAAGTAAATGAGTAATGCAGGGGGCAGTGTGTGTAACAATTCAATTCAGTTAATTCAAAATTCGTTACAAACTAATGAGGATTAATAATACGTAATTCACTAAATTCATTGATCTTAAAACTAATTGTTGAAACGGAGTTCAACATTCCGGCCGCCTTGCATGGATGCAACCTAGTAAGTACAGGCTCCGGAGATTACCCAGCCAAATATGGTACTTTGTGCAATTGGTAGTGTCGATGAGGTTTGAATCAGTCCCGCACGTAGAACTTTAGGCAAATGGTCGTTTGCCACCACAACTTCAATATCGGTGGGCTTGTAGTAGTGAGGATCTGCTAACGCTTCCAGGTGGTCGTATATATACTGAAGTGTAATTTCAGATGTTTCTGCTGGCATAGAAATCTTGAATTTGGTTTTCACCAAGCCGATGATTTGGATTTTAGCCGATGGGTCGTGGTATGACTGGAGATTTAGGGTGCAGTATTCCTGACCATCTCGTTTTGTAGTCCCAAGCTGCAACCTGTCAACCAGGCTTTTTAGGACAACGGTCTGAGCCCCACCGGAGTTCAGCAACAGCCTGACCTTCTCAGGGCCTTGCGTAGTCAGGGCTCGTGCCAGCACAGTGGGAGAAAATACGTGGACCCTGGATCGGCGGCTCAGACGCTCACTCAGGTTTGACCTTTGTTGACGACTTGTTGAGGCAGAACTCGTGGCCACAGACCCACGGCGTCTGGAAGATGTATTTCGTCTGGAGGGTGATGGAGCATCGGCACGAGAACTATGGGAAACAGGGGAAGGGGAACGACGAGGGCGATATTGCCTTGAGGGCTGTCGGGTGTTGTTTGGCTTCTTTCGTGGGGTTTCATCCACATGTATCAGGGTATGATGATTGCGATCGCAGACAATACATTTGTTTCGGGATGGACAGAAATTCCTTGTATGGGCGGTGCAAAGGCAATTGAAACAAAACCCTTTATCCTTTATTGCCTCTCGTCGTTCCGCAACATTCATCCTTTGAAAAGTTGGACACGACTTCAGGAAATGCCTATCCTGGCAAATACGGCACTTTGGGGTTGAACTGAAATGTAAGACTTGTTAGGAATGTGAACGGGTTTGGTGTGCGAGACTAACTGGCATTGGGGAGGATACAAAGTTTAACTAATGGACGAATCAGTGTTCCATTTTGGGTGCGTATTTCAGCAACCCGGACATTGGAATCTTTTCCCTTGAATACCTTGATAACCCTACCGAGACACCACTCACTAGGTGGAAGATTATCTTCTTTGATAATTACAAAATCGTTTTCAGTTAAGTTTTGTTGAACAGACTTCCATTTGTACCGTCGCTGTAATTCACACACGTATTCGTTTTTCCAACGTTTAGCGAATTGAATTTGCAGAGTTTTCAACCGTTGCCATCGGTGGATTAGAGACAAGTTATCCGAATATTCCTCGGGAATGGAAACCATTGCGGCGCCTCTCAAAAGATGCCCAGGAGTCAGCGGAGTTAATATTGTGGGGTCCTCACTGATGGGAGATAGCGGCCTGGAGTTCAAGATGCTCTCGATTCGGATGAGCAGGGTAGAAAACTCTTCAAATGTGAACTTTACGTTGGACGCAACCTTTCGTAAGTGGATTTTCATGCTTTTGACAGCTGCCTCCCACAAACCACCCATGTGCGGAGCATGTGGTGGAATGAAATGCCAGGAAAAACCATGTAAACTGTACTTCTCAACAATGAATTTTTCAGCGGATTTCAGAAATTTACGATAATCCTGGGCAAGCGCTTTGGAAGCACCGACAAAGTTGGTCCCATTGTCAGAAAACACTTTTTTTGGGAACCCCCTTCGCCCCACGAAACGATTGAAGGCAGCAAGGAATGCTTCGGCGGTGAGATCGGAACAAACTTCCAAATGTACGGCTCGAGTAGAAAGGCAAACGAAAACAGCGGCATATCCTTTCTGCAGGCTAGCATTTCGAAGTCGGGATGTTTTTAGATTGAAAGGACCCGCAAAGTCCAGTCCAGTGTATGTAAAAGGCAATGAGAATGTACAGCGTTCTGAAGGTAACGCAGCCATGATCTGACTCCGTACACGATGTTTATAGATGATACAGGTCCTGCAAGTTCGGATACAATGTCGTACAGCATTTTTTAAGCGTATGACGTAGAACTCTTGACGAATGGCACGTAGCATCACTTGATGTTCCGCATGTAACAGTATCTTGTGGGTGAACTGGATGAATAGCGTACAAAATCGAGATTTTTCCGGTAAAATTATTGGGTGCCTTTCGTTATAACTCAGGTCAGAGTTGGCTAATCGGCCATTGACTCGGAGTACCTTATCTTCATCCAGAAATGGGTTTAGAGTGAGCAACTTACTTTTAGAAGAAATGCCTTCATGACTTTCCAGGGCATGGTATTCCAAACTATAGTGCGTTCTTTGGGCGAGCTTTATTAAATGAGTTTTAGTAACAGAAATTTCCTGAGCCGAGATAACGTCATTTGTTACTTCTGGACGAACACGTTTTTGGCATTTTCGAACAAATCGGAACATATAACAGAGAACACGTAACGCACGACCGAAAGAGGAGAATCGCTCGAGAATATCCTCAGAGTAGGTCTGCGTCTGACACACAACTAGTTTCTTTTCAAGTGAAGGTTCCTTAAATGTGGTTTGTCTCGGCCACAGTTCCGGAGGCTTTACTAACCATGTTGGTCCTTTCCACCATAGCGGGTTAGATCCTAATTCCGTCGCGGTAGACCCACGAGTGCCGATATCGGCAGGGTTTTCGGAAGTTGGCACATGTCTCCAAGTGACATTGCCTACATTATCAAGTATTTCGGAGACCTTGTTGGCGACGAATGTTTTCCAATGAAACGGAGGCTTGTCTAGCCATGCTAGAGTAATGGTGGAGTCAGACCAGAGAAAGATTTCGTTAACAGTGAAAGTGAGATTCTGACAGACAGATTTCAGCAATCTCGACAACAATGCTGCTCCGCACAATTCCAATCTCGGTAAACTCAGAGTTTTTAGTGGTGCTACTTTACTCTTCGAAACAAGCAGGAATGAAGAAGTTTCGTTTTCAGGTGAAGTTGAACGAATGTAAAGGCAGGCACAGTACGCTTTCTCCGAGGCATCACAAAACCCATGGATTTGTATGCTGCTCTCGGGAGAATATCGAACCCAGCGAGGGATTTTGATACTTGATATATCTCCAAAGTTTGAAATAAAGGAATTCCATTTCTCCAGTGAATGTGGTTTGACTTCTTCATCCCAATCCGTCCCATCGATCCACAACTGTTGCATTAGAACTTTCGCAACAACGATAATCGGTGCTAACCAACCTGCAGGATCAAACAGTTTTGCAACAATTGATAGAATTTTTCGTTTTGTAAGCGGATGAGAAGGAACAGTAATATTCGAAACCTTGTAGAAAAAAGTATCGGACATAGCATTCCACCGAATGCCTAGTGTCTTAGTCTCGCTAGCATCTTCCAATTTCAAGAAGTCTTCGTACAGAAGATCCTCCGGGGGCAAATGTTGAAGAATTTGAGGGTGATTAGCAGTCAATTTCTTCAATGGAAAACCTGCAGAGTTGAGCAAATCGATTAATTCCAGAAGATACGATTTTGCTTCAGTCCAAGATTGCCCCCCAGAAAGAATATCATCTACATAAATTTGATCCTTTAAAATAGATGCTGCGACTGGATGAGTCTCCTTTCCATCCTCGCTCAATTGTAGCAGTGTCCTGATAGCAAGATATGGGGCACAGTTTACTCCGAAAGTCACAGTTTTCAATTGAAAATCTCGAATTCCTTCAGCAGGAGATTTTCGAAACAAAATTCGTTGAAATGATCTATCCTCTTCATGGACATAGATTTGACGGTACATCTTTTGAATATCCCCATTGAAAACGTATTTGAAGAATCGCCACCGAAGAATGACGTTCATCAAATCATTTTGAAGCGTTGGTCCAGTATGCAGGATATCGTTCAATGACACTCCCGAACAAGTCTTTTTGGAAGCATTGAAAACTACTCGGACCTTGGTCGAAGTGCTTTCCGGTTTAATCACAGCATGGTGCGGCAGATAAAAGGAACAATAACGCGATTTATCCAGTATTTCAACAGAGGTCGTGGGTTCCATGTGATCCAGCTGTACATATTCAGACAAAACCTTTGAATATTCTGAAGCTAGTTCAGGTGATTTGACTAGATTTTTCTCCATCCTGACAAACTGTCCCATTGCTGCCCTTCTCGACGATCCGAGAGCAACGGTGGGAGCCAAATCATGTCGGAATGGCAATCTGAGAACATATTTTCCATCAGATTGGCGAAGAGTGGTTTGTCTGTAGAAATTTTCACACCAAACATCATTATTGCACAGGTTTTTGGAATGTGGAACCTCTTCGAGCTCCCAGAACTTTCTGATGTCATCGTTCAATGTCTCAGACGAAGTTACCCAAGAAGCGAATGAAGAAACAGACCGCACAGTTGGTGGGCCACTCAAGATCCATCCGAACTCAGTTTCTTGCGCTAGAAGATTACCGGCGATGTTCTTTTTCACGCCCGATTTCAAAATGAAGGGAAGAATGTCACTTCCTAACAACATATCAATCTGGGCGGGTTTAGAAAAGTTCGGGTCAGCCAAATCTAGTTGATTCAGCTTCGACCAGTCCGAAATGCTCGTTGAACAAGATGGCATCAAGTGATTCATTTTTGAAACGACCACCACCGAAGCCTTCAGTTGGAATTCAGATTTCCGGGATCTCAATGTAACTTGACACAATTTAGAAGAATTTTCGAGAATAGTCCCTCCAAGTCCAGAAATCGTCGTGAACGATCTACTCGTTGGGAGGGAAAGCCTATTTACTATTCTACTGGAGATAAACGATTCCTGGGAACCTTGATCTATAAAAATTCTGAGGGTGAAATAAGTCCCTAGGTATTCTAAGTCGACCAAAGCAGTCGGCAGGACAGTTCCTTCTCCGGAAGTGGAAAAGTGGGATTGAACATTTGAATTCGCAGCATACGCGGTAGCTGACGTGGTCGGCTGTTCATATTGGGCGTCAATATGAAAAGACGCTGCTTGATTCTGCGGGTCCCGTCGATTATTGGAAGTTTGTGGATCGGTGACTCTCGATCTTACCATTTGGTTTCCGGCGTGACCGGTATCCGGATGTAAGAGAGTGTGATGCGGCTGCTGACATTTCTGACACAGTTTTTCGCTTTGGCAACTTTGGGCTATATGACCATAGGAAAGACAGTTTTCGCAAATCTTGTTGGTATTTATAAAGGCTCGCTTCTCTGTAAGAGGCCAAGCTTTGAATTTGGAACAGGATCTTAGAGGATGATTTTGACGACAGGCTTTACAAGGCCTGAAGTTGACATCAGTTTTCGCATGAAAGGTCTGAGCTTTGTGTACAGCGGGTGGCGTGTGCGACGGCTTTCGCATATCTGAAATTGACTCCAACATATTCAGTCTTTTAGAAATGAAGTCATCCAATTGATCCCACGTAGGCATTTGTTTGTGGTCATCAAGAGAATTCTCCCAGGCCGTCAATGTTTCATCGGGTATCTTTGATGAAACCCAGTAAACAAGTATTGGATCCCACGAAATGACCGAAATATTGTATGTTCTCAAAACCGACAAGCAGTTATTGATGGTGTACTGCAGATTCCGTAACCCTTTTCCTTTCTCAGAAGAAACGTGTTCGATGTCGAAGATTTTCCTAAGTTGGTGGTTGATGAGGATACGCTTATTCTCATAGCGCTGACGTAGAGCTTCCCATGCGAGTTCAAAATTGTCATTTGTGAGAGCAAACTGTTTGACAATCTGATTTGCCTCACCTCGGGTTTTCGCTCTTAAGTGAAACAATTTCTGGGCAGGTGACAACTTGGGATGTTTCGCATAAATGGCCGAAAACATGTCCCTGAAACTCGGCCATTTGTCATACCCACCGCTAAACAGTTCAGTATCGCATGGTGGTACTTTTAGTGCAAATCCTTCTTCCGAAATCCTTGTTTCGGCTCTTTCCACGGTTGTTGGCTTCTCGAATTTGTCCTTTTCAATTTGAATCAAGTCCAGAATTTGTGCCTTGCAATTCTTATAGGACTTACAGGTCTCAGAAAATATACAATGAATTGATTTGCGAAGTTCTTCGGTACAGGAAGCGTCCTCCGATGTCATCTCAGTCTCGTAAATCTGTACCAATTGGCGCCAGCGACGTTCCAAATCATCGAGTTCAACCTGCAAGCTTGACGCAGTATAGTCCTCGATTGGAGTCTCAGCGAAGTTGGAACAGAACATGTCCACTTGGTTAGAAAAGAACACGAATTTTTTTGAACTCATCTTGGGTTTCCGTTACGACAGAACAAACGAAAAAAAACTAAGTCGGAACTCCGAAATTGGTTTGGATCGATTCCTCAGATCTTCCCACGGGTAAAGAATAGGTGAAGAAAGTGAAAAAGAAACAAGAAAATATTCGCAATGTAATATGTTGCACTTACAACTCTTCGCCGTGCCAGATAAAACGTTTCCGAAAACCCGTAAGACAGGTTTTAACGCGAGGGAATTTTTATATTTTCTGGAGCTAATCTACTCAGTATTGTATCCTGAAACACAACTGCGATACAATATCGTGAGATAACCCAGAAAAAAAGAGAAACCGAATAACTGAACGAGGAGATACGCGACAGAAACTCTTGAAGAACTTGATGGAAGACTTGTAACAACTTCAGTATCAGTACTGTCAGAGGTGGAACTTTGGGACCGTACCCCAATTTTTTTGTTTAAAATGGTCGAAGAAATCCAAGGTTTTCTTGGCTAGCGTAAGTTTTGCGATTGTATCCCAGCTTTTCGACCACAGATTTTGTATAAATAAGTTTTATTGAAGGAATTCAATTCACAAACAAGAAATCAATGGATATGAAACTTAGTAATATACAAGAATTCGCAAAACTTTGTGCGAATGGGAAGAAAATCCCAAATGTTTACTTGTGTTATGTAATAGAGATTTCCCTTTATATTTTATGCCAGTATGTACATATTTGATTAATTTATTAATACTTTTTTTAATAATAAGTTTCCTATTGGCTTGTACGTAATTTGAATTATTAAAATTTCTCTCGTGCTTTATATTATGTTGGCGTTCTTTATTTGTTCTTCGTTTAACCAATTTGTTAATCGAATTTCTTTGGCGCCAAATCAAAATATTGTGAGATGTTTTCCATACATTTTCCACTATATAAGTGACCTTTGACTTGGAAGGATTTTTTGTTTTTCTTTGTCGTATCTTTTTTTATATTTTATCATAAAAACCGATGAAGCCGAATTTTTGGGCGCCAAGTTTGGAGTATAGTGATTCCAAGTGATTGTTTTTATTTTCAAAAAAGGTGGCTTATTTGGTTCAGCGATGCAACAAATATCTGTATATTGGAAACCAACAAGAGAGCTACAAACTAAACTTTCGAAATATTTTCCTCACTATATAGTGCTTTTGTTACCAATCGTTTGCTTATATGGAATCCTTGACACAACAGATGAACCCGAATACAGTCAAAAGAAGAAAAATTAATTTGAAAAATTCGATTTATAAACGCAATAATAATTTTGTTTCGTAAAGCTGATCTGATTATTTATTTGATTCTATCCGAATCTTTAACATATTTATTTAATTTTATTTGTTTGTACTCCCTTATCTTAATCAATTTTCCATTCAAATTAATAGAACGAAACTTTCTTGGTAGAACAATGTCACCACATTTTACTTAAGTGGAATGCTTAGAAGGATAGAGTGAACAAACGAAATACTTTTGGTGTAAGAATAAACCTTTGAAACAAGTTTTTTGTTTTTAGGGTTTGTTGTAAATAGGTATATCTTTATCCAGCTTCTCGATTAGTATATATCCCATGTACGTTTTTATCAGATTTTATTTATTTCAGAGAAACGCTATTTTCCGAACATTGAATTGTTGTAACAGATTTCCCCTTTCCAAACGAATAATTTCCAAAAAAAAATCCAATCACATATACTTATTTGGTTACTTAATTGGTTGCAGTAGTTGTCGCTTTCTGCAAATTGGCGCTTTTGCCCTTAAATTTGCGATATTTTTCCGCCACGTTGACCTTAACAAGAGAAATCCGCACACACATGCAGACACTCACATTTAACTCCGACGAACCAATCGCGGCTTGAATTCTCTCTCATAGAATTGCCTGTACAACAAACACCATAGATAAAATTTCAGTATACTCGTATTCGAATTGTATCACAGAGGAACGAAAATTGTACCACACCGTCCCAATTGCACCAGACTTAAAACAAAAGGTATTCAGAGAATTGTTAACGTACAGGTACGATTTTTATTATTTTTTATTAATTATATTGGATTTGATATTCAAACTGATCGAATAACCTTTTGTGGGTATTAACAAATAAATATGTACTTAATAATATCTAGAATTTTTTTTTAATCTTCAATGAAAATAAACGTTGTTTTTTTTTAGTAGAAAAGGTGAGCAATATTTTTTTCAGAAATGTTAGCAGACTCAATGAAAACTGATAGCGAGAACGTCTATTGAGAGCCCCATGCAATGTTTCTAGCAAAACAAATACTTCACTTTTCACTTTTTCTTCTATATTACCATCTCAGTGTGGATTTTTAATGTGTTTTATTCATTAAGATATAATTGTACCATTAACGAGTGTGCACTGCACAATTTTGAAACAGATAAATTGTACCAGAAACATACTTTATGTACCAGTGTACCACTCTGAGTTGACGTACCAGATCTGGTGATATTGTACCACTTTTTCATCTACGGTACACTGTACGCCTTTGACTCAGGGCCGTAAACAAATATTATTAATTTCGAAGAGTTTTTCTTAAGAATTTGTTTAATTTGAAGAAATGTTGTATATTTGATTTGCCATTGTAAGGTTTTTATTTAGCTTGCTTCTGCTACCTATCTTTGGAAAGCATTTATTTAATTTCTTGAACTTGCGTATAAACAAATTTTATTCATTTAAATTATTTAAAATTTTTAGAGTAATTAATTTTTGAAATATCTTGATTTTATGTAAATTTTCTTGCGATGTTGTTTTTATTTTTTCGTTTCAAGCTAATTTTCGTATTTCATACACTAAACAGTCAAATGTACTTCTCGCATTTTCAATTTGGCGATTTATTTCTTTTAGCGTTTTTTCCTTCAAGAAAAGTTAACTCTAAATAAAAGAATCACTCACACACACTCGCATATGACTCCATCATCTCTCACAACTTGTCATCTCTCTCCTCGTCGATTTGTCTGCAAACCTCGCATGTACCGCTTCAAATAGATGCTACCAACTTTGAAATATTGGCTTTATTTCTGATGCCACATTTAATAAATTTGTTTAAATTATTTACGAAATGTGCTTTCGTTATTCATCGGTGCTATGCTATGATGGAATATTTTATTATTGCACTCTGGAGTGTGTTATTGATGCCTTTTACTTTTCTTTATCTTTTAATGCACTTATTTAACTCTTATTGTATTTCCCTTTTTTAACTTTGTTTTAATTTACTCATTTAATTCGCACGCACATAATCCTTTTAAACTTGTTTCCTTCTGTATTTATTTCTTCTATGAAGATATTATTTGCCTTTAGTTTATCCCAAATTATTTTCCAAAACTACTTTAATGCATGTATGTTCATTCATCCACCTGCTCATCGGCAGCAAGGCATTCGATGTTATCACGTTAACTCCAATATTCAAATGATGACGGTGATAAACCTTTCGCTTGCCTTAAGTAAGACATGAAGAGATTTCAGTCGAAGTGAGCGCCTCTCAGTTGTGTGCGTATGCGTGAGTTCTAGTGAGGACCGTTTTGCAAGTCGTTTGAAGTGTCGGCAGGGAAGAGTAAGTGCGCGCGCATTCAAAAGCTCTGCTTAAGAGAGTTTGACTTGCAAGTTGGGCGAGTACTTGCCGGCTGTAGCGCGTGTGTGAATGAAATAAAGAGAAGAGTGTGTTGCGAGCGTTATGTACGAGCTCTGCCTACGAGACTTTGAAACCTGAGTTAAGCGAGTACTTTGAACTGTCTGTAGTGCGTGTGTGAGTGAGTACAAAAAAACCTATTCTATCGCAGAGAATACAGAAGTTGGGTGAGCATGTGCTCTTAGCTTCATGTGATGTGCTTTGTCTCAAAAATATAGAGAGACTAATGGCACATATTAATTTTGAGGAGACTTTTATGCTCTTTAGCTAAACAATACTTTAACAAGAGCTTAGAGCGAGGTATAGCTTTCTTGCAGCACTGGGTTGCCGTAATAGATTTATGGAACAGTATTGAATGGATTTGCGGAAGTATTTATTTGAATAATTGCCCTTAATGTCCAGCGAATTCAAAAGAAATCTTTAGAAATGTATACGTTTACAATCTATGCTACAGACCATTTCATCTTTCGTATACACAGTTCGTCTTCAATTCACCGAATGACGTAAGTTTATTGAACCGAACTGTTTATTTCAAAGAGAAACATAGGGCGCTTTCTCTGTATAAGAGCAAATTAAAACAATTGCCGTGACAATATTGGTGTAAAAAACGCTCGTGAAACGTTTAACCTATCGCACAGGAAAAAAAATAAAGAGCTACATCAAAGAGGTAACAGTGTGGTTTACTTTCGTGAAAAGCTTCCTCTTTGTTGTAGACGGAGAAACAGATGATAAAGCGGACTTTTGAGCGCGCTTGCGGTTTAACTGGGAAACATAGATATTCGAACGCAGTTTATGAACTTTACGAGAAACGCTTTCGTTTATCTACTTTTTAACCAATGCTTTGTAAAAGGGCTTTTTAACACTGAGTTACCATGTACTAGTTTGTATCTCACAACACCGATATCGTTCACAAACCTAACAAAATCTCACATACCTTTTCTCCATTGTGTGATAGCCACAGAAGTTTATAATGCGGTGGACGTGATCCTGTAGTAACTTAAAAATCTTCTGGCTCCTTTCACGGTTCGAATGGACCATGTACAATTTGGGAAATAGTCTGCGGGAAGTGGACTGTAAAGTTTTAGTAACTCCCAGAATTGTAATGTTTGTATATGAAACAGAATAAAAGACAAGAAAAGATTTCGTTGGTATAGTGAAATGTAACAGGTTTTATTTGTAGATGTTGCTTCTTACCGCTCTTAGAGACAATTCAAAAGTGAAGTTGCAGTTTAGAGCCGAGAAAAAAGAGACAGAGATTTTGGGAATTCAGCAGAATTCCATTGGAAGATACAGAGAAGATGGCAGCCCTTTATCCATTTGAGTCAAAGCTTTTGCCTCCGTGGCAGGGAATGGATAAAGGGTTGCCATCTGGAAGTAAATGAGTAATGCAGGGGGCAGTGTGTGTAACAATTCAATTCAGTTAATTCAAAATTCGTTACAAACTAATGAGGATTAATAATACGTAATTCACTAAATTCATTGATCTTAAAACTAATTGTTGAAACGGAGTTCAACACCCATAAATTTCAATATAATTTCTTTTAGAGTAGTGTAGGGTGTGTATTTTGTTTGGCTAGTCTACCGGTCCTTGTAGATTCCGAAATAAAAAGGGAGTCTGATAATCATTTGAGTAATGGGAACATGGTGAAGTTTGAGCAGGACACGAACCCCCACCCGACTGTAGCTGACAGAAACAAAGGCTCCCGCAGTCCTAACTCCAATTTCATTCCAAGATGCTGAGAAATGTTTTTTTTTACAAATTTGCATCTGAAAATTTATCATTTTCTTCCTGAACATTACAATTTATAAACGATTATTAGCCTAAAACACCTTTAGTAAACCAGTGTTAAATGTGTGAATTTTAAAATTGGTTCGACCCTACTTTAAGCGTTTGTTAAAGTGACATTTGCTTTTTCTACGTGTGCATTTGCAAAGCATTTTTAGAGTTTTTTACTTAAAAGAAACAAGATATTGAAGACTGATTTTAAACGTTTTTCTAGAACTGATTTAGGTTAAAATAAAAAAGAATTAAATACGTCAATGTGACTTCTAGGACGTGCTAATGTCAAGATGGAATGTAACATTAAATAAGAGATATATAAAAACATGGACCGATCTGTCGCATTTTTCCATTTTTCGTAAGGATTGGTTCCTTTTTTCGAGCAGTACTTTGATTGTCACAGACGGACGGACATGGCTAAATCTTCTCAGAGTATGATTCTGCGTCCATCTATCTATCTACGCGCTGAAAAAAATAGCTATTGTAGTATATTGTCCCAAACACATTCTAATTGAAATATACCACTGTTTAGGGTACGCTCTAAATATATTATATTTGGCAAACACAAATCTATATATATAACCAGTAAGGAAAGGCAGAAAGTCGGGCGGGGCCGACTATATAATACCCTACACCTCCCTAACAATTCGATAAGGGTCATTGCCATAATAATTTGGAATAACTGGTAAATGGGTAGAAACATATTATCTAATTCTGAAACGATAATCGCTAAATTAAGCAATATTCGTTCCTAAATTGAGAAACATCTTTCTGGAAAATTTTAATGATCGGAAGTAAAATACAACTTCTATAGCGGTTTGATACCAAATCAGGAGGAACAATCAATATAAATCTGAACCGATCTTCCCTGAACTCATTCATGTAAAAATACAGTCTCTACAGCGCCTACATGTCAAATCGGGGGTAACGTATATATGGGGGCTATATCTAAATCTGAACCGATTTTCTCCGAATTTAGCAGTATTCCTTCATGTAATAAGAAACCTCTTTCTGCCAAATTTTGCACTGATCGGATATAAAATACAGTTTTTACAGCGCTTACATGTCAAATCGGGGGTAACATATATATGGGGGCTATATCTGAATCTGAATCGATTTTCTCCGAATTTAGCAGTATTCCTTCATGTAAGAAGAAACCTCTCTTTGCCGAATTTCGCACTGATCGGATATAAAATAACATTTTTACAGCGCTTATATGTCAAATCGGGGGTAACGTATATATGGGGGCTATATCTAAATCTGAACCGATTTCTTCCAAATTTAACAGTGTTCATTCATATAATAAGAAACCTCTTTCTGCCGAATTTCATACTGATCGGATATAAAATAAAGTTTTTACAGCGCTTACATGTCAAATCGGGGGTAACATATATATGGGGGCTATATCTAAATCTGAACCGATTTTAACCAAATTCAATAGGGATCGTCCTTGGGCCACAAAAAAGATATGTGTAAAGTTTCGTCGAGATCGGACCATAATTGCGACCTGTACTTTGATTACAAGAATACATGCACAGACAGACAGACGGACAGACAGACAGACGGACAGACAGACAGACAGACGGACAGACAGACAGACAGACGGACAGACGGACATAGCTAAATCGACTCAGAAAGTGATTCTAAGTCGATCGGTATAATAAACGATGGGTCTATTTCTTCTCCTTTTGGGTGTTACAAACAAATGCACAAAGTTATAATACCCTGTACCACGGTGTGGTGTAGGGTATAAAAATGAAACGGTCCATCTGTGTAATGGCATCACGTCAGAACGGCTGGAGCGATTTGGATGATTTTTTTTTTATTCGATTCTAAATTTTCACGAGATGGTTTATATAGAAAAAAAATATTTGCACAAAGGGGCGTGGTACCTCCCATACAAATCGCAGGTTAAAAATCCGATATTTCTGCTCCTATTATAGGTATAGTGCTGAAATTTTGTTTGTATGCATTTAATGGCAGATTATGTGAATTTTCCAAAAATGGGCGGAATCGGACCAATGAGCGTGGCCCCGCCCATATAAGCCAAATTTTGAAATTGAGATATTTTGCACAATATGTTAGCGAGAGTGCTGGAATTTTGTGTATATGTAAACGGTGGCAGTCTACGTGATTGGTCCAAAAATGGGCGGGATCAGACCAATGGGCGTGGCCCCGCCCACATAGACAAAATTTTGATATCTTGCACAATTTGCTAGCGGGAGTGCTGCAATGTTGCGTATATGTATCTGGTGGCATTCTACGTAATTGGTGAAAAAATGGGCGGGACCGGACCAATGGGCGTGGCCCCGCCCATATAAGCCAAATTTTGAAATTGAGATATTTTGCACAATTTGTTAGCGAGAGTGCTGGAATTTTGTGTATATGTAAACGGTGGCAGTCTACGTGATTGATCCAAAAACGGGCAGGATCGAACCAATGGGCGTGGCACCGCCCATATAAGCCAAATTTAAAAAATTTGATATCTTGCACAATTTGTTAGCGAGAGACCTGGAATTTTGTGTATATATATCCGTTGGCGATCTACGTGATTGGTCCAAAAATGGGCGGGTTCGGACCAATAGGCGTGGCCCCGCCCACAATGACCAAATTTTGAAATTTTTATATCTTGCACAATTTGCTATCGGGAGTGCTGCAAAGTTGTGTATATGTATCTGGTGGCATTCTACGTAATTGGTCAGAAAATGGGCGGGATCGGACCAATGGGCGTGGCCCCGCCCTTATAAGCCAAATTTTGAAATTGATATAACTTGCACAATTTTTTATCTAGAGTGCTGTCATGTTGTAGATATGTATCTGGTGACAGTCCACGTGATTGGTCCAAAAATTGGCGGGATCTGACCAATGGGCGGGCCACCGCCCATATAAGCCAAATTTTGAAATTGAATTATCTTCCTCATTTTGTTAGCGAGAGTGTTGAAATTTTGCGTATATGTATCTGGTAGCAGTCTACGTGATTGGCTTTCAAATGGGCGGAATAGGACCAGTGGGCGTGGCCCAGCCCATATTTTGATATATCTTGCATGCGATAATTACAGCTGCTCACTCCAATACAATCGCAATATGATAATGTGATGCAATATCAATGAAACAAGAATTTGGAAATTTTATAAGTATACATTTCTATTTTCTGGACTTTCCACTGAATTCGGTATTTTTTCATTCAGTGAATTTATTACTAATACCAGTAAGGAAAGGCAGAAAGTCGGGCGGGGCCGGCTATATAATACCCTACACCTCCCTAACAATGCGATAAGGGTCATTGCGATAATAATTTGGAATAATTGGTAAATGTATTTTGAACCGATAATCGCAAAATTAAGCAATATTCGTTCCTAAATTGAGAAAAATCTTTCTGGAGAACTTTGTAATGATCGGAAGTAAAGTACAACTTCTATAGCGCTTTGTAACTAAATCTGGAGGAACATATATATGGAGGTTATATATAAATCTGAATCGATTTTCCTAGAATACTCATTCATGTCAAATAGAAACCTGTTTCTGTCGAATTTCGTACTGATCGGATATAAAACACAGTCTCTACAGCGCTTACATGTCAAATTGGGGGTAACATATATATATGGGGGCTATATCTAAATCTGAACTGATTTTCTCCGAATTTTGCGGCATTCCTTCATGTAATAAGAAACCTCTTTCTGCCGAATTTCTTACTGATCGGATATAAAATACAGTAGCTCAGCTAGTATTATATATATGTAGATGTTGTTCTATATTTTATGTGGTACTGTTATATACGCAGCAAAGATTTATTTGCATTTAGGTATTCAGAAAATATATCAATACCTTAATTTTAAGAGAAGTTTTTATGTTTTTCAGTAAGTCATAGGCTTTTTAAATGTTCGTAAACTCCTTTATAATTGAAATCGTATAATCTTGCCTGATCACTAGACCTCGGATTATATGCAATTGCATATTTTTTTGCGAATTGATAGAAAAATTCTGATTGGACCAAATTTGTTTCAAAGAAAAAGGAATCGAAAAACAGGTGCATATTTTTCATTTTTGTGCATATTTGTGATATGCAAAACAAATGCAAAATATGCAAAATATGCAAAAAATATGCAAAATATGCAAACAAGTTTTGCGATATATGAATCAAAAATGCGAAATTTTAGAAGGATATGTTAATACTATTTAAAAAATCATGGCACAAAAATGGATGATTTAAAAAATTATCCAAAAAAGTACCTAAATACAAGTATATGGAAAGTATGGGGTAATTCCAAAGGAAACCGACCCACTCTGTTTAGTTTTTTTAGGTTGCCAAATTAGTCATCTAAACATTTTTTTTAAATTTTAGATATTTTGAAGTCTATACAAAGATGCAGTAGTTAATAAAATATTGGAACCTTAATACTATTAGGGTCTGTAAATCACAGAGGCGGCAATGTAATGTTTTGTGGATGATTTTCCGGTAACGTGGTTGGGCCCCTCTATACAACAATCGGAATTATGTACTGCGAAATCTTGGAAAATGACATGTTTCCCTTTGCTGAGTGGAATGTTGCTCTATTACGGCAATTTCAATACGACAATGATTGAGTTAGAAAGGAAGGGGTTAACGGTTATGGAGTGGCCAGCTCAACCGTAGACTTAAATCCCATTGAAATCTTTGGGAAATTGTCAACAGAGAGATAAATCGAGAAAGCGTAACTGGAGATAAAAATAAGCTATTTTAGGCTATTGCAGATGCTTGGAACCCCTTGCACCGATTAGGCTATTCACCATTGAAGAGATTCCATGTAAAGAGCTCATATCACTCCCCTCGCTTGGAGCAGCTACTGCTACTGTTTCTTCTTATTCTTTTTAAGTTTAACTCAAGTTGAAACTATATTCATTCCATGCTCTTCTCATGTGTTCTCTCTCGGTGGTTTACATAAGTAATGTATATCAGTAGTATATATTTCGAAAGTATCTCTATTTCCATATAAGATATCTCTATTTAAAACTAAATCGTGAGTTTTGAGAACCAGTATATTAGAGTGGTTCTGTAATAAGTTAGTTTTTTTTTCTTAATTTTTTTATAATGGTTATATTGAAATTTAGAATGATATTATCAGTTGAATTAATGCTGTCGTTTTAAAGTTAAAATTTATTAAAAATATGATTACCTAAATGAGAAATATGCTTTGAATAAAATTAGTTTGTAACATGAATCGGTAAAGACTTTGAAGTCTTACGTGAAGTTGACGAGGTAAAGTAACTTTGTTAGGGGTTCAAATAATATGTCTTCGCTATTAGAACATTAGGTAGGTGAGGGTAAAGAGGCGAGATCTCTCATGCCATCAGAGAGATACAAAACATAATTTTCTAGGATACCCCATAAATTTCAATATAATTTCTTTTAGAGTAGTGTAGGGTGTGTATTTTGTTTGGCTAGTCTACCGGTCCTTGTAGATTCCGAAATAAAAAGGGAGTCTGATAATCATTTGAGTAATGGGAACATGGTGAAGTTTGAGCAGGACACGAACCCCCCACCCGACTGTAGCTGGCAGAAAGAAAGGCTCCCGCAGTCCTAACTCCAATTTCATTCCAAGATGCTGAGAAATGTTTTTTTTTTTTACAAATTTGCATCTGAAAATGTATCATTTTCTTCCTGAACATTACAATTTATAAACGATTATTAGCCTAAAACGCCTTTAGTAAACCAGTGTTAAATGTGTGAATTTTAAAATTGGTTCGACCCTACTTTTGTTAAAGTGACATTTGCTTTTTCTTCGTGTGCATTTGCAAAGCATTTTTAGAGTTTTTTACTTCAAAGAAACAAGATATTGAAGACTGATTTTAAACGTTTTTCTAGAACTGATTTAGGTTAAAATAAAAAAGAATTAAATACGTCAATGTGACTTCTAAAACGTGCTAATGTCAAGATGGAATGTAACATTAAATAAGAGATATATAAAAACATGGACCGATCTGTCGCATTTTTCCATTTTTCGTAAGGATTGGTTCCTTTTTTCGAGCAGTACTTTGATTGTCACAGACGGACGGACATGGCTAAATCTTCTCAGAGTATGATTCTGCGTCCATCTATCTATCTACGCGCTGAAAAAATAGCTATTGTAGTATATTGTCCCAAACACATTCTAATTGAAATATACCACTGTTTAGGGTACGCTCTAAATATATTATATTTGGCAAACACAAATATTATATATATGTAGATGTTGTTCTATATTTTATGTGGTACTGTTATATACGCAGCAAAGATTTATTTGCATTTAGGTATTCAGAAAATATATCAATACCTTAATTTTAAGAGAAGTTTTTATGTTTTTCAGTAATTCATAGGCTTTTTAAATGTTCGTAAACTCCTTTATAATTGAAATCGTATAATCTTGCCTGATCACTAGACCTCGGATTATATGCAATTGCATATTTTTTTGCGAATTGATAGAAAAATTCTGATTGGACCAAATTTGTTTCAAAGAAAAAGGAATCGAAAAACAGGTGCATATTTTTCATTTTTTTGCATATTTGTGATATGCAAAACAAATGCAAAATATGCAAAATATGCAAAAAATATGCAAAATATGCAAACAAGTTTTGCGATATATGAATCAAAAATGCGAAATTTTAGAAGGATATGTTAATACTATTTAAAAAATCATGGCACAAAAATGGATGATTTAAAAAATTATCCAAAAAAGTACCTAAATACAAGTATATGGAAAGTATGGGGTAATTCCAAAGGAAACCGACCCACTATGTTTAGTTTTTGTAGGTTGCCAAATTAGTCATCTAAACATTTTTTTTAAATTTTAGATATTTTGAAGTCTATACAAAGATGCAGTAGTTAATAAAATATTGGAACCTTAATACTATTAGTGTCTGTAAATCACAGAGGCGGCAATGTAATGTTCTGTGGATGATTTTCCGGTAACGTGGTTGGGCTCTATACAACAATCGGAATTATGTACTGCGAAATCTTGGAGAATGACATGTTTCCCTTTGCTGAGTGGAATGTTGCTCTATTACGGCAATTTCAATACGACAATGATTGAGTTAGAAAGGAAGGGGTTAACGGTTATGGAGTGGCCAGCTCAACCGTAGACTTAAATCCCATTGAAATCTTTGGGAAATTGTCAACAGAGAGATAAATCGAGAAAGCGTAACTGGAGATAAAAATAAGCTATTTTAGGCTATTGCAGATGCTTGGAACTCCATAGATACAAAGATAACAACCAATCTTATTGATTCCACGCAAGAAGGGGCAACGCCATCCTTGATAATAAATATTTTTCCACAAAATCTTAGTAGAAATGCAATCTGTTTTGTCGTGCGAATTTTCGACTTTTTTCTGCAATAAATTTTTAATTTAAAATAATTTAAGCAGCCAAATTGCCACTTTTTTGGTAAATTGATCCAATTTCTTAGATAATAGGAAAAATTTTTGGAATATACCATTGATAGTTTTCAGATGTTAGCGATTGAACAGAAGTATGAAGTAAGCCCAATATGTATTTAACACCCTCTTTAAGAATTATAAATTAAGTAACGAATTTTTGTGTATTAAGGACATCAAAAGAACGAAATGTCCTTAATCCTGGATTATCGTGAAAAGTGCTAACGATAACGAGTGACCGAATGACTTAAAATTTCGTACGTGGTAATATTTTATTCAACCCCAGTTTATGTTTGATGGATAGACCTCGGATTTTGCATATCTTTCAATTTTCATCCGATTTGAACCAAAATTTGTATTTAGACGTTTCATTACTCAAATTTAAATAATTAGAGTGCATATCAAAAATATGCAAACCAATATGTACAAAATATGCAAAATATGTATATGTAAAATATGCAAAAAAATTTGGCGATATATTAATCAAAAATGCAAAATATCAGAAGAATATGCCAATAATATTTAAAAAATCATGTCACAAAAATGAAAAATGGGTGACTTAAAAAATCATCAAAAAAATGCCTAAATGAGTGAAAAGTATGGGGTAATTCCAAATGAAACCGACCAACTCCCAATATTTATACATTTAGATTTGGGTGCAATTTTGAATGCTTATACTACAAGACAATGCGGAATTATGGCCTTTTACCACTTGACCAATTTCATAGTGGTTTAGATTTTATAGGGTGCCAAAGTTTGTCATCTACAAAATTTTTTTGCAAATTTAACTATTTTGAAGTCTATATAACATTTGAACGGAATACTAGATTTGAATGTTATAATGACCATTGGAAAGAATGTAACATCCTCTCTAAGAATTATGAATTAAGTTATCAACTTTTGTGTATTAAGGACTCAAAAGGACGAAAAAGTCCTTCAACCTTGATTATCCTAAAAAGCATATCTTAGTTTTTTTGTTATATTTTTCAAAATTACCAACATATTTTCCCAAAAAATTGAAAAATTTAGGCATTGGTTAAAAAAATGAATTAAATAATGTCCGTCCGTCTGTCAGTTCGAGTTCAAATTTCGTACGTATGTGGGTAGTTCTTCTCAAGTGTCACAAGTCAAAAACTACATCTTTGTTAAGTATATGGGAGTAAAGAACCACAATATTAAATAAATGAAAATTGGAGGCAGGGGGCGATGTCAAAGTTCAGAAAAATTATTGTTGGTTATGGTTGACCTGTTGAGATTTTATGTATTTTTGATATTGTTCGGCTTGAGCTCGTTTTTAATTAAAATGCGTTTTTCACGTTTTTCTAATTAATATATTTTCGTTTCCGATATTTCGACTGACGTCGTTAGTCTTCTTCAGGGAATTTGAAATTAAAAAGTTCGTCCGTTCTATGTGAGTTAACTTGACAATAATTAGAAAAATTTACGAAAATAAATTAATTAGAAAAATTGACTCAGTGTTGTAAAAATAAATATTGTAACTTTAATTCACTTCATAAAGGTCACAAAAAAATAACCGCTTTACAAACATTTTTTTGGTGCGCTCAAACGAATGTCCACCATACTTGAAAATTTGTGCAGTGTAATGTTTTTATAGTACTTACAGTACAGTGCGAAGTGGGCGATATTGCCACGCTCCTTCTACTACCTCTCACACAAATGGTAAAAATTTTGTGATTTGTTAAAACTCTTTATTTATAGATTTACTTCAATGAATTTCTCATTTTTAACATTTCACAAAATTGTTGCCATTTGTGTGAGAGGTCCTGTAAGGGGCGTGGCAATAACGCCCACTTTGTACTGGACTGTAGGTACTACAAAAACATTATACTACACAAAATTTCTAGTATTTGTATGCACTGGTAATAATGTTATAAGCTGTTAACTTTTTGTACCAATTGGTCACTTTGTGTGGGGGTTTCAAAAGGGGCATGGCATTTTCGTTCTTTTTTGTCCAGCTTATAGAGACGGTAAAATGATTACTATCTATGAAATTTTACAGAATTCCCATGAGTAGTATAGAAGTTGTAAGAGTTTTAACATGCCCAAAAATATTAACCATTTGTGGGGGAGGTACCACAAAGAGTAGGCTAATATGGTTGCCCACCAAACATAAACTGGGTTTGAATAAAATATTACCACGTACGAAATTTTAAGTCATTCGGTCACTCCTTTCCAGGGTTATCGTTACTGACAGACGAACGGACATTTATTAATTCATATTTTTTTAACCCATGGAGAGCCAATGCTGAATTTTTTAATTTTTTTGGGAAAATAAGTGGGTAATTTTTAAACATAAAACGGAAAAAATTATTGATACGCTTTTCAGGATAATCCAGGATTAATGAAATTTTCGTCCTCTTGATGCCCTTAATGCACAAAAAGGTATTACTTAATTTATAATTATAACTTCATACTTCTGTTCAATCGCCAAAATCTGAAAAACTTTCAATGACATATTCCAAAAATGTTACCTATTGTCTAAGAAATTGCATCAATTTACCAAAAATTGGAAATTTGGCTGCTTAAATTATTTGGAACTAAAAATTTATTTCACAAAAACAAAAAGGTCGAAAATTCCCACAATAAAACATATTGGACTATGCATTTCTACTAAGATTTTATGAAAAAACATTTATTATCAAGGACGGCGTTGCTTCTTCTTGCATGGAATCAATAAGATTGCTTGTTATCTTTGTATTTATGGAGTTCCAAGCATCTGCAATAGCCTGAAATAGCTTATTTTTTATCACAACCTACGCTTTTTCGATTTATCTCTATGTTGATATTTTCCCAAAGATTTTCAATGGGATTCAAGTCTACGGTTGGGCTGGCCTCTCCATAACGTTAACCCCTTCTTTTGTAACTCAATTATTGAATCATTTCACGATAATATTTGCGTGGTTGTCGTGAAATTGCCGTAATAGAGCAACATTCCACTCAGCATAGGGAATCATGGCATTCTCCAATATTTCACAGTACATAAATGTGTACATCACTCCATTTATTGTATATATACACATTTATGTACTGCGAAATATTGGAGAATGTTATATCGACTTCAAAATAGCTAAATTTGTAAAAAAAAATGTTTAGATGACCAATTTGGCACCCCATAAAATCTAAACTGCTTTGAATTTGGTCATAGCTCCGTATTGTCTTGTGGTACACGCGTGCAAAATTGTATCCAAATCTAAATTCATAAATACATATTCAGAGTGGGTCGGTTTCCTTTGGAATTACCCCATAATTTCCATATATTTAGGCACTTTTTTGGATGATTTTTGAAATCATCCATTTATGTGTCATGAATTTTTAAATAGTATTCACATATCCTTCAACAATTTCTCATTTTTGATTCATATATCGCATTTTTTTGTGCATATTTTGCATATTTCAAATATGCACAAAAAATGACAAATATGCACCTGTTTTTCGATTCCTTTTTCTTTGAAACAAATTTTGGTCAAATCAGAATTTTTCTATCAAACCGCCAAAAAATTTGCAATTGCATATAATCCGAGGTCTATTGATGGACAACCATATTGTCCTACTCTTTGTGGTACCTCCCTCACAAATGGTTAAAATTTTTGGACATGTTAAAACTCTTATGACTTCTATACTACTCATGGAAATTATGTAAGATTGCTTACATAGTAATCATTTTACCGTCTCTATAAGCTGGACAAAAAAGAACGAAAATTCCAAGCACCTTTTGACACCCTCCACACAAAGTGACCAATTGCTACAAAAAATTAACAGCTTATAACATTATTACCAGTGCATACAAATACTTGAAATTTTGTGCAGTGTAATATTTTTATAGTACCTATATTCCAGTACAAAGTGGGCGTTATTGACATGCCCCTTCTAGCACCTCTCACACAAATGGTAACAATTTTGTGAAATGTTAAAAATGAGAAACTCATTGAAGTAAATATATAAATAAAGAGTTTTAACATTTCACAAAATTGTTACCATTTGTGTGAGAGGTACTAGAAAGGGCGTGGCAATAAAGCCCAATGTGTACTGGACTGTAGGTACTATAAAAACATTACACTGCACAACATTTCAAGTAATCGTATGCACTTGTATTAATGGGTCGGGCACGCGTTCCGAAGACCTCATGCTGTCCCTATGTTCCTTATAGGAACGAAAAAGGAATCTAAATATGGGTAGTTCTTTCTCAAGTGTCACAGGTCAAAAATTCGATCTTTCTCTAATTCTCAGAAAATGTCGCCATAGTATGTGGGAATAATTACCCACACTATTAAAAAAATTAAGTGAAAGTTGGAGGCAGGTGTGAGGTCAAAGTTCAAAAAATTTATTTTTTCATCTGTAATGGTTTTTTGAAGTTAATTTTAATGCTACAAAGCACAAGAATTTCAATATAGAAAATATAATTTCTTGAAGCATTTTTTCGCGTACTTTTCAAAAACATACTAATTTTATCTAAAACAATTTATTTCGGTCACTTTCATGGAAATTAAAAATATAAATTGAGAGGTTTAATCTTTTTCCCTTAAATTTTTTATAAAAATTGGTACACTTTTATTTTATTTATTTTTGAAAGAAATGATATCCTAGCACAACAAGAAATAATTCTTATAAATGATAGTGCTAGTTACATAAGGTTAACAATTTTGCAAAGAAAATTATTATTATTATTACAATTATTGACATTATTACGTTTATATTTTATGACTAACTAAAGTATTTTTTAAGCTCCTTTTTAAATTGAAAAGCGTTGCAAATAGCTTGAATAGCTCTTGGTAGGTTGTTCCAAAGACGAATTGTGCAAATGAAGAAGTGTTTTTCAGACATTGATGTTTTATATCGATGGTGTAAATTTTGGAGTGAAGACGACTTTGGTTATAATAACTGAAAATCTTCACCAAATTACAAAGACACAATATTTGTATGTGTTTTCAATTATATTTTGTTTGTTGATTTTTTTTTTAAAATATTTTTCTTTGTAATTTGGTGAAGATTTTCAGTTATGAATGTAACTTCTGAAACAAAATTGTGCCCACTCTAAATTTACAGAGTAAGCATTGACCATTTTTTAAAAAAAATTCAAGGAAAAAAATTAGATCGATTCTGAGATATCGCAATTTATATTTTTATTTCCGGAAAAAGTGACCGAAATAACTGTGTGTTGACCATTTTTTAAAAACAAAATCAAGGAAAAAAATTACATCGATTCTGAGATATCACAATTTATATTTTTATTTCCGGAAAAAGTGACCGAAATAAACTGAGTTAGATAAAGTTAGTATCTTTTATGTAAAGTACGTGGAAAAAGCTTTAAGAAATGATATTTTCTGTTTTCAATTTCTTATGCTTTGTAGCAATAAAATTAACTTCAAAAAACCATTACAGAGGAAAATATAAATTTTTTCTGAACTTTGACCTCGCCTTCTTCCTCCAATTTTCATTAAATTTTTTAATATTGTGGGTCATTGCTCCCACATACTAGGGAAACATTTTCTGAGAATTTAAGAAAGATCTAGTTTTTGACCTGTGGCACTTGAGAAAGAACTACCCATATACGTACGAAATTTTATGTCATTTGGTCACTCCTTTCCAGAATTATCGTTAGCACCATTCAGTCGAACTGACAGCCGGACGGACATTAATTAATTCGTATTTTTTTTAAACCATGGAGACCAATGCTGAAATTTTAACATTTTTTGGGAAAGTATGTGGGTAACTTTGAAAAATATAACAAAAAAATGTAATATAAGCTTTTCATTATAATCACGGTTTAAGGATATTTTCGTCCTTTTGAGTCCTTAATACACAAAAATGTGTAACTTAATTTATAATTCTTAGGGAGGATGTTAAAATCTTTCAAACGGTACTTATATCATTTAAATCTGATATTCCGTTCAAAAGTTATGTCGACTTCAAAACAGCTAAATTTGTAAAAAAAAATTAGATAACCAACTTTGGCTCCCTATCAAATCTAAACCACTATGAAATTGGTCAAACAGTAAAATGCTTTAATTCCGCATTGTCTTTTAATATACGCGTGCAAAATTGCATCCAAATCTACATATGTAAATATTCAGAGTGGGTCGGTTTCATTTGGAATTACCCCATACTTTTCATATATTTAGGCAATGATTTAAACTGAGATACTCTCTCGGCTATAGACCAACCTGCTTCTATACAGTGATAGAAAGCAAGTATTTTACATGGCAAAATATATTGCAAGTATTTCATTGCGTGCCCACAGACTATATCATGATTTCTGGGGCGTGACCCCCGTCATCAGTAGTCTACATGGCCGGCTTTTCAAAAAAGCCTTTGATTGATGATTCGATAACCAAACTCTCAAAGCCTATCACGGGGCGACTCACACGAGCAAATGAGAATTGCACCCAAAGACTCTCTTTTCGGCTATCGATCAAACAATCAAACACAATGAAATACTAGCACTTTGCCATGTCCACAAGAAATTCAATTAGAATTTACTTGTAGAAATCACTCACACATTAAGAGTAAAGCTTTATAGTAAAAAGCTTTTTTCTTATTGCTTTAAGTGTAATATTTATTTTACAACAAGTCAGCTGTGCCGTGCTTTTGTCCATGTCGGTTGCCCGTTATTATTTCGGTCTGTAATCGTTATGATTTAAACTGAGATACTCTCTCGGCTATAGACCAACCTGCTTCTATACAGTGAT
Organism: Eudasyphora cyanicolor; assembly: GCA_963930755.1. Classification (NCBI taxonomy): domain Eukaryota; kingdom Metazoa; phylum Arthropoda; class Insecta; order Diptera; family Muscidae; genus Eudasyphora; species Eudasyphora cyanicolor. The sequence goes on from OZ005737.1 coordinate 99,484,584, forward strand.
AGAAAGCAAGTATTTTACATGGCAAAATATATTGCAAGTATTTCATTGCGTGCCCACAGACTATATCATGATTTCTGGGGCGTGACCCCCGTCATCAGTAGTCTACATGTTTATTTAGGCAATTTTTTTGAATGATTTTTTAAATCACCCATTTTTCATTTTTGTGACACGATTTTTTAATTAGTATTGACATATCCTTCCGATATTTTGCATCTTTGATTCATATATCGCCAAAAAAATTTGCATATTTTTTCCATATTTTGCATATTTTTTGCATATTTTTGCATATTTTGTGCATATATTTTGCATATTTTTTTGCATATTTTTTTGCATATTTTTTGCATATTTTTTTTCATATTTTTGATATGCACTCAAATTATTTAAATTTGAATGATGAAACGTCTAAATACAAATTTTGGTTCAAATCGGATGAAAATTTAAAGATATGCAAAATTCCGAAGTCTAATAATCACTTGTCAACAAATGATTACTACTAATGAGTACTTATATAAATTCAAAATTAATCCTTACTCGTATGTTATTTCAATGTAAATCTATAACTCGAAGTCAATGAAACAATTAAAAATTAAATTCGAAAAATCTGCAACGTTTTGAAAATCTTGTTTAAACAAAATATATTTGCATAAATTCCTAAACCATAATTTTATTTGGATATAAACACATATTTTATTTGAGAAAATTAGTTTGCAAATATATATTGATGTAATATATACACCAAGCAGCAAAAACAACAATAAACCTCAGGCACCTTGCCTACTTATTATTAGAAAAACTAATCATCGTGTTTTATTTCTCATACTCTCTTTTTATTAACATTCTCGGAGTAAACGTAAACTCGTCGTTTGTTCCCCTACGGCCCCGCCGGCGTAAACATTGGTCGTATCGAGCCGGATTTGAGACATATCCTTCCGATATTTTGCATCTTTATACCCTCACTTTAGTGTGACGAGGGTATATATCATTTGCTACGGAAAAAAGTGTAACACATCGAAGGAGTGATCTAAGACCCTAAGTATGTTCGGAGGAAATCCGTTTTGGGTCATTTTAAGTCGAATGAGCAATGTCCGTCCGTCTGTCTGTCTGTCCGTCTGTCTGTCTGTCTGTCTGTCTGTGTGTCTGCTGGCTGGTGCGCACGATAACTCTCGAAAGGAGCAACCGATTGACCTCAAATTTGGTATGTGGTAATATTTTTTTCTATCTCCGGCTAAGTTCGAAGAAGGGCCATATTGGTCCACTCCTTCTAGTACCTCCCCCACAAATGGTTAAAATGTTGTGAAATATTGATTCTTTAATAACTGCTATACTACTTATTCGAATCTTTTGAAATTCCACACATAGTATTAGCTTATTAGTCGTTATCAACTCGAGAAAAATGGGCGAAGTCGCCACGTCCCTTTTGGTACCTCCCACACAAAATGCCCACATCATACCACAATTTAATGTCTCATAACGTTTATACCAGTGCACATACTTACTTTGCACTTGCTTATAAGTCGGCACAGTGCAATGAATTTAAAGTATCTAATGTTCAGCAAAAAAAGGTGTATTTGATAAACCCCTTCTGGTACCTCCCACACAAATTGACAGAATAATTCGAGTAATATTCAATATTACATTACTCACAAAGTGAGGGTATACCTTAGTCGGTTTACCCGACTGAATCTTTCTTACTTGTTGATTCATATATCGCCAAAAAAATTTGCATATTTTTTCCATATTTTGCATATTTTTTGCATATTTTTGCATATTTTGTGCATATATTTTGCATATTTTTTTGCATATTTTTTTTCATATTTTTTTTCATATTTTTGATATGCACTCAAATTATTTAAATTTGAATGATGAAACGTCTAAATACAAATTTTGGTTCAAATCGGATGAAAATTTAAAGATATGCAAAATTCCGAAGTCTAATAATCACTTGTCAACAAATGATTACTACTAATGAGTACTTATATAAATTCAAAATTAATCCTTACTCGTATGTTATTTCAATGTAAATCTATAACTCGAAGTCAATGAAACAATTAAAAATTAAATTCGAAAAATCTGCAACGTTTTGGAAATCTTGTTTAAACAAAATATATTTGCATAAATTCCTAAACCATAATTTTATTTGGATATAAACACATATTTTATTTGAGAAAATTAGTTTGCAAATATATATTGATGTAATATATACACCAAGCAGCAAAAACAACAATAAACCTCAGGCACCTTGCCTACTTATTATTAGAAAAACTAATCATCGTGTTTTATTTCTCATACTCTCTTTTTATTAACATTCTCGGAGTAAACGTAAACTCGTCGTTTGTTCCCCTACGGCCCCGCCGGCGTAAACATTGGTCGTATCGAGCCGGATTTGAGCTACCGCTGCCCTACATCGTCGTGGAATTTGGTTTTTGCTGCTATTCGTCAAGGAAAACCTCCCTCACTCATCAACAAAACCTTCGTCCATCACCTCATCAACAAACCATCATTTAACAACAAAAACATCGGTACGTACATTCAGTAGGCTAGTGAGTGTCGCGAGTGTTTTTATTTATTTAAAATAAAACAAAAGATTTTGGTCGGCTTTCGAAACACCTATCGCGTTTTTTCGTTAAAATATACAGTGTACACAACGTCGCCATTTCGTTGCTAAATCGCGCTATAAATCAATCGGGAATAATTCTATTCCATATACAAAGCATTAATATTTCGTTTGATAAGTTTCGGTTTGATTTGTTCGCTTTAAATTGTTAAAATAATTCCAAATCATTTCGGTCGTGCAGAGTGTAGTGCTTAGCAGGCTATGAAGCCGAAGCGGCGCAAATCGGCGGCGCGCCACCGCCGGCCATTTTTTTCCAGCCGGCGCCGCCGCCGATTTCAGCGGCTCACATCGGCTGAAACTCAGCCGCCGAACATTATTTAGTGAGTAAAAAAGATTTCTTGATTGCAACCATGAAAATTAAGAAAGTGACTACTAAGTAATACAATAGGGTCAGAAATTTTAACGAAGTTCATTTTTGCATAGAAATTTATAAACAGTTTCTAACTTGATCTCGCTATCATTTATTTAAAGAAATCCATAATATATCGGATTTAAAATTTAAAAATGCGTTTTTAGGTTTTTACGGATTTTACAATAGCTCTTGAGAGGCCGAACCAATTTTTACAAAGTCTACGTCGTTTTAGAGAGAAAACAACAGTCACTATGTCATTCACAATAAATTCTCTTTCCCAACAAAGACTAATAAGTAGAGATTTATTGAATCGATTTTCGACATTAAATCAAAACTTTCTTAAATTTTTGTGTTAATTTTAGGTTTTTTCATCTAATTGTAAATATCTTAAAGAGCCTTTTTTGCCTGAGATTGACATTCGTGCGCCATCGTTTGTTGTAACTTTATCGGCTCATCCGATTGTTGAAATTTGATCGGCTAAGCCGATCAGCCGCCGCCGCCGATCGGTATATTTCCATGCGCCGCCGCCGCCGAAAATTTTGGTCGGCTTCGTTGCCTGGTGCTTAGTGTTGCTCTTTTTTACATTCGATTGTTTGTTTTGGTTTTCTACTGTCAATGCCTTCGGCTGCAAGAGCGCCCATTTAGTGTAACAATAACAAAATATTCGAACGAGAACCTCTCCTCTTGCTACTCCCTTCACTCGTTGTTTGGGTCATACATTGTACATTGTTAATGTCACCTTTGCTTGGCTCGGTTTAACCAACATACTCGTACATACATTCAATCAACATTGCTCGAATGTGGTGCTTCGAACCGTATCGAACATAACTACTACATACGAGGTTGCATCGAACTTATTTCGATCTCATACCTACAGTGGGTTCTAGGAAAACGTGCTTCTTATGAAAAATAAATTAAATATTTTTATCGTGATATTTTTTGAAATAGTGATAGAGGTACACTACACATAAATTATTTTCGGTCTTATTTGACACCGTGTACCCTACATTCGGCCAATTCGACTTTTTTGAAATAAAAGTGTGATTTGTGATATTTTTGGTTTTCGATTCGGTTGATTGTCTTTTTCGCTGGGTTTTCGGCATATCAACGTGCACCCTACATTCGGTCAACTCGACATATAATCGATTTTTGGAATACTTTGTTAATTATTGAAATTTTCGTTTTTGGTCATTTCATTTGTGTATATTTGGACACAAATGTACTACATTCGGTAGTTTTTGTAACACAATTGACTGATAAATTTCGTTATTGCAGAAAGAAAGTATTTTATCGAAATATTTTGAGTTTTCTATACACTGAGACAAATTTATAGAATATTTTTGGACATTTTCTCAACAATTTTATCGATTTTCGTTATTCTTTTGAATTATCTTTGTATTTGGTTGAGGATTTTATTCGTTTTGTGGTCGTTTATTTATAATTTGAGAATTTTGATTGTTTGTTTGATCTCATTTGGAGTTTCTCGATAAACCTTTGCTGTTTTTCGAACTTAATTTTTGGAATCTTCCCACCTAGCGATATTTGATTGCCCTTTTCGAAATTTGTTTAGCGTTATCTTTGGAAGAACACTTCTTAAAAATGTCTCTTACTCCCCTTGACTTTTTCGTAAGAGCTTCGGATGCTCTAGTTAAGTTTGATACATATTTCCGTCTTCTGAAAGATGAGGATATAGATGTATATGGTCTTGAGGTTCGCAGTTCCGAGTTGAACAAATTGTGGACTGGCACCCAGGAAATGTTCGATAAATGTATTGATTACTTGTCATCTTCCAAAGACGCGGGGAAAGCGGACATCGACTCGGTGGACAGTAAATATGATGTGTCCCATCAAACTTATATGAATTGTCTGTCCGCTATCAACAGAAAATTGGTGCAGTTTACAAATAGCTCTCGTAGGTTGTCCATCAATTCGACTACTAGTACCTCTGATGTTTCATTAGCACAACAAACTCTCGGGGACACACCAGATACAGACTTTTTTAACAATATGAGTACGTCGACACACACTTCTCGTGAAATCGGTACTCAAGTCGATTCTCCGACTGCATTTTGCTTTGAAAATTGTGATAGGAACTCGCGCATGGGAAGTGACCAACTAACTAGTGACAGCGTACATAATCTTTCGCTTCCGCCATGTGACATAGACGTTTTTGAGGGCGATTTCTTATCTTGGCCCACATTTAGGGACTTGTTTACGGCCGTATACATAAACAATTCGCGTCTTAGTGACATCGAGCGCTTGTGTCATTTGGTTGGCAAGACTAGTGGAGAAGCTCGCGAGATTGTTTCGAAATTTCCACTACTAAATCGTAGTTTCGTTCTCGCGTGGAAATCTTTAAAAGATACGTACGACAATCCTCGGCTTCTAGTACATAATCAATTGAAAATTCTGTTTTCCCTTCCGGTCCTTGAAAAAGAAACATGTTCAGGATTGAAATCAATCCAGCGCGGCATAAATGGATGTGTATCGGCGATGTCCATTTATGAAATTTCGACAGATAATTGGGATCCGATAGTAGTGTTTATTTGCCTCCAACGGTTACCTAAACTTACACAAACGTTGTGGGAACAAAGTGTGAAGGATAAATCGTATCTTTCATCGTGGAAAGAGTTGGATGCCTTCTTGACTGAGAGAATTCGCACACTTATGTGCATTCATGGTATGAGGGGAGATGAATCTCCAAAGCACTCAAAAGGGAAGAAAGTCCATGCTCATACTAATGCGGCATCTTCGGGACCTTGTCGTTCTTCTCCACCGAGTTGTATTCTTTGCCCTGATCAAAATCATAAAATTTACTCGTGCCCACGTTTTTTAAGTTCTACGCTTTCGGATCGATTCGCTATATCCAAACGCCACCGTTTATGTGTAAATTGCCTGCGTAAAGGTCACGAAGTTAAAAATTGCGATAGCAGACGTCGTTGTCTGAAATGTAATCGGAATCATCATTCTTTGTTGCATCGTGACGAGCCCACTCCGAGTAATTCGACTCGAGTGGCAAGCACAGCAAACGCGAATGTGCCTTCTGCTCCTCCACTTGAACATTTTGAACCATCCACATCGGCTGGATGTGCATCTCGTCAATCTTTTCATGTCGCACAGAATAAGTCTGTCATATTGGGAACAGCCATGGTGAATATCGTTCATCACGATGTTTCGTATTCTGCTAGGGCGTTGATTGACCCGGCTTCTGAAGGCTCTTTTATTTCGGAGAGTTTTCAAAATCGATTGAATCTTCCGATACGCTCTACCAGTGCTAATACTATTTATGGAATAAATGGTGCAGTTTCGGCCTCATCAAGTAAAACTTGTGCCTTGATCATAGGCCCTTATTTTGATTCCTCTATTCGACTAGAGACCACTGCCATAGTCATTCCTTCCATTTCGGGAAACCTGCCTTCGTGTACGGTCACTTCTGACCTCAAAGCTCAGTTACCCAATATTCGTTTGGCTGACTCGAATTTGTTTGATTCTCGTCCGGTAGATATTTTGATAGGAGCTGACATATATCCTAAAATTCTTCTAGAAGGTTTTCTTCGAAATTCGTCAGGATCGTTGCTCGCTCAAAATACTGTATTTGGTTGGGTAATTACTGATGCTCTTCCTACCTAACCAGCACGTACACTTCCATAAAGAATTAGCATAGCTTATGCCTTTCGTTCGTATTTTCTTCGCACCCATTTGAAATTCGCATCGTTTCGTTTTTTAATCTAAATCTTACATCACTTATTTTATTATTAGAAATCGACATCACTTGAATTATTATTAGAAATCGCTCACTAGGAAACTGAATTTGCGTTCCTTACTAATTTACTTATATACATATTATATTTTGCTAATTTAATTTAATTGCCAATATTATACTTTATTAATTTAATTGCTAGTTGTAGATTTGTTCGTGCGTGGGAGTCCCTAATGGCCCTCACTCGTGGTCTCTTTTGACCCGTCACAGGCTCCTTAATGGACCTGTCCTTTTGTGGAAGTCCCTAATGGCTCTCACTCGTGGTCTCTTATGACCCGTCACAGGCTCCTTAACGGTCCTGTCCTTTTGTGGGAGTCCTTGTGGCCCTCACTCGGAGTCTCTAATGGCTCCGTCACAGGGTCCCTAATAATCCTGTCCTATGGCTACGTCACAGGGTCCCTAATAATCCTGTCCTATCGCGGGGTCTCTCACGGCCCATCGTTTGTGGTCCGTATGACTATCAACGTCACAGGATCCCTTGCGGTCCTGTCCTTTGTGGGAGTCCTTGTGGCCCTCACTCGTGGTCTCTAACGACCCGTCACAGGCTCCTCAATGGTCCTGTCCTTCTATTGGGGTCGCTTACGGCCCACATACCACATACCCATATATGCTCGTATATTGAAAATATTATCAAAAAAATTTGAATTAATTGTAGTAGCAACATTTCCTTGATGTTGCAAGGTGGCCGGAATGTTTAAGTTAGAATGTTTCTTTGAATGTCGTTCAAGTCATTGATTTCTTTCGGCGCATATATTGGCCAATATATCTGGCATACATACTCGTTAAAATCTGCCTACTCCTCATTACTACATCCTTGTAGTATTAGCTTGGCAGATTTTAACGAGTAACGATTCGTTTTCTTGTTCTTTGACACTTGCTCCGCCACCTCTCTCCATCTTGGACCGTCGCTCGACGCACATCGCTCGTTTAAGTACATCTTGCTGTACATAATAAATTAAGGTAAAACTTCGTTACCCAAAACTTAGCAGCAAAAACAACAATAAACCTCAGGCACCTTGCCTACTTATTTGCCTCCAACGGTTACCTAAACTTACACAAACGTTGTGGGAACAAAGTGTGAAGGATAAATCGTATCTTTCATCGTGGAAAGAGTTGGATGCCTTCTTGACTGAGAGAATTCGCACACTTATGTGCATTCATGGTATGAGGGGAGATGAATCTCCAAAGCACTCAAAAGGGAAGAAAGTCCATGCTCATACTAATGCGGCATCTTCGGGACCTTGTCGTTCTTCTCCACCGAGTTGTATTCTTTGCCCTGATCAAAATCATAAAATTTACTCGTGCCCACGTTTTTTAAGTTCTACGCTTTCGGATCGATTCGCTATATCCAAACGCCACCGTTTATGTGTAAATTGCCTGCGTAAAGGTCACGAAGTTAAAAATTGCGATAGCAGACGTCGTTGTCTGAAATGTAATCGGAATCATCATTCTTTGTTGCATCGTGACGAGCCCACTCCGAGTAATTCGACTCGAGTGGCAAGCACAGCAAACGCGAATGTGCCTTCTGCTCCTCCACTTGAACATTTTGAACCATCCACATCGGCTGGATGTGCATCTCGTCAATCTTTTCATGTCGCACAGAATAAGTCTGTCATATTGGGAACAGCCATGGTGAATATCGTTCATCACGATGTTTCGTATTCTGCTAGGGCGTTGATTGACCCGGCTTCTGAAGGCTCTTTTATTTCGGAGAGTTTTCAAAATCGATTGAATCTTCCGATACGCTCTACCAGTGCTAATACTATTTATGGAATAAATGGTGCAGTTTCGGCCTCATCAAGTAAAACTTGTGCCTTGATCATAGGCCCTTATTTTGATTCCTCTATTCGACTAGAGACCACTGCCATAGTCATTCCTTCCATTTCGGGAAACCTGCCTTCGTGTACGGTCACTTCTGACCTCAAAGCTCAGTTACCCAATATTCGTTTGGCTGACTCGAATTTGTTTGATTCTCGTCCGGTAGATATTTTGATAGGAGCTGACATATATCCTAAAATTCTTCTAGAAGGTTTTCTTCGAAATTCGTCAGGATCGTTGCTCGCTCAAAATACTGTATTTGGTTGGGTAATTACTGATGCTCTTCCTACCTAACCAGCACGTACACTTCCATAAAGAATTAGCATAGCTTATGCCTTTCGTTCGTATTTTCTTCGCACCCATTTGAAATTCGCATCGTTTCGTTTTTTAATCTAAATCTTACATCACTTATTTTATTATTAGAAATCGACATCACTTGAATTATTATTAGAAATCGCTCACTAGGAAACTGAATTTGCGTTCCTTACTAATTTACTTATATACATATTATATTTTGCTAATTTAATTTAATTGCCAATATTATACTTTATTAATTTAATTGCTAGTTGTAGATTTGTTCGTGCGTGGGAGTCCCTAATGGCCCTCACTCGTGGTCTCTTTTGACCCGTCACAGGCTCCTTAATGGACCTGTCCTTTTGTGGAAGTCCCTAATGGCTCTCACTCGTGGTCTCTTATGACCCGTCACAGGCTCCTTAACGGTCCTCTCCTTTTGTGGGAGTCCTTGTGGCCCTCACTCGGAGTCTCTAATGGCTCCGTCACAGGGTCCCTAATAATCCTGTCCTATGGCTACGTCACAGGGTCCCTAATAATCCTGTCCTATCGCGGGGTCTCTCACGGCCCATCGTTTGTGGTCCGTATGACTATCAACGTCACAGGATCCCTTGCGGTCCTGTCCTTTGTGGGAGTCCTTGTGGCCCTCACTCGTGGTCTCTAACGACCCGTCACAGGCTCCTCAATGGTCCTGTCCTTCTATTGGGGTCGCTTACGGCCCACATACCACATACCCATATATGCTCGTATATTGAAAATATTATCAAAAAAATTTGAATTAATTGTAGTAGCAACATTTCCTTGATGTTGCAAGGTGGCCGGAATGTTTAAGTTAGAATGTTTCTTTGAATGTCGTTCAAGTCATTGATTTCTTTCGGCGCATATATTGGCCAATATATCTGGCATACATACTCGTTAAAATCTGCCTACTCCTCATTACTACATCCTTGTAGTATTAGCTTGGCAGATTTTAACGAGTAACGATTCGTTTTCTTGTTCTTTGACACTTGCTCCGCCACCTCTCTCCATCTTGGACCGTCGCTCGACGCACATCGCTCGTTTAAGTACATCTTGCTGTACATAATAAATTAAGGTAAAACTTCGTTACCCAAAACTTAGCAGCAAAAACAACAATAAACCTCAGGCACCTTGCCTACTTATTATTAGAAGAAACTAATCGTGTTTTATTTGTATTTCTATTTCTCCTCTCTCTTATTATTTACCCTCTCGTCTTTTGCTCCCCTACGCCCCCGCCGGCGTAAACATATTAACCTATTCGTCTCAAATAAATTTTATTGTTTTTCAAATAAAATTTATTTGCTCAGAAATACATAATATTTAAAAATTTGTATTCCAAATATATTTCCTTTCGATACAAACTTATCAACAAATGCGATTTTGCCCCGTGTATGTATATGTATATATAAAAGAGAATGTGTGGTTGTTTGTTGGTTCCATCTAGACGTCTAACCGCCTGGACCGATCTTCTTGAAATTTTCACAGAATGTACATGCGTAGTGTTCGTGTACCTGTCCGTCCGTCTGTCTGTGTATTGTTGTATTGTATTGTATTGTTGTAATCAAAGTACAGGTCGCAATTATCCGATCTCAACGAAACTTTGCACATATCTTTCATTTGGCCCAAGGATGATCCCTATCAAAATTGGGTTTAAATCGGCACCTCCAATTTGGCATATATGCAATTTATAAGCAACATTTTTAAACCGCTCTCATTAAAAATTGACAGAGAGAAGTCTCTTGATACACTTAGAGACAATTCTGAATTTAAGAAATATCGGTTAATATTGTTAATTTTGAGTAAGCAAAAATCTGGCTTGAAAATTTACCAACCTTTTTTCCTATAACAAAGATAAACAATTAAAAAATTGCGTTTATTGTGTAGGTAATGGAAGTTAAGTTCCTTAGTTTTTTATTCGAATTTTATTCCTAAATATAAATGTGTACTTTAGTACGAGATCAGTAAAACTTTTTATAATAAAATACGTAAGATTTCAAAATGTAATCTTCGATTTTTTGAAAGCAATATATCAATTATTTCATCGATTTTGACTTCATCTTTGTATATAAACATCAAAGCCAGATAAGATAGCCTTTCTCCTTCCATTCTGTTCCGGAGATAAGTTTTTATTCTTCTAAACGTCGAGAAACGTCGCTCAGCAGATGCCGTTGTCTCAGGTATTGTGGCCAGTATCTGCAAAAGGGTAAAAACGCTTGGGAACATGTCCTCATCACAAACTGAAATAGCATCTAATGCATTTGATGGCTTATCATTCTTCTGCTTCCAATAATCAATTCACATACTTATTTCAGCTATAACAGATTTTGCTGAATTTTTTAAATCGTTTTTGTAAAGAACTGACTTCTTCGAAATCTGACTTTATTCGATTTACAACTCTTATCGGAACGATATTAAACAGACTTATAATTATAGCTTCATGTTCGGAAAATCTATTATTTATATGTGATATTACTTCGTCCAGATATGGTATGAACAATGTTGTCCTAAAATACGCCTTGGCATCTGAACCAGGGATATTAGCCCTATACTTTTGAGTGCCTACTCTTCTAGGTAGTGCAGCTTCTATTCCAAAACTTCTTGCAAGTTGTGTAGATTCTTCAAACAGTTTATCAAACTCCGCATCTGAATTTCTACGCATGTCACTTAATTTAGTCGTTGCCAATTTTATGATTTCTTAAGCCTTTGCAAATACCGTGATAAGTTCTTTCGATAAGAAAGTTTTAAAGTTAAAACCTTACTAAATTAGGTATAACTTTTTAAATTATGCATAGATTTTCTTCGGAATGAGCTCGTTTAATTCATGACCGAACAGACTTTACGATAAAATCATAAAAATATAACATTTGTTAATTTTTAGATTGTTTTATGTGAGTTTTATTTTAAAAATATTACAATTTTATCAAAAAATCAATTTTTTTGCAATATTTTGTAATACTCGCATATCGTCGAAACCGCTGAACGGACGGAAAATGGTATTATATGAAGTTGAAAGCTGTTTAATATTTAATTCTTTAAAACTTTCCTCAACCAAATCGGATAAATGGTTCTCTAGTTATGCCACTATCGGGTCTGTTCTGTAATCACGGCGATTTGATATCACGGTGATTTTAAAATCACCGACGACTTAACATCACTTTTGGAGTTCGAAATCGCCCGAACATATTTCGAATAATCTTTTTTGGGAGGATATGAATAATATACCGGGCGATTTCAAACTCCAACAGTGATTGTAAGTCGCCGGTGATTTTAAAATCACCGTGATTTCAAATCACCTTGCTACAGAACAGACCCGTATATGTGGTTCAACCACTAATTTCTTTCCATATCACAGCTTATCGCGAGAATTTAAAGAGACAACCCTTTAGGCTAAGAAAAAAGAGAGGTTGAACCACATATTATGGCATAACTAGAGAACCATTCATCCGAATTGGTTCTGGTAAGCTTTACAAACTTCAGAAGTAGCCTTCAACTTCGCACAATACAATTTTCCATCCGTTCAGCGGTTTCGACGATATCTTTCAAAGTATTGCAAAAAATCATATTTTTTGAGAAAATTTTAATAATTTTTAAATATAAAAACATCTAGAAACGCATAATTGTCCTATTTTTGTGATTTTATCGTAACCTCTGAAAGGTTATGAATAAATTGAGACCATTCCGAAGAAAATCGATGCATAATTTAAAAAGTTTTAGCGAGGAAACCATGCACTTTTCTTATTTTTAGTTGTTATTACTTTTACTGTTACCATTTTTTACGCATTTGTATTGTTTTTTTAACGGCCTTCCAAATATTTTTCGTATTTTTTTTGAGTGATTTTGAAAATTGTAAACAGTTTATGCCTATGTTTAAAACATTTCGGGGGGCCCGGGCCCCCCCTCTGGATACGTCCCTGGTTACTGATGTGTCAATTTCTCTTTGTGGATACAAGGTTTATAGGGTCGATAGAAAGGCTCTTGCTGGTGGTGTTGCGATATATGTCAAACAAGGCATAAACTGTCATATAAGAAGTAAATCGAATGAGAATAGCATGACAGAATATATTTTTCTAGAAGTGAATGGCGAAACTGGCAAACTTCTTATAGGATGTGTCTACAGACCCAACAATAACGCATGGTTGGATAACTTGATTGATATTTTGGATTCCTTATCTGCTTTATATAATTATGTGTAATTAGTGGTGACTTTAATAGTAATATTATTAACGATCCGAGACTTGTGAGCACTATGGGCTTTGGCTAGTTAACAATACTGTGCCAACCAGTGTTGCCAGAAATCGTCATTTTGATGATTTTCAGAGCCAAAAAATAGGACATGACGATTTGACGATTTTTGCCCCGAAATGAAGATTTTTTGTGATTTGACAAAAGTAAGGAAAACTTCACAAATTGTTCTTATTTTAAAGATTTTTTTTATAATTCCTTCGGGATATATTTATCTTTTTAAAATAAAAATCAGAAATGTTAAAAAATGTCTCATAACAAGAAAAATCTCTTGTCATTATTCCAAGGAATCGTTCCAGCTAAAATTAATCACATATACAATTTTTAAGCCAAATTGAAAGGAAATTTTTTCTTTGGGGCTATGAAGTCAAATCGGGTTTTACAGTTGTATGGGACTATGCCAAAATATTGTCCAATGGGGTCACATGCTCCTTGAAATGTTTCTGGGTATAATAAAATACAAATTGCCGAATTTTAGCCCAATCGATTGGTATTTGTGGTTTCTAACGCGCTAAAAACCAATATCGCGTGGGAGCTATACCAAAATGTTGACCAATGAGGTCAGTACTCCTATGGATGATTATGGGTAAAAGTAAACACAAATAACCAAATTTCAGGGTCCCTTTGAGTTGTTCTGGATAATATTAAATTGTCAAAATGCAGATTCATCTAATGGAACCTTCGTGTGGGGGCTGTATAAAACAATGGATCTACACTGGACCTTGTTGAAGTGAATGGTAATATGCATTTTGTCAATCTTCGTCCCAATAAGTTAAAGCTAGTCGCTTTCATGACGCAAAACTATTTTCAAACGTAGAAATTAATATGTATGAGATATGTTTCCGCCAAATTAATTTATTAATGTCGTTCTAGAATGTGAGATCTGCCAACAAAATTAATTTTAAATTCACTTTGAAGAAACCCAAAAATCATTTAATAGTACCAATTAATACATATCTATCTCCGAATCATGTCCTTCGTCATAAAAAAAAACCCAAAAGCTGCACGTTGCTGGTAGAAGTTTGTGTTGAAGATTTTTTGATTTCGAAAATGTATTTTGACGATTTTTGTACACCCATTTTGACGATTTTCGGTCAAATTCGTCTGGCAACACTGGTGCCAACACATTTTACTGGGACATGGGAAACTTTATTGGAGCTTTTCTTTGTCGGTTGTGAACGTAATGTTTTTTTCTATGAACAGCTTTGAGCATCTTGTTTTTCAAAACATGATTTAATATTTTTGGCTTATGACTACACTATCAATAGCTCAACTCAATCTTTTTCATTAAGGGATTTAAAAAACACTGATTATAATATGCTTAATGATGAATATATGAAAATTGATTGGAATTGTATGTATATACAAAAAGGTTTCCACTGATGATCAGCTATCATACTTGGCACATAATGTAAATAATTTACTAAACATAGTGGTAACTTTAAAGACAAAAATAATTCATAAAAACAATAGGCCTTTGTTTTCTCAAAATATTAAAGAAACCATCAGACAAAGGGATCTTCAATATATTCGGTGGAAAAGTTATGGAACATTCGCATTGCACGAACATTTGCGGAATGCTACTATTAGAGATATCGGAATCGGTAAGGCCAATATTACTCCATCAAGCGTAACAGATGCTGACGACATAAACAACAAATTTGTAAATATTCCTTTAATAGAATCTTGTCCATCCTATTATAATTTCAATGAAAACATTTCAGATGATCAAAATTCGTTTTCTTTTGGGTGTGCAAATTAATTGGATGTAATATCAAATTGTTTATCAATAAAATCTAATTCTGTTGAATCGGACGAAATACACCAAATTTTTTTAAAAATTCTGCTACCACAACTTATTCCAATAATTACACATGTTTTCAATAGAATAATTACTACCAATTATCCTAATAGATGGAAAATTGCAAATATTATATTCATACCCAAATCTAATTCAGAATATAGACCTATTGTTATCTTGCCATTTTTATCAAAGGTTTTTGAACGAATACTGCGGAACAAAATAAATTATTTTCTATTAAGCAATATCTTATTGACGGATCGTCAATCGGGATTTCGTGAGGAAAACAGCTGTATCACAGCCTTAGTTGACGTTGCTGAAGAAATAAGGAAAATTATAGATGATAAGAACATTGCTCTCCTAATACTCTTAGATCATTCTAAAGCGTTTGATACTGTAGATCACAAGATGTTATGCAACAAATTACGCCACTTCTTCCGGTTTTCTCTAACGTCGGCAAGGCTTATATCAACGTATTTAGATAACAGGTTTAAATATGTTGAAATTAACGCAAAAAGATCACAATACATGCTAGTGAGGCGTGGTATACCACAAGGTTCTATATGGGGCCCTCTAATGTTTACATTATACTCGAATGATCCCCCCTTGGCAATTAGTCACTGCAACATTCGAATGTACGCAGACGATGTTCAAATTTACATGGAATGCATGTATTGTGTAGATCAGTGCAACCAAATAATAAATGAGGATCTAAATAATATATTTTTGTGGGCTTCGGCCGATGGGCTCAGCATTAATCCTAAAAAATCTAAATGCCTAGTAATACAGAAACTTACATCAAGAATTTCAAGAGATATTACCATTGTTCCAAACAGCCAACCAGTTGAGATAGTCAACCACGCTAAAAACTTAGGGGTGATATTTAATAGTAGCCTTGTATGGTCTAACCATATTGAATCTGTTTGTGAGCGAGCATATCCAATGCTAAGAACTCTCTGGCAAACTCAGTATTGCACGCCGATTGAGATAATAATCCTCTTGTCTAAATCATATTTAATACCAATATTATTGTATTGATGTGAGCTGTTTGCAAAGTGTGATGCAAAAAGTAAAGTAAAGCTGAATAGAACTTTCAATAATATATTACGCTATGTACTATAATGTTGTACCGTCTGTACAACATTAGCTTCAATGACTTACTTCAACTAAGAGTTCTCATATTCTTGCACAAGATTATATATATGCATCTTCCTGATCATCTTTACAAACGCTTGCGTTTCTCGAGATTCAGTAGAGGCAAAAGATTAATTTTATTCAGGCATAACTGTCTGATATCCGAATGGCAATTTTTTTATTAACGCAGCTCGCAATTGGAACTTGCTTCTTACATCATTCACACTATATGTAACGCAGCCCACTTTAAGAAAAACGTTGTCTCCCTTCTTGTTACCGGCTAATTCCTGATATTTATGCATTGTACTTTATTTTAAGCTAATACTCGTATTATTAATTTCAAGTATAAGCCTGATTGAGCCGTGTTTGGTTTAGTAACAGTCGTCAAAATTATGAGAAAAAAATGATTTAAAAAAAAAACACTTTTTCCTTGTTTGTTTTTAAAATTCCAGCTTTCATGGAAAGTGTATATAGTATTTGCACCATAATTTTGCAAATATCGATTTCACGTAGAATCTTTGGTTTAGTAACAGTCGTCAAAAATATGAGAAAAAAATGACTTTTTTTATAAAAACACTTTTTCCTGGTACGAAAAAATTATTTTATCACATTTTTAAAAAGCCAGCATGCTAACGTAGAAAACACTGTCTATTTGAAAAAAAGTTATGAGCCATTTTGTAAATGTTAGGGAAATTCAAAAAAATCTTGTTTCATACTTTTTCGTTTTAAATTATGTATTTTTTGCTTATATTGAATTCGCCATTTATGAGAGAGACATATAAGAGACTTCGCACTTGCATTTTATTTTATGAGGATTGATTTGAGGTTTTATGGCCGTTCGTAACCCTCCATAAAACATTATATGCAATGTGAGAGTTATATAGGATGAGATCAGAGGGTCATTCAACAATAATTGTGGTTTTTTATTTATGCGGTTTCCATTCAGTTACGCCCTTTAGGGGCATGGACATCCCAGTCGTATATACAGGTAGTAAAATTATTTGTACGCAATGCAAAGTAGTACGCGGTCTTGAAAATATTGGTTTTTTACGTTCGAAGCAAAGTATATGTCAGCTACTGGTACTGCAACTTATGAACTTTAAATCCGGAATTTATAAATGAAATTTCTTATTAATAAATTAGTGTAATTCAGCGCCTTGAAGAGATAAGTCGATTTTCTGAAAAATATTACAAATTTATATTTCGAAGTATGAGTAAAAGGCAAAGAACTTTTCAATGTGTAATTGATCCCGACAATTTTTGCAAAATAATAGAAGAAATATATGTGCAATATTTTGATATACGAGTTAAAAATATGAACGAACCGTGGACACCTAGTATTTTGTGTAATTCGTGCCATATAAATCTTACTCGATGGAGTAGTGGAAGCATGCGGTAAGTACTTTACAATTAATGTATTACAATGCTTTGTGGAATAAAACGTTTTAATTTTAGACATCACGTGCAATTTGGAATGCCAATTATTTGGAGACAACCATTCATTCACGGACTGCTATTTTTGTCTAAGTAAACAGATTGGAGTAGGAAGGAGCATTCGCTGGAATTACGCTGAAGTAAAATCTGTCACTTTGCCAGTTGCACATTCGGAAACAATACCAATTCCCAAGTGTCCAAGTATAGCTAACAGCCTAATTCGTAAACATCATCAATTTCAACTGAGTACTCAACTCTGAGCGATTCAAGTTTGAGTCAGAAGTCATCGCTTTTAACTCAGTTTCAACTCATTGATCTAGTGAGAGATTTGGAACAGACCAAAGATAAGGCAGAACTACTTGCATCTCGGATGAAACAGTACAATATTTTGGCCCCAGATGTCAACATATCATATTATAGTGTCCGTGATATACCTTATAAACCATTTTATACAACTGTGTTCGAGGAACACAGGTTCGAGGTTATTTGTTGACAGCAGTAAAGAAAGTTTGAAAGCAGTACTTTTACACAACGGAAATCAGAAACCGTCGATTCCTATTGCTCATGCTGTCAACACTAAGGAATCATACGAAACAATGGCTAAATTGATAAAATACATAAAATATGAACATGACTGGAAAATTTGTTGCGATTTAAAAGTAGTTGGTATGTTACGCCTCTGGGATAGCCGTGCTCGCGAAGATCATTACAGAAGAAAGAAATGGCCAACAAGAAAACACATTACATTGGGTGAAAACAACATAAAATACACACCTCTCGTCCGAAAAAAACATTATTTTGCCACCACTGCATATTAGGCTGGGGCTCTTTAAAAATTTTGTAAAAGCCTTAAGGAAAGATGGCAATTCACTTTCATAATTAAAAAGTTTATTTAAAAGTCTTTCTTTTCAAAAAATCGAAGAAGGCGTTTTTGATGGGCCTAAAATAAGGAAACTGATGAAAGATGTAAATTTCGAATCATATTTGACGTCGGATGAAATTGCAGCATGGAGGTCGTTTAAGGTTATGGTTTCAAATTTCTTTGGATCCAATAAAAGTCCGCAATATGAAACAATGATTAATGATTTGCTGAAAAATTATGAAAAGAATGGTAAGAAATATATTTTTCTACATTTATGTATATAACACATATCGTCGGTGCGCCGACAAAAACTCCTATGTGTAATTTTTCGAATTTTTTTTATTGTCGAATTAGAACATCCAAGCGGTCAAACGACTACCCGCCAAAGCATTTTGCGCTATCTTTACCGGTTCCGAAGTTACCAAAAACTCCTATGTGTATCTCTCTATAGCAATGCTCCGACAGCATAGCATAGGCACAGCCTGTCCCAAGGGATAGAAGGTTGGTTTAAATTCACGCCAAAAAGCGGCTAATGAGGTTTTGTTCAGAATCATCCCCTCTATTCGACAATGAATAGATCAAAATTGGATCTGCTTCCATTCGCAAGTTATCGCGAAAACAGTACTTTTACTCAAAACAAAGTTAATAGCTTTGATTTGTAACACAATTTCCTTTAAATATGATTATTTGTAAGACGCTTTGCAAATTTTGTGTAATCCATAAAATCGACTTACACCGCCAAATTTTTCCAAAAATATTATACCGAATTTAATAACATTAATATATTTGCATTCTATAATCTCTGAGGAATAGATTAATATCAGCATTTACGCGAAAAATAACCCTTGACGAATAAATTTTGTACAAAAAAAAATTAGTTCGGAATTATTTTACTATATAATGCTATTATCTCGCGAATGAACAGTTCTAGGGAAAAGTAGTCAAAAGAAGTTTTGGAGATAAGCGAAAGGCCTACAACTCTTTCTTTACAGGATTTACAGGGTGTTGTAACTTTTGTATGCTTTTCCCTTTATATGAGGCATATTTTGATTTGACACATTGTAAATCCCTATCAAATTATTAGAATTTTCTTTTGTTAAAGAAAGAGTTGTAGTCGTTTTTAATATCTCCCAAACTTTCTTTGACCACTTCTGACCGTTCGCGTAATAATAGCATTATATACAGGGTCTCCCATATTCGACGGACCCATCTGGCAACGCCATAACTTTTGACAGAGATGTCAGATCGCTTAATGACATACCGCGTTTGAAGCGTCAGTCCAAGCAGATTTTTACCATGGAACAATACACGCCACGTGAGCGCTCTGAAATAGTTGAAATTTACATTCAACAGAAGAAGTCAAGTCAACGTGCTTTTAAAATATTAAAAAATGTGAGAAGTGCGCCTTCTAAGAACACCATTAAGCGTTTATACGAAAAATTTTCGACTGGTGAGGCTCTTTCTAATCCGAAGAGGCCAAATAAAAGTCGACCAAGGCGATCGGCCGAGAATATTGCTGCCGTACGAGCCAGTGTTGAGAGGTCCCCAAGAGCATCCCAAAAACGCCGTTCTCAGCAGTTGGGCATGGCTCGGTCCACTTTACAACGGATTATTCGCGTTGATTTGCATTTGTTCCCGTACAAAATTCAATTGACGCAAAGATTGTTGCCTGCGGACAAGCCTCGTCGATTGGAATGGGCCCAACGAGTCCGTGGGTCCGTCGAATATGGGCAACCCTGTAGTTAAATAACTCTGAACTTAAATGTTTTTTGTTCGAAATGTATTCGTGGCGGAAAGCTAGTGCCAATCTATCCCTCAGAAACCATAGAATGTAAATATATTAATTTTTATAAATTCTCGGATTAAAAAAATTTTGCTATACAATAATATAACAAATATCGCGGACATTACAAAGCGTCTTACAAATGTTCATATTTATGGGAAATTATGTTATAGTTTTAAATTTCCGCGATTCAATGTAATTAAGTTCGGGTTTTTGGTTAAAAATTGTTTTTATCGCGATAACTCGCGAAAGGAATCAGATCAGATTTTGATTTCTTTTTATCTGAGTAGAGGGGATGATTCTGTACACAACCTCATTAGCCGTCTTTAGCCACAATCCAGGCCAACTTTCGTTTGCTTGAGGTATGCTGTGAACATTCAAAAATCAAAACTCCTATGTGTAATTTTTTTGTTTTATAAATATTTAAAATTCTCCAAACAAAACATCCTATGTGTAGATTTTCATGAAAACCATTTACCATGTCATGTGCTTTTCACATATACGATTTTTGTTATGATATTTTGGTGGTTAATAATTAAAAGAAAAATTCAAAAATCTGAGATATTAAAAATATCGCGATTTGACGAAATGGCAACGTTTTATGTCTCTCCTGAAAACTAGTAAAAACACATACATATGTAGGAGTTGTATTCTTCTAACTTATTTTTCGCATTATGTATTCCAACAGGTGTAAATATGTCCCTAAAAATTCATTTCTTGCATTCTCATTTAAACTTTTTCCCCGAGAATCTTGGCGACGGACATGGCGAAAGGTTTCACCAAGAAATGAAGTCCATCGAATGGCGTTACCAAGGGCACTGGGATGAAAGAATGATGGGAGATTATATTTGGTTCCTCATTAGAGAAACCGATTCCGAAATCTACAAACGTCAACAAACAAATAAAGATAAAAAGATTTTTTGAAATTCTCTTACATCTACCGAAAGGGCTATAATTTCTACATTTATAATAATTTCTACCAAAGGGCTATAATAATTTGTACTATAATAATTTCTACCAAAGGGCTATAATTTCTATGCTGTGCGTGTGTGTGTTGTGTGCATGCGTCTGCATTTTGCATTCTATGTACGTATGCATACGTACATTTCAGTGCTGCTTATGCTTACCTAGGTATTGTCATGTCCTTTTTGGCATCGTCATTTGTTTGTTCGCTGCTTACGTTACGTCCGAATTTACACTAGGCAAGTTTTTTCAGCAGCTTATCATCAAATTCTCTTTTGAACTTGCACGAATAACTCAAAACGTTCAGGGAGAGTTTTTTCCCCCTCTTGCCGACTGCCTCTCTCTCCTACAAAACGCCGATAATCTGCTGAACATTCAGCCAGTGTAAATCGGGACTAACCGAGCATACATTAGATAAAAGGATAGCAGCAGGTGTTAGTTTTTCCCCGATCGTGCCAAGCTTCAACTCGTGCATCTCCCTCCCGCGATTAAGTGCGTTAAGTTTGTTTAAAAGTCAGTGTTATTTTTTCATGTACAGGTACACATAAATAAAAGACACATAGAAAACATTGAAAACCAAGGACCCAACAGATCATTAAACATTAAGAAATTAAATTGTGAATTTTTA
This sequence comes from Eudasyphora cyanicolor, assembly GCA_963930755.1. Lineage (NCBI taxonomy): Eukaryota > Metazoa > Arthropoda > Insecta > Diptera > Muscidae > Eudasyphora > Eudasyphora cyanicolor. The sequence goes on from OZ005737.1 coordinate 99,506,284, forward strand.
TTCAAAAACAAAACAATTAACATTAAGAACTAAATTGAAAACTGACTTGACAACTACATTGAAAATTAATTGAAATTAAAATCACATTAAAATTGTTAACAATAAAACACACACTGTTCACATTTTCACACTCGCAATTGTACATATTTACACACAAGAAAAAAGGAAAGAATTGAATTACACTAACACTACATTTCCACAAAAATAAAACCAAAAAGTTTGCCTTTAAATTTGAAACCAAATCAACTTGACTTCTCAATTTGAACCGAACCGGATAGAAAAGTGTGTTTTTTAAATTATTAAAAAACAAATTGTGGAAGTGTGAAGAGTGTGTATTCTTAAAGTGAAAAAAGGCCACAAGTGCCAAGATTTAAATTTAAATATTTGTAGGTGAAAATTAATTAAATTGAAAATCGACGCGCCGCGAAACAAAAATCTAACAAAAGACTCGACACAAAAACAACAGGAAGACCCATCAAGACACCGAAACAAGACCCGTCAACATCAAACATACCCTTGAAGGAAGGAAGGACCAGCGAACCACCCCAACAACAAAGGTACCCACATAAGACACTTAATACAGGATCAAAGTGAGTACCCCAGAATTGTTAAAAGAAGCGTGTATAAAGGGTGCCAAAAACCATTTTTGCAACTCCGCCATATTGTTATATGAAGGACGCTTGCTTTTTTTCTTTTACATAAGTGCAGTTAACTTGCACTTAAATACATCGCACCTCGCTATACATACCCGACGCTATACATTACATAGACGCTTTAGGAAAATATTTTTTAAATAATTTCGTGAATTTTGTGAAAAATTCAAAAAGAGAATAGAAACTAATTTGAGATTTGCAGAAAATTTTTCAAAATTTTTTTTTAATTTTTTTATATTTTTTTTTGGAAAAATAACTTCGACTACTGAGCGTCAACCCAAATTAATAAATTGCAAAAAAAAATGTTTTGTCATTCGAAAATATGTGTTCAAACTTGTTGAACGACCCTCGACCCTTAGATTCCATAGAAAACCCCTTTTGAAAAACGTCGAAAAATTTACGATTTTTAAATTTCTTTTGGCATTAGTATGTGTTGTTTGTGCTATAAACAATTGTAATTTCCAAGCACTTCGAGGCACAAATTTTAATTTATTTCAAAAAAGAGTGCCTGTGTCGACGCTTTCAACCCGACCCCTCGTACCCATTAAAACAACAACAACATCAGTCTATGTACACCGATGCATATGTCCAGATTCACACTTGCAATTTTTTTCTGCTGAATTGCAGTGTTTGTGGGAGAGGGACGCAGTCGGTAAGGGGGGAGAAAAAAATCTTCCGTACTCGCAATTTTTTTGCAATGCGTTTTCTTTCGCTGTAAATTTTTTCGACATTTCCACAATGCTTTACATTTAATATTCGTTGTTTTTTGCTCGGTTCAACATATGTAAATTTGTGCGACATTCATTTTAATAAAATTTAATGAGTTTTAATGAACGTGAAAATAAAAAATTGTCGAAACAGAATACATTGTCTGAACGCAAATGCAATTTCAAAAGAGAATTGCAGAAAAAAATTGCAAGTGTGAATCTGGACTATGCATACGAGACAATAAGTAGCGGATTTTCTTCTCATTGGTTTCTCGGTGTTTATTTTTTCCTTTTTCGTTTCTGATTTGCGAACGTGTCAAAAGGTTAATGTACCAAGGGAGTTTTTTTGTGAGAAAGGAAAAGAAAACACAAAAAAAGGAGAAGTAGAAAAACATAATTTCAGTTTGATGAACGAAATGAAAGAACATGTGGTTTGATGGTTGATGGTTTCGGACAGACATTTCGGCAAAAGCTAAGCAGAACTAACACAATAATTTACATTTATTAAAATTTATTTTTATTATTGGAAATTACACATTAATAGAAAAATAAATTTGCGCAAACTTTTAGTAAGTGGTAATTTTTTGGAAGTTACACTTTGCTACGAAAGATAAATTTGCTCGAAAAATTTATTAAGTGCTAATTTTTGGAAGTTACACTTTACTACGAAAGATAAATTTGCTCGAAAAATTTATTAAGTGATAGTTTCTTGGAGAAAACACTTTCCTACAAAGTTTGGGTTTTTGTTTGATTGTTTTTTTTTTTTTTTTTTTTTGAAAAAACAATTTCATACAAGTACACTAGCCGACAAAGAATTACTTTCTTCAACATTTTATTTATATATTTTTTTTTCTCCAAAAGCCCCAAGTCTATAAATATTATTATCGCTAAAATTTCTTACTTTTCGCACAAACGACACAAGTTCAAAATAAACTGCCATTATTTATATATATTCGTGAAAAAACAAAGTCGGACTGTAACAGATTGGCCCCATTCAACAAAAATTTAGCGTTTTTCTGAAATTATTTTGCAAATTTTGGCAAACTAAATTCTTACAGAAATTTTTAAAAGAAAAGCTCAATTTTAAAAGTTTCTTGAAATTTAGCCAGTTTAAAATTTGACAAAGAAAATATTTAAGAAGAAGGAAATATGGATAAAATTTTACGTGATAAATTTGTAAATTGGGTAAATGACCTGATAGACTTTGAGAGTGGTTACTTTGCTGCTAGCACCGATGATAATATTCACTCATTAGAAGTGACACGAGTAGAATTGAACTCTGTTTGGGATCAGGTGAAAAGGGCCTATTTAGAGTGTAGAGACCGTGTTCCCGAAAAAGATGAGACCCCAATCGATAAATCAAAGTTGAGGACCCATTATAAAGAGGCATTAGAAACATACAAACGATGTTTAAGCGCAGTAAATGGAGAAATTTTAGCACTATCCGTCACAAGGCAGCAGGAAAAGTTCGAACGAGAATCGGAGACCCAAAAAAAGGAAACAGTGGAACCAAGCAACCATTTATCGTTACGTTTACCACGATGCGACACCGACACATTTCATGGAGGATACAGTGCGTGGCCTACTTTTCGGGATTTGTTTTCAGCCTTGTACAAAAATAAATCTAGACTTAGTAAAGTAGAAAAACTTTTCCATCTAAAACAAAAAACCGCGGGGGAGGCACGGGAAATTATTAGTAACGTACCATTAACCAATGAAAGTTTTGAGTTAGCGTGGAAAAACTTAGAGAAAAGATACGAAAATAAACGAATGCAAGTTAATGAACAGCTAAAGACTCTACTTAGTTTACCACCAGTTTCGGCAGATTCAGGATCTTCGATCCAAAAACTTCAACGCACTATTTATGGCTGCTTCCAGACACTAGAAACACTCAAGGTAGATGTAAAAGGGTGGTACCCAATTTTAGTTTACCTTACTTCTACGCAAGCAACTTCTACGAGCTTTGGTGCCTTGGATCCCGTAGTCAGTGGGGACTCTGACTCTGAATCATCAAATGAAAACAATATCACTATTGTTGCTAACTCAAAGAGACTGTCAGGGGCACAAAGAAGGAAACTGAATAAGTTGAACCGACAGAACCTATTAAGGGATGAACCTGACAATTCTACCTCCAATACAAACATTGAGGCCGCTAAAAGTGTCAGGTCTCCCGAAGAACATAGCGCTGTGAAAGTGACTAAGAAGAAAAAGGGCTCGCCGTCTTCCAGTAATTCGGATAAGCCTAACGTAACCACACAAAAGGAGGTCTCTAGTCTGGGTCCTTCGATTGTGGGCGGTAAAGTTGACCTAGTAACGCAGGTCAAGTCAACCAAATCATCCGTTAAGGATGAGGCTTTAACCAAAAAGACTCTACAGACACGGAAAAATCAATTGGCCGTAAAGAAGGGTAAGAAGCCAGCGTCTTATTCTAATATAGCTAAACAACATTTTCGAGACGATCTATGCTACGCCATAATTGATAGCAGTAGTGCATCTGACAGAATCCCCGAAGACCAAAAGAGTAACTTCGAAGATTTGGTCTATACGAGGGTAGCGGAATACGTCCTCGAATCTAAGGATGAACCACCAATCGAAGTAATGAGTTGCAAGTTTGAGAGGGGTGTTTTGATGCTAAGGCTGGCATCACAACGCTGCGCTGGTGTCCTCGTAAAACTTGTGGATAGCTTCCCCTCACCTTGGGACGGTGCAAAGCTAAAATTGGTAAGGAAAAGCGACATTACTGAACTCATAAAAACGACCCTATATGTTAAGGGATGTCCCAGTAAGTTCTCAGCAGAGTACATACTCGACATCATTGGCAAACAGAATTCAAAACTTTCCGTGAGAAAGTGGGAAGTCTTCTATAGGAAGAATGATACCGAGGGTACTCTCCTCGTGTTGGCATATACCCAGAATCCAAGAACAATCTTGTCATGGCGAAGGGCATGGCGTACTTCTTGATCTGGACAGTCTTTTTCAAAATTGGAAAGGGTCCGATTGGCAGGACAGATGAATCGAGTCCAAATATACTGTCTGAAGAGGCAAACACTGGTATTGAACGAATGGAGACAAGTGAGACACTGCCTGATGTGGAAGTAGTAAATAACACCACCAGTTCACCAATAGTACCGCCACTTTTGCAGGAAGTTCCCAGCAAAGGTGGTGATCAAAATAAAAAGAGCCACAAAACGATTCAAAACAATGAGGGAGCGACAAAAAATAACACCGCCTCCCAAAATTGTCGAGTGGATGATGGTGTAATAGGTAGTGAACGAAAGGAGGAGAATGACCCACTACCAAATAATGAGGGGGTGCCACCAGATAGGATAGACTCCCAAAAGAAACATTTACTGGAAGGACAATGATTGAGCTCATCCAGATAAACCTCCACCGGAGCGAGACAGCATCCAACACTCTGATGGACATCATAAATAAAGGCAGGGTTCATATTGCTTTGATCCAGAAACCATGGACAACTAGCAACAAGGTTACTGGATTAAACCATGTGAACTATAACCTTTTCTACGCTAACACAGGTACTCGTCCAAGGACTTGTATTCTGTGCCATAAAAACTTATGTTTTATTTTCTCTCCAGAGTTTCAATATCGGACGCAATGGTGCTGAGGCAAGGTAATGGAAATATGTACCTGGCGTCAATATATCTGCCATTCGATGCGCCGACATTGCCACCTACGTCGGAATTACAACGTCTGGTGAGGGAATCCAAACACACAAGTAATGAGTTATTAGCTGAATGTGACGCCAACTCCCATCATATCGCTTGGGGTAGTACTAACACCAATAAAAGGGGACACGCCCGTATCGAATATTTGAATACAAATGACTTCATAACTCTTAACATAGGAAACACTGCAACCTTTGTTAATAAATTTAGGGAAGAAGTATTAGATATAACGATATGTTCAGAAAATCTTATTGATGAGATTCATGAGTGGAGGGTTTAAAATTGCACGGCCACCGCCAAACCCCATAAGTTTCCGTAATAAGCCTAAGACCGACTGGGCTAAATTCGGAAATCTACTTAGAAATCGATTGGGGCAGCCTACACGCGATTATCTATGTGCAGAACACATTGATAAGAAGATTACCGAGGCTCTTGTAAAATCATTCGAAGATAGTTGCCTACTTCGAGAAAGGAAATCTGCCTTTGAGAAACCCTGGATGACAAGACAAATTCGCTCGATTGGCAAAGATGTCCGCAGACTTTACAACAGAGCTCGACGTAAAAAACAATCAGTATATTGGGACGACTACCACAGAAGACTCAAAGAATACAATAAAATCGTTAGATCGGCGAAACGTAACTCCTGGAGACTTTTCTGTGAACAGGTAGACAGAGTTAACAGCATGTCTAAAATGAAAAAGTTCCTCTCAAAAACTCATGTCCAAACCGAAACACTGGTGGATGAAACTGGTAAAAGGATGGAAACTATAGAGGATACCGTAAGGCTCTTGATGAAAACTCATTTTCCGACTGGTAATGCTGAACCAACAGAGGAACAGTTACAGAATGAAAATGTATTGCATCAAGTACCTATTACGGATATAACAGATGGTATGGTTAAAGAAGCGATAAAAAGTTTCTCTCCCTTTAAGGCTGCGGGACCGGACGGAATATTTCCAGCACTTCTGCAGAATGAGGTGGATCTGGTATCAACTCATCTGGCTGGAGTGTTCACTGCATGCCTAACCCATTAGTATACCCCAAAAAACTGGCAGGAATCAAGGGTTGTCTTCATACCAAAGCCTGGCAAGGCGAGTTATACGACCCCAAAGGCTTATCGACCCATTAGCCTTACTTCTTTCCTGTTGAAAACAATGGAGCGAATAATTGATAACATGGTCAAAGGTAAAATAGCGGATGACAGGCTAAAATTCAAACAACACGCCTATGTCAAAGGAAGATCAGTGGAAACAGCTCTGCATGAGGTAGTGCACCACATAGAAGAGTCCTTCAGTAAAGAAATGTATACACTTGCTGTTTGCATAGACATTGAGGGCGCATTTAACAATGTACAGACCGATACACTTATCCAGTCCTTAGACGAGTTTCAGGTTGACCGGGCGCTGAAAAACTGGATCAACAATATGCTAAGGAATAGGTGGATTATTTGTGGGTCATATGACGTAAAAACTAGAGACTAGGTAAATCGTGGTATACCTCAGGGGGTATTTTATCGCCTCTTCTATGGGTTACGACGATAGACAGTCTCCTAAAAGCCCTCACCAATGAAGGACTTAAACCAGTCTGTTATGCAGACGACGTTGTAATACTTCTAAGGGGCTTTCATCCAAATCTATTATGCAGAAGATCTGAAGAGGCACTTAACATAGCATATAACTGGGCACAACAAAGGGGATTAAATGTTAAACCAGACAAAACCGAAATAAGTCTATTTACAAGGAAAACGAAGATCCCACGTTTTACCCCGCCTCGATTCCTGAATAAGACAATTGCTATAACTAAAAAGGTAAAATTCTTGGGAGTAATATTGGATCAGAAACTGTACTGGAAAGATCATCTTGAAGAAAGAGTTACAAAGCCACACAGATGTTGGTCGTTGTGCAGAAGAGCTATAGGTTTAAAATGGGGACTACGTCCAAATATGACTCACTGGCTTTACATGAGCGTGATTAGACCAATAATCACCTGCGCCTGTGTAGTGTGGTGGACATCAATGGACAAGAAGTGTAACGTAATACCTTTGCAAAAAATTCAACGTATGTGCTGTCTAGGCATAAGCGGGGCATTTAGAACTGCACCAACAACAGCGTTGGAGACTATACTGCACATCCAACCAATAGACATCCGTATAAAGTATGAGGCAGCCCTCACAGCAAGACGTCTACAAGTGATGGGTGAATGGATAAATCGAGACCACAAGTCGTACCATCAGAAGATTTTAGAATATCTAGTTGGTCACATTCAAACGCCAGAAATCTCGGACCGCATTCCTGAAGTGCGGCTTACAGCTACCTGTGATACGTTTGTGCCAGACAGACGCTCCTGGGAAAATGGAACTTTGGCCCATGTGCCAGTGGGAACCAGCTGCTACACGGATGGGTCCAAGCGAGGAGGAAGGACGGGTCTGGGACTTTTTATTGATGAACCAGAAGTCGAACTTCACTTCCGCCTCCCTGACCATAACACGGTATTTCAAGCAGAAGTTCAATCACGGAGTGTGTGAACAGGCTCAGTAACACGACAAAGTCTAAATATGCCAACATCTTCACAGATAGCCAAATGGCGATTAAAGCAATAACATCGGAAAGGGTCAAATCCAGAACTGTGTTGGACTGTAAAAGAACGATAAATGATTACTATTGCGTATTTGCTGGGTACCAGGACACAACGGAGTGATTGGAAATGAACGGCAAACAGCTTGGCTTCAAAGGGCAGAGATCTTCGTGTAATAAACTTGGAAAATTGGAAACCTTTCGAAGCCACGAAGGATGAGTTGAAGCACTGCGCAGAGATGGCTCACAAAACTGTGTGGAATAGCGCAACAGTAGGAGCAACTGCAAAGATACTGTGGGGTGACCCAAATGAAAAGAAAACAAGAAGTCTTCTGAAACTAAACAAGATCGATATTAGTAAGATGATGAGTGTTCTAACGGGACACTCAAGCTTACAAGCACATCTTCATCGCATAGGACTAGCAGGAAACGACGAATGCAGGGCATGCGGAGAAAACATCGAAACGATGGAACATTTTCTGTGTCACTGCCCGGCTTTCACACATGCAAGATCCCAACATTTCGGGTCCGACATATTACCAGACTTGACTCATCTCAGAGAATATGACTGGAAGATACTGAGAAAATTCGTGTCTAATACCGATTTTCTGCAACTCGTGAGGTATAAAAAGATCATAAATAAGGAGCGCACAACAGACCGAACCACTGGCTTAAGTGTATGTCCATGGACATGAGACTTTTAAACGTCTCCTCTCTTCAACCTAACCTAACCTACTTCTACGAAACTGCCGAGAAATTTCTTAGAAGAATTTGAAAACGGTTTGGAAGACTGTTCCATACTACCGTCTTCGAAAGATTTGAATGAATTTTTAACGCACAAGTTCAAAACTTTAGAATCTGTAGGAAATATTAAGCCCCATTTCTCCAAAAATAATCAGCCTAGACCCGATTATAGTAAGAAGGAAAACAGGGTTAAGTCATTTGAAACAAATGTTGCGCAACAGACTCAAAGGAAACAGACTGGGAGGAAAAATCTTCCGTACTCGCAATTTTTTTGCAATGCGATTTGCGTTTTCTTTCGCTGTAAGTTTTTTCGACATTTCCACACTGCTTTTCATTTAATATTCGTTGTTTTGTGCTCGGTAACATATGTAAATTTTTGCGACATACATTTTAATAAAATTTAATGAGTTTTAATGAACGGTGAAAATAAAAAATTGTCGAAACAGAATACATTGTCTGAACGCAAATGCAATTTCAAAAGAGAATTGCAGAAAAAAATTGCACAAAAAAATTGCAAGTGTGAATCTGGACTTAGCAGCGAAAACTCGAGTAGCACCAATCAAAAAAATATCTCTTATTAGAATTATGCGGAGCCGTTCTCTTAGCAAAATTAACCACAGCGGTGGTTCCCAACTTACAAATTGAAAATATTTCAACTCACTTTTGGACCGACTCAACGATCATGATAGCATAGTTCAAAAAACCACCGTGTTCATGGAGTACCTTTGTAGGAAATAGAATTTCAGATATTTTAGATAATGTGGGCAACGAAAATTGGAAGCATATAGATTCAGAAAGCAACCCTGCTGACGTAGCCAGTCGAGGATCATCATTTGTGGGTGACTGGACCCCAATGGCTGAAGTTTCCGAAAGACCGATGGCCTAGACACGACATTATTAGCGACACAGAGTTAGAAGCAAAAGCAGTTAAAGTTTTCTCGACCACGATCCCTTAAATAGATTATCTTCTCTCTCTAGAGCATATAAAGACTTAGCACTTGCAATTCGTTTTTTGAAAAATACCGGCGTCAATCGGAGCCGATTTAGAATTTCTTCAGCAGAAATCGTTTTTACACAGACACATTATTTCGCAGAGGAATATTTTGCTTCAACCCAAAGGAAAAGACTCTCACCTAGTAGCAGTCTTTTATCCCTTAATCCATTTATTGATTCGAAAGGAATCATCAGAGCAAATGGCCGCCTTGTTCAGTCCCCAGCACTTACATATAACGAGCGCCATCCAAAATTACGATGCATGGCGGAAATCAACTCATGACTCGCGTAATCAGGTCTGAATTCTGGATATTTAAATTGAAGGCCTTAATCAAGAAGGTAATTCATAATTGTCGAACTTGTGTTTTGTATAAACACCAGACTCAAACTCAAATTATGGCCTCACTTCCGCCCCAGCGAACTATGCTGACTCGACCGTTTACCAACACGGGGGTAGATTTTGCAGGACCCTTTAATATTAAAAAGTTCACAGGGCGAGCGTGTTTAATAACAAAGGGATATGTTTGCGTCTTCGTTCTTTTCTACAAAAGCAATACACCTAGAACCCACTAGTGACCTATCAACTCAGTCTTTTTTAGCCGCTTTATCTCGCTTTATTGGGCGACGAGGAAGCCAAGCCAAGATCTACTCAGATAATGGGACTAATTTTGTAGGAGCAGCAGAATTAATAAAGCAGTAAGGAAAGGCTAAAGTCGGGCGGGGCCGACTATATAATACCCTACACCACTCTCGTAATATTGAATACCTCTGAAATATAAATTTTGTAATTCATGTATAAATTGTTTACATAAATTTTCTTTTTGGACATTTTGTACCACAGTTTGGTATAGGGTATAATAAAAGTGTCGTATTAAGTTGGAACAATTGGTTTCCTTCCTTGTGGGAAGAACTCAGCTCCTCCGCCACGTCACGGCTTATTCCTGGGAGGAGTAAATATGTCACACACAATTTAAAATTCTATCATAGATAAAAAGATAAATTATCAAAGAATGATAAAGGGTATAAACCAATTTTAAATTTACACATATTTAATGAACCAAAATTATTGCGACTAAAGGCCAAATCGGAAGGAAAATGTATGTATATGGGGATAATATAAATGTGTAGTAGTATTTCGATTTCTGTTTGTTATTTCAAAATATGTATATATTTTTAACAATTTGCATACACATCGATTTAGAATATTGCTTCTATGGTGTTTATACGCCAAATCGGAAATATATATGTACTCGTATATTGGGGATATATGTAAGTCTGAAGCGATTTTCTTCAAATTCTGCAACGTTCACTGTAGCGTGCACAATGAAATAGACATTTTAACGTCTATTACCTATGTGTTTTGAGTTGGGATCTAAAAAAAATCATCCACTTAATAATTCATGAAAAGAGACCACGGGAGCCATTCAATTGCTAGCAGCAGTCGGGGAAAAGGGGGGATCTTATCTCTTTCCATAAAATATCACTTTCGGGTACATAATATGTTTGTTATAGACTCCCTATGATGTTTAATAATTCTAAAATTTTGATCAGAATGGACCAAGGCAACCATAAACTAAAAAAAAAAATGCCCCTTTATGGTTACTAATGAGAAGGTGATAAAAAAATAGTATTGACCAAGAAAGTTGTTCATAGGAAACCCAGATGTTATGGGATCCATGCACCTATGCCCACACCAACCATACTCTAGTCGCACATGTCTCTAGAGACCCATATTGGATGCTACACTTAGCTACTTATTTCATGTAAGAAAATATACTGTGTTCTAGTAATTCATGATTATTTTCCTATATTTATTCCATTAAAATTATTTCTTAAAATCTTCATGCTTAATATAATTAACAATTTAATTATCTAACATTTTTAACATAATATATATATATTTACTATTTTTTTAAATGTCCGAAGATCTGATTTTTGAATACCAACAAGGGAGAACGGTCATGCATTTTTTTGACTGTTTTAATTCATTGACTTAGTTTTAATGATCTAATTTTAAATCCTATTTTTCTCTTAGTCTAAAAAAAAAATCTTAATTGTTTTTGTTTACATTCGCCGATTCATAAAAAAAAGATATCAAGCAAAGTTGCCGAAAATTGATACGAAGGAGATAGAGAAGAAGTAGGAAAGACAAAACAAGATGAATTCGCTGTCACAGATTTCTCTTTGGATTTCTTTTTTATCAAATGCTTTTGGGGATTGTGACGTTTGTCGTTCAAACTTCTTCCTAATTCCTTTTCTTAGTTTTTCGTTTGCTTATATGAAATAATTCGTAAAATTATGATATTGTTGACGCACTTACCCAACATTCCGTTGATAAAGATGAGGCCTCAGCTTGTCTTGGTAATGTGGATGAAAGGCTGGAGGAAGTTTTAAGAATATGGCAGAGTCTTACGTTTTTGTTATTGGATGACTAATTTCTTTCTAATTTTTGTTTTTTTTTTCACTCTTTAAAATCTGTATAATATCGTATATGACTTTCGGACACACAAAAAAAATATTAAAATAATTTATCTTAAAACATAAGGAGTAACTTTACATATTATCTTTTTGAAAATTATTTTTAAAATATGCAATTATAAAAGTATCACTTCCACGGGGTTTTTTTTTTTTTAAATAATCTATTTTTATCTTATATGGAATGTATGTAATGTATCAATGCGCGCACCGTTACATCATAAAAAGCAAACGATCGTGATGATTATTATTTTCTGCAATTGCTTCTATTTACACAAAACTGCACTCTATTCGTTTGCCTCCCTTCCAGATATTGGAAGAAGTGAGCAGGTTTCCAGCTGTCAGAGTAATGAATTTTCTTCTATACTCTCTGTTCTCCAGTTTTGTAATGAGGAATATGAGGTTAAGGATAAGTGATGAATGTCACTCCAAAGGTTTAATCTGGCGAAATTGGGAATTTGAAGGAGACACAATAATTGATGTGATGAAGGGAACAATATTAGTCACAAGAAAGACAATGCCATTGAAATTCTCCAAAAAAAAACAAATCGCTGGAGTCCCAATTCGCTTTCGCCTTTGGTCACAATTCAGTTTGTAGAAACGCCGGCGGTTACGAATGTGGCACGAAGACGATGTGGAATCGTTACAGAATTTAAAGTATTACCACCATTCGATATCTAATGAAAGATTTAAATGGTTTCACTTTTTATAAGAAATATTAAAAATGGCACTAAATTACCTCGAAAATTCCATATAGATAACAAATTCGTTAAAAGAGAAACGGCTCCAGTCAACGTATTAGTGACGATCTTTGATCTTTTTTTTATAAAATTTACTTGGCAGACCAATTTAGATGTCGTTTCTGGGAAGGTTAAAGAGAAAAGGAAGTTATAACCTCGTTTGGGAAACCTCGTGAGTTCGTATTAGGTTAACCTCGAATAGAGTCACGTTATCGAAAAATCGATAATATTTGTAGTTTCTGTTCTAATGCCTTAGACTATATTGCTGAATAATATCGTAACAAGAGGTAAAGATGCAATTTGAACAGATGATTGTACACTAAAAAAAATAAATATTCGCTCATAGAGGGGTTGCCAACTTAATGTTGTGCGACAAAAAAAAACTATTCATTACAAACTGGATAATATGTTCGTTCATCAAGAAGTTAAGAACATATTAGACAGAAGCCCGATTTGTATTATATGATATAGATTTTCGCCAACAATTCATTCATGAACAATTTTCATGATCGTATATCCTTTGCGTGAAAGGTACCCACAACCTTTCCATCTTGATCAGTTAGAACATAATAATGATTACCCAATTTTTCTTTAATTTTTGATTTCACAAAAAGCGGAGCCAATTTTGCACTAAAGTGTTTGCCTGCACAACTTTGGACGAAATTTCGGCGGAACACTTCCTGGCCTACTTGGAAGTTTTGTGGCCTTGTTCGTAAATTGTAGTAATCTCGATTCTGCTGATATGCATTTTTAATGTGCTTTTGAATATCCTTTCGAATGAGCTGAAGATTGTCATCCCGTGATAAATTATATGCTGGTTCATTTAAAAGGCTTAAATTTTTTAATAATGCATAGGATGATCCATGGGTTATCATATCAAACCCGAAAACCGCGTGGTATGGAGATTTTTTAATTGCTTCATGTTTGGAATTCCGCAATGCACAGCTAATCGCACTGAGGTTAGTATCCCATTGTGTATGGTCGCTTTTCAAGTACGCTCTTATACCAGAAATTAACGAACGATTTACCCGTTCTGAGGCGTTTGCCTGAGGCGAGTAATACGCCGTATAAGTATGACATATTCCCAAAGTTGTAAAAAATGCGTTTAGATCATTCGCCCTAAACTGGGAACCATTGTCGCTGACTATAAACTCTGGTACCCCGTAACAGTGAAAAATTTGCTTCTCCAAATATTCTTTAACAGCCGTGGAAGTGAATTTTTTCAGTGGATGGATCCAATGAAATTTGGTCAAATGGTCAAGTACTATAAGCAGCCCTATGTTTCCACTTTTACTACGGGGGTATGGTCCAATTAGGTCCACGTACAGCCTTTGAAAGGGTCGAGTCGATACGATCTGTGTACCCATTTCTGGTCGCATCACAAAATTGGGAGCTTTAGTAGATTTGCATATATCACAATTTCTAACATATTCTCGTATCTCTTGGATCATACCTGGCCAGAAGAATGATCTTTTCAACAACTCTGCCGTTTTAGACATCCCTCCATGCGAAGTAACTGGAGAATTGTGAAAACGTTTGATTAGGTCCTTTCGAAGATTATAAGGGATCCACAGTTTCCAACAGTTATCTTCCTGTTCGCCTATACCATTATAGTGCTGCGTACGAATGTACACGAACTTATCCACTATCTTTATATCCGGGTATCTTTCGAGTGATTTCAAAATTTTAAATTTCAAATCAAGGTAATCGGCATCTTCGAAACAAGTCGAATTCAAATCTATCTCCGGATAAATTATTTCGTCGACTGTGACCTGATCACAATGGATCCTCGACAGAGAATCGGGAACAATATTATCCTTACCCTTGCGATGACTTACAGTGAACTTGAATGCTTGTAATTTAAGGACCCACCGAGCTAATCTCCCGCTAAGGTTTGGCTGTTTCATTAGCCACAAAAGGCTGGAATGGTCCGTTATCACTTCAAACTCTTGAAGTTCTAAATAGCACCTAAATCGATGGATGGCCTCCACGGCCGCCAGACACTCTCGCTCAGTCACGCTATAGTTTCGTTGAGCGGAGTTAAGCTTTTTACTCATAAAAGCTATTGGCTTTTCATGACCATCATCGTCCAATTGAACAAGTACAGCTCCGATCCCATAGTCGCTGGCGTCGCAGTGTATGTAGAACTTTTTAGAGAAATTCGGATTTGTGAGAATCGGGGATGTACTAAGTAGTAGCTTAATTTTCTCGAATGCAATTTGTGCGTCATTAGTCCAAGTAAATTTATTTTTCCGGGAAAGTGTTTCCGTTATAGGGAAGACTACGGTGGAGAAATTGGCTATAAATCTCCGGTACCATCCGGCAACTCCCAAAAAACCACGGACTTGTCGTATATTCTTTGGAATAGGCCAATCCCTGATGGAACTAACTTTATCCGGGTCAGTAGAGATTCCACCATTTCCAATCATATACCCTAAGTACTTGACGCGTGTCACACAAAAGTGACTTTTGGAAATATTCAGTGTCAGATTGGCCTTCCGGAATTGCTCAGCGATACGGACAAGAACTGACAAATGTTGTTTGAAAGTCTCAGACACTATGACCAAGTCGTCCAAATAGCCGAAGACGCAATGTTTTAGATCAGCTGGAATGAGCTCATCCATCATGCGGCACATGGTCTGTGCTGCATTACACAGCCCGAATGGCATAACCACAAACTGGTAAAGGGGTCTACCCGGGACTGTGAATGCAGTGAGAGCCTTTGATTTTTCAGTCAACCCTATCTGCCAATAAGCGTCCTTCAGATCCAATTTGGATATGATGTTCGCTTTTGGAAGACGGGCAAATATTCCCTCAATCGACGGCAACGGATAAGCGTCCTTAATAGTAACCGCATTGACTTTCCTTGCGTCTAAACAAAGGCGGACCTTGCCTGGTTTTACAACCAGCCTCATCGGGGAACTCCAGGGAGACGTTGACAGTTCAATAACCCCTAGCTGTAGCATCCGGTCTATCTCTTCGAAGATCAATCTCTCTACGGCTGGAGAGACTGGATAGAACCTTTGCTTAATGGGTCTAGCGTCCCCCACATCAATATCATGTAGAATGAGACTAGTTCTTCCTAGACCTTCAGTTTCGAAATCTGGAAACAGCGAAATTACTGCGCGAAGCTGATGCTGTTGGCTAGTTGAGAGTGGGAAGGAGTGATCTTGCACAGTTTGGAGTTTGGGGATAGCTTCCGATGGACATTCAGTTTTACTTATCATAGATTTGGATGGCTGGATACTTAAAATGGACTTGTCAACAAAGTCAACCGATTGGATAATATCTGGTATAAGTCCGAATTTTCTCCAAAAATCTACACCTAATATTAATCTTTGCGAAATGGTTGGTACTATAAATATATGCATATTGTGGATCTTGTCCTTAAACGTAACCTCCACATTTAGCCAACCAGTAACTGGTTGTGGATTCCCATCTGCCGTTTTAACTTGGGCTTTACATTTAACAAATGACTTGTGTTTGGAAAAATCAAACTTTGCCAAGTCTCCGCCTATACAGGTTATACTAGCCCCAGTATCCAACAAACCGTATTCTGAAAAGTCAAGGAAACTAATCTTTGCATAGTATCGTTGATCTGTTGTATTACTCAAAATAGCTGAGACCAACAACCTACTACAAAGTTTTCGTTTGGTGTAAAATTTTCTTAGACGTAGGGTTGAACGGCGTTGTTTTTTTGAGACTAATTTAGTAACTGAAGCGGCGTGAAAGATTTCATTGCGTTTGTTAATATATAACTCCCAACGCTTATGGTATGGGATCTTAGGAGATATAATTGTGTCGCAATCCATGTCATTCTCAAATTTGGTTGAACCAACAGCTCTTTGTAAAATCGTGAACCCCGAAGAATCCTTTGAAACACAGTTGTTACCACTATTTGCTCTGCTAACAGGATTCACAACCTGTGCTTTATTGCTGGTTATAGATAAAGGGGATTTGCGGTTTACATCAGTTCCTTGGTAGGAACTGACGTTCTTGAGTTTTTTGACTTACGCAAGCAACATTTCGAACATTGTGGCTTATATGTGTTCTTGGTGCCACAACCGTAGCAAAATATAGAACGGTCCTGGAGGCAATCCTCCCAATAATGTCCAGGTTGGTCACAATTCCAACATAACTGTGGAGTAAAACCCTGCCTAATTGCATCGACGGACACTTCTAAGGGACATACTATATCCTGCTTGGTACAATCTATATCCTCCTGAATTTCCGAAATTTGCTTCCTAGAACCAACTGGAATAACATTCCGCGTTGTCAAATTCCTACGTACGTGTTCGTCATTAAGTAAACATTCACGCATTTGCACCAATTTCCGAAGATGTGGGATGGAATGAATCGGAATATTTAGGAGCTCATGCCTAACTTCCGGCCGAAGGTTGCGAGTAACAATTTCGATCAATTCCATATCAGATATTGGTGTCTGAAGTTGATCCATGATGGCTGATATTGCCTCATAAAAGGCATCGAACGACTCTCCCGGTTTTTGTTTCCGGTTACGGATATCTTCGCGAATATCGTATGACGATTTGAAGTCCTTATACTGACATCTGAATGCTTCACAAAAATCATCCCAGTCTATAGTCTCAGCTTGGCGGTGATATCGCCAAAACCAATTTCTAGCTTTTCCCGTTAACAAAACATTCAAGTTCCTACAAATTATGTTAAAATCACCATTGAAATTGTCATTAGTTAATGCTCTTAGCCGATATAGGAATTCTTCTACATTCATAGAAGAAGTTCCATCAAATTTCAAACCCCAACTTTGTATAATAGACGTTTGCTTGTCTGAGGTGAAATTTGAAGAATCTGATATAGGAGATATTACTCGTTGATTCTGAGAATAAAACACCGAATCATCACGACGTTGATTTTGTGAAGGGGGTCTTATACCTGCTGCGGTATTACTCGATGACGGAGTTGGAACTAAGTTCATTTTTCGTAGTACTTTCGTAACACTGTCTTCAATTAATCTACATAAATCATTATTTGGTAACATTGGGGGAGGAAAGCCGGTGTTCATTTCACCAAAATTGGGAGCCGATCCTACTATATGCCTACTTCCCGGAATGGTAGCTGTTTGAGCTTCACTTACACTACTATCTAGTAACAGATTTTGTGTTTCTTGAAAAATATTGCGACTTGCACTCCTAGTCTGATAATGCCTTGTCATAGCACCACGAGGCTTTCCTTTGAATTTCGCCTTTTTTAAAGGGTATGTAATTTTCTGTAAATCTGATAATTCAAACGCTATTTTACACACTGGACAGCCGTGTGCCTCCGATAAGTAATGCTCAATACAAGCCCTATGGAATGCGTGACTGCATTTAATGATAACAAGACATTCTGCCTTCTCGTTCATAACCTCATTACATATTGGACATGACATTTCTGCTAAAAATGCGGAAGTAGATGACTGAATACTTGGGGATAAACCAATGGCTGTCTCCGAAGCCATGGCTGATGTCGCTGTCTCAATCTGCTCCTCGCCAGTATTCCTGGGGGGAGGGGGACTATGTGCCAAAGACATCTTACAAAACAATATAAGATATATGTTAGCTAACAAAAACTATTCCAAAAAAAAATATGTATGAGTAACTATTTTCTTACATGGTTTTCGCTAAGTGTTTCACCTATTTCCTGGTCAAAACAAAACAAAAAGACTGGTCTATGGGAAGTTTAAATAACTGCTCTCTACAAATATTAAGGTAGCCAAACCGCACTGATTCCAATACCGAGATAAATCTATAATTCCTCGGATGTTTTTTTTGCAAAAAGCCAAATAACATAATCCAATAAAAATTATAGCAGCGGATAACTCAGCCTCCTAAATCTTTGAGGAAACCACTCAAAATAACTTCATCGATATAATTACATATCAGTTATCCTTTCCATCCTTATAGAAAGCAACAAGCATTGACTAATCGGTTGGCTACTGGATCTACAAATTGCCAAGTAACTAAACATCCATAAAAGTTTTCTAGTTTATTCTCAAAGATATGGTCCGAATGACAGAGATGCAACAATCGAAAATTAAATGAAATCTACAAGACTAAAATTTCGGACTCAAAAATGGCCAAAAGGCACACTTCCGACCCCATGTTGGGCGCCATGTTTCTTATTATGTAGCGTGCACAATGAAATAGACATTTTAACGTCTATTACCTATGTGTTTTGAGTTGGGATCTAAAAAAAATCATCCACTTAATAATTCATGAAAAGAGACCACGGGAGCCATTCAATTGCTAGCAGCAGTCGGGGAAAAGGGGGGATCTTATCTCTTTCCATAAAATATCACTTTCGGGTACATAATATGTTTGTTATAGACTCCCTATGATGTTTAATGATTCTAAAATTTTGATCTGAATGGACCAAGGCAACCATAAACTAAAAAAAAAAATGCCCCTTTATGGTTACTAATGAGAAGGTGATAAAAAAATAGTATTGACCAAGAAAGTTGTTCATAGGAAACCCAGATGTTATGGGATCCATGCACCTATGCCCACACCAACCATACTCTAGTCGCACATGTCTCTAGAGACCCATATTGGATGCTACACTTAGCTACTTATTTCATGTAAGAAAATATACTGTGTTCTAGTAATTCATGATTATTTTCCTATATTTATTCCATTAAAATTATTTCTTAAAATCTTCATGCTTAATATAATTAACAATTTAATTATCTAACATTTTTAACATAATATATATATATTTACTATTTTTTTTAAATGTCCGAAGATCTGATTTTTGAATACCAACAAGGGAGAACGGTCATGCATTTTTTTGACTGTTTTAATTCATTGACTTAGTTTTAATGATCTAATTTTAAATCCTATTTTTCTCTTAGTCTAAAAAAAAAATCTTAATTGTTTTTGTTTACATTCGCCGATTCATAAAAAAAAGATATCAAGCAAAGTTGCCGAAAATTGATACGAAGGAGATAGAGAAGAAGTAGGAAAGACAAAACAAGATGAATTCGCTGTCACAGATTTCTCTTTGGATTTCTTTTTTATCAAATGCTTTTGGGGATTGTGACGTTTGTCGTTCAAACTTCTTCCTAATTCCTTTTCTTAGTTTTTCGTTTGCTTATATGAAATAATTCGTAAAATTATGATATTGTTGACGCACTTACCCAACATTCCGTTGATAAAGATGAGGCCTCAGCTTGTCTTGGTAATGTGGATGAAAGGCTGGAGGAAGTTTTAAGAATATGGCAGAGTCTTACGTTTTTGTTATTGGATGACTAATTTCTTTCTAATTTTTGTTTTTTTTTTCACTCTTTAAAATCTGTATAATATCGTATATGACTTTCGGACACACAAAAAAAATATTAAAATAATTTATCTTAAAACATAAGGAGTAACTTTACATATTATCTTTTTGAAAATTATTTTTAAAATATGCAATTATAAAAGTATCACTTCCACGAGGTTTTTTTTTTTTAAATAATCTATTTTTATCTTATATGGAATGTATGTAATGTATCAATACGCGCACCGTTACATCATAAAAAGCAAACGATCGTGATGATTATTATTTTCTGCAATTGCTTCTATTTACACAAAACTGCACTCTATTCGTTTGCCTCCCTTCCAGATATTGGAAGAAGTGAGCAGGTTTCCAGCTGTCAGAGTAATGAATTTTCTTCTATACTCTCTGTTCTCCAGTTTTGTAATGAGGAATATGAGGTTAAGGATAAGTGATGAATGTCACTCCAAAGGTTTAATCTGGCGAAATTGGGAATTTGAAGGAGACACAATAATTGATGTGATGAAGGGAACAATATTAGTCACAAGAAAGACAATGCCATTGAAATTCTCCAAAAAAAAACAAATCGCTGGAGTCCCAATTCGCTTTCGCCTTTGGTCACAATTCAGTTTGTAGAAACGCCGGCGGTTACGAATGTGGCACGAAGACGATGTGGAATCGTTACAGAATTTAAAGTATTACCACCATTCGATATCTAATGAAAGATTTAAATGGTTTCACTTTTTATAAGAAATATTAAAAATGGCACTAAATTACCTCGAAAATTCCATATAGATAACAAATTCGTTAAAAGAGAAACGGCTCCAGTCAACGTATTAGTGACGATCTTTGATCTTTTTTTTATAAAATTTACTTGGCAGACCAATTTAGATGTCGTTTCTGGGAAGGTTAAAGAGAAAAGGAAGTTATAACCTCGTTTGGGAAACCTCGTGAGTTCGTATTAGGTTAACCTCGAATAGAGTCACGTTATCGAAAAATCGATAATATTTGTAGTTTCTGTTCTAATGCCTTAGACTATATTGCTGAATAATATCGTAACAAGAGGTAAAGATGCAATTTGAACAGATGATTGTACACTAAAAAAAAATAAATATTCGCTCATAGAGGGGTTGCCAACTTAATGTTGTGCGACAAAAAAAAACTATTCATTACATCACCCATGGACCAAGAAACTCTACCATACTAAATTTCAAAACACTTGGATCTAAAATACAGCTTCTACAGGACAAAAGAGCCATATCGGACGTAACATATATATGGGAGCTATAGCTAAATCTGAACCGATTTTCTGCAAATCCGGCAATGGTCGTCCATGGATGAAGGAACTCTACCATGCTAAATTTCAAAACAGTTGGATGTAAAATACAGCTTCTACAGGACTAAAGAGCCAAATCGGATGAAACATATATAATGGAGCTATACCTAAATTTGAACCGATTTTCTGCAAATCCGGCAATGTTCGTCCACGGATGAAGAAACGCTACCATGCTAAATTTCAAAACAATTGGATGTTAGATACAGCTTCTATAGCGCTTAAGGGCCAAATCGGACGAAATATATATATATGAGAGCTATAGCTACATTTTAACAGATTTTCTTCAAATTAGGCAATGTTGGTCCATATATCAAGAAACTATACCATTCTAAATTTCAAAACACTTGGATGTAAAATACAGCTTTTACAGGACTAAAGAGGCAAATCGGACGAAACATATATATGGGAGCTATACCTAAATCTGAACCGATTTTCTGCAAATCCGGCAATGTTCGTCCACGGATGAAGAAACGCTACCATGCTAAATTTCAAAACAATTGGATGTTAGATACTGCTTCTATAGCGCTTAAGGGCCAAATCGGACGAAATATATATATGGGAGCTATAGCTAAATCTTAACCGATTTTCTTCAAATTCGGCAATGTTGGTTCATGGATCAAGAAACTCTACCACTCTAAATTTCAAAACGATTGGATGTAAAATACATCTTCTAAAGGACTAAAGAGCAAAATCGGGCGAAACATATATATGGGAGCTATAGCTAAATCTTAACCGATTTTCTTCAAATTCGGCAATGTTGGTTCATGGATCAAGAAACTCTAACATTCTAAATTTCAAAACGATTGGATGTAAAATACAGCTTCTATAGGACTAAAGCTGAGTTTAGACGATTGCCAGATCGGCAAACATTATCAACCCTGTTAAAGTGATGCAAATATACGGGCAATGTCAGATTGTTAGGCAAAGGTGAATTGACAGTTCAGACGATTGCAAGAAAACATTACAATTTCATATATTTACAACATATTTTGTAAATATTTATATGCAGAATTGCCATTAAAAATACATTATAGACAGTGTTGCAAATAAAATGATTTTATGGAAATGGCGCCGTTGTCACATGCATAAACTTCGCACATATAACAATCAGCAAATTATCTCGCAATGACTTTTCTGCTAACGTTGCAAAACAAAAATTGTATGTTCACACGGTTGTAAATTCACAGGGTTGCATTTTTCCGCCATTTTTCTGGCAATGTTGTCCCATCTGTAAATCGTCTGTACTTACCTTAAAGGGCCAAATCGGGCGAATATGGGAGCTATATCTAACTCTGAACCGATTTTAGCCAAATTCAATAGGGATCTTAACAGCTGCGAAATACTAAACTGCAAAATTTCAGAACGATCGGAGTGAAATTGCGACCTGTAGTCGACGAACAACTTTACATGGACAGACGGACATGGTTAAATCGATTCAGCTAGTGATTCTGAGTCGATCGGTGTACTTTAAGGTGGGTCTAGCTGTATTATTTTCAGGTGTTACAAACATCTGCCGTGAAACAAACTTATAATACTCTGTACCACAGAGTGGTGTAGGGTATAAAAAGGATTGGCTAGAGTTTATGAAGAATCTGCAAAAAGATGCCACCCAGAACAATGTTTATCAAAATTTATATTGGAGTTTTATTTTATGGGAGGCGGGAGTTAAGTCATTCAAAACCCATCTACGAAAATTTATACCCCAAATGAATTTTACCTTTGAAGAATTCGCAACTATTTTAGCGAGAATTGAAGCCTCCCTTAATTCCCGACCTTTAAGTCCAGCCAGCAACGAGCCTTCTGATTTAAATCCGCTTACGCCAGTTCATTTTTTGATCGGCTCTTCGATTTTGACCCCCGCAGAACCAGATGTTTCAGACGGAAACATAACCCTTGACAATCGATGGAAGCGATTAAAAATTATTTCTCAATAATTTTGCCAAAGATGGAAAACTGAGTATTTGAATGAGCTACATCGTCGATATAAGGGGAAGTATCAAACAGAAAATGTAAAGGAAAACGATTTAATTGTAATTAAAGATGAGAGACTGGCCCCGACTGAATGAAAATTAGGCCGTATAGAAAGAACTTACCTTGGAACGGATCAAAACATTAGGGTCGTAGATATTCGGACAGCCCGCGGAGTAGTTAGTAGACCGATAACGAAAATCGTCAAACTATTATCAGATTGACTAACACTCTATTTATTTGTAAAAGAAGTTGGTACTCGCATCTCTTTTATTCCAGATATGGCTGCACGACTACCCACTCCAGCGCCAAGTCGTAACCCTTCCCCCGACCAAAAGCACAACCTTTGAACATTTTGAGAATGTTCAAAGGTGACATCACACTTTTGAACATCAGTGTAGAACGACCAGGGCGGCGCGGCAGCATACGTATGTGCGTGTGTGTGTTGTGTGCATGCGTCTGCATTTTGCATTCTATGTACTACTTGCATACGTACATTCCAGTGCTGCTTATGCTTACCTAGGTATTGTCATGTCCTTTTTGGCATCGTCATTTGTTTGTTCGCTGCTTATGTTTTGTCATTGTAACCGAGCTTACATTAGACAAAAGGACAGCAGCAGGAGTTAGTTTTTCCCCGATCGTGCCAAGCTTCAACTCGTGCATCTCCCTCCCGCGATTAAAAGTTTCAAAGTCAGTGTTATTTTTTCATGTACAGATACACATAAATAAAAGACACACAGAAAACATTGAAAACCAAGGACCCAACAGATCATTAAACATTAAGAAATTAAATTGTGAATTTTTATACAAAAACAAAACAATTAACATTAAGAACTAAATTGAAAACTAAATTGAAATTAAAATCACATTAAAAATGTTAACAATAAAACACACACTGTTCACATTTTCACACTCACAATTGTACATATTTACACACAAGAAAAAAAGGAAAGAATTGAATTCCACTAACTCTAACATTTCCACAAAAATAAAACCAAAAAGTTTGCCTTTAAATTTGAAACCAAATCAACTTGACTTCTCAATTTGAAAGGCACAAAAAAAAACGAGGTAAGAGCTAAACACAAAGATAAAAGATAAGTGTAACTATTTGTTGTAAATTACAACAAATAATTCATAAATTCAAACATCCCCCCTACACAGGGGAACGAAAATATGCTTGGAAACAAAATTTGTAAGTACATATTATGCATTTGTTGACAAATACATTTTATTTGAATATCAAGAAACTTAGTTTGGAACGCATATATTAATAGATTACAACGAAATACATTTGCGAACCGACTTTCACAAATAAAATATGTAAAATCACACAAACAATGTTATTGTTCAAAAAGTGTTCCGAATATATTTTATTTAATAAAGAGTTAAAACTTTTGACTTTTTCGAATTTTAATTTAAATACATACACAAACGAAATACAAAAACAAACGAAAATACAATTTATTTTTTTTTAGATTTCGTGTTATACTTTATAGTTCAACCTGCTGATAGATTAGGCCAAATTGGTTCAATTTTTGCATCGTTTTCTTTATGAACGGTAATATATATTACCTTATAATTTGGTCCAAGGGATATTTTTGTTTTACTGAAATCAAAATAATAAGCCTTTTTTTGTTTAAACAGAATTTGTAAATAAGCTGCTTTCTTATCGCGATATTTTGAATAAAAATAAATATACATTTTTGGGTTAAAGATTTATTTTGTATGAAAAATGTAATATGTACCAAATAGTATCTTAATCTAGATTTCGTACATATTTGCTAATCTAACAGCAGAGTTAAGAAATTCATAAGCAGCATTAGTTTCTGTTTTACAGAGCTAATTTTTAGTTAATAAATATTCCAATTCATCGCATCTTTTCTTTTCGTTTAAAAACCTGTGTGAATAATAGAATTTAAATTTTTATATACAGCTCATCGCAAAACTTCAAAGTTCTGTATGGTGTAAAATTGTTCACGTTTAAGTTCTGTTAACTCGATTTTTCTATGGTAAATGTAATTAAGACGCATTCAAAACAAACTATTTAAATTAAATTCTTCAGTGAATCATTTGAAGTAACTTAGGAAATGTTCCTGGTGGATTGCTTTCCACTTTTAATAAAATGTTCTTACATAAGATAAATATGCATTACCTACCTAAGAACGATCTGGATTAAGCAACCTCATGGTCTAGTATAATATTATGATGTTTCAGAATTTAAAACCCCTTTCGCAGTGCAGTATTTTCTCATAAACGAAAACAAAAAATCGTTTTAGGGCGAAAGGCATAAACAATTTACCATTTTTTGGCACAAAAGAAAAGACCATTAATTATACCCTACACCACACTGTGGTACAGGGTATTATAACTTTGTGCATTTGTTTGTAACACGCAAAAGGAGAAGAAATAGACCCATCGTTTATTATACCGATCGACTTAGAATCACTTTCTGAGTTGATTTAGCTATGTCCGTCTGTCCGTCTGTCTGTCTGTCTGTCCGTCTGTCCGTCTGTCTGTCTGTCCGTCTGTCTGTCTGTCCGTCTGTGCATGTATTCTTGTAATCAAAGTACAGGTCGCAATTATGATCCGATCTCGACGAAACTTTACACACATCTTTTTTTTGGCCCAAGGACGATCCCTATTGTATTTGGTTAAAATCGGTTCAGATTTAGATATAGCCCCCATATATATGTTAGCCCCGATTTGACATGTAAGCGCTGTAAAAACTTTATTTTATATCCGATCAGTATGAAATTCGGCAGGAAAAGGTTTCTTATTACATGAATGAACTCTTTTAAATTTGGAAGAAATCGGTTCAGATTTATATATAGCCCCCATATATACGTTACCCCCGATTTGACATGTAAGCGCTGTAAAAACTTTATTTTATATCCGATCAGTATGAAATTCGGCAGAAAGAGGTTTCTTATTATATGGATGAACACTATTAAATTTGGAAGAAATCGGTTCAGATTTAGATATAGCCCCCATATATATGTTACCCCCGATTTGACCTGTAAGCGCTGTAAAAACTGTATTTTATATCCGATCAGTGCGAAATTCGGCAGAAAGAGGTTTCTTATTACATGAAGGAATACTGCCAAATTTGGAGAAAATCGGTTCAGATTTAGATATAACTCCCATATATATATTACCCCCGATTTGACATGTAAGCGCTGTAGAGACTGTATTTTATATCCGATCAGTACGAAATTCGACAGAAGGAGGTCTTTTTACATGAATAAGTATTCAGGGAAGATCGGTTCAGATTTACATTAAAGCTCCATATATATGTTCCTCATGATTTGGTATAGAAGTTGTATTTTACTTCCGATCATTAAAATTTTCCAGAAAGATGTTTCTCAATTTAGGAACGAATATTGCTTAATTTAGCGATTATCGTTTCAGAATTAGATAATATGTTTCTACCCATTTACCAATTATTCCAAATTAATATGGCAATGACCCTTATCGCATTGTTAGGGAGGTGTAGGGTATTATATAGTCGGCCCCGCCCGACTTTCTGCCTTCCCTTACTGGTTTTTATTTAAATTAATGGTTATGAAAAAAAAGTGTAGATACAATTCAATTTTAAATGAAAAACCTTTTTTATTTTTGTTGCAGTTATATATTTAAGACGAAGTTGCATTTTAATTGAGCTGAATATAACACAGCGCGACAGTCCAAAAACCAAAACACGCGATACTATTTTTCTTGTAGGTTTTGGCGAGTAAAATAACGTTTGTTCTATGAAATTTGCCGGACACCCCCAAAATGCGGATTTGCGGGTAAAAACCCAATTTTCTTGCCTTTTTCAGTTGAACGCCTATAACTTGTTACTAACTGATTTTCAATCTGTAAACGAATTTGGGAAGAAGAGACTTAGACCTTTTGAACGATATATAGTATTTTGTTTATTTAAAGCTGTAGGAATATATGTTTATTTGTCCTACAAAAATTTTTTTTTAATTTTTTTCCGTCAATGTTTTTACCAATTATTTTGTGAATTAACCACACGATTAATTTATCTACATATCATATAAAAAATGCAATCAGCCTCTTAAAAATTCGTTTGCAATTGGCTGATGTTGTAAATAGCAAATTCATACTTTGTACATTTCTACATGTGAAAACTATTTGTATTTGAATCATAATAGGCTATGGTTTTTGTTTTGTTGTGCAAAATATTAGAAAATAAATTTTGTGTCACTCCAATAAAATTTTCATTCCGTTTACATCGAAACGTTTGTGTTTACGTGTTTGTTACTCGGGAAACCTCAATTCATCACAGGTTATGTGACCAGCCCACCACCACTGCGCCATATACAAGTTAGACAAACAAATCAGCATAAGACGGTGAGTTATACAAACGTGAAAATCGAACCCCTTGGTAAAGACAATTTCGATACTTGGAAAATCCAAGTCGAGGCATTGTTAATAAAGAATAATGCATGGAAATATGTCAATGGAAGCGTTACAAAGCCGAATGAACCTGCAGAGAATGTAGCTGTATGGGAATCCGAAGACAATAAGGCAAAATCCGATTTAATCTTGTCGATTGCTCCTGCGGAATTAAAGCAGATTAAAAACTGCAAAACTTCCAATGAAGTATGGGATAAATTGCATAGCATTTACCAATCCAAAGAACCCGCTCGGAAAGCAATGCTGTTGAAGTCTTTGATATTGATGAAGATGAAGAACAGAGAGGATGTACGGGACCATATACGGACAAAATTAATGAAATGGAGCCTGAGATAATCGACGATTTGCTTACAATTTTGTTATTGCACAGCATTCCAGACGAATATGAGTCATTTAGAATTGCTATTGAAACGCAAGAAAAGCTACCGGATCCAGAAACATTGAAAATAAAATTGTTGGAGGAATATGAGGCCAGGAAAAGGAATGGAAACGAAGAGCCGACAGATGCAATGTTTGCGAAGAAATCTGGAAAGAATGGCAAGAAAATAGAAGAACATAAGCCCAAGAATGAACGATACAAATATAAGTGCTACTCGTGCGGAAAAGTTGGACACATGACAAGAGATTGCAAGTGGAAGAATATGAAGAGGAACACCGATGGAGTAGGTAAGAAAAATGAATCTTCAAGAAATGCAGAAATGGCTCTGCTGTTAAATGCTGAAAGAGAAAGGTGGTGCCTTGATTCGGGTGCATCTACACATATTTGCTCGCAGAAAGAACAACTGTGCAGCACCAAGTAGAAATGTTTTGCATTTGGCAAACAGTGAGTCAACGAATATTGAAGGTTGTGGTATTACATTAAAAACACCTTATATGTCCCTGATTTGAGGTCTAATTTGTTATCTGTTGCAAAATTGACAGATCGAGGATTCGAAGTAAAGTTTACCAAAGATAAAGCGGTCGTAATTGACCCAAGAAGATACTTTTTGACTTTTATAGACGATAAGTCAAAGTGGTGTGAAGTTTGCTTCTTGAAGCACAAAAGTGAAGTTTTGGAGAAATTCAAAGAATATAAAAGTATGGTCAGGGAATATAAAAAAAGAACAGGGCGTAAAATCAAGGCTATCCGATCAGACAACGGCACGGAATATACCAACAACGCATTCAAGAATCATCTAAAGAGGGAAGGTATCAAACATGAATTCACAGTCGAATACACACCACAACAAAATGGCGTCGCAGAAAGGAAGAACCGAACACTGGTTGAGATGGCACGATGTATGATAATACAATCCGGATTAGCTCCTAGTTTCTGGGCCGAAGCTATCTTAACAGCCAACCATATTCGAAACAGATGTCCATCAAGAAGTTTAGATGGGGAAATTCCATTCAAGATATGGACAAAACGCAGACCTGTGGTGAGTTATCTTCAAAAGTTTGGTACAACTGCGTATATGTTAGACAAATCAAAACGTCACGGAAAGTTTGAGCCGAAGTCGAAGAAGTGTATTTTCATCGGATATTCTATAAAATCGAAGTCGTATAGATTGTGGGATCCACAAGCCCGAAAGGTTGTATGTTCTCGAGATGTGAAATTTACAAATTTCTGTCAACCAATAAATGACTATACAGATTTTATTGGTGACGAGCAAAGTAACGACGAAGAAATAATTATTCAGTCAGAAAGCGAATCCGTACAAAATGAACCAGATACGGAGGAAGAAGTCAAGGACGAAGAAGTAGTAGAACAATCGAAAAATGAAGAGAATTGTAACGAAGACCCTGCTGAACAAGATGAAGTCAGAGCAGAAGATAGTGAAAGTAGTTCCGGAGAAGAAGAAGAATTTCATACACCATTAACTACGAAGCGAGGTCTAGGACGACCCAAGAAATTACTTACAGGAAAAAGGAAAGTCCAAGAAAACTGTTTAATGAAGTTCGCGTGGAAGGAACAGAACAAAGAAACCAAGAAGTGAACGTCGCATGTCTAATGGACGAAAATGCCTGTAACAGTAGAAGATGCTATGGAAAGTTCAGAAGCCAATAACTGGATGAAAGCAATGAAATCAGAATTTGAAGCACTTAAAAGGAATAATACAATAAAGCTCGCCTTGTAACGAAAGGTTTTACGCAAATGCCAGGTGTGGACTTCAACGAAACATTCGCCCTAGTTGCTAAAGTCGGATCAATTCGATTGGTAATGGCTTTAGCTGCTGAGATGAAATTGTGACCGCGTATTTAAATGGTGATATAGATGAAACAATCTATATGAAAATACCAGAAGAATTATTTGAAATTTACAAGGAATCTGAATTGGGTGAGTATCAAGGCGACAAAGTTTGTTTATTGAAAAAGGCGCTGCATGGCCGGAAACAGTCTGGTAGACAGTGGTACAAGAACTGTGTTTATTTGCCAAAAAGTGGAGAAGCCATTACTCTGCTAGCAATTTACGTCGACGATTTAATGGTTGTAACAAATAATAAGAACAATTGGTTTCAACTGAAGACGGAATTAGCAAAATTGTTTGAAATGAAGGATTTGGGAAGGTTGAACTTTTGTCTGGACATAGAATTCAAGCAAGATCCAGAGACGAAGGAAATAACTATGTCGCAGCAGAAGTATGTGCAGACTGTATTGAAACGGTTTAATATGTCTGACTGTAAGCCAGTACGTACGCCCCTGAACATTGCTCTGAAGTTATCGAAAGAAATGTGTCCACAAACTGAAGAAGAAAGGGAAGAAGTGAAGGATTTGCCATACCAGAATCTTGTTGGGTCGCTTATGTAGCAATATCAACGAGACCCGATATTGCTCATGCTGTTAGTGTACTCAGTCAATATAATACGAATTATGGTAAACAACATTGGATTGCCGGAAAAAAGGGTACTACGATATTTAAAAGGTACTGAAAATTATGGTTTACATTTCAAGAAGACGAACCATTAGTAGGATTTGCCGACGCAGATTGGGGGTCGAACATCATACACGGGTTTTGCTTTCAAGTTGTCGAATGCATCTATAAGTTGGGACTCCCGTAAGCAAAGATGCGTCGCAATGTCAAGTACTGAAGCGGAGTATATGTCGCTGTCTGATTCTACTAAGGAAGCAATTCACCTGCGAAGATTTTTAATTGATATCATCGGTCGTCAAGAGACAACAACAATGTTCAACGACAATCAAGGTGCAGGCTTGTTAAGCAAGAATCCAATTTTCCATAACAGGACGAAGCATATGGATGTCCGGCATCATTTCGGGAGACAGAATGTTATGGAAAAGAATATCAATGTTGAATACCTCTCCACAGAAGAGATGCCAGCAGATGTGTTGACAAAGAGTTTGTCAAGTCCCAAACACAACAAATGTGTTGGGAAATTAGGATTAGTTAGTATTAATAATTAAATGTACAAAAGTATTTTTTGAGGGGAAGTGTTGTAAATAGCAAATTCATACATTGTACATTTCTACATGTGAAAACTATTTGTATTTGAATCAAAAACACAAAACAGTATTTTAAACAACAGTAATTAATTTAAATTGTATTATTTATTTATCGACGCTTGATTAGCAACTAATTTGACAATTCTTTCAA
Source organism: Eudasyphora cyanicolor (assembly GCA_963930755.1). Classification (NCBI taxonomy): domain Eukaryota; kingdom Metazoa; phylum Arthropoda; class Insecta; order Diptera; family Muscidae; genus Eudasyphora; species Eudasyphora cyanicolor. Next base: position 99,537,439 of record OZ005737.1, read on the forward strand.
AATAGAATCATGATACAATTTTCAAAAATCACTGCCTCTGTTTTAATACCCGTATAGGAAAATTATGTTCGTTTCAGGCATCTAGTTTGTTCGTTAGTTATTATACTCTATACCACACTATGGTACAGGGGGTTGTAACTTTGTTTTTTGGCTGATTTGTAAAAAAATACTACAGACAGACACACCTTAAAATACACTGTTCGACTCAGAAACACTAGAAATCCGTCTGTCTGTCTATCTTTAGTTATTCGTTGAGTACAGGTCGAAATTTCACTCCGATCCTGCTGAAATTTGGCAATAAGAATTCTTTCACAACAGGGAGGAAGCCTATTGAAATTGGTCAAAATCGGTTCAGATCGATATTGCCCCCCGATATATAAATATCTTTATTGTGCGTATTCCACATGCAATCATTTTGAAATTTAGTATGGTAGAGTTAATTTATGCAAGCACGCATATTGTCGAATTTGAACAAATTCAGTTAAGATTTAGTTTTATAACTATTATTTATATTTCATATTTATGTTTTCTATATCTGAGCTTATTCTGCTCTAACAAGGTGGTGTACGATATCATATAGATGGCTTCGCCAGTCATTGGTATTTCCTTACTGTTTTTACTTGCGTAGGAATAGCGTATAGTCTTGCAAAATTCTTATTTTGATACACAGAACTTTCCTAAAACTGTCTACATAAAAAGTCGATAATTTGTTGACTTTATAGATATTTTGGACATACAAAAATATTTGGTTAAAAGCTTCAAATGTTTTATCCTTCTTTTGGACTAGAATCGTTTTCCCAAAAATTTTTAAGTGCGAAAATTCTATCGCATAAATGGTACATTTGGAAAATCCATCTCGGAGTCGGAGACGACCATAATTTTTCGACTCCAGACTGCGACTCCGGGCTAATTTCCCAGACTCCGACTCCACAGCCCTGCTTTAAATTAACTATAAAACCTTCTTATTTTTATAGCGATTCGTTGGCTCGAAATCATTGCCGAAATCTTAAACTTTACAACAAATTCTTTGATTTTCAGTAATATTTTTTTTAGTGTAGAGATAACCCCCACCACTCTAATGAAGCATCAGCATCCTTAAAAGACCTCCTGACGCAAGGATGGGCTGACCTGGTCATTATCCAGGAACCATGGTTGAATGGAGATATGGTTTGTGGGCTCAGGACGCCAGGGTTTAAGCTGCTTCAAGGTACAGGTAATGGAAGACGTAGAGCCTGCAGACTTGCCAATGCTCGAGTTAGAAAACTCTCATGTTTGATTGGCCTCCGTTTGGCACATAACACTGAGACGTCACTCTGTGCATTGAAATCACTGAAAGGATGGGCAAACTAGAAGAACAAGGATCTAATTGTGTGTAGTGATGTCAATGCACACCATCGTCTGTGGGGTAGTACAGAAATCAACGACGAAGCGAATTACTTACCGAATATATCATAAGTAGTAACCTTGTGATTTGTAATAGAGGGCATGACCCTACCTTTATTACTGGAAACAGACAGGAGGTGCTCGATGTCACTTTTTTCTCCGAGAATTTAAGTGGAAGGATTTCTTATTTGCAAGTTTTCGACACTCATAGCTTTTCCGACCATATATTAGCTTCTGCTTGAACGCGAAGCTTCCTGATACCGTCGTCCCACCCAATATTAGGAAGGCTATTTGGAAAAAATTTAGGAACATATTAAACAGGTCTCTTCCAAAAAGTCCTGAAATTAAAAAGCAAACTATCCGGGATATAGAAGAAACTGTGGAACGAGTCACAGCAACTCTTAATTACTCGTTACAAGCCGCATGTCCCAAACAGAAGCCAAGGGGCAAACAACGACCGCAATGGTGGTCGACTCAATTAGTTATACTGAGGAAGTGATGTAGCAAGCTCTTCAATAGGGAAGAGCCCCACAGGACTGGGACTTATATAAGGAAGAACTCAAACGGTCCAAAAAGAGTTGAGAGCGGCTCAAATAAATCCTGGATAGATTTCTGTAGTGGCGTAGAAAGCTCATCCAAATCCTCAAGGTTACGGAAAATTTTAGCCTCAACACCTTGTACTATTGGGCACATCAAGAAATATGATAGTTCCTGGACTACTTCCAGTGAGGAATCGCTGGGAGTGCTCCTGTATACACATTTCCCGGGAAACTCTGAAGAGGCATTGAATACATCAGTTGGATATTCCCTTGAAGCACAGCCATTAGAGGTTGCCAACGAGATTGTAACCGAATCTAGAATTCTTTGGGCTATTAAAAGCTTTTAACCTTTTAAGTCGCCAGGGCCAGACAATGCCGGCGGAGCTACAGGCAGTGGCTGATACAATTGCTCCCTAGCTCAGAGAGATATACATGTTGTATCAATCAGGTATACATACCAACAAAATGGAGAGAAACCAAGGTCAAGGTAAGGATTTCCGGCCAATTAGTTAATCGTCATTTCTCCTTAAAACTCTGGAGATATTAATAAATAGTTATCTTAGAATTAAAATTGATCAACAACAGCATGCCTACAGCGAGGGAAGTCCACCAAAACCACCCTGCATGATCTAGTCAGCTTTATTGAAGGATCCCTCTTTGTTAAAGAATATACTATGGCCGATTTCTTAGATATAGAGGGGGCCTTCAATAACATAAATCCTGCCGCTATAATTACGGCGTTAGAAACCCTGGGGGTTGACAGCAGTATACGTAAGTTCATGTATAACCTTATAATTAAGAGACGCATTTCAGCTAGTTTACGGACAACTGATCCCACAGATTTGTCAGCAGGTGAACGCCCCACGGGGGTGTTCTGTCTCCTCTGCCATGGAATCTCTCCATGAACAGTATTTTGCTTTCTCTGGGGATGATTGGTGTCAGAGTCTTTGCCTATGTATATGTCGTGGCAATAACTGTTAGAGGGAGGTTTCTTGGTACTCTCAGAGACATCCTACATCAGACCCTTCATACAACCGCAAGATGGGCTTCCGGTAATAGTCTTGGTGTTAACGCGACCAAGACTGAACTAGTTCTTTTCAGCAGGAGAAATAAGGTGCCATAAGTTACACCTGTCTCCTTGGGGGTATTGAAATTCACTTATCTGAAAGTGCAAAAGACTTAAGTATTTTACTAGAAGGGGTTGCACTTCAAACCCAACATTTTGGAAAGAGCAAAGAAAGCTGTGATGGCGCTATATATACCTATGAAAGGGGCATAGGAAAACGCTGGGGTCTGAACCCGCGTGTAGTTCATTGGTTGTATACGGCAGTAGGCAGGCCAATAATGCTGTACGGCATTGTCGTCTGGTGGACAGCACTGCAGAAATCCACCTTATGTGCGATACTAAACAAGGTACAGCGAATGGCTGCTATATGTATCACTGGTGCGCTGAGAACGACACCACATCCGCCACTAACTGTTATATTATGTCACTGTGGGGTAACCCAAATGAAAAGAAAACAAGAAGTTTTCTGAAACTAAACAAGATCGATAGTAGTAAGATGATGAGTGTTCTAATTGGACACTCAAGCTTACAAGCACATTTTCTTCGCATAGGACTAGCAGGAAACGACGAATGCAGGTCATGCAGGGAAAACACCGAAACGATGGAACATTTTCTGTGTCACTGCCCGATCCCAACATTTCGGGTCCGACATATTACCAGACTTGACTCATCTCAGAGAATATGACTGGAAGATACTAAGAAAATTCGTCTCTAGTACCGATGTTCTGTAACTCGTGAGGTATAAAAAGATCATAATTAAGGAGCGCACAACAGTCCGAACCACTGGCTTAAGTGTATGTCCATGGACATGAGACGTTTAAACGTCTCCTCTCTTGAACCTAACCTAACTGTTTAATGCCGCTAGATATTATAGCAGTTCAATATGCCGCATGTACTGCGATTAGACTCAGGGAACTGTCACTATGGTCAGGAAATTGCTACGGACATATTGTCATTCTAGACAGAATGCCTGACCTGCCGGTCACTGTTGATTACACCATTACTGAACCACTCTTTGACAAGAAGTTTCTCACTCTTATACCTGATAGATCAGAATGGAATGGTCGTATCCCAGGAGAGAGAAGATTTATTAACTTCTATACAGTCGGTTCCAACTCGATAACCAAGTGGTATGAACTATTAAAGAGGTAGAAAAATGGCTGAAAATTAATATTTATATTTTCTCTGATAGTCAGACTGCTATCAAGTCCCTGGAAACTATATGCCTGAATTCAATAACTGCCCTCGACTGTCGCAGATCTCTTAACGAGATGGCTGAACAGTTCAATATTCACCTGATATGGGTGTCGGGCCACAGGTATATACCGGGAAACTTCAAGGTGGATGATCTTGCAAGACTAGGAACTACCTTACACGCTCCAGGCGACCTGGAACATGTGGGCTTGCCTCTAGCAACTAGCACTTACGGCAACAAACGACAGGTTGTCTCTAGTCAGGAACTGCATACATTCCAGGCTGATGTGGCCCAGTTTAGACTCAAAACGCACCAAAGCACTGCTGACGATGTCGAGAACGGACGTCTCGCTTGTCGTGTCTGTCATGATAGGTCACTGTCTTTTTGGACGGCACGCAGAGAGATTATAGGTCTTGCATAATGATTTTTGCAGAAGCTGTGGAGACGATGAGGAGGAATCAATAGAACACCTTCTTTGTCTGTGCCCCGCTCTCTCAAGAAGGCAGCATACAACCTTGGGCTCTTACTACTTTGGGGAGTTACCCAACATGGCTGATGTTGGAATCCGCCAACTTTTGAGATTTTTAAAGAAATCGAATTGGTTCAACGGGAGGGGCTAGGGATAACTTATGTTTTTCTTTACGTCGCTGTTGTAACACAATGGACTGGATAGTCAAAGTGAGTCTGTTTATTGTAAGGAGGTATCGGAGAGGCGATTTTCCGGAGAGGCGACCAAATTTTGATGAATTTGTTTAATTTGTGTGGAATTCATTTGGCATGGAAACCGAATGACCTGTACAGGTCGAGTTCTACTCTGGCGCTCGGTACGAACGGTCGCAATTGAGAGCACAGCAAAGAGTACATAAATCCGTTTAACTCACAAATCTATATTGTTAATATTTTCCTTTCGTAACTCGTACGCGTGTTATATATATTGGAAAATAAAATAAACAAACCTAACATGGCCCGCGGGCCTCCGAAGATTGGAGCTCGCCCAAAGAGCAGGGCAAATTCGTTTAAATATATCAAACCTTCTCTCGTATAGGGAGGTACTATTGGTTCAGATAGACCCTCAACGTCACGGAATAACAGATTCGGAATTTTATCCAATTCGGACGACATGGATGTCGCACAAGAGTCAAACATCGTGGAAGAGGGGAGACCACCGAAACCACCGCCGATCGTTGCAGACATCACTATCCCTCTTAGAGAGATACAACATTTGCTTGGAGATGATTGTATCTACAAACGCACATCTGTGGGAACCAAGATTTTCCCACAAACTGCTAAAATGTACGAGTTTTGTAAGAAAGCTCTAAGTGATAATAAAATCGAATTTCATTCCTACAATTCGAAAGAAAACCGTCTTTTCACAGTCTTTCTCCATGGACTGCCAAAAACTGACATCAAAGATATAAAAGACGACCTTATCAGCTATAATCTCACTTCAACTTCAGAAGTAAACACAAAGTACAGCTCTGCTGATGATGCTGTATACAAAGTACAGTTTGGTCGCAAAAACTTTAGCCCACGTGATCATCTCCTGGAGGAAACAGAAGCCAAGAAACTACAACAAACCTACGCAATGTTGGAACTGCCTAATGTACGGGCATGGCGGAGAACACTGCAACAGACGCCCGGCATGTATGATGTGTGCAAACCAACATCACACAAATGACTGCCCTTTAAGCAAAAATGATAAGAAGCCTGCAGTTTTTACTTGCTTCAACTGCAAAAAATTCGGAAGAGAGAGAACAGATCACTCGGCTAATGATCTCCACTGTCCCCTTCGTGCACACTATCTCGAAGTGCGAGAGAAAGCAACAACAAAACAAACTAGGAGAGCCATGCTTATGACATCAAATAATAACATGAAACTTAGGCTTCTTCAGTTGAATGCGAATGGAATTTCAAACTACTCTCTTCTTAAACACTTAGAAATTTTACTCGAGAGAAATAAGATCCACATTGCCTCATTAAATGAAACATTTTTCAACGCAAACCACAACCCATACTTTAATAATTATATTCTATACAGAAATGATAGAGTAGAATCAAGAGGAGGCGGTGTTGCTCTTCTGATTCTTAGATCTCTTAATCATACCCTGCTCCCACTTACAAAAACCTCAAACATTGAACATCTTTCGTTGAAAAACGACATAGTAGCTCTGACCCCAACAAACAGGGAATTTATTCTGCTTGGTGATCTAAATGCAAAGCACTCTAATTGGAATTGTCAAAGGAATAACTCTGCTGGCATAACCCTGAATACCCTACAACAAAGTCGAAATTTTTTCATTCACAACCCTGACAGTCCGACTCTATATCCTCATCAGAGGAACCGAAATGCATCATTAGTTCTAAGTAATTCTCCACTCGGCTTGCACGTAAAAACCCTAGGATATGAAATTCCTTCAGATCATCGTCCTGTTATATGCACGATAGAATGTTCGTCTCTTAGAACTATTGATGTAGGAAAATACAAATACTGCAACTGGAGACTATATAAGGACGAAATCAACCGCAACATCAGACTTGTTACCGATACTTACAACACAAAACAAGCAATAGACAAAGAAATAGGAAAATTTGTAAACTTGGTCCTGTCCGCCAGAGACATTGCCACTCAGAAGACAAACCATTGTAATAATACATCCCTGCCGAGAGACATTCACATATATATAGGGGAAAGGAATAAATTCAAAAGGAAACAACAACGTGCAACTGACAATCGCACTGTTTTATTCTATGAACAATGTACAAAGTTTTTGAATAAATTCATAAATAAAAGAATAAACTCGGAAAGGAACCGTAAATGGTCAAATTTATTAGAAAATATGAAACCAGGAGATAGACAATTCTGGAGACTAAGCAGAAGCTTGCGAGGCAAACGGAAAAAACAAATACCCCATCTTGAAGTTGATAGCGTCAAACTGATTTCCGATGAAGAAAAGGCCGAAAGTTTTGCCGACACATTTTCAAAATCACACTATCTTACTGTGAATTATACCCACCCATCTGAGACTAAAATTAACAGTCATGTTGACACGTTTAAATTTGAACCACCAAATATCAACAACGCCGAATTCATAACTGTAAGCGAACTAAGAAGTATCCTCCTTCAACTAAATTAATCCAAATCTCCAGGTCTTGATGTTGTACCAAATATATTGCTTAAAAATCTTCCAGAAAATGCCATACAAATATTGTTGTCGATATTTAACAGTTGCATTCTTTTGAACTACTTTCCATCCACGTTTAAAAAAGCCAAAGTTGTGGCAGTTCTCAAACCAAATAAGCCTAAAAACATCCCAAGCAGTTATAGACCGATAAGTCTTTTAAGCAATCTAGGAAAGATTTTCGAAAAATGTATTCACTATAGATTAAACGAGTTTGTCACCAACCACAATCTACTAGCAAAGGAGCAATTTGGCTTCAAAAAGGAACACAGCACAGTTCACCAAATTAAGAGAATTCAAAATAAAATTATTGTCAACAAACGCAGCAGAAAATCAACTGGTCTTATTCTATTGGACATCGAAAAGGCATTCGACACAGTATGGCACAATTTTCAAGTTGATATCTATGAATCTTCCAAAATATTTATGCAAAATCGTTGCAGATTTCCTAGACAAAAGAACTTTCTCTGTGTCTGTAAACAATGCAACTTCGTCAATAAAGAATATCCCAGCTGGTCTACCTCAGGGGTCAATATTGTCACCTTTATTGTATAACCTCTACACTTCAGACTTCAAACCTACAAAAAATTTCAACGTAGCTTATTATGCAGACGATACAGCTTTAATTGGAACTAGTAAGCTAACCAGTGCCCTCGTGAAGAAAATGGAGAATAGTTTAGCAGTTTGCAATAAATATTTTTTAAAATGGAAAATTAAGATAAACCATGAAAAGAAAAGCAAACCATTATAATCCTTTTTAATAAATCTCCCAAAAGATTACCAAGGAGACAACTTATTTTTAATGGAAACATCAACGATATCCGTAATCAAGTAAAATACCTCGTTGTTACATTTGACAAAAAACTATTATTTCATCAACATATTGATTCTGCTTGTGACAAAACTATAAAAACTTTCAGAGCCTTGTGGTCGTTATTGAATAAACGTGCCACGCTTAACTTTAAAAATAAAAATTTATTATTCAAATGTGTCATCAGGCCAATTATGTCATATGCCTCTCCAGTATGGCACAGCGCTGCAAGGTGTCATATTAAGAAAATGCAAATCATTCAAAACAAATGCTTAAAAATGATAAACAACAAACCCTGGAGATATCCAACATCAGAATACAGAATTTATACAACGACAAAACGTAAACTTTTTCAACAAAGTCAGAAACTCTCCTTATGCCATAATTAGAGATTGTTTGGAATTAATGTAATTAATATTAACATAAATGTTAAATTATCAAAATGGGAAGTTAATGATATATGATTGATTATTTTAAAAATAATCTATCTATATTCATTTTAATTTCCAGAAAATGTTTGAATGCCTATTCCATAATCAAATTAAGGTTTTTCCCATTTTTGCCTTTAGAAAACAAAAAATTTATGTTGTAACACCTACTATATTTTAAATATATATATAATAGATAAAAGCATAACATGTTGTCGATATATCTCATAAGATGTACATATTTACCCACTGTATAAATGTGATATTTTGGATGAATAAATAAATTGAATTGAAATGACCTGTACAGTTTTGCGAATAACTTTTGATTGGGTTGACGGATAAACACCTAATTTTGACCGAATTTGGAATATTTAGAAGTTAAAAATGCAAATGTGGCAGTATTTGTACTTCATTGTTCGGCAAAATTTTATTTAGATCCGAGGATATATGCGGATTCTGTAGCGCTGGGACTCAAAATCGGGATAATAGTATATATGGGGGGCTATACAGGTCCGAACAGAGTTTCCTAGAATTGGGCAGTGTTAGTCTTTGTATCAAGAAACTCCATTCCTAAATTTAAAAATGATTGAATGTAAAATATATCCTTTATAACGCTAAGAGTCTAAATTGGAAGAACGTATAGATCTAAATCTTAACCGAAAACAGTAGGTCTCATCTGTAGTGTGAAAAAAGCTTATTACCAAATTTCATAGACAGCCGGACGACGGGCGGACAAACATGTTTGATTCCGAGTCGATCGGAATACTTTAAGTTGGGGATAGCTTCAGTATTTTTTGAGTTACAAACATCTGCCAAGAAAAAATAAACTTATAAACTACTTTTTTAAATCCGTTAGACATATTTTTTAAATCCGGGAAATCCGCCCGATACCCCTGCAAATAAGAGCATCCAAAGAAGCGATAAAAATCCCTAACTTAAGATCCGAAATTGTTCTAATTTAGATTTTCACCAATGAATATAATAAGGGCTTGACGCGCCGGGGAAGTACTTATTTGTCACCACTTTTGCATCACTCCTTTAAATGCTCTATAAGATTTGCTTTTTTGGTGTTGTGTTTATTTGATAAATGATGTCGTTCTTATTAACATATTTGGGTGCAGTGATAATTCTCTTTTTATCCCCTCACCTTAGAGAGGAGGGTACATATCTTTTGCTACGAGCCAAAAGTGTAACACATCGAAGGAGTAACACATCGGAGGGTAGACCCTAAGTATGTTCGGCGGATATCCGTTTTGGGTCATTTTATGTCGAATGAGCAATGTCCGTCCGTCTGTCCGTCTGCTTGCTGGTGCGCACGATAACTCTCGAAAGGAGTAACCGATTGACTTCTTATTTGGTATGTGGTAATATTTTCTTCTATCTCCGGCTAAGTTCGAAGATGGGCCATATTGGTCTACTCCTTCTAGTACCTCCCCCACAAAGGGTTAACAATGAGGACTCGTTGCTGATCATTCGCAGTGAACGGACGTGTTTATCACATAGCGGATAGTTACCAGTACCTATTACGCAATAGCAAAAATCTGTACAAAGTCTGTAAGGCCTACATCGTAGTACCTATAACGGTCTAATACAGACAAAATAAAAAATAAATTCTCTTGACGGGGATGCCTTCGTGTTCCGATGGAGCGCGGTTCCCCAATCGTCCGACTGTCCGTCCGTTGGTCTTGGCCAAAGCCGACCACACCAAAAATGGTGAAAATCTCCCCCAAGTACTCACAACAGGTGGTGCGGTGAGGGGTAAACGTCATGTCCGACCGTCAAAACGGAAGCACAATGAGCATCGTGTAGCGCTCAGAGTTTTGACGAAGTTGGAGGCTGTTGAGGTTTCGGCTCCCTCCGAAAAACAAAAAGAGTCACTTACCTGGGCTAAAGGCGTCATAGATGCTTCTAAGGCCAATGAGTCGGCTGAAAGAGCCACAAATTCAGCTGTGTTAACGGCTAATAAAGTAAAACGAATCAGATGGTGACATTAGGGCCTCTTGCCTTCGAAAAAGGCAAGAGGCCCTAATGTCACCATCAACAGGACACTCACCAAGCCCTTCAATGAAGTGGCGAAGGAGAGTCTAGTGATGGCTGTTATAGACAGAAGTAGTGAGGATGGATCCATCCTCAAGGATAAATGGAGTCATGTACAATCAGCCATTATGGCTCACTACCTCGATGTCCGTAGAGAAATGCCGGGCAAACCACCAATCTGTAACGATGCAGGATGGCATCAGGGGAGAGTAAAGCTCTTATATTTCGGTGATGCCAGATCAGTAGACCTGTATAAGGCTGCTCTGAGTCGGGCGGGTGAGGTGTGGCCGGGTGCCCAGTTGGATGTTGTCGAAAAAAACAACATCCCTAGTCACCCTAGAGCCATCACCTGGGTTACAGAAGAGCCCTCCAACCCGGCTGACATCTTAGAAATAATAAAAGATTCCAATCCTGGTCTGCCGGCCCATAATTGGAGAATCAGCAAGGTGGGTGAGGCGGATGGTAAAAAGCGGCAGGTCAATCTTATCCTAAACGCTGAATCCACCTCCCATATACAAGGTGCGAGTGCAACCCTACAATATGGCTTCGAGACTATAGTCTTGAAGATATACAAGCAGGATATAGCTCCCACTGCAGAAGGTGAGTCGTCCACCGTGGCACTTCCTGGAAGTGCGGAGGTACCCACGCCTATTATTTCTGACGACTCCAACTCTAACAGAAGATCTGTAACGTACTTCTCTGAGTACAAAAGCTCTACTTCGGACACAGAGAGGCTGAGGGGAGTCTCCGGACTCTTTGACGCATCTGGCGGGGACATGCTTCTCGACGATACGGACGAAGAGTTCGATAACACCCTTGTCGGGGTGGATGTTAATCTGTCAATTACCAATGATGGAAAGAATTCTACAGATTAACCTCCATCACGCTAAAGCAGCCTCAGCGGCTCTATTGCTGCGCCTGTCCACAGGCGCAGTAGACATCGTCCTGATACAGGAGCCCTACGTAGTGGGAGGAAGGGTGTGCGGTATTAGGACACCCAACTTTAAACTGCTTGTGGCCAACTGTTAAGGCACTCCAAGAACCTGCATTTTGGCCAGGAAAGATCTAAGTATCTTTCTCCTGACTAATTTAAGTGGTAAAGACCAAACAGCTGCTAGCCTGGAGATCGGTAATCGCATATATTGGGTGGTCTCCAGCTACTTGCCTTATGAATCTGTAGTACCGACTGCTCTATTCAGGGAAGTAGTGGAAGAAGCAACGTCTGACGAGATCGAGCTGATTATTGGCGCAGACACGAACGCTCATCATACTATCTGGGGTAGTACGGATATAAACAATAGGGGTGATTCGCTTCTTGACTTTATTCTAACTACCAACCTTAGTATTTGTAACATAGGTAATAAACCGACCTTCACAATTAAAGACAGACAAGAAGTACTCGACGTAACGTTTGCTACTGACCGACTGTCAGACAAAATTATTGGGTGGAATGTACTGGACGACCACTCATTCTCAGATCACCATTATATTGAGTTCAAACTCGCGGAAAAAGCGCCTAAACCTGCCGTCCACAGAAATGTAAGGAAGACAAAGTGGCACCTGTATGAGAAGAATTTCAAGAAAGTCCTCAACTCTAAACTTCTGTACGAACCGAATGACAAAGCCGGTCTGGATAATCTGGTCGATCATATCACCACATCATTCAATAGTTCCCTTGAAGAAGCCTGTCCGAAAACAAGGTACAAGGGTAAAACTAAACCCCAATGGTGGACTTCTGAGCTAACGGCTATGAAAAAGACCTGCAACAAGCTATTCAATAAGGCTAAATCTACTGGGGTCGCTAATGATTGGGATGCCTATAAAGAGCAACTCAAGATCTATAAGAAAGAGCTTAGAAAGGCGCAAAGGCGCTCTTGGTATACCTTCTGTGGTGAAGTGGAAAAGGTCTCCGACGCCGCTAGGCTGAGGAAGATATTATCTGCTTCACCCTGTACAGTGGGATATTTACAGGATGAGGCAAATAACTGGACCAAAAACAGCGAGCAGTCGCTCAATGTACTGCTCGACACACATTTCCCGGGCAACTCTGTAACAGAACCCGAGGATCAGCAGGACCAACAAGAGTGCGAGTGGACTGCGAGCGTCGCTAGCTTCTTGACTGAGAGATCCAGAATAAGCTGGGCTATTAACAGCTTTGAGCCCTTCAAGTCACCTGGACCAGATGGCATCACTCCAGCAGAAATGCAGAAAATGTTAAAGTACATTATCCCCTGGCTGGAGAAAATTTATGTAGGCTGTATCAGGCTTTCATACGTCCCTAATCGGTGGAGGGATACCAAAGTGGTATTCATACCTAAAGCGGGAAAGATATCACACACTAGGCCAAAAGACTTCAGACCAATTAGCCTATCATCCTTCCTATTGAAAGGTCTGGAAAGACTTTTAGATCATTTCATTAGGGAAAACCTGGATACAAAACTCCTGTCGGGGAACCAACATGCCTACAACAAGGGCAAGTCTACAGAATCAGCCCTGCACGAACTTATGAGCACTATCGAATCGTCCCTGCATTTCAAGGAATTCACCATGGTGGCATTTCTTGACATAGAAGGGGCTTTTAACAACATTCACTCAGATGCGGTAATTGCGGCACTGTCACATCTAAAAGTTAACAATAGTTTGATTAGACTAATTCAAAGTCTGCTCACCAGAAGACGCATAACAGCATGTCTAGGGTCCACAACTCTAACAAGGTATGTAAACAGAGGGACCCCGCAAGGAGGAGTACTGTCTCCACTAATTTGGAACCTAGCGGTGAATGAAATCCTGCTAGAGCTAGAACGTTGTGGCTGCAAGGTCGTGGCATATGCGGACGACGTGGCAATCGCAGTGAGTGGCAAATTCGTAAACGTCCTCAGAGACATCCTACAGGTGGCTCTGAACAAGTTGGTTAGATGGGCCAGAAGCAGCGGTTTGGGTGTTAACCCCAACAAGACAGAATTGGTTCTCTTTACTAGGATGAATAATGTCCCACATGTGGACCCTCCACCTCGGATAAATGGAACAGATCTAGTCTTTTCTGAAAGTGCAAAATTTTTAGGAATAATTCTAGATAGGAAAATGTTATTTAGACTTAACGTATTGGAACGTGTAAGGAAGGCCAACGTCGCCTTATATTCCTGCAAAAAGCTGTAGGGTCGCGGTGGGGACTCTCTCCTAAAATCGTCCACTGGATATATATAGCAGTAGTTCGTCCAATACTGTTATACGGTATTGTGGTATGGTGGACGGCAACTGACAAACTAACCATTACCAACCTACTAACAAAGGTTCAGAGAACTGCCTGCCTGAGCATAAGCGGAGCCTTAAGGACTACAGCGACCGAGTCTCTACAAGCCCTACTCCATATACTGCCGATTAATATTGTGGCGAGAGAAGTTGCAACCAAAGCGGCAATAAGATTAAACTGCCTATCACTGTGGAGGTACAAGAACTATGGTCACATGAGGATATCAAAGTGTAGTGCTATGGTAACCGACCGAGTGGACTATATACCAACTGTGTACACCTTCGAGAGAAATTACATCACTATGATTCCCGCCAGAGACAAATGGGTCGGCAGAATACCAGGTAATAGAACCCATCTCCACTTTTACACGGATGGTTCGAAGCTTGATGAAAAGGTTGGCTTCGGAGTACACTGTGAAGAACTTAGTCTGGATATAGCTCACAGACTACCAGATACCTGCAGTGTCTATCAAGCCGAAATAATGGCAATATGGGAAGTCGCCAAGTGGCTGAGTCGCAACATAGTAACCAACACTGGCGTTGTCATTTACTCGGACAGCCAGGCTGCCATCAATTCTCTGGAGGCAACATCCCTAAATTCACAAACAGCCCTCGACTGCCGCAGATCTCTTAACGAGATGGCTGAGCAGTTTAATATACACCTCATATGGGTGCCTGGGCATAGGGATATCCCGGGGAACTGCAAAGCCGATGAACTTGCTAGGAAAGGGACGACATTACAAATTCTCGAAGAATTTGCATATATTGGTGCGCCACTATCCACGTGCAAGCTTTGGCTCAGGCAAGAGGCAATCAGGCAGTCCAACGAAAGATGGACAAAAATCGGCACCTGCAGGGTAGCTAGACAAATCTGGCCAAGGTATGACCTGAAAAGGTCAAAATATCTTCTCGCACTAGAGAGGAAACGATTGTCTACGTTAGTAAAGGTTCTGACGGGACACTGCTTGATCGGCGAACACGCCAAAAGATTGGGTATTGACTCCAATGACTTCTGCCGAAGCTGTGGAGATGAGGAAGAAGTGGAGAGCATTGAGCACTTGCTTTGCGACTGTCCCGCTTTGAGTAAACGACGACTGGACATACTGGGGTCGGCCTTTTTAGGCAGCCTAGCAGATCTTTCTAGTACTGATATTCGTACTATCGATAAATTTATATATCAAACAGGTTGGTTTCGATGAGGGGCATTTCAGCCCGTGGTAACACTAGGGACCTAAACTGGTCTATGTGAGCTTGTAAAAAAATACGGCTGCCACCCTAACCTAAACCTAAACCTAAAAAGGGTTAACAATAAGTGAAATATTGTTTATTTAATAACTTCTATACTACTAACTTGAATCCCCTGAAATTTTACACATAGTATTAGTTTATTAGTCACCTTTTGGTACCTCCCACACAAATGGACCTTTTTGTAACAAAAGTTAACAGCTTTTAACTTTAATACCAGTGCATACAAATACTTGAAATTTCGTACAGTGCAATGTTTTTATAGTACCTAGAGTCTAGAGAAAAGTGTCCATTATTGGCACGCCCCTTTTTGGTACCTCCCACACTAATGGACATTTTTGTACTAAAAGTTAACAGCTTTTACTTTAATACCAGTGCATAGAAATAGTTGACATTTCGTACAGTACAATGCTTTTATAGCACCTAGATTCTAGAGAAAAGTGGTCGTTATTGGCACGCCTCAATAATGGACCATTTTACACCAAAAGTTAACAGCTTATATCTTTAATACCAGTACATACTTTAAAGTTATTAAATGCAATTTAAATTGATAATAGTTTAATTAAAACAAAAAAATAAATAAATTTACTAATATATACATGTATTTTTTGGGACTCAAGGTGAGGGGATTCATAAGTCGGTTTACCCGACTGAACCTTCTTACTTAAACACATTTTAAATTGTCAATTTAAAACATACAAAAATAAGTTAATAAATTATAAGTTCCATGATTTTATTGCAGCCTTCGATTGTGTGTTTTCTAAAACATGATAGTTTTGTAAGCGTTTCTATTTAAAGGTCTGCTTCACGACTTAAACGTAAGAAAAAATATCTCTCGCAACTAATAAGTTGAAATTAATAGGTTTAGGCGTATTTTTATAAACCTTACATAGGGGAGGGAGTGTATAAATCATTTACTATTGGCCAACGTGAACAACGATCGTATATATGTTAGAGGAAATCCGCTCAGGACATTTTAAGATGTTTGTAACCTATGCGTATGGTATGGCTAGCTCTTATGTGACCGAATTACCCCATAGTGTAAGTTCTAGTAACATTTCGGCAAATGGTCAACATTCTGTGTAATAAAAAAGTATTTTATATTCTACGCTGTAATACACACATATACATTGGTGAGCCGCAACACACAGAATACAGTTTGGTTGCCTCAACCGTATTATTTGCCAACCGAATTTTGGTGGTTCTGTCTACTATCATGCGATTCCATCAGTACAACCAACATTTTGGTTGTGGTATACTTCTGCTTCCATGTTGACAACAATTATATTTGGTTGCGCCAACTACGAAAATGGTGGCTTAAATTATCTGTAGTAGCTGCCGCAACCAACTGTTTTAAAAAATTGGTTGTTCTGACAATTTTTCAGTCATATACTACCGACAATTAATTAAAAACAGTTTTCATTCATTTTTGTTTTAATTATTGAACAAAAAACAAAACAATTCATAACAAAATTAAAAATCCCATATTACAAATTCATCACTATTATGAGATGTGGAAATATAGTACACGAAAAAAAACACAAAACTTTTATGGAAATATCGCTTAACCCGTGCTTTCAATTTCATGATTGTTGCGAGAACTAGTGAACGATATCGAGAACTAGTGAACTAGTTCGACACAAGTCTACCCTGTACCATAGTGTGGTACAGGGTAGACTTATTTCTAATTAATTCCCATTATTTCTGTTCAAATATTTAATTATAACCTACACCAAACTGTGGTACAGGGAATTATAACTTTGTGCATTTGGAGAAGATATAGACCCATCGTTTAATATACCGATCGACTGAGAATCACTTTCTGAATCGATTTAGCTGTGCCCGTCTGTGCATGTATTCTTGTAATCAAAGTACAGGCAGCAAATATACTCTGATCTCAAAGAAGGACAATCCCTATTGAAATTGGTAAAAATCGGTTCATGTTAAGAAATAGCTTCCATATATATCTACCTTCATGCACTATATAAGCAAATTTTTTTAACCGATCTGTATAAAATTTGGCAGAAAGAAGTTCTTCATGTACAAGATGACAATACTAAATTTGAAGAAAATCGGTTAAGATATAGCCGCCAGATATATATGTTTTCCGATTTGGCCCTTTAGCACTATGGAAGCTGTATTTCAAATTCAATCATTGTGAAATTTAGCAGGGTGAAGTGTCTTACTATGACCTACATTGTTGAGTTTTTATCACTTCGGAAGCTTTGTAAGGTTAATAATTTATACTCCAAAAGTACATTTTGGTAAGTTATTTAGAAGAAATTCATTATATGCCGAAAAATGTTCATACTTATAATTTGGAAGTACTTATAATGTTATTCTTTTGGAAGTACTTTCTTTTATTTTTTGCTGGGACATTAAAAAATCTACAGATTTCGCGAGATATCGTCAAAATTTAGAACCCTGTACTGTATTCGAAATACATACATACGTACTAATATTATAGCAGGCAAATGTGTTATGTGCCGCTGCACAAAACCGGAACCGGAACTTAGATAATCATTTATATTAATAATGAGTTATGGCCTCTGTCGTGGTATGTGCCAATAGTTATTGTATGCAATCAGATGGAAATGTATTTATTTATGATATCGCACGTTGCACTTGATTCAACCCAAAAAACACAAAGTTGTTGTTTTTATTATTGAATATATTTTCGTATGTATTTTTCCCTTTATATACGAGTACGTATATGAGGACATACATATTTATGTATGAACATCCAGCCAAATAAGTACATTTGTATATGAATGTACATATATTCATATGCGTGTGTGTGTATTAAATAGCATTTACTCGCATTAGGGACATTAAGCGACTGTTACAAAATCAGATCACAAATAAGGGGAAGACAAAGGCAAATACTCGTATCATTGTACATGGCAACAAAGTATTAAATATATAACATAAAATGCGAGGGTATTTAATTAAATGCGGATTAGTCTTGAAGATAAAATAAACTCCTTGCGAAAAAACAAAGCGAAACCAATGTTTCTTTATACTGTCTCTCTAAAATAAGACCGTTGCATTTGAAAAAGACATCTGTCTCTAAGGATATCACACAAGTAAACACAACCCTGTTTACCAGCCATACTGGGGTTCTCTTCAGAAAATTACAGGCAATCGTTACTGAATTTGATAAAAGTGCTTCTTTCTTCCTCTTACCGATACTTTTTATCCATACTCCAATTTTGTTCAAGATGAAACTGGGAATGTTATACAAGTAGGAGAAAATTTCACTTACTTGTATAATGATATTATAAACGGCATGGACACCATGTTATGAATGAATTTATCAAATATAACAATATCTGAACGGGGAAAATCGTAATTTTATTATTTTTGAATTGGAATGGGGATTACATGACAAGTGAGTCTATTTTTTTAAAGCGATGTCTTCTGTTCGTGATGAAACTTGCATCACCTTTAGTCCTATTGGATACTAGTTATGTCACAAAATTTCAACGAGTTCGGTTAAGGAATGTCCGAGTCATTTTGGTTAAACGGCCCTGTTTTCCCACCCATATAACTATTACCAACTGTATTTAGAAATTTTTGCCCAAAGTGTTTTCGATAGATTTTTCTTTAATCTTTTTAGAAAAATAACAAAATTCTGAAAAAGATTTTTGTGAATTTTGAAGGAAATGACCTAAGATTTCGTTCGAGCAAAACAAATATAAAAAATATGGTTTTTAACAAAAAAAATTAAATTAGCAAATTTTCTTTTAAAAGAAGAAGCTTTTGAGGACACGTTGGACAAAATTTTCTAACTACAATAGTTAATAAGTTAGATGGGAAATAGGGCTATTTGACCAACACCGAACATTCTATGTTTGCAGACTTATTTAATTAGCTACAACCTCTTAAATTATTCATCGATTTTTTGCGGAGTGGTCTATTTTATTCATTATTGATCAGACTTTACGATAAATTAATAAAATTATAATAATTATGAAATCTTCGATGTTTTTAGCTGCTTTTAATTAGGTTAGGTTGAAGAGAGGAGACGTTTAAACGTCTCATGTCCATCGGTGCTAGACAGGAATCTTCCAGTCATATCCTCTGAGATGAGTCAAGTCTGGAACCGAAATATCGGGATCTAGCTTGTGTATAAGCCGGACAGTGACACAGAAAATTTTCCATCGTTTCGATGTTTTCCCTGCATGTCCTGCATTCGTCGTTTCCTGCTAGTCATATGCGATGAAGATGTGCTTGTAAGCTTGTGTATCCCGTTAGAACACATATCATCTTGCTAATCTCGATCTTGTTTAGTTTCAGAAGACTTCTTGTTTTCTTTTGATTTGGGTCACCCCACAGTATTTTTGCTGATGCTCCTACTGTTGCGCTATTCCACACAGTTTTGTGAGCCATCACTGCCCAGTGCTTCAACTCATCCTTCGTGGCTTCGAAAGATTTCCAATTTTCCAAGTTTATTACTCGAAGTTCTCTGCCCTTTGAGTAAGTTATTTGGGTTGAAAATCATTTATCGTTCTTTTACAGTTGAACAAGTGCGGGTGGAGGTGAGTATGTTTATTCCTCGCAAGCACAAGTGTAGATAATGTCTCTTGGTAGACGAGTGGACTGTATAGGATGATTGACGTTAATATTGTTGATGGGATATTTCTTCGTACAAAATTAACTCGACAACAATATCAACCCAGAACGAGAAGAGAAGAATGCACAAAGTGATTAATAAAAGAGGTTTAGATTTCAAACGTTATAAATGCATTTTATTTAAGATTAGAGAAGATAAGAGAAGAGAAGAGTAGATGCTCACATTTGCCCGGTCTAGAGTGAAGTGGACGAGCAAACCAATTGTTACTTGACAAGTAACTTACCTAACGAAAGTAAATAGAATCCAATTCCTTAATCTATTACAATAATTCAAGATCTTAATCTAATACAATATTTATCTAACTAAGGTATCTATACATTTAAAAACTATAAATTCATTTATTTAATTCGTAGTTATTAATAATATAAAAAAATACGAAATGATTGGACAATTCAATAATAATAATTGGACAATTCACATTTGTCCAACAGTCTAACACAGTTCTGGATTTGACCCTTTCCCATGTTATTGCTTTGATCGTCATTCGGCTATCTGTGAAGGTGTTGGCATATTTAGGCTTTGTGGTATTACTGAGCCAGTTCACACACTCGTGATTGCTCGAACTTCTGCTTGAGATACCCTGTTGTGGTCAGGAAGGCGGAATAAAGTTGGTTCAGCAATAAAAATCTCAGACCCGTCCTTCCTCCTAGTTTGGACCCATCCGTGTAGTAGCTGGTTCCCATTTGCACATGATCCAGTGTTCCGTTTTCCCAGGAGCGTCTGTCTGGCACAAACGAATCACATGTAGGTGTAAGCCGCACTTCAGGAATATATTCGGAGATTTTTGGTGTTTGAATGTGACCAACTAGAGATGCTAAAATCTTCTGATGGTACGACTTGTCTCGATTTATCCATGCACCCAACCTACGCTATTGTTGGTGTGGTCGTAATTCCGCGCTTATGCTTAGACAGGACATATGTTGAATTTTTTGCAAAGGTATTACGTTGCACACTTTGACCATTGATGTCAACCTTACTATAGATGCGTAGCTTATTACACAGGCCTACAAAAAGAAAGAAATTTTTGCCTTGAGTTTTGCAGCTGATTTTATTTGTACTTTTAACGCGGATATCAAAACTGAATACCATTTTTCCCTAGCAGCTCTAGTTTTTTAGTTACAGAAATATCCAATTTACCCTACTATGTATTTAAAAAGTGCATATGCTTTTCTGATATACACGTAACAAACGTGTGTTAACATAATTTTTTTCTCTGTTACAGGTAGTGTTCATTTTATTATCTTATTTTATATTTATGATAAGGAATTGCAGTAAAATAATGTCATCTTCTTATTACTAATACTGTAAGTGATTGAGAGCTAATTTTCAAAAATGTCGTTTAGCTACAGAAGCTGTGTAAATCATTCCGAGCAATTATGTGTTATAAAAATGTTTTACTTTCTTCTTTTCACAATTATTTTGGGTATTTCTAAGTGGTGTCAGGTTTGCAACACCCTACCCCATAACATGAAAACAGGAGCTGCTAGGAAAAAACCGACTGCAGACTCGTATTCAGGAGGTTGAATTTGCTAAAGAATAGTTAAAAAAGTATCGGCACCAAAATGTGTGTATACCTGTGTTATTAGTCTTATCACGCTCATGTAAAACCAGCGCGTCATATTTGAACATAGTCCCCATTTTGAACCTATAGCTCTTCTGCACAATGGCCAACGTCTGTGGGCCTTGGTTACTCTTTCTTCAAGATGATCTTTCCCGTACAGTTTCTGATCCAAGAATACTCCCAAGTATTTTAGCTCTTTAGATATAGCAATAGTCTTATTCAGGAAGCGAGGCCGGGTAAAACTTGGGATCTTCGTTTTCCTTGTAAATAGACATATTTCTGTTTTGCCTGGGTTAAAATGTAATCCCCTTGGTATGCTATGTTAAGTGCCTCCTCAGCTCTTCTACATAATAGTTTTGGATGTATGCCCCTTTGAAGTATTACAAGGTAGTCTGCATAACAGACTGGCTTAAGTCCATCGTTGGTGAGCTTTTAGGAGAATGTGTATCGTCGTAACCTATAAAAGAGGCGATACAATACCCTCCTAAGATATACCACGATTTAGCTTGTCTCTACGTCATATGACCCACAAATAATCCACCTATTCCTTGCATACCGATATTCGTACTATCGATAAATTTGTATATCAAACAGGTTTGTTTCGATGAGGGGCATTTCAGCCCGTGGTAACACTAGGGAACTAAACAAGTCTATGTGAGCTTGTAAAAAAATACGGCTGCCACCATAACCTAAACCTATACCATATTGTTGATCCAGTTTTTCAGCGCCCGGTCAACCTGGAACTCGTGTAAGGACTGGATAAGTGTATCGGTCTGCACATTGTTAAATGCGCCCTCAATGTCTATGAAAACAGAAGGTGTATACATTTCTTTACTGAAGGTGCACTACCTCATGCAGAGCTGTTTCCACTGATCTTCCTTTGACATAGGTTGTTTGAATTTTAGCCTGTCATCCGATATTTGACTTTTGACCACGTCATTAATTATTCGCTCCATTGTTTTTAACAGGAAAGAAGTTAGGCTAATGGGTCGATAAGCCTTTTGGGTCGTATAACTTGCCTTGCCAGGCTTTGGTATGAAGACCACCCTTGATTTCTGTCATTTTTTTAGGTATAAGCATGGGTTAGGCATGCAGTGAATATGAGTTGATACCAGATCAACCTCATTCTGCAGAAGTGGTGGAAATATTCCATCCGCCTTTCAAGGCTGCCGGTTGAAGGGCGATAAGCTTTTTATCGCTTCTTTAATATCTGTTATATCCGTAATAGGTACTTGATGCAAAACATTTTCATTCTGTAACTGTTCCTCTGTTGGTCCAGCATAACCAGTCGGAAAATGCGTTTTCATCAAGAGCCTTACAGTATCCTCTATAGTTTCCATTCTTTTACCAGTGTCTACCACCAGTGTTTGTGTTTGGATATGAGTTTTTGAGAGGAACTTTTTCATTTTAGACATGCTTTTTAACGCTGTCTACCTTCTCACAGAAAAGCCTCCAGGAGTTAGGTTTCGCCGATCTAATGATTTTATTGTATTCTTTGAGTCTTCTGTGGTAGTCGTCTTAATATACTGATTGTTTTTTACGTTGAGGTCTGTTGTAAAATCTGCGGACATCCTTGCCAATCGAGCGAATTTGTCCTGTACAAGAGCCTCCGTAATCTTCTTCTCATTGATATCAATATCTTCTGTCTTTGTGGCTCTTTTTATTTTGATCACCACCTTTGCAGGGAACTTCCTGCAAAAGTGGCGGTACTACTGGTGAAGTGGTGGTATTATTGACAGACAGTATATATTATTCAGACAGTATATTTGGACTTGATTCATCTGTCCTGCCAATCGGACCCTTTCCAATTTTGAAAAAGACTGTCCAGATCAAGAAGTACCCCATGCCCTTCGCCATGACAAGATTGTTCTTGGATTCTGGGTCTATGCCCAACACGAGGAGAGTACCCTCGGTATCATCCTTCCTATAGAAGACTTCCCACTTTCTCAGGGAAAGTTTTGAATTCTGTTTGCCAATGATGTCGAGTATGTACCCTGATGAGAACTTACTGGGACATCCCTTAAACTCGTTTAACGTCGTTTTTATGAGTTCAGGAATGTCGCTTTTCCTTACAAATTTTAGCTTTGCGCCGTCCCAAGGTGAGGGGAAGCTATCCACAAATTTTACGAGGACACCAGCGCAGCGTTGTGATGCCAGCCTTAGCATCAAAACACCCCTCTCAAAATTGCAACACATTACTTCGGTTGGTTGTTCATCCATAGATTGAAGTAGGTACTCCGCTGGTCTTCGGGGATTCTTCCAGATGCACTACAGCTATCAATTATGGCATAGCATAGATCGTCTCGGAAATGTTTAGCTTTTTTAGAATAAGATGGTGGCTTCATATCCTTCTTTATGGTCAATTGATTTTTCCGTGTCTGTAGAGTCTTTTTATTAACTTCACGGATGATTTGGTTGACTTCATCTGCGTTACGGGTCAACTTTACCACCCACGATCAAAGGACCCCGACTAGAGACTTCCTTTTTGTGGTTACGTTAGGCTTCTCCAAATTACTGGAAGACGGCGAGCCCTTTTTCTTCTTAGTCAATTTTAAGTAATGTGTTACTAGCTGGTTGTGATGCCAACTCACACCATATTACTTTGGGTAGTACTGACACCAATAAAAGGGGACAAGCCCTTGTAGAATTTTTGAATACTAACGATCTCCTCACTCTCAACATAGAGAACAAGGTGACCTTTGTTAACAAAATTAGGGAAGAAGTATTAGATATAACGATATGCTCGGAAAACCTCATTGATGAGATCCATGAGTGGAGGGTTTCGGATGAACACTCCTATTCGGACCACCGTTATGTAACGCTTAAAATTGCACGGCCACCGCCAAACCTAATAAATTTCCGTAATAAGGCTAAAACCGACTGGACCAAATTCGG
This sequence comes from Eudasyphora cyanicolor, assembly GCA_963930755.1. NCBI lineage: Eukaryota > Metazoa > Arthropoda > Insecta > Diptera > Muscidae > Eudasyphora > Eudasyphora cyanicolor. Next base: position 99,561,663 of record OZ005737.1, read on the forward strand.
CAATCTACTTAGAAATCGATTGGGCCAGCCTAAACACGATTATCAAAGTACAGAAGACATTGATATCAATGTGAGGAGTATTACGGAAGCTCTTGTAAAATCATTCGAAGATAGTTGCCCGCTTCGAGAATGGAAATCTGCCTATGAGAAACCCTGGATGACAGGGCAAATTCGCTCGATTGGCAAAGATGTCCGCAGACTTTACAACAGAGCTCGACGTAAAAAGCTATCAGTATATTGGGATGACTACCACAGAAGACTCAAAGAATACAATAAAATCATTAGACTGGCGAAACGTAACTCCTGGAGGCTTTTCTGTGAGCAGGTAGACAGCGTTAACAGCAAGTCTAAAATAAAAAAGTTCCTCTCAAAAACTCATATCCAAACCGAAACACTTGTGGATGAAACGTGTAAAAGAATGGAAAGTATAGATGATACCGTAAGGCTTTTGATGAAAACTCATTTTCCGAGTGGTAATGCTGGGCCAACAGAGGAACAGTTACAGACCGAAAATGTAATGCACCAAGTACCTATTACGGATGCTATGGTTAAAGAAGCAATAAAAAGCCTCTCTCCTTTTCAGGCTACGGGACCGGACGGAATATTTCCAGCGCTTCTTCAGAATGAGGTGGATCTGGTATCAACTCATTTGGTTGGAGTTTTCTCTGCATGCCTAACTCATGTATATACCCCAAAAAATTGGCAGGAATCAAGGGTGGTCTTCATACCTAAGCCTGGCAAGGCGAGTTATACGATCACAAAGGCTTATCGACCTATTAGCCTAACTTATTTCCTGTTAAAAACAATGGAGCGAATAATTGACGACATGATCAAAAGTAAGATAGCCGATGACAAGCTAAAATTCAAGCAACACGCATATGTTAAAGGGAGATCAGTGGAAACAGCTCTACATGAGGTAGTACACCACATAGAACAGTTCTTCAGTGAAGAAATGTACACACTTGCCGTTTGTATAGACATTGAGGGCGCTTTTAACAACGTTCAGACCGATACACTTATCCAGTCCTTAGACGAGTTTCAGGTTGACCGGGAGTTGATAAACTGGATCAACAACATGCTAAGGAATAGGTGGATTATTTGTGGTTCATATGACGTAAAAATCAGAGACAAGCTAAATCGTGGTATGCCTCAGGGGGCGCATTTTATCGCCTCTCCTATGGGTTACGACGATACACAGTCTCCTTAAAGCCCTCACCAATGAACGACTTAAACCAGTCTGTTATGCAGACGACGTTATAATACTTCTAAGGGGCACACATCCAAACCAACTATGCAGAAGAGCTGAGGAGGCACTTAACATAGCATATAACTGGGCACAACCAAGGGGACTAAATGTCAACCCAGACAAAACAGAAATATGTCTATTTACAAGGAAAAGGAAGATTCATTCTTTTACCGTGCCTCGTTTCCTGGATAAGAATATTGCCATATCTAAAAAGATAAAATACTTGGGAGTAATCTTGGAACAGAAACTGTACTAGAAAGATCATATTGAAGAAAGAGTTACAAAGGCCCACAGATGTTGGTCGTTGTGCAGAAGAGCTATAGGTTCAAAGTGGGGACTACGTCCAAATATGACACACTGGCTTTACATGAGCGTGATTAGACCAATAATAACCTACGCCTCTGTAGTGTGGTGGACATCAATGGACAAAAACTACAACGTAATACCATTGCAAAAAGTGCAACGTATGTGCTGTCTAGGCATAAGCGGGGAATTTAGAACCGCACCAACAAGAGCGTTGGAGACTATACTGCACATCCAACTAATAGATATCCGTATAAAGTATGAGGCAGCCCCCACAGCAAGACGTCTACAAGTGATGGATGAATGGATAAATCGAGACCACAAGTCGTACCATCAGAAGATATTACAATCACTGGTCGGTCATATTCAAACAACGGAAATCTCCGACCGCATTCCTGAAGTGCGGCTTACAGCTTCCTGTGATTCGTTCGTGCCAGACAGACGCTCCTGGGAAAACGGAACACTAGCTCATGCGCCAGTGGGAACCAACTGCTACACTGACGGGTCCAGGCTAGGAGGAAGGACGGGTCAGGGACTTTTTATTGATGAAACAGAAGTCGAACTTTACTTCCGCCTCCCAGACCATAACTCAGTATTTCAAGCAGAAGTTCGAGCAATCACGGAGTGTGTTAACTGGCTCAGTAATACCACAAAGCCTAAATATGCCAACATATTCACAGATAGCCAAATGGCGATCAAAGCAATAACATCGGAAAAGGTCAACTCCAGAACAGTGTTAGACTGTAAAATAACGATAAATAATTACTCAGTCCATGGTCAACTGCGTATTTTCTGGGTACCGGGACACAACGGAGTGATTGGAAATGAACGAGCAAACAGCTTGGCTTCAAAGGGCAGAGAACTTCGAGTAATAAACTTGGAAAATTGGAAACCTTTCGAAGACACGAAGGATGAGTTGAAGCACTGGGCAGTGATGGCTCACAAAACTGTGTGGAATAGAGCAACTGTAGGATCAACTGCAAAGATACTGTAGGGTGACCCAAATGAGAAGAAAACCAGTAGTTTTCTGAAACTAAACAATATCGAGATTAGTGAGATGATAAGTGTTCTAACGGGACACTCTAGCTTACAGGCACATCTTCATCGCATAGGACTAGCAGAAAACGACGAGTGCAGGGAATGCAGGGAAAACATCGAAACGATGGAACATTTTTTGTGTCACTGCCCAGCTTTCACACATGCAAGATCCCGATATTTCGGTTCCGACATATTGTCAGACTTGACTCATCTTAGGGGATCTGACTGGAAGATACTGAGAAAATACGTGCCTAGTACCGATTTTCTGTAACCCGTGGGGTATAAAAATCATAAATAAGGAGCGCACAACAGGCCGAACCACTGGCGTTTTAGGGGCCTTCATGTTAGGATTATATAGTTACGGCAAAATGTCAACTTTTCAACCTTTCGACTTTTGAAAAAATCAATATGTCGACTTTTAGCCTATTCGAGCTTTTAGTACAAAAAAGTCGATTAAAGTCGACTTTATCCATGAAAATACGAATATTGCTAGTTGTCTTCATTAATTTGTAGTAAAATAAATGAAAAGATAAAAATTGATAATGATCACGTGATTAAAAATTCACACAAAAATTCCATAAAAGTAAAAAAAAAAACAGAAAAACCAAAATAACAAAATAATTTTTTTGCCAAGTCCAATTGCATTTAATATGTCATACTTATTCACGGAACATGTCCAAATCAATTGGTCTTAAAAAATAAGCTTATTTAAACCATTTAGAGAGATTTGGCTCCGAATTTGCGTGGCGATAAGCTGGAAGTAAACTCTGATCTAATAATATTAATATTCTCATGGCTGTATTGGAATATAATTGTCAGCAATATTAAAAATTGTTTGGAACCGGCGAAAACGTCATGCCAAAATATTTATAATTATAAAAAAAGCATTATATAGTTATGGCACATGCGATTACTGTGTATTCATATTATCACGCTTATTTTTAACTACTAAATTGGTCCGATATTGGTGTTGATAGAACTAGATTTTATTCATTTTAGCCAAATATTATATAAATTTGGCAAGACTCGTACAAGAAAAAGTCGACATGGAACAGTCGAATTTTAGACTTTATCAGTAACAAAAAGTCGACTTTCGATTTCGACTTTTTTGTACCAAAAAGTCGACTAATCGATTAGTCGAAAGTCGCCTTATTTCATGTATGTGTTGGAGGTAGAATTGACAGATTCATCCTGTAATAGGTTCTGTCGGTACAACTTATTCAGTTTCCTTCTTTGTGCCCCTGACAGTCTCTTTGAGTTAGCAACAATACACGGAGGAAAATCGCCATTTTTTTATATGTTTGAATTCAAAGAATATATACTTGGAACCAAAATTTTTAAATATTATATATTTTTGAACAAATATATTTTATTTGAAAATCAGGAAATTTTGTTTGGAACGCATATATTAATATATTACAACAAAATGTATTTGCGAACTTGCTGTCACAAATAAAATATGTGTTTACAAACAAACAACGATATTGTTTAAGAATTTGTCCAAATACATTATATTTAAAACAATTTTAAGCTTTGTTGACTTTTGACTAAACCTTAAATTTCTAAAAAACGTTCCTTTAAATAAAGGGATCAATACATTGCCACAATACTTATATACACATTAATCATTGTTTTGGAAATATTATTTCCAAATAAAACAATTTTAGGATGTAAACATAATATTGTTTAGAACAACATCCTCACAAACATATTATATTTGTGGGTGTCAAATATTATATATTTGGAGTGTACCCTAAACATATGTATGTTTCCAGCAGAATATGTTTGTAGTATATTACAGAAGCGATTTTTTCAGCGTGTAGTGATATTGCTTTAATTTGATGATTCAGATTCCCCACTGGCTTTTAAAGGCTGGGGTTGCTTAGAGCACCAGCTGAGTTCTGCTTAATCTGTCTAATCTTTTGTTTTGCCTGCGGCTGGATGTGTTCATGTTCATTTTCGAATACGGGATCCAAATGTCAAAATTCAACACCTTCCAAAGATATCTCAATTTAAAAACATAGCATATATGGGTGGGGCCACGACCGTTGCATAGTGGGAGGAATTTAGAAAGGGAAATAATTCGGTAGTTTCTTAAGCAGACATCCTATTGCGACAAAATTTGGCATGCTTGTAGAAGAGGGGTAAAATTTTTTTAAAAAAAGCCTAAAAAAACTTTTATCGAATTTTGTGATGAAAATTGGTATGCGCGGTCGGGATGGTAAATAAAAAATACAATTTCAGTATTTTTGCAACATTTTCATTTTCCTCGAAGATATGACCTATAAGTCCACTCATGCCACATTTTGGTTTTTTAATTTTCTGGAGATCTGCATGTACATAAAGCGTAGATGCAACATATAACTACTATTTTATATTTTGCAAAACGATTTCGGATGCTGCAAAAATTTGAAATTTGCACAGAGATTTGAATTTTTTGCAACTTTCTCTATCTGCATTTTGAAATATTTTGTATCTTAAATATTTTAAAATTCTGTTTTTATATACATATATTGATGAATAAAAAGTGTGTACTCTTAATACGGACATTTGTATTTCCGTGTTTTTCTAATATTACTTCATATCACATTTTACTTTCTCGGCAGCATTATACGTAGTAAACATCTATTATGATTGAGTGTATTTGTTAGATTTGATGTAAAAATGCGCCCAAATTATAGGGACCAGATTAAAAAAACGACATTTTAAATTTCTAAAGAGTGGACTATAAATGACCGCTGGCTAAAATTTATCTTACGCAATATATATTATACTCAATTTCAACTGAATTCGGTACGCTGAAGTCGAGATTCACCTCTATATTGTTAAAAAAATCTCGCGTTCGGGAGTTATATCGATCCAGATTATAACTAAGAACATAGTTCCTTAAAAAGAAATAATTTGGGGAACTTTTAGTTCGGTAGGTTTAGTTTCATTTGGAAATATTATTTTTTGTAACAGTTACTAATGTTTGGCTATTAGATTTAGAAAATTTCTTGCACTTAAGGGTATTTATGGAGGCTGGATAAAAGGCATTATAGTGTTTTTAATTGTTTTTACATCTTTATAGCGCAATTCCAAACTTCTTTTAGATTAAATGTGAACTTCCGTCGTAGAATAATCAAAATCAGTTTATCCTGTAAGACAGCTCGGAAAGCCTGTCTCTGTACTGTGCCATTAATTCCGTCACACGCGACTTTGTCATGTTAGAAAGAAAGAAATGTCACTCAGCTTTTACCTCAAAATCGTTTTCGTGGTTACTCAAATTTAAAAAGTTGTGTTTGATTTTGTACTGTGTGGCGGCTCCGTCCGAAAAATATATTATTTTCTGTATATTTCTTGCACCAAATTTAAATTTTTATGTATTTAAAATAGTGTACCGAACATGCATCATGGAGCAGATATTCAGAAATCATAGCAAAATTTATATTTTTGATAACTCCTTGGTCATTATAGTTTATTACATATGGATGTAGTTTATTTGCCCAATGTTGTGATTGTATGGTGTTTTGTATCTGACAGGTATAATTTTCTGCAAAATCTAATGAAATAACAAATTCTCCTTCTGCTATCGATTCTTTAGAGAAAAATGCAGCTTTTATTGCCAAAAAATGGTGGTTTAGGGTTTCCGGTAAGTCATCAGTAATAATTTTCAGAACATTTTCTGTTGTTTCATATAGATTTAAAAGTTCACAGCATAATGAAAAAAATTATCTATATATGTAAGTTTTATTGGGCATTAGTCTTTACTGTCTGTGCTTGACCACTGCTTAAATATAATTTTTGACACTGCGCCTGACTCGAGTACTTGTTTTAATTTCCGGTACATTTCTTTACTCCCAGTACAGTTTTCGAACTTGGAAAAGAAGCAATCTACAGTTGCTTCGGAACAAGTAAAAAAACTTAACACCATTTTTTGACAAGGCGTCTCTGACTGCAAGACAATTGAGCCTCATGTTTTCGTGTATTTTACATACACAAACATTGTGTGTTCCTGATTTCCCGGCTTGTGTGCACTCTTTTGGACGAAACTGAGCAAATTTTGTTAGGGAAAATTTATGTGAGGAAACTAGTTTTTAAATTCTTCATATAATTAATTTTTATTAGAGTAAAGAAGTACGCGACAATTTTCTTTAGATGAATAAAATTGTTTGATATTTTCTAAGATATTTGCTTCAATTTTTCGATTTTTTTTGGTTCGGGCCTATTACCATACCCACATTCCATATTCACTTTTTTGCGTTCGCTGTCATACTCCTCGCGAAATTATACTCCTTGCTCATTCTATATACACTCCATTTAAGAGGAATTGTCGCTAACAACACAATTTTATCACTTCTTGAATGTGCAAGAGAAAGTGCGGTTTTCAGTTCCTGCGGAAACATTTCTGTACTATCACTTTCTTCAGTGGTTCGCATTTTTTTTTGTCATGGCTCCATGATTTTAAATTCAGGGTCTTTTCCATCAGTAATTGTCACTTTCTTTACAGTTGTTTTCTTCAAAACTGATACATCCAAGTAGTGTTCCTGACATCCTAGACTTACAACTTGCGCACACAAATTTTCCAACGAACGCACATTCCACTTCTCACTGACTGTTAGCAGGTTATTGTGGACATTACGATGGCTACTTTCGACATTTTATCGCAAGTGAGCTTTCTCCTCCGACAATTACAAGGAGAAACAAAAATTTGACTTAAAATTAGTTCCACTGTAAGGTGGTGTTTATATGTCACCTATGTTGATTAATTACACGGGTATTTTCAAACACAGTGAATGTGATTTTAGAAAAAAATTAAATAAAGTGTTCGCTCGTTTACTACGTATAATGCTGCCGATAAGGGAAAATATGGTGTGAAGTGATATTAGAAAAACACGGAAATTCAAATGTCCGTATCAAGAGAACAAACTTTTTATTCTTGAATATACATATACTACACTGAAAAAAATAATAATAAAATTAATGACGGCACATTCTTAAATTAAGTATGCGACCTCGGCATAAATTCAATCACAATTTTCATTAAAATAATGAAAATTTATATATTTTTTTACGAAATTTTCCTTAATCTAAAGTTTTTTGAATTAATGATTATCTAACCAATAGTTTTGTGTACGCCCTTCTTTAAATGTACGCCTTTAAATTAAAGAAAAAAATAATTATTTTTGTGGCAATCCAATGTGGAAATATTTCAATACTTTTAAGGATTTTCTACATTAAAATAATGACGTAGACATGTCATAGTTTTAATGTCGAATCGGACTTAATTGACAGTATGATTTATTTGAGTAATAAATTTAAGGCTATGCTCCCCTTAAAGAAATAAATAGTTGCCTTGGTAATAAATTTTATGATTATTGTCATTATTTTTAAGAATACATACGAGAGAATTATGCTCTCTCTCTCTCTTTCGGAGAATTAGAGTTGTTTGTTAATGTATGAATAAATAATTGTTATGGAGTATGGTGTGTTAGAAGAGCACTCTGAGTATAGAGAATATTCTGTTGTTCGTTTTCTTTCAAATTGTCAGTTACTTGGAAGCGATGGAGGGAAGTGGTTGTGTTTTGAGACGCGGATTGTGGAAAAAAATGAAATTGCTGTGAATATGTAAGTATACGTGCACGTTGCTTGGCACCATCCCATAGCAACAACAACAACTGAAACTCAAAATAACGCCAGCTGTGTATCACGAGGATTCGTGTACATGTGTGTATGTATGTGGTTATACCGTCGCACAGACGCAGCAAAATTTAGAAGGAGTTGAGCTAGGGCTTTGAAATTTCGTACATATCATTTATTTCGCCAAATTAGCTAAAAACCAATTTGTTGTTGATATCCGCCCATAATCACGCCATCCTCTGTTAGTATTTTTCACAATTTCACATTTATATTAATACAAATCGCTGGAAGAGAATGTATTTGAGTCCTCAATTATATAAAAATTACAAGTGCCACGCCCAACGCACATTTATCAATTTAAATTTTATACGATGTTCGAAATTACAGGATAATTTTGCATAAAATGCTTTGTATCTTCTGATCGGTGTAAAGCAGTACATACAACTAAGTACATAACTAAAGCGTAAAATATTAGCTCAACATTTGCAAAAAAAATCATGGTGAAATAGTTTACAGCTTTTTGTTAATTAATCAATCATTCCAACTATCCAGAAAAAAACAACATGGATTTAGCAATGTCTTCATTAATAATAAGTCATTTTTAAAGCATACTTTTAGGAATATGAGGAAAGGACACACAAATAAATTGTAGTCACAATCATCAATTTTGTTAACCTTTAAATAGATTATAAACACAAATACCAATTACAGCATTGTTGAATTCTCATTCGGTTTATATTAAACTAGGATATGGACCATTTTTACGGGAAGAGTCAAAAGTGTTTTGCCAACGACAATCTTTAGTTTGCCCCTTAAGGTATGATTTTAGAAATATGTTCAACACACAGTAACATTGAGTAAAGAAAGTGAATTTTGGGTTGTTTTTTGCCGAGTAAGTTTTACCATTTCTGTAATTAAATCAACATAGGCAGATATAGGCAGAATTTTCTTTTTGCAATGGTTAACTGAGAACCTAGTTTATCAATGAAATGAAACACCCTGAATTTTGGCAACTTGCATGTAAACCGCTGCATAAAAAGGAAAATGACAACATAATAATAGTTTTTTTTTAATGCAAAATGATACTTCAAAAGGTTCTGTATTATATGAATTAAACGAAGTTCCAATGCGTTTCATTGTTTCGGAGATATGGGCTTACAAAATACTCTCTAAAATGATAAACTTTAAACCATTTTAACATTTATGAATTTTAAATGCTTGTACAGCAAAATTTCGCCAAGTTATCGCCAAAACCTTTTAAAATATGGTTAATTGGAATGTTCTTTATAGATTGGAATCAAATATGCAAAGATTGGAGCTCATAAAAATTAGGAGTTTTTGCCGCTCATAATACACTGTGCGTCGCACAGTGGAATATTTTCACACAAGACGAGGCAAAAATTAGAAGGAATTGAGATAGGGCTTTGAAATTTTTGTACATATCACTCATTTCGCCTAATTAGCTAAAAACCAATCTTTAGTTTAAATCCGCCCACAACCACGCCTACTTCCCACATAACCCAAAATTAAAAATCTTAGTATTTTTCAAAATTTAGCATTTATATTATTACAAATCGCTAGTAGAGAATGTATTTAAGTCCTCAATTATAAAAAAATTGCAAGTGCCACGCCCAACGCCCATATATCAATTTCAATTTTATACGATGTTGAAAATTACAGGAATTTTTTTTTATAAAACGCTTCGTATCTTTTGATCGATGTAAATCAGTACGTAGAACAAAGTAAATAACTAAAGCGTAATGCATTAGCTCAATATTTGCAAAAAAATCACGATGAAATAGTTTACAGTTTTTTGTTAATTAATCAATCATTCCAACTATCCACAAAAAATCATCATTGATTTAGCAATGTGTTCGTTAATAATACGTCATTTGTAAAGCATACTTTTAGGAATATGTGGAAAGACACACAAAAAATGAGGCATGTATATATAGTAGATTGGCACACAAATGTTCGCTTATATGAATATTTAGCTTGTTCATGTCGGTTGCCCGTTTAATTCGGTCTGTAATCGTTGATTTAAACTATGATACTCTCTCGGCTCAAGACCACCTTGCTTCTATACAGTGATAGAAAGCAAGTATTTTTACATGGCAAAATGTATTGCAAGTATTTCATTGCGTGCCCACATTTAAATACATTAATATGTTTAAAAATTTTGCAATTTGAAGGTAATTGTTTCATACCTTTCAGGGTATTTTTAATAAATTGGAAATAACTTCTATAGTTTTGGGCAGATTTTCTCATTCCAAGGTTTGTTATAAAACTGCTAATCGGAACCAAATTTGTTCACTATTGACAAAAGGAAAGCACCCAAAAATTTACGCACCCTATTAAATTTTGATATGATCAAATGGAAAATAAGAGTTGGTTTTGCTTATACGCCAAACCGAAAGGAACATACATATGAGGGCTATATCTAAATTTGAATCGATTTTATTCAAACCAGTCTATATTTCTATAAGGAAAAACAATCGTGCAAAATTTCATAATTTTCGGATATAATCTATGGCTTCTATAGGGCCGAAATGCCCACTGGGAATAAACATATATTACATTGGAGCTACGTCTAAATCCGAACCGATTTTTACAATTTGCAGCACTGTTCTTCCAAATATTATGTCACACATAAATATAGGGTGATCCATTTCGAGGTTCCCTTCTTTTTTAGAGAAAAAAACACAGAAAATTCAAATTGAATGGGGAATGTTTATTATCATTTGAAAAGACATTCTTTGGCATTTATTTTTTGAAAATTATGTCTATCAAATGTTGACCGCGGCTACGTCTCAGATGGTCCTTCCGTTGAGTCCAATTTTTGATGACTCGTTCGAGCATTTCGACTGGTCACTGGCGAAGACACGCGTAAACGTTGTTCAGGCGTAAGTCTTTCCATGATGAAATTCCAAACAATACTTAACAAAAATAACATGACACGACTCGTGATCTGTCAAAAAAAGGCTATTGAAAAAAGTATATATACTTGGATTACCCTATATATGCTACATTTCAGAAAGTGAGGCGGCCAAATATAGCATCCGCAGTCGAAAAAATGAAATCGTATGAAACATATATCGATACCTCAATTCTAAACAATACTAATTGCAAAAAGGTTGTTTTTCAGGAGAGGCGATCAAAGTTTGATGAATTTGTGTGGAAATTCTTTATAATGCAAATCGAATGACTTGTACTGTTTTGTGAATAACTGTTCAGCGAAAATAAGTGTATTTGTTAAACCCCTTCTGGTACCTCCCACACAAATTGACAGAATAATTCTTGTAATATTCAATATTTCATTACTTACCTTGGTCGGTTTACCCGATTGAAACTTTTTTGTTATATTTGCAGTCAGTTTATCATTTGCCCCTTAAGGTATGCTTTGGTAATGTTGTTCAATACGTAGTAACACGGACTAAAAATAACGAATTTTGGGTTGTTTTTTGCCGAGTAGGTTTTACCATTTCGTTAAATAAATCAACATAGGCAGGTATAGGCAGAATTTTCTTTTTGCAATGGTTAACTAAGTCCCTAGTTTATAATTGTTTGTTAATGACAAGACCTCGGTCGGCCTCGGAAGTATAGTTTTTTCCTGGAGAAAATGAAACACCCTGATTTTTGGCAACTTGCAAGTAAACCACAGATTAAATAGGAAAATTACAACACAATTATATTTTTTAATGCCAAAAATCACTTCAAAAGGTTCTGTATAGTATGACTTAAACGAAGTTCCAATGCGTTTCATAGTTTCGGAGATATGGGCTTACAAAATACCCCCTTCAATGATAAACTTTGCAACCATTGTACCATTTCTGAATTTCAAATGCTTGTACCTCGATATTTCGCCAAGATATCAGCAAAACCTTTAAAGATTTAGTTAATTGGAATGTTCTTTACAGATTGGAGTCAAAAATGTTGAGATTAAGCCTCATGAAAATTGGGAGTTTTTGCCGCTCATAATACACTGTGCGTCGGCGTCTCCATCGATCTCGGTGATGAGGGAGTGCGTGCATCGTAGTTATTGTTGCTGTATGTTTTTTGTAGTGATGTACATACATTTTTGAAGTGATCTTGTTGGTAAATTCCTGTGAAGATATTTATGCGAACACAAAAAAATGGACAATAAAAGTGCGGGTAATAGGTTTTTTAATACTGCAAGATACGTGAAATATAATATATAATCCTGAAATAAAAAACCTCTTGGTAATTGCAAAATTAACAAACCACATTTTAATTGAAAATTATATATGTATTAAAAATAACTGCTAACAGCGCGTAATGTAGAAATGTAAAATTATTTCTGGCAATATAGAAATTTGTTGTTAATAATATGTTATACAACTATCTTTTTATTTTTTAGTAAAACAATTTTAGAATGGGTCTTTTAGAATTATTTTTGTCGTAGAAAAGTGACAAATTGTTCCAAATATTTCAACGTAAGTTTCCAGCGTTTTCCTATCGTGATATGATGACATTTATTTGTATTCTATTTAATCATTCTGTTTGATTTCTTTTCAGAACAATATTAATATTAGATCGCGCAATACTTAAAAATAAAATTTAAATGTAATTATTTGTTGTAAATTACAACAAATAGTTCATAAATTCAAACATCCCCCTACACAGGGGAAGAAAATATACTTCGAAACTAAATTTGTAAGTATTATGTATTTGTGAACAAATACATTTTATTTGAAAATCAAGAAACTTAGTTTGGAACGCATATATTAATAGATTACAACAAAATACATTTGCGAACTGACTTTCACAAACGAAATACAAAAACAAACGAAAAAACAATTTAATTTTTTTAGATTTCGTGTTATACTTTATCTAACAGCAGGTTTAACTAACCTGCTGTTAGATTAGGCCAAATTGGTTACATTTTTTGAATCGTTTCCTTTATGAACGGTAATAAAGGGTCCGCCAAATAACTTTTTTTTTAAACATCGAGTGTAGCTTCGGCTGTGTGGCACGTAGCGCCGCACAGTGGAATATTTTCACACAAGACGCGGCAAAAATTAGATGGAATTGAGCTAGAGCTTTGAAATTTGGTACATATCACTCATTTCGCCTAATTAGCTAAAAACCAATTTTTTGTTTAAATCCGCCCATAACCACGGCTACTTCCCACATAACCTAAAATTAAAAATCTTAGTATTTTTCTCCATTTGCCATTTATATTATTACAAATCGCTTGTAGAGATTGTATTTGAGTCCTCAATTATATAAAAATTACAAGTGCCACGCCCAACGCCCATATATCAATTTAAATTGTATACGATGTTGGAAATTACAGGAAATTTTTTTATAAAACGCTTTGTATCTTTTGTTCGATGTAAATCAGTACGTAGAACAAAGTAAATAACTAAAGCGTAATATATTAGCTCAACATTTGCAAAAAAAAAATCATGATGAAATAGTTTACAGTTTTTTGTTAATTAATCAATCATTCCAACAATCCAGAAAAATCATCATTGATTTAGCAATGTGTTCTTAAAAATAATACGTCATTTTTAGAGCATACTTTTAGGAATATGTCGAAAGGACACACAAACAATGAGGCATGTATATATAGTAGATTGGCAAACAAACGTTCGCTTATATCAATATTTACCTTGTTCATGTCGGTTGCCGTTTAATTCGGTATGTAATCGTTGATGTAAACTGAGATACTCTTTCGGCTCAAGACCAACTTACATGCTTTATATGCTTTTTGTTATATTTGCAGTCAATTTATCATTTGCCCCTTAAGGTATGCTTTGGTAATGTTGTTCAATAAATAGCAACGTAGATAAAAATAACGAATTTTGGATTGTTTTTTGCCGAGTAGGTTTTACCATTTCGTTAAATAAATCAACATAGACAGGTATAGGCAGAATTTTCTTTTCGCAATGGTTAACTAAGTCCCTAGTTTATAAATATTTGTTAATGACAAGACCTCGGTCGGCCTCGGAAGTATAGTTTTATCCTGGAGAAAATGAAACACCATGATTTTTGGCAACTTGCAAGTAAACCACAGATTAAATAGGAAAATGACAACACAATTATATTTTTTTAACGCAAAATACTCTTCAAAAGGTTCTGTATAGTATGACTTAAACGAAGTTCCAATGCGTTTCATAGTTTCGGAGATATGGGCTTACAAAATACTCTCTTAAATGATAAACTTTGGAACCATTGTGCGCCGCGGCGCACAGTGGAACAGTGCGAACAGGGCGCAAAACATCGAGTGTAGCTTAGGCTGTGTGGCACGTAGCGCCGTCCTGTTGAAACCAAATCTTGCCAATATCCTCCTCTTCAATTTTTGTGAACAAAAATTCGTTCAACATGGCCCGATAACGATCGCCATTGACTGAAACGGCCACTCCTTGCTCATTTTCGAAGAAAAATGGCCCAATGATGCCTCTGGACCAAAATCCGCACCAAACAGTGACTCGTTTTGGGTGTATCGGCTTTTCAATGTATTCGTGCGGGTTTTCTGTGCCCCAAATGCGACAATTTTTCTTGTTTACGTACCCGCCAAGATCAAAATGAGCTTCATCTGAAAAGATGATTTTTTTTGGCAAAATCGGCATCTTCTGTAAGTCGATCGCTCCCAGCGTTGTTCAAGCGTATACACAACCATATTCGTTCAGCGGAAGGATACAACTAATTATCTGTCAAATCAGACATGAGCTAAGTGTTACCATTCACGAAATAAGCACTAGTTGAAAAAAACGTTAGATAGCGGACCCTATATATCACCTTATAATTTGGTCCAAGGGATATTTTGTTTTACTGAAATCAAAATAATAAGCCTTTTTGGCTTAACAATAATTTGTAAATAAGCTGTTTTCTTATCGCGATGTTTTGAATAAAAATAAATATAAATTATTGGGTTAATCATTTATTTTGTATGAAAAATGTAATATGGACCAATCTAACATCTAATCTAACAGCAGAGAAGAATGTCATAAGCAGTATTACTTTCCGTTTTACAGAGCTAATTTTTTATTAATAAATATTCCAATCCATCGCATCTTTTCTTTTCGTTTAAAAATCTGTGTGAATAATAGAATATAAATATTTATATACAGCTCATCGCAAGAATTCAATGTTTCTGTATGGTGTAAAATTGTTGGCGTTTAAGTTCTATTAACACGTTTTTTCAATGGTAAATGTAATAAAGCCACTTTCAAATCTAGCTTTTTAAATTACATTTTTCAGTGAATCATTTGAAGTAACTTAGGAAATGTTCCTGGTGGATTGTTTTACGCTTTTAATAAAATGCCCTTACATAAGATAAATATACATTACCTACCTAAGAATGACCTTGATTAAGCAACCTCATGATCTAGTATAATATTATGCCCAGTCAGAGATCAGCATTTTAAACCCTTTCGCAGTGCAGTATTTTCTCATAAACAAAAACAAAAATCGTTTTTAGGGCGAAAGGCAGCAACGATTTACATTTTTGTAAATCGGGTTTTCTGTGCCCCAAATGCTACAATTTTTCTTGTTTACGTACCCGCCAAGATCAAAATGAGCTTCATCTGAAAAGATGATTTTTTTGGCAAAATCGGCATCTTCTGTAAGTCGATCGCTCCCAGCGTTGTTCAAGCGTATACACAACCATATTCGTTCAGCGGAAGGATAAAACTAATTATCTGTCAAATCAGACATGAGCTAAGTGTTACCATTCACGAAATAAGCACTAGTTGAAAAAAAACGTTAGATAGCGGACCCTATATATCACCTTATAATTTGGTCCAAGGGATATTTTGTTTTACTGAAATCAAAATAATAAGCCTTTTTGGCTTAACAATAATTTGTAAATAAGCTGTTTTCTTATCGCGATGTTTTGAATAAAAATAAATATAAATTATTGGGTTAATCATTTATTTTGTATGAAAAATGTAATATGGACCAATCTAACATCTAATCTAACAGCAGAGAAGAATGTCATAAGCAGTATTACTTTCCGTTTTACAGAGCTAATTTTTTATTAATAAATATTCCAATCCATCGCATCTTTTCTTTTCGTTTAAAAATCTGTGTGAATAATAGAATATAAATATTTATATACAGCTCATCGCAAGAATTCAATGTTTCTGTGCGGTGTAAAATTGTTGGCGTTTAAGTTCTATTAACACGTTTTTTCAATGGTAAATGTAATAAAGCCACTTTCAAATCTAGCTTTTTAAATTAAATTTTTCAGTGAATCATTTGAAGTAACTTAGGAAATGTTCCTGGTGGATTGTTTTACGCTTTTAATAAAATGCCCTTACATAAGATAAATATACATTACCTACCTAAGAATGACCTTGATTAAGCAACCTCATGGTCTAGTATAATATTATGCCCAGTCAGAGATCAGCATTTTAAACCCTTTCGCAGTGCAGTATTTTCTCATAAACAAAAACAAAAATCGTTTTTAGGGCGAAAGGCAGCAACGATTTACATTTTTGGCACAAAATTAAAGGCCATTAATTTTTATTTAAATTGATGTTTATGAAGAAAATGTATATACTATTCAATTTTAAATGAAAAACCTTTTTTTTAATTTTTGTTGCAGTTTATATTTTTAATACGAAGTTGCATTTCAATTAAGCTGAATCATAATAAAAAGTGCATAAAATGGTAGTACATTAACAATATTTTAATAATAAATCGTATGTTCTGCAAATCAATTCACGTTTTTTTTTAATATTTTACATTGTTTGCTAACAAAACTTAAGATTTTAAAATCTTAAGATTTTAACTTTAGATTTTAAAATCTTAAAATATAATAAATCCAATCTTTATAAAGATAATGCGCCGTGTTTTGGGTTTATAAGTTAACACTACAACTTACATGAACCATATTTTCTATGAATATTAAAAGATATCAAAGAAAATAATTAATTAATAAGAGTAAGATTATAATAAATACAATGTAACGAACTTTCAATTTTTTTATTGAACTGATTTTCAACGTTAAAGAGTATTTTAAACCTTCCGTAAATTTTATGAATAAGGCCCTAAAACTTTACGACAAATTCTTTGATTTTCAGTAAGCTTTTTTTAGTTTAGCGGGACCCGGTCCACTTCGTTGCCCCAAATTACAGATTTCCGATCCCGTCCATTTTTGACCAATCACGTAGACTGCCATCAACTACTTATACACAAAATTACAGCACTCTCGCTTACAAATTGTTCTAAATATATTATTTTAAAAATTTGGCTTATATACGCAAAGAAAAAATTCGTTTCTGCGAAATGAAATATTAGACAACTACAATTTTCGTTTACGACGACTGAAATTCTTTTGGTCAGAACAAACAATTGCTTACGCGAAATAAGCTTCAGCCACAACAAACGAAACTTCAGTTCCGGCAAACGAGAATTGTATTTGTCTAATATTTCGTTTCGCAGAAACAATTTTTTTCTTTTCGTGTATGGGTAGGCGGGGCCACGCCCATTGCTCCAATCTGGATAATTTTTGGGCCAATTACGCAGAATGCCACCAGATACATAAACACAAAATTCCAGCTCTCCACGCCACGTCCATTGGCTCGACCTCGCCCATTTTTTGACCAATCACGTAGACTGTCTTCAGATATATATATACAAAATTCAAGCTCTCTCGCTAGCAAATTGTGCAGATATCTCAAATTCAAAATTTGGCGTGTATGGGTCCAAGCACATTGGCCAGATTCCGCCCATTTTTGGACCACTCACGTAGACTGCCTGCAGATCAGTGTTGCCAGACGAATTTGACCGAAAATCGTCAAAATGGGTGTACAAAAATCGTCAAAATACATTTTCGAAATCGTCAACACAAACATTTACCAGCAACGTACAGCTTTTGAGTTCTTTTATGACGAAGGACATGTTTCGGAGATAGATATGTATTAATTGGTACTATTAAATGATTTTTGGGTTTCTTCAAAGTGAATTTAAAATGAATTTTGTTGGCGGATCTCACATTCTTGAACGACATTAATAAATTAATTTGGCGGAAACATATCTCATACATATTAATTTCTACGTTTGAAAATAGTCTTGCGTCATGAAAGCGACTAGCTTTAACTTATTGGGACGAAGATTGACAAAATACATATTACCATTCACTACAACAAGGTCCAGTGTAGATCCATTGTTTTATACAGCCCCCACACGAAGGTTCCATTAGATTCAACTTATTGACGCATTAGAAATCACTAGTAGCAACCGATTTAACTGCATTTTGACAATTTAATAATATCTAGAAGAACTCAAAGGAGACTGAAATTTGGTTTTTTGTGTTTACTTTTACCCATAATCATCCATAGGAGTACTGACCTCATTGGTCAAAATTTTGGTATAGCTCCCACGCGATGTGGTTTTTTTAGCGCGTTAGAAACCACAAATACCAATCGATTGGGCTAAAATTCGGCAATTTGTATTTTATTATACCCAGAAACATTTCAATGAGCATGTGACCCCATTGGACAATATTTTGGCATAGTCCCATACAACTGTAAAACCCGATTTGACTTCATAGCCCTAAAGAAACAATTTCCTTTTAATTTGGCTTAAAAATTTTATATGTGATTAATTTTAGCTGGAACGATTCCTTGGAATAATGACTTAAGAGATTTTTCTTGTTATGAGACATTTTTTAACATTTTTGATTTTTATTTTAAAAAAGTAAATATATCCCGAAGGAATTATAAAAAAAAACTTTAAAATAAGAACAATTTGTGAATTTTTCCTTACTTTTGTCAAATCATAAAAAATCTTCATTTCGAGGCAAAAATCGTCAAATCGTCATGTCTTATTTTTGGCCCTGAAAATCGTCGAAATGACGATAAATCGTCATTTCTGGCAACACTGCTGCAGATATATCTATACAATATTCTAGTTCTCTCGCTAACAAATTGTGCAAGATATCTCAAATACAAAATTTGGCTTATATGGGCGGGGCCACGCCCAATGGTCCGATCCCGCCCATTTTTTGACCAATCATGTAGGTCGCCAGCAGATACACGAGGTATGTTCAAAAAATATGGCGAATTTTGTATTTTTTCAAAAAGTATTTATTTATTCATTAATTTCAATTTGGTCCCCTTCAAAGATATTCCCCTCGGATATAATATACTTCTGCCAAAAGTTTTTTCCAATCCTCGAAGCACTTCAAATAATCATTTTTTGTGTTCTTGTTCAGCTCCTCCTTCGATGCCGTCTTTATCTCCTCAATCGTGGCGTAGCGTCGTCCCTTCATTTTGGGAACAAAAAATAGTCACAGGGGGCTAGGTCAGGGGAATACGGTGGCTGCGGCACCATTGCTGTGTTGTGTTTGGCCAAATATTTGCGCACAAGCAACACGTTTTGGCGTTTTTGGCGGATTGCTTCGCGCGATTTGCGCATGACTTGCAGGTAATATTCTTTATTGACCGTACTACCCTGTGGCAAGAACTCATAATGCACCACGCCCCTGCACAATTTGTTAGCGAGAGCGCTGTAATTTTGTGTATATGTATCTGTTGGCAGTCTACGTTAGTGGTGGGATCGGGCCAATAGGTGTGGCATCACCCATATGAGCCAAGAATGGAGATATCTTGAACAATTTGTTTGTTCCCGAGAGGGCTGTAATTTTGTGTATGTATTTGGTGGCAGAATTCGTGATTGGTTCAAAAATTGATGGGATGGGAAATCTCAATCTGGGGCAACGAAGTGGACCGGGTCCTGCTAGTTATCACATATTGTCAATCCATCAATGCGATTTATCACTACCCTAAAAAATACTTGAATTTCAGAAGTACTTTGAATTTCTGAAAAATTGCATTACATAAATACTTGTAAGTATTTAATCTTGTAAACTTGCTACATGTGATGGTCCATCAACAAAATGTTTAGTTACGCGAAGTTTTACAAGACTATTTTGATTAGCATGTTATTGAAACTGTATCACGCAACTCATGGACCTCAACTGATAGGTCAAATTTGGAAACGGTAGTAAAACAGACCGACGA
Organism: Eudasyphora cyanicolor; assembly: GCA_963930755.1. Lineage (NCBI taxonomy): Eukaryota > Metazoa > Arthropoda > Insecta > Diptera > Muscidae > Eudasyphora > Eudasyphora cyanicolor. The sequence continues at coordinate 99,581,865 of OZ005737.1, forward strand.
ATTTCTTGATAACTTCATTACTCGCTTTCCAAAAGTATTTAGGCATTCATTTATAACCAAACAACAAAACACATATTTTAATTATGTAAAAGAAAACATACGTAACACCGAATTCTTAGTTGTCCTGGACTTTGCCGAAAATCACAGCTTCGTTATTCAAGATGAAATACAGTCATATCATTGGACAAATTCCCAGACAACAGTACATCCATTTGGAGTGTACTACCGCCTTGATGGCGAAATTAAATTCACCAGTTGTCTGGTCATCTGTGATATAATGCACCATAACTCTGTTTCAGTGCGTATTTTTTTGAAAAATTTCATCCAATATTTTCGAGAGCATGTGGAAACCCCAGGAAAAATATATTATTTTTCAGATGATTCAGCAGCTCAGTACAAAAATAAGAAGAATTTGTACTACCTCACACGCCACGAGGAGGATTTTAAGATAAAAGCAGAGTGGATTTTTTTCTGTACATCTCATGGCAAAAATGTTTGTGATGGTCTCGGAGGAACACTCGTATCTGAAGCAAGCCTTCAAAATTCGGAAAATTTAATAAATACACCATTAAAAATGTACGAGTGGGCAAATGAAAATATTACCAATATGAACTATCTATGTATATGTCGAAAAAGACCAATATGCCTTAGAGGAAGAACAATTTAACAAATTATGTATTGGGTTGAAGCCGCTTCCCAAAACACAGTCGATCCATCACGTCGAGCATGTCTGCATCGGGACAGTCAAAACTAAATACTTTTCTTTATCCAACGAATTCAATACTTATACACTACACAAATCTTATATATATAAAAATGAAATGGCATCACGTCAGAACGGCTGGAGCGATTTGGCTCAATTTTTTTTTCAGTTGTTCGTATTTGCCTGGAGAAGGTTGTTACGAAAGAAAATTTTGGGAAAACCCTCCGGAAAAGTCGGAAAATTGGGAAAATCGAAAATTGCTATTTCTTGCGAGATTCCTACTGTTCCTATCTACTGCTCTCTTTTTCAATCCAAATTTTTTTATTAATTTTCTATTAAACAAAAAAGTTTTCTATTAAACATATGTACGAGTATGTGCTATTTTTCTTGGTGCAATTCATTCGAGTTTTGCGTATTGTTACACTGATTTCGCGTATCACATCGGCAAACGGTACAAGCATTACGATCAATTAAAATTCACGATATTTATCAATTCGAACATTTTTTCAGATAATAAGTTTGAGTATAAGAGGTAAGGTTATCTTATTGGATTGCGGGCATTGCAAAATCATAATTTCGGATGAATGCACGATGGCGCATAAACGAGCTCTGGAGGCAATTGACCGAACGATGAAGGATTTACGACGTGATTTGAGACAATTTGGTGAGTCTGATATTGCTCTCCGGAGATTTTCGTCAAACGCTTCCCGTCATCCCGAAATCTACTGCCGATGAAATTAATGCATGCCTGAAATAGTGGTCTTTGTGGCTGCATGTCAAGAAGTTATGTCAAGAAGTTGAAATTGACCACGAACATGAGAGTCGCGTTGCAGAACGACTCATCGGCTCTTGAATTCTCGAAACAAATGTTGGCGCTTGGCAATGGCCAAATTACCATTGATGTTTCCACTGCATTGATATTGTTCCCGGAAAATTTTTGAAGAAGTTGAAATTGACCACGAACATGAGAGTCGCGTTGCAGAACGACTCATCGGCTCTTGAATTCTCGAAACAACTGTTGGCGCTTGGCAATGGCCAAATTACTATTGATGTTTCCACTGCATTGATATTGTTCCCGGCAAATTTTTGCGAGTTCACATCGTCGAACGAGGAACTCATCACCAAAGTGTTTCCAAATCTCGATTAGATTAGTGAATGGGCAATATTAGCAGCGAAGAATAAGGACGTCGATAGCATGAATTTTATTATTCAAAGTAAAATCGAACTCGCTTGATATGCCAGGAGCTCCGCCGCATAATTTACAGCTGAAGGTGAAATCGATCATAATCATGTTGCGGAATCTGAATCATCCGAAATTGTGCATAGTTCGCGGTTGTCCATTATGAAACTGATGGACAATGTGATTCAGGCGACGGTCATCAAGGGAAAATTCAAAGGAGAGGAAGTCCTTATCCCACGAATTCCGATTATTCCAACTGATCTTTCATTCCAATTCAAGCGGATTCAGTTCCCTGTACGATTGGCTTTTGCGATGACAATCAATAAATCTCAAAACCAATCGTAGGAAGTCTGTGGAATTAATCTCGAATTTCCCTGTTTTTCGCACGGTCATCTGTACGTTGCCTGTCTTCTGTCTTCGTTGTTTGTTGTTTATCATCTGATTCGATTTATCTCTACTGATTTCGATTCCTTTTAAACAAATCGCATTAAAATTTTAACTATCTGTGTTTTATTATCACTCTGGAGTTTATCTGAAGGCGTTAAATTGGGGCGAGGCGAAGTTCGCCGGGTCCGCTAGTAATATTATAAAAATATGCATACAATTCTTTTTAATATCATCAAAGAAACCATTCAAAACACTCGCGAATTTCTAAATTAACAAGTAAGAAAGTTTCAGTCGGGTAAACCGACTAAGGTATACCCTCACTTTGTGAGCAATGTAATATTGAATATTACTCGAATTATTCTGTCAATTTGTGTGGGAGGTACCAGAAGGGGTTTAGCAAATACACCTTTTTTCGCTGAACATTAGATACTTTAAAATCATTGCACTGTGCCGACTTATAAGCATTTATGTGAACTGGTATAAATGTATGAGACATTAAATTGTGGTATGATTTGGGCATTTTGTGTGGGAGGTACAAAAAGGGGCGTGGCAATAACGCCCATTTTTCACAGGGCTATAGACACTATAAAAACATTACACTGTACAAAATTTCAAGTATTTTTATACACTGGTTTTAATGTTATAAGCTGTTAACTTTTGGTGCAAAAAGGTAGCTTTGTGTGGGAGGTACCAAAAGGGGCGTGGCAACAACACCCATTTTTCCCTGAACTGTAGGCAATATAAAAGCATAATACTGTACAAAATTTCAAGTATTTTTATACACTGTTATTAATGTTATAGACTGTTAACTTTTGGTGCAAAATGGTGTATTTGTGTGGGAGGTACCAAAAGGGACGTGGCGACTTCGCCCATTATTCTCGAGTTGTTAGCGACTAATAAGCTAATACTATGTGTGTAATTTCTAAAGATTCGGATAAGTAGTATAGCAGTTATTAAAGAATCAATATTTCACAACATTTTAACCCTTTGTGGGGGAGGTACTAGAAGGAGTGAACCAATATGGCCCATCTTCAAACTTAGCCGGAGATAGAAAAAAAATATTACCACATACCAAATTTGAGGTCAATCGGTTACTCCTTTCGAGAGTTATCGTGCGCACCAGCCAGCAGACAGACAGACAGACGGACATTGCTCATTCGACTTAAAATGACCCAAAACGGATTTCCTCCGAACATACTTGGGGTCTTAGGTCACTCCTTCGACGTGTTACACTTTTTTCCGTAGCAAATGATATATACCCTCGTCACACTAAAGTGAGCGTATAAAAAGGATTTCTTTTTGTTTACAAATCTAGAAGATGTAACAGACTTGGCTGGTCCGCGACGTATCGGTTCCCCGTAAAATACGCATTGCAGTAACAAATGTGTTTTATATTTTCATGTCCTGCCTCCAAAAGGACATACTTATTTTTTGCACAGTTCTTAAGAGGAGTAGAAGTGCTTTATATTGATATCAATATCGTGAATTTACGTCAATTGGTTACGAAGATACGAGCATTTGAAGAAAGGGAGGTTTTGAGAAAAATCCTCGAGGTAGGCAACTTTGGACATCTATATCACAGGAACCTCAACGAAATTCGACAAAACAAAAACGCCATATAATTTCCACACCCTAGAAGAATAAGTGTGCAGAATATCTTTTAAATACGAGGTGGTTATTTTTTAAGTTGTTCGAAGTGCTTTGCAATTACCCAGCAAAAAAAGAATAACGTTAAAAAGGCGTGTTAAGGTAAGTACAGACGATTTGCAGATCGGACAACATTGCCAGAAAAATGGCAGAAAAATGCAACCCTGTGAATTTACAACCGTGTGAACATACAATTTTTGTTTTGCAACGTTAGCAGAAAAATCATTGCGAGATAATTTGCTGATTGTTATATGTTCGAAGTTTATGCATGTGACAACGGCGCCATTGCCAGAAAATCATTTTATTTGCAACACTGTCTATAATATATTTTTATTGACAATCCTGCATATAAATATTTACAAAATATATTGTAAATATATGAAATTGTAATATTTTCTTGCAATCGTCTGAACTGTCAATTCACCTTTGCCTAACAATCTGACATTGCCCGTATATTTGCAGCACTTTAACAGGGTTGATAACGTTTGCCGATCTGGCAATCGTCTAAACTCAGCATTAGGATATTTTTTCAATCTAAAATGTACACCGTGGGAGCAGAAGCATTTGCCATCAAAATCTCATTTTCGAAAATCTAAATATACAACCTTTTGGATATAAGCCATCGATATAAAATATATCGTTAAAAGGACTATGTCTCTTCTTCAGATCCATTTAGAGATTGATAAGAGGATAATAATTAACAAAGTTATAGTAAGTGCAAAAAGGCAAGAAAATCGTTTTTTACCCGTAACTCCGGATTTTGGGGGCGTCCGGGGAATTTCAAAAAAATATTCTTGTTTTACTCGACAAAACTTACAAGAAAAATAAAATCACATCATTTGCTTTTCAACTTGAGTTTATTTTGTCGCACTGTGTAATTGTTTGCAAATATTTAATTTTCATACTTTTTTCTCGCGACTTCTGTTTTCCTCGCGATTTTAACCCTTATACCCCCGAATTGTTCCCGTTGAATGAAAATTAAATGCAAAAATACAAGATACTCAGTTTTTTACCCGTAATTACGGATTTTGGGGGTGTCCGGCAAACTTCACAGAAAAAATGTTGTTTTACTCGCCAAGACCTACGAGAAAAATAGTATCGCGGTTTTTGGACTGTCGCACAGTGTTATTCTGGTTTTATTGGAAATGTTGAACATTGTCATTTAATAATGGAACACAATATCATTCATATGACTACCACGACTGGCTCGGCAATTGAGAATTTTAGGGATGGACATACAATTTTAAATGGCCCACCCTTTATATAGGATAACAAAGGGTGGGCCATAAAATTTTAAGTTTGAACTACTGATTACTTTCACTTGTGATTTGAACCCTTTGGATTATTTTCTGTGGGGAGCCATACGGGTAATTCCAAAGAAAATAGACCCAAAAATTACGATTTGAAAATTTTACCTTTTTGATTTTGCTGAAATTTTGCACGCGCATACAGTTTACCGTTTGTCAAAATTTATAGCGGTTTATATTTTATAGGGTGCCAAAGTGGGACATTTACATTTTTTTTAAATTAAGCTATGTTCAAGTCGGCATAACTTTTGGACGGAAGGTCAGATTTAAATGAAATAAGTACCATTTAAAGATATTAACGTTCTTTCCAAGTATTATATGCCAAAGGATCACTAAATATGTATTAAGGATACCAAAAGGATGAAAATGTCCTTAAACCTTGATTATCCTGCAAAAAAGTATTTTAAATTTTTTTTATTTTACTTCTGAATATTACCCCCATGGTTAGCCATAAAATACAAAATTTTCAGAATGAGCGCTCAATGGCTTCAAAAGATATTACTTAATTAATGTCCGTCTGTCTGTCCGTTAGACTGGATTATGCGAATGATATCTCTGAAAATGAGTGACCGAATGACTTACAAATTTGTATGTGGTATTATTTTCCTCAAATCTACTTAATGTTTTGAAGTGGCCCATGTCGGACCCCTCCTTGTCGGACATGGGCCACTTCAAAACATTAAGTAGATTTGAGGAAAATAATACCACATACAAATTTGTAAGTCATTCGGTCACTCATTTTCAGAGATATCATTCGCATAATCCAGTCTAACGGACAGACAGACGGACATTAATTAAGTAATATCTTTTGAAGCCATTGAGCGCTCATTCTGAAAATTTTGTATTTTATGGCTAACCATGGGGGTAATATTCAGAAGTAAAATAAAAAAAATTTAAAATACTTTTTTGCAGGATAATCAAGGTTTAAGGACATTTTCATCCTTTTGGTATCCTTAATACATATTTAGTGATCCTTTGGCATATAATACTTGGAAAGAACGTTAATATCTTTAAATGGTACTTATTTCATTTAAATCTGACCTTCCGTCCAAAAGTTATGCCGACTTGAACATAGCTTAATTTAAAAAAAATGTAAATGTCCCACTTTGGCACCCTATAAAATATAAACCGCTATAAATTTTGACAAACGGTAAACTGTATGCGCGTGCAAAATTTCAGCAAAATCAAAAAGGTAAAATTTTCAAATCGTAATTTTTGGGTCTATTTTCTTTGGAATTACCCGTATGGCTCCCCACAGAAAATAATCCAAAGGGTTCAAATCACAAGTGAAAGTAATCAGTAGTTCAAACTTAAAATTTTATGGCCCACCCTTTGTTATCCTATATAAAGGGTGGGCCATTTAAAATTGTATGTCCATCCCTAAAATTCTCAATTGCCGAGCCAGTCGTGGTAGTCATATGAATGATATTGTGTTCCATTATTAAATGACAATGTTCAACATATCCAATAAAACCAGAATAACACTGTGCGACAGTCCAAAAACCGCGATACTATTTTTCTCGTAGGTCTTGGCGAGTAAAACAACATTTTTTCTGTGAAGTTTGCCGGACACCCCCAAAATCCGTAATTACGGGTAAAAAACTGAGTATCTTGTATTTTTGCATTTAATTTTCATTCAACGGGAACAATTCGGGGGTATAAGGGTTAAAATCGCGAGGAAAACAGAAGTCGCGAGAAAAAAGTATGAAAATTAAATATTTGCAAACAATTACACAGTGCGACAAAATAAACTCAAGTTGAAAAGCAAATGATGTGATTTTATTTTTCTTGTAAGTTTTGTCGAGTAAAACAAGAATATTTTTTTGAAATTCCCCGGACGCCCCCAAAATCCGGAGTTACGGGTAAAAAACGATTTTCTTGCCTTTTTGCACTTACTATAACTTTGTTAATTATTATCCTCTTATCAATCTCTAAATGGATCTGAAGAAGAGACATAGTCCTTTTAACGATATATTTTATATCGATGGCTTATATCCAAAAGGTTGTATATTTAGATTTTCGAAAATGAGATTTTGATGGCAAATGCTTCTGCTCCCACGGTGTACATTTTAGATTGAAAAAATATCCTAATGCTGAGTTTAGACGATTGCCAGATCGGCAAACGTTATCAACCCTGTTAAAGTGCTGCAAATATACGGGCAATGTCAGATTGTTAGGCAAAGGTGAATTGACAGTTCAGACGATTGCAAGAAAATATTACAATTTCATATATTTACAATATATTTTGTAAATATTTATATGCAGGATTGTCAATAAAAATATATTATAGACAGTGTTGCAAATAAAATGATTTTCTGGCAATGGCGCCGTTGTCACATGCATAAACTTCGAACATATAACAATCAGCAAATTATCTCGCAATGATTTTTCTGCTAACGTTGCAAAACAAAAATTGTATGTTCACACGGTTGTAAATTCACAGGGTTGCATTTTTCTGCCATTTTTCTGGCAATGTTGTCCGATCTGCAAATCGTCTGTACTTACCTTAACACGCCTTTTTAACGTTATTCTTTTTTTGCTGGGTAATTGCAAAGCACTTCGAACAACTTAAAAAATAACCACCTCGTATTTAAAAGATATTCTGCACACTTATTCTTCTAGGGTGTGGAAATTATATGGCGTTTTTGTTTTGTCGAATTTCGTTGAGGTTCCTGTGATATAGATGTCCAAAGTTGCCTACCTCGAGGATTTTTCTCAAAACCTCCCTTTCTTCAAATGCTCGTATCTTCTTAACCAATTGACGTAAATTCACGATATTGATATCAATATAAAGCACTTCTACTCCTCTTAAGAACTGTGCAAAAAATAAGTATGTCCTTTTGGAGGCAGGACATGAAAATATAAAACACATTTGTTACTGCAATGCGTATTTTACGGGGAACCGATACGTCGCGGACCAGCCAAGTCTGTTACATCTTCTAGATTTGTAAACAAAAAGAAATCCTTTTTATACGCTCACTTTAGTGTGACGAGGGTATATATCATTTGCTACGGAAAAAAGTGTAACACGTCGAAGGAGTGACCTAAGACCCCAAGTATGTTCGGAGGAAATCCGTTTTGGGTCATTTTAAGTCGAATGAGCAATGTCCGTCTGTCCGTCTGTCTGTCTGTCTGCTGGCTGGTGCGCACGATAACTCTCGAAAGGAGTAACCGATTGACCTCAAATTTGGTATGTGGTAATATTTTTTTTCTATCTCCGGCTAAGTTTGAAGATGGGCCATATTGGTTCACTCCTTCTAGTACCTCCCCCACAAAGGGTTAAAATGTTGTGAAATATTGATTCTTTAATAACTGCTATACTACTTATCCGAATCTTTAGAAATTACACACATAGTATTAGCTTATTAGTCGCTAACAACTCGAGAATAATGGGCGAAGTCGCCACGTCCCTTTTGGTACCTCCCACACAAATACACCATTTTGCACCAAAAGTTAACAGTCTATAACATTAATAACAGTGTATAAAAATACTTGAAATTTTGTACAGTATTATGCTTTTATATTGCCTACAGTTCAGGGAAAAATGGGTGTTGTTGCCACGCCCCTTTTGGTACCTCCCACACAAAGCTACCTTTTTGCACCAAAAGTTAACAGCTTATAACATTAAAACCAGTGTATAAAAATACTTGAAATTTTGTACAGTGTAATGTTTCTATAGTGTCCGACAAGGAGGGGTCCGACATGGGCCACTTCAAAACATTAAGTAGATTTGAGGAAAATAATACCACATACAAATTTGTAAGTCATTCGGTCACTCATTTTCAGAGATATCATTCGCATAATCCAGTCTAACGGACAGACAGACGGACATTAATTAAGTAATATCTTTTGAAGCCATTGAGCGCTCATTCTGAAAATTTTGTATTTTATGGCTAACCATGGGGGTAATATTCAGAAGTAAAATAAAAAAAAAAATTAAATACTTTTTTCAGGATAATCAAGGATTAAGAACATGTTCGTCCTTTTGGTACCTTTAATACACATTTAGTGTTTCTTTTTGCATTTAATACTTAGAAAGAACGTTAATATCTTTAAAATGGTACTTATTTCATTTAAATCTGACATTCCGTTCTAAAGTTATGTCGACTTGAACATAGCTCAATTTTCAACAAAAAATGTAGATCCCCAAATTTGACACCCTATTAAATCTAAACCGCTATAAATTTTGACAAACGGTAAACTGTCAAAAATTTGTATCATCTTGCTGTATGCGGGTGCAAAATTTCGGCAATATCGAAGTTCATAAAATTCAGAGTGGGTCGATTTTTTTTGGAATTACCCATACGTATAGCATTCAGAGACAATTAAAGCGTTGAAACATGAAATCGAATTTGCTATGAAGAGATTCGTGCTGTAAAAACAAAAATACCAAATAAAATTCATTGAAAGAAATAAATTCTTATTAATTAAATAAATAAAATTGCATAAAAATGCGTCAAAAATGTGCAAGGCCATTATGGCACTTACTAAAAAGGCCATTATGGCACTTACTAAAAAGGCCATTATGGCACTTACTAAAAAGGCCTTTATGGCACTTACTAAAAAAGCCATTATGGCACTTACAATCAAGGCCATTATAACAAGGCCATTATGGCACTTACTAAAAAGGCCATTATGGCACTTACTAAAAAGGCCATTATGGCACTTACAATCAAGGCCATTATAACAAGGCCATTATGGCACTTACTAAAAAGGCCATTATGGCACTTACTAAAAAGGCCATTATGGCACTTACTAAAAACGCCATTATGGCACTTACTAAAAAGGCCATTATGGCACTTACAATCAAGGCCATTATGGCACTTACTAAAAAGGCCATTATGGCACTTACAATCAAGGCCATTATGGCACTTACTAAAAAGGCCATTATGGCACTTACTAAAAAGGCCATTATGGCACTTACAATCAAGGCCATTATGGCACTTACAATCAAGGCCATTATAACAAGGCCATTATGGCACTTACTAAAAAGGCCATTATGGCACTTACTAAAAAGGCCATTATGGCACTTACTAAAAAGGCCATTATGGCACTTACAATCAAGGCCATTATGGCACTTACAATCAAGGCCATTATAACAAGGCCATTATGGCAATTACTAAAAAGGCCGTTATGGCACTTACTAAAAAGGCCATTATGGCACTTACAATCAAGGCCATTATGGCACTTACTAAAAAGGCCATTATGGCACTTACTAAAAAGGCCGTTATGGCACTTACTAAAAAGGCCATTATGGCACTTACTAAAAAGGCCATTATGGCACTTACTAAAAACGCCATTATGCCACTTACTAAAAAGGCCATTATGGCACTTACTAAAAAGGCCATTATGGCACTTACTAAAAATGCCATTATGGCACTTACTAAAAAGGCCATTATGGCACTTACTAAAAAGGTCATTATGGCACTTACTAAAAAGGCCATTATGGCACTTACTAAAAACGCCATTATGGCACTTACTAAAAAGGCCATTATGGCACTTACAATCAAGGCCATTATAACAAGGCCATTATGGCACTTACTAAAAAGGACATTATGACACTTACAATCAAGGCCAAGGTACTACCGAGCCAGTCGTGGTAGTCATATGAATGGTATTGTATTCCATTATTATATGACAAAGTTCTAACTTGCCAATAAAACAAGAAATTTGAAAAATTTGTCAGTACTTCTTTTTTATGGCCGATTCAAATTTAAAATTTTAAGTGACCCACCAGTACCTGAGTCCATCCCTAAAATTCTTAATTGCCGAGCCAGTCGTGGTAGTCATATGAATGATATTGTGTTCCATTATTAAATGACAAAGTTCAACCTTTCCAATAAAAACAGAAATTAGAAAAAATAATCAGTACTTTCTATATAGCCGATTCAAATTTAAAATTTTAAATGGTCCATTTTTTGCGTTTCTAAATAGCACGAATCATTTAAATCGGTACATGTAGTCAGGAGTTATAATGGTCAAAATTTCAAACTTTGACACCCTGTACCTTCGTAACCTATCACGTGAGGAAGCTGTATTTTTGTCACACCTAAATCCCATCGAACTTTCTGCCACCCCACTAAGTTTTGACGTGATTGGAATAAAATTTAAATAAGTGGTCCTTTTTTTGTTTTCAATGGAATAATGTATGTACGTACGTATCCACTGGACCGATTTGAAAATTTTTGATTTGTTGAAAGCTATTTGGCCAGAGATGGTTATGGAAAACAAATTTGGAAAAAGTGGGTGGGTTAACTGTGGGCGTGGCATTATTTAAAATACGAATATCTCAAAACGTGTTGATCCCAGAAAAATAAAATTTGGAACACACGTTAGTGGAGTAATTATCTAAAACACCAAAAAAATTTGGCAGGATCGGGGTAGTGGGTGTGGCAAATATGGACGTGTCATTAGTTAAACATTTATTATTTCCGAAACTATTGACCGTAGAAGAACGAAATTTTGGATCGTAAGTTATTGGATCAATTTTAGTTCCTACACCAAAAGTGGGCGTGGCACTATATAAAATATGAATATCTAAGAATGTGTTGATCGTAGAAGAACATAATTTTAAACACACGTTAGTGGAGTTATTATCTAAACCTTTTAAAAAATTTTCAGGATCAGATTAGTAAGAGTGGCTGAATTGAATCACTATGCGTGATATCAAATATCGTAACGTGGATATTACGCCGCCCACATGCTTCCCTTACTGAAAATGAGATATCTGGAGAACCATTGCACCAATCGTCCTGAGCCTTCGTTGCTGATCAGTCGTAGTGAACGGACGTGTTTAGCACAGAGCGGATAGTTAAAATCTATTACGCAGTGCCTATTACGCAATCGCAAAAAAATTTGTACAAAGTCTGGAAGGCCTACATCGTAGTACCTATTACGGGCTAATACAGAAATTAATTAATTCGTCGACGGGGATGCCTTCGCGTTCCGACTGTCCGTCCGTTGGTCTTGGCCAAAGCCGACCACACCAAACATGGTGAAAATTTCCCCCCAGTACTCACAACAGGTGGTACGGTGAGGGGAAAACGTCATGTCCGACAGTCAAAACGGAAGCACAATGAGCACCGGATAGCGCTCAGAGTTTTGACGAAGTTGGAGGCTGTTGAGTTTCGGCTCTTACCGAAAAACAAAAAGAGTCACTTACCTGGGCCAAAGGCGTCATAGATGCTTCTAAGGCCAATCAGCCGGCTGAAAGAGCCACAAATTCAGCTGTATTAACGGCTAATAAAGTCAAAAGAATCAGATCACCTGATGAACCCCTGCCTTCGAAAAAGGCAAGAGGCCCTAATGTCACCATCAAGGACACTCACCAAGCCCTTCAATGAAGTGGCGAAGGAGAGTCTAGTGATGGCTGTTTGTTATAGACAGAAGTAGTGAGGATGGATCCATCCTCAAGGACAAATGGAGCCATGTGCAATCCGCCATAATGGTTCATTACCTCGATGTCCGAAGAGAAATGCCGGGCACACCACCAGTCTGCAACGATGCTGGATGGCATCAGGGGAGAGTAAAGCTCTTATATTTCGTTGATGCCAGATCAGTAGATCTGTATAAGGCTGCTCTGAGTCGAGCTGGTGAGGTGTGGCCGGGTGCCCAGTTGGATGTTGTCGAAAAAAAACAACATCCCTAGTCACCCTAGAGCCATCACCTGGGTTACAGAAGAGCCCTCCAACCCGGCTGACATATTGGAGATAATAAAAGATTCCAATCCTGGTCTGCCGACCCATAATTGGAGAATTAGCAAGGTGGGTGAGGCGGATGGTACAAAGCGTCAGGTCAATTTGATCCTTAACGCTGAATCCACCTCCCATATACAAAGTGCAACCCTGCAATATGGTTTCGAGACTATAGTCTTGAAGGTATACAAGCAGGATATAGCTCCCACTGCGGAAGGCAAGTCGACGACGGTGGTTGATACAAGGCTTCCTGGAAGTGCGGAGGTCCTCACGACAATTATTTCTGGTGACTCTAACTCTAACAGAAGATCTCTAACGTCATTCTCTGAGGATAAAAACACTACTTCGGATACTGAGGGAAGTCTCCGGACTCGTTGACGCATCTGGCGGGGACATGCTCCCCGATGATACGGACGAAGAGTTCGATAACACCCTTGTCGGGGTGGATGTCAATCTGTCGATTACCAATGATGGTAAGAATTCTACAGATTAACCTCCATTACGCTAAAGCAGCCTCAGCGGCACTATCGCTGCGCCTGTCCACAGGTGCAGTAGACATCGTACTGATCCAGGAGCCCTATGTAGTAGGAGGACGGGTGTGCGGTATCTAGAGACTTTAAACTGTTGTGGCCAAATGTGAAGGCACTCCAAGAACCTGCATTTTGGCCAGAAAAGATGTAAGTATCTTTCTCCTGACTAAGTTAAGTGGTAAAGACCAAACAGCTGCTAGTCTGGAGATTGGTAATCGCATATACTGGGTGGTCTCAATTAACTTTCCTTATGAAGCTGCAATACCGACAGCTCTCTTCAGGGAAGTAGTAGAAGAAGCAACGTCTGAGGAGCTCGAGCTGATTATTGGCGCAGACACGAACGCTCATCATACTATCTGGGGTAGTACGGATATAAACAATAGGGGTGATTAGCTTCTTGACTTTATTCTAACTACCAACCTAACTATTTGTAACATTGGCAATTAACCGATCTTTACAGTTAAAGACAGACAAGAAGTACTAGACGTAACGTTTGCTACTGACCGGGCGTCAGACAAAATTATTGGGTGGAATGTACTGGACGACCATTATATAGAGTTCAAACTCGCCGAAAAAATGCCTAAACCTGCTGTCCACAGAAATGTGAGGAAGACAAAGTGGCTCCTGTATGAGAAGAATTTTAAAAAGGTCCTCAACTCTAAACTTCTTTATGAACCGAATGACAAAGCCGGTCTGGATAATCTGGTCGAGCATATCACCACATCATTCAATAGTTCCCTTGAAGAAGCCTGTCCAAAAACAAGGTACAAGGGTAAAACTAAACCCCAATGGTGGACTTCTGAGCTAACGGCAAGGAAAAGGACCTGCAACAAGCTATTCAACAAGGCGAAATCTACAGGAGCCTTTAATGATTGGGATGCATATAAAGGGCAACTCAAGATCTATAAGAAGGAGCTTAGGAAGGCGCAAAGACGATCTTGGTATTCCTTCTGTGGCGAAGTGGAAAAGGTCTCCGACGCCGCAAGGCTGAGGAAGGTACTATCCGCGTATCCTTGTACAGTGGGGTATTTGCAGGATGAGGCAAACAACTGGACAAAAAACAGCGAGCAATCGCTAAGTGTACTGCTCGACACACATTTCCCGGGGAACTCATCAACAGAGCCCGAGGATCAACAGGACCAACAAGAGTGCGAATGGACTGCGAGCATCGCTAGCTTGTTGACTGAGAGATCTAGAATAAGCTGCGCTATAAACAGCTTTGAGCCCTTCAAGTCACCTGGACCAGACGGCATCACCCCAGCAGAAATGCAGAAAATGTTAAAGTACATTATCCCCTGGCTGCAGAAAATTTATGTAGGCTGTATAAGGCTTTCATAAATCCCGAATCGGTGGAAGGATGCCAAAGTGGTATTCATACCCAAAGCGGGGAAGATATCGCACACTAGGCCAAAAGACTTCAGACCAATTAGCCTATCCTCTTTCCTATTGAAAAGTCTGGAAAGACTTTTAGATTACTTCATTAGGCAAAACCTGGATACAAAACTCCTGTCGGGGAACCAACATGCTTACAATAAGGGAAAGCTACAGAATCAGCCCTGCACGAACTTGTGAGCACTATCGAATCGTCCCTACATTTCAAAGAATTCGCCATGGTGGCATTTCTTGACATAGAAGGGGATTTTAACAACATACACCCAGATGCAGTAATCGCGGCATTGTCACATCTAAAGGTGAACTCTAGCTTGATAAGACTAATTCAAAGACTACTCAATAGAAGACGTATAACAGCATGTCTAGGGTCCATAACTCTAACAAGGTTTGTAAACAGAGGGACCCCACAAGGAGGAGTACTGTCTCCATTAATTTGGAACCTAGCGGTGAATGAAATCCTGCTAGATCTAGAAAGTTGTGGCTGCAAGGTCGTGGCATATGCGGACGACCTGGCAATCGCAGTGAGTGGCAAATTCGAAAACATCCTCCGAGATATTCTACAGGTGGCTCTGAACAAGTTGTCTAGAGGGGCCAGAAGCAGCGGTTTGGGTGTTAACCCAAACAAGACAGAATTGGTTCTCTTTACTAGGATGAATATTGTCCCTCATGTGGACCCTCCTCCTCGTATAAATGGAACAGATCTAGTCTTTTCTGAAAGTGAAATTTTGAAATTTTTAGGAAATTTTTATGAAATTTTTAGGAATAATTTTGGATAGGAAACTGTCATTCAGACTAAACGTACTGGAACGTGTAAAGAAGACCAACATCGCCCTATATTCCTGCAGGAAGGCTGTAGGTTCGCGGTGGGGCCTCTCTCCTAAAATTGTCCATTGGATATATATAGCAGTGGTTCGTCCAATACTGTTATACGGCATTGTGGTATGGTGGACGGCAACTGACAAACTAACCATCACAAACCTGCTATCACGGGTGCAGAGAACTACCTGCCTGTGCATAAGCGGAGCGTTAAGGACTACATCGACTGAGTCTCTACAAGCCCTTCTCCATAGAGAGAGAAGTTGCAACCAAAGCGGCACTAAGATTAAACTGCCTATCAATGTGGAGGTACAAGAACTACGGTCACATGAGGATATCAAAGTGTAGTGCTATGGTAACCGACCGAGTGGACTATATATCAACGGTGCACATCTTTGAGAAGAACTACATCACTATGATAACAGCCAGGGATGAATGGGATGGCAGAATACCCGGAAATAGAAACCATATCCACTTCTATACGGATGGTTCGAAGCTTGATGGAAAGGTTGGCTTCGGAGTACACTGTGAAGAACTTAATTTGGATATAGCTCACAGACTACCAGATTCCTGCAGTGTCTATCAAGCCGAAATAATGGCAATATGGGAAGTCGCCATATTGAGTCGGAACATAGTAACCAATAAGTCTGGATAATCTGGTCGAGCATATCACCACATCATTCAATAGTTCCCTTGAAGAAGCCTGTCCAAAAACAAGGTACAAGGGTAAAACTAAACCCCAATGGTGGACTTCTGAGCTAACGGCAAGGAAAAGGACCTGCAACAAGCTATTCAACAAGGCGAAATCTACAGGAGCCTTTAATGATTGGGATGCATATAAAGGGCAACTGAAGATCTATAAGAAGGAGCTTAGGAAGGCGCAAAGACGCTCTTGGTATTCCTTCTGTGGCGAAGTGGAAAAGGTCTCCGACGCCGCAAGGCTGAGGAAGGTACTATCCGCGTATCCTTGTACAGTGGGGTATTTGCAGGATGAGGCAAACAACTGGACAAAAAACAGCGAGCAATCGCTAAGTGTACTGCTCGACACACATTTCCCGGGGAACTCATCAACAGAGCCCGAGGATCAACAGGACCAACAAGAGTGCGAATGGACTGCGAGCATCGCTAGCTTGTTGACTGAGAGATCTAGAATAAGCTGCGCTATAAACAGCTTTGAGCCCTTTAAGTCACCTGGACCAGACGGCATCACCCCAGCAGAAATGCAGAAAATGTTAAAGTACATTATCCCCTGGCTGCAGACAATTTATGTAGGCTGTATAAGGCTTTCATACATCCCGAATCGATGGAAGGATGCCAAAGTGGTATTCATACCCAAAGCGGGGAAGATATCGCACACTAGGCCAAAAGACTTCAGACCAATTAGCCTATCCTCTTTCCTATTGAAAAGTCTGGAAAGACTTTTAGATTACTTCATTAGGCAAAACCTGGATACAAAACTCCTGTCGGGGAACCAACATGCTTACAATAAGGGAAAGCTACAGAATCAGCCCTGCACGAACTTGTGAGCACTATCGAATCGTCCCTACATTTCAAAGAATTCGCCATGGTGGCATTTCTTGACATAGAAGGGGCTTTTAACAACATACACCCAGATGCAGTAATCGCGGCATTGTCACATCTAAAGGTGAACTCTAGCTTGATTAGACTAATTCAAAGACTACTCAATAGAAGACGTATAACAGCATGTCTAGGGTCCATAACTCTAACAAGGTTTGTAAACAGAGGGACCCCACAAGGAGGAGTACTGTCTCCATTAATTTGGAACCTAGCGGTGAATGAAATCCTGCTAGATCTAGAAAGTTGTGGCTGCGAGGTCGTGGCATATGCGGACGACCTGGCAATCGCAGTGAGTGGCAAATTCGAAAACATCCTCCGAGATATTCTACAGGTGGCTCTGAACAAGTTGTCTAGAGGGGCCAGAAGCAGCGGTTTGGGTGTTAACCCAAACAAGACAGAATTGGTTCTCTTTACTAGGATGAATATTGTCCCTCATGTGGACCCTCCTCCTCGTATAAATGGAACAGATCTAGACTTTTCTGAAAGTGAAATTTTGAAATTTTTAGGAAATTTTCATGAAATTTTTAGGAATAATTTTGGATAGGAAACTGTCATTCAGACTAAACGTACTGGAACGTGTAAAGAAGGCCAACATCGCCCTATATTCCTGCAGGAAGGCTGTAGGGTCGCGGTGGGGCCTCTCTCCTAAAATTGTCCATTGGATATATATAGCAGTGGTTCGTCCAATACTGTTATACGGCATTGTGGTATGGTGGACGGCAACTGACAAACTAACCATCACAAACCTGCTATCACGGGTGCAGAGAACTGCCTGCCTGTGCATAAGCGGAGCGTTAAGGACTACATCGACTGAGTCTCTACAAGCCCTTCTCCATAGAGAGAGAAGTTGCAACCAAAGCGGCACTAATATTAAACTGCCTATCAATGTGGAGGTACAAGAACTACGGTCACATGAGGATATCAAAGTGTAGTGCTATGGTAACCGACCGAGTGGACTATATATCAACGGTGCACACCTTTGAGAAGAACTACATCACTATGATAACAGCCAGGGATGAATGGGATGGCAGAATACCCGGAAATAGAAACCATATCCACTTCTATACGGATGGTTCGAAGCTTGATGGAAAGGTTGGCTTCGGAGTACACTGTGAAGAACTTAATTTGGATATAGCTCACAGACTACCAGATACCTGCAGTGTCTATCAAGCCGAAATAATGGCAATATGGGAAGTCGCCATATTGAGTCGGAACATAGTAACCAACACTGGCGTTGTCATTTACTCGGACAGCCAGGCTGCCATCAATTCTCTGAAGGCGACATCCCTAAATTAACAAATAGCCCTCGACTGCCGCAGATCTCTTAACGAGATGGCTGAGCAGTTTAATATACACCTCATATAGGTGCCTGGGCATAGGGATATCCCGGGGAACTGCAAAGCCGATGAACTTGCTAGGAAAGGGACAACTTTACAAATTCTCGAAGAATTTGCATATATTGGTGCGCCACTATCCACGTGCAAGCTTTGGATAAGGCAAGAGGCAATCAGGCAGTCTAACGACAGATGGACACAAATCGGCACCTGTAGGGTAGCTAGACAAATCTGGCCAAGGTATGACCTGAGAAGGTCAAAATATCTCCTCGCACTGGAAAGGAAAAGATTATCTACGTTAGTATAAGTTCTGACGGGACGCTGCCTGATCGGCGAACACGCCAGAAGATTATGTATTAACTCCAATGACTTCTGCTGTGGAGATGAGGAAGAAGTGGAGAGCATTGAGCACTTGCTATACGACTGTCCCGCTGTGAGTAAACGACGACTGGACCTACTGGGGTCGGCCTTTCTAGGCAGCCTAACAGATCACATACCTGGGGTCTTAGATCACTAATTCGGTTAGGTTAGGTTAGGTTGAAGAGAGGAGACGTTTAAACGTCTCATGTCCATGGACATACACTTAAGCCAGTGGTTCGTCCTGTTGTTGAACACTCATCATCTTACTAATATCGATCTTGTTTAGTTTCAGAAGACTTCTTGTTTTCTTTTCATTTGGGTCACCCCACAGTATCTTTGCAGTTGCTCCTACTGTTGCGCTATTCCACACAGTTTTATGAGCCATCACTGCCCAGTGCTTCAACTCATTTTTCGTGGCTTCGAAAGGTTTCCAATTTTTCAAGTTTATTACTCGAAGTTCTCTGCCCTTTGAAGCCAAGTTGTTGGCCCGTTCATTTCCAATCACTCCGTTGTGTCCTGGTACCCAGCAAATACGCAATTGACCATGGGCTGAGTAATCATTTATCGTTCTTTTACAGTCCAACACAGTTCTGGATTTGACCCTTTCCGATGTTATTGCTTGAATCGCCATTTGGCTATCTGTGAAGATGTTGGCATATTTAGGCTTTGTTGTGTTACTGAGCCAGTTCACACACTCCGTGATTGCTCGAACTTCTGCTTGAAATACCGTGTTATGGTCAGGGAGGCGGAAGTGAAGTTCGACTTCTGGTTCATCAATAAAAAGTCCCAGACCCGTCCTTCCTCCTCGCTTGGACCCATCCGTGTAGCAGCTGATTCACACTAGCACATGGGCCAAAGTTCCATTTTCCCAGGAGCGTCTGTCTGGCACAAACGTATCACAGGTAGCTGTAAGCCGCACTTCAGGAATGCGGTCCGAGATTTCTGGCGTTTGAATGTGACCAACTAGATATTCTAAAATCTTCTGATGGTACGACTTGTGGTCTCGATTTATCCATTCACCCATCACTTGTAGACGTCTTGCTGTGAGGGCTGCCTCATACTTTATACGGATGTCTATTGGTTGGATGTGCAGTATAGTCTCCAACGCTTTTGTTGGTGCAGTTCTAAATGCCCCGCTTATGCCTAGACAGCACATACGTTGAATTTTTTGCAAAGGTATTACGTTGCACTTCATGTCCATTGATGTCCACCACACTACAGAGGCGTAGGTGATTATTGGTCTAATCACGCTCATGTAAAGCCAGTGAGTCATATTTGGACGTAGTCCCCATTTTAAACCTATAGCTCTTCTGCACAACGACCAACATCTGTGTGCCTTTGTAACTCTTTTTTCAAGATGATCTTTCCAGTATAGTTTCTGATCCAAAATTACTCCCAAGTATTTTACCTTTTTAGTTATAGCAATTGTCTTATTCAGGAATCGAGACGGGGTAAAACGTGGGATCTTCGTGGATATTTCTGTTTTGTCTGGGTTAACATTTAATCCCCTTGGTTGTGCCCAGTTATATGCTATGTTAAGTGCCTCTTCAGCTCTTCTGCATAATAGATTTGGATGAAAGCCCCTTAGAAGTATTACTACGTCGTCTGCATAACAGACTGGTTTAAGTCCTTCATTGGTGAGGGCTTTTAGGAGACTGTGTATCGTCGTAACCCATAGAAGAGGCGATAAAATGCCCCCCTGAGGTATACCACGATTTACCTTGTCTCTAATTTTTACGTCATATGACCCACAAATAATCCACCTATTCCTTAGCATATTGTTGATCCAGTTTTTCAGCGCCCGGTCAACCTGAAACTCGTCTAAGGACTGGATAAGTGTATCGGTCTGTACATTGTTAAATGCGCCCTCAATGTCTATGCAAACAGCAAGTGTATATATTTCTTTACTGAAGGACTCTTCTATGTGGTGCACTACCTCATGCAGAGCTGTTTCCACTGATCTTCCTTTGACATAGGCGTGTTGTTTGAATTTTAGCCTGTCATCCGCTATTTTACCTTTGACCATGTCATCAATTATTCGCTCCATTGTTTTTAACAGCAAAGAAGTTAGTGATTCGGTTAGTGATACATATATACACACTAGCTGGACCCGGTCCACTTCGTTGCCCCAGACTTCAGATATCCGAGGCCGTCCATTTATCAAAACCAGTGTTCAGAAAAAAACAGTACGTTATAGGAACCGTTCCTTCGGAGAACACTAACTTTATTTATTTTTTTAGTGTTACCACTACGATAAGGTACCGTTCTTAGAACACGACGAACGGTATCACTACGATAACTTACGGTTCATAAACAGTATCACTACGTCGTAGTGATACTGTTCTTTTGAACAGAACACTAACAGTATCACTACGTTTAGCGTTCCGCTCTTTTTAATACTCGACTCCACAGGTCGCAAATATGAAGCAATCTTAATGAAAATTGGTACAGAGGCATTTCTTAACCCAGGGACGATCCCTATTTAAAATGGGGCATATCGGTCCATAATTTAATATAGCCCCCATACGAAGGTCCCTTTCGATAAGATGTATTCACGCTCTAGAGAGCGCATTTTTTAACCGATCATGCCGAAATTTGAATATATGTTCATTCTGTTGCATTCTATCATGCCTAGGGAAAATGATGCATATCGGTCCATTTTTTGATACAGCCCCAATACAAAGCTCCCTTTCGACAAGACATATTTACGTTATAGAGGACGCATTATTTATCCGATCAAGCCGAAATTTAAATATGTGTGTTTTCTATTGCATATAATCATGTCTAGTGAAAATGGGGCATATCGATACATACTTTAATATAGCTCCCATACGAGGGTCCCTTTCGATAAGACATATTTACCCTCTAGAGAGCGCATTTTTTAACCGATCTGCTGAAATTTAAATATTTGTACTTTCTTTTACATTCAAGCGTTATCACAATGTAATACAGACTACAAATATATACAAATATTGTAACGACGTGTTTTCACCTTTAAGCTGGGATACAACTCAGCGGGCCAGGGTCGTTTATTTGTAACTTAACACTACACTCAACACAACACTTCACAACACATTCCACTAGGTGACAGCGACGACGACGTGTACCGTAGTCGGTTAGAGACCTCCACACAGGCAGCGACGTCTACACACAGAATACAGTTTGGTTGCCTCAACCGAATTATTTGCCAACCGAATTTTTTAGTTCTGTCTACTATCATGCGATTTAATCAGGACAACCAATATTTTGGTTGTGGTATACTTCTGTTTCCATGTTGACAACAATCATATTTGGTTGAGCCAACTACGAAAATGGTGGCTTAAATTATCTGTAGTAGTTGCCACAACCAACTGTTTTAAAAAATTGGTTGTTCTGACAATTTGTCACATATACTACCGACAATTAATTAAAAACAGTTTTCATTAATTTTTATTTTATTTATTGAACAAAAAACAAAACAATTCATAACAAAATTAAAAATCCCATATTACAAATTCATCACTATATGAGATGTGGAAATATTTGACAAACATTTTAGTACACGAAAAAAAAAACACAAAACTTGTATGCAAATTTCGCTTAAACCTGTGCTTTCAATTTCACGATTGTTGCTTTTATTTTTTATTTATGTAAAATATTTTGCACAACATATTCTGCATTCCACACATTATTATCCACACGAGATTATTTTTGATTACCTATACCGTTCTTGAACAAAATGTTTTTTATGTCGAGTAATTTTATTTTTTGTTTGTCATGTATCAGCAAAAGAACAGCAACCAATCTTTCGGTTGTATTTTCCAAAATACATTTGGGAAATGATTGGGATAACCAATAAACGATTATTTATTAATATTTTTTTCTGTTGTAGTAACCAATTATTCGTTGCAATAATAATCTTTGGTCTATTGATACAATTTCTGTTGTCAAGAATAAAACATTGGTTGTCACAACCAAAAATCTATCATGTGGTACTATAATGAAAATTTAAAATCGCTTACTACAACTAACCGAGTGTCAATGAAAAAAACAATCTTAATTCGATTGATACAACCATCGATTTAGTTGCAATCATTTTCATTTGATCATATCCATGTTATTATTGTTGTTTCAACTAATTATTTATAAATACAACCGACAGACGGTGTAGGCAATATACTTTTTGTTGCTAGTACTATTTTTTTATTGTTGCAATCGAATTCCAACCAATTATTTTCCTGGGTGTAACTTTGGTTGGTGGACGGCTTCACCACAGGCAGCGACGGCGACGTATAACGTCGGTTGTTTGGATGTGGACGGATTCACCACTGGCGGCGACGTATAACGACAGTTGTTAGACGGTGAACGGCTTCACCACAGACTGCGACGGCGACGTATAACGTCGGTAGTTAGACGTTGGACTCGGTTGTTAGACGGTGGACTTCCTCCACACAGGCAGCGACTGCGACGTATGACGTCGGTTGTTAGGTGGTGGACGACTTCACCACAGGCAGCGACGGCGACGTATAACGTCGGTTGTTAAGTGGTGGACGGCTTCACCACAGGCAGCGACGGCGACGTATAACGTCGGTTGTTTGGTGGTGGACGGCTTCACCACTGGCAGCGACGGCGACGTATAACGTCGGTTGTTAGACGGTGAACGGCTTCACCACAGACAGCGACAGCGACGTATAACGTCGGTAGTTAGACGTTGGACTCGGTTGTTAGACGGTGGACTTCCTCCACACAGGCAGCGACGGCGACGTATGACGTCGGTTGTTAGGTGGTGGACGACTTCACCACAGGCAGCGACGGCGACGTATAACGTCGGTTGTTAAGTGGTGGATGGCTTCACCACAGGCAGCGACGGCGACGTATAACGTCGGTTGTTAGGTGGTGGACGGCTTCACCACAGGCAGCGACGTATAACGTCGGTTGGTTGACGGCTCTCAATGTTGCCCCAGAAACCGATAGACGAAGGACAACTTCGTCTGCTCTCCAAGATATCGACCAGGACTGGGCGAGAGATGAAGGACAACTTCACCGCTTTATTGACCACACCACGATCAAAAGGGTAGTTTTACTTGGTTGAATACGGACAACGTCTTCAACAATAAGTTCCTACTTCGTGGACGTCTACAGACCAACTGCCCCTCACGACCGCAATCGACGCCCTTTTATACCTTTTTCCAAGCAAAGACTCACCCCCATCCAGAGTTACCGTTGACAAATTTAAAAAGGTTGCAAAAAAAGTCGTTTTCTAAAAATAAAGTCGCACAAAAAAGTCGCTATTGCATAAAAATTTTTTTACAAAACAATTATGAAATTAATAAGAAATCGTTTGTATGTGATAAGAAATTAATTTTTTTAATTACATGAGTTAACAGAATGATTTTTGATAGCATAATATTTGTACTTTGCTATAATTGAACCTAGTACATTGCTTAAAATATGAGTTGGCATATTACTCTTGATATTTATTGGATTACACAAATATTGATCATTTTGGAAATCTTGTTCTTTTTAAGTGGTTTAGGCCATATTTGATATTTTTCCCCTTAGGTTTTTTTTTTAATTTTATGTCTTTATTTTTGTTACAATAATATCCCAAAGGCGATCATTATATCTCCGTCTTGTTGAATTCCTTTTAAATGCTGATAGTAAAATTGTAAGTACATTTTTACGTAAATCAAACGAATAATACGTTTTATGCTGCAAAATGCAAATTTTGTCTAAAATTTATTTTAACAAAAGTTTAAAAACCCCAAAATACTTCACCGATGCATGGAAAGCGACCATGTGTATATTATTGATTTTTGAAATTACAAGAAAACAATGCAAATGCTGCAATTTAGGGAATTTTTATAAATAAATTTAACGATTTAACAAAGAAAATTGTTATTACAAAAAAGTCGCAAAAAAGTCTCTGAATGGAAAAGTCGCACAAAAAGTCAAAAGCCGCCAAAAAAGTTGCAAATTGCAACTTTAGTCGCACAACGGTAACACTGCCCCCATCAGCTGTCCACAGCGAAGTAATATTTCCGTATGGTATACCACTGTTGCCATTCATTCATTGGAAATAACTAATGTTTATGCCACCAGAGGCGCTACAATTTCCGTTACAACTCTTCCGCTTTTGAAATTAAACAAATTGTCTTGGAATAATACATACTAAAGGTAATTCATTTAATTAATAATAAAGCGAAAAGAAAATAAAAAAAATAATTTAATTTATAAGTCTCGTTGTGGGCAAAAACGAACATGTAGTGACTTTTGCCGTCACAATATATAAATGTAATGTACAAATATATAACAGTACAGATATTCAAATTTCGGCATGATCGTCTTATCGAAAAGGACCCTCGTATGGGGGCTATATCAAAGTATGTACGGTTGTGCCCATTTTCACTAGACAAGATTATATGCAATAGAAAGCACAAATATTTAAATTTCGGCATGATCGGATAAAAATGCGTCCTCTATAACGTAAATATGTCTTGTCGAAAGGGAGCTTTGTATTGGGGCTGTATCGAAAAATGGACCGATATGCATCATTTTCACTAGGCATGATTGAATGCAATAGAATGAACATATATTCAAATTTCGGCATGATCGGTTAAAAAATGCGCTCTATAAAGCGTGAATATATATTATCGAAAGGGACCTTCGTATGGGGGCTATATTAAATTATAGACCGATATGTCTAATTTTCACTAGGCACGATTGAATGTAATACACAGTACAAATATTTAAATTCCAGCATGGTCGGTTAACAAATGCGCTCTCTAGTGCGTAAATATGTCTTATCGAAAGGGACCTTCGTATGGGGGCTATATCAAAGTATGGACCGATATGGTTATACTACCCTTTGATAGTATAATCGAACCTATACTGTCAAGTCCGTGTATTTTTCAAAAAGTGTTCATTTGTTGCATAGTGTTACCAGTTTTTTTTATATTTTACTGTATTTTACAACAAATTAATGAAGAAAACTAGAAATATTAGCATTTTCATAATAAAGTCGAAAAGTGGACTTTAATCGACTTTTTTATACTAAAAAGTAAAAAGTCTAAAAGTTGAATTCTTGATTTTTTCAAAAAGTCGAAATGTCGAAAATTCGAAATGTTGTCGTAACTATATAACCCTAGTGTAGAAGTTGTGGTTCGAACAAATATAATTTTGCCATTTGTTGCAATCTTTACGGAGGAGAAATGTTCCAAAAAAACCTGTTTGAACCTTATAACTACCTAGACTAAACTAAACTAATATCACAGAACGATTGTTATGATACTATTTCATAAATATTTGGATATTCAGAATCTAAGCATCTGGTATTACAATTTTGATTTAATTTATCTAATCCGTCTGCAACAAACTCTACATTTGCAAGTGAGTGAAATCTGGCTGTAGAATAATGCCAGGGTAAATTATATTTATGTTTTAGTAACTTATTCTGAGAAATTTGTAATTTTTTAATGTGTGTGCTTGCACAAATAGACCAGGCAGGGGCTGCGTAAAACATAACCGCATGAAATATAGATTTCAATATTATTTTTTTGTTAGCTATAGTAAGTGATGATTTCCGACACATGAGTGGATATAAAAGACGTGTCATAATATTTATTTTGTTTATAATATATGGAATGTGATATTTGAAGTTGAGCTTAGGATCAAGAATGATTTCTAGATACTTAACTTTGTTTTGCCATTGAATTGGAATATTATTGACAATAATATTAGTTTGAGGAAGAAAACAAGGCTTAGGATTCCTTGAGAAACATATAGCTTGATTTTTTTCACAATTTATATTTATTTTCCATTTCCTGAAATAGTATAATTAATCTTTTACAGCGTTTCGGAGCTTTAGTATTACATCAGTAGCCAGCACATCTGAACACAGAATAGCTGTATCATCAGCGAAAATGGACATTTCACAGAAACTAAAATGAGGCACATCTGCTTTATATATGTTACTAGCTGGACCCTGTCCACTTCGTTGCCCCAGATTTCAGATTTTCGATCCCATTATTTTTGGACCAATCACGTAGTCTCCATTAAATACATATACACAGAATTACTCTCGGTAACAAATTGTTCAAGATATCTCACGTACCACTCACGTACACTGCCAGATACATATACACAAAATTACAGAACTATCACTAACAAATTGTGCAAGATATTTAAAATTCAAAATTTGGCTTATATAGGCGGGGCCACGTCCATTGGTCCGATCCCGCCCATTGGTCCGATCCCGCCCATTTTTGGACCAATCACGTAGACTACCACCAGATACATATGTACAAAATTACAGCACTCTAGCTAACAAATTGTGCAAGATATCCTAATTTCAAAACTAGGTTTATATGGGAGGGGTCATGCCCATTTATCTGATCCCGCCCATTTTTGGTTCAATCACATAGACTGCCATCAGATACATATGCGCAAAATTGTAGCACTCTCGCTAACAAATTAAGCGAGATATCTCAATTTTAAAATTTGGCATATATGAGCGGACCACGCCCATTTTTGGACCAATCCCATAGACTGCCACCAGATACGTATGCACAAAGTTATAGCGCTTTCGCTAAAAAATTGTGCAAGACATCTTAATTTAAAAATTAGGTTTTTATGGGCGGGGCCATGCCCATTTATCTGATCCCGGTAATTTTTGGTATATGCACAAAATTTCAGAACTCTCGCTTACAAACTGTGTGAGATATCTTAGTTTCAAAAATTTGGCTTATATGGGCGGTGCCACGCCCATTAATTCGATCCCGCTTATTGTTGGTTCAATCGCGTAGACTGCCATCAAAAACATATGCGCAAAATTATAGCACTCTTGCTAACAAATTGAGCGAAATATCTCAATTTCAAAATTTGGTTTATTTTTTGGGCGGGGCCACGCCTATTGGTCCGATCCCGCCCATTTTTGAACTAATCACATACACTACCACCAGATACATATGCACAAAATTACAGCCTTTTGCTAACAAATTGTGCAAGATATCACATGTTTAAAATTTGGCTTATATGGGCGGTGCCAAGCCCATTGGTTCAATCCCGTTCATTTTTGGACCAATCACGTAGACTGCCGCCAGATACATATGTACAACATTACAGCACTCTAGCTAACAAATTGTGCAAGATATATCAATTTCAAAAATTTGGCTTATATGGGCTGGACCACGCCAAGTTGGTACATTGAAAATTCAAGTACCTATTTTCACCACCCCCCACACATGTACATTCTGTGAAAATTTCAAGAAGATCGGTCCAGCCGATTAGACGCCTATACGGTACAAACAAACAAACACACATACTTCATTATAAAGCGTGATCCATTTCGAGGGTCCCTACTTTTGTAAAGAAAAAAACATAGAAAATTCAAATTGAATGGGGAATGTTTATTATCATTTGAAAGAACATTCTTTGGCATTTATATTTTGAAGATTATGTCTATCAAATGTTGGCCACGGGCATTTCGACTGGTAAATGGCGAATGACACGCGTGATGTTGTGCTGCAAGGCCTGAGTCGAAGCGGGTTTGTCCGCATAAACTTTTGACTTTACATATCCCCACAGGAAAAAGTCTAACGGTGTGATATCACACGATCTTGGTGGCCAATCGACCGGCCTAAAACGTGAAATTATCTGCTCACCGAAGTGTTCTCTCAATAAATCCATTGATTGATGCGATGTGTGGGAAGTGGCGCCGTCTTGTTCAAACCAAATGTCGCCTAGATCACGAGCTTCAATTTCAGGCATAAAATAGTCGATTTTCATGTCACGATAACGGTCGCCATTGACTGTTACGTTCTCACCGGCATCATTTTTGAAGAAATATGGACCGATGATTCCACCGGCCCACAAACCACACCAAACCGTTGTTTTTTCTGGATAAAGTGGCAGCTCTTGCATCTCTTCAGGTTGCTCTTCGTCCCAAATGCTGCAATTTTGCTTGTTTACATACCCATTGAGCCATAAATGGGCCTCATCGCTGAACAAAATTTGGCTCGAAAACGTCGGATCTTCTTGGAACTTTTCAAGAGCCCATAGAGCGAAGCGATGTCGCTTGGGAAGGTCGGGCGGCTTCAGTTCTTGCACAAGCTGTATTTTGTATGCTTTCAATTTAAGATCTCGACGTAAAATGCGCCAAGTCGTTCCATACGTCAGTCCGAATTGCTGCGAACGGCGCCGAATCGACTCTCCATGGTCTTCGTGTACACTCTCAGCTACGACAGCTGCGTGCTGGACGTGGTCTATTCGGTCGAATAGTATCCTATAATGAATGCTGGGTCTCAAGATGGGTGATGGTGTTGCGAATATTACGCTCAGTAGACCGATTATGTTGATCACAAGTTGAGCGAAGTGCACGAAACACATTCCTCACAGAAGTGCATTTTCGTAATAAAGTTGAACGATTTGTAAACGTTGTTCAGGCGTAAGTCTTTCCATGATGAAATGCCAAACAATACTTAACAAAAAGAACATGACAGCATGACACGACTCACACATGATCTGTCAAAAAGAGGCACAGTGAAATAACCCCCAAGCCGAAAATGAATAACACCCAAAATAAAGATTCAAAATAGGGTTTGGGTGAAATTTCATTAACTTTGGGTTTCATGTCATTTTTTTAATTTTTGTTACTAAGACCAAAATGAAATAAAACCCAAAATAAAATGATTTGGGATTTATTTCATTCATTTTGAGTTTTTGGGATTTTTTCATTGTTTGGGATTTATTTCATTTTTATCGAAATCTTATTTTTTATGGGCCGTATTTCATTTTATTTGGGGATTATTTCGTTGATATTCATAATGAAATTTAGAAATGTTTTTAATAATAAAATTCTTAGAAATCGCTTCCTAGTTGTTAGACGGTTAGAATCGAATGAACATATTGAACGGGGTAATTTTATGGTGGGCCTTGAGCTATTTCCAAACATTTAAAGCTTATTAATTTCATGATATAATGCAATCGTACCATCTAGTATGTTTTCTGTAATCTGCTATCCATGACCCTATAACTTAAATTTTCCTATTTGTTATAATTTAAATTTTGTAAATGTTCTTCTCTGAAGCACTATTAAGAACTGATTACTACTCTCAAGGCCCACCCTAAAATTACCCCGTCCAATATGTTCATTCGATTCTAACCGTCTAACAACAAGGAAGCGATATCTAAGAATTTTATTATTAAAAACATTCCTAAATTTCATTTTGAATATTTATGAAATAATCCCCAAATAAAATGAAATACGGCCCAAGAAAAATAAGATTTCGATGAAAATGAAATAAATCCCAAACAATGAAAAATCCAAAAAACTCAAAATGAATGAAATAAATCCCAAATTCATTTTAATTTGGGTTTTATTTCATTTTGGTCTTAGTAACAAAAATTTAAAAAAACTTGAAAAAATTACATGAAACCCAAAGTTAATGAAATTTCACCCAAACCCAATTTTGAATCTTTATTTTGGGTGTTATTCATTTTCGGCTTGGGGGTTATTTCACTGCGCCTTTTTTTGACAGATCACGTGTGAGTCGTGTCATGCTGTCAGGTTCTTTTTGTTAAGTATTGTTTGGCATTTCATCATGGAAAGACTTACGCCTGAACAACGTTTACAAATCGTTCAACTTTATTATGAAAATGCACGTTCTGTGAGGAATGTGTTTCGTGCACTTCGCTCAACTTGTGATCAACATAATCGGCCTACTGAGCGTACTATTCGCAACACCATCACCCATCTTGAGACCCAGCATTCATTATTGGATAATTTCCGACCGAATAGACCACGTCCAGCACGCAGTGAAGAAAATGTAGCGGTCGTGAAGTTTCAGTTCTCTTCCAACAGTTTTCAAACATGAAGAAATAGTAATGCAGACGAAAAATAGGTTAAAAAATCGCAGGGATTTTTTAAACTATTTTTCGTCTGCATTAATATTTCTTCATGTTTGAAAACTGTTGGAAGAGAAAACTTGAAGAAATAGTAATGCAGACGAATTAATGCATTAATATTTCTTCATGTTTGAAAACTGTTGGAAGAGAAAACTTGAAGAAATAGTAATGCAGACGAAAAAAAGGTTAAAAAATCGCTGCGATTTTTTGACCTATTTTTCGTCTGCATTACTATTTCTTCAAGTTTGAAAACTGTTGGAAGAGAACTTCATGAAAGATGGGTTAAAAAATCGTCGCGATTTTTAACCTATTTTTCATGAATTTCGTGAAATTCATATGTGAAATAGTTTGGAAGATAATTCTCATCCAAAAGGTTTTCATGAATTCTCATGTATTATATTCCAAGAGTGTTCAAACGTCAAGAAATAACAATACATTACAAAAAAAAAGGATTACTATTTCTTTATGTTTTCTCTTCCAACATTCAATTGCAAAGCATAAAGACCGTTGCAAAGCAGTTGAAACGTTGTTTTTACGTCCATTATTAAATATAAATTTGCAGGTATTCCCATTAGTTTTTATTCTATTGGGGATTCCATACAAGCGTTTCTGTAAATACTACAAACGTTTTTGGGAAAAATTATGTATATTGCACAAAAAAATATTTGTATAGACGAATAAATTTAATTTGGAGTTTCTTTCATTTGTTTGGGGTTTTTAATTGGGGGTTATTTCACTTTTTTTTGGGGGAATTATTTTTTTTTAATTTAACTAATATTTTTTTGGGGTTGTTTCATTTATTATTTGGCTATTTTTTCATTTAATTTTGACTTTATTTCACATTTAATCTTTGGGCGTTATTTCATTTCATTTGGGGCATATTTCATTGGGGGTTATT
Source organism: Eudasyphora cyanicolor (assembly GCA_963930755.1). Classification (NCBI taxonomy): domain Eukaryota; kingdom Metazoa; phylum Arthropoda; class Insecta; order Diptera; family Muscidae; genus Eudasyphora; species Eudasyphora cyanicolor. The sequence continues at coordinate 99,613,574 of OZ005737.1, forward strand.
TAATTTTCGGCTTGGGGGTTATTTCACTTGGGGGTTATTTCGTGGCGCCTCAAAAAAAGGCTATTGAAAAAAGTATATCTACTTGGATCACCCGTTATATATAGATATAAAACGGTCAACAAACAAGATCCCTGCGGACATGCGGCTGTTATTAATATGGTGTTGGAACAGTTAGAACCTATATATAAATACTTTAACGTACGACATGAAAGAAAATCTTGTATAATTTCCAAACGGAAAGTTATACTTAATCATTTTGTATATTAGACCATCATGCCAAACTGTCAAACGCGGCTTTTATATCTAAAGGTAAGTACAAACGATTTGCAGATCGGACAATATTGCCAGAAAAATGGCGGAAAAATGCAACTCTGTGAATTTACAACCATGTGAACATACAATTTTTCTTTTTTCGTTAGCAGAAAAGTCATTGCGAGATAATTTGACAACGACGCCATTGTCAGAAAAACATTTTTTTGGCAACACTGTCTATAAAGTATTTTTATTTTCAATCCTGCATATAAATATTTACAAAATATATTGTAAATATATGGAATTGTAATGTTTTCTTGCAATCGTCTGAACTGTCAATTCACCTTTGCCTAACAATCTGTCATTGTCCCTACATTTGCTGCAATTTAACAGGGTTGGTAACGTTTGCCGATCTGGCAATCGTCTAAGCTTAAAGGTACCATGCCAGTTGATTTCTGTTGCTGAAATTTTGAGTGAACTATGTTCCTTATTCTTACCAATGGATGCACGGTGTTATGGTGTCTTCTAAATCCAAATTGCTAAGGGGGTTACAGATTATTTGAATCAATAAAATCATTTAGTTTGTCTTTCAAGATTTTTTCTAAAATTTTCCCTATCGATAACAACATACTAATTGGTCGGTAAGACGATGCAGAGTCGGGAGGTTTATTTGGTTTTCTAATTGGAATCACTTTGGCTTCCTTTAATTCCCGTGGAAAATAACTGTGCTTAAGACAATCATTAATAATAACAGTTAGTTAGTTATTCCAACTTTCATGGAAAGTACATTTAGTATTTGGACCAAATTTTTCAAGTACAAACCTGATTGAGCCGTGTTGTGCGTTAAATTAAAAAGAGGGTTACATATGAGAGCTACATATGCTGCAAATATCACTTTCACGAAGAATCTTTGGTTAAGTAACAGTCGTCAAAAATATGAGAAAAAATGGTTTTTTTAAAAAAACTGTTTCCTGGTACAAAAAAAAAACATAAAAAATAGGGAAAAAATTGAAAAAAAAATATTTTATCACATTTTTAAAAAGCCAGCTGCTAACTAAAGGAACACTGTTTATTTGAAAAATCTATGTTCAAAAAAATCGTACGTTCGCGACCGGTCCCTAAGCCAATTAGAAAAAAACCAATAGATTTAATTTATTGTGTAAATATTCGATAGAAAGCTACATTAATCCTCTTTTAAAATAAATTAATAGCTTTAGAATATTCCGTTCTTTTCGCAGATTTTTGCATTTTTCTAGATTCAGCCAAAGTTGACTTCTATTTCGCGTACGTTCGTGACCATTGCTATCATTATGAAAACTAAAACTCGATGAAACCCATCTTTTGCACCTAACATAGAGCTATCAATATGCTATCAAAACACCAAAAAAAATACGGGGAAAATTTTTGTTTTCTATATTTTTTGTACATCAAAAGCGTAGGAACGTAAGTTCGTGACCCGTATTATATTGTGAAAAATATATAAATTTCAAAATTTGGCTTATATGGGCGGTGCCACGCCCATTGGTCCAATCCCGCCCATTTTGGACCAATAACGTAGACTGCCACCAGATACATACGTACAACATTACAGCACTCTAGCTAACAAATTGTGCAAGATATATCAATTTCAAAATTTGGCTTATACATATGGGCGGGGCCACTCCCATTGGTCCAATTCCGCCCATTTTTGGACCATTCACATTATCTACCACTAAATGCTTACACACAAAATTTCAGCAATCTCGCTGAAAATTTTTCTTAATTTCAAAATTTGACTCATGTTTGCGGGTCCACGCCCACTTCATATATCGGAAATTCAAGTACCCTATTTTCACCACCCCCTACACATGTACATTCTGCTAAAGATCCGTCCAGCCGTTTAGGCGTCTATACGGAACAAACAAACAAACCCACAAACAGACACTCTCTTATATATACATATATAGACTAGCAGGACCTGGTCCAATTCGTTGCCCCAGACTTAAGATTTCCGATCCCGTTAATTTTTGGATTAATTACGTAGACTGACAACAAATATGTATGCACAATATTACATTGATCTCTCTAACAAATTGCTCAAGATATATCAAACACAAAATTACAGCACTCTCGCTAACAAATTGTGCAAGATATATCAATTTAAAATATTGACTTATATGGCCGGGACCACGCCCACTGGTCAAATCCCGCCCATTTTTGGGTCAATCACTTAGACAACCACCAGAAACATATACACAAAATTACAGCACTATCGCTAACAAATTGTGCAAGATATTCCAATTTCAAAACTTGACTCACTCGGTCGGTGCCACGCCCATTTGTCTGATCCCGCCCATTTTTTGACCAATCACGTAGACTGCCACCAGATACATCGCAAAATTACAGCACTCTCGCTAATAAATTGTGCAAGATATCTCAATTTAAAAATTTGGCTTTTTGGCCTTTCCCACCCATATTTGGACCAATAACGTAGACTGCCACCACTCACGCTAACAAATTGTTCAAGATATCACAATTCAAAAATTTGGCATATATGGGCGGGGCCAGCCCATTGGACCGATCCCGCCCGTTTTAGGACCAAACACGTAGACTGCTACCAGATATATGTACTCAAAATTACAGCTCTTTCGCTAATAAATTGTGCAAGATATCTCAATTTCAAAATTTGGCTTATATGGGCGGGTCCACGCCCATTGGTCCGATCCAGCCCATTTTTGGACCAATTACGCAGACTGCAACCAGATACATATACACAAAATTACAGAACTCTCGTTAATAAATTTGGACCAAACTCGTAGACTCCTACCAGGTACAGGTACACAAAATTACAGCACTCTCGCTAATAAACTGTGCAAGATATATCAATTTCAAAATTTGGGTTATATGGGCGGGGCCACGACCATTGGTCCGATCCCGCCCATTTTTGGACCAATAACGTAGACCGCCACCGGATATATGTACACAAAATTACAGCTCTCTCGCTAATAAAATATGCAAGATATCTCAATTAAAAATCTGGCTTATATGGCCACGCACACTTTTACTATCACGCCATTTTCTTGCTCCAGCACTCGACCTGGTTCCACATACCAGATTTCGAGAATTTTGGTCCAATAGCAATCAAAATATTGCACTTCTGAGTTTCTGGTAGTGTGGGTGGTACCACGCCTACTGTCACAATCACACCTGTTTTTGGCTCCAACACGTGTACTGCTATCAAGGCACAAATACTAAATATCGCTGATCTAACTGCAATAGTACTCAAATTATAGCATTTGTAAATTTCAGGTTATGTGGGCGGTGCCACACCCACTATAACTGTCACACCAGTTTATCGTTCCACCACGCATACTGGTACCAATGTCAAAAATACCAAATTTGGAGACTCTTACCGCAATAATACTCGTAATATAGCATTTTTAAATTTCAGGTTGGGTGGGCGATTTCACGTCCACTAACACTATCACCCTAGTTTTGAGCTATATGTATAACGCGTACTGGAACCAAGGACACACATACCCAATTTTGAGAATTTTGCTACGTAATTTTCGCTTATAACGAACCCGCTTAAAACGAACTTTCGCCTAAAACGAACCAATTTCAAAAGCATTTCTAATAAACCATGAAATTTTTGTCGCTTATTACGAACCCGTTTAAAGCGAACTTTCGGTTATAACAAACTTTATTTGCATTCAAAATTTGTTTATTTTTCGGTTAAAACGAACCCATTTGCATACCCATTTGTCATTCACGCATTGAAAAGTAAATATCGCCACTTGCTTCTCGCAAAAATTGTTAGTATACTGTAGTTAGTATACTGGACGCAATCAATTTTTTGCATATGGCATGGTTAAAAGTCAGCAAAACAACAGTTGCTAATTGCTTTCGGCACGGCGGATTTACCAGCAATGAAGATGAGTTCGACTCGGATGATGATCTGCCATTAATAGAATTGCTAAATCAACCAATGGAAACATTTACAGATGGTAATAAAAAGGGTTTGTTGAGTTGTCGTACTTTAAATTAACCTTTATTATTTGCATTTACTGTTACTGATCGGCTCTCTAGAAAATAGTCGCAAATCTTATTTTACTTACTGAGTCGCCGCCTGTCGTAGCGAACGGACGTGTTATCGCAGAGCGGATAGTTTTTAACCTATTACGCAATACCTATTCACCTACCTACTACGCAACCAGGAGGTTTGTTGTTTATAAAGCGTAGGTTGAATTGGATGCATCGGTCTCTGGACAGAAATTTCTGAGCTCAGTCTGGAAGGCCTATACCGACGTACCTATTACGGGCTAATACTGGCTATGGGGGTGTCTCCCCCAACCAATTTATGATTAAACCAAAAAAGCCAAAGGAGATTACGGCGCAGGGGAGGGAAAACCCAGTGCCGGCGACAAGCGTTGATTCACTCACGAGTCATGTGTCGTCGTTATCGAACAATCGTGAGCAAGCAACTTCTACGAGCTTTGGTGCCTTGGATCCCGTAGTCGAAAATGAAACAAGAGCACATCCAGCCGCAGGCAAAACAAATGATAAGACAGATGAAGCAGAACCCAGCCAGGGCTTTAAACAACCCCAGCCTTTAAAAGCCAGTGGGGACTCTGACTCTGAATCATCAAATGAAACCAATATCACTATTGTTGCTAACTCAAAGAGACTGTCAGGGGCACAAAGAAGGAAACTGAATAAGTTGAACCGACAGAACCTATTACGGGATGAACCTGACAATTCTACCTCCAATACAAACATGGAGGCCGCTAAAAGAGTCAGGTCTCCCGAAGAACATAGCGCTGTGAAAGTGACTAAGAAGAAAAAGGGCTCGCCGTCTTCCAGTACGGCGGCGCAAAGCTAAAATTGGTAAGGAAAAGCGACATTCCTGAACTCATAAAAACGACCCTATATGTTAAGGGATGTCCCAGTAAGTTCTCAACAGAGTACATACTCGACATCATTGGCAAACAGAATTCAAAACTTTCCGTGAGAAAGTGTGAAGTCTTCTATAGGAAGGATGATACCGAGGGTACTCTCCTCGTGTTAGGCATAGACCCAGAATCCAAGAACAATCTTGTCATGGCGAAGGGCATGGCGTACTTCTTGATCTGGACAGTCTTTTTCAAAATTGGAAAGGTCCCGATTGGCAGGACAAATGAATCGAGTCCAAATATACTGTCTGAAGAGGCAAACACTGGTATTGAACGGATGGAGACAAGTGAGACACTGCCCAAAACTTATGTGGAAGTAGTCAATAACACCACCAGTTCACCAATAGTACCGCCACTTTTGCAGGAAATTCCCAGCAAAGGTGGTGATCAAAATAAAAAGAGCCACAAAACTATTCAAACCAATGAGGGAGCGACAAAAAATAACACCGCCTCCCAAAATTGTCGACTGGAAGATGGTGTAATAGGTAGTGAACGAAAGGAGGAGAATGACCCACTACGAAATAAAGAGGGGGTGCCACCAGATAGGATAGACTCCCAAAAGAAACTTTTACTGGAAGGACAATGATTGAGGTCATCCAGATAAACCTCCACCGGAGCGAGACAGCATCCAACGCTCTGATGGACATCATAAATAAAGGCAGGGTTCATATTGCTTTGATCCAGGAACCATGGACAACTAGCAACAAGGTTACTGGATTAAACCATGTGAACTATAACCTTTTCTACGCTAACACAGGTACCCGTCCAAGGACTTGTATTCTGTGCCATAAAAACTTATGTTTTATTTTCTCTCCAGAGTTGTCAACATCGGACGCAACGGTGCTGAGGCAAGGTAATGGAAATATGTACCTGGCGTCAATATATCTGCCATTCGATGCGCCGACATTGCCACCTACGTCGGAATTACAACGTCTGGTGAGGGAATCCAAACACACAAGTAATGAGTTATTAGCTGGATGTGACGCCAACTCCCATCATATCGCTTGGGGTAGTACTCACACCAATAAAAGGGGACACGCCCTTATCGAATTTTTGAATACAAATGACCTCATAACTCTTAACATAGGAAACACTGCAACCTTTGTTAACAAAATTAGGGAAGAAGTATTAGATATAACGATATGTTCAGAAAATCTTATTGATGAGATTCATGAGTGGAGGGTTTCGGATGAACACTCCTATTCAGACCACCGTTATATAAGGTTTAAAATTGCACGGCCAGCGCCAAACCCCATAAGTTTCCGTAATAAGGCTAAGACCGACTGGACTAAATTCGGAAATCTACTTAGAAATCGATTGGGGCAGCCTACACGCGATTATCTATGTGCAGAAGACATTGAAATCAATGTGAAGAAGATTACCGAGGCTCTTGTAAAATCATTCGAAGATCGTTGCCAACTTCGAGAAAGGAAATCTGCCTTTGAGAAACCCTGGATGACAGGACAAATTCGCTCGATTGGCAAAGATGTCCGCAGACTTTACAATAGAGCTCGACGTAAAAAACAATCAGTATATTGGGACGACTACCACAGAAGACTCAAAGAATACAATAAAATCGTTAGATCGGCGAAACGTAACTCCTGGAGGCTTTTCTGTGATCAGGTAGACAGCGTTAACAGCATGTCTAAAATGAAAAAGTTCCTCTCAAAAACTCATGTTCAAACCGAAACACTGGTGGATGAAACGGATAAAAGGATGGAAACTATAGAAGATACCGTAAGGCTCTTGATGAAAACTCATTTTCCGACTGGTAATGCTGGACCAACAGAGGAACAGTTACAGAATGAAAATGTATTGCATCAAGTACCTATTACGGATATAACAGATGGTATGGTTAAAGAAGCGATAAAAAGTTTCTCTCCCTTTAAGGCTGGGGACCGGATGGAATATTTCCAGCACTTCTGCAGAATGAGGTGGATCTGGTATCAACTCATCTGGCTGGAGTGTTCACTGCATGCCTAACCCATTCGTATACCCCAAAAAACTGGCAGGAATCAAGGGTGGTCTTCATACCAAAGCCTGGCAAGGCGAGTTACACGACCCCAAAGGCTTATCGACCCATTAGCCTTACTTCTTTCCTGTTAAAAACAATGGAGCGAATAATTGATGACATGGTCAAAGGTAAAATAGCGGATGACAGGCTAAAATTCAAACAACACGCCTATGTCAAAGGAAGATCAGTGGAAACAGCTCTGCATGAGGTAGTGCACCACATAGAAGAGTCCTTCAGTAAAGAAATGTATACACTTGCTGTTTGCATAGACATTGAGGGCGCATTTAACAATGTACAGACCGATACACTTATCCAGTCCTTAGACGAGTTTCAGGTTGACCGGGCGCTGAAAAACTGGATCAACAATATGCTAAGGAATAGGTGGATTATTTGTGGGTCATATGACGTAAAAATTAGAGACAAGGTAAATCGTGGTATACATCAGGGGGGCATTTTATCGCCTCTTCTATGGGTTACGACGATACACAGTATCCTAAAAGCCCTCACCAATGAAGGACTTAAACCAGTCTGTTATGCAGACGACGTTGTAATACTTCTAAGGGGCTTTCATCCAAATCTATTATACAGAAGAGCTGAAGAGGCACTTAACATAGCATATAACTGGGCACAACCAAGGGGATTAAATGTTAACCCAGACAAAACAGAAATATGTCTATTTACAAGGAAAACGAAGATCCCACGTTTTACCCCGCCTCGATTCCTGAATAAGACAGTTGCTATAACTAAAAAGGTAAAATACTTGGGAGTAATCTTGGATCAGAAACTGTACTGGAAAGATCATCTTGAAGAAAGAGTTACAAAGACACACATATGTTGGTCGTTGTGCAGAAGAGCTATAGGTTTAAAATGGGGACTACGTCCAAATATGACTCACTGGCTTTACATGAGCGTGATTAGACCAATAATCACCTACGCCTCTGTAGTGTGGTGGACATCAATGGACAAGAATTGCAACGTAATACCTTTGCAAAAAATTCAACGTATGTGCTGTCTAGGCATAAGCGGAGCATTTAGAACTGCACCAACAAAAGCGTTGGAGACTATACTGCACATCCAACCAATAGACATCCGTATAAAGTATGAGGCAGCCCTCACAGCAAGACGTCTACAAGTGATGGGTGAATGGATAAATCGAGACCACAAGTCGTACCATCAGAAGATTTTAGAATATCTAGTTGGTCACATTCAAACGCCAGAAATCTCGGACCGCATTCCTGAAGTGCGGCTTACAGCTACCTGCAATACGTTTGTGCCAGACAGACGCTCCTGGGAAAATGGAACTTTGGCCCATGTGCCAGTGGGAACCAGCTGCTACACGGATGGGTCCAAGCGAGGAGGAAGGACGGGTCTGGGACTTTTTATTGATGAACAAGAAGTCGAACTTCACTTCCGCCTCCCTGACCATAACACGGTATTTCAAGCAGAAGTTCGAGCAATCACGGAGTGTGTGAACTGGCTCAGTAACACGACAAAGCCTAAATATGCCAACATCTTCACAGATAGCCAAATGGCGATTAAAGCAATAACATGGGAAAGGGTCAAATCCAGAACTGTGTTGGACTGTAAAAGAACGATAAATGATTACTCAGCCCATGGTCAATTGCGTCTTTACTGGGTACCAGGACACAACGGAGTGATTGGAAATGAACGGGCAAACAACTTGGCTTCAAAGGGCAGAGAACTTCGAGTAATAAACTTGGAAAATTGGAAACCTTTCGAAGCCACGAAAAATGAGTTGAAGCACTGGGCAGTGATGGCTCATAAAACTGTGTGGAATATCGCAACAGTAGGAGCAACTGCAAAGATACTGTGGGGTGACCCAAATGAAAAGAAAACAAGAAGTCTTCTGAAACTAAACAAGATCGATATTAGTAAGATGATGAGTGTTCTAACGGGACACTCAAGCTTACAAGCACATCTTCATCGCATAGGACTAGCAGGAAACGACGAATGCAGGGCATGCAGAGAAAACATCGAAACGATGGAACATTTTCTGTGTCACTGCCCGGCTTTCACACATTCAAGATCCCAACATTTCGGGTCCGACATATTACCAGACTTGACTCATCTCAGAGAATATGACTGGAAGATACTGAGAAAATTCGTGTCTAGTACCGATTTTCTGTAACTCGTGAGGTATAAAAAGATCATAAATAAGGAGCGCACAATAGGCCGAACCACTGGCTTAAGTGTATGTCCATGGACATGAGACGTTTAAACGTCTCCTCTCTTCAACCTAACCTAAACTAACCTATTTGCATTTACAGTTGGGATAGAAAGCTTCAACGATTACATATGTTTTTATGACGACCTTGTAACTACGGAAGAATTGGACGACGCAGCTATTTTGCAGTCTGTTCGCGCTGATGATGACGACCTTGACGACAATATGGACAACGAAGAGCCAATCCGAGTCACAACTGCCCTGGATGCAATGTGTAGCGTAAGCTATGTAAGAACTTTTCTTCAGTCACGCGACACTCCACAACAAATTCTTGATCACTTGGCTCAAGTAGAAGTGTATATAAATGAATATTGGTACTAAGCAAACTCAAATAACTGATTTTTTTAAAAACTAATTTTTTTATACATATATGTATTAAAATATCCCAAAATTGTCTTTAATAAATCAATGCATGTGCACTTACATACATAAATTGTTTTCTTCAAGTCTTCATTTAAACCGAACTTCGTTTAAAACGAACTAGTTTACTCAGTCCCTTGAAGTTCGCTTTAAGCGAAAATTACTGTATAGTATTCGAAATATTTCATATCTGAATTTAGGTTATGTAAACGGTGCAACGCCCACTTTCACTATTTCTCCGTTTTTAGTCCTGTGACGCGTACTGGTACGAAGGTCACACATACTAAATTTCGAGAATTTTACTGCAATAGTACTCGAAATGTTTCATATTTGAATTTTAGGTTGTGTGGGCGGTGCCACACCCACTGTCACTATCACCCCAGCTTTCACCTACATGACGCGTAATGGCACCAAGGTCACTCATACCCAATTTCGAGAATTTTGCTTCAACATTATTCGAAATATTTCATATTTGAATTTTGTATGAGCGGTGGCACGCCCACAGTCACTATCACACCGGTTTTTGGCTCCATGATGTGTACTGATACCAAAGTCACACATATCGAATATCGAGTACTTTGAACCAATAGTACCCAAGATATTCCACTTTTAAATTTTACTTTGTATGAGCCGTGCCACGCCACTTTGTCCAATCAAAACCGAATATAGCTACGAACCTTCCACACCCAAAGAATATTCTCATGCAAAAATTCAGCAAAATCTGTTCAACCGTTTTCGAGTCCATCGCGTACCAACGAACACCATTTCATTTTTTTATATATAATATATATATAAGAAGATAAGAAGAAGATAAAACGGGCGATAAACAAGATCCCTGCGGACATGCGGCTGTTATTAATATGGTGTTGAAACAGTTAGAACCTATATGTACTTTAACATACGACATGGAAGAAAAACGGAACGTTATTCTTAATCAGTTTGTATATTAGACCATCATGCCAAAGTGTGTCAAACGCGGCTTTTATATCTAAAGGTACCATGCCAATTGATTTCCTTATTCTTACCAATGGATGAACGGTGTTATGGTGTCTTCTAAATCCAAATTGCTAAAGGGGTAACAGATTATTTGAATCAATAAAATCATTTAGTTTGTCTTTCAAGATTTTTTCTAAAATTTCCCCTATCGATGACAACATACTAATTGGTCGGTAAGACGATGCAGAGTCGGGAGGTTTATTTGGTTTTCTAATTGAAATCACTTTGGCTTCCTTTAATTCCCGTGGAAAATAACTGTGCTTAAGACAACCATTTATAATATTAGTTAGGGATTGTTAACCCTTTCTCGGTAGAGCATTTAGGCACCTATTACACTATGCAACAAAAATTTTGTCCAAGGGATGTGGATAACAGTTTCTGGTGTAATTTGGTGTCGCAAACACGAAAAAAATATTAAACAAAATTTTTACGGTAAATTTTTTTTTTAATTCCAACTTTCAAGGAATATACATTTAGTATTTGAACCATAATTTGAAAAAAAAATATTTGTTTTTAAAAACACTTTTTCCTGGTACAAAAAAAAATAAAAAATAAAAAAAAGTATTTTTTTATATTTTTTAAAAAGCAAGTACGCTAACGAAGAAAACACTGTCTATTTGAAAAAAATCTGTGGATAGATGTAAAAGTTATGAGCCATTTTGTAAATGTTAGGGAAATTAAAAAAAAAATCTTGTTTCATACTTTTCCGTTTTTAAATGATGATAATGAATTCGCCATATGTGAGAGAGTCATATAAGAGACATTGCACTTGCATTTTATTTTATGAGGATTGATGTCAGACATTATAAAATTATAGAGAGGACGAGGTTTTATGGCCGTTTGTATCCCTCCATAAAACATTATATGCAATGTGAGAGCTATATTGGATGAGATCCGCTCAGGTAGAGGGTCATTCAGCAATATTTGTGGTTTTCAGCAATATTGGTGGTACTATAAAAACATTACACTGCACGAAATTTCAAGGATTTTTATGTACTGGTATTAGGGCCGAAAACAATAAAAAAATAAAAAAGTTTTAGAGCTAACTATGGGTTACAGCTGTCAATTTCCATACAATTTAACTTTCGTTAGCTCTAACGCTCGGTTATTTTGCTTTGTGTTAATGGGGGTTAATGTAATAAGCTGTTAACTTTTTAAAAATGGTCCATTTGGGTGGGAGGTACCAAAAGGGGCCTGGCAACTGCGCCCATTTTTCTTGGAGTGTAAGCGACTTATAAACTAATACTATTTGTTGAATTTCAGAAGATTCGAGTAAGTAGTATAGACCTCCCCCCTTTGTGGGGGAGGTACTAGATAGGGATAAGTTCGAAATTTACTAGAAATAAAAATTATTTGAAATATTTAAAAAATTTCTGTATAAAGTTTTTCCAATCTTGGTTCTCTTTGTTATATATAAAGCTATACACTGCTTTATATGTGGTATATATAATAAAAAGACATTCCTGAAGATCACACGGAAAATTAACATCAAAATCTCGAAGAACTGTCGTAAATAAGTTTTGAAAAAAGTCAGACGGGCCAACTATATAATACCCTACACCTTCCCAACAATGCGAAAATGGGCGTTGCAATAATAATCTGGAATAATTGGTTTCATTTCAGTTAACGACGTATGTATCATCACTTGTATATATACCAATCTACAAAGAAATTTGCATATGGGAATTATATACCTACGAAGAAAGCGTACAAGTCACACAGCCAAAGCTTTAAGCGAGACTTAAATTCACCATTTTCAATTGAATCTTTATTCAAAAAGTAAAATATTTTCACCAAATGGTTAAAAGGTGTTTCAGCTTTCGGCATTGTTGTTACCTAAACATAACGCATTAGAAACAACAAATACGACATATTCCATATCTACCTACCCAATTTTTAATATAGTACAAACAATTTGCGAAGACTTCAAGAATCTGTTACTTCTAAAATATATTTATGTCATTAAAAATATTACATAGATTACAATTATTTTTTTATTATTTCTTTACTTACGATGTACGTTGGTTTTTTCCAATTTGTTTTTCCTTATTGTTTTTCCTCTATTAATTCGTATATTCCTGTTTCCCATTCTTCATGTAAAAACGAACTGCGTGATGAACTATACCAACGCGCAACGCTTATTTCAATTAAAGGTTTACAATTTATACATATTCCACTAAGGTATATTTATCTCAAAATGCATCAATACTGTTACAAATCGAAGACAAAAATCTTATGTTCATGTTAAAAACAGGATCTTTGATAAAAATGATTTTTTACGAATATAATTGAGATATCTAAAATGATGCAAACTAAAAATAAACGTCACGCGTTTAAATAGACATATCTTACTCGTAATTTTACACACATATGATTATTTTGGGAGCTAATGTGGCGAATTTAAAACGAAATATGTGTAAAGGGAAAGCGCGTAAATCACATGTCATCAATTGCCGGTGTAAAGTTGTGTGAAGGAAGGAAGTCTCAACAGCTATAATAATACATAATTTAAAACTCCCAAAAACGAGTAAATATAAGTACACAAAAGTGAATTGTTTTTGGTATTGTAACAACACAACATCGTTACTTCAATATAAATAATAAAGAAACGAAACTGAACACCACAAAATAACGCAGCCGTGTCTAGTCTTAATGGCTCAGTGTGTAAGGTGTCGTACTCGGAATTCTGGGACCCGGGTTCAGACCCCGGTTGGGTTAATTTTTAAAGTCGTTTCTATCAAAGAGATTTTATATATAAAGAAATTTCATGTGCAGAGGTGAGTTTTTTTCTATCGAAGGAAATTTAAATTGATTACAAATACAGTTTTTTTCTGCATTTTCTTTGTTCCAACTAACGTATATGAATTTTATTTTGTTTGTTTATTGACATGCACGAGAAAAGGGACGAAAAAACACGCAAAATACAAGATTTTTAAATTTAATTTGTCATGAACTCATCTTTGCCCATGAGGTGGAATTCAAATTTTCTGTGTGGTGAATTAAATGGTACCTCTTCTTATATTGAATTGTAGCATATAACGAAGAATTAAGTGACAGATGTTAGAAGGATCATATGAAGCGGTGGCACGCTTTAACCGACCTTATAGCTCGCGGAAATGGGGAGGGTTCAGTGCTTCCATATCCTTGCGCCACTGTGCAACATTACAATTATATTTTTAACGTGCCTACACTTTATACTGGACTACAGTGAGAAGAGGAAGATAGACCTAGTACTATGAACCCGAAGGAGATACTAGGTGAAGAGTGAGAATAGCAAAAGGAAGGAAAAAGGCAACTAAAATTAGATTCTGATCTATCAAATGTAGGCCAATTGATGTTGTTACGCCTAGTAAGCCCTCCCTCCATGATCACAAGACTCCAATAGAATAGTGGTTTGTGATACCCTAACCTATCACTGGCATATCCTTCACTCCCTCATGAATTCAAACAGATTTTGTTCAAAAACTTAAATCATTCTTGGTTTATTGAATTCAAACATATTCTGTAAGGGCTAAATTCGAAATTGCCATTTGCATTAATTCACTAACAACAATATATATTTAATCTTAACCACAATATTAAACCTATAAGTAGCACTTGAAAAGAGTAATAAATAAAAATTTAAACGCATGCAAAGAACTATCAGCTTAAATGAATGAAAAAACTCTCAAAATAATAAAACGTATAAGACGAAAATTCAATAACGTAAGCATCAATAATATATCACTGTGTACAGTAAATCCCAGCATCTCAAATATTGCAATCAAAATAGTTATCCAATCGTCACATGGTAACCCTGTTATGTATCCCAAAATCTGATATCCATTAAATATCTCTGTTAGTGTAGGTCAGGAACCATATGACAAATGGAGAACAAAAAAAAAACAAGAGAATAGAAAAAAACTTACATATCAGCTCCGTCGCCGTCGAAAGATCTTCCGAAGAGTAGGTTGCTGTTAACTGCTCTGCAAAGTTATCACTCTCTCGATAGAATGTTGCTAAAGTTTGAGAGATGTTGCTAGGTATTACATTTATACACATTAGTATGTTAATCAACACTTACTTACACAGTGAGATAGTCTGTTAACAGACAGACTAACAGAGACACTCAGCAAACAACGAAACATACATAACATCAACCGAGAACCATGGCAATGTAAAATTTAAAAGATCTATAAAAAGCGTGGGTGGAAATGTTAATAGGTAATTACCATATATGTCAGGTTGTAGGTGATGTAGGTTTCATTACACGCAGTAACGGGATAATGACTTTGAAATTTAAAGAAATATAACAATTTAGAAAAAACTAGCCGACATGGAAAATGAATTGAAATTTAAAGACACAATAAAATTTAGAAACAAGTCTAGCCAAAAGGAAAAATGAGAACTTGGATTATTTAAATTTCAAGTGCATAGCCAGGAAATCCATATCAGTCTTGTATCCATCAACATATTCCAAGAGCAGATTGATGACAAAAACTGGGCTGGCCTTTGAGCAGAGCTGCGATGTATGATCTTAATTTTCCTCCCGCTTTTCACTGCTTTTAGAAATAATCTCCACAAATTGAAGATTTCGGCACACTTTTCAATCTATAGGCTGGTCACCGTACTCGTCATGGGCAAACTATCGGATCTCCTCTAGGTGCTTCTACAAGGCTCTTTGCATTTGAACTTTCAGTTTTTGCAACACTCCAAATAAAATACCGACGGCAATTTGCTGTGCCGGACAGTAGTTAAGCCGTGACTCACACTTCTTATGACAGACAATGACTGAGAAGGTGATCACTTAACTGAGATTTAGTGTTCCTTGTTCCCGTTCGTTCCTCTTGTATAAAGTAGCTGGGCCAATCTCTCTCCGATATAATTAATGATTTATATCAATTAGAAGGTGCCAAATCCATGAGAGAATTATTTTAGAAAATACAAATACGGAATTATTGAGAAAGTTACCCATTGTGGAGATGGCACCAAAAGACAATTTTGAAGAAATAAAACTGGATACACTGGCACAACTCTTATCAAGAGAACAATAAAAATTCGGAAAATGATGCAAAACCTCGTTCATCTGTCAAGAGGTTAATACAATATAATTTTTAACTCTCATCACTTGCAACTGATCGTGATACTCACACAACTATAGATATTTGTTAGATTTATTTAAAGAACAAATGTATAGAACTAAATGACTTGCACAAATTAAATCACTGTCTGTCCGATACTGTTCACTGTTTGAGA
Source organism: Eudasyphora cyanicolor (assembly GCA_963930755.1). NCBI lineage: Eukaryota > Metazoa > Arthropoda > Insecta > Diptera > Muscidae > Eudasyphora > Eudasyphora cyanicolor. The sequence goes on from OZ005737.1 coordinate 99,629,607, forward strand.
TACTGGAGAAAATGACGGAGATTATGAGGTTTCGGCTTAAGGTAAGCTCGGTGAAGCCACTAATCAACGTTATTATTCCAGTTAATAAAATGGATCCGTTTGGTGGGTGAGACCGACGAGAATGTCAACCTAGTAATAGATTGATAATAGCAAAACCTAAATTCGACATCCAGGTGTCGCTTGGATTTTTAATGACTCCTCGGAATTTTTAATGAAAACTAGTCGGACGATAAATATCTATAGGATATGCTACAATTCCACCGCCAAAAAATCTGACTTTGGGGATAGGGACTGTCACCAAATCTGATCCTGTAAACCGCAAAATTATTAATAAAAGCCTATTGTCTAATATCCTTAGCGTGATATTTACCAATCGGATTTCCTTTCAAATCCTCTAATTCATAATACAAATTGCCTAACTTATTCCTAACTCAGGCTTTTAAGAAGGTGGGAGCCAATTTCGAGTTAAAACCTTGCTCAAAGTTACTCTGCTTGAAGTTACGCCTGAAGACCTCTTGGCCTTCCCTGTATGAAACTTCACGAGAACGAAGATTATACGCCTTTTCATTGCGATCGTATTGTTTTTTCATTACATTAGCTGCTTGGTTACTCATGATCTGCAGAGAATCGTTTCTATTGAACCTTACGGATCGGTCCTCAAGCATCTCAAGTTGACGCAGCCAAGGATATGTGGAACCATTAGTAATCATATGTTGGCCAAAAGTTAAATAATACGGAGAGGTTCCAATAGCAGAATGCACAGCAGACCGAAGCGCGCATCCAATGCTACTCAGTCGTTCATCCCAATTCTTTTGATCGGGTTTAACATACGATTTTATGGCAGATAATACTGACCTGTTAACACGCTCCGACGCATTGGCTTGTGGAGCATGAACAGCAGTGAATAAATGGGAAATACCATAAATTTTTAACAACTGATCGAATTTGTTGGACCCAAATTGTGAGCCTATTGTCTCCGGGACCCCAAATGAGCTATGAAATAGCTCACATTCAAGATAGTTCACTATTATGTCCGTTGTGAATTTTTTCACGGGTTTAAGGAATGGAAATTTACTGAAATGATCCAGTACTATAAATATGCCAATGGTCCCAGAAAATCAACATATAATCTCTGGAAGAATCTTTGCGATTGAGGCATCTGTCCCATTGGTGGACTCTGAATCCTATTTGGATGTTTTGTCGCCTTACATGTCTCACAGTTATTAACATAGTCTCGCACGTCTACTGCTAAGTTTGGCCAAAAATAATATTTCCTGATTCTGTGCAACGTTTTATTAATACCTCCATGGGATGAAGATGGGATATCATGGGCCTTGTTAAGTACATCCGGTACTAGTTCTCGCGGAATCCATAATTTCCACACCATATCATCGTGCAACTGCTCGCCTGTTGCATGTTCTGTCCGTCTGTAGATGTATCCATCCTTGATTCGTATGTCAGGCATATTTTCTATATTCTTCTCCACCTTGTTCAAAAGTTGCCTATATTCTTCCGACTTAAAACTTGTAGAATTTAGATCTACGAAGAACCCTGAGTCGTCATCAAATCGGACAGACTTTCCAAACAAATAGCGGACATATCATCTGTATACGTACGAGAAAGAGTATCAGGAACTATGTTTAGATTACCACGTCTATGCTGAATGTTGAATTTGTAAGCTTGAAGCTTTAAAGCCCAGCTGAGGTCCGTTTGGGACATTAGCCACTTCAACGACGCATGGTCGGTGATAACTGTGAACTCCTGTCCCTCAACGTATGCTCTAAATTTTTTAATGCTCAACATTGCTGCTAAGCATTCCTGTTCGGTCACTGAGTAGTTGCGTTGGGCTTTGTTGAGTTTCTTCGACATAAAGGCGATAGGAACTTCTTCACCCTCCGCATCTCTCTGGACCAATACTCCTCCTATACCTGTTTCGCTAGCGTCGCAATGTATGAAGAACGGTTGCGAAAAGTTTGGACTGTGCAAAACAGGAGCTGTGCTCAGCTTGGACTTTAAAAGTTCAAAAGACTTTTGAGCCTCTTCCGACCACATATATTTGAATTTAGCTTTCAACATGTCAGTTAATGGTGTGGTAATAGTCGCATAGTCCCTAATAAACTTCATGTACCAACCAGTCATGCCAAGAAATCTTTGGATCTGTTTAACGGATCTTGGAACAGGGAAATCCGTGATTGCGGACACTTTCTCCGGATCCGTACGAATTACACCCCTACCAACTACATGACCAAGATATTTTACTTCAGGGACACAGAAGTGACTTTTCTCTATATTTATGGTCAGTCCTGATTCATGTATTCTCTCTGCCACGCAGCGAAGAACCTCAAGATGTCTGTCGAAAGATTCCGATATGATCAAAATATCGTCAAGATACACAAACACTTCCGTCCTGAGAGCCGGTGGAATGACCCTATCCATTAATCGGGATATTGTTTGAGGGGCATTACAAAGCCCAAAGGGCATCACCGTGTAATGATACAACGGTCTCCCAGGAACGGTAAATGCAGTTTTCTCTTTCGATTTCGTATCTAAAGGAATCTGCCAAAAGGCATCATTGAGGTCTAGGCTGGTGATGTACTCGGCTTTTGGAAGCCTACTAAGAATTCCATCGATATGTGGTAAGGGGTATGCATCCCCAATAGTAACCGAGTTAAGCTTACGGCTATCTAAACATAACCTATTTTTTCCGGGCTTCCGGTGAAGGACGACAGGAGAAGACCATGCACTAGTCGATTCCTCTATCACTCCAAGTGCTAACATCCTATCCAGCTCTTCATAGATTAGTTTTTCAATCGCTGGTGATACAGGAAAATGTCTTTGCTTTATCGGCCTAGCATCTCCTGTATCTATAGAATGGTACAAGATTTTTGTTCGCCCAAGTCCTTTTTCAGAAAAGGACGGAAATAAGGACACATGCTGCTGTATTCGTTGCCTTTGCAAAGAGGAAAGAGGCATCTGGCCTGCTATCTCTAACACATCCGGGGAATTGGAGAATGCTTCATTAAACTGTTTCAAAACTGGCGGAAGAAGACTAAAAAGTTGCCAAAAGTCAATTCCTAAGAATAAATCTCTCTCTAAACTAGGAATTATGAATATTTTTATATCCTTTCCTACTCCTTTAAATGAAATGTTGGTATCTACGAAGCCTATAATAGGTTGTCTATTCCCATCTGCTGTTTTAACAGAAGTTTTCAATTTCTTAAATGGAGATCCAGACGCGATATATTCTTCGGCAGCTTTAGACCCCAAGCCACTTATGGATGCTAATGTGTCCAGAAGTCCTAAAATCTTCTTGCCGAAAAGAGTTACCTCAGCGTAAGGCCTCACATCAGACGAAGATGTAATAATTGAAGAAACTAATTTGGTTCTTAACAACTTAGCCTCTTTCCAAAATAAACGAATGCGATTTGTTGATCGACTAGGTTTTTTAGTGTCATTAAAAATTCTGTCTCTAACTTGATTATATTCCTTTAATCGTATATGAAGAGGTTTCCACCGGTTAATTGGGGTCACTGCGTTACTTAGAGCAGAATTGGTTTTATAGGATGAACTATTTTTTGAAAATTCAGTTGGATTTTTTACAGTTCCAGCAAAATAGACTGAAAGCTGAAATATCGGCCTCCGGCATGTCTGGTAAATCGTGGACTTCATCATTCAAATCTTCGGCCTCAATTTCAGATATTCGTTTAGAAAAAGGCGCTGTTTTCGAAAAGGCGACTCCATGCTTTCGACGAATATCTTGCATAAAAAATTCTCGCTTTCTACACGTGTCTCTAAGTTGCTGAAGAGAAGTAATATCTATATTCAAAATCTCGTGTTGAATTTCCGGCAAAAGATTTCGTCGTAAAATTTCGACTAGGGTCTTTTCAGAAATTGGGTCACTTAGTCTATCGGTCAAATCGATAATAGAATCATAAAATGAGTCAAATGACTCATTTGATTTTTGTTTTCTATCCCTAATCAGTTCCTGTATGTCCACATCTGTTCTGGAATCTTTATATTGCCGAAGCACGATGGGAAAATATGATGAAATATGCGCGCATAGGACTTTGAAAACATCTTTCAAAAATCAATTTTTTGGGAGTGCTATTTTATTGTGGATAACATTTAATGAAAATATCTCCAGGCGATTTCGAGTTATGACCATTAAAAGTTTGTCTTTTTTACTAATAAATGCAAATAACATTGCAGTGATAAAATGCATATACTAAAATGCTTGTAGAATTCGCGTTTATTGGTGAAATGCGACAGGACTTGCAACATATAATAAGGTACTATTCATATTAATTTTTGTGTATAAGACGTATTTTTAACGTCATCCAATGAGGAGATATTTCAAAGTAAAAAAACAGTTTTTTTTTGGTTTTTAAAAAAATTATCCACAGTAAATGGAATACAACTTTTTTGGATCACGTGGGATCACGACCATATATCATAGAGAAGAGAGGTGACTTAGGAATGAATCCAACGGTACCTTGCTTATCTGCGACTTTTTGCGATTATGGCAGATTTTTGTACTTTAAATATGTGCTTTTTTTACTTTAAATATAGAAAATATGTGTGCGAGCTACATCTATCTATGAACCGATTTTCCCGAAATATATGGAACGATTTTCTTTGTCCAAAAAAAAATAACTTTTACGAAATTTCGGCAAAATCGGATAATAAATACGACTGGTACATGTCCGGCTGCGTGTTTGTAGTGTCCTACGAAAAAAATAGCGATCCTATTAATATTATTAGGATTAAATGTGTAATTTTTATAGTTTACTTCTTCTACAAAAGTATAAAAATATAGTTAAACGCTTCTGCAGTGAATGTATATTAGGGTGGACCGATTATTTTTTGTTTTTAATTTAACTCTTCTTAAATTAACAGTCGACGACGCATTGTGTAAGTGTATTAGTGCAACACTTCCGCTTTCAAAAATATTGCAGACGACGATTTTATCCTATTTATGTTGTTTTGGATTCAAATTCAAAAGCTTTACCCGGTTTTATAGACTTTTAACGCAATGTTGACAAAAATATATTTGAACTTCAATGGTCTATATATTTAAAACGCAGCATCACACAATCAAGTAACTCAAATAGATTTTTAACTACATTTTGTCAGCATTAGAGCCATTAAATTTGATTTTCCAATTGGATAGGATTTGAAGAACTTTATCAGGGCGAGTGCTTAGATCAGAGGCCACTGAAATTCCAGAATTAGAAGGGTTCAATCTCATAGGGGATGGCCCTTGACCAGTACGAAAGCCTGGATGATTAAGGTTGTTATTAACTGTACGTGTACCAAAAAATTCCCTTAATGTTTGACTCTCCACATCTGGGAGGGTCGGCATTCGATCTGGTGGGGTACTTTGTAAGTTTTGTCCTGTGTTCGTTTGTGAACAATTTCGATTTTGTAAATCCAATCGTGAAAGGCTTGTTTCCAAAGTATTTTGCACTAACCGAGATATTTCATCCCTCAGACCTGTAATAATTTCTCTATTTTGAGCAGTTACAATGTTTGAAATCATTTCTTGAAGACCTTCAGTCGTGACCCCTATGGGTCCAGATGGAGGAATATTGGCATTCGCCACTCCTGCTGAAAACGATTCATTGGCTTGCCCTGTGGAATCTCTTGTTACGTTCACATGCCCTGCCACCCTACTTTGTGATCTAGTTGTCATGCCAGATGGGTTAGGTGTCTGAGACTCAATAACGACTCGTGTATTGCACACGGGGCAAAAAGGCCGAGTTTTAAGACACTTTGTTAGACAACTTTTGTGAAAAACGTGGCCACAACATGTCTCCTGAAGTTGTAGTCTTGATGTTATAGGACTTGCACAAGCATTACATGTAACTGGATCATCTGATCCTACATCAAGAACAGTTGTATCCCTGTCTTCTAGTTGTGACATTTTCGCGAAACCTATAATAATTACTACAATTAATATGAAAATAAGAAATTTGCGAAAGTAAATTTATCTGTTTGAATTCTATCACGAGGTCAGGAAGTCAGCAATAAATTAATAGATCAAAGAAAAAGTGGGTTAGTAAAAGAAAGTAAAATACCATATTGGATAGGAGAATACATTTTCCTATTATCTCAGATATGGATGAGTAGGCTGAAATCCTTATCCCTTCTTAAACTGCGGTCAGATTCGGATGCAAATCCAAAAACTTAATTCCATTAAGTTGTGAGATAGGTGACAAAGAATCAGAAGTCATGATTCGGAAGGGAATATGCTCATAACTATGGTTGTATAGAATGACACGAGTCTTGATCTAAACAAATTCCTATAGTCTACAAGTATTTCGTATATTAATAAAAGTTTTAAAGGAAAATGAAATGAATAGAGAAAAGAGAAGGAAAGCGGCCGAGCAAGTAAATTAATTTTCTAGAAGAAAATATGGTTTGGAAATTTTTATGAAGGTTTCATTGCTCAGGCCCCACGTTGGGCGCCAAATTTATAATGTGGCATATAACGAAGAATTAAGTGACAGATGTTAGAAGGATCATATGAAGCGGTGGCACGCTTTAACCGACCTTATAGCTCGCGGAAATGGGGAGGGTTCATTGCTTCCATATCCTTGCGCCACTGTGCAACATTACAATTATATTTTTAACGTGCCTACACTTTATACTGGACTACAGTGAGAAGAGGAAGATAGACATAGTACTATGAACCCGAAGGAGATACTAGGTGAAGAGTGAGAATAGCAAAACGAAGGAAAAAAGCAACTAAAATTAGATTCTGATCTATCAAATGTAGGCCAATTGATGTTGTTACGCCTAGTAAGCCCTCCCTCCATGATCACAAGACTCCAATAGAATAGTGGTTTGTGATACCCTAACCTATCACTGACATATCCTTCACTCCCTCATGAATTCAAACAGATTTTGTTCAAAAACTTATCTAAAAATCATTCTTGGTTTATTGAATTCAAACATATTCTGTAAGGGCTAAATTCGAAATTGCCATTTGCATTAATTCACTAACAACAATATATATTTAATCTTAACCACAATATTAAACCTATAAGTAGCACTTAAAAAGAGTAATAAATAAAAATTTAAACGCATGCAAAGAACTATCAGCTTAAATGAATGAAAAACTCTCAAAATAATAAAACGTATAAGATGAAAATTCAACAACGTAAGCATCAATAATATAACACTGTGTACAGTAAATCCCAGCATCTCAAATATTGCAATCAAAATAGTTATCCAATCGTCACATGGTAACCCTGTTATGTATCCCAAAATCTGATATCCATTAAATATCTCTGTTAGTGTAGGTCAGGAACCATATGACAAATGGAGAACAAAAAAAAACAAGAGAATAGAAAAAAACTTACATATCAGCTCCGTCGCCGTCGAAAGATCTTCCGAAGAGTAGGTTGCTGTTAACTGCTCTGCAAAGTTATCACTCTCTCGATAGAATGTTGCTAAAGTTTGAGAGATGTTGCTAGGTATTACATTTATACACATTAGTATGTTAATCAACACTTACTTACACAGTGAGATAGTCTGTTAACAGACAGACTAACAGAGACACTCAGCAAACAACGAAACATACATAACATCAACCGAGAACCATGGCAATGTAAAATTTAAAAGAACTATAAAAAGCGTGGGTGGAAATGTTAATAGGTAATTACCATATATGTCAGGTTGTATGTGATGTAGGTTTCATTACACGCAGTAACGGGATAATGACTTTGAAATTTAAAGAAATATAACAATTTAGGAAAAACTAGCCGACATGGAAAATGAATTGAAATTTAAAGACACAATAAAATTTAGAAACAAGTCTAGCCAAAAGGAAAAATGAGAACTTGGATTATTTAAATTTCAAGTGCATAGCCAGGAAATCCATATCAGTCTTGTATCCATCAACATATTCCAAGAGCAGATTGATGACAAAAACTGGGCTGGCCTTTGAGCAGAGCTGCGATGTATGATCTTAATTTTCCTCCCGCTTTTCACTGCTTTTAGAAATAATCTCCACAAATTGAAGATTTCGGCACACTTTTCAATCTATAGGCTGGTCACCGTACTCGTCATGGGCAAACTATCGGATCTCCTCTAGGTGCTTCTACAAGGCTCTTTGCATTTGAACTTTCAGTTTTTGAAACACTCCAAATAAAATACCGACGGCAATTTGCTGTGCCGGACAGTAGTTAAGCCGTGACTCACACTTCTTATGACAGACAATGACTGAGAAGGTGATCACTTAACTGAGATTTAGTGTTCCTTGTTCCCATTCGTTCCTCTTGTATAAAGTAGCTGGGCCAATCTCTCTCCGATATAATTAATGATTTATATCAATTAGAAGGTGCCAAATCCATGAGAGAATTATTTTAGAAAATACAAATACGGAATGATTGAGAAAGTTACCCATTGTGGAGATGGCACCAAAAGACAATTTTGAAGAAATAAAACTGGATACACTGGCACAACTCTTATCAAGAGAACAATAAAAATTCGGAAAATGATGCAAAACCTCGTTCATCTGTCAAAAGGTTAATACAATATAATTTTAAACTCTCATCACTTGCAACTGATCGTGATACTCACACAACTATAGATATTTGTTAGATTTATTTAAAGAACAAATGTATAGAACTAAATGACTTGCACAAATTAAATCACTGCCTGTCCGATACTGTTCACTGTTTGAGATACTGGAAAAAATTACGGAGATTATGAGGTTTCGGCTTAAGGTAAGCTCGGTGAAGCCACTAATCAACGTTATTATTCCAGTTAATAAAATGGATCCGTTTGGTGGATGAGACCGACGAGAATGTCAACCTAGTAATAGATTGATAATAGCAAAACCTAAATTCGACATCCAGGTGTCGCTTGGATTTTTAATGACTCCTCGGAATTTTTAATGAAAACTAGTCGGACGATAAATATCTATAGGATATGCTACAGAATCTCTTTGGTTTCTATCCTCTTTCATTATTTACATATTTTTATGTGGTGATAAAGTATTACTGTTATTGTCGATATTTTAACACCCATATGAAACTGAACACTACAAAATAACGCGCTCGTGCCAGGTCAGTCGTGTTAATGACTGAGTGTGTAGGGACTCGGACGTACAACTTTGGAGCACGGGTTCAAACCTCAGTTGGGTTCATCTTTCCGAGTCACTTTTTTCCTTTCCTTCCTTCATCATTAAAAAGATTTTATTCACAGATGTCCAGAAAATTCGAAGTATGCCGCCCTTAAGTTATTATTTAAGTTACGCTTATTTTTTATTTTCTTCTTTCAATGCAAAATACCATTATGCAACAAACAACATTTTTTGTGTCCGAGATTGCTAATAAATATTTTATGAAACCAAAACAAAGAAATTATGGTAAAGATTTTTAATTCAAATTTTCATGGAGTTGTCTTTAGAATTTTTTGAAAATAATAAATTAAGCGAAATTATAAGGGCTAAAAATTTGCGAAAATCATGTTCAAGTAAAGGCAGTGGTTTAGTAAATACGGTTAAAACAAAAAGAATTGTATTTTTCCAAAAAATAGTTTTTTTCTGGCAAGAAAAAACATAAAAATGTTTAAATTTTGTTTGTTACATCCTAAAAAAGAAACAGTCTTTGGACCTTTTTATTTTTTTTTATTTTGGATATTTTGTTTGGTGCTACCAAAAGGGGCATGTCAGCAATACCTATTTTTCACTAGACTTTGGGTACTACAGGGTGGTCCATATTAAATGTACGATATTAATTGGGAATAAAAGAAAAAGTTTCAGAGAATTGTCTTTATATTTTTTATTATGGTAGAAATATCTATGAAATTATGTGTGAAATAAAATATCGAGCAAATGCTCGCCACGTGTGACTCAGGCTGTGGAGGACAATGCTTTATATACTGATTTTCAAGTTCAGTTAACTTTTTTTTTTGACGCACATCCTAATATTTCTGGATTTTTGTATTATTGTACTCCCTCTCAGCTATCCTGAACAATGATCACATCCCATTCACACATCATAGTTTTTTTTTTGGGGACAATGCAAAATTTCATAATTACCACTAATTATATACCGACTTTGAAGTTCAGTTAACTTTTTTTTGACGTACATCCTAATATTTCTGGATTTTTGTATTATTGTATTCCCTCTCAGCTATCCCGAACAATGATCAGACCCCATTCACACATCATAGTTTTTTTTTGGGGACAATGCAAAATTTCAAAATTACCACTAATTATATACCGACTTTGAAGTTCAGTTAACTTTTTTTTTTGACGCACATCCTAATATTTCTGGATTTTTGTATTATTGTACTCCCTCTCAGCTATCCTGAACAATGATCAGATCCCACGCACACATCATAGTTTTTTTTTTGGGGGGGACAATGCAAAATTTCACAATTACCACTAATTATATACCGACTTTGAAGTTCAGTTAACTTTTTTTTTGACGCACATCCTAATATTTCTGGATTTTTGTATTATTATACTCCTTCTCAGCTATCCTGAACAATGATCAGATCCCATTTACACATCATAGTTTTTTTTTTGGGGGACAATGCAAAATTTCGTAATTACCACTAATTATATACCGACTTTGCAGTTCAGTTAACTTTTTTTTGACACACATCCTAATATTTCTGGATTTTTGTATTATTTTACTCCCTCTCAGCTATCCTGAACAATGATCAGACCCCATTCACACATCATAGTTTTTTTTTTTGGGGACAATGCAAAATTTCAAAATGACCACTAATTATATACCGACTTTCAATTTCAGTTAACTTTTTTTTTGACACACATCCTAATATTTCTTGATTTTTGCATTATTGTACTTCCTCTCAGCTATCCTGAACAATGATCAGATCCCATTCACACATCATAGTTTTTTTGGGGGACAATGCAAAATTTCATAATTACCACTAATTATATACCGACTTTGAAGTTCAGTTAACTTTTTTTTGACGCACATCCTAATATTTCTGGATTTTTGTATTATTTTACTCCCTCTCAGCTATCCTGAACAATGATCAGACCCCATTCACACATCATAGTTTTTTTTTGGGGGGACAATGCAAAATTTCAAAATACCACTAATTATATACCGACTTTGAAGTTCAGTTAACTTTTGTTTTTGACGCACATCCTAATATTTCTGGATTTTTGTATTATTGTACTCCCTCTCAGCTATCCTGAACAATGATCAGATCCCTTTCACACATCATAGTTTTTTTTTTGGGGACAATGCAAAATTTCATAATTACCACTAATTATATACCGACTTTGAAGTTCAGTTAACTTTTTTTTTGACACACATCCTAATATTTCTGGATTTTTGTATTATTGTACTCCTGAATCCTGAACAATGATCAGACCCCATTCACACATCATAGTTTTTTTTTTGGGACAATGCAAAATTTCAAAATTACCACTAATTATATACCGACTTTGAAGTTCAGTTAACTTTTTTTTGACACACATCCTAATATTTCTGGATTTTTGTATTATTTTACTCCCTCTCAGCTATCCTGAACAATGATCAGACCCCATTCACACATCATAGTTTTTTTTGGGGGACAATGCAAAATTTCAAAATTACCACTAATTATATACCGACTTTGAAGTTCAGTTAACTTTTTTTTGACGCACGTCATAATATTTCTGCATTTTTGTATTATTTTGCTTCCCCTAATCTATTCGGAATAGCCATTAGTTCCCACTCACATTTCTTAGTTTGGCTTTAGAGGACAAAAAAATATCTCAATCTTGTCATAATTTACATACCGATGTACTGTAATTTTGTATTATTTTACTCCGGCATAGCTTTGCAAAAAAATTTATTAGTCATCTCTCATATATATACATATATATATTTATTTAAACCATAGAAATCATAGAAAAAACCATATCAAAATTATCATATTTATGCTTGAATATACAATAACTTTCACTATACAGTCAGTTTGACTATAACTTTGACTATAGAGTCAGTTTGACTTTAACTTTGGCTATGTATGCCAGTATAACACTTATTCCCAAGGGTTGTTGTCTCGACTGTTTGACTATAACTTTTAACTTTATCTTCACTCCCTATTAAAGCCACTGAAACCATTTCAATATTCATAGAAAATATGATTCTTGTATACAAGTTACCACGATAAATTCAAAACACAACACTTCCTTTTTCTAAAAATTGGGTTTGTTATTTTAATATTAGAAAATACTATAAATGTATAATACATATTACGGATAACTTTCAACATTTTATAATCTAAAGCCGTATTTTAGTTGAATGTATAAAGATAAACCGGCCAACACACCATCAAAATATTTGAAGATTCGTATATTTGTTATCGATTTGTAAACTTATAGTGGATTCACCTTTCTATATGTTCCCCAAACATCCATGAACAAGTTTCGTTGAAACCTTTAATGATTTTGAACATTGAATTTGGCTGAAATTTAAATAAAAATTTTATAAAATTGTATACACGCTGATACACTCCAAATACCTATATAATATTTGACACGCGCAAATAGTATACGTTTGTGAGGATATTGTTCTAAACTATGTTTTCATCCTAATATTTTTTATTTGGAAGTAATATTTCCGAAACAAAGATTTATTTATATTTAAGTATTTTTTGGTAATGTATCAATTCCTTAATTTAGATGCACGTTTTTTGTTTTTCAGATGTTCAAAGTGCAAACAAATGTAATATGTTTGTATAATTCGATTCAAATTTAAATCGTATAATTTGTCGTAGCTATAAATTGCTTTGATGGATTGTCAAAGAGAGATGAATAGGAATATTTATTAAATAACAATTAGTTAATGCAGCTTACAACATTATTAATCCTGCTGTTAGACTGCAAAATATGTACAAATCCTAGATTAAGAGACCATTTGGTCCATATTAAATTTTCATAATTTTTCATACAAAACGAATATTTAACCCCAAAATTTATATTTATTTTTATTCAATACTTCGTGAAAAGAATCAGCTTATTTACATATTATTTTTGAACAAATAAGGCTTATTATTTTGATGTAAAAAACAAAATTATACCTTGGACCAAATTATAAGGCAATATACATATATTATAAAGGAGACGATGCAAAAATTGGACCAAATGGGTTTAACTATAAAGTATAACACGAAATTAGGATAGGAAAAATTTAAAATTAAATTCGAAAAAGTCAAAAAGTTTTTTAAATAAAATGTATTTGGAAAACTCCTTTAACAATAGCTTTGTTTGTGTGAAAACACATATATTATTTGCGAAGTCAGCTCACAAATATATTTTGTTCTAATATATTAATATATACGTTCCAAACTAAATTTCTTGATTTTCAAATAAAATATATTTGTTCACAAATACATAATACTTACAAATTTTGTTTCCAAATATATTTTCTTTCAATTCAAACACTCCCGTGTAGGGCACTTATTTGTTGTAATTTATAAATGGCATTCATCACTGCATTTTTCTTATACTCGTATCCGTAACATTTATCTGCGCGATCTAAAATTAAAATAGTTAAATTTTTTCTGAAAAGAAACCAAATAGAAGAATACAACTAAATTGTATCGAATAACATTTAGAAAACGCTGAAAACTAAAAGAAATATTTCAACCGTTCATATATAATACTTATGTTGAAATATTTGGTGGAACTTGTCACTTTTCTCCCAAAAGACCCATTCTAAAATTGTTTTACTAAAAAATTAAAAAAGATAGTTATATGTATAACATATTAATAACACAATAATTGTACATTTCTGCATTATGCGCTGTTAGCAGTTATTTTTAATAAATATATACTTTCAATTAAAATGTGTTTTGTTGTGTTGTGTTTTTTAATTTTGTAATTGCCAATAAGTTGTTTTTTTCAGGGTTATAATATTATATTTCACGTATCTTAATATTTTCCTATTGTCTCTTTCAGTTTACAAAGCGTATTACTCATATTTTTATCGTTAATTTTTTAGTGTTCGCACAAATCTCTTCTCTTACTAACAAGATCTCCTTCAAAAACGTATGTACATCACCATAAATAGCATGCAGCAAAAATAACTATGACGCACACACTCCCTTATCACCGAGATCGATGGTGACGCCAACGGCATAACCACATAAAAACACACACATACACACGACGGTTTCATTTGTTGTTGTTACTATGCTTTAGCAAAAATAACTGTTAACAGCCCATAATAAAATTATTTTCTGTGCATATGCATCTATGTATGCACGTATATTTACATATTCACCGCAATCTAATTTTTTCACAATCCGCGTCCCAAAAACAGACAAACGTTTCCCTCCATCGCTTGTAAATAACTGACGATTTAAAAGAAAACGAACAACATAATTATTCTCTATTTTCAGAAAGTAGAAGAGCTCTCGCATCCCATAACAATTATTGATTCACACATTAACAAACAAACCGGTTTTTTCGAGCGAGAGAGGGAGAGAAATTGTATATTTCTCTCGTATGTATTCTTAAAAATAATGGCAATTGTCATACAATTGATTACCAAGACAGTCCCCTTTAAGGGGAGCATAGCCTCAATTTATTTATTACTCAAATATCTCATACTGTCAATTAAGTCCGATTCCGCATTAAAACTATGACATGTCCACGTCATAGTTTTAATGCAGAAAATCCTTAAAAGTATTAAAATATAACTTAAAATAATGCGGATTGTCACAAAAATTATGATTAGTTTCTTCAATTTAAAGAAGGGCGTACACAAAACAAATGACTAGATATTCATTAACTCAAATTGAAAAAACGTTAAATTAAGGAAAATTTCGTAAAAAACATGTCAATTTTCATTATTTTAATGAAAATTGTGATTGAATTCATGCCGAGGTCGCATACTTAATTTAAAAATGTGTCGTCATTAATTTTATTACTATTTTTTTTTCAGTGCACGGTTTCTAACACATACATATATATGGGGTCTATATCCAGGGCTGTGGAGTCGAAGTCGGTGTTGTTTTTGCTGCTTTCATAAAATGTATATTTTGAAAATATTTTGTATAAATATATGAATGGACACACATATAAATGGACACACATATGAATGAAAATGTTTGGACCGGAATATAATTGATGCAGTACATTTTTTAAAATCGATCACGGAGTCGTAGCCGGAGTCGCAGTCGGAGTCGACTCAGAGATGGTCGACTCCGAGATGAATTTCTCAAAATTATCTAACTCAACTATTTTCGCGATCAAAAATTTCGATTGATATGTATGTATATAAACATATTTATACAAAATAAATAAACAAATAATACAATTTATGCATTTGAAAGTATAATTTCATGAAATTTGCTAAAACAACGCCGACTCCGACTCCACAGCCATTGCTATATCTAAATCTGAACTGAATTTCCCCGAATTTGGTAGTTTTCATTCATGTAACACACATGTAACAATTTAGCAGTGTTCATACGTGTAATCAGAAAGCTCTCTCTGTTAAATATTAATTTTCACTCTGACGAATATCGTACAGATCGGATTTAAAATACAGTTTCCACAGCGCTTACATATCAAATCGGGTGAAACATATATATGGAGGCTATATCTAAATCTTAACCGATTTTGACCGATTTCAAATAGGCCAAAAAAGAGCACCGTGCTAAATTTTACACAATCAGACCATAAATACGACCTGCACTTTGATTACAAGAATACAAACAAATGCACAAAGTTATAATACCCTGTACCACAGGGTATAAAAACACAAATTTACTGGTATGAGAACTTCAGTATGTCGACATAGTTTGGCAAAATACAGTTTTGGTTAGTAGTTCTTGTTTAATTCAATTTACTGCTTCCATAAGTATTTCAGCTGATTTAAGTTAAAGACATACACTAATGCAATTGTATTGTATTGTATTCTGAAGATGATTGAGTGGTGTCTATCGAAACTAGTCAATTCTACCAAGTAATCAAAACTCTATACCACTTTTTGTATTTGTTTCTTTTACATTTTGCAATAGACAGAATGTAACTGGAACATATGGTCTTGAGCTGACTAAAATTTAATTTCGCGATTTTTTACAATGTGTTTGCAAATATTTTAAAGTAATTTGAACATAGTGTTTTCTACCATTTCTGCGATATCCATATCAATGTACTAAATAGTTTAGACGTTTTGTAGATATCACACACAAACTTGTTTTTCTCATATGTACATTGAAAATGCACTCAACGTTATAACGTTTGTAATAGAGCTCGCAATTCATAATAGAACTATTACTCTAAGTATTTTTCGATTTAAATATTTTAAAGATGAATTCATTTTCTCGTTTTATGGCGCATTTTAGGTAATATTAGATATTTTCGGATTCCGCAGTCAAAAGCATTAAATTTCGCAATTCAACTATTTTGCAATATATTTTATAAAGTAAAGTACACTCTCCACAGTAGGAATCTTCAATTTCGCTTATGAAGGTTTATGAGTGTTACAGGGGCTTGCAGAATACATAAAATTTGAAATTTTCTTCCGTCGTTTTCTCTTAATGTATGTATTTTGTTTTTATTGACTTTGACAGTTTTTAAATTTTTAGCAATTTGGAAATCAAATAAAAAATAATTGATTGATCCTCGAAAAATACACAAATAACATAGCAAAACAACAAAAACGTTAAAAAGGGGCGTTAGGAAATATTTTTGATTTAAAATTAACACCACAAGTCAATCATGTGAGGCAGAAGGATTTGGCTTCTAAATCTCATTTAATATGGCACCATTTTGATATATGCCATCGATATGCAATTTTCAATTGTACGATATAATTCGAAATCCAGAAAAAAATAAAACTGTAATCGAAGATGTCAGAAAAATCGGGACAACCCCCTTTTGATATATTTGAATCAAAAGAAAATATGTATGTATATTTGGAACACAAATGAGTCAATTTTTTAAACCGATGTCTCCCGATCGGGATGAAACTATGCACCAAGTTTTGTCCTATTAGATATCAGTTATGACATACAATGTCAACCAAATTTGTTAAGGACTGTCCGAGTTAAAGGGAGTTGAATTTTGGTCAAACGGGCCTTTTTTCCTATCCATATAACGTATTATCTTTTGTATTTTAAAACTCTTTTTGAGAAAATTTGACAAAAGAAAGTTGTATTACACATTTAATTAAAACCTCTTAAAAACATCGAATATATTATATTACTATATATTTTTACTTTTTTACCGTAAAGTCTGATCGGTCATGAATAAAAAAGGTTTTAGCACGCTTAGATTTTTATCTTTGTCTGTGATATGCTCTCAAAGAAATTCTTGATAAAATATTCGAAAACTAAAACATTTCGACTTTTGCCCATATACGTTCAAAAAAATTGTGTTAAAAATGTACTTACAAATAAATATATCTACTTTAAGTTCAAGCATATTAAAATGCGAAGATTATTCCCATGTTGTTTTCTAAAATGCCTTTCCTCTGTAAATCAATTTATCCATTTCTCGTAGCAACAGTACATTGTTTGATTCACATAAATTGAAGCGACCAGATGACCATATCTTTATTAGATAATAGCATATTTGTCGTATGTACCTGTATTTTTGTGGGATCTTGACAATTGGCAAAATAGGGAAAACATATCAACAATACAATGGGTGTGAAATCAATTATAAAAGTCAAACCATCAACAAACAAGACGACATGCATCCCCACGTGTACGACTTGAAACCTATGCATGCAACGATGTAATTTAAACGAATGTGTATTTACATTAGAGTAGGTCCCAAATTTATGTAATTTTCTTTTGTACCAAAAGATGCTAGATTGTTTCTGCCTTTCGCCCCAAAAATTACTTTTTGTTTTCGTTTGTAAAAAAATGCTGCACTGTGATAGAGTTTCGTTTTCTGTGGAAAAAAATTTCGCACTTGTACGGTGCAAAAATGCAACGTTTCAGCCCTGTTATTAATCGAAGGGGTCGACGCTGCCCTACAAAACAGATGTTTTTCAGCATCAAGCGAATAACCTAAATACATGCGTGTGTACGTGCGTGCTTTTTTAATGCAGTTTGGGTGCTTTATCAAGGCGGCGCCGTGGAGTATTATTTGTTTTTAGTTTTTTTTTTTGTCAGTTAAAAAGCTAGTTTCTTGCATTTTTGCTTTCGATTCTGACCATAAAAAATGCAGCAGTACACGAGGGTGTAGGCGACATTATTAAAATGCTGCTCTCTGTCAGGGCAACATATTTTTTTAAAAAAGAAAACGCCATTAGTTTCCCCCTGATTGTGTTAAAAACGTATTGCGTTAAAATCGAAATGTTCGCAATTATCTATGTAACTTATATCTAGCAATGGGGCCTAACGGTATTTGTACGGAGCTTTCCTGATACATGGACGCTTCAGCAAGTGATAGGTGGTGTTGGAGAGAGAGGCAGGCGGAAAGAGCTCTCTGCCTCTCTCTCCTATAAACTTTGACACTTGCTTGCAAAAAATTGCCTCGTGTGATTCAGCACTTACCGAGAAATAAAAAAGTCTCTTACCTAGGCTTATAACGTCATGTATACTTCTGAACCACTGAGTCAGCTGATAAGGCCTAAACTTAGGCGGTGTTAAAGGCTGACAATAATTTCAAAATAATCAGATCACCTGATGAACCCCTACCTTCGAAAAATGCTAGCGGTCATAAAGTAACCGTCAACAGGACACTCTTCAAACCCTCCAGTGAAGTGACGAAGGAGAGTCTAGTTGTGGCCGTTATAGAAAGAAGTAATGTGGATGGCACCAACCCTAAGGACGAGTGGAGACATGTGGAATCGGCCACTATAGCGCAATGCGTCGTTGCCATTAGAGGCACACAACCAACCTGCAACGACATCAGGATAGTCATTAGCGCAGAACAACTTGATCATTAATGCTGAGTATATTCCCATATACAACGGGCAAATTGGAACCCTTCGGGCTATAGTTCTCAAGGTATACAAGCAGGCAGAGCCTGATCTAGGGGGTCTGGCGCCACGGGGCTTATTTTTATTTTGCGCCCCCACACAGGAAAAATATTATTATTACTAATAACACATCCAAAACTAAAGAATTGTTTGTAGAAATTGTCAAAAACAGACACCTGTGATTTTCCAAATGTAAATTTTCTGTAAAATTGTATAAAATTTTATAGAAAACAGTAATTTCAACGAAACTATGTAAAAAAGGCAATTTCAACGTAGCATTGATGTGACAGATCAGTCTTGGACGGTGTGATCAGGATTTGTTCTACTCATAGAAGGTTATAAGGTGGTGGACAAATCGTTCGCCCACTGAATCTGAAATTTTGTCGAAATTGCATTTTTCTCCAAAATTTTGTTAAAATTGTATTTTTTCTTGAAAATTTCCCCGAAATTGGATTTTTCTTCTAAATTTCATTGAAATTGATTTTTTTAGAAAATTTAATCCCTAAAATATTGCGCAGAAATTGCATTTTTATTTACAAAATTTCGTTGAAATTACAGTTTTCCAGAAAATTTAATGAGAATTGCAATTTTACACAAAATGTCATCATAATTAAATTTTTCTACAAAAATTCTATAATTTTTCTAAAAATTCCTACAAATTTATATTTTTCTAAAAAATGTTCATCAAATTTTTCTAGTTTTCTTTTGAAATTTTGCATTTTTCACAAAATTTTGCTGAAATTTAATTTTTGTAGAAAAATCGTTGAATTGCATTTCTCTAGAAAATTTTGTTGAAATTTCAATGGTCGATGAGAGGCTTAGGGACCACTGAACGAATTGAAGGTCGCTGATCGGATTAGGGGCCACTGAACGGATTAAAGATCTATTAACGGCTTAAGGTCTACTTAACGGATTAAAAACCGGTGTGTCATTTAATGAAAGAAGTCTTCTGAGTATCAACAAATATTTATTTTCGACAATATTTTCAAAAAATCATTCATCAAATTTATAGAAAATGCAAATTTTTAACGTATTTTTTTAAAATACCATTTT
Source organism: Eudasyphora cyanicolor (assembly GCA_963930755.1). Lineage (NCBI taxonomy): Eukaryota > Metazoa > Arthropoda > Insecta > Diptera > Muscidae > Eudasyphora > Eudasyphora cyanicolor. The sequence continues at coordinate 99,649,589 of OZ005737.1, forward strand.
TGATAACATTTTCAATAACATCTTGATTTCTATTTGTTAATTTTCTGTAAAAATGCAACTTTCACTAAATTTACAATAAATAGCAATTTGAATGAATTTTCCAAGGAAATCTTTATTTCGATGAAGTTCTCAATAAAATTTAAATTTTTATGAAATTTTCAATAAAATCATATTTCATCGAAATTTTCTAGCCTTGCTAAATGCGAGACAAGGTAATCATATTAAATAGCATATATGAAATACACAGAAAACTAAAGATTTTTGTTTTAAAACAAATAAAAAACTTAAAAAAGATAGTAAACGAATTTAAAAAAAATTAAAAACAAATTTCTTAAAATAATCCCTTATGTTGTCTACAAATGAAAAATTTCCAAAAGAAACGAAAATTATGCGCCCCTCATGTGCCTTGCTCCCCGGGGCTTCAGCCATAGTATCAAATATGGTTACCATCCAGGCATCTGGAAGTGTGAAACCATGTTCACCAATAATTTGTGGAGTCGCAGGCTTTAACACAAAGGCGGTACCATATATTTCCAATGACGAATGTACGTCATCGGACACTAAGAGAGGAGTTTCCGGACTCTTCGAGAACTCTACAGATTAACAAAAGCAGTCTCAGCGGCTTTATTGCTGCAACTGTCCACAGGTGCCTGATACAGGAACACTATGTAGTAGTAGGGAAGGTATGTGGTATCAGGAAAACCAATTGAATTTTAATTTGAAGACATAAAAACAACTTGATCTTAAGATGTATTTCATAGAATCAAGTATATTGCGTAATAAAACTAATTATGTTTGGTCTTAAAATAAGCACTTTTTTGCGTAAATTTAAGTATGGCGCGTGCTTATTTGTAGTAAAATGTCATACAGTTTAAAACATTATCGTATTAAAATTTAAAATGCCTGTCCTTGATATAAGCATATACTGGTAATTAATTTAAGGCATACTTGGATTTAAATATAGTTCATAAAATATGTATCGAAAATACCTTACGTTGTATTTATTCTAATGTCACTCTTATTAATGCATCATTTTCTTTGAACCATTAAAATCTTTAATAATCATAGAAAAAATGTTCCATGCCTACAAGTTACCACAAATACTCATTTTAGACCCATCCAAAATTTACCCATTTAAATTATTAATTATTTGAACGTTATGCAAAAAAAAAATGAGCTAATGATGGATTCGGCATCAGATTAGCCGCATATAATTTTATCAAAAAGAATTTTCTCAACAAAGACAAACGTCACTTATATTTTAAAACCGTTAGTTTTGCTAGCAAACAAAAACGTTTGTTTTGAAAGTGGCGTAACTTCAAGTATGGTGAATATTAAAAAAACCGTGGATTGGTTTGCAAAAATTATGATTTATTGATCAAATATGGTTAATATACTAAAATTCTATGCGCTTTTGAAGTTATTATTGAGTTTAATTAAAATGCAACTTCGTCTTAAAAATAAGAACTGCAACAAAAATTAAAAAATAGAATTTTCCTTAATTTTTTGTTTATAAACCCCGATGTTCAATCTTAGGAAGATAATGCATATTTATCTTATGTAAGAACATTTTAGTAAGTGCAGAAAAACAATCGAACAGGATAATTTTCTAAGTTACTGCAAATGATTCAATGAAATCCTCAATTTAAATTGCAAGAAAAAAATTAGCACTAGACTTCTAAAATCTGTTAAAATTTACGAACACATTTTTTTGAATTTAGAGTGCATTTATATTTTCAAAGCACTATACTAGTAATAATTCTTTTGAGCACATTTTGTCATTTAGTAATAGTATAATTAAAATTTGTTGCAAAAGGAGCAATTTTATAAAGGACAAATTGCGTTGACGCGATTTTCAAAACAAACATTTTATTTTAAAAGTTTGTTTTGTAAGTGTCTTAATTACATACAGCATTGCAGAAAACGAGTTAACACCATACAGGAGCTTTGAAGACTTGTGATATATAAATATATAAATATTTGGCCATTTAACCATTACTGAACCAATTCGGGTAGGTGGTTCTAGATTTATGCTTAATATATTTATTTTGGTTCAAACTCTCTATTTTTGCATATCACGGTTTATCGCGAGAACTATATAGGTTGAACAAGGGGTCAAAACATTGGAAGCTGTTGTGAAATCACTTAACCATTCCCAATTCCAAAACTAGGCGTGGACTATCCAGTATGATTCTGCGCCAGCACATAAGGCTAAAATAACCCAGACATCATTTCTTGATGAATGGCTCTCTGGCAGCCTTGATTTAAACCCACCGGATTACAAATTGTGGCCAGTTTTAGAGGACAAGATCTCGCACAAAAGATACATCGATTCTCTTAAGATTGCTCTGATTCGTGATGTGGTCACTTTCCCAAAGGGACGAGGTGAGTGCGGCTATTGATGATTGGTCAGTGCGACTTAAGGCATGTGTGAAATGGCTGCCTCGGCTGGCCATGCAGTAGCCTACACGATCGGTCCAATTTTTAAGCACACTATCGATTGCGTGCAGCTGTATTTCACCAATGGCTTCACGAATATTGGCCTTTAAAGCGTCAATTGTCTCTGGCTTGTCGGCGTAACACTTATCTTTGAGGGCACCCCACAAATAATAGTCCAACGGTGTCAAATCGCAGCTCCGAGGTGCCCAAACGACATCAGCTCTGCGGCTGATAATGCGATCTTCAAAAACAGGGCGCAAAACATCGAGTGTAGCTTCGGCTGTGTGGCACGTAGCGCCGTCCTGTTGAAACCAAATGTTGCCAATATCCTCCTCTTCAATTTTTGTGAACAAAAATTCGTTCAACATGGCCCGATAACGATCGCCATTGACTGTAACGGCCACTGTAATGGACCATTCATGATAGATATAGGTTTTTCTCGAAAAATTACGATTTGAGAAGAGGAACGTTCGGGAGCCTTTAAAGAAGCTAGCGTTCAGTCGGGTTGGGGTGATTCGTGTTCGCTCAACTCAAAACAAATATTGGCCCAAACAAAATAATATTTATAGACTCCCTGAAAGGTAAAAAAAAAACTAATAACTTTGGATTGATCAATACCAAAAAAAGAAAAAGATGTTAAAATGACCCCTTTTTGATCAATTCATTAATATCAGATTGAAAGTGTCAAATTGTACCCTTTTCTTCGATCTCCAGATGGTTCGGAGACCCGCGCCTCATAACCCTCCCTTCCAATGATTTTAGTGACGCTTTAGATATTTACTAAAATCCCACATACTATACTTCAGAGCCCTATATGATCACACCTTGTAAGAAAACGCTAGAAAAATTACCACTTCATCTTTCAATTCTATGGTTTATTCCTATTTAAATTCTCAATAATGTATCTTAAATGTACAAATAATTCAGGAAAACCTATCATTTAAACTAAGTTCAAACATCGAAATATAGTAACCTTAACTTCAGTTTGTAATTATATTTGTCTAATTCTAATTCTTCTAATTCTATATACTAATTCTCGTAATTATATTATTGGCTCAGTCGCAAAGTACGTTCCTATCATTATAGCGCAACGTCTGGTTTGTTAACGAAGAAGAATTAGCAAACAAAATCAACAACCGGTCGCATAAAATAAATAACAAAGATTTTATGATCTTCCAAAAAATATCCGCACTTAGTAATAATAATGCAAAGCAAAAACAACACTTACATGCGTTTATTGTAACTCACCAAACAAGCAGTGCTGCTACCGCTGGATGAGGCCTCCTCCACTTTGAGTCTGCTGCTGTTTGTCGCTGCGCTGTTGTTAATGATCAATATGTATATAGAGGTATAAAGGTACTTTTGCTTTGCATATGTAAAAAATGACTTCAGACTGCTGCTATTTGTCGCTGCGCGGTTGTAAATATTCGATATGTATATACTCTTATATACTATTGCTTGATATATGGAAATAATGATGATATGTACTTAAACGATGATGCCTAGGAACTTAAACAAAACGTAATTAAAATTTGATTAAGATATGGGTGTCTCCTTGTATTGGGAGACTAATAACAAAATCTACTATATCTCCAATTTCTTGGCTGAATTTCTTTTAAATTTAGCTTAAATAATGGGGAGCAGAAAAATATAGTAATATTCTAATAGGTCGTCTTCGTCTTTCCACGTTGGTGATGGATTCGAATATCCTGATGGTTATCACTATGTGCTGAAGTATTACAACTTTGCTGGTAGTATTTTCATCAATTCCTTAATCAACGTGCCTGCTGGGTGTTCATTCGGATGTGTGGGGTGAACTTGGTCTCAATTTGATGCTTCGATATTCTCCGGTGGAAACTGATGGACTTTTATCCAGCATATGACCCTCGGGGTAAATCGCTTATTGTTAGCAAGTACAATGTATAGCTGTACCCGAGGCAGTAGTTTTAGTGTGAGGCGTATACTGCACCACTCGAATTCAAAGTGACGACTACTATGTAGTCTGCCACGATAGAAGACACTCCCACTGAAATCTAAAGGAGCATATTCACAGATTTTTTGTGTTTTACACTGAATTATTACTTCTTTACCTGTTTGGAAACTGGACAAAGTTCAAAATGATTATGTTCTAGCCAGCCTAAGAGGTTAGGTAGCCGAAGGAAATGTGAGTTTCGTATTAAAACGAAACGTGGATTTCATATAAGGACGAAACTTCCGTTTGTGGAAAAGTATATTTTATTTATCCGATTCCTACGAATATCAAAGTTCACGGAATTATTTGTTTGATTTTTAAACAATCGCGATGAACAAATTACCTCAAGAAAAACACGGTTAGCAGAAACGACTAATATGTAGTTATTAAATTTATGTAACACGTGAACGTCTACGTCTATATATATGTATTTCTTTATAAAATCACTCTTTTTCTTTGAAAAATTTTAAGTTCTGTACTTGACGGTGGTTCAATAAAAAAGAAAGATTAAAGTCGGCTTTGTCGCGAAGACAGCTAGCAGACGAACGTATCACTACGAAGGAATAGTAAATGAAGAAGTAGTCACTACTCGGTTTAGCTTCAACTGTTTTGAATATATATATGACACCCTATGACTTAAAATTTAAATGAATACATTCCGTAATTAGAGAAGTGTCGTAAGTACCATACGATACTTGAAAATATGATGGTTTATCACCTTACACCACTCCTTGCTCATTTTCGAAGACAAATGACCCAATTATGACTCTGGACCAAAATCCGCACCAAGCAGTGACTCGTTTTGGGTGTATCGGCTTTTCAATGTATGCGTGCGGGTTTTCTGTGCCCCAAATGCAACAATTTTGCTTGTTTACATACCCGCCAAGATCAAAATGAAAAAATCAAAATCAAATGAAAATCCAAAATGAAAAAAATTTAAAATCAAAATTTTCAAAGTAATGTCGCAATATTTCCCAGCGTTGTTCAAGCGTATACACAACCATATTCGTTCAGCGGAAGGATAAAACTAATTGTCTGTCAAATCAGACATGAGCTAAGTGTTACCATTCACGAAATAAGCACTAGTTGAAAAAAAAGTTAGATGGTGGACCCTTTAGGTGTGTAACAGCACTTATGTCCCTACTAAGTATCCGAGTACTTATACATAAAAGCTATGTATTTATATCTAACTTTGAACTGTGATTTTCTTTACATTTCGTTGTGTTATGCAAACACACTTAACCAAAATATAAAAATGTTGAGTTTACAGGTCACATTAAAATTTTAAATGTTATCTTAGTTTGGGTACACATTATCATGGAAATTAGTAAAAACTTCACTTCGAATTGGAGGAATTGAATAATATTGAACTTAATAGATTTCAAAACATGTCATATGTACTTTCAAACAAAATAGAAGAAAACTTAAAAGTGCCATATTTTGGTCGACTTTGCTTAGGTTTAGTTAGTTTTCCTTATATTAATTTCACTTTATTCATCGAATAACGCGTAGATGGCAAACCGGAAGGAGCATCCATATGCACTGAATAAAATGTCGTAAGACTGTGAAGACTACACCTCTAAATCAATGAAATTTGTTGTCTTTACTTCAAATACTTGTTAATATGATATGATTAACAAGATTAAAATGCATAGTGCAAAACTTGCGTTTATCTGCAAGAACAATCCACACAAGTTTTTCTATGCTTGTGGAGTTTATAGTTTTCCGCAACCGACAAATTTTGCAAGTCAATTACAAAATGCATTTTGGCTGTATTTTAAAGTCAATCCGGAAAACATTTTCATATCTTGCACCCGAAATACTTTATGCAATTTATGCGAAACTCGTTTAACTATGTGGATGTCGGGCACGAAGTAAGTATGCTTGTGTTTAAAAAATTTAAAAAGTTTGCGAAAGTGATTTGAAAAAATTAAGAACAATGCCTCTCCCACAAGCAGAACTCATTGATTGGATCCCTGATTGGATCATTAAATTCCCTGGCACTACCACGATTATTTTTTTAATGATATGACCTGTGATCGCTTTCGATCCATTCGCCCATCACTTTAAGTCTCACAGTCGTGAGAGCGGTTTCATACCTAAGTTGTATCTCTATTGGTTGGACATTTAACTGTCTCAAATGCCCTACTAGATGTGGTCCTCATTGCTCCGTTCACGCCGAGACTACACATTCGTTGGACCTTTTGTAATATTTTTATGATCCACTTCTTTTCCATCGATGTCCACCCCACTACTAATGCGTAGGTTAGAACGTGTCTGATTAAGCTTTTGTAGAGCCAGTGTGTCATCTGTGGCACTTCTACAAAGTTGATTTGGATTACTTCCCCTCAGAAGAATTATTCTGCGTAGCACACTGGTTTAAGTCCTTCGTCTGTTAGGATCCTCAGGATCAGGATCAGGATATAGTAGTAACCCAAAGGAGGGGTGATAATATACCACCCTGTGGTGTTTCCTGTACTGCTCTGTCTCTAATGTTTATAACGTGCTATTCCTTAGCATGTGGCTTGTACAGTCTCGGAGAGGCCGGTCTACCTGAAACTGGTCTAAGGATTGGATAAGTGTATCGGTCCGTACATTATTAAAAGCACATTCAATGTCAATGCATACCGCAAGTGTACTCGTATACATGCCACTGAAAGATTCTTCTACATACGAGTATATTGTGTACTACCTGTTTTAGGGCGGTTTCCACTAATCGTCCTTTAATATAAGCTTGTTGTTAAAATTTTAACATTTCGCTTGGTATCTTGCTTTTAATCATGGTATTATCTATGCGCTCCATGATTTTGAGTAAGAAAGATGCTTATTGATCTATAGGCCTTAGGTGTTGCATAATTTGCCTTGCCGGTTTTAGGTATGAAAACTATTCTCGCCTCCTGCCAGGCTTTTGCTGTACATATATGCGAATTTTAGGTATGCAGTGAAAATAACGTCTAGATGAGTTGATATGTAATCCGCCTCCATCTGTAGTAGTGCCGGAAATATTCCATCAGGTCCTGATGCCTTAAATGGTCTGCAATGATAAAACTTTGTTGTGATTAATTTTCCCTGAAGTCCGGTATTACTGTATGTCCCGTAGTACACTGACAGTACAATTAATCGCAAACTATAAATAAATTGATTGCTTCGTTTTTTCATATTTTCATCAAAATGGTCAAATAAATCTTATCGTTGTGGGAATGAATGAAACCTTATCGTTCCCTCGACGAATTTCGAAATCACCAAAAACATGGGTTGATGATCGTGTTTCTTATTGTCTCTTCCCGTATTACAACACCTGTATATCTTATTGTTATTGACGAACCATTTCGTTTTTCAGTCTTTGCGCATTACTAACAAGATCATCTCCTTTATAATTGTGTGTACATCACCATAAATGACATATAGCCAAAAAACTAAACCCATTTATTTCCATAATATCAAGCCATAACCATATATATGTTGTTAGGTTGTTGTTTTTGTTATGCAAATTTGCCAATATATTTATGTCCACACCTTACTTTGTTTCAGATATATATTTTTAAAAACGACATCAGCTCTGCGGCTGATAATGCGAACAGGGCGCAAAACATCGAGTGTAGCTTAGGCTGTGTGGCACGTAGCGCCGTCCTGTTGAAACCAAATCTTGCCAATATCCTCCTCTTCAATTTTTGTGAACAAAAATTCGTTCAACATGGTCTGATAACGATCGCCATTGACTGTAACGGCCACTCCTTGCTCATTTTCGAAGACAAATGGCCCAATTATGCCTCTGGACCAAAATCCGCACCAAACAGTGACTCGTTTTGGGTGTATCGGCTTTTCAATGTATGCGTGCGGGTTTTCTGTGCCCCAAATGCAACAATTTTGCTTGTTTACATACCCGCCAAGATCAAAATGAAAAAATCAAAATCAAATGAAAATCAAAAATGAAAAAAATTTAAAATCAAAATTTTCAAAGTAATGTCGCAATATTTCCCAGCGTTGTTCAAGCGTATACACAACCATATTCGTTCAGCGGAAGGATAAAACTAATTATCTGTCAAATCAGACATGAGCTAAGTGTTACCATTCACGAAATAAGCACTAGTTGAAAAAAAAGTTAGATGGTGGACCCTTTAGCATAAAAGGTGTGTAACAGCACTTATGTCCCTACTAAGTATCCGAGTACTTATACATAAAAGCTATGTATTTATATCTGACTTTGAACTGTGATTTTCTTTACATTTCGTTGTGTTATGCAAACACACTTAACCAAAATATAAAAATGTTGAGTTTACAGGTCACTTTAAAATTTTAAATGTTATCTTAGTTTGGGTACACATTATCATGGAAATTAGTAAAAACTTCACTTCGAATTGGAGGAATTGAATAATATTGAACTTAATAGAGTTCAAAACATGTCCACACCTTACTCTGTTTCAGATACATATTTTTAAAAAAAATTTCATTTAGCAAAAATAACTGTTAACCAAAATGTATATACTACGAAGATATTCCGTCCGGCAACGCGAAACTGGCAGCGACGAACGAATAGGAATTCCAACAAATAGGATTCCTAGAGTGAGATTTTTCGCGGATTTTCATACAGATTTTCCCGAATTTTTTGTAATTGTTAAAATTAAAAAATTAATGTTAATCGATAAGTGCAAAAAAAAGTTCAGACAATGTTCGCGGAAAACTGTTTTATCGCGTGAGACAGTTCATTCCCATTCGTTAGCACCAGATTTTGACGTTTCGTCCGGAAGGAATGTCTTCTTATGCTATTTATCTTTGCTGTTAACAGCCCATAATAATATAATTTTCGGTACAATATCGAAGAGTAAAATGTATACTCGTATGTAAATAAAATTACAACGTATACTTACATATTTCCAGCAATTTCGTTTTCAGACAATTCGCGTCCCAAAATCATACAACCAAAAAAAATGTTTACTGTCTTTTGTTAATTAATCAATAGACCTCGTTTATTATGCAATTGCTTATTTTTCTAGATTGATAGAAAAATTCTGATTGGACCAAAATTCGTTTAAAAGAAAAAGGAATCGAAAAACAGCTGCATATTTTTATTTTTTTTGCATATTTGTTATACGCAAAAAATATGAAAAATATGCAAAAAAAATGTCGATATATGATTTCAAAAATCATTCAAAAAGTGCCTAAATATATGGAAAGTATGGGATAATTCCAAACCGACCCACTCTGAATATTTATAAATTTCGATTCGGATGAAATTTTGTACGCGTATACTACAAGACAATGCGGAATTATGGCCAAATTCAAAGCAGTTTAGATTTTATAGGGTGCCAAATTGGTCATCTAAACATTTTTAACAATTTAGCTATTTTGAAGTCGATATAACTTTTTAACGGAATATCAGATTTAAATGATATACAGTGTATACTACACCATTTTCAATTGTAATTCGAAAAAAGTTAATTGAAATTCGAAGATTCCATTGGAAATTCCAAAAATATCAATTGAAATTCGAATATTCCATTTGAAATTCGAAAAAGGTCAATTGAAATTCGAATATTCCATTTGAAATTCGAAAAAGGTCAATTGAAATTCGAAAAACATCACTTGATATTCGAAGAACATCAATTGAAATTCGAAAAACATCAATTGAAATTCGAAACACATCAATTGAAATTCGAAACACATCATTTGAAATTCGTAAAATTGCAATTGAAATTCGGAATACGTCAATTGAAATTCGAATTTTTCCATTTGAAATTCGTAATACACCAATTGAAGTTCGGAAAACATCAATTGAAATTCGAAATTCATCATTTGAAATTCAAAAAACAAAATCAATGCTGTATATTAGATGGGGTAGCATTTAAGTGATACAATTTGTCTGTGTAAAACCTTTAACATTAAAATATTTAATATGTTTTGTTGCAACTAAATTTGAATAAATATTCATAAAAGATAAGATCATCACATTATATGTTAAGATTTTGTCAGCAAATGTGTTTAAATACATTCTACCCAATCTAATGTGCAGATTTGTTTACATTTTCGAATTTCAATTGATGTATTTCGAATATCAATTGATGTTTTTCGAATTTCAATTGGTGTATTACGAATTTCAAATGGAAAAATTCGAATTTCAATTGATGTATTTCGAATTTCAATTGATGTATTTCGAATATCAATTGATGTTTTTCGAATTTCAATTGATGTGTTTCGAATTTCAATTGATGTATTTCGAATTTCAATTGATGTGTTTCGAAATTCAATTGATGTGTTTCGAATTTCAATTGATTTTTTTCGAATTTCAAATGGAATCTTCGAATTTCAATTGACCTTCTTCGAATTTCAAATGGAATCTTCGAATTTCAATTGATCTTATTCGAAATTGAATTGATTTTTTTCGAATTACAGTTGAAAATGGTGTAGTTAATAAAATATTGGACCCTTTATACTATAAACGGTCTGTAAATCATGAAGGCGGCAATGTCTGCGGATTCTTTTCCGGTAACGTGTTTGGACCCCTCTGTACAAAAAACAGAATAATGAACAGGTTTATGTACTGCGAAATCTTGGAGAATTCCATGCTGAGTGGAATGTTGCTCTATTACGGCAATTTTAACACGACAACCACCCGAATAATACCGCGAAATGATTCAATTATTGAGTTAGAAAGGAAGGGGTTGACGTTATGGAGTGGCCAGCTCAACCGTAGACTTGAATCCCATTGAAAATTACTGGAAAATTCTCAACAACGAGATAAATCGAGAAAGCGTAGGTGGAGATAAAAATAAGCTATTTCAGGCTATTACAGATGCTTAGAACTCCATAGATACAAAGACAACAAGAAATCTTATTAATTCCGTGCAAAAAGAAGCAACGCCGTCCTTGATAATAAATGGTTTTCCACAAAATCTTAGTAGAAATGCATAGTCCAATATGTTTTGTCGTATCGTCCTACTGTCCGTCCGTTGGTCGTGGCCAAAGCCGACCACACCAAACATGGTGAAAATTTCCCCCCAGTACTCACAACAGGTGGTATGGTGAGGGGAAAACGTCATGTCCGACCGTCAAAACGGAAACACAATGAGCACCGGATAGCGCTCAGAGTTCTGACGAAGTTGGAGGCTGTTGAGGTTTCGGCTCTTACCGAAAAACAAAAAGAGTCACTTACCTGGGCTAAAGGCGTCTTAGATGCTTCTAAGGCCAATCAGCCGGCTGAAAGAGCCACAAATTCAGCTGTGTTAACGGCTAATAAAGTCAAAAGAATCAGATCACCTGATGAACCCCTGCCCTCGAAAAAGGCAAGAGGCCCAAATGTCACTATCAACAGGACACTCACCAAGCCCTTCAATGAAGTGGCGAAGGAGAGTCTAGTGATGGCCGTTATAGACAGAAGTAGTGAGGATGGATCCATCCTCAAGGACAAATGGAGCCATGTGCAATCAGCCATTATGGCTCATTACCTCGATGTCCGTAGAGAGATGCCGGGCACACCACCAATCTGCAACGATGCAGAATGGCATCAGGGGAGAGTAAAGCTCTTACATTTCGGTGATGCAAGATCAGTATACCTGTATAAGGCTGCTCTGAGTCGAGCGGGTGAGGTGTGGCCGGGTGCCCAGTTGGATATTGTCGAAAAAAACAACATCCCTAGTCACCCTAGAGCCATCACCTGGGTTACAGAAGAGCCCTCCAACCCGGCTGACATATTAGAATGAATAAAAGATTCCAATCCTGGTCTGCCCGCCCATAATTGGAGAATCAGCAAGGTGGGTGAGGCGGATGGTAACAAGCGGCAGGTCAATTTGATCCTTAACGCTGAATCCACCTCCCATATACAACGTGCAAGTGCAACCCTACAGTATGGCTTCGAGACTATAGTCTTGAAGGTATACAAGCAGGATATAGTTCCCACTGCGGAAGGTGAGTCGTCCACCGCGGTCGATACACAGCTTTCTGGAAGTGCGGAGGTATCCACGCCCATTATTTCGGGTGACTCCAACTCTAACAGAAGATCTGTAACGTCCTACTCTGAGGACGAAAGCTCTACTTCTGACACAGAGGGGCTGAGGGGAGCCTCCGGACTCTTTGACGCATCTGGCGGGGACACGCTTCTCGATGATACGGACGAAGAGTTCGATAACACCCTTGTCGGGTTGGAAGTTAATCTGTCAATTACCAATGGTGGTAAGAATTTCACAGATTAACCTCCATCACACTAAAGCAGCCTCAGCGGCTCTATTGCTACGCAGTGGGAGGAAGGGTGTGCGGTATCAGGACACCCAACTTTCAACTGCTTGTGGCCAACTGTGAAGGCACTCCAAGAACCTGCATTTTGGCCAGGAAAGATCTAAGTATCTTTCTCCTGGCTAATTTAAGTGGTAAAGACCAAACATCTGCTAGTCTGGAGATCGGTAATCGCAAATATTGGGTGGTCTCCAGTTACTTGCCTTTTGAAGCTGTAGTACCGACTGCTCTATTCAGGGAAGTAGTAGAAGAAGCAACATCTGACGAGGTCGAGCTGATTGTTGGCGCAGACACGACCTAGTATTTGTAACATAGGTAATAAACTGACCTTTACCATTAAAGACAGACAAGAAGTACTCGACGTAACGTTTGCTACTGACCGGCTGTCAGACAAAATTATTGGGTGGAATGTACTGGACGACCACTCATTCTCAGATCACCATTATATTGAGTTCAAACTCGCTGAAAAAGCGCCTGAACCTGCCGTCCACAGAAATGTGAGAAAGACAAAGTGGCACTTGTACGAAAAGAATTTCAAGAAAGTCCTCAACTCCAAACTTCTGTACGAACCGAATGACAAAGCCGGTCTGGATCATCTGGTCGAGCATATCACCACATCATTCAATAGTTCCCTTGAAGAAGCCTGTCCAAAAACAAGGTACAAGGGTAAAACAAAACCCCCATGGTTGACTTCTGAGCTAACGGCTATGAAAAAGACCTGCAACAAGCTATTCAACAAGGCTAAATCTACAGGGGTCGCTAATGTTTGGGATGCCTATAAAGAGCAACTCAAGATCTATAAGAAGGAGCTTAGAAAGGCGCAAAGACGCTCTTGGTATACCTTCTGTGGCGAAGTGGAAAAGGTCTCCGACGCCGCAAGGCTGCGGAAAATATTATCAGCTTCACCCTGTACAGTGGGTTACTTGAAGGATGAGGCAGATAATTGGACCAAAAACAGCGAGCAGTCGCTCATTGTACTGCTCGACACACATTTCCCGGGGAACTCTCTAACAGAACCAGAGGATCAGCAGGACCAACAAGAGTGCGAGTGGACTGCGAGCGTCGCTAGCTTGTTGACTGAGAGATCCAGAATAAGCTGGGCTATTAATAGCTTTGAGCCCTTCAAGTCACCTGGACCAGACGGCATCACTCCAGCAGAAATGCAGAAAATTTTGAAATACAGTATCCCCTGGCTGGAGAAAATTTATGTAGGCTGTATCAGGCTTTCATACATCCCGAATCGATGGAGGGATACCAAAGTGGTATTCATACCAAAAGCGGGGAAGATATCACACACTAGGCCAAAAGACTTCAGACCAATTAGCCTATCTTCCTTCCTATTGAAAGGTCTGGAAAGACTTATAGATTATTTCATTAGGGAAAACCTGGATACAAAACTCCTGTCAGTGAACCAACATGCTTACAATAAGGGGAAGTCTACAGAATCAGCCCTGCACGAACTTGTGAGCACTATGAAATCCTGCTAGATCTAGAACGTTGTGGCTGCAAGGTGGTGGCATATGCGGACGACGTTGCAATCGCAGTGAGTGGCAAATTCAAAAACGTCCTCCGAGACATTCTACAGGTGGCTCTGAACAAATTGGCTAGATGGGCCAGAAGCAGCGGTTTGGGCATAAACCCAAACAAGACAGAATTGGTTCTCTTTACTAGGATGAATAAAGTCTCACATGTGCACCCTCCACCTCGGATAAATGGAACAGATCTAGTCTTTTCTGAAAGTGCAAAATTTTTAGGAATAATTCTAGATAGAAAACTGTTATTTAGACTTAATGTATTGGAACGTGTAAGGAAGGCTAACGTCGCCTTGTATTCCTGCAAAAAGGCTGTAGGGTCGCGGAGGGGCCTCTCTCCTAAAATCGTCCACTGGATATATATAGCAGTAGTTCGTCCTATACTGCTATACGGCATTGTGGTATGGTGGACGGCAACTGACAAACTAACCATCACCAACCTACTAACAAAGGTTCAGAGAACTGCCTGCCTGAGCATAAGCGGAGCCTTAAGGACTACAGCGACCGAGTCTCTACAAGCCCTACTCCATATACTGCCAATTAATATTGTGGCGAGAGAAGTTGCAACCAAAGCGGCAATAAGATTAAACTGCCTATCAATGTGGAGGTACAAAAACTACGGTCACATGAGAATATCAAAGTGTAGTGCCTTCGAGAGAAATTACATCACTATGATTCCCGCGAGAGATGAATGGGTTGGAAGAAAACCAGGTAATAGAAACCATCTCCACTTTTACACGGATGGTTCGAAGCTTGATGAAAAGGTTGGCTTCGGAGTACACTGTGCAGAGCTTAGATTGGATATAGCTCACAGACTACCAGATACCTGCAGTATCTATCAAGCCGAAATAATGGCAATATGGGAAGTAGCCAAGTGGCTGAGTCGCAACATAGTAACCAACACTGGCGTTGTCATTTACTCGCCAGGCTGCCATCAATTCTCTGGAGGCAACATCCCTAAATTCACAAACAGCCCTCGACTGCCGCAGATCTCTTAACGAAATGGCTGAGCAGCTTAACATACACCTCATATGGGTGCCTGGGCATAGGGATATCCCGGGGAACTGCAAAGCCGATGAACTTGCTAGGAAAGGGACGACATTACAAATTCTCGAAGAATTTGCATATATTGGTGCGCCACTATCCACGTGCAAGCTTTGGCTTAGGCAAGAGGCAATCAGGTAATCAGGCAGTCCAACGAAAGATGGACCGAAATCGGCACCTGCAGAGTAGCTAGACAAATCTGGCCAAGGTATGACCTGAGAAGATCAAAATATCTCCTCGCACTAGAGAGGCAAAGATTGTCTACGTTAGTATCAGTTCTGACGGGACACTGCTTGATCGGCGAACACGCCAAAAGATTGGGTATTGACTTTAATGACTTCTGCAGAAGCTGTGGAGATGAGGAAGAAGTGGAGAGCATTGAGCACTTGCTATGCGACTGTCCCGCTCTGAGTAAACGACGACTGGACATACTGGGGTCGGCATTTCTAGGCAGCTTAACAGATCTTTCCAGTACCGATATTCGTAATATCGAGAAATTTGTATATCAAACAGGTTGGTTTCGATGAGGGGCATTTCAGCCCGTGGTAACACTAGGGACCTAAACTGGTCTATGTGAGCTTGTATAAAAAATACGGCTGCCACCCTACCCTAAACCTAAACTTTTGTCGTATGAATTTTGGACCTTTTTGTGTTTTTTTGTGAAATAAATTTTTAATTTCAAATAATTTAAGGAGCCAAATTGCCTTTCTTCTGTTAAATTGGTGCAATTTCTTAGATAATAGGTAAAATTTTTGGAATATATCATTGATAGTTTTCAGATTTTGGCGATTGAACAGAAGTATGAAGTTAGTCCAAGATGTATTGTCCGATACTGTAACTGCCATTTGAAAGATTTTAACATCCTCTCTAAGAATTATAAATTAAGTAACGAATTTTTGCGTATTAAGGACATCCAAAGGAAGAAAATGTCCATAATCCTGGATAATCCTGAAAAGTTCTAACGATACAGTTGGAAAAGAGTGACCGAATGACTTAAAATTTCGTACGTGGTAATATTTTATTCAAATCCAGTTTATGTTTGATGGACAACCATATTGGCCTACTCTTTGTAGTACCGCACCCACAAATGGTTAGCACTTGTGGGCATGTTAAAACTCTTATAACTTCTATACTACTCACGGGAACTCTGTAAAATTTCATACATAGTAATCATTTTGCCATCTCTATAAGCTGGACAAAAAAGAACGAAAATACCACGCACCTTTTGATACCCCCCACACAAAGTGACCAATTGTTACAAAAAATTAACAGTTTATAACATTATTACCAGTGCATACAAACACTTGAAATTTTTGGAGTGTGATGTTTTTATAGTACCTACAGTCCAGTACAAAGTGGTCGTTATTGTCATATCCCTTCTAGTACCTCTCACACAAATGGTAACAATTTTGTGAAATATTAAAAATGAGAAACTCATTGAAGTAAATATATAACTAAAGAGTTTTAACATTTTACAAAATTGTTACCATTTGTGTGAGAGGTACTAGAAGGGGCGTGACAATAACGCCCACTCATTTTCCGCGTACTTTTCATAAAAAATGAAAATTTTATTTTACATTTGTTTTCGGTCACTTTTCGCGGAAACAAAAATATAAATTGCGATATCTCAGAATCGATCTAATTTTTTTTCCTTACATTTTTTATAAAAAATATACCATATGTACTCTAACGATGGTGTAAATTTTGAAGTGGGGACGACTTTATAATAACTGAAAATCTTCACCAAATTACAAAGAAAAAATATTTGTATGGGCAAATATCAAAATTTTTCAATTTTGAAGTAAATTTTTTTTCAAAATTTTTTTGGCGAGCACATCAACTGCTTTTACAACAGACGAAGATAAAAATATAAACATGCAAAAACCGTTGTTGTGAATAAATTTCATCAAAGGCCGCGAAAGTTATGGCGGTTCCAAATTGAAATTTAAAAAAAAAATTATAAAACGCAATTTTCAGCGGAATTCGGAAAACTTATATTACAATCATAGAACACTAGCATTTCTATCAGCCTTTGGCAAAATATTCGCTGTAGTTTCATTATTCCGATAAATATAGCGAATCCAAAAATCGACCAGGTAAAATTTTCATACAAACATAATTTTTTCGGAAATATAATTTTTGCAATGTGCATAATTTGCACAATCATCAAAATAAAATGACGGCCCTCCGATTTCGGAATAGAGCGTTAAAAATCCTTTTATTTCATATACACTTCCGCCATATCTGTACCCCGCACTGGGTGTGCCTTGACGATCATTGCTGAGACAAAAGTGTCACGTTCTTCGCGTACATGACTTCAATCTTCAAATAAGTATCCATGATAGTTAAGTGCGCCATAGCAGTACATGACTTCAATCTTCAAATAAGTATCCATGATAGTTAAGTGCGCCATAGCAGTACGCCCGAAGAACATATAAATGAATTTCAGACGTTTATACTATTAAAAATGCCAAGGACAAAATTTGCAAAAATTGAAAAAAGTGAATAAAATTTCAGCGATTCATTATTTTGTTACGGCCCCCTGATTTTTGGATTCACCAGGTCAACAGCCATCTGGGATAATTATTTCTGCTCAACCTATACATAACTGTCGATGTGCTCCGCGAAATACACTATCAAAAAAAAAAAAAATCACGGATGTTTAACAAAGGTTTAGGAAGCTATAGCGGTGGTTCCATTAAGAGCACATCAACGACACCTATATAGATTTATAGGTATTTCAAGCCGCTATAACCGCTTCTTTAGTCTTATTTCATTACATCGCGGGCCGCGCTGACCGCTTTCAAAAAACAAAAAACACTTGAAATCGCATTTCAAAAAGTTATGACCTATAATTTTTTGCGGAAAGATCTCACATGAACAGTGCTCACGAAAAATTCTTCCTCCATGTGTCCCTCGTGTTTTTTGTAACCGACCAGTAACTTCAGAATAAATAGTTTGGCCACAACTTATAAAAGAATGGATACAGATATGAACATTTCTAGGACTTTTTTCACAATTTTGAAATGTATGTGCTTATAACTTCTAAAGTTTTTTAGATAATAACAAACTTTTTTGGGAAAAAACTTTTATGTTTCTGGTTTATCTAATTCCACCAACTTATGCACCGAAATCTGTACACAAAGCGAGAAAAGGGTAAAACAACATACATTACCCCTGTGTTAAAAAATTTTGATATTTGCCCGTATGTGTTTTCAACAATATTTTGTTTGTTGATTATTTTTTTTTTCAAATATTTTTTCTTTGTTTTCGTCCTTTTGCGTTCTTAATACACAACAATGTGTAACTTAGTATATAATTCTAAGAGAGGATGTTAAAATCTTTTAAATGGTACTTATTCGACTTCAAAATAGATAAATTTGTAAAAAAATTTTATAACCAAATTTGGCTCCCTATAAAATCTAAACCGCTATGAAATTGGTCAAACGGTAAAAGGCTTTAATTCCGCATTGTCTTTTAATATACGCGTGCAAAATTGCATTCGAATCTACATATGTAAATAGTCAGAGTAGTTCGGTTTCATTTGAAATTACCCCATACTTTTCACATATTTAGGCAATTTTTTTGGATGATTTTTGAAATCACCCATTTTTCTTTTTTGTGACACGAGTTCTTAAATATTTTTAATTTCTTCTGATATTTTGCATTTTTGATTCGTATATTCGTTATTTATTTTTTTAGTGTTACTGTCCGCGAACGGTACCATTCATAGCGTACGGTTCATAGAATTTCAGCATCTCGTGCGTAAATATGTCTTATCGAAAGGGACTTTCGTATGGGGCTATATCAAAGTATAGACCGATATGCCCCATTTTAAATAGGGATCATCCCTGGATTAAGAAATGCCTCTGTACTAATTTTCATTAAGATTGCTTCATATGCTTCACACATTCAATCGTGCCTAGTGAAAATTAGGCATATCGGTCCATATTTTTATATAGGCCCCATATAGAGGTCCCTTTCGATAAGACATATTTGCTCTAGAAAGCACATTTTGAACCGAGCATGCTGAAATTTAAATATTTGTACTGTGTATTACATTCAATCGTGCCTAGTGAATATTAGGCATATCGGTCCATATTTTGATATATCCCCCATACAAAGGTACTTTCAGTAAGACATATTTACGCTCTGGGGGCGCATTTGTTGGATGCAATAGAATGAACACATATTAAAATTTCGGCATGCTCGGTTAAAAAATGCGCTCTCTAGAGCGTCAATATGTCTTATCAAAGTATGGACATTTTCACTAGACATGATTGAATGCAGTAGAATGAACACATATTAAAATTTCGGTATGATCGGTTAAAAAATGCGCTCTCTAGAGCGTAAATATGTCTTATCGAAAGGGACCTTCGTATGGGGGCTATATCAAAGTATGGACCGATATGCCCCATTTTAAATAGGGGTCATCCCTGGGTTAAGAAATGCATCTGTGCTAATTTTCATTAAGATTGCTTCATATTTGCGACCTGTGGTGTCGAATATAAAAAAGAACGGAACGCTAAACGTAGTGATACTGTTAGTATTCCGTTCAAAAGAACAGTATCACTACGACCAGTGATGCCAACTATTTGCGGAGCAAAAGCGTAGTGAAAATTTTAAAAAGCGAAAAAGGCGTAAAATTTCAGACAAAAAGCGTAAAAATGCATTAAACTATTTTTCTTTCATTTGCAATAAAAAGTTTAATTTTACATTAAAAATTTTGAAATAAAAATAATTATCAAATTTTAGTCAATGTTGTTTCCCTAATTAAAATGATACTTCTAAATTTTTTGTTATTTTTGGCGCTTAGATTCATAAATTTTTTCTCTGCTAAACTGCATAGAGACTTGCTGAACAATAAGGAATCACTGCCAGATTCGATTTATCCCTATAATAATTCGAATCTGCTAGTGAGAGTCAATAGACCATTTAGTCTGTATGTTATCTTTGAGGACGATTTTATTATACAATGTTCCGCAGAATTGTGTACTTATAAAACCACAATTTTTCGGCAAAAACCCTTTTGCCACTAATTTTGTATGGTATTAAAAAAACATTTCTTTTAATTTTTGTAAGTCTAAATTTCTATAAAATTTAAACTGCAGAAGTGATAACAGCAATATTCAAATCAGAGAGACAAATGTAAGTGAATATAAATATGTTCATAACACGGAGTAGCAAACATAGTGCAATTTCATTATGTTGCCAGATTTGATCTGACAAATGTATGAAAAGCGTACACCTAGTGCTCTTTTTTCGTTTTGCACTAAGTGAACACTTTTCGCGTATTGGGGGTCTGAAAAGCACTAAATCTGGTGCGAAAAGCTCTAAGTTGGCATCCCTGACTACGACGTAGTGATACTGTTCTATCGTAGTGATACCGTTCGTCATGTTCTTAGAACGGTACGTTATCGTAGTGGTACCGTTTTCGAACAGTAACACAAAAAAAAATTTTAGTATATTCTGTTCTCTTGTAAGGGTTGCGATACTGTTCCGTTCGCGGTGAAGAAACGGTACTGAACACTAAGGAACCGTTCCTTAGTGTTTTTTCCGAACTCTGCTATTAATCAATCATTCCCACTATACAGAAAAAATCATCATGGATTTAGCAGTGCGTTTATTAATAATACGTAATTTTTAAAGAATACTTTTAGGAATATGTGGAAAGGACACACAAATAAATTATAGTCACAATCGTAAAATTGTTTTACGTACAAATAGATTTTAAACACAAATAACAAATACAGCATTGTTTAATTGACATACGGTTTATATTAAACTAGGATATGGATTATTTGTACGGGAAGTATCAAAAGGGTTTTGCCAACGACAATCTTTAGTTTGCCTCTTAAGGTATGATTTTATAAAGATGTTGAACACACAGTAACATAGAGAAAAGAAAGTGAATTTTGGGGTGTTTTATCATTTCTGTAATAAAATCAACATAGGCAGAATTTTCCTTTTGCAATGGTTAACTATGAACCTAGTTTATCAATTTTTGTTAATGGCAAGACCTCGGTAGGCCTCGCGAGTTTTGTTTTATTATGGAGAAAATGAAACACCCTGAATTTTGTCAAGTTTTGCAGGTAAACCGCTGCTCGAAATGACCGCTCGGAAAATGACAACGTAATAATAGTTTTTTAATGCAAAATAACACTTCAAAAGGTCTTTTTTCTATGAATTAAACGAAGTTCCAATGCGTTTCATAGTTTCGGAGATTTGGGATTACAAAATACTCTCTAAACTAATAAACTTCACAACCATTTTAACATTTATGTATTTTAAATGCTTGTACAGTGATATTTCACAAAGTTACCGGCAAAACCTTTTAAAATTTAGATAATTGGAATGTTCTTTGCAGATTGAAATAAAAAATGCAGAGTTTTTGTCGCTCATCAAATAGTGTGCGTTGTGAGTTCAGAATGCAGCTGACTTCTTTATTAATTCATTTCTATCATTTACATTCATAACTTCTTATTTCTATTTTCTTATTTGAGTGGAGGTGCCAGATTTTTGCACTTTTAATGATACCCAAACTGCCCAAATGGGCAAATACCTAACACGCTCCTCCATATTTTTTTTCTTTTTGCATGAATACAGGGTGGCTGATATGTATTGCAACCAACTTCAGTTTGCTATCATTTCTAAACCGCTAGTCTGATAGCTGACAGATTTATTTCAGTGACAGTTCATTTTATTGTTTACAAGCTTACAAAAGCATTTTGATCCATTGCATTCAGAAAAAAGTTATTGGTGATGGAATTCAAGCGTGATAGTGAAAAACACAAGTGGCTATCGGTAGAGCCCTCCAGCATTTATATGTGAATAAATCATTTTTTTCTCGTACCATTGCTCGTTACCGTGATACTGGCAGTGTTGCATCGCGTCCAAAAAGTGGACGAAAAAAAACGGTAACAACACCAGAAATGATCCGAAAAGTGAAGGCCAGATTTGATCGAAATCCACGCCGCAGTGGTAGAAAAATTGCTCGTGAGCTGAACATATCGCGAGAACGGATACAACACATATTAAAAATGAGTTTGGACTAAAGCCATTGAAGTTCCAAAAAGTGCAAGAGCTCACCGATGCACAAAAAAAAGTTAGACTGGAAAGAGCCAAGGAGTTGCTTCGCTTGCACGAAAGTGGTCAGTTACTGAATTTGGTTTTCTCCGATGAGAAGCCATTCCAAATTGAGCAGTTTGTGAACAAACAAACCACCAGAACTCAAGCGCCGCCGATGGTAATGGTGTGGGCCGCCGTAACGGCCGATGGTCGCTCCCCGCTCGTATTCATCGACCATGGGGTCAAAATATATGCCGAATATTATCGGGAAAATGACAGTATTGAAGCCCTGGGCAAACAAACATTTCGGCCGCAGACCATGGACATTCCAACAGGACTCAGCACCATCGCACTCAGCACGCGTCAACCAAGAATGGCTTAAAAATGAGGTTCCTCGCTTCATTTCTACCGCACAATGGCCACCAAGATCTCAATTTTAGAGAGTAAGGTTCGCACTAAAAAATACCAAAGTATCGATCATTTCATTTGATCATTTGAACAATAAAATTTAAAAAAAAAATTAAAAAAATATAGCGCTTTACTTTGTTGAATTACATATCAGCCACACTGTATACTACTAATTATAATAATGAAAAACAAAAGTATAACCATATTAAAAACATTACAATACATAGTTTTTAAGTAACATTTGTAATAAAATATTAATCAATTTCCGATATTACCCTGCGAGTATGATTGGACCAGCATTGGCAGATTGCGTTCCTCGTCCTCCTACTGATTGATTACCTCTTTTGCTGTGAGCTAAGACGCATGTATATGAACGAGGTCCAAGTTTCTTTTTTATTGTAGCCTGTGACCAGGGTTACCATACGTCCTCCTTTCGGAGGACATGTCCTCCTTTTTAACCAGTGTCATCCCGTCCTCCCTCCTTTTCAAAAATGATGGATTTGTCCTCCTTTTTCACAAACAGTAAAACTCCACATAAGTTATATTCGCAACTACTTTTAGTACAAAGTTAACGATTTTTATACCTTAATATTTGTATACACTCGATCATAGGATGAGTGGGCCATCTGTTAGATGACTGAACTATTTTTTGATATAGCCCCATATGATTTGTCTTCTTAACGCCGTAGAGACAACAAACTTCTACTGATAGGGCTGAAAATTGGTAACTAGGGTTAATTTATACCCGGAAGCTTTCACGCTCCTAACGTTAGTCATAGGTCCACGTTTTGATATAGCCCCCATTCAAAGTTCCCTCAAGATTTGATTTCTTTACGATACAGAAACCACAAATTTCAACGAATTGTGCTGACAATTTTTAATATGAGTTTATTTGTACATAAAACAGTTAATATGCGAAACATGGTGGGTATATAAGATTCGGCATGGCCTTGATTATCATAAAGTATGTTATCTCTTTTGTATTGTAATGTTTAATTCCTAATGGTTTTTTATTATTTAGGAATTTTAATATAAGCGCATTTCTGTTCAATAAATCAAATTTTTATGAACTAAGTGTCCTATATTTAAAATCCCCGTGGATGTCACTAAGGCGGCCTCTTTGCCTACCCAACATTTTTAAAATTCTTTATGCTGTCAAGTTCGGCTTCTCTTTGGACACCTACAGTGTTATCAAAAATCTTGCCAATCTAACAGTGAGTATACAATGGATTCACAGACATTAGAAGGTCAACAGCAAAACGAAACCAATGATCACAATTGTCCACTTTGTCCTAACCCTCCTGACAAAAACATGGCAATTTGCTTGGAATGTAATAAACAATTCTATAAAAGTTGCGCAAAAGTCACAAGTGACACACCATTTAGGTGTCACACCTGCAATTCCGCAAGACCTACTACACCTGCGCAGAGCATAACAAGTCGTTGCTCTGGTCGATCCAATTTCACAACCTCGTAAAATTCAACTCCAACTTCAACAACTGGAAGAAGAACGCAATCTAAACCTTGCGTATTTAAATAAAAAGTATAAACTATTAGAGGAAGCTGATGTCCTGTCTGACACATCCTCAAATAAATCCATTGAGTCTGTTCGTAATTGGGTAAACGATATACCACTACCTCAAACTCAACAAGAACCTAATCATCAACTCGCGATGAATGAGAGTAATAACACAAACCAACAAGCAACGTGCTTGCCCAACTTACCAATGCCTTTTAATATGCCATCTAGTTTTCATAATACAAACGTAACAAATACAAACGATTCTACAAGAATGTATCCCGATATAAACAATGTTTCCGGCCGGCTGCCAACTTTGGCCTTAACTACTGACAAAAATGCATTGCCAGTCGAGACCACTGTACAAAATTGTACATCGGAACTCCCTTCCTTTAGTGGCTACGGAAAAACAACCTTGCACTCAGTTCCAGCTGGAAATAATCTTCAGCCACGCCAGACGTGTGCTCCCAATTCCAGAAATATATCCCAGTCTGCAAATAACAGTGGAAGACTTAATACCAATCAACAAACTGCTCCAAACAATTCGTCAAATTTTGTACTGCCGCCTAATATTGGGCATGCATCATTAACTTCTACCACGAAATATTTACCTAATCATTCAACGAATGTAGAATTCTATCCATCACCTGATTTTCAGCCAACGCATCGACTTCATCAAAATCATATCAATGCTAGACAGTCCGTCCCGAAAGAATTACCAACATTTTCTGGCATCCCAGAAGATTGGCCCATTTTTTATTCCACCTTTGAGTGGTCCACAAATGCCTGTGCTTTCACTAATGCTGAAAATCTCATTCGTCTTCAAAAGGCATTAAAGGGAGACGCATTGTACAGTGTCCAGCAAATGTTGATTCATCCATCTAACGTACCGGCTGTTATGCAGATTCTTCACATGTTATTTGGCCAACCTGAAAAAATTATAAATTCAATCAAATATAAAATTAAATCCTCGCCACAAGTTGATGAAAATCAACTACAAACTCTTACCTCTTTTGCCATATATGTTCGGAGTTTAATCGCTACTATAGAAGCAAGCAATCTAAATTAAGAAATTAATAATTCTTCACTCCTTCAAGAACTTTTGCAAAAACTCCCACCAACGTATCAGATGCAGTGGGCGACACAAAAGATACAGCTGATCAATGAGAATGTAAATCCCAATCTGTCCGAATTTGACAAATGGATATTCAACATTGGAATTACTGCAAGTTGTATAACAGTTAACAACTCTACGATTAAGACCAAGGAAGAACATATAAAAACAAAAAAGAATGTTTTCGTTCACAGTCATCAAATTCAACGAATCTGCATTGTGTGCAATAACAACACGTGTAAGTCAGTGGCCACTTGTCAAAAATATCTCTCACTGGATCGTGGGGAGTAGTGGAGTGTGGTGAGAAAAAACAAACTTTGCAAGTTTTGTTTGTGCAAACATATCGGCGAATGTAAACGAAAGAACAAATGTGGAAGAGAAGGGTGTGAATATTTCCACCATCCTTCATTACATCGATTCTCCGATTCAGCGAATGCAGAAATGAATGAAACGTCAAATGTAAATGTAAACAATTCACATATGGTAGAAGTTATTAACAATTCACACAGTGCTAAAATAAACGAAATATAATTTAAAATAATCCCTATTAAAATTTATGGGAAATATAAAGTGGTGGATACATTCGCATTCATCGACGAAAGATCGTCGATCAGTTTAATGGACGAGTCCTTACTGGAGCAGTTGAATAAAAAGGGGTTTTAAATCCCCTGTGTCTTCGATGGACTGGAGGTATTCAACGAAATGAAAAAAGTTCTCAAAAGCTGACAATTGAAATTTCAGGTGACAACGAAAGGCGGATTCATATGAATGTGTGCACAGTAAACTCTTTAAATTTGCCGATACAGTCTTTGGACTATGAAGAGTTATCAAAACGGTATACCCAGCTTCGGAACCTTCCAATACGAAGTTACGCAAATGCCGCACCAAAAATATTGATCGGATTGAATCATTTTGACCTTGGAATCTGAAGCAAAACCAGGGAAGGATATCCAAATCAGCCAGTTGCAGTCTTCAGAAAGATTGGATGGCTTATTTACGGCACAGTTCTAGAGAAACAAATGAGTAAGCATTTTAACTTCCATATTTGCGACTGTTCTTCTTCAGATAGTAATTTAGATGAATTAGTTAGAAGTTTTTATGCACTGGATTGGAATTTTATGTATTGGAATTAGTGTTAAAGACCCAATTATGGCTGAAAATGACAAGAGGTCATTGAAACTGTTACAAGAGTTCACCAAACGTCAAGAAAATGGTCATTATGAGGTTCCACTGTTGTGGAAGTCCGAGTTTACTGAATTACCTGATAGTTATAACATGCCTTAAAAACGTCTGATTTGTTTAGAACGGAAATTGAATCAAAATACAGAACTTTGCAATATTTTCAAGGAAACGGTTTCTAAGTATATTTCTAAAGGCTACATACGGAAACTGAATAGCAATGAAATTTATCGAGCTGATGGAAAAGTTTGGTATCTTCCAATTTTTTTCAATAGAAATAAACCAGGCAAAACTCGGGTTGTTTGGGATGCAGCCGCGAAATCAAACGGCGTATCTTTAAACTCGTTTTTGTTGAAAGGCCCAGATTTTTTGGCATCTTTGCCATCTATTCTTTTTAAATTTCGTCAGAAATCTGTTGCAGTTTGTGGAGACATCGAGGAGATGTTTCATCAAATTTTTATAAGGCCAGAAGATCGTGACGTGCAAAGATTTCTTTGGAGGGGATGTGTCCAATCTCAAGCACCGGATATTTATGTGATGGACGTAATGATATTCGGAGCGACTTGTGCTCCCAGCATTTCACAATACATAAAAAACATAAATGCCACTCAATTTGAATGAATGAATTTCCAGCAGCTAGTAAATCGATAAAAGAAAATCATTACGTGGACGATCTCCTTGTTTCAGTTGATACTCCACAAGAAGCAATACAACTTATCTCTGATGTTACGTATGTGCATCGCCAAGGAGGTTTCAATATTCGCAATTGGATTTCTAATAACAAATCCGTAATAAATGATATGCCTGGAACAAATTCGGATAAGAAAAAATGCTTAAATTTGTAAGAGGAGAGGAAGATAGAAAAAG
The DNA here is from genome assembly GCA_963930755.1 of Eudasyphora cyanicolor. Classification (NCBI taxonomy): domain Eukaryota; kingdom Metazoa; phylum Arthropoda; class Insecta; order Diptera; family Muscidae; genus Eudasyphora; species Eudasyphora cyanicolor. The sequence continues at coordinate 99,676,957 of OZ005737.1, forward strand.
TTTTAGGCATATTTTGGGAGCATAATGAGGACGTAATAACGTTTAAAATATCTGCATGGCTTTCCGAAAACCCCATATTTTGCGATAGAAAGGCTCCAACTAAGATACGTATCAGATCATCATGACTTAAAGATTAACAAGAAATATTTCTGGTCGGACTCAAAAACTGTGCTGAGTTGGATAAACTCAAATCATCGGAAATATAACCAATTTGTAGCTTTCCGTATCACTAAGATTTTGGAGCTATTTTCCATTAAAGATTGGAGGTGGATACCTAGCAAACAGAATGTTGAAGATGATGCCACAAAATGGGCAAAAATTCCAAAAATAACAAGCTCCGACAGATGGTTAAATGGTCCAAATATTTTGTTGGAACCCGAAGAAGAGTGGCCAAGTGTTCAAGCTCTCCCTGAGTCAACGGATGAAGAACGAATCCACAACGTATTTAAAATTGTAAATGTAGAACCAATATTTAATATCTCCAGATTTTCAAAATGGAATAGACTTTTGAGAACTGTAGCATACGTTGTTCGATTTATAAATAATTGCCGAGGGTCAAATAAAAGTATTGGCGAATTAAGTCAGGAGGAGTTGCGAAAAGCGGAACAAATTATATACATTCAATCACAATATCAGAAATATTTTACAGAAATTTCATATCTGAAATCGCAAATTCTTCTACCTAAATCCAGTGATATTTACAATAAGTCTCCATACTTAGAAAGTGGAATTTTTAGAGTATATGGAAGAATCGACAACGCAGATGTCCCAAGAGATCAAAAACGTCCAATTATTTTGCCAAGAAAGTGTGCTATTACTAATTTAATATTGATGAACTATCACGAGAAATACTGCCATATGAATCATGAGACAGCTATTAATGAAATCAGGCAAAAGTTCGCTATTTCAAGGCTTCGTGCCACGTATAAAGCAGTTATACGACTTTGCCAAATGTGTATAATTAAAAAAGCTTTGCCACAAGCTCCACAAATGGCAAAATTGCCCCGTGCTCGCCTCGCATCATTCACTACACCATTCGCCTTCACTGGATTGGATTTTTTCGGACCCATCATGGTCACAGTAAACCGCCATAAGGAGAAATGCTATGGCTGTCTATTCACGTGTTTGACTGTAAGAGCGGTCCACATTGAGGTGGCACATTCACTAACGACTAATTCGTGCATCTTAGCCATCCGAAACTTTATGGCTCGAAGGGGAATTCCAAATGAATTTTACAGCGACAACGGCACGAACTTTGTCGGGCCTGAAAGGGAACTTCGTTAGGCGTTGAAAGATATAGATAAAGAGCAGTTAGTACGAACATTTACGACCACAACCACAAAATGGATTTTCAACCCTCCGGCTGCACCTACATGGGAGGTGCTTGGGAACGACTGGTACGTTCAATTAAAATCATTTTGTATAAAATTATGCCATCGAGGTCTCCAAATGATGAACTTTTATTAAGTATGATAATAGAAGTAGAAAATATCATAAACTCCAGACCTCTTGCTTATGTTCCTTTATATGACGATATCTTTTTCTTGTTGGAAGTTCGAGTGGATTAAAGCCCCTGTCAGTTTATGCAGATAGTGGAATTTTATTAAAACAAAGCTGGCTCACTTCACAACAATATGCGAACATATTTTGGAAGAAGTGGGTAGCTGAATATTTGCCCTCCTTAACATGTAGGTCAAAGTGGTTCCAAACTTCGAAGCCACTATGTCAGGGGGATTTAGTGATCATTGTTGACCCTTCTCTACCGCGAAATGCTGGTTACGGGGAAAAATATTGGAAACGAGATTGGCAAGTGACGGACAGGTTCGAAGTGCTGAGGTGCTCACTCAGCATGGAATTCTCGAAAGGCCTACAGCGAAACTTGCGATTTTGAATGTTGCTCCTCATCGAGAGTCTGACGGCGAAGAACCTTCTTGTCATACTGCGGGGGAAATGTTATCGCCACTTCCAAAATCACCCTGATTTCCATGTCAATCTGGCAGCAATTCATTTTGGAGAGAAATATTTGTAGCAGTAATCTATTACTAAATTTAACTTTTTAAATGTCAATTAGCGTCACTGAGCCATCGCCATTTCTTAATCTAAATTACATCCATTTTGGCTCATACGTGGTGTTCAAGGATAATTTAAGTTTATAAAAAATTTAATGGTTTCCATACCATAAAGTATGTTATCTCTTTTGTATTGTAATGTTTAATTCCTAATGGTTTTTTATTATTTAGGAATTTTAATATAAGCGCATTTCTGTTCAATAAATCAAATTTTTATGAACTAAGTGTCCTTTATTTAAAATCCCCGTGGAAGTCACTAAAGCGGCCTCTTTGCCTACCCAACAGATAAGCTATATCCATTTTGTCTAAAATCCCGAAATCGAAAATTTCCGACATAGGCTGTATACTCTGCTAAAAATATGTTAATGGCTGTATCGAGAGAGCAATTTTCATCTGATTTCAAGTTTGACATTATAGACTTCTTCATCGTTTTGACAAAATTTTCTGTCTGACCATTTGGGGCCGGATGACCACGAGCAGTCAGAACATGCCTAACACCATTAATCTTTAAAAAATGTCGGAATTCGTCAGATGTGAATTGCCTGCCATTATCACTTACTAACACATCTACCAAACCATAACGACAAAACAATTCCCTAATTTTCGAAATCGCAAAAGCAGAAGTTAGATCTTTGGTTTTGAAAACTTCAGCAAACTTCGAAAATGAATTAATTACTATGAGCAAACTATACCTATTGATTGGACCGGCGTAGTCTATATGTGTTCGAATCCATACATACTCTGGGGGATACTATGGAATTAAAGAACTTTTCTCTGGAGAGGATTGTATTTGTTGGCAAGAACCACATTACTTTACCAAACGTTCAATATCCTTGTCCAATCCTGGCCACCATACATAGCATCTAGCCCAAGCTTTTGATTTTACCATACCTAGATGACAACTGTGTAATTGTTTTAATATTTTATGTTTTTTAAGTTTCATAGGAATAACGACTCGATACCCCTACAATATGCAGTCATATTCAACTGAAAGCTCCATTTCTTTATTACGATAAATTAGAAAGTCATCATGTTGCGGCCTTTTAACCGTACCTCTTAATATAGAGTCACTTAATTTCGATAATATGGCATCACGTCTTGTCTCCCGAGCTATATGTTTACATTGTATACACATTTAATTTTTAGATTCTATAAGGTTTGTGTAACTCACTTCATTATAATCTTTCGACGTCATTTGCTGGGGCATACGAGAAAGCCCATCTGCATAGTTTGAAACGCCTTTAACATATCTAGCGGAGTAGTCAAATCCTGACAAAATTAACGCCCATCTCTGAAGATGTGCAGATGCCATTATTGGTAACCCTTTGTGTTCGTCAAAAATGTTTGTTAACGGTTTATGGTCGGTGTTCAAAATAAACTTATTTCCTAATAAATATTGGCGCAACTTCATAACTCCTTTTCAAGCTTGCTATAATTATTACAAATGCAACAGGTTTGAGATCATCATATGTTTGGAGTGATAGGACACCCGCAACTGCGTTACTAGATGCATCTGTCGTTAACACTATCGGAAGGTGGGGATTAAAATGGCATTCTTTCGACCAAAATAACTTATTATCCTTTTGCAACAATGCATATATAGGCGACATTTTCTTCGTAAAGATTTCTATAAATTTAGAGTAATACGAGTAGTTTACCATTCCAGTAAAAGCTCAAATTTCTGAAACATTCGTAGGGACAGGTGTATTTAAAACGCTGGATATTATGTTGTCAGTTTTGCTCAAGCCGCTCTTATCGATACAAAACCCTAAGTATGAAATCGTAGGATGAAAAACTTACATTTGTCTTGGTTCAAACTTAAACCAGCCGACTGCAACTTACGTAAAACTTTCTTTAGCGTATTTAAATGTTATTGAATATCTTTACCGGTCACGGTAATATCATCTTGATATACCACTACATTTAGAATAACGCGCAATAAATTCCATCGTTTTCTGAAAGATATCCGCAGCTATTTTGATCCAAAAAGGTAATCGTTTTACCTTGAAAGTTCCTACGAGGGCGGTTCGGAAACTTCTTAGCCTATCAATGAAAGAGAATAGTTAGTTTTTCAGAAATATTTTTATTTTTCAATATAATCTCCTGAAACTTCAATACACTTAGTCCAACGCTTATCTAGCAATTCTATCCCTTGATTAAAATAGTTTTCCTCAAGGTCTTCAAAATAGTTGTTTACAACTGTAATTGCATCTTCACTTGAGGTAAAACGCTTGCCAGCAAGGAATTTTTTTCGTTGATTTTAGCCATTGTTAAAACACTCTTGTGCGCTGGTGCGTTGTCTTGATGAAAAATTATTTTTTTTTGTGTTGTAAGCCAGGACGTTTTTCTCGAATTTGTACATTTAATTGATCCAAAAGGTTGCAATAGTACTCTGAATTTATTGTTTTACCCTTTTGCAGATAGTCAATCAATAAAATACATTTGAAGTCCCAAAAAACCGTTGCCATAACCTTACCAGCCGATTGAATTGTTTTTGCCTTCTTTGGGGCACTTCCTCCAGCTTCAGTCCATTGTTTGGATTGTTCTTTTGTCTCTGGAGTATAGTGGTGGATCCATGTCTCATCAACAGTTATGAAACGACGCTTAAAATCCATTTTATTTCGCTTAAAACGATCCAAACAAGCTTGAGAAATGTTCATTCTTATGCGTTTTTTGTCGACTGTTAACAACTGCGGCACCCATCTTGCAGAAAGCTTTTTCATCTGTAGTTCTTCATGCAAAATTAAATGGACTCGATCATTTGAGATGCCCATGATATTAGCTATTTCACGCACTTTTATTCGTCGATCATTTAATACCATATCATGCACTTTGGCTACAATTTCTGTTGTTGTTGCTGTTTTTGGACGTCCACTACGTGGTTCATCTTCAATGCTTGTACGACCACGTTTAAATTCAGCACCCCAATTTTCTACTGTTGCATATGAAGGAGCACTTTCACCTAACACATTCACCATATCATTATGAATTTCTTGTCCCGAAAAACCTTTTTTACACTGAAAAAAAAAATAGTAATAAAACTAATGATGACACATTCTTATATTAAGAATGCTACCTCGGCATCAATTCAATGACAATTTTCATTAAAATAATGAAAATTTACACGTTTTTTACGAAATTTTCCTTAATATAAAGTTTTTTGAATTTGAATTAATGTCTACTAATCATTAGTTTTGTGTACGCGCTTCTTTAAATGTACCCATTTAAATTAAAGAAAAAAAGCATTATTTTTGTGACAATCCGCATTATTTTAAGTAATATTTCAATACTTTTAAGGATTTTCTACATTAACACTACGACGTAGACATGTCATAGTTTTAATGCCGAATCGGACTTAATTAACAGTATGATTTATTTGAGTAATAAATTTAAGGCTATGCTCCCCTTAAAGGAAAGGCTGTCTTGGTAATAAATTTTATGACTATTGTCATTATTTTTAAGAATACATACGAGAGAATTATACAATCTCTCCCTCCCTCTCTCGCTCGGAGAATCTGTTTTGTTTGGTAATGTGTGAATCAATAATTGTTATGGAATGCTAGAAGAGAAAATAGAGAACAGTTCTGTTCGTTTTCATTTAAATCGTCAGTTATTTACAAGCGATGGAAGGAAACGGTTGCCTGTTTTCGGGACGCGGATTGTGAAAAAATTTTATTGCTGTGAATATGTAAGTATACGTGCATACATACGTGCATAATGCACCGAAAATAATTTTAATATGGGCTGTTAACAGTTATTTTTGCTAAAGCATAGCAACAACAACAAATGAAACCGTCGTGTACATGTGTGTATGCATGTGGTTATGCCGTCGGCGTCACCATCGATCTCTGTGATAAGGGAGTGCGTGTGTCATAGTTATTTTTGTTGTATGTTATTTATGGCGATGTACATGCGTTTTTGAAGGAGATCTTGTTTGTAAGTCCTGTGAAGAGATTTGTGCCAAATGGATGACAAAAATGTGAGATTTTGTAATACTGAAAGAGACAATGGGAAAATGGTTAGGTACGTGAAAAATAATATTATTATCCTGAAATAAACATCTTATTGGCAATTACAAAATTAACAAAACATAGTTTAATTGAAAGTATTTATTTATTAAAAATACCAGCGCATAATGCAGAAATGTAAAATTATTTGTGGCAATATAGAAATTTATTATTAATAATATGTTATACATATAACAGTCTTTTTTATTTTTTTTAGTAAAACAATTTTAGAATGGGTCTTTTGTGAGAAGAGTGGCAAATTTTACAAAATATTTCAACGTAATATATGAACGGTTGAAATATTTCTCTTAGTTTTCATCGTTTTCCAATTGTGATATGATAAAATTTATTTGCATATTTTTTGTTTATAGATAATTTTATTTCATTTATTTTCAGAAAAAATGTAATTATTTTAATTTTAGATCACGCAATATTTAAAGATAAATGTGACGGATATATGAAAAATGCAGTGCTGAATGCCATTTATAACTTGCAAAAAATAAGTGAGCATACACCTACATGGGAATGTTTGAATTGAAAGGAAATAGATTTGGAAACAATATTTGTAAGTATTATGTATTTCTGAACAAATATATTTTATTTGAAAATCAAGAAATTTAATTTGGAACGCATATATTAATGTATTAGAACAAAATATATTTGCGAACTGACGTTTACATATAAAATACGTGTTTTCACACAAAGTTATTGTTAAAAAGTTTTCCAAATATAATTTATTTAAAAAGATTTTTTCCTTTTTTTAATTTTAGTTTAAATTTTTCCTTGATTTCGTGTTCATAATTGCTTCATAAGTACTTCATAATTAAACCTGCTGTTAGATTAGGCCCATTTGGTCTAATTTTTGTATCGTTTCCTTTATAAACGGTAATATATGTACATGCTGAAAAAAAATCGATTCTGTAGTATATTGTCCTAAACATATTCGGCTTGAAACATATATATGTTTGGGGTAGACTCTAAGCATGTAATATTTGGTACACACAAAAATTGGGTATTTGGGAAGATGTTGTTCTAAACAAATATTTGTTTACATTCCAATATGTTTTTATTTGGGACCATTATTTCACAAACAAATATTTATTTGCATTTCAGTATTCATAAAATACATAAATTGTCTCAAATTTTTCAGTAATTCAAAGTTAAATTTTTAGAAATTTTTAATGTTCGTAAAAAATAATAATTGAAATCATATAATCTTGGATCAATATAAAGTACTTAGAGGATTGACAACTAATGATGGCTTGGAATACTCAGAAATTTGAAATGATTGATTTAAAACAGAAGGTAATGCTGCATATGGTATCATAACTGGGAGGTAAAATTCGAAACCCAAGAAAAATTGAAACTGAAATATGAAAAACTCAGCAAAATTTTGGAAATATTTTTTAAATAAAATATATTTGGAAAAATTCCTAAATAATAATTTTATTTGTATTTAAACACATATTTTATTTGAGAAATTTAGTTTGCAAATATAATTTGTTGTAATATATTAATATATGCGTTCCAAATATATTTTATTGATTTTCAAATAAAATTTATTTGCTAAGAAATATATAATATTTAAAAATTTGTGTTCCAAATATATTTTCTTTCGATTCAAACATATCAAAAAAGGCGATTTTGCCCCGTGTATGTATATATATTGCCTTATAATTTTGTCCGAGGGATATTTTTGTTTTACTAAAATCAAAATAATAAGCGTTTTTGCTCAAAATTAATTGTAAATAAGCTGTTTTCTTTTCACGAAGTATTGAATAAAAATAAATATAAAATATTGTCTTCCATATTCATTTTATATGAAAAATGTAATGTTGACCAAATGGACTCTTAACCTAGGATTCGTACAGATTTGCTAATCTAACACCAGGGTTAAGAATGTCATAAGCAGCATTAGCTTTTGTTTTACAGAAGTCATTTTAAATAAGTTTTTGTAGTTTTGTTTGCTAACAAAACTTAAGATTTTAAAATCTAAGTCACGATTGATTTTTTTGAGAAAATTATTTTTGATAACTCAATTGATATGAAAAATTTCACTTTCGCCCCTTTCAAAACAATCAGTTTCTATTATTAATAATATCTTACATAAATATTTTTTTTAACTTTTTTTTAACTTACAGCAAATTTTGTATGGATCTATTATGAGAATTTGTGTCGTAGAAGAGTGACTAAATATTTCAGTGTAAGTAAGTATATTCCAAAGATTTTAATATATCTCTTATCTTTCAACATTTTGTGACGGTTATATGATAAAATTTATTTTAATACTTTATCGTATATAAAACATTCTGTTTGATTTCTATTCAAATTATTTTTATTTTAGTTCGCGCAATTCAACTTTATTTGGATATATGAAAAATGCAGGCAGCATCCAAACTATATGATATAATAATATAATATTTGTTTTATATAATTTCTATTTAAATTCCAGTCAAATTCTAGGTTAAAAATCATTAAGGTCGGTTCCGATAAAAATTGTTCATGGACAACAAATAGAGAAACGAATCCCGCTATAGAATCGATACATAACAATACAATATTCGAATAAAAGTCAAACTTCATAGTGTGTTTGCCGATTTGTCTTTATACAATTACATATTGTTTTAAGTTTTAAAATGTTCAAGTTTATCCGTAATATGTATTATATTTTTTTTGTATTTTCCAATATAAAATATAACAAATAAAATATTTACTTAGAAAGATAAATTGTTGTGTTATTGAATTTTCTATGAATAGTAAATGATTTCAAAGAAAATGATTCATTTAAAAGAGTAACATTATAATCAATATAATGTATTAAATTGATTACCAGTATATTCTTATATCAAGGACAAACATTTTAAATTTTATTACGATAATGTTTTAAATTATATGATATTTTACTAAAAATAAGCACGCGCCATACTTAAATTTACGCAAAAATGTGCTTATTTTAAGACCAAACTTAATTAGTTTTATTACCCAAAATTCTATCCTTAATTCTATGAAATGCATCCTCAAAACAAATACTATTCTCGTCTTTAAATTAACTATAAAACCTTCTTATTTTTATAGCGATTGTCTTTGGCTCGAAATCATTGCCGAAATCTTAAACTTTACGAAAAATTCATTGATTTTCAGTACGCTTTTTTTTAGTGTATGTAAATATTTAATGACACCACGCATTTCTAATTTTTCCATTGTAAAAAAATCGCGGATGCGTCTTTTGTGAACACCTGTTTCTATATGAAGAAGTTGCCAGATCGAAACCAAATTTAACATGTGTTCATAGCAAAGATGCAAGTTTCCAAAACACTTAACTTTTTTCTCTTTATACCGCGATTTTTGTGCTAGGCTAAGAAGTTTCCGAACCTCGTATTTGCATGCTCCATGAACTCAACAGTTGTGACTTTTCATCCAGAAGCGATTGGAGAGCCGCAAACATTTCATTGATACGAAGAAGAGGATATTTGAAATCGACTAAGTAATTATGCAGCGTAACTTTGTAGTCACCACAAATTCTTAAGTCTCCACTTGGTTTCAAAATAGGAACAAGTGGAGTTCCCCAATCTGAATTATCTACTTGCTCTAGAATACCATAATCAATCATCTTACGCAACCTAACTTCAACTTTTCCCCTCCAAGCTATCTGACATTTTCACATATGATACCAATTTTTTTTATTAAAAATCGATGGTTGACATTTTAAATGCATATAGTAGTTTTCCGATTTAACGAACATTTTTTTTACGAACATCGGATTTAACGAACATGTTATCGTTTCTATTGAATACCTTATATAGCGAACAATATCAAAGCATTTGAATTTAATGATCTTTAGCAAAAATAACTAAAAACATGTGGATAATAAAATATACCGTTATACTCGTATGAATAGTTATTTTTTGTGTTTTTTTTAGTTGTAAGTTTTGATTTGTGAGAGACAGATTTGTGCAAAACGAGATGATGACGAAGTGGATTCTGTAGTCGATTACGTTTAGAATTCAAAAATAAAGCATGTAGATGCAGTTTAAAACTCTGAAATCTGCATTAAATGGGTCCAGCAAAGCAATATTGATTCTACAAAATCAAAAATTGTAGGAGAGAAGTGAGCTTCACAAAGAAGCTATTTATTAATCGAAAGTTTTCTGTTCCAAAGAAATCGACATTGCTAATTCTAAAATAGTTTTTTGGGCATTTTCGAATTATTTTTTTATACCCTCCACCATAGGATGGGGGGTGTATTAATTTTCTCACTCCGTTTGTAACACCTCTAAATATTGATCTGAGACCCCATAAAGTATATATATTCTTAATCGTCGTAAAATTCTAAGACGAGTTAGCCATGTCCGTCCGTCCATCCGTCCGTCTGTGGCAATCACGCTACAGTCCGCAATAATAGAGCTAGGTTGATCAAATTTGGTACAAATACTTCTTATAGTTGCAGGTTGTTTGGGATTGCAAATGGGCCATATCGGTCAATGTTTTGATATAGCTCCCATTATAGCATCTTACTTATTGTTATTCCTACTGTTCTCATCTACTATATGTTTCCTACTGTTCTCATCTACTATATGTTTCCTACTGTTCTCATCTACTATATATTTTTGTGTCTTTCGGTGTTATTTTCTTTAGGTTTGAGTTATTTTGTGAGGCCACATGCTATCCATGGTGGAGGGTATATAAGATTCGGCATGGCCGAACTTAACGCTTTTACTTGTTATTATTTTTATGGGGGAGTGAAAAACAATACCGACAACTCCCAAGAACGATTAATGCAAGTTAATAAGAAAGGTAGTGAACGGAAGGAAAAAACTGACTCACTACCAAATAATGAGGGCAGTGTCACCAGATAGGATACACGATCCCCAATAGAAACTTTTACTGGAAGGACTATGATTGAGGTCATCCAAATAAATCTCCTACGGTGCGAAACAGCATCCAACGATCTGGTGGACATCTTCTATAACTATCTGTCTATCTTCCATGTATATTAAGAATAACGTGTGTATGTTGAACATATGTATCTCATCTTAACGAAAGATGAGATATGTTCAATAAAATACATTTTAAAAATAATATTTTTGTCTTTAAAATAAACTGCATGCCAAAAAAAGAGGCTTTGAAGTTAGTACTGCATATAAAGAACGTTAAATCGGAAAACTGCTGCATATATATTTATAGTTATTAATATTAAAAAATACTTAGATAATATTTTCAATAAGAATTATTCAAAGACAAAACTATGGTGTCTACCCTGTGTGTTTTGGAGTAAAAAATCTACTTCCGAAAATTAATGATTAACTCAAATTGTACGTTAAGATACTCCGAACAAAAGTGTTGGACATATAAATAATAAAATTCTCGATCAATTCACGATTTTCAGTCATGGTTAAAGAGCTTCCAGGAAATTACATACTGACATTATGCGCTTCAATTCTTCTTCTCTAAAGCTTCACTTCACTAATACACACATAAAAGAACTGTCAGGCAAAATTGATGAATATGTTTCAAATAATTGTTTACAACTTTCTTCATTTATTGTCATTTTAGATGGAAAAGGGCATTGGAAATTTTACAGAATTGTACGGTGTTTTAAAAAGCGATCTTCGAGATGAGTAAATCTAGATATGGAATATAGGTTTCTTGATTTGAATGTCTTGTTCTTCACAAAAGATTTTAACAGACGAAAAAATAGCACTAAAATGGTGAGTTCAATTATGTCCATCAATTCCTTTTTCACATTGTCAGCCAGATGGACGGTTTCAGCTAAATCTTGATTTTCACTTTGATTATCGCGACTTAATGATAATGCGAAGCAGTGAACTTAATGGACTGCATGGACCGAAACTTGAAAATCCAACGTTTTATAGCTATCAACAATTGAAATGCAGATGTTGTAGTTTTCAGATCAGACCAGGTGGAGTAAATGCATTCCAAAGCCTCGATATCGGCTACTTGTACGAGAAGATATATTCAACAGACTTATATTGTTCTGCCCATCGAGTTGCGCAATACCGCTTTATTGCTTTTTGAAGAGCTATTTGACTTTTAGGATATTGAAAAAAGTGGTGCATGGTTCGGATGGTGCCGAGACAATTTCTATCTGGGACTACTTTACATGCGTAACTTACAACCAAGATGAAGCTGCGAGCTGCACAATGTGAATATAGTGCTAAGCTGTAGTTTTCTTGGATATATACTTGCGCTCCATGAAATTCTCCGTTCATTGCTCTTGGTAATGCTGTATAATCAACATTTGTTCTACAATTGTCGTATTGGTTATTTACATCGGAGTCTTAGGAAGGTTTGTCTCCCATTGGAAATGCAAATTAACAGCCTGTTCAGCTAAATGTACCAAAACGCAGACGTGCGATAGCTACCCAAGCAATAATTTTCTTCTTCTTATTCTCACCCAAGCGATCATGTTTTTAATTTGGTTCATTGTCACTTATCGTTTGGGTAAGAAAGCTCTTTTCTTCATCGTCTTCCTGTCAAAGACCAATATTACCTTCATGTTGTAATTGACATTTCTTAAAGCTTTTTCCACACGAAAATATCAGAACGGGGGCAACCCTATCTAACAGCTGTAAAAGTTGCAACAGCTTTTTCTAGACGGTGAGAAATAATTAAAAAACCGAAAACAAACACAATTGTTTGTTTGATAGATCATTTATGTATATATAGGGGCTATATCTAAATCGGAAACCTTCTGCACCCATTTTAGTAAGTCCTTGAGTTAAAAAGGAAGTTCTTGCTAAATTTCCTAGTGATCTGAGCATAATTGTGACCTGTACTCGGTAACAAGGATACATTTATAAACAGACGGACGGACAAAACCAAACCTATTCAGAAAGATATTCTAGGTCGATAGGTTTGGGACACCTAATTTAAGGTATTACGAAAAAATGCAAAAAGCAACAGTGTGGTTGTGAGATTTCAAAACATTTTATACAAACTAATAAAAGTAAATTTTTTGAAATTTTGGTGGATACTTCAGCAAAAGATACATGTGTATGTTGTTTGGTTCATTTATCCATTTTTTATTCATTTATCCAACAATTTTCCCTTTATCATTCAAAAGGGCGGTAAACATAACCGACACGAATGAATTTTTCTGATCGTCTAATTTGACATTTCATTTCGTTCGTTGTTGTCTTATAAGAACCAAAATGTTGGCGATAATTGAAAGCTTCTTTGTTTACAATCAAAACAAAGTGTGCAAAAACCAAAAATTTCATTCGCTTGCCAATAGACGTGGGAAGTGACAAAAAATAAGTTACAAAAACAGGCCCTAAGTGTAACGGTAAATTTTTAACGTACTTTTTGTGCACCATGTTATGCAAAGTCACTATTTTTTTGCAACTTCTTTTGAGATCGTCATTTGATCGTTATCTGATTCACTTTATTTTACCGGAGTAAAACTGATATCGCTCAATAATCTAGTTAACTAAGCAGTAAACGATTATAATTAACAAATAAAAATATAAAATAATTCAAAAAGGGCCAACAAACGTTCTTTTGGTAAGCATACAATTTGTTGTACTTGCTTGAGAACACCTCTAAAAAACAATTTTGAAAAAAAAATTCGCAAATAAGGTGCTATATAAAGCGGGACCCGGTCCACTTCGTTGCCCCAGATTACAGATTTCCGATCCCGTACATTTTTGACCAATCACGTAGACTGTCATCAACTACATATACACAAAATTACAGCACTCTCGCCTACAAATTGTTCAAAATATATTATTTTCAAAATTTGGTTTATATGGGCAGCACCACACCTATTCCACCAGATATACAAACACGAAATTACAACCCTCTCGCTAACAAATTGAAATCTGGCAAAATAGACTCTTTCACATCTGGGAAGAAATTGATCAAAATCGGTTCAGATTTAGATATAGGCCACATATATAATTTCTTTTCGAATTGTACTATTAGCGCTACATAATCTGTTTTTTATATCTAATCACTTTGAAATTAAGCAGGATGATGTTTCTTGATTCAAATGACCCACGTTGTCTAATTTGGTGTAAATCGGTTCAGATTTAAATCAGGGCTGTGGAGTCTGAGTCGGAATTGTCAGTGCATAAAATTGATTTACATATTTTGTATAAATATATTTATGTGCATACATAACAATGGATAATTTTGATCGGGAAGATAGTTGAATTAGATAATTTTGCAAAATTCATCTCAGATTTTTTGTAAATGTACTAAATTAATTATATTCCCGACTAAACATAATTCTTCATATGAAGAGAATATACAAAATATTTTAAAAATGTACAATGTATGTATTAGAAAGTATAATTTCATCAAAGCTGCAAAAACAACACCGACTTCGACTCCACAGCCCTGATTTAAATGTAGAACCTAAGTACAAACCTAGCTAAATTTAAAGAAAATTTGTTCAGATTTAGCTATATCCCTCATATACCTTCGATTTGGCATCCAATCGCTATAAAATACAAATTGTTGGACAAATCATTATCATTAGAAAAATAACATGTATAAAACTTGATTATATTTCTTCTTATTCTGCTCCGATAGGGTGGTGTACGGATTCACTTCGTCGACTCAGTCGGACTTTAGACATTCCTACGGGTTTAAAGTTTAATTGTTGGTCATAGTAAAATGCTCATTCTTTCCATTTACTGTATTTTTTAAATGTCCTCCGAAAGTTTCAAACTCTCTTTGTAAATGTTCCAAGTGTCCTCCTTTTCTGGCACAAAAGTCCTCCTTTTCAAAAAATGTTATGGTAACCCTGCTCATATCCCATTAAACACTATGTATAAGTTGAACGTATCTATTTTGAAAGACCAAAAAATTGTTATATTTTAATCCGAAAATGCGTACGAATGTAGCGTTCGTCATGATGAAATGACAAACAATATTTAACAAAAATAACATGACAGCATGACACGACTCACACGTGATCGTAAGACCCGATTATGTTGACCATCAGTTGAGCGAAGTGCACGAAACCATTCCTCACAGAACGTGAATTATCGTGATAAAGTTGAACGATTTGTAAACGTTGTTCAGGCGTAAAGGCCGGGTTAGGCATACGTAACCGTAATTTATCTTTACCGTTGTCGTAACGTTGCCCGTTTGAGCGATTAGCCAACGTTGAGAAAACGAGTCATATGTTCTGACAACAACAACACATAAGTAAACAAAAAAGCCGCGATTTCTTTTTGTTAAGGTTTATTAAAAATGAAGTTAAAAAGAATGTTTATAAATTTGTGTTTTTTTAAATCTATGCAGATATTACAATAAAAGTATTCAAGAAAATATCGTCGGATAAGAAGATGGGGTGGACGTCTTATAAACAATGACTGGCGAAAGCCGGATACTAGAATGCCTATGGAAGTTTTTAATTTGTTATTAACATTAATAAAATATGAGTTAACTACACCAAAGCAACGGATTAGACCGGCAGAGAGACTAGCAATAACACCACTGTATGTCAAATATTGCTTTATCCTATGATTCCAAGTTGGGAAATATTAACATTCTATTCTTTAAAATTGTAGATATTTGGGTCACGGTTGTTCCATACAATCGATTGCATGGAGTCACAAGCTGGGGAAAACAACAATTCGAAATATTATTTTAGAATGCAGTGAAGTTTTGTGGCGCTTGCTTTCGACGATTTATTTAAGTGAACAAACTACACAGCAGTACAAACACATTGCCAATGATTTTCAACGAATGTGGGATATGCCGAATTGTGTGGGAATCTGCGATGCTAACTACATATACATTCATATCAGTTAATGTTGGAAGTTATGGCAGCCAACACGATGGGGGTATGTCCATTAAACTTCAATTTATTTATAATCTATTTTGTTACAAACAATTTCCATTTCTTAATTTAAATTAAATACAGCTATATTCCAGTACTCTCCATTTGGCCAATCATTTATTTTAGGAACAGTACCTGTACCTCCTAGTAAACCATTATCGTCAGCATCCTCTGAAGCCTTTCCTCATTTTTTTATTGGCGATGCTGCGTTTCCCCTGAGGAATATCCTTGGTCTAATTCAACAACTTTAGACGAGCTCAGAGAAAACATCCAACGCGAAATTGCCAACGTTCCGATCGAAATGTGTCCAAGAGTGGTGGAAAATTTGGTCCAAAGAATAGATCGCTGTTGACGGGCTCGTGATGGTCATATGACCGAAATTGAATTTCATTCTTAAAATGTAACATTTGCACTTAACCTGGAATAAATTTGAACTCTATATCTTAATGGAAAACCCTTTACTTATGTCTATTTCCATTGAAGAGGAACTCAGCCAAATCCAATCCAATCTCTATCTATAAATAAGTCCTCGCTTATAAATAAGTCCACGCTTATATTGCTGTCAAATTAACCCACAATGAAGAAGATTGGCGAAATGATTGTCTCGTAATGTCGTCAAAAGAATCCTGAAGCAGATTATAAATTTAATTTTTAATGGAGTCAGCCGCGATCTTTAGAAAACTCACCTGTAACGCCCAGCTCTTTGCCAATTTGCTTCCAAGCTTCTCGCTTTTTTTCAGATATCCTATATGCTGGATTATATTTATTGTGTAAATACTCGTGCGACTGCACCAATGAAATCAAATATTCGTCTTTCATTATACCCTCACTTTAGTGTGACGAGGGTATATATCATTTGCTACGGAAAAAAGTGTAACACATCGAAGGAGTGATCTAAGACCCTAAGTATGTTCGGAGGATATCCGTTTTGGGTCATTTTAAGTCGAATGAGCAATGTCCGTCCGTCTGTCTGTGTGTCTGCTGGCTGGTGCGCACGATAACTCTCGAAAGGAGTAACCGATTGACTTCAAATTTGGTATGTGGTAATATTTTTTTCTATCTCCGGCTAAGTTCGAAGATGGGCCATATTGGTCCATTCCTTCTAGTACCTCCCCCACAAAGGGTTAAAATGTTGTGAAATATTGATTCTTTAATAACTACTATACTACTTATTCTAATCTTCTGAAATTCCACACATAGTATTATTTTATTAGTCGCTATCAACTCGAGAAAAATGGGCGAAGTTGCCACGTCCCTTTAGGTACCTCCCACACAAATGCACCGTTTTGCACCAAAAATTAACAGCTTATAACATTAATAACGGTGTATAAAAATACTTGAAATTTTGCACAGTGCTATGCTTTTTTTTATTAGTCGCTATCAACTCGAGAAAAATGGGCGAAGTTGCCACGTCCCTTTAGGTACCTCCCACACAAATGCACCGTTTTGCACCAAAAATTAACAGCTTATAACATTAATAACGGTGTATAAAAATACTTGAAATTTTGCACAGTGCTATGCTTTTATATTGCCTACAGTCCAGAGAAAAATGGGCGTTGTTGCCACGCCCCTTTTGGTACCTCCCATACAAAGGTACCATTTTGCACCAAAAGTTAACAGCTTATAACATTAATACAGGTGAATAATAATACTTGAAATTTTGTACAGTGTAATGTTTTTATAGTGCCTATAGTCCTGTGAAAAATGGGCGTTATCGCCACGCCCCTTTTTGTACCTCCCACACAAAATGGCCAAATCATACCACAATCTCATAACGTTTATACCAGTGCACATAAGTGCTTATAATTCGGCGCAGTGCAATGAATTTAAAGTATCTACTGTTCAGCGAAAAATAGGTGTATTTGTTAAACCCCTTCTGGTAGCTCCCACACAAATTGACAGAATAATTCGTGTAATATTCTATATTACATTACTCACAAAGTGACACAAATTGACAGAATAATTCGTGTAATATTCAATATTACATTACTCACAAAGTGAGGGTATACCTTAGTCGGTTTACCCGACTGAAACTTTCTTACTTGTTTTTATTTGCACTTTTAAACAACAAATAACAAATAAATTATTTTCTTTACTTTTCTCGGTGAACATACAATTGTAATTGTAAACAACATGTAGTATCAGCTGTTGTCAAATTGTACGTAAACGGAACGTCCAATTCAGATTTCAACAGATTCAGCCGTCCGTTTACGTTTCGTTTCCGTTGGCTAATCGTTTACACTGATTTCCATATGACAGATTGAATCAGCTGATTCGTTACGCTACGAGGGCGTTACGGGTAAGTTTGCCTAACTGGGCCTTAAGTCTTTCCATGATGAAATGCCAAACAATACTTAACAAAAATAATATGACAGCATGACACGACTCACACGTGATCTAACAAAAAAGGCTATTGAAAAAAGTATCTCTACTTGGATCACCCTTATAATCTTAACTGATTTTCATCATCTTGGATCAAAACCCTCATTTCTGCCAAATTATATAAAGATCGGACGATAAATATATTTTCAAGAGTTTAAATACTAAATAGGCAGAAACATACATATATATGTGGTTATACCTAAATCTGAACCGACTTTCCCTAAATTAAGCAGTATTCGCTTTTAAGTTAAGAAACTTCTTTCTATATCTAAATTTGAACCGATTTTTCCCCAAATTTGGCAGTGTTTGTGTAAGATGAAACCTCTTTATGCCGAATTTCGTACTGATCAGATACAAAATACAGACACACATAGCTAAATACTCAGAAATTGATTCGAAGTCCTTTTGGGTGTACAAACAAATGCACGAGGTTGTAATACGCTGTACCACAGTGTGCACCGAAAAAAATAGTAATAAAATTAATGACGACATATCCTTAAATTAAGTATGCGACCTCGGCATCAATCAATCACAATTTTCATTAAAATAAAGAAAATTTGAATGTTCTTACGAAATTTTCCTTAATCTAAAGTTTCATGAATTTGAATTTATGACTATCAAATCATTAGTTTTGTGTACACCCTTCTGTTTCTCTATCACGAACGAACGCTTTCGTTCGGCTTCTAAGCGAATGAAAATCAATTTGGTTTTCTCTAATTCCGAAAGTCAACGCACAACGACAAGTCTAAAAAACGTAAGAGTTTTCATACAAATTTTGGTTTCTCTATCCCGAACGAACTGTCAAATGCACGAACGAAACGTTAAAAACAGTCACTTGTTGTTTTGTGCTTGACTCAGCGGAAAAAATACATTTTATTAATTGTCTCCAGCTGCAAAAAGTGGAATAACGTACTGAAACCAAATGATAAGTATATGTTGTAACTAAAACAACCGTTCTTGTTGAGGAATATTATTAGAGTAATTTATTTCTTAGTGTTAGTGGTGATATTTACCTATTAGTGATGAATATGAATAATCCATATGCGAATATATAATAGGAATAATCGACGAATAAATACAAGAGGTTCAAGATTCGATTTATTGAGACTTATATAAGAATTTAAAGGTTGGAATGAATATTGACAATGAAAACTATTATGTATTATTTTAATTTAATAAACATGTTTATAAGCAACGAGCTTTCTGAATTGGTATTGACTATATTACATCGTAACAAAGGTTCAACAGCGCTTGCTCCAGGCGCTTTGACAAATATCATGGAGGTCAAACTCAGGGAAGTAATTAAAAACTATTACATAAAAAAGAAAAAAAGAACTACGACTAAAATTATCTTAATAATACTCTTAAACTAATTTAACACTAACGGAACCCTATGTGTGTTAGGTAGTGTTTATGAGTAAAATTCCGTCAAAATGGTAGGTATTGGATCTGACTCCATAGTGGTGTTCTCCCTTAAAATTACGATTTCCAAGATCAAATTATTCTCATGATGAGCCAGACTTTCCGCAAACTTCCGAAGAAGATTTAGAACATATTTCCCAATGGGAGTAATGGAGGATTCTCCATAAAGGTTCATATCTTCGAGAATCTCTTAGTTTCTGGTTTCAAAATTCTAATTCACACACTGCCGTATGACCTTCCTTTCACATATTTCCAGCTCCCTAGCAACAGTTGGAGAAATGCTAAACCATATAGGAAATGCGTGTAATAAGATCGGCCTGAAATTGGTAGTGATCTATTACATAGTACTCCAGAAAGTGATCCCTTCACCCTACTAACCTTCCTCAACATTATACGCGCATACTCATTAAACTTCATCAACTTGTTGAAATGGACTCCAAGGTATTTAAAACTATTCCTAAATGGAATCTCGGATCCATTCAAGAATAGTCTCAAAACCTTACTCTCGGGTACTACAAACCTAGCACATTTCCCTGACGCATTCATCAGACATAAAGCCGCACATTTTCCAACATTTATCTTTATACCCCAGGAAGTATAATAATAGTTTACAATAGACATATGTCGTTGAACCAGACGAATAAATACAATGATACTATGTTTACATTATGACATTTCTCCCCCCCCCCCACGACACTTCTTGATAGTAGTATCAGTATTCATATTCGAGCAGATATGAACCTTAGGCCATTTTGTGTACGCATCCACCAAAACAAACAGACATTTACCAAATATTGGTCCAGCATAATCAGCATGAACTCTCTCAAATGGCTTTTTGGGGCGCATCCACGTGTGTGTAGTAGTAGTATTTTGGCATTCTACACATTTGTTTACCACACTTTAAAGTTCCTTGTCCAAGGTCTTCCACTAGACATAACCCTTCGCCCAATTTTTCATTTTTGAAATACCGAAATGTGCAGTGTGCAATTCATTCAGAACCCTTTCACGAAGTTTTTGTGGGATGTATACTCGCATTCCACGAAAAATACAACCGTCCTGAAGACTAAATTCTGTTTGTACCACACAAAAACTATCTTTCGAGTCACACTTCCGTACTGCAAACATTTTAACAACTTCGTATCTTCGTTGTCAGCCTCAGTTTCCTTCTGCAGTTACCGGTAGATTTTCAATCATTTGTTGCTGAATAACAAAAACTTCCTCCACGTGTGTCGTTTGACTTCCTGAAAAGCCCTTTCACACCGTTCATCGAAAACAAATTTAGCATCTTCACAAAGAAGTTTATTGAGAGGGTAGACGATATCACTCAAATTCCGAATGAATCTTCCGTAGTAATTTATCAGACCCAAGAACACACAATTTATCAGACCCTTACTTTGCATCCCTTTTTACTTATATTATCCTTCATAAATTCAGATTTTTCGATGTTCACCCTCATATTGTATTTTTCGAGACGACCTAATACTTCATTTATGCGTTGAATACGTATTTCATCATTGGGTGCTGTAATCTTGATGTCATCAATGAACACCGTGACGTCCTCAATGTCACCGAGAATTTGCTTCATTATGCGTTGAAATTAGGCTGAAGCACTGGACACTCCATACATTAGCCTCGTAGGCTGATAAAGTCCCTTATGCGTGCTTAATGTTAATAAATGACGACCATCGGGGTGGACCTCAAACTGTAAGTAAGCCTGGTTCAAATCGATCTAGGAAAACTTCTCCCCACACGCAAAGAAAAAATTCGTTACTCCCAAACGAAAAATTAGACAAACGAATTTCGTTTGTGGTGTATGTTTGTCGCAAACGATTTATGTTTATCCCAAAACCCAAAAGAAAGGTTTATAGCAAACGGTTAGTGTACTTATCGTAAATGATTTACATTTATTACAAACCCTGTGAAACGTTTAGTGCAAACGGTTATTGTGTTTGTCACAAGCAATGCCTGTTTATCCCAAACCCTGTAAAACGTGTGTTGCAAACAATCATTGCGTTTGTCACAAGCAATGTCAGTTTAACAATAAATGAGAAAACGATTGTCGCAAAAGAATAATTTGATTGAATTATGATATTTAATATGTTTTGTAATACAAGGTGGCGCAAAAGTAATCCTCCTATCAGAAAATGCTATAAATTTTGCGATTGGCCCCTAATGTCAGTTCTGTTTTGACATTTGTGTAGTAAACACATGCGAAATACACGTTAATAAACAATGTTACGCTACACTGCTCCAGAACGCGGAATATTGCTGACTATTTATTTGACCAATAATCGGTCGGTGACTTTGGCACAACGTGAATCAAAATAATCATGAGTGATGAGGCCCATTTCCATCTTAGCGGGTACGTAAATAAACAAAATTTACGCTTCTGGGGCACCGCGTGTAACCCACGAAGAGCCATTACACCCGCTCAAAGTCACTGTATGGTGTGCTGTTTTCGCTGGAGGAGTCATCGGACCTTTTTTCTTCGAAGACGTCGCGGGCCAAACGGTTACTGTGAATGGTGAGCGCTACAGAGCAATGATCAACGAGTTCTTTTTGCCGCAACTTGATGAATTGGGATTGGAAAACATGTGGTTCCAACAGGACGGTGCAACGGCACACACTGCACGTGCCACAACCGATGTGCTGAAGGATGCATTTCCCGGGCGCCTAATCTCCCGTTTTGGCGATTTGCACTGGCCAGCAAAATCGCCTGATTTGACCGCTCCAGACTTCTTTTTGTGGGGCTTTTTGAAGTCGCGGGTTTATGTCAACAAGCCTCAGACTCTTGCAGCTCTTAAAGACAATATCCGTCAAGAATGTGAGGACCTATCGCCGGAAGTTTTGGCCAACGTGATGGAAAATGCCATAAAAAGGGCTCAAATGACAATCAACTGTGGCAGCGGCCATTTACATGACATCATATTCTCGACTTTATGTAAAAAAAATTAAAAGACCAAATAAAAATAGTCCACAAGAAGAATCAAAGTTTTTCATTTTTTTTTTTAATTACAGCCAAAAAACATCGAAAGGTTACTTTTGCGCCACCTTGTATTATGTTTATAATCAAAAATGTCACAATTTTTAGTAAAATGTCCCCGGGAGCTCCCCGACAAACACTTCTGCTATTATTTGGCTGCTATCTTGTAATTGGGCTGTAGACAAACTGTAAAAAAGAAAGCATGTATGTTAGAACATATTAAAAATGTAGCGAGATGTTATCTTACCATATATCAAACTTTTTAGTCAAAAGTGAGTTTTATATCAGCAGTTTCCAGAAGTATCCAGTTGTATTGTGCCTGAATAAATTTATTTCACAATTACCATTAGCAGCTTCAGTACCTAAACGTGGGATGATTGATTGTTAATGATTTTAATTTGCTTATTCACAATTTAAGGCGAGTGGAAAAATAACCAGTTAGTCGTTAACAAAAGCAATAGATGGTCTCAGTTTCTGTTAAAATCTATTGTTTTTGTTATTCCGGCTTTCCACAAAGTATTCAATAGTTTCATGCAGTGCTCGATCCATTTTTTTGCTATTAACAATTTGGTTATTTTCCCACATGTCTTCACTTCATTTACCATTTACCTATAACATTAAATTGGAGTCCACAGTATATTTGCGAGATATCGCACCTCCGATAATTTAGATTCTTTGATTTAATTAATTCTTTGAATAAAATCATTTTGAGTTAACTGATAAAAACATTTTTAATTTTGCAACACACGCGCACAAATACCGAACACCACAAGCGCCAGTACAAAACTAAAGGCCCACCAGCATACGACTCTACGCATGCTGAGTACGATTGCAAATGTTATGAAATTGTATAACAGTGCGGAGGGAGGGATGCAGATAACTAAATATCCACCACCGTCTGTTAATAAAGCAACGCGGACAAACATGTATGCAACGTTGCAACGTTTCTTTTTTTGTGTTTTGTACACACACATCTGCATCTTTTTGCAGAAACACTGCAACGTCGCTTTTTGTGTTGTATACACACACATCTGCATCTTTTGAGTTCTGTACACATACATCTACACATATGATTCCGTCATATAATTAATAAAAAAAAGTTATAAAACCGCACTCTCACAAAATGAAAACAAGTTTAGCTCTTTGTTCTCTCAACTCTCTTTAATATATTCAATCATGTTTAAATACAATATGGTTCCGTAAACGTTTTTCGTTTACCATAAAATAAATTACGAAAATTTTGGAATGAAAGAATGTTCGTTTACAGTAAGAGAAACTACGTTTACGATAAACTTTTGCATTCACCGCAAAAATTTCAACCGTTACGGGAAAAGTAGAGCGTTTGAGACAAACAAAAATGTTTGCCATAAAGGACGCCCAAACGTTTTTTTTCTTTGCGTGCACCAGCCATCTTGCTGAATAATTCCTCAATGGTCGGCAGAGGATGTTCTTCGACCACAAAAACCGTGTTTAAAGTGACTTTATAATCACCACACAATCTTACGGCTCCATCCCATTTCGGCACCACCACTATAGGTGTCGCCCATTCGACATTCAACCTTTTCAAACATCCCCTGATCAACATGTTCTTTGAGTTGTTTCTCTACAGCATCCATAATCGAAAACGGCACACGTCTCGCTTTTACGAACTTAGGTGTAGCTCCGGGTTTCAAATACAACCGCACTTGTAAATTTTCAATCTTACCCATTGACTTGGAAAATATTTTTGGGTATTTCCTTATTAGGCACTCTTTACTAAATATGTATAGCCTTCCTTGAACAAATTTCGTTTACTGAACCGTAGCCCTCTGCTCCCAAAATATTTTGCCAATTTAATTAAATTTTCTGTAACCATTCTCTTCCTAGAATTGGTTTTTGGTTCGATCGCACAATATACAATTTTAATTTTTTCTCCTCACCGCTACCTGTCACTGCGACACATATGTATCCAACACATTGCAAAGTTGTACCGCAATAACTCACAAGCTTCACATAGGGATGACACACTTTCAATGTCGGAAAATAACGTTTGGCATCTGACAAATTAATAATTGATACCGGTGATCCCGTATCTATTTCGAAAGTTATCATTTCTTCATTTACCCGCAGACTGTGTATGATTTTGTTGCTTAACTTATTTACTTCGCCTTCTTCAACTGTCGTTTCTTTTTCATGAACTTGGTGTATTTGTTTTTTCTCTTTCAAACACACTTTTCTCAAATGCCCCTTTTGATTACAAAAATGACATGTAAAATTTTTGTATTTGCATTGGTTTGCCATATGCCCGGTATTACCACATCTAAAACACTTTTTGTTTTCATGGGGTATGTTTGCATCAGCCTTTTTTGCATTCCTTTTGAGATCGCTCTTCTTCTTCATTTTATTCACATTCGATTTCTCACCGCCATATTGTAGCTCCATACCGCCTTTTCAATGACACCACAAAATCACCTGCTAACTCAGACTCTTGTTGATGAACTTGATGATTTCCGCGAATGTTTCTTCCTTTGGTTGTTTAGGTGTCAATTTGTCGCATAATACGTTGTAGGCGCCTGTACTGATGAAATGCAAGAACAATGACTGTTTCTTGTCCTCTTTACAAACGTACAGCTTCATAGTCGTCTCAAATAGTTTCACCCAACGACACCAAGAAATCTTTTGTGGATCAAAACCATCAAAGTTAAAAAAATGTACGCCAGAATCTGCCATTTTATTCACTTTCCGTACACTTGTACTGTAAAAAATGTATATATCCAAATGAATAAAGTGAGATTCGT
Source organism: Eudasyphora cyanicolor (assembly GCA_963930755.1). NCBI lineage: Eukaryota > Metazoa > Arthropoda > Insecta > Diptera > Muscidae > Eudasyphora > Eudasyphora cyanicolor. The sequence goes on from OZ005737.1 coordinate 99,702,411, forward strand.
CTCGTAATCCTCGTCGCCAAAATTGTCGTTACTAAAACAACCGTTCTTGTTGAGGAATATTATTAGAGTAATTTATTTCTTAGTGATGAATATTAATAATCCATATGCATGTAATCGATATCGAATATATAATAGGAATATGACGAATAAATACAATGATACTATGTTTACATTATGACAGTATATATTAGTGTATCATAATTATAATAATGTGTCGGTTGCCCGTTATTATTTCGGTCTGTAATCGTTGGCTAATCGTTTACACTGATTTCCATATGACAGATTGAATCAGCTGATTCGTTACGCTACGGGGGCGTTACGGGTAAGTTTGCCTAACTGGGCCTTAAGTCTTTCCATGATGAAATGCCAAACAATACTTAACAAAAATAATATGACAGCATGACACGACTCACACGTGATCTAACAAAAAAGGCTATTGAAAAAAGTATCTCTACTTGGATCACCCTTATAATCTTAACTGATTTTCATCATCTTGGATCAAAACCCTCATTTCTGCCAAATTATATAAAGATCGGACGATAAATATATTTTCAAGAGTTTAAATACTAAATAGGCAGAAACATACATATATATGTGGTTATACCTAAATCTGAACCGACTTTCCCTAAATTAAGCAGTATTCGCTTTTAAGTTAAGAAACTTCTTTCTATATCTAAATTTGAACCGATTTTTCCCCAAATTTGGCAGTGTTTGTGTAAGATGAAACCTCTTTATGCCGAATTTCGTACTGATCAGATACAAAATACAGACAGACACACATAGCTAAATACTCAGAAATTGATTCGAAGTCCTTTTGGGTGTACAAACAAATGCACGAGGTTGTAATACGCTGTACCACAGTGTGCACCGAAAAAATAGTAATAAAATTAATGACGACATATCCTTAAATTAAGTATGCGACCTCGGCATCAATCAATCACAATTTTCATTAAAATAAAGAAAATTTGAATGTTCTTACGAAATTTTCCTTAATCTAAAGTTTCATGAATTTGAATTTATGACTATCAAATCATTAGTTTTGTGTACACCCTTCTGTTTCTCTATCACGAACGAACGCTTTCGTTCGGCTTCTAAGCGAATGAAAATCAATTTGGTTTTCTCTAATTCCGAAAGTCAACGCACAACGACAAGTCTAAAAAACGTAAGAGTTTTCATACAAATTTTGGTTTCTCTATCCCGAACGAACTGTCAAATGCACGAACGAAACGTTAAAAACAGTCACTTGTTGTTTTGTGCTTGACTCAGCGGAAAAAATACATTTTATTAATTGTCTCCAGCTGAAAAAAGTGGAATAACGTACTGAAACCAAATGATAAGTATATGTTGTAACTAAAACAACCGTTCTTGTTGAGGAATATTATTAGAGTAATTTATTTCTTAGTGTTAGTGGTGATATTTACCTATTAGTGATGAATATGAATAATCCATATGCGAATATATAATAGGAATAATCGACGAATAAATACAAGAGGTTCAAGATTCGATTTATTGAGACTTATATAAGAATTTAAAGGTTGGAATGAATATTGACAATGAAAACTATTATGTATTATTTTAATTTAATAAACATGTTTATAAGCAACGAGCTTTCTGAATTGGTATTGACTATATTACATCGTAACAAAGGTTCAACAGCGCTTGCTCCAGGCGCTTTGACAAATATCATGGAGGTCAAACTCAGGGAAGTAATTAAAAACTATTACATAAAAAAGAAAAAAAGAACTACGACTAAAATTATCTTAATAATACTCTTAAACTAATTTAACACTAACGGAACCCTATGTGTGTTAGGTAGTGTTTATGAGTAAAATTCCGTCAAAATGATAGGTATTGGATCTGACTCCATAGTGGTGTTCTCCCTTAAAATTCCGATTTCCAAGATCAAATTATTCTCATGATGAGCCAGACTTTCCGCAAACTTCCGAAGAAGATTTAGAACATATTTCCCAATGGGAGTAATGGAGGATTCTCCATAAAGGTTCATATCTTCGAGAATCTCTTAGTTTCTGGTTTCAAAATTCTAATTCACACACTGCCGTATGACCTTCCTTTCACATATTTCCAGCTCCCTAGCAACAGTTGGAGAAATGCTAAACCATATAGGAAATGCGTGTAATAAGATCGGCCTGAAATTGGTAGTGATCTATTACATAGTACTCCAGAAAGTGATCCCTTCACCCTACTAACCTTCCTCAACATTATACGCGCATACTCATTAAACTTCATCAACTTGTTGAAATGGACTCCAAGGTATTTAAAACTATTCCTAAATGGAATCTCGGATCCATTCAAGAATAGTCTCAAAACCTTACTCTCGGGTACTACAAACCTAGCACATTTCCCTGACGCATTCCTCAGACATAAAGCCGCACATTTTCCAACATTTATCTTTATACCCCAGGAAGTATAATAATAGTTTACAATAGACATATGTCGTTGAACCAGACGAATAAATACAATGATACTATGTTTACATTATGACATTTCTCCCCCCCCCCACGACACTTCTTGATAGTAGTATCAGTATTCATATTCGAGCAGATATGAACCTTAGGCCATTTTGTGTACGCATCCACCAAAACAAACAGACATTTACCAAATATTGGTCCAGCATAATCAGCATGAACTCTCTCAAATGGCATCCACGTGTGTGTAGTAGTAGTATTTTGGCATTCTACACATTTGTTTACCACACTTTAAAGTTCCTTGTCCAAGGTCTTCCACTAGACATAACCCTTCGCCCAATTTTTCATTTTTGAAATACCGAAATGTGCAGTGTGCAATTCATTCAGAACCCTTTCACGAAGTTTTTGTGGGATGTATACTCGCATTCCACGAAAAATACAACCGTCCTGAAGACTAAATTCTGTTTGTACCACACAAAAACTATCTTTCGAGTCACACTTACTTCCGTACTGCAAACATTTTAACAACTTCGTATCTTCGTTGTCAGCCTCAGTTTCCTTCTGCAGTTAGATTTTCAATCATTTGTTGCTGAATAACAAAAACTTCCTCCACGTGTGTCGTTTGACTTCCTGAAAAGCCCTTTCACACCGTTCATCGAAAACAAATTTAGCATCTTCACAAAGAAGTTTATTGAGAGGGTAGACGATATCGCTCAAATTCCGAATGAATCTTCCGTAGTAATTTATCAGACCCAAGAACACACGTACATCGTCTACATTACTAGGTCGCTTCATGTTTCTTATTGCATCCACCTTACTTTGCATCCCTTTTTACTTATATTATCCTTCATAAATTCAGATTTTTCGATGTTCACCCTCATATTGTATTTTTCGAGACGACCTAATACTTCATTTATGCGTTGAATACGTATTTCATCATTGGGTGCTGTAATCTTGATGTCATCAATGAACACCGTGACGTCCTCAATGTCACCGAGAATTTGCTTCATTATGCGTTGAAATTAGGCTGAAGCACTGGACACTCCATACATTAGCCTCGTAGGCTGATAAAGTCCCTTATGCGTGCTTAATGTTAATAAATGACGACCATCGGGGTGGACCTCAAACTGTAAGTAAGCCTGGTTCAAATCGATCTAGGAAAACTTCTCCCCACACGCAAAGAAAAAATTCGTTACTCCCAAACGAAAAATTAGACAAACGAATTTCGTTTGTGGTGTATGTTTGTCGCAAACGATTTATGTTTATCCCAAAACCCAAAAGAAACGTTTATAGCAAACGGTTAGTGTACTTATCGTAAATGATTTACATTTATTACAAACCCTGTGAAACGTTTAGTGCAAACGGTTATTGTGTTTGTCACAAGCAATGCCTGTTTATCCCAAACCCTGTAAAACGTGTGTTGCAAACAATCATTGCGTTTGTCACAAGCAATGTCAGTTTAACAATAAATGAGAAAACGATTGTCGCAAAAGAATAATTTGATTGAATTATGATATTTAATATGTTTTGTAATACAAGGTGGCGCAAAAGTAATCCTCCTATCAGAAAATGCTATAAATTTTGCGATTGGCCCCTAATGTCAGTTCTGTTTTGACATTTGTGTAGTAAACACATGCGAAATACACGTTAATAAACAATGTTACGCTACACTGCTCCAGAACGCGGAATATTGCTGACTATTTATTTGACCAATAATCGGTCGGTGACTTTGGCACAACGTGAATCAAAATAATCATGAGTGATGAGGCCCATTTCCATCTTAGCGGGTACGTAAATAAACAAAATTTACGCTTCTGGGGCACCGCGTGTAACCCACGAAGAGCCATTACACCCGCTCAAAGTCACTGTATGGTGTGCTGTTTTCGCTGGAGGAGTCATCGGACCTTTTTTCTTCGAAGACGTCGCGGGCCAAACGGTTACTGTGAATGGTGAGCGCTACAGAGCAATGATCAACGAGTTCTTTTTGCCGCAACTTGATGAATTGGGATTGGAAAACATGTGGTTCCAACAGGACGGTGCAACGGCACACACTGCACGTGCCACAACCGATGTGCTGAAGGATGCATTTCCCGGGCGCCTAATCTCCCGTTTTGGCGATTTGCACTGGCCAGCAAAATCGCCTGATTTGACCGCTCCAGACTTCTTTTTGTGGGGCTTTTTGAAGTCGCGGGTTTATGTCAACAAGCCTCAGACTCTTGCAGCTCTTAAAGACAATATCCGTCAAGAATGTGAGGACCTATCGCCGGAAGTTTTGGCCAACGTGATGGAAAATGCCATAAAAAGGGCTCAAATGACAATCAACTGTGGCAGCGGCCATTTACATGACATCATATTCTCGACTTTATGTAAAAAAAATTAAAAGACCAAATAAAAATAGTCCACAAGAAGAATCAAAGTTTTTCATTTTTTTTTTTAATTACAGCCAAAAAACATCGAAAGGTTACTTTTGCGCCACCTTGTATTATGTTTATAATCAAAAATGTCACAATTTTTAGTAAAATGTCCCCGGGAGCTCCCCGACAAACACTTCTGCTATTATTTGGCTGCTATCTTGTAATTGGGCTGTAGACAAACTGTAAAAAAGAAAGCATGTATGTTAGAACATATTAAAAATGTAGCGAGATGTTATCTTACCATATATCAAACTTTTTAGTCAAAAGTGAGTTTTATATCAGCAGTTTCCAGAAGTATCCAGTTGTATTGTGCCTGAATAAATTTATTTCACAATTACCATTAGCAGCTTCAGTACCTAAACGTGGGATGATTGATTGTTAATGATTTTAATTTGCTTATTCACAATTTAAGGCGAGTGGAAAAATAACCAGTTAGTCGTTAACAAAAGCAATAGATGGTCTCAGTTTCTGTTAAAATCTATTGTTTTTGTTATTCCGGCTTTCCACAAAGTATTCAATAGTTTCATGCAGTGCTCGATCCATTTTTTTGCTATTAACAATTTGGTTATTTTCCCACATGTCTTCACTTCATTTACCATTTACCTATAACATTAAATTGGAGTCCACAGTATATTTGCGAGATATCGCACCTCCGATAATTTAGATTCTTTGATTTAATTAATTCTTTGAATAAAATCATTTTGAGTTAACTGATAAAAACATTTTTAATTTTGCAACACACGCGCACAAATACCGAACACCACAAGCGCCAGTACAAAACTAAAGGCCCACCAGCATACGACTCTACGCATGCTGAGTACGATTGCAAATGTTATGAAATTGTATAACAGTGCGGAGGGAGGGATGCAGATAACTAAATATCCACCACCGTCTGTTAATAAAGCAACGCGGACAAACATGTATGCAACGTTGCAACGTTTCTTTTTTTGTGTTTTGTACACACACATCTGCATCTTTTTGCAGAAACACTGCAACGTCGCTTTTTGTGTTGTATACACACACATCTGCATCTTTTGAGTTCTGTACACATACATCTACACATATGATTCCGTCATATAATTAATAAAAAAAAGTTATAAAACCGCACTCTCACAAAATGAAAACAAGTTTAGCTCTTTGTTCTCTCAACTCTCTTTAATATATTCAATCATGTTTAAATACAATATGGTTCCGTAAACGTTTTTCGTTTACCATAAAATAAATTACGAAAATTTTGGAATGAAAGAATGTTCGTTTACAGTAAGAGAAACTACGTTTACGATAAACTTTTGCATTCACCGCAAAAATTTCAACCGTTACGGGAAAAGTAGAGCGTTTGAGACAAACAAAAATGTTTGCCATAAAGGACGCCCAAACGTTTTTTTTCTTTGCGTGCACCAGCCATCTTGCTGAATAATTCCTCAATGGTCGGCAGAGGATGTTCTTCGACCACAAAAACCGTGTTTAAAGTGACTTTATAATCACCACACAATCTTACGGCTCCATCCCATTTCGGCACCACCACTATAGGTGTCGCCCATTCGACATTCAACCTTTTCAAACACCCCTGATCAACATGTTCTTTGAGTTGTTTCTCTACAGCATCCATAATCGAAAACGGCACACGTCTCGCTTTTACGAACTTAGGTGTAGTTCCGGGTTTCAAATACAACCGCACTTGTAAATTTTCAATCTTACCCATTGACTTGGAAAATATTTTTGGGTATTTCCTTATTAGGCACTCTTTACTAAATATGTATAGCCTTCCTTGAACAAATTTCGTTTACTGAACCGTAGCCCTCTGCTCCCAAAATATTTTGCCAATTTAATTAAATTTTCTGTAACCATTCTCTTCCTATAATTGGTTTTTGGTTCGATCGCACAATATACAATTTTAATTTTTTCTCCTCACCGCTACCTGTCACTGCGACACATATGTATCCAACACATTGCAAAGTTGTACCGCAATAACTCACAAGCTTCACATAGGGATGACACTCTTTCAATGTCGGAAAATAACGTTTGGCATCTGACAAATTAATAATTGATACCGGTGATCCCGTATCTATTTCGAAAGTTATCATTTCTTCATTTACCCGCAGACTGTGTATGATTTTGTTGCTTAACTTATTTACTTCGCCTTCTTCAACTGTCATTTCTTTTTCATGAACTTGGTGTATTTGTTTTTTCTCTTTCAAACACACTTTTCTCAAATGCCCCTTTTGATTACAAAAATGACATGTAAAATTTTTGTATTTGCATTGGTTTGCCATATGCCCGGTATTACCACATCTAAAACACTTTTTGTTTTCATGGGGTATGTTTGCATCAGCCTTTTTTGCATTCCTTTTGAGATCGCTCTTCTTCTTCATTTTATTCACATTCGATTTCTCACCGCCATATTGTAGCTCCATACCGCCTTTTCAATGACACCACAAAATCACCTGCTAACTCAGACTCTTGTTGCCTACGCATGTAGGCTCAAAGTGTTCTTCCAACAACTTGATGATTTCCGCGAATGTTTCTTCCTTTGGTTGTTTAGGTGTCAATTTGTCGCATAATACGTTGTAGGCGCCTGTACTGATGAAATGCAAGAACAATGACTGTTTCTTGTCCTCTTTACAAACGTACAGCTTCATAGTCGTCTCAAATAGTTTCACCCAACGACACCAAGAAATCTTTTGTGGATCAAAACCATCAAAGTTAAAAAAATGTACGCCAGAATCTGCCATTTTATTCACTTTCCGTACACTTGTACTGTAAAAAATGTATACATATATCCAAATGAATAAAGTGAGATTCGTCTCGTAATCCTCGTCGCCAAAATTGTCGTTACTAAAACAACCGTTCTTGTTGAGGAATATTATTAGAGTAATTTATTTCTTAGTGATGAATATTAATAATCCATATGCATGTAATCGATATCGAATATATAATAGGAATATGACGAATAAATACAATGATACTATGTTTACATTATGACAGTATATATTAGTGTATCATAATTATAATAATGTGTCGGTTGCCCGTTATTATTTCGGTCTGTAATCGTTGGCTAATCGTTTACACTGATTTCCATATGACAGATTGAATCAGCTGATTCGTTACGCTACGGGGGCGTTACGGGTAAGTTTGCCTAACTGGGCCTTAAGTCTTTCCATGATGAAATGCCAAACAATACTTAACAAAAATAATATGACAGCATGACACGACTCACACGTGATCTAACAAAAAAGGCTATTGAAAAAAGTATCTCTACTTGGATCACCCTTATAATCTTAACTGATTTTCATCATCTTGGATCAAAACCCTCATTTCTGCCAAATTATATAAAGATCGGACGATAAATATATTTTCAAGAGTTTAAATACTAAATAGGCAGAAACATACATATATATGTGGTTATACCTAAATCTGAACCGACTTTCCCTAAATTAAGCAGTATTCGCTTTTAAGTTAAGAAACTTCTTTCTATATCTAAATTTGAACCGATTTTTCCCCAAATTTGGCAGTGTTTGTGTAAGATGAAACCTCTTTATGCCGAATTTCGTACTGATCAGATACAAAATACAGACAGACACACATAGCTAAATACTCAGAAATTGATTCGAAGTCCTTTTGGGTGTACAAACAAATGCACGAGGTTGTAATACGCTGTACCACAGTGTGCACCGAAAAAAATAGTAATAAAATTAATGACGACATATCCTTAAATTAAGTATGCGACCTCGGCATCAATCAATCACAATTTTCATTAAAATAAAGAAAATTTGAATGTTCTTACGAAATTTTCCTTAATCTAAAGTTTCATGAATTTGAATTTATGACTATCAAATCATTAGTTTTGTGTACACCCTTCTGTTTCTCTATCACGAACGAACGCTTTCGTTCGGCTTCTAAGCGAATGAAAATCAATTTGGTTTTCTCTAATTGCGAAAGTCAACGCACAACGACAAGTCTAAAAAACGTAAGAGTTTTCATACAAATTTTGGTTTCTCTATCCCGAACGAACTGTCAAATGCACGAACGAAACGTTAAAAACAGTCACTTGTTGTTTTGTGCTTGACTCAGCGGAAAAAATACATTTTATTAATTGTCTCCAGCTGCAAAAAGTGGAATAACGTACTGAAACCAAATGATAAGTATATGTTGTAACTAAAACAACCGTTCTTGTTGAGGAATATTATTAGAGTAATTTATTTCTTAGTGTTAGTGGTGATATTTACCTATTAGTGATGAATATGAATAATCCATATGCGAATATATAATAGGAATAATCGACGAATAAATACAAGAGGTTCAAGATTCGATTTATTGAGACTTATATAAGAATTTAAATGTTGGAATGAATATTGACAATGAAAACTATTATGTATTATTTTAATTTAATAAACATGTTTATAAGCAACGAGCTTTCTGAATTGGTATTGACTATATTACATCGTAACAAAGGTTCAACAGCGCTTGCTCCAGGCGCTTTGACAAATATCATGGAGGTCAAACTCAGGGAAGTAATTAAAAACTATTACATAAAAAAGAAAAAAAGAACTACGACTAAAATTATCTTAATAATACTCTTAAACTAATTTAACACTAACGGAACCCTATGTGTGTTAGGTAGTGTTTATGAGTAAAATTCCGTCAAAATGGTAGGTATTGGATCTGACTCCATAGTGGTGTTCTCCCTTAAAATTCCGATTTCCAAGATCAAATTATTCTCATGATGAGCCAGACTTTCCGCAAACTTCCGAAGAAGATTTAGAACATATTTCCCAATGGGAGTAATGGAGGATTCTCCATAAAGGTTCATATCTTCGAGAATCTCTTAGTTTCTGGTTTCAAAATTCTAATTCACACACTGCCGTATGACCTTCCTTTCACATATTTCCAGCTCCCTAGCAACAGTTGGAGAAATGCTAAACCATATAGGAAATGCGTGTAATAAGATCGGCCTGAAATTGGTAGTGATCTATTACATAGTACTCCAGAAAGTGATCCCTTCACCCTACTAACCTTCCTCAACATTATACGCGCATACTCATTAAACTTCATCAACTTGTTGAAATGGACTCCAAGGTATTTAAAACTATTCCTAAATGGAATCTCGGATCCATTCAAGAATAGTCTCAAAACCTTACTCTCGGGTACTACAAACCTAGCACATTTCCCTGACGCATTCCTCAGACATAAAGCCGCACATTTTCCAACATTTATCTTTATACCCCAGGAAGTATAATAATAGTTTACAATAGACATATGTTGTTGAACCAGACGAATAAATACAATGATACTATGTTTACATTATGACATTTCTCCCCCCCCCCCCACGACACTTCTTGATAGTAGTATCAGTATTCATATTCGAGCAGATATGAACCTTAGGCCATTTTGTGTACGCATCCACCAAAACAAACAGACATTTACCAAATATTGGTCCAGCATAATCAGCATGAACTCTCTCAAATGGCTTTTTGGGGCGCATCCACGTGTGTGTAGTAGTAGTATTTTGGCATTCTACACATTTGTTTACCACACTTTAAAGTTCCTTGTCCAAGGTCTTCCACTAGACATAACCCTTCGCCCAATTTTTCATTTTTGAAATACCGAAATGTGCAGTGTGCAATTCATTCAGAACCCTTTCACGAAGTTTTTGTGGGATGTATACTCGCATTCCACGAAAAATACAACCGTCCTGAAGACTAAATTCTGTTTGTACCACACAAAAACTATCTTTCGAGTCACACTTACTTCCGTACTGCAAACATTTTAACAACTTCGTATCTTCGTTGTCAGCCTCAGTTTCCTTCTGCAGTTACCGGTAGATTTTCAATCATTTGTTGCTGAATAACAAAAACTTCCTCCACGTGTGTCGTTTGACTTCCTGAAAAGCCCTTTCACACCGTTCATCGAAAACAAATTTAGCATCTTCACAAAGAAGTTTATTGAGAGGGTAGACGATATCGCTCAAATTCCGAATGAATCTTCCGTAGTAATTTATCAGACCCAAGAACACACGTACATCGTCTACATTACTAGGTCGCTTCATGTTTCTTATTGCATCCACCTTACTTTGCATCCCTTTTTACTTATATTATCCTTCATAAATTCAGATTTTTCGATGTTCACCCTCATATTGTATTTTTCGAGACGACCTAATACTTCATTTATGCGTTGAATACGTATTTCATCATTGGGTGCTGTAATCTTGATGTCATCAATGAACACCGTGACGTCCTCAATGTCACCGAGAATTTGCTTCATTATGCGTTGAAATTAGGCTGAAGCACTGGACACTCCATACATTAGCCTCGTAGGCTGATAAAGTCCCTTATGCGTGCTTAATGTTAATAAATGACGACCATCGGGGTGGACCTCAAACTGTAAGTAAGCCTGGTTCAAATCGATCTAGGAAAACTTCTCCCCACACGCAAAGAAAAAATTCGTTACTCCCAAACGAAAAATTAGACAAACGAATTTCTTTGTGGTGTATGTTTGTCGCAAACGATTTATGTTTATCCCAAAACCCAAAAGAAAGGTTTATAGCAAACGGTTAGTGTACTTATCGTAAATGATTTACATTTATTACAAACCCTGTGAAACGTTTAGTGCAAACGGTTATTGTGTTTGTCACAAGCAATGCCTGTTTATCCCAAACCCTGTAAAACGTGTGTTGCAAACAATCATTGCGTTTGTCACAAGCAATGTCAGTTTAACAATAAATGAGAAAACGATTGTCGCAAAAGAATAATTTGATTGAATTATGATATTTAATATGTTTTGTAATACAAGGTGGCGCAAAAGTAATCCTCCTATCAGAAAATGCTATAAATTTTGCGATTGGCCCCTAATGTCAGTTCTGTTTTGACATTTGTGTAGTAAACACATGCGAAATACACGTTAATAAACAATGTTACGCTACACTGCTCCAGAACGCGGAATATTGCTGACTATTTATTTGACCAATAATCGGTCGGTGACTTTGGCACAACGTGAATCAAAATAATCATGAGTGATGAGGCCCATTTCCATCTTAGCGGGTACGTAAATAAACAAAATTTACGCTTCTGGGGCACCGCGTGTAACCCACGAAGAGCCATTACACCCGCTCAAAGTCACTGTATGGTGTGCTGTTTTCGCTGGAGGAGTCATCGGACCTTTTTTCTTCGAAGACGTCGTGGGCCAAACGGTTACTGTGAATGGTGAGCGCTACAGAGCAATGATCAACGAGTTCTTTTTGCCGCAACTTGATGAATTGGGATTGGAAAACATGTGGTTCCAACAGGACGGTGCAACGGCACACACTGCACGTGCCACAACCGATGTGCTGAAGGATGCATTTCCCGGGCGCCTAATCTCCCGTTTTGGCGACCGCTCCAGACTTCTTTTTGTGGGGCTTTTTGAAGTCGCGGGTTTATGTCAACAAGCCTCAGACTCTTGCAGCTCTTAAAGACAATATCCGTCAAGAATGTGAGGACCTATCGCCGGAAGTTTTGGCCAACGTGATGGAAAATGCCATAAAAAGGGCTCAAATGACAATCAACTGTGGCAGCGGCCATTTACATGACATCATATTCTCGACTTTATGTAAAAAAAATTAAAATACCAAATAAAAATAGTCCACAAGAAGAATCAAAGTTTTTCATTTTTTTTTTTAAATTACAGCCAAAAAACATCGAAAGGTTACTTTTGCGCCACCTTGTATTATGTTTATAATCAAAAATGTCACAATTTTTAGTAAAATGTCCCCGGGAGCTCCCCGACAAACACCTCTGCTATTATTTGGCTGCTATCTTGTAATTGGGCTGTAGACAAACTGTAAAAAAGAAAGCATGTATGTTAGAACATATTAAAAATGTAGCGAGATGTTATCTTACCATATATCAAACTTTTTAGTCAAAAGTGAGTTTTATATCAGCAGTTTCCAGAAGTATCCAGTTGTATTGTGCCTGAATAAATTTATTTCACAATTACCATTAGCAGCTTCAGTACCTAAACGTGGGATGATTGATTGTTAATGATTTTAATTTGCTTATTCACAATTTAAGGCGAGTGGAAAAATAACCAGTTAGTCGTTAACAAAAGCAATAGATGGTCTCAGTTTCTGTTAAAATCTATTGTTTTTGTTATTCCGGCTTTCCACAAAGTATTCAATAGTTTCATGCAGTGCTCGATCCATTTTTTTGCTATTAACAATTTGGTTATTTTCCCACATGTCTTCACTTCATTTACCATTTACCTATAACATTAAATTGGAGTCCACAGTATATTTGCGAGATATCGCACCTCCGATAATTTAGATTCTTTGATTTAATTAATTCTTTGAATAAAATCATTTTGAGTTAACTGATAAAAACATTTTTAATTTTGCAACACACGCGCACAAATACCGAACACCACAAGCGCCAGTACAAAACTAAAGGCCCACCAGCATACGACTCTACGCATGCTGAGTACGATTGCAAATGTTATGAAATTGTATAACAGTGCGGAGGGAGGGATGCAGATAACTAAATATCCACCACCGTCTGTTAATAAAGCAACGCGGACAAACATGTATGCAACGTTGCAACGTTTCTTTTTTTGTGTTTTGTACACACACATCTGCATCTTTTTGCAGAAACACTGCAACGTCGCTTTTTGTGTTGTATACACACACATCTGCATCTTTTGAGTTCTGTACACATACATCTACACATATGATTCCGTCATATAATTAATAAAAAAAAGTTATAAAACCGCACTCTCACAAAATGAAAACAAGTTTAGCTCTTTGTTCTCTCAACTCTCTTTAATATATTCAATCATGTTTAAATACAATATGGTTCCGTAAACGTTTTTCGTTTACCATAAAATAAATTACGAAAATTTTGGAATGAAAGAATGTTCGTTTACAGTAAGAGAAACTACGTTTACGATAAACTTTTGCATTCACCGCAAAAATTTCAACCGTTACGGGAAAAGTAGAGCGTTTGAGACAAACAAAAATGTTTGCCATAAAGGACGCCCAAACGTTTTTTTTCTTTGCGTGCACCAGCCATCTTGCTGAATAATTCCTCAATGGTCGGCAGAGGATGTTCTTCGACCACAAAAACCGTGTTTAAAGTGACTTTATAATCACCACACAATCTTACGGCTCCATCCCATTTCGGCACCACCACTATAGGTGTCGCCCATTCGACATTCAACCTTTTCAAACATCCCCTGATCAACATGTTCTTTGAGTTGTTTCTCTACAGCATCCATAATCGAAAACGGCACACGTCTCGCTTTTACGAACTTAGGTGTAGTTCCGGGTTTCAAATACAACCGCACTTGTAAATTTTCAATCTTACCCATTGACTTGGAGAATATTTTTGGGTATTTCCTTATTAGGCACTCTTTACTAAATATGTATAGCCTTCCTTGAACAAATTTCGTTTACTGAACCGTAGCCCTCTGCTCCCAAAATATTTTGCCAATTTAATTAAATTTTCTGTAACCATTCTCTTCCTAGAATTGGTTTTTGGTTCGATCGCACAATATACAATTTTAATTTTTTCTCCTCACCGCTACCTGTCACTGCGACACATATGTATCCAACACATTGCAAAGTTGTACCGCAATAACTCACAAGCTTCACTTAGGGATGACACACTTTCAATGTCGGAAAATAACGTTTGGCATCTGACAAATTAATAATTGATATCGGTGATCCCGTATCTATTTCGAATGTTATCATTTCTTCATTTACCCGCAGACTGTGTATGATTTTGTTGCTTAACTTATTTACTTCGCCTTCTTCAACTGTCGTTTCTTTTTCATGAACTTGGTGTATTTGTTTTTTCTCTTTCAAACACACTTTTCTCAAATGCCCCTTTTGATTACAAAAATGACATGTAAAATTTTTGTATTTGCATTGGTTTGCCATATGCCCGGTATTACCACATCTAAAACACTTTTTGTTTTCATGGGGTATGTTTGCATCAGCCTTTTTTGCATTCCTTTTGAGATCGCTCTTCTTCTTCATTTTATTCACATTCGATTTCTCACCGCCATATTGTAGCTCCATACCGCCTTTTCAATGACACCACAAAATCACCTGCTAACTCAGACTCTTGTTGCCTACGCATGTAGGCTCAAAGTGTTCTTCCAACAACTTGATGATTTCCGCGAATGTTTCTTCCTTTGGTTGTTTAGGTGTCAATTTGTCGCATAATACGTTGTAGGCGCCTGTACTGATGAAATGCAAGAACAATGACTGTTTCTTGTCCTCTTTACAAACGTACAGCTTCATAGTCGTCTCAAATAGTTTCACCCAACGACACCAAGAAATCTTTTGTGGATCAAAACCATCAAAGTTAAAAAAATGTACGCCAGAATCTGCCATTTTATTCACTTTCCGTACACTTGTACTGTAAAAAATGTATATATCCAAATGAATAAAGTGAGATTCGTCTCGTAATCCTCGTCGCCAAAATTGTCGTTACTAAAACAACCGTTCTTGTTGAGGAATATTATTAGAGTAATTTATTTCTTAGTGATGAATATTAATAATCCATATGCATGTAATCGATATCGAATATATAATAGGAATATGACGAATAAATACAATGATACTATGTTTACATTATGACAGTATATATTAGTGTATCATAATTATAATAATGTGTCGGTTGCCCGTTATTATTTCGGTCTGTAATCGTTATGATTTAAACTGAGATACTCTCTCGGCTAAAGACCAACCTGCTTCTATACAATGATAGAAAGCAAGTATTTTTACATGGCAAAATATATTGCAAGTATTTCATTGCGTGCCCACAGACTATATCATGAGTTTGGCAGGAAGTTGCGAAATTGTTGATCTGGCAATTATATTATTTTTCAATTCGTAAATTGCTTGCGTTATAGACGTAAGGCCAGGCGTACGAATGAACGAACCCTAGATAAACCAAATTCCTGGCGAAAGTCAGTGACTGCGTTTCCTATGACTTTCGTTCGACATAGACAACAGGCTATAGATGTACGCCTTTAAATTAAAGAAGAAAATCATTATTTTTGTGACAACCGCATTATTTTAAGAAATATTTCAATGCATTTAAGGATGTGCTACATTAAAACAACTTAAAAATTTGCTTTCGTTCGCCTGCCAGACGACAAACAGCTGATTTGGGTTTCGCTAACTACCATCACAAAGAGAAGTCGTACGATAATGAACTCGTACGAAAACGTAATCATTTCAGTGCAAATTTTGGTTTCTCTATCTCTCTTTGCTGTCATCTCGGCGAACACTAATGTCAGATCGAGTCACATTATTTTATTTGTCGACTGATAGAAACAATGACAAAATAAACATTATTAAAACCAAAAAATAAGTAGATATTAATATAATTATGGTAAAAACAATTAAATAATAATAAAATTGTGTACATATTTTAGCATAAAGAAGATAATATTGGTTGCTCGCTAAGATGGAAAAAAAATATCAGTGCACAATGAGAGAGACGTGAGAGAGAGAGAGAAAGAAATGAGAGTCTTGGTACAGCTCAGCTGACCACCAAGGGTTGCTTTTTTGGCCACCGCTAGTGTAAATAGTACAGAGATCTATTTGCTAAGGTCGACCATACAAAAATGTGTGCTTTTTTAGACCGGAAGTTGTGAAATTATTGATCTGGCAATTACATTATTTTCCAATTGGTAAATTGCTAAAGTCATTGACGTAAGGCCAGGCGAACGAACGATAGAACGTTAGAGAAACCAAATTCCTGACGAAAGTGAGTGACTGGTTTTCGTTCGCAGGGTCTTTCGTTGGAAATACAGAAACAGGCCGATAGTTTTAATGCCAAATCGGACTTAATTGACGGTATGAGATATTTGAGTAATTAATTTAAGGCTACGCTCCCCTTAAAGGAAAGTTTGTCTTGGTAACAAATTGTATGACTGTTGCCATTATTTTTAAAAAAATGTTTGAGTCAATAATTGTTTTGGAACGCAATAATGCCTTTCTGAAAGTAGAGAATATTTCTGTTGTTCGTTTTATTTTAAATCGACAGTTATTTAGAAGCGATAGAGGGAAATGTTTCTGTGTTTTGGGACGGCCCAGCAAACATTTTTGATCGCGTAAGATTCTTCCGCGAATCGCCTGGAAGGCTTGATAGATCGCCGCGATTGTCATCTGCGCGTTGTCAACGAATCATCGCTGTGAGCAATTGTGTCATCAAAGCGATTCGCCAAGAAGAAACGTAAGCAATGCACGAAGAAGATTCGCTTGTGAGAGAGTAGAGACGAATCGCAGGGGCGTTGCCTATAAGAGTCATAAGGGAATAATTTCTTATTTATCCGCATCGACATGGCGAATTGAGAGCGATTCGCCAAGGCAAGTCGATAGCGAGTTTTGTTTATCCGCATCGTTGTGGCGAATTGAAAGCGGTTCGCCAAAGCACTTTGCACGACGAATCACTTTGACGACTCGTAAGAAACGATAAGAAAAACGGCCAAAACGGAAAAACGTTCATAAATATTATTGATATTATTATTTATTAAATTCCATACTTCTAATAATAATTAATAAAATAAAGAATAATGTAAAATTAATTATACCCTCACTTTAGTGTGACGAGGGTATATATCATTCGCTACGGAAAAAAGTGTAACACATCGAAGGAGTGATCTAAGACCCTAAGTATGTTCGGAGGAAATCCGTTTTGGGTCATTTTAAGTCGAATGAGCAATGTCCGTCCGTCTGTCTGTCTGTCTGCTGGCTGGTGCGCACGATAACTCTCGAAAGGAGTAACCGATTGACTTCAAATTTGGTATGTGGTAATATTTTTTTCTATCTCCGGCTAAGTTCGAAGATGGGCCATATTGGTCCATTCCTTCTAGTACCTCCCCCACAAAGGGTTAAAATGTTGTGAAATATTGATTCTTTAATAACTACTATACTACTTATTCTAATCTTCTGAAATTCCACACATAGTATTAGTCGCTATCAACTCGAGAAAAATGGGCGAAGTTGCCACGTTCCTTTAGGTACCTCCCACACAAATGCACCGTTTTGCACCAAAAATTAACAACTTATAACATTAATAACGGTGTATAAAAATACTTGAAATTTTGCACAGTTTTAGGCTTTTATATTGCCTACAGTCCAGAAAAAAATGGGCGTTGTTGCCACGCCCCTTTTGGTACCTCCCATACAAAGGTACCATTTTGCACCAAAAGTTAACAGCTTATAACATTAATACAAGTGTATAATAATACTTGAAATTTTGTACAGTGTAATGTTTTTATAGTGCCTATAGTCATGTGAAAAATTGGCGTTATCGCCACGCCCCTTTTTGTACCTCCCACACAAAATGGCCAAATCATACCACAATTTAATATCTCATAACGTTTATACCAGTGCACATAAACGCTTATAATTCGGCGCAGTGCAATGAATTTAAAGTATCTACTGTTCAGCGAAAAATAGGTGTATTTGTTAAACCCCTTCTGGTAGCTCCCACACAAATTGACAGAATAATTCGTGTAATATTCTATATTAGGTTAGGTTAGGTTGAATAGAGGAGACGTTTAAAACGTCTCATGTCCATGGACATACACTTAAGCCAGTGGTTCGGCCTGTTGTGCGCTCCTTATTTATGATTTTCATACCCCACGGATTACAGAAAATCGGTACTAGACACGTATTTTCTCAGTATCTTCCAGTCATATCCTCTGAGATGAGTCAAGTCTGGCAATATGTCGGAACCGAAATATCGGGATCTTGCATGTGTGAAAGCTGGGCAGTGACACAGAAAATGTTCTATCGTTTCGATGTTTTCCCTGCATGCCCTGCACTCGTCGTTTTCTGCTAGTCCTATGCGATGAAGATGTGCCTGTAAGCTTGAGTGTCCCGTTAGAACACTTATCATCTTATCATCTATTCTATATTACATTACTCACAAAGTGACACAAATTGACAGAATAATTCGTGTAATATTCAATATCGGTTTACTCGACTGAAACTTTCTTACTTGTTTGTTTACATTTTTCACGTTTTTTCACAAAAGTTGGATGACCGAATTGATGTTTGTATCCACTGCAATGTAAATGTTTGGTGACATGCATTTATCTCAAAAAGTAAATATAACACTAATATAATAGAAGATTAATGAAAGGCTATAAAATCCTTACCTCTGTTTAGGCAAACGGAAAAAACTTTGCATTGTAAGTTTCTCTTTAGTCCCCTTCCTTGAAAATTGTATCGCCAACTCATCTGAAATTATACGCCTAATTTCAAAACCCAAAAACTCGGTAAATCATCTCCACAAACTCTTCGAATGGCTTGCTTCTGAAAATGAAGAGATTATTTGTAAATAATTCATATAAAAAAGTATAAACGTACCATTTCTCCAATCATATATTCCTTTTTGCCTGGTTCCTTTCGACAGCATTATAATTATAAAAAAAAACACCAGTCACAATTGAGTTGCAAAACTTAAATGACAATTTATCCAACTCACTTCAAAATTGAAAGATTTTATTACCGTTAGTCCTCAACGAAAAAACAAAAACAAAACAAACACAAATCCTCAAAACACAATAGCCTAGCATAGAAATGCGTCCATCGTAGAAGCATCTCGTGGACGATAAATCTACTAAACCACTTCCAAATGTTGTTAGAAACATTGTATACATTTTTATCAGATCGCTGAACTATTGCTAAGATGATGGTGAAGCGAGTCAACATCAAACAATCGCCAGGAAATTTCGAGGACAAATCGCGCGGGCAATTAATCTGCTCAACACCATTCAACTGTTGTTAAGATGATTGCATTAATTTGTAATCGATCGTAAAAAAATTGCTTTAGCGTTTGAGAATCGAATCATCTTCAAATTATCGCTAGGAACCATTGCAGTATCGTGGTACGGATGACCGATCCCCCAAACAGCTTCCAACTGTTGTTAGGAAGATTTTGATTTATCTGCCACGGATCGCCATGACGATTCATCCCCTAAACGTCGTCAGAAAGAATCGAGAAAATGTCGCGCGGACTATACGCTGTTTCACAATCATCCAATTGTTTGCAGGGGAATTGTGAGAAAACGAAATTGCTGGAAATATGTAAGTATACGTGCATGCAAAAGTGTAACTTAATTAACATATGGGAAAAAACACGTCAAAAGGCCAATTTTTTCAACTTTATTCCGATCGCGTCAAAACTTTGTGGGGTTGCAGAAGTACTGTGGGTATGACATGTACCAAAAATACAGCTTCCGAGCGTGATAGTTTACGAAGATACAGGGTTTCAAAGTTTCCAATTTTGACCATTATATCTCCTGACTACGTGGACCGATTTGAATAAACGGTGGCTTATATGACAGCTATTTAGAAACGCACAAAATATACATTGATAGTTGTTTGCAAATATTTAATTTTCATACTTTTACTCGCGATTTTAATTGTGTTCCGCGGATGGGATTCTATATCTTTAAAATACAAAAACGAAGCCCATTCTGTTTACTATATCAATACGAATTTTCGTAATGGGATGACAACCACAACTAATGCTGTGAGAATTTTAAATGCCAGACCTACTAATTATACCCTACACCACACTGTGGTACAGGGTATTATAACATGGTGCATTTGTTTGAAACACCCAAAAAGAAAAGAAATAGACCTATAGTTTATTATACCGATAGAGTCACTTGGAATCACTTTCTGAGTTGATTTAGCCATGTCCGTCTGTCTGTGCATGTATTCTTGTAATCAAATTACAGGTCGCAATTATGGTCCGATCTCAACGGGTGGTTGATATGTATTGCAACCAACTTCAGGTTGCTATCATTTCTAAACCGCTAGTCTGATAGCTGACAGATTTATTTCAGTGACAGTTCATTTTATTGTTTACAAGCTTACAAAAGCATTTTGACCTACTGCATTCAGAAAAAAAGTTATTCGTGATGGAATTCAAGCGTGATAGTGTGATTGCTTTACATTTGGGTGGAAAAACTCAAGTGGCTATCGTTAGAGCCCTCCAGTATTTAAATGTGAATACATCTTTTGTTTCTCGTACCATTGCTCGTTACCGTGATACTGGCAGTGTTGCATCGCGTCCAAAAATTGGACGAAAAAAACGGTAACAACACCAGAAATGATCCGAAAAGTGAAGGCCAGATTTGATCGAAATCCACGCCGCAGTGGTAGAAAAATTGCTCGTGAGCTGAACATATCGCAAGAACGGATACAACACATATTAAAAAATGAGCTTGGACTAAAGCCATTGAAGTTCCAAAAAGTGGAAGAGCTCACCGATGCACAAAAAAAGTTAGACTGGAAAGAGCCAAGGAGTTGCTTCGCTTGCACGAAAGTGGTCAGTTACTGAATTTGGTTTTCTCCGATGAGAAGCCATTCCAAATTGAGCAGTTTGTGAACAAACAAAATGATCGGGTCTACTTGCCAAAGAGGTCAGCTGAAAATGTACACCTTCGATTGGCCACCAGAACTCAAGCGCCGCCGATGGTAATGGTTTGGGCCGCCGTAACGGCCGATGGTCGCTCCCCGCTCGTATTCATCGACCATGGGGTCAAAATAAATGCCGAATATTATCGGGAAAATGTCCTAAAGGCAGTATTGTAACCCTGGGCAGACAAACATTTCGGCCGCAGACAATGGACATTCCAACAGGACTCAGCACCATCGCACTCAGCACGCGTCAACCAAGAATGGCTTAAAAAGGAGGTTCCTCGCTTCATTTCTACCGCACAATGGCCACCAAGATCTCCGGATCTCAATCCGTTGGACTTTTGCGCCTGGGGCATTTTAGAGAGTAAGGTTCGCACTAAAAAATACCAAAGTATTTAAAACTGTTTCTAAAATTGTATGTTATTTCCGACATTTTTTGCTTTTGAACAATAAAATTTAAAAAAATATATCGCTTTACTTTGTTGCATTACATATCAGCCTCCCTGTATGCACTGTATAAGCAACATTTTTGAACCACTTAGAGACTATGCAAAATTTGGGGAAAATCGGTTCAGAGTTAGATTTAGCCCCAATGTATATGTTACCCCCGATTTGATATGTAAGCGCTGTAAAAACTGTATTTTATATCCGATCATTACGAAATTCGACAGAAAGAGGTTTGTTATTACATGAACGAACATTGTCAAATTGGAAGAAAATCGGTTTGTATTTAGATATAGCCCCCATATGTATATATGTTCCCCCGATTTTACATGTAGGCGTTGTAGAAACTGTATTTTATATCCGATCTGTGCGAAATGCGGCAGAAAGAGGTTTCTTATTACATGAAGGAATACTGCCAAATATGGGGAAAATCGGTTTAGATGTAGCCCCCATATATGTGTTACCCCCGATTTAACATGTAAGCGCTGTAGAAACTTTATTTTATATGCGATCTGTGCGAAATTCGGCAGAAAGAGGTTTCTTATTACATGAAGGAATACTGTCATATTCGGGGAAATTCGGTTCAGATTTAGATATAGCCGCCATACATATGTTACACCCGATTTGACATGGAAGCGCCGTAGAGACTGTATTTTATATCATATCATTATGAAATTCGACAGAAAGAGGTTTCTTATTACATGAATGAGTATTCAGAGAAAATCGAATCAGATTTAGATATAACCTCCATATATATGTTCCTCCTGATTTAGTATCAAAGCGCTTTAGAAGTCGTACTTTACTTCCGATCATTACAAAATTTGGCAGAAAGATGTTTCTAAACTTAGGAACGAGTATTGCTTAATTTAGCGATAATCGGTTCAGATTTAGATATAGCAACATATATGTATATGTTTCAACCTATTTACTAATTATTCCAAATTATTATCGCATTGCGGGGGTGGTGTAGGGTATTATATAGTCGGCCCCGCCCGACTTTGTGTCTTTCCTTACTGGTTTTATATGATTTCTTTCGGATTAAAATGTCAGTTTTATTTAAGATGTGGACCAGAAACACGATTAATAAAATATAATGGTAGCATTATATAGCCAGATATACCAGAACAACAAACAAAACGTATTTCGAAAAAAATCGACACCGCATTTTTACACTGGCCTACAATATGGCACTGGTTAAGTCGATTCATAGCGAGCAGATATCGGACCCGATCTCGAAGGATTTTGATGTTCAAAATCTGAATATGAAATCCAAAAAGCAATATATATTCGCGTTTTTGAGATACAGTATTAATAATGTGATAAAAATGCTGATTTTACGCTTTTTATACCCTCACTTTAGTGATACGAGGGTATATATCATTTGCTACGGAAAAAAGTGTAACACATCGAAGGAGTGACACTTTTGTCACTCCTTCGATGTGTCTGCTGGCTGGTGCGCACGATAACTCTCGAAAGGAGTAACCGATTGACTTCAAATTTGGTCTGCGGTAATATTTTGATCTGTCTCCGGATGAGTTCGAAGATGGGCTGTTTTGGACCACTCCTTCTTGTACCTCCCCCACAAAGGGTTAACTTTTAGTGAAATATTGATTCTTTAATAACTTCTATACTACGTATTCGAATCTTCTGAAATTCTACACATATTATTAGTATATTAGTCTCTATCACCTCGAGAAAAATGGGCGAAGTTGCCGCACCCCTTTTGGTACCTCCCACACAAATGGACCATTTTGCATCTAAATTTAACTGCTTATAACTTTAATAAAAGTGCATAGAAATACTTGAAATTTTGTACAGTATAATGTTTTAGTAGCGCCTATAGTCCGGTAAAAAATGGGCATTATTGTACAGCCCATTTTGGTACCTCCCACACAAATGGACCGTTTTACACCAAAAGTTAATGGCTTATAACTTTAATACCAGTACATAAAAATACTTGAAATTTCGTACAGTGTAATGCTGTCATAGTGCCTACAGTCCTGTGAAAAGTGGGCGTTATCACCAAGCCTCTTTTTGTACCTCCCACACAAAATGACCAATTCATATCAAAATTGAATAGCTCGTAGCGTTAATATACCAGCACACATAAACGGTTATAGTTCGGCACAGTGCAACGTATTTAAAGAATCTACTTAACGAAAATTGGTATATTTGCTAAAGCCCTTCAAATTGACAGATTAATTAGTGTAATGTTATATATAACATTACTCACAAAGTGAGGGTATTCCTTAGTCGGTTTACCAGACTGAAACTTTCTTACTTGTTTTAATATAGAATCGCGACAGACGCTCTTTTACCAAAAAATCAGGATTTGGAAAATAATCGCATTCCTATTAAAACGCGTATCAAAAAACTGTAATAATCTTAAGATATTAGATATCATCTCAGAGATGTCACCCGGGAAACCTAGTCGGAGAAATCGAATTATAAATAAAGCTACAATTGGAAAAATAAAAAAAAAATAAAAATTGATATCTACGAGATGGAGTTAAATTTTGACCTTTTATAAAATAAACTTTTAATTAGTTTGATAATAAATAATCACTTTCCTATTAAAACAATTATAATTGTTTTAATAGGAAAGTGATTATTTTGCGAAATCTGAAAACCTTATATTTTCAAAAAAGCGTGAAATCAGCATTTTTATTACATTATTAATACCGTATCTCTAAAACGCGAATATACATTTTTGATTTTATATTCGGATTTAGAACATCATAGTCCTTCGAGATCGGGTCTGATATCTGCTGACTAGTATTCCAATTGACCAGTGCAATATTGTAGTTCAGTGCAAAAAATTCAACGTCGATTTTTTCCCAAATAAGTTTTTTAGTCATTCTGTTATATCAGGCTACAGAATGCCACCATTACATCTTATTAATCGCGCTTCCGGCCCACCTCCTAAAGGAAACTCACTTTATAATACGAAAGAAATTATTTAGTAGTAGGTTTGACATTGGAAATTTCCACAACTTCTGTTGTGGTCGTCTTCCCATTACGAAAATTCGCATTGACGTAGTAAACAAAATAGGCTTCATTTTTCTAGATTAAATATGTGGAATCCAATTCGCGGAACATACCTAAAATTGACTGGAAAACATAAGTCGAGAGAAAATAAGCTACGGCTCATGTAAATTGGTCCACGTAGTCAGGAGATACAATGGTAACCTATCACGCTAGGAACCTGTATTTTTGGCACACCTCATTCCCATAGTACATAAAACAAGCGTGTCAAAATTTTTTGGAAGGTCAAGATTTTTTGGAAATTTGTTAATAATCTGGTTGAGAATTAAAAAAAAAACAATTTGAACCGTTTAGAAAAATTTAGATTTTTTCGCGAGTTATGACCTATTAAATTTTTCCGAGTATGTTTAGAAAACTGCAATTTTCTCTGGAAATATTGAACGGATTCGACTGAAATTTTTGCAGTAAGGTCCGAAACACTTCCTAAATCTAAAATCTAAATATATCATGAACATTTTGTTGGAAATTAAAACTCGTTAATTTTCGATTTTTAATTTATTTATTTTTATCCAATATTTCGACTAAAATCTTTAGTCATCTTCAGGGATATAAAAATTATCACAAATTAAAAAGCTCGACTGTCTTCTAAGAAGTTATTCGTCAACTGTCAATCATGAACTTTAATTACCAACTGACCATATTAAAAATATTGCAAACTATTTTTGCATATGCGAATAATTTCACTTTCTGGAGCAATGATTTAAAATATTTTATATTTAGACGTCCACTAGAATCAGAAAAAACATTTTGGTAGATTGCGCTTTTAAAAAGTTACAGCAAATTTACGGACACTACCTTTTTGAAACTCAATGACCTTACCAATTTTGCCAAATTTACACAATAGCTATATTCGTTAGTTCTGAGTCCAAAACGCATTATTTTTTCGGCGGATCAAGTTCTCAGTATCGCGAGCCCCCAACCTGTGGATATATAATTGGCAATATCTCCGTCAATTCTTAATCAATCTGTACAAAATCAATGACAAAAGAGACGTGAGAAAAGTCTCTTTCATATCTTGTTTCCTAATATATGTTTTCTTAACCCACTAAGAGCCAATTTTTCAACTTTTTGTGTTAAATGCAATGATTTTGGAAAATGCGTTATTGACTGGACTGTTCGTGCGCTGGATGTATAAATTCGCAAGTCATATCTGGAGATGAATCTATTTTCGTCAAATTTGACAACGTTCGTTTTTATTACAAGAATCTGTTATCTGTTAAAAATTATAAAGATCTGTTGACAAAGTCGATTTTAAACTAAAACCTGTATGTAGATCTGGTGAGAAACGGGTATTCTATGGCGCTTAGACTCAAAAGATCTAATCCTCCATAAAATGTGCCAGAGTTTATTATTAGCACACACATCTTCCCTATGCCAAATTTCATAAAGATTTGATACAAATTGTTGCATCTATGCCAACTCGGGATGTACACAAATATTGTGTAGCAACATAGTCTAATTTCTTTATGTGACCAGATGTAATCTGACAAATGTACAAAAGCGTCAAAAGCTCTAACGAAAAATTAGAAAATCGTACAGTTAGTGCTTTTTTGTTTGGCACTAACTGAGCATTTTTCGGGTATTGGGTTGTCTGAAAAGCACTAAATCTGGTGCGAAAAGCATTAAGTTTGCATCCCTGTTTAAATATATCTCTTATTTTCAACATTTTCTTACTGTGATGTGATAAAATTTATTTGAATACTTTTTCGTATATAAATCATTCTGTTTCATTTCTTTAAAGACTATTCAAATTTTAGATCGCGCAAATAACTTTATTTGGATATATGAAAAATGCAGTGGGAATGAAGTTTACAAATTGCAGAAAATAAGTGAGCACACAAACTATACGATATGTAAAACTAATTACACAGTGGGAATGGGGTGAAACCAATTCAAATGAAAGTTGACATTATCCATAACAAAACCTTCAAGGGTTTCTTTCAGTTTGGTGCGAGATTTTTTCTTTTACACGCATTTGAAGTTGGAGATTTTGAACCGTTTTTTCTACGAAAATCGACAAGAAATAGCACCATTTGTATGTTAGCGCCATCTAGCGTGATTTGTAGGTAAAAATAAATATCAAAAATGAATTCCTTGACCCCAAAAACAACACTCCATGATAATAAACATAACATTATTTTTATCAAATTTTCAATGATCTTTTCTTGTTAGACAGCGTTCCAAAATCAACAACTTCAAATGAGTGTAAAAAAAATATCGTCCTGACCTGAAAAAAACCCTTGAAGGTTTTGTTATGGATAATGTCAACATTCACTTGCAATTGGTCTCATCCCATTCCCATTCGGAAAATTCGATTTTGTATCACAGTGTTATATAATATTTATTTTATACAATTTCTTTTTAAAATCCAGGCAAATTCAATATTAAAACCCATTAATGTCTGTTACGATGAAAATTATTTATGGTCAACAACAGAGAAACGAATCCCACTACAGATTTACAAATCGATACCAATAATAACAAGACAATATTCGAGCAAGGTCAAACTTCAAATATTACGATAGGGTGTTGGCCGGTTTTGTCAACTAAAATATTGTTTTAAATTAAATTTAATTCAATAGACAAAATGTTAATGAAACACATTGGGTTCAACCAAATAACTGAATAACAAATGCACAGACCAGCAATAAACAATAACATTTTTCATTATTTTAATGAATGTTGTGCTTGAATGGATGCCGAGGTCGCATAACATAATTTAAGAAAGTGTCGTCATTCAGGAGTTGTCGTAGGCGAATAAAAATTTTAATTTTTGTGAGTAGGAAAGAAAATATATAAAGTTCTGTGAAAATTGGTTCAAGGACACGCATACCTCCCTTTCATCCTTAAATGAAAATATTGCAAATTTTTTGAAATTATTGTCCTATTTCAACAAAAATTGGCAAGATTTTTGTACTGTGTATAATAAATAGTTCTGCAGATAATTATCTCAAAGGATACGTCCAACGCCCATATACCCGGAAACAAAAAATATGAAAGTATTTTTCTTCGAGGTAGAGTATTGTATGAAGAATCTCAGAAAATTGTTCCAATGGATATGCCCCCAGATATCCTTGAATTTAATTTCGTATTAAAGTTTGCCAAAAGCAAGTAAGAAAGTTCAATCGGGTAAACCGACTTATCAGTCCCAAAAAATATTCATAAATGTATTGTTTTTGTTTTAATTAAAAATTATCATCAATTTCAACTGCATTTAATAAATTTAATGTATGGACTTGTTTTAAAGTTTTAAGCTGTTTACCTTTGGTGAAAAATAATCCATTTGTCTGGGAAGTGGCAACTTCGCCCATCATGAGGTGATGGCGACTAATATACTAATACTATGTGTGAAATTTCAGAAGAATCGAATAAGTGGTATAGAAGTTATTAAAGAATCAATATTTCACTAAATGTCAACTCTTTGTGGGAGAGATACTAGATGAAGTGGACCTAGCCCAGCCTAGCCTGAGATGGAGAAAAATAATACCGCATACCAAATTTGAAGTCAATTGGCTATTCCTTTCGAGAGTTATCGTGCGTACCAGCAAGCGGAGAGACCCACAGACAGATCCAGGCAAACAGACCGACGGAGTTTTGAAGATTACCTAGAGACAATTCCGGGGCAACAAAAAAATTTTTTTCTGGGCACCCTACATGACGCCCTTTTAATTTTATTATCATGCGTTGCCATTTGATGTCTGATCGTAACGGGATACATAACGTTGTTCGAGTTTTGACAATGTCACTTTCGTCCATATGTCACTTTTAACTCCGAAGTCAAATTCAGTAAGTGACCTCTGTCATCTCGTTTTCTACCCCACTACGTGGGGAAAAGGACGACCCATGGGAGAGAATCAACTGGACCCGGTCTTAAAGTACCTACTCAAACGACAACGTCAACATTACTGTCTTAACTAACTCCAAAAATACCGGGGTCAGAAAGATGGTAAAAGAAGTCAATGCATTTATGGCATAGCTCACGACAAAAAAGAAAAAGCTATCAGGTGCACAACGACGAAAATTGAAGAAGATGAACCAGAGCAGCAAACAGCCAAGGTGCAGGATGCTCCAAAGGAGCTATATGAAACTCTTCCATCTCCTCGGAAGGAGGTGGAAGAGGGACAGATTTCCCGAAGAGCAGAACACTGCGAAACCGCAGAAGAAGAACTTCCCGCTTTCAAGTAAATTTGAGAGAACAAGTCAAGCCCCTCACAAAGGAGACTCTAGTCTGTATCCTGGTGGAAAGGGCGACGACAATGTCGATCCAACTACAAAGAAAGCGAGCGCAATTCCGGAAACCTCCGAGAAGATTGGGGCATCCAAAAAGATATCCTGGACGACACGGAAGAGGAAGTTGGTTGATGAAAAAGGTAAGAAGCCACCATCGTACGCCAAAGTAGCGACGAAGCAATACAGAGGCGAGCTCTGCTACGCAGTGATCGATTTCAACAGAGCATCCGGCAAAATCCCAACTAACCAACACGTGGAGTATACCCTCAATACCGATGACGGCCCCCAATTGAGGTAATGAGCAGCGAGTTCAAAGGGGACATCCTGAGGATGAAGTTGACTTCACCAGCATGTATAGAGACCCTCAAAGAGCTTGTAGATTATATCCCCTCTCCCTGGGAAGGCGCTAAGCTGAAACTGGTGATGATGAGGGACATCCCCCTTGTAAAGGTAAGACTCATATTGCTTTAATCCAAGAACCACGGACGATTCGAAACAAGTTTATTGAATTAAACCACGTCAAATACTAAGTGTTTTACGCAAATACGGGAACAAGACCAAGGACCTGTATTTTATGTCACAAAAATGTATGTTATCTTTTTTCCTCAGAGTTGTCAACATCAGATGCTACAGTAGTGAAGCAAGGGAATGGAAGTGTACTCGTATACGTAGCATTAGTCTATTTGCCTTACGATTCACCGGCATTATCATCCACGTCGGAACTACAACGCCTGGTGAGGAAAGTCAAGCAAACAGGTAACGAAGTACTTGTAGGTTGCGATGCTAACTCTCACCACGTTGCATGGGGTAGTACTAACATCAATAAACGGGTAATACGGCTAATTTCGTTAACAAAATTAGGGAAGAAGTGTTAAACATAACTCTATGTTCAGAAAATCTAATAGACGAAATACAGGAATGGAGCGTCTCCAAAGAACATTCTTTTTCCGATGTTTCCAATATAAAAAAGTTCCTTTCAAAAACCCACACCTGAACCGAAACAACGGTAGACGATATGGGCAGAGGAGTACACGCTGAAAAAAAATCGCTTCTGTAGTATATTGTCCCAAACATATTCGGCTTGAAACATATATATGTTTAGGGTACACTCTAAACATATAATATTTGGTACACACAAAAATTATATATTTGGGAAGATGTTGTTCTAAACAAATCTTTCTTTACATCGCAACATGTATTTATTTTGGACGATTTTTTTCCGAAGCAAATATTCATTTGCATTTAAATAAGTATTCAGAAAATACCTAAATTGTGTTAAATATATCAGTGATTCAAAGTTAATTTTTTAGAAATTTTTCATGTCGTAAAAATAATAAACAATAATAATTGAAATCGTATAATCATAAATCGAAATATATAACTTGGAGGATTAACAACTAATGATGGCCTGGAATACTCAGAAATTTTAAATGATTGATTTAAAACAGAAATTAATGCTGCATTTGGTATCATAACTGGGAAGTTCAATGCCAAATTAAAAAAAATTAAAACTGAAATTCGAAAAATTCAACAAAAGTTTCGAAAATCTTTTTTAAATAAAATATATTTGGAGAAATTCCTAAACAATAATTTTATTTGTATTCAAACACATATTTTATTTGAGAAACTTAGTTTGCAAATATTATATGTTGTAACATATTAATATATGAGTTCCAAATATATTTTATTGATTTTCAAATAAAATTTATTTGCTCAGAAATGCATAATATTTAAAAATATGTGTTCCAAATATATTTTCTTTCGATTCAAACATATCAAAAAAGGCGATTTTGCCCCGTGTAGAATCAAATAAAGAAATGGTAAGGCTTCTGAGGAACACCCATTTTCCATAAGGTATACTGATAGAAAACCCGTTTATCACCATGACGAAACAGTTTCGTCAATATATCTTCGTAATGGTGACGATAAGTTAAACAAACAGGTAACGAAGTACTTGTAGGTTGCGATGCTAACTCTCACCACATTGCATGGGGTAGTACTAACATCAATAAACGGGTAATACGGCTAATTTCGTTAACAAAATTAGGGAAGAAGTGTTAGACATAACTATATTCAGTCAGAATTTATTTGGTTTGAGACCATATGTTCCATTTACTTTCTGTCTATTCCAAGAAAGTAATAGAAACAAATACAAAAATTGGTAGAGAGTTTTAATTGCTTGGTAGAATTGACTGCAGTTTCGATAGACACCACTCTATCATCTTCAGAATTCAGTAGCAATAGTGTATGTCTTTAACTTAAATCAGCTGAAATACTTGAGGAAGCAGTAAATTGAATTTAACAAGAACTGCTAACCAAACCCGTATTTTGCCGAACTAAGTCAACATACTAAAACTCTCATACCAATACATTTTTGTTTTTTGCTTGGGTTCGCATCGCGAACCGCGAAAACAAATGTAGTTTTGTCAACGGCCAATGCCGACGTCATCGTACCTCATGTGTTTGTATGTGTTGTTGTTATTTATTGTTGGTCTGTGCTTTTGTTATTCAGTCAGAATTTATTTGGTTTGAGACCATATGTTCCATTTACTTTCTGTCTATTCCAAGAAAGTAATAGAAACAAATACAAAAATTGGTAGAGAGTTTTAATTGCTTGGTAGAATTGACTGCAGTTTCGATAGACACCACTCTATCATCTTCAGAATTCAGTAGCAATAGTGTATGTCTTTAACTTAAATCAGCTGAAATACTTGAGGAAGCAGTAAATTGAATTTAACAAGAACTGCTAACCAAACCCGTATTTTGCCGAACAAAGTCAACATACTAAAACTCTCATACCAATACATTTTTGTTTTTTGCTTGGGTTCGCATCGCGAACCACGAAAACAAATGTAGTTTTGTCAACGGCCAATGCCGACGTCATCGTACCTCATGTGTTTGTATGTGTTGTTGTTATTTATTGTTGGTCTGTGCTTTTGTTATTCAGTCAGAATTTATTTGGTTTGAGACCATATGTTCCATTTACTTTCTGTCTATTCCAAGAAAGTAATAGAAACAAATACAAAAATTGGTAGAGAGTTTTAATTGCTTGGTAGAATTGACTGCAGTTTCGATAGACACCACTCTATCATCTTCAGAATTCAGTAGCAATAGTGTATGTCTCTAACTTAAATCAGCTGAAATACTTGAGGAAGCAGTAAATTGAATTTAACAAGAACTGCTAACCAAACCCGTATTTTGCCGAACTAAGTCAACATACTAAAACTCTCATACCAATACATTTTTGTTTTTTGCTTGGGTTCGCATCGCGAACCACGAAAACAAATGTAGTTTTGTCAACGGCCAATGCCGACGTCATCGTACCTCATGTGTTTGTATGTGTTGTTGTTATTTATTGTTGGTCTGTGCTTTTGTTATTCAGTCAGAATTTATTTGGTTTGAGACCATATGTTCCATTTACTTTCTGTCTATTCCAAGAAAGTAATAGAAACAAATACAAAAATTGGTAGAGAGTTTTAATTGCTTGGTAGAATTGACTGCAGTTTCGATAGACACCACTCTATCATCTTCAGAATTCAGTAGCAATAGTGTATGTCTTTAACTTAAATCAGCTGAAATACTTGAGGAAGCAGTAAATTGAATTTAACAAGAACTACTAACCAAACCCGTATTTTGCCGAACTAAGTCAACATACTAAAACTCTCATACCAATACATTTTTGTTTTTTGCTTGGGTTCGCATCGCGAACCACGAAAACAAATGTAGTTTTGTCAACGGCCAATGCCGACGTCATCGTACCTCATGTGTTTGTATGTGTTGTTGTTATTTATTGTTGGTCTGTGCTTTTGTTATTCAGTCAGAATTTATTTGGTTTGAGACCATATGTTCCATTTACTTTCTGTCTATTCCAAGAAAGTAATAGAAACAAATACAAAAATTGGTAGAGAGTTTTTGTTGGGGATCATCCCAACCCCCTCGATGACGATATTGATATGGATTTAATCGATTTGTAATAACCGATATCGTCATCGAGGAAATTGCGGTCTCCAGGAAGAAGAAGAGTTTTTTGAGAGGACTTCACTTGTATTTGTGCCTTTGAAGTCGAATATTACTATTAAATAAAACGACCGCCCGTGTCACATTTTTTACCAAACCCCTACGTTATTGTTTTCTCCATCACAATCAAAGCTCACGTAAGTATCGCTCGAATACTTGTGTGTCATTTGTGTTTGTCGTGTGGGTTTCATTTCTGCTCAACTTAACTCAGTTGTTTGTTGTTGCCTCCCGAGCAACGACATTTTTTACAGGCTTCTACTACGCTCCCGTCGAGTAGAACCCAACAGATCTGCCGATCTTGGCAAGATTCTGTTCATGGTCCTTCGAACCTTAAACCAGAATTAAATTCAGTGAAAGTATTTAAAATTCAGTGAATATATTTAATTCAGGTTTCATTATTAAATGCAGTTCTTTGTAATCATAGTTGAAACATTCCGTGCTTTGTTGTGTTTTGTACCAAATAGTACCAGAAAACTCATCGCAGAGTAGTTTCCCTCTACTTTTCCCCTCGTATGAAAAACTTGTTGGTCATCAAGAAGTAATTATTAAGAAAGTACGTTTCAAAACAACACTGTGTCCACGAAAGCTTTCGATTGACAGTTCACTGTGCATATGATTGTTAGCGACGGACAGACAATTCATTTCAGTGTTATAGCTACTTGTTTGGTTAAGTTCTCTCACAAAGAGTTGCATTGACAAACAAACGTATGCAAACACCCTCACAGACAATATAACAAACAATATACTGAGTGAACAGCGTTATTTCTATAACCACCGGTCGCTCAGCTGCTTGAAATCCAAAGTTGTTTACCTTCTCTCACTTGAAAAGAATAACAAGAAAACGCCCCGACCCAATAGAACAGAATCGATCATTCTGTTAGTCGAGCACTTGTATACAAGTTAGATTTGTTGTAACGGAACACACGTACTCACGTTTGTTTGTTCATTACCACTGGTTCGAGTTGGGAGGTTTGATAGACAAGACTGTTATACGTGCGCGCTACACAAATCAGATCGGTATCTATCTATAATAGATTCCTACTGTTCGTACCTACGAATAGATTCCTACTGTTCCTACCTACTAATAGATTCCTACTGTTCGTACCTACTAATAGATTCCTACTGTTCGTACCTACGAATAGATTCCTACTGTTCGTACCTACGAATAGATTCCTACTGTTCGTACCTACTAATAGATTCCTACTGTTCGTACCTACGAATAGATTAATGAGGTTCCTACTGTCAGAAATCTGAAGTGTGGGGGCAACGAAGTGGACCGGGTCCAGCTAGTATAAAATATAAAATAAAATAAAATAAAATAAAACAAAATAAAATAAAATAAAATAAAATAAAATAAAATAAAATAAAATAAAACAAAATAAAATAAAATAAAATAAAATAAAATAAAATAAAATAAAATAAAATAAAATAAAATAAAATAACATAAAATAAACATGGGGTCAACCATTTGCACTAGGTTTGAATATGAAACGGATAACGTTATAAGTGTGTGCAATAAATTCTCAAAAATCTCAGAAAAAGAATTGTCTGAATCCTTGTTAGAGACAAAGTTAGAGTCGCTAGAAGAAGATTGGCACAATGTCCGTAGTGCATTTGAGAGTGTATATTTGGCAGACAACAAAGTAGTAGATCAAATATTCAAGCAGGAAGCAAAAGAAATGTTTGAATCCACTCGGGAAGAATATCAGATAACTAAGGCTAAAATGCTGGATATTCTTAAGCGAAAGAGAACTTTTTCAAATGGTGCACAAAGAGCGGAAATGACGAATCCCTCATTACTTCATAGTTCGACCATGTACCCGGTAAATACAACTTTTGATACATCAGAAATATGCATTAAGGTTCCTCCTTGTGACACACAAGACTTTTATGGAAGCTATGAAGAATGGCCGGCCTTTAGGGATATGTTTACTGCCATATATGGCAATCACCCTCGACTTACGTCGGCGCAAAAGTTATATCATTTGCGAAATAAAACTAAGGGCGAGGCGGGAAGAATAGTTGACAAATACCCTTTGTCAGATCAGAATTTCACACTAGCCTGGGACGCCTTACGAACAAGATATGAGAATAAAAGAGTCCTAGTTGACAATCAGTTGACGATTCTGTTTAACATCGCTCCCGCGCGATCTGAGAGTAGCCAAGACATAAGAAGAATCCAATCAACGGTAAGTGATTGTCTCGCAATACTTACTGCACATGGAGTCGAAGTAGAACAGTGGGACCCGATACTTATTTATTTATGTTCAACGAAGCTTCCAGTTGAAACGTTAACTTTATGGGAACAGTCCCTAGAATCTCATTCTGAGTTACCACAATGGTCACAAATGGAAGAATTTTTGATAAACCGTCATCAGGTGGTGGAGAGGATAGACGTCCTAAGACACCAACAAATACCATTAGAATCGCGATCAGAAACGATACCACAAAGTAATTCCAAGGTTGCACAGTCGAACGGCTGCAAGCTTTGTGGTAAGAATCATTTTTTGAGGAATTGTCTAAAATTCGGTGGTTTACCGGTGAAACAGCGGATAGATTTTGTACGTGATAATGGGTATTGTAACAATTGCCTGATGATTGGTCATAGCAGTCAAGAATGTAGAAGCATGCATAGATGTACGTATTGTAGGAAGAATCACCACACTAAATTACATCTAGTGAGAACAAATCCTATTCAAAGACCACCATTGCAATCAACGAATGATAATTTAAATCCATTCCGCTCGGGAAGGGATCAACAGACATCCTCACATGTCATGACAGACGAAAATGCTGAAGAACAACCATGTTGTTCAAACTCGGCTACTCACGTGTCTAATGTACAAACTCATATGTCCATGAATGATGAAGACATTGTTCTGCCAACTGCGTTAATTCATATTAGACAGGCAGGGGAGATATTCACTATACGAGCTCTGATAGACACTGCATCCAAAAGGTCGTTTCTGACAAAGAAAATAGTGAAAAGGCTAGGTATAAGAACAGAGGATGCTAATTTCAAAATAAGCGGCCTAAGTGGAACAGTGGTAGCAAATTCTAGCAAGATATGTAGTGTCACGCTATACGCAGAAATGCACAATTTCGTGCATGATACTGAGGTAATAGTGGTGAGCAATTTGACTAGTTTGTTACCTTCGCGTACCATTTCGGTTACCGATCTGAGCCAAGTGAGTCATTTAGAACTCGCTGATCCTGGATTCCTAACATCGGGTCAGGTTGACATGCTCCTAGGCAGTGACGTAATTCCTTACATCATCTTGGAAGGAACACAAAGAAACGTACTAGGAGATATGGTGGCCCAGAATTCCGTATACGGATGGTATATCTACGGTCCGGTAAAACCAAATTCCATATCCCTTGCAATGGTTGATGTCGAACCATTGGAGGAAGATATTGGAGTGTTACTCAGAAAATTCTGGGAACAAGAAGAAGTCTCTCTTATGCCAATTGTGTCTGAATCGGATATAGTTTGCGAGGAATTCTATAGCAAAACAACATATAGACGTTCAGATGGAAGATATGTTGTTAGATTGCCCTTTAAGAAGGAATTTCCCGATTCGTTGTTTTTGGACTCTTCACGATTCATAGCCAAGCGTCAGTATGAGCACTTAGAAGCAAAGAATTTGAAAGAACAACATCTTTCTAAAGTATACAACGATGTTTTGAACGAATACTGGACACTAGGTCATATGCAAAAAACGGGATCTAAAGAGATTTGTTATGAAGGCAAATACTACTCGTATTATTTACCGCATCACGCAGTCTTTCGTCCGGAAAGCGCGAGTACAAAGGTTCGAGTAGTTTTCAACGGTTCAAGGAAAACGAAAAGTTCCTTTGCGTTGAATGATGTTCTGCATGTAGGTCCGATATTGCAGAAAGATCTTACTTCTGTCATTTTGAATTGGCGGCAGTATGAATTTGTATTTAATGGAGACATTGAGAAAATGTATCGCCAGATAATGGTGGATGAAACTGATCGCCCGTATCAGAGAATATTATTTAGAAAGAATCCTAGCGGACCGATAGAAGATTACGAACTGTGCACGGTCACTTTCGGTATTAATTGCGCTCCTTATTTAGCAATACGCACGTTATTGCAGTTAGCTTCGGATTCAGAAGTCGAGAATCCAGTGGCTTCTAGAATTCTGCGAAAAGAGATTTATGTGGATGACATATTAACAGGGGGCCACACAGTCGCCTCAGCTCTAGAGGCGCAACGGCAGCTTCTACGCACGCTAGATTCTGCCGGCTTTCCTCTAAGGAAAGTAACAGCAAATCATTCTGATCTCCTGAAAGAAATTGCCACTCAAGACATTTTACGAGAAGACTTTTTAAAGATTGAGGATACAAGCTCCACAAAAACATTAGGTATTCGATGGAATGCTTTAACCGATTCCTTCTCATACTGCGCGGAGCCACTAATGATGGAAACTTGTACGACAAAGAGAAAGATATTATCCGCTGTATCGAAATTATTCGATCCCGCTGGGTGGGTAACGACTATCATTATACAGGCAAAAATACTATTACAAGATTTATGGCTAGATGGATTGGAATGGGACGAAGAAATAAACGCATCCATTCTGTCGAAATGGAGCGTATTCATTCAACAATTAAAAGATATTGAGGCAATCAAAATACCACGATGGGTTCACTTTCGCCCGGAAAGTAATATAGAAATTCACGGGTTTTGTGATGCCTCTGAAAAGGCCTTTTGTGCTACTGTGTATATTCGGAACGAAAATAGGTCACAGTGTTCCGTCCATTTACTTGTGGCAAAAAGCAGAGTGGCGCCATTGAAAAAAATTAGCTTGCCAAGATTGGAGTTATGTGGGGCTGAATTGCTTTCGAAATTGGTGAGTCATACAGTCTCAACGTTAGAGTATGGGAATGTCACAAAGCATTTGTGGACAGACTCCACTATAGTCTTAGCGTGGCTTAAAAAACCACCTTCATCGTGGAACACCTATGTGGCAAATCGAACCACTAACATTCTTCAGAGTGTTGGAGATGCAACTTGGAGACATGTATCGTCTGAATGCAATCCGGCTGACATTGGGACTAGAGGATGCGGATCCCTACAACTGGAACACAATTCCTTGTGGTGGAACGGCCCAGCTTGGCTACTAAGTCAGTCAGATTCTTGGCCAAAATCTATCCCGCCTTCTGTAGATCCACCCGAAAAAAGAAGTGTTAAAGTATACCACATACATCAACAAATTGACAACAACATAATGGATAGATTTTCTTCGTATCCTCGAGCATTGTCTGTTTGTGCCTACATGTATCGGTTTATAAATTCCACGCGGAAAGATTTAAAGGGTTGTGTAATCAAAGATCAAATGCTTACACAGTCAGAGCTTACACACGCTAAGACTAAGCTTATTCAGATTTCACAACGTTCATATTTTGCTCAGGAGTATGATGACCTCCGTAATTCGAAACCAATATCCAAACAGAGCACGCTCCGTGCACTGAACCCATTTCTGGATAGTAGGGGTGTCATACGAGTTAACGGTAGGCTGGCCAATGCCACATTAACATATGACGAACGGTTCCCAATTATACTACCTAATTCGTCGCAATTATGTCGTATCTTTCTCGAGTTCGTGCACACCACACTTTTGCATGCAGATATTTCTCTCATGATGAACGCTGTTCGAAGTGAATTCTATATTCCAAGTCTTAAACGCTCGGTTAAGAAATGTGTACATCAATGCATAACCTGTGTCAGATACAAACAGAAGATGAAGTCTCAAATCATGGGAGCCTTGCCGGAGGAAAGGTCCTCTTTGTCTCTGCCATTTACGTATGTCGGAGTCGATTTCGCGGGTCCATTTCAAGTTAAGGCAGGTACATTGAGAAACTCACCCTTTATGAAATCCTATGCATGTATATTTATCTGTTTCTCGTGTAAGGCAATTCACTTAGAAGCATGTTCGAGCTTATCTGCCGATGCCTTTCTCGCCACATTCGCGAGATTTATAGGAAGACGAGGGCTGCCCAAGTGTCTTATGTCTGATAATGGCACTAATTTTGTCGGGGCAAGCCGTACATTCCTAAAAGAATATATGAGTTTTTTGAAGCTGTCTGCTAAGGAGGCAACAGAGAAATATGCCGTACAAGGTTTTGAATGGAAATTCATTCCTCCTAGCGCACCACATATGGGCGGTTTATGGGAAGCCGGCGTAAAAAGCTTCAAAACTCACTTTAAAAAGATTGTCGGAGGACAGAAATTTAATTTTGAGGAATTTTGCACTATACTTGTACGAATTGAAAGTGTACTTAATTCCCGGCCAATATCGCCGTTATCAGAAGACCCAGATGATCTGCAGGCTTTAACACCTGGTCATTTTATTCGAGGTGGTCCTTTATTGTTTGCACCTGAACTACCTGCGGACAATCTGTCCCTCATCAATCGCTGGGAAAAATTGAAGGCCCTTCATCATAAGTTCAGTAAGAGATGGAAGACAGAATACCTCCATGAGCTACATAAACGATACAAATGGCAATGTCCAAAACAAGATTTAAAAAAGGGGGATTTCGTTATAGTAAAAGATGAGTTGTTACCACCCAACGAGTGGAGAATGGGTCGAATTGAATCGGTACATAAAGGTTTTGACAGTCGTGTGCGAGTCGCCGATGTTAAAACATCTTCCGGGGTCATAACACGACCGATAGTGAAACTGTGCGTTTTACCTATATGCGAAAAATCCGTAGACTAGCAAGTCCGTTGCTATATGTTGTGTTGTCCACACTAAGTATGATTAATAATCCATCACCCGTATGGGATCCATTTTTTCTCTCTTCTTCGTTTTTTTTTTTTCTTCTCTCTCTTTTTTTCTTCTTCTTTAATTTCTTTGAGGTCTCTCACAGCAAGAATATGGACAACGAAATCAATGAACAATGCTTGGTGTGCTTCCGGTTCCACCCATTGAGATTTTGTGGCATTTTTAAAAAGATGACCGCCAGGCAGCGTACCTATGCTGTACGCGTACATAAATACTGTGTTAACTGCTTGGCGTCGTCCCATTTGATGAGAGAGTGTACTTCGCCCGGATGTTGTCGGGTATGTGGGGAGCTACATCACACCTTGTTGCACCCTGAAGACGTCCCAAAGGCGCACCAAAACGTGCAGCAATGGTTGCGGAGTATGGGTGCGTTGTCAGCCACAGGGACCTCTAACCGAAGCTCGAATTCGGGCACCGCCTTTAGGCGCCAAATCGAGCAGAGGAGATCCGTTCAGGACAGACTGGGAGTAAGAGGTCAACAGCAACAGCGCCAACATCAACAACGCCAACAACAACAGCGCCAACAACAGCAACGTCAACAACAGCAACGTCAACAACAACAGCGCCAACAACAACAGCGCCAACAACAACAGCGTCAGCAACGTCAACAACAGCAGCAACGTCAACAACAGCAGCAACGTCAGCAGCAAAATCGTCGGCATCCAAATCGACAGCAGCCACCGCGTCAACAACAACAGCAGCCTCAACCACAGCAACAACAGCCACAGCCACTACAACCACAAAGCCCGCATCGGGCCCCAGTAATCTCCCAGGATCCGAACATTCTGCAGTGCCTGAGCGCTGTGTCCGAGGGCCAAGAGGGTAACCAAGCGATGATGAGACAGATTCTGGCAGCGTTGGGGAAGATTGCTGGGGCACTTAATGTTGCAGCCATGCAAGGGGGGCGGCATGTTGGGGATCATCCCAACCCCCTCGATGACGATATTGATATGGATTTAATCGATTTGT
Organism: Eudasyphora cyanicolor; assembly: GCA_963930755.1. NCBI lineage: Eukaryota > Metazoa > Arthropoda > Insecta > Diptera > Muscidae > Eudasyphora > Eudasyphora cyanicolor. The sequence continues at coordinate 99,743,194 of OZ005737.1, forward strand.
AATAACCGATATCGTCATCGAGGAAATTGCGGTCTCCAGGAAGAAGAAGAGTTTTTTGAGAGGACTTCACTTGTATTTGTGCCTTTGAAGTCGAATATTACTATTAAATAAAACGACCGCCCGTGTCACATTTTTTACCAAACCCCTACGTTATTGTTTTCTCCATCACAATCAAAGCTCACGTAAGTATCGCTCGAATACTTGTGTGTCATTTGTGTTTGTCGTGTGGGTTTCATTTCTGCTCAACTTAACTCAGTTGTTTGTTGTTGCCTCCCGAGCAACGACATTTTTTACAGGCTTCTACTACGCTCCCGTCGAGTAGAACCCAACAGATCTGCCGATCTTGGCAAGATTCTGTTCAGTTTTAATTGTTTGGTAGAATTGACTGCAGTTTCGATAGACACCACTCTATCATCTTCAGAATTCAGTAGCAATAGTGTATGTCTTTAACTTAAATCAGCTGAAATACTTGAGGAAGCAGTAAATTGAATTTAACAAGAACTGCTAACCAAACCCGTATTTTGCCGAACTAAGTCAACATACTAAAACTCTCATACCAATACATTTTTGTTTTTTGCTTGGGTTCGCATCGCGAACCACGAAAACAAATGTAGTTTTGTCAACGGCCAATGCCGACGTCATCGTACCTCATGTGTTTGTATGTGTTGTTGTTATTTATTGTTGGTCTGTGCTTTTGTTATTCAGTCAGAATTTATTTGGTTTGAGACCATATGTTCCATTTACTTTCTGTCTATTCCAAGAAAGTAATAGAAACAAATACAAAAATTGGTAGAGAGTTTTAATTGCTTGGTAGAATTGACTGCAGTTTCGATAGACACCACTCTATCATCTTCAGAATTCAGTAGCAATAGTGTATGTCTTTAACTTAAATCAGCTGAAATACTTGAGGAAGCAGTAAATTGAATTTAACAAGAACTGCTAACCAAACCCGTATTTTGCCGAACTAAGTCAACATACTAAAACTCTCATACCAATACATTTTTGTTTTTTGCTTGGGTTCGCATCGCGAACCACGAAAACAAATGTAGTTTTGTCAACGGCCAATGCCGACGTCATCGTACCTCATGTGTTTGTATGTGTTGTTGTTATTTATTGTTGGTCTGTGCTTTTGTTATTCAGTCAGAATTTATTTGGTTTGAGACCATATGTTCCATTTACTTTCTGTCTATTCCAAGAAAGTAATAGAAACAAATACAAAAATTGGTAGAGAGTTTTAATTGCTTGGTAGAATTGACTGCAGTTTCGATAGACACCACTCTATCATCTTCAGAATTCAGTAGCAATAGTGTATGTCTTTAACTTAAATCAGCTGAAATACTTGAGGAAGCAGTAAATTGAATTTAACAAGAACTGCTAACCAAACCCGTATTTTGCCGAACTAAGTCAACATACTAAAACTCTCATACCAATACATTTTTGTTTTTTGCTTGGGTTCGCATCGCGAACCACGAAAACAAATGTAGTTTTGTCAACGGCCAATGCCGACGTCATCGTACCTCATGTGTTTGTATGTGTTGTTGTTATTTATTGTTGGTCTGTGCTTTTGTTATTCAGTCAGAATTTATTTGGTTTGAGACCATATGTTCCATTTACTTTCTGTCTATTCCAAGAAAGTAATAGAAACAAATACAAAAATTGGTAGAGAGTTTTAATTGCTTGGTAGAATTGACTGCAGTTTCGATAGACACCACTCTATCATCTTCAGAATTCAGTAGCAATAGTGTATGTCTTTAACTTAAATCAGCTGAAATACTTGAGGAAGCAGTAAATTGAATTTAACAAGAACTGCTAACCAAACCCGTATTTTGCCGAACTAAGTCAACATACTAAAACTCTCATACCAATACATTTTTGTTTTTTGCTTGGGTTCGCATCGCGAACCACGAAAACAAATGTAGTTTTGTCAACGGCCAATGCCGACGTCATCGTACCTCATGTGTTTGTATGTGTTGTTGTTATTTATTGTTGGTCTGTGCTTTTGTTATTCAGTCAGAATTTATTTGGTTTGAGACCATATGTTCCATTTACTTTCTGTCTATTCCAAGAAAGTAATAGAAACAAATACAAAAATTGGTAGAGAGTTTTAATTGCTTGGTAGAATTGACTGCAGTTTCGATAGACACCACTCTATCATCTTCAGAATTCAGTAGCAATAGTGTATGTCTCTAACTTAAATCAGCTGAAATACTTGAGGAAGCAGTAAATTGAATTTAACAAGAACTGCTAACCAAACCCGTATTTTGCCGAACTAAGTCAACATACTAAAACTCTCATACCAATACATTTTTGTTTTTTGCTTGGGTTCGCATCGCGAACCACGAAAACAAATGTAGTTTTGTCAACGGCCAATGCCGACGTCATCGTACCTCATGTGTTTGTATGTGTTGTTGTTATTTATTGTTGGTCTGTGCTTTTGTTATTCAGTCAGAATTTATTTGGTTTGAGACCATATGTTCCATTTACTTTCTGTCTATTCCAAGAAAGTAATAGAAACAAATACAAAAATTGGTAGAGAGTTTTAATTGCTTGGTAGAATTGACTGCAGTTTCGATAGACACCACTCTATCATCTTCAGAATTCAGTAGCAATAGTGTATGTCTTTAACTTAAATCAGCTGAAATACTTGAGGAAGCAGTAAATTGAATTTAACAAGAACTACTAACCAAACCCGTATTTTGCCGAACTAAGTCAACATACTAAAACTCTCATACCAATACATTTTTGTTTTTTGCTTGGGTTCGCATCGCGAACCACGAAAACAAATGTAGTTTTGTCAACGGCCAATGCCGACGTCATCGTACCTCATGTGTTTGTATGTGTTGTTGTTATTTATTGTTGGTCTGTGCTTTTGTTATTCAGTCAGAATTTATTTGGTTTGAGACCATATGTTCCATTTACTTTCTGTCTATTCCAAGAAAGTAATAGAAACAAATACAAAAATTGGTAGAGAGTTTTAATTGCTTGGTAGAATTGACTGCAGTTTCGATAGACACCACTCTATCATCTTCAGAATTCAGTAGCAATAGTGTATGTCTTTAACTTAAATCAGCTGAAATACTTGAGGAAGCAGTAAATTGAATTTAACAAGAACTGCTAACCAAACCCGTATTTTGCCGAACTAAGTCAACATACTAAAACTCTCATACCAATACATTTTTGTTTTTTGCTTGGGTTCGCATCGCGAACCACGAAAACAAATGTAGTTTTGTCAACGGCCAATGCCGACGTCATCGTACCTCATGTGCTTGTATGTGTTGTTGTTATTTATTGTTGGTCTGTGCTTTTGTTATTCAGTCAGAATTTATTTGGTTTGAGACCATATGTTCCATTTACTTTCTGTCTATTCCAAGAAAGTAATAGAAACAAATACAAAAATTGGTAGAGAGTTTTAATTGCTTGGTAGAATTGACTGCAGTTTCGATAGACACCACTCTATCATCTTCAGAATTCAGTAGCAATAGTGTATGTCTTTAACTTAAATCAGCTGAAATACTTGAGGAAGCAGTAAATTGAATTTAACAAGAACTACTAACCAAACCCGTATTTTGCCGAACTAAGTCAACATACTAAAACTCTCATACCAATACATTTTTGTTTTTTGCTTGGGTTCGCATCGCGAACCACGAAAACAAATGTAGTTTTGTCAACGGCCAATGCCGACGTCATCGTACCTCATGTGTTTGTATGTGTTGTTGTTATTTATTGTTGGTCTGTGCTTTTGTTATTCAGTCAGAATTTATTTGGTTTGAGACCATATGTTCCATTTACTTTCTGTCTATTCCAAGAAAGTAATAGAAACAAATACAAAAATTGGTAGAGAGTTTTAATTGCTTGGTAGAATTGACTGCAGTTTCGATAGACACCACTCTATCATCTTCAGAATTCAGTAGCAATAGTGTATGTCTTTAACTTAAATCAGCTGAAATACTTGAGGAAGCAGTAAATTGAATTTAACAAGAACTACTAACCAAACCCGTATTTTGCCGAACTAAGTCAACATACTAAAACTCTCATACCAATACATTTTTGTTTTTTGCTTGGGTTCGCATCGCGAACCACGAAAACAAATGTAGTTTTGTCAACGGCCAATGCCGACGTCATCGTACCTCATGTGTTTGTATGTGTTGTTGTTATTTATTGTTGGTCTGTGCTTTTGTTATTCAGTCAGAATTTATTTGGTTTGAGACCATATGTTCCATTTACTTTCTGTCTATTCCAAGAAAGTAATAGAAACAAATACAAAAATTGGTAGAGAGTTTTAATTGCTTGGTAGAATTGACTGCAGTTTCGATAGACACCACTCTATCATCTTCAGAATTCAGTAGCAATAGTGTATGTCTTTAACTTAAATCAGCTGAAATACTTGAGGAAGCAGTAAATTGAATTTAACAAGAACTGCTAACCAAACCCGTATTTTGCCGAACTAAGTCAACATAATAAAACTCTCATACCAATACATTTTTGTTTTAAAACTCTCTACCAATTTTTGTATTTGTTTCTATTACTTTCTTGGAATAGACAGAAAGTAAATGGAACATATGGTCTCAAACCAAATAAATTCTGACTGAATAACAAAAGCACAGACCAACAATAAATAACAACAACACATACAAACACATGAGGTACGATGACGTCGGCATTGGCCGTTGACAAAACTACATTTGTTTTCGTGGTTCGCGATGCGAACCCAAGCAAAAAACAAAAATGTATTGGTATGAGAGTTTTAGTATGTTGACTTAGTTCGGCAAAATACGGGTTTGGTTAGCAGTTCTTGTTAAATTCAATTTACTGCTTCCTCAAGTATTTCAGCTGATTTAAGTTAAAGACATACACTATTGCTACTGAATTCTGAAGATGATAGAGTGGTGTCTATCGAAACTGCAGTCAATTCTACCAAGCAATTAAAACTCTCTACCAATTTTTGTATTTGTTTCTATTACTTTCTTGGAATAGACAGAAAGTAAATGGAACATATGGTCTCAAACCAAATAAATTCTGACTGAATAACAAAAGCACATACCAACAATAAATAACAACAACACATACAAACACATGAGGTACGATGACGTCGGCATTGGCCGTTGACAAAACTACATTTGTTTTCGTGGTTCGCGATGCGAACCCAAGCAAAAAACAAAAATGTATTGGTATGGGAGTTTTAGTATGTTGACTTAGTTCGGCAAAATACGGGTTTGGTTAGCAGTTCTTGTTAAATTCAATTTACTGCTTCCTCAAGTATTTCAGCTGATTTAAGTTAAAGACATACACTATTGCTACTGAATTCTGAAGATGATAGAGTGGTGTCTATCGAAACTGCAGTCAATTCTACCAAGCAATTAAAACTCTCTACCAATTTTTGTATTTGTTTCTATTACTTTCTTGGAATAGACAGAAAGTAAATGGAACATATGGTCTCAAACCAAATAAATTCTGACTGAATAACAAAAGCACAGACCAACAATAAATAACAACAACACATACAAACACATGAGGTACGATGACGTCGGCATTGGCCGTTGACAAAACTACATTTGTTTTCGTGGTTCGCGATGCGAACCCAAGCAAAAAACAAAAATGTATTGGTATGAGAGTTTTAGTATGTTGACTTAGTTCGGCAAAATACGGGTTTGGTTAGCAGTTCTTGTTAAATTCAATTTACTGCTTCCTCAAGTATTTCAGCTGATTTAAGTTAAAGACATACACTATTGCTACTGAATTCTGAAGATGATAGAGTGGTGTCTATCGAAACTGCAGTCAATTCTACCAAGCAATTAAAACTCTCTACCAATTTTTGTATTTGTTTCTATTACTTTCTTGGAATAGACAGAAAGTAAATGGAACATATGGTCTCAAACCAAATAAATTCTGACTGAATAACAAAAGCACAGACCAACAATAAATAACAACAACACATACAAACACATGAGGTACGATGACGTCGGCATTGGCCGTTGACAAAACTACATTTGTTTTCGTGGTTCGCGATGCGAACCCAAGCAAAAAACAAAAATGTATTGGTATGAGAGTTTTAGTATGTTGACTTAGTTCGGCAAAATACGGGTTTGGTTAGCAGTTCTTGTTAAATTCAATTTACTGCTTCCTCAAGTATTTCAGCTGATTTAAGTTAAAGACATACACTATTGCTACTGAATTCTGAAGATGATAGAGTGGTGTCTATCGAAACTGCAGTCAATTCTACCAAGCAATTAAAACTCTCTACCAATTTTTGTATTTGTTTCTATTACTTTCTTGGAATAGACAGAAAGTAAATGGAACATATGGTCTCAAACCAAATAAATTCTGACTGAATAACAAAAGCACAGACCAACAATAAATAACAACAACACATACAAACACATGAGGTACGATGACGTCGGCATTGGCCGTTGACAAAACTACATTTGTTTTCGTGGTTCGCGATGCGAACCCAAGCAAAAAACAAAAATGTATTGGTATGAGAGTTTTAGTATGTTGACTTAGTTCGGCAAAATACGGGTTTGGTTAGCAGTTCTTGTTAAATTCAATTTACTGCTTCCTCAAGTATTTCAGCTGATTTAAGTTAAAGACATACACTATTGCTACTGAATTCTGAAGATGATAGAGTGGTGTCTATCGAAACTGCAGTCAATTCTACCAAGCAATTAAAACTCTCTACCAATTTTTGTATTTGTTTCTATTACTTTCTTGGAATAGACAGAAAGTAAATGGAACATATGGTCTCAAACCAAATAAATTCTGACTGAATAACAAAAGCACAGACCAACAATAAATAACAACAACACATACAAACACATGAGGTACGATGACGTCGGCATTGGCCGTTGACAAAACTACATTTGTTTTCGTGGTTCGCGATGCGAACCCAAGCAAAAAACAAAAATGTATTGGTATGAGAGTTTTAGTATGTTGACTTAGTTCGGCAAAATACGGGTTTGGTTAGCAGTTCTTGTTAAATTCAATTTACTGCTTCCTCAAGTATTTCAGCTGATTTAAGTTAAAGACATACACTATTGCTACTGAATTCTGAAGATGATAGAGTGGTGTCTATCGAAACTGCAGTCAATTCTACCAAGCAATTAAAACTCTCTACCAATTTTTGTATTTGTTTCTATTACTTTCTTGGAATAGACAGAAAGTAAATGGAACATATGGTCTCAAACCAAATAAATTCTGACTGAATAACAAAAGCACAGACCAACAATAAATAACAACAACACATAACTATATGTTCAGAAAATCTAATAGACGAAATACAGGAATGGAGGGTCCCCAAAGAACATTCTTTTTCCGATGTTTCTAATATAAAAAAGTTCCTTTCAAAAACCCACACCCGAACCGAAACAATGGAAGACGATATGGGCAGAAGAGTAGAATCAACTGAAGAAATGGTAAGACTGCTGATGAACAACCATTCTCCACAAGGTACACTGATAGAAAAACCGTTCGTCACCATGACGAATCAGTTTCGTCAATATATCTTCGTACTGGTGACGATAAGTTTCGTACATGCGAAGTTTTTGTACGTCAATAGAACGATAGAACATCAACCCATATTTTTTCTGTTCTATATGCGTTCTGATTACCTTTTTTAAATAAGTTGTTGTTAAAGTTTAATATAAAAAATCTAATAATGGTCTTGAACGGTGCTCGTCGTGATAAATGGAATTCGTCGTGGTGATGAATGGGATTCGTCTGTTGGCAAATACATTACTTGATGAGATTATTTTTGATTCAAAATATCAGAAGTAATGAAGACTTCTCGTTCGTTTGCTTTAAGTCTTTCCTGATAAGAACTGCGTTTCGAACCGAATAATCACAACTGAACAGGTAAAAGCAGTCAAGTAATTTTATTTTCCATACCGTTTTTAATGGTCTAAAACCAGAAGAATATTTATTAAATTTTTAAAATTTGAATAGTCGGGGGCATGAATTCGTCGTGGTGATGAATGGGATTCGTCGTGGTGATGAATGGAATTCGTCGTGGTGAAGAATGGGATCATCGTGATTATGAATGGGATTCGTCGTGGTAATGAAATCGACTCATCGTAGAAATGAAATGTGGTCATCCTGAGGACGAAAGTTTTTGGAAACAGAGATTCATCATGGTGACGAACAAATTCATCAAGAGGATTATTCCGTACCTTAGCTGACTTCTGACGAAAAAATTATCGTGATGATGTACAAATTCGTCGTCATGCCGAAGCTTTTTCTATCAGTGTACTACGGGACATACAGCGATACCGGACTTCAGGGAAAATGAATCACAATAACGTTATATCATTGCAGACCATTTAAGGCATCAGGACCTGATGGAATATTTCCGGCACTACTACAGATGGAGGCGGATTACATATCAACTCATCTAGACGTTGTTTGTCACTGCATGCCTAAAATTCGCATATACAGCGAATAAAAATAATCCTTTCACCACACAAGCAGCGTTGTCAAAAATCTTTAATGAATAGAGCTTTTTACCCTTTTCCATTCTTAAAAATATTTTCTCCCGCATTACTTTAATTAACATAAGCTTTTTTAGTGACTTGTTTTACAAAATTCAATGTTTGTAATCTTCTGTAGCTTTATCATTTTTGCACCAATCTGGGTTGGCGCAAAATTTTGGTATTAAAATTAACTAAAGTCCTAAATAATAAAAAATTAAATTGTATTTGCTGGAAATTGTATTTGAAGTAAAGACAAAAAATTTCATTGATTTAGAGATGGTGTAGTCTTCAGTCTTACGACATTTTATTCAGTGCGTATGGATGCTCCTTCCGGTTTGCCATCTACGCGCTATTCGGTGAAGAAAGTGAAATTAATACATATAAGGAAAACTAACTAAACCTAAGCAACGTCGACCAAAATATGTCACTTTCAAGTTTTCTTCTATTTTGTTTGAAAGTGCATATGACATATTTTGATCTCTATTAAGTTCAATATTATTCAATTCCTCCAATTCGAAGTAAAGTTTTTACTAAATTCCATGATAATGTGTACCCAAACTAAAATAACATTTAAAATTTTGATGTGACCTGTAAACTCCAAATTTTCATACTTTGGTTAAGAGTGTTTGCATAACACAACGAAATGTAGAGTAAAATCTTTTATGTATAAGTATACTTAGTAGGGACATACGTACTGTTTAACGTATAAGGTTCCATTTTAAAATTATTGAATTTGTTAATTCGATTGATTTATTTTTTGCTCAATGTGACATCACATTATTTCAATCATTATATATATTTAAACATTTGAATTGAATTCCCTTAATTATAAATACAACCTTGAATTGCATTGTTCTAAAAACCCATTATTTAGTATGTAAGGATGGCAGCAACCATCATTTACTTTATCCGTGAGTGATGTTCGGCCTTCTCCGAGGTTGCCTGCGATGAATAGCATACTTCCTCAGTCTTCTTTTCTCCCGACCGTCACCAGCATCACATCACATACTCTCATATTAATAAATGTAAGTTATCATCCGAAAAAGCAGTTTTTCATTTCGCTTAGGAAGAAGAAGCATCCCCGGAGTATTAGTGTCCCCGCAAATAAACTCTTAAGACTGGAATTGAGTCCAGTCCATATTGAAAGCTAGTGTCCTCAGACAAACCCTTCGTCATCTCACATTGGAATCTAAGTTCCACAGGCAACACCTCGTCATATCGATCTGGAACCTAAGTTCCACCACAGTAGGATCTCTTCGATGTACATAAATCCCCACAGCGAGTTTAAGCTCAAATCAATGTTGCAGCTAGACCAGTGAAAGAGCTGAGGTAGCCACAACATTCCACACGTACTGTTACACACCTATTATGCTATAACATTAAAAGTAATAAATCCTTTTGGACCAAATTTATTGTATATATTTATTGATATATATTGTATAAGTATACAAAAAGCAAGCACTCATTTGAAATGTCCTCTTTTGGGCTTAACACATGCCTTAAGTCGCACTGACCAATCATCAATAGCTGCACGCACCTCGTCCCTTTGGGAAAGTGACCACAGCACGAATCAGAGCAATCTTAAGAGAATCGATGTTTGGGTATCTTTTGTGGGAGACCTTGTCCTCTAAAACTGGCCACAATTTGTAATCCGGTGGGTTTAAATCAAGGCTGCCAGAGAGCCATTTTTCAGAAGAAATGAAAGCTGGCAAATTGTTTTAATGCCATGCCTGGGTCAAACACTATATCATTTCGTTTGTTCAATTTTTCTTGCACGCTAAAATTTGTTTTATCTGTGAACAAGATTTTTTTGTCATCTCCAGTCTCCTCAAACAGTTGTATGCACCGGTAGATAAACATGAGACTAATCCCAAGCGGGCAGAGCGTTTTGAAAATGTTGTTTTTTCATTCCATATTTAAAAAGCGCTACAAAACCGATACCTTTTCTCATTATCTGAACACTCCATAGTGAAAAGTGAAGCAATTTTTAATTACCGTTACAAACTAACGCTACAGAGGTTAGGTTTCATAATCCATGTGGTAAGGGTAGGGTATGTCCAATTCCACTATTGTATAGGGCAGGGCTGTGAAGTCGAAGTCGGCGTTGTTTTTGCAGCTTTCGTGAAATTATACCTTCCAATAAATACATTGTATATTTTTAAAATATTTTGTATAAATATATGTATATAATTGTTTCAGTACATTTTATAAAATCGATCTCGGAGTCGTAGCCGGAGTCGCAATCGGAGTCGGAGTCGACTCCGAGATGAATTTTGCAAAATTATCTAATTCAACTATTTTCGCGTTCAAAAATTTCGATTGATATGTATGTAATATAAATATAAATATAAACATATTTATACCAAAGAAGTAAAAAAAAAAATAAATGTATGCATTTGAAAGTATCATTTGGGTATTGGTATCAGCCCTGGTATTGGGTGTGTAACAGTTTATGTCCCTACTAAGTATGTTCACACTGAGAATAAAAACGTATCATAACTCGGACTTTTAAATTTTGATTAGAATACAAAATTTGACTAGAATACAAATGTCATTGCTTAAAAAAGTTTATAATTTTCCTTAAAAAAAAAAACATAAAAAAATTATTAACAGTCGTTGAATAAATGACAAAGGACAAACTAAACCGACTCAGAAAGTGATTCACGGTATAATAAATAATGTGAGTAACCCTTCTCCTGACATATGTATACACAAAGTCAAATAGTCTGTACCACAGTGTAGAGTGAGGTAAAAAAATGTGCTGTGAACATATTTTCTTGGAATCAAAACATGAAAGTATCCTCCACAATTTGGGTACTGGTATATTTTGGCAATTTTAGGACAAAGTAAAACTGAAAATACGATATGTCCGTATTCGTGTTGGCGGTATCAGAACGGTTTGTAAACAGGAGTGATCCAGCAGTGAGTGTGACATTTACGGCCTTTTTCTGTATTTTCAACGAAAGTCCTTGCGAGCGAAAACCAGTTCACTTTCGTCAGGAATCAAGTTTCCCTAAGGTTCGTTCGTTGGTTCGCCGGGCCTTACGTCTATGACGTTAGCAACTTACCAATTGGAAAACAATTTAATTGGCAGATCAATAATTCACAACTTTTTTTGTCATTGTTCCTATCTGTCGACAAATAAAACAAAGTGACTCGATCCGACATTTGTGTTCGCCCAGATGACAGCGAAGAGATATAGAGAACCCAAAATTTGACGTGTTCGTACGAGTTCATTATCGTGCGATTTGTCGCTGCTGCTGTTTGTAGTCCGGCAGGCGAACGAAAGCAAATTTTCATGTTACAGAATCAGACTGTTAGCTAAATTGGCAGTAATCGCGGAAATAAGAGCTTTAGGTCCCACATTATACACAGCGTTCCTCAAGGGTTAAAAAGTTTGACTACTTTGACGCCAAAAACTGTAATGAGATTTTGTTCATGATCATCCCCTCTACTCAACTATGAAGAGATCAAAATCGGATCTGCTTCGCTCCGCGATATATCGCGAAAGCAAAATAAAACGTCGCCACGAGCCCGGGCATCGTTACAAATACATACAGCAATTGTTGTTGCTTTAGTTGCTCATAATTTTTTTCCAATTCGTTACATTTATTATTGAATCTTTCATAACACTATGCAACAAAAAAAATTTGTTTGTGTCCCAGACCTAAAAATTATTTTTTTTGTATAGATTGTGACATACTGTTATATAAAATCAAAACCAAAAAATCTTTGGATAAATGTAGAACTTATAGCCCTTTTGGTAGATGTAAGAGAATTTCAAAAATTTTTTTTTTTAATTTCTGTTTAAATAGCGATTTTAGTTGTTATTTCTTGCCAATTTTTTCATAATTTTTTAACAAATCATTAATCATTGTTTCATATTGCGGGCTTTTATTGGATCCAATTTGAAACTACAAGCTTAAACCATCTCCATGCTGCAATTTCATCCGACGTCAAATATGATTCGAAATTTACATCTTTCATCAGTTTCCTTATTTTAGGCCCATCAAAAATGCCTTCTTCGATTTTTTGAAAAGAAAGACTTTTAAGTAAACCTTTTAAATATGAGAGTGCCAGCCCCAGCTTAATATGTAGTGGTGGCAAAATAATGATTTCTTTTTGGACGAGAGGTGTGTATGTTATGTTGTTTTCACCCAATGTAATGTGTTTTCTTGTTGGCCATTTCTTTCTTCTGTAATGATCTTCGCGAGCACGGCTATCCCAGAGGCATAAAAAACAGCAATATTTTGTATATCCGCCTTGCATTCCACATAACATCCCAACTACTTTTAAATCGCAACAAATTTTCCAGTCATGTTGTTCATATTTTATGTATTTTATCCATTGTTTCGTATGATTCCTTAGTGTTGACAGTATGAGCAATGGGAATTGACGGTTTCTGATTTCCGTTGTGCAAAAGTACAGCTTTACTGCTGTCAACAAATAACCGCCATTCCTTTGAACTGTATATTTGATTAAGTTCCATCAACAATCCGGGAATTGATCGAGGATTGTTATCCACAGCTGTATAAAATTTGTTGTAAGGTACATCACGGACTCTATAATATGATATGTTAACATCTGGGGCCAAAATAGAGATGCAAGTACAGTAGTCTGCATAAGTATTTTGACGAAATAAAAATTTTGCATTTTTTACTTTATCTTTTAAATGGCTTTAAAAAAGTCTTGTTTATTTTTTCCTTTTTTTATATTACTAATACAAATTTAAAAATAAGCAAAAATACATTTTTTCATAGAAACTTAAAAATATATAAATTAATTAGTTAATTCATGGGTTGGCACAAGTATTTTGAAAAGTATGTAATACTAAGAAAACATATCGGAGCACAATAAGAAGAAATATTGTCAAGTTTTATAAATATTATTTTTCTAATAATTGACAATTTTTATTTTTTAATGCTTATTAGCCAAATCGGAGGAAATATTTATATATGAGGGCTAGATCTAAATATGAACAGATTTTATTCAAATTTAGCACGTTTTGTACTTGAGTGCTACATCAAAATCTAAAACCGATTTACACGAAATTCGACAATGTGGATCCTTGGATCAAGATACTCCATCCTGATTAATTTCAAAGTGATTAGATATAAAAAACAGTTTTTGTACCGCTTGAAAGAAAATATTTAGATATCTAAATCTGAACAGATTTTAATCAATTTCTTCCCAGGTGTGAAAGAGTCATTGCCAAATTTCAGCAAGATCGGAGTAAAAAATGTGACCTATACTTAACGAACAACTTTGAATGGATAGACAGACGGCCGGACATGTTTAAATCAACCTATACTGAGTCTATCAGTGTACTTTAAAGTGGGTCCAGTTCCAGTATTTTTAGGCCTTACAAACAACTATCTCGAAAAAAATTTATGGAGTTTTTCGATTCTGAAAGAAGTGTTACACCGTCGACGAGATATGATAAAAACTTATTTGCCTTTTTTATTTCGAACTGGTGTTGTACCTCGAATTAAAAATAGCTCATTTTTTAAAATTCCTAAATGTGGTATAAAGGTCCAGTTTTATAGAAAACGGCAACGAACTTTTTTTTGCAGGAAAAAAATAGCCATTATAATAAACAAGTAAAAGCATCGCTAAGTTCGGCCGTGCCGAATCTTATATACCGTCGATCGCATGTCAATTTGGGGACAAATAAACTCATTTTACCAAATGTCAGCCCAATTCGTTGAAATTTGTGGTTTTTGTAGGGTTACGAAGTCAAATCCAGTGGGACCTTTGTATGGGTGCTATATAAAAACATGGACCTATAACTGATATTGTTCGTGTGATCGGGGATATTCTAAATGTTGTTGTGAGAATAATTCATGTGGTTTACAGTTTGTTAAAAAGTTGAATTTGTAAAAAAAGGAGGGAGGACGGGAGGACACTGTTTAAAAAGGAGGACATGTCCTTCCAATGGAGGACGTATGGTAACGCTGCTCCTACTCCAATCTGTTTTCTTAGGCAAAAATAGCAGTCCATATCGTGAATGAATGGTTGTCTCCAAATCATTGGCATTCCAAATTGCACGTGATGTCTAAAATTAAAACGTTTTATTCCACAAAACATTATAATACATTAATTGTACTTACCGCATGCTTTCACTACTCCATCGAGTAAGATTTACATGGTACGAATTACACAAAATACTAGGTGTCCACGGTTCGTGCATATTTTCAACCCGTATACCAACATATTGCACATATATTTCTTCTATTATTTTACCAAACGCACGTCGATTTTTTTTAATTACACATTTTCCGCAGATATAGCAGAAATTGTCGGGATCATTTACATATTGAAAAGTTCTTTGCCTTTTACTCATACTTCGAAATATAACTTTATAATATTTTTCAGAAAATCGACTTATCTCTTTAAGGCGCTGAATTACACTAATTTATTAATAACAAATTTCATTCTTAAATTGCGGGGTTAAGGCACATAAGTTGCAGTACCTGTAGCTGGTATATAGTTTGCCTCACATTGCATATAATGTTTTATGGAGGGATACGAACGACCAAAACCCTCGTCCTCTCTATAATTTTATAGTGTCTGACATCAATCCTCATAAAATAAAATGCAAGTGCAATGTCTCTTATATGACTCTCTCACATATGGCGAATTCAATATAAGCAAAATCATCATTTAAAAACGGAAAAATATGAAACAAGATTTTCTTGAATTTCCCTAACATTTAGAAAATGGCTCATAACTTTTACATCTATCCATAGATTTTTTTCAAATAGACAGTGTTTTCTTAGCTGGCTTTTTAAGAATGTGATAAAATGATTTTTCGACTTTTTTTCTATTGTTTATGGTTTTTTTGTACCACGAAAAAGTGTTCTTTTAAAAAAATATTTTTTTTCTCATATTTTGACGACTGTTACTAAACTAAAGATTCTACGTGAAAGTGATATTTGCAGCATATGTAGCGCTCATAATTTAACGCATAACACGGCTCAATCAGGCTTTTACTTGAAATAAATACTAAATGTATTTTCTATGAAAGTTGGAATTTAAAAAAAAATTACCATAAAAACATTTTTTAATATTTTTTTGTGTTTCTGACACCAAATTACACCAGAAACTGTTATCCACATACCTTGGACAGAATTTTTGTTGCATAGCGTTATTAAACAATGAAAATAACAATAAGTGGACAAATCTTAACCTAGAATACTGTTCTCTGGGTTATTGCCATTGCGAATAAACCATTTTGTACTTTAACATTTTAAATTTAAGAATTCATAATTTAATTTTTGTTTTTGATTAGTTTTAATTTAAATCATGTCCAGCGTATCTCTCCTTCTAAGGCGGTTATGACCTTCAAAATTTAGTAGTTATCGAGCCTGCATGTTTGGATGATTCAATAGTTTGCCCACGTGACACCTGCAATATTTTTCAATTTCCTCTTTTACTGTTGGCATGTTGAGATCCTTATGGATGTTAGCGTTTCTTATATACCATAGTGAACCTGTAATTAAACGAAGAATACTCGTATTCGATTGTCTTCTTTGTAATTTGCATAAATTTGAAGCGCACGCTGTACCCCAGAGCTGGATACCATATGTCCAAATGGGCTCCAGTACAGGGTTACCATAAACTTTTTTGAGAAAGGAGGACTTTTGTACCAGAAAGGGAGGACATTTGTGACATTTACATAGAGAGTTTTGTACTTTCGGAGGACATTTAAAAACTACAGTAATATGAAAGGATGAGCTTTTTACTATGATCATAAATTAAATGTTAAAAGGTCTATATATAAACAAA
The DNA here is from genome assembly GCA_963930755.1 of Eudasyphora cyanicolor. NCBI lineage: Eukaryota > Metazoa > Arthropoda > Insecta > Diptera > Muscidae > Eudasyphora > Eudasyphora cyanicolor. The sequence continues at coordinate 99,759,444 of OZ005737.1, forward strand.
ATTTCTTTAAAGTTAAAAAATATAAAAAAATTCAAAAGAAAACATATCACTTACTTCAAGACTGTTATAACTCAAAATTGAAAATTTTTGAGGTTGTCTTACAGAAATGTGAATTTTGTAAATATCCATAAATATGTACATCTCAACGAAATTTAGTTTATAAGTAAACAATCATATTTCGGATTATTCCACCTTTTTTAAACTTCCTATTTCATTTAATTTATCTTTTTATACGGACTAATAGCCAATAACGGACTTAAAGTTACACATCTCGACAATTTTCAATTTTGAGTTACGACAGTCTTAAAGTAAGAGAGCGATATGTGAATTTGGGTCTATATCTTAATCTGAACCGATTTTGACCAACTTCCTCCCAGGTGTGAAAGAGTCTATTGTAAAATAAATGGACAGACAGGCGGGCGGACATAATCATCAAGCGATACTGAGTCGACCGGTATCAGTATACATTAAAATGGGTCTAGCTCCATTTTTTTAGGTGTTACAAACATCTGTCTCGAAACAAACTTATAATAAACAAGAGAAAGTGGCGTTAAGTTCGACCATGCCGAATCTTATACCATGGATCGCATGTCAATTGTTTTGGGCGAAAATAAACGGATATTAAGAAAGTTCAGCTCAATTCGTATGCGGGCTATGTGAAAAAGTAAAACTTGTAACAAAAGGAGGACAAATCCAACATTTTTGAAAAAGGAGGGAGGACGGGAGAACACTGTTTAAAAAGGAGGACGTATGGTAACCCTGCTTCAATACCGTTTTGTATAAAAGCCACTGAAGTTGATTAGTTTTGAGTTTTATTTCAGTTACTTTAGAGTCTATGTGGCGCGACCACGTCAAGCGCCTATTTAAATGGATTCCAAGATATTTTACATGATCCTTTTGGGGAATCTGTGAATTGAAAATAGAAATTGGAGGACTTGTATCCCTTCGTAGGGTAAAAGTAATATGAGTACACTTTGAGGCATTCACCATTATTCTCCATTTTTTAACCATTCTTCTAGGATTCGGACATGAGACGCAACTAAAGGGCTTTTGCGAGTACTGACGAAAGCAGTATCGTCCTCAAAAGTAGACGTGTGCGTAAAGTTGGTTATGGGCATATCTGCCGTAAAGACAACATACAGTATAGGGCCAAGAATGCTCTCCTGTAGGACACCGGGCTTTCTTAGGGCTAGAAAAATGCCATTTGATTTAACTTGAAAAGGCCGGATAGTCAAATAACTCTTGAACAGTTTATGAGTGTTGATTGGCAGAAGGTCGCATATTTTGTACAAAAGTCCTTCGTGCCAGACTTTGTCAAATGCTTGGGAAATATGAATAACGCCGAACAGTATTCTTTATTCTCAAAAGCTCTTTTGATGCAGGTTACGATACGGTGTACCTGTTCTGTAGTATTATGACTTTTTCTAAAACCAAATTGATGGTCAGGTATAATATTGTTAGAAATTATATGAGGTGTGATTTTCTTCATGAGAATGGACTCAAACATTTCTGAAAGTATCGGTAGTAAGCTTATAGGGCGATAGGATTTGACTTGAGTTGGATCTTTGCCTGGTTTCGGTATCATCACGATTTCTGACCTCTTCCAAGATAGGGGGAAGTAACCTACACGCAGTATTGCATTGAATAAAAATAACACCATTTTCAAGGCTGAAAAGGTAAGTTCTTTAATCATTTTCGCTGTTATACCATCTCCACCGGGTGATTTTTTTAATTTTAGGTCTTTGACAGATTTTTCAACATCCTTTATTCTAAGCTTGATTGGGCCAGGAATTATATCATCTATCACGGGCTGATAGATTGGGCGAGGAATTATGTCATCTATCACGGGCGGATAGATTGGGCGTGGGGTTGTGTCGTCTATAACGGGCGCATAGATTGGGCGAGAAGTTATGTCATCTATTACGGGCTGATAGATTGGGAGAGGAATTGAGCCATTTATCCTGGGCGGATAGATTGGGTGAGAAATTATATCATTTATCACGGGCGGATAGATTGGGCTCTAAATTTTACTTTAAAATCTACAACTGAAACTTTGGAATAGAAGGAAAGCAAGTTTTTTGTGTAGAAATGGCAAACTGCAATGTAACGAGTTTATGTGGAATGTAAATAATATGCAGCAGCTAAACTTTTACGCTATTTCTTCGCCATGACAAAAGCGTAACACTGTGCACTTGCAGAGGTATGTAGACCTCGGTTGTTGTAGGTCTCCGTCGAATCTGCTTCTTGAGGAAGAAATTTGCTTACTTATAAGATGATGTTCATGAACAAATTCCATTAGACTAAATTAAATGGAAATATAATTTGTATTGTTTTTAAAACTTCTTCAACTTAGAAGGGTAAACACAATTCAACTCAATTTGTGTCTGTTGCGACAGCAACTTTACAACATAAATGTAGTGCACTTTGTTGTTCAGCAACTACTTTCAGCCGAAACAATAAACGAGTGTTCAGTGTTCTGCTCTGTTCTGTTCTGCCCCACAACAAGGGAGCCACCAACAACCAAACAACAGTGCTACAATGCTACAGCAACATGATGTTGGAGGCAGGCTTCAACTTGCAACAGATCTTAAGATGTTCTCCATGTAAATGTACAGACAGACATCCTCCCAAGAGCTCCAACCATCGTCGTCGCATGGAAGTGTATTCTTGTTCTCCTTCTGCAACTATTGTTCAAAATACAAATAAGTTACATGAAACTACTTGGAGCACATATAAACATAACAGCAGAGGTTCCAATCCCACCCGGCTCGCGGAATGGCGGGGTAGTCTCCAAGGACAAAGGACATGGAGATTGTTGCTTCCACCCACAAACACACTCTCGACGAGTTGCACTTTATCGGTGTGGCAATAAAAACTATTTGAAAAGTAGGACTATCGTTCGAGTCTATTACCATTTCCTCCATAGAGCCGTTGCCAAGAGGAGAAGTGCTTTCATTTTTTGAATGGAGTTCTTCGTCGGTCGGTGGGTTTATTGTAGGACGACGATCTGACGGTAGTTTTTGCAATGTCGCCCGGAACTTGTTCAATTTGTGTTGCAAGTAGTAGTTCCAAGTCGAAGGACGACAATTTAGCTGTCTTTTGTTGTTTGGGTTCTGGAGACAATTGTAAATGTCTGACCAAGGCATAGAGGAGTGGGTGTGAAGTGACGCTTTGTGGAGGTGGCACTCATCCTTGAGTTGTATCCTGGTTGTACTTGAACGGGTATTCCATCAAGTGTCGCATGGTCATCCGCATGCATTCCATTCAAGCATTCAGTGCGTGCCCAGACAGGACACAAAGCAGGCCAGTAGAGAACATTACAATTCCTTTTTCGACCAGGAGAACTTTCAATTCCACAAAATTTAACAATTAAAAGATGAAACTTTTTGAAACAAACTTGAAATTTCAGTAGAATTGTCACAAGGAGAAGATTTACAACATACCAAAGATTGCCACGGCGTGGAGTGGGGTATAGAAGCCATACGAATTGCCATGATATGCTAAAACTTTACAAAGTATTTACAAAGAAACATAGACAAAAGTCGTTTATAATAAAAGAATTTCAAATCTTCTGGGAGCTCGAGTTGAGATGGCCTTTTTCGTAATTAAATGGAATTTTTATAACATAAACTTTGTGAGGCAACTTAAAATATTTTCGTAATTGTGTGTACTATATTTGATATTAGCCTTCAACAAACACACGTACACAAATATATCCATCCAACACACACACAACCATACCCACATATATGCATTCGCATCAAGTACATTTGCTCACCAATATCCTTGAGGCAAACAAATCAGTGTTCTTTGTGGTGGTTGCTTGGAAAGCGACACACAGGCAGTAGGACGGACGGATAAATAAACACGACATGATTCGATCTTTGTTGATTTCGTTTTCTTTCGGATGTAATAAGCGTACACGCCAACAATTTTATGTTGGAAGTGTTATTGGTATTAGTTTAAACTTGGCTGAAATGTCATTTTGGGTAATAACAGTTTTATTGAGTTGGCAAGGATGTTCGGCAATCGATAATTGTTTCCTTGCTTTTGATATTCACTCGACAATCATTGATGACAATCAATTCGACGTAAATGGCATATTTCGAGATGTCGTAAACAACGTTGCAAAAAATCAAGTTTATTAATAGTCGGGCCGGACCGACTACTGGGTACCATACAGCATAGCTGTGATGTAGAGTGATCAAAAAATCGGTTTTAAAAAGAACAAGTAAAAGCGTTAAGTTTGGCCATGCCGAATCTTATATACCCTCCACCATGGATAGCATGTGACCTCACAGTACAACTCAAACCTTAAGAAAATAACACCGAAAACACACAAAAAAGATGGGAACACTAGGAATCACAAAAAATCAAGTTTATTAGTAGTCGGGCCGGACCGACTACTGGGTACCATACAGCATAGCTGTGATGTAGAGTGATCAAAAAATCGGTTTTAAAAAGAACAAGTAAAAGCGTTAAGTTTGGCCATGCCGAATCTTATATACCCTCCACCATGGATAGCATGTGACCTCACAATACAACTCAAACCTAAAGAAAATAACACCGAAAACACACAAAAAAGATGGGAACACTAGGAATCACAACAATTTAGATGCTATATATGGGAGCTATATCTAAATATGGACCGATATCGCCCATTTTCAATCCCAAGTTACCTGCAGCTATAAGAAGTATCTATACCAAATTTCAGAAGTATCTATACCACCTAGCTCAAGTATTATACATATATTGTAGCGTGATTACAACAGACGGACATGGCTAAATCGTCTTAGAATTTTAAGACGATTAAGAATATATACATATACTTTATGGGGTCTCAGATCAATATTTAGAAGTGTTACAAAATGAATATACCCTCCATCCCATGGTGGAGGGTATAAAAACAAGTACATGTAACGAAGGTCTAAAGTCGGTTTTATAGCGCTTTGATTCAAACCCTGAATATGAGCATACATATACCGGGGCTATATATATAAATCTGTAGTGATTTTCTTTAAAATTGACAACGCCCTCTCGTGGTTCAAAATACTGTTATTTTCTAAATCTAAAGATATGTTCAAAAAGGCGGGTTATATACCCTTAGATGCAAAATCGGGATATACATAGTTATATATAGAGGCAAAATATAAATCAGAACCGACATTCTTAAAATTTGCCAAGTAACGTTCTTGGTTCAAGAAATTGTTATCTGCTAAATTTTATAAAGTAATGTTCAGAAATGCGGATTTATAGCCCTTATGCAAAATCGGGATATAGGTATACATGGGAACCATATCTAAAACTGAAGCGATTTTCTTCAAATTTGGCAGGGATGTACATACACATATCTGGGAGCTATATATAAATTTGAACCGAGTTTGACCAATTCCATTAGGCTTCGTCCTTGATGCAAGAAAGTACTCTGTACCAAGATCGGAGTTAAATTGCGAAGTGTACTTAGCGTACAAGCTTAAGATGGACGGACGGAAAACTAGACATGGCTAGATCGTATTTGCTAGTGATTCTGAGTCTATCGGTACACTTTGGGCCAAAACTAAATTATAATACCCTGTACTACACAGTAGTGTAGGGTATAAAAACCTTAACACAAAATGCTATATCGTCATCAGGAATGACAAAGGGACAATCATCATTTTTGAACCATTTTTGAGACACTGCACGCAAAGAAAAAATTCGTTTCAGCGAAACGAAATATTAGACAACTACAATTCTCTTTTACTAACACTGAAATTCTTTTGGTCCGAACAAAAAATTGCTTACCCGAAATAAGTTTCTGTCACAACAAACGAAATTTCAGTTCCGGCAAACGAGAATTGTAGTTGTCTAATATTTCGTTTCGCAGAAACTAATTTTTTCTTTGCGTGTGGGTTTTCAGGACCCAAATATAATGATGCATCTAATGAATCACAAAAACATGATCTATAACTAGTTTTTGCACATTATGTGAAATATTAATTTAAGGGTAAGGTAAGGGAAAAAATGAAAAATGAAAAATTCAATTTTCAATTGCAGATATCGCAAATTTTTCTACAAAGGTTTTTTCAAAAAAAAACTTTGTTAAAATTTTTGTAAAAATTTTTCAAAAAAAAAATTGTGCGTTTTATCCTCTTTAAGACAAAGTAAACTTTGGTTCAGCCGTTCGAGAGCAATTACAAATTTCGTAAAACCTAAAAACTCTTTTTTTATTTTTTTTCAAAATTTCAAATACCCATAAATTTTTTTAAACAATAATTTTTGAAAAAAATGATAGCGAGATCTTATTTGAAACCTAAAAACTCTTTTTTTATTTTTTTTTCAAAATTTCAAAAAATTTATGTTTTTTAACAATAATTTTTGAAAAAAAATGATAGCGAGATCTCATTTGACCTATATGTAAGTGCTTATAAACATTATAGCCAAAAATAAACTACATAGGTCGATATTAAATATATTTTTGATATTTAAGTAATAATAAAACCAGTAAGGAAAGGCAGAAAGTCGGGCGGGGCCGACTATATAATACCCTACACCTCCCTAACAATGCGATAAGGGTCATTGTCATAATAATTTGGAATAATTGGTAAATGGGTAGAAACTTATTATCTAATTCTGAAACGATAATCGCTAAATTAAGCAATATTCGTTCCTAAATTGAGAAACATCTTTCTGGAAAATTTTAATGATCGGAAGTAATATACAACTTCTATAGCGATTTGATACCAAATCAGGAGGAACATATATATGGAGCTTTAATATAAATCTGAACCGATCTTCCCTGAATACTCATTCATGTAAAAAGACCTCCATCTGTCGAATTTCGTACTGATCGGATATAAAATACAGTCTCTACAGCGCTTACATGTCAAATCGGGGGTAACATATATATGGGAGCTATATCTAAATCTAAACCGAGTTTCTTCGAATTTGGCAGTATTCCTTCATGTAGAAAGAAACCTCTTTTTGCCGACTTTCGCACTGATCGGATATAAAATAACATTTTTACAGCGCTCACATGTGAAATCGGGGGTAACGTATATATGGGGGCTATATCTAAATCTGAACCGATTTCTTCCAAATTTAAAAGTGTTCATTCAAATAATAGGAAACCTCTTTCTGACGAATTTCATACTGATCGGATATAAAATACAGTTTTTGCAGCGCTTACATGTGAAATCGGGGGTAACATATATATGGGGGCTATATCTTAATCTGAACCGATTTTCTCCGAATGTGACAGTATTCCTTCATGTAATAAGAAACCTCTTTCTGCCGAATTTCGCACTGATCGGATATAAAATACAGTTTTTACAGCGCTTACATGTCAAATCGGGGGTAACATATATATGGGGGCTATATCTAAATCTGAACCGATTTTCTCCGAATTTAGCAGTATTCCTTCGTGTAATAAGAAACCTCTCTTTGACGAATTTCGCACTGATCGGATATAAAATAAAATTTTTACAGTGCTTACATGTCAAATCGGGGTAATGTATACATGGGGGCTATATCTAAATCTGAACCGATTTCTTCCAAATTTAACAGTGTTAATTCATATAATAAGAAACCTCTTTCTGCCGAATTTCACACTGATCGGGTATAAAATAAATTTTTTACGGCGCTTACATGTGAAATCGGGGGTAACGTATATATAGGGGCTATATCTAAATCTGAACCGATTTCTTCCAAATTTAACAGTGTTCATTCATATAATAAGAGACCTCTTTCTGCTGAATTTCATACTGATCGGATATGAAATAAAGTTTTTACAGCGCTTACATGTCAAATCGGGGTAACATATATATGGGGGCTATATCCAAATCTGAACCGATTTTAACCAAATTAAATAGGGATCGTCCTTGGGCCAAAAAAAAGATATGTGTAAAGTTTCGTCAAGATCGGGCCATAATTGCGACCTGTACTTTGATTACAAGAATACATCTACAGACAGACGGACTCAGAAAGTGATTACATGTCGATCGGTATAATAAACAATGGATCTATCTCTTCTCCTTTTGGGTGTTACAAACAAATGCACAAAGTCATAATACCCTGTACCACAGTGTGGTGTAGGGTATAAATAGAGAAAAAAAATCGAAAGAATTATTTTATCACATTTTTAAAAAGCCAGCTAACGAAGAAAACACTGAAAAATTCCAAAAAATCTTGTTTCATATTTTTTCGTTTTTAAATGATGTTTTTGCTTATATTGAATTCGCCATATGTGAGATATACATATAAGAGATATTGCACTTGGATTTTATTTTATGAGGATTGATGTCCGACATTAAATTAAATAAAATTATAGAGAGGACGAGGTTTTATGGCCGTTTGTAACACTCCATAAAACATTATTTGCAATGTGAGAGCTATATTGGATGAGATCCGCTCAGGTAGAGGGTCATTCAGCAATATTTGTGTTTTTTATACCCTACACCACACTGCGGTACAGGGTATTATAACTTTGTGCATTTGTTTGTAACACCCAAAAGGAGAAGAAATAGACCCATCGTTTATTATACCGATCGACTTAGAATCACTTTCTAAATTGATTTAGCTATGTCCGTCTGTCCGTCTGTCTGTCTGTCTGTCTGTCTGTCCGTCTGTCTGTCTGTCCGTCTGTGCATGTATTCTTGTAATCAAAGTACAGGTCGCAATTATGGTCCGATCTCGACGAAACTTTACACACATCTTTTTTTTGGCCCAAGGACGATCCCTATTGAATTTGGTTAAAATTGGTTCAGATTTAGATATAGCCCCCATATATATGTTAGCCCCGATTTGACATGTAAGCGCTGTAAAAACTTTATTTTATATCCGATCAGTATGAAATTCGGCAGAAAGAGGTTTCTTATTATATGGATGAACACTATTAAATTTGGAAGAAATCGGTTCAGATTTAGATATAGCCCCCATATATATGTTACCCCCGATTTGACATGTAAGCGTTGTAAAATCTTTATTTTATATCCGATCAGTATGAAATTCGGCAGAAAGAGGTTTCTTATTACATGAAGGAATACTGCCAAATTTGGAGAAAATCGGTTCAGATTTAGATGTAGCTCCCATATATATGTTACCCCCGATTTGACATGTAAGCGCTGTAGAGACTGTATTTTATATCCGATCAGTACGCAATTCGGCAGAAGGAGGTCTTTTTACATGAATAAGTATTCAGGGAAGATCGGTTCAGATTTACATTAAAACTCCATATATATGTTCCTCCTGATTTGGTATCAGACCGCTATAGAAGTTGTATTTTACTTCCGATCATTAAAATTTTCCAGAAAGATGTTTCTCACTTTAGGAAAGAATATTGCTTAATTTAGCGATTATCGTTTCAGAATTAGAATACGTTTCTACTCATTTACCAATTATTCCAAATTATTATGGCAATGACCCTTATCGCATTGTTAGGGAGGTGTAGCGTATTATATAGTCGGCCCCGCCCGACTTTCTGCCTTTCCTTACTGGTTTATTTATGAGGTTTCCATTCAGTTACACGCAAAAAAAAATCGTTTCTGCGAAATGAACTGTTAGACAACTACAATTCTCGTTTGTCGGAACTGAAATTTCGTTTGTTGTTACAGAAACTTATTTCGCGTAACCAATTATTTGCTCTGACCAAAAGAATTTCAGTCGTCGTAAACGAGAATTGTAGTTGTCTAATATTTCGTTTCGGAGAAACGAATTTTTTCTTTGCGTGTACGCCTTTTAGGTGCATGGACATCCAAGTCGCAATACAAAGTAGTACGCGGCAGTCTTGAAAATATTGGGTTTATACGTTCGAAGCAAACTATATGTCAGCTACTGGCACTGCAACTTATGTACCTTAAACCCGGAATTTATGAATGAAATTTCTTATTAACAAATTAGTGTAATTCAGCGCTTTAAAGAGATAAGTCGATTTTCTGAAAAATATTACTCGTATAAAGTTATATGTATTTCGAAGTATGAGTAAAAGGCAAAGAATTTTTCAATGTGTAAAGGATCCCGACAATTTCTGCTACATCTGCGGAAAATATGTAATTAAAAAAATCGTCGTGCGTTTAGTAAAATAATAGAAGAAATATATGTGTAATACTTTTGGTATACGATGGTATACGAGTTTAAAATATGAACGAGCCGTCATGTAAATCTTACTCGATGGAGTTGTGGAAGCATGCAGAAAGTACTTTACAATTAATGTATTACAATGTTTTGTGGAATAAAACGTTTTAATTTTAGACATCACGTGCAATTTGGAATGCCAATGATTTGGAGAGGGACTGCTATTTTTGTCTAATTAAACCGATTGGAGTAGAAAGGAGCATTCGCTGGAATTACGCTGAAGTAAAAGCTGTCACTTTGCCAGTTGCACATTAGGAAACAATACCAATTCCCAAGTGTCCAAGTATAGCTAACAGCCTAATTACGGAAACATCACCAAGTTCAACTGTGTACTCAACTCTGAGCGATTCAAGTTTGAGTCAGAAGTCATCGCTTTTAACTCAGTTTCAACTCATTGATCTAGTGAGAGATTTGAAACTGACCAAAGATAAGGCAGAACTACTTGCATCTCGAATGAAACATAACAATATTTTGGCCCCAGATGTTAACATATCATATTATAGAGTCCATGATATTCCTTACAAACAACTTTATAAAACTGTGGATAACAGATGTTTTTGCAAGGACATTCCCGGATTGTTCGAGGAACTTAATCAAACATACAATTCAAAGAAATGGCGGTTACTATTATATTTATGTATATAACACATATGTATGTATTCTTCCAACTGGTGTAAATATGTCCCTCAAAATTCATTTCTTGCATTCTCATTTAAACTTTTTCCCCGAGAATCTTGGCGACGTAAGTGACGAACATGGCGAAAGGTTTCACCAAGAATTTAAGTCCATCGAGCCGCATTACCAAGGGCACTGGGATGAAAGAATAATGGCAGATTATATTTGGTTCCTCATTAGAGAAACCGATTCCGAAATCTAAAAACGTCAACAAATAACTCACAATTACTTGTAATGAAACTCGTACATGTAAATAAACTCAAATGTACATAATATAAATAAAAGTAAAAAATTAAATCGCTATTTAAACAGAAATTAAAAAAAAAAGATTTTTTGAAATTCTCTTACCTCTACCAAAAGGGCTATCATTTCTACATTTAGCCATAGATTTTTTTCAAATAAGCATTATTTTCTTCGCTAAAATATAAAATAAAATATTTTCTTTCGATTCTATATTTTTTTTTTGTCCAAGGATTTTTTTTTTTAAATCTACTTTTGTTTAATGACTGTTAGTTAACCACTGTTTCTCATTGAAAGAGATATTTCCAATAAAATTTAACGTATAAGTCGACCTGATCGGTCATATACTCCAAAAATTATAGTGCAAATACTAAGGGTACCTTCGACGAAAATAGTATTTTTAATAAAAATTTTTTTAAAAAAAAATGTATCCATAAAAAATTTTTGGTTTTGATTTTATATAACAGTGTGCCACAATCTATACAAAAAAATAGTTTTTAGGTCTAGGACACAAAAAAATTTTTTTTATTTCGTAGTGTTATTAGCCTAAAACACCTTTTGTAAACCATTGTTAAATGCGTGCATTTTAATATAGGTTCGACCCTACATTTTTAGCGTTTGTGAAAGTGACATTTGCTTTTTCTTCGTGTGCATTTGCAAAACATTTTTATGGAATTTTTTAATTAAATGAGAAAAAAAATATAAGATTGTTTTTAAACATATTTTCTAGAAATGGTTTAGGTTAAAATGAGAAAAAAAGAATTAAATACGTAACTGTGCCTTCTAGAACGCGTTTATGTCAAAACGGAATGTACCATTAAATGGGAGGTATATCAAAACGTGGACCGATTTGTCGCATTTTTCCAGGAAGAGTTAAAGGCAGTGTGTAACATAAGCTGATCCTTATGCCGAAAATTTCGTAAGGATTGGTTCCTTTTTTCGAGCAGTACTTTGATTGTCACAGACGGACGGACATGGCTAAATCGACTGTGGGCATGATTCTGCGTCCATCGGTATATAAGATGCATTTTTGCATTCTTCTTTTTTCCCATATTGGAAATCGGTATAATAAATGAATTTTCGCGTCCTTTTTTTCAACAACTTTTATTGTTGCAAACCCACAACACAAGAAATGCAAATTGTACAAATTCACTAAACAATCAACATATGTTATATATTATTCGTTATACGAATACCTTTTTGTATGTAATAAAAAAAATTATCTAAATTCGTCATTTATTTGATATTTAGTTGTTGTTTTTTTTATTTATTGGATGTTTTTAAAATAAACAATAAAATACACACGATTTGCAGATCGGACAACGTTGCGAGCAAAATGGCGGAAACATGCAACCCTGTGAATTTACAACCGTGTGAACACACAATTTTTGTTTTGCAACGTTAGCAGAAAAGTCATTGCGAGATAATTTGCAGATTGTTATATGTGCGAAGTTTTTGCATGTGACAACGGCGCCATTGCCAGAAAAACATTTTATTTGCAACACTGTCTATGATGTATTGTTATTGGCAATCCTGCATATAAATATTTACAATATATATAAGGCATGTTTTCGTTACAAGCTAGCAATTTTAGTTTAGCACTTTGCAACGAAAACAACTGACGTCCACTAACTGGCACGTAAGCAATAAGTGGCGGATTTTCACTATCTGGTAGCAATGGTGTCATGAGTTGCGAAGAAAGAACGGTGCGAAACAGACAAAAAATTCGTGAAAAGTATTAATAAAACATATATTTACTATTCTATTGTCAATTGTTTACACTCTCTTTGCAAATATTAAAATAATTTCCCATTTTTGTTCTTCTTCTTCCCGTTAATTCACAATAATTGATAACATCTCTCCAAAAATGGGATGCCATATTGCTAAATATAGGGTGCCCAATCTGGCAACATCATACTCTATTAAGACAGGAACACAAGCACCAAACTTCATCGGGAACTAATAGTGCTTAAAAGTGCTTAGCTCCCCATACAAATTAAGCACTTATGGTGTAACGAAAACACGCCTATTGTAAATATATAAAATTTTAATGTTTTCTTGCAATCGTCTGAACTGTCAATTCACCTTTGCCTAACAATCTGTCATTGTCCGCAGCACATTAGCAGTGTTGATAACGTTTGCCGATCTGGCAATCGTCTATACTCAGCTTTACAATTGATAATCCTATGAATGCATCATTAAGAGAGAAAATGGTTTGTGAACAGGATGGTGTTGCCAGCATTACATTGACAAAGTCATTAAAATGTTTATTAGTTAAAATGATGTTTATGAATACGATTTTTATACCCTACACCACACTGGGGTATTGGGTATTATGCCTTTGTGCATTTGTTTGTAAAACCCAAAAGGAGAAGAGATAAACCCATTGTTTATTATACCGATCGACTTGTAATCACTTTCTGAGTCGATTTAGCTGTCTGATGTATTCTTGTAATCAAAGTACAGGTCGCAACGGAACTTTGCACATATCTCTTTTTAGGCCGATCCCTATTGAATTTGGGACGATCCCTATTGAATTTGGCCACATTTCATAACTATCGGATGTTAAATAAAGTTTTTATACACTTCGTTGCCCCAGATTACAGATTTCCGATCCCGTACATTTTTGACCAATCACGTAGACTGCCATCAACTACATATACACAAAATTACAGCACTCTCGCTAACAAATTGTTTAAGATAAATAATTTTCAAAATTTGGCTTATATGGGCGGCACCACACCTATTCGTCCGATCCCGCCATTTTTGGAACATACATGTGGGCTGATATATATACACAAAATGACAGCTCTCCCGCTAACAAATTGTGCAAGATATCTCGATCTCAAAATTTGCCTTAGAGCCAATGGGCCCCGCCCATTTTTGGACCAATTACGTAAAATGCCACCAGATATGTATACACAACATTGCAGTACTCTTGCTAACAAATTGTGCAAGATATCCAAATTTGGTCTATGTGGGCGGGGCAACGCCCATTGGCCCGATCCCGCTCAGTTTTGGACCAATCACGTAGACTGTCACCAGATACATATACACTAAACTACAGAACTCTTGTTAATAAATTGTGGAAAATATTGGCTTTTGTGGGCGGGGCCACGCCCATTGGTCCGATTCCACCCATTTTTGGAAAATTCACATAATCTGCCACTAAATGCAAACACACAAAAATTCAGCGCTCTAGCTAAAAAAATTCTCAATATCAAAATTTGACCCGTATGGGTCAAAAATATCGAAAATTCAAGTACCCTATTTTCAAACATGTACATTCTGTGAAAATTTCAAGAAGATCGGTCCAGCCGTTTAGACGCCTATACCTATATGGACCAGTCACGTAGACTACCACCAGATACATATATGCAAAATTTCACCACTCTCACTAACAAATAGAGTAAGATATCTCAATTTAAAAATTTGGCTTATATGGTCCGATCCCACACAATTTGGGACTAATCTCGTAGACTGCCACCAGGTATATATACACAAAATCACAGCACTCTCGCTAACAAATCGTGTAAGATATATCACTTTCAAAATTTGGGCTTGGCCACGCCCGTTGGTCTGATCCCGCCCATTTTTGGACCAATAACGTAGACTGCCACCGGATACATACATATGCACTAATTTGCAGCACTCACGCTAATAAATTGTCCAATATATCTCAATTTCAACACGCCCATAGGTCCGATCCCACCCATTTTTGGAACAATAACGTAGACTGCCACAGGATACATATGCACTTAATTGCAGCACTCACGCTAAAAAATTGTTCAAGATATCACAATTCTAAAATTTGGCATATATGGGCGGGGCCACGCCCATTCGTCCGATCCCGCTCATTTTTGGACAAACACGAAGACTGCTACCAGATACATGTACACAAAATTACTGCACTCTCGCTTATAAATTGTGCAAGATATCTCAATTCCAAAATTTTGCTTGCATGGGCGGGGTCTAGCTATATTAATCAGGCGGGGTCTAGTTATATTAATCAGGATTTTGCCCAGAATTTCGACCTGTGCGTACTTCAAGGTGGATCTAGCTCTGGGTCGAGAATTTGAATGTGTTACACACAAACATATAATTCCCTGTACCACACCAAACGAGAAAAAAATTAACTAAAAACAATTTATGGATAAGTTTTTCGTAAAATAAAAAATGGAAGATTTGCTCCCATAACTTTTGGATGAGTGCATTTAAGGCGAGCCATGATTTAATAAGATTTCTGATAACAGGTGTATATAGAACCCCAAGTTCTCAAAAAAATTAATTCTGTGAAACATTTTGTTTTGTCAGCATACGAAAGTAAAGTATATTTGTGTATAAGCAAAAAATTCCGGGAATTCCCGCACAAATTTCCCGGGACTGCGGGATTGAAAAGTGTGACTTTTCCCCGAATCACTTTCCCGGGAAAAACTCTAGATATAATCCGTCTGTTGGCTAGTGCGCAAGATAACTATCGAAAAGAGTAACCGATTGATTTCACATTTGGTATGTGGTGATATTTTTTTCTATCTCAGGCTAAGTTCAAAGATGGGCCACTCCATCTAGTACCTCCCCCACAAAGGGTTAACATTTAGTGAAATATTGAGTTTTTTAATTCTACACATAGTATTAGTCTCTATAACTTCGAGATAAATGGGCGAAGTTGCCACGCCTGAACTATTTCGCACCAAAAGTTAACTGCTTATAGCTTTCATAGAGTCCAGTGAAAAGTGGTCCTAATTGGCACGCCCCTTTTGCTTCCTCCCATACAAATGGACTATTTTGCACCAAAAGATAACAGCTTATAACTTTAATAGCAGTGCATACAAAGAATTGATATTTGTTACACTGTAATGGTTTTATAGCACCTACAATCCAGTGAAAAATGGGCGTTATTGCCATGCCCATTTTGTTACCTGCAACCCAAAGTTACCTTTTTTACGAAATGTTAATCAGCTTATAACTTTAATACTAGTGCCTATAAATACCAAAAATGTTGTACAGTGTAATGTTTATATAGCACATACAGTCTTTTGAACAATGGGCGTTATCATCAAGCTCCTTTTGGTACCTCCCACACAAACGTACCATTTTGTACAAAAAGTTAATATCATTATATCATGGATACCAATACATATAAATACTCAAAAATGTTGCGGTGTATAGTTTTTAATATTATTACAGTCCTGTTAAAAATGGGAGTTATGACCACACCCGTTTTAGTACCTCCCATACAAAAAGAGCCATGACATACCAAAATTAAATAGCTCATAATATTAGCACATATAATTTCAGTGCATATTTACCTAGCTCACAAAGTGAAGGTATACCTCAGTCGGTTTACCCGCCTGAAATCTCTTCCTTTTTATACCCTCCACCATAGGATGGGGGTATATTCATTTTGTCACTCCGTTTGTAACACCTATAAATATTGATCTGAGACCCCTTAAAGTATATATATATATATTCTTAATCGTCTTAAAATTCTAAGACGATTTAGCCATGTCCGTCCGTCCGTCTGTTGGAATCACGCTACAATCTATAATACTTGAGCCAGGTGGCTGAAATATGGTATACATACTTCTTATAGCTGCAGGTAACTTAAGATTGAAAATGGGCGATATCGGTCCATATTTAGATATAGTCCATATTTATATTTGAGTTATTTTGTGAGGTCACTATCCATGCTATCCATGGTGGAGAGTATATAAGATTCGGCATGGCCGAACTTAACACTTTTACTTGTTTTTCTTAACATTCAACAAGATTCTGTATTTTATCTTTAACTTTATTAATTTTGGCCCGAAAAGTGCTGTTTTGACCTATAGTGCCTTGTACAGAATAATATTAGACGATATATTAGTCGATTAGTCGTAGACTGCTACCAGATACATGTACCCAAAATTACAGCACCCTCGCTAATAAATTGTGCAAGATAATTCTAAAATTTGGCATATATGGGCGGGGCCACGCCCATTGATCCGACCCCGCCCATTTTTGGACCAATCACGTAGACTGCTACCAGATACATATACGCAAAATTTCAGCACTCTCGCTAACAAATTGTGTAAGAAATTTTAATTTCAAAATTTGACCTATATGGGCGGGGCCACGCCCGTTGGTCCGATGCCGCCCATTTTTGGACCAATTACGCTGACTGCTACCAGATATACATATATATATACGCAAAATTTCAGCACTCTCGCTAACAAATTGTGTAAGATATCTCAATTTTAAAATTCGGCCTATACGGGCGGGGCCACGCCCATTTGCCCGATCCCGCCCTTTTTTGGACCAATCGCGAAGAATGCCACCAGATACTTACACACAAAATTACAGAACTCTCGCTAATAAATTGTGCAAGATATCTCAATTTCAAAATTTGGCCTATATGGGCGGGGTCAGCCCATTGGTCCGATTCCGCCTCTTTTTGAAAATTTTACATAATCTGCCACTGAATGCAGGCACACAAAATTTCAGCACTCTAGCTAAAAAATTTTCTCAATATCAAAATTGGACCCATATGGGCGGGACCACGCCCATTGATCCGATCCCACCCATTTTTGGACCAATCACGTAGACTGTCACCACATACTTATACACAAAATTACAGCACTCTCGAACAAATTGTGCCAGATATTTTAATTTCAAAATTTGGCTTAAATGGGCGGGGCCACGCCCATTGATCCGATCCCGCCCATTTTAAGACCAATAACGTAGACTGCTACCAGATACATATAAGCAAAATTTCAGCACTCTCGCTGACAAATTGTGTAAGATATTTTAATTTCGAAATTTGACCTATATGGGCGGGGCCACGCCCATTGGTCCGATGCCGCCCATTTTTAGACAAATTACGCAGACTGCTACCAGATATATATACACCAAATTTCAGCACTCTCGCTAAAAAATTGTGTAAGATATCTCAATTTCAAAATTTGGCCTATATGGGCGGGGCCACGGCCATTTGCCCGATCCCGCCCTTACCACCACCAGATACTTACACACAAAATTACAGAATTCTCGCTAATAAATTGTGCAAGATTTCTCAATTTCAAAATTTGACCTATATGGGCGGGGCCACTCCCATTGGTCCGATCCCCCCCAATTTGTTGACCAATAGCGCATAATGCCACCAGATATATATACACAAAATTGCAGAACTCTCGCAATCAATTGTGGAAAATATTTCAATTTCAAAATTTGGCTTATATGGGTGGGGCCACGCCCATTGGTCCGATTCCGCCCATTATTGGAAAGTTCACATAATCTGTCACTACATGCTTACATACAAAATTTCAGCACTCTAGCTAAAAAAATTTCTCAATATCAAAATTGGACCCATATTGGCGGGTCCACGCCCACTTAATATATCGAAAATTCTAGTACCCTATTTTCAGCACCCCTACATATGTACATTCTGTGAACATTTCAAGATGATCGGTCCAGCCGTTTAGAGGCCTATACGGAACAAACAAACATACAAACAAACAAACCCACAAACAGACACTCTCTTTTACATATGTATATACAGGGTTGCCCATATTCGACGGACCCATCTGGCAACGCCATAACTTTTGACAGAGATGTCAGATCGCTTAATGACATACCGCGTTTGAAGCGTCAGTCCAAGCAGATTTTTACCATGGAACAATACACGCCAGGCGAGCGCTCTGAAATAGTTGAAATTTACATTCAACAGAAGAAGTCAATTGTGAAAACTCAAAAAACAAAATTATCATGTCCGATGAAGCCCATTTCACATTGAATGGGACCGTAAATAAGCAAAATTGCCGTATTTACGCCACTGAAAATCCTCAGGAGATTCAAGAATTGCCTCTTCATGACGAAAAAGTCACAGTTTGGTGCGGCGTTAGTGCGAAAACGGTCATTGGGCCGTTTTTCTTCCAAAACGAAAATGGCCATGCTGTTACCATCAACCAGGAGCGTTATCGCGACATGATGACCAATTTTGTGATGCCAATTATTCGTCGAAAGCGTATGAGGCAGTTCTGGTTTCAACAAGACGGCGCTCCACCGCACACAAGTCGCATAACAATCGATTTTCTGAAGAATTTGTTTCCGGGCCGTTTGATGTCGAAAAGTGGTGATTTGGACTGGCCACCGCGTTCGCCCGATTAGACGCCGCCTGACTTCTTCTTGTGGGGATATTTGAAGTCAAAGGTTTACGTTAACAAGCCAAGGACCGTAGAAGAGCTCAAGGACAACATTCGTGAAGAAATAGCCGCTATTCCGGCCGAAATGTTGGCAAAAACGATGGAAAATGCTGCAAAAAGGGCACAATACGCCATCAACGGCAGAGGCGGCCATTTGAGAGATATCATATTCAAAAATTGATGTAAACAAATCTACTTGGAACAAATTAAATGATTAAGATTGCCAACCGCCAAATTTTTATTTTTTTCTTTGATTTTTTTTAAAAAAACATGGGTCCGTCGAATATGGGCAACCCTGTAGATAAATAGATAAAATTGCTTTAAGGTAAACGAGTATACTCAAAACAAACTTAAAAAAAATATATCATGCAACCCAGAAAAACAAGAGCATCCAAAGAAGCAATAAAAATCCCAAACTTATGATTCGGATCCTAATTTTGATTTTTACCCCTGAATTTAACAAGGGCTTGTCGCGCCGGTGAAGTACTTATTTGTCACCACTTTTGCACTACTCCTGTTAAAGGACTGTATGGTTTATTTTTTTGGTGTTGTATTTATTTGATGAATGTATGTACATATATCGTTCTTATTGACATCTTTGAGTGCAGTAATAATTCTCTTCTTTAACACTGATGTTAGGTTAGAAAAAACTTACGAATCTTAGGTTAAGGGACCATTTGGTCCATACTGCAATTTTCATACAAAATACCAATTTAATTTTGTTCGTTGTATCTATTTTGTTTCAATACTTCCTATATATTAGTTATTTATTCTTTACACAACACAGCTAATGTAAAAATTAGTTGTGGGGTTTCCCTTTTTGCAGTTTTTCCTTACTCAACATAGCTTATGTAAAAAACAAATGTGAGATTTCCCTTATTTGCTTTTTTGTGAAAGTGACTCGGATATTTCAGATTCGGATATTGATTATATTTTGGAAGATAACGAAACAAGTTTTTCTGAAACAGATAGTGAACAGGAACCCGACTTAGCTGCAGCTAGCTCTGTTGATCCCTTTCTTATTGCTAACCAGTAAGGAAAGGCTAATTCGGGCGGGGCCGACTATATAATACCCTACACCACTCTCGTAATATTGAATAACTCTGAAATATAAATTTTGTAATTCATGTATAAATTGTTTGCATAAATTTACTTTTGGGACATTTTATACTTAAATAATACTTTAAGGTGGGTATACGGTATATTGGGAATAAGCGGTGCTATATTATTGCTAGCTATAGTATTTTCAGGTGTTACAAATATCTGGCATGAAACACACTTATAATACCCTGCACCACAGTGTGGTGTAGGGTATACAAACGATTGGATGTAAAATACAGCTTCTACAGGACTAAAGAGCCAAATCGGATGAAACATATATATGGGAGCTATATCTAAATATTAACCGATTTTCTTCAAATTCGGCAATGTTGGTTCATGGATCAAGAAACTATTCCATTCTAAATATCAAAACGATTGGATGTAAACTACAGCTTCTATAGAACTAAAGAGCAAAATCGGACGAAATATATGTATGGGAGCTATATCTAAATATTAACCGATTTTCTTCAAATTCGGCAATGTTGGTTCATGGATCATGAAACTATTCCATTCTAAATATCAAAACGATTGGATGTAAACTACAGTATCTATAGGACTAAAGGGTCAAATCGGACGAAAGATATGTGGGAGCTATATCTAAATATTAACCGATTTTCTTCAAATTCGGCAATGGTGGTTCATGGATCAAGAAACTCTACCATTCTAAATTTCAAAACGATTGGATGTAAAATACAGCTTCTATAGAACTAAAGGGCCAAATCGGACGAAACATATATATGGGAGCTATAGCTAAATCTTAACCGATTTTCTTCAAATTCGGAAATGTTGGTTCATGGATCAAGAAGCTCTACCATTCTAAATTTCAAAACGATTGGATGTAAAATACAGCTTCTATAGAACTAAAGGGCCAAATCGGACGAAACATATATATGGGAGCTATAGCTAAATCTTAACCGATTTTCTTCAAATTCGGTAGTATTGGTTCACGGATCAAGAAACTCTACCATTCTAAATTTCAAAACGATTGGATGTAAAATACAGCTTCTATAGGACTAAAGGGCCAAATCGGACGAAATATATAATTTCAGAACGATCGGAGTGAAATTGCGACCTGTAGTCGACGAACAACTTTACCAACTTTACTTTACCTGTACCACAGTGTGGTGTAGGGTATAAAAACAAGATGGTATGGAGTGCAACTCCATTACCTCAGCCTATTGGAACTGTGGCTGAGAATATTATCTCAGCACAACCAGGACATACTCGATTTGCATTGTCTAGATGCAGTGACATGCTGTCAGCTTTTTTGTTGTTTTTTTCGCGTCCAATAGAAAAAATTGTCATTGAAAATACTAATAAGTACGGCAGCACCAAGTTTGGTGACAAAATCGGTTCAGATTTAGATATAGGCCCCATATACATATATGTTACCCCGATTTGAAATTCAAGCGCTGTAGAAACTGTATTTTATATCCGATCTCAGCGAAATTTGGCAGAAAGAGGTTTCTTATTACATGAAGGAATACTGCCAACTTCGGAGAAAATCGGTTCAGATTTAGATATAGCCCCCATATATATGTTAGCCCCGATTTGACATCCAAGCGCTGTAGAGACTGTATTTTATATCCGATCAGTACGAAATTCGACAGAAAGAGGTTACTATTTTACATGAATGAGTATTTAGGGAACATCGATTCATATTTATATATAACCTCCATATATATGTTCCTCCTGATTTGGTTACAAAGCGCTATAGAAGTTGTACTTTACTTCCGATCATTACAAAATTCTCCAGAAAGATGTTTCTCAATTTAGGAACGAATATTGCTTAATTTAGCGATTATCGGTTCAGAATAAGATATATCCACATATATATGTTCTTACCCACTAACCAATTATTCCAAATTATTATCGCAATGACCTTTATCGCATTGTTACACTAAACAAAAAATAGTAATAAAATTAATGACGACACATTCTTAAATTAAGTATGCGACCTCGGCATCAATTCAATCCCAATTTTCATAAAAATAATGAAAATTTACATGTTTTTTACGAAATTTTCCCTAATTTAAAGTTTTTTCAATTTGAATTAATGACTATCTAATCATTAGTTTTGTGTACGCGCTTATTTAAATGTACGCCTTTAAATTGAAGAAACTAATCATAATTTTTGTGACAATCCGCTTTATTTTAAGTAATATTTCAATACTTTTAAGGATTTTCTGCATTACAACTATGATGTAGACATGTCATAGTTATAATGCCGAATCGGACATAATTGACAGTAGGAGATATTTGAGTAATAAATTTAAGGCTATGCTCCCCTTAAAGGAAAGACTGTCTTGGTAATAAATTTAATGACAATTGCCATTATTTTTAAGAATACATACGAGAGAATTATACAATCTCTCTCCCTCGGAGAATCAGTTTTGTTTGTTAATGTGTAAATCCATAATTGTTATGGTTATGCGAGGGCTCTTCTACTCTCTGAAAATAGAAAATAATTATGTTGTTCGTTTTCTTTTAAATCGTCAGTTATTTACAAGCGATGGAGGGAGACGGTTGTCTGTGAACGCGGATTGTAAAAAAATGAGATTGCGGCGAATATGTAAGTATACAAACGTGCATATTGCACCGAAAATTATTTTATTATGGGCTGTTAACAGTTAGTTTTTCTAAAGCATAGTAACAACAAATGCAACCGTCGCACAGTGGGCTAAAATGGAAACAAAATGGACATAATTCTGCCATTTCAAAACCACTTATCGCATGCCGATGAAATTTTAGGTGTGTATTCAAGAGGTGTTAGAGAGTTTAAGTTCGGAACTTGGGCCCCCTATCTCATACATGGTCGGAGCTACAGGGCCCTAAAGTTGACCACCTCGTGTATACAAAATGTTCATCGGCTTCTAACTTTTGAATGGAGTGTCCGGTTTTATTGGTTTTCTTTTGGTGTTTTATTGGTGTCCGGTTTTCTTCTGTGGATACTCCAGACCAGACCTACAATAAACATTTTATAGGTTGAAGATATCTTGATTAGTTTCCGAGATATGTGCATTTTGAATTTTTAATTTTTTCGCCGACTTTGCCTTGGAGTTTAGCCAATATCTCAGTCAACAGTTTACCGATTTTGTTCGCATGTTTTTTTATGGATTGCTAATAAAATTTACAATATCATGAAAAGAAGAATCGATTAGATATGTGAAGAAATAAGAAAGTTATGGACCTATAAATTAAAATTTTGGAAAAAATGTCATTTTTGGAGATTTTTTGGCGAAAAAAGTCCAATTCGTATTTATGTCTTGTAGAAAAAGTTTGTTACACAACAAAGTATACCAAATTTATACTCATTTTCACAGAATTTGTTAGAGAAAATCCGAAGCCAAAATTTTAATTGGTGTGGTTGTCACCCTTCTCCGATTTGGACCTTTTTTACATAAATTTCAAAAGTTTGATCAATTTTCTCCAATCGCAAAGCTAAATTGTTAAATTTTTCTTTTTATTTATTTGTATTAGGGTGTAGCAAAATCGACTGCACAGGGAATCTCGAGCGCGGCTTTTCATATCGAAGATATAGGACTAAACGTAAAAAATCCCATTTTTGGGGATTTTTGATGTATTTTTGGGAATTGAGCGATTTTCCATTAGAAATTTCCACATTTTGCATTTGATTATTATTTCTAATATCAAAATAAAGAACTTAAAAAAAAATCATCGAAATATATACATTTTTAAGAATTTGATGCCGTATTTGCGTTTCTGTCTATATGCAAAATATTTTTTTTTATTATACCCTACACCACACTGTGGTACAGGGTATTATAACTTTGTGCATTTGTTTGTAACACCCAAAACGAGCCGAAATAGACTCATCATTTATTATACCGATCGACTCAGAATCATTTTCTGAGTTGATTTATCTATGCCCGTCTATCCGTCTGTCTGTCCGTCTGTCAATGCATGTATTCTTGTCATCAAAGTACAGGTCGCAATTATGGTCCGATCTTGACGAAACTTTCCACATATATTTTTTTTGGCCCATGGATGATCCCTATTGAATTTGGTTAAAATCGGTTCAGATTTAGATATTGCCCCCATATATATGTTAGCCCCGATTTGACATGTAAGCGCTGTAAAAACTTTATTTTATATCCGATCAGTATGAAATTCGGCAGAAAGAGGTTTCTTATTATATGAATGTACACTGTTAAATTCGGAGAAAATCGGTTCAGATTTAGATATAGCCCCCATATACCCTCGTATATGTTACCCCCGATTTGATATGTAAGAGCTGTACAAACTGTATTTTATATCCGATCAGTATGAAATTCGGCAGAAAGAGGTTTCCTTTTATATGAATGAACACTTTTAAATTTGGAAGAAATCGGTTCAGATTTAGATATAGGCCCTATATATACGTTACCCCCGATTTGACATGTAAGCGCTGTAAAAATGTTATTTATATACGATCAGTGCGAAATTCTGCAAAAAGAAGTTTCTTTCTACATGAAGGAAAACTGCCAAATTCGGAGAAAATCGGTTCTGAATTAGATATAGCCCCCATATATATGTTACCCCGATTTGACATGTAAGCGCTGTAGGAACTGTATTTTATATCCGATCAGTGCGAAATTCGGCAGAAAGTGGTTTCTTATTACTCGAAGGAATACTGCCAAATTCGGAGAAAATCGGTTCAGATTTAGATATAACCCCCATATATGTATATGTTACCCCCGATTTGACATGTAAGCGCTGTGGAGACTGTCCGATCAGTACGAAATTCGACAGAAAGAGGTATTTTTGCATGAATGAGTATTCAGAGTAAATCGGTTCAGATTTATATATAACCTCCATATATATGTTCCTCCTGATTTGGTTTCAAAGCGCTATAGAAATTGTACTTTACTTCCGATAATTAAAATTTTCCAGAAAGATGTCTCAATTTAGGAACGAATATTGCTTAATTTAGCGATTATCGTTTCAGAATTAGATAATATGTTCCTACCCATTTCACAATTATTATCGCAATGACCCTTATCGCATTGTTAGGGAGGTGCAGGGTATTTTGTAGTCGGCCCCGCCCGACTTTCTGCCTTTCCTTACTGGTTATACCTGTCAATGATTAAGGGTTTCCTAGAAATAGTGCCACAAAACAATATTTTCTGAAAGGTAAATCTTACTAAATTTTATTATTGTTTGATAAAAACATGTGATCTACAAGAAATCAGTGCATATTGACTGAGATAATAACTAATAAGTACAAGAAGGTAGGGAAAAATTAAAAAAACATATTTTGCATATAGACAGAAAAGTAAATACGGCATAAAAATCTTAAAAATGTATATATTTCGATGAATTTTTTTTTAAAGTTCTTTATTTTGATATTGGAAATAATAATCAAACGCAACATGTGGAAATTTCTAATGGAAAATCCCTCAATTCCCAAAAAATACATCAAAAATCCCCAAAAATAGAATTTTTACTTTTAGTCCTATATCTTCGATATGAAAAGCCGCGCTCGGGATTCCCTTTGCAGTCGATTTTGTTACATCCTAATACAAATAAACAAAAAGAAAAATTTAACAAGTTAGCTTTGCGATTGGAGAAAATCGATCAAACTTTTGAAATTTATGTAAAAAAAAGGTCCAAATCGGAGAAGGGTGGCAACCACACCAATTAAAATTTTGGCTTCGGATTTTCTCTAGCAGATTCTGTCTCCTTTAAAATGAGTATAAATTTGATATACTTTGTGTAACAAAATTTTTCTACAAGACCTAAATACGAAGTGGACTTTTTTCGCCAAAAAATCTCCAAAAATGAAATTTTTTCTAAAATGTGACTTTATAGAGCCATAACTTTCGGATTTCTTGACATATCTTATCGATTCTGATATCATGATATTGTAAATTTTTTTGGCAATCTATAAAAAACACGCGAACAAAATCGGTAAACCTTTGACTGAGATATTGGCTAAACTCCAAGGCAAAGTCGGCGAAAAAATTAAAAATTTAAATTTAAAATCCACATATCTCGGAAACTAATCAAGATAGCTTCAACCTATGAAATGTTTATTGTAGGTCTGGTCTAGGAGTATTCACAGAAAACTAAAATCCACTAAAATCGGAAACTCCATTTAAAAGTTAGAAGCCGATGAAAATTTTGTATACCCGAAGTGGTCAACTTTAGGGCCCTGTAGCTCCGCCCCTGCATGAGATAGGAGGCCCAAGTTCCGAACTCTCTAACACCTCTTGTATACACACCTAAAATTTCATCGCCATACGATAAGTGGTTTTGAAATGGCAGAATTATGTCAATTTTTTTCCATTTTAGCCCACTGTGCGTCGGGTACATGTGTGTATGTGGTCTTGGTGATAAGAGAGTGCGTGCGTCATAGTTATTTTTGCTGCATGTTATTTATGGTCAGGGTTACCGTTGACAAATTTAAAAAGGTTGCAAAAAGTCGTTTTCGAAAAATAAAGTCGCACAAAAAAGTCGTTATTGCATAAAAAAGGGTCTCACTTTTTATTTAACAAAACAATTATGAAATTATAAGAAATCGTTTGTATGTGATAAGAAATTAATTTTTTTAATTACATGAGTTAACAGAATGATTTTTGATAGCATAATATGTGTACTTTGCTATAATTGAACCTAGTACATTGCTTAAAATATGAGTTGGCATATTACTCTTGATATTTATTGGATTACATAAATATTGATTATTTTGGAAATCTTGTTCTTTTTAAGTGGTGTAGACCAAAGACAATTTAAGAAGACATTCCTTCCTGTAGCGAGTAATTGTCAGTTACGAACGAATAGGAATTTGATTCCAACGAGTGAGGTTTTTCGCGAATTTTCAGACCGTTTTTCCCGAATTTTTTGTAATTGTCACAATTAAAAAATTAATATTAATCGATAAGTGCAAAAAAAGTTCAATCAATGTTCGCGGAATACTGTTTTTTCGCGTGTTACAATTCATTCCTATTCGTTCGTAACTGATAGATTTTGACGTTTCGGCCTGAAGGAATGTCTTCTTATATTCTATTTGTCTTTGGTGTAGACCATATTTGATATTTTTCCCTTTAGGTTTTTTTAAATTTAATGCCTTTATTTCTGTTACAATAATAACTCAAAGGCGATCATTATATCTCCGTCTGTTGAATTCCTTTTAAATGCTGATAGTAAAATTGTAAGTACATTTTTACGTAAATCAAACGAATAATACGTATTATGCTGCAAAATGCAAATTTTGTCTAAAATTTATTTTAACAAAAGTTTAAAAACCCCAAAATACTTCACCGATACATGGAAAGCGACCATGTGTATTTTATTGATTTTTGAAATTACAAGAAAACAATGCAAATGCTGCAATTTAGGGAATTTTTGTATTTATTTATAAAAATTCCCTAAATTGCGAATTAACGATTTAACAAAGAAAATTGTTATTACAAAAAAGTCGCAAAAAAGTCTCTGAATGGAAAAGTCGCACAAAAAGTCAAAAGCCGCCAAAAAAGTAGCAAATTGCAACTTTAGTCGCACAACGGTAACACTGTTTATGGTGATGTGCACACGTTTTTATAGGAGATCTTTTTAGTGAGTCTTGTGAAGAGATTTGTGAGAAGACTAACAAATAGACGATAAAAATGTGAGTAATAGATTTTGTAATACTGAAAGAGACAATAGGAAAATGTCTAGATACGTGAAATATGATATTATAACCCTTAAATAAACAACTTATTGGCAATTACAAAATTAACAAAACACATTTTAATTGAAAAGTATATATTTATTAAAAATAACTGCTAACAGCGCATAATGCAGAAATGTAAAATTGTTGTGTATAACATGTTAATGTTATACATAAAACTATCTTTTTTAATTTTTTACTAAAACAATTTTAGAATGGATCTTTTGGGAAAAGAGTGACAAATTCTACCAAATATTTCAACGTAAGTATTATATATGAACGGTTGAAATATTTCTCTTAGTTTTCATTGTTTACTAATTGTGGTAAGATAAAATTTATGTGTATTTTTTATGTTTGATTTCTTTTCAGAAAAAATTTAATTATTTTAATTTAAGATCGCGCAATATTTGAAGATAAATGTTATGGATATATGAAAAATTCTGTGCTGAATGCCATTTATAAATTACAACAAATAAGTGAGCATACACATACACGGGAATGTGTGAATTGAAAGAAAATATATTTGGAAACAAAATGTGTAAGTATTATGTATTTGTGAACGTATTTGGAACGTATATATTAATTTCTTAGAACAAAATATATTTGCGAACTGACTTTCACATATACATAATATATGTGTTTTCACACAAAAGAAGTTTTCCAAACATATTTTATTTAAAAAGATTTTTAAAACTTTTTGACTTTTTCGAATTTTAGTTTAAATTTTTCTTAGATTTCCTGTTATACTTTATAGTTAAACCTGTTGTTTGCATCGTCTCCTTTGTAAACGGTAATATATATATATATATTTCCTTATAATTTGGTCCAAGGGATATTTTTGTTTTTTTTTTACATCAAAATAAGCCTTTATCGTTCAAAAATAATATGTAAATAAGCTTCTTTCCTTTCACAAAGTATTGAATAAAAATAAATATAAAATATTGGGTTAAATATTCGTTTTGTATGAAAATTTAATATGGACCAAATGGTCTCTTAATCTAGGATTTGTACATATTTTCCAGTCTAACAGCTGGATTAAGAATGTCATAAGCTGCATTAACTAATTATTATTTAATAAATATTCCTATTTATCTCTTTTTGACAATCCATCAAAGCAATTTGTAGCTACGAAAAATTATACGATATAAATTTGAATCGAATTTTTCAAACATATTAAATTTGTTTACACATTGAACATCTGAAAAACAGAAAACTTGCATCTAAATTAAGGCACTGATAAATTACCAAAAAAATACTTAAATACAATTAAATCATTGTTTCGGAAATATTACTTCCAAATAAAAAATGTTAGGATGGAATCACAGTTTAGAACAATATCCTCCCAAACGTATAATATTTGTGTGTTTCAAATATTATATAGGTATTTTGATTGTACCCTAAACATATGTAAGTTTCAAGCTGAATATGTTTGGACCAATAGACTACAGAAGCAATTTTTCAGCGTGTATACAATTTTATAATATTTTTATTTTAATTTCAGCCAAATTCAATGTTCAAAATCATTAAAGGTGCCAACGAAAATTGTTCATGGATGTTTGGGGAACATATAGAAACTGAATCCACTATAAGTTTACAAATCGATACCCGGGCCAAAATCGCCTTTTTCGATATGTTTGAACCGAAAGAAAATATATTTGGAACACAATTTTTTTTCCTTGGATTCAAATTGTACCTCCCAGTTATGAGACCATATGCAGCATTAACTTCTGCTTTAAATCAATCGTTTAAAATTTCTGTGGATACCAAGTCATCATTAGTTGTCATTCGTCCAAGTAATTTATATTGATCCAATATTATACGATTTCAATTATTATTATTTATTATTTTTACGAACATTAAAAATGTAACATTGAATTACTGTAAAATTTAACACAATTTAGGTATTTTCTGAATACTTAAATGCAAATAAATATATGTTTCGGAAATAATAGTCCCAAATAAAAACATATTGGGATGTAAACAAAAACTTGTGTAGAACAATATCTGCCCAAATATGTAATTTTTGTGTGTGCTGAAAATTATGTGTTTAGAGTGTATCTTAAACACATATATTTTTCAAGCCGTATATGTTTGGGGCAATATACTACAGAAGCGATTTTTTTTCAGCGTGTAACAAATATATGAAACTTCAAATATTTCGATAGTGTGTTGGCCGGTTTATCTTTATACATACAACTAAAATACGGATTTAGATTATAAAATGTTGAAAGTTATCCGTAATATGTATTACACATTTTATGTATTTTCTAATATTAAAATAATAAAAACAATTTTTAGAAAAAGGAAGTGTTGTGTTTTGAATTTATCGTGGAAACTTGTATACAAGAATCATATTTTCTATGAATATTGAAATGGTATCTGTGGCTCTTTAGTATGAGTGGCATTCGAATAAAAACAATGTAAGGAAGTTTCCCTACATATTCTAAAAAACTTTATTTACGCTTTAAATTAATTACCAGTATAGGCTTATATCAAGGACATTTTAAAATTTAATACGATAAAGTTTTAAATTTTATAATATTTTACTAAACATAAGCACGAGGCATACTTCAATTTACGCCAAAACTTGCTTATTTTAAGACCAAACTTAATTAGTTTTATTACCAAATGTTCTTGATTCTGTGAAATTCATCATCAAAACAAGTACTATACATGTCTTTGAATTTACTATAAAACATTCTTATTTTTATAGCGATTGTCTTTGGCTTGAAATCATTGCCGAAATCTTAAACTATACGACAATTTCTTTGATTTTCAGTACGCTTTTTTTTAGTGTAGGGAGGTGTAGGCTATTATATAGTCGGCCCGCCCGACTTTCTGCCTTTCCTTACTGGTTTATTAATCGTTTATTAGGCCTAAAGTGTTTGTTAACTAATGTGCACTTTAAATCATTATTAAATGAAATACGTACTTGATTCAAGTATTTTGTACTCCGTACTTAACGCACTTTTGACACCGCTACGGCTTGATTCAAGTACGGATTACTCAATTTTTTCTTTCTGTGTGGGAACACCTAGAAGAGAAAAACGGGATTTTTGCAAAAAAAATCGGCTAATTTGTTATTGTAATATAAAAATTATTTACAAATTTGGAAAAAACTCACCCGCAAATTTTTTTATGCATCAATTTTCTTCGGAATGGCCTCATGTTATTCATGACCGATCAGACTTTATGATAAAATAATAAAAAATTATAATTCTGCTTTTTATGACGTTTTATGTAGCATTTATTTAAAAAATATTAACCTTTTTAAAAAAAAAAAGGATTTTTTCGCAATATCTTTAAGTTGTCGTCGAGACCGTTGAACTTCGAGTTATGCTCAGTGTTGCCGTTTTTGGGGTTTTCTACCAAATTTTTTTTTTTAGTTTGGTAGAATGGAGGGTCGATGTAAATTTGGTGGATTTGAGGCTCATCGAAACAGATTGAACATTTAAGATAATAATTCAAATGTTAAATAACTAAATAATTTCACCAGTTAAAGTCGGAAAGGTTAAAGTCGGGCGGAGATGACTACACCACGTTGTGATTCTAAATAAATTTAAACTAGCAGCGTTCAACCTAACGTTCTCACCTAATTTCATAACAAACAGATGTTAAATAAAGCTTCTATCATTTATATACCGAATCGGATAAAACGTATATACATATGGCGGCTGTATACAAATCTGAACCGATTTTCTTCAAACTTGTTAATGTTCGTTTTTGTAGCAAAAAACTTCTCTGCCACATTTCATAACTATCGGATGTTAAATAAAGTTTTTATAGCTCTTTAATGCAATATATATATATATATATATATTAGGCCGGGTCGATTTGTGGGGAGGCAAAAAAAGTTGCCATTGCTCAGTGAAAATCGTATTTTAGGGATCAAAATAAGAAACTTTGACGACGGAACCATACCTCTAAAACGAATTCTGATGTTCCGGAATTTGGGTCGAACTTTTAGGTAGGGGCAAATTTTGAAAAATCCCACTTTGACCCATTTAGAGTGCTCCAATCGAGTCCAAATGTATGACCGACCCCCACTAACTTTGGAGGCCCGACCCACCCATGCCAGTGGCACACCCCCTGGGGGTTCCATACATTTGGACTCGATTGGAGCACTCTAAATGTGTCAAAGTGGGATTTTTTCCGGGACATCAGAATTCGTTTTAGAGGTATGGTTCCTTCGGCAAAGTTTCTTATTTTGATCCCTAGAATACGATTTTCACTGAGCAATGGGCGATTCTTAAATCGTCCCGCCCTAATATATATATATATATATATATATATATATATATATATATATATATATATGTATATACTAGCTGTACCCGGTACACTTCGTTGCCACAGATTACAGATTTCCGATCCCGTTCATTTTTGACCAATCACGTAGACTGCCATCAACTACATATACACAAAATTACAGCACTCTCGCTAACAAATTGTTCAAGATAAATAATTTTCAAAATTTGGCTTATACGGGCGCACCACACCTATTCGTCCGATTCCGCCCATTTCTGGAACATAAATGTGGGCTGATATATATACACAAAATGACAGCTCTCCCGCTAACAAAATGTGCAAGATATCTCGATTTCAAAATTTGCATTAGAGCCAATGGGCGTGGCCCCGCCCATTTTTGGACCAATTACGTGGAATGCCACCAGATATGTATACACAACATTGCAGTACTCTTGCTAACAAATTGAGCAAGATATCTAAATTTTCAAATTTGGTCTATGTGGGCGGGGCCACGCCCCTTTGCCCGATCCCGCCCAGTTTTGGACCAATCACGTAGACTGTCACCAGATACATATACACTAAACTGCAGAACTCTTGTTAATAAATTGTGGAAAATATTGGCTTATGTGGGCGGGGCCACGCCCATTAGTCCGATTCCACCCATTTTTGGAAAATTCACATGCCACTAAATGCATACAAACAAAAATTCAGCGATCTAGCTAAAAAAATTCTCAATATCAATATTTGACCCATATGGGCGGGTCCACACCCACTTGATATATCGAAAATTCAAGTACCCTATTTTCAAACATGTACATTCTGTGAAAATTTCAAGAAGATCGGTCCAGCCGTTTAGACGCCTATACGGAACAAACAAACAAACCAACAAACACACATTCTTTTTTTTATATTAAGATTAGCTGGACCTAGTCCACGTCGTTGCCCCAGACTTCAGATTTCCGATGCCGTTCATTTTTGGACTAATTACGTAGACTGACACCAAATATGTATGCACAAAATCACATTGATCTCTCTAACAAATTGCTTAAGATATATCAAACACAAAATTACAGCACTCTTGCTAACAAATTGTGCAAGATATTCCAATTACAAAACTTGACTCACTCGGTCGGTGCCACGCCCATTAGGCTGATCCCGCCCATTTTTGGACAAATCACGTAGACTGCCACCAGATATATCGCAAAATTACAGCACTCTCGCTAATAAATTGTGCAAGATATCTCACTTTCAAAATTTTGCTTATATGGGCGGGGCCACGCCCATTTGTCCGATCCCGCTCGTTTTTGGACCAGTCACGTAGACTACCACCAGATACATATATGCAAAATTTCACCACTCTCACTAACAAATCGTGTAAGATATCTCAATTTAAAAATTTGGCTCGTGTGGTCGGGGCCACGCCCATTGGTCCGATCCCACACAATTTGGGACTAATCTCGTAGCCTGCCACCAGGTATATATACACAAAATTGCAGCACTCTCGCTAACAAATCGTGTAAGATATATCACTTTCAAAATTTTGGCTTGGCCACGCCCGTTGGTCTGATCCCGCCCATTTTTGGACCAATAACGTAGACTGCCACCGGATACATACATATGCACTAAATTGCAGCACTCACGCTAATAAACTGTCCAAGATATCTCAATTTCAAACTTTGGCTTACATGGGCGGGGCCACGCCCATAGGTCTGATCCCACCCATTTTTGGAACAATAACGTAGACTGCCACCGGATACATATGCACTAAATTGCAGCACTCACGCTAACAAATTGTTCAAGATATCACAATTCTAAAATTTTAAATATATGGGCGGGGCCACGCCCATTCGTCCGATCCCGCCCATTTTTGGACCAAACACGAAGACTGCTACCAGATACATGTACTCGTGCACAAAATTACAGCACTCTCGCTTATAAATTGTGCAAGATATCTCAATTTCAAAATTTTGCTTGCATGGGCGGAGTCTAGCTATATTAATCAGGCGGGGTCTAGCTGTATTAATCAGGATTTTGCCCAGAATTTCGACCTGTGCGTATTTCAAAGTGGATCTAGCTCTGGGTCCAGAATTTGAATGTGTTACAAACAAACGTATAATTCCCTGTACCAAAAACGAACCAAACGAGAAAAAAATTAACTAAAAACAATTTATGGATAAGTTTTTCGTAAAATAAAAAATGGAAGATTTGCTCCCATAACTTTTGGATGAGTGCATCTAAGGCGAGCCATGATTTTATAAGATTTCTGATAATAGGTGTATACAGAACCCCAAGTTCTCAAAAAAATTAATTCTGCGAAAAATTTCGTTTTGTCAGCATACGAAAGTAAAGTATATTTGTGTATAAGCAAAAAATTCCGGGAATTGCCGCACAAATTTCCCGGGACTGCGGGATTGAAAAGTATGACTTTTCCCCGAATCTCTTTCCCGAGAAAAACTCTAGATATAATCCGTCTGTTGGCTAGTGCGCAAGATAACTATCGAAAAGAGTAACCGATTGATTTCACATTTGGTATGAGGTGATATTTTTTTCTATCTCAGGCTAACTTCAAAGATGGGCCACTCCATCTAGTACCTCCCCCACAAAGGGTTAACATTTAGTGAAATATTGATTTTTTAATTCTACACATAGTATTAGTCTCTATAACTTCGAGATAAATGGGCGAAGTTGCCACGCCTGAACTATTTTGCACCAAAAGTTAACTGCTTATAGCTTTCATATCACTTCATAGAGTCCAGTGAAAAGTGGTCCTGCTTCCTCCCATAAAAATGGACTATTTTGCACCAAAAGTTAACAGCTTATAACTGTAATACCAGTGCATACAAAGAATTGATATTTTGTACACTGTAATGGTTTTATAGCACCTACAATCCAGTGAAAAATGGGCGTTATTGCCATGCCCATTTTGTTACCTGCAACCCAAAGTTCCCTTTTTTACGAAATCTTAATCAGCTTATAACTTTAATACTAGGCACTAGTAAATACCTAAAATGTTGTACAGTGTAATGTTTATATAGTACCTACAGTCTTTTGAACAATGGGCGTTATCATCAAGCTCCTTTTGGTACGTCCCACACAAACGTACCATTTTGTACAAAAAGTTGATATCATTATATCATGGATACCAATACATATAAATACTCAAAAATGTTGCGGTGTATAGTTTTTAATATTCCTACAGTCATGTTAAAAATATGACCACACCCGTTTTAGTACTTCCCATACAAAAAGAGCCATGACATACCAAAATTAAATAGCTCATAATATTAGTACATATAATTTCAGTGCATATTTACATAGCTCACAAAGTGAAGGTATACCTCAGTCGGTTTACCCGCCTGAAATCTCTTCCTTTTTATACCCTCCACCATAGGATGGGGGTATATTCATTTTGTCACTCCGTTTGTAACACCTATAAATATTGATCTGAGACCCCTTAAAGTATACACGCTGAAAAAAAATCGTTTCTGTAGTATATTGTCCCAAACATATTCGGCTTGAAACATATATATGTTTAGGGTACGCTCTAAACATATAATATTTGGTACACACAAAAGTTGTGTATTTGGGAAGATATTGTTCTAAACAAATATTTGTTAACATCCCAATGTGACTGTTATTTCGAAACAAATATTTATTTGCATTTAAGTATTCATAAAATACATAAACTGTGTTAAATTTTTCAGTAATTCAAAGTTACATTTTTAATGTTCGTAAAAATAATAAATAATAATAATTGAAATCGTATATTAAAGTACTTAGAGGATTAACAACTAATGATGGCTTGGAATACTTAGAAATTTGAAAAGAAGAAATTAAAACTGAAATTCGAAAAAGTCAGCAAAAGTTTTGGAAAACTTTTTTTAATAAGATATATTTGGAAAATATCTTAACTAATAATTTTAATTGTATTTAAACACATATTTTATTTGAGAGATTTAGTTTGCAAATACAATTTGTTGTAATATATTAATATATGCGTTCCAAATATATTTTATTGATTTTCAAATAAAATGTATTTGCTAAGAAATATATAATATTTAAAAATTTGTGTTCCAAATATATTTTCTTTCGGTTCAAACATATCAAAAAAGGCGATTTTGCCCCGTGTATATATATATATTCTGTGCAAGATATTCCAATTACAAAACTTGACTCACTCGGTCGGTGCCACGCCCATTAGGCTGATCCCGCCCATTTTTGGACAAATCACGTAGACTGCCACCAGATATATCGCAAAATTACAGCACTCTCGCTAATAAATTGTGCAAGATATCTCACTTTCAAAATTTTGCTTATATGGGCGGGGCCACGCCCATTTGTCCGATCCCGCTCGTTTTTGGACCAGTCACGTAGACTACCACCAGATACATATATGCAAAATTTCACCACTCTCACTAACAAATCGTGTAAGATATCTCAATTTAAAAATTTGGCTCGTATGGTCGGGGCCACGCCCATTGGTCCGATCCCACACAATTTGGGACTAATCTCGTAGCCTGCCACCAGGTATATATACACAAAATTGCAGCACTCTCGCTAACAAATTGTGTAAGATATATCACTTTCAAAATTTGGGCTTGGCCACGCCCGTTGGTCTGATCCCGCCCATTTTTGGACCAATAACGTAGACTGCCACCGGATACATACATATGCACTAAATTGCAGCACTCACGCTAATAAACTGTCCAAGATATCTCAATTTCAAACTTTGGCTTACATGGGCGGGGCCACGCCCATAGGTCTGATCCCACCCATTTTTGGAACAATAACGTAGACTGCCACCGGATACATATGCACTAAATTGCAGCACTCACGATAACAAAGTGTTCAAGATATCACAATTCTAAAATTTGAAATATATGGGCGGGGCCACGCCCATTCGTCCGATCCCGCCCATTTTTGGACCAAACACGAAGACTGCTACCAGATACATGTACTCGTGCACAAAATTACAGCACTCTCGCTTATAAATTGTGCAAGATATCTCAATTTCAAAATTTTGCTTGCATGGGCGGAGTCTAGCTATATTAATCAGGCGGGGTCTAGCTGTATTAATCAGGATTTTGCCCAGAATTTCGACCTGTGCGTATTTCAAAGTGGATCTAGCTCTGGGTCCAGAATTTGAATGTGTTACAAACAAACGTATAATTCCCTGTACCAAAAACGAACCAAACGAGAAAAAAATTAACTAAAAACAATTTATGGATAAGTTTTTCGTAAAATAAAAAATGGAAGATTTGCTCCCATAACTTTTGGATGAGTGCATCTAAGGCGAGCCATGATTTTATAAGATTTCTGATAATAGGTGTATACAGAACCCCAAGTTCTCAAAAAAATTAATTCTGCGAAAAATTTTGTTTTGTCAGCATACGAAAGTAAAGTATATTTGTGTATAAGCAAAAAATTCCGGGAATTGCCGCACAAATTTCCCGGGACTGCGGGATTGAAAAGTATGACTTTTCCCCGAATCTCTTTCCCGAGAAAAACTCTAGATATAATCCGTCTGTTGGCTAGTGCGCAAGATAACTATCGAAAAGAGTAACCGATTGATTTCACATTTGGTATGAGGTGATATTTTTTTCTATCTCAGGCTAACTTCAAAGATGGGCCACTCCATCTAGTACCTCCCCCACAAAGGGTTAACATTTAGTGAAATATTGATTTTTTAATTCTACACATAGTATTAGTCTCTATAACTTCGAGATAAATGGGCGAAGTTGCCACGCCTGAACTATTTTGCACCAAAAGTTAACTGCTTATAGCTTTCATATCACTTCATAGAGTCCAGTGAAAAGTGGTCCTGCTTCCTCCCATACAAATGGACTATTTTGCACCAAAAGTTAACAGCTTATAACTGTAATACCAGTGCATACAAAGAATTGATATTTTGTACACTGTAATGGTTTTATAGCACCTACAATCCAGTGAAAAATGGGCGTTATTGCCATGCCCATTTTGTTACCTGCAACCCAAAGTTCCCTTTTTTACGAAATCTTAATCAGCTTATAACTTTAATACTAGGCACTAGTAAATACCTAAAATGTTGTACAGTGTAATGTTTATATAGTACCTACAGTCTTTTGAACAATGGGCGTTATCATCAAGCTCCTTTTGGTACGTCCCACACAAACGTACCATTTTGTACAAAAAGTTGATATCATTATATCATGGATACCAATACATATAAATACTCAAAAATGTTGCGGTGTATAGTTTTTAATATTCCTACAGTCATGTTAAAAATATGACCACACCCGTTTTAGTACTTCCCATACAAAAAGAGCCATGACATACCAAAATTAAATAGCTCATAATATTAGTACATATAATTTCAGTGCATATTTACATAGCTCACAAAGTGAAGGTATACCTCAGTCGGTTTACCCGCCTGAAATCTCTTCCTTTTTATACCCTCCACCATAGGATGGGGGTATATTCATTTTGTCACTCCGTTTGTAACACCTATAAATATTGATCTGAGACCCCTTAAAGTATACACGCTGAAAAAAAATCGTTTCTGTAGTATATTGTCCCAAACATATTCGGCTTGAAACATATATATGTTTAGGGTACGCTCTAAACATATAATATTTGGTACACACAAAAGTTGTGTATTTGGGAAGATATTGTTCTAAACAAATATTTGTTAACATCCCAATGTGACTGTTATTTCGAAACAAATATTTATTTGCATTTAAGTATTCATAAAATACATAAACTGTGTTAAATTTTTCAGTAATTCAAAGTTACATTTTTAATGTTCGTAAAAATAATAAATAATAATAATTGAAATCGTATATTAAAGTACTTAGAGGATTAACAACTAATGATGGCTTGGAATACTTAGAAATTTGAAAAGAAGAAATTAAAACTGAAATTCGAAAAAGTCAGCAAAAGTTTTGGAAAACTTTTTTAATAAGATATATTTGGAAAATATCTTAACTAATAATTTTAATTGTATTTAAACACATACTTTATTTGAGAGATTTAGTTTGCAAATACAATTTGTTGTAATATATTAATATATGCGTTCCAAATATATTTTATTGATTTTCAAATAAAATGTATTTGCTAAGAAATATATAATATTTAAAAATTTGTGTTCCAAATATATTTTCTTTCGGTTCAAACATATCAAAAAAGGCGATTTTGCCACGTGTATATATATATATTCTTAATCGTCTTAAAATTCTAAGACGATTTAGCCATGTCCGTCCGTCCGTCTGTTGGAATCACGCTACAATCTATAATACTTGAGCTAGGTGGCTGAAATATGGTATAGATACTTCTTATAGCTGCAGGTAACTTGGGATTGGAAATGGGCGATACCGGTCCATATTTAGATATAGTCCATATTTAGGTTTGAGTTATTTTGTGAGGACACATGCTATCCATGGTGGAGGGTACATAAAATTCGGCATGGCCGAACTTAACGCTTTTACTTGTTTTTGTTAACATTCAACAAGATTCTGTATTTTATCTTTAACTTTATTAATTTTGGCCAGAAAAGTGCTGTTTTGACCTATAGTGCCTTGTACAGAATAATATTAGTCGATTTATTTTATGGTGTTCTTCGTGACAACAAAAAACTAACCTTTTGAAAAATCAAAAGTTACTAAACCACGGTTTCTACGTGCAAAATAAATTTCAACATTTGTAGGCCTCATAATTACATTAAATATTTCGGTACCTTCCGTTTTGGCTGCAAGGTCGTAGCATATGCGGACGACGTGGCAATCGCAGTGAGTGGCAAATTCGAAAACGTCCTCAGAGACATCCTAGAGGTGGCTAAATGGGCCAGAAGCAGAGGTTTGGGCGTTAACCCAAACAAGATTTAATTGGTTCTCTTAACTAGGATGAATAATGTCCCACATGTGGACCCTCCTCTTGGATAAATGGAACAGATCTAGTCTTTTCTGAAAGTGCAAATTTTTAGGAATAATTCTAGATAGGAAACTGTTATTCAGACTTAACGTACTGAAACAAGTAAGGAAGGCCAACGTCGCCTTATATTCCTGCAGGAAGGCTGTGGGGTCGCTCTTGGGCCTCTCTCCTAGAGTTTTTTATTTCACGGACTTTTTCAATTCCCGGGACAGCGGGATTTTTTTAAAGTTCCCGGGATCCCGCTTATTGAAGTTACGAAATGTGTATTATATATATACTAGCTAGCCCGGTCCATTTCGTTGCCCCAGATTTCAGATTTCCGATCCCGTTCATTTTTGGACTAATTACGTAGACTAACACCAAATATGTATGCACAAAATTACATTGATCTCTCTAACAAATTCCATAAGATATATTTAACACAAAATTACAGCACTCTCGCTAACAAATTGTGCAAGATATATGAATTTAAAATATTGACTTATATAGCCGGGGTCACGCCCACTGGTCATATCCCGCCCATTTTTGGGTCAATCACGTAGACAACAACAAGAAACACATACACAAAATTACAGCACTCTCGCTAACAAAGTGTGCAAGATATTCCAATTTCAAAACTTGACTCACTCGGTCGGTGGCACGCCCACTTGTCCAATCCCGCTCATATTTGAGCCAGTCACGTAGACTACCACCAGATACATATACGCAAAATTTCAGCACTCTCGTTAACAAATCGTGTAAGATATCGCAATTTCAAAATTTGGCCTATATGGCCACGCCCATTTGCCCAATCCCGCCCTTTTTTTGACCAATCGCGTAGAATGCCACCAGATACTTACACACAAAATTACAGAACTCTCGCTAATAATTTTTGCAAGATATCCCAATTTCAAAATTTGGCCTATATGGGCGGGGCAACGCCCATTGCTCCGATTCCGTCCAATTTTTTGACCAATCGCGCATTATGCCACCAGATACATATACACAAAATTGCAGATCTCTCGCTAATGAATTGTGGAAAATATTTTTTAATTCATAATTTGGCTTATATGGGCGGAGCCACGCCCTTTGCTCCGATTCCGCCCATTTTTGGAAAATTCACATAATCTGCCACTGAATGCATACACACAAAATTTCAGTACTCTAGCTAAAAAATTTTCTCAATATCAAAATTGGACCCATATGGGCGGGTCCACGCCCACTTGATATATCGAAAATTGATGTACCCTATTTTCAGCACACCCTACACATGTATCTTCTGTGAAAATTTCAAGATGATCGGTCCAGCCGTTTAGACGTCTATACGGGACAAACAAACAAATATTCAAACAAACCCACAAACAGACACTCTTTTATATATATAGACTAGCTGGACCCGGTCAACTTCGTTGCCCCAGATTGAGATTGCCACCAACACTCTCGCTAACAAATTGTGCAAGATATCTCATTTCCAAAATGTGGCTTACATGGACGGGGCCACGCCTATTAGTCTGATCCCGCCCATTTTTTAACTAATCACGTAGACTGCCACCAGATACATATACACAAAATTACAGCATTCTCGCTACTAAATTGTGCAAGATAGCTCAATTTTGGGTTATATGGGCGGGGCCACGCCCTTTGGTCAGATCCCGCTCATTTTTAGACCAATCACGTAGGCTTCCACCAGACACATATACACAAAATTACAGCACTCTCGCTAACAAATTGTGCAAGATATCTAAATTTCAAAATTTGGGCGGGGCCACGCCCATTGGTCCTATCCCGCCCATTTTTGGACCAATCGCGTAGATCGCCAACGGATATATATGCACAAAATTCCAGCTCTCTTGATAACAAATTGTGCAAGATATCACATTTTTAAAATGTGGCTTATATGGGCGGTGCCACGCCCATTGTTCCGATCCGGCCCATTTTTGTACCAATCACGTGGACTGCCACCAGATACATATGTACAACATTACAGCACTCTAGCTAACAAATTGTGCAAGATATATCAATTTCAAAATTTGGCTTATATGGGCGTGGTCACGCCCATTGGTCCGATCCCGCCCATTTTTTGACCAATTACGTAGAATGCCACCAGATACATATTCGCAACATTGCAGCACTCCCGCTGGCAAATTGTGCAAGATATCAAAATTTCAAAATTTGGCTTATATGGGCGGGGCCCCGCCCAGGCCCCGCCCAGTGGTCCGATTCTGCCCATTTTTGGAAAATTCACATAATCTGCCATTAAATGCTTACAAACAAAATTTCAGCACTCTAGCTAAAAAAAATTCTCAATATCAAAATTGGACCCATATGGGCGGGTCCACGCCCACTTGATATATCAAAAATTCAAGTACCCCATTTTCAGCACCCCCTACACATGTACATTCTGTGAAAATTTCAAGATGATCGGTCTAGCCGTTTAGACGTCTATACGGAACAAACAAACAAACCCACAAACAGACACTCTCTTTTATATATATAGACTAGCTGGACCCGGTCCACTTCGTTGCCCCAGATTTCAGATTTCCGATCCCGTCCATTTTTGGACTAATAACGTAGACAGCCGCCAAATACATATACACAAAACTCGGCAATCTCTCTAACAAATTTCTCAAGATATATCAGTTTCAACACAAGGTTCATGTGGGCGGGGTCACTACCATTGGTCCAATCCCTCCATTTTTTTTACCACGTAGCCTGTCACCAGATAAATATACACAAAATTACTAGATATCTCAATTTCAAAATTTTACCTATATGGGCGGGGCCAAGCCCATTGGTGCGAACTCGCCCATTTTCCGATCCCTTCCATTCTTGGTGAAATAACCTAAACTGCCACCAGATACATATACACAAAATTACAGCACTCTCGCTAACAAATTGTGCAAGACACATCAATTTAAAATATTGGCTTATAAGGGCTGGGCTACACCCACTGGTCCTATTCCGCCAATTTTTGTGCCAATCACGTAGACAGCCTCCAGACACATATACACAAAATTACAGCACTATCGCTTATAAATTGTGCAAGATATCTTAATTGCAAAATTTGTTCTCAAAATTACAGCATTTTCGCTAATAAATTGTGTAAGATATCTAAATTTGGCCTATATGGACGGTGCCACGCCCATTGGTCCGATCCCGCCCATTTTTCTACCAATCACGTAGACTGTTACCAGATACATACATATACGCTAAATGTCAGCACTCTTGCTAACAAATTGTCAATTTAAAATATTGGCTTATAAGGGCTGGGCTACACCCACTGGTCCTATTCCGCCAATTTTTGTGCCAATCACGTAGACAGCCTCCAGACACATATACACAAAATTACACTATCGCTTATAAATTGTGCAAGATATCTCAATTTCAAAATTTGTCTTAAATGGGCGGGGCCACGCCCATTGATCCGATCCCGCCCATTTTTGACCAATCACGTAGACTGTTACCAGATACATATAAGCAAAATTTCAGCACTCTCGCTAACAAATTGTGTAAGAAATTTTAATTTCAAAATTTGACATATATGGGCGGGGCCACGCCCTGTAGTCCGATGCCGCCCATTTTTGGACCAATTACGCAGACTGCTACCAGATATATATACGCAAAATTTCAGCACTCTCGCTAACAAATTGTGTAAGATATCTCAATTTCAAAATTTGGCCTATACGGGCGGGGCCACGCCCATTTGCCCAATCCCGCCCTTTTTTGGACTAATCGCGTAGAATGCCACCAGATACATATACGCAAAATTTCAGCACTCTCGGTAACTAATTTTGTTAGATATCTCAATTTCAAAATTTGGCTTATATGGGCGTGGCCACGCCCATTTGTCCGATTCCGCCCATTTTTGGAAAATTCACATGATCTGCCACTAAATGCATAGACACAAAATTTCAACACTCTAGCTAAAATTTTTTCTCAATATCTCAATTTGACCCATATGGGCGGGTCCACGCCCACTTGATATATCGAAAATTCAAGTACCCTATTTTCAGCGCCCCCTACACATGTATATTCTGTGAAAATTTCAAAAAGATCGGTCTAGCCGTTTAGACGCCTATACGGGACAAACAAAAATACAAACAAACAAACCCACAAACAGACACTCTCTTTTATATATAGACTAGCTGAGCCCAGTGCGCTTCGCTGCCCATGTCAAAATTAGCGCTGTGGAAACTGTATTTAATATCCGATCAGTACGAAATTCGGCAGAAAGAGGTTTGTTATTACATGAAGGAATACTGCCAAATTCGGAGAAAATCGGTTCAGATTTAGATATAGCCCCCATATATATGTTACCCCCGATTTGACATGTAAGCGCTGTAGAAACTGTATTTTATATCCGATCAGTACGAAATTCGGCAGAAAGAGTTTTCTTATTACATGAAGGAATACTGCCAAATATATATATATATAACAGGTTGTTTGGTAGTTTTATAGTCCGGCTACACCGAATGTGAATAGTATAACACTTATTTCAATTTATA
This sequence comes from Eudasyphora cyanicolor, assembly GCA_963930755.1. Taxonomy (NCBI): domain Eukaryota; kingdom Metazoa; phylum Arthropoda; class Insecta; order Diptera; family Muscidae; genus Eudasyphora; species Eudasyphora cyanicolor. The sequence continues at coordinate 99,804,038 of OZ005737.1, forward strand.
TTATGTGGCAACTTCAGAGTAGCACAAAACCCATTATTTGGCAGAGCGAGACGTTTGTTTGTTTACAATTGTATATTTATTTCTTTGAGTGACTTCGCCTTCACTTTCCAATAGTTTTTCTTAAATTCGCAGATAAGAAAATTTAAAAATTTTCCACCAAAGCAAGCGTTTGAGAAACCAACGTCAATTCCGATACACAACCGTACTATACCCGGCGGACTTCACTGGATTTCAATGAGCACAAGTAGCTCTACAAAATATTTTTTGGGGATTGTTTGGAGCGTAAGTGAAACACGTCTTTTCACCTGAGCTGTTCTTGCCAAAAAAATCACGTAGGCTTCCACCAGACACATACATATACACAAAATTACAGCACTCTCGCTAACAAATTGTGCAAGATATCTAAATTTCAAAATTTGGCTTATATGGGCGGGGCCACGCCCATTGGTCCTATCCCGCCCATTTTTCGACCAATAGCGTAGATCGCCAACGGATATATATGCACAAAATTCCAGCTCTCTCGATAACAAATTGTGCAAGATATCACATTTTTAAAATGTGGCTTATATTGGCGGTGCCACGCCCAATGGTCCGATCCGCCCCATTTTTGGACCAATTACGCAGACTGTCATCAAATGCATACATCAAATCGCTAACAAATTGTGCATATTTCAATTTCAAAATTTGGTTTATATGGGCGGGGTCACGCCCATTGATCCGATCCCGCCACTTTTTAGACCATTCATGTAGGCTATCATCAGATACATATGCACAAAACTACAGAACTGTCGCTAAAAAAATGTGTAAGACATCTCAATTTTAAAATTTAGTTTATATGGGCGGGGCCCCGGCCATTGATCCGATCCCGACCCTTTTTGGACCAATAACGTAGACTACCACCAGACATCACTTTCGCTAAAAATTGTGCAAGATATGTGTCTCAATTTCAATATTTGGCTTCTATAGGCGGGGCAACGTCCATTGGTCTGATCCCGCCCATTTTTGGGCGAATCGCGTAGACTGTCATCAGATACATGTGCCCAAAACTGCAGCACTCTCGATAATAAATTGTGCAAGATATTTATATTTCAGAATTTGGCTTATATAGACGTGGCCACGCCCATTGGTTCGATGCCGCTCATTTTTGGACCAATCACGTAGGCTACGACCAGATATATATACACGAAATTACAGCACTCTCGGTAACAAATTGTTCAATATATCTCAATTTCAAAAGCTGGCTTATATGGGCGGGGCCACGCCCATTGGTCCGATTCCCCTAATTTTTGAACCAATCAAGGGTACTGTCACCAGATACATATGTACAACATTACAGCACTCTAGCTAACAAATTGTGCAAGATATATCAATTTCAAAATGTGGCTTATATGGGCGGGTCCACGCCCATTGGTCCGATCCCGCCCATTTTTTGACCAATTACGTACCAGATACATATACACAACATTGCAGCACTCACGCTAGCAAATTGTGCAAGATATCGAAATTTCAAAATTTGGTCTATGTGGGCGCGACCACGCCCATTGGGCCGATCCCGCCCATTTTTGGAATAATCAGGTAGACTGTCACCTGAAACATATACACAAACTTGCAGAACTCTCGCTAATGAATTGTGGAAAATATTTCAATTTCAAAATTTGGTTTATATGGGCGGGGCCACGCCCATTGGTCCGATTCCCCCCAATTTTTTTAAAATTCACATAATCTGACACTAAATGCATACACACAAAATTTCAGCACTCTAGCTAAAAATTTTTCTCAATACCAAAATTTGACCCATATGGGCGGGTCCACGCCCACTTGATATATCGAAAATTCAAGTACCCTATTTTCAGCACCCCCGACACATGTACATTCTGTGAAAATTTCAAGATGATCGGTCAAGCCGTTTAGACGTCTATACGGAACAAACAAACAAACAAATCAACAAACAGACACTCTCTTTTATATATATAGACTAGCTGGACCCGGTCCACTTCGTTGCCCCAGACTTCAGATTTCCGATTCCGTCAATTTTTTAACCAATTACGTAGACTGCCATCAAATGCATATTTACAAAATTACAACACTCTCGCTAACAAATTGTTCAAGGTATTTCAATTTCAGAAATTTGCTTATAAGGGTGGGGCCACGCCCATTGTCCGATCCCAACCCTTTTGGACCATTCACGTAGACTATCACCAGATCGATATGCAAAAAATTACAGCACTCTCGATAAAAAATTGTGTACAGAACTATCGCTAAACAATTGTGTAAGACAAAAATTTAGTTTATATGACCCGACCCTTTTTGGACCAATAACGTCGACTACCACCAGACATCACTCTCGCTAAAAATTGTGCAAGATATGTGTCTCAATTTCAAAATTTGGCTTATATAGGCGCGGCCACGTCCATTGGTCTGATCCCGCCAATTTTTGGGCGAATCGCGTAGACTGTCATCAGATACATATCGTCGGCTTAATGCTATTTTGGTCCATACGCCATTTTTGTGTTTTTTGAGTTAGGAGTTGATAATATGGGTTCCAAGCATGCTCTTTCAACATCTGCAATCATTTTTTTCCTATCTCGCCTAGTTTTTGAGATATTGGTAGGGTAAATTTGTTTTACTCTGAATAACGGGAAATAATTTCAATATTTTTGTTCTATGTCTCAATTTTTCTATCGCCCTATATTTTTCACTCAGTATTTTACGTTCTTTCGATCACAATATGTAAATTAGTGTCCTTCCATACCGACCCTTTTTGTGGTCCATGTAATACAAATACGAAAAAATATTAAAATAAAAGTGGATATGGACCAAAATGCCAAGTACAAAAATTGTTAGAACTTGCTTATTTTTGGATGTAATGGCATAGAAATGCATTAGAATCATACAAAAACTGTTGGGAACCCTTTTGAAATAAAAAGTGTGTAACTCTTCAGTCCCGTTTTTACTCAAACAATAAATTGCGTTTTCTCCGATCATACAAAATGGCGTATGGAACAAAATAGCAATGAGCCGACGATATGTCCAAAACTGCAGCACTCTCGATAATAAATTGTGCAAGATATTTCAATTTCAAAATTTGGCTTATATGGACGTGGCCACGCCCATTGGTTCGATGCCGCTCATTTTTAGACCAATCACGTAGACTACCACCAGATATATATACAAGGTGGCGCAAAAGTAACCTTTCGATGTTTTTTGGCTGTAATTTAAAAAAAAATGAAAAACTTTGATTCTTCTTGTGGATTATTTTTATTTGGTCCGCCGCCACAGTTGATTGTCATTTGAGCCCTTTTTATGGCATTGTCCATCACTTTTGCCAAAACTTCCGGCGATAGGTCCTTACATTCTTGACGGATATTGTCTTTAAGAGCTGCAAGAGTCTGAGGCTTGTTGACATAAACCCGCGACTTCAAAAAGCCCCACAAAAAGAAGTCTGGAGCGGTCAAATCAGGCGATCTTGCTGGCCAGTGCAAATCGCCAAAACGGGAGATAAGGCGCCCGGGAAATGCATCCTTCAGCATATCGGTTGTGGCACGTGCAGTGTGTGCCGTTGCACCGTCCCCTGTTGGAACCACAAGTTTTCCAATCCCAATTCATCAAGTTGCGGCAAAAAGAACTCGTTGATCATTGCTCTGTAGCGCTCACAGTAACCGTTTGGCCCGCGACGTCTTCGAAGAAAAAAGTCCGATGACTCCTCCAGCGAAAACAGCACACCATACAGTGACTTTGAGCGGGTGTAATGGCTCTTCGTGGGTTACACGCGGATTTTCAGTGCCCCAGAAGCGTAAATTTTGCTTATTTACGTACCCGCTAAGATGGAAATGGGCCTCATCACTCATGATTATTTTTGATGAAAAATCATGTTCCTCTTGATGGTGATTAAGGATGGCTTGAGCGTATGTTAGCCGCGATTGGCGGTCAGCAGCTAACAGCTGATGCACCGTGTGGACTTTGTACGGAAACATCTTCAAATCTTGTACCAAAATTCGCTGTAGAGACCGTCGACTGATACCCATTTGCGTGGCACGTCGTCTGGTCGATGTCGACGGCGCTTCCATGACATCCTCGGCTACAGCAGCAATATTCTCTGCAGAACGGCTACTCCGGGGTCTGCCACGCCTGGCAGCATCTCGTGTTGTGCCAGTCTCTTCGAGGCGAGCGGCTAAATGTCGCAGTGTTTCACCAGTAGGCGTTGGACGGCCAGGAAATCTGCGACGAAATTCACGTTGTGCCAAAGTCACCGACCGATTATTGGTCAAATAAATAGTCAACAATATTCCGCGTTCTGGAGCAGTGTAGCGTAACATTGTTTATTAACGTGTATTTCGCATGTGTTTACTACACAAATGTCAAAACAGAACTGACATTAGGGGCCAATCGCAAAATTTATAAATTTATAGCATTTTCTGATAGGAGGATTACTTTTGCACCACCTTGTACAAGAAATTACAGCACTCTCGGTAAAAAATTGTGCAATATATCTCAATTTCAAAATTTGGCTTATATGAGCGGGGCAACGCCTATTGGTCCGAACCCGCCCATTTTTGGACCAATTATGCAGTTCGCCAACGGATATATATAAACAAAATTCCAGGTCTCTCGGTAACAAATTGTGCAAGATATCACGTTTTTAAAATTTGGCTTATATGGGCGGTGCCACATTGGTCCCATTGGTCCGATCCCGCCCATTTTTGGAAAAATCACGTGGACTGCCACCAGAAACATATGTACAACATTACAGCACTCTAGCTAACAAATTGTGCAAGATATATCAATTTCAAAATTTGGTTTATAAAGGCGGGACCACGCCCATTGGGTCGATCCCGCCCATTTTTGGACCAATCACGTAGACTGCCACCGTTTACATATACACATAATTCCAGCACTCTCGCTAACAAATTGTGCAAAATATCTCAATTTCAAAATTTGGCTTATATGGGCGGGGCCACGCCCATTGGTCCAATTCCGCCCATTTTTGGAAAATTCACATAATCTGCCACTAAATTCATACATACAAAATTTCAGCACTCTAGCTAAAAAATTTTCTCAATACCTCAATTTGACCCATATGGGCGGGTCCACGCCCACTTCATATATCGAAAATTCAAGTACCCTATTTTCAGCACCCCCTACACATGTACATTCTGTGAAAATTTCAAGATGATCGGTCAAGCCGTTTAGACGTCTATACGGAACAAACAAACAAACCCACAAACAGACACTCTCTTTTATATATATAGATAAAACTAGCTGGACTCGGTCCACTTCGTTGCCCCAGATTGAGATTTCCGATCCCGCCCATTTTTGAACCAATCACAAATCCTGCCACCAAATACGTATACATAAAATAACAACACTCTCGCTAGCAAATTGTGCAAGATATCTCAATTCCAAAATGTGGCTTACATGGACAGCGCCACGCCCATTAGTCTGATCCCGCCCATTTTTTAACTAATCACGTAGACTGCCACCAGATACATATACACAAAATTACAGCATTATCGCTACTAAATTGTGCAAGATGGCTCAATTTTGGCTCAATTTTGGGACCACGCCCTTTGGTCAGATCCCGCTCATTTTTAGACCAATCAAGTAGTAGTAGTAACCTTTATTTATATACATAGTTTCTACAAAAAAATTTAGTACAATTTTGATTAAACAATAAATAATAAATTAAAGGATATAATGTACACAACGTTTGACAATGGCATTAAGGCCGTCTCTCATATTATTAGACGTGTTATATATATATATTTTTTATTTAATTATACTCATTCATTAAAAAATTTCTATAGTTCATAGCTTCTTCTACATATAAGCTTACATTTAACCAATTATGATATCTTTCTCCATTTAAAATTTCTATTAATTCTTCCTGATTAATGTTGGATTTTCCTAAAAGTCTGATTCTGGTCATGCATCACATTATCATATTGCGATTGTATTGGAGTGAGCAGCATGTATTTCCTATATAATACTTGCAAGATATATCAAAATATGGGCTGGGCCACGCCCACTGGTCCTATTCCGCCCATTTGTAAGCCAATCACGTAGACTGCTACCAGATACATATACGCAAAATGTCAACACTCTCGCTAACAAAATGAGCAAGATAATTCAATTTCAAAATTTGGTGGCACGCCCATTGGTCAGATCCCGCCAATTTTTGGACCAATCACGTGGGCTGTCACCAGATACATATGTACAACATTACAGCACTCTAGATAAAAATTTCTGCAAGATATATCAATTTCGAAATTTGGCTTATAAGGGCGGGCCCACGCCCATTGATCCGATCCCGCCCATTTTCTGACCAATTACGTAGAATGCCACCAGATACATATACACAACATTGCAGCACTCCCGCTAGCACATTGTGCAAGCTATCAAAATTTGGTCTATGTGGGCGGGGTCACGCCCATTGGGCCGATCCCGCCCAATTTTGGACCAATCACGCAGACCGCCACCATATACATATACACAAAATTCCAGCACTCTCGCTAACATATTGTGCAAGATATCAAAATTTCAAAATTTGGATTATATGGGCGGGGCCACGCCCATTGTTCCGATCCCGCCCATTTTTGGACCAGTCACGCAGACTGCCACCATATACATATACACCAAATACCAGCACTCTCGCTAGCAAATTGTGCAAGATATCAAAATTTCAAAATTTGTTCTATGTGGGTGGGGCCACGCCCATTGGGCCGATCCCGCCCATTTTTGGACCAATCACGCAGAATGCCACCATATACATATACACAAAATTCCAGCACTCTCGCTAACAAATTGTGCAAAATATTTTAATTTCAAAATTTGGATTATATGGGCGGGGCCACGCCCATTGGTCCGACTCCGCCCATTTTTGGAAAATTCACATAAAATTTTCTCAATATCAAAATTGGACCCATATGGGCGGGTCCACGCCCACTTGATATATCGAAAATTCAAGTACCCTATTTTCAGCACCCCCTTCACATGTACATTCTGTGAAAATTTCAAGATGATCGGTCTAGCCGTTTAGACGTCTATACGGAACAAACAAACAAACAAACCCACAAACAGACACTCTCTTTTATATATATAGACTAGCTGGACCCGGTCCACTTCGTTGCCCCAGACTTCAGATTTCCGATTCCGTCCATTTTTGAACCAATTACGTAGACTGCCATCAAATGCATACATCAAATCGCTAACAAATTGTGAATGATATCTCAATTTCAAAATTTGGTTTATATGGGCGGGGTCACGCCCATAGATCCGATCCCGCCACTTTTTAGACCATTCATGTAGGTTATCATCAGATACATATGCACAAAATTACAGAACTGTCGCTAAAAAACTGTGTAAGACATCTCAATTTTAAAATTTTGTTTATATGGGCGGGGCCCCGGCCATTGATCCGATCCCGACCCTTTTTGGACCAATAACGTAGACTGATCCCGCCCATTTTTGGGCGAATCGCGTAGACTGTCATCAGATACATGTGCCCAAAACTGCAGCACTCTCGATAATAAATTGTGCAAGATATTTATACCCTCACTTTAGTGTGACGAGGGTATATATCATTTGCTACGGAAAAAAGTGTAACACATCGAAGGAGTGATCTAAGACCCTAAGTATGTTCGGAGGAAATCCGTTTTGGGTCATTTTAAGTCGAATGAGCAATGTCCGTCCGTCTGTCTGTCTGTCTGTCTGCTGGCTGGTGCGCACGATAACTCTCGAAAGGATTAACCGATTGACTTCAAATTTGGTATGTGGTAATATTTTGATCTATCTCCGGATGAGTTCGAAGATGGGCCATATTGGTCTACTCCTTCTGGTACCTCCCACACAAAGGGTTAAAATTTAGTGAAATATTGATTCTTTAATAACTTCTATACTACTTATTCGAATCTTTTGAAATTCTGCGCATAATATTAGTATATTAGTCGCTATTAACTCGAGAAAAATGAGTGAAGTTGGCATGCCCCTTTTGGTACCTCCCACACAAATGGACCATTTTGCATCAAAATTTAACTGCTTATAACGTTAATACAAGTGCATAAAAATGCTTGAAATTTTCTACAGTATAATGTTTTTGTAGCGCCTATAGTCCGGTAAAAAATGGGCATTATTGTACAGCCCCTTTTGGTACCTCCCACACAAATGGACCGTTTCGTACCAAAAGTAAACGGCTTGTAACTTTAATACCAGTGCATACAAATACTTGAAATTTTGTACAGTGTAATGCTGTTATAGTTCCTATAGTCCTGTAAAAAGTGGGCGTTATCACCCCGCCCCTTTTTGTACCTCCCACACAAAATGACCAAATCATACCAAAATTACATAGCTCGTAACTTTAATATACCAGTGCACATAAACGCTTATAGTTCAGCACAATGCAATGTATTTAAGAATGTACTGTTTACCGAAAAATATGTGTATTTGGAAAACCCCTTCTGGTACCTCCCACACAAATTGACAGATTTATTGGTGTAATGTTATATATTACATTACTCACAAAGTGAGGGTATACCTTAGTCGGTTTACCCGACTGAAACTTTCTTACTTGTTATATTTCAGAATTTGGCTTATATAGACGTGGCCACGCCCATTGGTTCGATGCCGCTCATTTTTGGACCAATCACGTAGACTACGACCAGATATATATACACGAAATTACAGCACTCTCGGTAACAAATTGTTCAATATATCTCAATTTCAAAAGTTGGCTTATATGGGCGGGGCCACGCCCATTGTTCCGATGCCGGCCTTTTTTGGACCAATCACGTAGACTGCCACCATATACATATACACAAAATTCCAGCACTCTCGCTATAAAATTGTGCAAAATATATCAATTTCACAATTTGGCTTTTATGGGCGGGGTCTCTCGCTAACGAATTGTGCAAGATATCACATTTTTAAAATTTGGCTTATATTGGCGGTGCCACGCCCATTGCTCCGCTCCTGCCAATTTTTGGACCAATCACGTGTACTGTCACCAGATACATATGTACAACATTACAGCACTCTAGCTAACAAATTGTGCAAGATATATCAATTTCAAAATTTGGCTTATATGGGCGGGTCCACGCCCATTGGTCCGATCCCGCCCATTTTTTGACCAATTACTTTTGACCAATTACGTACCAGATACATATACACAACATTGCAGCACTCCCGCTGCAAGATATCGAAATTTCAAAATTTGGTCTATGTGGGCGGGACCACGCCCATTGGGCCGATCCCGCCCATTTTTGGACCGATCCCGCCCATTTTTGGACCAATCACGTAGACTGTTACCTGAAACATATACACAAACGTTCAGAACTCTCGATAATGAATTGTGGAAAATATTTCAATTTCAAAATTTGGCTTATATGGGCGGGGCCACGCCCATTGGTCCGATTCCCCCCATTTTTTAAAATTCACATAATCTGACACTAAATGCATACACACAAAATTTCAGCACTCTAGCTAAAAATTTTTCTCAATACCAAAATTTGACCCATATGGGCGGGTCCACGCCCACTTGATATATCGAAAATTCAAGTACCCTATTTTCAGCACCCCCTACACATGTACATTCTGTGAAAATTTCAAGATGATCGGTCAAGCCGTTTAGACGTCTATACGGAACAAACAAACAAACCCACAAACAGACACTCTCTTTTATATATATAGATAAAACTAGCTGGACTCGGTCCACTTCGTTGCCCCAGATTGAGATTTCCGATCCCGCCCATTTTTGAACCAATCACAAATCCTGCCACCAAATACGTATACATAAAATAACAACACTCTCGCTAGCAAATTGTGCAAGATATCTCAATTCCAAAATGTGGCTTACATGGACAGGGCCACGCCCATTAGTCTGATCCCGCCCATTTTTTAACTAATCACGTAGACTGCCACCAGATACATATACACAAAATTACAGCATTATCGCTACTAAATTGTGCAAGATGGCTCAATTTTGGCTCAATTTTGGGACCACGCCCTTTGGTCAGATCCCGCTCATTTTTAGACCAATCAAGTAGTAGTAGTAACCTTTATTTATATACATAGTTTCTACAAAAAAATTTAGTACAATTTTGATTAAACAATAAATAATAAATTAAAGGATATAATGTACACAACGTTTGACAATGGCATTAAGGCCGTCTCTCATATTATTAGACGTGTTATATATATATATTTTTTATTTAATTATACTCATTCATTAAAAAATTTCTATAGTTCATAGCTTCTTCTACATATAAGCTTACATTTAACCAATTATGATATCTTTCTCCATTTAAAATTTCTATTAATTCTTCCTGATTAATGTTGGATTTTCCTAAAAGTCTGATTCTGAATTTATTGGACACTTAGCCATAAAGTGCAATAAATTTTCGTCTTCTTCCGTGTTACATAGCGCACACTTTTTATCGCGTTGAGCTCTGAAGTTATTAGCTTTCAGGCCTAGCAAATCGCACCTGGTTTTGAAAATTGTTGTAATTAATTTTTGATCATTCTCTTCGTTTATATAATGGTTTCCAATATTGTATTTTAGGACTTTATAAAATCTTGACTCACTGCTGATTGCCTTGTTTCTATCTCACAAACACTTTTCTGCTTAAGATTTTGCAGTAGCATAGCTCCTCTATTTCGCCAATCACATTCCGTCGTTTCAGCGTCAAAATTTAAATTAACAAGTAAGAAAGTTTCAGTCGGGTAAACCGACTAAGGTATACCCTAACTTTGTGAGTAATGTAATATTGAATATTACTCGAATTATTCTGTCAATTTGTGTGGGAGGTACCAGAAGGGGTTTATCAAATACACCTTTTTTTTGCTGAACATTAGATACTTTAAATTCATTGCACTGTGCCGATTTATAAGCATTTATGTGCACTGGTATAAACGTTATGAGACATTAAATTGTGGTATGATTTGGGCATTTTGTGTGGGAGGTACAAAGAGGGGCGTGGCAATAACGCCCATTTTTCACAGGGCTATAGACACTATAAAAACATTACACTGTACAAAATTTCAAGTATTTTTATACACTGGTTTTAATGTTATAAGCTTTTGGTGCAAAAAGGTACCTTTGTGTGGGAGGTACCAAAAGGGGCGTGACAACAACACCCATTTTTCCCTGGACTGTAGGCAATATAAAAGCATTATACTGTACAAAATTTCAAGTATTTTTATACACTGTTATTAATGTTATAAGCTGTTAACTTTTGGTGCAAAATGGTACATTTGTGTGGAAGGTACCAAAAGGGACGTGGCGACTTCGCCCATTTTTCTCGAGTTGATAACGACTAATAAGCTAATACTATGTGTGGAATTTCAAAAGATTCGAATAAGTAGTATAGCAGTTATTAAAGAATCAATATTTCACAACATTTTAACCCTTTGTGGGGGAGGTACTAGAAGGAGTGGACCAATATGGCCCATCTTCGAACTTAGCCGGAGATAGAAAAAAATATTACCACATACCAAATTTGAAGTCAATCGGTTACTCCTTTCGAGAGTTATCGTGCGCACCAGCCAGCAGACAGACAGACAGACAGACGGACGGACATTGCTCATTCGACTTAAAATGACCCAAAACGGATTTCCTCCGAACATACTTGGGGTCGTAGGTCACTCCTTCGACGTGTTACACTTTTTTCCGTAGCAAATGATATATACCCTCGTCACACTAAAGTGAGGGTATAAAAACATTCGCCAAATTATTCATGTTCCTGGCCCAGTATATTTTTTTAGACAAAATTTCTAACGATAGCTTGTGTGGCAATCTATTCGAGTGCATTTTGAAAATTGTTTTATAAATATAATCCATATGAAGTTCTAGACAATAAAAGTGGATATCTTCAGCAGTGGTTTCTATAATTTTAGAACACGTTTTATAAAGTACCTCTGTAGCTTATCCACTTCCTCAAATTGGCTAAAACCCCATACCTGTGCCCCATAGGTTTATATGGATCTGCATACAGCTTGGTATAATTTCCACTTTGATGATAGTGTCACGTCGTTTTTATTTAAAAATGTGTTCCAAGTAGCATTTATACTGTGTTTTGCTGAGTTATTTCGTTTAACGACATGATTATGGAATGATAACTTTGGAGTCATTATAACTCCAAGATAGCAATATTCATTTACTATCCGAATTTTTTCGCTTCTGTACTTCCATTCTTCTTGTCCTGACAGTCTTCCTCCTTTCCTAAATACCAGCATTTCCGATTTGTTCATGTTTACTTCCATTCCCCATAGATTGCAGTATCGGTCTAGGTTGTCGATCATGTTTTGCATAACAACAATGTTATCTGCTAGTATCACCAGATCATCTGCATAAATTAATAATCTAATATTAATTTCTCCAATGTTTAGTCCGCCACCAAGAGAGTCATGTAGGTCATTCAGATACAGGGTAAATAGTAACGGCGATAGTAAACATCCTTGTTTTACTCCCGAAAATGTTTGAAAAGATTCTGACACCTCCTTGCCAGTCCATACTGCAGCTGTGGTATGACTGTAAATGGCTTCAATCATGTTTGTGATTTTGGTTGAAATTCTCAGCAAATTCAGCTTGTATAGTAATCTTCTCCTTGGTACATTATCAAATGCTGCTTTGAAGTCTACGAAAAAAGCATACACTTTTTTGTTTTCTTCGAATTTTAAGTTGACAATCGCTGCTAGGTTGTATATATTATCAATTGTACTATAATTTCGCCTAAACCCGGATTGATATTGATTTATGACATCATGCCTTTGTAGCCAGTTCACAAGCCTTTCATTGATAATTCCCAAAAAAATTTTGGATATACAGTTTGTAAATGATACACCTCTATAGTTACTGGGTATATTTACATCTCCCTTTTTATGAATATGGAAAATAATAGATTCCCCAAATGATTCATCAACTATTCCAGATTCGAAAATAGCATTACATGTTTTTGTCATTTGTACGAGAAAGTCATTTGAAGCATTCTTGAAAAACTCGTATGGCACTCTGTCCTTTCCTGGAGCCTTGTTTGCTTTCATTCTCTTAAGAGTTTGTTTAATCTCTGTAACCGTTATTGGTTCATCGAGATCCAAATCCTGGTTGAATATGGGGGCATATTGCATATTTCTAGTATACTGCACAGGGTTCAGTAATACTTCGAAATACTCCTTAAACTCACTCGGGGTTATATCTGCACCACAGACGTAAGATTGGCCTCTGATTTCCTTCACCAATTTCCACCAGTCTTTAGAGTTTCTTAAGTGATTATTTTTTACTTCTAATTGTTGATAGTATTCATATTTTCTTGCTTTGCAGATTTGCTCATACATTTTTTTCGCCTTCATGTAGTTTTCCTTGTTTGACTGGCTGCTTCTCTTTCTGTAGGTATTCAGCATTTTGAAGGTATTTGCTCTGGCCTTGTAACATTTAAAATTATACCAGGGACATTTAAATTCTATTTCCTTACCTCTATGTTGGGAATTTACTGCCGACTCATTTATTATAGCCACCAAATTATTTAACGTAAATGTACCTGTTCCACTTTCTCTCAAATTTCTATCAATATTGCGCTGATATATTTCTTTTGTATAATCTCTCCATTTGAGTTTTGGCAGCAGGTTCATATTTTCTATTTGTCTTCGTTGTTCTCCCATGTTTATGCTAATTTTCATCGGCATTTTGACTCTATTTGAAATAACTCAACATTCTTTAGGAATGAGGTTGAAATGGTGCAAATATCATTTACTAAGCTTCCGACTGCATTTATAAATGTATATTTTCTTTTTTCGTCACCCAGTGTACGGCCATTCAAAATTATCTGTCCATAATTATTACAAAATTCTACAAGTCGCTTGCCCTTTGCGTTCACAACTTGGTCCTCTGACTCTCGGATTTCTAGGCCTGACGGAAAGTCGATGTTGTTTATATCATCCAATTCTTGTTGTATATTTCCGATTCTTGCATTCATGTCTCCTAAAAGCACTACATTTGTTTCATTATACCCTACACCACACTGTAATACAGGGTATTATAACTTTGTGCATTTGTTTGTAACACCCAAAAGGAGAAGAAATAGACCCATCGTTTATTATACCGATCGACTTAGAATCACTTTCTGAGTTGATTTAGCTATGTCCGTCTGTGCATGTATTCTTGTAATTAAAGTACAGGTCGCAATTATGGTCCGATCTCGACGAAACTTTACACATATCTTTTTTTTGGCCCAAGGTCGATCCCTATTGAATTTGGTTAAAATCGGTTCAGATTTAGATATAGCCCCCATATATATGTTAGCCCCGATTTGTAAGCGCTGTAAAAACTTTATTTTATATCCGATCAGTATGAAATTCGGCAGAAAGAGGTTTCTTATTATATTAATGAACTCTGTTAAATTTTCGAAGAAATCGGTTCAGATTTAGATATAGCCCCATATATACGTTACCCCCGATTTGACATGTAAGCGCTGTAAAAATGTTATTTTGTATCCGATCAGTGCAAAATTCGGCAAAGAGAGGTTTCTTATTACATGAAGGAATACATTCGGAATAAATTCGGAGAAAATCGGTTCAGATTTAGATATAGCCCCCATATATATGTTACCCCCGATTTGACATGTAAGCGCTGCACAAACTGTATTTTATATCCGATCAGTGCGAAATCCGACAGAAAGAGGTTTCTTATTACATGAAGGAATACTGCCAAATTCGGAGAAAATCGGTTCGGATGTAGATATAGCCCCCATATATATGTTACCCCCGATTTCATATGTAAGCGCTGTAAAAACTGTATTTTATATCCGATCAGTATGAAATTCGTCAGAAAGAGGTTTCCTATTATATGAATGAACACTTTTAAATTTGGAAGAAATCGGTTCAGATTAAGATATAGCCCCCATATATACGTTACCCCCGACTTGACATGTGAGCGCTTTAAAATGTTATTTTATATCCGATCAGTGCGAAAGTTGGCAAAAAGAGGTTTCTTTCTACATGAAGGAGTACTGCCAAATTCGGAGAAACTCGGTTTAGATTTAGATATAACACCCATAAATATGTTACCCCCGATTTGACCTGTAAGCGGAGGTCGGAGAAAATCGGTTCAAATTTAGATATAGCTCCCATATAAATGTTACCCCCGATTTGACATGTAAGCGCTGTAGAGACTGTATTTTATATCCGATCAGTACGAAATTCGACAGAAGGAGGTATTTTTACATGAATGAGTATTCAGGGAAGATCGGTTCAGATTTATATTAAAGCTCCATATATGTGTTCCTCCTGATTTGGTATCAAACCGCTATAGAAGTTGTATTTTACTTTCGATCATTAAAATTTTCCAGATAGCGATTATGGTTTCAGAATTAGATAATATGTTTCTACCCATTTACCAATTATTCCAAATTATTATGGCAATGACCCTTATCGCATTGTTAGGGAGGTGTAGGGTATTATATAGTCGGCCCCGCCCGACTTTCTGCCTTTCCTTACTGGCTTTTTATATAAAAATATTCTTTAATTTTTTGAAATTCTTCCTCCCAATTTGCACCTCGTATATACACTGGGATTATGCTGAACCTAGTATCATTCAATTGTATTTTTACAACATCCACTTCTTCTATAGCCTGGAATGAGTATTTTAAACCATACTGTTGTAAGTCCTTTCGTATGCCATAAAGGAATCCTCCACTTGCCATGCACACTCAGTCGTTTTGCATATCTCCAGTATAACGAAAAATTGTTAAAGTATTTTTTCCATCTTTCAGTATTTTCATTCATTATATGTGTTTCAATTAATGAAAATATTTCTTGTGCTTTAATATACTCAAAGAAATCAGGAAACAGACATTTATTACCCAAACCATTAATGTTATAAGAGATTACATTTATTAATAATTTTTTATTTTGTTTGTGAGTGTTATTATTATGATTTGTATCTAGTTTTTTGTGTCTAAGTTTTTTGATTTTAATTTAGCCGAAAGTTGGTTATAATCTAAACATAAATTCGCAACAGTCTCACCATAAATATCTTTTAAGGCATCTTCGCCATCTTTCCTTCCACATATCAGAACTTTGTTTTTATTCCATTGGAAACGTTTACCATCTACAACAAGTTTATCGCCAATTACACAAATTTTCTTACTCTTGTTGATCTGTAGTATGTCTTTTTTCAATATCAACATAATATTTTTACTCTCTCTTCTTTCTTCCGATAGCTCTTTCTCAACATATATCGCGGATCCTGCCAAATTTTTAGTATGTATTAGGACCTCGTCTACATTCGTTACGGACTTGAGTTCCACCAAGACAGTTATTTTGCCATTGCTTTCAAACAGTTTTCGCGATTGTTCAATTTCAACTTGCCTTTCCACTTTCAAGGTTCTTAAAACTTTTTTAACCGCTTCTGTTGTCGAGTTTTGTTTTTCCAAGCCTTTGAATAGCAATCTCTTTTTAGAAACACCTTCCTCCAATTGCCTCACACGACGACGATCTGCCTCCCTACATTCTTTTAGCGATTTGATCTCTTCTTGAAGCTTCTTATTCTCGTTACTCAGTCTATTAACTTCCGTCGTTACTTATTCTACTCTATCCCGGACTTCATTTAAATCTTCTTTAGTTGGCAAGATGCTAAGTTTTTCATCCAAAAGAGAAGACATTGCGGTTTGCATCATGCTCATAAGATCTGTGATGGGCATCTTTCCAACCTCGCCTTGATTTTCTGGTGTTAATTCCTTGTGCCTCCTTTTGGTACTTTGACTTTGTGCACTAACTGTGCCAACTCTAGACGGAGTCGAAAATTCTTCATTTTGCAGCATACTTCTAGGATTTCTGAATATTCAGCAAGGGTTGTATTCGATATAACAGGTTGTTTGGTAGTTTTATAGTCCGGCTACACCGAATGTGAATAGTATAACACTTATTTCAATTTATATTATGTGGCAACTTCAGAGTAGCACAAAACCCATTATTTGGCAGAGCGAGACGTTTGTTTGTTTACAATTGTATATTTATTTCTTTGAGTGACTTCGCCTTCACTTTCCAATAGTTTTTCTTAAATTCGCAGATTTTCCGGATAAGAAAATTTAAAAATTTTCCACCAAAGCAAGCGTTTGAGAAACCAACGTCAATTCCGATACACAACCGTACTATACCCGGCGGACTTCACTGGATTTCAATGAACACAAGTAGCTCTACAAAATATTTTTTGGTGATTGTTTGGAGCGTAAGTGAAACACGTCTTTTTACCTGAGCTGTTCTTGCCAAAAAAATCACGTAGGCTTCCACCAGACACATACATATACACAAAATTACAGCACTCTCGCTAACAAATTGTGCAATATATCTAAATTTCAAAATTTGGCTTATATGGGCGGGGCCACGCCCATTGGTCCTATCCCGCCCATTTTTCGACCAATAGCGTAGATCGCCAACGGATATATATGCACAAAATTCCAGCTCTCTCGATAACAAATTGTGCAAGATATCACATTTTTAAAATGTGGCTTATATTGGCGGTGCCACGCCCAATGGACCGATCCGCCCCATTTTTGGACCAATTACGCAGACTGTCATCAAATGCATACATCAAATCGCTAACAAATTGTGCATGATATTTCAATTTCAAAATTTGGTTTATATGGGCGGGGTCACGCCCATTGATCCGATCCCGCCACTTTTTAGACCATTCATGTAGGTTATCATCAGATACATATGCACAAAATTACAGAACTGTCGCTAAAAAACTGTGTAAGACATCTCAATTTTAAAATTTAGTTTATATGGGCGGGGCCCCGGCCATTGATCCGATCCCGACCCTTTTTGGACCAATAACGTAGACTACCACCAGACATCACTTTCGCTAAAAATTGTGCAAGATATGTGTCTCAATTTCAAAATTTGGCTTCTATAGGCGGGGCCACGTCCATTGGTCTGATCCCGCCCATTTTTGGGCGAATCGCGTAGACTGTCATCAGATACATGTGCCCAAAACTGCAGCACTCTCGATAATAAATTGTGCAAGATATTTATATTTCAGAATTTGGCTTATATAGACGTGGCCACGCCCATTGGTTCGATGCCGCTCATTTTTGGACCAATCACGTAGACTACGACCAGATATATATACACGAAATTACAGCACTCTCGGTAACAAATTGTTCAATATATCTCAATTTCAAAAGCTGGCTTATATGGGCGGGGCCACGCCCATTGGTCCGATTCCCCTAATTTTTGAACCAATCACGTGTACTGTCACCAGATACATATGTACAACATTACAGCACTCTAGCTAACAAATTGTGCAAGATATATCAATTTCAAAATTTGGCTTATATGGGCGGGTCCACGCCCATTGGTCCGATCCCGCCCATTTTTTGACCAATTACGTACCAGATACATATACACAACATTGCAGCACTCACGCTAGCAAATTGTGCAAGATATCGAAATTTCAAAATTTGGTCTATGTGGGCGCGACCACGCCCATTGGGCCGATCCCGCCCATTTTTGGAATAATCAGGTAGACTGTCACCTGAAACATATACACAAACTTGCAGAACTCTCGCTAATGAATTGTGGAAAATATTTCAATTTCAAAATTTGGTTTATATGGGCGGGGCCACGCCCATTGGTCCGATTCCCCCCAATTTTTTTAAAATTCACATAATCTGACACTAAATGCATACACACAAAATTTCAGCTCTCTAGCTAAAAATTTTTCTCAATACCAAAATTTGACCCATATGGGCGGGTCCACGCCCACTTGATAAATCGAAAATTCAAGTACCCTATTTTCAGCACCCCCGACACATGTACATTCTGTGAAAATTTCAAGATGATCGGTCAAGCCGTTTAGACACCTATACGGAACAAACAAACAAACAAATCAACAAACAGACACTCTCTTTTATATATATAGATAGACTAGCTGGACCCGGTCCACTTCGTTGCCCCAGACTTCAGATTTCCGATTCCGTCAATTTTTTAACCAATTACGTAGACTGCCATCAAATGCATATTTACAAAATTACAACACTCTCGCTAACAAATTGTTCAAGGTATTTCAATTTCAGAAATTTGCTTATAAGGGTGGGGCCACGCCCATTGTCCGATCCCAACCCTTTTGGACCATTCACGTAGACTATCACCAGATCGATATGCAAAAAATTACAGCACTCTCGATAAAAAATTGTGCAAGATATGATTCTCAATTTCAAAATTTGGCTTATACTCGCATAGGCGGGGCAACGTCCATTGGTCTGATCCCGCCTATTTTTGGTCGAATCACGTAGACTGTCATCAGGTACATATACCCAAAACTGCAGCGCTCACTTAAACAAATTGTGCAAGATATCTCAATTTGTATATATCTGATCACGTAGACTGCGTGAGATGCACAAAATCACAGCACTCTCGCTAACAAATTGTGCATGATATCTCAATTTCAAAATTTGGTTTATATGGCCGGGGCCAGGTCCATTGATCCGATCTCGCCACTTTTTAGAACATTCACGTAGGCTATTATCAGATACATATGCACAAAATTACAGAACTATCGCTAAACAATTGTGTAAGACAAAAATTTAGTTTATATGACCCGACCCTTTTTGGACCAATAACGTAGACTACCACCAGACATCACTCTCGCTAAAAATTGTGCAAGATATGTGTCTCAATTTCAAAATTTGGCTTATATAGGCGGGGCCACGTCCATTGGTCTGATCCCGCCAATTTTTGGGCGAATCGCGTAGACTGTCATCAGATACATATCGTCGGCTTAATGCTATTTTGGTCCATACGCCATTTTTGTGTTTTTTGAGTTAGGAGTTGATAATATGGGTTCCAAGCATGCTCTTTCAACATCTGCAATCATTTTTTTCCTATCTCGCCTAGTTTTTGAGATATTGGTAGGGTAAATTTGTTTTACTCTGAATAACGGGAAATAATTTCAATATTTTTGTTCTATGTCTCAATTTTTCTATCGCCCTATATTTTTCACTCAGTATTTTACGTTCTTTCGATCACAATATGTAAATTAGTGTCCTTCCATACCGACCCTTTTTGTGGTCCATGTAATACAAATACGAAAAAATATTAAAATAAAAGTGGATATGGACCAAAATGCCAAGTACAAAAATTGTTAGAACTTGCTTATTTTTGGATGTAATGGCATAGAAATGCATTAGAATCATACAAAAACTCTTGGGAACCCTTTTGAAATAAAAAGTGTGTAACTCTTCAGTCCCGTTTTTACTCAAACAATAAATTGCGTTTTTCTCCGATCATACAAAATGGCGTATGGAACAAAATAGCAATGAGCCGACGATATGTCCAAAACTGCAGCACTCTCGATAATAAATTGTGCAAGATATTTCAATTTCAAAATTTGGCTTATATGGACGTGGCCACGCCCATTGGTTCGATGCCGCTCATTTTTAGACCAATCACGTAGACTACCACCAGATATATATACAAGGTGGCGCAAAAGTAACCTTTCGATGTTTTTTGGCTGTAATTTAAAAAAAAAATGAAAAACTTTGATTCTTCTTGTGGATTATTTTTATTTGGTCTTTTAATTTTTTTTACATCAAGTCGAGAATATGATGTCATGTAAATGGCCGCCGCCACAGTTGATTGTCATTTGAGCCCTTTTTATGGCATTGTCCATCACTTTTGCCAAAACTTCCGGCGATAGGTCCTTACATTCTTGACGGATATTGTCTTTAAGAGCTGCAAGAGTCTGAGGCTTGTTGACATAAACCCGCGACTTCAAAAAGCCCCACAAAAAGAAGTCTGGAGCGGTCAAATCAGGCGATCTTGCTGGCCAGTGCAAATCGCCAAAACGGGAGATAAGGCGCCCGGGAAATGCATCCTTCAGCATATCGGTTGTGGCACGTGCAGTGTGTGCCGTTGCACCGTCCTGTTGGAACCACAAGTTTTCCAATCCCAATTCATCAAGTTGCGACAAAAAGAACTCGTTGATCATTGCTCTGTAGCGCTCACCATTCACAGTAACCGTTTGGCCCGCGACGTCTTCGAAGAAAAAAGGTCCGATGACTCCTCCAGCGAAAACAGCACACCATACAGTGACTTTGAGCGGGTGTAATGGCTCTTCGTGGGTTACACGCGGATTTTCAGTGCCCCAGAAGCGTAAATTTTGCTTATTTTCGTACCCGCTAAGATGGAAATGGGCCTCATCACTCATGATTATTTTTGATGAAAAATCATCTTCCTCTTGGTGGTGATTAAGGATGGCTTGAGCGTATGTTAGACGCGATTGGCGGTCAGCAGCTAACAGCTGATGCACCGTGTGGACTTTGTACGGAAACATCTTCAAATCTTGTACCAAAATTCGCTGTAGAGACCGTCGACTGATACCCATTTGCGTGGCACGTCGTCTGGTCGATGTCGACGGCGTTTCCATGACATCCTCGGCTACAGCAGCAATATTCTCTGCAGAACGGCTACTCCGGGGTCTGCCACGCGAGCGGCTAAACGTCGCAGTGTTTCACCAGTAGGCGTTGGACGGCCAGGAAATCTGCGACGAAATTCACGTTGTGCCAAAGTCACCGACCGATTATTGGTCAAATAAATAGTCAACAATATTCCGCGTTCTGGAGCAGTGTAGCGTAACATTGTTTATTAACGTGTATTTCGCATGTGTTTACTACACAAATGTCAAAACAGAACTGACATTAGGGGCCAATCGCAAAATTTATAGCATTTTCTGATAGGAGGATTACTTTTGCACCACCTTGTACATGAAATTACAGCACTCTCGGTAAAAAATTGTGCAATATATCTCAATTTCAAAATTTGGCTTATATGAGCGGGGCCACGCCTATTGGTCCGAACCCGCCCATTTTTGGACCAATTATGTAGTTCGCCAACGGATATATATAAAC
Organism: Eudasyphora cyanicolor; assembly: GCA_963930755.1. NCBI lineage: Eukaryota > Metazoa > Arthropoda > Insecta > Diptera > Muscidae > Eudasyphora > Eudasyphora cyanicolor. Next base: position 99,825,931 of record OZ005737.1, read on the forward strand.
AAAATTCCAGGTCTCTCGGTAACAAATTGTGCAAGATATCACATTTTTAAAATTTGGCTTATATGGGCGGTGCCACGCCCATTGGTCCGATCCCGCCCATTTTTGGAAAAATCACGTGGACTGCCACCAGAAACATATGTACAACATTACAGCACTCTAGCTAACAAATTGTGCAAGATATATCAATTTCAAAATTTGGTTTATAAAGGCGGGACCACGCCCATTGGGTCGATCCCGCCCATTTTTGGACCAATCACGTAGACTGCCACCGTTTACATATACACAAAATTCCAGCACTCTCGCTAACAAATTGTGCAAAATATCTCAATTTCAAAATTTGGCTTATATGGGCGGGGCCACGCCCATTGGTCCGATTCCGCCCATTTTTGGAAAATTCACATAATCTGCCACTAAATTCATACATACAAAATTTCAGCACTCTAGCTAAAAAATTTTCTCAATACCTCAATTTGACCCATATGGGCGGGTCCACGCCCACTTGATATATCGAAAATTCAAGTACCCTATTTTCAGCACCCCCTACACATGTACATTCTGTGAAAATTTCAAGATGATCGGTCAAGCCGTTTAGACGTCTATACGGAACAAACAAACAAACCCACAAACAGACACTCTCTTTTATATATATAGACTAGCTGAGCCCGGTGCGCTTCGCTGCCCATGTCAAAATTAGCGCTGTAGAAACTGTATTTTATATCCGATCAGTACGAAATTCGGCAGAAAGAGGTTTGTTATTACATGAAGGAATACTGCCAAATTCGGAGAAAATCGGTTCAGATTTAGATATAGCCCCCATATATATGTTACCCCCGATTTGACATGTAAGCGCTGTAGAAACTGTATTTTATATCCGATCAGTACGAAATTCGACAGAAAGAGTTTTCATATTACATGAAGGAATACTGCCAAATTCGGAAAAAATCGGTTCAGATTTAGATATAGTCCCCATATATATGTTACCCCCGATTTGAAATTCAAGCGCTGTAGAAACTGTATTTTATATCCGATCAGTAAGAAATTCGGCAGAAAGAGGTTTCTTATTACATGAAGGAATACCGCAAAATTCGGAGAAAATCGGTTCAGATTTAGATATAGCCCCCATATACATATATGTTACCCCCAATTTGACATGTAAGCGCTGTAGAGACTGTGTTTTATATCCGATCAGTACGAAATTCGAAAGAAACAGGTTTCTATTTTACATGAATGAGTATTCAAGGAAAATCGATTCAGATTTATATATAACTTCCATATATATGTTCCTCCAGATTTGGTTACAAAGCGCTATAGAAGTTGTACTTTACTTCCGATCATTACAAAGTTCTCCAGAAAAATGTTTCTCAATTTAGGAACGAATATTGCTTAATTTAGCGATTATCGGTTCAAAATAAGATATACATACACACACACCACATTTACCAATTATTCCAAATTATTATCGCTATCACTCTTATCGCATTGTTAGGGAGGTGTAGGGTATTATATAGTCGGCTTCGCCCGACTTTCTGCCTTTCCTTACTGGTATTAGTAATAAATTCACTGAATGAAAAAATACCGAATACAGTGGAAAGTCCAGAAAATAGAAATGTATACTTATAAAATTGCCAAATTCTTGTTTCGTTGGTCATGCATCACATTATCATATTGCGATTGTATTGGAGTGAGCAGCATGTATTTCCTATATAATACTTGCAAGATATATCAAAATATGGGCTGGGCCACGCCCACTGGTCCTATTCCGCCCATTTGTAAGCCAATCACGTAGACTGCTACCAGATACATATACGCAAAATTTCAACACTCTCGCTAACAAAATGAGCAAAATAATTCTATTTCAAAATTTGGTGGCACGCCCATTGATCAGATCCCGCCAATCACGTGGACTGTCACCAGATACATATGTACAACATTACAGCACTCTAGATAAAAATTTGTGCAAGATATATCAATTTCGAAATTTGGCTTATAAGGGCGGGCCCACGCCCATTGGTCCGATCCCGCCCATTTTCTGACCAATTACGTAGAATGCCACAAGATACATATACACAACATTGCAGCACCCCCGCTAGCAAATTGTGCAAGATATCAAAATCTGGTCTATGTGGGCGGGGCCACGCCCATTGGGCCGATCCCGCCCATTTTTGGACCAATCACGCAGACTGCCACCATATACATATACACAAAATTCCAGCACTCTCGCTAACGTATTGTGCAAAATATCAAAATTTTAAAATTTGGATTATATGGGCGGAGCCACGCCCATTGGTCCGATCCCGCCCATTTTTGGACCAGTCACGCAGACTGCCACCATATACATATACACAAAATACCAGTACTCTCGCTAGCAAATTGTGCAAGATATCAAAATTTCAAAATTTGGTCTATGTGGGTGGGGCCACGCCCATTGGGCCGATCCCGCCCATTTTAGGACCAATCACGCAGAATGCCACCATATACATATACACAAAATTCCAGCACTCTCGCTAACAAATTGTGCAAAATATCTCAATTTCAAAATTGGGATTATATGGGCGGGGCCACGCCCATTGGTCCGACTCCGCCCATTTTTGGAAAATTCACATAATCTGCCACTAAATGCATACACAAAAAATTTCAGCACTCTAGCTAAAAATTGTTCTCAATACCAAAATTTTACCCATATGGGCGGGTCCACGCCCACTTGACATATCGAAAATTCAATTACCCTATTTTCAGCACCCACTTCACATGTACATTCTGTGAAAATTTCAAGATGATCGGTCTAGCCGTTTAGACGTCTATACGGAACAAACAAACAAACCCACAAACAGACACTCTCTTTTATATATATAGATAGACTACCTGGACCCGGTCCACTTCGTTGCCCCAGACTTCAGATCTCCGATTCCGTCCATTTTTGAACTAATTACGTAGACTGCCATCAAATGCATACATCAAATCGCTAACAAATTGTGCATGATATTTCAATTTCAAAATTTGGTTTATATTGGCGGGGTCACGCCCATTGATCCGATCCCGCCACTTTTTAGACCATTCATGTAGGCTATCATCAGATACATATGCACAAAATTACAGAACTGTCGCTAAAAAAATGTGTAAGACATCTCAATTTTAAAATTTAGTTTATATGGGCGGGGCCCCGGCCATTGATATGATCCCGACCCTTTTTGGACCAATAACGTAGACTACCACCAGACATCACTTTCGCTAAAAATTGTGCAAGATATGTGTCTCAATTTCAAAATTTGGCTTCTATAGGCGGGGCCAGGTCCATTGGTCTGATCCCGCCCATTTTTGGGCGAATCGCGTAGACTATCATCAGATACATGTGCCCAAAACTGCAGCACTCTCGGTAACAAATTGTTCAATATATCTCAATTTCAAAAGTTGGCTTATATGGGCGGGGCCACGCCCATTGGTCCGATTCCCCTAATTTTTGAACCAATCACGTGTACTGTCACCAGATACATATGTACAACATTAAACACTCTAGCTAACAAATTGTGCAAGATATATCAATTTCAAAATTTGGCTTATATGGGCGGGTCCACGCCCATTGGTCCGATCCCGCCCATTTTTTGACCAATTACGTACCAGATACATATACACAACATTGCAGCACTCACGCTAGCAAATTGTGCAAGATATCGAAATTTCAAAATTTGGTCTATGTGGGCGGGACCACGCCCATTGGGCCGATCCCGCCTATTTTTGGAATATTTCAATTTCAAAATTTGGTTTATAAGGGCGGGGCCACGCCCGTTGGTCCGATTCCCCCCATTTTTTTAAAATTCACATAATCTGACACTAAATGCATACACACAAAATTTCAGCACTCTAGCTAAAAATTTTTCTCAATACCAAAATTTGATTTGGTCCACGCCCAGTTGATATATCGAAAATTCAAGTACCCTATTTTCAGCACCCCCGACACATGCACATTCTGTGAAAATTTCAAGATGATCGGTCAAGCCGTTTAGACGTCTATACGGAACAAACAAACAGACACTCTCTTTTATATGTATAGATAGATCAGTACGAAATTCGACAGAAACAGGTTTCTATTTTACATGAATGAGTATTCAAGGAAAATCGATTCAGATTTATATATAACCTCCATATATATGTTCCTCCAGATTTGGTTACAAAGCGCTATAGAAGTTGTACTTTACTTCCGATCATTACAGTTCTCCAGAAAAATGTTTCTCAATTTAGGAACGAATATTGCTTAATTTAGCGATTATCGGTTAAAAATAAGATATGCATACACACACACACCACATTTACCAATTATTCCAAATTATTATCGCAATGACCCTTATCGCATTGTTAGGGAGGTGTAGGGTATTATATAGTCGGCCCCGCCCGACTTTCTGCCTTTCCTTACTGGTATTAGTGATAAATTCACTGAATGAAAAAATACCGAATTCAGTGGAAAGTCCAGAAAATAGAAATGTATACTTATAAAATTTCCAAATTCTTGTTTCATTGGTCATGCATCACATTATCATATTGCGATTGTATTGGAGTGAGCAGAATGTATTTCCTATATAATACTTGCAAGATATATCAAAATATGGGCTGGGCCACGCCCACTGGTCCTATTCCGCCCATTTGTAAGCCAATCACGTAGACTGCTACCAGATACATATACGCAAAATTTCAACACTTTCGCTAGCAAAATGAGCAAGATAATTCAATTTCAAAATTTGGCACGCCCATTGGTCAGATCCCGCCAATTTTTGGACCAATTACGTGGACTGTCACCAGATACATATGTACAACATTACAGCACTCTAGATAAAAAATTGTGCAAGATATATCAATTTCGAAATTTCGCTTATAAGGGCGGGGCCACGCCCATAGGTCCGATCCCGCCTATTTTGTGACCAATTACGTAGAATGCCAGCAGATACATATACACAACATTGCAGCACTCCCGCTAGCAAATTGTGCAAGATATTAAAATTTGGTCTATGTGGGCGGGGCCACGCCCATTGGGCCGATCCCGCCCATTTTTGGACCAATCACGCAGACTGCCACCATATACATATACACAAAATTCCAGCACTCTATCTAGCAAATTGTGCAAGATATCAAAATTTCAAAATTTGGTCTATGTGGGCGGGGCCACGCCCATTGGGCCGATCCCGCCAATTTTTGGACCAATCACGCAGAATGCCACCATGTATACGCAAAATTCCAGCACTCTCGCTAACAAATTGTGCAAAATATCTCAATTTCAAAATTTGGATTATATGAGCGGGGCCACGCCCATTGGTCCGACTCCGCCCATTTTTGGAAAAGTCACATAATCTGCCACTAAATGCATACACAAAAAATTTCAGCACTCTAGCTAAAAAATTTTCTCAATATCAAAATTGGACCCATATGGGCGGGTCCACGCCCACTTGATATATCGAAAATTGAAGTACCCTCAGCACTCACGCTAGCAAATTGTGCAAGATATCGAAATTTCAAAATTTGGTCTATGTGGGCGGGACCACGCCCATTGGGCCGATCCCGCCTATTTTTGGAATATTTCAATTTCAAAATTTGGTTTATAAGGGCGGGGCCACGCCCATTGGTCCGATTCCCCCCATTTTTTTAAAATTCACATAATCTGACACTAAATGCATACACACAAAATTTCAGCACTCTAGCTAAAAATTTTTCTCAATACCAAAATTTGGCCCATACGGGCGGGTCCACGCCCAGTTGATATATCGAAAATTCAAGTACCCTATTTTCAGCACCCCCGACACATGCACATTCTGTGACAATTTCAAGATGATCGGTCAAGCCGTTTAGACGTCTATACGGAACAAACAAACAGACACTCTCTTTTATATGTATAGATAGATCAGTACGAAATTCGACAGAAACAGGTTTCTATTTTACATGAATGAGTATTCAAGGAAAATCGATTCAGATTTATATATAACCTCCATATATATGTTCCTCCAGATTTGGTTACAAAGCGCTATAGAAGTTGTACTTTACTTCCGATCATTACAGTTCTCCAGAAAAATGTTTCTCAATTTAGGAACGAATATTGCTTAATTTAGCGATTATCGGTTAAAAATAAGATATGCATACACACACACACCACATTTACCAATTATTCCAAATTATTATCGCAATGACCCTTATCGCATTGTTAGGGAGGTGTAGGGTATTATATAGTCGGCCCCGCCCGACTTTCTGCCTTTCCTTACTGGTATTAGTGATAAATTCACTGAATGAAAAAATACCGAATTCAGTGGAAAGTCCAGAAAATAGAAATGTATACTTATAAAATTTCCAAATTCTTGTTTCATTGGTCATGCATCACATTATCATATTGCGATTGTATTGGAGTGAGCAGAATGTATTTCCTATATAATACTTGCAAGATATATCAAAATATGGGCTGGGCCACGCCCACTGGTCCTATTCCGCCCATTTGTAAGCCAATCACGTAGACTGCTACCAGATACATATACGCAAAATTTCAACACTTTCGCTAGCAAAATGAGCAAGATAATTCAATTTCAAAATTTGGCACGCCCATTGGTCAGATCCCGCCAATTTTTGGACCAATTACGTGGACTGTCACCAGATACATATGTACAACATTACAGCACTCTAGATAAAAAATTGTGCAAGATATATCAATTTCGAAATTTCGCTTATAAGGGCGGGGCCACGCCCATAGGTCCGATCCCGCCTATTTTGTGACCAATTACGTAGAATGCCACCAGATACATATACACAACATTGCAGCACTCCCGCTAGCAAATTGTGCAAGATATTAAAATTTGGTCTATGTGGGCGGGGCCACGCCCATTGGGCCGATCCCGCCCATTTTTGGACCAATCACGCAGACTGCCACCATATACATATACACAAAATTCCAGCACTCTATCTAGCAAATTGTGCAAGATATCAAAATTTCAAAATTTGGTCTATGTGGGCGGGGCCACGCCCATTGGGCCGATCCCGCCAATTTTTGGACCAATCACGCAGAATGCCACCATGTATACGCAAAATTCCAGCACTCTCGCTAACAAATTGTGCAAAATATCTCAATTTCAAAATTTGGATTATATGAGCGGGGCCACGCCCATTGGTCCGACTCCGCCCATTTTTGGAAAAGTCACATAATCTGCCACTAAATGCATACACAAAAAATTTCAGCACTCTAGCTAAAAAATTTTCTCAATATCAAAATTGGACCCATATGGGCGGGTCCACGCCCACTTGATATATCGAAAATTGAAGTACCCTATTTTCAGCACCGCCTTCACATGTACATCTGTGAAAATTTCAAGATGATCGGTCTAGCCGTTTAGACGTCTATACGGAACAAACAAACACACAAACCCACAAACAGACACTCTCTTTTATATATATAGACTAGATGGACCCGGTCCACTTCGTTGCCCCAGACTTCAGATTTCCGATTCCGTCCATTTTTTAACCAATTACGTAGACTATCATCAAATGCATATTCACAAAATTGCAACACTCTCGCTAACAAATTGTTCAATGTATTTCAATTTCAGAAATTTGCTTATAAGGGGGGGGGGGGGGGCACGCCATTGGTCCGATCGCAACCCTTTTTGGACCATTCACGTAGACTATCACCAAATCCATATGCCAAAAATTACAGCACTCTCGCTAAAAAATTGTGCAAGATATGAGTCTCAATTTCAAAATTTGGCTTATATAGGCGGGGCCACGTCCATTGGTCTGATCACGGTCATTTTTAGGCGAATCGCGTAGACTGTCATCAGATACATATGCCCAAAACTTGCGCACTCTCGATAATAAATTGTGCAAGATATTTCTATTTCAAAATTTGGGTTATATGGGCGGGGCCACGCCTATTGGTCCGAACCTGCCCATTTTTGGACCAATCACGTAGATCGCCAACGGATATATGTACACAAAATTCCAGGACTCTCGCTAACAAATTGTGCAAGATATCACATTTTTAAAATTTGGCTTATATGGGCGGTGCCACGCCTATTGGTCCGATTCCGTCAATTTTTGGACCAATCACGTGGACTGTCACCAGATACATATGTACAACATTACAGCACTCTAGCTAGTAAATTGTGCAAGGTATTGAAATTTCAAAATTTGGTCTATGTGGGCGGGCCCACGCCCATTGGGCCGATCCCGCCCATTTTTGGACCAATCACGTAGACTGTCACCTGAAACATATACACAAACTTGCAGAACTCTCGCTATTGAATTGTGGAAAATATTTCAATTTCAAAATTTAGCTATATGGGCGGGACCACGCCCAGTGGTCCGATTCCGCCCATTTTTTTTTTAAATTCACACAATCTGACACTAAATGCATACACACAAAATTTCAGCACTCTAGCTAAAAATTGTTCTCAATACCAAAATTTTACCCATATGGGCGGGTCCACGCCCACTTGATATATCGAAAATTCAGGTACCCTATATTCAGCACCCCCTACACATGTACATTCTGTGAAAATTTCAAGATGATCGGTCAAGCCGTTTAGACGTCTATACGGAACAAACAAACACACAAACAAACAAACACACAAACAAACAAACCCACAAACATACACTCTCTTTTATATATATAGATTACTTTAAGACAAACGAGTATACCCAAAACAAACTTAAAACATAGAAGAAATCTATTTATTTTTTATTTAAATATCAAAATTTGTACACCTTTTTTACATTTTAAAAATGAATTTTTTTTAAGATGAAAAACTTGTGTATGAATAAATTCATTGTTAAACTTAAATTAAGTAGTCTTCAACTTATTCTACTATCATTTTTCAGCGGTTTTTACGATATCATGCAACCCAGAAAAACAAGAGCATCCAAAGAAGCAATAAAAATCCCAAACTTATGATCCGGATCCTAATATTGATTTTTACCAATGAATTTAACAAGGGCTTGTCGAGCCGGTGAAGTACTTATTTGTCACCACTTTTGTACTACTCCTGTTAAAGGAATGTATGGTTTATTTTTTTGGTGTTCTATTTATTTGATGATTGTATGTACATATATCGTTCTTATTGACATCTTTGAGTGCAGTAATAATTCTCTTCTTTAACCCTGCTGTTAGGTTAGAAAAAACTTACGAATCTTAGGTTAAGGGACCATTTGGTCCATACTGCAATTGTCATACAAAATACCAATTTAATTTTATTCGTTGTATCTACTTACTTCCTATATATTAGTTATTTATTCTTTACTCAACACAGCTAATGTAAAAATTAGTTGTGGGGTTTCCCTTTTTGCAGTTTTTCCTTACTCAACATAGCTTATGTAAAAAACAATTGTGGGATTTCCCTTATTTGCTTTTTTTGTACGCAATTGGCGGTGGGATTTCCCTATTTGCTTTTTTGTGTAAAAATTAGTTGTGGGATTTTCCTTTTTGCATTTTTTCCTTACTCAACATAGCTTATGTAAAAAACAATTGTGTGATTCCCCTTTTTATATTTTTGTTGCCAAGAAGCACGAAAACTTGGAATGTTTTTCAATAGTGTTTTTTACGAAATGGCGTATTTGAACGAAGATGAGATACGAGAAGTGCTCAATGCAGAAAGTGACTCGGATATTTCAGGTTCGGATATTGATTTTATTTTGGAAGATAACGAAACAAGTTTCTCTGAAACAGATAGTGAACAGGAACCCGACTTAGCTGCAGCTAGCTCTGTTGATCCCTTTTTTATTGCTAAAAACAAGATGGTATGGAGTGCAACTCCATTACCTCAGCCTATTGGAACTGTGGCTGAGAATATTATCTCAGCACAACCAGGACCTACTCGATTTGCATTGTCTAGATGCAGTGACATTCTGTCAGCTTTTTTCTTGTTTTTTTCGCATCCAGTAGAAAAAATTGTCATTGAAAATACTAATAAGTACGGCAGCACAAAAGTTTGGTGACAAATGGAGAGATATTGATGAAGACGCATTGCGCGCATATATTGCTGTGCTCATTCTTGCAGGCGTATGTCGGTAAGTCCAGATTTACACTAGTATATTTTTTTCAGCAGCTTATCCGCTTATTCTCTTTTAAACTTGCCTCTGCGTTTAGACACATAATTTTGTTTCGGATATTTCGGTGTGAATTGTTGTTGTTTCAAAGGCCGAGTGAAAAACACAAAACGTTCAGACCGATAAGCCCGAGTACGGGAGAGTTTTTTCCCCCCTCTTGCCGACTGCCTCTCTCTCCTACAAAATGCTGATAATCTGTTGAACATTCAGCCAATGTAAATAGGGACTAAGTACATTCTTGTTTTTATTATTTCAGAAAAATAGTTATCTCATATAAAATTAATCATAACTGCGGAAAAAATGAAGATGTTCATGATTTATTTGATGCAAAATTTGGTCTCCCCATTTTCCGAAAAATGATGTCTGAGGAGACATTCCATATGATTACCCCGTTTCGATAATGTTTCGAGTCGGCGACAAATTCGCTCCTATTCGTGAATTGTGGGATCGTTGGCAACAACTTCTTCCAATGTCTTACAACTGTCACGAAAATATCACCGTTGATGAGCAATTTGTTGCGTTCAGGGGGCGATGTTCTTTTCGACAGTTTATGCCATCAAAACCAGGAAGATATGGTTTGAAGTTTTGGTTATCGATGGATTTAAAGTCAGGGTACGTGTGGAAAAGGCAACCATACCTTGGTAAACCTAGAAATGCACAGCCTGAAAGGACCAAGGAGAACGCGTTGTATTGGACTTGAAAGAAGACTTGAAAGGGCAAAATATAACAGGCAACAATTTTTTTCCACATTTGAGTTGGTAAAAAAACTTCATGAAAGAAAACTTACATATGTGGGAACAGTTCGCAAAAATAAAACTTTCATTCCTCCGAAATTGCTGACTGTCAAAAAACTCCCTTTGTACAAGTCTACATTTGCATTCAATGACTTTGCAACATTAGTATCGTACATCAGCCACAAAAAAAGCAGCGATATTGATTAGTACAATGCACAAGACAGCTGCAGTTGATGAGAGTGGATTGAAGAAAAAACCAGAGATTGTTTCTTATTACAATTCAACAAAAGGTAAGCTAGTTTTTTTGCGTATAATTTCTTATACTTGGCTCCTATAGCACAAAACGCAAAACAAATCGATGGCCGAACATTGTATTTGCAAACATTCTTATACCCGCTTTCTTATTTCTTCTTACTTTTTTCTGAAATCGATGTTTCATGGCATCCAGCTGAACGGAATCGCAGGAGACTAGAGTTTTTGCGGCAACTAGCACTTTGTTTGGTATATGATGAAACGAACTAGATTACCTCAACAAGAGTTCTTAGCACACCTATTGACAGAAATACGAACATAATGCACAGTTTCAGAGGCCTCCTCAAATAATGCTACTTTTAGTTCAGGGGCTCGAAAGAGGGGAATTTCTAGCTGCTGCAAATCTGATATAAAATGCTCCATTTGCAGCAAGTTTATTTGCAAAACTAAGCGAAAAACATTTTGTTCAACATGTAATGACAAATATTGTCAAAGAAACTAATAAATATTTTTTTTAGATAGTAAATGTAAAGAAAATATACTATTGACCAAATGGTCCCTTATCCTAAGATTCGTAATTTTTAAATTTTCTCAATCCTGTTTTGAGTCAGAAAGCTGAATTTTTGAAAATAGCATTGTTTCATAAAAAGACCACGTGAGCTAAGAAACTAAGCAGTATATATCACCGTTCAAAACTTACAAAGTAAACAAGCCAAAAATTTTACCATATGGGCTTAACCTAACAGCATGTTTAAAATGAAAACAAATGTTAAACCTAAAATGTAATTTGAATACGCTTACTTTGAACTAAAATTGCAAATGAAATCCATTTTAATGTAATAGAAATATTTATTTTGCTATTCCTTGAATCCGATTATTTTAAATCCACAAACGACATCACTGTCATTTGAATACAAAAGGTACGAACAACTCTGTGAAAATATCCTTCTCTGTTTATACGTGCATTTCAAATTGTCAATTTAAAATATTCAAACACACATATCGTCCCCTCAATAAAATAATAGTGTATAATTTTGAATCACATTTGAAGTTTATGTGAAATTAGACTTCTTGGAAGATAAATAATTATATTTTAGGAGAGAATCGATGTTTTCAATTTCTTGTCACTTTTAATATGTGGTGAAATAATCAGGCTACTGCCAGATGATATTCTATTAGTCTAAAAGTGCGTTAATTGTATATAAATGGGATAAAATTACCATACTACATATATACAATATTTTTTCCAGAATTCCAGAATTGGTGAAATAATCAGGCTACTGCCAGATGATATTCTATTAGTCTAAAAGTGCGTTAATTGTATATAAATGGGATCAAATTACCATTCTACATATATACACTATTTTTTCCAGAATTCCACCAACTTTTTACCAGCTATAGAATCTATTACGTAGATTCTTATAATAAAACAAGTAAGAAAGTTTCAGTCGGGTAAACCGACTAAGGTATACCCTCACTTTGTGAGTAATGTAATATATAACATTACACCAATAAATCTGTCAATTTGTGTGGGAGGTACCAGAAGGGGTTTTCCAAATACACATATTTTTCGGTAAACAGTACATTCTTAAATACATTGCATTGTGCTGAACTATAAGCGTTTATGTGCACTGGTATATTAAAGTTACGAGCTATGTAATTTTGGTATGATTTGGTCATTTTGTGTGGGAGGTACAAAAAGGGGCGGGGTGATAACGCCCACTTTTTACAGGACTATAGGCACTATAACAGCATTACACTGTACAAAATTTCAAGTATTTGTATGCACTGGTATTAAAGTTACAAGCCGTTTACTTTTGGTACGAAACGGTCCATTTGTGTGGGAGGTACCAAAAGGGGCTGTACAATAATGCCCATTTTTTACCGGACTATAGGCGTTACAAAAACATTATACTGTAGAAAATTTCAAGCATTTTTATGCACTTGTATTAAAGTTATAAGCAGTTAAATTTTGATGCAAAATGGTCCATTTGTGTGGGAGGTACCAAAAGGGGCATGCCAACTTCACCCATTTTTCTCGAGTTAATAGCGACTAATATACTAATATTATGTGCAGAATTTGAAAAGATTCGAATAAGTAGTATAGAGGTTATTAAAGAATCAATATTTCACTAAATTTTAACCCTTTGTGTGGGAGGTACCAGAAGGAGTAGACCAATATGGTCCATCTTCGAACTCATCCGGAGATAGATCAAAATATTAGCACATACCAAATTTGAAGTCAATCGGTTCTCCTTTCGAGAGTTATCGTGCGCACCAGCCAGCCGACAGACAGACAGACAGACAGACGGACGGACATTGCTCATTCGACTTAAAATGACCCAAAACGGATTTCCTCCGAACATACTTAGGGTCTTAGATCACTCCTTCGATGTGTTACACTTTTTTCCGTAGCAAATGATATATACCCTCGTCACACTAAAGTGAGGGTATAAAAATAATGGTGTATATGCGTATACGCTATTGTTTTATTGAGGGGACGATATATAAATAAATTATAAGTCCCATGATTTCACTACAGCCATCGATTGCGTATTTTATAAAACATGACCGTTTTGTATGTGTTCCATACATGGGCGAAAGAAAAAATGTCTCTCACAACTTATAGGTTAAAATTAATAGGATTAAATTTCAAAGACGGATTTTCAATTCATAACAAAACGCTGTTCACGTATTTTTATGAACCTATCATAGAGAAGTGAGTGTGTAAACTATCGGCCTTCCCAGGACATTTTAGACGTTTGTAATCCGTGCGTATGGTATGACTGGCTCTTATGTTACCGAATGACCCCATAGAGTGAGTTCCCAGCAAAATATCTCATTACCAAATAACCTGACGGGTAAGCCAAACTCAAAACTAGTAACTGCTTATAATTCGGCCTCCCTTCGAATTATTTTTATACACGCATGTCATTGGAGGAAAGTGCTTCCACTCAAACATACCAGATGCTGAAAAATAACCACTTAACCCCACGCCTACAATTATCCAAAAAGTAAGCGTGGATGTGCAATAATTTTATGAGTGTGTTTGTGTGGTGGTGGTAGTGGATATTTCCCATTTGCTATTGCTTTGTTCACCACCATCAGTGGTGGAATGTGGTGAGAAAGTAGAAGAGCGAATAATTGGGAAGAGCATAACATTGGAAAGAGCGTAAAATTTGGAGGAGAGTAATAATCGATTGCTGTTGTCATATACAGAAAAATGTCATTTACCGGGAGATGGGATTGAACTCGCGACCTCATTGTTTCTTAGTTTAGCATCATAATCACTGGCCTACGTCGCGATTCATATTCAAATCGCTTAATTATCAAGAACATAAATATAACACATCAATATCTTGGTTAGTACACGCTCAGCAAATCGAGCGACCTGTACTGTTTTGTGAATAACTTTTGATTTGGTTAACGGATAAACACCAAATTTTGACTGAGTATAATTTGAAATATTTAGAAATTAAAAATGTTATCTACCTAACAGCATGCTAACTCGACTTAGCATGTTTTAGAATAGAGATATCGATATATCGTAAACCATTTAAAGAAAAGTTTTTTAGTTCAAATTAGATTACTAGTAATAACTTATTTTTGTCATTATTTTGTTAGTCGTTATTTATTTACCGAAAGTAATGCTGGCGATAATGAGATATCATTACCTGGTAATCACGGTGGTAGTGGCATGTACTTACCAAGATTTTGCTGGGTTGTAGTAACTGTTTCGCAAATGGGCAACATTCAGTTTAATAACAAAGTATTTTATATTCCACAATGTTCAAAGAATAATGCAAGTATTTGTCAACATCTTTCGGTATCTCCCACTCAAATTTATTTGAAAATCAGTAAGGAAAGCCAAAAATAGGCGGAGCCGACTAAATGATACCCTACATCACCTTATTAGAACAGAATAAAAACATATAACAATATATATGTTTTTATTCTGCTCTAAATCTAAAATGAATAATGATGGAACTTCCCACTACAAAAGTTTATAATGATGGGCTGTAATCGAAAGAAGCATATATATTGGTACTATACCTACAGGTGAACCAATTTTCCTTGAATAATAATAAACGAAGGCTCTATCTCCTGTCCTTTTGGGTGTTACAAACAAAACAAATGCACAAAGTTGTAATACCCTGTACCATAGTGTGGTACATTGGTGCATTTGGAGAAGAGGTAGACCATCGTTTATTTTACCGATCGACTTAGAATCACTTTGTTGGCGAAAATATTCTTCAACCAACACCATTAATATAGTTATCATTAACATACCTACATTACAATTTGAAAAATACTGTAACAATCTCACTTGACATTTCAAATGTAGATACCAATTTAACATACATCGGATTTAACATAATTTCGATTTAGGGCCTTATTCATAAAAAGTTAAAGAAGGTTTGAGGAACGCTTTAGCAGTGTTAAAGCGTTCTTCAAACCTTCATTAAATTTTTATGAATAAGGGCCTTACACTTTACATTTATCATGTCAAATTGTTATAATTTGAATACTCACATACCTACGACAGTTTTAGTGATTCAGTCTCATTTGCATCTTTATCAAGCTTATTTGCATCTTTAGCACTCTCATTTGCATATTTATTATTATCTTAAACTTGCTACAAATCTCAGTTACTTCTCTATCATTCTCTTGTATCTTTGCTTTCCAGCGTCGTAAATACGGAGGCCTACTTGGAAGAGGCCTTCAAGAAGACCTGTCTAAACCTTATAAAAAAGTCAAAACCTATACTTGCTGGACTTCCTTGATAACGCCTTCCGCAATCCCTATTTTCGCCTTACAAAAAATCGTGTATTCATTCTCCTCCGCCTTGCGCGATGAAACCTTATACAAGGCCTTCATATAGAAGGGAATTCCTAAGGTCTTTGGAAATAATAACACATAATTGTTGAGAAACTAATTCCGCTACTTTAAAAATCATTTGATTGCATGCGAGAGCGATAGAAATAAGGGAGAAACACAATTCCAAACAGAACACAGCAAGCATAAAACAATTGCGTTTCCAAACAAAGACAAGCAGGCATATTGTGTTTTTAGTCTTTAGAAGAATTTTGTTGAAGTCAGTTATGTTTTTTGTGGTTCGAGCGGTAAGTGAGTTTTTCCAAACAAGCAAAAAACCAAATTGTACATACACATATCTAATTTCAGATTTGGAAAACCGAGTAAAACCTTTGAGGTGGTTTACTCGGTTCTCACAGATCAAGGTTTATATGGAACAATCAGTTAAAAACAAAACTGATGACAACAAAGAGCAAGAGGAAATTTATTTTATTTTCTAACTTAACCACAAAACATGTATATTTCATAAATAAAGGAAAACGCAAAATAAAAATGTGTACTACCTTGCAGGTCTTTAAAAAAAATTTAAATTTGGTAAATAAGGCCTTCTAGTTAGGGGCTTATATAAGCCCTGCCGTATTACACTTTCCATAAGACCTTGTACAATAGTTATTCTATGAATAATTCTGGAATTGTCCCTCTATAAGGCCTCGCAAGGGAAGAGAGTGTGGAAGGCCTTGGTCATGCCTAACCTAACCCATTCGTATACCCCAAAAAACTGGCAGGAATCAAGGGTGGTCTTCATACCAAAGCCTGGCAAGGCGAGTTATACGACCCCAAAGGCTTATCGACCCATTAGCCTTACTTCTTTCCTGTTAAAAACAATGGAGCGAATAATTGATAACATGGTCAAAGGTAAAATAGCGGATGACAGGCGCCTATGTCAAAGGAAGATCAGTGGAAACAGCTCTGCATGAGGTAGTGCACCACATAGAAGAGTCCTTCAGTAAAGAAATGTATACACTTGCTATTTGCATAGACATTGAGGGCGCATTTAACAATGTACAGACCGATACACTTATCCAGTCCTTAGACGAGTTTCAGGTTGATCGGGCGCTGAAAAACTGGATCAACAATATGCTAAGGAATAGGTGTATTATTTGTGGGTCATATGACGTAAAAACTAGAGACAAGGTAAATCGTGGTATACCTCAGGGGGCATTTTATCGCCTCTTCTATGGGTTACGACGATACACAGTCTCCTAAAAGCCCTCACCAATGAAGGACTTAAACCAGTCTGTTATGCAGACGACGTTGTAATACTTCTAAGGGGCTTTCATCCAAATCTATTATGCAGAAGAGCTGAAGAGGCACTTAACATAGCATATAACTGGGCACAACCAAGGGGATTAAATGTTAACCCAGACAAAACAGAAATATGTCTATTTACAAGGAAAACGAAGATCCCACGTTTTACCCCGTCTCGATTCCTGAATAAGACAATTGCTGTAACTAAAAAGGTAAAATACTTGGGAGTAATCTTGAAGAAAGAGTTACAAAGGCACACAGATGTTGGTCGTTGTGCAGAAGAGCTATAGGTTTAAAATGGGGACTACGTCCAAATATGACTCACTGGCTTTACATGAGCGTGATCAGACCAATAATCACCTACGCCTGTGTAGTGTGGTGGACATCAATGGACAAGAAGTGCAACGTAATACCTTTGCAAAAAATTCAACGTATGTGCTGTCTAGGCATAAGCGGGGCATTTAGAACTGCACCAACAACAGCGTTGGAGACTATACTGCACATCCAACCAATAGACATCCGTATAAAGTATGAGGCAGCCCTCACAGCAAGACGTCTACAAGTGATGGGTGAATGGATAAATCGAGACCACAAGTCGTACCATCAGAAGATTTTAGAATATCTAGTTGGTCACATTCAAACGCCAGAAATCTCGGACCGCATTCCTGAAGTGCGGCTTACAGCTACCTGTGATACGTTTGTGCCAGACAGACGCTCCTGGGAAAATGGATCTTTGGCCCATGTGCCAGTGGGAACCAGCTGCTAAACGGATGGGTCCAAGCGAGGAGGAAGGACGGGTGTGGGACTTTTTGTTGATGAACCAGAAGTCGAACTTCACTTCCGCCTCCCTGACCATAACACGGTATTTCAAGCAGAAATTCGAGCAATCACGGAGTGTGTGAACTGGCTCAGTAACACGACAAAGCCTAAATATGCCAACATCTTCACATATAGCCAAATGGCGATTAAAGCAATAACATCGGAAAGGGTCAAATCCAGAACTGTGTTGGACTGTAAAAGAACGATAAATGATTACTCAGCCCATGGTCAATTGCGTATTTGCTGGGTACCAGGACACAACGGAGTGATTGGAAATGAACGGGCAAACAGCTTGGCTTCAAAGGGCAGAGAACTTCGAGTAATAAACATGGAAAATTGGAAACCTTTCGAAGCCACGAAGGATGAGTTGAAGCACTGGGCAGAGATGGGTCACAAAACAAATGAAAAGAAAACAAGAAGTCTTCTGAAACTAAACAAGATCGATATTAATACGATGGTGAGTGTTCTAACGGGACACTCAAGCTTACAAGCACATCTTCATCGCATAGGACTAGCAGAAAACGACGAATGCAGGGCATGCAGAGAAAACATCGAAACGATGGAACATTTTCTGTGTCACTACCCGGCTTTCACACATGCAAGATCCCAACATTTCGGGTCCGACATATTACCAGACTTGACTCATCTCAGAGAATATGACTGGAAGATACTGAGAAAATTCGTGTCTAGTACCGATTTTCTGTAACTCGTGAGGTATAAAAAGATCATAAATAAGGAGCGCACAACAGGCCGAACCACTGGCTTAAGGGTATGTCCATGGACATGAGGCCTAACCTAAGGCCTTGGTCGCCAATGACAGGTTGTGTAAAATATAAAAGAATACGTAATGGGACTGGCAGGCCTGGTGTCTCCAAAGCAGGGATTGCCATTTCTTTGCATAATTGTGCATCCACCCAGCGATGCCAACTTGGAGGTTTTTCCGCTACTTGTGTTGATTTTTGATCTCCAAAAACCACTGTTTAGTAGAAGTAATGATTTTTTAGAAAAACCACCACGGTAGCGCTTTTAACAAATTTTTGTAGTGGTTGTAGCGACTTTTCAAGAAAAAATAAAGAAACTGATTTGGTGCCACGTCAACGAAAGCAAAATGACGGCGAAACTGAAAACTGCATGTACATTAGAGTGGTCCAAACAATTTAAATTTGTAACGTGTATCCATAGCAATAACATTGTATAATTTCAGTTGCCTAACTTTACCGGAAGAGGGTGCTCAATCGAGTGCTGTTTTTGAAATTTTTGGAAAAATGCTTAATTTTTATTTTTAAATTATTTTATTTAACTCTCCTTGTTTGTTAGTTTTTATGTTTGTCCCGGATTATTGTGATCGAATTTCCATGCATTGTTCTACTATTTTTTACACAAATTGATTTTTTCTCGCTGTTAACCTAAAAGCACATTTTCAAAATTTCAGACATGTCAGACTCAGTAAATCAGAGCAATAAAATGAGTTCATCAACTCGAAAAAAAGAAGATATTTTGCTACTTGGATGTCGGGATCTTGAGTCATTGGTAAGTGTTAATCAACTTCCAACTCTTCGGCAAGTTCTACTTCGATACCACCACACATTAAATGAATCAAGGAATGTGAAAGATGCGCATATGCTTTGAATTCAATCAAAATTGCAGACGATAGAGTTTTTCTCATGGATCACAGAAGTGAGCGTAAGATGATTATGACATCGATTGACAAGAAGCTAGAAAAGACAAAAGAAGGTTCTCTCAAACGAAAACAAAGAGCTGAAAAATAAAGAAAAAATGCCGCTTAACATAACCATTACCAATTTGAAGGATAAGCAAGAAGATGGTTTTGTGGTTACTTTTCCAAAAAAGAGACACAGGCCACTACAAGTAGAATATACCACTAGTCGTTGTGCCATCGACTAGTGGTATTTTTACCCAACATGCTACCAGCGCTCTGGATTACGATTAACTTGACTTCAACACTAGCGCGAAACAGTTTGCCGAAAATATTGTTGAGAGTCTTGCGACTGATATAGATAGAAAAAACAAGTTCGTGGTGATTACAACGAGTTAATAGAGCTCACAATGATTGTTCTGAACAAACCACCTGCAAGGATTAGTTGGCGTACTCCGGCACCAATACATCATGCTCGATGGATGGCAAAACTGCTGTACACGCAAAGAAAAAATTCGTTACTCCCAAACGAAAAATTAGACAAACGAATTTCGTTTGTGGTGTATGTTTGTCGCAAACGATTTATGTTTATCCCAAAACCCAAAGAAACGTTTATAGCAAACGCTTAGTGTACTTATCGTAAATGATTTACATTTATTACAAACCCTGTAAAACGTTTAGTGCAAACGGTTATTGTGTTTGTCACAAGCAATGCCTGTTTATCCCAAACCCTGTAAAACGTGTGTTGCAAACAATCATTGCGTTTGTCACAAGCAATGTCAGTTTAACAATAAATGAGAAAACGATTGTCACAAAAGAATAATTTGATTGAATTATGATATTTAATATGTTTTGTAATATTATGTTTATAATCAAAAATGTCACAATTTTTAGTAAAATGTCCCCGGGAGCTCCCCGACAAACACCTCTGCTATTATTTGGCTGCTATCTTCTAATTGGGTTGTAGACAAACTGTAAAAAAGAAAGCATGTATGTTAGAACATATTAAAAATGTAGCGAGATGTTATCTTACCATATATCAAACTTTTTAGTCAAAAGTGAGTTTTATATCAGCAGTTTCCAGAAGTATCCAGTTGTATTGTGCCTGAATAAATTTATTTCACAATTACCATTAGCAGCTTCAGTACCTAAACGTGGGATGATTGATTGTTAATGATTTTAATTTGCTTATTCACAATTTAAGGCGAGTGGAAAAATAACCAGTTAGTCGTTAACAAAAGCAATAGATGGTCTCAGTTTCTGTTAAAATCTATTGTTTTTGTTATTCCGGCTTTCCACAAAGTATTCAATATTTTCATGCAGTGCTCGATCCATTTTTTTGCTATTAACAATTTGGTTATTTTCCCACATGTCTTCACTTCATTTACCATTTACCTATAACATTAAATTGGAGTCCACCGTATATTTGCGAGATATCGCACCTCCGATAATTTAGATTCTTTGATTTAATTAATTCTTTGAATAAAATCATTTTGAGTTAACTGATAAAAACATTTTTAATTTTGCCACACACGCGCACAAATACCGAACACCACAAGCGCCTGTACAAAACTAAAGGCCCACCAGCATACGACTCTACGCATGCTGAGTACGATTGCAAATGTTACGAAATTGTATAACAGTGCGGAGGGAGGGATGCAGATAACTAAATATCCACCACCGTCTGTTAATAAAGCAACGCGGACAAACATGTATGCAACGTTGCAACGTTTCTTTTTGTGTGTTTTGTACACACACATCTGCATCTTTTTGCAGAAACACTGCAACGTCGCTTTTTGTGTTGTATACACACACATCTGCATCTTTTGAGTTCTGTACACATACGTCTACACATATTATTCCGTCATATAAGTAATAAAAAAAGTTATAAAACCGCACTCTCACAAAATGAAAACAAGTTTAGCTCTTCGTTCTCTCAACTCTCTTTAATATATTCAATCATGTTTAAATACAATATGGTTCCGTAAACGTTTTTCGTTTACCATAAAATAAATTACGAAATTTTTGGAATGAAATAATGTTCGTTTACAGTAAGAGAAACTACGTTTACGATAAACTTTTGCATTCACCGCAAAAATTTCAACCGTTACGGGAAAAGTAGAGCGTTTGAGACAAACAAAAATGTTTGCCATAAACGACGCCCAAACGTTTTTTTCTTTGCGTGTATGCTATGAAGATTTTTCTCTTTCGAAATAATTCTGAAGCATTTAAGCTAACAAAAAGAGAAGAAAAACAAATTGTTCGATATGTTAATTTCTGTGCACTCATATATACGAAGATTTGGATCGAAGCGCCTTTGGCAGCAGATACAACGAAGGCATTTATCCCGAAATCAGTGCAGCAGCAAGGGTTGTCCTAGAGCGTCACTTTGGGTGAGCTTATTGCATTTGCCTTGTTTTCCGACAAGCTGTCTTATGGCGAGAAAATGGCTACTGTTCAACGAATGGATGTTGACGGTGGCTCTCGTTTTGTAAGAGGTAACTCTGCCAAATTATCTACGGAAGCCACACCAGAAGCCTTTGCATCGCAAAGAATGCCGAAAACGCTCTCAGTTCTAGAAATCATGGACTCTTTCTTGCAATTACCTTCTGAGGCTTGGGATGACAAGTTGCATAACAAATTTGCGTGTAGTTAACGACATTGCGGAGAGGGGTTAAACCTATTTGAAGATTACAATACGATACTCACTAACACTTAATATGCTGACTAGGTCTTTCTTAGGATTTTTTTCATAGAATACAAATCTTTTAGGGTCGATGAGCACTCCCTTGTAGATAAGATAAGTTGCTGAAATTTTGAAGACATAATAGAGATGGTAGGTGTAACAAAACTAGGGGGTGGCGTAACTTTTTTTTTTAATTTTATTTTTTCTATGTAAGGATCGACCACCCTAATGTACATATTTTAATTAAAGTAAAGTCGCACTCTTTTGGAGCACATACCTAGAAGTTAAAAACAATGTCGAATTCATTTAGGGATCTTCTTATGTTCGTATGTGATTCGAACCTTTGTTTTGTAACTGCGATTATTTTTCGTTTTCTTTCTTTTATTCAAAATGTTTGCTGCTCGAAGTATAAAATACCCAATAACGTATTTTTAAAAAGATGGATTGTGCAAAATGTACCATTTATGTGATAGAACTTTTGCACTCAAAAATGTTTGGGAAAACAATTTTGATACAAAAGAAAGATAAAATATTCGAAGCTTTTTTAACCTTTTTTGTATGCCACAAATATCTATAAAGTTAACCAAACTATCGATTATTTTTTGTAAAACAGTTTTGGGTAATTCCAAAGAAAATCGACCCAAAAATTCCGATTTGAAAATTTTACCTTTTTGGTTTTGCTGAAATGCACGCGCATACTGCAAGATGATACGAAATTTTGACAGTTTACCGTTTATCAAAATTTATAGCGGTTTAGATTTTATAGGGTGCCAAAGTGGGGCATCTACATTTTTTTTTTTGAAAATTAAGCTATGTTCATATCGACATAACTTTAGAACGGAAGGTCAGATTTAAATGAAATATATACCATTTTAAAGATATTAACGTTCTTTCATGCAAAAAGTATTGCATGCAAAAGGTTCACAAAATGTTTATTAAGGATACCAAATGTCCTTAATCCTTGACTATCCTGAAAAAAGTACTTTCAATTTTTTTTATTTTACTTCAGAATATTACCCCCATATTTACCCATATGGGGGTAATATTCTGTCTGTCCGTCCGTCTGTCTGTCCGTTTGACTGGATTATGCGAACGATATCTCTGAAAAGCAGTGACCGAATGACTTAGAAATTCGTATGTGGTATTATTTTCCTCAAAGAAGCTGAACAAAAATGGGCGAAAATGTCTCGCCCCTTTTGGTACCTCTCACACAAAGGGACCAATTGGTACAAAACGTTAAAAACTTATAACACTAATACCAGTGCATAAAAATACTTGAAATTTTGTGCAATGTAATGATTTTATAGTACCTTCAATTAAGTGAAAATTGGGCGTTATTGCCACGCCCCTTCTGGTACATCCCACACAAAGGGACCAATTGGTACAAAAAGTTAAAAGCTTATAACACTAATACCAGTGCATAAAAATATTTGAAATTTTCTACTGTGTAATGCTTTCATAGTGCCTATAGCCCTGTGAAAAATGGGCGTTATCACCACGCCACTTTTTGTACCTCCCACACAAATGCATCATTTTGCACCAAAAGTTAACAGCTTATAACATGAGTACCAGTGTATAAAAATACTTGAAAATTTGTACAATGTAATGCTTTTATAGTGCCTAGAGTAAACAGAAAAGTGGGCTTTATTGCCACACCCCTTCTAGTACATCTCACACAAATAGTAAACATTTTGTGAAATGTTACCTAGCTACCTTATAAATCTGAATCTAAACAGAATTTTCTATAGAAACATTTATATATGGTGGCAATATCGGTCTGAACCGATTTTGATCAATTCCAATAGGCTTCCTTCCTGGTGTGAAAGATTCCTTATTACCAAATTTTAGCAGGATCATAGTGAAATTTCGACCTGTACTTAACGAACAACTTAACAACTTAGCTAGTGATTCTGAGTAGAACGGTATATTTTAACGTGGGTCTAGCTGTAGCATTTTGTACAAATCTGCCAAAAAACTAATCTATAACCCACTATACCGTAGTGTGGTGTAGGATCTAATAACTAAAGAATAAACTGGTTGCTTGAAGCGAACATAATTTCCAAAAATTGCGTCATATTAAAACAGAGGCAGTTATTGATGAAAATGTTATCATGATTTAATGTTGAAAGAATTGTCATATTAGTTGCAGCTTGCAAGTCAAGCATCTATAAATAAATAATAAAATTGTATTTAATGACTTGTATTAAATACCTATTTTTGTGTTTATTTTAACAAAACTATATCTTATTTTCAGAAATTTATGTTATTTAACTGCCGGAGTCGAGTAGTTTTAGCTCGACTCCGCAGCCCTGATCACAATGGTGTCTTTTATTAACATTTTTCTATGGCTGTAAAAGAATAAATTCTCTCAATTTGTTTACTCTCCCTTACACACTAATACACAAGCAAAAAGTTGTTGTCAATCCCTGCTCCAAGCCTTACATTATATTACTAGCTTTAACCCGGTGCGCTTCGCAGGCCCCCTCATTTATTTATTTTCTGTTTAGGGTACTGTAGAATATGTGAAAACAAATGACTATTCCATATGGGGAAAAATTAATGTGTACAATAAAATACGAAAATCTCCATTAATTTGTTTATGTTCCTGGAATCCAGGTACGATATTTATCTCTTTTCCCTTCTGTGCCTCTAAATGTCAAAAATTATTTGGATCATATTTTGCCTTTTTCCCCTGATTTATAATCCAATAGCTACATTCACACCCTGGTACAATATAAAACCATGTTTGCTCCACGGTGTCTTTAAAATTTTTGATTTAAAAAAGGTAAAATTAATGCCTACTTTAAATTGCAAGACTTATAATTGCCATTGGGATAATATTTAATCATTTTCTCCATTTCACCACATTTAAACCAATGTGTCATAATTAAACATTTTTGCACCACTGTACAACATTTAATAGTTTTTGCCCTAACAGTGCCACTAAAAGTGTGCATTTAGAGAAAATCATAGTTTATATTCTAACAGCCATATTCGCATCCTTAGGCCGTATTTTACCCTTTATGTCCCATATCTGTGACACGTTTATCTTTTTACCATGTTGTGCCTTCATTAGCTTTTTTGTTAGACGGTTAACATAGAAGCTTCGCACTCTGACCATGAAACACTGTACTACTTAACTTAATTCAATATTTAATTATTCCACTGTTCTTCTAAAGTACGAAATTGTATACATATCTGGAACATATAAAAAATTTTCCCCACTTACCACATTTAATCATTTTGCCACACTTTACCATTTTTAACCCTTTTTGCTTCACTGTACCATATTTAACGCCTCTTGCTATAATCAGCCCATAATGTTAATCTTTAAATAAAAGCATGACGTTTGAAAAAAGGACTTCTTAACTCATATTCCATGTTTTTGCCCAATGTACTAAATGTAACTCTTTTTGCCCACAGAATCATATTAAACACATTTTTGTCCTACAGTACCATATTTTACCATTTTTAACCATTTTCCCCACTGTACCATATTTAACTCTTTTTGACCCACTGTACAATAATCAACCATTTTTTACATTGTAAAATATTAATCATTATTGTCCCACTGTACCATAGTTAACAAATTTTCGCCTCACTGTTTCCAAGGTAACGCTTTTTGGACCACTGTACCATATTTAACCCATTTTGTCCCACTTTACCATTTTTCCCCGCTGTACTATGGTTAACCCTTTCCAAACCAGTCACCTTATTCTTAACGATTGAAGAAAGTTGTAGTTTGTACTTTCTGTAAATAGATAAAACTAGACTTGGAGAGAGAGAAAAGGCACGTAGTTTCGTGAAAACTACTACACGAGCGAACACGTAATGTTGAAGTGATTGCCTTAAGCTATGCGGGAGAAAAATAAGAGACCAAGTTATGTTTTATATTAGTACAAGCTGACCCGGCAAACTTCGTTTTGCCCAAAATTTATTTTTGGTTGCATTAATTTTGAGCATTCACGATTTCACCAAAATTTTTTTAGGCAACAATTAGCTATTGTTAGCTGATATTTATAAGAAAGCTGATTCGACAGACTTCGTACCGTCCAATATTTGGTGAAAATAGAATTAAATCAAGTATTAATTTCAATGAATAATATTAGTTTTAATGAAATCTAAAAAATGTAATGATAAATTATTGTATTCACTTTATTGCTGACAGATAATTTTTTTGTGTTATGCTCTGGAACGTACATAAAGACTGAGGATGGTTATCCAACTCGGTCTCACGCCACATGTAACGTGGCAAAACACGTACATATTTTTTATTTAAAACATTTTCTACTAATACCTACCTTCGCTACACCCCCTTCCGCTATTCAAACCAACAGAAACGTACAAACAGCTAAACCAATGCAAAAGCATTCACACTCGTACTTACATACGTACCAACAGCCAAACCAATGCAAAAGCATTCACACTCGTACTCACAAACGCATCACCAGTAGGCATGCATAACCAGACAAACACAGGCAGTTCCCCCCACCACTACCGCTTACTAGTCAATGCCGCCACGTGTTATTGTCAATCAATACAAGAACTAATAGAGTGATACTCAGTGCGTATGCGTTAACGTACATGCGGAGATAATTCTCATTTGCTTTATGTACGCAGGCATATATGATATCAGGGTTTGGTTGGTAGAGTCAGTTCGTTTTGGGGTCTCTATCGAGATCAGTCGGGACTCATCTTTAGTGGTCGGGCCTTGGTCTGTACCACTTTTTTGGAATTCGGTCATCTGGAAACGGAAGGCTGAAAATAAATAACAGTTCTTTTTAGGACTACCCACGACAGCTTCGGCCGATCGTTACTACGACAGATTCGTCTTATCGTTACTACGACGACTTCGGTCGATCGTTACTACGACGACTTCGGTCGATCGTTACTACGACAGCTTCGGCCGATCGTTACTACGACAGATTCGTCTGATCGTTACTACGACGACTTCGGTCGATCGTTACTACGACAGCTTCGGCCGATCGTTACGACGACAGATTCGTCTGATCGTTACTACGACGACTTCGGTCGATCGTAACTACGACAGCTTCGGCCGATCGTTACTACGACAGATTCGTCTGATCGTTACTACGACGACTTCGGTCGATCGTTACTACGACAGCTTCGGCCGATCGTTACTACGACAGATTCGTCTGATCGTTACTACGACGACTTCGGTCGATCGTTACTACGACAGCTTTGGCCGATCGTTACTACGACAGATTCGTCTGATCGTTACTACGACGACTTCGGTCGATCGTTACTACGACAGCTACGGCCGATCGTTACTACGACAGATTCGTCTGATCGTTACTACGACGACTCCGGTCGATCGTTACTACGACAGCTTCGGCCGATCGTTACTACGACAGATTCGTCTGATCGTTACTACGACGACTTCGGTCGATCGTTACTACGACAGCTTCGGCCGATCGTTACCACGACGACTTGTGTCGATCGTTACCAACCATTGTAACGTATATACAGTAGATTAGTAACGTATAATTAAGTACCGAAGCCGACAAGCGAAGCTGTAGAAACCAGATCGACGGAGAATTGAAGCCGACAAGCGAAGCTGTGGGAACCAGATCGACGAAGAATTGAAGCCGCAACACCCAACCCGAACGAAGCCGAACCCGAAGTAACCAGAGCCACGACTGATTAAGTCTGCAGCACCCGACAACACCCAACCAGAACATACCCGAAGCCGACAACCGAGACTGCGGTATCCAGATCCACGAGGGATCGAGCCTGCAGCATACATAGACATACCCGACGGCCTAATACCCGAAGCCGACAACCGAGACTGCGGTATCCAGATCCACGAGGGATCGAGCCTGCAGCATACATAGACATACCCGACGGCCTAATACCCGAAGCCGACAACCGAGACTGCGGTATCCAGATCCACGAGGGATCGAGCCTGCAGCAAACATAGACATACCCGAATACAACACCGAAGCCGACAACCGAGTTGACGATCTACAACAGCTCGATCCTGCGGCATACCATATCGAACCTAAATAACCCGACGGCCTAATACCCGAAGCCGACAACCGAGGCTGCAGTATCCGGATCTACGACAGATCGAGCCTGCAGCATACAATACCCGACGGCCCAAAAATCCGAAGCCGACAACCGAATCTGCTGTATTAGAATCCCCGACGGATCCCGCCCACAGCATACAACACCCAGCCTGACTATACCCGACGCCGCCCACCGAGACTGCTGTATCTGAATCTACGACAGATCGAGTCTGCAGCGTACAACACCAAGCCAAAGCCGCCAACCAAATCTGCTGTATTAGAACCCCCGACGGATCCCGCCTACAGCATACAACACCCAGCCTGACTATACCCGACGTCGCCCACCGAGACTGCTGTATCTGAATCTACGACAGATCGAGTCTGCAGCGTACAACACCCAGCCCGACTATACCCGACGGCCTAAAATCCGAAGCCGCCAACCGAGACTGTTGTATCGGATCTACGAAAGGTTGATCCCGAAGAATACAAACACCCTGCCTATACTAAGCCGAATTCATAGGCGAAACTTCAATCCGAATCAGACAACAAGTTCCCGATAATCTTAAAATCGATTCCAATCAGCACGAATCTCGCCTCGCGACCAACACCACGAGCCTAATCGGCCCCGAAGCACAGTATCTTGTAGTTGTCAAACGTAACTAAAACACAAGTAGATTAGAAAATAAATTATCAATCAATAAAACCTGAATTGTAAGCCCTAGTCAGGGAAAATCCTTGTGTTCTTATTTCGTAAGGTTTGTGGGTCCTTAGGACGACCCTGGAGACGACTGGACTTACCTCAGCCTTCGACAAAACCACGTTACACACATCTATATTTATCCCACACACTTCAAGCGACAGCTATTCTGACTTGTTTATGCAAGTTTCACTGGGAGCTGAAGACGTTTGCACTTGAATAATAAATCGGTTGAAGTCAAAGGAATTCGCATAATTAGGCATTCTTTCTCCTTGAAAGGCCCATTCAAAATCCTTTCCACCATCAAATTGTTGATTAGCTTAGTCACAATCAGTCGTGTTCTATTGAACAGTTTTCGGGCATGAAGATTTTGTAACATAATGACTACAGATCCAACTTTAGGGCGTAAATTATGGAGCGGCATGCCGGGCAAATCCGAAGAGTTTAGGAATTCAGCGGGATAATTGAGCCTTCATTTTCAACAGTATCGATTAATTTTTATGAATGCAATTCTCCCGGAATTTGATATTGAATCGTCCAATTCAATTCATTCACATCAGCATTTCATTTCATCTTTTGTTGGAATGAAGTGGTAAATGGCGGGTGGAATCGGTAATAAACCACTGAGAGTATCTACCGGTATTTGTCCATTTCCGATTCTCATCAGTTCTTTCGAAAAACTTATTATCTTCTTCTCAATCGTTGTCGCTCATTGTAAACTTCAGTAATGGCTTCTTGGTGTCGCTCCCGAGCTGATTCTCGTTTAATAGCACGTACCTCTTTCGCGTGATTTTTCGCAACATTTCGGATTAGCGTTGCGTTCTGAGAACGCCGCCCAATGTTACCATGACCTCATCTTGGCATCGTAACAAATATCGATCAATAATATCACTCACAATCTTATAATTCACAGATTCACAATGATATATGTACGTATGTATTGCGTACATGAAAACTATTTCATTCGAAAAATCAATAAAAACTGCTCAAATTATCACATGAGAAAGAAAATATGCTGAGTTGTTAAATGAATAATAGCCTAAATAAATCATGAATCTAAGTAGTAGTATGTCTCAGTGGTCAAGAGGGTAAATTTTCATTGTATAGTTCTACATATTTACAAAGATTTACGGTTGTTTCATAAAGGAGGATTCCTAAAGCATAAAAATAACACTCACGTTTTTGATAGCGAGCGCTGACAACTGGCCATAATCCGAATGTGTGAAAAGTCCGGGGTATTTAAAACACTCGAGTCTATCCACATGCAAAGTTTCAGCTTTCTAGCTCTTACAGGAGACTCAGCGGCCAAGTGGTCAAAAATCACTTGGCGTAAAATCGCATCCGTTAGAGATCTGTATGTATGCACATCAGTTTGTAGGCTCATAGTTCTAAAAAGTTTTTTTCAGTACTGAAAGTGCGACAATTGCTTTGATCACTGCATTTTGGATTATTAGTTCTTAAATAACTATTAAAATCACTAAAATGATGAAAAAAATTACGGTAATACTACAGTGACCACAGTCAGCGAATTCAAAATTATGTTTAGCTTTTATATTTGTCGTGTATAGACTTCATATTTACAAAGTTTTAGCTTTTGATCTTATAAGACGCTTCTGAGAGGCCAAACACAATACTCAATTTTGTTATAGCACTAGAACTGACCAGAGGGCAAAAAATTACTACGTGAAAATTCATTTGTTTATACAATACTCTGGTCTATGCTTGTGCAAAATTTCAGCTTTCTAGATCGTACAGGAGCCTCAGCGGTCAGGTGGTCAGTGCCTCCTGTTGAGAATTTTGCGATCTTTATTTTTCCTAAACCTTCGCGTGGCAATTGCGAACAATTCCGCAGAAGGAAGTTTTCAATTTGATCCAGTAGTTTTTATGGTTTCAGCAGTCGAACAAACCTCGATTCATTATACCCTACACCACACTGTGGTACAGGGTATTATAAGTTTGTTTCACGGCAGATCTTTGTAACACCTGAAAATAACACAGCTAGACCCACCTTGAAGTATACCGATCGACTCAGAATCACTAGCTGAGTGATTTAACCATGTCCGTCCGTCCGTCTGTCCATGTAAAGTTGTTCGTCGACTACAGGTCGCAATTTCACTCCGATCGTTCTGAAATTTTGCAGTTTAGAGTATTTCGCAGCTGTTAAGATCGCTATTGAATTTGGTTGAAATCGGTTCAGATTTAGATATAGCTCCCATACATATCTTTCGTCCGATTTGGCCCTTTAGTCCTATAGAAGCTGTATTTTACATCCGATCGTTTTGAAATTTAGAATGGTAGAGTTTCTTGATCCATGAACCAATACTACCGAATTTGAAGAAAATCGGTTAAGATTTAGCTATAGCTCCCATATATATGTTTCGTCCGATTTTGCTCTTTAGTCCTGTAGAAGCTGTATTTTACATCCAATCATTTTGAAATTTGGAATGGTAGAGTTTCTTGATGTATGAACCAACACTACCGAATTTGAATAAAATCGGTTAAGATTTAGCTATAGCTCCCATATATATGTTTCGTCCGATTTGGCCCTTTAGTTCTATAGAAGCTGTATTTTACATCCAATCGTTTTGAAATTTAGAATGGTAGAGTTTCTTGATCCATGAACCAACACTACCGAATTTGGAGAAAATCGGTTAAGATTTCGCTATAGCTCCCATATATATGTTTCGTCCGATTTTGGTCTTTAGTTCTGTAGAAGCTGTATTTTACATCCAATCATTTTGAAATTTAGAATGGTAGAGTTTCTTGATGCATGAACAAACACTACCGTATTTGAAGAAAATCGGTTAAGATTTAGCTATAGCTCCCATATATATGTTTCGTCCGATTTGGCCCTTTAGTTCTATAGAAGCTGTATTTTACATCCAATCGTTTTGAAATTTAGAATGGTAGAGTTTCTTGATCCATGAACCAACTTTGCCGAAAATCGGTTAAGATTTAGCTATAGCTCCCATATATATGTTCCGTCCGATTTTGCTCTTTAGTCCTGTAGAAGCTGTAAATCATTATTTTGAAATTTAGAATGGTAGTACTTCTTGATCCATTAACCAACACTACCGAATTTGAAGAAAATCGGTTAAGATTTAGCTATAGCTCCCATATATATGTTTCGTCCGATTTGGCCCTTTAGTTCTATAGAAGCTATATTTTACATCCAATCGTTTTGAAATCTAGAATGGTAGAGTTTCTTGATCCATGAACCAACATTGCCGAATTTGAAGAAAATCGGTAAAGATTTAGCTATAGCTTCCATATATATGTTTCATCCGATTTGGCTCTTTAGATCCAATCGGTTTTATACCCTACACCACACTGTGGTACAGGGTATTATTTAAGTATAAAATGTCCCAAAAGTAAATTTATGTAAACAATATATACATGAATTACAAAATATATATATCAGAGTTATTCAATCTTACGAGAGTGGTGTAGGGTATTATATAGTCGGCCCCGCCCGACTTTAGCCTTTCCTTACTGGTTTTTATATATACTCGTATTAGTATTTATTAAACCTGTCCTTTTGAGAAGAAATGTGGTTCCCTCGGCTGCCTTGAATAAAAGAGGCAGATACAAGGTTTTGTTTATTAACGAAACCTCGTTTTTAAAGATAAATGGCGAATCACAAAAGGATTGAGAGATAAACATTATGCCAAGTTTACAATATAATTTACAGATCTGGGAAATATAATTTTTAATGTGAACTTAAAATTCTATTACAATAAATGAAATGTTCAACGAGATTGAACTTGAAAAAGAACAATGTCAACTTTACAGTTTGAGAGGGCGAGAAGAAGTTCGTTCGTGCATTACCCTTAGCTTACTCGAACAAGATCTGCTTTGCCTTTTGGAACCGGAAATGACAATGATGAAAACCGTATCTTAGCTTCCCCCTCTCTCTCGTATATACTCTTCTGTTATTTTGTCGATGGTACCTTTCACGATCAGCCACTCTCAGCACAGTCTTTGGCCGACAGGATTGTCCACTCGACAGTGCTGAGACCGGCATTCTGTTTCGCGAGCAGTTTCAGCATGTTCTGCTGATCTAAAACAGGCGGGATCCACGCTGTCACCGTCGTTCAAAGAGGTAATGCGGTCTGTGGGGTCACCTTTAATTTTACGTACGGCCAGGGGTCTTCAAAATTCTCAACTGCATAACGAAGGATTTTCAAAGACTCCTTGTTGGTACATTTGATAAGTTTGGCGTCCTCTTTCCACTGCTTTCCATCAAAGAGCACCTCACTGCCGCTACACCTATCCGAAAGCATAAGGATGAGTAGCTTTGACTCTATCAGCCTCCAATTGGAAGGGCTGATTTCCCCATCTAAATCAGCCAGATCTACTATTGCCACCTGATCAGTCTCATTTATCTCACAGTTATGTCAGACTCGCTCTTTCCTTCGAATTTAAGAGCAGGACCTTAGGTAGGCGTCGCGAGCCTTCTTTCGCCTCTACCTTTTCCTACCGCTCGTCGAAGTGTTAACACCAAAAGTGCCTGTGTCTATGAATAGCCCCTTGACGCGTCAGGATTAGGCGTTCTGCCTTGGAGGACTTACTAGGCATGGCGTTGGGTACCGACTCCGATTGACGTGGTGGAGTCGACAGGTCGGTTTCCGTCACGTCCACGGCAAGATAAGTTGCCGGCTTTGTCTCGATGGATTTATCCTTCTCGGTAGTCGGGACGGAGATAATCGTGATCTCACATTCACTATCCGACAGAGTAAGATCTTCCATCAAGCCGCTGGCACGCTCTCCTGGCTGAGTCCGATGAGGGAATCATCATCCACCATCTCCGACAATTGCTGACATAACTCACCATACTGAGTGGTTATCTCCCGGTTCATCTTGTCGATGTCCATTAATTCGGTTAATTCTCCCCTAATTACCTCATCCGTTATGAGATGTAAGGGTGACGGGTGAGTGTCGTATGGACGGACTTCGGACATATTTGGGAGGGGACTAAGATGACTAGAGTTCGGCCGTTGGCTATCCGTAGGCATTGTAGGGGATGAAGCTTCAATGCTGCTGCTTGTAGCCGTAGTAGTTGTTGTTGATATAGTTGGTATTTTGTTAAAGAAATTCATATTTGGACCCACGAGAGTAGGGTAGTGAAGGTCCGCCATAGCAAAGCCCCCGGTGCTATGCTTGGCGAAGAAGCATAAGAAGAATAAAAATTACCATGAAAGCTTAAACATATAATTTACTAAAAAAATAGTTAACGAAACATATTTTAAGCTTGACGAAAGTACAGAATAAGCTTTGTTTAATTACAGAATGTACTTAATCTAAAATCATTTTATTTTTTTAGTGTACGCACAAGGCGTAATTGATTTAAAAATATGAAGTCTTTCATCGAAGTATAAGTCGTAATTCTTTTAAAGACGTTTGATGTCCGGATTTGAAGATGATTAATGACTTTAATTCTCGTACAAGATGCACTTATTTTTTAGGTTTAGGTTAGGGTGGCAGCCGTATTTTTTTTACAAGCTCACATATACCAGTTTAGGTCCCTAGTGTTAGCACGGGCTGAAATGCCCCTCATCGAAACCAACCTGTTTGATATATAAATTTATCGATAGTACGAATATCAGTACTGGAAAGATCTGTTAGGCTGTCTAAAAAGGCCGACCCCAGTATGTCCAGTCGTCGTTTACTCAAAGCGGGACAGTCGCAAAGAAAGTGCTCAATGCTCTCCACTTCTTCCTCATTTCCACAGCTTCGGCAGAAGTCATTGGAGTCAATACCCAATCTTTTGGCGTCTTCGCCGATCAAGCAGTGTCCCGTCAGAACCTGTACTAACGTAGACAATCGTTTCCTCTCTAGTGCGAGGAGATATTTTGACCTTCTCAGGTCATACCTTGGCCAGATTTGTCTAGCTACCCTGCAGGTGCCGATTTCTGTCCATCTTTCGTTGGACTGCCTGATTGCGTCTTGCCTAAGCCAAAGCTTGCACGTGGATAGTAGCGCACCAATATATGCAAATTCTTCGAGAATTTGTAATGTCGTCCCTTTCCTAGCAAGTTCATCGGCTTTGCAGTTCCCCGGGATATCCCTATGCCCAGGCACCCATATGAGGTGTATATTAAACTGCTCAGCCATCTCGTTAAGAGATCTGCGGCAGTCGAGGGCTGTTTGTGAATTTAGGGATGTTGCCTTCAGAGAATTGATGGCAGCGTGGCTGTCCGAGTAAATGACAACGCCAGTGTTGGTTACTATGTTGCGACTCAGCCACTTGGCGACTTCCCATATTGCCATTATTTCGGCTTGACAGACACTGCAGGTATCTGGTAGTCTGTGAGCTATATCCAGACTAAGTTCTTCACAGTGTACTCCGAAGCCAACCTTTTCATCAAGCTTCGAACCATCCGTGTAAAAGTGGAGATGGTTTCTATTACCTGGTATTCTGCCGACCCATTCATCTCTGGCGGGAATCATAGTGATGTAATTTCTCTCGAAGGTGTACACAGTTGGTATATAGTCCACTCGGTCGGTTACCATAGCACTACACTTTGATATCCTCATGTGACCATAGTTCTTGTACCTCCACATTGATAGGCAGTTTAATCTTATTGCCGCTTTGGTTGCAACTTCTCTCGCCACAATATTAATCGGCAGTATATGGAGTAGGGCTTGTAGAGACTCGGTCGCTGTAGTCCTTAAAGTTCCACTTATGCTCAGGCAAGCAGTTCTCTGAACCTTTGTTAGTAGGTTGGTAATGGTTAGTTTATCAGTTGCCGTCCACCATACCACAATACCGTATAACAGTATTGGACGAACTACTGCTATATATATCCAGTGGACGATTTTAGGAGAGAGTCCCCACCGCGACCCTACAGCCTTTTTGCAGGAATATAAGGCGACGTTGGCCTTCCTTACACGTTCCAATACGTTAAATCTAAATAACATTTTCCTATCTAGAATTATTCCTAAAAATTTTGCAGTTTCTAGTAAAGAGAACCAACCTGTCTTGTTGGGGGTTAACGCCCAAACCGCTGCTTCTGGTCCATCTAGCCAACTTGTTCAGAGCCACCTGTAGGATGTCTCTGAGGACGTTTACGAATTTGCCACTCACTGCGATTGCCACGTCGTCCGCATATGCCACGACCTTGCAGCCACAACGTTCTAGATCTAGCAGGACTTCATTCACCGCTAGGTTCCAAATTAGTGGAGACAGTACTCCTCCTTGCGGGGTCCCTCTGTTTACATACCTTGTTAGAGATATGGACCCTAGACATGCTGTTATGCGTCTTCTGGTGAGCAGACTTTGAATTAATCAAACTAGTGTTAACTTTTAGATGTGAGAGTGCCGCAATTACCGCATCTGAGTGAATGTTGTTAAAAGCCCCTTCTATGTCAAGAAATGCCACCATGGTGAATTCCTTGAAATGCAGAGAGATTCGATAGTGCTCACAAGTTCGTGCAGGGCTGATTCTGTAGACTTGCCCTTATTGTAAGCATGTTGGTTCCCCGACAGGAATTTTGTATCCAGGTTTTCCCTAATGAAATGATCTAAAAGTCTTCCCAGACCTTTCAATAGGAAGGAGGATAGGCTAATTGGTCTGAAGTCTTTTGGCCTAGTGTGTGATATCTTTCCCACTTTAGGTATGAATACCACTTTGGTATCCCTCCATCGATTCGGGACGTATGAAAGCCTGATACAGCCTACATAAATTTTCTCCAGCCAGGGGATAATGTACTTTAACATTTTCTGCAGAAATGAGTGATGCCATCTGGTCCAGGTGACTTGAAGGGCTCAAAGCTGTTAATAGCCCAGCTTATTCTGGATCTCTCAGTCAAGAAGCTAGCGACGCTCGCAGTCCACTCGCACTCTTGTTGGTCCTGCTGATCCTCGGGTTCTGTTACAGAGTTCCCCGGGTAATGTGTGTCGAGCAGTACATTGAGCGACTGCTCGCTGTTTTTGGTCCAGTTTTTTGCCTCATCCTGAAAATATCCCACTGTACAGGGTGAAGCAGATAATATCTTCCTCAGCCTAGCGGCGTCGGAGACCTTTTCCACTTCACCACAGAAGGTATACCAAGAGCGCCTTTGCGCCTTTCTAAGCTCCTTCTTATAGATCTTGAGGTGCTCTTTATAGGCATCCCAATCATTAGCGACCCCTGTAGATTTAGCCTTATTGAATAGCTTGTTGCAGGTCTTTTTCATAGCCGTTAGCTCAGAAGTCCACCATTGGGGTTTAGTTTTACCCTTGTACCTTGTTTTTGGACAGGCTTCTTCAAGGGATCTATTGAATGATATGGTGATATGATCGACCAGATTATCCAGACCGGCTTTGTCATTCGGTTCGTACAGAAGTTTAGAGTTGAGGACTTTCTTGAAATTCTTCTCATACAGGTGCCACTTTGTCTTCCTTACATTTCTGTGGACGGCAGGTTTAGGCGCTTTTTCCGCGAGTTTGAACTCAATATAATGGTGATCTGAGAATGAGTGGTCGTCCAGTACATTCCACCCAATAATTTTGTCTGACAGCTGGTTAGTAGCAAACGTTACGTCGAGTACTTCTTGTCTGTCTTTAATTGTAAAGGTCGGTTTATTACCTATGTTACAAATACTAAGGTTGGTAGTTAGAATAAAGTCAAGAAGCGAATCACCCCTATTGTTTATATCCGTACTACCCCAGATAGTATGATGAGCGTTCGTGTCTGCGCCAATAATCAGCTCGAGCTCGGCACTTATTTAATAGTCTTTGTATCCAAATCAAGAAAAACATTTCAATGATTTCAGTGCAGGTTTAGGTGTTTTAACAACGAGTTTGAACTCTATGTAATGGTGATCTGAGAATGAGTGGTCGTCCAGTACATTCCATAAAATAATCTTGTCTGACAGCGAGTCAGTAGTGAACGTGACATCGAGTGATTCAAGTATGTGTTTGTTTGTAAAGGTCGCTTTATTGCCATTGTTACAAATAGAGAGGTAGGTAGTCAGAATAAAGTCAAGAAGTGATTCACCTCTACTGTTTGTGCCTGTACTACCCCAGATAGAATGACGAGCGTTCAGGTCTGCGCAAGTTATCAACTAGCACTCATCAGACGTTGATTCTACTACTACTCCCCTGAAGAGAGCTGTCGGTACTACCTCATCATCATACTGCTAGTAACTGGAGATCATCCAGTATATACGATTATTTATCTCTAAACTAGCAGCTGTTTGATCTTTACCACACTGAAAAAAAATGATATCGCTAGAGCTGCATTGGACAGGAACGCCCAAGGTCAACGTAGAAGAGGCCGTCTAAGAAACACATGGATACGCTGCACTAAGAGAGAATTGGAATCAGCCCAAACCTGGAACCATACAAAAACACTGGCCAACGATAGAGAGAGCTTGTCGATGCCCTATGCTCACTTTGAACCATTTACAACTGTTTTATATGCTATGTAATTTAACTCAGTTGTAAATAAAGGACATATATATATATATATATATACACTGAAAAAAAAGTGTACTGAAAATCATTGAAATTTTCTTAACATTTAAGAATTGTTCTTTGATTTGGCTCCAAAGACAAAGACTATCAAAATAAGTACATCTTGTGCGACAACTAAAGTCATTAATCATCATTAAAGCAGAACATCAAACGTCTTTGAGAGAATTACGCCTTATTTTTCGAAGAAAGACTTCACATTTTTATATCAATTACGCATTAAATATATAAAATGACTTTAGGTAAAGTACATGCTGTAATTAAACCAAGCACATGATGTACTTTCCTCAAGTGCAAACTCATCATTTGGTACGAGCCAAAAGTGTAACACATCGAAAGAGTGACCTAAGACCCCAAGTATGTTCGGCGGATATCCGTTTTGGGTCATTTTAAGTCATTCGAGCAATGTCCGTCCGTCTGTCTGTCTGCTGGTTGGCTGGTGCGCTCGTCTGTGTGCTGGGTAACCGATTGACTTAAAATTTGGTATGCATTATTGTCACGCCCCTTTTGGTACCACCCAGACGAAGGTACCATTTTGCACCAAAAGTTAACAGCTTATAATATTTATATCAGTGTATACAAAATCTTGAAATTTGTTTAACCGTAATTCGAATATTTTTTATATTTGATAAAGTCGTAAAATTTCTGAAAATTGCAATATCTGAAAACGATTAGCATTTATTTAAAAGTTATAATGAACAACAGAATTTAAAAAACAATCTTAATGTAATAGAATTTATATTTTCTATTTTATATAATTTTCTTTCTGCAAATTCGCGAATGTTCTTTTATTTATCCGCTTATATATCTATAATTCTTAATTATAATTATCAGAATTGTCCTTATCAATACCAAAAGCGGGAAAACAACACATGGAAAACAGCATGTGTGTTTGCTATGGTTTTAAATATCATTCTACAAAAATCTCATTTTTCATAAAATTGGATTTAACATATTTGCATATATAGCTAAGGATATTCTATTTATTGCACAAAATAAATGTTTATTTATTCATTACGCAAAATAACATTAGATTTTCATTCATTGTTTTTCTAATTTTACTTCTTCGGCTTTATTGCATTCTTTTTTGAATACATACACACATTTACGATCTTTCTGCATTGATTTTGTCAAAGTAATAAATTCGTAAACTCCATAAACTCCATTACTCTGATTTTACAGATTTTATGACTTTTTTTGTTATCAATGCGCTGATTTCAGGTCAATATATTTTTCGGTGCACTGAAATTAGAAAAATTTGTGTATACCTCACCTTCCGCGGTGCGAGCTATATCCTGCTTGTACACTGATAGAAAAAGCTTCGTCATTCGTCAAAAGTCAGCTAACGTACGGATAATCCTATCTATGAATTTGTTCGTCGCCATGACGAATCTCTGTTTAAGTATACTAGAACAAGAACTATTTAGTGGAATAAAAAAAGACCCGGCAGGGTGATTACATATCATCCCTACGATGAATCGTGCTCATAAATAAAATTTATATATCGTCGGCTTAATGCTATTTTGTTCCATACGCCATTTTGTATGAACGGAGAAAAACGCAATTTATTGTTTGAGTAAAAACGGGACTGAAGAGTTACACACTTTTTATTTCATAGGGTTCCCAACAGTGTTTGTATGATTCTCATGCATTTCTATGCCATTACATCAAAAAATAAGCATGTTATAACAATTTTTGTACTAGGCATTTTGGTCCATATCCACTTTTATTATACCCTCACTTTAGTGTGACGAGGGTATATATCATTTGCTACGGAAAAAAGTGTAACACGTCGAAGGAGTGACCTAAGACCCCAAGTATGTTCGGAGGAAATCCGTTTTGGGTAATTTTAAGTCGAATGAGCAATGTCCGTCCGTCTGTCTGTCTGCCTGTGTGTCTGCTGGCTGGTGCGCACGATAACTCTCGAAAGGAGTAACCGATTGACCTCAAATTTGGTATGCGGTAATATTTTTTTCTATCTCCGGCTAAGTTCGAAGATGGGCCATATTGGTCCACTCCTTCTAGTACCTCCCCCACAAAGTGTTAAAATGATGTGAATTATTGATTCTTTAATAACTGCTATACTACTTATTGGAATCTTTTGAAATTCCACACATAGTATTAGCTTATTAGTCGTTATCAACTCGAGAAAAATGGGCGAAGTCGCCACGTCCCTTTTGGTACCTCCCACACAAATGCACCATTTTGTACCAAAAGTTAACAGCTTATAACATTAATAACAGTGTTTAAAAATACTTGAAATTTTGTACAGTATTATGCTTTTATATTGCCTACAGTCCAGGGAAAAATGGGTGTTGTTGTCACGCCCCTTTTGGTACCTCCCACACAAAGGTACCTTTTTGCACCAAAAGCTTATAACATTAAAACCAGTGTATAAAAATACTTGAAATTTTGTACAGTGTAATGTTTTTATAGTGTCTATAGCCCTGTGAAAAATGGGCGTTATTGCCACGCCCCTTTTTGTACCTCCCACACAAAATGCCCAAATCATATCACAATTTAATGTCTCATAACGTTTATACCAGTGCACATAAATGCTTATAAGTCGGCACAGTGCAATGAATTTAAAGTATCTAATGTTCAGCAAAAAAAAGGTGTATTTGATAAACCCCTTCTGGTACCTCCCACACAAATTGACAGAATAATTCGAGTAATATTCAATATTACATTACTCACAAAGTGAGGGTATACCTTAGTCGGTTTACCCGACTGAAACTTTCTTACTTGTTTTAATATTTTTTTGTATTTGTGTTACATGGACCACAAAAAGGGTCGGTATGGAAGGACACTAATTTACATATTGTGATCGAAAGAACGTAAAATATTGAGTAAAAATATAGGGCGATAACAAAAAGGAGACATAAAACAAAACTATCAAATGTATTTTCCGTAAATCAGAGTTAAATCGATTTACCCTACCAATATCTCGAAAACTAGACGAGATAGGAAAAAAAAGATTGCAGATTCTGAAAGAGCATGCTTTAAACCCATAGTAT
Organism: Eudasyphora cyanicolor; assembly: GCA_963930755.1. Lineage (NCBI taxonomy): Eukaryota > Metazoa > Arthropoda > Insecta > Diptera > Muscidae > Eudasyphora > Eudasyphora cyanicolor. Next base: position 99,867,464 of record OZ005737.1, read on the forward strand.
CAACTCCTAACTCAAAAAACACAAAAATGGCGTATGGACCAAAATAGCATTAAGCCGACGATATATATGATGTATACCCTCCTCTGTAAGGCGAGGGGATAAATATGGGGATTTAGTTGATTTATAATACAAATAGCAATAAGTGTATATATAACATATAGCAAAAGGGTAACGCATCAAAGGAGTGGCCTAAGACCCTAAGTTTATGCGGAGGAAATCCGTTTTAGAACACATTAAGTAATTTTACTTATGTCCGTCCATCCGTAAGCCTGACTGGAGCGAACGATAACCCTCGAAACTATAGTTTCCAGAGATTAAACAGAGATTCGTCAGGACGACGACTTTTGACGAAGCTTTTTCTATCAGTGTATAACTTCAAATCTATATTCTTAAAACATATGTCAGGTCGGCTCATCTGGAATTACCCACAGTTAAGTTTTTTACTCTCCCCTGATGCCATACTACATCATTGCAGATTGGTGGTGTATCCGGCATACAGGGAGGTATTTCGCCATAATGGCCGATTGCACATTTCTCCATTTGTCCTTGGAGATGGTGCCATCCTCACTACCTCCATCTATAACTCTCCTTCGACACTTAATTGAAGGGCATGGTGATTGTCCTGTTGATGGAGATATTACGGCCTCTTGGCTTTTTCGAAGGCAGGGGTTCATCAGCTGATCTGATTCTTTTGGCCAACTTTTTGACAAAAATTAGATTTGTTCAAACTATAATTCGGCTAGTAATGTCCCTCTTAATATTTGACAACACTTTTTTTTTATCGATTAACAAATTAATTAACAAATTAATACATTAATAAGAAGTTTCCTCCTTATATCAGAGGTCTTAGTCGTTCTTTCTCTATCCAGATCTTGTGGTAATAACCCAATAAAAAAAAACTTCCTTAAATAGTGACTTATATCATATACCAATTTTGTGAAAATAATACATTACATAAACAATTAATCGATCAAAATATCATCATTCACTTGTGCAAGTCGATAATTGAACTAATTGGTCCATAAAATTGGTGAAATATACGCTTGTCACATCAATTTTAACTGCAGTTTAATATTAAAAAACCCGTGGAATTCGGAAGTAATTCTGTAGTTAGTATATTAAATCCTGGCACGAAAGTTAATTCTGGCTACTAGTTAATGCTGGTTACTTCCATCATTAGAAATAAGAACACGACGAAGCAGGTATACATTATTTTACTATTTCCATAAATACATTCCTATAAGTTTAATTTCTTATCATCATGAAGGTTCATAAATATCTTACATTGATGTTTTGCTATTTCTGGATTATTTGCCAACTGACTAGATGTCTAATCTAATCTTTGAAATATAAGGCCACGACATCTTCATTAAACTTGTCCACACTTTATGTCAAAATGCAGCAAGGTTGGCTACTTACACCCTTTTGAGTTCTCTCTATCTATCTCACGAAATTTCAACAACAATTTGGCTCTAACACCAAACGTCAAGGGATTGCAAGACAAGGTCTACCAATTCGTAGTGTGTTTTATTACATCTTACTTTAATCCACCGTTTCATCTTTGTGGATATAAACATTAAAAACAACGAATGGCGTGGAACGTCATATCAATATAGATTTAAGAAAGAATAATCACGAATAGATGAATCCACAGACTCTCTATTACACAGATGTTCCGTCGTGACTTTGTTGACATTTGCGAGAGTTACGAACGAATAGAAATTATTTTTAAACGCGAAAAATATAGTTTTCTGGAGTATTTTTTTAACTTTTTTGGTACATAACGATCGATATTAATTTTCTAAATGTGATAATAACAAAAAAATCTCGGAAATCGGCCTTGAAATACGGAAACAAATCACTCGCTGAAATCAAATTTCTATTCGTTCGTCACTGTTAGACTACTCGCTACTTGACGGAACTTCTTTATAACTTTATTTTCTTTGGATTAATCACAACAAAACAAATGAACATTTTCTCTCTTGCTTCTTACTCGGTTCTACGTAATTTTTTGCAATCTACTTTGTTTTTTTAAATTATTTTATTACCTATTGCTTTGGTACTAAAGCCAAATCAGTGATAACTATACGCAAGCGATGTAACCAAGCGAGAGACTATATTGATAAATAATCGAAACAAAACACAAAAAATTGTACTAAGTAGTAAATAAGAAGAAGAGCAATGAAAGGCTCAATACAAAATGTAATTCAAACAGGAGAAAACATATTTTTCCGTAAATTGTTAAAGGTTTAGGTAATTATTAAATAGTTTTATAGATAAAATATAAGTGATAGTGTTAGGCAATAGCGTTAGAGTTTTATCAGTCGAATTAATTAAAAAAACTTAATTGCTAAGCGAACTATAATAAAGAAATGTATTTTCTAAAATGAAGTGTCATATACACCATTTTCAACAGTAATTGAGAAAATTTCACTTGAAATTGAGATTTTTCATTTGAAATTGGCTAAATTTCATTTGAAATTGAGATTTTTTATTTGGAATTGACTAAATTTCAATTGAAATTGATATTTTCCATTTGAAATTGACTAAATTTCAATTGAAATTCAGATTTTCCATTTGAAATTGGCAAAATTTCATTTGAAATTCAGATTTTCCATTTAGAATTGACTAAATTTCAATTGAAATTGAGATTTTCCATTTGAAATTGACTAAATTTCAATTGAAATTGAGATTTTCCGTTTGAAAATGACTAAATTTCATTTGAAATTAGGATATTTCCATTTTAAATTGAGAAAATTCCGTTTGTAATTATGATATTTCGATTTTAAAATGAGAAAATTTTATTTGTAATTGAGAAATTATATTATGGTAACATATAATAAAGTTAAATAATAAACTATGTAACAAACGTAGAACAATTTCAAATTTATATAAATAATATATACATAGAATTCATTACACACAAATTTTATTCTCCGACCGGGATGTCCTCCATTTCTAGGGCGGGGTGGTGGAAGGTTGAGGAATGCTAAATAGCTCGTCTGCAGTCTCCTGCAGTAATTAATGATTTAGATTCGTCGATGATTTTCTCTAAGAAAACTAGCCGTTGCTCACCTAAATTTGGCCGTGTTACGTTTGGTACGTTCAAGGAGATGGACATGGAGCATTGTCGCATACTATCACGAGCTCACTGACATCATTTCCCATATCATGCCATCTTTGTACAAGTTCAATTACCCATTCGTTTGCAGATACTGCGGTGAGTGACCCTCTACGTCGATCCAATTGTATGACTCCGGATGTTCCTATTGCACCTATGAAATGGACATTTGGACCACGCGAGGAAGGTATGATCTGTACGGACCGGGAACCCGTGCGGGACCAGCCATATCCTCTTCGGCAAAACAAAATGAAGTTTGTTTCGTCAATCCAAACTAACTGTTTCCCTGCCACCAATTTTGAGACGTATGATGAACGGGCGATTTTCTTCCCATTGCTATTCTTGGGTACAGGCTGGGTATGAACAGCTTTTATTGTGTACATTTCACCATGAAGCGTATTAGCCAATGTCGACAGGGCAATTCGTTTTTGGTATTCGACAAACAACATTTCCTTCAGTTCACGAAGTGTAACATCTGGCTTTTCCCCCACCCATGACAATACGCTGTTTATTTCCACTGTATTTAGTACATGTGGCTTATTGCCGTCCCTTTTTGCTGGAGTTTCTTGACATAAATTAACCCAACGATGTGCGGTTTTATTCGAAATTCCTAACGAAGCTGCAAGTTCGGACCAATTGCCCTGCGTCTTGCTGTTTCCTGCAATCGATTCCGATCTTGATCAGTATACTTTTTGTATGTTTTTCTTGCAATTTGTTCTGAACCTACAGGAATAATTATTTAATTTACACACATACAAAAAAAATAAAAAAAATTATTTTAATTGTTTATGTACTTACCATCGATTTCTCCTCGACATAGTGGAATTGACAGATGACAAACATTTGGCTGGAACAAATGACGACACGGTAGCAAACGGTTTACGTTTCCACGGGTCATATTTACCAAGCAAATTGCGCATTTATCCTTCATCTCCATGTTGTCTTCCGAGACTTTTATATTATAATGTGGTCATGTATATACAATTTATTTATGCCAATACATTTTAAAGCCAACTTCATTAATTTTCCCAGCTTTTAATATGTATTTCAAAATCAAAGATAGGTTCATAAATTCAAAACAATTTCTCAATTTCAAATGGAAATATCCTAATTTCAAATGGAATGTTCTGAATTTCAAATAGAAATATTCTAATTGCAAATGGAATTTTCTCAATTCAAAATAGAAATATCCTAATTACAATTGAAATTTAGTCAATTTCAAATGGAAAATCTCAATTTCAATTGAAATTTAGTCAATTCTAAATGGAAATATCCTAATTTGAAATGAAATTTAGTCATTTTCAAATGGAAAATCTCAATTTCAATTGAAATTTAGTCAATTTCAAATGGAAAATCTCAATTTCAATTGAAATTTAGTCAATTCTAAATGGAAAATCTCAATTTCAAATGAAATTTAGCCAATTTCAAATGTGAAATCTCAATTTAAAGTGAAATTTTCTCAATTACAATGAGAAACTTCTCAATTACTTCTGAAAATGGTGTAGATTGAACCCGTGTCTCATAAATAATGTGGTAATCTATGAAGCCAAAATGTAACGATTACCACTGGTGGCATACCAGCTTGCCACCAGAGAGTAAATTATAATGTAAGTATTCGGGTGGAACTAATCTGTCTGTAAGGTATTTTGATCTCTGAGAATTCTAAATTGGTACTTTTCAAGGCATGGGGATTCTATTTTCTTTGGTTACGTGTTCCAAGAACTCCAAGTACTAGAAGGAGTGACCAATATGGACCATCTTCGAACTTAGCCGGAGATAGAGAAACATAATGTTGCATACCAAATTTTAAGTCAATCGGTTACTCCTTTCGAGAGTTATCGTGCGCACCAGCCAACCAGCAGACAGACAGACGGACGGACATTGCTCAAATGACCCAAAACGGATTTCCGCCGAACATACTTAGGGTCTTAGGTCACTCTTCGATGTGTTACACTTTTGGCTCGTATCAATTGATATATACCCTCCTCTCTAAGGTGAGGGGATAAAAATGAACGCTGCAATGTTTAGCCAAATTTTACGCCGCAAATTCTTTAGCCCAACTCTTCATCTGAAAAATGTGGTATTTATGGCTTTAGGTTTAGGTTAGGGTGGCAGCCGTTTTTTTATTTATTTCTTCAGCTCACATAGACCAGTTTAGGTCCCTAGTGGTACCACGGGCTAAAATGCCCTTCATCGAAACCAACCTGTTTGATATACAAATGTATCGATAGCACGAATATTGGTACTGGAAAGATCTGTTAGGCTGCCTAGAAAGGCCGACCCCAGTAGGTCCAGTCGTCGTTTACTCAATGCGGGACAGTCGCATAGCAAGTGCTCAATGCTCTCCACTTCTTCCTCATCACTACAGCTTCTGCAGAAGTCATTGGAGTTAATACCCAATCTTCTGGCGTGTTCGCCGATCAGGCAGTGTCCCGTCAGAACTGATACCGAACTGATAACGTAGACAATCTTTTCCTTTCTAGTGCGAGGAGATATTTTGACCTTCTCAGGTCATACCTTGGTCCATCTTTCGTTGGACTGCCTGATTGCCTCTTGCCTAAGCCAAAGCTTGCACGTGGATAGTGGCGCACAAATATATGCAAATTCTTCGAGAATTTGTAAAGTCGTCCCTTTCCTAGCAAGTTCATCGGCTTTACATTTCCCCGGGATATCCCTATGCCCAGGCACCCATATGAGGTGTATATTAAACTGCTCAACCATCTCGTTAAGAGATCTGCGGCAGTCGAGGGCTATTTGTGAATTTAGGGATGTGGCCTCCAGAGAATTGCTGGCAGACTGGCTTCATCAAGCTTCGAACCATCCGTATAGAAAGTTTAATCTTAGTGCCGCTTTGGTTGCAACTTGTCTCGCCACAACATTAATCGGCAGTATATGGAGAAGGGCTTGTAGAGACTCAGTCGCTGTAGTCCTTAACGCTCCGCTTATGCACAGGCAGGCAGTTCTCTGAACCCTTGATAGCAGGTTTGTGATGGTTAGTTTGTCAGTTGCCGTCCACAATACCACAATGCCGTATAACAGTATTGGACGAACCACTGCTATATATATCCAATGGACAATTTTAGGAGAGAGGCTCCGCCGCGACCCTACAGCCTTCCTGCAGGAATATATGGCGATGTTGGCCTTCTTTACACGTTCCAGTACGTTTAGTCTGAATGACAGTTTCCTATCCAAAATTATTCCTAAAAATTTTGCACTTTCCATTTATCCGAGGAGGAGGGTCCACATGAGGGACTTTATTCATCCTAGTAGAGAGAACCACTTCTGTCTTGTTTAGGTTAACACCCAAACCGCCCATCTAGCCAACTTGTTCAGAGCCACATGTAGAATATCTCGGAGGATGTTTTCGAATTTGCCTCTCACTGCGATTGCCAGGTCGTCCGCATATGAGTTGTGGACCCTGGACATGCTGTTATGCGTCTGCTGTTGAGTTGTCTTTGAATTAGTCTAATCAAGCTAGAGTTCACCTTTAGATGTGACAATGCCGCTATTGCCGCATATGGGTGTATGTTGTTAAAAGCCGCTTCTATGTCAAGAAACGCGACCTTGGTGAATTCTTTAAAATGTAGGGACGATTCGATAGTGCTCACAAGTTCGTGCAGGGCAGATTCTGTAGACTTTCCCTTATTGTAAGCATGTTGGTTCCCCGACAAGAGTTTTGTATCCAGGTTTTGCCTAATGAAATAATCTAAAAGTCTTTCCAGACTATTCAATAGAAGAGATGATAGGCTAATTGGTCTGAAGTCTTTTGGCCTACACGCAAAGAAAAAATTCGTTTCTGCGAAACGAAATATTAGACAACTACAATTCTCGTTTACAACGACTGAAATTTCTTTTGGTCAGAAGATGTTGCTGTCACAAAAAACGAAATTTCAATTCCGGCAAACGAGAATTGTAGTTGTCTAATATTTCGTTTCGCAGAAACGAATTTTTTCTTTGCGTGTAGTGTGCGATATCTTCCCCGCTTTGGGTATGAGTACCACTTTGGTATCCCTCCATCGATTCGGGATGTATGAAAGCCTAATACAGCCTACATAAATTTTCTGCAGCCAGGGGATAATGTACTTTAACATTTTCTGCATTTCTGCTGGAGTGATGCCGTCTGGTCCAGGTGACTTGAAGGGCTCAATGCTGTTTATAGCCCAGCTTAACTACTAAGCAGAATGCAAAAAAAAACATATAATATTTTTTATAATATGTGTATGTGTGAATAATGAAATACTTAATCGCCCGCAATGATTATTACTATATCTACAATGAATTTTTCTGAATATTCTTCATAATGCAGGATCCACAGAGATGTAATTTGCCCGTCGAAACGAATGATGGCCATATGGAAAAGCCAACTACATCAAAAGATATGGTCAGACCATCTCCAATCCAGAAGTACATTCCAAAAGCCAAATGGTTTAATGATAGATGTTACTGGGCCAGGAAAAAAACCTATAAATTGTTGAACAAATTTCGAAAAACCAACACAGAATCGAATAGACAGGCTTATCAGTTATCAGATCTGCGAAACAAGCAAACAATCATACTATGCAAGCATTAGTGAAAAACTGAACAATATATCAGATGGAAAACAGTGGTGGAAATTAGCAAAGGAGTTGAATGGACAAGAATTTCACATCAGTCATATCATTCCTGTAACAAGTTTTAGGCAATATTTTTTAACTCTGCTAAACCCCGAACAATTGCCCAGACAGATTTCATATGCAAATGAGTTATTAGACTCAACTATAACAGTAGAGGAAATTAAATATATTCTACGAAATACTAGCCCAAACAAGGCACCTGGAGAAGACAGAATATCGTACCAGCACTTTATCAACGCTCCGGATGAGTATCTGATTAAACTATCCCATATATTTAACGACATATATAATAAAGGAGAAATAGATCAAACGTTTACCAAAACTATTATTTTCCCCATACATAAGAAGGGAAGCATGGATGACACTGCAAATTACAGGGAAATCTCTTTTATGAACGTCGTAGCAAAAATCGTTTTAAACGAAAGATTGAAGAAATGGTCGGAAGAACAAAAAATCTTAGTCGAATACCAAGCAGGCTTTAGGAAAGGTTATTCTACTATTGATAACATTTACAACCTCTCATCAATTGCCAATATCAAATTCGCACAACAAAAGAAAGTGTATACTTTCTTTTTAGATTTTAAGGCGGCTTTCGACAATATATCTAGGAGTTTGCTAATTTATAAATTGCACGAACTTGGCATCTCCTTCAAATTTGTTAAAATGATAGAAAATATCTATCAGAATACCCAGTCGGCAGTGTGGACCGGTGAAGAGCTCTCCGAATATTTCGATACAAATTGTGGAGTAAAGCAAGGATGCCTACTATCTCCGTTACTTTTTGCTCTATATGTTAACGATCTGCACAACTCGTTGGAAGGCGGACTTCATATAGAAAATTTAAACATACGGGTATTAATGTATGCTGACGATATTGTCATTATGGCAGAGAATCCAAAAGTTTTGCAGGAAATGATCCATAAGCTGGAATCGTATTGTACAGACTGGAACCTTGTGGTAAATATGGATAAGTCGAAGATAATGGTGCTCAGAAAAGGAGGCAGACTCTCTTCCCAAGATAAATGGACTTTTCAAGGGGAAGAAATAGAAATTGTATCCCAATATAACTACCTTGGGGTAATAATCACGCCCCAAATGACGTTTACGAAACACGTACAAAACCGTAATATGCAGGCAAAGAGCGCTATGAAATTAAGCTGAAAAAACTTTTTAAAACAGGACGAAGTTTCGCTACAACAGAAATGGTCCTTGTATTCAGCTGTCTGCAGATCCGTGCAGTCATATGCAGCACAAATATGGGGTTCTACGTATTGTGATGAAGTGGATAAGGTTCAACGATTTTTCATGAAAATGGTTTTAGATCTACCAGATTCAACTCCGAACTATGCTCTGTACATAGAGGCCGATCTAGATGAAAGTCACATATATATGTTACATTTACACATAAAATACATTTGTAGAACCATTTTCCAGTACAATAACAATAGGCTTCCTAAACAATTGTCGTATATCATACTAAGGAAAAAATATACTTTGGGCAAAACATTTCAATAGTTTAAATCAAGAAATGAACATACAACCGATAGGCGAAAATGTCAACAGAGATGATTGTAATCATATGGCAAATGCAATAGTTCAATATTTAACATCCAAAAACAAGGCTACTAATATACAACGAGCAATAAATAGTAGCTCACGCTTCTACAGAAAGCTAGACCACTAAAGAGGCATACTTTATTTCAACGGTCAATACACGAGGAGGGAGATATCATGGATATTCAAAGCTAGATGTGATCTAATCTATCTCAACAGTAACGCTCACAAAATAAATGTAAACGAAATTGAACTTTGTACTCTATATAATATGAGAGTACCCGAAACAATTTTACATTTCCTTGGATTCTGTCCGATTCTAAGAGAATACAGGTTACAATTCTTTGGTAAACCATTATTAATGGAGGATGAAATAATAAGTATACTAGATGGAAGACAAGACCTAGACTGGAATAAACTTGTAGCATATCTCGAAGCTGCCGTGAAATATAGGAAAATTATAATAAACGAATTTAACTAGAAAATTATATTTGTTTATAATTACTTTCTTTAACAAACGTGAATTGTGCCATTAAAATATGGTCTTTCCGGCTAACGACTTGTATGTCAATGCCGTAAATCTTTAGTTTAATTTTATATTTAAGTTACCTACATTGTAATTGAAGTTTTATGAAAAAATAAAAGATTACTTACTACTACTACTACATCAAACTTTACAGCTTCCAGTAACCCAAACGTTGCTGATCATTCGCAGTGAACGGACGTGTTTATCACATAGCGGATAGTTACCAGTACCTATTACGCAATAGCAAAAATCTGTACAAAGTCTGTAAGGCCTACATCGTAGTACCTATTACGGTCTAATACAGACAAAATAAAAATAAATTCTCTTGACGGGGATGCCTTCGCTAAATCTACTGGGGTCGCTAATGATTGGGATGCCTATAAAGAGCAACTCAAGATCTATAAGAAGGAGCTTAGAAAGGCGCTCTTGGTATACCTTCTGTGGTGAAGTGGAAAAGGTCTCCGACGCCGCTAGGCTGAGGAAGATATTATCTGCTTCACCATGTACAGTGGGATATTTACAGGATGAGGCAAATAACTGGACCAAAAATAGCGAGCAGTCGCTCAATGTACTGCTCGACACACATTTCCCGGGGAACTCTGTAACAGAACCCGAGGATCAGCAGGACCAACAAGAGTGCGTGTGGACTGCGAGCGTCGCTAGCTTCTTGACTGAGAGATCCAGAATAAGCTGGGCTATTAACAGCTTTGAGCCCTTCAAGTCACCTGGACCAGATGGCATCACTCCAGCAGAAATGCAGAAAATGTTAAAGTACATTATCCCCTGGCTGGAGAAAATTTATGTAGGCTGTATCAGGCTTTCATACGTCCCGAATCGATGGAGGGATACCAAAGTGGTATTCATACCTAAAGCGGGAAAGATATCACACACTAGGCCAAAAGACTTCAGACCAATTAGCCTATATTCCTTCCTATTGAAAGGTCTGGAAAGACTTTTAGATCATTTCATTAGGGAAATCCTGGATACAAAACTCCTGTCGGGGAACCAACATGCTTACAATAAGGGCAAGTCTACAGAATCAGCCCTGTACGAACTTGTGAGCACTATCGAATCGTCCCTGCATTTCAAGGAATTCACCATGGTGGCATTTCTTGACATAGAAGGGGCTTTTAACAACATTCACTCAGATGCAGTAATTGCGGCACTCTCACATCTAAAAGTTAACACTAGTTTGATTAGACTAATACAAAGTCTGCTCACCAGAAGACGCATAACAGCATGTCTAGGGTCCACAACTCTAACAAGGTATGTAAACAGAGGGACCCCGCAAGGAGGAGTATTGTCTCCACTAATTTGGAACCTAGCGGTGAATGAAATCCTGCTAGATTTAGAACGTTGTGGCTGCAAGGTCGTGGCATATGCGGACGACGTGGCAATCGCAGTGAGTGGCAAATTCGTAAACGTCCTCAGAGACATCCTACAGGTGGCTCTGAACAAGTTGGCTAGATGGGCCAGAAGCAGCGGTTTGGGCGTTAACCCCAACAAGACAGAATTGGTTCTCTTTACTAGGATGAATAATGTCCCACATGTGGACCCTCCACCTCGGATAAATGGAACAGATCTTTTCTGAAAGTGCAAAATTTTTAGGAATAATTCTAGATAGGAAAATGTTATTTAGACTTAACGTATTGGAACGTGTAAGGAAGGCCAACGTCGCCTTATATTCCTGCAAAAAGGCTGAAGGGTCGCGGTGGGGACTCTCTCCTAAAATCGTCCACTCGATATATATAGCAGTAGTTCGTCCAATACTGTTATACGGTATTGTGGTATGGTGGACGGTAACTGACAAACTAACCATTACCAACCTACTAACAAAGGTTCAGAGAACAGCCTGCCTGAGCATAAGCGGAGCCTTAAGGACTACAGCGACCGAGTCTCTACAAGCCCTACTCCATATACTGCATTAATATTGTGGCAATAAGATTAAACTGCCTATCAATGTGGAGGTACAGAAACTGTGGTCACATGAGGATATCAAAGTGTAGTGCTATGGTAACCGACCGAGTGGACTATATACCAACTGTGTACAGCTTCGAGAGAAATTACATCACTATGATTCCCGCCAGAGATGAATGGGTAACCAACAGTGGCGTTGGTTACTCGGACAGCCAGGCTGCCATCAATTCTCTGGAGGCAACATCCCTAAATTCACAAACAGCCCTCGACTGCCGCAGATCTCTTAACGAGATGGCTGAGCAGTTTAATATACACCTCATATGGGTGCCTGGGCATAGGGTTATCCCGGGGAACTGCAAAGCCGATGAACTTGCTAGGAAAAGGACGACATTACAAATTCTCGAAGAATTTGCATATATTGGTGCGCCACTATCCACGTGCAAGCTTTGGCTTAGGCAAGAGGCAATCAGGCAGTCCAACGAAAGATGGACAGAAATCGGCACCTGCAGGGTAGCTAGACAAATCTGGCCAAGGTATGACCTGAGAAGGTCAAAATATCTCCTCGCACTAGAGAGGAAACGATTGTCTACGTTAGTACAGGTTCTGACGGGACACTGCTTGATCGGCGAAGACGCCAAAAGATTGGGTATTGACTCCAATGACTTCTGCCGAAGCTGTGGAGATGAAGAAGAAGTGGAGAGCATTGAGCACTTGCTTTGCGACTGTCCCGCTTTGAGTAAACGACGACTGGACATACTGGGGTCGGCCTTTTTAGGCAGCCTAACAGATCTTTCCAGTACTGATATTCGTACTATCGATAAATTTATATATCAAACAGGTTGGTTTCGATGAGGGGCATTTCAGCTGTGGTAACACTAGGGACCTAAACTGGTCTATGTGAGCTTGTAAAAAAGATACGGCTGCCACCCTAACCTAAACCTAAACCTAACCCAAACGAAGTATCACCATAGTATCGACTATATAGAAGGTCTTCACAAAAAAATCTGGATTCCTCAAGATAATTATATATGCCCAGTGGCTGGGCAAAGAAGTTTAAAATTCCAACATTCTTGGTTACATATATATAAATGGTTGGCGTACTCCTCGAATCAAGTCGGTGCTTTCTGTAAAACATGTGTATTATTTGCTCCTAGGAATCAGTGTTCAGAAAAAAACAGTACGTTATATGAACGGTTCCTTCAGAGAACACTGACGTTATTTATTTTTTAGTGTTACTGTTCGCGAACGGTACCACTACGATAACGTACCGTTCCTGGAACACGACGAACGGTATCACTACGATAACGTACGGTTCATAGAACAGTATCACTACGTCGTAGTGATACTGTTCTTTTGAACAGAACACTAACAGTATCACTACGTTTAGCGTTCCGTTCTTTTTTATATTCGACACCACAGATCGAAAATATGAAGTAATCTTAATGAAAATTGGTCCAGAGTTATTTCTTAATCCAGGGACGATCCCTATTTAAAATGGGGCATATCGGTCCATACTTTGATATAGCCCCCATATGAAGGTCCCTTTCGATAAGACACCCAGCAAAATTTCTCATTACCAAATAATCCGACGAGTAAGCAAAGTTCGATAATGGTAAGTACTTATTTTTTAGCCACTTTTCTCATTATTTTAACATGGGGATGTCATTAGAGGGAAGTACTTCCCAAAAGCATACAATAAAGTAGCATAATAAGTACTTATTTGTAGCTCGATTTTATGTACTTGAATAATGCATTACCAATAAGTTGTAAAATAAGTAGTAGATATGTAGAAATTGCCATTTAAAATGATTTTTTGCATATTAATATAGGCGCATTTCTCGAAGCAAACGTACGGTTCATAGAACAGTATCACTACGTCGTAGTGATACTGTTCTTTTGAACAGAACACTAACAGTATCACTACGTTTAGCGTTCCGTTCTTTTTTATATTCGACACCACAGATCGAAAATATGAAGTAATCTTAATGAAAATTGGTCAAGAGTTATTTCTTAATCCAGGGACGATCCCTATTTAAAATGGGGCATATCGGTCCATACTTTGATATAGCCCCCATATGAAGGTCCCTTTCGATAAGACACCCAGCAAAATTTCTCATTACCAAATAATCCGACGAGTAAGCAAAGTTCGATAATGGTAAGTACTTATTTTTTAGCCACTTTTCTCATTATTTTAACATGGGGATGTCATTAGAGGGAAGTACTTCCCAAAAGCATACAATAAAGTAGCATAATAAGTACTTATTTGTAGCTCGATTTTATGTACTTGAATAATGCATTACCAATAAGTTGTAAAATAAGTAGTAGATATGTAGAAATTGCCATTTAAAATGATTTTTTGCATATTAATATAGGCGCATTTCTCGAAGCAAACAATTTCCTCATGCCAGATTCGAATTTCTGGTATTTTCATAAAATCTGCACGTATTGTTTGAAAACATGTTGAAATATAAGTAAATCTTGTACAATAACCCACATATAGCCAAAATTGCATTATATTAAAATTTGCCAAAATGATTTTGAGAACAAAAAATCACTTATTTCTGTTATTATTGGCTCTTTGTACGGGAGCTATATCAAAATATGGACCGATATGTCTAAAATTCACTAGGCACGATTGAATGTAATACACAGTACTAATATTCAAATTTCGGCATGATCGGTTAGGAAATGTACTCTCTAGAGCGTAAATATGTCTTAACGAAAGGGACACTTGTATGGGGGCTATATAAAAGTATGTACCGATGTGCCATATTTTCACTAGACATGATTAAATGCAATAGGAAGCACACATATTTAAATTTCGGCATGATCGGATAAACAATTCGTCCTCTATAACGTAAATATATCTTGTCAAAGGGAGCTTTGTATTGGGGCTGTATCAAAAAATGGACCAATATTCATTATTTTCACTAGGCATGATTGAATGCAATACACAGTACATATCGCGACCTAAGAGTGTAAAGGCGCTAAGTCCAATATTTAAAATTTTACAGGAGAAGCAAAATACTTACGGTATATGCACGTTTTTATAAAGGGTATATGGGCTTAGCGCTTTTACGATTCAGCTTTTAAAGACGACAAATCATGATTTTTCTGGCTTTTTGTTTTCAAATCGATGTATATCTAACTTATCCTACGTCCCGTTTCAAAAAATACATTTTGGCAAAAAGTGGACTTAGCGCCTTTTCACTCTTAGGTCGCGATATATTTAAATTTCAGCAAGGTCGGTTAAAAAATGCGCTCTGTAGTGCGTAAATATGTCTTATCGAAAGGGACCTTCGTATGGGGGCTATATCAAAATATGGACCGATATGCCCCATTTTAAATAGGGATCGTCCCTGGGTTAAGAAATAACTCTGTACCAATTTTCATTAAGATTGCTTCATATTTGCGACCTGTGGTGTCGAATATAAAAAAGAACGGAACGCTAAACGTAGTGATACTGTTAGTGTTCTGTTCAAAAATAGAACAGTATCACTACGTCGTAGTGATACTGTTCTATGAACCGTACCTTATCGTAGTGATACCGTTCGTCGTGTTCTAGTAACGGTACGTTGTCGTAGTGGTACCGTTCGCGAACAGTAACACTAAAAAATGTTTAGTGTATTCTGTTCTCTTGTAAGGGTTGCGATACTGTTCCGTTCGCGACGAAGGAACGGCACAGAACGCTAAGGAACCGTTCCTTAGTGTTTTTTCCCGAACTCTGCTAAGAATACAGAAGTGCATAACCAAAACCTAGGAAACTTGGTATCAAGACCATTTAATAATTGGAAAAAAAG
The DNA here is from genome assembly GCA_963930755.1 of Eudasyphora cyanicolor. Classification (NCBI taxonomy): domain Eukaryota; kingdom Metazoa; phylum Arthropoda; class Insecta; order Diptera; family Muscidae; genus Eudasyphora; species Eudasyphora cyanicolor. The sequence continues at coordinate 99,882,995 of OZ005737.1, forward strand.
CAAAGGACGTATTTCGCCACCATTCATCACTCGAATACCGTAGAAACAGTGTTGAAAGCTGAAATGAGATCTAATGTAGAAAAGCAAGCCACAGCGTCCATCGACAAACAATTACAAATACAGGAAAAGCTGGTCGTAAACGAAAATAGAAAGCATTTGGAAGCAATAGTTCAAACAGTAGTCCCTTGTGGTCAACAAGGATTAGCACTAAGAGGATGTTGTGAAACATGCAGAATCGATTCAAATGAAACTATTCAAAATGATGGCAATTTTACAGCCTTGCTAAGGTATCGGGCGATAACGGATTCAAATTTGAATAGTCACTTGGCAAATTCACCACGAAACGCAATGTATATAAGCAATCGTGTTCAAAATGAAATTATAAGTATTTCACATTCTTATACAACGAACAACTTATTAAGAGAATCAATAATTTCAAAGCTTCATTCCGTCCATTGCTTCGCATTATCATTAAGTCGCATTCTTCAAAGTGAAGATCAAGATTAAGCTGAAGCCGCCCATCTGGCTGAAAATACGAAAAAGGAATTGACATTCGCGAAAATTGTACACACCATTTTGGAGCGATTTTTTCGTATATTAAAAGATTTTGTTAAGAACAAGACATTCAAATCAGGAAACCTAGGATTGCGGCCCGACAAAGTCATCGTTGATGCAACAAATATTGAAGAATATTACAAGATTTCGACCTATATTCCATATCTAGATTTATTCATCACTCATCTCGAAGATCGCTTTTTGAAACTCGGTGGAATTTTGTCAAATTTCCAATGTCTTTTTACATCTAAAATGGCAATAAATGGACAAAATTGTAAAGAATTATTTGAAAAATATTCATAAATTTTGCCTGATAGTTTTTTGATGCAACAAATATTGAAGAATATTACAAGATTTCGACCTATATTCCATATCTAGATTTATTCATCACTCATCTCGAAGATCGCTTTTTGAAACACCGTGGAATTTTGTCAAATTTCCAATGTCTTTTTACATCTAAAATGGCAATAAATGGACAACATTGTAAAGAATTATTTGAAAAATATTCATCAATTTTGCCTGATAGTTCTTTTAAAGTGTGAATTAGTGAAGTGAAGCTTTGGAGAAGAAGAATTGAAACGGAGAATGTCAGAAATTCCCTGGAAGCTCTTGATATATGTAATATACATAGATGCATTTCCAAAAGTTCACAAAATATTGACAGTGATGGCGGTGTTACCTGTTACTACCGCGACAAACGAACGCTCTTTTTCAACATTGCCTAGGCTGAAAAATTACTTGCGGTCAACCATGACTGAAAATCGTTTAAATGGATTGGCTTCCCTGAATATTCATCGAAACTTTCCAGTAGATGTAAACGCAGTATTAGACTAATTTTTTATTTCGCCTCGTCGTGTCAATTTATTAAAACATTTATACAAAAATTATATATGGTTTCAATTAATACAATTCTTAATGAAAATATTACCTAAGTATTTTTTAATGTTAATCACTATAAATACAGGGTGGGCCTAAAGAAGGGTGGGCCTAAAGACATAACTTTTTCGTTTATTAATTTTTTTTTTATCTTTTCTTCCAGATTATATAATATACAAAAGGCAAATTTTTTTACACTAAGTATGACAAATAATGTCTCTTAAATGACCACCGTTTTCAGCTTCGCACTGATGGGCTCTTTTTAGAGGATTTTCCATAACACCTTTCAAAACTTGTGGCTGTAGCGTTCGAATTTCTGCAACAATGTTTGCCTTGAGTTCAAGGATTGTCTCTGGCTTGTTCACATACACTCGCTCCTTCAAATAACCCCAAAGAAAATAGTCGGGTGCTGTCAAATCTCAATCAATATGTGAAAACACCCCCCCCCCCCAAACAAAATATTGGCTGTACTGAGAGGAGATTACCACTCTTCCATTGAATACTCCCCTTATTATACCCTATTTGGACAAAATATCTGCTTGCATGGCTCTTCTTTCACTTTGTTAAGGTAGGCTTAACATGCTATATGATGACACAGTAGTAAAACATGTAGACCGGATGAGAAACATACGAGAAAAAATACTCGTATCGCAAAACTTGAATTCTGCATATCAGAAGGCAAATATAGTTTATAATTTACGATCCAGAAATAATTCATTCGAAAAAGGTCAGATAGTTTTTCGAAAGGAACATGCCCAAAGAAATATGCAAAAAGGCATAACTGCAAAATTCTTGTCCAAATTTATAAAATGTAGAGTTAGGGAAAATGTTGGAAATTGCCTATATGATTTAGAAGATCTTGATGGAAAACCTATAGGTAGGTAACACGCTTCAGACATACGAAAATAATTAAAATATATTTGCCGGCTTTCTTGGGTCGAGCCACACGATAACAACTTTGAAAAAAAATCTACTTTTTATACCCTCACTTTAGTGTGACGAGGGTATATATCATTTGCTACGGAAAAAAGTGTAACACATCGAAGGAGTGATCTAAGACACTAAGTATGTTTGGAGGAAATCCGTTTTGGGTCATTTTAAGTCGAATGAGCAATGTCCGTCCGTCTGTCTGTCTGTCTGTCTGTCTGTCTGCTGGCTGGTGCGCACGATAACACTCGAAAGGAGTAACCGATTGACTTCAAATTTGGTATGTGGTAATATTTTCTTCTATCTCCAGCTAAGTTCGAAGATGGGCCATATTGGTCCACTCCATCTAGTACCTCACCCACAAATGGTTAACATTTAGTGAAATATTGATTATTTAATAACTTCTCTACTACTTATTTGAATCCTCTGAAGTTCTACTCATAGTATTAGTTTATTAGTCACTATTACCGCGAGAAAAATAGGCGAAGTGTCCACGCCCCTTTTGGAACCTCCCACACAAATGGACAATTTTGAACCAAAAGTTAATAGCTTATTACTTCATTACCAGTGCATACAAAGTCTTGAGATTTTGTACAGTGTAATGGTTTAATAGTACATACAATGAACAAAAAATGGGCATTATTGGCACGCTCCTTTCAGTACCTCCCACACAAATGGACCATTTTGTACCAAAAGTTACCAGCTTATAACTTTAATACCAGTGCATACAAATACTTGAAATTTTGTACAGTGTAATGCTTTTATAGTACCTAGAGTCCAGATAAAAATTGGCGTTATTACCTCCCACACAAATGGAGCTTTTAACTTTAATACCAGCAGTACCTGATCTACCATATGGGCTAAGTGGGATGAAGCCCCGGGGCGCAAGGCACATGAGGGGCGCAAAATTTTTGCCATTCCCGTTTTCATGTTGGCAAAAAAATATAATTTATCATAAAATTAAGAAATAACATAACTGATGTCCCTAAATCTTTTGCAAAACATCTGTATTGCTGTTTAGAAAAAAAAGAAAATTATAAAAATCAATAAATTTCAACTAGAGCTAGACCATACAATAGAGTGGCGTCAAAAAAAATGTTCGCGTCGATCAAAGCTTATATGAAAATTTGGTTTGATTTAAGTATTTTAGCAAAATATTTCGTTTCTGCCTTCGCGAAGTTAGGGGCTATTTGCGGTTAAAATAACCTCTAAAAATCAGGCTTTCCCTTAATAAAATTGTCAATTATTATTATTACTAGGAATTTACCACTGGACAATAAAATCTGTACCAAAATTGCAATAAAATCGAGAAAAATGTACATTGTAATTTTTTTAGTGGAAGTCACGTCGCCCTATAAGTAATGGTCCAGATTTTAATGTCCAGTGGTCAATTCCTAATAGTAATAAAATTTGACAAGATTTTTAAGGAAAAACCTGATTTTTAGAGGTTATTTCAACCGCAAATAGCCCCTAATTTCGCGATCGCAGAAACGAAATATTTTGCTAATATACTTAAAACAAGCCAAATTTGAATATAAGCTTTGATCAACGCCAACTTTTTTTCGTCCTCACAGGATTTAAAAATGTCTGAAGATTACTTCAGCAGGTCTTACGAAAAAGTAATAAATTAATCGTTTCTAATTGAAATTTTGTTTTTACAGAAATTGCAATTTTATTGAAAATTTAATAAAAACTACGATTTTTATGAAAATTTCGTAGAATTTAAAATTTTCTTGCAAATTTCATTAAAATTGGTATTTATTGTAAATTTAATGAAGTTGCATTTTTGTAGAAAATTGATCAAATAGAAATCAAAATTTTACAGAAAATTTTTTGTCGTAATTAATCGTTTCTAATTGAAATTTTATTTTTACAAAAATTGCAATTTTATTGAAAATTTAATAAAAACTACGATTTTATTGAGAATTTCGTAGAATTTAAAATTTTCTTGCAAATTTCATTAAAATTTGTATTTATTGTAAATTTAATGAAGTTGGATTTTTGTAAAAAATTGATCAAATAGAAATCAAAATTTTACAGAAATTTTTTTTAAAATTGATATTTTTAAAAAATTTCGTTGAAAATTGTATTTTTTATTAATTTGTGGAAAGAATTTTTGAAAATATTATCAAAAATTTCGTTTTTTCTAGAAAATTATTATAAAGTCAACGACCTTCAATCCGGACACTGGCCAATATTCAGAAGCCATATTCCATTAAACGACACATCGATCTTTAATCCGTTCGGTGGCCCTTAATCCGTTAATTGACCTTTAGTCCGTTCAGTGGCCCTGTATCCGATCATTGACCTTTAACGCAATTGCAATGAAATTTTGCAGAAAAATTAAATTTTAAGGAAATTTTCAAGAAACAATACAATTTTAACGAAATTTTGCAGAAGAATGCAATTTCGAGTAAATTTCAGATAAAGGGGGGTGAACGATTTGTCCACTAACTAATATCCATCTACGAGTAGAACAAATTCTTCAGATATCAGACCGTCCAAGGCTAAACTGTATAACATCAATGTGTGACTTCTTTAAATCCTCATATAATTTCTCAAAAAGGGATTAAATTGATCTCTAAAATTTGGGTTTTTCGGGGATATTATTTGTAGAATAAGATTGGCAGTTATTTTGGACATTTTTACTTCTTCTTGAAATAATTACGAACACGTTTTACAAAACTATTCGTCATACATTTACGGACAGAATTTCTACGATATACACAGTTTTTGAAGATTTTTGTTTTATTAATTTTATTTAATAACCAATTATTTACAAAAATTTGACATTTCTACAAAAAATTCTCTAGTAATAATAAAATTACTATGTGTGGGGGCGCAAAATAAAAATTAGCCCCGGGGCACCAGACCCCCTAGATCAGGCTCTGAATACCAGTGCATACAAATACTTGAAATTTCGTACAGTGCAATGCTTTTATAGTACCTAGAGTCTAGAGAAAAGTGGCCGTAAGTGGCACGAACGTTTTGGTACCTCCCACACAAATGGACCATTTTACACCAAAAGTTAACAGCTTATAGCTTTAGTACCAGTGCATGTAAATACTTGAAATTTTGTACAGTGTAATGTTTTTTTATTACCTAGAGTCCAGAAAAAAGTGACCGTTATTGGGATGCCCCTTTTAGTACCTCTCACACAAATGGACCATTTTGTACCAAAAGTAAACAGCTTTTAACTTTATAGTTATTAAATGCAATTTAAATTGATAATAATTTAAATAAACAAAAAATTAAATTGATTAACTAATATTTTTGGAGACTCGAGGTGAGGGGATTCATTAGTAGGTTTACGCGAATGAACTTTCTTACTTGTTTTTTAAATTATTTTATTACCTATTGCTTTGGTACTAAAACCAAAGCAGTGATAACTATACGCAAGCGATATAACCAAGCTAGAGACAATATTGATAAATAATCAAAACAAAACTCAAAAAATTGTACTAAGTAGTAAATAAGAAGAAGAACAATGAAAGGTTCAAAACAAAATGTAATTCAATGAGAAAACATATTTTTCCGTAAATTGTTAATGGTTTAGTTATTTATTAAATAGTTTTATAGATAAAATATAAGTGATAGTGTTAGGTGATAGTGTTAGGTGATAGCGTTAGAGTTTTTTCAGTTGAATTAATTAAAAAAAAATGAATTGCTAAGCGGACTATAATAAAGAAATGTATTTTTTAAAATGAAGTGCCATATAGATTGAAGCAGTGTATCATAAATAATGGGGTAATCAATGAAGCCAAACTGTAACGATTACCACTGGTGGCATACCAGCTTGCCACCAGAGAGTAAATTATAATGTAAGTATTCGGGTGGAACTAACTTGTCTGTAAGGTATTTTACTCTCTGAGAATTCTAAATTGGTACTTTTCAAGGCATGAGGATTCTATTTTCTTTGTTTACGTGATCCAGGAGCGATATGGTAGAGAACCACGCCATCCGACAAGAGCTAGTCGATGAAAACCCATCATGCCACACAAATCTATCGTAGCTGGTAACGTGTTTCTAAAATCGGCACGTAACAAAATGTTGATGACCTTCAAATCACAGCAAATCTTTCATTTATTCTCGTAGTATTGGATTTTTTCATTATATCTTTCAATGTTTCATAGCTTTCTTTCATGTTAATACCCATTGCTAGCGGAATGGAACGCTGCTTTCAAGCTTGAAACAGAACCATCAATAAATAATCTCCACTCACTAGCGATGTAGTTCATTCCCATTTTTACCACAAAAGCTTTGTCACAGGATCAACCTGTATGATGTTAATGAAGTATTTGAAGAATATAAACATAATACGAATATTTTTCTTACTATTTTTGTAATAGATACTCGTAGCATAGTATCTTAATGTTGAAGTAAAGACAAAACAAATGAAATAAAAAAAATTTTTGGGAAATTTTTCACTTTTGCTGCAACTTTGCCTCAGAGAGTAAATCAAAATTCCGAACGGTTTGCAAGATATTAGCCTGAGAAAATGATGAATTTTTTGCAAAAATGACACAGATGCCCCAAATCTTTGGGGGTCCATTAAAAAGTGCATGACATTGGGCAACTGGGAGACACTGGTCTTTTTTTTTTGTTCCTTTATCACGTAGAATTGTCCGTATATAGTTATATTAACATGACTTAAAAATTACACACAGTGTTGTAAAAAGACTTACAATTACTCATATTTATTTAAAATTGTGTTAAAGTTCCAAATTTTCGCGATTTTTTGTATAGTTAATTGTAACTAACATCGTTTTTTAATGTTTTCGCAATATCTCGCGAAGCGATGCAGATCCGATTTGGATCTCTTCACAGTTGAGTAGAGGCGATGATCCGGAACAAAACCTCATTAACAGTTTTTGGTGTCAAACTTTTAACCCTTGAGGTACGCTGTGATTAGTAAACTCACCAAAAGTGGATGGGATAGAATAAGAGGGCGTGGCAATATTTAATATATATATATATATATATATATATATATATATATGGCGAATTGCATATAATGTGAGTGAATTTCTGATGGGAATAAATCTTGCACAAAGTTTAGTCCTAGTCAGGGTTACCATAACCTTTTTTGGGAAAGGAGGACTTTTGTGTCAGAAAAGGAGGACATTTGTAACATTTACAAAGAGAGTTTGAAACTTTCGGAGGACATTTAAAAAATACAATTTCCTATGATAATGAGTTGTACAACAATTTGTATTTTGTAGTGCTTAGATGCCGAATCGGAGGACTATATATAAATCCGAACAAATTTTCTTCAAATTTGCCAAGGTTTGTTCTTGGGTGCTACATTTAAATCTGAGCAGATTTACACCAAATTCGACAATGTGGGCCCTTGGATCAAGAAACACCATTCTGCTTAATTTCAAAGTGATTGGATATGAAAAAGCTTCTGTGGCGCTAAAAGGCCAATTCGGAAAGAAAATTTATATAGGGCCTATATCTAAATCTGAACCGACTTTCACCAATATCCTCCCAGGTATTAAATAGCCCTTATTGTCAAATTTCAGCAAGATCGGAATGAAAGTGCGAACTGTACTAAAGGAACAATTTTGAATAGACAGACAGACAATCGGTGTACTTTAAAGTTGGTCCAGTATTTTTAGGTGTTAATTTTAATAAATAAGTGAAGCGGCGTTAAGATCTGACAAGCCGAATTTTGCGTACCCTACACCATAGATTGCATGTCAACTGTTTTTAGATTCTTTGAAATTTGTTGCGTAAAGAAGAAAAATCTTGAGGTACCTTTGTGTGGGGGCTATATCAAAACGTGGACCTATGATGACCATTGTTCGTCTGAAGGGTTCTGGATATACATACTCCCAAATTACCAATTTCAGTTCGACCAGTTGAAATTTGCAGTCTCTATGGCGTTAATAAGTCAAATCGGATAGAAGATGCTAAAAATTGATCGATATTGCCATTTTCAATCCTAAGTTACCTGCAGCTATAAGAAGTATCTGTACCAAATTTCAGTCATCGAGCTCAATTATTGTAGTACTTTATACTAAAAGTAGTTGCGAGTATAATTCATGTGGAGGTTTACTGATTGTTAAAAATTTTAATTTGTAACAAAAGGAGGACTAATCCATCATTTTTAAAAAGGAGGGAGGACGATAGGACACTGTTTAAAAAGGAGGACATGTCCTCCCAAAGGAGGACGTATGGTAACCCTGGTCCTAGTGGATAGTTAGTATAGTATCCAAGTACAATCTTGTCATGACAAGGGGCATGACGTACATCTTGATCTGGACAGTTTTTTTCAAAATTAAAAAGGTCCCGATTGGCAGGACAGATGAATCGAGTCCAAATACACTGTCTGAAGAGGCAAACACTGGTATTGAACGGATGGAGACACGTAAGACACTGCCAAAAACGGATGTGGAAGTAGCCAATAACACCGCCAGTTTACCAATAGTACGCCACTTTTGCCGGAAGTTCCCAGCAAAGGTGATGATCAAAATAAAAGAGCCACACAACGATTCAAAACAATGAGCGAGCGACAAAAAATAACACCGCCTCCCAAAAATGTCTGCCGAAAGATGGTGTACTAGGTAGAGAACGAAAGGACGAGAACGACCCACAACCAAATAATGAGGGAGTGCCACCAGATAGGATAGACTCCCAAAATAAACTTTTACTGGAAAGACAATGATTGAGGTCATCCAGATAAACCTCCACCAGAGCGAGACAGCATCCAGCCATCATATCGCTTGGGGTAGTACTAACACCAATAAAAGGGATCACGCCCTTATAGAATTTTTGAATACAAACGACCTCATAACTCTTAACAAAGGAAACAATGCAACCTGTGTTAAAAAAATTAGGGAAGAAGCGATATGTTCAGAAAATCTTATTGATGAGATCCATGAGTGGATGGTTTCGGATGAACACTCTATTCGGACCACCGCTATGAATAGTTTAAAATTGCACGGCCACCGCCAAACATAACGAGTTTCCGTAATAAGGCTAAGACCGACTGGACTAAATTCGGAAATCTATTTAGAAATCGATTGGGCCAGTCTACACGCCATTATCTATGTACAGAAGACGTTGATATCAATGTGAAGAAGATTACGGAGAATCATTCGAATATAGTTGTCCACTTCGAGAAAGGAAATCTGCCTATGAGAAACCCTGGATGACAGGACAAATTCGCTCGATTGGCATGGATGTCCGCAGTCTTTACAACAGAGCTCGACGTAAAAAACAATCAGTATATTGGGACGACTACCACAGAAGACTCAAAGAATACAATAAAATTATTAGATCAGCGAAACGAAACTCCTGCACGCAAAGTTGTTTATCGCAAACATTTTTCTTTGTCTCAAACGCTCTACTTTTCCCGTAACGGTTGAAATATTTGTTGTGAATGCAAAAGTTTATCGTAAACATACTTTCTCTTGCTGTAAACGAACATTATTTCATTCCAAAATTTTCGTAATTTATTTTATGGTAAACGGAAAACGTTAACGGAACCATATTGTATTTAAACATGATTGCATATATTAAAGAGAGTTGAGAGAACAAAGAGCTAAACTTCTTTTCATTTTGTGAGAGTGCGGTTTTATAATATTTTTATTATTTATATGACGGAATAATATGTGCAGATGTATGTGTACAGAACTCAAAAGATGCAGATGTGTGTGTATACAACATAAAAAGCGACGTTGCAACGTTTCTGCAAAAAGATGGAGATGTGTGTGTACAAAACACAAAAAGAAACGTTTCAACGTTGCGTACATGTTTGTCCGCGGTGCATTATTAACAGACCGTGGTGGAAATTTATTTATCTGCATCCCTCCCTCCGCACTGTTAAACAATTTCATAACATTTGCAATCGTACTCAGCATGCGTAGAGTCTTATGCTTGTGGGCTTTTAGTTTTGTAAGATTTTTCACCCGAAATTGTCAGCATTTGGGTCAGAATATTGACCTATAAAATTCACTTTTGACTAAAAAGTTTGATATATGGTAAGATGACATCTCGCTTTAATCCATACAATGGACTACTACATCTTTAATATGTTGTAACATACATGCTTTCTTATTTACAGTTTGTCTACAACTCAATTAGAAGATAGCAGCCAAATAATAGCAGAGGTGTTTGTCGGGGAGCTCCCGGGTACATTTGACTAAAAATGTGAAATTTTTAACATATAATTTTATAAAACATATTAAATATTATAAACCAACCAAATTATTCTATTACGACAATCGTTTTCTCATTTATTGTTAGACTGGCATTGCTTATTGCAAACGCAATGACCGTTTGCAACAAACGTTTCACAGGGTTTGTAATAATTATTAAACATTTACGATAAGTACACTAACCGTTTGCTATAAACGTTTCTTTGGGTTTTGGGATAAACATAAATCGTTTGCGACAACCACAAACGAAATTAGTTCGTCTAATTTTTCGTTTGGGAGTAACGAATTTTTTCTTTGCGTGTGGAGGCTTTTCTGTGAGCAGGTAGACAGCGTTAACAGCATGTCTAAAATGAAAGTTACAGAATGAAAATGTATTGCATCAAGTACCTATTACGGATATAACAGATGGTATGGTTAAAGAAGCGATAAAAAGTTTCTCTCCCTTCAAAGCTGCGGGACCGGATGAAATATTTCCAGCATTTCTGCCGAATGAGGTGAATCTGGTATCAACTCATCTGGCTGGAGTGTTCACTGCATGCCTAATCCTTGCTTATACCCCAAACGACTGGCAGGACTCAAGGGTGGTCTTCATACCCAGGATTGGCAAAGCGAGTTATACGACCCCAAAGGCTTATCGACCCATTAGCCTAAGTTCTTTCCTGTTAAAAACAATGGAGCGAATAATTGATGACATGGTCAAAAGTGAAATAGCGGATGAGTAAGGAGAAATATCAGCAAGCGCCATTTAAATTACACTTACATTTTAAGTGGAGTTCTAAGCGAGCCTGGTGGCAAGTCAATAAAAGCAGGCAAATTAGAATGTAATGCACGTTGATTACATTCCAATTTGCACTTCTAAGGCAATGTTATGATGTGGTACCACTTATCCTGATGATATTGTAATTGAAAGTGTAATAACAATTCATTTAAATGTATCATTTTTTTTTTAAAATACGATTTATATTAATACATACTCGAACATTAAAGAAACTACTTAAATAAAAATAAATAAATTCATTTTACTTAAAAAAAGGCACAGGCAGCATCATAAATACAAATACAAAATGTGTAAACTACCAACTTTTCACAAATTTCAACAACATTTTTGTTGCCCGATCAAGTTTAAGCAAACATCAATAATATCGATACGTATTTCTTCTTTTTTCCAAAGCCACTATAACACCATTTTTTATTTCTTTTAATTTTTTTTGGCATATAAACACTAGCTAACTTTCCGTTTACATTGTAATCGGAGTTATAATTAGTGGACGATATTTATTACATTATACACGTATAAAATTCTAAGTACTTAATCGTTCGCTCAGAATGTCATACTGGCGTCATTGATTGTAATCTAGGTACTTCGTTTCATTTACCGCTGGGTGTATGTCCATGTGGGTGTATGTCCATGTGTCCACACTACACACTAATAGTAGGCATTGCGTTTTTTATGTTGATTAGAAAAAACTGGGATATGCATACATACATACAGTTGTCAATTAGAAATCTCGGAAACACATCTCCATTGAAAAAAGGTGTAATGACCGAAAAATAACTGTTTTATAGGTGAATTAAAAAAGGCAAAACTCTCTTATTTATTTTATTATTTTAAAAAGTAAATGAAAGAAAATCCCTAACTGACTACACAAAAAAGCCTTAAGTCATTTATTAAAAAAATTAAAATAAAATATCCCGATCTAACATAACTTTGTCAAAATTAGAAAAATTAAAATAACGTTTCAAGACAATTTTTGCATTCGGCTTTGAATTCGAAGTGCATTAAAACATTTTTAAAACTTATAAAATTTTGAACTTTATTCGGTCTTTTCTTCCTCCCGTAAAATTTTTAAAATGTCAGTTACGCCTTTTTTAAATTAGAGTGACGATATGTGAGACTACAAAAAAAATCCTTACATATATTCTGCGTGTAGAAAAAAGGATGTTTAGAAGAAAATCAATGAATAAGAATTGAACTTTATGTCACCTTGTAAAAGAAAATGGTAGCAGTGTAACTGACAAAAAAGAACTGTTTAATGTATGGAAGCACCATTTTGATAGAACTATGAATATTGCACAAGAGAACGCCGCATACTCATTCAACTTCCAAGCATTCTAGAAATAAAATCGGCAATTAAAAGTATGAAGAACATGAAAGCACCAGGAATTGACGGTTTATAAGTTGAGTGTTTCAAGGCTGACGACCCTGATACTTTGACGACTACATTGCACCCACTTTTTAGTCATTCGATGAAGTCATACCAGGAGACTGGAAAGTCTCCTGTTTATAGTGAATCTCCCAAAGAAAAGAGGCAGAAAAATAGGCAACATCCAAGATATTCAATCATATCATTCTAAACAGAGTTGAGGCGACTATCGGCGAATTATTACGCGAAAATCAAGCTGGATTCAGACAAGGAGGACCCTGTGTTAATCAAATAAACACTGCAAGAATTACCATAGAACAATCGTCGGCATATAACGCAACGCTGTATATGTGCATCTCTCTAAATAGAGACTACATATGGTCTGCTCTTCGCGCACTCAACCCACATATTGAGAACTAAGGAGTGTCAAATTCTCTTCCACCATTGGAGTGCAGGGATGCGAAATCAAAATTTCTAATTGTACAAACATGCTTCACAAATTGTACTTTCTGAGCCTCCATTGTACCAACAACTTATTTTTTTAATTATGATATGGATCAATGTTTTTAATATTGACCCAATTTATTTATTTTGCTCAAAATGTTTGTTGTTCGTTTTTTTTGATCAATATATATTTTTATAAAAATTTTCTTTAGCCATATAATGGGAGAAAAAATTTAAAAAACAATTAGTTTTTTAATTTTGTCATATTGATCGTTCCGTTATCAGATTTATACTGTAGTTTTCAGATTGGGCCAAAAAGTTTATATATTCAAGCCAAAAAAAAAGCATACATATTCCAAATTCTTAAGGTCAGTACTAGGGTCTAGGCATGTATTTTGACATTAATTTACATTCACAAAAAATATAGAAAATCAGCCTATAGTCGATATCGCGAAGTTCAGATTCGATAAACTGTTAATTAAGATGATTTACGCGTATTGTACAAGCTTGTGAAAAGTGATACAGTACATTATTTCATTTTGACAAAAGGCGAAACATATAGCTCTTGATTATCACTATAATTGGTGCTTAGGTTGATTTTGCCCAATTGTTCGTTTTGAAGATAATTACAAAAAACCAAGCCATTCGCACGCGACAAAAACATAAGTCGCTTTCAAAGTAAACCAATCAAACACTGATTTCAGCGAAACCTGGATAAATATTTTAATGCGACTAATTTTAGAATGTCATGGAATCATGTATCTTAATAATGTTTTTTATTTTATTCAAAAATATTATGTAGTTTATTTTTTATTTAATTTTAATAACAAATAATTTTATTCCATCATTTATTTCATCGTTCTTTTTATGTTTATTTTTTTACTTTTTATGCAACTAGACATCCTGATTATAAATGATTTTTAATATATTCAATATATTTATTTTCACAACAAAAATTATTTTTCTTATATCCCTTAAATATAAATCAAGATTTAAAGGAGAGACCATTAAACAGATCATAACATGCAATACAAATGTTTAAAACATAAAATTTGCAATTATTCGAATATGCATTCAAATATTTTAAAATGTGTTATGAATAAATGTAGTTTTTGGGAAAGATATTTTTGATAGATTCCCTATAAAAAAATAGTAAAACAACATACTTTATAGACTTTCAATTTTTTGGCTGCGGTTGACATCTCGTTGAAAATGCCCATATATGTCATTGATATGTATACGTATTCGAGAAAATTTATAAATTGTACCAAATGAGTCATTGATGTACCATTGTACTTTTCTGTTCGTAATTGTACCAATTTTGGTACAATTGTATTAACTTTCGCATCCCTGTTGGGGTGCGTCAAGGTAACGTCCTTTCGCCGCTACTATTCGTAAAGCAGTTATTGCTTGAATGACGGAAACGATATTATGCTGCTCTCAAACGGATTTGCAGACATGCAGAACTTTTTAAACAATATGTATCGCTAATCAAAAAAGATCGGGCTGAAGGTTAACATAGCCATAACCAAGTAAATGCGGATGAATACAAACCGAGGTGTATACTGGCAAAAGATAGTGGAACTGTTTTAGATGTCGACATCCGTCTACTTAAAGCAAAAGTTATCGTTGCGAGACTAATAACCGTGTGGCGCTCAGGAGCCATCAGAAAAGCAACAAAAATTAAACTACTTAATGCTTGCGTCCAGTCTACACAATTATTGTATTGAAGAAATTGCCTATCCCGCCTTATTTTGGAATCCGCAAGGCAGGCGACCCCCCTAGTAGCCTAAGAACACATGGAGGAGGACAATTGTGAGAGAAACTGGAAAATATGTCGACCAGCTGCGGTACATCGCCAGACGGAGAGACGAGTGTAGGAGTTTAGTGAATAGATTAAGTTCTTAATGTTTTATAAATATCTGGAACTTGTCATAGTAATAAAATAATATACAACGTAGTACGTTTTTCCCTATCCAACAGGGGTAGGCAACTGATGCAAAAAAGGCACAGTAGAAGTTTCTCCAATCAGCACTGTTTTTGAAGCCATTCGTCTCCGGAAGAATCCCCCCAATAATCTTAATATTATTAACAACAGTCAGCAATTTAAGACTAGAATTTCAAATAATTTCACTATTCACTTAGACATCAGTTTAATTAAATATATATGGTTTCTCATTTCACCCAATTGCAATATCAATAATATAAAAATAAAGTTCTTATATGTTTCTATATTTTAGTTAAATTGGATAAATTTATTAGTATTTGTAATGAATTAAATTCATTAGTTTTAATTTGTTACCAAAGTTATATATTTCAACTATTGTATCTGCCTAAACTATGATATTCATGTGCTGTGAAATATATGTAGGTAATAGCGAAAGACTGTGCAGCTTATAAGACTTTGTCTTTTGACAGGAAGTAACAACTAAAAAATAGTTTCAAATACGGCGGTTCGGTGAAAGTGTGTGTTAGGTGAAAGTGCTCCTTCATATGCAACAGTAAAAAATTGGGTTGCTGAATTTAAACGTGGTCGTACAAGCATTGAAGATGAACCACGAAGTGGACGTCCAAAAACAGCAACAACAACAGAAATTGCAGCCAAAGTGCATGATACGGTATTAAATGATCGACGAATAAAAGTGCGTGAAATAGCTAATATCATGGGCATCTCAAATGATCGAGTGCATTTAATTTTGCATGAAGAACTACAGATGAAAAAGCTTTCTGCAAGATGGGTGCCGCACTTGTTAACAGTCGACCAAAAACGCATACGAATGAACAATTCTCAAGCTTGTTTGAATCGTTTTAAGAGAAATAAAATGGATTTTAAGCGTCGTTTCATAACTGTTGATGAGACATGGATCCACCACTATACCCCAGAGACAAAAGAACAATCCAAACAATAGACTGAAGCTGGAGGAAGTGCCCCAAAGCTGGAGGAAGTGCCCTGGCTTACAACACAAAAAAATAATTTTTCATCAAGACAACGCACCAGCGCACAAGAGTGTTTTAACAATGGCTAAAATCAACGAATTAAAGTACGAGTTGCTTGACCACCCACCTTATTCTCCTGATTTAGCCCCCAGTGACTTTTACCTGTTCCCAAATCTAAAAAAAATTCCTTGCTGGCAAGCGTTTTACCTCAAATGAAGATGCAATTACAGTTGTAAACCACTATTTTGAAGACCTTTAGGAAAACTGTTTTAATCAAGGGATAGAATTGCTAGATAAGCGTTGGACTAAGTGTATTGAAGTTTCAGGAGATTATATTGAAAAATAAAAATATTTCTGAAAAACTAACTATTCTGTTTCATTGATAGGCTAAGAAGTTTCCGAACCGCCCTCGTACTTTAAGAATTAATAAACATTATTCCATAGGCGTCTTAATTATATTTAAATCAATCTACTAAACATATGGTCCTAAATTCTTCTGAAACTTAGGGGATGAAGGGGTATCCCAGAAGTTTGATTTCTTACTGCTTTCCATCTGAGATATTTGACCCACAGTCGAATGTAAGCAGACAAAACTCAAGTTTACAAGTGTATACAAATTGGAGTACATTATAAATAATGTTTCTTTAATAGGATGAATGTGTTTTGCCAAAGAAACATATCCATTATTTTCTCTTTAATCCCAAATGAAAGTTCACACAAACCCATTTATTTGTTATTGTGTCTGCGTAACACAAATATATTCGGAAATTGAATATGAGCTTAAAATATCAATACAAGACATGATGACATGCCGAATGAAGAAAGGCGAACAAATTTTATTTTTGGGAAGAAAACAACTTTCAGATTACAAGTGACATGCAGAACATCTCAAAAAACCCATCCCAGTCCTTCCTTACCACAGTAGTCATGACAGAGAGTGGCAGTGGATGTTCGAAACACACAACAATATGTACATTTTCACACTTTGTATTTTGTACATTTTCAGAGATGAAAATATGAAATGAAGTACATACTGCTTGCCGCTTATCGTCAAAAAACTACTTATGCGGCAAAATCAGCAGCAGGCGAAGTGAAAGCAGCATCGACAGCAACAACAACAACGACATCATCAACAACATTAGCTGGGATAAGCGGAAGTACTACTGCCGCCACCGCCTCCCCCTTTCCAGCACAACGACAGTCACAAATGCCACTGAGGCAGGAGATGCTTATTCTCAACAGACATATCATGGACTTTGTCATACCATTCACCACGGATATACTTATACATTCACACACTACTTCTTCCCATATGCGATGCCCACACTTCCACTCATATCTGTCTATCTCTTGGTGGTTCAGAGAAAGAGAGTTTTCTGTGTACACACTCACCCCTTCAGGAGTTTTTCTTTGATGTTCATGTGTAAGAGTTGAACTTTCGAACAGACAAAGAGATATATGTTGGATTTCTTCTTCGCAATGTAACAACCGTATGAACGACCGAACGCCTGTCAATGTTTACAAAAATATTTACTTGTATTTCATTTATTCTTCCTTATCCATTTCCCTCTACACCCGTCCTGCCTCGTATGTCACTATTTATGTTGTCCCAGCAAAACCTCTTAACTTCTGGGAAATACAAGCGTAGTGGAAATTCAGTTACCGTTGCGTTATACATATGTACGAGTATCTGTGTGCATTTTATGCTCAGTGTATCCCACGATCATAGATACAGTGTACACCAAGAAAACTAATGCATAACCAAAATTACATCAACATTTGCAAATAGAGTGGATATAAAGTCGCTTATATGATCAACTGACGGAACTAACATTGTTCAGGATACCATATTTTCTGATTTTGAGTCAATGTTCCTTCATCCTCATGGCGCACAGTGGGGATCTGAAGAAAAGCTCTTGACGGAATAGGAATATTTCAAAGATGTAAATGCCATTGTGTAGCTGGCATTTCAGGCTTCTTTGACATGCGTGATCTGAAGATATATTTTGACAGGGGAAAAACTTTCCACAAGAAAAAAATTGGTGACCTATGTTTCAACTTTCTTTATAGGAAATGCAATCAATGAAGGTAATAAATGAAAGTCACGCTGTAAATTATAAATTATTTGTATAGAAAATCATAGAAACAAATTTAATACAAGCAACAAAATTTTTGTCGAAGGTCTGCGCATAACATTTTCTGGTGTAATATGGAGTCCTAAACACGAAAAAAATTGTTTATGGTAAATCATTTTTTCAAAATTTTTTCTTTTAAATTACAATTTTCTTGGAAGCTGCCTTTAATATTTGGACCATATTTTTTGAACTGTGTGCCTGGATACACGTTAAATTAAAATTTGTGAGGACTACAAATGTTGGTAAAGACACTGAAACAGAAGTTTAGTAAATGTCGTTAAAACAACAAGAAAATTTTGATTTTTTAAAAACAAAATTGTATTTGCTGGCACAAAAAAAACCATATCGTTTGTTCCAAATTTTGAAAGCTAGCTTCCTAACGAAGAAATCAATGCCTATTTGAAGAAAAAGAATTCTTTTTTATACCCCCCTTTTGTGAACAAGGGTATATATAAGAAGCTGTCAACCAAAAGTGTAACACATCGATGGAGTGACCTAAGAGACCCCAAGAATATTTGGCGGAAATCCGTTTTGGATGTCCGTCTGTCTCTCTGGTTGGTGCGCACGATAACTTTCGACAGGATTAGCCGATTGAATTAAAATTTGGTTTTCCATCTCAGGCTAAGGTCAAAGATGGACTATGTTCGTCGACTCCTTCGAGTACATCCCCCACGATGGGTCAAAATTTGGTTAAATATTGATTATCCCATAACATAGATACTATTACACAGAATCTTTCACAATTCCACACATAGTATTAGTTTATTAATCGCTATCAACTTTAGAAAAATGGGTGAAGTTGCCGCGCCCCTTTTGGTACCTCCCATGCAAATGGACCATTTTGCGCAAAAAGTTAACGGCTTATATTAAAATTTTATACTTAAAATACTTAAAATTTTGTACGGTGTAATGTTTTTATATTAAATATTAATAGCAGAATAAAAAATGGGCGTTACTGCCACAACCCTTTTTACCTCCCAAACAAAATTGTCAAAATAAAAAATATGAAAAATGATTTTTTGAATTTCCCTATTTTTACAATATGGGTCTTAATTTCAAATAGGCACTGTCTTCTTCGTTAGGATGCTTGCTGTCAAAAAATAGAACAAACATTTTTTTACAATTTTTTCTATTTTTTATGGTTTTCTTCCTGCCGGCAAAAAACGACGTTCTTGAAAAAATCGATTTTTTTAAATTAGTTTAACGACACTTACTAACCTTCATTTTCTACATGACAGTGATGTTTTCAGCATTTTTAACCCTTATAATTTCCCGTAATCTCGGCTTTATCGAGCTTTTACTTCCAAAAATATGGTTCAAATACTAAGCTACTTACCATGAACATTTTTTAAAAAAATTTTACCATAAATACAAATTAGTTTTGGTTTCATAAAATAGTATGCCTTAAACTATACAAAACCAGTAAGGGAAGAATAAAGTCGGGCCGGGCCGACTGTAAAATACCACGCTAAGAACTCTAATCGGAAGGGACCTTTATATGGGAGCAATATTAAAATATGGACCGTTGTTCCCATTTGCACTAGGAACGATTAAGTGCAAGTAAGTATAATTTTTTAAATATAAGCCAGATCCATTGAAAAATGTGTTCTCTAGAGTGTCAATCGCCCCAGTTTTACTAGGGGCGATTAGGTCAAGCATTAAGTATGAATTCTTAAATTTCAGCCAGATCAATTGAAGAATCCGTTCGGTAGAGTGGCAAGAAGTGACATTTGTGCTGACCTTTATATGGAGGATATACCAAAACGTTGACCGATTAGGTCCAATATTAAGTGTAAATTCTCACATTTCTGCCATATCCATTTAAAAATTTGTGTTCTCTAAAGTGTCAAGAAATGACATAGGTGGGGACCTTTATATGGGGGCTATATCAAAACATGGACCGATATGCCTCATTTTCAATAGGGATCGTCCCTAGTCTAAGGAATGCCTCTGTACCAATTTTCGTAAAGATAGATTCATATTTGCGACATGCACTTTGACTACAAGAATACATGGACAGACGGGCATGGCTTAATCGACTCAAAATTTATTTCTATGATTTTAGGCGTTAGATACAAATGCACAAAGTCATAATACCCTGTACCACAGTATGGTGTCGGGTATAACAAAAGCTTTTAAGACCGGGACACAAAAAGATTTTTTTTGTTGCATAGTGGTATTAGATGAAAAAATTAAATAAGTTTATAATGAACCAGAAGGAAATACCCTACACCTTCCTAACAATACTGTCATTGCGATAATAATTTGGAATAATTGGTAAATGGGTAGGAACATATATATGTGGCTATATCTAATTCTGAACCGATAGTCGCTAAATTAAGCAATATTCGTTCTCAAATTGAGAAACATCTTGAAAATTTTGTAATTATCGGAAGTAAAGTACAACTTCCATAGCGCTTTGATACAAAATCAGGAGTAACATATATGTGGAGGTTATATAAAAATCTGAACCGATTTTCCCTGAATACTCATTCATGTAAAAAGAAACCTCTTTCTGTCGAATTTGGTACTGATCGGATATAAAATACAGTCTCTACAGTGAAAATACAGTTTCTACAGCGCTTACATGTCAAATCGGGGGTAACATATATATGGGGGCTATATCTAACTCTGAGACTATTTTCTCCGAATTTGGCAGTATTCCTTCATGTAATGAGAAACCTCTTTCTGCCGAATTTCGCACTGGTCGGATATCAAATACAGTTTTTACAGCGCTTACATGTCAAATCGGAGGTAATATATATATGGGGGCTATATCGAAATCTGAACCGATTTTCCCCAAATTTTTTATTGTCTCTAAGTGAATCATGAGATTACTCTCCGTAAATTTTTGTACCAATCGGTTCAAAAATGTTGCTTATACAATGCATATAGCCAAATCGGAGGTACATATATATAGCAGCTATATGTAAATCTGAACCGATTTTAACTAAATTCAATAGGGACCGTCCTTGGGCCTAAAAAAAGATACGTGCAAAGTTTCGTGGCGATTGGACCATAACTGCGACCTGTACTTTGATTACAGACAGACAGACAGACGGACATAGCTAAATCGGCTCAGTAAGTGATTACAAGTCGTTCTGTATAATAAACAATGGGTCTATCTCTTCTCCTTTTGGGTGTTACAAACAAATGCATAAAGTCATACTATCCTGTACAACAGTGTGGTGTAGGGTATAAAAAATAGTAAATATATGATTATGTCAATACGAAAATATTATCTAAAGAATTTTGTTGATGTGGATGGAAGATTTAGCAGGACTCTTGTTTAACCTTAAGAATTTATCGGAATTCAGTGAACAACTTGCAATTATAGTGCGTTTACGGAATTCCGTTTAGAAAGTTTTAAGTCTAACATTAAGTACCACAGTATGGTGTCGGGTATAACAAAAGCTTTTAAGACCGGGACACAAAAAGATTTTTTTTTGTTGCATAGTGGTATTAGATGAAAAAATTAAATAAGTTTATAATGAACCAGAAGGAAATACCCTACACCTTCCTAACAATACTGTCATTGCGATAATAATTTGGAATAATTGGTAAATGGGTAGGAACATATATATGTGGCTATATCTAATTCTGAACCGATAGTCGCTAAATTAAGCAATATTCGTTCTCAAATTGAGAAACATCTTGAAAATTTTGTAATGATCGGAAGTAAAGTACAACTTCCATAGCGCTTTGATACAAGATCAGGAGGAACATATATGTGGAGGTTATATAAAAATCTGAACCGATTTTCCCTGAATACTCATTCATGTAAAAAGAAACCTCTTTCTGTCGAATTTGGTACTGATCGGATATAAAATACAGTCTCTACAGTGAAAATACAGTTTCTACAGCGCTTACATGTCAAATCGGGGGTAACATATATATGGGGGCTATATCTAACTCTGAGACTATTTTCTCCGAATTTGGCAGTATTCCTTCATGTAATGAGAAACCTCTTTCTGCCGAATTTCGCACTGGTCGGATATCAAATACAGTTTTTACAGCGCTTACATGTCAAATCGGAGGTAATATATATATGGGGGCTATATCGAAATCTGAACCGATTTTCCCCAAATTTTTTATTGTCTCTAAGTGAATCATGAGATTACTCTCCGTAAATTTGTGTACCAATCGGTTCAAAAATGTTGCTTATACAATGCATATAGCCAAATCGGAGGTACATATATATAGCAGCTATATGTAAATCTGAACCGATTTTAACTAAATTCAATAGGGACCGTCCTTGGGCCTAAAGAAAGATACGTGCAAAGTTTCGTGGCGATTGGACCATAAATGCGACCTGTACTTTGATTACAGACAGACAGACAGACGGACATAGCTAAATCGGCTCAGTAAGTGATTACAAGTCGTTCTGTATAATAAACAATGGGTCTATCTCTTCTCCTTTTGGGTGTTACAAACAAATGCATAAAGTCATAATATCCTGTACAACAGTGTGGTGTAGGGTATAAAAAATAGTAAATACTAGCTGAGCCCGGTGCGCTTCGCTGCCCATGTCAAAATTATTCCGATTAAAAAGATATTATTTTTGTAATAATTATTATTTATTTGTTCTTTATTGAAGTGCTCTTTGGTATACTACATTTTTTGTTTTGCCACTTGGTGCGAATACATAAAGATCGGATGGTTTACCAATGCGCGAGCGCAATAGCTGGACCCGGTCCACTTCGTTGCCCCAGACTTCAGATTTCCGATCCCGTTCATTTTTGGACTAAATAAGTAGACTGACACCAAATATGTATGCACAAAATTACATTGATCTCTCTAACAAATTGCTCAAGATATATCACACACAAAATTACAGCAGTCTCTCTAACAAATTGTGCAAGATATATAAATTTAAAGTATTGACTTATATGGCCGGGGCCACGCCGAGTGACCAGATCCCGCCCATTTTTGGGTCAATCACGTTTACAACCACCAGGACCATATACACAAAATTACAGCACTATCGCTAACAAATTGTGCAAGATATTCCAATTTCAAAACTTGATTCACTCGGTCGGTGCCACGCCCATTAGTCTGATCCCGCACATTTTTGGACCAATCACGTAGACTGCCACCAGGTACATATACGCAATATTTCACCACTCTCGCTTTTATGGGCGGGGCCACGCCCATAGGTCCGATCCCGCCCATTTTTTCCGATAACACAGACTGTCACCGGATAAATATGCACTAAATTGCAGCACTCACGCTAACAAATTGTTGAAGATATCACAATTCTAAAATTTGGCATACAGGGGCGGGGCCACGCCCTTTGGTCCGATCCCGCCCATTTTTGGACCAAACACGTAGACTGCTATCAGATACATGTACACCAAATTATAGCACTCTCGCTAATAAATTGTGCAAGATATCTCAATTTCAAAATTAGGCTTATATGGGAGGTACCACGCCCCTTTGTCCAATCCCGCCCATATTTGGAGTAAAGCTTGGAACGCATACATTAAACGGATGTACCAAATTTTGTTCAAATACCTATAATAGGAGCAGAAATATCGGATTTTTAACCTGCGATTTGTATGGGAGGTACCACGCCCCTTTGTCCAATTAATTTTTTTTTCTATATAAACCATCTCGTGAAAATTTAGAATCGAATAAAAAAAAAATCATCCAAATCGCTCCAGCCGTTCTGACGTGATGCCATTACACAGATGGACCGTTTCATTTTTATATATATAGATTTATTGCGATCCATGATTTTGGGTATATAGGATTCAGACGGGCCACATTTTTACTTGTTTTAAAATACTTTTCAGTAATTATCCACTCACCAGTGTTGCCACTGGAAAAAAATTTTCCGACCAAAATTTTCCCTAAAGCCGACCAAAATCCGCCGTAGCCGACCAAATTTGTAAAATTAAAGTTATTGTATCTTGTAAAGTTTGGTGACAACTTTTTCAGATTTTGATGAAACTTGGAATGTTTCCAAAAATTAATTAACATAAAAAAATTGTAGTATAATAGAAAGTACAAATATATGTAAATAATATATAAAACAAATAAGAAAATTCAGTCGGGTAAACCGACTTATGAATCCCCTCACCTTGAGTCCCAAAAAATATTCGTAAATTTATTTATTTTTTTGTTTTAATTAAATTATTATCATTTCAAATTGCATTTAATAACTTTAAAGTATGTACTGGTATTAAAGTTAAAAGTACTTCTGGTACAAAATGGTACATTTGTGTGGGAGGTAACAAAAGGGGCGTGCCAATAACCGTCACTTTTCTCTGGAATTTAGATACTATAAAAGCTTTACACTGTACAAAATTTCAAGTTTTTATATGCACTGGTATTAAAGTTATAAGCTGTCACTTTTGGTGGGCGTGACAATAACTGCCACTTTCCTCTCGACTCTAGGTACTGTAAAATCATTACACTGTACGAAATTTTAAGTATTTGTATGCACTGATATTAATGTTAAAAGCTGTTAACTTTTGGTACAAAAAGGTCCATTTGTGTGGAAGGTACAAAAAGGGGCGTGCCAATAACGCCCACTTTTTTCTGGACTCTAGGTACTATAAAAGCATTATACTGTACAAAATTTCACGTATTTGTATGCACTGGTATTAAAGTTATAAGCTGGTAACTTTTGGTGTAAAATGGTCCATTTGTGTGGGAGGTACCAACAAGGGAGGGGCCACTACGCTCATTTTTCTTGACGTGCTAGCGACTAACAAACTAATACTATGTGTGCAATTTCAAAAGATTCGAGGAAGTAGTATAGAAGGTATTAAAGAATCAATATTTCACTAAAAGTTAACCCTTTGTGGGGGAGGTATTGGAAGGTGTAGACCAATATTGCACATCTTCGAACTTAGCCGGAGATAGAGAAAAATATTACCGCATGTAGATATGATTATGTCAATACGAAAATATTATCTAAAGAATTTTGTTGATATGGATGGAAGATTTAGCAGGACTCTTGTTTAAGCTTAAGAATTTATCGGAATTCAGTGAACAACTTGCAATTATAGTGCGTTTACGGAATTCCGTTTAGAAAGTTTTAAGTCTAACAAAAGAACAAGCGCTTCTTCAGGTGTATTTTCTATTACATCAATTTTACTGTTCTTATTTTGCGTTGGGGAAATTTGGTGCTGAAACCATTCTTTAACGATTTCACTAGAAATGTCATCGTTAATATTTTGGAGGTGACACCTGCGGGAGCAATAATGTTGTCCATTCGCGATTGTTTGGGTGAATTCTCAAAATCAAGTTTTGTTGCAAACCGTTCGGAATAACGTTCAAACATTTTTTCTTTTTTTGTGGATAATTTCTTGAATTTCCTTTAACTTCATTTTAAAGTTCTTAATTTTCTTCGCATTAGTTTCTTAACATCTGTACGAGTAATTTGTATTGTGCTTAATCAATTTGATATAAAATCTCGTTCACACTTTTGTTGAAAATACATTTCAGATAGATCTTTATAACTGAATTCATCCATTTTATAAAGACTTTAAAACACAGATAATATGAACAAAGTAAGGTGGACAAATTAAAATCCAAGCAAATGCGATTAATTGTATGAGTATTGTAACAATATAGCTCAATATTTCACATTAGTTACAGTATTTATTAAAAATTGTAAACATTACGAAACATTTATATATTTCAAGCAGAATATGTTTGGAACAATATAGGGTAATTCCAAAGAAAATCGACCCACGCTGAATTTTTATGAACTTCGATATTACAGAAATTTTGGGATGTACCAGAAGGGGCGTGGCAATAACGCCCAATTTTCACTTAATTGAAGGTACTATAAAATCATTACATTGTACAAAATTGCAAGTATTTTTATGCACTGGTATTAGTGTTATAAGCTTTTAACTTTTTGTACCAATTGGTCTCTTTGTGTGGGAGGTACTAAAAGAGGCGTGACATTTTCGCCCATTTTTGTTCAGCTTATAGATACGGTGAAGTAATTACTATGTATGAAATCATCATTGGTTTCCCATGAGTAGTATAGAAGTTATAAGAGTTTTAACATGTCACAAAATGTTAACCCTTTGTGGAGGAGGTACTACAAGGAGTCCGACATGGGCCACTTTGAAACATTAAGTAGATTTGAGGAAAATAATACCACATACGAATTTATAAGTCATTCGGTCACTCATTTTCAGAGATATCGTTCCAGTCAAACGGACAGACAGACGGACATTAATTAAGTCATATCTTTTGAACCCATGGAGCACCCATTCTGAAAATTTTGTATTTTATGGGTAAATATGGGGGTAATATTCTGAAGTAAAATAAAAAAAATTGAAATGACTTTTTTCAGGATAATCAAGGATTACATTTTCGTCCTTTTGGTATCCTTAATAGACATTCTGTGTTCCTTTTGCATATAATACTTAGAAAGAACGTTAATATCTTTAAAATGGTACATATTTCATTTAAATCTGACCTTCCTTTCTAAAGTTATGTCGACTTGAACATAGCTTAATTTTCAAAAAAATATTTCGATGCCCCACTTTGGCACCCTATAATATCTAAACCGCTATAAATTTTGAAAAACGGTAAACTATCAAAATTTCGTATCATCAAAAAGGTAAAATTTTCAAATCGTAATTTTTGGGTCGATTTTCTTTGGAATTACCCTGTACTACAGAAGCTATTTTTTTCAGCGTGTATAAATAAATGTGGCATGTTGGGAACATCCATCGATTATGTTTTATATATTTAAAAATATATTTGTATGTAAGCTTTTAAAGTATTGGCCAAGTTTTCGTTTTTGGCTCGAAATCATTGCTTTACGACAAATTCTTTGATTTCCAGTATGCTTTTTTTGTAATTGGTATTGGATCTTACATATTAGTGTCAAATGCATACATACCACATTTAAAGTAATTTTTGGAAATGGCTTTCCAGATATTTTGATTTCACTGTTCTAGTATGGCCCATTTATTGTTTGGGTGGTGAATATTTCTGTCCAATACACCCAAAACAAGTTTGAAAAAATTGGTGAAATGGTTCTGCAGATATATCGTTGTCAATAATGACATCATGGGGGCAGGGTCACGCCCGCTAATACAATACTGCAGTGAAATTCACTCGAACAAAACTACAAGGTGATTGGTGCAATCATTTTCCGACTTCTCCCACCTTATGTTGAGTCAAATAAACAAAATTACTTGACGGTGATGACTTCATGTTCCGATGTTGCGATGTTCCCCAATCGTCCGACTGTCCGTCCGTTGGTCCTGGCCAAAGCTGACCACACCAAAAATGGTGAAAAATTTCCCACAGAACTCACAACAGGTGGTACGGTGAGAGGAAAACGTCATGTCCGACTGTCAAAACGGAAGCACAATGAGCACCGGATAACGCTCAGAGTTTTTACGAAGTTTGAGGCTGTTGAGGTTGCTGCTCTTACCGAAAAACAAAAAGAGTCACTTACCTGTGCTAAAGGCGTCATAGCTGCTTCTAAGGCCAACGAGCCGGCTGAAAGAGCAAGCTGGATTAACGGCTAATTAAGTCAAACGAATCAGATCACCTGATGAACCCATGCCTTCGAAAAAGGCAAGAGGCCCTAATGTCACCATCAACAGGACAATCACCAAGCCCTTTAATGAAGTGGCGAAGGAGGGTCTAGCGATGGCTGTTATAGACAGATGTAGTGAGGATGGATCCATCCTCAAGGACAGATGGAGCCATGTGCAATAATTCATTATGGCTCATTGCCTCGATGTCCGTAGAGAAATGTCGGGCAAACCACCAATCTGCAACGGTGCAGGATCGCATCGGGGAGAGTAAAGCTGTTATATTTCGGTGATGCCAGATCAGTAGACCAGTATAAGGCTGCTCTGAGTCGAACGGGTGTGAACGAGGTGTGGCCTGGCGCCCAGTTGGATATTGTCGTAACAAGCAACCATCACCTGGGTTACAGAGGAGCCCTCCAACCCGGCTGACATATTAGAGATAATAAAAGATCCTATCCTGGTCTGCGGACCCATAGAGAATATGCAAGGTGGGTGAGGCGGATGGTAAAAAGCGGCAGGTCAATGTGATCCTGGAGATCGGTAATTGCATATATTGGGTGCTCTCCAGTTACTTGCCTTATAAAGCTGTAATACCAACAGCTCTATTCAGGGAAGTAGTAGAAGAAGCAACGTCTGACGAGCTCTAGCTGATTATTGGCGCAGACAGGAACGCTCATCATACTATATGGAGTAGTACGGATATAAACAATAGATTTGCTTCTTGACTTTATTCTAACTACCAACCTAAATATTTGTAACATAACAATTAAAGACAGACAAGAAGTACTCGACGTAACGTTTGCTACTGACCGGCTGTCAGACAAAATTATTGGGTGGATCACCATTATTTTAGGTTCAAACTCGCTAAAAAAAGCGCCTAAACCTGCCGTCCACAGAAAAGTTAGGAAGACAAAGTGGCACGTGTATTAGAAGAATTTCAAGAAAGTCCTCAACTCTAAACTTCTGTACGAACCGGTCTGGATAATCCGATCGAGCATATCACCACATCACTCAATAGTTCCCTTGAAGAAGCCTGCCCAAAAACAAGATACAGAGGTAAAACTAAACCTCAATGGTGGACTTCTGAGCTAACGGCTAGGAAAGAGACCTGCAACAAGTTATTCAACGAGGCGAAATCCACTGGATGCCTATAAAGAACATCTCAAGATCTATATTCTGTTGCGAGGTGGGAAATGTCTCCGACGCCGCAAGACTGAGGAAGATACTATCTGCTTCACCCTGTACAGTGGGTTATTTACAGGATTAGGCAAATAACTAGAACAAAAACAGCGAGTAGTAGCTCAATGTGCTGCTCGACACACATTTCCCGGGGAACTTCCTAACAGAATCCAAGCATCAGCAGGCCCAGCAAGATTGCGAGCGTCGCTAATTTGTTGACTGAGAGCTCCAGAATAAGCTGGGCTATTAACAGCTTTGAGCCCTTCAAGTCACCTGGACCAGACGGCATCACTCCAGTAGAAATGCAGAAAATGTTAAAGTACATTATCCCCTGGCTGGAGAAAATTTATGTATGCTGTATCGGGCGTTCATATATCCCGAATCGATGGAGGGATACCAAAGTGGTATTCATAGCCAAAGCGGGAAAGATATCGCACAGTAAGCCAAAAGACTTCAGACCAATTAGCCTATCCTCCTTCCTATTGAAAGGACTGAAAATACTTTTAGATTATTTCATTAGGGGAAAACCTAGATATAAAACTCCTGTCGGGGAACCAACTTGCTTACAATAAGGGAAAGTCTATAGAATCAGCCCTACACGAACTTGTGAGCACTATTGAATCGTCCCTGCATTTCAAGGAATTCACAATGGTTGCATTTCTTGACATAGAAGGGGCTTTTAACAACATACACTCAGATGAGGTAATTGCGGCACTGTCACATCTAAATGTTAACTCTAGTTTGATTAGACTAATTCAACGGCTACTCAACAGAAGACGCATAATAGCATGTCTTGGGCCCAGGGACGTATCCAGGATTTTGATTCGGGGGGGCCCAACCTTTTTTTCCATAACAAAGATAAACAATTAAAAATTGCGTTTATTTTTTATTCAAATTTTATTCCTAACTACTAGTGTTTATATACCGATTTAGTTTTAACGAAACTTTAATAACTTCGTCAATTACAAACGGATTTTTAAGAGACTGGTTGCATTTCTTTCCTTATATAGTATACTATATATGCAAATCAATTAATCGTACGGTTATCTCACAATATAATTGGTAAAAACATTGTCTAAACTAGAAAATGACGGACAAAAGTGAAAAAAATGTGTTTGTAGGGCAAATAAACCTATATTCCTACAGCTTCTTTTAGATTAATAAAGTTATAGGCGTTCAAGTGAAAAAAGGCAAGAAAATCGGGGTTTTACCCGTAAAACGGATTTTGGGGGTGTCCGGCAAATTTCGTAGAACAAACGTTGTTCCACTCGCCAAGACCCACAAGAAAAATGGTATCGCGGTTTTTGGTTTTTGGACTGTCGCACTGTGTAATCAATCCATATACTTATTTCAGCTAATCCATATACTTATTTCAGCTAATTTCTGGCTAGCACCAATCAAAAAATCGTGAAACATGCACTTTTCTTATTTTAAGTTGTTATCTGAGTCTCTACAAGCCCTACTCCATATACTGTCGATTAATATTGTGGCGAGATAAGTTGCAACCAGAGCGTCACTAAGATTACACAGCCTATCAATGTGGAGGTACAAGAACAAGGGTTACATGAGGATATTAAAGTATAGTGCTATGGTAAACGACCGAGTGGACTTCATACCAACTGTGTACACCTTTGAGAGGAACTACAATGATTCCAGCCAGAGATGAATAGCATTGAGCACTTGCTATGCGACTGTTCCGCTTTGAGTAAACGACGTCTGGACCTTCGGCCTTTCTAGGCAGTCTAACAGATCGCTCTCTAATCGTGAAAAACTTTGGTTCTATCAGCGCGAGAATCACAAAATTTTCGCGATTGAGTCCATACGGTCAGACATTTTCAAGAAAAACATGAATTTTATAGGTTGTATAATATCGCTCTAGCTCACTGGCGGCTCAAGATAAACCCATATATATATTTGGAGGATATTCATTAAACAAAACAAGCTTTCATTTAAGATTCGGACATCCGCGATATATTTTATTTTATCCCGGCCTAAAGTTGAGTCACGCACAGTGCTTTGTGCATATGTTTTGTAGATATATCGTTTTCCAAAAAGTTACGAGGAGTGCCACCAAATGAATGAATGTATATACAACATTACAGATCTCTTGCTAACAAATATCTCAATTTCAAAAATTGGCTCATATGGGCGGGGCCAAATACGTGGTCCCTATTCCGCTCATTTTTGGACCAATCACGTCGAATGCCTCAGAAAACATACACACAAAATTTCACGCCCGTTGGCCCATTTGTGGACCAACCACATAGATTACCACCAAATGCATATAAACAATATACAGCACTCTCGCTAAAAAATTGTGCAAGATATCTCAATTTCGAAATATGGCTTATATGGGCGGGTGCCACGTGTCATTACGAATTTATATTTCTCAATATAAATTTCTATGTTCTCATTACGGATTTACATTTCGCAATATGAATTTATTTTTTCTCATAGTAATTTACATTTTCTCATTAAACTTAGATGTAGATCTGAAACGATAATCTTAAAATGCGCAGAGTTCTTTCATAGATCAAGATTCGGAAGTAACAAATAAATGGGACTATACATAATCTAAACAGATTTTCATCAACTTGAATCAAAAACCTCATTTCTGTCAAATAATATAAAGATTGGAAGCAAGATACAGATTAAATGGCGCTGAAATACTAAATAGTAGGGATGTAACGAAAGTGACTTTAGCGAAAGCGAATGCAAAAGCGAAAAGGCTACGTCTCAGATGGTCCATCCGTTGAGTCCAATTTTTGATGACTCGTTCGAGCATTTCGACTGGTAACTGGCGAATGACACGCGTGATGTTTTGCTCCAAGGCCTGAATCGAAGCGGGTTTGTCCGCATAATCTTTAGACTTTACATATCCCCACAGGAAAAAGTCTAACGATGTGGTATCACACGATTTTGGTGGCCAATCGACCGGCCCAAAACGTGAAATTATTTGCTCACCGAAGTGTTATCTCAATAAATCCATTGATTGATGCGATGTGTGGGAAGTGGCGCCGTCTTGTTGAAACCAAATGTCGCCGAGATCACGAGCTTCAATTTCAGGCATCAAATAGTCGGTTATCATGGAACGATAACGGTCGCCATTGACGGTTACGTTCTCACCGGCATCATTTTTGAAGAAATATGGACCGATGATTCCACCGGCCCACAATCCGCACCAAACCGTTGTTTTTTCCGGATGAAGTGGCAGCTCTTGAATCTCTTCAGATTGCTCTTCGTCCCAAATGCGGCAATTTTGCTTCTTTACATACCCATTGAGCCAATAATGAGCCTCATCGCTGAACAAAATTTGGCTCGAAAACGTCGGATCTTCTTGGAACTTTTCAAGAGCCCATAGAGCGAAGCGATGTCGCTTGGGAAGATCGGGCTGTTCAGTTCTTGCACAAGCTGTATTTTGTATGCTTTCAATTTAAGATCTCGACGTAAAATGCGCCAAGCCATACGTCAGACCGAGCTGCTGCGAACGGCGCCGAATCGACTCTCCACGGTCTTCGTATACACTCTCAGCTAAGGCCGCTACATTTTCTTCAATGTGTGCTGGACGTAGTCTATTCGGTCGAATATTATCCAATAATGAATGCTGGGTCTCAAGATGGGTGATGGTGTTGCGAATAGTACGCTCAGTAGGCCGATTTTGTTGACCATAAGTTGAGCGAAGTGCACGAAACACATTCCTCACAGAACGTGAATTTTCGTAATAAAGTTGAACGATTTGTAAACGTTGTTCAGGCGTAAGTCTTTCCTTGATGAAATGCCAAACAATACTTAACAAAAATAACATGACATCATGACACAACACGTGATCTGTCAAAAAAAGGCTATTGAAAAAAGTATCTCTTGGATCGCACGTTAGTTTGACCCTTTAGCGCCAACAAATTTAAGGCACTGAATTGATACTTTTCCAGGATATTCAAGTATTAAGAATGTTTTCCATAGTTTCACCTCCTGTTACAACAAGGACAAACATATTTCTCAACTGTTTGAAGGGAAGTGGTAGAGGTTTTCTTTGGTATTAATGTCTTCAAATTGTGTGAAGGGAATAAGGAGATTTAACACTTTTAACAAATGGAAGCGATTATGAAATATATTTTTGCGAAAGCGAATAATACAAATATGGTTTTTGCGAATGCGAAAGCGAATGTTAAAATGATGCGAATATTCGTTACATCCCTACATCACGAACATAGTATATATTTGGGTATATCTAAATCTGAACCCCAAATTTTGGCAGAGTTCATTCATGTAATAAAAAACCTCTTTCTGCCGAATTTCATACCGATCGGATATATAGGGTGTTCCTAGTAGAGATACTTTTTTCAATAGCCTTTTTTTGACAGATCACGTGTGCGTCGATTCATGCTGTTATGTTATTTTTGTTAAGTATTGTTTGGCTTACTTGATAATTTCACGTTTTGGGCCGGTGGATTGGCCACCAAGATCGTGTGATATCACACCGTTAGACTTTTTCCTGTGGACTATAGTTTATGCGGACAAACCCACTCCGATTCAGGCCTTGGAGCAAAATATCACGCGTTTCATTCGCCAGTTACCAGTTGAAATGCTCGAACGAGTCATCGAAAATTGGACTCAACGGATGGACCATCTGAGACGTAGCCGCGGCCAACATTTGATAGACATAATCTTCAAAAAATAAATGCCAAAGCATGTTCTTTCAAATGATAATAAACATTCCCCGTTCAATTTGAATTTTCTGTGTTTTTTTTTCTTTAAAAAAGTAGGGAACCTCGAAATGGATCACCCATTATAAGTAAAATGCGTTTCTACAGAGCTTATATGTCAAATCCGGTGTAACACTTTCTAGTGTTCATTTATGTAATAAGAAACCTCTTTCTGCAGAATTTCGTACTGATCGGATATAAAAAACAGTTTCTATAGCGCTTACATGTCAAATAGGGAGTAACACATATATGGGACTATATCTAAATCTGAAGCGATGTTCCACAAATTTAGAATTATCTCTAAGTTTATCAAGATATTTCTCTCTGCCAATGTGTACAGTGCATGTCAAATCGGAGGTACATATATAAGGGAGCTATATGTAAATCTGAGCAGATTTAGACCAATTTCAATAGGGATCAATGGGCCAAAAAAGAGCACTGTGCTAAATTTCACCACAATAGGATAATAAATACGATCTGCACTTTGATTACAGCGATACATCTATTGACAGACGGACGTGGTTAAATCCCAGTCGATCCGTATAATAAACGATGGGTCTGTCTCTTCTCATTTTGAGTGTTACAAACAAACGCACAAACTCATAATACCCTGGACCAGAGTGTGGTGTGGGGAGCTATAACAAAACATTGACCGATGTGGCCCATTTGCAATCCCAAACGACCTGCAACTATAAGCAGTATTTGTACCAAATTTGGTCAACCTAGCTCTACTATCACGAACTGTGATAGTGCGTGATTTCAACAGACAGACAGACGGACTTCGCTAAATCGTCTTAGAATATCACGACGATCAAGAATATATATTCCTTTAAGTTCGCTGATCAATATTTCAAGGTGTTGCGAACAGAATGACAAAGTTAGTATACCCCCCATCCTATGGTGGAGGGTATAATTAAAATCGATAACGGTGGCGCTTACTTCTTTTTGGCGTTATGACTCGATATGTTTAGGGTACACTATAAATATAAGTACTTATATAGTACTAGCTGGACCCGGTCGACTTCGTGGCACCAAATTTCAGTTTAGTGAACTAGAAACATATGTGTATCGTAGAGGAATCTCGATAATCTGAAATAAAAAATTTAATCTTCTTGAAAAAACATATTCAGTTTTCAATCATGGATTTGTATGTGCGGTTCCTCGTCGATCTTCCCGATATTGGCAATTTTGGTTGTCAAATATACGAGTATACGTACCAAACGACGATATTCAGTTTTCAATCATGGATTTGTATGTGCGGTTCCTCGTCGACCTTCCCGATATTGGCAATTTTGCATGTCAAATATATACATACCAAACGACGATCGGGTCAAGGGTCCTCCAGATATGTCGATTACAATAAGGGAGCTATGCCACCAATATACGGGTATATAGTGTCTTGCATATTGCTTATCACACATACCCTATTTTAAGACAATTGTGGTGATGGTTTTCAAGATATTTCGTTTTCAATGTTGTCGTGTAGGCGGAACCACACCCACTGATCAAGAAACGTCATTTTCACTTTGAATGGTTAATATTTCTGTCAAATGCATTCACACTAAACTCGAAGACACTTGCAATGATTCTGTAGATATGTCGTTTTCTTAATTACGGTCGTATGGTCCCTGCTCTTAAATATCCGATGTCTCCCAATAGTTGCTTAATAACGCGCAATTGCTGTCAAATACAGTCACGCCAAATTTCAAGACACTTGGTGCAATAGATCTGTTTTCATAAATGCGGTAGTATGTGCGGGGTAACGCCCGTCACCCGATATAACCCATTTATTGTTGAATCTCGCAAAGTCCTGTCGAATGCATTCACACAATTTCACGACACTTGGTACGATGGTTCTCGAGATATATCGTTTTCAAAAATGGATATAGGTATTGCCATAGACTGATACCAAATGATTATACTCAAAATTGCTGCATTCTCGTTAATAAATTGTTGAACATCGAAGAACCATTAAATTTGAGTAATCTTCGTTTATTCGACCTTTATTGTTATTTAATTAAATTGTTTTAAATAAAACCCGAGCTTGAGGTCTTGGTTTTTATAAATTTATTTTCTTTTATTTAATATTTCGCTTTTCATCAAAAGGCATCATCAGGGAGAAATTAAATAATTGTATGAGTATGAGTATTGATCTTACGTCGTTGTCGTCTGTTGTCATACCGTCCGACCGTCTGCCTGCTGACTTGTTGTCACGATACTCTCAAACAGGATTAACCGATTGACTTCAAATTTGGTACAAGGGGCATAATCGCTTTTTTTGATATGTTTGAATCGAAAGCAAATATATCATACTCAAATTTCTAAATACTAGCAAATACATTTTATTTGAAAATCAACAAAATATATTTGGAACGCATATATTAATATATTACAACAAAATATATTTGCAAACTAAATTTCTCAAATAAAATATATGTTTAAATACAAATAAAATTATTGGTTAGGTATTTCTCCAAGCATATTTTTTCAAAAATTTTGCTGACTTTTTGGAATTTCAGTTTTAAGTTTTCCTTGGTTTCGAATTGTACTGCCCAGCATTAACATTTGTTCTAAATCAATTATTTAAATTTGAAGCCATCATTAGTTTTCAATCTTCCAAGTAATTTATTTTGATCCAAGATTCAGTTATTATTATTATTTATTGTTTTACAAACATTAAAAAATTTACTTTAAGTACGGGTACTTAAAAATTTAACACAATTAAGGTATTTCCTGAATACCTTAATGTAAATAAATATTTGGAAATAATGGTCCCAAGTAATAACATATTGGGATGTAAACAATGATTTGTTTAGAACAACATCTTGCCAAATATTTAATTTTGGTGTATACCAAATATATACGTTTCAAGCCGAATATGTTTGGGACAATATACTACAGAAGCGATTTTTTTTCAGCGAGTATGCGGTAATATTTTTCTCTGAAGGCACACCCTTTATGTACCTCCCACACAAATGGATCATTTTGCACCATAAGTTAACAGCTTATAACATTAATACCTGTGCATACAAATACTTGAAATTTTGTAGGGTGTAATGCTTTTATACACGGGGCAAAATCGAATTTTTTGATATGTTTGAGTAAAAAGAAAATATATTTGGAACACAAATTTTGAAATATTTTATTTTTCTGAGCAAATAAATTTTATTTGAAAACCAATACAATTTATTTGGAACGAAAATATTAATATATTAGAATAAAATATATTTGCAAACTAAATTCCTCAAATAAAATATGTGTTTAAATACAAATAAAATTATTGTTTAGAAATTTCTCCTAATATATTTTATTTAAAAAGATTTTCAAAACTTTGCTGACTTTTTCAAATTTCAGTTTTAATTTTTTCTTTAATTCGAATTGTACCTCCTAGTCATGATGCCATATCGAGCCCTAACAGCCAAAAAAACTTAAGCAACAAAAAGTAGTTTTTTCAGGAGAAAACCTTCTTTTTTAGTTTTCTCTATACTCAGTGCAGGTATTAACATGAACTTTACAAGTTAAGCTTTTTTTGAGTAATTAATTAGTATTAATCGTTGCATTAGTCTTTTTTTTTAACAAAAAAGTAAGATTTTTGTTACTTAAGTTTTTTTATCTGTCATAGTAGCAAGCTGAAGCGATGTATTTGTGTCGGTTAAGTTAAACACAATTGCATAGAAATATGCACTAGCATCTTTTTTATACCCTCCACCATGGGAGGGGGGGTATATTCAGTTTGTCACTCCGTTTGTAACACCACTAAATATTGATCTAAGACCCCAAAAAGTGTATATATTATTATTCGTCGTAAAATTCTAAGACTAGTTAGACATGTCCGTCCCTCCTTCCGTCCGTCTTTTGTAATCACGCAAATCTATAATACTCGGTGGCTGAAATTTGGTACATATATTTCGTAACTGCTGGTATGTTGGAATTGAAAATGGGTAATATCGGTCCAATTTTGGATATAGCCCCTGTATATGGCCCCGATTTGACTTCTTAACGTCATAGGGACCACAAATGTCAACTGATCTGGCTGAAAATTGGTAAATGTGGTTTATTTATACCTGGTATCCTTCACACGAGCAACGGTAGTTGTAGGTCCATGATTTGATATAGCCCTCATACAAAGGTCTCTCTAGATTTGACTTCTTAACGCCACAAAAACTGACGAATTCAACGAATTGGGCTGAAATTTTATATAATGAGTATATTAATACCCTTAACCATTCACGTGCGATCCATGGTGGATGTTATATACGATTCGGCATGGCCGAACTTAACGCTTTTTTAATTGTTTCAATTTATTTTGCAAATGTGGACGACTCAAAACAAAGGAAATACATTAACATTAAATATAATAGAAACCGGTAAGGAAAGGCTAAAGGTAGGCGTGGTCGACTATATGATACCCTAAACCATTTTCATAGCAGAATAAGTACAAAACGAATCAAATTCACGACATGAGATATATATTTAAACTACACTCTGCCAAATTTCATAAATATTAAATAAACCTTCTACACGGGGCAAAATCGGCTTTTTTGATATGTTCGAATCGAAAGAAAATATACTTTCAATACAAATTTTTAAATATTATATATTTTCGAGCAAATACATTTGATTTGAAAATCAATAATATGTATTTAGAACCCATATGTTAATATATTAGAATAAAATATATTTGCGAACTAATTTTCTCAAATAAAATATGTGTTTAAATACAAATAAAATTATTGTTTATGAATATTTCCAAATATATTTTATTAAAAAAAGATTTTCAAAACTTTGCTGAATTTTTCGAATTTTGGTTTTAATTTTTTCCTTGTTTTCGAATTATGCATTTCTATTAAAAATGGCATACCTAGCATTAACTTCTATTTGAAACCATTTATTTTTTTTTTTTGAACTATTCCAAGTCATTATTTTGAATTATAAAGAAATTTTACTAACATTAAAACTTTCTAAAAATGACCTTTCAATTGCTGACAACTTAGAACAATTAAACTATATATATATATTCACGCAAATAGATCTTTGTTTGGGAAATAACATATCCAAATAAAAAATATTAGGATGTAAACATAGTTTTGTTTAGAACAACATCCTCCCAAACATATAATATTTGTATGTGTCAAATATTGTATATTTGGAGTGCACTCTAAAAATATATATGTTTCAAGCAGAATATGTTTGGGACAATATACTACAGAGGCGATTTTTTTTCAGAGTGTACAGCACTTTGATACCAACATGAACCGAAAACATACATGGGGGCTATATAAATCTCAACAGATTTTTATCAAAATAAAATATCGTTATTTCTGTATCAAGAAACTCCTATCTGCCAAATTTTATAATGAGCGGATGTAAAATAAAGCTTCTCTGGCACGTTGATATCAAAGGAAAGTATATACGGGGGCTATATACAAATCTGCACCGATTTCTTTCAAAGTGTTCATTCCTGAACCAATGAACTCCTTTATGCCAAATTTGGTAATGATCCTATGTAAAATTTGATTTATATAGCGCTTAGATGCCAAATCGGAGGTAAAAATATATGGGGCTTATAATGATCATTCTGCTAAATTTTATCACGATCGGACCACAAATACGACCAGAACTTTGATTACAACGATACATCTACAGACGGATAGACGGAAATGGTTAATTCGACTCAGGAAGTGATTCCAAGTCGATCGGTATAATACACTATGGATCTCTTCTCCTTGGGTGTTACAAACAAGTGCACAAACTTATTATACCCTGGTCCACATTGTGGTGTAGGTTATAAAAATCATATTTAGGAAAAAGCAGCCAAAAATGATTTGCATTAGTTTCTTATTGGACACATCACATGTGTATTGCAAATCTGGCCAAACTCGACGAAATTACCATAATCAACAAAAACATAGTTAGTTACCTTTCTTCCGCCAGATCCCATTTTAATGAATATTACCAAACAATCAATGCAAAAATGCTAACTTTTTTAACTCCGTTCAAATAAACTTCAGAATGAAAATTTATCTTAAGCGACACTACGCGGTCTGGAAATTTGTAAACAAAAAATAAATGTCATTTGAGTTATTTTTGTTTTGTGTTTTTTGTCGGTTGAGTTTTTTACGCTGTTAAGGCTCGATATGTTGCATTAACTTCTGTTTTAAATCGATCATTTTTAATTTCTGTCATCATTTGTTGTCAATCCTCCAAGTAATTTAATTATATCCAACATTATACGGTTTCAATTATTAATATTTATTATTTTTACAAACATTAAAAAATCTAAAAAAGAACTTTGAATTGCTGAAAAATATAACGCATTTAAGATATCGATATATTTATACCCTCACTTTAGTGTGACGAGGGTATATATCATTTGCTACGGAAAAAAGTGTAACACATCGAAGGAGTGACCTAAGACCCCAAGTATGTTCGGAGGAAAACCGTTTTGGGTCATTTTAAGTCGAATGAGCAATGTCCGTCCGTCCGTCTGTCTGTCTGTCTGCTGGCTGGTGCGCACGATAACTCTCGAAAGGAGTAACCGATTGACTTCAAATTTTGTATGTGGTAATATTTTTTCTATCTCCGGCTAAGTTCGAAGATGGGCCATATTGGTCCACTCCTTCTAGTACCTCCCCCACAAAGGGTTAAAATGTTGTGAAAAATTTATTCTTTAATAACTGCTATACTACTCATTCGAATCTTCTGAAATTCCACACATAGTATTAGCTTATTAGTCGCTATCAACTCGAGAAAAATGGGCGAAGTTGCCACGTCCCTTTTGGTATCTCCCACACAAATGCACCGTTTTGCGCCAAAAGTTAACAGCTTATAACATTAATAACAGTGTATAAAAACTTGAAATTTTGTACAGTATTATGCTTTTATATTGCCTACAGTTAAGGGAAAAATTGGCGTTGTTGCCACGCCCTTTTTGGTACCTTCCACACAAAGGTACCTTTTTGCACCAAAAGTTAACAGCTTATAACATTAAAACCAGTGTATAAAAATACTTGAAATTTTGTACAGTGTAATGTTTTTATAGTGTCCATAGCCCTGTGAAAAATGGGCGTTATCGCCACGCCCCTTTTTGTACCTCCCACACAAAATGCCCAAATCATACCACAATTTAATTTCTCATAACGTTTTTACCAGTGCACATAAATGCTTATAACTCGGCACAGTGCAATGAATTTAAAGTATCTAATGTTCAGCGAAAAATAGGTGTATTTGATAAACCCCTTCTGGTACCTCCCACACAAATTGACAGAATAATTCGAGTAATATTCAATATTACATTACTCACAAAGTGAGGGTGTACCTTAGTCGGTTTACCCGACTGAAACTTTCTTACTTGTTTCTGAATACTTAAGTGAAAATAAATCTTTGTTTCGGAAATAATAGCCTCAAATAACAAAATATTAGCATAGAAACAACGATTTGTTTAGAACAACATATTTATAAATATATAATTTTTGTGTGTACCAAATATTATATGTTTAGAGTGTACGCTAAACATATATATGCTTCAAGCCGAATATGTTTGGGAGAATATACTATAGAAGCGATTTTTTTTTCAGCGTGTAGTACCTACTCGGCTGTGAAAACTGAGCGTCGCTGGTATGCCCTTTTGGGTACCTCCAAAACAAATGCACTTTTTTGTACCAAAAGTTAACAGCTTAAAACTTGAATACCTGTGCATACTTTAAATTACTTAACCGCAATTTGAATTGATAATAATTTAATTAAAACAAAAAATAAATATATTTCGAATATTTTTAGGGGACTGAAGGTGAGGGGATACTTAAGTCGGTTTACCCGACTGAACTTTCTTACTCGTTTTATTATTTTATCATCTAATCGGTCATGATTAAAGTGCGACTATTCCGATGAAAATTTACAAGGTGAAAAAAAACAGGAAACAAAATATGTTTGGCAACAACACTTAAATAATAAATACCGGAAAAATGTTTGCAGATTTCGTTTGAGCAAAAAAATATAGTGTTTGACAAAAAAGTCAGAACAACTCTTAATTGTCAAAAATGGCAACAATTTGTGTTTATTTTTTAAAAAGATTGAAGAAAAAGCTATCAAGAATACAAAAATTGTTTAAATACAATAGGCAATTAATTCTATGGGAATGAGATTTACAAAAAATACAGCATCCTAGCGTGGTAGGTTACGAGGTTACAGAATGTCAAAGTTTGAAATGTTGACCATTGTATCTCCTGACTACGTGGACCGATTTAAATGAGCCGTAGCTTATATGACAGCTATTTAGAAGCGCACAAAATTTATATTGAAAATTGTTTGTAAATATTTAATTTTCATACTTTTTTCTAGCGACTTATGTTTTCCAGGCGATTTTAAGTATGTTCCGCGGATGGGATTCTATATCTTTAAACTACAAAAATTAAGCCCATTTTGTTCACTATAACAGTATGAATTTTCGTAATGGGATGACGAGCGCAACAAAAGTTGTGGAAATTTCCAATGTCAAACTTACTATTTTTTAATAATTTCATTAGTATTATATAGTTTACTTTAGTTTATTTAGAACATCATAATCCTTCGAGATCGGGTCCGATATCTGCTCGCTAGGATTCGATTTGACTAGTACAATATTGTATGTAGGCTAGTGTAAAAAATGCGACGTCGATTTTTTTCGAAATAAGTTTATTTATTGTAATGGTATATTTATGCTATAGAATGCCACCATAACATTTTATTAATCGTGTTGCGGGTTCTTAAAGTAAACTCACTTTATTATATGAAAGAAATTATAAAATATTAGTAAGTTAGGGTTAGGTTAAGGACGCGCGACGCACAACCATTGCTGGGTGCCCCACTTCACTCGGAGACCATTTGGTCCATTGTGTTCGTCCTGAGAAGATGAGTAAAAGAAGAGGTCGTAGAAGATGAAACAGGTGATGAGTATTGATAAGAGGGAGGAGAGATCGCTTTTTAGGAGAGGTTTAAATGATGAGTTGATGTCAAACCATCCATCTCAAGCAACCTATGAAGCCCTTGATTCTATCAATATACAGTCGAATTCACTTAATTGAAAACGGAAATCTCAAGAAAAATATATTATTTTTCAGATGGTTCAGCAGCTCAGTACAAAAATAAGAAGAACTTCATACGCCACGAGGAGGATTTTAAGATAAAAGCTGAGTGGAATTTTTTCTGTACATCCAATAGCAAATATGTTTGTGATGGTCTTGGAGGAACACTTAAAACACTCGTATCTGAAGCAAGCCTTCAAAATTCGGAAACTTTAATAAATACACCATTAAAAATGTACGTGTGGGCAAATGAAAATATTATTAACATAAACTTTCTATATGTCGGAAAAGACCAATATGCCTTAGAGGAAGAACAGTTTAACAAATTATGTATTGGGTTGAAGCCGCTTCCCAAAACACAGTCGATCCATCACGTCGAGCCTGTCTACATCGGGACGGTCAAATCTAAATACTTTTCTTTATCCAACAAATTCAATACTTATACACTACACAAATCTTATATGTATATGTATAAAAATGAATCGTGGTTTGTTCGACTGTTTAAAACATGAAAACTACTGGACCAAATTGGATACTTCCTTCTGCGGAATTGTTTGTAATTGCCACGCGAAGGTTTAGGTCGAAAAATTCTCAAAAGGAGCCACTGACCACCTGACCGCTGAGGCTCCTGTTTAGGTTTAAGTTTAGGTTAGGGTGGCAGCCGTATTTTTTATACAAGCTCACATAGACCAGTTTAGGTCCCTAGTGATACCACGGGCTGAAATGCCCCTCATCGAAACCAACCTGTTTGATATACAAATTTATCGATAGTACGAATATCGGTACTGGAAAGATCTGTTAGGCTGCCTAGAAAAGCCGACCCCAGTATGTCCAGTCGTCGTTTACTCAGAGCGGGGCAGTCGCAAAGCAAGTGCTCAATGCTCTCCACTTCTTCCTCATCACCACAGCTTCTGCAGAATTCATTAGAGTCAATACCCAATCTTTTGGCGTGTTCGCCGATCAAGCAGTGTCCCGTCAGAACTGATACTAACGTAGACAATCTTTGCCTCTCTAGTGCGAGGAGATATTTTGATCTTCTCAGGTCATACCTTGGCCAAATTTGTGTAGCTACTCTACAGGTGCCGATTTCTGTCCGTCTTTCTTTGGACTGCCTGATTGCTTCTTGCCTAAGCCAAAGCTTGCAAGTGGATAGTGGCGCACCAATATATGCAAATTCTTCGAGAATTTGTAATGTCGTCCCTTTCCTAGCAAGTTCATCGGCTTTGCAGCTCC
Organism: Eudasyphora cyanicolor; assembly: GCA_963930755.1. NCBI lineage: Eukaryota > Metazoa > Arthropoda > Insecta > Diptera > Muscidae > Eudasyphora > Eudasyphora cyanicolor. The sequence continues at coordinate 99,926,876 of OZ005737.1, forward strand.
CCGGGATATCCCTATGCCCAGGCACCCATATGAGGTGTATATTAAACTGCTCAGCCATCTCGTTAAGAGATCTGCGGCAGTCGAGGGCTGTTTGTGAATTTAGGGATGTTGCCTCCAGAGAATTGATGGCAGCCTGGCTGTCCGAGTAAATTACAACGCCAGTGTTGGTTACTACGTTGCGACTCAGCCACTTGGCTACTTCCCATACTGCCATTATTTCGGATTGACAGACACTGCAGGTATCTGGTAGTCTGTGAGCTATATCCAATCTAAGCTCTGCACAGTGTACTCCGAAGCCAACCTTTTCATCAAGTTTCGAGCCATCCGTGTAAAAGTGGAGATGGTTTCTATTACCTGGTATTCTTCCAACCCATTCATCTCTGGCGGGAATCATAGTGATGTAATTTCTCTCGAAGGCACTACACTTTGATATTCTCATGTGACCGTAGTTTTTGTACCTCCACATTGATAGGCAGTTTAATCTTATTGCCGCTTTGGTTGCAACTTCTCTCGCCACAATATTAATCGGCAGTATATGGAGTAGGGCTTGTAAAGACTCGGTCGCTGTAGTCCTTAAGGCTCCGCTTATGCTCAGGCAGGCTGTTCTATGAACCTTTTTTAGTAGGTTGGTGATGGTTAGTTTGTCAGTTGCCGTCCACCATACCACAATGCCGTATAGCAGTATATGACGAACTACTGCTATATATGTATATCCAGTGGATGATTTTAGGAGAGAGGCCCCACCGCGACCCTACAGCCTTTTGGAGGTATGCCCTTTTGGGTACCTCCAAAACAAATGCACTTTTTTGTACCAAAAGTTAACAGCTTAAAACTTGAATACCTGTGCATACTTTAAATTACTTAACCGCAATTTGAATTGATAATAATTTAATTAAAACAAAAAATAAATATATTTCGAATATTTTTAGGGGACTGAAGGTGAGGGGATACTTAAGTCGGTTTACCCGACTGAACTTTCTTACTCGTTTTATTATTTTATCATCTAATCGGTCATGATTAAAGTGCGACTATTCCGATGAAAATTTACAAGGTGAAAAAAAACAGGAAACAAAATATGTTTGGCAACAACACTTAAATAATAAATACCGGAAAATGTTTGCAGATTTCGGTTGAGCAAAAAAATATAGTGTTTGACAAAAAAGTCAGAACAACTCTTAATTGTCAAAAATGGCAACAATTTGTGTTTATTTTTTAAAAAGATTGAAGAAAAAGCTATCAAGAATACAAAAATTGTTTAAATACAATAGGCAATTAATTCTATGGGAATGAGATTTACAAAAAATACAGCATCCTAGCGTGGTAGGTTACGAGGTTACAGAATGTCAAAGTTTGAAATGTTGACCATTGTATCTCCTGACTACGTGGACCGATTTAAATGAGCCGTAGCTTATATGACAGCTATTTAGAAGCGCACAAAATTTATATTGAAAATTGTTTGTAAATATTTAATTTTCATACTTTTTTCTAGCGACTTATGTTTTCCAGGCGATTTTAAGTATGTTCCGCGGATGGGATTCTATATCTTTAAACTACAAAAATTAAGCCCATTTTGTTCACTATAACAGTATGAATTTTCGTAATGGGATGACGAGCGCAACAAAAGTTGTGGAAATTTCCAATGTCAAACTTACTATTTTTTAATAATTTCATTAGTATTATATAGTTTACTTTAGTTTATTTAGAACATCATAATCCTTCGAGATCGGGTCCGATATCTGCTCGCTAGGATTCGATTTGACTAGTACAATATTGTATGTAGGCTAGTGTAAAAAATGCGACGTCGATTTTTTTCGAAATAAGTTTATTTATTGTAATGGTATATTTATGCTATAGAATGCCACCATAACATTTTATTAATCGTGTTGCGGGTTCTTAAAGTAAACTCACTTTATTATATGAAAGAAATTATAAAATATTAGTAAGTTAGGGTTAGGTTAAGGACGCGCGACGCACAACCATTGCTGGGTGCCCCACTTCACTCGGAGACCATTTGGTCCATTGTGTTCGTCCTGAGAAGATGAGTAAAAGAAGAGGTCGTAGAAGATGAAAGAGGTGATGAGTATTGATAAGAGGGAGGAGAGATCGCTTTTTAGGAGAGGTTTAAATGATGAGTTGATGTCAAACCATCCATCTCAAGCAACCTATGAAGCCCTTGATTCTATCAATATACAGTCGAATTCACTTAATTGAAAACGGAAATCTCAAGAAAAATATATTATTTTTCAGATGGTTCAGCAGCTCAGTACAAAAATAAGAAGAACTTCATACGCCACGAGGAGGATTTTAAGATAAAAGCTGAGTGGAATTTTTTCTGTACATCCAATAGCAAATATGTTTGTGATGGTCTTGGAGGAACACTTAAAACACTCGTATCTGAAGCAAGCCTTCAAAATTCGGAAACTTTAATAAATACACCATTAAAAATGTACGTGTGGGCAAATGAAAATATTATTAACATAAACTTTCTATATGTCGGAAAAGACCAATATGCCTTAGAGGAAGAACAGTTTAACAAATTATGTATTGGGTTGAAGCCGCTTCCCAAAACACAGTCGATCCATCACGTCGAGCCTGTCTACATCGGGACGGTCAAATCTAAATACTTTTCTTTATCCAACAAATTCAATACTTATACACTACACAAATCTTATATGTATATGTATAAAAATGAATCGTGGTTTGTTCGACTGTTTAAAACATGAAAACTACTGGACCAAATTGGATACTTCCTTCTGCGGAATTGTTTGTAATTGCCACGCGAAGGTTTAGGTCGAAAAATTCTCAAAAGGAGCCACTGACCACCTGACCGCTGAGGCTCCTGTTTAGGTTTAAGTTTAGGTTAGGGTGGCAGCCGTATTTTTTATACAAGCTCACATAGACCAGTTTAGGTCCCTAGTGATACCACGGGCTGAAATGCCCCTCATCGAAACCAACCTGTTTGATATACAAATTTATCGATAGTACGAATATCGGTACTGGAAAGATCTGTTAGGCTGCCTAGAAAAGCCGACCCCAGTATGTCCAGTCGTCGTTTACTCAGAGCGGGGCAGTCGCAAAGCAAGTGCTCAATGCTCTCCACTTCTTCCTCATCACCACAGCTTCTGCAGAATTCATTAGAGTCAATACCCAATCTTTTGGCGTGTTCGCCGATCAAGCAGTGTCCCGTCAGAACTGATACTAACGTAGACAATCTTTGCCTCTCTAGTGCGAGGAGATATTTTGATCTTCTCAGGTCATACCTTGGCCAAATTTGTGTAGCTACTCTACAGGTGCCGATTTCTGTCCGTCTTTCTTTGGACTGCCTGATTGCTTCTTGCCTAAGCCAAAGCTTGCAAGTGGATAGTGGCGCACCAATATATGCAAATTCTTCGAGAATTTGTAATGTCGTCCCTTTCCTAGCAAGTTCATCGGCTTTGCAGCTCCCCGGGATATCCCTATGCCCAGGCACCCATATGAGGTGTATATTAAACTGCTCAGCCATCTCGTTAAGAGATCTGCGGCAGTCGAGGGCTGTTTGTGAATTTAGGGATGTTGCCTCCAGAGAATTGATGGCAGCCTGGCTGTCCGAGTAAATTACAACGCCAGTGTTGGTTACTACGTTGCGACTCAGCCACTTGGCTACTTCCCATACTGCCATTATTTCGGATTGACAGACACTGCAGGTATCTGGTAGTCTGTGAGCTATATCCAATCTAAGCTCTGCACAGTGTACTCCGAAGCCAACCTTTTCATCAAGTTTCGAGCCATCCGTGTAAAAGTGGAGATGGTTTCTATTACCTGGTATTCTTCCAACCCATTCATCTCTGGCGGGAATCATAGTGATGTAATTTCTCTCGAAGGCACTACACTTTGATATTCTCATGTGACCGTAGTTTTTGTACCTCCACATTGATAGGCAGTTTAATCTTATTGCCGCTTTGGTTGCAACTTCTCTCGCCACAATATTAATCGGCAGTATATGGAGTAGGGCTTGTAAAGACTCGGTCGCTGTAGTCCTTAAGGCTCCGCTTATGCTCAGGCAGGCTGTTCTATGAACCTTTTTTAGTAGGTTGGTGATGGTTAGTTTGTCAGTTGCCGTCCACCATACCACAATGCCGTATAGCAGTATATGACGAACTACTGCTATATATGTATATCCAGTGGATGATTTTAGGAGAGAGGCCCCACCGCGACCCTACAGCCTTTTTACAGGAATATAAGGCGACGTTGGCCTTCCTTACACGTTCCAATACGTTAAGTCTAAATAACAGTTTTCTATCTAGAATTATTCTCAATTTGTTGAGAGCCACCTGTAGAATGTCTCGGAGGACGTTTTCGAATTTGCCACTCACTGCGCCACAACGTTCTAGATCTAGCAGGATTTCATTCACCGCTAAGTTCCAAATTAGTGGAGACAATACTCCTCCTTGTGGGGTCCCTCTGTTTATAAACCTTATTAGAGTTGTGGACCCAAGACATGCTGTTATGCGTCTTCTGTTGAGCAGACTTTGAATTAGTCTAATCAAACTAGAGTTAACTTTTAGATGTGACAGTGCCGCAATTACTGCATCTGAGTGAATGTTGTTAAAAGAAATGCCACCATGGTGAATTCCTTGAAATGCAGGGACGATTCGATAGTGCTCACAAGTTCGTGCAGGGCTGATTCTGTAGACTTCCACTTATTGTAAGCATGTTGGTTCACCGACAGTAGTTTTGTATCCAGGTTTTCCCTAATGAAATAATCTAAAAGTCTGTCCAGATCTTTCAATAGGAAGGAGGATAGGCTAATTGGTCTGAAGTCTTTTGACCTAGTGTGTGATATCTTCCCCGCTTTTGGTATGAATACCACTTTGGTATCCCTCCATCGATTCGGGATGTATGAAAGCCTGATACAGCCTACATAATTTTCTCCAGCCAGGGGATAATGTATTTCAACATTTTCTGGTCCAATTATTTGCCTCATCCTGCAAGTAACCCACTGTACAGGGTGAAGCTGATAATATTTTTCTCAGCCTTGCGGCGTCGGAGACCTTTTCCACTTCGCCACAGAAGGTATACCAAGAGCGTCTTTGCGCCTTTCTAAGCTCCTTCTTATAGATCTTGAGTTGCTCTTTATAGGCATCCCAAACATTACCGACCCCTGTAGATTTAGCCTTGTTGAATAGCTTGTTGCAGGTCTTTTTCATAGCCGTTAGCTCAGAAGTCCACCATTGGGGTTTAGTTTTACCCTTGTACCTTGTTTTTGGACAGGCTTCATCAAGGGAACTATTGAATGATATGGTGATATGCTCGACCAGATTATCCAGACCGGCTTTGTCATTCGGTTCGTACAGAAGTTTGGAGTTTAGGACTTTCTTGAAATTCTTTTCATACAGGTGCCACCTTGTGTTTCTCACATTTCTGTGGACGGCAGGTTCAGGCGCTTTTTCTGCGAGTTTGAACTCAATATAATGGTGATCTGAGAATGAGTGGTCGTCCAGAACATTCCACCCAATAATTTTGTCTGACAGCCGGTCAGTAGCAAACGTTACGTCTAGTACTTCTTGTCTGTCTTTAATTGTAAAGGTCGGTTTATTACCTATGTTACAAATACATACTTAGATTGGTAGTTAGAATAAAGTCAAGAAGCGAATCACTCCTATTGTTTATATTGTCAGACGTTGCTTCTTCTACTACTTCCCTGAATAGAGCAGTCGGTACTACAGCTTCATAAGGCAAGTAACTGGAGACCAACCAGTATATGCGATTACCGATCTCCAGACTAGCAGATGTTTGGTCTTTACCACTTAAATTAGCCAGGAGAAAGATACTTAGATCTTTCCTGGCCAAAATGCAGGTTCTTGGAGTGCCTTCACAGTTGGCCACAAGCAGTTTAAAGTTGGGTGTCCTGATACCGCACACCCTTCCTCCCACTGGTAATTGACAGATTAACATCCACTCCGACAAGGGTGTTATCGAACTCTTCGTCCGTATCATCGAGAAGCGTGTCCCCGCCAGATGCGTCAAAGAGTCCGGAGACTCCCCTCAGCCCCTCTGTGACAGAAGTAGAGCTTTCGTCCTCAGAGTATGACGTTACAGATCTTCTGTTAGAGTTGGAGTCTCCCGAAATAATGGGCGTGGATACTTCCGCACTTCCAGAAAGCTGTGTATCAACCACGGTGGACGACTCACCTTCCGCAGTGGGAACTATATCCTGCTTGTATACCTTCAAGACTATAGTCTCGAAGCCATACTGTAGGGTTGCACTTGCACGTTGTATATGGGAAGTGGATTCAGCGTTAAGGATCAAATTGACCTGCCGCTTTTTACCATCCGCCTCACCCAACTTGCTGGTTCTCCAATTATGGGCGGGCAGACCAGGATTGGAATATTTTATTATATCTAATATGTCAGCCGGGTTGGAGGGCTCTTCTATAACCCCTGATGCTATCCTGCATCGTTGCAGATTGGTGGTGTGCCCGGCATTTCTCTACGGACATCGAGGTAATGAGTCATAATGGCTGATTGCACATGCTCCATTTGTCCTTGAGGATGGATCCATCCTCACTACTTCTGTCTATAACGGCCATCACTAGACTCTTATTCGCCACTTCATTGAAGGGCTTGGTGAGTGTCCTGTTGATGGTGACTTTAGGGCCTCTTTCCTTTTTCGAAGGCAGGGGTTCATCAGGTGATCTGATTCTTTTGACTCTATTAGCCGTTAACACAGCTGAATTTGTGGCGCTTTCAGCCGGCTGATTGGCCTTAGAAGCATCTATGACGCCTTTAGCCCAGGTAAGTGACTCTTTTTGTTTTTTGGTAAGAGCCAAAACCTCAACAGCCTCCAACTTCGTCAAAACTCTGAGCGCTATCCGGTGCTCATTGTGCTTCCGTTTTGACGGTCGGACATGACGTTTTCCCCTCACCGTACCACCTGTTGTGAGTACTGGGGGAAATTTTCACCATGTTTCGTGTGGTCGGCTTTGGCCAAGACCAACGGACGGACAGTAGGACGATTGGGGAACCCCGCTCCATCGGAACGCGAAGGCATCCCCGTCAATGAATTTTTTTGTCTGTATTAGCCCGTAATAGGTACTACGATGTAGGCCTTCCAGACTTTGTACAGATTTTTGTTTTGTTTTTGCGATTGCGTAATAGGTACTGCGTAATAGATTTTAACTATCCGCTCTGTGCTAAACACGTCCGTTCACTACGACTGATCAGCAACGACGAGGCTCCTGTAAGACCTAGAAAGCTGAAATTTTGCATAAGCATAGACCAGAGTATTGTATAAACAAATGAATTTTCACGTAGTAATTGTTTGGCCTGTGGTCAGTTCTAGCGCTATCACAAAATTGAGTATTGAATTTGGGCTTTCGGAAGCATCTTATAAGATCAAAAGCTAAAACTTTGTAAATATGAAGTACTATACACGACAAATAGAAAAAGCGAAAAGTAATTTTGAATTCGCTGGTCAGTGTAGTAGTACCTTAATTTTTTTCATTATTTCAAGGGATTTAATAGTTATTTAAGAGCTAATAATCTAAAAATGTAAATTACTTACATAACTTAAAGGGGATGCTAAAATAACTTTTCAATGTCCAACCTGAGGTTGAACTGCTGTGACAAAATCAATTGTTGCACTTTCAGTACTGAAAAAATTCTTTTAAGAACTATGACTACATTCTGAGTTGCATACATACAGATCGCCAAGTGATTTTTGACCACTTGGCCGCTGAGTCTCCTGTAAGAGCTAGAAAGCTGAAACTTTGCATGTGGATAGACTCGAGTGGACTTTTCACACAATCGAATTTTGGCCAGTAGACAGTTCTCGCTATCAAAATCGTGTGTGTTATTTTTATGCTTTAGGAAGTCTCTTACATATATGAAACAATCCTATACAACAGCCAGTAAGGAAAGACAGAAAGTCGGGCGGGGCCGACTATATAATACCCTACACCTCCCTAACAATGCGGAAATGTGCATTGCGATAAGAATTTGGCAGTGTTCATACATGTAATAAGAAAACTCTCTCTGCCGAATTTCGAACAGATCGGGTGTAAAATACGGTTTCTACAGCGCTTACATATCAAATCGGGTGAAACATATATATGGGGGCTATATCTAAATCTGCAGGGATTTTTTCCGAATTTGGTAGTGTTCATTCACGTAATAAGAAAACTCTCTCTTTTGAATTTCGTACTGATCGGATATAAAATACGGGTTTTACAGCGCTTACATGTCAAATCGGGTGAAACATATATATGGGGGTTATATGTAAATCTGAACAGATTTTCTTCGCAGTTGGTAGTGTTCGTTTACGTTATAAGAAAACTCTTTTGTCGAAATTCGAACAGATCGGGTGTAAAATATGGTTTCTACAGCGCTTACATGTCAAATCGGGTGTAAATCTGAACCGATTTTCCCCGAATTTGGCTGTGTTCATTCACTCTCTCTCTGAAAGATTTCGTGCTGATCTGATATAAAATACAGTTTCTACGGCGCTTACATGTCAAATCAGAGGTACATATATATGGGAGCTATATGTAAATCTGAACCGATTATAACCAAATCCAATAGGGATGGTCCTTGGGCCTAAAGAAAGTAATCGGACCATAATTGCGACATGCACTTTGATTACAAGAATACATCTACAGACAGACAGACGGACATAGCTAAATCGACTCTGAAAGTGATTACAAGTCGATCGGTAAAATAAACAATGGGTCTATCTCTTCTCCTTTTGGGTGTTACAAACAAATGCACAAAATCATAATACCCTGTACCACAGTGTGGTGTAGGGTATAAAACGTGCTATGTCCGTCTGTCTGTAGATGTGTTCTTGTAATCAAAGTACAGGTCGCAATTATGGCCCGATCTTGACGAAACTTTACACATATCTTTTTTTTGGCCCAAGGACGACCCCTATTTAATTTGGTTAAAATCGGTTCAGATTTGGATATAGCCCCCATATACATATATGTTAGCCCTGATTTGACATGTAAGCGCTGTAAAAACTTTATTTTATATCCGATCAGTGTGAAATTCTGCAGAAAGAGGCCTCTTATTACATGAAGGAATACTGCCAAATTCGGAGAAAATCGGTTCAGATTTAGATATAGACCCCATATATATATTACCAGTACGAAATTCGGCAGAAAGAGGTTTCTAATTACATGAATTAATACTGCCAAATTTGAGGGAAATCGGTTGAGATTTAGATATAGCCCACATATATATGTTACCCCCGATTTGACATGTAAGCGCTGTAGAGACTGTATTTTATATCCGATCAGTAAAAACATTGGCAGAAAGATGTTTCTCATTACGTGAATTAACACCGCCAAATTTGAGGGAAATCGGTTCAGATTTAGATATAGCCCCCATATATGTATATGTTACCCCCGATTTGACATATAAGCGCTGTAGAGACTGTATTTTATATCCGATCAGTACGAAATTCGACAGAAAGAGGTCTTTTTACATGAATGAGAATTCAGGGAAAATCGGTTCAGATTTATATATAACATCCGTATATATGTTCCTCCTGATTTGGTATCAAAGCGCTAAAGAAGTTGTACTTTACTTCGGATCATTAAAATGTTCCAGAAATATGTTTCTCAATTTAGGAACGAATATTGCTTAATTTAGTGATTATCGGTTCAGAATTAGATAATATGTTCCTACCCATTTACCAATTATTCCAAATTATTATCGCAATGACCCTTATCGCATTGTTAGGGAGGTGTAGGGTATTATATAGTCGGCCCCGCCCGACTTTCTGCCATTCCTTACTGGTTTTGTTTGATTGTGCGCATGCAAAATTAGCAGAGGGTGCAGGGGAAATTTTTAAAATGTCGCAACATGATGTGGTGATATTATTTTTCGGAAACAAAATCACCAATAAACATCACGTTAATAGATTCATGATTTATTTAAGCTATTATTAATTTAACAACTTAGCATATTTTCTTTCTCATGTGATAATTTGATCAGTTTTTATCAATATTTCGAATGAAATAGTTTTCATTTACGAAGTACATACATATATATACTTATATCATTGTGAATCTGTGAATTATACGTTTGCGAGTGATATTATTGATCAATATTTGTTACGATGCCAAGAAGAGGTCATGGTAACATTGGGCGCGACATCAAGAAACCATTACTGAAGTTCACAATGAGCAACGACGATTGAGAAGAAGAGAATACGTTTTTCGAAAGAACTAAAGAGAATCGGAAATGGACAAATGCTCTCAGTGGTTTAATATCGATTCCACCCGTTATTTGAAAATTCACTCCAACAAAAGATGAAATGAAATTCTGATGTGAATAAATTGAATTGGACGTTTCCTGGAGAATTTCATTCATAAAAATTAATCGATACTGTTAAAAATGAAGACTCAATTATCCCGCTGAATTCATAAACTCGTTGGATTTGCCAGCATTCCGCTCCATAGTTTACGTCTTAAAGATGGATCTGTAGTCATTATGTTACGAAATCTTCATGCCCGAAACTGTTCAATGGAACACGATAGATTGTGACGAAGCTAATGAACAATTTGAAGGTGGAAAGGTTTTTGAATGGACCATTCAAGGAGGAAGAATGCTAATTCCTTTGACTTTATCATTCAAGTGAAAACGTCTTCAGTTCCCAGTGAAACTTGCATAAACAAGTCAGAAGGACAATCGCAAGTCAGAAGAACAATCGCTGGAAGTGTGTGGGATAAATCTGGAAAAGTCATGCTTTTCACACGACCAGCAGTATGTGGCGTGTTTTCGAGTTGGCTAACCATCCTCACTCTTCATGTACGTTCCAGAGCATAAAACAAAAATATTGTATATCTGTCAGCATTAAATTCAATAATTACTCATTACTTTTTTTAGATTTCATTAAAACTAATGTTATTCAATTAAATTAATACTTGATTTAATTCTATTTCCAACAAATATTGGACAAAACGAAGTCTGACGAAATATTGGACAAAACGAAGTCTGACGAATCGAGTAGATTGTCTAAATACATTCTCATATATCTTATCTGGATAGTTTTTAATTAATTCCAATCTTCATTTTTTCTTATTAACTAAAATTGAAATGGCTTTTCGATCGAAAAGTTCTCGATATCGAATGCCGTGATTTGGCCCCAGATTTCTTATAAATATCAGTTAACAATAGCTAATTTTGGTTCAAAAAAATCTTGGTGGAATCGTGAATGCTTAAAATTAATGCAACCAAAAATATATTTTGGGCATAGCGAAGTTTGCCGGGTCAGCTTGTAAATTATAAAAAAATGCATACAATTCTTTTTAATATCAACAAAGAAATCATTAAAAATACTCGCGAATTTCTAAATTAAAAAGGATTTATTTTTATTTACCAATCTAGAAGATGAGTTGACTGGTCCGCGACGTATCGGTTCCCCGTACAATGCGTATTGCTGTGACAGCATAATGCATATACGGGTATGATGTATATCACGACAAGAAATGTGGGAAAAATTGAGAATAGCATAAATAAAATGGGTATAACGAGTCCAGCGGTTCCACCTTACGATTTTTACAGTCCGTACACTATAGATGCGCCTTTTTGTACGAAAAAAATTTAGAAATCAATTGATAGTTTTTCAGGATATTCAAGGATTAAAATTGTTTTATATGTTTTCATGTCCTGCCTCCAAAAGGACATACTTATTTTTTGCTCAGTTTCAATATCGTGACTTTACGTCAAGTGGTTAAGAAGAAGCCAAATTTTGAAATTAACATATCTTACACAATTTGTTAGCGAGAGTGCTGTAATTTTGTGCATATGTATCTGGTAAAAGTCTACGTGATTGCTCTTAAAATGGGCGGGAGCGGACCAATGGTCCCGAATTTTGAAAGTGACATATCTTACACAATTTGTTAGCGTGAGTGCTGCAATTTTGTGCATATATATCTGATATATCTTGCACAGTTTGTTAGCGAGAGTGCTGTAATTTTGTGCATATGTATCTGGTGGTAGTCTACGTAATTCGTCCAAAAATAAAGGGGATCGGACCAATCAGCATAAGCTAAATTTTGAAATTAAGATATCTTGCACAATTTGTTAGCTAGAGTGCTGCAATTTTGTTCATATGCATCTGGTAGTACTCGTAGTCTACGCAATTGGTCAAAAAATGGGAGGAATCGGATCAATGGGCGTGGCCCTGCCCGTAAAAGCCACATTGTGAAAGTGAGATATCTTGCACAATTTGTTAGCGAGAGTGCTGTAATTTTGTGCATATGTATATGGTGCAGGCCCGCGCGCAGGTGGGGGGGAGGTGGTCAAACCCCCGCCCCCAAACAGATTTGGAATTACAAATTTTTACTACTGATTTTAACGGTTAAAATGTTTTTCCTGTTCCAAAAAGTAAATCAAAGACTAAAAATGTAACCGTTGTTTACTTTAAAGTTGTATGTCTAAAATTTAGTAAATTGTAGCATATGATGGCAGACATAATTTATTAAAAGGAAGTCAAAGCCTATACAATCCGGAAAATTTGACTGTTTTTAGAGCTTTATCTCAAAAATGACCTCCTTTTATATTAAAAAGTTGTACATCTAAGAAACTGCAAATGTGTGCTTTATTTGCTGTACTCTCTGGAAAATTTTACTATTTTTAAAGTTTTATCTCAAAAATTACATCCTTTTAAATTAAAAAGTTGTACACCTAAGAAATCGCAAATGTGCTACACATTTGTGACTTTCACTTCAGAAAATTGCTGTACGGATTTGTAGTAGATGATAACAAATATCGTTTACGCCAAAATAGTATAATTTATCTTACAGAAAAATGTATATGTGGTTTCTTTGTGAAGTTCATCCTGTGAATATGTTTTATAAAAATTATATAATAAAATTATTCAATAATATATAAAATAATCAGAAAATTGTTAACAGTTTTTTAATGAAAAAAAAAACTATTAAATCACTGAATAAAACTATAATAATTTAAATTTATTATTCGTGCCAATTATTGTTAAGAATTTTCCGGTTTGTAGTAAATATACAATTAGAGCAGCGTTAAAGACAGTAGGGATAGGTAGTACCATATTGTACATTTCATTGTGTATGCCCAAGCGCATTGTACATTTACACATTGTAAACATACATAATACTAACGTTTAGTTCAATTTAAATAAGTGCGTCGAACACGTGACATTCAATTTTAAATCGCGGAGAAGTGACTGTGTCAATTCGTAAAAGTGCTACAACAGGATGGATATTCGACAATATTTTAATAAAACGCAAAGAATTGAGGAGGATGACGTAATAATTATGATATATTTAACTAATAAGCAGAATGTAAAAAACATATGATCATGTTTTATAATACTAGCTGGACCCGGTCCACTTTGTTGCCCCAGATTTCCGATCCCGTCCATTTTTGTATTAATAACGTAGACTGCTGCCATATACATATACACAAAACTCAGCAATCTCTCTAACAAATTTCTCAAGATATATCAATTTCAAAACATTGCTTATGTGGGCGGGGTCACTACCATTGGTCCAATCCCTCCAATTTTTTTACCAATCACGTAGCCTGTCACCAGATAAATATACACAAAATTGCAGCAATCACGCTACCAAATTGTGCTAGATATCTCAATTTCAAAATTTTACCTATATGGGCGGGGCCAATCCCATTAGTGCGAACTCGCCCATTTTCCGATCCCGTCCATTCTTAGACAAATAACTTAAACTGCCACCAGATACATATACACCAAATTACAGCACTCTCGCTAACATATTGTCAATTTAAAATATTGGCATATACGGGCTGGGCTACACCCACTGGTCCTATTCCGCCAATTTTTGTGTCAATCACGTAGACAGCCTCCAGAAACATATACACAAAATTACAGCACTATCGCTTATAAATTGTGCAAGATATCTCAATTTAAAAATTTGTACACAAAATTACAGCAGTTTCGCTAATAAATTGTGCAAGATACTAAATTTCAAAATTTGGCCTATATGGACGGGGCCACGCCCATTGGTCCGATCCCGCCTATTTTTCTACCAATCACGTAGACTGTCACCAGATACATACATATACGCAAAAAGTCAGCACTCTTGCTAACAAATTGTGTAAGATATCTCAATTTCAAAACTTGGCCTATATGGGCGGGACCACGCCCATTGATCCGATCCCACCCATTTTTGCACCAATCACGTAGACTATCACCAGATACTTATACACAAAATTACAGCACTCTCGCTAGCAAATTGTGCAAGATATTTCAAAAATTCCAAATTTGTCATTGTTTTTGTTTTTTGTTATTCGATCTGTTGTGACTTTTCATAGTTTTGTTATTTGACTATTGAGTTCGAGATCGTTGTTTTTGTTTTCTGTTAAACAGAAAAACAAACCTTCTTTAAATAAGAAGAATAAGAAATGTGTGAAATGTATTAAGGGTGGTCACTGGTTGGTGGACGATATCGTTTCGGAAGCTACCAAGCAACCTCATCGGCACCTTGGACAACAACGATCTCGAACTCAATAGTCAAATAACAAAACTATGAAAATTCCAAATTTGGCTAATACGGGCGGGGCCACGCCCATTGGTCTGATCCCGCCCATTTTTGGACCAATCACGTAGACTGCCACCAGATGCATATGTACAAAATGACAGCACTCTCGCTAGCAAAGTGTGCAAGATATCTCAATTTTAAAATTTGTCTTATTGTGGGCGGGGCCACTCCCACTTGGTATATCGAAAATTCAAGTACCCTATTTTCACCACGCCCCACACATGTACATTCTGTGAAAATTTCAAGAAGATCGGTTCAGCCGTTTAGACGTCTATATGGAACAAACAAACCAACAAACACACATTCTATGCCATCAAATGCATATTTACAAAATTACAACACTCTCGCTAACAAATTGTTCAAGGTATTTCAATTTCAGAAATTTGCTTATAAGGGTGGGGCCACGCCCATTGGTACGATCCCAACCCTTTTGGACCATTCACGTAGACTATCACCAGATCGATATGCAAAAAATTACAGCACTCTCGATAAAAAATTGTGCAAGATATGACTCTCAATTTATACTCGCATAGGCGGGGCAACGTCCATTGGTCTGATCCCGCCTATTTTTGGTCGAATCACGTAGACTGTCATCAGATACATATACCCAAAACTGCAGCGCTCACTTAAACAAATTTAGCAAGATATCTCAATTTAAAAATTAGGCTCCTATGGGCGGTGCCGCCCTTTTTTGTGTAATACGTAGACTGCGTGAGATGCACAAAATCACAGCACTCTCGCAAACAAATTGTGCATGATATCTCAATTTCAAAATTTGGTTTATATGGGCGGGGCCAGGCCCTTTGATCCGATCCCGCCACTTTTTAGAACATTCACGTAGGCTATCATAAGATACATATGCACAAAATTACAAAACTATCGCTAAACAATTGGGTAAGACATCTCAATTTCAAAATTTAGTTTATATAGGCAGGGCCACGGCCATTGATCCTATCCCGACCCTTTTTGGACCAATAACGTAGATTACCAGCAGACATCACTCTCGCTAAAATTTGGCTTATATAGGCGGGGCCAATCGCGAATTTGGGCGAATCGCATAGACTGTCATCAGATACATATGTCCAAAACTGCAGCACTCTCGATAATAAATTGTGCAAGATATTTCAATTTCAAAATTTGGCTTATATGGACGTGGCCACGCCCATTGGTTCGATGCCGCTCATTTTTGGACCAATCACGTAGACTACCACCAGATATATATACACGAAATTACAGCACTCTCGGTAAAAAATTGTGCAATATATCTCAATTTCAAAATTTGGCTTATATGGGGGGGCCACGCCCATTGTTCTGATCCCGCCCATTTTTGGACCAATCACGTAGACATATACACAAACTTCCAGCTATCAAATTGTGCAAAATATCTCAATTTAAAAATTTGGCTTATATGGGCGGGGCCACGCCTATTGGTCCGAACCCGCCTATTTTTGGACCAATCATGTAGGTCGCCAACGGTTATATATATACAAAATTCCAGATCTCTCGGTAACATATTGTGCAAGATATCACATTTTTAAAATTTGGCTTATATGGGCGGTGCCACGCCCATTGGTCCGATACCGCCCATTTTTGGAAAAATCACGTAGACTGCTACCAGATACATATACAAAACATTGCAGCACTCTAGCTAACAAATTGTGCAAGATATCTCAATTTAAAAATTTGACTTATATGGGCGGGGCCACGCCCATTGGTCCGATTCCGCCAATTTTTGGACCAATTACGAAGACTGCCACCATATACATATATACAAAATTCCAGCACCCTCGCTATCAAATTGTGCAAAATATCTCAATTTAAAATTTGGCTTATATGGGCGGGGCCACGCCTATTAGTCCGAACCCGTCCATTTTTGGACCAATCATGTAGGTCGCCAACGGATATATATATACAAAATTCCAGGTCTCTCGGTAACAAATTGTGCAAGATATCACATTTTTAAAATTTGGCTTATATGGACAGTGCCAGGCCCATTGGTCCGATCCCGCCCATTTTTGGAAAAATCACGTGGACTGCTACCAGATACATATACAAAACATTGCATCACTCTCGCTAGCAAATTGTGCAAGATATCGAAATTTCGAAATTTGGTCTATGTGGGCGGGGCCACGCCCATTGAGCCGATCCCGCCCATTTTTGGACCAATCACGTAGACTGTCACCAGATACATATACACAAACTTGCAGAACGCACGCTAATGAATTGTGGAAAATATTTCAATTTCAAAATTTGGCGTATATGGGCCCAGTGGTCCGATTCCGCCCATTTTTTGAAAATTCACATAATCTGACACTAAATGCATACACACTAATGGTGTTTTCTTTTCTAAAAAAAGATGTTGCCCTGTCAGAGAGCAGCATAGTAATAATGTCGCCTACGCCCTCCTGTACTGCTGCATTTTTTATAGTCAGAATCGATAACACACGCGGGTATTTAGGCTATTCGCTCGACGCCGAAAAAACATCTGTTTTGTAGCGTCCACCCCTTCGATCAAATGCAGGGCTGAATTGTTGCATTTTTGCCCCGTGCAAGTGCGACATTTTTCACAAAAGAAAACGAAACCCTTTCACAGTGCAGCATTTATTTTACAATCGAAGACAAAAAGGCATTTTTGGGGCGAAAGGCATAAAAAATGTAGCATTTTTTGGCACAAAAGAAAACACCATAAATTTCAGCACTCTAGTTAAAACTTATTCTCAATACCAAAATTTGACCCATTAGGGCGGGTCCACGCCCACTTGATATATCGAAAATTCAAGTACCCTATTTTCACCACGCCCCACACATGTACATTCTCTGAAAATTTCAAGAAGATCGGTCCAGCCGTTTAGACGTCTATACGGAACAAACAAACAAACCCACAAACAGACACTCTCTTTTATATATATAGATGTGTATGTGCGAGTAACGAAATACTTAAACGTCCACAATGATTATTACTATATCCACAATGAATTTTTCTGAATATTATTCATGATTTAGGCTCCACAGAGATGTAATTTGCCCGTCGAAACGAATGATGGCCATATGGAAAAGCCAACTACATCAAACTCTACAGCTTCCAGTAACCCAAACGAAGTATCACCATTTGATATAAGTTTATTCGTGAACAAGTCAGCTTCAGAGAGTATCGACTATATAGAAGGTCTTCATGAAAAAATCTGGATTCCTCCAGATAATTATAGTTTTCCAGTGACTATTTGTTTTTGTATATTTTTCGACCTGTATTTTAAAAATCCAACTTTCTTGGTTACATAAATATAAATGGTTGGCGTACTCCACGAATCATGTCGGTGCTTTCTGTAAAACATGTGTTATTTGGTCCTAGGGATACAGAAGTGCATAACCAAAAACTAGGAAACTTGGTATCAAGGCCATTTAATAATTAGAAAAAAGCTCTGGACGTATTTCGCCACCATTAATGACTCGAATACCATAGAAACCGTGTATTGAGAGCTGAAATGAGATCTAATGTAGAAAAGCAAGCCACAGCGTCCATCGACAAACAATTACAAATTCAGGAAAAGCTGGTCGTAAACGAAAATAGAAAGCATTTGGATGCAATAGTTCAAACAGTAGTCCTTTGTGGTCAACAAGGATTAGCACCAAGAGGAAGTTGTGATACAGGCAGAATCGATTCAAATGAAACTATTCAAAATGATGGCAATTTTAGAGCCTTGCTAAGGTATCGGTCGATAACGGATTCAAATTTGAATAGTCACTTGACAAATTCACCACGAAACGCAATGTATATAAGCAATCGTGTTCAAAATGAAATTATAAGTATTTGTCACACTCTTATACACCGACAACTTATTAAGACAATCAATAATTCCAAAGCTTGCACCGTCATGGTGGACGAATAAGCAGATTTTTCGGGGGTTGAGCAAGTGTCAATGTGTACCCGGTACCTTAAGGAAAACGATGGGCGATAAAAAATTTGCGAAGATTTTTTGAGTTTCGTCCCAACAAAAAATAAAAAGCAAAAATGAAAGCGGTATTGCGCAACTCGATGGGTAGAACAACATGAGTCTGTTTAAATATATCTTCACCTACAACTAGCCGTTATCGAGGCTTTGGAATGCATCTACAACACCTGGTCTGTTCAGAAAACTACAACATCTGCATTTCAGTTGTTGATGACTATTAAAACGTTGGATTTTCAAGTTTCGGTCCACGTAGTTCATTCAGTTCACTGCTTGGCATTATCATTAAGTCGCGTTCTTCAAAGTGAAAATCAAGATTTAGCTGAAGCCGTCCATCTGGCTGAAAATTCGAAAAAGGAATAGATGGACTGCGCGAAAATTGTACTCACCATTTTAGAGCGATTTTTTCGTCTATTAAAATATTTTGGGAAGAACAGAACATTCAAATCAAGAAACCAAGGATGGCGGCCCGACAAAGCCATCGTAGCAATGTTGATGCAACAAATATTGAAGAATATTACAAGATTTCGACCTTTATTCCATATCTAAATTTATTCATCACTCATCTCGAAGATCGCTTTCTGAAACACCGTGGAATTTTGTCAAATTTTCAATGTCTTTTTCCAACTAAAATGGCAATACTGAATGAAGAAAATTATAAACAATTATTTGAAAAATATTCATCAATTTTGCCTGATAGTTCTTTTGAAGTGTGGATTAGTGAAGTGGAGCTTTGGAGAAGAAGAATTGAAGCGGAGAATGTCAGAAATTCCCTGGAAGCTCTTGATATATGTAATATAGAAGCATTTCCAAACGTTCACAAAATATTGACAGTGATGGCGGAGTTTCCTGTGAAATCGTTTAAATGGATTGGCTTCCCTGAACATTCATCGAGACATTCCAGTAGATGTTAACTCAGTATTAGACGAATTTTTTATTTCGCCTCGTCGTGTCAATTTATTAAAACATTAATACAATTTATATATGATTTAAATTAATACAATTCTTAATGAAAATATTACTTAAGTATTTTTTAATAATCACTATAAATATATGTATATGGATAAGCCACATTTTGAAATTGAGATATCTTGCACAATTTGTTAGTGAGAGTGATGTAATTTTGTGCATATGTATCTGGCTGTAGTCCACGTGATTGGTCCAAAAATGGGCGGGATAGGACTAATGGGGGTGGCCCGCCCATATAAACCAAATTTTAGAATTGCACAGTTTATTAGTGAGAGTGCTTTAAATTTGTGTATATTTGTATATATCTGGGAGCAGTCAACGTGGTTGGTTCAAAAATGAGCGGGATTGGACCAATGGGCGTGGCCCCGCCCAAGTGAGACAAGTTTTGAGATTGATATATCTTGAACAATTTGTTAGCGAGAGTGCTGTAATTTTGCGTATATTTATTTGGTGGCAATATATGTGATTGATCCAAAAATGGACGGGATCGGAAATCTGCCAGCTAGTTCAAGTTTAAGTATATTAAAGCAAATATTTTATGGCTCTATGCTCCACATTGGAACGAGAGGAATAAATATATAAAGAAAATATTCGAGAATTGGATTGAGCTGTTTTCATAACTGATTATGAAACTAGTCTAAGAAGTCCAATTAGTGCCGAGTTTCATTGCACTCAAGTTATTCGGTGTACAATAGTTATGAAAAACAAAGAACTAGATAAATATATTCGACAAAATAAGAAAGCATCGCTCGAATATTATAAGCTTCTTTTACTCCCACATCTACCGGCATCCCATATTGAAAAAAAAGATACTATTTAGCAATTCGACCATCATTTCAATTTCATACCGTTTTTGGAATTACTTGTTACGAACACAATGGATAGGAAAGGTAAGTCTTTTTAAATAATAATATATTTCAAGGCCTCACAAGAACTGCAAAGTGGAAAAATTGCAGCTTCCTTTTTAGAATCGATTGGCATTTCCGAAAAACAGCATTTATTCTCAAGTGGAGCCTGAGGATGACATATTCGAAAAAATTGCATATTTAGAGGAAGAGAGTAAGGAATCAGATGAAGATAGGCTCACATAATGCATGCCATCGGTACCTGGGAAACAATTTTTGTGCGCCCAATTTTGTGCAGCGTCTCCAAATTCAGTGAATGGGCTCTGTAAAATCTCAATGAAAATCCGAAGGAGTAACCTAAGACCCTTAGTATGTTCGGCGGAAATCCGCTTTGGGTCATTTTAAGTTATTTGAGCAATGTCCGTCCGTCCGTCCGTCTGTCTGCTGGCTGGTGCGCACGATAACTCTCGAAAGAAGTAACCGATTGACTTCAAATTTGGTATGCGGTAATATTTTTCTCTATCTCCGGCTAAGTTCGAAGATGTGCAATATTGGTCTACACCTTCTAATACCTCCCCCACAAAGGGTTAACTTTTAGGGAAATATTGATTCTTTAATACCTTCTATACTACTTACTCGAATCTTTTGAAATTGCACACATAGTATTAGTTTGTTAGTCGCTAGCACGTCAAGAAAAATGAGCGTAGTGGCCCCTCCCTTGTTGGTACCTCCCACACAAATGGACCATTTTACACCAAAAGTTACCAGCTTATAACTTTAATACCAGTGCATACAAATACGTGAAATTTTGTACAGTATAATACTTTTATAGTACCTAGAGTCCAGAAAAAAGTGGGCGTTATTGGCACGCCCCTTTTTGTACCTTCCACACAAATGGACCTTTTTGTACCAAAAGTTAACAGCTTTTAACATTAATATCAGTGCATACAAATACTTAAAATTTCGTACAGTGTAATGATTTTACAGTACCTAGAGTCGAGAGGAAAGTGGCAGTTATTGGCACGCCCTTTTTGATACCTCCACCAAAAGTGACAGCTTATAACTTTAATACCAGTGCATATAAAAACTTGAAATTTTGTACAGTGTAAAGCTTTTATAGTATCTAAATTCCAGAGAAAAGTGACCGTTATTGGCACGCCCCCTTTGTTACCTCCCACACAAATTTACCATTTTGTACCAGAAGTACTTTTAACTTTAATACCAGTACATACTTTAAAGTTATTAAATGCAATTTGAAATGATAATAATTTAATTAAAACAAAAAAATAAATAAATTTACGAATATTTTTTGGGACTCAAGGTGAGGGGATTCATAAGTCGGTTTACCCGACTGAATTTTCTTATTTGTTTTATATATTATTTACATATATTTGTACTTTCTATTATAACTACAATTTTTTTATGTTAATTAATTTTTGGAAACATTCCAAGTTTCATCAAAATCTGAAAAAGTTGTCACCAAACTTTACAAGATACCAATAACTTTAATTTTATAAATTTGGTCGGCTACGACGGATTTTGGTCGGCTTTAGGGAAAATTTTGGTCGGAAAATTTTTTTTCCAGTGGCAACACTGGTGAGTGGATAATTACTGAAAAGTATTTTAAAACAAGTAAAAATGTGGCCCGTCTGAATCGTATATACCCAAAATCATGGATCGCAATAAATTATGTAATATAAACCAGTAAGGAGAGGCAGAAAGTCGGGCGGGGCCGACTAAAAGTTAAATGTTAAGATTTTTCTTTATTAATTCATCAATTCCTAATCATTCATGGATGTGTACAATTTATATTACAGTAACCTATTGAATTACAAAGAGAAATATAAATATTTATTTTTTGACAATGTTATCATTTAAACGTCTGTCAATTAACATAGTTTTACCTAATTTTACATAATACGGACTAGCAACCCTCATGTATCAAATATTGCCTGTATTTCGTGGCGATTTTTAAATAATTAAGCAGGTTGTCCCATGTCTCTTCATATTGCCCGTTCAGAATTGCAACCATTTCCATATTGTTGAGATAACTTTTTTTGAATGCTCTTAATCTGAATTCTTTCAGCACCGGACAAATTCCTATAAAATGTTCCAAGGTTTCTTATTCTTGTAGGTTACAGAGGGTGCACTTTTTTTCTTCTTCTTGATTTCCATATATGGACGCATTGATATTTATCACCCCGCTTCTAGCTTTAAATATCAGCTTGATATCTTCTAGGTTGGTTTTATCGTTATTATACAGATAACCTTTTGTATAATCCAGGGACCTGTATAGTCTGGTACTATTAGCCTTTCTTTGCAGGTAGTTATGTAAATTTTTAAGTTTTATTGCGACCATTAATCTACTGCTAAATGTACTCCACTCTTCTTGTGTTGGGTTAATTCCCGGCCATTGTATATTCACACTTTCAGCTATCTCCCTGAGACCCTTTACCCAGAAAATTTCTTTTTCCAACAACATATGTGTTAATTGATTTGGCAGCCTGTTCGGGGAGTACTTATTCAATATTTTGCCAATGTAGTTCAAATGCAGATTAAGCGTGTACATGTGAGTTTCTTCTACAGCAGTTTCTAACATAAGAATATAACTAGGCGTGTTTTTCGGTAATTGTAAAATCTTCTTTAAAAAATACCTTTGCAGTTTGTCTACATCTTCGAAATGTCCGAAGCCCCATACTTGGGAGGCATATGTCTGTATTGATCTGCACATCGCTGTAAACACTTTCCATTTCTTACTTAAATTTACAGATTTTTTCCCAATCAGATCCTTCCATGTTGAGTTGATTGCATTTTTTGCCTGTATATTTATAATTTCGATGTGTTTGGTGAAGCTTAGTTTTGGAGTGAATGTAACACCTAAATAAGAAAATTCGAGAATATTTTTATTTCTTCTCCACCATAGGTCCACTTTTCATTTTGGCTAAGTCTACCGCCTCTGCGAAATACCATAATTTGCGATTTATCCAAGTTTAGTTCTAGGTTCCAATTTCTACAGTATGTTTCCAAGTTGTTTATCATTTGTTGCATTATAGTAACATCATCTGATAGCATAACAATTTCTTGAATTTGAATTCCACCTTGTATATAGTCGTGCATATCATTTATATATAAAGCAAATAGTAATGGGGATAAGAGGCACCCCTGCTTTACGCCCGAGTTGGTTTGAAAATAATCGGACAGTTCTTCCCCAGTCCAAACTGCATACCTTGTATCAGCGTACACATTTTCGATCAGCCTGACGAATTTATAGGACACTCCTGTTTCGTAGAGCTTGTATATTAAAGCTTGTCTCGATACCTTATCGAATGCCGCTCGGAAGTCTATAAAAAAGCCATATACCTTTTTCTTTTCTGAAAAGTGTAGACTGACTATAGCTGACAGATTGTATATGTGGTCGGTAGTGGAATAACCTCGCCTAAAACCTGCTTGGTATTCTGTAATTATATTTTGAGACTCCAAACAGTTCAACAATCTTTCGTTTAAAATGCCCATCATAAGTTTTGCCACACAATTCATAAAAGAGATTCCCCTATAGTTTTCCGGCTTCTCAAAACTTCCTTTCTTATGTATCGGGAAGATAATTGTCTTACTAAATGCGTCGTTAATACCACCTCTTTCAAAGATATGATTGTAGATATTTACAAGCTGCTGCAAAAAAATTTCCGGTGCATTTTGATAAAATTCATAAGGAACCCTGTCCTCTCCTGGTGCTTTGTTATTTTTAACTTTTCGTAATTGTGACTTTAGTTCTTCTATTGAGAAAGGTCTATCCAGAAACTCAACTTCATAAAACATGCATTTTTGTTATTGATGGACTGGAGCGGAGCAATTGTTCAAGGTATGTTTTGAATTGGTCTGCCGACAGAGTTGA
The DNA here is from genome assembly GCA_963930755.1 of Eudasyphora cyanicolor. Taxonomy (NCBI): domain Eukaryota; kingdom Metazoa; phylum Arthropoda; class Insecta; order Diptera; family Muscidae; genus Eudasyphora; species Eudasyphora cyanicolor. The sequence goes on from OZ005737.1 coordinate 99,951,069, forward strand.
GCTAATTTGAAATTTGTTGCTTCTTATTTCATTGACACACTTCCACCAATCCTTACTGCCATTTATATTGTTAATACGGTTCACAAGGCTTTCATAATATTCTCTTTCACTTTTGCTACATATGATTCTATACATTTTCTTTTCTTTTATATAATTACTTTTATCATTTATATTGCCAGTTCTCCTATATTTATTGAGAAGTTTAAACGTTTTGATCCTAGAATCGTTGCAGCTTTTATTGTACCACTTTTGCTTCGGTTTGTATTGTATCTTTCTTGTGGTTAATTCCTTTGTTGATTTTGTGATAATGTTGCACATATCTCTGAGAGTGGGGTTTGGATTTAATCTTAAAAGAGTTTCGGTATTGTGTCGTAGTTTCGACTGGTATTGGTCTTAATGTGTGTCCTTCCATTGCACTTTGGGCAATAAGTTGAGTTGTTTTATACCATTTTCGAACCCATTTATTTCCATATTGAGTGCTATAGGCATATGATCGGACCACACTTCTTCATCTACTATAAATCTTAAGACTTTGCATAACAATTCATGAGAGACCGCGCAGATGTCGTTCACTGAATCTCCCATGTTACTTAAATAGGTCAAATTACCAATCTCATCACCAAGAGTTCTTCCATTTAAAACAAGCATGTTGTAATCTGTCAGGAATTCCAATACCTGTAGTCCTTTTCGATTTATAGTATTATCTTTGGATTTTCTTCTCTCGAGGCCAGAGTAAAAAAGTTCTTGATATACGTGCCCAATGTCTTGCTGGAATTCTCCGATTCTATTATTTAGATCTCCAATCACTATTGGGTTAACAATATAGGTGTTCAAGAAAACGTTCGAAAGATTTTCATATTCCAATCCCCATGTTGCTGGTCTTAAGTATACAGGGATCAATGTAAATTCTAGTCTGGAACTAAAGAATTTGAAAATATTTATCTCAAATAATTTTTGAACTTCGTATCTAAATCCGATATTTCTAAGACTGGTGCTTATTCCAACCAAGAGTCCCCCACTTGCTCTTCCATATCTATTTAATTTTTGGGCTGCCTCAAAATGTAAGTGAAATCCCTTAAAATAATTTCTTATTGCTTCAATTTTATTTTCTCGCAGGTGTGTTTCAATCAAAATAAAGATGTGAAAACTTTGTATATATTTAAAGAATGATGGAAATAAGTATTTATGCTCAAGACCGTTGACATTATACGATAATATAGAAATTTCATATTTTCTGCTGTTGTAAACGTTCTGCGATGTTTGGGTATGTCCCGCTGCATGTTGGTTGTAGTTCAGGATATTATGGAAACTTTGAGATAACTGAGGTTGGTTTTCTAGTTTTTTGTTGTTGTTTCCGGCTACTAAATCACCTTCATCATTCCATCTGAACCAGCTTTCTTCTTTTGTTGGCTTTTTGGTGGCATGTCTATATAATACCCTATATATAATACCCTACACCTCCCTAACAATGCGATAAGGGTCATTGCCATAATAATTTGGAGTAAATGGGAAACGATAATCGCTAAATTAAGCAATATTCGTTCCTAAATTGAGAAACATCTTTCTGGAAAATTTTAATGATCGGAAGTAAAATACAACTTCTATAGCGGTTTGATACCAAATCAGGAGGAACATATATATGGAGCTTTAATATAAATCTGAACCGATCTTCCCTGAATACTTATTCATGTAAAAAGACCTCCTTCTGTCGAATTTCGTACTGATCGGATATAAAATACAGTTTTTACAGCGCTTTCAGGTCAAATCGGGGGTAACATATATATGGGTGTTATATCGAAATCTAAACCGAGTTTCTCCGAATTTGGCAGTATTCCTTAATTTAGAAAGAAACCTGTTTTTGCCGACTTTCGCACAGATCGGATATAAAATACAGTTTTTACAGCGCTCACATGTCAAATCGGGGGTAACATATATATGGGGCTATATCTAAATCTGAACCGATTTTCTCCGAATTTAGCAGTATTCTTTCATGTAATAAGAAACCTCTCTTGCCGAATTTCGCACTGATCGGATATAAAATAACATTTTTACAGCGCTTACATGTCAAATCGGGGGTAACGTATATATGGGGGCTATATCTTAATCTGAACCGATTTTTTTCAAATTTAAAAGTGTTCATTCATATAATAGGAAACCTCTTTCTGACGAATTTCATACTGATCGGATATAAAATACAGTTTTTACAGCGCTTACATGTGAAATCGGGCGTAACATATATATGGGGGCTATATCTTAATCCAAACCGATTTTCTCCGAATTTAGCAGTATTCCTTCATGTAATAAGAAACCTCTCTTTGCCGAATTTCGCACTGGTCGGATATAAAATAACATTTTTACAGCGCTTACATGTCAAATCGGGGCTAACATATATATGGGGGCTATATCTAAATCTGAACCGATTCTAACCAAATTCAATAGGGATCGTCCTTGGGCCAAAAAAAGATATGTGTAAAGTTTCGTCGAGATCGGACCATAAATGCGACCTGTACTTTGATTACAAGAATACATGCACAGACGGACAGACAGACAGACGGACAGACAGACAGACGGACAGACGGACATAGCTAAATCAACTCAGAAAGTTATTCTAAGTCGATCGGTATAATAAACGATGGGTCTATTTCTTCTCCTTTTGGGTGTTACAAACAAATGCACAAAGTTATAATACCCTGTACCACAGTGTGGTGTAGGGTATAAAAATTAGTGAAGTTTCAAAATTTACAAAATTTCAGCATAATACCAGAAATCTAAATTAAATTTTCACCGCTGAATCTACCGGTATTTGACATGCTATACAACTAGTCAAGGATACTAAACGGTAAACTATAATTTTTACCGATAGTCTATCTGCACTAAAAACTGTCTTAAATTGGGCCTAACAGTTAGAGATTTGGTAATAGCCAACAAAAATAAAATTATTCTTTGCTGGGAACCTGGATACGTCGGTCTAACTGGTAACAATTTTGCGGACTCCGCAGCTTTATTACTGATGCAATTATTGAAAAACAGTATAAAAAAAAAGAAATTTCAATTGTGCTTACGCAACATTTTTCGGACAACAATAAATTCTTTCAACACCAACACTACAATTATATAAACCACTAGATCATTGCTCCGATATATCCTACTAATATTGATAAAAGTAAGATTAGCAAAAATTCTTTCCCCAGGGCCGATATTTTAGACCACTACAAAACACATTTGTCGAACCTGAAATAAATACTTTAAAATTAATTTTTATTACAATATATTCGTCTACAATTTCGATCGATCTGCTTTCAGCGATCATCATAAATATTTGAATTCACAATCGTCAACTTTCAGTAATTTACTTTGATATTAAACTTAAAATTATTCTGATAATACGAATTAAATATTCTAGAATAAAAAGGACCAAAATGGAATTGGTCCGACCATCCGACAAAATATAAAAATGCAATATCCATCCGACCAAATTTTGTCGGAAATGACCAAAACGGCAACGCTGATGCTGACACACATATCCGTGGTGTTGGGAAATATGTATAGGGGGAGCATTGATAGGTTGGAACCCGATGTCAGATAGAATTATAACAGCCGGACCGAAAAACAAAAACAAGTACATTACTAAAGCACAGTGTTATGCGCCGACAGAGGATATCAGTCAAAACCAGAAGGATGAATTCTATAGCTGGTTGGACCACACTCTTCACAACACTCCGAACAAGGATATCACTATATTAATTCACAGATCGGACAGAACAATACGGATTATTAAAACGTTATGGGCAAGCGCGTCACTGGATCGTACAAAAAGAACGGGGAACTATTTATCGACATTTGCAATAACTACAATCTTAAAATAGGACGATCGGGTTTCCCACATAAAAATTGCCATAATTACTCATGGAAATCACCAGCTGGAAATTTTCTATCTCAGGTAGACCATATTTGTATTTCCCGGAATTACTTCAACATTTGATGCGACGTAAGAAACTGAAGAAGCGCGGAACTTCGTTTTGATGTTTGGCCTAAAAAGAAAATAACCCAGCTACAAAAGAAGTACGATGTAGACAAACTTCGCAGAAAAGGAAATCTGATTAATTGCAAAAATTTCGGAGTATATCATTAACACCAACTGTGGCGAAGATATTCAACAAGATTATTCTAGATAGAATATCCGAACCACTTAACAAATTAATTTCCCCAACTCAAACTGATTTTTTACCACAAAGGACTTGCATTGACCAAATAAATACACTGCGAATACTGATAGCGCAATCATTTCAATATTCCATGCCTCCCTTTTTATAACATTTATCGACTTTGAGAAGGCGTTTGATGCCCTTAAAGAGATTTCATATAGAATGCGCTATAAGCCCGGGATATAGCAGACAAAATCATCAAATTTATTAAAAACAGCTGCGAAGGATGCGTTTCTCGAGTACTTCATGCAAGAAGTATATGCCAGGCCTTCACCGCCAAGAGCGGCGCGAAACAGGAATGTGCACTTTCTCCATTGCTTTTTATTACAGCGATGCCACCAGTTGTCGGCAGCAGGCATTAACTGGAGGCTTAAAGATAAACTTACGGAACTCGCATATGCGGACAATGTAGCACTCCTAGCAGTCATATGATACGATATGCAGAACAAAGTTAGTAGCCTTACTAAATAAAATCTTAATATTCAATAGCTGCGTAAAACCTGTTTTGCTCTATGGTTGCGAAATATGGCTTGTGACAAATTGTACTACAAATAAAGTACAAACATTCATGAACAGACGCCTAAGGACCATACTCAGAATATGATGGCCATATACACAAGTAACGAGCAACTATGGCAAAAAACAAAGCAAGCTGGCATTGCGAATGATTTTCGGCTAAGAAAATATTGATGGTTGGGACATACACTCTGAAAAGACTCTGAATGCTGCACTGTCATGGAACCCACAAGGCACAAGAAGTAGAGGTCGCCCGAAGTGAACAATTCACAACGAGACATCCAAATCGATTAACGAGTTGAGATATATCGCACGAAATATAAATAGTTGGGAAGATTATATAAACCGAATATGTCAATAATTTTTAAAGGTATACATATAAACCAGTAAGGAAAAACAGAAAGTCTGGCGGGACCGACAATATAATACCCTAAACCTCCCTAACAATGCGAAAATGGGCATTGTAATAAGAATTTGGCAGTGTTCATACATGTAACAAGAAAACTCTCTCTGCCGAATTTCGTACTGATCGGATATAAACACGGCTTCTACAGCATTTACATGTCAAATCGGGTGAAACATATACATTGGGGCTATATCTAAATCTGAACTATATTTGGTTGTTTTCATTCATGTAATAAGAAAACTCTCTCGAATTTCGTACTTATCGGATATAAAATACGGCTCTATAAAATAAACCCCAATGAAATAACACCCAAAAATAAAATGAAATAAACCCCAAAAAATTATAGATGAAATAAATCCCAAAATGTTGGGAAATTTGTTTGGAAATTCTTTTATTTTTTACTTGGGATTTATTCCGTTCCTGTAAAACTCCCAAAAAAGGTCCAATATTAAATACAAATTAAATTAATACTTATTTTAACACCAAACAATTGCAAATGAAATCGCGCAGGGCTTAATCAGTGATATGCTATTGGAAATGGTGTAATGAGACGCAGAAAAAATTGATTTGAAAATCTTACTTTGTATGGAGGATAATATATTTGCTGTAAAGCGCCGCAGGCAAAACAATGTATTTAGAAATCGCGCGTCTTGTAAAATTTTCAAATATTGTTTTTGCCTACAAGACTTTATTTTAGATAATTATATAGTATGCTTTAATCATTTCAATGTTTCAGGATGTGCAGTAATGTGCCTCAGACAAAAAATTTTATTTTGATAATGCGATTTCCAAATAAAATCTTTTGTTTAAGGCGCATTACAGCAGATATATCCTTCATACAAATTCGTGTGAACGATTTTCAAATGATTTTTTTCCTCGGGCGCATAACAGCATTTCCTACAGCATACAAATGGTTATCATACATAATATATCATTTGATATATTACACGAACTTACTTCGCCATTTCCATGATCCATTCAAGTAGATTTGCTTGCTAATAGTTGCGGATCTTTATGTAACACATATACGCTTCGTATATTGGTGGATAACAGCGAGCAGTTTAAGCGGCCTCACAAGAACTGTTAAGTGGAAATATTATACCTTCCATGGCATGTGTTGATGTAATTTTATATAAGAATAACAATTGGGAGTTATTTCATTGGCGCTTATTTAATTTTTTTTCTTGGGTAAATATTATTTCTTGCGAAATAAATCCCAATATCTGGGACTTATTTCATTTGCTCTTTGGGGAGTTATTTCACTATTTTGGGATAAATTTCACATTTTGTTTTGGGAGTTATTTTATTTTTTTGGGAATTATTTCATTGGGATTTATTTCATTGGGGTTTATTTTATAAAGCCTATTTAAACAGACTCATGTTGTTCTACCCATCGAGTTCGCAATACCACTTTAATTATACCCTCACTTTAGTGATACGAGGGTATATACCATTTGCTACGGCCAAAAGTGTAACATATCGAAGGAGTGATCTAAAACCCTAAGTATGTTCGACAGATATTCGTTTTGAGTCATTTTAAGTCGAGTGAGCAATGTCCGTCCGTCCGTCTATCTGTCTGTTTGTCTGCTGGCTGGTGCACACGATAACTCTCGAAAGGTGTAACCAATTGACTTAATATTTGGTATGTGGTAATATTTTTTGCTATCTACGGCTAAGTTCTAAGATAGGCCATATTGGTCCACTCCTTCTGGTACCTCCCACACAAAGCGTTAACATGTATTGAAATATTGATTCTTTACAAACTTCTATACTACTTTGTACAGTGTAATGCATTTATGGTACCGATAGGTCAGTAAAAAGTGGTCGTCTTGGCACACCCCTTTTGGTACCTCCCACACAAAGGTGCCATTTTATACAAAAAGTGCATATCACTAACTCACTTCAAGATTGACATAACTCAAAATTTAAAATTTTTGAGGTTGCCTTACAAAAAAGCGTATTTTGCAAATGTTCATAAATTAATCTCTACGAAATTTGGTCTATAAGTAAACAACCATATTTCGGATTATTCAAGCGTATTTAAAAATCTTATTTCATCTTACTTATCTTTTTATACGGACTTAAAGTTACGCATCTTGGCAATTTTTAATTTTGAGCTATGTCACTCTTGAAGTGAGTGAGCGATATAAATACTCAACATTTTTGCACAGTGTATAGTTTTTAAAATTTCTATAGTCCTGTTAAAAATGGGAATTATCACCAGACCAGTTTTAGTTCCTCCCATACAAAATATATTTATATTTATTACTATTGGCATTATAAAAATTAAATAACATTGCTGACAAAGTGAGGGTATACCTAAGTCGGTTTACCCGACTGAAATTTCTTACTTCTTTTAGCTTTTTATCATCACGGAAATTGTTGTTACTAGAAATATTTGCCTTTTAGAATATTGAAAAAACTGTTATATGGTTTGGATAGTGCCGAGACAATCAATGTACAGACGATTGTCAGGTCGGACAACGTCATCAACTCTGTTAAAGTGCTGCCCATGTATTGGACAATGGCAAACTGTTAAGCAAAAGTTCAGACAATTGCAGGAAAACCTCTAATTTTCATATATGTATTTACAATATATTTTGTAAATATTTATATAGATGATTGCCAATAAAAATATTATATAGACAGTGCTGCCAATAAAATATTTATCTGACAATGGCCCCATTGCATAAATATATTCTAAATCAGGGATGTAACGAATATTCGGATAATAAATATGTATTATTCGTTTTCGCAAAAATATATTTCAGTATTCGCTTCCATTTGTTAAAAGTGTTAAATCTCCTTATTCCCTTCACACAATTTGAAGATATTAATACCAATGAAAACCTCTACCACTTCTCTTCAAAACAGTTGAAGAAATATGTTTGTCCTTGTGGTAACAGGAGGTAAAACTATGGAAAACATTCTTAATACTTGAATATCCTGGAAAAGTATCAATTCAGTTCCTTAAATTTGTTGCTACTAAAGGGTCAAACTATATTCGTTTTCGCAAAAATTCATATTTCACTATTCGCTTGCGCATTCGCAAGAAATATATTTCAATATTCGCATTCGCTTTCGCTAAAGTCACTTTCGTTACATCCCTGATCTAAATAATCAATAACAGACGATTCAATAATAACTTCAGCCAAAGCTTTTCGATCGAACTGTTTTTTTGGAACGAAACTTTAAAAATCTTAGCAAATTTTATATCATCCATCGTTTTCATTTACCGGATACACATTTAAAATTGCTCAACCCTTGAAATATCAGCTAATTCCTCCGTCATGATGGCGAAACTTTGGAATTATTGATAATCTCAACAAGCTGTCGGTGTATAAGAGTGTGAAGCTATGTACACACGATTGTCAGATCGGACAACGGATCGGTAGAGTGCTGCAAATGTATGGACAATGACAGATTGTTGGGCAAAGGTGAATTGTCAGTTCAGACGATTGCAAGAGTTGCCAATAAAATGTTTCTCTGACAATGGCGCCATTGTCACATGCATAAACAAAAGTGTCTGCACAATATCTCGGAATGGCAAAGTTGTGTGTTTACACTATTGCCAGATGTCTAACAATATTATTGTCTTACAATAACTTTTCTGCCAACGTTGCATGACAAAAATTGTATGTTCACATGGTTGTAATTTAAATTTTTTCCGCCACATTCCTGACAATATTGTTAGATCTGACAATCGTGTGTACATAACTTGACAAATACTTTTAATTTCAGTTTGAACACGATGTAAGCATATATGTACATTGCATTTCGTGGTGAATTTGTCAAGTGACTATTCAAATTTGAATCCGTTATCGCCCGATACCTTAGCAAGGCTCTAAAATTGCCATCATTTTGAATGCTTCCAAATGCTTTCTATTTGCGTTTACGAACTGCTTTTCATGAATTTGTAATTGTTTATCGATGGACGCTGTGGCTTGCCTATCTACTTAGATCTCATTCCAGCTTTCAATACACTGTTTCTATGATTTTCGAGTGATGAGCGGCGGCGAAATACTTCAAGCGCTTTTTATAATTAGTAAATGGGCTTGATACCAGTCAAATTTTCCGGATAGTATAGGCTTTGACATACTTTTACTAAATTATATCTGTCATAATATGCTACATTTTAGACATAAACCTTTAAAGTAAACAACGGTTCAATTTTTATACCCTCTACACTAGGCCGGGTCGATTTGTGGGGAGGGAAAAAAAGTCGCCATTGCTCAGTGAAAATCGTATTCTAAGGATCAAAATAAGAAACTTTGCCGAAGGAACCATACCTCTAAAACGAATCCTGATGTCCCGGAATTTGGGTCGAACTTTTGGGTAGTGGCAAATTTTGAAAAATCCCACTTTGACCCATTTAGAGTGCTCCAATCGAGTCCAAATGTATGACCTACCCCCACTAACTTTGGAGGCCCGACCAACCCATGCCAGTGGCATACCGCCTGGAACCCCCTGGGGGTTCCATACATTTGGACTCGATTGGAGCACTCTAAATGGGTCAAAGTGGGATTTTTTCCGGGACATCAGAATTCGTTTTAGAGGTATGGTTCCTTCGGCAAAGTTTCTTATTTTGATCCCTAGAATACGATTTTCACTGAGCACTTCACTGAGTGGGGGTCGGTCATACATTTGGACTCGATTGGAGCACTCTAAATGGGTCAAAGTGGGATTTTTTCCGGGACATCAGAATTCGTTTTAGAGGTATGGTTCCTTCGGCAAAGTTTCTTATTTTGATCCCTAGAATACGATTTGCACTGAGCAATGGGCGATTTTTAAATCGACCTGCCCTACTCTACACACTGTGATCCAGGGTATTATGAGTTTGTGCGTTTGTTTGTAACACCCAGAAGGAGAAGAGATATACCGATCGACTTGGAATCACTTCGATTTAACCATGTCCGTCCGTCTGTATATGTATCGTTGTAATCAAAGTGCAGATCGTATTTATGGTCCGATTGTGATAAAATTTAGAACAGTGCTCTTTTTTGGCCCAAGGACGATCCCTATTGCAATTGGTCAAAATCGATTCAGATTTAGCAGTACGAAATTTGGCAGAGAGATTTCTCTTATTACATAAATGAACATTACCAAATTCGGGGAAATTCACTTCATATTTAGATATAGCCTCCATATATATGTTTCACCCGATTTGACATTTAAGCGCTGTAGAAACCGTGTTTTATATCCGATCAGTACAAAATTCGGCAGAGAGAGTTTTCTTATTACATGTAAGAGCCAAATTCTTATCGCAATGCCCATTTTCGCATTGTTGGGAAGGTGTAGGGTATTATATAGTCGGCCCGCTCGACATTCTGTCATTCCTTACTGGTTTTAAACAAAAAAGTAATGAGTATAATATCCATCAAGACGTCACGGCGCTACGGCCCACAGTGGGTCCACGGCCGTAAGTCACCGACTTTTCAAAAAGGGTTTTTTGGCGCATATTTTCCATATTTAAAAAATTAAAATGTTTACACATACCAAATAATGTTGAAAAACACTAAATTATTATTAAGTAAAAAAGGAACTAAGTTCCTAAACTCTTTATCATTTAGAAAAACACTTCCATACCTCCATTCTAAAACATGCTAAGTCGACTTAGCATGTTTTTAGGGAGATTGCATTTTTAATTTCTAAATATTTCGAATTATATTCAGTCAAACTTTGGTGTTTATCCGTCAACCCAATCAAAAGTTATTCACAAAATAGTACAGGTCGTTCGATTTGCAATATAAAGGAATTCCATACAAATATAAAAAATTCATCAAACTTTCATCGCCTCGCCTGAAAAACTACCTTTTTGCACTTAGCATAGTTTAGAATGGAGGTATCGACTTGTAAACCACAAAATGTTATAGCAAATAGACATATCAAATCAATTAAAAAAACAAATGGGTAATTCCAACGGCAGTCGACCCACTTTTAAACACGACCCCCTCCTATTTCGATGAAATTTTGTACACGCTATCTCCTAGTGTGTACAATTTGTATGATGTCTATATTTAGTCCAAATTCGTCATGGTTCTTGTTTAACAGCGTCCGAAAGTTGGTCGAATCTCTACTTTTTTCTTAAAGGATACTGAATTCAACAGAACTTAAGAACTCGTTATCCGATTTCAACGATTTTAGTGTCATTGTAACTGGCCACTCTCGTACTTCAAAATTAATCATTTAAAAAAATGATTGTCTTTGTCGAAGAACATTAAAAATCTAAAAAATTTTTTAAGCCTTCAATATCTCGAAATGCTCCCAATTTTTTATACCCTACACCACACTGTGGTACAGGGTATTATAACTTTGTGCATTTGTTTGTAACACACAAAAGGAGAAGAAATAGACACATCGTTTATTATACCGATCGACTTAGAATCACTTTCTGAGTTGATTTAGCTATGTCCGTCTGTCTGTCCGTCTGTGCATGTATTCTTGTAATCAAAGTACAGGTCGCAATTATGGTCCGATCTCGACGAAACTTTACACATATCTTTTTTTTTTGCCCAAGGAATTTGGTTAAAATCGGTGCAGATTTAGATATAGCCCCCATATATATGTTAGCCCCGATTTGACATGTAAGCGCTGTAAAAACTTTATTTTATATCCGATCAGTATGAAATTCGGCAGAAAGAGGTTTCTTATTATATGAATGAACACTGTTAAATTTGGAAGAAATCGGTTCAGATTTAGATATAGCCCCCCTATATATACGTTACCCCCGATTTGACATGTAAGCGCTGTAAAAATTCTATTTTACATCCGATCAGTGCGAAATTCGGCAAAGAGAGGTTTCTTATTACATGAAGGAATACTGCCAAATTCGGAGAAAGTCGGTTCAGATTTAGATATAGCCCCCATATATATGTTACCCCCGATTTGACCCTTTAGCGCTATAGAAACCGTATTTTATATCCGATCTGTACGAAATTGGGTAGAGAGAGTTTTCTTGTTACGTGAATGAACGCTACCAAATTCGGAGAAAATCCGTACAGATTTAGATATAGCCCCCATAGGTTAAGTGTTTAGGTTTAGGTTAGGGTGGCAGCCGTATTTTTTTACAAGCTCACATAGACCAGTTTAGGTCCCTAGTGTTACCACGGGCTGAAATGCCCCTCATCGAAACCAACCTGTTTAATATATAAATTTATAGATAGTACGAATATCAGTACTAGAAAGATCTGTTAGGCTACCTAAAAAGGCCGACCCCAGTATGTCCAGTCGTCGTTTACTCAAAGCGGGACAGTCGCAAAGCAAGTACTCAATGCTCTCCACTTCTTCCTCATCTCCACAGCTTCGGCAGAAGTCATTGGAGTCAATACCCAATCTTTTGGCGTGTTCGCCGATCAAGCAGTGTCCCGTCAGAACCTGTACTAACGTAGACAATCGTTTCCTATCTAGTGCGAGAAGATATTTTGACCTTCTCAGGTCATACCTTGGCCAGATTTGTCTAGCTACCCTGCAGGTGCCGATTTCTGTCCATCTTTCGTTGGACTGTCCGATTGCCTCTTGCCTAAGCCAAAGCTTTCACGTGGATAGTGGCGCACCAATATATGCAAATTCTTCGAGAATTTGTAATGCCGTCCCTTTCCTAGCAAGTTCATCGGCTTTGCAGTTCCCCGGGATATCCCTATGCCCAGGCACCCATATGAGGTGTATATTAAACTGCTCAGCCATCTCGTTAAGAGATCTGCGGCAGTCGAGGGCTGTTTGTGAATTTAGGGATGTTGCCTCCAGAGAATTGATGGCAGCCTGGCTGTCCGAGTAAATGACAACGCCAGTGTTGGTTACTATGTTGCGACTCAGCCACTTGGCGACTTCCCATATTGTCATTATTTCGGCTTGATAGACTCTGCAGGTATCTGGTAGTCTGTGAGCTATATCCAGACTATGTTCTTCACAGTGTACTCCGAAGCCAACCTTTTCATCAAGCTTCGAACCATCCGTGTAAAAGTGGAGATGGTTTCAATTACCTGGTATTCTGCCGACCCATTCGTCTCTGGCGGGAATCATAGTGATGTAATTTCTCTCGAAGGTGTACACAGTTGGTATATAGTCCACTCGGTCGGTTACCATAGCACTACACTTTGATATCCTCATGTGACCATAGTTCTTGTAGCTCCACAGTGATAGGCAGTTTAATCTTATTGCCGCTTTGGTTGCAACTTCTCTCGCCACAATATTAATAGGCAGTATATGGAGTAGGGCTTGTAGAGACTCGGTCGCTGTAGTCCTTAAGGCTCCGCTTATGCTCAGGCAGGCTGTTCTCTGAACCTTTGTTAGTAGGTTGGTAATGGTTAGTTTGTCAGTTGCCGTCCACCATACCACAATACCGTATAACAGTATTGGACGAACTACTGCTATATATATCCAGTGGACGATTTTAGGAGAGAGTCCCCACCGCGACCCTACAGCCTTTTTGAAGGAATATAAGGCGACGTTGGCCTTCCTTACACGTTCCAATACGTTAAGTCTAACATTTTCCTATCTAGAATTATTCCTAAAAATTTTGCACTTTCAGAAAAGACTAGATCTGTTCCATTTATCCGAGGTGGAGGGTCCACATGTGGGACATTATTCATCCTAGTAAAGAGAACCAATTATGTCTTGTTGGGGTTAACGCCCAAACCGCTGCTTCTGGCCCATCTAATCAACTTGTTCAGAGCCACCTGTATGATGTCTCTGAGGACGTTTACGAATTTGCCACTCACTGCGATTGCCACGTCGTCCGCATATGCCACGACCTTGCAGCCACAACGTTCTAGATCTAGCAGGATTTCATTCACCGCTAGGTTCCAAATTAGTGGAGACAGTACTCCTCCTTGCGGGGTCCCTCTGTTTACATACCTTGTTAGACATGCTGTTATGCGTCTTCTGGTGAGCAGACTTTGAATTAGTCTAATGAAACTAGTGTTAACTTTTAGATGAGAGAGTGCCGCAATTACCGCATCTGAGTGAATGTTGTTAAAAGCCCCTTCTATGTCAAGAAATGCCACCATGGTGAATTCCTTGAAATGCAGGGACGATTCGATAGTGCTCACAAGTTCGTGCAGGGCTGATTCTGTAGACTTGCCCTTATTGTAGGCATGTTGGTTCCCCGACAGGAGTTTTGTATCCAGGTTTTCCCTAATGAAATGATCTAAAAGTCTTTCCAGACCTTTCAATAGGAAGGAGGATATTCTAATTGGTCTGAAGTCTTTTGGCCTAGTGTGTGATATCGTTCCCGCTTTAGGTATGAATACCACTTTGGTATCCCTCCACCGATTAGGGACGTATGAAAGCCTGATACAGCCTACATAAATTTTCTCCAGCCAGGGGATAATGTACTTTAACATTTTCTGCATTTCTGCTGGAGTGATGCCATCTGGTCCAGGTGACTTGAAGGGTTCAAAGCTGTTAATAGCCCAGCTTATTCTGGATCTCTCAGTCAAGAAGCTAGCGACGCTCGCAGTCCACTCGCACTCTTGTTGGTCCTGCTGATCCTCGGGTTCTGTTACAGAGTTGCCCGGGAAATGTGTGTCGAGCAGTACATTGAGCGACTGCTCGCTGTTTTTGGTCCAGTTATTTGCCTCATCCTGTAAATATCCCACTGTACAGGGTGAAGCAGATAATATCTTCCTCAGCCTAGCGGCGTCGGAGACCTTTTCCACTTTACCAAAGAAGGTATACCAAGAGCGCCTTTGCGCCTTTCTAAGCTCCTTCTTATAGATATTGAGTTGCTCTTTATAGGCATCCCAATCATTAGCGACCCCAGTAGATTTAGCCTTATTGAATAGCTTGTTGCAGGTCTTTTTCATAGCCGTTAGCTCAGAAGTCCACCATTGGGGTTTAGTTTTACCCTTGTAACTTGTTTTCGGACAGGCTTCTTCAAGGGAACTATTGAATGATGTGGTGATATGATCGAGAGATTATCCAGACCGGCTTTGTCTTCGGTTCGTACAGAAGTTTAGAGTTGAGGACTTTCTTGAAATTCTTCTCATACAGGTGCCACTTTGTCTTCCTTACATTTCTGTGGACGGCAGGTTTAGGCGCTTTTTACGCGAGTTTGAACTCAATATAATGGTGATCTGAGAATGAGTGGTCGTCCAGTACATTCCACCCAATAATTTTGTCTGACAGCCGGTCAGTAGCAAACGTTACGTCGAGTACCTCCTGTCTGTCTTTAATTGTAAAGGTCGGTTTATTACCTATGTTACAAATACTAAGGTTGGTAGTTAGAATAAAGTCAAGAAGCAAATCACCCCTATTGTTTATATCCGTACTACCCCAGATAGTGTGATGAGCGTTCGTGTCTGCGCCAATAATCAGCTCGATCTCGTCAGACGTTGCTTCTTTCATTACTTCCCTGAATAGAGCAGTCGGTACTACAGATTCATAAGGCAAGTAGCTGGAGACCACCCAATATATGCGATTACCGATCTCCAGGCTAGCAGCTGTTTGGTCTTTACCACTTAAATTAGTCAGGAGAAAGATACTTAGATCTTTCCTGGCCAAAATGCAGGTTCTTGGAGTGCCTTCACAGTTGGCCACAAGCAGTTTAAAGTTGGGTGTCCTAATACCGCACACCCTTCCTCCCACTACGTAGGGCTCCTGTATCAGGACGATGTCTATATAGAGCCGCTGAGGCTGCTTTAGCGTGATGGAGGTTAATCTGTAGAATTCTTACCATAATTGGTAATTGACAGATTAACATCCACCCCGACAAGGGTGTTATCGAACTCTTCGTCCGTATCGTCGAGAAGCATGTCCCCGCCAGATGCGTCAAAGAGTCCGGAGACTCCCCTCAGCCTCTCTGTGTCCGAAGTAGAGCTTTTGTCCTCAGAGAAGGACGTTACAGATCTTCTGTTAGAGTTGGAGTCACCAGAAATAATAGGCGTGGGTACCTCCGCACTTCCAGGAAGTGCCACGGTGGACGACTCACCTTCTGCAGTGGGAGCTATATCCTGCTTGTATATCTTCAAGACTATAGTCTCGAAGCCATATTGTAGGGTTGCACTCGCACCTTGTATATGGGAGGTGGATTCAGCGTTTAGGATAAGATTGACCTGCCGCGTTTTACCATCTGCCTCACCCACCTATATATGTTTCACCCGATTTTACATGTAAGCGCTGTAGAAACCGTATTTTATATCCGATCAGTATGAAATTCGGCAGAAAGAGGTTTCTTATTATATAAATGAACACTGTTTGGAGGAAATCGGTTTAGATTTAGATATAGCCCCCATATATACGTGACCCCCGACTTGACATGTAAGCGATGTAAATATGTTATTTTATATCCGATCAGTATGAAATTCGGCAGAAAGAGGTTTCTTATTATATGAATGAACAATGTTAAATTTGGAAGAAATCGGTTCAGATTTAGATATATCCCCCATATATACGTTACCCCCGATTTGACATGTAAGCGCTGTAAAATGTTATTATACCCTACACCACACTGTGGTACAGGGTATTATAACTTTGTGCATTTGTTTGTAACACCCAAAAGGAGAAGAAATAGACCCATCGTTTATTATACCGATCGACTTAGAATCACTTTCTGAGTCGATTTAGCTATGTCCGTCTGTCCGTCTGACTGTCTGTCTGTCCGTCTGTGCATGTATTCTTGTAATCAAAGTACAGGTCGCAATTATGGTCCGATCTCGACGAAACTTTACACATATCTTTTTTTGGCCCAAGGACGATCCCTATTGAATTTGGTTAAAATCGGTTCAGATTTAGATATAGCCCCCATATATATGTTAGCCCCGATTTGACATGTAAGCGCTGTAAAAAGTTTATTTTATATCCGATCTGTATGAAATTCGGCAGGAAAAGGTTTCTTATTACATGAATGAGCTCTGTTAAATTTGGAAGAAATCGGTTCAGATTTAGATATAGCCCCCATATATACATTACCCCCGATTTGACATATAAGCGCTGTAAAAATGTTATTTTATATCCGATCAGTGCGAAATTCGGCAAAGAGAGGTTTCTTATTACATGAAGGAATACTGCTAAATTCGGAGAAAATCGGTTCAGATTCAGATATAGCCCCCATATATATGTTACCCCCGATTTGACATGTAAGCGCTGTAAAAACTGTATTTTATATCCGATCAGTGCAAAATTTGGCAGAAAGAGGTTTCTTATTACATGAAGGAATACTGCTAAATTCGGAGAAAATCGGTTCAGATTTAGATATAGCCCCCATATATACGTTACCCCCGATTTGACTTGTAAGCGCTGTAAAAATGTTATTTTATATCCGATCAGTATGAAATTCGGCAGAAAGAGGATTCTTATTATATGAATGAACACTATTAAATTTGGAAGAAATCGGTTCAGATTTAGATATAGCCCCCATATATCGTTACCCCCGATTTGACATGTAGGCGCTGTAGAGACTGTATTTTATATGCGATCAGTACGAAATTCGACAGAAGGAGGTCTTTTTACATGAATGAGTATTCAGGGAAGATCGGTTCAGATTTATATTGATTGTTCCTCCTGATTTGGCATCAAACCGGTATAGAAGTTGTATTTTACTTCCGATCATTAAAATTTTCCAGAAAGATGTTTCTCAATTTAGGAACGAATATTGCTCAATTTAGCGATTATCGTTTCAGAATTAGATAATATGTTTCTACCCATTTACCAATTATTCCAAATTATTATGGCAATGACCCTTATCGCATTGTTAGGGAGGTGTAGGGTATTATATAGTCGGCCCCGCCCGACTTTCTGCCTTTCCTTACTGGTTTTATATCCGATCAGTGCGAAATTCGGCAAAATGAGGTTTCTTTCTACATGAAGGAATACTGCCAAATTCGAAGAAAATCGGTTCAGATTTAGATATAGCCCCCATATATATGTTACAAACAAATAGGTATGGTCATATAGAGATATTCACGTCAAATGATAAATAAGTGCCCTTATTATGGATATTTCACGAAGTTACACCTTTGTAATTCCTTCTAACCAATATATTTTTTAAGCCAGGTTTGCTTTTGAGGCTTAAAAGTAATCTTGACTTAAGACTTTCAAAAATATAAATCAGATTTTATTATTACCACGGTCCGATATACGTTCTCGTAACAAATAATAATTTGATTCCGCTCACATAGAAAGTATTTACATTGTGTTTTATATAAAAATCCTGAAATATATGTGAGAGAAAACAGTAAAAAATCTGTATCTTTTAAACCGAAAGGACCTCCATCGTAAAACTTATGTCACGTGTAAAGGACATTTAACGGACATTTATGAAGAAAAAAAAAAATTAGGTGCATTTCGTGATATTGAAGGATTAACATTTTTTTTAGATTTTTAAAGTCCTTCGACAAGGACAATATTTTTTTTAAATTATTAATTTTGAAGTACGAGAGTGGCCAGTTACAATGACACTAAAATCGTTGAAATCGGATAACGCGTTCTTAAGTTATACTCTGTTGAATTCAGTAGCCTTTAAGAAAAAAGTAGAGATTCGACCAACTTTCGGACGCTGTAAAACCAGAACCATAACGAATTTGGACTAAATGTAGACATCATATAAATTGTACACACCAGGAGATAGCGTGTTCCAAATTTCATCGAAATCGGAGGGGGTCGTGTTAAAAAGTGGGTCGACTGCCGTTGCAATTACCCAAATATTTATTTTATTTTGTTAGAAACTCAAAAGAAGCATTTTAATGTATATTTAAGACTTTTGGCCAATGAATGTTGTATTGGGGACCACAGTGGGTTGGTTCGAAGCTTGATGAAAAGGTTAGCATCGGAGTACACTGTAAATAAATGAGTCTAAGTATTGTTTACAGACTACCAGATCCTGCAGTGTCTATCAAGCCTAAATAATGGCAATATAGGAAGTCGCCAAGTAGCTGAGTCGCAACATAGTAACCAACACTGGCGTTGTCATTTACTCGGACAGCCAGGCTGCAATCAATTCTCTGGAGGACATATCCCTAAATTTACAAACAGCCCTCGACTGCCGCAGATCTCTTAACAAGATGACTGAGCTGTTTAATATACACCTCATATGGGTGCCTTGGCATAGGCATATCCCGATGAACTTGTTAGGAAAGGGACGACATTACAAATTCTTGAAGAATTTGCATATATTGGTGCGACACTATCCACATGCAAGCTTTGGCTTAGGCAATCAGACAATTCAACGAATGAAGGACATAAATCAGCACCTCAGGAAAAGTTTATCTACGTTAGTGGCATTTCCGACATGACACTGCCTGATCGGCGAATACGCCACTGACTTCTGCAGAAGCTGTGGAGATGATGAGATTTTAAGAAAATCGGTTCAGATTTAACCCCCAAAATGTGTTTCATCCGATTTGTCATCTAAGCGCTACATAGGCTGCATTTTACTTGCGATCATTATGAACATTTTAAGAGGGAAGACCCTCGATCTCTTGGTAGATGCTAATAACTTTCAAATAAATTGGTTCAGATATATTTACATCACTCATGTTTCTTTCGACATCTAAGTGATATAGATGCTATTTTATTTTACACGTACCATTGCGAAATTTGGCATAGAAAAAAATTCGAGATTCAAGAATGAACACCACCAAATTTTAGTAATGAAATCTAGCAGAGAGATTGACTGGTAGACTGGTAGATATGAAAAAAATTGGTTAACATTTAAATATAACTCTTATATATGGGGGATTGTCAAGATGTCAAGAGATTACACTTTTGAAAGTTATGTCTTTGATCCGGATGAAACTTACAAGTTTAGTCCTTTTTATTGGGATATTCATTTGTTGAACATAGCCTATTCACAGAAAAAGTGTGTAAATGTAAGTTTGTATGATAGTTATACCCTACACCACACTGTTGTACAGGTTATTATGACTTTGTGCATTTGTTTGTAACGCCCAAAAAGATACGAAATAGAACCATAGTTTATTATACCGATCGACATAGAATTACTTTTTGAGTCGATTTAGCCATGTCCGTCTGTCTGTATGTCCATGTATTCTTGTGATCAAAGTGCAGGTCGTATTTATGGTCCGATTCTGATGAAATTTAGCACAGTGGTAGTTTTTGACCAAAGACGATCCCTACTGAAATTGGTCAAAATCGGTTTAGTTATTAGATATAGCCCCCATATATATCTTACCCCCGATTTGACATATACGCTGTAGAAACTGTATTTTATATCAGATCAGTACGAAATTGGGCAGAGATAGTTCTCTTATTACGTGAATGAACATTGTCACATTCGGGGAAAATCGGTTTAGATTTGGATAGAGTCCTCATATATATGTTACACCCGATTTGACATGTAAGCGCTGTAGAAACCGTATTTTATATCCGATCAGTACGAAATTCGGCAGAGAGGATTTTCTTATTACATGAATGTACACTACCAAATTCAGATTTAGATATAGCCCCCGTATATATGTTTCACCCGATTTGACATGTAAGAGCTGTAGAAACCGTATTTTATATCCGATCGGTGTGAAATTCAACAGAGAGAGATTTCTTGTTACATTTATGACAATGCCGAATTTG
Organism: Eudasyphora cyanicolor; assembly: GCA_963930755.1. Taxonomy (NCBI): domain Eukaryota; kingdom Metazoa; phylum Arthropoda; class Insecta; order Diptera; family Muscidae; genus Eudasyphora; species Eudasyphora cyanicolor. Next base: position 99,971,718 of record OZ005737.1, read on the forward strand.
GGGAAAATTGGTTCAGATTTAAAAATAGTCCCAATATACTTATATATATTACACCCGATTTGATATGTAAGCGCTGTAGAAACCGTATTTAAATATATATTTACCAACAAGTAACCGTTATCGAGGTTTTGAAATAAATGTATTCCACCTGGTATTCCAGCCATCCATTTGGCTGGAAATACGAAAAAGACATTGATGGACATACGCGAAAATTTTACTCTCCATTTCAGTGCGATTTTTTCGTCTGTTAAAATATTTTGTGAAGAACAAGACAAGAAACCTAGGATTTCAGCCCGACAAAGTCATCGTTGCAATGTTGATGCAACAAATTTTAAAGAATATTATTAGATTTCGACCTATATTCCGTACCTGGATTAATTCATCACTCATCTCGAAGATCGCTTATTGAAACACCGTGGAATTCTGTCAAATTTCCAATGTCTTTTTCCATCTAAATTTACGATACCAAATGAAGGAAGTTGTAAACATTTATTTGCAAAATATTCATAAATTTTGCCTGACTGTTCTTTTGAAGTGTGGATTGCGTTGACTGAAAAATTACTTGCGGTCAACCATGACTGTAAATCGTTTAAATGGATTGGCTTCCTAAAATATTCATCGAGACATTCCAGTAGATGTTAACGCAGTATTAGACGAATTAAAACATTAATATAATATTTAAATACAGAAACGTTAAAATTAGTTAAAGATGTGACCAGCATTGTTTTAGGAGAATCATAACATACAATTTAAGTTATTTGATGTTAATGTAAATGTCAACCATTGATTTAAAAAAAAAAATGGGTACCATATGTGAAAACACACAAAAACAAAACCCTGCGCACGGCCCTGCTTTTTATTCATAAATATAAGTTTGTAAAGTAATACCACATACGCTTTCGTTGAGACCCTTTTATCCTTATTGAAACAAAAGGAACTTATATAAAGGGTCCGCCAAATAACTTTTTTTTTTTTGAAAATGCTATAAAAAAAAAACTTCTGAATATTTTCTCAAATTGCTTTTTTTATTTGAAAGTACAATCCTTCCGGTTAATAATGGAAAATAATTTCATTCAAATGGCTGCCTCGGCTGGCCATGCAGTAGCCTACCCGATCGGTCCAATTTTTAAGCACATTATCGATTGTGTGCAGCTGTATTTCACCAATGGCTTCACGAATATTGTCCTTTAAAGCGTCAATTGTCTATAGCTTGTCGGCGTAACACTTATCTTTGAGGGCACCCCACAAATAATAGTCCAACGGTGTCAAATCGCAGCTCCGAGGTGGCCAAACGACATCAGCTCTGAGGCTGATAATGCGATCTTCAAAAACAGGGCGCAAAACATCGAGTGTAGCTTCGGCTGTGTGGCACGTAGCGCCGTCCTGTTGAAACCAAATGTTGCCAATATCCTCCTCTTCAATTTTTGTAAACAAAAATTCGTTCAACATGGCCCGATAACGATCGCCATTGACTGTAACGGCCACTCCTTGCTCATTTTCGAAGAAAAATTGCCCAATTACGCCTCTGGACCAAAATCCGCACCAAACAGTGACTCGTTTTGGGTGTATCGGCTTTTCAATGTATGCGTGCTGGTTTTCTGTGCCCCAAATGCGACAATTTTGCTTGTTTACATACCCGCCAAGATCAAAATGAGCTTCATATGAAAAGATGATTTTTGATTTTGATGATTCTGCAACATTACCATGATTTTCAAAGTAATGTCGCAATATTTCCCAGCGTTGTTCAAGCGTATACACAACCATATTCGTTTATCTGTCAAATCAGACATGAGCTAAGTGTTACCATTCACGAAATAAGCACTAGTTGAAAAAAAACGTTAGATGGCGGACCCTTTATTTATATAAAGTACTCCCACAAAATACAATACTCTCCTAGCAGCGATTTTTCCAATCCTGGAAACACTTCTGCTATGGCCTTGGCCTTGGATTATTTATCTCCTCAATCGTGGAAAATCGTCCTCAAACCCATCGAGCTAATGCAACTATTCCTTTGGTCAACATTTAATATTTCTGAACAAACTTAGTCATGTCCAAAACTTAAAAAAAATTGCATGAAATTAGCCAACCGCAACTTCTCCAAGAAACATCCGACAATTCTCCACTTTCTTCATTGCTTCAACGTTTCCATCAGTTATTGATGTTCTGGGCCGTCTATAGTCCGAACTTTATTCTGTGAAGATCTTGTACAACTTATAATATTTTTTTTTTGCTCAAAGGGTGTTAGTTTAACTATCACTCAAAATTTGATACAACTTCTTTGATCCATTTTCAGATACCTAAAAGTAGACTGTCACACCAAAAGGCTGCTAACCTTTATATTTATATAAACAAAACTGCAAAATGGCTCATAATGTCAACATATTATGGGGACACTTGCCTCAATATAACAAGAAAATGATCGTATGTTTGTTGAAAATAATTCGTCTACAATAAAAATTTTTTTATAATAATATACTCGTATAATGGTTATTAAAATCATTTCCAAAATTTGTGGTTATCTGGGGGTGCACGGAGCCTTCAGGATCTTGGAGGTGGGCCATGATGAAAGACTTGGTGAGAAGCTCTGGACTAGAATGTGTTTACTTAAAATCTAAAGTTTTGAGACAAGCTCATTGATATGAACAAAGCGCGATCATGCACATCGTGACTGAAATCTTTTACTAAATGTTTCTAGTTTAGTTTTGACGAGCTGAAATCCGGATAGGGTGTGTATGTAGTCTTTGTGGGGAATAATGCCATGGGAGATTAAACATCAGTTTGAGAAACTTTTTGGGTCACTTGTTGTTTTTTTATATGACTGTTTGCCTTTGATGACCATAATGGTGCACAGTAGAAAATTAATGGTAGGAATATAGCTTTCAAAATCAATTTCTTTTTCTCCTGGTTCAGCTTTGATTTCCTGTTTAATAGTTTTGTTTACTTTGTCCACGATGCACAGTGGGCTAAAATGGAAAACAATTGACATAATGCTGCCACATCAAAACCACTTATCGTATGGCGATGAAATTTTAGGTGTGTATACAAGAGGTGTTAGAGAGTCGGAACTTGGGCCCCCTATCTCATACAGGGGCGGAGCTACAGGGCCCTAAAGTTGAACACCTCGGGTATATAAAATTTTCATCGGCTTCTAACTTTTGAATGGAGTGTCCAATTTGAGTAGTGTTTTTTTCTGGAGATACTCCTAGACCAGACCTACAATAAATATTTTATAGCTTGAAGATATCCGATAGTTTCCGAGACATGTGGATTTTAAATTTGAATTTTTCATTTTTTCGCCGACTTTTGCTTGGGGTTTAGCCAATATCTCAGTCAAAAGTTTACCGATTTTTGGTCGCGTTTACATAAAGTATTGCGTCATGGAAATATAATAATCATGTTCTCCCTTTGGGCGAGCTTACGGAAGAAGCCCAGTAGGCATGAAATCGCGATTTTAGCAATGTTCAGCAATTTCACTCCCGAAAAAGTTCAAGAGAATTTCAAAATGAAGATATATTTGTAAATCTTCTCCTATCTTCCGATCCTGTTCTATCTTTAATAAGAAAATGATGCATATGTTACCGATCTTTGACATGTGACAATCCTGAGGAATACAGGGAATTGCTTTATCTCCTAGACATGGATTATTCAGAATGTTTTACAGAAATAAAATAATAAAATATATATTGCAGAAATAAAATAAGAAAACAAATATTTTTCTCAAAAAGTGGGTTTTTCGCTTACAAAATGGGTATACACAAATTTAAGGCAACAAGAGTCACACCAACATATTATAAAGGCCGACGTATTTTATCCTTCTTTCTCAATTTTATGATTGTTCTTCTTACTAAATTTTATTATTGTTTGATAAAAACATGTGATCTACAAGAAATCAGTGCATATTGACTGATATAATAACCAATAAGTACAAGAAGGTAGGGAAAAATTAAAAAAAAATATTTTGCATATTGACAGAAACGTAACTACGGCATAAAATTCTTAAAAGTGTATATATTTCGATGATTTTTTTTAAAGTTCTTTATTGTGATATTAGAAATAATAATCAAACTAGTGTTGGGCACTTTAGTTCATTTAAGTGATCGCTCTTTTTAGTTCAGTTCAATTGAGTGAACTAGTTCGCTTCAGCTCACCAGCTCTTTAGCTCCCCGGCTCTTTAGCTTACCTCACCATAAAAATGGAAACAACACATAACAGCTGAGAAGAGAGAGCGAAATGAGGAGAGAGAACGAAATCACAGGGTTGAACTACTGAGCTGAAAGGAACGAGTTGTGTGAACTAGTTCCTACCGTTCAGTAAAGTGACCCGTTCAATTGTACTATTTCGTTCACGAACTACACAACTCTAAATCAAACGCAACATGTGGAGATTTCTAATAGAAAATCCCTCAATTCCCAAAAAATACATCAAAAATACCCAAAAAGGGGATTTTTTATTTTAGTCCTATATCTTCAATATGAAAAGCCGCGCTCGGTATTCCCTTTGCAGTCGATTTTGTTACACCCTAATACAAATAGATAAAAAAAAATAGACACGTTTCTAACAGATTCTGTGAAACGTGTCCTTTAAAATGAGTATAAATATGATATACTTTGTGTAACAAACTTTTTCTACACGACCTAAATACGAATTGGTTTTTTTCGCCAAAAAATCTCCAAAAAAGAATTTTTTTCAGAAATTTTACCACATCTTATCGATTCTTTTTTTTCATGATATTCTTTATACCCTACACCACACTGTGGTACAGGGTATTATCACTTTGTACATTTGTTTGTAACGCCCAAAAGGAGAAGAGATAGATCCATTGTTTATTATACCGATCGACTTGTAATCACTTTATGAGTCGATTTAGCTATGTCCGTCTGTCTGTAGATGTATTCTTGTAATCAAAGTACAGGTCGCAATTATGGCGAAACTTTACACATATCTTTTTTTTTTTGGCCCAAGGACGATCCCTTTTTAATTTGGTTAAAATCGGTTCAGATTTGGATATAGCCCCCATATATATGTTAGCCCTGATTTGACATGTAAGCGCTGTAAAAACTTTATTTTATATCCGATCAGTATGAAATTCAGCAAAAAGAGGTCTCTTATTATATGAATGAACACTGTTAAATTTTCGAAGAAATCGGTTCAGATTTAGATATAGCCCCCATATACACGTTACCCCCGATTTCATATGTAAGCGCCGTAAAAAATTTATTTTATAACCGATCATTGTGAAATTCGGCAGAAAGAGGTTTCTTATTATATGAATTAATACTGGCAAATTTGAGGGAAATCGGTTGAGATTTAGATATAGCCCACATATATATGTTACCCCCGATTTGACATGTAAGCGCTGTAGAGACTGTATTTTATATCCGATCAGTAAAAAAATTGGCAGAAAGAGGTTTCTCATTACCATATATGTATATGTTACCCCCGATTTGACATGTAAGCGCTGTAGAGACTGTATTTTATATCCGATCAGTACGAAATTCGACAGAAAGAGGTCTTTTTACATGAATGAGTATTCAGGGAAAATCGGTTCAGATTTATATATAACATCCGTATATATGTTCCTCCTGATTTGGTATCAAAGCGCTATAGAAGTTGTACTTTACTTCCGATCATTAAAATTTTCCAGAAATATGTTTCTCAATTTAGGAACGAATATTGCTTAATTTAGCGATTGTTGGTTCAGAATTAGATAATATGTTCCTACCCATTTACCAATTATTCCAAATTATTATCGCAATGACCCTTACGGCATTGTTAGGGAGGTGTATTATATAGTCGGCCCCGCCCTTCAAATTTTGTATGCGGTAATATTTTTCTTCATCTCCGGCTATATTCGAAGATGGGCCATATTGGTCCACTCCTTCTAGTTCCTCCCCCACAAAGGGTTAATATTTAGTGAAATATTGATTATTTAATAACTTATATACTACTTCTGGAATCTTCTGAAATTTCACACATAGTATTAGTTTATTAGCAGCTATCACCTCGAGAAAAATGGGTAAGGTTTCCACGCCCCTTTTGGTACCTCCCACACAAATGGACCATTTTGCACCAATAGTTAACAGCTTGTAACTTTAATACCAGTGCATAAAAATACTTGAAGTTTTGTACAGTGTAATGCTTTTAAAGTACCTGCAGTCCAGAGAAAAGTGGGCGTTATTTGCACGTCCCTTTTGGTACCTCCCACACAAATGGACCATTTTGCACCAAAAGTTAACAGCTAATAACTTTAATACCAGTTCGTACTTTAGAGCTTTATAATGCAATTTAAACTGATAATAATTTAATTAAAACAAGAAACTAAATAAATTTATGAATATTTTTTTGGGACTCACGGTGAGGGGATTCATAAGTCGGTTTACCAGACAGAACTCTCTCAATTGTTCAGAAGGTGTTTTCATAAAAATCTTAAAAAATAGATCCCATCATTTCAACACTTCCAAACTCACACAGCCGTGAAATAAGACGTCTAAGAACATGACTTTAAAATTTAAAAAATCAATTGGTGTAATCAATTTTGAAATCAAATCTAAAAGATGAAAATGGTAAAAACTTTAAAAATTATTATTGGATGTTAAAAGACAGTTTGTATTTTTTGAAAATATTTAAAAGTACCTATTTTATAACCGTTCAGTGTGAAATTCGGCAGAAAAAGGTTTCTTATTACATGAATTAATACTGCCAAATTTGAGGGAAATCGGTTGAGATTTAGATATAGCCCACATATATATGTTACCCCCGATTTGACATGTAAGCGCTGTAGAGACTGGATTTTATATCCGATCAGTAAAAAATTGGCAGAAAGAGGTTTCTCGTTACCATATATGTATATGTTACCCCCGATTTGACATGTAAGCGCTGTAGAGACTGTATTTTATATCCGATCAGTACGAAATTCGACAGAAAGAGGTCTTTTTACATGAATGAGTATTCAGGGAAAATCGGTTCAGATTTATATATAACATCCGTATATATGTTCCTCCTGATTTGGTATCAAAGCGCTATAGAAGTTGTACTTTACTTCCGATCATTAAAATTTTCCAGAAATATGTTTCTCAATTTAGGAACGAATATTGCTTAATTTAGCGATTATGGGTTCAGAATTAGATAATATGTTCCTACCCATTTACCAATTATTCCAAATTATTATCGCATTGTTAGGGAGGTGTAGGGTATTATATAGTCGGCCCCGCCCGACTTTCTGCCTTTCCTTACTGGTTTTTTCATGATATTGCTTATTTATATTTTATTGGCAATCCATAAAAAAACACGCGAACAAAATCTGTAAACTTTTGACTGAGATATTGGCTAAACTCCAAGGCAAAGTCGGCGAAAAAATGAAAAATTCCACATATAGCATGAATATATCTTGAATAGTTTCCGAGCTATTCAAGATATATTCATGCTATAAAATGTGTATTGTAGGAAAAGAAAAACGCCACTCAAATCGGACACTCCATTCTAAAGTTAGAAGCCGATGAAAATTTTGTATACCCGAGGTGGTCATCTTTAGGGCGGAGCCCCTGTATGAGATAGGGGGCCCAATCTCATAACTTAAACTCTCTAGCACCTCTTGTGTATACATCTAAAATTTCATCGCCATACGATGAGTGCTTTTGAAATGGCAGAATTATGTCAATTTTTTTTCGTTTTATCTCACTGTGCGATGTAGGAAATGTGATCACCAAAATTCATCTTTTTGTCAAGAATGACTCCCAAATATTTTACATTTTAATTCCCAAACTATTTTATAATTGAAGAAACAAAGCGGATTTTGAGCATGTAGCATAATTTCCTATTTCTTGTGCGGTATATGGCTTGGGTTTTGTCTGGGTTCACCATAATCTTCCATTTCTTGAAATATTCATTCAAGTTATTTAGACCGTGTTGCAAATTAATTTAAATCTTGTTTGAATGTATACCGGAGCTTATTATTGAAGTGTCATCCGCAAAAACTTAAGTGACGCATTCATACAGAGTCGGTAAATCGGCAGTGAAAATATTGTAGAGAATTGGGGACAAACAGGATCCCTGAGGACATCCATTAGGTATGCTCAGTTGTCTAGATTTAATACTTCCAAGGGGTACACTGAATGACCTTTTCTTTCAAACGGTACGATTTGTGATATCACAATCTTTGTATGCTTCGAAAGTTTGTGTATGTGTTCATCTCTTAAAAACATTTTATATGTGTTTAAAGAAAAAAAATTGTTCGAAAGTTATGAGCAATTTAAAGATGGCGGTATTACGATTTTTTCTAAAATGTTTGTTCATTCAATCGCTTGTAACTCATGAAATACTTGATCGATTGATGTACTGTAACTTGATTTGAAGGTACTGTTAAGTACTTTCAAGAAATATAAGCTGTCCTGTAACGCCCCATAATAATTTGTGAACTTTTTACCATTATAATCTCTTAGATTTGATTTTAAATATGATTACACCTATAGATTTTTTTTGAAATTTTGAAGTCATATTCTTAGGCGTTTTTTAGCGACTGTGTGATTTTGGAAGTGGTGAAACGATGGGATTTATTATCAAAACACTTTCTGAAAAAGCAATCAAAATTTCTGTGAATGTATATTAAAAATTATTATTGGGTGTTAAAAGACAGTTTGTATTTTTTGAAAATAATTAAAAGTACCTTCAAAAGAAGGTACATTAAATCAAAATTGGTCAAGTATTTTAGGAGTTACAAGCGATTGAATGAACAAACCTTTTAGAAAAAAAGTAATTTTTGAACAAAGTTTTTTGATTTTTTTTGAAACACTTATAAAATACTTTTAAGAGAAGTATAAATACAGAAATTTTAGAAGCAATCAAAGCTAGTGATGTCAAAAATCGTACCGTTTGGCATGGAATAATATTCATCGGGACCATTCCAGAGAATAGTGATTTGTTAAAATTATCTTTAACCAAAGTGGATGACACTAATTGAGTTCTTTTCTGGAAACATATTGATGTTGCGGTAATATGCTATTATCATCCATGAGGTGTTCTAGAATAATTTTCTCCAAAATTATTCTCATAGAAGTGAACAAACTAATAGGTCTGTAAGACGTCGCGTGATTTATTTGCTTTTGCTTTTGGTATTGATATTGTTTTTGATTTTTTCCATTCACGTGGAAAGTAACATAACTTTAGGCAAGCGTTTAAAATATGCGTTAAGTAGATTACCCCAATTTTTTGGCAGCATTTTTAAACATTTATTACTTATTCCGTCGATCCCCGGAGCTTTTTTGTTTTTGAGATTGCTTATAATGTTTGATACGTTTGAAAACTATACATCTGTAGAATTTGGTGTTATTGACGTTGTCATATTTAGGCTATTTTTAACATCATTTACATCACTAATGGTAAAAAAATCGCTAAGATTTTAACGTATATGATTATTTAAAAAAGTTGCTCCCAGAATTTCACATTTTTCATTCTCAGGGAAAACATTTTTTGATTATTTAAAAAAGTTGCTCCCAGAATTTCACATTTTTCATTCTCAGGGAAAACATTTTTTTCCAGGTTTTGTTACGGAAATTTGATATCTTTTTTGAAATTTTTTGATTGAGCGAATTCATTTGAATTCTATCATTTGCAACTCTTATGGTGATTTCGTTTCTGAAAAATAATGCCACTACATCATGTTGCGACATTTTAAAAATTCCCCCGGCACCCTCTGCTAATTTCGCATTTGACATGCAGACAATCGGACAAAAATCGTGCGGTGAGCAAAACCCATACCAACATTACTGCGCAGCCATTTGGTAGTGCATTTTAGAATGTACGCTTTCAATTAGGTTTGGTTGTGAACTCTGCTTTTTGACGTTTCAACACTCCACACCGTGGACTGGGCTGAGTGTGGAAAATGCGATATTTTCGCATTTGCGGAGTGTTATAATTTTACAAACGAAATCAAAACACGTTCATATGGCTGCACCATTTTTACAAACGAATTTAAAAATGCGATTTCAGTGTACAATGTAGAAAAGAATTAACATTTTTTGCACAAACGAAATCACCATTAATCGTTTCTAGTTGCATTTGTACTCGTATACATTTCTAAATTGTATCATCACATTGATGTACCGCATGCGACAATCGACCTACAAAGAAAAAAGTTACGATAAAAAAACGATTTTGACCGGGGGCTCGGAAAAAAATTAAAAAAATGTTTTTGCCATTGTCTCGAAATTAGCTTTCATATTCCGCCTCGCATTTGATATTTTCTTTTTGGTGACCTGATACGATAAAAGAACGATTTAGGGCAGAATCCACGGGCTCGAAAAAAATTAAAATTTTTTTTTTTGCAATTGTCTCGAATAAACTTTAAAATTCAGCCCCGCATTTGATAACTTTTTTGGTGACCCGGTCTAAGGCATATGTCGATTTCATTTATTTCTATGAATATAAATAATTCTTCAGTTCTATTACGAACACCCCCGGCATTCCAAAAAATTATTTTCATATTTTCGCTCAATGCAGAAGTTTAATAGCAAGGTCTCTAATAGCCTCAAATTGATCAAATCTAGATTTGTAATTTCTTAGCTTAGAAATTAACTCAAAAGTTAGATTTTTAAATGCATCTATAGTGAATAAATTATTATTTTGTTCGACCTGTCTAATATGTGACCAGTTATTTGACTGCGATGCAGATTGACTATATGACTTCGATAAATTTTATGTCTGCTAGGACATTCTTGCGCTAATGAATTATGATCGCCATCACATTTTTTGCATTTTTCGAAATTTTCCTCTTATATGTTCCTTTTTATATGTTCCTCCTGATTTGGTACCAAAGCGCTATAGAAGTTGTACTTTACTTCCGATCATTAAAGTATTTTGCAAAAAGAAGTTTCTTAATTTATGAACTAATACGAGCACTGCCAAATTTTGAGGAAATTGGTTCAGATTTAAATATACATATATTATACTTAGTAGGGACGTAAATACCGTTACAAAATTGAACGCTCGCATTACAATAGTGGAACTGAACATACCCCACCCTTACCACGTGGGTTATGAAACCTAATTTCTGTAGCGTAACGGTTCAGTTTTCCCCATGGAGTGGTCAGATAATGAGAGAAGTATCGCTGTAATTGCGCTTTTTAAGTATGGAATGAAAAAACAAACATTTTTAAAACGGTCTGCCCGCTTGGGATTACTCCAATATTCATCCACCGGTGCATAAAACAGTTTGAGGAGACTGGAGATGTCAAAGACCGAACGCCGCATGTCATCGAATTAAGAATTCTGCGAATTCCGCTCCGAAAACAGAAAATCGTGGCCCATTAGATGAATATTACGTGAAAGTCCATGAGTCAAATGATCCCAATTGACTTGAGACTTGGGGCTTTCAAAGGCCGCAATGGACATTTGTTGACTTCCGCTTTAAAAGAATAGGAAAGAAAAGTGCAAACGTCTTTTAGTTAAGCAGGCTGATAACTTACACAAAAAAATCGTATTCACAGATGAAACAAATTTTACCCTGCAAGAAAAAATTAACAAACGAAATGATGAGGTGTACGCACGGGTAAAAAGGTCCATAATACAGCTTCAATCATGGTTTGATGGGGTCACTGACTTGCATTTTTGTGAACAAGGAGCCAAAATATTTGCAAAAAATTACTAAGAAACCATTTTGGAAGCTGTTCTGAAACCACTTAACCATTCCTTATTCCAAAGCCAGGCATGGACTTTCCAGTATGATTCTGCGCCGGCACATAAGGCTAAAATGACCCAGACATGGCTTTAAAACAATTTGTCAGCTTTCATTTCTTCTGATGAAAGGATCTCGGCAGCCCTGATTTAGACCCACTGGATTATAAATTGTGGACAGTTTTAGAGGAAAGGTATGCCACAAAAGATACCCCAACGTCGATTCTTCGTGCTGTGGTCACTTTCCCAAAGGGACGAGGTGCGTGCGGCTATTGATGATTGGTCAGTGCGACTTAAGGCATGTGTGAAGGCTGAAGGCGGACATTTCGAATGAGTGCTTGCTTTTTGTATACAATATATGTTAATAAATATATACAATAAATTTGGTCCAAAAGGATTCATTACTTTTAATGTTATAGCATAAAATGTGTAACAGTATTTATGTCCCTACATATAAAGGGTGGTTAAATTGTAAGGGCCGAAGTTGAATGTGAACCACACCAAAATGTCAAGTCTTTTTCTGCATTTCATTTGACATTTCTCAATTTGAACAGATACACAATCAAGCAACGCGTTAAAGTTTTTTAAGCCTTTTACGAAAATGGGCGTTCAAATTAAAATGCCCTTCATGAACTTCGAGATGTTTTTTTGATCAGCATAATCGACCAAATGTATCCACAATCGGGAGCATTGTGCGCAAATTTCAGCAAACCGGGTCTGTAGGAGATGTGAAACACCTGTGCATGCTCTCCCAGTTCGTTTGGTGCGGCTTATGGGCTGGCGAAGTCATCGGGCCACACTTCTTCGAAATGAGGCCGATCAGGCAGTTACTGTGGATGGTGTTCGTTATCGTGAGATGATAACGAACTTTTTATGGCCTGAATTGTCAGATATGGACAATTTTAATGATCGGAAGTAAAGTACAACTTTTATAGCGCTTTGATACCAAATCAGGAGGAACATATATACGGATGTTATATATAAATCTGAACCGATTTTCCCTGAATACTCATTCATGTAAAAAGACCTCTTTCTGTCGAATTTCGTACTGATCGGATATAAAATACAGTCTCAACAGCGCTTACATGTCAAATCGGGGGTAACATATGCATATATGGGGGCTATATCTAAATCTGAACCGATTTCCCTCAAATTTGGCGGTGTTAATTCACGTAATGAGAAACCTCTTTCTGCCAATTTTTTTATTGATCGGATATAAAATACAGTCTCTACAGCGCTTACATGTCAAATCGGGGGTAACATATACGTATATGTGGGCTATATCTAAATCTCAACCGATTTGGCAGTATTAATTCATGTAATTAGAAACCTCTTTCTGCCGAATTTCGTACTGATCGGATTAAAAATACACTTTTTACAGCGTTTACATGTAAAATCGGGGGTAATATATATATGGGGGCTATATCTAAATCTGAACCGATTTTCTCCGAATTTGGCAGTATTCCTTCATGTAATAAGAAACCTCTTTCTGCCGAATTTCACACTGATCGGTTATAAAATAAATTTTTACGGCGCTTACATGTGAAATCGGGGGTAACGTATATGTGGGGGCTATATCTAAATTTGAACCGATTTCTTCCAAATTTAACAGAGTTCATTCATATAATAAGAGACCTCTTACATGTCAAATCAGGGCTAACATATATATGGGGGCTATATCCATATCTGAACCGATTTTAACCAAATTAAATAGGGATCCTCCTTGGGCCAAAAAAAGATATGTGTAAAGTTTCGTCAAGATCGGGCCATAATTGCGACCTGTACTTTGATTACAAGAATACATCTACAGACAGACGGACATAGCTAAATCGACTCAGAAAGTGATTACAAGTAGATCGGTATAATAAACAATGGATATATCTCTTCTCCTTTTGGGTGTTACAAACAAATGCACAAAGTCATAATACCCTGTACCACAGTGTGGTGTAGGGTATAAAGAAATGACAATAATTTCCTAAATAATTTGTGTTTTATTCAAAATCAACATCGGCCCTTAAAGAAACATTAAATAAAATAAACCAAACCTGAATTAAAAACAAACCAGAAACTTTTAATTATTAATTTATTGAAAGAAAAACCATAATTCCTGGCAATATAGATCACGTACTAAAATTAATATACCATAAAACTAAGAGTTGAAAACTACATCAAATCGCCCAAAAGGAAAAAACCTCGGCCACAATGCCGGACTCAAATGTGGAAAGCAAAGCACTTCCGATCCTGGGGTGCTGAGGTATTTCCTTCGACTTAACCGCATTATTACGTGACCCCAAATAAAATATAGATAAAATACAAAACAAGTAAGAAAGTTCAGTCGGGTAGACCGACTTATGAATCCCTCACCTTGAGTCCCAAAAAAATATTCGTAAATTAATTTTTTTTATTTTAATTAAATTATCTATATATTTAATTTGCATTTAATAACTTTAAAGTATGTACTGGTATTAAAGTTAAAAACTGTTTACATTTGGTACAAAATAGTCCATTTGTGTGGGAGGTACCAAAGGGTGCCAATAACGGTCACTTTTCTCTAGACTCTAGATACTATAAAAGCATTACACCGTCCCAAATTTTAAGTATTTATATTCACTGGTGTTAAAGTAATAAGCTGTTAACTTTTGGTACAAAATGGTCCATTTGTTTGGGAGGTACCAAATTGGGCGTGTCAATAACGCCCACTTTTCTGTGGACTCTAGGTACTATAAAAACATTACACTGTACAAAGTTTCAAGTATTTATATGCACTGGTATTAAAGTAATAAGCTGTTAACATTTGGTACAAAATGGTCCATTTGTTTGGGAGGTACCAAAAGGGGCGTGCCAAAAACGGCCACTTTTCTCTAGACTCTAGATACTATAAAAGCATTACACCGTACCAAATTTTAAGTATTTATATTCACTGGTGTTAAAGTTAAAATATGTTAACTTTTCGTAAAAAATGGTCCATTTGTTTGGGAGGTACCAAAAGGGGCGTGGCAAAAACGGCCACTTTTCTCTAGACTCTATGTAGGTACTATAAAAGCATTTCACTGTTCGAAATTTCAAGTACATATATGTATGCACTGGTATTAACGTTATACGCTGTTAAATTTGGTACCTCCCACATTTGTGTGGGAGGTACCAAAAGGGGCGTGGCAGTAACGCCCATTTTTGACTTGACTGTAAGCACTATAAAAGCATTACACAGTACAAAATTGCAAGTATTTTTATAAACTGGTATTAATGTTATAAGCTGTTAACTTATGGTGCAAAATGTTACCTTTGTTTGGGAGGTACCAAAAGGGTCGTAGCCAAAACGCCCATTTTTTACTGGACTGTAGGCACAATAAAAACATTACACTGTTCAAAATTTCACGTACTTTTGTGTACTGGTATAAATACTATATGCTCTTAACTTTTGTTGCAAAAAGGTCCATTTGTGTGGGAGGTACCAAAAGGGGTGTTAAGCGACTAATAAACTAATATCATGTGAGGAATTTCAGAAGATTCGAATAGGTAGTATAGAAGTTATTAAAGAATCAATATTTCACAAAATGTTAACCCTTTGTGGGGGAGGTACTAGAAGGAGTGGACCAATATGGCCCATATTCGAACTTAGCTTGAGATAGAAAAAAATGATCGCATACAAAATTTGAAGTCAATCGGTTACTACTTTCGAGGGTTATCGTGCGCACCAGCTAGCAGACGTAGGCATCGTGGCATTTTGTTACTTGAAGTTAGTTTTGTCCAACAAAGGGATGTAGTCCCTGAAATAAAAGAAGCAAAAAATAATACTTCATTCAATGATCCACACAAGATTAAGTAAAACAAGTTATTTTATTTTATTTAACAAAAAAGGAAAAAATCTGAGTTAAATCTTCAGGCAATGGGGAAACGCAAAAAAACAGACGGAAAATGCCTCATCACCAAGAAGCTGATATGAATCTATTATATGTACTTATGCCGGAATAAGGCAAAATTACAGGAATCAGCTGATATAAAGATGATTTTTTTTTTCTTCCAATTTCCAATATTGGTTAAATTTCCTAATAAAATATTGTGTATTCGATCAGTAAAAATTATCAACAATAATAATATTGATGTTTGTAACATTTTGTTTTGAATGAAGAAAACAATCTTTTGAAAAGACTAATTTTAGGCAAGAGGTGAAAGGAGGGTGAATATAGGGTAAAGAGGTAGGGACATCTGGTCCTGAGGGTGGGAAATATCCGGCACAACAACAGCCACTCTATGGACGCACTGAAAAAAAATGTACTGAAAATCATTGAAATTTTAACTCTTAAGATTTTTTTCTTTATTTGGCTCCAAAGACAAATACTATTAAAATAAGTACATCTTGTACGAAAATGAAGGACATTAACCATCTTTAAATCAGAACAGCAAACATCTTTGAAAGAATTACGCTTTATACGTCGATGAAAGACTTAACATTTTTAAATTAATTACGCCTTGTGCATTAAATACATAAAGTTACTTTAGATTAAGTACATTCTGTAATTAAACCAAGTACATGATACTTTCCTTAAGTGTTAAATATTTTTTTTAGTTATTTGTTTACACGTTCATATTAATATTTATTATTTGCTTCTTTATTAAAACATTTGACTTCGATAAACAGTTTATTCAGTATGCTGCACAACATACCTAGCTGACGATACTTAGCCACTGTGTTAGTCCCGTTTTCTTCATATTTATTTTAATGAACAAAAAAATGATATTTTGCAATATTGTTCATAGTTGAATAACATCCTCGTTCGAAAATTTTTACTGATTTTTATTGCTCCAATTTGCATAAAAAAACTGGTACAAAGGTATATAAAAATGTATGTTAATATCAAATTTGAAATTTAACATTTAACCTAGTAATTCCTCTTTTGAAATCGATACAGAAGTTTGAATGATTCAAAATATACAGCCTTCAACAATTTTATTATTCAATATTTCTCGTATTTAATATTGCTCGAAATACGACGCTTAGGTGTCAAAATCATTGTTCCTGTGATAGATTGCGATGGATATCAGAATTATATAGACATTGCCATGACCAATATTTTTTATTCAATTTTGTCGCATGGTGTTGTACACGGAATAAATTTAAGGCGCTTCTCTTAAAATTGGAATATCGCGGAAACTAGGAAAAACACCTCTCTAAAATTTTGTCCAAATCGGAAAACATTAACAAAAAATCTGGCTTCCTGACAAATAATGCTTCATATGTAAATATTTCTTACTCATAAATTAAGACTTGTTCACATCAAAATTTTGGTATCACTTCGAAGTTACATGCAAATATGATGTCCAGTTTTAAAAAAGTTTCAGGGAGAAAAAATATTGCTAACTGCTTCTAAACTATATAATTTTCTTTCTGCAAATACGCGTATGTTCTTTTTATACCCTCACTTTAGTGTGACGAGGGTATATATCATTTGCTACGGAAAAAAAGTGTAACACATCGAAGGAGTGATCTAAGACACTAAGTATGTTCGGAGGAAATCCGTTTTGGGTCATTTTAAGTCGAATGAGCAATGTCCGTCCGTCTGTCTGTCTGTCTGTCTGTGTGTCTGCTGGCTGGTGCGCACGATAACTCTCGAAAGGAGTAACCGATTGACTTCAAATTTGGTATGTGGTAATATTTTGATCTATCTCCGGATGAGTTCGAAGATGGGCCATATTGGTCTACTCCTTCTGGTACCTCCCACACAAAGGGTTAAAATTTAGTGAAATATTGATTCTTTAATAACTTCTATACTACTTATTCGAATCTTTTGAAATTCTGCACATACTATTAGTATATTAGTCGCTATTAACTCGAGAAAAATGGGTGAAGTTGGCATGCCCCTTTTGGTACCTCCCACACAAATGGACCATTTTGCATCCAAATTTAACTGCTTATAACTTTAATACAAGTGCATAAAAATGCTTGAAATTTTCTACAGTATAATGTTTTTGTAGCGCCTAGTCTGGTAAAAAATGGGCATCATTGTACAGCCCCTTTTGGTACCGCCCACACAAATGGCCCGTTTCGTACCAAAGTAAACGGCTTGTAACTTTAATACCAGTGCATACAAATACTTGAAATTTTGTACAGTGTAATGCTGTTGTAGTGCCTATAGTCCTGTAAAAAGTGGGCGTTATCACCCCGCCCCTTTTTGTACCTCCCACACAAAATGACCAAATCATACCAAAATTACATAGCTCGTAACTTTAATATACCAGTGCACACAAATGCTTATAGTTCAGCACAATGCAATGTATTTAAGAATGTACTGTTTACCGAAAAATATGTGTATTTGGAAAACCCCTTCTGGTACCACCCACACAAATTGACAGATTTATTGGTGTAATGTTATATATTACATTACTCACAAAGTGAGGGTATAACTTAGTCGGTTTACCCGACTGAAACTTTCTTACTTGTTTCCTCTTAAATATCAATAATTTTCAATTATACTTATACTCGTAATTATCATGTTTTTATACAGACTTTTGTGTGAACTTATCACTGCCAAAGGGGGGAAAAACATAATGGTTTAAATGTTCTATCATTCTATAAAAATCTAAATTTTCATAAAATTGGATTTTGCATCTTTAATGTACAAAATAACTGTTTATTCATTACGGAAAAACAACATTAGACTACATACACACTACGGTCTTCTGCATTGTTTTGGTCCAAGTAATAAATTCGTAAACGCACAGAAATTCCACTACTCTAAATATCCGAGACAGATTTTATGACTCTTTCTGTTATCAATTAAATGTCCCCCTTATTGTCTCATCATCGTATGAGCAGCCAATCGAAAATTCCAGACAATTTATTTTCGACTACCTTTGAAATGTCATCGCCACTAACATTTTTTTAGATGGCACACACTTCCGACAAACAGCCGCCGAAATTGTTGCTATTAATGTAGAATTAACCAGTAAGGAAAGGCAGAAAGTCGGGCGGGGTCGACTATATAATACCCTACACCTCCCTAACAATGCGATAAGGGTCATTGCGATAATAATTTGGAATAATTGGTAATGGGTAATTGAGCAATATTCGTTCCTAAATTGAGAAACATATTTCTGGAAAATTTTAATGATCGGAAGTAAAGTACAACTTCTTTGATACCAAATCAGGAGGAACATATATGCGGATGTTATATATAAATCTGAACCGATTTTCCCTAAATACTCATTCATGTAAAAAGACCTCTTTCTGTCGAATTTCGTACTGATCGGATATAAAATACAGTCTCTACAGCGCTTACATGTCAAATTGGGGGTAACATATACATATATGGGGGCTATATCTAATTCTTAACCGATTTCCCTCAAATTTGGCAGTATTAATTTATGTAATTAGAAACCTCTTTCTGCCGAATTTCGTACTGATCGGATTAAAAATACACTTTTTACAGCGCTTACATGTAAAATCGGGGGTAATATTTATATGGGGGCTATATCTAAATCTGAACCGATTTTCTCCGAATTTGGCAGTATTCCTTCATGTAATAAGAAACCACTTTCTGCCGAATTTTACACTGAGCGGTTATAAAATAATTTTTTTACGGCGCTTACATGTGAAATCGGGGGTAACGTATATATGGGGGCTATATCTAAATCTGAACCGATTTCTTCCAACTTTAACAATGTTATAATAAGAGACCTCTTTCTGCTGAATTTCATACTGATCGGATATAAAATAAAGTATTTACAGCGCTTACATGTCAAATCGGGGCTAACATATATATGGGGGCTATATCTAAATCTGAACCGATTTTAACCAAATTCAATAGGGATCGTCCTTGGGCCAAAAAAAAGATATGTGTAAAGTTTCGTCGAGATCGGACCATAATTGCGACCTGTACTTTGATTACAAGAATACATGCACAGACGGACAGACAGACAGACGGACAGACAGACAGTCAGACGGACAGACGGACATAGCTAAATCGACTCAGAAAGTGATTCTAAGTCGATCGGTATAATAAACGATGGGTCTACTTCTTCTCCTTTTGGGTGTTACAAACAAATGCACAAAGTTATAATACCCTGTACCACAGTGTGGTGTAGGGTATAATAACATTTTACACACGGAGAAAAAAATATGTTAAAAATATGTTTGGATGCAATCATAAATATGTTTGGGACGGGCATAATCATATATATGTTTGTGGGTAAACATATTATGTTTGCACACAATCATAATATGTTCGGGGCAAAATTCTAGCATATTATAAAACGATATGATTGTGTCCTAACATATTTTTGGCAAAATAATATATTAGAGCATATTTTTTAGAGTTTTAGAGAGTATTACTCTCTGAGAGCCCAATTATGTGACTCATAGAGCATCCACCATCACCACTGTGCTAAGCCATCACAGCGAACACACGCACGCACCCACATACAACCATTGACAGCCACAGCCAGTCAGAATGAATATATGGCTATGCTTATACTTTCTTGTTTCGGGTGTAACATGAAAGTAAATTAAAATACACGCTGTGCATATAATTCTCGTTGACTCTATATAGCCAGTGGTATAAGGTGTTGACGTTTTTCAGTCAATGGGGTGGATCAACGGAGCTACCAACCAAGTTGAAAGAAAAGTGGCATAGTCCGCAGTCCGAATAATGGATAATTAATGGAACATTAGACTAGAATTTTATAAATATATTATAGGTGCGTCACAAAGGGTTCAGACTTTTGATAAAAAACAACAATATACAATCATATACATGATTAAATGCAATCATATATATGATTACACACAATCATATAAATGTTTGGACATAAGCATATATATGATTACATACAATCATATAAATGTTTGGGAACATTACCGCTACCCCAAACATAATATGTTTGGGAGCTGCTCCAAACATATATATGTTGCCTGCAAAATATGTTTGGGGCAATATGTTACAGAGGCCGTTTTTTCCTCCGTGCAGCGCTTACATGTCAAATCGGGGGTAACGTATATATGGGGGATATATCTAAATCTGAACCGATTTCTTCCAAATTTAACATTGTTCATTCATATAATAAGAAACCTCTTTCTGCCGAATTTCATACTGATCGGATATAAAATAACATATTTACATCGCTTACATGTCAAGTCGGGGGTCACGTATACATGGGGGCTATATCTAAATCTAAACCGATTTTCTCCAAACAGTGTTCATTTATATAATAAGAAACCTCTTTCTGCCGAATTTCATACTGATCGGATATAAAATTCGGTTTCTACAGCGCTTACATGTAAAATCGGGTGAAACATATATAGGTGGGTGAGTCGGATGGTAAAAAGCGGCAGGTCAATCTTATCCTAAACGCTGAATCCACCTCCCATATACAAGGTGCGAGTGCAACCCTACAATATGGCTTCGAGACTAAAGTCTTGAAGATATACAAGCAGGATATAGCTCCCACTGCAGAAGGTGAGTCGTCCACCGTGGCACTTCCTGGAAGTGCGGAGGTACCCACGCCTATTATTTCTGGTGACTCCAACTCTAACAGAAGATCTGTAACGTCCTTCTCTGAGGACAAAAGCTCTACTTCGGACACAGAGAGGCTGAGGGGAGTCTCCGGACTCTTTGACGCATCTGGCGGGGACATGCTTCTCGACGATACGGACGAAGAGTTCGATAACACCCTTGTCGGGGTGGATGTTAATCTGTCAATTACCAATGATGGTAAGAATTCTACAGATTAACCTCCATCACGCTAAAGCAGCCTCAGCGGCTCTATATAGACATCGTCCTGATACAGGAGCCCTACGTAGTGGGAGGAAGGGTGTGCGGTATTAGGACACCCAACTTTAAACTGCTTGTGGCCAACTGTGAAGGCACTCCAAGAACCTGCATTTTGGCCAGGAAAGATCTAAGTATCTTTCTCCTGACTAATTTAAGTGGTAAAGACCAAACAGCTGCTAGCCTGGAGATCGGTAATCGCATATATTGGGTGGTCTCCAGCTACTTGCCTTATGAATCTGTAGTACCGACTGCTCTATTCAGGGAAGTAATGAAAGAAGCAACGTCTGACGAGATCGAGCTGATTATTGGCGCAGACACGAACGCTCATCATACTATCTGGGGTAGTACGGATATAAACAATAGGGGTGATTCGCTTCTTGACTTTATTCTAACTACCAACCTTAGTATTTGTAACATAGGTAATAAACCGACCTTTACAATTAAAGACAGACAGGATGTACTCGACGTAACGTTTGCTACTGACCGGCTGTCAGACAAAATTATTGGGTGGAATGTACTGGACGACCACTCATTCTCAGATCACCATTATATTGAGTTCAAACTCGCGGAAAAAGCGCCTAAACCTGCCGTCCACAGAAATGTAAGGAAGACAAAGTGGCACCTGTATGAGAAGAATTTCAAGAAAGTCCTCAACTCTAAACTTCTGTACGAACCGAAGACAAAGCCGGTCTGGATAATCTGGTCGATCATATCACCACATCATTCAATAGTTCCCTTGAAGAAGCCTGTCCGAAAACAAGGTACAAGGGTAAAACTAAACCCCAATGGTGGACTTCTGAGCTAACGGCTATGAAAAAGAACTGCAACAAGCTATTCAATAAGGCTAAATCTACTGGGGTCGCTAATGATTGGGATGCCTATAAAGAGCTACTCAAGATCTATAAGAAGGAGCTTAGAAAGGCGCAAAGGCGCTCTTGGTATACCTTCTGTGGTGAAGTGGAAAAGGTCTCCGACGCCGCTAAGCTGAGGAAGGTATTATCTGCTTCACCATGTACAGTGGGATATTTACAGGATGAGGCAAATAACTGGACCAAAAACAGCGAGCAGTCGCTCAATGTACTGCTCGACACACATTTCCCGGGCAACTCTGTAACAGAACCCGAGGATCAGCAGGACCAACAAGAGTGCGAGTGGACTGCGAGCGTCGCTAGCTTCTTGACTGAGAGATCCAGAATAAGCTGGGCTATCAACAGCTTTGAACCCTTCAAGTCACCTGGACCAGATGGCATCACTCCAGCAGAAATGCAGAAAATGTTAAAGTACATTATCCCCTGGCTGGAGAAAATTTATGTAGGCTGTATCAGGTTTTCATACGTCCCTAATCGGTGGAGGGATACCAAAGTGGTATTCATACCTAAAGCGGGAAAGATATCACACACTAGGCCAAAAGACTTCAGACCAATTAGCCTATCCTCCTTCCTATTGAAAGGTCTGGAAAGACTTTTAGATCATTTCATTAGGAAAACCTGGATACAAAACTCCTGTCGGGGAACCAACATGCCTACAATAAGGGCAAGTCTACAGAATCAGCCCTGCACGAACTTGTGAGCACTATCGAATCGTCCCTGCATTTCAAGGAATTCACCATGGTGGCATTTCTTGACATAGAAGGGGCTTTTAACAACATTCACTCAGATGCGGTAATTGCGGCACTCTCTCATCTAAAAGTTAACACTAGTTTGATTAGACTAATTCAAAGTCTGCTCACCAGAAGACGCATAACAGCATGTCTAGGGTCCACAACTCTAACAAGGTATGTAAACAGAGGGACCCCGCAAGGAGGAGTACTGTCTCCACTAATTTAGAACCTAGCGGTGAATGAAATCCTGCTAGATCTAGAACGTTGTGGCTGCAAGGTCGTGGCATATGCGGACGACGTGGCAATCGCAGTGAGTGGCAAATTCGTAAACGTCCTCAGAGACATCCTACAGGTGGCTCTGAACAAGTTGGTTAGATGGGCCAGAAGCAGCGGTTTGGGCGTTAACCCCAACAAGACAGAATTGGTTCTCTTTACTAGGATGAATAATGTCCCACATGTGGACCCTCCACCTCGGATAAATGGAACAGATCTAGTCTTTTCTGAAAGTGCAAAATTTTTAGGAATAATTCTAGATAGGAAAATGTTAGACTTAACGTATTGGAACGTGTAAGGAAGGCCAACGTCGCCTTATATTCCTTCAAAAAGGCTGTAGGGTCGCGGTGGGGACTCTCTCCTAAAATCGTCCACTGGATATATATAGCAGTAGTTCGTCCAATACTGTTATACGGTATTGTGGTATGGTGGACGGCAACTGACAAACTAACCATTACCAACCTACTAACAAAGGTTCAGAGAACTGCCTGCCTGAGCATAAGCGGAGCCTTAAGGACTACAGCGACCGAGTCTCTACAAGCCCTATTCCATATACTGCCTATTAATATTGTGGCGAGAGAAGTTGCAACCAAAGCGGCAATAAGATTAAACTGCCTATCACTGTGGAGGTACAAGAACTATGGTCACATGAGGATATCAAAGTGTAGTGCTATGGTAACCGACCGAGTGGACTATATACCAACTGTGTACACCTTCGAGAGAAATTACATCACTATGATTCCCGCCAGAGACGAATGGGTCGGCAGAATACCAGGTAATAGAAACCATCTCCACTTTTACACGGATGGTTCGAAGCTTGATGAAAAGGTTGGCTTCGGAGTACACTGTGAAGAACTTAGTCTGGATATAGCTCACAGACTACCAGATACCTGCAGAGTCTATCAAGCCGAAATAATGACAATATGGGAAGTCGCCAAGTGGCTGAGTCGCAACATAGTAACCAACACTGGCGTTGTCATTTACTCGGACAGCCAGGCTGCCATCAATTCTCTGGAGGCAACATCCCTAAATTCACAAACAGCCCTCGACTGCCGCAGATCTCTTAACGAGATGGCTGAGCAGTTTAATATACACCTCATATGGGTGCCTGGGCATAGGGATATCCCGGGGAACTGCAAAGCCGATGAACTTGCTAGGAAAGGGACGACATTACAAATTCTCGAAGAATTTGCATATATTGGTGCGCCACTATCCACGTGAAAGCTTTGGCTTAGGCAAGAGGCAATCGGACAGTCCAACGAAAGATGGACAGAAATCGGCACCTGCAGGGTAGCTAGACAAATCTGGCCAAGGTATGACCTGAGAAGGTCAAAATATCTTCTCGCACTAGAGAGGAAACGATTGTCTACGTTAGTACAGGTTCTGACGGGACACTGCTTGATCGGCGAACACGCCAAAAGATTGGGTATTGACTCCAATGACTTCTGCCGAAGCTGTGGAGATGAGGAAGAAGTGGAGAGCATTGAGCACTTGCTTTGCGACTGTCCCGCTTTGAGTAAACGACGACTGGACATACTGGGGTCGGCCTTTTTAGGCAGCCTAACAGATCTTTCTAGTACTGATATTCGTACTATCGATAAATTTATATATTAAACAGGTTGGTTTCGATGAGGGGCATTTCAGCCCGTGGTAACACTAGGGACCTAAACTGGTCTATGTGAGCTTGTAAAAAAATACGGCTGCCACCCTAACCTAAACCCTAAACCTATGGGGGCTATATCTAAATCTGTACGGATTTTCTCCGAATTTGGTAGCGTTCATTCACGTAACAAGAAAACTCTCTCTACCCAATTTCGTACAGATCGGATATAAAATACGGTTTCTATAGCGCTAAAGGGTCAAATCGGGGGTAACATATATATGGGGGCTATATCTAAATCTGAACCGACTTTCTCCGAATTTGGCAGTATTCCTTCATGTAATAAGAAACCTCTCTTTGCCGAATTTCGCACTGATCGGATGTAAAATAGAATTTTTACAGCGCTTACATGTCAAATCGGGGGTAACGTATATATAGGGGGGCTATATCTAAATCTGAACCGATTTCTTCCAAATTTAACAGTGTTCATTCATATAATAAGAAACCTCTTTCTGCCGAATTTCATACTGATCGGATATAAAATAAAGTTTTTACAGCGCTTACATGTCAAATCGGGGCTAACATATATATGGGGGCTATATCTAAATCTGCACCGATTTTAACCAAATTCCTTGGGCCAAAAAAAAAGATATGTGTAAAGTTTCGTCGAGATCGGACCATAATTGCGACCTGTACTTTGATTACAAGAATACATGCACAGACGGACAGACAGACGGACATAGCTAAATCAACTCAGAAAGTGATTCTAAGTCGATCGGTATAATAAACGATGTGTCTATTTCTTCTCCTTTTGTGTGTTACAAACAAATGCACAAAGTTATAATACCCTGTACCACAGTGTGGTGTAGGGTATAAAAAATTGGGAGCATTTCGAGATATTGAAGGCTTAAAAAAATTTTTAGATTTTTAATGTTCTTCGACAAAGACAATCATTTTTTTAAATGATTAATTTTGAAGTACGAGAGTGGCCAGTTACAATGACACTAAAATCGTTGAAATCGGATAACGAGTTCTTAAGTTCTGTTGAATTCAGTATCCTTTAAGAAAAAAGTAGAGATTCGACCAACTTTCGGACGCTGTTAAACAAGAACCATGACGAATTTGGACTAAATATAGACATCATACAAATTGTACACACTAGGAGATAGCGTGTACCAAATTTCATCGAAATAGGAGGGGGTCGTGTTTAAAAGTGGGTCGACTGCCGTTGGAATTACCCATTTGTTTTTTTAATTGATTTGATATGTCTATTTGCTATAACATTTTGTGGTTTACAAGTCGATACCTCCATTCTAAACTATGCTAAGTGCAAAAAGGTAGTTTTTCAGGCGAATTAAAAATGCAATGTCCCTAAAAACATGCTAAGTCGACTTAGCATGTTTTAGAATGGAGGTATGGAAGTGTTTTTCTAAATGATAAAGAGTTTAGGAACTTAGTTCCTTTTTTACTTAATAATAATTTAGTGTTTTTCAACATTATTTGGTATGTGTAAACATTTTAATTTTTTAAATATGGAAAATATGCGCCAAAACACCCTTTTTGAAAAGTCGGTGACTTACGGCCTTGATAGAAATTATACTCATTACTTTTTTGTTTAAAACCAGTAAGGAATGACAGAATGTCGAGCGGGCCGACTATATAATACCCTACACCTTCCCAACAATGCGAAAATGGGCATTGCGATAAGAATTTGGCTCTTACATGTAATAAGAAAACTCTCTCTGCCGAATTTTGTACTGATCGGATATAAAACACGGTTTCTACAGCGCTTAAATGTCAAATCGGGTGAAACATATATATGGAGGCTATATCTAAATATGAAGTGAATTTCCCCGAATTTGGTAATGTTCATTTATGTAATAAGAGAAATCTCTCTGCCAAATTTCGTACTGCTAAATCTGAATCGATTTTGACCAATTGCAATAGGGATCGTCCTTGGGCCAAAAAAGAGCACTGTTCTAAATTTTATCACAATCGGACCATAAATACGATCTGCACTTTGATTACAACGATACATATACAGACGGACGGACATGGTTAAATCGAAGTGATTCCAAGTCGATCGGTATATCTCTTCTCCTTCTGGGTGTTACAAACAAACGCACAAACTCATAATACCCTGGATCACAGTGTGTAGAGTAGGGCAGGTCGATTTAAAAATCGCCCATTGCTCAGTGCAAATCGTATTCTAGGGATCAAAATAAGAAACTTTGCCGAAGGAACCATACCTCTAAAACGAATTCTGATGTCCCGGAAAAAATCCCACTTTGACCCATTTAGAGTGCTCCAATCGAGTCCAAATGTATGACCGACCCCCACTCAGTGAAGTGCTCAGTGATAATCGTATTCTAGGGATCAAAATAAGAAACTTTGCCGAAGGAACCATACCTCTAAAACGAATTCTGATGTCCCGGAAAAAATCCCACTTTGACCCATTTAGAGTGCTCCAATCGAGTCCAAATGTATGGAACCCCCAGGGGGTTCCAGGCGGTGTGCCACTGGCATGGGTTGGTCGGGCCTCCAAAGTTAGTGGGGGTAGGTCATACATTTGGACTCGATTGGAGCACTCTAAATGGGTCAAAGTGGGATTTTTTAAAATTTGCCACTACCCAAAAGTTCGACCCAAATTCCGGGACATCAGGATTCGTTTTAGAGGTATTGTTCCTTCGGCAAAGTTTCTTATTTTGATCCTTAGAATACGATTTTCACTGAGCAATGGCGACTTTTTTTCCCTCCCCACAAATCGACCCGGCCTAGTGTAGAGGGTATAAAAATTGAACCGTTGTTTACTTTAAAGGTTTATGTCTAAAATGTAGCATATTATGACAGATATAATTTAGTAAAAGTATGTCAAAGCCTATACTATCCGGAAAATTTGACTGGTATCAAGCCCATTTACTAATTAGAAAAAGCGCTTGAAGTATTTCGCCGCCGCTCATCACTCGAAAATCATAGAAACAGTGTATTGAAAGCTGGAATGAGATCTAAGTATATAGGCAAGCCTCAGCGTCCATCGATAAACAATTACAAATTCATGAAAAGCAGTTCGTAAACGCAAATAGAAAGCATTTGGAAGCAATAGTTCAAACAGTCGTCCTTTGTGGTCGACAAGGCACTAAGAGGAATCGGTAATACAGGCAGAATCAATTCAAATGAAACTATTCAAAATGATGGCAATTTTAGAGCCTTGTTAAGGTATCGGGCGATAACGGATTCAAATTTGAATAGTCACTTGACAAATTCACCACGAAATGCAATGTACATATATGCTTACATCGTGTTCAAACTGAAATTAAAAGTATTTGTCAAGCTATGTACACACGATTGTCAGATCTAACAATATTGTCAGGAATGTGGCGGAAAAATTTAAATTACAACCATGTGAACATACAATTTTTGTCATGCAACGTTGGCAGAAAAGTTATTGTAAGACAATAATATTGTTAGACATCTGGCAATAGTGTAAACACACAAGTTTGCCATTCCGAGATATTGTGCAGACACTTTTGTTTATGCATGTGACAATGGCGCCATTGTCAGAGAAACATTTTATTGGCAACTCTTGCAATCGTCTGAACTGACAATTCACCTTTGCCCAACAATCTGTCATTGTCCATACATTTGCAGCACTCTACCGATCCGTTGTCTGATCTGACAATCGTGTGTACATAGCTTCACACTCTTATACACCGACAGCTTGTTGAGATTATCAATAATTCCAAAGTTTCGCCATCATGACGGAGGAATTAGCTGATATTTCAAGGGTTGAGCAATTTTAAATGTGTATCCGGTATATGAAATGGATAATGGATGATATAAAATTTGCTAAGATTTTTAAAGTTTCGTTCCAACAAAACAGTTCGATCGAAAAGCTTTGGCTGAAGTTATTATTGAATCGTCTGTTATTGATTATTTAGATCAGGGATGTAACGAAAGTGACTTTAGCGAAAGCGAATGCGAATATTGAAATATATTTCTTGCGAATGCGCAAGCGAATAGTGAAATATGAATTTTTGCGAAAACGAATATAGTTTGACCCTTTAGTACCAACAAATTTAAGGAACTGAATTGATACTTTTCCAGGATATTCAAGTATTAAGAATGTTTTCCATAGTTTTACCTCCTGTTACCACAAGGACAAACATATTTCTTCAACTGTTTTGAAGAGAAGTGGTAGAGGTTTTCATTGGTATTAATATCTTCAAATTGTGTGAAGGGAATAAGGAGATTTAACACTTTTAACAAATGGAAGCGAATACTGAAATATATATTTGCGAAAACGAATAATACATATTTATTATCCGAATATTCGTTACATCCCTGATTTAGAATATATTTATGCAATGGGGCCACTGTCAGATAAATATTTTATTGGCAGCACTGTCTATATAATATTTTTATTGGCAATCATCTATATAATTATAAAATATATTGTAAATACATATATGAAAATTAGAGGTTTTCCTGCAATTGTCTGAACTTTTGCTTAACAGTTTGCCATTGTCCAATACATGGGCAGCACTTTAACAGAGTTGATGACGTTGTCCGACCTGACAATCGTCTGTACATTGATTGTCTCGGCACTATCCAAACCATATAACAGTTTTTTCAATATTCTAAAAGGCAAATATTTCTAGTAACAACAATTTCCGTGATGATAAAAAGCTAAAAGAAGTAAGAAATTTCAGTCGGGTAAACCGACTTAGGTATACCCTCACTTTGTCAGCAATGTTATTTAATTTTTATAATGCCAATAGTAATAAATATAAATATATTTTGTATGGGAGGAACTAAAACTGGTCTGGTGATAATTCCCATTTTTAACAGGACTATAGAAATTTTAAAAACTATACACTGTGCAAAAATGTTGAGTATTTATATCGCTCACTCACTTCAAGAGTGACATAGCTCAAAATTGAAAATTGCCAAGATGCGTAACTTTAAGTCCGTATAAAAAGATAAGTAAGATGAAATAAGATTTTTAAATACGCTTGAATAATCCGAAATATGGTTGTTTACTTATAGACCAAATTTCGTAGAGATTAATTTATGAACATTTGCAAAATACGCTTTTTTGTAAGGCAACCTCAAAAATTTTAAATTTTGAGTTATGTCAATCTTGAAGTGAGTTAGTGATATGCACTTTTTGTATAAAATGGCACCTTTGTGTGGGAGGTACCAAAAGGGGTGTGCCAATTACGCCCACTTTTTAGTTGACTGTAGGTACTATAAAACCATTACACTGTGCAAAATTTCAAGTATTTGTATGCACTGGTATTAAAGTTATAACCTGCTAACTTTGGTGTGAAATAGTCAATTTGTGTGGGAGGTACCAAAAGCAGCGTGCCAAGACGACCACTTTTTACTGACCTATCGGTACCATAAATGCATTACACTGTACAAAGTAGTATAGAAGTTTTTAAAGAATCAATATTTCAATACATGTTAACGCTTTGTGTGGGAGGTACCAGAAGGAGTGGACCAATATGGCCTATCTTAGAACTTAGCCGTAGATAGCAAAAAATATTACCACATACCAAATATGAAGTCAATTGGTTACACCTTTCGAGAGTTATCGTGTGCACCAGCCAGCAGACAAACAGACAGATAGACGGACGGACGGACATTGCTCACTCGACTTAAAATGACTCAAAACGAATATCTGCCGAACATACTTAGGGTTTTAGATCACTCCTTCGATATGTTACACTTTTGGCCGTAGCAAATGATATATACCCTCGTATCACTAAAGTGAGGGTATAATTAAAGTGGTAATGCGAACTCGATGGGTAGAACAACATGAGTCTGTTTAAATAGGCTCTATAAAATAAACCCCAATGAAACAAATCCCAATGAAATAATTCCCAAAAAAATAAAATAACTCCCAAAACAAAATGTGAAATTTATCCCAAAATAGTGAAATAACTCCCCAAAGAGCAAATGAAATAAGTCCCAGATATTGGGATTTATTTCGCAAG
This sequence comes from Eudasyphora cyanicolor, assembly GCA_963930755.1. Taxonomy (NCBI): domain Eukaryota; kingdom Metazoa; phylum Arthropoda; class Insecta; order Diptera; family Muscidae; genus Eudasyphora; species Eudasyphora cyanicolor. The sequence goes on from OZ005737.1 coordinate 100,002,624, forward strand.
AAATAATATTTACCCAAGAAAAAAAATTAAATAAGCGCCAATGAAATAACTCCCAATTGTTATTCTTATATAAAATTACATCAACACATGCCATGGAAGGTATAATATTTCCACTTAACAGTTCTTGTGAGGCCGCTTAAACTGCTCGCTGTTATCCACCAATATACGAAGCTTTTATGTGTTACATAAAGATCCGCAACTATTAGCAAGCAAATCTACTTAAATGGATCATGGAAATGGCGAAGTAAGTTCGTGTAATATATCAAATGATATATTATGTATGATAACCATTTGTACGCTGTAGGAAATGCTGTTATGCGCCCGAGGAAAAAAATCATTTGAAAATCGTTCGCACGAATTTGTATGAAGGATATATCTGCTGTAATGCGCCTTAAACAAAAGATTTTATTTGGAAATCGCATTATCAAAATAAAATTTTTTGTCTGAGGCACATTACAGCACATCCTGAAACATTGAAATGATTAAAGCATACTATATAATTATCTAAAATAAAGTCTTGTAGGCAAAAACAATATTTGAAAATTTTACAAGTCGCGCGATTTCTAAATACATTGTTTTGCCTGCGGCGCTTTACAGCAAATATATTATCCTCCATACAAAGTAAGATTTTCAAATCAATTTTTTCTGCGTCTCATTACACCATTTCCAATAGCATATCACTGATTAATCCCTGCGCGATTTCATTTGCAATTGTTTGGAGAGAGTTTTCTTATTACATGAATGAAAACAACCAAATATAGTTCAGATTTAGATATAGCCCCAATGTATATGTTTCACCCGATTTGACATGTAAATGCTGTAGAAGCCGTGTTTTATATCCGATCAGTACGAAATTCGGCAGAGAGAGTTTTCTTGTTACATGTATGAACACTGCCAAATTCTTATTACAATGCCCATTTTCGCATTGTTAGGGAGGTTTAGGGTATTATATTGTCGGTCCCGCCAGACTTTCTGTCTTTCCTTACTGGTTTATATGTATACCTTTAAAAATTATTGACATATTCGGTTTATATAATCTTCCCAACTATTTATATTTCGTGCGATATATCTCAACTCGTTAATCGATTTGGATGTCTCGTTGTGAATTGTTCACTTCGGGCGACCTCTACTTCTTGTGCCTTGTGGGTTCCATGACAGTGCAGCATTCAGAGTCTTTTCAGAGTGTATGTCCCCACCATCAATATTTTCTTAGCCGAAAATCATTCGCAATGCCAGCTTGCTTTGTTTTTTGCCATAGTTGCTCGTTACTTGTGTATATGGCCATCATATTCTGAGTATGGTCCTTAGGCGTCTGTTCATGAATGTTTGTACTTTATTTGTAGTACAATTTGTCACAAGCCATATTTCGCAACCATAGAGCAAAACAGGTTTTACGCAGCTATTGAATATTAAGATTTTATTTAGTAAGGCTACTAACTTTGTTCTGCATATCGTATCATCTGACTGCTAGGAGTGCTACATTGTCCGCATATGCGAGTTCCGTAAGTTTATCTTTAAGCCTCCAGTTAATGCCTGCTGCCGACAACTGGTGGCATCGCTGTAATAAAAAGCAATGGAGAAAGTGCACATTCCTGTTTCGCGCCGCTCTTGGCGGTGAAGGCCTGGCATATACTTCTTGCATGAAGTACTCGAGAAACGCATCCTTCGCAGCTGTTTTTAATAAATTTGATGATTTTGTCTGCTATATCCGGGCTTATAGTTCAGTTTCTTACGTCGCATCAAATGTTGAAGTAATTCCGGGAAATACAAATATGGTCTACTTGAGATAGAAAATTTCCAGCTGGTGATTTCCATGAGTAATTATCGCAATTTTATGTGGGAAACCCGATCGTCCTATTTTAAGATTGTAGTTATTGCAAATGTCGATAAATAGTTCCCCGTTCTTTTTGTACGATCCAGTGACGCGCTTGCCCATAACGTTTTAATAATCCGTATTGTTCTGTCCGATCTGTGAATTAATATAGTGATATCCTTGTTCGGAGTGTTGTGAAGAGTGTGGTCCAACCAGCTATAGAATTCATCCTTCTGGTTTTGACTGATATCCTCTGTCGGCGCATAACACTGTGCTTTAGTAATGTACTTGTTTTTGTTTTTCGGTCCGGCTGTTATAATTCTATCTGACATCGGGTTCCAACCTATCAATGCTCCCCCTATACATATTTCCCAACACCTCGGATATGTGTGTCAGCATCAGCGTTGCCGTTTTGGTCATTTCCGACAAAATTTGGTCGGATGGATATTGCATTTTTATATTTTGTCGGATGGTCGGACCAATTCCATTTTGGTCCTTTTTATTCTAGAATATTTAATTCGTATTATAATACAGAATAATTTTAAGTTTAATATCAAAGTAAATTACTGAAAGTTGACGATTGTGAATTCAAATATTTATGATGATCGCTGAAAGCAGATCGATCGAAATTGTAGACGAATATATTGTAATAAAAATTAATTTGAAAGTATTTATTTCAGGTTCGACAAATGTGTTTTGTAGCGGTCTAAAATATCGGCCCTGGGGAAAGAATTTTTGCTAATCTTACTTTTATCTTATTAGTAGGATATATCGGAGCAATGGTGGTTTATATAATTGTAGTGTTGGTGTTGAAAGAATTTATTGTTGTCCGAAAAATGTTGCGTAAGCACAATTGAAATTTCTTTTTTTTTATACTGTTTTTCAATAATTGCATCAGTAATAAAGCTGCGGAGTCCGCATAATTGTTTCCAGTTAGACCGACGTATCCAGGTTCCCAGCAAAGAATAATTTTATTTTTGTTGGCTATTACTAAATCTCTAACTGTTAGGCCCAATTTAAGACAGTTTTTAGTGCAGATAGACTATCGGTAAAAATTATAGTTTACCGTTTAGTATCCTTGACTAGTTGTATAGCATGTCAAATACCGGTAGATTCAGCGGTGAAAATTTAATCTAGATTTCTGGTATTATGCTGAAATTTTGTAAATTTTGAAACTTCACTAATTTTTATACCCTACACCACACTGTGGTACAGGGTATTATAACTTTGTGCATTTGTTTGTAACACCCAAAAGGAGAAGAAATAGACCCATCGTTTATTATACCGATCGACTTAGAATAACTTTCTGAGTTGATTTAGCTATGTCCGTCTGTCTGTCCGTCTGTGCATGTATTCTTGTAATCAAAGTACAGGTCGCAATTATGGTCCGATCTCGACGAAACTTTACACATATCTTTTTTTTTGGCCCAAGGACGATCCCTATTGAATTTGGTTAGAATCGGTTCAGATTTAGATATAGCCCCCATATATATGTTAGCCCCGATTTGACATGTAAGCGCTGTAAAAATGTTATTTTATATCCGATCAGTGCGAAATTCGGCACAGAGAGGTTTCTTATTACATGAAGGAATACTGCTAAATTCGGAGAAAATCGGTTCAGATTTAGATATAGCCCCATATATATGTTACCCCCGATTTGACATGTAAGCGCTGTAAAAATGTTATTTTATATCCGATCAGTGCGAAATTCGGCAAGAGAGGTTTCTTATTACATGAAAGAATACTGCTAAATTCGGAGAAAATCGGTTCAGATTTAGATATAGCCCCATATATATGTTACCCCCGATTTGACATGTGAGCGCTGTAAAAACTGTATTTTATATCCGATCTGTGCGAAAGTCGGCAAAAACAGGTTTCTTTCTAAATTAAGAAATACTGCCAAATTCGGAGAAACTCGGTTTAGATTTAGATATAACACCCATATATATGTTACCCCCGATTTGACCTGAAAGCGCTGTAAAAACTGTATTTTATATCCGATCAGTACGAAATTCGACAGAAGGAGGTCTTTTTACATGAATAAGTATTCAGGGAAGATCGGTTCAGATTTATATTAAAGCTCCATATATATGTTCCTCCTGATTTGGTATCAAACCGCTATAGAAGTTGTATTTTACTTCCGATCATTAAAATTTTCCAGAAAGATGTTTCTCAATTTAGGAACGAATATTGCTTAATTTAGCGATTATCGTTTCCCATTTACTCCAAATTATTATGGCAATGACCCTTATCGCATTGTTAGGGAGGTGTAGGGTATTATATATAGGGTATTATATAGACATGCCACCAAAAAGCCAACAAAAGAAGAAAGCTGGTTCAGATGGAATGATGAAGGTGATTTAGTAGCCGGAAACAACAACAAAAAACTAGAAAACCAACCTCAGTTATCTCAAAGTTTCCATAATATCCAGAACTACAACCAACATGCAGCGGGACATACCCAAACATCGCAGAACGTTTACAACAGCAGAAAAAATGAAATTTCTATATTATCGTATAATGTCAACGGTCTTGAGAATAAATACTTATTTCCATCATTCTTTAAATATATACAAAGTTTTCACATCTTTATTTTGATTGAAAGTATTTTAAGGGATTTCACTTACATTTTGAGGCAGCCCAAAAATTAAATAGATATGGAAGAGCAAGTGGGGGACTCTTGGTTGGAATAAGCACCAGTCTTAGAAATATCGGATTTAGATACGAAGTTCAAAAATTATTTGAGATAAATATTTTCAAATTCTTTAGTTTCAGACTAGAATTTACATTGATCCCTGTATACTTAAGACCAGCAACATGGGGATTGGAATATGAAAATCTTTCGAACGTTTTCTTGAACACCTATATTGTTAACCCAATAGTGATTGGAGATCTAAATAATAGAATCGGAGAATTCCAGCAAGACATTGGGCACGTATATCAAGAACTTTTTTACTCTGGCCTCGAGAGAAGAAAATCCAAAGATAATACTATAAATCGAAAAGGACTACAGGTATTGGAATTCCTGACAGATTACAACATGCTTGTTTTAAATGGAAGAACTCTTGGTGATGAGATTGGTAATTTGACCTATTTAAGTAACATGGGAGATTCATGTTACTCTGCGCGGTCTCTCATGAATTGTTATGCAAAGTCTTAAGATTTATAGTAGATGAAGAAGTGTGGTCCGATCATATGCCTATAGCACTCAATATGGAATTAAATGGGTTCGAAAATGGAATAAAACAACTCAACTTATTGCCCAAAGTGCAATGGAAGGACACACATTAAGACCAATACCAGTCGAAACTACGACACAATACCGAAACTCTTTTAAGATTAAATCCAAACCCCAATCTCAGAGATATGTGCAACATTATCACAAAATCAACAAAGGAATTAACCACAAGAAAGATACAATACAAACCGAAGCAAAAGTGGTACAATAAAAGCTGCAACGATTCTAGGATCAAAACGTTTAAACTTCTCAATAAATATAGGAGAACTGGCAATATAAATGATAAAAATAATTATATAAAAGAAAAGAAAATGTATAGAATCATATGTAGCAAAAGTGAAAGAGAATATTATGAAAGCCTTGTGAACCGTATTAACAATATAAATGGCAGTAAGGATTGGTAGAAGTGTGTCAATGAAATAAGAAGCAACAAATTTCAAATTAGCTCAACTCTGTCGGCAGACCAATTCAAAACATACCTTGAACAATTGCTCCGCTCCAGTCCATCAATAACAAAAATGCATGTTTTATGAAGTTGAGTTTCTGGATAGACCTTTCTCAATAGAAGAACTAAAGTCACAATTACGAAAAGTTAAAAATAACAAAGCACCAGGAGAGGACAGGGTTCCTTATGAATTTTATCAAAATGCACCGGAAAATCTTTTGCAGCAGCTTGTAAATATCTACAATCATATCTTTGAAAGAGGTGGTATTGACGACGCATTTAGTAAGACAATTATCTTCCCGATACATAAGAAAGGAAGTTTTGAGAAGCCGGAAAACTATAGGGGAATCTCTTTTATGAATTGTGTGGCAAAACTTATGATGGGCATTTTAAACGAAAGATTGTTGAACTGGTTAGAGTCTCAAAATATAATTACAGAATACCAAGCAGGTTTTAGGCGAGTTTATTCCACTACCGACCACATATACAATCTGTCAGCTATAGTCAGTCTACACTTTTCAGAAAAGAAAAAGGTATATGGCTTTTTTATAGACTTCCGAGCGGCATTCGATAAGGTATCGAGACAAGCTTTAATATACAAGCTCTACGAAACAGGAGTGTCCTATAAATTCGTCAGCCTGGTCGAAAATGTGTACGCTGATACAAGGTGCATACCTTTTTGGACTGGGGAAGAACTGTCCGATTATTTTCAAACCAACTCGGGCGTAAAGCAGGGGTGCCTCTTATCCCCATTACTATTTGCTTTATATATAAATGATATGCACGACTATATACAAGGTGGAATTCAAATTCAAGAACTAAATATCCGGATTTTGATGTACGCTGATGATATTGTTATGCTATCAGATGATGTTACTATAATGCAACAAATGATAAACAACTTGGAAACATACTGTAGAAATTGGAACCTAGAACTAAACTTGGATAAATCGCAAATTATGGTATTTCGCAGAGGCGGTAGACTTAGCCAAAATGAAAAGTGGACCTATGGTGGAGAAGAAATAAAAATATTCTCGAATTTTCTTATTTAGGTGTTACATTCACTCCAAAACTAAGCTTCACCAAACACATCGAAATTAGAAATATACAGGCAAAAAATGCAATCAACTCAACATGGAAGGATCTGATTGGGAAAAAATCTGTAAATTTAAGCAAGAAATGGAAAGTGTTTACAGCGATGTGCAGATCAATACAGACATATGCCTCCCAAGTATGGGGCATTTCGAAGATGTAGACAAAGTGCAAAGGTATTTTTTAAAGAAGATTTTACAATTACCGAAAAACACGCCTAGTTATATTCTTATGTTAGAAACTGCTGTAGAAGAAACTCACATGTACACGCTTAATCTGCATTTGAACTACATTGGCAAAATATTGAATAAGTACATGGGGCAAAATCGCCTTTTTTGATATGTTTGAATAGAAAGAAAATATATTTGGAACACTAATTTTTAAATATTATATATTTCTGAGCAAATAAATTTTATTTGAAAATCAATAAAATATATTTGGAACTCGTATATTATTATGTTACAACATATAATATTTGCAAACTAAATTTCTCAAATAAAATATGTATTTGAATACAAATCTAATGATTGTTCAGGAATTTCTCCAAATATATTTTATTTAAAAAATATTTTCGAAACTTTTGTTGAATTTTTAGAATTTCAATTATATTTTTTTTGTTTTTTTTTTTGGTTTGAACCTCCCAGTTACGATACCAAATGTAGCAATAACTTATGTTTTAAATCAATCATTTAAAATTTCTGAGTATTCCAAGCCATCATTGGTTGTCAGTTCTCCAAGTATATATTTCGGCCTAAGATTATATGATTTCAATTATTATTATTTACTATATTTAAGACGTTAATTTTTTTAAAAAAATAACTTTGAATTACTGAAAAATTTAACACAATTTAGGTATTTTCTGAATACTTAAATGCAAATAAATATTTGTTTTGGAAAATAGTCCTAAATAAACACATAAACAAAGATAAAACACATAAACAAACAAAGAAACAAAGTAAACAAAGATTTGTCTAGAACAACATCTTTCCAAATATATAATTTTTGTATGTACCAAATATTATATTTTTAGAGTGTATCCTAAAGATATATACGTTTCAAGCCGAATATGTTTGGGACAATATACTACAGAAGCGATTTTTTTTTCAGCGTGTACTCCCCGAACAGGCTGCCAAATCAATTAACACATATGTTGTTGGAAAAAGAAATTTTCTGGGTAAAGGGTCTCAGGGAGACAGCTGAAAGTGTGAATATACAATGGCCGGGAATTAACCCAACACAAGAAGAGTGGAGTACATTTAGCAGTAGATTAATGGTCGCAATAAAACTTAAAAATTTACATAACTACCTGCAAAGAAAGGCTAATAGTACCAGACTATACAGGTCCCTGGATTATACAAAAGGTTATCTGTATATTAACGATAAAACCAACCTAGAAGATATCAAGCTGATATTTAAAGCTAGAAGCGGGGTGATAAATATCAATGCGTCCATATATGGAAATCAAGAAGAAGAAAAAAAGTACACCCTCTGTAACCTACAAGAATAAGAAACCTTAGAACATTTTATAGGAATTTGTCCGGTACTGAAAGAATTCAGATTAAGAGCATTCAAAAAAAGTTGTCTCAACAATATGGAAATGGTTGCAATTCTGAACGGGCAATATGAAGAGACATGGGACAACCTGCTTAATTATTTAAAAATCGCCACGAAATACAGGCAATATTTCATACATGAGGGTTACTAGTCCGTATTATGTAAAATTAGGTAAAACTATGTTGACAGACGTTTAAATGATAACATTGTCAAAAAATAAATATTTATATTTCTCTTTGTAATTCAATAGGTTACTGTAATATAAATTGTACACATCCATGAATGATTAGGAATTGATGAATTAATAAAGAAAAATCTTAACATTTAACTTTTAGTCGGCCCCGCCCGACTTTCTGCCTTTCCTTACTGGTTTATATTACATAACTAGCTGAGCCCGGTGCGCTTCGCTGCCCATGTCAAAATTCGCGCTGTAGAAACTGTATTTTATATCCGATCAGTACGAAATTCGGCAGAAAGAGGTTTGTTATTACATGAAGGAATACTGCCAAATTCGGAGAAAATCGGTTCAGATTTAGATATAGTCCCCATATATATGTTACCCCCGATTTGAAATTCAAGCGCTGTAGAAACTGTATTTGATATCCGATCAGTAAGAAATTCGGCAGAAAGAGGTTTCTTATTACATGAAGGAATGCCGCAAAATTCGGAGAAAATCAGTTCAGATTTAGATATAGCCCCCATATATATATGTTACCCCCAATTTGACATGTAAGCGCTGTAGAGACTGTGTTTTATATCCGATCAGTACGAAATTCGACAGAAACAGGTTTCTATTTTACATGAATGAGTATTCTAGGAAAATCGATTCAGATTTATATATAACCTCCATATATATGTTCCTCCAGATTTGGTTACAAAGCGCTATAGAAGTTGTACTTTACTTCCGATCATTACAAAGTTCTCCAGAAAGATTTTTCTCAATTTAGGAACGAATATTGCTTAATTTTGCGATTATCGGTTCAAAATACATTTACCAATTATTCCAAATTATTATCGCAATGACCCTTATCGCATTGTTAGGGAGGTGTAGGGTATTATATAGTCGGCCCCGCCCGACTTTCTGCCTTTCCTTACTGGTATTAGTAATAAATTCACTGAATGAGAAAATACCGAATTCAGTGGAAAGTCCAGAAAATAGAAATGTATACTTATAAAATTTCCAAATTCTTGTTTCATTGATATTGCATCACATTATCATATTGCGATTGTATTGGAGTGAGCAGCTGTAATTATCGCATACCGAGCATTTTTGTTCATGTATTTCCTATATAATACTTGCAAGATATATCAAAATATGGGCTGGGCCACGCCCACTGGTCCTATTCCGCCCATTTGAAAGCCAATCACGTAGACTGCTACCAGATACATATACGCAAAATTTCAACACTCTCGCTAACAAAATGAGCAAGATAATTCAGATCCCGCCAATTTTTGCACCAATCACGTGGACTGTCACCAGATACATATCTACAACATGACAGCACTCTAGATAAAAAATTGTGCAAGTTATATCAATTTCAAAATTTGGCTTATAAGGGCGGGGCCACGCCCATTGGTCCGATCCCGCCCATTTTCTGACCAATTACGTAGAATGCCACCAGATACATATACACAACATTGCAGCACTCCCGATAGCAAATTGTGCAAGATATAAAAATTTCAAAATTTGGTCATTGTGGGCGGGGCCACGCCTATTGGTCCGAACCCGCCCATTTTTGGACCAATCACGTAGATCGCCAACGGATATATATACACAAAATTCCAGGTCTCTCGCTAACAAATTGTGCAAGATATTACATTTTTAAATTTGGCTTATATGGGCGGTGCCACGCCCATTGGTTCGATCCCGCCCGTTTTTGGATCAATCACGTAGACTGCCACCGTTTACATATACACAAAATTCCAGCACTCTCGCTAACAAATTGTGCAAAATATCTTAATTTCAAAATTTGGCTTATATGGGCGGGGCCACGCCCATTGGTCCGGTCCCGCCCATTTTTTCACCAATTACGTAGAATGCCACCAGATACATATACGCAACATTGCAGCACTCCCGCTAGCAAATTGTGCAAGATATCAAAATTTTGTCTATGTGGGCGGGGCCACGCCCATTGGTCCGATTCCGCCCATTTTTGGAAAATTCACATAATCTGCCATTAAATGCATACAAACAAAATTTCAGCACTATACCTATAATAGGAGCAGAAATATCGGATTTTTAACCTGCGATTTGTATGGGAGGTACCACGCCCCTTTGTCCAATTAATTTTTTTTTCTATATAAACCATCTCGTGAAAATTTAGAATCGAATAAAAAAAAAATCATCCAAATCGCTCCAGCCGTTCTGACGTGATGCCATTACACAGATGGACCGTTTCATTTTTATATATATAGATTTATTGCGATCCATGATTTTGGGTATATAGGATTCAGACGGGCCACATTTTTACTTGTTTTAAAATACTTTTCAGTAATTATCCACTCACCAGTGTTGCCACTGGAAAAAAAATTTTCCGACCAAAATTTTCCCTAAAGCCGACCAAAATCCGCCGTAGCCGACCAAATTTATAAAATTAAAGTTATTGGTATCTTGTAAAGTTTGGTGACAACTTTTTCAGATTTTGATGAAACTTGGAATGTTTCCAAAAATTAATTAACATAAAAAAATTGTAGTATAATAGAAAGTACAAATATATGTAAATAATATATAAAACAAATAAGAAAATTCAGTCGGGTAAACCGACTTATGAATCCCCTCACCTTGAGTCCCAAAAAATATTCGTAAATTTATTTATTTTTTTGTTTTAATTAAATTATTATCATTTCAAATTGCATTTAATAACTTTAAAGTATGTACTGGTATTAAAGTTAAAAGTACTTCTGGTACAAAATGGTACATTTGTGTGGGAGGTAACAAAAGGGGCGTGCCAATAACGGTCACTTTTCTCTGGAATTTAGATACTATAAAAGCTTTACACTGTACAAAATTTCAAGTTTTTATATGCACTGGTATTAAAGTTATAAGCTGTCACTTTTGGTGGAGGTATCAAAAGGGGCGTGACAATAACTGCCACTTTCCTCTCGACTCTAGGTACTGTAAAATCATTACACTGTACGAAATTTTAAGTATTTGTATGCACTGATATTAATGTTAAAAGCTGTTAACTTTTGGTACAAAAAGGTCCATTTGTGTGGAAGGTACAAAAAGGGGCGTGCCAATAACGCCCACTTTTTTCTGGACTCTAGGTACTATAAAAGCATTATACTGTACAAAATTTCACGTATTTGTATGCACTGGTATTAAAGTTATAAGCTGGTAACTTTTGGTGTAAAATGGTCCATTTGTGTGGGAGGTACCAACAAGGGAGGGGCCACTACGCTCATTTTTCTTGACGTGCTAGCGACTAACAAACTAATACTATGTGTGCAATTTCAAAAGATTCGAGGAAGTAGTATAGAAGGTATTAAAGAATCAATATTTCACTAAAAGTTAACCCTTTGTGGGGGAGGTATTAGAAGGTGTAGACCAATATTGCACATCTTCGAACTTAGCCGGAGATAGAGAAAAATATTACCGCATACCAAATTTGAAGTCAATCGGTTACTTCTTTCGAGAGTTATCGTGCGCACCAGCCAGCAGACAGACGGACGGACATTGCTCAAATAACTTAAAATGACCCAAAGCGGATTTCCGCCGAACATACTAAGGGTCTTAGGTTACTCCTTCGGATTTTCATTGAGATTTTACAGAGCCCATTCACTGAATTTGGAGACGCTGCACAAAATTGGGCGCACAAAAATTGTTTCCCAGGTACCGATGGCATGCATTATGTGAGCCTATCTTCATCTGATTCCTTACTCTCTTCCTCTAAATATGCCATTTTTTCGAATATGTCATCCTCAGGCTCCACTTGAGAATAAATGCTGTTTTTCGGAAATGCCAATCGATTCTAAAAAGGAAGCTGCAATTTTTCCACTTTGCAGTTCTTGTGAGGCCTTGAAATATATTATTATTTAAAAAGACTTACCTTTCCTATCCATTGTGTTCGTAACAAGTAATTCCAAAAACGGTATGAAATTGAAATGATGGTCGAATTGCTAAATAGTATCTTTTTTTTCAATATGGGATGCCGGTAGATGTGGGAGTAAAAGAAGCTTATAATATTCGAGCGATGCTTTCTTATTTTGTCGAATATATTTATCTAGTTCTTTGTTTTTCATAACTATTGTACACCGAATAACTTGAGTGCAATGAAACTCGGCACTAATTGCACTTCTTAGACTAGTTTCATAATCAGTTATGAAAACAGCTCAATCCAATTCTCGAATATTTTCTTTATATATTTATTCCTCTCGTTCCAATGTGGAGCATAGAGCCATAAAATATTTGCTTTAATATACTTAAACTTAAACTAGCTGGCAGATTTCCGATCCCGTCCATTTTTGGATCAATCACATATATTGCCACCAAATAAATATACGCAAAATTACAGCACTCTCGCTAACAAATTGTTCAAGATATATCAATCTCAAAACTTGTCTCACTTGGGCGGGGCCACGCCCATTGGTCCAATCCCGCTCATTTTTGAACCAACCACGTTGACTGCTCCCAGATATATTCAAATATACACAAATTTAAAGCACTCTCACTAATAAACTGTGCAATTCTAAAATTTGGTTTATATGGGCGGGCCACCCCCATTAGTCCTATCCCGCCCATTTTTGGACCAATCACGTGGACTACAGCCAGATACATATGCACAAAATTACATCACTCTCACTAACAAATTGTGCAAGATATCTCAATTTCAAAATGTGGCTTATCCATATACATATATTTATAGTGATTATTAAAAAATACTTAAGTAATATTTTCATTAAGAATTGTATTAATTTAAATCATATATAAATTGTATTAATGTTTTAATAAATTGACACGACGAGGCGAAATAAAAAATTCGTCTAATACTGAGTTAACATCTACTGGAATGTCTCGATGAATATTCAGGGAAGCCAATCCATTTAAACGATTTCACAGGAAACTCCGCCATCACTGTCAATATTTTGTGAACGTTTGGAAATGCTTCTATATTACATATATCAAGAGCTTCCAGGGAATTTCTGACATTCTCCGCTTCAATTCTTCTTCTCCAAAGCTTCACTTCACTAATCCACACTTCAAAAGAACTATCAGGCAAAATTGATGAATATTTTTCAAATAATCTATATATATAAAAATGAAACGGAGCGATTTGGATGATTTTTTTTTTATTCGATTCTAAATTTTCACGAGATGGTTTATATAGAAAAAAAATTAATTGGACAAAGGGGCGTGGTACCTCCCATACAAATCGCAGGTTAAAAATCCGATATTTCTGCTCCTATTATAGGTATAGTGCTGAAATTTTGTTTGTATGCATTTAATGGCAGATTATGTGAATTTTCCAAAAATGGGCGGAATCGGACCAATGGGCGTGGCCCCGCCCATATAAGCCAAATTTTGAAATTGAGATATTTTGCACAATTTGTTAGCGAGAGTGCTGGAATTTTGTGTATATGTAAACGGTGGCAGTCTACGTGATTGGTCCAAAAATGGGCGTGATCGGACCAATGGGCGTGGCCCCGCCCACATAGACAAAATTTTGATATCTTGCACAATTTGCTAGCGGGAGTGCTGCAATGTTGCGTATATGTATCTGGTGGCATTCTACGTAATTGGTGAAAAAATGGGCGGGACCGGACCAATGGGCGTGGCCCTGCCCATATAAGCCAAATTTTGAAATTGAGATATTTTGCACAATTTGTTAGCGAGAGTGCTGGAATTTTGTGTATATGTAAACGGTGGCAGTCTACGTGATTGATCCAAAAACGGGCGGGATCGAACCAATGGGCGTGGCACCGCCCATATAAGCCAAAATTTAAAAATGTGATATCTTGCACAATTTGTTAGCGAGAGACCTGGAATTTTGTGTATATATATCCGTTGGCGATCTACGTGATTGGTCCAAAAATGGGCGGGTTCGGACCAATAGGCGTGGCCCCGCCCACAATGACCAAATTTTGAAATTTTTATATCTTGCACAATTTGCTATCGGGAGTGCTGCAATGTTGTGTATATGTATCTGGTGGCATTCTACGTAATTGGTCAGAAAATGGGCGGGATCGGACCAATGGGCGTGGCCCCGCCCTTATAAGCCAAATTTTGAAATTGATATAACTTGCACAATTTTTTATCTAGAGTGCTGTCATGTTGTAGATATGTATCTGGTGACAGTCCACGTGATTGGTCCAAAAATTGGCGGGATCTGACCAATGGGCGGGCCACGGCCCATATAAGCCAAATTTTGAAATTGAATTATCTTGCTCATTTTGTTAGCGAGAGTGTTGAAATTTTGCGTATATGTATCTGGTAGCAGTCTACGTGATTGGCTTTCAAATGGGCGGAATAGGACCAGTGGGCGTGGCCCAGCCCATATTTTGATATATCTTGCAAGTATTATATAGGAAATACATGAACAAAAATGCTTGGTATGCGATAATTACAGCTGCTCACTCCAATACAATCGCAATATGATAATGTGATGCAATATCAATGAAACAAGAATTTGGAAATTTTACAAGTATACATTTCTATTTTCTGGACTTTCCACTGAATTCGGTATTTTTCATTCAGTGAATTTATTACTAATACCAGTAAGGAAAGGCAGAAAGTCGGGCGGGGCCGACTATATAATACCCTACACCTCCCTAACAATGCGATAAGGGTCATTGCGATAATAATTTGGAATAATTGGTAAATGTATTTTGAACCGATAATCGCAAAATTAAGCAATATTCGTTCCTAAATTGAGAAAAATCTTTCTGGAGAACTTTGTAATGATCGGAAGTAAAGTGCAACTTCTATAGCGCTTTGTAACCAAATCTGGAGGAACATATATATGGAGGTTATATATAAATCTGAATCGATTTTCCTAGAATACTCATTCATGTAAAATAGAAACCTGTTTCTGTCGAATTTCGTACTGATCGGATATAAAACACAGTCTCTACAGCGCTTACATGTCAAATTGGGGGTAACATATATATATGGGGCTATATCTAAATCTGAACTGATTTTCTCCGAATTTTGCGGCATTCCTTCATGTAATAAGAAACCTCTTTCTGCCGAATTTCTTACTGATCGGATATAAAATACAGTTTTTACAGCGCTTGAATTTCAAATCGGGGGTAACATATATATGGGGACTATATCTAAATCTGAACCGATTTTCTCCGAATTTGGCAGTAGTCCTTCATGTAATAACAAACCTCTTTCTGCCGAATTTCGTACTGATCGGATATAAAATACAGTTTCTACAGCGCGAATTTTGACATGGGCAGCGAAGCGCACCGGGCTCAGCTAGTTGTTTATAATTTTCTTCATTCAGTATTGCCATTTTAGTTGGAAAAAGACATTGAAAATTTGACAAAATTCCACGGTGTTTCAGAAAGCGATCTTCGAGATGAGTGATGAGTAAATCTAGATATGGAATATAGGTCGAAATCTTGTAATATTCTTCAATATTTGTTGCATCAACATTGCTACGATGGCTTTGTCGGGCCGCCATCCTTGGTTTCTTGATTTGAATGTTCTGTTCTTCCCAAAATATGTTAATAGACGAAAAAATCGCTCTAAAATGGTGAGTACAATTTTCGCGCAGTCCATCTATTCCTTTTTCGAATTTTCAGCCAGATGGACGGCTTCAGCTAAATCTTGATTTTCACTTTGAAGAACGCGACTTAATGATAATGCCAAGCAGTGAACTGAATGAACTACGTGGACCGAAACTTGAAAATCCAACGTTTTAATAGTCATAAACAACTGAAATGCAGATGTTGTAGTTTTCTGAACAGACCAGGTGTTGTAGATGCATTCCAAAGCCTCGATAACGGCTATTTGTAGGTGAAGATATATTTAAACAGACTCATGTTGTTCTACCCATCGAGTTGCGCAATACCGCTTTCATTTTTGCTTTTTATTTTTTGTTGGGACGAAACTCAAAAAATCTTCGCAAATTTTTTATCGCCCATCGTTTTCCTTAAGGTACCGGGTACACATTGACACTTGCTCAACCCCCGAAAAATCTGCTTATTCGTCCACCATGACGGTGCAAGCTTTGGAATTATCGATTGTCTTAATAAGTTGTCGGTGTATAAGAGTGTGACAAATACTTATAATTTCATTTTGAACACGATTGCTTATATACATTGCGTTTCGTGGTGAATTTGTCAAGTGACTATTCAAATTTGAATCCGTTATCGCCCGATACCTTAGCAAGGCTTTAAAATTGCCATCATTTTGAATAGTTTCATTTGAATCGATTCTGCCTGTATCACAACTTCCTCTTAGTGCTAATCCTTGTTGACCACAAAGGACTACTGTTTGAACTATTGCATCCAAATGCTTTCTATTTTCGTTTACGACCAGCTTTTCCTGAATTTGTAATTGTTTGTCGATGGACGCTGTGGCTTGCTTTTCTACATTAGATCTCATTTCAGCTCTCAATACACGGTTTCTATGGTATTCGAGTGATTAATGGTGGCGAAATACGTCCAGAGCTTTTTTCTAATTATTAAATGGCCTTGATACCAAGTTTCCTAGTTTTTGGTTATGCACTTCTGTATCCCTAGGACCAAATAACACATGTTTTACAGAAAGCACCGACATGATTCGTGGAGTACGCCAACCATTTATATTTATGTAACCAAGAAAGTTGGATTTTTAAAATACAGGTCGAAAAATATACAAAAACAAATAGTCACGGGAAAACTATAATTATCTGGAGGAATCCAGATTTTTTCATGAAGACCTTCTATATAGTCGATACTCTCTGAAGCTGACTTGTTCACGAATAAACTTATATCAAATGGTGATACTTCGTTTGGGTTACTGGAAGCTGTAGAGTTTGATGTAGTTGGCTTTTCCATATGGCCATCATTCGTTTCGACGGGCAAATTACATCTCTGTGGAGCCTAAATCATGAATAATATTCAGAAAAATTCATTGTGGATATAGTAATAATCATTGTGGACGTTTAAGTATTTCGTTACTCGCACATACACATCTATATATATAAAAGAGAGTGTCTGTTTGTGGGTTTGTTTGTTTGTTCCGTATAGACGTCTAAACGGCTGGACCGATCTTCTTGAAATTTTCACAGAATGTACATGTGTGGGGCGTGGTGAAAATAGGGTACTTGAATTTTCGATATATCAAGTGGGCGTGGACCCGCCCTAATGGGTCAAATTTTGGTATTGAGAATAATTTTTAACTAGAGTGCTGAAATTTATGGTGTTTTCTTGTCTTCGATTGCCTTTTTGTCTTCGATTGTAAAATAAATGCTGCACTGTGAAAGGGTTTCGTTTTCTTTTGTGAAAAATGTCGCACTTGCACGGGGCAAAAATGCAACAATTCAGCCCTGCATTTGATCGAAGGGGTGGACGCTGCCCTACAAAACAGATGTTTTTTCGGCGTCGAGCGAATAGCCTAAATACCCGCGTGTGTTATCGATTCTGACTATAAAAAGTGCAGCAGTACAGGAGGGCGTAGGCGACATTATTACTATGCTGCTCTCTGACAGGGCAACATCTTTTTTTTAGAAAAGAAAACACCATTAGTGTGTATGCATTTAGTGTCAGATTGTGTGAATTTTCAAAAAATGGGCGGAATCGGACCACTGGGCCCATATAAGCCAAATTTTGAAATTGAAATATTTTCCACAATTCATTAGCGTGCGTTCTGCAAGTTTGTGTATATGTATCTGGTGACAGTCTACGTGATTGGTCCAAAAATGGGCGGGATCGGCTCAATGGGCGTGGCCCCGCCCACATAGACCAAATTTTGAAATTTCGATATCTTGCACAATTTGCTAGCGAGAGTGCTGCAATGTTTTGTATATGTATCTGGTAGCAGTCCACGTGATTTTTCCAAAAATGGGCGGGATCGGACCAATGGGCCTGGCACCGCCCATATAAGCCAAATTTTAAAAATGTGATATCTTGCACAATTTGTTACCGAGAGACCTGGAATTTTGTATATTCCATTGGCGACCTACATGATTGTTCCAAAAATGGGCGGGTTCGGACTAATAGGCGTGGCCCCGCCCATATAAGCCAAATTTTAAATTGAGATATTTTGCACAATTTGATAGCGAGGGTGCTGGAATTTTGTATATTGGCGACCTACATGATTGGTCCAAAAATGGGCGGGTTCGGACCAATAGGCGTGGCCCCGCCCGTATTAGCCAAATTTGGAATTTGAGATATTTTGCACAATTTGTTAGCGAGAGAAGTGGAATTTTGTACATATATATCTGCAGGCAGTCTACGTGATTCGTCCAGAAATGAACGGGGCCGGACTAATGGGCGTTGCCCCGCCCCTTTAAGCCAAATTTTGCAATCGAGATATCTTGCACAATTTGTTAGCAAGAGAGCTGTAATTTTGTGTATATATATCTGCTGGCGACCTACGTCATTAGTCTAAAAATGGGTGTGATCGGACCAATAGGCGTGGCCCTGCCAATGTAAGACAAATTTTGAATTTGAGATATCTTGCACAAATTGTTAGCGAGAGAACTGGATTTTTTTACATATATATCTGGAGGCAGTCTACGTTGTTGATCCAAAAATGGGCGGGATCGGACCAATGGGAGTGGCCCCGCCCATATAAGCCATATTTTGAATTTGAAATATCTTGCACAATTTGTTAGCGAGAGAGCTGTAAATTTGTGTATATATATATCGGTTGTCGACCTACGTGATTGGTCCAAAAATGGGCGGAATCAGACGAATGTTGTTGGCCCCGCCTATACAAGCCAAATTTTGAAATTGATATATCTTTCACAATTTGTTAGCTAGAGTGCTGTAATGTTGTACATATGTATCTGGTGGCAGTCTACGTGATTGGTCCAAAAATGGGCGGGATCGGATCAATGGGCGTGGCCCCGCCCATATAAGCCAAATTTTGAAATTGAAATATCTTGCACAATTTGCTAGCGAGAGTGCTGTAATTTTGTGTATAAGTATCTGGTGATAGTCTACGTGATTGGTGCAAAAATGGGTGGGATCGGATCAATGGGCGTGGTCCCGCCCGTATAGGCCAAATTTTGAAATTGAGATATCTTACACAATTTGTTAGCAAGAGTGCTGACTTTTTGCGTATATGTATGTATCTGGTGACAGTCTACGTGATTGGTAGAAAAATAGGCGGGATCGGACCAATGGGCGTGGCCCCGTCCATATAGGCCAAATTTTGAAATTTAGTATCTTGCACAATTTATTAGCGAAACTGCTGTAATTTTGTGTACAAATTTTTAAATTGAGATATCTTGCACAATTTATAAGCGATAGTGCTGTAATTTTGTGTATATGTGTCTGGAGGCTGTCTACGTGATTGACACAAAAATTGGCGGAATAGGACCAGTGGGTGTAGCCCAGCCCGTATAAGCCAATATTTTAAATTGATGTGTCTTGCACAATATGTTAGCGAGAGTGCTGTAATTTTGTGTATATGTATCTGGTGGCAGTTTAAGTTATTTGTGTAAGAATGGACGGGATCGGAAAATGGGCGAGTTCGCACTAATGGGATTGGCCCCGCCCATATAGGTAAAATTTTGAAATTGAGATATCTAGCACAATTTGTTAGCGTGATTGCTGCAATTTTGTGTATATTTATCTGGTGACAGGCTACGTGATTGGTAAAAAAAATAGGAGGGATTGGACCAATGGTAGTGACCCCGCCCACATAAGCAATGTTTTGAAATTGATATATCTTGAGAAATTTGTTAGAGAGATTGCTGAGTTTTGTGTATATGTATTTGGCTGCAGTCTACGTTATTACTCCAAAAATATAGTATACTTATACCCCCGATTTGATATGTAAGTGCTGTATAAACCGCATTTTATATCCGATAAGTACGAAATTCGACAGAGAGTTTTATTATTACATGTATGAACACTGCCAATTTCTAATCGCAGTGCCCATTTTCGCATTGTTAGGGAGGTGTAGGGTATTATATAGTCGTCCCGCCCGACTTTTTATACCCTACACCACATTGTGGTACTGGGTATTATAACTTTTTGCATTTGTTTGTAACACCCAAAAGGAGAAGAAATAGACCCATCGTTTATTATACCGATCGATTTAGAATCACTTCCTGAGTTGATTTAGCTATGTCCGTCTGTCTGTCTGTCTGTCTGTGCATGTATTCTTGTAATCAAAGTACAGGTCGCAATTATAGTCCGATCTCGACGAAGTATTACACATAACTTTTTTTTGGCCCAAGGACGATCCACATTGAATTTGGTTAAAATCGGTTCAGATTTAGATATAGATCCCATATATATATTACCCTCGATTTGACATGTAAGCGCTGTAGAGACTGTATTTTATATCCGATCAGTAAAAAAATTGGCAGAAAGAGGTTTCTCATTACGTGAATTAACACCGCCAAATTTGAGGGAAATCGGTTCAGATTTAGATATAGCCCCCATATATGTATATGTTACCCCCGATTTGACATGTAAGCGCTGTAGAGACTGTATTTTATATCCGATCAGTACGAAATTCGACAGAAAGAGGTCTTTTTTTACATGAATGAGTATTCAGGGAAAATCGGTTCAGATTTATATATAACCTTCATATATATGTTCCTCCTAATTTGGTATCAAACCGCTTTAGAAGATGTATTTTAACTCCGATCATTAAAATTTTCCAGCAAGATGTTTCTCAATTTAGGAACGAATATTGCCTAATTTCGCGATTATCGGTTCAGAATTAGATAGTGTGTTCCTACCCATTTACCAATTATTCCAAATTATTATCGCAATGACCCTTATCGCATTGTTAGGGAGGTGTCGGGTATTATATAGTCGGCCCCGCCCGTCTTTCTGCCTTTCCTTAGGTTTTAGGTTAGGGTGGCAGCCGTATTTTTTTTACAAGCTCACATAGACCAGTTTAGGTCCCTAGTGTTACCACGGGCTGAAATGCCCCTCATCGAAACCAACCTGTTTGATATATAAATTTATCGATAGTACGAATATCAGTACTGGAAAGATCTGTTAGGCTGCCTAAAAAGGCCGACCCCAGTATGTCCAGTCGTCGTTTACTCAAAGCGGGACAGTCGCAAAGCAAGTGCTCAATGCTCTCCACTTCTTCCTCATCTCCACAGCTTCGGCCGAAGTCATTGGAGTCAATACCCAATCTTTTGGCGTGTTCGCCGATCAAGCAGTGTCCCGTCAGAACCTGTACTAACGTAGACAATCGTTTCCTCTCTAGTGCGAGGAGATATTTTGACCTTCTCAGGTCATACCTTGACCAGATTTGTCTAGCTACCCTGCAGGTGCCGATTTCTGTCCATCTTTCGTTGGACTGCCTGATTGCCTCTTGCCTAAGCCAAAGCTTGCACGTGGTAAGTGGCGCACCAATATATGCAAATACTTCGAGAATTTGTAATGTCGTCCCTTTCCTAGCAAGTTCATCGGCTTTGCAGTTCCCCGGGATATCCCTATGCCCAGGCACCCATATGAGGTGTATATTAAACTGCTCAGCCATCTCGTTAAGAGATCTGCGGCAGTCGAGGGCTGTTTGTGAATTGAGGGATGTTGCCTCCAGAGAATTGATGGCAGCCTGGCTGTCCGAGTAAATTACAACGCCAGTGTTGGTTACTATGTTGCGACTCAGCCACTTGGCGACTTCCCATATTGCCATTATTTCGGCTTGATAGACACTGCAGGTATCTGGTAGTCTGTGAGCTATATCCAGACTAAGTTCTTCACAGTGTACTCCGAAGCCAACCTTTTCATCAAGCTTCGAACCATCCGTGTAAAAGTGGAGATGGTTTCTATTACCTGGGTTTCTGCCGACCCATTCATCTCTGGCGGGAATCATAGTGATGTAATTTCTCTCGAAGGTGTACACAGTTGGTATATAGTCCACTCGGTCGGTTACCATAGCTCTACACTTTGATATCCTCATGTGACCATAGTTTTTGTACCTCCACAGTGATAGGCAGTTTAATCTTATTGCCGCTTTGGTTGCAACTTCTCTCGCCACAATATTAATCTGCAGTATATGGAGTAGGGCTTTTAGAGACTCGGTCGCTGTAGTCCTTAAGGCTCCGCTTATGCTCAGGCAGGCTGTTCTCTGAAGTATTGGACGAACTACTGCTATATATATCCAGTGGACGATTTTAGGAGAGAGTCACCACCGCGACCCTACAGCCTTTTTGCAGGAATATAAGGCGACGTTGGCCTTCCTTACACGTTCCAATACGTTAAGTCTAAATAACATTTTCCTATCTAGAATTATTCCTAAAAATTTTTCACTTTCAGAAAAGACTAGATCTGTTCCATTTATCCGAGGTGGAGGGTCCACATGTGGGACATTATTCATCCTAGTAAAGAGAACCAATTCTGTCTTGTTGGGGTTAACGCCCAAACCGCTGCTTCTGGCCCATCTAGCCAACTTGTTCAGAGCCACCTGTAGGATGTCTCTGAGGACGTTTACGAATTTGCCACTCACTGCGATTGCCACGTCGTCCGCATATGCCACGACCTTGCAGCCACAACGTTCTAGATCTAGCAGGATTTCATTTACCGCTAGGTTCCAAATTAGTGGAGACAATACTCCTCCTTGCGGGGTCCCTCTGTTTACATACCTTGTTAGAGTTGTGGACCCTAGACATGCTGTTATGCGTCTTCTGGTGAGCAGACTTTGAATTAGTCTAATCAAACTAGTGTTAACTTTTAGATGTGAGAGTGCCGCAATTACCGCATCTGAGTGAATGTTGTTAAAAGCCCCTTCTATGTCAAGAAATGCCACCATGGTGAATTCCTTGAAATGCAGGGACGATTCGATAGTGCTCACAAGTTCGTGCAGGGCTGATTCTGTAGACTTGCCCTTATTGTAAGCATGTTGGTTCCCCGACAGGAGTTTTGTATCCAGGTTTTCCCTAATGAAATGATCTAAAAGTCTTTCCAGACCTTTCAATAGGAAGGAGGATAGGCTAATTGGTCTGAAGTCTTTTGGCCTAGTGTGTGATATCTTTCCCGCTTTGAGTATGAATACCACTTTCGTATCCCTCCATCGATTCGGGACGTATGAAAGCCTGATACAGCCTACATAAATTTTCTCAAGCCAGGGGATAATGTACTTTAACATTTTCTGCATTTCTGCTGAAGTGATGCCATCTGGTCCACGTGACTTGAAGGGCTCAAAGCTGTTAATAGCCCAGCTTATTCTGGATCTCTCAGTCAAGAAGCTAGCGACGCTCGCAGTCCACTCGCACTCTTGTTGGTCCTGCTGATCCTCGGGTACTCTGTAACAGAACCCGAGGATCAGCAGGACCCCGGGAAATGTGTGTCGAGCAGTACATTGAGCGACTGCTCGCTGTTTTTGGTCCAGTTATTTGCCTCATCCTGTAAATATCCCACTGTACATGGTGAAGCAGATAATATCTTCCTCAGCCTAGCGGCGTCGGAGACCTTTTCCACTTCACCACAGAAGGTATACCAAGAGCGCCTTTGCGCCTTTCTAAGCTCCTTCTTATAGATCTTGAGTTGCTCTTTATAGGCATCCCAATCATTAGCGACCCCAGTAGATTTAGCCTTATTGAATAGCTTGTTGCAGGTCTTTTTCATAGCCGTTAGCTCAGAAGTCCACCATTGGGGTTTAGTTTTACCCTTGTACCTTGTTTTTGGACAGGCTTCTTCAAGGGATCTATTGAATGATATGGTGATATGATCGACCAGATTATCCAGACCGGCTTTGTCATTCGGTTCGTACAGAAGTTTAGAGTTGAGGACTTTCTTGAAATTCTTCTCATACAGATGCCACTTTGTCTTCCTTACATTTCTGTGGACGGCGGGTTTAGGCGCTTTTTCCGCGAGTTTGAACTCAATATAATGGTGATCTGAGAATGAGTGGTCGTCCAGTACATTCCACCCAATAATTTTGTCTGACAGCCGGTCAGTAGCAAACGTTACGTCGAGTACTTCTTGTCTGTCTTTAATTGTGAAGGTCGGTTTATTACCTATGTTACAAATACTAAGGTTGGTAGTTAGAATAAAGTCAAGAAGCGAATCACCCCTATTGTTTATATCCGTACTACCCCAGATAGTATGATGAGCGTTCGTGTCTGCGCCAATAATCAGCTCGAGCTCGTCGGACGTTGCTTCTTCTACTACTTCCCTGAATAGAGCAGTCGGTACTACAGATTCATAAGGCAAGTAGCTGGAGACCACCGAATATATGCGATTACCGACCTCCAGGCTAGCAGCTGTTTGGTCTTTACCACTTAAATTAGTCAGGAGAAATATACTTAGATCTTTCCTGGCCAAAATGCAGGTTCTTGGAGTGCCTTCACAGTTGGCCACAAGCAGTTCAAAGTTGGGTGTCCTAATACCGCACACCCTTCCTCCCACTACGTAGGGCTCCTGTATCAGGACGATGTCTACTGCGCCTGTGGACAGGCGCAGCAATAGAGCCGCTGAGGCTACTTTAGCGTGATGGAGGTTAATCTGTAGAATTCTTACCATCATTGGTAATTGACAGATTAACATCCACCCCGACAAGGGTGTTATCGAACTCTTCGTCCGTATCGTCGAGAAGCATGTCCCCGCCAGATGCGTCAAAGAGTCCGGAGACTCCCCTCAGCCTCTCTGTGTCCGAAGTAGAGCTTTTGTCCTCAGAGAAGGACGTTACAGATCTTCTGTTAGAGTTGGAGTCACCAGAAATAATAGGCGTGGGTACCTCCGCACTTCCAGAAAGTGCCACGGTGGACGACTCACCTTCTGCAGTGGGAGCTATATCCTGCTTGTATATCTTCAAGACTATAGTCTCGAAGCCATATTGTAGGGTTGCACTCGCACTTTGTATATTGGAGGTGGATTCAGCGTTTAGGATAAGATTGACCTGCCGCTTTTTACCATCCGCCTCACCCACCTTGCTGATTCTTCAATTATTTGCCGGCAGACCAGGATTGGAATCTTTTATTATTTCTAAGATGTCAGCCGGGTTGGAGGGCTCTTCTGTAACCCAGGTGATGGCTCTAGGGTGACTAGGGATGTTGTTTTTTCGACAACATCCAACTGGGCACCCGGCCACACCTCACCCGCTCGACTCAGAGCAGCCTTATACAGGTCTACTGATCTGGCATCACCGAAATATAAGAGCTTTACTCTCCCCTGATGCCATCCTGCATCGTTGCAGATTGGTGGTTTGCCAATCTGCCTTTCCTTACTGGTTTTAGCTCTTTTCTTCATCATCTTCCTGTAAAAAACCAATATTGCATATTTTTATTGACATTTCTTAAAGCTTTTTCCACACAAAAATATCAGAACGGGAGCAACCCTATCAGACAGCTGTAAAAGTAGCAACAGCTGATTGTGACAATGAGAAATAATCAAACAACCGAAAACATATATATAGATATATAGATGCTATATCTAAATGTAAAACGTTCTGCACATATTTCAGTAAGTCACTGAGTTAAAAAGAAAGTTTTTGAAAAATTGCATAGTTATCTGAGCATAATTATGACCTGTACTTGGGTTGCAAGGATACATCTACAAACAGACGGACGGACGGACAAAACAAAACCAATTCAGAAAAAGATTCTAGGTCGATAGGTATATTAACAATTGTTTGAATTATCTAATTTAAGGTATTATGAAAAATGCAAAAAGCAACAGATTGGTTGTAGGATTTAAAAACATTTTAAAGCAACTAATAAACCGAATTTTTTTGAAGTTATGGTGCATATTTATACTTTTGGTTCATTTATCCATTTTTCATTAATTTACCCAACAATTTTAACTTTATCTTTCAAAAGTGCGGTAAACATAACCGACACCAATGCATTTTTCTGATCGTCTAATTTGACATTTCATTTCATTCGCTGTTGTCTTATAAGAACCAAAATGTTGGCGATAATTGATAGCTTCTTTGTTTATATTCATAACAAAGTGTACAAAAACCAAAAATTTCATTCGCTTGCCAATAGACGTGCGAAGTGGCAAAAAATAAGTTACAAAAACAGGCCCTTAATTTCAGCCAGATCGATTGCAAAATGTTTTCAATAGAGTTTTAAGAAATTACATTGTAAAATTTCTAGCTTTTTTAGCTCATATAGGAGCCGCAACAGTCAAGCGGTCAAAAGTAGATTGATGGATATCAGTATATACACATAAATTAGTAAGACCATAGCTCATATGGGTCTTTGAAAGTTCAGAAAGAGTGAAAATTGCTTTGGTCACTGCTACACTGACCACAATCTGAGAATTGATCGAATTGACAACGTTAGATATGGACATTTCCAGAGAAAGGTCCACCACGATGAGAAAAATAAAAGTTGATAAACTAATGTTTTTTTCTTTTATATTGTTAAAGAAATATTTGAATTTAAAGAATATAATGAGTTTACAGAATATTTTTGTTTTTGTTGTGAAATATTTGAACAGAAAGTCACAAATATTTTTTTTTTCATTGTTGGCCCCTTTAAGTGCTGGTTTTGCATTTCACTGTTATTTGTTATATATTCGTTTTATGGTTGCAATCTTCGTTAAAGATCTTTGTACCAACAACAAACTATTAGGAGAATAGAAACAGAGATAAAGCAAGCATCGACTAACGGTAAATTTGTAAGTTTCTTTCTGCTATTTTGGTGTCACGTTCGCGATAACAAAACGCAGTTTTGTATCAGAACTGCTCATCCAGTCGAAGCAAGTAATTGAAAATTTATATTCAAAGTTAATTGTGCTTAATTAATAAAAAACAAAAATTGTTTGCTGTTGCTTCTAAGAAAGCTTTAATTTTAATCAATAGTTTGTCGCGTTCGCCATCTTAGTTGGACATATTAGAATAAAATTTTTTTTTTTCATTTTCGCTTACTTTTTGTGCTGATGAGTAAAAATAATAATAAAGAAGCATCACGACGACATTTAGAAAACATTAAAACAGAAAGAAATTAAATTACAAAAATTAAATTAAATTAAATTTACAAAAATTAAATTTATAATTAAAAAATTAACAAACATGTGATCATTATTATTATTATTCTTACATTTGTAAGTGTAGGAGTTATACTTTTGTTTTTCTAAATGCAATTATTACGTGAGAGAAATAATGTCGCGTTAGGAATGTCGCGTGCGGAATTTACACTAAGAGCGGCAAAAAAAAATCCAATATATATATTTTAACATGACAACCTCTAATTAAAAACTACATTAGTCTATTTTAGTTTAAAAAGAATTGCGTTACAAAATTCTGTTTCAATTCGCAGATTTTTGAATATTTCTAGATGCAGTCGAAAACGAGTTCTATTTTTTGTCGCGTTCGGGATCCCATGTTTTTTGCCAATATATCAGAAAGCAACTAATCGACCAAACCTACCTTTTGCCCTAAATATAGTGCTACTAAAATGCTATCAAAAAATGTATACAACAAAAAAAATTGTTCGATTTCTTTATTTTGTTTCACTTTAAAGGCGTACGAATGTCGCGTTCGGCATCCTGGAAATACCCATATGTTACCACTGTTAGTGGTGAGCGATATGTTTTGAAAAGCTTTGACAATTTCAAAATTGTTCGAATTGTTGTTTTCGCATCACCTTTGATGTCAGTATTTAGTTACATATACATTTTTATATTCTTAGCTCTTAAGAAATTTTTAAAATCAGTGAAATAATGAAAATTTTTCTGGTCACTGCTACACTTTGGCACTTTCCAAGCATTGGTCTATCTGTCCACCAATTTGCAAGAAAATCGGTGTAGCATTTTGAGGTGATGATGGCACAATCAAACAAACGATTTTATAATATGATAAATGGATTACTGATAATTTTGGACATTTTATAATTTAAACTAATATTTTAATTGTATAATGACAAACCGGCCAACACACTATCCAAATGTTTGAAGTTTGACCTTGTTCGAATATTTGGTATCGATTAGTAAATCTATAGTTGGATTCATTTCTCTATCTATGTATATGTATAGTTGGATTCATTTCTCTATGCCCATGAACAATTTTCATCGGAACCGACATTAATGATTTTTAACATGGAATTTGGCTGGAATTTAAATAGAAATTATAAAAATAAATATTATATACTCTCACTTACTTGCTGCAAATTAAATTGCATTCTCCATTACATTTCTCATATATCCACATAAAGTTCATTGCGTGATCTAAAACTAAAATAATCTGAAAAGAAATCAAACAACATGATTTATATACGAAAAAGTATTAAAATAAATTTTATCATATTACAGTTATAACACTATGCAACAACATTTTTGTCCAAGGTATGTGGATAACAGTTTCTGGTGCAATTAGGTGTCCAAACACGAAAAAAATATTAAAAAAAATGTTTATGGTAAATTTTTTTTTTTATTTTTTTTTAAATTCCAGCTTTCATGGAAAATACATTCAGTATTTGGACCATAATTGTTCAAGTATAAGCCTGATGGAGCCGTGTTATGAGGGCTACATATGCTGCAAATATCGCTTTCACGTAGAATCTTTGGTTTAGTAACAGTCGTCAAAAATATGAGAAAAAAATGAGTTTTTTTTAAAAAACATTTTTTGCTGGTACAAAAGAAAACCATAAAAAATAGAAAAAAAATCGAAAAAATTATTTTATCACATATTTTAAAAGCCAGCATGCTAACGAAGAAAACACCGTCTACGAACGGCCATAAAACCTCGTCCTCTCTATAATTTTATAATGTCTGACATCAATCCTCATAAAATAAAATGCAAGTGCAATGTCTCTTATGTGTCTCTCTCACATATGGCGAATTCAATATAAGCAAAAACATCATTTAAAAACAAAAAAATATGAAACAAGATTTTTTTGAATTTCCCTAACATTTACAAAATGGCTCATAACTTTTACATCTATCCATAGATTTTTTTCAAACAGGCATTGTTTTCTTCGCTAGGATGCAAACTTTTAAAAAAAGTAAATAATTTTTTTTTTCTATTTTTATGTTTCTTTGTCCCAGGATTTTTTTTTTTAAATCTACTTTTTCCAATTTTTTTAATGATTGTTACTAAACCACTGTTTTTAAGTGAAACAGATGTTTCCAACATTGGTAGCCCGCATTAATAGCTTCATTTTAACGTATAAGTCGACCTGATCGGACATATACTCCAAAAATTATAATGCAAATACTTAGGGTACCTTCGACGATATTAGTATTTTTAATAAAAAAATTTAAAAAAAATAAAAAAATTTTGGTTTTTATTTTATATAACAGAATGCCACAATCTATACAAAAAAATAATTTTTAGGTCAAGGTCTACAATTGGCTGCTCTTCTATGACACAAATACTCATAAGGCTGTGCACAGTGAAAAAATACACGGACTTGGCAGAATAGGTTCGATTCTACTACCAAACGGTAGTATAACCCTATACTCGGTTTGATGAAATTGGTGACCAATTTTTTTTTTATGGGCCTCCAAAGTTTCATAAAATCAGTGGGCCCATCGAAAAAAGTGTCATCAGCTTTTGTCCAACAATTAATTCCAACATGATGATACCGCTTAACTATATTTAACAATAATGTTGCTAAGAATATGCTAAACGAAGTTTCTTAACATTATTTCTTTCATTTAAGTTATTGCCCATCCAGGAATGTTGATACGGATGAAATCGGTACATACTGTGCTCCGATATTTACAAAATACTAGCACACGGTAAGGAAAAATGGCGGATTGTGTCCTCTTTAAAACAAAGTAAAATTTGCAAAAATCGGTTCAGCCGTTCGAGAGCAATTACAAATTTCGTAAACACAAGAACTCTTTTTTTATTTTTTTCAAAAATTAAAATGCGCATAAAATTTTTTCAAAAAAAATCTTAAATATTCTGACCCTTTATCTTGCACAATATGTTAAAGAGAGTTCTGTTATTTTGTGTATATGTGTCTGTATAGTAGGGCGGGTCGATTTGTAGGGAGTCAAAAAAATCGCTCAAGTGACACAGAAAATCGTATTCTAGGGATCAAATAAGAAACTTTGCCCGAGAAACCATACCTCTAAAACGAATTCTGATGACCCGACTTTTGGCCTTTGTAGGGTAAAATTTTTAAAAATCCCACTTTGACCCATTTGGAGTGCCCCATTCGAGTCCAAATGTATGATCGACCTCCACTAACTTTGGAGGGCCGACCCACACATGCCAGGGTCAAAAGTCGGGACATCAGAATTCGTTTTAGATATAGGTATGGTTCCACGGGCAAAGTTTCTTATTTTGATCCCTAGAATACGATTTTTCCTTGTCACTGTATAGGCCCCGCCTATATAAGCCAAATTTTGAAATTGAGATATCTTGCACAATTTGTTAGCGACGATGTTGTAATTTTGTGTACATGTATCTGGTGGTAGTCTACGTGATTGGTCCACAAATGGGAGTTATTAGTCTAAAGCGCGTGGCCCCGCCCATATAATCCAAACTTTAAAATTGAGATATCTTGCAAAATTTGTTAGCGAGATTGTTGTAATTTTGTGTATATGCGTTTGATGGCAGTCTACGTT
The DNA here is from genome assembly GCA_963930755.1 of Eudasyphora cyanicolor. Lineage (NCBI taxonomy): Eukaryota > Metazoa > Arthropoda > Insecta > Diptera > Muscidae > Eudasyphora > Eudasyphora cyanicolor. Next base: position 100,033,365 of record OZ005737.1, read on the forward strand.
ATTGGTCCGAAAATGGGCGGGATCGAACAAATGGACGTGGCCCCGTCTATGTAAGTACGTTGATCATCCGGCTACCATTATAGTGAACAGTACACTATTTTACACTTTTGTACATTATTTTTTTAGTGTACACTATTTGTACACTTTTTTTGGCCACAATTCCCCCTTTTGTACATTATTTTCAAGTAATGTAAAAATCACCACAAACCAGGGCTGCGGAGTCGAGCCAAAACTACTCGACTCCGACTCCTGGAGTCGAGTTTTCAAATCATTCGACTCCGACTCCGACTCCAGCTCCAACTCCGACAGTTAAATAACATAAATTTCTGAAATTATATTTCTACTTATACGTGAGTTCATGTTTTTGAAAATAAGATAAAGCTTTGTTAAAAAACAGCAAAAATTGGTATTCAATACCAGTAATTAAATAAAATTGTATTATTTATTTATTGATGTTTGACTTGCAAGCTGCAACTAATATGACAATTCTTTCAAAACGAAATTGGATTATTGTCAACATGACACGCGAGTTGAGGTGTTTTGGTTAGCTCTGCATAATAATTTAAAAATACTGTGAAATGAGGATCTGATCGTTTAAACAAATATACATTGTGGTTGTTTCCGTGAAAAGTAATTAAACTTACACAAAGAATTAATGAAATTCGAGACATTTGTGTAATTAAATTGATTTTAAAAAATTAATTTTTCTGTGAATAAAAAGAAGTAATATATAAAAACGAAGATAATTAAGAAGAACTATAAATTAAATTAAAAACACAACAACATTCTGTCACATTATAAATCAAACGTCATCTAACCTCAAGGCGGGAGAAAAAGTGAATTAAGAAATTTGTGTAAACTGTAAATTCCTTCTTGGTTTATTATAGTTTTAACGTAAATCGAGAACTCTTCTGCATAAAAATGGTCCAGCAGTGCGAGACGTGCAAAAGTAAAGTTGCTGGAGCTAAATTCGTGGCTTGTGGAGTGTGTAACATGACTTTTCATGTGCGATGTGCGGCTTTCAAAAATTCCGGTCTTACAGAATCAATGGTAGAGCTTATTAAAGCGAGCAAAGGTGGAGTGATTTTCAAATGTTCTTCCTGCATTGCTTCTCAGGGAAATAACACAAATTCTTCATCGGATATTTCCGCGAAACTTGCTAGCTTGGAAACTAACCTGCAGCAACTATCTAAGGTTGTGGCAGAGGATGTTATGTCTGAATTGAAATCCATTAAATCAGATATGATCAGTTGTGGCAAAGAGCAAAGAATCTGATGTTTTTCTAAAAGCTAAAATAAGTCAACATGAAGCAGAGAACAACGGATTAAGGAAACAAATGAACAGAGGTGATATTCTGATAAATGGGCTTCCATCTGATCTATCTGTTGCTGCTTTGCACAATGTTGTTGTTAAAATTGGTGGTATTCTCAACGTTGAAATTCAGCAGAACGACATAAATATATGTACGTATGTAAGAAACAAAAAGGCGGTTCTTGTTAAATTCAACAGTGTCTTTAAGCGTGATATGCTCTTCAAAAAATATATATCAAATCGTGATTCAATTCAGACATAGATTCCAGAATATTCATTAATGATAATTTGACACCGTTAGCAGCAAAAATGGGTTTCTTGTGTAGAAAACTGATGAAGCAAAAGAAAATCAACAAATTTTACCTGATGAATAAGAACCTGCCGGAGGTGAAAATAGTCCTTTCTGATGGCAAAGAGCAGAAATTTAATGCTGTAGAACTATTTTCTTGGGCTAAGGATCTCGTACTCGACATTGGGGATAACTAATAACTATTGATGTTCCTTTATCATTTATTTAATTATCTAATGAATTACTACTGAAATAAAATATAGATTAATTTGATCTTGTGTATCCATTTAATGAAAATATTTAGAAAATATATTTTGAAATATCTTATAAAACAATCAGGGTTGTTGTGGAATCCGATTGTTGTCGGAATCGGAATTGAAACCGAGAAAGAAAATAACTTTGGTGTCACAAAAGGTTACTTTTTTCGATTTCAATTCCAATTCGAACAACAGTCGAATTCCACGACGAGAAAAAAAATAAGTTTTGTGTCACAGAAAGTTATTTTTTTTCTCGATTTCAATTCCGATTCCGACAGCAATCGGATTCCACAACAACCCTGAATGTATTACTTTACAATTTCACTAGTATAAATTTTTATTATGAGATGCTAACTTTGAATTGTTCATTCAAATCTTTAAAAAATTATATTCGAAACATTTTCTTTATCCTAGCTTTAATATTAGTATTAAATTTAATATGTTTATGTACTTTTTATCACGAATATGGATATTGTTAGGGTTTGATAAATATGGGTGAAAATCTAGGTCCGACCATTAACGTAAATGCTGTTAGAAATCTTAGGCTCGATTCTGCCAACTTAAACATAATCCACTTTAACGCGCAAAGTATTGTTCCCACAAATAGCACTAAGATCGACGAAATTCGTTCTGTTTGAGACATGGTTGAAAAGTTGGGTGGTGGATAACGCTGTTAATATAAATGGTTATAATCTCTATAGAATGGACAGGGCGGAGGGTAGAGGCGGTGGAGTTTGCGTCTATGTAAAATCTGATATCAAAGCGCAGCTAATTCATAAAGTTGAAAATTTTTGTATCTCTGAGGGTATATTTTTTCTTGAGGTAAAAACTGAAGGAGGTTCAAGGGTTTTGGTGGGTATAATTTATCTTCCCTATGTAAATGTATCTAGCTGTGAGGCTGTGATTGGAGACTTGGTCTCACAATACGAGCATTCTATATTAGTTGGAGACTTTAACATAAACCTTTTTGATAATAACGTTGAAATTAGAAATTTTGGGTATCGTTACGGTCTTTATATCACTCATAATGCTGTACCCACACACTTTTGTCATCAGTACAATAGGTGCTCGCTTATTGACTACTTTATGCTAAGCGACATTACCTTAGTTGAGTCGAAAGGGAAATTTTTATTTCCTACACTGAATTCGAATCATGCTGCAATATACATTTCATATAAAATTGGAAAGCACGTAGCGCGGCGTGGTGTAGAGATTCGCGACTATTCTAAATTTAATTCTAATGAATGTTTTTAGGATTTACAGGCAGCGAATTTCGACGTGATTTATGGTACGGATGACCCAGATGTACAGCTGAACTGTTTTAATGAAAATATTCTTCGAATATTCAATAGCCACGTACCAACAAAAAGAGTTGATGCATTTACGGATACCCACTGGATGAAAAATCCACACATTATTGCCGCTGTCGAATTGAGAGATTTTGCGTACAGGGCCTACGTAGAGTGCAAAACCCAAGATAACTGGAAAATGTATTGTAGATATAGAAATCGGGTTAAGGGCTTAATTAGGAAGTGTAAATTTAAATTTTATAAACGTTTTTTTTCAGCTGCTTCTTCAAAGGACATGTGGAGGGAGTTGAAGAGTCTTGGGTATTTCGGTAATGAATGTAGGACCGTGGATTTGAATGCTAATTCATGCAATGAGTACTTCGTTGCTCCACAGATCGATAGTCCTCCATCAATTTACTTTGAAAATGCTGCTTCCACATCCGATTTGGACTTCAGTCGAGCATTCGATTCTATAAGTCACGAAATTTTGTTAAATAAGCTATACTTACGTTTACGTGGGTTTTCTATAACACTATGTCGTTTGATTAAAACATTTCTCTTCGGTAGAACGCAATATGTTCAATGTAATGAATGCATATCTGAATTGCGTACGATATACCGTGGCGTACCTCAGGGGTCCATTCTGGGACCCTTGTTGTTTTCACTATATATCAATGATATATTTGAGTGTCTTCGTTTCACTAATGGATATTTGTACGCGGACGACATAGAGCTTGTTGGGTCCGGAGTATCGAATATTTGTTTTCAGAATTGTATAAATGAAGATTTAGCAAGGATTTCAACATGGTGTCGGAATAATTTCATACATGTGAACCCGAGTAAATCAAAATTAATGACATTTGCCGATGTAAATACTACTAGACTAAGAATATCCATCGATGACTCAATTATTGAAGATGCTGAGTGCCTGAAAATTTAAGGGTTTTACTTGGACAAAAACTTAAAATTTGATAAACATATCAACAAAATAGTTTCTATCGTTACAATGACACTTCGTAAAATGTATAATGCGGAACCTTCTTTACCCTTTAATGTACGAAAGCGTATTGGAATGGGATTGTTGATGCCTTATATAACTTATGGCTTAGAAGTTTTTTCCGGATCATGCATCGGTGGTATTTATCGCCTTAAATTATGTTTCAACCGTATTATTCGATATGTTTATAAATTAAAGTGTTATGAGCATGTAACACCTTATGCCTTAGAGTTTTTAGGATACATTTTGTAATTCTTAGAGTCATCTTATTATTTTACAGAGTCATGAAATTTAAAATACCATCCTATTTAGCATCAAAGTTTGAATTTGGTAGCTCCTTAAGAACCAATTCTCTAATTATGCCGCGTTATCAGACTCTTATAATGCATAGATCGTTTCTCGTTAGAGTAATAAGAATATGGAATCATATAATACCATATGAAAATAGACACTTGTCTTTATCTTGTGAAAATTTCAAACAACTTGCCATCTCATGTCTATAAATATTTATTGTAGGTTTTTGGTTTATATATTTTTATTCTCTTCGTAACAGCAGCTAATGGTCGTTACACTAACTTATGAAACCATTATTTATCCATATTCGTGATATTAATAATATTATAAAAATTAATTTTTTTTCTCGAAATATTGTATGTATATAGTGTCATTTAAAAATGTAAGTCTACATAATCGTTTTGGCCCAGTAAAGGCTTTTTGATTATGAAATAAATAAATGAAATGAAATGAATGAAATGAAATCATTATAAAATTTTCATCAATAACTGCCTCTGTTTTAATACAACGCAATTTTTGGAAATTATGTCCGCTTCAAGCAACCAGTTTATTCGTTAGTTAGTATACCCTACACCACACTATGCTACAGCGGGTTATAAATTATTTTTTTTTTGCAGATTTGTCAAAAATACTGCAGCTAGGACCACCATTAAATATACCGTTTTACTCAGAATCACTAGCTGCCCGTCTGTCCATCTTAAGTTGTCCGTTAAGTACAGGTCGACATTTCACTACATTCCTGCTAAAATTTGGCAATAAGGACTCTTTCACATCAGGTAGGAAACCTATTGGAATTGGTCAAAATCGGTTTAGATCGAAATTGCCCCCATATATATATGTTTCTATAGAAAATTTTGTTTAGATTCAGATTTAAAAGGTAATTATCTCATATTTATATTTACAATATCCTTACTTGTTTTGTAATCGCTTAATATTATCTTATAGTCTTGCAAAAATACTTATTTTGTTAGCTTAATATAATCAGAGCTTTCCTAAAACTGTTTTACATAATAAACTCGACAGTTTGGTTAACTTTATAGATATTTGTGGCATAAAAAAAGGTTAAAAACTTGGAATATGTTGTCCTTCTTTTGTATCAAAATTGTTTTCCCAAACATTTTTGAAAGCAAAATTTCTATCACATAAATGGTACATTTTGCACAATCCATCTCGGAGTCGGAGTCGACCATAATTTTTCGAATCCGGACTCCGACTCCGGGCAAATTTCCCAGACTCCGACTCCAAGACTCCGACTCCGACTCCACAGCCCTGCCACAAACAAGACAATATTTGGCAAATCCGCAGTTCTGATTTTATTATAAAATATGATATGGCAACTATATAAATATGTGTAGTATGCGCAGCGTGACTCCAGCGATCGAAAGATGGCGCAGATTAACGCCAAAAATGGCTAATTATTTTAGAATCATCCCCTTAACTCAACTATAAAGAGATTAAAAATGGGTCTGCTTCCTTTCGCGAGTTGTCGTAAAAAACACATTTGTAACAAAACAAAACTAAAGCTATGTACACACGGTTGTCTAATCTTACAATATTCTCAGGAAAATTGCGAAAAAATGCAACCATGTGAACTTACAATCGTGTGAAATAACAATTTTTGTCCTACAACGTTGACGTCTAGGAAGAGTCAAAAGTCCGATTTTGATCTCTTCATAGATGAGTAGAGGGGATGATTCTGAAAAAAACCTCATTAGCCGTTTGGCGTCAATATAGGCCACTTTTCGATCTCTTAAGTTACGTTGTGTATGAGAAAATATTAGGTTAGGTTGAAGAGAGGAGACGTATAATGCCCATGGATATACAATTAAGCCAGTGGTTCGGCGTGTTATGTGCTCTTATTTATGATCATTTTAAACCTCACGAGTTACAGAAAGTCTGTACTAGACATGAATTTTCTCAGTATCATCCAGTCATATCCTCTGAAATGAGTCAAGTCTGTTTTGAGGAAATATAACGAAAGAGAAACGCATTTTTAACACTTGCTTTTCAAAATGCTATTTCAGATGTATAGTCGGAAGGATTTGATACCAACACTTATACAGAAAAAGTAAAGGATGCTTGGGTACTATTAAACACTGTTCCTTCATGGCAGTCGACCGAAATATCGTTGGCTAAAGTAAAATAAATTAGGAATGGCTCTAGCGATTTCGTTTCCACTTACCTTCAAAACTGCGCTTTCTACCACTTGTTTGTAGTTTGAAAATTGAAATGAAGTTAAATTCGAGGGATTATATTATTTCGACTTTAAAAGTGCAAATATTTTCTAGTATTTAAAGTCGACGGGCAACATCTCTCCCAAAAATGAAATCGATATTAAATATAAATATCGTAATAACAACATACTTGATTAATTTTTTTATGTAAAAAGTTACGCAAACGCAAAAATAAAAACATGGAAAAAAATTTGAAACAAATTCTGACACAAAGTGGGCAAAACTTTTTATGTTCTTCGAAAAAGAAAATGTTCCTTATAGACACATTTTGAAATTACTAGATTTTTCATTTCATTTGCCTGCGTCAAATGCATCAACAGAAAGGGGTTTTTTCAAGACCTAACAATATTTGGACTTCAGAAAAATTTCAAATGAATGAGAACACTTAAGAATCACCCTTAATTATAAAATATAATTTGTAAATGGAGACTGTATTGAATTTAAAATATTTTTTACAAATAGAAATGACGTTTTACAAAAAATACGTTCAGCAGAGAAATATCAGAAGTAAAATATACATATTTTGTAAATTATTTATAAGAAAGTTTTTTGTTGGTTCCTTCCTATGTAATTGCTACAATAAATGAGTTTTATTGTGTTTTACATAAAATTGTAGAAAATCATAAACATGTGTACACTATTTCTTCAAGGAATTAATGGTCGCCGTACATATAAACCAAATTTTGAAATTAGGTATCTTGCACAATTTGTTAGCGAAAGTGCTATAATTTTGTGTATACATTTATATCTGGTGACAGTCCAGCTAATTGGTCCATAAATGGGCGGGATCGGACGAATGGGCGTGGCGCCGCCCATTTAAACCAAATTTTGAAATTGGGATATCTCGCACAATTTGTTAGCGAAAGTGCTGTAATTTTGTTCATATGTATCTGGTAGTGATCTAAGTAATTGGTCAAAAAATGGGCGGGATTCGATCTCGTAGACTGCCACCAAATACATACACTTGGGAAAAAGTGAACCCATTAATAAGTTAAAATGAACTAAATTTGAGGAAAATTAAACTGTATATGGCGCAAAAGCAATTTTTTCTCAAATCAAGATCACATTTTTCCTTACTGTTAGTAAATGTTTTGAACATAATTATAGTTAATACTAACTTGAGCCTAGTTAATATTCCATTAAACCTAGCTCAATTGATCTCAAATTAAGGAAAAATTAACTTAGTTCAAGTAAATATTTATTTTAAATTTGGAGAAATCTTAAATATTTCCTAAAAGCACATTTTTACTAAAAATTAGGAAAATTTTAACTAAATTCAAGTTAATTTTTTTTACCCAAATTAAGTTCAATTTTCACAAATTTCAAGTAAAATATTTCCTCAAATCATGTTCAATTTTACTTAAAATAGGAAAATTTAACAAAAATAAAAGAAACCTTTAACTACAAATAATATACATTGAAGCAAAACATATTTCAAAATTTGGGCGGGGCCCATATAAGCGAAAATTGAATCACCCTATTTTCACCACCCCCTACACAAGTACATTCAGAGAAATTTTCAAGAAGATCGGTCCAGCCGTTTAGGTTTCTATACGGTTCAAACTAACACACATTCTCTTTTATATAAATGCTGACCCGGTCCACTTCGTATCCCCAGATTTCAGATTTCCGATCATGCCCATTTTTGGATAGATCACGCAGACCCTAACCAAAAACATATACACAAAATTATAATTGTTCAAGATATATCAAATTCAAAATATTCCTCATATGAGCGGGGCTCCCGCCTATTTTTGGTTCAATCACGCAGAATAGGTCACGCACATTAACTAAAAATTAAATACATTGACAACAATTATCTAAAAATTCAAAAAAAAAAATATTTTACTGAATTATATTAGTACTAATGAACTAAAATGTTGTTCACTACTACTAGTTGCATGTTAAAAAATTACACATTTTTAGTTAAAGGTTTCATTTATTTCAGTTCAATTTTCTTATTTTCCAGTAAAATTTAACTTGATTTGAGGAAATATTTTACTTCAAATTAGTGAAAATTGAACATAATTTGCATAACAAATGAACTTGCATTTAGTTAACATTTTCGTAATTTTTAGTAAAAATGTACTTGATTTTAGGAAAAATTTAACTAGATTTTTACAAATTTCAAGTAAACTTTTACTTGAACTAAGTTAATAATTTGCTACGAGCCAAAAGTGTAAGGCACCGAAGGAGCGACTTAAGACCCCAAGTATGTTCCGACGGAAATCCGTTTTAGCATATTTTAAGTCATTTGAGCAATGTCCGCCCGTCTGTCTGTCTCTTTGTTTGGCTGGAGCGCACGGTAACAAAAGGAGTAACGGATTGACTTCAAATTCTGTATGTAATAATAATTTTTTCTATCTCAAGTTAACTTGGAAGATGGGACATATGGGTCCACCCCTTCTACTACCTCCTTCACAAAGGGTTAACATTTTGTGAAATATAGATTCTCTAATAACTTCTACACTACTTATACGAATCTTCTGTAATTCCAAACATAGTAGAGTCAGCTTAAGAAAAATGGGCGAAAGGGCCCCGCCCCTTTTGGTACCACCCACACAATAGGACCATGTGGTACAAGTTAACTGTTAATAATACCTACAGTCCAGTGAAAAATTTGCGTTATTGGCATGCCCTTTTGGAAACTCCCACACAAATAATTTTTTTGCAGTCCAGTGAAAAATGGACGAAGTTGCCACGCCCGTTTTTGTAACTCCCACACAAATTGACCATTTGCTCAAAAAGTAAACAGCTTATAACTTTAATACCATTACATTCAATTACTTGAAATTTTGTACAGTGTACTGTTTTTATGGTAGCTACAGCCCAGTGGAAAGTGGGCGTCATTGGCAAGTATCTTTTGGTACCTCCCACCCAAATGTACTATTTTAAAGCAACAGTTAACAGCTTATAACTTTAATACCAGTGCGCACTCTTATGTTATAAAATGCACTTTTAATTGATAATAATTTAATTTAACGCAAAACAAAAGAAATTACGAATATTTTTTGGGACTGAAGGTGAGGGGATTCGGGAAACCCGACTGAACTTTCTTACTTGTTTTTCCCTAATTTGAGCTCAATTAAACTAGGCATAATGGAATATTAACTAGTCTCAAGTTAGTATTAACTACTCGTATTGTTAAGTTCAAAACGTTCACTAACATTAATGAAAAATGTGACCTTGATTTGAGAAAAATTGCTTTAGTGTCATATGAAGTTTAATTTTCCTCAAGTTTAGTTAATTTTAACTTATGTATGGGTTCACTTTTTTCTGAGTGTATGTATTTTGTGGCAGTTTACTAGATTAATCCAAAAATGGGCCCGCCCATGTAAGCCAAATTTTGAAATTAAGAAATCTTGCACAATTTGTTAGCGAGAGTGCTGTAATTTTATGCATATGTATCTGGTGGTAGTGTACGTGATTGCTTCAAAAATGGGCGGGATCGTACTAATGGGCGTGGCTCCGCCCATGTGAACCAAGTTTTAAAATTGAAATATCTTGCACAATTTGTTAGCGAGAGTGCTGTAATTTTGTGCATATGTATGTGGTGGTAATCTACGTGATTATTCCAAAAATGGGTGGAATCGAACCAATGAGCGTGGTCCAGCCCATGTGAGTCAAGTTTTGAAATTGAGATATCTTTGTTTGCGAGAGTTCTGTAATTCTGTGTATATATATCTGGTGGCAGTCAACGTGATTGTTCCAAATTGGACGGAATCGGATATCTAAAATCCGAGGCAACGAGGTACAGCTGGTCAGTATATATAAAAGAGCGTATCTGTTTATGTGTTTGTATCTTGTTCCATATAGACGTCTCAACAGCTGGACATTTATTCATGATATTTTCAAATGTACACGTGTAGAGGGTGGGAAAATAGGGTTCTTGAATTTTTTCTTGATTAATTCAACGTAATTTTTTTTCAGCAATTTTAAATGTTTGTAAAATTCCGTTATAATTGAAATCGTATAATCTGGCATAATGATACATTGCTTGATGGGTTGACAACAAATGATGACTTGGAAAAAATGGAAATTAAAAATTTGTGCTTTAAAAGTAATGTTATTGTTGTATCATTTTAAATTATAAGATACAACTCAAAATCAATGAAAAATTCAAAATTAAATTCGAAAAATCTGAAACGTTTTGTAAATCTGTTTAAAACAATATATTTTGACAAATTCCTAAACATTAATTTTATTTGTATATAAGCACATATCTATATTAATTGGGAAAATTGAATAGCAAATTTATTTTGTTGGAAAATATTACGTTCCAAATAAATTTTATTGATTTTCAAATAAAATTTATTTGCTCTTTTATATACTTATATAATATTTAAAATTTTTTGTTTTAAATAAATTTTTTTTCGATTCAAACATATCCAAAAATAAAATTTTGCGCCGTGTATGTATCTGGTGGCAGTGTACATGATTAGTCAAAAAATTTGTGGAATCGGACAATGGGAGTAACTTCGCCAACATGAGCCACGTCTTGAAACTGCAATATCTTAAACAATTTTTTAGCATGATAGCTGTATTTTTGAGTATATGTATTTGGCGGCAGTCGACGTTATTGGTACAAAAATGGTCCAGCTAGTAGCACTATATAATAAACATGTTTGGACAATTATCATTACAAAAAGAGTATTATAAAACTTGACAATATTATCCGGTCCTGGTAGAATGATGTAAGGTATCGTACAGACGGCTCCGCGAGACATTAGCTCTCCTTACAGATTTTTTAATAATTTTGTTTTTCTCAAAAACATTACGTTCTGAATAAAAGCATCAAAATTATTCCATAAATGGATGGCCCCTAGTCTCACTATCTTAAATCCAATGACGTCTTATTTTTACAAATCTGAATCACCGAAATCTGGTAAATATTGTCGTAAGATTTGCACCGCATAAAGTGTGGAAAATTAGTTACGGTATTGAAGTCGCAATTTAAGACTGTGACAAATAATTATGATAAATATATTGGGTAATTCCATTTTTTATCCCACGATTTCGATAAAATTTGGTACACTTAATCCCGCTTGTACTACTTCTATGATATCTCTGTTCAGCCGAAATTCGCTATGGTTCTTGTTTTACATCGTACAGTGGGAGGAATTAATAAAAAGAAAATCAGACGTTTCTTAACCAGACAACCGATTGCGACAAAGCTTGGCACATATTTAAAAGAAATATTAGAGAGTTTTGAATTTGGGACCCTTTGGTATACAGGGGAGGAGCTACAGGGCGGAACTAGAGGGTCTCAAAATTGGCCACCTCGGAAGAACAAAATGTTTAAGCGCTTGTAACTTTCGTATTTTTCGTCCAACATTTCGCCAAACTGTTATCTTGTATAGTTACTGAGATATCTGCATTTGAAAAATGAATTTTTATTTTTTTCATCGACTCTCTCCTAGTGTTTTGTGACCATCGCAGCAGAGTATGCACCGATTTATTCCGCTTTACCTTTTCTGAAGTTGCAACAAAATTTGATATGTGATGAAAAAGATTAACTTATATTTTATAAATATCCATAAATAAATCTAAACGAAATTTAGTTTATAAGTAAATAATCATATTTCAGATTACCCCATCTTTTTTAAATTTCTTATTTCATATTAAAATGAATAAGGTTGGTTTCTTATAGGAGTCTTATGAAAGCATAAAGATAACACTCCCGTTTTTGACTGCGCGAGAAGTGACCTCTGGCCAAAATCCGTCAAAATTGTTTTGGGACATTTTATACTTAAATAATACCCTGTACCACAGTGTAGTGTAGGGTATAAAAACGATTGAATGTAAAATACAGCTTCTACAGGACTAAAGAGCCAAATCGGATGAAACATATATATGGGAGCTATAGCTAAATCTTAACCGATTTTCAAATTCGGCAATGTTAGTCCTTTGATCAAGAAACTCTACCATTCTAAATATCAAAACGATTGGATGTAAACTACAGCTAAATCTTAACCGATTTTAACCAAATTCAATAGGGATCTTAACAGCTGCGAAATACTCTAAACTGCAAAATTTCAGAACGATCGGAGTGAAATTGCGACCTGTAGTCGACGAACAACTTTACATGGACAGACGGACGGACGGACGGACGAACGGACAGACATGGTTAAATCGACTCAGCTAGTGATTCTGAGTCGATCGGTATACTTTAAGGTGGGTCTAGCTGTGTTGTTTTCAGGTGTTACAAACATCTGCCGTGAAACAAACTTATAATACCCTGTACCACAGAGTGGTGTAGGGTATAATAAATATCATAACTCAAAAAACGCGAATATGTATTGCATTTCTATAGAAGCTGTATTTTACATCCAATCGTTTTGAAATTTAGAATGGTAGAGTTTCTTGATCCGTGAACCAACATTGCCGAATTTGAAGAAAATCGGTTAAGATTTAGCTATAGCTCCCATATATATCTTTCGTCCGATTTGACCCTTTAGTCCTATAGATGCTGTAGTTTACATCCAATCGTTTTGATATTTAGAATGGTAGAGTTTCTTGATCCATGGACTAACATTGCCAAATTTGAAAAAAAAAATCGGTTAAGATTTAGCTATAGCTCCCATATATATGTTTCATCCGATTTGGTTCTTTCGTGCTGTAGAAGCTGTATTTTACATCCAATCGTTTTTATCCCCCACACCACACTGTGGTACAGGGTATTATTTAAGTATAAAATGTCCCAAAATTATATTTATGTAAACAACTAGCTTACCCGGTGCGCTTCGCAGCCCCCATCTTTTACCTATTTTCTGTTCAGGGTACTCTAAAATATCTATACCTCTTTCTTTCAAAATGACATGATTATTACATATGGTGCAAAATGAAGAAGATTTGATTACTTTTATATATAAAATACGAACTCTCGTTTCATTTCTAGTGTGTGTTCCAAGAGTTACCCTGACATCTGAACGTTGAAAAACAATTTTGTTTTGGTTCATACGTTAGCAACTTTCCCCTAGTTTATATTGCAATAACTACATTCACACCCTGCTACAATATAAAACCATGTTTGTCCCACTGTGTCTATAAAGGTACGAATTTAAAAATCTAAAGTGAATCGCTCCATAGTACCACATTTAACCCTTTCTGTGTCATAATTAACCAATTTTGCAAGATTGTACAATACTTTAAAATGATAATTGATATTTCAAGATCCAAATTCGCAAGCTTAGGGCGTATTTCAACATTTTTGTACCCCATCTGTGCCATTTATAAAACTTGTTTTCCCCCACGGTTTAAGTAGAAGAACCAATTTGGAAAAACAATTTCTTAGCTTTGGTATATGCTGTAAGAGCTACCTTTGCACTCAGGGACCACATTCAACACCTTTTGCACCACTGTTCCATATTAAACACTTTTTATTACACTGTGCTTCTAAAGTACGATTTTTTATACATATCTGGAACTATTTTGTTCCCTTTTTTCCCCACTTACCACATTTAATCATTTTACCGTATTTAACTTTTTTGCTTCACCGTACCCTATTTAACCCTTTTTGCTCCACTAAACCATATTTAACACATTTTTTCCCCTCTGTAACATGTTGAAAAATTTTTGCTTGCCCCAACTGCATCATAATTTTAACCTTTTTCACCACAATGCTACATTTTTGCAGTGCATCATAATTTTAACCTTTTTGCACCACAGTGCTACTAAAAGCATACATTTAGAAAAAAAACATTCTTATTTCATATTTAACTTACCCTCTCTCCCTGCATCCATATTTTTACCCACTGTACTAAATGTACGTTTTTTGGCCCACTGTGCTATATTTAACCTTTTGGGTCCACTGAATAAAATTTAACACCTTTTTGTCCTACAATATTTTGTCCACTATATTTAACCATTTTTGCCCCACCGTACCATTTTTAACCCATTTTGTTTCACGTTACCATATTTTACTATTTGTGTCCACTGTAACCATTTTTGTCATACTGTACCATAATTAACCATTTGTGTCCCACTGTACCATTCTAACACATTTTTTCCCCACTGTTCCATAGTTAAAGCCTTTTGCCCCACTGTACCATATTTAACCCATTTTGTCCCACGTTACCATATTCAACTAATTGTGCCCCACTGAACTATAGTTAACCCTTTTTGCCCCACTGTGTCATATAAAACTCTTTGTTTCACTGTACCATGTTTAACAGTTTTTGCCCCACAGTACCATATTTAACCCTCTTTGCTCCACTGTACAACATTTAACACAGTTATGCCCCACTGTACTGTATAGTTAACCATTTTTGTCACACTGTACCATATTTAACCCTTTTTGCCCCCACTGTATCATAGTAAATAAATTTTTGCCCCACTGTTCCATAGTTAACGCTTTTTGCCCCACTGTACCATTTTTAACCCATTTTGTTACTTTTTGTTTTTTTATTTTACTTTTTGTGCCCACTGTAACCATTTTGTCCATACTGTACCATATTTAACCATTTTTGTACCACAGCTAACAAATTTTTTACCACTGTTCCATTGTTAAAGCTTTTTGCACCACTGTACCATATTTAACCCATTTGGTCTCACGTTACCATGTACCATAGTTAACCCTTTTTGCCCCACTGTGTCATATTAAACGATTTGTCTCACTGTACCGTATTTAACAGTTTTTGCCCCACTGTACCATATTTAACCCTCTGTGCTCCACTGTACAATATTTAACACAGTTATGCCCCACTGTACTGTAAAGTTACCCATTTTTGTCACACTGTACTATTTTTAACCCATTTGTCCCACTTTACCATATACATATAACTATTTTTACCCCACTGTACCATAGTTAACCCTTTTTGCACAACTGTGCCCCATTCAACTCTTTATCTCACTGTACAAAATGTTTACCCACTGTACCATATTTAACAAATTTTTGTCTCAATGTACCGTACTCGTATTTAAAATGTGTCTCCACGCTAGCGTACTTAAACCTTTTTCCCCGACTGTAACATATTTAATCATATTTTCTCCACTCCACTATTTAACCGTTTTTAACCACAGTGCTCCTAAAACCATATACACTCTTCATATCTCATGTTTAAGTACCAATTTTGGCAGATTGTTCTTTTTTCCCCCATGCTCCATAATTAACCCGTCGTGTCCCACTGTGCCTCTTAAAGTTAGAATTACTAAAAATAACTTCCAATCTCTATTTTATGTTCCAAAAGTTACCCTGGAACCATTGATCCATGTTTGAAATTTTTAAGCCACTGTACTATATTTTACACTTTTTGCCCCACTGTGCCCTGAAAACTACGAATACAAAAAAAAACTTAATACCCCGATCAGTTGTCATAAAGACAACCCTCGCTTCAATTTTCACCATTCTAATATTAGGCTTTAAATTTGGCGGTGGTACCATATTTATACCCCTCAGTCCCACTGTGCCTCTAAATTTAAAAAAAAATCACTCCTTGTCCTTGTTTACGTCCCAAGAGCTACTCTCACACCAAATTTCACGATTCTAGGTCTTGCCATTTGGATTTGGCTGTTGTACCACATTTTTCCCTTTTTACCCCACTGTGTACGTAAATGTTTCAATTTCGAAAAATCCTGCCAATTTCAGAGTCTACCTCATAAGAGCTACCCTCACACCAAATTTCACGATTCTAGCTCTTGTCATTTGAATTTGGCTGTTGTACCCTCCCACCAAATTTCATGATTCTAGCTTCAGCCGTTTGGCCTGGGCGATGATCAGTCAGTCAATCAGTCAGTCACGCAACAATTTTATATATATAGATATATGTATACATGAATTACAAAATTTATATTTCAGAGTTATTCAATATTACGAGAGTGGTGTAGGGTATTATATAGTCGGCCCCGCCCGACTTTAGCCTTTCCTTACTGGTTTGAAAATAGAAGCGCGACAGACCATCTTGACGGCAGATGTTTGTAACACCTGAAAATAACACTGCTAAAGTATACCGATCGACTCAGAATCACTAGCTGAGTAGATTTAACCATGTCTGTCCGTCTGTCCATGTAAAGTTGTTCGTCGACTACAGGTCGCAATTTCACTCCGATCGTTCTGAAATTTTGCAGTTTAGAGTATTTTGCAGCTGTTAAGATCCCTATTGAATTTGGTTGAAATCGGTTCGGATTTAGATATAGCTCCCATATATATCTTTCGTCCGATTTGGCCCTTTAGTCCTATAGAAGCTGTATTTTACATCCAATCGTTTTGAAATTTAGAATGGTAGAGTTTCTTGATCCATGAACCAACATTGCTGAATTTGAAGAAAATCGGTTAAGATTTAGCTATAGCTCCCATATATATGTTTCGTCCGATTTTGCACTTTAGTCCTGTAGAAGCTGTATTTTACATCCAATCATTTTGAAATTTAGAATGGTAGAGTTTCTTGATCTATGAACCAACACTACCGAATTTGAAGAAAATCGGTTAAGATTTAGCTATAGCTCCCATATATATGTTTCGTCCGATTTGGCCCTTTAGTTCTATAGAAGCTGTATTTTACATCCAATCGTTTTGACATTTAGAATGGTAGAGTTTCTTGATCCATGAACCAACATTGCCGAATTTGAAGAAAATCGGTTAATATTTAGATACAGCTCCCATACATATCTTTCGTCCGATTTGACCCTTTAGTCCTATAGATGCTGTAGTTTACATCCAATCGTTTTGATATTTAGAATGGTAGAGTTTCTTGATCCATGGACTAACATTGCCGAATTTGAAGAAAATCGGTTAAGATTTAGCTATAGCTCCCATATATATGTTTCATCCGATTTGGCCCTTTAGTTCTATAGAAGCTGTATTTTACATCCAATCGTTTTGAAATTTAGAATGGTAGAGTTTATTGTTCCATGAACCAACACTACCGAATTTGAAGAAAATCGGTTAAGATTTAGCTATAGCTCCCATATATATGTTTCATCCGATTTAACCCTTTAGTCCTATAAAAGCTGTATTTTACATCCAATCGTTTTGAAATTTAGAATGGTAGAGTTTCTTGATCCATGAACCAACACTACCGAATTTGAAGAAAATCGGGTAAGATTTAGCTATAGCTCCCATATATATGTTTCGTCCGATTTGGCCCTTTAGTTCTATAGAAGCTATATTTTACATCCAATCGTTTTGAAATTTAGAATGGTAGAGTTTCTTGATTCATGAACCAACATTGCCGAATTTGAAGAAAATCGGTAAAGATTTAGCTATAGCTCCCATATATATGTTTCATCCGATTTGGCTCTTTAGATCCAATCGTTTTTATACCCTACACCACACTGTGGTACAGGGTATTATTTAAGTATAAAATGTCCCAAAAGTAAATTTATGTAAACAATTTATACATGAATTACAAAATTTATATATCAGAGTTATTCAATATTACGAGAGTGGTGTAGGGTATTATATAGTCGGCACCGCCCGACTTTAGCCCTTCCTTACTGGTATATATATAAAATTGTTGCGTGACTGGCTGACGGACTGATCATCGCCCAGGCCAAACGGCTGAAGCTAGATTCATGAAATTCGTATGGTACCAGCGCCAAATCTAAACGAAATGAGCTAGAATCTTGAAATTTGGTATGAGGGTAGCCCTTAGGAGGTAGACTCAGAAATTGGCAGGATTTTTCGAAATTCGAACATTTACGCACACAGTGGGGTAAAAAGTGATAAATGTGGTACATCAGCCAAATTCAACTGGCAAGAGCTAGAATCGTGAACTTTGGTGTGAGGGTAGCTCTTATGAGGTAGACTCTGAAATTGACAGGATTTTTCGAAATTCGAACCTTTACTTACACAGTGGGGTAAAAAGGGAAAAATGTGGTACAACAGCCAAATCCAAATGGCAAGACCTAGAATCGTGAAATTTGGTGTGAGAGTAGCTCTTGGGACGTAAAAAAGAACAAGGAGTGATTTTTTTTTAAATTTAGTGGCACAGTGGGACAGAAAGGTATAAATATGGTACCACCGCCAAATTTAAAGCCTAATATTAGAATGGTGAAAATTGAAGCGAGGGGTGTCTTTATGACAACTGATCGGGGTATTAAGTTTTTTTCTGTATTCGTAGTTTTCGGGGCACAGTGGGGCAACAAGTGTAAAATATAGTACAGTGTCTTAAAAATGTCAAACATGGATCAATGGTTCCAGGGTAACTTTTGGATCATAAACTAGAGATTGGAAGTGATTTTTAGTAATTCTAACTTTAAGAGGCACAGTGGGACACGACGGGTTAATTATGGAGCATGGGAAAAAAGGGAACAATCTGCCAATATTGGAACTTAAACATAAGATATGAAGAGTTTATATGGTTTTAGGAGCACTGTGGTCAAAAACGGTTAAATAGTGGAGTGGAGAAAATATGATTAAATATGTTACAGTCGGGGAAAAAGGTATAAGTAAGCTAGCGTGGAGACACATTTTAAATAAGAGAACGGTACAGTGATACAAAAATTTGTTAAATATGGTACAGTGGGTAAACATTTTGTACATTGAGAAAAAAATTACAGTGGGGCAAAAATGTATTTACTATGGTACAGTGGGGCAAAAAGGGTTAAATATGGTACAGTGTGACAAAAATGGGTAACTATACAGTACAGTGGGGCATAACTGTGTTAAATATTGTACAGTGGAGCACAGAGGGGGTACAGTGTTAAATATGGTACAGTGAGACAAATCGTTTAATATGACACAGTGGGACAAAAAGGGTTAACTATGGTACACGGTAACGTGAGACAAAATGGGTTAAATATGGTACAGTGGGGCAAAAAGCTTTAACAATTGAACAGTGGGAAAAAATGTGCTAGCTACGGTACAGTGGGACACAAATGGTTAAATATGGTACAGTATGACAAAAATGGTTACAGTGGGCACAAAAAGTAAAATATGGTAATGTGTAACAAAATGGGTTAAAAATGGTACAGTGGGGCAAAAAGCGTTAACTATGGAACAGTGGGGTACAAATTTATTTATTATGATACAGTGGGGCAAAATGGGTTAAAAATGGTACAGTGTGACAAAAATGGTTAAATATACAGTACAGTGGGGCATAACTGTGTTAAATATTGTACAGTGGAGCAAAGAGGGTTAAATATTGTACTGTGGGGCAAAAACTGTTAAACATGGTACAGTGAAACAAAGGGTTTAAATTGACACAGTGGGGCAAAAAGGGTTAACTATAGTACAGTGGGGCACAATTAGTTGAATATGGTAACGTGGGGCAAAATGGGTTAAATATGGTACAGTGGGCCAAAAAGCTTTAACTATGGAACAGTGGGGAAAAAATGTGTTAGAATGGTACAGTGGGACACAAATGGTTAATCATGGTACAGTATGACAAAAATTGTTACAGTGGGCACAATTAATAAAATATGGTAACGTGGAACAAAATGGGTTAAGTATGGTACAGTGGGGCAAAAAGCGTTTACTATGGAACAGTGGGGCAAAAATGTGTTAACTATGGTACAGTGGGGCAAAAATGGTTAAATATAGTGGACAAAATATAGTAGGAGAAAAAGATGTTAAATTTGATTCAGTGGACCCAAAAGGTTAAATATAGAAAAAATATGTTTAATATGGTTTAGTGGAGCAAAAAGGGTTAAATATGGTACGGTGAAACAAAAAAAGTTAAATACGGTAAAATGGTTAAATGTGGTAAGTGGGGAAAAAAGGGAACAAAATAGTCCCAGATATGTATAAAAATTCGTACTTTAGAAGCACAGTGTAATAAAAAGTGTTTAATATGGAACAGTGGTACAAAAGGTGTTGAACGTGGTCCCTGAATGCAAAGGTAGCTCTTACAGCATAAACCAAAGCTAAGAATTTGTTTTTTCCAATTAGGTTCTTCTACTTAAACCGTGGGGAAAAAGTTAAATAATTGGCACATATAGGGGACAAAACTGTTGAAATACGGCCTAAGCTTGCGAATTTGGATCTTGAAATATCAATTATCATTTTAAAATATTGTACAATGGTGCAAAGTGGTTAATTATGACACACTAAAGGTTAAATGTGGTACAATGGAGCGATTTACTTTAGATTTTTAAATGCGTACCTTTATAGACACAGTGGGACAAACATGGTTTTATATTCTACCAGGGTGTGAATGTAGGTATTGGAACATAAACAAGGGGAAAGTTGCTAACGTATGAACCAAAAAAAATAGTTTTTCAACGTCCAGAGATACTGTGGGAAAAAGGATAAATATTGTACCATGAGGTCAGGGTAACTCTTGCAACATAAACTAGAAATGAAACGAGGGTTCGTATTTTATATATAAAAGTAAGCAAATCTGCTTCATTTTGCACCATATGTAATAATCATGTCATTTTGAAAGAAAGAGGTATAGCTATTTTACAGTACCTTAAACAGAAAATAGATAAAAGATGGGGGCTGCGAAGCGCACCGGGTAAGCTAGTATGTATATACCACTCTACAAAGAAATGTATAAAATTATAGACCTACGAAGAAAGCTTACAAGTCACACAGCCAAAGCTCCAAGCAAGACTTAAATTCACCACCCATGTGACTGGTATGGGTTGCCAGTTGTCACAACACTAATAATCGCCAGTAGATGGCGTGGATTCTGAGATTAGTTGGACGATTAGAAAGTCTAACTACATTTCAGTAAGCATAGTATTTTTGTTGAATAACAAACTTTGTATGTTATTATTTAGAATTCATTAGCACTACGTGTTGAAGATGAGTTCTTTCTAATTGTATTAGGCGGGCTAATCCTAATAATATAATGTTTTTAGAAGTTTTTTGTTAATGATCCACTTAATTTTAATTTTATTACATTTTAAATGTTTTCACATTCGAATTGTTCGGCTTTTTCGATCAACTCTTCCTTTCGAAAGAGAAGTTTCTTTCGTGGTGTATTGGAAAAGATAAGACACTGCACTCTGGAAGCCATGTAAACACATACCCTTATACGTATGCCGACTATGTGATATTCTACATCACTCTAGTAAGATTGGATAACAATGAAATATCAACTAAAATTTGTTTACACAATTTACATTTTGTACGTCTCGGCCTTTGTAGTTAAATCGTACGAAACATATATATGGGGGTTATACCTAAATCTGAACCGATTTTCTTTAAATTTAGCAATGTTAGTCCGTGGATCGAGCAACTCTACCATGTTAAATTTCAAACCGATTGGATATAAATTACTGCTTCTATAGAGCTAAAGGGCCAAATCGGACGAAACATATGTATGGGGGATATAGCTAAATCTGAACCGATTTTCTTCAAATGCGGCAATGTTGGTCCATGGATCAAGAACCTTTACCATGCTAATGGGTCAAAATCGGACGAAACATATATATGGTAGCTATATCTAAATCTGAAACTACTTTCTTCAAATTCAATTGGCTTTATTCCAGGTACAAAATACTCTTAACTGCAAAAATGTCAGCACAATTGAGTGAATTCCGATCTGTACTCGACGGACAACATTAGATGGACAGACATGGTTAAATCGACTCAGCTAGTGATTCTGAGTCGATCAGTGCACTTTAAGCTGGGTCTAGCTGTAGTATTTCTAGGAGTTACAAACATCTGCGATAAAACAAACTTATAATACCCTGTACCATAGTGTATAGAGCATACAAATTAGAATACAATTTTAAATTATTTTTGTTTGTTTCTTTCCAGTAATCTGCATACGTTTCCTGTCCTAAATCGAAATCTACATGGAATACCACCGCTCTTTTTGTTGCATATATTAACGGAATGTGTGGGAATTTCGTACTATTTTTTGGAATTTATGATCTAATTTATCACACTTTTTGCTTCTATGTCCTGCATCGCGAGTACTGTTTGAAATATACTAAATGTTTTGGTATGTATGGGAAGACATCTGACAACTTACCTCAAGAAATAAATTGTCAGGATGAATTTAGAAATATTTGACCAAGTTGTAGTTATTTATCTATATGCATTTTAGTCTGTTTTGGTCTGTTTTTATGTTAAATCCAAGTATAAATTAACTTCATTATTTTCCTCCATAGTTTGGTTGGTTCTTTTCCAACTTCCTCAGGGGTCTTTATTGAAAAAAATATTACAATATAACAAATCATACTATAATAAAAATTTTCAATTAATGAGAATTTAACACTTACACGTAAAAAGCAAAATAAATTACATTAAATGTAAACACTGTCATTAAACTACGCGCTTCCAATCACAATTGTGTAAATTGAGTATGTGTTGTCTTTGTCCTCCTTCGTATTCATTGCAGTTGTCAATTTTTGTTGAATTCGTAAGCTCTCTATTGTGTATCTTGCGTTTACTCTTAGCTCTTTGTCTAATATTTTTGTGTTGTCAGAGTCGACTGTATGTCCACTCTCTAACATATCAGGATTTTTTTGAAATCTGAAATCTCTCAAAATAATTTATGAACGTAAACGGATTTGCCAGATATGTATGTGAAAAATCTGAATAATGTCAAGTTAAAAAACAGTAAGGAAAGGCTAAAGTCGGGCGGGGCCGACTATATAATACCCTACACCACTCTCGTAATATTGAATAACTCTGAAATATAAATTTTGTAATTCATGTATAAATTGTTTACATAAATTTACTTTTGAGTCATTTTATACTTAAATAATACCCTGTACCACAGTGTGGTGTAGGGTATAAAAACGATTGGATGTACAGCTTCTACAGGACTAAAGAGCCAAATCGGATGAAACATATGTATGGGAGCTATAGCTAAATCTTAACCGATTTTCTTCAAATTCGGCAATGTTGGTTCGTGGATCAAGAAACTCTACCATTCTAAATTTCAAAACGATTGGATGTAAAATACAGCTTCTGTAGAACTAAAGGGCCAAATCGGACGAAACATATATATGGGAGCTATAGCTAAATCTTAACTGATTTTCTTCAAATTCGGTAGTGTTGGTTCATGGATCTAGAAACTCTACCATTCTAAATTTCAAAACGATTGGATGTAAAATACAGCTTTTATAGGACTAAAGGGCCAAATCGGACGAAACATATACATGGGAGCTATAGCTAATTCTGAACCGATTTTCTTCAAATTCGGTAGTGTTGGTTCATGGATCAATAAACTCTATCATTCTAAATTTCAAAAGGATTGGATGTAAAATACAGCTTCTATAGAACTAAAGGGCCAAATCGGACGAAACATATATATGGGAGCTATAGCTAAATCTTAACCGATTTCCTTCAAATTCGGTAGTGTTGGTTCATGGATCAAGAAACTCTACCATTCTAAATTTCAAAGTGATTGGATGTAAAATACAGCTTCTTCAGGACTCAAGAGCAAAATCGGACGAAACATATATATGGGAGCTATAGCTAAATCTTAACCGATTTTCTTCAAATTCGGTAGTGTTGGTTCATGGATCAATAAACTCTACCGTTCTAAATTTAAAAACGATTGGATGTAAAATACAGCTTCTATAGAACTAAAGGGCCATATCGGACAAACATATATATGGGAGCTATAGCTAAATCTTAACCGATTTTCTTCAAATTCGGTAGTGTTGGTTCATGGATCAAGAAACTCTACCATTCTAAATTTCAAAACGATTGGATGTAAAATACATCTTCTACAAAGTCATAATACCCTGTACCACAGTGTGGTGTATGGTATAAAAAGTAAAATAACTCTCAAAGGGACATATAAAATAAGACCCAATATTTGGAAGTTATTTCATACTAAACTGTAAAAAGTGAAATAACTCTCAATGAAATGAGTCCCAACAACGATGGATTAACCACCAATCCGAATGTAGCAAATGTAATGTAAAAGGATCTTGTGTGGCTGACTTTAGGCTCAAAGTTTCTTTGCGTTTCCGGTCTTCGGTCGCGATTAAAGATTATTTTCTTTGGAGTATGTCCGAAGACGGCTACGCGGACCAAAGTTTCTTTGCGTGACATAGAAACGCTTAGGACCAGTGGTCCGCGTAGCCGTCTTTGGGCATACCCCAGAGGAGAAAATCTTTAACCCCGGCAGAAGTCTAGCCAAGCAAAAAAAAATAGCCGGAATGAAATAACTCCCAAAAAATGAAATAGCTCCCAATGATCAAACGAATAGCTCCCAATAAAATCTCATTGGGACTTATTTCATTTGCGATTTATTTCATAATGAAATAAATTCCAACAAAGAAAAGGAAATAAGTCCCAAAGCAAACATATTTGGAATTTGCATTTCATTTGGGAGTTATTTCACAATACCGTATTACACTTTCAATCACTTTGAAATTGAGCAGCGTGGAGTTTCTAATACAGGGATCCACACTACCGATTTTGAATAAGATTGGTTCATATTTACATATAGCGCCATATGGGCAAAAATAAAATTGTTTTAAACTTTAGGTTTAAACCAGTAAGGAAAGGCTAAAATCGGGCGGTGCCGACTATATAATACCCTACACCACTCTCGTAATATTGAATAACTCTGATATATAAATTTTGTAATTCAAGTATAAATTGTTTACATAAATTTACTTTTGGGACATTTTATACTTAAATAATACCCTGTACCACAGTGTGGTGTAGGGTATAAAAACGATTGGATCTAAACAGCCAAATCGGATGAAACATATATATGGGAGCTATAGCTAAATCTTTACCGATTTTCTTCAAATTCGGCAATGTTGGTTCATGAATCAAGAAACTCTACCATTCTAAATTTCAAAACGATTGGATGTAAAATATATCTTCTATAGAACTACCACCTTTACCACATATTTTATTTGTATTAAAGAATTTACTGTATCTAAAAACATTCGGTTCCTAAGTCCTAATCACACGAGGCAATTTTTTCCAAGCAAGTCTCTCCTACAAACGTTGACACTTGCTATCGTTGTTCTTAAAGAATCTCATAACGCTCTGTTGTGAATTACGGGCACAAATCACATAAGAAAATAAGGAATGCATTTTTTTAAAGTCGCCGTCATTTTGCATTCTTCGCCGATGTATGTAAAAAATCACTAAAAGCGCTACAAAAAATTGTTAAAAACGCTACCGTAGTGGTTTTTCTGGAAAATCACTACTTTTACAAAACAGTGGTATTGGGAGATCAAAAATCACCACAAGTAGCGGAAAAATCACCAAGTTGGCATCGCTGAGTATACCTGCCATTCGATGCGCCGACATTGCCACCTACGTCGGAATTACAACGTCTGGTAAGGGAATCCAAAAATACAAGTAATGTGTTACTAGCTGGTTGTGATGCCAACTCACACCATATTGCTTGGGGTAGTAGTGACACCAAAAAAAGGGGACAAGCCCTAATAGAATTTTTGAATACTAACGATCTCCTAACTATCAACATAGGGAACAAGGCGACCTTTGTTAACAAAATTAGGGAAGAAGTATTAGATATAACGATATGCTCGGAAAACCTCATTGATGAGATCCATGAGTGGAGGGTTTCGGATGAACACTCCTATTCGGACCACCGTTATATAAGGTTTAAAATTGCACGGCCACCGCCTAGCCCAATAAGTTTCCGTAATAAGGCTAAAACCGACTGGACCAAATTCGGCAATCTACTTAGAAATCGATTGGGCCAGCCTAAACACGATTATCCAAGTACAGAAGACATAGATATCAATGTGAGGAGGATTACGGAGGCTCTTGTAAAATCATTCGAAGATAGTTGCCAGCTTCGAGAAAGGAAATCTGCCTATGAGAAACCCTGGATGACAGGGCAAATTCGCTCGATTGGCAAGGATGTCCGCAGACTTTACAACAGAGCTCGACGTAAAAATCTATCAGTATATTGGGATGACTACCACAGAAAGCTCAAAGAATGGGTCCAGGCTAGAAAGCACACTGATGGGTCCAGGCTAGGAGGAAGGACGGGTCTGGGACTTTTTATTGATGAACCAGAAGTCGAACTTTACTTCCGCCTCCCAGACCATAACACAGTATTTCAAGCAGAAGTTCGAGCAATCACGGAGTGTGTTAACTGGCTCAGTAATACCACAAAGCCTAAATATGCCAACATATTCACAGATAGCCAAATGGCGATCAAAGCAATAACATCGGAAAAGGTCAAATCCAGAACCGTGTTAGACTGTAAAAGAACGATAAATAATTACTCAGTCCATGGTCAACTGCGTATTTTCTGGGTACCGGGACACAACGGAGTGATTGGAAATGAACGAGCAAACAGCTTGGCTTCAAAGGGCAGAGAACTTCGAGTAATAAACTTGGAAAATTGGAAACCTTTCGAAGCCACGAAGGATGAGTTGAAGCATTGGGCAGTGATGGCTCACAAAACTGTGTGGAATAGAGCAACTGTAGGAGCAACTGCAAAGATACTGTGGGGTGACCCAAATGAGAAGAAAACCAGTAGTTTTCTGAAACTAAACAAGATCGAGATTAGTAAGATGATAAGTGTTCTAACGGGACAATCAAGCTTACAGGCTCCATTGCATAGGACTAGCAGAAAACGACGAGTGCAGGGCATGCAGGGAAAACATCGAAACGATAGAACATTTTCTGTGTCACTGCCCAGCTTTCACAAATGCAAGATCCCGATATTTCGGTTCCGACATATTGCCAGACTTGACTCATCTCAGAGGATATGACTGGAAGATACTGAGAAAATACGTGTCTAGTACCGATTTTCTGTAATCCGTGGGGTATGAAAATCATAAATAAGGAGCGCACAACAGGCCAAACCACTGGCTTAAGTGTATGTCCATGGACATGAGACGTTTTAAACGTCTCCTCTATTCAACCTAACCTAACCTAACCATAGCTAATTCTTAACCGATTTTCTTCAAATTCGGTAGTGTTGGTTCATGGATTAATAAACTCAATCATTCTAAATTTCAAAAGGATTGGATGTAAAATACAGCTTCTATAGAACTAAAGGGCCAAATCGGACGAAACATATATATGAGAGCTATAACTAAATCTTAACCGATTTCCTTCAAATTCGGAAGTGTTGGTTCATGGATCAAGAAACTTTACCATTCTAAATTTCAAAATGATTGGATGTAAAATACAGCTTCTACAGGACTAAAGAGCAATATCGGACGAAACATATATATGGGAGCTATAGCTAAATCTCAACCGATTTTCTTCAAATTCGGCAATGTTGGTTAATGGATCAAGAAACTCTACCATTCTAAATTTCAAAACGATCGGATGTAAAATACAGCTTCTATAAGACTAAAGGGCCAAATCGGACGAAACATATATATGGGAGCTATAGCTAAATCTTAACCGATTTTCTTCAAATTCGGCAATGTTGGTTCATGGATCAAGAAACTCTACCATTCGAAATTTCAAAACGATTGGATGTAAAATACAGCTTCTATAGGACTAAAGGGCCAAATCGGACGATAGATATATATGGGAGCTATATCTAAATCTGAACCGATTTCAACCAAATTCAATAGCGATCTTAATAGCCGCGAAATACTCTAAACTGCAAAATTTCATCGGAGTGAAATTGCGACCTGTAGTCGACGAACAACTTTACATGGACAGACGGACGGACAGACATCGTTAAATCGACTCAGCTAGTGATTCTGAGTCGATCGGTATACTTTAAGGTGGGTCTAGCTGTGTTATTTTTAGGTGTTACAAACATCTGCCGTGAAACAAACTTATAATACCCTGTACCACAGTGTGGTGTAGGGTATAATAAAACTATATTTTTAAAAGCTGTATTTTACATCCAATCGTTTTGAAATTTGGAATGCTAGAGTTTCTTGATCCATGAACCAACACTACCGAATTTGAAGAAAATCGGTTAAGATTTAGATATAGCTCCCATATATATGTTTGTCCGATATGGCCCTTTAGTTCTATAGAAGCTGTATTTTACATCCAATCGTTTTTATACCCTACACCACACTGTGGTACAGGGTATTATAAGTTTGTTTCACGGCAGATGTTTGTAACACCTGAAAATAACACAGCTAGACCCACCTTAAAGTATACCGATCGACTCAGAATCACTAGCTGAGTCGATTTAACGATGTCTGTCCGTCCGTCCGTCTGTCCATGTAAAGTTGTTCGTCGACTACAGGTCGCAATTTCACTCCGATCGTTCTGAAATTTTGCAGTTAAGAGTATTTCGCGGCTGTTAAGATCGCTATTGAATTTGGTTGAAATCGGTTCAGAATTAGATATAGCTCCCATATATATCTTTCGTCCGATTTGGCCCTTTAGTCCTATAGAAGCTGTATTTTACATCCGATCGTTTTGAAATTTAGAATGGTAGAGTTTCTTGATCCATAAACCAACATTGCCGAATTTGAAGAAAATCGGTTAAGATTTAGCTATAGCTCCCATATATATGTTTCGTTCGATTTGGCCCTTTAGTCCTATAGAACTGTATTTTACATCCGATCGTTTTGAAATTTAGAATGGTAGAGTTTCTTGATCCATGAACCAACATTGCCGAATTTGAAGAAAATCGGTTCAGATTTAGATATAGCTCCCATATATATCTTTCGTCCGATTTGGTCCTTTAGTCCTATAGAAGCTGTATTTTACATCCGATCGTTTTGAAATTTAGAATGGTAGAGTTTCTGGATCCATGAACCAACATTGCTGAATTTGAAGAAAATCGGTTAAGATTTAGCTATAGCTCCCATATATATGTTTCGTCCGATTTGGCCCTTTAGTCCTATAGAAGCTGTATTTTACATCCGATCGTCTTGAAATTTAGAATGGTAGAGTTTCTTGATCCACGAAGCAACATTGCCGAATTTGAAGAAAATCGGTTCAGATTTAGATATAGCTCCCATATATATCTTTCGTCCGATTTGGTCCTTTAGTCCTATAGAAGCTGTATTTTACATCCGATCGTTTTGAAATTTAGAATGGTAGAGTTTCTTGATCCATGAACCAACATTGGCGAATTTGAAGAAAATCGGTTAAGTTTTAGCTATAGCTCCCATATATATTTTTCGTTCGATTTGGCCCTTTAGTCCTATAGAAGCTGTATTTTACATCCGATCGTTTTGAAATTTAGAATGGTAGAGTTTCTTGATCCATGAACCAACATTGCCGAATTTGAAGAAAATCGGTTAAGATTTAGCTATAGCTCCCATATATATGTTTCGTCCGATTAGGCCCTTTAGTTCTATAGAAGCTGTATTTTACATCCAATCGTTTTTAAATTTAGAACGGTAGAGTTTATTGATCCATGAACCAACACTACCGAATTTGAAGAAAATCTGTTAAGATTTAGCTATAGCTTCCATATACATGTTTCGTCCGATTTGGCCCTTTAGTCCTGTAGAAGCTGTATTTTACATCCAATCATTTTGAAATTTAGAATGGTAGAGTTTCTGGATCCATGAACCAACACTGCCGAATTTGAAGAAAATCGGTTAAGATTTAGCTATAGCTCCCATATATATGTTTCGTCCGATTTAGCCCTTTAGTCCTATAAAAGCTGTATTTTACATCCAATCGTTTTGAAATTTAGAATGGTAGAGTTTCTTGATCCATGAACCAACACTACAGAATTTGAAGAAAATCGGTTAAGATTTAGCTATAGCTCCCATATATATGTTTTGTCCGATTTGGCCCTTTAGTTCTATAGAAGATATATTTTACATCCAATCGTTTTGAAATTTAGAATGGTAGAGTTTCTTGATTCATGAACCAACATTGCCGAATTTGAAGAAAATCGGTTAAGATTTAGCTATAGCTCCCATATATATGTTTCGTCCGATTTGGCCCTTTAGTCCTATAGAAGCTGTATTTTACATCCGATCGTTTTGAAATTTAGAATGGTAGAGTTTCTTGATCCATGAACCAACATTGCCGAATTTGAAGAAAATCGGTTCAGATTTAGATATAGCTCCCATATATATCTTTCGTCCGATTTGGTCCTTTAGTCCTATAGAAGCTGTATTTTACATCCAATCGTTTTGAAATTTAGAATGGTAGAGTTTCTTGATCCATGAACCAACACTACAGAATTTGAAGAAAATCGGTTAAGATTTAGCTATAGCTCCCATATATATGTTTTGTCCGATTTGGCCTTTAGTTCTATAGAAGATATATTTTACATCCAATCGTTTTGAAATTTAGAATGGTAGAGTTTCTAGATCCATGAACCAACACTGCCGAATTTGAAGAAAATCGGTTAAGATTTAGCTATAGCTCCCATATATATGTTTCGTCCGATTTAGCCCTTTAGTCCTATAAAAGCTGTATTTTACATCCAATCGTTTTGAAATTTAGAATGGTAGAGTTTCTTGATCCATGAACCAACACTACAGAATTTGAAGAAAATCGGTTAAGATTTAGCTATAGCTCCCATATATATCTTTCGTCCGATTTGGCCCTTTAGTCCTATAGAAGCTGTATTTTACATCCGATCGTTTTGAAATTTAGAATGGTAGAGTTCCTTTATCCATGAACCAACATTGCCGAATTTGAAGAAAATCGGTTAAGATTTAGCTATAGCTCCCATATATATGTTTCGTCCGATTTGGCCCTTTAGTCCTATAGAAGCTGTATTTTACATCCGATCGTTTTGAAATTTAGAATGGTAGAGTTTCTTGATCCATGAACCAACATTGCCGAATTTGAAGAAAATCGGTTCAGATTTAGATATAGCTCCCATATATATCTTTCGTCCGATTTGGCCCTTTAGTCCTATAGAAGCTGTATTTTACATCCGATCGTTTTGAAATTTAGAATGGTAGAGTTTCTGGATCCATGAACCAACATTGCTGAATTTGAAGAAAATCGGTTAAGATTTAGCTATAGCTCCCATATATATGTTTCGTCCGATTTGGCCCTTTAGTCCTATAGAAGCTGTATTTTACATCCGATCGTTTTGAAATTTAGAATGGTAGAGTTTCTTGATCCACGAACCAACATTGCCAAATTTGAAGAAAATCGGTTCAGATTTAGATATAGCTCCCATATATATGTTTCGTCCGATTTGGCCCTTTAGTCCTATAGAAGCTGTATTTTACATGCGATCGTTTTGAAATTTAGAATGGTAGAGTTTCTTGATCCACGAAGCAACATTGCCGAATTTGAAGAAAATCGGTTCAGATTTAGATATAGCTCCCATATATATCTTTCGTCCGATTTGGTCCTTTAGTCCTATAGAAGCTGTATTTTACATCCGATCGTTTTGAAATTTAGAATGGTAGAGTTTCTTGATCCATGAACCAACATTGGCGAATTTGAAGAAAATCGGTTAAGTTTTAGCTATAGCTCCCATATATATGTTTCGTTCGATTTGGCCCTTTAGTCCTATAGAAGCTGTATTTTACATCCGATCGTTTTGAAATTTAGAATGGTAGAGTTTCTTGATCCATGAACCAACATTGCCGAATTTGAAGAAAATCGGTTAAGATTTAGCTATAGCTCCCATATATATGTTTCGTCCGATTAGGCCCTTTAGTTCTATAGAAGCTGTATTTTACATCCAATCGTTTTGAAATTTAGAACGGTAGAGTTAATTGATCCATGAACCAACACTACCGAATTTGAAGAAAATCGGTTAACATTTAGCTATAGCTCCCATATATATGTTCGGATGAAATATATGTTCTTTAGATCCAATAGTTTTTATACCCTACACCACACTGTGGTACTGGGTATTATTTAAGTATAAAATGTCCCAAAAGTAAATTTATGTAAACAATTTATACATGAATTACAAAATTTATATATCAGAGTTATTCAATATTACGAGAGTGGTGTAGGGTATTATATAGTCGGCCCCGCCCGACTTTAGCCTTTCCTTACTGGTTAAATTTAGAACGGTAGAGTTTATTGATCCATGAACCAATACTACCGAATTTGAAGAAAATCGGTTAAGATTTAGCTATAGATCCCATATACAGGGTTGCCCATATTCGACGGAACCATGTTTTTTTAAAAAAAATTAAAGAAAAAAATAAAAATTTGGCGGTTGGCAATCTTAATCATTTAATTTGTTCCAAGCAGATTTGTTTACATCAATTTTTGAATATGATATCTCTCAAATGGCCGCCTCTGGCGTTGATGGCGTATTGTGCCCTTTTTGCAGCATTTTCCATCGTTTTCGCCAACATTTCGGCCGGAATAGCGGCTATTTCTTCACGAATGTTGTCCTTGAGCTCTTCTACGGTCCTTGGCTTGTTAACGTAAACCTTTGACTTCAAATATCCCCACAAGAAGAAGTCAGGCGGCGTCAAATCGGGCGAACGCGGTGGCCAGTCCAAATCACCACTTTTCGACATCAAACGGCCCGGAAACAAATTCTTCAGAAAATCGATTGTTATGCGACTTGTGTCGCATCATACGCTTTCGACGAATAATTGGCATCACAAAATTGGTCATCATGTCGCGATAACGCTCCTGGTTGATGGTAACAGCATGGCCATTTTCGTTTTGGAAGAAAAACGGCCCAATGACCGTTTTCGCACTAACGCCGCACCAAACTGTGACTTTTTCGTCATGAAGAGGCAATTCTTGAATCTCCTGAGGATTTTCAGTGGCGTAAATACGGCAATTTTGCTTATTTACGGTCCCATTCAATGTGAAATGGGCTTCATCGGACATGATAATTTTGTTTTTTGAGTTTTCACAATTGACTTCTTCTGTTGAATGTAAATTTCAACTATTTCAGAGCGCTCGCGTGGCGTGTATTGTTCCATGGTAAAAATCTGCTTGGACTGGCGCTTCAAACGCGGTATGTCATTAAGCGATCTGACATCTCTGTCAAAAGTTATGGCGTTGCCAGATGGGTCCGTCGAATATGGGCAACCCTGTATATGTTTCGTCCGATTTTGCTCTTGAGTGCTGAAGAAGCTGTATTTTACATCCAATCATTTCGAAATTTAGAATGGTAGAGTTTCTTGATCCATGAACCAACACTACCGAATTTGAAGAAAATCGGTTAAGATTTAGCAATAGCTCCTATATATATGTTTGTCCGATTTGGCGCTTTAGTTCTATAGAAGCTGTATTTTACATCCAATCGTTTTTAAATTTAGAACCGTAGAGTTTATTGATCCATGAACCAACACTACCGAATTTGAAGAAAATCGGTTAAGATTTAGCTATAGCTTCCATATACATGTTTCGTCCGATTTGGCCCTTTAGTCCTGTAGAAGCTGTATTTTACATCCAATCATTTTGAAATTTAGAATGGTAGAGTTTCTAGATCCATGAACCAACACTGCCGAATTTGAAGAAAATCGGTTAAGATTTAGCTATAGCTCCCATATATATGTTTCGTCCGATTTAGCCCTTTAGTCCTATAAAAGCTGCATTTTACATCCAATCGTTTTGAAATTTAGAATGGTAGAGTTTCTTAATCCATGAACCAACACTACAGAATTTGAAGAAAATCGGTTAAGATTTAGCTATAGCTCCCATATATATGTTTTGTCCGATTTGGCCCTTTAGTTCTATAGAAGATATATTTTACATCCAATCGTTTTGAAATTTAGAATGGTAGAGGTTCTTGATTCATGAACCAACATTGCCGAATTTGAAGAAAATCGGTTAAGATTTAGCTATAGCTCCCATATATATGTTTCGTCCGATTTGGCCCTTTAGTCCTATAGAAGCTGTATTTTACATCCGATCGTTTTGAAATTTAGAATGGTAGAGTTTCTTGATCCATGAACCAACATTGCCGAATTTGAAGAAAATCGGTTCAGATTTAGATATAGCTCCCATATATATCTTTCGTCCGATTTGGTCCTTTAGTCCTATAGAAGCTGTATTTTACATCCAATCGTTTTGAAATTTAGAATGGTAGAGTTTCTTGATCCATGAACCAACACTACAGAATTTGAAGAAAATCGGTTAAGATTTAGCTATAGCTCCCATATATATGTTTTGTCCGATTTGGCCCTTTAGTTCTATAGAAGATATATTTTACATCCAATCGTTTTGAAATTTAGAATGGTAGAGTTTCTAGATCCATGAACCAACACTGCCGAATTTGAAGAAAATCGGTTAAGATTTAGCTATAGCTCCAATATTTATGTTTCGTCCGATTTAGCCCTTTAGTCCTATAAAAGCTGTATTTTACATCCAATCGTTTTGAAATTTAGAATGGTAGAGTTTCTTGATCCATGAACCAACACTACAGAATTTGAAGAAAATCGGTTAAGATTTAGCTATAGCTCCCATATATATCTTTCGTCCGATTTGGCCCTTTAGTCCTATAGAAGCTGTATTTTACATCCGATCGTTTTGAAATTTAGAATGGTAGAGTTCCTTGATCCATGAACCAACATTGCCGAATTTAAAGAAAGTCGGTTAAGATTTAGCTATAGCTCCCATATATATGTTTCGTCCGATTTGGCCCTTTAGTCCTATAGAAGCTGTATTTTACATCCGATCGTTTTGAAATTTAGAATGGTAGAGTTTCTTGATCCATGAACCAACATTGCCGAATTTGAAGAAAATCGGTTCAGATTTAGATATAGCTCCCATATATATCTTTTGTCCGATTTGGTCCTTTAGTCCTATAGAAGCTGTATTTTACATCCGATCGTTTTGAAATTTAGACTGGTAGAGTTTCTGGATCCATGAACCAACATTGCTGAATTTGAAGAAAATCGGTTAAGATTTAGCTATAGCTCCCATATATATGTTTCGTCCGATTTGGCCCTTTAGTCCTATAGAAGCTGTATTTTACATCCGATCGTTTTGAAATTTAGAATGGTAGAGTTTCTTGATCCACGAACCAACATTGCCGAATTTGAAGAAAATCGGTTCAGATTTAGATATAGCTCCCATATATATCTTTCGTCCGATTTGGTCCTTTAGTCCTATAGAAGCTGTATTTTACATCCGATCGTTTTGAAATTTAGAATGGTAGAGTTTCTTGATCCATGAACCAACATTGGCGAATTTGAAGAAAATCGGTTAAGATTTAGCTATAGCTCCCATATATATGTTTCGTCCGATTTGGCCCTTTAGTCCTATAGAAGCTGTATTTTACATCCGATCGTTTTGAAATTTAGAATGGTAGAGTTTCTTGATCCACGAAGCAACATTGCCGAATTTGAAGAAAATCGGTTCAGATTTAGATATAGCTCCCATATATATCTTTCGTCCGATTTGGTCCTTTAGTCCTATAGAAGCTGTATTTTACATCCGATCGTTTTGAAATTTAGAATGGTAGAGTTTCTTGATCCATGAACCAACATTGGCGAATTTGAAGAAAATCGGTTAAGTTTTAGCTATAGCTCCCATATATATGTTTCGTTCGATTTGACCCTTTAGTCCTATAGAAGCTGTATTTTACATCCGATCGTTTTGAAATTTAGAATGGTAGAGTTTCTTGATCCATGAACCAACATTGCCGAATTTGAAGAAAATCGGTTAAGATTTAGCTATAGCTCCCATATATATGTTTCGTCCGATTAGGCCCTTTAGTTCTATAGAAGCTGTATTTTACATCCAATCGTTTTGAAATTTAGAACGGTAGAGTTAATTGATCCATGAACCAACACTACCGAATTTGAAGAAAATCGGTTAACAATTAGGTATAGCTCCCATATATATGTTCGGATGAAATATATGTTCTTTAGATCCAATAGTTTTTATACCCTACACCACACTGTGGTACTGGGTATTATTTAAGTATAAAATGTCCCAAAAGTAAATTTATGTAAACAATTTATACATGAATTACCAAATTTATATATCAGAGTTATTCAATATTACGAGAGTGGTGTAGGGTATTATATAGTCGGCCCCGCCCGACTTTAGCCTTTCCTTACTGGTTAAATTTAGAACGGTAGAGTTTATTGATCCATGAACCAACACTACCGAATTTGAAGAAAATCGGTAAAGATTTAGCTATAGATCCCATATACAGGGTTGCCCATATTCGACGGACCCATGTTTTTTTTAAAAAAAATTAAAGAAAAAAATAAAAATTTGGCGGTTTTCAATCTTAATCATTTAATTTGTTCCAAGTAGATTTGTTTACATCAATTTTTGAATATGATATCTCTCAAATGGCCGCCTCTGGCGTTGATGGCGTATTGTGCCCTTTTTGCAGCATTTTCCATCGTTTTCGCCAACATTTCGGCCGGAATAGCGGCTATTTCTTCACGAATGTTGTCCTTGAGCTCTTCTACGGTCCTTGGCTTGTTAACGTAAACCTGTGACTTCAAATATCCCCACAAGAAGAAGTCAGGCGGCGTCAAATCGGGCGAACGCGGTGGCCAGTCCAAATCACCACTTTTCGACATCAAACGGCCCGAAAACAAATTCTTCAGAAAATCGATTGTTATGCGACTTGTGTGCGGTGGAGCGCCGTCTTGTTGAAACCAGAACTGCCTCATACGCTTTCGACGAATAATTGGCATCACAAAATTGGTCATCATGTCGCGATAACGCTTCTGGTTGATGGTGACGCTTCAAACGCGGTATGTCATTAAGCGATCTGACATCTCTGTCAAAAGTTATGGCGTTGCCAGATGGGTCCGTCGAATATGGGCAACCCTGTATATGTTTCGTCCGATTTTGCTCTTGAGTGCTGAAGAAGCTGTATTTTACATCCAATCATTTCGAAATTTAGAATGGTAGAGTTTCTTGATCCATGAACCAACACTACCGAATTTGAAGAAAATCGGTTAAGATTTAGCTATAGCTCCTATATATATGTTTGTCCGATTTGGCGCTTTAGTTCTATAGAAGCTGTATTTTACATCCAATCGTTTTTAAATTTAGAACGGTAGAGTTTATTGATCCATGAACCAACACTACCGAATTTGAAGAAAATCGGTTAAGATTTAGCTATAGCTTCCATATACATGTTTCGTCCGATTTGGCCCTTTAGTCCTGTAGAAGCTATATTTTACATCCAATCATTTTGAAATTTAGAATGGTAGAGTTTCTAGATCCATTAACCAACACTGCCGAATTTGAAGAAAATCGGTTAAGATTTAGCTATAGCTCCCATATATATGTTTCGTCCGATTTAGCCCTTTAGTCCTATAAAAGCTGCATTTTACATCCAATCGTTTTGAAATTTAGAATGGTAGAGTTTCTTGATCCATGAACCAACACTACAGAATTTGAAGAAAATCGGTTAAGATTTAGCTATAGCTCCCATATATATGTTTCGTCCGATTTGGCCCTTTAGTCCTATAGAAGCTGTATTTTACATCCGATCGTTTTGAAATTTAGAATGGTAGAGTTTCTTGATCCATGAACCAACATTACCGAATTTGAAGAAAATCGGTTCAGATTTAGATATAGCTCCCATATATATCTTTCGTCCGATTTGGTCCTTTAGTCCTATAGAAGCTGTATTTTACATCCAATCGTTTTGAAATTTAGAATGGTAGAGTTTCTTGATCCATGAACCAACACTACAGAATTTGAAGAAAATCGGTTAAGATTTAGCTATAGCTCCCATATATATGTTTTGTCCGATTTGGCCCTTTAGTTCTATAGAAGATATATTTTACATCCAATCGTTTTGAAATTTAGAATGGTAGAGTTTCTAGATCCATGAACCAACACTGCCGAATTTAAAGAAAGTCGGTTAAGATTTAGATATAGCTCCCATATATATCTTTCGTCCGATTTGGTCCTTTAGTCCTATAGAAGCTGTATTTTACATCCGATCGTTTTGAAATTTAGAATGGTAGAGTTTCTTGATCCATGAACCAACATTGGCGAATTTGAAGAAAATCGGTTAAGATTTAGCTATAGCTCCCATATATATGTTTCGTCCGATTAGGCCCTTTAGTTCTATAGAAGCTGTATTTTACATCCGATCGTTTTGAAATTTAGAATGGTAGAGTTTCTTGATCCACGAACCAACACTACCGAATTTGAAGAAAATCGGTTAACATTTAGCTATAGCTCCCATATATATGTTCGGATGAAATATATGTTCTTTAGATCCAATAGTTTTTATACCCTACACCACACTGTGGTACTGGGTATTATTTAAGTATAAAATGTCCCAAAAGTAAATTTATGTAAACAATTTATACATGAATTACAAAATTTATATATCAGAGTTATTCAATATTACGAGAGTGGTGTAGGGTATTATATAGTCGGCCCCGCCCGACTTTAGCCTTTCCTTACTGGTTAAATTTAGAACGGTAGAGTTTATTGATCCATGAACCAACACTACCGAATTTGAAGAAAATCGGTTAAGATTTAGCTATATCTCCCATATATATGTTTCGTCCGATTTTGCTCTTGAGTGCTGAAGAAGCTGTATTTTACATCCAATCATTTCGAAATTTAGAATGGTAGAGTTTCTTGATCCATGAACCAACACTACCGAATTTGAAGAAAATCGGTTAAGATTTAGCTATAGCTCCTATATATATGTTTGTCCGATTTGGCGCTTTAGTTCTATAGAAGCTGTATTTTA
Source organism: Eudasyphora cyanicolor (assembly GCA_963930755.1). Classification (NCBI taxonomy): domain Eukaryota; kingdom Metazoa; phylum Arthropoda; class Insecta; order Diptera; family Muscidae; genus Eudasyphora; species Eudasyphora cyanicolor. The sequence continues at coordinate 100,072,369 of OZ005737.1, forward strand.
CATCCAATCGTTTTTAAATTTAGAACGGTATCGTTTATTGATCCATGAACCAACACTACCTAATTTGAAGAAAATCGGTTAAGATTTAGCTATAGCTTCCATATACATGTTTCGTCCGATTTGGCCCTTTAGTCCTGTAGAAGCTGTATTTTACATCCAATCATTTTGAAATTTAGAATGGTAGAGTTTCTAGATCCATGAACCAACACTGCCGAATTTGAAGAAATTCGGTTAAGATTTAGCTATAGCTCCCATATATATGTTTCGTCCGATTTAGCCCTTTAGTCCTATAAAAGCTGTATTTTACATCCAATCGTTTTGAAATTTAGAATGGTAGAGTTTCTTGATCCATGAACCAACACTACAGAATTTGAAGAAAATCGGTTAAGATTTAGCTATAGCTCCCATATATATGTTTTGTCCGATTTGGCCCTTTAGTTCTATAGAAGATATATTTTACATCCAATCGTTTTGAAATTTAGAATGGTAGAGTTTCTTGATTCACGAACCAACATTGCTGAATTTGAAGAAAATCGGTAAAGATTTAGCTATAGCTCCCATATATATGTTTCATCCGATTTGGCTGTTTAGATCCAATCGTTTTTATACCCTCACTTTAGTGTGACGAGGGTATATATCATTTGCTACGGAAAAAAGTGTAACACGTCGAAGGAGTGACCGAAGACCCCAAGTATGTTCGGAGGAAATCCGTTTTGGGTCATTTTAAGTCGAATGAGCAATGTCCGTCCGTCTGTCTGTCTGTCTGTCTGTCTGTCTGTCTGCTGGCTGGTGCGCACGATAACTCTCGAAAGGAGTAACCGATTGACCTCAAATTTGGTATGTGGTAATATTTTTTTCTATCTCCGGCTAAGTTCGAAGATGGGCCATATTGGTCCACTCCTTCTAGTACCTCCCCCACAAAGGGTTAAAATGTTGTGAAATATTAATTCTTTAATAACTGCTATACTACTTATTCGAATCTTTTGAAATTCCACACATAGTATTAGCTTATTAGTCGTTATCAACTCGAGAAAAATGGGCGAAGTCGCCACGTCCCTTTTGGTACCTCCCACACAAATGCACCATTTTGCACCAAAAGTTAACAGCTTATAACATTAATAACAGTGTATAAAAAAACTTGAAATTTTGTACACTATTATGCTTTTATATTGCCTACAGTCAAGGGAAAAATTGGCGTTGTTGCCACGCCCCTCTTTGTACCTCCCACACAAAATGCCCAAATCATACCACAATTTAATGTCTCATAACGTTTATACCAGTGCACATAAATGCTTATAAGTCGGCACAGTGCAATGAATTTAAAGTATCTAATGTTCAGCAAATAAAAAAGGTGTATTTGATAAACCCCATCTGGTACCTCCCACACAAATTGACAGAATAATTCGAGTAATATTCAATATTACATTACTCACAAAGTGAGGGTATACCTTAGTCGGTTTACCCGACTGAAACTTTCTTACTTGTTATACCCTACACCACACTGTGGTACAGGGTATTATTTAAGTATAAAATGTCCCAAAAGTAAATTTATGTAAACAATTTATACATGAATTACAAAATTTATATATCAGAGTTATTCAATATTACGAGAGTGGTGTAGGGTATTAAATAGTTGGCACCGCCCGACTTTAGCCTTTCCTTACTGGTTTAAAACTAAAGTTTAAAACAATTTTATTTTTGCCCATATGGCGCTATATGTAAATATGAACCAATCTTATTAAAATCGGTAGTGTGGATCCCTGTATTAGAAACTCCACGCTGCTCAATTTCAAATTGATTGAAAGTGTAATACGGTATTGTGAAATAACTCCCAAATGAAATGCAAATTCCAAATATGTTTGGGGTTTGTTAAAAACATTTCCTGTAGATAAGGCCTTATTTCATTATGAAATAGATCATAATGCTTTGGGACTTATTTCCTTTTCTTTGTTGGAATTTATTTCATTATGAAATAACTCGCAAATGAAATAAGTCTCAATGAGATTTTATTGGGAGCTATTCGTTTGATCATTGGGAGCTATTTCATTTTTTGGGAGTTATTTCATTCCGGCTATTTTTTTTTGCTTGGCTAGACTTCTGCCGGGGTTAAAGATTTTCTCCTCTGGGGTATGCCCAAAGACGGCTACGCGGACCACTGGTCCTAAGCGTTTCTATGTCACGCAAAGAAACTTTGGTCCGCGTAGCCGTCTTCGGACATACTCCAAAGAAAATAATCTTTAATCGCGACCGAAGACCGGAAACGCAAAGAAACTTTGAGCCTAAAGTCCTAATTTGAAGAAAATACCTAATTTGAAGAAAATCGGTTAAGATTTAGCTATAGCTTCCATATACATGTTTCGTCCGATTTGGCCCTTTAGTCCTGTAGAAGCTGTATTTTACATCCAATCATTTTGAAATTTAGAATGGTAGAGTTTCTAGATCCATGAACCAACACTGCCGAATTTGAAGAAATTCGGTTAAGATTTAGCTATAGCTCCCATATATATGTTTCGTCCGATTTAGCCCTTTAGTCCTATAAAAGCTGTATTTTACATCCAATCGTTTTGAAATTTAGAATGGTAGAGTTTCTTGATCCATGAACCAACACTACAGAATTTGAAGAAAATCGGTTAAGATTTAGCTATAGCTCCCATATATATGTTTTGTCCGATTTGGCCCTTTAGTTCTATAGAAGATATATTTTACATCCAATCGTTTTGAAATTTAGAATGGTAGAGTTTCTTGATTCATGAACCAACATTGCTGAATTTGAAGAAAATCGGTAAAGATTTAGCTATAGCTCCCATATATATGTTTCATCCGATTTGGCTGTTTAGATCCAATCGTTTTTATACCCTCACTTTAGTGTGACGAGGGTATATATCATTTGCTACGGAAAAAAGTGTAACACATCGAAGGAGTGACCTAAGACCCCAAGTATGTTCGGCGGAAATCCGTTTTGGGTCATTTTAAGTCGAATGAGCAATGTCCGTCCGTCTGTCTGTCTGTCTGTCTGTCTGTCTGTCTGTCTGTCTGTCTGTCTGTCTGCTGGCTGGTGCGCACGATAACTCTCGAAAGGAGTAACCGATTGACTTCAAATTTCGTATGTCGTAATATTTTTTTCCATCTCCGGCTAAGTTCGAAGATGGGCCATATTGGTCCACTCCTTCTGGTACCTCCCCCACAAAGGGTTAAAATGTTGTGAAATATTGATTCTTTAATAACTGCTATTATACGTATTCGAATCTTCTGAAATTCCACACATAGTATTAGTTTGTTAGTCGCTATCAGCTCGAGGAAAATGGGCGAAATTGCCACGCCCCTTTTGGTACCTCCCACACAAATGCACCATTTTGCACTAAAAGTTAAAAGCTTATAACATTAATACCAGTGTTTAGAAATACTTGAAATTTTGTACAGTGTAATGCTTTTATAGTGCCTACAGTCCAGTGAAAAATGGGCGTTATTGCCGCGCCCCTTTTGGTACCTCCCACACAAATGCACCATTTTGCACCAAAAGTTAAGAGTTTATAACATTAATATCAGTGTATACAATTACTTGAAATTTTTTACAGTGTAATGCTTTTATAATGCCTATAGTCCAGTGAAAAATTAGCGTTACCACCACGCCCCTTTTTGTACCTCCCACACAAAATGGCCAAATTATACCACAATTTAATATCTCAACGTTAATATATCAGTCCATATAAACGGTTACAATTCGGCACATTGCAATGTATTTAAAGTATCTACTGTTCAGCGAAATATAGGTGTATTTCTTAAACCCCTTCCGGTACCTCCCACAAAAATTGACAGAATAATTTGTGTAATATTCAATATTACATTACTCACAAAGTGAGGGTATACCTTAGTCGGTTTACCCGACTGAAACTTTCTTACTTGTTATACCCTCACTTTAGTGTGACGAGGGTATATATCATTTGCTACGGAAAAAAGTGTAACACGTCGAAGGAGTGACCGAAGACCCCAAGTATGTTCGGAGGAAATCCGTTTTGGGTCATTTTAAGTCGAATGAGCAATGTCCGTCCGTCTGTCTGTCTGTCTGTCTGTCTGTCTGTCTGCTGGCTGGTGCGCACGATAACTCTCGAAAGGAGTAACCGATTGACCTCAAATTTGGTATGTGGTAATATTTTTTTCTATCTCCGGCTAAGTTCGAAGATGGGCCATATTGGTCCACTCCTTCTAGTACCTCCCCCACAAAGGGTTAAAATGTTGTGAAATATTAATTCTTTAATAACTGCTATACTACTTATTCGAATCTTTTGAAATTCCACACATAGTATTAGCTTATTAGTCGTTATCAACTCGAGAAAAATGGGCGAAGTCGCCACGTCCCTTTTGGTACCTCCCACACAAATGCACCATTTTGCACCAAAAGTTAACAGCTTATAACATTAATAACAGTGTATAAAAAAACTTGAAATTTTGTACACTATTATGCTTTTATATTGCCTACAGTCAAGGGAAAAATTGGCGTTGTTGCCACGCCCCTCTTTGTACCTCCCACACAAAATGCCCAAATCATACCACAATTTAATGTCTCATAACGTTTATACCAGTGCACATAAATGCTTATAAGTCGGCACAGTGCAATGAATTTAAAGTATCTAATGTTCAGCAAATAAAAAAGGTGTATTTGATAAACCCCATCTGGTACCTCCCACACAAATTGACAGAATAATTCGAGTAATATTCAATATTACATTACTCACAAAGTGAGGGTATACCTTAGTCGGTTTACCCGACTGAAACTTTCTTACTTGTTATACCCTACACCACACTGTGGTACAGGGTATTATTTAAGTATAAAATGTCCCAAAAGTAAATTTATGTAAACAATTTATACATGAATTACAAAATTTATATATCAGAGTTATTCAATATTACGAGAGTGGTGTAGGGTATTAAATAGTTGGCACCGCCCGACTTTAGCCTTTCCTTACTGGTTTAAAACTAAAGTTTAAAACAATTTTATTTTTGCCCATATGGCGCTATATGTAAATATGAACCAATCTTATTAAAATCGGTAGTGTGGATCCCTGTATTAGAAACTCCACGCTGCTCAATTTCAAATTGATTGAAAGTGTAATACGGTATTGTGAAATAACTCCCAAATGAAATGCAAATTCCAAATATGTTTGGGGTTTGTTAAAAACATTTCCTGTAGATAAGGCCTTATTTCATTATGAAATAGATCATAATGCTTTGGGACTTATTTCCTTTTCTTTGTTGGAATTTATTTCATTATGAAATAACTCGCAAATGAAATAAGTCTCAATGAGATTTTATTGGGAGCTATTCGTTTGATCATTGGGAGCTATTTCATTTTTTGGGAGTTATTTCATTCCGGCTATTTTTTTTTGCTTGGCTAGACTTCTGCCGGGGTTAAAGATTTTCTCCTCTGGGGTATGCCCAAAGACGGCTACGCGGACCACTGGTCCTAAGCGTTTCTATGTCACGCAAAGAAACTTTGGTCCGCGTAGCCGTCTTCGGACATACTCCAAAGAAAATAATCTTTAATCGCGACCGAAGACCGGAAACGCAAAGAAACTTTGAGCCTAAAGTCGGCCACACAAGATCATTTTACATTACATTTGCTACATTCGGATTGGTGGTTAATCCATCGTTGTTGGGACTCATTTCATTGAGAGTTATTTCACTTTTTACAGTTTAGTATGAAATAACTTCCAAATATTGGGTCTTATTTTATATGTCCCTTTGAGAGTTATTTTACTTTTTATACCATACACCACACTGTGGTACAGGGTATTATGACTTTGTACATTTGTTTGTAACGCCCAAAAAGTGATGAAATATAACCATAGTTTATTATACCGATCAACATAGAATAATTTTTTGAGTCGATTTAGCCATGTCCGTCAGTCTCTCTCTTTTTTCTGTCTGCCCATGTATTCTTGTAATCAATGAAATTTAGCAAAGTGGTCTTTTTTGGCCCAAGGACGATCCCTATTGAAATTGCTCAAAATCGGTATTATGGAGGTGTAGGGTATTATATAGTCAGCCCCGCCCGACTTTCTGTCTTTCCTTACGGGTAATTCCAAAGAAAATCGACCCTCTCTGAATTTTTGTGAACTTCGATATTGCTGGGAGGTACCAGAGGGGGCGTGGCAATAACGCCCAATTTTCACCTAATTGAAGGTACTATAAAATCATTACATTGTACAAAATTTCAAGTATTTTTATGCACTGGTATTAGTGTTACAAGCTTTTAACTTTTTGTGCCAATTGGTCCCTTTGTGTGGGAGGTACTAAAAGGGGCGTGACATTTTCGCCCATTTTTGTTCAGCTTACAGATACGGTGAAATATTCACTATGTATGAAATCATCATTGGTTTCCCATGAGTAGTATAGAAGTTATAAGAGTTTTAACATGCCACAAAATTTTAACCCTTTGTGGGGGAGGTACTACAACGAGGGGTCCGACATGGGCCACTTCGAAACATTAAGTAGATTTGAGGAAAATAATACCACATACGAATTTGTAAGTCATTCGGACACTGCTTTTCAGAGATATCGTTCGCATGATCCAGTCAAGCGGACAGACAGACGGACATTAATTAAGTCATATCTTTTGAACCCATTGAGCACAAATTCTGAAAATTTTGTATTTTATGGGTAAATATGGGGGTAATATTCGGAAGTAAAATAAAACCAGTAAGGAAAGGCTAAAGTCGGGCGGGGCCGACTATATAATACCCTACACCACTCTCGTAATATTGAATAACTCTGAAATATAAATTTTGTAATTCATGTATAAATTGTTTACATAAATTTACTTTTGGGACATTTTATACTTAAACCAGTAAGGAAAGGCTAAAGTCGGGCGGTGCCGACTATATAATATCCTACACCACTCTCGTAATATTGAATAACTCTGGTATATAAATTTTTTAATTCATGTATAAATTGTTTACATAAATTTACTTTTGGGACATTTTATACTTAAATAATACCCTGTACCACAGTGTGGTGTAGGGTATAAAAACGATTGGATCTAAAGAGCCAAATCGGATGAAACATATATATGGGAGCTATAGCTAAATCTGTACCGATTTTCTTCAAATTCGGCAATGTTGGTTCATGAATCAAGAAACTCTACCATTCTAAATTTCAAAACGATTGGATGTAAAATATATCTTCTATAGAACTAAAGGGCCAAATCGGACAAAACATATATATGGGAGCTATAGCTAAATCTTAACCGATTTTCTTCAAATTCGGTAGTGTTGGTTCATGGATCAAGAAACTCTACCATTCTAAATTTCAAAATGATTGGATGTAAAATACAGCTTCTACAGGACTAAAGGGCCAAATCGGACGAAACATGTATATGGGATTTTGCTCTTTAGTCCTGTAGAAGATGTATTTTACATCCAATCGTTTTGAAATTTAGAATGGTAGAGTTTCTTGATCCATGAACCAACACTACCGAATTTGAAGAAAATCGGTTAAGATTTAGCTATAGCTCCCATATATATGTTTGTCCGATATGGCCCTTTAGTTCTATAGAAGCTGTATTTTACATCCAATCGTTTTTAAATTTAAAACGGTAGAGTTTATTGATCCATGAACCAACACTACCGAATTTGAAGAAAATCGGTTAAGATTTAGCTATAGCTCCCATATATATGTTTCGTCCGATTTTGCTCTTGAGTCCTGAAGAAGCTGTATTTTACATCCAATCACTTTGAAATTTAGAATGGTAGAGTTTCTTGATCCATGAACCAACACTACCGAATTTGAAGGAAATCGGTTAAGATTTAGCTATAGCTCCCATATATATGTTTCGTCCGATTTGGCCCTTTAGTTCTATAGAAGCTGTATTTTACATCCAATCCTTTTGAAATTTAGAATGATAGAGTTTATTGATCCATGAACCAACACTACCGAATTTGAAGAAAATCGGTTCAGAATTAGCTATAGCTCCCATGTATATGTTTCGTCCGATTTGGCCCTTTAGTCCTATAAAAGCTGTATTTTACATCCAATCGTTTTGAAATTTAGAATGGTAGAGTTTCTTGATCCATGAACCAACACTACCGAATTTGAAGAAAATCAGTTAAGATTTAGCTATAGCTCCCATATATATGTTTCGTCCGATTTAGCCCTTTAGTTCTACAGAAGCTGTATTTTACATCCAATCGTTTTGAAATTTAGAATGGTAGAGTTTCTTGATCCACGAACCAACATTGCCGAATTTGAAGAAAATCGGTTAAGATTTAGCTATAGCTCCCATATATATGTTTCATCCGATTTGGCTCTTTAGTCCTGTAGAAGCTGTACATCCAATCGTTTTTATACCCTACACCACACTGTGGTACAGGGTATTATTTAAGTATAAAATGACTCAAAAGTAAATTTATGTAAACAATTTATACATGAATTACAAAATTTATATTTCAGAGTTATTCAATATTACGAGAGTGGTGTAGGGTATTATATAGTCGGCCCCGCCCGACTTTAGCCTTTCCTTACTGTTTTTTAACTTGACATTATTCAGATTTTTCACATACATATCTGGCAAATCCGTTTACGTTCATAAATTATTTTGAGAGATTTCAGATTTCAAAAAAATCCTGATATGTTAGAGAGTGGACATACAGTCGACTCTGACAACACAAAAATATTAGACAAAGAGCTAAGAGTAAACGCAAGATACACAATAGAGAGCTTACGAATTCAACAAAAATTGACAACTGCAATGAATACGAAGGAGGACAAAGACAACACATACTCAATTTACACAATTGTGATTGGAAGCGCGTAGTTTAATGACAGTGTTTACATTTAATGTAATTTATTTTGCTTTTTACGTGTAAGTGTTAAATTCTCATTAATTGAAAATTTTTATTATAGTATGATTTGTTATATTGTAATATTTTTTTCAATAAAGACCCCTGAGGAAGTTGGAAAAGAACCAACCAAACTATGGAGGAAAATAATGAAGTTAATTTATACTTGGATTTAACATAAAAACAGACCAAAACAGACTAAAATACATATAGATAAATAACTACAACTTGGTCAAATATTTCTAAATTCATCCTGACAGTTTATTTCTTGAGGTAAGTTGTCAGATGTCTTCCCATACATACCAAAACATTTAGTATATTTCAAACAGTACTCGCGATACAGGACATAGAAGCAAAAAGTGTGATAAATTAGATCATAAATTCCAAAAAATAGTACGAAATTCCCACACATTCCGTTAATATATGCAACAAAAAGAGCGGTGGTATTCCATGTAGATTTCGATTTAGGACAGGAAACGTATGCAGATTACTGGAAAGAAACAAACAAAAATAATTTAAAATTGTATTCTAATTTGTATACTCTATACACTATGGTACAGGGTATTATAAGTTTGTTTTATCGCAGATGTTTGTAACTCCTAGAAATACTACAGCTAGACCCAGCTTAAAGTACACTGATCGACTCAGAATCACTAGCTGAGTCTATTTAACCATGTCTGTCCATCTAATGTTGTCCGTCGAGTACAGATCGGAATTCACTCAATTGTGCTGACATTTTTGCAGTTAAGAGTATTTTGTACCTGGAATAAAGCCAATTGAATTGAAGAAAGTCGTTTCAGATTTAGATATAGCTACCATATATATGTTTCGTCCGATTTTGACCCATTAGCATGGTAAAGGTTCTTGATCCATGGACCAACATTGCCGCATTTGAAGAAAATCGGTTCAGATTTAGCTATATCCCCCATACATATGTTTCGTCCGATTTGGCCCTTTAGCTCTATAGAAACAGTAATTTATATCCAATCGGTTTGAAATTTAACATGGTAGAGTTTCTCGATCCACGGACTAACATTGCTAAATTTAAAGAAAATCGGTTCAGATTTAGTTATAACCCCCATATATATGTTTCGTACGATTTAACTACAAAGGCCGAGACGTACAAAATGTAAATTGTGTAAACAAATTTTAGTTGATATTTCATTGTTATCCAATCTTACTAGAGTGATGTAGAATATCACATAGTCGGCATACGTATAAGGGTATGTGTTTACATGGCTTCCAGATCGAAAAGCTGAACAATTCGAATGTGAAAACATTTAAAATGTAATAAAATTAAAATTAAGTGGATCATTAACAAAAAACTTCTAAAAATATTATATTATTAGGATTGGCCCGCCTAATACAAATAGAAAGAACTCATCTTCAACACGTAGTGCTAATGAATTCTAAATAATAACATACAAAGTTTGTTATTCAACAAAAATACTATGCTTACTGAAATGTAGTTAGACTTTCTAATCGTCCAACTAATCTCAGAATCCACGCCATCTACTGGCGATTATTAGTGTTGAGACAACTGGCAACCCATACCAGTCACATGGGTGGTGAATTTAAGTCTTGCTTGGAGCTTTGGCTGTGTGACTTGTAAGCTTTCTTCGTAGGTCTATAATTTTATACATTTCTTTGTAGAGTGGTATATACATACTAGCTTACCCGGTGCGCTTCGCAGCCCCCATCTTTTATCTATTTTCTGTTTAAGGTACTGTAAAATAGCTATACCTCTTTCTTTCAAAATGACATGATTAGTACATATGGTGCAAAATGAAGCAGATTTGATTACTTTTATATATAAAATACGAACCCTCGTTTCATTTCTAGTTTATGTTGCAAGAGTTACCCTGACCTCATGGTACAATATTTATCCTTTTTCCCACAGTATCTCTGGACGTTGAACTATTTTTTTTGGTTCATACGTTAGCAACTTTCCCCTTGTTTATGTTCCAATACCTACATTCACACCCTGGTACAATATAAAACCATGTTTGTCCCACTGTGTCTATAAAGGTACGTACGCATTTAAAAATCTAAAGTAAATCGCTCCATTGTACCACATTTAACCTTTAGTGTGTCATAATTAACCACTTTGCACGATTGTACAATATTTTAAAATGATAATTGATATTTCAAGATCCAAATTCGCAAGCTTAGGCCGTATTTCAACAGTTTTGTCCCCTATCTGTGCCAATTATTTAACTTTTTCCCCACGGTTTAAGTAGAAGAACCTATTTGGAAAAAACAAATTCTTAGCTTTGGTTTATGCTGTAAGAGCTACCTTTGCATTCAGGGACCACGTTCAACACCTTTTGCACCACTGTTCCATATTAAACACTTTTTATTACACTGTGCTTCTAAAGTACGAATTTTTATACATATCTGGGACTATTTTGTTCCCTTTTTTCCCCACTTACCACATTTAACCATTTTACCGTATTTAACTTTTTTTTGCTTCACCGTACCATATTTAACCCTTTTTGCTCCACTAAACCATATTAAACATATTTTTTTCCCCTCTGTAACATGTTGAACAATTTTTGCTTGCCCCAACTGCACCATAATTTTAACCTTTTTGCACCACAGTGCTACTAAAAGCATACATTTAGAAAAAAAAACATTCTTATTTCATATTTAACTTACCCTCTCTCCATGCATCCACATTTTTACCCACTGTACTAAATGTACGCTTTTTGACCCTCTGTGCTATATTTAACCTTTTGGGTCCACTGAATCAAATTTAACATCTTTTTCTCCTACTATATTTTGTCCACTATATTTAACCATTTTTGCCCCACTGTACCATAGTTAACACATTTTTGCCCCACTGTTCCATAGTAAACGCTTTTTGCCCCACTGTACCATACTTAACCCATTTTGTTCCACGTTACCATATTTTATTAATTGTGCCCACTGTAACCATTTTTGTCATACTGTACCATGATTAACCATTTGTGTCCCACTGTACCATTCTAACACATTTTTTTCCCCACTGTTCCATAGTTAAAGCTTTTTGGCCCACTGTACCATATTTAACCAATTTTTGCCCCACGTTACCATATTCAACTAATTGTGCCCCACTGTATCATAATAAATAAATTTTTACCCCACTGTTCCATAGTTAACGCTTTTTGCCCCACTGTACCATTTTTAACCCATTTTGTTACACATTACCATATTTTACTTTTTGTGCCCACTGTAACCATTTTTGTCATACTGTACCATATTTAACCATTTGTGTCCCACTGTACCGTAGCTAGCACATTTTTTCCCACTGTTCAATTGTTAAAGCTTTTTGCCCCACTGTACCATATTTAACCCATTTTGTCTCACGTTACCATGTACCATAGGTTAGGTTAGGTTAGGTTGAGAAGAGGAGGCGGTGAAATTCCACCTCATGTCCTTGGACATACACGTAAGCCAGTATTCGGCCTGTTGTGCGCTCTAATTGTTATTTTTTAGAAAGGTCGGTAAGCTATTTTTGGAACTCTGTACTGTCGACATAGTCCTTAATCTTCTTCCAGTCTACGCCCCTAAGTTGGGTCAAGTCTGGTATAGCATCATTTCCTAAGAAACGTGATCTATTGTTGGCGAACGCTGGGCAGTGGCAGAGGAAATGCTCCAACGTTTCGTCATCCTCCCCGCATGCCCTACATATGCTGTCATCTACAACTCCTATCCTATGTAGGTGTGCTTGTAAGCATGTGTGTCCTGTAAGGACGCCCATGATCTTACTAATTTCTACCTTGCTCAATCTCAGTAAGGTCTTGGCCTTGTCCTCGTTTGGGTCACCCCACAAGACCTTCGTTGTCTTCCCAACGTTTTCACTATTCCATAGCGTGATATGGGCGTTCTTCGCCCATATTTGTAGTTCAGAACGCATAACTCTGAAGGGTTTTGCGTTCTCTAATGTTGTTGTTTGCAAGTCTCTGGCTCTAGATGCCAAGGCGTTTGCTTTCTCGTTACCCCTTACTCCGCAATGGCCAGGCACCCATATGATGCGTATAGTGCCGTATTCGGAGTAGGCGTTAATCGCCATTTTACAATCTAAAACGGTCCTCGACCTCACCGTTCTAGACGTTATCGCCCTAATAGCCATTTGGCTATCTGTGAAAATATTCACTTTTGTTGGTCTTGTGTTAGTCCCAAGCCAGCTCACACATTCTGTAATTGCTCGGACTTCCGCCTGCAGGACTGTGTTATGGTCTGGCAGACGGAATAAGAGTTCGGTTTCCGGTTCTTCGATGTAAAGTCCTAGCCCCGTTCTCTCCCCTAGTTCCGATCCATCTGTATAACAGCAATTTCCAGATGTTGTCTGTACTACGGTTCCATCAATCCAGGATTGTCTGTCTGGTATCATGGTCTCACACTCAGCAACCATTGATCTTTCAGGTATTCTGTCGGATACTGATGATATGTCAGTTAAATCCACCGTCACTACCTCAGCTATCTTTTGATGATATGACACGTGATCGCTTTCGATCCATTCGCCCATCACTTTGAGCCTCGTCGCCGTGAGGGCAGTTTCATATCTAATCTGTATTTCTATTGGTTGGATATTCAAGATCGTCTCCAATGCCCTACTGGATGTGGTCCTCATTGTCCCGCTTATGCCGAGACAACACATTCGTTGGACCTTTTGTAATATCATTATGTTGCACTTATTCTTCATTGATGTCCACCACACTACTGATGCGTAAGTCAAAATAGGTCTGATTACGCTCTTGTAGAGCCATTGTGTCATACTTGGATTAAGGCCCCATTTTGAGCTAATGGCTCTTCTACATAGTGCCCAGCATATGTGAGCCTTGTTTGCTCGTTCTTCTATGTGGCACTTCCAATTTAGTTTATTTAACCCTGTTGGAATCTGGAATTGTTTTGTTTAGGAAATGTGGGTCATCATACTGACCAATCTTCGTTTTCCTTGTGAACAGACATATCTCTGTCTTTTCTGGGTTTACATTTAGACCTCTCGGTCGAGCCCAGTCATATGCAATTTTTAGAGCCGTTTCGGCCCTTCTACAAAGTTGATTAGGATTCTTCCCCCTCAGAAGTATTATAACGTCATCTGCGTAACAGACTGGTTTAAGTCCTTCATCCGTTAGTATCCTTAGGAGACTATTTATAGTAGTGACCCACAGGAGTGGTGATAATATACCGCCCTGTGGTGTTCCCTGTGCTACTCTGTCTTATTTTTATGTCGTGGGACCCGCAATTTATCCATCTATTCCTTAGCATGTGGCTTATCCAGTCTCGGAGAGCCCGGTCCACCTGAAACTGGTCTAAGGATTGGATGAGTGTGTCGGTCCGTACATTATTGAACGCCCCTTCAATGTCTATACATACCGCAAGTGTATACATCTTTCCATTGAAGGATTCTTCTATGTTGTGTACTACATCGTGTAGGGCGGTGTCCACCGATCTCCCTTTAACATAGGCATGTTGTCTAAATTTTAGCATTTCGCCTGGTATCTTACTTTTAATCATGGTATCCACTATACGCTCCATGGTTTTGAGTAAGAACGATGTTAGGCTTATTGGTCTATAAGCCTTAGGTGTTGCATAACTTGCCTTGCCGGGTTTAGGTATGAAAACTACCCTTGCCTCCTGCCAGGCTTTCGGTGTGTATGCGAATTTTAGACATGCTGTGAAAATGGCGGCTAGATGAGTTGATATGTAATCCACCTCCATCTGTAGTAGTGCCGGAAATATTCCATCAGGTCCTGGTGCCTTAAATGGTGAAAAGCTTCTTACGGCTTCTTTGACCATATGGTCTGTAATTATATAACTTAGTTGTTCCTCATTTTCACTGTAGTTCGGTATCTCAGTCTGGCCCGTCGTACCTTGCGGAAAATGGGTGTTCATCAAAAGTCTTACCATCTCTTCGGTTGAGTCCACTCTTCTGCCCATATCGTCTACCATTGTTTCGGTTTGGGTTTTTGAGAGGAACTTTTTAATTTTAGAAACATCGTTAACGCTATCGACCTGTTCGCAGAATAGCTTCCAGGAGTTTCGTTTTGCTGTTCTTGTGATTTTGTTATATTCTCTGAGTCTTCTATGGTAGTCGTCCCAGTATACTGGAGATTTTTTACGGCGTGCCCTATTGTAAAGTCTACGGACCTCTTTCCCAATGTTGCGAATCTCCCCGGTCATCCAAGGCTTCTCTTGGGCTGATTTCCTTTCTCGAAGCGGACAGCTGTCTTCGAAAGACCTTACTAATACATCCGTAATGTAATCAACATTAGTGTCAATATCCTCAACACTTAGGCACTCAAAAAGTCCATGCCCTAGTCTTTCTCTAATTAGCTTCCCGAATTTTGTCCATTTAGTTTTGGCCTTATTTCTGAAACTTATTGGGTTCGGCGGTGGCCGTGCTATCTTAAACCTTATGTAACGATGATCAGAAAAAGAATGTTCTTTAGAGACCCTCCATTCCTGTATCACGTCTATTAGATTTTCTGAACATATTGTTATATATAATACTTCTTCCCTTATTCTATTAACGAATGTAGCCGTGTTACCTATGTTAAGTGTTATTAGGTCGTTAGTATTCAAGAATTCTACTAGGGCCTGGCCCCGTTTATTAATGTTAGTACTACCCCACGCGACGTGGTGAGAGTTAGCATCGCAACCTACTAGTACTTCGTTACCTGTTTGTTTGACTTTCCTCACCAAGCGTTGTAGTTCCGACGTAGGTGGTAATGTCGGTGAATCGAAAGGCAGATATACTGATGCTAGGTATACACTTCCATTCCCTTGTTTCAGTACTGTAGCATCCGATGTTGACAACTCTGGAGAAAAAAGATAACATAAATTTTTGTGACATATAATACAAGTCCTTGGTCTAGTTCCTGTATTTGCATAAAACAGTTGGTAATTAACGTGGTTTAAGCCAATAACCTTGTTTCGAATCGTCCATGGTTCTTGGATTAAAGCAATATGAGTCTTACCTTTATTTATTATTTCCATCAAAGCGTTGGTTGCCGCCATGTACCATAGTTAACCCTTTTTGTCCCACTGTGTCATATTAAACGATTTGTCTCACTGTACCATATTTAACAGTTTTTGCCCCACTGTACCATATTTAACCCTCTGTGCTCCACTGTACAATATTTAACACAGTTATGCCCCACTGTACTGTATATTTACCCATTTTTGTCACACTGTACCATATTTAACCCTTTTTGCCCCACTGTACCATAGTAAATACATTTTTGCCCCACTGTACTTTTTATCTCAATGTACAAAATGTTTACCCACTGTACCATATTTAACAAATTTTTGTATCACTGTACCGTACTCTTATTTAAAATGTGTCTCCACGCTAGCGTACTTAAACCTTTTTCCCCGACTGTAACATATTTAATCATATTTTCTCCACTCCACTATTTAACCGTTTTTGACCACAGTGCTCCTAAAACCATATAAACTCTTCATATCTTATGTTTAAGTTCCAATATTGGCAGATTGTTCCCTTTTTTCCCATGCTCCATAATTAACCCGTCGTGTCCCACTGTGCCTCTTAAAGTTAGAATTACTAAAAATCACTTCCAATCTCTAATTTATGATCCAAAAGTTACCCTGGAACCATTGATCCATGTTTGACATTTTTAAGACACTGTACTATATTTTACACTTTTTGCCCCACTGTGCCCCACTGTGCCCCGAAAACTACGAATACAGAAAAAAACTTAATACCCCGATCAGTTGTCATAAAGACACCCCTTCAATTTTCACCATTCTAATATTAGGCTTTAAATTTGGCGGTGGTACCATATTTATACCTTTCTGTCCCACTGTGCCACTAAATTTTTAAAAAAAATCACTCCTTCTTCTTTTTTACGTCCCAAGAGCTACTCTCACACCAAATTTCACGATTCTAGGTCTTGCCATTTGGATTTGGCTGTTGTACCACATTTTTCCCTTTTTACCCCACTGTGTAAGTAAATGTTCGAATTTCGAAAAATCCTGTCAATTTCAGAGTCTACCTCATAAGAGCTACCCTCACACCAAATTTCACGATTCTAGCTCTTGCCAGTTGAATTTTACCACATTTATCACTTTTTACCCCACTGTGTGCGTAAATGTTCGAATTTCGAAAAATCCTGCCAATTTCTGAGTCTACCTCCTAAGGGCTACCCTCATACCAAATTTCAAGATTCTAGCTCATTTCGTTTAGATTTGGCGCTGGTACCATATTTATCCCTTTTTGCCCCATTGTGCGGCTAATAGTACGAATTTCGAAAAATCCCGCCTTATTGCTCGTCTACGTCCCAAGGACTACCCTCCCACCAAATTTCATTAATCTAGCTTAAGCCGTTTGGCCTGGGCGATGATCAGTCAGTCAATCAGTCAGTCAGCCAGTCACGCAACAATTTTATATATATACCAGTAAGGAAGGGCTAAAGTCGGGCGGTGCCGACTATATAATACCCTACACCACTCTCGTAATATTGAATAACTCTGATATATAAATTTTGTAATTCCTTTATAAATTGTTTACATAAATTTACTTTTGGGACATTTTATACTTAAATAATACCCTGTACCACAGTGTGGTGTAGGGTATAAAAACGATTGGATCTAAAGAGCCAAATCGGATGAAACATATATATGGGAGTTATAGCTAAATCTTTACCGATTTTCTTCAAATTCGGCAATGTTGGTTCATGAATCAAGAAACTCTACCATTCTAAATTTCAAAACGATTGGATGTAAAATATAGCTTCTATAGAACTAAAGGGCCAAATCGGACGAAACATATATATGGGAGCTATAGCTAAATCTTAACCGATTTTCTTCAAATTCGGCAATGTTGGTTCATGGATCAAGAAACTCAACCATTCTAAATTTCAAAACGATTGGATGTAAAATACAGCTTTTATAGGACTAAAGGGCTAAATCGGATGAAACATATATATGGGAGCTATAGCTAAATCTTAACCGATTTTCTTCAAATTCGGTAGTGTTGGTTCATGGAACAATAAACTCTACCATTCTAAATTTCAAAACGATTGGATGTAAAATACAGCTTCTATAGAACTAAAGGGCCAAATCGGACGAAACATATATATGGGAGCTATAGCTAAATCTTAACCGATTTCAACCAAATGCAATAGCGATCTTAACAGCCGCGAAATACTCTAAACTGCAAAATTTCAGAACGATCGGAGTGAAATTGCGACCTGTAGTCGACGAACAACTTTACATGGACAGACGGACGGACATCGTTAAATCGACTCAGCTAGTGATTCTGAGTCGATCGGTATACTTTAAGGTGGGTCTAGCTGTGTTATTTTCAGGTGTTACAAACATCTGCCGTGAAACAAACTTATAATACCCTGTACCACAGTGTCGTGTAGGGTATAAAGACTAGCTTACCCGGTGCGCTTCGCAGCCCTCATCTTTTATCTATTTTCTGTTTAGGGTACTGTAAAATATCTATACCTCTTTCTTTCAAAATGACATGATTATTACATATGGTGCAAAATGAAGATTTGATTACTTTTATGTATAAAATACGAACCCTCTTTTCATTTCTAGTGTGTGTTCCAAGAGTTACCCTGACATCATGGTACAATATTTATCCCTTTTCCCACTGCACCTCTGAACGTTGAAAAACTATTTTTTTTTGGTTCATACGTTAGCAACTTTCCCATAGTTTATATTGCAATAACTACATTCACACCCTGCTACAATATAAAACCATGTTTGTCCCACTGTGTCTATAAAGGTACGAATTTAAAAATCTAAAGTGAATCGCTCCATAGTACCACATTTAACCCTTTCTGTGTCATAAATAACCAATTTTGCAAGATTGTACAATACTTTAAAATGATAATTGATATTTCAAGATCCAAATTCGCAAGCTTAGGGCGTATTTCAACATTTTTGTACCCCATCTGTGCCATTTATAAAACTTGTTTTCCCCCACGGTTTAAGTAGAAGAACCAATTTGGAAAAACAATTTCTTAGCTTTGGTATATGCTGCAAGAGCTACCTTTGCACTCAGGGACCACATTCAACACCTTTTGCACATTTTTGCAGTGCAACATAATTTTAACCTTTTTGCACCACAGCATACATTTGGAAAATAAAAACATTCTTATTTCATATTTAACTTACCCTCTCTCCCTGCATCCATATTTTTACCCACTGTAAATGTACGTTTTTTGACCCACTATGCTATATTTAACCTTTTGGGTCCACTAAATCAAATTTAACACCTTTTTGTCCTACTATATTTTGTCAACTATATTCAACCATTTTAGCCCCACTGTACCATAGTTAACACATTTTTGCCCCACTGTTCCATAGTAAATGCTTTTTGTCCCACTGTACCATTTTTAACCCATTTTGTTCCACGTTACCATAATTTACTATTTGTGCCCACTGTAACCATTTTTGTCATACTGTACCATAATTAACCATTTGTGTCCCACTGTACTATTCTAACACATTTTTCCCCACTATTCCATAGTTAAAGCTTTGTGCCCCACCGAACCATATTTAACCAATTTTGTCCCACGTTACCATATTCAACTAATTGTGCCCCACTGTACTATAGTTCAGGGACGTATACAGAGGGGGGGGGTGGCCCCCGGGTTTTAAACATAGGGCTAAATTGCTTACAATTTTCAAAATCACTCAAAAAAACACGAAAAATATTTGGAAGGCTGTTAAAAAAACAATACAAAAGCGTAAAAAATGGTATCAGTAAACGTAATAACGACTAAAAATAAGAAAAGTGCATGGTTTCCTCGATAACACTTTTTAAATTATGCATCGATTTTCTTCGGAATGGTCTCAATTTATTCATAACCTTTCAGAGTTTACGACAAATCACAAAAATATGACAATTATGCGTTTCTAGATGTTTTTATGAGGCTTTTATTTAAAAATTATTAAAATGTTCTCAAAAAATATGATTTTTTGCAATACTTTGTAAGATATCGTCGAAACCGCTGAACGGATGGAAAATTGTATTGTGCGAAGTTTAAGGCTACTTAATTCTGAAGTTTGTAAAGCTTACCTGAACCAATTCGGATGAATGGTTCTCTAGTTATGCCATAATATGTGGTTCAACCTCTCTTTTTTCTTAGCCTAAAGGGTTGTCTCTTTAAATTCTCGCGATAAGCTGTGATATGGAAAGAAATTAGTGGTTGAACCACGATTCGGTTGAGAAAAGTTTTAAAGAATTAAATATTACGTAGCCTTCAACTTCATATAATACCATATTCCATCCGTTCAGCGGTTTCGACGATATACGCGTATTACAAAATATTGCCACAAAATTTGATTTTTTGATAAAATTTTAATATTTTTAAAATAAAACTCCCATAAAACAATCTAAAAATGAAAAAATGTTATATTTTTATGATTTTATCGTAAAGTCTGTTAGGTCATGAATTAAACGAGCCCATTCCGAGCCCTCATCGATGCATAATTTAAAAATTTATAGCTAATTTTGTAAGGTTTTAAATTTAAAACATTCTTATCGATGTACAATTTACAAAAACAAACTTTAAAAGCTAAGATTGGAGATTAAAATTGGAGACGTCGTTTGACGTCTAGAATCAGAATCTATGCATTAAAACAGAAACCCAAGAAAAAATGTTGTTTTTGTCGACCGGTGTAATTATTGGTTGGCTTTAAATTTATAATAACCAGATATGGCGCAAATTAAGTTAAAACCAGTAAGGAAAGGCTAAAGTCGAGCGGGGCCGACTATATAATACCCTACACCACTCTCGTAATATTGAATAACTCTGATATATAAATTTTGTAATTCATGTATAAATTCTTTACATAAATTTACTTTTGGGACATTTTATATTTAAATAATACCCTGTACCACAGTGTGGTGTAGGGTATAAAAACGATTGGATCTAAAGAGCCAAATCGGATGAAACATATATATGGGAGCTATAGCTAAATCTTAACCGATTTTCTTCAAATTCGGCAATGTTGGTTCATGGATCAAGAAACTCTACCATTCTAAATTTCAAAATGATTGGATGTAAAATACAGTTTCTACAGGACTAAAGAGCAAAATCGGACGAAACATATATATGGGAGCTATAGCTAAATCTTAACCGATTTTCTTCATATTCGGTAGTGTTGGTTCATGGATCAAGAAACTCTACCATGCTAAATTTCAAAACGATTGGATGTAAAATACAGCTTCTATAGAACTAAAGGGCCAAATCGGACGAAACATATATATGGGAGCTATAGCTAAATCTTAACCGATTTTCTTCAAATTCGGCAATGTTGGTTCATGGATCAAGAAACTCTACCATTCTAAATTTCAAAATGATTGGATGTAAAATACAGCTTCTACAGGACTAACGGGCCAAATCGGACGAAACATGTATATGGGAGCTATAGATAAATTTAACCGATTTTCTTCATATTCGGTAGTGTTGGTTCATGGATCAAGAAACTCTACCATGCTAAATTTCAAAACGATTGGATGTAAAATACAGCTTCTATAGAACTAAAGGGCCAAATCGGACGAAACATATATATGGGAGCTATAGCTAAATCTTAGCCGATTTTCTGCAAATTCGGTAGTGTTGGTTCATGGACCAAGAAACTCTACCATTCTAAATTTCAAAATGATTGGATGTAAAATACAGCTTCTTCAGGACTAAAGAGCAAAATTGGACGAAACATATATATGGGAGCTATAGCTAAATCTTAACCGATTTTCTTCAAATTCGGCAGTGTTGGTTCATAGATCAAGAAACTCTACCATTCTAAATTTCAAAATGATTGGATGTAAAATACAGCTTCTACAGGACTAAAGGGCCAAATCGAACGAAACATGTATATGGGAGCTATAGCTAAATCTTAACCGATTTTCTTCAAATTCGGTAGTGTTGGTTCATGGATCAAGAAACTCTACCATTCTAAATTTCAAAATGATTGGATGTAAAATACAGCTTCTACAGGACTAAAGAGCAAAATCGGACGAAACATATATATTGGAGCTATAGCTAAATCTTAACCGATTTTCTTCAAATTCGGCAATGTTGGTTCATGGATCAAGAAACTCTACCATTCTAAATTTCAAAATGATTGGATGTAAAATACAGCTTCTACAGGACTAACGGGCCAAATCGGACGAAACATATATATGGGAGCTATAGCTAAATCTTAACCGATTTTCTTCAAATTCGGTAGTGTTGGTTCATGGATCAAGAAACTTTACCATTCTAAATTTCAAAATGATTGGATGTAAAATACAGCTTCTTCAGGACTAAAGAGTAAAATTGGACGAAACATATATATGGGAGCTATAGCTAAAGCTTAACCGATTTTCTTCAAATTCGGCAATGTTGGTTCATGGATCAAGAAACTCTACCATTCTAAATTTCAAAACGATTGGATGTAAAATACAGCTTCCATAGAACTAAAGGGGCAAATCGGACGAAACATATATATGGGAGCTATAGCTAAATCTTAACCGATTTTCTTCAAATTCGGTATTGTTGGTTCATGGATCAAGAAACTCTACCATTCTAAATTTCAAAATGATTGGATGTAAAATACAGCTTCGTCAGGACTAAAGAGCAAAATCGGACGAAACATATATATGGGAGCTATAGCTAAATCTTAACCGATTTTCTTCAAATTCGGCAATGTTGGTACCATATTTATACCTTTCTGTCCCACTGTGCCTCTAAATTTTTAAAAAAATCGCTCCTTGTTCTTGTTTACGTCCTAAGAGCTACTCTCACACCAAATTTCACGATTCTAGGTTTTGCCATTTGGATTTGGCTGTTGTACCACATTTTTCCCTTTTTACCCCACTGTGTACGTAAATGTTCGAATTTCGAAAAATCCTGTCAATTTCAGAGTCTACCTCATAAGTGCTACCCTCACACCAAATTTCACGATTCTAGCTCTTGACATTTGAATTTGGCTGTTGTACTACATTTATTTAATTTTTCCCTTTTTACCCCACTGTGTGTGTGCTCTTGCCATTTGGATTTGGCTGATGTACCACATTTATCACTTTTTACCCCACTGTTTGCGTAAATGTTCGAATTTCGAAAAATCCTGCCAATTCCTGAGTCTACGTCCTAAGGGCTACCCTCATACCAAATATCAAGATTCTTGCTCATTTCGTTTAGATTTGGCGGTGGTACCATATTTATCCCTTTTTGCCCCATTGTGCGGCTAATAGTACGAATTTCGAAAAATCCCGCCTTATTGCTCGTCTACGTCCCAATGTATACCCTCCCACCAAATTTCGTGATTCTAGCTTGAGCCGTTTGGCCTGGGCGATGATCAGTCAGTCAATCAGTCAGTCAGTCAGTCAGTCAGCCAGTCACGCAACAATTTTATATATATAGATACAAGTGATTATCGCCACAACTACAAGCGACCATCACTTGCGTTGTTTACAGTGACTTTAAAAAATCAATTTGGCAAAAAAATGGAATTAACTCGCACTGAAAAAAAAATGCTTCATAGCATCAATGAACGCGTTTCATTAATTATTTTACATTGATACAATGAAAGTGTTCATTGGTGCAATGAAAATGCCATTACGGGAATGAAATGTTTCTTCAAAGCGTTTTTCTAATTTATGACGTGTCATTGATGGAATGAAACGGTTTACATTGATGGTATGAAGTTTACATTTTATAAAAAAAAGGAAGACTTATATAAAATTAACAAAAAAATTATCAGTGGTGTAAAGATTTTAACATTAATAAAACAAAATAATACTACACAAACAGATTTACTATTTTTTATGTGCTTTTTATTCTCAAACAAGTAAGAAAGTTTCAGTCGGGTAAACCGACTAAGGTATACCCTCACTTTGTGAGTAATGTAATATTGAATATTACTCGAATTATTCTGTCAATTTGTGTGGGAGGTACCAGAAGGGGTTTATCAAATACACCTTTTTTTTTGCTGAACATTAGATACTTTAAATTCATTGCACTGTGCCGACTTATAAGCATTTATGTGCACTGGTATAAACGTTATGAGACATTAAATTGTGGTATGATGTGGGCATTTTGTGTGGGAGGTACAAAGAGGGGCGTGGCAATAACGCCCATTTTTCACAGGGCTATAGACACTATAAAAACATTACACTGTACAAAATGTCAAGTATTTTTATACACTGGTTTTAATGTTATAAGCTGTTAACTTTTGGTGCAAAAAGGTACCTTTGTGTGGGAGGTACCAAAAGGGGCGTGACAACAACACCCATTTTTCCCTGGACTGTAGGCAATATAAAAGCATAATACTGTACAAAATTTCAAGTATTTTTATACACTGTTATTATTGTTATAAGCTGTTAACTTTTGGTGCAAAATGGTGCATTTGTGTGGGAGGTACCAAAAGGGACGTGGCGACTTCGCCCATTTTTCTCGAGTTGATAACGACTAATAAGCTAATACTATGTGTGGAATTTCAAAAGATTCGAATAAGTAGTATAGCAGTTATTAAAGAATCAATATTTCACAACATTTTAACCATTTGTGGGGGAGGTACTAGAAGGAGTGGACCAATATGGCCCATCTTCGAACTTAGCCGGAGATAGAAAAAAATATTACCACATACCAAATTTGAGGTCAATCGGTTACTCCTTTCGAGAGTTATCGTGCGCACCAGCCAGCAGACAGACAGACAGACAGACAGACAGACAGACAGACAGACGGACGGACATTGCTCATTCGACTTAAAATGACCCAAAACGGATTTCCTCCGAACATACTTAGGGTCTTAGATCACTCCTTCGATGTGTTACACTTTTTTCCGTAGCAAATGATATATACCCTCGTCACACTAAAGTGAGGGTATAAAAAGGTCTATGAAACTGTTTCTTTATATTAATGTAACATTTCAAAGAAGTTTAAAAGTTTCATTGCTGCAATGAAGTGGTGCGGTAAAGAATATAAACAATGAAATTAGCTTTATATTGATGTTCTATATATATATTTTATCTATTTTATAAACATTTTAGGAGTATGTAGTGGTGTTAATTAAACAACAATAGTTTACGGAGGTCTATGAAACTGATGCATTAAATTAATGTAACAATTCATAGATAGAAATGTAAAGTTTCATTCCAGCAATGAATTTAAACAGTGAATATACTAACAAAGTGTTTGTCACATTACATACATATGTACATACCTATATCTTCACAAATGTGTTTGTGTGGTAATAAATGTAATATGTTGATGTGTGAATCAGAGTCGTGCAAGCTCAATGAAAACGATGGAGCGGCGTAGTTTTCTTGCATTTGTTTGAGAGGAGAGAGAGGCGGAATTCTATGAATCTACACCGCACAGTGGCAATAACGTCGAATGCAGGTGGTTTGTTGGTAATAATATGATTCACTAATAATTTCAAGGTGTTCATATTATTAGATGTATTATCAATTAACATGACATTTTGGCAATAATTTTATACTTTTATAATAGCACTGACATATTTTAATAATTCAAAATTGCCAAAAGGGTTTTTTTTTATCAAATTTTATGTATTCATGATCCATTCTGTTTACGTTTCCGAATTTGTAAACTACATTTTTTTGAATCGATTATTGTCGTTAAGCTGAATTGTATTCACAATATATTTCGAACATTAAACAGTTTTTAGTGCACGATATTAATTATTCTGAACCACTGTGCCACAACTGTCATCAATAGATAAACAAATATTAAATACATTAGGTGTGCTGTTGCAACCAGAAAATAAATTCTCTATGGCAAACTTACAACAACAACCCACCCCTTGCTATGCAAACTCTTCGTAAAAAAATATCCAGTTATTTTTTTGTGTCTTTGGCGAGTCAAAACAAATCAGTGGCTAAGGCTGACGCCAGACCGCACACCGAAGCAAAACAATGCGACAACTGCTCGAAGTCACTGCTAAAACAACGACGCAACATGTCATGCCGACTGCCGAGAGACAGAAAATTTACACATGTGTTGAAGTGAGAGATCAGATTGAAAGTGTTTGTTTTTTCTCTTTCTTTCTTGCATTTGTGTTCTGACGGAGCAAAGCACAGTTGGAAACGCTTCAAAACGCGCTCTCTTGCTGAAAGTAACGGAATGTGTTACTCTCAGCAAGAGATCGCGTTTTGAAGTGTGTCTATCTCTGCCTTGCTCCGGCAGAACACAAATGCAAGAAAGAAAGAGAAAAACAAACACTTTCAATCTGATCTCTCACTTCAACACATGTGTAAATTTTCTGTCTCTCTGCAGTCGGCATGACATGTTTCGTCGTTGTTTTAGCAGTGACTTCGAGCAGTTTTCGCATTGTTTTGCTTCGGTGTGCGGTCTGGCGTCAGCCTAAGAATCAATTGTTGCATGAGTGCTGGCAGCAACCCTTTGATTTAGTTTATAATAGACATTAAACGGACGTAGTTGTGCGCGTTAATAAAAAAATTCAAAAGTGAAAATATTAAAAGTGAAACAAAATGTCAACAAATACTGAATGAGAAATGTTTTTTGTGTGGTACTTCATTTGAAAGAAATGAAATCTATTTAAGCACTTAAAATAATATAATTTTCTTAAAACAAATGACAACTATAGATGTTGTGGAAGTACATACAAAGACACGTCAAGCTTGAAATGGCATGTTCGAAAAAACAGAAGTTGGAAAATATATGTCAAATGCCACAACAAGAAACAATTTTCAAGAACCATATCCGAAGTCAACGATGAAACACTCCAAAAACACTACGTAAGTACTTTCTACCAAGTTATGTCCTAAACATATTTTCATTCACTCCTATTTATAATTTTTTTATTTGTTTAGTAATTGGGGAAAATGCGGAAATGTACGCACATAGCCTTAGATATGACAATCTATCCGCAGATGACTTTAGGTTGGCCTGGACTGCTTATTCCAAATTTCGAAAATTATGCACAAAAGCAAAAATATTAATTAAGCTTTTTCACTTTGGCCTCAGTACAAGCGAGTGAATGGATTTCAATTAGTAAGTATGTAAAAATGCGGTTTAAGTGTTTACTTAAATTGTATTTACGAATTCACAAATGCAGTTAAAAAAACGAATTTAAAAGAACAAACTGTATTGTGTTTTTTTGTTTCATTTTTTATTTTCTCAACTTTAGTTGTCTTTTTATTTTAAAATTTCTCAAAACCCACAATTTTAATTATTTATTTATCTTTTATATTATATTTTCAGATTGAAATGATTTTAAAGTTATGAACAAATACTGATGTACTACAATAAACATTGCAATAAAAAACGGAGAATTTTGTTTAATTTTCTATTTTATTTCAGAGCAAAGGTATGAAACATGTACATTTCATAAATGAGACATGTTCATTGCATCAATGAAACATGTTAATTGAATCAATGAAACATGTTCATTGCATCAATGAAACATGTTCTATGAATCAATGAAACATGTTCATTGCATCGATGAAACATGTTCATTGCATCGATGAACCATGTTCATTGCACCAATGAAACATGTTCATTACAACAACGAAACGTTTTCATTACATTAATGCAACATATTCATTCCATTAATGAAACTCGTTCATTACATTAACGTAATATTTCATGACATCAATGTAACAAATTTCTATGAAACATTTACTAGTTCAATGTAACATTTTACATTGTATCAATGAAGCCTTACATTGGTTCAAAAACAATGTAACTTTTCATTGATACAATGTAAAATTTCATTGATGGAATGAAGCTTTTTCTCTGGGTGCGTGAACATTTTCGTGCGATCATTTTTCACAACTTTCGACGTGGATTATCACGACAAGAGGGCATCGATGAACTTACATCTTTGTATGGCGATGAAGCAACATCCTACAGCACTGTGAAAAACTGGTTTAATGAATTCAATCGTGGCCGACGCTCGCTCAAAGACGAAGGTCGCCCAAAAACGACGGTTGTGCCAGAGAACATTGATGCCGTGCGTGAACTGATAATGCGAGATCGTCATGTGACATACCGTGAGATAGAGGCATCTTTGGGCATTTCTTCCACCAGCATTAGGACGGGTCGATTTAAAAATCGCCCACTGCTCAGTGAAAATCGTATTCTAGGGATCAAAATAAGAAACTTTGCCGAAGGAACCATTCCTCTAAAACGAATTCTGATGTCCCGGAAAAAATCCCACTTTGACCCATTTAGAGTGCTCCAATCGAGTCCAAATGTATGGAACCCCCAGGCAGTTCCAGGGGGTGTGCCACTGGCATGGGTGGGTCGGGCCTCCGAAGTTAGTGGGGGTCGGTCATACATTTGGACTCGACCGGAGCACTCTAAATGGGTCAAAGTGGGGTTTTTCAAAATTTGCCCCTACCCAAAAGTTCGACCCAAATTCCGGGACATCAGAATTCGTTTTAGAGGTATGGTTCCTTCGGCAAAGTTTCTTATTTTGATCCCTAGAATACGATTTTCACTGAGCAATGGCGACTTTTTTTGCCTCCCCACAAATCGACCCGGCCTAACCAGCATACATTCGATATTGCGTGAACACCTGACCGTAAAAAGGGTTTGTTCTCGTTGGATCCCGCACAATTTGACGATCGCTCAAAATAAGGCTTGTGTCGATTAGTGCAAAGAAATTTTGAAAAAATACGATCGCGGTGTTTCAAAAGACGTTTATAAGATCGTCACAGGTGACGAATTTTGGATCTATGCGTATAGCCCGAAACAAAACAGCAATCGACCGTGTGGGTCTTCGAATACGAGCCAAATCCAACGAAAGTTGTTCGTGGAAGAAGCAAAACTGGTCATGTGGCGACTGTTCCGCTTGAGCAACGTAGGACGGTCAATTCTGAGTGGTACGCCACAAATTGTTTGCCTGAAGTCTTCGGAGAAATTCTAAAAACGATTAAGTGAAGACGAATTATTGTGCACCATGACAATGCGAGCTCTCACACATCGGCTCAATACAGCACCTTTTTGGCCGGCCAAAACGTCGAATTGATGGGTCATCTGCCGTACAGCCCTGACTTGGCACCTAATACTTCTCTTTATTCCCGCACATCAAGAAAAAATGCATGGTCAACGATTTTCGTCGCCAGAAGATGCTGTTGAAGCGTTCAAAAACCATGTTTTGGAAGTGTCTCAATCGGAGTGGAAAAAGTGCTTCGACAATTGGTTTGAGCGCATGCAAAAATGTATAAATCATGCTGGAGAATACTTTGAAAAACAATAAAGCCATTTTTGATGATAAATACTCACATTTTCATTATTAGGCCAGAAATATGCCTCGTATAAGTCCCTCTGATAATATAGGGTTGAAATACGTATCAGAGGGCTATGTGTGTATAAGGGGTTGTAATGTGGTAGATTAGATAGATTCCACGTAGTGCACCCTGGGTAACGCTAAATGATAACCGCCGGCATCCAAACGGATCAAAGTGTTAAGTGGTAACGCTGCTCCTCGGTCCTTCGCTGACGTAACTAAGGACAGCTTGATACTGGCGGTCATCAACAGGAGGAGGAGAGGAAGACGGCAACATCCGCAAGAGCAGGTGGAGAGAGATAGAGTACGCACAGTGCTCTGTTTTCTTCGATGTTCTTGAGGAGATGCCGGGTCCGGCTCCAGATTGTGTCGACGCAGGATGGTATCAGGGCCGCATAAAACTAATACGATTTAGTAATATGCGCCCTGTTGAGTGCTATCGCTGCGCTTTGAAGAAAATTGGCAAAATCTGGCCACTGGATGTTGTCGACCGGTGTAATTATTGGTTGGCTTTAAATTTATAATAACCAGATATGGCGCAAATTAAGTTAAAACCAGTAAGGAAAGGCTAAAGTCGAGCGGGGCCGACTATATATTACCCTACACCACTCTCGTAATATTGCATAACTCTGATATATAAATTTTGTAATTCATGTATAAATTCTTTACATAAATTTACTTTTGGGACATTTTATACTTAAATAATACCCTGTACCACAGTGTGGTGTAGGGTATAAAAACGATTGGATCTAAAGAGCCAAATCGGATGAAACATATATATGGGAGCTATAGCTAAATCTTTACCGATTTTCTTCAAATTCGGCAATGTTGGTTCATGGATCAAGAAACTCTACCATTCTAAATTTCAAAACGATTGGATGTAAAATACAGCTTCTATAAAACTAAAGGGCCAAATCGGACGAAACATATATATGGGAGCTATAGCTAAATCTTAACCGATTTTCTTCAAATTCGGCAATGTTGGTTCATGGATCAAGAAACTCTACCATTCTAAATTTCAAAATAATTGGATGTAAAATACAGTTTCTACAGAACTAAAGAGCAAAATCGGACGAAACATATATATGGGAGCTATAGCTAAATCTTAACCGATTTTCTTCAAATTCGGCAATGTTGGTTCATATATCAAGAAACTCTACCATTCTAAATTTCAAAATGATTGGATGTAAAATACAGCTTCTACAGGACTAACGGGCCAAATCGGATGAAACATGTATATGGGAGCTATAGCTAAATCTCAACCGATTTTCTTCAAATTCGGTAGTGTTGGTTCATGGATCAAGAAACTCTACCATGCTAAATTTCAAAACGATTGGATGTAAAATACAGCTTCTATAGAACTAAAGGGCCAAATCGGACGAAACATATATATGGGAGCTATAGCTAAATCTTAACCGATTTTCTTCAAATTCGGCAATGTTGGTTCATAGATCAAGAAACTCTACCATTCTAAATTTCAAAATGATTGGATGTAAAATACAGCTTCTACAGGACTAACGGGCCAAATCGGACGAAACATATATATGGGAGCTATAGCTAAATCTTAACCGATTTTCTTCAAATTCGGTAGTGTTGGTTCATGGATCAAGAAACTTTACCATTCTAAATTTCAAAATGATTGGATGTAAAATACAACTTCTTCAGGACTAAAGAGCAAAATTGGACGAAACATATATATGGGAGCTATAGCTAAATCTTAACGGATTTTCTTCAAATTCGGCAATGTCGGTTCATGGATCAAGAAACTCTACCATTCTAAATTTCAAAACCATTGGATGTAAAATACAGCTTCCATAGAACTAAAGGGGCAAATCGGACGAAACATATATATGGGAGCTATAGCTAAATCTTAACCGATTTTCTTCAAATTCGGTGGTGTTGGTTCATGGATCAAGAAACTCTACCATTCTAAATTTCAAAATGATTGGATGTAAAATACAGCTTCGTCAGGACTAAAGAGCAAAATCGGACGAAACATATATATGGGAGCTATAGCTAAATCTTAACCGATTTTCTTCAAATTCGGCAATGTTGGTTCATGGATCAAGAAACTCTACCATTCTAAATTTCAAAACGATTGGATGTAAATTACAGCTTCTATAGGACTAAAGGGCCAATTAGGACGAAACATATATATGGGAGCTACAGCTAAATCTTAACCGATTTTCTTCAAATTCGGTGGTGTTGGTTCATGGATCAAGAAACTCTACCATTCTAAATTTCACAATGATTGGATGTAAAATACAGCTTCTACAGGACTAAAGAGCAAAATCGGACGAAACATATATATGGGAGCTATAGCTAAATCTTAACCGATTTTCTTCAAATTCGGTAGTGTTGGTTCATGGATCAAGAAACTCTACCATTCTAAATTTCAAAATGATTGGATGTAAAATACAGCTTCTACAGGGCTAAAGAGCAAAATCGGACGAAACATATATATGGGAGCTATAGCTAAATCTTAACCGATTTTCTTCAAATTCGGCAGTGTTGGTTCATGGATCAAGAAACTCTACCATTCAAAATTTCAAAACGATTGGATGTAAAATACAGCTTCTATAGGACTAAAGAATCTGAACCGATTTCAACCAAATTCAATAGGGATCTTTACAGCTGCGAAATAATGCAAAATTTTAGAACGATCGGAGTGAAATTGCGACCTGTAGCCGACGAACAACATTACATGGACAGATTAAATCGACTCAGCTAGTGATTCTGAGTCGATCGGTATACTTTAAGGTGGGTCTAGCTGTGTTATTTTCAGGTGTTACAAACATCTGCCGTGAAACAAACTTATAATACCCTGCACCACAGTGTGGTGTAGGGTATAAAAACTAAGGAACTTAACTTCCATTACCTACACAATAAACGCAATTTTTTAATTGTTTATCTTTGTTATGGAAAAAAAGGTTGCCGCCCCCCCCCCCCCCCCCCCCCCCGAACCAAAATCCTGGATACGTCCCTGCTATAGTTAACCCTTTTTGCCCCACTGTGCCATATTAAACCCTTTGTTTCACTGTATCATGTTTAACAGTTTTTGCCCCACAGTACCATATTTAACCCTCTTTGCTCCACTGTACAACATTTAACACAGTTATGCCCCACTGTACTGTATAGTTAACCATTTTTGTCACACTGTACCATATTTAACCCTTTTTGCCCCACTGTACCATTTTTAACCCATTTTGTTACACGTTACCATATTTTACTTTTTGTGCCCACTGTAACCATTTTTGTCATACTGTACCATATTTAACCATTTGTGTCCCACTGTACCTTAGCTAACACATTTTTTCCCACTGTTCCATTGTTAAAGCTTTTTGCCCCACCGTACCATATTTAACCCATTTTGTCCCACGTTACCATGTACCATAGTTAACCCTTTTTGCCCCACTGTGTCATATTAAACGCTTTGTCTCACTGTACTGTATAGTTACCCATTTTTGTCACACTGTACCATATTTAATCCTTTTTGCCCCAATGTATCATAGTAAATACATTTTTGCCCCACTGTTCAATAGTTAACGCTTTTTGCCCCACTGTACCACTTTTAACCCATTTGTCCCACTTTACCATATACATATAACTATTTTTACCCCACTGTACCATAGCTAACCCTTTTTGCACAACTTTGCCCCATTCATTATCTCACTGTACAAAATGTTTACCCACTGTACCATATTTAACAAATTTTTGTCTCAATGTACCGTACTCGTATTTAAAATGTGTCTCCACGCTAGCGTACTTAAACCTTTTTCTCCGACTGTAACATATTTAATCATATTTTCTCCACTCCACTATTTAACCGTTTTTGACCGCAGTGCTCCTAAAACTATATAAACTTTTCATATCTTATGTTTAAGTTCCAATTTCGGCAGATTGTTCCCTTTTTTCCCCATGCTCCATAATTAACCCGTCGTGTCCCACTGTGCCTCTTAAAGTTAGAATTACTAAAAATCACTTCCAATCTCCAGTTTATGTTCCAAAAGTTACCCTGGAACCATTGATCCATGTTTGACATTTTTAAGCCACTGTACTATATTTTACACTTTTTGCCCCACTGTGCCCCGAAAACTACGAATACAAAAAAAAACGTAATACCCCGATCAGTTGTCATAAAGACACCCCTCGCTTCAATTTTCACCATTCTATTATTAGGCTTTAAATTTGGCGGTGGTACCATATTTATACCTTTCTGTCCCACAGTGCCTCTAAATTTTTAAAAAAATCGCTCCTTGTTCTTGTTTACGTCCTAAGAGCTACTCTCACACCAAATTTCACGATTCTGGGTTTTGCCATTTGAATTTGGCTGGTGTACCACATTTATCACTTTTTACCCCACTGTTTGCGTAAATGTTCGAATTTCGAAAAAAACCTGCCAATTTCTGAGTCTACGTCCTAAGGGCTACCCTCATACCAAATATCAAGATTCTAGCTCATTTCGTTTAGATTTGGCGGTGGTACCATATTTATCACTTTTTGCCCCATTGTGCAGCTAATAGTACGAATTTCGAAAAATCCCGCCTTATTGCTCGTCTACGTCCCAAGGACTACCCTCCCACCAAATTTCATGATTCTAGCTTCAGCCGTTTGGCCTGGGCGATGATCAGTCAGTCAACCAGTCAGCCAGTCACGCAACAATTTTATATATATAGACTAGCTTTAACCCGGTGCGCTTCGCAGCCCCCATCTTTTATTTATTTTCTGTGTAGGGTACTGTAAAATAGTTATACCTCGTTCTTTCAAAATGACATGATTATTACATATGGTGCAAAATGAAGAAGATTTGATTACTTTTATATATAAAATACGAATCCTCGTTTCATTTCTAGTTTATGTTCCAAGAGTTACCCTGACATCATGGTACAATATTTATCCCTTTTCCCACAGTACCTCTGAACGTTGAAAAACTATTTTTTTTGGTTCATACGTCAGCAACTTTCCCCTTGTTTATGTTCCAATACCTACATTCACACCCTGGTACAATATAAAACCATGTTTGTCTCACATTTTACTATATTTTGTCCACTATATTTAACCATTTTTGCCCCACTGTACCATAGTTAACACATTTTTGCCCCACTGTACCATACTTAACCCATTTTGTTCCACGTTACCATATTTTACTATTTGTGTCCACTGTAACCATTTTTGTCGTTCTGTACCATTATTAACCATTTGTGTCCCACTGTACCATTCTAACACATTTTCCCCCACTGTTCCATAGTTAAAGCTTTTTGTCCCACTGTACCATATTTAACCCATTTTGTCCCACGTTACCATATTCAACTAATTGTGCCCCACTGTACTATAGTTAACCCTTTTTGCCCCACTGTGTCATATTAAACCCTTTGTTTCACTGTACCATGTTTAACAGTTTTTGCCCCACAGTACCATATTTAACCCTCTTTGCTCCACTGTACAATATTTAACACAGTTATGCCCCACTGTACTGTATAGTTAGCCATTTTTGTCACACTATACCATATTTAACCTTTTTTGCCCCACTGTATCATAGTAAATAAATGTTTGCCCCACTGTTCCATAGTTAACGCTTTTTGCCCCACTGTACCATTTTTAACCCATTTTGTTACACGTTACCACATTTTACTTTTTGTGCCCACCGTAACCATTTTTGTCATACTGTACCATATTTAACTATTTGTGTCCCACTGTACCGTAGCTAGCACATTTTTTCCCACTGTTCAATTGTTAAAGCTTTTTGCCCCACTGTACCATATTTAACCCATTTGGTCTCACGTTACCATGTACCATAGTGAACCCTTTTTGTCCCACTGTGTCATATTAAACGATTTGTCTCACTGTACCATATTTAACAGTTTTTGCCCCACTGTACCATATTTAACCCTCTGTGCTCCACTGTACAATATTTAACACAGTTATGCCCCACTGTACTGTATAGTTACCCATTTTTGTTACACTGTACCATATTTAACCCTTTTCGCCCCACTGTATCATAGGTTTAGGTTTAGGTTAAGGTGGCAGCCGTATTTTTTTTACAAGCTCACATAGACCAGTTTAGGTCCCTAGTGTTACCACGGGCTGAAATGCCCCTCATCGAAACCAACCTGTTTGATATATAAATTTATCGATAGTACGAATATCAGTACTGGAAAGATCTGTTAGGCTGCCTAAAAAAGGTCGACCTCAGTATGTCCAGTCGTCGTTTACTCAAAGCGGGACAGTCGCAAAGCAAGTGCTCAATGCTCTCCACTTCTTCCTCATTTCCACAGCTTCGGCAGAAGTCATTGGAGTCAATACCCAATCTTTTGGCGTGTTCGCCGATCAAGCAGTGTCCCGTCAGAACCTGTACTAACGTAGACAATCGTTTCCTCTCTAGTGCGAGGAGATATTTTGACCTTCTCAGGTCATACCTTGGCCAGATTTGTCTAGCTACCCTGCAGGTGCCGATTTCTGTCCATCTTTCGTTGGACTGCCTGATTGCCTCTTGCCTAAGCCAAAGCTTGTACGTGGATAGTGGCGCACCAATATATGCAAATTCTTCGAGAATTTGTAATGTCGTCCCTTTCCTAGCAAGTTCATCGGCTTTGCAGTTCCCCGGGATATCCCTATGCCCAGGCACCCATATGAGGTGTATATTAAACTGCTCAGCCATCTCGTTAAGAGATCCGCGGCAGTCGAGGGCTGTTTGTGAATTTAGGGATGTTGCCTCCAGAGAATTGATGGCCGCCTGGATGTTGCGACTCAGCCACTTGGCGACTTCCCATATTGCCATTATTTCGGCGTCTAACTGCAGGTATTTCAGTTATTTCAGTGTCTAACAGCAGGTATCTGATAGTCTGTGAGCTATATCCAGACTAAGTTCTTCACAGTGTACTCCGAATCCAACCTTTTCATCAAGCTTCGAACCATCCGTGTAAAAGTGGAGATGGTTTCTATTACCTGGTATTCTGCCGACCCATTCATCTCTGGCGGGAATCATAGTGATGTAATTTCTCTCGAAGGTGTACACAGTTGGTATATAGTCCACTCGGTCGGTTACCATAGCACTACACTTTGATATCCTCATGTGACCATAGTTCTTGTACCTCCACATTGATAGGCAGTTTAATCTTATTGCCGCTTTGGTTGCAACTTCTCTCGCCACAATATTAATCGGCAGTATATGGAGTAGGGCTTGTAGAGACTCGGTCGCTGTAGTCCTTAAGACTCCGCTTATGCTCAGGCAGGCAGTTCTCTGAACCTTTGTTAGTAGGTTGGTAATGGTTAGTTTGTCAGTTGCCGTCCACCATACCACAATACCGTATAACAGTATTGGACGAACTACTGCTATATATATCCAGTGGACGATTTTAGGAGAGAGTCCCCACCGCGACCCTACAGCCTTTTTGCAGGAATATAAGGCGACGTTGGCCTTCCTTACACGTTCCAATACGTTAAGTCTAAATAACATTTTCCTATCTAGAATTATTCCTAAAAATTTTGCACTTTCAGAAAAGACTAGATCTGTTCCATTTATCCGAGGTGGAGGGTCCACATGTGGGACATTATTCATCCTAGTAAAGAGAACCAATTCTGTCTTGTTGGGGTTAACGCCCAAACCGCTGCTTCTGGCCCATCTAGCCAACTTGTTCAGAGCCACCTGTAGGATGTCTCTGAGGACGTTTACGAATTTGCCACTCACTGCGATTGCCACGTCGTCCGCATATGCCACGACCTTGCAGCCACAACGTTCTAGATCTAGCAGGATTTCATTCACCGCTAGGTTCCAAATTAGTGGAGACAATACTCCTCCTTGCGGGGTCCCTCTGTTTACATACCTTGTTAGAGTTGTGGACCCTAGACATGCTGTTATGCGTCTTCTGGTGAGCAGACTTTGAATTAGTCTAATCAAACTAGTGTTAACTTTCAGATGTGAGAGTGCCGCAATTACCGCATCTGAGTGAATGTTGTTAAAAGCCCCTTCTATGTCAAGAAATGCCACCATGGTGAATTCCTTGAAATGCAGGGACGATTCGATAGTGCTCACAAGTTCGTGCAGGGCTGATTCTGTAGACTTGCCCTTATTGTAAGCATGTTGGTTCCCCGACAGGAGTTTTGTATCCAGGTTTTCCCTAATGAAATGATCTAAAAGTCTTTCCAGACCTTTCAATAGGAAGGAGGATAGGCTAATTGGTCTGAAGTCTTTTGGCCTAGTGCGTGATATCTTTCCCGCTTTAGGTATGAATACCACTTTGGTATCCCTCCATCGATTCGGGACGTATGAAAGCCTGATACAGCCTACATAAATTTTCTCCAGCCAGGGGATTATGTACTTTAACATTTTCTGCATTTCTGCTGGAGTGATGCCATCTGGTCCAGGTGACTTGAAGGGTTCAAAGCTGTTAATAGCCCAGCTTATTCTGGATCTCTCAGTCAAGAAGCTAGCGACGCTCTCAGTCCACACGCACTCTTGTTGGTCCTGCTGATCGTCGGGTTCTGTTACAGAGTTCCCCGGGAAATGTGTGTCGAGCAGTACATTGAGCGACTGCTCGCTGTTTTTGGTCCAGTTATTTGCCTCATCCTGTAAATATCCCACTGTACAGGGTGAAACAGATAATATCTTCCTCAGCCTAGCGTACCAGTACATTCCACCCAATAATTTTGTCTGACAGCCGGTCAGTAGCAAACGTTACGTCGAGTACTTCTTGTCTGTCTTTAGTTGTGAAGGTCGGTTTATTACCTATGTTACAAATACTAAGGTTGGTAGTTAGAATAAAGTCAAGAAGCGAATCACCCCTATTGTTTATATCCGTACTACCCCAGATAGTATGATGAGCGTACGTGTCTGCGCCCATAATCAGCTCGAGCTCGTCAGACGTTGCTTCTTCTACTACTTCCCTGAATAGAGCAGTCGGTACTACAGATTCATAAGGCAAGTACCTGGAGACCACCCAATATATGCGATTACCGATCTCCAGGCTAGCAGCTGTTTGGTCTTTACCACTTAAATTAGTCAGGAGAAAGATACTTAGATCTTTCCTGGCCAAAATGCAGGTTCTTGGAGTGCCTTCACAGTTGGCCACAAGCAGTTTAAAGTTGGGTGTCCTAATACCGCACACCCTTCCTCCCACTACGTAGGGCTCCTGTATCAGGACGATGTCTACTGCGCCTGTGGACAGGCGCAGCAATAGAGCCGCTGAGGCTGCTTTAGCGTGATGGAGGTTAATCTGTAGAATTCTTACCATCATTGGTAATTGACAGATTAACATCCACCCCGACAAGGGTGTTATCGAAATCTTCGTCCGTTTCGTCGAGAAGCATGTCCCCGCCAGATGCGTCAAAGAGTCCGGATACTCCCCTCAGCCTCTCTGTGTCCGAAGTAGAGCTTTTGTCCTCAGAGAAGGACGTTACAGATCTTCTGTTAGAGTTGGAGTCACCAGAAATAATAGGCGTGGGTACCTCCGCACTTCCAGAAAGTGCCACGGTGGACGACTCACCTTCTGCAGTGGGAGCTATATCCTGCTTGTATATCTTCAAGACTATAGTCTCGAAGCCATATTGTAGGGTTGCACTCGCACTTTGTATATAGGAGGTGGATTCAGCGTTTAGGATAAGATTGACCTGCCGCTTTTTACCATCCGCCTCACCCACCTTGCTGATTCTCCAATTATGGGCCGGCAGACCAGGATTGGAATCTTTAATTATTTCTAAGATGTCAGCCGGGTTGGAGGGCTCTTCTGTAACCCAGGTGATGGCTCTAGGGTGACTAGGGATGTTGTTTTTTTCTACAACATCCAACTGGGCACCCGGCCACACCTCACCCGCTCGACTCAGAGCAGCCTTATACAGGTCTACTGATCTGGCATCACCGAAATATAAGAGCTTTACTCTCCCCTGATGCCATCCTGCATCGTTGCAAATTGGTGGTTTGCCCGGCATTTCTCTACGGACATCGAGGTAATGAGCCATAATGGCTGATTGTACATGACTCCATTTGTCCTTGAGGATGGATCCATCCTCACTGCTTCTGTCTATAACAGCCATCACTAGACTCTCCTTCGCCACTTCATTGAAGGGCTTGGTGAGTGTCCTGTTGATGGTGACATTAGGGCCTCTTGCCTTTTTCGAAGGCAGGGGTTCATCAGGTGATCTGATTCGTTTTACTTTATTATCCGTTAACACAGCTGAATTTGTAGCTCTTTCAGCCGACTCATTGGCCTTAGAAGCATCTATGATGCCTTTAGCCCAGGTAAGTGACTCTTTTTGTTTTTCGGTAAGAGCCGAAACCTCAACAGCCTCCAACTTCGTCAAAACTCTGAGCGCTACACGATGCTCATTGTGCTTCCGTTTTGACGGTCTGACATGACGTTTCCCCCTCACCGCACCACCTGTTGTGAGTACTTGGGGGAGATTTTCACCATTTTTGGTGTGGTCGGCTTTGGCCAAGACCAACGGACGGACAGTCGGACGATTGAGGAACCGCGCTCCATCGGAACACGAAGGCATCCCCGTCAAGAGAATTTATTTTTATTTTGTCTGTATTAGACCGTAATAGGTACTACGATGTAGGCCTTACAGACTTTGTACATATTTTTGCTATTGCGTAATAGGTACTGGTAACTATCCGCTATGCGATAAACACGTCCGTTCACTGCGAATGATCAGCAACGTCTCCCACTGTATCATAGTAAATTCATTTTTGCCCCACTGTTCAATAGTTAACACTTTTTGCCCCACTGTACCATTTTTAACCCATATGTCCCACTTTACCATATACAATAACTATTTTTACCCCACTGTACCATAGTTAACACTTTTTGCACAACTGTGCCCCATTCAACTGTACCATATTTAACAAATTTTTGTCTCAATGTACCGTACTCGTATTTAAAATGTGTCTCCACGCTAGCGTACTTAAACCTTTTTCCCCGACTGTAACATATTTAATCATATTTTCTCCACTCCACTATTTACCGCTTTTGACCGCAGTGCTCCTAAAACCATATAAACTCTTCATATCTTATGTTTAAGTTCCAATTTTGGCAGATTGTTCCCTTTTTTCCCCATGCTCCATAATTAACCCGTCGTGTCCCACTGTGCCTCTTAAAGTTAGAATTACTAAAAATCACTTCCAATCTCCAGTTTATGTTCCAAAAGTTACCCTGGAACCATTGATCCATGTTTGACATTTTTAAGCCACTGTACTATATTTTACACTTTTTGCCCCACTGTGCCCCGAAAACTACGAATACAAAAAAACTTAATACCCCGATCAGTTGTCATAAAGACACCCCTCGCTTCAATTTTCACCATTCTAATATTATGCTTTAAATTTGGCGGTGGTACCATATTTATATCTTTCTGTCCCACTGTGCCTCTAAATTTTTAAAAAAAATCACTCCTTGTTCTTGTTTACGTCCTAAGAACTACTCTCACACCAAATTTCACGATTCTAGGTCTTGCCATTTGGATTTGGCTGTTGTACCACATTTTTCCCTTTTAACCCCACTGTGTACGTAAATGTTCGAATTTCGAAAAATCCTGTCAATTTCAGAGTCTACCTCATAAGAGCTACCCTCACACCAAATTTCACGATTCTAGCTCTTGCCATTTGAATTTGGCTGTTGTACTACATTTATCCCATTTTTCCCTTTTTACCCCACTGTGTGCGTAAATGTTCGAATTACGAAAAATCCTGCCAATTTCAGAGTCTACCTCATAAGGTCTACCATCACACAATATTTCACGATTCTAGCTCTTGCCATTTGGATTTGGCTGATGTACCACATTTATCACTTTTTACCCCACTGTGTGCGTAAATGTTCGAATTTCGAAAAATCCTGCCAATTTCTGAGTCTACGTCCTAAGGGCTACCCTCATACCAAATTTCAAGATTCTAGCTCATTTCGTTTAGATTTGGCGGTGGTACCATATTTATCCCTTTTTGCCCTATTGTGCGGCTAATAGTACGAATTTCGAAAAATCCCGCCTTATTGCTCGTCTACGTCCCAATGTCTACCCTCCCACCAAATTTCGTGATTCTAGCTTGAGCCGTTTGGCCTGGGCGATGATCAGTCAGTCAATCAGTCAGTCAGTCAGCCAGTCAGTCAGTCAGCCAGTCACGCAACAATTTTATATATATAGATACAAGTGATTATCGCCACAACTACAAGCGACCATCACTTGCGTTGTTTACAGTGACTTGAAAAAATCAATTTGGCAAAAAAATGGAATTAACTCGTGAACATTTTCGTGCGATCATTTTTCACAACTTTCGACGTGGATTATCACGACAAGAGGGCATCGAAGAACTTACATCTTTGTATGGCGATGAAGCAACATCCTACAGCACTGTGAAAAACTGGTTTAATGAATTCAATCGTGGCCGACGCTCGCTCAAAGACGAAGGTCGTCCAAAAACGACGGTTGTGCCAGAGAACATTGATGCCGTGCGTGAACTGATAATGCGAGATCGTCATGTGACATACCGTGAGATAGAGGCATCCTTGGGCATTTCTTCCACCAGCATTAGGACGGGTCGATTTAAAAATCGCCCACTGCTCAGTGAAAATCGTATTCTAGGGATCAAAATAAGAAACTTTGCCGAAGGAACCATTCCTCTAAAACGAATTCTGATATTTTGATCCCTAGAATACGATTTTCACTGAGCAATGGCGACTTTTTTTGCCTCCCCACAAATCGACCCGGCCTAACCAGCATACATTCGATATTGCGTGAATACCTGACCGTAAAAAGGGTTTGTTCTCGTTGGATCCCGCACAATTTGACGATCGCTCAAAATAAGGCTTGTGTCGATTAGTGCAAAGAAATTTTGAAAAAATACGATCGCGGTGTTTCAAAAGACGTTTATAAGATCGTCACAGGTGACGAATTTTGGATCTATGCGTATAGCCCGAAACAAAACAGCAATCGACCGTGGAAGAAGCAAAACTGGTCATGTGGCGACTGTTCCGCTTGAGCAACGTAGGACGGTCAATTCTGAGTGGTACGCCACAAATTGTTTGCCTGAAGTCTTCGGAGAAATTCTAAAAACGATTAAGAGAAGACGAATTATTGTGCACCATGACAATGCGAGCTCTCACACATCGGCTCAATACAGCACCTTTTTGACCCGCCAAAACGTCGAATTGATGGGTCATCTGCCGTACAGCCCTGACTTGGCACCTAATACTTCTCTTTATTCCCGCACATCAAGAAAAAATGCATGGTCAACGATTTTCGTCGCCAGAAGATGCTGTTGAAGCGTTCAAAAACCATGTTTTGGAAGTGTCTCAATCGGAGTGGAAAAATTGCTTCGACAATTGGTTTGAGCGCATGCAAAAATGTATAAATCATGCTGGAGAATACTTTGAAAAACAATAAAGCCATTTTTGATGATAAATACTCACATTTTCATTATTAGGCCAGAAATATGCCTCGTATAAGTCCCTCTGATAATATTCCCGCAGAGGATTGAAATACGTATTAGAGGGCTATGTGTGTATAAGGGGTTGTAATGTGGTAGATCGCTTCCACGTAGTGCACCCTGGGTAACGCTAAATGTTAACCGCCGGCATCCAAACGGATCAAAGTGTTAAGTGGTAACGCTGCTCCTCGGTCCTTCGCTGACGTAACTATGGACAGCTTGATACTGGCGGTCATCAACAGGAGGAGGAGAGGAAGACGGCAACATCCGCAAGAGCAGGTGGAGAGAGATAGAGTACGCACTGTGCTCTGTTTTCTTCGATGTTCTTGAGGAGATGCCGGGTCCGGCTCCAGATTGTGTCGACGCAGGATGGTATCAGGGCCGCATAAAACTAATACGATTTAGTAATATGCGCCCTGTTGAGTGCTATCGCTGCGCTTTGAAGAAATTTGGC
Organism: Eudasyphora cyanicolor; assembly: GCA_963930755.1. Classification (NCBI taxonomy): domain Eukaryota; kingdom Metazoa; phylum Arthropoda; class Insecta; order Diptera; family Muscidae; genus Eudasyphora; species Eudasyphora cyanicolor. The sequence continues at coordinate 100,115,303 of OZ005737.1, forward strand.
AAAATCTGGCCGCTGGATGTTGTCAACAAGGACGACATCCCGTCTCGGCCCAGGGCGCATGTGTGGATTCCGGCTATACCAGCCGATGTGGAATCCGTAACTAAGATGCTGAAGGTTTGCAATCCCAAGCTTCCAACTTGCAACTGGAAGGTAGGTCGATTGGATGAGGCGGATGAGCATCGGAGGCACGCAGTATTTATACTGGATGCCGAATCTCTACCCCACCTCGTCAAGTCAGAAGACATGGCTTCATATGGATTCAGCTAAATCCGACTTAAGGTGTACAAGAGCGATGAGGTAGGAATTTCGAAAAATACTCCTCCATAACACTGGTGTAGCATCTAATGAAGAACCTCTCTCTTCGCAAGTATCATAGCAGCATCCGGCGCAAGTATAGCAGCATCTGGCGCAGTCATAGCAGCATCTGGCGCAAGTATCATAGCAGCATCTGGCGGGAACTTGCATTTCACCCTTTACCGATGTGGGTGGATGTGTCGAAAAGCCCTTCATCACGGGTTCGAAAGAATCTTGTGGGGATGAATCCTGTGAGGATGAGCTGCTAGCGGAAACAGACGACGAGGCAAATATAACGGTGGTGGCGAAATCTGACAATGGTCCTACAGATAAACCTCCACCACTCTAAGGAAGCATCAGCTGTCTTATAATAACTCCTGATGCAAGAGGGGCTAACCTGGCCCTAATCCAGGAAACATGGTTGAATGGAGATATGGTTTGTGGGCTCAGGACGCCAGGGTTTAGGCTGCTTCAAGGTACAGGTATTGGAGTCTTCCAAGAGCCCGTAGACTTGCCAAGAACGACCTTAATATTTACCTTCTTTTAGTAGTGAAGACATAGTATCACCCAGCCTTACGTTAAAAAACTCTCAGGTTTGGTTGGCCTCATATGGTTGGTATGGCACATAGCACTGAGACGCTACTTATCGAATATATTAATGGGTCCGCCATCTAACGTAATGGTAACACTTAGCTCATGTCTGATTTGACAGATAATTAGTTTCACCCTTCCGCTGAACGAATATGGTTGTGTATACGCTTGAACTTTGAAAAATACGCTTGAATGCGATTGACTTACAGAAAATGCAGATTTTGCCAAAAAAAAATCATATTTTCAGATGAAGCTCATTTTGATCTTGGCGGGTATGTAAACAAGCAAAATTGTCGCATTTGGGGCTCAGAAACCCCGCACGCATACATTGAAAAGCCGGTACACCCAAAACGAGTCACTGTTTGGTGCGGATTTTGGTCCAGAGGCATAATTGGGCCATGAGCAAGGAGTGGCCGTTACAGTCAATGGCGATCGTTATCGGGCCATGTTGAACGAATTTTTGTTCACAAAAATTGAAGAGGAGGATATTGGCAACATTTGGTTTTAACAGGACGGCGCTACGTGCCACACAGCCGAAGCTACACTCGATGTTTTGCGCGATGTTTTAAAAAAAAAAGTTATTTGGCGGACCCTTTATAAGTAGGAACCTTGTTATTTGTAATAGAGGACATGAACCTACCTTTATTACTAGAAACACTGCTTGACTGCGAAGCCTCCTGATACCGTCTTCCCACCCAACATAAGCAAAGCTAATTGGGAAAAATTTTGGCAGATATTCACAGGTCTCTTCCAAAAAGTCCTGTAATGAAATTGCAAACTATCTGGGATATAGAAGAACCAGTGCAACGAGTCACAGCAACTCTTAACGACTCGTTACAAGCCGCATGTCCCAAACAGAAGCCAAGGGGCAAACAACGACCACAATGGTGGTCGTCTGAATTAGTTATGCTGAGGAAGTGCTGTAGTAAGCTCTTCAATAGGGCAAAGTCCACCAGACCCCCGCAGGACTGGGACTCGTACAAGGAAGAACTCAAACGGTAAAAAAAAGAATTGAGAACGGCTCAAAATAAATCCTGGATATATTTCTGTAGTGACGTAGAAAGCTCATCCGAAGCCTCAAGGTTACGGAAAATTTTAGCCTCAACATCTTGTAAACACCTTACTATTGGGTACATCAAGAAAGATGAAAGTTCCTGGACAACGACTAGTGAGGAATCACTGGGAGTGCTCCTGGATACACATTTCCCGGGCAACTCTGAAGAGGCATTGAATACTTCAGTTAGAGATTCCCTTGAAGTACAGCCATCAGAGGTTGCCAACGAGATTGTAACCGAATCTCGAATTTGTTGGGCTTTAAACTTTTCAAGTCGCCAGGACCAGAAAATATCTCGCCGGCAGAGCTACAGGCAGTGGCTGATACAATTGCTCCCTGGCTTAGAGAGATATACACATGTTGTATCAATCAGGCATACATACCAACAAAATGGAGAGAAACCAAGGTTGTTTTCATCCCAAAACACACTAGGGCAAATTGACACTTTTTCTCTGCGAAAGTCGATATTCTTAATCTCGATTTTACATTGGTTATTGTTGCCACCATGTAAATAATAATAATGTTGCCACATAGTAACTAATAACTGAAACTTTAATTTGTTTTTGTAAAATGTCAAACACCGTCTGACAGCTATCAATCAAAGTCACACGTTCACCAAATTATTGAAAGACTGTTTGCGCAGCCTATAATTTTCTTACGTTTTAAGTGCTTGTTTTTTATAAAGTGGAAATAAATAAAGGAAAATTTGCAACTGATCCAGTTAAAAAAGATAATTTGTATCATTTGTTTACAACGAAATAGGAATTCTTTACATGACCTCAACATTTTTTTGATTGATTTTTAATTACGATTTCGTATAAGTTTTAAAAATTTCGGCCACTTTCAGATAACAAAAAGTAAAAAGAAATGAATTAATTAAGATGTAATTAGTTGATTTTAGTTTACCTTATACCGCACCTTTTAGCGCTTTTCAAACAAAATCGTTTTTTGTAGTTTACCATGCTATAAAAAAGGCGATTTGTTTGAAGCATGCCTGCATGAGTGTTCGCAAAAAAGAAAAGCTTGCTTCGGTTGTCAACTATGTTGCAGAAAAAATTGGTGCTGATGATATTTCCGACGGATCAATGAAATTGTTGGAATAAAACACCCGTCGTTTCTGCAAATCCTTAAAATCTAAATACGAAAAATATGGAAAAAATTGGGAAGAACGCAGACAAATTTATAGTTGATAACAGCGTTTGGCTTACTGATGAAGTTAAATTCGAACTTAAAATGTCACCTGCAAAATCCAATTCTTCGACTGTTGGTCGCCCAAAATCTCAATTTTGTAACAAGAGTGAATTTGGAAAAAGAAAAGAAGCAGCCGAGCTTCTAAATCAGTAAATAACGAAACAAACTTACTAGTATGTGTAGCAGCAACATCGTCTTGGAAACGAGGAAACGTGGATGTGGCTGTAGTTCTAAAATCAAGTTTAGTAAGCCCAACCAGGCCTTCCAAAATAAGAAAGCTATGTTCTGAAGGCAATGCCAAACCAATTTCATTTTCTGCAGAAGAGGCAATAGCCTTTTTTTTGGAAAATAATTTTACAAAGGCGCAGTACAATTTAAAACGTCGCGAGAATAAATTAAGAAACTGCGACATATATCCACATTATAACCAAATTGCAGACGCTAAACTAAAATGCCGAACGGGTGGTATAGAGGTAAGCATGGCAAAGGCTCCGCTGAAATCGATATGGCCCATACTGCGAAAAGAATAGTTGAAATGCAAAGTGAGGTTATCGAAGATGTTATGGAAAAAGAAAAAATCAATTATGTATGTGAAGTCTGAGTTACTATTAGGTTACGGATTCGATAGCAGCACTGGTCGTGCACAATTTAAAGAAGCTTTCAATGAGCCAAGCACATTGAAATGTTCTAATGCATCGCTTTTTGCAACAACAATTATTCCATTAAGACTTGTGTTGCCATGTGGAATGCCTATTTGAAACAATCGTGCACCGCAATCTGTAAGATTTTGTCACCCCATCAAAGAGCCACCTGAAGTTGTCGAAATGATAAGTTCGATTCAACGCAAGAAAGTGATGAAATTAATGAAGATGATACAGGCGACGAAATGGAAATATTTTCAATTTCTTCCCTTGATAATTTAAATAATTTATGTTTAGAAAATGAATTACATATAAATGGTAATTTAGAAGAGGAGTAAAATACATTTTTCTAATAAAAACACGGACACAATTTTGTTTTGTTTTTTAAATACTACAAACCTTTCCTCATTTCAAGCTCATGATTCTGATTATTTATGTAGCTGATTTTAAGGGTGAGGGTGGAGAGGGTTTCTGGTGTTTTAAAATAAGGTTTTGGTAACTTGTGTCAAAAACCAACACAAGTTATTAACATCCGAATACATATATTTATTACTTCGAATATTTCAGATAATAGGCGGAAAAGTCTGCTTTACGAATGTTACTCGAAAGACATTTATTTTTGTTTAATTTACTAATTGTTTAAACCATATTTTAGATGCTATTAGTTTCGTACAGAAAATGTGTCCATTTGACCTAGTGTGCAAAAGCGGGAAAGCCGTGCCACAGTGGAGCTAAGGATTTCCGGCCAATTAGTCTATCGTCATTTCTCCTTAAAACTCTAGAGACAGCATGCCTACAGCGAGGGCAAGTCCACCGAAACCGCTCTGCATGATCTAGTGAGCTTTATTGAAAGATCCCTATATGTTAGGGGGTAGGCAAGAAGGCACATTTTTATGATTTTGTTGTGACGAAACGGTTACAATTTTTTGATTGAAACCAATGGTACATTAAAGTATAATTTTCAAAGTTTATTGTGTAAAATTTTTGTAAAAAAATATTAAAAAGTATGGCAACGACAGCATTTATGCGGAAGCGTCTCGAAAAAAGCTGAATTGCGGTGCCCCTAATAACTCGATACCGGATCATTTAAAATACATTTATTTAGTTAGATAACCGTTATAGACATGTAACGCTGTCGAGTTTTTTTTTCAAAATTTAAATTTTTGGGAACACTTTGCGGAAAAATTCGATTTTTGCGAGAAAAAATCGACTTATTGGTTATTGTTAAATATAAAAAATTAAATTAAATTAACGGTTAAAAATTAACGGTTCAGTAGTTTTTGAGTTATGAGGGGCACCGTCTCTGAAAACATGGCTTGTGGGAAAAACGCTTTAAAGTTTTTCTGATGTACGGAGTCACATATGACGCGCTTGCTAAGACTTCATTAGTTTTGCTCCGAATCACCTCAAATTTTCACATAATATTCTTGAAAGGTTCTCTATTCAGAAAAAAAGTTTATAAACGTTACCCCCTCTTAAGGAATATATTATGGTAGCTTTCTTAGATATAGAGGGGGCCTTCAATAACATAAACCCAGCCGCTATAATTACGGCGTTAGAAACCCTGCGGGTTGACAGCAGTATATGTGGGTTCATTCATAACCTTATGATTAAGAGGCTCATTTCAGCTAGTTTAGGGTCAACTGACCTCCATAGATTTGTCAGCAGGGGAACGCCCCAAGGGGGTGTTCTGTCTCCTCTGATATGGGATCTCTCCATAAACAATATTTAGCTTTCTCTGGAGATGATGGGTATCAGAGTTGTTGCCTATGCATATGACGTGGCAATAGCTGTTAGCGGGAAGTTTCTGGATACTCTCAGAGACTTCCTACAGCAGGCCCCACATAGAACCGCAATATGGGCTTCCGTTAATGGTCTTGGTGATAACCCTTCCAAGACTGACCTAGTTCTTTTCACCAGGAGAAATAAGGTGCCACAAGTTACACCTGTATCCTTGAGGGGTATTGAATTTCCCTTCTCTGAAAGTGCAAAATACTTTGGTATTTAATAGACAGGAAGTTGCACTTCAAACCCAACATTTTGGGAAAAACAAATAAGGCTGTGATAGCGCTATATACCTGTAAAAGGACATTAGGAAAACGCTGGTGTCTGAACCCGCGTATAGTTTATTGGTTGTATACGGCAGTAGTCAGACCGATAATGCTGTACGGCATTGTCGTATGGTGGACAGCTCTTCGGAAATCCACCTTCTGTGCGATACTAAACAAGGTTCAGCGAATGGCTGATATATGCATCACAGGTGCGCTGAGAACAACACCAACTGCGGCACTAAATGTTATACTACATTTAATGCCGCTTGATATTTTAGCAGTACAGTATGCCGCATGTACTGCGATTAGACTCAGGGAACTGTCACTATGCTCAAGAAATGGCTACGGACATAGTGTCATTCTAGACAGAATGCCTGACCTTCCGGGCACTGTAGATTACACTATTACTGAACCACTCTTTGACAAGAAGTATCTCACTCTTATACCTGATACATCAGAATGGAATGGTCGTATCCCAGGGCAGAGGAGATTTATTAACTTCTTAACTTGATAACCAAGTGGGCTTTGGTGTCTTTTCTGAGGAACTTCAGCTATCACTTCCACAAATACTGCCTGATCACTATAGTGTCTACCAGATAGTGCACTTACGGCAACAAATTACAGGTGGTCACTAGTCAGGAACTGCATACATTCCAGGCTGATGTGACCAAGATTATATTCAAAACGCACCAATGCACTGCTGTTGATGTCGAGAACGGACGACTCGCTTATCGTGTCTGTCATGACAGATCACTGTCTTATTGGACGACACGCAGAGAGATTAAAAGTCTTGCATAATGACTTTTGCAGAAGCTGTGAAGACAAAGGGGAGGAGGAATCAATAGAACTCCTTTTTTGTCTGTGCCCCGCTCTCTGCAGAAGGCGGTATACAACCTTGGCCTCTTACTACTTTGAGGAGTTAGCTAACTTGGCAAATGTTGGAATCCGCCAACTTTTGAGCTTTTTAAAGCAATCAAATTGGTTCAACGGGAGGGCCTAGGGATAACTTGAGTTTTCCCTTACGTCCCTGTGGACTGCATAGTCTAAGTGAGTCTGTGTTACAGGCTGCCACTCTTAACCTAACCTAATGTGTTTACATGACATCCAGAGCGCAGAGTCTTATCTTTTCCATTACACCAAAAAAAAAACTCTCTTTCAAAAGGAAGAGTTGATCGAAAGAGCTGAACAATTCGAATCTGAAAACATTCAAAATGTAATAAAACAAGTAAGAAAGTTTCAGTCGGGTAAACCGACTAAGGTATACCCTCACTTTGTGAGTAGTGTAATATTGAATATTACACAAATTATTCTGTCAATTTTTGTGGGAGGTACCATAAGGGGTTTAAGAAATACACCTATATTTCGCTGAACAGTAGATACTTTAAATACATTGCACTGTGCCGAATTGTAACCGTTTATATGGTCTGGTATATTAACGTTGAGATATTAAATTGTGGTTTAATTTGGCCATTTTGTGTGGGAGGTACAAAAAGGGGCTTGGTGATAACTCTCATTTTTCACTGGACTATAGGTAGCAAAATGGTACCTTTGTGGGAGAGGTACCAAAAGGGGCGTGGCAATTTTGCCCATTTTCCTCGAGTTGATAGCGACTAAGAAACTAATACTATGTGTGGAATTTGTGAACATTGTGAGTAATGTAATATTGAATATTACACGAATTATTCTGTCAATTTGTGTGGGAGCTACCAGAAGGGGTTTAACAAATACACCTATTTTTCGCTGAACATTAGATACTTTAAATTCATTGCACTGTGCCGACTTGTAAGCATTTATGTGCACAGGTATAAACGTTATGAGACATTAAATTGTGGTATGATTTGGACATTTTGTGTGGGAGGTACAAAAAGGGGCGTGGCAATAACGCACATTTTTCACAGGGCTATAGACACTATAAAAACATTACACTGTACAAAATTTCAAGTATTTTTATACACTGGTTTTAATGTTATAAGCTGTTAACTTTTGGTGCAAAAAGGTACCTTTGTGTGGGTGGTACCAAAAGGGGCGTGGCAACAACACCCATTTTTCCCTGGACTGTAGGCAATATAATAGCATAATACTGTACAAAATTTTATTTTTATACACTGTTATTAATGTTATAAGCTGTTAACTTTTGGTGCAAAATGGTGCATTTGTGTGTGAGGTACCAAAAGGGACATGGCGACTTCGCCCATTTTTCTCCAGATGATAGCGACTAATAAGCTAATACTATGTGTGGAATTTCAAAAGATTCGAATAATTAGTATAGCAGTTATTAAAGAATCAATATTTCACAACATTTTAACCCTTTGTGGGGGAGGTACTAGAAGGAGTGGACCAATATGGCCCATCTTCGAACTTAGCCGGAGATAGAAAAAAATATTACCACATACCAAATTTGAGGTCAATCGGTTACTCCTTTCGAGAGTTATCGTGCGCACCAGCCAGCAGACAGACAGACAGACAGACAGACAGACGGACGGACATTGCTCATTCGACTTAAAATGACCCAAAACGGATTTCCTCCGAACATACTTGGGGTCTTCGGTCACTCCTTCGACGTGTTACACTTTTTTCCGTAGCAAATGATATATACCCTCGTCACACTAAAGTGAGGGTATAATTAAAACGATCATTAACAAAAAACGTTTAAAAATATTTTGATGCCCCTTCGATTTCTAAATGTACCGACGAAAACTACATCGATTAAATCATACTTTCTTCAAATTCATCCAGCGCCGTTTATGTGCCATTACAAATTATTTATCGGCAAAAAAGTGGACTATTCGCTTCACGACAATTTTTACGAAGATTTTTTTACATAAATCGACCAATGTGATGTCCGGCGATATAACTGGACATAAACATTGAACATGTCCTTATAAATTCCAAAAAAGAATTGGAAATGCTGACCGCCAAAAAAATTTTTTTTCAAAAAAATCACGCTCATTTTTTACTACTTTACGATCGCAGTACATCTATAATATTCAGGTGACATCAACGAGATATATATCTATTATTTGATACATTGAAATTTATTATATCTAAACGGGGGCCTTGTTCCTATCAAAAATTAAAAAAACAGCAAAAATGTTGCCTCAAAATGTTGGCATCTTTTAAGATAGTATAAGATCTTAAAATTTCACGTGAGGGTGTATTTATTCCTTGAGTATGCTCTTTAAACATTGGCTTTAACAGAACTCTGCATATTTTATATTTTATTCGCAATTTGGCGAAGATAACAAAATTCCTAGCTTGCCTCAAGCTGTTTTTCATGTTCTTTTAATAGTGGTCCGTTAATATTTTAAAAAAGAGATTACCTTCTGAAATTGATAGATATGATAGTTATGCATTTGTTTTATACGGATACACTCATTATACTCATAACTTCCAACGGCTGCGGAAATATTGAAGGGAAAATCTTCGCTTCACTAGGTTTAAAACAATTTTGCTTTTGCCGATATATATCGTCATGAGAAACGAAAAAGGGCGTATCATCATGTTTGAAAATTTTACGGGAGAAGCAAAAAACTAAATAAAGTGAAAAGTGTTGCCGTTAGAAAAACGTGGTTTTCAGGATAATATATAAACATAATGATGCATATATAAAATCACACAAACATGATTTATAACTTGTTTGTGAAAATTGCGTGAAATAGGATTTTTTAATTATGAAAAAAGAAATAATTAGTTGTTAGGCCCTTTTGATTTTCGTTAATAAATTCGGCATTTTTAATATTACGCCGCTAAAAATTTGTCAGGATGTGTGATTTGATGCAGGGTACCGAAATCCATCAAAAACAGAGTTTCCATTTTTCTTGTTGTTACGCCCTTTTTCGTTTCTGATGACGATATGCAGGGTGAGCCATTTAACATTTTAAATTTGAATCGGATATAAAAAAGTACTAATAATTTTTTCAAATTTCTGGTTTTATTGTAAAGGTTGAACATTGTCATTTAATAATGTTTCAATGTTTCAACGCATCAATTGTATGTGGATGCTTTGCGTAACATTTATCCTTAATGGATCCCCACAGAAATTATTCAAAAGGGCTCAAATCACAAGTCAAAGTAATCGGCAGTTCACATTTTAAATGGCCCACCCTTTATTCCTTCCGATTTGACCTTTTAGCGCGAAAGAAGCTGTATTTTACATTGTGGGGTATATGTATACAAATCACATTTATAGTTCTACTTTTTTACGAACTTCTTTACATTACTGTTTTGATATTGTCAAGTAGGTTTGTACATATATAAAAATAGTGAATTTTGGAGATTTCAAAGACAGCGAAAAGATTTTTCACGGGCGTAATATACATTACAGGACCCTCGCACACGATTTCGTATTATCATCGCACACAATTCCGTATTATCATGGGAATATAAAATGCAAAGCGAAGGATTTAAAATTTGGAGTTCGATATACATATTTATCAACACCGCTACAAGATCAATCTAAAATGAAGCTGTAAGCGTTAAAGGAATTAATTCTTAGCAACGAACATCCAATAAATTATAACACTGGCTATGCAAACAATTACGTTTGCGAAAACTCAAAGTAATCTCAAATAAATCTGGACCTCCAATCCTTTCAAGGAAAGTCAATCAAGCCATTATGAATGTCCTGCGAATTTTTTTTTTTTGAAAGACGTGGTCTCTGAGGAAGAATTCTGAAGATCGATAGAAAGAACTATCAAATATAACAAGAACTACAGGGTGGCTGATATGTATTGCAACCAACTTCAGGTTGCTATCATTTCTAAACCGCTAGTCTGATAGCTGACAGTTTTATTTCAGTGACAGTTCATTTTATTGTTTACAAGCTTACAAAAGCATTTTGATCTATTGCATTCAGAAAAAAGTTATTCGTGATGGAATTCAAGCGTGATAGTGTGATTGCTTTATATTTGGGTGGAAAACACAAGTGGCTATCGTTAGAGCCCTCCAGCATTTAAATGTGAATAAATCTTTTGTTTCTCGTACCATTGCTCGTTACCGTGATACTGGCAGTGTTGCATCGCGTCCAAAAAGTGGGCGAAAAAAACGGTAACAACACCAGAAATGATCCGAAAAGTGAAGGCCAGATTTGATCGAAATCCACGCCGCAGTGGTAGAAAAATTGCTCGTGAGCTGAACATATCGCGAGATCGGATACAACACATATTAAAAAACCAGTAAGGAAAGGCTAAAGTCGGGCGGGGCCGACTATATAATACCCTACACCACTCTCGTAATATTGAATAACTCTGATATATAAATTTTGTAATTCATGTATAAATTGTTTACCTAAATTTACTTTTGGGACATTTTATACTTAAATAATACCCTGTACCACAGTGTTGTGTAGGGTATAAAAACGATTGGATCTAAAGATCCAAATCGGATGAAACATATATATGGGAGCTATAGCTAAATCTTTACCGATATTCGTCAAATTCGGCAATGTTGGTTCATGGATCAAGAAACTCTACCATTCTAAATTTCAAAACGATTGGATGTAAAATATAGCTTCTATAGAACTAAAGGGCCAAATTGGACGAAACATATGTATATATGGGAGCTATAGCTAAATCTTAACCGATTTTCTTCAAATTCGGTAGTTTTGGTTCATGGATCAAGAAACTCCACCATTCTAAATTTCAAAATGATTGGATGTAAAATACAGCTTCTTCAGGACTAACGAGCAAAATCGGACGAAACATATATATGGGAGCTATAGCTAAATCTTAACCGATTTTCTTCAAATTTGGTAGTTTTGGTTAATGGATCAAGAAACTCTACCATTCTAAATTTCAAAATGATTGGATGTGAAATACAGCTTCTACAGGACTAAAGAGCAAAATCGGACGAAACATATATATGGGAGCTATAGCTAAATCTTAACCGATTTTCTTCAAATTCGGCAATGTTGGTTCATGGATCAAGAAACTCTACCATTCTAAATTTCAAAACGATTGGATGTAAAATACAGCTTCTATAGGACTAAAGGGCCAAATCGGGCGAAAGATATATATGGGAGCTATATCTAAATCTGAACCGATTTCAACCAAATTAAATAGCAATCTTAACAGCTGCGAAATACTCTAAACTGCAAAATTTCAGAACGATCGGAGTGAAATTGCGACCTGTAGTCGACGAACAACTTTACATGGACAGACGGACGGACGGACGGACATTGTTAAATCGACTCAGCTAGTGATTCTTAGTCGATCGGTATACTTTAAGGTGGGTCTAGCTGTGTTATTTGCAGGTGTTACAAACATCTGCCGTGAAACAAACTTATAATACCATGTACCACAGTGTGGTGTAGGGTATACTGAACTTGGACTAAAGCCATTGAAGTTCCAAAAAGTGCAAGAGCTCACCGATGCACAAAAAAAGTTAGACTGGAAAGAGCCAAGGAGTTGCTTCGCTTGCACGAAAGTGGCCAGTTACCGAATTTGGTTTTCTCCGATGAGAAGCCATTCCAAATTGAGCAGTTTGTGAACAAACAAAATGATCGGGTTTACTTGCCAAAGAGGTCAGCTGAAAATTTACACCTTCCATTGGTCACCAGAACTCAAGCGCCGCCGATGGTAATGGTGTGGGCCGTAACGGCCGATGGTCGCTCCCCGCTCGTATTCATCGAGAATGGGGTCAAAATAAATGCCGAATATTATCGGGAAAATGTCCTAAAGACAGTAGTGAAGCCCTGGGCAGACAAACATTTCGGCCGCAGACCATGGATATTCCAACAGGACTCAGCACCATCGCACTCAGCACGCGTCAACCAAGAATGGCTTAAAAAGGAGGTTCCTCGCTTCATTTCTACCGCACAATGGCCACCAAGATCTCCGGATCTCAATCCGTTGGACTTTTGCGCCTGGGGCATTTTAGAGAAAAAGGTTCGCACTAAAAAATACCAAAGTATCGATCATCTCAAGACGGCGCTTCGCCGGGAATGGGCCAAAATACCGCAGAGCCACTTTCGTGCAGCGTGTGATGGCTTTGTCGGCCGTTTGAAGGCCATAATTCGTGCCAAAGGTGAAGGTAAACTGTTTCTAAAATTTTATGTTATTTCCGACATTTTTTGCTTTTGAACAATAAAATTTAAAAAAAATTAAAAAAATATAGCGCTTTACTTTGTTGCATTACATATCAGTCACCCTGTATATGAGACGTTGGTTAACGAAGATTTAAAGTATTCAGAACGAGAGATGACATACATTTACATCATATACATACAACTTATCATCATTCACAGTTTAATATTTATTACCCTATATACTACTAAAATTCCTAAAGAGCAATGTATGTTGAAAGTTTCAAATACTTTAGCGCTCCACCGATCCCTTCATCAACAGGCCTGCTGATATCACAAGGATTTTAATGGGTGAGTTTTTCTTTTCTTTGAATTTTCAGTTTTGCATTCGCTCAAATCTACCATTACACAAATAAGATTTATATCATCATTATTCTTAATCCTAATTATTATTTAAATCTGTATATTTACATCTTATTGCTTTTTTACTTCATAATTAATAACTACACTCATCATAGAGACGTTATCTTACCCAATACTATCGTCATATGTTTAAGAATTCATTCTGAAATAATAATTTTTCAATTTTGATTTTGTCGCTGTAATGGAATTCTAAGTTTTCTTCATTTTCCTCGAAAGGTTATGGTTGTCTATTAGAAGAGTTATTAGGGCTGACGTGAGAAAAATCAGCATGGTTGGGAGGGTGATAGATACAGAAGCTCAACGACACCCGAGTCTTCTATTGTAAACTAAACATCAACATCTTCTATACTAATTCTACTAATCTATCTATCTATCTTTAAGAGCTACCTTAACATTTTTTTCTATAGTTCCGGAGGAAATAGGGCCAGTAAGGAGGAAACGTTACAACATCCAATCATATTTAAATGTAGCAGGATAGAGTTTCTTCATCTAAGGACCCACATTGCCGCATTTGAGGAAAATCAGTTCAGATTTAGATATATCCTCATATAGGAGTATATATTAGGGCGGGTCGATTTAAAAATCGCCCATTGCTCATTGAAAATCGTATTCTAGGGATCAAAATAAGAAAATTTGCCGAAGGAACCATACCTCTAAAACGAATTCTGATGTCCCGGAAAAAATCCCACTTTGACCCATTTAGAGTGCTCCAATCGAGTCCAAATGTATGACCGACCCCCACTCAGTGAAGTGTTCAGTGAAAATCGTATTCTAGGGATCAAAATAAGAAACTTTGCCGAAGGAACCATACCTCTAAAACGAATTCTGATGTCCCGGAAAAAATCCCACTTTGACCCATTTAGAGTGCTCCAATCGAGTCCAAATGTATGGAACCCCCAGGGGGTTCCAGTGGGTGTGCCACTGGCATGGGTGGGTCGGGTCTCCAAAGTTAGTGGGGGTCGGTCATACATTTGGACTCGATGGGAGCACTCTAAATGGGTCAAAGTTAGAGGTATGGTTCCTTCGGCAAAGTATCTTATTTTGATCCCTAGAATAGGATTTTCACTGAGCAATGGCGACTTTTTTGCCTCCCCACAAGTCGACCCGGCCTAGTATATATATATGTGTTCCTTCCGATTTTGCTTTAGCGCTATATCATTTTGAAATTCAGCAGGGTGCACTCTACTATCAGCCAAGGGATCAAGAAATCATTTTTTTATTTGCATGGGAAACTTAGTTTTGCCAATCCTTACATGCATAACCAAAATAATTATATCTTAATCTGAACCGTGAATTTAGCTGCGTTTTTTTGTAGAGCACGTGACTCCCTTCTTCCAATTTTCGTTACAGGGGTCTCTAACGGAAGGACCATATATATGAGGCTTAGGCCGGGTCGATTTGTGGGGAGACAAAAAAAGTCGCCATTGCTCAGTGAAAATCGTATTCTAGGGATCAAAATAAGAAACTTTGCCGAAGGAACCATACCTCTAAAACGAATTCTGATGTCCCGGAATTTGGGTCGAACTTTTGGGTAGGGGCAAATTTTGAAAAATCCCACTTTGACCCATTTAGAGTGCTCCAATCGAGTCCAAATGTATGACCGACCCCCACTAACTTTGAAGGCCCGACCCACCCATGCCAGTGGCACACCCCCTGGAACCCCCTGGGGGTTCCATACATTTGGACTCGATTGGAGCACTCTAAATGGGTCAAAGTGGGATTTTTTGCGGGACATCAGAATTCGTTTTAGAGGTATGGTTCCTTCGGCAAAGTTTCTTATTTTGATCCCTAGAATACGATTTTCACTGAACACTTCACTGAGTGGGGGTCGGTCATACATTTGGACTCGATTGGAGCACTCTAAATGGGTCAAAGTGGGATTTTTTCCGGGACATCAGAATTCGTTTTAGAGGTATGGTTCCTTCGGCAAAGTTTCTTATTTTGATCCCTAGAATACGATTTTCACTGAGCAATGGGCGATTTTTAAATCGACCCGCCCTAATATATACTCCTATATGAGGATATATCTAAATCTGAACTGATTTTCCTCAAATGCGGCAATGTGGGTCCTTAGATGAAGAAACTCTATCCTGCTACATTTAAATATGATTGGATGTTGTAACGTTTCCTCCTTACTGGCCCTATTTCCTCCGGAACTATAGAAAAAAATGTTAAGGTAGCTCTTAAAGATAGATAGATAGATTAGTAGAATTAGTATAGAAGATGTTGATGTTTAGTTTACAATAGAAGACTCGGGTGTCGTTGAGCTTCTGTATCTATCACCCTCCCAACCATGCTGATTTCTCTCACGTCAGCCCAAATAACTCTTCTAATAGTCAACCATAACCTTTCGAGGAAAATGAAGAAAACTTAGAACTTTTGGGTAGGGGCAAATTTTGAAAAATCCCACTTTGACCCATTTAGAGTGCTCCAATCGAGTCCAAATGTATGACCGACCCCCACTAACTTTGAAGGCCCGACCCACCCATGCCAGTGGCACACCCCCTGGAACCCCCTGGGGGTTCCATACATTTGGACTCGATTGGAGCACTCTAAATGGGTCAAAGTGGGATTTTTTGCGGGACATCAGAATTCGTTTTAGAGGTATGGTTCCTTCGGCAAAGTTTCTTATTTTGATCCCTAGAATACGATTTTCACTGAACACTTCACTGAGTGGGGGTCGGTCATACATTTGGACTCGATTGGAGCACTCTAAATGGGTCAAAGTGGGATTTTTTCCGGGACATCAGAATTCGTTTTAGAGGTATGGTTCCTTCGGCAAAGTTTCTTATTTTGATCCCTAGAATACGATTTTCACTGAGCAATGGGCGATTTTTAAATCGACCCGCCCTAATATATACTCCTATATCAGGATATATCTAAATCTGAACTGATTTTCCTCAAATGCGGCAATGTGGGTCCTTAGATGAAGAAACTCTATCCTGCTACATTTAAATATGATTGGATGTTGTAACGTTTCCTCCTTACTGGCCCTATTTCCTCCGGAACTATAGAAAAAAATGTTAAGGTAGCTCTTAAAGATAGATAGATAGATTAGTAGAATTAGTATAATAGATGTTGATGTTTAGTTTACAATAGAAGACTCGGGTGTCGTTGAGCTTCTGTATCTATCACCCTCCCAACCATGCTGATTTCTCTCACGTCAGCCCAAATAACTCTTCTAATAGTCAACCATAACCTTTCGAGGAAAATGAAGAAAACTTAGAATTTCATTAGGTAAGATAACGTCTCTATGATGAGTGTAGTTATTAATTATGAAGTAAAAAAGCAATAAGATGTAAATATACAGATTTAAATAATAATTAGGATTAAGAATACTGATGATATAAATCATATTTGTGTAATGGTAGATTTGAGCGAATGCAAAACTGAAAATTCAAAGAAAAGAAAAACTCACCCATTAAAATCCTTGTGATATCAGCAGGCCTGTTGATGAAGGGATCGGTGGTGCGCTAAAGTATTTGAAACTTTCAACATACATTGCTCTTTAGGAATTTTAGTAGTATATAGGGTAATAAATATTAAACTGTGAATGATGATGAGTTGTATGTATATGATGTAAATGTATGTCATCTCTCGTTCTGAATCCCTTAAATCTTCGTTAACCAACGTCTCATATACAGGGTGACTGATATGTAATGCAACAAAGTAAAGCGCTATGGGAAAAAGAAGAAATACCAGAGGATTGGAAAACTAGCATAATAGTACCCATCTTGAAAAAGGGAGATAGGCGCAATTGCAACAACTACAGAGGAATATATCTTTTCAACGCAGCATATAAAGTATTCGAGAATATATTATATAACAGTATCAATATAATAGCCGAAGAAGTAATAGGAGAATACCAATCCGGATTTAGAGTAAAGAAATCGACAACAGATCAATGTTTTGTAATTTCCCAAATATTTGAGACATTCTACGAACGCAATTATCAAATACATTTATAGACTTCCAAAAAGCGTTTGACTCTATCAAGAGAAGTAAAATAAATTATGTACTAAAAAGACAAGGAATACCTGGAGATATAACGCTGAAACAAACTACCTCAAAAGTCCATATACAAGGAAAAACAACAAAATCGTTTTGTGCCAGAACAGGCGTTAAACACGGGAATGCACTATCAGCCCTTGTCTTTAATCTACTATTAAATTCTATAATAGAGAAAATTGATCCAGCAGCTACACTCTTCACCAAAAGTGTACAAATAAAGGACACATTTATAAACTTAAATATTAGAGCACAACCACTTGGTCTAAAAACAATGTGCTAGTCCACAAATGTAACAGAAAGGAGATCCTATGGATATACCTATTTCGGCCATGCTGAATCCAGTGGCATTAGCCGTTTTTCTATGTTAGCTCTTGTTTTCGCGATATTCGACCACAAAGTTTGTTGGGACATCGGAGAGGTGACTTATCTCTTTGGTTATTTGAAGTGGAAGACTTCGGAATATACGCTTCAGTCCAAAGATCGAAATAAAGGGAACATTTGTACAATTATTTATCTGAAAACAGTCGTCCACGCTTCTCACCCCCTTACCACTGAAAAAGTGCACGAGTATATGGGGGCTATATCTAAATCAGAACCGATTCCTACTAAATTACTAATGGGTGAAGAGATTTGTCTCTGCCAATTTTTACCTCGATCTTGTGTAAAACAGACCTTTTATAGCCCTTAGAACCCCAGACAACGAAAACTACATATGGGCGCTATATATAAATCTAAACCGATTTTCACCAGTTTCAATAAGGATCGTCCCTGGGCTAAAGAAGTGCGCTGTGCTAAATTTCATCATAATCGAACCATAATTACGACCTGCTTTTTGATTACAAGGATACATTTACAGACGGACGGACATTGTTAAATCGACTCTGGAAGTGATTCCAAGTCGATCGGCATAATAAACGATGGGTCTATGTCTTCTCTTTTAGGATGCTATAAATAAATGCACAAACTCATAATACCCTGGACAACAGTGTGGTGCAGGGTATATAAATAGTGAGGACAACTTTAACATGAAGAATTGGTATTTCTATTAACAAAGTATTCCATTCACCATAGGATGTGGTGGTGGTGATCTGAGACCCATAATGAGTATATATATTCTTAATCGTCGTAAAATTCGATGACGATTCGACCATGTCTGTCTGTCCGTCCGTCTGTTGTAATCACGCTACAGTCTACAATAATTGAGCTAGATGACTGAAATTTGGTATAGATACTTCTTATAGCTTCAGGTAACTTTGGATTGAAAATGGCAATATCAGTTCTTTTTTATACCCTCCACCATAGGATGGGGGGTATATTTATTTGGTCACACCGTTTGTAACACCTCTAAATATAGTTCTGAGACCCCATAAAGTAAATATATTCTGAATTGTCGTAAAATTCTAAGACGATTTAGCCATGCTCGGTTGTCCGTCCGTCTGTTGTAATTACGCTACAGTCCGTAATAATTGAGCTAGGTTGGTCAAATATGGTAGAAACATTTCTTATAGGTTACGTTAGGTTAGGTTGAATGGAGGAAACGTTTAAACATCTCATGTCCATGGACATACACTTAAGCCAGTGGTTCGGCCTGTTGTGCGCTCCTTATTTATGATTTTTTTATACCTCACGGGTTGCTGAAAATCTGTACTAGACACAAATTTTTTCAGTATCTTCCAGTCATATCCTCTGAGATGAGTCAAGTCTGCCAATATGTCGGACTTGAAATATCGAGATCTTGCATGTGTGAAAGCTGGGCAGTGACACAGAAAATGTTCCATCGTTTCGATGTTTTCCCTGCATACCCTGCACTCGTCGTTTCCTGCTAGTCCTATCCGATGAGGATGTGCTTGTAAGCTTGAGTGTCATGTTAGAGCACTCATCATATTACTAATCTCGATCTTGTTTAATTTCATAAAACTACTTGTTTTCTTCTAATTTGGGTCACCCCACAGTATCTTTACAGTTCCTCTATTCCACACAGTTTTGTGAGCCATCACTGCCTAGTGCTTCAACTCATCCTTCGTGGCATCGAAAGGTTTCCTATTTTCAAAGTTTACTACTCAAAGTTCTCTGCCCTTTGAAGCCAAGCTGTTTGCTCGTTCATTTCCAATCACTCCGTTGTGTTCCGGTACCCAGAAAATGCGCAGTTGGCCATGGACTGAGTAATCAATTATCGTTCTTTTCCGATGTTATTGCTGATCGCCTTTTGGCTAACTGTGAATTGTTGTACTACCGAGCCAGTTCATACACTCCGTGATTGCTCAAACTTCTTATAATTAGGTAGATCCTCGCCCAATCTATCCACCCGTGATAGACGAAATAATTCATCGCCCAATCTATCCGCCCGTGATAGATGATATAATTCCTCGCACAATCTATCCGCCCGGGACAAATAGCTTAATTCCTCTCCCAATCTATCCGCCCGTGATAAATGATACAATCCCTCGCTCAATCTATACCTCCGGGATAATTGATTTATTTCCCTGCCCAACCTATCAGCCCGTGATAGATGACATAATTCCTAACCCACGCGGAGAAAAAATATGTTTGGATGCAATTATATATATGTTTGGGACGGGCACAATCATATATATGTTTGTGGGTAAACATATTATGTTTGCACACAATCATAATATGTTCGGGGCAAAATTCTAGCATATTAAAAAACGATATGATTGTGTCCTAACATATTTTTGGCAAAATAATATATTAGAACATATTTTTTAGAGTTTTAGAGAGTATTACTCTCAGAGAGCGCAATTATAGGCATGTTTTCGTTACAAGCTAGCACTTTTAGTTTAGCACTTTGCAACGAAAACAACTGACGTCCACTAACTGGCACGTAAGCAATAAGTGGCGGATTTTCACTATCTGGTAGCAATGGTGTCATGAGTTGCGAAGAAAGAACAGTGCGAAACAGACAAAAAATTCGTGAAAAGTATTTATAAAACATATATTTACTATTCTATGTTCAATTGTTTACACTCTTTTGCAAATATTAAAATAATTTCCCATTTTTGTTCTTCTTCTTCCCGTTAATTCACAATAATTGATAAAATCTCTCCAAAAATGGGATGCCATACTGCTAAATATAGGGTGCCCAATCTGGCAACATCATACTCGATTAAGACATGAACACAAGCACCAAACTTCATCGGGAACTAATAGTGCTTAAAAGTGCTTAGCTCCCCATACAAATTAAGCACTTATGGTGTAACGAAAACACGCCTTATATGACTCATAATTTTGTGCAAAGAAGACTAATATGTATATGGTAACCGTGTGTATGAGGAGGAATGGCACACGGAGAACAAAATATGTTTGGATGCAATCATATATATGTTTGTGGGTAAACATATTATGTTTGTACACAATCATAATATGTTCGGGGGAAAATTGTAGCATATTAAAAAACGATATGATTGTGTCCTAACATATTTTTGGCAAAATAATATATTAGAACATATTTTTTTGAGTTTTAGAGATTATTACTCTCTGAGAGCCCAATTATATGACTCATAATTTTGTGCAAAGAAGGTTAATATGTATATGGTAACCGTGCACGCTGAAAAAAAATTACTTCTGTAGTATATTGTCCCAAACATATTCGGCTTGAGACATATATATGTTTATGGTACACTCTAAACATATAATATTTGATACACAACAAAATTATATATTTGGGAAGAAGTTATTCTAAACAAATCTTTGTTTACATCCCAATATATTTTTATTTAGGACCATTATTTCCGAAACAAATATTTATTTGCATTTAAGTATTCACAAAATATCTAAGTTATGTTAAATATTTCAGTAACTCAATGTTATTTTTTAATAAATTGTTAATGTTTGTAAAATAATTATTGAAATCGTATAATCTTGAATCAATATAAATTACTTGGAGGATTGACAACTAATGATGGCTTAGAATACTCAGAAATATAAATTATTGATTCAGAACAGAAGCTAAGCTGGGAGGTACAACTCGGAACCAAGGATAAATTAAATCTGAAGTTCGAAAAAGTCAACAAAAGTTTTGAATTTTTTTTAAATAAAATATATTTGGAGAAATTCTAAAACAATAATTTATTTGTATTTAAACACATATTTTATTTGAGAATTTTAGTTTGCAAATATATTTTGTTGTAATATATTAATATATGCGCTCCAAATATATTTTGTTGATTTTCAAATAAAATTTTTTTGCTAGGAAATATATAATATTTAAAAATTTGTGTTCCAAATATATTATCTTTCGATTCAAACATATCAAAAAAGGCTATTTTGCCCCGTGTGTGTATGAGGAGGAATGGCACCGACACCAAAGGGTATTATTATTATTTGATGATGCTTACTCGCCCGGTCGAGCTTAAGGTCGGTTTTTTTATTGAATATGTGTGGTGAATGTCGAATTCAAAGAAATTAGTTGTAGTTTTAACACGTTCAGCAAATTCAAAATAAAAGAAAGAATATGATATCAAAGATGCATAGAGGTTATTCATTAAAAAACACAATTATTTTGGTGCAAAATTATTTTTTTTAAAAGGAATGTATGTTACTTCAACACATTTTATTTACAAAACGTTCTATAATACTGACGCCGTTTTATTGCCCCACATAAATTATTTTGCCAACATACATATGTATGTACGTATGTATGTGGGCTTATCATGTTCTTTGAACAAACACACTCCCGCACTAACAAATTGTTATCATCTGAAATGACCCCGGGTACAGTAGTGAAGAGTGCACTGTACTATTGAAGTTTTGCCTTGCTCTGCACATTGCACAAATTCTGTTAAAGAGACACAACTCAAAATTCAGCAATTTTCAGAAAACTCAAAAACTATTCTGCAGCTCATGAACTACTTTTCAGAAGCAAAGTGTGTATTACTGTTTGTTGTTATTGTATTTCTGTATTTGACGTAGTGAGTGACGATTTACATTAGGTTACTTGTTGCTGTGAACCGTTATAGTTGCATGATGGAGCGAAAAGAGTAGAAGAGATCAATCACATATATGATTACATACAATCATATATATGATTACATACAATCGTATATATGATTACATACAATCATATATATGATTACATACAATCGTATATATGATTACATGCAATCATATAAATGATTATATACAATCATATATATGATTACATACAATCATATATATGATTACATACAATCATATATATGATTACATACAATCATATAAATGTTTGCATACAATCATATATATGATTAAATACAATCATATATATGATTACATATAATCATATACATGATTACATACAGTCATATATATGTTTGGGCATAAGCATATATATGATTTCATACAATAATATATATGTTTGCATACAATCAAATAAATGTTTGGGAACATTACCGCTACCCCAAACATAATATGTTTGGGGGCTGCTCCAAACATATATATGTTGCCTGCAAAATATGTTTGGGACAATATGTTACAGAGGCCGTTTTTTTCCTCCGTGCACCAACGCCAAAGGGTATTATTATTATTTGATGATGCTTACTCGTCCGGTCGAGCTTAAGGTCGGGTTTTTTTTATTGAATATGTGTGGTGAATGTTTAACACGTACAACAAATTCAAAATAAAAGAAAGAATATGATATCAAAGATGTATAGAGGTTATTCATTAAAAAACACAATTATTTTGGTGCAAAATTATTTTTTTTTAAAAAAGGAATGTATGTTACTTCAAAACATTTTATTTACAAAACGTTCTATAATACTGACGCCGTTTTATTGCCCCACATAAATTATTTTGCCAACATACATACATATGTATGTACGTTAGACCGCGATCTTTGATTTCCGGACCGAAAAAGTTTCCATTTGGCCTACAAGACTTCCATAAAACATTTTGTGCCGATCGGATAACCCTAGGGTCTGCCGAAAGTTCATTCAAAATTTAGAAGACACTTTATAGGGGAAATATTTTTTTTATTCAAAAATCGTATGTTTACATTTCTTTGTATTATTAATTAATAAATAGTTTTTAAATATTAAGATATATAAACAAAAAATACAATTAATTCTATATTATATTAGATCTGACTTGTTATGTGAGGGACATTTTCTACGATATTCTTCAATGCACTGTAATATAAATTGATTTTGTTCTTCGTCTTTCGTAAGTATTCTGTTGTAATCATTCATAAATTGTACACCGCGTTCTGCAGTGTCGTTAACAACAAACAGATTACGACAAACATCGAGAGTATCTTGATAATCTTCCCAAATGGATGGGTCATGCTTTAAAAATTCAGTACTCAATCCGCACCGAAAAAATGTTTGGTTTTGAATGAGACGAAATCGCTCAAATTATTACACAGCAATAGTTTCGGGTCGGAGAATTTTCGATCGTTTCCCAGATTTACGACGGGCTCTGTTGATTGCAGATGCCTAACCATTTTTCGTTTCTCTTCGAGTGAAACATCCGAATCGAAAAATGCCAAAGCCATTGATTCTAGGGCCAAATACCACAAATGATTTTTCCATTTCTTCAAAACCGCTTCAGACACATCTTGTCTTTCAACAAGTGTATATCTTGATTTGGTGCTCGTATGGCATTTTGCATGTAAACCACGCCCACTGGACTCTCGTTTTGTCAATGCAAACTGCTCTAGAAATAGGTATATTTTTAAGGCATAAATGCCTTTTCCCATGAATCTTGCGTGGGATGTGGGACCAGGTGTTCGGAAGTTATCGCCGACACCACCAAGAAACATTATTGTTAATTGTAATAGTTCCTTGGGAATAGTTCAGCTGGGATTTGTGTTTCATTTGCAGAATTTCTGTTTATTGCAGAATTTCTTAATGACTTCGCAGTCAGCATTACTTATTTTTGAGCGTACAGTTGGATCTTCGAGTGCGTTTTAAACGATTTGTGGTCGAGACTTACCCAAACGGCAGCAAAACGATTAAAAATAGGCACTTCAGGACCACAAGTCGCCGAAGTTTAACCTCAAACACATGTTTCAATACTATCTCCATCATGTGATGAGAACATGGGAACTTGATTAATTTTCGATCTAATTTGCTCTGCAACAAAATGCACGATCCAGTGTTTTGACCTGTATTTGATGAGTGTATCATGAACGACTTTGGCCATCTTTTCTCCAGTACCAGCCGGGATTTTGGGGCGCCCAAAAATGTTGATGTGTAGATCGATTAATCACAAGCTCACCAACAGTGGTCATAGGCGTCGCAGCATTATACATTACAGTTATCACATCTTGAAATATCTGTCTGTTTGACGGCAGTTTGGCTCCAGATATTGTATGTGATACAGGGCCAACTGATTCTACGGTGCGAAATTTATCACTGGATCTAGCAACCATTTTGGATGTGGTCGGTCTTGAGACAAATGAGAATATGACTAAAATTCAATTTTGTGCGAAGCTGTCCCTTTCTCAATTCACTTAGGCTGGAGGCAGAGCGCGTTCTGTAAACGACCCTGCTGCATGGCCGTATAGCGCGCTGCAAAGTTCTGCTTATGTTTTCTTATTTGACCAGTAGAAAAATGTCAGACTGATGCAAAAAATCAACTATCATGCAAATCCGTTGTTTTTTTCATGCATGCACAAGCATGATCTATTTTTTATTGTGTTTGCATAGAGGCCATGTCGGTGTGCATGCATGCCCTGTCATGACGTAAAATTCAAATGAAAACTGCTGTAACTTTTTCGTTTCTCGGTCGATTTTGATTGTTTACGACTTGTAAGAAAGAAAATTTTATTCAAAGATCATTTAAAAACTTTTCATGCTAATAAAATATTTTTTAATTACTTGAACATGTAACATTTGATAAAAACCCAAATTTTGTTCATGTAAAGTGAGTTTTGTGTTTTCAAACAACTTTGGGCAGAGCTTAGCGTTATCCAATCGGCACAAAATTTTTTATTGGAGGTTTGTAGGTCAAATGGAAACTTTTTTGGCCCGGAAATCAGTACCGAAAAAATAATAAATGGTCTAATGTACGTATGTATGTGGGCTTATCATGTGCTTTGAACAAACACACTCCCGCACTAACAAATAGTTTTCATCTGAAATGACCCCGGGTGCAGTAGTAAAGAGTGCACTGTACTATTGAAGTTTTGCCTTGCTCTGCACATTGCACAAATTCTTTTAAAGAGACACAACTCAAAATTCAGTAATTTTCAGAAAACTCAAAAACTATTCTGCAGCTCATGAACTACTTTTCAGAAGCAAAGTGTGTATTACTGTTTGTTGTTATTTTATTTCTGTATTTGACGTAATGAGTGACGATTTACATTAGGTTACTTGTTGCTGTGAACCGTTATAGTTTCATGTCATATATATGTTTGGATATAAGCATAAAAATTATTACATACAATCATATATATGATGACGAACAAACATATACATGTTTGCATACAATCATATAAATGTTTGGAAACATTACTGCTACCCCAAACATAATATGTTTTCGAGCTGCTCCAAACATATATATGTTGCCTGCAAAATATGTTTGCGGCAATATGTTACAGAGGCCGTTTTTTTCCTCCGTGCAATCAAGCTTACAATGAAGTATGTTGAAAAATCTGTCAAAGATCTAAAATTAAAGAAATCGCCCGGAGTAGATGGTATAACAGCGAAAATGAAAAAAGAGCATCCGTTCTCAGCCGTGAGAACGGTTTTATTTTTATTCAATGCTATTCTGTGTTTAGGTTACTTCCCCCTATCTTGTAAGAGGTCAAAATCGTGATGAAACCAAAACCTGGAAGAGATCCAACTCAAGTTAAATCCTATCGCCCTATAAGCCTACTATTGATATTATCCAAAATGTTTGAGTATATCACACCTCATATCGATACCTCCATTCTAAACTATGCTAAGTGCAAAAAGGTAGTTTTTCAGGAGAGACGATCAAAGTTTGACGATTTTTTTAAATTTGTGTGAAATTCCTTTATGATGGAAATCGAATGACCTGTACTGTTTTCTGAATAACTTTTGACTGGGTTGACGGATAAACACCAAATTTTGACTGCATATAATTTGGAATATTTAGAAATTAAAAATGCAATCTCCCTAAAAACATGCGGTATCGATATTATTTCTAACAATATTATACCTGAGTGAGAAAAAAGGATACTGTTCGTCGCTGTTCATAGATATTTCCCAAGCATTTGACAAAGGCTGACGCGAAGGACTTTTGTACAAAACATGCGACCTTCTACATATCCCTAACAAAATAAATTCCGGTGTCACAGGACATTCTTGGCCCTATAATGTACGTTATTTTTACGGCAGATATGCCCATAACCAACTTTACGCACCCGG
Organism: Eudasyphora cyanicolor; assembly: GCA_963930755.1. Lineage (NCBI taxonomy): Eukaryota > Metazoa > Arthropoda > Insecta > Diptera > Muscidae > Eudasyphora > Eudasyphora cyanicolor. The sequence continues at coordinate 100,141,909 of OZ005737.1, forward strand.
ACGATACTGCTTGCGTCAGTACTCACAGAAGCGTCCCGCCAACTGCAGTCTCTTGTCCGAATCCTAGAAGAATGGTTAAAAATATGGAGAATATGCGAATGCCTCAAAATGTACCCTACGAAGGGATACATGGCCTCCAATTGCTATTTTCAATTCAGTGATTCCTCAAACGGATCATGTAAAATATCTTGGAATCCATAAAACTTAAAACAAATCAGCTTCAGTGGCTTATCAGCCAAAGATCTACCCTATTTCCAGAGTATAAAGTTATTTTATTCAAAACGGTATTAAAGCCCATTTGGAGATATGGAATCCAGCTCTGGGGTACAGCGTGCGCTTCAAATGTATTCAAATTGCAGAGAAGACAAACGAATATTCTTCGTTTAATTACAGGTGCTCCTTGGTATATACATAGGTTTAGGTTAGGGTTGCAGCCGTATTTTTTTTTATACAAGCTCACATAGACCAGTTTAGGTCCCTAGTGTTTCCACGGGCTGAAATGCCCCCCGATAGTACGAATATCGGTACTGGAAAGATCTGTTAGGCTGCCTAGGAAGGCCGACCCCAGTATGTCCAGTCGTCGCTTACTCAGAGCGGGGCAGTCGCATAGCAAGTGCTCAATGCTCTCCACTTCTTCCTCATCTCCAGCTTCTGCAGAAGTCATTACAGTCAATATCCAAACTTTTGGCGTGTTCGCCGATCAAGCAGTGTCCCGTCAGAACTGATACTAACGTAGATAATCTTTGCCTCTCAAGTGCGAGGAGATGTATTGATCTTCTCAGGCCATACCTTGGCCAGATTTGTCTAGCTACCCTGCAGGTGCCGATTTCTGTTTATATTTCGTTGGACTGCCTGATTGCCTCTTGCCTAAGACAAAGCTTGCACGTGGGTAGTGGCGCACCAATATATGCAAATTCTTCGAGAATTTGTAATGTCGTCCCTTTCCTAGCAAGTTCATCGGCTTTGCAGTTCCCCGGGATGTCCCTATGCCCAGGCACCCATATGAGGTGTATATTAAACTGCTCAGCCATCTCGTTAAGAGATCTGCGGCAATCGAGGGCTATTTGTGAATTTAGGGATGCTGCCTCCAGAGAATCGATGGCAGCCTGGCTGTCCGAGTAAATGACAACGCCAGTGTTGGTTACTATGTTGCGACTCAGCCGGTTGGCGACTTCCCATATTGCCATTATTTCGGCTTGTAGACACTGCAGGTATCTGGTAGTCTGTGAGCTACATATATCCAAACTAAGCTCTGCACAGTGTACTCCGAATCCAACCTTTTCATCAAGCTTCGAACCATCCGTGTAAAAGTGGAGATGGTTTCTATTACCTGGTATTCTTCCAATCCATTCATCTCTGTCGGGAATCATAGTGATGTAATTTCTCTCGAAGGTTTATACAATTGGTATATAGTCCACTCGGTCGGTTACCATAGCACTACACTTTGATATTCTCATGTGACCGTAGTTTTTGTACCTCCACATAGATAGGCAGTTTAATCTTATTGCCGCTTTGGTTGCAACTTCTCTCGCCACAATATTAATCGGCAGTATAAGGAGTAGGGCTTGTAGAGACTCGGTCGCTGTAGTCCTTAAGGCTCCGCTTATGCTCAGGTAGGTTGTTCTCTGAACCTTTTTTAGTAGGTTGGTGATAATTAGTTTGTCAGTTGCCGTCCACTATACCACAATGCCGTATAGCAGTATAGGACGAACTAGTGCTATATATATCCAGTGGACGATTTTAGCACAGAGGCCCCACCGCAACCCTACAGCCTTTTTGCAGGAATATAAGGCGACGTTGGCCTTCCTTACACGTTCCAATACGTTAAGTCTAAATGACAGTTTTCTATCTAGAATTATTTCTAAAAATTTAGCACTTTCAGAAAAGACTAAATCTGTTCCATTTATCTGAGGTGGAGGATCCTTCTGGCCCATCTAGCCAATTTGTTCAGAGCCACCTGTAGAATGTCTCGGAGGACGTTTTCGAATTTGCCACTCACTGCGATTGCCACGTCGTCCGCATATTTCATTCACCGCTAGGATCCAAATTAATGGAGACAGTACTCCTCCTTGTGGGGTCCCTCTGTTTACAAACCTTGTTAGAGTTGTGGACCCAAGACATGCTGTTATGCGCCTTCTGTTGAGCAGACTTTGAATTAGTCTAATCAAACTAGAGTTAACTTTTAGATATGACAGTGCCGCAATTACTGCATCTGAGTAAATGTTGTTAAAAGCCCCTTCTATGTCAAGAAATGCCACCATGGTGAATTCCTTAAAATGCAGGGACGATTCGATAGTGCTAACAAGTTCGTACAGGGCTGATTCTGTAGACTTCCCCTTATTGTAAGCATGTTGGTTCACCGACAGGAGTTTTGTATACAGGTTTTCCCTAATGAAATAATCTAAAAGCCTTTCCAGACCTTTCAATAGGAAGGAGGATAGACTACTTGTTCTGAAGTCTTTTGGCCTACTGTGTGATATCTTCCCCGCTTTAGGTATGAATACCACCTTGGTATCCCTCCATCGATTCGGGATGTATGAAAGCCTGATACAGCCTACATAAATTTTCTCCAGCCAGGGGATAATGTACTTCAACATTCTCTGCATTTCTGCTAGAGTGATGCCGTCTGGTCCAGGCGACTTGAAGGGCTCAAAGCTATTGATACCTTATTCTGGATCTCTCAGTCAACAAGCTAGCGACGCTCGCAGTCCACTCGCACTTTTGTTGGTCCTGCTGATCCTCTGGTTCTGTTAGAGAGTTCCCCGGGAAATGTGTGTCGAGCAGTACATTGAGCGACTGCTCGCTGTTTTTGTTCCAATTACACTATGCAACAAATGAACACTTTTTGAAAAATAAACGGACTTGACAGTATAGGTTCGATTCTACTATCAAAGGGTAGTATAACCCTATACTTGGTTTGGCAAAATTGGTGACCAATGTTTTTTATGGGCCTCCAAAGTTTCTGAAAATAAGTGGGTGTCATCAGCATTTGTCCAACAACTAACTCAGACTTGGTGATACCGCTTAATTTTTTTGGCAATATTGTAGCTTAGAATATGCTGAACAAAGTTTCTTAACATTTTTTGCGAAAAAACAATTTTTTCTGGAGACCACCCAATATATGCGATTACCGATCTCCAGACTAGCAGATGTTTGGTCTTTACCACTTAAATTAGCCAGGAGAAAGATACTTAGATCCTTCCTGGCCAAAATGCAGGTTCTTGGAGTGCCTTCATAGTTGCCCACAAGCAGTTTAAAGTTTGGTGTCCTGATACCGCACACCCTTCCTCCCACTGCGTATGGCTCCTTTATCAGGACGATGTCTACTGCACCTGTGGACAGGCGCAGCAATAGAGCCGCTGAGGCTGCTTTAGCGTGATGGAGGTTAATCTGTAGAATTCTTACCATCATTAGTAATTGACAGATTAACATCCACCCCGACAAGGGTGTTATCGAACTCTTCGTCCGTATCATCGAGAAGCGTGTTCCCGCCAGATGCGTCAACGAGTCCGGAAACTCCCCTCAGCCCCTCTGTGTCACGACTCACCTTCCGCAGTGGGAGCTATATCCAGCTTGTATACCTTCAAGACTATAGTCTCGAAGCCATATTGTAGGGTTGCACTTGCACGTTGTATATGGGAGGTGAATTCAGCGTTAAGGATCAAATTGACCTGCCGCTTTTTACCATCCGCTCACCCACCTTGCTGAATCTCCAATTATGGGCGGGCAGACCAGAATTGGAATCTTTTATTATTTCTAATATGTCAGCCGGGTTGGAGGGCTCTTCTGTAACCCAAGTGATGGTCCTAGGGTGACTAGGGATGTTGTTTTTTTCGACAACATCCAACTGAGCACCCGGCCACACCTCATCCTGCATCGTTGCAGATTGGTGGTTTGCCCGGCATTTTTCTACGGACATCGAGGTAATGAGCCATAATGGCTGATTGCACATGGCTCCATTTGTCCTTGAGGATGGATCCATCATCATTACTTCTGTCTATAACGGCTGTCACTAGGCTCTCCTTCGCCACTTCATTGAAGGACTTGGTGAGTGTCCTGTTGATGGTGGCATTAGGGCCTCTTGCCTTCGTCAAAACTCTGAGCGCTATCCGGTGCTCATTGTGCTTCCGTTTAGACGGTCGGACATGACGTTTTCCCCGCACCGTACCACCTGTTGTGAGTACTGGGGGGGAATTTTCATTTTTTTGGTGTGGTCGGCTTTGGCCAAGACCAACGGACGGACAGTAGGACGATTGGGGAACCCGCTCAATCGGAACACGAAGGCATCCCCTCAACGAATTTATTTATTTTTTTGTCTGTATTAGCCCGTAATAGGTACTACGATGTAGGCCTTCCAGACTTTGTACATATTTTTTTGCGATTTAACTATCCGCTCTGTGCTAAACACGTCCGTTCACTACGACTGATCAGAAACGACCTTGGTATATAAGAAACGCTTACAGTGGGAGCTATATCCAGCTTGTATACCTTCAAGACTATAGTCTCGAAGCCATATTGTAGGGTTGCACTTGCACGTTGTATATGGGAGGTGAATTCAGCGTTAAGGATCAAATTGACCTGCCGCTTTTTACCATCCGCTCACCCACCTTGCTGAATCTCCAATTATGGGCGGGCAGACCAGAATTGGAATCTTTTATTATTTCTAATATGTCAGCCGGGTTGGAGGGCTCTTCTGTAACCCAAGTGATGGTCCTAGGGTGACTAGGGATGTTGTTTTTTTCGACAACATCCAACTGAGCACCCGGCCACACCTCATCCTGCATCGTTGCAGATTGGTGGTTTGCCCGGCATTTTTCTACGGACATCGAGGTAATGAGCCATAATGGCTGATTGCACATGGCTCCATTTGTCCTTGAGGATGGATCCATCATCATTACTTCTGTCTATAACGGCTGTCACTAGGCTCTCCTTCGCCACTTCATTGAAGGACTTGGTGAGTGTCCTGTTGATGGTGGCATTAGGGCCTCTTGCCTTCGTCAAAACTCTGAGCGCTATCCGGTGCTCATTGTGCTTCCGTTTAGACGGTCGGACATGACGTTTTCCCCGCACCGTACCACCTGTTGTGAGTACTGGGGGGGAATTTTCATTTTTTTGGTGTGGTCGGCTTTGGCCAAGACCAACGGACGGACAGTAGGACGATTGGGGAACCCGCTCAATCGGAACACGAAGGCATCCCCTCAACGAATTTATTTATTTTTTTGTCTGTATTAGCCCGTAATAGGTACTACGATGTAGGCCTTCCAGACTTTGTACATATTTTTTTGCGATTTAACTATCCGCTCTGTGCTAAACACGTCCGTTCACTACGACTGATCAGAAACGACCTTGGTATATAAGAAACGCTTACATCCATAAGGACCTTAACATGCCAACAGTAAATGAAGAAGTTGAAAAATATTGCCGGTGTTACGTGGGCAAACTATTGAATCATCCAAATATCCTGGCTCGAGAACTACTAAATTTCGAAGGTCATGCACGCCTTAGAAGGAGAGATACGATGGACTTGATTATAAATTAAAACTGAACAAAAATTAAATAATGAATTCTTAAATTTAAAATGTTAACCTTTTGTTAAAGTAAAAAATCGTTTAATGTCAATATGGTTTATTCGCATTGGCAATAACCCAGAGAATAGTATACTAGGTTAAGATTTGTTTACTTACTGCCATTTCACTGTTTAATAATGAAAGATTCAATAATAAATATAATTAATTGGAAACAAAATAGTTGCTGGTAGTTTGGGATTGCAGATGGGCCTTATCGGCCAATGTTTTGATATACCTCCATAGATACCACATTTTTAAATCAATTTAGCAGAAACTTTGCAGTTTGTATTCTATTTTGACAAAAATTCATCAGAGTACAAATTTTACAAATCGGTTCATATTTTGTTATAGTCACTCTGTAGAGGTCGCTCCTACATATTTAAGCCATAAATACCACATTTTCGAAGCATTTTAACTGAATCTTTGCAGTTTTTTAATTAAAACAAGAATTCATAGCACTAAAAAAATTTTAAATCAATTCATATTTTGTTATTGTCCTCCTATAGATGTCGGTCCCAAAAAGGCTTACTTATGCAATACCCACCACATTTTCTAAGAAATTAAGCTGAAACTTTGCAGTTTGTATTCTATTTTGGCAAGAATTCATCTCAATAATCCCCGTCTAAATGTAGTTCTCAAAAATGCTATTTTGGTTCTAAAATTTGGCTAAAAATGCAGCATTCGTTTTTTTTAATAATTTACTTAAACAAAAAGGAAGTTTCATGATTTGCTCCACATCCAAAGATGTTTCGATATAGCCCGCATACAAAGGTTTCTCTAGATTACAACGCCACAAAAAACTCAAACTTGAATGAATTGGGCTGATATTTGGTATAATGAGTTTATTTGTACCCTAAACCATTCACACGCGATCAATGGTGGGGGGTTTATAAGATTTGGCATGGCCGAACTTAATCCGTCTTTACATGTTTCTAATAAAAAGTCTAAACGTCGACCTCTTGGTTTTTCTAAAAAGCCGACAATCGCATAAGCGAAATATTTTGGGAATATGCATAAAACATATCTATTTTTCAAATAAAATTTGAACATCAGCAACATTTATTTGGCTTCATACTTCACCGATTTTCAGAACTCATAAATTTTACAGTGCGTTAAAATATTTTTGGTACACTGTACCAGGTTTAACGTGCAGTTTGCTGTCTTCGACTGCCACCACCACAGTTAAGTTTCGAAACCACATTCTAAGATGGAAATAAAATTAAGATGAATATGTCGGATTGGGATTATTATTTTCTTATGACAGGAAGGGATATAGGAAATGTGTTTAAATTTTATTAACTTGAGCGTGGTTCGACTGAAATGATGTTATTGTGGGTTTAATGTGAGAGTGTGTGTGTCAGGAATGAATATTTCTTCTTTTTATGCGTTTTTTCTCTAGAGCATATCTTTGTATACTTGTACATTTGAAGTAAACTTTGGCATGTGTGGCTGACTGTGTGTGCATAGTTACATACTTACATACATATAGATGGGAATGTGTTGTGTGAGTTGCGATTTATTCGGATAAACAGGAAATTGAAATGTGGTTTTTATATTTCCTTCGAAGACAGTTTGAATTATGTATAACATTGAATAGAAAAAAAACGTAAGATTACACACGTCCAATAAAAAGAAAATTTTCACGCGACTGCGAGTATCGATGATATAAATATGCGGTTGATATATCAGTGTACATAAATAATTATTCTTTATACATATTTTTTTATACGGGCACATTTGAGGCGGTTAATGTCAATGTGGGCAACGTCACAATCAGAACGAAATGAAATGAAGGGGCTTTTTAGCTCTGACAAAGTGATTTGTCTATTGGTCTAATAATACTATGCAAAAACAAAAAAGAAATTGCTTATGACTAGTGCACAAAAACCTGTTTTTGTGTGTATAGAAGTATTTGATTTTTTGAGCAGCTAACCTTGTTATTTTGACTATAGACTAATAATTCCGCTTTTATCACAGTTCCTTATATATAACTGGCGTATTTAACATGGAGTTGTCTTAAGACGGGGATAATTGTACAGCACCTGCATTATCTTCCGTTATTCACTTCGCTAGTCACGATGGGCTATCCACGTCTCCAGTCATGATGAACAAGCCACATCGATATATGACTTTTCTTGCACGGGGCAAAATCACCTTTTTTGATATGTTTGAATCGAAAGAAAATATATTTGGAACACAAATTTTTAAATATTATATATTTCTGAGCAACTAAATTATATTTGAAAATCAACAAAATTTATTTGTAACTCATATATTAATATATTACAACTAAATATATTTGTAAACTAATTTTCTCAAATAATATATGTGTTTGTATACAAGTCAGATTATTGATTGGGAATTTCTCCAAATATATTATATTTAAAAAAAGTTTAAGACTGTCGAATTTTAGTTTTATTTTTTTCCTAGATTTTGTGTTATGCTTTATAGATAAAATGTCATAAGCAGGATTAATTTCTGTTTTACAGCACTAACTGTTAATTTATAAATATTAAAATACATTACTTTTTGTCAATTCGTTAATTCAATTTGTACGAGTTATAAAGTTCGTAGTTACGAAAGATTATACGATTTAAATTTTAATCGAATTTTACAAACATATTTTTTTTTAAAAAATTCACTGAAAACCAAAAACTGGCATTAATAAATTGCCAAAATTTTGAAATACAAATTAATCTTTGTTGCGGTAATATTAGTTCCAAATAAAAAATATTTGAATGAAAACATACTTTTGTTTTGAACAACATCCTCACAAACATATAATTTTTGTGTGTGTCAAATATTAAATATTTGGAGTGTACTCTAAACATATATATATTTCAAGCAGAATTTGTTTGGGACAATATACTACAGAAGCGATTTTTTTTCAGCGTGTGTATAAAAATAGCTGGACCCGGTCCACTTCGTTGCCTCAAATTTCAGTTTAGTGAAATAAGATAATGTCGTAATTTTTATAGACACCCCCACCCACCCACTATAGTGTTTACCCTGTGTGTTTTTGAGAAAAAAATTACATCCGAAAATTAATGTTTATCTTAAATTGTATGTTATGATACTCCGAAAAAAAATGTTGTATTAATTTAAACAATATATTAATAGTATTAATGTTTTAATAAATTGACACGGCGAGGCGAAATAAAAAAATTCATCTAATACTGCGTTAACTTCTATTGGAATGTCTCGATGAATATTCAGGAAAGCCAATCCATTTAAACGATTTTCAGTCATGGTTGACCGCAAGTAATTTTTAATTCAATCAATACTTCTAAAGAACTGTCAGGCAAAATTGATGAATATTTTTCAAATAATTGTTAACAACTTTCTTCATTTAGTACTGTCATTTTAGATGAAAAAATACATTGGAAATTTGACAGAATTCAACGGTGTTTCAAAACGCGAACTTCAAGATGAGTGATGGATAAATCTAGGTATGGAATATAGGTAGAAATATTATAATATTCTTCAATATTTGTTGCATCAACATTGCAAGATGACTTTGTCGGGCTACTTGTAGGTGAATATATATTTCAACAGACTCATGTTGTTCTACCCACCGAGTTCGCAATACCACTTTAATTTTTGCTTTTTATCATCACGGAAATTTCTGTTATTAGAAAATGCTTCTTGGAGAGCTATTTGCCTTTTAGGATATTGAAAAAAGTTGTATATGGTTTGGATAGTGCCGAGCCAATTTTTAACTGAGACTACTTTGCGTGTGTAACTTAAGCTATGTACAGACGATGTCAATGGCGCCATTGTCGGGAGAAAAATCTATAAAATATTTTTATTGGCAATCCTGCACATAAATATAAATATATTGTAAATATATATATGAAATTGTAAGGTTTTCTTGCAATCGTCTGAACTGTCAATTCTCCTTTGCCTAACAATCTGCCATTGTCCGTACATTGGCAGCACTTTAACAGGGTTGATAACTTTGTCCGATCTGACAATCGTCTGTACATAGCTTAAGTTACACACGCAAAGTAGTCTCAGTTAGAAATTGTCTCGGCACTATCCAAACCATATACCACTCTTTTCAATATCCTAAAAGGCAAATAGCTCTCCAAGGAGCAATTTCTAATAACAGGAATTTTCGTGACGATAAAAAGCAAAAATTAAAGTGGTATTGCGAACTCGATGGGTAGAACAACATGAGTCAGTTGAAATATATCTTCACCTACCAGTAGCCGTTATCGAGGCTTTGGAATAAATGCATTCCACCAGGTCTGATCAGAAACTATAACATCTGCATTTCTGTTATTGCTGGCTATAAAAACGTTGGATTTTCAAGTTTCGGTCCATATAGTTGGTTCAGTTCACTGATTAGCATTATCATTAAGTCGCGTTCTTCAAAGTGAAAATCAAGAGTTAGCGGAAGCCGTCCATGTGGCTGAAAATGCGAAATAGGAATTGATGGACATAAGCGAAAATGTTCGGGCCGACAAAGTCTTCGTTGAAATGTTGATGCAACAAATGTTGAAGAATATAATAAGATTTCGTCCTTTATTCCATACCTAGATTTATTCATCACTCATCTCGAAGACCGCTTTTTGCAACACCGTGGAATTCTGTCAAATTTCCAATGTCTTTTTCCATCTTAAATGACAATACTCGTACTAAATGAATAAAGTTGTAAAAAATTATTTGAAAAATATTTTTCAATTTTGCCTGACAGTTCTTTTGAAGTGTGGATTGCATCGGCTGAAAAATTACTTGCGGTCAACCATGACTGAAAATCGATTAAATGGATTGGCTTCCCTGAATATTCATCGAGACATTCCAGTTGAAGTTAACGCAGTACTAGACACATTTTTTATTTCGCCATGTCAATTTATTAAGACATTAATACAATTAATATATTGTTTAAATGAATACGATTTATATAATATTTAAATTCAGAAACGTTAAGAATAGGTAAAGATGCGTCCAACATTTTTGTTCGGAGTATCATAACATACAATTTAAGTTAAGCAATAATTTTCGGATGTAATTTTTTTCACACACAGGGTAAACACTATAGTTTTTCCTTTGAATAATTCTTTTTGAAAATATTACCTAAGTATTATTTAAAGTAAATGTTAACCATCGATTTTGAAAAAAAAAATTGGATACCATATGTGGACCATTCACGTAGACTGCCACCAATGACATAAACGCAAAATTACAGCACTCTCGCTAACAAGTTGTTCAAGATAACTTAATTTAAAATAAGCGGCTCATATGGGCGGAGCCGCGCCCTTTAGTCCGATCCCGCCCATTTTTGGACCAATAATGTTGACTACAACCATATACATATATGTTACTGTCAAACATGTTCAGTTTGGTTTATAATTTAACCATGAATCTACTTACAAACAAACAACGCTTGCAGATTATTGCATTTTATTATCAAAATTCAAGCTCGGTTAAGTTTATCAATTTTATAGTGGGGCGACCTTCTGAGACGGCTATTCGAAATCTTGTGACTAAATTTCGGACCAAATTAACATTATTGGACATTAAATCACCAAGACGCATCATTGGATCGTACTTTTTCTAAGACGACGAATGCAGGAGCGTTACTGTGAATGGCGAGCGCTAGCATGCGATGATTACAAAGTTGTTTTGCCCAAAATGGAAGGGCTGGACTTGGCTGACATGTGGTTTCAACATGTGGTTTAGTACACAGCACGCGAAACAATTGTCCGATGGAGAGGCAAGTTCAGTGAACAGTTTATTTAACGTTTAGGGCAGGTCAATTGGCCGCCTATATCGTGCTATTTAACGCCTTTATATAATTTTTTGTGGGGCAATGTTAAGGCACATGTCTTGAGAGACTAGTCCACAAGTGTTGACGCACTGGAAGCCAATATTGAAGAATTTATTTGTGAAGCTAAGTAGACGGTTTCCAGATCGGACAATATTGTCAGAAAATGGCGGAAAAATGCAATCCTGTGAACATAAAATTTTTGTCTTGCAACTTTGGCAGAAAAGTCATTGGGAGATAATTTGCAGATTGTTAAATATGCGAAATTATGCTTGTGACAACGGCGCTTTTGTCAGCAAAACATTTTATTGGATACACTGTCTATAAAATATTTTTATTGGCAATCCAGCATATAAATCGTCTGAACTGCCAATTCGCCTTTGCTTAACAATTTCTCATTGTCCGTACATTTGCATCACTTTAAAAGGGTTGAAAACGTTGTCCGATCTGGCAATCGTCTATACATAGCTTGAGGTATCGGCCGATATGTTGGAGAGAATATGCCAAAATTGGACCCAGCGTATGAACCATTTGAGGCGCAGCCGCGGTCAACATTTAGAAGAAATCATCTTTAAAAATTGAATTATATAGATCGTTCTATCGACTCAAATAAATATTTCATACATTCCTCTAAATTGTATGTGTTCTTTAAATCAATTCCGAAAGCTCTTAAAAAAAAGCCCAGTGGGCGTTATATCCTATTTTAAAAATTTTAATAAAAGGGAATTTAATATTATTCAGTATGTACAAAAAACTTATTTATTCAATAAATTCTGGGTAATTCAATATTATTTAATAATTAAAAAAAACGAATGCCAACATATAGAGAAAGGACTTGTTGTTCGTCAGATAAAAAATGATTTGTTACATAGATGACTTTAAGTTAATTTTTTTAATTTAACATTTCGATCCACTGCCGTTGGAAATAATTGAAGAAATCTTTAAAAATGTTCGCAGAGCTCTTTTACAACTCCTTATTGTTATACGCCCCTTGTTTACATTTATTGAAAGAATTTTCAATTTCCTGATAAGGGAGTAGAGGCAACACCAAAATAATTTTTAATACTCTGCGTGCGAACATCATCACTTGTCCTAATCTTTCTGGCGAGCTCAGACATTTTAGCTATCTTTTTGCTAACCGATTGGCAAAAATGGAACCAGCATCCTTTTAACCGTGAATCCGGAAAAATCTTTAAAAGTGCGTTCCGAAGTGCTTTCTTGAAATCCGTTGTGAATGTTTTCGGGTTCATATCCAAAAGATTTGAATTTATAAAACTAAATATATGTTCGTAGAACTTTTGATTTTTTTTGGACATTAGTACGAAGGCAAATGGAAACACCTGAAATAGAAATCGTTTATTATACCGATCGACTTGGAATCACTTTCTGAGTATGTTCGTCTGTCCGTCTGTCTGTGCATCAAAAAACAAAAATAGCTACAATAACGGTTCTTTTTCTGTTTGAAACGTTCTCCTCGCCCAAATATAAGATATTGTAACAAAATAATTTTGGGAGTTAAGTCCGTTTTAAGGGCGGTCATAACGCACAAAAAAATTGGGCTTTGTGTCCGGAACTTCATTGGGCATTATGTCCGTTTTCAAGGCGGCCATAACGCCCAAAAACAAAATGGGCGTTATGTCCGTTTCAGGGGAGGTCATAACGCCAAAAAAAAAATTGGGCGTTATGGCCGTGGCACCGAGTATTTATGCTAATGGATAAATATTTTTCAAAATTTTTCCTTAAACGAATAGTTCTCTTCGTATGAGCTGCGGTATCAAATACATTACTTGACGTGGTTATTTTTGAGTTGAAATACCAGAGGTAAGGAATATTTCTTATTCGTTTGGCAGAAGCTAGTCTTCTTAGAGCTGGTGTTTTAGAGCTGAACCTAGCTGAGTTATTGGTTTAGCAACCACGAAATCGCAATACAAGGAGCTGAGCTGGAAAGTAATTGTATTTGCCATAACTTTTTGTAACAGATTATCTTATGCAGGAGAATATCCTAGTTACAAATCAATAACGATTTAAAGACCAAAATAAAACAAACGAATATATGATGTTTTATTAATAAGAGTTACAAAAATTAAGATACATATATTTACATTACAATAACTTTACTTAGACATAAAATCCAATGACATCCTCCTTCGATTTTTTTTTAGCTGAAGATGATTTTTATTCCTCTAATTTGCATAAACACATTCCATCGGGACCTGTTACAAAGATATTTAAAACCAGTAAGGAAAGGCTAAAGTCGGGCGGTGCCGACTATATAATACCCTAAACCACTCTCGTAATATTGAATTACTCTGATATATACAATACCCTGTACCACAGTGTGGTGTAGGGTATAAAAACGATTGGATCTAAAGAGCCAAATCGGATGAAACATATATATGGGAGCTATAGCTAAATCTTAACCGATTTTCTTCAAATTCGGTAGTGTTGGTTCATGGATCAAGAAACTCTACCATTCTAAATTTCAAAATGATTGGATGTAAAATACAGCTTCTACAGGACTAAAGGGCCAAATCGGACGAAACATGTATATGGGAGCTATAGCTAAATCTTAACCGATTTTCTTCAAATTCGGTAGTGTTGGTTCATGGATCAATAAACTCTACCGTTCTAAATTTAAAAACGATTGGATGTAAAATACAGCTTCTATAGAACTAAAGGGCCCAATCGGACGAAACATATATATGGGAGCTATAGCTAAATCTTAACCGATTTTCTTCAAATTCGGTAGTGTTGGTTCATGGATCAAGAAACTCTACCATTCAAAATTTCAAAATGATTGGATGTAAAATACAGCTTCTTCAGGACTAAAGAGCAAAATCGGACGAAACATATATATGGGAGCTATAGCTAAATCTTAACCGATTTTCTTCAAATTCGGCAATGTTGGCTCATGGATAAGGAAATTCTACCATTCTAAATTTCAAAACTATCGGATGTAAAATACAGCTTCTATAGGACTAAAGCGCCAAATCGGACGAAACATATATATGGGAGCTATAGCTAAATCTTAACCGATTTTCTTCAAATTCGGCAATGTTAGTTCATGGATCAAGAAACTCTACCATTCTAAATTTCAAAACGATTGGATGTAAAATACAGCTTCTATAGGACTAAAGGGCCAAATCGGACTAAAGATATATATGGGAGCTATATCTAAATCTCAACCGATTTCAACCAAATTCAATAGCGATCTTAACAGCCGCGAAATACTCTAAACCGCAAAATTTCAGAACGATCCGAGTGAAATTACGACCTGTAGTCGACGAACAACTTTACATGGACAGACGGACGGACGGGCGGACGGCCGAAAGGGCGGACGGACGGACAGACATCGTTAAATTGACTCAGCTAGTGATTCTGAGTCGATCGTTATACTTTAAGGTGGGTCTAGCTGTGTTATTTTCAGGTGTTACAAACATCTGCCGTGAAACAAACTTATAATACCCTGTACCACAGTATGGTGTAGGGTATAAATATATATTAATATAAAATTTAAATTCGAAATTTAACATTTAACTTTGTTCTCCATCTTTTTAAATAGATACAGGAGCTTGAATGATTCAAAATCTGAAGCCTTTAACAAGCCTTTTTCACAATTTAGACGTAATTCGAATATTTTTTATTTTTGATAAAGGCGTAAAGTTATTTCAAATGAACAACAGAATTTAAACAAGTAAAAGCGTTAAGTTCGGCCATGCCGAATCTTATATACCCTCCACCATGGATACCATTTGATCTCACAAAATAAACCGAAAGAAAACCAGTAAGGAAAGGCTAAAGTCGGGCGGGGCCGACTATATAATACCCTACACCACTCTCGTAATATTGAATAACTCTGATATATAAATTTTGTAATTCATGTATAAATTGTTTACATAAATTTACTTTTGAGACATTTTATACTTAAATAATACCCTGTACCACAGTGTGGTGTAGGGTATAAAACCGATTGGATCTAAAGAGCCAAATCGGATGGGAGCTATAGCTAAATCTTTCGGCAATGTTGGTTCATGGATCAAGAAACTCTACCATTCTAAATTTCAAAACGATTGGATGTAAAATATAGCTTCTATAGAACTAAAGGGCCAAATCGGACGAAACATATATATGGGAGCTATAGCTAAATCTTAACCGATTTTCTTCAAATTCGGTAGTGTTGGTTCATGGATCAATAAACTATACCATTCTAAATTTCAAAACAATTTGATGTAAAATACAGCTTCTATAGAACTAAAGGGCCAAATCGGACGAAACATATATATGGGAGCTATAGCTTAATCTCAACCGATTTTCTTCAAATTCTGTAGTGTTGGTTCATGGATCAAGAAACTCTACCATTCTAAATTTCAAAATGATTGGATGTAAAATACAGCTTCTTCAGGACTAAAGAGCAAAATCGGACGAAACATATATATGGGAGCTATAGCTAAATCTTAACCGATTTTCAACAAATTCGGCAATGTTGGTTCATGGATCAAGAAACTCTACCATTCTAAATTTCAAAACGATTGGATGTAAAATACAGCTTCTTCAGGACTAAAGAGCAAAATCGGACGAAACATATATATGGGAGCTATAGCTCAATCTCAACCGATTTTCTTCAAATTCTGTAGTGTTGGTTCATGGATCAAGAAACTCTACCACTCTAAATTTCAAAACGATCGGATGTAAATACAGCTTCTATAGGACTAAAGGGCCAAATCGGACGAAACATATATATGGGAGCTATAGCTAAATCTTAACCGATTTTCTTCAAATTCAACAATGTTGGTTCATGGATCAAGAAACTCTACCATTCTAAATTTCAAATCGATTGGATGTAAAATACAGCTTCTATAGGACTAAAGGGCCAAATCGGACGAAAGATATATGTTCAGTTCTCTGAACTGAATTGAGTCGGCTAGATTTAGGTATGAATTTACAACATGTTTGTGTATGAAATGTGAGGGAATTCAAAGAAATTCCCATTTTTTTAGTTATTCTGACATCGACCCAGCCATGCACACTAGATAAGCGCAGTGCGTTGGTCGTTGTTGTATTTACATTGATGAGCTATTTATAGACTGTAGTGCACTGAGCCAAAAATTAACCTTATATAAGGTTAACTTAACCATAAATAAACATGATTTGGAGTCTACGTTATATAAGGTTAATTTGAACATTTTCTTGTTGACTGGTATTTAACAATAATAATATTTAATTTAACTATTCCATGGTTGAATTTTTTAACCATGAAAATTGTTAATATTATAATAATAATTGTTACTTTAACAATGCATTTTTGAATTTTTTAACCATGAAAATTGTTAATATTAACATTTCATAGTTAATTTATTGAAACAATGCATGTTCAATTTAACAATGAAATTGTTAATATTATTAACTATGAAGATTGTTATTGAAACCTTTTTTATTGTTAATTTCACTATTTAGTGGTTACTTCATGTAACCAGAAACATAGTTGTTTCAATAATTTTTAATATTTATATCAAATAAAACAAGAAAAATTTTACTTTCGCATTTTTATTTTATTTACAAAATATATGTTAATATATATATGTATAAGGAACACCTGAAAAGAAAAAAAAAACAAAAAGGTTAGAAAATATAAGTATAAATGTAAAAAAGGGTGCAATTCTAAGAAGATCTTTTGACTTTTTACCTAAATTCTGTAGTTCAAAGAGCATAAGCTTTTACCGATGGGCTGATCTGATGGAAAAATCTGCTCTGTGACTATAAGTTGAGTGCCTACGTTTCTGTGCTTGACCAACATGTGATCAGTCCCCGCTCAAAAGGTGCCGTCCACGTAAACTCCCTGAATCTTTCGATTATTAAGGGCCCAGGACGGTTAGGCACTTAGTTTGGGGTACTGAGCTTAGTCCGATCTTACGGCAAACTTATAGGAGAGAGGAGATTAATAACAAAGGCAATCTGATAGAAAGCCGATGTCCCACCAAAATCATAATCGGAATAGATATAAAAATCAAGGATTGGGTAAGTCAATGGATGATACTTCAAGGAAGTGCACTGAAGTGTATATTAAAAACAAGTAAGAAAGTTTCAGTCGGGTAAACCGACCAAGGTATAGTTGTTATTAAATAATCAATATTTCACTAAATGTTAACCCTTTGTGTGGGAGGTACCAGAAGGAATGGACCAATATGGCCCATCTTTGAACTTAACCGGAGATAGAAAAAAATATCACCGTATACCAAATTTGAAGTGAATCGGTTTCTCTTTTCGAGAGTTATCGTGCGCACTAGCCAGCAGACAGACGGACGGACATATCTCATTCGACTTAAAATGACCCAAAACTAATATGCGCTGAACATACTTATGGTCTTAGATCACTCCTTCAATGTGTTACACTTTTGGCCCGTTGCAAATGATATATACCCTCGTATTACTAAAGTGAGGGTATAAAAAAACAAATGTATGCATGCATACCACTTTTCCTGTAATTACTTCGCACACTACAACTAGTATTGATACAGCTTATCAACAGTTTCTAGTATTGGCACAACTTACAAGCAGATTCAAGGCCGGACTCCCAGCACAAGCAGCCGCAAGCCACAGAAAAAGAAACAACTGAAAAGAAAAAAACAAAAACATCGTTTATATGTATGTATGTAGGTATTACGAAAGCACTTCTAACAACATATGTATGTATGTACATTTAACAGTATCAACATCGCACAACAAAAAAAACTAACGTATGTATGTACGGCGTACACATCACTTCTCTCCGTACACATCACTTCTCTCCGTACACATCACTTCTCTCCGTAAGTTTGCTTGCTGCTGCATATACTTACGTACATACATTGTTGTTTTTTCATGCTCAGTTAATGCGACAGCGTGTACATATTTTTTTCTACTCTTAACCACTGAATTTCACAATTGTAATGGGATAATCACAAATAATAATATTAATATTACATTCGCCTTTACTATAATTAAACAGGCACAAAACACTATTAACATTTTTACACACATATTTTATTATTTCACTTTTTAAATACACATATGTACATACATACTTATGAATGTAGTTCTTTACAAAATGTTTTACTACTTACCTCTTTACCAACAGCTTCCGACAACAGCACTTGTGCCATCGACTATTCAACACCAACTGAACTCCCGCACTCGATCAAGCACCGAAGCTGGCATTTGGTGGTGTTTTCAATGAGCGAGATAAATTCTCTTATGACGACAGTCGCATTCGTTTCAACTTCGTTTAACTTAATACTCAACTTCGTCTAACACAAAGCAGTTGAAAAACGTCGACCACAACAGAGCCGAATTGTTGTTTATCTCGCACATTTTTCTGCCTCTCTTTCAAAAAAACCAACCATATATAATGTTAACTTAACCATTTTTCATGTACATTTGAACTTATATAAGGTTATTTTTGTCTTCGTAATCAAACATTTACCATGAAAAATTTAACCAGACACATGGTTAAAAAAATCATTGTATTTTCGGCTCTGTGTGATGATAAGGGAAACATGTGTTGTGACCTTATGTCTTCTCGTTTCTTCGCAGGTAGAAAAATAGGTTAAGATTTCTGTCACTAGTAAGTAAGTAAGATTAAAATATTGTAAATAAAATTATTTCCTTTCTAGAACTCAAACGTGTCACATCAATTTTCATGTCTGCTAGCTCTGCTACAAACAATATATATGGGAGCTATGTCTAAATCTGAACTGATTTCAACCAAATTCAATAGCGATCTTAACAGCTGCGAAATACTCTAAACTTCAAGACATCGTTAAATCGAATCAGCTAGTGATTCTGAGTCGATCGGTATACTTTAAGGTGGGTCTAGCCATGTTATTTTCAGGTGTTACAAACATCTGCCGTGAAACAAACTTATAATACCCTGTACCACAGAGTGGTGTAGGGTATAACCAGTAAGGAAAGGCTAAAGTCGGGCGGTGCCGACTATATAATACCCTACACCACTCTCGTAATATTGAATAACTCTGATATATAAATTTTTTAATTCATGTATAAATTGTTTACATAAATTTACTTTTGGGACATTTTATACTTAAATAATACCCTGTACCACAGTGTGGTGTAGGGTATAAAAACGATTGGATCTAAAGAGCCAACTCGGATGAAACATATATATGGGAGCTATAGCTAAATCTTAACCGATTTTCTTCAAATTCGGTAGTGTTGGTTCATGGATCAAGAAACTCTACCATTCTAAATTTCAAAACGATTGGATGTAAAATACAGCTTCTACAGGACTAAAGGGCCAAATCGGACGAAACATGTATATGGGAGCTATAGCTAAATCTTAACCGATTTTCTTCAAATTCGGTAGTGTTGGTTTATGGATCCATAAACTCTACCGTTATAAATTTAAAAACGATTGGATGTAAAATACAGCTTCTATAGAACTAAAGGGCCCAATCGGACGAAACATATATATGGGAGCTATAGCTAAATCTTAACCGATTTTCTTCAAATTCGGTTGTGTTGGTTCATGGATCAAGAAACTCTACCATTCTAAATTTCAAAATGATTGGATGTAAAATACAGTTTCTTCAGGACTAAAGAGCAAAATCGGACGAAACATATATATGGGAGCTATAGCTAAATCTTAACCGATTTTCTGCAAATTCGGCAATGTTGGTTCATGGATCAAGAAACTCTACCATTCTAAATTTCAAAACGATTGGATGTAAAATACAGCTTTTATAGGACTAAATGGCCAAATCGGACGAAACATATATATGGGAGCTATAGCTAAATCTTAACCGATTTTCTTCAAATTCGGTAGTGTTGGTTCATGGATCAAGAAACTCTACCATTCTAAATTTCAAAATGATTGGATGTAAAATACAGCTTCTACAGGACTAAAGAGCAAAATCGGACGAAACATATATATGGGAGCTATAGCTAAATCTTAACCGATTTTCTTCAAATTCGGCAATGTTGGTTCATGGATAAGGAAATTCTACCATTCTAAATTTCAAAACGATCGGATGTAAAATATAGCTTCTATAGGACTAAAGCGCCAAATCGGACGAAACATATATATGGGAGCTATAGCTAAATCTTAACCGATTTTCTTCAAATTCGGCAATGTTGGTTCATGGATCAAGAAACTCTACCATTCAAAATTTCAAAACGATTGGATGTAAAATACAGCTTCTATAGGACTAAAGGGCCAAATCGGACTAAAGATATATATGGGAGCTATATCTAAATCTCAACCGATTTCAACCAAATTACATACAGCTTCTACAGGACTAAAGGCCCAAATCGGACGAAACATGTATATGGGAGCTATAGCTAAATCGTAAACGATTTTCTTCAAATTCGGTAGTGTTGGTTCATGGATCAAGAAACTCTACCATTCTAAATTTTAAAATGATTGGATGTAAAATACAGTTTCTTCAGGACTAAAGAGCAAAATCGGACGAAACATATATATGGGAGCTATAGCTAAATCTTAACCGATTTTCTGCAAATTCGGCAATGTTGGTTCATGGATCAAGAAACTCTACCATTCTAAATTTCAAAACGATTGGATGTAAAATACAGCTTTTATAGGACTAAATGGCCAAATCGGACGAAACAAATATATGGGAGCTATAGCTAAATCTTAACCGATTTTCTTCAAATTCGGTAGTGTTGGTTCATGGATCAAGAAACTCTACCATTCTAAATTTCAAAATGATTGGATGTAAAATACAGCTTCTACAGGACTAAAGAGCAAAATCGGACGAAACATATATATGGGAGCTATAGCTAAACCTTAACCGATTTTCTTCAAATTCGGCAATGTTGGTTCATGGATAAGGAAATTCTACCATTCTAAATTTCAAAACGATCGGATGTAAAATATAGCTTCTATAGGACTAAAGCGCCAAATCGGACGAAACATATATATGGGAGCTATAGCTAAATCTTAACCGATTTTCTTCAAATTCGGCAATGTTGGTTCATGGATCAAGAAACTCTACCATTCAAAATTTCAAAACGATTGGATGTAAAATACAGCTTCTATAGGACTAAAGGGCCAAATCGGACTAAAGATATATATGGGAGCTATATCTAAATCTCAACCGATTTCAACCGAATTAAATACAGCTTCTATAGAACTAAAGGGCCCAATCGGACGATACATATATATGGGAGCTATAGCTAAATCGTAAACGATTTTCTTCAAATTCGGTAGTGTTGGTTCATGGATCAAGAAACTCTACCATTCTAAATTTCAAAATGATTGGATGTAAAATACAGTTTCTTCAGGACTAAAGAGCAAAATCCGACGAAACATATATATGGGAGCTATAGCTAAATCTTAACCGATTTTCTGCAAATTCGGCAATGTTGGTTCATGGATCAAGAAACGCTACCATTCTAAATTTCAAAACGATTGGATGTAAAATACAGCTTTTATAGGACTAAATGGCCAAATCGGACGAAACAAATATATGGGAGCTATAGCTAAATCTTAACCGATTTTCTTCAAATTCGGTAGTGTTGGTTCATGGATCAAGAAACTCTACCATTCTAAATTTCAAAATGATTGGATGTAAAATACAGCTTCTACAGGACTAAAGAGCAAAATCGGACGAAACATATATATGGGAGCTATAGCTAAACCTTAACCGATTTTCTTCAAATTCGGCAATGTTGGTTCATGGATAAGGAAATTCTACCATTCTAAATTTCAAAACGATCGGATGTAAAATATAGCTTCTATAGGACTAAAGCGCCAAATCGGACGAAACATATATATGGGAGCTATAGCTAAATCTTAACCGATTTTCTTCAAATTCGGCAATGTTGGTTCATGGATCAAGAAACTCTACCATTCAAAATTTCAAAACGATTGGATGTAAAATACAGCTTCTATAGGACTAAAGGGCCAAATCGGACTAAAGATATATATGGGAGCTATATCTAAATCTCAACCGATTTCAACCGAATTAAATACAGCTTCTATAGAACTAAAGGGCCCAATCGGACGATACATATATATGGGAGCTATAGCTAAATCGTAAACGATTTTCTTCAAATTCGGTAGTGTTGGTTCATGGATCAAGAAACTCTACCATTCTAAATTTCAAAATGATTGGATGTAAAATACAGTTTCTTCAGGACTAAAGAGCAAAATCCGACGAAACATATATATGGGAGCTATAGCTAAATCTTAACCGATTTTCTGCAAATTCGGCAATGTTGGTTCATGGATCAAGAAACGCTACCATTCTAAATTTCAAAACGATTGGATGTAAAATACAGCTTTTATAGGACTAAATGGCCAAATCGGACGAAACATATATATGGGAGCTATAGCTAAATCTTAACCGATTTTCTTCAAATTCGGTAGTGTTGGTTCATGGATCAAGAAACTCTACCATTCTAAATTTCAAAATGATTGGATGTAAAATACAGCTTCTACAGGACTAAAGAGCAAAATCGGACGAAACATATATATGGGAGCTATAGCTAAATCTTACCCGATTTTCTTCAAATTCGGCAATGTTGGTTCATGGATAAGGAAATTCTACCATTCTAAATTTCAAAACGATCGGATGTAAAATAAAGCTTCTATAGGACTAAAGCGCCAAATCGGACGAAATATATATATGGGAGCTATAGCTAAATCTTAACCGATTTTCTTCAAATTCGGCAATGTTGGTTCATGGATCAAGAAACTCTACCATTCTACATTTCAAAACGATTGGATGTAAAATTCAGCTTCTATAGGACTAAAGGCCAAATCGGACTAAAGATATATATGGGAGCTATATCTAAATCTCAACCGATTTCAACCAAATTCAATAGCGATGTTAACAGCCGCGAAATACTCTAAACTGCAAAATTTCAGAACGATCGGAGTGAAATTACGACAACTTTACATGGACAGACGGACGGACGGGCGGACGGACGGAAGGACATCGTTAAATAGACTCAGCTAGTGATTCTGAGTCGATCGGTATACTTTAAGGTGGGTCTAGCTGTGTTATTTTCAGGTGTTACAAACATCTGCCGTGAAACAAACTTATAATACCCTGTACCACAGTGTGGTGTAGGGTATAAATATATATTAATATAAAATTTAAATTCGAAATTTAACATTTAACTTAGTTCTCCATCTTTTTAAATAGATGCAGGAGCTTGAATGATTCAAAATCTGCCTTTTCACAATTTAGACGTAATTCGAAATTTTTTTATATTTGATAAAGGCGTAAAGTTATTTCAAATGAACAACAGAATTTAAACAAGTAAAAGCGTTAAGTTCGGCCATGCCGAATCTTATATACCCTCCACCATGGATAGCATGTGACCTCACTAAATAAACCGAAAGAAAACCAGTAAGGAAAGGCTAAAGTCGGGCGGGGCCGACTATATAATACCCTACACCACTCTCGTAATATTGAATAACTCTGATATATACATTTTGTAATTCATGTATAAATTGTTTACATAAATTTACTTTTGGGACATTTTATACTTAAATAATACCCTGTACCACAGTGTGGTGTAGGGCATAAAAACGATTGGATCTAAAGAGCCAAATCGGATGAAACATATATATGGGAGCTATAGCTAAATCTTTCGACAATGTTGGTTCATGGATCAAGAAACTCTACCATTCTAAATTGGATGTAAAATATAGCTTCTATAGAACTAAAGGGCCAAATCGGACGAAACATATATATGGGAGCTGTAGCTAAATCTTAACCGATTTTCTTCAAATTCGGTAGTGTTGGTTCATGGATCAATAAACTCTACCATTCTAAATTTCAAAACAATTTGATGTAAAATACAGCTTCTATAGAATTAAGGGCCAAATCGGACGAAACATATATATGGGAGCTATAGCTTAAACTCAACCGATTTTCTTCAAATTCTGTAGTGTTGGTTAATGGATCAAGAAACTCTACCATTCTAAATTTCAAAATGATTGGATGTAAAATACAGCTTCTTCAGGACTAAAGAGCAAAATCGGACGAAACATATATATGGGAGCTATAGCTAAATCTTAACCGATTTTCTTCAAATTCGGCAATGTTGGTTCATGGATCAAGAAACTCTACAATTCTAAATTTCAAAACGATTGGATGTAAAATACAGCTTCTTCAGGACTAAAGAGCAAAATCGGACGAAACATATATATGGGAGCTACAGCTTAATCTCAACCGATTTTCTTCAAATTCTGTAGTGTTGGTTCATGGATCAAGAATTCGGCTATGTTGGTTCATGGATCAAGAAACTCTACCATTCTAAATTTCAAAACGATTGGATGTAAAATTCAGCTTCTATAGGACTAAAGGGCCAAATCGGACTAAAGATATATATGGGAGCTATATCTAAATCTCAACCGATTTCAAGCAAATTCAATAGCGATGTTAACAGCCGCGAAATACTCTAAACTGCAAAATTTCAGAACGATCGGAGTGAAATTACGACAACTTTACATGGACAGACGGACGGACGGGCGGACGGACGGAAGGACATCGTTAAATCGACTCAGCTAGTGATTCTGAGTCGATCGGTATACTTTAAGGTGGGTCTAGCTGTGTTATTTTCAGGTGTTACAAACATCTGCCGTGAAACAAACTTATAATACTCTGTACCACAGTGTGCTGTAGGGTATAAATATATATTAATATAAAATTAAAATTCGAAATTTAACATTTAACTTAGTTCTCCATCTTTTTAAATAGATACAGGAGCTTGAATGATTCAAAATCTGAAGCCGCTAACAAGCCATTTTCACAATTTAGACGTAATTCGAAATTTTTTATATTTGATAAAGGCGTAAAGTTATTTCAAATGAACAACAGAATTTAAACAAGTAAAAGCGTTAAGTTCGGCCATGCCGAATCTTATATACCCTCCACCATGGATAGCATGTGACCTCACTAAATAAACCCAAAGAAAACCAGTAAGGAAAGGCTAAAGTCGGGCGGGGCCGACTATATAATACCCTACACCACTCACGTAATATTGAATAACTCTGATATATAAATTTTGTAATTCATGTATAAATTGTTTACATAAATTTACTTTTGGGACATTTTATACTTAAATAATACCCTGTACCACAGTGTGGTGTAGGGTATAAAAACGATTGGATCTAAAGAGCCAAATCGGATGAAACATATATATGGGAGCTATAGCTAAATCTTTCGGCAATGTTGGTTCATGGATCAAGAAACTCAACCATTCTAAATTTCAAAACGATTGGATGTAAAATATAGCTTCTATAGAACTAAAGGGCCAAATCGGACGAAACATATTAGGTTAGGTTAGGTTGAAGAGAGGAGACGTTTAAACGTCTCATGTCCATGGACATACACTTAAGCCAGTGGTTCGGCCTGTTGTGCGCTCCTTATTTATGATCTTTTTATACCTCACGAGTTACAGAAAATCGGTACTAGACACGAATTTTCTCAGTATCTTCCAGTCATATTCTCTGAGATGAGTCAAGTCTGGTAATATGTCGGACCCGAAATGTTGGGATCTTGCATGTGTGAAAGCCGGGCAGTGACACAGAAAATGTTCCATCGTTTCGATGTTTTCTCTGCATGCCCTGCATTCGTCGTTTCCTGCTAGTCCTATGCGATGAAGATGTGCTTGTAAGCTTGAGTGTCCCGTTAGAACACTCATCATCTTACTAATATCGATCTTGTTTAGTTTCAGAAGACTTCTTGTTTTCTTTTCATTTGGGTCACCCCACAGTATCTTTGCAGTTGCTCCTACTGTTGCGCTATTCCACATAGTTTTATGAGCCATCACTGCCCAGTGCTTCAACTCATTTTTCGTGGCTTCAAAAGGTTTCCAATTTTTCAAGTTTATTACTCGAAGTTCTCTGCCCTTTGAAGCCAAGTTGTTTGCCCGTTCATTTCCAATCACTCCGTTGTGTCCTGGTACCCAGCAAATACGCAATTGACCATGGGCTGAGTAATCATTTATCGTTCTTTTACAGTCCAACACAGTTCTGGATTTGACCCTTTCCGATGTTATTGCTTTAATCGCCATTTGGCTATCTGTGAAGATGTTGGCATATTTAGGCTTTGTCGTGTTACTGAGCCAGTTCACACACTCCGTGATTGCTCGAACTTCTGCTTGAAATACCGTGTTATGGTCAGGGAGGCGGAAGTGAAGTTCGACTTCTGGTTCATCAATAAAAAGTCCCAGACCCGTCCTTCCTCCTCGCTTGGACCCATCCGTGTAGCAGCTGGTTCCCACTGGCACATGGGCCAAAGTTCCATTTTCCCATGAGCGTCTGTCTGGCACAAACGTATCACAGTTAGCTGTAAGCCGCACTTCAGGAATGCGATCCGAGATTTCGGGCGTTTGAATGTGACCAACTAGATATTCTAAAATCTTCTGATGGTACGACTTGTGGTCTCGATTTATCCATTCACCCATCACTTGTAGACGTCTTGCTGTGAGGGATGTCTACGGATGTCTATTGGTTGGATGTGCAGTATAGTCTCCAACGCTTTTGTTGGTGCAGTTCTAAATGCCCCGCTTATGCCTAGACAGCACATACGTTGAATTTTTTGCAAAGGTATTACGTTGCACTTCTTGTCCATTGATGTCCACCACACTACAGAGGCGTAGGTGATTATTGGTCTAATCACGCTCATGTAAAGTGAGTCATATTTGGACGTAGTCCCCATTTTAAACCTATAGCTCTTCTGCACAACGACCAACATCTGTGTGCCTTTGTAACTCTTTCTTCAAGATGATCTTTCCAGTACAGTTTCTGATCCAAGATTACTCCCAAGTATTTTACCTTTTTAGTTATAGCAATTGTCTTATTCAGGAATCGAGGCGGGGTAAAACGTGGGATCTTCGTTTTCCTTGTAAATAGACATATTTCTGTTTTGTCTGGGTTAACATTTAATCCCCTTGGTTGTGCCCAGTTATATGCTATGTTAAGTACCTCTTCAGCTCTTCTGCATAATAGATTTGGATGAAAGCCCCTTAGAAGTATTACAACGTCGTCTGCATAACAGACTGGTTTAAGTCCTTCATTGGTGAGGGCTTTTAGGAGACTGTGTATCGTCGTAACCCATAGAAGAGGCGATAAAATGCCCCCCTGAGGTATACCACGATTTACCTTGTCTCTAATTTTTACGTCATATGACCCACAAATAATCCACCTATTCCTTAGCATATTGTTGATCCAGTTTTTCAGCGCCCGGTCAACCTGAAACTCGTCTAAGGACTGGATAAGTGTATCGGTCTGTACATTGTTAAATGCGGCCTCAATGTCTATGCAAACAGCAAGTGTATACATTTCTTTACTGAAGGACTCTTCTATGTGGTGCACTACCTCATGCAGAGCTGTTTCCACTGATCTTCCTTTGACATAGGCGTGTTGTTTGAATTTTAGCCTGTCATCCGCTATTTTACCTTTGACCATGTCATCAATTATTCGCTCCATTGTTTTTAACAGGAAAGAAGTAAGGCTAATGGGTCGATAAGCCTTTGGGGTCGTGTAACTCGCCTTGCCAGGCTTTGGTATAAAGACCACCCTTGATTCCTGCCAGTTTTTTGGGGTATACGAATGGGTTAGGCATGCAGTGAACACTCCAGCCAGATGAGTTGATACCAGATCCACCTCATCCACAGCCTTAAAGGGAGAGAAACTTTTTATCGCTTCTTTAACCATACCATCTGTTATATCCGTAATAGGTACTTGATGCAATACATTTTCATTCTGTAACTGTTCCTCTGTTGGTCCAGCATTACCAGTCGGAAAATGAGTTTTCATCAAGAGCCTTACGGTATCCTCTATAGTTTCCATCCTTTTACCCGTTTCATCCACCAGTGTTTCGGTTTGGACATGAGTTTTTGAGAGGAACTTTTTCATTTTAGACATGCTGTTAACGCTGTCTACCTGTTCACAGAAAAGCCTCCAGGAGATACGTTTCGCCGATCTAACGATTTTATTGTATTCTTTGAGTCTTCTGTGGTAGTCGTCCCAATATACTGATTGTTTTTTACGTCGAGCTCTATTGTAAAGTCTGCGGACATCTTTGGCAATAGAGCGAATTTGTCCTGTCATCCAGGGTTTCTCAAAGGCAGATTTCCTTTCTCGAAGTGGGCAACTATCTTCGAATGATTTTACAAGAGCCTCGGTAATCTTCTTAACATTGATATCAATGTCTTCTGCACATAGATAATCGCGTGTAGGCTGCCCCAATCGATTTCTAAGTAGATTTCCGAATTTAGTCCAGTCGGTCTTAGCCTTATTACGGAAACTTATGGGGTTTGGCGGTGGCCGTGCAATTTTAAACCTTATATAACGGTGGTCTGAATAGGAGTGTTCATCCGAAACCCTCCACTCATGAATCTCATCAATAAGATTTTCTGAACATATCGTTATATCTAATACTTCTTCCCTAATTTTGTTAACAAAGGTTGCAGTGTTTCCTATGTTAAGAGTTATGAGGTCATTTGTATTCAAAAATTCGATAACGGCGTGTCCCCTTTTATTGGTGTTAGTACTACCCCAAGCGATATGATGGGAGTTGGCGTCACATCCAGCTAATAACTCATTACTTGTGTGTTTGGATTCCCTCACCAGACGTTGTAATTCCGACGTAGGTGGCAAAGTCGGCGCATCGAATGGCAGATATATTGACGCCAGGAACATATTTCCATTACCTTTCCTCGGCACCGTTGCGTCCGATGTTGACAACTCTGGAGAGAAAATAAAACATAAGTTTTTATGGCACAGAATACAAGTCCTTGGACGAGTACCTGTGTTAGCGTAGAAAAGGTTATAGTTCACATGGCTTAATCCAGTAACCCTATTGCTAGTTGTCCATGGTTCCTGGATCAAAGCAATATGAACCCTGCCTTTATTTATGATGTCCATCAGAGCGTTGGATGCTGTCTCGCTCCGGTGGAGGTTTATCTGGATGACCTCAATCATTGTCCTTCCAGTAAAAGTTTCTTTTGGGAGTCTATCCTATCTGGTGGCACCCCCTCTTTATTTGGTAGTGGGTCATTCTCCTCCTTTCGTTCACTACCTATTACACCATCTTCCAGTCGACAATTTTGGGAGGCGGTGTTATTTTTTGTCGCTCCCTCATTGGTTTGAATCGTTTTGTGGCTCTTTTTATTTTGATCACCACCTTTGCTGGGAAATTCCTGCAAAAGTGGCGGTACTATTGGTGAACTGGTGGTGTTATTGACTACTTCCACATCAGTTTTTGGCAGTGTCTCACTTGTCTCCATCCGTTCAATACCAGTGTTTGCCTCTTCAGACAGTATATTTGGACTCGATTCATTTGTCCTGCCAATCGGGACCTTTCCGATTTTGAAAAAGACTGTCCAGATCAAGAAGTACGCCATGCCCTTCGCCATGACAAGATTGTTCTTGGATTCTGGGTCTATTCCTAACACGAGGAGAGTACCCTCGGTATCATCCTTCCTATAGAAGACTTCCCACTTTCTCACGGAAAGTTTTGAATTCTGTTCGCCAATGATGTCGAGTATGTACTCTGATGAGAACTTACTGGGACATCCCTTAACATATAGGGTCGTTTTTATGAGTTCAAGAATGTCGCTTTTCCTTACCAATTTTAGCTTTGCGCCGTCCCAAGGTGAGGGGAAGCTATCCACAAGTTTTACGAGGACACCAGCGCAGCGTTGTGATGCCAGCCTTAGCATCAAAACACCCCTCTCAAACTTGCAACACATTACTTCGATTGGTGGTTCATCCTTAGATTCGAGGACGTATTCCGCTACCCTCGTATAGACCAAATCTTCGAAGTTACTCTTTTGATCTTCGGGGATTCTGCCAGATGCACTACTGCTATCAATTATGGCGTAGCATAGATCGTCTCGAAAATGTTGTTTAGCTATATTAGAATAAGACGGTGGCTTCTTACCCTTCTTTATGGCCAATTGATTTTTCCGTGTCTGTAGAGTCTTTTTGGTTAAAGCCTCATCCTTAACGGATGATTCCGTTGACTTGAACTGCGTTTTTGGGTCAACTCTCCCGCCCACAATCGAAGGACCCAGACTAGAGACCTCCTTTTGTGTGGTTACGTTAGGCTTATCCGAATTACTGGAAGACGGCGAGCCCTGTTTCTTCTTAGTCACTTTTACAGCGCTATGTTCTTCGGGAGACCTGACTCTTTTAGCGGCCTCCATGTTTGTATTGGAGGTAGAATTGTCAGGTTCATCCCGTAATAGGTTCTGTCGGTTCAACTTATTCAGTTTCCTTCTTTGTGCCCCTGACAGTCTCTTTGAGTTAGCAACAATAGTGATATTGTTTTCATTTGATGATTCAGAGTCAGAGTCCCCAATGGCTTTTGAAGGCTGGGGTTGCTTAAAGCCCCGGCTGGGTTCTGCTTCATCTGTCTTATCATTTGTTTTGCCTGCGGCTGGATGTGCTCTTGTTTCATTTTCGACTACGGGATCCAAGGCACCAAAGCTCGTAGAAGTTGCTTGCTCACGATTGTTCGATAACGACGACTCGTGAGTGAATTAACGCTTGTCGCCGGCACTGGGTTTTCCCTCCCCTGCGCCGTAATCTCCTTCGTCTTTTTTGGTTTAATCATAAATTGGTTGGGGGAGACACCCCCATAGCCAGTATTAGCCCGTAATAGGTACGTCGGTATAGGCCTTCCAGACTGAGCTCAGAAATATCTGTCCAGAGACCTATGCATCCAATTCAACCTACGCTTTATAAACAACAAACCTCCTGGTTGCGTAGTAGGTAGGTGAATAGGTATTGCGTAATAGGTTAAAAACTATCCGCTCTGCGATAACACGTCCGTTCGCTACGACAGGCGGCGACTGACTATATATGGGAGCTATATCTAAATCTTAACCGATTTTCTTCAAATTCGGTAGTGTTGGTTCATGGATCAATAAACTCTACCATTCTAAATTTCAAAACAATTTGATGTAAAATACAGCTTCTATAGAATTAAGGGCCAAATCGGACGAAACATATATATGGGAGCTATAGCTTAATCTCAACCGATTTTCTTCAAATTCTGTAGTGTTGGTTCATGGATCAAGAAACTCTACCATTCTAAATTTCAAAACGATTGGATGTACAATACAGCTTCTACAGATCTAAACGGCCAAATCGGACGAAACATATATATGGGAGCTATAGCTAAATCTTAACCGATTTTCTTCAAATTCGGCAATGTTGGTTCATGGATCAAGAAACTCTACCATTCTAAATTTCAAAACGATTGGATGTAAAATACAGCTTTTATAGGACTAAATGGCCAAATCGGACGAAACATATATATGGGAGCTATAGCTAAATCTTAACCGATTTTATTCAAATTCGGTAGTGTTGGTTCATGAATCAAGAAACTCTACCATTCTAAATTTCAAAACCATCGGATGTAAAATACAGCTTCTGTAGGACTAAAGGGCCAAATCGGACGAAACATATATATGGGAGCTATAGCTAAATCTTAACCGATTTTCTTCAAATTCGGCAATGTTGGTTCATGGATCAAGAAACTCTACCATTCTAAATTTCAAATCGATTGGATGTAAAATACAGCCTTCTATAGGACTAAAGGGCCAAATCGGACTAAAGATATATATGGGAGCTATATCTAAATCTGAACTGATTTCAACCAAATTCAATAGCGATCTTAACTGCTGCGAAATTCTCTAAACTGCAAAATTTCAGAACGATCGGAGTGAAATTGCGACCTGTACGGACAGACATCGTTAAATCGACTCAGCTAGTGATTCTGAGTCGATCGGTATACTTTAAGGTGGGTCTATCTGTGTTATTTTCAGGTGTTACAAACATCTGCCATGAAACAAACTTACCACAGCTGTACCACAGAGTGGTGTGGGGTATAATAACACCGATAAACACAAAAAAATATAGTAGATGAGAACAGCAGGAATCACAACAAGTTAGGTGCTATATATGGGAGCTATATCTAAATATGGACCGATATGACCCATTTGCAATCCCAAACAACCTGCAACTATAAGAAGGACTTTGTACCAAATTTGATCAACCTAGCTCTATTATTGCGGACTGTAGCGATATTACCACAGACGGACGGACGGACAGACGGACAGACGGACATGGCTAAATTGTCTTAGAATTTTACGACGATTAAGAATATATATACTTTATGGGGTCTCAGATCAATATTTAGAGGTGTTACAAACGGAGTGACAAAATGAATATACCCCCCATTATACACTGAAAAAAAAAATAGTAATACAACTAATGATGACACATTCTTATATTAAGTATGCTACCTCGGCATCAATTCAATGACAATTTTTATTAAAATAATGAAAATTTACACGTTTTTTACAAAATTTTCCTTAATATAAAGTTTTTTGAATTTGAATTAATGTCTATCTAATCATTAGTTTTGTGTACGCGCTTCTTTAAATGTACGCATTTAAATTAAAGAAAAAAATCATTATTTTTGTGACAATCCGCATTATTTTAAGTAATATTTCAATACTTTTAAGGATTTTCTACATTAAAACTACGACGTAGACATGTAATTAATTAAGTAATAATCGGACTTAATTAACAGTATGAGATATTTGAGTAATAAATTTAAGGCTATGCTCCCCTTAAAGGAAAGGCTGTCTTGGTAATAAATTTTATGACTATTGTCATTATTTTTAAGAATACATACGAGAGAATTATACAATCTCTCCCTCCCTCTCTCGCTCGGAGAATCAGTTTTGTTTGGTAATGTGTGAATCAATAATTGTTATGGAATGCTAGAAGAGAAAATAGAGAACAGTTCTGTTCGTTCGTTTTCTTTTAAATCGTCAGTTATTTACAAGCGATGGAAGGAAACGGTTGTCTGTTTTCGGGACGCGGATTGTGAAAAAATTTGGTTGCTGTGAATATGTAAGTATACGTGCATACACTAAAAAAAAAGCGTACTGAAAATCAATGAATTTTTCGTAAAGTTTAAGATTTCGGCAATGATTTCGAGCTAAAGACAATCGCTATAAAAATAAGAAGGTTTTATAGTTAATTTAAAGACGTGAATAGTACTTATTTTGAGGACGCATTTCATAGAATTAAGAATTTTGGGTAATAAAACTAATTAAGTTTGATTTTAAAATAAACACATGTTTGCGTAAATGTAAGTATGGCGCGTGCTTATTTTTAGTAAAATATCATATAATTTAAAACATTATCGTAATAAAATTTAAAATGTTTGTCCTTGATATAAGAATATACTGGTAATTAATTTAAGGCATACATGAATTTTAATACAGTTTTTTTTAAATATGTATGGAAAATTCGTTACATTATATTGATCATTTACTACTCATAGCAAATTCAATAACACAACACTTTATCTTTCTAAATAAATATTTTATTTGTTATATTTTATATTGGAATATACAAAAAATATAATAATTATTACGGATAACATTGAACATTTTATAATTTAAAACAATATGTAATTGTATAAAGACAAATCGGCCAACAGACTATGAAGTTTGACTTTTATTCGAATATTGTATTGTTATGTATCGATTCTATAGCGGGATTCGTTTCTCTATTTGTTGTCCATGAACAACTTTTATCGGAACCGACGTTAATGATTTTTAACCTAGAATTTGGCTGGAATTTAAATAGAAATTATATAAAACAAATATTATATTATTATATTTGGCTGGAATTTAAATAGAAATTATATAAAACAAATATTATATTATTATATCATATAGTTTGGATGCTCACTCATTTCCTGCAATTTGTAAATTTTTACTTCCCCACTGCATTTTTCATATATCCAAATAAAGTTCAATTGCGCGAACTAAAATAAAAATAATTTGAATAGAAATCAAACAGAATGATTTATATACGATAAAGTGTTAAAATAAATTTTATCATATAACTGTCACAAAATGTTGAAAGATAAGAGATATATTAAAATCTTTGGAATATACTTACTTACACTGAAATATTTAGTCACTCTTCTACGACACAAATTCTCATAATAGATCCATAAAAAATTTGCTGTACTAAAAGTTAAAAAAAATATTTATGTAAGATATTATTAATAATAGAAACTAATTGTTTTGAAAGTGGCGAAAGTGACATTTTTCATATAAATTGAGTTATCAAAAATAATATTCTTAAAAAATCAATCGTGACTTAGATTTTAAAATCTTAAGTTTTGTTAGCAAACAAAACTACAAAAACTTATTAAAAATTACTTCTGTAAAACAAAAGCTAATGCTGCTTATGACATTATTAACCTTGGTGTTAGATTAGCAAATCTGTACGAATCCTAGATTAAGAGTCCATTTGGTCAACATTACATTTTTCATATAAAATAAATATGAAAGACAATATTTTACATTTATTTTTATTCAATACTTCGTGAAAAGAAAGCAATTATTATTTTTGAGCAAAAACGCTTATTATTTTGATTTTAGTAAAACAAAAATATCCCTTGGACCAATAAGGCAATATATATACATACATGTATTACCGTTTATAAAGGAAACGATACAAAAATTGGACCAAATGGTCCTAATCTAACAGCAGGTTTAATTATGAAGTACTTATGAAGCAATTATGAACACGAAATCAAGGAAAAATTTAAACTAAAATTCAAAAAAGGAAAAAATCTTTTTAAATAATTATATTTAGAAAACTTTTTAACAATAACTTTGTTAGTGTGATAACACGGATTTTAAATTTGAACGTCAGTTCGCAAATATATTTATTCTAATACATTAATACTCGTATATGCGTTCCAAATTAAATTTCTTGATTTTCAAATAAAATATATTTGTTCAGAAATACATAATACTTACAAATATTATTTCCAAATCTATTTCCTTTCAATCCAAACATTCCCATGTAGGGGAATGCTCACTTATTTATTGCAAGTTATAAATGGCATTCAGCACTGCATTTTTCATATATCCATCACATTTATCTTCAAATATTGCGTGATCTAAAATTAAAATAATTCAATTTTTTCTGAAAATAAATCAAATAAAATTATCTATTAACAAAAAAAATGAAAATAAATTTTATCATATCGCAATTGGAAAATGCTGAAAACTAAGAGAAATATTTCAACCGTTCATATACAATACTTACGTTGAAATATTTTGTAAAATTTGCCACTCTTCTCACAAAAGACCCATTCTAAAATTGTTTTACTAAAAAAATTAAAAAAGATAGTTATATGTATAACATATTATTAATAATAAATTTCTATATTGCCACAAATAATTTTACATTTCTGCATTATGCGCTGGTATTTTTAATAAATAAATACTTTCAATTAAAATGTATTTTGTTCATTTTGTAATTGCCAATAAGATGTTAATTTCAGGATAATAATATTATTTTTCACGTACCTAAAAATTTTCCCATTGTCTCTTTCAGTATTACAAAATCTATTACTCACATTTTTGTCATCCATTTGGCACAAATCTCTTCACAGGACTTACAAACAAGATCTCCTTCAAAAACGCATGTACATCGCCATAAATAACATACAGCAAAAATAACTATGACACACGCACTCCCTTATCACAGAGATCGATGGTGACGCCGACGGCATAACCACATGCATACACACATGTACACGACGGTTTCATTTGTTGTTGTTGCTATGCTTTAGCAAAAATAACTGCTAACAGCCCACATTAAAATTATTTTCGGTGCAATATGCACGTATACTTACATATTCACAGCAATCAAATTTTTTCACAATCCGCGTTCCGAAAACAGACAACCGTTTCCTTCCATCGCTTGTAAATAACTGACGATTTAAAAGAAAACGAAGAACAGAACTGTTCTCTATTTTCTCTTCTAGCATTCTATAACAAATATTGATTAACACATTACCAAACAAAACTGATTCTCCGAGCGAGAGAGGGAGGGAGAGATTGTATAATTCTCTCGTATGTATTCTTAAAAATAATGACAATAGTCATAAAATTTATTACCAAGACAGCCTTCCCTTTAAGGGGAGCATAGCCTTAGATTTATTACTCAAATATCTCATACTGTTAATTAAGACCGATTCGGCATTAAAACTATGACATGTCTACGTCGTAGTGTTAATGTAAAAAATCCTTAAAAGTATTGAAATATTACTTAAAATAATGCGGATTGTCACAAAAATAATGATTTTTTTCTTTAATTTAAATGCGTACATTTAAAGAAGCGCGTACACAAAACTAATGATTGGATAGACATTAATTCAAATTCAAAAAACTTTATATTAAGGAAAATTTCGTAAAAAACGTGTAAATTTTCATTATTTTAATGAAAATTGTCATTGAATTGATGCCGAGGCAGCATACTTAATATAAGAATGTGTCTTCATTAGTTTTATTACTATTTTTTTTTTCAGTGTACATACGTGCATATTGCACCGAAAATAATTTTAATATGGGCTGTTAACGGTTATTTTTGCTAAAGCATAGCAACAACAACAAATGAAACCGTCGCGTACATGTGTGTATGCATGTGGTTATGCCGTCGGCGTCACCATCGATCTCTGTGATAAGGGAGTGCGTGTGTCATAGTTATTTTTGCTGTATGTTATTTATGGCGATGTACATGCGTTTTTGAAGGAGAACTTGTTTGTAAGTCCTGTGAAGAGATTTGTGCCAAATGGATGACAAAAATGTGAGTAATAGATTTTGTAATACTGAAAGAGACAATGGGAAAATGTTTAGGTACGTGAAAAATAATATTATTATCCTGAAATAAACATCTTATTGGCAATTACAAAATTAACAAAACACATTTTAATTGAAAGTATTTATTTATTAAAAATACCAGCGCATAATGCAGAAATGTAAAATTATTTGTGGCAATATAGAAATTTATTATTAATAATATGTTATACATATAACTATCTTTTTTAATTTTTTTAGTAAAACAATTTTAGAATGGGTCTTTTGTGAGAAGAGTGGCAAATTTTACAAAATATTTCAACGTAAGTATTATATATGAACGGTTGAAATATTTCTCTTAGTTTTCAGCGTTTTCCAATTGTGATATGATAAAATGTATTTGCTTTTTTTTTGTTTATAGATAATTTTATTTGATTTTTTTTCAGAAAAACTTTAATTATTTTAATTTTAGATCACGCAATATTTGAAGATAAATGTGATGGATATATGAAAAATTCAGTGCTGAATGCCATTTATAACTTGCAGAAAATAAGTGAGCATACACCTACATGAGAATGTTTGAATTGGAAGGAAATAGATTTGGAAACAATATTTGTAAGTATTATGTATTTCTGAACAAATATATCTTATTTGAAAATCCAGAAATTTAATTTGGAACGCATATATTAATGTATTAGAACAAAATATATTTGCGAACTGACGTTCACATATAAAATACGTGTTTTCACACAAACAAAGTTATTGTTAAACAGTTATCCAAATATAATTTATTTAAAAAGATTTTTTCCTTTTTTGAATTTTAGTTTAAATTTTTCCTTGATTTCGTGTTCATAATTGCTTTATAAGTACTTCATAATTAAACCTGCTGTTAGATTAGGCCCATTTGGTCCAATATTTGTATCGTTTCCTTATAATTTATATATATTGCCTTATAATTTGGTCCAAGGGATAGTTTTGTTTTACTAAAATCAAAATAATAAGCGTTTTTGTTAAAAAATAATTGTAAATAAGCTGCTTTCTTTTCACGAAGTATTGAATAAAAATAAATATAAAATATTGTCTTCCATATTCATTTTATATGAAAAATGTAATGTTGACCAAATGGACTCTTAATCTAGGATTCGTACAGATTTGCTAATCTAACACCACGGTTAAGAATGTCATAAGCAGCATTAGCTTTTGTTTTACAGAAGTAATTTTTAATAAGTTTTTGTAGTTTTGTTTCCTAACAAAACATAAGATTTTAAAATCTAAGTCACGATTAACTTTTTTGAGAAAATTATTTTTGATAACTCAATTTATATGAAAAATGTCACTTTCGCCACTTTAAAAACAATCAGTTTCTATTATTAATAATATCTTACATAAATATTTTTTTTAACTTTTAGTACAGCAAATTTTGTATGGATCTATTATGAGAATTTGTGTCGTAG
The DNA here is from genome assembly GCA_963930755.1 of Eudasyphora cyanicolor. Taxonomy (NCBI): domain Eukaryota; kingdom Metazoa; phylum Arthropoda; class Insecta; order Diptera; family Muscidae; genus Eudasyphora; species Eudasyphora cyanicolor. Next base: position 100,180,368 of record OZ005737.1, read on the forward strand.
AAGAATGACTAAATATTTCAGTGTAATTAAGTATATTCCAAAGATTTTAATATATCTCTTATCGTTCAACATTTTGTGACAGTTATATGATAAAATTTATTTTAATACTTTATCGTATATAAATCATTCTGTTTGATTTCTATTAAAATTATTTTTATTTTAGTTCGCGCAATTGAACTTTATTTGGATATATGAAAAATGCAGTGGGGAATTAAAAATTTACAAATTGCAGGAAATGAGTGAGCATCCAAACTATATGATATAATAATATTATATTTGTTTTATTTCTATTTAAATTCCAGCCGAATTCTAGGTTAAAAATCATTAAGGTCGGTTCCGATAAAAATTGTTGATGGACAACAAATAGAGAAACGAATCCCGCTATGTAATCGATACATAACAATACAATATTCGAATAAAAGTCAAACTTCATAGTGTGTTGGCGATTTGTCTATATACAATTACATATTGTTTTAAATTATAAAATGTTCAAGGTTATCCGTAATATGTATTATATTTTTTTGTATTTTCCAATATAAAATATAAGAAATAAAATATTTATTTAGAAAGATAAAGTGTTGTGTTATTGAATTTTCTATGAATAGTAAATGATTTCAAAGAAAATGATTCATTTAAAAGAGTAACATTATAATCAATATAATGTAACGAATTTTCCATACATATTTAAAAAAACTGTATTTAAATTCATGTATGCCTTAAATTAATTACCAGTATATTCTTGTATCAAGGACAAACATTTTAAATTTTATTACGATAATGTTTTAAATCATATGATATTTTACAAAAATTAAGCACGCGCCATACTTAAATTTACGCAAAAATGTGCTTATTTTAAGACCAAACTTAATTAGTTTTATTACCCAATATTCTTAATTCTATGAAATGCATCATCAAAACAAGTACTATTCACGTCTTTAAATTAACTATAAAACCTTCTTATTTTTATAGCGATTGTCTTTGGCTCGAAATCATTGCCAAAATCTTAAACTTTACGAAAAATTCATTGATTTTCAGTACGCTTTTTTTTAGTGTATGTTGGAGGGTATAAAAACAATCTAAGTGTATAGAATTTACCAAAAGGAATATTAATAAAATGTACATAAAAACAATTCAGTACTTAAAAACAACATTAAGACTTGTTCACATCAACATTTTTGTATCGCTCCGAAATTATTTAATATGACATATCGTTAGCAAAACATGCAAATATGGGAAGTCCAGTTTCAAAAAGTTTTCACAAGGAATAACAATTTTTTAACTGTTTCTATTTATTATAATTTGCTCTCTGGAAATTTGTTCCTCTTAAATGTCAATAATTTTTAATTATAATTATCATAATTATCCGTTTTTATGCAGTATTTGAATATCACTGCACAAAGGGGGAAAAAAGCGTAATGGTGTTTTCTTTTTTCTAGATGATGTATTTTTATACCCTCACTTTAGTGTGACGAGGGTATATATCATTTGCTACGAAAAAAGTGTAACACATCGAAGGAGTGATCTAAGACCCTTAGTATGTTCGGCGTATATTCGTTTTGGGAAATTTTAAGTCCAATGAGCAATGTCCGTCTGTCTGTCTGTCTGTCTATCTGTCTGTCTGTCTGTCTGTCTGCTGGCTGGTGCGCACGATAACTCTCGGAAGGAGTAACCGATTGACTTCAAATTTGGTACGTGGTAATATTTTTTTCTATCTCTGGCTAAGTTCGAAGATGGGCCATATTGGTCCACTCCTTCTAGTACCTCCCCCACAAAGTGTTACAATGTTGTGAAATATTGAATCTTTAATAACTGCTATACTACTTATTAGAATTTTCTGAAATTCCACACATAGTATTAGTTTATTAGTCGCTATTAACTGGAAAAAAATGGACCAAGTTGCTACGCCGCTTTGGTACATCCCACACAAATGCACCATTTTGCACCAAAAGCTAACAGCTTATAACATTAATACCAATGTATAAAAATACTTGAAATTGTGTACAGTGTAATGCTTTTATAGTGTCTATAGCCCTGTGAAAAATGGACGCTATTCCCACGCCCCTTTTTGTACCTCCCACACAAAGGTACCATTTTGTACAAAAAGTTAAGAGCTCACAGCATGAGTACCAATGCACGAAAATGCAACAACATTTTGCACAGTGTAACGCTTTTGAAGTGTTGCACTGTGCACCTCCCACACAAAATGGCCAAATCATACCAACATTTAATATCTCATAACGTTAATATACCAGTGCAAATAAACGCTTATAATTCGGCGCAATGTATATAAGGTATCTAGTATTCAGCGAAAAATAGGTGTATTTGTTAAAAACCTTCTGGTACCTCCACACAAATTGACAGAATAATTCGTTTAATATTCCAATTACATTACTCACAAAGTGAGGGTATACCTTAGTCGGTTTACCCGACTGAAACTGTCTTACTTGTTAAATCTTCTATCATTCTGTAAAAAATCTCAATTTTCATAAAATTGGATTTAGCATATTAGCATGTTTTAATGATATTCTATTTAATGCACAAAATAGCTGTTTATTTTATTTATTCATTATAGCTGGACCCGGTTCACTTCGTTGCCCAGATTGTGATTTTCGATCCCGTCCATTTTTGAACCAACCACGAATCCTGCAACTAAATACATATACATAAAATAACAGCACTATCGCTAACAAATTGTGCAAGATATATCAATTTCAAAATGTGGCTTAAATGGGCGGGAGCACGCCCATTGGTCCGATCCCGCCCATTTCTATATATCTCAGTTAAAATCTTTGACTTATATGGGCGGGGCCACGCCCATTGGGCCGATTCGCCCATTTTTGAACCAATCACGTAGACTACCAACAGATACATATACACAGAATTACAACACCCTCTCTAACATATTGTGCAAAATATCCAAATTTCAAAATTTGGCTTGTATAGACAGTGACACGAGCATTCGTCCGATTCCGCCCATTTTTAGATCAATCACGTAGACTACCAACTGATACATATGCACAAAATTACAGCACTCTCGCTAACAAATTGTGCAAGATAAGTCAATTTCAAAATTTGGCTTATATGGGCGGAGCCACGCCCATTAGCCCGTTTCCGCCCATTCTTGGACCAATCACGTAGACTACCACCAGATACATATACACAAAATTACAGCACTCTCGCTAACAAATTGTGCAAGATATTATATTTTTAAAATTTGGCTAATATGGGCGGTGCCACGCCCATTAGTCCGATCCCGCCAATTTTTGGACCAATCAAGTAGACTACCGCCAGATTGTGCAAGATAGCTCAATTTCAATATTTTGCTTATATGGTCGGGGCCAAGCCCTTTGGTCCGATCCCGGCTATTTTTGGCACAATCACGTAGAATACCATCACATACATATGTACAAAAGTACAGCAGTCTCGCTGACAAAATTTGCAAGATATCTCAATTTCAAAATTTGACTTATATGGGGGGGGCACGCCCATTCGTCCTATCCCGCCCATTTTTAAACCAATCAGGTAGACAACCACCATTTGGCTTATATGGGCGGTGCCACGTCCATTGGTTTGATCCCGCCCATTTTTAGACCAAGCACGTAGACTGTCACCACATACATATGTACAAAATTACAGCACTCTCGCTAAGTCAATTTCAAAATTTGGCTTATATGGGCGGAGCCACTCCCATTAGTCCGTTTCCGCCCATTTTTGAACCAATCACGTAGACTACTACCAGATACATATACACAAAATTACACCACTCTCGCTTACAAATTGTGCAAGATATCATCATTTTGATATTTGATCCCGCCCATTTTTACACCAAACACGTAGACCACATATATATGTACAAAATTACAGCACTCTCGCTAAGACAATTTCAAAATTTGGCTTATATGGGCAGAGCCACTCCCATTAGTCCGTTTCCGCCCATTTTTGGACCAATCACGTAGACTACCACCAGATACATATACACAAAATTACAGCACTCTCGCTTACAAATTGTGCAAGATATCATATTTTTAAAATTTGGCTAATATGGGCGGTGCCGCCCATTATTTCGATCCCGCTAATTTTTGGACCAATCACGTAGACTACCGCCAGATTGTGCAAGATATTTTCTATTTTCACCACGCCCCACATATGTACATTCTGCAAAGTTTCAAGAAGATCGGTCCAGCCGTTTAGACGTCTATACGGTACAAACAAACCAACAAACAAACACACATTCTTCTTTATATATATAGATGCAATTTACTTCGACAGCGGAAAAACAACGCTCGGTTGTTCATTTTTCCGACATCGGATTTATTTCGTTCGTTCTTGTATACATACATACACATATTTACGGTCTGTTTGCATTGTTTTTGTCAAAGTAATAAATTCGTAAGCGCACATAAACTCCACTACTCTGAATGTCAGATTTAATGACTCTTTTTGTTATCATTACGCGTAACTACTCGTACAACGCACACACTCACATTTTGTAATCTACCCCTTTTTGTCTCAACATCGTATGAGCAGCCAATAGATGTTGCCAGACAATTTATTTTTAATTTGCGATTATCCGCTCGCAGATAAAACCGATCTCTTAATTTAAAAGATAACTATTCCATGATTCAAAAATACCAAAAAATTTGACAGAAAATTAGGGTTTTAATGTCTTTAAAAACATGAAATGAGAATTTCTACGAGTTAAGGAAAAAATCTTACAAACTAATAAAATGTGTACTTGAGTTAATGAGAGTTGCAATGCAATCAATGATTTTTTCTTTAATTTTATGACGTAACGTTAAAGTCAAAATGAGATAGTGTTATGGACATCTTATCATAGAGGTAAGGAATTTTACTTTAAACGAATGAAAATTTCTTAAATTTAAAGAAAAGTTTTCTTAAAACAAAGAAAGATTAAATCTATGATTTAAGGGCAAAAATGTTTTAGTTTCATGTCAAATTTGTTTTCAGTGTACGAAGTCAAATCTAGAAGATAAACCCTAGAGATAAACGCCAGTTACGAATTTTGAACCCGATAAGTTGACATTTGTGGTCTCTATGACTTTATAAAAAAGTGGATCGATATTGCCCATATTCAATCCAAAGTTACCTGCAGCTATAAGAAGTGGACCGGGCCCAGCTACGAGGTGGACCGCACAGTACTCTGTCTTCATGTAACGATGTGACCAAAATGGAAGGAGTAATTGCAGAATTATGAAATTTGTTACCAAGCTGTATTTTGCCATAATTATGGGTCTCGTACCCCCATGCAAAGTATTCCGTGTTATTAAAAATTCACCTGATTAAAATACTGAATTGGAGCATTGTATATTTATGAAGTATAACACGTCATAATATTTCATACATCTCAGATGCGTTGCAAAATTTCGACGGGATAGATCGAGTCTTTTTTTACCTCCCACACAAAGGGTTCAAAGGACTTGAAAACAAATATATAAAGAACGCTCAAGAGTGACAATGGATTTCGGTCAAAGTTTGTTAAGTGTAATAGGCTTGCTGCGACCAAATGTGTGCACAAATTTGGGAGGAATCGTTTCAAGAACCCTCTCGACAGCACCCTAGAAGAAGGTTCAGAATATTTAATATCGACCTATGTAGTTCATTTTCGGCTAAAATGTTTATAAAGAGTTATAAATAGCTAATATAAGATCTCGCTATCATTTATTTTTTTAAATTTTATTTTTTTAAATTTTTGGGGCATATTAAATTTTGAAAAAATGAAAAAAAATAATTTTGGATTTCACGAAATTTGTAATTGCTCTCGAACGGCTGAACCGATGCAAGTTTACGTTGTTTTAAAGAGCACACAACGCACAATCTTTGGTAAAGAAAATTTTTTCGAAAAAAATTGCTTCCCCTTCAATGTTTTTTCAAATGTACACAGAATATGCGCCAGACTCCCAAAAATCCAAAACAGTAATTGGATTTTTGGAGACTCAATATTTGTAAAAGTTATGGACGGAACACTAAGACTGGTCTGGCAATTTTTGACGTTTTTCCTGTTTATGTTTGTGACTATTTACTACAGAAGTGATTTTTTTCAGCGTGTAGACTGATACGTATGTACATGCATACGTATCAGTCTACACGCTGAAAAAAATCACTTCTGTAGTAAATAGTCACAAACATATTCGGCTTGAAACATATATATGTTTTGGGTATACTCTAAATATAGGCCTAATTTTGAAATTGAAATATTTTGCACAATTCATTAGCGTGAGTTCTGCAAGTTTGTGTATATATATCTGGTGACAGTCTACGTGATTGGTCCAAAAATGGGCGGGATCGGCTCAATGGGCTTGGCCCCGCCCACATAGACTAAATTTTGAAATTTCGATATCCTGCACAATTTGCTAGGGAGAGTGCTGCAATGTTGTGTATATGTATCTGGTAGCAGTCCACGCGATTTTTCCAAAAATGTGCGGGAGCGGACCAATGGGCGTGGCACCGCCCATATAAGCCAAATTTTAAAAATGTGATATCTTGCACAATTTGTTACCGAGAGACCTGGAATTTTGAATATATATCTCCGTTGACGACCTACATGATTGGTCCAAAAATGGGCGGGTTCGGACCAATAGGCGTGGCCCCGCCCATATAAGCCAAATTTTGAAATTGAGATATTTTGCACAATTTGATAGCGAGAGTGCTGGAATTTTGTGTATATGTATATGGTGGCAGTCTTCGTAATTGGTCCAAAAATTGGCGGAATCGGACCAATGGGCGTGGCCCCGTCCATATAAGCCAAATTTTTAAATTGAGTTATCTTGCACAATTTGTTAGCTAGAGTGCTGTAATGTTGTACGTATGTATCTGGTAGCAGTCCACGTGATTTTTCCAAAAATGGACGGGATCGAACCATTGGGCGTGGCACCGCCCATATAAGCCAAATTTTAAAAATGTGATATCTTGCACAATTTGTTACCGAGAGACCTGGAATTTTGTATATATATCCGTTGGCGACCTACATGATTGGTCCAAAAATGGGCGAGTTCGGGCCAATAGGCGTGGCCCCGCCCATATAAGCCGAATTTTGAAATTGAGATATTTTGCACAATTTGATAGCGAGAGTGCTGGAAGTTTGTGTATATGTATATGGTGGCGGTCTACGTGATTGGTCCAAAAATGGGCGGGATCAGAACAATGGACATTTAGTGGCACATTATGTGAATTTTCCAAAAATGGGCGGAGTCGGACCAATGGGCGTGGCCCCGCCCATATAATCCAAATTTTTAAATTGAGATATTTTGCACAATTTATTAGCGAGTGTTCTGTAGTTTAGTGTATATGTATCTGGTGACAGTATACGTGATTGGTCAAAAAATGGGCGGGATCGGCCCAATGGGCGTGGCCCCACCCATATAGGCCACATTTTGAAATTGAGATATCTTGTACAATTTGCTAGCTAGAGTGCTGGAATTTTGTGTATATGTATATAGTGGCAGTCTGCTTGATTTGTCCAAAAATGGGCGGGATCGGACCAATGGGGGTGGCCCCGCCCATATAATCCGAATTTTGAAATTTTGATATCTTGCACAATATGTTAGCGAGAGTGCTGGAATTTTGTGTATATGTATATGGTGGCAGTCTGCGTGATTGGTCCAAAAATGGGCGGGATCGGCCCAATGGGCGTGGCCCCGCCCACATAGACCAAATTTTGATATCTTGCACAATTTGCTAGCGGGAGTGCTGCAATGTTGTGTATATGTATCTGGTGGCATTCTACGTAATTGGTCAGAAAATGGGCGGGATAGGACCAATGGGCGTGGCCCCGCCCTTATAAGCCAAATTTCGAAATTGATATATCTTGCACAATTTTTTATCTAGAGTGCTGTAATGTTGTACATATGTATCTGGTGACAGTCCACGTGATTGGTCCAAAAATTGGCGGGATCTGACCAATGGGCGTGCCACCGCCCATATAAGCCAAATTTTTAAATTGAATTATCTTGCTCATTTTGTTAGCGAGAGTGTTGAAATTTGCGTATATGTATCTGGTAGTAGTCTAAGTGATTGGCTTACAAATGGGCGGAATAGGACCAGTGGGCGTGGCCCAGCTCATATTTTGATATATCTTGCAAGTATTATATAGCAAATACATGAACAAAAATGTTCGGTATGCGATAATTACAGCTGCTCACTCCAATACAATCGCAATATGATAATGTGATGCATGACCAATGAAACAAGAATTTGGAAATTTTATAAGTATACATTTCTATTTTCTGGACTTTCCACTGAATTCGGTATTTTTTCATTCTGTGAAGTTATTACTAATTTTGCAGTATTCCTTCATGTAATAAGAAACCTCTTTCTGACGAATTTCTTACTGATCGGATATAAAATACAGTTTCTACAGCGCTTACATGTCAAATTGGGGGTAACATATATATGGGGACTATATCTAAATCTGAACCGATTTTCTCCGAATTTTTCAGTATCCCTTCATGTAATAAGAAACCTCTTTCTGCCGAATTTCGTACTGATCGGATATAAAATACAGTTTCTACAGCGCTTACATGTCAAATCGGGGGTAACATATATATGGGGGCTATATCTAAATCTGAACCGATTTTCTCCGAATTTGCCAGTATTCCCTCATGTAATAACAAACCTCTTTCTGCCGAATTTCGTACTGATCGGATATAAAATACAGTTTTTTAGGTTTAGGTTTAGGTTAGGGTGGCAGCCGTATTTTTTTACAAGCTCACATAGACCAGTTTAGGTCCCTAGTGTTACCACGGGCTGAAATGCCCCTCATCGAAACCAACCTGTTTGATATATAAATTTATCGATAGTACGAATATCAGTACTGGAAAGATCTGTTAGGCTGCCTAAAAAGGCCGACCCCAGTATATCCAGTCGTCGTTTACTCAAAGCGGGACAGTCGCAAAGCAAGTGCTCAATGCTCTCCACTTCTTCCTCATCTCCACAGCTTCGGCAGAAGTCATTGGAGTCAATACCCAATCTTTTGGCGTGTTCGCCGATCAAGCAGTGTCCCGTCAGAACCTGTACTAACGTAGACAATCGTTTCCTCTCTAGTGCGAGGAGATATTTTGACCTTCTCAGGTCATACCTTGGCCAGATTTGTCTAGCTACCCTGCAGGTGCCGATTTCTGTCCATCTATCGTTGGACTGCCTGATTGCCTCTTGCCTAAGCCAAAGCTTGCACGTGGATAGTGGCGCACCAATATATGCAAATTCTTCGAGAATTTGTAATGTCGTCCCTTTCCTAGCAAGTTCATCGGCTTTGCAGTTCCCCGGGATATCCCTATGCCCAGGCACCCATATGAGGTGTATATTAAACTGCTCAGCCATCTCGTTAAGAGATCTGCGGCAGTCGAGGGCTGTTTGTGAATTTAGGGATGTTGCCTCCAGAGAATTGATGGCAGCCTGGCTGTCCGAGTAAATGACAACGCCATTGTTGGTTACTATGTTGCGACTCAGCCACTTGGCGACTTCCCATATTGCCATTATTTCGGCTTGATAGACACTGCAGGTATCTGGTAGTCTGTGGGCTATATCCAGACTAAGTTCTTCACAGTGTACTCCGAAGCCAACCTTTTCATCAAGCTTCGAACCATCCGTGTAAAAGTGGAGATGGTTTATATTACCTGGTATTCTGCCGACCCATTCATCTCTGGCGGGAATCATAGTGATGTAATTTCTCTCGAAGGTGTACACTGTTGGTATATAGTCCACTCGGTCGGTTACCATAGCACTACACTTTGATATCCTCATGTGACCATAGTTCTTGTACCTCCACATTGATAGGCAGTTTAATCTTATTGCCGCTTTGGTTGCAACTTCTCTCGCCACAATATTAATCGGCAGTATATGGAGTAGGGCTTGTAGAGACTCGGTCGCTGTAGTCCTTAAGGCTCCGCTTATGCTCAGGCAGGCAGTCCTCTGAACCTTTGTTAGTAGGTTGGCAATGGTTAGTTTGTCAGTTGCCGTCCACCATACCACAATACCGTATAACAGTATTGGACGAACTACTGCTATATATATCCAGTGGACGATTTTAGGAGAGAGTCCCCACCGCGACCCTTAGCCTTTTTGCAGGAATATAAGGCGACGTTGGCCTTCCTTACACGTTCCAATACGTTAAGTCTAAATAACATTTTCCTATCTAGAATTATTCCTAAAAATTTTGCACTTTCAGAAAAGACTAGATCTGTTCCATTTATCCGAGGTGAAGGGTCCACATGTGGGACATTATTCATCCTAGTAAAGAGAACCAATTCTGTCTTGTTGGGGTTAACGCCCAAACCGCTGCTTCTGGCCCATCTAGCCAACTTGTTCAGAGCCACCTGTAGGATGTCTCTGAGGACGTTTACGAATTTGCCACTCACTGCGATTGCCACGTCGTCCGCATATGCCACGACCTTGCAGCCACAACGTTCTAGATCTAGCAGGATTTCATTCACCGCTAGGTTCCAAATTAGTGGAGACAATACTCCTCCTTGCGGGGTCCCTCTGTTTACATACCTTGTTAGAGTTGTGGACCCTAGACATGCTGTTATGCGTCTTCTGGTGAGCAGACTTTGAATTAGTCTAATCAAACTAGTGTTAACTTTTAGATGTGAGAGTGCCGCAATTACCGCATCTGAGTGAATGTTGTTAAAAGCCCCTTCTATGTCAAGAAATGCCACCATGGTGAATTCCTTGAAATGCAGGGACGATTCGATAGTGCTCACAAGTTCGTGCAGGGCTGATTCAGTAGACTTGCCCTTGTTGTAGGCATGTTGGTTCCCCGACAGGAGTTTTGTATCCAGGTTTTCCCTAATGAAATGATCTAAAAGTCTTTCCAGACCTTTCAATAAGAACGAGGATAGGCTAATTGGTCTGAAGTCTTTTGGCCTAGTGTGTGATATCTTTCCCGCTTTAGGTATGAATACCACTTTGGTATCCCTCCATCGATTCGGGACGTATGAAAGCCTGATACAGCCTACATAAATTTTCTCCAGCCAGGGGATAATGTACTTTAACATTTTCTGCATTTCTGCTGGAGTGATGCCATCTGGTCCAGGTGACTTGAAGGGCTCAAAGCTGTTAATAGCCCAGCTTATTCTGGATCTCTCAGTCAAGAAGCTAGCGACGCTCGCAGTCCACTCGCACTCTTGTTGGTCCTGCTGATCCTCGGGTTCTGTTATAGAGTTCCCCGGGAAATGTGTGTCGAGCAGTACATTGAGCGACTGCTCGCTGTTTTTGGTCCAGTTATTTGCCTCATCCTGTAAATATCCCACTGTACAGGGTGAAGCAGATAATATCTTCCTCAGCCTAGCGGCGTCGGAGACCTTTTCCACTTCACCACAAAAGGTATACCAAGAGCGCCTTTGCGCCTTTCTAAGCTCCTTCTTATAGATCTTGAGTTGCTCTTTATAGGCATCCCAATCATTAGCGACCCCAGTAGATTTAGCCTTATTGAATAGCTTGTTGCAGGTCTTTTTCATAGCCGTTAGCTCAGAAGTCCACCATTGGGGTTTAGTTTTACCCTTGTACCTTGTTTTTGGACAGGCTTCTTCAAGGGATCTATTGAATGATATGGTGATATGATCGACCAGATTATCCAAACCGGCTTTGTCATTCGGTTCGTACGGAAGTTTAGAGTTGAGGACTTTCTTGAAATTCTTCTCATACAGATGCCACTTTGTCTTCCTTACATTTCTGTGGACGGCGGGTTTAGGCGCTTTTTCCGCGAGTTTGAACTCAATATAATGATGATCTGAGAATGAGTGGTCGTCCAGTACATTCCACCCACTAATTTTGTCTGACAGCCGGTCAGTAGCAAACGTTACGTCGAGTACCTCTTGTCTGTCTTTAATTGTGAAGGTCGGTTTATTACCTATGTTACAAATACTAAGATTGGTAGTTAGAATAAAGTCAAGAAGCGAATCACCCCTATTGTTTATATCCGTACTACCCCAGATAGTATGATGAGCGTTCGTGTCTGCGCCAATAATCAGCTCGAGCTCGTCAGACGTTGCTTCTTCTACTACTTCCCTGAATAGAGCAGTCGGTACTACAGATTCATAAGGCAAGTAGCTGGAGACCACCCAATATATGCGATTACCGATCTCCAGGCTAGCAGCTGTTTGGTCTTTACCACTTAAATTAGTCAGGAGAAAGATACTTAGATCTTTCCTGGCCGAAATGCAGGTTCTTGGAGTGCCTTCACAGTTGGCCACAAGCAGTTTAAAGTTGGGTGTCCTAATACCGCACACCCTTCCTCCCACTACGTAGGGCTCCTGTATCAGGACGATGTCTACTGCGCCTGTGGACAGGCGCAGCAATAGAGCCGCTGAGGCTGCTTTAGCGTGATGGATGTTAATCTGTAGAATTCTTACCATCATTGGTAATTGACAGATTAACATCCACCCCAACAAGGGTGTTATCGAACTCTTCGTCCGTATCGTCGAGAAGCATGTCCCCGCCAGATGCGTCAAAGAGTCCGGAGACTCCCCTCAGCCCCTCTGTGTCAGAAGTAGAGCTTTCGTCCTCAGAGTAGGACGTTACAGATCTTCTGTTAGAGTTGGAGTCACCAGAAATAATAGGCGTGGGTACCTCCGCACTTACAGAAAGTGCCACGGTGGACGACTCACCTTCTGCAGTGGGAGCTATATCCTGCTTGTATATCTTCAAGATTATAGTCTCGAAGCCATATTGTAGGGTTGCACTCGCACTTTGTATATGGGAGGTGGATTCAGCGTTTAGGATAAGATTGACCTGCCGCTTTTTACCATCCGCCTCACCCACCTTGCTGATTCTCCAATTATGGGCCGGCAGACCAGGATTGGAATCTTTTATTATTTCTAAGATGTCAGCCGGGTTGGAGGGCTCTTCTGTAACCCAGGTGATGGCTCTAGGGTGACTAGGGATGTTGTTTTTTTCGACAACATCCAACTGGGCACCCGGCCACACCTCACCCGCTCGACTCAGAGCAGCCTTATAAAGGTCTACTGATCTGGCATCACCGAAATATAAGAGCTTTACTCTCCCCTGATGCCATCCTGCATCGTTGCAGATTGGTGGTTTGCCCGGCATTTCTCTACGGACATCGAGGTAATGAGCCATAATGGCTGATTGTACATGACTCCATTTGTCCTTGAGGATGGATCCATCCTCACTACTTCTGTCTATAACAGCCATCACTAGACTCTCCTTCGCCACTTCATTGAAGGGCTTGGTGAGTGTCCTGTTGATGGTGACATTAGGGCCTCTTGCCTTTTTCGAAGGCAGGGGTTCATCAGGTGATCTGATTCGTTTTACTTTATTAGCCGTTAACACAGCTGAATTTGTGGCTCTTTCAGCCGACTCATTGGCCTTAGAAGCATCTATGACGCCTTTAGCCCAGGTAAGTGACTCTTTTTGTTTTTCGGTAAGAGCCGAAACCTCAACAGCCTCCAACTTCGTCAAAACTCTGAGCGCTACACGATGCTCATTGTGCTTCCGTTTTGACGGTCGGACATGACGTTTTCCCCTCACCGCACCACCTGTTGTGAGTACTTGGGGGAGATTTTCACCATTTTTGGTGTGGTCGGCTTTGGCCAAGACCAACGGACGGACAGTCGGACGATTGGGGAACCGCGCTCCATGGGAACACGAAGGCATCCCCGTCAAGAGAATTTATTTTAATTTTGTCTGTATTAGACCGTAATAGGTACTACGATGTAGGCCTTACAGACTTTGTACAGATTTTTGCTATTGCGTAATAGGTACTGGTAACTATCCGCTATGTGATAAACACGTCCGTTCACTGCGAATGATCAGCAACGTTTCTACAGCGCTAATTTTGACATGGGCAGCGAAGCGCACCGGGCTCAGCTAGTACTATATATTTGGGAAGATGTTGATCTAAACAAATCATTGTTTCCATCCTTATACGTTTTTATTTGGGCATATTATTTCCGAAACAATGAGTTATTTGCATCTACGTATTCAAAACCATACCGTTACCTTAATTGCGTTAAGTTTTTCAGCAATTCAAAGTTAATTTTTTAGAATTTTTTAATGTTTCTCAAAATATTTTATAAATAAAATAGTAAATCCTTGGAAAACAATAAATCACTCGAAGGATTTACAACTAACAATGATTTGGAAAAACAGAAGTTAATGCTGCATATGCCATTTTTAATTGGGAGATATAATTCGAAATCAAGTAAAAATTTAAACTGATGTTCGAAAACTCGGCAATGTTTGAACATCTTTTTTAAATAAAATATATTTGGAGAAATTTCTGAACTTTAATCTTATTCGTATTTTAACACTTATTTTATTTGAGAAAATTAGTGTGCAAATATTTTTTGTTGTAATATATTAGTACTATATGCGTTCCAAATAAATTTTATTGATTTTCAAATAAAATTGGTTTGCTCAAAAATATATAATATTTAAAAATGTGTGTTCCAAATATATTTACTTTTTATTCAAACATACCAGAAAGGCGATTTTGCCCCGTGTAGGAACTATAAACACACTGCACCAGTTTGATTGTTATATCCGATAGTTTCAACATTTTTGCTAAAATGATAAGACTTTTGTAATTACTATATTCTGACAAAGAATGAAAACATTTTCTACTTTTCTGATCCCACAAAGTACACAATATTACTTTATATTTTTTATAAAGTGAAGGTTCGTTGTAAAATATTTCGACAAGTCGGTCATAAATTTCTCAACACCAGTGTTTGACCTAAATGTCGATTTAGGTCAATACTTCCGAATTGATGGTGGAAATTCCTTGAAGTTTCCCAACCATAAAGTGAATGAATATCAGTGAATAATATTTGATTTCAGTGTAGCCATAAAAATTGTTCCTTAGTAAAAATTAGGTAGTTTTCGATCCTTTTGAACGAATTAGTGAATCGTAAGAAATATTTTCATTTGAAATATAAGTATACCTATCAATTTTTATTTTGAGGGGAGTGGAATAACCTGTGGAAATGGTACCTTAAGCGCACTTTTTAATATTTGACAAATTGAATCGAATGGAGTCATTTGAAAATAAAACAATCAAGAAAATCTTGCTGCAATCCTTTAAATAAGAGAATCTGTTATAAAAAACCAGTAAGGAAAGGCTAAAGTCGGGCTGTGCCGACTATATAATACCCTACACCACTCTCGTAATATTGAATAACTCTGATATATAAATTTTGTAATTTATGTATAAATTGTTTACATAAATTTACTTTTGGGACATTTTATACTTAAATAATACCCTGTACCACAGTGTGGTGTAGGGTATAAAAACGATTGGATCTAAAGAGCCAAATCGGATGAAACATATATATGGGAGCTATAGCTAAATCTTTAGCGATTTTCTTCAAATTCGGCAATGTTGGTTCATGGATCAAGAAACTCTACCATTCTAAATTTCAAAACGATTGGATGTAAAATATAGCTTCTATAGAACTAAATGGCCAAATCGGACGAAACATATATATGGGAGCTATAGCTAAATCTTAACCGATTTTCTTCAAATTCGGTAGTGTTGGTTCATGGATCAAGAAACTCTACCATTCTAAATTTCTAAACCATTGGATGTAAAATACAGCTTTTATAGGACTAAAAGGCCAAATCGGACGAAACATATATATGGGAGCTATAGTTAAATCTTAACCGATTTTCTTCAAATGCGGCAGTGTTGGTTCATGGATCAAGAAACTCTACCATTCTAAATTTCAAAACGATTGGATGTAAAATACAGCTTCTATAGAACTAAAGGCCAAATCGGACGAAACATATATATGGGAGCTATAGCTAAATCTTAACCGATTTTCTTCAAATTCGGCAATGTTGGTTCATGGATCAAGAAACGCTACCATTCTAAATTTCAAAACGATTGGATGTAAAATACAGCTTCTACAGGACTAAAGAGCAAAATCGGACGAGACATATATATGGGAGCTATAGCTAAATCTTAACCGATTTTCTTCAAATTCGGCAATGTTGGTTCATGGATCAAGAAACGCTACCATTCTAAATTTCAAAACGATTGGATGTAAAATACAGCTTTTATAGGACTCAATGGCCAAATCGGACGAAACATATATATGGGAGCTATAGCTAAATCTTAACCGATTTTCTTCAAATTCGGTAGTTTTGGTTCATGGATCAAGAAACTCTACCATTCTAAATTTCAAAATGATTGGATGTAAAATACAGCTTCTACAGGACTAAAGAGCAAAATCGGACGAGACATATATATGGGACCTATAGCTAAATCTTAACCGATTTTCTTCAAATTCGGCAATGTTGGTTCATGGATCAAGAAACTCTACCATTCTAAATTTCAAAACGATCGGATGTAAAATACAGCTTCTATAGGACTAAAGGGCCAAATCGGACGAAACATATATATTTTTCATATGTTATTTTCAGGTGTTACAAACATCTACCGTGAAACAAACTTATAATACCCTGTACCACAGTGTGGTGTAGGGTATAAACATGTTATTTATATAATTTTTGCTATTAAAAATGTTATGTGTGCTACTTACCTCCACTATCAGAAAAATCACTTTCAGAAGACATTCATATAATGAATTCATTCCAGAAAATTTAAATTCGGCAGGTATCATATATGAACTTCCCAATATAAGGTGAGAAGTTAGAAGTCCACTTTAGAGTCACTTTTATTAATTATACCCTACACCACACTGTGGTACAGGGTATTATAAGTTTGTTTCACGGCAGATGTTTGTAACACCTGAAAATAACACAGCTAGACCCACCTTAAAGTATACCGATCGACCCAGAATCACTAGCTGAGTCGATTTAACGATGTCCGTCCGTCCGTCCGTCTGTCCATGTAAAGTTGTTCGTCGACTACAGGTCGCAATTTCACTCCGATCGTTCTGAAATTTTGCAGTTTAGAGTATTTCGCGGCTGTTAAGATCGCTATTGAATTTGGTTGAAATCGGTTCAGATTTAGATATAGCTCCCATATATATCTTTCTTCCGATTTGGCCCTTTAGTCCTATAGAAGCTGTATTTTATATCCGATCGTTTTGAAATTTAGAATGGTAGAGTTTCTGGATCCATGAACCAATACTGCCTAATTTGAAGAAAATCGGTTAAGATTTAGCTATAGCTCCCATATATATGTTTCGTCCGATGTTGCTCTTTAGTCCTGTAGAAGCTGTATTTTACATCCAATCATTTTGAAATTTAGAATGGTAGAGTTTCTTGATCCATGAACCAACACTACCGAATTTAAAGAAAATCGGTTAAGATTTAGCTATAGCTCCCATATATATGTTTCGTCCGATTTGGCCCTTTAGTCCTATAGAAGCTGTATTTTACATCCGATCGTTTTGAAATTTAGAATGGTAGAGTTTCTTGATCCATGAACCAACATTGCCGAATTTGAAGAAAATCGATTAAGATTTAGCTATAGGTCCCATATATATGTCTCGTCCGATTTTGCTCTTTAGTCCTGTAGAAGCTGTATTTTACATCCAATCATTTTGAAATTTAGAATGGTAGAGTTTCTTGATCCATGAACCAAAACTACCAAATTTGAAGAAAATCGGTTAAGATTTAGCTATAGCTCCCATATATATGTTTCGTCCGATTTGGCCCTTTAGTCCTATAGAAGCTGTATTTTACATCCAATCGTTTTGAAATTTAGAATGGTAGAGTTTCTTGATCCATGAACCAACAGTACCGAATTTGAAGAAAATCAGTTAAGATTTAGCTATAGCTCTCATATATATGTTTCGTCCGATTTGGCCATTTAGTCCTATAGAAGCTGTATTTTATATCCAATCGTTTTGAAATTTAGAGTGGTAGAGTTTCTTGATCCATGAACCAACATTGCCGAATTTGAAAAAATCGGTTTAGATTTAGCTATAGCTCCTATATATATGTTTCGTCCGATTTTGCTCTTTAGTCCTGAAGAAGCTGTATTTTACATCCAATCATTTTGAAATTTAGAATGGTAGAGTTTCTTGATCCATGAACCAACACTACCTAATTTGAAAAAAACGGTTAAGATTTAGCTATAGCTCCCATATATATGTTTCGTCCGATTTGGCCCTTTAGTTCTATAGAAGCTGTATTTTACATCCAATCGTTTTGAAATTTAGAATGGTAGAGTTTCTTGATCCATGAACCAATATTGCCGAATTTGAAGAAAATCGGTTAAGATTTAGCTATAGCTCCCATATATATGTTTCGTCCGATTTTGCTCTTTAGTCCTGTAGAAGCTGTATTTTACATCCAATCATTTCGAAATTTTGAATGGTAGAGTTTCTTGATCCATGAACCAACACTACCGAATTTGAAGAAAATCGGTTAAGATTTAGCTATAGCTCCCATATATATGTTTCGTCCGATTTGGCCTTTTAGTTCTATAGAAGCTATATTTTACATCCAATCGTTTTGAAATTTAGAATGGTAGAGTTTCTTGATCCATGAACCAACACTACCGAATTTGAAGAAAATCGGTTAAGATTTAGCTATAGCTCCCATATATATGTTTCGTCGAATTTGGCCGTTTAGTCCTATAAAAGCTGTATTTGACATCCAATCGTTTTGAAATTTAGAATGGTAGAGTTTCTTGATCCATGAACCAGCATAGCCGAATGTGAAGAAAATTGGTTAAGATTTAGCTATAGGTCCCATATATATGTCTCGTCCGATTTTGCTCTTTAGTCCTGTAGAAGCTGTATTTTACATCCAATCATTTTGAAATTTAGAATGGTAGAGTTTCTTGATCCATGAACCAAAACTACCGAATTTGAAGAAAATCGGTTAAGATTTAGCTACAGCTCCCATATATATGTTTCGTCCGATTTGGCCCTTTAGTTCTAAAGAAGCTATATTTTACATCCAATCGTTTTGAAATTTAGAACGGTAGAGTTTCTTGATCCATGAACCAACATTGCCGAATTTGAAGAAAATCGGTTAAGATTTAGCTATAGCCCCCATATATATGTTTCATCCGATTTGGCTCTTTAGATCCAATCGTTTTTATACCCTACACCACACTGTGGTACAGGGTATTATTTAAGTATAAAATGTCCCAAAAGTAAATTTATGTAAACAACTTATACATGAATTACAAAATTTATATATCAGAGTTATTCAATATTACGAGAGTGGTGTAGGGTATTATATAATCGGCCCCGCCCGACTTTAGCCTGGTTTTCAGATGAATTTGTTATTGAAATTTCTGTATTAAGAACTTATCAAAAAGATGACTACAAACTTGCAGCAGAAATCAAGACGGCTCTTTAAAAGATAACCAATAACGCAGAAAAAGTCAGCTGCTTACAACTGTTCCCATTCACTAGAATGCATACAAGTTTCGAAATTTATTGAATGTCAGAAGGGCAGATCGTCATTACCAACTTCGACATTAAATTTAATGCCTGACAAGAAAGACCGTATATCGGTTTTAGTAGACGAAAGAAAGGAAACCATGAAACAAATATTACTTTTCTGCAATTTGAAAGAAATACACGCAAACTTTTTTGCCAAATGGTCGGATACGGACATAAGCTTGTCTAAATTTACAAAGTTAAGACCACTCCATTGCGTACCCGTTGGATGTAGCGGCAGCCATAATGTTTTGTCTGCAAAATACACCAGTATCTAAAGTTGAAACTTCAAGGGTTAAACATCGCCCTACGAGGAACTGGCGTAAATTACTCATCTAGAAAAATGGCAAGTCAAATTAAGTTTTCGAATCCCAGCGAATTTTGCAATATGCTAATTTATGAAAATTGCCCAGGCTTTTCACCAATATCAAATAATTTACTAAAAGTTTGTGCAGATTCAAATATAAAAGAAAATGATTTTATGCAATGGACTTGCACGGACAGGGAAGATTCTTAAGAAACGTATATATATTAAATACTTTTTAAGTCATAAAAAAAATATTTTTTTAGATGCAAACTGATTTTCAAAATAATCTAGAAAAGAAACTGCCGATATATAAAACACAGATTTATTGCTAAATCACAGTCACATCACTTGAGTTTCTTAAAGAGCAATTTAGAAGAAGGAGATTTTTCAATAACCCTAAATTTTTCGGAAAATTACGCATTCCTAATCTAAGATGCTGTACAGTCTTATCACTGGTCAACTAGCCAGGCTACACTTCATCCTTATGTTATATATCACAAAAATTAATTTAACGTCAACACTATCGCTACGTAATGTAATATCCAAAAAGTTTTAATATCCAAAAGAGAAACATGATGCATCATCATCAGTACATCTATTCAAACTATTTAAATTAGACAAATTTAATCTAAATACTTAGGTGTACAACATTAGTAATTCTTTGTTAATTGTTATGTTTTTTATTTATATAATATTTTTTTCTGTTTTTTGTTTTCTTTTATTTTGAAAATGTTACAAAGCTGCAAGTTAATGCAAGAACATTGCGTTTTAATTATTTGGTTACATTAGGAGTACATTACCATTGAGAAATGTAAGTAATTTGTATAAAAAACATTTTAATGTTTACAAATTTCCCGGTTTTGAAACGTTTTATATTTTTTCCCAAAAACCTTGGGTCGCTTTTAAAAGTGCTGTCTCACACATATTTTGACCAGATATGACAACTTTAAAATACATACCATATCGGATTTGTGTGAGTCTGGCGCATATTCCGTGTTAATTTAAAAAAAAAATCGAGGGGAGCAATTTTTTAGAAAGTTTTTAAAAAAATTTGTGGTAAAATTGTTTTACAATTTTTCCGAAAATTTTGACCAGATATGACAACTTTAAAATACATACCATATCGGATTTGTGTGAGTCTGGCGCATATTCCATGTAAATTTAAAAAAAATCGAAGGGAGCAATTTTTTAGAAAGTTTTTAAAAAAATTTGTGGTAAATTTGTTTTACAATTTTTCCGATCATTTTTCTTTACAAAAGATTGTTGTGTCCTGTTTAAAACAGCGTTAACTTTGCAAAAAATCGGTTTAGCCGAAATTTTTTTTCTTCTAAAATTAAATTAACCATAAATTTTTTTTTGAAAAACAAAACGATAGCGGTTTCTTAATTTACCTATTTATAACTGTTTATAAATATTTTAGCCAAAAATGAACTACATAGGTCGATATTAAATATTCTGATCCTAAAGTGAGGGTATAAAGATATACATACCACCACTTACAATATTAAAGTGCACAACAACTGAACTGGAAGTCATTTGCAAATCGTTAAAAATCACTGATTTCGCTATTAGAAAAATTTTAATTGGGTTAAAGTTCCATTGTCAAAACAAACCCGATTATGATAAATAATATATTTAAAACATAAATTTGAATATTTCGAATATGCAGTTAAACACGAGAAGCCATTTAAAGCATTGCTTCAAGGACTGGATTGAAAAAATCCGGATGATTTAAAAAATAAGTGAATTGAAATTGGCCCATGTTGCAGGATCATTGTAACATCGATTATAATCGTGTAAAATGTGAACACAAAAGCAACAAAAAAAACACATCACTCAGTGTCGAAATTGTCAAATGTTTGGCCACGGTTCGTCATACTGCAATGTCAAAACCTTTTGCACAGGAAATAATATGTGGAAATGCAATGGTCCACACCAGCCATTATCCCCTAATCATCCAAGTCGACAAAACTACGTGGAGCTGAGACAACGACTCTACAATAAATCCTTAAGAAATGTTATTAACAATACTGTCAATACATTTTCAAATTATTCTGGTCCATTTCCCAATAATCTTAGACAAAATAATACAAATATAACTAACCAATGGAATCACTAGACTCCCAATCCACTTAATAATGGACCGAATTGCAGCAGTGACAACAATCTTTTTTCAATGCAAGAATTAAAAAGTCTAACCATGGAGTTAGTAACAAAAGTGAGAAACTGCAAATCTAAATCAGATCAAGTCACGGTTATAGCTTAGTTAGCTTGCAAATTTTTATATTAATGCAATGACAAATCAGAATTATTACATGGAATGACAGAGTCATTCACTGCAAAAAAGATGGGCTCTTCGAGTTTCTCATACAAATAACATTGATATATGCCTCCTAACAGAAACTTGGTTGAACAGCCGCACTTCCATAAGACATAATGAGTATCACTGCTACAGAAAATATCGTATAAGTTCAAGAGGAGGCGGTGTTGCTGTCATTATCAAGGCGAATATTAATCATACTCTGCTTCCAATTATAAATACGTCCTTAACAGAGAATTTAGGTTCTCTTGTTATTTCCCAGATCGTCATATTGGATCAACCGACGATAAAAAACAAAAATTCGCTGCTGATCTACATAAAATATGTAGAAACCGCAATAAACATTTAATATTAACAGAATACCCCCCATAATCAGGAAGCCTTTCCCAACACACTGAAGAACTTGATTTCACTACGCAATTACCGTCAACGAAACTGGATACGTTACCGCAATAACTCTTCTGACCGAATTGAACTAAACTTACTAAATCGCGTATCCAAGAGGAAACTGCTAAGTTTAGAAACATCTCTTAGAACTCATTTGGATCCACACTGGATGTAGGGGAAGACCCTTTTTGGAATGCAACGAAAATATAAAAAGAGAGAAGTCAAATAATATTCCAACGATTATTCACAATGACTCACGATATATTACTGGTTCTGATAAATGTGAAATACTGGCTTAAACGTTCAGTTTAAATCATCAAATTATGTACAGCCAATTTTAATGATAGTGAAACAATTTACCAAGTTGATGAAACACTTCATACTTTACAGACTCCAGACCCAATCGTTAACATTTATATTTTATGTTTAAAGAGGACATATCATTAATAACATCTGTCAAAAAAATTAGGGATCTTTAACATTTTTTTCCAATGCCATACAATATTTCATATTGTTTTATTTTCAACATAAAAAGTACCATATTAAAAGCATTTTTTTATATTTTTGTCAAAATTTCTTCATCAGTATATATTTTTGTATTTTTAAGAATTTTGTCATGTAATAAGAAACCTCTTTTTGTCGAATTTCGTACTGATCGGATATAAAATACAATCTGTAGGCCGCTTACATGTCAAATCGGGTGTAACATAT
Source organism: Eudasyphora cyanicolor (assembly GCA_963930755.1). Classification (NCBI taxonomy): domain Eukaryota; kingdom Metazoa; phylum Arthropoda; class Insecta; order Diptera; family Muscidae; genus Eudasyphora; species Eudasyphora cyanicolor. Next base: position 100,203,439 of record OZ005737.1, read on the forward strand.
GTATGGGGCTATATAAATCTGAACCGATTTTCCCCAAATTTGGCGTTATTATTTAATGTAATAAGAAACCTTTTTCTGCCGAATTTCGCACTGATCGGATATAAAATACAGTTTCTACAGCGCTTACATGTGAAATCGGGAACATATATAAGGGGGCTATATCTAAATATGACCCGTTTTCCTGCAAATTTAACAGTGTTCATTCATGGGTGCCCGGACTTAACGCCCACGGCCGTAACGCCCAAATTTTTTTGGGCGTTATGACCGAACCCAAAACGGACATAACGCCCAAATTTGTTTTGGGCTTTATGACCTCCCCTGGAACGGACATAAAGCCCAGTGGGCGTTATGTCCTATTTTAAAAATTTTAATAAAAGGGAATTTAATATTATTCAGTATGTACAAAAAAGGTATTTATTTAATAAATTCTGGGTAATTCAACATTATTTAATAATTTAAAAAAAAACAATGCCAACGTATAGTGAAAGGACTTGTTGTTCGTCAGATAAAAAAATGATTTGTTACATAGATTACTTTAAGTAAATTTTTTAATTTACCATTTCGATCCACTGCCGTTGGAAATAATTGAAGAAATCTTTAAAAATGTTTGCAGAGCTCTTTTATAACTCCTTATTGTTATACGCTCCTTGTTTACATTTATTGAAAGAATTTTCAATTTCCTGATAAAGGAGTAGAGGCAGCACCAAAATAATTTTTAATACTCTGCGTGCCTCATCAGTTGTCCTAATCTTTCTGGCGAGATCAGACAGATTAGCTATCTTTTTGCTAACCGATTGGCAAAGATGGAACCAGCATCCTTTTAACCGTGAATCCGGAAAAATCTTTAAAAGTGCGTTCCGAAGTGCTTTCTTGAAATCCGTTGTGAATGTTTTCGGGTTCATATCCAAAAGATTTGAGTTTATAAAACTAAATATATGTTCGTAGAACTTTTGATTTTTTTTGGACATTAGTACGAAGGCAAATGGAAACACCTGAAATAGAAATGCGTGTACGTTCGAATAAGAAATTATATGAAATACGAGTATATATACATAATCAAAATATTTGTGTTTAAAATTTTGAATATATTTTTTCTTCAAATCATAAATATCAATAAGTTGCGAAAAGGGGAGCTGTAGGCGAAATTTTGTGAAAGAAAATGGCGCGCGCGACGTGCACCTGGGACGGACTTAAATTTAATTATTTCACTCATTTCTTTACATTATTTCAATGCGAATGTCAATATGCAACTAAATATCAACTCCATCAAAAAACAAAAATAGCTACAATAACATTTCTTTTTCTGTTTGAAAGGTTCTCCTCGCCCAAAAATCAAGAACTTGTAATAAAATAATTTTGGGAGTTAAGTCCGTTTTAAGGGTGGTCATAGCGCACAAAAAAATTGGGCTTTGTGTCCGGAACTTCATTGGGCGTTATGTCCGTTTTCAAGGCGGCCATAACGGCCAAAAACAAAATGGGCGTTATGTCCGTTTCAGGGGCGGTCATAACGCCCAAAAAAAAAATTGGGTGTTAGGGCGTGGGCGTTAAGTCCGGGCACCACCTAGAGTCTAGAGAAAAGTGGCCGTAATTGGAACGCTCCTTTTGGTGCCTCTCACACAAATGGACCATTTTGTACCAAAAGTAAACAGCTTTTAACTTTAATACCAGTACATACTTTAAAGTTATTAAATGCAATTTAAATTGATAATAATTTAATTAAAACAAAAAAAAAATACTAATATTTTTTTGCAACTCAAGGTGAGGGGATTCATAAGTCGGTTTACCCGACTGAACTTTCTTACTTGTTTTTTCTTTTAGTTTGTCAAATTTTCTTTTATGTGTCTCATTTAATTGTTTTTCAATGCTTATTATGTTGTTATGGTTAAAGCGAATTATGTCACTTTCTTCTTGAGAAAGGTGTTCCTTTAACGTTTTTTCTATTGATTGTGTTATGTTGTTATTATGTTTTTGTTCATCGTGTTTTTGTTTGATTATTAAATTTAGAATTTTAGGTTTCAATATATGCATGTAATAAGTTTTGAATTTGATGGTTTTTATGTTGGTTCTTAAAGATGTTATAAATGTGTTTAGTGGAATTTTTTATAAATTGGTGTTTAGTGGAATTTTATATAAAATATTAATAAATAACAACAAAAAAACAAGACCTCGAGCTCAATCAATTACTATTTTCTTACATTTTTTATATGTTTGAATTCAAAGAAGATATATTTGCACCAAAATTTTTAAATATTATAAGTTTGTGAAAAATAAATTTTATTTGAAAATCAAGAAATTTTGTTTGGAACGCATATATTAACATATATCAACAAAATATATTTGCGAACTGACTTTCACAAATAAAAGATGTGGTTAAACCCAACCAAAGTTACTGTTTAAGAAGTTTTCCAAATATATTTTATTTAAAATAGATTTTTAAAACTTTGCTGTCTTTTTCGAATTTACGTTTAAATTTTTGTGTGTTATATTTTATAGTTAAAAATGTCATAAGCAGCATTATATTTGGTTTTGCAGCACTAATTTTTAATTTATAAATATTCCAATTCATCACTTTTTGTCAATCCATCAATTCAATTTATAGTTACGAAAGAGTATACGATTTAAATTTTAATCTAATTTTACAAACATATGCAATTTCTAAAAAAATTGGTGGTGCAATTTCTAAAAAAATGATGATTACTGAATTGTCTTTTTTTGGAGATATGCGCTTTTAGCAAACAGTTCTCGTTTAATGATACTTGGCTGTGCGTATATATTCTAATAATTTCGACTGAAGTAATCGTTGTAATAAGGATATTGATAATGGGAGTTTGGTGGCTCCCGAAACAGATCTGTCTATGTGATTTTGGTTTTGAGTTCAGTTAGTTTATTATTGAATGCTGAACATACAACATCGACAGTCCGAAATATATTTTTTTGTGCGGAAACTAAAGTGAAATTATTACTATTATTATGGCAGAGGATTTAGAATTTGTGTACAGTACGCGCTTGCGTACAGGCAGCCTTACTGATAATTTCCAACAACAACTATCATCAGCGTTACAGCGTGATTTCGCACTTCAAACAGAAGCCGACGAAGAACTAGATTTATTTGAAGACCAAAGCGGTGAAAACACAGAATTTGTGCCCGAAGATAACGCCTCCGACATTGAATACGAATTGGAAATTGAAGCAAATGAAATATTCGACAGCGATGAAGAATCCGAAGATGAAAGTTAGAATGCACCAACTCAAGCTGCAGAAAAATTTTGCAAAATATCATTTATGCCTCGCCAGACCCCTATACAATTTGTATGAAATAAATTATTATTATACACATTTTGGGTTGTTTTTCTGTGAATTCAATGCAGATGTTTACTTCCAGGTAGTTTCTGTGTTAATTTTTCTCTTATTTCTTTCTTTCGTTTGTGATTTTGGTTTTGAGTTCAGTTAGTTTATTATTGAATGCTGAACATACAACATCGACAGTCCGAAATATATTTTTTGTGCGGAATCTAAAGTGAAATTATTACTATTATTATGGCAGAGGATTTAGAATTTGTGTACAGTACGCGCTTGCGTACAGGCAGCCTTACTGATAATTTCCAACAACAACTGTCATCAGCGTTACAGCGTGATTTCGCACTTCACACAGAAGCAGACGAAGAACTAGATTTATTTGAAGACCAAAGCGGCGAAAACACAGAATTTGTGCCCGAAGATAACGCCTCGGACAATGAATATGAATTGGAAATTGAAGCAAATTAAATATTCGACAGCGATGAAGAATCCGAAGAAGAAAGTGAGAATGCACCAACTCAAGCTGCAGACGGTTTTTTGCTTGGAAAAGATGGTACCAAGTGGAGTTCAGCTGAACCCGCTACAGAGAGATTCCGCCAGCACAACATCTTGCGTTTCGGAGGTGGACCAAAAACAAACCTGACCACTCCTCTTGAGGTGTTCAATCATCATCGAATATTACGTTCATCATCGTAACACAAACAAATTTATATGGAGAAAAAGTTACACGCAAATGGAACGCAGAACATGCAAACTGCACATCACGAGTATGGGTTGATATGACAAGTGTTGAGCTTGACGCTTTTATTGGGATACTATTGGCTTTTGGTGTCAGTAATAATATTATGCAGCTATTCCGTGCAGCCATGTCTTATAGACGATTTGCTACTTTGATGTGCTGTATCCGATTTGACGATAGTCGTACGCGCGCATTTCGTCAACAAACCGACAAAGCTGCTCCCATTCGCGAACTTCTTGAATAACAATCTTGCCAGTAATTTTGAACCATACGAAAGTGTAACTATCGATGAGCAGCTATTTCCATACCGTGGGCGCACAAAGTTCACGCAATACATACCATCAAAGCCCGAAAAGTGTGGTGGGTATGCGATGCGAAAACCAAATATCCGTTGCAAGGAAAACTGTACACTGGTAAGGATGGAGAACAACGAGAGTCAAACCAAGGCGAAAATGTGCTCAAGCGTTTGGCTAATCGATTCACCAACAGCGGCAGAACTATTATTGCTGATAACTTCTTTACACCATTAGACGCAGCTAAACGTCTTTCGTCGATTGGACTAGCATACGTTGGCACCATTGGATCCAACAAAAGGTGTCTTTCCAAAGAAGTGAAAAAAGACAGCAAACGGCCAGTGCTTTCATCTGTGTTCGGTTTCTATGATAACCTTATATCACTGTGCAGCTACTTTCCAAAGAAGAAGAAAGCTGTAACTCTACTATCCACTGTCCAAGAAAGTTGAAGGCGTAGCAAAAAAACCGGAAGCTATATTATTTTACAATTCAACAAAGGCTGGCGTTGATACAATGGACCAAATGGTAACGCATTACTCCACAAAACGGCCAACCAGACGTTGGCCGTTAGCTTTTTTTTGCAACATGATAGACGTCATGGGATTAGCCGCTTACATCATATGCAATGAAAATATAGAAGGAACCAGAAAAGAGAAGCGACGATTGTTCTTGAAAACGCTGAGTAAACAATTGGTGCTTGCAATACTGAAAATCGCATGAACAACAACCATAGTTTGGGACAACATTCAACCCGTTTGGCCATTGAATCTTTCTTTGGAAGGCCGTTGAATATTAACAGCAACATGCTGCCTAACCAACAAAGCGGCCCTAGTACACTGAGTTCGAGAAAAGATTGCGGAAGACAAGTTTTTACTGCACCAAATGCACTAACCCTGTGTGCCAACAACATTCTAAAGTTGATTATACTTATTTTTCAAGCATTCCACAAAGTGAATAAAAAATAATAATAAAAAATAAAAATTTGTTTACATTTAGACAAAAGACCAAAATAATATACGAACATACTTAGAAATTCAAAGTTACGGTACCCTTTTTGCCATACAAATGTATGAAAACGTATAGGGGTCTGCCCAGGCATATGTGTTTGTTCGAAGGTTTGACTAGACTAGATGTTAAAAAATATTTGTGGCTGTCCATTAATACAAAAGGTATTTAAAAATGTTTCCTCACATCATATCTCTTAATTTTATTAGAAAAAATAACTTTTTTAATGTGTTTTTATCATTATTTGTAGTGCTAACATAGATAACCCATAACATTCATTCATAAATCTATATCTATATATAGTGTGATTAAATTGTAAGGGCCGATGTTGAATGTAAACCACACCTAAACGTCAAGCTTTTTTCTGCATTTCATTTGACATTTTTCAATTTCAGACTAACTCAATTTGAACTGTGGAAAGATACACAATCGAGCAACGCGTTAAAGTTTTTTAAGCCTTTTACAAAAATGGGCGCTCAAATCAAAATGCATTTCGTGCACTTCGTGATGTTTTTTGATCAGCATAATCGACCAAATGTGTGCACAAACCGGGTCTGTAGGAGATGTGAAAACACCTGAGTATGCTCGCCCAGTTCGTTTGGTTTTGGTATGGATGTGGACAATATGTGGTTTCAACAGGAAGGTGCCACTTGCCACACAGCTAACGAAACAATGGCTCTTTTGTGCAACAAATTCAATGGCCGTGTTATCTCACGTCGTGGCGATGTCAATTCGCCGCCAAGATTATGTGATTTGACACCGTTGGACTTCTTTCTTTGGTGTTATTTGAAAGAAAAGGTGTACGTCGATAAGCCAGCAACAATTCAAGAGCTAAAGGATGAGATAATTCGGCACATTAACGGCATATAACCTCAATTATGCCTCAGCGTCATCAAAAATTTTGAGGTGTGCCGCCGATATTTTGTTCCATACATAATTGAACCATACCAATATTGTCATAATTACAAGTAAGAAAATTTCAGTCGGGTAAACCGACTAAGGTATACCCTCACTTTGTGAGTAATGTAATATTGAATATTACTCGAATTATTCTGTCAATTTGTGTGGGAGGTAGGTTTAGGTTAAGGTTAGGGTGGCAGCCGTATTTTTTTACAAGCTCACATAGACCAGTTTAGGTCCCTAGTGTTACCACGGGCTGAAATGCCCCTCATCGAAACCAACCTGTTTGATATATAAATTTATCGATAGTACGAATATCAGTACTGGAAAGATCTGTTAGGCTGCCTAAAAAGGCCGACCCCAGTATGTCCATTCGTCGTTTACTCAAAGCGGGACAGTCGCAAAGCAAGTGCTCAATGCTCTCCACTTCTTCCTCATCAGCTTCGGCAGAAGTCATTGGAGTCAATACCCAATCTTTTGGCGTGTTCACCGATCAAGCAGTGTCCCGTCAGAACCTGTACTAACGTAGACAATCGTTTCCTCTCTAGTGCGAGGAGATATTTTGACCTTCTCAGGTCATACGACTTCCCATATTGCCATAATTTCGGCTTGATAGACACTGCAGGTATCTGGTAGTCTGTGAGCTATATCCAGACTAAGTTCTTCACAGTGTACGCCGAAGCCAACCTTTTCATCAAGCTTCGAACCATCCGTGTAAAAGTGGAGATGGTTTCTATTACCTGGTATTCTGCCGACCCATTCATCTCTGGCGGGAATCATAGTGATGTAATTTCTCTCGAAGGTGTAGTTGGTATATAGTCCACTCGGTCGGTTACCATAGCACTACACTTTGATATCCTCATGTGACCATAGTTCTTGCGACCCTACAGCCTTTTTTCAGGAATATAAGGCGACGTTGGCCTTCCTTACACGTTCCAATACGTTAAGTCTAAATAACATTTTCGTATCTAGAATTATTCCTAAAAATTTTGCACTTTCAGAAAAGACTAGATCTTTGGTATCCCTCCATCGATTCGGGACGTATGAAAGCCTGATACAGCCTACATCAATTTTCTCCAGCCAGGGGCTAATGTACTTTAACATTTTCTGCATTTCTGCTGGAGAGATGCCATCTGGTCCAGGTGACTTGAAGGGATCAAAGCTATTAATGGCCCAGCTTATTCTGGATATCTCAGTCAAGAAGCTAGCGACGCTCGCAGTCCACTCGCACTCTTGTTGGTCCTGCTGATCCTCGGGTTCTGTTACAGAGTTCCCCAGAGTTCTTCTTCAGCCTAGCGGCGTCGGAGACCTTTTCCACTTCACCACAGAAGGTATACCAAGAGCGCCTTTGCGCCTTTCTAAGCTCCTTCTTATAGATCTTGAGTTGCTCTTTATAGGCATCCCAATCATTAGCGACCCCAGTAGATTTAGCCTTATTGAATAGCTTGTTGCAGGTCTTTTTCATAGCCGTTGGCTCAGAAGTCCAGCATTGGGGTTTAGTTTTACCCTTGTACCTTGTTTTTGGACAGGCTTCTTCAAGGGATCTATTGAATGATATGGTGATATGATCGACCAGATTATCCAGACCGGCTTTGTCATTCGGTTCGTACAGAAGTTTAGAGTTGAGGACTTTCTTTAAATTCTTCTCATACAGGTGCCACTTTGTCTTCCTTACATTTCTGTGGACGGCAGGTTTAGGCGCTTTTTCCGCGAGTTTGAACTCAATATAATGGTGATCTGAGAATGAGCGGTCGTCCAGTACATTCCACCCAATAATTTTGTCTGACAGCCGGTCAGTAGCAAACGTTACGTCGAGTACTTCTTGTCTGTCTTTAATTGTAAAGTTCGGTTTATTACCTATGTTACAAAAACTAAGATTGGTAGTTAGAATAAAGTCAAGAAGCGAATCACCCCTATTGTTTATATCCGTACTACCCCAGATAGTATGACGAGCGGTCGTGTCTGCGCCAATAATCAGCTCGAGCTCGTCAGACGTTGCTTCTTCTACTACTTCCCTGAATAGAGCAGTCGGTACTACAGATTCATAAGGCAAGTAGCTGGAGACCACCCAATATATGCGATTACCGATCTCCAGGCTAGCAGCTGTTTGGTCTTTACCACTTAAATTAGTCAGGAAAAAGATACTTAGATCTTTCCTAGCCAAAATGCAGGTTCTTGGAGTGCCTTCACAGTTGGCCACAAGCAGTTTAAAGTTGGGTGTCCTAATACCGCACACCCTTCCTCCCCAAATCATTGCACTGTGCCGACTTATAAGCATTTATGTGCACTGGTATAAACGCTATGAGACATTAAATTGTGGTATGATTTGGGCATTTTGTGTGGGAGGTACAAAAAGGGGCGTGGCAATAACACCCATTTTTCACAGGGCTATAGACACTATAAAAACATTACACTGTACAAAATTTCAAGTATTTTTATACACTGGTTTTAATGTTATAAGCTGTTAACTTTTGGTGCAAAAAGGTACCATTTTTCTCGAGTTGATAGCGACTAATAAGCTAATACTATGTGTGGAATTTCAAAAGATTCGAATAAATAGTATAGCAGTTATTAAAGAATCAATATTTCACAACATTTTAACCCTTTGTGGGGGAGGTACTAGAAGGAGTGGACCAATATGGCCCATCTTCGAACTTAGCCGGAGATAGAAAAAAATATTACCACATACCAAATTTGAGGTCAATCGGTTACTCCTTTCGAGAGTTATCGTGCGCACCAGCCAGCAGACAGACAGACAGACGGACGGACATTGCTCATTCGACTTAAAATGACCCAAAACGGATTTCCTCCGAACATACTTTGGATCTTAATTTTAAAATTGAGATATCTTGCACAATTTGTTAGCGAGAGTGCTGTAATTTTGTACATACGCGATTGGTCCAAAAGTGAGCGGGATCGGACCAATGGGCGTGGCACCGCCCATATAAGCCAAATTTTAAAAATGATGTATCTTGTACAATTCTGGTGGCAGTCTACGCGATTGGTGCAATAATGGGCGGAATCGGGCCAATGGGCGTGGCACCACCCATATAAGCCAAAATTGTGATATCTTGCACAATTTGTCAGCGAGAGAGCTGGAATTTTGTGTATCTATATATTTATTGGCGATCTACGTGATTGGTACAAAGTGGACGGGATCGGACAAATGGGCGTGGCACCGCCCATATAATCTTAATTTTGAACTTGAGATATCTTGTGCAATTTGTAAGCACGAGTGCTGTAATTTGGTGCATATGTATCTGGTCGTAGTCGACGTCATTGGTCCAAAAATGGGCGGAAACGGAACAATGGGCGTGGCACCGCCCATATAAGCCAAATTTCGAAATTTAGATATTTTTCACAATATGTTAGAGAGAGTGTTGTAATTCTGTGTATATGTATCTGGTGGTAGTGTACGTGATTGGTTAAAAAATGGGCGGGAACGGACCATTGGCCGTGGCCCCGCCCATATATAAATCAAATTTTTGATATCTTGCACAATTTTTTGGGGAGAGTGCTGTAATTTTACCAATGGACGTTGCCGCGCCCATATAAGTCAAATTTTTGAATTGAGATATCTTGCACAATTTTTTGGTGAGAGTGCTGTAGTTTTGTGCATATGTATCTGGTAGTAGTTTACGTGATTGGTCCAAAAATGGACGAATACGGATCAATAGGCGTGGCACCGCCCATATTAGACAAATTTTGAAATTTAGATATATTTCACAATATGTTAGAGAGAGTGTTATAATTCTGTGTATATGTATCTGGTGGTAGTGTACGTGATTGGTTCAAACGGCCTTGCCCCGCCCATATAAGCCAAATTTTGAAATTGAGATATCTTGCACAATTTGTTAGAGAGAGTGTTGTAATTTTGTGCATATCCCGACCTAAGAATGTAAAGGCGCTAAGTCCACTTTTTTCCTAAATGTATTGAATGGAAACATAAGATCAGTTGAAAATAGATCGATTTGGAAAAAAATCCAAAAAAAATTATGCTTTGCCGTCTTTAACAGCTGAATCGTAAAAGCGCTAAGTCCATATGATATATATATAACACGCGTAAACGTTCTAAGTCCAGTCATATTATACATATTAACCATTCAGTTTTTATAATAATTAAATTTTTACTTTCTCAATATTAGTAGAAATTATTATGCTACCTTTGAGTGAAAAGTTGTGAGTTAACATATTAGAATTAACGTTTTGATGAGAAAAGTCTTAAAAAGACAAAAATGTACCGTTACATTATTTAACTCGTTTATATGAGGTGTGTTTCTTTTTCTACCCAATCCTATGTGGTTTTAAACTTGACAGCATTTTTCTACGAGACAAATTATATATTTTTTAATATTTTTGGTTCGTAGAACAATGCCTGTCGAAAGCAATCTATGGATAGATTTTTTTAGCTGAGTCACACTATGTATTTTTAATATTTTTGGTTCGTAGAACAATGCCTGTCGAAGGCAATCTCTGGATAGATTTTTTTAGCTGAGTCACACTATACAAGGTGGCGCAAAAGTAATCCTCCTATCAGAAAATGCTATAAATGGCGCAAAAGTAATCCTCCTATCAGAAAATGCTATAAATTTTGCGATAGGCCCCTAATGTCAGTTCTGTTTTGACATTTGTGTAGTAAACACATGCGAAATACACGTTAATAAACAATGTTACGCTACACTGCTCCAGAACGCGGAATATTGCTGACTATTTATTTGACCAATAATCGGTCGGTGACTTTGGCACAAAACATCGAAAGGTTACGTTTGCGATACCTTGTGTATTTTTGTGTAACTAGGCTTGAGGAAAAGCACACCTAATAAAAATGAGTAAAATAAAGCAATTGTGAATTTTTATTTTGTCGTCGTTATGTTTTCAAAACATTATAAAATATTGGCGATCTTCTTCTAAGCTCAGTCATTCTTGTGTAAATGTCAAATAAAGTCCTGGCGCTGTTGAAGTTCACTATATTGATAGTTTTATAAAAAAATGTCCTAATTTTTCATTTTATTAGAGTATGTCTTTTAATGAAAACAGTAATGATCCGCAACTATTACTTGGTGGTAGAAATGAAGCCGACGATTCGTACAAATTACCTTCTAGACCGCGGACTCGAAAAAAAAGGATTCAGAGTGAAAAATCTGATTGGTACGCTGCAAAAAATAAAAGACTCAGAAAAAGTGGAAAACGTTATTTCGGAAGGGAAAAAGAAGACAATTCTTGGAGTTATAAATATTTGAAAGAACCACGAGCAATGACACTGCGATACAGATGTAAAAGTGGCGTTGTTACAATGAAATGTTTGGAGGTAACTGATGATGATTGAAAAGAAATATTTCAAAAATGTTGGCAAATGGATGAATTATTAACTCAAAGTCCAAAATTAATTCGTGCGTGTGTGCAAAACATTTTTTCTGAATACGCTGAACATTGGGTATCATACTGTGCTTGGAATCATCTTTTACCAGAATGGAATTCCAAAAAATTGGTTTACGATTATTATACGAATGATTGATATCCGAAATTTGGGATTGTTCGCCCCAAACAAAGATCAGTGCGAAAAATGTGTCCGTTACTCTACCGAAAATCTTTCGTGTGAAGATTACATTTTGCACCAAGAAAAAAAGGAAGAAGCAAGGAAAAAAAACAGAGACAAAATAGAAGAACCAGAGGTGTATGCCGTTGATCTTCAAGCTATCTTAATGGCTCCGAAATCGCAAGCCAGTAGCCTCTATTACCGTTCGAAACTAAAAGTTCACAATTTAGTTTTTTATAATCTTAAAAACAAACAGGCACATTGCTTCTTGTGAATTGAGACGAAAGGCGGAGTAACAGCGGACGAATTTGCAAGTATTTGGGCATATTTTATTGAAAAAAAATCCTTATTGGGAGAGACCATCCGGAAACCAAAATTTTTTATAGTGACGGATGTACATACGAAAACCGAAACTATATGTATAATTAGGAATGCCTTGTTAAATACATCAATAAAACATAAAGTCAGCATAGAACAGAAAGTACTTGAACCCCAAAATACACAAATGGAGGTTGATAGTGTCCATTCTTCTATAGAACGCGCTATGAGAAATAGAAATATTAATGTTCCTGCAGATTATATTGACATATGCAAATCAGCAAGAAAAAATCCTGAACCATATAATGTCACTTATTTGGATCACGATTTTTTCAAAACATTTGAAAATGACCAGTTTTGCAAAAAATATTCGACGTGGGCGTGGCAAAGGTGATGCTAAAGTAACTGATATTCGTGGCCTTAAGTACCAGCCAAATGGTGAGATATATTTTAAACTCAGGTTTACTGATTCCTGGAAACTGCTTCCTCAAAGAATGGATAAAAAAGTAATCGCATTGGAGTGGTCAACTTCATCAGGAAAGGAGAACAATTACAACAAGAAAATTCCAAGACCTACCACTTTTTCGATAATTTAACTCACGAATAATTTTTCCATCTTAAATAATATACATATAATATATATTTTATTTTAATAGTACGTACATTTAAGTAGAAGCAATGAAATAAGAGTGTTTTTTATTTTAATACCCATAATATTATATTGTTAGGTTTAGGTTAGGGTGGCAGCCGTATTTTTTTTTTTTGCAAGCTCACATAGACCAGTTTAGGTCCCTAGTGTTACCACGGGCTGAAATGCCCCTCATCGAAACCAACCTGTTTGATATATAAATTTATCGATAGTACGAATATCAGTACTGTAAAGATCTGTTAGGCTGCCTAAAAAGGCCGACCCCAGTATGTCCAGTCGTCGTTTACTCAAAGCGGGACAGTCGCAAAGCAAGTGCTCATTGCTCTCCACTTCTTCCTCATCTCCACAGCTTCGGCAGAAGTCATTGGAGTCAATACCCAATCTTTTGGCGTGTTCACCGATCAAGCAGTGTCCCGTCAGAACCTGTACTAACGTAGACAATCGTTTCCTCTCTAGTGCGAGGAGATATTTTGACCTTCTCAGGTCATACCTTGGCCAGATTTGTCTAGCTACCCTGCAGGTGCCGATTTCTGTCCATCTTTCGTTGGACTGCCTGATTGCCTCTTGCCTAAGCCAAAGCTTGCACGTGGATAGTGCCGCACCAATATATGCAAATTCTTCGAGAATTTGTAATGTCGTCCCTTTCCTAGCAAGTTCATCGGTTTTGCAGTTCCCCGGGATATCCCTATGCCCAGGCACCCATATGATGTGTATATTAAACTGCTCAGCCATCTCGCTAAGAGATCTGCGGCAGTCGAGGGCTGTTTGTGAACTTAGGGATGTTGCCTCCATAGAATTGATGGCAGCCTGTCCTAGTAAATGACAACGCCAGTGTTGGTTACTATGTTGCGACTCAGCCACTTGGCGACTTCCCATATTGCCATTATTTCGGCTTGATAGACACTGCAGGTATCTGGTAGTCTGTGAGCTATATCCAAACTAAGCTCTGCACAGTGTACTCCCAAGCCAACCTTTTCATCAAGCTTCGAAACATCCGTGTAAAAGTGGAGATGGTTTCTATTACCTGGTATTCTGCCGACCCATTCATCTCTGGCGGGAATCATAGTGATGTATTTTTTTTTCTAAGGTGTACACAGTTGGTATATAGTCCACTCGGTCGGTTACCATAGCACTACACTTTGATATCCTCATGTGACCATAGTTCTTGTACCTCCACATTGATAGGCAGTTTAATCTTATTGCCGCTTTGGTTGCAACTTCTCTCGCCACAATATTAATCGGCAGTATATGGAGTAGGGCTTGTAGAGACTCGGTCGCTGTAGTCCTTAAGGCTCCTCTTATGCTCAGGCAGGCAGTTCTCTGAACCTTTGTTAGTAGGTTGGTGATGGTTAGTTTGTCAGTTGCCGTCCACCATACCACAATACCGTATAACAGTGTTGGACGAACTACTGATATATATATCCAGTGGACGAGTTTAGGAGAGAGTCCCCACCGCGACCCTACAGCCTTTTTGCAGGAATATAAGGCGACGTTGGCCTTCCTTACACGTTCCAATACGTTAAGTCTAAATAACATTTTCCTATCTAGAATTATTCCTACATATTTTGCACTTTCAGAAAAGACTAGATCTGTTCCATTTATCCGAGGTGGAGGGTCCGCATGTGGGACATTATTCATCCTAGTAAAGAGAACCAATTCTGTCTTGTTGGGGTTAACGTCCAAACCGCTGCTTCTGGCCCATCTAGCCATCTTGTTCAGAGCCACCTGTAGGATGTCTCTGAGGACGTTTACGAATTTGCCACTCACTGCGATTGCCACGTCGTCCGCATATGCCACGACCTTGCAGCCACAACGTTCTAGATCTAGCAGGATTTCATTCACCGCTAGGTTCCAAATTAGTGGAGATAGTACTCCTCCTTGCGGGGTCCCTCTGTTTACAAACCTTGTTAGAGTTGTGGACCCTAGACATGCTGTTATGCGTCTTCTGGTGAGCAGACTTTGAATTAGTCTAATCACCGCATCTGAGTGAATGTTGTTAAAAGCCCCTTCTATGTCAAGAAATGCCACCATGGTGAATTCCTTGAAATCCAGGGACGATTCGATAGTGCTCACAAGTTCGTGCAGGGCTGATTCTGTAGACTTGCCCTTATTGTAAGCATGTTGTTTCCCCGACAGGTGTTTTGTATCCAGGTTTTCCCTAACGAAATGATCTAAAAGTCTTTCCAGACCTTTCAATAGGAAGGAGGATAGGCTAATTGGTCTGAAGTCTTTTGGCCTAGTGTGTGATATCTTTCCCGCTTTAGGTATGAATACCACTTTGGTATCCCTCCATCGATTCGGGACGTATGAAAGCCTGATACAGCCTACATCAATTTTCTCCAGCCTGGGGATAATGTGCTTTAACATTTTCTGCATTTCTGCTGGAGTGATGCCATCTGGTCCAGGTGACTTGAAGGGCTCAAAGCTATTAATAGCCCAGCTTATTCTGGATCTCTCAGTCAAGAAGCTAGCGACGCTCGCAGTCCACTCGCACTCTTGTTGGTCCTGCTGATCCTCGGGTTCTGTTACAGAGTTCCCCGGGAAATGTGTGTCGAGCAGTACATTGAGCGACTGCTCGCTGTTTTTGGTCCAGTTATTTGCCTCATCCTGTAAATATCCCACTGTACAGGGTGAAGCAGATAATATCTTCCTCAGCCTAGCGGCGTCGGAGACCTTTTCCACTTCACCACAGAAGGTATACCAAGAGCGCCTTTGCGCCTTTCTAAGCTCCTTATAGATCTTGAGTTGCTCTTTATAGGCATCCCAATCATTAGCGACCCCAGTAGATTTAGCCCTATTGAACAGCTTGTTGCAGGTCTTTTTCATAGCCGTTAGCTCAGAAGTCCACCATTGGGGTTTAGTTTTACCCTTGTACCTTGTTTTGGACAGGCTTCTTCAAGGGATCTATTGAATGATATGGTGATATAATCGACCAGATTATCCAGACCGGCTTGTCATTCGATTCGTACAGAAGTTTAGAGTTGAGGACTTTCTTGAAATTCTTCTCATACAGGTGCCACTTTCTCTTCCTTACATTTCTGTGGACGGCAGGTTTAGGCGCTTTTTCCGCGAGTTTAAACTCAATATAATGGTGATCTGAGAATGAGTGGTCGTCCAGTACATTCCACCCAATAATTTTGTCTGACAGCCGGTCAGTAACAAACTTTACGTCGAGTTGGTAGTTAGAATAAATTCAAGAAGCGAATCACCATAGGGGTGATGTTGTTTATATCCGTACTACCCCAGATAGTATGATGAGCGTTCGTGTCTGCGCCAATAATCAGCTCGAGCTCGTCAGACGTTGCTTCTTCTACTACTTCCCTGAATAGAGCAGTCGGTACTACAGATTCATAAGGCAAGTAGCTGGAGACCACCCAATATATGCGATTACCGATCTCTAGGCTAGCAGCTGTTTGGTCTTTACCACTTAAATTAGTCAGGAGAAAGATACTTAGATCTTTCCTGGCCAAAATGCAGGTTATTGGAGTGCCTTCACAGTTGGCCACAAGCAGTTTGAAGTTGGGTGTCCTAATACCGCACATCCTTCCTCCCACTACGTAGGGCTCCTGTATCAGGACGATGTCTAATGCGCCTGTGAACAGGCGCAGCAATAGAGCCGCTGAGGCTGCTTTAGCGTGATGGAGGTTAATCTGTAGAATTCTTACCATCATTGGTAATAGACAGATTAACATCCAACCCGACAAGGGTGTTATCGAACTCTTTGTCCGTATCGTCGAGAAGCATGTCCCCGCCAGATGCGTCAAAGAGTCCGGAGACTCCCCTCAGCCTCTCTGTGTCCGAAGTAGAGCTATTGTCCTCAGAGAAGGACGTTGCAGATCTTCTGTTAGAGTTGGAGTCACCAGAAATAATAGGCGTGGGTACCTCCGCACTTCCAGAAAGTGCCACGGTGGACGACTTACCTTCTGCAGTGGGAGCTATATCCTGCTTGTATATCTTCAAGACTATAGTCTCGAAGCCATACTGTAGGGTTGCACTCGCACTTTGTATATTGTTAACTTTATTTAATTTTTTAATATTACAGACGAATGTAAGTATATCCTTATTTATTTATAAATTTTAAGACAAGAATAAATGAAAATATTATAAAAAATAAAGTTTTTCAAATTAAAAACATAATGGGAAAAGGTGCAAAGTCCAAACCACACCTATAAATGTATAAAGCAAAAACGTCCAAAGTCCATAAAATGCTCCCAAAGCGGAAAAATTTATTTTATTTCATATGATACTACAACGATTTCAAATATAAGCTAAAATCGCACAACATTGCATTTAAAGTTATAAAAAAGTATTTGGATAAACATCTATAGGAAGTATTTTGTCTCTCCTGTAAAATGTTCAATATTGTACTTAGAGCTCTTACACTCTAAGGTCGCGATGGTGCCCGGACTTAACTCCTAAGGACATAACGCCCAAATCGGTTTTGGGACTTATGTCCTCCAGTATAGTTGGACATAATTCCCAAAATTGGTTGGGCGTAATGTCCGCAGAGCGTTCTCGGACATAACACCCAAAAAAAAAACGCGGACATAACACCCAATGAATATTGGGACTTATGTCTTTAACAAACCGCGGTCATAACACCCAAAGTAATGAAAATACAGCTCAATTGGTTGTTTTTAATAAAATTCAACGCCACTTGTGAAGGATAAAATTGGACACCATGCCAAAATCTCCTTGAAATCCACGAGATTTTATAAATTTATTTAAAAATGACTCATTTATGAGAGACATGGAAAGATGTTATCAAACAATATCGAAGAAGATATTTGCTACACATTATTTTTGTCACGATCCATCACGAAATGAAACTAAAGGAATATTGATTTGTATGATGAATGCAATTTTTCGGTGGTCCCAGATACGAGTACAAGCAATTATTGATAATCTATAATTCTCAAGATACATGTAAGCATAAAAATTTCTAAAATATAAAAAAATCCTAGATTAAAAAAAATTGAATTTTGGAAAGAAGGCGAAACTTTTTTTTTAAATCACGCGATTTTTTTAAAAAAAAGTTTCGCCTTCTGTCAACGATTTTGTTTAAATCGCGCGAATAAAAAAAGCCTGCGGCGTTTTCTATCTTCTTCAAATTATATATCGTCTACAAATCGTTTCATCTTTCTTAACTACATTTAAGTTAATTACTTATTTGTAGGATTTTTAAAAAAGTTTCGCCTTCCTGAATTCAATGATTTTTGTTATCGCGTTATTTAAAAAATAATTAAACATAGGACCGATTGAGTCCAATTTTCGGTCCTTAGTTTAATGAATAATTTTTAAATCCCGCGATTAAAAAAATTCTCCTGCGGCGTTTTCTATGTTCTTCAAATTTTATATCGTCTACAAATCGTTTCATTGAATGGGGAATGTTTATTATCTTTTGAAAGAACATTCTTTGGCATTTATTTTTCGAAGATTATGTCTATCAAATGTTGGCCGCGGCTACGTCTCAAATGGTCCATCCGTTGAGTCCAATTTTCGATGACTCGTTCGAGCATTTCGACTGGTAACTGCCGAATGACACGCGTAAACGTTGTTCAGGCGTAAGTCATTCCATTTATATTAATGATGAGGATATAGACCAATATATATTATCAAATCTATTATACGTGTTTAGCATTGTGCTAAACTATCGCACAGCACTGTATTAAAATTGAGTGTTTTTTGAAGTGAGCAGGGATGCATCTAATTCAGCCTATGTGCGAAAGCACATAAGCTCGCACACACATACACACAAACACGAAACGGCGGTTAGGTGCATGCCCTTCTCACTTAGTGCCTTGTAATTGTTATTTGTTTGAATGTCGCTGGCAGCCTTGCAGGCGAAGTTACCAGCGACATTCAACAAACACAAGATTTTTCTTTCCGAACGAACCTTTAACCTGCGAACACATCGAGCCCTCCCGTGAACAGTGAAAAAAGAGTTAAGTGAAAATAAATTGTTATTTTCTAACCAACTAAATTGTGCTACGTTAAAATTTGTGAAAGTAAACTAAAGGCTAAGTGAAATAAATAATGAATTAAACTACTTAAAGCTACATAAAACTTAAATCTAGTTAAAAGGCTAAAAATTAAAAAGTATTTTTTTTGCATTTTGTTAAAACAATTAACTTACACTTTGTTAGACGATAAGCCACGTATACATACATTGAACTAAAATTACATTGTACAAAACCGAAACAATCAAAGTGAACATTCATAAATAAAACCAAAACATTGAAATTTGAAAACATTATACAAAACAAAAACACTCATTCTTTTACTTACACCAAACAGACAAACAAACACTCGTAAGTAAACAATACGAGTATTTCATATTATAAATATTTACTCATATACTTGAACTAAATTATATATTCGGGTAAAATTGTATTTCCCTATAAAATAAAAAATAACATTTTTTTATGTAAATGAATAAAAAGGACATAACTCCCATTGGGCGTTATGTCCACTCGATAGCGTCGGACATAAGTCCCAACAATTTTGGGTGTTATGTCCTAGATTATATACGGACATAACTCCCAAAATCGTTTCGGGCGTTATGTCCGTTGGGAGTTATGTCACGGCACCGGTCGCGATATGTATCTGGTGGTAGTCTACGTGATTGGTCCAAAAATGGGCGGAATCAGACTAATGGGCGTGGCCCCGCCCATATAAGTTAAATCTTGAAATTAAGATATCTTGCACAATTTGTTAGCGAGAGTGCTGTAATTTTGTGCATATGTAACTGGTGGTAGACTACGTGATTGGTCCAAAAATGGGAGGAATCGGATAAATGGGCGTGGCCCCGCCCATATAAGTAACCTTTTGAAATTAAGGTATCTTGCACAATCTGTTTGCGAGAGTGCTGTAATTTTGTGTATATGCGTCTGGTTGAAGCCTACGTGATTGGTCTAAAAATGAGCGGGCCAGATCAAAGGGCGTGGCTCCGCCCATATAGCCCAAATTTGAGCTATCTTGCACAATTTAGTAGTGATAGTAGTGTAATTCTGTTTGTATGTATCTGGTGGCAGTCTACGAGATTAATTAAAAAATGGTCGCGATCAGACTAATGGGCGTGGCCCCGCCCATGTAAGCCACATTTTGAAATTGAGATATATTGCACAATTTGTTACCGAGAGTGCTGTTTTTTTATGTATTGGTGGCAGGATTCGTTATTGGTTCAAAAATGGACGGGATCGGAAATCCCAATCTGGGGCAACGAAGTGGACCGGGTCGAGCTAGTACATTTTAAATATAAAAAAATGTTTTACAAAATGTTATAAAAAATAATGTAATTTGATTTGTTAAAATAAATACAATTTCTACTATAAAAAGTTTGACTGGAAAAATGTAGCGTGCGTCACGTAGCGTGCTTCACATAGAATTCACAGCTTTTGATTAAAAACTTCAAAAATGTTTGGCTGCAAATAATTTCTTTTTGTATTTCATTTTGTGTGCTTTATTATGCAAAATTTGCTAAATATTACGAAAACATACCTTAACCTTCAAAGCTACTTCCATATTTTGTAGCGTGCGCCACAATAATTTGTGATAATTTTTATCGCAACTTATAACTGTTACAAAAAAATTTTTTTATGGCATTCGAAAGAACACTCATATCCCACTAAACACTATGTATAAGTTGAAGGTATCTCTTTTGAAAGACCAACAAATTTTTATATTTGTATCTTAATCGTACAAATGTAGCGTTCGTCACGCATGATTTGCCCATATGCTCTCTAATATGAAGAAAACTAGACTAAACACAATGGCTACTGAATAAACTGTTTATCGAAATCATATGTTTTAAAAAATAATAATTGAATAAAGAAGCAACTAAAAAAAATTACCATGAACGTTTAAACAAATAATTAAGTAAACATATTTTACACTGGAGGAAAGTACAGCATGTGATTTGTTTAATTACAGAATGTAATAAGCTAAAGCAATGTATGTATTTAATGTAAGCACAAGGCGTAATAGATTTAAAAATGTGTATAAGCCGGAATTCCTTCAGAGACGTTTGGTGTCCTGACTTAAAGATGTTTAATGACTTTAATTGTCGTACAAGATGTACTTATTTTAATAGTCTTTGTCTTTGGAGCCAAATCAATGAATGATTTTCAGTACACTTTTTTTCAGTGTACAAGACCTTCCATCGCACTCTCTTAGAACTGACTGTATGAAAATTTCCAAAAAAAAAAACTTATTGAACCATATTTTACCTATACTACCTTAATTTATTTTCCTATACCTACCATACCGTGTCTGTAAAGGTACGAAATTAAAAAAGCGCTTCAGATTCCTAGTTTATTTTGTAAGACCTACAATTGCACTTGCAAACATATTTAATATTTTTCGCTCCACTGTACCACATTTAACCATTTGCGCCGCTGTGCTGTAGTAATTCGAAAAAAGTCAATTGAAATTCGAAGATTCCATTTGAAATTCGAAAAAAATAAATTGAAATTCGAATATTCCATTTGAAATTCGAAAAAGGTCAATTGAAATTCTAAAAACATCACTTGATATTCGAAGAACATCAATTGAAATTCGAAAAACATCAATTGAAATTCGAAACACATTAATTGAAATTCGAAACACATCATTTGAAATTTGTAAAATTGCAATTGAAATTCGGAATACGTCAATTGAATTTCGAATTTTTCCATTTGATATTCGTAATACACCAATTGAAATTCGGAAAACATCGATTGAAATTCGAAATTCATCATTTGAAATTCGAAAAATGTAAACAAAATCAATGCTGTATATTACATGGGGTAGCATTTAAGTGATACAATTTGTCTGTGTTAAACCTTTAATATTAAAATATTTAAATATGTTTTGTATCAACTAATTTTGAATGAATATTCATAAAAGATAAGATCATCACATTATATGTTAAGATTTAGTCAGCAAATGTGTTTAAATAAATTCTACCCAATCTAATGTGCAGAGTTGTTTACATTTTCGAATTTCAGTTGATGTATTTCGAATATCAATTGATGTTTTTCGAATTTCAATTGGTGTATTAAGAATTTCAAATGGAAAAATTCGAATTTCAATTGATGTATTTCGAATTTCAATTGATGTATTTCGAATATCAATTGATGTTTTTCGAATTTCAATTGATGTGTTTCGAATTTCAATTGATGTATTTCGAATTTCAATTAATGTGTTTCGAAATTCAATTGATGTGTTTCGAATTTCAATTGATTTTTTTTGAATTTCAATTGATTTTTTTCGAATTTCAAATGGAATCTTCGAATTTCAATTGACCTTTTTCGAATTTCAAATGAAATCTTCGAATTTCAATTGATCTTTTTCGAAATTGAATTGATTTTTTTCGAATTACAGTTGAAAATGGTGTAGAAGTTTTTTGTCCCTCTTCTCTACCAACTATACCATATTTAACACCTTATCCACCACAGTTCAATATTTACCCCTTTTTGCTTATTGTACTATATTTAACCCTTTTTATCAAAATGTATCATATTTTTATCAAAATGTATCATATTTGCGCACTGTACTATTTTTAACATCACTTTTGGTCAACTGCACCATTCTTGCCCATTGTACATTATTTAACCTTTCTTCCCATTATGCCTTTAAAACTACGAATTTCTAAATAAGACCTTCTTTTCTCTAGTTTATGTTCTAAGAGCTAACCTCGTGGCAGGGACGTATCCAGGATTTCGATTCAAGGAGGGCCCAACCTTTTTTTTCCATAACAAAGATAAACAATTAAAACTTTGGTTTATTGTGTAGGTAATGGAAGTTAAGTTCCTTAGTTTTTTATTCGAATTTTATTCCTGAATATAAATGTGTGCTTTAGTACGAGATCAGTAAAACTTTTCATAATAACATACGCAAGAGTTAAAAATGTAATCTTCGATTTTTTGAAAGAAATATATCAATTATTTCATCGATTTTGACTTCATCTTTGTATATAGACATCAAAGCCAGATAAGATAGCCTTTCTCCTTCCATTCTGTTCCGGAGATAAGTTTTTATTCTTCTTACCGTCGAGAAACTTAGTTAGCAGATGCCGTTGTCACAGGTATTGTGACCAGTATCTGCAAAAGGGCAAAAACGCTTGGGAACATGTCCTCATCACAAACTGAAATAGCATCTAATGCATTTGATGGCTTATCATTCTTCTGCTTCCAATAATCAATCAGCTAAAACAGATTTCGCTGAATTTTTTAAATCGTTTTTGTAAAAAAGTGTGACTTCTTCGAAATCTTCCTTTATTAGATTTACAACTCGTATCGGAACGATATTAAACAGACTTGTAATTATAGCTTCATGTTCGGAAAATATATTATTTAAATGTAATATTACTTCGTCCAGATATGGTATGAACAATGTTGTCCTAAAATACGCCTTGGCATCTGAACCAGGAATATTAGCCCTATACTTTTGAGTGCCTACTCTTCTAGGTAGCTTCTATTCCAAAACTTCTTGCAAGTTGTGTGGATTCTTCAAACAGTTTATCAAACTCCGCATCTGAATTTCTACGCATGTCACTTAATTTAGTCGTTGCCAATTTTATGATTTCGTAAGCCTGTATTATATCTAGGTTAATCGTTTGCAAATACAGTGATAAGTTCTGTGTAATGGCCAAAACCGTACTACTTATTACCACACCCAATATAAAGTCAAATTTACATACACGGTTGTGCAAACTCATTCCATCACTGCAACCTACATGTTAAAAAGGTAGATAGATAAGAAATCATAAATGTAATTTTAACTTAATTTTCGTCATATCTGGTTATCATAAATTTAAAGCCAACCAATAATTACACCGGTCGACAAAAACAACATTTTTTCTTGGGTTTCTGTTTTAATGCATAGATTCTGATTCTAGACGTCAAAAAACGTCAAAATCTCCAATCATAGCTTTTAAAGTTTGTTTTTGTAAATTTTAAATCGATAAGAAAGTTTTAAAGTTAAAACCTTACTAAATTAGCTATAACTTTTTAAATTACTCATCGATTTTCTTCGGAATGGGCTCGTTTAGTTCATGACCGAACAGACTTTACGAAAAAATCATAAAAATATTACATTTGTTCATTTTTAGATTGTTTTATGGGAGTTTTATTTTAAAAATATTAAAATTTTACCAAAAAATCAATTTTTTTGCAATATTTTGTAATACTCGTATATCGCCGAAACCGCTGAACGGGTGGAAAATGGTATTATATGAAGTTAAAGGCTACTTAATATTTAATTCTTTAAAACTTTCCTCAACCAAATCGGATAAATGGTTCTCGAGTTATGCCACTATATGTGGTTCAACCACTAATTTCTTTCCATATCACAGCTTATCGCGAGAATTTAAAGAGAAAAAAGAGATATTATGGCATAACTAGAGAACCATTCATCCGAATTGGTTCAGGTAAGCTTTACAAACCTCAGAATTAAGTAGCCTTCCACTTCCCACAATACAATTTTCCATCCCTTCACCGGTTTTGACGATATCTTACAAAGTATTGCAAAAAATCATATTTTTAATAATTTTTAAATAAAAGCCTCATAAAAACATCTAGAAACGCATAATTGTCATATTTTTGTGATTTTATCGTAAACTCTGAAAGGTTGTGAATGAATTGAGACCATTCCGAAGAAAATCGATGCATAATTTAACAAGTTTTAGCGAGGAAACCGTGCACTTTTCTTATTTTTAGTTGTTATTACTTTTACTGTTACCATTTTTTACGCTTTTGTATTGTTTTTGTTAAAGGCCTTACTTTGTAAAAAACATTTCTTTCTCTACTTTATGTTCCATGAAATACCTTCGCATGCTGGTACCATTTTAACCCATTTGTCCCACTGTACCCTTCAAATTTCGGAAAATAGATTAAACTTTTTGAATCTGAATTTCATGGTGGTACCATAGTTATCCATTTTCGTCCCACTGTACTCGTAAATGTTCGAATTTAGAAAAAATCAGTCTGGTACCGAGTCAAAACACTGATGGCTACCCTCACAAATTTCGCGATTAAATGTCCCAGGAACAAGCATCCTACAAAATTTCATGACTTCAGCCGTTTTGGGCTTGGCGGTGATCAGTCAGTCACGAAACAATTTTATATATCTGTTGTCACAAGCAATAACCGCTAACAAGAAAATCATGCTTTCGAGAAAAATGACTTTTAATATCAATAATTTTTTGTCAATATCTTTTTAAAAAACATTGTTAGAGACATCGGGATATCACGTAAATATAAAGTATTGTTTGTAGAATTTGATAAGTCGCCCTTTGAGAAAAATTTTTTGTAATGGGGCTTCTTTACGACTTAAGTCAGAGCTTCTCACCCAGTTCTGCATCACGGCCCACTTGCAAGGTCTTGAGGGCTCCGTGCCCAAGATAACCAAATATTTTACAAAAAAATTTTTAGCAATTTTTTGATTTTAGACGTAATATTTTCAACCAGCATCTACTAAATGTGAGGATAAAGAGAATTTAAAAAAAAGTGAATTTAATTTTTTTTTCCATTTATTTGTTATGATGCAAATTTCCCATAATAATATGGGATTTGTTTTGCAGTTTTGTTTGTTTTTATACCCTCACTTTAGTGTGACGAGGGTATATATCATTTGCTACGGAAAAAAGTGTAACACATCGAAGGAGTGATCTAAGACCCTAAGTATGTTCGGAGGAAATCCGTTTTGGGTCATTTTAAGTCGAATGAGCAATGTCCGTCCGTCTGTCTGTCTGTCTGTCTGTCTGTCTGCTGGCTGGTGCGCACGATAACTCTCGAAAGGATTAACCGATTGACTTCAAATTTGGTATGTGGTAATATTTTGATCTATCTCCGGATGAGTTCGAAGATGGGCCATATTGGTCTACTCCTTCTGG
This sequence comes from Eudasyphora cyanicolor, assembly GCA_963930755.1. Lineage (NCBI taxonomy): Eukaryota > Metazoa > Arthropoda > Insecta > Diptera > Muscidae > Eudasyphora > Eudasyphora cyanicolor. Next base: position 100,229,050 of record OZ005737.1, read on the forward strand.
TACCTCCCACACAAAGGGTTAAAATTTAGTGAAATATTGATTCTTTAATAACTTCTATACTACTTATTCGAATCTTTTGAAATTCTGCGCATAATATTAGTATATTAGTCGCTATTAACTCGAGAAAAATGAGTGAAGTTGGCATGCCCCTTTTGGTACCTCCCACACAAATGGACCATTTTGCATCAAAATTTAACTGCTTATAACGTTAATACAAGTGCATAAAAATGCTTGAAATTTTCTACAGTATAATGTTTTTGTAGCGCCTATAGTCCGGTAAAAAATGGGCATTATTGTACAGCCCCTTTTGGTACCTCCCACACAAATGGACCGTTTCGTACCAAAAGTAAACGGCTTGTAACTTTAATACCAGTGCATACAAATACTTGAAATTTTGTACAGTGTAATGCTGTTATAGTTCCTATAGTCCTGTAAAAAGTGGGCGTTATCACCCCGCCCCTTTTTGTACCTCCCACACAAAATGACCTAATCATACCAAAATTACATAGCTCGTAACTTTAATATACCAGTGCACATAAACGCTTATAGTTCAGCACAATGCAATGTATTTAAGAATGTACTGTTTACCGAAAAATATGTGTATTTGGAAAACCCCTTCTGGTACCTCCCACACAAATTGACAGATTTATTGGTGTAATGTTATATATTACATTACTCACAAAGTGAGGGTATACCTTAGTCGGTTTACCCGACTGAAACTTTCTTACTTGTTTGACATATATAAATGTAAGACATCTTTTGGTGTGCTTGTCGACTTTTAGCTATCGGAAAATGGATCAATTAAGTTGTATTAAATTTTGGGTGATAGTTATATGAACGCACTTGTTATGACTGTGAGCCTAGACGGCTCTGAACATCAGTAACCAATTTTTCAGAAATTCTGGATTTGTTCAGAAATATAAAATGTTGTCCAAAAGAACCATTGTATGAGTTCGATGGGTTCATAACTACCTCATTCGACGTTTTTCTGTTTTAAAACCTGAAAATTCAAATGAAAGGAGGGAGTGTGGCCACGATTGAGAAGATAGCGACAGCATTGCTAAATTACCTCAAGGCCATACCAAAAATCGCATACCAAAAGTGTTTCCAGGATTGGGAAAAGCGCTGGTAGGAGATAATATATTTATGTGGGATTACTTTGATGGGGACGAAATTTATATTTATGAATAAAAAATAAGTGTCTTTCCATAAAAATTAAAAGGTGCTATTTTAAACCTCGTATATTAGTTTTTGTCTCCAATTAAATTTGTTCCAAAAATAAGACTCTATTTTTATACCCTACACCACACTGTGGTACAGGGTATTATAACTTTGTGCATTTGTTTGTAACACCCAAAAGGAGAAGAAATAGACCCATCGTTTATTATACCGATCGACTTAGAATCACTTTCTGAGTCGATTTAGCTATGTCCGTCTGTCCGTCTGTCTGTCTGTCCGTCTGTCTGTCTGTCTGTCTGTCCGTCTGTGCATGTATTCTTGTAATCAAAGTACAGGTCGCAATTATGGTCCGATCTCGACGAAACTTTACACATATCTTTTTTTTGGCCCAAGGACGATCCCTATTGAATTTGGTTAAAATCGGTTCAGATTTAGATATAGCCCCCATATATATGTTAGCCCCGATTTGACATGTAAGCGCTGTAAAAACTTTATTTTATATCCGATTAGTATGAAATTCGGCAGGAAAAGGTTTCTTATTACATGAATGAACTCTGTTAAATTTGGAAGAAATCGGTTCAGATTTAGATATAGCCCCCATTAATACATTACCCCCGATTTGACATATAAGCGCTGTAAAAATGTTATTTTATATCCGATCAGTGCGAAATTCGGCAAAGAGAGGTTTCTTATTACATGAAGGAATACTGCTAAATTCGGAGAAAATCGGTTCAGATTCAGATATAGCCCCCATATATATGTTACCCCCGATTTGACATGTAAGCGCTATAAAAACTGTATTTTATATACGATCAGTGCAAAATTTGGCAGAAAGAGGTTTCCTATTACATGAAGGAATACTGCTAAATTCGGAGAAAATCGGTTCAGATTTAGATATAGCCCCCATATATACGTTACCCCCGATTTGACATGTAGGCGCTGTAGAGACTGTATTTTATATGCGATCAGTACGAAATTCGACAGAAGGAGGTCTTTTTACATGAATGAGTATTCAGGGAAGATCGGTTCAGATTTATATTGATTGTTCCTCCTGATTTGGTATCAAACCGCTATAGAAGTTGTATTTTACTTCCGCTCATTAAAATTTTCCAGAAAGATATTTCTCAATTTAGGAACGAATATTGCTTAATTTAGCGATTATCGTTTCAGAATTAGATAATATGTTTCTACCCATTTACCAATTATTCCAAATTATTATGGCAATGACCCTTATCGCATTGTTGGGGAGGTGTAGGGTATTATATAGTCGGCCCGCCCGACTTTCTGCCTTTCCTTACTGGTTAGTAATGGCGTAGTTTCTTCTTGTTTAAATTCAATTTATTGTTTCCGTTTAAATGCATTAATTTCATCAAGACGTCACGGCCATTTGAGAAGCTCTACTTAAGTCAATATATAGAGATATATAGAGTACTAGCTGGACCCGGTCCACTTCGGTGCCCCAGTCTACTCTATTTTGGAAACACAATTGTTTTTTGCTTGCTTGTTCTGTTTGGAATTGTGTTGCTCCCTCTTAGTTCTTTCGCTCTCGCATGCAATCTAATGATTTTAAAAGTAATGGAATTAGTTGCTCAATAACTATTTTTTATTATTTGCAAAGACCTTATGAATTCCCTTCTATATGAAGGCCTTGTGTAAGGTCATAACGCACAAGGCGGACGAGAATGAATACACGATTTTTTGTAAGGCGAAAATAGGGATTACAGAAGGCGTTATCAAGGAACGCCAGCAAGTATGAGTATTGACTTTTTTATAAGGTCTAGACAGGTCTTCTTGAAGGCCTCTACCAAGTAGGCCTCCGTATTTACGCCGCTGGGTATACGTAACATGCACACATCCAATTTTATATATAAAGACTGTTAGTAGAGTACGAAACCTTAAACATATGAAAAAACGCCATAAACATATACACATTAATTATACCCTCACTTTAGTGTGACGAGGGTATATATCATTTGCTACGGAAAAAAGTGTAACACATCGAAGCAGTGACCTAAGACCCCAAGTATGTTCGGCGAAATCCGTTTTGGGTCATTTTAAGTCGAATGAGCAATGTCCGTCCGTCTGTATGTCTGTCTGTCTGTCTGTCTGTCTGCCTGTCTGTCTGTGTGTCTGTTTGTCTGCTGGCTGGTGCGCACGATAACTCTCGAAAGGAGTAACCGATTGGCTTCAAATGTCGTATGTGGTAATATTTGTTTCTATCTCCGACTAAGTTCGAAGATGGGCCATATTGGTCCACTCCTTCTGGTACCTCCCCCACAAAGGGTTAAAATGTTGTGAAATATTGATTCTTTAATAACTGCTATTATACGTATTCGAATCTTCTGAAATTCCACACATAGTATTAGTTTGTTAGTCGCTATCAACTCGAGGAAAATGGGCGAAATGCACCATTTTGCACTAAAAGTTAAAAGCTTATAACATTAATACCAGTGTTTAGAAATACTTGAAATTTTGTACAGTGTAATGCTTTTACAGTGCCTACAGTCCAGTGAAAAATGGGCGTTATTGCCGCTCCCCTTTTGTTACCTCTCCCACAAAGGCACCATATTGCACCAAAAGTTAACAGTTTATAACATTAATATCAGTGTATACAATTACTTGAAATTTTGTACAGTGTAATGCTTTTATAATGCCTATAGTCCAGTGAAAAATTAGCGTTATCACCACGCCCCTTTTTGTACCTCCCACACAAAATGGCCAAATTATACCACAATTTAATATTTCAACGTTAATATACCAGTCCATATAAACGGTTACAATTCGGCACAGTGCAATGTATTTAAAGTATCTACTGTTCAGCGAAATATAGGTGTATTTCTTAAACCCCTTCTGGTACCTCCCACAAAAATTGACAGAATAATTTGTGTAATATTCAATATTACATTACTCACAAAGTGAGGGTATACCTTAGCCGGTTTACCCGACTGAAACTTTCTTACTTGTTTGTATATATCGTCTGCTTATTGCTATTTTGGTCCCTGCGTCATTTTAGTGTTTTTTGTGTTCTTCTCCAAACATGTTGTTTCAGAATCTGCGACATTTTCTTCCTATCTCCCTTAGTTTTCAAAATATTTGTGAGGTAGATCGATTAAACATCGATGTACTCGTACAGGAAATAATTTTAATTTTCTTGCTCCAATCTTAATTTTTCTCTCGGCCTATATTCTTCCAAATCGACCGGTGCATGTAATACAAATTAAAAATCAGTAAGGAAACACAGAAAGTCGACGGGGCCGACTATATAATACCCTACACCTCCCTAACAATACTGATCGGATATAAAATGCAATATATGGGGGCTATATTTAAATCTGAAAGGATTTTCTCCGAATTTGGTAGTGTTCATTCACGTAATAAGAATACTCTCTCTCTGCAGAATTTTGTACTGATCTGATAAATAATACGGTTTCTACAGCGCCTACATGTCAAATCGGGGGTAACATATATATGTGGGCTATATCTAAATCAGAACCAATTTTGACCAATTTCAATAGGGATCGTGCTTGGGCCAAAATTGAGCACTGTGCTAAATTTCATCCCAATCGGACCATAAATACGACCTGCACTTTGATTACAACGATACATCTACAGACGGACGGACATGGTTAAATCGACTCAAGAAGTGATTCCAAGTCGATCAGTATAATAAACGATGGATCTATCTCTTCTCCTTCTGTGTGTTACAAACAAATGGACAAACTCATAATATCCTGGACCATTTATAGTTTCCGAATGTTTTGATTCGCATCGTTTTAGCTCAAAAATACTTCATTTCGTAGCTTTTCCAAAATTAAGTTTTAATTTTTTTAAGAAATATTTATTTAAAATCTACATTATATGCGAATCTTGTGCATGTTGTATAAACAATTTTGATATTTTTTTATTCACTTTTGTGACTTATGTTTAGTCCAAATTTTTGCAGAAAATAATGCAAACCGAAGAACTTTTTTCCGAAAACTTTTTGGCTTTGTACAAATATCATAATTTCCAATTCCGAAATCGGAATATTTCCCAAAATTATTTGTAGAAAATCAATAGCCAACTCTTAGCAGCCAAATTTTTCACAAGTTATACTTTACAAGGTGAGCAAAAAATAAAAAAAAACTATCCCACAGCATTCGTAACTGAACCCTTACGCAATATATAACAAATGAAAAAAAAAATACATTGAAATATTTCACTTGTTTCCGCATTTTTATACCCTACACCACACTGTGGTACAGGGTATTATAACTTTGTGCATTTGTTTGTAACACCCAAAAGGAGAAGAAATAGACCCATCGTTTATTATACCGATCGACTTAGAATCACTTTCTGAGTTGATTTAGCTATGTCCGTCTGTCTGTCTGTCCGTCTGTCCGTCTGTCTGTCCGTCTGTGCATGTATTCTTGTAATCATAATTTTTTGGCCCAAGGACGATCCCTATTGAATTTGGTTAAAATCGGTTCAGATTTAGATATAGCCCTCATATATATGTTAGCCCCGATTTGACATGTAAGCGCTGTAAAAACTTTATTTTATATCCGATCAGTATGAAATTCGGCAAAAAGAGGTTTCTTATTATATGAATGAACACTGTTAAATTTGGAAGAAATCGGTTTAGATTTAGATATAGACCCATATATACGTTACCCCCGATTTGACATGTAAGCGCTGTAAAAATGTTATTTTATATCCGATCAGTGCGAAATTCGGCAAAGAGTGGTTTCTTATTACATAAAGGAATACTGCTAAATTCGGAGAAAATCGGTTCGGATTTAGATATAGCCCCCGATTTGATATGTAAGCGCTGTAAAAACTGTATTTTATATCCGATCAGTATGAATTTCGTCAGAAAGAGGTTTCCTATTATATGAATGAACACTTTTAAATTTGGAAGAAATCGGTTCAGATTTAGATATAGCCCCCATATATACGTTACCCCCGATTTGACATGTGAGCGCTGTAAAAATGTTATTTTATATCCGATCAGTGCGAAAGTCGGCAAAAAGAGGTTTCTTTCTACATGAAGGAATACTGCCAAATTCAGAGAAACTCGGTTTAGATTTAGATATAACACCCATATATATGTTACCCCCGATTTGACCTGTAAGCGGAGGTCGGAGAAAATCGGTTCAGATTTAGATATAGCTCCCATATATATGTTACCCCCGATTTGACATGTAAGCGCTGTAGAGACTGTATTTTATATCCGATCAGAACGAAATTCGACAGAAGGAAGTCTTTTTACATGAATTAGTATTCAGGGAAGATCGGTTCAGATTTATATTAAAGCTCCATATATATGTTCCTCCTGATTTGGTATCAAACCGCTATATAAGTTGTATTTTACTTCCGATCATTAAAATGTTCCAGATGTTTCTCAATTTAGGAACAAATATTGCTTAATTTAGCGATTATCGTTTCAGAATTAGATAATATGTTTCTACTCATTTACCAATTATTCCAAATCATTATGGCAATGACCCTTATCGCATTGTTAGGGAGGTGTAGGGTATTATATAGTCTGCCCCGCCCGACTTTCTGCTGACTGTTTTTTTTTGCATAACCAATTACAACCCAATGAAATTGTTAACCTTTAGTTACAAAATATAAGAAATCATCACGCGTACGAAAAACAAATACTTGTCTGTTCAATAAATACGAAATAGGCATGAACACATATATGTGGTTATATCTAAATATGGATATGATACCCAAATCAAGCAGTATTCGTTCCTAAATTAGGAAACTTCTTTCTGCAAAATTGTGTAATGATCCGAAGTAAAGTAAAAATTCTATAGCGCTTTTATACTAAATCGGGAGGAACATATATATGGAGGCTGTATCTAAATCTGAACCAATTTTCCCCGAATTTGGCTGTGGTCATTCACGTAATAAGAAACCTCTTTGTGCTGTATTTCGTACTGATCGGTTATAAAATACTGTTTCTACAGCTCTTACATGCCAATCGGGAGTAACATATATATGGGGGCTATATCTAAATCTGAACAGAGTTTTCCTAAAATTGAGTATTGCCTCTAAGTGTATCAAGAGACTTCTCCCCGCCAGTTATTTAACCGAGTTTTCCAATAGGGACATAACAATTTCGTATCTTTATGTCAACGCACCCTAAAACATTTTTAAAGTTCTTTCAGTGTCACAACGTTAGTCGAAGTCAACATTTTCATCATGGTAAAGTTAATTTACGTGCAACGTTTGGAAATCATTAAAAATTACTACCGAAATTCTGAGTCGGTGGTCGAAACTTTAATAGCGCTTACTCCAATTTTCGGCCGTAATAATCATCTTCAGCGATAAACCTCATTTCAGGCTGAGTAGTTTTGTCAATAAACAAAATATGCGTTATTGGACAGCAACAAACCCACATGTGCTTCAAGAGATATAATTACATCCGCAAAAAATTACTGTGTGGTTTTCATGCCGGAGGTGTGGCACAATCACACCTCCGGCATGAAAACAATCGCCATGTTACTGTCAATGGAGGGCGCTATCGTGCCATGTTAGAAAATTATTTTTGGCCAGAATTGGATGAGCTTGACATCGCCGATATGTGGTTTCCACAAGACGGTGCCATCAGCCACACAGCACGCGTTACAATCGATTTACTGAAAGGCAAATTCGGTGAATGTGTTATCTCGAGAAATGGTCCGGTTGAATGGCCTCCTCATTCATGCGATTTAACGCCATTGGATTTCTTTTTATGGGGCCACATCAAATCATTGGTCTATGCCAACAACTTTAGACGAGGTCAGAGACAACATCCAACCCGAAATTTCCAACGTTCCGGTCGAAATTTGTGCAAGAGTGGTGGAAAATTGGGTCCAAAGAATAGATCGCAGTAGACGGGCTCGTGGTGGTCATATGACCGAAATCGAATTTCATTCTTAAAATTTAACATTTGCACTACACCCGGAATAAATGTGAACTCTATATCTTAAATATTCTGTGTTTTATTTATATATAAAATTGATATGTCCTTAATGGAACACCCTGTACATATCGGCTAAAAAATATTTCTAATACAGTAAATATATGCCAAATCGGAGGTACATATATGTGGGAGCTATATGTAAATCTGAACCGATTATTATCATCTTTGGGCCAAAGGAAAAATATGTGCAAAGTATCGTCATAATTGATTACAAGAATACGTGCACAGGCGGACGGAGAGACGGACATAGCTAAATCAACTCAGTAAGTGATTCTGAGTCGTTCGGTGTAATAAACGATGGGTCTATTTCTTCTCCGTTTGGGTGTTACAAACAAAAGCACAAAGTTATAATACCTATACCACACCACGGACTACAGATTTCCAAAAGTTACCGAACCGTTATATCGTCATAAGTGCAATAATTGCGGTTAATTGCTGCCAAGCCCTTAGCAGCGTTGCCGTTTTGGTAATTTTCGACCAAATTTGGTCGTCCGGATTTGAAAATTTTATATTTGGTCGGATGGTCGGACCAATTCCATTTTGGTCGGTTTTATTCTACAATATTTAATTTGTATTGTAATACAGAATAATTTGAAGTTTAATATCAAGTAAATTACTGAAAGTTTAAGCCATTCACCGTTTGGAATACTCTCAAATGTCGATTGTGAATCCCACATTTTTGTTGATAGCTGAAAGCAGTATCGATTGCAATTGTAAACGAATATATTGTAAAAAAAATTAGCTTTAGTTGTAGTTATCTAAAATATCGGCCCTGGGGAAAGAATTGTTGCTTTCACTCGTGTTCAGTATTTCGAGATCGGATTTAAACCAAAATTTTGGTTGATAAATCTCACCATAATTGCGGAATTTTTTTTATTTGCCGTATTCTTATAGTAAATATTAGATTAATAAGGAACAAAAGCAATTGACAAGTGTGATGTGTAAAGTAGGGCCCATCCGAAGTCGGGAATATGTTCGTATTTTACTTTTGTCAATATTAGTGGGATATATCAGAGCAAGGTTCTTGGGGTTCATATAATTGTGGTGTTGGTGTTGAGAGCATTTATTGTTGTCAAAATAATGTTGCGTGAGCACAATTGAAATTTCTTTTTTTAAAATTGATTCAAAATTTAAATACAGAATTCTTTTTTATTTATACATATTTTTTCCAATTTATAAATTTATATTTTGCCACATTGGGACAAAAAGGTGACGAAAAAAGCTATATTGAAACTTTGGGTTTGGCGAACATAATTAGGCTTAAAATATAAAAAAATCGAAAAACAACGATTTTACTGAATAAAGATATATTAAGATTTAGCCATATTCCTATCATTTAAACGAGAAATACAAAATATTTTCCTATTATAACATTGAATGCGATCCATACGTTCAAGACTGGTCACATTTTTACTTGTTTTAAATTACTTTTCAGTATTTTCATATCTTGTTTACATATTTTTAATTTTTTATTATAACTAGCATATTTTTTATGTAATATAACTTTTCCAAACATTCCAAGTTTTATCAAAAATTGAAAATATTGTCACCAAAATTTACAAGATACCAACTTATTTAATTTTATAAATTTGGTCGGCTACTGCGGATTTTGGTCGGTTTTAGAGAAAATTTTGATCAGAAAAGTGTTGCATTGGCAACACTGGCCCTTAGTGGTGTACCAATATTGTTGTATTTGTTGAAAGTTTATATTTCTATTTTTTTCGCGCTAAATAGATGTTTCTGCCACTGTTTGGCGTATGGAACAAAATAGCATTATAGAAGGAGATAACAATAAGTTCACATCATAGTTGAACACAAAATGTTCCGTGTAGCTAAATCAACAGTTTTATCAAAACTCAATTTGAAGATTCTTATCATTAATCAATACATAACACCCCATTATTATTTTGCATCAATTTGTAGAAAAGGATATGATCAATAATTTGAATTGAAATTGCGATAACAAATGTATCGAAATTAACTCGTCGAGTTTATATTCGAAGGTATGCATGTTGGCATCTCAGTTTATACGAATATTAACAGAATCGCAAGACAAACGCCTCAATGTATCCTTGGTGTAGCACATAACGGCACAAGAACAAGTTTAAGTGCTTTAGCTGGAAACTGGCTTTTTCTTCGTACAATGGAATATGCCAAAATACAAAGGATTTGTTTGGAATACTTATAATGGGTGTTCGTGTGCATGAACGATATCAGCTCTCTTATTTCTGTCCTACTTTGTCGCTAGGATATGTCCAAAAGAATGTACGCACAAAGCTTCTTAAGGCGGATGATGTTCGATGGTGCCGATGATTTCGTTCACGATGGTGAGGCGACGCTGATGATAATGATGGCTCTAGAGTATATGATGATGAACTGTGGTGAGCGGGCAGAGAAACTGCTGGGCCAAAAGCAAAAGTTAATAATAAAGAAGCAAACAATAGCTACAAGGATAATTCAATCGCATTAAATAATAAAGCTCAAAAAACACTTTCAGATTAACTGAAGTGATTGTATAGAATTAGTTGGAATCGCACAGATTACCCAACATTCCAAAGAAACGAAACTGTCAACCAGTCAGCCAGCCAAACAAACAATGACAAACAAATGTCCCCCACCCACTCACGCGTTCGCGCTCTATGATGTGTATGTCACCGAAGAATATCTGGTCTTTTCCACGCAAGAAATATTCTATCTACATTGTTGTTGCTTGTTAGAACAGTTAATGGGAATTTTGTTTGGAAATCATGGCTTAATGTTTGTTTGGGATTACGCATTGTTTTTAATTCCCATTAATGCCATCATTCTGCTTTTCCTCCTCCATCATTTAAGCACCGAAATGGAGTGGGTCCTTGGGCGGGCGATGGTACATGTGTTTGCTTAGAATAGATATTCTAAATGCCATTATTGTTGTTCATATGAACACATTCCATGTGATTTGTTTGTATTCAAACTAATGAATAGCAACTCGACGTATGCGTTCACATACATAGCTAATTAAGAGATTACAACCATGATAATAATTATTTTAATATTAAACGCTCTAATTTGTTATCCATGTTTAAGAAGAATTTATTCAACTCATATCATTCAATAAAGGAGATTTTACTCGAGTCTGGCCAGGCAGTATATAGAGCTCTTACAGCCAAGAAATGTTAGTGATTTTATTCATCTTATTACGGTTGTCGAAACCAAAATTCGACAAACACTGTGTAATGTTAAACAATATAATATTTTCGATCGTTGGGACTGTGTTCGTTTTTGTATCAAGAAACAAGGCAGAAATATACCAGTATGATAATTCCAAAGAAAATCGACCCACTCTGAATTTTTGTGAAATTCGATATTGCTGAAATTTTGCATGATCATACTGCAAGATGATACGAAATAATGACAGTTTACCATTTGTCAAAATTTATAGTGGTTTAGATTTTATAGGGTGCCAAAGTGGGGCATCTAAATTTTTTTTTGAAAATTAAGCTATGTTCAAGTCGTCATAACTTTAGAACGGAAGGTCAGATTTAAATAAAATAAGTACCATTTTAAAGATATTAGCGTTCTTTCTAAGTATTACACACAAAAGGATCACTAAATCTGTATTAAGAATGCCAAATGGACGAAAATGTCCTTAATTCTTGATAATCCTGAAAAAAGTATTTTCAATTTTTTTATTTTACTTCTGAATTTTACCCCTATATTTACCCATAAAATACAAAATTTTCAGAATGGGTGCTCAATGGGTTCAAAAGTTATGACTTAATTAATGTCCGTCTGTCTGTCCGTTTGACTGGATTATGCGAACGATATCTCTGAGAAGGAGTGACCGAATGACTTACAAATTCGTACGTGGTATTATTTTCCTTAAATCTACTTAATGTTTTGAAGTGGCCCATGTCGGACCCCTCCTTCTAGTACCTCCCCCACAATGAGTTAAAATTTTGTGACATGTTAAAACTCTTATAACTTCTATACTACTCATGGGAAACCAATGATGATTTCATACATAATGATTGTTTCACCGTATCTATAAGCTGAACAAAAATGGGCGAAAATGTCACGCCCATTTTGGTAACTCCCACACAAAGGGACCAATTGGTACAAAAAAAGCTTATAAGACTAATAATATTTGATTGTATCAAATATTATATATTTGAGGTATACCCTAAACATATGTATGATTCAAGCAGAATATGTTTGACACAATATAATATAGAATAATATTTCTTCGTGCATTCGTTGTAAACAATGTTGGAGGGTGTTATACTGTCGGCCCGGCCCGACTTTATTTTTTCCTTACTGGGTAATTCCAAAGAAAATCGACCAAAAAATTACTATTTAAAAATTTTACCTTTTTGATTTTATAGCTATTATGTAGCTCCTTATTCCAATAAGGAGCTACATAATATTTCCGAAATAAATATTAATTTGTATTTGGCAATGCATCCATTCCATACTTTAAAGGTATGTTGGCAGTTTTTCGGAAATTTGAATTAAACTTTTTAGAAATATTATATGTACGTAAAATTTGATTCAAATTTAATATATATAATATTGGAAAACGATTGGTTGACAACAAATGATGATTTGGAATTTTTTAACTTTAACAAGTACTGTTGCAAAACAAAAGATACTCTACTTACGACATTTGGTGCTTTAAAGTTCAACACGAAATCTAGGAAAAACAAATAAGAAAGTTCAGTCGGGTAAACTGACTTAAAAATCCCCCACCTTCAGTCTCAAAAAAATATTTGAAATGTGTTTATTTTAATTAAATTATTATCAATCAACTTTTTTGTCACCCATAAACGAAACTATATACAAGTGAAACTAGAGACCATAGGTAGCAAAACTGCATACTCAGTTTTTTATTTCGTGATCGTTTGTACTTTTAAAGGACTTTTAAGGATAACATTTTTTAATTATTTTTCTTTGCATTTATTACAATGTGAATTGATAAATATGCATATCAAATGAATGGGGAGTATTCCCGCTATTTAATACATCTTTAAAAATAATTTCCAAGGACGAATGCTATAAAAACTGTCCTTTTAAACTTTTATCTTTGAATATCCTTTAAAGTTGTGGGGTTAAAAATCTGAAAAAAATGCCTGTTGCAGAACTCAAACTGACATAACATATGGAGCACTAGTAGGAAAAAATGTACCAACTTCCTTGTTTCGTGATCGTTTATCCTTTTAACAGGACTTCTAATTTTTTTGGCGAGCACATCAACTGCTTTTACAACAGACGAAGATAAATACATAAACATGCAAATATCGTTGTTGTGAATAAATTTCATCAAAGGCCGCGAAATTATAACGGTTCCAAATTGAAATTTAAAAAAAATTGTATAAAATGCAATTTTCAGCGGAATTCGGAAAACTAAAATTACAATCATAGAACATTAGCATTTCTATCAGCCTATGACAAAATATGCGCTGTAGCTTCATTATACGGATAAATATAGCGAATCCAAAAAAATCCAATAATCGACCAGGTACAATTTTCATACGAACATTATTTTTGTGGAAATATAATTTTTGCAATGTGCATAAGTTGCACAATCATCAAAATAAAATGACGGCCCTCCGATTTCGGAATATAGCGTTAAAAATCCATTTATTTTATATACACTTCCGCCATATCTGTACCCCGCACTGGGTGTGCCTTGACGATCATTGCTGAGACAAAAGTGTCACGTTCTTCGCGTACAAGACTTCAATCTTCAAATAAGTATCCATGATTTTTAAGTGCACCACAGCAGTACGCCCGAACAACATAGAAATGAATTTCAGACATTTATACTATTAAAAATGCCAAGGATAAAATTTGCAATTTTTGCCCCCTGTTACGGCCCCCTGATTTTTGGATTCACCAGGTCAAAAGCCATCTGGGATAATTAATTCAGCTCAACCTATACATAATTGTCGATGTGCTCCGCGAAATACACTATCATAATAAAATTCACGCAAGTTTAACAAAGGTTTGGGAAGCTATAGCGGTGGTTCCATTAAGAGCACGTCAACGACACCTACAGGGTGTCTGATATGTAATGCAACAAAGTAAAGCGCTATATTTTTAAAATTTTTTATTTTAAATTTTATTGTTCAAAAGCAAAAAATGTCGGAAATAACATACAATTTTAGAAACAGCTTAGATTTGTTCGAATTGGCATGAATTATGGCCTTCAAACGGCCGACAAAGCCATCACACGCTGCACGAAATTGGCTCTTATACTTTGGTATTTTTTAGTGCGAACCTTACTCTCTAAAATGCCCCAGGCGCAAAAGTCCAACGGATTGAGATCCGGAGATCTTGGTGGCCATTGTGCGGTAGAAATTAAGCGAGGAACCTCATTTTTAAGCCATTTTTGGTTGACGCGTGCTGAGTCCTGTTGGAATGTCCATGGTCTGCGGCCGAAATGTTTGTCTGCCCAGGGCTTCAATACGGTCTTTAGGACATTTTCCCGATAATATTCGGCATTTATTTTGACCCCATGGTCGATGAATACGAGCGGGGAGCGACCATCGGCCGTTACGGCGGCCCACACCATTACCATCGGTGGCGCTTTAGTTCTGGTGGCCAATCGAAGGTGTAAATTTTCAGTTGACCTCTTTGACAAGTAAACCCGATCATTTTGTTTGTTCACAAACTGCTCAATTTGGAATGGCGTCTCACCGAAGAAAACCAAATTCGGTAACTGGCCACTTTCGTGCAAGCGAAGCAACTCCTTGGCTCTTTCCAGTCTAACTTTGTTTTGTGCATCGGTGAGCTCCAAGCTCATTTTTTAATATGTGTTGTATCCGTTCTCGCGGTATGTTCAGCTCACGAGCAATTTTTCTACCACTGCGGCGTGGATTTCGATCAAATCTGGCCTTCACTTTTCGGATCATTTCTGGTGTTGTTACCGTTTTTTTTCGTCCACTTTTTGGACGCGATGCAACACTGCCAGTATCACGGTAACGAGCAATGGTACGAGAAACGAAAGATTTATTCACATTTAAATGCTGGAGGGCTCTAACGATAGCCACTTGTGTTTTTCCACTCAAATATAAAGCAATCACACTATCACGCTTGAATTCCATCACGAATAACTTTTTTTCTGAATGCAATAGATC
Organism: Eudasyphora cyanicolor; assembly: GCA_963930755.1. NCBI lineage: Eukaryota > Metazoa > Arthropoda > Insecta > Diptera > Muscidae > Eudasyphora > Eudasyphora cyanicolor. Next base: position 100,244,302 of record OZ005737.1, read on the forward strand.
AAAATGCTTTTGTAAGCTTGTAAATAATAAAATGAACTGTCACTGAAATAAATCTGTCAGCTATCAGACTAGCGGTTTAGAAATGATAGCAACCTGAAGTTGGTTGCAATACATATTATACATAGATTTATATGTATTTCAAGCCGCTATAACCGCTTCGTTAGTGTTATTTCATTAAATCGCGGGCCGCGCTCACCGCGGTCAAAAAACAAAAAACACTTGAAATCGCATTTCAAAAAGTTATGAGCTATAATTTTTTGCGGAATGATCTCCAAGCTCATGAACAGTGCTCATGAAAAATTCTTCCTTTATGTATCCCACGTGTTTTTTGTAACTGAACAGTGACTTCAGAATAAATAGTTTGGCCACAACTTATAAAAGAATGGATACAGATATGAACATTTCTAGGACTTTTTTCACAATTTTGAAATGTATGTGCTTATAACTTCTAAAGTTTTTTAGATAATAACAAACTTTTTTGGAAAAAAAACTTTTATGTTTGTGGTTTATCTAATTCCATCAACTTATGCACCGAAATCTGTACACAAAGCGAGAAAAGGGTAGAATAACATACATTACCCCTGTGTTAAAAATTTTTGATATTTGAACATATATGTTACACCCGATTTTACATGTAAGCGCTGTAGAAACTGTATTTTACATCCGATCAGTGCGAAATTTGGCAGAAATAGGTTTCTTATTACAGTAAGAAATACTGCCAAATTCCGAGAAAATCGGTTTAGATATAGCCCCCATATACGAGGTTTTCAAAAAATATCGCGAATTTTGTATTTTTTCAAAAAGTATTTATTTATGCATGAATATCTATTTTGTCCCCTTCAAAGTAATTCCCCTCGGATATAATACACTTCTGCCAAAAGTTTTTTCTAATCCTCGAAGCACTTCAAATAATCATTTTTGTGATCTTGTTCAGCTCCTCCTTCGATGCCGTCTTTATCTCCTCAATCGTGGCGTAGCGTCGTCCTTTCATGGGCCTTTTCAGTTTTGGAACAAAAAATAGTCACAGGGGGCTAGGTCAGGGGAATACGGTGGCTGCGGCACCATTACTGTGTTGTTTTTAGCCAAATATTCGCGCACAAGCAAAGATGTGTGCGCAAGGGCGTTATCATGGTGCAAAAGCCAGTTTTTGTTCTTCCATAAATCCGGGCGTTTTTGGCGGATTGCTTCGCGCAATTTGCGAATAACTTGCAGGTAATATTCAAATCAAAGAAAACTGTGAGCAAAACCTTTACGTTCGTCGGTCTGGGTTCATGCGGCAGCTTCCATTGGGATGATTGAGCTTTAGTTTCCACGTCGTAACCATAAGCCCATGATTCGTCACCAGTTATGACCCTCTGGAGCAAATTTATGTCGTCACGGACCGAGTTCAACATCTCCTGAGCAATGTTAACGCGATGCTGTACGCGATGTGGTCCAAATTGAGCAATTTTGGCACGAATTTAGCGGCGACCCGACTTATGCCCAAATAATTGGTTAAGCCAATCGATATGTTTAGATCCTCAGCAACTTCTGTAATGGTAACACTATGCAACAAAATTTTTGTCCAAGGGAAGTGGATAACAGTTTCTGGTGCAACTAGGAGTCACAAACACGAAAAAAATATTAAAAAAAAATGTTAATGGTATATTTTTAAATTTTTTTTAAATTCCAGCTTTCATTGATGTTACATTCAGTATTTGGACCATAATTTATCAAGTATAAGCCTGATTGTGCCGTGTTATGCCTCAAATTATGAGGGCTACATTTGCTGCAAATATCGTTTTCACGTAGAATCTTTGGTTTAGTAACAGTCTTCAAAAATATGAGAAAAATTATTTTTTTTAAAAAACATTATTACATTTTTAAAAAGCCAGCGTGCTAAAGAAGAAAATGCTGTCTATTTCAAAAAATCTATGGATATACAATTAATGTATTACAATGTTTTGTGGAAAAAAAGTTTTTATTTTAGACTTCACGTGCAATTTGGAATGTCAATGATTTGGAGACAATCATTCATTCACGATACGGACTGCTATTTTGTTCCAAATTATTAGATTGGAGTAGGAAGTGTCCAAGTATAGCCAACAGCCTAATAACGGAAACATCGATTCAAGTTTGAGCCAGAAGTCATCGCTTTTAATTCAGTTTTAACTCATTGACCTAGTGAGAGATTTGGAACTGACCAAAGATAAGGCAGAACTACTTGCATCTGGGATGAAACAGTACAATATTTTGGCCCCAGATGTTATCATATCATATTATAGAGTCCGTGATAATGCTTTTGCAAGGACATTCCCGGATTGTTCGAGGAACTTAATCAAACATACAATTCAAAGGAATGGCCTCTGGGATAGCCGATATTTTGCCACCACAGCATATTAAGCTGGGGCTCTTTAAAAATTTTGTAAAAGCCTTAAGGAAAGATGGCAATTCACTCTCATATTTAAAAAGTTTATTTAAAAGTCTTTCTTTTCAAAAAATCGAAGAAGGCGTTTTTGATGGGCCTAAAATAAGGAAACTGATGAAAGATGTGAATTTCGAATCATTTTTGACGTCGGATGAAATTGCAGCATGGAGGTCGTTTAAGCTTGTAGTTTTCCTTGGATCCAATAAAAGCCCGCAATATGAAACAATGATTAATGATTTGTTAAAAAATTATGAAAAAAATGGTAAGAAATATATTTTTTTATATTTATATACATAACACATATGTATTTAATCTTCCAACTTATTTTTCGCTTTATGTATTCCAACACCTGTAAATATGTCCCTCAAAATTAATTTCTTTCATTCTCATTTAAACTTTTTCCCCGAAAATCTTGGCGACGTAAGTGACGAACATGGCGAAAGGTTTCACCAAGAATTGAAGTCCATCGAGCGGCGTTACCAAGGGCACTGGGATGAAAGAATGATGGGAGATTATATTTGGTTCCTCATTAGAGAAACCGATTCCTAAATCTACAAACGTCAACAAAGAACTCACAATTACTTCTAATGAAACCTGTTCATGTAAATAAACTCAAATGTGCATAATATAAATAAAAGTAATAAATAAAATCGCTATTTAAACAGAAATTAAAAAAAAAAACAGTGAGGAAAGGCTAAAGTCAGGCGGGGCCGACTATATAATACCCTACACCACTCTCGTAATACTGAATAACTCTGAAATATAAATTTTGTAATTCATGTATAAATTGTTTACATAAATTTACTTTTGGGACATTTTATACTAGGGTGTAGGGTATAAAAACGATTGGATGTAAAATACAGCTTATACAGGACTAAAGAGCCAAATCGAATGAAACATATATATGGGAGCTGTAGCTAAATCTTAAAAAATTTTCTTCAAATTCGGCAGTGTTGGTTCATGGATCAAGAAACTCTACCATTCTAAATTTCAAGATGATTGGATGTAAAATACAGCTTCTATAGAACTAAAGGGCCAAATCGGACGAAACATATATGTGGGAGCTATAGCTAAATCTTAACCGATTTTCTTCAAATTCGGTAGTGTTGGTTCATGGATCAAGAAACTCTACCATTCTAAATTTCAAAATGATTGGATGTAAAATACAGGTTGGATATGGTTAAATCGACTCAGCTAGTGATTCTGAGTCGATCGGTATACTTTAAGGTGGGTCTAGCTGTGATTTTCAGGTGTTACAAACATCTGCCATGAAACAAACTTATAATACCCTGTACCACAGTGTGGTGTAGGGTATAAAATCTTTTTGTAGAAATAATAGCCCAAAAGGGCTATTATTTCTACATTTATCTATAGATTTTTTTGAAATAGTCATTATTTTCTTCGCTAGGATGCAAACTTTTAAAAAATAAAATAAAATATTTTTTTTCTATTTTTTATGTTTTTTTTTGTCCCAGGATTTTTGTTGTTGAAAAAATCTACTTTTTCCGATTTGTTTAATGACTGTTACTAAACCACTGTTTCTAAGTGAGAGAGATGTTTCCAACATTGGTAGCCCACATTAATAGCTTTAATTTAACGCATAAGTCGATCTGATCGGGCGTATACTCCAAAAATTATAGTGCAAATACTAAGGGTACCTTCGACGATAATAGTATTTTTAACAAAAATTTTTTTAAAAAAAAATGTATCCATAAAAAAATTTTTGGTTTTGATTTTATATAACAGTATGCCACAATCTATACAAAAGAAAATATTTTTTAGGTCTAGGACACAAAAAAAAATTTTTTTGTTGCGTAGTGTAATTCGTCGATTGGCCAATATTATTTTATTCACTTTATCAATATTTTCGTCTGTTGTTGACGTGCTCGGGCGTCCGGCACGCTGTTCGTCCTTCGCATCTTCTCGGCCCTCTAAGAACACTTTGTACCACCGATAAACGTTGCTTTGATCCAAGGTAGCTTCACCATATGCCACAGTCAACATTAGGAATGCGTCAGCGCACTTTATTTTGTTTTTCACTCAAAATTTTATGCAGATTCTTTGATCCATTTTCTGAAATAGAAGCTAAATCGAGAGCTAAAATATTTATCATGGGTGTCAAGGTCGAGTTATACCTTAAAGCACTAATTTTATATTTATGTTTATTCCAAGTCGTAATTTGTTGTCAAACAATCGAGCAATGTATCAGTTTAATTATAAAACCAGTAAGGAAAGGCAGAAAGTCGGGCGGGGCCGACTATATAATACCCTACACCTCCTTAACAATGCGATGAGGGTCATTGCGATAATAATTTGGAATAATTGGTAAATGGGTAGGAACATTTTATCTAATACTGAACCGATAATCGCTAAATTAAGCAATGTTCGTTCCTAAATTGAGAAACATCTTTCTGGAAAATTTTAATGATAGGAAGTAAAGTACAACTCCTATAGCGCTATGATACCAAATCAGGAGAAACATATACATATATGGAGGTTATATATATATATCTGATTTCCCCCGAATACTCATTCAGGTAAAAAGACCTCCTACTGTCGAATATCGACCTGATCGGATATAAAATACAGTCTCTACAGCGCTTACATGTCAAATCGGGGGTAACATATATATTGGACTATATCTAAATCTGAACCGATTTTCTCCAAATTTGGCAGTATTCCTTCGAGTAATAAGAAACCTCTTTCTGCCGAACTTCGCACTGATCGGATATAAAATACAATTTTTACAGCGCTTACATGTCAAATCGGGGATTATCGTATATATGGGGGCTATATCTAAATCTGAACCGATTTCTTCCAAATTTAAAAGTGCTCATTCATATAATAGGAAACCTCTTTCTGCCGAATTTCATACTGAGCGGATATAAAATACAGTTTTTACAGCGCTTACATGTCAAATCGGGGGTAACATATGTATATATGGGGGCTATATCTAAATCTGAACCGATTTTTTTTCCAAATTTATCAGTATTCCTTCATGTAATAAGAAACCTCTTTCTGCCGAGTTCCGCATTGATCGGATATAAAATAACATTTTTACAGCGCTTACATATCAAATCGGGGGTAACGTATATATGGGGGCTATATCTAAATCTGAACCGATTTTAACCAAAAAAAAGATATGTGTAAAGTTTCGTCGAGATCGTACCATAATTGCGACCTGTACTTTGATTACAAGAATACATGCACAGACAGACGGACATAGCTAAATCAGCTCAAAAAGTGATTCTAAGTCGATCGGTACATTTGGGTGGGTGTTACAAACAAATGCACAAAGTTATAATACCCTGTACCAAAGTATGGTGTAGGGTATAAAAATCGTACGAACATTTAAAATATCTGAAAAAAATGATCGTTGGATTATTGCACGGGTCAAAATCGCCTTTTTTATATGTTTGAATCGAAAGAAAATATATTTGGAACACAAATTTTTAAATATTTTATAATTAAAAATTGTTGGTTCATGGATCAAGAAACTCTACCATTCTAAATTTCAAGATGATTGGATGTAAAATACAGCTTCTATAGAACTAAAGGGCCAAATCGGACGAAACATATATGTGGGAGCTATAGCTAAATCTTAACCGATTTTCTTCAAATTCGGTAGTGTTGGTTCATGGATCAAGAAACTCTACCATTCTAAATTTCAAAATGATTGGATGTAAAATACAGGTTGGATATGGTTAAATCGACTCAGCTAGTGATTCTGAGTCGATCGGTATACTTTAAGGTGGGTCTAGCTGTGATTTTCAGGTGTTACAAACATCTGCCATGAAACAAACTTATAATACCCTGTACCACAGTGTGGTGTAGGGTATAAAATCTTTTTGTAGAAATAATAGCCCAAAAGGGCTATTATTTCTACATTTATCTATAGATTTTTTTGAAATAGTCATTATTTTCTTCGCTAGGATGCAAACTTTTAAAAAATAAAATAAAATATTTTTTTTCTATTTTTTATGTTTTTTTTTGTCCCAGGATTTTTGTTGTTGAAAAAATCTACTTTTTCCGATTTGTTTAATGACTGTTACTAAACCACTGTTTCTAAGTGAGAGAGATGTTTCCAACATTGGTAGCCCACATTAATAGCTTTAATTTAACGCATAAGTCGATCTGATCGGGCGTATACTCCAAAAATTATAGTGCAAATACTAAGGGTACCTTCGACGATAATAGTATTTTTAACAAAAATTTTTTTAAAAAAAAATGTATCCATAAAAAAATTTTTGGTTTTGATTTTATATAACAGTATGCCACAATCTATACAAAAGAAAATATTTTTTAGGTCTAGGACACAAAAAAAAATTTTTTTGTTGCGTAGTGTAATTCGTCGATTGGCCAATATTATTTTATTCACTTTATCAATATTTTCGTCTGTTGTTGACGTGCTCGGGCGTCCGGCACGCTGTTCGTCCTTCGCATCTTCTCGGCCCTCTAAGAACACTTTGTACCACCGATAAACGTTGCTTTGATCCAAGGTAGCTTCACCATATGCCACAGTCAACATTAGGAATGCGTCAGCGCACTTTATTTTGTTTTTCACTCAAAATTTTATGCAGATTCTTTGATCCATTTTCTGAAATAGAAGCTAAATCGAGAGCTAAAATATTTATCATGGGTGTCAAGGTCGAGTTATACCTTAAAGCACTAATTTTATATTTATGTTTATTCCAAGTCGTAATTTGTTGTCAAACAATCGAGCAATGTATCAGTTTAATTATAAAACCAGTAAGGAAAGGCAGAAAGTCGGGCGGGGCCGACTATATAATACCCTACACCTCCTTAACAATGCGATGAGGGTCATTGCGATAATAATTTGGAATAATTGGTAAATGGGTAGGAACATTTTATCTAATACTGAACCGATAATCGCTAAATTAAGCAATGTTCGTTCCTAAATTGAGAAACATCTTTCTGGAAAATTTTAATGATAGGAAGTAAAGTACAACTCCTATAGCGCTATGATACCAAATCAGGAGAAACATATACATATATGGAGGTTATATATATATATCTGATTTCCCCCGAATACTCATTCAGGTAAAAAGACCTCCTACTGTCGAATATCGACCTGATCGGATATAAAATACAGTCTCTACAGCGCTTACATGTCAAATCGGGGGTAACATATATATTGGACTATATCTAAATCTGAACCGATTTTCTCCAAATTTGGCAGTATTCCTTCGAGTAATAAGAAACCTCTTTCTGCCGAACTTCGCACTGATCGGATATAAAATACAATTTTTACAGCGCTTACATGTCAAATCGGGGATTATCGTATATATGGGGGCTATATCTAAATCTGAACCGATTTCTTCCAAATTTAAAAGTGCTCATTCATATAATAGGAAACCTCTTTCTGCCGAATTTCATACTGAGCGGATATAAAATACAGTTTTTACAGCGCTTACATGTCAAATCGGGGGTAACATATGTATATATGGGGGCTATATCTAAATCTGAACCGATTTTTTTTCCAAATTTATCAGTATTCCTTCATGTAATAAGAAACCTCTTTCTGCCGAGTTCCGCATTGATCGGATATAAAATAACATTTTTACAGCGCTTACATATCAAATCGGGGGTAACGTATATATGGGGGCTATATCTAAATCTGAACCGATTTTAACCAAAAAAAAGATATGTGTAAAGTTTCGTCGAGATCGTACCATAATTGCGACCTGTACTTTGATTACAAGAATACATGCACAGACAGACGGACATAGCTAAATCAGCTCAAAAAGTGATTCTAAGTCGATCGGTACATTTGGGTGGGTGTTACAAACAAATGCACAAAGTTATAATACCCTGTACCAAAGTATGGTGTAGGGTATAAAAATCGTACGAACATTTAAAATATCTGAAAAAAATGATCGTTGGATTATTGCACGGGTCAAAATCGCCTTTTTTATATGTTTTAATCGAAAGAAAATATATTTGGAACACAAATTTTTAAATATTTTATATTTCTTAGCAAATAAATTTTATTTGAAAATCAATAAAATATATTTGGATCGCATATATTAATATATTACAACAAATTATATTTGCAAACTAACTTTCTCAAATAAAATATGTGTTTAAATACAAATAAAATTATTATTTAGGAATTTTTCCAAATATATTTTATTTAAAAAAGATTTCCAAAACTTTTGCTGAGTTTTTCAAATTTTAGTTTAAATTTTTCCTTGGTTTCGACTTGTACCTCCCATTTATGATACCATATGCAGCATTACCTTCTGTTTTAAATCAATCATTTAAAATTTCTGAGTATGTCAAGCCATCATTAGTTGTCAATTCTCTAAGTACTTTATATTGACCCAAGATTATATGATTTCAATTATTATTTTTTTTACGAACATTAAAAATTTCTAAAAATTTAACTTTGAATTACTGAAAAATTTGACACAATTTATGTATTTTATGAATATTTAAATGCAAATAAATATATGTTTCACAAATAGCAGTCACATTAAGATGTAAACAAATATTTGTTTAGAACAAAATCTTCCCAAATACACAATTTTTGTATGTACCAAATATTACATGCTTAGAGTCTACCCTAAACATATGTATGTTTCAAGCCGAATATGTTTGGGACAATATACTACAGAAGCGATTTTTTTTCAGCGTGTGAAAATCAGAAAACTTGTCTTAAAATTAAGGTATTGATATATTTTCTGAATACATTCTAAAATGCAAATACATGTTTTTTTGTAAATAATACTTCAATTAAAAAATATTAGGAAAGAAACAAAGATTTGTTTAGAACAACATCTTTCCAAAAATATAATATTTGTAATAATATACTTTGAGTGTATAACTAATGAAGAAACTAAATTAATACACAGTTAAGATTGGCAAACTGCAGCCTACCGCAAATCTTCTTTCAGAGAACACCATGTTTTGTGACATGGATGCCGCCTGTAAGAACAATCGAAACAGTAAGAACATTTCAACGCTGAAAAGGAAAAGTTGCTCAAGACTTGCTGACTTCAGGCAATTAACGCATGACCGAAATGAAAGAGGTTCAAGATATATAAGTCTAACGCATTTGCACTTATATATCTTGAAGTTGCAACATAAATTAAAAACACTCGATGATTGGGGCATTGATAACAATGCTAACCATCTTCGTCAACTACTAATGTGACCAATGAAGGGGAATTGCAGGAGAAAATAAAGGCCCTTACATTGTAGATACAGGGTGGCTGATATGTATTGCAACCAACTTCAGGTTGCTATCATTTCTATACAGCTAGTCTGATAGCTGACAGATTTATTTCAGTGACAGTTTATTTTATTGTTTACAAGCTTACAAAAGCATTTTGATCTATTGCATTCAGAAAAAAAGTTATTCGTGATGGAATTCAAGCGTGATAGTGTGATTGCTTTCTATTTGGGTGGAAAAACACAAGTGGCTATCGTTAGAACCCTCCAGCATTTAAATGTGAATAAATCTTTTGTTTCTCGTACCATTGCTCGTTACAATGATACTGGCAGTGTTGCATCGCGTCCAAAAAGTGGACGAAAAAAAACGGTAACAACACCAGAAATGATCCGAAAAGTGAAGGCCAGATTTGATGGAAATCCACTCCGCAGTGGTAGAAAAATTGCTCGTGCGAGAACGGATACAACACATATTAAAAAATGAGCTTGGACTAAAGCCATTGAAGTTCCAAAAAGTGCAAGAGCTCACCGATGCACAAAAAAAAAGTTAGACTGGAAAGAGCCAAGGAGTTGCTTCGCTTGCACGAAAGTGGCCATTTACCGTATTTGGTTTTCTCCGATGAGAAGCCATTCCAAATTGAGCAGTTTGTGAACAAACAAAATGATCGGGTTTACTTGCCAAAGAGGTCAGCTGAAAATTTACACCTTCGATTGGCCACCAGAACTCAAGCGCCGCCGATGGTAATGGTGTGGGCCGCCGTAACGGCCGATGGTAGCTCCCCGCTCGTATTCATCGACCATGGGGTCAAAATAAATGCCGAATGTTATCGGGAAAATGTCTTAAAGACCGTATTGAAGCCCTGGGCAGACAAACATTTCGGCCGCAGACCATGGACATTCCAACAGGACTCAGCACCATCGCACTCATTACGCGTCATCCAAGAATGGCTTAAAAAGGAGGTTCCTCGCTTCATTTCTACCGCACAATGGCCACCAAGATCTCCGGATCTCAATCCGTTGGACTTTTGCGCCTGGGGCATTTTAGAGAGTAAGGTTCGCACTAAAAAATACCAAAGTATCGATCATCTCAAGACGGCGCTTCGCCGGGAATGGGCCAAAATACCGGAGAGCCACTTTCGTGCAGCGTGTGATGGCTTTGTCGGCCGTTTGAAGGCCATAATTCGTGCCAAAGGTGGCCAATTCGAACAAATCTAAACTGTTTCTTAAATTTTATGTTATTTCCGACATTTTTTGTTTTTGAACAATAAAATTTAAAAAAAAAATTAAAAAAATATAGCGCTTTACTTTGTTGCATTACATATCAGCCACCATGTACAAGAAAATAGTGGTGATCGCTTGGAGCTGCAAACATAACTGAAAGAGCAAAAAACGAACTCACAACGGGAACAATCATTGAGTCTTTGCGTCAGAAACTATACATGTTAGAGTAGAACAAGTCGAGCAACAATGTACTCAGCAATACAATCTTAAAATTGATCTGCAAAACCTTCAGGACTTCTACAACAATCTCCTGGACACCTACACTGGAAAAAAATAGACCTGAAATTAAAAACTATTTTGCATTTAAATCATAGATTTTATCTGTCTTTGTTTGAAGAACAAATTTCTTCAAATTTAAGCAAATTTACTTAATTTCAAAGAAATTTTCATTCGTTTAAAGTAAAATTTCTTACTTCTATGTTAAGATATCCATAATACTATGTCATGTTGACTTGACCGTTACGTCATAAAATTAAAGAAAAAATAATTGATTGCAGTGCAACTGTTTGCAACATTAACTCAAGTACACATTTTAATAGCTTGAAGGATTTTTTCCTTAGAAATGTAGAAATTCTCATGTCATGTTTTTAAAAGCAATTTACCCTTAATTTTCAGTCCACTTTTCTTTATTTTTTGAATTAAATATTAGTTATCTTTTAAGCCTCTTTTTGGTCGCAAAATTGAGAATAATAGTGAGAGTTACAGTGAAGTTTGTTTGGAATTTTTTGGAATCATTTCTTGCTGAGCGGTGGTAGAGAAAGGTTGTGCGAGTGGACATTTTTATTTCTGCATTAATAGCAACAATTTCAGCGGCTGTTTGTCGGAGTGTGTATCTTATCTAAACATGTGTTAGTACACGGAGGAAAATCGCCATTTTTATATGTTTGAATTGAAAGAAAATATATTTGGAAACGAATTTTTTAAATATTATATATTTGCTAACAAACTAGTTTTATTTGAAAATCATGAAACTTTGTTTGGAACGCATATATTAATATATTAGAACAATATATATTTGCGCACTGACTTTCACAAATAAAATATGTATTTACCCACAAACAAAGTTATTGTTTAAGATGTTTTCCAAATATATTCTATTTAAAAATGATTTTTTAAACTTTGCTGAATTTTTCGAATTTGAGTTAGTTTTTCCTAGATTATAGTTAAAAATGTCTTCAGCAGCATTAGCTGTCGTTTTACATCAATTAATTTTAATTTATAAGTATTCCAATTCATCACTTTTTGTCAATCCATCAATGCAATTTATATTTACGAAAGATAGTACGATTTATGTTTTAATTAAATTTTACAAACATATAAAATTTATAAAAAAAATGCTCTTTGAACATCTGAAAAACAGAAAACTTGCCTTTAAGTTAAGGCATTGATACATTGCCAAAATACTATTCCAAATAAAAAAATATTAGAATGGGAACATATTTTTGTTTACAACAATATCCTCCTAAACATATAATATTTGTGTATGTCAAATATTATATGTTTGGAGTGTACCCTAAACATATGTATAATTCAAGCCGAATATGTTTGGGACAATATACTACAGAAGCGATTTTTTTTCAGCGTGTAGCGATGATATTTCGCAGGTAGTCGAAAATAAATTGTGCTCATACGATGATGAGAAGAGAATGGGTGATTTAGAAATGTGAGTGTGTGCGGAAATTCAGAGTAGTGGAGTTTATGTGAGTTTTCGAATTTGTTATTTTGACAAAAACAGAAGAACGAAATAAAGCTCAAGAAGAACAAATAGAAAAACAATGAACGAAAATCGAACGTTGCTTTCCGTATTCAATAAATTTATTTTGTGCATTAAATAGAATATCGTTAGCTAAACATGCAAATATGCTATATCAAATTTTACGAAAATTTAGATTTTTATTAGAAATACATCATCTAGAAAAAAGAAAACACCATTGTGTTGTTTCGCCCTTTGGCAGTGGTAAGATCACACAAAAATGCAAAACATGTGAAGTCTGTATAAAAACGGATAATTATGATAATTATAATTAAAAATTATTGATATTTAAGCGGAACAAATAAAAGAACATTCGCGTATTTTCAGAAAGAAAATTATATAAAATAGAAACAGTTAGAAAGTTTTTTCTTCCTCTGAAAATTTTTTGAAACTGAACTTTGCATATTTGCATGTTGTTTTAACGATATGACTTATTAAATAATTTCGAAGCGATACAAAATTTGTTCTTAATTTATGAGTAAGAAATATTTACACATCGTCGGTGCGCCGACGAAGACTCCTATATGTTTTTTACTAGTTTTCAGGAGAGCCAAAAACCCGTGCCATTTCTTCAAATCGCGATATATTTGATATTTCAGATTAATCTATTTATCTTTTAATTATTTACCACTAATAGTTCATAACCGAAATCTTATACGTGAAAAAGCCAGGACGTGATAAATGGTTTTCAAGAAAATCTACACATAGGATATTTTGTTTGGAGCATTTTAAATATTGATTAAACAATAAAATTACGCATAGGAGTTTTGATATTTGAATGTCTCAAGTAATTGAAAGTTGGTCTAGATTAACGGTAAAAACAGCGAATGAGGTTTTGTTCAGAATCATCCCCTCTATGTACTTAACCATGAAGAGATCAAAATCTGATCAGCTTCTTTTGGCGACTTATCGCGATATAAAATATTTTTAATGAATAACCTCAACTTAATTACATTGAATCGCTGAAATCAGTCATAGGTCAGTCCTAGGAAAAAGTGGTCAAAGAAATTTTGGGAGATATGAAAAACGACTACAGCTCATTCTTTAACAAAAATTTATAATAATTTGGTAGGGATTTACAGTGTGTCAATTCAAAATATTCCCCATATAGAGGGAAAAGCATACTAAAGTTTTAACACACTGTAAATCCATACCAAATTACTACACGGGGCAAAATCGAGTTTTTTGATATGTTTGAATCGAAAGAAAATATATTTGGAATACAAATTTTTAAATATTATATATTTCTGAGCAAATAAATTTTATTTTAAAATCGATAAAATTTATTTGGAACGCATATATTAATATATTACAACAAAATATGTTTGCAAACTAAATTTCTCAAATAAAATATGTGTTTAAATACAAATAAAATTATTTTTAGAAATTTCTCCAATCATATTTTATCTAAAAAAGATTTTCAAAACTTTTATTGACTTTTTCGAATTTAAGTTGTGATTTTCCTTGGTTTCGAATTGCACCTTCCAGTTAAGATACCATATTAACTTCCGTTTTAAATCAATCATTTAAAATTTCTGAGTATTCCAAGCCATCATTAGTTGTCATTCCTCCAAGTAATTTTTTTCTTTTTTATTATTTTACGAACATTAAACATTACTAAAAAATTAACTTTGAACTACTGAAAAATGTAACACAATTTATGTATTTTCTGAATACTTAAACGCAAATAAATATTTTTTCGGAAATAATAGTCCCAAATAAAAACATATTGGGATATAAACAAAGATTTGTTTAGAACAACATCCTCCCAAATATATAATTTTTGTGTGTACCAAATATTATATGTTTAGAGTGTACCCTAAAAATATATATGTTTCAAGACAAATTTGTTTGGGGCAATATACTACAGAAGCGATTTTTTCAGCGTGTATACATTTTTTTGTTAAAGAAAGAGTTTAAGGCCATTCGCTTATCTCCCAAACTTTCTTTGGCCACTTTTTCCTAGAACTGACCGTACGCGAGTTAATGGCATTATATAATAAAATAATTCCGAGCTTAATTTTTTTGTTCAAATTTATTTGTCGTGGGATATTTATCTCGGAAATGCTGATATCAATTTATTTTTATGGATTACGAAGCATCCTAAAAATGATCATATTTAAAGGAAATTGTGTTACAGTTCTAACTTACCGGGTTTTTCTTTACAAATCAAAGCAATTTATAAGTAGTTTGTTTTAAGTAAAAGTACTGTTTTCGCGATAACTCGCGAAAGGAAGCAGATCCGATTTTGATATATTCATAGTCGAAATTTGCATTCGGACAGACGGCCAGACGTGATTTTACTTACACTCCACAAAATTGTAAACAAGCCACGGTACATCCAATTGATAGGCGCTGGAACCGTGTGGGAATCCTCCAGAATCCTGCCACACACAAGAGTTGATACAGGGTTGTGGACAATAAGGAGCCATCAGTGACAAAACCGTACTTTTTAAAACCAAAAATTATATTTTTTTTGGCAAAAATAAACTGGAAAGCACAAAAAGGTAAATAGAACATCTCTCTCTGTCAAACTTCTGCAGTGTGATACCAGATTGAACAACCTGTAAAGTGTTATACTCAGCGTTACCGTTGTGCGACTAAAGTGGCATATTTGCCCCTTTTTTTCAGCCGTGCTACTTTCGCGCCCCTTTTATTTTTTGATACTAAATGTGCCCTTTTCGATTTTTTGTGCCACTTTTTGGCTTTTGTAAAAAATCTGCTTTTTATACTCTTATAACAACACTTTCGTACTAACGTACGGAAATGCCTCACGCGCTACTTTCTGAATTAGGTTATTTAATGGGATATACGCATATGCTAAAACGATTTACATTTATCTTTTGTATGTGTATGCATATGAGAATTTATTTCCACCGTT
The DNA here is from genome assembly GCA_963930755.1 of Eudasyphora cyanicolor. Classification (NCBI taxonomy): domain Eukaryota; kingdom Metazoa; phylum Arthropoda; class Insecta; order Diptera; family Muscidae; genus Eudasyphora; species Eudasyphora cyanicolor. Next base: position 100,259,818 of record OZ005737.1, read on the forward strand.
TCATCTTATTGGTGAAAATTCTGCGAATAGGTCTGTGCAACAACACAAATAATTTGAGTGATTTCTTAAATGTAATAACATATGGTGAAAATTGTTTTTTTTTCGAATCAGTCGGCGTTTATAAAAAATCCAATTTGTTTTGCTTGTGGTTACAAATATATGGATAAGTATTTTTCATTAGGTTGATGTACATAAACATATGTTTTTATACCCTCACTTTAGTGTGACGAGGGTATATATCATTTGCTACGGAAAAAAGTGTAACACATCGAAGGAGTGATCTAAGACCCTAAGTATGTTCGGAGGAAATCCGTTTTGGGTCATTTTAAGTCGAATGAGCAATGTCCGTCCGTCTGTCTGTCTGTCTGTCTGTCTGTCTGCCTGTCTGTCTGTGTGTCTGCTGGCTGGTGCGCACGATAACTCTCGATAGGAGTAACCGATTGACTTCAAATTTGGTATGTGGTAATATTTTGATCTATCTCCGGATGAGTTCGAAGATGGGCCATATTGGTCTACTCCTTCTGGTACCTCCCACACAAAGGGTTAAAATTTAGTGAAATATTGATTCTTTAATAACTTCTATACTACTTATTCGAATCTTTTAAAATTCTGCACATAATATTAGTATATTAGTCGCTATTAACTCGAGAAAAATGGGTGAAGTTGACATGCCCGTTTTGGTACCTCCCACACAAATGGACCATTTTGCATCAAAATTTAACTGCTTATAACTTTAATACAAGTGCATAAAAATGCTTGAAATTTTCTACAGTATAATGTTTTTGTAGCGCCTATAGTCCGGTAAAAAATGGGCATTATTGTACAGCCCCTTTTGGTACCTCCCACACAAATGGACCGTTTCGTACCAAAAGTAAACGGCTTGTAACTTTAATACCAGTGCATACAAATACTTGAAATTTTGTACAGTGTAATGCTGTTATAGTGCCTATAGTCCTGTAAAAAGTGGGCGTTATCACCCCGCCCCTTTTTGTACCTCCCACACAAAATGACCAACTCATACCAAAATTACATAGCTCGTAACTTTAATATACCAGTGCACATAAACGCTTATAGTTCAGCACAATGCAATGTATTTAAGAATGTACTGTTTACCGAAAAATATGTGTATTTGGAAAACCCCTTCTGGTACCTCCCACACAAATTGACAGATTTATTGGTGTAATGTTATATATTACATTACTCACAAAGTGAGGGTATACCTTAGTCGGTTTACCCGACTGAAACTTTCTTACTTGTTTTCTAAACAGATTTATTGTGAGATCAAAAAAACTCAATACAAAACACATCTGTCCCAAGCACAGATCTAATTAGAAAGTATAGAAAAGATGTTACAGAAAAGTAACTAAACTTTATAAATAAAGAAATGTATGTGATAAAATATATTTAGTATACATCATAGGAAGTTTTCTATAACATTAGGCGTGTTTTCGTTACACCATAAGTGCTTAATTTGTATGGGGAGCTAAGCACTTTTAAGCACTATTAGTTCCCGATGAAGTTTGGTGCTTTTGTTCATGTCTTAATCGAGTATGATGTTGCCAGATTGGGCACCCTATATTTAGCAATATGTTCTTTCTTCCCAACGCATGACATCATTGCTACCAGATAGTGAAAATCCGCCATTTATTGCTTATGTGCCAGTTAGTGGAAGTCAGTTGTTTTCGTTGCAAAGTGCTAAACTAAAAGTGGTAGCTTGTAACGAAAGCATGCTTATTGTATTTTTTGTTTAGTTTTCGTGTAAATGAATGAATTTTTTAATGTTACCTACTTATTTTTTATGTTAAGCTTTGTTTTTTTATTGTTGTTTTCTTTAATTAAAAACCTTAAAAGTGATACCCCTTTTTTAATGGTCAGTTGCCCCTTTTTTCGAAAAAATCCCCTTTTTGTGCCCCTTTTTGAAATTTTCCAACGGTAACGCTGGTTATACTGCCAATGCTTGGTTTTGCCATACCACACCACTTACCGAAACTGTTATAGGGTGAAATCATAAATGCCTAGAAGTATGCTGTACCAAGAAGAAGTTAATACTCCTACAACATCCCATACAGGGAGAACCGAAAGTCAATCTACAAAAAGGAAACATAATGAATTGACCCCGGAAAAGCAGAATGAAGTGGGGAAGATGTCCATAACCGAGCTTATGGGAATGATTCACGGTTCGATGTCTACGCTTCTTGATGAAAAACTAAGAAACTTACCAACAAAAGAGGACTTAATAGATATTAGAGGTCACATCAATGAAGTAAAGAACGAATTCAACAGACTATCTGAAGAAAACAAGAATCTGAAAGAAGAGCTTCAACATCTAAGACAAAATCATAATGAAGACAGGAATCGTTTACGGCAACTTGAAGAAGATATATGTAAAAAGAAGCTGATTTTCAAGGGCTTGAAAAAACAAAATTCTTGCTTTGCAGCAGTTAAGCACGTTATAAAGGAGAATCTAAAAATGAGCAGTAACATATACATCGATATAGAAGACTCGAAAAAGTTATTTGAGAATGGAGGAAAAATGGCGGTGATGGTGGAGTTTAAGTCGAGATCAGATGTCATTGAAGTTATAAATCATACCAAAAACTTAGCGGGAACTTCTATATATGTAGAAAAAACCCTATCCACAGAAAGAAAGCGAGACAAAAACATAATGCTGATGCTTAGAAAAGAAATTTTACGAGTCAACAAAAGTAAAAGAGTGGGAGTCAGAGATGATAGACTTATTATTGATGGAAAACAATTTACCTGGAATAGAAACAAGGTGCTTGTATGCGGACAAATGAGCGGCGAAGAAGCTTTGCGAAATATTTACGGGGAGGAAATTGTTCTTGATTTAAACTATAATAATATACATACTAGTTAAGATCAATTCAAAAAACTGAATATATTGTCACAAAGAAACCCATCTTCTATTAATGGGAAACAAAACAAACACTTAATAATAAACATAATTTCTTACAATGTTCATGGATTGCCCAATAAGTATCTGTTCCCAGATTTTTTTGAATATGTAATAAAACATGAAATATTTATATTAAGCGAAACACACGTAGCAGAAGGAAACTCAGATAAATGGAAAAATATTTCCCTAATTTTAACCTATATTGGAAACCGGCCAAACGTTTAAGTATACATGGTAGACCTAGTGGCGGCTGTATATATGGATTGAGAAAGGACCTCGAGGATTAAGGACCTGGATTAAGGCATAGTTTTGAAAGTACAGTTGGAGTTGATATAATAAGACTTCAAATTAATAACACAAAGTTTAATGTAATTCCTGTATACATAAGAGGAGCAAACACCAATTAGCACCCAACACTGTGCTAATTGGTGATATGAACGTACGAATCGGAAACATTCAACAGGAAATAGGACATTTTTATGAGGCTAGCTTTCCAGCGGGTGTTAAGTCTAGACAATCTCAAGACTTGAGAATGGAAAAGGTAGAAATCTTATGGAATTTCTGAGTGATTATGGGAAAACAGTACTCAATGGACGAACAACTGGAGATATTGAAGGGAAGTTTACATTTATAAGCACAGTTGGAAGTTCTGTAAACGATATATGCGCAGTATCACAGGAGTTTTTAAAACACGTAGAAGAATTTGTGGTTGAATACAAAGTATGGTTTTTGGTTTTTGCTTTTTAAAATAGCCATTTATTGAATCCATAAAATCTTACATCTTACAACAAAAATAAAATATGAATAAAAATAAAAATGTGTACATGAGAACATCACTGAGCTGTGATGTACACAGTGTTCAAGGTGTCGAAAGAATCATATCGTCGGTGGTAAAATAGGAGTCTATCATCCTCGAAAAGAAGGCCCTCATCTTGAAGTCTAAGGATCGCCGCAGGTCTTAAGTGCCGCCTGGTAATCAAAAACTCCATATCAACTTGATACCCCATAAAACGGGCAACAATTCCATTGTCTAAACCACTACATTTTGCTAGAAAGCGAAGTGCACCATTGACCAAGAAAACATCTATCCTGTCAAAATGTATGCCATCATATATTGCCCTACATGCGGGCCTTCTGTATGAGCCATCATCTCTCAACGTACCCCTCAATCCCAAGCATGAAGAGAGTATCTTCCTCTCCCATCGCCTGATCCTGTCCATGTGGACAGATGAAATACCAAACCAAGATGGAAAGGCATATGCAACGATGGACCTGATAACCTGTCTGTATATCAGGAGGCGGATGTCAGGTGGAAGTCCACCCCTCACGCCGAGAATTTTATGGTACGCAAAGTAAATGCGTTTCGCCTTGCATAAAATATAGTCGATATGTCGACAAAAATCAAATCGGTTGTGAAAAACAACACCAAGGTACTTAAACCTATCGGAAACTCCGATCAATTCGTCACCAATTTTCAGTGTCGGAACAAATGCCATGAAATTGGGATATACTGTTCTGGGTCTGCCCTTAAGGACAACCGAAACACATTTGCCAACATTGAGTCGGAGGCCCCAATTGGTAAAGTACCGATGTAGCTTCTCTAAGTACAAATTCATTTGTCGGTTTATAGAGCTATCTCTTGCTCCAGAGCAGGCTACCAAAACGTCATCCGCATAAGTCAGTAGCAGGCCATCATCAGGGGAACCCGGGATATCGCTGACAAAGATATTGTACAACATCGGACGAAGCAGAGAACCCTGAGGTACCCCTGCTAGAACCGAATGCTGTTCAGACATCGTCTCACCAACTCTAACCCTAAAAGATCGTTCCCTTAGAAAGCAGGCCACTAACCTACACGACTGTTCGTCGAAACCAAATTATTGTAATTTGTACACGATTTCATTCTGCCAGACAGAATCGAACGCCTTAGCAAAGTCAAGACTGGCAGCAAATGTGCCCAGTCGCCTATCAAAACCACTAACCACAAAGTCAGTGAATGCCGCTAGTGCATGGGTGGTGGAGAGACCAGCTCTGAAACCAAACTGAAAATCTCTGAGGATATTTCTATCCTCAACAATATTCCTAAGCCTATCCAGTATGAAAAACTCAAAGAGTTTTCCAAAAGGTGACAATAGGGAAATCGGCCTATAACTGCCACACAGGCCAGGCTCAGAGCCTGGCTTAGGAATTGGTACGACCAAAGCCATCTTCCACGCAGTTGGGAAGTACCCGAGGTTAAGGCAGTGGTTAAACAAGATTGTCAGAAAAGGAAGAACAGCGTCTCCCGCTTTCTTCAGTGCAATATCGGGAACACCATCCGTCCCACATAACTTTCGGGAAGAACGAGCGGACATAGCCTTAGCCACAGATCCACTGCTAACAAAACCACACTCGTACCAGTGTGATCTGTCGTCAACAGTGGTTCCGTCAGCCGTTAGCGTACTGCAGAAATTCACAATTGGATTCCCGCTGACGACACCCTCCACAGCCTCAGTTACGAGCCTGTGAAGCGAGCCATCAGCCGGAACACCAGTAGCGTGAGCACCCTGTAGATGCCGAGCCAGAGCCTCAGCTTTGTCCAGATCATTCGTGATATGGATTCCGTCCGAAGATAGTATATCACCCACTGGATCTCTGGCCGAAAGACCAGCAGCTCTCTTAACACGACCATAGGTTTTCGAATTAACTCTAATTCCTTGGATATAGTCCTTAAATCTATCTCTCTCGAAGATATAAATAGAGTCTTGAATAATTCTATTGAGATTTCGGATGTCAGCCCTAAGAATAGGGTGTCTATCCGGATCACCAGAATTATGTAAGGTTCTACTTAGTCTTCTACGCTCACGAATAAAACGACGTATTCGTGGCGGCAAGTCTCCCAGTGATGAATTTCTGAGAGACGATTTGGGAACAGAGGTTTCAATGGCGTTTCGAAAGACCGAGCTTAATCCATCAACATAGGTATCGATCTCAGCAATACCAACATTCCTGTCAATGGGGAGAGTGTGTTCTACAAGGTCAGATGCAGTTGCCTTTTGAAGCGGCGAATATTGATACAATCGTATTTGTACCATGTACGAGTTTCTCGGATCTGAATGGAGTCTAATCTCATGCAAAATTCGACAGCCCTGTGGTCTGACTCATAATTGTGAGTTTGGAGGAGAGGAACATTAGTGTCCCAATCAAGCCCTGGTGTTCGTAGAATGAGATCAATATATGACCCAGAAGTTCCGTGAAGTCTAGTCGGACCATTGGTCGGGTAGACTTCTAAATTAGGACAGTTCTGTAGGTGATCGAACAAACATCTGCTATGGCAGTTTAAGTTCGTACCACCCCAAGATGGATGCTTAGCATTCCAATCTGCACCAATGACCACTTCGTCAGAGTCCGAGAGCATCGTAATTGGCTCAAAATCAGAGGCCCGAATATCAATAGTAGGACTAAGGTATGAGGCAATAAATATGATGGAGTCACCCCTCTAAACTCTAGCAGCACAAGATTCGATATTTCAAGAGGGGAACAGTATACGCTCTGATCGGAAATGTTCCCTGACGAGAACGGCGGTTCCACCACCATCACGTCCAGCCCTGTTCTGTCGGAAGCCAGTGAAACCCTCAATGGAAAAACGATGTCTTGGCGAAAGCTTGTGCTCAGCTAGGAGCATAATATCAGGGTTATGCTCGTTAATAAAATTTTTTAGAAAGTGTATTCTGGCAATGGAGGCAATGGAATTTACGTTGATAAAAATAACTTTGAAAGTTATAACCCATTAATGTGTAACAAAAGACCCAGTAAGGCACTGGCTCTTCCCTCAGAATCGCGAAGGCGCACAAATTCAGGATTGAACTCTCTGATGTCCGATAAGACATCAAGGAGTCCTTTCCCGAAGTACGCTGTGCAATCATTGGAAATAGCAGTACCCAAGGCAGTGGGAGCAACCCTGGGAGTTGTGGTCTGGGATAGAGGATGAAGAGTAGGACCAGGCCGTGTACCCATTGCAGCCGCATACGACACCCCTGCTCGCAATCCCTCAATATTTCTTGAGCGAATAACAGCCTTAGCTGCTGCCGCTTCCCTGGTTTCTTTCCGCTTCAAAAAATGCAATCCGTTTAGGACATTCTGGGGAGCTGGCTGTGTGGCCATTAGCATCACAATTAACACATCGTAAGATATGTTGTTCGTTTGATTGAGCAGGGGCGTTATCCCTTACCACCTTTGGCGGAATAGTACACTTCGCCGGGCCGTGCGACTGTCCGCATTTTACACAGCGGTATGACATTCCGCAATTGGAAGAAACTTGCCCATACCGTTGACAGTTGAAGCACTGGGTGACTTCACAACCTCTATCCTTTTTACAACTAACTCTGCAATGGAGTATCTTATCTAGTTTGTACATCTTTTCAATGTTGGAGTCTCTAGAAAGGCGAACTAGCCATTTTATTTCGGACAGACAGACGGCACTGAGAACCTCGGCTTTAAAATCAACCTTCGTATGAAGTTAGTCCTTGACTTCAGCCACATCGTATTCTTTGGAGAGACCATCAATCAACAGTATAGGCAGTAAATCCCTAGGTGTGTGAGTGTAGAATTTCCATCTATTTTGGATGAAAATTGACCTTATCTTTTCGAAGTTTTGAAGACCCCTTACCCTAACAGATATGAGATTCTTTCTTACCAGAGCGATCACGTATTGGTCAAGCGTGATCGCAGTTCCTAGAGCTTTAGTGACATCCTTCACTCCAACGTCGTAGACCGTGAAGGCTGGTGTTGATTTCCCATTTGGGTTTCTTTCTCTATGCACAATTGGTCGGGGGTTGTTTCTTGTCGAATTTGCGTTGACTGCTTGAGTTGCTGCTGTAGTAGAAGAATTTCCGATGACTGGCTGAGATGATGGTGTACCACCGCCGACTCTAATATGGTTGGTAGTGGCTGTAGCCGCGTTGTTGTTACCTGCTGTCGCACTGTGAGGCATGTGTGAGGCTGTTTTGCCGTCGGCATTTGATGCTTTCGCTGCCGTGTTCTGCATTGGCATAGGCGATGCCATTTTGCCGTCGGGTGTAACACGTTTTGTGTTTCCACTAATTGAGTTTTTCGCCACATTAGTGCGAGAGATGGCCCCTTTGGATGTAGACGGCTTTATGGATGCATTAGTTGCCGCCGCCTTTGCAACATCAGCCTTGTCTGGGATGTCGGCAGCACAATTAGTAGAGTGCCAGAAACTGGAGGAGCCTCATCTGATGTGCTCATGTTCTCATCTGGCAATGTGAACATCTGCTCATATTTCACAAGTCGATCTTGGAGCAAACGACACAATTCTTGAGTAGATTTAAGTCTACCCTCAAGCTGAGTAATGGTAGCCTGGTATTGGGAGATTATTGACTCCATCTTCATTTCTTCATAGGACGATTCGCCGTCGGTGTTGTGATCCTTCTTCTTACGCCGCTTGCGGAGTTTGCGGTCGACTGTTTGGAAGCCATCGGCATTGCTTGCATCCGATAGTGCAGTGGCTTTAGTGCTAGCATCAGTTTTCACATTAGCATCGGTCTTCGAATGAGCATCAATCTTGATGTCTGAGCTCGTTGAAGCCATCACTTGCACACATAATGGGACTGCTGATGCAGGGCCAAACACTTCACTTTGCACTTTATTTTCACTTTTAAAAATCGCGATTTAACACTTTTTTCACTTTTTCCGCTGTTTCACTGTAGATGTGCACGCATCGAGGTGCACGGGACCTATCCGATACAATGTATGGTCGGATCACATGCCAATAAATATTCGTTTGAATTTGAATGAAGAAAGGATGGAAGTTGAAAAACTAAATTTGTTACCAAAATTGATCTGGAAAGAAAATAAAAAGTCAGCATACCAAAGAAATTTGGACAAATGTATTAGAGAGAACGCAAATAATATAGATACATTAGACAAATTGGTCAACATTATAAAAATGGCTGTCCCAAACCAACCACCAAACAACAAAAAATCAATTTTCAAAACTCCTTGGTTTAACATAAAATGTTGTAACGCTAGGTCAAATTCCTTCAAGCAGAGGTGAAAGGTCAACCATATATTCGAGGAGTGGAAATCACATCAGAAATTATTGAACCCATTGCAATTAACAGAAGACATACAATATGACCCAATATGGATCGCGTATGAAGATCTGGATGGGCTAATCTCGGTGAACGAACTTCAAAAAATCCTTAAAAATACAAAAGAGAATAAAGCGCCAGGAATTGACAGAGTTCCTTATGAATTCTTCAGGAATGCACCCATTTCGTTTCTAGAAGAAATGACTAAAGTCTTTAAATTTATATTTGAAAAAGCTCAAAGGGGGATCAGAATATAGCGAGTAACTACAGAGGTATTTCATTTTCTAATTGTGTAGCAAATATCTTTATGGGTATCGTAAACGATCGAATTGTAAATTGGACCTGACAACTATAGTACAATTGAAATTCTAGGAAATAAAAAAAGTGTACGCCTTTTTTGTAGATTTCAAAGCTGCTTTCGATAAGGTGCCAAGAAGAAGATTGCTGTATAAACTACACTTGATGGGAATATCTACAAAAGTTTTAAATTTGATCGAAACTATATATAGTCACGCCACTGCCTCAGTCTGGAGTGGAATTCAACTGTCGGACAGTTTTGAAACATATTCTGGTGTAAATCAAGGATGTATACTTTCGCCCTTACTATTTATAATGTACTTAAATGATTTACATGACCAACTTGGAGGAGGTTTGAACATCGGTGAACGAAACATAAGACTGTTAATGTACGCTGACGACATTGTAATTCTGGCGGATGATGTCACAGTGATGCAACAAATGATTAACAATCTTGAACTATGTATATTGCAACAATTGGGGAATGGAAGTCAACATGGATAAGTCAAAAGGAGGCAAACTATCAAACCGGGAATGCTGGAAATATAATCTAACCGCAATAAAGGTAGTGAATGAATATTGCTATCTCGGTGTAATAATGTCCTCAAAACTATCCTTTCTAAGCATGTCGAGAAAAGAAATAGTATGGCTAAGTGTAGCATAAACACAACGTGGGATATGTTTCTTAATAAAAATAAAATGGCATTATCAGCAAAATGGAAGTTATACCAAGCCGTCTGTAGATCCATCCAAACATATGGAGCACAAGTATGGGGATATGAGCATTTTGAATTAGTAGACAAGTTACAACGATACTTCATAAAACGAATATTAAAATTGCCAGATTTCACACCCAACTATGCTATACATTTATGGTGAATTCTTTTCTGCAAAAAAGTGCAACACTTGCATTGCGTTTTTCCGAAAATAGCACTATTATATCGCTTTTTTGAAATTTTAAAATTTTAGTTGTGCTAAATTCGAGTTACTTAATTACCAAATTTCAAAAAAGTATCACAAAAGTGCCGTTTTCGGAAAAAGGGCAATGAACATGTTGCACTTTTTTGCAGAAAAGAATTCGCCATTAGAAACCGATGCAGAGGAGAGCCACATCTACAGTTTTGAATTACACATGAACTACATTTTTAAAACACTGTTTAAAATGAACCAAAACAGATTGCCACATCAACTCTCTCCACAAATATTAGCTAAAAATATATTTTGGGCGAAGAATACAAACGAAATCGGAAGAGAGTCTAATATAAAGTTCGAAGCAGATACAAATTAATCGATTTGGCTTTATAAACGAATAAAATTGTTGGAAGAACTAAAGCACAGTAACAGACAGAAAATGATAACCCGAGCAAAAAATAGCGAATCACGTTTCTACAAGAATTTAAACTATAATGATGGAAAGAACTATGTGCGCGAATCATATGATCAACGCACAATATCTATAATTTTCAAAGCTCGCTGCGATTTGTTGGGACTAAAATCCAATAACTTCCGACCTGAAAACGATAAAAGATGCACTTTGTGTAACACAGAAGAAGATGAAACTTTGTTTCATTTTATGGCAAGATGCCCAATTCTAAGAGAATTCAGGATCAGATATATGGGCAAATCTAACATAGATGAAAACAAGATCTCCTTCAAAAACGCATGTACATCGCCATAAATAACATACAGCAAAAATAACTATGACACACGCACTCCCTTATCACAGAGATCGATGGTGACGCCGACGGCATAACCACATGCATACATACATGTACACGACGGTTTCATTTGTTGTTGTTGCTTTAGCAAAAATAACTGTTAACAGCCCATATTAAAATTATTTTCGGTGCAATATGCACGTATGTATGCACGTATACTTACATATTCACAGCAACCAAATTTTTTCACAATCCGCGTCCCGAAAACAGACTACCGTTTCCTTCCATCACTTGTAAATAACTGACGATTTAAAAGAAAACGAAACACAGAACTGTTCTCTATTTTCTCTTCTAACATTCCATAACAATTATTGATTCACACATTACCAAACAAAACTGATTCTCCGAGCGAGAGAGGGAGGGAGAAATTGTATGATTCTCTCGTATGTATTCTTAAAAATAATGACAATAGTCATAAAATTTATTACCAAGACAGCCTTTCCTTTAAGGGGAGCATAGTCTTAAATTTATTACTCAAATATCTCATACTGTTAATTAAGTCCGATTCGGCATTAAAACTATGACATGTCTACGTCATAGTCTTAATGTAGAAAATCTTTAAAAGTATTGAAATATTACTTAAAATAATGCGGATTGGCACAAAAATAATGATTTTTTTCTTTAACTTAAGTGCGTACATTTAAAGAAGCGCGTATACAATTCAAATTCAAAAATCTTTATATTAAGGAAAATTTCGTAAAAAACGTGTAAATTTTCATTATTTTAATGAAAATTGTCATTGAATTGATGCCGAGGTAGCATACTTAATATAAGAATGTGTCATCATTAGTTTTATTACTATTTTTTTTTTCAGTGTGCACACAATCGATAATGTGCTTAAAAATTGGACCGATCGTGTAGGCTACTACGTGGCCAGCCGAGGCAGCCATTAGAATGAAATTGTTTTCCATTATTAACCGGAAGGATTGTACTTTCAAATAAAAAAAGAAATTTGAGAAAATATTCAGCAGTTTTTTTTATAGCATTTTCAAAGAAAAAATGTTATTTGGCGGACCCTTTATATGATAAAGGACACTTTAATAAACAATCGTGCGTTTAAACTTTCATGAACACGCGAGTACATTTCTAACTTTTACTCCACGAAACACAAATAACGTGAAGTTAAGTATCTTTAAATTATATAATTATAATCTACATACTTTGAGCTTGATTTTTCATATTTCACAGATTAAATAACATTTTAGTTCTGATGATTTCCAGTATCAAAGATATTGCCAATATTTTCTCAAGAAGAACGCCTGATTGAACTACTAACATTGAACGCATGGATAAAAACAGGGTTGCCACCTAAGATTAAAACCAGTAAGGAAAGGCTAAAGTCGGGCGGGGCCGACTATATAATACCCTACACCACTCTCGTAATATTGAATAACTCTGAAATATAAATTTTGTAGTTCATGTATAAATTTATTTATTTATTCTAAATTTCAAAACGATTGGATGTAAAACACAGCTTCTATAGAACTAAAGGGCCAAATCGGACGAAACATATATATGGGAGCTATAGCTAAATCTTAACCGATTTTCTTCAAATTCGGCAATGTTGGTTCATGGATCAAGAAACTCTACCATTCCAAATTTCAAAACGATTGGATGTAAAATACAGCTTTTATTGGACTAAAGGTCCAAATCGGACGAAACATATATATGGGAGCTATAGCTAAATCTTAACCGATTTTCTTCAAATTCAGTAGTGTTGGTTCATGGATCAAGAAACTCTACCATTCTAAATTTCAAAATGATTGGATGTAAAATACAGCTTCTACAGGACTAAAGAGGAAAATCGGACGAAACATATATATGGGAGCTATAGCTAAATCTTAACCGATTTTCTTCAAATTCGGCAATGTTGGTTCATGGATCAAGAAACTCTACCACTCCAAATTTCAAAACGATTGCATGTAAAATACAGCTTCTATAGGACTATAGGGCCAAATCGGACGAAACATATATATGGGAGCTATAGCTAAATCTTAACCGATTTTCTTCAAATTCGGCAATGTTGGTTCATGGATCAAGAAACTCTACCATTCTAAATTTCAAAAAGATTGGATGTAAAATACAGCATTTGCAGGACTAAAGGTCCAAATCGGACGAAACATATATATGGGAGCTATAGCTAAATCTTAACCGATTTTCTTCAAATTTGGTAGTGTTGGTTCATGGATCAAGAAACTCTACCATTCTAAATTTCAAAATGATTGGATGTAAAATACAGCTTCTATAGGACTAAAGGGCCAAATCGGACGAAAGATATATATGGGAGCTATATCTAAATCTGAACCGATTTCAACCAAATTCAATAGCGATCTTAACAGCTGCGAAATACTCTAAACTGCAAAATTTCAGAACGATCGGAGTGAAATTGCGACCTGTAGTCGACGAACAACTTTACATCCACAGACGGACGGACGGACGGACGGACGGACGGACATGCTTAAATCGACTCAGCTAGTGATTCTGAGTCGATCGGTATACTTTAAGGTGGGTCTAGCTGTGTTATTTTTAGGTGTTACAAACATCTGCCGTGAAACAAACTTATAATACCCTGTACCACAGAGTGGTGTAGGGTATAATGAGCTTATCTCCTTATTAAATGGAGAATGTTACGGGTCCTGGATCAATTTGAGCTTTTATATAATAAATGCAATGAATTATAGAAACTATATAATTTCTGAATATTTGTAATTAAGAGAGAATTATGTAAAACAGTATAAGATCGAATGTACTTTAACTAATCCATACACAATTGTTGGTCAAATGACAGACGGCGAATGTGCCAGTGTCATAGCCTTTATGTATTTTTATTATTCAAAAAATAAAGAATACTACTACTACTAGTCGAATAGAGGGGATGCTTCTGAACAAAACCTCATTAGCCGTTTTTTGACGTGAATCTAAACCAACCTTCTATCCCAACCTTCTATCCCTTGGGACATGCTGTTTCTACAACACATAGGATTTGTTGTCGGAGCATTTCTATAGAGGGATACAAATAGAAGTTTTATGTAACTTCGGAACCGGTGAAGATAGCGCAAAATGCTTTGGTGGGTAGTCGTATGTCCGCTAGGACTTTCTAATCAGACAATAAAAAAATTCGAAAAATTACACAAAGGAGTTTTTGTTTTAATAATATTCCTTTTGATAAATTCTATAACATTAATTACTTTTCATTACTTTGAAATAAATGCTAATCGTTTTCAGATATTGTAATTTTCAGAAATTTTACGACTTAATCAAATATTAAAAATATTCGAATTAAGTTTAAAATTGTGGATTTATATCGCAGTTATAATGGACAATAAAAATATAAATTTATATTTTCAGATTACTTATAAAAAAATTATCTCTCTCTAATATCAGTAGGATGATATCCATCAGGTGGATGTCGGAAAAGGTTGTGAAACATGAAGTACCCATGAATTTTATACAATACGAGGAAATGTTAGTTCTTTTATTTTGTGATAAATATATGATACGAGTACTTTTATGTATTTGCAATGGATATTTTTCACAAAATGAAAAATCTATCACAGGGACGATAATTTGGACAATATAAATCGTTATTACGTTTGGAAATATTGAATAATAAAATTCTTAAAGACTTAAATGACTGAATCATTCAAACTCCTGTGACGATTACAAAAGAGGGAGGACTAGGTTAAATGCTAAATTTCGAATTTAATTTTGATATTAATATATATTCTTATTTGTACCAGGTCCCGATGGAATATGTTTATGCAAGTTGGAGGAATAAGTCATCTTCAGCAAAAATTTTCGAACGAGGATGTCATTGACGAAGAGATCTATTCGTTTTCATAACATTCAAATTCATTCATTTATTTGTCCATTAGAATAAATATTCCCGATGGCTACGCGTAACGTCAGGTATGTATTCTGTGAAGCATTCTGAATAAACTGTTTATCGAAATCAAATGTTTTAATACAGAAGCAAATAATGAACATTACCATGAATGTGTAAACAAATAATTAAATAAAAAAATATTTTTATTTAATTATTATAAGTATATCATGTGCTTGATTTAATTACAGAATGTACTTAATCTAAAGTCATTTTATGTATTTAATGTAAGCACAAGGCGTACTTGATTTAAAAATGTGAAGTCTTTCATCGAAGTATAAGGCGTAATTCTTCCAAAGACGTTTGATGTTCTAATTTAAAGATGGTTAATGACTTTTATTGTAGTATAAGATGTACTTATTTTAATAGTCTTTGTCTTTGGAGCCAAATCAAAGAAAAAATCTTAAAAGTTAAGAAAATTTCAATGACTTTCAGTACACCTTTTTTTCAGTGTACAAAAAACCTTCCTTAGGTTTCCACTGATGAGCAGATGTTTTGTTACTATCCCAGGCCAATAAACTACGTCTAAAACTGTTTTTATTGTTTCCATACTTCACTTAATTTTTTTCCTATAATAGTAATAATACTAATGCTGCGCACTATATACAAAAATAATTAAATACATTAAACGTTAAAATGACAATTTCACTTACTGCAGATTTATAGAAAGGCATATCTTACAATACAATTTTTCAATTAATCAAACCTTTATTACGCTTCTATTCGTTTTTGAATGCACATTAAAGAAAATTACTCTATTATCCGTTTATAAAACTGATGTAAGTTTTTTTGAATACGCCTGTAAGACTTTTGGCCAAAGCAATTAGTAATTGGAACCACTGTGTGCTGCACAACTTCATATTTGAACGAGTATAAGTTGGGTGATGATTATATTGATGTTGTTATTAAATGATACTTATGAACGTCGAAGTAGAGTTTCGAGAGTTTGTGGGAAGTATCATTAGGTCCCCTTCACTTGTATTCTCCACCGTAATTTGTACTGCCGAACAAAGCACCACTGCCACTCAGTCATTCGTACACCTCCACAGAGCATCGTTCTTTGCTTCTCCTATCAACAGCAAAAACAACTTCTTGATTGTTTCAGCAATTGTTCAGCTCGAAACAACGCATTGTACATACATTGTGCAGTATAATCCGGATTAAATACTTTGAACGAGTGAATGGGCGTTGTTTGTTGTAAGGCTACACCCTCCAACATACCCAAAGACCATAGGCAATTATGTGGAAATTTACAGGGTGAAAAGAGAAGGAGAGTGTTGCGACGACAGTTGATTTGTATATATATACATATATATATATGTATGTATGTACGTATACTTATTTACGAGTATAACGTCGAATAAATTCCGAAAGGCTTAAGAGAACTATGTTCGGTAAATAATCGCAATTTTTTCATAATTATTGTAATTTCCTCATCGCAAATGCCGGAAAAGCATCCATCCCATGACTCTCACATGTAGTGTTTGTCATTGTTTAGTAGAAGTAATTCTGTAACTAAGAATTAATGTTACAAATTATATCATTATCGACATTTTGGTGAAATTAGTCTTAGGTTTCTCCTTTGTTTCCGGTACGAGGCCTTGTGGAGGATGTATGAAAGAAGGGCGAGTAAGTAGTATCCAAAGCTAGATAGAATTACTTGATTTCTTACACTGAATTGACAGAAATTTTGTCTTTATCTCATTTGTACAGTTTCACAATTTTCGAAGGAACTGCTAGTTTTTGTCTTCGTGAGCAAAAGCCAAATTATTTAAGAACTCTGTGTTTTGTATTATTTTATCCTTCACTATTGGATGGGGGTATACTCATTTTGTCACTACGTTTATAACCTCGAAATATCGATAAGGATATAGATAAAGTATATATTGTCAATCTTCTTAAAATTCTAAGACGATTTACCCTGTCCGTCTGTTGTAATCACGCCACTACCCAGCAAAAAAAGAGCATCCAAAGAAGCAATAAAAATCCCCAACTTATGATCCGGAAGTTGTTCTAATTTGGATTTTCACCGATGAATTTAACAAGGGGTTGTCGCGCCGGGGAAGTACTTCTTTGTCACCACTTTTGCACAACTCTTTTAAATCACAGTAATATTTGCTTTTTTGGTGTTGTATTTATTTGATGAATGTATGTCGTTCTTATTAACATCTTTGGGTCCAGAGATTTCATATTTTAAAGGAATACAAGTGTTGGCATAGGGAAGGGAACGTATAAATAATATACTATTGGCCAAAGAGATCAACGATCATATATATGTATGTATGTTTAGGACATTTGAAGATGTCTGTAATCGGTATGGTGTAGATGGCTCTTGAAAAGTGTGACCCCATAGTGTAAAAAACATTCTCACAAAAAAAAGTCTTCCGTAGCCCCGGTTTAGAGAGTAGTAAAGTACCACAGTGTCGTACAGTATGTATGGTATGGTATATTTAATTACCATATTTAATTATAACCTACGCCACACTGTGGTACAATTTATTATGATTTATGCATTTGTTTCTAACACCAAAAATGAGAAGAGATATATAGAACCATCGTTTATTATACCGATCGACTTAGAATCACTTTCTGAACCGATTTAGCTATGTCAGTTTGTGCATGCATTCTTGTAATCTATGTGCAGGTCACAAATATAATCCGATCTCAAAGAAGACAATCCGTATTTCTTTCGTTTTCGGCGAACGATCAAAAATCTCTCAACTATTTGAATATCAGTTTAGAACCATATATCGTAATATATATGAATGTACCTTCGATTTAGCTTATACCCTCTATAGAAGATATAATTTCCTTTCGATGTTCATGAAATTTGGTAAAGAGTGTCGTATTTTAACAGTTAATATCTGTGTGAACAATATCGGTTCAAATTTACATATAGCCCCACATACTCGCATGGATGTGTACCTTCCGATTTAGCATCTAATCTCCATAGAAGTCATGTTTTAGTCAACTGTACTATATTTTGCACAAAGGATTTTTTAATCCGAGAATAAACGGTCACTAGCAAGGTTGGAAAAATGTGTTTTCATGTTTTACATCAGAGCATTATTAAATTTGGCAGAGATTAGTTTATAGAATCACGTACACCGCGAAATTTGATAAAAAATGGATACACTTCAGATAAAGGCCAAATTTAAATACAGGCCCATATAGAATTTTGCATCTAAAATAAGTGTCAAACACGATTTACAAAAATCAAAACAGCAACAAGAGAACAACTACAAAGGTTAAATAGATGAATACAGTACGTTCTGTTTAATACAATGTGAGTTACGCCTTTTGTTCTTTATCAAAAACGAGCACTTGATGTTACGTCTTTTTTTATACCCTCACTTTAGTGTGACGAGGGTATATATCATTTGCTACGGAAAAAAGTGTAACACGTCGAAGGAGTGACCTAAGACCCCAAGTATGTTCGGAGGAAATCCGTTTTGGGTCATTTTAAGTCGAATGAGCAATGTCCGTCCGTCTGTCTGTCTGTCTGTCTGTCTGCTGGCTGGTGCGCACGATAACTCTCGAAAGGAGTAACCGATTGACCTCAAATTTGGTATGTGGTAATATTTTTTTCTATCTCCGGCTAAGTTCGAAGATGGGCCATATTGGTCCACTCCTTCTAGTACCTCCCCCACAAAGGGTTAAAATGTTGTGAAATATTGATTCTTTAATAACTGCTATACTACTTATTCGAATCTTTTGAAATTCCACACATAGTATTAGCACAAATGCACCATTTTGCACCAAAAGTTAACAGCTTATAACATTAATAACAGTGTATAAAAGAACTTGAAATTTTGTACAGTATTATGCTTTTATATTGCCTACAGTCAAGGGAAAAATTGGCGTTGTTGCTACGCCCTTTTTGGTACCTCCCACACAAAGGTACCTTTTTTCACCAAAAGTTAACAGCTTATAACATTAAAACCAGTGTATAAAAATACTTGAAATTTTGTACAGTGTAATGTTTTTATAGTGTCTATAGCCCTGTGAAAAATGGGCGTTATTGCCACGCCCCTCTTTGTACCTCCCACACAAAATACCCAAATCATACCACAATTTAATGTCTCATAACGTTTATACCAGTGCACATAAATGCTTATAAGTCGGCACAGTGCAATGAATTTAAAGAATCTAATGTTGAACAAAAAAAAGGTGTATTTGATAAACCCCTTGTGGTACCTCCCACACAAATTGGCAGAATAATTCGAGTAATATTCAATATTACATTACTCACAAAGTGAGGGTATACCTTAGTCGGTTTACCCGACTGAAACTTTCTTACTTGTTCTTGAATAAAATCTTGATTTTTTGACGAAAAACGAATTTTCATTTTTTGAGGGTTACGCTCTTGGGCATTTCTGGTGACGCTATTTTAACATTTTTGGAAAGTATGAAGTGTTGTTAATAAATTCAGTTTTTATCGCAATCCAATGTACTACAATTCCAAAATTTAACATATTTCGAAGAAAATCAGCATACTTTGAAATGACTTTATGTTATTTTAATCGGCTATGAAAAAGTCGACTTGTAGGTCCGATTTATCGACCTAGTCGACTGAAACGAAATTTAATTGATGTAAAAGTCGACTAGATTCCAGAAGCATTCACTAATTCTGATATAGCCGCCATATAAATATATATTTCTTCCCTTTAGCACTGTAGACGCAGTATTTTACATATATATCATAGGCCTCATACATATGTTCCCTCCGATCTGGACTTTTATCACTTCACAAGATTCATTTTACATCCAATCGTTTTAAAATTATGCATTCTTGGGTTAATAATTTATATTCCGAAATTACATTTTGGTTAGTTATTTAGAAGAACTTCATTAAATGCCGAAAAATGTTCATACTTATGAATTGGAAGTACTTATAATGTTATTCTTTTGGAAGTACTTCTTTTATTTTTTGCTGGGTATACACAATAATTAAAATAGATGGCTGAAATGTGGCAAAAATACTTTTTATACCTGCTGATAACCTGGGAACGAAAATGAAAAATATCGCTCCGATTTGATTTCTTAACGGCAACTGATCGGGCTGAAAATTTGTATTTTTGGTGTACTTATACCCAGAACCCTACACACGAACAACAGCCGCCATAGGTTCATGTTTTAATATAGCACCCATACATACATAATTCTTACAGAGGATGATACATTTTTTCAAATGGTACTTATATCATTCAAATCTGAAATTCCGTTCAAAAGTTATGTAGACTTCAAAAAGTCGAAATTTGTAAAAAAATGTTGTAGGTGACCAACTTGGGCATCCTATAAAATCTAAACCTTTATGAATTTGGACAATCGGTAAGAGGTAGTTAGTCTGCACGGTCTTCTGGTAAACGCGTGTAAAATTTCATTGAAATCGAAATAGTCAAATATTTAAATTGTAATTTTTGGGTCGTTTTATTTTGGAATTACCCCATACATTTAAATTGATATTTATTTTGAATATGAAATTATATATTTCACATAACAATAAAAGAAGTAATTTAAACAAAACGATGAAAATAAAATTTAATATATATCTTTCTCAATAAATGTAACTAACTACATGGAGGAATATATTTAAAAGCGATTTGTTGTTTATTAAAAGATAATAATGTTTCGTTTTCCCCGGAATTATGAAACTCTACTGCTTCTGTATGAAAGACGAGATTTCAGTTTGCATATTTCAAACCTTCATTATACCCTCACTTTAGTGATACGAGGGTATGTATCACTTGCTACGGGCCCAAAGTGTAACACATCAAGGGGTGATCTAAGACCCTAAGCATGTTCGGCGGATATTCGTTTTGGGTCATTTTAAGTCGAATGACAAATGTCCGTCCGTCTGTCTGCTGGCTGATTCGTTTTTATCTATCTCCGGCTAAGTTCGAAGATGGGCAATATTGGTCCACTCCTTCTTGTATATCCCACACAAAGGGTTAACATTTAGTGAAATATTGATTATTTAATAACTTCTACACTACTTGTTCGAATCTTCTAAAATTCCACACATAGTAGTACTTTATTAGTCGCTACCATCGTGAGAAAAATGGTCGAATTTTCCACGCCCCTTTTGGTACCTCCCACTCAAATGGGCCATTTTGCATCCAAAGTAAACATCTTAAAACTTTAATACCAGGGAACAAAAACACTTCAAATTTTGTACAGTGTAACGTTTATATAGTGCCTACAGTACAGTAAAAAATGGGTGTTATTGAAACGCCCCTTTTAGTACCTCCCACACAAATGGACTATTTTAAACGAAATGTTAACAGCTTATAACTTTTATACTAGTACATACAAATACATAACATTTTGTACAGTGTAGTGTTTTTATAGTACCTACAGTCCAGCGAATTTGCCACGCCCTTTTGTTACCTCCCACACAAAGGTACCATTATGTAAAAAAAAATTAACAGCTTATCGCTTGAGTACCATTCCACGTAAGTACTACAAAATTGTGCACAGTGTAATGCTTTTAAAGTAGCTATAGGCCTATGAAAAATTGGCGTTGTCACAACGCCCTTTTTGTACTTCCCACACAAAATAGCCAAATCATACCAAAATTTAATAGTTTATAAAATTAACATGCAATGTATTTAATGTATCTACAAATAAATGAAAATATGTGTATTTGTTAAGCCCAATCTGGTAACTTCTACAGATATATACAAATATATTTGTATAATATTCTATATCACATTACTCACAAAGTGAGGGTATGTATGTATACCTTAGTCGTTTTACCCGACTGAAACTTTTTACCTGTTTTCTTGCTTACTGCTACCCCCTTTGCTTGAATAGCGGCAATTGTTTCCGAAGGAATTTCATTCATACATGCCCATTCAATACTAATATCAACATTGGCGTAGCAATTAATTTCTGCTGGGGAGGGCTATAGCCACGAGAAGAAAAGTTTGTTTTTGTTTTACCAAATAATTTACTGCTAGTGGAAGACTTAAATCTGTTCTCCAATACTAAAATGCTATCGTATCATCAGGCAAATCTACATGTTGACTTTTAACTAATAATGAATTATCCAAAAAACAATGGTATGCGTTTTGTTTTTTCCTTCTTAAAATTAGGCTCTTTCCAAATATTTTTAATTCTATCTATACTTATATATATAAAATTGTTGCGTGACTGACTCAGTCAATTAGTCATCGCCCAACTCCATCTAGTTTTACTGAGACTTCGAACTTCCAAACATTTTATTTATAGAACATGTTGATGCTGATTGTATGTTCGAATAGGAGTTGATAATTACAAAACTTAATTTGTGTGCCTCGCAATAGGTTTTATGTCATGTTCATGTTTTGTCACATCACATGTACACCATTTTAAGACTTCTAATTATTGGAATATTTCCCATCTTATTTTTCCACAAAAAATCAAGAATAAGTTTATGTAAAGAATTGTCTAATCTAATTACAGAACAGTCTACGAAACCTAAGACTCATTCTTCTACTTCCAAATTGATTGCAAACCTTTGAGTTTAGAGATTTATTACGTATGTAAAGATTTATATTATTTCTGGCACTTGTAACTGTAAAATTAATAGATTATTAGTATTGCTAAAATTAAAAAAATACAGCTGAAGTAGCTGTGGGCGGGGGGTCTAAAAAACTTCTGGGGTGGTATTAGAACGCCCCAGCCATCCCCTTCCCACGCTTATGAATGTTAAAGCCTTCAATATTTTCGTTAATCCATTCGTTGATTTCACGTAAGGTATAGTTTACATCAGGCGAAATATCTTTAAGTAAATTGTCAATATGTGTAATTTGCAGTGCCACTTCATCAAGCATCTGTAGCCTTAAAGTTGCTAATGGCAAAATTGGACATAAGAAAATTTCAACATTTCTTTATCGCAATATCAGATACGTTGTCCCATGTGTTTGCATAGAAAGTGACTGCCTTACGAAAGTTAATTTTTTTATTTTTTGTTCTAAAATCGGACCTCTTACTCCTACCATATTCGTTAAAAGGTTTTTCTTGTAATAACACTTGGTTAATTTGATGGTATTTTGATCCAGAGGTTGAAGAATTGCAGTGCAATTGGGTGGTGGGCATATTATTACCATATTACCATCACCGCTAGCTATTTCATTATCAATTGGGTCGCATGAAGAATTGTTAATAAGTAGCAGTGCCCTTTTAGAAAGATTTTTGGATTGAAGAAAGTCTGAAACCTGAATTAAATGAGATTATAATTTTTCCTTGCCACCTTTAATCAAGTAAAGTACCAATCTCGGGAATGAACATCGTCCTTAACCATTCTTTAAAAATGAAAGAAGTCATTCAGGCACTTTTGTGTGCTCGGTAATGAACTGGTTTGTTATTAACATATTTAAAAGCCCGATAATTTTAAGATTTCCCAATTACTAACAATTTTAACTTATGAGTTCCATTTGTTTTCATGCAAGCTAAAAATTTGATTCGCTCCTTAGAAATTGTACGGCCAGGAGCAGATTTTTCTTTTGAACTTACAAGTGTTTTTTTACACGCTGAAAAAAAATCGCTTCTGTAGTATATTGTCCCAAACATATTCGGCTTGAAACATATATATGTTTAGGGTACACTCCAAACATATAATATTTGATACACACAAAAATTATATATTTGGGAGGCTGTTGTTCGAAATAAATCTTTGTTCACATCCCAATATGTGTTTATTTTGGACTATTTTTTCCGAAACAAATATTTTTTAAAATTTTTCAGTAATTCAAAGTAAATTTTTGGAAATTTTTCATGTCGTAAGAGTAATAAATAATAATAATTGAAATCGTACAATCTTGGATCGAAATCTATTACGTGGAGGATTGAAAACTAATGACGGCTTGGAATACTCAGAAATTTTAAATTATTAATTTAAAACAGAAGTTAATGTTGCATTTCGTATCATAACTGGGAGGTTGAATGCTAAACCTAAATTCGAAAAATTCAACAAAAGTTTCGAAAATATTTTTTAAATAAAATATATTTGTTTAGTTAGGAAAAACACCAAAACATTGAAAAACATATTAATAAAATATATTTGGAGAAATTCCTAAACAATAATTTTATTTGTTTTCAAACACATATTTTATTTGAGAAATTTAGTTTGCAAATATTATATGTTGTAACATATTAATATACGAGTTCCAAATATATTTTACTGATTTTCAAATAAAATTTATTTGATCAGAAATATATAATATTTAAAAATTTGTGTTCCAAATATATTTTCTTTCGATTCAAACATATCAGAAAAGGCGATTTTGCCCCGTGTAGTAACAAGCGAGGACGCTATGTTTGAAGACGGGCCACATTGGTCCACTCCTTGTAGTAACTCCCCCAAAAAAGGTTAACATTTATGGAATATTGATTCTCTAATAAGTTTTATACTACCTACTAAAATGCAGTTTTGAAATATTACGATACAATTAACAATTTCTTGATTACAAGCTTTTAGAAAGTTGCAGCAGCTTACAAGCATTTTTTTTGGTAACAGGCGCGGACGCTATGTTTGAAGATGGGCCACATTGGTCCACTGCTTGTAGTAACTCCCCCAAAAAGGGGTAAACATTTATGGAATATTGATTCTCTAATAAGTTTTATACTACCCACTAAAATGCAGTTCTGAAATATTACGATACAATTAACAATTTCTTGATTACAAGCTTTTAGAAAGTTACAGCAGCTTACAAGTGTTTTTTGTTTTGGTAACAGGCGAGGACGCTATGTTTGAAGACGGGCCACATTGGTCCACTCCTTGTAGTAACTCCCCCAAAAAGGGTTAACATTTATGGAATATTGATTCTCTAATAATACATATTTTGTTTTTGCACTCAGGCTCAAGATCGTTATTGTTGTTTTCAGTATATGAAAGCAACTTTGTTAATACTTAAAGAAGAAGTAAGTGACATGCATTGGGGGTGGTTGTAATGGTGGGATAGACAGATCTGTTTCGGGAGCCACCAAACTCCCATTATCAATATCCTTATTACAACGATTACTTCAGTCGAAATTATTAAATATATACGCACAGCCAAGTATCATTAAACGAGAACTGTTTGCTAAAAGCGCATATCTCAAAAAAAAAGACAATTCAGTAATCATCATCCCTCGTAAGGGTGTCCCAAGAAGAGCGCAATTTTTTAATTTTAAATAAAACACAGATATTTTAGAAAAAATCGTGAAACTTTATTATATCGTAAAGTAGACAGAATGAGGTTATGTATGGAACAATATATCGTGCAGATGGCCGCCGCGGCTTAGCTGGCATGCAGGCGATCTTTTAATGCAATTTTCAATGACCGTTTTGCATGAATGCTGCGGTATTTCATTAATGCAGCGTCCAATTTCGTCTTTTAAGGCTTGAGTCGTCGTCGGCTTATTCGCGTAAACCATCGACTTCAAAAAACCCCAAAGAAAAAAATCTAATGGTGTTAAATCGCACGATCTAGGCGGCCAATTCTGATCTCCAAAACGCGAAATAACACGACCGGGAAATGACTGATGCAGCAATTGAATTGTTTCTCTGGCTGTATGACATGTGGCGCCGTCTTGTTGGAACCACATGCCCTCCACATTCATTTCTTCAATTATAGGCAAGAAAAAACTGGTTATCATTTCACGATACCGAACACCATTGACTGTTTGCGCTTGACCTGCCTCATTTTCATAAAAAAAGGTCCAATGATTCCTCCAGCCCAAAAACCACCCAAAAACCGGTCGATCGACCTGGTCGATGGCGCGTTGTTGTCTTTACATCACTAACAGACCCAGTTTCGGCAAATTTATTCATTAATCTCTTTACAGTTGACTCTTTTGGAGCATTATTGTGACCCCAAATTGATCGCAATTTGCGAACTGTAGCCGCAAAACTTTCACCATTTTGGTAAAACAATTTCACAATGTGAATGCGTTGTTCATTCGTGTAGCGCTCCATTTTTACTAACCTCGTACCTTCTACTAACAAACAATAACAATTATTCAAATGTCAAACATTTAAAAATTGCGTTCTTCTTGGGACACCCTTTACATGCACCAACTTCCAATCTCGTGAGTCTTTACAATGTAAAGAATTTACACGAATGTTTTGCTGTAGTTGACTATACAACAACAACGTATTTGGTCGTGCCCTACAATTTCTTCTTGTTTCTGTTTTTTTGTTTTTTTCGATCTGCTTTCATAGTACATATTTTGTTTTTGCACTCAGGCTCAAGATCTTTATTGTTGTTTTCAGTATATGAAAGCAACTTTGTTAAAAAGTAAAGAATAAGTAGACGTCACTTTATGAATCACAGTACATTCCTGCATATCTCCCCCGACCGCACTAAATCGCCATGAATTGCATTATATGATGAAATTCCCCCTAGCAACCAGCCACGGACAGACGTCCGTCCGAAATACTGACCGAGAATTCCTCCAAATCCATTCTTGAAAAATAAATGTAAACAAAATATCCAGCGATCCAGATCCACACCCGCCCCCAAATTCTAATCTAAACAAAATCCTTAGCTCGCTGGCGGCAAAACGATAACGACAACGCTCGATTCATAGTTCATCTTAAAGATTTGTTACATATATCTATGTGTGCGTGTGTGTGTATCGTTAAACCGTCAGACAGACGGAATGACGATCGCCCTAAATCCATTCCTCATTCATAGATTACTTCAGTGCATGTATACATACATTTGTACCTTGGACTTGTTGCACAGTACCAGATCTCAAAACATATGAACATTAATTTTTACGAGCTTGTGTCTGACCCGAAATATAAAATAAACAATCGATCCTCAAACGTACACCCCGAACAACTCTAATGTATAATTCAGAAACGAAACATAATTAATTTTTACGACCTTATGTATTGAAATATGATCCTTTTGTGTGCGTGTGTGTGTGTGCGAACTTCAAACCGTCGGACGGACGGTTTGAAGATCGCCTTAAATCCATTCCTCATTCATGTACTCACATATATTTGTACTTTGTACTTGTTGCACAGTGCCAGAGCTCAAAACATATGAACATTAATTTTTACGAGCTTGTGTCGGACCCAAAACTATAAAATAAACAATCGATCCTTAAACGCACACTCCACGATCGGTACATTAGGTTGGGTTGTATTTTGTATGATATGATATTTTATACTTCAAACAACGCTATTTTTTATACATCTTTTTATCGCTGATGAGTTCAAACTGTTAATACATGTACACATATGGTTTATAAAAACTCTCGACTGTAATCGTTAACATTTTATAAAATATTCAATAAATACACAAAATTTAAAAATGCAATACAAGCATTAATTTTTATCAACAAAGATAATTCATGTACAATCATGAATCTATATTTGTTGGTCAACCGGAAACTGTTTTACAGATCAAGAATAAATATAACCACAAATAAACTGTAAACAGACAATACCAACGAAAAAAACAAAATTACCACCCTAGAAATATGTTGTGAATCATAGTACAGTCCTGCATATCTCCCCCGACCGCACTAAACCGCCATGAATTTCATCATATGATGAAATTCCCCCTAGCAACAAGCCACGCAATTCGGACGGACAGAAAAATAAATGTAAACAAAATATCCAACGATCCAGATCCTCACCCGCCTCAAATTCTAATCTAAACAAAATCCTCAGCTGGCTGCCGGCAAAACGATAGCGACAACGCTCGATTCATCTTAAAGATCCCGCCAGGGAATGTAGCTGGTTCAGACCCTGTTGTTACGCTAACTACCAAGAACCACCACTAGCTACAGTCAAATACACCCGCAATGTTTTTGGCTGACTACATTAACATTGTGTTGTCCTACGAGGGGGTAAATTGACTCCTTCCAGCATTACTATTATACAGTTACGTAGTCGGTAGCAAGTAATTGACTATGAAAATAATTCTAAATTTTCAACTACGTAGATGGTACGGATATACTAACTATGTAACCAGCTCAAATATAATATTAACTATGTAGCTAGCAATAATAAACTAACTATGTAGCTAACTGTGTACCTCCACAGGCAGGTGCCTATATCATATTTCCTTCAACACAAATATCTATAAACAAAAATACTTAATTTATTTAAATAAAAATTATAATTGGGAATTCATTTTTTTAAAATATATTAAAGCTTATAACATTAATTAATATGTTGTACTTCTTAAAGTATATGAGAATAAATTAAAAATTATAGTGTAAAATGAAGGTCGATTGACAAAAATAGAAGTAAACATTAATTACTTCTCCGTAGTTGAACGTCTGCTGCACCCGAATCCTCTACAATTGGAATTGATTCTGAAAATATATAAATTTGTAATTGTAGTATAGCTTTACTCATGCTTACCTTATTTATTGGAAACCGTAGGATTAGGGAATGGATAACACTTTCTATTACAACGACTGATGTTCAAGATGCACAAAACAACTAAAACAAATTTCGTTTTTGGACAAAAACTCAGTCATATTCCGTTTTTTCTCTGTCGCTAGAATAACTGTTTTTTTTGTACTTTTATTTTTTTGTGTCAACCCTCATCATTAGGTGTTTTTAGTTTTGTATGCGGGAGGGGGAGCGTGTGTGCGAATATTTAAACATGTTTGTACTGACTACATGCTACATTACCAGTAAACGAGTTGGTGCCGATCATTATGTTTTTTTAGTTTTGCATATGGAGAGGGAGAGCGTGTGAGCAATTATTTACAAAATCTTAAACTGACTACATGCTACATTACCAGTAAACAAGTAGGTGCCGGTTTGTTCATCCCCAGCACTACAACGGAGTTAGTATATTAATTATTTACTGTGGCCTAGCCACATTACTGGTAACAATCTGTTTACGTAGAAAGTAACTCCCTGCCTCACTAACTATGTAGTTGGTTATTTGGTGGAATTGACTACCCATAAAACTGGCGGGATGTGTTACATATATCTACGTGTGCGTGCGTGTGTGTGTGTATACATATGTACATTTGTACCTTGTACTTGTTGCACAGTACCAGAGCTCAAAACATGCAAATTAATTTTTACGAGCTTGTGTCGGACCCCCAAAATATAAAATAAACAATCGATCCTTAAGCGCACACTCTACGATCGGTACATTAGGTTGGGTTGTATTTTGTATGATATGATATTTTATACTTCAAACAACGATAGTTTTATACATCTTTTTACATTCATTCACAATAAACTACAAATATAACACAATAACCCTATATAACCTTACCAAAACTCTAAAACCACAAATTATTTACGTTACATTATTTAAACTGCATAACTTTTTATCGCAAAATAATATGAACCACCCTAATGTATACTTCAGAAACATAAGGTAATTAATTTTTACGAGCTTGCGTTTTTGAAATATGATATTTTTAATTACCCTGAGTAAAGTGCACAGTGGGTCGGTTAGCATAAAATGTGAAAACATCTATATAAATTCTACTAAAAATACACTTCACAACCAAAATTTAGTATTTTACACTTCAAAAACCAACATATTTATACACACATACCTCTATACGTACCTACAAAAACTATAGTCGATCATCAATTTTAATTTTTCATTTTTGGACCCCATTTTTCACGACGAGACACCCTGTGTGGTGGAACATACATTATTATACTACTAGGGTGCTATAATTTTGGGCATATGTATCTGGTGGTAGTCTACGTAATTGGTCAAAAATTGACGGGATCGGATTAATGGGCGTGGCACTGCCCATATAAGCCAAATTTTGAAATTTTTCACAATATGTTAGAGAGAGTGTTGTAATTCTGTGTATATTTATCTGGTGGTAGTCTACGGCATTGATTCAAAAATGGGGGTTATCGGACCAATGTGCGTGGCCCCGCCCATATTAGTCAAATTTTTGAATTGAGATATCTTGCATAATTTTTTGGCGAGAGTGCTGTAATCGTGTACATATGAATGTGGTCGTAGTCTACCTGGTTGGTTTAAAAATGGGCGGGATCGGATCAATGGGCGTGGCACCGCCCATTTAAGTCAAATTTTGAAATTGAGATATCTTGAAAATTTTGTTAGCGAGAGTACTGTAATTCTGTTTATATGTATCTGGGGGCAGTCTACGTGATTAGTTCAAAAATGGGCGGGATCACACTAATGGGTTTGGCCCCGCCCATGTAAGACACATTTTGAAATTGACATATCTAGCGCAATTTGTTAGCGAGAGTGCTGTTATTTGATGTACATATATGTAGGTATTTGGTGGCAGGATTCGTGATTGGTTCAAAAATGGACGGGATCGGAAATCTCAATCTGGGGCAACGAAGAGAATCGGGCTCATAGGGGTCTAAACGGCTGGACCGATCTTCTTAAAATTTTCACAGAATGTACATGTGTGGGATGTGGTGAAAATAGGGTACTTGAATCTTCGATATACCAAGTGGGCGTGGCCCCGCCCGTATAAACCAAATTTTGAAATTTAGATATTTTTCACAATATGTTAGAGAGAGTGTTGTAATTCTGTGTATATTTATCTGGTGGTAGTCTACGTGATTGGTCCAAAAATGGGCGGGATCGACTAATGGACGTGGCCCCGCCCATATAAGCCAAATTTTAAAAATGATATGTCTTGCATAATTTGTTAGTGAGAGTGCTGGAATTTTGTGTATATGTATCTGGGGGCAGTCTACGTGATTGGTCCAAAAATGGGCGGAATCGGGCCAATGGGCGTGGAACCACTCATATAAGCCAAAATTGAGATATCTTGCTCAATTTATTAGCGAGAGAGCTGGAATTTTGTGTATATATATCTATACAAGCCAAATTTTGAATTTCAGATATTTTGCACAATTTGTTAGCGAGAGTACTGGAATTTTATATATACTCGTATATATCTGTCTACGTGATTGGTCCAAAAATGGGCGGGGTCGGACTAATGGGCGTGGCCCGCCCATATAAGCCAAATTTTGGAAGCGGAGAGCTGGAATTTTGTGTATATGTATCTGGTGGCATTCTACGATATTGGCCCAAAAATTATCCAGTTTGGACCAATGGGCGTGGCCCTATCTAAATAAGCCAAATTTTGAAACTGAGATATCTTTCGCAATTTGTTAGCGAGAGAGGTGTAATTTTGTGTATATATACATATATATATATATATATATATATATATTTGGTGGAATAGGTATATAAGCCAAATTTTGAAAATAATATATTTTTAACAATTTGTCAGCGAGAGTGCTGTAATTTTGTGTATATGTAGTTGATGGCAGTCTACGTGATTGGTCAAAAATGGACGGGAGCGGAAATCTGTAATCTGGGGCAACGAAGTGGACCGGGTCCCGCTAGTTCTATATAAATATCAGATTTTATTTTTATACCCTACACCACACTGTGGTACAGGGTATTATAACTTTGTGCATTTGTTTCTAACACCCAAAAGGAGAAGAAATAGACCCATCGTTTATTATACCGATCGACTTAGAATCACTTTCTGAGTTGATTTAGCTATGTCCGTCTGTCTGTCTGTCCGTCTGTCTGTCTGTCCGTCTGTCTGTCCGTCTGTCTGTCCGTCCGTCTGTCTGTCCGTCTGTGCATGTATCCTTGTAATCAAAGTACAGGTCGCAATTATTGTCCGATCTCGACGAAACTTTACACATAACTTTTTTTTGGCCCAAGGACGATCCCTATTGAATTTGGTTAAAATCGGTTCAGATTTAGATATAGCCCTCATATATATGTTAGCCCCGATTTGACATGTAAGCGCTGTAAAAACTTTATTTTATATCCGATCAGTATGAAATTCGGCTTAAAGAGGTTTCTTATTATATGAATGAACACTGTTAAATTTGGAAGAAATCGGTTCAGATTTAGATATAGCCCCCATATATACGTTACTCCCGATTTGACATGTAAGCGCTGTAAAAATGTTATTTTATATCCGATCAGAGCGAAATTCGGCAAAGAGTGGTTTCTTATTACATGAAGGAGTACTGCTAAATTCGGAGAAAATCAGTTCGGATTTAGATATAGCCCCCATATATATGTTACCCCCGATTTGATATGTAAGCGCTGTAAAAACTGTATTTTATATCCGATCAGTATGAAATTCGTCAGAAAGAGGTTTCCTATTATATGAATGAACACTTTTAAATTTGGAAGAAATCGGTTCAGATTTAGATATAGCCCCCATATATACGTTACCCCCCATTTGACATGTGAGCGCTGTAAAAATGTTATTTTATATCCGATCAGTGCGAAAGTCGGCAAAAAGAGGTTTCTTTCTACATGAAGGAATACTGCCAAATTCGGAGAAAATCGGTTCAGATTTAGATATAGCTCCCATATATATGTTACCCCCGATTTGACATGTAAGCGCTGTAGAGACTGTATTTTATATCCGATCAGTACGAAATTCGACAGAAGGAGGTCTTTTTACATGAATGAGTATTCAGGGAAGATCGGTTCAGATTTATATTAAAGCTCCATATATATGTTCCTCCTGATTTGGTATCAAACCGCTATATAAGTTGTACTTTACTTCCGATCATTAAAATTTTCCAGATGTTTCTCAATTTAGGAACAAATATTGCTTAATTTAGCGATTATCGTTTCAGAATTAGATAATATGTTTCTACTCATTTACCAATTATTCCAAATCATTATGGCAATGACCCTTATCGCATTGTTAGGGAGGTGTAGGGTATTATATAGTCGGCCCCGCCCGACTTTCTGCCTTTCCTTACTGGTTTTATTTGAGTTAAATGATTTCGAATGCAATTGTCCGCATTTGTGACAATGAATATTTTGAAAATGCAAAGGTGACTGATTTAATCTTTGTGATCAATGACTGTGTTATTAATCAAGAATGTATCACAACAAAATATATTTGCGAACTAAATTTCTCGAATAAAATATGTGTTTTAATAAAGGGTGGCGCAAAATATGCTTTGAATTCTTTATAACTTTTTGAATTATTATTCTTTCTTTGTTTTTTTCAGCATTTTGTGAAGGAGACTTGGGGAATTAATTATGAATCGAACAAAGTACAAAAATAATTGAATTTTTCCAAAATTTTGCGAAAAGTTGTGGAAAATATGCTTAAAAGAGCACATATGTGCGAAGCAGAAAATGGGCATCACTTACATATCATTTTTCAGAGCTAATTGCAAAAAATTCCTCAATAATATACTCTACTAGCGGACCCGGCGAACTTCGACTCGCCCCAATTTAACGCCTTCAGATAAATTCCAGAGTGATAATAAAACACAGATAGTTAAAATTTTAATGCGATTTGTTTAAAAGGAAACGAAATCAGTAGAGAGCGATGTGATAAACAACAAACAACGAATACGGAAGACAGGCAACGTACAGATGACCGTGCGAAAAACAGGGAAATTCGAGATTAATTCCACAGACTTCCTACGATTGGTCTTGAGATTTATTGATTGTCATCGCAAAAGCCAATCGTACAGGGAACTGAATCCGCTTGAATTGGAATGAAAGATTAGTTGGAATAATCGGAATTCGTGGGATAAGGACTTTCTCTTGAATTTTCCCTTGATGATCGTCGCCTGAATCACATTGTCCATCAGTTTCATAATGGACAACCGCGAACTATGCACAATTTCGGATGATTCAGATTCCTCAACATGATTATGATCGATTCCACCTTCAGCTGTAAATTATGCGGCGGAGCTCCTGGCACATCAAGCGACGTCGATTTTACTTTGAATAATAAAATTCATGCTATCGACGTCCTTATTCTTCGCTGCTAATATTGCCCGTTCACTAATCTAATCGAGATTTGGAAACACTTTTGTGATGAGTTCCTCCTTCGACGACGTGAACTCGTAAAAATTTGCCGGGATCAATATCAATCCAGTGGAAACATCAACAGTAATTTGGCCATTGCCAAGCGCCAACAGTTGTTTCGAGAATTCAAGAGCCGATGAGTCGTTCTGCAGCGCGACTCTCATGTTCGTGGTCAATTTCAACTTCTTGACATGCCGCCACAAAGACCACGATTTCAGGCATGCATTAATTTCATCGGCAGTAGATTTCGGGATGACGGGAAGCGTTTGACGAAAATCTCCGGGCAGCAATATCATAGACTCACCAAATTGTCTCAAATCACGTCGTAAATCCTTCATCGTTCGGTCAACTGCCTCCAGAGCTCGTTTATGCGCCATCGTGCATTCATCCCAAATTATGATTTTGCAATGCCCGCAATCCAATAAGATAACCTTACCTCTTATACTCAATCTCATTATCTGAAAAAATGTTCGAATTGATAAATATCGCGTTGAATTTTAATTGATCGTAATGCTTGTACCGTTTGCCGATGTGATACGCGAAATCAGTGTAACAATACGCAAAACTCGAATGAATTGCAGCAAGAAAAATAGCACATACTCGTACATATGTTTAATAGAAAACTTTTTTGTTTAATAGAAAATTAATAAAAAAATTTGGATTGAAAAAGAGAGCAGTAGATAGGAACAGTAGGAATCTCGCAAGAAATAGCATTTTTCGATTTTCCCAATTTTCCGACTTTTCCGGGGGGTTTTCCCAAAATTTTCTTTCGTAACAACCTTCTCCAGGCAAATACGAACAACTGAAAAAAAATTGAGCCAAATCGGTGCAGCCGTTCCCAATTGATGAATTACTATAAATTTTTCACACCATTTTTATAAATATAGATTTAAAAAAAATTATAATAATGGCATAATTAAAAATTTATAAACCATATAGCTCATTCTGCGCCACCCTGTATAAATACAATTTTTGTTTAGGAGTTTCTCCAAATATATTTTATTTAAAAATAATTTAAAAAAAATATTGTGGCTTTTTCGTTTATATTTTTCCGTGATTTCGAAAGATACCATGTAGCATTATCTTCTGTTTTAAATAAATCGACATACCTATTACGGACTAATACTGGCTATGGGGGTGTCACTCCAAAAAAAAATTTATGATCAAACCAAAAAAGACAATGGAGTTTACGGCGCAGGGGAGGGAAAACCCAGTGCCGGCGACAAACGTTGATTCACTCACGAGTCATGTGTCGTCGTTATCGAACAATCGTGAGCATGCAACTTCTACGAGCTTTGGTGCCTTGGATCCCGTAGTCGAAAATGAAACAATAGCACATCCAAAGATAAGACAGATAAAGCAGAACCCAGCTGGGGCTCTAAACAAACCCAGCCTTTAAAAGCCAGTGGGGACTCTGACTCTGAATCATCAAATGAAAACAATATCACTATTTTTGCTAACTCAAAGAGACTGTCAGGGGCACAAAGAAGGAAACTGAATAAGTTGAACCGACAGAACCTATTACGGGATGAATCTGACAATTCTACCTCCAACACGTACATGGAGGCCACTAAAAGAGTCAGGTTTCGGAAGAACATAGCGCTGTGAAAGTGACTAAGAAGAAAAAGGGCTCTCCGTCTTCTAGTAATTCGGAGAAGACTAAAGTAACCACACGTGGGCGGTAATGTTGATCCAGTAACGCAGATCAAGTCAACCAAATTATCCGTTAAGGATAAGGCTTTAAACAAAAAGACTCTACCAGCGCAGAAAAATCAATCGGCCATTGCCCGTCTTATTCTAAAATAGCTAAACAACATTTCCGATACGATCTATGCTATGCCATAATTGCATCTGGCAGTATCCCCGTATACCAAAAGATTTGGTCTATACGAGGGTAGCAGAGTATGTCCTCGAATCTAAGGATGAACCACAACTCGAAGTAATGAATTAAAAGTTTGAGAGGTGTGTTTTGATGCTAAGGCTGGCATCACAACGCTGCGACATTGCCAAAAACTGATGTGGATGCAGTCGATAACACCACCGGTTTATCAATTGTACCGCCACTTTTGCAGGAAGTTCCCAGCAAAAGTGGTGATCAATATAAAAAGAGCCACAAAACGATTCAAAACAATGAGAGAGCGACAAAATATAACACCGCCTGCCAAAATTGTCTACTGGAAGATGGTGTAATAGGTAGTGAACGAAAGGCGGAGAATGACCCACTACCAAATAATGAGGGAGTGCCACCAGATAGGATAGACTTCGAAAATAAACTTTTACTGGAAAGACAATGATTGAGGTCATCCAGATAATCCTCCACCGGAGCGAGACAGCATCCAACTCTCTGATGGACATCATAGATAAAGGCAGGGTTCATACTGGATTAAACCATGTGAACTACAACCTTTTATACGCTAACACAGGTACTCGTCCCAGGACTTGTATTTTGTGCCATAAAAACTTATGTTTTTTTTTCTCTCCAGAGTTGTCAACATCGGAGTCACGGTAATGGAAATATGTACCTGCCATATGTACCACCTTCGTTGGAATTACTACGTCTGGTGAGGGAATCCAAACAGACAAGTAATGAGTTATTAGCTGGTTGTGACGCCAACTCCCATCATATCGCCAATTATAGGGAACACGCCCTTATAGAATTTTTGAATACAAACGACCTCATAACTCTTAACATTTAAACAATGCAACCTTTGTTAACAAAATTAGGGAAGAAGTATTAGATATAGCGATATGTTCAGAAAATCTTATTGATGAGATCCATGAGTTTAGGGTTTCGGATGAACACTCCTATTCGGACAACCGTTATATAAGGTTTAAAATTTCACGGCCACCGTCAAACCCAATAAGTTTCCGAAATAAGGCTAAGACCGACTGAACTAAATTCGAAAATCTACCTAGAAATCGATTGGGCAGCCTACATGCGTTTATCTATGTACGGAAGACATTGATATCAATGTGAAGATTACGGAGGCTCTTGAAAAATCATTCGAAGATATTTGCCCACTTCGAGAAAGGAAATCTGTCGATGAGAAACCATGGATGACAGGACAAATTCTGTCGATTGGCAAAGATGTCCGCAGACTTTACAACAAAGCTCGACGTAAAAAACAATCAGTATATTGGGACGACTACCACAGAAGATACAAAGAATACAATAAAATCATTAGATCGGCGAAACGTATCTCCTAGAGGCTTTTCTGGGAGCAGATAGACAGCGTTAACAACATGTCTAAAATCAACAAATTCCTCTCAAAAACTCATGTCCAAACCGAAGCACTGGATGACACGGGTAAAAGAATGGAAACTATAGAGGATACCGTAATGCTGTTGATGAAAACTTATTTTCCAACTGGTAATGCTGGACCAACAGAGGAACAGTTACTGAATGAAAATGTATTGCGTCAAGTACCTATTGCGGATATAACAGATGGTATGGTTAAAGAAGCGATAAATAGCTTCTCTCCCTTCAAGGCCGCGGTACCGGATGGAATATTTCAATCTCTTCTGTAGAATGATATGGATCTGGTATCAATTCATCTGGCTGGAGTGTTCACAGCATGCCTAACCCATGCTTATACCCCCAAAAAAAAACTGGCAGGAATCACGGGTGGTCTTCATATCCAAGCATGGCAAGGTGAGTTATACGACCCCAAAGGCTTATCGACCAATTAGCCTAACTTTTTTCGTGTTAAAAACAATGGAGTGAATAATTGATGACATGGTCAAAAGTAAAATAGCGGATGTCAGGCTAACATTTAAACAACACGCCTATGTCAAAGGGAGATCAGTGGAAACAGCTCTGCATGAGTTAGAGTCTTTCAGTAAAGAAATGTATACACTTGGTGTTTGAACAGGCGGAATGAAATTGGGACCCAGGAAAATACACCCCACTATGTTTATGAATATGGGCCCCAAAAAATAACATATCAAACAACAGCAATTTTATTTGGGGCTTAATTTCATTTTTTGACTGCTTCTTGGGGTTTACTTTCATTTCTTGTCTGCTTTTTGGGGCTTATTTTCATCTATTAATTTAGAAACAGGAGAGGCTACGCATAAAAGATTTGCTCCACGTTGCCAACTTTGGATCCTGTCCATAGGAGAAAGTCTTAAACAGAGGCCGTAGGTCGACCGCACAGGAATAGATTTATAATTAGAAAATATGTTTGTATACGTGTATTAATGCGTACTCCCCAGATTTAGGAAGAAAAAAATTCTTAGTTTTTTTTGGGGTTTATTGTTATTTCATGCTGTTTTCTTGATTGGGGTGAAATTTCCTAAAGCAGTTTTTGTATTAAAAATAGGCCCCAAATTTGGGGCGCACTTTCATTTTCAATTTGGGGTGCATTTTCTTGGGGACAAGAAGTGCAACGTAATACCTTTGCAAAAAATTCAGCACATATGTTGAGGCATAAGCGGGGCATTTAGAACTGCAGCAACAAGAGCTTTGGAGACTATACTGCACATCCAACCAATAGACATCCTATAAAGTATGAGGCAGCCCTCACAGCAAGACGTCTACAAGTGATGGGTGAATGGATAAATCGAGACCAAAAGTCGTACCATCAGAAGATTTTAGAATCTCAAGTTGGTCACATTCAAACACCAGAAATCTCCGACCGCATTCCGGAAGTGCGGCTTATAGCTACCTGTGATTTGTTTGTGCCAGACAGACGGTCCTGGGAACACGGAACACTGGCCCATGTGCCAGTTGGAACCAGCTGCTACACGGATGGGTCCAATCTAGGAGGAAAGACGGGTGTGGGACTTTTTATTGATGAACCAGAACTTCACTTCCGCCTCCCTGACCATAACATGGTATTTCAAGCAGAAGTTCGAGGAGTGTGTAAACTGGCTCAGTAATTCCACAAAGCCTAAATATGCCAACATCTTCACAGATAGCCAAATGGCGATTACAGCTATAAGATCGGAAAGGGTCAAATCCAGAACTACAAATGATTACTCAGCCCATGCATGGTCAATTGCGTATTTGCTTGGTACCAGGACACAATGGGGTGATTGGAAATGAACGGGCAAACAATTTGGCTTCAAACGGCAGAGAACTTCGAGTAATTAACTTGGAAAATTGGAAACCTTTCGAAGCCACGAAGGATGAGTTGAAGCACTGGGCAGTGATGGCTTACAAAACTGTGTGGAATAGCGCAGCAGTAGGAGCAACTGCAAAGATGCTGTGGGGTGACCCAAATGAAAAGAAAACAAGAAGTTTTCTGAAACTGAACAAGATCGAAATTAGTAAGATGATCAGTGTTCTAACGGGACACTCAAGCTTACAAGCACATCTTCATCGCATAGAACTAGCAGAAAACGACGAATGCAGGGCAAGCAGGGAAAACATCGAAACGATGGAACATTTTCTGTGTCACTGCCCGGCTTTCACACATTCAAGATCCCAGTATTTCGCGCCCGACGTATTATCAGACTTGACTCATCTCAGAGGATATGACTGGAAGATACTGAGAAAATTTTTATCTAGTACCGATTTTCCGTAACTCGTGAGGTATAATATGATCATAAATAAGGAGCGCACAACAGGCCGAACCACTGGCTTAAGTGTATGTCCATGGACATGAGACGTTTAACCGTCTCCTCTCTTCAACCCAACCTAAAAAAATCGTTTCCAATTTCTGAGTGTTCCAAGCCATCATTAGTTGTCAATCCTCCAAGTAATTTATTTTGATTCAAGATTATACGATTTCAATTATCATTATTTATTATTTTTACGAACATTAAAAATTTCTTAAAAAATTAGCCTTGTATTACTGAAAATTTTAACACAATTTAGGTATTTTCTGAATATTCCAAAATCAGCCCAAGATCTTCCAAATTAAAATTTTAAATTTTTTTCCGCCCCAATTTGGTCTGAAATGTCCGAAACGTCAATACCGACCGCTACACAAATTGAAAAATGAGCGGCATAAAGAAAACATAAATTAACAAACAATTAGTCGTTGCAAAGGTTTTGTAAAATTCGGTTTTTTATCCATTTAATGGATAAAAAATATTGAAAACGAAAATTTTCCCCGAATTTTTTTTGTGATTCGATAGCATATTTCTATTAAATATATTTTAAACATGTGGTCGCGAACGAACGCGAAATAGAAGTCAACTTTGGCTGAATCTAGTAGAGGGCAAAAATCTGCAAAATGGAGGGGAATATTCAAAAGCCATTAATTTATTTTAAAATAGGATTAATGTAGCTTTCTGTCGAGTATTTACACAATAAATTATCGCTATTGGTTTTTTTCTAATTGGCTTAAGTACCGGTCGCGAACGTACGATTTTCATTATGTTTTAACGCTTAAATTAACCGTTTGTCAAACTTTTTTTATCTCCTCAGATTTTTATCTTCTTAATTGATTGTAACAGAGACATTATGTAGAAAGAGTGCAAACATAACAAATGTTTTGCATGTAAAATAATTAAATTTAAAAATGTCTTTAAAAGTAGCTCAAAAAGATTTTTTCTATTTTTAGGCAAATTCCCTCATGAAAACAGTTGAGATATGCTATGAAGCCATTCCACAATGTATTATTTCATCAATCAAGGTGGACAAAAGTCGAAAAAAATGATTACTGAATATCACAATATTTATATATGTCATTAAAAAGAGGTCCACTATTACAGAAATAATTATCAGAAAACACAATAACTTACTGTTATTAAGATAACGTTAAATGAAAGTGAGATATTGTCGTAGGTAGAAAAGCAATGTAGGAATCTATACATTTTAGTTTGTGATTGTGACGTGTGAGAACATTTTTCTTAGCTCGATTGAAAATAAAATGCTGGAAATTTAAAAATTAGTTCTATTTTAATAAATGTTGTGCATTTCATTACTTCGAATCATTTTAATTAGAGCTATTTTGTTGATTTTAAACTATTTTGTTGATTTAAAAAAAGGACATAACAAAATTTCACCTGAAAACACCTCGCCCAAACTTTCAGGTTTTTAAATATAGTGTGTATACTACAAAAGAAAAAAAAAACAAAAAATTTCT
Organism: Eudasyphora cyanicolor; assembly: GCA_963930755.1. NCBI lineage: Eukaryota > Metazoa > Arthropoda > Insecta > Diptera > Muscidae > Eudasyphora > Eudasyphora cyanicolor. Next base: position 100,300,544 of record OZ005737.1, read on the forward strand.
TGCTCATATCTGCACAATTTTAAATATTTGCCTTAATTTAAGAATGACCGTGGAAATACCATAAACACTTTGGTTGATCTATGAATTGAAACACAGTGCGGCGAAAAAGCTAATACATCGTTAATATATATTTTTTACGTGGTAAATTATTCTGCAACCAATTAATTAGGACATTGCGAGCACCGAGAGAAATGAAAGCGACAATTCATGTTTGTACTTAAACATTGCCGGCCACCTTGCAACATCAAAGGGATGTTGTAACTTAAGCAAATAAATTCAAGTATGTAGTATTATAGTGTAATTTGTACGGGAGCATTGTATTTTTATTTTTATTTAATTCAATTAAATTTTTTTTAAGTATTGATTTATGAATGGGCCATTAGGGACCCTAAGAATACGATGGACCATTAGGGACCCCGCGAATTAGGCCATTAGGGACCTCAAGGATTATATGGGCCATTAGAGACCTCGCGAATAATATGCCATTAAGGACCTGACGAATGTATGGGCCATTATGGACCCCGCGATAGGACAGAGCGATTATGGACCCTGTTACGGAGCCAGTAGAGACTTCGAGTGAGCATTCAAATATTAGGGAGTTAGTTTATATAGATTCCGACGAAAAACAAATGTAGGCGATAACAATTTGTTTCATTTGAGTCCGTATAAATCCGATCAAGACAAGTTCTAGTAATATTTCGAATTCAAATGAGATATGTGTAATGCGAATTCACGAAATGTAAACGAGGGGAGTAAATCAAAATTAAGTTAAAATTCCAAACAATTCAAATGACGAGGTGAGACTAAAAATGCAATCGAAAGGTGATACTAGCAAATAATTCAACTGATATGGACGTTTGACGAAAATGCACAAACTTGAGAGTTAGTAGGGAAACCAGTAATTATCCAACCAAAGATAGTATTTTGTGCGAGCAACTATCCTGATGAAATTCGAAAAAATCCTTCTGAAACAATTTTAGGATACAAGTCAGCTCCTATCAAAATATCTACTGGGCGAGCATCAAACAAATTGGAATCAGCCAAATGAATATTTGGTTAATTGGGATTTTGAGTCAGAAGTGACCGTAAACGAAGGCATATATCCCGAAATAGAAGGAATAACTATAGCAGTGGTCTCTAGTCTAATAGAGGAATCAAAAGAAGGGTCGATATTGAAGGTACAACTTGTACTTGAAATGGCCGAAACTACACCAATAGTATCAGCGCTGGTAGAGCGTATCGGAAGTTTCAATCTAGTTTGAAGACTCTTCGAAATAAAAGAACTCTCAGAAGCCGGGTCAATCAACGCCCTAGCAGAAGACGAAACACACAGAATACGAACAATATTCACTATAGCTGTTCCCAATATGACAGGTTTATTGTACGCGACATGAAAAGCTTGACGAAAAGTACATCCAGCCGATGTGGATGGTGCAGTATTTTCTAGTAGAGGGAGTCTGGTGCGGCGGTGCATAGGAGCGGACAAAACATTCATGTTTTCTATGCTCGCCACTCCAGCCGAATTACTGTGGGCTCGTCGCGATGCAACAAAGTTTGATGATTTCGATGGCATCTCAAACAACGACGAATCCAAGAACAATCTTGTCACGGCGAAGGGCATGGCGTACTTCCTGATCTGGGCAGTCTTTTTCAAAATTGGAAAGGTCCCGATTGGCAGGACAGATGAATCAATTCCAAATATACTGTCTGAAGAGGCAAACACTGGTATTGAACGGATGGAGACAAGTGAGACACTGCCAAAAACTGATGTGCAAGTAGTCAATAACACCACCAGTTCACCAATAGTACCGCTACTTTTGCAGGAAGTTCCCAGCAAAGGTGGTGTTCAAAATAAAAAGAGCCACAAAACGATTCAAAACAATGAGGGAGCGACAAAAAATAACACCGCCTCCCAAAATTGTCGACTGGAAGATGGTGTAATAGGTAATGAACGAAAGGATGAGAATGAACCACTACCAAATAATGAGGGGGTGCCACCAGATAGGATAGACTCCCAAAAGAAACTTTTACTGGAAGGACAATGATTGAGGTCATCCAGATAAACCTCCACAGGAGCGAGACAGCATCCAACGCTCTGATGGACATCATAAATAAAGGCAGGGTTCATATTGCTTTGATCCAGGAACCATGGACAACTAGCAACAAGGTTACTGGATTAAACCATGTGAACTATAACCTGTTCTACGCTAACACAGGTACTCGTCCAAGGACTTGTATTCTGTGCCATAAAAACTTATGTTTTATTTTCTCTCCATAGTTGTCAACATCGGACGCAACGGTGCCGAGGAAAGGTAATGGAAATATGTTCCTGGCGTCAATATATCTGCCATTCGATGCGCCGACTTTGCCACCTACGTCGGAATTACAACGTCTGGTGAGGGAATCCAAACACACAAGTAATGAGTTATTAGCTGGATGTGACGCCAACTCCCATCATATCGCTTGGGGTAGTACTAACACCAATAAAAGGGGACACGCCCTTGTCGAATTTTTGAATACAAATGACCTCATAACTCTTAACATAGGAAACACTGCAACCTTTGTTAACAAAATTAGGGAAGAAGTATTAGATATAACGATATGTTCAGAAAATCTTATTGATGAGATTCATGAGTGGTGGGTTTCGGATGAACACTCCTATTCAGACCACCGTTATATAAGGTTTAAAATTGCACGGCCACCGCCAAATCCCATAAGTTTCCGTAATAAGGCTAAGACCAACTGGACTAAGTTCGGAAATCTACTTAGAAATCGATTGGGGCAGCTTACACGCTATTATCTATGTGCAGACATTGATATCAATGTGAAGAAGATTACCGAGGCTCTTGTAAAATCATTCGAAGATAGTTGCCCACTTTGAGAAAGGAAATCTGCCTTTGAGAAACCCTGGATGACAGCACAAATTCGATCGATTGGCAAAGATGTCCGCAGACTTTACAACAGAGCTCGACGTAAAAAACAATCAGTATATTGGGACGACTACCACACAAGACTCAAAGAATACAATAAAATCATTAGATCAAACAACACGCCTATGTCAAAGGAAGATCAGTGGAAACAGCTCTGCATGAGGTAGTGCACCACCTAGAAGAGTCCTTCAGTAAAGAAATGTATACACTTGCTGTTTGCATAGACATTGAGGGCGCATTTAACAATGTACAGACCGATACACTTATCCAGTCCTTAGACGTTTCAGGTTGACCGGGCGCTGAAAAACTGGATCAAACAATATGCTAAGGAATAGGTGGATTATTTGTAGGTCATATGACGTAAAAATTAGAGACAAGGTAAATCGTGGTATACCTCAAGGGGACATTTTATCGCCTCTTCTATGGGTTACGACGATACACAGTCTCCTAAAAGCCCTCACCAATGAAGGACTTAAACCAGTCTGTTATGCAGACGACGTTGTAATACTTCTATGGGGCTTTCATCCAAATCTATTATGCAGAAGAACTGAAGAGGCACTTAACATAGCATATAACTGGGCACAACCAAGGGGATTAAATGTTAACCCAGAAAAAACAGAAATATGTCTATTTACAAGGAAAACGTAGATCCCACGTTTTACCCCGCCTCGATTCCTGAATAAGACAATTGCTTTAACTAAAAAGGTAAAATACTTGGGAGTAATCTTGGATCAGAAACTGTACTGGAAAGATCATCTTGAAGAAAGAGTTAAAAAGGCCCACAGATGTTGGTCGTTGTGCAGAAGAGCTATAGGTTTAAAATGGGGACTACGTCCAAATATGACTCACTGGCTTTACATGAGCGTGATTAGACCAATAATCACCTACGCCTGTGTAGTGTGGTGGACATCAATGGACAAGAAGTGCAACGTAATACCTTTGCAAAAAATTCAACGTATGTGCTGTCTAGGCATAAGCGGGGCATTTATAACTGCACCAACAAAAAAGCGTTGGAGACTATACTGCACATCCAACCAATAGACATCCGTATAAAGTATGAGGCAGCCCTCACAGCAAGACGTCTACAAGTGATAGGTGAATGGATAAATCGAGACCACAAGTCGTACCATCACAAGATTTTAGAATGTCTAGTTGGTCACATTCAAACGCCAGAAATCTCGGACCTGCATTCCTGAAGTGCGGCTTACAGCTACCTGTGATACGTTTGTGCCAGACAGACGCTCCTGGGAAAATGGAACTTTGGCCCATGTGCCAGTGGGAACCAGCTGCTACACGGATGGGTCCAAGCGAGGAGGAGGGACGGGTCTGGGACTTTTTATTGATGAACCAGAAGTCGAACTTCACTTCCGCCTCCCTGACCATAACACGGTATTTCAAGCAGAAGTTCGAGCAATCACGGAGTGTGTTAACTGGCTCAGTAACACGACAAAGCCTAAATATGCCAACATCTTCACAGATAGCCAAATAGCGATTAAAGCAATAACATCGGAAAGGGTCAGATCCAGAACTGTGTTGGACTGTAAAAGAACGTTAAATGATTACTCAGCCCATGGTAAATTGCGTATTTGCTGAGAAACCCTGGATGACAGGACAAATTCGCTCGATTGACAAAGATGTCCGCAGACTTTATAACAGAGCTCGACGTAAAAAACAATCAGTATATTGGGACGACTACCACAGAAGACTCAAAGAATACAATAAAATCATTAGATCGGCGAAACGTAACTCCTGGAGGCTTTTCTGTGAACAGGTAGATAGCGTTAACAGCATGTCTAAAATGAAAAAGTTCCTCTCAAAAACTCATGTCCAAACCGAAATACTGGTGGATGAAACGGGTAAAAGGATGAAACTATAGAGGATACCGTAAGGCTCTTGATGAAAACTCATTTTCCGACTGGTAATGCTGTACCAACAGAGGAATAGTTACAGAATGAAAATGTATTGCATCAGGTACCTATTACGGATATAACAGATGGTATGGTTAAAGAAGCGATAAAAAGTTTCTCTCCCTTTAAGGCTGCGGGACCGGATGGAATATTTCCAGCACTTCTGCAGAATGAGGTGGATCTGGTATCAACTCATCTGGCTGGAGTGTTCACTGCTTGCCTAACCCATTCGTATACCCCAAAACACTGGCAGGAATCAAGGGTGGTCTTCATACCAAAGCCTGGCAAGGCGAGTTATACGACCCCAAAGGCTTATCGACCCATTAGCCTTACTTCTTTCCTGTTAAAAACAATGGAGCGAATAATTGATGACATGGTCAAAAGTAAAATAGCGGATGACAGGCTAAAATTCAAACAACACGCCTATGTCAAAGGAAGATCAGTGGAAACAGCTCTGCATGAGGTAGTGCACCACATAGAAGAGTCCTTCAGTAAAGAAATGTATACACTTGCTGTTTGCATAGACATTGAAGGCGCATTTAACAATGTACAGACCGATACACTTATCCAGTCCTAGTAGACGAGTTTCAGGTTGACCGGGCGCTGAAAAACTGGATCAACAATATGCTAAGGAATAGGTGGATTATTTGTGGGTCATATGACGTAAAAATTAGAGACAAGGTAAATCGTGGTATACCTCAAGGGGGCATTTTATCGCCTCTTCTATGGGTTACGACGATACACAGTCTCCTAAAAGCCCTCACCAATGAAGGACTTAAACCAGTCTGTTATGCAGACGACGTTGTAATACTTCTAAGGGGCTTTCATCCAAATCTATTATGCAGAAGAGCTGAAGAGGCACTTAACATAGCATATAACTGGGCACAACCAAGGGGATTAAATGTTAACCCAGACAAAACAGAAATATGTCTATTTACAAGGAAAACGAAGATCCTACGTTTTACCCGGCCTCGATTCCTGAATAAGACAATTGCTATAACTAAAAAGGTAAAATACTTGGGAGTAATCTTGGATCAGAAAAGATACTGTGGGGTGACCCAAATGAAAAGAAAACAAGAAGTCTTCTGAAACTAAACAAGATCGATATTAGTAAGATAATGAGTGTTCTAACGGGACACTCAAGCTTACAAGCACATCTTCATCGCATAGGACTAGCAGGAAACGACGAATGCAGGGCATGCAGAGAAAACATCGAAACGATGGAACATTTTCTGTGTCACTGCCCGGCTTTCACACATTCAAGATCCCAACATTTCGGGTCCGACATATTACCAGATTTGACTCATCTCAGAGAATATGACTGGAAGATACTGAGAAAATTCGTGTCTAGTACCGATTTTCTGTAACTCGTGAGGTATAAAAAGATCATAAATAAGGAGCGCACAACAGGCCGAACCACTGGCTTAAGTGTATGTCCATGGACATGAGACGTTTAAACGTCTCCTCTCTTCAACCTAACCTAACCTAACCTAACCTACTTTTAATAGTTCTTTACGAGCTAATAATCGAATAATGTATATGTAAATATTGACCTCTAAGGATACGAAAGAAAATGTTCCATGTCCAGCCTGAGGTCAAACCGGGCCTAAGCACGAATCTAGAAAGGTCTAAAGCCTTTTCAGAATAAATTGCCACCACTTACTATGTTAACATATCTATCGTTGTCCCGATAGATGTGCAAAATTTTTCCCGGTTTCCCGGAAAAGAGAAACCCTACATCGGACGCGTCCTCAGATGGCGAATAGAGGGATGTCCTACAGATATGTAAGGTAGGTGGGAAATCAAATACCACCCGCGGACCAAAACAAGCAATTTCAGAAACCCAGTCAACGTCTGTCTTACATTACGCGGTCGTTTGGTAGGTGTCTGTCCCTCAAGTCAGATGTGGACTCCCAAGATAATCGAACTAGAGACTATAAACCAAATACAGGCAGCCCAGTAAAATACTCCGCCAGAGCACAGTGGGCTATAATGGAAAAAAATGGACATAATTCTGTCATTTCAAAACCACTTATCGTATGGCGATGAAATTTTATGTGTGTATACAAGAGGTGTTAGAGAGTTTAAGTTCGGAACTTGGGCCTATATGTATTTGGCGGCAGGATTCGTGATTGGTTCAACAATGGACGGGATCGGAAATCTCAATCTGGGGCAACGAAGTGGACCGGGTCCAGCTAGTATCCTATAAATATACACGCGAAAAACAATTTTTAATTCTCAGACTGTGATCAGTGTAGCAATGACCAGATCAATTTTCATTACTTCCTTACTTTTAATAGTTCTTTACGAGCTAATAATCGAATAATGTATATGTAAATATTGACCTCTAAGGATACGAAAGAAAATATTCCATGTCCAGCCTGAGGTCAAACCGGGCCTAAACACACATCTAAAAATGTCTAAAGCCTTTTCAGAATAAATTGCCACCACTTACTATGTTAACATATCTATCGTTGTCCCGATAGATATGCAAAATTTTTCCCGGTTTCCCGGAAAAGAGAAACTCTACATCGGACGCGTCCTCAGATGGCGAATAGAGGGATGTCCTACAGATATGTAAGGTAGGGGGGAAATCAAATACCACCCGCGGACCAAAACAAGCAATTTCAGAAACCCAGTCAACGTCTGTCTTACATTACGCGGTCGTTTTGTAGGTGTCTGGAAATGGACATAATTCTGCCATTTCAAAACCACTTATCGTATGGCGATGAAATTTTAGGTGTGTATACAAGAGGTGTTAGAGAGTTTAAGTTCGGAACTTGGGCCGCCTATATCATACAGGGGCGGAGCCACAGGGCCATAAAGTTGACCACCTCGGGTATACAAAATTTTCATCGGCTTCTAACTTGTGAATGGAGTGTCCGATTTAAGTGGATACTCCTAGACCAGACCTGCAATAAACATTTTATAGCTTGAAGATATCTTGAATAGTTTCCGAGATATGTGGATTTTAAATTTGAATTTTTCATTTTTTCGCGAACTTTGCCTTGGAGTTTAGCCAATATATCAGTCAAAAGTTTGCCGATTTCGTTCGCGTTTGTTCGTGAAATAAAATTTACAATATCATGAAAAAAAGAATCGATAAGACATGTCAAGAAATAAGAAAGTTACGAAAGTAAAGTTTTTGAAAAAATTTCATTTATGAAGATTTTTTGGCGGAAAAAAGTCCAATTCGTCTTTAGGTCTTGTAGAAAAAGTTTGTCACACAATGTATATATGTATATATATTTATACTCATTTTAAAGGAGACATTTCACAGAATCTGCTAGAGAAAATCCGAAGCCAAAATTTTTATTGGTGTGGTTGCCACCATTCTCCGATTTGGACCTTTTTTTACATAAATTTCAAAAGTTTGATCGATTTTCTCCAATCGCAAAGCTAAATTGTTAATTTTTTTTATTTATTTATTTGTATTAGGGTGTAACAAAATCGACTGCAAAGGGAATCCCGAGCGCGGCTTATCGAAGATATATGACTAAAAGTAAAAAATCCCATTTTTGTGGATTTTTGCTGTATTTTTTTTTGGAATTGAGTGATTTGCCATTAGAAATTCCCACATGTTGCGTTTGATTATTATTTCTAATATCAAAATAAAGATCTTTAAAAAAAAATTCATCGAAATATATACATTTTTAAGAATTTTATGCCGTATTTTCGTTTCTGTCTATATGCAAAATATTTTTTTTTAATTTGTCCCTACCTTCTTGTACTTATTGGTTATTATATCAGTCAATATGCACTGATTTATTGTAGATTACATGTTTCGGTTTAACCAACAAATTAATCAACATTGCTCGAATGTGGCGCTTCGAACTTTATGGAACATAAGTATTGCATACGAGGTTGCATCGAGCTTGTTCGATCTCATACCTACAGTGGGTTCTAGGAAAACGTGATTTTAGTGAAAAATACATTACATATTTTTATCGTGGTATTTTTGAAATAGTGATAGAGGTACACTACACACAAATTATTTTCGGTCCTATACGACACCGTGTACCCTACATTCGGTGTGATTTTTGATATTTTTCATTTTCGATTGTTTGTCTTTTGCGGTGGGGTTTCGGCACGTGATCTACGTGCACCCTACAGTCGGTAAACTCAACCTATAATCGAAGTTTAAATTATTGAGAATTTGGTACACCGCGAGAAATTTATTGAATATTTTTAGACTTTTTGCAACATCTTTGTTGATTTTCGCAATTTTTGAAATTATTTTTGTATTTGTTTGTATAATTTGGGGATTCTGATTCTTTCTTTGGTCTCACTTGGAGTTTTTCGCAAAGCCTTTGCTTTTTTTCGAATTCAATTATCTGAATCTTCCCACTTAGCGATATTCGATTGTTTTTTGTCCCTTTCTCGAAATTTGTATAGCGTTTATCTTTGGAAAAACACTTCTTAAAAATGTCTCTTACTCCCCTTGATTTTTTCGTAAGAGCTTCGGATGCTCTAGTCAAGTTTGATACATATTACCGTCTTCTGAAAGATGGGGATATAGATGTATTTTGAGGTTCGCAGTTCCGAGTTGAACAAACTATGGACTGGCACCCAGGAAATGTTCGATAAATGTATTGATTACTTGTCCTCTTCCAAATACGCGGGGAAAGCGGACATCGACTCGGTGGACAGTAAATATGACGTGTCCCACCAAACATATATAAATTGTCTGTCCGCTATTAATAGAAAATTGGCACAGGTTAAAAATAGCTCTCATAGGTTGTCCCTCAATTCGACTAACAGTAGCTCGGTTGTTTCATTGACACATCAAACTCTCGGGAACTCACATAATACAGACTTGTTGAACAATATTAGTACATCGACAAACACTTCGCTCGAAATCGGTACGCAAGTGGATAATCCGTCTACATCAGGTTTAAGTCCGCTTATAGCGACAGTGTACATAATCTTTCGCTCCCGCCATGTGACATACACGTTTTTGAGGGCGGCCGGAAGTTGGGCCCCAAGAAAATGCACCCCAAATTGAAAATGAAAGTGTGCCCCAAATTTGGGGTCCATTTTCGTTACAAAAACTAATGAAAGAAATTACACCCCAATCAAGAAAACAGCATAAAATGAAAATAAGCCCCAAAAAAAGTAAGAAATGTTCTCTTCCTAAATCTGCGGAGTTTGTAATAATACACGTATAAGAACCTATTTTCTAATTATAAATCTTTTCTTGCTTTTTCATTTTAGACATGCTGTTAACGCTGTCTACCTGTTCACAGAAAAGCCTCCAGGAGTTACGTTTCGAAGATCTAACTATTTTATTGTATTCTTTGAGTCTTCTGTGGTAGTCGTCCCAATATACTGATTGTTTTTTACGTCGAGCTCTATTGTAAAGTCTGCGGACATATTTGCCAATCGAGCGAATTTGTCCTGTCATCCAGGGTTTCTCAAAGGCAGATTTCCTTTCTCGAAGTGGGCAACTATCTTCGAATGATTTTACAAGAGCCTCGGTAATCTTCTTAACATTGATTTCAATGTCTTCTGCACATAGATAATCGCGTGTAGGCTGCCCCAATCGATTTCTAAGTAGATTTCCGAATTTAGTCCAGTCGGTCTTAGCCTTATTACGGAAACTTATGGGGTTCGGCGGTGGCCGTGAAATTTTAAACCTTATATAACGGTGGTCTGAATAGGAGTGTTCATCCGAAACCCTCCACTCATGAATCTCATCAATAATATTTTCTGAACATATCGTTATATCTAATACTTCTTCCCTAATTTTGTTAACAAAGGTTGCAGTGTTTTCTATGTTAAGAGTTATGAGGTCATTTGTATTCAAAAATTCGATAAGGGCTTGTCCCCTTTTATTGGTGTTAGTACTATCCCAAGCGATATGATGGGAGTTGGCGTCACATCCAGCTAATAACTCATTACTTGTGTGTTTGGATTCCCTCACCAGACGTTGTAATTCCGACGTAGGTGGCAATGTCGGCGCATCGAATGGCAGATATATTGACGCCAGGTACATATTTCCATTACCTTGCCTCAGCACCGTTGCGTCCGATGTTGACAACTCTGGAGAGAAAATAAAACATAAGTTGTTATGGCACAGAATACAAGTCCTTGGACGAGTACCTGTGTTAGCGTAGAAACGGTTATAGTTCACATGGTTTAATCCAGTAACCTTGTTGTTAGTTGTCCATGGTTCCTGGATCAAAGCAATATGAACCCTGCCTTTATTTATGATGTCCATCAGAGCGTTGGATGCTGTCTCGCTCCGGTGGAGGTTTATCTGGATGACCTCAATCATTGTCCTTCCAGTAAAAGTTTCTTTTGGGAGTCTATCCTATCTGGTGGCACCCCCTCTTTATTTGGTAGTGGGTCATTCTCCTCCTTTCGTTCACTACCTATTACACCATCTTCCAGTCGACAATTTTGGGAGGCGGTGTTATTTTTTGTCGCTCCCTCATTGGTTTGAATCGTTTTGTGGCTCTTTTTATTTTGATCACCACCTTTGCTGGGAAATTCCTGCAAAAGTGGCGGTACTATTGGTGAACTGGTGGTGTTATTGACTACTTCCACATCAGTTTTTGGCAGTGTCTCACTTGTCTCCATCCGTTCAATACCAGTGTTTGCCTCTTCAGACAGTATATTTGGACTCGATTCATTTGTCCTGCCAATCGGGACCTTTCCAATTTTGAAAAAGACTGTCCAGATCAAGAAGTACGCCATGCCCTTCGCCATGACAAGATTGTTCTTGGATTCTGGGTCTACACTTACCAGTCCTTAGACGAGTTTCAGGTTGGCCGGGCGCTGAAAAAGTGGATAAACAATATGCTAAGGAATAGGTGGATTATTTGTGGGTCATATGACGTAAAAATTAGAGACAAGGTAAATCGTGGTATACCTCAGGGGGGCATTTTATCGCCTCTTCTATGGGTTACGACGATACACAGTCTCCTAAAAGCCCTCACCAATGAAGGACTTAAACCAGCCTGTTATGCAGACGACGTTGTAATACTTCTAAGGGGCTTTCATCCAAATCTATTATGCAGAAGAGCTGAAGAGGCACTTAACATAGCATATAACTGGGCACAACCAAGGGGATTAAATGTTAACCCAGACAAAACAGAAATATGTCTATTTACAAGGAAAACGAAGATCCCACGTTTTACCCCGCCTCGATTCCTGAATAAGACAATTGCTATAACTAAAAAGGTAAAATACTTGGGAGTAATCTTGGATCAGAAACTGTACTGGAAAGATCATCTTGAAGAAAGAGTTACAAAGGCACACAGATGTTGGTCGTTGTGCAGAAGAGCTATATACTCACTGGCTTTACATGAGCGTGATTAGACCAATAATCACCTACGCCTGTGTAGTGTGGTGGACATCAATGGACAAGAAGTGCAACGTAATACCTTTGCAAAAAATTCAACGTATGTGCTGTCTAGGCATAAGCGGGGGATTTAGAACTGCACCAACAAAAGCGTTGGAGACTATACTGCACATCCAACCAATAGACATCCGTATAAAGTATGAGGCAGCCCTCACAGCAAAACGTCTACAAGTGATGGGTGAATGGATAAATCGAGACCACAAGTCGTACCATCAGAAGATTTTAGAATATCTAGTTGGTCACATTCAAACGCCAGAAATCTCGGACCGCATTCCTGAAGTGCGGCTTACAGCTACCTGTGATAAGTTTGTGCCAGACAGACGCTCCTGGGAAAATGGAACTTTGGCCCATGTGCCAGTGGGAACCAGCTGCTACACGGATGGGTCCAAGCGAGGAGGAAGGACGGGTCTGGGACTTTTTATTGATGAACCAGAAGTCGAACTTCACTTCCGCCTCCCTGACCATAACACGGTATTTCAAGCAGAAGTTCGAGCAATCACGGAGTGTGTGAACTGGCTCAGTAACACGACAAAGCCTAAATATGCCAACATCTTCACAGATAGCCAAATGGCGATTCAAGCAATAACATCGGAAAGGGTCAAATCCAGAACTGTGTTGGACTGTAAAAGAACGATAAATGATTACTCATCCAATTGCTGGTCAATTGCGTATTTGCTGGGTACCAGGACACAACGGAGTGATTGGAAATGAACGGGCAAACAACTTGGCTTCAAAGGGCAGAGAACTTCGAGTAATAAACTTGAAAAATTGGAAACCTTTCGAAGCCACGAAAAATGAGTTGAAGCACTGGGCAGTGATGGCTCATAAAACTGTGTGGAATAGCGCAACAGTAGGAGCAACTGCAAAGATACTGTGGGGTGGCCCAAATGAAAAGAAAACAAGAAGTCTTCTGAAACTAAACAAGATCGATATTAGTAAGATGATGAGTGTTCTAACGGGACACTCAAGCTTACAAGCACATCTTCATCGCATAGGACTAGCAGGAAACGACGAATGCAGAGCATGCAGAGAAAACATCGAAACGATGGAACATTTTCTGTGTCACTGCCCGGATTTCACACATGCAAGATCCCAACATTTCGGGTCCGACATATTACCAGACTTGACTCATCTCAGAGAATATGACTGGAAGATACTGAGAAAATTCGTGTCTAGTACCGATTTTCTGTAACTCGTGAGGTATAAAAAGATCATAAATAAGGAGCGCACAACAGGCCGAACCACTGGCTTAAGTGTATGTCCATGGACATGAGACGTTTAAACGTCTCCTCTCTTCAACCTAACCTAACATACTTACTAAGATGCAGCTTTGTATCTCATAAGACGCTTCTGAAAGCACATAAAAATTCTCCTATTTCTGATAGCGCTAAAACTGACACTGGTCCCAAATCCAAATTTTTTGGCATAAATTAAAAAAATAAACTTAAGAAATTACCAGAAGTATATGCATATATATTCGAAAACGCAACCCTATAGCGGACCTAGAAAATGTAATTTTTTAAATTTAGGTGGCAAGCCAGTTTTTATCCATGCTATCAAAGTTAGTAGTCCAATCATTCAATCAGAATGAGGTGGATCTGGTATCAACTCATCTGGCTGGAGTGTTCACTGCATGCCTAACCCATTCGTATACCCCAAAAAACTGGCAGGAATCAAGGGTGGTCTTCATACCAAAGCCTGGCAAGGCGAGTTACACGACCCCAAAGGCTTATCGACCCATTAGCCTTACTTCTTTCCTGTTAAAAACAATGGAGCGAATAATTGATGACATGGTCAAAGGTAAAATAGCGGATGACAGGCTAAAATTCAAACAACACGCCTATGTCAAAGGAAGATCAGTGGAAACAGCTCTGCACGAGGTAGTGCACCACATAGAAGAGTCCTTCAGTAAAGAAATGTATACACTTGCTGTTTGAGGGCGCATTTAACAATGTACAGACCGATACACTTATCCAGTCCTTAGACGAGTTTCAGGTTGGCCGGGCGCTGAAAAAGTGGATAAACAATATGCTAAGGAATAGGTGGATTATTTGTGGGTCATATGACGTAAAAATTAGAGACAAGGTAAATCGTGGTATACCTCAGGGGGGCATTTTATTGCCTCTTCTATGGGTTACGACGATGCACAGTCTCCTAAAAGCCCTCACCAATGAAGGACTTAAACCAGTCTGTTATGCAGACGACGTTGTAATACTTTTTTTTTTTTTTTTTTTTTATGGACGTAGTGATAGCGCGCTATCAACTAGTGGTCCTACGCAGGAACCACCACTCCGGGACCGCTTTCGCATTACTTCGGGGTGGGTTCATATTATGCTACTTTCAAGCCTCATCCTTCTCTTATTCCCCCGTCCTATTTATTTAGATTAGGGGTTCAGAGTATGCGTTTCTTGGTAAATCTGTTTCGACCGCATTACATTTCCAATAAACGTCGAGCATTTGGCCCATTTTGTTTCATTTTCCAGCATTATGGCTACCATGTTTGTTGGGGTTATATTCATTTCAAGTGAACTATTCAATATTTCCCGTCGTTCCGACCAAAAATTGCACTCGAAAACAGTGTGTTCAGCTGTATCTTCCATATTGCCGCACATATCACACATGGGACTTTCTCTTATTTTAAATTTATATAAATAAGCTGCGAAATTTCCATGTCCACTCAGCGCTTGTGTAAGATAATAATTTACTTCGCCGTATTTTCGTTCCAACCATTTTTCTATGTTAGGAATTAGTTTATGCGTCCACCTTCCTTTGTCCTCATTATCCCATATATGTTGCCATCTATGATATAGGCGAGTCCTTGCCTGTCTCTTTATCCTATTTGTTTCGAGATGTATATTCGATGTGTTCAATAGTTTCCTCTCATCGTAAATTTCTTTGATTTCGCTCAGTTTTAGGTACATTGGTGGAATACCACTGAGTACCGATGCAGCAGCTGTGGAAACTGTGCGGTACGCCGAAATGATTCGCAGTGTCGACATCCTCTGTACTTTATTTACTTTTTTTAGAAGCGTGGTGTTATTACAAACGGTATCGCCGAAAACTGGAGCACCATATAACATTTGCGCAAACGCTACACTGGCTATTAGTTTACGTGTCAGTGTAGCGTTTGCGCAACTGATTCGACACTGCGAATCATTTCGGCGTACCGCACAGTTTCCACAGCTGCTGCATCGGTACTCAGTGGTATTCCACCAATGTACCTAAAACTGAGAGAAATCAAAGAAATTTACGATGAGAGGAAACTATTGAACACATCGTTGTAATACTTCTAAGGGGCTTTCATCCAAATCTATTATGCAGAAGAGCTGAAGAGGCACTTAACATAGCATATAACTGGGCACAACCAAGGGGATTAAATGTTAACCCAGACAAAACAGAAATATGTCTATGTACAAGGAAAACGAAGATCACACGTTTTACCCCGCCTCGATTCCTGAATAAGACAATTGCTATAACTAAAAAGGTAAAATACTTGGGAGTAATCTTGGATCAGAAACTGTACTGGAAAGATCATCTTGAAGAAAGAGTTACAAAGGCGCACAGATGTTGGTCGTTGTGCAGAAGAGCTATATACTCACTGGCTTTACATGAGCGTGATTAGACCAATAATCACCTACGCCTGTGTAGTGTGGTGGACATCAATGGACAAGAAGTGCAACGTAATACCTTTGCAAAAAATTCAACGTATGTGCTGTCTAGGCATAAGCGGGGGATTTAGAACTGCACCAACAAAAGCGTTGGAGACTATACTGCACATCCAACCAATAGACATCCGTATAAAGTATGAGGCAGCCCTCACAGCAAAACGTCTACAAGTGATGGGTGAATGGATAAATCGAGACCACAAGTCGTACCATCAGAAGATTTTAGAATATCTAGTTGGTCACATTCAAACGCCAGAAATCTCGGACCGCATTCCTGAAGTGCGGCTTACAGCTACCTGTGATAAGTTTGTGCCAGACAGACGCTCCCGGGAAAATGGAACTTTGGCCCATGTGCCAGTGGGAACCAGCTGCTACACGGATGGGTCCAAGCGAGGAGGAAGGACGGGTCTGGGACTTTTTATTGATGAACCAGAAGTCGAACTTCACTTCCGCCTCCCTGACCATAACACGGTATTTCAAGCAGAAGTTCGAGCAATCACGGAGTGTGTGAACTGGCTCAGTAACACGACAAAGCCTAAATATGCCAACATCTTCACAGATAGCCAAATGGCGATTCAAGCAATAACATCGGAAAGGGTCAAATCCAGAACTGTGTTGGACTGTAAAAGAACGATAAATGATTACTCAGCCAATTGCTGGTCAATTGCGTATTTGCTGGGTACCAGGACACAACGGAGTGATTGGAAATGAACGGGCAAACAACTTGGCTTCAAAGGGCAGAGAACTTCGAGTAATAAACTTGAAAAATTGGAAACCTTTCGAAGCCACGAAAAATGAGTTGAAGCACTGGGCAGTGATGGCTCATAAAACTGTGTGGAATAGCGCAACAGTAGGAGCAACTGCAAAGATACTGTGGGGTGGCCCAAATGAAAAGAAAACAAGAAGTCTTCTGAAACTAAACAAGATCGATATTAGTAAGATGATGAGTGTTCTAACGGGACACTCAAGCTTACAAGCACATCTTCATCGCATAGGACTAGCAGGAAACGACGAATGCAGAGCATGCAGAGAAAACATCGAAACGATGGAACATTTTCTGTGTCACTGCCCGGATTTCACACATGCAAGATCCCAACATTTCGGGTCCGACATATTACCAGACTTGACTCATCTCAGAGAATATGACTGGAAGATACTGAGAAAATTCGTGTCTAGTACCGATTTTCTGTAACTCGTGAGGTATAAAAAGATCATAAATAAGGAGCGCACAACAGGCCGAACCACTGGCTTAAGTGTATGTCCATGGACATGAGACGTTTAAAAGTCTCCTCTCTTCAACCTAACCTAACATACTTACTAAGATGCAGCTTTGTATCTCATAAGACGCTTCTGAAAGCACATAAAAATTCTCCTATTTCTGATAGCGCTAAAACTGACACTGGTCCCAAATCCAAATTTTTTGGCATAAATTAAAAAAATAAACTTAAGAAATTACCAGAAGTATATGCATATATATTCGAAAACGCAACCCTATAGCGGACCTAGAAAATGTAATTTTTTAAACTTAGGTGGCAAGCCAGTTTTTATCCATGCTATCAAAGTTAGTAGTCCAATCATTCAATCAGAATGAGGTGGATCTGGTATCAACTCATCTGGCTGGAGTGTTCACTGCATGCCTAACCCATTCGTATACCCCAAAAAACTGGCAGGAATCAAGGGTGGTCTTCATACCAAAGCCTGGCAAGGCGAGTTACACGACCCCAAAGGCTTATCGACCCATTAGCCTTACTTCTTTCCTGTTAAAAACAATGGAGCGAATAATTGATGACATGGTCAAAGGTAAAATAGCGGATGACAGGCTAAAATTCAAACAACACGCCTATGTCAAAGGAAGATCAGTGGAAACAGCTCTGCACGAGGTAGTGCACCACATAGAAGAGTCCTTCAGTAAAGAAATGTATACACTTGCTGTTTGAGGGCGCATTTAACAATGTACAGACCGATACACTTATCCAGTCCTTAGACGAGTTTCAGGTTGGCCGGGCGCTGAAAAAGTGGATAAACAATATGCTAAGGAATAGGTGGATTATTTGTGGGTCATATGACGTAAAAATTAGAGACAAGGTAAATCGTGGTATACCTCAGGGGGGCATTTTATTGCCTCTTCTATGGGTTACGACGATGCACAGTCTCCTAAAAGCCCTCACCAATGAAGGACTTAAACCAGTCTGTTATGCAGACGACGTTGTAATACTTTTTTTTTTTTTTTTTTTTTTATGGACGTAGTGATAGCGCGCTATCAACTAGTGGTCCTACGCAGGAACCACCACTCCGGGACCGCTTTCGCATTACTTCGGGGTGGGTTCATATTATGCTACTTTCAAGCCTCATCCTTCTCTTATTCCCCCGTCCTATTTATTTAGATTAGGGGTTCAGAGTATGCGTTTCTTGGTAAATCTGTTTCGACCGCATTACATTTCCAATAAACGTCGAGCATTTGGCCCATTTTGTTTCATTTTCCAGCATTATGGCTACCATGTTTGTTGGGGTTATATTCATTTCAAGTGAACTATTCAATATTTCCCGTCGTTCCGACCAAAAATTGCACTCGAAAACAGTGTGTTCAGCTGTATCTTCCATATTGCCGCACATATCACACATGGGACTTTCTCTTATTTTAAATTTATATAAATAAGCTGCGAAATTTCCATGTCCACTCAGCGCTTGTGTAAGATAATAATTTACTTCGCCGTATTTTCGTTCCAACCATTTTTCTATGTTAGGAATTAGTTTATGCGTCCACCTTCCTTTGTCCTCATTATCCCATATATGTTGCCATCTATGATATAGGCGAGTCCTTGCCTGTCTCTTTATCCTATTTGTTTCGAGATGTATATTCGATGTGTTCAATAGTTTCCTCTCATCGTAAATTTCTTTGATTTCTCTCAGTTTTAGGTACATTGGTGGAATACCACTGAGTACCGATGCAGCAGCTGTGGAAACATCCTCTGTACTTTATTTACTTTTTTTAGAAGCGTGGTGTTATTACAAACGGTATCGCCGAAAACTGGAGCACCATATAACATTTGCGCAAACGCTACACTGGCTATTAGTTTACGTGTCAGTGTAGCGTTTGCGCAACTGATTCGACACTGCGAATCATTTCGGCGTACCGCACAGTTTCCACAGCTGCTGCATCGGTACTCAGTGGTATTCCACCAATGTACCTAAAACTGAGAGAAATCAAAGAAATTTACGATGAGAGGAAACTATTGAACACATCGTTGTAATACTTCTAAGGGGCTTTCATCCAAATCTATTATGCAGAAGAGCTGAAGAGGCACTTAACATAGCATATAACTGGGCACAACCAAGGGGATTAAATGTTAACCCAGACAAAACAGAAATATGTCTATTTACAAGGAAAACGAAGATCCCACGTTTTACCCCGCCTCGATTCCTGAATAAGACAATTGCTATAACTAAAAAGGTAAAATACTTGGGAGTAATCTTGGATCAGAAACTGTACTGGAAAGATCATCTTGAAGAAAGAGTTACAAAGGCACACAGATGTTGGTCGTTGTGCAGAAGAGCTATATACTCACTGGCTTTACATGAGCGTGATTAGACCAATAATCACCTACGCCTGTGTAGTGTGGTGGACATCAATGGACAAGAAGTGCAACGTAATACCTTTGCAAAAAATTCAACGTATGTGCTGTCTAGGCATAAGCGGGGGATTTAGAACTGCACCAACAAAAGCGTTGGAGACTATACTGCACATCCAACCAATAGACATCCGTATAAAGTATGAGGCAGCCCTCACAGCAAAACGTCTACAAGTGATGGGTGAATGGATAAATCGAGACCACAAGTCGTACCATCAGAAGATTTTAGAATATCTAGTTGGTCACATTCAAACGCCAGAAATCTCGGACCGCATTCCTGAAGTGCGGCTTACAGCTACCTGTGATAAGTTTGTGCCAGACAGACGCTCCCGGGAAAATGGAACTTTGGCCCATGTGCCAGTGGGAACCAGCTGCTACACGGATGGGTCCAAGCGAGGAGGAAGGACGGGTCTGGGACTTTTTATTGATGAACCAGAAGTCGAACTTCACTTCCGCCTCCCTGACCATAACACGGTATTTCAAGCAGAAGTTCGAGCAATCACGGAGTGTGTGAACTGGCTCAGTAACACGACAAAGCCTAAATATGCCAACATCTTCACAGATAGCCAAATGGCGATTCAAGCAATAACATCGGAAAGGGTCAAATCCAGAACTGTGTTGGACTGTAAAAGAACGATAAATGATTACTCAGCCAATTGCTGGTCAATTGCGTATTTGCTGGGTACCAGGACACAACGGAGTGATTGGAAATGAACGGGCAAACAACTTGGCTTCAAAGGGCAGAGAACTTCGAGTAATAAACTTGAAAAATTGGAAACCTTTCGAAGCCACGAAAAATGAGTTGAAGCACTGGGCAGTGATGGCTCATAAAACTGTGTGGAATAGCGCAACAGTAGGAGCAACTGCAAAGATACTGTGGGGTGGCCCAAATGAAAAGAAAACAAGAAGTCTTCTGAAACTAAACAAGATCGATATTAGTAAGATGATGAGTGTTCTAACGGGACACTCAAGCTTACAAGCACATCTTCATCGCATAGGACTAGCAGGAAACGACGAATGCAGAGCATGCAGAGAAAACATCGAAACGATGGAACATTTTCTGTGTCACTGCCCGGATTTCACACATGCAAGATCCCAACATTTCGGGTCCGACATATTACCAGACTTGACTCATCTCAGAGAATATGACTGGAAGATACTGAGAAAATTCGTGTCTAGTACCGATTTTCTGTAACTCGTGAGGTATAAAAAGATCATAAATAAGGAGCGCACAACAGGCCGAACCACTGGCTTAAGTGTATGTCCATGGACATGAGACGTTTAAAAGTCTCCTCTCTTCAACCTAACCTAACATACTTACTAAGATGCAGCTTTGTATCTCATAAGACGCTTCTGAAAGCACATAAAAATTCTCCTATTTCTGATAGCGCTAAAACTGACACTGGTCCCAAATCCAAATTTTTTGGCATAAATTAAAAAAATAAACTTAAGAAATTACCAGAAGTATATGCATATATATTCGAAAACGCAACCCTATAGCGGACCTAGAAAATGTAATTTTTTAAACTTAGGTGGCAAGCCAGTTTTTATCCATGCTATCAAAGTTAGTAGTCCAATCATTCAATCAGAATGAGGTGGATCTGGTATCAACTCATCTGGCTGGAGTGTTCACTGCATGCCTAACCCATTCGTATACCCCAAAAAACTGGCAGGAATCAAGGGTGGTCTTCATACCAAAGCCTGGCAAGGCGAGTTACACGACCCCAAAGGCTTATCGACCCATTAGCCTTACTTCTTTCCTGTTAAAAACAATGGAGCGAATAATTGATGACATGGTCAAAGGTAAAATAGCGGATGACAGGCTAAAATTCAAACAACACGCCTATGTCAAAGGAAGATCAGTGGAAACAGCTCTGCACGAGGTAGTGCACCACATAGAAGAGTCCTTCAGTAAAGAAATGTATACACTTGCTGTTTGAGGGCGCATTTAACAATGTACAGACCGATACACTTATCCAGTCCTTAGACGAGTTTCAGGTTGGCCGGGCGCTGAAAAAGTGGATAAACAATATGCTAAGGAATAGGTGGATTATTTGTGGGTCATATGACGTAAAAATTAGAGACAAGGTAAATCGTGGTATACCTCAGGGGGGCATTTTATTGCCTCTTCTATGGGTTACGACGATGCACAGTCTCCTAAAAGCCCTCACCAATGAAGGACTTAAACCAGTCTGTTATGCAGACGACGTTGTAATACTTTTTTTTTTTTTTTTTTTTTATGGACGTAGTGATAGCGCGCTATCAACTAGTGGTCCTACGCAGGAACCACCACTCCGGGACCGCTTTCGCATTACTTCGGGGTGGGTTCATATTATGCTACTTTCAAGCCTCATCCTTCTCTTATTCCCCCGTCCTATTTATTTAGATTAGGGGTTCAGAGTATGCGTTTCTTGGTAAATCTGTTTCGACCGCATTACATTTCCAATAAACGTCGAGCATTTGGCCCATTTTGTTTCATTTTCCAGCATTATGGCTACCATGTTTGTTGGGGTTATATTCATTTCAAGTGAACTATTCAATATTTCCCGTCGTTCCGACCAAAAATTGCACTCGAAAACAGTGTGTTCAGCTGTATCTTCCATATTGCCGCACATATCACACATGGGACTTTCTCTTATTTTAAATTTATATAAATAAGCTGCGAAATTTCCATGTCCACTCAGCGCTTGTGTAAGATAATAATTTACTTCGCCGTATTTTCGTTCCAACCATTTTTCTATGTTAGGAATTAGTTTATGCGTCCACCTTCCTTTGTCCTCATTATCCCATATATGTTGCCATCTATGATATAGGCGAGTCCTTGCCTGTCTCTTTATCCTATTTGTTTCGAGATGTATATTCGATGTGTTCAATAGTTTCCTCTCATCGTAAATTTCTTTGATTTCTCTCAGTTTTAGGTACATTGGTGGAATACCACTGAGTACCGATGCAGCAGCTGTGGAAACTGTGCGGTACGCCGAAATGATTCGCAGTGTCGACATCCTCTGTACTTTATTTACTTTTTTTAGAAGCGTGGTGTTATTACAAACGGTATCGCCGAAAACTGGAGCACCATATAACATTTGCGCAAACGCTACACTGGCTATTAGTTTACGTGTCAGTGTAGCGTTTGCGCAACTGATTCGACACTGCGAATCATTTCGGCGTACCGCACAGTTTCCACAGCTGCTGCATCGGTACTCAGTGGTATTCCACCAATGTACCTAAAACTGAGAGAAATCAAAGAAATTTACGATGAGAGGAAACTATTGAACACATCGTTGTAATACTTCTAAGGGGCTTTCATCCAAATCTATTATGCAGAAGAGCTGAAGAGGCACTTAACATAGCATATAACTGGGCACAACCAGGGGATTAAATGTTAACCCAGACAAAACAGAAATATGTCTATTTACAAGGAAAACGAGGATCCCACGTTTTACCCCGCCTCGATTCCTGAATAAGACAATTGCTATAACTAAAAAGGTAAAATACTTGGGAGTAATCTTGGATCAGAAACTGTACTGGAAAGATCATCTTGAAGAAAGAGTTACAAAGGCACACAGATGTTGGTCGTTGTGCAGAAGAGCTATATACTCACTGGCTTTACATGAGCGTGATTAGACCAATAATCACCTACGCCTGTGTAGTGTGGTGGACATCAGTGGACAAGAAGTGCAACGTAGTACCTTTGCAAAAAATTCAACGTATGTGCTGTCTAGGCATAAGCGGGGGATTTAGAACTGCACCAACAAAAGCGTTGGAGACTATACTGCACATCCAACCAATAGACATCCGTATAAAGTATGAGGCAGCCCTCACAGCAAAACGTCTACAAGTGATGGGTGAATGGATAAATCGAGACCACAAGTCGTACCATCAGAAGATTTTAGAATATCTAGTTGGTCACATTCAAACGCCAGAAATCTCGGACCGCATTCCTGAAGTGCGGCTTACAGCTACCTGTGATAAGTTTGTGCCAGACAGACGCTCCTGGGAAAATGGAACTTTGGCCCATGTGCCAGTGGGAACCAGCTGCTACACGGATGAGTCCAAGCGAGGAGGAAGGACGGGTCTGGGAATTTTTATTGATGAACCAGAAGTCGAACTTCACTTCCGCCTCCCTGACCATAACACGGTATTTCAAGCAGAAGTTCGAGCAATCACGGAGTGTGTGAACTGGCTCAGTAACACGACAAAGCCTAAATATGCCAACATCTTCACAGATAGCCAAATGGCGATTCAAGCAATAACATCGGAAAGGGTCAAATCCAGAACTGTGTTGGACTGTAAAAGAACGATAAATGATTACTCAGCCAATTGCTGGTAAATTGCGTATTTGCTGGGTACCAGGACACAACGGAGTGATTGGAAATGAACGGGCAAACAACTTGGCTTCAAAGGGCAGAGAACTTCGAGTAATAAACTTGAAAAATTGGAAACCTTTCGAAGCCACGAAAAATGAGTTGAAGCACTGGGCAGTGATGGCTCATAAAACTGTGTGGAATAGCGCAACCGTAGGAGCAACTGCAAAGATACTGTGGGGTGACCCAAATGAAAAGAAAACAAGAAGTCTTCTGAAACTAAACAAGATCGATATTAGTAAGATGATGAGTGTTCTAACGGGACACTCAAGCTTACAAGCACATCTTCATCGCATAGGACTAGCAGGAAACGATGAATGCAGAGCATGCAGAGAAAACATCGAAACGATGGAACATTTTCTGTGTCACTGCCCGGATTTCACACATGCAAGATCCCAACATTTCGGGTCCGACATATTACCAGACTTAACTCATCTCAGAGAATATGACTGGAAGATACTGAGAAAATTCGTGTCTAGTACCGATTTTCTGTAACTCGTGAGGTATAAAAAGATCATAAATAAGGAGCGCACAACAGGCCGAACCACTGGCTTAAGTGTATGTCCATGGACATGAGACGTTTAAACGTCTCCTCTCTTCAACCTAACCTAACATACTTACTAAGATGCAGCTTTGTATCTCATAAGACGCTTCTGAAAGCACATAAAAATTCTCCTATTTCTGATAGCGCTAAAACTGACCACTGCACACTGGTCCCAAATCCAAATTTTTTGGCATAAATTAAAAAAATAAACTTAAGAAATTACCAGAAGTATATGCATATATATTCGAAAACGCAACCCTATAGCGGACCTAGAAAATGTAATTTTTTAAACTTAGGTGGCAACCCAGTTTTTATCCATGCTATCAAAGTTAGTAGTTCAATCAGGTGTTTTAAGCACTTCTTCTTGAGAAAGTATTGGCAATATCTTTGATACTGGAAATCGGCAGAACTAAAATTTTATTTAATCTGTGAAATATGGAAAATCAAGCTCAAAGTATGTAGATTATAATTATTATAACATAATTCATAATTGTTTCGTCTGTTTCGTTGTTTTTCGTATTTATGGGGTGTGGTATTTTAGAGATACATAACCTCACGTTATTTGTGTTTCGTGGAGTAAAAGTTATAGATGTACTCGCGTGTTCATGAAAGTTTACACGCACGATTGTTTAATAATTTATACTTTATCATGTAGTATAGATGCGCTTTGCGCGTTTTGTGCGCAAAGTGATCATTGGCATTTTGATCCATATCCACTTTTATTTTAATATTTTTTCGTATTTGTATTACATGGACCACAAAAAGGGTCGGTATGGAAGGACAGTAATTTACATATTGTGATCGAAATAACGTAAAATACTGAGTCAAAAATATAGGGCGATATAAAAATGGAGACATAGAACAAAAATATCAAAATTGTTTCCCGTTATTCAGAGTTAAATAAATTCACCCTACCGATATCTCGAAAACTAGGCGAGATAGAAAAAAAATTATTGCAGATTCTGAAAGATCATGCTTGAAACCCATACTATCAACTCCTAACTCAAAAAACACAAAAATGGCGTATGGACCAAAATAGCATTAAGCCGACGATATGCTGATGACCTCCTCATCTTTATCGAAGGCCAGTCTCATGCTGAGCTGGAGAGAAAAGGTGCGGCGGCCATGCATACGGTCGGTGAGTGGAGTGCACGTGTTGGCGTCGAGGTGTCGGTGGAGAAGTCCTCGACAATGTTGCTCAAGGGCAAATTGTCTGCGGGGCGTCCTCCACTCATTCGTTCTGGCGAGGATAGTATAGGAGTGAGGTGAAATACCTGGGTATTACCATGGGCGAGAAGATGAACTTCCTTCCTCATTTGAGTGTAGTTAGAGCCAAGTTGACCGAGATTGTGGGGAGAGTCAAGTGTATGCTTAGGAGAGACTGGGGCCTAAGCAGGCGTGCTGTCCGCACCATATATCATGGACTATTTGTTACATGCGTAACATATGGTGCATCTGTATGGTGCGAGACAGTTCAGACTGAGACAGTTCTGACGGTTGTATCGTGCCAGAGGGTAGCGATGGTTGCGACAACTCCAGGAGACCTTTGGTAGGAAGTGGACTGTATTAATTGTTGAAACTCCCAAATTGTAAACAGTAATATGTATATTATTTATGTAAAGAAAAAGAAAGAAAGGCAAGTGTTGGTTTTTATGTCGTATGAAACAGATTTATTGTGTATAGGGTCGCTGCTGCTTACCGCTTTAGCAGGTGAATCCAAAGTGAATTTGCGGTGCAGAGCGAACAATAGAAAACCCTTAGAAGAGGCAATTCAGCAAAGATACAACTGGAAACAGTAAGGAAGATGGCAGCCCTTTATCCATTTGAGTAAAAGCTTTTGCCTTCGTGGCAAGGAATAGATAAAGGGTTGCCATCTAGACGAAAAGTAACAGTGTTATAGGGAATTCAGACTTAAACTATAGGGATTAATAACTAATTCAACTTCATTGTAATTCATTTTAATTCAGTGATTTTAATTCATAAAAGTGTACTAAAATTATGTTGTTGTTGAACCTGGGTTCAACACTGGTTTTCTGCCGATCAGCTGGTAGAAGGGGATGTTAGGAGGAACAAGGAACTCTTGGATGAGTGCCTTGAATTGGTACTCATGTACTTGTGTGTGGGGACGTTGGTAGACGCATTGTATTCACCCTGTGTTAAGAGCACAGTGCGGTAAGGCCGGGTACGCACTCAAAACACTCGACTCCTATGTCATACAGTCCGTCCGTTGGTCTTATCCAAAGCCGACCACGCCAAAAATTGTGAAAATGTCCCCTCACAACAGGTGGTACTGTGAGGGGAAAACGTCATGTCCGACCGTTAAAGCGGAAGCACAATGAGCCCCGGATAGCGCTCAGAGTTTTGACGAAGTTGGAGGCTGTTGAGGTTGCGGCTCTTACCGAAAAACAAAAAGAGTCACTTACCTGGGCTAAAGGCATCATAGAAGCTTCTAAAGCGAATGAGTCGGCTGAAAGCGCCACAAATTCAGCTGTGTTAACGGTCAAAAATCAAAAGAATCAGATCACCTGATGCAACCCTGCCTTCGAAAAAGACAAGATGCCCAAATGTCACCAACAACAGGACACTCACCAAGCCCTTCAATTAAGTGGGGAAGGAAAATCTAGTGATGGCTGTTATAGACAGAAGTAGTGAGTATGGATCCATCCTCATGGACAAATGGAGCCGTGTGCAATCATCCATTATGGCTCATTACCTCGATGTCCGTAGAGAAATGCCGGACACACCTCCAATCTGCCACGATGCAGGATGGCATCAGGGGAGAGTAAAGCTCTTATATTTCGGAGATGACAGATCAGTAGACCTGTATAAGGCTGCTCTGAGTCGAGCGGTTGAGGTGTGGCCGGGTGCCCAGTTGAATGTTGTCGAAAAAACAACATCCCTAGTCACCCTAGAGATCTGACATATTAGAAATAATAAAAGATTCCAATCCTGGTCTGCCGGCCCATAATTGGAGAATCAACAAGGTGGGTGAGGCGGATGGTAAAAAGCGGCAGGTCACTTTGATCCTTAACGCTGAATTCACCTCCCATATACAACGTGCTAGTGCAACCCTACAATATGGCTTCGAGACTATAGTCTTGAAGCAGGATATAGCTCACGGCTTTCTGGAAGTGCGGAGGTACCCACACCCATTATTTCTGGTGACTCCAACTCTAACAGAAGATCTGTAACATCCTTCTCTGAGGACGAAAGCTTTACTTCTGACACAGAGGGGCTGAGGGGAGTCTCCGGACTCTTTGACGCATCTGGCGGGGACACACTTCTCCATGATACGGACGAAGAGTTCTATAACACCCTTGTCGGGGTGGATGTTAATCTGTCAATTACCAATGATGGTACGAATTCTACAGATTAACTTCCATCACGCTAAAGCAGCCTCAGCGGCTCTATTGCTGCGCCTGTCCACAGGTGCAGTAGACATCGTCCTGATACAGGAGCCCTACGCAGTGGGAGGAAGGGTGTGCGGTATCAGGACACCCAACTTTAAACTGCTTGTGGCCAACTGCGAAGGCACTCCAAGAACCTGCATTTTGGCCAGGAATGATCTAAGTTTCTTTCTCCTGGCTAATTTAAGTGGTAAAGACCAAACATCTGCTAGTCTGGAGATCGGTAATCGCATATATTGGGTGGTCTCCAGTTACTTGCCTTATGAAGCTGCAGTACCGACTGCTCTATGTACTCAGGGAAGTAGTAGAAGAAGCAACGTCTGACGAGGACGAGCTGATTATTGGTGCAGACACGAACGCTCATCATACTATATGGGGTAGTAAGGATATAAACAATAGGGGTGATTCGCTTCTTGACTTTATTCTAACTACCAACAAAAGTATTTGTAACATAGGTAATAAGCCGACCTTTACAATTGAAGACAGACAAGAAGTATAGACGTAACGTTTGCTACTGACCGGCTGTCAGATAAAATTATCGGGTGGAATGTACTGGACGATCACTCATTCTAAAAACAAGGTACAAGGGTAAAACTAAACCCCAATGGTGGACTTCTGAGCTAACGGCTATGAAAAAGACCTGCAACAAGCTATTCAACAAGGCTTAATTTACTGGTGTCGCACAGTGCCTTGATTTCATATAAGAGGTGGCCAAAAATAGAAGGAGCCGTCGCAGGTGAATGAAATTTTGTATAAGTCGTTTTTTTCGGGCGGAAAGAATAAAAACGAAGTTTTGGAAAAATTTACTAAAAGACAGATATAGCCCCCATATATATGTTTTGTCCGATTTGTCCCTTTAGCGCTATAGAAGCTGTACTTTATATCCAATTGTTTTGAAATTTAGCATGGTAGAGTTTCTTGACCCATAGACCAGTATTGCCGAATTTGAAGAAAATCGGGTCAGATCTAGATAAAGCTCCATATATATATGTTTAGTCCGATTTGGCTACAGAACGAATCGTTTGTAAAGAAAAAGGCTCAAATTTTGAGGTTCACCTTCATTTTCAATTTTGATTTGTTTTTAATTTTCGTTTACTTTTTGGATTTTTATCACATATGCATTTTGAACTTAACAGTAAATGTTCAAAAAAGGATTTAGTTGACTTAAAATGACCCAAAACGGATTTCCGCCGAACATACTTAGGGTCTTAGGTCACTCCTTCGATGTGTTACACTTTTGGCTCGTAGCAAATGATATATACCCTCCTCTCTAAGGTGAGGGGATAAAAAGATTCACCAATAAAATTTGTGCAGAGCTGTGCAGCTGAGACTTATACAGGGTGGCTGATATGTATTGCAACCAACTTCAGGTTGCTATCATTTCTAAACCGCTAGTCTGATAGCTGACAGATTTATTTCAGTGACAGTTCATTTTATTGTTTACAAGCTTACAAAAGCATTTTGATCTATTGCATTCAGAAAAAAGTTATTCGTGATGGAATTCAAGCGTGATAGTGTGATTGCATTATATTTGGGTGGAAAAACACAAGTGGCTATCGTTTGAGCCCTCCAGCATTTAAATGTGAATAAACCTTTTGTTTCTCGTACCATTGCTCGTTACCGTGATACTGGCAGTGTTGCATCGCGTCCAAAAAGTGGACGAAAAAAAAACGGTAACAACACCAGAAATGATCCGAAAAGTGAAGGCCAGATTTGATCGAAATCCACGCCGCAGTGGTAGAAAAATTGCTCGTGAGCTGAACATATCGCGAGGACGGATACAACACATATTAAAAAATGAGCTTGGACTAAAGCCATTGAAGTTCCAAAAGTGCAAGAGCTCACCGATGCACAAAAAAAAGTTAGACTGGAAAGAGCCAAGGAGTTACTTCGCTTACACGAACGTGGCCAGTTACCGAATTTGGTTTTATCCGATGAGAAGCCATTCCAAATTGAGCAGTTTATGAACAAACAAAATGATCGGGTTTACTTGCCAAAGAGGTCAGCTGAAAATTTACACATTCAATTGGCCACCAGAACTCAAGAGCCGCCGATGGTAATGGTGTGGGCCGCCGTAACGGCCGATGGTCGCTCCCCGCTCGTATTCATCGACCATGGGGTCAAAATAAATACCGAAGATTATCGGGAAAATGTCCTAAAGGCAGTATTGAAGCCCTGGGCAGACAAACATTTCGGCCGCAGACCAACAGGACTCAGCACCATCGCACTCAGCACGCGTCAACCAAGTATGGCTTAAAAAGGAGGTTCCTCGCTTCATTTCTACCGCACAATGGCCACCAAGATCTCCGGATCTCAATCCGTTGGACTTTTGCGCCTGGGGCATTTTAGAGAGTAAGGTTCGCACTAAAAAATACCAAAGTATCGATCATCTCAAGACGGCGCTTCGCCGGGAATGGGCCAAAATACCGCAGAGCCACTTTCGTGCAGCGTGTGATGGCTTTGTCGGCCGTTTGAAGGCCATAATTCGTGCCAAAGGTGGCCAACTCGAACAAATCTAAACTGTTTCTAAAATTTTATGTTATTTCCGACATTTTTTGCTTTTCAATAATAAAATTTAAAAAATATAGCGCTTTACTTTGTTGCATTACATATCAGCCACCCTGTATATGTTCAAATACATACTTATAGCTAAAAAATATCAAAAAATTGGAGAGATGTTTTTTTTTTATTTTTTTTAATTGTCTACGCAAGTTTGTGTATATTGTCAAAACCTGACTTCACACCAGGCCTGTCTTCTTGCTAACGGTACATCACATATGAGCAATATTTGTAAACTATCTGAGTAACGCTACTAACGCTCTGAGTAAACAAAGACTGGATGCCTAAGCTGCTGCATCTGGCCCACTAGGGTCGGCCTTTCTATGCAGCCTAAAAGACCTTTCCAGTAGCGATATTCGTACTATCAATAAATTTGTATATCAATATGGTTTCGATGAGGGCCATTTCAGCCCGTGGTAACACTAGGGACCTAAACTGGTCTATGTGAGCTTGGCCAGATTTGTCTAGCTACCCTGCAGGTGCCGATTTCTGTCCATCTTTCGTTGGACTGCCTGATTGCCTCTTACCTAAGCCAAAGCTTGCACGTGGATAGTGGCGCACCAATATATGCAAATTCTTCGAGAATTTGTAATGTCGTCCCTTTCCTAGCAAGTTCATCGGCTTTGCAGTTCCCCGGGATATCCCTATGCCCAGGCACCCATCTCGTTAAGAGATCTGCGGCAGTCGAGGGCTGCTTGTGAATTTAGGGATGTTGCCTCCAGAGAATTGATGGCAGCCTGGCTGTCCGAGTAAATGACAACGCCAGTGTTGGTTACTATGTTGCGACTCAGCCACTTGGCGACTTCCCATATTGCCATTATTTCGGCTTGATAGACACTGCAGGTATCTGGTAGTCTGTGAGCTAAATCCAAACTAAGCTCTGCACAGTGTACTCCGAAGCCAACCTTTTCAACAAGCTTCGAACCATCCGTGTAAAAGTGGAGATGGTTTCTGTTACCTGGTATTCTTCCAACCCATTCATCTCTCTCATCAGTGATGTAATTTCTCTCGAAGGTGTACACAGTTTGTATATAGTCCACTCGGTCTGTTACCATAACACTACACTTTGATATCCTCATGTGACCGTAGTTTTTGTACCTCCACATTGATAGGCAGTTTAATCTTATTGCCGCTTTGGTTGCAACTTCTCTCGCCACAATATTAATCGGCAGTATATGGAGTAGGGCTTGTAGAGACTCGGTCGCTGTAGTCCTTAAGGCTCCGCTTATGCTCAGGTAGGCTGTTATCTGAACCTTTGTTAGTAGGTTGGTGATGATTAGTTTGTCAGTTGCCGTCCACCATACCACAATGCCGTATAGCAGTATAGGACAACCTACTGTTATATATATCCAGTGGACGATTTTAGGAGAGAGGCCCCACCGCGACCCTACAGCCTTTTTGCAGGAATATAAGGCGACGTTGGCTTTCCTTACACGCTTCAATACGTTAAGTCTAAATAACAGTTTTCTATCTAGAATTATTCCTAAAAATTTTGCACTTTCAGAAAAGACTAGATCTGTTCCATTTATGCGAGGTGGAGGGTCCACATGTGGGACTTTATTCATCCTAGTAAAGAGAACCAATTCAGTCTTGTTTGGGTTTATGTCTAAACTGCTGCTTCTGGCCCATCTAGCCAATTTGTTCAGAGCCACCTGTAGAATGTCTCGGAGGACATTTTCGAATTTGCCACTCACTGCGATTGCAACGTCGTCCGGTAGGAAGATTTCATTCACCGCTAGGTTCCAAATTAGTGGAGACAGTACTCCTCCTGGTGGGGTCCCTCTGTTTACAAACCTTGTTAGAGTTGTGGACCCAAGACATGCTGTTATGCGTCTTCTGTTGAGCAGACTTTGAATTAGCCAAATCAAACTAGAGTTAACTTTTAGATGTGACAATGCCGCAATTACTGCATCTGAGTGAATGTTATTAAAAGCCCCTTCTATGTCAAGAAATGTCACCATGGTGAATTCCTTGAAATGCAGCGACGATTCGATAGTGCTCACAAGTTCGTGCAGGGCTGATTCTGAAGACTTCCCCTTATTGTAAGCATGTTGGTTCACCGACAGGAGTTTTGTATCCTGGTTTTCCCTAATGAAATAATCTCAAAGGGCTGAAAACCTTTCAATAGGAAGGATGATAGGCTAATTGGTCTGAAGTCTTTTGGCCTAGTGTGTGATATCTTCCCAAACATTACTGACCCCAGTAGATTTAGCCTTGTTGAATAGCTTGTCCACCATTGGGGTTTACTTTTACCCTTGTACCTTGTTTTTGGACAGGCTTTTTTAAGGGAACTATTGAATTATGTGGTAATATGCTCGACCAGATTATCCAGACCGGCTTTGTCATTCGGTTCGTACAGAAGTTTGGAGCTGAGGACTTTCTTGAAATTCTTTTCATACAGGTGCCACTTTGTCTTTGTCACATTTCTGTGGACGGCAGGTTCAGGCGCTTTTTCCGCGAGTTTGAACTCAATATAATGGTGATCTGAGAATGAGTGGTCGTCCAGTACATTCCACCCAATAATTTTGTCTGACAGCCGGTCAGTAGCAAACGTTACGCCTAGTACTTCTTGTCTGTATTTAATTGTAAGGGTCGGTTTATTACCTATGTTACAAATACTTAGGTTGGTAGTTAGAATAAAGTCAAGAAGCGAATCAACCCTATTGTTTATATCCGTACTATCCCAAATAGTATGATGAGCGTTCGTGTCTGCGCCAACAATCAGCTCGACCTCGTCAGACGTTGCTTCTTCTACTACTTCCCTGAAGAGAGTAGTCGGTACTACAGCTTCATAAGGCAAGTAACTGGAGACCACCCAATATATGCGATTACCGATCTCCAGACTAGCAGATGTTTGGTCTTTACCACTTAAATTAGCCAGCAGAAAGACACCTAATTCTTTCCTAGCCAAAATGCAGGTTCTTGGAGTGCCTTCACAGTTGGCCACAAGCAGTTTAAATTTGGGTGTCCTGATGCCGCACACCCTTCTACTGCACATGTGGACAAGCGCAGCAATAGAGCCGCTGAGACTGCTTTAGCGTGATGGAGGTTAATCTGTAGAATTCTTACCGTCATTGGTAAGAATGACGGTAGTCGCGAAGCCATATTGTAGGGTTGCACTTGCACGTTGTATATGGGAGGTGGATTCAGCGTTAAGGATCAAATTGACCTGCCGCTTTTTACCATCCGCCTCACCCACCTTGCTGATTCTCCAATTATGGGCGGGCAGACCAGAATTGGAATCTCTTATTATTTCTAATATGTCAGCCGGGTTGGAGGGCTCTTCTGTAACCCAGGTGATGGCACTAGGGTGACTAGGGATGTTGTTTTTTCGACAACATTCAACTGGGCAACCGGCCACACCTCACCCGCTCGACTCAGAGCAGCCTTATACAGGTCTTCTGATCTGGCATCACCAAAATATAAGAGCTCTACTCTCCCCTGATGCCACCCTGCATCGTTACAGATTGGTGGTTTGCCGGCATTTCTCTACGGACATCGAGGTAATGAGCCATAATGGCTTATTGCACATGGCTCCATTTGTCCTTGAGGATGGATCCATCCTCACTTCTGTCTATAACGGCCATCACTAGACTCTCCTTCGCCACTTCATTGAAGGGCGTTGCGAGTGTCCTGTTGATGGTGACATTAGGGCCTCTTGCCTTTTTCGAAGGCAGGGGTTCATAAGGTTCTGTTGACTTTACTAGCCGTTAACACAGCTGAATTTGTGGCTCTTTCAGCCGGCTCATTGGCCTTAGAAGCATCTATGACGCCTTTAGCCCAGGTAAGCGACTCTTTTTGTTTTTCGGTAAGAGCCGAAACCTCAACAGCATCCAACTTCGTCAAAACTCTGAGCGCTATCCGGTGCTCATTGTGCTTCCATTTTGACGGTCGGACATGACGTTTTCCCCTCACCGTACCACCTGTTGTGAGTACTGGGGGGAAATTTTCACCATGTTTGGTGTGGTCGGCTTTGGCCAAGACCAACTGGCGGATAGTAGGACGATTGGGGAACCCCGCTCCATCGGAACGCGAAGGCATCCCCGTCAACGAATTTATTAATTTTTTTGTCTGTATTAGCCCGTAATAGGTACAACGATGTAGGCCTTCCAGACTGTGTACAGTTTTTTTTGCGATTGCGTAATAGGTACTGCGTAATAGATTTTAACTATCCGCTCTGTGCTAAACACGTCCGTTCACTACGAATATAGCAAGTTACTGGCAGCAATACCCTCCGCCAACAGGCCTGAGTATTTTCTAGGGTATAATATAATTGATCCATCTTTTGCTATTCCTTACTGGTTTATTTTGTTGTAGGATCAAATATATATTTATACCCTACACCACACTGTGGTACAGGGTATTATAACTTTGTGCATTTGTTTGTAACACCCAGAAGGAGAAGAAATAGACCCATCGTTTATTATACCAATCGACTTAGAATCACTTTCTGAGTCGATTTAGCTATGTCCGTCTGTCTGTCTGTCTGTCCGTCTGTCTGTCTGTCCGTCTGTCCGTCTGTGCATGTATTCTTGTAATCAAAGTACAGGTCGCAATTATGGTCCGATCTCGACGAAACTTTACACATATCTTTTTTTAGGCCCAAGGACGATCCCTATTGAATTTGGTTAAAATCGGTTCAGATTTAGATATAGCCCCCATATATATGTTAGCCGCGATTTGACATGTAAGCGCTGTAAAAACTTTATTTTATATCCGACCAGTATGAAATTCGGCAGGAAAAGGTTCCTTATTACATGAATGAACTCTGTTAAATTTGGAAGAAATCGGTTCAGATTTAGATATAGCCCCCATATATACATTACCCCCGATTTGACATATAAGCGCTGTAAAAATGTTATTTTATATCCGATCAGTGCGAAATTCGACAAAGAGAGGTTTCTTATTACATGAAGGAATACTGCTAAATTCGGAGAAAATCGGTTCAGATTTAGATTTAGCTCCCATATATATGTTACCCCCGATTTGACATGTAAGCGCTGTAGAGACTGTATTTTATATCCGATCAGTACGAAATTCGACAGAAGGAGGTCTTTTTACATGAATGAGTATTCAGGGAAGATCGGTTCAGATTTATATTGATTGTTCCTCCTGGATTGGTATCAAACCGCTATAGAAGTTGTATTTTACTTCCGATCATTAACATTTTCCAGAAAGATGTTTCTCAATTTAGGAACAAATATTGCTTAATTTAGCGATTATCGTTTCAGAATTAGATAATATGTTTCTACCCATTTACCAATTATTTCAAATTATTATGGCAATGACCCTTATCGCATTGTTAGGGAGGTGTAGGGTATTATATAGTCGGCCCCGCCCGACTTTCTGCCTTTCCTTACTGGTTTATATTTAAAAACTCAACTGCAAGACATATTGGGTTTAAAAGACATAATTTATATATAAATTGTTTGCTTTCGTAAATCAATTTTAGTCGCTTCTTATTCTAAAAAAAAAAATTATTATTAACTATCGCATTCGCTAAAGCCACTTTCGTTACATCACTAATAATCTATCTATATTCGCACTTCTCCACGAATGAAATTCTATTATTGATATCTTCCTTCGTCTAGATATTATGACAAGAGGAATTCGGTTCCTGGTATCCTCTATGACCCATATGTATGAGAGAAATTTGTGATTCTGATGAATAGGTTCGCAAATTGACATAGTCTGAGGCCGTTACCTAAAGTTGTGGTGTGCTTTGAGTGTTTACCTGCAGCATTTTAAATAAATTCTTTCATGCCGATTTTGGAGTCGAAATCGCCCAAAATTGTGAGGGTGTTATAGGCTGCGGTGTTCTGGCCAAGAGTCTGCAGATCATTATAGAATCAATCTTTGACTTATCTTCTGCTTCCTGTGTCTTTGTTGTGGAGTTTTCACAATCTATGGTTGTGTGGTGTGTAACCGAGAGCGGAATTACGATATTCTTTAGAAACTAGGAATACTCTTCTATTTCTTCCACATGTTCGTTTTGTACCGCAGTAATTCAGGCTAAATTCGTCCTTTTTATTTCTCCGCTACCGACCCATCATAGTTTCTGTAGAGGGAGTATATCTATAGCTTTCTCATTTGAAGTACAGTTTCTTGCATTGATCCTGCCCTTAACATAGTTCGTATAGGGCAAGTTCCGGAAATTAGGCCATTAATCTATTTCGTTGTGTTGGTCCGTATCGGGTATTCTGGTTATTTATGTTATTTCTTCTATAGTTGTGAACGTTCTGAACATGTTGTGTTTTATAAGGTGGATTGTTGGTCCAACGCTCAATCCAACTCCTTTCTGACCCAAGCTACGGACCGCCTCTGGCGGAGTATTTTACTGGGCTGCCAGTATTTGGTTTACAGTTTCCAGTTCCATTGTCTTGGGAGTACACATCTGACTTGAGGGACAGACACCTACCAATCGACCGCCTAATGAAAGGCAGACGTTGACTGGGTTTCTGAATTTGTTTGTTTTGGACCGCGGGTGGTGTTTGATTTCCCACCTACCTTACATATCTGTAGGACTCGCTCTATCCGCCATCTGAGGACGCGTCCGATGCAAACAATTCTGCAAGAATTTTAGTTTTATTATTTACAAATTGGATTACAAGCTATTCATGATTTTAATACAAAATCGAGGAAAAATTTATATCTTCGTGGTTAAATTTATTGACTTTAGCAACCTAAAAGATTAGTGAATGCTTTTTAGACGGCTTTTTATATAATCCCATAAAATTTATAAATGTGAGAGTATCTGCGAGAATTTGACAATTTGAAGTAGTTATAGAATGGACAATAGTCAAAAGCCCTATCAATTGATTTATATTTTGTTTAATTTCGTTCAGCGCATAATGCATATGAAATTCACACACTTCAAAATATGTTGATGTCCTTCCGATTTTCAGATGTACCATGGAAAACTACATACTTTTAAAATTCATCCAGCGCCATTCACGTCAAAATGAAAACTATTTTTCGACAAAATCATGGACTCTTTGCAACAATTTATACTAAGATTTTTTTCATAAATCGATGAATCTGATGCCTGATAATATAACTGAACATAGCCAATTTACACCTAGTACGAATTGTGAGGGAAAAATCGCTAAAAATTAATCAAATGTTTTTTTTTGAAATTTTGTATGTATGGCATTTCTGTTTGAGTTGCAATATTTTCGCGCTTTTTGGATATATGGCGCGTAATGAAAAAATCAATACACGCGATTTCCACGGCACTCGAAAAAGAATTGGAATTTTTTTTTGTTTTGCTGCGAAAGTACTGAAGCAACCTGAGCAACCTACGTTTTACTATATTTAAAATATTTTTCCTTTTGCCATAAAAATAGAAGATAGGAGAATAATCAAAATTGTCTTTTTTGTTATTTCTGAAAACTTCTGAATTCTCTGAAGAGTTCTGGACATATAGCATCTATGGATTTTCACAATACATTTGTTCTTCACGAATGTATTGAATATCTTTTAGATAAATGGATATGCCTCAAAAGCAATTGTTTTCCTTCATTAAGGGGCTCATTGTGTTAAGCTGAGTGACTATTAATGGCGTAGAAGTCACCCTCTCACAGACACGCATAGCTAAGTGAATCAGAGTTGCTTTACATGAATATAAATGTGCTCGCATCAAGAAGAAGTTTTACACACGTGCAAACACTCAAACCCAGCAAACACTTTGAAGAAAGTTATTCATAAACTCTCTAAAACAAGACATTTAGAAAATTTAGTAAAGAATTGTATACCATGCAACTAGGGTTGCCAGATGACCTGAATTGTTCACTGTACATTTGTACTAACGGCAAACGTTAATTGGAAAATTGTAAATATTTTGGGAACATTTTGCTAACAAATAAAGAAAAAGAACTGCGAATATCCGTATTAAAAACACAAATTATTTAATGTCCAAAAATTAAGATAAATGTAAATTTTAACTATAGTACAGTCTAAATTTTAAACCCTGTTTTTCAGGTAGGGTATAAACAGGATTTACATGGTATTATGACATTGTAAATTTGACATTGACTTAGATCACTTTCAGATTCGAATTAGTGTATCCTTGTAATCAAAGCCCAGATCGCAATATAAATCCGATCTCAACGAAATTTGCATACAGTAGTCGGCATAAGTATTTTGACGAAATAAAAATCTTGCATTTTTGACTTTAACTTTTAAATGGCTTTATAAAGAAGTCTTGTTTATTTTTTCCTTTTTTTATATTACTAATACAAATTTAAAAATAATCAAACAAACAGTTTTTCATAGAAACTTAAAAAGATATAAATTAATTAGTTAATTCATGGGTTGGCACAAGTATTTTGACAAGTATGTAATACTAAGAAAACATAGTTTAAGCTTAACAAAGGTAAGGTTAGGTTAGGTTGAAGAGAGGAGACGTTTAAACGTCTCATGTCCATGGACATACACTTAAGCCAGTGGTTAGGCCTGTTGTGCGCTCCTTATTTATGATCTTTTTATACCTCACGAGTTACAGAAAATCGGTACTAGACACGAATTTTCTCAGTATCTTCAGATCATATTCTCTGAGATGAGTCAAGTCTGGTAATATGTCGGACCCGAAATGTTGGGATCTTGCATGTGTGAATGCCGGGCAGTGGCACAGAAAATGTTCCATCGTTTCGATGTTTTCTCTGCATGCCCTGCATTCGTCGTTTCCTGCTAGTCCTATGCGATGAAGATGTGCTTGTAAGCTTGAGTGTCCCGTTAGAACACTCATCATCTTACTAATATCGATCTTGTTTAGTTTCAGAAGACTTCTTGTTTTCTTTTCATTTGGGTCACCCCACAGTATCTTTGCAGTTGCTCCTACTGTTGCGCTATTCCACACAGTTTTATGAGCCATCACTGCCCAGTGCTTCAACTCATTTTTCGTGGCTTCGAAAGGTTTCCAATTTTTCAAGTTTATTACTCGAAGTTCTCTGCCCTTTGAAGCCAAGTTGTTTGCCCGTTCATTTCCAATCACTCCGTTGTGTCCTGGTACCCAGCAAATACGCAATTGACAATGGGCTGAGTAATCATTTATCGTTCTTTTACAGTCCAACACAGTTCTGGATTTGACCCTTTCCGATGTTATTGCTTGAATCGCCAGTTGACTATCATTAGCATTATCCTGTTGCAGGATAAAAGTATCCTGCAACAGGATAATGCACCATGTCGCAAAGCCCGGGCGATAAGTAACTTTTTGAAGAATGTTGGTGATACGGCCTTGGACTAGCCACCTCAAAGTCCAGACTTAAATATTATAGAAATCGTCTGGTCTCTCTTGAAACGCAAAAAACAGTTTCGTTAAATAAAACCAGAGGGGGACAATTTCTGAGGTCACTTCCCTTCGGAATCAGATATTTCCAGAGATTCTTCAAAATTTCGTGGATTCAGTACCGAGTACATTTTATTAAATTGTTCTTCATTTCTTTACTTTTGTTAAGCTTAAACTATGTTTTCTTAGTTTTACATACTTGTCAAAATACTTGTGCCAACCCATGAATAAACTAATTAATTTATATCTTTTTAAGTTTCTATGAAAAATATTTGTTTGATTATTTTTAAATTTGTATTAGTAATATAAAAAAGGAAAAAATAAACAAGACTTCTTTATAAAGTCATTTAAAAGTTAAAGTCAAAAATGCAAGATTTTTATTTCGTCAAAATACTTATGCCGACTACTGTATATATTTCTTTTGCCCCAAGGACGATCCCTGATAATCTTCGGAAAATATAAGTTATAATTTCCTTTTGATATTCATGAAATTTTGTGAATAGTATTTTATTCTGCCAGCAAACATCGGTTACATCGGTACACTTTTTGACTAAAGTATTTTTTGAAGCGAAATGCAAAATGAGTTGAATATACATCGATTTGGAAACAAATAGTCTAAAAAATCATGCTCTGTCATCTTTAATATCTTAATCGTAAAAGCGCTAAGTCCATATATCAGTTGTAAAAACATAAATATACGGTAAGTATTTTGCCTCTTCTGTAAAATTTTAAATATTGGACTTAGCGCCTTTACACTGTTAGGTCGCGATATGACAATCCTAAGTAAGTAAAATTTTTTGAGACCTTTTCCAAGACTCAACTATGCATATTTAGTATTAAAATTTTGTACCAGAAAACCACAGATATATGGCATCGATTTGACATCCAAGCGCTAATCTCTGTAAAATTTTAAGAAAATCAGGAATTTAGACATTGCCCTTTCGATTTTTTTTTCAAAGTACCATATACTCGTAAGCGTTATTTTACACCCTTTGGTATCAAAGGGCTACCGAAGTTTTATTTTATATCCGATCAATGTGAAGTTCAGCAGAGGTACAATTTTTGGTGCAGAAACCCACTAAGGCATGATTAAGAAAAATAGCGAATAGAAGCTTTATTTTATATCTGATCAGTATTAAATTTGAAAGAGAGGAGTTTCTAGATTCGTGAACGAGGCCTACAAATTTGAAAATAGGTTCACATTTAGATACGTTTATGTAAATAAATGTAATTCTTTAAAATAAATCAAATATTGCTACTTAAAATATGTTTTTAATTTGTTCAGTATTTTTGTTTAAATTCAGGATATTTTTGGTGAGTGTTCAGTAATTTCACTTACACCACATGGCAATCCTACATCCAATATTAAGTTGGGGTATACTACTTTTTAATTCCGTATGCAAACCTTGAAATATTGATCTGACAGCGTATAAAGTATACATTAGGGATATATAATTTTTTGCAATTTTTTCAGATATCAAAAATACCACCGTTTGAAGCATGAAAAAATATTAAAAAATATGGTGTCACTTTTCCTCTATCGTGAAAAACGTTTCCGCACCGAAAGCGTTGACGTTTTGTTTTGTATTTATCAATTTTTTTTATTTCTACAGTAACTCTTGTCTTAAATAAGTTATTTGTTGTTTAAATCTAATATAGTCTTCAATACCAAATCATTTTTTATAAATCTAAACCAAAAATTTCATCAAATCGCGATATTTTAAGAAAAAAAGTACCTGCACCACGGCGATTAAGGTGGTGCAGGATATATATCCACTATGTAAAATCATACGCACATTAAACTTAAAATTTATATCTTACAATTCCTAGTGTTGACGCGAGTTCAACAGCTTTTCATAAGGAAACCATCCCCTTGCTTTGAATGCTTTCGTTCTCGAAACACTCATTTTTATTTATAAAAAAAAGCTGCTCAAGAAGAGCTTCATTCTCTTAATGTATTTATTTATCTCTCACTCTTGAGGAGCATCAGCTGTATTTACTTTACTTTTGTTTCATCTTCACATGCATTATTTACCTTAAGTATTTTAATTCTACATATTTATTAGAATAGTTCACGAAGAACTGTAACCAAATACATTATTTATTTTTATGTATTTTCAAACTAACGGACATCATAGTTTTCATAAAATATGATTTTTAGTTTTTAAGTTAGTTAAGGTTTTACATTTAAAGGAGTTGGTCGTGTGGACCGCTCCAACTAAGTATAAGCTTTGATCTCAAAGGAGAAGGTTGCAAACCCTCTCCTAATAAAATCATAATCTTGAAGATAGAACAGTTGTCGTTTCTTTTTACAAAAAAAAAGGCAACGGCTTCGCGCTACATGTTCGACTATTGTAGCCAAGCCAACTATCAATCACCCCAGTTCGAATACTGGAATTAACATATGGTCCATTCGAGCCTCCTAATTTGGTGTTAGGAGCAGGTGTTCCAGCGACAACGGTCGCTAACAACAACGGTGGTAGATTTCCGAGCAAATCTCCACAACAAAAGCCTACATTGGGTCAGCGGCAGTTGATTTTCTACGTACGGAAACAACTCCAGCAACAACGCAAGCAAAGTGGCAACAGGCAATTGGTTTTCTGCACACGAAAACCCCATCTTCATCCGAAACAACAACAACAGGGCAAGAGGCCCACGACTGGCAGACGGCACGACAACCATAACCCCAAACGAGGAAAACAAGCAACAACAACAGGGCAAGAGGCCCACGACAGACATCACTTTATCTACGACCTCAACCGAGGAAAACCACAACGAACAACAAGACAAGACGTCCATAGCGTCAGTCATTTCATCTCAAAAACTACTCCAACAACAACGGCAGTAGTTTGGCAATCATCAATATTCTCCGCGAGCGAGAAAAGAAATTAACCAACTGCAGTGTTCTCCACGATCGAGAAAATAACCCACAGACGACAAGGGGTCATAGCGGCAGTCATATTCATTAAGAAGACACTCCATCCCGAAGGGCAAGTGCGCACATCAGGCAGATCCCGAAACCTTACGAGAAGGTACTGGATACACAAAGCATAAATAAATAAATATAGGATTGGGTATGTACAAATGTGTTATTTGGTATTTTGGTGATCATTCAAATTCATAGGCTGCGCATAGCAAAACTAATACAAAAAGGTGGTGTTTTATGAGAGAGCCAACAACGTCTCGCAAAATAAAAAAAAATCAAGAAAAATACATGATACGCTTCTCTTAAATTGGTCTCGTTAAAATCTCTCAAAACTCCCAAAAAGTGTTTCGCACAAAATAACAACAAGTTTAACTACATAACCACAACGTTTATACATACATACATGCGCGCAAATGAACAGAAAAAACAACTAATACAAAAACAACAAGTGTCCAGTAACAAATTACCCCCCCACCCCAAATTACTCCAAAAAAAAACCTTTAAATCCCACAAATAATATTACTTCCCATTTTTTGAAGGGGGATGATCCAAATGGCCAACATTTGGAAATATTTTAATTTCCCCACGAATTTCAAAAATGCCCAGGTTTCATAGCTTCCAGCTTTTTCTTGCCTTCGCCTTAATCGACTAATTTTGACATCGCAGCCAAACAGCATACAATTAAATGTCATCGACGAAAGAGAAGACAACTCAATTAAAAACAAAGTGTAAACAAACAGATCGGTGAAAAGACAAACGTGATAATTAAAGAAATTAAACATAAAAACGAACAAAATACTGATAACTAAGAACATAAAAAACATAGAAAAACAGCAAATCAAGCAATTAAAAAAAAATATAATATTTATAATAAGTTTGTTTCTCCCCGCGGGTGTTTGTGTGTGCATATTAGTTTGCCGGCATAAAGGCTCTATGCTGCGTGCAACAACAACAAATACAAAAATAGTTAACATTCCCACAAAAAATGTGTTAAACATTTATTGCTAAAAATAAATTGAGAATCGCAGTGGAGAAGAGCGGAATTTGGACGCCGTTATTTCGTCGTAAAAGAATTTGGACATAAAATAAATAACGAAAACGAAGTGCCGTTATTAGTATTTCCATAAATTGGTACATACCAGCTATACTGATATTGTTTACATACGGGTATGCCCAACATCTGGTATAATTTATGCAATGAAAAAATAAAATAATTAAATAAAAAAAACTTAATTTCGTCGCTAACGACAAAATTTTAAATATTTTTTCGAAAAATTTGAGTTTTGAACTGCATTTAGAAGATACACCGACATTGGAAAAAATAGATAGCCATGGCCGCCATTACAAAATTTACGTTTGATTATCATCGAATCGTCTCATACTGCGAGCAATGTACCCCCAATGCTAAAATGTTTTCGGAGCAGTTACTCAATATAAATAAATTAGAACAGATGTGGCACCAACTCCTCTACAGTTATGAAAATATGGTTTTAACAGACGAAAGGGAAGAATATGACTTCAACGACGTCAATTCTCAGATGTTCGAAGAGGCTAGTAATATTTATCAAGCGTGCAAAGCCGAAATAATTACAAGGAGTTGCTTCAACTGGCCAGAATTTCGAAATAGTTATGTAGCACTTGCCACAAGTAATCAAAATTTGTCCTCAAACACTGAAGTTAATGAAGTTAAAGTTGATAATGGAGATCTTCGTTATATAGCTAAATCCCAGCCCCTTCAACTTCAGTTGGAAACTGATATTATTTCTTTCAACCAGTACAAAATACAAGATTCATCGATTAGGAATGAAAATTTTAAATCACTGTCGTCCAGTGAGAAGGAATATTCAGGGAGGAGTACATATGATTCGAATTGTCTTTCGTCATATCCTTCCACGAGATATGATGAAGTGGGTGAATCAAAGCTTCTCGAGGAAGCACACAACACAACAAATAACCCGTTTTATGAGAAACATACTCGCATAAGTCCTCATGACGAAGGCGTACTTTCAGCTGATGATAAACGAAATAAAATCGCGTTAATGTCAAATTCAGAAATTAACGAAACAAAGAATGCTCTTTCTACCCAACTTAAATGGACGAATACTAATTGCGAATTATTAAACATGGAGCCGTTAGTGAATCTTAAACCAAAAGGCGTCTTTAATTTGAACCAAATACAGAATAATATAATTTTAGCACAACATTTTGAAGCACGGTTCAAAATAAATATTAAGCAGGTTTGGTTTCCCCACCTCTTTTCAAAATGGATCATCAGGAAGACGAACATAGGCAAAAATCCGAAAGACGTGACAAGTCCTAAGTGT
Organism: Eudasyphora cyanicolor; assembly: GCA_963930755.1. Taxonomy (NCBI): domain Eukaryota; kingdom Metazoa; phylum Arthropoda; class Insecta; order Diptera; family Muscidae; genus Eudasyphora; species Eudasyphora cyanicolor. The sequence continues at coordinate 100,345,451 of OZ005737.1, forward strand.
GCCAATTTACGCCACTATAGGTTAGATGAAATATAAGTGACTTCTCGCCTCAGCAGCAAAATTTGTTCACCCGAAATACCAATTAACCATTTGTGTATATTTCTTTCTATATTTATTTTCAGGCTTTATGGATGTTTGATATGAATGGAACTCATCATCAATCAGAGCCTACCATCAACTATGACTTACCACATCAATCGTCCACATGGAGCAATTCGCTGCAACTTTGAGGCGGGAGTATGTTGACGCGAGTTCAACAGCTTTTCATAAGGAAACCATCCCCTTGCTTTGAATGCTTTCGTTCTCGAAACACTCATTTTTATTTATAAAAAAAAACTGCTCAAGAAGAGCTTCATTCTCTTAATGTATTTATTTATCTCTCACTCTTGAGGAGCATCAGCTGTATTTACTTTACTTTTGTTTCATCTTCACATGCATTATTTACCTTAAGTATTTTAATTCTACATATTTATTAGAATAGTTCACGAAGAACTGTAACCAAATACATTATTTATTTTTATGTATTTTCAAACTAACGGACATCATAGTTTTCATAAAATATGATTTTTAGTTTTTAAGTTAGTTAAGGTTTTACATTTAAAGGAGTTGGTCGTGTGGACCGCTCCAACTAAGTATAAGCTTTGATCTCAAAGGAGAAGGTTGCAAACCCTCTCCTAATAAAATCATAATCTTGAAGATAGAACAGTTGTCGTTTCTTTTTACAAAAAAAAGGCAACGGCTTCGCGCTACATGTTCGACTATTGTAGCCAAGCCAACTATCAATCACCCCAGTTCGAATACTGGAATTAACACCTAGTCTTTTTCGCTTATTTTAACTTTAAAAATACATATGTCAATGTATAGCATGTTTATATAATAATTCAAACATCATAATTTTTAAAAAATAAAAGTAAAAAAAATTTGAAGCACTTTAGAAATCGCTTTCGGAGCGAAACTTTTTTCACCGAATCAACCTTAAAAACTGTTTTTTATTATCAGAACAACAATCCCCACATGGTACTGGAGTGGTATTTTGCACTCAAAAAAAGTTATATCCCTAGTATGCATATGTTCTTGATCGTCATAAAAATCTAACACGATTTAGCCATGCCAATATGTCTGACAGTTAAAATCATACTGCAGTCCTTAATAATGGAGCTTGTTTGATAAAACTTGGTAGTTGCAGATTGTTTGCGATTTAAAATTGCCGTAACGGTTCAGGGTCGATATAGCTCCCCTATAGAAGCCCCACCAAAATATGCTTTTTAGGCCATAAAACCATACACGCTGAAAAAAATCGCTTCTGTAATATATTGGCTCAAATATATTCTGCTTGAAACATATATCGCTCGTTTCGAAAGAGAACGTCACATTTTAAGTTATGACATTTGACTTATGTGTGATTTAAATGATCTATACACAGAAAGAAAAATCCCGGACTAAATGCAAGTAAAATATTCTTATTTTAAGCCGAAATCGTACTTAAAATTTTAAGTACGTTCGTACTAAGTATTTCTGAAAACAAGTACAAATCGGCTTACTTTAAAAAAATCAAGCGCAGAAAGGCTCACTATAAGTATATAATACTTGAAAACAAGTAAACATTTCTTAAAAAGGAAAATTAAGCCTAATATGGCTTAAATAAAGAAGAAAAAGCTTACTTTAATCTCTGAGAGGCAGAATAAATATAGATCACAATAAAATTACCCTCTCAACCACTATCATAGAAGTGGCTGATGCAACATCAAACATACTCGCATATAAATCGAGGAGATGTATATGTAAAAACATTTGTGCGCAACGATATTCAATTGGTTTCTCGTTCAAGCATGTTTGTGAATACATTACTTGGCGAGATTCTTTTTAATTTGTGAGGACACTAGTTGTTAAAGATTCTTGTTCGTTTTGTTGATGCTATCCCTTATATGTTTTGGTTTTAAATCGAATAATTACAGTCAAACTTTTACTTTTGCTGTCAAGCAATTGTATTTTGACATAACATTTGAAAATAATTTTCATTGTTTGCAATATAGAGCCAAAAATGGTGTAATATAAATGGTACACACAAAGACAATATAATTTAAGAAGACATTCCTTCCTGTAGCGAGTAATTGTCAGTTACGAACGAATAGGAAATTGATTTCAACGAGTAAGGTTTTTCGCGGATTTTCAGAACGTTTTTCCCAAATTTTTTGTAATTGTCACAATTAAAAAATTAATATTAATCGATAAGTGCAAAAAAATTCAAGCTAAGTTCGCGGAAAACAGTTTTTTCGCGTGTGACAATTCATTCCTATTCGTTCGTAACTGACGGATTTTGACATTTCGGCCTAAAGGAATGTCTTTTTATATTAATTTGTCTTTGGGTGCACATACATAAAACAAACGAAAGCAAAAAAAATCAAGTATGAATAGGCTTAAATCAAGTATTGATTAGGATTAAATCAAGAATTTATCAGACTTATATCAAGTATTATCAGGCTTAAACCAAGTATTTGTCAGGCTTAAATAAATCAAAATTTTCTTCATTTAAGCCCGTTATTCACTCAAATCAATCCCATAAAATTCTTAAATCAATCGCTTTATACTTGAAATGAGAATATTTCGTCTTAAAATCATGCCTACTCAGGCTTAATGAGCGCTAAGATTAAGAATTCAGGGCTTGCAAATACGTACTTGATTCAAGTATTTTGTACTCGGTTTAAGAAAACCCGTACTTACCGTACTTTTGACACCGCTACGGCTTGATTCAAGTACGGATTACTCATTTTTTCTTTCTGTGTACAAAAATAACTCTTTTGCAGAATGGGATGGCATATCTTTTAACGTGCGCCACACATTATTGTCTTCATCAGAAATCAGCCCAATCATGGATAAGTTTGTAGATATTGAAATGTAGGACAATTTAGCATAACTAACTCAAAAAAAAAATTTTGAGTTATGACGTTCTTTTTCTAAATGAGCGATATATGTTTTGGATATACTCGAAATATATGCTATTTGACACACACAAATATTATATGTTTGGGAAGATGTTGTCCAAAACAAATATTTATTTGCATCCTAATTCTTTTATTTGGATTAATTTGTTCGAAACTAAGTTTTATTTATATATTTTACTAGCTGACCCGGTGCGCTTCGCTGCCCTCAAAGTTGATATTACGGCAGTGTTTTCGAGTCATCCATATTGCACTTAAATGCACAAATTTCGAGTAGTGCAATACCCGTCAAATCACAATGGGAGGCTACGTCGCTCATTCTCTGTTGGGGCATATAGATTGCTGTGAAATACAGTCATACCAATTAGTACGCGCAACGATGCCGCATGCGCGTAGCCACGCCTCTAATCCGATATCTCCCAATTTTGTTGAGTCACGTGCTAAGTTTGAAGGTACTTGAATACTAAACACACTTCGTCAAGCGTTAATCTAGATATAATGGTCTCCAGTTATTTCGTTTTCAGCAAGCGTGTCGTATGCACAGATACTTCCACTGACCAGCTTTTTAATCGGATTCTGTAGATACAATTTCGAATATTGCGTTCTACATTTGTTATTTATATGGGGGTGTCATGTCAACTGTTTCCATCGTTCCATCGTGGTACCAAGGTCAGAAGCCAAATTTCGAAACCATGGCTGATTTAGTGATCGAAATATTGAATTTTGAAATTTCAGGTTGTGTAGGAGTACCCACTGTTAATACGATGCCAGTTTTTGGTTCGATCATTGGTTGTGGTTCGAAGGTTACACACCCATTTTTACAGGCTAGGTGCAATATTGCAGGAAATATTATATATTCAGATGTCATGTTTCACATTTCCGGTTGTGTGGGCGGTGCCACGCCCACTGTTACTATCACGCCAGTTTCGAGAATTTTGGTCCAATAGCAATTAAAATATTGCTTTTCCGAATTTCTGGTAGTGTGGGTTAGATAGGGTCGATGCCCAACCAAGAAAAATAAGTTGCGTTTGTCACCCCCTAGATTTGAAGATTATTCAAAGACAATTTCAGAAAAAAATTTTTTAATTTTTTTGGTGCACCCTACATACCGCCCTTTTAGTTTTCTTTATCCTGTGTTGCTATCTGAAGTCCGATCGTAACGGGATGTATACCGTTGTTCACGTTTTGGAAAGGGCTATATTTCGTCCACTGGCCATTTTTGACTCCGAGGTCAAATTCGATAATTGACCTCTATTATCTCGTTTTCTACCCCCCTTGTTTTGGACTTATTTTGAAACGATAATAAAGGCAATTAAAAATAATTAAACTTTTGTCTTTAAAGTACTCAGTTTTATTCATAAACAAAAAAGTTACATAGGGTTTAAAATTGTAAAATATATGCTGGAGTCAAATTCGACTAGTTTCTTTTGACCTCGTTTTCTGTCTCTCTCTGACACACACATGAATAACCCAATGCCACAAACGCACAATCACTATGGCAGTTCGGTCCAGCATCAAAAAATTAAATTTGCGGGATTCTCTAGCAAATGTTGAAGCTTTTTAAGGAAGAATAAAATCACTTTGTTTTCACATTCACCCTACACTCCACTAAAATAGTATTTTTGCCACTGACTCCATATTTATTACCCTATCTTTACGTATGATACCTCGTGGATCATCTCTATAAGGTCTACTTTTCTTCCATACGTCACTTTGGATTTCTTACCAGATTTTCTACTTTCACTATAAAGGGTGGGCCATTTAAAATTTGAATTACCGATTACCTTGCATTGTGATTTGAGTCCATTGGATTATTTTCGGTGGGAACCCATTAAGGATAAATGCTATGCAAAGCATCCAAAGACAATTGAAGCGTTGAAACATGAAAACTAATGATGATTTCGTTTGTGTAAAAAAATTTTAAAATTTTTCTACATTTTACACTAAAACCGCATTTTTAGGTTAGTTTGTAAAAATGGTGCAGCCGTACGAACGGGTTTGTAAAATTATTACACTCCGCAAATGCGAAAATATCTATTTTCCACACTCAGCCCAGTCCACGATGTGGAGTGTTGTACCGTCAAAAACCAAACTTCAGAACCAAGCCTAATTGAAAGCGTACATGCTTAATGCACTATCAAATGGTTGCGCTATAATGTAGGAATGGGTTTTACTCACCGCACGATTTTTGTTCGATTGTTCGCATGCAAAATGCGAAATTAGCAGTATGTGCAGGGGGAATTTTTAAAATGTAGCAACATGATGTAGTGATATTATTTTTCACCATAAGTTGCCATTGAAGAGATTCGACTCGAAGCAATAGAATATGTGCTGAAAAATTGGGATGAGCGGATGAGGTACTGCCGAGCCAGTCTTGATAGTCATATGAATGATTTTGTGTTTCATTATTAAATGAAAAAGTTCAACATTTCCATAAAAAAACAGAAATTCGAAAAAACTATCAGTAAATTTTTTTTATAGCTGATTCAAATTTTAAATGTATTCATAAGCAAATAAGTTATAGAGAATTATTAATAAAATGTTATAGACATGATTAATTTGTTTGAACACCATATTTAACTTACATACAAATGCCTTCCCATGTGTTTCAAAATAAGTGTTATTTACGGGGGTTGAAAATCAAATAACTGAAGTCACTAGTAAAAATTTACTTCGGATTCAAAACTGAAGTAAGGAAGAAGTGTGGTCGTTGTCAAGAGATGATCATCGACGTATCATACAAAAATATCATACTAGATTAAATCAGGAATTAGTGAAAAAAAATTATATTGGTGGAGTGTAGGGTGAATGGGAAAACAAAGTGAATGTATTCTTATATTCTTCCTTAAAAAAGATTCAAAATTTGTTAGAGAATCCCGCAAATTTAATTTGTTGATGCTGTAAAGAACCGCCATAGTCGTTGTGTGTTTGTGGCATTGGGTTATTCATGTTTCTGCGAGAGAGAGTGAGATAGAAACGAGACCAAAAGAAACTAGTCGAATTTGACCTCAGCACATATTTTACAATTTTAAACCCTATGTAACTTTTTTGTTTATGAATAAAACTGAGTACTTTAAAGACGAAAGTTTAATTATTTTTAAATGCCTTTATTATCGTTTCAAAATAAGTCCAAATAAGGGGGGTAGAAAAAGAGATAACAGAGGTCAATAATCGAATTTGACCTCGGAGTCAAAAATGGCCATTGGACGAAATATAGCCCTTTCCAAAACGTGAACAACGGTATACATCCCGTTACGATCGGACTTCAAATAGCAACACAGGATAAAGAAAACTAAAAGGGCGGTATGTAGGGTGCACCAAAAAAATTAAAAAAAATTTTTCTGAAATTGTCTTCGAATAATCTTCAAATCTAGGGGGTGACAAACGCAACTTTTTTTTATGACCCTATCTAGTGTGGGTGGTACCACGCCTACTGTCACAATCATCAACACGCGTACTGCTACCAATGCACAAATACTGAGTATGGCCGATCTTACTGCAATAGTACTCAAAATATAGTATTTGTAAATTTCAGGTTGTGTGGGCGGTGCCACACCCACTATAACTGTCACACCTGTTTATCGTTCCATCACGAATACTGGTACCAATGTTACATATACCAAATTTGGAGACTCGTAATATAGCATTTTTAAATTTCAGGTTGGGTGGGCGATGTCACGCCAACTAACACTATCACCCTAGTTTTCAGCTACATAAAGCGTACTGGCACCAAGGTCACACATACCCAATTTCGAGAATTTTGCTCCAATAGTATTCGAAATATTTCAAATAGGAATTTTAGGTTGTGTGGGCGGTGCACGCCCATTGTCACTATCACCCAATTTTCAGCTACATGACGCGTAATGGCACCAAGGTCACACATACCCAATTTCGAGAATTTTGCTCCAATAGTATTCAAAATATTTCATATTTGAATTTTAGGTTGTATGGGTGGTGCCGCGCCCACTTTCACTGTTTCCCCGTTTTTAGTCCTGCGACGCGTACTGGTACCAAGGTCACACATACCCAATTTCGAGAATTTTGCTCCAATAGTATTCGAAATATTTCATATTTTAATTTTAGGTTGTATGGGCGGTGCCACTCCCACTGTCACTATCACCCCCGTTTTTGGCTCCATGATGTGTACTGGTACCAAGGTAACACATATCAAATTTGGAGTATTTTGAACCAAAAGTACCCAAGATATTCCACTTTTAAATTTTACATTGTATGGGCGGTGCCACGCTCCTTTGCCCAATCAAAACCGAATATAGCTGCGAACCTTCCACACACCAAAAGATATTCTCATGCAAAAATTCAGCAAAATCTGTTCAGCCGTTTTCGAGTCCATCGCGTACCAATGAACACCATTTCATTTTTATATACATATATAAGATTTATATATAACTATTAAAATTTTTTTAAAAAAATAAGGTGAAATAAAGTATCGCATCATTCACAATGGAAAAATGGAAAACTAATTAAGTAGCGATTTTTCTGTCGGCTTATAATTCATCAAAAATATTCAACACTTTATATTAAACAAGTAAAGACGGATTAAGTTCGGCCATGCCGAATCTTGACGAGCCACCATGGATTGCATGTAAATGATTACGGGTACTAATAAACACAAATTTCAGCCCAATTCGTTCAAATTTGAGGTTTTTTTTTGGCGTTACGAAGTCAAATCTAGAATTACCTTTGTATGGGGGCTATATCAAAACATGGACCTATGACTACCGTTGTTCGTGTGGATGATACAGGGTATAAATAAACTCCAGTCACCAATTTTCATCCCGATCGGTTGACATTTGTTTTCTCTATGATGTTAAGTAGTTAAATCGGGGAGATGCTATATGTGGGGGCTATATCCAAAGTTGGACCGATATTGCCCATTTTCAAACCTAACATACCTGCAGATAAAAGAAGTAGATGTACCAAATTTCTGCCACATATCTCAAATATTTAGATTGTAGCGTGATTACAACAGACGGACATGGGTAAATCGTTTTAGAATTTTACGACGATTTATAATATATATACTTTATGGCGTCTCAGATCAATATTTAGTGGTTTTATAAACGGAGTGACAAAATGAATATACCCCCATCCTGTGGTGGAGGGTATAAAAATATATTTTGGAATACGTTGTATGTAGACGTATAAATTAGGTACGGTCCTTAAAGGGAGAGGTAACGTTTGTAATTTTTTTTGGAAATTCTTAAAAGAAGAAACTCTTAAAAATATTGTGTGAAAATTTTAGATTAATCGGAGCAAAACTAACCAAGATACATCAGTCTAAGCAACTGCGCCTAATACGAGACTCAGTATATCTGAAAAACTTTAAAGAGTTGTTCCCACAACCCAAGTTTTCAAAGTCGGTGTCCATCATATCTTCAAAGCTACTGCACCGATCGTTTTGAAGCACTATATCTGTACATAATTTACGAGGTAACGCTGGAGATTTTTTTGTAAATTTATAAATATTTGTTATTTTACAATAACAAATTAGCCGATTTTTTTTTCGCAAAAATCGCGTTTTCACTTCGAAGTGTTTCCTAACGAAATAATTTTGGTTTTTTGATTTCAAATGATGCATCACCGAGTTATGATGGATCATGAAATTCAACTTTTTGCTGAGGCGCTTCCGAATAATTGCTGCCATTGCCATATTTTTTAATATTTCTTCCTGAAACCTTTGCACAATATACATACTTCGAAAGTTATACTATCCGAAATTCATAGTATTGTACTGGTCGAAACGATTTATGGGTCTGACTTGTAAGCGTAAAATTTTGGGTTAATTTTTGTTACTAATAAGCAAAAATAATTTTTTTTTTTTGTCAAAGTTTATTTTTGTAGAAATAAGAGCAAATTTTCCAATTTCAAGAGAAGTGACTGATTTCATCGCTACAACTTTTTTATCGATGTGACTATACGATCAAATAATGAAAATACAACAATTGAGCGTGTAACGATCCGCTTCAACACATTGTTCCGACCGTGCTCAGGGCTAATAGGGGGTTTTTTTGCAAGAAGGAATATGTCAAGATCGACTACAGAATATTTAAGATTTTAGGAAGCAACAATTAGGGATGAATCGACGCATTGTTCACTAGTTGTAAAGAAAAAGATCTACGGTCACTTAGAGCAGTCCGGTGTTAATTCCGCTCCTTTGCCAGCACGGGGCAAAATCGCCTTTTTTGATATATTTGAATCGAAAGAAAATATATATGGAACACAAATTTTTAAATATTTTATATTTCTTAGCAAATAAATTTTATTTGAAAATCAATAAAATATATTTGGATCGCATATATTAATATATTACAACAAATTATATTTGCAAACTAAATTTCTCAAATAAAATATGTGTTTAAATACAAATAAAATTATTATTTAGGAATTTTGCCAAATATATTTTATTTAAAAAAGATTTCCAAAACTTTTGCTGAGTTTTTCAAATTTCAGTTTAAATTTTTCCTTGGTTTCCAATTGTACCTCCCATTTATGATACCATATGTAGCATTACCTTCTGTTTTAAATCAATCATTTAGAATTTCTGAGTATGTCAAGCCATCAATAATTGTCAATTCTCTAAGTACTTTATATTGACCCAAGATTATATGATTTCAATTATTATTTTTTACGAACATTAAAAATTTCTAAAAATTTAACTTTGATTTACTGAAAAATTTGACACAATTTATGTATTTTATGAATATTTAAATGCAAATAAATATTTGTTTCACAAGTAGCAGTCACATTAAGATGTAAACAAATATTTGTTTAGAACAAAATCTTCCCAAATACACAATTTTTGTATGTACCAAATATTACATGCTTAGAGTCTACCCTAAACATATGTATGTTTCAAGCCGAATATGTTTGGGACAATATACTACAGAAGCGATTTTTTTTCAGCGTGAGTAAGCCGCCCTAACATGCCGACTAACTTTTTGTCACACCACATACCTCCTTACCTGGGCTAAAGGCGTCATAGATGCTTCTAAGGCCAATGAGTCGGCTGAAAGAGCCACAAATTCAGCTGTGTTAACGGCTAATAAAGTAAAACGAATCAGATCACCTGATGAACCCCTGCCTTCGAAAAAGGCAAGAGGCCTTAATGTCACCATCAACAGGACACTCACCAAGCCCTTCAATGAAGTGGTGAAGGAGAGTCTAGTGATGGCTGTTATAGACAGAAGTAGTGAGGATGGATCCATCCTCAAGGACAAATGGAGTCATGTACAATCAGCCATTATGGCTCATTACCTCGATGTCCGTAGAAAAATGCCGGGCAAACCACCAATCTGCAACGATGCAGGATGGCATCAGGGGAGAGTAAAGCTCTTATATTTCGGTGATGCCAGATCAGTAGACCTTTATAAGGCTGCTCTGAGTCGAGCGGGTGAGGTGTGGCCGGGTGCCCAGTTGGATGTTGTCGAAAAAAACAACATCCCTAGTCACCCTAGAGCCATCACCTGGGTTACAGAAGAGCCCTCCAACCCGGCTGACATCTTAGAAATAATAAAAGATTCCAATCCTGGTCTGCCGGCCCATAATTGGAGAATCAGCAAGGTGGGTGAGGCGGATGGTAAAAAGCGGCAGGTCAATCTTATCCTAAACGCTGAATCCACCTCCCATATACAAAGTGCGAGTGCAACCCTACAATATGGCTTCGAGACTATAGTCTTGAAGATATACAAGCAGGATATAGCTCCCACTGCAGAAGGTGAGTCGTCCACCGTGGCACTTTCTGTAAGTGCGGAGGTAGCCACGCCTATTATTTCTGGTGACTCCAACTCTAACAGAAGATCTGTAACGTCCTACTCTGAGGACGAAAGCTCTACTTCTGACACAGAGGGGCTGAGGGGAGTCTCCGGACTCTTTGACGCATCTGGCGGGGACATGCTTCTCGACGATACGGACGAAGAGTTCGATAACACCCTTGTCGGGGTGGATGTTAATCTGTCAATTACCAATGATGGTAAGAATTCTACAGATTAACCTCCATCACGCTAAAGCAGCCTCAGCGGCTCTATTGCTGCGCCTGTCCACAGGCGCAGTAGACATCGTCCTGATACAGGAGCCCTACGTAGTGGGAGGAAGGGTGTGCGGTATTAGGACACCCAACTTTAAACTGCTTGTGGCCAACTGTGAAGGCACTCCAAGAACCTGCATTTTGGCCAGGAAAGATCTAAGTATCTTTCTCCTGACTAATTTAAGTGGTAAAGACCAAACAGCTGCTAGCCTGGAGATCGGTAATCGCATATATTGGGTGGTCTCCAGCTACTTGCCTTATGAATCTGTAGTACCGACTGCTCTATTCAGGGAAGTAGTAGAAGAAGCAACGTCTGACGAGCTCGAGCTGATTATTGGCGCAGACACGAACGCTCATCATACTATCTGGGGTAGTACGGATATAAACAATAGGGGTGATTCGCTTCTTGACTTTATTCTAACTACCAATCTTAGTATTTGTAACATAGGTAATAAACCGACCTTCACAATTAAAGACAGACAAGAAGTACTCGACGTAACGTTTGCTACTGACCGGCTGTCAGACAAAATTATTGGGTGGAATGTACTGGACGACCACTCATTCTCAGATCACCATTATATTGAGTTCAAACTCGCGGAAAAAGCGCCTAAACCCGCCGTCCACAGAAATGTAAGGAAGACAAAGTGGCATCTGTATGAGAAGAATTTCAAGAAAGTCCTCAACTCTAAACTTCCGTACGAACCGAATGACAAAGCCGGTCTGGATAATCTGGTCGATCATATCACCATATCATTCAATAGATCCCTTGAAGAAGCCTGTCCAAAAACAAGGTACAAGGGTAAAACTAAACCCCAATGGTGGACTTCTGAGCTAACGGCTATGAAAAAGACCTGCAACAAGCTATTCAATAAGGCTAAATCTACTGGGGTCGCTAATGATTGGGATGCCTATAAAGAGCAACTCAAGATCTATAAGAAGGAGCTTAGAAAGGCGCAAAGGCGCTCTTGGTATACCTTCTGTGGTGAAGTGGAAAAGGTCTCCGACGCCGCTAGGCTGAGGAAGATATTATCTGCTTCACCCTGTACAGTGGGATATTTACAGGATGAGGCAAATAACTGGACCAAAAATAGCGAGCAGTCGCTCAATGTACTGCTCGACACACATTTCCCGGGGAACTCTGTAACAGAACCCGAGGATCAGCAGGACCAACAAGAGTGCGAGTGGACTGCGAGCGTCGCTAGCTTCTTGACTGAGAGATCCAGAATAAGCTGGGCTATTAACAGCTTTGAGCCCTTCAAGTCAGCTGGACCAGATGGCATCACTCCAGCAGAAATGCAGAAAATGTTAAAGTACATTATCCCCTGGCTGGAGAAAATTTATGTAGGCTGTATCAGGCTTTCATACGCCCCGAATCGATGGAGGGATACCAAAGTGGTATTCATACCTAAAGCGGGAAAGATATCACACACTAGGCCAAAAGACTTCAGACCAATTAGCCTATCCTCGTTCCTATTGAAAGGTCTGGAAAGACTTTTAGATCATTTCATTAGGGAAAACCTGGATACAAAACTCCTGTCGGGGAACCAACATGCTTACAACAAGGGCAAGTCTACTGAATCAGCCCTGCACGAACTTGTGAGCACTATCGAATCGTCCCTGCATTTCAAGGAATTCACCATGGTGGCATTTCTTGACATAGAAGGGGCTTTTAACAACATTCACTCCGATGCGGTAATTGCGGCACTCTCACATCTAAAAGTTAACACTAGTTTGATTAGACTAATTCAAAGTCTGCTCACCAGAAGACGCATAACAGCATGTCTAGGGTCCACAGCTCTAACAAGGTATGTAAACAGAGGGACCCCGCAAGGAGGAGTACTGTCTCCACTAATTTGGAACCTAGCGGTGAATGAAATCCTGCTAGATCTAGAACGTTGTGGCTGCAAGGTCGTGGCATATGCGGAAGACGTGGCAATCGCAGTGAGTGGCAAATTCGTAAACGTCCTCAGAGACATCCTACAGGTGGCTCTGAACAAGTTGGCTAGATGGGCCAGAAGCAGTGGTTTGGGCGTTAACGCCAACAAGACAGAATTGGTTCTCTTTACTAGGATGAATAATGTCCCACATGTGGACCCTCCACCTCGGATAAATGGAACAGATCTAGTCTTTTCTGAAAGTGCAAAATTTTTAGGAATAATTCTAGATAGGAAAATGTTATTTAGACTTAACGTATTGGAACGTGTAAGGAAGGCCAACGTCGCCTTATATTCCTGCAAAAAGGCTGTAGGGTCGCGGTGGGGACTCTCTCCTAAAATCGTCCACTGGATATATATAGCAGTAGTTCGTCCAATACTGTTATACGGTATTGTGGTATGGTGGACGGCAACTGACAAACTAACCATTACCAACTTACTAACAAAGGTTCAGAGAACTGCCTGCCTGAGCATAAGCGGAGCCTTAAGGACTACAGCGACCGAGTCTCTACAAGCCCTACTCCATATACTGCCGATTAATATTGTGGCGAGAGAAGTTGCAACCAAAGCGGCAATAAGATTAAACTGCCTATCAATGTGGAGGTACAAGAACTATGGTCACATGAGGATATCAAAGTGTAGTGCTATGGTAACCGACCGAGTGGACTATATACCAACTGTGTACACCTTTGAGAGAAATTACATCACTATGATTCCCGCCAGAGATGAATGGGTCGGCAGAATACCAGGTAATATAAACCATCTCCACTTTTACACGGATGGCTCGAAGCTTGATGAAAAGGTTGGCTTCGGAGTACACTGTGAAGAACTTAGTCTGGATATAGCTCACAGACTACCAGATACCTGCAGTGTCTATCAAGCCGAAATAATGGCAATATGGGAAGTCGCCAAGTGGCTGAGTCGCAACATAGTAACCAACAATGGCGTTGTCATTTACTCGGACAGCCAGGCTGCCATCAATTCTCTGGAGGCAACATCCCTAAATTCACAAACAGCCCTCGACTGCCGCAGATCTCTTAACGAGATGGCTGAGCAGTTTAATATACACCTCATATGGGTGCCTGGGCATAGGGATATCCCGGGGAACTGCAAAGCCGATGAACTTGCTAGGAAAGGGACGACATTACAAATTCTCGAAGAATTTGCATATATTGGTGCGCCACTATCCACGTGCAAGCTTTGGCTTAGGCAAGAGGCAATCAGGCAGTCCAACGATAGATGGACAGAAATCGGCACCTGCAGGGTAGCTAGACAAATCTGGCCAAGGTATGACCTGAGAAGGTCAAAATATCTCCTCGCACTAGAGAGGAAACGATTGTCTACGTTAGTACATGTTCTGACGGGACACTGCTTGATCGGCGAACACGCCAAAAGATTGGGTATTGAGTCCAATGACTTCTGCCGAAGCTGTGGAGATGAGGAAGAAGTGGAGAGCATTGAGCACTTGCTTTGCGACTGTCCCGCTTTGAGTAAACGACGACTGGATATACTGGGGTCGGCCTTTTTAGGCAGCCTAACAGATCTTTCCAGTACTGATATTCGTACTATCGATAAATTTATATATCAAACAGGTTGGTTTCGATGAGGGGCATTTCAGCCCGTGGTAACACTAGGGACCTAAACTGGTCTATGTGAGCTTGTAAAAAAAATACGGCTGCCACCCTAACCTAAACCTAAACCTACCTCCTTACAAGATTATTCCTTCAATTTCGTAGTGCCAATAAAGATATATTTAATGAAACATATTAATATGCATTATATGTATTATAGCGTGATTAATATGATAGTAATAAACAAGTGTAATAAAGTTGATACTAAAGTTAAAGTTATTGGATGTATTATTAAGATTACTTAAAATTAATTTATTTGTAGTTTCATTAAGGTATGTTTATGTTTTGCAAAAGTGGTGACTTACATATGTGTAAATTTCATTTAGCACTCACTTATTGATAAAAAATAACTAGAGATTCTGCCGACTAGCGCTTGTGGACTTCCCAGATATATATTTGAAAGGAATTACAAGAATATATCTGAATGTTATGTGGATTGAAAAAACTACAAATACTTAGGCGTAAGAGTGTATCCAAAATTAGCGTTAGAATTCATATTCATCATGATTTCCAGTCTGGAACTCAAATTTACGACTTCTTACATACAATTTTCTATCCGTTCAGCGGTTTCGACGATATCTTACAAAATATTGCGAAAAAGTCAAATTATTTTAGGAAATTTTAATATTTTTTAAATAAAAACATCTAAAAACGGACAATTGTTATATTTTTACGATTTTATCATAAATTTACGAAGAAACTCTGGAACAAACGCTTATCTCTTGGAAAACCGATAAAGGATACCTAGTTACATCAAAAATTGACCAGCTTGATGTCACTATACAAAACTAATAAGTGTACCACCCTACACAACTGAGATTACGTGTTCCTATCATCGCCACGAAGAACGAGTTGACATACCAACAGCTTGTCCAGATATTAACGAAGTGGCAAATGCTATTAAGGGACTTAAAAATAACAAAACACCTGGCCTAGACAACATCTCACCAGAACTGCTCAAAGTTGACATAACCACCGGCGCTCAACTTTTAACACCCTTCATTGAACTATTTTGGTTAAAGAACAGTCTAGACGAAGAAATTAAAGAGGGGATGATAATCAATTACCCTAAAAAAGGCGACCTGTCAGGGTGCAAAAACTATATATATGTAGAGGAATAACACTGCTTTCTACGGTTAATAAGGTACTAGCCAACATCTTGAACAAAAGACTATCAGACTCACTTCTACCTGATATTCGGAACGAACAAGGGGGATTCCGTCCCAACAGAACAATCATACGAATTGCGCTCGCCTATTTACTTAACCTTCGTTGACTTTGAAGAGGCATTCGATACTATACACCAAACAGCGATATGGAATGGTCTTAAATGCAGAGGTATACCGGACAAACTTAAAACTCTTCTCCAGTCATTATATGACAACGCCAATTGCCGTATTGCACACGAGGGGATATTAAGCCAACAATTAGCATCAAAAACGGAGTCAGGCAAGGATGCCCTTTATCGCCCCTATGATTTAATTTAGCCAACGATGATGTGATGAAACATGTTACAGCCGAACGACGTGGTATTGTCTGGGGTCTAAATGAACGTTTAGAAGATCTACATTATGCAGATGATAGATGTTTACTAGCACATACTCACTCAGACATGCAGCTAAAACTAAATAAGTTGGTAATCGAAGCTGCTAAATATGGTCTTAAAGTAAACATCCCCAAAACCAAGACCATGAAGTAAATACAACAAACTCCCAACCTCTCACTATTCTTCAGCAAAACCTTGAAGAAGTCGACTCATTCTGCTACCTCGGCAGTATAATTACAAAGTCAGGTGGTTCGCACGAAGACGTCCTGAGTCGAATAAGAAAGAATAGACATTCATTCGGCCAATTGAACACGATATGGAAATCCAACTACACCTCAATTCGCACTACATGCAACATCTTTAGTAGCTGTGTGAAATCTGAAAGCTGTTATATGGGTGCGAATCTTGGAACACCGCTAGCCGAGACTTGCAGGCACTACAAGTATTTGTGAACCGATGCCTACGCTATATACTTAAAATCTTCTGGCCAAACACCATACGCTGAATAAAAATCGCTTCTGTAGTATATTGTTCCAAACATATTTGGCTTGAAACATATATATGTTTAGGGTACACTCTAAACATATAATATAGGGTACACACAAAAAGTATATATTTGGGAAAATGTTATTCTAAACAAATCTTTGTTTACATCCCAATATGTTTTTATTTGGGACTATTATTTCCGAAACAAATATTTATTTGCACTTAAGAATTAAGAAAATACGTTAATTGTGTTAAATTTTAAACTAACTCAAAATTATTTTTTAACAAAAAATGTAATGTTCGTAAAAAGAATAATAATTGAAATTGTATAATCTTGGATAAAAATAAATTACTTGGAGGATTGAAAAGAAATGATGATTTGGAATACTAAATCAGAAATTTGAAATGATTGATTTAAACATAAGTAAATGGTGCATGTGGTATTATAGGTTTAGGTTTAGGTTAGGGTGGCAGCCGTTTTCTTCTTTTTTTTCTTCAGCTCACATAGACCAGTTAAGGTCCCTAGTGGTACCACGAGCTAAAATGCCCTTCATCGAAACCAACCTGTTTGATATACAAATGTATCGATAACACAAATATTGGTACTGGTAAGATCTGTTAGGCTGCCTAGAAAGGCCGACCCCAGTAGATCCAGTCGAAATGTTTTAAAACTAGGCATAAACTATATACAATTTTCAAAATCACTAAAAAAAAAATAAAACACAGGAAATATTTGGAAGGCACTGTGTTGCCAGGCGAAAATGGCCGAAAATCGTCAAAATGGGGGCACAAAAATCGTCAAAAAAAGTAATTCGAAATCGTCAAAAAATCGTCACCGATATCTAGCATTAAAATACAGCTTTTGAGTTTTTTAGGGCGAGGAGTATACGAGTATTTCAAAGACAAATATGTATTAATAGGTACTCTCAAATGATTTGATGTTCATCAAAATGAACTTAAATTATTTTTTTGAGCCGATCTCACATTCTTGAAACGGTCCAGCGCAGATCGATGGTTTTATTGTAGGTTCTGATAGATTCGCATTGGAAACCACACGTACCGACCGATTAGGCTGAATTTTGACATTATGTATTTAATTTTATGATTATTTTAATATGTATAGAATTCCTTTGTAAATCGAATAAAGTTTCTTGGTTTGGATTGACAGATAAACATTGACTTGACGGGATATAATTCGGATTATTTAGAATTTAAAAATGCAATGGCCCTAAAAACTTGCTTTAGAATGAAGGTATCGATATAGAAACTAGATAACCACATAAATTTAAAAATGTAATGTCCCTAAAAATTTGCTAAGCCGGCGTATCATACTTTGGCATGAAGTTATCGATATAGAATCCATATAAACTCCTCTACCGATTTTGCAACTTAACACAATTTCTCTGAGTAATCCTTTTATGTCATTGAATTTGACCGAATCTACCACCAATTTTATTTTTTCCATGATCATCCATAATATTTGAGAATTTGTCGTACATTTCTAATTTTTATTTTAAAAATAAAAATGGGAGCGTAAATTGTATTCCAAAGGAATTATAAAAAATCCATAATATAGAGTGATTTTTTAAGAGCTTTCGGATTTGATTTAAAAAAACATAAAATTTAGAGAAATGTCTAATAATTCATATAATTGTATATATGTAATTCAATGTTTAAAGATGAAAACACGAACCCAACTGAGCTGTCAAAAACAGTGTTGCCAAAAAGAAAGTTGGCAAAAAATCTCCTATTATAATAACAATTTGTTAAGTTTTCCTAATTTTTTTCATATCGTAAAAAATCGTCATTTCGAGGCAAAAATTGTCAAATCGTCATGTTCTATTTTTTGCCTCTAAAAATCGTCAAAATGACGATAAATCGTCATTTCTGGCAACACTGGTTAAAAAACAGTTAAAACACAGTTAAAACACAGTTAAAAAAGAACAATATAAAAGCGTAAAAAATGGTAACAGTAAAAGTAATAACAACTAAAAATAAGAAAAGTGCATGTTTCACGATTTTTTGGTTGGTTCTAGCCAGACAATTGGCGTTTTAGGAGTCTGAAAAACAGCAAAGTTAATGCCAAAAGCACTTACATGGTAGCACTGGCCTACGCTCTGCTGCTCAGTAAAATTTATTTTACTGTGGCTCTCTCTTCTCGTCACTGTTTTGATGATTCACTGGACTGACCAAACAGCCACACATTTCTGCTGAGAGTGAAATAATTGATATATTTCTTTAAAAAAATCGAAGATTACATTTTTAACTCTTACGTATTTTATTATAAAAAGTTTTAATGATCTCGTACAAAAGTACATAATTATATTTAGGAATAAAATTCCAATAAAAAACTAAGGAACTTAACTTCCCTTAGCTACACAATAAACGCAATTTTTAATTGTTTATCTTTGTTATGGAAAAAAAGGTTGGGCCCGAACCAAAATCCTGGATACGTCCCTCGTATCAACCACGGTCGACGACTCGCCATCCGCAGTGGGAGCTATGTCCTGCTTGTATACCTTCAAGACTTTAGTCTCGAAACCATATTGCAGGGTTGCACTTGCATTTTGTATATGGGAGGTGGATTCAGCGTTAAGGATTAAATTGACCTGTCGGTTTTGTACCATCCGCCTCACCCACCTTGCTAATTCTCCAATTATGGGTCGGCAGACCAGGATTGGAATCTTTTATTATCTCTAATATGTCATCCGAGCTGGAGGGCTCTTCTATAACCCAGTTGATGGCTCTAGGGTGACCAGGTAGGTTGTTTTTTCCACAACATCCAAATGGGCACCCGGCCACACCTCACCCGCTCGACTCAGAGCAGCCTTATACAGATCTACTGATCTGGCATCACCGAAATATAAGAGCTTTACTCTCCCCTGATGCCATCCTGCATCGTTGCAGACTGGTGGTTTGCCCAGCATTTCTCTTCGGACATCGAGGTAATGAGCCATAATGGCGGATTGTACATGGCTCCGTTTGTCCTTGAGGATGGATCCATCCTCACTACTTCTGTCTATAACAGCCATCACTAGACTCTCCTTCGCCACTTCATTGAAGGGCTTGGTGAGTGTCCTGTTGGTGGTGACATTAGGGCCTCTTGCCTTTTTCGAAGGTTCATCAGGTGATCTGATTCTTTTGACTTTATAAGCCGTTAACACAGCTGAATTAGTGGCTCTTTCAGCCGGCTACGACGCCTTTAGCCCAGGTAAGTGACTCTTTTTTTCGGTAAGAGCCGAAACCTCAACAGCCTCCAACATCGTCAAAACTCTGAGCGCTATCCGGTGCTCATTCTGCTTCCGTTTTGACGGTCGGACATGACGTTTTCCCCTCACCGTACCACCTGTTGTGAGTACTGGGGAAAAATGTTCAAATGTTTGGTGTGGTCGGTTTTGGCCAAGACCAACGGACGGACAGTAGGACGATTGGGGAAACCCCACTCCATCGGAACGCGAAGGCATCCCCGTCAGCGAATTTATTATTTTTTTTTCTGTATTAGCCCGTAATAGGTACTACGATGTAGGCCTACCAGACTTTTTACAGATTTTTTTTGCGATTGCGTAATAGGTACTGCGCAATAGATTTTAACTATCCGCTCTGTGCTAAACTCGTCCGTTCACTACGACTGATCAGCAACGACTCCTATGGTATTATAACTGGGCGGTACAATTCGAAACTTAGGAAAAATGTAAACTCAAATTCTAAAAAGTCAGCAAAGGTTTCGAAAATGTTTTTTAAATAAAATATATTTGGATAAATTCTTAAATAATAATTTTATTTGTATTTAAATACATATTTTATTAGAGAAATTTAGTTTGCAAACATATTTTGTTGTAATATATTAATATATGGGCTCCAAATATATTTTATTGATTTTCAAATAAAATTTATTTTCTCAGAAATATATAATATTTAAAAATTTGTGTTACAAATATATTTCCTTCCGATTCAAACACTTATGGCTACATATAGGCTATATTCCAATAAGTGCGGAAAAAAATGCCGAAAATGGCGCTGGATTGGTCACGCGCTTCGTGGACCAATAAACCACATAACCCTGAATGCTATCGGCTGGAACCCCCAAACCCCAGCTGGATGCCGAAGCAGCTGTGTGCAACAAATCGAGGAACGAGCTAAAGACTCTGTGTTCCTTGTAGGAACAAAAGGACTAAATATATGTATATACCATAAAGTCTGATCGGTCATGAAGAATATGAGACCATTTCCAAGAAAATCAATGCATAATTTAAAAAGTTGTAGCGATGAATCCTGTCGCTTCTCTTGAAATTCGAAAATGTGCTCTAATTTCTACAAAATCAAACTTTGACAAAAAAATAATTTTTCCCTTTATTAGTAACAAAAAAGAAACCAATATTTGGCACATATAAGTCAGACTCAAAAATCGGGTTGACCAGTGTAATTTTATTATTGGCTGTTAACAGTTATTTTTTCTCTTCATAGTTTTGTTTTTGTCTATTGAGTTCGAGATCGTTGTTTTTGTTTTCTGTTAAACAGAAAAACAAACCTTTGAAAAAGAAGAATAAGAAATGTGTGAAATGTATTAAGGGTGGTCACTGGTTGGTGGACGATATCGTTTCGGAAGCTACCAAGCAACCTCATCGGCACCTTGGACAAAATACCCTGTCAATAATTGGAACAATATGAGAGCAGCTCAACATGAAATAATTGAGAACTGATTTCAAAGTCCCATATCTCCAAAACATTGCAGACAGTATTTCTCAACCTTAATACATCCCCACACTTCTTGTTTGGTTATTTGTGTGTCCCTGCAATTTGCTGGGTAGGCACACGATTTGTTGTTAGTGTCGCTTCTTACAGCGACAACCACAGACCTTAGATTGTATAGATGTGCCGTCAGCCAGAAACGTCAAAATCTATCAGTTACGAACGAATAGAAATGAATTGTCACACGCGAAAAAACAGGTTTCCGCGAACATAGTTTGAACTTTTTTTGCACTAATCGATTGATATTAATTTTTTAATTGTGACAATTACAAAATATTCGGGAAAATCGGTCCGAAATCCTCGTAAAACATCACTCTTTGAAGTCCTACTCGTTGAAATTTTTATTCGTTCGTAACTGATAACTTACTCGCTCGGGGACGGCACATCTATACAATCTAAGGTCTGTGGCGACAACAAACGTTCGGCCGTACTCTGCCTCATTCATCATTGTTTTTGTTTTTCGATCTGTTGTGTCTTTTCATAGTTTTGTTTTTGACTATTGAGTTCGAGATCGTTGTTTTTGTTTTCTGTTAAACAGAAAAACAAACCTTCTTTGTTCAATGTTAACGTTCAATGTTAACGCCAAATTGATCAATTTTGGCACGAATTTAGCGGCGACCCGACTCATGCCCAAATCATTGGTTAAAATCGAATGGCACGAGCCAATCGATATGTTTAGATCCTCAGCAACTTCTCTAATGGCAATTCGTCGATTGGCCAATATTATTTTATTCACTTTATCAATGTTTTCGTCTGTTGTTGACGTGCTCGGGCGTCCGGCACGTTGTTCGTCCTTCGCATTTTCTCGGCCCTCTAAGAAAATTTTGTACCATCGATAAACGTTGCTTTGGTCCAAGGTAGCTTCACCATATGCCACAGTCAACATTCGGAATACGTCAGCGCACTTTATTTTGTTTTTCACACAA
The DNA here is from genome assembly GCA_963930755.1 of Eudasyphora cyanicolor. Classification (NCBI taxonomy): domain Eukaryota; kingdom Metazoa; phylum Arthropoda; class Insecta; order Diptera; family Muscidae; genus Eudasyphora; species Eudasyphora cyanicolor. The sequence goes on from OZ005737.1 coordinate 100,367,706, forward strand.
AATTTGATGCAGATTCGTTGATCCATTTTCTGAAATAGATAAAAATCGAAGACAAGTTATAACACATCCAAGCACAACAGCTGTCAAAAATTAACTAAACATTCAAAATGGCCGACCTTAACATAACGACATAACGCTACAAAAATCAAATACACGTAGCCCGCGGAAATTCCCGATATTTTTTGAACATACCTCGTATATAAAAATGAATCGTGGTTTGTTCGACTCCTTAAAACTTGAAAACTACTGGACCAAATTGGATACTTCCTGCTGCGGATTTGTTCGTACTTGCTACGCGAAGGTTTAGGAAAAATAAAAATCGAAAACAGGTGGCGCTGACCATTGAGCTGAGGCTTCTGTAAGAGCTAGAAAGCTGAAATTTTGCTTTGTAAACAACGGAATTTTCAAGTAGTCACTTTTTGTCATATGGTCCGATCTAGCGCTATCAAAACTTGAGAATTATGTTTATCCTTTCAGAAGCATCATATAAGATATAAAGCTAAAACTTTGTAAATATGAAGTACTACACGACAAATATAAACTCGAAAAATGATTTCGAATTTTCTGACTGTGGTCAGTTTAGCAGTAACCACATTTTTTTAATTACCTCCGTGATCTGAAGAGTTATTTAAGAGCTGAGGTTCCAAAAATGTAGATGTACATACATATCTCAAAGCGGATTCGAAACTATTCAATGTCCAGCCTGAGGTCAAACTGCATTGACCACACAATTGGCACTTAAGAATCCTATTAAGAGCTATGGGCCTACAAACTGATGTACATATACATATACAGATGTGCATTTTTGACCACTTGGCCGCTGTCTCCATGTAAAAGCTAGAAAGCAGAAATTTTGCATATGGACTACAATTTGTATAACTGGACTTTTCACAGAATCGGATTTTGGCCAGTGGTCAGTTCTCGCGCTTTGCTCAGTCTGACTGAAATAGAAGAACGGCACATTCAGCACTGAAGCTTCCGTTAAACCTGCAAATTAACGAAAATCCAACATGTCAAAGCAATCTGCCATGCCAAAAGTGAAAGAAGCACGATGGCGCACAAACGATCATTAGACGCACTCGATCGAAAATTAAAAGCTTTGGGCAACATTAATCGTCACTTTGGTGGCGTCGTGATATTGCTGACGGGCGACTTCCTACAAACTCTGTCTGTGATTCCGAAATCAACAGCGGCGGATGAATTAAACGCAAGTCTGAGGTCATCGTATTTGTGGCGATACTTGAAAACAATTTAATTAAGTATGAATATACGAGTATTCCTACAACAGGATAGACCGCAGAAGTTTTTTCTAAAGAACTGATAAGAAACACTGATGTGAATGAATAGTACCCTTCAAAATCAAATTCAGGGAGAATTGTATCCATATAATTCAATCGATCGGCAATAACCCTATTTAATTCCTAAACTTTTTGGATTTGCCTGGCATGCCGCCCCATTTACGTCTTAATGTTGGATCTTTAATCATTATGTTACCAAATTTTCATGCCCCGAAATTGTGCAATGGAACCCGACTGACTGTGACGAAGCTAATGAACAGTGTGATGGTGGCAAGGATTTTAAAACAGTCATTCAAGGGAGTAGAATGCCTAATTCCGCGAATTCCAGTGACTTTAAACGATTTAGCATTCAAGTTCAGACGTCTTCAGTTCCAAGTTAATCATTTGTATTTGCAATGACCGTAAAGAAGTCACAAGAACACTCGCTGGATGGGTATGGGATAAATCTGGACATGCCATGCTTTTTACACGGCAAGCTGTATGTGATGTGTTCTCGGAAAACTATCATCACTTTTCATTTACGGCCCAAATCATAAAACAAAAAATTTTGTGTTTTGGTAAGCATTAAATTGAATACAATAATTAAAAAAAGAAGATTAATTAAATAATTAAATTAAATTAAAAACGTTTTTATAAATATCGACTAGATGACTCGGTGCGCTTCGCTGCCCTTAAAGTGAGTTTCAGTGAAATAGTTTTCGGGTCATCCATATTGCATTTAAATGCACAAATTTGCTGTGAAAAACATTCATACCAATTAGTGCAATAATTCTATCAGTATTTATTTTTTCTACAACGCTGCCGCATGCGCGTATTCGCGCCCTCTAATCCGATATCTCCCAATTTTGTTGAGTCACGTGCTAACTTTGAATACTAAACACACTTGGTCAAGCGTCAATCTAGATATAATGGTCTCCAGTTATTTCGTTTTCAGCAAGCGTGTCGTATGCACAGACACTTCCACTGATCAGATTTTATAGTGGATGCTGTTGATAGCAAGACGATGAGTGCAACGCCTCTCTATATTTCGATTTGAGTACTTTGTCCATCGACACTATTTTCATGCAAATTTTCAAAACTGTTCACATCTCGGTTTGTATCACTCTCTTTTGCAAAGATATCGCCGCGATACTATTTAAAATATTGCGTTCTACATTCTTTATTTACATGGGGGTGTCATGCCAACTGTTTCCATCTTTCCTGTTTGTAGCTCCATCACCCCTACTGGTACCAAGGCCAGACAGCCAAACTTCGAAACCATGGCTGATATAGTGATCGAAATATTGAATTTTGAAATTTCAGGTTATGTAGGAGTACCCACTGTAAATACGATGCCAGTTTTTAGTTCAATCATTGGTTGTGGTTCGAAGGTTACACACCCACTTTTACAGGCTAGCTGCAATAGTGCAGGAAATATTATATATTCGTCAGGAAATATTACAGGGTGGCTGATATATATTGCAACCAACTTCAGGTTGCTATCATTTCTAAACCGCTAGTCTGATAGCTGAAAGATTTATTTCAGTGACAGTTCATTTTATTGTTTACAAGCTTAAAAAGCATTTTGATCTATTGCATTCAGAAAAAAAGTTATTCGTGATGGAATTCAAGCGTGATAGTGTGATTGCTTTATATTTGGGTGGAAAAACACAAGTGGCTATCGTTAGAGCCCTCCAGCATTTAAATGTGAATAAATCTTTTGTTTCTCGTACCATTGCTCGTTACCGTGATACTTGCAGTGTTGCATTGTGTCCAATCAGTTCAATCATTGGTTGTGGTTCGAAGGTTACACACCCACTTTTACAGGCTAGCTGCAATAGTGCAGGAAATATTATATATTCGTCAGGAAATATTACATATATATATTATATTGCGCCAGTTTCTTGTTCCACATACCAAATTTCGAGAATTTTGGTCCAATAGCAATCAAAATATTGCACTTCTGAATTTCTGGTAGTGTGTGTAGTACCACGCCTACTGTCACAATCGCACCTGTTTTTGGCTCCAACAGGCGTACTGCTACCAAGGCACAAATACTAAATATCGCCGATCTTACTGCAATAGTACTCAAAATATAGTATTTGTAAATTTCAGGTTGTGTGGGCGGTGCCACACCCACTATAACTGTCACACCAGTTTATCGTTCCATCACAAATACAGGTACCAATGTCACATACTCGTATACCAAATTTGGAGACTCTTACCGCAATAATACTCATAATATGGCATTTTTAAATTTCAGGTTGGGTGGGCGATGTCACGCCAACTAACACTATTACCCTAGTTTTCAGCTACATAACGCGTACTGGCACCAAGGTCACACATACTAAATGTCGAGAATTTTACTACAATAGTACTCGAAATATTTCATATTTGAATTTTAGGTTGTGTGGGCGGTGCCACGCCCACTGTAACTATGACCCCAGTTTTCAGCTACATGACGCGTAATGGCACCAAGGTAATACATACCCAATTTCGAGAATTTTTCTCCAAGAGTATTCGAAATATTTCATATTCTAATTTTAGGTTGTATGGGAGGTGCCACGCCCACTGTCACTATCACACCGGTTTTTGGCTCCATGATTTGTACTGGTACCAAGGTCACGCATATCGCATTTCGAGCATTTTGATATTCCACTTTTAAATTTTACGTTGTATGGGCGGTGCCACGCCCCTATGTCCTATTAAAACCGAATATAGCTACGAATCTTCCACACACCAAAAGATATTCTCATGCCAAAATTCATCCGATTTTGCTCTTTAGTCCTGTAGAAGCTGTATTTTACATCCAATCATTTTGAAATTTAGAATGGTAGAGTTTCTTGATCCATGAACCAACATTACCGAATTTGAAGAAAATCGGTTAATATTTAGATATAGCTCCCATTCATATCTTTCGTCCGATTTGACCCTTCAGTCCTATAGATGCTGTAGTTTACATCCAATCGTTTTGATATTTAGAATGGTAGAGTTTCTTGATCCATGGACTAACATTGCCGAATATGAAGAAAATCGGTTAAGATTTAGCTATAGCTCCCATATATATGTTTCATCCGATTTGGCTCTTTAGTCCTCTAGAACCTGTAGTTTACATCCAATCGTTTTTATACCCACACTGTGTAGATTAACAATAACTAATTTTTGATGGAAAAAAAATCAGGTGAAATAGTGAATGCTCAAAATTAATGAAACCAACAAATATATTTTTGGCAAAGCGACAAATATATTTTAGCTTGTATATTATATAGGGTGATCCATTTCGAGGTTCCCTACTATTTTAAAGAAAAAAACACAAAAAATTCAAATTGAATGGGGAATGTTTATTATCATTTGAAAGAACAATCTTTGGCATTTATTTTTTGAAGATTATGTCGATCAACTGTTGGCCGCGGCTACGTCTCAGATGGTCCAACCGTTGAGTCCAATTTTCGATGACTCGTTCGAGAATTTCAACTGGTAACTGGCGAATGACACGCGTGATTTTTTGCTCCAAGGCCTGAATCGAACCGCATAAACTTTAGACTATCCATATCCCCACAGGAAAAAGTCTAACGGTGTGATATCACACGATCTTGGTGGCCAATCGACCGTCCCAAAACGTGAAATTATCCACTCACCGAAGTGTTCTCTCAATAAATCCATTGATTGATGCGATGTGTGGGAAGTGGCGCCGTCTTGTTGAAACCAAATGTCGCCGAGATCACTAGCTTCAATTTCAGACATCAAATAGTCGGTTATCATGGCACGATAACGGTTGCTATTGACGGTTACGTTCTCACCGGCATCATTTTTAAAGAAATATGGACCGATGATTCCGGTACGTCGGATCGGGAATCGGTCAATGGCAAAAAGATAGCTCTTAACGAGAGCTAAAATATTGCTCATGGGTGTCAAGGTCGTGGGTCGACTGGAAAGTGTGTTTTTTGGATATAAAAAAAAATTTGACATAGCGCAATTGGCGAACGATTATTTTGATAATAAAACTGAATAATTAGTAAACGTTGTTCAGGCGTAAGTCTTTCCATGATGAAATGCCAAATAATACTTAACAGTAATAACATGACAGCATGACACGACTCACACGTGATCTGTCAAAAAAGGCTATTGAAAAAAGTATCTCTACTAAAATCACCCTATATAACAATAACGTAGCAGTGGGTCTTTTTTTACCTCTAGAAGCCAAAGGGGGCAGGTAAATCCTTCTGAATTATGTAAAAGGGTAATCAAAGATACTATTTTAAAAATATGCAAATATAGAAATATATATTTTGTTGTTATTTTCCATTAAAGTTGAAAAATACCAAAAAATTTATAGTTTTTAAATAGTGATTTGGCTGGAGAAAAACAAAGCAATCATTAATTTTTTTATCATTATACATAAATACATCAATCAATAGAAAGACAAAAAGACAATTCGTTACCTAGTTTTCGTGATATTACAATTGAAATCGGACAAATTACCTAAAAATGGTGTGTTTTTGAATCCCGAAAATCGGTCAACTTTAAACGGTTATATCCTAAACTAAAAATCTGACATTATAAAGGGTAGAATATTTGAAATCCTTGAAAAGTTTACTATATGATGGGTTCATTCAATCATCAATAACGTAGGCGCACATGTAATTTTTTAAGTTTGCAACCTGTTTGCTCTATCGGCGCCACTGTGCGTCCTTTGGAATTTATTGAATAAAATCGTGGTTTTATGACGTGGAACTTTTGTAGAGACATGTTGATTAGCCTGGTGTACTATATTCAATCAAAAAACTAATTTTAATTTGTTTGAGGGTTACGACCTTGGGCATTTCTGGTGACGATATGGTATTTTAACTAGGAGTACAATTCGAAACCAAGGAAAAATTAAAACTAAAATTCGAAAAAGTCAGCAAAAGTTTTGAAAATGTTTGATAAATACATAATATATATTTGGCGATTGGATTTGTTTGCAAACATATATTTTATATGAGAATATTACTTTCCAAATATATATTGTTGTGCAATATATATTCCAAACAAAATTTGTAGATTTTCAAATAGAATTTGAATTTTAAATACTCAGATGATATGTATATCGATACGTCAAATGCTTAGAGTTTTTCAGCAATTTAAAGTTCATTTTTTAGAAATTGTTAATGTATGTAAAATTACTGTTGGTAATGCTTTTTTCATTTTTAAAAACCTTTGTTTTGTCATTCATATTCATATCGTTCAATAACAAAGAATAATTTGCTTTTTTATAATAAGCTGTTGTAAGATTTCATTTTCTACATTTGGTGACGAGGAAATTCAAGAAATGTTTGCAATAATCAATGGATGGATTTAAACACTCTTTCTCAGATTTGGGGAAAATTTGAAGAAGCTAACCAACAATTTGTTGTACAAATTCTTGCTAAAAACAAAACAATTTTGGAAGATGTTATTTAAAGAAATACGAATCCATCGTTAATACCCTCCAGTCCATACCATGCACGGACCAATGGTCCACATATGGGTGTTATCGACATTACCGGATAATTTGCATGTGTATTTAAATTAGGAAAAACAAAATATATTCCACTTTGGTATTTACTTTAAGTGGAATATATTTGGCAAAAATAGTAAATATTTATTTAATAAAATTGGTTAAATGAAAAATATAATATGTAATGATTTATGTTTTCTATTAACGAATATAATTTTTTATCAATTAATATTTTTATTAATATAACTATTTTTATATAAAAGATTTGACAGGGGAGTAGTGACGCATATACATTAGGCCGGGTCAAAACAAAAATATTGCGGTTGTCCGCATCTCAAATCAAAGCTTGTTTTGTTTAATGAATATCCCCCTAATATATATAGGCTTTATCTTGAGCCGCCAGTGAGCTAGATCGATATTACATAACCTCTAAAATTCATGTTTTTCTTGAAAATGTCGGACATCATTGACTCAATCGGGAGTATTTTCATGTGTGCAGCTAGAACTCGCTACTCCGCTTCTAACGATACCAATATTGTGATTCTCGCGATAATAGAACCAAAGATATTCACGATTTAAGAGCGTAATTTTAGGTTTTTTCGTTTTTTTATAAATACGCTTTGTTGAAGAACAGAATATAATTTGTAAATGTATTTTTTTGATTATTGGCTAGGTATATTTTTGCACTTCTAATATGTTCGCGATGCTGTTATGCATGAAATTAGCTGTGGTCAGGGGATTGTGGACATACCTATTACACAAAGAGAAATACTTTCCACTAATTTTAAGATTTGAGTCAAAGTCAAAAATGAAAAAACGTAAAATTACGCTCTTAAATCGTGAATATCTTTGGTTCTATTATCGCGAGAATCACAATATTGGTATCGTTAGAAGCGGAGTAGCGAGTTCCGGCCTAATATACATTCCCCTGTTAAATCTTACAGCCTGTTTCTCTATGTCGAACGAAAGCAATGCGAACGAAAAACAGCTGATTTTAGACCTACTAAAAGGTATCAGAACGACAAAGCGAGTGCAAACATACTGGCTGATGCTAGTTTGTAGGTCCAAAGTCAGCTGTTTTTCGTTCGCATCGCTGTCGTTCGACATAGAGAAACAGGCTGTTATATTCCGTAAAATTCATATTTCCAAACCATTCTAAACTTCCAATAAATCAACTTATAAAGAGCATTAGATCTACGACATATACTTGTGGTTCGTTTTTCGCCAACAATATTAATAAAATGTTTTAAGTCGCGCTTTTTTCCGAAATGATAAATTTGGATAGAAAAACAAGTAAGAAAGTTTCAGTCGGGTAAACCGACTAAGGTATACCCTCACTTTGTGAGAAATGTAATATTGAATATTACTCGAATTATTCTGTCAATTTGTGTGGGAGGTACCAGAAGGGGTTTATCAAATACACCTTTTTTTTCGATGAACATTAGATACTTTAAATTCATTGCACTGTGCCGACTTATAAGCATTTATGTGCACTGGTATAAACGTTATGAGATATTAAATTGTGATATGCTTTGGGCATTTTGTGTGGGAGGTACAAAAAGGGGCGTGGCAATAACGCCCATTTTTCACAGGGCTATAGACACTATAAAAACATTACACTGCACAAAATTTCAAGTATTTTTATACACCTGTTTTATTGTTATAAGCTGTTAACTTTTGGTGCAAAAAGGTACCTTTGTGTGGGAGGTCAACACCCATTTTTCCCTGGACTGTAGGCAATATAAAAGCATAATACTGTAAAAAATTTCAAGTATTTTTATACACTGTTATTAATGTTATAAGCTGTTAACTTTTGGTGCAAAATGGTGCATTTGTGTGGGAGGTACCAAAAGGGACGTGGCGACTTCGCCCATTTTTCTCGAGTTGATATCGACTAATAAGCTAATACTATGTGTGGAATTTCAAAAGATTCGTATAAGTAGTATAGCAGTTATTAAAGAATCAATATTTCACAACAGTTTAACCCTTTGTGGGGGAGGTACTAGAAGGAGTGGACAAATATGGCCCATCTTCGAACTTAGCCGGAGATAGAAAAAATATTACCACATACCAAATTTGAGGTCAATCGGTTACTCCTTTCGAGAGTTATCGTGCGCACCAGCCAGCAGACAGACAGACGGACGGACATTGCTCATTCGACTTAAAATGACCCAAATCGGATTTCCTCCGAACATACTTGGGGTCTTAGGTCACTCCTTCGACGTGTTACACTTTTTTCCGTATCAAATGATATATACCCTCGACACACTAAAGTGAGGGTATAAAAAAATAAGAAGAAAAAAATAATAAAATAAATTAACGCGCATTTTATCGATAAATTGCTTAGTTATCGAGTCTTTCGACGGAGATAGAACTTAGACGGAGATAGAAAAAATATAATCGCTCATGTTGTCTTTGCTGGGTTGGAGGCGATATATTGGAGTTATTCCAGATATTATTTGATGGTACACCTGAAGAGAAGATATATAACTCTGCATTGGATGATCATTTCATGAGAAAACAATACATTTCATGAGAATGAGGGATAACCAAAAGTTTGTAGATTGGTTTGCTGATATACGAGGAGCGGCAAGAGAGTGCTGTTGCATATAATGAAAGATGCAAAGAATCATATGTCGATAATAAAATAAGGGATATGATTTTTCTCAAAAGTCAAATTCTACATTAGAAGAGGTATACAAGCGTCTGGTGAGCTAAAAAATTCAATGGAATTGCCAAGTGATGTTCATCGATTCCACAAAATCTAGGGTAGATTTTCTACAAAAATCTTAGGATATGATAAGAACAAACCAAGTGTTTAAAATTGGGCCATATATCGAAAGTATGTCAATCGCAACAACATTCGTCGTATCGAAACATTCGTCAATCGAGACAATTAATAATGTCAGCGACAAGTACGAAAAACTTAATGTTGACGTTTCTGAACGTAATGTAAAAAAAATATTTTACGTAAAAAGGGACATTAATTCCATGCAAGTTTTACCACGAAAACAAACTAAATGTACTTCTTCTTCTTTTTCTTAATTCTTTCACTCCCAGTGGAGCATAGGGCCTTAACATAGTTTCGCCAATCTCTTTTATTTCGTGGGGTTGATTTTATTCTGTCTTCCTCAGTAGTTCGTCGACATGTTTGTTTTGGTTTTCCTCGTCGCCTGCTGCCTTGTAGGTTCCACTCTAAGGCTTGTCCACAGATTTCCGTTGCTGGCTTTCGCAAGGTATGTCCAATCCTGTTCTATCGACTCTTCTTGATTTCAATTTGTATCGGAACTTGGTTGCAGAAGTTGTTTATTGGATATTGTATATGGCCATCAGATCTTTAAAATTTTCCTTAAGCATTTGTTGAAAACGTTTGAAGTTTCTTCACAAGCGCATTCATCATCAGCCAGGTCTCACATCCGTATAGGAGCACCGATTGTTGATATTAGACATATGTCATATACGTATACCAGGTCTTCTAGTTGGTTTTGGAGGTTTCATGTGATACCACGATTTTTTTCAGCACTATGCGAAATAAAATAGGTTACATGAGACAGCCTTGTCGTACTTCGGAGATGGTATTGAAGTCCTCTGATAGGCGGCCATTATGTATCACCCTGCACTTTAAGCCATCGTACTGAGCCTTAATAAGTGTAATTAGTTTCGGTGCAATTCCTCTCTGTATCAAAGCATTACATATACAGTCTCTGTTAATGCTGTACTATAATCAACGAATAAGAGTTGGAGGGCTGTCCTGAATTCCATAGACTGTTCTACTATTATACGTAATGTATTTACGTGGTCGATGCAAGAACGGTTGGGACGGAAACCAGCCTGTTGTCTGTGGATGGTTGAGTCTAACAGTAACAACTTGATAGTTGTGGTCTGAATTTATTATTGGTTTCAAATAAATTCTTAAAACTAAAGATCTACTTCTACTTTTCAATTTTGTTTACATTATTTGATTCAATTGGGTGGTCTTTTACAGAGTGTGTGTGCGTTTTATTGATGTTGCTTATTTAAGTAATATGATCTTCTTTGTTATGTGGGATCGTTGATTTTGTTTATGATTCCAGTGTATATTGGGGAGTTTTGCTTATAGTATATGTATGTTAGGGTGGATCTATAACTTATGTTATTTGTATATTGGGATGAATGATATAATGGGGTAGGTCTGTTGGAGACGTTGCGGTAACTCCCCCATCGTTTGTTAATGCTTCCGTCCTCGGAGCATTTTTAGTTCTGTTTAATAAAATCTTTTTCCCAAGTTTAATAATTATAACAACAAAAAAGGTATGTATGGCACTCATTATAAAGTATAAGAGAATGTTATTATGAAAAAAGATTTCTTGTTTCTATAGTTTTAAAGTTTAATATGTTTAGAGATAGCTCTTCTTGAGTTTCATTTTTGTTTTCAATTTTCTTTGAATAACCGGGATTTACATAATGATTAACAATTATTTCGTTATGATTTATAAAAATTTGATTTTTTATATCTATTGAGCAGTTTCTAAATTTAACAAGTTTTGTTCCTTCGATAAATATAGTATTTTTATTACAATTTTGTTTTATTTCTATTCTCTTCAAATTTTTAACAATGATAAGAACAAAGCCCAATTCTTTTACAATTTCTTTTAGTTCTTTTCTTATTTTAATACAATTGTTCAATGTTTTTGAAATAAAAATATCTTCTATACATTTGTCATTAACATTAATTAAGTTCTTAATTTTATTATCTTTTGGTTGAATCTTATATATAGCTTTATTATCGTCTAAAATTATTTCTTTTTGTGATAGTGATACAGTTTCATTATTTTCATTTAATAATGGCTATAGAATATATTTTTCTAAAATTGTGGTCCAAAACGAGGTATAAGGAGTGTCAATATTATATTGCTGTCAATCATAAGTGATGCTATTCTAATTTCTTTAAACTCCTCATTCGTTGTTACCAACTTCGATTCTTCGTCTGTCAAAATATTTCTTGTCAAAATTCCTAATCTACTTGTCAAAATAACGTCTTCTATAGTGTCGGTAAAGTGTAATAATGAATTGATTTCATTATGTATTTGAAAAATAATTTTTATATATTGAAAGTTGTCTTTAATTTGAGTGTTAAATATGAGACTTCTAATATGACCCGAGATATATCTTTGCTGATTTAATACATGTTTCTTCAAACTTTCAATTTAATCTTGTAGTTCCTTATTAATTCTAACTTGTTTATTGTTCTCTTCTATAAGGTGTGTTGTATCAGTATTCAAATTATGTAAAGAGTTTGCAATCATCTCCTCGTCATCACTGTCCAACGTCCCGGCAATTACCTTCAATGCCTTGCCTAAAAGTTGAATGAGTCCTCGCTTTTTTCGGTTTCTTGACATTATAGTCTTATGTTTTGATTCTAATTCTTTAAAGTTTCTTACTAAGGTTTCATATATACTATCATTTATAGAATCGCTTGGTAAAATTTCGCGTAATAATTTCATATTTTCTCAAATTTGGTTTTTGGCTACCTCCAATTATAGTGGTCGATTAATTTCTCCTCTCCAATCTTGACTGGTAGGTATCCCTCGTTTCTGTCTAAATCGATAAGTTCTAAATTCGCCACAGCACTTTCTAGATATAGTAGGCCAAGTATCAGTATCATTTTCTACAAGTATATATAAGTATACATACATTATTACGTTTGGTTCGCATTTTCTAATAAGTTTCCTCTTCTAGAGGTTTGGTGTATGGGAAATGTAATATTGTCAGAAATTTGAAATCTCTTCTTTTTCTTTATATGTGTTCTATAATATATTTGGTTAGATGTTTCGTCTTTCAAATGGTTATCGTCGATTTTCTGTCCTACGATTTTCCTAAACTTAAGATGATTCTTACCCCCTCTTATTTTCTAAATATAATTTACTCCATCTTCAATCGGGGTATCACCTATTCTACTTTCATTTAGCTTTGCAATTGTATGTTCTTTTTTCCTTAGAATTCTTTCATATATGTCATTATATTCACATTCTCCTATCCTACCATTTACAAAGTTGATAGGCTTTGTATTGGTCGTATTATGAATAATGTCATTATAATATCCATTGATTAAAATCATCTGTTCTTCTATTGGGACATTCCTCATTGTGTGCCTTAAGATCCTCAAATGTTCATTAATGGTATTATGGAGTCTCTCAACGTCGCTATTACTATTATGGTTTAAGCTAGAAGTAAAGTGGATTTCGATATTCCTATCTTTCAAAAATGTATTCATTCCCTTTGATTTCATTCCTAGTTCGTTGTCTGTCACAATTTTCCTTATTTGTCCGTATGTACTAATATACCTCAAGATTGCTTTTCTAAATTCGGGGTCTGATCGATTTTCTATCCTTGTAATTAAGGTAACTTTAGTGAATTTATCTATCATGGTAATGAAGAGAGATTTGTTAATTGAGTAAAATACGTCCATATGAATTATCTCATTGGGTGTTTTAGGGGTTTCTGAAATCATATACGGTATTAGTTCAGGATTTCGTTCATACTTAGCCAAAATGCATGTCTCGCAATTATTTATAAATTCCGTTATTTTGGTTTTCATCTTGGGATAATAATATCTATCTTTTATTTGGGAGAAATTCTCATCAATCCCTCTATGATTGTTCCTTACATGTTCTGCTGATATAATTTCCCGTAAGTTTTCTTCGTCTATTATGTCAATTAGCTTACTTAAAGATCTTATAACTTTAACTTCCTTATGAAATTGTTGGTGTATATTTTTACATATTTCAAAAAGATCATCATTTAGATAGATAGCGTTGATCTTAGTTTGATCAAAGTGATTAGAAATAATGGATTTCACAAAGTCGTTATCGAACTCCTTTGCTTTAATAATTTTACGATACGAATTATGAATATGAATGTTCTTTATAGATGCTGATCCTGAAGATATCTTTTCTATAATGATTTGAGTTTTGAAGAAGTTTATCGGTCTTTGAGTTGTATGAATTAGAGTATCTGAATCTTGTTCTACTAAATTGTTAATTTCTATCCTGCTCAAACAATCTGCTACTTTATTCAAGTGTCCTTCTTTATAATTTATCTCATAGTCCTATTCACCTATTTGAACCCTCCATCTCATCAATTTCGAATTCGGTTCCTTCAAATTATTCAACCAGATGAGAAGTTTCTGGTCCGTATATAGTTTAATTTTCCTTCCATAAACGTAGGGCCTAAATTGTTTGAGACACCAAACTATTCCCAAACATTCCTTTTCTATTGTCGAGTAATTAATTTCATGCTCGTTCAAAGTTCTAGATATATACGCTATAGTTTGTCGTTTTGCGATAAAACTCCTCCTATAGCTACATTACTAGCGTCCGTCGTTATTTCAAATGGTACACTGAAATCCGGATATATAAGAATCGGTGACTTAACTAGTTTATCTTTTAATGTATTGAAGGAACAAATGTAATCAGGATCACTAATATTAAGTTGAATATCCTTTTTCAAAAACTTTGTCATTGGTTTAGCAATATGAGCATAATTTTTTATGAATCTGCGGTAATATCCGCTCATTCCTCATTCATCGATAATGACCATTGTCGACAGAGAAAGCAGTTTTTGGTCTATCTTTTCCTCAACTTCTATTTGATGAAAACCTAGTCTGTACTTTTTGACGCCTGATGCATCAGATTTCTTCGGCACGACTGCTGTAAGGACTATTGCTCGGTGCAATAATCCCATTTTCCAACATCTCCGTTATTTGTCGCTGGATTTTCTCCTTGTGAATATAAGGATATCTGTAAACCTTACTTCTTACAGGAATCTCATCTGTCGTAATTATACTATGCTTTACTTCATTTGTAAACGAAAGTTTTTCCCTATCGAAAAAAATTCCCTGGAACTCCTTTACGAGTCTGTTTAATTCAGATTTCTCCTCTGAGTTTAAATGATCTGTCCTTATGTTATCCATTACCGAGTGGAAATCAATATTTTCGCTATGTATATTCGCACACGGACTCTATCCGAAGTTGAGTATTTCCCTAACTTCCTGAATGTCTAATAAATTCTCTAATTCTATCTTATGTTCTTTGTCTGTCCTATTATTTATTGTTATTTCTGTTCCAAAATTTCTGCAACTATATAGTCCTTCGTTGATTATTAAATCTTTAGTATTATTTGATATGTTGTTGATAAGTATATTCTTTTCTCGAGAGAATGTAGGAATTCTATATGAGTGTTCACCAGGCAGTATGTTCATAACTATTTTCTTTCTATTGTCAAAGTGTAGGACGAATTTTTGGTTATTTATCATCAAATAGTTCTCTTAAAAATTGTCTATAGCTTTATATTTCCTTAAAATTACATTGCCTATTAGACCCTCAAATTCATTATTAAAATTATATATGTAGAATTCAAAATTCTCGCCAACTAGTTTGAATTCATCGAATGCTCTTACAACTGCTTTTTCAGTAACCTTATGAATATTGTTTAAAGCACACATAACAACTGGTTTTTTCAATTTTACAATTTTGGTGTCATGAAAGACTTTAGGGTTTGCTAAGGAATCTGTTGCCCCTGTGTCAATTAAGAATCTACATCTACCTATAGTTATGTATGTGAGGCTGTTAAAGGGTCCTCCTGAAAATTTCCTATTTCCATAGGAACTGGCCTATCACTATCTGATTGGTCCCGATTGTATGTCTGTGATGAAGACTGTGATTAAATGCATTTGGATTTTGATTATAAATTCTATTCGAATTATAAATTGTATCCTGATTATCAGCATTTTTTGAATGGTTCTTGTTTGGGTATTTAAAGTTATTTTTGTTTGAACTTTGATTTGAGAATTGATTTTTATTGAAATTCTTGTTTGAATTTGTGTTTCGATTTGGATTATAATATGCATAGCCAGTGTCAAATAGTATTTTCATTGCTTCCTCAATGTTGTTTGGGTTTCTACATATAATTATAGAACGCATTGGTTCTACTAGTTTATTTTTAAATATTTCTAAGGCTGTTCTCTTATTAGCCGAAATTACCGCTTCACATCCCGCCTGATTTTGGTAAGCTGTACGTGTCTTCATATTAAGTCTACTCAATGATGAAATTATTTCATCATAAAAACCTTTGCCATTGCTTCGAAATTTAAGCGCTCTCATTTGGTCGTATAACTGTCAACTAATATCGTTTTTAGTGTATCCCACGATTTTAAATGATTATTGATATTACTAATTTCTTTTGCCGGTCCATTTAATTTGGATTTAATAATATCTAAAAAAAATTGCTTCAGCTGTGTCGTCATAGGTTTGTAATATCGAAGCTATGCGGTCAACTAAGTCAATAAATGTATATAACTCTTTAAAATTTCCGTCGAATGTTGGTAGCTTTGACAAATATTTGATTGGGTCGATTGTTAATGTTAGAGGAGCCATTGTTTCAAAAAATTAAATATATATTTTTCACTGCACAAAAAAAATATGCTACAAAACTAAACACTTCTTATTACTAAATTATATTAAAACTTACATACACTAAATATACTATTACTTTTTGTAGAAGCTTTTGAAGAGTATTGCCAATGCTGGTGTCCCCTTGAGTTTGTGATGCTGTCCTTTTGGAGGTGAGATGATGGCTGTGGTACTTCTGGTCGTTGGGACTTCCGTACTTCAAGTCCTTGGATGTTGAAAACTTAGTGTTAGCACTTCTTTGAGGAACTGTAATCTAGGCTTAGGTTAGATTAGGTTGAAGAGAGGAGACGTTTAAACGTCTCATGTCCATGGACATACACTTAAGCCAGTGGTTCGGCCTGTTGTGCGCTCCTTATTTATGATCTTTTTATACCTCACGAGTTATAGAAAATCGGTACTAGACACGAATTTTCTCAGTATCTTCCAGTCATATTCTCTGAGATGAGTCAAGTCTGGTAATATGTCGGACCCGAAATGTTGGGATCTTGCATGTGTGAAAGCCGGGCAGTGACACAGAAAATGTTCCACCGTTTCGATGTTTTCTCTGCATGCCCTGCATTCGTCGTTTCCTGCTAGTCCTATGCGATGAAGATGTGCTTGTAACCTTGAGTGTCCCGTTAGAACACTCATCATCTTACTAATATCGATCTTGTTTAGTTTCAGAAGACTTCTTGTTTTCTTTTCATTTGGGTCACCCCACAGTATCTTTGCAGTAGCTCCTACTGTTGCGCTATTCCACACAGCTTTATGAGCCATCACTGCCCAGTGCTTCAACTCATTTTTCGTGGCTTCGAAAGGTTTACAATTTTTCAAGTTTATTACTAGAAGTTCTCTGCCCTTTGAAGCCAAGTTGTTTGCCCGTTCATTTCCAATCACTCCGTTGTGTCCTGGTACCCAGCAAATACGCAATTGACCAGGCTGAGTAATCATTTATCGTTCTTTTACAGTCGAACACAGTTCTGGATTTGACCCTTTCCGATGTTATAGCTTGAATCGCCATTTGGCTATCTGTGAAGATGTTGGCATATTTAGGCTTTGTCGTGTTACTGAGCCAGTTCACACACTCCGTGATTGCTCGAACTTCTGCTTGAAATACCGTGTTATGGTCAGGGAGGCGGAAGTGAAGTTCGACTTCTGGTTCATCAATAAAAAGTCCCAGACCCGTCCTTCCTCCTCGCTTGGACCCATCCGTGTAGCAGCTGGTTCCCACTGGCACATGGGCCAAAGTTCCATTTTCCCAGGAGCGTCTGTCTGGACCAAACGTATCACTGGTAGCTGTAAGCCGCACTTCAGGAATGCGGTCCGAGATTTCTGGCGTTTGAATGTGACCAACTAGATATTCTAAAATCTTCTGATGGTACGACTTGTGGTCTCGATTTATCCATTCACCCATCACTTGTAGACGTCTTGCTGTGAGGGCTGCCTCATACTTTAGACGGATGTCTATTGGTTGGATGTGCAGTATAGTCTCCAACGCTTTTGTTGGTGCAGTTCTAAATGCCCCGCTTATGCCTAGACAGCACATACGTTGAATTTTTTGCAAAGGTATTACGTTGCACTTCTTGTCCATTAATGTCCACCACACTACAGAGGCGTAGGTGATTATTGGTCTAATCACGCTCATGTAAAGCCAGTGAGTCATATTTGGACGTAGTCCCCATTTTAAACCTATAGCTCTTCTGCACAACGACCAACATCTGTGTGCCTTTGTAACTCTTTCTTCAAGATGATCTTTCCAGTACAGTTTCTGATCCAAGATTACTCCCAAGTATTTTACCTTTTTAGTTATAGCAATTGTCTTATTCAGGAATCGAGGCGGGGTAAAACGTGGGATCTTCGTTTTCCTTGTAAATAGACATATTTCTGTTTTGTCTGGGTTAACATTTAATCCCCTTGGTTGTGCCCAGTTATATGCTATGTTGAGTGCCTCTTCAGCTCTTCTGCATAATAGATTTGGATGAAAGCCCCTTAGAAGTATTACAACGTCGTCTGCATAACAGGCTGGTTTAAGTCCTTCATTGGTGAGGGCTTTTAGGAGACTGTGTATCGTCGTAACCCATAGAAGAGGCGATAAAATGCCCCCCTGAGGTATACCACGATTTACCTTGTCTCTAATTTTTACGTCATATGACCCACAAATAATCCACCTATTCCTTAGCATATTGTTGATCCAGTTTTTCAGCGCCCGGTCAACCTGAAACTCGTCTAAGGACTGGATAAGTGTATCGGTCTGTACATTGTTAAATGCGCCCTCAATGTCTATGCAAACATCAAGTGTATACATTTCTTTACTGAAGGACTCTTCTATGTGGTGCACTACCTCATGCAGAGCTGTTTCCACTGATCTTCCTTTGACATAGGCGTGTTGTTTGAATTTTAGCCTGTCATCCGCTATTTTACCTTCGACCATGTCATCAATTATTCGCTCCATTGTTTTTAACAGGAAAGAAGTAAGGCTAATGGGTCGATAAGCCTTTGGGGTCGTGTAACTCGCCTTGTCAGGCTTTGGTATGAAGACCACCCTTGATTCGTGCCAGTTTTTTGGGGTATACGAATGGGTTAGGCATGCAGTGAACACTCCAGCCAGATGAGTTGATACCAGATCCACCTCATTCTGCAGAAGTGCTGGAAATATTCCATCCGGTCCCGCAGCCTTAAAGGGAGAGAAACTTTTTATCGCTTCTTTAACCATACCATCTGCTATATCCGTAATAGGTACTTGATGCAATTCATTTTCATTCTGTAACTGTTCCTCTGTTAGTCCAGCATTACCAGTCGGAAAATGAGTTTTTATCAAGAGCCTTACGGTATCCTCTATAGTTTCCATCCTTTTACCCGTTTCATCCACCAGTGTTTCGGTTTGGACATGAGTTTTTGAGAGGAACTTTTTCATTTTAGACATGCTGTTAACGCTGTCTACCTGTTCACAGAAAAGTCTCCAGGAGTTACGTTTCGCCGATCTAACGATTTTATTGTATTCTTTGAGTCTTCTGTGGTAGTCGTCCCAATATACTGATTGTTTTTTACGTCGAGCTCTATTGTAAAGTCTGCGGACATCTTTGCCAATCGAGCGAATTTGTCCTGTCATCCAGGGTTTCTCAAAGGCAGATTTCCTTTCTCGAAGTGGGCAACTATCTTCGAATGATTTTACAAGAGCCTCGGTAATCTTCTTAACATTGATATCAATGTCTTCTGCACATAGATAATCGCGTGTAGGCTGCCCCAATCGATTTCTAAGTAGATTTCCGAATTTAGTCCAGTCGGTCTTAGCCTTATTACGGAAACTTATGGGGTTTGGCGGTGGCCGTGCAATTTTAAACCTTATATAACGGTGGTCTGAATAGGAGTGTTCATCCGAAACCCTCCACTCATGAATCTCATCAATAAGATTTTCTGAACATATCGTTATATCTAATACTTCTTCATTTATTTTGTTAACAAAGGTTGCAGTGTTTCCTATGTTAAGAGTTCTGAGGTCATTTGTATTCAAAAATTCGATAAGGGCGTGTCCCCTTTTATTGGTGTTAGTACTACCCCAAGCGATATGATGGGAGTTGGCCTCACATCCAGCTAATAACTCATTACTTGTGTGTTTGGATTCCCTCACCAGACGTTGTAATTCCGACGTAGGTGGCAATGTCGGCGCATCGAATGGCAGATATATTGACGCCAGGTACATATTTCCATTACCTTGCCTCAGCACCGTTGCGTCCGATGTTGACAACTCTGGAGAGAAAATAAAACATAAGTTTTTATGGCACAGAATACAAGTCCTTGGACGAGTACCTGTGTTAGCGTAGAAAAGGTTATAGTTCACATGGCTTAATCCAGTAACCCTATTGCTAGTTGTCCATGGTTCCTGGATCAAAGCATAATGAACCCTGCCTTTATTTATGACGTCCATCAGAGCGTTGGATGCTGTCTCGCTCCTGTGGAGGTTTATCTGGATGACCTCAATCATTGTCCTTCCAGTAAAAGTTTCTTTTGGGAGTCTATCCTATCTGGTGGCACCCCCTCTTTATTTGGTAGTGGGTCATTCTCCTCCTTTCGTTCACTACCTATTACACCATCTTCCAGTCGACAATTTTGGGAGGCGGTGTTATTTTTTGTCGCTCCCTCATTGGTTTGAATCGTTTTGTGGCTCTTTTTATTTTGATCACCACCTTTGCTGGGAACTTCCTGCAAAAGTGGCGGTACTATTGGTGAACTGGTGGTGTTATTGACTACTTCCACATCAGTTTTTGGCAGTGTCTCACTTGTCTCCATCCGTTCAATACCAGTGTTTGCCTCTTCAGACAGTATATTTGGACTCGATTCATTTGTCCTGCCAATCGGGACCTTTCCAATTTTGAAAAAGACTGTCCAGATCAGGAAGTACGCCATGCCCTTCGCCATGACAAGATTGTTCTTGGATTCTGGGTCTATGCCTAACACGAGGAGAGTACCCTCGGTATCATCCTTCCTATAGAAGACTTCCCACTTTCTCACGGAAAGTTTTGAATTCTGTTTGCCAATGATGTCGAGTATGTACTCTGATGAGAACTTACTGGGAAATCCCTTAACATATAGGGTCGTTTTTATGAGTTCAGGAATGTCGCTTTTCCTTACCAATTTTAGCTTTGCGCCGTCCCAAGGTGAGGGGAAGCTATCCACAAGTTTTACGAGGACACCAGCGCAGCGTTGTGATGCCAGCCTTACCATCAAAACACCCCTCTCAAACTTGCAACTCATTACTTCGATTGGTGGTTCATCCTTAGATTCGAGGACGTATTCCGCTACCCTCGTATAGACCAAATCTTCGAAGTTACTCTTTTGGTCTTCGGGGATTCTGCCAGATGCACTACTGCTATCAATTACGGCGTAGCATAGATCGTCTCGAAAATGTTGTTTAGCTATATTAGAATAAGACGGTGGCTTCTTACCCTTCTTTATGGCCAATTGATTTTTCCGTGTCTGTAGAGTCTTTTTGGTTAAAGCCTCATCCTTAACGGATGATTTGGTTGACTTGAACTGCGTTATTGGGTCAACATTTCCGCCCACAATCGAAGGACCCAGACTAGAGACCTCCTTTTGTGTGGTTACGTTAGGCTTATCCGAATTACTGGAAGACGGCGAGCCCTTTGTCTTCTTAGTCACTTTCACAGCGCTATGTTCTTCGGGAGACCTGACTCTTTTAGCGGCCTCCATGTTTGTATTGGAGGTAGAATTGTCAGGTTCAATCCGTAATAGATTCTGTCGGTTCAACTTATTCAGTTTCCTTCTTTGTGCACCTGACAGTCTCTTTGAGTTAGCAACAATAGTGATATTGTTTTCATTTGATGATTCAGAGTCCCCAATGGCTTTTAAAGGCTGGGGTTGCTTAAAGCCCCGTCTGGGTTCTGCTTCATCTGTCTTATCATTTGTTTTGCCTGCGGCTGTGCTCTTGTTTCATTTTCGACTACGGGATCCAAGGCACCAAAGCTCGTAGAAGTTGCTTGCTCACGATTGTTCGATAACGACGACACATGACTCGTGAGTGAATCAACGTTTGTCGCCGGCACTGGGTTTTCCCTCCCCTGCGCCGTAATCTCCTTCGTCTTTTTTGGTTTAATCATAAATTGGTTGGGGGAGACACCCCCATAGCCAGTATTAGCCCGTAATAGGTACGTCGGTATAGGCCTTCCAGACTGAGCTCAGAAATATCTGTCCAGAGACCGATGCATCCAATTCAACCTACGCTTTATAAACAACAAACCTCCTGGTTGCGTAGTAGGTAGGTGAATAGGTATTGCGTAATAGATTAAAAACTATCCGCTCTGCGATAACACGTCCGTTCGCTACGACAGGCGGCGACTGACTTCACTTCTAGCTTTCTTCCTTCACTTCCTTCTTAGATCACTTCACTTTTTAATTGGAAATTGTGAACTTTTTTTCACTTTATTTCCTCAGGAATTGTGAAATTATCATTCACTTTATTTCCTGATCTTTTTTGTTGGGAGATCATTCTACCGTGACTGCGCCAGTAACAACTTGATAGTTGTGGTGTGAATTTATTATTGATTTCAAATAAAATCTTAAAACTAAAGATCTACTTCTACTTTTCAATTTTGTTTTCATTATTTGATTCAATTGGGTGGTCTTTTACAGAGTGTGTGTGCGTTTTATTGATGTTGCATATTTAAGTAATATGATCTTCTTTGTTATGTGGGATCGTTGATTTTGTTTATGTTTTAATGATTCCAGTGTACATTGGGGAGTTTTGCTTATAGTATATGTATGTTAGGGTGGATCTATAACTTAAGTTATTTGTATATTGGGATGAATGATATAATGGGGTACGTCTGTTGGAGACGTTGCTGTAACTTCTAACTTCTCGTTTACGCGGTTAAGAGAATATTAGTTAAAATTTTTGGCGGTATTGGTAGCAGCATAATAACTCTGTAGTTTTGACATTGACTAAGATCGCCTTTTTTGGGATGGTGACTAGGATCCCCAGCAACCATTCTTCTGGCAACTTCTCTGTCTCCCATATTTTCATAAAGATATGTTGTAGGAGTCTGGTTGTAGTAATGGGATAGGCTTTGATCATATCTGCTGATATGTTGCCAACGTCCGGGGATTTGTTTTTCTTCATTGCCTCTATTGCTTTAATAATTTCATCGTACTGCGGCGGTTGTGAGATGAGTGCCATATTTCGGGTGATTCTGGTATTCTCTTGAGCCACTTGTGTCCGCGGCACTGGCAGAGCCGGATTATTTTAAATCTCCGAGAAGTGTTCTTTGAATAGCTCTACTTGATCTGCAATCGACGTCAAGAGGTTTCCGTCCTTATCCCGGATAGGCCGAGACTGATATGAGCTTTTTTTACAAGATCGTTGTAGTCTTTGGAAGCTTTCCGTTTTCTACTTCTCATCTCAGCTGAATCTAGAATATGTTTAGCCTTTCTGCGTTCTTCGATGATTGTTCACGTTTAGTCACTCATCCATGCTTTCATCTTCTTTGGGTGCAGGCCAAGAACTTTCTCGCTGGCATTAAGGATTATGGATTTGAAATTTGACCTCAAGGACTCATCTCCCTGGCTTGTTGTTGTTGATGATATTGTTCTGATGGTGTAAGTTCATTTATTAATGACAACTTGGTCTGCGGCGATAGCAGTTTTTTTAAGTTGTACTTTTTCCTTGTTGTTTGCTGGTTTGGATGTTGTATGGTTGCCATATCGATGTCAGCACTCCTTTTGACTCGGGCATCCAACACACTCTTTTTTCACAGTCTGCTTCTGCAAAAATGGTCTATCTGGTTTTCGGTGCTCCAGGTAGTTTTGTCACATGGTTTGTGTGAGAAAAGCGAACCCCCGATGGCGAGGTTGGATTCATGACAAAAGCTCGTCAGTAACCTGCCGTTCGTATTCATTTCGCCCAGTTCATGCTTCCCCATTTCATGTTCTAGGGTTTGATTTTCCGAAACGATCTTTGCCCTTTTTGGATGGAATGTGTGATTGCTGTGAGCTGATCGTATTACGCATTCTTAGTTTCTTCGTCAGGTTGCTCGGCGAGTGCATATGAACCTACACCAAATGAATCTTTCATCGATTGGTTTCCAGTCGAGTAGTGATTGTGCGGCTTCTTTGCTAAGTGGAAATCCGACACCATCGCGGTGATGTCCATTGGTGTTTCTGCCGGAAAATAAGAACTTACATCTACATTCCGAGATACCAATGCCGTTTTCCTGCGTTTGTGAGTGAACGAACGTTTCATACGCCTATACGAGTTTTCCATTTCATTAAAAAAGTGTCGGTATACAATGTACGATTGAGATTTCTGCGAGTTATTGAGATTTCATTTGTAGTTATGTTTGCTTCTAAACATGGGTTCTGCACCTTCAAACCAGATCTGTAAGCTACCTGTGATAAAACAGACGTAGGTGGATTAACCGCAGTAATGCGGCGACCACTTGAAGACTCACAGCCGTATTAATAAAAACTTAAACTAGCTTGACAAACCTTTGTTTAGCAAAATTTGTTAAAACTGTATTCATAAACGATTATTAGCCTAAAACACCTTTTGTAAACTATTGTTAAATGCGTGGATTTTAATATAGGTTCGACCATACTTTAAGCGTTTGTTAAATTGACATTTGCATTTCTTCGTGTGCATTTGCAAAATATTTTTATGGAATGTTTTAATTAAATGAAAAAAAAATATTATAAGCCTGTTTTTGAACATATTTTCTAGAAATGGTTTAGGTTAAAATTAAAAAAAAAAAGTAAAATACGTAACTGTGCCTTCTAGAACGTGTTTATGTCAAAACGGAATGTACCATTAATAGGAGGTATATCAAAACGTGGACCGATTTGTCGCATTTTTCTAGGAAGAGTTAAAGGCATTGTGCAACATGAGCTGCTCCTTATCCCAAAAATTTCGTAAGGATTGGTTCCTCTTTTCGAGCAGTACTTTGATTGTCACAGACGGACGGATATGGCTAAATCGACTCTGGGCATGATTCTGCGTCCATCGGTATATAAAATGCATTTTTGCATTCTTCTTTTTCCCATATTGTAAATCGGTAATAATAAATTAATTTTCGCATCCTTTTTTCTATTTTTCTATATTGTTTCATAAAAGACCAAAAACTTTTATAGTTGGAAACCCACAACACAAGAAATGCTAATTGTACAAAATTCACTAGTGATAGGTAAACAATCAACATGTGTTATATATTATTCGTTATTCGAATACCTTTTTGTATGTAATAAAAAAAATTATTTGAATTCGTCATTTATTTGATCTTTAGTTGTTGTTTTTTTTATTTATTGGACAAGTGAGCATACATTTTTGTTAATTAATACAGTCGTCTTTAAAATAAACAATAAAATAAATTATATATTCGACTACTCTTACAATTGATAATCCTATTAATGCATCATTAAGAGAGCATTACATTGACGAAGTCATTAAAATGTTTATTAGTTGAAATGCCGCCAAAAGTGTTTGTTAATTAAAGTGCACTTTAAATCCTAATTAGGATTTTTTTATGAATACGGCTTTCAATATTTTGCTGGTTTAAACTCATTTTTTTGAAATTAGTGCTTGGAATAGATTGTGTTCCAACGATTTGTTACAGCATACATTTGGGTCTAACAGAGTACAGTCTTCACGTGGTTAGACACACTAGTAATAGCCCGTTCCTGAAATCGGACGCCTTTTGAAGCCGCTCGATGCAATGCTATACACCACCTGGGAGGCGCCCAATGGGAGAAATAGCAAAACTCCGCAAGTTCATGTAAACATGGACTTGCATTTTAAATTTCATTTAAATTTTCTCCAAATATAAGTTCAAATATATGCCTCAATTTGAACAGTATATCTTAAATATTTTAGATACAATATACTCAAAATGTGCTCAACTGATTCGCATAACCATTTTCACAATATTACATGTGACATAACATTTTAATTTCGGCAGCATTTTTCAATTTCCGTCCATAATGCGACGGACGGACAGACAGGCATCGCTAAATCAAATCAGCTGGTGATTCTGACGTAAGCTTTGAAAAAATCAGTACATCCGTTCAAGAGCAATTAAAAATTTCGTAAAACCCAAACTTTTTTCTTCAGGTTTTGAAAATTTCGAATCCCTATAAAATATTTTAACCATTAAGCATCTTTTTATAAACTTTTTAGTCAAAAATAAAATTCATAGGTTAAAATTAACAGGTGAAAGCGGCCATGCCGAATCTTATATACAATTATCACATGTGAATTGTTTCGAGCAAAAATAAACTCATATTACCAAGTTTCAGACAAATTCGTTAAAATTTGTGGTTTTGTTGCAGTGAAGTGAAATCTAGAGAGACAAAACATGGACCTACTTCATGCGGTTTTAGATCAATATTTAGAGGTGGTACAAACGGTGTGATAAAATGAATTTACCCTCCATCCTACGATGGAGGGTATACAAATTTGAACCTAATATAAAGAGTGCTTACAGACAAGTGTTCAAGTGACAACACAATGGTGGATAAATAGTAAGTGAATTATTGTCACATTGTGGTATTATATAAAGTACAAGTATTTCAATACGATCATGATGAAATTTGTCACGAAGAACTTTTCCACATCATATATAGCCTCATATATCTATGTAGTTCCGATTTGGCATCTAAAATTCGATCCAAAGAATACTTGTGTACCAAGCAGAGATGCCTCTGAAAAAATTTAGATATAACCACATACACGTTTATTCCGATTTGCCTCTTAGCCCTCTATAGAATCCGTGTTTTACACCCCGTCATTCCAAAATTCGGAGAGTGGAGTTTTTTAATCCAGGAACGGATTTGAAGAATACTATATAGAATCCACATTTCTCATCATATGAACATAAACAAGTAAAAGCGTTAAGTTCGGCCATGCCATGACCTCACAAAATAACTCAAACCTAAAGAAAATAACACCGAAAACACAAAAAATATAGTAGATGAGAACAGTAGGAATCACAACAAGTTAGATGCTATACATATGGGAGCTATATCTAAATATGGACCGATATGGCCCATTTGCAATCCCAAACAACCTGCAACTATAAGAAGTATTTGTACCAAATTTGATCAACCTAGCTCTATTATTGCGGACTGTAGCGTGATTACCACAGACGGACGGACGGACATGGCTAAATCGTCTTAGAATTTTACGACGATTAAGAATATATATACTTTATGGGGTCACAGATCAATATTTAGAGGTGTTACAAACGGAGTGACAAAATGAATATACCCCCCATCCTATGGTGGAGGGTATAAAAACTAACATGTTGGAATAAAATTGGTCCAGATTTAGATATAGCACCCGTATATACCTATATTCCGATTTTGATTCTTTAAGGGTGGTGTAGGGTATCATATAGTCGGACTTTAGCCCTTCCTTACTGGTTATACCCTACACCATGGCGCATTGTGGTACAGGCTATTAGAAGTTGGTTTTGAGCTGGACTGTATAGACCCACCTTAAAGTATATGGATCGATCCAGAATCACCAGCTGGACCAATCCTGATGGAATTTGACACAGGCATCATTCTCGCACAAAGGACGGACCGTACTGAGATTGAATTGAAAATCGGTTCAGACTTGATATAGCCAGATATACGTATCTTCGATTTCGTATCTATGCGTATTTTACAACTGGACATTACCAATTTTGCAAAACGGAATTCATTAGTCTAGGGATGAACCCTGTCAAATATTAAAGAATTCGGTTCATACAAGATTATACTTTAGTCTTACACTAAAAAAAATTCTTCTTTAATCTGATGAATTCCTACCTTGGTTTGATGAAACTTTTCTTTGTTTTTTAACCTACAACACTTTTCAATGGTTTGATGTAAAACGTTTCATACAAAGTTCTTCGAAAAATTACATAGACTTAATGAATATGTGACATCAGTTTGAAGTACATATTACATTAAAAATGAACTTCAAGTTAATGTTATTTTGACATAAATTCCAAGCAAAATGTACGTCGACAATATGAAAAAACTTCATTGATTTGATGCACTTTTTACATTAAATTAATTTCAAAATTTCGTAGAACTGAAGCAAAATTGAACTGTTTTTATTGAAAGTGGCGTAAATCCATTTGTTTTTAAAACGAGATATAAAGGGTTTGCGCTTCAATTCGTTTAAAAATCTGAGTGAATAGTAGAAATGAAATATCAGCATACAGCCCATAACAAGTCCTCAAAGTTTCGACAAGGTGTAAAATTTTTCGCTGTTGAGGCCTATTAAACTGCTTTTTGCAAAGGTGAATATAATTAAATCACTTTCAAAACAAACTTTTTATACAAAATGTTTGTTTTGAAAGTGACGTCAACGTCATATTTCCTACATAAAAATGATCCTTTCGAAACAAATTTTCATTATTTCATTACTAAATGGCAGAATATTCTCAAAAGAGCTACAAGTATATCGCCTTGAAAAAATTAAATGCATTTATGCACTCAAAATAATATATTCGTAAATGTACATTGATTTTAGAATACTTGGTGAGAATTTTGATCTTTTAATTCAAATTAATGATATCATTGCATCATTTGCTGTTGGTTAGGTTGAAGGAGGTGACTTTCAACGTCTCATATCCATTGACATAAACCTAAGCCAGTGGTTCGGATTGTTGTGCGCTACTTTATTATATTTTTAAGCCTCATGAGTTACAGAAAATCGGTACACGGACTTTTAATACGGACACGAATTGTCTCAGCATCTTCCAATCATATGCTCTGAGATGAGTCAAACCTGGTAATGTGTCGCAATCGATTTTAACCGAAGAAGATTTTTTTGTTAAATTTTCGTTGCAGCTTCTTTTTTAAGACGAAATTGCACTTTAATTAAACTCATTAATAATATCAAAACTTCATTAAATTCTAGTATTTTACCAATATTTTCATAATAAATCATGAGTTCTGCAATATTATCCACGGTTTATTTGAATATCCATGGTAATTGGAATTACGCCACTTTAATAACAAGCGTGTTAGTAGTTTTGTTTTCTAGCAAAACTTATGTTTCAGTCTGATGCCGAATCCACCCTTAAATTATTTTATGTGAAAATGGCGTTTACGCCACAGTTCAATTCATTGTTTCTATGTAAAATCGCTATACAAACCAAAAATATACAAACAAAAAGGCATTTTTGCTGCGAAAAAATTTAGCATTTTTTGGCACAAAAGAACACAGCATTAATTTTCCGACACACGTCCGTTGTCGCAGCCAATCTCTGTACCACTGATTCATTGAACGGCTGTTTGATTTATATCCGTTTTGTTTCGTGTGTCAAAGCAAACATGATCATTAGGGTTAGTCATTTTTTTTGAGGCAAATGCTCATCCCACTACGATGTAGGGGATTCTGAACTTGTTTAAAAAAAATATATTTTTTTCTTTGCGATCAAAAACCTTCTGCACTGAATGTATTTACAGATGTTCTAAACCGAATTTTTATTTTTAAATTTTTTCCTGATTTACGTATTTGAAAAAATATTTTTTTGTAATAAGTCTGCTAAGTCACGGATCTTAGTTTACTTTGATATCGTGGTCACGAATCAGCCTTTTGATCTAAAATTGGTCATATAGTTTTTGATACATCGAGCCTTAATAGCGAAAAAAACGTAAGCGCCAATCACAAAAATTTAGAGGAGACTGTTTCTTTTACGATTATTTTTTGTTTAACTGCATATGTAATACATACATTTGTTTATATTACTGTGAAATTTAGTATAACGGTATATTTTACAGCTATAAAATTCTGATACATGATGCCATTTGTCATAAATAAGCAATTTCCTTCAATAAATTAATATAAATTATGGTGGCGCTTACGTCTTTTTGGTGGTTAAGGCTCGATATGGTTTTCTAAACCAAATCGCTGAAATTTAGTACTGTAACATAAATTTCTTTAAATAAGAGCATTTGTAAGATATTTTGTTGTGTCAGCGATATTTGCAATATTATTACATTACGAATTTTTGCAAATATCTCTGACACAACAAAATATGTTACAAATGCTCTTATTTAAAGCAAATTATGTTACTGTTGAAGTGTCAACAGCTGATCAACACCACCATCCGCCATCCTGGCGTGGACTTAAACAGTTACAGTACTAAATTTCAGCGATTTTCTTAACAAAACAATATAATGAATGTACTAATTAAATTTGTCTCTTTGGGTAAAAATACTGTTTTCGCGATAACTTTCCGAAAGGAAGTAGATCCGATTTTTATATCTTCACAGTCGAATAGAATAGTTTTGGCGACAATCTAAGACAATTTTCTACCGTTTGACACATGCTATGTATAATGTTCGGATTTAAAAATTTAACAAAAAAATTGCCATAAACAGTTTTCCATATACCGCCATTTAATAATATGTTGTGTGGTGATCACGAATGCTCTTTGATCTAGAATCTGTCGTATAGTTTTGGAGATATATAAAATATATGAAAAAATTATATATATTTTGCAAATTTTAAAACCGCCATATCTTTTTTTTCTAAAATTTTAAAATCAGAAGAAAATTTAAAACTCATAATTCGATTTCGAGCATCAGTAATTGCATTCGGTGCGAAAAGCTTTTGTGCAATTTTAAAAAAGTAAAAGCCCAGTTCTTCCTATTTTTGCATGCCCTTCACGGTAATATCGGGAGCAATTCGATATTCCAAACCAGTAAGGAAAGGCTAAAGTCGGGCGGTGCCGACTATATAATACCCTACACCACTCTCGTAATATTGAATAACTCTGATATATAAATTTTCTAATTCATATATAAATTGTTTACATAAATTTACTTTTGGGACATTTTAAAGAGCCAAATCGGATGAAACATATATATGGGAGCTATAGCGAAATCTTTACTGATTTTCTTCAAATTCGGCAATGTTGGTTCATGAATCAAGAAACTCTACCATTCTAAATTTCAAAACGATTGGATGTAAAATATAGCTTCTATAGAACTAAAGGGCCAAATCGGACGAAACATATATATGGGAGCTATAGCTAAATCTTAACCGATTTTCTTCAAATTCGCTAGTGTTGGTTCATGCATCAAGAAACTCCACCATTCTAAATTTCAAAACGATTGGATGTAAAATACAGCTTTTATAGGTCTAAAGGGCCAAATCGGACGAAATAAGAAATAAATAAATAAATAAATAAGAAAAACATATATATGGGAGCTATAGCTAAATCTTAACTGATTTTCTTCAAATTCGGCAGTGTTGGTTCATAGATCAAGAAACTCTACCATTCTAAATTTCAAAATGATTGGATGTGAAATACAGCTTCTACAGGCCTAAAGGGCCAAATCGGACGAAACATATATATGGGAGCTATAGCTAAATCTTAACCGATTTTCTTCAAATTCGGCAATGTTGGTTCATGGATCAAGAAACTCTACCATTCTAAATTTCATAACAATTAGATGTAAAATACAGGTTTTATAGGACTAAATGGCCAAATCGGACGAAACATATATATGGGAGCTATAGCTAAATCTTAACCGATTTTCTTCAAATTCGGTAGTAGTGGTTCATGGATCAAGAAACTCTACCATTCTAAATTTCAAAATGATTGGATGTAAAATACAGCTTCTACAGGACTAAAGAGCAAAATCGGACGAAACATATATATTGGAGCTATAGCTTAATTTTAACCGATTTTCTTCAAATTCAGCAATGTTGGTTCATGGATCAAGAAACTCTACCATTCTAAATTTCAAAACGATTGGATGTAAAATACAGCTTCTATAGGACTAAATGGCCAAATCGGACGAAACATATATATGGGAGCTATAGCTAAATCTTGACCGATTTTCTTCAAATTCGGTAGTAGTGGTTCATGGATCAAGAAACTCTACCATTCTAAATTTCAAAATGATTGGATGTAAAATACAGCTTCTACAGGTCTAAAGAGCAAAATCGGACGAAACATATATATTGGAGCTATAGCTTAATCTTAACCGATTTTCTTCAATTTCGGCAATGTTGGTTCATGGATCAAGAAACTCTACCATTCTAAATTTCAAAACGATCGGATGTAAAATACAGCTTCTATAGGACTAAAGGGCCAAATCGGACGAAACATATATATGGGAGCTATAGCTAAATCTTAACCGATTTTTTTCAAATTCGGCAATGTTGGTTCATGGATCAAGAAACTTTACCATTCTAAATTTCAAAACGATTGGATGTAAAATACAGCTTCTATAGGACTAAAGGGCCAAATCGGACGAAAGATATATATGGGAGCTATATCTAAATTTGAACCGATTTCAACCAAATTCAATAGCGATCTTAACAGCCGCGAAATACTCTAAACTGCAAAATTTCAGAACGATCGGAGTGAAATTGCGACCTGTAGTCGACGAACAACTTTACATGGACAGACGGACGGACAGACATCGTTTAATCGACTCAGCTAGTGATTCTGAATCGATCGGTATACTTTGAGGTGGGTCTAGCTGTATTATTTTCAGGTGTTACAAACATCTGCCGTGAAACAAACTTATAATACCCTGTACCACGGTGTGGTGTAGGGTATAAAAAGTTAAAAATAAAATAATAGTGTATAATTATACCCTACACCACACTGTGGTACAGGGTATTATAAGTTTGTTTCACGGCAGATGTTTGTAACACCTAAAAATAACACAGCTAGACCCACCTTAAAGTATACCGATCGACTCAGAATCACTAGCTGAGTCGATTTAAGCATGTCCGTCCGTCCGTCCGTCTGTCCATGTAAAGTTGTTCGTCGACTACAGTTCGCAAATTTCACTCCGATCGTTCTGAAATTTTGCAGTTTAGAGTATTTCGCAGCTGTTAAGATCGCTATTGAATTTGGTTGAAATCGGTTCAGATTTAGATATAGCTCCCATATATATCTTTCGTCCGATTTGGCCCTTTAGTCCTATAGAAGCTGCATTTTACATCCAATCGTTTTGAAATTTAGAATGGTAGAGTTTCATGATCCATGAACCAACATTGCCGAATTTGAAGAAAATCGGTTAAGATTTAGCTATAGCTCCCATATATATGTTTCGTCCTATTTGGCCCTTTAGTCCTATAAAAGCTGTATTTTACATCCAATCATTTTGAAATTTAGAATGGTAGAGTTTCTTGATCCATGAACCAACATTGCCGAGTTTGAAGAAAATCAGTTAAGATTTAGCTATAGCTCCCATATATATGTTTCGTCCGATTTGGCCCTTCAGTCCTATAAAAGCTGTATTTTACATCCAATCATTTTGAAATTTAGAATGGTAGAGTTTCTTGATCCATGAACCAACACTACCGAATTTGAAGAAAATCGGTTAAGATTTAGCTATAGCTCCCATATATATGTTTCGTCCAATTTGGCCCTTTAGTTCTATAGAAGCTATATTTTACATCCAATCGTTTTGAAATTTAGAATGGTAGAGTTTCTTGATCCATGAACCAACACTACCGAATTTGAAGAAAATCGGTTAAGATTTAGCTATAGCTCCCATATATATGTTTCGTCCAATTTGGCCCTTTAGTTCTATAGAAGCTATATTTTACATCCAATCGTTTTGAAATTTAGAATGGTAGAGTTTCTTGATCCATGAACCAACATTGCCGAATTTGAAGAAAATCGGTAAAGATTTAGCTATAGCTCCCATATATATGTTTCATCCGATTTGGCTCTTTAGATCCAATCGTTTTTATACCCTACACCACACTGTGGTACAGGGTATTTTTATACCCTACACCACACTGTGGTACAGGGTATTATAAGTTTGTTTCACGGCAGATGTTTGTAACACCTTAAAATAACACAGCTAGACCCACCTTAAAGTATACCGATCGACTCAGAATCACTAGCTGAGTCGATTTAACGATGTCTGTCCGTCCGTCCGTCCGTCTGTCCATGTAAAGTTGTTCGTCGACTACAGGTCGCAATTTCACTCCGATCGTTCTGAAATTTTGCAGTTTAGAGTATTTCGCGGCTGTTAAGATCGCTATTGAATTTGGTTGAAATCGGTTCAGATTTAGATATAGCTCCCATATATATCTTTCGTCCGATTTGGCCTTTTAGTCCTATAGAAGCTGTATTTTACATCCGATCGTTTTGAAATTTAGAATGGTAGAGTTTCTTGATCCATGAACCAACATTGCTGAATTTGAAGAAAATCGGTTAAGATTTAGCTATAGCTCCCATATATATGTTTCGTCCGATTTGGCCCTTTAGTCCAATAGAAGCTGTATTTTACATCCGATCGTTTTGAAATTTAGAATGGTAGAGTTTCTTGATCCATGAACCAACATTGCCGAATTTGAAGAAAATCGATTCAGATATAGCTCCCATATATATCTTTCGTCCGATTTGGTCCTTTAGTCCTATAGAAGCTGTATTTTACATCCGATCGTTTTGAAATTTAGAATGGTAGAGTTTCTTGATCCATGAATCAACATTGCCGAATTTGAAGAAAATCGGTTAAGATTTAGCTATAGCTCCCATATATATGTTTCGTCCGATTTGACCCTTTAGTCCTATAGAAGCTGTGTTTTACATACGATCGTTTTGAAATTTAGAATGGTAGAGTTTCTTGATCCATGAACCAACATTGCCGAATTTGAAGAAAATCGGTGCAGATTTAGATATAGCTCCCATATATATCTTTCGTCCGATTTGGTCCTTTAGTCCTATAGAAGCTGTATTTTACATCCGATCGTTTTGAAATTTAGAATGGTTGAGTTTCTTGATCCATGAACCAACATTGCCAAATTTGAAGAAAATCGGTTAAGATTTAGCTATAGCTCCCACATATATGTTTCGTCCGATTTGGCCCTTTAGTCCTATAGAAGCTGTATTTTACATCCGATCGTTTTGAAATTTAGAATGGTAGAGTTTCTTGATCCATGAACCAACATTGCCGAATTTGATGAAAATCGGATAAGATTTAGCTATAGCTCCCATATATATGTTTCGTCCGATTTGGCCCTTTAGTCCTATAAAAGCTGTATTTTACATCCAATCGTGTTGAAATTTAGAATGGTAGAGTTTCTTGATCCATGAACCAACACTACCGAATTTGAAGAAAATCGGTTAAGATTTAGCTATAGCTCCCATATATATGTTTCATCCGATTTGGCTCTTTAGATCTAATCGTTTTTATACCCTACACCACACTGTGGTACAGGGTATTATTTAAGTATAAAATGTCCTAAAAGTAAATTTATGTAAACAATTTATACATGAATTACAAAATTTATATATCAGAGTTATTCAATTTTACGAGAGTGGTGTAGGGTATTATATAGTCGGCACCGCCCGACTTTAGCCTTTCCTTACTGGTTTAAGTATAAAATGTCGCAAAAGTAAATTTATGTAAACAATTTATACATGAATTACAAAATTTATATATCAGAGTTATTCAATATTACGAGAGTGGTGTAGGGTATTATATAGTCGGCCCCGCCCGACTTTAGCCTTTCCTTACTGGTTTTTTGGTAGTTTCGAGAAAATCATATTTGAAATTTTTAAGAAATTAGAGTTCTTGAAAGATAAATATGTATATGGTAATTTGCACGAAGGTAATTTTGAGCAAGCCGCGACCATTCGTCAATACTGGTATATTTTTTTGTTAGGACCATGGAGTCCAAAATACATCAAATACAGAATTCCAGGACGTTGGCATTAGGTGAATTTGAAAGCCACTGTTCCGCAGAAATGAAGCGAGGAGCCCTGATTCACGCTTGCATTATGCGATGGACTTGCAGAGTCCTGTTGAAGAGTCTAAGGTCTATTGCCGAAATGTTTATGCACCCAAGGCTTATGAGCACCTTCTAACACTGATTCACGGTACACAGTTCTATTCAATTTATCACCGGCTCCAGAAATACGAGAGGAGAGTGGTCATTGGGGTTACTGCGACCTAATCAATGACGTGAGGAGGAGCTTTCATATTTGAAATTTTTGTGAAATTAGAGTTCTTGAAAGATAAATATGTATATTTTAGAAGAGAATCGATCTTTTCAATTTCTTGTCATTTTAATATGTGGTGAAATAATCAGCCTACAGCCAGATGATATTCTATTAGTCTAAAAGTGCGTTAATTGTATATACATAAATGGGATCAATTTACCATACTACATATACTTTGTACCGTACTACATTTCTTCGATCGGATCATTTAAAAAAAATAGTTTCATGATGCACCAAGATAATTTTGAGCAAGCCGCGACCATTCGTCAATACTGATATATTTTTTTGTTAGGACCATGGAGTCCAAAATACATCAAATACAGAATTCCAGGGCGTTGGCATTAGGTGAATTTGAAAGCCACTGTTCCGACGAAATGAAGCGAGGAGCTCTGATACACGCTTGCATTATGCGATGGTACAGAGTCCAGTTGAAGAGTCTAAGGTCTATTGCCGAAATGTTTATGCACCCAAGGCTTATTAGCGCCTTCTAACACTGATTCACGGTACAAAGTTCTATTCAATTTATCACCGGCTCCAGAAATACGAGAGGAGAGTGGCCATTGGGGGTTACTGCGACCTAACCAATGACGTGAGGAGGAGCTTGTGTTTAAGTTACCAATCTTATCCTCCAGATAACACTGGTGTAGTACACGGGGCAAAATCGCCTTTTTTCATATGTTTGAATCGAAAGGAAATATATGTGGGATGGTAACACTTACACGCGTTACGGAGTGATGATGTATGGTAACACTGCCTATGTGATATGGCAATGTTGTCAGACGTTACAGCTCGATAGGGCATGAGAAAGCTGCGGAATGTTGAATGGCAACACCGCGCTTTTCTATGCTCTCTCATGTTTGTATCTCTTTTTTGGACGGTCGTTCACTCTCTGTCGTGTGGTTGAAGCAACAAGAAGTGTTGTGTGTACATATTAATAATTATCTGTTCTTTAAATCAATAGCTTAAGTTAATCACTTTATTACAACAAACAATGAATTAAATACCAATAAACTTTATTTTGTATTACTAAAATGTAATAATCTGTGTTGTGTTTTATTGGTGGTGTGGGAGAAATTCCCAAAAGCAGTAAAATTGAGTCATAGAAGTAAAAGTGAGGAGGCAATCCTACAAATTTGGGGACTCAACCAAAATGTCTTGCTAGAATTGAGCTAAATGATGAAATAGTTGAAGAAAAACATACAAATAATGAAGAAAAAGTGTTGCGAAAAACGTTTGTAAAGTGTTGTTAAATTGCGTCATCAATTAACAAACAAAACTGTTGTTAAAGAAAGAAGAGTTTGTTTGATACATTGTACAGAAAAAAGAAGGCTTTTGCTTAAGTGATGATCTGTGAGCAAACAAGAACAGGAAAATGTTTTGCATGAGAGAAAGAGAGTGAAGTGAGAAGAGAATAATCGAGACACAAATAAAACGAAAAAGAATAAAACCACCCCTGAAATTGGCAAATGAACATTTAAAGTTTTGTCGTTGTCAACGAAGTTTTTTTTTGTTTGTGTGAACAGAGGAATGTGTGATTGTGCATTCGTTTTGTGTGCAGAGAAAATAAGAGGAACGAAACAAATCTAGCTCTCTCTCAGACTACGAAGCCGAGGCGGCGCGGCTCGGCTTAGAGCCGCCGCCGACTTGTTTTCTTTCCTCCGAAGCCGCCGCCGATTTCAGCGGCTCAACTCGGCTAAAAATCAGCCGCCGAAATGAGTGACTCACGTCGACTACAACCCAGCCGCCGAAAAAATGTTTTGCGAAAAGCGAATTTTTTTTTCAATTAAACAATGAAAAATGCGAAAAAAACAAAGTTCCAAATGCAGCTATGTATACGGCGTCCATCAACAAGTGGTACCCTTATTTTTACATTTTTCATTGAAAACGCAAATTTTTTAACAAAGCAAGAAAATGACGCAGAAATCTATTAAAAGCTTTTTTCGAATACGGATTGAAAATATTTTCTTTTAATCGTAAAATGGTTTCATTAGTTTTTTTAAAGCATTCACTTAATTTGAATTTGTTGATTCAGCTTAATTTTGTTCGTGGGAAATCTGATTATGTATAGAGCCGCCGATACGTCAAAGTTGAGTCGGCTAAGCCGACAAGCCGCCGCCGCCGCCGCCGACCAATAATTTCATCCACAAGCCGCCGCCGATCATTTTGGGTCGGCTTCGTTGTCTGCTCTCTCTTACTAGAAAAAAGAAATGTGTAAAGACTCAATGTCGATGAGCATCGAGATAGAACAGAAAACATGATAATGAAGTTGTGGTGAAATTCGACGGTGAAGAAGATCCAACAACGAAGAAAAGCAAAGACATTGTAGCTGTGTGCGAAATATGATGGTGTTTTTTTTCAACTGAGTGATGTTAAAACACAATTTGCTTGGTGCAAAATTCTGAGTGAAGTTTACTTGCTGAGTGTCTGGTAAACGACGTTGCTGAGTGCGGAATTCTGAGTGAAGTTTACTTGCTGAGTGTCTGGTAAACGAACGCTGCTGAGTGCGATTTTTTATGGTTTGCTGCTGAGTGCCTGGCGAACGTGAATATTGGAAGCTGAGTGCAGACTTTATTGTAAGTTTCTTTTCCCGTATGTAGAGAAAATTTTTTGTAAAGTCTGTGAGTAGAGAAATATTAGAGTCATTTCTGTTACCGTATTCCCTCTGAGTTCGGGATTTTTTTTCTTGTCTATTTGAAGTACTGTGTACAAGTTTTTTATTTGTTTTGAAAAGGTGAGACCGTTTTTTGATGATAATGATAATAAATGATGCTTAATTATGAAGTAAAAATAATTTTGTATACATTATAGTAACTGTCTATAGATATTTTAATATTACTTCATTATATTTTGATATTGAATTGTATTAATATGGACAGAGAGACAATTCTGGGACTTAATGTTAACTCTTTGAAGGAGAAGTTAAAGGAGTTGGGATTAAGTTCACAGGGGTTGAAGAGTGACCTTCGAAATCGAGTTTTGGAACACTATGATTTGGACTTCATTGACGCGAATGAGCATGTCGACGATGGTGTTACAGTAAGTGAGTCTGTGTCTGGCGATGAGGCCGCTGCGATTCCAAGTGTTTCTGTCGGAAAGAGTTTGTACACGTTGCGCGATGTTGAGGACAGCTTGTCTACTTTCTCTGGTTTTGGTTTGCCTGACGTCAATCAGTGGTTGACCGAGTTTGAGAAGATTTCTGAGATAGTTAGGTGGACACCGTTGCAGAAGTTTGTGTATGGTAGGCAATTGATTGTTGGGGCGGCGAGGCTTTTTGTAAAGGGTCAGATAGGGATTAGGAGTTGGTCGCAATTGAAGGAATCACTAGTGGAGGAATTCGGTGAAAGTTTATCGGCTGCGGAGGTGCATCGACAAATGCGAACGAGGAAATTGAAACGAGATGAATCGCTTGTTGAATATTTGTATACTATGATTGATATAGGGAAAAAGGCCAACCTTGATGATAGGAGTTTGATGGAGTATTTCATCGATGGTATACCGGATTCGAGATTTAATAAAACGGTTCTATATCAGGCTAAGACAATTAAGGATCTTAAGGAGGCTATATCAATCTACGAGAGAATAAGATCACGTCCTAAGTCGTCATACAAAGGGAATGAGCCGTATTCATCGGAGGTTAAGTTGGAGCCGAGTTCGGATGGGAAGCTCGTCAGAGAGAGAAAGTGCTTCAAGTGTGGGGATAAATCTCACTTGGCCAAAGATTGTCGAGAGAGACAATTGAAATGCTTTAAATGCCAGAAACAAGGCCATCGTTCTTTCGAATGTCCCACCAAGGAGCCTGATAGAGCGGTCAAAACGGAGAGAAACCAGGCTAATATGGTGCAGAGGGGACCAGGACTTGTCTTTAAGGATATCTTGATAAACGGTAAGCAGATTGCTGCACTGATTGATACTGGCTGCGATATATGCTTGATAAGGGTCGATACATTGTTTTGGTTAGGAGACGTTAATCTTATTCCGGAAAGGGTTACATTACGAGGTATCGGCGAGAGCGAGATTGTAACTTTGGGTCGATTTGATACTGCGGTCACTATTGATGGTATTCAATTTGAGATAACTTTTTACGTCGTGGGTGAACGCGATGTTTTGCATGATGTGATGTTGGGAAACAGTTTGTTCAAGAATGCCGAATTGATTTTCAAAGATGGAGAGGTGACATTTCGGAGGCCGCAGGAGAAAGGTCTGTTGAACGAATTTCAGTCTTTGTGTCTTAATGTTGAGGACCTACAGCGAAAGGATGAGGTAGACGTACATCATTTGGACAACGATGTAAGGGAGAAGGTTTCGAAGTTGATATCGGAGTATACACCGAAGCGAAATAGCCCATGTCCTGTGAGAATGAGACTGATTTTAAGTGACGATGTTCCAGTATGTCAACGTCCTAGACGACTTCCATTTTCAGACCAAATTACGGTTGATAAACAGATTGACGAATGGTTGCGAGATGGCATTGTTCAGCCTTGTTCTTCGGAATATGCCGCACCGGTTGTTTTGGTACCCAAGAAAGACGGCACGAAAAGGCTATGTTGTGATTACAGGAGGCTTAACAAGAAGATTATTCGCGACAATTTTCCGATGCCATTAATGGATGAAGTGGTGGATAAGTTACAGGGCGCATTGGTGTACACCACTTTGGATTTGGTCAACGGGTTTTTCCACGTTCCTTTGGAGGAATCTTCCCGCAAATATACTTCGTTTGTGACAAGTACGGGACAGTTTGAATTTTTGTTCGTACCGTTTGGAATCAGCAATTCACCGGCAGTTTTAACGAGATTCATAAATGCGGTTTTTAGAGATCTGGTTCAGGATGGAGTTTTGGTGACCTACATGGATGACGTTATTATTCCCAGTAAGGATGTATCTGAAGGATTACAGAAATTGGAAATTGTAATGAAGAGAGCTGCTGAATATTAAGTGGACGAAATGCCAGCTGCTATGTAAGTCTGTGAATTTTCTTGGCTACATTATTGAGAATGGGTCGATAAAACCATCGGAGGAGAAGATAAGGGCTGTGAAAAATTACCCGATACCGAAAGATTTGAAAGCGGTTGAGAGATTTTTGGGTTTGACTTCGCATTTTCGTAGATTCGTCAGGGATTTCGCCACTATCGCAAGACCATTGACGGAATTATTGCGGAAGAACTCAGATTTTGAAATTACTGATGAAGTTTTGTTGTCATGCCAGCAGTTGAAGGATGCACTGGTAAATGCACCTAATTTGTCATTATATAATCCAGAAGCAGTTACAGAAGTTCATGCTGACGCGAGTAAGTTTGGTTATGGGGCTGTATTGCTGCAGAAAGATAAAGACGACCAATTATTTCATCCAATACAGTTTATGAGCCGTAAGACCAAACCGAACGAGCAAAAGTACCATTCCTACGAATTAGAAGTATTGGCAATTATTGAGGCCTTGAAAAAATGGCGCGTGTATTTACTCGGAATTTCTTTTAAAATTGTAACCGATTGCAATGCTTTTAAAATGACGATGGAGAAGGAGGATATTCCTGCAAGGATATCTAGGTGGGCCATGTTTTTACAAGAGTTTTCGTATCAGATTGAGTACAGATCGGGAACCAGGATGAGGCACGTCGATGCCCTGAGCCGTGTGTCATGTCTGCTGGTGGAAAGTGGTGTGACTCATAGACTTCGTGAGGCTCAGCAAAGCGACGAGTGGATAAGAGCTGTATCTGTCCTGCTACGGAAGGATAGCTATGACGATTATTATATTAGGAACGGTATATTGTATAAGGATCCCGATAAGGATTTGATAGTAGTTCCTAGGCAGATGGGGGATGAAATAATCGGGATATCACATCGACAAGGACACTACGGTATATCGAAAACTAGAGAGTTGTTGGAAAAGCAATACTACATACCTGATTTGACTAAAAAGGTTCAAAATGTCGTAAAGAGCTGCGTACCTTGCATTATAATGGATGCAAAAAGTGGTAAGAAGGAAGGTTACCTGAAACCGATTGATAAGGACGACAAACCATTGACTACGTACCATATAGATCATGTTGGTCCTATGGAGATGACCAAAAAGGCGTATAACCATATATTAGTGATCGTGGATGCATTTACCAAATTCGTGTGGCTCTATCCAACGAAAACCACGGATACGAAATCTGTCATCGATTGTTTGGAAAAACAGGCTTCTGTATTCGGAAATCCGGTAAGAATGATAACCGATAGGGGCGCTGCATTTACATCGCAATCATTTAAGGATTACTGCGAAACGAATAAGATTCAACATCTTCTAATAGCAACTGGAGTGCCGAGGGGAAATGGACAAGTCGAGAGGATGCAAAAGATTTTGGTGCCCATGCTGGCCAAATATTGCCATGAGACTCCCCAGAACTGGTATAAGCATATAAGGAGAGTTCAGATGACTATAAACTCTACCCCGCCGAGGAGTACTAAGATTTCGCCATTTAGATTGCTTACGGGTATTGAGATGAGGACGACTCATGATATAGATTTGCGCGAAATGTTAGGGGATGAATTAGTTGAGCAGGCTGATAGAGATAGGGAGGAGCTTCGATCGATTGCTAGGAGGAATATCGACAAGATTCAGCGGGAGAATTGTAGAACGTTCAATAGCAAGCGAAAACCAGAGACGGTTTACAAACTCGATGATTTAGTAGCCATTAAACGTACTCAGTTTGGTAGTGGATTGAAATTAAAGGGCACATTTTTAGGTCCTTATAAAATTACACGAGTAATGAGGCACGGAAGGTATGAAGTTGAGAAAGTTGGTGATCACGAGGGTCCCCTAAGGACTTCATCTGTCGCCGAGAATATGAAACCTTGGGATCGGCAATCCGGGTCGAATTGCCAGTCAGGACGGCCGATTGTGGGATGGTAACACTTACACGCGTTACGGAGTGATGATGTATGGTAACACTGCCTATGTGATATGGCAATGTTGTCAGACGTTACAGCTCGATAGGGCATGAGAAAGCTGCGGAATGTTGAATGGCAACACAGCGCTTTTCTATGCTCTCTCATGTTTGTATCTCTTTTTTGGACGGTCGTTCACTCTCTGTCGTGTGGTTGAAGCAACAAGAAGTGTTGTGTGTACATATTAATAATTATCTGTTCTTTAAATCAATAGCTTAAGTTAATCACTTTATTACAACAAACAATGAATTAAATACCAATAAACTTTATTTTGTATTACTAAAATGTAATAATCTGTGTTGTGTTTTATTGGTGGTGTGGGAGAAATTCCCAAAAGCAGTAAAATTGAGCCATAGAAGTAAAAGTGAGGAGGCAATCCTACATATATGTGTAACACAAATTTTGAAATATTATATATTTCTGAGCAAATAAATTTTATTTGAAAATCACTAAAATATATTTGAACGCATTAATTAATATATTACAACAAAATATATTTGCGAACTAAGTTTTTCAATAAAAAATGTGTTCAAATATAAAAAAAATTGTTGTTTAGGAATTTATCTTTATAATTTATATTTTATTTAAAAAGATTTTCAAGACTTTTGCTGACTTTTTAGAATTTCAGTACCATATGCAGCATTAACTTCTGTTTAAATCAATCATTTCAAATTTCTGAGTCATCATTTCTTGTCAATCCTCCAAGTAATTTATTTTGATCCAAGACTATACGATTTCAATTATTATTATTTATTATTTTTACGAAAATTAAAAATGTCTAAAAAAAAATAATATTGAATTATTAAGAAATTTAACATAATTAACGTATTTTCTGAATTCTTAAGTGCAAATAAATATTTGTTTCGGAAATAATAGTCCCAAATAAAAACATATTGGGATGTAAACAAAGGGTTGTTTAGAATAACATTTTCCCAAATATATACTTTTTGTGTGTGTACCCAATATTATATGTTATTATATGTCTAAACATATATATGTTTCAAGCCGAATATATTTGGGACAATATACTACAGAAACGATTTTTTTTCAGCGTGTATCTAATGAAGAGCTTTCCTCTTCGCAAGTATCAGAGCAGCATCTGGCGGAACTTGCATTTCACCCTTTACCGATGTGCTAGAATGTGTCGAGGAGCTCGTCTACACGGGATTGGAAGAATCCTGTGGCGATGAATCCGGTGAGGATGAGCTACTAGCGGCCACAGATCACGAGACAGATATAATGGTATTGGCGAAACCTGACAATGGTCGGGTTCCTACAGATAAACCTCCAACACTCTAAGGCAGCTTCAGCAGCCTTAAAAGACCTCCTGAGGCATGGAGGGGCTGACCTGGTCCTAATCCAGGAGCCATGGTTGATATGATATGTGGGCTTAGGACGCCAGGGTTTAAGCTCCTTCTAGGTAGAGGTAATGTAAGTCTTTACATTTATTAAATAATTTTTGGACATATATACGAGTACATTTTGTGTTTTTTGATTTTCCTAGTTCTATTTTTTTGTGAAAGAATTTGTTTGATTTATATTTTATTGGATTAGTTAGCACTTGGGTCTGAACAAGACCCAATGTGAAAGAGGAGAAGTCAGTACAGAACTTGCTATGCTCATGTAAAGGACTGCGAGAGTATCGTTTAGTCTATCAAGGACACATGCTCTTCGAAGACATCAACGAACTAGCAGATGCTCCACTGAAACCCCTCTCAAATTCATCAAGAAATCCCTCTGGTTCAGCAAAACCACAAAGACCAACTGTTAACACTGGGCTACTAAACCTTTTCTTCATCGCCAATCTTCTAACCTATGTCCCTCTCAACCTAACCTATGTATTATACGAGTATGAAATCCACAGCTTTCTGTATGATTTCTAGACCTCGGATTTTTGCATATCATTAAATTGTCAATCGATTTGAACCACAATTTATATTTAGACGTTTCATCACTCAAATTTAAATAATTTCATGGTTAAATTATGAACCAAACTGAACATGTGTGACAGTAACATGTCACACGAAAACAGCTGAGCTGCCGAAAACAGTGTCGCCAAAAAATCGCCCATTACATCTGGAAGCATATCCGGCAACGTTCCCGGTAATTCCAACAATAAATTTCAACAAGAATTGTGTGAAGCG
Organism: Eudasyphora cyanicolor; assembly: GCA_963930755.1. Classification (NCBI taxonomy): domain Eukaryota; kingdom Metazoa; phylum Arthropoda; class Insecta; order Diptera; family Muscidae; genus Eudasyphora; species Eudasyphora cyanicolor. The sequence goes on from OZ005737.1 coordinate 100,412,445, forward strand.
CTTGTTGCAGCAAATATATCATAGAATGAATGCGTTAAGCAATTCCACATTAAATAACTTTAAAAAAAAAATGCGCAGACCAACAAATGCCAAATGAAAGTACGCTCAGGAAGACATGCTTTGATAAATGCTATTAAAATCAATCCAAAAAATTCGGGACAATATAAAATACGAAAGCGTTGTGATATCAGTGGATGAAACGACGGATAAACAATGGCGATATGTTTTGTTTTGATTGTTGGAAAATTAGGCGAAAATTAAACTTATTCTCATTTTTATTGTCGTGTAAACTGTTGGACGCAGTAAATAATGCAACTGTTCGATTTGTGAACTATAGCATTCGTATATTGTGGCCCACGGGAACAAGTAAAAAGTTTTTTTGCCCTTAACGGATCTGCATCTCATATGATCAAAGCTGGTCGAAACTTTAATGTCTTATCCGGAATCTCCTCCACGTAACGTGTTTGGCACACTATTTAAATTTAGTAGCAGAGAAACTACGGACCTAATTCCCTGTCGCTAATTACTTCAAATCCAATGTTAAAAAATATTCATAAAAGCTCTGCTTATAGTGCAACGCTATAAACAAATACTCAATAAGGAATTGCCACCAGAACCGATAATAACCAGATGGAGTACTTGGTAAAAGGCAGCATCATTTTATGTAGACATTTCGAAGTAATAAAAGAGGTATGATTCTTTCCAATAATTTTATAAACAAGCTGCACACTAAATTTAAATTACTTAAGAAAGTAATAAATCTTATTACATATAAGGTTTAGTACTTTCTTAAGTAATCTTTTAGGTTTTGAAAACACTCAATCAGGAAGAAGCTGAATACATTATGCTGGCAAAGGATCTTTGGAAAAAACCGAGATTATTTCCAGATTTTATATATGTAATCGAATTTCGATAGACTTGGTGAAATTATTACTTCCTAGGAAGCGAAGGCTTTACCCTTAGTAAGCTTATTAAACTTGTTTAAGAAAGCAGAAAATATTGTTTGTAACAAAACTGCTGAATTTGGATTGCGCTTGAAACAAAGATTTTAAGCAATTATATTTTCTATGCTTTTTGGCATATTAAGGCAATTTTTTTTGTATGATTTGTGTAAATTTTTCAATATTTCATCCATTTTCGCATATTTGTTTGATGATTTTTGAAATAGTAGTGGCATATCCTTCTCCTACTTCGCATATTTCATTCTTATTTCCCAATTTTTCATATCACAAATCTGACAAATATGCACCTGCTTTCCAATTTCTTTTTCTTTGAAACAAATTTTGGTCCAATCAGAATTTTTCTTTCAAACTGTAAAAAAATATGCAATTGCATATAATCCGAGGTTTAATCATTAGATGTTATATGTAACATATGTACTTTATCGAATAGGTTAGCGTCGACCCGCCCATTTGACCCAATTTTTTGGAAACGAAATATCTAGGGAACAATCCCACCAATTGTCTTCACATTTTCCATTGAAAAACTTGACATCAATATGCGTGACCAACAATTAAAAACGAAAGATATCGCATAAGTGTACATGGGGTGCTCATACGGAACCTTTTTAAAAACGCTATATCTGGAAGCCATTGAATCAATTGACATCATATTTGGCATGGAAGTATATTTCAGCAATATTCGTGACCCAATAAAGAATGGAAGATATTCGAAATCTGGGCGTGGCCCTGTCTATGGATCTATGATGGGGTGCTAGTGGGCGTGGCCCTGTCTATATGTACAAACATTTCGCTAATTGTGTTCATATTTTGAAGCGCATTTGGTATAACCGTCATTTATCATCCAGTTCTTTTGAGCCAACTGAAGACAAGAAATGCATTATCTATATCTGCGCTAAAAGTTATTTTAATGTTATAAATACATATAGGCAAAATTAGAATAGTTGTCACATTCAGAGTAAAGAAAAATTGCAAAAACGTTCTCATAATACAATACATTATTTGACCAGGAATACCAGAATATTTTTCTCGAATCTACTATAGTTGAAAACTGAAACATTGTATCACAAATTGATTTTTATAAGTCAAACGATTTGCAATTGCAAAAATAATTTGAAATATTTTTCAAATTATGAGCGAAAATGCTTAAATAGACATGAATCCAACATTAGCAAATTTTTTTTTAAATGTAAAATTTGACCCTTTTCTATTAAATAGACCAGAAAGTAACAAATTTTCAGTCATATTTCGCGAAAAATTTTAATTTTCAAATAATGATCTTACATGTTCGCGATTTACAATAAAACAATTATTACTTCAAGAAAATTGCTAGTGTAAAAAAATTATGACAGACTTGTTTTATTTTCACTTAATTAATTTTGCTGATTTTTATACCCTCCACCATAGGATGGGGGGTATATTCATTTTGTCACTCCGTTTGTAACACCTCTAAATATTGATCTGAGACCCCATAAAGTATATATATTCTTAATCGTCGTAAAATTCAAAGAGGATTTAGCCATGTCCGTCTGTCCGTCCGTCCGCCGTCTGTGGTAATCACGCTACAGTCCGCAATAATAGAGCTAGGTTGATCAAATTTGGTATAAATATTTCTTATAGTTGCAGGTTGTTTGGGATTGCAAATGGGCCATATCGGTCAATGTTTTGATATAGCCCCCATATATAGCATCTAACTTGCTATGATTCCTACTGTTCTCATCTACTATATGTTTCCTACTGTTCTCATCTACTATATTTTTTTGTTTTTCGGTGTTATTTTCTTTAGGTTTGAGTTATTTTGTGAGGTCACATGCTATCCATGGTGGAGGGTATATAAGATTCGGCATGGCCGAACTTAGCGCTTTTACTTGTTAATCTTGGTTTTTTTCTTACAAAGCTTCAATCCTTTAAATTTATTTGTATTTAATATAAATTTATGTATATTATTTAATCTCATACGCTTGATGTAATAAATGAATGTTTAATTAAATGCAAAAATTATAAAAACTTTGAAGGAAAGAACTGTGGAGTATCTCAATTTTACCAAATCAAAATTGTCAACTTCATGCCTCAGAGCAGTATTTACATCGGCGCTTGAAATGTTTGCTGGGAAATAAATTAACTCCCAACTCCTATTACCAAGCATGAGGGGGCGGCAAATGCTCCTGCTGTCTGACGATGATGATGACGGAATGAATGGGGCAGAAAAATGATATTTATTGTTCAACTGAAAAAGGCGGCACAACAAGGATATCAACAGTTTCTCACCGAAACACGTCTGTACACAAAACACGGAACATAAGCGTATCTATGAATGTTTGTTGATAAGAGTTTGTCTGTGTTCGTGTATGTTCGTGTATGCATACCTACATATATGTTGCAGGGGAAATAAAATAAACCGTGTAAATTAGATGTTATGTTAACAAAATACGTGACAATAAATTATGATTATGTACTGAGTGTGGCAACACTACTAACTACCCCACTCTGCACCAGTCATAGCAGAAAGTTGGCAAAGGGAGTAGCGTCCAGTGGCCATCGGCTACCAGCTACCAGCGTCATGAGGTATGAGTAAACACTCTCCCCATTTACCCATATGCGGTTTGCTTTGTGGCTACATGCCCTTGTCTCATCTGCTGGATGCCATTGTTGCTGCCATTGCGAGTCCATGGATTTGTTTGCAAGTTGTGGCCAAAGTTTTAATTCACTGTGTCGAGCCAGAGGAAACAAAATGATACTAATCATAAAGTATTTCTGTTATTCTGACATAAAAATACGCTATAATGAAGACACACTTTAACATGCACGCATTCAACCTCAATCCACTTCACTTAAATCACAACGACAAACTGCGAAGAAACACAAATGTGAAGGAGCTGGTGTCTCATTGGCCTTCTAACATGGACGAGGAAGACAACAGCAGCAACAACTAGAAAAAGTTCAGATGTTTTTTACAAAGATTCAATTTAAGAACGAACAAAAAAAAAACACAAGGAAAGAGAGAACTCAAATGAATGTACACAAATAAAAACATAATTTAATTTTATGGGGACTAAAAGTTTTATTTGTTGGGGAAGGCTAACATTTAAAAGGATTTCGTAAATGCTCCTATTGTGGTCCAATTTATCGGTGAAAGTTTTTTATTGGAATTTATTATAAGCAAACAAGAGAGCCGACACATCTCCAATAATTCGGAATCATAGACAATCAAGCAAAACTGCAAGAAAGCCTTGGCAGTTTATCACCGTACTGGTACTCTAAAAAAATATGACATGAAACTAAAGACGATATTAAAATAAAGTTTGAAGAATAAATTTAATACAATTTACTTGATTTCAAGGAAATTTTCATTTGTTTAAAGACAATTGCCCGCACTTTTATGATCAAATGACCATAATATTATGCATGTACGAGTATATGTTGACTTTAAATTAATGAAAAAATCATTGATCCAAGGACATTAGACAACAATTTCAAAAAATGATGTACACCTTCGTTACTTTAAAGTTAGGCTATAATGAAGACCATTCTGTATAATATATCAGTACGAATTTTCGTAATGGGAAGACAACCACAACAAAAGCTGTGGAAATTTTAAATGTCAAACCTACTAACTTTAACCTCACTTTAGTGTAACGAAGGTATACATCATTTGTTATGGATCAAATGTATAACACATCGAAGGTATGTTCGACGGTGATCATTGTCTCCAGCTCCTCCTCATCCTCACACAGTCGACAGTAGTCGGCAGAATCACTCTGCCACCTTGATGTTAAAGATCTAACAGTGGCCAGTCAGTGTGCCTAAATTTAATCTTCGTGAGGTTAAAAAGATCTTTGGACCTAGATTTTGATATGGCTGGCCATAGAGATTTAGTGATTTTACAGTCAGATCTGCTCGACCATTTTTGATTTGCCAGGTCTTTGTAGAAACTCTCTATGTTACTGAAGAATTAAGGGGGGGATATAGTGATGGCTCAACATTTGCAACGTCCATCCATTTCGCGCAAGTACGCCAGCCTTCTCCTTCCCCGCGATATCACAGTGCCGGGGACCCAGCACAGTCTGATTCTGTCCGCCAATTGCTGTAGTTGCAATCGGCACTCATTAACCACCTTTGACTTAATAGACTGTTATGTGATCAGCTTGCCCGAGTTTTCGTCGATTTATCAAGCTGAGGGCTTGCAGTATAGCAAAGATCGCCGCCTGGAAAACGCTGCAGGTATAGGCTAACCTGTAGGACATATGATGCCAAGAGATTCGCTGAAAATGCCTGCCCCTGTGGCTACATCCATCTTTGAACCGTCAGTGTACTTAAATATAGCTTGGCCCTCCAAAGCAAGATAACTCTCGAAGCGAGTAACGGATTGACTTCAAATTTGGTATGTGATAATATTTTTTTCTATCTCAGGCTAAGTTCGGAGATGGGCCATATTGGTTCACTCATTCTAATACCTCCCTCACAAAAGGTTACAATTAAGTGAAATACTACGTATGCGAATCTTCTTTAATTCCAAACATAGTAATAGTTTATCTGTCGCAACAGCTTGAGAAAAATGGGCGAAGTGGCCCCAACCCTTTTGGTACCTCCCACAAAGAAGGACCATTTTGTATAAAAAGTTTAGCTTAAAGCTTAAAATTTTGTGCAGTGCATTGATTCTATAGACCCTTCAGTCCGGTCAAAGATCGGCGTTATTGCCACGCCGCTTTTGGTACCTCCCACACAATACCAGTGCATGTAAATACTTGAAATTTTCAGTGTCCTACGTAAAAACGAACTACGAAAAAATCGTCCTACGAAAAGGACACAAACCAAAGTCCCAATCTTTGAGGGTAATTTAGAGCAATTTAGTGTTTAGGGAAGTAAAAAAAAAATAGTGAAATCAAACAAAACTCGTACATTAACACTTTGAATAATAAAACTAAAACATTTGGCAAAGTAAAAACAAAATACATAGTAGTGAAATTAAATAGCACTCGTACATTAAGACTTTGAACAATAAAACTAAAACATTTGGGCGAAAACAGTTAAAATGAATCCACCCGTGCAAATGCAGCACTGAACGATGCCGCCTTAAGGACTTTGGATATTAACCCTCTAACATATATAGAGAAGTTAAGACAATTTGATTAACTACACTGGAAAAAAAATTTCATTAAATTAATGAAATGCTCCAAAGACGTCATTAGTTTTTAAAATAAGTACATTTTGTACTTAAAATATAGATAATTTCAATAATATTAGGTGATTTACTTAATTTTAAGTACAAAATGTACTTATTATGAAGACTAAGGACGCTTTGGAGCATTTCTTTAATTTTATGACAAATTTTTTTTCAGTGTACAATGAACAGGCACAACTAATGTACATGAACATTGTGAAGTCGAAATTAACTGTAAAGGCCAGAAGAGCGATCTTCAAGTACACATGAGGACGGTGTTATGAGAACTAAAACTACCAACCATGGAGGAAGCTCTACTCGAACTATGCTCACCTGGTTTGCTGAACCAAGAATACCCGAAGCAGGACAACCCCCACACAAATTCCCAGGCACAACAACAACATTGGCAACCTAGAGTAATGCCGAACTGTAGACCAAAATTCCAGCAACATTGCCAACAACAGCAACCATATAGGCAACAACAATCATAGTTCAGACCACAGCAACCAACATTCCGACAACAGCAATCATCATTCAGACCACAGCAACCACCATTCATACCAGAGCCAATGGAAGTGGACTCATCTCAACAATCCAGGCGTCAAACACACCATCAGGAGCAGAAATCCGGTAAGAATAATCCTGATGTTATGTATGATGTAGTTTATAATTAGATAGATGTAATTGATCCCTATTATTGCGATGAAAATGATCAGGATAATGGCGTTTATAGTCATTACAATTACCAAGACGACCCATATATGTAATGACGAATGCGATCAGACAGATGTGTATTGGACGAATGGTCAGACAAAAGCGGAAAATGTTCGGTTAGTTCCTTCGAAAAAGCCACCGGACTTCCCTATATCTTGCTTAGAGGAAAGTCAAGGAAAACCAGATTGTGAATTGACACTGGTTCTACAGAAAATTTATTAAATAAAGACCATTGTCCACCCCAATACATTAAAGATGCATATTAAGACAGCGGCAGGAGTCATTACTGTTGATCGCAATGCACATTTAGGACACAACGTTCAGAATATATAATTTCCATAGATGATTCGACGGAATTTTAGGAAATCAGACTCTACAAGAAAATTGTGCCATAATTATGGCCAAAACGAGATAACTATTAACGGTCATAAATTCAGGATATATTATGAAGGAGACCCTGAAGAAGAAGAAACAATAGTTGAAAACTTAGGAATAACATATCAGTTTCATACAGACCATTTAAATTCGGATGAAAAATGAAAACTTAACAAACTGATCAATAGATATGAGTCCGCATTTTACCACCCTGGTGATGATCTTACTTTCACTAATGAGGGGTGAAACATAAAATAGAAACTGGAGACAATGGCCCCATATATAATAAATCATATAGATACCCGGCACTACACTCGGAAGAAGTAGATCGAAAAATGTCTGAAATGTTGGAGCAAGGAAGAATAGAACATAGTTCTTCCCTGTATAATTCTCCTATTTGGATAGTCCCCAAAAAGAGGACAAAGAAGGGAATAAATAATGGAGGATTGTGATAGACTACAGGAAACTGAATGCTATTACTAACGAGATAGGTATCCTATCCCAAAAATTTACATATTCTAGACAAATTAGGATGCCATTCGGTTTCAAAATGCTCCGGCAAACCTTCCAACGAATGATGAATAATGTTCTTAGGGATTATATCAAAAATATTTGTCTGGTGTATACGGATGACATATTAATATTCCCAACAACACTACAGGAATATATACACGCTTAAAAAAAAAGTCGCTTCTGTAGTATCTTGTCCCAAACAAATTCTGCTTGAAATTTATATATGTTTAGAATATACTCCAAATATATAATATTTGACACACACAAAAATTATATGTTTGGGAGCATGTTGTTCAAAACAAAAGTATGTTTTCATTCAAATATTTTTTATTTGGAACTAATATTACAGAAACAAAGATTAATTTGTATTTCAGTATTTTGGCAATTTATTAATTCCAGTTTTTTGTTTTCAGTGAATTTTTTAAAAAAAACTTATGTCTGTAAAATTCTATTAAAATTTAAATCGTATAATCTTTCTTATCAATAAATTGCATTGACGAATTGACAAAAAGTAATGCATTTTAATATTCGTACATTAACAATTAGTGTTTGAAACAAAAATTAATGCTGCTTATGAAATTTTATCTATAAAGTATAACACCAAATCTAGGAAAATATAAAACTAAAATTCAACAGTCTTAAACTTTTTTTTAAATATAATATACATATTTGGAGAAATTCCCAATCAATAATCTGACTTGTATACAAACACATATAATATTTGAGAATTTTAGTTTGCAAATATATTTTGTTGTAATATATTAATATATGCGTTACAAATAAATTTTGTTTACTTTCAAATGTAATTTCGTTGCTCAAAAATATATAATATTTAAAAATTTGTGTACCAAATATATTTTCTTTCGATTCAAACATATCAATAAAGGCGATTTTGCCCCGTGTAGGCAATTTGGGAAAAGTTTAGAGGACTTTGAAGGAACTTATCTAAAAGTGCCGTTGAACAAATCTGACGTCTTGAAAAAGGAGACTGAGTTTTTGGGACATGTTGTGACTGGGAAAGGGATCAAACCTAATCCGAACAAAGTGAAACGGGATATTATAGAAAATTCATCCCGAGTTATTGAAATATTGCAAAACCATGGACAATTAGACTCAAAAAGGTATCACGGGTAATACTAATGATATTGATTATGTAGAATCTTTTAACAAATTACGACAGATATTGTAGTCTGAAATAATACTTCTGTACCCAGACTTTGAAAAGATTTTCACTCTCACCACAGGCGCTAGTAGTTATGCATTAGGAGCCGTATTATCCCAACCAAATGGACCAATAGCATTTGCTGAATAAACATGATATTAATTATTCTACGGTTGAGAAATGATTACTTGCCATTGTTTGGGCGGTTAACAATTTCGGCATTACCTTTACTGTAGAAAGTTTGAATTGAAAACTTATCATAAACCCCTCTCATGGCTTGTGAGTCGCAAAGAGCCCCATTCCAAAATGATCCATCGGAAAATAAAGTTAAACGAGTACGAATTCGATATCAAACTTGTAGAAGGAAAAGAGAACAAAGTGGCCGATGCTCTCTCAAGAATTAGAGAGGTCAATGCAATTACTGCTAAAGGGAAAGGTAAGTGCGAGATCTGTAATAGAATTTATACCAGACCACATCTCCTCAGAGGGCACTTAGAGGAACATTTAAATGGAAATCACTTTCCCTGTGAACTTTGTGATAAAGTATTTATATAAACATGTCACTCCCTTGTACGAACATTATAAGAAATGCCATAGATTGACCAAAGATCAATTGAAACAAGTGAATTGGAAACTTGTACTAGATGATGTCATAAGTGAAAGACCAATTTCACCTATACCTACGATTCATAGCGCTGATGAATTTTACCATAATTTTATTAAGATATCGGAAAAACCGCTTCAACAATATAAGAGCCAGATAATTATTAACAAGTCAAGTGAGAATAAAACGACGCGTGAAAGGATATTTGATAAGAACAGAATAGTATACGCTTATGAGACTTTCAACGACGAATTGATAACGCGAATATTAAATGAGGCCATGGAAAATAATCTTTCAGCATTGTATGGTGAAGACACAGAAATATTACTAAGACTCCAGGAAAAATATAAGACCATAAAAGAGAACCCTTTAAATACGAAACAATTTGAGGTCATATGTATTAACGACAAAGACGCTACAAGTCGTTAAATATGAAGAACTGTTAGAAATCATAAATAGACACCATAGATTTGAAAACAATCATCCAGGAATTGACAAAACATATCGATACCTCCATTCTAAAACATGCTAAGTCGACTTAGGGAGATTGCATTTTTAACTTCTAAATATTTCAAGTTATATTCAGTCAACATTTTTTGTTTATCCGTTAACCCGATCAAAAGTTATTTACAAAATAGTACTGGTCATTCGTTTTCCATTACAAAGGAATTCCACATAAATTTAAAAAAATAATCAAACTTTGATCGTCTCTCCTGAAAAACTACCTTTTTGCGCTTAGCATAGTTTAGAATGGAGGTATCGTTATATGGAAATAAAGGGAAAACATTATTATCCAAATATGAAGAAAGAAATCGTTAGGATTTTCAATAACTGTGTTATATGTAACTTCAAGATAGAAAGACACACGGTGAAATTACCATTTGAATGGACAGAAACCCCACATGGGCCCTATGTGCATTACCATATAGACATTTGGTTTCTTAACAATCAAATATTCTACCTTACGATGATAGACAATTTTACGAAATACGCGGCAATGGAGGAATTACTTGACAAAACACACTTACAAGCGGTGAGTAAACTAAACTGTTTCTTATCATGAGGAAACCCCAAAAGGATATGTATGAATAATGACCCGACCTTTTCTAACGCTGTATTCATAGGATATCTCGAAGACAATAATATTCAGTATCATTTCACGACCCCTCATAGACATACCGCTAATTCAGATATCGAACATTTCCATATCAGCTTAAATGAGAATATTAAAATACTGAACGTTAGTGAAGATAACGATGATACAGCCTATAATTACGATTCACCTTTGCAAGCATAAGATGCATATAACAATAGCCTACATCTTTATACTAAACAGAAACCTATTGATTTACACATTTTTAATTCTGATATTCAATATATATATGAGGAAATAGAGGAGACAAAAGAGAAAAAGTTAATGTATAGAAATGAAGAAAGGAAAGATGAAGACATTAATCCTAAGTGATATCTCCTGTGGTAGCGCACAAGCTCGAGGTAGTCGACCTAAATAAAAAACGGATATGGAATCATTCAGCTAGGAGAAAGAAGGCTAATAGATAACTTTATTAAGATTCCTCACGTATTTAAAACCACGAAAAGTACAATCTACTTGAACGAACTAGAGGAGGAAATTTCACACCCTGATGACTTATACTTATCACATCAAATCGAACACAACAATTCACGGCTATAGTACCTCACCATACGAAGATCAAACGAAGTATAATTAACATATTTGGGACTGGTTTAAAATACCTTTATGGGACAATGGACACTAACGATAGAAAAGAGATCGAAGGGAATTGCAGACCTTGGAGGCAAACGAACACTAGTTTATATTGAGCATACTCTCTCGAGACATTCTGAGTGATGAAGATATTAAATTAAATAATATAGCTCTAGGAAAAATGAGAGAAATTTAGATGAATTTAGCCACTAACAGGAATAATATAGTATTTATTTTCAAAATATCTCAATATGTATAATCCTTAGATATTTCAAGAGATATATATTCAACCGATACCAAATAAGAATAAAATGCAAATCGAAATTGTACATTACAAAACACAATAAAATATGTATATTATGGTGTAAATGAAACTCTAAATCTATTTAACTATAAGCTCATGAAATGTCATTATGTAAAGAACACTAAAATGGAAATTATTGAGATTGGCCTTAACATTATACTTATAGTTGCTATAAATACAAACCAAGTAATTAACCACGCATGTAAAAATACCCATTGAAATCATCCGGGAATCATTTGATGACTGTAAAAAAATGTAAAGTAAAATTAGATAAGTTGTATGATAAGAGGATGTACCAAAACTCGTTAATTATTCCAAATCCCAATAAAAGCATCCACCTGATAAATGAGACATATTAATTCCTGGAAGAATTGCAGTATAATCATATTATAAATACTGAATTTATATCAGAACTTAAGTTAAAACAGAAAGTAACCAATTACACTGTATCCAGATAAAATAAAGTAAGTGTAGCAGTAAACATGCCCTTCCACTTAGCTCCGTTGGATCACGGGCAAGAGTCTTCTTCCGGGGGTGTTATAACCCACTGTTCTTCTAAGTTAGCATTCCAATGACTCATACGGTGATTATACCTCGGGTTATATGGAATTTGCAGGTTGATAGAAAAATTCTGTTTGGACCAAAATTCGTTTCAAAGAAAAATGAATCGAAAAACATGTGCAAATTTTTCTTTTTTGTGATATGAAAAAATTTGCAAGATATGCAAAAAATGCAAAATATATGCAAATTTATATTACTAACTTCGCTTCCTAGGTAGTAGTAATTTCACCAAGTCTCCCGAAATTCGATTTTTCAGCAGCTCCTTTGCCAGCATAACCGATTCAGCTTCCTCTGGGTTGAGTATTTCTAAAACCTAAAATACATACATATAAGTTGTAATACTTTTAAAGTAATTTAAATTTAATGTGCCGGAGCTTTTATGAATATTTTTTAACATTGGCTCTGAAGTAATTAGACTGTCGAATGCTGTCGTTTACAAATCGAGAGATAGTTGCATTATTTACTGCTTTCAACTGTTTACATTTTCGCTTAGTTTTCCAACAATCAAATTAGCAACATACGTAGTATGTTCAAAAAAATTTGCGAATTTTGTATTTTTCAAAAAGTATTTATTTATTCATGAATATCTATTTTTTCCCCTTCAAAGTAATTCCCCTCGGATATAATACACTTCTGCCAAAAGTTTTTTCCAATCCCCGAAGCACTTCCTCCTTCGATGCCGTCTTTATCACCTCAATCGTGGCGTAGCGTCGTCCTTTCATGGGCCTTTTCAGTTTTGGGAACAAAAAATAGTCACAGGGGGCTAGGTCAGGGGAATACGGCCAAATATTCTCGCACAAGCAACGATGTGTGTGCAGGGGCGTTATCATGGTGCAAAAGCCAGTTTTTGTTCTTCCACAAATCCGGGCGTTTTTGGCGGATTGCTTCGCGCAATTTGCGCATAACTTGCAGGTAATATTCTTTATTGAGCTACTACCCTGTGGCAAGAACTCATAATGCACCACGCCCCTGCAATCAAAGAAAACTGTGAGCTCGGGCGTCCGGCACGCTGTTCGTCCTTCGGATCTTCTCGGCCGTCTAAGAACATTTTGTACCACCGATAAACGTTGCTTTGGTCCAAGGTAGCTTCACCATATGCCACAGTTAACATTCGGAATGTGTCAGCGCACTTTATTTTGTTTTTCACACAAAATTTGATGCAGATTCTTTGATCCATTTTCTGAAAAATCATCAAAAAATCAAATACACGTAGCCCGCGGAAATTAAAAATTCCCGATATATTTTGAACATACCTCGTATCGCCCTTGTTTATCCGTCGTTTCATCCACTGATATCCAAACGTCTTTAATATTGTTGCAAATTTTTTGGATTGATTGTTGATGGCATTTAATCAAGTATGTCCTCCTGAGAGTACTTTTGTTCGGGATTGCTGGAGTTATCGTGAACGTTGCCGGATATGCTTTTTGGATGGATTTTTTATATTCTTTGAGGAGTAGTAGCAATATGGTGTGCAAGTTGAAATTTTTTCGAGACTAAACCTAAAAATATTATAAATATTAGAGCAGACTTTAATCTCAACAATCAGGTTTATTGTAAACAAAAATTTTATTAAATTCTTAAATAAATTTATAATCACTTTGCAATAAGCCTTAATATTAATATTTACCGTTTTCTAGCATATTGTGCAAATTACATTAATTCTACAAATTTTAGAACACTTTTCGGGAAGTAGGTACACTGAAAAAAAATTGACATGAAATTAAAAACTATTTTGCCTTTAAATCATAGATTTAGTCTGTCTTTATTTGAAGAACAAATTTCTTTAAATTTAAGCAAATTTACTTGATTTCAAAGAAATTGTCATTTGTTTAAAGTAAAATTCCTTACTTCTATGTTAAGATATCTATAATACTATGTCATGTTGACTTTAACGTTTGTAAGATTTTTTCCTTAAAAATTTAGAAATTCTCATGTCATGTTTTTAAAAACAATTTACCCTTAATTTTCAGTCCACTTTTCTTTATTTTTTGAATTAAAGATTAGTTATCTTTTAAATTAAGAGATCGTTTTTACCTGCGAGAGGACATTTTAGCCTCTTTTTGGTCGCAAAATTGAGAATAATAGTGAGAGTTACAGTGAAGTTTGTTTGGAATTTTTTGGAATCATTTCTTGTTGAGCGGTGGTAGAGAAAGGTTGTGCATTAATAGCAACAATTTCGGCGGCTGTTTGTCGGCAGTATGTATCCTATCTAAAAATGTGTTAGTGGCAATGATATTTCGCAGGTAGAAGAAAGTAAATTGTCCGGACACATCGAATGGCTGCTCATACGACGATGAGACAAAAATGGGTAGATTTAGAAATGTGAGTGTATACGGAAATTCAGAGTCGTGGAGTTTATGTGCGTTTTCGAATTTGTTATTTTGACAAAAACAGAAGAGCGAAATAAAGCCGAATAAAGAACAAATAGAAAAACAATGAACGAAAATCGAACGTTGTTTTCCGTATTCAATAAATAAACAGTTATTTTGGGCATTAAAAAGAATATCGTTAGCTAAGCATGCAAATATGCTACATCCAATTTTACGAATATTGAGATTTTTATTAGAATAAAAGAACATTTAAAAATACATCGTCTAGAAAAAAGAAAACACCATTGTGTTGTTTTCCGCCGTTGGCAGTGATAAGATAACACAAAAATGCAAAACAAGTCTGTATAAAAACGGATAATTATGATAATTATAATTAAAAATTATTGATATTTAAGCGGAACAAATAAAATAACATTCGCGTATTTGTAGAAAGAAAATTATACAAAATAGAAACAGTTAGAAAGTTGTTTTCCTCTGAAAACTTTTTGAAACTGGACTTTGTATATTTGCATGTTGTTCTAACGATATGACATATTAAATAATTTCGAAGCGATACAAAATTTTGATGACAACAATCTTAATTTATGAGTAAGAAATATTTACATATCGTCGGTACGCCGACGAAAACTATGTGTTTTTTTACTAGTTTTCAGGAGAGACAAAAACACGTGCCATTTCGTCAAATCGCGATATATTTGATATTACAGATTTTTGTATTTATCTTTTAATTACTTACCACCAATATTTCATAACCAAAATCGTATACGTGAAAAAGCCAGGACGTGATAAATGGGTTTCAACAGTATTTTGTTTGGAGCATTTTAAATATTGATTAAACAATAAAATTACACATAGGAGTTTTAATATTTGAATGTTCACAGCCTGCCTCAAGCAAATGAAAGTTGGTCTAGATTAACGGCAAAAACTGCGAATGAGGTTTTCTTCAGAATCATCCCATCTACTTAACTATGAAGAAATCAAAATCTGATCAGCTTCCTTTGGCAAGTTATAGCGATAAAAATATTTTTAATCAAAAACCTCAACATAATTACATTGAATCGCGGAAATCAGTCATAGGTCAGTCCTAGGAAAGAGTGTTTATCGAAATCAAATGTTTTAATAGAGAAGCAAATAACAAAAATTACCATGGACGTGTAAACAAATAATTAAATAAAAAATATTTTTATTTAATTATTATAAGTATATCACGTGCTTGGTTTAATTACAGAATGTACTTATTCTAAAGTCATTTTATGTATTTAATGTAAGCACAAGGCGTAATTGACTTAAAAATGTGAAGTCTTTCATCGAAGTATAAGGCGTAATTCTTTCAATGACGTTTGATGTTCTGATTTAAAGATGATTAACGACTATGGTGGACGGCAACTGACAAACTAACCATCACCAACCTACTAACAAAGGTTCAGAGAACTGCCTGCCTGAGCATAAGCGGAGCCTTAAGGACTACAGCGACCGAGTCTCTACAAGCCCTACTCCATATACTGCCGATTAATATTGTGGCGAGAGAAGTTGCAACCAAAGCGGCAATAAGATTAAACTGCCTATCAATGTGGAGGTACAAAACCTACGGTCACATGAGAATATCAAAGTGTAGTGCTATGGTAACCGACCGAGTGGACTATATACCAACGGTGTACACCTTCGAGAGAAATTACATCACTATGATTCCCGCGAGAGATGAATGGGTTGGAAGAAAACCAGGTAATAGAAACCATCTCCAATTTTACACAGATGGTTCGAAGCTTGATGAAAAGGTTGGCTTCGGAGTACACTGTGCAGAGCTTAGATTGGATATAGCTCACAGACTACCAGATACCTGCAGTGTCTATCAAGCCGAAATAATGGCAATATGGGAAGTAGCCAAGTGGCTGAGTCGCAACATAGTAACCAACACTGGCATTGTCATTTACTCGGACAGCCAGGCTGCCATCAATTCTCTGGAGGCAACATCCCTAAATTCACAAACAGCCCTCGACTGCCGCAGATCTCTTAACGAGATGGCTGAGCAGTTTAACATACACCTCATATGGGTGCCTGGGCATAGGGATATCCCGGGGAACTGCAAAGCCGATGAACTTGCTAGGAAAGGGACGACATTACAAATTCTCGAAGAATTTGCATATATTGGTGCGCCACTATCCACGTGCAAGCTTTGGCTTAGGCAAGAGGCAATCAGGCAGTCCAACGAAAGATGGACAGAAATCGGCACCTGCAGGGTAGCTAGACAAATCTGGCCAAGGTATGACCTGAGAAGATCAAAATATCTCCTCGCACTAGAGAGGCAAAGATTGTCTACGTTAGTATCAGTTCTGACGGGACACTGCTTGATCGGCGAACACGCCAAAAGATTGGGTATTGACTCTAATGACTTCTGCAGAAGCTGTGGAGATGAGGAAGAAGTGGAGAGCATTGAGCACTTGCTATGCGACTGTCCCGCTCTGAGTAAACGACGACTGGACATACTGGGGTCGGCTGTTCTAGGCAGCCTAACAGATCTTTCCAGTACCGATATTCGTAATATCGACAAATTTGTATATCAAACAGGTTGGTTTCGATGAGGGGCATTTCAGCCCGTGGTAACACTAGGGACCTAAACTGGTCTATGTGAGCTTGTATAAAAAATACGGCTGCCACCCTAACCTAAACCTAAACCTAAACGACTTTAATTGTAGTACAAGGTGTACTTATTTTAATAGTCTTTGTCTTTGGAGTCAAATCAAAGAAAAAATCTTAAAAGTTAAGGAAATTTCAATGACTTTCAGTACACTTTTTTTTCAGTGTACCCACTTCAATATCAATTTTTTCATGGAGTTGGTCATTTTTGGCATTTTGCAAAGATTTTCACAACAATTTGAGAATTGTATACGAGTCACTATAAACTTTGACGATCAAATATTTAATGACTTGTAATATTAAAAGTTAGAGGGTATATACCACAATCCCATTTACAGCCAAATGTCCGAAAATTGCCGAAAAACTGACTCTTGAATGACCAAAGAAATAAATTGATCAAAAGACTTAATTTGTCATCAAATTCTACACTGTCGATTTCTTTGAATAATACAAGACAATGCGGAATTATTGCCTTTTACCGTTTGTCCAAATTCATATCGCTTTAGATTTTATAGGGTGTCGCAGTTGGTCATGTACACAGAAAATTTTTTAATTCATCAACAGTTTTTAAAAACTCAAATAAAAAAATTTTCAAAATTCCTGTGATAAAGAAAATTGAAGGTTCATCAACGAAAATTGTGGCTCGTTCATTGAATATTTTTACGTAACAAACATATTTTCATTTCAACGACAATATTTGTAATTTGTTTATTAAAAATATTTTTGATTTGGCTCAACAAATATATTTTCAATTGAAAATATGTTGACTTTAAATTCAACAAATATACTCGTATTGTCTGCAAATTAATGGACTTTATACTTATACGATGTAGTTATTGAATAAAACAATTTTATATATCGATTTTTTTATATTTAAGGGTATTTTAATAGTGAAATGAGAGAATGCTTATTGTACTTATATGCACTTATTTAAAATCGTACTGACTTCTTCCTCATTTATATTTAGGAGAGGTGGGAAAAGAGCAGATTCCACAAAAAATTCAATAACGTTTACTCTAAAAAAACGTTGAAAGTTACAAAAACTACAACACATTATGTTAATGATCGATATTATTTTATGCAATAATACCTTACCTTCTTCGCAAGAATCTAAATTATTTAGCTTTATACTTAGAGATGAGGAGTATGTTTTTGACTTTGCCTCAGCACTTCCTCCAAAACATTTTTGGACCGCAAATGTTTTACTGCCTCCAGTTAATTTCTCTCTAGCACTGGGTAAACAAATTTGAGTTAAAAATCAGTAAGGAAGTGCGAAATATAACATGCAACCCTTAAAGAGCAGAATAAGAATTAGTGTAAAAATTTACCAATATTGTTTTTCTAATGATAATGATCTGTCGAAAATGTTGTATTTTGATGCGCTTAGATTAAAAATCGGAATATAGGTATGTATAAACGAGCTATATCTAAATCTTGACCGATTTTCTTGAAACTATTTTTTTGAATCTTTTAAAGATCTGTTAAGAAATATGAATTTTATAGCCCTTAGATACAAAATCGAGATAAAGTGTATGTATGTGAGCTACATATGTCACCACCAATGAAATGCGGAAACCACAGAAATGCCGATTTTATAGCGCTTTGATGAAAAATAGGGATATAAGTATGTGAGGTCGCTTTATAGCAATCTGAACGGATTTTCTTCAAGCCCGTCTCAGGGTTAAGCAAATTCAGTCTCCCAAATTTCGGAATAAATTGATATAAAATAGAGCTTCTATAGCGCTAAGAGGCAAATCGGATGGAACATGTATATGGGAGCTATATCTAAATTTTAGCTGATTTGTTCGAAAACCGGAGGTATCTCTGTGTGGTCCACATTTGTTAACCCTTTCGGTACATGTTTTTAGATACAGACCCTAAAAATCCAATTTTGTTATTATTTGGCCTTTAATATTTTTAATAAGATTATTATTATTTCAATTTTTCAAAAAGTCGACTCAAAAGTGGTTTTTGGAGTGATGCCATATGGCATCATTTGCACTTACTCTGTGAGAAACGGCGTTCAAATGAGTTGACCTCCTTCACAAATGCAAACAAAAGCATTACTTTCTGTTACGTATTTTAGATACTCCAAATAAAATTGATGCCATATGGCATCATACAACTTTAAAAAAATACGACGACGTCATTAGTTCTTTTTTCGATTCAACGATAAAATAAATCTAATGAATGACTCTTGCTGCAGAATTTTGCAAATTCAGATTTATAAATTTATTACACAATTTATTAAAATATTGTGTTTTACAATGAACATTTTTTCCACCTGAAAAATTAATATTTTAGTAATGTTTTCAAATTGTAATATAACTGTCCAGGATAGTAAAAATGTGTACATATATTTGATGTATTGCTTTTAAGGCTTCAAAGAACAATATTGCATACAAAAAATAATTTCAGACTAGTCCAATTGAAAGCTGAAGCCTCCCAAGACCCATGACGCCATATGGCATCAAAATACCGAAAGGGTTAAATAATGTCGCTTCTATAGCGCTTACATCTAAATCTGAACAGATTTTGACCACTTTCTTCCAGACGTGAACAAATTGTTTGTGCCAAATTTCATCAAGATCGGAGTGAAATTCCGACTTGTACTTTGCGAACAACATAAGATTTACAAACGGACAAATAAGCAAGTGATTAATAGTATATGTGTACTAAATAAGCTTATCATACCCTGGGCAACAGTTTCTTAATTTCACTTATCTCTTTAACCACCGTTATGTTGTCACTTGTCTCTTAAATTAACCACTCTTAATATACGTTTAATATAAATTAAAAACGCGTTTGTTTTCGACGTAAATTGCACGACAATCAATTTTTATTTTCAAATTTTTAAAGATATTTTTAAGTTACATGTGTGTATAAATTTTAACAACAAACTCAAAATACGAAAAATATTTCATGACGACTTGGCGTCTACGATGAAGAAAAACTATGATGAGCATATTCAAAGATGTTCAGCTGATTATCAAGCCTCCGTTGATGATATCCTTGGGTCATTTCGCAATGAATTTTAATATTTTTATTATTTAATATTTTTTATTATATTAATGGTACCTGATCTCAATCTTGGCCCAGGAAATGATAACGCCACCTACTTCAGGAATAAACTCTGTAGATATAACAACAGCCTTACTTTTGGACATTTGAATTGTTAAAGTATCCGTCCCTCTAATTCTAACCTAAAACTAAATGAAATTAAAAGTTTTCTGTGTGGGAGTACTCTTGATCTGTTTGGGGTTTCTGAGACCTGGTTAAAATCCTACACGCTGAAAAAAAATAGCTTTTGTAGTATATTGTCCCAAACATATTCGGCTTGAAACATATATATATTTAGGGTACACTCTAAACATATAATATTTGGTACACACAAAGGTAATATATTTGGGAAGATGTTGTTCTAAACAAATCTTTGTTTACTCCTAATTTGTTTTTATTTGGGACTATTATTTCCGAAGCAACCAAAAAATTTGCATTTAAGTATTCAGAAAATACCTAAATTGTGTTATATTGTTCAGTAATTCAAAGTATTTTTTAGAAATTTTTAATCTTCGTAAAAATAAGAAATAATAATTGAAATCCTCTAATCTTAGATCAAAATAAATTTTATGGTGGATTGACAAACAAATGATGGCTTGGAATACTCAGAAAATTGAAATGATTTATGGATAATTCCAAAGAAAATCGACCTAAAAATGACGATTTGTGGTCCACATTTGTTAACCCTTTCGGTACATGTTTTTAGATACAGACCCTAAAAATCCAATTTTGTTATTATTTGGCCTTTAATATTTTTAATAAGATTATTATTATTTCAATTTTTCAAAAAGTCGACTCAAAAGTGGTTTTTGGAGTGATGCCATATGGCATCATTTGCACTTACTCTGTGAGAAACGGCGTTCAAATGAGTTGACCTCCTTCACAAATGCAAACAAAAGCATTACTTTCTGTTACGTATTTTAGATACTCCAAATAAAATTGATGCCATATGGCATCATACAACTTTAAAAAAATACGACGACGTCATTAGTTCTTTTTTCGATTCAACGATAAAATAAATCTAATGAATGACTCTTGCTGCAGAATTTTGCAAATTCAGATTTATAAATTTATTACACAATTTATTAAAATATTGTGTTTTACAATGAACATTTTTTCCACCTGAAAAATTAATATTTTAGTAATGTTTTCAAATTGTAATATAACTGTCCAGGATAGTAAAAATGTGTACATATATTTGATGTATTGCTTTTAAGGCTTCAAAGAACAATATTGCATACAAAAAATAATTTCAGACTAGTCCAATTGAAAGCTGAAGCCTCCCAAGACCCATGACGCCATATGGCATCAAAATACCGAAAGGGTTAAATAATGTCGCTTCTATAGCGCTTACATCTAAATCTGAACAGATTTTGACCACTTTCTTCCAGACGTGAACAAATTGTTTGTGCCAAATTTCATCAAGATCGGAGTGAAATTCCGACTTGTACTTTGCGAACAACATAAGATTTACAAACGGACAAATAAGCAAGTGATTAATAGTATATGTGTACTAAATAAGCTTATCATACCCTGGGCAACAGTTTCTTAATTTCACTTATCTCTTTAACCACCGTTATGTTGTCACTTGTCTCTTAAATTAACCACTCTTAATATACGTTTAATATAAATTAAAAACGCGTTTGTTTTCGACGTAAATTGCACGACAATCAATTTTTATTTTCAAATTTTTAAAGATATTTTTAAGTTACATGTGTGTATAAATTTTAACAACAAACTCAAAATACGAAAAATATTTCATGACGACTTGGCGTCTACGATGAAGAAAAACTATGATGAGCATATTCAAAGATGTTCAGCTGATTATCAAGCCTCCGTTGATGATATCCTTGGGTCATTTCGCAATGAATTTTAATATTTTTATTATTTAATATTTTTTATTATATTAATGGTACCTGATCTCAATCTTGGCCCAGGAAATGATAACGCCACCTACTTCAGGAATAAACTCTGTAGATATAACAACAGCCTTACTTTTGGACATTTGAATTGTTAAAGTATCCGTCCCTCTAATTCTAACCTAAAACTAAATGAAATTAAAAGTTTTCTGTGTGGGAGTACTCTTGATCTGTTTGGGGTTTCTGAGACCTGGTTAAAATCCTACACGCTGAAAAAAAATAGCTTTTGTAGTATATTGTCCCAAACATATTCGGCTTGAAACATATATATATTTAGGGTACACTCTAAACATATAATATTTGGTACACACAAAGGTAATATATTTGGGAAGATGTTGTTCTAAACAAATCTTTGTTTACTCCTAATTTGTTTTTATTTGGGACTATTATTTCCGAAGCAACCAAAAAATTTGCATTTAAGTATTCAGAAAATACCTAAATTGTGTTATATTGTTCAGTAATTCAAAGTATTTTTTAGAAATTTTTAATCTTCGTAAAAATAAGAAATAATAATTGAAATCCTCTAATCTTAGATCAAAATAAATTTTATGGTGGATTGACAAACAAATGATGGCTTGGAATACTCAGAAAATTGAAATGATTTATGGATAATTCCAAAGAAAATCGACCTAAAAATGACGATTTGAAAATTTTACATTTTTGATTTTGCTGAAATTTTGCATGCGCATACTGCAAGATGTTACGAAATAATGATAGTTTACCGTATGTCAAAATTTGTAGCGGTTTAGATTTTATAGGGTGCCAAAGTAGGACATCTACATTGTTTTGTAAAAAATTAAGCTATGTTCAAGTCGCCATAACTTTTGAACGGAAATTCAGATTTAATTGAAATAAGTACCATCTTAAAGATATTAACGTTATTTCTAAGTATTATACACATAAGGATAAGTATATGTGTATTAAGAATATCAAAAGGACGAACATGTCTTTAATCCTTGATTATTCTGAAAAAAGTATTTTCAATTTTTTTAATTTTATTTCTGAATATTACCCCCCTATTGCTCCATAAAATATAAAATTTTCAGAATGGGTGCTCAATGGGTTCAAAAGATATGACTTATTTAATGTCCGTCTGTCTGTCCGTTTGACTGGTTTATGCCAATGATATCTCTGAAAAGGAGTGACCGAATGACTTTCAAATTAGTATGTGGTAATATTTTCCTCAAACCTACTTAATGTTTTGAAGTGGCCCATTTCGGACCCCTCCTTGTGGTACCTCCCTCACAAACGGTTAAAATTTTGTGACATGTTAAAACTGTTATAACTTCTGTACTACTGATGGGAATCCAATGAAATTTCATACATAGTAATTATTTCACCGTATTTATACATAGTAATTATTTCACCGTATTTATACATAGTAATTATTTCACCGTATAATGCCGCATGGTGGTTTTGATGCATTTGAAGAATCCTGTCATAATCTTTTCGTCAGGTATTCAAATATTGTAAAGTACGTGACTTTAACTGTAACCTCTTTGATTGTTCTAAGTCAGCCAGTGTTAGAGCTGCTTGCTCCCGTTTGGGTCTATCCATTAGCCACAATTCTTTGCTAGCCCACTATGATATTGCGCACGCGTATTCGTCTTTGATTTAGTCTTGTTTAGCAGTCCCTTCTTGGAATTCACCAATCAGGACCAATGCCCATCTATTTCCCATCATGTCTTAATATTTGGGGCTCTAAACGTTAATGTGTCACAAAATGATAAATTGGTAGAATATCGTGAAACCTGTTTGGAAATCTGTATTCTTTTGCACCTATTGTGCGGCGGCGAGTTTCATCCGGTCTGGATACTTGGCTGAAATACAGGCCAATTATGTTATCTAGACCACTTAGAGATATTGCATATCGCGAGTGTATGAGACATCCAACGGTTGAGAACTGGCAGGTTTTCTGTTCCTACAGAAACCAAGCGAAATCGGTTCTCAGAAGTGAGCGTAGGAAATATTTTGTAGGAATTAGTAGCATGAATACTTCCCAAATTTGGAGCACCCTTCGTTCTGCTGGTTGTGTAGGGGATGATGAAGTTGCGTCTGAAGTTACCCATGATGTCAATGTCCTTAATGACTTTTTTGTTCTGCCGAGCTCTAGTATTAATACAAGCAGAGTAGACTTGAGTGGATATGTTGGTGATAGCTACTCATTCTCTTTTAATTGTGTTTATTATACCGATCTTATTGCTGCCTTGAGCGCAGTTAAGTCGAATTTGATTGGAGTAGATGGCATACCATTAAAATTCTTAAAGTTGAGTTTCCCAAAGCATTGTTGTTTGGGGATGTACGTATGAATCTTAACATTCACATTCATATAAATGGAACTGCAATTGTACCTGTAGAAGAGATGAAGTGCTTAGGAGTTATTTTTGATCACAAGCTTGACTTCGCCAGTTATATTCATTCCCTGTTTCCTAAACTACTAACCACACTACGCAAATTATATAGCATTAATTTGTATTTGCCTCAATTTGTTAAAAAGAGACTTGCGTTTGCTTTGCTTTGAAGTAGTATCAGGCACAAGTCAAGAATGTTTTAATAAGCTAGATAAACTCTTTAATATGGTTGTTCGCTTTGTTTTCGGTTTAACTCGTTTCGATCACATAACAGATCATACCATACAGTTTATTGGCGCCCCATTTGATATTTTTGTTAAACAACGCGTTTTGCAACAGTTTTATAAGATCTTTCGGTTTGGCAATCCTAAATTGCTGCGTGAAAAATTTAATTTTTCCAGGTCAACTCGAAAACCCCAATTACTGCTTCCCAGATTTTACACTTCTGCGTTTGTACGAGTTAGTAGAATATGGAACCGGCTTCCTATATGTTTGCGTACATTTTCATATCCTGCTCATACGTTTAGGCGGAAATATTTGGAATATGTTCTGCACGAGTCCTGATATGTATGTTAATATACATGTATGATCTGTGCATAATTTCTTGACCACATGATTCAGGCGTTATCAGTGAGGGTCTATATACATAAATTCGTTAATACCATCTATATTAGGCTGGGGAGCCATTCATTTAATGTTAACTTAATATTATTATTTATTTATTTTTTCTTCTAAATCTTTAGTTATTAGATTTATTCGACCGGCCCAAAACGTGAAATTATCTGCTCACCGAAGTGTTCTCTCAAGAAATCCATTGATTGATGCGATGTGTGGAAAGTGGCGCCGTCTTTTTGAAACAAAATGTCGCCGAGATCACGAGCTTCAATTTCAGGCATCAAATAGTCGCATCATTTTTGAAGAAATATGGACCGATTATTCCGGTATGTCGGATCGGGAATCGATCAATGGCAAAAAGATAGCTCTAAACTAGAGCTAAAATATTGCTCATGTGTGTGAAGGTCGTGGGTCGACTGGAAAGTGTTTTTTTCTTGGATTTAAAAAAATGGACTTAGCGCAATTGGCGAACGATTATTTTCATAATAAAACTGAATAATGTGTAAACGTTGTTCAGCCGCAAGTCTTTCCATGATGAAATGCCAAACAGTACTTAAAAAAAATTTCAGGACAGCATGACACGACTCACACGTGATCAGTCAAAAAAAGGCTATTGAAAAAAGTATCTCTACTTTGATCACCCTATATAATGTTATAAGCAGTTAACGTTTTTCAAATTGGTCCCTTTGTGTCGGGGTACCTAAAGGGGCATTCATCCAGCTTATAGAGGTGGTAAAATGATTGCTATGTATTATTTTAACAGGATTCCCGTGAGTAGTATAGAAGTTACAAGTGTTTTAACTGTTAACCGTTGTGAGGGTGATACCACAAATAGTGATGGCTAACAAAACTGTGTGGAATAACGCAACAGTACACGTTGATAAAAATCGCTTCTGTAGTATATTGTCCCAAACATATTTTGCTTGAAATATGCAAATGTTTAGACACTGTGGGGTGAACCAAATGAGAAGAAAACAAGCAGAAAACGACGAATGCAGGGCATGCATGGAAAACATTGAAACGGTGGAACATTTTCTGTGTCACTGCCCGGCTTTCACACATGCAACATCCAGATATTTCGGGTCCGACGAGACATGTCGCCGTAACGACACGTTTTTCCGCTTTGAAGCCGGGGTATAAACTCATATTTTTGGGACAAGAGAAAGAGAGAGAAACACTGTGATAGTTTTTTTCTAATTACGTTATAATAGTTCATTGGGGTTTTTTAACATTATTCACTAGCACAATTTAATTACACACAAACACAACAGCAATACGGCGTCACTAAGGAGCACGGTCGCGAGCCGATGATGTTGGCACCAAGACACGTCATTTGCAAGCACTGAAGCAGCAGCGGCTTGTAATACACAAACCCGACGAAGGCAGCAGCGGCGGCTTGTAAAACACAAGCCCGACGAAGGCAGCAGCAGCTGTTTGTCAAACACAAGCCCGATGAAGGAAGCGGCGGCTTGTTAAACACAAGCCCGACGAAGGCAGCGGCGGCTTGTTAAGCACAAGCCCGACGAAGTCAGCGTGGCTTGTTAAACACACGCCGTCGATTTGCCAAGGCGTGTTAGGAAATAATTTTCTGATCGCAGCGCTCACGTTACGATCTAACTAGCCAGATGTTCGCCTTGTATAATTAAACTCTCGTCATATGGTATGCCAGTGTTGCCCATTCAGCTACGCTATATACATTAGAAGAGTCCCAACGTGCGATTAGTTGTCCAATCTATCTCATGTGGACAAAAACGACGATATGGACTTTTGTCCTCACATTACCCCCCTCCGTCACGACGCATAACTATGCGGTTGTCTCCAGTACAACTCGCCGATAGCGTATCATTTCCTGGGTGAAGTGCCCAACAGGGGTAGGACTCTAACTTGATGGGGGTTTGGTCGTTTGATCTGTCGCCTGATACGTGTTGTTCGTATCCTCCTGTGGATCATTGTACATCTTATAAAAAAACCATGTCTTCGCATTTGGTCGCGGAGATGGGTAGGATCGAGGCTGGTTTTTAAGTCCACTACCACTGGTGCTGCGGGTTTCATCGTCATCTAAATATTTGGTTCAAGACCGTTTGGCATCTTCGTTTTCACAGTTCTCTCGAAATTTCCTCCTGCTTTTTTTCAAATTTTGTTTTCTCTTTTTTCTCTCTCTTTTCCCTTTCTTTTTTTCTTCTATTGACTGACTTCCGCCGTGTATGGTTTTGATTAGTTGTTGTGTGTGTTATATGAAAAAGTAAAAAGAAAACAAAAAAATGTGTCATATAATTAATAGGGAGAGGTGCGATATATAAAGACATAGCAAAAAGGTGTATATAACATGATATTAGGCCATTGGTTCTTCATAACGTTTAATCTCGCTTAGGTGTGCTACGCGCATTTCTGCAGTTCCCCTCTTAACCAGCCTTACGATGACGGGGGATACAAATTCCTTCACAACAAAGGGCCCTCCATACTTGGGGGCTAGCTTGGCTGCGAAGTACTCATTACTTTTCCACAATCTTCTACGTAGATTATGTCTTTGTTGTTCTTTTGAGGCTTTTGAGAGGTTTCGACGAACAATAGAAAATATCTCTTTTAGCTCTCGTGCTCTTTCACCTGGGCTTACTATCCGGGCGCCTGTTCCTGTTGTTACTTCATCGTAGAGAGCTCTGGGCAGTCGGGGCTCTCGGCCTTGAGATAAATATGCTGGCAAATAGCCCGTGGACTCTGAGGCACTCGTATTCATCGCCAGCATAATTTCTGGTAGTGATTCGTTCCATTTGAAATGCTGCTGTCCGGAAATTTGTGCAATCACTGTCTTGACGGTACGGTTGGCTCTTTCCGTAGGATTTTCTTGAGGTGTGTATGGCGCTGTTAATTGGTGTTTGATTCACTGACGGGTTTTTGTTACCTCACTTTATACCGTTGACTCACTTTATACCGTTGACTCACTTTATACCGTTGACATGATTCACACTGGCGAACATGGCGGTTAATATTCTTGAACATCCCTGGCCAGAAGTAGCGACTAGCAATCTTATTACCGGTTTTCCTGATGCCCAAATGGGCAGCCGTAACGCTGTCATGATTTTCCTGAAGTACTCGCTCGCGGAGGGGACGAGGGACGCATAGTTTCCAGGCCGTACTATCATCATCATTCGCCTGCCTGGGCAGATGAAGATATAATTGACCTTCGACTTCCGCGAAATCTGAATATTTTTTTGGATTAATTCGTACGTCATGTCTTAATTTCTAGATCCAGGATCAGGCAATCACGTTTGAGTCTACCTTAGCAAGATTAAGGGTTTCCGTCGGTTGTCGAGAAAGTGCATCGGCTACCACATTATGCTTGCCTTTCCTATACTGTAGCGTGAATTTATATTGTTGTAACTCGAGAGCCCAACGTGCTAACCTTCCAGTGGGACTCTCGATCGAGTTTAACCATTTCAGGGATAGGTGGTCCGTTATTACGACAAACTCGTATCCTTCGAGGTATGGTCGCATTTGCCTAATGCCCCAGATGGTAGCAAGGCATTCCTTCTTTGTGGCGGAATAATTTTTTTCTGCTCCATTTAAATGACGGCTGGCATACGCATTACCCTTTCGGACACTTCCAATTCTTGGGTTAGGACTGCTCCAAGGCCACAATTACTTGCGTCGGTCTGTAACGTGAATGGTTTTCCAAAATCTGGGCACACCAGTACGGGTGCTTCCGTCAATTTCTTTTTCAGACATTCGAACGCATCTTGTTGTTCAGAGCCCCATTTCCAATGTTTACCCTGCTTCAACAAAGTCGTGAGTTGTTGGGAAATCGTAGCGAATTGTGGGACAAATCGGCGATACCACGATGTTACTCCCAAAAATCGACGTACTTCCTTGATTGTTGTCGGGGGGTTCATCTCTGCAATCGCGGCTACTTTTGCTGGATCTGTTTTTATTCCTTCACTGCTGACAACGTGGCCTAGGTACTTGGTCTCTTGACGAAAGAATTCGCAGTTTTCTGGATTTATCCGTAGATTTGCTATTCGAAGTCGCCTGAAAACTTCCTTTAAATTTTACAGGTGCTCTTCTGAAGTGTTTCCAATTACGATGATATCATCTAAGTATGCGAACGCGTGCGGTTCCATTTCCGGGCCAATAACTCCGTCTAATGCTCGTTGAAAGGTAGCTGGTGCAGAATGTAATCCACAAGGCATGACTTTCCACTGATATAAAACTCTGCCAGTCACTGCGAATGCGGTATATTTCCTACTTTCCTTTGCCATTGGTATCTGCCAATATCCATCTTTCAAGTCGAGTCTACTAAAAAACTTTGCATTTCGCAGCCGATTTAATATTGTGTCGATTCGGGGTAAGGGGTATGCGTCCGGTACCGATCGTTTGTTTAATTGGCGAAAATCCATGCAGGTACGCCACTCTCCATTCTTCTTTTTCAGCAACGTGATAGGAAAGCTATAAGGGCTAGTCGATGGCTCTATACATCCTCGCTCGATGAGTTTACTGATCTCTCCGTCGATTATAGCCTGCATGACAGGATTTCGCGGAGCATATCGAAGCTTGATCGGGCGATCATCCGTCATTACGATTTTGTGTTCGACGATACTAGTAACACCGGATATACTCTGAAACATTGATAGTTCGCTTGTCAAGAAATCGTTAATTCAACTCTGTTCTTCCAGACTTAATCCCAGGCCCATTTCTAATTGCTTCTCTCGATTTACGATTGGTTCTCGAGGGATGTTTAGGCTTACCTCATCAGATGCATCTTTCCTGGTCATGATGCCACATTGTTCGGATGGGAAGCTTCTCTTGATGTGTGCTGATAATCCTGCACACATAATGGTTGTGGGGAAGTCTCGCATAAATTCAAGTCCCAGCACTAGATCCTCATTGAACTCCGGCATTATCAGAAACATACAATCGGCACTACTATTACCAAAATTAACTTTTAAGGTGGTCGATTTCGTGATTTGTACCCTAGCTCCATTGGCTAGAATCACGTTTGAACGTTCCCGGTGATATCTAATGTTTGGTTTGAGTTTTTCAGCGAAAGTTTGCTTAATGAAACTCCCCGTTGCTCCTGTGTCGACAGTGGCCGTAATTATTTGACCTTCGATACTGATTGTGGCCGTCAATCGCTGTTCTGCGAATTGTAGTGAGGTCTGGGGATGACGACGTTGCCGGGATGCACGATTGGTAGGAGAGCTATCGTTGGTGTTCTGGCTGCAATGTCTCTCTGTTTCTCCCCGATAGAGCTGATGACGCTGTTGGGCATTAGATCGCTGAGCATGGATGTCTCTCGTACGAGCAGTGTCAGCATGTATATGTCGCGGGATGCTTTCCAACTCATCGGCCAAGTCCAAGAGTTCGAGCAAGAACTTGAAGTCTTTCCTGTGAATGTACCATTGGTAGTCCGGCTGTGTATTGCGGAATATTCGCTCCAATTTATGTTCGTCCGACAGTTGGGTATGCCTCATCAAGTTTTTCCCTGGGTCGTTGGATACGTTTACGGATTTCGTCTTCCAGTTTTTCAAAGTATCGCGGAGGTAAGAAAACCGTATAGAAATCCTCCTTAAAGAGTTGCCACTTACTCCAATGTCCGTTATTATTTCGGAACCATATAAGGGCTTTATCTCTGAGGAATTCTGGCATAATTCGTGGTAGTTGGTCCAAATGCACCTCATACATTATGGCCAATTCTTCGAGTCTCTCGATAAATTCTAATGGGTCACATCCATTACCAAATTTAACACCCCATTTGCGTACTTGGTCCATCAGACGTACTGTGGAAGATACTGGGATGCTTCTGCTGGTTTCGTCACTTCATTTTTTACTGGTGATGTGGGATGAAAGTGTTGTTGGTGGTTTCCAATTTCACAGGCGATGAAGGGCTAGTAGCTCCTAGACTCTGCATATTACCCATAAAATTATTATTTTTCTCTATTCTCGTAGTCGCAGTTGACGAGGTGGCCTCATGTTTGGCTTGTAGAACCATTAGTCTGGATAATACCTCTGTGCTGTGCCCCGAACCGAGAAATTTCGCCCATCTCTTCCGCAATTTTTCCACTTTTCCAGTAGCATCTAGTTGGTATTCCGACAAATAGGCCACTAGATCCTCTTGCCTTAAGCCATATGCCCACGACGTCTTTAACGTTGTTGCACAGCATTTTTTTAATATGTATTTGTCACTTCTTAAAACATTATTATTGTTTTTTTTTATATATATGTTTTCTAATGTATATTCTCTTCTTATCACTAGTATCACTAGTTTTTTCTAATCTCACTCCTTTTGCCAATACGTCCTTTATTTTCTGTCTTTTTTTTCACTCAGTAGTTTTGCTAACTCTTTCTCTCAGGTCACTCCGCTTTGAAGCCGGGTTATAAACTCAGAGAGGGCCAGGGTCGTTACAAACTATTTATATTTTTGGGTCAAGAGAAAGAAACACTGTGATAGTTTTTTTTCTAATTTCGTTATAATAGTTTTTTTGGGGTTTTTTAACATTATTCACTATCACAATGAGGTTGGCACCAAGACACGTTATCTGCAAGCACCACAGAAAATTAACTTTCCACAAGACGAGGGACAGACGAAGGTAGCAGCAGCGGCTTGTAAAACACAAACCCGACGAAGGCAGCAGCGGCGGCTTGTAAAACTCAAGCCCGACGAAGCCAGCAGCGGCTTTTTAAACACAAGCCCAACGAAGGCAGCGGCGGCTTGTGAAATACAAGCCCGGCGAAGGCAGCGGCGGCTTGTTCAACACAAGCCCGACGAAGGCTGCAGCGGCTTGTTAAACACAAGCCCGACGCAGGCAGCAGCGGCTTTTTAAACACAAGCCCGACGAAGGCAGCGGCGGCTTGTGAAATACAACCCCGGCGAAGGCAGCGGAGGCTTGTTAAACACAAGCCCGACGAAGGTTGCAGCGGCTTGTTAAACACAAGCCCGATGAAGGCAGCGGCTTGTAAAACACAAGCCCGACGCAGGCAGCTGCGGCTTGTTAAACACAAGCCCGGCGAAGGCAGCGGCTGCTTGTTAAACACAAGCCCGACGAAGGCTGCAGCAGACTGTTCAACACAAGCCCGGCGAAGGCGGCAGCAGCTTGTTAAACACAAGCCCGACGAAGTCCGCGATGGCTTGTTAAACACAAGCCCGTCGGAAAGGGAGATGGTTTGTCAAACTCAAACCCGACGATTTGTCAAGGCGTGTTACGAAATAATTGTTGATCGCAGCGCTCACGTTACGATCTAGCTAGCCAGATGTTCGCCTTTTTATATGTTTAGAACCACCACCGCACAGTGGGGTAAATTGTAAAAAATGGACATATTTCTGCCATTTCAAAACCACTTATCGTATGGCGATGAAATTTTAGGTGTGTCTACAAGAGGTGATAGAGAGTTTATGTTCGGAACTTGGGCCCCCTATCTCACACAGGGGCGGAGCTACAGGGCCCTAAAGTTGACCACCTCGGGTATACACAATTTTCATCGGCTTCTAACTTTTGAATTGAGTGTCCGGTTTTATTGGTTTTATTTCTGTAGATACTCCTAGACCAGACCTATAATAAACATTTTATAGGTTGAAGATATCTTGAGTAGTTTCCGAGATATGTGGATTTTAAATTTGAATTTTTCATATTTTCGCCGACTTTGCCTTCGAGTTTAGCCAATATCTCAGTCAAAAGTTTGTTCGCTTGTTTTTTTATAGATTGCCAATAAAATGTATAATATCATGAAAAAAAGAATCGATAAGATATGTGAAGAAATAAGAAAGTTATGGCCCTATAAAGTCAATTTTTTGAAAAAATTTCATTTTTGAAGATTTTTTGGCGAAAAAAGTCCAATTCGTATTTAGGTCTTGTAGAAAAAGTTTGTTACACAAAGTATATCAAATTTATACTCATTTTAAAGGAGACGCTTCACAGAATCTGCTAGAGAAAATCCGAAGATATCTTCAACCTATAAATTGTTTATTGTAGGCCACTAAAACCGGACACTCCATTCAAAAGTTAGAAGCCGATGAAAATTGTGTATACCCGAGGTGGTCAACTTTACACCTCTTGTATACACACCTAAAACTTCATCGCCATACGATAAGTGGTTTTGAAAAGGCAGAATTTTGTCCGTTTTTTTCCATTTTAGCCCACTGTGCACCGTCGTGTGGAAAAAAAGCGAAATGAAACTTTTCAATTTCCGAGAATTCAACTTGTTTATTAAAAGACTTGTAGCTAAGTAAAAGCAAATTTCCAATCTACATAATTATATTGGCTTCTTTTTTATACATATTTAATTAGTTCTTAAACATATTAACGACATATATGTGCGCAGCCAGATATGCGCCAAACATAATGTAAACAAACGATACATAGATGCACATACAAATTCATGCCCACATACAGAAATCTAACAGCCAAAAAGTGACTGCGCAGCAATGATTCTGCAAATATGCATTTATATATGTATGTGTGAAAGTGCGTGCATCTATAAGCAATAACGATACGAAAAAGGGAGACAGACCATGAACGCTGTCAACGTTCATATGTATGTATGTATTTGCAGCAGACGGCATTAGAAAAGTACAACAAAATATAAGCTCTGCTTTAAACGCAGTCATATGCAGTAAACGAGTATACATATGTACAAACAGGCAGTGAAGAGGAAGCAGACTATTGGCCTCAACAGGGCCGGATCGGAGGGCCGCGGTTAACATCCTCCCCCCGTTGAAGGGCAGGGACCTTCAACTGACTTCTCAATTGGTAAAACTGCGACCTTAGAGACGGCACGCTTGAAAACGCCATTGTTCGTTCGAACGTTTACAACGCGAACAACACCATCCTCGCCGCAGATGACTTCTATTACTCGTCCCAGTTGCCATTTAAGAGGTGGCATGTTTTCTTCCTTCAGGATGGCCATAGTGCCAGGTTTGATATTGTCACTTTGCTCACGCCATTTCGAGCGCTCTTGCAACAGTGAAAGATAGGAACTGCTCCATTTGCGCCAAAACAGTTGCTGCATTTCGGAAACCTTCTGCCAACTATTCGACGACCAAAATTGATGGTTGACAAATCGGCCTCAATTATAGATATTAGTGGGCCACCCACTAAGAAATGACCGGGCGTCAGTACGTCTAGGTCACCAGGGTCTTCAGAAATTGAAAACAAAGGACGAGAATTTAGTACAGCACATATTTGACAAACCAAAGTCCTCAGCTCATCAAATGTCAGGGTATTTGAACCAACAGTCCGGTAAAAATGAAATTTTGCGGATTTCACGGCTGCTTCCCACAATCCGCCAAAGTGGGGCGATCTTGGCGGTATAAACTTCCACTCTATACCGTCATCGAGGCACTGTTGGTGGATAGCATTTTGATGGGTTTGACTGGAGAACATCTTTTTCAACTCCTCGGCCGAGAAGTGAACTAACTGGATATTTTTGATTAGCAGATAAGTTCCATTCTTGATATCACCAGGAGTTAGCACTTCGGATTGACCTCGCAATTTAGAAAAAATGAATTTGTAAAAGTAAGCAAAAATTCTTTGAATTTTGGGAAATGTATTGTGATACTTACACTGCATCGACAAATCGGTAAGGGAAGTCATAACCAAAACATTTTTACGACACTCCGGCAACTCGGTCAGAAATTCCACATTATCTGGCCAAGATGACGAATCACCCAGCAAGAAATGTGGACAAGAATTC
Source organism: Eudasyphora cyanicolor (assembly GCA_963930755.1). NCBI lineage: Eukaryota > Metazoa > Arthropoda > Insecta > Diptera > Muscidae > Eudasyphora > Eudasyphora cyanicolor. The sequence goes on from OZ005737.1 coordinate 100,447,114, forward strand.
CAAAGCTTGGAGCACAACAGCTCTTCAGGAGATGCACCCCTCGATAAGATGTCGGCCGGATTCAAATTTGTTGGCACATAATGCCATGTCATTTGCATTGGGTATGACTGAATACTGGAAACTCGGTTTGCCACAAAAACATTGAACTTTGATGGCTGCTCACGAAGCCAGGATAGTACCACCATAGAGTCAGACCAACAGTGAACAGAACAGCTGTTTTGCAAGTACTTGAAAACAGAATCTACCAACTCAGCCATCATAGAGGCAGCTAAAAGCTCGAGCTTTGGCACAGTAAGGGTTTTTAATGGAGACACCCTCGATTTTGAACACAATAAGGATGTTTTGATGACGTCACCCAACTCAGCACGAACATAAATACATGCGCCATAATCAGCCAAGCTGGCGTCGCAAAATACATGGAGTTGGATCATCGATTTCGGCAAAGAAACGTAGCGAGGAAATGTGAATCGGCGAATGACATCAAATTTGGAAACATAATCAATCCAAGCCAAATGCAATGACTGTGGTAGACTTTCGTCCCAGTATAAGATAATTTTTAATAAATGCTGCATAAAAATTTTAGCCTTTTTGATGATTGGGCCGACCAAACCCAATGGGTCGTATAGTCTAGCTATCGAGGACAGAATTGAGCGCTTGGTGACTACTTTCCAATCGCTAAGAGGCTAAATTGCGAAAATGAATACATCATCCTTTGGATCACAGACAAGTCCAAGTGTTTTTGTGACATCAGTACCATCGTGAAACTTCAACATAGTTTCGCATTGATCAGAAGGTAAGCCATCCAGTACTGCTGGGACATTAGAACACCACTTTCGTCAATACATCTTGAACTGAATCACCGCCAGAAATCAAATCGTCCACATAAAAATCTCTTCTGACGATTTTTGCTCCCAACGGAAAATTACATTCTTCGTCAGCAGCGAGTTGGTGCATGGCACGTATTGCTAAAAATGCAGCAGGCTTCGTACCGTAAGTAACCGTATTGAGCTTATAAACCTGGATTTCATCCTCCTCATTTTCTCTCCACAGAATACACTGTAGATAGTCATTAGGATGAGACATTCGAACGCACCTGTACATTTTGCAAATGTCACCACTCAATGCCACTTCATCTATATCTCAGGATGGTGTTGAAGAGTTTGGGCTGTATAGTTGGCCCGGCAAACAAAATATCATTTAGAGACAGACCAGTTGTAGTTTTGGCGGAACCATCAAAAACTACTCGAAGTTTTGTTAACGTACTATCCAACTTATGGACGCAATGATGTGGCAAAAAGTATTTTGAGGCCAGTTGAATATTTTTGGGAATATTCTAGTCAGAAGTGCTGATGTTCACGTTCGGTTGATAATCCGTGATAGTGGGCACCACCATTGCAGCAAGCGATATTATAAAATCGCTTCAGATGTATTAGATGGTGACGAAACGAGCACAGTTTGAGATGTATGTGGAACAGCGGGATCTGACGGTGACGCTGAAGGCTGAAGGGACGGGCTAGGCTCTAAGTGCAACATAGTGTGGTGCTTTAATGAGCCTTTGCGACAACTTCCAGAAGTACATTTCTTCAAAACATGACCCTTGCGCAAACAGTTGAGGCACAACATCAGTCTTTTGGCCTCTTTGTATCGAATAGATGGTGCAAGATTAGAAAACAAAGCACAACTCGTTATATAGTGGCCTGCGGAGTCACAAAATGTACATACGGCAGAGGAGCCGACACACCAACGACATGTACATGACGATTTTTGTGCCTGGCTAGCCGACACACCAACGACAGAATTTTCCAAATTCTCCAGCATTTGGCATCTTCTTTCCAGAAAAGCGGACAATGACTCCCACGTTGGCAGCTCATTCATTTTTTGTGACTCTTCCCACTTTATTTGAGATGCCCTATCCATCTTCGTCGTGGCCAAATATATTAACAAACCATCAGCAATTTGTTCCTTCTTGGCAATGGTCAACATAGCACGCAGATGCGAATTCAATTTGTCGCTGAGGTGTCGCAAGCCAACAGCCGAGTCACCGTTCACAGCCTTCAACGAGAAAAGCTCCATCACATGTGTCTGAAAATTAAGAAGCTTATTATCAAATCTATTTTTCAACAATTTTACCGCCTCTGTGTAATTCTCTAACGACGAAATTGTATCCAAAGCTGTACCAGTCAGATTGGAACGAAGATGGTGAAACTTTTCGAGGTCACTCAAAATGTTGTCATCAATGACCGTCGAAAAAGGGCATAGAAATTCGGCCAGTCCGCATATGCTCCACTAAACTTGGGGAGTTGGATTTCAGGAAGCCTAGGTTTGTAAGAGTAAGATGGCGCTTCAGAAAATGGCGCCCCATCAACAGAAAATTGGCGCATCGTTGACGAACGAGGCATTGTGTCGCACCTCCTGGTCAAGATTAAATGCCTAGTTAACTTCGCCTTCACATCGAAATAGAGGGATACGAACTTCATTCGTTCGCAGCTCTTCAACTCACTAGTCACTTTCTGCTCCAGTGCTGACTGCGCCTCCTCTAATGTAGCATTCACTTGTTCTACGAAATCCAGCCAGTCGTATTATTTCTTGTATTAAGTAGATTATTGTATTAAAAGATTAATAAAGTTCAGTTCTTATTCGATTATAAAACATAACACACGTCTTTTATTCCTTATGAAATTGGGATTGACGGGAATAGGACTCAAAGAAATAAATTGAATTTGGAGAAGGAATAAGTGGAGTAGAGTACTCAACACTTTTTCCAAAGAAGTTTCTTTTAAAAAAAACTCTTTTTCATTTAGAAGAATAAAACTTACAATAGAAAATGGACATTGTGATAATAATTTGGAATAATTGTTTTTTTTAGTAAACAGAGTACGTAGCACCTCCTATCAAGGCTTAGGAGTTGATGATGTTGATAATAAACTAGATTTGAAACGACAACCTTAAAATGCGCAGTATTTTTTCATAGATCGGAAGGAACAAATGGATGGGGCTATACATAAGAAATCAGACTGTCATCAACTTGGATCAAAAACCAAATTTCTGCCAAATGTTGCAATGATCGAAATTAAGCACAACTTCTATAGCGCTTTGATACCAAATCGGGGGAACATATATATGTATATACGGTTTCTACAGCGCTAACATGTCAAATCGGATGTAACATATATATGGGGACTATATCTAAATCTGAACCGATTTTACTCAAATTTAGTATTATCTCTAAGTATATCAAGATACCCCTTTATGCCAATTTTTATTCAGATCGGTTAGAAAATTTGGCTTTGTAATTTGGTGAAGATTTTCATTTTATAATGTAACTTCTGAACCACAGTCGTCCTCACTCCAAAATTTACACCATCGGAAGGGTACATATTGACAAGCTTTTATAAAAAATGTACACACACAAACACAACAGCAATACGGCGTCACTAAGGAGCACAGTCGCGAGCCGATGAGGTTGGCAGCAGCGGCGGCTTGTAAAACACAAGCCCGACGAAGGCAGCAGCAGCGGTTTGTCAAACACAAGCCCGACGAAGGCAGCGGCGGCTTGTTAAACACAAGCCCGACGAAGGCTGCAGCAGCTTGTTAAACACAAGCCCGGCGAAGGCTGCAGCAGCTTGTTAAACACAAGCCCGACGAAGGCAGCGGCGGCTTGTAATACACAAGCCCGACGAAGTCCGCGATGGCTTGTTAAACACAAGCCAGTCGGAAAGGGAGATGGTTTGTCAAACACAAACCCGACGATTTGCCACCGCGTGTTAGGAAATAATTTTCTGATTTTCTGAACGTTACGATCTAACTAGCCAGATGTTCGCCTTTTTATATGTTTAGAACCCACCACCATCGTGTGTAATTAAACTCTCGTCATATGGCATGCCAGTGTTGCCCATTCAGCTTTGCTGAATACATTAGGAGAGTTCCAACGTGCGATTAGTTGTCCAATCTATCTCATGTGGACAAAAACGACGTTATGGACTTTGGTCCTCACAACTCATCTCAGAGAATATGGTTGGAAGATACTGAGAAAATTCGTATCTAAAACCGATTTTCTGTAAATCACGTCTCATGTAAATGACATGAGACGACAAATAGTAGTCCGATATTGTTGTTCATCAAACATAAACTGAGTTTTAAGTCATTCGGTCACTCCTTTTCAGAGTTAGCGTTAGCACCATTCAGTCGGACATTAGGTAATGACAGACGGACGGACATTAATTTATTCATATTTTATTTACATTTTTTGGGAAAATATGTGGGTTATTATTGTTTTTTGTTTTTGTTATTCGATCTGTTGTGACTTTTCATAGTTTTGTTTTTGACTATTGAGTTCGAGATCGTTGTTTTTGTTTTCTGTTAAACAGAAAAACAAACCTTCTTTAAAAAACAAGAATAAGAAATGTGTGAAATGTATTACTGGTTGGTGGACGATATCGTTTCGGAAGCTACCAAGCAACCTCATCGGCACCTTGGACAAAATACCCTGTCAATAATTGGCACAATATGAGAGCAGCTCAATATGAAATAATTGAGAACTGACTTCAAAGACCCTTATCTCCAAAACATTGCAGACAGTATTTCTCAACCTTAATACATCCCCACACTTCTTGTTTGGTTTTTTGTGTGTCCCTGCAATTTGCGGGGAAGGCACACGATTTGTTGTTATTGTCGCTTCTTACAGCGACAACAAACGTTCGGCCGTACTCTGCCTCATTCATCATTGTTTTTTGTTTTTGTTATTCGATCTGTTGTGACTTTTCATAGCTTTGTTTTTGACTATTGAGTTCGAGATCGTTGTTTTTGTTTTCTGTTAAACAGAAAAACAAACCTTCTTTAAAAAACAAGAATAAGAAATGTGTGAAATGTATTACTGGTTGGTGGACGATATCGTTTCGGAAGCTACCAAGCAACCTCATCGGCACCTTGGACAAAATACCCTGTCAATAATTGGCACAATATGAGAGCAGCTCAATATGAAATAATTGAGAACTGACTTCAAAGTCCCATATCTCCAAAACATTGCAGACAGTATTTCTCAACCTTAATACATCCCACACTTCTTGTTTGGTTTTTTTGTGTGTTCCTGCAATTTGCGGGGAAGGTACACGATTTGTTGTTATTGTCGCTTCTTACAGCGACAACAAACGTTCGGCCGTACTCTGCCTCATTCATCATTGTTTTTTGTTTTTGTTATTCGATCTGTTGTGACTTTTCATAGTTTTGTTTTTGACTATTGAGTTCGAGTTCGTTGTTTTTGTTTTCTGTTAAACAGAAAAACAAACCTTCTTTAAAAAAGAAGAATAAGAAATGGGTTATTTTTAAAAATAAAACGAAAAAAATAATGATACGAATTTCGGGAAAATCAAGGATTAAGGAAATTTTCGTCCTTTAGATGTCCTTAATTCCAAAAATTGGTTAGTTAATTTATAATAGAGAGGATGTTCAAATCCTTCAAATGGTAACTATGTCATTCTAATCTGATATTCCGTTCAAAGTTATGTCGACTTCAAAATAGGTAAATTTGTAAAAAATGTTGTAGATGGCGAACTTTGACACTTTATAAAATCTAAACCGCTTTGAATTTGGCCATAATTCCACATTGTCTTGTAGTATAGGCGTGCAAGCCCGGCGAAGGCAGCGGCGACTTGTTAAACACAAGCCCGACGAAGGCTGGTTTGAGTTTTTCAGCGAAAGTTTGCTTAATGAAACTCCCCGTTGCTCCTGTGTCGACAGTGGCCGTAATTATTTGACCTTCGATACTGATTGTGGCCGTCAATCGCTGTTCTGCGAATTGTAGTGAGGTCTGAGGATGTCGACGTTGCCGGGATGCACGATTGGTAGGAGAGCTATCGTTGGTGTTCTGGCTGCAATGTCTCTCTGTTTCTACCCGATAGAACTGATGACGCTGTTGGGCATTAGATCGCTGAGCATGGGTGTCTCTCGTACGAGCAGTGTCAGCATGTATATGTCGCGGGATGCTTTCCAACTCATCGGCCAAGTCCAAGAGTTCGTGCAAGAACTTAAAGTCTTTCCTGCGAATGTACCATTGGTAGTCCGGCTGTGTATTGCGGAATATTCGCTCCAATTTCTGTTCGTCCGACAGTTGGGTATGCCTCATCAAGTTTTGGAGGGCAAGTACGTATTCCCTGAACGTTTCCCTGGGTCGTTGGATACATTTCTAGACTCTGCATATTACCCATAAAATTATTATTTTTCTCTATTCTCGTAGTCGCAATTGACGAGGCCTCATGTTTGGCTTGTAGAACCATTAGTCTGGATAATACCTCTGTGCTGTGCCCCGAACCGAGAAATTTCGCCCATCTCTTCCGCAATTTTTCCACTTTTCCTGTAGCATCTAGTTGGTATTCCGACAAATAGGCCACTAGATCCTCTTGCCTTAAGCCATATGCCCACGACGTCTTTAACGTTGTTGCACAGCATTTTTTTAATATGTATTTGTCACTTCTTAAAATATTATTATTGTTTTTTTTATATATGTTTTCTAATGTATATTCTCTTCTTATTTTTCGTTATAGTTTGTATCACTAGCTTTTTTTTAAGTCTCTCCTTTTGCCAATACGTCCTTTATTTTCTTTTTTTCACTCAGTAGTTTTGCTAACACTTTCTCTCAGGTCCCTGCTCGGGCGCCATTGTAACGACACATTTTTCCGCTCTGAAGCCGGGGTATAAACTCAAAGAGGGCCAGGGTCGTTACAAACTGTTTATATTTTTGGGTCAAGAGAAAGAAACACTGTGATAGTTTTTTTTCTAATTTCGTTATAATAGTTTATTGGGGGTTTTTAACATTATTCACTAGCACAATTTAATTACACACACAAACACAACAGCAATACGGTGTCACTAACTAGCACGGTCGCGAGCCAATGAGGTTGGCACCAAGACAATTTATCTGCAAGCACTACAGAAAATTAACTTTCCACAAGACGAGGGACAGACGAAGGTAGCAGCCAGACGAAGTTAGCACCAGCGGCTTGTAAAACACAAACCCGACGAAGGCAGCAGCGGCGGCTTGTACAACACAAGCCCGACGAAAGCAGCAGCGGCGGCTAGTAAAACACAAGCCCGACGAAGGCAGCAGCAGCGGTCTGTCAAACACAAGCCCGACGAAGGCAGCTGCGGCTTGTTAAACACAAGCCCGGCGAAGGCAGCGGCGACTTGTTAAACACAAACCCGACGAAGGCTGCGGCAGATTGTTAAACACAAGCCCGGCGAAGGCTGCAGCAGCTTGTTAAACACAAGCCCGACGAAGGCAGCGGCGGCGACAAAAACGACGTTATGGACTTTTGTCCTCACAACTCATCTCAGAGAATATGGTTGGAAGATACTGAGAAAATTCGTATCTAAAACCGATTTTCTGTAAATCGTGAGGTTTAAAAAGATCATAAATAAGGCCAAACCACTGGCTTATGTGTGTCTTCATGGACATGAGAAGACAAATAGTAGTCCGATATTGTTGTTCATCAAACATAAACTGAGTTTTAAGTCATTCGGTCACTCCTTTTCAGAGTTAGCGTTAGCACCATTCAGTCGGACATTAGGTAATGACAGACGGACGGACATTAATTTATTCATATTTTATTTACATTTTTTGGGAAAATATGTGGGTTATTTTTAAAAATAAAACGAAAAAAATAATGATACGCTTTTCGGGAAAATCAAGGGTTAAGGAAATTTTCGTCCTTTAGATGTCCTTAATTCCAAAAATTGGTTAGTTAATTTATAATAGAGAGGATGTTCAAATCTTTCAAATGGTAATTATTTCATTCTAATCTGATATTCCGTTCAAAAGTTATGTCGACTTCAAAATAGGTAAATTTGTAAAAAATGTTGTAGATGGCGAACTTTGACACTTTATAAAATCTAAACCGCTTTGAATTTGGCCATAATTCCACATTGTCTTGTAGTATAGGCGTGCAAAATTTCATCCAAATCTAAATTCATAATATTCAGAGTGGGTCGGTTTTCTTTGGAATTACCTCATACTTTCCATATATTTCAATTTTTATGAATGATTTTTGAAATCATCCATTTTTGTGTCATGGTTTTTTTAATAGTATTAACATAATCTTCTGATATTTCGCATTTTTGATTCATATTTCGCAAGTTTTTTTATATATTGAGCATTTTTTTCATATTTTAGATATGCACTCAAATTATTAAAATTTGAGTGATGAACGTCTAAATTCAAATTTTGGTTCAAATCGGATGAAAAACAAGTAAGAAAGTTCAGTCGGGTAAACCGACTTATGAATCCCCTCACCTTTAGTCCCAAAAAAATATTCGTATATTTTTTTTTTGTTTTAATTAAATTATTATCAATTTGAATTGCATTTAATAACTTTAAATTATGTACAGGTATTAAAATTAAAGCTGTTTACTTTTGGTACAAAATGGTCCATTTGTGTGGGAGGTACCGAAAGGATCATACTAATAACGGTCACTTCTCTGGACTCTAGATACTATAAAATCATTGCACTGTACGAAACTTCTAGTATTTGTATGCACTGGTATTAAAGTTACAATCTGTTAACTTTTGGTACAAAAGGGTCCATTTGTGTGGGAGGTACCAAATTAAGCGTGCCAATAACGACCACTTTTCTCTGGACTCTAGGTACTATAAAAGCATTACACTGTACAAAATTTCAAGTATTTGTATGAACTTTAATATAAAGCCATAAGCAGTTAACTTTTGGTGCAAAATGGTCCATTCGTGTGGGAGGTACCAAAAAGCGAGTGGCCATTTCGCCAATTTTTCTTGTCGTATTATTTCTTGTATTAAGTAGATTATTGTATTAAAAGATTAATAAAGTTCAGTTCCTATTCGATTATAAAACATAACACACGTCTTTTATTCCTTATGAAATTGAGATTGACGGGAATAGGACTCAAAGAAATAAATTGAATTTGGAGAAGGAATAAGTGGAGTAGAGTACTCAACACATTTTCCAAAGAAGTTTCCTTTAAAAAAAAAACTATTTTTCATTTAAAAGAAGAAGACTCTTACAATAGAAAATTGACATTGTGATAATAATTTGTGGCGCCTCCTATCAAGGCTTAGGAGTTGATGACGTTGATAATAAAATAGATTTGAAACGACAACCTTAAAATGCGCAGTATTTTTTCATAGATCATGAATCGGAAGGAACAAATGGATGGGGCTATACATAATAAAACAGACTGTCATCAACTTGGATCAAAAAACAAAATTCCTGCCAAATGTTGCAATGATCGAAATTAAGCACAACTTCTATAGCGCTTTGATACCAAATCGGGGGAACATATATATGTATATACGGTTTCTACAGCGCTAACATGTCAAATCGGATGTAAGATATATATGGGGACTATATCTAAATCTGAACCGATTTTACTCAAATTTTGTATTATCTCTAAGTATATCAAGATACCCCTTTGTGCCAATTTTTATTCAGATCGGTTAGAAAATTTGGCTTTGTAATTTGGTGAAGATTTTCATTTTATAATGTAACTTCTGAACCAAAGTCGTCCCACTCCAAAATTTACACCATCGGAAGGGTACATATTGACAAGCTTTTATAAAAAATTTAAGGAAAAAATTAGATCGATTAAATAAATAGTTAAAGATTAAACGAATATTTTTTATGAAAAGTACATGGAAAATCGTTTGAGAAACAATATTTTACATTTTTAAATTCTTATGCTTTGTATAATTACAATTAACTTCAAAAATACATAACAGAGGCAAAAAATCGATTTTTTGAACTTTGACCTCGCCCCTTGCCTTCAACTTTCATTTAATACTTTTAATATTGTGGGTCATTACTCCGACATACTAGGGTAAAATTATCTGAAAATTTGAGAAAGATCTAATTTTTGATTTGTGACACTTGAGAAAGAATTACCCATATGTAAAATCGGAGGTACATATATATCGGAGCTATATGTAAATCTGAACCGATTTTGACCAATTTCATTAGGAGTTTTTATGAATACGGCTGTTAGGGTGTACTCTAAACACATATATGTTTGAAGCCGGATATGTTTGGGACAATATACTACAGAATTGATTTTTTCAGCGTGTTACTATAGAAATTGTTTATTTCTTCTTCAACTTCGTACAATACAATTTTCCATCCGTTTAGCAATTTCGACGATACCTTACGAAATGTTGCGAAAAGTCCTATTTTTTGAGAAAATTTTAATAATTTTTAAATAAAAGCCTCATAAAAACATCTAAAAACGCTTCACAGTCATTTAAAATTTAAAAATGTAACACCGATCGACAAAAGCAAAATTTTGTCATGGGTTAGCGTTAGCACCATTCAGTCGGACATTAGGTAATGACAGACGGACGGACATTAATTTATTCATATTTTATTTACATTTTTTGGGAAAATATGTGGGTTATTTTTAAAAATAAAACGAAAAAAATAATGATACGCTTTTCGGGAAAATCAAGGGTTAAGGAAATTTTCGTCCTTTAGATGTCCTTAATTCCAAAAATTGGTTAGTTAATTTATAATAGAGAGGATGTTCAAATCTTTCAAATGGTAATTATTTCATTCTAATCTGATATTCCGTTCAAAAGTTATGTCGACTTCAAAATAGGTAAATTTGTAAAAAATGTTGTAGATGGCGAACTTTGACACTTTATAAAATCTAAACCGCTTTGAATTTGGCCATAATTCCACATTGTCTTGTAGTATAGGCGTGCAAAATTTCATCCAAATCTAAATTCATAATATTCAGAGTGGGTCGGTTTTCTTTGGAATTACCTCATACTTTCCATATATTTCAATTTTTATGAATGATTTTTGAAATCATCCATTTTTGTGTCATGGTTTTTTTAATAGTATTAACATAATCTTCTGATATTTCGCATTTTTGATTCATATTTCGCAAGTTTTTTTATATATTGAGCATTTTTTTCATATTTTAGATATGCACTCAAATTATTAAAATTTGAGTGATGAACGTCTAAATTCAAATTTTGGTTCAAATCGGATGAAAAACAAGTAAGAAAGTTCAGTCGGGTAAACCGACTTATGAATCCCCTCACCTTTAGTCCCAAAAAAATATTCGTATATTTTTTTTTTGTTTTAATTAAATTATTATCAATTTGAATTGCATTTAATAACTTTAAATTATGTACAGGTATTAAAATTAAAGCTGTTTACTTTTGGTACAAAATGGTCCATTTGTGTGGGAGGTACCGAAAGGATCATACTAATAACGGTCACTTCTCTGGACTCTAGATACTATAAAATCATTGCACTGTACGAAACTTCTAGTATTTGTATGCACTGGTATTAAAGTTACAATCTGTTAACTTTTGGTACAAAAGGGTCCATTTGTGTGGGAGGTACCAAATTAAGCGTGCCAATAACGACCACTTTTCTCTGGACTCTAGGTACTATAAAAGCATTACACTGTACAAAATTTCAAGTATTTGTATGAACTTTAATATAAAGCCATAAGCAGTTAACTTTTGGTGCAAAATGGTCCATTCGTGTGGGAGGTACCAAAAAGCGAGTGGCCATTTCGCCAATTTTTCTTGTCGTATTATTTCTTGTATTAAGTAGATTATTGTATTAAAAGATTAATAAAGTTCAGTTCCTATTCGATTATAAAACATAACACACGTCTTTTATTCCTTATGAAATTGAGATTGACGGGAATAGGACTCAAAGAAATAAATTGAATTTGGAGAAGGAATAAGTGGAGTAGAGTACTCAACACATTTTCCAAAGAAGTTTCCTTTAAAAAAAAAACTATTTTTCATTTAAAAGAAGAAGACTCTTACAATAGAAAATTGACATTGTGATAATAATTTGTGGCGCCTCCTATCAAGGCTTAGGAGTTGATGACGTTGATAATAAAATAGATTTGAAACGACAACCTTAAAATGCGCAGTATTTTTTCATAGATCATGAATCGGAAGGAACAAATGGATGGGGCTATACATAATAAAACAGACTGTCATCAACTTGGATCAAAAAACAAAATTCCTGCCAAATGTTGCAATGATCGAAATTAAGCACAACTTCTATAGCGCTTTGATACCAAATCGGGGGAACATATATATGTATATACGGTTTCTACAGCGCTAACATGTCAAATCGGATGTAAGATATATATGGGGACTATATCTAAATCTGAACCGATTTTACTCAAATTTTGTATTATCTCTAAGTATATCAAGATACCCCTTTGTGCCAATTTTTATTCAGATCGGTTAGAAAATTTGGCTTTGTAATTTGGTGAAGATTTTCATTTTATAATGTAACTTCTGAACCAAAGTCGTCCCACTCCAAAATTTACACCATCGGAAGGGTACATATTGACAAGCTTTTATAAAAAATTTAAGGAAAAAATTAGATCGATTAAATAAATAGTTAAAGATTAAACGAATATTTTTTATGAAAAGTACATGGAAAATCGTTTGAGAAACAATATTTTACATTTTTAAATTCTTATGCTTTGTATAATTACAATTAACTTCAAAAATACATAACAGAGGCAAAAAATCGATTTTTTGAACTTTGACCTCGCCCCTTGCCTTCAACTTTCATTTAATACTTTTAATATTGTGGGTCATTACTCCGACATACTAGGGTAAAATTATCTGAAAATTTGAGAAAGATCTAATTTTTGATTTGTGACACTTGAGAAAGAATTACCCATATGTAAAATCGGAGGTACATATATATCGGAGCTATATGTAAATCTGAACCGATTTTGACCAATTTCATTAGGAGTTTTTATGAATACGGCTGTTAGGGTGTACTCTAAACACATATATGTTTGAAGCCGGATATGTTTGGGACAATATACTACAGAATTGATTTTTTCAGCGTGTTACTATAGAAATTGTTTATTTCTTCTTCAACTTCGTACAATACAATTTTCCATCCGTTTAGCAATTTCGACGATACCTTACGAAATGTTGCGAAAAGTCCTATTTTTTGAGAAAATTTTAATAATTTTTAAATAAAAGCCTCATAAAAACATCTAAAAACGCTTCACAGTCATTTAAAATTTAAAAATGTAACACCGATCGACAAAAGCAAAATTTTGTCATGGGTCTCTGTTTTAATGCATAGATTCTGATGCTATACAGCAAAAAATCCAAAATATCCATTCTTAGCTTTTAAAGTTTGTTTTTGTAAATTTTACAAAACAAACTAAATTTTGTCATGGGTCTCTGTTTTAATGCATAGATTCTGATGCTATAGCTTTTAAAGTTTGTTTTTGTAAATTTTACATAGATAAGAAAGTTTTGAAGTTAAAACCTAAATTAGCTACAACTTTTTAAATAATGCATCGACTTTCTTCGGAATGGGCTCATTTAATGAACCACATATTATGGCATAACTAGAGAAACATTTCTCCGAATTGGTTGAGGAAAGTTTTAACAAATTCAAAATTATGTAGCCTTCAACTTCGTACAATACAATTTTCTATCCGTTTTGCAGTTTCGACGATACCTTACAAAATGTTGCGAAAAATCCGATTTTCTGAGAAAATTTTAATAATTTTTAAATAAAAGCCTCATAAAAACGTCTAAAAACGCTTGTGAGGTTTCACAAATAATTTAACTTTTATTTCCTATCAATTTTATGGAGAAATAAGCGTTGCCAAAGCAACAGCAACCAAATTTATCAGAAGTGACTATTCAAGAAAACATAGAGATGTGTCGATTCGACAATAACATTTTGAATTAAAGTCATGAACTTGCGTCGCTTATAAAATTTCAAAAAAAAATCCTTTTATTGTAATTATATAACCAAGATAGATCGATAATCACTCGAGTTTTGAGTTCCAGACTGGAATTTGAGTTCCAGACTGGAAATCATGGTGAATATGAATTCGAACGCTAATTTTGGATACACTCTTACGCCTAAGTATTTGTAGTTTTCCCAATCCACATAACAATCAGATATATACTTATAATTCCTTTCAAATACCTATCTGGGAAGTCCACAAGCGCTTGTCGGCAGAATCTCTAGTTATTATACCCTCCACCATAGGATGGGGGTATATTCATTTTGTCACTCCGTTTGTAACACCTCTAAATATTGATCTGAGACGCCATAAAGTATATATATTCTTAATCGTCGTAAAATTCTAAGACGATTTAGCCATGTCAAATTAATGGCTAATTTTTTGTCAAATTTTGTTTTTGTAGAAATAAGAGCAAATTTTCCAATTTCAAGAGAAGTGACTGGTTTCATCGCTACAACCTTTTTTAACGATGTGACTATACGATCAAATAATGCAAATACAACAATTGAGCGTGTAAAGACCCGCTTCAACACATTGTTCCGACCGTGCTCAGGGCTAATAGGGGGTTTTCTTGCAAGAAGGAATATGTCAAGGTCGACTACAGAATATTTAAGATTTTAGGTAGCAACAATTAGGGATGAATCGACGCATTGTTCACTAGTTGTTAAGAAAAAGATCGACGGTCACTTAGAGCAGTCCGGTGCTAATTCCGCTCTTTTGTCGGTTACCCGCCCAACCATGCCGACTAACTTTTTGTCACCCCACATACCTCCTTACAAGATTATTCCTTCAATTTCGTAGTGCCAATAAAGATATATTTAGTGAAACATATTAAAATGCATTATATGTATTATAGCGTGATTAAAAGTATAGTAATAAACAAGTAAAAGCGTTAAGTTCGGCCATGCCGAATCTTATATACCATAATATAATAACTCTAACCTAAGGAAAATAACACCGAAAAACACAAAATTATTTTTGCTTTTATAAGTAACAAAAAATAACCCAAAATTTGACACTTACTCGTACAAGTCAGACCCATAAATCGTTTCGACCAGTACAATACTTTGAATTTCGGATAGTATAACTTTCGAAGTATATTGTGCAAAAGTTTCGTGAAGAAATATTAAACAAGTAAAACCGTTAAGCTCGGCCATGCCGAATCTTATATACCCTCCACCATGGATAGCATGTGGCCTCACAAAATAACTCAAACATAAAGAAAATAACACCGAAAACACACAAAAAAATAGTAGATGAGAACAGTAGGAAAAATAAAGTAGATGAGAACAGTAGGAATAACAACAAGTTAGATGCTATATATGGGAGCTATATCTAACTATGGACCGATATCGCTCATTTTCAATCCCAAGTTACCTGCAGCTATAAGAAGTATCTATACCAAATTTCAGCCACCTAGCTTAAGTATTATAGATTGTAGCGTGATTACAACAGACGGACGGACGGACAGACGAACATGGCTAAATCGTCTTAGAATTTTACGACGATTAAGATCAATATTTAGAGTTGTTACAAACGGAGTGACAAAATTAATATACCACCAATCCTATGGTGGTAATAATCACCAAAACCAAAATTGTTTCGTTAGGAAACACTTCGAAGTGAAAAC
The DNA here is from genome assembly GCA_963930755.1 of Eudasyphora cyanicolor. Classification (NCBI taxonomy): domain Eukaryota; kingdom Metazoa; phylum Arthropoda; class Insecta; order Diptera; family Muscidae; genus Eudasyphora; species Eudasyphora cyanicolor. The sequence goes on from OZ005737.1 coordinate 100,462,532, forward strand.
GCGATTTTTGCGAAAAAATCGGCTAATTTGTTATTGTAAAGTAAAAAATATTTTGCAAATTTACAAAAAAATCTCCAGCGTTACCTCGTAAATTATGTACAGAAATAGTGTTGTGGGAACAACTCTTTAAAGTTTTTCAGATGTACTGAGTCTCGTATTAGGCGCGGTTGCTTAGACTGATGTATCTTGGTTAGTTTTGCTCCGATTAATCTAAAATTTTCACACAATATTTTTAAGAGTTTCTCCATTAAAAAATGAAAATAACAAAATTTCACCAAAAAGGTTTACAAACGTTACCTCTCCCGTTAAGGACCGTACCTAATTCATACGTCTACATACAACATATTCCAAAATATATTTTTATACCCTCCACCACAGGATGGGGGTATATTCATTTTGTCACTATGGTTATAAGACCACCAAATATTGATCTGAGACCCCATAAAGTATATATATTATAAATCGTCTTAAAATTCTAAAACGATTTACCCATGTCCTTCTTTTGTAATCACGCTACAATCTAAATATTTGAGTTATGTGGCAGAAATTTGGTACATCTACTTCTTTTATCTGCAGGTATGTTGGGATTGAAAATGGGCAATATCGGTCCAACTTTGGATATAGCCCCCACATATAGCATCTCCCCGATTTATTTACTTAACGTCATAGAGACCACAAATGTCAACTGATCGGGCTGAAAATTGGTAACTGGGGTTTATTTATACCCAGAATCCTTTATACGGACAACGGTAGTCATAAAAACCTCAATGTATAATGTGTTTTTTAATACTCGTAGCCATTCACATGCCATCCGTAGGTTAGGTCAGTTAGGTCAAGGACGCGCGGCACACAGCCATTGATGGCGTGCACCACTTCACTCGGATACAATTTGGTCCATTGTGTTCGTCCTGAGTTCATGGTGGAGGGTATATAAGATTCGTCTTTATTTGTTAAAAATAGCCTGCCATTTTTTTATTGAAATACAATTGAAGCCAAAGAACATTTTTCTGAAGTTAAAGAGCGCAGTAATGTATATTACAATTTTTGAAAATATCACTTAATTACTTGTAATCAACGGACAAGGTAATTGAATTTCATAAATGAATGTAACCTAATACAAAAAATTGTTTTAATAGTAAATATGCAAATCCATAGTTTTTGTTGTCAAATTTAAAGAAGAAGTTTAGTTAACATTACCATTCTATAAAGTGGCAATCAATTACCTATACCCGATGTAAAAGTTATTGAATATACGAACATCAATACCTGTGGGTGTTTGCAGTCTACTACGCATGTGATAATTTTAAATAAAGGTAATTGTTAAATTTACAACAGCAAAAAAATAATACTCAATTAAATGCATCCAGTAAAGAAAGTTATTGAATTTGCGAAGAATGCTGCTATATTGCGACGTGACAGCTAGGTTAGGTTAGATTGAAGTGAGGAGACGTTTAAAGGCCTCATGTCCATGGACATACACTTAAGCCAGTGGTTCGTCCTGTTGTGCGCTCCTTTTTTATGATCTAGTTATACCAGGAGCCACAGGAAGGGTGACAGTAACCCTCATTGAGGAGTTGCCATCGTCCTAATGGAGCCCTCTGCAAGTGATGCGTTGATGATTCTGCTCTTTAGCATTGAATCAATCCAATCAACCAGTAGAGGGGGAATGGTCACATCCATTAAGGATTTATGTATCGATTCAAACTTCACATTATTGAAGGCGCCTTGTATGTCTAGGAAAATAGTCAATGTGTATTGGTTTTTTCCTAGATTACCCTCAATATAACCCACCACGTCATGAAGAGCACTGTCAATAGAGCGACCCTTGATTTAGGCATGTTGACTACTGCTGATTAAAGATGGGTGTAAGATACCTGATATAGATGTCAATCAGTCTCTCCAAAGTTTTCAGTAAAAACGATGAGAGACTGATTGGTCTGTAGTCCTTAGGCATTGAGTGACTAGGTTTTCCCGCTTTGGGGATGAAAACCACTCTAACTTCACGCAATTTGGAGGGAATAAAATTCCACAGTAGGCACTCCCTAAAAATCGTTAAGAGTAAGCATATCGTCATGTCCGACCGTCAAAACGGAAGCACAATGAGCATCGTGTAGCGCTCAGAGTTTTGACGAAGTTGGAGTCTGTTGAGGTTTCGGCTCTTACCGAAAAACAAAAAGAGTCACTTACCTGGGCTAAAGGCGTCATAGATGCTTCTAAGGCCAATGAGTCGGCTGAAAGAGCCACAAATTCAGCTGTGTTAACGGCTAATAAAGTAAAACGAATCAGATCACCTGAACCCCTGCCTTCGAACGAATCAGATGAACCCCTGCCTTCGAAAAAGGCAAGAGGCCCTAATGTCACCATCAACAGGACACTCACCAAGCCCTTCAATGTTTCAACTTTCATTTAATACTTTTAATATTGTGGGTCATTACTCCGACATACTAGGGTAAAATTATCTGAAAATTTGAGAAAGATCTAATTTTTGATTTGTGACACTTGAGAAAGAATTACCCATATGTAAAATCGGAGGTACATATATATCGGAGCTATATGTAAATCTGAACCGATTTTGACCAATTTCATTAGGAGTTTTTATGAATACGGCTGTTAGGGTGTACTCTAAACACATATATGTTTGAAGCCGGATATGTTTGGGACAATATACTACAGAATTGATTTTTTCAGCGTGTTACTATAGAAATTGTTTATTTCTTCTTCAACTTCGTACAATACAATTTTCCATCCGTTTAGCAATTTCGACGATACCTTACGAAATGTTGCGAAAAATCCTATTTTTTGAGAAAATTTTAATAATTTTTAAATAAAAGCCTCATAAAAACATCTAAAAACGCTTCACAGTCATTTAAAATTTAAAAATGTAACACCGATCGACAAAAGCAAAATTTTGTCATGGGTCTCTGTTTTAATGCATAGATTCTGATGCTATAGCTTTTAAAGTTTGTTTTTGTAAATTTTACATAGATAAGAAAGTTTTGAAGTTAAAACCTAAATTAGCTACAACTTTTTAAATAATGCATCGACTTTCTTCGGAATGGGCTCATTTAATGAACCACATATTATGGCATAACTAGAGAAACATTTCTCCGAATTGGTTGAGGAAAGTTTTAAAAAATTAAAAATTATGTAGCCTTCAACTTCGTACAATACAATTTTCTATCCGTTTTGCAGTTTCGACGATACCTTACAAAATGTTGCGAAAAATCCGATTTTCTGAGAAAATTTTAATAATTTTTAAATAAAAGCCTCATAAAAACGTCTAAAAACGCTTGTGAGGTTTCACAAATAATTTAACTTTTATTTCCTATCAATTTTATGGAGAAATAAGCGTTGCCAAAGCAACAGCAACCAAATTTATCAGAAGTGACTATTCAAGAAAACATAGAGATGTGTCGATTCGACAATAACATTTTGAATTAAAGTCATGAACTTGCGTCGCTTATAAAATTTCAAAAAAAAAATCCTTTTATTGTAATTATATAACCAAGATAGATCGATAATCACTCGTAAATTTGAGTTCCAGACTGGAAATCATGGTGAATATGAATTCGAACGCTAATTTTGGATACACTCTTACGCCTAAGTATTTGTAGTTTTCCCAATCCACATAACAATCAGATATATACTTGTAATTCCTTTCAAATACCTATCTGGGAAGTCCACAAGCGCTTGTCGGCAGAATCTCTAGTTATTATACCCTCCACCATAGGATGGGGGTATATTCATTTTGTCACTCCGTTTGTAACACCTCTAAATATTGATCTGAGACGCCATAAAGTATATATATTCTTAATCGTCGTAAAATTCTAAGACGATTTAGCCATGTCAAATTAATGGCTAATTTTTTGTCAAATTTTGTTTTTGTAGAAATAAGAGCAAATTTTCCAATTTCAAGAGAAGTGACTGGTTTCATCGCTACAACCTTTTTTAACGATGTGACTATACGATCAAATAATGCAAATACAACAATTGAGCGTGTAAAGACCCGCTTCAACACATTGTTCCGACCGTGCTCAGGGCTAATAGGGGGTTTTCTTGCAAGAAGGAATATGTCAAGGTCGACTACAGAATATTTAAGATTTTAGGTAGCAACAATTAGGGATGAATCGACGCATTGTTCACTAGTTGTTAAGAAAAAGATCGACGGTCACTTAGAGCAGTCCGGTGCTAATTCCGCTCTTTTGTCGGTTACCCGCCCAACCATGCCGACTAACTTTTTGTCACCCCACATACCTCCTTACAAGATTATTCCTTCAATTTCGTAGTGCCAATAAAGATATATTTAGTGAAACATATTAAAATGCATTATATGTATTATAGCGTGATTAAAAGTATAGTAATAAACAAGTAAAAGCGTTAAGTTCGGCCATGCCGAATCTTATATACCATAATATAATAACTCTAACCTAAGGAAAATAACACCGAAAAACACAAAATTATTTTTGCTTTTATAAGTAACAAAAAATAACCCAAAATTTGACACTTACTCGTACAAGTCAGACCCATAAATCGTTTCGACCAGTACAATACTTTGAATTTCGGATAGTATAACTTTCGAAGTATATTGTGCAAAAGTTTCGTGAAGAAATATTAAACAAGTAAAACCGTTAAGCTCGGCCATGCCGAATCTTATATACCCTCCACCATGGATAGCATGTGGCCTCACAAAATAACTCAAACATAAAGAAAATAACACCGAAAACACACAAAAAAATAGTAGATGAGAACAGTAGGAAAAATAAAGTAGATGAGAACAGTAGGAATAACAACAAGTTAGATGCTATATATGGGAGCTATATCTAACTATGGGCCGATATCGCTCATTTTCAATCCCAAGTTACCTGCAGCTATAAGAAGTATCTATACCAAATTTCAGCCACCTAGCTTAAGTATTATAGATTGTAGCATGATTACAACAGACGGACGGACGGACAGACGAACATGGCTAAATCGTCTTAGAATTTTACGACGATTAAGATCAATATTTAGAGTTGTTACAAACGGAGTGACAAAATTAATATACCACCAATCCTATGGTGGTAATAATCACCAAAACCAAAATTGTTTCGTTAGGAAACACTTCGAAGTGAAAACGCGATTTTTGCGAAAAAATCGGCTAATTTGTTATTGTAAAGTAAAAAATATTTTGCAAATTTACAAAAAAATCTCCAGCGTTACCTCGTAAATTATGTACAGAAATAGTGTTGTGGGAACAACTCTTTAAAGTTTTTCAGATGTACTGAGTCTCGTATTAGGCGCGGTTGCTTAGACTGATGTATCTTGGTTAGTTTTGCTCCGATTAATCTAAAATTTTCACACAATATTTTTAAGAGTTTCTCCATTAAAAAATGAAAATAACAAAATTTCACCAAAAAGGTTTACAAACGTTACCTCTCCCGTTAAGGACCGTACCTAATTCATACGTCTACATACAACATATTCCAAAATATATTTTTATACCCTCCACCACAGGATGGGGGTATATTCATTTTGTCACTATGGTTATAAGACCTAGAGTTGGGCACTATAGTTCTTTTAAGTGATCGCTCTTTTTAGTTCAGTTCAATTGAGTGAAATAGTTCGTTCATTTAGTTCAACAGCTCACTTTAGCACACCAGCTCTTTAGCTCACCAACTCACTCTACTAAACAGTTCATTTCGTTCAGTAGATCACCAGTTCAAATAAGACGATATTAAAGGAATCTGATTGGAATATGAATTGAAGAGTTGGAAAAACTAAAGGCGTTTGTATAGGTAGAATCATACATTGTTGATGACATAAAAATGGAAACAACACATAACAGTAGAGAAGAGAGAACAAAATGATATGGTTGAAGAAAAAAAAACATAGTGAACTACTGAGCTGAAATTAACGAGTTGTGTGAACTAGTTCGTTCAGTTCAGTATAGTGACCCGTTCAACTGAACTAGTTCGTTCACGAACTACACAACTCTAATAAGACCACCAAATATTGATCTGAGACCCCATAAAGTATATATATTATAAATCGTCTTAAAATTCTAAAACGATTTACCCATGTCCTTCTGTTGTAATCACGCTACAATCTAAATATTTGAGTTATGTGGCAGAAATTTGGTACATCTACTTCTTTTATCTGCAGGTATGTTGGGATTGAAAATGGGCAATATCGGTCCAACTTTGGATATAGCCCCCACATATAGCATCTCCCCGATTTATTTACTTAACGTCATAGAGACCACAAATGTCAACTGATCGGGCTGAAAATTGGTAACTGGGGTTTATTTATACCCAGAATCCTTTATACGGACAACGGTAGTCATAAAAACCTCAATGTATAATGTGTTTTTTAATACTCGTAGCCATTCACATGCCATCCGTAGGTTAGGTCAGTTAGGTCAAGGACGCGCGGCACACAACCATTGATGGCGTGCACCACTTCACTCGGATACAATTTGGTCCATTGTGTTCGTCCTGAGTTCATGGTGGAGGGTATATAAGATTCGTCTTTATTTGTTAAAAATAGCCTGCCATTTTTTTATTGAAATACAATTGAAGCCAAAGAACATTTTTCTGAAGTTAAAGAGCGCAGTAATGTATATTACAATTTTTGAAAATATCACTTAATTACTTGTAATCAACGGACAAGGTAATTGAATTTCATAAATGAATGTAACCTAATACAAAAAATTGTTTTAATAGTAAATATGCAAATCCATAGTTTTTGTTGTCAAATTTAAAGAAGAAGTTTAGTTAACATTACCATTCTATAAAGTGGCAATCAATTACCTATACCCGATGTAAAAGTTATTGAATATACGAACATCAATACCTGTGGGTGTTTGCAGTCTACTACGCATGTGATAATTTTAAATAAAGGTAATTGTTAAATTTACAACAGCAAAAAAATAATACTCAATTAAATGCATCCAGTAAAGAAAGTTATTGAATTTGCGAAGAATGCTGCTATATTGCGACGTGACAGCTAGGTTAGGTTAGATTGAAGTGAGGAGACGTTTAAAGGCCTCATGTCCATGGACATACACTTAAGCCAGTGGTTCGTCCTGTTGTGCGCTCCTTTTTTATGATCTAGTTATACCAGGAGCCACAGGAAGGGTGACAGTAACCCTCATTGAGGAGTTGCCATCGTCCTAATGGAGCCCTCTGCAAGTGATGCGTTGATGATTCTGCTCTTTAGCATTGAATCAATCCAATCAACCAGTAGAGGGGGAATGGTCACATCCATTAAGGATTTATGTATCGATTCAAACTTCACATTATTGAAGGCGCCTTGTATGTCTAGGAAAATAGTCAATGTGTATTGGTTTTTTCCTAGATTACCCTCAATATAACCCACCACGTCATGAAGAGCACTGTCAATAGAGCGACCCTTGATTTAGGCATGTTGACTACTGCTGATTAAAGATGGGTGTAAGATACCTGATATAGATGTCAATCAGTCTCTCCAAAGTTTTCAGTAAAAACGATGAGAGACTGATTGGTCTGTAGTCCTTAGGCATTGAGTGACTAGGTTTTCCCGCTTTGGGGATGAAAACCACTCTAACTTCACGCAATTTGGAGGGAATAAAATTCTACAGTAGGCACTCCCTAAAAATCGTTAAGAGTAAGCATATCGTCATGTCCGACCGTCAAAACGGAAGCACAATGAGCATCGTGTAGCGCTCAGAGTTTTGACGAAGTTGGAGTCTGTTGAGGTTTCGGCTCTTACCGAAAAACAAAAAGAGTCACTTACCTGGGCTAAAGGCGTCATAGATGCTTCTAAGGCCAATGAGTCGGCTGAAAGAGCCACAAATTCAGCTGTGTTAACGGCTAATAAAGTAAAACGAATCAGATCACCTGAACCCCTGCCTTCGAACGAATCAGATGAACCCCTGCCTTCGAAAAAGGCAAGAGGCCCTAATGTCACCATGTAGGGATCGTGGATGAACCACGGTTCCTCAATATGTGAAGGTTTTTATAATTTTATATTTATGATTTTATTTTGTTATAACAACCGAACTATCTAGACGGTAAACGTCCAAGAAGTTATTGGTTGTTTGGTTCAATTTTATAATAGTGGTGTCGGGACAGACGGAATTCGTCCAATGCCGTCCACACTTTATATTATTTTATTCTTCTAGTAGAAATAAACTAGGGATTTCTTCCGTGCTTTGTGTCTTTATTATTTGACTACAAGATGAGGAATGACAAAATCTAAATCTTAACTTAAACATTACACCGAAATGTGAAACAAAAGAAATTACATGGAGTAAACCGTTATCATAAGTGAGAGTCTGAGTATGGTAATGAGTGATTATCATAGGTAAAAATACGAAATGAGTGCTAACAAATGAGAGGAGAATCTTTAAATAAAACAAATGATCTTTGAGTGTTTCAAAATATAAAGAGAAGAATCAAGAACAAATCAAGAACATACACTCAAACACCAATATATCTTACATTATTGAGAGATTTTTAATGTCGAAATAAAGTCGAATGCTAAGCAAACAATTATACACTCAAGGAAAAAAATAGTAATATAATCAAACGTAATGACATTTCTCAGCAAATAATTAGGAATATAAACATAAACATTTTAGGTATTCTTATTATTATTATTTATAACTAAATTAAATAAATTGAACCGCTACACACTCCCCCTCTGCCTCAGAAATCGTCTCAGATGATGTGGCAGCATTTTATGGCTTTTTATTTCTAAGCGATCTTCTCAACGGCATCTCGACATTCTTCTGGCTTGGTTTTTTGGTGGCTGTGGATGACGTGGCTGTATTATCCTTGTGGATATTGCAAACTTCCATATTGTTGTATGTATTTGTTGCACTGTGGTTTGATGTATTCATGATGATTTGGCCATTTGTTTCTGTGGTGTTGCTTATATTGTTGTTGTTGGTAGCGATATCTGATGAATTTCTGGGTTGTTTTGGTCTGCCCCTTTGTCTCAACGGGTATACTGGATCTGCTCTACGACCTTCATACAATACCAGATCTGAAACATGGTATGTTGCTATAGGTATTTTTGAATTTTCTTGTGATGCAATAGTATAGCTGCATGAACCCTTTTTGGCTATTACAATGTAGGGCCCATCACGACGTGGCACAAATTTATTTGTTACTCCTTTTTCTTTTTTGCTCAAAATGTGGGTTGCTATTAGAACAAGATCTCCAATTTCTATTTTTTGTTGCGGTTTCCTTTTTAGGTCTGCATACAGCTTGTTTTTATCTTGCATTTTCTCTTCAGTTTCTTTCACCAACTTTAAAGTATCTGCGAGACGAAGTAAATGTGGTGTGATCTGGGGAACGAAATTTTCGGCATTCGTTATTGCCCGAAGATCATATCGCACCTCCATTGGTGTTCTTAATTCTCTTCCGAAGGTAAGGTAAGCAGCAGTAAAGTTAGTTGAAGAGCATTTTGCGGTATTCATGGCAAATCTAACCGATGGTAATTTCTTGTCCCACGATGAATGGTCCTGTCCAACGCATATGGAAAGTTGGACTTTCAAATCTCTGTTTTTCCTCTCCACAGGGTTAGCCTCTGGGTGGTAGACAGGGGTAAATGTTTGTTCGATTTGTAGGCAATATGTTAATTTTTGCATAACTGCTGATATGAATTGTGATCCATTGTCAGAGTGAAGTCTTCTTGGAAGGCCGTAACGTAAAAATATCTCATTTAATAGAATGATGGCACAATTTTCAGCTGAAGCTTCACCTAAAGGGAATAGCTCGGTCCATCGACTGCATAAGTCTTCGACGATGAGAATCCATTGGTAGCCTTGAGGTGTTTTTGGTAAAGGACCAAATAGGTCCACTGCGACGATTTCAAACCTCTTGTTGCTGGAGACAGTTTGAAGTAGACCTGATGGTTTCATGTTCGATGGTTTGTATCGTTTACACTCTATGCAAGATTTTACATATTCAGCGATTTCTGCTCTCATTTTCGGCCAATAGTAATGCGGGGTTATTCGATTAATCGTTCTTTCTACTCCATAATGGCCAGCCGTAGGGTCATCATGGTAGTTGAATAATATAATGTTTTTCAATGATTCGGGTACAACTAATTGACCATTTTCGGTATCCTTCTAGCATCATATAGCCTCGGTTGGTATAACGTGTAACGTTTTCGTCATCTTTTTCAAAGGAATCAATAATAGTCCTTATGTTATCATCTTCTAGTTGAGCCTTTCTGAACTCTTCCGCTCCTTTTCTAGGGAAATCTATAATGATTGACATGCATTCACATCGAATATCATTATCATCATGCACACATGGGGGCCTAGATAGCGTATCAGCTACGATGTTTTGACGACCAGGGGTGTAACCGAACTTAATGTTATACATCTGAAGCTGTAGAGCCCATCTTGCAAGACGACCTGTGGGACTTTTAAGGCTGAAGAGCCACTTTAACGGCTGATGGTCTGTGAGAACTAATATCTCGGATCCCTCGATGTATCCCCTAAATTTCTGTACTGCCCAGACAACTGATAAGGCTTCTCGTTCCGTAGTTGAGTAGTTTCTTTCGGCAGGCAATAGCAATCTACTAGCATATTCGATTGGGTGTTCGTTTTCGTTCTCCCCCTGGCACAAAACAGCTCCGAGCGCGTAACTACTGGCATCAGTTTTTAAAATAAAACTTTGGTTTTCATTGACCTGTTGCAGAATTGGTGGAGAAACAAGAAGTTTCTTAAGTTTTTCAAAAGCTTCTGCTTCTTTTACAGCCCATATCCATTTTGCTTTCTTCTTTGTTAGGTCAGACAGTGGCTTCGATACATCGGCAAAATATGGTATGAATCGTCTGTACCAGGAACACGTTTGCAGAAAAGATACAACTTCTTTTGGATTTTTAGGTTTTGGGCGTTCAAGAATAGCTTTGGTTTTTTCTGGATCGACTGTGAGACCTCTTATTGTTAGTATATGTCCCAAATATTTAACTTCGGGCTTACAGAAATGGCATTTCTCTCTATTTAAATGGAATCCAAAAGCTTTTAATCTATCAAAAGTTTGATTTAGGTCCGAAATATGGACTTTAAAACTACTTGAACAAATAATTATATCGTCAAGATATGCTAGAATTGTGATGTTTGGTAATCCCTGTCGAAACTTGTCGATTAGACGCTGGAAGGTAGCAGGAGCATTTTTTAGACCAAATGGCATTCTATTAAATACAAAAATCCCGAAAGGCGTGGTAAATGCTGTTTTGATTCTATCTTTCTCTGCTATTTTTATCTGCCAATATCCTGAGCGCAAATCTAAAGTTGACATGTATGGTGTTGTTTTCGCAGTATGTAGTAAGTCATCAATCCTAGGAAGAGGATATGTGTCTGTAGTAGTTATTGCATTCAAACGACGATAATCAACGCATAACCTAATCTTATTGTCCTTTTTTGGAATTAAGACTACCGGGAAAGCCCATGGAGATTCCATCGCCGTTATGATTTTATTTTTTAACATTTCGTCTAGTTCACTCTTTAGAAGCAAATTCATTTTTGGTGAAATTCTATAGGGAGCTGTTGAAATAGGGTCATGGGGACCAGTTTTTATATAATGTTCAACATGCGATATTGGAACATCTATATCATTGAAAATTGCCTTTTTCTCACAAAGAGTATTTTCTAATATCTGTCTCTCATCCGTTTTTAAATGAATACCTTCATCAGGACGGAGTTTTATATCGAAAGAGTTCAACTCAATTGGTTGGAAAACTTCATCACAATACCTTTCGTAGTTTGTTTTCCTTAGAGGTGGGAACAGATTTTCAGATTTTTCCATTTCGAAATCAGAGGGCAATGAATCTTCAAATATTTTGTTTGTAAAGCCGGGAGAATAATCGTTATTTACGGAGTTAGAGTATTCAAACCAGCTAAAAAATTGTTCAACATCGTCGGTATATCGTTTTTCTTTTTCTCCAACGAAAACTTTATTTATAGTACAAGGATCGAGCAACTTAAAGTTATGAATTGTTGAAGGCTCGTCTTTAAAAGACCATGTTCGATCAGCTAGATCGAGGACAATACCACATTCTTCCAAGAAATCAATTCCAAGCAGTGTTCTATTCCCTCTGGCTTTCGGTAAACATATGAACCGAATTTTCTTGAACCTTTTTCCAATTATAATGTCGGCAACTGTGGAATAAACAACTTCGTTTCTTACTACGCCGTCTGCGAGGATTATCTCGGCACAAACTTTTTGAAACGGAAGGCCTTTCTGTTTTAATTTTTCGAACAGCAGTTGTCCTGCTACACTCGTCCTAGCAGCTGTATCAAAATAAGCTTCTCCCTTCAGTCCGTTTATATTGATATCTACGATCGGAACATTTCTTCCAACTATAGCTGTGTGAAGCGAATTAAAATCCAGTGGTTCCATACTTGTCCCTGGTTTATTTTTATTGCAGAAAGGACAATTTGCACGGTAGTACCCAGGGGCACCGCAACCGTAACAGTTTAGTTTCACCTCTTGCGTTTTTGCATTAGAATGTTTGTCCGCTTCCTGCTTTTTATAACAATTTTCGATCGTATGATTTCTTTTTCTACAATACGCACATTTCATGGCTCTTTTGTCGGGATATTCGAAAGTATTGGTTTTTTCTACTCCTTGCCTATTTTCACTTTGTAGCATTTCTACCTCTCTGGCTTTCGATAGAAGTTCTTGGAAAGTAGAAATACCGCTTCTTGAAACTTTTTCCCTAATTTGTAAGTTTAATTGAGAAAATATCATATCGAGCATTACTTTTTCGGAAAGTTTTTCGGTCAATTGGGCAAATAATCTTCGTTTTCTGCATATGAATGAATCAATTGTTTCGGTTATTTTGTGCTTGTCTTGGAAGATTTCACTATAAATTCGCCAATCTGGCTTGGGAGGAGCGAAAGTCTTACGCAAAAGATCAACAGCATCATTGAATGTTTGGACTTCCTGTTGTACCCCTTGCCACCAGGTCGAAGCATAACCCTCTAGTAACAACGGAAGGCTATTGAGAGCGTGAACATCGGCAATTCTTTCTGCCTCCTTATATACTTGGATTGTAGCAAGAAAGTCCTCCACTTTCGTTGAATTTCTGTCACCCGTGAAACGACTAGTACAGGTACTGAAAGTGCTAACTTTAGTGCCTTGATTAAAACCAATACCAACCAAAAGTTCCCTGAATTGTAAATCAGTAAGACTGACTGTAGTCTGTCTTGGATTGGCACTTGGTATATTGGCATTTTGAAACATATTGTTACCATTATTGGGTGCAACATTAGGATTCTGATTCATAACGTCTTGACGTGGAATACCATTCGCTAATGCGCCATTCGAAGTACTTGGCATATTTTCATTAGAAACTGTGGGTCGAGCTGAACCTGAGGAGTTAGCGGAGATATCACCATCCACAATTGGAGGTGTGTTTCGTGGACTTCTGCGTATCATTTTCCACCGAATTAATGAAACGTCCAAGATCTAGCAATCCGTTTAGCAGACAGGAACAAATCGCAACAACAACAAAAATCACAACGGCGAATCACAGAATATGGTTGGCCGAATGGTCAACGGTCAGATGACGTAACGACTACCGGTGATGTGACGATGGTTGGGCGCCAATGTAGGGATCGTGGATGAACCACGGTTCCTCAATATGTGAAGGTTTTTATAATTTTATATTTATGATTTTATTTTGTTATAACAACCGAACTATCTAGACGGTAAACGTCCAAGAAGTTATTGGTTGTTTGGTTCAATTTTATAATAGTGGTGTCGGGACAGACGGAATTCGTCCAATGCCGTCCACACTTTATATTATTTTATTCTTCTAGTAGAAATAAACTAGGGATTTCTTCCGTGCTTTGTGTCTTTATTATTTGACTACAAGATGAGGAATGACAAAATCTAAATCTTAACTTAAACATTACACCGAAATGTGAAACAAAAGAAATTACATTGAGTAAACCGTTATCATAAGTGAGAGTCTGAGTATGGTAATGAGATCGGTTCCTCAATATGTGAAGGTTTTTATAATTTTATATTTATGATTTTATTTTGTTATAACAACCGAACTATCTAGACGGTAAACGTCCAAGAAGTTATTGGTTGTTTGGTTCAATTTTATAATAGTGGTGTCGGGACAGACGGAATTCGTCCAATGCCGTCCACACTTTATATTATTTTATTCTTCTAGTAGAAATAAACTAGGGATTTCTTCCGTGCTTTGTGTCTTTATTATTTGACTACAAGATGAGGAATGACAAAATCTAAATCTTAACTTAAACATTACACCGAAATGTGAAACAAAAGAAATTACATTGAGTAAACCGTTATCATAAGTGAGAGTCTGAGTATGGTAATGAGTGATTATCATAGGTAAAAATACGAAATGAGTGCTAACAAATGAGAGGAGAGTCTTTAAATAAAACAAATGATCTTTGAGTGTTTCAAAATATAAAGAGAAGAATCAAGAACAAATAAGCATACACTCAAACACCAATATATCTTACATTATTGAGAGATTTTTAATGTCGAAATAAAGTCGAATGCTAAGCAAACAATTATACACTCAAGGAAAAAAATAGTAATATAATCAAACGTAATGACATTTCTCAGCAAATAATTAGGAATATAAACATAAACATTTTAGGTATTCTTATTATTATTATTTATAACTAAATTAAATAAATTGAACCGCTACAACCATCAACAGGACACTCACCAAGCCCTTCAATGAAGTGGCGAAGGAGAGTCTAGTGATGGCATGGAAGTAGTGAGGATGGATCCATCCTCAAGGACAAATGGAGTCATGTACAATCAGCCATTATGGCTCATTACCTCGATGTCCGTAGAGAAATGCCGGGCAAACCACAAATCTGCAACGATGCAGGATGGCATCAGGGGAGAGTAAAGCTCTTATATTTCGGTGATGCCAGATCAGTAGACCTGTATAAGGCTGCTCTGAGTCGAGCGGGTGAGGTGTGGCCGGGTGCCCAGTTGGATGTTGTCGAAAAAAACAACATCCCTAGTCACCCTAGAGCCATCACCTGGGTTACAGAAGAACCCTCCAACCCGGCTGACATCTTAGAAATAATAAAAGATTCCAATCCTGGTCTGCCGGCCCATAATTGGAGAATCAGCAAGGTGGGTGAGGCGGATGGTAAAAAGCGGCAGGTCAATCTTATGCTAAACGCTGAATCCACCTCCCATATACAAAGTGCGAGTGCAACCCTACAATATGGCTTCGAGACTATAGTCTTGAAGATATACAAGCAGGATATAGCTCCCACTGCAGAAGGTGAGTCGTCCACCGTGGCACTTTCTGGAAGTGCGGAGGTACCCACGCCTATTATTTCTGGTGACTCCAACTCTAACAGAAGATCTGTATCGTCCGTCTCTGAGGACAAAAGCTCTACTTCGGACACAGAGAGGCTGAGGGGAGTCTCCGGACTCTTTGACGCATCTGGCGAGGACATGCTTCTCGACGATACGGACGAAGAGTTCGATAACACCCTTGTCGGGGTGGATGTTAATCTGTCAATTACCAATGATGGTAAGAATTCTACAGATTAACCTCCATCACGCTAAAGCAGCCTCAGCGGCTCTATTGCTGCGCCTGTCCACAGGCGCAGTAGACATCGTCCTGATACAGGAGCCCTACGTAGTGGGAGGAAGGGTGTGCGGTATTAGGACACCCAACTTTAAACTGCTTGTGGCCAACTGTGAAGGCACTCCAAGAACCTGCATTTTGGCCAGGAAAGATCTAAGTATATTTCTCCTGACTAATTTAAGTGGTAAAGACCAAACTGCTGCTAGCCTGGAGATCGGTAATCGCATATATTGGGTGGTCTCCAGCTACTTGCCTTATGAATCTGTAGTACCGACTGCTCTATTCAGGGAAGTAGTAGAAGAAGCAACGTCTGACGAGCTCGAGCTGATTATTGGCGCAGACACGAACGCTCATCATACTATCTGGGGTAGTACGGATATAAACAATAGGGGTGATTCGCTTCTTGACTTTATTCTAACTACCAACCTTAGTATTTGTAACATAGGTAATAAACCGACCTTCACAATTAAAGACAGACAAGAAGTACTCGACGTAACGTTTGCTACTGACCGGCTGTCAGACAAAATTATTAGGTGGAATGTACTGGACGACCACTCATTCTCAGATCACCATTATATTGAGTTCAAACTCGCGGAAAAAGCGCCTAAACCCGCCGTCCACAGAAATGTAAGGAAGACAAAGTGGCATCTGTATGAGAAGAATTTCAAGAAAGTCCTCAACTCTAAACTTCTGTACGAACCGAATGACAAAGCCGGTCTGGATAATCTGGTCGATCATATCACCATATCATTCAATAGATCCCTTGAAGAAGCCTGTTCAAAAACAAGGTACAAGGGTAAAACTAAACCCCAATGGTGGACTTCTGAGCTAACGGCTATGAAAAAGACCTGCAACAAGCTATTCAATAAGGCTAAATCTACTGGGGTCGCTAATGATTGGGATGCCTATAAAGAGCAACTCAAGATCTATAAGAAGGAGCTTAGAAAGGCGCAAAGGCGCTCTTGGTATACCTTCTGTGGTGAAGTGGAAAAGGTCTCCGACGCCGCTAGGCTGAGGAAGATATTATCTGCTTCACCATGTACAGTGGGATATTTACAGGATGAGGTAAATAACTGGACCAAAAACAGCGAGCAGTCGCGCAATGTACTGCTCGACACACATTTCCCGGGGAACTCTGTAACAGAACCCGAGGATCAGCAGGACCAACAAGAGTGCGAGTGGACTGCGAGCGCCGCTAGCTTCTTGACTGAGAGATCCAGAATAAGCTGGGCTATTAACAGCTTTGAGCCCTTCAAGTCACCTGGACCAGATGGCATCACTCCAGCAGAAATGCAGAAAATGTTAAAGTACATTATCCCCTGGCTGGAGAAAATTTATGTAGGCTGTATCAGGCTTTCATACGTCCCGAATCGATGGAGGGATACCAAAGTGGTATTCATACCTAAAGCGGGAAAGATATCACACACTAGGCCAAAAGACTTCAGACCAATTAGCCTATCCTCCTTCCTATTGAAAGGTCTGGAAAGACTTTTAGATCATTTCATTAGGGAAAACCTGTATACAAAACTCCTGTCGGGGAACCAACATGCTTACAATAAGGGCAAGTCTACAGAATCAGCCCTGCACGAACTTGTGAGCACTATCGAATCGTCCCTGCATTTCAAGGAATTCACCATGGTGGCATTTCTTGACATAGAAGGGGCTTTTAACAACATTCACTCAGATGCGGTAATTGCGGCACTCTCACATCTAAAAGTTAACACTAGTTTGATTAGACTAATTCAAAGTCTGCTCACCAGCATGTCTAGGGTCCACAACTCTAACAAGGTATGTAAACAGAGGGACCCCGCAAGGAGGAGTATTGTCTCCACTAATTTGGAACCTAGCGGTGAATGAAATCCTGCTAGATCTAGAACGTTGTGGCTGCAAGGTCGTGGCATATGCGGACGACGTGGCAATCGCAGTGAGTGGCAAATTCGTAAACGTCCTCAGAGACATCCTACAGGTGGCTCTGAACAAGTTGGCTAGATGGGCCAGAAGCAGCGGTTTGGGCGTTAACCCCAACAAGACAGAATTGGTTCTCTTTACTAGGATGAATAATGTCCCACATGTGGACCCTCCACCTCGGATAAATGGAACAGATCTAGTCTTTTCTGAAAGTGATAATTCTAGATAGGAAAATGTTATTTAGACTTATTGGAACGTGTAAGGAACGTGTAAGGAAGGCCAACGTCGCCTTATATTCCTGCAAAAAGGCTGTAGGGTCGCGGTGGGGACTCTCTCCTAAAATCGTCCACTGGATATATATAGCAGTAGTTCGTCCAATACTGTTATACGGTATTGTGGTATGGTGGACGGCAACTGACAAACTAACCATTACCAACCTACTAACAAAGGTTCAGAGAACAGCCTGCCTGAGCATAAGCGGAGCCTTAAGGACTACAGCGACCGAGTCTCTACAAGCCCTACTCCATATACTGCCGATTAATATTGTGGCGAGAGAAGTTGCAACCAAAGCGGCAATAAGATTAAACTGCCTATCAATGTGGAGGTACAAAAACTATGGTCACATGAGGATATCAAAGTGTAGTGCTATGGTAACCGACCGAGTGGACTATATACCAACTGTGTACACCTTCGAGAGAAATTACATCACTATGATTCCCGCCAGAGATGAATGGGTCGGCAGAATACCAGGTAATAGAAACCATCTCCACTTTTACACGGATGGTTCGAAGCTTGATGAAAAGGTTGGCTTCGGAGTACACTGTGAAGAACTTAGTCTGGATATAGCTCACAGACTACCAGATACCTGCAGTGTCTATCAAGCCGAAATAATGGCAATATGAGAAGTCGCCAAGTGGCTGAGTCGCAACATAGTAACCAACACCGGCGTTGTAATTTACTCGGACAGCCAGGCTGCCATCAATTCTCTGGAGGCAACATCCCTAAATTCACAAACAGCCCTCGACTGCCGCAGATCTCTTAACGAGATGGCTGAGCAGTTTAATATACACCTCATATGGGTGCCTGGGCATAGGGATATCCCGGGGAACTGCAAAGCCGATGAACTTGCTAGGAAAGGGACGACATTACAAATTCTCGAAGAATTTGCATATATTGGTGCGCCACTATCCACGTGCAAGCTTTGGCTTAGGCAAGAGGCAATCAGGCAGTCCAACGAGAGATGGACAGAAATCGGCACCTGCAGGGTAGCTAGACAAATCTGGCCAAGGTATGATCTGAGAAGGTCAAAATATCTCCTCGCACTAGAGAGGAAACGATTGTCTACGTTAGTACAGGTTCTGACGGGACACTGCTTGATCGGCGAAAACGCCAAAAGATTGGGTATTGACTCCAATGACTTCCGCCGAAGCTGTGGAGATGAGGAAGAAGTGGAGAGCATTGAGCACTTGCTTTGCGACTGTCCCGCTTTGAGTAAACGACGACTGGACATACTGGGGTCGGCCTTTTTAGGCAGCCTAACAGATCTTTCCAGTACAGATATTCGTACTATTGATAAATTTATATATCGAACAGGTTGGTTTCGATGAGGGGCATTTCAGCCCGTGGTAACACTAGGGACCTAAACTGGTCTATGTGAGCTTGTAAAAAAAAATACGGCTGCCACCCTAACCTAAACCTAAAAGCATATCGCTCTTGACCATGCGTTTTGTAGCATGGCCAGTGATATGCCATCTGGTTCAGTCGATTTAAAGTGTTTGAAGGAATTAATGGCCCACAGTATTTGCTCCAGACTTGGGGTCTTTTGTTAGCAATCTTCGAAATCTGGAGGACTCGTTTACCCCTTTTATGCTTTCACAGAAATTGACCCAGAAGTTTGACACCCTCTTTCCACTGCGTTCCATCAAAGAGCACCTCACTGCCGCTCCACCTATCCGAAAGCATAAAGTTGAGTAGCTTTGACTATAGCAGCCTCCATTTGATGTTCCCATCTGAATCAGCCAGATCTACTATTGCCAACTGCCACTCAAAAATTTATTGGGAAGGAGGAGCTGGTTTCCGTCCTTTGGGTTTTGAGTAGGGTTTAGTCGATTTCCTTGTTGGTGTAGAACCAGATGGTGCTTTACCGCCAGGTGTGACTGACCCCTTAAATTTCTACTGTTTGGAATCTGACTTTGTTGCCGGGCTGTGGAGTCGGAGGCGGCGTTGTTTTTGCAAATTTTTGTTTTTTACATATTTTGTAAAATATATATTTATGTGCATACATATCAATGGAAATTTTTGATCGGGAAAATAGCTGAATTAGTTTATTGTGCAAAATTTATGGCGGAGTCGACTTCGAGATCAATTTTGTAAAATATACTAAATCAATTATATTCCGAACCAAACATATTCATATGTATGTCCATTCATATACGAGGTATGTTTAAAAAATGTCGCGAATTTTTAATTTCCGCGGGCTACGTGTATTTGATTTTTGATATTTTGGTACTCATGTCCCTTACTTTTGCTGACAAGGTCGGCCATTTTGAATGTTTAGTTAATTTTTGACAGCTGTTGAGCTTGGATGTGTTTTAACATGAAAGCAGCAACTTTGTGTTTGGTTGCTGCCATATTTCGTGTTTCAATATCGGATCCAGGCTACATTGCTGTATTATCTAAGGGTGTACCAAGCTTTTTGCTTGGTATTAACAGTTCCGGATGTAACTGCTAGAGTCATCTTTGTAGAACTGACTCTACTCTGCATCTTAATCGATCCTGCGGCTCCACCTGGCGTTTTACCAGGTTTTTTTTTTCCAAATCTGGCCAAGGTATGATCTGAGAAGGTCAAAATATCTCCTCGCACTAGAGAGGAAACGATTGTCTACGTTAGTACAGGTTCTGACGGGACACTGCTTGATCGGCGAAAACGCCAAAAGATTGGGTATTGACTCCAATGACTTCCGCCGAAGCTGTGGAGATGAGGAAGAAGTGGAGAGCATTGAGCACTTGCTTTGCGACTGTCCCGCTTTGAGTAAACGACGACTGGACATACTGGGGTCGGCCTTTTTAGGCAGCCTAACAGATCTTTCCAGTACAGATATTCGTACTATCGATAAATTTATATATCGAACAGGTTGGTTTCGATGAGGGGCATTTCAGCCCGTGGTAACACTAGGGACCTAAACTGGTCTATGTGAGCTTGTAAAAAAAAATACGGCTGCCACCCTAACCTAAACCTAAAAGCATATCGCTCTTGACCATGCGTTTTGTAGCATGGCCAGTGATATGCCATCTGGTTCAGTCGATTTAAAGTGTTTGAAGGAATTAATGGCCCACAGTATTTGCTCCAGACTTGGGGTCTTTTGTTAGCAATCTTCGAAATCTGGAGGACTCGTTTACCCCTTTTATGCTTTCACAGAAATTGACCCAGAAGTTTGACACCCTCTTTCCACTGCGTTCCATCAAAGAGCACCTCACTGCCGCTCCACCTATCCGAAAGCATAAAGTTGAGTAGCTTTGACTATAGCAGCCTCCATTTGATGTTCCCATCTGAATCAGCCAGATCTACTATTGCCAACTGCCACTCAAAAATTTATTGGGAAGGAGGAGCTGGTTTCCGTCCTTTGGGTTTTGAGTAGGGTTTAGTCGATTTCCTTGTTGGTGTAGAACCAGATGGTGCTTTACCGCCAGGTGTGACTGACCCCTTAAATTTCTACTGTTTGGAATCTGACTTTGTTGCCGGGCTGTGGAGTCGGAGGCGGCGTTGTTTTTGCAAATTTTTGTTTTTTACATATTTTGTAAAATATATATTTATGTGCATACATATCAATGGAAATTTTTGATCGGGAAAATAGCTGAATTAGTTTATTGTGCAAAATTTATGGCGGAGTCGACTTCGAGATCAATTTTGTAAAATATACTAAATCAATTATATTCCGAACCAAACATATTCATATGTATGTCCATTCATATACGAGGTATGTTTAAAAAATGTCGCGAATTTTTAATTTCCGCGGGCTACGTGTATTTGATTTTTGATATTTTGGTACTCATGTCCCTTACTTTTGCTGACAAGGTCGGCCATTTTGAATGTTTAGTTAATTTTTGACAGCTGTTGAGCTTGGATGTGTTTTAACATGAAAGCAGCAACTTTGTGTTTGGTTGCTGCCATATTTCGTGTTTCAATATCGGATCCAGGCTACATTGCTGTATTATCTAAGGGTGTACCAAGCTTTTTGCTTGGTATTAACAGTTCCGGATGTAACTGCTAGAGTCATCTTTGTAGAACTGACTCTACTCTGCATCTTAATCGATCCTGCGGCTCCACCTGGCGTTTTACCAGGTTTTTTTTTTCCTCATTCACTTTGTGTTTGGGTGCTGCCAGATTTCGTGTTTAAATATCGGCTTAAGACTGCATTGCTTTACTATCTAAGGGTGTACAATGCTTTTTGCTTGGTATCATCACCTCAGATGTGGTTGTTTTAGATGCTGGTGTCCGTGTTAACGATTCGGCTACGGGTTGCATCATTTTTCCTTCTAAGGGTGAACCTCGCCTTATATGTATGTATTTGCTTTGTATAGTTACGAAGTAACCTTGGTGGTCAATACTCCAGTTCGTGTCTCGTCTGGATAAAGGGTGACACCAGTCTTACCAATAGGACTATCCCTTCTTCCAGAGGGTGTCGTTGCCTCTGAAGTAGGCTTTATTATCCAATCTTCAGTTTGCAGCGACCCTGCTTCAGAGGGTCCGCTTGGCATATTACCACGCTTTTTTGGAGTAGTCGGATACCGACTCAGGTTGAGGTGGTGGAGTCAACAGGTCGGCTTTCGTCACGTCCACGGCAAGGTTAGTTGCCGGCTTTGTCTCGATGGATTTAACCTTCTCGGTAGTCGGGACGGAGATAATCGTGATCTCACATTCACTATCCGACAGAGTTAGATCTTCCATCAAGTCCGCTGGCACGCTCTCCTGGCTGAGTCCGATGAGGGAATCATCATCCACCATCTCCGACAATTGCTGACATAACTCACCGTACTGAGTGGTTATCTCCCGGTTCAGCGTGTCGATGTCCCTTAGTTCAGTTAATTCTCCCCTAATTACCCCATCCATTATGAGGGGTGACGGGTGAGTGTCGTATGGACGGACTTCGGATATATTTGGGAGAAGACTAGGATGACTGGCAAATGGACATAGAGTTCGGACGGTGGCTATCCGTAGGTATTGTAGGGGATGAAGCTTCAATGCTGCTGGTTGTAGCCTTAGTAGTAGTAGTTTTTGTTGATATTGTTGTTTCATATTTGGACCCACGGGTGTAGGGAAGAGAAGGTCCGCCCATAGCCCCCTGTGCTATGTTAAGGACTTGGCGAAGAAGCCTATTTACTCGCTGAGGCGCCCAGGTGTCTGCTAGGCAACGTACAAACATAGTCGGTTACCCCTGACAACGAACCTTAAACATCGATAGGCACGAGGTCGCATAAGACCTCGACATTAGGGGGATACTTTTATAGTAGAGTATCACTACTACATCTAACATACGGAGTTATAGAGGAAGCCCATGATGGTATGAAGGGATTTCCTCATATCGATGGCTTAATATATTTGTTTTCCGTAACAGGGGCACGCAAAACCGAATAAAAACCAAACAACTTCTTTGACTAGACTTATGGGGTTTTTTACAATACCTATAAATCATTTACTCGCAACTATAGCCCCGAAAATTTAAAAAAATTAAGGAGAATTTGACAGTTTTCGACCAGAATAAACGGAGAACGCACTTATGACAAAAATCAAGATACGCCCCTTTATATAAAGCCATCGATATATACCATTTGTATGTAGCTAATGTTTGGTCGCTCAAACTCTTCATATCGAAGTTACATCAAAGTACGAGTTGGGAACCAAGTTCGTAGATTGACGATGTTTCAAGAAGAAGAGCCCATGTTTACATCGCGGCAAGATTGTTAGCTCTGCTAGAGGTATGAGGTCGTTTGTATTCAAAAATTCTATAAGGGGGTGTCCCCTTTTATTGGTCTTAGTACTACCCCAAGCGATATGATGGGAGTTGGCGTCACAACCAGCTAATAACTCATTACTTGTGTGTTTTGATTCCCTCAGACGTTGTAATTCCGACGTAGGTGGCAATGTCGGTGCATCGAATAGCAGATATATTGACGCCAGGTATATACTTCCATTACCTTGCCTCAGCACAGTTACGTCTGAGTCGTTTTTATGAGTTCAGGAATGCCGCTTTTCCTTAAGCTATCCACAAGTTTTACGAAGACCTCAGCGCAGTGTTGTGATGCCAGCCTTAGCATCAAAACACCCCTCTCAAACTCCGCTACCCTCGTATAGTGCCAGATGCACTACTGCTTTCAATTATGGCATATCATAGATCGTCTCGGAAATGTTGTTGAGCTACGTATTTCAGAATAAGATTGTGGCTTCTCACCCTTCTTTATGACCAATTGATTTTTACGTGTCTGTAGATTTTTTTTGTTTAAAGCCTCATCCTTTACGGACGATTTGGTTGACTTGATTACCATGTATGTGTCGGAGGTAGAATTGTCAGATTCATCCCGTAATAGGTTCTATTCTACTTATTCAGTATCCTTCCTTGTGCCCCTTTGAGTTAACAAAAATAGTGATATTGTTTTCATTTAAGGATTCCGAATCAAAGTCCCCACTGCCTTTTAAAGGCTGGGGTTGCTTAGAGCCCCAGCTGGGTTCTGCTTCAGCTCGTAGAAGTTGCATGCTCACGATTGTTCGATAACGACGACACATGACTCGTGAGTGAATCATCGTTTGTCGCCGCCACTGGGTTCCCTCCCCTGCGCCGTAATCTCCTTTGTCTTTTTTGGTTTTTCTTTGGGGGAGACACCCCATAGCCAGTATTAGCCCGTAATAGGTACGTCAATATAGGCCTTCCAGACTAAGCTCAGAAATTTCTGTCCAGAAACCTATGCATCCAATTCCACCTACGCTTTAAAAACAACAAACCACGTGGTGAATAGGTACATCGTAATAGGTTACCTGATATAGATGTCAATCAGTCTCTCCAAAGTTTTCAGTAAAAACGATGAGAGACTGATTGGTCTGTAGTCCTTAGGCATTGAGTGACTAGGTTTTCCCGCTTTGGGGATGAAAACCACTCATACTTCACGCAATTTGGAGGGAATAAAATTCCACAGTAGGCACTCCCTAAAAATCGTTAAGAGTAAGCATATCGCTCTTGACCATGCGTTTTGTAGCATGGCCAGTGATATGCCATCTGGTTCAGTCGATTTAAAGTGTTTGAAGGAATTAATGGCCCACAGTATTTGCTCCAGAAATTTATTGGGAAGGAGAAGCTGGTTTCCGTCCTTTGGGTTTTGAGTAGGGTTTAGTCGATTTCCTTGTTGGTATAGAACCAGATGGTGCTTTACCGCCAGGTGTGACTGACCCCTTAAATTTCTACTGTTTGGAATCTGACTTTGTTGCCGGGCTGTGGAGTCGGAGGCGGCGTTGTTTTTGCAAATTTTTGTTTTTTACATATTTTGTAAAATATATATTTATGTGCATACATATCAATGGACATTTTTGATCGGGAAAATAGCTGAATTAGTTTATTGTGCAAAATTTATGGCGGAGTCGACTTCGAGATCAATTTTGTAAAATATACTAAATCAATTATATTCCGAACCAAACATATTCATATGTATGTCCATTCATATACTAGGTATGTTTAAAAAATATCGCGAATTTTTAATTTCCGCGGGCTACGTGTATTTGATTTTTGATATTTTGGTACTCATGTCCCTTACTTTTGCTGACAAGGTCGGCCATTTTGAATGTTTAGTTAATTTTTGACACCTGTTGAGCTTGGATGTGTTTTAACATGAAAGCAGCAACTTTGTGTTTGGTTGCTGCCATATTTCGTGTTTAAATATCGGATCCAGGCTACATTGCTGTATTATCTAAGGGTGTACCAAGCTTTTTGCTTGGTATTAACAGTTCCGGATGTAACTGCTAGAGTCATCTTTGTAGAACTGACTCTACTCTGCATCTTAATCGATCCTGCGGCTCCACCTGGCGTTTTACCAGTTTTTTTTTCCTCATTCACTTTGTGTTTGGGTGCTGCCAGATTTCGTGTTTAAATATCGGCTTAAGACTGCATTGCTTTACTATCTAAGGGTGTACCATGCTTTTTGCTTGGTATCATCACCTCAGATGTGGTTGTTTTAGATGCTGGTGTCCGTGTTAACGATTCGGCTTCGGGTTGCATCATTTTTCCTTCTAAGGGTGAACCTCGCCTTATATGTATGTATTTGCTTTGTATAGTTACGAAGTAACCTAGGTGGTCAATACTCCAGTTCGTATCTCGTCTGGATAAAGGGTGACCAAGGTGACACCAGTCTTACCAAGAGGACTATCCCTTCTTCCAGAGGGTGTCGTTGCCTCTGAAGTAGGCTTTATTATCCAATCTTCAGTTTGCAGCGACCCTGCTTCAGAGGGTCCGCTTGGCATATTACCACGCTTTTTTGGAGTAGTCCGATACCGACTCAGGTTGAGGTGGTGGAGTCAACAGGTCGGCTTTCGTCACGTGCACGGCAAGGTTAGTTGCCGGCTTTGTCTCGATGGATTTAACCTTCTCGGTAGTCGGGACGGAGATAATCGTGATCTCACATTCACTATCCGACAGAGTTAGATCTTCCATCAAGTCCGCTGGCACGCTCTCCTGGCTGAGTCCGATGAGGGAATCATCATCC
Organism: Eudasyphora cyanicolor; assembly: GCA_963930755.1. Lineage (NCBI taxonomy): Eukaryota > Metazoa > Arthropoda > Insecta > Diptera > Muscidae > Eudasyphora > Eudasyphora cyanicolor. The sequence continues at coordinate 100,488,764 of OZ005737.1, forward strand.
ACCATCTCCGACAATTGCTGACATAACTCACCGTACTGAGTGGTTATCTCCCGGTTCAGCGTGTCGATGTCCCTTAGTTCAGTTAATTCTCCTCTAATTACCCCATCCATTATGAGGGGTGACGGGTGAGTGTCGTATGGACGGACTTCGGATATATTTGGGAGAAGACTAGGATGACTGGCAAATGGACATAGAGTTCGGACGGTGGCTATCCGTAGGTATTGTAGGGGATGAAGCTTCAATGCTGCTGGTTGTAGCCTTAGTAGTAGTAGTTTTTGTTGATATTGTTGTTATGTTGTTTCATATTTGGACCCACGAGTGTAGGGAAGAGAAGGTCCGCCCATAGCCCCCTGTGCTATGTTAAGGACTTGGCGAAGAAGCCTATTTACACGCTGAGGCGCCCAGGTGTCTGCTAGGCAACGTACAAACATAGTCAGTTACCCCTGACAACGAACCTTAAACATCGATAGGCACGAGGTCGCATAAGACCTCGACGTTAGGGGGATACTTTTATAGTAGAGTATCACTACTACATCTAACATACGGAGTTATAGAGGAAGCCCATGATGGTATGAAGGGATTTCCTCATATCGATGGCTTAATATATTTGTTTTCCGTAACAGGGGCACGCAGAACCGAATAAAAACCAAACAACTTCTTTGACTAGACTTATGGGGTTTTTTACAATACCTATAAATCCTTTATTCGCAACTATAGCCCCGAAAATTTAAAAAAATTAAGGAGAATTTGACAGTTTTCGACCAGAATAAACGGAGAACGCACTTATGACAAAAATCAAGATACGCCCCTTTATATAAAGCCATCGATATATACCATTTGTATGTACCTAATGTTTGGTCGCTCAAACTCTTCATATCGAAGTTACATCAAAGTACGAGTTGGGAAGCAAGTTCGTAGATTGACGATGTTTCAAGAAGAAGAGCCCATGTTTACATCGCGGCAAGATTGTTAGCTCTGCTAGAGGTATGAGGTAGTTTGTATTCAAAAATTCTATAAGGGGGTGTCCCCTTTTATTGGTCTTAGTACTACCCCAAGCGATATGATGGGAGTTGGCGTCACAACCAGCTAATAACTCATTACTTGTGTGTTTTGATTCCCTCAGACGTTGTAATTCCGACGTAGGTGGCAATGTCGGTGCATCGAATAGCAGATATATTGACGCCAGGTATATACTTCCATTACCTTGCCTCAGCACAGTTACGTCTGAGTCGTTTTTATGAGTTCAGGAATGCCGCTTTTCCTTAAGCTATCCACAAGTTTTACGAAGACCTCAGCGCAGTGTTGTGATGCCAGCCTTAGCATCAAAACACCCCTCTCAAACTTGTAACTCATTACTACGATATGTGGTTCATCTTTATATTCGAGGACGTACTCCGCTACCCTCGTATAGTGCCAGATGCACTACTGCTTTCAATTATGGCATATCATAGATCGTCTCGGAAATGTTGTTGAGCTACGTATTTCAGAATAAGATTGTGGCTTCTCACCCTTCTTTATGACCAATTGATTTTTACGTGTCTCTAGATTTTTTTTGTTTAAAGCCTCATCCTTTACGGACGATTTGGTTGACTTGATTACCATGTATGTGTCGGAGGTAGAATTGTCAGATTCATCCCGTAATAGGTTCTATTCTACTTATTCAGTATCCTTCTTTGTGCCCCTTTGAGTTAACAAAAATAGTGATATTGTTTTCATTTAAGGATTCCGAATCAAAGTCCCCACTGCCTTTTAAAGGCTGGGGTTGCTTAGAGCCCAAGCTGGGTTCTGCTTCAGCTCGTAGAAGTTGCATGCTCACGATTGTTCGATAACGACGACACATGACTCGTGAGTGAATCAACGTTTGTCGCCGCCACTGGGTTCCCTCCCCTGCGCCGTAATCTCCTTTGTCTTTTTTGGTTTTTCTTTGGGGGAGACACCCCATAGCCAGTATTAGCCCGTAATAGGTACGTCAATATAGGCCTTCCAGACTAAGCTCAGAAATTTCTGTCCAGAAACCTATGCATCCAATTCCACCTACGCTTTAAAAACAACAAACCACGCGGTGAACAACAAACCACGCGGCGTAATAGGTTAAAAACTATTCGATCTGCGAAAACATGTCCGTTCGCTACGACTGGCGGCGACTGACTGACGTGACAGCTACTTTTTATCTTTTTTTTTTGTTGTTCAGATAATGTAAATAAAAATATAGCAGAAACCGTTATAATAATCATGTCATATCTCAATAAGACAAACATCTTCTTATTACACCCTCCACCACAGGATAGGGGGTATATTCATTTTGTCACTCCTTTTGTAACACCTCCAAATATTGATGTAAGGCCCCATAAGGCTGTTGCGGCACTGTTGGTCGAAGAGAGTGGAGAATGTGCGTGGCTTATAGTGGCTGACGGGAGATTTGTATTCGTCTACCTTTCAGTTGCCATCATGCATTGGACACGTGAGGAGAGGTCATTTTGTGTTGAAGCGTATTTTTCAAATGCGCACTCGATCTTTGCAGTGCAGCGTGCTTTTCGTTTACGATTCGCTGTTCCCCCACGCGGCACAGTGGGCTAAAATGTAAAAAATTGACATAATTCGCCCATTTCAAAACCACTTATCGTATGGCGATGAAACTTTAGGTATGTATACAAGAGGTGTTAGTTAAAGTTCGGAACTTGGGCCCCCTATCTCATACAGGAGTGGAGCTACAGGGCCCTAAAGTTGACCACTTCGGGTATACAAAATTTTCATCGGCTTTTAACTTTTGAATGAAGTGTCCGATTTGAGTGGTCTTGGATACTCCTAGACCAGACCTACAATAAAGTTTTTATAGCTTGAAGATATCTTGAATAGTTTCCGAGATATGTGGATTTTAAATTTGAATTTTTCATTTTTTCGCCGACTTTGCCTTGGAGTTTAGCCAATGTCTCAGTCAAAATTTTACCGATTTTGTTCGCGTGTTTTTTATGGATTGCCAATTTACAATATCATGAAAAAAACGAATCGATAAGATATTTCAAGAAACAAAAAAGTTATAGCCCTATAAATCAAATTTTTGAAAAAATGTCATTTTTGGAGATTTTTGACGAAAAAAGTCTAATTCGTATTTAGGTCTTGTAGCAAAAGTTTGTTACACAAAGAATATCAAATTTATACTAATTTTAAAGGAGACGTTTCACAGAATCTGTTAGAGAAAATCCGAAGCCAAAATTTTAATTGGTGTGGTTGCCACCCTTCTCTAATTTGGACCTTTTTTTTACATAAATTAAAAAAGTTTGGTCGATTTTCTCCTATCGCAAAGCTAAATTGTAAAATTTTTTTTTATTTATTTGTATTAGGGTGTAACAAAATCGACTGCAAATGGAATCCCGAGCGCGGCTTATCATATCGAAGATACAGGACTAAAAGTAAAAATCCCATTTTTGGGTATTTTTGATGTATTTTTTGGGAATTGAGGGATTTTCCATTAGAAATTTCCACATGTTGCGTTCGATTATTATTTCTAATTTCAAAATAAATAACTTTAAAAAAAATTCATCGAAATATATAATTTTTTAAGAATTTTATGCCGTAGTTACGTTTCTGTCTATATGCAAAATATTTTTTTTAATTTGTCCCTACCTTCTTGTACTTATTGGTTATTATATCAGTCAATATGCACAGATTTCTTGTAGATCACATATTTTTATCAAACTGTAATAAAATTTTGTAAGATTTGGATAAATTCGACACTATGTGGAGGGAAAAAATTTAATTTTCGGATTTATCGAAGAACCCAACAATTAACTCATATGCTCTAAAATTTGAAATTTCCCCATTACATGCTCGCATACGGGTTTTAGAACATTTCCTACACATATCATACGATTTGCATTATTATAGTAATCCAGAGAATGCAAACAAATTACCGGACAAAAAGGAATTAATATCATCGAGAGAATTCCAGAAAAAAAGAATTCAAGAGGAATTTTGGAAAGAGACTGGATTAAATGTCGACAAACCACTAGTAGGGTATGGAAATACAAATGATGGTAACACTGCAAGGCGTTTCTTCAAGGATTATGAAATAACATCTAAGATCACAGGAATTGATATAGAATTACTGAGAAAAATCAGCATAATTCTAATGGCAATCAACAGCAAGAACAAAGTGAATGCAGACAAATTTGGAAAATACTGTCTAGGTATTTCGAAACATCTACTAGAACTGTATCCATGGAAAGATATGACCCCAACAGTACATAAAGTATTGCGTCATGGAGATATAATTATTGCATTTCATATTCTCCCTTTGGGCGAGCTTACAGTCATTACCTCGATGTCCGTAGAGAAATGCCGGGCACACCACCAATCTGCAACGATGCAGGATGGCATCAGGGGAGAGTAAAGCTCTTATATTTCGGTGATGCCAGATCATTAGACCTGTATGAGGCTGCTCTGAGTCGAGCGGTTGAGGTGTGGCCGGGTGCCCAGTTGGATGTTGTCGAAAAAACAACATCCCTAGTCACCCTAGAGTCATCACCTGGGTTACAGAAGAGCCCTCCAACCCGGCAGACATATTCGAAATAGTAAAAGATTCCAATCCTGGTCTGCCCGCCCATAATTGGAGAATCAGCAAGATGGGTGAGGCGGATGGTAAAAAGCGGCAGGTCAATTTTATCCTTAACGCTGAATCCACCTCCCATATACAACGTGCAAGTGCAACCCTACAGTATGGCTTCGAGACTATAGTCTTGAAGGTATACAAGCAGGATATAGTTCCCACTGCGGAAGGTGGGTCGTCCACCGTGGTTGATACACAGCTTTCTGGAAGTGCGGGGGTATCCACGCCCATTATTTCAACTCCTGTTAGAGTTGGAGTCACCAGTCGATAACGCCCTTGTCGGGGTGGATGTTAATCTGTCAATTACCAATGGTGGTAAAAGATTAACCTTCATCACGCTAAAGCAGCCTCAGCGGCTCTATTGCTGCGCCTGTCCACAGGTGCAGTAGACATCGTCCTGATACAGGAGCCCTACGCAGTGAGAGGAAGGGTGTGCAGTATCAGGACACCAAACTTTAAACTGCTTGTGGCCAACTGTGAAGGCACTCCAAGAACCTGCATTTTGGCCAGGAAAGATCTAAGTATCTTTCTCCTGGCTAATTTAAGTGGTAAAGACCAAACATCTGCTAGTCTGGAGATCGGTAATCGCATATATTGGGTGGTCTCCAGTTACTTGCCTTATGAAGCTGTAGTACCGACTGCTCTATTCAGGGAAGTAGTAGAAGAAGCAACGTCTGACGAGGTCGAGATGATTGTTGGCGCAGACACGAACGCTCATCATACTATCTGGGGTAGTACGGATATAAACAATAGGGGTGATTCGCTTCTTGACTTTATTCTAACTACCATCCTAAGTATTTGTAACATAGGTAATAAACCGACCTTTACAATTAAAGACAGACAAGAAGTACTAGACGTAACGTTTGCTACTGACCGGCTGTCAGACAAAATTATTGGGTGGAATGTACTGGACGACCACTAATTCTCAGATCACCATTATATTGAGTTCAAACTCGCTGAAAAAGCGCCTGAACCTGCCGTCCACAGAAATGTGAGAAAGACAAAGTGGCACCTGTATGAAAAGAATTTCAAGAAAGTCCTCAACTCCAAACTTCTGTATGAACCGAATGACAAAGCCGGTCTGGATAACCTGGTCGAGCATATCACCACATCATTCAATAGTTCCCTTGAAGAAGCCTGTCCAAAAACAAGGTACAAGGGTAAAACTAAACCCCAATGGTGGAGTATCTGAGCTAACGGCTATGAAAAAACCTGCAACAAGCTATTCAACAAGGCTAAATGTTTGGGATGCCTATAAAGAGTATCTCATCTATAAGAAGGAGCTTAGAAAGGCGCAAAGACGTTCTTGGTATACCTTCTGTGACGAAGTGGAAAAGGTCTCCGACGCCGCAAGGCTGAGGAAAATACTATCAGCTTCACCCTGTACAGTGGGTTACTTGCAGGATGAGGCAAATAATTGGACCAACAACAGCGAGCAGTCGCTCAATGTACTGCATTTCCCCGGGAACTCTCTAACAGAACCAGAGGATCAGCAGGACCAACAAGAGTGCGAGTGGACTGCAAGCGTCGCTAGCTTGTTGACTGAGAGATCCAGAATAAGCTGGGCTATTAATAGCTTTGAGCCCTTCAAGTCACCTGGGCCAGACGGCATCACTCCAGCAGAAATGCAGAAAATGTTGAATTACATTATCCCCTGGCTGGAGAAAATTTATGTAGCCTGTATCAGGCTTTCATACATCCCGAATCGATGGAGGTATACGAAAGTGGTATTTATACCTAAAGTGGGGAAGATATCACACACTAGGCCAAAAGTCTTCAGACCAATTAGCCTATCCTCCTTCCTATTGAAAGGTCTGGAAAGACTTTTAGATTATTTCATTAGGGAAAAACTGGATTCAAAACTCCTGTCGGTGAACCAACATGCTTACAATAAGGGGAAGTCTACAGAATCAGCCCTGCACGAACTTGTGAGCACTAACGAATCGTCCCTGTATTTCAAGGAATTCACCATGGTGGCATTCTTGACAGAAGGGGCTTTTAACAACATTCACTCAGATGCAGTAATTGCGGCACTGTCATATCTAAAAGATAACTCTAGTTTGATTAGACTAATTCAAAGTCTGCTCAACAGAAGACGCATAACAGCATGTCTTGGGTCCACAACTCTAACAAGGTATGTAAACAGAGGGACCCTACAAGGAGGAGTATTGTCTCCACTAATTTGGAACATAGCGGTGAATGAAATCCTGCTAGATCTAGAACGTTGTGGCTGCCAGGTCGTGGCATATGCGGACGACGTTGCAATCGCAGTGAGTGGCAAATTCGAAAACGTCCTCCGAGACATTCTACAGGTGGCTCTGAACAAATTGGCTAGATGGGCCGGTAAACCCAAACAAGACAGAATTGGTTCTCTTTACTAGGATGAATAAAGTCCCACATGTGGACCCTCCACCTCGGATACACGGAACAGATTTAGTCTTTTATTCCTGCAAAAAGGCTGTAGGGTCGCGGTGGGGACTCTCTCCTAAAATCGTCCACTGGATATATATAGCAGTAGTTCGTCCAATACTGTTATACGGTATTGTGGTATGGTGGACGGAAACTGACAAACTAAGCATTACCAACCTACTAACAAAGGTTCAGAGAACTGCCTGCCTGAGCATAAGCGGAGCCTTAAGGACTACAGCGACCGAGTCTCTACAAGTCCTACTCCATATACTGCCGATTAATATTGTGGCGAGAGAAGTTGCAACCAAAGCGGCAATAAGATTAAACTGCCTATCAATGTGGAGGTACAAGAACTATGGTCACATGAAGATATCAAAGTGTAGTGCTATGGTAACCGACCGAGTGGACTATATACCAACTGTGTACACCTTCGAGAGAAATTACATTACTATGATTCCCGCCAGAGATGAATGGGTTGGAAGAATACCAGGTAATAGAAACCATCTCCACTTTTACACGGATGGTTCGAAGCTTGATGAAAAGGTTGGCTTCGGAGTACACTGTGCAGAGCTTAGATTGGATATAGCTCACAGACTACCAGATACCTGCAGTGTCTATCAAGCCGAAATAATGGCAATATTGGAAGTAGCCAAGTGGCTGAGTCGCAACATAGTAACCAAAAGCTGGCGTTGTAATTTACTCGGACAGCCAGGCTGCCATCAAATCTCTGGAGGCAACATCCCTAAATTCACAAACAGCCCTCGACTGCCGCAGATCTCTTAACGAGATGACTGAGCAGTTTAATATACACCTCATATGGGTGCCTGGGCATAGGGATATCCCGGGGAACTGCAAAGCCGATGAACTTGCTAGGATCGGGGGGCCCAACCTTTTTTCCATACCAAAGATAAACAATTAAAAAATTGCGTTTATTGTGTAGGTAATGGAAGTTAAGTTCCTTAGTTTTTTATTCCTAAATATAAATGTGTAATTTAGTACGAGATCAGTAAAACTTTTTATAATAAAATACGTAAGAGTTAAAAATGTAATCTTCGATTTTTTGAAAGAAATATATCAATTATTTCATCGATTTTGACTTCATCTTTGTATATAGACATCAAAGCCAGATAAGATAGCCTTTCTCCTTCCATTCTGTTCCGGAGATAAGTTTTTATTCTTCTTAACGTTGAGAAACTTCGGTCAGCAGATGCCGTTGTCACAGGTATTGTGGCCAGTATCTGCAAAAGGGTAAAAACGTTTGGGAACATGTCCTCATCACAAACTGAAATAGCATCTAATGCATTTGATGGCTTATCATTCTTCTGCTTCCAATAATCAATCCATATACTTATTTCAGCTAAAACAGATTTTGCTGAATTTTTTAAATCGTTTTTGTAAAAAAGTGTGACTTCTTCGAAATCTTCCTTTATTAGATCTACAACTCGTAGCGGAACGATATTAAACAGACTTGTAATTATAGCTTCATGTTCGGAAAATCCATTATTTAAATGTGATATTACTTCGTCCAGATATGGTATGAACAATGTTGTCCTAAAATAAGCCTTGGCATCTGAACCAGGAATATTAGCCCTATACTTTTGAGTGCCTAGAAAGTTTTAAAGTTAAAACCTTACTTATCGATGTAAAATTTACAAAAACAAACTTTAAAAGCTAAGATTGGAGACGTTTTTTGACGTCTAGAATCAGAATCTACGCATTAAAACAGAAACCCAAGAAAAAATGTTGTTTTTGTCGACCGGTGTAATTATTGGCTGGCTTTAAATTTATGATAACCAGATATGTCGAAAATTAAGTTAAAATTACATTTATGATTTCTTATCTATCTACCTTTTTAACATGTAGGTTGCAGTGATGGAATGAGTTTGCACAACCGTGTATGTAAATTTGACTTTATATTGGGTGTGGTAATAAGTAGTACGGTTTTGGCCATTACACAGAACTTATCACGGTATTTGCAAACGATTAACCTAGATATAATAAAGGCTTACGAAATCATAAAATTGGCAACGACTAAATTAAGTGATATGCGTAGAAATTCAGATGCGGAGTTTGATAAACTGTTTGAAGAATCCAATAGAAGCTGCACTACCTAGAAGAGTAGGCACTCAAAAGTATAGGGCTAATATTCCTGGTTCAGATGCCAATGCTTATTTTAGGACAACATTGTTCCTTCCATATCTGGACGAAGTAAAATCACATTTAAATAATAGATTTTCCGAACATGAAGCTATAATTACAAGTCTGTTTAATATCGTTCCGCTACGAGTTGTAAATCTAATAAAGGAAGATTTCGAAGAAGTCACACTTTTTTACAAAAACGATTTAAAAAATTCAGCAAAATCTGTTTTAGCTGAAATAAGTATATGGATTGATTATTGGAAGCAGAAGAATGATAAGCCATCAAATGCATTAGATGCTATTTCAGTTTGTGATGAGGACATGTTCCCAAGCGTTTTTACCCTTTTGCAGATACTGGCCACAATACCTGTGACAACGGCATCTGCTGACCGAAGTTTCTCAACGTTAAGAAGAATAAAAACTTATCTCCGGAACAGAATGGAAGGAGAAAGGCTATCTTATCTGGCTTTGATGTCTATATACAAAGATGAAGTCAAAATCGATGAAATAATTGATATATTTCTTTCAAAAAATCGAAGATTACATTTTTAACTCTTACGTATTTTATTATAGAAAGTTTTACTGATCTCGTACTAAAGTACACATTTATATTTAGGAATAAAAAACTAAGGAACTTAACTTCCATTACCTACACAATAAACGCAATTTTTTAATTGTTTATCTTTGGTACGGAAAAAAGGTTGGGCCCCCCGATCCTAGCAAGTTCATCGGCTTTGCAGTTCCTCGGGATATCCCTATGCCCAGGCACCCATATGAGGTGTATATTAAACTGCTCAGCCATCTCGTTAAGAGATCTGCGGCAGTCGAGGGCTGTTTGTGAATTTAGGGATGTTGCCTCCAGAGATTTGATGGCAGCCTGGCTGTCCGAGTAAATTACAACGCCAGTGTTGGTTACTATGTTGCGACTCAGCCACATGGCTACTTCCAATATTGCCATTATTTCGGCTTGATAGACACTGCAGGTATCTGGTAGTCTGTGAGCTATATCCAATCTAAGCTCTGCACAGTGTACTCCGAAGCCAACCTTTTCATCAAGCTTCGAACCATCCGTGTTAAAGTGGAGATGGTTTCTATTACCTGGTATTCTTCCAACCCATTCATCTCTGGCGGGAATCATAGTAATGTAATTTCTCTCGAATGTGTACACAGTTTGTATATAGTCCACTCGGTCGGTTACCATAGCACTACACTTTGATATCCTCATGTGACCGTAGTTTTTATACCTCCACATTGATAGGCAGTTTAATCTTATTGCTGCTTTGGTTGCAACTTCTCTCGCCACAATATTAATCGGCAGTATATGGAGTAGGGCTCGGTCGCTGTAGTCCTTAAGGCTCCGCTTATGCTCAGGCAGGCTGTTCTCTGAACCTTTGTTAGTAGGTTGGTGATGGTTAGTTTGTCAGTTGCCGTCCACCATACCACAATGCCGTATAGCAGTATAGGACGAACTACTGCTATATATATCCAGTGGACGATTTTAGGAGAGAGGCCCCACCGCAACCCTACAGCCTTTTTGCAGGAATATATGGCGACGTTGGCCTTCCTTACACGTTCCAATACGTTAAGTCTAAATAACAGTTTTCTATCCAGAATTATTCCTAAAAATTTTGCAGAAAATCAGAAAAGACTAAATCTGTTCCGTGTATCCGAGGTGGAGGGTCCACATGTGGGACTTTATTCATCCTAGTAAAGAGAACCAATTCTGTCTTGTTTGGGTTTACTGGCCCATCTAGCCAATTTGTTCAGAGCCACCTGTAGAATGTCTCGGAGGACGTTTTCGAATTTGCCACTCACTGCGATTGCAACGTCGTCCGCATATGCCACGACCTGGCAGCCACAACGTTCTAGATCTAGCAGGATTTCATTCACCGCTATGTTCCAAATTAGTGGAGACAATACTCCTCCTTGTAGGGTCCCTCTGTTTACATACCTTGTTAGAGTTGTGGACCCAAGACATGCTGTTATGCGTCTTCTGTTGAGCAGACTTTGAATTAGTCTAATCAAACTAGAGTTATCTTTTAGATATGACAGTGCCGCAATTACTGCATCTGAGTGAATGTTGTTAAAAGCCCCTTCTATGTCAAGAAATGCCACCATGGTGAATTCCTTGAAATACAGGGACGATTCGATAGTGCTCACAAGTTCGTGCAGGGCTGATTCTGTAGACTTCCCCTTATTGTAAGCATGTTGGTTCACCGACAGGAGTTTTGAATCCAGTTTTTCCCTAATGAAATAATCTAAAAGTCTTTCCAGACCTTTCAATAGGAAGGAGGATAGGCTAATTGGTCTGAAGTCTTTTGGCCTAGTGTGTGATATCTTCCCCACTTTAGGTATAAATACCACTTTCGTATACCTCCATCGATTCGGGATGTATGAAAGCCTGATACAGGCTACATAAATTTTCTCCAGCCAGGGGATAATGTAATTCAACATTTTCTGCATTTCTGCTGGAGTGATGCCGTCTGGCCCAGGTGACTTGAAGGGCACAAAGCTATTAATAGCCCAGCTTATTCTGGATCTCTCAGTCAACAAGCTAGCGACGCTTGCAGTCCACTCGCACTCTTGTTGGTCCTGCTGATCCTCTGGTTCTGTTAGAGAGTTCCCGGGGAAATGCAGTACATTGAGCGACTGCTCGCTGTTTTTGGTCCAATTATTTGCCTCATCCTGCAAGTAACCCACTGTACAGGGTGAAGCTGATAGTATTTTCCTCAGCCTTGCGGCGTCGGAGACCTTTTCCACTTCGTCACAGAAGGTATACCAAGAACGTCTTTGCGCCTTTCTAAGCTCCTTCTTATAGATGAGATACTCTTTATAGGCATCCCAAACATTTAGCCTTGTTGAATAGCTTGTTGCAGGTCTTTTTCATAGCCGTTAGCTCAGATACTCCACCATTTTGGTTTAGTTTTACCCTTGTACCTTGTTTTTGGACAGGCTTCTTCAGGCTTGAATGATGTGGTGATATGCTCGACCAGGTTATCCAGACCGGCTTTGTCATTCGGTTCATACAGAAGTTTGTAGTTGAGGACTTTCTTGAAATTCTTTTCATACAGGTGCCACTTTGTCTTTCTCACATTTCTGTGGACGGCAGTCAATATAATGGTGATCTGAGAATTAGTGGTCGTCCAGTACATTCCACCCAATAATTTTGTCTGACAGCCGGTCTGTCTTTAATTGTAAAGGTCGGTTTATTACCTATGTTACAAATACTTAGGTTGGTAGTTAGAATAAAGTCAAGAAGCGAATCACCCCTATTGTTTATATCCGTACTACCCCAGATAGTATGATGAGCGTTCGTGTCTGCGCCAACAATCAGCTCGACCTCGTCAGACGTTGCTTCTTCTACTACTTCCCTGAATAGAGCAGTCGGTACTACAGCTTCATAAGGCAAGTAACTGGAGACCACCCAATATATGCGATTACCGATCTCCAGACTAGCAGATGTTTGGTCTTTACCACTTAAATTAGCCAGGAGAAAGATACTTAGATCTTTCCTGGCCAAAATGCAGGTTCTTGGAGTGCCATCACAGTTGGCCACAAGCAGTTTAAAGTTTGTTGTCCTGATACTGCACACCCTTCCTCTCACTGCGTAGGGCTCCTGTATCAGGACGATGTCTACTGCACCTGTGGACAGGCGCAGCAATAGAGCCGCTGAGGCTGCTTTAGCGTGATGAAGGTTAATCTTTTACCACCATTGGTAATTGACAGATTAACATCCACCCCGACAAGGGCGTTATCGACTGGTGACTCCAACTCTAACAGGAGTTGAAATAATGGGCGTGGATACCCCCGCACTTCCAGAAAGCTGTGTATCAACCACGGTGGACGACTCACCTTCCGCAGTGGGAACTATATCCTGCTTGTATACCTTCAAGACTATAGTCTCGCCATACTGTAGGGTTGCACTTGCACGTTGTATATGGGAGGTGGATTCAGCGTTAAGGATAAAATTGACCTGCCGCTTTTTACCATCCGCCTCACCCACCTTGCTGATTCTCCAATTATGGGCGGGCAGACCAGGATTGGAATCTTTTACTATTTCGAATATGTCTGCCGGGTTGGAGGGCTCTTCTGTAACCCAGGTGATGACTCTAGGGTGACTAGGGATGTTGTTTTTTTCGACAACATCCAACTGGGCACCCGGCCACACCTCAACCGCTCGACTCAGAGCAGCCTTATACAGGTCTAATGATCTGGCATCACCGAAATATAAGAGCTTTACTCTCCCCTGATGCCATCCTGCATCGTTGCAGATTGGTGGTGTGCCCGGCATTTCTCTACGGACATCGAGGTAATGAGCCATAATGGCTGTAAGCTCGCCCAAAGGGAGAATATGAAATGCAATAATTATATCTCCATGACGCAATACTTTATGTACTGTTGGGGTCATATCTTTCCATGGATACAGTTCTAGTAGATGTTTCGAAGTACCTAGACAGTATTTTCCAAATTTGTCTGCATTCACTTTGTTCTTGCTGTTGATTGCCATTAGAATTATGCTGATTTTTCTCAGTAATTCTATATCAATTCCTGTGATCTTAGATGTTATTTCATAATCCTTGAAGAAACGCCTTGCAGTGTTACCATCATTTGTATTTCCATACCCTACTAGTGGTTTGTCGACATTTAATCCAGTCTCTTTCCAAAATTCCTCTTGAATTCTTTTTTTCTGGAATTCTCTTGATGATTTTAATTCCTTTTTGTCCAGTAATTTGTTTGCATTCTCTGGATTACTATAATAATGCAAATCGTATGATATGTGTAGGAAATGTTCTAAAACCCGTATGCGAGCATGTAATGGGGAAATTTCAAATTTTAGAGCATATGAGTTAATTGTTGGGTTCTTCGATAAATCCGAAAATTAAATTTTTTCCCTCCACATAGTGTCGAATTTATCCAAATCTTACAAAATTTTATTATAGTTTGATAAAAATATGTGATCTACAAGAAATCTGTGCATATTGACTGATATAATAACCAATAAGTACAAGAAGGTAGGGACAAATTAAAAAAAATATTTTGCATATAGACAGAAACGTAACTACGGCATAAAATTCTTAAAAAATAATATATTTCGATGAATTTTTTTTAAAAATCTTTATTTTGAAATTAGATATAATAATCAAACGCAACATGTGGAAATTTCTAATGGAAAATCCCTCAATTCCCAAAAAATACATCAAAAATACCCAAAAATGGGATTTTTACTTTTAGTCCTGTATCTTCGATATGATAAGCCGCGCTCGGGATTCCCTTTGCAGTCGATTTTGTTACACCCTAATACAAATAAATAAAAAAAAATTTAACAATTTAGCTTTGCGATGGGAGAATATCGACAAAACTTTTCAAATTTATGTAAAAAAAAGGTCCAAATTAGAGAAGGGTGGCAACCACACCAATTAAAATTTTGGCTTCGGATTTTCTCTACCAGATTCTGTGAAACGTCTCCTTTAAAATTAGTATAAATTTGATATTCTTTGTGTAACAAACTTTTGCTACAAGACCTAAATACGAATTAGACTTTTTTCGCCAAAAATCTCCAAAAATGAAATTTTTTCAAAAATTTGTTTTATAGGGCTATAACTTTTTTGTTTCTTGAAATATCTTATCGATTCGTTTTTTTCATGATATTGTAAATTGGCAATCCATAAAAAACACGCGAACAAAATCGGTAAAATTTTGACTGAGATATTGGCTAAACTCCAAGGCAAAGTCGGCGAAAAAATTAAAAATCAAATTTAAAATCCACATATCTCGGAAACTATTCAAGATATCTTCAAGCTATAAAAACTTTATTGTAGGTCTGGTCTAGGAGTATCCAAGGCCACTCAAATCGGACACTCCATTCAAAAGTTAAAAGCCGATGAAAATTTTGTATACCCGAGGTGGTCAACTTTAGGGCCCTGTAGCTCCACTCCTGTATGAGATAGGGGGCCCAAGTTCCGAACTTTAACTAACACCTCTTGTATACATACCTAAAGTTTCATCGCCATACGATAAGTGGTTTTGAAATGGGAGAATTATGTCCATTTTTTACATTTTAGCCCACTGTGCCGCGTGGGGCAACAGCGAATCGTAAACGAAAAGCACGCTGCACTGCAAAGATCGAGTGCGCATTTGAAAAATACGCTTCAACACAAAATGACCTCTCCTCACGTGTCCAATGCATGATGGCAACTGAAAGGTAGACGAATACAAATCTCCCGTCAGCCACTATAAGCCACGCACATTCTCCACTCTCTTCGACCAACAGTGCCGCAACAGCCTTATGGGGCCTTACATCAATATTTGGAGGTGTTACAAACTGAGTGACAAAATGAATATACCCCCTATCCTGTGGTGGAGGGTGTAATAAGAAGATTTTTTACATCGATAAGAAAGTTTTAAAGTTAAAACCTTACTAAATTAGCTATAACTTTTTAAATTATGCATCGATTTTCTTCGGAATGGGCTCGTTTAATTCATGACCGAACAGACTTTACGATAAAATGATAAAAATATAACATTTGTTCATTTTTAGATTGTTTTATGGGAGTTTTATTTTAAAAATATTAAAATGTTATCAAAAAATCACATTTTTTTGCAATATTTTGTAATACTCGTATATCGTCGAAATCGCTGAACGGATGGAAAATTGTATTATATGAAGTTGAAGGCTACTTAATATTTAATTCTTTAAAACTTTCCTCAACCAAATCGGATAAATGGTGCTCGAGTTATGCCACTATATTTGATTCAACCACTAATTTCATTCCATATCACAGCTTATCGCGAGAATTTAAAGAGACAACCCTTTAGGCTAAGAAAAAAGAGAGGTTGAGCCACATATTATGGCATAACTAGAGAGCCATTCATCCGAATTGGTTCAGGTAAGCTTTATAAACTTCAGAATTAGGTAGCCTTCAAAATTATATTTTTTGAGAAAATTTTAATAATTTTTAAATAAAAGCCTCATAAAAATATCTAGAAACGCATAATTGTAATATTTTTGTGATTTTATCGTAAACTCTGAAAGGTTATGAATAAATTGAGACCATTTCGAAGAAAATCGATGCATAATTTAAAAATGTTTAGCGAGGAAACCATGCACTTTTATTATTATTAGTTGTTATTACTTTTACTGTTACCATTTTTTACGCTTTTGTATTGTTTTTTTAACGGCCTTCCAAATATTTTTCGTGTTTTTTGAGTGATTTTGAAAACTGTAAACAGTTTATGCCTATGTTTAAAACATTTCGGGATACGTCCCTGAATATAAATAAAAGTAACAAATAAAATCGCTATTTAAACAGAAATTAAAAAAAAAGTTTTTTCGAAATTCTCTTACCTCTACCATAAGAGCTATAATTTCTACATCTATCAAATAGGCATTATTTTCTTCGCTAGGATGTAAATTTTTAAAAAATAAAATATTTTTTTCGATTTTTTTTCTATTTTTTATGTTTTTTTTTTCGTCCCAGGAAATTTTTTTTTTTTTTAATCTGCTTTTTCCAATTTGTTTAATGGCTGTTACTAAACCACTGTTTCTAAGTGAAAGACATATTTCCAACATTGGTGGCCCACATTAATGGCTTCAATCTAACCTAAGTTAAAGTTAAGTCGACCTGATCGGGCATATACTCCAAAAATAATAGTGCAAATACTAAGAGTACCTTCAACGATAATAGTATTTTTAATAAAAAAACGTTAAAAAAAATGTATCCATAAAAAAATTTTTGGTTTTGGTTTTATATAACAGTATGCCACAATCTACACAAAAAAATAATTTGTAGGTCTGAGACACAAAAAAAATTTTTTTGTTGCATAGTGTAATTATAGTTTTCCAGTGACTGGGCAAAGAAGTTTAAAATTCCAACTTTCTTGGTTACATAAATATAAATGGTTGGCGTACTCCTTGAATCAAGTCGGTGCAATGATTCGTCTTCTCTTGTTCGTTTTTCGAACTTCTCCGAAGACTTCAGGCAAACAAATTGTGGTGTACCACTCAGAATTGACCGTCCTACGTTGCTCAAGCGAAACAGTCGCCACATGACCAGTTTAGCCGAAGAAACAGGCGACCATTTGCTTCGAAGTGCTTCTTCCACGAACAACTTTCGTTGGATTTGGCTCGTCTTCGAAGACCCACACGGTCGATTGCTGTTTTGTTTCGGGCTCAGACGCATAGATCCAAGATTCGTCACCTGTGACGATTAGGTTTAGGTTAGGGTGGCAGCCGAATTTTTTTATACAAGCTCACATAGACCAGTTTAGGTCCCTAGTGTTACCACGAGCTGAAATGCCCCTCATCGAAACCAACCTGTTTGATATACAAATTTATCGATAGTACGAATATCGGTACTGGAAAGATCTGTTAGGCTGCCTAGAAAGGCTAACCCCAGTATGTCCATTCGTCGTTTACTCAGAGCGGGTCAGTCGCATAGCAAGTGCTCAATGGTCTCCACTTCTTCCTCATCTCCACAGCTTCTGCAGAAGTCATTGGAGTCAATACCCAATCTTTTGGCGTGTTCGCCGATCAAGCAGTGTCCCGTCAGAACTGATGCTAACGTAGACAATATTTGCCTCTCTAGTGCGAGGAGATATTTTGATCTTCTCAGTTCATACCTTGGCCAGATTTGTCTAGCTACGCTGCAGGTGCCGATTTCTGTCCATCTTTCGTTGGACTGCCTGATTGCCTCTTGCCTAAGCCAAAGCTTGCACGTGGATAGTGGCGCACCAATATATGCAAATTCTTCGAGAATATGTAATGTCGCCCCTTTCCTAGCAAGTTCATCTGCTTTGCAGTTCCCCGGGATATCCCTATGCCCAGGCACACATATGAGGTCTATATCTCCATATAAACTGCTCAGCCATCTCGTTAAGAGATCTGCGGCAGTCGAGGGCTGTTTGTGAATTTAGGGATGTTGCCTCCAGAGAAGTGATGGCAGCCTGGCTGTCCGAGTAAATGACAACGCCAGTGTTGGTTACTATGTTGCGATTCAGCCACTTGGCTACTTCCCATATTGCCATTATTTCGGCATGTTAGACACTGCAGGTATCTGGTAGTCTGAGAGCTATATCCAAACTAACTTCTGCACAGTGTACTCCGAAGCCAACCTTTTCATCAAGCTTCAAACCATCCGTGTAAAAGTAGAGATGGTTTCTATTACCTGGTATTCTTCCAACCCATTCATCTCTGGCGGAATCATAGTGATGTAATTTCTCTCGAAGGTGTACACAGTTGGTATATAGTCCACTCGGTCGGTTACCATAGCACTACACTTTGATATCCTCATGTGACCGTAGTTTTTGTACCTCCACATTGATAGGCAGTTTAATCTTATTACCGCTTTGGTTGCAATTTCTCTCGCCATCGGCAGAGAAATTTCTCTATTAATCGGCAGTATATGGAGTAGGGCTTGTAGAGACTCGGTCGCTCTACTCCTTAAGGCTCCGCTTATGCTCAGGCAGGCTGTTCTCTGAACTTTTGTTAGTAGGTTGGTGATGGTTAGTTTGTCAGTTGCCGTACATCATACCACAATGCCGTATAGCACTTGTGACGATCTTATAAACGTCTTTTGAAGCACCGCGATCGTATTTTTTCAAAATTTCTTTGCACCAATCGACACGAGCCTTTTTTTTTTGAGCGATTGTCAAATTGTGCGGGATCCAACGGGAACAAACCTTTTTTACGGCCAGGTGTTCATGCAATATCGAATGTATGCCGGTGGAAGAAATGCCCAAGAATGCCTCTATCTCACGGTATGTCACATGACGATCTTGCATTATCAGGTCACGCACGGCATCAATGTTCTCTGGCACAACGGCCGTTTTTGGACGACCATCGTCTTTGAGCGAGCATCGGCCACGACTGAATTCATTAAACCAGTTTTTCATAGTGCTATAGGATGGTGTTTCATCGCCATACAAAGATTTAAGTTCATCGATGCACACTTGTCGTGATAATCCACGTCGAAAGTTGTGAAAAATGATCGCACGAAAGTGTTCACGAGTTAATTCCATTTTTCGTTGTTGATCTGTCGTAGTGAACGGACGTGTTTATCACAGAGCGGATAGTTGATTCCTATTATATAGTACCTACTACGCAACCGCAAAAAAAATCTGTACAAAGTCTGGAAGGTTACATTGTAGTACATATTGCGGGCTAATACAGACAAGAAAATAAATAAATTCATTTGACGGGGATGTCTTCATGTTCCGATGGAGCGGGGTTCCCCAATCGTCCGACTGTCAGTCCGTTGGTCTTGGCCAAAACCGACCACACCAAAAAGGGTGAAAATTCCCCCCCAGTACTCACAACAAGTGGTACGGTGAGGGGAAAACATCATGTCCAACTGTCAAAGCGGAAGCACAATGAGCACCGGATAGCGCTCAGTGTTCGACGAAGTTGGAGGCTCTTACCGAAAAACAAAAAGAGTCACTTGCCTGGGCTAAAGGCGTCATAGATGCTTCTAAAGCCAATGAGTCGGCTGAAAGAGCCACAAATTCAGCTGTGTTAACGGCTAATAAAGTCAACAGAATCAGATCATTTGATGAACCCCTGCCTTCAAAAAAGGCAAGAGGCCCTAATTTCATCACCAAAGGCACTCACCAAGCCTTTCAATGAAGTAGCGAAGGAGAGTCTAGTGATGGCTGTTATAGACAGAAGTAGTGAGGATGGATCCATCCTCAAGGACAAATGGAGCCATGTGCAATTGACCATTATGGCTCATTACCTCGATATTTCGGTGATGCCAGATCAGTAGATCTGTATAAGGCTGCTCTGAGTCGAGCGGGTGAGGTGTGGCCGGGTGCCCAGTTGAATGTTGTCGAAAAAAATACTTTGGATACTGAGGGGCTGAGGGAAGTCTCCGGACTCTTTGACGCATCTGGCGGGGACATACTTCCCGATGATACGGACGAAGAGTTCGATAACACCCTTGTCGGGGTGGATGTCAATCTGTCGATTACCAATGATGGTAAGAATTCTACAGATTAACCTCCATCACACTAAAGCAGCCTCAGCGGCTCTATTGCTGCGCCTGTCCACAGGTGCAGTAGACATCGTCCTGATCCAGGAGCCCTATGTAGTAGGAGGACGGGTGTGCGGTATCAAGACACCAAACTTTAAACTGCTTGTGGCCAACTGTGAAGGCACTCCAAAAACCTTCATTTTGGTCAGAGAAGATCTAAGTATTTTTCTGCTGACTAATTTAAGTGGTAAAGACGAAACAGCTGGTAGCCTGGAGATTGGTAATAGCATATACTGGGTGGTCTCCAGTTATTTTCCTTATGAAGCTGCAACACCGACAGCTCTCTTCAGGGAAGTAGTAGAAGAAGCAACGTCTGACGAGCTCGAGCTGATTATTGGCGCAGACACGAACGCTCAGCATACTATCTGGGTTAGTACGGATATAAACAATAGGGGTGATTCGCTTCTTGACTTTATTCTAACTACCAACCTAACTATTTGTAACATTGGCAATAAACCGACTTTTACAATTAAAGACAGACAAGAAGTACCAGACGTAACGTTTGCTACATAACGTTTGCTACTCATTCTCAGATCACCATTATATAGAGTTCAAACTCGCCGAAAAAGCGCTTAAACCTGCTGTCCACAGAAATGTGAGGAAGACAAAGTGGCACCTGTATGACAAGAACTTTAAAAAGGTCCTCAACTCTAAACTTCTTTATGATCCGAATGACAAAGCCGGTCTGGATAATCTGGTCGAGCATATCACCACATCATTCAATAGTTCCCTTGAAGAAGCCTGTCCAAAAACAAGGTTCAAGGGTAAAACTAAACCTCAATGGTGGACTTCTGAGCTAACGGCAAGGAAAAAGACGCTCTTTGTATTCCTTCTGTGGCGAAGTGGAAAACGCCGACGCCGCAAGGCTGAGGAAGGTACTATCCACTTCTCCTTGTACAGTGGGGTATTTGCAGGATGAGGCAACAACTGGACAAAAAACAGCGAGCAATCGCCAAGTGTACCGCTCGACATACGGTAGCTTGTTGACTGACAGATCTAGAATAAGCTGGGCTATAAACAGCTTTGAGCCCTTCAAGTCACCTGGACCAGACGGTACATTATCCCCTGGCTGCAGAAAATTTCTGTAGGGTGTATAAGGCTTTCATACATCCCGAATCGATGGAGGGATACCAAAGTGGAATTCATACCCAAAGCGGGGAAGATATCGCACACTAGGCCAAAAGACTTCAGACCAATTAGCCTATCCTCTTTCCTATTGAAAAGTCTGGAAAGACTTTTAGATTATTTCATTAGGCAAAACCTGGATACAAAACTCCTGTCGGGGAACCAACACGCTTACAATAAGGGAAAGTCTACAGAATCAGCCCTGCATGAACTTGTGAGCACTTTCGAATCGTCCCTACATTTCCAAGAATTCACCATGGTGGAGTTTCTTGACATAGAAGGGGCTTTTAACAACATACACCCAGATGCGGTAATCGCGGCATTGTCACATCTAAAGGTGAACTCTAGCTTGATTAGACTAATTCAAAGACTACTCAACAGAAGACGCATATCAGCATGTCTTGGGTCCACAACTCTAACAAGGTTTGTCAACAGAGGGACCCCACAGGGAGGAGTACTGTCTCCACTAATTTGGAACCTAGCAGGAATGAAATCCTGCGTTGTGGCTGCAAGGTCGTGGAATATGCGGACGACCTGGCAATCGCAGTGAGTGGCAAATTCGAAAACATCCTGCGGGATATTCTACAGGTGGCTCTGAACAAATTGGCTAGATGGACCAGAAGCAGCGGTTTGGGTGTTAACCCAAGAAAGACAGAATTGGTTCTCTTTACTAGGATGAATGGAACAGATCTACAAGCTCACATAGACCAGTTTAGGTCCCTAGTGTTACCACGGGCTGAAATGCCCCTCATCGAAACCAACCTGTTTGATATATAAATTTATCGATAGTACGAATATCAGTACTGGAAAGATCTGTTAGGCTGCCTAAAAAGGCCGACCCCAGTATGTCCAGTCGTCGTTTACTCAAAGCGGAACAGTCACAAAGCAAGTGCTCAATGCTCTCCACTTCTTCCTCATCTCCACAGCTTCGGCAGAAGTCATTGGAGTCAATACCAAATCTTTTGGCGTGTTCGTCGATCAAGCAGTGTCCCGTCAGAACCTGTACTAACGTAGACAATCGTTTCCTCTCTAGTGCGAGGAGATATTTTTACCTTCTCAGGTCATACCTTGGCCAGAATTGTCTAGCTACCCTGCAGGTGCCGATTTCTGTCCATCTCTCGTTGGACTGCCTGATTGCCTCTTGCCTAAGCCAAAGCTTGCACGTGGATAGTGGCGCACCAATATATGCAAATTCTTCGAGAATTTGTAATGTCGTCCCTTTCCTAGCAAGTTCATCGGCTTTGCAGTTCCCCGGGATATCCCTATGCCCAGGCACCCATATGAGGTGTATATTAAACTGCTCAGCTATCTCATTAAGAGATCTGCGGCAGTCGAGGGCTGTTTGTGAATTTAGGGATGTTGCCTCCAGAGAATTGATGGCAGCCTGGCTGTCCGAGTAAATGACAACGCCAGTGTTGGTTACTATGTTGCGACTCAGCCACTTGGCGACTTCCCATATTGCCATTATTTCGGCTTGATAGACACTGCAGGTATCTGGTAGTCTGTGAGCTATATCCAGACTAAGTTCTTCACAGTGTACTCCGAAGCCAACCTTTTCATCAAGCTTCGAACCATCCGTGTAAAAGTGGAGATGGTTTCTATTACCTGGTATTCTGCCGACCCATTCATCTCTGGCGGGAATCATAGTGATGTAATTTCTCTCGAAGGTGTACACAGTTGGTATATAGTCCACTCCACCTTATTGAATAGCTTGTTGCAGGTCTTTTTCATAGCCGTTAGCTCAGAAGTCCACCATTGGGGTTTAGTTTTACCCTTGTACCTTGTTTTTGGACAGGCTTCTTCAAGGGATCTATTGAATGATATGGTGATATGATCGACCAGATTATCCAGACCGGCTTTGTCATTCGGTTCGTACAGAAGTTTAGAGTTGAGGACTTTCTTGAAATTCTTCTCATACAGATGCCACTTTGTCTTTCTTACATTTCTATGGACGGCGGGTTTAGGCGCTTTTTCCGCGAGTTTGAACTCAATATAATGGTGATCTGAGAATGAGTGGTCGTCCAGTACATTCCACCCAATAATTTTTTCTGACAGCCGGTCAGTAGCAAACGTTACGTCGAGTACTTCTTGTCTGTCTTTAGTTGTGAAGGTCGGTTTATTACCTATGTTACAAATACTAAGGTTGGTAGTTAGAATAAAGTCAAGAAGCGAATCACCCCTATTGTTTATATCCGTACTACCCCAGATAGTATGATGAGCGTTCGTGTCTGCGCCAATAATCAGCTCGAGCTCGTCAGACGTTGCTTCTTCTACTACTTCCCTGAATAGAGCAGTCGGTACTACAGATTCATAAGGCAAGTAGCTGGAGACCACCCAATATATGCGATTACCGATCTCCAGGCTAGCAGCTGTTTGGTCTTTACCACTTAAATTAGTCAGGAGAAAGATACTTAGATCTTTCCTGGCCAAAATGCAGGTTCTTGGAGTGCCTTCACAGTTGGCCACAAGCAGCTTAAAGTTGGGTGTCCTAATACCGCACACCCTTCCTCCCACTACGTAGGGCTCCTGTATCAGGACGATGTCTACTGCGCCTGTGGACAGGCGCAGCACTAGAGCCGCTGAGGCTGCTTTAGCGTGATGGAGGTTAATCTGTAGAATTCTTACCATCATTGGTAATTGACAGATTAACATCCACCCCGACAAGGGTGTTATCGAACTCTTCGTCCGTATCGTCGAGAAGCATGTCCCCGCCAGATGCGTCGAAGAGTCAGCCTCTCTGTGTCCGAAGTAGAGCTTTTGTCCTCAGAGACGGACGTTACAAATCTTCTGTTAGAGTTGGAGTCACCAGAAATAATAGGCGTGGGTACCTCCGCACTTCCAGAAAGTGCCACGGTGGACGACTCACCTTCTGCAGTGGGAGCTATATCCTGCTTGTATATCTTCAAGACTATAGTCTCGAAGCCATATTGTAGGGTTGCACTCGCACTTTGTATATGGGAGGTGGATTCAGCGTTTAGGATACGATTGACCTGCCGCTTTTTACCATCCGCCTCACCCACCTTGCTGATTCTCCAATTATGGGCCGGCAGACCAGGATTGGAATCTTTTATTATTTCTAAGATGTCAGCCGGGTTGGAGGGCTCTTCTGTAACCCAAGTGATGGCTCTAGGGTGACTAGGGATGTTGTTTTTTTCGACAACATCCAACTGGGCACCCGGCCACACCTCACCCGCTCGACTCAGAGCAGCCTTATACAGGTCTACTGATCTGGCATCACCGAAATATAAGAGCTTTACTCTCCCCTGATGCCATCCTGCATCGTTGCAGATTGGTGGTTTCCCGGCATTTCTCTACGGACATCGAGGTAATGAGCCATAATGGCTGATTGTACATGACTCCATTTGTCCTTGAGGATGGATCCATCCTCACTACTTCTGTCTATAACAGCCATCACTAGACTCTCCTTCGCCACTTCATTGAAGGGCTTGGTGAGTGTCCTGTTGATGGTGACATTAGGGCCTCTTGCCTTTTTCGAAGGCAGGGGTTCATCAGGTGATCTGATTCGTTTTACTTTATTAGCCGTTAACACAGCTGAATTTGTGGCTCTTTCAACCGTCTTATTGGCCTTAGAAGCATCTATGACGCCTTTAGCCCAGGTAAGTGACTCTTTTTGTTTTTCGGTAAGAGCCGAAACCTCAACAGCCTCCAACTTCGTCAAAACTCTGAGCGCTACACGATGCTCATTGTGCTTCCGTTTTGACGGTCGGACATGACGTTTCCCCCTCACCGCACCACCTGTTGTGAGTATTTGGGGGAGATTTGCACCATTTTTGGTGTGGTCGGCTTTGGCCAAGACCAACGGACGGACAGTCGGACGATTGGGGAACCGCGCTCCATCGGAACACGAAGGCATCCCCGTCAAGAGAATTTATTTTTTATTTTGTCTGTATTAGACCGTAAAAGGTACTACGATGTAGGCCTTACAGACTTTGTACAGATTTTTGCTATTGCGTAATAGGTACTGGTAACTATCCGCTATGTGATAAACACGTCCGTTCACTGCGAATGATCAGCAACGATTCCATCTAGTCGGATAAATCGAACAGATCTAGTCTTTTCTGAAAGTGCAAAATATTTGGGAATAATTTTGGATAGGAAACTGTCATTTAGACTAAACGTACTGGAACGTGTAAAGAAGGCCAACATCGCCCTATATTCCTGCAGGAAGGCTGTAGGGTCGCGGAGGGACCTCTCTCCTAAAATTGTCCATTGGATATATAAAGCAGTGGTTCGTCCAATACTGTTATACGGAATTTTGGGATAGTGGACGGCAACTGACAAACTAACCATCACCAACCTTCTATCAGCTATGATACCAGCTAGAGATGAATGGGATGGCAGACTACCCGGAAATAGAAACCATCTCCACTTCTATTCGGATGGTTCGAAGCTTGATGAAAAGGTTGGCTTCGGAGTACACTGTGAAGAACTTAATTTGGATATAGCTCACAGACTACCAGATACCTGCAGTGTCTATCAAGCCGAAATAATGGCAATATGGGAAGTCGCCAAGTGGCTGAGTCGGAACATAGTAACCAACACTGGCGTTGTCATTTGCCCTCGACTGCCGCAGATCTCTTAACGAGATGGCTGAGCAGTTTAATATACACCTCATATGGATGCCTGGGTATAGGGATATCCCGGGGAAATGCAAAGCCGATGAACTTGCTAGGAAAGGGACGACTTTACAAATTCTCGAAGAATTTGCATATATTGGTGCGCCACTATCCACGTGCAAGCTTTGGCTTAGGCAAGAGGCAATCAGGCAGTCCAACGAAAGATGGACACAAATCGACACCTGTAGGGTAGCTAGACAAATCTGGCCAAGGTGTGACCTGAGAAGGTCAAAATATCTCCTCGCACTAGAAAGAAAAAGATTGTCTACGTTAGTATCAGTTCTGACGGGACACTGCCTGATCGGCGAACACGCCAGAAGATTGGGTATTAACTCTAATGACTTCTGCAGAAGCTGTGGAGATGAGGAAGAAGTGGAGAGCATTGAGCACTTGCTATGCGACTGTCCCGCTTTGAGTAAACGACGACTGGACCTTCTGGGGTCGGCCTTTCTAGGCAGCCTAACAGATCTTTCCAGCACCGATATTCGAGCTATCGATACATTTGTATATCAAACAGGTTGGTTTCGATGAAGGGGATTTTAGCTCGTGGTACCACTAGGGACCTAAACAGGTTTATGTGAGCTGAAGAAAAAAAGGGAAAACGGCTGCCACCTTAACCTCAACCTGATTCCATTTTTTTTTTGCCAAATTGATTTAGTCAAGTCACTGTAAACATCACAAATGATGGTCGTACGTCAAAACGTTCTGAGTACGTTTATGCTAAAAATGTCAAACTTTCCAATGAAAGTGTCAGATGGCGCAAGGCAACACATAGTGTCGCCTATGCAGACGTATATAGCAACCCTCGTACACCGACAACTTATTAAGAGAATCAATAATTCCAAAGCTGTAACAGTCATGGCGGACGAATTAGCTGACATTTCAGGCGTTGAGCAAGTTTCAGTGTGTATCTGGTACCTTAACGAAAACGATGGGCTATATCAAATTTGCGAAGATTTTTTAAGTTTCGTCCCAACAAAATAGTTTGATGGAAAAGGTTTGGCTGATGTTATTCAAAATTTCCTCAAAACTTCTGGTATTGATTGTGAGTATTTATTTGGCAATGCAATGACGGCGCAAGAGCAATGAACGGAGAATTTCATGGGGCGCAAGCATATATCCAAGAAAAGTACAGCTTAGCACAGTATTCACATTGTGCACCTCACAGCATCCAAACCATATACCACTTTTTTCAATATCCTAAAAGGCAAATAGCTCTTCAAGAAGCAATTCTAAAAATCTAACAACACAAAAAATTAAAGCGGCATTGCGCAACTCGATAGGTAGAACAACATGACTCTGTTGAAATACAGGGTGGAGCGCGGAAATTTGCTTATTTGGGAATGAAATAAAAAAGTTATGATCCTTAGAAAAATTTATTTTATATTTTAGTTATGTATATTGAACAGTAAGGGAATTTGTTAATAACATGGTTTTAAATAGTGTATCTGGCAAATGTCGACCTTCGCTATCCACACACTGCTGTATAACGTATTCTGAAGTTTTCATGAACTCTAAGAAGCATGTCGACTGGTATTCTGCCAATTTCAGCCTCAATATTGTTAATTAGGTCTTCCAAGGTTTGTGACGGTTCCTTTGGGGTTACCTGAAGTCGAAGGTGTATATCAACCGTCCCAACACCTTGGAAGAAACACCGTGGAATTTTGTCAAATTTCCAATGTATTTTTCCATCTAAAATGGCAATACTAAATGAAGAAAATTGTAAACAATTATTTGAAAAATATTCATCAATTTTGCCTGATAGTTCTTTTGAAGTGTGGATTAGTGAAGTGAAGCTTTGGAGATGAAGAATTGAAGCGGAGAATGTCAGAAATTCCCTGGAAGCTCTTGATATAAATAATATAGATGCATTTCCAAACGTTCACAAAATATTGGCAGTGACAGTGTTACCTATGACTACAGAAACAAACTGTTGCAGTCTAAAAGCCTTTTTATAGACGATTTCCATATGTGGCAGCCTATGCCTTTGTATAGGCTGATTCGAAAAAGAAAACGCAAAAATTACAGGTTTTTTACGATTGATAGCAATTGCTTTATTTCGTACAACTAAAAACGAACAGAAATTCTAACAAATTCTTTAAAGTAAAAAGAAGAGGCGAAGTCATTCATTATGATGATCATAATCTTATTAATAAAAATATTAATATTCATATTTTATGGTGCATTACATTTTATTGTTGTAAGCGACAACTAGTTTTGGCAATTTATGTACACGAATATACATATCAATATACATACATACATATTGATGCATGGGCGATGAAATGTCTGTATGTTTTATTGCTGGTACGGGCGCTGCTACTATTGCTGCTACCATTGCTTCTACCATTCCTGCTACCATTGCTGCTACTATTGCTGCTACCATTCCTGCCAGATCACCGACTCGTACCGTTTACTGTTTTAACCAAAGCAACACGAACAACACCATCTCTTCCAATTATTACATCCACCACTCGTCCCAATTGCCATTTCAAAGGAGGAAGATTATCTTCCTTGAGAAGAACCATATCGCCAACATTGATATTTATACCCTACACCACACTGTGGTACAGGGTATTATAAGTTTGTTTCACGACAGATGTTTGTAACAGACCCACCTTAAAGTATACCGATCGACTCAGAATCACTAGCTGAGTCGATTTAACGATGTCCGTCCGTCCGTCTGTTCATGTAAAGTTGTTCGTCGACTACAGGTCGCAATTTCACTCCGATCGTTCTGAAATTTTTAGAGTATTTCGCGGCTGTTAAGATCGCTATTGAATTTGGTTGAAATCGGTTCAGATTTAGATATATATCTTTCGTCCGATTTGGGCCTTTAGTCCTATAGAAGCTGTATTTTACATCCAATCGTTTTGAAATTTAGAATGGTAGAGTTTCTTGATCCATGAACCAACATTGCCGAATTTGAAGAAAATCGGTTAAGATTTAGCTATAGCTCCCATATATATGTTTCGTCCGATTTTGCTCTTTAGTCCTGAAGAAGCTGTATTTTACATCCAATCATTTTAAAATTTACTATAGCTCCCATATATATGTTTCATCCGATTTGGCTCTTTAGTTCCAAT
The DNA here is from genome assembly GCA_963930755.1 of Eudasyphora cyanicolor. NCBI lineage: Eukaryota > Metazoa > Arthropoda > Insecta > Diptera > Muscidae > Eudasyphora > Eudasyphora cyanicolor. Next base: position 100,517,793 of record OZ005737.1, read on the forward strand.
CGTTTTTATACCCTACACCACACTGTGGTACAGGGTATTATTTAAGTATAAAATGTCCCAACAGTAAATTTATGTAAACAATTTATACATAAATTACAAAATGTATATATCAGAGTTATTCAATATTACGAGAGTAGTGTAGGGTATTATATAGTCGGCACCGCCCGACTTTAGCTTTTCCTTACTGGTTTTTCGCTGTGTCCGCCACTTCGATCGTTCTTGCAGTAGAGCTAAATAGGAAGTACTCCATTTTTTCCAAAATATTTGTTGCATATAGCAAACTCTCTGCCATCTATTCAATCTATCGACATTCAAATCGGTTATATCAGGTTCAGAAAAGTTGTTAAAGCACCTCGAGATCGTCAGGATCCTCTGAAATCGAACATAAAGGTCTTGAATTAAGAATGACAGATATTTGACACACTAGTGTCCTTAATTCATCAAATGTTAGAACTGACTGTCCCACAGTGCGGTAAAAATGATACTTGACTGACTTAACCGCAGCCTCCCAAAGGCCGCCAAAATGGGGAGATCTAGGAGGTATAAATTTCCAGTTTATTTAACTGTCTTTGTACCATTTAAAAATCGATAAACATATCCGAAAACGCGTTGAGTCGTAAAGAATGAATTATGATACTTGCAATTTATCGAAAAATCATAAGTAGTCGAAATAATTAAAGCAGCACGGCGACGTTCAGGCAAGTTAGTAATAAAATGTAGCATCTTTGGCCAATATTTGAGATTTTTATGCAAAAATCAGGGCCTTCTTTCCAAAGGCAAGATTCAAGAAGCTCATCTGGTGTAGCACCCCTCGATAAAATATCCGCTGGATTGGATGTGGTTGGAACGTGATGCCACCTCATATTTTCCAAATGTCATGAAACGACTGAGTGCACGGTCATACGAATCTCCAAGATCATTTATGTTTAATTTCTTTGGCAAAGAAACTGAATACTCTCCAGATTGTAGTCGAACAGCGTTTTGAATAAAATGCTGCTCACAAAATGCATCATCAGCTGTAACGCTTGCATTTCTTTCGAAATTGTGATCTACCTCCCAAAAACTCTTCAAAACATCCACCAGAGGATCACCTTCGTCTTTTGACATATCAATGGAAGCGGTTACCAGCGAATTTGCATTCGAACGGCAAATTCCTCCACCAGATACCACCCATCCAAGCTGAGTTTTTTGAAGTATTGAAGTATTGTTTCCACAACGAATTTGACCTACGCTCATGAGGTCATCTGCCAATTTAATGTTGGAAGGAATTTTGAATTGACTCACATCGATATTTGCATTTGGTTGATATTCGGTTATGGATGGTATAACAACACCAACAAACGAAACTGAATAGGCACTATGGCAAGACTTTATAGTTATTTCCGTTGATTTATCAGCTATAAGAAATTACGATGTTTGAATGTTTTACTTCCAGTTGTGCCTGGTTTGTAAAACGAGTTGTTACGAAATTTAACTGTGAGGCCGAATCTAAAATTATACGACAAGGCACGAAGATTCCAAATTTTTTCTTTACTAGAACGATAGCCGTAGCTAACAAAACATCAGTACCAACTGGAGATTCCACGATTTCAGAATTTACATATATTGGACGAAACAAGTGTAGATTGGGTTGTTGTCTGTGGTGACTGCAGGGCTGTTGACGATTGTGTATGGACATGATTCTGTTGATGAGTAGGTAATGACGATTCTACGTTGTTGTTTTCCATATGCAATAATGAATGGAGTTTCATATGACAATGACGCCACGATCCCGACTTACATTTCAAAAGCCTATGGCCTTTTCTCAAACAATTAAGACACAAGCTCAACCTTTTTGCTTCTTTGAAACGTAGTGATGGCGATAGATTTACATAACTTGAGCAATTTGTTATATAATGGTCTTTTGCATCGCAAAAAGTGCAGATTGGAGATAAAGTACCAGAGGCTACAAGAACATTTCGACCATGGTTATTTGATTTCTTGTTCACTGTTTGATTGGAAGTTCTCGGCATCATAGAGTTTTCAATGTTTTCAAGCATGCGGCATCTTCGATCCAGAAAGGACGCCATTGATTCCCATGTTGGAAGCTTATCGTTTTGTAGCCCTTCCTCCCATTTTGCCTGTGTTTGATGATCAAGTTTCGACGTTATTAAATTAATCAGGAATCCATCTGCCATTTGAGCCTTGGTGCATATTGTATCGAGAGCTCTCACATGAGCGTTGAGCTTATCGCTCAGTTGCCGAAGACTTAAAGCTGATTCTTTATCAGCACGTTTAAGCCCAAAAACTTCTTTAATATGACCCTGAAATAGAAGTAATTTATTCAAAGCGATTTTTAAGTAATACAATGGCCTTGTCATAATTCTTATCGGTTGGCTGCAAAGATGAAATTGTATCCAAGGCAGCTTCCACTAAGCTTGTACGGAGATGTTGGTATTTTCCTATGTTGCCTAAGTCCATATCGTTGTCTATTACCGTTTTAAACATAGCGAAAAAGTCGGGCCATTCGGTGTAAGAACCGCTGAATTGGGGAATTTTTAGTTCGGGTAATCTGGATTTTCGCACGTTCATAGGTTCATCCACTGAAAATTGCCGGAATGTTGATGATTGAGGAGTAGTACGAGTGATGTTACCAGTGCCAATTTTGCGTTTTATTTTGGCCTTGACTTCAAAATAGGATGCCATGAAATCTGAACGAATGTTGTCATCCATATCACCAGCAGTATTTTCTTCCAAAATTGATACAGACTGATCGAAATGAGAGTTCAAATTTTCAACGTAGTCGAGGCGCACAGAGAGACCAGCTTCATCCAACTTATCTAATTCGTCCGTAGTTAGACGATTGTTAATGTCCACCAGCTGCTTACCAATGGACGCAACCTTTTGAAAATATAGAGACAAATCAGAAGCTCCTTTCCCCGTCTCCTTTCCTTCTGAAGATGATGCATTGTTATCAGGCATGGTTCTTAGGCAATTTTATGTATATAATTGAAATTAATTATTTTGTGTCGGTCAAAATCCGAATTGATCTTAAACCGAGCAAAGACTCAATATTTTTTTATTTCAAAAATACGACGAAATCAGCTTCAATCAATATCCGAATTGATATTAAAATCCAACTATAGAATTGATTTGACGTAATCACGTCGGGGTCACCAAATGTTGCAGTCTATAAGCCTTTTTATAGACGATTTCCAAATGTGGCAGCCTATGCCTTTGTATAGGCTGATTCGAAAAAGAAAACGCAAAAATTACAGGTTTTTTACGATTGATAGCAATTGCTTTATTTCGATGTTACTGTACAACTAAAAACGAACAGAAATTCTAACAAATTCTTTAAAGTAAAAAGAAGAGACAAAATCATCTTCATTATGATGATCATTAGTAAGGGTTGGTCCCCATACAAAAAAAAAAGTTGCACCGGTCACCCCCTAGTTTTGAAGAGTATGTAGACACAATTTCGGGGCAACCAAAATTTTTTTTTTCTGTGCACCCTACATGGCGCCCTTTTAATTTTATTATCCCACGTAGGAACTTGATGTCCCATCGTAACGACATGCATATCGTTGTTCGAGTTGTGACAAGGGCTACATTTCGTCCATAGGACACTTTTGACTCCGAAGTCAAATTCGATTAGTGACCTGTGTCATCTCGTTTTCTACCCCCCTAAACGGCAAATATTTTGAATCGCTAATAAAGGCTTTTAAAAATAATGAAACCTTTGCTTTTGAAGTACCCACTTACATTCATAAACAAAAACGTTACATATGTTTCAAAATTACAAAAGACATACAGAGGTAAAATTCGACAATTTGCTTTTGACGTCGTTTTCTGTCTCTCTCACACACACGAAAAACCCACTCAGGTGAATGCACGTTCAATGGCCCAGTATGAATGAAATAGTACGAGAATGGTATTTTTGTAACTGTTTGCTTATTTTTTATATGCGATCTAAATAAACTCAATTTTTGCTTCACTGATGTTCCGTCAAAGTCAACGTAAAAACTAGACGTCCAAAATTAGGAGTGAGATTGTTATCTTTGCTGTTAATGTCAAAAAGTTCAAATATTAAAAAAGTTGACAGTGAAATATTATGTTTTACGGAAGTGCAAAATAGTATCGAATTGAATTCTAAATCGGATGAAAAATGATGTTCGACGCGTGTGAAATTGATAGAACACAATTACCTACAAATCGCCACGTGATTCAGTATTTTCTTTATTTGAAGGAAAACTATCCTAAAAAGAATGGAAGTTTGTCAGCCTACATACATGCTGTGACTAAAGTTTTATGTGAATTGTGGGAAAATACTAGTATTCCAATTGTGGGGAAAACTACAATTAGAAAATCTTTAGTGGGCCTTCGGGATAAACGCTTTCAAATCGTTAAGAAACCATCTAGATATGTAGAATGCGAGTGGAATAAATTATTCAGAATTTCTCAATGCAAGTGCAACATTGAATTTAAAAAAGAATGTAGATGTCCGGAAAATAAAAAGGTTCCTACAGCTATGAAGGGCTTTTTAATTGATCAGTGCAGATCGAGGACACTAAATTTCCACCATATCCAGACATACAAATGACCGACTTGAGCGTATGTTCTACTCCATTTCAGTCATCTTCTTGTACGCTTGAATATGATCCAAGTTCAATGAATGAAAGTGATTCTGAAAATCAGAATACCGATATTGATCCTATCAATAGAAAACTTAAGGTATCAGACATATCTCTACAAAATTACGCACTGGCATTGGATCGCACTGATACATCAGATAGGTATGGATCTTTACTTGCCACAACTTTAATAAAAGACATGGAATTGTCGATATCGAAAAAAGCTAATGAATATTCTAGAGTTGTTTGTGAGAAAATATTGGCCTACCTCGACGGACTTATCATCGACAAAAACAAAATACAGAGGGAACGGTACAAATACAGAAAAGAGTTCAGAGACGCAGCGACGAGATTGTAAAGTGCATATCGTATGACGGAAAAAAGAGATATAACTTTAAAAAAACAAATAATTGTGCATCTCAGGAAAAAAACTGAAGAGCACATAACAATTGTAAAGGAGCCTGGATCCAAATTCGCCGGATATGCAACACCGGTTAATGGTACTGGGGATGAAATTCACAATGCAATATTACACTTCCTCAATTCTGAATGCTATACTTTAAGTTGTTTAGTTGCTATATGTTGCGATGGAACTGCAGTAAATACGGGTTGTAAAACTGGAGTGAACGCATGTATGGAGAAATACTTGCAACGCCCATTGCAGTGGAATATCTCTTTCATTTCAACGAGCTTCCACTTAAAAATTTGCTGACGAAATTGTGTGGCAAGCAGGTCGGTCCAGGCGTTTGGCCTGGTGAGTTTGGATCAGAACTTTTATCATGTAACCAGTATCCGGTAAGTTTGCAACTTTTCCTCACATGAGATTTTATATGCGTAAAAACACAAACGATCTAAAGATTGCACAATATTTTTCTTATAAAAAATTTAATTTGCATATATTGCGATTTTCCCACTAATTATTTTAAGGTCGCAAATGGCTTTCAACCAATTTCTATGGGGCCTATGCCAGATAATATAGACAATTGGAACATCCGTAGCGATCAATCCTACCTATTTCGCATGGTTGTCGCTGTTAACAATGGTAGATGTGATGATAGATTAGCTAGCCAGAATCCAGGGCCAGTAAGTACTGCACGATGGTTAACGACGGCCTCTCGAATACTTCGCCTTTACGTGTCTAAGAGACAACCGACAGCAGTGTTGCAAAATTTGGCGGAGTTTGTAATGAAAGTTTATGCACCCTTTTGGTTTTTAGTTAAGAGCCAACCCCAATCAATACATGGAAGTCGGCACTTTTTTAAATACCTACTTTGCATCCGACAATTACCTATGAATATCCAATTGATAATTCGCCCAACTATTGCACATAATAGTTATTATTTGCATCCCGAGAATATACTACTCGCTATGATTACTGATACTGACGAGGCAATACGATTTAAAGGCTATGAATCCATACGAACAGCTCGGATAGAACAATCCCCAAATATTCGGGAATTTAAAGTTCCAAAACATAATATCAATTATGAATGTACCAATTACACTGAAGCAATTAATTGGGATAATTTATCAATAACAGAACCACCATGCCTGATTTTCCATACGGAAGAACAATTAGTACGATATCAATATTCATCTGACGAAGTTATTGACATACCAGGTAATAACGTACAAATATAATATATTAAACAAAAAAATATTTATTTAAATTACAATACCTTGATTATTTTATAGATTTTCAGTGCCACTCACAAAATACAGAACGTTTTGTGCAGACTGTCAATGAATCAGCAAGTAAGGTTATTGATGAAAATCGGATGGGATATATGGGATATATATTTTCCAAAATAAGAAGTAGAGAGCGTTATAGCAAACTGGATTCTCGTCAGGATTATATTTGATGCCACGAATACCTTTTTCTATTAATAATTATGTTTATTATATGTTTATGAAAAAATATAAAACGTAAAAGGAAAAATACCGATTTTCAAATGCCTATTCTTGTATTGCAAAATAAGTAAGTCACAAATTAAATTTGACCGTGGGTTACAAACTAACGTATCGAAAAATACTATACTCGTACTACTTTGGAGTAGCGTAGGGTGCATGGGAAAACAAAGTGATTTTATTATGAAATTATACCTTTGACAGATTTAACGTTTGGTAACACCATAATCATGCAAATTTCATTCTTTTATACTGGTCTAAACCGTGCTACTGAACGTGCATTAACCTGAGTGGGGTTTTCGTGTGTGTGAGAGAGGCAGAAAACGACGTCAAAAGCAGATTGTCGAATTTGATCTATGTATGCCTTTTGTAATTTTGAAACGTATGTAACTTTTTTGTTTATGAATGTAAGTGGTTACTTCAAAAGCAAAAGTTTCATTATTTTTAAAAGCCTTTATTTGCGTTTGAAAATATTTGCCGTTTAGGGGGGTAGAAAACGAGATGACACAGTTCACTTATCGAATTAGACTTCGGAGTCAAAAGTGACCTATAGACGAAATGTAGCCCTTGCCACAACTCGAACAACGATATACGATCGGACATCAAGTGCCAACGTAGGATAATAAAATTAAAAGGGCACCATGTAGGGTGCACAGAAAAAAAAATTTTTGTTGCCCCGGAATTGTCTCTACATACTCTTCAAAACTAGGGGGTGACCGGTGCAACTTTTTTTTGCGACCCACTCTAATGATCATAATCTCATTAGACAGAACCGCTAGAAATATTAATATTCATATTTTATGGTGCATTACATTTTATTGTTGTAAGCGACAACTAGTTTTGGCAATTGATGTACACGAATATACATATCAATATACATACATACATATTGATGCATGGGCGATGAAATGTCTGTATGTTTTATTGCTGGTACGGGCGCTGCTACTATTGCTCTACCATTTCTGCTACTGCGATTTATTGCAATCCTGGTATATGGGCATTTATCCAATGTCGAATGCGACATTCGTACGCATTCAACGTAAAAAAAAAATATGCCAAAACTTTATTTCATTTTCACAAAAGGGGAAACTTATAGCTCTTAACTAGCACTGTAATTGGTGCTAAAGATAATTTTGGCCAATGGTTCGATTTCAAGATAATTACAAAAAACTAAGACATTCGCATGCGACAGAAACAGAAGTCGCTTTCAAAACAAACAAATCAAACACTGATTTCAGCGAAACCTGAAGGAATATTTTAATGCGACCAATTTTAAAATGTTATGCATTGATGTATATTAATAATGTTTTATTATTTTATTCAAAAATATGAAGTACTTTATTTTTTATTTAATTTTAATCACATACGCATGCGACATTTTATCCCATTATTTTTTTAGGTTTATTTTTTACTTTTTATGCAACTAGACATCAAAAAGGTTGATAATAAATAATTTTTAATATATTCAATATATTTATTTTCACAACAAAAAGTATTTTTCTTATATTCTTTAAATATAAATCGAGATTTAAAAGATAATCATTAATTAAAACATAACATGTAATACAAATGTTTAAAACATAAATTTTGGAATTGTTCGACTTTGCACTCGAATATTTCAAAATGTGTTATGAATAAATGTAGTTTTTGGAAAAATTAGCTTTTGATAGATACTATATTAAAAGTGGCAAAACAACATACTTTTATAGACTTTAAATTTTTTGGTTGCGGTTGACATCACTTTGGAAATGCCTTTATATATAATGCAAACTTGAACATTTTCAGCAAAATTAATGAAATTTACAAAAAGCATATCTGTATATGAAATATGTTAACTTAAAATACGCTTCTGTCACATGGAACTTTATTCATTTAGTTTGTCCTCCGACCAGCGACTTCATATCACACTGGTATTAGTCATTCTCGGATTCCCATTTGAGTTGAATCATACACATTTCAACGAAAAGTTTCCTTTGATGTTCGAGTTTTTGTGTTCCTTCCATATTCTACTTATTTACTTTAGCTATGATTTGTTTGTGTTCCAGTGAAAGAGTATCTGAATATTAAAATTATGAATGGATTGGTTTTTCATTTTGCTCCTAGCAGACATGACACACAAACATGGCTGTAAGTAGTAAATAAGTAATGCGTCCCTTTTAAGTTGAATACTCCGCATACCCCAACCATCCACCATGCAGTCTGAACTGTTCACCCTTTTACATCCACAGTTGCTTGACGTAAAATTTGCAGAATGGGAAAACATCTTTAATTCCGTTGTGATGGTTGCCTGTGAAATAGTTTGATAAATTATTGGCAATTTCGTTTAGTTGCCACATAAATCAGTTAAACCCCAGCATTTGGCATTGAGTACGAATAGATTTAATTAATAGAGCAGATATTTGTGGCAGAGCTCGGGTGTACTTTGGCGGTTGCCACTGATTCCTTGCTCATGGCGAGTACGTGGGTGTGGTTGTTCTGCGTAAGGAGTGGATGTGTAAACTAATTAAATTCGGATTTAGAAATAACAACTGTTCGGATTAGGAACTTTAGGCTCGTTAAAATTAATAGCTACGAAGCTAAATCCGGGTAGCAGCGATAGCCGAAGGAAACAAATATACATACAAGTGAATATTCTTCACGTTCGCGAGTTGATTACAAAGTATGAAGAATTTTTGGCAGCAGGTCCTCAAAGTTGTCAATTGCCGCAAGCACTTTGTGAAAGAGTTAGATCTGTAATCAGTTTTCTTCGATCACTGGCGACAAGGACAATCGCTATCACCCTATTTTTCTTTACCTAGTTCTTTATAAATACAAAAATTACATATATGTATATCAAAATGGAAAAATGTTTGTATGTATAGGTACTAATGTATGTGCTTTATATAATCTGAAACCACTGGACCGATTTTAATTGTTTTTCTTTTGTTTAAAAGCCATATCGTCAAAGATGGGTTTCGAAAAAAAAAATTAAAAGTGGTGGGGGGGTCAAATGTTGGCGGGGCATTATTTAAAATTCGAATATCTCAGAAAGTGTTGCTACAAGACAAACGAAATTTGGAACACACGTTAGTGGAGTTATTATTTAAAAAATCAATAAAATTTGGCAGGATCGGATAAGTGCATGTTGCAAAAGAGGGCATAGAATTTCTTATCTCAAGAACTATTGACCGTAGAAGACCGAAATTTGGATTGTAAGTTATTGGAGTCGGTATTAGTAATTTCACCAAGAGTGGAAGGGATAGAATAAGTGGGCGTGCATTATATAAAAATCGAATATCTCAGAATGTGTTGATCATAGAAGAACGAAATTTGGAACACACGTTAGTGGAGTTATTATCTAAAACTTCAATGAAGATTGAGAGGATCGGATTAGTGGGCGTAGCAGAAGTGGTATTGATAAACATTTATCATCTCAGAAACTATTGACCGCAGAAGAACGAAAATGAGATAGTAAGTTATTGCGGTGAATAATAGTACTTTCAACAAAAGGGCGGGATAGAAATAGTGGGCGTGGCATTATCTAAAATTGGGATATCTCAGAATGTGTTGATCGTAGAAGAACGATAATTGGAACTCACGTTATTCGAGTTACTATCTAAACCTTTAACAAAAATTGGCAGGATCGGATTAGTGAGTGTGGCAGTAGTGGGCGTAGCATTAGTTAAAAATGTAGCATTAGTTACACATCTATTATATCAGAAACTATTGACAGTAGAAAAACGAAATTTTGACAGTAAGTTATTGGAGTCAATATTAGTACTTCCACTAAAAGTGGGAGGGATAAAGTAAGTGGGCATGTCAATATTTAGAATTCGAATATCTTATAATATATTGATCGTAGAAGATCGAAATTTGAAATATACGTTACTAGAGTTGTCATATAAAAAGTGGGTTGGACCGGATTATTGGCTGTGGCACAAGTAGGCGCAGCATTAGTTAAAAATATATTAGCTTATAACTATTGACCTTAGAAGAACGAAATTTGGATTATATATTATTGGAGTCAATATTAGTAGTTTCAACAAAAGTGGGCAGAATAGTGTAAGTGGGTGTTGCAATATTTAATCTATATATGCATATAAACACAACAAATGTTATAAAAATGTCCGTTGTGGACGATGCACCCCAAACCGGTTTAATTAAAATGAGATATCTGGAGAACAATTTCACGAATCATCCTGAAAATTGGTATGGGTGCATTGACTCAGCATAGTGCGTGACTCAAGAGAGAATTGGCGAATTTGAAAAGGTGGGCGTTCTATTATTAAGAACGAAATACATCGGGAACCAATGCCTTGAAATTTGGCACATTCGCACATAAGTGCAATATGACGCTGAAGCTTTGATTAACCATCTCGCAGTATATTAGAATATGCGTGAACTAACCGACCTGTAGTAAATTTAAATATTTCTACAGATATCTATGAATCTCAATGGAGAAAATGCCGCTAATAAAATAAGAGGAATTCTTCGGAGACGACATTACGATCAATTTACGAGGGTTGTTATTTTTATTTCGGGTCCAGCAATAAAAAAAACAATCATTTATCATTGGAAACTGTTGGATCTGACTTCTCTTATTGTTTATTGAATCTTATTTTTTCGAACACTGTTGGCAAACGTTCCACATGACTGTGCCACATGACCAGTAATGCCGAAAAAACGCGATCAATTACTTCGATGTGCTTCTTCCACGAATTTTGATGGATTTGGCACGTCTTGAAAGACCTATGCGGTCAATTGCTGCTTTTTTCTGGCTCATATGCATAGATCCTGATTCGTCACCTGTGACGATATTATACACTGCATTTGAGCTCGAACGGTTGTATTTTTTCAAAATTTCTTTGCTCCAATCGGAAGGAGCCTTTTTTGAGCATTCGTCAAATTATGTGGGATCTAAGGAGAATGAACATTCAATATCATATTGAAGCTTGTCCTACTAATGCCCAGGGATGCCTCAATCTCACGGTATGTCACATGTTAGTCTTGCTTTATCAGTTCATGCACAGCATCGATGGTTGCCGGAAAAACGACCGAAGTTGGACGACCTTTACGAAATTCATCCCGGAGCGAACGGCGTCCGAGACTAAACTCTTGGTAATAGCGACTTACAGTGGATTTTTATGGTGCTTCATCACCAAAACTAAATCGGGGGAACATATATATGGGGGCTACATCTAAATCTGAGCCGCTTCCCGGATTTAACAATGTAAATTCATGTTATAAGAAACCTCTTTCTGACGAATATCGTACTGATCGTATAAAATATACAGTTTCTAAAGCGCTTATATGTCAAATCGGGTGTAACATATATATGGGGTCTATATCTAAATATGAACCGATTTTGGCAGTGTTCATTCATGTAATAAGAAAACTCTCTTCCGAGTTTCTTAATGATCGGATATAAAATACGGTTTCTACAGCGCTTACATGTCAAATCCGGTGTAACAAATATATGTGGGCTAAAAATAAAACCCTCTCTGCCGAATTTTGTACTGATCGGATATAAAATACGTTTTCAGCAACGCTTATATGTCAAATCGGGTGTAACATATATACGAGGACTATATCTAAATCTGAACCAATTTCCCCCGAATTTGGCATGTTCATTCATGTAAAAAGAAAACTCTCTCTGCCGAATTTTGTACATATCGGATAACAAATACCGGTTCAACAACGCTTATATATCAAATCGGGTGTAACATATATATGGGGGCTATATGTAAATCTGAACCGATTTTGACCAATTTTAATAGGGATCGTCCTTGGGCCAAACAAGAGCACTGTGCTAAATTTAATCACCATCAGAACATAAATACGACCTGCACTTTGATTACAACGATATATCTACAGACGGACGGACATGGTTAAATCGACTCAGGAAGTGATTCTAAATCGATCGGTATAATAAACGATGGGTATATCTTCTATCCTTTTAGGTGTTACAAACAAATGCACAATCTTATAATAACCTGGACCTCCAGTGTGGTGTAGGGTATAAACATATTTATACCCTACAGGGCCGTTCGCAGGATTTTGTTTTGGGGAGGCAGTTTTCACATATGCACCAATTTGTTTTATTAAAAATCAATGATTGGCATTTTGAATGCATATACATATATTTATAGTGATTAACATACAAAAATACTTAGGTAATATTTTCATTAGAAATTGTATTAATTTAAATCATATATTAATTGTATTAATGTTTTAATAAATTGACTCGACGAGGCGAAATAAAAAATTCGTCAAATACTGAGTTAACATCTACTGGAATGTCTCGATGAATGTTCAGGGAAGCCAATCCATTTAAACGATTTCACAGGAAACTCCGCCATCACTGTCAATATTTTGTGAACGTTTGGAAATGCTTCTATATTACATATATCAAGAGCTTCCAGGGAATTTCTGACATTCTCCGCTTCAATTCTTCTTCTCCAAAGCTTCACTTCACTAATCCACACTTCAAAAGAACTATCAGGCAAAATTGATGAATATTTTTCAAATAATTGTATACAATTTTCTTCATTTATTGCCATGTTAGGTGGAAAGACATTGGAAATTTGACGGTGTTTCAAATAGCGATCTTCGAGATGAGTGATGAATAAATCTAGATATGGAATATAGGTCGAAATCTTGTAATATTCTTCAGTATTTGTTGTATCAACATTGCAACGATGAATTTGTCGGGCCGCAATCCTAGTTTTCTTGATTTGAATGTCTTGTTCTTCTCAAAATATTTTAATAGACGAAAAAATCGCTCCAAAATTGTGAGTACAATTTTCGCGCTTGTCCGTCAATTCCTTTTTCGTATTTTCTGCTAGATGGACGGCTTCAGATAAATCTTGATTTTCACTTTGAAGAACGCGACTTAATGATAATGCCACGCAGTGAACTGTATGAACTACGTGGACAGAAACTGGAAAATCCAACGTTTTTATAGCCATCAACAACTGAAATGCAGATGTTGTAGTTTTCTGATCAGACCAGGTGGCGTAGATGCATTCCAAAGCCTCGATAACGGCTACTTGTAGGTGAAGATATATTTCAACAGACTCATGTTGTTGTACCCCTCGAGTTGCGCAATACCGCTTTAATTTTTGCTTTTTATCATCACGGAGATTGCTGTTGTTAGAAATTGCTTCTTGAAGAGCTATTTGCCTTTTAGGATATTGAAAAAAGTGGTATATGGTTTGGATAGTGCCGAGACAATTTCTTATTGGGACTACTTTGAATGAGTAACTTGCAGCCAAGTTGAAGCTGTGAGGTGCACAATGTGAATACTGTGCTAAGCTGTACTTTTCTTGGATATATGCTTGCGCCCCATGAAATTCTCCGTTCATTGCTCTTGCACCGTCTTTGCATTGCCCAAATAAATACTCACAATCAATACCAGAAGTTTTGAGAAAATGTAGAATAACATCAGCCAAACCTTTTCCATCGAACTGTTTTGTTGGGACGAAACTCAAAAAATCTTCGCAAATTTTATATCGCCCATCGTTTTCGTTAAAGTACCGGATACACATTGAAACTTTCTCAACCCCTGAAATATCAGCTAATTCGTCCGCCATGACGGTGAAAGCATTGGAATTATTGATTCTCTTCATAAGTTGTCGGTGTATAAGAGTGTGACAAATACTTATAATTTCATTTTGAACCCGATTGCTTATATACATTGCGTTTCGTGGTGAATTTGTCAATTGACTATACAAATTTGAATCCGTTATCGTCCGATACCTTAGCAAGGCTCTAAAATTGCCATCATTTTGAATAGTTTCATTTGAATCGATTCTGCCTGTATCACAACTTCCTCTTAGTGCTAATCGTTGTCGACAACAAAGGACTACTGTTTGAACTATTGCTTACAAATGCTTTCTATTTTCGTTTACGACCTGCTTTTCCCGACTTTGTAATTGTTTATCGATGGACGCTGTGGCTTGCTTTTCTAAATTAGATCTCATTTCAGCTTTCAATACACTGTTTCTATGGTATTCGAGTGATGAGTGGTGGCGAAATACGTCCAGGGCTTTTTCCAATTATTAAATACGTCCCTAGGAGCATATAAGACACATGTTTTACAGAAAGCACCGACTTGATTCGCAGAGTACGCCAACCATTTATATTTTCACCAAGAAAGTTGGAATTTTAAACTTCTTTGCCCAGTCACTGGAAAACTATAATTATCTGGAGGAATCCAGATTTTTTCCTAAAGACCTTCTATATAGTCGATACTCTCTGAAGCTGACTTGTTCACGAATAAACTTATATCATATGGTGATACTTCGTTTGGGTTACTGGAAGCTCTATAGTTTGATGTAGTTGGCTTTTCCATATGGCCATCATTCGTTTCGACGGGCAAATTGCATCTCTGTGGATCCTTAATCATGAAGAATATTCAGAAAAATTCATTGTAGATATAGTAATAATCATTGCGGACGTTTAAGTATTTCGTTATTTACACATACACATATTATAAAAAATGATTACATATATGTTTTTTCTTCTTACGTCATCCTCCTCAATTCTTTGCCTTTTATTAAAATATTGTCGAATATCCATCCTGTTGTAGCACTTTTACGAATTGAACACGTGTTCACCGCACTTATTTAAATTGAACTAAACGTTAGTATTGTGTATGTTTACAATGTGTAAATGTACAATGCACTTGGGCATACACAATGAAATCTACATGGTACTACCTATTCCTACTGTCTTTAACGCTGCTCTAATTGTATATATACTACAAAACGTAAATTCTTAATAATAATTGGC
This sequence comes from Eudasyphora cyanicolor, assembly GCA_963930755.1. NCBI lineage: Eukaryota > Metazoa > Arthropoda > Insecta > Diptera > Muscidae > Eudasyphora > Eudasyphora cyanicolor. Next base: position 100,533,086 of record OZ005737.1, read on the forward strand.
ACGAATAATACATTTTAAATATTACAATTTTATTCAATGATTTAATAGTTTTGTGCTATTTTAAACTAAAATGTCTTGTTCATTATTAACAATTCCATCATCAAAACTGTCAAAAATGTTCTGATTATTTTTGTCTGAAAAATATATTTATATATTATTGAATAATTTTATTATAATTATTTAATCTTTATAAAACATATTCACAGGATGAACTTCGTAATGGAATCCACATATAAATTTTTCTGTAATATAAATTATACTTTATAGCCTTTCAAATAAAGCACATATTTGCAGTTTCTTAGGTGTACAACTTTTTTATTTAAAAGGAGGTAATTTTTGAGATAAAACTCCGAAAACAGTCAAAACTTTAAAGTAAACAACGGTTACATTTTTAGTCTTTGATTTAGTTTTTGGAACATGAAAAACATTTTAACCGTTAAAATCAGTAGTAAAATTTTTTAATTACAAATCGTTTTTGGGGTGGGGGGAGGTTGGTTTGAACCCCCAACCACTCTGCGCACGGGCCTGATACCCTACACCACACGGTGGTACAGGTTGTTATAACTTTGTTTATTTGTTTGTAACGCCCAAAAGGAGAAGTAATAGACCCATCGTTTATTATACCAATCGACTAGAATCACTTTCTGAGTTGATGTAGCTATGTCCGTGCGTCTGTACATGTACATTCTTGTAATCAAAGTACAGGTCGCAACTATGGTCCGATCTCAATGAATCTTTGCACTTATTTTTCTTTTGGCCTAAGGATGATCCCGATTGAATTTGGTAGAAATCGGTTCAGATTTACGTATAGCTCTCATATATATATACCTCCGATTTGGCACATATGTACTCTATAAGCAACATTTTTTAACATTTTTTTTTTAAAAATTGGCAGAGATAAGTGTGTAACACTTAAAAAACAATACTACATTTGAGGAAAATCGATTCCAATTCGGTTCAGATTTGTATATAGTCCCCACATATACGTTACACCCGATTTGATATTTAAGCGCTGCAGAAACTCTTAATTATACCCAATCAGTAATAAATTCGGCAGAAAGAGAGAAAGAGCACTGAGCAGTGATGGCTGACAACAATGTGTGGGACAGCGAAACAGTGGGAGAAACTACCAAGATAATGTGGCGTGGCCCAAATGAAAAGAAAACAAGTAGTTTTCCAGAACTTAACAAGATCTTCATTTGTAAGATGATTTTACGCCGATCTGTATAATAAACTATTTGTCTATCTCTTAAAGTCAAATATACTGTACCGCAGTGCGGTGCACATTGGGAGGAATTAAACAAGTAAGAAAGTTCAGTCGGATAAACCGACATACGAATCTCAACGCCTTGAGTCCCAAAAAAAATATTAGTAAAAGTATTTTTTTTTCTTAATTAAATAACATTTAATAACTTTAAAGAATGTACTGGTATTAAAGTTAAAAGATGTTTAGTTTTGGTACAAATTTATGTTCTTTTTTAGCAAGTAAGTTTTTAGTTAAGTTATTCATAAGATTCAATCCAAATAAAAAGCAAAAAATTTAAATTTCTGTGTTTTAGTTTTTTTCCGTTTCTTTAAAGAAGAAACTCTTTAACTGGAGCAGTTGGCCACTGCACACTGGTCCCAAATCCAAATTGTTTGGCATAAATTCAAATTTTTTTTTTTTTTTTATAAAACTTTTATTAACGTTTATTGCTTAAGTTAGGCTACAAAGATATGGTTTTAGCTAACCTTACGTATAGAAGTTATGTATTTTTATAAAGAAAAGAACATTGAGAATAATCAAAGGGTGCATATTTTTGGAGAAAGAAAAGTTAAAAAAACCTTCAGTAAATAAAAAAAGAGCGTTTTAACAAACCAAATTTTTATGTTATGAAGGAGATCGGTTTATCTAAAATTACATGGAATTTGCATTTATTATCTAGGATACAATTCTTGGATTAAATGATTTTCGTTAACAGAACAGAAATAAATTTTTCTGTTAAAGTGTTTATTCTCTGCAAAATAAGATTAGTATTGCTTAATTCGTGGAGTCGTTTTGTACTGAAGTGCCATGGCAAATTAAGCATAATTTTTATACCCTACTCCACACTGTGGTACAGGTTATTATAAGTTTGTTTCACGGCAGATGTTTGTAACACCTGAAAATAACACAGCTAGACCCACCTTAAAGTATACCGATCGACTCAGAATCACTAGCTGAGTCGATTTAACCATGTCTGTCCGTCCGTCCGTCTGTCTGTCCATGTAAAGTTGTTCGTCGACTACAGGTCGCAATTTCACTCCGATCGTTCTGAAATTTTGCAGCTTAGAGTATTTCGCAGCTGTAAAGATCCCTGTCGAATTTGGTTGAAATCGGTTCAGATTTAGATATAGCTCCCATATATATCTTTCGTCCGATTTGTCCCTTTAGTCCTATAGAAGCTGTATTTTACATCGTTTTGAAATTTAGAATGGTAGAGTTTCTTGATCCATGAACCAACATTGCCGAATTTGAAGAAAATCGGTTAAGATTTAGCTATAGCTCCCATATATATGTTTCGTCCGATTTTGTTCTTTAGTCCTGTAGAAGCTGTATTTTACATCCGATCGTTTTGAAATTTAGAATGGTAGAGTTTCTTGATCCATGAACCAACATTGCCGAATTTGAAGAAATCGGTTAAGATTTGGTTGAAATCGGTTCAGATTTAGATATAGCTCCCATATATATCTTTCGTCCGATTTGTCCCTTTAGTCCTATAGAAGCTGTATTTTACATCCAATCGTTTTGAAATTTAGAATGGTAGAGTTTCTTGATCCATGAACCAACATTGCCGAATTTGAAGAAAATCGGTTAAGATTTAGCTATAGCTCCCATATATATGTTTCGTCCGATTTTGTTCTTTAGTCCTGTAGAAGCTGTATTTTACATCCGATCGTTTTGAAATTTAGAATGGTAGAGTTTCTTGATCCATGAACCAACATTGCCGAATTTGAAGAAATCGGTTAAGATTTGGTTGAAATCGGTTCAGATTTAGATATAGCTCCCATATATATCTTTCGTCCGATTTGTCCCTTTAGTCCTATAGAAGCTGTATTTTACATCCAATCGTTTTGAAATTTAGAATGGTAGAGTTTCTTGATCCATGAACCAACATTGCCGAATTTGAAGAAAATCGGTTAAGATTTAGCTATAGCTCCCATATATATGTTTCGTCCGATTTTGTTCTTTAATCCTGTAGAAGCTGTATTTTACATCCGATCGTTTTGAAATTTAGAATGGTAGAGTTTCTTGATCCATGAACCAACATTGCCGAATTTGAAGAAATCGGTTAAGATTTGGTTGAAATCGGTTCAGATTTAGATATAGCTCCCATATATATCTTTCGTCCGATTTGTCCCTTTAGTCCTATAGAAGCTGTATTTTACATCCAATCGTTTTGAAATTTAGAATGGTAGAGTTTCTTGATCCATGAACCAACATTGCCGAATTTGAAGAAAATCGGTTAAGATTTAGCTATAGCTCCCATATATATGTTTCGTCCGATTTTGTTCTTTAGTCCTGTAGAAGCTGTATTTTACATCCGATCGTTTTGAAATTTAGAATGGTAGAGTTTCTTGATCCATGAACCAACATTGCCGAATTTGAAGAAAATCGGTTAAGATTTAGCTATAGCTCCCATATATATGTTTCGTCCGATTTTGCTCTTTAGTCCTGTAGAAGCTGTATTTTACATCCAATCGTTTTGAAAATTACAATGGTAGAGTTTCTTGATCCATGAACCAGCATTGCCGAATTTGAAGAAAATCGGTTAATATTTAGATATATCCCATACATATCTTTCGTCCGATTTGACCCTTTAGTCCTATAGATGCTGTAGTTTACATACAATCGTTTTGATATTTAGAATGGTAGAGTTTATTGATCCATGGACTAACATAGCCGAATTTGAACTGTGTTACAGGGTATTATTTAAGTATAAAATGTCCCAAAAGTATTTAGGTAAACAATTTATACATGAATTACAAAATTTATATTTCAGAGTTATTCAATATTACGACAGTGGTGTAGGGTATTATATAGTCGGCCCCGCCCGAATTTAGCCTTTCCTTACTGGTTAATATTTTGTTTTGACAAATTTGAATTTTTTAATGTGAGTTTTGACACATACTCCCCACACTGGACAAGCATATAAAGCGATTGCCTGAAAAATTAATTTAAGAATACTAATTTTATTTTCAAAGCTCAGTTGGGATTTGCGATTTATTAAGGGATACAGAAGTTTGATACCTATATTCATTTTATTTAAGATATATGAGACATGGTTTTTGAAAGTCAATCCTGTATTTAGAAATACCCCTAGATAATTCACAGAGTTCGACCATTCAATATCATTTCCGAACATCGTTAAGTTTGAATGTGGTATATAACAAGATTTTCTTTTTTTCGTGAAAAATATAGCTTGGGAATTAGTGGCATTTATTTTAATTTTCCATTTAATAGAGTATTTAACAATTTTCTCTAGCGACATTTGCATACAAAAAAAGGCGTATTCACAGTTTTCAATTTGTGGGACATCGGAGATGTAAATAATGTAAAGTAATGGGCCAAAAACAGAACCTTGAGGTACTCCAGCCGGAATGTTCAAAAGAAGAAAAGTATTGAAACTTCATACATGCACTAAAGTGTGATAAATTTTTAAGGCATGTGTTTTGTATGTTGTCTAAACCAGACGATTTTTTAGTCTTGATGTTTTTAATTATGTTCTTTATAGCCGTAACAGGCACCTCAACATACATATCTGGAGTTGTGCAGAGTGAGTTATAGAAAATAGCGAGAGTATCCTTAACTTGTTCTTCTGTTTCCTGACATCTGACATTGTTTTTGATGATTTGATAGGAACTCTGGCAAACATTTTGGATTTTGAATTTATTTCTGCAACGTTACAATTCGGGTCAGTAATTGGAGGAATGTTTGATATTTTCTTCTTTAGCATCTTAGAAATATTCCAAAAAGGTTTGGAACGAGAGTCCAAGTTTTTAATTCTGTCATTCCAACCCGAATTTCCAAAACAACATATTTCGTACTTTACAAGCCGATCATATTCCTTATATACTTTAAGATCATTTCGGTGGTGGTATCTATGCCACTGTTGTCTAAAATAGTTTCTTTTTTTAATAGAATCTAATATATGAATAGATAATTTCTCAAACTGTTACCTTTTGTTGTCTTAGGCGTGCTAAAATCGATGGCCGACAAAATAGAATTACTGACGTATTCATTACATTCGTTGTGCTTTGTTTTTCATTGTGCTTGTAATTTCGTTTGTGAATAAGGAATTTTGGGACAGGGAAGTAAGGATGAGTGAATTATAATTTCTCCAATCCGTTTTATGATAATCATATACAAGATTTTGATGTCTAGACACAGTAGATGACTTAATGCAAAACAAAACAGGTAAGTGATCTGAGTTTAACGAATTGGTTGCTCCATTAAGTAGGAAGCATTTGTTAAAATTAGATCAATTGTAGATGGCTTGCACCTTGAGGAACTAAGAATATGTGTGTGATTTTGTGGGAAATGGATTGTAAATGGGTAGAAGTGTTTTAAGCCTGACAGAATATTTCCCCAAGAATTTGCTCTGAAACACCCCCAATCTTTATGCTTGCTATTTAGGTCTCCAGATATACAATAGTTTCCTCCTACGTTTAAAAGTTTTCTAAGATCGCTTTTATATTCAGATTGTGTAGAGTGTTTTTGAGCGACCACCAGGGAAATACACTCCAACAATCTTTACTATTTCTTTGTCATTTAAGAAAAAATCAACAACAACATTTTCAATTAATTTATTATTGACACCATTTACGCGACGACACTTTAAAGATTTATGTATAGCAATAGCGACACCGCCACCTCTTCTATTTGTACGATCATGTCGAAAACATTTATATAAATGATGACTAAACATACATATCTTTCACTTTAAGCCATGTCTCGGTTAATATACAAATATCAATCTTTTAATGAGCTAAGTAGTCAAATAAATCATACTTTTTTTCGCGAAACTTGCATTCCATAACATAATATTAATTTTAGCATTCATGATTATACATAAATATTAGAATATGAGTATAAATATTTAATAGTTAGTAGTCTTTAGATTTACATTATCTTAGTTGAGTAATCATCTCGATAGTGAGTTGAGATATCTGATTTTCAGTAAATAAATCGTTGTTGCTGCGAAGTTTCGAACTAAAGGGTCCGCCAAATAACTTTTTTTTTGAAAATGCTATAAAAAACCAGTAAGGAAAGGCTAAAGTCGGGCAGGGCCGACTATATAATACCCTACACCACTCTCGTAATATTGAATAACTCTGATGTATAAATTTTGTAATTCATGTATAAATTGTTTACATAAATTTACTTTTGGGACATTTTATACTTAAATAATGCCCTGTACCATAGTGTGGTGTAGGGTATAAAAACGATTGGATTTAAAGAGCCAAATCGGATGAAACATGTATATGGGATCTATATTTAAAGCTTAACCGATTTTCTTCAAATTCGGCAATGTTGGATCATGGATCAAGAAACTCTACCATTCTAAATTTCAAAATGATGTAAAATACAGCTTCTACAGGACTAAAGAGCAAAATCGGACGAAACATATATATGGGAGCTATAGCTAAATCTTAACCGATTTTCTTCAAACTCGGTAATGTTGGTTCATGGATCAAGAAACTCGACCATTCTAAATTTCAAAATGATTGGATGTAAAATACAGCATCTACAGGACTAAAGAGCAAAATCGGACGAAACATATATATGGGAGCTATAGCTAAATCTTAACCGATTTTCTTCAAATTCGGCAATGTTTGTTCATGGATCAATAATCTCTACCATTCTAAATTTCAAAACGATTGGATGTAAAATACAGCTTCTATAGAACTAAAGGGCCAAATCAGACGAAACATATATATGGGAGCTATAGCTAAATCTTCACCGATTTTCTTCAAATTCGGTAGTGTTGGTTCATGGATCAAGAAACTCTACCATTCTAAATTTCAAAATGATTGGATGTAAAATACAGCTTCTACACGACTAAAGAGCAAAATCGGACGAAACATATATGTGGGAGCTATAGCTAAATCTTAACCGATTTTCTTCAAAATTCGGTAATGTTGGTTCATGGATCAGGAAACTCTACCATTCTAAATTTCAAAATGATTGGATGTAAAATACAGCTTCTTCAGGACTAAAGAGCAAAATCGGACGAAACATATATATGGGAGCTATAGCTAAATTTTAACCGATTTTCTTAAAATTCGGCAATGTTGGTTCGTGGATCAAGAAATTCTACCATTCTAAATTTCAAAACGATTGGATGTAAAATACAGCTTTTATAGGACTAAATGGCCAAATCGGACGAAACATATATATGGGAGCTATAGCTAAATCTTAACCGATATTCTTCAAATTCGGTAGTGTTGTTTCACGGATCAAGAAACTCTACCATTCTAAATTGCATAATGATTGGATGTAAAATACAGCTTCTACAGGACTAAAGAGCAAAATCGGACGAAACATATATATGGGAGCTATAGCTAAATCTTAACCGATTTTCTTCAAATTCGGCAATGTTGGTTCATGGATCAAGAAACTCTACCATTCTAAATTTCAAAACGATCGGATGTAAAATACAGCTTCTATAGGACTAAAGGGCAAAATCGGACGAAAGATATATATGGGAGCTATATCTAAATCTGAACCGATTTCAACCAAATTCAATAGCGATCTTAACAGCCGCGAAATACTCTAAACTGCAAAATTTCAGAACGATCGGAGTGAAATTGCGACCTGTAGTCGACGAACAACTTTACATGGACAGACGGACGGACGGACATCGTTAAATCGACTCAGCAAGTGATTCTGAGTCGATCGGTATACTTTAAGGTGGGTCTAGCTGTGTTATTTTCAGGTGTTACAAACATCTGCCGTTAAACAAACTTATAATACCCTGTACCACAGTGTGTTGTAGGGTATAAAAACTACTGAATATTTTCTGAATATTTGAGTTTTTGAGAGGAGCTTTTTCATTTTAGACATGCTGTTAACGCTGTCAACCTGTTCACAGAAAAGCCTCCAGGAGTTACGTTTCGCCGATCTAACGATTTTATTGTATTCAGATTGTTTTGTACGTCGAGCTCTATTGTAAAGTCTGCGGACATCTTTGCCAATCGAGCGAATTTGTCCTGTCATCCAGGGTTTCTCAAAAGCAGATTTCCTTTCTCGAAGTGGGCAACTATATATATAGCTAAATCTTGACCGATTTTTTTCAAATTCGGTAGTGTTGGTTCATGGATCAAGAAACTCTACCATTCTACATTTCAAAATGATTGGATGTAAAATACAGCTTCTACAGGACTAAAGAGCAAAATCGGACGAAACATATATATGGGAGCTATAGCTAAATCTCAACGGATTTTCTTCAAATTCGGCAATGTTGGTTCATGGATCAAGAAAATCTACCATTCTAAATTTCAAAACGATTGGATGTAAAATACAGCTTCTATAGGACTAAAGGGACAAATCGGACGAAAGATATATATGGGAGCTCTCGTAATATTGAATAACTCTGAAATATAAATTTTGTAATTCATGTATAAATTGTTTACATAAATTTACTTTTGGGACATTTTATACTTAAATAATACCCTGTACCACAGTGTGGTGTAGGGTATAAAAACGATTGGATGTAAAATACAGCTTCTACAGGACTAGAGCCAAATCGGATGAAACATATATATGGGAGCTATAGCTAAATCTTAACCGATTTTCTTCAAATTCGGCAATGTTAGTCCATGGATCAAGAAACTCTACCATTTTAAATTTCAAAATGATTGGATGTAAAATACAGCTTCTACAGGACTAAAGAGCAAAATCGGACGAAACATATATATGGGAGCTATAGCTAAATCTCAACCGATTTTCTTCAAATTCGGCAATGTTGGTTCATGGATCAAGAAACTCTACCATTCAAAATTTCAAAACGATTGGATGTAAAATACAGCTTCTATAGGACTAAAGGGCCAAATCGGACGAAAGATATACATGGGAGCTCTCGTAATATTGAATAACTCTGAAATATAAATTTTGTAATTCATGTATAAATTGTTTACATAAATTTACTTTTGGGACATTTTATACCTTAATAATACCCTGTACCGCAGTGTGGTGTAGGGTATAAAAACGATTGGATGTAAAATACAGCTTCTACAGGACTAGAGCCAAATAGGATGAAACATATATATGGGAGCTATAGCTAAATCTTAACCGATTTGGAAATGGTTAAATCGACTCAGCTAGTGATTCTGAGTCGATCGGTATACTTTAAGGTGGGTCTAGCTGTGTTATTTTCAGGTGTTACAAACATCTGCCGTGAAACAAACTTATAATACAATGTACCACAGTGTGGTGTAGGGTATAAAAAGCAACCCTATAGCGGACCTGGAAAATGTATTTTTTTAATCTTAGGTGGCAACCCTGTTTTTATCCATGCGATCAATGTTAGTAGTTCAATCAGGTGTTCTTCTTGAGAAAATATTGGCAATATCTTTGATACTGGAAATCATCAGAACTAAAATGTTATTTAATCTGTGAAATATGAAAAATCAAGCTCAAAGTATGTAGATTATAATTATATAATTTAAAGATACTTAACTTCACGTTATTTGTGTTTCGTGGAGTAAAAGTTAGAAATGTACTCGCGTGTTCATGAAAGTTTAAACGCACGATTGTTTATTAAAGTGTCCTTTATCATATAAAGGGTCCGCCAAATAAAATTTTTTCTTTGAAAATGCTATAAAAAAAACTGCTGAATATTTTCTCAAATTTCTTTTTTTATTTGAAAGTACAATCCTTCCGGTTAATAATGGAAAACAATTTCATTCTAATGGCTGCCTCGGCTGGCCACGTAGTAGCCTACACGATCGGTCCAATTTTTAAGCACATTATCGATTGTGTGCAGCTGTATTTCACCAATGGCTTCACGAATATTGTCCTTTAAAGCGTCAATTGTCTCTGGCTTGTCGGCGTAAGACTTATCTTTGAGGGCACCCCACAAAAAAATAGTCCAACGGTGTCAAATCGCAGCTCCGAGGTGGCCAAGCGACATCAGCTCTGCGGCTGATAATGAGATCTTCAAAAACAGGGCGCAAAACATCGAGTGTAGCTTCGGCTGTGTGGCACGTAGCGCCGTCCTGTTGAAACCAAATGTTGCCAATATCCTCCTCTTCAATTTTTGTGAACAAAAATTCGTTCAACATGGCCCGATAACGATCGCCATTGACTGTAACGGCCACTCCTTGCTCATTTTCGAAGAAAAATGGCCCAATTATGCCTCAGGACCAAAATCCGCACCAAACAGTGACTCGTTTTGGGTGTATCGGCTTTTCAATGTATGCGTGCGGGTTTTCTGTGCCCCAAATGCAACAATTTTGCTTGTTTACATACCCGCCAAGATCAAAATGAGCTTCATCAGAAAAGATGATTTTTTTTGGCAAAATCGGCATCTTCTTCTTCGGCATATTTCCCAGCGTTGTTCAAGCGTATACACAAACATATTCGTTCAGCGGAAGGATAAAACTAATTATCTGTCAAATCAGACATGAGCTAAGTGTTACCATTCACGAAATAAGCACTAGTTGAAAAAAAAACGTTAGATGGCGGACCCTTTATAAGAAACATTGTTCGAAAACATGCTGCTTATAAAGTTGTTTGTGTTCTTTCTGTTGGATACAGCGTGTTGTTGTTGAGGCTGCTGCCTATGAAAAGGTTCGTTGTTGTTGATACTTCTAATAGAATATTGGTTTAAATTTTGTTGTGAGCGGACTGATTTGTTATTACGGTACTCCTGATGCGGCGCTCTAGAAGAGTTTTTAACGTTTATGTTTTCTCTTACCTCTAAGAAGGTTTGTCTGTTTGGACAGTTGACGTCGATTGATATGTGGTTTCCGTTGCAGTTAGCCCATTTGTTTTGCCCCGTAGATTAGCAATCTGCAGTTTTATGTTTACCAGCGCAAAGAGGGCATTTAGTACGGACGTATGACAATTTCTGCATTGTATTATTCTGTTCTTTGGTTTCCTATGGTAATCCCATCTTATTATAGTAGGGAAGAGACGGCTATGATCTCTCTTAAGTGCATTGAGATTGACTGATCCATTGTCAAACAAAGCTATGTATATGGTGTCCGTAAAACCTTCATAGTTTTTAACAACTGACTTAACATCTTGGCATTTCAAACCACGAGAAACTAATTCAACTTTAACTTCTTTCGATGTTTTATATTCCAAGCCAAAGATTACAGCCTTAAATACACGATCGGAATTCTTGTCATGTGAAAAAATTGGCATTCATTCTCTTTCAATATTTTTAAAACGTCGTTGTATTAGTTTGTTGTTTCACACAAAATTTTTACACCAATTGACATTTTCTTCAGGGGGTAATTTGTATGACCTTTGTTTTGAAGTAATGAATTAACAAATTCTAGATTTTGACCTAAGACTTGGATTGGAGGAATAACCTATCGTCAGAATCGGTTAATGCTTGAAGTGGTAAATAGTAATTTCTTTTAGTCGACCCAGGCCCTCGAAATTCTTTTTTGCGTTTAGCTGCCATTTCAACGAAATGACAGCCGTTTTAATGAGCGATTTATTTTTGAGTAAGACTTTGAAATAAATAACACACAGCGAGAGAAACACGTCAGTTTAACAGCAATGCTGAACTGAGACTGATGAATTCAAAAAATAAATTTAAGAAATTACCAGAAGTATTTATATATTCGAACCAGTAAGGAAAGGCTAAAGTCGGGTGGGGCCGACTATATAATACCCTACACCACTCTCGTAATACTGAATAACTCTGAAATATAAATTTTGTAATTCATGTATAAATTGTTTACATAAATTTACTTTTGGGACATTTTATACTTAAATAATACCCTGTACCACAGTGTGGTGTAGGGTATAAAAACGATTGGATGTAAAATACAGCTTCTACAGGACTAGAGCCAAATCGGATGAAACATATATATGGGGCTAAATCTTAACCGATTTTCTTCAAATTCGGCAATGTTAGTCCATGGATCAAGAAACTGTACCATTCTAAATATCAAAACGATTGGTCCTATAGAAGCTGTATTTTACATCCAATCATTTTGAAATTTAGAATGGTAGAGTTTCTTGATCCATGAACCAACACTACCAAATTTGAAGAAAATCGGTTAAGATTTAGCTATAGCTCCCATATATATGTTTCGTCCGATTTGGACCTTTAGTCCTGCAAATGCTGTATTTTACATCCAATCTTTTTGAAATTTAGAATGGTAGAGTTTCTTGATCCATGAACCAACATTGCCGAATTTGAAGAAAATCGGTTAAGATTTAGCTATAGCTCCCATATATATGTTTCGTCCGATTTGGCCCTATAGTCCTATAGAAGCTGTATTTTACATGCAATCGTTTTGAAATTTGGAGTGGTAGAGTTTCTTGATCCATGAACCAACATTGCCGAATTTGAAGAAAATCGGTTAAGATTTAGCTATAGCTCCCATATATATGTTTCGTCCGATTTTCCTCTTTAGTCCTGTAGAAGCTGTATTTTACATCCAATCATTTTGAAATTTAGAATGGTAGAGTTTCTTGATCCATGAACCAACACTACCGAATTTGAAGAAAATCGGTTAAGATTTAGCTATAGCTCCCATATATATGTTTCGTCCGATTTGGACCTTTAGTCCAATAAAAGCTGTATTTTACATCCAATCGTTTTGAAATTTGGAATGGTAGAGTTTCTTGATCCATGAACCAACATTGCCGAATTTGAAGAAAATCGGTTAAGATTTAGCTATAGCTCCCATATATATGTTTCGTCCGATTTGGCCCTTTAGTTCTATAGAAGCTGTGTTTTACATCCAATCGTTTTGAAATTTAGAATAAATAAATAAATTTATACATGAACTACAAAATTTATATTTCAGAGTTATTCAATATTACGAGAGTGGTGTAGGGTATTATATAGTCGGCCCCGCCCGACTTTAGCCTTTCCTTACTGGTTTTAATCTTAGGTGGCAACCCTGTTTTTATCCATGCGTTCAATGTTAGTAGTTCAATCAGGCGTTCTTCTTGAGAAAATATTGGCAATATCTTTGATACTGGAAATCATCAGAACTAAAATGTTATTTAATCTGTGAAATATGAAAAATCAAGCTCAAAGTATGTAGATTATAATTATATAATTTAAAGATACTTAACTTCACGTTATTTGTGTTTCGTGGAGTAAAAGTTAGAAATGTACTCGCGTGTTCATGAAAGTTTAAACGCACGATTGTTTATTAAAGTGTCCTTTATCATATAAAGGGTCCGCCAAATAACATTTTTTCTTTGAAAATGCTATAAAAAAAACTGCTGAATATTTTCTCAAATTTCTTTTTTTATTTGAAAGTACAATCCTTCCGGTTAATAATGGAAAACAATTTCATTCTAATGGCTGCCTCGGCTGGCCACGTAGTAGCCTACACGATCGGTCCAATTTTTAAGCACATTATCGATTGTGTGCACACTGAAAAAAAAAATAGTAATAAAACTAATGATGACACATTCTTATATTAAGTATGCTACCTCGGCATCAATTCAATGACAATTTTCATTAAAATAATGAAAATTTACACGTTTTTTACGAAATTTTCCTTAATATAAAGATTTTTGAATTTGAATTGTATACGCGCTTCTTTAAATGTACGCACTTAAGTTAAAGAAAAAAATCATTATTTTTGTGCCAATCCGCATTATTTTAAGTAATATTTCAATACTTTTAAAGATTTTCTACATTAAGACTATGACGTAGACATGTCATAGTTTTAATGCCGAATCGGACTTAATTAACAGTATGAGATATTTGAGTAATAAATTTAAGACTATGCTCCCCTTAAAGGAAAGGCTGTCTTGGTAATAAATTTTATGACTATTGTCATTATTTTTAAGAATACATACGAGAGAATCATACAATTTCTCCCTCCCTCTCTCGCTCGGAGAATCAGTTTTGTTTGGTAATGTGTGAATCAATAATTGTTATGGAATGTTAGAAGAGAAAATAGAGAACAGTTCTGTGTTTCGTTTTCTTTTAAATCGTCAGTTATTTACAAGTGATGGAAGGAAACGGTTGTCTGTTTTCGGGACGCGGATTGTGAAAAAATTTGGTTGCTGTGAATATGTAAGTATACGTGCATACATACGTGCATATTGCACCGAAAATAATTTTAATATGGGCTGTTAACAGTTATTTTTGCTAAAGCAACAACAACAAATGAAACCGTCGTGTACATGTATGTATGCATGTGGTTATGCCGTCGGCGTCACCATCGATCTCTGTGATAAGGGAGTGCGTGTGTCATAGTTATTTTTGCTGTATGTTATTTATGGCGATGTACATGCGTTTTTGAAGGAGATCTTGTTTGTAAGTCCTGTGAAGAGATTTGTGCCAAATGGATGATAAAAATTTGAGTAATAGATTTTGTAATACTGAAAGAGACAATGGGAAAATGTTTAGGTACGTGAAAAATAATATTATTATCCTGAAATTAACATCTTATTGGCAATTACAAAATTAACAAAACACATTTTAATTGAAAGTATTTATTTATTAAAAATACCAGCGCATAATGCAGAAATGTAAAATTATTTGTGGCAATATAGAAATTTATTACTGATAATATTTTATACATATAACTATCTTTTTTAATTTTTTTAGTAAAATAATTTTAGAATGGGTCTTTTGTGAGAAGAGTGGCAAATTTTACAAAATATTTCAACGTAAGTATTATATATGAACGGCTGAAATATTTCTCTTAGTGATATGATAAAATTTATTTGCATTTTTTTTGTTTTAATTTAATTTAAAAAAAATTTAATTATTTTAATTTTAGATCACGCAATATTTGAAGATAAATGTAATGGATATATGAAAAATGCAGTGCTGAATGCCATTTATAAATTACAACAAATAAGTGAGATTTGGAAACAATAGATTTGGAAACAATATTTGTAAGTATTATGTATTTCTGAACAAATATATTTTATTTGAAAATCAATAAATTTGATTTGGAACGCATATATTAATGCATTAGAACAAAATATATTTGCGAACTGACGTTCACATATAAAATACGTGTTTTCACACAAACAAAGTTATTGTTAAAAAGGTTTCCAAATATAATTTATTTAAAAAGATGTTTTCCTTTTTTGAATTTTAGTTTAAATTTTTCCTTGATTTCGTGTTTATAATTGCGTCATATGTGCTTCATAATTAAACCTGCTGTTAGATTAGGCCCGCTTAGTCTAATTTTTGTATCGTTTCCTTTATAAAGGGTAATATATGTATGTATAAATATTGCCTTATAATTTGGTCCAAGGGATATTTTTGTTTTACTAAAATCAAAATAATAAGCGTTTTTGCTCAAAAATTATTGTAAATAAGCTGCTTTCTTTTCACGAAGTATTGAATAAAAATAAATATAAAATATTGTCTTCCCTATTCATTTTATATGAAAAATGTAATGTTGACCAAATGGACTCTTAATCTAGGATTCGTACAGATTTGCTAATCTAACACCAGGGTTAAGAATGTCATAAGCAGCATTAGCTTTTGTTTTACAGAAGTAGTTTTTAATAAGTTTTTGTAGTTTTGTTTGCTAACAAAACTTAAGATTTTAAAATCTAAGTCACGATTGATTTTTTTGAGAAAATTATTTTTGATAACTCAATTTATATGAAAATTGTCACTTTCGCCACTTTCAAAACAATCAGTTTCTATTATTAATAATATCTTACAAAAAAAAATTTTTTTACTTTTAGTACAGCAAATTTTGTATGGATCAATTATGAGAATTTGTGTCGTAGAAGAGTGACTAAATATTTCAGTGTAAGTAAGTATATTCCAAAGATTTTAATATATCTCTTATTTTTCAACATTTTGTGAAAAAATTTATTGATTTCTATTCAAATTATTTTTATTTCAGTTCGCGCAATTGAACTTTATTTGGATATATGAAAAATGCAGTGGGGAATTAAAAATTTACTAATTGCAGGAAATGATTGAGCATACAAACTATGTATATGATATAATAATATAATATTTGTTCTATATAATTTCTATTTAAATTCCAGCCAAATTCTGGGTTAAAAATCATTAAGGTCGGTTCCGATAAAAATTGTTCATGGACAAGAATAGAATCGATACATAACAATACAATATTCGAATAAAAGTCAAACTTCATAGTGTGTTGGCCGATTTGTCTTTATACAATTACATATCGTTTTAAATTATAAAATGTTCAAGGTTATCCGTAATATGTATTATATTTATTTTCCAATATAAAATATAACAAATAAAATATTTATTTAGAAAGATAAAGTGTTGTGTTATTGAATTTTCTATGAATATTAAATGATTTCAAAGATTTCATTTAAAAGAGTAACATTATAATCTATATAATGTAACGAATTTTCCATACATATTTAAAAAAACTGTATTTAAATTCATGTATGCCTTAAATTAATTACCAGTATATTCTTATATCAAGGACAAACATTTTAAATTTTATTACGATAATGTTTTAAATTATATGATATTTTACTAAAAATAAGCACGCGCCATACTTAAATTTACGCAAAAATGTGCTTATTTTAAGAACAAACATAATTAGTTTTATTACCCAAAATTCTTAATTCTATGAAATGCATTCTCAAAACAAGTACTATTCACGTCTTTAAATTAACTATAAAATCTTCTTATTTTTATAGCGATTGTCTTTGGCTCGAAATCATTGCCGAAATCTTAAACTTTACGAAAAATTCATTGATTTTCAGTACGCTTTTTTTTTAGTGCAGCTGTATTTCACCAATGGCTTCACGAATATTGTCCTTTAAAGCGTCAATTGTCTCTGGCTTGTCGGCGTAAGACTTATCTTTGAGGGCACCCCACAAAAAAATAGTCCAACGGTGTCAAATCGCAGCTCCGAGGTGGCCAAACGACATCAGCTCTGCGGCTGATAATGCGATCTTCAAAAACAGGGCACGTAGCGGCTGTGTGGCACGTAGCGCCGTCCTGTTGAAACCAAATGTGGCCAATATCCTCCTCTTCAATTTTTGTGAACAAAAATTCGTTCAACATGGCCCGATAACGATCGCCATTGACTGTAACGGCCACTCCTTGCTCATTTTTGTAGAAAAATTGCCCAATTGGTATAGATGCGCTTTGCGCGTTTTTTGCGCAAAGTGATCTAAATTTTGTTTTTTCAGTGAAATTTTTTCAGTAATGGACGCAAAAATAATACCGTTTCTAATTTGGCATTAAAATAATTGATGACAATGTATTTTAGTTTATGTTCAGAAATATTTATCAAAGTTCAGAAGACATTTGGAAAGGTTTGTGGAGGCCCACTTAGAGTAAGTTTCTGCAAATTTTAAAAGTAATGTCGAACAAGATGTTTTCGCGAAACAGCCACTGAAGTGGGAAAACGACTAACAAGGGAATTGACAACTGAACTCTTGCTGCTCCAAGAACATAACGTAACATGTGACCGTCTGACGAAATAGCCGCATTAATATTAATAATTTTTCACAGATCTATGGATTCTTTGGATCCATTATTATCCAGTATTTGCTTTCTAAGAGACAATCATAAATGCATGCAGTTATGAAAAATGGAATTTCTTTATAACATCGGGAGGTATTGTATTATTTTTTGTACACCATATCTACTCCCAAAATATTGAGTGTGTCGATATTTATGCAAACCGAATGTCGCAGTCGACGTATAGGGTTCATATTGTCCAAATCGGTGGGAAATTTGTATGAGGGCTATATCTAAAATCTGAATCGATTTTCTTCAAATTAAATATGGTTGGTCCTTGGAATAAGAAACATATCCATGCCAAATGTCATGCAAATTGGACCATATTTGCAACCATCACTTAGCGTACAGACATAAAAGCTTGTGTGGGAGGTGGCAGTGGGAGACGCCAGATTTATCCAAATTTTTGTTCATTTGTTATGTGCGTTGGCTTATTATGGTATAAAAACAAAATACAAGAACATCTGGCATCAGAGATGGCTTTCAACAGCCGGATGTGAGCAAACAAAATCGCTATGGGATGAAGGGTCAATAAAGAATACAGAGATGCTGCTAAGCTTGGACAAAGTACAAGTACGTTTGATTGTTGGCCTCATAACAGGACATAATAGTCTTGGTAAGCATATGTTTAGAATTGGCTTACGAAGTGATGATATGTGTCGTTGGTGTCAGGATCCTGACGCTGTCTAAGATACGCTTCATTTCCTATGCCAATGCCCAATGTTATCATTTAGAAGAAGCAAGATACTCGGTTAATTTTTCTTTCAGACACTTGACGAATTAAAAGGATTGGATCCGCTTAAACTTCTAAAAAGAGGAACTATGAGGAATCACAATGGATCATGCATGGTCTCAGTGGGCGCTTGGTCTCACTCGCCAAGTGCCATCCTCACTCAACCTAACATAACCTAACCTATGTGTGTATGACTAACAGGTGTGCAAATTTTTAGGGTTGTATATACATTCCATCAGAATTAAATAGAAAAAGAATTACGCTGATAAATTAATTCTCGCAAAGATCTAGAAAGAGAAAATAATTTTAGAATAAATAAAAAGAAAATTTTTATTGCAAAGTAATAAAACTAAATACGAGGGTTGCTATATATATTTCTAGCCTAGGCAACACTAATTGTTGCCTGGCGCCATCTGACATTTCCATTGGAAAGTTTGACATTTTTTTGGATAAAAGTACACAGAACTTTTTGACGTACGACCATCATTTGTATTGTTTACAGTGACTTGAAAAAATCAATTTGACAAAAAAATGGAATTAACTCGTGGACATTTTCGTGCTATCATTTTTCGCAACTTTCGACGTGGATCATCACGACAAGTGTGCATCGATGAACTTAAATCGTTGTATGGCGATGAAGCATCATCCTATAGCACTGTGAAAAACTGGTTTAATGAATTCAATCGTGGCCGATGCTCGCTCAAAGACGAAGGTCGTGGAGGTCGGCCAAAAACGGCCGTTGTGCCAGAGAACATTGATGTCGTGCGTGAACTGATAATGCAAGATCGCCATGTGACTTAACGTGAGATAGATGCATCCGTGGGCATTTCTTCCACCTGCATACATTCGATATTGCAGGAACACCTGGCCGCAAAAAAGGTTGGTTCTCGTTGGATCCCGCAATTCCTAATTTTTGAAGAAATATGAACCAATGGTTCCACCAGCCCACAAATCACACCATACCGTTGTTTTTAATGGATCGTAGCTCTTGGTACTCTTGGGGTTGCTCATCAGGCCAAATACGTCAATTTTGTTTATTAATGTATCCATTGATCCAAAAATGTGATTCATCACTGAATAAAATTTTACGATAAAACACGCTGATTAATTTGGAGATGTTGTGGTGTGAGTTTGCCATGATGACGTGCCAAACGATACTGAACAAAAATGACGAAGTAGTTTGTTATTACTCACGCGTGATGAATCACCCATTATTAACTGTTATATTGCAGTTATACACTGATAGAAAAACCGTTCGTCACCATGACGAATCAGTTTCGTCAATATATCTTCGTACTGGTGACGAAAAGTTTCGTACATGCGATGTTTTTGTACGTCAATAGAACGAACCCGATCATCAAGTCATGTTTTTGGTGATTTCGAAATTCGTCGAGAGAACGATATTTGACCATTTTGCTGAAAATACGATCAAACGAAGCAATCAAATTATAGTTTCTGCTTAAATGTACTGTTCTATACGCGTTCTGATTACCTTAGCTAAATAATTTGTTGTAAAAGATCAATTTAAAAATCTAATAATTAATGACGAACACCGTTCGTCAATAAGATTATCCATTCATCATGAGAACGATCGACTTATTCGCCCTTTACGGCAACGTCAACTCCTACAGCAAACTGCGTCTCGAAACGAATATTCACAACTGAACCTAGCAATGCAGTCAAATATTTTATTTTCCATACCATTTTAAATGGTTTAAAACTAGAAGAACATTTATTGGAATTTTTAAAATTTAAATAGTCGTGGGCATGAATTCGTCGTGGTGATGAATTTGATTTGTCGTGATAATGAATGGAATTCGTCGTGGTGACGAATGGAATTCGTCGTGATGATGAATGGGATTCGTCGTGGTGACGAATGGAATTCGTCGTGGTGATGAATGGAGTTCAGCATGGTGATGAATAGAGTTCGTCGTGGTGATGAATGCTATTCGTCGTGATGATGATTGGGGTTCGTCATGATGACGAATGGGGTTCGTCGTGGTGATGAATGGATCATCCTGAGGACGAAAGTTTTTGGAAACAGAAATTCGTCATGGTGACGAACAAATTCATCAAGAGGATTATTTCGTACGTTAGCTGACTTTTGACGAAAAAATAATCGTGATGATGTACAAATTCGTCGTCATGACGAAGCTTTTTCTATCAGTGTATATTGTCAAATTATCAGGGTTGCGTACAACAATTTGTGATGAGGAAAATACCTCGTACTATTATATTCTTCATTTAGGTGTGCATACAGTCTTATTAGCGTTGGTATCAAACAATTTGTTTAAAATGTCATATAAATCTGCATAATATGCGCTAATAAGGAGAGTTTTCTTATAGAAATATTATTATGTAATCTAGAAAATCCAGCTCATTCCAGTCCGTCTGGCAACCCTGCTACGAGTATCTGGTTAAATTATTCGTTGCTGATCAGTCGTAGTGAACGGACGTGTTTATCACAGTACCTATTACGCAATCGCACAAAAAATCTGTACAAAGTATGGAAGGCCTACATCGTAGTACCTATTACGGGCTAAAACAAACAAAGAAATAAATAAATTCTCTCGACGGGGATGCCTTCATGTTCAGATGGCGCGGGGTTCTCCAATCGTCCGACTCTTCGTCCGTTGGTCTTGGCCAAAGCCGACCACACCAAAAATGGTGAAAATTTTCCCCCAGTACTCACAACAGGTGGTACGGTGAGCTGAAAACGTCATGCCCGACCGTCGAAACGGAAGCACAATGAGCACCGGATAGCGCTCAGAGTTTTGACGAAGTTGTAGGCTGTTGAGGTTTCGGCTCTTACCGAAAAACAAAAAGAGTCACTTCCAATGAGTCGGATGAAAGAGCTACAAACTCAGCTGTGTTAACGGCTAATAAAGTCAAAAGAATCGGATCACCTGCTGAACCCCTGCCTTCGAAAAAGTCAAGATGTCCTAATGTCACTATCAACAGGACACTCACCAAGCCTTTCAATGAAGTGGCGAAGGAGAGTCTAGTGATGGCTGTTATAGACAGAAGTAGTGAGGATGGATCCATCCTCGAGGACAAATGGAGCTATGTGGAATCGACCATTATGGCTCATTACCTCGATGTCCGTAAATGCTGGCAAACCACCAATCTGCAACGATGCAGGATGGCATCAGGGGAGAGTAAAGCTCTTATTTTTCAGTGATGACAGATCAGTAGACCTGTATAAGGCTGCTCTGAGTCGAGCGGGTGAGGTGGTGCCCAGTTGGATGTTGTTGAAAAAAACAATATCCCAAGTTACCCTAGAGCCATCACCTGGGTTACAGAAGAGCCCTCCAACAGAAGACAGAAGTAGTGAGGATGGATCCATCCTCGAGGACAAATGGAGCCATGCGCAATCGACCATTATGGCTCATTACCTCGATGTCCGTAAATGCCGGGCAAACCAACAATCTGCAACGATGCAGGATGGCATCAGGGGAGAGTAAAGCTCTTATATTTCGGTGATGACAGATCAGTAGACCTGTATAAGGCTGCTCTGAGTCGAGCGGGTGAGGTGGTGCCCAGTTGGATGTTGTCGAAAAAAACAATATCCCAAGTTACCCTAGAGCCATCACCTGGGTTACAGAAGAGCCCTCCAACCCGGCTGACATATTAGAAATAATAAAAGATTCCAATCCTGGTCTGCCGAGGCGGATGGTAAAAAGCGGCAGGTCAATTTGATCCTTAACGCTGAATCCACCTCCCATATACAACGTGCAAGTGCAACCCTACAATATGGCTTCGAGACTATAGTCTTGAAGGTATACATGCAGGATATAGCTCCCACTGCGGAAGGTGAGTCGTCCACCGTGGTTGATACACGGCTTTCTGGAAGTGCGGAGGTACCCACGCCCATTATTTCTGGTGACTCCAACTCTAACAGAAGATCTGCAACATCCTTCTCTGAGGACGAAAGCTCTACTTATGACACATAGGGGCTGAGAGGAGTCTCGGGACCCTTTGACGCATCTGCCGGGGACACTCTTCTCGATGATACGGACGAAGAGTTCGATAACACCCTTGTCAGGGTGGATATTAATCTGTCAATTACCAATGAAGGTAAGAATTCTACAGATTAACCTCCATCTCGCTAAAGCAGCCTCAACGGCTCTATTGCTGCGCCTGTCCACAGGTGCAGTAGACATCGTCCTGATACAGGAGCCCTACGCATTGTGAGGAAGTGTGTGCGATATCAGGACACACAACATTAAACTGCTTGTGGCCAACTGTGAAGGCACTCCAAGAACCTGCATTTTGGCCAGGAAAGATCTAAGTATCTTTCTCCTGGCTAATTTATGTGGTAAAGACCAAACATCTGCTAGTCTGGAGATCGGTAATCGCATATATTGGGTGGTCTCCACACTGAAAAAAAATAGTAATAAAATTAATGACGACACATTTTTAAATTAAGTATGCGACCTCGGCATGAATTCAATCACAATTTTCATTAAAGTAATGAAAATTTACATGTTTTTTACGAAATGTTCCTTAATTTAAAGTTTTTTTCAATTTGAATTAATGACTACCTAATCATTAGTTTTGTGTACGCCCTTCTTTAAATGTACGCCTTTAAATTTAAGAAACATCATAATTTTTGGGACAATCCGCATTATTTTAAATAATATTTCAATACTTTTAAGGATTTTCTGCATTAAAACTATGATGTAGACATGTTATAGTTTTAATGCCGAATCGGACTTAATGAGATATTTGAGTAATAAATTTAAGGCTATGCTCTCCTTAAAGGAAAGGCTGTCTTGGTAATAAGTTTTATGACAATTGTCATTATTTTTAAGGATACATACGAGAGAAATATACAATCTCTCTCTCGCTCGGAAAAAACTGGTTTGATTGTTAATGTGTGAATTAATAATTGTTATGGGATGCGAGAGCTCTTCTACTTTTTGAAAATAGATAATAATTATGTTGTTCGTTTTCTTTTAAATCGTCACTTATTTACAAGCGATGGAGGGAAACGGTTGTCTTTTTTGGGACGCGGATTGTGAAAAATGAGATTGCGGTGAATATGTAAGTATACGTGCATACATACGTGCATATGTACCGAAAATAATTTTATTATGGGCTGTTAACGGTTAATTGTGCTAAAGCATAGTAACAACAACAAATGACGGCGCCGACGTCACCATCGATCTCGGTGATAGGGGAGTGTTTGCGTCATAGTTACATTTGCTGCATGTTATTTATGGTGATGTACATACGTTTTTGAAGGAGATTTTGTTAGTATGTTCTGTGAAGAGATTTGTGCGAACACTAATAGCCGTATTCACAAAAACTTAAAACAGCATTACAAACCTTTGTTAAGCAAAATTTGATGAAACTGTATTCATAAACGATTATTAGCCTAAAACACCTTTTGTAAACCGTTGTTAAATGCGTGAATTTTAATATACGTTCGACCCTACTTTAAGCGTTTGTTATAGTGACATCTGCATTTTCTTCGTGTGCATTTGCAAAACATTTTTATGGAATTTTTTAATTAAGTGAAAAAAAATATTATAAGACTTTTTTCAACATATTTTCTAGAAATGGTTTAGGTTAAAATTAGAAAAAAAAAGAATAAAATGCGTAACTGTGCCTTCTAGAACGTGTTTATGTCAAAACGGAATGTACCATTAAATGGGATGTATATCAAAACGTGGACCGATTTGTCGCATTTTTCCAGGAAGCGTTAAAGGCATTGTGCAACATAAGCTGCTCCTTATCCCAAAAATTTCTTAAGGATTGGTTCCTTTTTTCGAGCAGTACTTTGATTGTCACAGACGGACGGACATGGCTAAATCGACTCTGGGCATTATTCTGCGTCCATCGGTATATAAAATGCATTTTTGCATTCTTATTATATAAATCGGTAATAATAAATTAATTTTCGCATCATTTTTTCTCAATTTTGTTACATAAAATACCAAAAACTTTTATTGTTGCAAATCCACAACACAAGAAATGCAAATTGTACAAAATTCACTAGTGATATGTAAACAATCAACATGCGTTCTATATTATTCGTTATTCGAATACCTTTTTGTATGTAATAAAAAAAATTATCTGATCTTTAGTTGTTGTTTTTTATTTATTGGACAAGTGAGCATACATTTTTGTTAATTAATACAGTCGTTTTTAAAATAAACAATAAAATAAATTATATATTGTATATACCTAATGAAAATAACACCAAAAAAACACAAAAAAATATTGTAATATAGATGAGAACAGTAGGAATCACAACAAGTTGGATGCTATATATGGGAGCCCATTTTCAATCCCAAGTTACTTGCAGCTATAAGAAGTATCTATACCAAATTTCAGCCACCTAGCTCAAGTATTATAAATTGTAGCGTGATTACAACAGACGGACAGCCGGCCGGACGGACAAACGGACATGGCTAAATCGCCTTAGAATTTTAAGACGATTAAGAATATATATACTTTATGCGGTCTCAGATCAATATTTCGAGGTGTTACAAACGGAGTGACAAAATGAATATACCCCATTGTGGAGGGTATAATATTATAACCCTGAAAAAAAACAACTTATTGGCAATTACAAATTTAACAAAACACAACACAACAAAACACATTTTAATTGAAAGTATTTATTTATTAAAAATAACTGCGAACAGCGCATAATGCCCAATTATTGTGTTATTAATAATTTTAGAATGGGTCTTTTGGGAGAAGGTGACAAATTCTACCAAATTTTTCAACATAAGTATTTTATATGAACGGTTAAAATATTTCTCTTAGTTTTCAGCGTTTTCCAAATGTGATTCGATAAAATGTAGTTGTATTTTTCTATTTGGTTTCTTTTCAGAACAAAATTAACTATTTTAATTTTAGATCGCGCAATATTTGAAGATACATGTTATGGATACGGGTATAAGAAAAATGCAGTGCTGAATGCCATTTATAAATTACAACAAATAAGTGACCTACACGGGATTGTTGGAATTGAAAGAAAATATATTTGGAAACAAAATCTTTAAGTATTATGTATTTGTGAACAAATATATTTTATTTGAAAATCAAGAAATTTAGTTTGGAGCGTATATATTAATATTAGAACAAAATATAGTTGCGAACTGACTTTCACAAATAATATATGTGTTTTCACCCAATCAAAGCTATTGTAAAGGCAATATGTATATTGCCTTATAATTTGGTCCAAGGGATATTTTTGTTTTTTGACATCAAAATAATAAGCACGAAGTATTCAATAAAAATAAATACAAATTATTGGGTTAATATTCGTAAAAATATTCGTTTTGTATGAAAAATTATGAAAATTTAATATGGACCAAATGGTCTCTTAATCTAGGATTTGTACATATTTTCCAGTCTAACAGCAGGATTGATAATGTCGTAAGCAGCATTAACTAATTTTTATTTAATAAATATTCCTATTCATCTCTCTTTGACAATCCATCAAAGCAATTTATAGCTACGACAAATTATACGATTTAAATTTGGATCGAATTATACAAACATATTAAATTTGTTTGCACTTTGAACATCTGAAAACAGAAAACTTGCATCTAAATTAAGGAACTGATACATACCAAAAAATACTTAAATACAAATAAATCTTTGTTTCGGAAATATTACTTCCAAATAAAAAATATTAGGATGGAATCATAGTTTAGAACAATATCCTCACAAAAGTATACTATTTGTTTGTGTCAAATATTATATTGGTGTTTGGAGTGTACCCTAAACATATGTACGTTTCAAGCTGAATATCTTTTGAGGCAATATAGGATTTGTACATATTTCCCAGTCTAACAGCAGGATTATTAATGTCGTAAGCAGCATTAACTACACGGAGGAAAATCGCCATTTTTGATATGTTTGAATTCAAAGAAAATATACTTGGAAACAAAATTTTTAAATAATATATATTTTTAAACAAATATATTTTATATATATTTTATTTGAAAATCAAGAAATTTTGTTTGGAACGCATATATTAATATATTACAACAAAATATATTTGCGAACAGACTGTCACAAATAAAATATGTGCTTAGACACAAACAAAGATATTGTTTAAGAAATTATCCAAATACATTACATTTAAAAAAATTTTAAAACTTTGCTGACTTTGTCAATTTTCAATTTTACTTTTTCTTTGATTTCGTTAATAGTCTTTGATAGTTAAAAATGGCGTATGCAGCCTTTTTTTCTTTTATTTTCCAAATAAAAATATTAGGATGAAAACATAATTTTGTTTAGAGCAACATCCTCCCAAACATATAATATTTGTGCGTGTCAAATATTATATATATGGAGTGTATCCTAAACATATGTATATTTCCAGCAGAATATGTTTGGAACAATATACTACAGAAGCGATTTTTTTTCAGCGTGTAATTGTTATTTAATAAATATTCCTATTCATCTCTCTTTGACAAACCATCAAACCAATTTATAGCTACGACAAATTATACGATTTAAATTTGAATCGAATTATACAAACATATTAAATTTGTTTGCATTTTGAACATCTGAAAAACAGAAAACTTGCATCTAAATTAAGGAACTGATACATACCAAAAAATACTTAAATACAAATAAATCTTTGTTTCGGAAATATTACTTCCAAATAAAAAATATTAGGATGGAATCATAGTTTAGAACAATATCCTCACAAAAGTATACTATTTGTGTGTGTCAAATATTATATAGGTATTTGGAGTGTACCCTAAACATATGTACGTTTCAAGCTGAATATCTTTGAGGCAAAATACTACCGAAGAAATTTTTCAGCGTGTATACAATTTTATAAAATATTTATTTAAATTTCAGCCAAATACAATGTTCAAAATCATTAAAGGTTTCAACGAAAATTGTTCATGGACGTTTGCAAATCGATAACAAATATACGAAACTTCAAATATTTCGATGGTGTGTTGGCCGGTTGTTCCTTATACATACAACTAAAATACTGTTTTAGATTATACAATGTTGAAAGTTATCCGTAATATGTATTACTTATTGTATTTTCTAATATTAAAATAACAAACCCAATTTTGAGAAAAAGGAAGTGTTGTGTTTTGAATTTATCGTGGCAACTTGCAAACAATATCGAATCATCCCTGCATTTCAAGGAATTCACCATTCTGTCACATCTAAAAGTTAACTCTAGTTTGATTAGACTAATTCAAAGTCTGCTCAACAGAAGACGCATAACACCATGTCTTGGGTCCACAACTCTAACAAGGTTTGTAAACAGAGGGACCCCAAAAGGAGGAGCACTGTCTCCACTAATTTGGAACCTAGCGGTGAATGAAATCCTGCTAGATCTAGAACGTCGTGGCTGCAAGGTCGTGGCATATGCGGACGACGTGGCAATCGCAGTGAGTGGCAAATTCGAAAACGTCCTCCAAACATTCTACAGGTGGCTCTGAACAAGCTGGCTATATGGGCCAGAAGCAGCGGTTTGGGTGTTAACCCAAACAAGACAGAATTGGTTCTCTTTACTAGGATGAATAATGTCCCTCCTCCTCGGATAAATGGAACAGATCTAGTTTTTTCTGAAAGTGCAAAATTTTTAGGAATAATTCTAGATAGAAAATTGTTATTTAGACTTAACGTATTGGAACGTGTAAGGAAGGCCAACGTCGCCTTATATTCCTGCAAAAAGGCTGTAGGGTTGCCTTAAGGACTACAGCGACCGAGTCTCTATAAGCCCTACTCCATATACTGCCGATTAATATTGTGTCGAGAGAAGTTGCAACCAAAGCGGCAATAAGATTAAACTGCCTTTCAATGTGGAGCTACGGTCACATGAGGATATCAAAGTGTAGTGCTATGGTAACCGACCGAGTGGACTATATACCAACTGTGTACACCTTCGAGAGAAATTACATCACTATGATTCTCGCCAGACATGAATGGGTTGGAAGAATACCAGGTAATAGAAACCATCTCCACTTTTACACGGATGGTTCGAAGCTTGATGAAAATGTTGGCTTCAGAGTACACTGTGCAGAGCTTAGTTTGGATATAGCTCACAGACTACCAGATACCTGCAGTGTCTATCAAGCCGAAATAATGGTAATATGGGAAGTAGCCAAGTGGCTGAGTCGCAACATAGTAACCAACACTGCCGTTGTGATTTACTCGGACAGTCATCAATTCTCTAGAGGCAACATCCCTAAATACACAAACAGCCCTCGACTACCGCAGATCTCTTAACGAAATGGCTGAGCAGTTTAATATACACCTCATATGAGTGCCTGGGCGTAGGGATATCCCGTGGAACTGCAAAGCCGATGAACTTGCTAGTAAAGGGACTACATTACAAATTCTCGAAGAATTTGCGTATATTGGTGCGCCACTATCCACGTACAAGCTTTGGCTTAGGCAATCAGGCAGTCCAACGAAAGATGGACAGAAATCGGCACCTGCAGGGTAGCTAGACAAATCTGGCCAAGCACTAGAGAAGCAAAGATTGTCTACGTTTGTATCAGTTCTGATGGGACACTGCTTGATCGGCGAACACGCCAAAAGATTGGGTATTGACTCTAATGACTTCTGCAGAAGCTGTGGAGATGAGGAAGAAGTGGAGAGCATTGAGCACTTGCTATGCGACTGCCCCGCTCTGAGTAAACGACGACAGGACATACTGGAGTCGTCCTTTCTAGGCAGCCTAACAGATCTTTCCAGTACCGATATTCGTACTATCGATAAATTTGTATATCAAACAGGTTGGTTTCGATGAGGGGCATTTCAGCCCGTGGTAACACTAGGGACGTAAACTGGTCTATGTGAGCTTGTACAAAAAAAATACGTCTGCCACCCTAACCAAAGCCTAAACAATAAATTTATGCGATGATAATGCTGCCCTAATAGAATATGATACACAGATTATATCGAACGGGAAAATTAGCGGGGATAATTCATATCTAGTGAGGCAGTTAGGATACAAACCAACGTGGACAAAAATAAAAACTACGCTGAAACATCATCTACTGCCAAAGAAGACATATTCAGACGTATTTAATCACTGTAGAGTAGTTAAGTTAAGAAATCTTAATGAGTTATTTACTACTTTCGAGAAATCAAAATGTTAATTAGCAGTGATATATGACTTCGATTTGACAAAACCGGAAATTTACTCGCCGCTGTGTGTAGACAGAGACCTTGTGAATATTATGATAGGCAAAGTAGATGGATCTTTGAGAGCACATCTAAATGGGCACGAGAAGATGATAGATATAATTCTGAAATATTCCAAACTAGGAATGCTGCAGGACAAAAGAACGATTTATTATAACCACAGAACCATCCCCAGCAGAAATGATGGACACAATTCAGGGCAAAACTATGAGACAGGGAAAAGAACGAGATATGAAATACCCACTACTTGAAAATTTATTTAAGTCGAATAACAATAAAAAATACCATGAGAAATTTGTTGACAATTATAATGGCAATGAGGGAAGACATAGTCCGGGCAAGATTACAAAGGAGAATAATTCTGGTCAGTCGAAGATATCCTTTATGAGTGCAGACACTCGAAAGTCCTACCCATCTCCAATAGATATTGGTAATGTTGAGGAAGAAAGGTAGGAGGTAGAACATGTAAATTTTTCATATCAGCCTCAACATGTCGACTCCCCTTAATGAATATTACAGGGTGGCTGATGAATATTGCTACATTAAGAAACTCAAATAACTTTTTCTTTTATTCATGTTAAAGCTCATTAAATTTAATTAAATATAGCTTAATTAGTTTTAACAAGTAAAAGCGTTAAGTTCGGCCATGCCGAATCTTATATACCCTCCACCATGGATAGCATGTGACCTCACAAAATAACTCAAACCTAAAGAAAATAACACCGAAAACACAAAAAGATGATGAACAGTAGGAATCACAACAAGTTAGATGCTATATATGGGAGCTATATCTAAATATGGAGCGATATGGCCCATTTGCAATCCCAAACAACCTGCATCTATAAGAAGTATTTGTACCAAATTTGATCAACCTAGCTCTATTATTGCGGACTGTAGCGTGATTACCACAGACGGACATGGCTAAATCGTCTTAGAATTTTACGACGATTAAGAATATATACACTTTATGGGGTCTCAGATCAGTATTTAGAGGTGTTACAAACGGAGTGACAAAATGAATATATTGATGCATGTGCGGCATCTTACCAAAAAGTTGTTCATTACTGCTTGGAGAGTTGAGACGGGAATAGCCGCAATTGTTTCTCGAATGGATTGCTTTAGTTCATTCAAATTTGTTGGTTTTGCTTTGTAGACTTCCTGTTTGCAATAACCCCACAAGAAAAAGTCAGGTGCAGTAAGGTCAGGCGTCCTGGGGGGCCAACGGAATGTGGAGTTTCTGGATATCAGCTTATTGGGAAATTTTCGCCGCAATTCTGTCATAACAGGCTGGGCTATGTGAGGAGTTGCACCATCTTGCTGAAACCACACAGAGTTGAAAGAAATTCTCATTCGGCGTAATTCTGGATAGAAAAACTCTCTCAACATGCTCAAGTAACGTCCTCCAGTAACTGCAACGGTGTGACCGTTTTCTTCGAAGAAGTAGGGCCCGACAATGCAGCGTGATGAAACTGCACACCACACTGTGACGCGAAGTGGATGCAATTCCGTCCCATTGAGTATCTGTGGGTTGGAAGCACTCCATATTCGACAATTTTTCCATGTTGAACTGTCTTTTCATGTCTGGTGCCTCGTCAGACATGAAAAGACAGTTCAACATGTTTCCGTCCTCTTCCACCATTTGAAGCATCTTCTGGCAAAATTTCAAGCGAATCGGGAAGTCTGCTGAGTTCACTTTGTTGGCCATTTGAATTTTATGTGGGAATAACTCCAAATCTTTGTGCATAATTGACTGCAATGACTGTCTGCTTATACCTATTTGAGCAGATAAGGTTCTTGTCGAAACACTTGGATTGTTTTGTATGGCATCAGCTACAGCAGCGATTGCTTCCTCCGTACGAACTGAAGGATTTCGATGGTAAGGTCTTCTGTTGACTGTCCCATGCTCGGAAAAATTGTTAACAAGTCTTTGTATGGTCCATCTGCTCGCAGGATTGCCGTCGAACGTGCCCCTATACTCCCTTTAAACCGAAACTACGGACTTCAGTGCGTAATAGCGGCGGACAATCCAAATTCTTGTTTCAGTGTCCCAGTGACAATTGTAATGGCAATGAGGGAAGACATAGTCCGGGCAAGATTACAAAGGAGAATAATTCTGGTCAGTCGAAGATATCCTTTATGAGTGCAGACACTCGAAAGTCCTACCCATCTCCAATAGATATTGGTAATGTTGAGGAAGAAAGGTAGGAGGTAGAACATGTAAATTTTTCATATCAGCCTCAACATGTCGACTCCCCTTAATGAATATTACAGGGTGGCTGATGAATATTGCTACATTAAGAAACTCAAATAACTTTTTTTCAGTGTATGGAATTCAGTTTTCTTTTATTCATGTTAAAGCTCATTAAATTTAATTAAATATAGCTTAATTAGTTTTAACAAGTAAAAGCGTTAAGTTCGGCCATGCCGAATCTTATATACCCTCCACCATGGATAGCATGTGACCTCACAAAATAACTCAAACCTAAAGAAAATAACACCGAAAACACAAAAAGATGATGAACAGTAGGAATCACAACAAGTTAGATGCTATATATGGGAGCTATATCTAAATATGGAGCGATATGGCCCATTTGCAATCCCAAACAACCTGCATCTATAAGAAGTATTTGTACCAAATTTGATCAACCTAGCTCTATTATTGCGGACTGTAGCGTGATTACCACAGACGGACATGGCTAAATCGTCTTAGAATTTTACGACGATTAAGAATATATACACTTTATGGGGTCTCAGATCAGTATTTAGAGGTGTTACAAACGGAGTGACAAAATGAATATATTGATGCATGTGCGGCATCTTACCAAAAAGTTGTTCATTACTGCTTGGAGAGTTGAGACGGGAATAGCCGCAATTGTTTCTCGAATGGATTGCTTTAGTTCATTCAAATTTTTTGGTTTTGCTTTGTAGACTTCCTGTTTGCAATAACCCCACAAGAAAAAGTCAGGTGCAGTAAGGTCAGGCGTCCTGGGGGGCCAACGGAATGTGGAGTTTCTGGATATCAGCTTATTGGGAAATTTTCGCCGCAATTCTGTCATAACAGGCCGGGCTATGTGAGGAGTTGCACCATCTTGCTGAAACCACACAGAGTTGAAAGAAATTCTCATTCGGCGTAATTCTGGATAGAAAAATTCTCTCAACATGCTCAAGTAACGTCCTCCAGTAACTGCAACGGTGTGACCGTTTTCTTCGAAGAAGTAGGGCCCGACAATGCAGCGTGATGAAACTGCACACCACACTGTGACGCGAAGTGGATGCAATTCCGTCCCATGGAGTATCTGTGGGTTGGAAGCACTCCATATTCGACAATTTTTCCATGTTGAACTGTCTTTTCATGTCTGGTGCCTCGTCAGACATGAAAAGACAGTTCAACATGTTTCCGTCCTCTTCCACCATTTGAAGCATCTTCTGGCAAAATTTCAAGCGAATCGGGAAGTCTGCTGAGTTCACTTTGTTGGCCATTTGAATTTTATGTGGGAATAACTCCAAATCTTTGTGCATAATTGACTGCAATGACTGTCTGCTTATACCTATTTGAGCAGATAAGGTTCTTGTCGAAACACTTGGATTGTTTTGTATGGCATCAGCTACAGCAGTGATTGCTTCCTCCGTACGAACTGAAGGATTTCGATGGTAAGGTCTTCTGTTGACTGTCCCATGCTCGGAAAAATTGTTAACAAGTCTCTGTATGGTCCATCTGCTCGCAGGATTGCCGTCGAACGTGCCCCTATACTCCCTTTAAATCGAAACTACGGACTTCAGTGCGTAATAGCGGCGGACAATCCAAATTCTTGTTTCAGTGTCCCAGTTATCCATTTTTGTTAAATCTAAAAATCAATCTGCAAAATAAAAAAAAAATTAACCAGATTCATTAAATAGAAAAAAGTTATTAAATTTTTTTGTAGCTGCTTTCATCAGCCACCCTGTATTTAAAAATACCTGTAATACCCTTTTGACCTCCCGCTAGAGTGAAAGAGTTGTTTCAATTTTGTATAACTAATGGGAGAGATCTTATACTGGGCTGTGATGCTAATGCTCATCATACTCTTTGGGGAAGTACTGATGTATACCCGAGAGGAGAGTCTCTATTGGAATATATACTTGAGAATGGCTTGAAAATTGAGAATAGAGGTTCAGACCCAACGTTTGAGACTAGAAATAGGAAAGAAGTCTTAGACATAACAATAAGCACTGGGTATAATTATATTGTGGACGATTGGAAGGACTCCAAAGAATTTAGTTTCTCGGACCATAAGTATATAGAATTCTGCATAGGGAACTTCAAATTGAATGATAAGGTCTCCTTTAGAAACCCAAGAAGGGCCAAATGGGATAAATTGAGAAGTTTATTGAGTAAATCGGTCGTATTTGAAGGACCCTTGGTGGGCACGGCAGACTTAGATAGTTCGGTTAACATACTAGAGGACCAATTGAAAAGGGCTTATTTAAAATCATGCCCAATTAGTAGGCGGAGTAACCCGCCTTGCAGTCTTATTGAGGAACTGGCCAGTATTAAGGATACTTCCAGGATCCGGAAAATGATGGCTAAAGAACCACACTTTGTAGGTAGTATCCAAGATGAATCAGGTGCTTGGACTTCTTCCCCAGGTGATACTCTGGCGTGTCTACTGAGAGTACATTTTCCTGGTTGTAATGTAGACCAAGATTCCCAGGGATACCAGTCTAATTTAGAAGTTGTAAATACTCACGTGGTCGATACAGACGAAGCTGTGTTATGCTGGATTATGACAATGCTAAATTTTAGGGATATAACGGCCTGCTTCGCTAATACCTGTGTGATGAGGAGAGCGACTAGGGGAACCCCCCAAGGGGGTGTTATTTCACCACTTTTATGGATCCTAGTAGTGAACAAAATCTTATCCAAATTGGACTCATCTGGTATTAGGACATGTGCCTATGCCGATGATATCGTCGTATTATCCATAGGCAAATTTCTACCAAAGGTGTCCGAAATCTTAGAGGGCTCTCTAGAAGAAATATCAAACTGGGCAAGGGGTTGCGGTTTGAATATTAATCCCTCAAAGACGAATCTGGTACTATTCACTCGTTGTAATAAATTACCAGAGTTTAGATTACCGAAACTTCAAGGAATTACAAATCAGCTGTCGAACTCTGCAAAATTTTTTAGGGGTCATACTGGATCGTAAATTAAACTGGATAGCAAATAAAGAGGCCCGAATAAGGAAAGCCTTCGCTGCCTTATACTCATGCCAAAAGTTCATAGACCCTAGATGGGGGTTAAAACCTAGGCTTATCCACTGGCTTTACTCAGCTGTGGTCAGGCCTGTTCTGACTTATGGCTGTCATACTTGGTGGACAATTACAGGGTATGATACACATGTTAAATCTCTAAGTAGAGTAAATAGAGTCGCACTTGGTTACCTGGCGGGTGCGATGAAATCCACCGCAGTAAGATCATTAGAAATAATAACGGGTATTCAACCAATTGATATATTTATAAAAGAGTGTGCGGAACTTACAATGACACGGCTAGCTCAGCAGAACCTTTTGTTAGGTACAAATTCTAGACATACTGGGTTGGTTGACCGTTCCCTAGGTTATTCCGAGACTGACTACATGACTAACCACGATGTTGTAGGTAAAGGGGTAAAAATTAAATTCCCCACTCTGGAAGAGTGGTTGAATGAAAACGTAAGGTTCCACGACATCAATGTGTTTACGGATGGCTCCAAACTGGTTGAGGGTACGGGCTGTGGTATATTCTGCCGTGAGCTTGACCTGGAGGAGGCAGCATCTTTCAGGCGGAGATATATGCAATTTCAAAGGCGGCTGAACTTATTTCGTTGAGGCAAATATACACAAGCGATATTTGCTTTTTCATCGATAGCCAGGCCGCTTTAAAGGCTCTACTAAGCACGAATATAAGGTCAAAGGTAGTCAGCCGCTGTCGCAGAGAGCTTAGGGTTCTCGAAGAACAGCATAATTTAACCCTGTGCTGGGTACCTGGCCACAAAGATATTTTCGGAAACGAAGCAGCTGATAAGCTCGCAAAAAATAGGGGCTGTGTCCTCGAGGATTGTTGAGGCGGATGCATACCCGCCCCTCTCGTTGGCTTATTATGGTATAAAAACAAAATTCAAGAACTACTGGCATCAGAGATGGTTTTCAACAGCCGGATGTGAGCAAACAAAATCGCTATGGGATGTAGGGTCATTAAAGAATACAGAGATGCTGCTAAGCTTGGACAAAGTACAAGTACGTTTAATTGTTGGCCTCATAACAGGACATAATAGTCTTGTAAGCATATGTTTAGAATTGGCTTACGAAGTGATGATATGTGTCGCTGGTGTCAGGATGCTGACGCTGTCGAAGATACGTTTCATTTCCTATGCCAATGTCCAATGTTATCATTTAGAAGAAGCAAGATACTCGGTTCATTTTTCTTTCAGACACTTGACGAATTAAAAGGATTGGATCCGCTTAAACTTCTAAAATTCTGCAAGGCATCAGATTGCAACGCAAGACTTAACTGAGGGACTGGAGAAGAGGAACTATGAGGAATCACAATGGATCATGCATGGTCTCAGTGGGCGCTTGGTCTCACTCGCCAAGTGCCATCCTCACTCAACCTAACCTAATCATCCCACTGCCCTCTACGACACTGCAAATATTGAATCCATAATTATGAAATTTGTACCACATAACAATTTTAACTCAAAGGACAAAAACTAACGGCAACGACCGAATGCGTTTCCGTTGCTTTTGCTTTGTGTTCATATTACATATTGCGAAATATGCTGAGTGGACATTCCTACTCAACAAATATAAGTTTTTTTAGCAAGTAAGTTTTTAGTTAAGTTATTCTTAAAATTCAATCAAAAGAATAAACTTTTAACTTGCGCACCATCCAGCAGACATACACACAAACAGACAGACGAACGGACATTGCTCAATTGACTTAAAATGACCCAAAACGGATTTCCTTCGAACATACTTAGTATCTTAGGTCACTCCTTCGATGTGTTACACTTTTGGTTCGTACAAAATGATATATACCCACCCACCTCTCTAAGGTGAGGGGATAAAAAGGGAAATAATTCTGCCGTTTCTTAACCAGACAACCAATTGCGATAAAACTTGGCATGTTTGTAGAAGAGGTATTAAAGAAGTATTTTCAAAGGTAGACAGAAACTTTATAAATATAAAATGTTTAAAAAATACTATATATCACTTATTTTTTGTAATTTTTACTTCTTTACACCAGAAATCGAGGCCAATTCTAACATTATTATATTTCTTTGGGGGTAATTCCAAATCAGTTCGACCAACTCAAAAAATTAGACCCTTAAATTTTCACAAAACTTAGCACAATAATTATCCTAGCGTGAGGGAAATTTTTGGCGTTATTAGTTTTTCAAAATTCATTGTAGTTTTTGTGGTATAGAGCTCCAAAATTACCTATCTCAAGGATTTTTCTCAAAATTTCCGTTTATTGAATTAGCCATATCTTCTTAACGACTTCATATTTTTATTTTAAATATTTATGTAGTTTTGGTGGAAGGATGTGAAAATAAAGGGTCCGCCAAATAACTTTTTTTTTTAAAACATCCTTGCTCATTTTCGAAGAAAAATGGCCCAATTATGCTTCTGGACCAAAATCCGCAACAAACAGTGACTCGTTTTGGGTGTATTGGCTTTTCAATGTATGCGTGCTGGTTTTCTGTGCCCTAAATACGACAATTTTGCTTGTTTACATACCCGTCAAGATCAAAATGAGCTTCATCTGAAAAGATGTTTTTTTTTTTTTTGGCAAAATCGGCATATTTCCCAGCGTTGTTCAAGCGTACACACAACCATATTCGTTCAGCGGAAGGATAAAACTAATTATCTGTCAAATCAGACATGAGCTAAGTGTTACCATTCACGAAATAAGCACTAGTTGGAAAAAAACGTTAGATGGCGGACACTTTATATATATCTTTAATCCTTGAATATATGTTGAAAAAGTATAAATTCATGTCCTTGATTTTTGTGGCACTTGAGCGTCAAACTATTATGAACTGACTATGAAAAACTCAAAGATACAGCAATTTTATTGAGTCAATATTATAATTGTTCTTGTATATTTTTATATAGAATTTGAGATTCGTCGGCTGGACTAGTGTAACATATAAAGGACTTGACCGATTGATGTTATTTTTACACATTATATTTATATTATCAATGTGAGTATGCCTAACTGTATGTGGATCCCATAGGTGGCGCTGTAGTCAAGTTATTAACAACTTGGTCATTAATGGACCAAAATGGCTGATATTCGTGGAAACACTAACATTGAAGAGGAGGTAGCAGTGGCTAATTTAACAAATAGTAATTTTGATAAAAATTTAATTTAAATACGTACTGATTTGTATAATCATTGTGCCAAATGTTATTAAAATCAAAAAGGGTAATTTTCAAAATGTGTGTTTTTCGATTCTTGGCCTGGAATTACCCTAAGGTAAATCCCACAATACGCAAAATAAATTTGAAAATTCCCAAAAACAGTATTTTTTACTTTTCTCTCAAAATCTATTATACTAAAAGCTGGGCTCAAATTCGTTTTGCAGCTTATGGTGCTACACATTAATTCAAATAAAACTGGTATATGTTTTTATCAGCGTGAGTACCAATGCACGAAAATGCAACAACATTTTGCACAGTGTAACGTTTTTGAAGTGCCTATATCCCTGTAAAAATTGGGCGTTATCACCACGCCCCTTTTTGTACCTCCCACACAAAATTTCCAAATCATACCAAAATTTAATATCTCATAATATGAGTATTAAAATACCAGTGCACATAAACGCTTATAATTCGGCACAGTGCAATGTATTTAAA
Source organism: Eudasyphora cyanicolor (assembly GCA_963930755.1). Lineage (NCBI taxonomy): Eukaryota > Metazoa > Arthropoda > Insecta > Diptera > Muscidae > Eudasyphora > Eudasyphora cyanicolor. The sequence goes on from OZ005737.1 coordinate 100,571,522, forward strand.
GTACCTACTGTTCAGCGAAAAATAGGTGCATTTGTTAAAAACCTTCTGGAACCTCACACACAAATTGACAGAATATACCTTAGTCGGTTTACACGACTTAAACTTTCTTACTTGTTTTAAATGAAAGTTGATAAACATGTTAGATTAGGTTGAAATTATCGAATCCAATTTTGGATAATTGTAAAAAATTTCCTCCGCTTGAGGAAACAAAATTTGGGTGTCGGTGAATGACAGCTGGAGCAGCGTTCCACTTAATTTATGTATAAGTCTGAAGAATACCGAGAAGTCTGTCCATATCTCTGGTTGTCCCTGTTCGATTTTGACGCACTATAAATTAATATATTATTTAAGGGGTTCTGATAAAAAGCAATGATAAAAGTTGTACAACATCCTACTTAGGCCTCACTAGCTCTGTACGCTTCATCTGCTTGCTTCAATCCCACTGTACCAGAAGTTCATACAGTTAAAGAGCTAATGACTCGAAAATAAGTCTGCTACATCCTTACTCTAAGCAGAACAACAAACAAATCACTCCAATTGCCTTCTCGAGTGCACTTCTGCACGAGCATCTGCGAATGATTTGCACATGTGTCTGTTACGTGTGCCTTGGCTTGGTGTGTGCGAACGAGTAAATGTATTGTTTTGTTCACTGGAAGCATAAAGTCTGTAACCCAGACCAAAGACATCAGTAGACAATCCCATCGATGGTTAAACATTTCAAATCGGCTTTTGAGTTTTCTTTGTTTTCTTGAACTTTGAGGTACCGGTTACCTCTCAACAACAAAATATAAATGTCAATATCTGTGGAGTTTTGACAAAATAACATAAGTCTTATTTTAAATAAAGTTAAATTGCTTAGAAATATATTTTCTATTATTTTGATTCATTATTTCTATTAGTGTTGAAACACAATAACGTCGGCTGGCTGAACCCGCGTGCGGAACTTGTGGCCTACCTTTATAGTCGCATTTTTAGACAATAGAATTGAATCTTTTATGTCTAAATTTAAACAAATAGTTTAAAAATAAATATATATAAATAAAAATAAAATATATAAATGTTTATATATTATGTTGAAATGTGTAAATTTAAACTAAATAATTAAAATTCCAATGTAATTTTAAACATTTTGATGCTGATCACTCGGCATTCAATATGTAATATCTATCTATCTATCTAAATATATATCTATATATATAAAAATGAAACGGTCCATCTGTGTAATGGCATCACGTCAGAACGGCTGGAGCGATTTGGATGATTTTTTTTTTATTCGATTCTAAATTTTCACGAGATGGTTTATATAGAAAAAAAAAATTAATTGGACAAAGGGGCGTGGTACCTCCCATACAAATCGCAGGTTAAAAATCCGATATTTCTGCTCCTATTATAGGTATAGTGCTGAAATTTTGTTTGTATGCATTTAATGGCAGATTATGTGAATTTTCCAAAAATGGGCGGAATCGGACCAATGGGCGTAGCCCCGCCCATATAAGCCAAATTTTGAAATTGAGATATTTTGCACAATTTGTTAGCGAGAGTGCTGGAATTTTGTGTATATGTAAACGGTGGCAGTCTACGTGATTGGTCCAAAAATGGGCGGGATCGGACCAATGGGCGTGGCCCCGCCCACATAGACAAAATTTTGATATCTTGCACAATTTGCTAGCGGGAGTGCTGCAATGTTGCGTATATGTATCTGGTGGCATTCTACGTAATTGGTGAAAAAATGGGCGGGACCGGACCAATGGGCGTGGCCCCGCCCATATAAGCCAAATTTTGAAATTGAGATATTTTGCACAATTTGTTAGCGAGAGTGCTGGAATTTTGTGTATATGTAAACGGTGGCAGTCTACGTGATTGATCCAAAAACGGGCGGGATCGAACCAATGGGCGTGGAACCGCCCATATAAGCCAAATTTAAAAAATGTGATATCTTGCACAATTTGTTAGCGAGAGACCTGGAATTTTGTGTATATATATCCGTTGGCGATCTACGTGATTGGTCTAAAAATGGGCGGGTTCGGAACAATAGGCGTGGCCCCGCCCACAATGACGAAATTTTGAAATTTTTATATCTTGCACAATTTGCTATCGGGAGTGCTGCAATGTTGTGTATATGTATCTGGTGGCATTCTACGTAATTGGTCAGAAAATGGGCGGGATCGGACCAATGGGCGTGGCCCCGCCCTTATAAGCCAAATTTTGAAATTGATATAACTTGCACAATTTTTTATCTAGAGTGCTGTCATGTTGTAGATATGTATCTGGTGACAGTCCACGTGATTGGTCCAAAAATTGGCGGGATCTGACCAATGGGCGGGCCACCGCCCATATAAGCCAAATTTTGAAATTGAATTATCTTGCTCATTTTGTTAGCGAGAGTGTTGAAATTTTGCGTATTGGCTTTCAAATGGGCGGAATAGGACCAGTGGGCGTGGCCCAGCCCATATTTTGATATATCTTGCAAGTATTATATAGGAAATACATGAACAAAAATGCTCGGTATGCGATAATTACAGCTGCTCACTCCAATACAATCGCAATATGATAATGTGATGCAATATCAATGAAACAAGAATTTGGAAATTTTATAAGTATACATTTCTATTTTCTGGACTTTCCACTGAATTCGGTATTTTTCCATTCAGTGAATTTATTACTAATACCAGTAAGGAAAGGCAGAAAGTCGGGCGGGGCCGACTATATAATACCCTACACCTCCCTAACAATGCGATAAGGGTCATTGCGATAATAATTTGGAATAAATAATTTTGAACCGATAATCGCAAAATTAAGCAATATTCGTTCCTAAATTGAGAAAAATCTTTCTGGAGAACTTTGTAATGATCGGAAGTAAAGTACAAATTCTATAGCGCTTTGTAACCAAATCTGGAGGAACATATATATGGAGGTTATATATAAATCTGAATCGATTTTCCTAGAATACTCATTCATGTAAAATAGAAACCTGTTTCTGTCGAATTTCGTACTGATCGGATATAAAACACAGTCTCTACAGCGCTTACATGTCAAATTGGGGGTAACATATATATATGGGGGCTATATCTAAATCTGAACTGATTTTCTCCGAATTTTGCGGCATTCCTTCATGTAATAAGAAACCTCTTTCTGCCGAATTTCTTACTGATCGGATATAAAATACAGTTTCTACAGCGCTTGAATTTCAAATCGGGGGTAACATATATATGGGGACTATATCTAAATCTGAACCGATTTTCTCCGAATTTGGCAGTATTCCTTCATGTAATAACAAACCTCTTTCTGCCGAATTTCGTACTGATCGGATATAAAATACAGTTTCTACAGCGCGAATTTTGACATGGGCAGCGAAGCGCACCGGGCTCAGGTAGTATATATATAAAATGAAACGGTCCATCTGTGTAATGGCATCACGTCAGAACGGCTGGACCGATTTGGCTCAATTTTTTTTCAGTTCTTCGTATTTGCCTGGAGAAGAAAGAAAATTTTGGGAAAACCCTCCGGAAAAGTCGGAAAATTGGGAAAATCGAAAATTGCTATTTCTTGCGAGATTCCTACTGTTCCTATCTACTACTCTCTTTTTGAATCGAATTTTTTTTATTAATTTTCTATTAAACAAAAAAGTTTTCTATTAAACATATGTACGAGTATGTGCTATTTTTCTTGCTGCAATTCATTCGAGTTTTGCGGATTGTTACACTGATTTCGCGTATCACATCGACAAACGGTACAAGCATTACGATCAATTAAAATTCAACGCGATATTTATCAGTTCGAAAATTTTTTCAGATAATAAGTTTGAGTATAAGAGGTAAGGTTATCTTATTGGATTGCGGGCACTGCAGAATCATAATTTCGGATGAATGCACGATGGCGCATAAACGAGCTCTGGAGGCAGTTGACCGAACGATGAAGGATTTACGACGTGATTTGAGACAATTTGGTGAGTCTATGATATTGCTCTGCGGAGATTTTCGTCAAACGCTTCCCGTCATCCCGAAATCTACTGCCGATGAAATTAATGCATGCCTGAAATCGTGGTCTTTGTGGCGGCATGTCAAGAAGTTGAAATTGACCACGAACATGAGAGTCGCGTTGCAGAACGACTCATCGGCTCTTGAATTCTCGAAACAACTGTTGGCGCTTGGCAATGGCCAAATTACTGTTGATGTTTCCACTGCATTGATATTGTTCCCGGCAAATTTTTGCGAGTTCACATCGTCGAACGAGGAACTCATCACCAAAGTGTTTCCAAATCTCGATTAGATTAGTGAACGGCAATATTAGCAGCGAAGAATAAGGACGTCGATAGCATGAATTTTATTATTAAAAGTAAAATCGAACTCGCTTGATGTGCCAGGAGCTCCGCCGCATAATTTACAGCTGAAGGTGGAATCGATCATAATCATGTTGCGGAATCTGAATCATCCGAAATTGTGCATAGTTCGCGGTTGTCCATTATGAAACTGATGGACAATGTGATTCAGGCGACGATCATCAAGGGAAAATTCAAAGGAGAGGAAGTCCTTATCCCACGAATTCCGATTATTCCAACTGATCTTTCATTCCAATTCAAGCGGATTCAGTTCCTTGTACGATTGGCTTTTACGATGACAATCAATAAATCTCAAGACAAATCGTAGGAAGTCTGTGGAATTAATCTCGAATTTCCCTGTTTTTCGCACGGTCATCTGTACGTTGCCTGTCTTCTGTCTTCGTTGTTTATCACATCGCTCTCTACTGATTTCGATTCCTTTTAAACAAATCGCATTAAAATTTTAACTATCTGTGTTTTATTATCACTCTGGAGTTTATCTGAAGGCGTTAAATTGGGGCGAGGCGAAGTTCGCCGGGTCCGCTAGTATATACATATATAAAGGATGACGTGTGTTTGTTTGTTTCCTGTTTTGTTTGATTGAACCTTCTTCTTGAAATTTTCACGTACTACATGTGTAAGGGGTGGTGAAAATAGGGTACTTGAATTTTCGATATATGAAGCGGGATTGACACCGCCAATATAAGCGAAATTTTCATATCATGCACAATTTGTTAGCGAGAGTGCTGTAATTTTGTGCGTATATATCTGGTGGTAGTCTACGTGATTGGTCCAAAAATGGGCGGGATCGGACCAATAGGCGTGGCCCCGCCCATATGAGCCAAATTTTGAAATTGAGATATCTTGCACAATTTGTTAGCGAGTGTGTTGTAATTTTGTGCATATGTATCTGATGGTAGTCTACGTGATTGGTCCAAAAATGGGCTGGATCGGAGCAATGGGCGTGGCACCGCCCATATGAGCCACATTTTGAAATTGAGATATCTTGCACAATTTGTTAGCGAGTGTGTTGTAATTTTGTGCATATGTATCTGGTGGTAGTCTACGAGATTGGTCCAAAAATGAGCTGGATCGGAGCAATGGGCGTGGTCCCGCCTATATAAACGAAATTTTGAAATTGAGATATCTTGCACAATTTGTTAGCGATATTGCTGTAATTTTATGTATATGTATTTGGTGACAATGCGAAAATTCTCATAATAATTTTGTTCTGAAAACAAGAATGGAAAACACATATTTTGAAATTAAAAAATATAAATCGATTTTGTTTGTTTTTCTTTATTACACCCAGGAAAATAATTGGTTGGAATTCGATTGTAACAATAAACAAATAGTACTAAGAACAAAAATATATTGCCTACACCGCGTGTCGGTTGTATTTATATATAAATAGTTGAAGCAACAATAATAACATGGATACGATCAAATTAAAGTATTTTCATCGATCAAATGAAAGCATTTTCATCAACTAAATCGATGGTTGTATCAATCGAAGATTGTTTTTTTCATTGACACTCGGTTAGTTGTGGTAACCAATTTTAAACTTTCATCATAGTACCATATGATCGATTTTTGGTTTTGACAACCAATGTTTTATTCCTGACAACAGAAATTGCATCAATAGACCAAAGATTATTATTTCAAAGAATAATTTGTTACTACAACCAACAGAAAAAATATTAATAAATAATCGTTTTTTTGTTATCCCAATAATTTCCCAAATTTAGAATAATTAAATGTATTTTGGGAAATACAACCGAAAGATAACTCGACATAAATAAATCTTCAACATTTTGTTCAAGAACGTTATATTTAGTCAAAAATAATCTCGTGTGGATAATAATGTGTGGAAAGCAGAATATGTTGTGCAAAATGTTTTACATAAAAAAACCAGTAAGGAAAGGCCAGAAAGTCGGGCGGGGCCGACTATATAATACCCTACACCTCCCGAGCAATGCTATAAGGGTCATTGCGATAATAATTTGGAATAATTGGTAAATGGGTAGGAACCGTAGGAACATATTATCTAATTCTGAACCGATAATCGCAAAATTAAGCAATATTCGATCGGAAAATTTTAATGATCGGAAGTAAATTTTAATGATCTATAGCTCTTTGATATCAAATCAGGAGGAACATATATATGGAGATTATATATAAATCTGAACCGATTTTCCATGAATACTCATTCATGTAAAAATACCTCTTTCTCTCGAATTTCGAACTGATCGGATATACATAATATACACTCTCCACAGCGCTTACATGTCAAATCGGGGGTAACATATATATTGGGGCTATATCTAAATCTGAACCCATTTTCTCCGAATTTGGCAGTATTCCTTTATGTAATAAGAAACCTCTTTCTGCCGAATTTCGCACTGATCGGATATAAAATAACATTTTTACAGCGCTTACATGTCAAATCGGTGGTAACGTATATATCGGGGCTATATCTAAATCTGAACCGATTTCTTCCAAATTTAACAGTGTTCATTCATATAATAGAAAACCTCTTTCTGCCAAATTTCATACTGATCGGTTATAAAATACAGTTTTTACAGCGCTTACATATCAAATCGGAGGTAACATATATATGGGGGCTATATCTAAATCTCAACCGATTTTCTCCGAATTTGGCAGTATTCCTTTGTGTAATATAAAATACAGTTTTTAGAGCGCTTACATGTCAAATCGGGGTTACCATATATATGGGGGCTATATCTAAATCTGAACCGATTTTAACCAAATTCAATAGGGTTCGTCCTGGGGCCAAAATATATGTGTAAAGTTTCGTTGATATCGGATCATAATTGCGACCTGTACTTTGACTACAAGAATACATGCACAGACAGACGAACACACAGACAGACAGACGGACATGGTTAAATCAACTTAGAAAGTGATACTGAGTCGATCGGTATAATAAACTATTTCTGCTCCTTTTGGGTGTTACAAACAAATGCACAAATAAAAGCAATAATCATGAAATTGAAAGCACACAGTAAAGCGATATTTCCATAAAAGTTTTGTGTTTATTTCCGTGTACTAAAATGTGTGTCAAATATTTCCACATCTTATAATAGTGATGAATTTCTAATATAGGATTTTTAATTTTGTTATGAATTGTTTGAATTTTTGTTCAATAAATAAAATAAAAATTAATGAAAACTGTTTTTAATTAATTGGCGGTAGGTAGTGTATGACTGACAAATTGTCCGAACTAAAAATTTTTTAAAACAGTTGGTGGTGGCAAGATACAACATGGAAGCAGAGGTATACCAAAATGTTGGTTGTCCTGATGGAATCGCATGACAGTAGACAGAACTACCAAAATTCGGTTGGCAAATAATTCGGTTGAGGCAACCAAACTGTATTCTGTGTTTAGTTGTAAGGCAAACAAAATGGAATTTCATCTTAAATCGTAACTGAATGTACATACACTGTAAAAAATACCGACGAAAACTCCTATGTGTTTTTTTACTAGTTTTCAAGAGAGACAAAAATCGTTGCTATTTCGTCAAATCGCGATATTTTTAATAACTCAGATTTTTGAATTTTTCTTTTATTAATTTACCACCAATATATCATAAAAAATCGTATATGTGAAAAGCCCATGACGTGCTAAATGGTTTTCATGAAAATCGACACATAGGATGTTTTGTTTAGAGCAGTTTAAATATTTATAAAAAAAAACAAAAAATACACATAGGAGTTTTGATGTTTGAATGTTCACAGCGTACCTCAAGCAAACGAAAATTGGCCTGGATTGTGGCTAAAAACGGCTAATGAGGTTTTGTACAGAATCGTCCCCTCTACTCAGTTAAGAAGAAATCAAAATCTGATCTGCTTCCTTTCGCGAGTTGTCGCGATAAAAACAATTTTTAACCAAAAAACCAAACTTAATTACATTGAATCGCGGAATTTTAAAACTATAACATAATTTCCCATAAATATGAACATTTGTAAGACGCTTTGTAATGTCCGCGATATTTGCTATATTATTCTGTAGCGAAATTTTTGTAATCCAACAATTCGACTTACACCGCTAAATTTTTACAAAAATGTTATTGCGAATTTATTAAAATAAATATTTCTGCCATAAACATCCCGCGAAGAATACATTTCGAACAAAAAGCATTTAAGTTCAGAATTATTTAACTATATAATGTTATTATTACGCGAACGGTCAGTCCTAGGAAAAAGTGGTCAAAGAAAGTTTGGGAGATATTAAAAACGACTACAAGTCTTTCTTTAACAAAAAAAAAAATTTATTAATTTTTAGGGATTTACAATGTGTCAAATCAAAATATGCCTCATATAAAGTGAAAAGCATACGAGTGCAAAAGTTTTAACACACTGTAAATCCTTACCAAATTACTATAAATTTTGTTTGTTAAAGAAAGAGTTGTAGGCCTTTCGCTTATCTCCCAAACTTCCTTTGACTACGTTTTCCTAGAATTGTTCATTTGCGAGATAATAGCATTATATGTATAGTAAAATAATTCCGAACAAATTTTTTTTGTACAAAATTTATTCGTCGAGGTATATTTTTCGCGCAAATGCTGATACTAATCTATCCCTCAGAGATTATAGAATGCAAATATATTAATCTTATTAAATTCGGTATAATATTTTTGGAAAAATTTGGCGGCAAATGTCGCGGACGTTACAAAGCGTCTTACAAATATTCATATTTAAAGAAAATTGTGTTGCAGTTCTAAATTTCCGCGTTTTTCTTTACAAATCAAAGCTATTAAGTTTGTTTTGAGTAAAAGTAGTGTTTTCGCGATAACTCCCGAATGGAAGCAGATCGAACATAGAAGTTTTTGGTAACTTCGGAACCGGTCAAGATAGCGCAAAATGATTTGGTGGGTAGTCGTTTGACCGCTAGGACGTTTTAATTCGACAATAAAAAAATTTACACATAGGAGTTTTTGTGGGCGCACCGACGATATGTAAACTTAGATTTAAACAAGATTTTAGTTATGTGTGACTACAGCCAACGTGTTTAAAAATGTATTTCAATTATCTACATACATATATATAAATGGATGTGTGTGTGTATGTTACGTATGGCTGAACCGATTTTGATGAAAGTTTAAGGGAATCTTTAGAAAATCCTAGCGGGTGACATAGGCTATATAAGTTCTTGATTGAAGGGGCGTGGCCACGCCCATATATTTTTTGAGTGATTCCTACTGCCCGTACCTACGAATAGATTAACGAGATTCCTACAGTCCCTATATGGAAGTAGCTGGGAGTCTATGTGATTGGTCCAAAAAATGGGCGGGATTAGGGCGTGTCCCCATCCAAATAAACAAAATTTTGAAATTGAGATATCTTGCACAGTTTGTCAGCGAGAGTGCTGCAATTTTGTGCATATGTATCTGGCTGCTGTGTACGTGATTGGTCCAAAAGTGGGTGGGATCGGAACAATGGGCTTGGCCCCGCATGTATAAGTCAAATTTTGAAATTGGGATGTCTTGCACAATTTGTGAGCGAGAGTGCTGTATATGTATCTTTGGCAGTCTACGTTATTGGTACAAAAGTGTGCGGGATCGGGCCTATGGGCGTTGCCACGCCCACGTAAGCCATGTTTTGAAATAGAGATATCTTGAACAATTTGTTAGCGTGATTGCTGTAATTTTATGTATATAGATTTGGTGGCAGTCTACGCGATTACTCCAAAAACGGACGGGATCGGAAATCTTGGGTAACGAATTTATATAAAAGCATCAATATTATCAGTAATTGCTGAAGGTAATTAATTAATTTATTAAAGATATAAAATTATATTAATATATTTTTGATTTGTAGCGATATTATTAAGCCTTCTTGGATCCACATAAGTCTTGAGTGTGATGGTTCACAGATTTGTTGTAATTTGGTTCTCCAATATTATTTAAAATCCAATATTATAATGATGCTGGTGGAGAATGACGAATGGACAGAAAGAAACACACCATCCCATTCTTTATGCATTGGGACCGTGGAAACTAGTTACAATGCCAAGGTGAGCTCTGTCAACATACATACACTGCCGAATCGGCCAAGCAGTTGTTTAAACATTTCCAAGTTCCATGGCAAAACGTTCCTTCGGATATCCTAACTCTACTGACATACCATTAAGAGAACGTTCCAAACGTTTTTGCTAATTTAATGAATTCATCCTTTTTTATACAAATGGGTTTTTAAAATCAGTAACGCAACAAGCAATTACAAAATATTCTGATTATTTTTTGGAGAAAGATTGTGGGAGGAATGTAACATCTGGCACGACTGTACCCTCATGGCATTTCTCCGTAAGTATATTCATAAATACACACTGGGATGGCCTTAGAAGAGTTTGGAAAGTAAAAAGTGAAAAAGCGAAATTTAAAAAAAATCCTCCAAATTCAATATCTTATATCTGGTCCTAGATATACAATAAATTTATTGTTTGTTTTAATTTATGTATTATTTTGCCCAATAGATTTATTGTAAAATGTTTATTTTAAATCCGTTCATCCATTTCTGAACTCTTATCAGTTTTAGGAAAAACAAACTACAGCTTCGGCACTATTTTTATTTAATTTCAGAGCGTGATATTGAGCAGAAAAAGGAGATAACATTCATTTTCGTTGAAAAAGTTTTTGTGGCTCATTTTTTTAAAAAAAGTACAATTAATTATATTAATTAACTGACGTAATGAATTATTATTACGTTTTTAATACAATGTTTTACTGTCACAGTCCATGGAGTTTTTGGTTCGAGTTTTTTTTAAACATTATGCAAACACTACAAAAAATGTAAACAGTTTACAAGAACTGATAATTTATTTTCATTAATATTAAAATCTCAGCATTACACTTTATACAGAATATTATAATTATTTGTATTGTGGTACTGTACGAGTATATTGTGTATTTAATACACACATTTTAATTATTATTTGTCTTATTACATATTCAATTATTTATTTTTTTTAATATACATATCCCGTATACTCTTATGCTACTTTATTATGAATTTCATAATAAAATATTCTTTTTCTAGTACTGGGTAATTCCAACGGCAGTCGAACCACTTTTTAACACGACCCCCTCCGATTTTGATAAAATTATATGCCTATATGCAGCCAAAATTCGCTATGGTTCTTGTTTTAAAGCGTCCCGAAGTTGGTATCTTCTCTACTGTTTTCTTAATGGACACTGAATTCATCAGTGTATAACTTAATAATGCGTTATATAAAAACTCGAACTAAAAACTCCGTGGACTGTGACAGCTGACAGTAAAACATTGTATTCAAAACGTAATAATAATTCATTACGTCATTTAATTAATATAAATAATTGTACTTTTTTCAACAAAAAGAGCCACAAAAACTTTTTCAACGAAAATTAATGTTATCTCATTTTTCTGCTCAATATCACGCTCTGAAATTAAATAAAAATATTTTTTTAATACTTTTTTACACAGAATTTGTGTATTAGAATGGTCCTTATTTTGCAAATTTGAAAATGTGTAGCACCCACCTCTATATGAGGTGGGAGTTGTAACTTTTTAGTTTCCAAACTCTTCTAAGGCCATCCTAGGGTGTATTTAAGAATATACTTACGGAGATTTGTAATTTGTAATTTCTTGTTGCGTTACTGATCTAAAAAATCCATTTGTATATAAAAGGATGAATTCTCAATTCATCAATGAGTAAATTAGCAAAAACGTTTGGATCGTTTTCTTAATGGTATGTGAGCAAAATTAGGACATCTGAAGAAACGTTTTGCAATGGAACTTGGGAATGTTTAAACAACTGCTTGGCCGATTCGGCAGTGTATAAATGTTGACAGAGCTCCGCTTGTAACTAGTTTCCACGGTCCCAATGCATAAATAATGGGATTGTGTGTTTCTTTCTGCCCATTCGTCATTCTCCACCAGCATCATTATACTGTTGGATTTTAAATAACTTTTTTTCTATTTAATGAATCTAGTTCTTTTTTTTTATTTTGCAGATTGATTTTAAGATTTAACAAAAATGGATAACTGGGACACTGAAACAAGAATTTGGATTGTTCGCCGCTATTACGCACTGAAATCCGTAGTTTCGGTTCAAAGAGAGTATAGGGGCACGTTTGGCGGCAATCCTCCGAGCAGATGGACCATAAAGTGACTTGTTAACAATTTTTCCGAGCATGGGACAGTCAACAGAAGTCCTTACCATCGAAACCCTTCAGTTCGGACGGAGGAAACAATCGCTGCTGTACCTGATGCCATACAAAACAATCCAAGAGTTTCGACAAGAACCTTATCTGCTGAAATGGGTATAAGCAGACAGTCATTGCAGTCAATTATGCACAAAGATTTGGAGTTATTCCTATATAAAATTCAAATGGCCAACAAAGTGAACTCAGCAGACTTCCCGATTCGCTTGGAATTTTGCCAGAAGATGCTTCAAATGGTGGAAGAGGAAACTGTCTTTTCATGTCTGACGAGGCCCATTTCGATTTACCCACAGATACTCCATGAGACGGAATTGCATCAACTTCGTGTCACAGTGGGGTGTGCAGTTTCATCACGCTGCATTGTCGGGCCCTACTTCTTCGAAGAAAACGGTCACACCGTTACAGTTACTGGAGGTAAGATGCCGCACATGCATCAACGAGTAGGGGGGGCATTTAAATTCCATTATTTAAAAAACTAATTAAGCTATATTTAATTAAATTTAATGAGCTTTAACATGAATAAAAGAAAACTGAATTCCGTACACTGAAAAGTTATTTGAGTTTCTTAACGTAGCAATATTCATCAGCCACCCTGTATATCTTTAAAATATTCTCCAGATTAAATTGAGATTTAGGGCCAAGGAGCCAGTACAATTTGCTAGCATTCTCTTTTAATATTTTTCTCTTGGATTTTATGCCCGGGTCAGACGACGATCGGGTGTGATTTCTAAATAGTTGGCAGTAGTTTGTGGTGGAACTGTTTCTCCATGTACAGGGTTGCCCATATTCGACGGACCCACGGACTCGTTGGGCCCATTCCAATCGACGAGGCTTGTCCGCAGGCAACAATCTTTGCGTCAATTGAATTTTGTACGGGAACAAATGCAAATCAACGCGAATAATCCGTTGTAAAGTGGACCGAGCCATGCCCAACTGCTGAGAACGGCGTTTTTGGGATGTTCTTGGGGACCTCTCAACACTGGCTCGTACGGCAGCGATATTCTCGGCCGATCGCCTTGGTCGACTTTTATTTGGCCTCTTCGGATTAGAAAGAGCCTCACCAGTCGAAAATTTTTCGTATAAACGCTTAATGGTGTTCTTAGAAGGCGCACTTCTCACTTTGACGCATCTGGCGGGGACATGCTTCTCGCCGATACGGACGAAGAGTTCGATAACACCCTTGTCGGGGTGGATGTTAATCTGTCAATTACCAATGATGGTAAGAATTCTACAGATTAACCTCCATCACGCTAAAGCAGCCTCAGCGGCTCTATTGCTGCGCCTGTCCACAGGCGCAGTAGTCATCGTCCTGATACAGGAGCCCTACGTAGTGGGAGGAAGGGTGTGCGGTATTAGGACACCCAACTTTAAACAGCTTGTGGCCAACTGTGAAGGCACTCCAAGAACCTGCATTTTGGCCAGGAAAGATCTAAGTATCTTTCTCCTGACTAATTTAAGTGGTAAGGACCAAACAGCTGCTAGCCTGGAGATCGGTAATCGCATATATTGGGTGGTCTCCAGCTACTTACCGACTGCTCTATTCAGGGAAGTAGTAGAAGAAGCAACGTCTGACGAGCTCGAGCTGATTATTGGCGCAGACACGAACGCTCATCATACTATCTGGGGTAGTACGGATTTAAACAATAGGGGTGATTCGCTTCTTGACTTTATTCTAACTACCAACCTCAGTATTTGTAACATAGGTAATAAACCGACCTTCACAATTAAAGACAGACAAGAAGTTACTCGACGTAACCTTTGCTACTAACCGGCTGTCAGACAAAATTATTGGGTGGAATGTACTGGACGACCACTCATTCTCAGATCACCATTATATTGAGTTCAAACTCGCGGAAAAAGCGCCTAAACCGTCCGTCCACAGAAATGTAAGGAAGACAAAGTGGCATCTGTATGAGAAGAATTTCAAGAAAGTCCTCAACTCTAAACTTCTGTACGAACCGAATGACAAAGCCGGTCTGGATAATCTGGTCGATCATATCACCATATCATTCAATAGATCCCTTGAAGAAGCCTGTCCAAAAACTAAACCCCAATGGTGGACTTCTGAGCTAACGGCTATGAAAAAGACCTGCAACAAGCTATTCAATAAGGCTTAATCTACTGGGGTCGCTAATGATTGGGATGTCTGTAAAGAGCAACTCAAGATCTATAAGAAGGAGCTTAGAAAGGCGCAAAGGAGCTTGGTATACCTTCTGTGGTGAAGTGGAAAAGGTCTCCGACGCCGCAAGACTGAGGAAAATACTATCAGATTCACCCTGTACAGTGGGATTTTTGCAGGATGAGGCAAATAACTGGACCAAAAACAGCGAGCAGTCGCTCAATGTACTGATCGACACACATTTCCCGGGGAACTCTGTAACAGAACCCGAGGATCAGCAGGACCAACAAGAGTGCGAGTGGACTGCGATCGTCGCTAGCTTCTTGACTGAGAGATCCAGAATAAGCTGGGCTATTAACAGCTTTGAGCCCTTCAAGTCACCTGGACCAGATGGCATCACTCCAGCAGAAATGCAGAAAATGTTAAAGTACATTATCCCCTGGCTGGAGAAAATTTATGTAGGCTGTATCAGGCTTTCATACGTCCCGAATCGATGGAGGGATACCAAGGTGGTATTCATACCTAAAGCGGGAAAGATATCACACACTAGGCCAAAAGACTTCAGACCAATTAGGCTATCCTCCTTCCTATTGAAAGGTCTGGAAAGACTTTTAGATCATTTCATCAGGGAAAACCTGGATACAAAACTCCTCTCGGGGAACCAACATGCTTACAATAAGGGCAAGTCTACAGAATCAGCCCTGCACGAACTTGTGAGCACTATCGAATCCCTGCATTTCAAGGAATTCACCATGGTGGCATTTCTTGGCATAGAAGGGGCTTTTAACAACATTCACTCAGATGTAGTAATTGCGGCACTGTCACATCTAAAAGTTAACTCTAGTTTGATTAGACTAATTCAAAGTCTGCTCAACAGAAGACGCATAACAGCATGACTTGGGTCAACAACTCTAACAAGGTTTGTAAACAGAGGGACCCCACAAGGAGGAGTACTGTCTCCACTAATTTGGAACCTAGCGGTGAATGAAATCCTGCTAGATCTAGAACGTTGTGGCTGCAAGGTCGTGGCATATGCGGACGACGTTGCAATCGCAGTGAGTGGCAAATTCGAAAACGTCCTCCGAGACATTCTACAGGCGGCTCTGAACAAATTGGCTAGATGGGCCAGAAGCAGCGGTTTGGGCATAAACCCAAACAAGACAGAATTGGTTCTCTTTACTAGGATGAATAAAGTCCCACATGTGCACCCTCCACCTCGGATAAATGGAACAGATCTAGTCTTTTCTGAAAGTGCAAAATTTATAGGAATAATTCTAGATTGAAAACTTTTATTTAGACTTAACGTATTGGAACGTGTAAGGAAGGCTAACGTCGCCTTATATTCCTGCAAAAAGGCTGTAGGGTCGCGGTGGGGCCTCTCCTAAAATCGTCCACTGGATATATATAGCAGTAGTTCGTCCTATACTGCTTTACGGCATTGTGGTATGGTGGACGGCAACTGACAAACTAACCATCACCAACCTACTAACAAAGGTTCAGAGAACAGCCTGCCTGAGCATAAGCGGAGCCTTAAGGACTACAGCGACCGAGTCTCCACAAGCCCTACTCCATATACTTACTTAGATGGCTATCTACAACCTTAGTAGGTCTTTAGCCGCGTTTATTGTAGAATTCCACGCGTCTCGGTCTTGTGCGCGTGCTCTCCAGTTAACTACTCCAAGTCCTCTTAAATCTTCTTCGACTTGGTCACACCACCGGAGCCTTGGACGACCCCTTTTGCGCGGTCCTTCGAAATTTCCGCCGTAAATTCGTGACGCTGGAGCATTTCCATCCATTCGCATAACATGGCCTAACCACCGCAATCTATGGACCTTAATGCGCACTACCACGCCCATGTCAGCATAAAGCTCATACAGCTCACTATTGTTTCGGCGGCGATATTCGCCATTTACGCAAACGGGGTCGAATATTTTTCGAAGGATTTTCCTCTCAAAACCACCTAAAACAGCTTCATCTGCTTGCGCTAGTACCCATGTCTCCGCACCGTAGAGAAGCACGGGTAGTATAAGCGTGTTGTACAGGGTAATTTTTGTCCGTTTAGAGAGGGCTTTGTTCTTTGTTTAGCCTAGTAGCACCTATTAGCTAACATAATCCTTCTTTTTATTTCGAGGCTTGTATCATTATGTTTATTAATGGCGGAACCGAGGTATATGAATTCATCAACTACCTCGAAGTTGCAACTGCCAGCCTCCACTCTGCCGCTAGTATGTTGTCGCGACATTTCTCTAGTTGTTGCAACCAATAATTTGGTTTTGTCCTCATTAACTATCAGTTCAGTCCCAGCTTAGCAGACTCTTTTTCTATACTTGCAAAGGGCACAGTTACTGCTCTCAAATTTCTGCCAATGATGTCTATATCATCAGCATAAGCGAGAAGCATGCTTTGTGATGTTATTAGTGTGCTCCCTAAATTCAACTCGGTACCAGCTGCTGCGTTTTCAATAATTTTCTGTAGCAGGATGTTGAACAAATTACAAGATAGCTTGTCACCTTGTCTGAGGCCTCGCTTCGTATCAAAAGGTTCGGTGAGGTCCTTCCCTATTTTAACTGAAGATTTTGTGTCAGTTAACGTCATTCTGCAAAGACGTACTAGTTTTGCGGGGATACGAAAGTCAGTCATGGTTTGAAACAGCTTTGATCTTATAGGACTGTCAAATGCGGCTTTATAGTCGACGAAGAGATGGTACGTGTCGATTTGTTTTTCTCGAGACTTCTCCAGAATTTGACGCAATGTGAAAATCTGATCGGTGGTCGATTTACCAGGCCTAAAGCCACATTGGTATGCTCCTATGATGTTATCCACATGCGGCTTAAGGCGTTCACATAAAACGCTTGAGAGTATTTTGTATGCAATTTGTAGCAGGCTTATGCCTCGGTAGTTGGTGCATACCGTGCGATATCCCTTTTTATGAACGGGACAAAGTACACTGAGGGACCAATCCTCGGGCATGCTTTCTTGTTGCCAGATTGCGCACATGAGTTGATGCATACTCCTAATCAACTCACCACCTCCAGCCTTGAAGAGCTCAGCAGGTAGCCCATCGGCGCCAGCAGCCTTATTATTCTTAAGGTGCATGATTGCTATCGTCACTTCTTCTATGCTGGGTAATTGGCATTCAATGTTGTCTTATATGATTGGTGTGCAGTCTTCTTCAACGTCATAACCTTCTGGTGTCAATAGGTTATAAAAATGTACACTATCAGTATCCACAACCAGATTCCCATTTCCATCTCTGCAGGTGTTTATAACATCATTTTGGCCCTCTGTTTGATGTTTAACTTTTTGATAGAATTTTCGGGCATCGTTTCTATTCCTGCACCATTCAATCTCCTCACACTCGCGCAACTCCAATTCTTTTCTTTTTTGCCGGAAAAGTCGCTTTTCCTCCCTTCTTAAACTCCGATATTTCTCCCTTGCAGCTCTGGTTTCTACACCCTGCAGCATTGCGTAATGGGCGGCATTCTTTGCCTCTGTAGCCTGCTTACACTCATTGTCATACCATGGGTTCCGTGGGAGTTGTGCTCGGTACCCTAATGTTTCCTTGGCTGCTGTCGACATTGAGTGTGAAATATGTTTCCACTGCTCACTAATATTATCGGGGGGGGGGGGGTGTGTCTGCTCGGAGTAATTGAGACAATTGATCGGAAAATGCATGTGCTGTCTGTTGCGTATGCAGCTTCTTGACGTCAAGCTTTCTCTGTGCATTGTTACGCGCAGTTCTTGATGCGCTTAGCCTAGTGCGTACCTTAGCTGCTACTAGGTAGTGATCCGAATCTATGTTGGCACCACGGATCGATCGAACATCCAACACACTTGACGCGTGCCTGCCGTCAATCACAACATGATCGATTTGGTTTCGCGTTTTACGATCTGGCGACAGCCATGTTTCCTTGTGGATGTTTAAGTGTTGGAATTTGGTACTGCTTACAACCATATTACGCGCTGTTGCGAAGTCGATTAGCCTCAGTCCGTTTTCGGAGGTGTTTTCATGTAGGCTGAATTTTCCGACAGTAGGTCCATAGATGCTTTCCCTTCCTACTTTGGCATTAAAATCCCCCAGAACAATTTTAATGTCATGGCTAGGGCAGCGGTCATAGGCTTGTTCCAGGCGCTCATAGAAACCATCTTTGGTATCTTCGCATTTTTCCTCTGTCGGAGCATGGGCACATATTAGGCTGATGTAAAAATATTTCGCCTTGATGCGGATTGTAGCCAGACGTTCGTCTACTGGAGTGAACCTGGAGACAAGATTTCATAGCCTCTTATTCACTGCGAAACCACATCCAAATTCGTGCTTGGAGTAGTGACCGCTGTAATATATGTCGCAGTTATTAGTTTTAAATACTCCTTGACCTGTCCATCTTATTTCCTGGATGGCTGTTATATCAGCTTTATATATCTCGAGGACATCCGCCAGTTGTATTGATGCACCTTCCCAGTTTAGGGTTCGGACATTCCAGGTACACATTCTTAAATCATGGTCCTTAAAACGTTTGCGTGGGTCGTCAACTTTAGGGGGGTCCGTATTTTTCTTCTACTTTTCGTTTTCATTGTATTGATAATTTTCCGGAGATGAGTTACAAGCACAATGCTCCAACCATTTTTTAATGTTCTTTGGATGAATAGTTTGCGGTACATTTTTGCTCACTGATCCAACGGTTGTCGGAGTCAGCTACCCAGGTGACACCTGAGCTATAAAAGCTCGGAGGTCAGTATCCACTTGAGATGATGTGTAAGCCAAGATAAGCTCTGTATTTTGCCAGGTTAAAACCGATCAGGCCGTTGCTTGGTTCCCAACATCCCCTACGTCACCCATATACTGCCGATTAATATTGTGGCGAGAGAGGTTGCAACCAAAGCGGCAATAAGATTAAACTGCCTATCAATGTGGAGGTACAAAAACTACGGTCTCATGAGAATATCAAAGTGTAGTGCTATGGTAACCGACCAAGTGGACTATATACCAACGGTGTACACCTTCGAGAGAAATTACATCACTATGATTCCCGCCAGAGATAAATTGGTTGGAAGAATACCAGGTAATAGAAACCATCTCCACTTTTACACGGATGGTTCGAAGCTTGATGAAAAGGTTGGCTTCGGAGTACACTGTGCAGAGCTTAGATTGGATATAGCTCACAGACTACCAGATACCTGCAGTGTCTATCAAGCCGAAATAATGGCAATATGGGAAGTAGCCAAGTGGCTGAGTCGCAACATAGTAACCAACACTGGCGTTGTAATTTACTCGGACAGCCAGGCTGCCATCAATTCTCTGGAGGCAACATCCCTAAATTCACAAACAGCCCTCGACTGCCGCAGATCTCTTAACGAGATGGCTGAGCAGTTCAATATACGCCTGGGCATAGGGATATCCCGGGGAACTGCAAAGCCGATGAACTTGCTAGGAAAGGGACGACATTACAAATTCTCGAAGAATTTGCATATATTGGTGCGCCACTATCCACGTTCAAGCTTTGGCTTAGGCAAGAGGCAATCAGGCAGTCCAACGAAAGATGGACAGAAATCGGCACCTGTAGAGTAGCTAGACAAATCTGGTAAGGTATGACCTGAGAAGATCAAAATATCTCCTCGCACTAGAGAGGCAAAGATTTTCTACGTTAATATCAGTTCTGACGGGACACTGCTTGATCGGCGAACACGCCAAAAGATTGGGTATTGACTCTAATGACTTCTGCAGAAGCTGTAAAGATGAGGAAGAAGTGGAGAGCATTGAGCACTTGCTATGCGACTGCCCCGCTCTGAGTAAACGACGACTGGACATACTGGGGTCGGCTTTTCTAGGCAGCCTAATAGATCTTTCCAGTATCGATATTCGTACTATCGACAAATTTGTATATCAAACAGGTTGGTTTCGATGAGGGGCATTTCAGCCCGTGGTAACACTAGGGACCTAAACTGGTCTATGTGAGCTTGTATAAAAAATACGGCTGCCACCCTAACCTAAACCTTCGTAAATATATCTTCGTACTGGTGACGAAAAGTTTCGTACATGCGATGTTTTTGTACGTCAATAGAACGAACACGATCCGATCATCAACCCATATTTTTGGTGGTTTCGAAATTCGAAATTCCAACGGTGTACACCTGCGAGAGAAATTACATCACTATGATTCCCGCCAGAGATAAATTGGTTGGAAGAATACCAGGTAATAGAAACCATCTCCACTTTTACACGGATGGTTCGAAGCTTGATGAAAAGGTTGGCTTCGGAGTACACTGTGCAGAGCTTAGATTGGATATAGCTCACAGACTACCAGCTACCTGCAGTGTCTATCAAGCCGAAATAATGGCAATATGGGAAGTAGCCAAGTGGCTGAGTCGCAACATAGTAACCAACACTGGCGTTGTAATTTACTCGGACAGCCAGGCTGCCATCAATTCTCTGGAGGCAACATCCCTAAATTCACAAACAGCCCTCGACTGCCGCAGATCTCTTAACGAGATGGCTGAGCAGTTCAATATACGCCTGGGCATAGGGATATCCCGGGGAACTGCAAAGCCGATGAACTTGCTAGGAAAGGGACGACATTACAAATTCTCGAAGAATTTGCATATATTGGTGCGCCACTATCCACGTTCAAGCTTTGGCTTAGGCAAGAGGCAATCAGGCAGTCCAACGAAAGATGGACAGAAATCGGCACCTGTAGAGTAGCTAGACAAATCTGGTAAGGTATGACCTGAGAAGATCAAAATATCTCCTCGCACTAGAGAGGCAAAGATTTTCTACGTTAATATCAGTTCTGACGGGACACTGCTTGATCGGCGAACACGCCAAAAGATTGGGTATTGACTCTAATGACTTCTGCAGAAGCTGTAAAGATGAGGAAGAAGTGGAGAGCATTGAGCACTTGCTATGCGACTGCCCCGCTCTAAGTAAACGACGACTGGACATACTGGGGTCGGCTTTTCTAGGCAGCCTAATAGATCTTTCCAGTATCGATATTCGTACTATCGACAAATTTGTATATCAAACAGGTTGGTTTCGATGAGGGGCATTTCAGCCCGTGGTAACACTAGGGACCTAAACTGGTCTATGTGAGCTTGTATAAAAAATACGGCTGCCACCCTAACCTAAACCTAAACCTTCGTAAATATATCTTCGTACTGGTGACGAAAAGTTTCGTACATGCGATGTTTTTGTACGTCAATAGAACGAACACGATCCGATCATCAACCCATATTTTTGGTGGTTTCGAAATTCGTCGAGGGAACGATAAGGTTTCATTCCCACGACGAAAAGATTTATTTGACCATTTTGCTGAAAATATAATAAATAGAAGCAATCAATGTATAGTTTGTGCTTGACTGTACTGTTCTATATGCGTTCAGATTACCTTAGTTAAATAATTTGTTGTAAAAGCTTAATTTAAAAAATCTAATAATGATTATGAAAGGAGTTCGTCGTGGTGATGAATGGGATTCGTCGTGGTGATGAATGGAATTCGTCGTGGTGATGAATGGGATTCGTCGTGGTGATGAATGGAATTCGTCGTGGCGGTGAATGGAGGTTCGTCTGATGGCAAATACATTACTTAATGAGATTATTTTTGATTTAAAATATCAAAAGTAATGAATACTTCTCGTTCGTTTGCTTTAAGCCTTTCCTGATAAGAACTGCGTTTCGAACCGAATAATCATAACTCAACCTAGCAAAGCAGTCAAGTAATTTTAGTTTCATATCGTTTTTAATGGTCCAAAACCTGAAGAATATTTATTGAAATTTTAAAAACTTAAATAGTCTGGGGCATGAATGCGACATGGTGATGAATGGAGTTCGTCATGCTGATGAATGGGATTCATCGTGGTGATGAATGGAATTCGTCGTGGTGGTGAATGAAATTCGTCGTGGTGATGAATGGGATTCGTCATGGTAATGAATGAAATTCGTCGTGGTGATGAATGGGATTCGTCATGGTAATGAATGGAGTTCGTCTTGGTGATGAATGGGATTCGTCGTGATGATGAATGGTATTCATCGTGGAGATGAATGGGATTCGTCGTGGTGATGAACTGGATTAATCGTAGGAATGAAATGGGATTATCCTGAGGACGAACGTTTTTGGAAACAGAGATTCGTCATTGTGACGAACAAATTCATCAAGAGGATTATTTCGTACGTTAGCTGATTTTTGACAAAAAATATTCGAGATGATGTTCAAATTCGTCGTCATGACGAAGCTTTTTCTATCAGTGTAGTTACGGGTGGACAATTACCGCATCTAGTTGCAAATAACACATGGTTCGATTTGGTTGAGTTCACCTTTATGTTCCACTTGTTCATCTACAGTTCAAGAGAATTTAGTGGAGCCTGAACAAAATTTGAAGCTTCATTAGTGAACGGACGTGTTTATCACATAGCGGATAGTTACCAGTACCTATTACGAAATAGCAAAAATCTGTACAAAGTCTGTAAGGCCTACATCGTAGTACCTATTACGGTCTAATACAGACAAAATAAAAATAAATTCTCTTGACGGATGCCTTCGTGTTCCGATGGAGCGCGGTTCCCCAATCGTCCGACTGTCCGTCCGTTGGTCTTGGCCAAAACCGACCACACCAAAAATGGTGAAAATCTCCCCCAAGTACTCACAACAGGTGGTGCGGTGAGGGGATGAGGGGAGGGGTGATGTCCGACCGTCAAAACGGAAGCACAATGAGCATCGTGTAGCGCTCAGAGTTTTGACGAAGTTGGAGGCTGTTGAGGTTTCGGCTCTTACCGAAAAACAAAAAGAGTCACTTACCTGGGCTAAAGGCGTCATAGATGCTTCTAAGGCCAATGAGTCGGCTGAAAGAGCCACAAATTCAGCTGTGTTAACGGCTAATAAAGTAAAACGAATCAGATCACCTGACGAACCCCTGCCTTCGAAAAAGGCAAGAGGCCCTAATGTCACCATCAACAGGACACTCACCAAGCCCTTCAATGAAATGGCGAAGGAGAGTCTAGTGATGGCTGTTATAGACAGAAGTAGTGAGGATGGATCCATCCTCAAGGATAAATGGGGTCATGTACAATCAGCCATTATGGCTCATTACCTCGATGTCCGTAGAGAAATTCCGGGCAAACCACCAATCTGAAACGATGCAGGATGGCATCAGGGGAGAGTAAAGCTCTTATATTTCGGTGATGCCAGATCAGTAGACCTGTATAAGGCTGCTCTGAGTCGAGCGGGTGAGGTGTGGCCGGGTGCCCAGTTGGATGTTGTCGAAAAAACAACATCCCTAGTCACTCTAGAGCCATCACCTGGGTTACAGAAGAGCCCTCCAACCCGGCTGACATCTTAGAAATAATAAAAGATTCCAATCCTGGTCTGCCGGCCCATAATTGGAGAATCAGCAAGGTGGGTGAGGCGGATGGTAAAAAGCGGCAGGTCAATCGTATCCTAAACGCTGAATCCACCTCCCATATACAAAGTGCGAGTGCAACCCTACAATATGGCTTCGAGACTATAGTCTTGAAGATATACAAGCAGGATATAGCTCCCACTGCAGAAGGTGAGTCGTCCACCGTGGCACTTTCTGGAAGTGCGGAGGTACCCACGCCTATTATTTCTGGTGACTCCAACTCTAACATAAGATCTGTAACGTCCTTCTCTGAGGACAAAAGCTCTACTTCGGACACAGAGAGTCTGAGGGGAGTATCCGGACTCTTTGACGCATCTGGCGGGGACATGCTTCTCGCCGATACGGACGAAGAGTTCGATAACACCCTTGTCGGGGTGGATGTTAATCTGTCAATTACCAATGATGGTAAGAATTCTACAGATTAACCTCCATCACGCTAAAGCAGCCTCAGCGGCTCTATTAAAGTACATTATCCCCTGTCTGGAGAAAATTTATGTAGGCTGTATCAGGCTTTCATACGTCCCAAGGTGGTATTCATACCTGAAGCGGGAAAGATATCACACACTAGGCCAAAAGACTTCAGACCAATTAGCCTATCCTCCTTCCTATTTAAAGGTCTGGAAAGACTTTTAGATCATTTCATCAGGGAAAACCTGGATACAAAACTCCTATCGGGGAACCAACATGCTTACAATAAGGGCAAGTCTACAGAATCAGCCCTGCACGAACGTGTGAGCACTATCGAATCGTCCCTGCATTTCAAGGAATTCACCATGGTGGCATTTCTTGACATAGAAGGGGTTTTTAACAACATTCACTCAGATGCTGTAATTGCGGCACTCTCACATCTAAATGTTAACACTAGTTTGATTAGACTAATTCAAAGTCTGCTTAACAGAAGACGCATAACAGCATGTCTAGGGTCCACAACTCTAACAAGGTATGTAAACAGAGGGACCCCGCAAGGAGGAGTACTGTCTCCACTAATTTGGAACCTAGCGGTGAATGAAATCCTGCTAGATCTAGAACGTTGTGGCTGCAAGGTCGTGGCATATGCGGACGACGTGGCAATCGCAGTGAGTGGCAAATTCGTAAACGTCCTCAGAGACATCCTACAGGTGGCTCTGAACAAGTTGGCTAGATGGGCCAGAAGCAGCGGTTTGGGCGTTAACCCCAACAAGACAGAATTGGTTCTCTTTACTAGGATGAATAATGTCCCACATGTGGACCCTCCACCTCGGATAAATGGAACAGATCTAGTCTTTTCTGAAAGTGCAAAATTTTTAGGAATAATTCTAGATAGGAAAATGTTATTTAGACTTAACGTATTGGAACGTGTAAGGAAGGCCAACGTCGCCTTATATTCCTGCAAAAAGGCTGTAGGGTCGCGGTGAGGACTCTCTCCTAAAATCGTCCACTGGATATATATAGCAGTAGTTCGTCCAATACTGATATACGGTATTGTGGTATGGTGGACGGCAACTGACAAACTAACCATTACCAACCTACTAACAAAGGTTCAGAGAACTGCCTGCCTGAGTCTAAGCGGAGCCTTAAGGACTACAGCGACCGAGTCTCTACAAGCCCTACTCCATATACTGCCGATTAATATTGTGGCGAGAGAAGTTGCAACCAAAGCGGCAATATAATTAAACTGCCTATCAATGTGGAGGTACAAGAACTATGGTCACATGAGGATATCAAAGTGTAGTGCTATGGTAACCGACCGAGTGGACTATATACCAACTGTGTACACCTTCGAGAGAAATTACATCACTATGATTCCCGCCAGAGATGAATGGGTCGGCAGAATACCAGGTAATAGAAACCATCTCCACTTTTACACGGATGGTTCGAAGCTTGATGAAAAGGTTGGCTTCGGAGTACACTGTGAAGAACTTAGTCTGGATATAGCTCACAGACTACCAGATACCTGCAGTGTCTATCAAGCCGAAATAATGGCAATATGGGAAGTCGCCAAGTGGCTGAGTCGCAAGATAGTAACCAACACTGGCGTTGTCATTTACTCGGACAGCCAGGCTGCCATAAATTCTCTGGAGGCAACATCCCTAAATTCACAAAGAGCCCTCGACTGCCGCAGATCTCTTAACGAGATGGCTGAGCAGTTTAATATACGCCTGGGCATAGGGATATCCCGGGGAACTGCAAAGCCGATGAACTTGCTAGGAAAGGGACGACATTACAAATTCTCGGAGAATTTGCATATATTGGTGCGCCACTATCCACGTGCAAGCTTTGGCTTAGGCAAGAGGCAATCAGGCAGTCCAACGAAAGATGGACAGAAATCGGCACCTGCAGGGTAGCTAGACAAATCTGGCCAAGGTATGACCTGAGAAGGTCAAAATATCTCCTCGCACTAGAGAGGAAACGATTGTCTACGTTAGTACAGGTTCTGACGGGACACTGCTTGATCGGCGAACACGCCAAAAGATTGGGTATTGACTCCAATAACTTCTGCCGAAGCTGCGGAGATAAGGAAGAAGTGGAGAGCATTGAGCACTTGCATTGCGACTGTCCCGCTTTTAGTAAACGACGACTGGACATACTGGGGTCGGCCTTTTTAGGCAGCCTAACAGATCTTTTCAGTACTGATATTCGTACTATCGAGAAATTTATATATCAAACAGGTTGGTTTCGATGAGAGGCATTTCAGCCCGTGGTAACACTAGGGACCTAAACTGGTCTATGTGAGCTTGTAAAAAAAATACGGCTGTCACCCTAACCTAACCTAACCTACCTTCCTCAAGTGTAAAATATTCATACCCTACACAACACTATGGTCCAGGGTATTATGAGGTTGTGCATTTGTTTGTAACACCCAGAAGGAGAAGAGATAGACCCATCGTTTATTATACCGATCGACTTGAAATCACTTCCTGAGACGATTTCAGGTCGTATTTATGGTACGATGGTGATGAAATTTAGCACAGTGCTCTTTTTTTGCACAAGGACGATCCCTATTGTAATTGGTCAAAAACGGTTCAGATGTAGATATAGCCCCCATATATAAGTATAAGTCTATGTTACCCCCGATTTGACATGTAAGCGCTGAAGAAACTGTATTTTATATCAGATCAATACGAAATTTGGCAGAGAGAGCTCTCTTATTATATGAATCAACACTGCCAAATTCGAAAATCGGTTCAGATTTGGATATAGCCCCCATATATATGTTACATCCGATTTGACATGTAAACGTTGTAGAAACCGTATTTTATATCCGACAAGCTGTCCCGGCAAACTTCGTTTTGCCCAAAATTTATTTTTGTTTGGATTTCAATGAATATTATTAGTTTTAATGAAATCTAAAAAAAGTAATGATCAATAATTGTATTCACTTTAATGCTGACAGATATACAACATTTTTTGTGTTATGCTCTGGAACGTATTTAGAGAGTGAGGATGGTTATCCAACTCGGAAACACGCCACATACAGTTTATCCCACACACTTCCAGCGACAGCCATTCTGACTTGTTAATGCAACTGTTAATGCAAAATGATAAATCGGTTGAGGTCAAAGGAATTCGCATAATTAGGCATTATTTTCCCTTGAATAGCCATTCAAAATCCTACCCATAGCCCCATTCAAAATCCTACAATCAGTCGTGTTCTATTGAACAGTTTTGGGGCATGAAGATTTCGTAACATAATGACTACAGATCCAACTTTAAGACGTAAATTATGGAGCGGCATGCCAGGCAAATCCGAAGAGTTTAGGAATTCAGCGGGATAATTGAGTCTTCATTTTCCACAGTATCGATTAATTTTTATGAATGCAATTGTCCCGCAATTTGATATTGAATCGTCCAATTCAATTCATTCACATTAGCATTTCATTTCATCTTTTGTTGAAGTGAATTGGCAAATGTCGGGTGGAATCGATATTAAACCACTGAGAGTATCTACCGGTATTTGTCCATTTCCGATTCTCAGCAGTTCTTTCGAAAATGACTACAGATCCAACTTTAAGACGTAAATTATGGAGCGGCATGCCAGGCAAATCCGAAGAGTTTAGGAATTCAGCGGGATAATTGAGTCTTAATTTTCCACAGTATCGATTAATTTTTATGAATGCAATTCTCTCGCAATTTGATATTGAATCGTCCAATTCAATTCATTCACATTAGCATTTCATTTCATCTTTTGTTGAAATGAATTGGCAAATGGCGGGTGGAATCGATATTAAACCACTGAGAGTATCTACCGGTATTTGTCCATTTCCGATTCTCAGCTGTTCTTTCGAAAAACGTATTCTCTTCTTCTCAATCGTTGTTGCTCATTTTAAACTTCAGTAATGTCTCCTTGGTGTCGCGCCCGAGCTGATTCTCGTTTAATAGTACATACCTCTTTCGTGTGATTTTGCGCAACATTTCGGATTAGCGTTGTATTCTGAGAACGCCGCCCAATGTTACAATGACCTGTTCTTGGCATCGTAACAAATATCGATCAATAATATCACTCACAAACTTATAATTCACAGATTCACAATGATATATCGTCATCAGAAACGAAAAAGAGCCTATCATCATATTTGAAAAATGTACAGGAGAATCGAAAAAACTAAATATAATGAAAACCGCTACCGTTAGAAAAACCGGGTTTTCAGGATAATATCTAAACGTAATGATGCATATATAAAATGACACAAACATGATTTATAACTTGTTTATGAAAATTGCGTAAAATAGGATTTTTTAACTATGAAAAAAGAAATTCGCCATTTTTAATATTACGCGGCTAAAAATTGTTGAGGATGTTTATTTTGATGCAGTGTACCGCAATCCATCAAAACAGAATTTCAATTTTTCTTGTTGTGACGCCCTGTATGACGATATGCATATATGTATTTCGAAAATGACAAATATTTCATTCGAAAAATCGATAAAAACTGATCAAATTATCATATGAGAAAGAAAATATGCTGAGTTGTTAAATGAATAACAGCCTAAATAAATCATGAATCTAAGTATTAGGATGTCTCAGTTGTCAAGATGGTAAATTTTGATTGTATAGTTCTACATATTTACAAAGATTTAGTGTTGTTTCATAAAAGAGGATTCATAAGCATAAAAATAACACTCACGTTTTTGAGCGAGCGCTGGTCATTGGCCATAATCCGAATGTGTGAAAAGTCCGGGGTATTTAAAACACTCGAGTCTATCCACATGCAAAGTTTCAGCTTTCTAGACTCAGCGACCAAGTGGTCAAAAATCACTTGGCGTAAATTCACATCCGTTGGAGATCTGTTCCGCAGAAGGAAGTATCCAATTTGGTCCAGTAGTTTTTATGTTTTAAGCAGTCGAACAAACCACGATTCATTTTTATATATATAGATAAGTACGAAATTCGGCAGAGAGAGGTTTCATAATTTAGGAACTAATACTTCTATTGTGGTTATTCGGTTCAGATTTAGATACAGCCACATATATACTACGTCCCTGCCTATGCAGTATTTAACGGTACTGAAACTGCATTTTACGTCCGATCTTTATATTATTTGGCAGAAGTGAGGTTTTTGATCCAAGTTGATGAAAATCTGTTTCGATTATGTACAGCCCCATCTATTTGTTCCTTCTGATTCTTATTCTATGAAAGAATACTGCGCATTTTAAGATTATCATGTTAGATCTAGTTTATTATGATCAACTCCTCCTTGGAATAAGCCTTGATGAGGAGGTGGAGCTAAGTACTTTGTTAACTGAAAAGAAACCAATTATTGCAAATTAATATCACAATGGCCATTTTCGCATTGTGAGGGAGGTGTAGGGTATTATATAGTCGGCTCCTCCCGACTTTTGTCTTTCCTTACTGGTTTCGATTTTAATTATCTATTTACATACTCATGGTTATTTGTATACCCTACACCACACTGTGGTACAGGGTATTATGACTTTATGTTTGTAACACCCAAAAAGGATAAGAGATAGACCCATTGTTTATTACACCGATCGACTTGTAATCACTTTCTGAGTCGATTTAGCAATGTCCGTCTGTCTGTAGATGTATTCTTGTAATCAAAGTACAGGTCGCAATTATGGTCCGATCTCAACGAAACTTTGCACATATCTTTCTTTAGGCCAAAGGCTCCCATATAGTATATGTACTTCCGATTTGGCATATATGCACCGTATAAGCAACATTTTTCAACCGATTTGTACAGAAATTGACAGAGAGTACTCTTATGATACACTTAGAGACAATACAAAATTTGGGGAAAATCGGTTCAGATTTAGATATAGCCCCCTTATAGACCGTTAATAGTACTATCACTGGCGTTTAAGTCCTCATCAGGCGAAATATTGATTAAAAAATAAGGACAAAAAGGGAGCGGTTCGAATGCGACTACAATGGAAGTAGTTTTCGCGAACATCTTTAAAAACATGAGGTTCAGCGAAATCACAAAGAATATGTTAAAGATGAAAATTTTAAAATGTTAAAAAATAATGAAGTTTTTAAATCCTCCTTGTTTCGTAGAAATATCTTTGGTAGTTTTTTTTAATTTAATTTTGAAGTTGGTTCCAACGTGACATTTTTTCCATGACTATTTTTTAAATTAAACAAGTAAAGACGGATTAAGTTCGGACATGTCGAATCTTATATACCCTCCATCATGAATCGCATATGAATGGTTTCGGGTACAAATAAACTCATTATACCAAATTTTAGCTCAATTCGTTGAAATTTGAGGTTTTTATGGCGTTTCGAAGATAAATCTAGAGGGACCTTTGTATAAGGGCTATATAAAAACATAGACCTATGACTAACGTCGTTCGTGTGGAGGGTTCCGGGTATAAATAAACACCAGGTACCAATTGTCAGCCCGATCAGTTGACATTTGTGGTTTCGATGGGGTTAAGAAGTCAAATTGGGGAGATGCTATATAGGGTGGCTATATCAAAAAATGGACCGATAGTATCCATTTTCAATCCCAAGTTACCTGTAGCTATAAGAAATATCTATACCAAATTTCAGTCATCTACGGCCCATCCGTCCGTTTGCGTGATAACAACAAACGGACGGATGGGCGGATTCTTAGGGCCTTATTCATAAAAAGTTAAAGAAGGTTTGAGGAACGCTTTAGCAGTGTTAAAGAGTTCTTCAAACCTTCATTAAATTTTTATTAATAAGGGCCTTAAACTTTACACTTACGGTGTCGAACGTGACAAACTTCAAATGGATACAGAAAAAATTCTATATAATTTCTTAAATAGATTTTTTTTAAAGTTGGTATGTTATACAAATTCTATGTGTACTAATAGTTTGATGCACTTTATTTGAATATTTCTGGTTTACTGATAACTAATGCCTCTTTTCGGTGTCGAACGTGACAATAGAATTTGTAGTATAGATGAGCCAAAACACAGAGCCGAAAATACAATGATTTTTTTAACCATGTGTCTGGTTAAATTTTTCATGGTAAATGTTTGATTACGAAGACAAAAATAACCTTATATAAGTTCAAATGTACATGAAAAATGGTTAAGTTAACATTATATATGGTTGGTTTTTTGAGAGAGAGGCAGAAAAATGTGGGAGATAAACAACAATTCGGCTCTGTTGTGGTCGACGTTTTTCAACTGCTTTGTGTTAGACGAAGTTGAGTATTAAGTTAAACGAAGTTGAAACGAATGCGACTGTCGTCATAAGAGAATTTATCTCGCTCATTCAAAACACCACCAAATGCCAGCTTCGGTGCTTGATCGAGTGCGGGAGTTCAGTTGGTGTTGAATAGTCGATGGGACTAGCGCTGGCCATTGGCCATAATCCGAATGTGTGAAAAGTCCGGGGTATTTAAAACACTCGAGTCTATCCACATGCAAAGTTTCAGCTTTCTAGCTCTTACAGCAGACTCAGCGACCAAGTGGTCAAAAATCACTTGGCGTAAATTCACATCCGTTGGAGATCTGTTCCGCAGAAGGAAGTATCCAATTTGGTCCAGTAGTTTTTATGTTTTAAGCAGTCGAACAAACCACGATTCATTTTTATATATATAGATAAGTACGAAATTCGGCAGAGAGAGGTTTCATAATTTAGGAACTAATACTTCTATTGTGGTTATTCGGTTCAGATTTAGATACAGCCACATATATACTACGTCCCTGCCTATGCAGTATTTAACGGTACTGAAACTGCATTTTACGTCCGATCTTTATATTATTTGGCAGAAGTGAGGTTTTTGATCCAAGTTGATGAAAATCTGTTTAGATTATGTACAGCCCCATCTATTTGTTCCTTCTGATTCTTATTCTATGAAAGAATACTGCGCATTTTAAGATTATCATGTTAGATCTAGTTTATTATGATCAACTCCTCCTTGGAATAAGCCTTGATGAGGAGGTGGAGCTAAGTACTTTGTTAACTGAAAAGAAACCAATTATTGCAAATTAATATCACAATGGCCATTTTCGCATTGTGAGGGAGGTGTAGGGTATTATATAGTCGGCTCCTCCCGACTTTTGTCTTTCCTTACTGGTTTCGATTTTAATTATCTATTTACATACTCATGGTTATTTGTATACCCTACACCACACTGTGGTACAGGGTATTATGACTTTATGTTTGTAACACCCAAAAAGGATAAGAGATAGACCCATTGTTTATTACACCGATCGACTTGTAATCACTTTCTGAGTCGATTTAGCAATGTCCGTCTGTCTGTAGATGTATTCTTGTAATCAAAGTACAGGTCGCAATTATGGTCCGATCTCAACGAAACTTTGCACATATCTTTCTTTAGGCCAAAGGCTCCCATATAGTATATGTACTTCCGATTTGGCATATATGCACCGTATAAGCAACATTTTTCAACCGATTTGTACAGAAATTGACAGAGAGTACTCTTATGACACACTTAGAGACAATACAAAATTTAGGGAAAATCGGTTCAGATTTAGATATAACTCCCTTATAGACCGTTAATAGTACTATCACTGGCGTTTAAGTCCTCATCAGGCGAAATATTGATTAAAAAATAAGGACAAAAAGGGAGCGGTTCGAATGCGACTACAATGGAAGTAGTTTTCGCGAACATCTTTAAAAACATGAGGTTCAGCGAAATCACAAAGAATATGTTA
The DNA here is from genome assembly GCA_963930755.1 of Eudasyphora cyanicolor. Lineage (NCBI taxonomy): Eukaryota > Metazoa > Arthropoda > Insecta > Diptera > Muscidae > Eudasyphora > Eudasyphora cyanicolor. Next base: position 100,604,664 of record OZ005737.1, read on the forward strand.
AAGATGAAAATTTTAAAATGTTAAAAAATAATGAAGTTTTTAAATCCTCCTTGTTTCGTAGAAATATCTTTGGTAGTTTTTTTTAATTTAATTTTGAAGTTGGTTCCAACGTGACATTTTTTCCATGACTATTTTTTAAATTAAACATGTAAAGACGGATTAAGTTCGGACATGTCGAATCTTATATACCCTCCACCATGAATCGCATATGAATGGTTTCGGGTACAAATAAACTCATTATACCAAATTTTAGCTCAATTCGTTGAAATTTGTGGTTTTTATGGCGTTTCGAAGATAAATCTAGAGGGACCTTTGTATAAGGGCTATATAAAAACATAGACCTATGACTAACGTCGTTCGTGTGGAGGGTTCCGGGTATAAATAAACACCAGGTACCAATTTTCAGCCCGATCAGTTGACATTTGTGGTTTCGATGGGGTTAAGAAGTCAAATTGGGGAGATGCTATATAGGGTGGCTATATCAAAAAATGGACCGATAGTATCCATTTTCAATCCCAAGTTACCTGTAGCTATAAGAAATATCTATACCAAATTTCAGTCATCTACGGCCCATCCGTCCGTTTGCGTGATAACAACAAACGGACGGATGGGCGGATTCTTAGGGCCTTATTCATAAAAAGTTAAAGAAGGTTTGAGGAACGCTTTAGCAGTGTTAAAGAGTTCTTCAAACCTTCATTAAATTTTTATTAATAAGGGACTTAAACTTTACACTTACGGTGTCGAACGTGACAAACTTCAAATGGATACAGAAAAAATTCTATATAATTTTTTAAATAGATTTTTTTTAAAGTTGGTATGTTATACAAATTCTATGTGTACTAATAGTTTGATGCACTTTATTTGAATATTTCTGGTTTACTGATAACTAATGCCTCTTTTCGGTGTCGAACGTGACAATAGAATTTGTAGTATAGATGAGCCAAAACACAGAGCCGAAAATACAATGATTTTTTTAACCATGTGTCTGGTTAAATTTTTCATGGTAAATGTTTGATTACGAAGACAAAAATAACCTTATATAAGTTCAAATGTACATGAAAAATGGTTAAGTTAACATTATATATGGTTGGTTTTTTGAGAGAGAGGCAGAAAAATGTGGGAGATAAACAACAATTCGGCTCTGTTGTGGTCGACGTTTTTCAACTGCTTTGTGTTAGACGAAGTTGAGTATTAAGTTAAACGAAGTTGAAACGAATGTGACTGTCGTCATAAGAGAATTTATCTCGCTCATTCAAAACACCACCAAATGCCAGCTTCGGTGCTTGATCGAGTGCGGGAGTTCAGTTGGTGTTGAATAGTCGATGGGACTAGCGCTGGCCATTGGCCATAATCCGAATGTGTGAAAAGTCCGGGGTATTTAAAACACTCGAGTCTATCCACATGCAAAGTTTCAGCTTTCTAGCTCTTACAGCAGACTCAGCGACCAAGTGGTCAAAAATCACTTGGCGTAAATTCACATCCGTTGGAGATCTGTTCCGCAGAAGGAAGTATCCAATTTGGTCCAGTAGTTTTTATGTTTTAAGCAGTCGAACAAACCACGATTCATTTTTATATATATAGATAAGTATGAAATTCGGCAGAGAGAGGTTTCATAATTTAGGAACTATTACTTCTATTGTGGTTATTCGGTTCAGATTTAGATACAGCCACATATATACTACGTCCCTGCCTATGCAGTATTTAACGGTACTGAAACTGCATTTTACGTCCGATCTTTATATTATTTGGCAGAAGTGAGGTTTTTGATCCAAGTTGATGAAAATCTGTTTAGATTATGTACAGCCCCATCTATTTGTTCCTTCTGATTCTTATTCTATGAAAGAATACTGCGCATTTTAAGATTATCATGTTAGATCTAGTTTATTATGATCAACTCCTCCTTGGAATAAGCCTTGATGAGGAGGTGGAGCTAAGTACTTTGTTAACTGAAAAGAAACCAATTATTGCAAATTAATATCACAATGGCCATTTTCGCATTGTGAGGGAGGTGTAGGGTATTATATAGTCGGCTCCTCCCGACTTTTGTCTTTCCTTACTGGTTTCGATTTTAATTATCTATTTACATACTCATGGTTATTTGTATACCCTACACCACACTGTGGTACAGGGTATTATGACTTTATGTTTGTAACACCCAAAAAGGATAAGAGATAGACCCATTGTTTATTACACCGATCGACTTGTAATCACTTTCTGAGTCGATTTAGCAATGTCCGTCTGTCTGTAGATGTATTCTTGTAATCAAAGTACAGGTCGCAATTATGGTCCGATCTCAACGAAACTTTGCACATATCTTTCTTTAGGCCAAAGGCTCCCATATAGTATATGTACTTCCGATTTGGCATATATGCACCGTATAAGCAACATTTTTCAACCGATTTGTACAGAAATTGACAGAGAGTACTCTTATGATACACTTAGAGACAATACAAAATTTGGGGAAAATCGGTTCAGATTTAGATATAGCCCCCTTATAGACCGTTAATAGTACTATCACTGGCGTTTAAGTCCTCATCAGGCGAAATATTGATTAAAAAATAAGGACAAAAAGGGAGCGGTTCGAATGCGACTACAATGGAAGTAGTTTATTATGATCAACTCCTCCTTGGAATAAGCCTTGATGAGGAGGTGGAGCTAAGTACTTTGTTAACTGAAAAGAAACCAATTATTGCAAATTAATATCACAATGGCCATTTTCGCATTGTGAGGGAGGTGTAGGGTATTATATAGTCGGCTCCTCCCGACTTTTGTCTTTCCTTACTGGTTTCGATTTTAATTATCTATTTACATACTCATGGTTATTTGTATACCCTACACCACACTGTGGTACAGGGTATTATGACTTTATGTTTGTAACACCCAAAAAGGATAAGAGATAGACCCATTGTTTATTACACCGATCGACTTGTAATCACTTTCTGAGTCGATTTAGCAATGTCCGTCTGTCTGTAGATGTATTCTTGTAATCAAAGTACAGGTCGCAATTATGGTCCGATCTCAACGAAACTTTGCACATATCTTTCTTTAGGCCAAAGGCTCCCATATAGTATATGTACTTCCGATTTGGCATATATGCACCGTATAAGCAACATTTTTCAACCGATTTGTACAGAAATTGACAGAGAGTACTCTTATGACACACTTAGAGACAATACAAAATTTAGGGAAAATCGGTTCAGATTTAGATATAGCCCCCTTATAGACCGTTAATAGTACTATCACTGGCGTTTAAGTCCTCATCAGGCGAAATATTGATTAAAAAATAAGGACAAAAAGGGAGCGGTTCGAATGCGACTACAATGGAAGTAGTTTTCGCGAACATCTTTAAAAACATGAGGTTCAGCGAAATCACAAAGAATATGTTAAAGATGAAAATTTTAAAATGTTAAAAAATAATGAAGTTTTTAAATCCTCCTTGTTTCGTAGAAATATCTTTGGTAGTTTTTTTTAATTTAATTTTGAAGTTGGTTCCAACGTGACATTTTTTCCATGACTATTTTTTAAATTAAACATGTAAAGACGGATTAAGTTCGGACATGTCGAATCTTATATACCCTCCACCATGAATCGCATATGAATGGTTTCGGGTACAAATAAACTCATTATACCAAATTTTAGCTCAATTCGTTGAAATTTGTGGTTTTTATGGCGTTTCGAAGATAAATCTAGAGGGACCTTTGTATAAGGGCTATATAAAAACATAGACCTATGACTAACGTCGTTCGTGTGGAGGGTTCCGGGTATAAATAAACACCAGGTACCAATTTTCAGCCCGATCAGTTGACATTTGTGGTTTCGATGGGGTTAAGAAGTCAAATTGGGGAGATGCTATATAGGGTGGCTATATCAAAAAATGGACCGATAGTATGCATTTTCAATCCCAAGTTACCTGTAGCTATAAGAAATATCTATACCAAATTTCAGTCATCTACGGCCCATCCGTCCGTTTGCGTGATAACAACAAACGGACGGATGGGCGGATTCTTAGGGCCTTATTCATAAAAAGTTAAAGAAGGTTTGAGGAACGCTTTAGCAGTGTTAAAGAGTTCTTCAAACCTTCATTAAATGTTTATTAATAAGGGACTTAAACTTTACACTTACGGTGTCGAACGTGACAAACTTCAAATGGATACAGAAAAAATTCTATATAATTTTTTAAATAGATTTTTTTTAAAGTTGGTATGTTATACAAATTCTATGTGTACTAATAGTTTGATGCACTTTATTTGAATATTTCTGGTTTACTGATAACTAATGCCTCTTTTCGGTGTCGAACGTGACAATAGAATTTGTAGTATAGATGAGCCAAAACACAGAGCCGAAAATACAATGATTTTTTTAACCATGTGTCTGGTTAAATTTTTCATGGTAAATGTTTGATTACGAAGACAAAAATAACCTTATATAAGTTCAAATGTACATGAAAAATGGTTAAGTTAACATTATATATGGTTGGTTTTTTGAGAGAGAGGCAGAAAAATGTGGGAGATAAACAACAATTCGGCTCTGTTGTGGTCGACGTTTTTCAACTGCTTTGTGTTAGACGAAGTTGAGTATTAAGTTAAACGAAGTTGAAACGAATGCGACTGTCGTCATAAGAGAATTTATCTCGCTCATTCAAAACACCACCAAATGCCAGCTTCGGTGCTTGATCGAGTGCGGGAGTTCAGTTGGTGTTGAATAGTCGATGGGACTAGCGCTGGCCATTGGCCATAATCCGAATGTGTGAAAAGTCCGGGGTATTTAAAACACTCGAGTCTATCCACATGCAAAGTTTCAGCTTTCTAGCTCTTACAGCAGACTCAGCGACCAAGTGGTCAAAAATCACTTGGCGTAAATTCACATCCGTTGGAGATCTGTTCCGCAGAAGGAAGTATCCAATTTGGTCCAGTAGTTTTTATGTTTTAAGCAGTCGAACAAACCACGATTCATTTTTATATATATAGATAAGTACGAAATTCGGCAGAGAGAGGTTTCATAATTTAGGAACTATTACTTCTATTGTGGTTATTCGGTTCAGATTTAGATACAGCCACATATATACTACGTCCCTGCCTATGCAGTATTTAACGGTACTGAAACTGCATTTTACGTCCGATCTTTATATTATTTGGCAGAAGTGAGGTTTTTGATCCAAGTTGATGAAAATCTGTTTAGATTATGTACAGCCCCATCTATTTGTTCCTTCTGATTCTTATTCTATGAAAGAATACTGCGCATTTTAAGATTATCATGTTAGATCTAGTTTATTATGATCAACTCCTCCTTGGAATAAGCCTTGATGAGGAGGTGGAGCTAAGTACTTTGTTAACTGAAAAGAAACCAATCAGGCGAAATATTGATTAAAAAATAAGGACAAAAAGGGAGCGGTTCGAATGCGACTACAATGGAAGTAGTTTTCGCGAACATCTTTAAAAACATGAGGTTCAGCGAAATCACAAAGAATATGTTAAAGATGAAAATTTTAAAATGTTAAAAAATAATGAAGTTTTTAAATCCTCCTTGTTTCGTAGAAATATCTTTGGTAGTTTTTTTTAATTTAATTTTGAAGTTGGTTCCAACGTGACATTTTTTCCATGACTATTTTTTAAATTAAACATGTAAAGACGGATTAAGTTCGGACATGTCGAATCTTATATACCCTCCACCATGAATCGCATATGAATGGTTTCGGGTACAAATAAACTCATTATACCAAATTTTAGCTCAATTCGTTGAAATTTGTGGTTTTTATGGCGTTTCGAAGATAAATCTAGAGGGACCTTTGTATAAGGGCTATATAAAAACATAGACCTATGACTAACGTCGTTCGTGTGGAGGGTTCCGGGTATAAATAAACACCAGGTACCAATTTTCAGCCCGATCAGTTGACATTTGTGGTTTCGATGGGGTTAAGAAGTCAAATTGGGGAGATGCTATATAGGGTGGCTATATCAAAAAATGGACCGATAGTATGCATTTTCAATCCCAAGTTACCTGTAGCTATAAGAAATATCTATACCAAATTTCAGTCATCTACGGCCCATCCGTCCGTTTGCGTGATAACAACAAACGGACGGATGGGCGGATTCTTAGGGCCTTATTCATAAAAAGTTAAAGAAGGTTTGAGGAACGCTTTAGCAGTGTTAAAGAGTTCTTCAAACCTTCATTAAATGTTTATTAATAAGGGACTTAAACTTTACACTTACGGTGTCGAACGTGACAAACTTCAAATGGATACAGAAAAAATTCTATATAATTTTTTAAATAGATTTTTTTTAAAGTTGGTATGTTATACAAATTCTATGTGTACTAATAGTTTGATGCACTTTATTTGAATATTTCTGGTTTACTGATAACTAATGCCTCTTTTCGGTGTCGAACGTGACAATAGAATTTGTAGTATAGATGAGCCAAAACACAGAGCCGAAAATACAATGATTTTTTTAACCATGTGTCTGGTTAAATTTTTCATGGTAAATGTTTGATTACGAAGACAAAAATAACCTTATATAAGTTCAAATGTACATGAAAAATGGTTAAGTTAACATTATATATGGTTGGTTTTTTGAGAGAGAGGCAGAAAAATGTGGGAGATAAACAACAATTCGGCTCTGTTGTGGTCGACGTTTTTCAACTGCTTTGTGTTAGACGAAGTTGAGTATTAAGTTAAACGAAGTTGAAACGAATGCGACTGTCGTCATAAGAGAATTTATCTCGCTCATTCAAAACACCACCAAATGCCAGCTTCGGTGCTTGATCGAGTGCGGGAGTTCAGTTGGTGTTGAATAGTCGATGGGACTAGCGCTGGCCATTGGCCATAATCCGAATGTGTGAAAAGTCCGGGGTATTTAAAACACTCGAGTCTATCCACATGCAAAGTTTCAGCTTTCTAGCTCTTACAGCAGACTCAGCGACCAAGTGGTCAAAAATCACTTGGCGTAAATTCACATCCGTTGGAGATCTGTTCCGCAGAAGGAAGTATCCAATTTGGTCCAGTAGTTTTTATGTTTTAAGCAGTCGAACAAACCACGATTCATTTTTATATATATAGATAAGTACGAAATTCGGCAGAGAGAGGTTTCATAATTTAGGAACTATTACTTCTATTGTGGTTATTCGGTTCAGATTTAGATACAGCCACATATATACTACGTCCCTGCCTATGCAGTATTTAACGGTACTGAAACTGCATTTTACGTCCGATCTTTATATTATTTGGCAGAAGTGAGGTTTTTGATCCAAGTTGATGAAAATCTGTTTAGATTATGTACAGCCCCATCTATTTGTTCCTTCTGATTCTTATTCTATGAAAGAATACTGCGCATTTTAAGATTATCATGTTAGATCTAGTTTATTATGATCAACTCCTCCTTGGAATAAGCCTTGATGAGGAGGTGGAGCTAAGTACTTTGTTAACTGAAAAGAAACCAATCAGGCGAAATATTGATTAAAAAATAAGGACAAAAAGGGAGCGGTTCGAATGCGACTACAATGGAAGTAGTTTTCGCCAACATCTTTAAAAACATGAGGTTCAGCGAAATCACAAAGAATATGTTAAAGATGAAAATTTTAAAATGTTAAAAAATAATGAAGTTTTTAAATCCTCCTTGTTTCGTAGAAATATCTTTGGTAGTTTTTTTTAATTTAATTTTGAAGTTGGTTCCAACGTGACATTTTTTCCATGACTATTTTTTAAATTAAACATGTAAAGACGGATTAAGTTCGGACATGTCGAATCTTATATACCCTCCACCATGAATCGCATATGAATGGTTTCGGGTACAAATAAACTCATTATACCAAATTTTAGCTCAATTCGTTGAAATTTGTGGTTTTTATGGCGTTTCGAAGATAAATCTAGAGGGACCTTTGTATAAGGGCTATATAAAAACATAGACCTATGACTAACGTCGTTCGTGTGGAGGGTTCCGGGTATAAATAAACACCAGGTACCAATTTTCAGCCCGATCAGTTGACATTTGTGGTTTCGATGGGGTTAAGAAGTCAAATTGGGGAGATGCTATATAGGGTGGCTATATCAAAAAATGGACCGATAGTATGCATTTTCAATCCCAAGTTACCTGTAGCTATAAGAAATATCTATACCAAATTTCAGTCATCTACGGCCCATCCGTCCGTTTGCGTGATAACAACAAACGGACGGATGGGCGGATTCTTAGGGCCTTATTCATAAAAAGTTAAAGAAGGTTTGAGGAACGCTTTAGCAGTGTTAAAGAGTTCTTCAAACCTTCATTAAATTTTTATTAATAAGGGACTTAAACTTTACACTTACGGTGTCGAACGTGACAAACTTCAAATGGATACAGAAAAAATTCTATATAATTTTTTAAATAGATTTTTTTTAAAGTTGGTATGTTATACAAATTCTATGTGTACTAATAGTTTGATGCACTTTATTTGAATATTTCTGGTTTACTGATAACTAATGCCTCTTTTCGGTGTCGAACGTGACAATAGAATTTGTAGTATAGATGAGCCAAAACACAGAGCCGAAAATACAATGATTTTTTTAACCATGTGTCTGGTTAAATTTTTCATGGTAAATGTTTGATTACGAAGACAAAAATAACCTTATATAAGTTCAAATGTACATGAAAAATGGTTAAGTTAACATTATATATGGTTGGTTTTTTGAGAGAGAGGCAGAAAAATGTGGGAGATAAACAACAATTCGGCTCTGTTGTGGTCGACGTTTTTCAACTGCTTTGTGTTAGACGAAGTTGAGTATTAAGTTAAACGAAGTTGAAACGAATGCGACTGTCGTCATAAGAGAATTTATCTCGCTCATTCAAAACACCACCAAATGCCAGCTTCGGTGCTTGATCGAGTGCGGGAGTTCAGTTGGTGTTGAATAGTCGATGGGACTAGCGCTGGCCATTGGCCATAATCCGAATGTGTGAAAAGTCCGGGGTATTTAAAACACTCGAGTCTATCCACATGCAAAGTTTCAGCTTTCTAGCTCTTACAGCAGACTCAGCGACCAAGTGGTCAAAAATCACTTGGCGTAAATTCACATCCGTTGGAGATCTGTTCCGCAGAAGGAAGTATCCAATTTGGTCCAGTAGTTTTTATGTTTTAAGCAGTCGAACAAACCACGATTCATTTTTATATATATAGATAAGTACGAAATTCGGCAGAGAGAGGTTTCATAATTTAGGAACTATTACTTCTATTGTGGTTATTCGGTTCAGATTTAGATACAGCCACATATATACTACGTCCCTGCCTATGCAGTATTTAACGGTACTGAAACTGCATTTTACGTCCGATCTTTATATTATTTGGCAGAAGTGAGGTTTTTGATCCAAGTTGATGAAAATCTGTTTAGATTATGTACAGCCCCATCTATTTGTTCCTTCTGATTCTTATTCTATGAAAGAATACTGCGCATTTTAAGATTATCATGTTAGATCTAGTTTATTATGATCAACTCCTCCTTGGAATAAGCCTTGATGAGGAGGTGGAGCTAAGTACTTTGTTAACTGAAAAGAAACCAATTATTGCAAATTAATATCACAATGGCCATTTTCGCATTGTGAGGGAGGTGTAGGGTATTATATAGTCGGCTCCTCCCGACTTTTGTCTTTCCTTACTGGTTTCGATTTTAATTATCTATTTACATACTCATGGTTATTTGTATACCCTACACCACACTGTGGTACAGGGTATTATGACTTTATGTTTGTAACACCCAAAAAGGATAAGAGATAGACCCATTGTTTATTACACCGATCGACTTGTAATCACTTTCTGAGTCGATTTAGCAATGTCCGTCTGTCTGTAGATGTATTCTTGTAATCAAAGTACAGGTCGCAATTATGGTCCGATCTCAACGAAACTTTGCACATATCTTTCTTTAGGCCAAAGGCTCCCATATAGTATATGTACTTCCGATTTGGCATATATGCACCGTATAAGCAACATTTTTCAACCGATTTGTACAGAAATTGACAGAGAGTACTCTTATGATACACTTAGAGACAATACAAAATTTGGGGAAAATCGGTTCAGATTTAGATATAGCCCCCTTATAGACCGTTAATAGTACTATCACTGGCGTTTAAGTCCTCATCAGGCGAAATATTGATTAAAAAATAAGGACAAAAAGGGAGCGGTTCGAATGCGACTACAATGGAAGTAGTTTTCGCGAACATCTTTAAAAACATGAGGTTCAGCGAAATCACAAAGAATATGTTAAAGATGAAAATTTTAAAATGTTAAAAAATAATGAAGTTTTTAAATCCTCCTTGTTTCGTAGAAATATCTTTGGTAGTTTTTTTTAATTTAATTTTGAAGTTGGTTCCAATGTGACATTTTTTCCATGACTATTTTTTAAATTAAACAAGTAAAGACGGATTAAGTTCGGACATGTCGAATCTTATATACCCTCCACCATGAATCGCATATGAATGGTTTCGGGTACAAATAAACTCATTATACCAAATTTTAGCTCAATTCGTTGAAATTTGTGGTTTTTATGGCGTTTCGAAGATAAATCTAGAGGGACCTTTGTATAAGGGCTATATAAAAACATAGACGTATGACTAACGTCGTTCGTGTGGAGGGTTCCGGGTATAAATAAACACCAGGTACCAATTTTCAGCCCGATCAGTTGACATTTGTGGTTTCGATGGGGTTAAGAAGTCAAATTGGGGAGATGCTATATAGGGTGGCTATATCAAAAAATGGACCGATAGTATCCATTTTCAATCCCAAGTTACCTGTAGCTATAAGAAATATCTATACCAAATTTCAGTCATCTACGGCCCATCCGTCCGTTTGCGTGATAACAACAAACGGACGGATGGGCGGATTCTTAGGGCCTTATTCATAAAAAGTTAAAGAAGGTTTGAGGAACGCTTTAGCAGTGTTAAAGAGTTCTTCAAACCTTCATTAAATTTTTATTAATAAGGGCCTTAAACTTTACACTTACGGTGTCGAACGTGACAAACTTCAAATGGATACAGAAAAAATTCTATATAATTTTTTAAATAGATTTTTTTTAAAGTTGGTATGTTATACAAATTCTATGTGTACTAATAGTTTGATGCACTTTATTTGAATATTTCTGGTTTACTGATAACTGATGCCTCTTTTCGGTGTCGAACGTGACAATAGAATTTGTAGTATAGATGAGCCAAAATACAGAGCCGAAAATACAATGATTTTTTTAACCATGTGTCTGGTTAAATTTTTCATGGTAAATGTTTGATTACGAAGACAAAAATAACCTTATATAAGTTCAAATGTACATGAAAAATGGTTAAGTTAACATTATATATGGTTGGTTTTTTGAGAGAGAGGCAGAAAAATGTGGGAGATAAACAACAATTCGGCTCTGTTGTGGTCGACGTTTTTCAACTGCTTTGTGTTAGACGAAGTTGAGTATTAAGTTAAACGAAGTTGAAACGAATGTGACTGTCGTCATAAGAGAATTTATCTCGCTCATTCAAAACACCACCAAATGCCAGCTTCGGTGCTTGATCGAGTGCGGGAGTTCAGTTGGTGTTGAATAGTCGATGGGACTAGCGCTGGCCATTGGCCATAATCCGAATGTGTGAAAAGTCCGGGATATTTAAAACACTCGAGTCTATCCACATGCAAAGTTTCAGCTTTCTAGCTCTTACAGCAGACTCAGCGACCAAGTGGTCAAAAATCACTTGGCGTAAATTCACATCCGTTGGAGATCTGTTCCGCAGAAGGAAGTATCCAATTTGGTCCAGTAGTTTTTATGTTTTAAGCAGTCGAACAAACCACGATTCATTTTTATATATATAGATAAGTACGAAATTCGGCAGAGAGAGGTTTCATAATTTAGGAACTATTACTTCTATTGTGGTTATTCGGTTCAGATTTAGATACAGCCACATATATACTACGTCCCTGCCTATGCAGTATTTAACGGTACTGAAACTGCATTTTACGTCCGATCTTTATATTATTTGGCAGAAGTGAGGTTTTTGATCCAAGTTGATGAAAATCTGTTTAGATTATGTACAGCCCCATCTATTTGTTCCTTCTGATTCTTATTCTATGAAAGAATACTGCGCATTTTAAGATTATCATGTTAGATCTAGTTTATTATGATCAACTCCTCCTTGGAATAAGCCTTGATGAGGAGGTGGAGCTAAGTACTTTGTTAACTGAAAAGAAACCAATTATTGCAAATTAATATCACAATGGCCATTTTCGCATTGTGAGGGAGGTGTAGGGTATTATATAGTCGGCTCCTCCCGACTTTTGTCTTTCCTTACTGGTTTCGATTTTAATTATCTATTTACATACTCATGGTTATTTGTATACCCTACACCACACTGTGGTACAGGGTATTATGACTTTATGTTTGTAACACCCAAAAAGGATAAGAGATAGACCCATTGTTTATTACACCGATCGACTTGTAATCACTTTCTGAGTCGATTTAGCAATGTCCGTCTGTCTGTAGATGTATTCTTGTAATCAAAGTACAGGTCGCAATTATGGTCCGATCTCAACGAAACTTTGCACATATCTTTCTTTAGGCCAAAGGCTCCCATATAGTATATGTACTTCAGATTTGGCATATATGCACCGTATAAGCAACATTTTTCAACCGATTTGTACAGAAATTGACAGAGAGTACTCTTATGATACACTTAGAGACAATACAAAATTTGGGGAAAATCGGTTCAGATTTAGATATAGCCCCCTTATAGACCGTTAATAGTACTATCACTGGCGTTTAAGTCCTCATCAGGCGAAATATTGATTAAAAAATAAGGACAAAAAGGGAGCGGTTCGAATGCGACTACAATGGAAGTAGTTTATTATGATCAACTCCTCCTTGGAATAAGCCTTGATGAGGAGGTGGAGCTAAGTACTTTGTTAACTGAAAAGAAACCAATTATTGCAAATTAATATCACAATGGCCATTTTCGCATTGTGAGGGAGGTGTAGGGTATTATATAGTCGGCTCCTCCCGACTTTTGTCTTTCCTTACTGGTTTCGATTTTAATTATCTATTTACATACTCATGGTTATTTGTATACCCTACACCACACTGTGGTACAGGGTATTATGACTTTATGTTTGTAACACCCAAAAAGGATAAGAGATAGACCCATTGTTTATTACACCGATCGACTTGTAATCACTTTCTGAGTCGATTTAGCAATGTCCGTCTGTCTGTAGATGTATTCTTGTAATCAAAGTACAGGTCGCAATTATGGTCCGATCTCAACGAAACTTTGCACATATCTTTCTTTAGGCCAAAGGCTCCCATATAGTATATGTACTTCCGATTTGGCATATATGCACCGTATAAGCAACATTTTTCAACCGATTTGTACAGAAATTGACAGAGAGTACTCTTATGACACACTTAGAGACAATACAAAATTTAGGGAAAATCGGTTCAGATTTAGATATAGCCCCCTTATAGACCGTTAATAGTACTATCACTGGCGTTTAAGTCCTCATCAGGCGAAATATTGATTAAAAAATAAGGACAAAAAGGGAGCGGTTCGAATGCGACTACAATGGAAGTAGTTTTCGCGAACATCTTTAAAAACATGAGGTTCAGCGAAATCACAAAGAATATGTTAAAGATGAAAATTTTAAAATGTTAAAAAATAATGAAGTTTTTAAATCCTCCTTGTTTCGTAGAAATATCTTTGGTAGTTTTTTTTAATTTAATTTTGAAGTTGGTTCCAACGTGACATTTTTTCCATGACTATTTTTTAAATTAAACATGTAAAGACGGATTAAGTTCGGACATGTCGAATCTTATATACCCTCCACCATGAATCGCATATGAATGGTTTCGGGTACAAATAAACTCATTATACCAAATTTTAGCTCAATTCGTTGAAATTTGTGGTTTTTATGGCGTTTCGAAGATAAATCTAGAGGGACCTTTGTATAAGGGCTATATAAAAACATAGACCTATGACTAACGTCGTTCGTGTGGAGGGTTCCGGGTATAAATTAACACCAGGTACCAATTTTCAGCCCGATCAGTTGACATTTGTGGTTTCGATGGGGTTAAGAAGTCAAATTGGGGAGATGCTATATAGGGTGGCTATATCAAAAAATGGACCGATAGTATGCATTTTCAATCCCAAGTTACCTGTAGCTATAAGAAATATCTATACCAAATTTCAGTCATCTACGGCCCATCCGTCCGTTTGCGTGATAACAACAAACGGACGGATGGGCGGATTCTTAGGGCCTTATTCATAAAAAGTTAAAGAAGGTTTGAGGAACGCTTTAGCAGTGTTAAAGAGTTCTTCAAACCTTCATTAAATTTTTATTAATAAGGGCCTTAAACTTTACACTTACGGTGTCGAACGTGACAAACTTCAAATGGATACAGAAAAAATTCTATATAATTTTTTAAATAGATTTTTTTTAAAGTTGGTATGTTATACAAATTCTATGTGTACTAATAGTTTGATGCACTTTATTTGAATATTTCTGGTTTACTGATAACTGATGCCTCTTTTCGGTGTCGAACGTGACAATAGAATTTGTAGTATAGATGAGCCAAAATACAGAGCCGAAAATACAATGATTTTTTTAACCATGTGTCTGGTTAAATTTTTCATGGTAAATGTTTGATTACGAAGACAAAAATAACCTTATATAAGTTCAAATGTACATGAAAAATGGTTAAGTTAACATTATATATGGTTGGTTTTTTGAGAGAGAGGCAGAAAAATGTGGGAGATAAACAACAATTCGGCTCTGTTGTGGTCGACGTTTTTCAACTGCTTTGTGTTAGACGAAGTTGAGTATTAAGTTAAACGAAGTTGAAACGAATGCGACTGTCGTCATAAGAGAATTTATCTCGCTCATTCAAAACACCACCAAATGCCAGCTTCGGTGCTTGATCGAGTGCGGGAGTTCAGTTGGTGTTGAATAGTCGATGGGACTAGTGCTGTTGTCGGAAGCTGTTGGTATAGAGGTAAGTAGTAAAACATTTTGTAAAGAACTACATTCATAAGTGTGTATGTACATATGTGTTTTTAAAAAGAGAAAGAATAAAATATGTGTGTTAAAAATGTTAACAGTGTTTTGTGCCTGTGTAATTATAGTAAAGGCGAATGTTTGGGGCCGTACCTGGCTCCCGGTGGGGTTCCGCTGGGTCTCGGGATGATGGGTGCTTCTCCGGTCTGCTCCTCGGTCGTCTCCTCCGGCCAACTTCTTTCCCCTAGGCGTGGGGCACTTTCTTCAGCCTCTGGCGTGGCCGGACGTCTCCCCTCGGCGATGGGGTCCGTTCCCTCGGCTGTGGGAACACGGAAACCTTTGGGTGGACGAGCTCCTCGTCCGATCTGGTGAGCCACCTGTGGCTTGCCGGCCTTTTGTTAGGCTTTTGCCGGCTTTTGCACACGAGTATGTGTGTGTGTGTGGCGGTGGCGGTTTTTTTATCTGTTTTTTTATTTTTTCTTTAGTTTAGCTTTCACTTTCACTTTGGTTTTATTCTATTTGATTTAAAACACCTTTTAATTTTAGTTTTTTTTATGTTTTATTTCACAGAATACTTTTCCTTTAGTTTTTTTTCTACTTTTGATGTGTGGCTCTGTTGGTTGTAGTAAAACGAATAAATTAATTATAAAAACCAGAGTCACACATCACCTTTTTTCCACCGCGGCCGCCGCACCGTACGAATTTACCGCCGATGACATCATACCAGCTTAAACCTCCTTACACGAGGCGAATGAAAAAAGCGTCCCATACACGCCACCAAACAAAGGGGGCATTCACATGACATCTGACGAACAACTTTTTAGAGCGTCACAAAAACGTCGTATCACTTCCTAAAGCTGCGCTATGTGATAAAATACATGTGATTCTATCACCTAACACAGCTCCATCAGTGAAAACGCGGGTTTGATAGTGACTGCTACCAAGTTGGACGGCAAATCGCCTCGTGTGAAACGTCCCTTGAACTTAAGGACGGTGGAATTACATGGCGATCGGCGCGGACAACTGGGTGGAAACGTATACATGTTCGCTTAGACGCGATTAGTACCAGTGACGTTTCGTAACGCAACGGGGTCGCAAAGAGACCGTAAGAACCCGTAACTGACGTAAACGGTAAAAATGGTACAAAATCGATTGGAAACCACCACAATGATACGATGAACCACGAATAAGGCGGAGACGTAACATTGTGGTACCAATCGCGCCTTTTGTGAAGCGAACATTCCGCCCGCCTTGCACCAATGTGCAAAACAATCAGGGAGTGCTTACTCTTCAGATTTCTCTCGTGAGTTAATTCAAATGAACATAGAAAAAACACCATCAAACCAGACGGGAATGACAGACATGTTCTTTTTCGATTTCCCAAGAGAACTGGCAAGGAGTAAACCCTCCCTTAGGCAAGTTCATGCTGGAGGGGTCGCAAATGGGTCATAACCCAGCAAGGAAAATTCAATAATACCCTCCAATATGCACTTGACCTGGGCGCCTACAATAAAACTATCGAATTAATACACTAGTTTAACGTCTAATGACTAAAATGACTTAAGTCTAGTTTTTTAATTCAATGAGATGAATGAGATAAGTAATATAGCGACACTTTCATCCCTGGGAGCCGCGATTAAAAGGAAACTTAAGCTACTTTGTATTTCAGGATTTCAAATTCATATTGAGGTAAAAAAAGATTACTTGTTGATACAAGTAAGATCCTTAGAGGAAAAGAAGGTACTTAATGCGGTCCCAGGAGATGAAAGTGTTTTACAACAAAAAAATATAAGGGTAATTCAGTCTTTTCAGTAAGATACTTAACAAAATAGTTCAAAAATAAGGGAAACAAAGTCTGAGCCACGGGATGTCATCAGAGGGTTTACTGCTGCTCCTCGAGCTGAGCCAACTCTTCATCCGTTGGTGGTTCTAGCTCCCGGTGTCCTTCGCCAAAGAAAACTGGTCCAAAAATGGAAAATTGGATGGCGCACTGACCTGGAGGAGTAATGGCTGCTCCCTTCAACACAGCTCCAAGAGCGTCTGCCCCCAAAAGAAGTTTGTAGGGGTATGGGATGAACCAGTTCTGGTCAGCTAAGTGGGCGTTTCCCACCACAGGGTGGCGGAGCGTCCACATCGTGTCTACACGGTGCCGAGGAGTGGGACCAAAACGTGTGTCAACCACAGCACATTTAATGTCGACCGGGTCCCTTTCGAAAAGGCGATGTTTGAGGGTTACCACAGTGTAGCCTTTGTTTATACGACAGTGGTACTCTTCCGCTGCGTCGAGGGTGATGGGCGACCGCGCCACATTTGGGTCAATCTTCAACCGTATTAGTTTACTCCAGCCAGAGTTGTCGGGGTACAAGCGTGCCATTGCCGTCATTGAGAGCCAAGCCGTGTTCGGTCCTCTGGGGTGTAGAAGCGTGTTGTGTTGGCTTCTACACAAGCGGCAGCTGGACTCATTAGGACAGTCGCGTCTCTCGTGGGTTTGGGCAAGGCAGCTTGTACACAGCTTGAGCTCCACTGCTTTGTCGCGGCGGCTGGAAGGTTCAAGCACCAAAAACCGGGTGCAGTCTCGAATGGCATGGAGACGGCGGCACATGGGACACGGGAACCGCTCGTTAAAAAAGCACGACGCCATGGTTTTGTTCTCTGCAAAGACAGAATATTATTAAACGTTCTCAGGTAGACAAGGACATGGGGAGCGGAAGCTACAGTAGAAAAACAACCATATTTATGAACCACGTGGTAGTAGAACCATTTTATGAATGGGCCTAGTAATTAAACCGTTTTGAGTCTTGAGCTCAGCTACTCGAACTCGGTTGTCAGGGCCACAAAATACTTTTGTGACGCGACCAAGACGCCATTCGGTTGGACAGACTTGCTCGTGCCGTATAACAACAAGGTCGTCGACCTGAATATCGACCTGAGGGACTTTCCACTTGTTCCTTTTGTTCAGCTCAACGAGATACTCTTTTTTCCATCTACGACACAACTCAGCCTGGGTCGCTTTAACTTTTCGCCACCTATTTATTACAGAATCAGTTGGAGACACTTCCTCAGGTTCTGCGGGGGATAGGATCGGAGCGCCGATCAGGAAATGACCAGGGGTAAGAGCTGACAGATCATCGATATCGTTAGACAGAGAACCGAGAGGACGAGAGTTGAGACACGCTTCTATGCTAGACAAGAGAGTCGAAAACTCCTCGAACGTGAATTTGAGCTGACCACTAACTTTTTTGAGATGAATCTTGAAGCTTTTTACTCCGGCCTCCCACAGACCTCCCATGTGAGGTGCGCCAGCTGGAATAAAGTGCCACGAAAGTTGTTGTTGCCCATATTTTGAGACCACTTCGTCTCTCAATTCTTTGACACGAGCCTTGAAGTTGACATCGATTTGGCGAGCAGCACCAACAAAGTTTCTACCGTTGTCCGAATACATTTTACTTGGACAGCCGCGACGAGCCACAAATCTCGCAAAGGCGCCCAAGAATGCCGGAGTGGAAAGGTCGCTCACAGCTTCTAAATGGATGGCCTTGGTCGAAAAACAGACGAAGAGACACACGTAGCCTTTCGTGATTCTACAAAAACGTCCTGTGAAACTTCTAATGTCGAATGGGCCAGCAAAATCGACTCCTGTATTAGTGAAAGGGCGACTGAAACTAACTCTTTCTTCCGGAAGTACTGACATTATCTGATTTTGACACCTTTTCTTGTAGATGACACATTCCTTGCAGTTTCGAATGTGATATTTTACCAAGTTTTTGACCTTTAAAATCCAACATTCTAAACGGATCGTATTTAGGACAAGTCGGGGGCCACCATGAAGAGTTAATCGATGAATAAAGTCCACGTATAAGCGTGATAATCTACTTTCGTATGGAAGTATTACCGGGTGACGTTCATTATAGGACAAACTGTTGGTCGAACCTAGACGACCATTAGCTCGTATAACGCCATGTTTGTCCATAAACGGAGTAAGCGTCAATAAGGGGCTTGAAGAGCTGATTTTCTGGTTTCTACTGAGACACGAATGATCTTCAGGAAAATGTCGAACTTGAGCCAACCAGAAAAGACGATTCCGAACAAAAGTCAACTCCTCAGCAGAAATACGGACCGAATCATGAGCGACAACAATACCCTTTTTAAGTCTAGCATTGCGAAAAAATCTGAAAACATAGGCAAGCACATGAATAGCTCTCGACAGCGATGAAAAACGGTCTAAAATGTCGTCATCTGACCCTGCTCTAGCAACAAAAACTTGTGGTCCTCTGGACTCTTCTGACGTCTCAAATTCTCTAGTTGATACGGGCCACAAAGACTTCCCTAGCCCAAGCCATTCTGGGCCGTGCCACCACAAACTATTACCTTTCAAATCCGAAGGGATCAGCCCCCGGGTTGCTAGATCAGCAGGGTTAAAACTAGAAGCAACGTGATACCAAGACTTATTTCCAACCGTTTCAAGTATAGTAGCGATTCTATTGGCCACAAAAGTCTTCCACGTACACGGTGGTTTTTTGAGCCACGCCAAAACAATTGTGGAATCGGACCACAAATACAAAGGTACATTTTTGGCGTCAAATTGAGAAGTCATCGAATCTACCAATTCCGCTAGAAGTACCGCTCCACACAATTCTAGACGAGGAAGAGATGGTTTCTTGATTGGAGCCACTTTTGTCTTGGCCACCAACAAGTTAGTCAAAACCTGACAGTCTATCTGAACCCTTACATACAACGTCGCAGCATACGCAGCCTCAGAGGAGTCACAGAAACCATGGTACTCAATATCACAACTTGGAGAATATTGAATCCACCTTGGTATAGTGATATTGTCTATATCATTATATTTCGAGACGAAATTCTTCCACTTTTGAAGAGCGATGGGCCTAATTTCATCATCCCACTCAATCTTATCGAGCCACATCTCCTGCATTATGATTTTCGCTGTTATAATGACTGGTGCCAGCCAGCCGGCTGGATCAAACAGACGCGCTATCAATGAAAGAACCTGCCTCTTTGTATACGTTTTTCTCTCCTCCATTTTCTCGGTGACAAAGTAGAAAAAGTCCTCTGCAGCATTCCAACGTACCCCTAATGTCTTCGCAGTACTTTTATCATCCAGACACAGAAAAGTAGAACTTAACAAATGTTCTGTGGGCAACCCTAGCAGTATTTCGCTCCTATTTGAAGTCCACTTTCGCAACTCGAACCCTGCCGTCTTCAAAATACCGACCAATTGATCTCGAGCCACTAAAGCATCAGAAATACTATGAGTCCCCACTAAAGCGTCATCTACGTACATCGAGCCACGAAGGAGATCAGCTCCTATAGGAAAATTAAGTTCCTCATCGTCGGCTAATTTATGTAGAGTTCTAAGGGCCAAATAGGGAGCACAACAGACACCAAAAGTCACAGTTTTTAGCTCATAGTCCTCAATTTCATCGGTTACAGAACTCCTATAAACAATCCTCTGAAAGCGGGAATGATTAGGATTCACCAAAACCTGCCTATACATTTTGGCAATGTCTGCATTAAAAACAAACTTGAAGAAGCGCCACTTTAAAACAAGGGCCGCTAAATCTGCTTGTAAAATAGGTCCTATATATAACAAATCGTTGAGACTTATACTGCTGGACGACGAACTTGAAGCATTGAAGACAACTCTTAATTTCGTTGTTGTACTTTCTTCCTTGAACACGCCATGATGTGGCATATAGTAACAAGGACCTTCTTCCAGTTTCTCAACTTTCTGCATGTGCCCTAAAAGTTCATATTCTTTTATGACCTCGTCATACTGAACTTTCAATTCCGGTTTCCTCAATAAAGACTTCTCATTTCTCAAAAATTGACTCATAGCAGTATACCTATTTGGACCTATTTTCGAGAAATCAGACTTAAAAGGCAGATCTACTACATATCTGCCATCAGAGCGACGCAAAGTTGTTGAAGCATAAATTTCTTCACACTTTTTGTCCTCTTCTGAAAGTATTCTCTTCCTGGAAACCTCTTCTATTTCCCAAAATTTTGTTAACTGGTCATCTATAGATACTGACGTGAAATGAGAGACTCGGGCTACACGAGATTGAACCTTATCTGTAGCTGGACCAGTAACTATCCAACCAAAAATAGTCTCTTGTGCCACCAGCGATCCAAAGATACCATGTTATACACCACCTCGTAAAATAGTCGGATATAAGTCACCCCCAAGAAGCATGTCTATCGCACTACTCTTATAAAACTCTGGATCCGCATAATCCAGGTTGGGCAACTGTATATCTCCAGAAACACAAAACGACTGCGTTGGAATATTGCCAGTGACATTTGATACTACTAACGCCTCAATTGTTATCGAAATGTTGGGATTTATTATCGAACTGATCACAAACTTGGCCATTTTATCAGATTTGCTAACCAATTCACCTCCCAAACCCGTCACTTCCGCAGATACAGCAACTGTGGGCAACTTGAGCAACTTTTGAATTTTCCCTGAGATGAAACTTTCATCCGAACAAGGGTCTATCAAAGCACGTACTCTATATATTGACCCTAAATGATCTATATTAACCCATGCTGTCGCAAGCATCACTTTTTTAGAGACAGAAGTGTGCAGTGTTTGCACGGTATTATTCGTATTCGAATTAGTGGACTGTATATTTTGACTTCTTGACGTGCTCGGAAAATTTGACAACAAATTGCCTTGAACCACTGTTCCTGTTTGCGCCTGAGTCCTATTGAAATCCCTATGTAGCAAATTATGATGCTTACCTTGACATTTCGAGCAACCATTCTGACTTGGACAACTATTATACATGTGTCCTAACTTCAGACAGTTGAAACAATATTTAAATTTTCGAAGTGTTGAAGCTCTATTCTTCTGATCCATATTCAGAAATTTATGGCAAGTACTGATGGGGTGAGAATCCTTACATAACTTACAACGAGCCACGTCGGATGTTGTATGATGTGCCTTAGACTTCTTTACTTTTGTGCTAGTCTGATGTGTCTTCCTTACTAATCTGTCTGAACTACTGGGCCACTGGTTAGTCGTGTTTAAAATATCCGAAACACTCTCTAACGCATGAAACCTATCAGTCAAAAAGGAATCAAGATCACTCCACTTAGGAATCTCAGTTTTATTCTTGATCGACTGTTCCCACAAACCCAATGTCTGTTCGGACAACCTAGCTGAACAAAGAAACACGAATATCGGATCCCATGAACTAATATCCACTTTGAACAACTTTAGCACTGACATAATATTGTTGATTTCTCTCTGAAGCCTTTTAATCTCTTGAAAAGAATCCTTCTGACATGGCGCCATATTGAACAACAACCTCAATTGTGTGTTCACTAAAACCCGCTTGTTCTCGTACTGATTCTTCAAGTTTGACCAAGCAATATCAAAATTCTCAGCCGTAAGAGCTACGTTTCTATTAATCTCCCTGGCCTCACCATCAGTCTTCTGAAAAAGGTAGAACAACTTCTCAACCGCACTAAGTCTGGAATTGTTTATGAAAATCGCAGTAAACATGTCCCTAAATGTGGGCCACGAAATGTAGTCGCCTTTGAAAATGCCAGTATCACATGGAGGAACATGCACGGAAAAGTCTTGCCTTGGACCTACTTTGTCCTTAGGGCCACTATCGGATAAAACCTGCTTTGATTTCGCTATCAGGTTAACACATCTGATATATATTTTGTGAACCTGATTATGCTTCGCATGAATTTTCTTCTTTTCAGTCGCCTCTGAACAGTATTCCTCATAAATCGTCTTGTATTTTACCCAAAGCATTTCCAATTCGTTCCTCTCGCATTCTATCGCTTCCTTAGAATAGGACGAAAAGTCTTCTTCTTTCAACCGATTCTCGAATCGGGCCACTTCATCTACTACTTCATTAAACTTATCCCCAATCGACATATTAACGAATTAATTTAACAGAAATTATTCGAAAAATATTTCCCAACTTGAAAAAAGTTACCAGCTTCTCGGTATCACTGACCAAATGAGCCACTAATTTCTCTCAGTGTACCAAATTTTAGAAAATGTAAAATAAAATGTTAAAAAAATTATTTTACTTCAGCCGTGAGTTATGAATTTGAGAAAGGGTCAGCCTTTTCGCTCTCAAACCACTCTATATCAAGTAATGATTCGTTTCTTAACAATATACCAATCGTAAAGCCACTTAAAACCAAAAGCAACAAATATTTCCAAAAAAAATCTGAATTTCCAATTAAAATTATTTTATTTGTATCCAAAATTATTTGTTTCGATGTGAATTTTCAAATAAAAGCAATGTCTTCAAGCTTAATTTTTTATTACAGTGTGAGCCAATTTTCCAAAATTGTACCAACTCACAAAAAAAAGCAAGAAATTTCAGCAACACTCGAACAAAATTAAACCCGGATAAGGGACAGAAAAATCCGTATAAAATTTTTTTTAATAAAATTCCAGAAGCAGAATTGTATCAGCCAATCCTTGAAAGGAATCGAGCAACGTTTGCCAAAAAGTCTTTAAAACCTTGCAAAAATCACAATATCAAAATTTTAATTTGATTTATCAATCCAAAAATTTTCCACTTTGGCCCACTGTGCGATAGCAAAATCCAGAACCTTGTAAAACTGCCAAAAATTTCCAATAAGAATTGTCTTTCTGATAGAAAGAGCCACAAATTCCAATGGAAATCACGAAAAGCAACCAATTTCACAAAAAACCACAAACAAAATTTAACAAATGCAAAGCTAATGTTTAACAATAGTGTAGAAAAGGGACAGCAAATTCTACACCAATATGTCCGCCACTTCTTATGTGCAAAATTTTTCAAGATGGCCTCTATATACTTCTGCGGCGTCCTTTCAATACATAGACGAATGTCTATGTATGTTTGACTTGCAAATTTCGAAGCTAACCTCAAAAAAACACTGTCTTAAACACACTATTTCTTTTGTAAAACGACCTCGAAGCAACTTTATTTAAAACACTTTTTATGAAAAACACCAAAAAAAAAATGTATTACGCACCTCTATTCCTGTCTTACGGGCGAAGGACCAATGTTTGGGGCCGTACCTGGCTCCCGGTGGGGTTCCGCTGGGTCTCGGGATGATGGGTGCTTCTCCGGTCTGCTCCTCGGTCGTCTCCTCCGGCCAACTTCTTTCCCCTAGGCGTGGGGCACTTTCTTCAGCCTCTGGCGTGGCCGGACGTCTCCCCTCGGCGATGGGGTCCGTTCCCTCGGCTGTGGGAACACGGAAACCTTTGGGTGGACGAGCTCCTCGTCCGATCTGGTGAGCCACCTGTGGCTTGCCGGCCTTTTGTTAGGCTTTTGCCGGCTTTTGCACACGAGTATGTGTGTGTGTGTGGCGGTGGCGGTTTTTTTATCTGTTTTTTTATTTTTTCTTTAGTTTAGCTTTCACTTTCACTTTGGTTTTATTCTATTTGATTTAAAACACCTTTTAATTTTAGTTTTTTTTATGTTTTATTTCACAGAATACTTTTCCTTTAGTTTTTTTTCTACTTTTGATGTGTGGCTCTGTTGGTTGTAGTAAAACGAATAAATTAATTATAAAAACCAGAGTCACACATCACCTTTTTTCCACCGCGGCCGCCGCACCGTACGAATTTACCGCCGATGACATCATACCAGCTTAAACCCCCTTACACGAGGCGAATGAAAAAAGCGTCCCATACACGCCACCAAACAAAGGGGGCATTCACATGACATCTGACGAACAACTTTTTAGAGCGTCACAAAAACGTCGTATCACTTCCTAAAGCTGCGCTATGTGATAAAATACATGTGATTCTATCACCTAACACAGCTCCATCAGTGAAAACGCGGGTTTGATAGTGACTGCTACCAAGTTGGACGGCAAATCGCCTCGTGTGAAACGTCCCTTGAACTTAAGGACGGTGGAATTACATGGCGATCGGCGCGGACAACTGGGTGGAAACGTATACATGTTCGCTTAGACGCGATTAGTACCAGTGACGTTTCGTAACGCAACGGGGTCGCAAAGAGACCGTAAGAACCCGTAACTGACGTAAACGGTAAAAATGGTACAAAATCGATTGGAAACCACCACAATGATACGATGAACCACGAATAAGGCGGAGACGTAACATTGTGGTACCAATCGCGCCTTTTGTGAAGCGAACAGCGAATGTAATATCAATATTATTTTTTGTGATTATGCCATTACAATTGTGAAATTCAGTGGTTAAGAGTGGAAATAAATATGTACACGCTGTCGCATTAACTGAGCACGAAAAAACAACAATGTATGTACGTAAGTATATGCAGCAGCAAGCAAACATACGGAGAGAAGTGTTGTGTACGTGTGGGTATGTGTTCATCTTGTCTTTTCGTTTGAACACTTGTGGCTGCTACGCCGTACATACATACGTTAGTTTCTTTTGTTGTGCGATGTTGATACTGTTAAATGTACATACATACATATGTTGTTAGAAGTGCTTTCGTAATACCTACATACATACATATAAACGATGTTTTTGTTTTTTCTTTTCAGTTGTTTCTTTTTCTGTGGCTTGAGGCTGCTTGTGCTGGGAGTCCGGCTTTGAATCTGTTGGTAAGTTGTGCCAATACTAGAAACTGTTGATAAGCTGTACCAATACTAGTTGTAGTGTGCGAAGTAATTACAGGAAAAGTGGTATGCATGCATACATTTGTTTTTTTATATCCTCACTTTAGTAATACGAGGGTATATATCATTTGCAAAGGGCCAAAAGTGTAACACATTGAAGGAGTGATCTAAGACCCTAAGTATGTTCAGCGCATATTAGTTTTGGGTCATTTTAAGTCGAATGAGATATGTCCGTCCGTCTGTCTGCTGGCTAGTGCGCACGATAACTCTCGAAAAGAGTAACCGATTCACCTCAAATTTGGTATACGGTAATATTTTTTTCTATCTCCGGTTAAGTTCAAAGATGGGACATATTGGTCCATTCCTTCTGGTACCTCCCACACAAAGGGTTAACATTTAGTGAAATATTGATTCATTAATAACAACTATACCTTGGGTCGGTCGGTTTACCCGACTGAAACTTTCTTACTTGTTTTTAATATACAATTACACTTCCTTGAAGTATCATCCATTGACTTACCCAATCCTTGACTTTTATATCTATTCCGATTATGATTTTGGTGGGACATCGGCTTTCTATCAGATTGCCTTTGTTATTAATCTGTTATTAAGTTTGCCGTAAGATCGGAATAAGCTCAGTACCCCAAACTAAGTGCCTAACCGTCCTGGGCCCTTAATAATCGAAAGATTCAGGGAGTTTCATGCACAGAAACGTAGGCACTTAACTTATAGTCACAGATCAGATTTTTCCATCAGATCAGCCCATCGGTAAATGCTTATGCTCTTTGAACTACAGAATTTAGGTAAAAAGTCAAAAGTTCTTCTTAGAATTGCATCCTTTTTTACATGTATACTTATATTTTCTAACCTTTTTGTTTTTTTTCTTTTCAGGTGTTTCTTATACATACATATATATTAACATATATTTTGTAAATAAAATTAAAATGCGAAAGCTAAATTTTTCTTGTTTTATTTAATATAAATATTAAAAATTATTGAAACAACAATGTTTCTGGTTACATGAAGTAACCACTAAATAGTTAAATTAACAAAAAAGGTTTCAATAACAATCTTTATAGTTAATAATATTAACAATTTTATTGTTAAATTGAACATGCATTGTTTCAATAAATTAACTATGAAATGTTAATATTAACAATTTTCATGGTTAAAAAATTCAAAAATGCATTGTTAAAGTAACCATTATTATTATAATATTAACAATTTTCATGGTTAAAAAATTCAACCATGGAATAGTTAAATTAAATATTATTATTGTTAAATACCAGTCAACAAGAAAATGTTCAAATTAACCTTATATAACGTAGACTCCAAATCATGTTTATTTATGGTTAAGTTAACCTTATATAAGGTTAATTTTTGGCTCAGTGAAATTGCCGTTATTCCTCATTCTTTTTGCTTCGACACTTTTATTTAACATTTCTTTTGCCCCTAGAAAGTTTATTTATAATAAGCATCTTAGTACATAAGCCTCTATTTACGAGGTTAATTTTAAAGAAATGTGTAATAAAAATGAGTAAATGAACCAAAACTACAATTTTTCACTAATGTTAAGTAAATACATGTGAAATTTTTTTCATATTATTAAAATTTGAATATTTTTGTATAATAATAAATTATATTAATGTGATTTTAATAACTTAAGGTGTTTTTATCACGGTAGAACTTTTGGTGGAATTACCCATATGTTACCCGCGATTTGACATGTAAGCGCTGTAGAGACTGTATTTTATATCCGATCAGTACGAAATTCGACACAAAGAGGTCTTTTAACATGAATGAGTATTCAGGGAAAATCGGTTCAGATTTATATATAACCTCCATATATATGTTCCTCCTGATTTGGTATCAAAGCGCTATAGAAGTTGTACTTTACTTCCGATCATTAAAATTTTCCACAAGATGTTTCTCAATTTAGGAACGAATATTGTTTAATTTAGAGATTATCGGTTCAGAATTAGATAATATGTTCCTACCTATTTACCAATTACTCAAAATTATTATCGCAATGACCCTTTTCGCATTGTTAGAGAGGTGTAAGGTATTATATGGTCGGCCTCGCCTTACTGGTTGTTATTTGCTTCTTTATTAAATTATTATTTTTTAAAACATTTGATTTCGATAAACAGTTTACACAGCACATCATACAAGTTAGTACATACCTGACGATACCCATAGCAATTGTGTTTAGTCTAGTTTTGTTCATATTAAAGGGAATACTCGTATTTATTCCAACGGATAAATAAATGATATTTTGCAAAGATTTTCGTAAAACGGATCTTTTTCTTCGTATAAACTGCGGTGGCAAATACATTTCTTGACGTGGTTATTTTTGAGTTGAAATACCAGAAGTGAGGAATCTTGTTCGTTTGGGAGAAGCTACACTGAAAAAAAGCGTACTGAAAATCAAAGAATTTGTCGTAAAGTTTAAGATTTCGGCAATGATTTGGAGCCAAAGACAATCGCTATAAAAATAAGAATGTTTTATAGTTAATTTAGAGACATGAACAGTACTTGTTTTGAGGATGCATTTCATAGAATCAAGAACTTTGGGTAATAAAACTAATTATGTTTGGTCTTAAAATTCAATAATTGAACATTATTCAATATTTATATTACGCGTTTATTTACAAATTATTAATATGTTCTCGAAAATAGGGTTTAGCACTATCTCGTAAGATATCGTTGAAACCGCTGAACGTTAAAAAATTGGTATTATAAGAAGTTTACTTAATTTTTATTTAATACTAGCTGAGCCCGGTGCGCTTCGCTGCCCATGTCAAAATTCGCGCTGTAGAAACTGTATTTTATATCCGATCAGTACGAAATTCGGCAGAAAGAGGTTTGTTATTACATGAAGGAATACTGCCAAATTCGGAGAAAATCGGTTCAGATTTAGATATAGTCCCCATATATATGTTACCCCGATTTGAAATTCAAGCGCTGTAGAAACTGTATTTTATATCCGATCAGTAAGAAATTCGGCAGAAAGAGGTTTCTTATTACATGAAGGAATGCCGCAAAATTTGGAGAAAATCAGTTCAGATTTAGATATAGCCCCCATATATATATGTTACCCCCAATTTGACATGTAAGCGCTGTAGAGACTGTGTTTTATATCCGATCAGTATCGACAGAAACAGGTTTCTATTTTACATGAATGAGTATTCTAGGTAAATCGATTCAGATTTATATATAACCTCCATATATATGTTCCTCCAGATTTGGTTACAAAGCGCTATAGAAGTTGTACTTTACTTCCGATCATTACAAAGTTCTCCAGAAAGATTTTTCTCAATTTAGGAACGAATATTGCTTAATTTTGCGATTATCGGTTCAAAATACATTTACCAATTATTCCAAATTATTATCGCAATGACCCTTATCGCATTGTTAGGGAGGTGTAGGGTATTATATAGTCGGCCCCGCCCGACTTTCTGCCTTTCCTTACTGGTATTAGTAATAAATTCACTGAATGAAAAAATACCGAATTCAGTGGAAAGTCCAGAAAATAGAAATGTATACTTATAAAATTTCCAAATTCTTGTTTCATTGATATTGCATCAAATTATCATATTGCGATATTTCCTATATAATACTTGCAAGATATATCAAAATATGGGCTGGGCCACGCCCACTGGTCCTATTCCGCCCATTTGAAAGCCAATCACGTAGACTGCTACCAGATCGCTAACAAAATGAGCAAGATAATTCAATTTCAAAATTTGGCTTATATGGGCGGTGGCCCGCCCATTGGTCAGATCCCGCCAATTTTTGGACCAATCACGTGGACTGTCACCAGATACATATCTACAACATGACAGCACTCTAGATAAAAAATTGTGCAAGTTATATCAATTTCAAAATTTGGCTTATAGGGGCGGGGCCACGCCCATTGGTCCGATCCCGCCCATTTTCTGACCAATTACGTAGAATGCCACCAGATACATATACACAACATTGCAGCACTCCCGATAGCAAATTGTGCAAGATATAAAAATTTCAAAATTTGGTCATTGTGGGCGGGGCCACGCCTATTGGTCCGAACCCGCCCATTTTTGGACCAATCACGTAGATCGCCAACGGATATATATACACAAAATTCCAGGTCTCTCGCTAACAAATTGTGCAAGATATCACATTTTTTAAATTTGGCTTATATGGGCGGTGCCACGCCCATTGGTTCGATCCCGCCCGTTTTTGGATCAATCACGTAGACTGTCACCGTTTACATATACACAAAATTCCAGCACTCTCGCTAACAAATTGTGCAAAATATCTCAATTTCAAAATTTGGCTTATATGGGCGGGGCCACGCCCATTGGTCCGGTCCCGCCCATTTTTTCACCAATTACGTAGAATGCCACCAGATACATATACGCAACATTGCAGCACTCCCGCTAGCAAATTGTGCAAGATATCAAAATTTTGTCTATGTGGGCGGGGCCACGCCCATTGGTCCGATCCCGCCCATTTTTGGTCCAATCACGTAGACTGCCACCGTTTACATATACACAAAATTCCAGCACTCTCGCTAACAAATTGTGCAAAATATCTCAATTTCAAAATTTGGCTTATATGGGCGGGGCCACGCCCATTGGTCCGATTCCGCCCATTTTTGGAAAATTCACATAATCTGCCATTAAATGCATACAAACAAAATTTCAGCACTATACCTATAATAGGAGCTGAAATATCGGATTTTTAACCTGCGATTTGTATGGGAGGTACCACGCCCCTTTGTCCAATTAATTTTTTTTTCTATATAAACCATCTCGTGAAAATTTAGAATCGAATAAAAAAAAAATCATCCAAATCGCTCCAGCCGTTCTGACGTGATGGACCGTTTCATTTTTATATATATAGACTAGCGGGACCCGGCCTACTTCGTTGACCCAGATTACAGATTTCCGATCCTGTCCATTTTTGACCAATCACGTAGATTAACTACATCAACTACATATACACAAAACTACAGCACTCTCGCTTACAAAAAATATACTATTTTCAAAATTTGGCTTATATGGGCGGCACCACACCTATTCCACCAGATATACTCGTATATACACAAAATTACACCTCTCTCGCTAACAAATTGTGAAAGATATCTCAGTTTCAAAATTTGGCTTATATAGGCAGGGCCACGCCCATTGGTCCAATCTGATACCAGATACATATACACAAAATTCCAGCTCTCCACTTCCAAAATTTGGCTTATATGGGCGGGCTACGCCCATTTGTCCGATCCCGCCCTTATTTGGACCAATCACGTAGATCGCCAACAGATATATATACACAAAATGACAGATCTCCCGCTAACAAATTGTGCAAGATATCTCGATTTTAAAATTTGCCTTAATGGGGCGGGACCACGCCCATTGGCTCGACCCCGCCCATTTTTGGACCAATCACGTAGACTGTCTTAAGATATATACACGCCCATTGGCTCGACCCCGCCCATTTTTGGACCAATCACGTAGACTGTCTTCAGATATATACATACATATATACAAAATTCCAGCTCTCTCGCTAACAAATTGTTGAGATATCTCAAATTCAAAATTTGGCGTGTATGGGTCCAAGCCCATTGGCGCGATTCCGCCCATTTTTGGACCACTCACGTAGACTGACACCAGATATATATTCACAAATTACAGCTCAGCTTCAAAATTTGTCTTATATGGGCGGGGCAACACCCATTGGTCCGATCCCACCTATTTGTGGGCCAATCACGTAGACTGCCTCCAGATATATATATATATAAAATTCCAGCTCTCTTGCTAACAAATTGTGCAAGATATCTCAAATTCAAAATTTGGCTTGTATGGGCGGGCACACGCCTATTGGCCCGATTCCGCCCATTTTTGGACCAATTACGTAGACTGCCACCAGATACATATACACAAAATTCTATCTCTATCGCTAACAAATTGTGCAAGATATCTCAAATTCATAATTTGTCTTATATGGGTGGGGTAACACCCATTGGTCCGATCCCATCTATTTTTGGGCCAATCACGTAGACTGCCTCCAGATATATATACAAAATTCCAGCTCTCTCGCCAACAAATTGTGCAAGATATCTCAAATTCAAAATTTGGCTTGTACGGGCGGGGCCACGGCCATTGGCCCGATGCCGCCCATTTTTGGACAAATCACGTAGACTGCCACCAGATAAATATACACAAAATTTCATCTCTCTCGCTAAGAAATTGTGCAAGATATCTCAAATTCAAAATTTGGCTTATATGGGCAGGGCCACGCCCATTGCTCCGATCCCGCCCATTTTTGACCAATCACGTAGATTGCCAACAGATATATATATATATGTACACAAAATTACAGCTTTCTCGCTAACAAATTGTGCAAGATATCTCGATTTCACAATTTGGCTTGAAGGGCCGGGAACACGCCCGTTAGTCCGACCCCGCCCATTTTTGGACCAATCACGTAGACAGATATATATATACAAAATACCAGTTCTCTCGCTAACAAATTGTGCAAGATATCTGAAATTCAAAATTTGGATTGTTTGGGCAGGGCTACGCCCTTTGGTGCCATCCCGCCCATTTTTGGACCAATCACGTAGATCGCCAATAGATATATATTCACAAAATTCCAGCACTCTCGCTAATAAATTGTGCAAGATATCTCAATGTTGGCTTATATGGGTGGTGCCACGCCCATTGGCCCGATTCCGACCATTTTTTGACCAATCACGTAGACTTCCACCAGATACATATACACAAAATTCCGGCACTTTCGCTAACAAATTGTGCAAGACGTATCATTTTTAAAATTTGGCTTATATGGGCGGTGCCACGCCCATCGGTCTGATCCCGCCCATTTTTGGACCAATCACGTAGACTGCCACCAGATACATATGTACAAAATTACAGCACTCTCGATAACAAATTGTGCAAGATATCTCAATTTTAAAATTTGTTTTATGTGGGCGGAGCCACACCCACTTGATATATCGAAAATTCAAGTACCCTATTTTCACCACCCCTTACACATGTACATTCTGTGAAATTTTCAAGAAGATGGGTCCAGCCGTTTAGACGTCTATACGGTACAAACAGACAAACCAAGAAACACACATTATCTTATATATATAGATAGATTACTTAACATCATTTAAAACTTTCCCGAAATAATTCGTATAAATGATTCTCGAGTTATGCTATAATATGTGTCGCAACCTCTCTATTTCTGCAAATAGCGACTTATCTCTACATCATGTCTCAAAAAAAAATATTGACCAGCGTTTTATAACACATTTCCTATTTCGAGAAATAAATTTACATTTTGTATAATTTATGCGCTGTTAGCATTTATTTTTAATAAATATTTACTTTTAAATAAAACAAAAGTGTTTTCCTAATTTCATAACTTGCCAATATATTTTGCTTCAGTTTTATAATATTAAATTTTAAAATTTCTATAAATTTTCTTTATTGTCTCTTTCAGTATTGCAAAACCTGTTTATCTTATTTTGTTCGCCAATTTCGTTTTTTAGTGTTCGCGCTTATATCTCTTCACAGAACTTACTAACAAAAACATCTCTTTCATAATTGTGTGCAAATCACGATAAATGACATACAGCCAAAAGAACTAAGACGCACAACCACATACACATACGAGTATGAAATCTACACGCACGAAATCTATACATTTATGTATCCCTTTTTATACCTTCCACCATAAGATGGGGTGTATATTCATTTTGTCACTCCGTTTGTAACACCTCTAAATATTGATCCGAGACCCCATAAAGTATATAAATTATTAATCGTCGTAAAATTCTAAGACAATTTAGCCATGTCCGTCCGTCTGTTGTAATCACGCTACAATGTATAATAATTGTGCTCGGTGGCTGAAATTTGGTATAGACACTTCTTATAGCTGCAGGTAACTTGGGATTGAAAATGGGCGATATCGGTCCATATTTAGATATAGCTCCAATATATAGCATGTAACTTGTTGTGATTCCTACTGTTCTCATCGCCTTTATTTTGCGGTGTTATTTTCTTTAGGTTTGAGTTATTTTGTGAGGTGACATGCTATCCATGGTGGAGGGTATATAAGATTCGGCATGGCCGAACTTAACGCTTTTACTTGGTTTGATTTCCTTTGTTGTTTCTAGGAGATTTGCCAATCTATTTATGTCCACACTTTATTTTTATTAGTTTCAGATATATAAAATTATTTTCGATACAATATGGAAAAATAAAAAATATTTAAATAAAACTACACTTTTGTACGTATACTTACATACTTCCAGCAATTTCGTTTTCTCATAATCCGCGACGAAAAAAAACACAACCGTTTGCTTCTATCGTTTCTCAATAACTGACGACTTAAAAGAAAACAAACGACAGAGTTACTTCAAATTTTCGAAGAGCTCTTCAACATTCCAGAACAATTATTGACTCACACATTAACAAACATTTATGATTCTCCGAGAGAGAATAATTCTCCGAAAGAGAGAAAGAATAATTCTCCGAGAGAGAGAGTTCATTTTAAAGTATGTATTCTTAAAAATAATGGCAAGAGTCACAAAATTTATTACCAAGTCAACCTTTCCTTCAAGGGGAACACAGCCTTAAATTTATTACTCAAATATCTCATACTGTTAATTAAGTCCGATTTGGCATTAAAACGATGACATGGCTAGGTTATTGTTTTAATGTAGAAAATCCTAAAATGTATTGAAATACTGCTAACAATAATGCGGATTGTCACAAAAATGATGATTTTTTTCATTAATTTAAAGGCTTACATTTAAAGAAGGGCATACACAAAACTAATGAATACATATTCATTAATTCAAATTCATAAAACTTTAGATTAAGGAAAATTTCGTAAAAAAAACATGAAAATTATCATTATTTTAATGAAAATTGTGACTGAATTAATGCAAAGGTCACATACTTAATTTAAGAATGTGTCCTCATTAATTTTATTACAATTTTTTTAGTGTAGGCGCTTAGAGCTTATGATTTAAAGCTGAACTTTGCTGAATCGAAATACAAGGAGCTGAGCTGTCAGGTATTTGTATTCGTCATTCCTTTTTGTAAATAAGTTTGAATTCTATAATATTATAGACACATAGATGTTCTTATGCAGCAGAATATCCTAGTTACAAATCAATAACGACAAATCAAATAAAAATAAATCAAATTCGAAATTTAACATTTAACCTAGTTTCTTTTTAATATAGATACAGGAGTTTGAATGATTAAAAATCTGCAGCCTTTAACAATAATTTTTAACAATTTAGACGTAATTCGAATATTTTTTATTTTTTATATTTGATAAAGACGTAAAATTTCTAGAAAATTTTAATATCTGAAAACGATTAGCAGTTATTTCAAACGAAAAACAGAATTTAAGAAACAATCTTAGTGTAATTGAGTATACCAAAAGGAATATGAATGGCATGTGAATGGTTTTGGGCACAAATAAAGTCAGATTACCAAATTTCCGCCTGATTTGTTGAGATATGTGGTTTTTGTTGCGTTAAGAAGTAAAATCGAGGGGACCTTTGTATGGGGGCTATACCAAAACATGGACCTATGGCTACCGTTGTTCGTGTGACTGTTTCCGGGTGTAAATAAACGCCAGTTACCAATTTTCAGCCCGATAAATTTACATTTGTGGTCTATGTGGCGTCAAAATCTGAAAAATTCAATATATGGGGGCTATATAAAACCAGTAAGGAAAGGCTAAAGTCGGGCGGGGCCGACTATATAATACCCTACACCACTCTCGTAATATTGAATAACACTGAAATATAAATTTTGTAATTCATATTTGTTTTGTTTACATAAATTTACTTTTAGAACCTTTTATACTTAAATAATACCCTGTACCACAGTGTGGTGTAGGGTATAGTAAAAGTGTCGTATTAAGTTGGAACAATAGGTTTCCTTCCTTGTGGCAAGTACTCAGCCCCTCCGCCACGTGACAAAATGTATTTGGAATTCAAAGATGTAACTAGATGAATTGTATGTGCCTACCTTAAATAAATGAAAAAGGGTATAATCAAATTTTAAATTTACACATATTTAATGAACAAAATTATTGCGACTAAAGGCCAAATCGGAAGGAAAATGTACCTATATGGGGATTATTATATAAATGTTTTGTAGTATTTCGAAATGCAGTAATAATTCTATTTGTTATTTCAAAATATATATTTTTAACAATTTTCATACACATCAATTTAGAATAGTGCTCCTATGGTGTTTAAATGCCAAATCGGATATATACACTGTACAAAGGGGGAAAACAGCATAATGGTGTTTTCTTTGTTCTAGATGATGTATTTTTAAATCTTCTACATTCTAATAAAAATCTCAATTTTTTATAAAATTGGATTTAGCATATTTGCATGTTTAGTTAATGATATTATATTTAATGTACAAAATAAGTGTTTAATTTAATTATTCATTATGGAAATATTTGCATTTACTTCGACGGCGGAAAAACAACGTTCGATTGTTTTTCTTTCTTGAATACATACATACACACATTTACGGTGTCTTTGCATTGCTTTTGTCAAAGTAATAAACACCACTACTCTGAATGTCCGAACCAGATGTTATGAGTATTTTTGTTATCATTGCGCGTAACTGCAACGCACGCACTCACATTTTATAATCTACCATTTTTTGCCTTATCTTCGTATGAGCTGTCAATCGATGTTTTCAGACAATTTATTTTCGACTACACTAAAAAAAAGCGTACTGAAAATCAATGAATTTTTCGTAAAGTTTAAGATTTCGGCAATGATTTCGAGCCAAAGACAATCGCTATAAAAATAAGAAGGTTTTATAGTTAATTTAAAGACGTAAATAGTATTTGTTTTGAGGATGCATTTCATAGAATTAAGAATTTTGGGTAAAAAAACTAATTAAATTTGGTCTTAAAGTAAGCACATTTTTGCGTAAATTTAAGTATGGCGCGTGCTTATTTTTCGTAAAATATCATATAATTTAAAACATTATCGTAATAAAATTTAAAATGTTTGTCCTTGATATAAGAATATACTGGTAATTAATTTAAGGCATACATAAATTTAAATACAGTTTTTTTAAATATGTATGGAAAATTCGTTACATTATATTGATTATAATGTTACTCTTTTAAATGAATCATTTTCTTTGAAATCATTTACTATTCATAGAAAATTCAATAACACAACACTTTATCTTTCTAAATAAATATTTTATTTGTTATATTTTATATTGGAAAATACAAAAAAATACAGAATTTGGCTGGAATTTAAATAGTTATTATATAAAACAAATATTATATTATTATATCATATACATAGTTTGTATGCTCACTC
Organism: Eudasyphora cyanicolor; assembly: GCA_963930755.1. Lineage (NCBI taxonomy): Eukaryota > Metazoa > Arthropoda > Insecta > Diptera > Muscidae > Eudasyphora > Eudasyphora cyanicolor. The sequence continues at coordinate 100,641,610 of OZ005737.1, forward strand.
ATTTCCTGCAATTTGTAAATTTTTAATTCCCCACTGCATTTTTCATATATCCAAATAAAGTTTAATTGCGCGAACTGAAATAAAAATAATTTGAATAGAAATCAAACAGAATGATTTATATACGATAAATTATTAAAATAAATTTTATCATATAACTGTCACAAAATGTTGAAAAATAAGAGATATATTAAAATCTTTGGAATACACTTACTTACACTGAAATATTTAGTCACTCTTCTACGACACAAATTCTCATAATAGATCCATACAAAATTTGCTGTACTAAAAGTTAAAAGAAATATTTATGTAAGATATTATTAATAAAAGAAACTGATTGTTTTGAAAGTGGCGAAAGTGACATTTTTCATATAAATTGAGTTATCAAAAATAATTTTCTCAAAAAAATCAATCGTGACTTAGATTTTAAAATCTTAAGTTTTGTTAGCAAACAAAACTACAAAAACTTATTAAAAATTACTTCTGTAAAACAAAAGCTAATACTGCTTATGACATTCTTAACCCTGGTGTTAGATGAGCAAATCTGTACGAATCCTAGATTAAGAGTCCATTTGGTCAACATTACATTTTTCATATAAAATGAATATGGAAGACAATATTTTATATTTATTTTTATTCAATACTTCGAGAAAAGATAGCAGCTTATTTACAATTATTTTTGAGCAAAAACGCTTATTATTTTGATTTTAGTAAAACAAAAATATCCCTTGGACCAAATTATAAGGCAATATTTATACATACATATATTACCGCTTATAAAGAAAACGATACAAAAATTAGACCAAACGGGCCTAATCTAACAGCAGGTTTAATTATGAAGTACTTATGAAGCAATTATGAACACGAAATCAAGGAAAAATTTAAACTAAAATTCAAAAATGGAAAACATCTTTTTAAATAAATTATATTTGGAAAACTTGTTAACAATAACTTTGTTTGTGTGAAAAGACGTATTTTATATGTGAACGTCAGTTCGCAAATATATTTTGTTCTAATACATTAATATATGCGTTCCAAATTAAATTTCTTGATCTTCAAATAAAATATATTTGTTCAGAAATACATAATACTTACAAATATTGTTTCCAAATCTATTGTTTCCAAATCTCACTTATTTATTGTAATTTATAAATGGCATTCAGCACTGCATTTTTCATATATCCATCACATTTATCTTCAAATATTGCGTGATCTAAAATTAAAATAATTAAATTTTTTCTGAAAATAAATCAAATAAAATTATCTATAAACAAAAAAAATGCAAATAAATTTTATCATATCACAATTGGAAAACGCTGAAAACTAAGAGAAATATTTCAGCCGTTCATATATAATACTTACGTTGAAATATTTTGTAAAATTTGCCACTCTTCTCACAAAAGACCCATTCTAAAATTATTTTACTAAAAAAAATTAAAAAAGATAGTTATATGTATAACATATTATTAATACTAAATTTCTATATTGCCACAAATAATTTTACATTTCTGCATTATGCGCTGGTATTTTTAATAAATAAATACTTTCAATTAAAATGTGTTTTGTTAATTTTGTAATTGCCAATAAGATGTTTATTTCAGGATAATAATATTATTTTTCACGTACCTAAACATTTTCCCATTGTCTCTTTCAGTATTACAAAATCTATTACTCACATTTTTGTCATCCATTTGGCACAAATCTCTTCACAGGACTTACAAAAACGCATGTACATCGCCATAAATAACATACAGCAAAAATAACTATGACACACGCACTCCCTTATCACAGAGATCGATGGTGACGCCGACGGCATAACCACATGCATACAGACATGTACACGACGGTTTCATTTGTTGTTGTTGCTATGCTTTAGCAAAAATAACTGTTAACAGCCCATATTAAAATTATTTTCGGTGCAATATGCACGTATGTATGCACGTATACTTACATATTCACAGCAACCACATTTTTTCACAATCAGCGTCCCGAAAACAGACAACCGCTTCCTTCCATCGCTTGTAAATAACTGACGATTTAAAAGAAAACGAACAACAGAACTGTTCTCTATTTTCTCTTCTAACATTCCATAACAATTATTGATTCACACATTACCAAACAAAACTGATTCTCCGAGCGAGAGAGAGAGGGAGAGATTGTATAATTCTCTCGTATGTATTCTTAAAAATAATGACAATAGTCATAAAATTTATTACCAAGACAGCCTTTCCTTTAAGGGGAGCATAGCCTTAAATTTATTACTCAAATATCTCATACTGTTAATTAAGTCCGATTCGGCATTAAAACTATGACATGTCTACGTCATAGTGTTAATGTAGAAAATCCTTAAAAGTATTGAAATATTACTTAAAATAATGCGGATTGGCACAAAAATAATGATTTTTTTCTTTAATTTAAATGCGTACATTTAAAGAAGCGCGTATACAAAACTAATGATTAGATAGTCATTAATTCAAATTCAAAAAACTTTATATTAAGGAAAATTTCGTAAAAAACGTGTAAATTTTCATTATTTTAATGAAAATTGTCATTGAATTGATGCCGAGGTAGCATACTTAATATAAGAATGTGTCATCATTAGTTTTATTACTATTTTTTTTTTTCAGTGTACCTGTCCCGCCGAAACTGTTCTATTAATGTAGAATAAAAAATGTCCATTCGCACACAACCTTTCTCTACCACCGCTCAACAAGAACTGATTCCAAAAATTCAAAACAAACTTTACTGTAACTGTCACTATTATTCTCATTTTTCGACCAAAAAGGGTCTAAATTGCCCTCTCGCAGACAAAAAAGATCTCTTTATTTAAAAGATAAATTATCCTTAATTCATAGATACAAAAAACAGGACTGAAAATTAAGGATATATTGTCTTTAAAAACATGACATGCGAATTTCTACAATATTAAGGAAAAAATCTTATAAATTATTAAAATTTGTACTTGAGTTAATGACAATTGCACTACAATCAATTATTTTTTCTTTAATTTTATGAAGTAACGTTAAAGTCAACATGACATAGTTTTATGGACATCTTATCATAGAAGTAAGAAATTTTACTTTAAACGAATGATAAATTCTTTGAAATCAAGTACATTTTTTTAAATTGAAAGATAATAATTTTTTTTTTCAAAGAAAGACAGATTCAATTCAATTCAATTTATTCATCCAAAAATTAATTTTATATACATTTGATATACTTATTTCATAAAGGTATGAGATCCATCTATAAGATATTACAGCATATTATTCTTATTTTTTTTCTTAATAATAATATATAAAAAAACCTTTTTTAATAATCAAACATTAGAAGAAAACAGTATTGTCTATGAAGGAACTATTCGTGAGAATAGCTGTTCATAATTGCCTTGTCAAAAACCATTTCTATATGTCTCCTAAACTTTAATTTTTTGTCCAAAATAACACCAAGGTATTTGATGTGATTTTGGATGTCAATTGAATTATTATTAAAGCAAATGCTACGATGTGGAATTCTTTTCGGTGAATTATTGTATGGAAAAATTGCGGCTTGTGTCTTAGCATGATTTATTTTCCATTTTGAAAAGTATTTGCTGCAAGCGACTAACCTTTTCTCCATCTTTTTTAATAATGCGCTAGTGAGTTTACTAGATGAAATTAATGCAGTATCGTCTGCGTAATAAGCAACATTAATAAGCTTTGGTGGTTTGAAATCTGAAGTATAGATACAGAATCTCGAAAAAGTTAACCAACATGTTCCTTGGGTAATTAACTTTTTCGAAATATTAACTTTTCTAAGAGGTTTTCAAAAAAGAAAAAAAATACTATAATAAACATAGATTTTGTAAAAATAACACGTTAAATTTATTTCAATGACTTAGGTTTCATCAATTTTACAAAAAGGAAACTTAGATTTATTTTGTACCGGCTGGTTTAAAATGCTCAGTCACTCTTGACCATTTTCTGGAGCAGAAACTTCATATGTACTAATTTGTGCGGAGTGGTTTAAAGAAGCAGTCGAGGCTTGTTTGTTTTTTTTCTTTTGTGTAATAGCTCTTGACCATTTTTGTGCGAATATTGACAAAGTCTGCCACTTGATTTGCATCGTCATTGTCTTCAAACCATTTTATCAAGTTATTGATGCTTTCAATTGCTTTCGAGAAGCTCACTTTTGCTTGTTGAATATCTTGCTCGATAATTAGTTCATCGCTTTCATTATCGTACACTTCGAAATCATTTTCAATGTCATCAATACTGATGTCAACATTATCACCCACTTTCGACATCAACAATTGAACTTCTCGAAGTGTATCGTCGTAAGCATTACTTGGATTAATCCATTCTGACAACGGAATGTCATCTTCACTATTGTATTGATCATCATCCCACTTTTTTATCTTATTCCACGCTTTTATAAGAACAGCTTGCGGCAATTCGTCCCATACTGATTTAAGTAGCAAAATAGCATCACGAATTGAATGTGCCTTCAAAATATTTTCAATCGGAACGTTTTCTTGCGCGACAATGTTGCATAACAATTTATTTCGATATCCTAACTTGACCAATCTTATTGGATTTTGATCCATGGGCTGCAAAACTGCTGTTACGTTAGGTGGTAGAAGCATTGCTACAATGTTTCCATCATCAGACTTGAGCATTTCAATTGGCTTATGTGCAGTGCAGTTATCAATAAGCAACAATCCCTTAGAAGGTAAATTATTTTCAGCAGAAAGTACTTCTACTTTTTTGAAAAATGCATACGCTCAGAAAAGTTAACTGAAAAATTAACTTTTTAGAGCTGAACGTGTACGCTGAAAATCGGTTAACTTAACCGAGTGATTAACTTTTTCGCGACTTAACTTTTTCGAGATCCTACTGTAATATAAAGAAGAGGAGACAAGACTGAACCCTGAGGCAAACCCGCTGGAATGTTTGTTGAAGGTTCTATTGTCTATAAAATCAGAGATGATATTGCAGAGATATTTTGGAATGTTTAAACTCATAAGCTTATAAATTAGGCCATGATGCCAGATGGTATCGAATGCTTTTGCAATGTCAAGCATAATGATACCAGTTGATCGCTTGTTTCGTATATTTGATAATATTTTGTTTTTGATTCGGCAAACTTGGTGGATAGTGCTATAGTGTCCTTTTTTGAAACCAAACTGTTCTTTTGCTATTATATCCTTAGAAGTAACAAATTCGTTTAACCGAGAGAAAAGGAGCTTTTCATATAATTTGCCTATGTTGCTGAGTAGGCTTATTGGCCTGTAATTACTTGGATATTTTCTTGTTTTATTAGGCTTCTACACAGCAATAATTTTGGCTCGCTTAAAAACATTGGGGAAATAATTGAATCTGATACAGCTGTTAAATGTGGTAACAAGAATTTTAACAGCTTTATTCGTAAGATGTTTCAGCAATATATTTGGAACGTTGTCTAGACCAGGGGATTTCGCAATTTTTAGTTTGGACAAAATGTTCGCCATTTCAACGAAAGTTATTAAATAACTATCGTTAAAACACGGAGAGTCAGATTTAAATTTTATTACTTTATTGATTATACGAACTTCAGAAGGATAAACATAAGTTGTTGTCAATTCATGAGATTTGGCAAAGGTATCTGCTAATGTCTCTGCCTTCCAATATAGTAATTTTATTGGAACCCTTACCTCTCAGATTCCTACTAAGCTTCCAGAACTTCTTATCTCCGGGTTTCAGTCGTGCGAGTAGGTCTGTCCATTCGGAATTCCTCACCTCTATAATTCTATCGTTAATTCTTTTACTAAGAAATTTGCAACACTGACCGTATAATGTTCTTTCATACTCATTTGTTGCACGCTGCTGTTTTCTTTTAAATTTTTTCCTAGCGCCTATATATTTAATAATATCATTTGGTAAGCTAGTATTCACATGTTGTGAGAAGAGCGGGGTTGAAACATTCCTGGCTGAGATTATAGAATTAATAAAGCAATCTAATCCTCTATCGATATCTTCTTTAGTGTTGCAGTTTTCATCTACATTCGGGATCATATTTTTGTCAATTTCCCTTTGGTACGTGACCCAGTTACACTTCTTGAAATTAAATCTACGAAGATCTACTGTGCTAATATGTTGAGATTTTACGGTACATGCAATAGGTCGATGGTCTGAAGGGAAAACATAGTCTAAAGTTTCTAGTTCGATGTCAAAAGTAGAATTGCTCAGTAGTAGATCAACAGTTGAGGGATTACGGTTTTTCTCATGAGGATAAAGGGTTGGGCTATTAGGACTATATAGGAAAAAACTTCTGGAAAGAGACATTTGGTGCAGAGACACGCCAGCAGAATTATTTATGGTGCAATTCCATGAAGAATGCTTTGCATTAAGATCACCGAAAAGAATAAATTCTTTGGAGTCTGGCGTAAGTGCCGATATATTTTCCGAGAAGTGAGATGAAAATCTTGGTGAGTAGGCCGTTGTAATTATTACTTTACGTTGATTTAGAATAATTTCAACCGATAGGTTTTCGATCAGAAAAGTCTTAGTTAAGGGTAACAGTGTGTGTTGAATAGAACAATGAATTAATAGAGCAACACCGCGACCACGAGATATCGTTCGATCGTTACGATAGATAAAATAATTTTTAAAATACGTCTTGCGATTATCGGTTAAAAACGTTTCATTGAGTGAGGCAACATGAGTTCTTTGTTTTTCTAGCAAACATTCGAATTTTTTCAAAAGAGTAAAGTTTGAAATTCCGTTGGAATTCAAATGAAGACATCTAAGTTCTAAGTTATTTAAATTCATAAGCATGCTTAACTAGAGACATAATTATATACATTTGTTGTGCTTTTGTTGAACATTGACTCAACTCATCAAGAGCAGTTGCAAAAATATTAAACAACTCATCTATATTGAAGAGGTTATTATTATTATTGTTGTTGTTGTTACTCAGTTGAGCAGATTAAAAGCGAGAATCTTGTGAAGAGCCGGCGGACGCATTTCTCACCATCGAAGGCTGCTGTTCAGCGTTACCGTTGAGAAATTTCAAAAAGTGGCACAAAAAGGGGATTTTTTTAAAAAAGTGGCACAAAAAGGGTATATTTCCAAAAAAAAAAAGTCGCAAACTTTTCGTAAGTTCGTTTTATTTAAACAAAACAGTTAAATTGAATAAAAAGTAACCGATATAAACGGAAAAAACTCAATTCATTAATATAACACACATTACAACTAAAAAAAACAATGAAATGTTATTTAACTAAAAAAACACATTACACATTACAACTAAAAAAACAATGAAATGTTATTTAAACTGGAAATTGAATAAAAAATAACAATAAACGCAGTTCGTTAAAATACCAATTTAAATCATCACAAGGCACATAAATATGGGCAGATTAGATCTTTCTCAAATTCCCAAATAATGTTGACCTAGTATGTCGGAGTGATGACCTTCAAAATTTAATATTTTGAATGAAAATTGAGGCCAGAATTCGAGGTCAAACTTAAAAAAATGTTTTTTTCTTCTTTTACGTTTTTTTTACCCGACCACACTATGGTACGGGGTATTATGACTTTGTGCATCTGTTTGTAACGCCTAACAAAATCAAAGAGATAGACCAATAGTTTATTATACCGATAGGCATATAATCAGTTTTTGAATCGATTTAGCCATTTCCGTCTGTCGATGTATTCTTGTGATCAAAGTGAAAATATATAAGAAGCGATTTTAAAAAAAATTGGTACATATGTATTTCTTAGGCTAGGGACGATCGCCATTAAAAATGGGGTAAATCGGTCCATGTTTGGTATAGCCTTCATATAAAGGTCCCCTTTGATGTCAGTTATTGACGATCTAGAAAACACATTTTTCAATTGATTTGGCTAAAATTTAAGAATTTTTACTTGTATTGGACCTAATCGTCCCTAGTAACATTGGGGAATATCAGTCCATGTTTTGGTATGTCGTATGTAGGCAACAAATCTAATCGGATATATTAAAAAGTGGACAAATATGCAGCCTTTTAAATAGGGATCGCCCTGGTCCGAAATATGACCTTTTTAAAATTTTCGTAAAGATCGGTTAATATTTGGTACCTACACTTTTATCACATGTTCATATAGACAGATAATATAATAAACTATGGGTCTATTACTTCTCTATTTATGTGTTACAACCAAATACCCAAAGTCATAATACACTGTACCACAGTGTGGTGTCGGGTATATATATTTGTAAACAAATATTTGACGTTCCTAAACCTAAAATATAAGAATAGTATATTTTAAAGGGCATACAAACTTTTCCGGTTGAAGAAACTGGAAAAATTCCAAAAAGGGGCAAAAAAGGGGATTTCTGAAAAGGGGGCAGCAAAAGTGGCATGGCTTCAAAAAAGGGTCAAAATGCCACTTTAGTCGCACAACGGTAACGCTGCTGCTGTTCATCACGAGTGTGGTTGACAAAATTACGAGTCACTGTAACTCTCTTCGGTAGCTTGTTGGTTACTCTTGCTCTGATCTCCAGATATTGATATTGAGGGCAGCTAATGTCATTCGCAGAATGATCTGAACGCTCTTTGCCAAACTTCTTGCAGTTGAAACAAGAGAAAGCGGCTGGTTTTTTGTCGTTTACTTTAAATGGACATTTGTCGGTATGATGGTTGTTGGCACATATCATGCATGCTGATTTTCTGAAGCAATGTTCCCCCCGTGCCCGAACATTAGACAGTTCCAGCATTGTGTGGGCCGATCATTCTTTTTCGGTTTTTGTTTCTTTCATGTAACAATAACATTGTTGATGACTTTGACTTCTTTCAAGTGCACTGGAGAAAAGTTTTTTCGTTCAAACTGTACTTTGAACACTGCATCATCACGAGAGCTGAACTTTGTGATTACTTTTGAGATCTTCAATAATGTCAGTGGTTTTCATCTTCGGAAGTCCATTGAGAAATATTGTAAAAAAGGCGGTTTCCCTTAGGATTGTATGAATGAAAATCTATTTTTGCTTCGGTTAGATGCTTTTTGCAGAACTAGTATTTATCGAAGGTAGAAGGGAATATTTTAGTTCCAATTGACCTGCGTTTATAGTTACAGTCTTTACCTAAGATGTGTTGAATTTCAGCAAATGAGACGGCAATGTCGGCGACAAGAGGGGCTGGTTTAGGATCACGAACATCCGTGGTGTTTGTGGTGCTTTGAGCTTCACAAGCTACTTCCATATCATTTAAGTCTGAGAGACTGTTGAATCTGTTATGACGTGATGACGATGGTAAGTTCGATGTCGAACCTCCGAACTTAACAAAGGGCTTCATCTTTTTGAAGGGACCTGATTTGTTCCTTCTTTGAGGGAATGTGTTGGGCCAAGGGCCCATAGATGTGTTGGGCCAAGGGCCCATAGATTTATCAGCAGGGGGACTTCCTCAGCATAACTATTTGAGAGATCAGTGGACCCTAAACTATCTGAAATGCGTCTCTTAATTAGAAGGTTATGAATGAACCACTACTACTGTCAACCTCCAGGGTTTCTAACGCCGTAATTATTGCGGCTGGATTTATGTTTTTAAAGGCCCCTCTATATCTTAGAAAGCTACCATGGTATATTCCTTAACATAGAGGGATCCCTCAATAAAGCTGACTAGATCATGCAGGGCGGTTTCGGTGGACTTACCCTTGCTGTAGGCACGCTGTCGAGTGGACAGTATCCTCTGATAAATTTTAGTCATATGGTAACTATCTATTTATCTCTACAGAGTTTTAAGGATAAATGACGATTGACTAATTGGTCAGAAATTCTAATCTCCAGTGTGGGATGGCTTTCTCGCTTTGCGATGAAAACAACCTTGGTTTCTTTCCATTTTGTTGATATGTATAACTTTGTCTGGTCCCGGCGACTTAAAAGGTTTAATGCTTTTGATAGCCCAAAGAATTCTAGATTCGGTTACAATCGTGTTGGCAACCTTTGATGGATGTACTTCAAGGGAATCCCCAACTAAAATATTCAACGCCTCTTCGGAGTTGCCAGGGAAATGTGTATCCAGGAGCTCTCCCAGCGATTTCTCACTGGGCGTAGTTCAGGAATTATCATCTTTCTTGATGTACCCAATAGTACTAGGTGTTGAGGCTAAAATTTTCCGTAACCTTGAGGCTTCGAATGATCTTTCTACGCCACTACAGAAATCTATCCAGGATTTATTTTGAGTCATTCTCAACTCTTTTTGTACCGTTTGAGTTCTTCCTTGTATGTGTCCCAGTCCTGTGGGGCTATGGTGGCCTTTGTCCTATTGAAGAGCTTCCTAAAGCACTTCCTCAGCATAACTATTTGAGACGACCTCAATTGCGGTCGTTGTTTGCCTCTTGGCTTCTCTTTGGGACATGCGGCTTGTAGCGGGATGTTAAGAGTTGCAGTGACTCGTTCTACCGTTTCTTCTACACATAAGTTTACATTTTAATTTTAGGACTTTTTGGAAGAGACCTGTTGAATATGTGCCTAAATTTGTCTCAATTAGCCTTCTAAATATTGGGTGGGAAGGCGGTATCAGCAGGCTTCGCATTCAAGCAGAAGCTAATATATCTATGGTCGGAAAAGCTATGAGTGTCAAAAACTATCCAATTAGAATCCTTCCACATCGAGCACCTCCTATATGTTTCAAGTAATAAAGGTAAGTTCATGCCCTCTTTACAAATCACAAGGTTATTACTTTAAATATATTCGATAAGTTATTCGCCCCTGTCGTTGATGTCAGTACTACACCAAATATGATGGTGACATCACTTCACAAAATTAGCTCTTCTCGTTTGCCGCTACTACCAGTGATTTCAATGCACAGGGTGGCGTCTCACTGTCATGTGCTATATAAACGAAGGCCAACCAAACATGAGTATTCTAACTCGATGCTGGCTTATACTATAGGGCTGTTTTCGTTAAAAGCTAGCGATTTTAATCTAGCAACGAAAACAACTGACTTCCACTAATTGGCGCATAAGCAGTAAGTGGCAGATTTCCACTATCTGGTAGCAATGGTTTCATGAGTTGCGAAAAAGAACAGTGAGAAACAGACAACAAATTCGTGAAATGTATTTATAAAACATAAATTTACTATACTATGTTCAATTGTTTACACTCTGTTTGCACATATTAAAATAATTTTCCATTTTTGTTCTTCTTCTTCCCGTTAATTCACAATAATTGACAACAATCTCTCCCAAAATGAGATGCAATACTGCGAACTATAGGATGTCCAATCTGGCAACACCATACTCGATTAAGACAGAAACACAAGCACCAAACTTCACCGGGAACTAATAATGCTTAAAAGTGCTTAGCTCCCCAAACAAATTAAGCTTAGCTCCCCAAATCTGTGTCCGCTAGAAACTGATCCTCACCGGATTCATCCGCACAGGATTCTTTCGATCCCGTGATGTAGTCCAGACATCGGTAAAGGGTGAAACGCAAGTTCCCGCCAGTTGATGCTCTGATACATGCGAAGAGGGAGGTTCTTCATTAGATCCTACACCAGTGTTATCTCGAGGAGTATTTTTCGAATTTCCTCTATCATCGCTCTTGTACACCTTAAGTCAGATTTAGCTGAAGCCATATGAAACCATGCCTCCTTCCTTTCCCCTGTTAATGACCACCAGTATCAAGCTGTCCTTAGTAATGTCAGCGAAGAACCGAGGAGCATTGTACCACTAAACCCTTTGCTCCTTCTGAATGCGGGCGTTCAACTGGAGAGCGCATCCTTTTAATTGGCTGCTGCCGTATGCTGTATCCTGTTCTTCAGAAATACTACGTGCCCACTTCAGGGATATTATCTGCTTGTTGGTCAGAGATCCAGGATCGGCTTTCTGAAATCTTTCAAGGAGAGCCATGCGCCGATGTTTCACTTCCTCTTTGAAGGACGGGTATGCTTACCATAGGGAACCGAAGTGCCAGGTAATGCTGTCGCCTCAAAGGAGGTCTTTGGATCACTTGGCTTGTTTCCAAGCCACGGTTTAGATCCTTGTGTATTGTCGAAGTCGTCGTATTCGTAGTAGTTGCGTCGTCAGTTCTTGTATTCGTAGTCGTATCGGTTGGTTGTTGTGGTGTGTCCGTTTTTGTTTTTTTCAAAAGGGGTGGGGTGGGTGAGGGGTAGGGTAGGTCCATCACGTCATAGCCCAATTAATTAGCAAATGCGAATATTTTTGCGAAACATGCGTTGTTATTCTAAAAGAATAATCAGTTCAGTAGCTGTTTGAGGTTCAAAAATTTTGAATGTTTTTAGAGGTGAATGGTTGACAATATCGAATTTCAATACTTCATTAGTTTCGAATTTGTTTATATTTCAATCAAGAAGCAACTGCATAACTTTAAATCTCAATATACTTATACATCTCAAAAAAACATCGGCTTCGAACGACATGTAAGTAATAATAACGTCGAAAAACATCTGACGCAAAAACAGAACTTGTATTGAAGCTAAGAAATTTGCAGCGAAATCGAGTGTGAGGATTTAACTGCAAATTTCTTATCCTCAATACCTGTTCTGTTTTGCAACTACTTATATATACTAAAATATTTGATAAGTTTTGGAAAAGTAGTTAGGAAAAGGGCCAATACTACAGATCGCGAGCGATTTTCTTTAAAATTCTCCTCGTTAGCAGTTGAATAATTTCTTTCCTTTTCAAATTGTTTTTCCCCAAATTCTACTGAAAAGTAACGACAAGGTTGCCATATTTAGGTTTTCCTTTTCGCATTTATATTGATGTCCAAAATCCGAAAAGACGTATGAACACATTCAATCCATGTTTTTGGTGATTTCGGCGAAAAGATTTATTTGATCATTTTGCTGAAAATATGGTAAAACGAGGCAATACATTTAAAGTTTGTTCTTAATTGTACTGTTCTATATTCGTTTTGACTAGTATAATTAAATAATTTGTTGTAAATATTTAAATCATCTCATACACAGAAAAAAAGAAACCGCCAAGCAAATGCTTTTTTTCTAATTTTAAAAGAAATATCAATTAACTTTTAATTGAATCAATTAAATGTTTGCTCGAATCTGCAATTTTGCTTACAGAAAATAGGGTACTTGAATTTTCGATCAAGTGGGCGTGGCCCCGGCCACACAAGACAAATTTTAAAATTAAGATATCTTGCACAATTTGTTAGCGAGAGTGATGTAATTTTGTACATATGTATCTGGTGGCAGTCTACGTGATTGGTTCAAAAATGGGCGGGATCGGACCAATGGGCGTGGCACCGCCCATATAAGCCAAATATAAAAAATTTTATATTTGTTAGCGAGAATGCTGGAATCTGGTGTATATGTATCTGGTGGCAGTCTACGTGACGGGTCGAAAATGGGCGGAATCGGGCAAAAGGGCGTGGCACCGCCCATATAACCCAAATTTTGAAATTGACTTATCTTGCACATTTTGTTAGCGAGAGTTCTGTAATTTTGTGCATATGTATCTGGTGGCAGTCTACGTGATTGGTCCAAAAATGTGCGGAAACGGACCAATGGGCGTGGCCCCGCCCATATAAGCCAAATTTTGAAATTGAGATGTCTTGCACAATTTGTTATCGAGAGTGCTGTAATTTTGTGCATATGTATTTGGTAGTAGTCTACGTGATTGGTCCAAAAATGGGCGGGATCCGACTAATTGGCGTGGCCCGCCCATATAAGCCAATTTTGAAATGGAGATATCTTGCACAATTTGGTAGCCATAGTACTGTAATTCTGTTTATGTGTATCTCGTGTTGAGAGGATCGATACTTTGGTATTTTTTAGTGCGAACCTTACTCTCTAAAATGCCCCAGGCGCAAAAGTCCAACGGATTGAGATCCGTAGATCTTGGTGGCCATTGTACGGTAAAAATGAAGCGAGGAACCTCCTTTTTAAGCCATTCGTGGTTGACGCGTGCTGAGTGCGATGGTGCTGAGTCCTGTTGGATTGTCCATGGTCTGCGGCCGAAATGTTTGTCTGCCCAGGGCTTCAATACTGTCTTTAGGACATTTTCCCGATAATATTCGGCATTTATTTTGACCCCATGGTCGATGAATACGAGCGGGGAGCGACCATCGGCAGTTACGGCGGCCCACACCATTACCATCGGCGGCGCTTGAGTTCTGGTGGCCAATCGAAGGTGTAAATTTTCAGCTGACCTCTTTGGCAAGTAAACCCGGTCATTTTGTTTGTTCACAAACTGCTCAATTTGGAATGGCTTCTCATCGGAGAAAACCAAATTCGGTAACTGGCCACTTTCGTGCAAGCGAAGCAACTCCTTAACTCTTTCCAGTCTAACTTTTTTGTGCATCGGTGAGCTCTTGCACTTTTTGGAACTTCAATGGCTTTAGTCCAAGCTCATTTTTTAATATGTGTTGTATCCGTTCTCGCGATATGTTCAGCTCACGAGCAATTTTTCTACCACTGCGGCGTGGATTTCGATCAAATCTGGCCTTCACTTTTCGGATCATTTCTGGTGTTGTTACCGTTTTTTTTGTCCACTTTTTGGACACGATGCAACACTGCCAGTATCACGGTAACGAGCAATGGTACGAGAAACAAAAATTTTATTCACATTTAAATGCTGGAGGGCTCTAACGATAGCCACTTCTGTTTTTCCACCCAAATATAAAGCAATCACACTATCACGCTTGAATTCCATCACGAATAACTTTTTTCTGAATGCTATAGATCAAAATGCTTTTGTAAGCTTGTAAACAATAAAATGAACTGTCACTGAAATAAATCTGTCAGCTATCAGACTAGCGGTTTAGAAATGATAGCAACCTGAAGTTGGTTGCAATACATATCAACCACCCTGTATATATAAATAGATGTGTGTATGTTACGTATGGACTCCAAAACGGCTGGATCGGTTGTGAAGAAATTTTCAGGGAATGTTCAGATAAGCCTAGAGGGTGAGTAAGTTCTTGATTGAGGGGGCGTGGGTCCGCCCATATAAGCCAATGTTTTAAGTGATTCCTACTGTCCGTACCTACGAATAGATTAACGAGATTCCTACTGTCACTATCTACATGAGACGTGTTTTGATAAATGGACAGGATCGGAAATCTGATGTCAAAAGAAATTTATTATTTTAAGGTATTCATTTAAATGGCCTACATTTTGAATTCATAATATTAACTTTTTCCTGCAACATGCCGGATTATTCATTCATTAGATGTTGTAAAGGTCTTGGTTTTTCGGATGTACTACAAAAGCGAATCCAGACTGTAGACTCTTAAAAAAACACAATCCCCACTTTAACAAAAAGAATAGTTCCTGATAGGAACATTTAAATTTCGATAACAAAAGTGTAATTTTTAACGAAATGCATTTCAGCGGCATTTTTTAAAATAAACATGTGAAATGTTTGTTTTATTTATATGTGGTCCAGGGTATTATGAGTTGTGCATTTGTTTGTAACATCCAGAAGGAGAAGACATAGACCAACGTTTATTATACCGATCGACTTGGAATCACTTCCTGAGTTAATTTGCCATGTCCGATATAGATATAGCCCCCATAAATATGTTACCACCGATTTGACATATAAGCGCTGTAGAAACTGTATTTTTTAGCAGATCAGTACGCTCAATTTGGGGATAATAGGTTCAGAGTTACCACATATAAATGTTCCTGCCTATTAAGTATTTACGTATTTTTCCTCTGATCTATAAATAATTTGGCAGAAATTTAGTTTCTCATTGAAGTTGATAAAAATCTGTTTAGATTATGTATAGTCCCAACTATTTGTTTCTTTCGATTCTTGATGTATGAAAGCATACTGTTCATTTTAAAGTTATAGTTTCAAATCTAGTTTATTACGATTAACATTTTTTCGTATTGCTAGGGAGGTGTAGGGTATTATATAGTCGGCCCCGCCTGACTTTTAGTCTTGCCCTACTGTTTTTTTTGGACTTATCGATTAATATTATTTTTTAATTTTAACAATTACAAAAATCGGTCTGAAAATTCGCGACAAACCTCACCGTTGGAATTCCATTTCGTTCTTACCTGCCACATACTCTCTCGGAGATGACTTATTTTCTTACTTTATAATTTTTGGTATAAGGCCTCCTTGGTTACTATGATGAAATAATAAAATGTTGCACGAAATAAAAATTTTAATTTCAATGGATGAATGTTAAAAAGTACGGATTTCAAAAGGGAAGTCAAAAAATTCGCAGGGACTTGTAAATTGGGTCCATGCATTTACACGCGGACTCCAAAAAAATCGCAGGGACATGTCGCTTAGTGAAAATCGGATCTTATTACTCATCAAACAATGTACATATAGACATTTTTCAAAAAATTTCATAACAATAGACAAATTACCAAAAAGTGGATTTTTCGAATTAAAAAGTTCACATTTAACACAGCTCTATTATGTGAAAAATGCATCCTTCACTGTGGTACCCCACGGAACAATTTTACCATTTAATACCAAACTTTGTTCTCAAATCATTGTAAATCCTTTCTTTTTTAATAAAAATGCATAAATAATGCCCAAAATTTTGTTAGATGACGTAAAATAAGCGTAGTGCAAATTCAATACGCAACCATATTTCAATTAAATTAAGATTTATTTGAAAATTTTATTTTAAACACATCATATATTTTTACGAGTATTTATAATAGGTAATTGTTTCGATTTAATTTATGATATAATATTATAATATCTGATTTCTTTACAAAAAAATTGATTATGATTTTTATAAAACTTGACTAATAATGAAGATCGGCAAACTCTTAGCTTTTAGCATCATATGAATGGCTCAAATGGCAAACCGATTATATACATATATTATCAGTAGTAGCGGATTCTGACTTGAGCATACTATAGAGATGAAAACTTGTCGAAATGTGAAACTGGACAAATGTATTTTTATTTATACCTACATTTCAATTAGAAAGGATTGTTAATTAAATTCTATACCGCAATAAACACCTAGACCCTCGATAAAATATGCAGTTTTAATACGTATAAAACTGCATTTTGAAATCGATGGATATGTACAAATGAAGTCAACGGTTTTTATACTGATGTTTTCAAAATTTTAGGTAGGTTCCCATTTCAAAAATAATATTTCTTTATCATTTTATAATGGTTTAAAAAAACCGAAAAGTCGAATAAACCGAGTTGAAAAAACCGACGGTTCGAGTTATTCGAAAATGCAGAAAAACCGAAAACCGATAGGCGGTTTTTAAAGAGAAGCCGATTAACCGGTGCGGTTTTTGATTACCCTAGTTCTAATTTTTCGTATTTAATACTGGATTTGACCAATATGCAGGAACCAGAATGAGCCCTATTACTGGGGTGGTTTGTTGAGATTAAGTCGAAACCACGTATGACGAAGTGCGACTTATCTGTAAAATGTGTTTCTTTGACTAATCAGATGTCAATATAATGTACCTTAAGAAATCCTTAAATTTCTCGGATATGATTGGAAAGCCCATTAGCATACAGCTATACGTAGATTTAATTGCATAGTTTTTTTACTAATAGTGTCATCATGTTAAGTAGAGTGTTTGTCAACTCCAACTGCTTATTCAAAATATTTTCTATTTTTAAAAGTTTTGATTTGAATCAGTCTTTAACATTTCAGCATATGAATTTTGGTTATTGCTATCAGCAGTACAACGGTTCGTAGCAGGAAATCCATGGAGATGTTGGTTTTCTATTTGATTCAAGGTTTTCATCGGGTATGTGTTCATAACGGCTTCTAATTATTTTTTTTCTGCAGTAGCTCTTTATAAACGTTGCAACCTTTGTAACACTATGCAACAAAATTTTTGTCCAAGGGATGTGGATAACAGTTTCTGGTGCAATTAGTAACAAACACGAAAAAAATATTAAAAAAAATGTTTATAGTAATTTTTTTTTTTAATTTTTTTTATAAAATTCCAGCTTTCATGGGAAGTACATTCAGTGTTATTCCTCAAATTAAAGGGAATTATGAGGGCTACATATTTTGCAAATATTACTTTCACGTAGAATCTTTGGTTTAGTAACAGTCCTCAAAAATATGAGAAACAAATGATTTTTTTTTTAAACACTTTTTCCTGGTACAAAAAAAAAATTGAAAAAATTATTTTATCACATTTTTAAAAAGCCAGCATGTTAACGAAGAAAACGCTGTCTATTTGATCTATGGATAGATGTTAAAGTTATCAGCCATTTTGTAAATGTTAAGGGAAATTAAAAAAAAACGTATTTCACATTATTTCGTTTTTAAATGATTTTTCTGCTTATATTGGATTCGCCATATGTGAGAGAGACATTGCACTTACATTTTATTTTATGGGGATTGATGTCAGACATTATCAAATTATAGAGAGGACGAGGTTTTATTGCCGTTCGTAACCCTTCATAAAACATGATATGCAATGTGAGAGCTATATTGGATAAGATCCGCTCAGGTAGAGGGTCATTCAACAACATTTGTGGTTTTTTATTTATGAGGTTTCCATTCAGTTGCGCCTTTTAGGGACATGGACATCTCTGTAGTATATACAGGTAGTACAATTATATGTATTGGGTTTCTACGTTCGAAGCAAACTATATGTCAGCTACAAGTACTGCAACTTATGTACTTTAAATCCGGAATTTATGAATGAAATTACTTATTAACCAGTAAGGAAAGGCGACTATATTATACCCTACACCACTCTCGTAATATTGAATAACTCTGATATATAAATTTTGTAATTCATGTATAAATTGTTTACATAATACCCTGTAACACAGTGTGGTGTAGGGTATAAAAACGATTGGATCTAAAGAGCCAAATCGGATGAAACATATATATGGGAGCTATAGCTAAATCTTTACCGATTTTCTTCAAATTCGGTAGTGTTGGTTCATGGATCAAGAAACTCTACCATTCTAAATTTCAAAACGATTGGATGTAAAATACAGCTTTTATAGGACTAAAGGGCCAAATCGGACGAAACATATATATGGGAGCTATAGCTAAATCTTAACCGATTTTCTTCAAATTCGGCAGTGTTGGTTCATGGATCAAGAAACTCTACCATTCTAAATTTCAAAACGATTGGATGTAAAATACAGCTTTTATAGGACTAAAGGGCCAAATCGGACGAAACATATATATGGGAGCTATAGCTAAATCTTAACCGATTTTCTTCAAATTCGGCAGTGTTGGTTCATGGATCAAGAAACTGTACCATTCTAAATTTCAAAATGATTGGATGTAAAATACAGCTTCTACAGGACTAAAGGGCCAAATCGGACGAAACATGTGTATGGGAGCTATAGCTAAATCTTAACTGATTTTCTTCTAATTCGGTAGTGTTGGTTCAAGGATCAATAAACTCTACCATTCTAAATTTTAAAACTATTGGATGTAAAATACAGCTTCTATAGAACTAAAGGGCCAAATCGGACGAAACATTTATATGGGAGCTATAGCTAAATCTTAACCGATTTTCTTCAAATTCGGTAGTGTTGGTTCATGGATCAAGAAACTCTACCATTCTAAATTTCAAAATGATTGGATGTAAAATACAGTTTCTACAGGACTAAAGAGCAAAATCGGACGAAACATATATATGGGAGCTATAGCTAAATCTTAACCGATTTTCTTCAAATTCGGCAATGTTGGTTCATGGATCAAGAAACTCTACCATTCTAAATTTCAAAACGATCGGATGTAAAATACAGCTTCTATAGGACTAAAGGGCCAAATCGGACGAAACATATATGTGGGAGCTATAGCTAAATCTTAACCGATTTTCTTCAAATTCGGCAATGTTGGTTCATGGATCAAGAAACTCTACCATTCTAAATTTCAAAACGATTGGATGTAAAATACAGCTTCTATAGGACTAAAGGGCCAAATCGGACGAAAGATATATATGGGAGCTATATCTAAATCTGAACCGATTTCAACCAATAGGGATCTTAACAGCCGCAAAATACTCTAAACTGCAAAATTTCAGAACGATCGGAGTGAAATTGCGACCTGTAGTCGACGAACAACTTTACATGGACAGACGGACGGACATCGTTAAATCGACTCAGCTAGTGATTCTGAGTCGATCGGTATACTTTAAGGTGGGTCTAGCTGTGTTATTTTCAGGTGTTACAAACATCTGCCGTGAGACAAAGTTATAATACCCTGTACCACAGTGTGGTGTAGGGTATAATAAATTAGTGTAATTCAGCGCCTTAATAACTTAATCAAACATACAATTCAAAAGAATGGCTGTTATTTGTTGACAGCAGTAAAGAAAGTTTGAAAGCAGTATTTTTGCACAACGGAAATCAGAAAACGTCGATTCCCATTGCTCCTGCCGTCAACACTAAGGAATCATACGAAACAATGGCTAAATGGATAAAATACATAAAATATGAACAACATGACTGGAAAATTTGTTGCGATTTAAAAATAGTTGCGATGTTATGTGGAATGCAAGGCGGCTATACAAAATATTGCTGTTTTCTATGCCTCTGGGATAGCCGAACTCGCGAAGATCATTACAGAAGAAAGAAATGGCCAACAAGAAAAGACATTGCATTGGATGAAAACAACATAAAATACACACCTCTCGTCCAAAAAGAAAACATTATTTTGCCACCACTGCATATTAAGCTGGAGCTCTTTAAACAATTTTTAAAAGCCTTAAGGAAAGATGGCAATTCACTCTCATATTTAAAAAGTTTTAAAAGTCTTTCTTTTCAGAAAATCGAAGAAGGCGTTTTTGATGGGCCTAAAATAAGGAAACTGATGAAAGATGTAAATTTCGAATCATATTTGACGTCGGATGAAATTAAGCTGGGGCTCTTTAAAATTTTTTTAAAAGCCTTAAGGAAAGATGGCAATTCACTCTCATATTTAAAAAGTTTTAAAAGTCTTTCTTTTCAAAAAATCGAAGAAGGCGTTTTTGATGGGCCTAAAATAAGGAAACTGATAAAAGATGTAAATTTCGAATCATATTTGACGTCGGATGAAATTAAGCTGGGGCTCTTTAAAAATTTGTTAAAAGCCTTAAGGAAAGATGGCAATTCACTCTCATATTTAAAAAGTTTTAAAAGTCTTTCTTTTCAAAAAATCGAAGAAGGCGTTTTTGATGGGCCTAACATAAGGAAACTGGACATGGAGGTCGTTTAAGCTTGTAGTTTCAAATTTCCGTGGATCCAATAAAAGCCCGCAATATGAAACAATGATTAATAGTTTATTAAAAAATTATGAAAAAATTGGTAAGAAATATATTTTTCTATATTTATGTATATAACACATATGTATGTATTCTTCTAACTTAGTTTTCGCTTTATGTATTCCAATAGGTGTATGTCCCTCAAAATTCATTTTTGCATTCTCATTTAAACTTTTCTTGGCGACGTAAGCGTCGAACATGGGGAAAGGTTTTACCAAGAAATGAAGTCTATAGAGCGGCGTTACCAAGGGCACTGGGATGAAAGAATGATGGGAGATTATATTTGGTTCCTCATTAGAGAAACCGATTCCGAAATCGACAAACGTCAACAAAGAACTCACAATTACTTCTAATGAAACTTGTACATGAAAATAAACTCAAATGCACATTTTATAAATAAAAGTAAAAAAAAAAATTGCTATTTAAACAAAAATTAAAAAAAAGATTTTTGAAATTCTATAATTTCTACATTTATCCATAGTTTTTTTTTCAAATAGGCATTATTTTCTTCGCTAGGATGCAAACTTTTAAAAAATGGAATAAAATATTTTTCGATTTTTTTTTGCTATTTTTATGTTTTTTTCGTCCCAGGAAATTTTTATTTTTTTTGAAAAAATCTACTTTTTCCAATTTATTTAATGACTGTTACTAAACCACTGGTTTTAAGTGAAAGGTAACCCACATTAATAGCTTCAATTTAACGTACAAGTCGACCTGATCGGGCATATACTACAAAAATTATAGTGCAAATACTAAGGGTATTTTTAATAAAAAATTTTTTGAAAAAAAAATATCCATAAAAAAGTTTTTGGTTTTGATTTTATATAACAGTATGCCACAATCTATACAAAAAAATAATTTTTAGGTCTAGGACACAAAAAATTTTTTTTGTTGCGTAGTGTAATTAGCGGTATTTCGGTATAGCGGGTTTCTTCGCAATTATAGCACATTGCAGGGATCGTGGCAGGTATAGTACATGTGTTAGTCGCATGATCTTGACCACTTTTTACACAATTATATTGATTTTTACAATATGTTTTTGTATGCCCAAACAACTGACATCGGAAACACTGAATTGTGACGTTAGTTTTTAAAGGAGCCTCAATATTAACAATACAGTTGTAAAGATATTTTAAATTATAAACACCTTTGTTGTTTCGTTAGGTTATCAATCAACAAAAAACATGGATAATGTATTTTTGTCTTTTCTGCTTTTTATGCGGACAATGTTTCTCACTCTGTGGCCTTTGCTTTCAATCTCGTCCTTTACTACTCTATTAGCCTTATCTTTCTTCAGCTGATATGTGCAGCGGCGTAAAATTCCAGACAAAAAGCGTAAAAAGGCACTAAACTATTTTTCTTTCATTTACAATAAAAAAGTTTAATTTTACATTAAAAATTGTAAAATAAAAATAATTTTAATGAAAGTTGTTTCTCTAATTAAAATGATACTTCCAAACTTTTTGGTTTTTTTGACGCTTAGATTCATACATTTTTCTCTGGTAAAGAAAGTCTTGCTGAACAATAAGGAATCACTAGCAGAATCACCAAACGAATCGCGGACCAAACTGTGTCTGCGTGACCCTTCTGATGTATGTCCAACGATGGCTACGCGAACCAAATTGAACCTGCAATGCCGCCCTTCGGCTGGGATTAACACATTTTTCCAAAGCCGGTTACGCGGACCAAAGTGTCGTAAGATCCATGGATATTATGTCCCTGGACGTTATGACATGTCACCCAATATTTTAGGGCCTTACAAAACAAAAGTATTGTACACTGTACCGCAGAATAATGTACTTATAAAACCATAATATTTCGGCAATACTTTTGTATAGTATTAAAAAGCTATTTCTTTTACTTTTTGCAAGTCTAAATTTCTATCAAATTTAAACTGCAGAAGTGATAACAGCAATATTCAAATCAGAGAGTCAAATGTAAGTGCATATAAATATGTTCATAACACGGAGTAGCAAAAATAGTATAATTTCATTATGTTGCCAGATTTGATCTGACAAATGTACGAAAAGCGTCAAAAGCACCAACAAAAAACATGAAAAGCGTACACCTAGTGCTTTTTTTAGTTTGGCACTAAGTGCACACTTTTCGCGTATTGGGGGCGAAAAGCACTAAGTTGACATCCCTGGATATGTGTAGTATTTTATATTTCGGTCATCAAGATGATCAATTAGTTTCTTGTATTAAGATACGGTTTTTACCATTACACTTACGCTACCATCTCTTCTTGACTTGTATGTAAATTCAGTATGTTTTATAACTTTTGAAAAACTATTTAACGTAATTCTAATATCAGCAACATCTCGCATTTCTGCTGCTACTGGGTTCATCATCAATTGCTTGCCTTTTCGGTTTGAAATAACTCGGCGAACGTTTTAATTTTTTGGTGCTCACTTGAACAGTCACTGCTTGAATCACACTCGTCGTCGTCACCTTCATTTGCAGTTTTTGCAGAGGAATGGGTAAAGATAAGTTTTTTTCTTATAACGGATTATTTTTTGCAGCGTTTACACTGTTTTTTGTTTTATTTTTTTGAATTTTTTGTAAGTTTTGCAAAAATTTAAAGGAAAGCTTTTAAAATTATTAGAAAAAATTCTTTTTTTTTAAAATTTTTTTTTTTGCAGGCGCGAAAAAAACCAAAAAAAATAGAGAAAATCGAAGAATTGTTCCAGTATCCTAACGTAGAAAACAATGCCTACTCGAAGAAAATCTATGGATAAATGTACAAAAATAGCACTCTGTATACGAACGTTTATATGTATACGAACGTATATAATATATAATTTCGAATTCCTAATTCATATCATATTAAAATTATATGCGAGATTGTCTAAAGGATGAATTCAAACCAAGACTTAAAATTTTCTATAATATTTATTATTTCATAATTCAAGGTATATTGACAATATTATATGTTGAATTCAAGTTGGCGACTGACTGCAGTCGTTCAAATAGAACAAGAAAGTCCGGATTTACACTGGCTGAATGTTCAGCAGATTATCGGCGTTTTGTAGGAGAGAGAGGCAGTCGTCAAGAGGGGGGAAAAACTCTCCCTGAACGTTTTGAGTTATTCGTGCAAGTTCAAAAGATAATTTGATGATAACTTGCCTAGTGTAAATTCGGACAAAGAAAATAAAAATCAGTACATAATTCTATGGCAGATGTATGGTAGGCAATAAATATAATATGCAGAGCGGTTGATGGCAATGATCGTTATCGACGCGTTCCGCTATTTTAAAAAGGTTGTATACGATGATGATCAGAGCAATAAAACTTGTTGCTAACTGCGGACGGCAAACGACTGTGACTGCAAAGGGCATGAGACGAGCGGGATCTTACTGTCTGCGGATTGGACTGTTGACAGCTAGCGAAAAGGGCGGACTGCAAGGAGTGAAGGGCGGGGACACAGCAGTGATGCAGTGGTCGAAATGATGACTGCGAGCGACGGATAATAGAGAGCCGACTGCAATTAATAACGCCCGCGCGCGTTACTGAAGTAATCGGACTGTTTGCGACAGACAGAGTGAAGCCGGTTTTTTCGCCTATGTGTCTATTTCAGCGACGGACAATCCAGAGAGTCCCAAACATCCTCCCCCCTTGAAAGCTTCGCTTTCAATATGAAGAACTCTATTGTTCTATTGGTAATTTACAAATCTTAGTTACCGCTCTTTTATATGTTCCATTGGATGTTCTTATCACAACAACCCTTACAATTCAATCGGTGCCTGGTATTGTTTCGATGACTCTTGCTAATGGCCATTTCAATGGTGGTGTATTTTCCTATTTTACAAGTACTAGATCGTCTTGTTGTATGTTGGGTTGAATTGTTGTCCACTTTGATCTTTCTTGTAAAGTTTTTAAGTATTCTTGGGACCATCGTTCCCAAAATTGCTGATGTATCCATTGCACTATTTGGTATTTCCTGAGAATAGTTGTGTTCGCATTCGACGTAGAAGGTCCTAGGATTGTTGTTGCTGTCCTTCCTATTAGAAAATGAGCGGGGTGAGTGCCTTTAAGTCGTTGGGATCGGAGGACATGGGTGTTAGAGGCCTACTGTTAATGATTGCTTCAGCCTGGCAACAGATTGTATGAAGTTCATCATGACTTAATATATGAGACCCGATTGTTCTTCTGAGATAGTGTTTTGCTTGTTTGACAGCGCTTTCCCATAAGCCTCCGAAATGAGGCGATCTGGGAGGTATAAATTTCCACTCAATACCTTCACTGCGACAAGCTTCCTTGACGGCAGTGGTATGCGTTTCCATTACGAATGATTTAAGTAGCTCACGATTTGCACCTAGAAAGTTTGTAGCATTATCTGAATAGATAATACGACAGCGCCCACGTCGAGAAATGAATCGCTTCAATACAGCGATGAATGAATCAGTCGACAAGTCTGGTAACAATTCTAAATGAACTGCTTTTGTTGTAAAGCAAATGAAAACAGCAATATATACCTTCAGTGGTGCTCGTCCACGAATTTTTTGTGTCATATGAAGAGGCCCGCAGTAATCTACTCCACAAATTTCAAAGGGGTAGGTTGGCTCTACGCGATCTTGTGGCAGATCACCCATGACTTGAACCTGCGTTGTAGGACGGCACCGAAAACATCTCGTACAATTGTGTATCACGCCTTTAATTACATTTCGTGCATTTATAATCCAAAATTTATCGCGAATGATATTCTGTAGTGTGAGACTACCGGCATGCTAATGTTTGTTGTGCAAATGACGAATTAGAGTTCTAACAAATTGGTGAGAAGATGGTAATAACATGGGATGTTTTGCATCAAAATCAAGCGATGCATTTTTAAGGCGACCACCTACTCTTATTACGTTTTTATGCAAAAACGGAGAAAGTTGAATTAGCCTGGATTGTTTTCCTACAATTCCCTTTCTTGATAAAGTATGAAATTCTTCTTTGAAGTGAATGGTTTGTATTACACGACATATAGTTGAAATAGACTTATTCATTTCTGATGCTGTAATTGGTCCGAAATTCTTATTGGTTTTACGACAAGCATCTATAAATCGCTTTATATATGCAAACATACGAACCAGTTTATTGTAGTTATTGACGAATTTGTGTTGTGCTATCCAGTCTTCAGAAATAGTTGCCGCACACACCAAGCTTGAGGGACGCACTTCTGTAATAACGTCTTCTGGTTCAGGCTCAGAAGGCCATTGTGATCTTGGAAATTTTAAAAACCCTGGTCCAGAAAACCATATTTCGTTATTGACGAGACTGTCGACATTGGCTCCGCGAGACAACAAGTCGGCTGGATTTTGTGCTGATGGAACATGTCGCCATTTAAAACTGTTTGTAAGGCTCTGTATTTTTGTGACTCTATTGGCTACGAATGATGTCCATCTCGCTGGTCCCCCCGAACTCCATGCCAGCGTAATTGTTGAGTCAGACCAGCAAGTGACTTCTGTTGGAGAATTTGGCAGCAATTTGATAACAATACTTAAAAGATCTGATAAAAGATGAGCGGCACACAATTCGAGGCGTGGCAAACTAATTCGTTTGAGAGGCGCTACTCGCGATTTGGAGCACAGCAACATACGTCGTGCATGGAGCATGTCTCTACTCCGTAACAACTACTCCAGAAGGTACGTCGTGCACCTTCTGGAGTAGTTGTTACGGAGTAGATACATGCTCCATAAGCCTTTGTGCTTGCATCTGAAAATGCATGAATTTGAGTATAATTATCAAATGAAACAAACCTTTTGATCTTTATGTTGCTGATTTGTTCAAATTGTTTTTTAATCTGTTACCATTCCGTAAAAATATGTTGAGGTACGCTTTCATCCCAGTCTAATTTCATAGACCATAGATCTTGCATTAGGAGCTTACACTTGACTATAATAGGATTAAGTAGTCCTAGTGGATCAAACAGCGACGCCATGTGGGATAGAATTACCCGTTTGGTTGTTCTTTTTGGTGGAGAGTGCGTGCTGTACTTAAAACTATAAACATCTTCCAAGGGTGACCATCGAAGTCCTAAAGTTTTGATATATTGCATGTTTGATACATGGATTATGCCTTCTTTATCGTCCTCTGGAACATTTGCAATTACCTCTGCAGAGTTAGATGCGAATTTTCGTAATGGAAAACCAGCACATTTAAGAATTCCAATTACTTCATGTTTGATTTCGATGAGCTTTTCTATAGCATTTTTTCCAGTCATCATATTATCTACGTGAAAATCATTCGAAAGAACTGCTGCACCGATTGGATATTCTGCTGCTTCATCTTGTGCTAGTTGGCTTAGACACTTCGTTGCTAGATACGGCGCGCTACTCGTTCCATACGTTACAGTCTCTAATTGAAACACCGACAGACAATTGGAGCTGTCTCTCCACAATATACATTGCCATCGAGCATCGCGTTCATCGACCAGTACCTGTCGATACATTTTAGTGATATCTGCAACTAAAACATATTTCTGAAATCTGAATCTACTAAGTATATTAAATATATCGCTCTGAATGGTAGGTCCCACACAAAGAATGTCATTAAGCGATTTTCCATTTGAAGTTTTGCAGGAGGCGTCGAACACTACACGCAGACGGGTCGTGGAACTATCAGGCTTTATGACACAGTGGTGTGCAATGAAATATCTTCCTTCGTAGTCATATGGTGCCACCATCCTCATATGGGACAACGCAATATATTCATCCATAAACTTCGTGTATTCGTTCATCAGTGGTGCTTTCTAGGAAGGAGAACCTTTTCCGAGCTATGTCATAGGATTGACCTAAAGTTGATGGATTTTCTTTGAAAGGTAATCGGACCACATATTTATTAGAAATTGGACATCTTTTTGTCGTTTCGGTGAAATATCGTTCACAATATTCTTCTTCTGTCGGTAATGGAGATGACGTGGATGTATAATGTTCTAATTGCCAAAACCTTTGCAATATATTTTCTAAATTCGATTGAGATGATGATACGGAGAAGCAGTGATATGGTAGTTTTGGTTGCAATGTAACAATATTTGTGTTAAACGACTTGGGCTTAACAGCTGAGTTCGACGTCAGAGGGGATTGGGCTACAGATCCAGCAACAATCCATCCAAGCTTTGTTTTTTGTAGAATGGGTGCCTTATCCGATTGTATTTGGCCAACAAGAAGTAATTTGTAGAAATGTTCTGCACCAATGAGCAAATCTATTGGGCCAGGAGCGTTATACGTCGCGTCAGCTAACTTGATATTATTGGGAATGACCCAGTTAGTTGAATTCAACTTATTGCGAGGTTGATAGGAAGTAATTGAGGAAATCATAACCACGTCGAGATGTGCTGTGTAGTTATTTACAATCGATTTGATAACCACAGTGGCGATTTGTTGCGCAGCAGTTTTTGTTTCACCCACGCCGTTGATTTCTATATCGATCTTCTTTCGTTGCAGACGAAGGTGTTGGGCCATTCGCTCAGTTATGAAGTTCAATTGGGATGCAGAATCCAATAAAGCTCTGCCGATGACTGATAAACCATTGGGGTTGCATACCAAGTAGAACCGTACCAAGTAGAACTTCACTCTTAGCTTGAGAAATCTCCAAGGTGACTGATGAATGATCGTTTGACGTTCCTTCATTCTGCGTCGAAAGCGAGTTTGGAGCTTCTGAAGATGGCGGTTGGCGGACTTTTCCATGTGCAAGAGAGTGTGATGGCCTGAACGGCACTCCTGACATTTGTTGATGGAAGGGCACCTCCTGACCATATGATTCGCTGAAAGACAATTTAAACAAAGTTTTTTCAATTTTACAAGTTCATACCTATCCAAAACACTGAGGTTTGTAAAACTGCCACATTTGAAAGGGCTGTGTGCAGGGCTACCATCGCAAAGGTTGCAACGCGAAGGTTGCAACGCGAAGCAACGACGAAAGTGACTTGGGGAGGATTTTGTTTGGCGAAAGGAGGGCGATGACGAAGATGTGACAAAGAACATTGATTGTGAAGATTTTGTCTATGAGAGGATTTTGACGAGTTACAACTATTGGATTCAATGATGTCCAAAGTTTTACAACGACGTTCTAGAAAAGAAGCAAGATCTTTCCATGATGGCATCTTAAGCTTATTTGTCAAAGTGTTTTGCTTCTCCCAATGTACAGAGACTTCTTCTTCCCACTTTGCTTGGGTTTCACTGTCGAGTTTGGATATGACCATTTGAAGTATAATGCCATCTGCAATTTGTTCATTATCTGCGATTGACTGCAAAGAACGTAGATTCGAGTTAAAGGTGTCTATAAAGTCAAGAAGTGACGTCAACGTTGGTTTTTGAAGTTTTTGAATTGCGAAAATATCATTTATATGCGATTGAAATATATTCCGTTTGTTGTCGTATCGTTCTTTCAAAAGCTCAATGGCCTTTGAGTAGTTTTCCGGTGAAATGTCCAGTGACTGTACCGAGCGAGCTGCATTACCAGTCAAACATGATCTCAAATATTGGAATTTTACGATTGGAGATAGGCCGCTGTCGCTGTCGACTAACGTTTTGAACATGTTGAAAAATTCCAACCACTCCTTGTGCTGGCCGCTAAATTTGGAAAGATTGAGCTTAGGCAATACCGAGTTTCTTGTGGACATAATAGTAGAAGGCATTACATGCGTACTGGACAAGAACGTTTCCGATGACTCTGCTCTCAACCTTGACATTCGCTCCACAATTCGTGATTTTATTTCGAAGTATGCTTCCTCAAATTGCTCACGGTGATTTTCACTGAATTGTGACTCATCCAAGAGTTCAAGCTGTGACTGCAACTGATCTAGGGTGTCAAACTGATGGTCAAGCATTGATAACTTCACTTCCAGTTGTGACATGGACATTTCTTCAAATAATTCTAAGTTGTGTTTGCTGCAAAGGAGACTCTTTACAAGCTGCTCCCGACGAAGTATTCTAAGGCGAACAGTATTGCTAACTTGCGAAGGTGTTGCGCAACCATTGAGGCTATCTTCAAGTTGTTCGGTTGACATCTTCACCACTAAAATTGGACTGTATTTTTAATTATTTCTGGTGGATCCGTTTCGAAGGACTTAGATGGAGAGGACAACGAGCTTTTTCGTTATCCTTTATATGCTAGAGTTTCCAC
The DNA here is from genome assembly GCA_963930755.1 of Eudasyphora cyanicolor. NCBI lineage: Eukaryota > Metazoa > Arthropoda > Insecta > Diptera > Muscidae > Eudasyphora > Eudasyphora cyanicolor. The sequence goes on from OZ005737.1 coordinate 100,671,869, forward strand.
ACGGTTAAAGGAGAGGGCAACGAGCCTTTCGTTGTCCTTTATATGCAAGAGTTTCCAAACGATTGTATGTGGGGGCAACGAGCCTTTCGTTGTCCCTAATATGCGAGATTGTCTAAAGGATGAATTCAAACCAAGACTTAAAATTTTCTATAATATTTATTATTTCATAATTCAAGGTATATTGACAATATTATATGTTGAATTCAAGTTGGCGACTGACTGCAGTCGTTCAAATAGAACAAGAAAGTCCGGATTTACACTGACTGAATGTTCAGCAGATTATCGGCGTTTTGTAGGAGAGAGAGGCAGTCGTCAAGAGGGGGGAAAAACTCTCCCTGAACGTTTTGAGTTATTCGTGCAAGTTCAAAAGATAATTTGATGATAATTTGCCTAGTGTAAATTCGGACAAAGAAAATAAAAATCAATACATAATTCTATGGCAGATGTATGGTAGGCAATAAATATAATATGCAGAGCGGTTGATGGCAATGATCGTTATCGACGCGTTCCGCTATTTTAAAAAGGTTGTATACGATGATGATCAGAGCAATGAAACTTATTGCTAACTGCGGACGGCAAACGACTGTGACTGCAAAGGGCATGAGACGAGCGGGATCTTACTGTCTGCGGAGTGGACTGTTGACAGCGAGCGAAAAGGGCGGACTGCAAGGAGTGAAGGGCGGGGACACAGCAGTGATGCAGTGGTCGAAATGATGACTGCGAGCGACGGATAATAGACAGCCGACTGCAATTAATAATGCCCGCGCGCGTTACTGAAGTAATCGGACTGTTGTTTGCGACAGACAGAGTGAAGCCAGTTTTTTCGACTATGTGTCTATTTCAGCGACGGACAATCCAGAGAGTCCCAAACACTTTAATCAACAACCTACTATCGTTCAAGTTTCATAGAGATCGGTTGAGGATTGTGTAAGACATATCATAAATAATCATATGATATCACTAGACATCAGAATTACGAGTATTTGCAATTTTAAAATATTGTCGGATTCCAATTCCGGCTGTGTATTTGAAATATGCACTTTGCATTCAAAATATAATTATAATATGGTAACTGGATAATTCTGTGCAAAAAAAGTAATAATTTTTGATATGCAGCCGGATCCAGGGTAAGTTAAAAAATCTAAATTGCATAAGTTTCCGCTGTCTAAATATCACAAATAAGTCCTGCTCCACTAAATTACTGTTCCCTGTGGACAATTCCCGGCGGTGTAGTTTAAAACTGGCGTACAAAATCATTTTTTTGTTTAAACATTTATTTAAATTCAGTTGCTTCTTCCTGAAGAGAATCTGGCAGTATCTTAATGTCTACAACAAATGGATTGCGGAATAATTTACTTTGCTAAAGCTGAGTTTAGACGATTGCCAGATCGTCAAACATTATCAACCCTGTTAAAGTGATGCAAATATACGGGCAATGTCAGATTGTTAGGCAAAGGTGAATTGGCAGTTCAGACGATTGCAAGAAAACATTACAATTTGATATATTTACAATATATTTTGTAAATATTTATATGCAGGATTGTCATTAAAAATACATTATAGACAGTGTTGCAAATAAAATGATTTTCTGGCAATGGCGCCGTTGTCACATGCATAAACTTCGCACATATAACAATCAGTAAATTATCTCGCAATGACTTTTCTGCTAATGTTGCAAAACAAAAATTGTATGTTCACACGGTTGTAAATTCACAGGGTTGCATTTTTCCGCCATTTTTCTGGCAATGTTGTCCCATCTGCAAATCGTCTGTACTTACCTTAAGAATCCGTCCTTATATCTGAGAAATACTTAATAAATTCACCATGAACATTTATATTAGTTACATTTTTCTAATTCATCACATAAATTAACTACGAAAAGGGGAATTTTAAATTAGGATGTGACAGACAGTAAACTTTCATTGGTATTAAGTTTGCATCTATAAAAAATATTTTACATATTCCGCGTGTATTTTCTTGTTTTACTCTAAATTTTTGATACCTTGAGGAAAATCTCCATAAATCCTTATCCGATCTCAACGAAACTTTGCACATATCTTTTAAATTTGGTCAAAAGCGTTACAGATTTACATATATCTCCCATATATGTACCTCCGAAATACAAATTGACAGGCAGAAGTCTCTTAATACACTTAGAGGCAATACTAAATTTGAGGGAAATCGGTTAAGATTTAGATTGATGAAAATCTCTGTAGATTATGTATAGTCCTTCCGATTTTTGATCTATGAAACCAACATATTCAAGTCCTCCTTGAAACAAACCTTGATGAGGAGGTGGAGCTAAGTACTTTGTTAACTGAAACGAAACCTATTATTCCAAATTATTATCGCAATACCTCTTCGCCTTCTTAGGCAGGTGTAGAGTATTATATAGTATGTAATTTTCCTAACTTTACTGACTTTACCAGTGTCACGAAACTACAAATCTCAACATAAAGTCCAGAAAATGTACGAAATGATGAAGAATTTTGTTGTCTATCGAGCTGGGTACGCAGTTCTTTAAATTCGTTTTGCCTTTTTGTCCAATATCAAAAAATATGCCGATGTTGATAATTTTCAATCCCAAGTTACCTGCAGCTATGAGAAGTATCTATACCAAATTTCAGTCATCTAGCTCAATTAGTGTAGATTGCAACGTGATTACACCAAACGGACGGACTTGGCTAAATTGTCTTAGAATTTTACGACAATTAAGAATATACATTATGGGGCTTCAGATCAATATTTATAGGTGACTAGCTGGACCCGGTCCACTTCGTTGCCCGGCGTTTAGATTTCCGATCCCGTCCATTTTTTGAAAAATCACGTGGACTTCCACCGAATACATATACACAAAATTACAGCACTCTCGCTAACAAGTTGTTCAAGATATCTCAATTTAAAAACTTGGCTCACGTGGGCTAGGCCACACACATCGGCCTGATCTATTTTTGAACCAATCACGTAGACTGCCACCAGATGCATAATTTTTGGAACAATCACGTAGGCTGCCACCAGATATATATGCACATAATTACGGAACGCGCGTTATCAAATTGTGCAAAATATCTAAATTTTAAAATTTGGCTTACACAGCCGGGCCACGCCCATTGATCCGATCCCGCCCATTTTTGGAACAATCACGTAGGCTGCCACCAGATACATATGCACATAATTACTGAACGCGCTAACAAATTGTGCAAAATATCTCAATTTCAAAATTTGGCTTATATGGGCGGCGCGCCGGGGCCACGCCCTTTGGTCCGATCCGCCCATTTTTGGAAAATTCACATAATCTATATGCATACACACAAAATTTCAGCACTATAGCTAAAAAATTTTCTCAATATCATAATTTGACCCATATGGGCGGGTCCATGCCCTCTTGATATATCAAAAATTCAAATACCCTATTTTCACCACCCCCCACACATGTACATTCTGTGAAAATTTCAAGAAGATCAGTCCAGCCGTTTAGAAGCCTATACGGTACAAACAAACACACATTCTTCTTTATATATACATAGATACAACGGAATGACAAAATGAATATATACAAAAGTTGTCAGGTCTCGGACACAATTTTTTGTTGTTGCATAGTACGATTAAGTTGATAAGAATTGAATTTACAACTTAATTTCATATACTGTTATGCAATTAAGCTGGATAAATATTTTAATATTTTAACCAAAATTGTTCGAGCTCACATATTTCGTAGTCCTGAGTGCCACTTGAATTCAGTTGCTTCTTCCTGAATAAAATCTGGCAGTAGCATAATGTCTACAACAAGTGGATTCCAAAATTATTATCACAATGCCCCTTTTCGCCTTCTTAGGCAGGTGTAGAGTATTATATACAGGGTGGCTGATGAAAGCTGCTACCAAAAAAAAATTTAATAACTTTTTTTCTATTTAATGAATCTGGTTAATTTTTTTTTATTGGGACACTGAAACAAGGATTTAAATTTTCCGCTGCTATTACGCACTGAAGTCCGTAGTTTCGGTTCAAAGAGAGTATAGGGGCACGTTTGGCGGCAATCCTCCGAGCAGATGGACCATAAAGAGACTTGTTAACAATTTTTCCGGGCATGGGACAGTCAACAGAAGACCTTACCATCGAAATCCTTCAGTTCGGAAGGAAACAATCGCTGCTGTAGCTGATTCCATACAAAACAATCCAAGAGTTTCGACAAGAACCTTATCTGCTCAAATGGGTATAAGCAGACAGTCATTGCAGTCAATTATGCACAAAGATTTGGAGTTATTCCCATATAAAATTCAAATGGCCAACAAAGTGAACTCAGCAGACTTCCCGATTCGCTTGAAATTTTGCCAGAAGATGCTTCAAATGGTGGAAGAGGACGGAAACATGTTGAACTGTCTTTTCATGTCTGACGAGGCCCATTTCGATTTAAACGGCAACATAAACAAACAAAATTATCGAATATGGAGTGCTTCCAACCCACAGATACTCCATGAGACGGAATTGCATCCACTTCGTGTCACAGAATGGTGTGCAGTTTCATCACGCTGCATTGTTGGGCCCTACTTCTTCGAAGAAAACGGTCACACTGTTACAGTTACTGGAGGCCGTTACTTGAGCATGTTGAGGGACTTTTTTGGTAAGATGCCGCACATGCATCAACGAGCAGGAGGGGCATTTAAATTCCATTATTTTTAAAACTACTTAAGCTATATTTAATTAAATTTAATGAGCTTTAACATGAATAAAAGAAAACGGAATTCCATACACTGAAAAATGTATGTAGCATGTAATTTTCTTCACTTTCGTGACTTTACCAGTGTCACGAAGCTACAACTCTCAACATAAAGTCCAGAAAATTTACGAAATGATGCAGAATTTTATTGCCTATCGAGTTCTTAAGATTTCTATAAATTCATTTCTGCTTTTTTCCAGCTTTTTGAGTTAAATATTCCTCTGAGCAGCTTCAATATATATTAGCGACATTTGAACCAACAATTATTAACATTTTGTCAAGCTGGTTAAAAATATTACTTCCAACACTTCAAACTTTTATTAAATTATATTCTAAAATAGTAGATTTACAAAAAGGATCTGTAAGAATGTGTAATGCTTTTTTGCATTATTTTCAAAAAGTTTTGTTATATGGCGGTCTGTACTATCACTATCTTTTGCCTAAAAATTTTAATTGGGTGCATAGAGCCTTCAAGATCTTGGAATTAGGCCGTGACGCAAAACTTGGTGAGAAGGCCTGATCTAAGAGTAAGATTAATACATAGATATTCCCTTATTTTCTTAATATGACGACAATTAATCCGGCCCCGTAATTTTTTTGGAGCTGGTCATTTTCAGTTCAATAATTTTCGGACCAAGTTTTATATGTATAAGCGATCAGTAGTTTCTACTACACGACCAAGTAATAAAACACAATACGACGCCTGCAAATATGTCTCATAAATATTTAAATATATGAAGAGATGGCTGACAGACCATACTCTTATGGGAGGAGCCATGCCTTCATATACCATACCATATGTGGTGACATTATTTCTGTTCAATTTACTAACATTCAAAGTAAACATCTTTCGATAACCGCGTGGTTCGTTCGGTATAAATTTGAATTCAACGCACTATACAGGTACAACATTAAAAATGAGCAATCGAATAATTAAAACACTAAATTAATATTCGTATATTTCTTTTGCGTATTTATTCGTGAATTCAATAACAATAAAATGATTCGGTATAATGGCGACAAATACATTTATTGAAAGCATTTTTTCCGTGCACACGGACATAGTGTATCCTTTCCGACTTTATGTGACACACTATTATTTGCTACTCGGAATATTTCAATGGACCCCATAATCAACTGCCACTACAGACCCAATGTTCACCAATGTTTTGAGGGGAAAGTAAGATTCCCCGGATGCTACTATGAGTCTTGGTACAGTCATGCGCATACCCGGTCTCCTCATGAGGAGAAATGCCCATACACTAATGCTATCATTGTGAACTGTGAACCCTTTCTTTCGCTCGCATGGACCACGTGGTGGATGCCAAGAGAGTGCTCATGCTCGCTATACTAAGGCTACATTGACATTCGAGAGAGTGCCAAATTGGAGCAACGTTCGGCCCACCAATGGGAGAGCTGCATTTCGGTGTGAACTCACACTTCGTACCACGACACGAACGTCGACTCCAAATTGGCCATAAACGATGTCGTTGCGAAAAACGAGTAAAGTCCCCCTTATCGAGCACGACCGAGACGTGCGTTTGTTTGTCAGTTGGCAAACGAAGCCAAAGGGAACAAGAGCTCACACAGACGACGTTTCACTTTCCGTGCGATAGCATTTAGTAACAATAGGACCCTTATGAGTGACAGTTGAAACGTCAACAAACCACGGATACAAACAAACCGAGCAAACAAATAAATCTCCGCCAACGGACGGGTGAAATGCAAATCGAGGCATAGCATTTCGATAAATGCAACCAACCGCAACCTCAATCACTCTCAAATGACGACAATAATAGCCAATAACAAATATCAACAATGCAATTACAATTACAATAACATAATACCGATACCAATTACCGATAATAACAATAACAATAATTAAATAACTAATTAATTAGCAATAAATGTGTTGAAGCAATAATCGTAAATATAATTTAAAGTTCAAAAGTGTATTCAACGGTATTTTCGATATACTCGAATACCTAAATACATATAAGCAAAAGAGTGAGTTCCATTTGTATGTATGTATTTACATACATATATTTATTTTGCAACATTGAGAAAATCTAGACGCTTTAATGCCATTTAACGCCGAGCGTTAAAGGACCACATCTCCCCGCTATTTTCCAATCGCGTAGTTGTTGTTTCGCGTTCGCATTGCTCATTCGACGCTTGTCTAATATTGCGCGCGTTGGTTGGATGAACGCGTATTTTAAACGTTTGAAAAATTACCGGTCGTATGAATAATGGAAAACAATTAATTTTAAGTGTAAAAAATAACAGTGTTCAGTGTTCAGTGATGTACGGGTAACAACAACAATAATAACAAATAAACAACATACGAACAATCTTGCATGCCAAGGCACATATACACACAGTTATTCAAAATCATACTTTTACACAGCATTGCTGGCTGGCACAGACACAAACATACACGTACGCACACACACACTCACACTCAGCCAGAGTTGCAAATTGTATTCGAAGGCGCGCTTTTTGCTGAAGAGATACGCTTTGCAGCGCATCGCGTCGCAGGCAACGCTTCGCAGAGTACCAAGTTGGTTATCTATGTTTGGGTGTGTGTGTAACGGATACGGAAACGCGTAGCGGATGTCAGCATCACTGCACATTTTCTGGTAACCCCTTCACATCAATTTTGGTCACCCCACACACCAACACAGACATTACCACGTACAATCGTTCCCACCGTGTGACTGAGAGTGGTGGGCGATGAAGGGAAAGTGCTACATAACCATCGTCCGACACTTTTGCCCATAAAGAGGACCATTACAAATGCATTTTCTCGGAGTTTTTTTTCACTTCGCCCCGTCTACACCATCTCTCTCGGCATCTTTTCTGTTGTTGGTTTTTGGTGTTGTTTATTTGTTTTGTTCTTTTGCTGATGTTACTTTTTTGCCGTGTCTCCTCGTTGGGTGGGAGAGCGGATGAGGGATTTTGGGGAGAGTATTTTGTAGCATGTGTTGCTTGTGTTAGCGCTATCGCTGCGCTGGTATGAGTTGTTGCAATAGCACTTTTTCATTTTGCCATTTGCCGCGCGTGTAATTGAATATTACACAGCTACTACTGCTGCTGCAATTGCAGTGTGTGTGTGATTGTGTCACAGCCTCACACATATACTTGCAGAAGCGAAAATAATCTGAGCTGACTAAAAACGGAAAACGTACAGTGGACCAAATAGCGAAGTCAAATATTTAAATAAAACTTCATTTGACATTTCTATTTACCTCCAATCGATCAATTTAATCGTATTCATTAATTTTAGAACGTGTGTTTCTTAACTGTCACATAATACGGTACGGCTTCCTTTCCATATGTGAAACAAACAAAAACGCATACTCAGGGATCAGTTGTCCCTTATTAAAAATTCTTCTATTATAATTTGAAACTGGGATATTTTCTCTCTAGGTTATTTCTATTCTAAATATGTAACCAGAAAATATCTATGTATACCGTGGATAGATTTTTATATATCATTTCAGCAAATATAGCTGCAACAATTTTTCTGCATAATTCTGACAATAATTATCGCAATTTAAATGCTATAAACTTAAATCGCGCGTGCAATTTCGTAACTGGGTTTTTTCTATTTTTCAGTACAAATCTCTTAGCTCAAAATTCCAAAATGTTGTAAAAAATCCAGCTTTCGGGAAATGGGCCACGAAAGCTTTGCACTTTTGCAGAAAATAAATCGCAATTAATACATTTTCTTTTGTAAAAATAAATCGCAATTAATACATTTTCTTTTGTAAAAACTACATATGCTTAACGCAAAAATTCAACGATACAGACAAAAACATGCCAGAGGAATGAGATAATAATTAGTGGGTGAAACGTAGGGATTTTTAGTTGCGGGAAAAACGTAGTTTAGTTATAAACATGTTATTTCTCTGAAAGTATTTTATCTAAGCGAGTTTTTGACGGTTATATGGGCACGCAATAAAATACTTGCAACATATTTTGCCAAGCAAAATACTTGCTTTCTATCACTGTATAGAAGTCGGTCGGTCTTGAGCCGAGAGAGTATCTCAGTTTAAATCATAACGATTACAGACCGAATAATAACGGGCAACAAGAAAAAAGCTTTACTCTTAATGTGTGAGTGATTTCTACAAGTAAATTCTAATTGAATTTCCTGTGGACATGACAAAGCTAGTATTACATTGTTTGATCGATAGCCGAAAAGTGAGTCTTTGCACGGAGCAAAATCGCCTTTTGTGATATGTTTGAATCGAAAGAAAATATACTGGGAACACAAATTTTTAAATATTATATATTTTTGAGCAAATAAATTTTATTTGAAAATCAATAAAATGTATTTAGAACCCATATGTTAATATATTAGAAAAAAATATATTTGCGAACTAATTTTCTCAAATAAAATATGTGTTTAAATACAAACAAAATTATTGTTTATGAATATTTCCAAATATATTTTATTAAAAAAAAGATTTTCAAAACTTAGCTGAATTTTTCGAATTTTAGTTTTAATTTTTTCCTTGTTTTCGAATTATGCCTATTTTAATAGGAATAAAATTGGCTTGCTTAGCATTAACTTCTATTTGAAACCACTTATTTTTTTTCTAACTATTCCAACTCATTATTTTCAATTATAAAGAAATTTTACTAACATTAAAAATTTCTAAAAATTACATTTGAATTGCTGAAAACTTAAACAATTAAAGAATAGATATATATTCACGCAAATAGATCTTTGTTTCGGAAATAACATATCCAAATAAAAAATATTAGGATGTAAACACAGTTTTGTTTAGAACAATATCCTCCGAAACATATAATATTTGTATCTGTCAAATATTATATATTTGGATTGCACCCTAAAAATATATATGTTTCAAGCAGAATATGTTTGGGACAATATACTACAGAGGCGATTTTTTTTCAGCGTGTGGGTGCAATTTTCATTTGCTCGTGTGAGTCGCCCCGTGATAGGCTTTGAGAGTTTGGTTATCGAATCATCAATCAAAGGCTTTTTGAAAAGCCGGCAATGTAGATTACTGATGAAGGGGTCACGCCCCAGAAATCATTATATAATCTGTGGGCACGCAATGAAATACTTGCAATATATTTTTCCATGCACGGGGCAAAATCGCCTTTTTTGATATGTTTAAATCGAAAGAAAATATATTTGGAACACAAATTTTGAAATATTATATATTTCTGAGCAAATAAATTTTATTTGAAAATCAATAAAATATATTTGGAACTCGTACATTAATATGTTACAACAAATAATATATGCAAACTAAATTTCTTAAATAATATATGTTTTGAACACAAATAAAATTATTGTTTAGGAATTCTTCCAAATACATTTCATTTAAAAAAGATTTTCGAGACCTTTGTTGAATTTTACGAAATTAAGTTTTAATTTTTTTTTGGTTTCGAATTAAACCTCCCATGATATCAAATGCAGCATTAACTTCCGTTTTGATACAATCATTTAAAATATCTGAGTATTACACGCCATCATTAATTGTCAATCTTCCAAGTAATATATTTCGATCCAAGATTATACGATTTCAATTATTATTATTTGTTATTTTTACAACATGAAAAATTTCTAAAAAAATAACTGAATTACTGAAAAATTAAACACAGTTTAGGTATTTTCTGAATACTTAAATGCAAATAAATATTTGTATCGGAAAAAATAGTCCAAAATAAACACATATTGGGACATAAACAAAGGTTTGTTTTGAACAACATCTTCCCAAAAATATAAATTTTTGTGTGTACCAAATAGTATATGTTTAGTGTGTACCCTAAACATATATATGTTTCAAGCCGAATATGTTTGGGACAATATACTACAGAAGCGATTTTTTCAGCGTGTGTAAAATACTTGCTTTCTATCACTGTATTGAAGCAGATCGGTCTTGAGCCGAGAGAGTATCTCAGTTTAAATCAAAATTACATTATTTAGTTTATTATATTCAGTTAGCAGGTTACATTTGATTGACAATTGAACAAATGTAGTAGTTGTTGGAGGTTTAGGTAGTAAAATCTCAACCTTTTCAATACAAACTAATAAGCTTATCATAATTTATTGAATACACTCTAAATTGAGTATTCAGTCCTGTAACTAATTGTATACTATTTGGTTTTGGTAAAACTCCCTCACAGATTCAGATTGCTGAAACGTGTGCATCATGGTTTCAAGACTTTTTAACATAACACATAATTTTATATTTTTTAAATTAACATACAATTGTTAAGAGTAAGTTATACGTGAAAAATAAAATATTATATTTAATGAATTTGCTGACCTGTGCGAAATTGTGTCTATCAAATTATTTGTTAGCGAATAAAAGATGATTAATTACATAAATGTTTAAGTTTAAGTTGTATACAAATTTACTAATTCGCAAAATGAGGCCCTCTCTATGCAAGAGATGCATATAATTTTGTTTGTTCCATTTGACTCGTAAAATACTAAAAAAGATTAACATGAATCCTTGACAATTATAAAGGGAAAGTTTGTACCGTTAAACACAGATTAGAAAAATGGTTGAAATACTTATTGCGATTTTACCAAAGCTCATGACCCAGATTTTGTCATAACTCCAGAATAATTTATTAGAATATTTCCGTGAAAATATTGGTATTAGAAGTTATAAAAATTATATAATACTATAGATTTTATACCCGGCGTTGCCAGGGTTGCATTTTGTTGGCGTGATGTAAACTTCTTAAGTTGAGAGATATTCCAATGAAAAACTTAGATTACAAAATAACAGCAAAACTCTCCATATTGAAATTCCCCGCTAATAGCAAAACTGAAATATTGAATGGAAGTCCTTATTTTCAAATTACCACAAATAAAAACTTTTTATTTCATATTATACGAACTACTTCGATGTGTTTTTTTTAATTTTTGATACTTTAGGAAAAACTCAAATATACGAATGTACAGCAGTATACATTCATATTCACAGTGCTCTTAACCACACGCAAACAAATCTTTTCATATAAACGAAATTAGACAAATGTGTACTTCCAAATACACATTTATCAATACTTAGGGGTACATATAGATATTTTAAATTTTTGGTTCAGGAATAGTTTTTGTAAGTAGCGCGTATTGTTAACGGTGCAAACACAGGCCAAACTTAAAGTCATAAATATTCAGTGATCAGTATATCTGAATGTCATACAGTACATATGAAAACAGTACATATGAAATATGTGTGAACGTTCCCTGCTCACCACCTCATTTATTCAAATGTTTTTTTTTACTATTATTAAAATATCAGAAAAAATGAAAACATATTGATCGCAACTGTTCTGAACACCAGTCAAATCCCGTGAATCTGAATACCGTATTATTCCAACCACGCTCTTTGTCACATATGCAGACTTTCAGCTAAATAGCTCTCGAAAGGAGTATATGTGGCCAAGAAGTCATAAATCGTGTGGCGGAGAATAAAATACTTTATTATACCATTGAAAATTTCATAGAATATGCTACCTAAATAGAATTAGCTCGAGTCACCCTTCTGATAACGCTCATATTGACCACGATATAAAATTATCTACATTTTAGTTATATTTGTTACAACACAAAAAATAGCATTTGGTTGGTTGTTCGGTTTGACCTCTTACTGGACATACATATTCACAGCTCTTGAAGGAAAGTATTAAAAGGGCAAAAATTTCGTTAGTTTCCGCTACACTGACTACAGTTAGATATGTTATCACTGTAAGTAATGAGAGATATGATTTGAAAAGGCTTTAGGAATTTTTCGACGCGGTTTTATTTCCGTTTTGACCCCAGGCTGGACATTGAATCGTGGCATTAGCATCACCTTTCACATCAGTACACAAGTATTTTAAGATTATTATCTCTTAAGAGACTATTAAAAGCAGTGAACAAGTGTATATTACTGTGGTCACTGATACGAGTACACTGGCCACAGTCTGAGAGTTCAAAATTGTTTTTCGCGTATATATTTATCGGTTATTGTACCACATATTTACTTAGCTTTAACTTTGTATCTTATAAAAGGTTTCTGAAAGGACAAAAACAACACTCATGTTTTCGATAGTTTCTGAACTGACCACCAGAAAAAAAGGATTGCATGAGTAGTCAGTGGTTTAAACAACACTCTTGTCTATGTGTGTGCAAAATTTCAGTTTTCTAGGTCCCTAACAGGAGCTTCAGAGGCCAGTGGTCGAAAATCACTTGGGGGAAAAACGAAAATCAAAGTCGCCTATGACACTTCACAGGCATAGGTATATTTGTCCACCAAGTTTCAGGAAAATCGGTCCAGCCATTTAGGCGTAACAAAACAACAACAAAAAACGATTTTATAAGATTAAGGGAACAACCTTAACTCTTGCGAACATTAATATCTCTATTAAAATAATCATACAAGATAGAAATTAGCAAATAACTTTCGATCATAGTCCTTTTTTATTTTGTTCATAACTGATATAACATTATAAATGGAAGTCTAAAATATAAACTGTTTGCAGTTTAAATCTTGTATGATATATACCTTTAAACCTATCCGTGAATACCATATTTTGGTATCTGTCTTAAATTTTCAGAAAAAGTTGCCCTAGTATGTTGAAGTGATGATCCACAATGTTAAATAAATTTAATGAAAATTGAGGGCAGGATGCGAAGTTAAAAATGCTTATTTTATTTTAAACAATTTTTTCGCTCACTTTCCGCGAAAACTAAAATATAAATGGCGATATATCAGTATCGATCTATTTTATTTTTCTTTAAATCAAGAAAGTGCACTTGGAGCACATACGTTAACAAATTACAACAAAATATATTTGCGAACTAATTTTCTCTAATAAAATATGTGTTTACACAATAAAAAGGATCAAACAAGAAAATTATCCTTAGGAATTTCGTCAAATATATTTTATTTAAAAATATCAAAACTTTGAGGACTTTCTCGAATTTCATTTTTAATTAAAGTTAGTAATGGCATATATACACGCTGAAAAAATTCTGTAGTATATTGCAGCGCTGCCAGTTTAGGGGATTTATCCCCTTTTTGGGAATTTTTCTTTGTAAAAGGGATATATTTTTTGGTTTGGGGATCCGGGGATTTGGCAGAAGATTGCAATTTCTTATTATTATCTGTCTTTATTTATGCTAATATGTATTTTCTGTTACATTTTTTTTACAAAATGCGACCGTAAAAATTGTGTCAAAAGTTCTTGCAAAAATAAGGTTTGACTAACGCTCTCGCAGCGTATGAGAGTACGACTTAAATAGACAAAATCAACTATGTATTTCTTTAAGCCCATTTTGGAGTAAAGTATATCAGGATCCGCTGTATCAGGATGCCGCTGGTCCAAACCCATTTCTAAGATCTTGAATCATTAGTACTTTAGAAATAATTCAGTATGTTGCCAATTGTTTAGCCCATTGGCAGAAATGATAAAACATTTAATACCATTAGATGATATAGATGGAATGGAATGCTAAGGGAGATTGCATTTTTAATTACTAAATATTCCAAATTATATTCAGTCAATTTTGTGTCTATCGGTGTACCCAATCAAAAGTAATTCACAAAACAGTACAGGTCATTCGAATTGCATTATAAAGGAATTCCACACATATTTAAAAAAATAATCATATTTGATCGCCTCTCCTGAAAAACTACCTTTTTGCACCTATCATAGTTAGAATGGAAATATCGATATGTTGTACAATCGAAATGAATTTCGGCACAAGTAAATTGAATTTTAAAATACTTAATTCACATGAGTTAAAATATTTAATTCAGCTGTAATTTTTTCTGTAATTTTCGTATAGATATAAGATGGGTTGACAACAAATTATGAATTAGAATAAATAAAAATTAAAAATTAGTGCTTTAAAACAAATGACATTGCGTCTTATATCATTTTAAATTATACGGTGTAACTCGAAATCGATGAAAATTAAAAATGAAATTCGAAAAATCTGCAACAGAAATATATAATATATTTAAAAATTGCTCAGAAATAAATAATATATTTAAAAAATGTTTTCTAAATATATTTTCTTTCGATTCAAACATATAAAAATAGGAGGTTTTGCCACGTGTAGTGTTGTCTTTTGTTTTCAAGAACTAATTTGTAAGTTATAAATACTGTAAGTCATCATTTGTTGTCAATCCATTTCGTGTCCGGGACCTAAAAACTTTTTTTGTATAGATTAAGAAATACTATTTTATAAAACCAAAACTAAAACTTTTTGTGGACAAATTTTTTTTAAAACACTTTTTTTCTAGAATTCCAATTTTAATAGTACTTTTAGTATTTGAACCATATTTTTTGAAGTAAAAGATCGATAAAGCCGAGATACCATTTAAATTAAGGAAATTACACGGGCTAAAAATACTGAAAACATCAATTTCATGTAGAAACAAAAACATCGTTGTTTTGCAAAAGCATTTTGTGAAAGCTAACATACTAACGAAGAAAACAGTGCCTTTTTGCATCTATAAAAATTGGGAAATTCATAAAAACATTTTTCATATTTTTTATTTTGGCAATTTTGTTTGGGAGGTACCAAAAGGGGATGGCAATAACGCCCATTTAATGTTCAGAAAAAATCTTAAAATATTGGTTAGGGAGATATTGGCACATACATTTTTCACATATCTAAAATTTTTAGTAAATTTGTGTATATTAAAGGATAATATTTTTTTTAATTTTGGCAAATTATTAAACTATGAATTTTTTTCCCAAAATATATACACAATATTCCAAACATATATAATCTTCCTAATAAGGTCTATTATTATATATCTTACATAACTAGTTTTCCTGGAATTATTATGAACAATACAATAAGTTTAAGATTACACATCTAATCGGAAATGCTATTAGAAATATAAAAACACGTATCGATGTGAACCTTTTTTGTTGTGAAGAATTTTTTGTTGTAAAGAATTTTGTTGTTGTGAGAGTGAAAATCTCGAACTCGATAGTCAAAAATAAAACTATGAAAATTCATAACAGATCGTGCATAATTTAAGTAGTTGGGAGCGCAAAGTCATAACAGATCGTGCATAATTTAAGTAGATGGGAGCGCAAAATTCGAAATTTCATCTTAATCATGTGGAAAAACGTGGTATTTATGGCTTAAATTAGCATATTTGCATACATAACCTGATTTGGATAACTTTTATTGTGATGAATTCTTACGTAATAAAATATGAACTGATTTATATTATTTTTACTGTGGTGAATTCTTGTCTTAATAAAATAATTTTTAGAAACAAATTTAATAAAATGTGGTATTTATGCCTTAATTAAGCGCATTTTGAAGCGACCTATATAGGGTGACTACAACAAAATGTGAACCGATTTCTAAAATTTTTCTGTGGTGAATATTTGTCAAAATAGAATACGACAATATGTGCATAGTATCAGCTAAATTGCTTTAAAAATGCGATATCTATGGCTTAAAAATAATATTTGCGAGCGACCTCAACTTGCGGACAAATAAAATATTCGCTGATTTCGATATTTTGTATGCTGTCAAAATAGAATACAAACTGCAAAGTTTCAGCTACAGTGGTTCGTAATTGTGGTATTTGTGGTTTAAATTAAGCGTATTTCGGGATGGACCTCTATAGGGGGACTATAAAAAATATTAACCGATTTAGATAATTGTTATTACCATAAATTCTTTACAATAAAATACAAACTATAAAGTTTTAGCTAAATTCCTTAGAAAATGTGACATTTATGGTTTATAAGGCGTATTTGGGAGCGACATCTATAAGGGGCGACTATAACAAAATATTAACCGATTCGTAAAATTGTACCTGTAATGGTTTCTTGTCAACATATAATACAAATTGCAAAGTTTCAGCTTAATCATTTTAAAAATATGTTTTTTCTGGTATAAAAACATTTTGAGAGCGACCCATATAGGGGAGCTATACAAAAATATTGAACATTGAAAAATATTTACCGAACTATAAGAAGTATTTTAACCAAATTTGATCATCATAGCTCTTTATTACGTACCGTAGCGTATTTTCAACAAACAGACAGACGTACATGGCCAAAGAATAGACACTTTATAGGGTCACAGATCAATATTTCAAGGTATTGCAATCGGAATGACACAGTTAGTATACCCCACCGTTTGGTGGAGTGTATAAAAATGTGGGCCAAAATGGTTCAGAGTTCTTTAAATGCTTATAATAATCCAAATATGATGTAAGAACAGCTCTATCACTTAGTATTTTTGAAGTAGGTTAATTCAAAAAAATTTAATTTTAGCAATACTCCGACACATTGACTCGCTATTTCAAAGATTGAATAGCAGATTCTTGATGATCAATATCTTGTATTCAGAGTGCACAAATAGAGTATATCGCACCCTTTCAACAAAATGGTAAGAACTCAAAATTAAAAATTTCAGTAAAGGACAAAAACAGCTTCCGTTAATATTTTTGATACAGGGTGTCCTAAAATGAACGAAGGGGTTTGAATTCATTATAACTTTTTATTTACGAGATAAGTATATTTTTATTTTAAATTCCTCAAGTCTTTTTTACAAACTACCTAAATAAAATGTTATAATGAACTCAAATCCCTTCGATCATTTCAGGCCAAAAAATATATTTTTTTTGGTATTCTCTGGTGATGAAATCTTTCAGTTAATATTATTTTTTTTAAATTAAGATTTGCGGAAGCAGTTTTTGGCCTCTAATATTTTTTTTTTAATTTTGAGATGTTTCCAATTTATTGAAGAAGTGCGATATAAGAAATTCGACAACCTTGGCTTTTTTGGGCTGAATATGTTGTTGGACTGAATATATTTTACATAGTTAAGATTTGTGACAATCTTTATCACAGAAGTCTATGAAGAAAACATAATGCTGAATCAACAATATAATTGTTACATCGATCAAAATTTACATAGTTTGGATATCATTTTTCCTAAAAATTTAGAGAGAGAAATCAAAAATATAGCCATCCTAAATTATAATTTACAAATGTGATTATAAAATGGAATCTGTCCGAGTTTAAAGTTGAATATTGGATCCACTGTGCGGTGTCGGTCCTTGTGGACGGTGTTGGTATGTATGTTTAAGTGTACGATGCAATGTGCTGCACGAGATGTGCAACGTACAGCGTCCTTCAATTATTTTCTTATTTGCTTGCGAATGAAATGACAAAAAAATTTAAAAAGAAAACGAAATGAACGAGCACAAGAAACATAATAATAATAAGTCACTAAGTTTCCACTTTTGTTTGTAGCATTTGTAATTCGGTGAGGAATTGCTTTCTGGAAGTGTGTTTGTGTGGAAGCGTGTTTGTTGATGTTTTTCGTGAAACAAGATAACGACGACCAGCGCTACGCATTACAGTTAACGTCACAAGATAAACAAAGTGAAGACTAAAAATAAAACAAACCTAACAACCGGAAACGGAAAGAAAAATTGCAAAAGTTGTAGTCTTCGCTGTCGTTTCCAGCATCAACAACTGCATCAGCAGCAGATCGTGCTGGCATCCAACGACGGTGCATCGTACCCCCACGTCTGAAGTTATGAATTCGTGATTTTGGCCATTTGCGTGCGTGCATCCAAGTGTCAGCGTGTCTGTGTCTGTACATGTGGCTGTGTCCGTGACAGAGTGTATGTGTTACGTGTGCTAAAGACACCATCGCTAATTTCAAGAACATCAAGACGCGAGTACCTTCCTATAATTTGAAGACATTTCATTTTAATGCCGCAGAAACCAAAAACAAGCAGAGAAGCAGAAAAAGAAACAGCTTAAAAACGCGTTAAAATATTAAAAACAGAGACAACTAAAAAATAACAATACATTTGTATGTATACACGCGTATAAACACTGACTCACACACAAACATTCACACATATCTGATCTACACAGATTACAGTGTTTTATGAACTTTACGCCAAAACCACCCGACACCCAGCCACACAAATAATCATCATCAACATACATACGCCCGCGTCAGCATCTGCATCTCCAACCTCTAGGATGGGTAATTAAGAATACTCAGTGCCGTAAGTAGTCGAGTTACTTAAAAGAACTAAATTCAATGTTGTGTACACAAAATTGTAGTAAAAATATATACCTCCACATATCCCCATCCCCTTAACCCATAAACGTGGCCAGCTGCGTACCGACATCACAACCCACACATATTCTCTGGATGCGAAAATTGGGTCAACCCTCATCTTACGATGTTGGATATGATCCCTAGCACGACCAGAAAAAGTTAAGACTATAGCGGGTGGGGTAGGTCGCGGTAGTAGTATTCGTAAGTACATATTCGCATTTATTTGTGTAACATTTCGTTGCATTTGTTTTTGGTGCTCTGCCATTGTTTTTTTTATTTTTTTTGCGTATTTATTTGTTTTATGACCCTGTCCATCCTCTTCCAATTCGAAGAAATTAACATTACCGAGACTGTTACTTATATTTAGAGACATTACATATATGTCTAACCTTGCATATCACCAGTTTAATACAGAAGATACGTTAATGATATTTATTCGAAAGCGTGCCTTTATGTACATTCTATGTAAATTCCGTTTTATGTACATTCTGATTTGCGAAATCGATTGGACTGTGAACGATCTAGAAAATACTTTAAGTTTACTTAAAATAAGCGAAAAGATAGTCTTCATAGAAGACATTGCTGATAATGGTTCCATTGAAGAGGAAATAGGCTAATAATCGTTGCAATCAAAAAATTAAAGGAAATATTTAATATTAAATAATTGTTTTCTTAATTTATCTATTTCAAGTTACCTACATTAGGTTTACGTCGTTGTATACGTATGTCATATACGTCACAAACGTACGTCATATATGTCAGGGTTTACCGCGGGCTATCTCTGTATGAGTCCATTATGTACTTCAATGTAATTACAAGTACCTTAATGTTTTCAATATTAAGACTTTTTTCAGTGTATCTAAGATACCTCGATAGCACAATATATACTCGTATGTGTGCAATGACAATTGAATACTATAGACGTCGCATGGTATTTACAGACTTCATCCGCCAGGTGGCGTCCGAGCAGTCTTTCTCTCATTCTCAAATTCCTCTCTCAATTATTTCTCTGTCAAAACATGCAGACTTTTTTGTACTCTCAAATAATAGATGCAATTAGCTAAAAAGAATTCTCGCATTTTCGAGGTAATCTGAAAGAGCTTATCGAATGTAACAAAACGCCATTTGGGGTTTTTCTTCTTTAGCTCCAATTCGGATTTTATCGTATCGTATTTTTGAGAAAAACAATTCCCACCAGCTCTATCTAGTTAACCGATGGTAATTTTGTTTTACGGCCCTCAACATAATTGTAGGTATAGTCCAGGGGAAAAATGTGTAAAACAGCATCTTGTTCTTCAAAATCGCAAAATTGTTGAGAAATTTTAAATTTTTTGAGACAAAAATGAGATATTCTACAAAAATGTTGGCCATGAAATTTTACTATACATGTCAACACACCAAAGGACAAAACAAAATTTTCTTCGTCAGAATTCGGCATTATGAACAAAATTGTCGCGGGTCACCAATGAAGAAAACGAATTTTTATATTTTCTTACAACAATTTATTTCTAATTTAAACGTCTGTTTTTCCACAGAAAAAATATCGAATACCCAAAAAAATGAAAAACTAAAATTTCATGAAGATACAAAAATAAAATACAAAAGCAAAGAACATGTGATCGAAAAATGTTTTTAAATGTAAAGTTAAAATCTACAAGTAACGTTCCCACACTGGCATACTTATTGCTTCAAGCACTAGTACCCATGAGTATTCATTAATTAATACAACATTCATAAAAATCTGATCTAAAATGATTTTTTAAACGAATCAGCCAGAAATTTAATAAAATTGCTCATTTAAAAAAAGAACGTCACAACCGAAAATATTTTTTTTGGAGTTGGTCATTCCAAATTGTGCTACATTTTAATATCTACAAGCTGATCACTGATTGGGCTGATTCCTGATGAAGACAACAATGTTTGGCGTAGTTCAGAAGTTATGTCATCCCATTCTGTTATTTTTGTATATATCATTTAAATCACACTTAAGGGTGATTCCACGTCAGCTGACCTCATCACACATAAAAACCAGTAAGGAAACGCTATATTGAATATCGTAATATTGAATAACTCTGATATATAAATTTTGTAATTCATGTATAAATTGTTTACATAAATTTACTTTTGGGACATTTTATACTTAAATAATACCCTATACCACAGTGTGGTGTAGGTTATAAAAACGATTGGATCTAAAGAGCCAAATCGGATGAAACATATATATGGGAGCTATAGCTAAATCTTTACCGATTTTCTTCAAATTCGGCAATGTTGGTTCATGAATCAAGAAACTCTACCATTCTAAATTTCAAAACGATTGGATGTAAAATATAGCTTCTATAGAACTAAAGGGCCAAATCGGACGAAACATATATATGGGAGCTATAGCTAAATCTTCACCGATTTTCTTCAAATTCGGTAGTGTTGGTTCATGGATCAAGAAACTCGACCATTCTAAATTTCAAAACGATTGGATGTAAAATACAGCTTTTATAGGACTAAAGGGCTACATCGGACGAAACATATATATGGGAGCTATAGCTAAATCTTAACCGATTTTCTTCAAATTCGGCAGTGTTGGTTCATGGATCAAGAAACTCTACCATTCTAAATTTCAAAATGATTGGGTGTAAAATACAGCTTCTACAGGACTAAAGGGCCAAATCGGACGAAACATGTATATGTGAGCTATAGCTAAATCTTAACCGATTTTCTTCAAATTCGGTAGTGTTGGTTCATGGATCAAGAAACTGTACCATTCTAAATTTCAAAACGATTGGATGTAAAATACAGCTTCTATAGAACTAAAGGGCCAAATCGGACGAAACATATATATGGGAGCTATAGCTAAATCTTAACCGATTTTCTTCAAATTCGGTAGTGTTGGTTCATGGATCAAGAAACTCTACCATTCTAAATTTCAAAATGATTGGATCTAAAATACAGCTTCTGCAGGACTAAAGAGCAAAATCGGACGAAACATATATATGGGAGCTATAGCTAAATCTTAACCGATTTTCTTCAAATTCGGCAATGTTGGTTCATGGATCAAGAAACTGTACCATTCTAAATTTCAAAACGATTGGATGTAAAATACAGCTTTTATAGGACTAAATAGTCAAATCGGACGAAACATATATATGGGAGCTATAGCTAAATCTTAACCGATTTTCTTCAAATTCGGCAATGTTGGTTCATGGATCAAGAAACTGTACCATTCTAAATTTCAAAACGATTGGATGTAAAATACAGCTTTTATAGGACTAAATGGCCAAATCGGACGAAACATATATATGGCAGCTATAGCTAAATCTTAACCGATTTTCTTCAAATTCGGTAGTGTTGGTTCATGGATCAAGAAACTCTACCACTCTAAATTTCAAAATGATTGGATGTAAAATACAGCTTCTACAGGACTAAAGAGCAAAACATATATATGGGACCTATATCTAAATCTTAACCAATTTACTTCAAACTCTACCATTCTAAATTTCAAAACTATCGGATGTAAAATACAGCTTCTATAGGACTAAAGGGCCAAATCGGACGAAACATATATATGGGAGCTATAGCTAAATCTTAACCGATTTTCTTCAAATTCGGTAGTGTTGGTTCATGGATCAAGAAACTCTACCATTCTAAATTTCAAAACGATTGGATGTAAAATACAGCTTCTATAGGACTAAAGGGCCAAATCGGACGAAAGATATATATGGGAGCTGTATCTAAATCTGAACCGATTTCAACCAAATTCAATAGCGATCTTAAAAGCCGCGAAATGCTCTAAACTGCAAAATTTCAGAACGATCGGAGTGAAATTGCGACCTGTAGTCGACGAACAACTTTACATGGACAGACGGACGGACGGACGGACATCGTTAAATCGACTCAGCTAGTGATTCTGAGTCGATCGGTATACTTTAAGGTGGGTCTAGCTGTGTTTTTTCAGGTGTTACAAACATCTGCCGTGAAACAAATTTATAATACCCTGTACCACAGTGTGGTGTAGGGTATAAACAGTAAAGAAAGACAGAAAGTCGGGCGGGGCCGACTATATAATACCCTACACATTCCTAACAATGCAAAAATGGGTATTATAATAAGAATTTGACAGTGTTCATACATGTAATAAGAAAACCCTCTCTGTCGTTTCTACAGCGCTTACATATCAAATCGGGTGTAACATATAAGTATATTGGGACTATATTTAAATCTGAACCGATTTTTCCCGAATTTGGCAGTGTTCATACAAGTAATAAGAATACTCTCTCTGTTGAATTATGTACTGATCTGATATAAAATACTGTTTCTACAGCACTTACATGTCAAATAGGGTGAACCATAAATATGGGGGCTTTATCTAAATCTGAACAACATTTTCTGGAATTTGGTAGTTTTAATTCATCTAACAAAAATTCTCTCTGCCGAATTTCGTACTGATCGGATATAAAATACGGTTTCTACAGCGCATACATGTCAAATCGGGTGTAATATATATATTTGATTTTATCTAAATCTGAACCGATTTCCACCCAAATTTAGCAGTGTTCATTCATGTAATAAGACAACTGTCTCTGCCAAATTTCGTACTAATCTGATATAAAAAACAGTTTCTAAATTTCAACAGGGATCGTCCTTGACCCAAAAATTAGCACTGTGCTAAATTTCATCACAATCGGACCATAAATATGACCTGCACTTTTATCACAAGAATACATGGACAGACAGGCAGACGGACATGGTGATTCTATGTCGATCGGTATAATAAACTATGGTTCTATTTCATCTCTTTTTGGGCGTTACAAACATATGCACAAAGTTATAACACCCTGTGCCACAGTGTGGCGTAGGGTATAATAAATCAGATTCTTGCAAAAAAAAAAATACCATAAGGGACATCACGAACAATTGAAATTTAGAAATTCATGAAGATTTGATGAAATTTAGGAATACTCTTTTTTCCTACCAATAATTTCTATAGGTTATTAAAAAATTGTAGCATGCACTACTTTTACTGTTGATCAGTTCAGGAACTATTTTTCGACATATTTTTTATTTTCTGAAGTTTGTCTTTTGCCTACAAGAAAGTACACATCCTTATGTGTGGTTTAGTGTAAATCTCGTAACATTTGGAAAATATTCAGTGCCTGCAAACGGTTTTGTATCATGGAGTGTTTTGTTTGTCACACCCGGAATATATACAAAAAGTTAAATTTAATACAGTTTATGTAGATAAGCATATATTATCTTTTGTGTAAGTTATTTCAAGGTTATATAGTATAAAGTAAATCAAAATGTTTGAGTATCATTACAATATTTACGCTAGAATTTGCATTCTAAGATATCTCACACCCGTTACGCAAAGACCGCAAATAATTTTTAATTGATTCACAAATATTTTCTATTTATTAATTTTAATTCAAGTATGAAATTAAATAATAGAAATCAGAAATTTCGGTATAAATTGAAAAAATAAATAGATGGTATAGGGGAAGTCATTAAGAGAACGATGTGTGCGGCAGTGAAGGCCCATAAGGTCGTTTTAAATCAGCATTGTTACAAGGTTTTGATTGGTTCTGGAATAAAAAGCATAAGTATGTTTCTTAAATGGAGTAAACGATTATCAATATATTTTAGAAAGTATATGGAAATCTAAAAAAATTAAGAATAACACATTATTTTGAAAAGAGTTCGGCTTATAATATTCTAGCAAGACGCACAGCGTATTCTAATTTAGAAATTAATTCTTTGTAAACAATGAAAAAATTGCGTTATCATAAATTTTAGGTTAGGTTAGGTTGAAGTGAGGAGACGTCTCATGTCCATGGACATACCCTTAAGCCAGAGATTCGGCCAGTTGTGCGCTCCTTATTTATGATCTTTTTATACCTCACGAGTTACAGAAAATCGGTACTACACACGAATTTTCTCAGTATCTTCCAGTCATATTCTCTGAGATGAGTCAAGTCTGGTAATATGTCGGACCCGAAATGTTGGGATCTTGCATGTGTCGGGCAGTGACACAGAAAATGTTCCATCGTTTCGATGTTTTCCCTGCATTTCCTGCATTCGTCGTTTCCTGCTAGTCTTTGATACAAAAGAGAAAGAAAACTTGTTTTTGGCCACGAATTTTTTATTTGTAAGTTTTTACTCTATATGATAAAGAACCAGTAAGGAATGGCAGAAAGTCGGGCGGGGCCGACTATATAATACCATACACCTCCCTAACAATGCGGTATGGGTCATTGCGATAATAATTTGTAATAACTGGTGAATGCGTAGGAACATATTATCTGATTCTGAACTCATAATCGCTAAATTGAGCAATATTCGTTCCTAAATTGAGAAACATCTTTTTGGAAAATTTTAATGATCGGAAGTAAAGTACAACTTCTACAGCGCATTGATACCAAATCGGGGGGAACATATATATGGAAGTTATATATAAATCTGAACCGATTTTCCCTGAATACTCATTCATGTAAAAAGACCTCTTCCTTGGGCCAAAAAAAAACATATGTGTAAAGTCGAGATCGGACCATAATTGCGACCTGTACTTTTATTACAAACTACATGCATAGACAGACAGACGGACATTGCTAAATCAACTCAGAAAGTGATTCTAAGTCGATCGGTATAATAAACGATGGGTCTATGTATTTCTTCTCCTTTTGGGTGTTGCATGTATACAAATGCATGTATAAAAATATAAATATGATTTAGTGATTAAAACGACTTAAATTTGGTTTTTCGCAGAAAAAAACAGTTTTATAAATGCATGTTGGCTAATAAATCCTGGACAATATTTTGTTCTACTTATTACTCCTCCAGATTTAAACTCTGTCACGCCCGTTACATTGACATGTCACACCCGTTACATATTAATATATTTACTACAAATGGAATTATAAATTAAACTGCCCGACACGGTGCACTTCGTTACCCCAGATTTCAGATTTTCGATCCCTTCCATTTTTGGAGTAATCACGTAGACTGCCACTAAATCCATATACACAAATCTTGGCTCACGTGGGCGGGGCTAAGCCCATAGGTCCGATTCCGCCCACTTTCGGGCCAATCAAGTAGACTGCCAAAGATATGTATACACAAAATTATAGCACTCGATGAGGATGCCAGTTTCTTTCACTTTTTCACAAGATAACGAACATACGGAGCTGACGGTGCTTCTCTTCTTCCAAAATCCGCACGCAATTTTCGCACACATTCTGCAACATTACCATGATTTTCAAAGTAAAGTCACAATATTCGCAATATACACATATTCGTTCAGCGGAAGGATAAAACTAATTACCTGTCAAATCAGACATGAGCTAAGTGTTACCATTCACGAAATAAGCACTAGTTGAAAAAAAAACGTTAGATGGCGGACCCTTTATCTCCAAATTGGCTTATATGGGCGAGGCCACGCCCCCTCAATCAAGAATTTATATAGCCTATGTCACCCGCAAGGGTTATCTGAAGATTCACTGGAAATTTCATCAAAACCGGTCCAGTAGTTTTTGAGTCTATACGTAACATACACACATCCAATTTTATATATATAGACTAGCCAATACCCGGTGCACTTTGTAGCCCCCAAAATTTCATTTTAGTGATATAGAGACATGTGATGTGTTCCGTACAATAAACTCGACACCCACAAATATAGTTTTACATAAATTAGAAGACTACTGCATTTTTCATACAAATGCGCTTTCTCAAGGTATTGATGTTCTCGCTTTAACAGAACTGAATGTTTACATAGATACTTAATCTAATAACTTCTTACACTGATCCAGTCATGGCCTCAAAGTGATGTCAAATACAGCTATACCAAATTTCACGACGATTGATCTACTCCAGTTGTTCCAAACATCGTAAGCTTGAAGATTTTTCTAATAAGTCTATCAGACTCCTGAAATTAATAACAAATGACCTCAAAAACCCAAACGGCATGAACATTAGGGTGGCCATTAACTATAAGCAAATTTTCGAATGTTAGATTTTTGCTGCTCCAAACATGTGATCTTGTTTCGATAAACAAAAAAGCGGGCTGTACAAAATTTCAGCTTAATCGGTAACCTTTAAAGTGACCCTCAAGTTGCTTAAAGTTGGAACATAGTTACACTATGATTAATTCCTATCAAAATATGGTATAAACTTCACTATATCGCCCGATTTCATTTTTTTCTTAGAACAATTTATGTGGACACACCCAGCCTATCCCAGCAATTGTTTAAAACATTCTGAATCAAATTTCTCAAAAAATTCTAGATATTACTTGAAAAACTAAAAAAATGGTTTTATTTAAAAACGTATATTACTTCTATACAGCTCCAGGTATACGAAACGATATTCTCCTGTTCAAAATGCGTCCGAGAAAGATCATTGTTAACTCCAACAGTTCTCGGTAATCATCTCGCTGTTGCTTTTGTGTTGAAAGGCGGTGTTCAATAAATTGAAGAATGGTAGATCGATTTTCTCCCAGTTGTCTCTAAATCTTTTGAAAAGCACCATGTCTGGATCAGAAGTTACATCCATCAGCGAGTCGAAATAGCTCCTCAAAACTAGCTCAAAAATGTGGTGACGGCAGGGGAGGTAGAACAGGTCACGATTGAACAACTTTTCTAGATTTGTGCAGGCACAATTTACTCGACCTGTGTTGCTTGTCGTATCACAGCAAAGTGCCTGAATTTCGTCGTTTATACCCCACTTCTCCACTGCTTGGTAAACAGCCATCGCTTGGGGTTTTCCTGAAGATGTTGGGATTTCAGGAACTCCCAATAATTGATCTTTGCCTTGAAAAGTTACTATTATTGCCAGTCTATCAACCTTTTCTACACTTGTGAGTGTTGGAAGCAATTTTCCATCCCAGTGTAACACTAATTCTTGGCAGTCGTTTAGGTTAAATTTGCGCTGAATTTCTGTGTATCTCGTTTCCCTAAATTGTTTTCGAAGACGTTGAAAAGAAGTGCGATTTATTACTAAGTATTTAGTATCATGCCCTAAAGCTTCTGCAGCGCCCATTAATATATAAACCCAATTTCTATCAGAGATTTTTCACATATCAAATCTTCAGAGAGACGGAGAGTGAAAAACTGCAATGTACCTCGAGTTGCTGGAACTGATGCTGCTGCTGAGGTTGATGCTAATGGAATTATTTGCTGAACGATGTTAGAAGAATTGTCACAATCGTTATCATCGTCGATGCTTTGGCTGCTTGATGTTGAATCATCGGTATTAGGAACAGCTGGCAGATGAGTCTAAAACTCTTGCTGCATTTCTTCATAAGTCCTTTTTCCCTTGCAGTTTCCATTGCAGCGCGTTTCAATGCTCATTCTGCTTTGTGTTTATGTTTTTGATCTACACCACCCATTGAAACCGGTCGTCCTTTTGGGCGCTGAAGCATTATGAACTTCTTATCCTCATCATTTTTCATCAGTTTTAAAGCATCTGAATGAGCTATATCAAAGAGATTGTCCATTTTGTCCACGAAAATATCTCTTCTTTCTTTTTCCTTGCCTGCAGTTCTAGTCAAATTTTTCTGAAAACATTTCCATTCATCATAGAGTAACTTTTCAATGCAGTGGTCATTTCTTTTAGTCGGAATTCGTGCTTTTTTCCAAAACATTTAAACTTCTTGAATCACCAATGCTGCACTTACCTTCGTTGTAAGATTTACAACTCTTACATTGTACTCTTACATTTTGAGAGTATAGGAAGAAGACGTCGCTGGTTGGGCTAAAGGCCTTTTCCAATTACCTGCGTTTTGCGGTGGCTAACTGACGAACTCATTGACTCTGCTGCCGTGCTCTTTTTTGTCTTTAAATTGTCGTGATCGAGACGAATGTACAATTTTTTTGCATAGATTTTTCTTCTTATAACTTTCTTTAGAACAACATCTTTCCAAATATGTAATATTTGCGTGTGTCAAATTCTATACGTTCTGAGTATATTCTAAACATATACATACGAGTATATATTTCAAGCAGAATTTGTTTGGTACAATATATTACAGAAGCGATTTTTTCAGGGTGTATAAACGTTTTTGTATATATATATCATAAATAGATATATATATACATGCTATGTAGCGCGTATACAATCAGTGTTGCCGTTAAAACCAATCATTTTGGCTTTTCCAAAATATTCATTGGCTCAAAGGCAGAAAATTACATTCAAAACGATTTAACTCAATCAGAACCAGTAAGAAAAGACAGAAAGTCGGGCGGGGCCGACTATATAATACCATACACCTCCCTAACAATGCGAAAATGTGCATTGCGATAAGAGTTGGGCAGTGTTCATACATGTAATAAGAAAACTCTCTCCGCTGAATTTCGTACTGATCGGATATAAAATACGGGTTCTACAGGGCTTACATATCAAATCGGATGAAACATATATATGAGGGGCTATATCTAAATCTGAACGCTTTTTCTCCGAATTTGGTAGAGTTCATTCACGTTATAAGAAAACTCTCTCTGCCGAATTTCGAACAGATCGGGTGTAAAATACGGTTTCTGCAGCGCTTACATGTCAAATCGGGTGTAACATATACATATATGGGGGCTATATCTAAATCTGAACGGATTTTCTCCGAATTTGGTAGTGTTCATTCACGTAATAAGAAAACTCTCTCTGTTGAATTTCGTATGACAAATCGGAGGTACATATATATGGGAGCTATATGTAAATCTGATTTTAACAAAATTTAATAGGGATCGTCCTTGGGCCTACAGAAAGATATGTGCAAAGTTTCTTGAGATCGAACCTTATTTGCAGACTGTACTTTGATTACAAGAATACATCTACAGACAGACAGACGGACATAGCTAAATCGACTCAGAAAGTGATCTATCTATCTCTTCTCCTTTTGGGTGTTACAAACAACTGCACAAAGTCATAATATCCTGTACCACAGTGTGGTGTAGGGTACACAAACAAATGCACAAAGTCATAATACCCTGTACCACAGTGTGGTGTAGGGTATAAAAATAGAAGTAAAATCTTTTTGGGAATTTACATCTAATTGCTAAGTCAAATACAAAAGATAATTGATTTTAAATATGGAAGTTTAAAGCTGTTAAATATGGTAACCCCCGAAAACGTGCTCTCCAATTAAGATTTCTCAATATTGCCACTTGTTAAGAAATTCCCTAAGCTTGTTGAATGTGACCTAGATTTGATTATAGCGGAGTGGAATTTACTAAACTCTCCTCTTTTGGGGGATAGTTTCCCCTTTAAAAAACTGTGAAAAACGTTTCGCAAACCTTTCAAGCTTAATTTTTAACTTAATAGCACTTCCACACAGTTCCGCCGCCGTTGAATTTAAATTTTCAACTCATTAAATTCATAAATAACTATATATACATTGTTTATGTTTTATAATTTCCTTTTTTTCCGTACAGAATAAATTTCGAAGCCATGAAAAATGAGTTGAAGCACTGGGCAGTGATGGCTCACAAAACTGTGTGAAATAGCACAACAGTAGGAGCAACTGCAAAGATACTGTGGGGTGACCCAAATGAAAAGAAAACAAGAAGTTTTCTGAAACTAAACAAGATCGATATTAGTAAGATGATGAGTGTTCTAACGGGATACTCAAGCTTACAAGCACATCTTCATCGCATAGGACTAGCAGGAAACGACGAATGCAGGGCATGCAGGGAAAACATCGAAACGATGGAACATTTTCTGTGTCACTGCCCGGCTTTCACACATGCAAGATCCCAACATTTCGGGTCCGAAATATTACCAGACTTGACTCATCTCAGAGAATATGACTGGAAGATACTGAGAAAATTCGTGTCTAGTACCGATTTTCTGTAACTCGTGAGGTATAAAAAGATCATAAATAAGGAGCGCACAACAGGCCGAACCACTGGCTTAAGTGTATGTCCATGTCCACGTTTAAACGCCCCTCTCTTCAACCTAATCTAATCGTTGTAAAATTCTAAGACGATATATCCATGTCCGTCCGTCGGTCTGTTGTAATCAAGCTACAGATACTTCTTATAGCTGCAGGTAACTTGGGATTGAAAATGGGGAGTATCGGTCCATTTTTTGATACGAGTATAGCCTCCATCCAAAAGTCGTTTTAGATTTGACTTCGTAACGCCAAAAAACATAAATTTCAACGAATTGGGCTAAAACTTATATAATTAATTTATTTGTACTTGAAACCATTCACAAGCGAACCACTGTGGAGGGTATATTTGATTCGGCATGGCCGAACTTAATCCGTCTTATTTTGTTTTATATTTGGGCAGATGAAGTCGATTTAGAGCAGTATCTGGGAAAATTTTGGGCCGAAAAAAATGTTCTAGCGGAAACACTGATATACATAGCTTGCTGTACTTAAAACTTTTATTTTTTTTATCAGAGTATTTTAGTTTAAAATTGGGAGAAATGTTAGAACACCACTACTCATATTTTAAATTCATTCTATAAAAGAAGTGAAGTGAATTTACGCAGATAAATTCGGATCGACTGAATTGTGTGTACTCTCCGTCACATACGAGTATCTCTGTAGGAAAATAATTCAATATTTACTTAATTAAGCACATGAATGGCTGTGCAATGAAAATAACATCAATGCAGATTAAGTTACTAAAGGGGAAAAGTCATTGGCTATTTACCATCCAATTATTCGAATTCATGTCGCAAGTCACACATTCTGTATAATGCGAAACATTAATTTCAAATGCATTCAATTGGCCGAACTCAAATTAATCGTCCGTAATCATATTGGAATATGTTTCAGAAATTAAAATGTTCCACTGGTGAATATTTGATCATATATACATCATAGTTTGGGCCATCTCGCTTATATGCTTATAACAATGTACCAAAAAAGGCGTGGTCTAATCCCTGATGTGCTCGTAAATTATATGTTTAAGAGGGGTTTACGAAACATTAATTACACTTTTCAACAACAATTTTTTTTTTGTGTCCTAGACCTAAAAACTTTTTTTTGGTATAGATTGAGGCATAATATTTTATGAAACCAAAAACAAATTTTTTTATGGTAAAGTTTTTTTTAATTTGTTTTCTGCTGAAAACATAACTTTCAGTTAGAAACTGAAGTTTACTAACTGTCGTTAAAACAATTAGAAAAAAAAAAGATTTTTTTCAAAAACATCATATTTTACTTACCATGAAAAATAGATAAAAATTCGGAAAAAAATTTTAGTTAAATTTTTTGAAATCTACCAAATAATGGAACAGTTTAAAGATAGTAGAAATTATGACTCATATTGTAAATATAGGGAAATTAAAAAAAAATATTTTTCATATTTTTTATGTTGGCAATTTTATGTGGGAGGTACCAAAAAGGGTGTGGTAATAACGCCCATTCTTAGTATACTATGGGTACTATTAAAACATAACACTGTACATAAATTTAAGTATTTTCATGGACTGGAATCAAAGTTATGAGCCGTTAACTTTTTGTGTAAAACGGTCCATTTGTATGGGAGGTACCAAAAGGGGCGTGGCAACTTCGCCAATTTTTTACGGGGCTATAGGTACTATAAAAGCATTATAATCCACAAAATATCAAGTGTTTGTATGTGCAGGAATCAAAGTTATAAGCCATTTACTAGGGCCATTTAAAGGGGCGCGGCCACTTCGCCCATTTTTTTAAAGATGATACCGATTGACAAACTAAAACTGAAAGATACTTGGTAGTAGTATACAAGTTATTGGATAATAAATATTTCACTAAATTTAACCCTTCGTCGGGGAGGTTGACACATACAAAGTTTTAAGTCAATCAGTTAATCCTGTAGAAAGGTACCGTGCGCACCGCCCAGACAGACTGATGGACATTGCTAAAATGTCTTAAAATGGCCCAAAACGGATTTCCGACACATATTCTTGGTGTCTCTTACGTCACTCCATCGATGTGTTACACTTTTGGTTGGCAGCATCTGATATATACCCTTGTTCACAATAGGGGGGTATAAAAACAGAATTTTGTTGAAATTCTCTTATTTCTACCAAAAGTGCAGAGCATTTCCATGTTAAGTGATCACAGTACTTTTGGCTCGTGTCACGGATTTTAGTGAAAATTGGTATAATGGTTATACTAAGTGCAGTCAAAAACCCATGCAAATTTTAAAATGTTCGAAATTGTTATTTTTGAGAAATACGAGTAACATTTTTTTTTTATTTTTTTATTTTTTTCTTAAAAAATTAATTCAAATTAATCAAAAAAAATCCCCTTGTAAAAAGATATAATTTTTTTTTAAAACCCCAGTATTCCTCAAAACTCACAATTTTGATAATTTTAAGATCGTCATAGGCCTGTTTTTTTTTCAAATAATTTGCATGGGTTATCGACTACACTTAGTATATCCATTATACCAAGTTTCGCTAAAGTCCGTGAATGAGCCAAAAATACTCAGATCACTTAATCAAAAAAACATATTCTTGGGATTTTTGGTTTATTTAGTTAAAAAGATTGAGGGAAAATCTATCGAAAACCCTTTGGTAAAAATTTTCTAAATACGATTGGTAATTAGTCATATGAATAGGAAAAATAACCGTTTGACCAAAACTAAAAAATCAACACGCTCCAACTCGGACAGACCTTAACTGATCTCGTTGAAATTTTGTGTCATAACTACTATCCAATAGGACTAAACATAGTTCATGTTTCATCCCGATCAGAAGACATCGCTTTTAAAAATTGACACATGAAATGAAACCGATTACATGCAAATTCAATACTGATCGTCTATAGTGCAAAAAAGATCGTCCTTAGTGCGAAAAAGTTATCTGTGCCAAATTTAATTGAGATTGGTTAAAAATTTAAAAATGACACCATTTAGATGGACATCAGACTGACGAACGGACGTACAGACATTGCTAGATCGAATCAGCTAGTGGTTCTGAGTCTGTAAGTATACTTTAAGGTTAGGATTTGGCTCCAATTTTCTTTTATCATTACAAAATCTGGACCGAAATTTACTTATACCACACTGTGCCACAGCCATAAGACATTCGTTTCATACAACAAACATTGTATTAACTGTGTGGGCGGTTTGCCTCGGTGAATACAACCAATCCCCAGGTCACGCGAGATCGAAGTAGGCACAACTTATGATATGTCTTTAAAAATTTATTATGTGCTAAATTTAAGTTATTTCTGCGAAATTCCGTGCAAGTTGGAAAAATCGATTTTTAAAAGTCGAAAGTCGGTTTCTAATAGTCGAAATTGTCCAAAAGTCGAAAAATTTACTACATCATGAAAATTGAAAATCAATTTTTTGTCTCAATTATAGATCCCTATCCCAATGAAAAAACCAGTAAGGAAAGGCAGAAAGTCGGGCGGGGCCGACTATATAATACCCTACACCTCCCTAACAATTCGATAAGGGTCTTTGCCATAATAATTTGGAATAATTGGTAAATGGGTAGAAACATATTATCTAATTCTGAAACGATAATCGCAAAATTAAGCAATATTCGTTCCTAAATTGAGAAACATCTTTCTGGAAAATTTTAATGATCGGATGTAAAATACAACTTCTATAGCGGTTTGATACCAAATCAGGAGGAACAATCAATATAAATCTGAACCGATCTTCCCTGAATACTCATTCATGTAAAAAGACCTCCTTCTGTCGAATTTCGTACTGATCGCATATAAAATACAGTCTCTACAGCGCCTACATGTCAAATCGGGGGTTACGTATATATGGGGGCTATATCTAAATCTGAACCGATTTCTTCCAAATTTAACAGTGTTCATTCATATAATAAGAAACCTCTTTCTGTCGAATTTCATACTGATCGGATATAAAATAACATTTTTACAGCGCTTACAAGTCAAATCGGGGGTAACGTATATATGGGGGCTATATCTAAATCTCAACCGATTTTCTCCGAATTTAGCAGTATTCCTTCATGTAATAAGAAACCTCTTTCTGCCAAAATTTTGCACTGATCGGATATAAAATACAGTTTTTACAGCGCTTACATGTCAAATCGGGGGTAACATATATATGGGGGCTATATCTGAATCTGAACCCATTTTCTCCGAATTTAGCAGTATTCCTTCATGTAATAAGAAACCACTCTTTGCTGAATTTCGCACTGATCGGATACAAAATAACATTTTTACAGCGCTTATATGTCAAATGGGGGTTATGTATATATGGGGGCTATATTAAAATCTGAACCGATTTCTTCCAAATTTAACAGAGTTCATTCATGTAATAAGAAACCTTTTCCTGCCGAATTTCATACTGATCGGATATAAAATAAAGTTTTTACAGCGCTTACATGTCACATCGGGGCTAACATATATATGGGGGCTATATCTAAATCTGAACCGATTTTAACCAAATTCAATAGGGATCGTCCTTGGGCCAAAAAAAAGATATGTGTAAAGTTTCGTCGAGATCGGACCATAATTGCGACCTGTACTTTGATTACAAGAATACATGCACAGACGGACAGACAGACAGACGGACAGACGGACATAGCTAAATCGACTCAGAAAGTGATTCTAAGTCGATCGGTATAATAAACGATGGGTCTATTTCTTCTCCTTTTAGGTGTTACAAACAAATGCACAAAGTTATAATACCCTGTACCACAGTGTGGTGTAGGGTATAACTATAGAGGAATATCTCTCTTATCCATACCTTCCAAAATACTTGCAATAAATCTTCTAAATTTAATAAATAGCGCTATGGTATCGACATTTCGTAAACAGCAAGCCTTCAAATGGGGGCTCTATCAAAACATGGAACAATGTGCACCATTTTTACTAGGGACGATTGATCACAAATAAAGTGGAAATTCTTAAATTTTAGCCAGATGAATTGAAAAAAGTATTCTCTAGACTAGGAAGTGACGTCGGTGGGGCCCTTTATATGGGGGCTATATAAACAAATGGACCAATATTCCTCTGAATATAACGTAACCATTCGCTGAACTTTAATGAAAATTAAAAAAAAAAAATAAAGAAAGTCAAATAATAAGAAATATTTTGACACATATTTTTAACACATCTGCAACACGACCTCAGATTAACATAAATCATCAATCTTAACGAAAAAATTAAATACAATTTCATGCAAACATTTCCCTTTTGCCAAAACGCAAAAGCACTAGTTCATCCGAATGGAAAAGTTGCTTCAGGAATTTTTTCAAGTTCGACAATAGTTTTTCCCAAGTGTATATAGCGAATAGTGAAAACAAACTCCGAAAAAAACTTTGTGCCGAAATACTGAAAAGAGGAGATCCTTGCAAAGTTTACGCTATGGAATTTGAGTGAAACGGCATAACAAGAAAACGTGCACTGGCAACAGCTAACCCAGGCCACAGCATGAGGACGCGTAGTCAAGGGAAATAAAACACTCCATTGACGTGGGTTTGAATCGAACACTCCCATGCATATGGACATCGAATGCGCAATGCAATTCAGACAAAAAATCCAACAATGTTTGGCTGCATTTACTTAACGCGGATTTCAATAAACTCGACCGATGACTATTAATCGAAAATGCAAATGTTATCAGACGTCCATTGATTAAATAGTTTTTAATTGTTTTCGGTTATGTACTTTGCACGCATATTGTTTTTTGTAATATACCTAAAGTGATGACAATCGCATTATTGTGGAGGTCACTACGTCTCTGAGATCGTAAGATGTAGTAAGCATATTAAACTAAACACTTAAAATATATAGACAAAATTCTTTATATTTGGATACCAAAAACATGTTTACGTACCATAAAGAGTCTTAACAATACGAGGAAAAACGTGAATAAGCTACAGGATTCTTTTCGACTTGTAGGACAGAAAGGATAACCGCTGACATTTACTTTTTAAGGTAATTTCCTTCGAAATGTTGCCCTCGACTACGCTGTACGAAGACATTCGGCATAAAAAATATTATTTTTATTTTACCAAAAAAAACAGTAAGGAAAGACAGAAAGTCGGGCGGGCCGACTATATAATACCCTACACCTACCTACCAA
The DNA here is from genome assembly GCA_963930755.1 of Eudasyphora cyanicolor. Lineage (NCBI taxonomy): Eukaryota > Metazoa > Arthropoda > Insecta > Diptera > Muscidae > Eudasyphora > Eudasyphora cyanicolor. The sequence continues at coordinate 100,708,695 of OZ005737.1, forward strand.
TCCGAAAATGGGCATTGCGATAAGAATTTGGCAGTGTTCATACATGTAATAAGCAAACTCTCTCTGCCGATTTTCGTACTGATCGGAACACGGTTTCTACAGCGCTTACATGTCAAATCGGGTGTAACATATATATTGGGACTATGTTAAAATCGGAACCGATTTTTCCCGAATTTGGCAGTGTTCATACATGTAATAAGAAAACTCTCTCTGTTAAATTTCGTACGTATCGGATATAAAACACGATTTCTACAGCGCTTAAATGATAAATCGGGTAAAACATATATATGGTGGCTATATCTAAATCTGAACCGATTTTCCCCGAATTTGGCAGTGTTTACTCATGTAATAAGAGAACTCTCTCTGTTAAATTTCGTACTGATCGGATATAAAACACGATTTCTACAGCGCTTAAATGTTAAATCGGGTGAAACATATATATAGTGGCTATACCTAAATCTGAACCGATTTTCCCCGAATTTGGCAGTGTTTATTCATGTAATAAGAGAACTCTCTCTGTTAAATTTCGTACTGATTGGATATAAAACACGATTTCTACAGCGCTTAAATGTTAAATCGGGTGAAACATATATATGGTGGCTATATCTAAATCTGAACCGATTTTCCCCGAATTTGGCAATGTTTATTCATGTAATAAGATAACTCTCTCTGTTAAATTTCGTACTGATCGGATATAAAACACGATTTCTACAGCGCTTAAATATTAAATCGGGTGAAACATATATATGGTGGCTATATCTAAATCGGAACCGATTTTCCCCGAATTTGGCAGTGTTTATTCATGTAATAAGAGAACTCTTTCTGCCAAATTTCGTACTGATCTGATTTAAAATACAGTTCCTACAGCGCTTACATGCCAAATCGGGTGAAACATATATATGGGGGCTATATCTAAATCTGATCGGATTTTCTCCGAATTTGGTAGTGTTCATTCACGTAATAATAAAACTCTCTCTGCCGAATTTCATAAAGATCGGATGTAAAATGTGGTTTCTACGGCGCTTGCATGTCAAATCGGGTGAAACATATATATGGGGACTATATCCAAATCTGAACCGATTTTAACAAATTTCAATAGGGATCGTCCTTGGGCCAAAAAAGAGCACTATGCTAAATTTCATCACAATCGGACCATAAATACGTACGGACGTGTTTAGCCAGAGCGGATAGTTAAAATCTATTACGCAGTACCTATTACGCAAAAAAAAATCTGATCTTTAACGTCATTCTCTAAGGATGAAAACACTACTTCGGATTCTGAGGGGCTGAGGGAAGTCTCCGGACTCTTTGACGCATCTGGCGGGGTCATGCCCCCCGTTGATACGGACGAAGAGTTCGATAACACCCTTGTCGGGGTGGATGTCAATCTGTCAATTACCAATGATGGTAAGGATTCTACAGATTAACCTCCATCACGCTAAAGCAGCCTCAGCGGCTCTTTTGCTGCGCCTTTCCACAGGTGCAGATGAGTATTTGGATTTAGGTGGATACACGCCGTTAGGCTTAACCCCACCGTGCTCTAAACACTCGGGTAAATTTATGCGTCGACCAGCGCCCTCACACACAATGTGCATGAGTTCCAATCAATTCAGTGTTTCTGGCCACTTCTTCCCCTCCTTGGTTAGGAGCGGAGCCCATCTAAAACTCCTTCTAATCTTTGGGTCATGGCGCCCGGTTGGTTTGCAACTCCACATCCGAGACCATTCTCTCCCAGCGATTTTGCTTTTAACCACAGCCACCACGTTGCATCCAACAGGATCCTCACCAATGGTCAGGCCGGTACCTGCGTACCGAGGGCTTTCCTGACCCCCGTGGTACCAGATTAAGTACTCTGGTCAGACTGCGTAGCCGAATGAGAATAGATGGGAGCTATAGGATTCGTAGATCCTTTTGTGGAACACAGACCATTTCGGACTGTGATCCTCTGGGATCTACTGTCCAGCCCCCATCCTGGGGCTAGATGGGAGCTATAGGATTCGTAGATCCCAATCTGGGATCACTGTCCAGTCCCCACCCTGAGAATAGGTGGGAACTATAGGATTCGTAGATCCCCCTTCCACAGGTGCAGTAGACATCGTCCTGATCCAGGAGCTCTATGTAGTAGGAGGACGGGTGTGCGGTATCAAGACACCAAACTTTAAACTGCTTGTGGCCAACTGTGAAGGCACTCCAAGAACCAGCTTTTTAATTGGAACCTAGCGGTGAATGATATCCTGCTAGATCAGGAACGTTGTGGCTGCAAGGTCGTGGCATATGCGGACGACCTGGCAATCGCAGTGAGTGGCAAATTCGAAAACATCCTCCGAGATATTCTACAGGTGGCTCTGAACAAGTTGGCTAGATGGGCCAGAAGCAGCGGTTTGGGTGTTAACCCAAACAAGACATAAAAATTTTCATTGGATATATATAGCAGTGGTTCGTCCAATACTGTTATACGGCACTGTGGTATGGTGGACGGCAACTGACAAACTAACCATCACAAACCTGCTATCAAGGGTTCAGAGAACTGCCTGCCTGTGCATAAGCGGAGCGTTAAGGACTACAGCGACTGAGTCTACAAGCCGGAGACTCGGAGTACACTGTAAAGAACTTAATTTGGATATAGCTCACAGACTACCGGATACCTGCAGTGTCTATCAAGCCGTAATAATGGCAAAATGGGAAGTCGCCAAGTGGCTGAGTCGGAACATAGTAACTAACACTGGCGTTGTCATTTACTCGGACAGCCAGGCTGCCATCAATTCTCTGGAGGCCACATCCCTAAATTCACAAATAGCCCTCGACTGCCGCAGATCTCTTAATGAGATGGCTGAGCAGCACCTCATATGGGTCCCGGGGAACTGGAAAGCCGAACTTGCTAGGAAAGGGACGACTTTACAAATTCTCGAAGAATTTGCATATATTGGTGCGCCACTATCCACCTGCAAGCAGCGTTACCGTTGGGAAATTTCAAAAAGGGGATTTTTTCGAAAAAGGGGCAACCGATCATTAAAAAGGGGGATCAATTTTAGGGTTTTTATTTAAAGAAAACAACAATAAAAAAACAAAGCTTAACATAAAAAATAAGTAGGTAACATTAAAAAATTCATTCATTTACACTAAAACTAAACAAAAAATACAATGTTATACAAAACTTCTTATGATGTATACTAAATATATTTTATCACATACATTTCTTTATTTATAGTTACTTTTTTTATACTTTCTTATTAGATCTGTGCTTGGGACAGATGTGTTTTGTATTGAGTTTTTTTTTGATCTCACAATAAATCTGTTTAGAAAAAAACTTATAATATTTAAGTATGTACATCAACCTATTGAAAAATACAAAATAAATTTGATTTTTTTATAAACACATATATTGTTACATTTAAGAAATCGCTCAAATTAATTGTATTGTTGCATAGACGCCGACCTATTCGCAGAATTTTCACCAATAAGATGAAACGGTGGAAATAGATTCTCATATGCATACACATACAAAAGATAAATGTAAATCGTTTTAACATATGCGTATATCCCATTAAATAACCTAATTCAGAACGTAGCGCGTTAGGCATTTCCGTACGTTAGTACGAAAGTGTTGTCATAAGAGTATAGGCGTGTTTTCGTTACACCATAAGTGCTTAATTTGTATGGGGAGCTAAGCACTTTTAGTTCCCGATGGAGTTTGGTGCTTGTGTTCCTGTCTTAATCGAGTATGACGTTGCCAGATTGGGCACCCTATATTTAGCAATATGGCATCCCATTTTTGGAGAGATTGTTATCAATTATTGTGATTTAACGGGAAGAAGAAGAACAAAAATGGGAAATTATTTTAATATTTGCAAAAAGACAATTGAACATAGAATAGTAAATATATGTTTTATAAATACTTTTCACGAATTTTTTGTCTGTTTCGCACTGTTCTTTCTTCGCAACTCATGACACCATTGCTACCAGATAGTGAAAATCCGCCACTGATTACTTATGTGCCAGTTAGTGGAAGTCATTTGTTTTCGTTGCAATGTGCTAAACTGAAATTGCTAGCTTGTAACGAAAACATGCCATATAAAAAGCAGATTTTTTACAAAAGCCAAAGAGTGTCACAAAAAGCAAAAAGGGGCACACTTAGTATCAAAAAATAAAAGGGGCGCAAAAGTAGCACGGCTGAAAAAAGGGGCAAATATGCCACTTTAGTCGCACAACGGTAACGCTGCCTGCAAGCATTGGCTTAGGCAATCAGGCAGTCCAACGAAAGATGGACACAAATCGGCACCTGTAGGGTAGCTAGACAAATCTGGCCAAGGTATGACCTGAGAAGGTCAAAATATCTCCTCGCACTAGAAAGGAAAATATTGTCTACGTTAGTATCAGTTCTGACGGGACACTGCCTGATCGGCGAACACACCAGAAGATTAGGTATAAACTCCAATGACTTCTGCAGAAGCTGTGATGATGAGGAAGAAGTGGAGAGCATTGAGCACTTGCTATGCGACTGTCCCGCTTTGAGTAAACGACGACTGGACCTACTGGGGTCGGCCTTTCTAGGCAGCCTAACAGATCTTTCCAGTACCAATATTCGTGCTATCGATACATTTGTATATCAAACAGGTTGGTTTCGATGAAGGGCATTTTAGACCGTGGTACAACTAGGGACCTAAACTGGTCTATGTGAGCTGAAAAAAAAAGAAAACGGCTGCCACCCTAACCTAAACTTAAACCTAAATGTGAATTTAATGATTTCGTTCAATTTTACTTTAGACCTAATTTACTAAGCTTTTGAATGACACTTTTAAAATGTAACAGAAAGGAGACCCTTGCTGAATTCAGTGGTGCTAGCCGTATTTCGACCACAATGTTTGCAAGGAAATCAAACAAGTTAGTTATTTCGGAGGTGATTTTGAGGCGTAAGACTTTTCTACACATGTATAAAAATGGGCAAATCGTCGGCTTAATGCTATTTCGTTCCATAAGCCATTTTGTATGATCGGAGAAAACGCAATTTATTGCTTTAGCAAAAACGGGACTGAAGATTTACACATTTTTTATTCCATAGGGTTCCCAACAGTGTTTGTATGATACTCATGCATTTCTATGCCACTACATTCAAAAATAAGCAAGTTATAACAATTTTTGTACATAGCATTTCGGTGCATATACACTTTTGTTTTAATATTTTTTCGTATTTGTATTAGATGGAACACAAAGAGAGTCGGTGTGGAAGGAAAGTAATTTACATATTGTGATCGAAAACACGTAAAATAGTGAGTAAAAAATGTAGGGCGATAGAAAAATTGAGACATAGAAATTATTAATTAAAACTACTAAGAAACTTGAACTGACCAAAACATACCTAACAAAAATAATTGAAATTTTATATGTTTGAAAAATTTATTTAAAACTGAATCCTACACTCTTGGGTAAAGATAAATTGCATTGATGGGTGGACAAAAAGTGATGAATTGGAATATTTATTAATACAAATTAGTGCTGTAAAACAAAGCTGATGCTACTAATGACATTTTTAACTATAAAGCATAACACGAAATCTAGGAAAAAGTAACGAAAATTCGAAAAAGTCAGCCTTTTTTTAAGTCTTTTTTAAATAAATATTTGGGAAGATTCTTAAACAATAACTTTGTTTGTGTGTAAACACATATTCTATTTGTGAAAGTTAGTTCGCAGATATATTTTGTTGTAATATCTATTTATTTGTTTTTACCGTATAGACGTCTAAACAGCTGGTCCGATCTTCTTGAACATTTTCACAGAATGCACATGTGGGGGGTGTGGTGAAAATAGGGTACTTGATTTTTCGATATATCAAGTGGGTATAGACACGCCCATGTAAACCAAATTTTGATTTTTAGCAAGAGAGCTGACATTTTGTATGTATGCATTCAGTGGCAATTTATATCATTGGTCCAAAAATGGGCGGGATCGGACCAACGGGCGTGGCACCGCCCATATAAGTTAAATTTTGAAATTGCGATATCTTTCACAATTTATTAGAGAGAGTGCTGCAATTTTACGTATATGTATCTGGTAGCAGTCTACGTGATTAGTCCACAAATGGGCGGAATCGGACAAATGGGCGTGGACCCGCCCATATAAACCAAATTTTGATGTTTAGCAAGAGAGCTGCTTTGTATGTATGATTTCAGTGGCAATTTATATGATTGGTCCAAAAATGGGAGGGATCGGACCAATGGGCGTGGCCCCGCCCATATAAGCCAAATTTTGAAATTGAGATATCTTGCACATTTCCTAGCTAAACGACTGCCAGCTTGGTTGGTTGGTTACAATTTCCTAGCGAGAGTTCTGTATTTTGTGTATATGCATTTAATGGCAATTTTTTGGTTAATAAATTGGCTGGATCGGAAATCTGAAATCTGGGGCAACGAAGTGGACCGGGTCCAGCTAGTTATACATATTTATGAACAAGTTTAATTTGAAAATCAAGATCAAAATTTAATTTGAAAATCAAGATATTTTGTTTGGAACGCATATAATAATATATTACAAAAAAAACTTTGCTGACCTTGTCGATTTTTAGTTTATTTTTCCTAGATTTCGTGTTATAATTTATATTACAAAATTACAAAAACGGCATTAGCTTTTGTTTTACAGAACAAATTGTTAGTTTATAAATATTTCAAATTATCACTTTTCATCAATTCAATTCGTAACGCAAAATAAAACGATTTAAATTTGAAGCATATAAAATTTCTAAAAAATGTATCTTTGATCTTCTGAGAAACTGAAAACTTGCCTTTAAATTAAGTTATCGATACATTGCCAAAATACTTATATAAAAATTAAACTTTTAGTTCCAAATAAAAAATATTAGGATGGAAACATAGTTTAGTTTAGAACAACATCCTCAAAAACATATAATCTTCGTGTGTCAAATATGACATATTTGGAGTGTACCCTAAACATGTATTTTGCATGCAGAATATAGTTGTAGGACAATATACTACATAGGCAATTTTTTCCAACGCGATATAATGGGTCTCTACAGAACTTCCCTGCCTTTGAGAATAACAATGTATAAACATATTTTACGGATTATGTGGACCAAATTTTTCTTGTTATACCCTACACCACACTGTGGTACCGGGTATTACACTGTGCAACAGTGAAAAAAATACACGGACTTGACAGTATAGGTTCGATTCTACTATCAAAGGGTAGTATAACCCTATACTCGGTTTGGCGAAATTGGTGACCAATTTTTTTTTATGGGCCTCCAAAGATTCTGAAAATCAGTGGGCCCCTCGAAAAAGGTGTACCCAACGTAAATCTGAACAACTTTTGTGAATATATTAATACAATCTGAACGTGCCTAATAAATAGCTCAAAAAACCACATTGTACCCCAAAAATGTAAGTGTTTCACTGTTATGTAACAAAAATATATTTTTTTGGTATAGGGCATGTACAGCAACTTTATAAAAAATATTAAGGCCAATATTTTTGTGTAACATTTTAACCCTCTAGCTCTCCCACATAACTGTAATTTTTGGCCCCATTTTAACGAATCGCAAAAAACACCCCTTCAAATGAGGAGAGAGGGGATGAAATGTTCTACAAAAATGTTCTCCATAAAATTTTACTATATGTGTCAGAACACACCAAAGCTCAAAACATAACACAAACACCAAAGTCGTACGATCTCGTAGTCGAAGCAATAAAGATACCAGTAAAGAGCGTTGTTGACTGGAATTTGACCGTTTTTTGGGTTTTTGTGTTAAGATTTGGGCTTTGGTGTGTTCCGACTCATATAGTAAAATTTTATGGCGAACATTTTTGAAGAACATTTCCCCCTTGTTAAGGGGTGTTTTTTACGATTTGTTAATATGGGGCCAACAATTACAGTTATGTTCCACAAAAATATTGGCCTGAATATTTTCTATAAAGTTGCTGTACATGCCCTATACCAAAAAATATATTTTTGTTACATAACAGTGAAATACTTACATTTTTGGGGTACAATGTTGTTTTTTGAGCTATTTAGGGTGCCTTGCTGAAAAAAAAGTAAAAAAAAATATTTTTTTCCTTCACTTTTTCAAAAAAAAAGTACCGGAAACAATTTTTTTTCGCAAAAAATGCTAAGAAACTTTGTTCAGCATATTCTTAGCTACATTATTGCCAAACATAGTTAAGCGGTATCACCAAGTCGGAATTAGTTGTTGGACAAAAGCTGAAGACACCTTTTTCGAGTGGCCCACTGATTTTCAGAAACTTTGGGGCCCATAAAAAAAATTGGTCACCAATCTCGCCAAACCGAGTATAGGGTTATACTACCCTTTGATAGTAATCTATACTGTCAAGTCCGTGTATTTTTCAAAAAGTGTTCATTTGGTGCATAGTGTTATCAATCTGTTTTGGGCCTAACATTTCAATCTTCTTGAGCCAAGTTTTGACATTGAGCAACTTGTTTAACTAGCTTGTTTAGTGCTGAAGTTTTGTGTGTATGCATCAGGGATGTAACGAAAGCGGCTTTAGCGAAAGCGAATGCAAAAGCGAATATTGAAATATTTTTCTTGCGATAGCGATTATTGAAAAATGCATTTTTGCGAAAGCAAATAATATTTTTTTTTGGGAGCAAATATCAAAAACTGATTTACGAAAGCGAACAATTTATGTAGACTCATTCCTACATACAATCTTTTAAATTCAATATATGCAGTTGATTTATTATATAAAAAATATATTGATTTAATACCTTAGCAAAAACAAACGTATTAGAAAAACCAATAAGGAATGACAAAAGTCGGGCGGAGCTTTTTATATTTTGCCCTACACTCCCTTGTTAGGACAGAATAAGCTCATTCGGGTATAAAATTGCACTGCATCTGAAATAATTACTTTATAACTCCCAGAGATCGTTCTTATATCAGACAACTACTATTCTTCAACATATGGATATATAAACATTATATTTAAATGTTAACCTTTTCTAAATTTGGCAGCGATTTTCCTATCTGCTACGTTTCATAATTCAAATTTGGTGGTGCTATATGTCAAATCGAAAGAAAAATATGTATGAGGGCTACATGTATATTCGAACCGATTTTAAACAATTTCAATTGGGCCAAAAAAGAGCTATACTACATTTCATAACGACCGTACCATAAATACTTCCTGGACTTAGATTACAAGGATACATGTACAGACGGACGGACATGGTTAAAAGGGTCCACCCAAAATTTTGAAATTGAGATATCTTGCACAATTTGTTAGCGAGAGTGCTGTAATCTTGTGTATATTAATTTTGTGGCTGTCTGTGTGATTGGTCTTAATTTTTCCTTAGTTTCGAGTTGTATCTCCCAGTTATGATACCTTATCCAGCTCTAACTTCTGTTTTAAATCAATCATTTCAAATTTCTGAGTATTGCAAGCCATCATTAGTTGTCAATCCTCCATACGATTTCAATTATTACACTGTGATAGTCCAAAAATGTCTATTTCCACCTTGATGAATCCGTTTTTCTATGTTAGCTCTTGTTTTCGCGATATTCGGCCACAAAGTTTGTAAGGAAGTCTGAGGGGTTAATTTGCACGGAGGTGATTTTGAAGTGATCGAAATGGATACTTAAAAAATGTAACAGAAAGCAGATCCTATGGATATGCCTATTTCGACAGTATTTAGACACCAACTAAAGATATCGTCGAATTGTATGACCTTTGACATATGATAATATTTGATTGCATTATTTAAGGGTAAGGAGGAGAGACGCGGGAACGACTGTTGTGAAAGAAATACTTCTCCAAGAGTTCCCTTTACTTCATTCTTTGGACTGAAGCATGTATTCCGAAGTCTTCAACTTCAAAATCACCTGCGAGCCAACTAACCTTTCAGACAAGAGCAAACCTAGAAAAACAGCATCACTGGATTCAGAAAGGTCGCAATAGGTATATCCGTAGGATCTTCTTTCTGTTACATTTTTTAAGTATCTATTTCGAGCACAGTGATATTATTTATTATTTTTATTAACATTAAAAATTAAAAAAAATAACTTTGAATTACGGACCCATGCTCTATAGGAAATTTGACTACTTTTTAACCAAAACTCAAAATTAAATTTTACCTAAATTATTTTTTTGCTTTAATGTGAAAATAAATAGACAATGTGAACATCTCATTTAGATTTTTTTTTGCAACATTGATTTACCGCTTTTTTATCAGCTGTTTTGTGTGGGATTTCTAAATGAGTTACAAATAACAATTAAATACAGTGAATTTTATGGTCATTTCAAATTAAATTTTTCATAATAATAATTCACAGATTTTAAAAAACAAAAAATGGAAAATAATGTCAAAGGTGAGTACTTTATTAGTATATAGTGATATTTTCGCGAACTCGTACATTAGATTGGTTAAAATGGTACACGGAGCAAATCGCCTTTTTTAATATGTCTGAAGCGAAAGAAAATATATTTGGAACACAAATTTTGAAATATTATATATTATATTATATGTATAGATGCATTTCCATACGTTCACAAAATATTGACGGTGATAGCGGTGTTACCTGTGGCTACAGCGACAAACGAACGCTATTTTTCAACATTGCGTCGGCTAAAAAATTACTTGTGGTAAACTATGACTGAAAATCGTTTAAATGGATTTGCTTCCCCGAATATTAATCGACACATTCCAGTAGATGTTAACCCAGATTTAGACAAATTTTTTTTATTTCGCCTCGCCGTGTCAATTTATTAAAACATTAATGCAATTAATATATTGTTTAAATTAATATAATATTTAAATAAAGAATCGTTAAAATTAGTTAAAGATGTGTCCAACATATAAGTTCGGAGTATCTCAACATTAAATTTAAGTTAAACATTAATTTTTGGAAGTAAGTTTTTTACTCAAAAACATACAGGGTAGACACTATAGTTGTCTTTGAATAATTCTTATTGAATATTAATATAAGCATTTTTTCATGTTAGTGACTATAAATATATGTATGTGTAATAAAAATGTCAATGTCGATTTGAATAAAAAAATTGGGAACCATATGTGATATCTCAACGACTCCACCTGTTCTCATAACTAGTAAACTACTCCGCATGCGTTTTGTTGTTGCGTAGTGATAGGTTGTTTATAAGACCGACGAGCTGGTATATGCTACATAGCCTAACTCCTGTTTTACTACGTGGTAGGCAAACATGACTAAATACGAATTTTTATAAAATATGGAATTCAAGTACAATTTAAAATTTTTTTAATTCATTAGTTTAAAATCGAAGGACTTAATCTTAGAAGGACTTAAACGACCTTCGGGACTTTTGGTCGTCACAATACGATTAACTAGCTGGACCCGGTCCACTTCGTTGCCTGAGATTTCAGATTTCCAATCCCGTCCGTTGTGGAGCAATCACGTAGACTGCCACCAAATACATATGAACTGTTTATTTTAAAAGTGGAGTAAACGCCATTGTGCTTTACTCGAATTACCATTAGAAAAAGGGGGTTAATAATATTAGAATGCAAAAATGTTCACTTTATATAGAATCATTGAAGTCTTTAGATGAACTGAATGTAAATAATATTTATCTATTATTCATTTAGCCTTTCAGGACCAATTACGAAGACTGCCACCAGATACATATGCACAAAATTACAGCACTCTCGCTAACAGATGGTTCAAGATATCTCAATTTCAAAATTTGGTTTATATGGGCAGGGTTACGTCCATTGATCAGATTTGGACCACTCAGGTAGAATGCTACCAGAAACATATACACAAAATTACAGAACTTTCGCTAATAAATTTTAGAATTTCAAAATTTCACTTATATGGGCGGTGCCACGCCCATTGGTCCGATTCCGCCCAATTATGGACTATTCACATAAACTTCCACTAAATGCATACACACAAAAGTTTAGCGCCCACTTGATATATCGAAAATTCAAGCATCCTATTTTTACCACGCCCTACGCATGTACATTCTATGAAAATTACAAGAAGATCGGTTCAGCCGTTTAGGCGTCTATACGGAACAAACAAACCCACAAACAGACACACTCTTTTAAATACTTACTTGCTGGGCACAGTCCACTTCGTTGCCTCAGAATTAGACTTCCGATCCCGTCCACGAATACCGCCACCAAAAACATGTACATAAAATATCAGCATTCTCCGAACTAATTGTTCAAAATATGTCAATTTTAAAACATGGCTCTTATGGGCGGGGTCACACCTTTTGCTCCGATCCCGCCCATTTTTGGATCAATGATGTAAACTGCCATCAAATTAATATTCGCATAATTACAGCACTCTCGCTAACAAATAGTGGTAGATATCGAAATTTCAAACTTTGACCTATATGGGCTGGGCCATTTGTCCGAACCCGCCCATTTTCCGATCCCGTCTATTTGTGGACCAATAACCTAGACTGCCACCAGAAACGTATACATAAAATTACAGCATTGTCTCTAACAAATTGTGTGTGATATCTCAACTTCATAATTTGGACCACGCCCATTGGTCCGATCCAGTCCACTTTTGGAAATTCACATAATCTGCTACTAAATGCATACACACAAAAATTCAGCGCTCTAGCTAACAAATTTACTCAATATCAAAATTTGACCAATTGATATATCGAAAATTAAAGTACCCTATTTTCAGCACCCCCGACACATGTACATTCTGTGAAAATTTCAAGAAGACGTCGTCTATACGGAACAAACAAACAAATATACAAACAACCACACCCACAAACGCACACTCTATTTTATATATATAGATATATATATATAGTATAGGTCACAGACTACAAGATACCTGCATGTCTATCAAGCCGAAATAATGGCAATATGAGAAGTCGCCAAGTGGCTGAGTCGGACAGCCAGGCTGCCATCTCTTCTCTGGAGGCCACATCCCTAAATTCACAAATAGCCCTCGACTGCCGCAGATCTCTTAACGAGATTGCTGAGCAGTTTAACATACACCTCATATGGGTGCCTGGGCATAGGGATATCCCGGGGAACTTCAAAGCCGATGAACTTGCTAGGAAAGGGACGACTCTAGAAATTCTGGAAGAATTTGCATATACTGGTGCGCCACTATCCACGTCCAAGCTTTGGCTTAGGCAAGAGACAATCAGCCAGTCCAACGAAAGATGGACACAAATCGGCACCTGTAGGGTAGCTAGACAAATCTGGCCAAGGTATGACCTGAGAAGGTCAAAATATCTCCTCGCACTAGAAAGGAAAGTATTGTCTACGTTAGTATCAGTTCTGACGGGACACTGCCTTATCGGCGAACACGCCAGAAGATTGGGTATAAACTCCAATGACTTCTGCAGAAGCTGTGGAGATGAGGAAGAAGTGGAGAGCATTGAGCACTTGCTATGCGACTGTCCCGCCTTGAGTAAACGACGACTGGACCTACTGGGGTCGGCCTTTCTAGGCCGCCTAACAGATCTTTCCAGTACCAATATTCGTGCTATCGATACATTTGTATATCAAACAGGTGGGCTTCGATGAAGGGCTTTTTAGCCCGTGAAACCACTAGGGACCTAAACTGGTCTATGTGAGCTGAAGAAAAAAACGGCTGCAACCCTAACCTAACCTAGATATATAGGATAGATAGATGGAATTCGACCGTTTTGAGAGAAACAGATCTCAAATCGGTTATTATTTGAATCTCCTAACTGTTACGTGTATTCTGAAGCCTTCCCCGAGATGAATAACTTTTGTACTGCTTATGTATTGGTTGGTAAACAGCACTGCGGTCTCTTTTCTGCTAAATATTTGGACTACCGCAGTATAAATGAAGCTATTGAATTAAAATTTTATAACTATTTTATTTCGTAAATTAGCCCATTATGTATGAACCACTGAAAATTTTCTGTCAAATTCCCACCAGATTTCGGAAAACGCAATGCATGTGTTGAAACTCCCGTCAGGCAACGGAATTAGTTCCGAAAGTTTATATTCAATAAATTCGAAATAAATACAACTGATCCAAAAAATATTACTTTAAATTTAAATAACTGTTGTATTAAACATGGCTATCATTTGAAGTAACCAATTGACACCTTTCTATGTACATTATCCATAAAGCAGCTACTTGTCTAGTTCAATGTTACTAACTATATGTGTAGTTTGTTTTGTTGATCTGGTTGGTTACAAAGTTGTAAACAATAAAAATTTACTATGTCGGTATAGCCAAAACAATAAAATTAATTTGTATTTCTATAGGCATCATTGGCTCTGAAATAATATAAAATCACTGAAAATATTACAAAACTATGTTTCCATGTTTGTAAAATTTCTCTATAATTGAAATCTTGTATAACAATAATTGCCAGAAGGATTAACAACTTGGAATAGTTACATAAACATATTCTGCTTGAAATATACATATGTTTATGGTACACTCCAAATATATAATGTTTGACATACACAAATATTATTGTTCTAAACAAAACTTTGTTCCCATCCTAATATTTTTTTTATTTGAAACTAATATTTCCGAAACAAAGATTAATGTATATTTCAGTATTTGGGCAATGTATTAGTGCCTTCATTTAAAGCCAAGTTTTTTGCTTTTCAGAAGTTCAAATTGCAAATTTTTAGAAATTTTTTATGTTTGTAAATTTAAATCGTATAATCTTTCGTACTATAAATTTCATTGATGGATTGACAAAAAGTGATGAATTGGAATATTTACAAAATAAAAATTTGTGAAGTAAAACAAAAGTATAATACAATAATAACACGAAATCTGGGAAAAGCTACATAAAATTCGAAAAAGTTAGCATAGTTTTAAAAATTTTTTAAATAAAATATATTTGGAAAACTTCTTAAACAATAACTTTGATTGTGTGTAAACACTTATTTTATTTATGAAAGTCAATTCGCATATATATTAATATATATATATTAATATATGCGTTCCAAACACAACTTCTTGATTTTCAAGTAAAATTTATTTGTTCACAAATATATAATATATACTAGCTGGACCCGGTCCACTTCGTTGCCCCAGATTTCAGATTTCCTATCCAGCACATTTTTTACCTATAGTTCGTTACCTCCCACCCAGCAATTGGAAGATCGTTTTGTCAAAAAGCATCTAACTGGGTCCTATTCGACTATTTTTGATGACCATAAAGTGGTTAATCACTTGCACGCGTGAAAAAGGACTAGAAAGTCGAGTATTGAAAATACTATAACAAAATATACATCAATCACAAAGATATCATGCAGGTGTTTGAAATGTGACAGTTTTGACCGTTATTTTGCAATGATAATTCGCGCACATGGATGGTTGAAAGTTCTCGTTATGGTGGTTTGTTTATAACGGGACAATTTGCTTTCTTATTAAAGCAAGAATCCAATAGTTGGTCATTTTGAATTTTAGTTTATTTTTAGCAGTCGAATCGTGGTGAGATGTTCTACGATTAGTGAATTACATTTTTAGAACTTGAGTTAATTTAAATAAAAAAATAGTGTCAGTCCAAACAATAAACAAAATATTTTTTATTTAATTTCTTTATTTTTTTAATGTACCTTATTTTAATATTTTACGTCCAACAAATATTTTTTCTGAAGTGCAAAGGATTATAAATACGGCTTAAAAATGGCTCGAACAGGGCTCGTAGATGGTAGAGCATACGAATGAAATATTGCTCGAAAAGGCCTCGAAAATGACACTAAATATGACTGATAAATGACTCAAAACAGACTCGTAAATGATTGTAACTACAACTGAGAAATGTCTCGAAAGTGACCTGAAAAGCGGTATATTATACTCTCCAAGATGAGTCGCGGGTAGGGTACCATTTTCTCCCGACAAAACATTCTTTTATGATCAGAAAATGAGCGCATTTATGATTATTTTAATTGCTCAGTGGAGTAAATAGTACCCGAATATGATTAACATTTTCCCAAAATGCTGACTGGGCTATAGTTCGTTGAGTGAAAGTGATTACAAAGGGCTTATTATACTACTAGTGACTGGAGCAGCTAGCTTCCTACTTGGAGAAATAGCGGACGTTTACCGAAATAAATGATGTATACCCTTAGTCACAGCATTCGTATAACCTCCTACGTATCACAGACATGATTTCCAGTAAAAGTGATAATGGATGTCATTAGTTGTTATTACAAATACCCAAAGTACACAAATGAAAAATACAAATACTCTCTCCCACACACGCACCCAACAGCCATACAGTCGTACTTACTCGTACATCATGTGGAAAAGTATCCAATGTCAATGTGTATACACACACGCCCATATATACACATATTTAATGCTATTTGTGTACGAATGTGTATCAGTGTTTACATTAGTATTACGGAACAGTTGACAGCTTTTAAGACTCATATTGAGGGCCATAATATTGGTTTTGAAATCTAAGCACATTTGACACGAGTTAATGGAGCATCCAAGTATGACATTTACTGTGAAAACATCCTTATTCCACATAGTCACACTGCAACACCCATACACATACTCGTGCAACCACAAAACAACAACGGCAAACAATATCTATAGTGTAAGTGGGGGTGGGCGTGTGGTCTACATACAGTTTTGTTTATTTATTTATTTATATACCGATTACCTATTACACATCGGATGGACGGATAAACGAATGAATGGCTAAACAAATGAATATGGCTAATAAACAATGCCATTACTTTTGCACACACTTACACGTATGTACGAGAGTACGTATGCGTGATAATACGCGTATGTATATTTGTGTGCGAAGATATATTCTTTAAATACCTTTGCATTTATGTCATGAGGAATCCACGGAACATCTGTTATTGCAAATTGGCCCGATGCGAATTTGTTTTCAATTAAAAAGACATTAATTATCCCCCTCACCTTAGAGAGGAGGGTATATATCATTTGCTACGAGCCAAAAGTGTAACACATCGAAGGAGTGGCCTAAGACCACAGGTATATTTGGCAGAAATTCGATTTGGGTCATTTAAGTCATTTGAGCAATGTCCGTCCGTCTGTCTGTCCGATGAATCGCGAAAGGATGAACCGATTAGCTTTATATTGGATATTCGGTAATATTTTTCTCTATCTCCGGCTAAGTTTGAAGATGGGCGATATTCGCCCTCTTCTTCTAGTACCTCCACCACAATGGGTTATCATTTAGTGAAATATTAATTCTTTAATAACTTCTATACTAATTCCTCTAATCTTCTCAAATTCCACACACAGTATTAGTTTATTAGTTGCAAACATCTCAAGAAAAATGGCCGAAGTTGCCACGCTCCTTTTGGTACCTCCCACCAGGCAGTGAAGCCGACCAAATTTATCAGCGGCGCATTGAAAAATAGCGGCGGCTGAGCCGATCAAATTTCAACAATTGACTGAAGCGATAACGTTCCACCAACGAAGGCTAACGAATGTCATTCTCCGACCAAAGTGGCGTTTTTAGATATTTAGCGTTAGAGGAAACAACTTAAAATGAACACAAAGTTTCTATTATTGTTGTTTTTATATTCGACCTTTCTATTTGTTAAATTATTGGATGTTTAATTAATTGACCTGATCTCGACTCAATTAATTAAACATTCAATAATTTCATTAACACAAAGTTATGCAAATTTGATGTAATGTTCAATAAATATGTAATCGGTTCAATAAATCTTCAATAATTTTTTTTAATAAGGCAAACGGTTGATAAATTTTTTACTGATTTGACGATCCTTGGCCAAACAGGAATTGGGTCTTCAGGAGTGTAGATCCGATGGTCTTGGGCCTCAAAATATGTAAAAGTTATGAACGAAATACTAAGATTGGCCTGTTAATTTTGATTTTTTTCTTTTATTTCTGCACATATGAATTTTAAAATACCTTGCATGAAATTTGACAGGTACTGTTTTCAAGAAACAGAACAAAAAATTTAAAAATGCCAGACCTGCCTTAGTATTTCATCCATAACTTTTACAGATATTTAGCCACTAAAAACCCAAACACTGCGTCGAATATTCTGTGTGAATTTGAAGAAAATCGAGGGAAGCATTTTTTTAAACTCAAGCTTTTAAAAGATTTATACAATTTTTTAAAAAATAAATTCTACAAAAAAGTCCCCTTGTGTTTTCTTTGAAAAAACAGCGTAGGCGTTGTAAAAATAGGTTCAGATGTTAATTTCCGTCAACCCAAAACGCATTTGTTGTTTTTTTTGGGGATTTTAAATCCCCGTAAAATTTTTGGAATATTTTTTAATAAACAATAGCCATATCTTATATTACCATTCCGAATTTTTTTTATAAACTTTGTACGCTAAAATGAACTCTAAAGTAGTTGTCACTTTCTAAATTTTCTGGTTGCATAAAACAAATCTTCTTGACTCACCAAATAAACTTTGGCGGCTGAGTTTCAGTCGATGTGAGACGCAAAATCGGCGTCGGCTGGAAGAAAATGTCGTTACGCTACGGGTAGCTACGGTTACGTTTGCCTAACCAGCCTATAAGAGACTGGGGTAAAAAAGTCGTTGTGGTTTTGCATGTCGGCACACAAAAGTTACAAACAAACACAGAGACGCATTTCATTACGAATTTCATAGGCACGTTTCTCATGCTGTGATTCTGATCTTGTGTTGGCATAATTCCAAAGGAAACCGACCCACTAACAGTGAAGAGAATAACGACACTTGGGCCCGATTTTGATGGTTTTGTATTGTGATTGAAAAATATTTAATACAAGCTGACCCGGCAAACTTCGTTTTGCTCATAATATATTTTTAGGTTGCATTACTTTTTTTGGATCGAAAATTAGCTATTGTTAATTGATATTTATAAGAAAGCTGATTCGGCAAAATTCGTACCGTTGACATTTTTTTTTTTTAAAAAAATCAAGTATTACTTTCAATGAATATTATTTTTAATGAAGTCTTACAAAATAATGATTAATTATTTTATTCAATTTAATGCCGATCGATACACAAAATTTTTAGTTTTATGATCCGGAGCGAACATGAAGAGTGAGGATGGTTTCCCTACTCGTGAACATGCCTCATACAGCTGGCCGTGTGAAAAGCATGACATTTCCAGATTTACCCCACACACATTCAGCAACTGTCCTTGTGACTTATTTATGGTCATCGCAAATGCAAGTTTCACTGGGAACTGGGGACGTTTGAACTTCAATGGTAAATCTGTTGAAGTCAAGGGAATTCGCGGAATTAGGCATTCTTCTCCCGCGAATGGTCCTATCAAAATCTTGCCACCATTCATTAGTTTTTTCAGTATCAGTCGTATTCCATTGCACAGTTTCGGAACATGAAGATTTCGTAACATAATAATTACAGATCCAACTTTAAGACGTAAGTTATGGGGCGGTATGCCTGGCAAATCCAAAGACTTTAGGAATTCAATGGGATAATTGACGACATCGTCTTCATTTTCATCGCGATCGATTGATTTGTATGATCGCAATTCTACAGATACACATTAGTGATGAGTCCATCTTTTGTTTGAGTGAATTGGCAAAAGGTGTGTGGAATTGATATTAAACCACTAAACGTATCTACCGCTATTTGTCCATTTCCAATTTTCATTAGTTCTTTAGAAAAAACTTCTGCGGTTTTATCCTGCTTCAGGAATACTCTCATATTCATACTTAATTGAATTGTTTTTACTTATCGCCACAAATACGATGACTTCAGACATGCGTATAACTCATCTGCCGCTGTTGATTTCGGAATCACGGGAAGTGTTTGTCGGAAGTCGCCCGCCAGCAATATAATGACGCCACCAAAGTGACGATTATTGTTGCGCAAATCTTTCAATGTTCTATCGAGGGCTTCTAATGATCGTTTGTGCGCCATCGTGCATTCATCTCATACGATCAATTTACAATTTTTTAACACTTTTGCCATGGCTGATTGCTTTGAAATGTTGCAAACAGGATTTTCATCAATCTGCAGGTTTAACGGAAGCTTCAGTGCTAAATGTGCCGTTCTTCCACCATCCAACAGTGCCGCAGCAATTCCGGTCGATGCGAGGGCTAACGCAATGCCAAATTGAGCACGCTAATATCAGATTTGGGTTCTAGATGTTCATTTGGTTTCTAGGTGTTCATTTCAGATTAATTTTTAGATTAATAGCTCTTTAATAACTTTTAAAACGCTAAAATAATGGAAAAAGGTGGTTACTGCTACACTGACCATTTTTTCCCTGTGGTCAGTTCTAGCGCTATCAATAAATTGAGTATTGTGTTTGTTCTTCCAGAAACACCTTATAAGAGAATTCGAAAAATAATTTTGAATTCTCTATCTGTGGTTCAGTGTAGCAGTAACCAAAAAAAAAAACGATATGTGTGCAAACTTTCAGCATATTACTTGTAATAGTAGGTCTCAGTGGTCAAGAGGGTAAATTTTCGTTGTATAGTACTACATATTTACAAAGATTTAGGTTTGTTTCCTGTAAGAGTTATATAAAACTAAATATTTACAAATATTTAGGTTTGTTTCCTGTAAGAGTTTTCTGAAAGCATAAAAATAATACGAAAATTGTGCGAAAACTGACCACTGGTCAAAATCCGATGCTGTGAAAACTCCGTGGTTTAAAAAACACTCTAGTCTATCCATATGCTAAATTTCAGTTTTATAGGTCTTACAGGAGACTTAGCGGCCAAGTGGTCAAAAATTACTTGGCGTAAAGCACATCCGTTGGAGATCTATATATATACTCATCAGTTTGTGAACTCATAGTTCTTAAAAGAATTGTTAGGTACTGAAAGAGTGACAATTGCTTTGGTCACTTCAGTTTGACCTTAGGCTAGGCAATGAATAGTTGATTTCGAACCTTTGAGATATGTATGTACATCTACATTTTTAGATTAGATCTTAAATAACTTTTAAAAACACTGAAATAGTAACAAAATTTGGTTACTGCTACACTAACCACAGATTGAGAATTCAAAATTATTTTTCGCGTTTATATTTGTCGTGTATAGTACTCCATATGTACAACATTTTATCTTTTGATCTTATAAGTTGTTTCTGAAAGAACAAACACAATACTCAATTTATTGATAGCGCTAGAACTGACCACAGGACAAAAAATGGCTATGTGAAAAGTCAGTTGTTTATCCAACACTCTGGTCTATGGTTTAGCTTTCTAACTCTTACAGGAGGCTCAGCGGTCCAGTGGTCAGCGTCACCTGTTAAGAATTTTGCGACTTTTATTTTTCCTAAACCTTCGCGGAGCAATTACGAACAAATTCGCAGAAAGAGGTATCCAATTTGGTCCAGCAGTTTTCAAGTTTTAAGCAGTCGAACAAACCACGATTCATTTTTATATATATAGATTTTTCCAATCACATCTTCATACTAAATTAACCTATATCGCGAATATGAGTATTTTTGGTCCATAAATTTGGAATTTGTGAATAACTTGACTACAGCGCCACCTATCGGATCTGGATATAGTAAGGGATACTCACATTGATAATATAAATATAATGTGTAAAAAGACGAATCTAGAAATCAATATAAAAATATACAAGGGAAATTCTAATGTTGCCTCAATAAAATTGTTATATACTTCAGGCCCCTCAAAGTTCCATTTAGAGTTTTTCGTGGTCGGTTCATAATAGTTTGATCCTTTAGTACCAAAAAAATTAAGGATCTGCCTTGATAATTTCCTAGGATATTCAAGGATTAAGGATTTTTCCTATATGTTGACAGCCTCTTACAATAAGGGCATACATATTTTATTCCACTTAATACATTCAAAATATGTAAAGCGGTTAAGAAGATATATTTTTCTCATTTTGAGAAAAATCTGGGAAGTTGGTAACTTTGGAACTCTGTACCATAAAAACTACAATGAGATTTAAAGAACCTAAAACGACAACAATTTCATACACACTTGAAGACTTGTGTGCCCATTTTTATTAAAATCAAAATGCGTAATGGAATTACACATAAACCATCCTTGGGGATTCTTTCTTGTGGTTGATATATTTGTCTAGATTTGTACATCAAAAATGGTACGTGGGTGTGTGTGTGTTACGTATGGACTCCAAAATGACGACCGATGTTGATGAAATTTTCTGGGAATCTTCAGATTAGCCTAGCGGGTGACTATATTACTTAGTAGGGACATAAATACTGTTATAAAAGTGAACACATCCATTACAGTAGTGGAATTAAACATACCACGTGGATTATGAAACCTAACATCTGTAGCATTAGTTTGTAATGGGAATTCAAAATTGTTTCAGTTTTCACCATGGAGTGGTCAGATAATGAGAACCGTATCGCTGTTATAGAGCTTTTTATATAAGTATATGGAATGAAAAAAAACAATATTTTCAAAACGCCCTGCCTCCTTGGGATTAGTGTCATGTTCATCTACAGGTGCATAAAACTGTTCGAGGAGATGTCAAAGACCGCCACCGGTCGGGACGCTCTCGTACTATTCGAACGCCGCAGGTCATCAAATCAAGAATTCTGCGAATTCCGCTCCAAAAACAGAAAATCGTGGCCCGTGAGATGATTATTTCGCAAAAGTCCATGAGTTTAATTATCAAAAAAGACTTGAGATTTGGGGCTTTCAAAGGCCGCAATTGACATTTGCTGACATCCGCTTTATAAATAATGGGAAAGAAAAATGCTAACGTCTTTTGGTGAAGTACGCTGATAACTTGCACAAAAAAATCTTGTTCACAGATGAAACAAATTTTACTCTGCAAGAAAAACTTAACAACGAAATTATAGTGATTCCACATGTCGAAAAGATCCATCATACAGCTTCAGTCATGGTTTGATGGGGTGTCTCTTACGATTGGGTCACTGACTTGCATTTCTGTGAACAAGGGGTCAAAACATTGGCCAAAAATTACCAAGAGACCGTTTTGGAAGCTGCTGTGAAACCACTTCACCATTCCATATTCCAAAACCAGGCATGTACTTTCCAGTATAATTCTGCTCCAATTCTTCTAATGAATGGCTCTCTGGCAGCCTTGATTTAAACAAACCCACTGGCTTACAAATTGTGAACAGTTTTAAAGGACAAGGTCTCCCACAAAAGATATCCCAACATCGATTCTTTTAAGATTGCTTTGATTCGTGGAGTATCTACTTTCCCAAAGGGACGAGGATATGCGGCTATTGATGTGGTCAGTGCGACTTAAGACCTGTGCGAAGGCCAAACGCGGACATTTAAAATGAATGCTCGCTTTTTTTATACTTATACAATATACGAGGGCTGCTATATATATTTCTGGCATAATAATGAAAATCCGATTATTTATCATCAAAAATGGTTTTATTGTTTTTCAAGGTATGCTCCAGCATGATTTATACACTTTTTCCACTCCGATTGAGACACCTCCAAAACATGGTTTTTGAACACTTCAACAGCATCTTCTGGCGACGAAAATCGTTGACTACGCATTTTTTCTTGATGTGCGGGAATAAAAAGAAGTATTGGGTGCCAAGTTAGGGCTGTACGGCGGATGACCCATCAATTCGACGTTTTGGCCGGTCAAAAAGGCGCTGGTTTGAGCCGATGTGTGAGAGCTCGCATTGTCATGGTGCACAATGATTCGTCTTCTTTTGTTCGTTTTTCGAATTTCTCCGAAGACAGGCAAACAAATTGACGGTCTTACGTTGCTCAAGCGGAACTGTCGCCACATGACCAGTTTTGCCGAAGAAACAGGCGACCATTTGCTTCGAAGTGCTTCTTCCACGAACAACTTTCGTCGGATTTGGCTCGTCCTCGAAGACCCACACGGTCGATTGCTGTTTTGTTTCGGGCTCATACGCATAGATCCAAGATTCGTCACCTGTGACGATCTTATAAACGTCTTTTGAAGCACCGCGATCGTATTTTTTCGAAATTTCTTTGCTCCAATCGACACGAGCTTTTTTTTTTGAGCGATTGTCAAATTGTATCCCGCACAACGAGAACAAACCTTTTTTACAGCAATATCGAATGTATCCTGTGGAAGAAATGCCCAAGGGTGCCTCTATCTCACGGTAAGTCACATGACAACCTTGCATTATCAGTTCACGCACGGCATCAATGTTCTCTGGCACAATGGCCGTTTTTGGACGACCTTCACGACCTTCGTCTTTGAGCCAGCGTCGGCCACGATTGAATTGCACCATCCTGCTTCATCGCCATACAAAGATTTAAGTTCATCGATGCACTCTTGTCGTGATAATCCATGTCGAAAGTTGTGAAAAATGATCGCACGAAAATGTTCACGAGTTAATTCCATTTTTTTGCCAAATTGATTTTTCCAAGTCACTGTAAACAACACAAATTATGGTCGTACGTCAAAACGTTCTGAGTACGTTTATGCAAAAAAATTTCAAACTTTCCAATGGAAATGTCAGATGGCGCCAGGGAACACTTAGTGTTGCCTAGGCCAGAAATATATATAGCAACCCTCGTATATCAATAAATATATACAATAAATTTGGTCCAAAAGGATTTATTACTTTTAATGTTATATATCCAAAAAGAATTCGTTACTTTTAATGTTATACGAGCATAAAATGTATGTAACAGTATTTATGTCCCTACTAAGTAGTTTTTGATTGAAAGGGCCTTATACTCCCATTTGGAGTTTTTATTTTTATGAGTGATTCCGACTGTCCGTACCTACGAAAGAATTAACGAGATTTCTACTATCCCTATCTACTTCCATGATTGGGACTGGGCCATGATCCCAGATGGGTCATCAGTCCAGGACTTTCAAAAAATGGGCGTAATCGGAACAAAGGGCGTAATCGGAACAAAGGGCGTGGCTCCATCCATATATGCCAAATTTTGAAATTGAGATATCTTGTACAATTTGTTAGCGGGAGCGCTGCAATTTTGTGTATAAGTACCTGGTGTCTACGCGTTTGGCCCAAAAATGGACGTGATCTGAAATCTGGTGGACCTGATCAGCTTGTTTGTAATAAAAATTAATTTTGTATTCACTTATTAAAATTTAATTTTGTTCCAATCATAATTACAGTCCGAGTCGAACAAAAACACAACCATCTGTAGGGTTTTTAAATAACTGACGATTTAAAACCAAATAAACAAGGGCATTACCCTCTATCAGAAAAACATGACTAAAACTACACCAAATAGCTTTGATTCTCTTTCTCTGTCTCTCACGGAGAGTTAATTTAAGACGTATTCTTTCAAATAATGGAATCTGTCATGAAATTAATTTACAAATTCGGGGTTTATTTTAAAGGCTGCATCTTAAAAAAATACATTTTGATACACTATAAAACGACTTTATCATCGTTAATGAAAAAAACCTTAAAATAAACAAACTTGACATGAAATTAATGTTTTTATACCCTACACCACTCTGAGGTACAGTGTATTATAACTTTGTGCATTTGTTTGTAACATCCAAAAAGAGAATAAATAGACCCATCGTTTATTATACCGATCGACTTAGAATCCCTTTCTGTGTTGATTCACGTGGGCCAGACCGGCCCACCTGAAAAAAATTGCAAAGATACGTCAGATGTACCCCCGATACTTTTTGAACTTCTGCGTTTAAAACATTTGAGAATGAGTATTTTTACAAATATTTTGTTTGCGTTTAAAATATTTGAGAATGAGTATTTTTACAAATATTTTGTTTAAATAAATGCAATTTTAATGGGGTAATTTAGAATAATAATAAATAAATTAATAATTTTTTGTATGATGTTACTTTAAACAGCGTGTATTAACAACATATTTGTAGAATATTTTTCAAGGTTTTTACAATTTTCTGATATTCAAGGTCGCATTGATTATATCAGCTATTATCTCCCTCATATCGTAAATTTTCAAATGACAGTTGTTTTATATATTTTTATAAAAACTCAATTTTTACCTTTTAACTTACAAAACACATTAATTCTATAATAACACTAAGCAACAAAAAATTTTTTTTTGTATCCCAGACCAAACAATTATTTTTTTGTTTAGATTGAGGCATACTGTTATATAAAATCAAAACCAACAATTTTTTAATGATAAATTTTCTTTTAAAATTTTTTTATTAAAATACTATTATCGTCGAAGGTACCCTTAGTATTTGCACTATAATTTTCGGAGTATATGCCCGATAAGGTCGACTTCTACGTTAAATTGAAGCTATTAATATGGGCTACCGATGTTGGAAGTGTCTTTTTCACTTGGATACAGTGGTTTAGTAACAGTCATTAAACAAATAGGAAAAAGTAGATTTTTATAAAAAAAAAAAATTTACTGGGGCGAAAAAAAAAAACATGAAAAATAGAAAAAAATCTACAAAAATATTTTATTCTATTTTTTAAAAGTTTGCATCCTGGCAAATAAAATGTTGCCCATTTGAAAAAAAATTATGGATAAATATAGAAATTATAGCCCTTTTGGTAGAGATCAGAGAATTTCAAAAAATCTTTTTTTTAATTTCTGTTAAAATAGCGATTTTATTTGTTACTTTTATTTATATTATGTAAATTTGAGTTTATTTACATGTACAAGTTTCATTAGAAGTAATTGTGAGTTCTTTGTTGACGTTTGCAGATTTCGGAATCGGTTTCTCTAATGGGGAACCTAATATAATCTCCCATCATTCTTTCATCCCAGTGCCCTTGGTAACGCCGCTCGATGGACTTCATTTCTTGGTGAAACCTTTCGCCATGTTCGTCACTTACGTCACCAAGATTCCAGGGAAAAAGTTTAAATGAGAATGCAAGAGATGAATTTTGAGGGACATATGAGTATTTACACCTGTTGGAAAACATAAAGCGAAAAATAAGTTCAAAGAATGCGTACATATGTGTTACGAGTATATACATAAATATAGAAAAATACATTTCTTATCAATCATTAATCATTGTTTCATATTGCGGGCTTTTATTGGATCCAAGGAAATTTGAAACTACAAGCTTAAACGACCTCCATGCTTCAACTTCATCCGACGTCAAATATGATTCGAAATTTACATCTTTCATCAGTTTCCTTATTTTAGGCCCATCAAAAACGCCTTTTTGAAAAGAACGACTTTTGAATAAACTTTTTAAATATGAGAGTGAATTGCCATCTTTCCTTAAGGCTTTTACAAAATTTTTAAATAGCCCCCAGCTTAATATGCAGTTGTGGCAAAATAATGTTCTCTTTTTGGACGAGAGGTGTGTATTTTATGTTGTTTTCACCCAATGTAATGTGTTTTCTTGTTGGCCATTTCTTTCTTCTGAAATGATCTTCGCGAGCACGGCTATCCCAGAGGCATAAAAAAAGCAATATTTTGAATACCCGCCTTGCATTCTACATAACATCCCAACTACTTTTAAATCGCAACAAATTTTCCAGTCACGTTGTTCATGTTTTACGTTTTTTATCAATTTAGCCATTGTTTCGTATGATTCCTAAGTGTTGTTCCATGAACAATGGGAATCGACGGTTTCTGATTTCCGTTGTGCAAAAGTACTGCTTTCAAACTTTCTTTACTGCTGTCAACAAATAACCGCCATTCCTTTGAATTGTACATATGTTTGATTAAGTTCCTCGAACAATCCGGGAATGTCCTTGCAAAAGCGTATGTTATCTACATTTGTATAAAATTGTTTGTAAGGTATATCACGGGCTCTATAATATGATATGTTAACATCCAAATATTATGCCCAAAATATTGTACTGTTTTATCCGAGATGCAAGTAGTTCTTAGGGATCTATAAATCGAGTTTCGATTAATCGACTTTTGATTGGAAAAAGTCGAAAAGTCGAAATCGATTTTCACCAAGCAAAAAGTTGAAAAATCGATTTATCATTTCGACTTTTTTCGATTTTTATCCGACGGCGGAATATCAACCGAAATCGATTACCATTTCGACTTTTGTCGAGTTTGGCCTTACTTAAATAGACGGCGGCTTTGTACTTCTCCAACCAGTTCAAACGCTTTTTAGGAAAGAGTCGGAAAGAGCTCTCTCCAACAAACTTTGACACTCGCTTGGAAAAAATTGCCGAGTATAAATAAATATTTAAGTTGTCTGATCGGAAATTATTGCCAGAAAAATGGTGGAGAAATGCGACCCTGTGAACGTACAAGGGTGTGAACATACAATTTTGGTCTTGCAGCGTTAGCAGAACAAGTCATTGTGAGATAATTTGCAGATTGTTAGATGTGCGAAGTTTATGCATGGGACAACGGCGCAATTGTCAGAAAAGCATTTTATTGGTATCACTGTCTATAAAATATTTGTATTATCCTGCATATAAATATTTACAAAAAATATTGTAAATATATGAAATTGTATAGTTTTCTTGCACCTTTGCCTAACAATCAATCTATCATTGTCCGTACATTTGCAGCATTTTAACAGGGTTGATAACGTTGTCCAATCAGGCAATCGTGAATATTTAGTTTTAGTTGCTTGGAATCTGCGTAATGGAAAAGAAACAAAAAGGAGACAAAAATCGGTTTAAGACAAGTCGAAAAAAATCGATTTTCCAAAAAGTTGATTATCTAAATAATTGAAAAATCGAAAAATCGATTTTTACTAAATCATGAAAGTCGAAAAATCGACTTTTTGTCTCAACTATAGATCCCTAGTAGTTCTGCCTTAGATTTGGTCAGTTCCAAATCTCTCACTAGATCATTGAGTTGAAACTGAGTTAAAAGTGATGACTTCTGACTAGGGTGTCCAAAAAACCGGTTATTTCGAAAAAGCGGTTTCCGGTTTAACCGAAATATTACTTTTTTTAAAACCCGGTTTTCGGTTATTATTTTTTGTCGAAACCGGTTAACCGGTTTTTAGGCCGGTTTTTAAATAATATACGAAAGTGATTAAAATGTCACTATGTTTATTGTAAAACAAAAAACAACTAACAATCATTTGTAGGAAAAATTAGTAAACAAAAATAGATTATTATTTCGTTTATTACAGGTTTAATTTTTTGGTTTACTTTCAATAGAAAGTACTATATTTCTGAAATTACCTTAAAAAAATAATAAATCATTTAGAATGTTTTTTTTATGATAATATCTTAAAAACAGAATACAATTTAATTTAATTTTTTAAACGATTTTTCTTTTAATTGGTTATGTAACTTGACGTTGAAAAGGCTCACAAACGTTGATGTAATCAATATTAGTCCGATCGTCATTAATGCATTGCATAAGTAACACAGCTTCTCCGTTTTCTTCTTAAACTGTTCAAAAAAAGCAAAGTCATCATACAATGTTGCTTGCCTTTCGTTTTTCGATTCGGTGTGTGACATAAATCCAAAATTAAATTATTTGACTCAACAATATAACAACTTATATATCAAACCGAATCAGAGGTATCTGGCTGTTCTGTCGGGATTTAACATCGCAAAAAAGTCGAAGCTATTTGTCTTTTCGTTCTTGAGCGTATGCTTGAAGTGTTCTGTGCTTCATGGACGACTTATTGAATGCTTTGCTTTACTTCCTGACTTTATTTATTACATCATGGATATCAGGAATTAAGCCAAAATCATTTTTAAGATCAGTGAATTCATATTCACTTTCGGAATATTCAGAACAACTGTCAGAATTATCCTCCTCATCGTTGTTATTTGTTGCATATAAAACATTGTAATACATTAATTGTAAAGTACTTACCGCATGCTTCCACTACTCCATCGAGTAAGATTTACATGGCAAGAATTACACAAAATACTAGGTGTCGACGGTTCGTTCATGGTTTTAACTCGTATACCAAAATATTGCACATATATTTCTTCTATTATTTTACTAAACGCACGTCGATTTTTTTAATTACATATTTTCCGCAGATGTAGCAGAAATTGTCGGGATCATTCACACATTGAAAAGTTCTTTGCCGTTTACTCATACTTCGAAATATAACTTTGTATGTACTATTTTCACTTTGACCCATTTAGAGTGCTCCAATCGAGTCCAAATGTATGACCGACCCCCACTTAGTCAAGTCCTCAGTGAAAATCGTATTCTAGGGATCAAAATAAGAAACTTTGCCGAAGGAACCATACCTCTAAAACGAATTCTGATGTCCCGGAAAAAATCCCACTTTGACCCATTTAGAGTGCTCCAATCGAGTCCAAATGTATGGAACCCCCAGGGGGTTCCAGGGGGTGTGCCACTGGCATGGGTGGGTCGGGCCTCCAAAGTTAGTGGGGGTCGGTCATACATTTGGACTCCATTGGAGCACTCTAAATGGGTCAAAGTGGGATTTTTCAAAATTTGCCCCTACCCAAAAGTTCGACCCAAATTCCGGGACATCAGAATTCGTTTTAGAGGTATGGTTCCTTCAGCAAAGTTTCTTATTTTGATCCCTAGAATACGATTTTCACTGAGCAATGGCGACTTTTTTCCCTCCCCACAAATCGACCCGGCCTACTCTGTTTGTATCTCCGATTTGGCATATATGCACTGTATAAGCACCGATATGTATAACAATTTACAGCGAGAAGTCTCTTGATGCACTACTACACTTGAGGAAAACCATTTCAGATTTACATATATATGTTCCTTCCGATTTACGGAGTTCGACAGAAATGGGTTTCCGGTTCAGATTTACATATAGCCCCGGTATATATGCTCCTGCCCACTTAGTTTTTAAGCGCTACTTTATTCCGATCTTTATATAATTTGGCAGAAATGAGGTTTCTGATCGAAGTTTATAAAAATCTGTTTAGATTATGTACTTATATAGTCCCATTTATATAAGTACATTTTCGTATGTTATAGTCGGCCCGACCGACTTTCTGTCTTTCCTTACTGGGTTTTCTTTAATTTAAAGCCGTACATTTAAGGATAGTTAATGAATTAATGATTATCATTTGATAATGAAAATTTCTTAAAAAACATATTATTTGTCGTTGTTTTAATGAAAATTGTGCTTGAATTGATGGCAAGGTCGCCTACTTGATTTAAGCATATGTCGTCTTTTATTTTCAAACTATGGAAACGTCATAATACAATTACAACAACGGTATGATTACCGTTGTTGTAATTGCTGTGAAGTATTGAGATATCTGCTTTATAATCCATATATACACTCTAACGGAAGGATGGTTTTACACAAAAATGGTTTTACAAACATCTTGATCCGTGCCTTACGCCAGTTGTATGATTTATCGTTTGTACTTCGTCGGTTTCTATAAGTAGAACTGGAATATTTTTTCCATACATACAGGGTTTTCCAACAAGAGGTGTTATTTTGAATAACCCGGTATTTCGGTGACTGTCACTTTTGAGGCTTTTATTCTTTGACATTTGACAAGTAGAAACTGCGCCATCACTAAAAATGGAAAGATACACGATTCAACAACGCATTGAAATTATTAAAATTCGAAAATCATCGAAAAATTATCTTGACTAATGAGGCCCATTCCCACCTCGGTGGCTACGTCAACAAGTAAAATTTTCGCATCTGGGGCTCGGAAAACCCAAGAGTTATTGTTGAGAAGCCTCTCCATCCTCAACGTGTGACTGTTTGGTGCGGTTTATGATCACAATTGGCCACCGAGATCTTGTGATTTAACAACTTGCGACTTCTTCCTTTGGGGCCACGTGAAATGAAAGATAAGGTCTACGCCAACAGCCCAGCGTCGATTCAAGACCTCAAAGATGGAATTCGTGAGGCTATCGAGGACATAGGGCAGCCACTTTGCGATTTGGTTATGGAAAATTTTATGAAAAGGATATGGTCCTGTAAGCGTGGTCGTGGTGGCCATTTGGCTGATGTTGTTTTTCATTATTAACGGCATACCTTCCTCTTTATTATAAAATAAACATCCTATCATTTATCTCAAAAAATGAAATTTTTCTTTGAATACCAAAATAATTGTCGGAAACCCTTTTATTGCAGTATTTTACAAATGACATGGCAAATTCCCACACAAAACAAATGAATGCAAATAGTACAGAGATTTGCGATTCTTAAAAGTTCTAAGTACACTATTTAAAATTAAATTTTTTTCGATCACGCTCATTTTTTGTTAAACATGAACAAGGCTTACAAACCCACTTTTATGAAATTTAAAGTCTTAAGAGTACTCCAAATACGAGATTTTATAACAAAACGTTGTGAATGCGACTCCCACAATACAGATATACATTGAACAATTCAAATTTGATGAATTTTTTAATTTGTATGGAATTCCTTTAAAATGCAAATCGAATGACCTGTACTGTTTTGTGAATAACTTTTGATTGGGTTGACGGATAAACACCGAATTTTTACTGAATATAATCTGGAATATTTAAAAGAATGAAGATATCGAATTGTGGGTAAGTGAGTTCCACACGGGGCAAAATCTCGTTTTTTGATATGTATCGAAAGAAAATATATTTGGAGCACACATTTTTAAATATTAAATATTTCTAAGCAAATAAATTGTATTTGAAAATCAATAAGATTTATTTGGAATGCATATATTAATATATTACTACACAATATATTTTCAAACCAATTTTCTCAAATAAAATACGTGTTTACATAGAAATAAAATTCTTGTTTAGGAATTTCTCCAAATATATTTTGTTTAAAAAAAATTTCTAAAGCGTTGCAGATTTTATTAAAATTTAATTTTTAATTTATTTCCAGTTATATCTTATAATTTAAAATCACGTAACTAGCAATAACTTTTGCTTAAAAGCACTATTTTTTATTTTTATTTATTCCAAGTCATAATTTGTTGTCAACGTATCAAGCATACATGAAGTTTACGAACATTTAAAAATACTGAAAAAAAAATTAACTTGAATTTCTAAATACTTAAATGCAAATACATAAATATTTGTTTCTTAAATAAAAGTCCCAAATAAAAAACTTTAGGGCGGAAACAAAAATTTGTTTAGAACAACATCTTCCCAAATATATAATACTAGCGGACCCGGCGAACTTCGACTCGCCCCAATTTAACGCCTTCAGATAAACTCCAGAGTGATAATAAAACACAGATAGTTAAAATTTTAATGCGATTTGTTTAAAAGGAATCGAAATCAGTAGAGAGCGATGTGATAAACAACAAGCAACGAAGACAGAAGACAGGCAACGTACAGATGACCGTGCGAAAAACAGGGAAATTCGAGATTAATTCCACAGACTTCCTACGATTGGTTTTGAGATTTATTGATTGTCATCGCAAAAGCCAATCGTACAGGGAACTGAATCCGCTTGAATTGGAATGAAAGATCAGTTGGAATAATCGGAATTCGTGGGATAAGGACTTCCTCTCCTTTGAATTTTCCCTTGATGATCGTCGCCTGAATCACATTGTCCATCAGTTTCATAATGGACAACCGCGAACTATGCACAATTTCGGATGATTCAGATTCCGCAACATGATTATGATCGATTCCACCTTCAGCTGTAAATTATGCGGCGGAGCTCCTGGCACATCAAGCGAGTTCGATTTTACTTTGAATAATAAAATTCATGCTATTGACGTCCTTATTCTTCGCTGCTAATATTGCCCGTTCACTAATCTAATCGAGATTTGGAAACACTTTGGTGATGTGTTCCTCGTTCGACGATGTGAACTCGCAAAAATTTGCCGGGAACAATATCAATGCAGTGGAAACATCAACAGTAATTTGGCCATTGCCATGCGCCAACAGTTGTTTCGAGAATTCAAGAGCCGATGAGTCGTTCTGCAACGCGACTCTCATGTTCGTGGTCAATTTCAACTTCTTGACATTCCGCCACAAAGACCACGATTTCAGGCATGCATTAATTTCATCGGCAGTAGATTTCGGGATGACGGGAAGCCTTTGACGAAAATCTCTGGAGAGCAATATCATAGACTCACCAAATTGTCTCAAATCACGTCGTAAATCCTTCATCGTTCGGTCAACTGCCCCAGAGCTCGTTTATGCGCCATCGTGCATTCATCCGAAATTATGATTTTGCAATGCCCGCAATCCAATAAGATAACCTTACCTCTTATACTCAAACTTATTATCTGAAAAAATGTTCGAATTGATAAATATCGCGTTGAATTTTAATTGATCGTAATGCTTGTACCGTTTGCCGATGTGATACGCGAAATCAATGTAACAATACGCAAAACTCGAATGAATTGCAGCAAGAAAAATAGCACATACTCGTACATATGTTTAATAGAAAATTAATAAAAAAATTTGGATTGAAAAAGAGAGCAGTAGATAGGAACAGTAGGAATCTCGCAAGAAATAGCAATTTTCGATTTTCCCAATTTTCCGACTTTCCGGAGGGTTTTCCCAAAATTTTCTTTCGTAAAAACCTTCTCCAGGCAAATACGAACAACTAAAAAAAAATTGAGCCAAATCGGTCCAGCCGTTCTCAATTGATGAGAGCAGTAGATAGGAACAGTAGGAATCTCGCAAGAAATAGCAATTTTCGATTTTCCCAATTTTCCGACTTTTCCGGGGGGTTTTCCCAAAATTTTCTTTCGTAACAACCTTCTCCAGGCAAATACGAACAACTGAAAAAAAAAATTGAGCCAAATCGGTCCAGCCGTTCTCAATTGATGAATTACTATACATTTTTCACACCATTTTTATACCCTCACTTTAGTGTGACGAGGGTATATATCATTTGCTACGGAAAAAAGTGTAACACGTCGAAGGAGTGACCTAAGACCCCAAGTATGTTCGGAGGAAATCCGTTTTGGGTCATTTTAAGTCGAATGAGCAATGTCCGTCCGTCTGTCTGTCCGCTGGCTGGTGCGCACGATAACTCTCGAAAGGAGTAACCGATTGACCTTAAATTTGGTATGTGGTAATATTTTTTTCTATCTCCGGCTAAGTTCGAAGATGGGCCATATTGGTCCACTCCTTCTAGTACCTCCCCCACAAAGGGTTAAAATGTTGTGAAATATTGATTCTTTAATAACTGCTATACTACTTATTCGAATCTTTTGAAATTCCACACATAGTATTAGCTTATTAGTCGTTATCAACTCGAGAAAAATGGGCGAAGTCGCCACGTCCCTTTTGGTACCTCCCACACAAATGCACCATTTTGCACCAAATGTTAACAGCTTATAACATTAATAACAGTGTATAAAAATACTTGAAATTTTGTACAGTATTATGCTTTTATATTGGCTACAGTCCAGGGAAAAATGGATGTTGTTGTCACGCCCCTTTTGGTACCTCCCACACAAATGCACCATTTTGCACCAAAAGTTAACAGCTTATAACATTAAAACCAGTGTATAAAAATACTTGAAATTTTGTACAGTGTAATGTTTTTATAGTGTCTATAGCCCTGTGAAAAATGGGCGTTATTGCCACGCCCCTCTTTGTACCTCCCACACAAAATGCCCAAATCATACCACAATTTAATGTCTCATAACGTTTATACCAATGCACATAAATGCTTCTAAGTCGTCACCGTGCAATGAATTTAAAGTATCTAATGTTCAGCAAAAAAAAGGTGTATTTCATAAACCCCTTCTGGTACCTCCACACAAATTGACAGAATAATTCGAGTAATATTCAATATTACATTACTCACAGAGTGAGGGTATACCTTAGTCGGTTTACCCCACTGAAACTTTCTTACTTGTTATATATATAGATTTGGGTGTGCCAAATATAATATATTTCGAGTGTACCCTAAACAGTTGTATATTTCAAGCAGAATATGTTTGGGGCAATATACTGCAGAAGCGTTTTTTCAGCGTATTGATTTTCATAATTCCATACCAAAACTTTTTGCTGGAAACATAATATGTTTAGGGTACACTGCAATTATATATTATTAAACGCACACAAGAATTATATGTTTGGGAGGATCTTCTAAACAAAAATATGTTTTTATCCAAATATATTTTTTATTTGGAACTAATTTGTATTTAAACACATTTATTGGCAATGTGTTTTTTTTACCAAATTTTAAAGGTATGTTTTCTGATTTTCAGATTGCAATTTATAGGGCAATTTTTTAGAAATTTTATATGTTTGTAAAATTAGATTCAAATTTAAATAATATAATCCCGCGTAACTATAATTTGCATTGATGGGTTGGATTTATAAATTGCACTGTAAAAGAATAGCTAATGCTACTTATGACATTCTTAACTATAAAGTTTAACAGGAATCTAAGTTCGAAGATGGGCCATATAAAAGAATTAAAACTAAATTTCAAAAAAGTCAGCAAATTTTTCAAAATCTTTTTTAAATAAAATATATTTGGAAAACTTCTTAAACTATAACTTTTTTTGCGTGTAAACACATATTTTATTTGTGAATGTCACTTCGCAAATACATTTTGTTCTAATATATTAATATACCCCAAACAAAATTTCTTTATTTTCAAATAAAATTTCTTTGTTCACAAATATATAATTTTTAAAAAATTTTGATTTCACATATATTTTCTTTCAATTCAAACATATCAAAAATGGCGGAATACCTGGAGAACTGTTTCAACTAAATTGTTTATACTTTTTGTGGATGTCTTCGATGAATAGGAACAAATATTGATTATTTTGTATCTGCAGTTCTATGACGACTAGAATAGTACAATGTGCGTGATGGGAGTGTCTAATTTGTATATGGACAAAGCGAGTCAGCCTTAACATAACATTTAATCGAAATGGTACAGAAATGAGAAGTTCTAAAATTAAAGACTGGGACAACGAAGCGTTATATTTAGGAAAATGACATTGATTTGGCGACAAGGAAAATAAATCATTGGTATTTCATACTGTCACTAAAGAAAATTTATCTCGAAAGAACTCTTTAATTCACCTGCTAAGCAAATGAAAATAAATTTGGCTTGCTCTAAACGTGAAAGTCTACGCACACAAAGTCAAAGAAAAAGTAAAAGATTTCATACAAATTTGGGTTTCTCTATATCGAAGAAACTGCCATGTGTACGAACGAAATGTCAAAAAACATTCTCTTTCTGTTTTGTGTTCGACTCGAACTTATTGATGGTTTGGCTTAAGTTCATGTATTATTTAAAAACGCACCGTATCATATTATAATAAAGGTCAACAATAAATAATTAAAATAAATTTTATTGTTTGTCGCTTGCTTGCAAAAGTGGAAAAAACTACTGAAAATAATCGTAACAATTAACAATCTAAATACTATATACAGAAGTAAACATAGCAGCAGCTCGCTGATTACTTGGAGGAAAATCCTAAGTGCATGTTTGTTTTTCACAACCACAACAAGAAATAACCACATATTGCTAAACAAAATCCGCGCTTATAAGCTTTGTAACATATACATGAGCGGTGTCATTATTATTGACTAAACTTTGGCTATCGCGTAAGCCTTACCATGTGCAATGCCTCAGAAATTTTAAATCATCACGCTGCTCACCCCATGTAATTTGTATTGTAACGGCGCACAATGGGAAAAAAGGGGTAAATACGCGCGCATAGCATTATTTTCTATCTCATGACTATACCGTTAGAGATAGAGTCCTACGGTTTGGACCCTTTTCAAGAGAATTGTTTGGAGAAGAAATTGGTGTACCCAGATTTTATTTTACTGTTACCATGTATCGCACAGTGAGGCTACAAAAGCGACGTTGTGGAAATTAGTGTGAAAATCAGAATATCGTATCAACTTCAGTGATCTTGATTTTATATTAAAGCTGACAAAATTTAGTTCAAAATCTATTTGAGTTACTTAATTGTGTGTTGCAGCGTTTTAAATATATAGACCATTGAAGTTCAAACATATTTTTGTGAAAATTGCGTTAAAAGTCTACAAAACCGGGCAATGTTTTTGAAATTGGAACCAAAACAACATAAATAGGATAAAATTGCAGTCTGCAATATGTTTGAAAGCTGAAGTTTTGCACTAATGCAATTACACAATGGGTCGTCGACTGTTAATAAGAGAAATGTTGAATTAAA
Organism: Eudasyphora cyanicolor; assembly: GCA_963930755.1. Lineage (NCBI taxonomy): Eukaryota > Metazoa > Arthropoda > Insecta > Diptera > Muscidae > Eudasyphora > Eudasyphora cyanicolor. The sequence goes on from OZ005737.1 coordinate 100,746,513, forward strand.
AACAAAAAAATAATCGGTCCACCCTAATATACATAAACTGCAGAAGCGTTAGCTATATTTTTATAGTTTTTGTAGAAGAAGTAAACTATAAAAAGTACACATATAATCATAATAATATTAAATAGATCGATAATTTTGATCGCAGAACTCTACAAACTTGCAACCGGACTTGTACCGGTCTTATTTATTATCCGATTTTGGCGAAATTTCGTAAAAGTTATTTTTTGGAATCAAGAAAATAGGTCCATATGTTTCGGGAAAATCGGTTCATAGATTTTCTTTATTTAAAGTAAAAAAAGCACATATTTAAAGTACAAAAATCGGCCATAATCGCAAAAAGTCGCAGATATACTAGGTACCGTTGGATTCACCACTAAGTCACCTCACTTGTCTATGTCATATCGTAGTGATCCAAAAAAGTTGTATTCCATTAACTGCGGATAATTTTTTTGAAAAACAAAAAAAACGGTATTTTTGCTTTGAAATATCTCTTTATTTAAAGACGTTAAAAATACGTTTTATACACAAAAATTTAGATGAATATAACCTTATTATATGTTACAAGTCCGGTCGCATTTCACCAAGAAACGAGAATTTTACAAGCATTTTAGTATATACATTTTATCATCGCAATTTTATTTGCATTTATTAGTAAAAAAGACACATTTGAAAGGTCATAACTCGGAACAATAAAACATCATTCCCAAAAAACTGATTTTTAAAAGTTGTTTTCAAAGTCCTATGCGCGCATATTTCCCATCGTGCGGCGCTACTCTTTTATTTCCCATCGAGTTTGGGCGAAATGCCAATAAAATCAGAAGCAACGTCTACGGGATTTTTATGCATAAATTCTGTGTTGGGTTACAATAAGGTGGGTAGTTTTCCCTTAACCAATTAATTAATCCAATTATCAAAAAATTGGTCTGAGACGCGTTTAATTTGTAATACGAGTTTATTTGTACCCGAAAACATTCATATACGATCCATGGTGGAGGGTATATAACATTCGACATGGTCTTTACTTTTTCCAATTTGTACAAACGATTCCCAAAGGAAATATTAATTTACATGCTAAAGTGTTATAGTGATGAACAAAAATGAAGGTCCCATCCTAGTATACATGGCCATTTCACTGCAATCATCACGTTTCAGAGTTAAAAACTCGGCACCGTTTAACAAACAATCAGCAACAGAATCAACAATTACGCCAATCTTACTTCAATCAAGATTCGACTAAATGGACATCTCCATCCAAAAATAAAGCAAACGTTTCGATAAAGCATACATATGTACGGAGTATGAGACGGATAAGCTTAAAGTGAACAAGTAAAAGCAATGTTAAGTTCGGCCATGCTGAATCTTATATACCCTCTACCGTGGTTGGCATATGAATGGTTTCCGAAACAAATAAACTCATATTACCAATATTCATCCCGATTTGTTGAAAATTGTGGTTTTTGTTGCGTTAAAATGTTAAATGCATGGGGGCTATATCAAAACATGGACCTACGACTACCTCTGTTGGTTTGAAAGTTTCCGGATATAAATAAACCTAAATTACAAATTTTCAGCCCGATCAGTTTAATCGTATGCTATATATGGGTGCATATCAAAAAATGGACCGATATTGCCCATGTTGAATCCCATATTACCTGCAGCTATAAAATATATAATTACAAAAGTCGGACGGCCCATGTTTTGTCGTATCGGTTGTCTGGTTAAGAAACGTCCGAATTATTTCCATTTTTTTTAATTCCTTTCACTGTGCGTTGGTGGATTTTAACATCAGCAAAGTTATCTAACTTCCCAAAGAAAAAGGTTGCATACCGCCTTCTTCTCGACAGCAGTGCGTTCGAAATGGAATGTATGCAGTTCCTGATTGTATGCAGTTCCTGACTAGTGTTGCCGTAAAGACGTTATCTCTCTAGAAGAGCTTGCAGGTCGCTAGAGGCGTGTCCACATATTTCAGTTCCCCTAGAGCGTGTATGGTAGTTCCTAGTCTTGCAATTTCATCTGATTTGCAGTTCCCTGGTATGTTCATGTGGCGTATCGGTTGTCTGGTTAAGAAACGTCCGAATTATTTCCATTTTTTTTAATTCCTTTCACTGTGCGTTGGTGGATTTTAACATCAGCAAAGTTATCTAACTTCCCAAAGAAAAAGGTTGCATACCGCCTTCTTCTCGACAGCAGTGCGTTCGAAATGGAATGTATGCAGTTCCTGATTGTATGCAGTTCCTGACTAGTGTTGCCGTAAAGACGTTATCTCTCTAGAAGAGCTTGCAGGTCGCTAGAGGCGTGTCCACATATTTCAGTTCCCCTAGAGCGTGTATGGTAGTTCCTAGTCTTGCAATTTCATCTGATTTGCAGTTCCCTGGTATGTTCAAGTGGCCATGTGAGAATATGCAAAGAAAACGTATGCGTTCTGCTCAAAATTCTGATATAGAACACGCTCTTTTGCAATGGTTCATGACACAAAGAAATAATAATGCTATTGTAACAACTTCCATACTTCAAATGAAGGCAGAGGAAATAGCGCAACTGCTTGGAAAGGATTTTAATTGCACTGAAAGTTGGATCTACCGTTTTCGAGAGCGCCATAACATAGTTTAAAAATCAAAATTCCAACTAGGACAGAAACCTTGAGTGCGGTGCACACATTAAAACAGTATTTACGATTTGGGGGTTCTGATATATCAGAGAGTTTATATAGTTCCGTTGAAATTATTGAAAGTAAATTATTAAAAGAAATTCTTGTAAATAGAAAACAAACCACAATTCTAAACTATTTCCAATCTCAATAAATATGAATATACATGATAAAAAAAAACTTAGAAATATTGTGTACACTTATTTGGATACAACGACGTTCGGTTATAACGACGTATAATTTCGGTCCCTTGGCGGTCGCTATAACCGAATTCTACTGTATTTCATATTTGAATTTTAGGTTGTGTGGGCGGTGCCACGCCCACTGTCGCTATCACCCCAGTTTTCACCTACATGACGCGTAATGGCACCAAGGTCACACATACCCAATTTTGAGAATTTTGCTACTATAGTATTCGAAATATTTCATATTTGAATTTTAGGTTGTGTGGGCGGTGCCACGCCCACTGTCGCTATCACCCCAGTTTTCACCTACATGACGCGTAATGGCACCAAGGTCACACATACCCAATTTCGAGAATTTTGCTCCAATAGTATTCGAAATATTTCATATTTGAATTTTAGGTTGTATGGGCGGTGCCACGCCCACTGTCACTATCACACCGGTTTTTGGCTCCATGATAGGTACTGGTACCAAGGTCACACATATCGAATATCGAGTATTTTGAACCAATAGTACCCAAGATATTCCACTGTTAAATTTTACGTTGTATGGGCGGTGCCACGCCCCTTTGTCCAATCAAAACCGAACATAGCTACGAACCTTTCACACACCAAAAGATATTCTCATGTAAAAATTCAGCAAAATCTGTTCAGCCGTTTTCGAGTCCATCGCGTACCAACGAACACCATTTCATTTTTATACCCTACACCACACTGTGGTACAGGGTATTATGACTTTGTGCATTTGTTTGTAACACCCAAAAGGAGAAGAGATAGATCCATTGTTTATTATACCGATCGACTTGTAATCACTTTCTGAGTCGATTTAGCTATGTCCGTCTGTCTTTCCGTCTGTAGATGTATTCTTGTAATCAAAGTACAGGTCGCAATTATGGCCCGATCTTGACGAAACTTTACACATATCTTTTTTTTGGCCCAAGGACGATCCCTATTTAATTTGGTTAAAATCGGTTCAGATTTGGATATAGTCCCCATATATATGTTAGCCCCGATTTGACATGTAAGCGCTGTAAAAACTTTATTTTATATCCGATCAGTATGAAATTCAGCAGAAAGAGGTCTCTTATTATATTAATGAACACTGTTAAATTTGGAAGAAATCGGTTCAGATTTAGATATAGCCCCCATATATACGTTACCCCCGATTTCACATGTAAGCACCGTAAAACATTTATTTTATATCCGATCAGTGCGAAAGTCGGCAAAAAGAGGTTTCTTTCTACATGAAGGAATACTGCCAAATTCGGAGAAACTCGGTTTAGATTTAGATATAACACCCATATATATGTTACCCCCGATTTGACCTGTAAGCGCTGTAAAAACTGTATTTTATATCCGATCAGTGCGAAATTCGGCAGAAAGAGGTTTCATATTACATGAAGGAATACTGCCAAATTCGGAGAAAATCGGTTCAGATTTAGATATAGCTCCCATATATATGTTACCCCCGATTTGACATGTAAGCGCTGTAGAGACTGTATTTTATATCCGATCAGTACGAAATTCTTCAGAAGGAGGTCTTTTTACATGAATGAGTATTCAGGGAAGATCGGCTCAGATTTATATTAAAGCTCCATATATATGTTCCTCCTGATTTTGTATCAAACCGCTATAGAAGTTGTATTTTACTTCCAATCATTAAAATTTTCTAGAAAGATGTTTCTCAAGTTAGGAACGAGTATTGCTTAATTTAGCGAATATCGTTTCAGAATTAGATAATATGTTTCTACCCATTTACCAATTATTCCAAATTATTATGGCAATGACCCTTATCGCATTGTTAGGGAGGTGTAGGGTATTATATAGTCGGCCCCGCCCGACTTTCTGCCTTTCCTTACTGGTTATATATATAGATTACCTTTTAAATCTAAATCTAAATGTTCTTGGATAAATAAGTTCTACCCAACTAAATTAAAAAAATTATTGAATGTGATATACAGCTTCCATAGTTTTACAAGGCCAAATCTAAAGAAACATTTATATCTGGGGAATATCGACCTTCCTTGAGTGAAAGAGTTCTTATTGCCTAATTTTAGCAGGATCGTATTGAAATTTCGACCTGTACTTAACGAACAACTTAAGATGGACAGCTAGTGATTCTGAGTAAAACGGCATATTTTAAGGTGTGTCTAGCTGTAGTATTTTCTCCAAATCTGCCAAAAGGCAAATTTATAACCTCCTGTGTTGAGGGTATAATAATAACTAACGAATAAACTGGTTGCCTGAAGCGAACACAATATCTAAAAATTGCGTTATATTAAAACAGAGGCAGTGATGGATGAAAATTTTGATCATGATTTCATGTTGAATTATCTTATTAGTTGCAAGTTGCAAGTCAAGCGTCGATAAATAAATAATAAAATTTTATTTAATTACTGGTATTGAATACCTACTTTTTGTGTGTTTTTTAACAAAGCTATATCTTATTTTCAATAACATGAATTCACGTCTTAGTAGAAATATAATTTCAGAAATTTATGTTATTTAACTGCCGGAGTCGGAGTCGAATGATTTTAAAATCCGACTGCGAGAGTCGGAGTTTGGCTCGGCTCCACATCCCTGGTATATTCATTTTGTCACTCCGTTTGTAACACCTCTAAATATTGATCTGAGACCCCATAAAGTATATATATTCTTAATCGTCATAAAGTTCTGAGACGATTTAGCCATGTCCGACTGTCCGTCTGTTGTAATCACGCTACAGTCCGAATTATAGAGCTAGTTTGATCAAATTTGGTAGAAATATTTCTTATAGTTGCAGGTTGTTTGGGATTGCAAATGGGCCATGTCGGACAATGTTTTGATATAGCTCCCCTATAGAGGTCGATCCAAAATACGGGTTTGAGCCACATTTTTAAAGCAATAGATACCACATTTTTAAAGCAATTTAGCTGAAACTTTGACCATCCTCTGTATATTTTGACCGTCCTCCATTCACTTGCGATCCATGGTGGAGGGTATATAAGATTCGGCATGGCAGAATTTAATCCGTCTGGCTAAAAATACTGTAAGGTAAATTTCAGAACCATAGCTTTTATAACTTCACCGTGGTGGTCAGTTTATGATTTAAATAAAGGATAACGAACTTTCAAACATTTGGTTAGTGTAGTTTTGAGGAAATGGTTATAACATTTTCATTCAACTACTTTCCTCGGATGTGTCAGGTATGTTGGAACTTCAAAACGATTTCTACGTATTCTGTAGTATGCACCATGCATAAATAGTTACAAATTAAATTGAAATTATCTCGGATGTTTTTACTGAGGCTATGGTTTGAAAACATCGTATAGTCAAAGGGATACAAATCAAGTTGGTGTGAACGGAATAATTCCAAAACAAATTATGGTGGACCCCTTTTGAATAGAAGCGCTCGACTTGAAAACAACTTACCTTATTCATTTGTTGGGGATTAACGTCGCTCAAAAATTTCTTATTCGCTATGAGTTCGAAGCTGTTATTTTTCAGTACAGATTCCATATGAGAAATGTATTCTGTATATTTTTGACCGTCCTCAGTCAGGGCCGCTACTCGTTTGAATCCAAGTTCTTTCATCAAACTGATGTAAAGGTCCTCATATTGGCGATTAGAGCCAATTGTACGAAAGAAGAATGGATATGCCTGTCTATCGATGAATGATGCCCCCTCTGCAGAGTATGACATGACAGCCATATTGGTATGGCGCGATATACCAGCAATAGGTTCAACCGTCTCACTGCAAGCTGGACCCAAAACACCCACAACTTCCGGATCATTGAAGTAATGAATGAATGTCCTCATCACAATGTCAGCCTTGCACTCTCCGTCATTCTCAAGAACACGAAAATTGTAGTTGCTCAGGATACTTTTGCTCTCGTTGATTGCATATCAGATGAATATGGAACTGTTCATCTATATTAGGGATGTAACGAAATTATTCGCATCATTTTAAAATTCGCTTTCGCATTCGCAAAAACCATCTTTGGATTATTCGCTTTCGCAAAAATATATTTCAGTAGTCGCTTCCGTTTTATTAAAGTGTTAAATCTCCTTATTCCCTTCACACAATTTGAATATATGTACTTGAATATCCTGGAAAAGTATCAATTCAGTTCCTTAAATTTGTTGGTACTAAGGCTCTAACTATTATTCGCATTCGCTTTCGCAAAAATGCATATTTCACTATTCGCATTCGCAAGAAATATATTTCAATATTCGCTTTCGCATTCGCTAAAGCCACTTTCGTTACATCTCTAATCTATATCGTTAACATATCTGCGATAGTCGAGGGGAGTTTTTTAATTCAGGAATATAGCTTCCATGGATTTGATAGTTTGAAATATTAATACCGACTTTTTTCGGAACATTAATTTTCAGCCACTCACACCTCTTTAATATCTAAGATTTTATTGCCTGATAAACACTACAGTGGCAGACTTTTTGCAATGGATAGCTCAAGTTCCTCAGAAAAGGCATCAAAGTTCACTTGGTTTTTGAGTTTGGAACCATCTATATTAAAGTTAAAGAATCTCATGGAATACGACCATTTCACTCTAAGAGTTGCACTTCTATAGTGTCTAGCGGTATTAAATGTAGTACCCAATCCATCGATTAAAAAGGGAAAATTGTGTAAATCCAAATTCCAATTGTCCAACGAAAAATCCTATAAATCGAAATAAAAGCAGAATAGCGTAACAATGCATTAAATTAACAAATTCAAAAATATACTAAGCAGAAAATAAATATTTCAACTCATTCAGTCACTCCTTTCCAGAGTGAACGTTTGCACCAGCCTTCAAAGAGTCGGGCTGATATTCATTACGAGTATTTAATATTTTTTTATTCCATGGAAAACCAATATTGAAATTTTAAATATGTGTTTTTTTAAATGGAGCGAAAACTATTCTTTTTCGGGATATTTAGGTATTAATGTATACCATTTAAATTTGATATTCCGTTCAAAAGTTACATGCTTACTTGAAGATAGGTTAATTTTACACAAAAAATATAGTTGCTTATTTTGGTACCTGTAAAACCTAAACCTATATATGGACAAACGGTAAAAGGCCATAAGTGACACATTGACGCGTTCAATCGCGTCAGGTATCCAAATGATCATTTTCGGGTTGTATTACTATGGAATTTGTTTTATTGTATTTATTATTTAATGCATTCATCGTCACTGGATAATATTTCGGTTATTTCCTTTTCGGCCACTGCTTAATTAGGGACTAGTTCAGATGGTATCGATGCGCAAGTAAAGGTTTTACAGCCTGTTTCTGTAACTTAAAATTTTGCTTTCGTTCGACTGCCAGACGACAAACAGCTGATTTGGGTTGCACTAACTACCATCACAACGACAAGTCGCACGATAATGAACTCGTACGAAAACGTAATCATTTCAGTGTAAATTTTGGTTTCTCTATCTCTCTCTGCTGTCATCTGGGCGAACACAAATGTCAGATCGAGTCACTTTATTTTATTTGTCGACTGATAGGAACAATGACAAAAAAACGTTATTAAGAGCAAAAAATAAGTAGATAATAATATAATTATGTTAAAAACAATTAAATAGTACTAAAATTGTATACATATGTTTACATATTTAAGCATAAAGAAGTCAACATTGGCAGCTCCCTAAGACGGTAAAAACATCATCAGGGCACAATGAGAGAGACGTGAGAGAGAGAAAGAAATGAGAGTGTTGGATCAGCTCAGCTGACCCACCCAGGGTTGATTTTTAGCCACCGCTAGTGTAAAGGATACAAAGATGTATTTTCTAAGGTCGACCATACAAAAAAGTGTGCTTTTTTAGACCGGAAGTTGTTAAATTATTGATCTGGCAATAACATTATTTTCCAATTGGTAAATTGTTAACGTCGTTGACGTAAGGCCATGCGAACGAACGAAGGAGCCTTAGAGAAACCAAATTCCAGACGAAAGTGAGTGACTGGTTTTCGTTCGCAGAGACTTTCGTTAGAAATACAGAAACAGGCCGTTAATTAACAACTGAGTAGATGTATTGTTTAGTTATTCATAAACCTTTTGATATTGTGCTAAGCCTTGCGTAATATATCTTCCGAATTCGACCGCTTGAGAGCTAAATTATTTATTTTCAAAATACGAATGAATATTGAGTTTTCATTAAATATTGAATTTGTATCCTAAATTTGTGTCAAAAAAGTGTTGATATTATCTAAAGCCATGTGATCCACATCATTTGATTTATAAAAACAAATTATGGAACTGAACTGCTGATCATTTTATGCAGGTTTCTTTGATATTTTTGCCATATTATTACCATTCATGTCAATACAAATCAAATGTTTAATTTAATTATACCTTTCTCCACTCTGTGTTACAAGGTATTAATAGTTTGGTTCGGATGTTTGTAATGTCTAAAAATACTGGAGCTCACCTTAAGTATGCCGAATCACTAGCTGATTCGATTTTATTAGACAATTATGACATTTACAAAGTTTCAAAAATATCGGTTTAGTTTTATATATTGGCCCAATCTATATATATATATAAAGAAGAATGTGTGTTTGTTTGTTGGTTTGTTTGTTTGTACCGTATAGACGTCTAAACGGCTGGACCGATCTTCTTGAAATTTTCACAGAATGTACATGTGTGGGGCGTGGTGAAAATAGGGTACATGAATTTTCGATATACCAAGTGGGCGTGGCCACGTCCACATAAGACAAATTTTGAAATTAAGATATCGTGCACAATTTGTTATCGAGTGCGTTGTACTTTTGTGCACATGTATCTGGTGGTAGTCTACGCAATTGGTCCAAAAATGGGCGGAATCGGACCAAAGGGCGTGGCACCGCCCATAGAAGCCAAATTTTGAAATTAAGATATCTTGCACAATTTGTTACCGAGAGTGCTGTAATTTTGTACATATGTATCTGGTGGCAGTCTACATGATTGGTCCAAAAATGGGCGTAATCGGACCAATGGGCGTGGCACCGCCTATATAATTCAAATTTTGAAATTAAGATATCTTGCACAATTTGTTAGCGAGAGTGCTGGAATTTTGTGCATATGTATCTGGTGGTAGTCTACGTGATTGTTCCAAAAATAGCCGGGATGGGACCAAAGGGAGTGGCCCTGCCCATATAAGCCAAATTTTGAAATTAAGATATCGTGCACAATTTGTTATCGAGAGCGTTGTACTTTTGCGCACATGTATCTGGTGGTAGTCTACGTAATTGGTCCAAAAATGGGCGGAAGCGGACCAATGGGCGAGGCCCCGCCCACATAAGCCAATTTTGAAAATGATATATCTTGCACAAATTTGTAGCGAGAGTGCTGTAATTTTGTGCATATGTATCTGGTGGTAATCTACGTGATTAGTCCAAAAATGGGTGGAAGCGGACCAATGGGCGTGGCACCGCCCATATAATTAATATTTTGAAATTCAGATATTTTTCACAATATGTTAGAGAGAGTGCTGTAATTTTGAACATATATATCTTGTGGTAGTCTACGTGATTGTTCCAAAAATAGCCGGGATCGGACCAAAGGGCGTGGCACCGCCCATGTAAGCCAAATTTTGAAATTAAGATATCTTGCACAATTTCTTATCGAGAGTGCTGTAATTTTGTGCACATGTATCTGGTTGTAGTCTACGTGATTGGTCCAAAAATGGCCGGGATCGGACTAAAGGGCGTGCCCGGCCCATATAAGCCAAATCTTAAAATTAAGATATCTTGCACAATTTGTTAGCGAGGGTGCTGTGATTTTGTGCATATGTATCTGGTGGTAGTCTACGTGATTGGTCAAAAACTGGGAGGAATTTAGCGAGAGTGCTCTTATTTAATGGAGATGTTTTTGGTGGAAGTAATCGTGATTGGTTCAAAAATGGACGGAATCGGAAATCTAAATCTGGGGCAACGAAGTGAACCGGGTCCAGCTATATATATACATATACATGGATGTGTGTATGATACGTATGGACTCCAAAACGTCTGGATCGGTTTTGATGACATTTTCAGGCAAAGTTCAGATAAGCCTAGAGGGTGACATAGGCTTTATAAGTTCTTGATTGAGGGGGCGTGGGTCCGCCCATATAAGCCAATGTTTTTAGTGATTCCTACTGTCCGTACCTACGAATAGATTAACGAGATACCTACTGTCGCTATCTACATGAACCATGTTTTGATAAATGGACGGCAACGGAAATCTGAAGTCTGGGGCAACGAATTGGACCGGGTCCAGCTAATATATATATATATGTACATCCAGATTTGCCATCTACGCGGTATAGCCACACCTTGCATCAAATCTTTAAGAAATTTGATACAGGGAAGTTGTCCGCGCCGATAATAAACCTTGCTAAATTTGAAGAAAATTTGTTTAGATTTAGAGATGACTCTACTCATATGTGGACATTTTAGAAGATAACAGTTTTTTGAACCAATAGAGAAAGTTGCCAAATTTTAAGAAAATCGGTTCAGATTTATATATATCTCCGGAAAATACTTATATTCAGATTTTTAATATATGCGCTAGAAGTAAAAAATAATAAAAAAAATATATACACATCATTACACTGTGCCCGAAATGGATACTCAGGGGTGATTTTGAAGTGGAAGACTTTGGAATACACGCTTCAGTCCAAAGATCGAAATAAAGGGAACATTTGGAGAATTATCTCGCAAAACAGTCATCCTCTCTTCTCAACCCTTTACCCTGAAAAATTTAAATCAAGTCTTACCATATGTTAACGTCATACAAATCTTCATTTTTACTGGGAGTCTTTGAGAAACATATTCCTCCCGAAATCCGACTACAGCCTTTCCCTATAGGTTTTTTAAAAAGCAACTTTTAATGAATATGATATCAAATCAAAGATAGTACTGAGTTTTGTGGTGAAACCGATACAAAATACATGGTCATATATACAGTTCCAGTAGTCAGTCACACTCAGTGACTGTCAGTATAGTTTCCAAATTAAATGTTTTCAATTTTTATTCGTTTCTCTTAAAAAAGCGGGTTTTATTAATATATTGATTTATACGAAACTCTAAAATATCGTGTAATTAGTATCGTGTACATCGAGGGATAGGTGTATAACATAAACAGCCTGTTTCTGTAACTTACAAATTTGCCTTCGTTCGCCTGTCAGAAGACAAACAGCTGATTTGGGTTTCATTAACTACCATCACAATGACAAGTCGCACGATAATGACGTAACGTAATCATTTCAGTGTAAAATTTGGTTTCTCTATCTCTCTTTGCTATCATCTGGCGAACACAAATGTCAGATCGAGTCACGTTATTTTATTTGTCGACTGGTAGGAACAATGACAAAAAAACGTAATTAAAAGCAAATATAAGTAGATATTAATATAATTATGGCAAAAACATTTAAATAATGATAAAATTGTACACATATTTAAGCATAATGAAGTCAACATTGACAGCTCGCTAAAATAGAAAAAAACATCAGTGCACAATAAGAGAGAGAAACAAAAGAGAGTCTTGATTCAGCTCAGCTGACCCACCCAGGGTTGATTTTTGGCCACCTCTAGTGTAAAGAGTACATAGGTGTATTTACTAAGGTCGACCACACTTTTTTAAACCGGAAGTTGTGAAATTATTGATCTGGCAATTACATTATTTTCCAATTGGTTAATTGCTAACGTCATTGACGTAAGGCCAGGCGAACGAACGAACCTTAGAGAAACCTTATTCCTGACGAAAGTGAGTGACTGGTTTTCGTACGCATAGACTATTGTTCGAAATACAGAAACAGGCCGTAAGTGATTCAGTTGGTGTCGTTCTCAGCGCACCAGTGATACATACAAATATCAGCCATGCGCTGAACTTTGTTTAGTATCAGGTATACAGCTCTACCATATTCTTATGTGTTATTTTCAAATCAAAAAAAGGATAATCAAACGTGATTATAGGGTGATCCATTTCAAGGTTCCCTACTTTTTTAAAGAAAAAAACACAGAAAATTCAAATTGAATGGGGAATGTTTATTATCATTTGAAAGAACTTTCTTTATCATTTATTTTTTGAAGATTATGTCTATCAAATGCTGGCCGCGGCTACGTCTCAGATGGTCCATCCGTTGAGTCCAATTTTCGATGACTCGTTCGAGCATTTCGACTGGTAACTGGCGAATGACACGCGTGATGTTTTGCTCCAAGGCTTGAATCGAACTTTAGACTTTACTTTTGTTTGATATTTATCTATGTTGGTTTTTTGTGTGTTTTTTTATTAAAAAAACACAGAAAAAAGACAACATAGACATCGAGCTCATTTTGGATAAATATCAAACAAAAATAAAAACACAGGTCGAATATACAAAATTACACACTCAAAACTTTAGACTTTACTCGTATATCCCCACAGGAAAAAGTCTAACGGTGTGATACCACACGATCTTGGTGGCCACTCGACCGGCCCAAAACGTGAAATTATCTGCTCACCGAAGTGTTCTCTCAATAAATCCTTTGATTGATGCGATGTGTGGGAAGTGGCGCCGTCTTGTTGAAACCAAATGTCGCACGATGGGAAAATATGATGAAATATGCGCGCATAGGACTTTGAAAACAACTTTCAAAATTCAGTTTTTTGGGAATGTTGTTTTATTGTGGATAACATTTAATGAAAATACCTTAAAATTTTATGAGAATATATATCTGGGCTATTCCGAGTTATGATCTTTCAAATATTGTCTTTTTTACTAATAAATGCAAATAAAATTACGATGATAAAATGTATATACTAAAATGCTTGTAGAATTCTCCTTTCTTGGCGAAATGTAAAAATACAGTTTTTTTGTTTTTCAAAAAAATTATCCACTGTAAATGGAATACAACTTTTGTGGATCACGTGGGATCACTACGATATGACATAGAGAAGAGAGGTGACTTAGTGGTGAAACAAACGGTACCTAGTTTATCTGCGACTTTTTGCGATTATGGCCGATTTTTGTTCTTTAAATATGTGCTTTATTTACTTTAAATAAAGAAAATATGTGTGGGAGCTACATCTATCTATGAACCGATTTTCCCTAGACATATGGACCTACTTTCTGGGTTCAAAAAAATAACTTTTACGAAATTTCGGCAAAATCTGATAATAAATTAAAACCGGTACAGGTGCGGTTGCAAGTTTGTAGAGTTCTACGATCAAAATTATCGATCTAATTAATATTATTATGATTATATGTGTAATTTTTATAGTTTACTTCGTATACAAGAAGAAAAATAGTTAAACGCTTCTGCAGTTTATGTATATTAGGGTGGACCAATTATTTTTTTGTTTTAATTTAACTTTTCTCTTGTTAACTGTCGACGACCCATTGTGTAATTGCATTAGTGCAAAACTTCAGCTTTCACAAATATTGCAGACTACAATTTTATCCTATTAATGTTGTTTTGGTTTCAATTTAAAAAACATTGCCCGGTTTTGCAGACTTTTAACGCAATTTTCACAAAAATATGTTTGAACTTCAATGTTCTATATATTTAAAACGCAGCAACACTAAATTTTGTCAGCTTTAATATAAAATCAAGATCACTGAAGTTAGTACGATATTCTGATTTCCACACTAATTTCCACAACGTCGCTTTTGTAGCCCCACTGTGCGATACATGGTAACAGTAATATAAAATCTGGTTACACCAGTTTCTTCTCCAAAGAATTCTCTTGAAGATGGTCCAAACCGTAGGACTCTATCTCTAACGGTATAGTCATGAGCTAGAAAATACTGATATGCGCGTGTATTTACCCCTTTTTTCCCATCGAGATCACAAGCTTCAATTTCAGGCAGCAAATAGTCGGTTATCATGGCACGATAACGGTCGCCATTGACGGTTACGTTCTCACCGGCATCATTTTTGTTTTTTTGGAATTAAAAAAAGGACTTAGCGCAATTGGCGAACGATTATTTTGATAATAAAACTGAATAATTTGTAAACGTTGTTCAGGCGTAAGTCTTTCCATGATGAAATGCCAAACAATACTTAGCAAAAATAACATGACAGCATGACACAACTCACAAGTGATCTGTCAAAAAAAGGGTATTGAAAAAGTACCTCTACTTAGATCACCCTATATATGTGCAATAACATATTTCGCATAATGTATTTCAAATCGTTTGTGCAATATTTACATACACATAGTATGAACTTATTAGTCGCTATCACCTTGACAAAAATAAGCGTAGTTGCCACGCCCCTTTTGGTACCTCCCACACAAATAACGTTAATATATCAGTGCACAGATAAGCTTACAATTCGTATTTGTGCACTGATACATTAATATATGCACTGCAAGTATTTACTGTTCAGCGAAAATAGGTGTATTTGTTTAACCCCTGCCACACAAATTGGCAGATAAATTCGTGTAATATTGCATATTACATTACTCACAAAGTGAGGGTATACCTTAGTCCGTTTACCCGACTGAAACTTTCTTACTTGTTACTGCTTTCATTTAAATATACGAGTACATATCATTTTCTCCACAACTATCCGGTATTTTAAAACTTGTTTTAGATAATGTTGAGGGCAATTCATTCTCTTTTGGAAACAAAGTGAGCCAATCGAAAATCCTGTGAATATGGCTCATCAATTTACTAGCAGGCACAAAAGGCAATAAAAATGAAAATAATAATTGGCTTTTTGTGTGGGTTTTAATTGTTTTATATTATACACGAATTTTGTGGTGGCCTGTTAATTTACCCTCATTATTAAATGGATTTTAATCAACAATGCTAAAATTAACTTCTCGGCCGTGTTCCTAGGATACTTTCTTCCACATGTAAAGGTCTTTGTCTGTATAAAAACTGTCTTGTTGGCGCCAGCAATGGCACAGATACAGGTGTTGTATGAGGCAAAATCTTCGCTGAAAGAAGAATTTCATAAGATTACATTCAGAAGTTTCTTCGGGGACATTGTGCTTTGTAGAAAAAACACTCCAGGGGGATGCAGCTTTTGTTTCGTTTGTGAGAAGGTATTAATGTAAGCCTCAAAAGACTTTTGTGGCACAAGAATTGTGAAGACATTACGTTATGCCACAAATAATTCTTACTTACCGTAATTATGGATATGGGAATATGCATTATGTATAAGTACTTGAAATGGGCGCTGTGTGTTTGTAATGTTCGCAAGCAATTCCGGCAATTTGACGAACAAATGATAATATGTAGAGAAACAACAAGCTCACAACCGCTATCTTGTGCATATACCGTACATGTTAAATGTATGTAATAGTCATTGTCTTTCGAAAACTTAAGTCTAAAATGCGCCAAAAATCATCTTACAAACCACTTTTTCTATGAAGGTTTTTATTACAAACATTGTCATATCTGTATATATATGTAAATCAAATCTTGTTCGTTGCTTCTCGATAGACTCGCTAGAGTTGGGCACTATAGTTCTTTTAAGTGATCGCTCTTTTTAGTTCAGTTCAATTGAGTGAACTAGTTCGTTCATTTAGTTCAACAGCTCACTTTAGCACACCAACTCTTTAGCTCGCCTTCTCTTTAGCTCACCATATCTTTAGCGCACCAGCTCACTTTACTTAAACAGTTCATTTCGTTCAGTAGATCACCAGTTCAAATCAGCAGCTATTGCAGAAATGAGTTGAAAAAACTTATACGAAGGCGTTTGTATAGGTACTCGTAGAATCATACATTGATGTTGACATAAAAATAAATAACACCTGAGAACAGAGAACGAAATGAGAAGAGAGATCGAAATGAGAAGAGAGAACGAAATGATAGGTTGAAGAAAAAAACATAGTGAACTACTGAGCTGAAATGAACGAGTTCTGTGAACTAGTTCGTTCAGTTCAGTATAGTGACCCGTTCAATTGAAATAGTTCGTTCACGAACTACACAACTCTAAGACTCGCAAACCACTTAAAGGATATTAATGAAATTTCGCATGTAGAATTTCTTTTGGTCAGTGAAATGTGCATACCTATCTTGGGGTACTTTTGGACAAAGGGACGTGGCACAGTCAATATAATCCAAAATTTAATAATGTTTTATTTCGAGTATTACAGCACCGAGCGTCTCGAAATTTGGCTAGGGCGTTCTCGCTTGTTAATTACAAACGGGGATGTGGCACCGCCAATAGAACCCGAAATGTAAAACTGTAATATTTGGAATACCGTTCTAGTGAGAGTCTTGCAATTTTCTTAGTAGTAATATCGCCTGATTGAAAACGAGCAGGATATGAGCTGTAGGATTGGCACCAAACAATTAAATTAAAAAAGTCTTTCTTTTCAAAAAATCGAAGAAGGCGTTTTGATGGGCCTAAAATAGGAAACTGATGAAAGATGTAAATTTCGAATGATAAATAGTTGACGTCAGATGATACTGCAGCATGGAGGTCGTTTAAGCTCGTAGTTTCAAATTTCCTTGGATCCAATAAAAGCCCGCAATATGAAACAATGATCAATGATTTATTAAAAAATTATGACAAAATTGGTTAGAAATATATTTTTTTATATTTAAGTATATTACACATATGTATGTATTCTTCCAACTTATTTTTCGCTTTATGTATTCCAACAGGTGTAAATATGTCCCTCAAAATTCATTTCTTGCATTCTCATTTAAACTTTTTCCCCGAGAATCTTGGCGACGTAAGTGACAAACATGGCGAAAGGTTTCACCAAGAATTGAAGTCCATCGATCGGCGTTGGTTCCTCATTAGAGAAACCGATTCCGAAATCTATAAATCGAGGGTGTCTTGAAATTTATCTTGGATGAATTTGACAGCAGCATGTGTGACTCATCAAAATGAGCCACGTCAAATTAGTATACATGGCCACGCCCATATAACCTGATTATAGAGTCCAAATATCTGGATAACGGGCATTAGACAGCACTGTGCGTTACGCGAAAAAATTACCGACGTACGATCAATGGGCGCTACGCCGAAAGACAAAGTGCCGGCTGTGTTCTCATTAAAACGTCGTATACTTCTTAAAAATCGGTTCGGCCGTTCAAGGGTTTTTGTAATTTCCGTAAAAACCAAACCATTTCCGTAAAAACCAAAAACGCATTTTGTAATTCCAAATCCCCATAACATTTTTGGATTTTTTAAAATAAATGATAGCAAGATCCATTTAGAAACTTTTTACGCAAAAATGAACTTCATAGGTCGATATTAAAAATTCTGACCAATTGCATTACTTAGTCCAGATTCTGTATATACAAATTTTCTAAGCAAGTGTCAAAGTTGCCGAGTGTGAATCTGGACTTAGTCGTCACCTTCTTAATCTTCATGGTTACATAAAAAAAATCTTTTTGACTCACTAAATAAACTTCGGCGGTTAAGTTTCAGCCGATGTGAGCCGCGAAAATCGCCGCAAATCGCGAAACCGCCGATTTGCGCCGCGTCGGCTTCATAGCCTGCTACGCCGTCTATACGATTTCATTACTGAAAACAAAATTTCTGAAGAACCATTGGAACCATCGTCCCGTTCTGAATGTATGACTCTTTTTCATTTGCTCTTATGAGTCGCCCCCTGATAGGCTTTGAGTGTTTAGTTATCGAATCATCAATCAAAGTCTATATTGAAAAGTCAGCCAGTAATCTACATACTGGTGACGGGGGTCACGCCCCAGAAATCATGATATAATCAATGAAATACTTGCAATACATTTTGCGAGAGAGTATCTCAGCTTAAATCCTTTTCATATTTGTCAAAAACGATATTTTTATTTTTTTTTTTCTCAAACGGAAGCTTATGTCATTTGTCAAGTTATGGGATGGGATCTGCTTATATATGGTGATCCATTTCGAGGTTCCCTACTTTTTTAAAGAACACAGAAAATTCAAATTGAGTGGGGAATGTTTATTACCATTTGAAAGAACATTCCTTGGCATTTATTTTTTGAAGATTATGTCTATCAAATGTTGGCCGCGACTACGTCTCAGATGGTCCATCCGTTGAGTCCAATTTTCGATGACTCGTTCGAGCATTTCGACTGTTAACTGGCGAATGACACGCGTGATGTTTTGCTCCAAGGCCTGAATCAAAGCGGGTTTGTCCGCTTAAAATTTAGACTTTACGTATCCCCACAGGAAAAAGTCTAACGGTGTGATATCACACGATCTTGGTAGCCAATCGACCGGCCCAAAACGTGAAATTATCTGTTCACCGAAGTGTTCTCTCAATAAATCCATTGATTGATGCGATGTGTGGGAAGTGGCGAGGTCTTGTTGAGACCAAATGTCGCCGAGATCACGAGCTTCAATTTCAGGCATCAAATTGTCGGTTATCATGGCACGATGACGGTTACGTTCTCACCGGCATAATTTTTGAAGAAATATGGACCGATGATTCCGGTACGTCGGATCGGGAACGATTACGATTATTTTGATAATAAAACTGAATAATTTGTAAACGTTGTTCAGGCGTAAGTCTTTCCATGATGAAATGCCAAACAATACTTAACAAAAATAACATGACAGCATGACACGACTCACACGTGATCTGTCAAAAAAACGCTATTGAAAGAAGTATCTCTACTTAGATCACTCTATATATCAAAATAAGGATTAGTATTTGGACCATTTACAGGGGTAAATCAAAGGAAATAACGAATACTACAAATGCTAATAATGACACTTTCACGTGGAAACAGAAGTTATAAACCATTTAAAACATATAGCTCATTCTGCGCCACCCTGTATATGCCCCTGTTCAGAGCAGTAGGGGTATAGTATAGTATGGGGCGGATTATGGTGAAATTCTCTTATTTCTACAAAAAGTGCATTAATTTTTACATTTATCGATAGATTTTCTTCAAATAGGCATTGGTTTCTTCGATTCTACGATTTTTTTTTTTTTTTAAATCAAATATTTTCTATTTGTTTTATCGACAGTGTCTATTATACTTTCATTATTTCTTGACCTCATAATTTCCTTTAATGTAAATGGTATCCCGGCTTTATCAAGCTTAGACTTAAAAAAATATAGTCGAAGTACTAAAGTAAGTTCCATGAAAATTGGAATTTTAGAAAAAGAAATTTAAAATTTTTCATAGTATATTGCATACTTTTCAATCACAATCTATACAAAAAAAGTTTTTTATCTAAATAAAATACCGAATGTAACATAACATTTTTCATAACAGCACATTACTAAACCGAATATTCTAAAATGTTCTCAAAAAATTCAAGTCTTCCGCAAAATCTTGTAAGATATCTTTTAAAAATGATAACTAAAGAAGTAGGCTACTCAATTTAGGTTTCTTGAAAGCTTTCCTTGGGATAAATGGTGCTCGAGTTATGCGGAAATATGTGATTAAACATTAAACATTTTTTTTAGATATTTATCCTTGTTTTGTTATATAAGCTGGTCGCATCCTATAAATTGCTTTTTAGGTATTAAAGTAAATGACATAAGCTTTCGTTTGAGCAAAATATATATATATTGTTGGGCCGTTTCACCAAGATTTAAAAATTCTACCCACTCCAACACGGATAGTCCTTAACCGATCTGGTTGAAATTTTGTGTCATGACTACAACCCAGTAGGACTAAACTTGGTGCAAGTTTCATCCTGATCAAAAGCCATCGATTTTAAAAATTCACTCACGTGAACTGGAATCCCCAATAATAATAAAAAAATAAGAACACCGCTGTCGAAAACTCTTTGGGCAAAATTTTCTAAATAAATTAGGTAATTAGTTATATAAAAGAGAACAAGTGTCGTTTGACCAAAAATTTCAAAATGCAACCCACTCCAACATGGTAGTCCTTAACCGATCTGGTTTAAATGCTGTGCCATGACGACAATCCAGTAGGACTAAACTTGGTGCAACTTTCATCCTGATCAGAAGCCATCGATTTAGAAATACACTCACGTGACATGGAATCCCCAATATATACATATTCCAAGCCGAATACAATATAATATAGGATACACCACGCCCATTGTTGCGATCCAGCTCACTTTTCGTCTAGACACGCAAGGACATGGCGCTTTATTATTTCCAATTTTTGCGCACGTTTCTTCAACGTCTTCCCGAGTGATAGCCGGTATAATTTGATGTCTCGTGCCGACACTGGATTCGTGATATGCAGTGGACGTTGTGAAAACAATGTCCCAATTATATTTCCCAACATTTCTGGTCAGGTTATTTGCGGTGATTTCCTATGTATCTTCTTCATTAAAATCCTATAGGCTGCCCCCAAGGATCGATATCAGCATCGTTACATATTCTTTTGAAGCATGTGCGTTTGCTCTCTTTAATCTCTATTTGCAGGGTTTTTCGCGACTCTCTGAACTCCTCCTGTACTCTTTCAAATGTAGGTTTCCCTCTTCCTCGCTGCATTCTTCTCCACTGATAGAAAAACCGTTCGTCACTACGACGAGTAAGTTTCGTCAATATATCTTCGTACTAGTGACGAAAAGTTTCGTACATGCGATGGTTTTGTACGTCAATAGAAAGAACACGATCATTAACCCATGTTTTTGGTGATTTCGAAATTCGTCGAGGAAACGATAAGGATTCATTCCCACGACGAAAAGATTTATTTGACCATTTTGCTGAAAATATGATAAAACGAAGCAATCAATTTATAGTTTGTGCTTAATTGTACTGTTCTATATGTGTTCTGATTACCTTAGTTAAATAATTTGTTATAAAAGTTTAGTTTACAAAATCTAATAGTTCGTCGTGGTGATGAATGGGATTCGTCGTGATGATGAATGGTATTCGTTGTGGTGATGAATGGGATTCTTCTGTTGGCAAATACATTTCTTGATGAGATTATTTCTGATTTAAAATATCCGAAGTAATGAATACTTCTCGTTCGTTTGCTTTAAGCCTTTCCTGATAAGAACAGCGTTTCTAACTGAATAATCACAACTAAACCTGACAAATCAGTCAAGTAATTTTTATTTTCCATACCGTTTTTAATGGTCTAAAACAAGAAGAATATTTATTGAAATTTTTAAAATTTAAATTGTCGGTGGCATGAATTCGTCGTGGTGATGAATGGGATTCGTCGTGACGATGAACTCGATTCATCGTAGGGACGAATGGTGTTCATCGTGGTGATGAATGGGATTCGTCTTGGTAGTGAACTCGATTCATCGTAGGGATGAAATGTGATCATCCTGAGGACGAATGTGTTTGGAAACAGAGATTCATCATGGTGACGAATTCATGTAGAAATGAATTGATCCGGCCTTTGCATGCACAACATAAGTGGACATAGTGCATACGTCTTCGAATGCGTTTTTGCCACTTGTCCGTATTGCTACGGGTATCTTATATGGCTCTCTGATCAGGACATTTTCACATTTTTCGCTTTCGTTGTCTGCACAAGAAGATCCTGTGCGGCCTCACAATGGTTCCGGATGACTCTCATTTGCTCTTCTTTGTGGAGATTGCCTTCTTAAATTGGGGACATTTTCTGCTACCAAGTATATTTTTTTTGCATCCGTCGACTCATCTGCTTTGCAAAGAATGCAAAGTGGGTCGTTGGGGCAGTCTTTTGCGTATTGCCCTTCTTCGCTGAATTTTCTACAACACTTCGATCTGTCGACTTTGCTTCTGCAGTTTGTAGATATGTGGCCATCTCCTAAGCATCTGAAGCACTTGGTCAACACCGTCTTTGGTCGGATTTTGCATACAGACCAACCCACCTTAATCTTTTTGTCCTCAGGTATAGCTTTTACTCCTTCTGCTGACAAATTGATTGTTGCGGTTTGCGTCCATTCGTAAGCCAGCCTTAAGCTTAGAATATCCGACAGTTGGATATTTTGCAATTTCAGCTGCAAGATTACCGCGTTCGAACTTCCTCTTACGTCGTGACTTCGTCTATGTTCCTTATTTCGTACACCGATTTCTCTGTCGCGCTTCTTACTGAGGCACTCTCGCCCAATAATTCACCAATCGCACTCCTAAATTGGTCTGTTCTCTCGCTGTTTCCACTTAGTTGTATGATAAGGTCTCCTGTTTGGGTTTTCTTGATCCTCGCACCAAGTTCGCACAAGTTCGCACAGTTTGGGATCTGTTTTTACCTTTTTTAGGATTTCTGCATACGACATTTCACCCTTTGCAGTAATGATACTGGCGTCAGTCCTCGGCTTCCTCGTTTTATCCCTTGGCTTGGATTTCTCTTGGGGTTCTGCTTTTTCTTAGGGTTTGGCTTTCTTTTTTGCCTTCTTCTCTGGTTTAACTCTTGTCCAGTTACTCCCGTTATCACTTTCTTCGACGGTTTCATTGACGACCTCTTCTGGTTCAACGTTAGCGACTTTTTTATCTGGGCGTCGTTTGGCTACTGGCATATCCTCACCATTGTCCTGCTTTCTCTTCTTCTTCCTGGGTTTTACCCATACTGACGTTTGGGAGGATTTGTCCACCCCAGACTTTTCAACGACATCTTCTCCTGATGTACCCATAGCACATAGGTCATACAGAGCCTTCATGCGCTTTATTGCTTCTCGTGATGGCTTATTGATGAATCCTTTATTTCCATCCCCGAGCAATTCAAATAGAAATCGAATCTGCTCGCCCAGCTTCTCGAAATCACTTCCTTCTCCGGTTGGCTGGCTTGTTGTAGCGACTTGCGCCAGTTCTTCTACTTGTGGGTTCGTAGCCGAACTTGGTGGAGACCGTAGGGTCCTGGCACTCTTACCAAAAGGGCTTTCCACATCTTCTCCGTTCGTCTTGTTTTTGGGAAACATATTGAGTCTGTTGGGCCCAAACTCATGGCCGCTATCTTCAGCAGTAGCTGTGTAGTCGCCTCGTTGACCTCATGGTTATTTATGCAATGCAAGGAGGCCATGCGAGGGTTGACACGATGCCTTATGAGCGAGTTGTGTTCAGAGCCAAGTCGGCGTTAGCCAGGAGTAAACTCAACTGGGCATACACTGCCAACTTAATGGTAACGAATGTTGAACGTACCATGAGACTTGTCAAGGTTTTATTAGGCGCGGGACATGAAAGCATTATCCTGTCAGCCACTTTGGCAAAGAGTCACTTCTGATTACTAAGATGACAGAATACTTTCCTGTTCAGCCAGTTGCGTCAATTCATAAATTCGTTGATCCGGTATATCATAATTAAGTCCTTACAGGACTCGGTCTTAATAGCATTGCCATAGGCTCCATTATCACGGTTTTTATCGCGCTTTCTCGACGTCAATCCTTGGAGTGGATGTGCCCTTAATAAAGGACGGCGCCGTCTCGTCCTGTCGCAGGAGATTCTTTGGGTTTATAAGGCGTTTTCGCCTCACCCTCCTCCCCTGCCACTCTTGGTCGGAGACTGCTTATTGGGTATTCGCAGCTAACCTACATATCTGAAGGCCGCCACCTGTCGACCCCATAGCCTGAGCTCAGCCCTACGACACACCCTTGGTTATACACTTACCAATGTCGTTCAAACTATATTTTAGGAGTTTTAGAAAGATCTTACATAATGCTCGAATTGTCCTCAAAATCTACTAGAAATCAAATAATTAGACATTTCTTCGAAAAAATCAATCAGCATCAAAAAACCCTAGGTTTTCCATAATTTTCGGCTTCTCCGGTGGATTTTCTAAACATTTTTTTAAGCTTCTTTCTTCGTTTTTAATCAAGAAACTGTCCTCTATCAAATTTCGGTACAATCAAATGGAAAATAAGCCTTCAATGGTACTTACCTAGATGTCGAATCAAGAATAATGTTTATTTAGGGGGTTATATTCAAATCTGAACCGATTTCTTCAAACTCTCTGTATGTTTTTGTATCTGTGTGTTTATTACACAGGGGATAGTTAAAGGCTATTACGCAATCACAAACAAAAATTCTGTAGAAAGTCTGGAAGGCGAACAAACGACGTGCTTGGCTTTTTACCCCACCGCTTGTTGGGGATGCCTTCAAGTTCCGATGGGGTGCGGTTCCCAATCGTCCGACTGTCCTTCCGATGTTCCGATCACACCAGAAACGGTGAACATTTCCCCCCAGTACTCACAACAGGTGGTATAGTGAGGGGAAAACGTCATGTCCGACCGTCAAAACTGAGGCAGACTGAGCACCAGATAGCACTCAGAGTTTTAACGAAGTTGGAGGCTGTTGAGGTTTCGGCTCTTACCGAAAACACAAATAGAGTTACTTACCTGTGCTAAGGGCGTCATAGATGCTTTTAAAGCCAATGAGCCGGCTGAAAGAGCCACTAATTCAGCTGTGTTAACTATTGATGAACAAGAGGCCCTAATGTCACCATAAACAGAACAACAGTGGCGATGGAGAGCCCAGTGATGTCTGTAATCGACAGAAGCAGTAAGGATGGTTCCATCTTCAAGGATATATGGAGCCATGAGCAATCAGTCATTATGGCTTATTACCTCGATGTCCGTAGAGAAATGCCGGACAAACCACCAACCTGCAACGATGCAGGATGGCATCAGGGCAGAGTAAAGCTCCTACATTTCGGTAATCCCAGATCAGTAGACCTGTATAAGGCAGTTCTGAGTCGAGTGGGTGGGGTGTGGTCGATAGCCAAGTTGAATGTTGTCGATAAAAACAACATCCCTAGTCACCCTAGAGCCATTACCTGGGTTACAGAAGAGCCCTCCATCTCGGCTGACATATTCAAGATAATAAAAGATTCCAATAAGGTGGGTGAGGTGGATGGTATAAAGCGACAAGTCAATTTGATCCTTAACGCTGATTCCACCGCACATATACAACGTCCAAGTGTAACCCTGCAATATGGTTTCGAGACTATAGTTTTGAAGGTATACAAATAGAATTTTGCTAGAAGTGCGCCCATTATTCTGGTGACTCAAACTCTAACAGAAGATCTGTAACGTCCTTCTTTGAGGACGAATGTACTTCTTCGGACATTAAGAATGTACTTCTTCTTCTTCAAGGACACTCTGAGGCATCTGGCGGGGACATGCTCATCGATGGTACGGACGAAGAGTTCGATAACACCCTTGTCGGAGTGGAGATTAATCTATAGATTACCATTTTTTTTCATTTTCATATTTATTTATTAAAATTTTCATGAAATGAAAATAACAATAAGTAATCAAATCTTATCCTAATTTATTCTAAGGTGTATTACCAGTGTAGAGTTGACCTGGGATCAATAAGCCATTGCAGCTGATTTGATTTGATTGTCTTTAAGCCCTAGTTTTAGGGGGTTTGAGACTTCTTCGATTATTGCGGCTGGACTTCCATCGTACATAACGTTGATTGCAGTTCCTGTTCTATATATATTTTGAGGGATGACACAATGTGAATTAGCGTTAGGTGTGAATACTGTTTCTAGATAAGTTGCTAATGCATTAACTTTCTCTTCTGTATTCTTTGCCCAGCAGCCATTTTATAGACGTAGTTGTTATTCGAGTGCAATCGGTCTTCTCACATTTTTGTAGTTTTCTAGAGATTATAGATAGTAGGTAATCCTTGAGACAGGGCCGTGCGCAGGATTTTGTTTTGGGGGGGGTCACATATGGTACCCAATTTTGTGATTGAAATTAGATGGTTGACATTTTTTATGCATATAGATATTTTTCTAGTCATTAACATTAAAAAATACTAAAGTAATTTTTTCCATAAGAATTATTCAAAGACAAAACTATAGTGTGGTTTTGAATAAAAAATGTTCTTCTTTACTTTTCTTGACGCAAGATAATTCCACTGAACTTTCGGCAACGACAGAAGGGAAGAACTTCGTTTTTATTTAAGTATACTAAAAATTTTCTAGCGATAACTTAACAAAATTAAGAAATATCTATTAACATTTCTTACAAGACATTGGTGGTGCATATAACATAATTGTTCGATTAGTGTTGCAAGTAATACTTTAAACCAAATATTCATTAATATAATACCATACACTGAGAAAAAATATATTTCAAAATATGAGGAAATGGCGCTGAAGAGAAAACATTCTTTAAATTAAACGTTTTTTTTTAACAAAGTCGACATTTTACTACACGCTTAAAAAAATAACTTCTGTAGTATATTGTCCCAAATATATTCTGCTTGGAATATATAGCATGATCCATTTCGAGGTTCCCTAAAGTTCGGCGCTATTCATAGATATTTCCCTAGCATTTGACAAAGTCTGAACCGAAGGACTTTTGTGCAAAATATGCGACCTTCTGCCAATCAACACTCATAAACTGTTCAAGAGTTATTTGACTAACCGGTCTTTCCATAACCAAATTTACGCACACGTCTACTTTTGCGTACGATACTGCTTTGTGAACTGCAGTTTCATGTCCGAATCCTAGAAGAATGGTTAAAAAATGGAGAATAATGGTGAATGCCTCATAACGTACTAACTATTTATTATTTACGAAACAAATATTTATTTCCATTTAAGTATTCAGTAATTATATCAATACCTTAATTTTAGACAAGTTTTATATTTTTCGGTAATTCAATGTTAATTTTTTCCAGAAATTTTAAAATATTCTTTTATAAATGTAATGGTATGATCTTCTATAATGAAACACTGATGGGTTGACAACAAATGATGACTTGGAATATATACATATAGATATTACAAATTTGTGATTTAACACAAATTGCGACTTATGTTACTTTAAATTTTATGGTATACCACGAAATCAATGAAAAATTAAAAATGAAATTCGAAAAATCTGCAATGTTTAAAGAGCTTTCTAAACAAAATATATTAGAAAAAAATTCAAAAATAATAATTTTGTTTGTATAAAAACACAGATTTTATTTGCGAAAATTAGTTTGCAAATATATTTTGTTGTAAGCGTTCCAAATAAATTTTATAGATTTTCAAATAAAATGTATTTGATCAGAAATATATAATAGTTTAAAATTTGTGTCCCAAATATATTTTCTTTCGATTCAAACATATCCAAAAAGGCGATTTCGCGTCGTGTAATTTTATAGAAATCTGCTTTATACGAGTATATAATGAAGAATATATTTATTTGAACGATTTTCTATCTTTAGCGCCAAATTAAAGACATTGTTCTTAATTTACTGTATATTGTTTTTTCAGCGTAGAGCACAACACTACACGCTGAAAAAAAATCAATTCTGTAGTATATTGTCACAAACATATTCGGCTTGAAACATATAAGTATATATGTATAGGATACATTATAAATATGTAATATTTGGTACACACATATCGTCTCCTCAATATAATAATAGCCTATAATACTCTATGCGTAGTTTATTATAGGCTATTATTATATTGAGGGGACGATATAAGATGTATCTGGGAAGATGTTGGTCTAAACAAATCTTTGTTTGAATCCTAATATGTTTTTATCTGGGAATATTATTTCCAAAACAAAGATTTATTTGCAATTAAGTATTCAAAAAATATACCGATACCTTAGTTGTGTTAAGTTTTTTAGCAATTCAAAGTCAATTTTTTAGTAATTTTTAATGTTTCATACAATATTTTATAATTGAAATCGTATAATCTTGGTAAACAATAATTTTATTTGTATTTAAACACATATTCAATTTTAAAACATTATTTTAAATTTTATTGATTTTCAAATAAATAAGTTTTCCGCGAACATAGTTTGTACTTTTTTTTTGCACTAATTTAATACTAATTTTTTAATTGTGACAATTTCGAAAAAATCGGGAAAATCGGTCCGAAATCCTCGGAAAACCACACTCTTTTAAATCCTACTCGTTGAAATTTCTATTCGTTCGTACCTGACAACTTACTCGCTCGGGGATGATATTTATTATTTTTGGTCTGATCGGCCATGAAAAAAATAAGACCATTCCGAGGAAATTGATGAATAATTTAAAAAGTTTTAGCTAATTTAGTAATATTACACTCAAGAATATTCGGTTATGTAGCGTAGAAGTTAAAATACCTTCGGTAATATGTTTTGATATCATTAGTGGTGGTGATAAAGTTGGTTGGATTTGCGTAACTATGTACATCTTTTTAAGTTATGCCTCTATTTTTTCGGATTGGTCTTATTTTATTCATAACCTATCAGACTTTACGAAAAAATAATAAAAATTAAGATTTTATTTTAAAAAGGTTAAATTTTTCTCAAGAAATTGTATATTTCGGTATACATGGCAAGATAACTTCGAAAACGCTGAACATTTAATCATTTGACCAATCCTGAAACAGTTCGGATAAGCGGTTCTAGATTTGGGCTAAAATATATGGTTCAAACTCTATATGTTATATATATGTTATATTATACAAGCTGTCCCGGCAAACTGCTAGTCCTATGCGATGAAGACGAGCTTGTAAGCTTGGGTTTCCCGTTAGAACACTCATCATCTTACTAATATCGATCTTGCTTAGTTTCAGAAGTCTTCTTGTTATACCCTCCACCATAGGATGGGGGTATATTCATTTTGTCACTCCGTTTGTAACACCTCTAAATATTGATCTGAGACCCCATAAAGTATATATATTCTTAATCGTCGTAAAATTCTAAGACGATTTAGCCATGCCCGTCTGTCCCTCCGTCCGTCTGTGGTAATCACGCTACAGTCCGCAATAATAGAGCTAGGTTGATCAAATTTGGTACAAATACTTCCTATAGTTGCAGGTTGTTTGGGATTGCAAATGAGCCATATCGGTCAATGTTTTGATATAGCTCCCATATATATCATCTATCTTGTTGTTATTCCTACTGTTCCCATCTACTATATGTTTCCTACTGTTCTCATCTACTATATTTATACCCTCACTTTAGTGTGACGAGGGTATATATCATTTGCTACGAAAAAAAGTGTAACACATCGAAGGAGTGATCTAAGACCCTAAGTATGTTCGGCGGATATTCGTTTTGGGTCATTTTAAGACGAATGAGCAATGTCCGTCCGTCTGTCTGTCTGTCTGTCTGTCTGTCTGTCTGTCTATCTGTCTGTCTGTCTGTCTGTCTGTCTGTGTGTCTGCTGGCTGGTGCGCACGATAACTCTCGAAAGGAGTAACCGATTGACTTCAAATTCGGTACGTGGTAATATTTTTTTCTATCTCCGGCTAAGTTCGAAGATGGGCCATATTGGTCCACTCCTTCTAGTACCTCCCCCACAAAGTGTTAAAATGTTGTGAAATATTGAATCTTTAATAACTGCTATACTACTTATTCGAATCTTCTGAAATTCCACACATAGCATTAGTTTATTAGTCGCTATCAACTCGAGAAAAATGGGCCATGTTGCTACGCCCCTTTTGGTACCTCCCACACAAATGCACCATTTTACACCAAAAGTTAACAGCTTATAACATTAATACCAGTGCATAAAAATACTTGAAATGTTGTACAGTGTAATGCTTTCATAGTGCCTACAGTCCAGTGAAAAATGGGTGTCATATTCACGCCCCTTTTGGTACCTCTTACACCAACGGTACCATTTTGCACCAAAAGATAACAGCTTATAACATTAATACCAGTGTATAAAAATACTTGAAATTTTTTACAGTGTAATGCTTTTATAGTGTCTTTTGCACTGTGAAAAATGGACGCTATTTCCACGCCCCTTTTTGTACCTCCCACACAAAGGTACCATTTTGCACAAAAAGTTAAGAGCTCACAGCATGAGTACCAATGCACGAAAATGCAACAACATTTTGCAAAGTGTAACGCTTTTGAAGTCCCAATAGCCCTGTAAAAAATGGCCTTTATTACCACGCCCCTTTTTGTACCTCCCACACAAAATGGCCAAATCATACCAAAATTTAATATTTCATAACTTTAATATACTAGTGCAAAAAACGTTTATAATTCGGCGCAGTGTAATGTATTTAAAGAATCTACTATTCAGCGAAAAATAGGTGTATTTGTTAAAAACATTCTGGTACCCCCCATACAAATTGACAGAATAATTCGTTTAATATTCCATATTACATTACTCACAAAGTGAGGGTATACCTTAGTCGGTTTACCCGACTGAAACTTTCTTACTTGTTTTTTGTGTTTTTCGGTGTTATTTTCTTTAGGTTTGAGTTATTTTGTGAGGCCACATGCTAAACATGGTGGAGGGTATATAAGATTCGGCATGGTCGAACTTAACGCTTTTACTTGTTTTCTTTTCATTTGGGACACCCCACAGTATCTTTGCAGTTGCTCCTACTGTTGCGCGATTCCACTCAGCTTTATGAGCCATCACTGCCCAGTGCTACAACTCATTTTTCGTGGCTTCGAAAGGTTTCCAATTTTTTTTTAATAATATTAGTTTTAATGAAATCTAAAAAAAGTAATGATCAATTATTGTATTCACTTTAATTCTGACAGATATACAACATTTTGTTGTTATGCTCTGGGACGTATATAAAGAGTGAGGATGGTTATCCAACTCGGACACACGCCACATACAGTTGGCCGTGTGAAAAGCATGACATTTCCAGATTTATCCCATACACTTCCAGCGACAGCCATTCTGACTTGTTAATGCAAGTTTCACTGGGAGCTGAAGACTGGAATGATAAATCGGTTGAGGTCAAAGGAATTCGCATAATTAGACATTATTTCCCCTTGAATGTCCCATTCAAAATCCTTCCCACCATCAAAATTACAATCAGTCGTGTTCTATTGAACAGTTTTGGGGCATGAAGATTTCGTAACATAATGACTACAGATCCAACTTTAAGACGTAAATTGTGGAGCGGCATGCCAGGCAAATCCGAAGAATTTAGGAATTCAGCGGGATAATTGAATCTTCATTTTCAACAGTATCGATTAATTTTTATCAATACCAAATTCTCCCGGAATTTGATATTGAATCGTCCAATTCAATTCATTCACATTAGCATTTCATTTCATCTTTTGTTTAAGTGAATTGGCAAATGGCGGGTGGAATCGATATTAAACCACTGAGAGTATCTACCGGTATTTGTCCATTTCCGAATCTCATCAGTTCTTTCGAAAAACGTATTCTCTTCTTCTCAATCGTTGTTGCTCATTGTAAACTTCAGTAATGTCTTCTTGGTGTCGCGCCCGAGATGATTCTCGTTTAATAGCACATACCTCTTTCGTGTGATTTTGCGCAACATTTCGGATTAGCGTTGCATTCTGAGAACGCCGCCCAATGTTACCATGACCTTTTCTAGGCATCGTAACAAATATCGATCAATAATATCACACACAAATTTATAATTCACAGATATATCGTCATCAGAAACGAAAAAGGGCCTATCATCATATTTGAAAAATGTACAGGAGAATCAAAAAACTAAATATAATGAAAATCGCTATCGTTAGAAAAACGGGGGTTTCAGGATAATATCTAAACATAATGATGCATATATAAAATGACACAAACATGATTTATAACTTGTTTATGAAAATTGCGTAAAATGGGATTTTTTAACTATGAAAAAATATTACGCGGCTAAAAATTTTTCAGGATGTTTATTTTGATGCAGTGTACCGCAATCCATCAAAAACAGAATTTCAATTTGTCTTGTTGTGACGCCCTTTTTCGTTTCTGATGGCGATATGTATGTAAGTATTTCGAAAATGAAAACTATTTCATTCGAAAAATCATTGTATAGTTCTACATCTTTACAAAGATTTAGGGTTGTTTCATAAAAGAGGATTCCTAAAACATAAAAATAACACTCACGTTTTTGATAGCGAGCGCTGACCATTGGCCATAATCCGAATGTGTTAAAAGTCCGGGGTATTTTAAACACTCGAGTCTATCCACATGCAAAGTTTCAGCTTTCTAGCTCTTACAGGAGACTCAGCGGCCAAGTGGTTCAAAATCGATTAAAAAACCCTGCGTAGCATCAAAAAAATGTTTGAGCCGTGTTATTTATATTGAACAAAGGCTAGCAGATATTATAAATACATCTCTTTGCCTTTTTCATTGAAAAATTAAAAATATTGTTTTGAAAATTGCACTACGCAAAGGCCTACAGCCGAAATGTTAGAATAAAAACTGCTGTTTTGTCAGAATACGAAGGAAGAGTATTTTTTTCTTGGGATCATGTTCCCGGGAAAAGAACTCTACCTGTCATGTACTTTTGCCCATATATATTTAGATGATATTCTGTTCTTAAATAAAGCCATATAAAAAATTAAAAATTTCGTAAAATTACGCCCTCAAATCGTGAATAACTTCGGTTCTATCAGAGCGAATAGCGAGTTCTTTCTGTACGTATGAAAAATGTCGCGCTTTAGTCAAAGATGTCCGGCATTTGCAAGAAAAACATGCATTTTAGAGGTTGTGTAATATCGCTCTAGCTCAATGGCGGTTTCAGATATAGGTGAAATATGTTGAGGATATTCACTAAACAAAATAAGCTTTCATTTCAGATTCGGACAACCGCGATAATTTTTTAACTTTTAATTTTTCCATGCCAAGCGGTACGATTTTTGACATCACTTGCCGCTTTCTCTAAATTGCTCAAAACTTTTGACAACATTTGTTTTTAATTTTTCTTAAGAAAAGTATACATACACAAACTTTTGAAGCAATCAAAGCTAGTGATGTCAAAAATCGTACCGTTTGGCATGGAATGACTCATGTGTGTATGTTTGTTTGTGGCGTTGTTTGTTTGTCTGTTCCGTATAGGCGGCTAAACGGCTGGACCGGTCTTCTTAAAATTTTCACAGAATGTACTTGTGTAGTCGTGGTGAAAATGGCCTACTAGAATTTTCGATAAAAGCGATCGTGGACTCGCCCATGTCTGCCAAGTTCAGATATTGAGAAAAATGTTTAGCTAGAGTGCTGAAATTTTGTTTGTATGCAGTTTATGTGATTGACCCTAAAATGGGCGGGATCAGACCAATGGGCGTGGTCCCACCCATATAAGCCAAATTTTGAGATTGAGATATCTTGGCGGGATAGGAAATCTTAAATCTGGGGCAACAAAGTGAACCGGGTCCAGCTAGTCTATATATCTATACCTCCTTTCTAAACTATGCTAAGTGCAAAAAGGTAGTTTTCAGAAGAGGCGATCAAAGTGTGATTAATTTTTTAAATTTGTATGGAATTCCTTTGTAATGGAAATCGAATGACCTGTACTGTTTTGTGAATAACTTTTGATCGGGTTAACGGGGAAACACCAAATTGTTACTGAATATAATTTGGAATATTTAGAAGTTAAAAAAAACAATCTCCCTAAAAACATGCTAAGTCGACTGAGCATGTTTTAGAATGGAGCTATTGATATATAAAAGAGAGTGTCTGTTTGTGGCTTTGTTTGTTTGTTCTGTATAGATGCCTAAACGGCAGGATCGATCTCTTTGAAAATTCTCACAGAATGTACATGTGTAGGTGGTGGTGAAAATAGTGTGCATGAATTTTCGATATATCAAGTGGAAGTGGATCCGCCCATATGAGCCATGTTTTGATATTGAGAACAATTTGTAGGTAGAGTGCTGAAATTTTGTTTACATGTATCTGGTGGCAGTCTACGTGATTGGTGCACTAATGGGCGGGATCTTTTGTAATTTTGTGTATAGGTTATTTGGCAGGCTACGTGATTGGTCAAAAAATGTGCGTGATCGGACCATTGGACGTTACACCGCACATATGAGCCATGTTTTGAAATTGAAATATCTTTAACAATTTGTAGCCAGAGTGCTGTAATTTTGTGTATATGTATTTGGTGACAGTCTACATATATGGTCCAAAACTGGACGGGATCGGAAATCTGGGCAACGACGTGGAGCGAGTCCAGCTAGTCATATATAATTATGTATATATGACGAGATTTACTTTCACTAACTGGCAACCCTAGCCAAGATGCATTTGTAACGGGTGATTCATCGTGAGGTTTGATTTTCAATATGCTTTTTTACATATACCGCGTGACTATCGTATCGAATGGCAAGTCATCATGGGAAGACTCACAGTACAACAGCGCGCAGTGGGCTAAAATGGAAAAAAATTTACATAATTCTGCCATTTCAAAAGGTGTTAGAGAGTTTAAGTTTGGAACTTGGGCCCCCTATTTCATACAGGGGCTGAGCTACAGGGCCCTAAATTTGACCACCTCGGGTATACAAAATTTTCATCGGCTTCTAACTTTTGAACGGAGTGTCCGATTTGTGGATCTGTGGATACTCCTAGACCATACCTACAATAAACATTTTTTAGCTTGAACATATCTTGAATATTTTCCGAGATGTGTGGATTTTAAATTTGAATTTTTCATTTTTTCGCCGACTTTGCCTTGGAAGTTAGCCAATATCTCAGTAAAAAGTTTATGCGATTATGTTCGCATGTTTTTTTATGGATTGCCACTAAAATTTGCAATATCATGAAAAAAAAGAGTCGATAAGATATGTCAAGAAATAAGAAAGTTATGGTCCTATAAAGTAAATTTTTTGAAAAAAATTCATTTTTATGGATTGCCAATAAAATTTGCAATATCATGAAAAAAAGAGTCGATAAGATATATCAAGAAATCAGAAAGCTATGGCCCTATAAAGTAAAATTTTTGAAAAAATTTAATTTTTGGAGAAAAAAGTCCAAATCGTATTGAGGTCTTGTAGAAAAAGTTTGTTACACAAAGTAGATCAAATGTATACTCATTTTAAAGGAGACGTTTCACAGAACCTGTTAGAGAAAATCCGAAGCCAAAATTTTAATTGGTGTGGTTGCCACCCTTCTCCGATTTGGACCTTTTTTTACATAAGTTTCAAAAGTTTGATAGATTTTCTCCAATCGCAAAGCTAAATTGTAAAATTTTTTTTTTATTTATTTGTATTAGGGTGTAACAAAATCGACTACAATGGGAATCCCGAGCGCGGCTTTTCATATTAAAGATATAAAACTAAAAGTAAAAATCCAATTTTTGGGGATTTTTGATGTATTTTTTGGGAAGTAAGGGATTTTCCATTAGAAATTTCCACATGTTTCATTTGATTATTATTTCTAATATCAAAATAAAGAACTTTAAAAAAATTCATCGAAATGTATATTTTTTTAAGAATTTTATGCCGTATTTACGTTTCTGTCTATATGCAAAATATTTTTTTAATTTTTGCCTACCTTCTTGTAGTTATTGGTTATTATATCAGTCAATATGCACTGATTTCTTGTAGATCAACTGTTTTTATCAAACAATAATAAAATTTAGTAAGATTTACCTTTCAGAAAATATTCATTTATGGCACTATTTCTAGGAAACCCTTAATCATTGACAGGTAAAAAATATTTGTTGTAATGTTCATTCATATAGTTAATAAAATTCATTCATATATGGTTTTTGTAATTTCCCATATTACATGTATCAGGTAAAAATGTCAGGTATGTTATTGTTTTTATATAAATATAGCATCTTCGAGAATGTACATCATTACCAATTTTGCACGTATGGCGTTAACTTTTAAGAACTCGTCACTACTTTTTATTTCGTGTGAAATCCCATTTCACACTTTTGAGGGACAAATCCGTAGAATAGTAGAATTTATCGAAGGAACTTATAAAATTAAAGTATTAAAAAGCGAAATCACAAAAATACAAAAATTTGTTAAAACATTTGATGTAAAGTGGACAACAGCAAAATCAAAATTTCTTGAAAAATATTCAGATTGGCTCGAGAACAACATAGATTTAACAGTTTGTACTTCATCTGTTGGTCCACCCCATAAACCTTACGAAGATGTATCGACAATAACTAAGAAGAGGCGTTTGTCCAATAATTTTTCGGCAATGACTACTGAAGAAGTTACGGATACTTTTAAGGCAATGTTGAAAAAAGAGAAACAACAAAGTGATGCTTTAAAAATTGCCATTGTTCTTCAAACAGCATCATACGCATACGGTTTTTAGAACATTTCCTACACATAGCATACGATTTGCATTATTATAGTAATCCAGAGAATGCAAACAAATTACCGGACAAAAAGGAATTAAAAGCATCGAGAGAGTTCCAGAAAAAAAAAGAAATAAGAGGAATTTTGGAAAGAGACATTAAATGTCGACAAACCACTAGTGGGATATGGAAATACAAATGATGGTAACACTGCAAGGCGTTTCTTCAAGGATTATGAAATCACATCTAAGATCACAAGAATTGATATGGAATTGCTGAGAAAAATTGACATAATTCTAATGACACTCAACAGCAAGAACAAAGTGAATGCAGAAATATTTGGTAAATACTGTCTAGGCATTTCGAAACATCTAATAGAACTGTATCCATGGAAAGATATGACCCCAACAGTACATAAAGTATTGCGTCATGGAGATATAATTATTGCATTTTATATTCTCCCTTTGGGCGAGCTTACGGAAGAAGCCCAGGAGGCACGAAATCACGATTTTCGCAATGTTCAGCAATTTCACTCCCGAAAAAGTTCAAGAGAATTTCAAAATGAAGATATATTTGTAAATCTTCTCCTATCTTCCGATCCTGTTCTATCTTTATTAAGAAAGATAAGCTTACGGAAGAAGCCCAGGAGGCACGAAATCTCGATTTTCGCAATGTTCAGCAATTTCACTCCCGAAAAAGTTCAAGAGAATTTCAAAATTAAGATTCCTCTTGAAAGATGGATATGTTGCCGATCTTTGACTTGTGACAATCCTGAGGAATACAAGGATTTGCTTTATCTCCTAAACATGGATTATTCAGATTATTTTACAGAAATAAAATATATATTACAGAAATAAAATAAGAAAATAAATGGGTATACACGCTTACAAAATGGGTATACACAAATTTAAGGCAATAAGAGTCACACCGACATCTTTTATCCTTCTTACTCAATTTTATGATTGTTCTTCTTACTAAATTTTATTATTGTTTGATAAAAACATATGATCTACAAGAAATCAGCGCATATTGACTGATATGACCAATAAGTACAAGAAGGTAGCTAAAAATTAAAAAAAAATATTTTGCATATAGACAGAAACGTAAATACGGCATAAAATTCTTAAAAATGTATACATTTCGATGAATTTTTTTTAAAGTTCTTTATTTTGATATTAGAAATAATAATCAAATGCAACATGTGGAAATTTCTAATGGAAAATCTCTCAATTCCCAAAAAATACATCAAAAATCCACAAAAATGGGATTTTTACATTTAGTCCTATATCTTATCGATATGAAAAGCCGCGCTCGGGATTCACTTTGCAGTCGATTTTGTAACAACCTAATACAAATAATTAAAAAAATTTACAATTTAGCTTTGCGATTGGAGAAAATCGATCAAACTTTTTAAATTTATGTAAAAAAAGGTCCAAATCGCAGAAGGGTGGCAACCACACCAATTAAAATGTTGGCTTCGGATTTTCTCTAACAGGTTCTGTGAAACGTCTCCTTTAAACTGAGTATAAATTTGATCTACTTTGTGTAACAAACTTTTTCTACAAGACCTAAATGCGAATTGGATTTTGTTCGCCAAAAAATCTCCAAAAATGACATTTTTTCAAAAATTTGACTTTATAGGGCCATAACTTTCTTATTTCTTGACATATCTTATCGACGCTTTTTTCATGATATTGCAAATTTTATTGGCAATCCATAAAAAAACACGCAAGCAAAATCGGTAAACTTTTGACTGAGATATTGGCTAAACTCCAAGGCAAAGTCGGGGAAAAATTAAAAATTAAAATTTAAAATCGACATATCTCGGAAACTATTCAGATATGTTCAAGCTATAAAATGTTTATTGTAGGTCTAGTCTAGGAGTACCCACTCAAATCGGACACTCCATTCAAAAGTTAGAAGCCGATGGAAATTTTGTATACCCGAGGTGGTCAACTTTAGGGCCCTGTAGTTCCGCCCCTGTATGAGAAGGGGGCCCAAGTTTCGAACTTAAACTCTCTAACACCTCTTGCATACACACCTAAAATTTCATCGCCACACGATAAGTGGTTTTGAAATGGCAGAATTATGTAAATTTTTTTTCCATTTTAGCCCACTGTGCTGCGCCTCCAAATTGTTCTAAATTGTTCCCAATGAAAATCAACGATAGGTGCGGTTTATGGACTGGTGGAATCTTTGGTCCATTTTTCTTTAAAAATAAGGAAAATCAGAATGTTTCCTTCAATGGTAACTGTTACCATGTTTCGGGCTATGTGCTTCCTGAAATTCAAGCGCATGGTCTCGGTGAGCTCTGGTTTTAACAAGACGGCGCTACGAGCCATACAGTGCGTGAAACAATAACCTTTTTGAGAAATCATTTTGGTGAGCACTTAATTTCACGTTTTTCTACGGTAAATTGTCCACCTAGTTCGTGCGATATCACACCTTTCGACTATTTCTCTGGAGATATGTAAAGTCGGAGGTCTGAGGCGCTTTGGAAGCCAGCATTACTCGTGTTATTTGCGAGATACCAGACTCTATGCTCGAACGAGACGCCCAAATTGGACCTTCCGAATGGACAACCTCAGACGTAGTCATGGCTAACATTTACATGATATCATTTTCAAACAGTAAATGCCATACATTATTCTTTTACCGATAATAAAAAATGTAAGTTCTCTTTCCAATTTATGTGTTTTATTTTACATTATAAATCAAACCTCACGATGAATCACTCTATATTAAGTGTAATATGTACCTTGGTGGTCAGAT
Organism: Eudasyphora cyanicolor; assembly: GCA_963930755.1. Classification (NCBI taxonomy): domain Eukaryota; kingdom Metazoa; phylum Arthropoda; class Insecta; order Diptera; family Muscidae; genus Eudasyphora; species Eudasyphora cyanicolor. Next base: position 100,785,808 of record OZ005737.1, read on the forward strand.
CTTACAATGTTATCAACTCTGTCAAAATGCTACCAATGTATTGACAATTACAGATTGTTAATAAAAGATGAATTGTCAGTTCAGACGATTGCAAGAAAAACGTACACACGTAAAGACGGCGCACGTTAGTTAATCGTTAACTCTGTTAAGAAGTAGTCGATAGTTTCTCTTTTAAATGTAATTATTGTGATATTATTTTTGTCTTTTAAACATGTTAGTATAATTTGTTATTTATTTGTATTTTATAGTGAATTTCCCTGAGTATGACTGTCGAAGGCAGTCGAAATATTGGAAACAAATAAAATTGAAACTATTTAAAAACAACAAATCCATCGGTTTTTAAATAATACAAGAACTCAAGCCAAACTATCAATTAATTCAAAATTTCATATTTTTGCAATATATTTTGTAAATTTATTGGCGGGGTTGCCAATAAAAATATTTTATGGACAGTTTTAACAATAAAATGTTTCTCTGACAATGGCGCCATTGTCAAATGCATAAACTTCGCAAATTGTACAGTGTACTGACAATGACTTTTCTGCCAACGGGGCAAGACAAAAATTGTAAGTTCACACGGATGCATTTTTTTGACATTTTGCTGACAACATTGTAAGATCTGACTATCGTGTGTACCAGCCTTAACAAACATGAAATGTCCTTTACCTTGTTCCCAACTTTTTTGTTTTTTTTAGACCTTGTTTAATGGTTAATACATATGTACGAGTACATACATTGGCATTTCTGCGAATTTGCTTGGACAGCACATGGGATTTTCTTAAAGAAAGCAACAAAACAATACATTGCCTTTGTGACTTGTTTCCGGTGACAATAAAGGATTCCGAAGAATGAAGAAGAATTACAATAACCCACAGTCGCTGAAATGCCAAAGTACTGTGAAATGACTCGATTAATCACATTATTAACTTTGATTATGCACATCGACATGCAAGCGTAAATTCTCGTATATACAGACATCCTGCACAGACATATGTACATTGTATGTGTTCATCAGAATATTTTACTGCGAGATTGTATTTCCACATATACGCCGACATACCATAGAGTCTGAAAGGAACAACTGGGGCGCAGTAAAACGACTGGGCCATTTAGAAGGCCTTCTTTTTTGAGCCAAAAAAATTTATGGTTTCCTTCTGCAGACATTGACATTTAATTTTGACATATTTAAATTCTGATGGTCGATCCCTCGTAACTTCTGTAAGATGGAAATACAGAAGGCCTTCTGTATACAAATAACAAATATCAAGCACGTATTCCATGTCCTGAAAAGGCCTTTTTCAGGCCATTATGTGGGTTTTCTTTTCCCGCTTCAGAATATATCCATAACCTTACCACATTATCATCCCGGATTCACACACATCCAGGTTTACATTAACATGCATACCATTTATCCCATTCTGTCACACCTGTAGACCAACATTCGCATGTCACAATGCACACACACACACATATGTTTACTGAGGAATGTCGCCCGTTAAACGTGCCCGTGACAGACAGGATGTCATCACTAACCATTAACTTCCAGTGTTTTTTTTATCACTGAAACATAAAAATGAAAATCGTACAAAAATGTTCACTCGAATGGAAGCGTCAGTGCACAAATTAACAGAGATCGTCATTTTCGAACAAAAATGCAGCGTAGCGGAAAATTGAGAAATGTTTCGTAGATTTTATGCGAATAATTGGCATCATCAATTTAAATAGTGCTAAATCGATCGTTGAAAATGTAAGTCTGTGATCTTGCAGTTATCCAATAATAATTATTTCAGGCAAACTTAGGTGCATCAACCATACAAATTTGCTAGTCTTCTCTTTTTTTGGTATTATGTGTTCTTCTTTGCACTTTACAATGGCGAAATGTTTGGTTAAATTTGAAGTTTTATTATCATTCTACATATCTTTAAATATTATTAAATTTAAGCATTCATACTGAAACATTTCATTTTTTTAAATTCCTCTAGACCAGGGCTTCCCAACCTTATCACACATACGGCTACCCATAATCATGTAAAATGTGTCATGTCTATTACACTATGCAACAAAAATTTTGTACAAGGGATGTGATAACAGTTTCTGTTGTAAGTTGGTGTCACAAACACGAAAAAATATTAAAAAAATTTTTTTATGCAATTTTTTTTTATTAAATTCCAACTTTCATGGAAAGTAAATTTAGTATTTGGACCATAATTATTCAAGTATAAGCCTGATTGAGCCGTGTTGTGCGTTAAATTAAAGGGAATTGTGCTACATTCCCTTTACTTTATTTTATTTTTTAAAAAAAAAAAACACTTTATCCTGGTACAAAAAAAAAACATAAAAATAGAAAAAAAATTATTACATTTTTAAAAAACCAGCATGCTAACGAAGAAAACACAGTCTATTTGAAAAAAATCTATGTATAGATGTAAAATTTATGAGCCATTTGGTAAATGTTAGGGAAATTAAAAAAAATCTTGTTTCATATTTTTCCGTTTTCATACCCTCACTTTAGTGATACGAGGGTATATATCATTTGCTACGGCTAAAACTGTAACACATCGAAGGAGTGATCTAAGACCCTAAGTATGTTCGGCGGATATTCGTTTTGGGTCATTTTAAGTCGAATGAGAAATGTCCGTCCGTCCGTCTGTCTGTCTGCTGGTTGGTGCGCACGATAACTCCCGAATGGAGACTTCAAACTTGGTATGTGGTAATAGTTTTTTTCATCTCCAACCTCAAATTTGGTATTGACCTCAAATTTGGTATATGGTAATATTTTTTTCTATCTCCGGCTAAGTTCGAAGATGGGCCATATTGGTCCACTCCTTCTAGTACCTCCCCCACAAAAGGTTAACATGTTGTGAAATATTGATTCTTTAATAACTGCTATACTGCTTACTCGAATCTTCTGAAATTCTGCACATAGTATTAGTTTATCAGTCGCTATTAACTCGAGAAAAATGGGCGAAGTTGTCACGCCCCTTTTGGTACCCCCCACACAAATGCACCATTTTGCACCAAAAGTTAACTGTTTATAATAATAATATCACTTCATGTTAATACTTGAAATTTTGTACAGTGTAATGATTTTATAGTACCTATAGTGCAGTGAAAAACGGGCGTTATTGGAACGCCCCCTTTGGCACCTTCCACACAAATGTACTATTATGCACCTTATAATTTTAATACTTGCTTATAATTTTAATACCTTTACATAAAAAGACTTGAAATTTTGTACAGTGTAATGGTTTTATAGAACCTACAATGCGGTTAAAAATGGGGGTTAAATGGGAGTTCCTTTTGGTACCTCCCACACAAATGGAGCGTTTTGCCCCAAAATTTAACAGCTTCTAACTTTAATACCAGTGCATAAAAATACTTGAAATTTTGTACAGTGTAATGCTTCTATAGTACCTACAATCCAGTGAAAAAAGGGGGTTAAAAAACAAAATTTTTCATAGTGTAATATTTTTAAAGTGCATATAGCCCTATGAAAAATGGGCGTTATCAGCACGATCCTTTTGGTACCTCCAACACAAAATGGCCACATCATATCATAATTGAATAGATCATAACTTTGATATACCAGAGCACATAAACGCTTACAATACATTTGAAGTATCTACTGAATAGCGAAAAATGGGAGTATTTGTTAACCCCCTCTGGTACCCCATACCAATTGACAGATTAATTCGTGTAATATTTCATATTACAGTACTCACAAAGTGCGGGTGTACCTTAGTCGGTTTACCCGACTGAAACTTTCTTGCTTGTTAAATGATGTTTTTGCTTATATTGAATTCGCCATATAAGAAACATTGGACTTGCATTTTATTTTATGAGGAGTCATGTCAGACATTATAAAATTATAGAGAGAGGACGGGGTTTTATGGCTGTTCGTATCCCTCCATAAAACATTATATGCAATGTGAGAGCTATACTAGATGAGATCCGCTGTGGGTTATTATTTATGAGGTTTCGCCTTTTAGGGGCATGGTCATCCCAGTCGTATATATACATGTAAGCTAAAAGATAAGAGAGATAAGTCGTTTTTCTGAAAAATATTATAAAGTTATATATCGAAGTATGAGTAAACGGCAAAAGTCTGTTCAATGTGTAAAAGATCCCGACAATTCCTGCTACATCTGCGGAAAATATGTAATTAAAAAAAATCGACGGGCGTTTAGTAAAATAATAGAAGAAATATATGTGCAATATTTTGGTATACGATTTAAAAATATGAACGAACCGTGTACACCTAGTATTTTATGTAATTCGTGCCATGTAAATCTTACTCGATGTAGTAGTGGAAGCATGCGGTAAGTATTGCGTGATCCATTTCGAGGTTCCCTACTTTTTTAAAGAAAAAACACAGAAATTTCAAATTTAATGGGGAATGTTTATTACCATTTGAAAGAACATTCTTTGGTATTTATTTTTTGAAGATTATGTCTAATAAATGTTGGCCGCGGCTACGTCTCAGATGGTCCATTCGTGGTGTCCAATTTTCGATGTCTCGTTCGAGCATTTCGACTGGTAACTGGCGAAGGACTCGCGTAAACGTTGTTCAGGCGTAAGTATTTCCATGATGAAATGCCAAACAATACTTAACAAAAACAACATGACAGCATGACACGACTCACACATGATCTGTCAAAAAACAGGCTATTGCCAAAAGTATCTCTACTTGGATCACCCATGATAACATTACGCCAATTAATCTGTCAATTTGTTGTCAAAACGTTGTAAACGTTGTTCAGGCGTAAGTCTTTCCATGATGAAATGCTAAACAATACTTAACAAAAATAACATGACAGCATGACATGACTCACACGTGATCTGTCAAAAAAGGCTATTGAAAAAGGTATCTTTACTTGGATCACCCGTTACTTTACAATTAATGTATTGCAATGTTTTGTGGAATAAAACGTTTTAATTTAAGACATCTCGCGCAATTTGAAATGGCAATGATTTGGAGACAACCGATCATTCACATACGGACTGCTATTTTTGTCTAAGTAAACAGATTGGAGTAGGAAGGAGCATTCGCTGGAATTACGGTGAAGTAAAATCTGTCACTTTGCCAGTTGCACATTCGGAAACAATACCAATTCGCAAGTGTGCAAAAGTATAGCTAACAGCCTAATTACTGAAACATCATCAAGTTCATCTGAGTACTCAACTCTGAGCGATTCAAGTTTGAGTCAGAAGTCATCGCTCTTAACTCAGTTTCAACTCAATGATCTAGTGAGAGATTTGGAACTGACCAAAGATAAGGCAGAACTACTTGCATCTCGGATGAAACAGTACAATATTTTAGCCCCAGATGTTAACATATCATAAAGTCCGTGATATACGAGTACCTTACAAACAATTTTATACAACAGTGGATTAGACCATTTATTATTTTTTCGGTACTGATTTCCGGGCCGAAAAAGTTTCCATTTGACCTACAAACCTCCAATAAAAAATTTGGTGCCGATTGGATAACGCTAAGGTCTGCCCAAAGTTGTTTGAAAACACAAAACTCACTTTACATGAACAAAATTTGGGTTTTTATCAAATGTCACATGTTCAAGTAATCAAAAAAATATTTTATTAGCATGAACAGTTTTTAAATGACCTTTGAATAAAATTTTCTTTCTTACAAGTCGTAAACAATCAAAATCGACCGAGAAACGAGAAAGTTACAGCAGTTTTCATTAGAATTTTACGTCATGACAGGGCATGCATGCACACCGACATGGCCTCTATGCAATCACAATAAAAAATAGATCATGCTTGTGCATGCATGAAAAAAACAACGGATTTGCATGATAGTTGATTTTTCGCATCAGTCTGACATTTTTCTACTGGTCAAATAAGAAAACATAAGCAGAACTTTGCAGCGCGCTATACGGCCATGCAACAGGGTCGTTTACAGAACGCGCTCTGCCTCCAGCCTAAGTGAATTGAGAAAGGGACAACATCGCACAAAATTTAATTTAGTCATATTCTTATTTGTCTCCAGACCGACCACATCCAAAATGGTTACTAGATCCAGTGATAAATTTCGCACCGTAGAATCAGTTGGGCATGTATCACATACAATATCTGGAGCCAAACTGCCGTCAAACAGACAGATATTTCATGATGTGATAACTGTAATGTATAACGCTGCGACGCCTCTGACCACTGTTGGTGAGCTTGTGATTGATCGATCTACACATCAAAATTTTTGGGCGCCCCCAAAATCCCGGCTGGTACTGGAGAAAAGATGGCCAAAGTCGTTCATGATACACTCATCAAATACAGGTCAAAACACTGGAACGTGCATTTTGTTGCAGAACAAGCCCGTCGTAAATGTGGAAAACGATCGAAAATTCTCCGACCCGAAACTATTGCTGTGTAATAATTTGAGCGATTTCGTCTCATACAAAACCAAACATTTTTTCGGTGCTTTTGGATTGAGTTCTGAATTTGTAAAGCATGACCCATCCATTTGGGAAGATTATCAAGATACTCTCGATGTTTGTCGTAATCTGTTTGTTGTTAACGACACTGCTGAACGCGGTGTACAATTTATGAATGATTACAACAGAATACTTACGAAAGACGAAGAACAAAATCAATTTATTTTACAGTGCATTGAAGAATATCGTAGAAAATGTCCCTCACATAACAAGTCAGATCTAATATAATATTGAATTAATTGTATTTTTTGTTTTTTTCACCGATCTTAATATTTAAAAACTATTTATTAATTAATAATACAAGGAAATGTAATTTTACTTATTTAAACATACGACTTTTTGAATAAAAAAAATATTTCCCCTATAAAGTGTGTTCTAAATTTTGAATGAACTTTTGGCAGAACCTATGGTTATCCGATCGGCACAAAAATTTTTATGGAAGTCTTGTAGTCCAAATGAAAACTTTTTCGGTCCGGAAATCAAAGATCGCAGCAACTTTCACTTTTTGCATCATGTGCTATAAACGGTCTACTGTGGATAACACATGCTTTTGCAAGGACATTCCCAGATTGTTCGAGGAACTTAATCAAACATACAATTCAAAGGAATGGTGGTTATTTCATCAGAAATCATAGACCGTCGTTTCCCATTGCTCATGCTGTCAACACTAAGAAATCATACGAAACAATGGCTAAATTGATAAAATACATAAAATATAAACAACATGACTGGAAAATTTGTTGCGATTTAAAAGTAGCTGGGATGTTATGTGGAATGCAAGGCGGATTTACAAAATATTGCTGCTTTTATGCCTCTGGGATAGCCGTGCTCGCGAAGATCATTAACAACAACTGCATATTAAGCTGGGGCTCTTTAAAATTTTTGTAAAAGCCTTAAGGAAAGATGGCAATTCACTCTCATATTTAAAAAGTTTATTCAAAAGTCGTTCTTTTCAAAAATCGAAGAAGGCGTTTTTGATGGGCCTAAAATAAGGAAACTGATGAAAGATGTAATTTTCGAATCATATTTGACGTCGGATGAAATTGGAGCATGGACGTCGTTTAAGCTTGTAGTTTCAAATTTCCTTGGATCCAATAAAAGCCCGCAATATGAAACAATGATTAATGATTTGTTAAAAAATTATGAAAAATTTATAAGACATATGTTTTTCTACATTTATGTATATACTCGTAACACATATGTATGTATTCTTCTAACTTATTTTTCGCTTTATGTATTCCACCAGGTGTAAATATGTCCCTCAAGATTCATTTCTTGCATTTTCATTTAAACTTATTCCCCGAGAATCTTGGCGACGTAAGTGACGAACATGGCGAAAGGTTTCACCAAGAAATGAATTCCATCGAGCGGCGTTACCAAGGGCACTGGGATGAACGAATTATGGGAGATTATATTTGGTTCCCCATTAGAGAAACCGATTCATAAATCTGCAAACGTCAACAAAGAACTCACAATTACTTCTAATGAAAATTGTACATGTAAATAAACTCAAATTTACATAATATAAATAAAAGTAAAAAATAAAATCGCTATTTTAACAGAGATTAAAAAAAAAGATTTTTTGAAATGCTCTTACCTCTACCAAAAAGGGCTATAATTTCTACAATTATCCATTGATTTTTCAAATAGGCATTGCAACTTTTTGCAAGAATGCAAACTTTAAAAAATAAAACTAAATATTTTTTTTCAATTTTGTTTCTATTTTTTATGTTTTTTTTCGTCCCAGGGATTTTTTTTTTTTTTTGAAGAAAATCTACATTTCCAATTTGTTTAATGACTGTTACTAAACCACTGTTTCTAAGTGAAAGAAATATTTCCAGCATTGCTAGCCCACATTAATAGCTTCAATTTAACGTATAAGTCGACCAGATCGGGCATATACTCCAAAAATTATAGTGCAAATACTAAGAGTACCTTCGACGATAATAGTATCTTAAATAAAAAATTTTTTATAAAAAATTTGTCCATAAAAAAATGTTTGGTTTTGATTTTAAATAACAGTATTGCACAATCTATACAAAAAAAATTATTTTTAGGTCTGAGACACAAAATTTTTTTTTTGTTGCATAGTGTTATCGCATAACCAGTAAGGAAAGGCAGAAAGTCGGGCGGGGCCGACTATATGATACCCTACACCTCCCTAAAAATGCGATAAGGGTCTTTGCGATAATAATTTGGAATAATTGGTAAATGGGTAAGAACATATATATGTGGATAGACCTATTCTGAACCGATAATCGCTAAATTAAGCAATATTCGTTCCTAAATTGAGAAACATCTTTCTGGAGAATTTTGTAATGATCGGAAGTGAAGTACAACTTCTATAGCGCTTTGTAACCAAATCAGGAGGAACTTTTATATAGATATATATATCTGAATCGATTTTCCCTGAGTACTCATTCATGTAAAATAGAAACCTCTTTCTGTCGAAATTCGTACTGATCGGATATAAAATACAGTCTCTACAGCGCTTAGATGTCAAATCGGGGCTAACATATATGTGGGGGCTATATCTAAATCTGAGCCAATTCTCTCCGAATTTGGCAGTATTCCTTCATGTAATAAGAAACCTCGTTCTGCCGAATTTCGCTGTGATCGGATATAAAATACAGTTTCTACTGCGCTTGAATTTCAAATCGGGGTTAACATATATATGGGAGATATATCTAAATCTGAACCGAATTTCTCCGAATTTGGCAATATTCCTTCATGTAATAAGAAACCTCGTTCTGCCGAATTTCGCTGTGATCGGATATAAAATACAGTTTCTACAGCGCTTGAATTTAAAATCGGGGGTAACATATATATGGGGGCTATATCTAAATCTGAACCGATTTTCTCCGACTTTAGCAGTATTCCTTCATGTAATAAGAAACCTCTTTCTGCCAAATTTCGTACTGATCGGATATCAAATACAGTTTCTACAGCGCTTACATGTCAAATCGGGGGTAACATATATATGGGGCTATATCTAAATCTATGTGAGTTAAATCTATGGGAAAATATAGAAGTCATATCCAATTTAGAAAGGGGTCAGAGTTTTTAAAATTAAAATTTTTGCACGAAAATTTTCCTGGGTGTGCACCATTGCATTTCAAAAAATCGTTAGGGTTTTGCATTTTTGAAAATAAAAATGCATATTTTTTAATTTCAAAGAAAGGGTGGTAAATTCGAAGTTTTACATGTTCATGGCAATTTTTTTTTTTCATTAATTTATAAAATATATCATCTGATTTGATACTTAGTCAGTTTATGCGGTATGCCGGCGATTTGTTTTAAGTATTTATGGAGCAGTGCACGACATATGTACATACCTGAAGATACTCGAACCCTTTGGGTTGAACACAGTTCACTTCGATTAGAGAGATTATATACTCGTATATTAATGAATGGAAATTTAAAGAAAAAATATTGTGCTAAATTTGTTGATAGTGGAAATGAGCGATAAAATTGTTTGGTATGACTTTGTAATGGCCCTATATTCCTTGTAGCAATTTCAATATATATATATATATTTATAAGAATAAACAATACTAAACACATACATTAGAGTGAGTCACGAAAAAAAGTTGCGCGAGTCACCCCCTAGTTTTGAAGATTAGCTGGAGAGCATTACGTAAATAATTTTTTTTTTCACGTAATCTTCATACCGCCAAAATAGTTTTCTTTACGCAGCTCATTTATAGTCTGATCAAAACGTGTGATATATCGATCTTCTTGTCTAGTCACGCGCTATATTTCGTCCTAACGTAATTTTTGACTCCGACGTCAAATTAAGAGCCTGTTTCTGTAACTTAAAAATTTGCTTTCGTTCGCCTGCCAGACGACAAACAGCTGATTTGGGTTTCTCTAACTTCCATCACAACGCAAGTCGCACGATAATGCACTCGTACGAAAACGTAAACATTACAGTGTAAATTTTGGTTTCTCCATCTCTTTTGCTGTTATCTGGGCGAACACACATGTCAGATCGAGTCACGTTATTTTATTTGTCGACTGGTAGGAACAAACACAAAAAAACGTTATTAAAAGCAAAAATAAATATCTACTTATAATTATGGTAACAACAATTAAATAATAATTGTATACATTTTAAGCATAAAGAAGTCAACATTGGCAGCTCGCTAATATGGAAAAAATCATCAGTGCACAATGAGAGAGAGAGAGAGACGTGAGAGAGAGAGAGAAGCAAAAGAGAGTCTTGATTCAGCTCAGCTGACCCACCGCGTTTTGATTTTTTGGCCACCGCTAGTGTAAAGAGTACAGAGGTGTATTTACTAAGTTCGACCATACGAAAATGTGTGCTTTTTTAAACCGGAAGTTGTGAAATTATTTATCTGGCAATTACATTATTTTCCAATTGGTAAATTCCTAACGTCATTGACGTAAGGCCAGGAGAACGAACGAACGAGAAACCAAATTCCCGACGAAAGTGAGTGACTTGGTTTTCGTTCGCGAAGACTATCGTTAGAAATACAGAAACAGGCCGTACATTTCTATACTCAACTTTCTACTACCCCAACTGGAACTTTTCCTTGCACGCAGTAAGAGATATCTTCAATACATGAAGATTGCGCTTTTAAAAAGTTTAGACCGCTTTAAAAACAGAGGAGTTATTCCAATTTTACGGTATAAATAACTTGATTATCTTATGACCTGAATTGATAATTCCGTCAGAACAATGTTTTTATTCATATTAAACATTAGCTTCCTTTGGCTTGAGTTCAGTCGAAATTATCTGAGAATATTAAGAGATTGTAATATTTCGAGTATTAACCAGAATTAAATTTTGAAATGTATTTTGTGTGACATCAATAAGAGCAAACTGCCCACAAATCATGAAGTGATCCAATATCTGTTATATTTGAAGCAACATGGTTCTCATAGTGTAAAAAAAAGAAAGTCATACAGTCATGTGCAATTTGTGTTGACAATTCTTTGCGACATATCGTCGGCTTAATGCTATTTTGGTCCATACGCCATTTTCGTGTTTTTTGAGTTAGGAGTTGATACTATGGGTTTAAAGCATGCTCTTTCAGAATCTGCAATCTCTTTTTTCCTATCTCGTCTAGTTTTCGAGATATTGGTAGGGTAAATCGATTTAACTCTGATTTACGGAAAATACATTTGATAGTTTTGTTCTATGTCTCCTTCTTGTTATCGCCCTATATTTTTTACTCAATATTATACGTTATTTCGATCACAATATGTAAATTAGTGTCCTTCCATACCGACAATTTTTGTGGTCCATGTAATACAAATACAAAAAAATATTAAAATAAAAGTGGATATGGACCAAAATGCCAAGTACAAAAATTGTTATAACTTGCTTATTTTTGGATGTAATGGCATAGAAATACATGAGAATCATACAAACACTGTAGGGAACCCTATGAAATAAAAAGTGTGTAACTCTTCAGTCCCGTTTTTACTCAAACAATAAATTGCGTTTTTCTCCGTTCTTACGAAGGGAAGGAAGATCAAACATTAAAAAAAATTAAGCTGTAGATCGTTTAAAACTAACAAGACACGTTGAAGAACACATTACTCTACTGAAGGAACTTTATTCTAAATTTATTGGTTATACTACACCAGAAATTGGTAAAGGTATCGATGTTCAGAAAGCTATTGTAATCATTATAATTTTGGAAAATTATTGCCTTGACAATTTGGTTGCGACAAATTGCGGTGGGGCTCCTGTAAATACTGGCTACAAACTTCAGCAGAATTGTGAAGTTCCGTTGAATTTGTGGTGAAAGTATATGCCCCTTTCTGGTTTTTAGTAAAAATCCAGCCTTTGGCAATTCTTGGTAGTCGACATGTTTTTAACTACATATGTTGCATTCGCTGTTTGCCTATGAAAATACAATTGGTAATTCGACGCACGATAGAAAATAATAGTTATTACTTTCATCTTGAAAATATTATATTATCAATGGTAACTTTCGACACCGACAGTTATACACAAATGATTTGCTGGCATAAACTGAAAATAACTGAACCTCCATGTCTGCAGTTTTATGCCGAAAGCCAATTAGCTCATTACAAGTATTCAACTAACGATATAATTAGTATCCCAGGCACATTTTTGAATCTTATTAAAATATGTATATTAATGATAATCTAAAATAAATAAATTCCCTGTCATTCACAAAATACGGAAAGATTTGTGCGTGTTGTCAGCGAATCAGCTCTGGCAGTTACGGAAGAAAAACGCCTGGGACATATTTTGGCAAAAATTGATAGCCGTGATATGCACCATCAACTGGATTCTCGACAGGACTTAGTTGAAAAGAGCAATTAAAAATAAACAAACATGTTAATTTGTATGTGATATATAGGTTATTAATTTATAAATATTGTGTATTTAAATCACAAATACTATGTTTTTAATAACACTGGTTGATTGAAATAACTTTTTCTCATTTTCATATATCTACTGGCAAAGGTATGCGAAAATAAAAAAACTTTTTTTTTGCGAATAAACTCAAACTTTTTAAATGAGCAAATTTCATATATTAAAGAAAGCTGCGTGCAAGAAAACGTTCCAGTTAGGGTAGAAAAAAGTCGGGTATTGAAGGTAAGATATTTAATTTGACGTCGAAGTCGGGCTATAAATGAATGAGCTACGAAAAGAAAACTATTTTGGAGGTATGAAGATTGCGCGAAAAAAATTGTTGTGTTTCCTAAATCCTCTCCAGTTAAGCTTCAAAACTAGGTGGAGACTCGCTCAAAATTTTTTTCACACTAGCTGTGACTCGGCCTAATATACATATATGCGTACACGCTGAAACAAATCGCTCCTGTAGTATAAATATACAAATGTTTACGCTACAATCAAAATATGTATTATTTGGCACACAAAAATTCTATATATGGGAGATGTTGTTCTAAACAAATCGTTGATTTCCTCCTAATATTTTTTATGTGGGACTATTATTTACGAAACAAATATTTATTTGCATTCAAGTAATCAGAAAACATACCAACACCTTAATTTCAAGGGGGGTAACGTTCCCAGCAAAATCTTGGTAAGTACCTGTCATTATTCCCTGCATTACCAAATAATGACATCTCATTATTCGCTGTATTACTTTCGGTTTATTAATAATGACTTACCAATAATAACAGAAATAAGTGATTTTTTGTTATCAAAATCATTTTTGCAAATTTTAATATAATGCCATTTTGGCTATATGTGGGTTATTGTACAAGATTTATTTATATTTCAACATGTTTTCAAACAATAAGTGCAGATTTGAATGAAAATACAGATATTCGAATATGGCATGAGGAAATTGTTTGTTTCGAGAAATATGCGCGACAATATGCAAAAAATCATTTTAAATGGCCATTTCTACATATCTACTACTTATTTTATAACTTATTGGTAATGAATTATTCAAGTACATAAAATCGAGCTACAAATAAGTACTTATTATGCTACTTTATTGTATGCTTTTGGGAAGTACTTTCCTCCAATGACATCCCCATGTTTAAATAATGAGAAAAGTGGCTAAATAATAAGTACTTACCATTATCGAACTTTGCTTACTCGTCGGATTATTTGGTAATGAGAAATTTTGCTGGGTTAGAACACAGTTAAAATCTTTTGCTAAAAACCAACGGTATTTTATATTATAACTATCGAAGTATATTGTGTTAAAATTTCTTAAAGAAATATTACAAAATTCCCAAAAAAATGTTTACAAACGTTAAAGCTCTGTGTTTCCTTGTTGCTTCAACTCATATCATGGGGTCTTGTTACAATGATTATTAAAAATATTTATAAGTTAATACAAATTGAAAATTAGTGTTTAACAGTAAAAGTATTCTTACACATTTTTGAAACTGATTCCAAAGTTTGAGAGATTTCAAATCTTCAGCTTTTATACTCGAAACATAACGTGTGTCCAAACCGAAGTTCGTGAAGATAGAATTTTTTCTTTTTGCGATAATATTTTAATACATTTTCAAATTCAGCCTGAAATATAAAAAAAAAATAATAATTTTCTTCCAAAACATTTCCTATAAATTGAAGAACAAAACATTCCCTTTTCTGTGTATACAAATCATAGCTACTTGATCACCTCTGTTCTGGTACTCACTTCACATTCATCTCACTTCTCACCTTTACTTCACAGGACGAATAGCGAGGTGTCTGGCAACTGCAGAAAGTATTGGCTGCCTAACTTCTGCTTAAATAATGCCAAACATGTGATTTGCCTTCCATCCCATAGGTTTCCGACGTGATAGCGACTTTTAGAACATCTCTTTTTAAGACATTTCACGTGAGGTGCTCCAAGTGAGTGCCAGAACATACCCGGATGTTTCACAAACGCATAGCGATGTACACATGGCTACAATCATACAGGTGCATTAGCATGAAATGCATCAAATAGCCAACTCAATATTTGTAATTAGAAATTAAATTTTGGGAACTAGCCATTTATGTTGAGTGGGCCGCAATGGGTAATCCAACTATAAGTATAGTTCAATGTTTATTTTATAAAGTAGTGACATTTCTGAAAATCTTGTCAATTTAAAATCTATAAATTTTAAGTTAATTCAAAATTATAATGAATGATAGGATTCTAAAAAAATATAAAATAATGTTTCTTAAAAGGAATATGAATTAACTATGCATACTTATTACTTACTTATAAGTTACGTATTGTTTATTTTCCAATTGTTGTATCGCTTCTAAAATATTTAATATTCTATTAAATTCAGAAAATAACTTTATATTTATTCATTACACAGTAAACCATTTTTTAGGTCATTGATCTAAGACTCAATTCTGAGAATTGGACGTGAAAGTAGCCCATTCGCTTAGTCAAGTTGGCTCAATTAGTAATTTAATGACTATACGATTTTTTTGCTCAAGGTGGATTTATAGCACTTTTTCTATATTTTAACACGGTTATATCTCTGTATACCGTACGGAATATATCTTTTGTGTCTGAAGCAAAGTTGTAGATATTGAAAAGGAGAAAAAAAGCGGAACAAACTTACCCGAAAAAAGTGCACCCAGTGCCTTAAATGTTGTTTTCCATTTCCCCATTTTTCACCTTTTTTGCTCAATAACTGGATTACAAATCCACAAATATTCTGTTTTTATACTCACTCTCACTTCATTTGCTACGGAAAAAAGTGTAACACGTCGAAGGAGTGACTTAAGACCCCAAGTATGTTCGGAGGAAATCCGTTTTGGGTCATTTTAAGTCGAATGAGCAATGTCCGTCATTTGCTACGGAAAAAAGTGTAACACGTCGAAAGAGTGACCTAAGACCCCAAGTATGTTCGGAGGAAATCCGTTTTGGGTCATTTTAAGTCGAATGAGCAATGTCCGTCCGTCTGTCTGTCTGCTGGCTGGTACGCACGATAACTCTCGAAAGGAGTAACCGATTGACCTCAAATTTGGTCGGCACAGTGCAATGAATTTAAAGTATCTAATGTTCAGCGAAAAAAGGTGTATTTGATAAACCCCTTCTGGTACCTCCCACACAAATTGACAGAATAATTCGAGTAATATTCAATATTACATTACTCACAAAGTGAGGGTATACCTTAGTCGGTTTACCCGACTGAAACTTTCTTACTTGTTATACCCTTACTTTAGTGTGACGAGGGTATATATAATTTGCTACGAAAAAAAGTGTAACACATCGAAGGAGTGATCAAAGACCCTAAGTATGTTCGGCGGATATTCGTTTTGGGTCATTTTAAGTCGAATGAGCAATGTCCGTCCGTCTGTCTGCTGGCTGGTGCGCACGATAACTCTCTAAAGGAGTAACCGATTGACTTCAAATTTGGTACGTGGTAATATTTTTTCCGGCTAAGTTCGAAGATGGGCCATAGTGGTCCGCTCGTTCTAGTACCTCCCCCACAATGTGTTAAAATGTTGTGAAATATTGAATCTTTCATAACTGCTATACCACTTATTCGAATCTTCTGAAATTCCACACATAGCATTAATTTATTAGTCACTATCAACTCGAGAAAAATGGGCCAAGTTGCTACGCCCCTTTTGGTACCTCCCACACAAATGCACCATTTTGCACCAAAAGTTAACAGCTTATAACATTAATACCAGTGTATCAAAATACTTGTAATTTTGTACAGTGTAATGCTTTTATAGTGCCCACAGTCTAGTGAAAAATGGGTGTTATATTCACTCCCCTTTTGGTACCTCCCACACAAAGGTACAATTTTGCACCAAAAGTTAACAGCTTATAACATTAATACCAGTGTATCAAAATACTTGAAATTTTGTACAGTGTAATGCTTTAATAATGTCTATAGCCCTGTGAAAAATGGACGCTATTGCCACGCCCCTTTTTGTACCTCCCACACAAAGGTACCATTTTGCACAAAAAGTTAAGAGCTCACAGCATGAGTACCAATGCACGAAAATGCAACAACATTTTGCACAGTGTAACGCTTTTGAAGTGCCTATAGCCCTGTGAAAAATGGTCGCTATCGCCACGCCCCTTTTTGTACCTCCTACACAAAATGGCCAAATCATACCAAAATTGAATATCTCATAACCTTAATATACCAGTGCAAATTAACGCTTATAATTCGGCGCAGTGCAATATATTTAAAGTATCTACTATTCAGCGAAAAATAGGGGTATTTGTTAAAAACCTTCTGGTACCTCCCACAAAAAAATTTTATATTCTATATTACATTACTCACAAAGTGAGGGTATACCATAGTAGGTTTACCCGACTGAAACTTTCTTACTTGTTTTTTCTTTATAAACTTTATTTTGCATAAAAATAAAAACTCCTATACGTATTACAGCAATTATTACACAGAAAATATGAGATTTTTATATGTTATCGATGCATGGAAACAAAATTTAGAACATTTTCAATTATTGTCAATATCCATCCTCGTTGAAGTTGACGCTTGTGGTTTTGATGATCTTGTTTTCTTCGTAGTTTGTTCATATTCATGTTTAGAGTCTGCATCATCATCCGAGTTAGATATAATATTCAAGGGCATGTTTTGTTCAGTGTGTCCAACAATTTCAGTGACTTCTTCATCTTCGGTGCTTTCATCTTCAAACTGCAAAATTTTAGAACTCCAACAACAAAACTCCGCAAGCATTGCATCTATTTGTTTGCCTTTGAATCGCTTTTCCATTAGCATGGACCACTGGTGCAACCTCTCTCCTTGTTCGCCCGATTACACAGTTGTGCCAAAAAGTATTATTGTGGAAATGCATGAAATGTAATTTTAACGTCATGGATGCATTGATTTTTTCAAAAAAATACAGCAACTTGTCCACTCGTGTATGTATGTCATCTCGCTGTACACGGTTCTTTCATAAAACGCCTTCGATGACTTGTTTCAATGCGTGTCGTGCACATAGGTGGTTATAATGGTTCGAAAGCATATTTGTGAAAGATTCGCTTTTCATTAATTTTTGTACTATATCCGGTCCATTGAAATATAAAAAACACATTTGTGAACAAATTTAGATATGACAATACTTAAATACAGACAACGATACGCAACGTTTCTAATTTACGCTTCACTGAGTTTTGGAAAGATGGATTTCAAGCAGTCATAGGCTTCATCAATATCTTTGAGTACCACTTCGACGAATTTCCCAGCTATTCCTAATTTCATGTGGAGCAATGGCAACAAAATATCATCTAGATCCTTCATCAAAGGTTAATTCCGTAATTTTAATTGTTCCTCTTGCTCGGGGATTCCTGCTTTCTTATCTTTACATTGATATTGATTCCGTGTGTATCGCGAATCCCAATTACAAAGGAAGTAGAACTATTTTGGAAAACCGCCCTTTAATATAATGCCTTGTATTATGTTGACAACCTTAAGAGCACAACAAATCTTCCAATTGTGTACATTGTATTTGATTTTCTCCAAAATTTCGCCCAATGTTTCATACGTTTCCTTCATAGTTGTGCTGAATCCCACTGGAATGGGCGATTTTTTGTTAGTTTTGTGCAACAGCACAGCCTTCAAACTTGAAACTGAACCATCAATGAATAAACGCCAGTCGTCAGCGATATAATCCACTCCCAATTTTTTCACTAAACCTGGGATATCATGACAGTAAGTGAAAGTATTTGCAGTGAACATTTCTGAAAATCAGCTTGGTGTTTTCGGTATGATGTTGCGCTGACATTTTGCTGTGTGAGCTTCCTACGCTTCAAAAATGATGTTAACATTAGGCGTGTTTTCGTTACACCATAAGTGCGTATGGGGAGCTAAGCACTTTTAAGCACTATTAGTTCCCGATGAAGTTTGGTGCTTGTGTTCATGTCTTAATCGAGTATAATGTTGCCAGATTGGGCACCCTATATTTAGCAATATGGCATCCCATTTTTGGAGAGATTTTATCAACTATTGTGAATTAACGGGAAGAAGAAGAACAATTATTTTAATATTTGCAAAAGAGTGTAAACAATTGAACATAGAATAGTAAATATATGTTTTATAAATACTTTTCACGAATTTTGTTGTCTGTTTCGCACTGTTTTTTCTTCGCAACTCATGACACCATTGCTACCAGATAGTGAAAATTTGCCACTTATTGCTTATGTGCCAGCTAGTGGAGGTCAGTTGTTTTCGTTGCGAAGTGCTAAACTAAAAGTGCTAGCCTATTGTGATAGTCTCACCTTAGCCGCAATGTAATCCCTTTCGTTTTGTGTTAGCGGTTATGGTCTATTATTTTCAATATCAAGTGTCCAATCTGCATCATTCGCATTGGTTGGATTGATGAAAATGGTTTCTTCTATCCAGAATCGGAGGTTTACGTGGATCTGTATAAGCAGCGCGTTGTACTGGAAGTGTGGCAGAAAAAGCGGGAATGTATACTTTTGTTTTCACTTTTTTTTTCAACCCATAACCAGAATTTATGCATGCGTAGCACCTGGATTCATCATGTCTAGTTAGGTCTTGCACCCAAATTACTGGCTTTATAAAAGAAAACTGCACATCTTTTCCATGTATCCACATTATAAGGTTATTATAACAAATATTGCACACTGTGTTCGGCGTAAAATTTGCACCACTTAAATTTGTTTCATCACAATAATGACAATATGCTGTTTTGAATTCCTCAGTAAGCAAGATTTTTCGATCCCTATTGCCTATTTTTGGGACTATATGACCACAAACGTAGCAAAAATCATCAAATTTTGGGCACTAGTTATTTTCCATATTTAATGCTTTTCTGCTTTTAAAAATGTTTTCCATCCCATTTATGAGCGTTTATGCGCCTGTTTTTCTATGTTCTGCATTTTTATTATACCATTTCCTATAGAACATCGGCGAAACGCCCCTACGGTATTGTAAATAGGCACATCAAAAAACAGCATATTTGTGGATTTTTAATCCAGACAATGAGCAAAAATGGTGAAAAATTAAAAAAAAAAATTAAATTTTTTAAGGCACTAGATAAACTTTTTTCGAGTAGGTTTGTTCCGCATTAATTTCTCCTATTAAATATCTACAACTTTCAGACAAAATATTCCGTACGGTATACCGAGATATAACCGTGTTAAAATACAGGGTTTTCCAACAAGAGGTGTTATTTTGAATCATCCGGTATTTCGGTAGCTGTCACTTTTGAAGGTTTTATTGTTTGACAAGTAGAAACTACGCCATTACTAACAAGTAAGGAAAGGCAGAAAGTCGGGCGGGGCCGACTATATAATACATTGCGATAATAATTTGGAATAATTGGTAAATGGGTAAGAACATATATATGTGGATATACCTATTCTGAAACGATAATCGCTAAATTAAGCAATATTCGTTCCTAAATTGAGAAACGTCTTTCTAGAGAATTTTGTAATGATCGGAAGTAAAGTACAACTACTATAGCGCTTTGTAACAAAATCAGAAAGAACATATATATAAAGGTTATATATAAATCTGAATCGATTTTCCCTGAATACTCATTCATGTAAAATAGAAACCTCTTTCTGTCGAAATTCGTACTGATCGGATATAAAATACAGTCTCTACAGCGCTTAGATGTCAAATCGGGGCTAACATATAAATGGGGGCTATATCTAAATCTGAGCCGATTTTCTCCGAATTTGGCAGTATTCCTTCATGTAATACGAAACCTCGTTCTGCCGAATTTCGCTGTGATCGGATATAAAATACAGATTCTACAGCGCTTGAATTTCAAATCAAGGGTAACATATATATGGGGGCTATATCTAAATCTGAACCGATTTTCTCCGAATTTGGCAGTGTTCCTTCATGTAATAAGAAACCTCTTTCTGCCGAATTTCGTATTGATCGGATATAAAATACAGTTTCTACAGCGCTTACATGTTAAATCGGGGGTAATATATATATGGGGGCTATATCTAAATCTGAACCGATTTCCCCCATATTTTGTATTGTCTCTAAGTGTATCACGACTCTACTCTCTGTCAATTTGTGTACAAATTGGTTCAAAAATGTTGCTAATACAGTGCATATATGCCAAATCGGAGGTACATACATATATATGGGAGCTATATGTAAATCTGAACCGATTTTAACCAAATTCAATAGGGATCGTCCTTGGGCCTAAAGAAAGATATGTGCCAAGTTTCGTTGAGATCGGAGCATAATTGCGACCTGTACTTTGATTACAAGAATACATCTACAGACAGACAGACGGACATAGCTAAACCGACTCAGAAAGTGATTACAAGTCGATCGGTATAATAAACAATGGGTCTATCTCTTCTCATTTTAGGTGTAGGGTATAAAAATAGAACGATACACGATTCAAAAACGCATTGAAATTATTAAAATTCGAAAATCATCGAAAAATAATCTTGACTGATGAGGCCCATGTCCACCTCGGTGGCTACGTCAACAATCAAAATTGTCGCATCTGGAGCTCGGAAAACCCAAGAGTTATTGTTGAGAAGCCTCTCCATCAACGTATGACTGTTTGGTACGGTTTATGGTCCGGCGGTGTCATTGGACCTTACTTTTTCGAAAATGAGGTTGGATCAATAGTTACGGTGAATGGATTGCGCTATCGAGAGATGATTAATGATTTGTTATGGTCGGAGTGGATGGTATTGATCTGGACAACGTTTACTTTCAACAAGACGGCGCTACGTGCCACACAAGCAACGAAACCATTGCTCTGTTACGGGAAAATTTTCCGGACTGTGTTTTCTCTCGAATAGGTGATCACAATTGGCCACCGAGATCTTGTGATTTAACACCTTCTTCTTCCTTTGGGGCCACGTGAAAGATAAGGTATACGCCAACAGCCCAGCGTCGATTGAAGACCTCAAAGATAGAATTCGTGAGGCTATCGAGGACATAGGGCAGCCACTTTACGATTTAGTTATGGAAAATTTTATGAAAAGGATATGGTCCTGTAAGCGTAGTCGTGGTGGCCATTTGGCTGATGTTGTATTTCATTATTAACGGCATACCTTCCTCTTTATTATGAAATAAACATCCGATCATTTATCTCAAAAAATTCTTTGAATACCAAAATAACACCTCTTGTTGGAAACCCCTTTATAAAAAAAATTCTAAACATCTAGCTTGAGCAAAAAAATTCCTATGGCCATTAAATTTTTAATTGAGCCAACTTGACTAAACGATTGATGTAGAAGTTCTTATTTTTGGGGCTACTTTCACGCCCAATTCTCTGAAATGAGTCCCAAAATCATGTGTTATGAATTTACTTGTATTTTACTCCAAGTAAAAATCAATATGCATGGTTTGCAAATCAAAAATAAAATAACATGTAGTTCATTCGATTTCAGCGTTTAATTTTTTTTTGTGCTCGAACTTATTTTGTTCATCCTTGTTATGCGTTAACCTAGAAACGCACAAGCAACACCGTTTATAGCAGTAAAGTTGTAAACACATGCACGCACTCACTTCACACATTTATTCAATCCGCCCTTATTTGGTTTGTCGGTATATTTACTAATATTAAGTTAAAATTGTTCAATTGCATAAGCGAACGAACAGAACTCAAAAGTGCCACGGCTCTCCGGCCGGTAAGACCTGCTCTAAACTGGTCACTTCTGTCATCTTCTTGTGACATTTCACAGTATTGCCATATCTATGGCCAAATTTAATTACACACGAAATACTCAATTAAAGTCTTATTCAATTTATATTATAATTACGCAGTCCAAAAATTTTCCTAAACACCGTATAATAAAAATTTCATAATTGTGATATTTTATTCAAGCTTTCACTATACGGGTTTTGTTAAAAAAATAAGGCGTTCTCTTACTTTTCTTGAAATTATTTATCACTGTTGTTGTTATTTACTGTTGGTCTGTGCTTTTGTTATTCAGTCAGAATTTATTTGGTTTGAGACCATATGTTCCATTTACTTTCTGTCTATTCCAAGAAAGTAATAGAAACAAATACAAAAATTGGTAGAGAGTTTTAATTGCTTGGTAGAATTGACTGCAGTTTCGATAGACACCACTCTATCATCTTCAGAATTCAGTAGCAATAGTGTATGTCTTTAACTTAAATCAGCTGAAATACTTGAGGAAGCAGTAAATTGAATTTAACAAGAACTGCTAACCAAACCCGTATTTTGCCGAACTAAGTCAACATACTAAAACTCTCATACCAATACATTTTTGTTTTTTGCTTGGGTTCGCATCGCGAACCACGAAAACAAATGTAGTTTTGTCAACGGCTAATGCCGACGTCATCGTACCTCATATGTTTGTATGTGTTGTTGTTATTTACTGTTGGTCTGTGCTTTTGTTATTCAGTCAGAATTTATTTGGTTTGAGACCATATGTTCCATTTACTTTCTGTCTATTCCAAGAAAGTAATAGAAACAAATACAAAAATTGGTAGAGAGTTTTAATTGCTTGGTAGAATTGACTGCAGTTTCGATAGACACCACTCTATCATCTTCAGAATTCAGTAGCAATAGTGTATGTCTTTAACTTAAATCAGCTGAAATACTTGAGGAAGCAGTAAATTGAATTTAACAAGAACTGCTAACCAAACCCGTATTTTGCCGAACTAAGTCAACATACTAAAACTCTCATACCAATACATTTTTGTTTTTTGCTTGGGTTCGCATCGCGAACCACGAAAACAAATGTAGTTTTGTCAACGGCTAATGCCGACGTCATCGTACCTCATGTGTTTGTATGTGTTGTTGTTATTTACTGTTGGTCTGTGCTTTTGTTATTCAGTCAGAATTTATTTGGTTTGAGACCATATGTTCCATTTACTTTCTGTCTATTCCAAGAAAGTAATAGAAACAAATACAAAAATTGGTAGAGAGTTTTAATTGCTTGGTAGAATTGACTGCAGTTTCGATAGACACCACTCTATCATCTTCAGAATTCAGTTAAGTTAAAGACATACACTATTGCTACTGAATTCTGAAGATGATAGAGTGGTGTCTATCGAAACTGCAGTCAATTCTACCAAGCAATTAAAACTCTCTACCAATTTTTGTATTTGTTTCTATTACTTTCTTGGAATAGACAGAAAGTAAATGGAACATATGGTCTCAAACCAAATAAATTCTGACTGAATAACAAAAGCACAGACCAACAGTAAATAACAACAACACATACAAACACATGAGGTACGATGACGTCGGCATTAGCCGTTGACAAAACTACATTTGTTTTCGTGGTTCGCGATGCGAACCCAAGCAAAAAACAAAAATGTATTGGTATGAGAGTTTTAGTATGTTGACTTAGTTCGGCAAAATACGGGTTTGGTTAGCAGTTCTTGTTAAATTCAATTTACTGCTTCCTCAAGTATTTCAGCTGATTTAAGTTAAAGACATACACTATTGCTACTGAATTCTGAAGATGATAGAGTGGTGTCTATCGAAACTGCAGTCAATTCTACCAAGCAATTAAAACTCTCTACCAATTTTTGTATTTGTTTCTATTACTTTCTTGGAATAGACAGAAAGTAAATGGAACATATGGTCTCAAACCAAATAAATTCTGACTGAATAACAAAAGCACAGACCAA
The DNA here is from genome assembly GCA_963930755.1 of Eudasyphora cyanicolor. NCBI lineage: Eukaryota > Metazoa > Arthropoda > Insecta > Diptera > Muscidae > Eudasyphora > Eudasyphora cyanicolor. The sequence continues at coordinate 100,810,281 of OZ005737.1, forward strand.
CAGTAAATAACAACAACACATACAAACACATGAGGTACGATGACGTCGGCATTAGCCGTTGACAAAACTACATTTGTTTTCGTGGTTCGCGATGCGAACCCAAGCAAAAAACAAAAATGTATTGGTATGAGAGTTTTAGTATGTTGACTTAGTTCGGCAAAATACGGGTTTGGTTAGCAGTTCTTGTTAAATTCAATTTACTGCTTCCTCAAGTATTTCAGCTGATTTAAGTTAAAGACATACACTATTGCTACTGAATTCTGAAGATGATAGAGTGGTGTCTATCGAAACTGCAGTCAATTCTACCAAGCAATTAAAACTCTCTACCAATTTTTGTATTTGTTTCTATTACTTTCTTGGAATAGACAGAAAGTAAATGGAACATATGGTCTCAAACCAAATAAATTCTGACTGAATAACAAAAGCACAGACCAACAGTAAATAACAACAACACATACAAACACATGAGGTACGATGACGTCGGCATTAGCCGTTGACAAAACTACATTTGTTTTCGTGGTTCGCGATGCGAACCCAAGCAAAAAACAAAAATGTATTGGTATGAGAGTTTTAGTATGTTGACTTAGTTCGGCAAAATACGGGTTTGGTTAGCAGTTCTTGTTAAATTCAATTTACTGCTTCCTCAAGTATTTCAGCTGATTTAAGTTAAAGACATACACTATTGCTACTGAATTCTGAAGATGATAGAGTGGTGTCTATCGAAACTGCAGTCAATTCTACCAAGCAATTAAAACTCTCTACCAATTTTTGTATTTGTTTCTATTACTTTCTTGGAATAGACAGAAAGTAAATGGAACATATGGTCTCAAACCAAATAAATTCTGACTGAATAACAAAAGCACAGACCAACAGTAAATAACAACAACACATACAAACACATGAGGTACGATGACGTCGGCATTAGCCGTTGACAAAACTACATTTGTTTTCGTGGTTCGCGATGCGAACCCAAGCAAAAAACAAAAATGTATTGGTATGAGAGTTTTAGTATGTTGACTTAGTTCGGCAAAATACGGGTTTGGTTAGCAGTTCTTGTTAAATTCAATTTACTGCTTCCTCAAGTATTTCAGCTGATTTAAGTTAAAGACATACACTATTGCTACTGAATTCTGAAGATGATAGAGTGGTGTCTATCGAAACTGCAGTCAATTCTACCAAGCAATTAAAACTCTCTACCAATTTTTGTATTTGTTTCTATTACTTTCTTGGAATAGACAGAAAGTAAATGGAACATATGGTCTCAAACCAAATAAATTCTGACTGAATTATTTATCACTCTTAAACATTTAACTTCGACTTGACAGTTATAATAAATTCGTGCCTGCCCTTTTTCCAATCCTTGTAGCACTAAGTATATCTATATAGTACGAGTTAATGTTCGCGATGTGGAAAATGGTTTTTTGATGAGTACTTCTTATGTATTCTTGAGTTTTATTTTTTTCGTATTTCTCCAAGTACCGTTTGCAATAAAAGCTCTCACATACATATAACGATGAATCAGTTGAAAGAACCTCAAAAACTGACTTGAATGAAATAAAATTAAATTACAGACATACTCGTACTTACATTTTTTGTCTTCGATTATATTTTCGCAAAATAACAAATTCAACAAGCACTGACAACACGGAATAATTTACAAATATTTGTACATATGTATATTAAGCTAGGTCCGCATCTCAAATTAATCTAAATCTGATGAACTTTTTGGCAACTGAATTTTGTCTCAAAAGTCACGTCACAAATGTTAGACATTTTGTTACCATCGGGGGTAATGTAGAAAGAGATTTAGTTAATCGTAATATTTTGGAAAATTTACAAAATATGTCAGCCTTTGGTTTAAGTTGGTGAAACATCTAACTTTAGACCACCAGATTTATTTAAATATTTTACTTGATTTTGTATTCGACCCTTTTATTTATACAAGGACAATATATCGTAATTTATTGAATTTTATTATTAACTAGCTGGACCCGCTACACTTCGTTGGCCCAAATTTCAGGTTAGAGAAATAGGAACATATCATGTTGTAATTTTTATAGTTATTATAATCCGGCAATGATTTTCCAGATATTTTGATTTTAATAACAATTGATGAAATGGTTCTGCAGATATTTCGTTGTCAACTATGGAGTCACGTCGGCAGGGCCACGTCTATTCATCCAATATTGCAGTGAAATACTCTCGTACAAAACTCAAAGACAACTGGTGCAATAGTATTCCAAATATTTTGATTTCAATAATGGATTTTCCGATATCTCCCATTTTTGTTGAGTTACGCACTATGCTGTCAAATGCATTCACAAAACAATTCAGGACACTTGGGGCAATGGTTCTCTAGGTATATCGTTTTCAAGAAATGGGGTCATATAGGGGGGATCACGCCAATTGGTCTAATCCCGTTCATTTTGGACCAATCACGTAGGCTACCACCAAAGATATACATATATACAAAATTACATCACTCTCGCTAACAAATTGTTCAAGATATCTCAATATCAAAACCTGTTTCATATGGGCGGGGTCACGCCCATATAAGTGATCCCGCCTATTTTTGAAACAATCACGTAGACGGTCGCCACACGAATTACACGAAATTACAGCACTCTCGCCAACAAATTGTTCAAGATATTTAAATTTCAAACCTGAACTCAATTGGGCGGGGCCACGCCCACTGGTCCGATCCCGGCCATTTTAGGACCAATAACGTAGACTGCCACCAGATACATGTACGAGTACATAAAATTACAACACTCTTACTAACAAATTTGTCAAGATATCTTAATTATACAACTTGGCTCAATTGGGCGGGCCACGCCCACCCCTATTTTGAACCATCACGTAGACTGTCGCTACAAGCATCGCCCATTTTTGGACCAATCACATAAATACGAAATACATACATTCACATAACCTTCCACGAAATACATGTACAATCACATTAACTGCCACGAAATACATGTACATTCTGCGATCATTTCAAGTAGATTACTCCAGCCGTTTAGACTTCTATACTGAACAGATAAACAAACAACGCCACAAACAAACATACACGCATTAATTTATGTATATATGTATAGATTTTCTCAATATTTCATTCTCATCGGGGATCATCTTCGGGAGGCTCTATAAACGTATATATATTAATTATTGTAGTCAGGGGTAATCGACTGTTTTGTACGGAGCCTTGCTGATACCTGGGCGCCTCAGCAAGTTATGGGTGTTGTGCCACCCAGTCCTTGCCACAGTACCGGGGGCTATGCTGTGGTGGACATGTTTCTCCCCTACAGTAGTGGTTATACTTAAAACAAACTCCCTAAGTCCGGAGTGTTATGTGTACCGTGCTCATCGGACTTTTTGGTTCGCGGTCAGGGATTACCGCAGGCTGTGTTTTGACGGCTGCCTTTGCTGATACCTGTACGCCTCAGCAACGATTCAGTCCTTGTCACGTTTTTGGGGGCTGTGACGTGATGGACCCAACCTACCTCCCTACCCGTCCTTCAAAGAGGAATTTTAGTGATCGGTGCATGGCTCTCAGGATCCTTGAGAAAGCCGTTTCTGCATCTCTGACCAACAAGCAGAGAATCCCTGAAGACGGCACAGAGTATTTCTGAAGAACAGGATACCGCATCAACTTCCGGCTATACCAGACGATGTGGAATCCGTGACTAAGATGCTGAAGGTTTGAAATCCCACAGGCCTGAGACACGCACAAGGAAGAACTAAAACGGTACAAAACCAGTAAGAAAAGGATAAAAATTTGGAATAATTGGTAAATAGGTAGGAACATATATATGTTGCTAAATCTAAATCTGAACCGATTGTCGCTAAATTAAAGAATATTCGTTCCTAAATTGAGAAACATCTTTATGCCAAATTTTGTAATGTTTGGAAGTAATGTACAACTACTATAGCGCTTTGATGCCAAATCAGGCGGAATATATATATGGAGGTTATATCTAAAATTGAATTGATTTTCCCAAAATTTGACAGTATTCCTTCATGTAATAAGAAATCTCTTTCTGTCAAATTTCTTACTGATCGGATATAAACCACAGTTTCTACAGCGCTTACATGTCAAATCGGGGGAACACATATATGGGGGCTATATCTAAATATGAACCGATTTCCTCCTAATTTGAGAGTGTGCATTCATGTAATAAGAAACTTCTTTCTCCTCAATTTCGTACTGATCGGATTTAAAATACAGTTTTTACAGCGCTTACATGTCAAATCTGAGGTAACATATATATGGTGGATATATGTTAATATGAACCGACTTTCGCCAAATTTTGTATTGCCTCTAATGTATCACGCGACTGCTCTCTGTCAATTTTTGTACAAATCGCATCAAAAATGTTGCTTATATACAATGCATATATGCCAAATCGGAGGTACATATATGTATATGGGAGCTATATGTAAATCTGAACCGATTTTATGCAAATTAAATAGGGATCGTCCTTGGGCAAAAAAAATATATGTGTAAAGTTTTGTTGAGATCGGACCATAATTGCGACCTGTACTTTGATTACAAAAATACATGCACAGACGAACGGACGAACGGACGGACGGACGGACAGACGGACGGACGGACAGACTAAATCAACTCAGAAAGTGATTCTAAGTCGATCGGTATAATAAACGATGGATCTATTTCTTCTCCTTTTGGGTGTTACAAACAAATGTACAAAGTTATAATAGCCTGTACCTCAGTGTGGTGTAGGGTATAAATATTACGGCATACCAAATTTGAAGTCAATCGGTTAATCCTTTCGAGAGAGCCACCAGACAGACGGACATTGCTCAAATGACCCAAATCGAATTTTCGCCAAATATACTTGGGGGGTTAGGTCACTCCTTCGATGTGTTACACTTTTAGCTCGTAGAAATAATTAGCACTTTTTGAGGATTTTTTGAGGTTATTTCGATCGCGAATAGCTACTAAGGCCGCCCGCATACTGGATACGAATTTAAAGTACGATTCTGGGCGTACGAATTGAGTACGCACACTGAATACGTTTACCTGTGTTAAGGGCCTGTTTCTGTGACTTTTTTTCATTCGTCTACGGCGAACGATCAAAAATCACTCAATTATTCAATGATGCGTGAAATATATATAAGAAGAGATGGAATCGATGAATTTCACCAATATCATGCAAGATTTGTATAATGACGATTTTCAGTATCCATTTGCTTTCACTTTTTATTTATTTAAAATTCGCACCCACTCTGCTTTCATAGTACTTCTTATCTTGAGATCGTTCGATCGTGTTCGCTTCGTATCCAGTATGCGGCCGGCCTAATTAGACAATCGCAGAAACGAAATATTTTAGGAATATGCATAAAACATACCAAATTTTCATATAAGCTTTAAACATCGGCAACTTTTGAAGCCGCTTAACTCATTAATTTTTCATGTTTTCTAAAAACATTTGTAGAATTCCTGAAGACGATCTTCAAAATAAGATCAGCATATTGAATAATATAATAACAAGTAAGAAAGTTTCAGTCGGGTAAACGGACTAAGGTATTCCCTCACTTTGTGAGTAATGTAATATTGGATATTCCACGAATTATTCTGTTAATTTGTATGGGAGGTGCCAGAAAGGGTTTATCAAATATACCTATTTTTCGCTGAACAGTAGATACTTTAAATTCATTGCACTGTGCCGAATTATAACAGGCAGATGACAGACGGACGGACAGACATTTCTCATTTGACTTAAAATGACCCAAAACGAATATCCGAACATACTTAGGGTCTTAGATCAATCCTTCGATGTGTTACAGTTTTGGCCGTATGAAATGATATATACCCTCGTATCACTAAAGTGAGCTTGATTTAAAAACAAAAAACACGTAAGGAAAGGAGGTCGAATAACAGAAACAACAAAAGGTAATCATTTACAATAACAAATTTGTCATATTGGCAAAACTATGATTTTAAGAGGTTAGGTAAAAATCTGCTAGCTTTTAACAAAACAAGCTTTTACTTCAGATGAAGGCAAGAGCAACTGTTCGTTATAACCCACTCTAATGTTTATGTACACACGTGATCATTCCATTATGAATTCATAAATATTGACTTGAGCTGCATTGTAACTTTTCTGACTAATATCTCCGAATCGAGCACTGTGAAATACCCACAATTTATGTTAATTTATAAACAGGATTATATTATTATTTTTATTATTCTTGATTAAATCACAGTTATAAATGTGGTTCAACCAGATTAGGCAATTATTTATTGTAAAGCAGTTTAAAAAAATTGGAGAAAAATTGATTTTGAATTTACATCAGTATAATCATAATAATAAATAAATGTATATAAAGATTCGATAAGATTTATGAAAACAGTCAATATAAATATTCGATAAGGAACTTTTATCCAAAAAATGTCTTCTTCGTTACCCGTATTGTATGTAATCAACCCCTCATATTAGTTTAAACCAGGGCACCAAGAACATTCAAATTGAAAAATAGTAGGTGTTTTTCCGGAGGTTTATAGATAGAAGCAAAGAAAAATATGTTAAAGCTTCTTAAAAAATTTGGCATGACAAGGATAAACATATCGCTACCTTAGAGTGTAAAAGCACTAACATCAGTTTTCCAAATCTTACAGTAAAGATAAAAAACTTATGTTTTTTATATTAAATGTTCTTAACAACTTTAAATGCATTTCTGGGGGATTTCGTTCCCTTTTCAATCACAAATAATGCAAAATTAAAAATATATAAATACTGCCGAGTTGTAGGGTTTTTTGAGACTTGTGCTGTTTCGCTTACGTCTGTTAAATTTTTTCCATTGGACATACATTTCAACCAAATAGAGATCCGCTGCTTTTAAAAATTTTACATTAAACTAAATTTTTTTAAATTATGTATCACAAATTATTTTTAATTATGTAGTCTTACTTTCTTGCTAATACTACCAATACTAATACGGTTACTAGTGAATATTTAAAGAGAAGAAAGGAATACATTATTCGTGTGGTAAGTTGTCGTAAAATTGATGGGCAAAGTCTGAAGAGGCAATCAAAGTTATAAGCCGTTATCTTGTTGTGCATAATGGTCCCTTTGTGTGGAAGGTACCAAAAGGAGTGTGGAAACTTAGCCCATTTTTCCCAAGGTGATAGCGACTAATAAACTAATAGTACTCGTACTCGTATGTGTAGAATTGCTGAAGATTTCGATGAGTGGTATACAAGTTATTGAAGAATCAATATTTCATTAAATGTTAACCCTTTGTAGGGGAGGTAATCGAAGGAGTGGGCCAATATGGCCCATCTTCCAACTTAGCCTGATTAGCCGGTTACTCCTTTAGAGAGTTTTCGTGCGCACAAGTCAGACAGAGAGACGGACGTAACATTGTTTTCTTCGTTAGAATGTTGGCTTTTAAAAAATTATATAAAATAATTTTTTGGCATTTTCTTCTATTTCCTAGGTTTTTTTCCGTTCCAGCAAAATAAATCCTTACGATTTCCTTAAATTTGAACTTTTCTGGCTCTATACTTCGAAAAATGTACTCCAAATAATAAAGGTAAATTCCATGAAAATTGGAATTTAAAAAGAAATTCCTTTGCAAAATTTTTTAGTATTTATTTATTGTAAAAGAAGATTTTAAAAAAAAGTTTCCAGTTTGTTTAAGCTTAAAAAAGTCTACAAAAAATGACTATGTCCTCTTTAAAACAACGTTTTTATACCCTCCACCATAGGATGGGGGGTATATTCATTTTGTCACTCCGTTTGTAACACCTCTAAATATTGATCTGAGACCCCATAAAGTATATATATTCTTAATCGTCGTAAAATTCTAAGACGATTTAGCCATATCCGTCTGTCCGTTTGTGAGGTCACATGCTATCCATGGTGGAGGGTATATAAGATTAGGCATGGCCGAACTTAACGCTTTTACTTGTTTTAAATTTAAAATGCCCGAGATTTTGTTTACAGTTTAGCAACAGTATATAAACTTTTTAGCCAAAAATTAACTTCATAGGTCGATATTAAATATTCTGACCCTAATTCTGTATTATTCAACACCGATATAAATACACCCCGCAAACTTCGTGACCGAATAAAGTCGGGCGATGCTGACTGTATAATTGAGTTCATTTCTAAATTCCAGGCACTTACATTAAAAAACTTAGCCTTCATTAAGGGCTTATATGTATTTAGAAGCGATGTTTTCAGCCTGTATCAATACATGGAAACATACCTTATTTTCGCTATGGGCAATAATAGGCTACATAACATACAAATGCTTAAATTTCAGTTAGATCTGTTGAAAATTTAAGTCTCTAGAGTGATAAAAATTCAAACCGTAAAGGACGATTATTGGAGGCTACATCAAAACATTTACCGAAATATATCAAAATGGGTTTAGCTGTAGATATATGTAGCTCCTGTACATGGCGAACCGACTTTCACAAATAAACTAAGTGTTCAAACAAACAAAGTTATATTTTAATACTTCTAGCAAATATCTTTTATTTAACCCTGCTGTTAGATTTGAAAAATGTACGAATTCTAGATTAAGGGACCATTTGGTCCATATTACAGATTTTATAGAAAATAAATATTTTACCCAATATTTTATATTTAAGTTTATTCAATACTTCGTTAAAAGAACGCAGCTTTTTTACAAATTATTTTTGAGCTAAAAGGCTTATTATTTTGATTTCAATAACACAACAATATCCCTTTGACGACATGGTCCCTAATCCAAGATATGTAACTTTTCATTTTTCTCAATCCCATTTTATGTCAGACAATGGTATTTTTAAGAATAGCACTGTCTTGTAAAAATTCACGTGAGCAGAAATAATAAGGCAATATATATTACCGTTAAAAAGGAAACGATGCAAAAATTGCATCAAATAGGCCTAATCTAACAGCAGGGTTAATAAAATTTTTTTCAAACTTTGCTGTCCCTATCGAATTTTAGATTTAATTTTTCCTAGAATTCGTGTTATACTTTTTAGTTAAAAATGTCATAAGCAGCACTTACTTTTGCTTCACAGCATTCATTTTTAATTTATAAAAATTCCAATTCATCATTTCTTGTCATTCCACCAATGCACTTTATCGCTACGGAAGATTATACAATTTCCATCTTTATCAAATTTTACCAACATAATTTTACTAAAAAATTCTCTTCGAATTCCTGAAAAGCTGAATGCTTGTCTTTAAATTACGGCATTGATACATTACCAAAATACTTAAATGCAAATTAATCTTTGTTTTGGAAATATTAGTTCCAAATAAAATTAAATTTGGATGAAAACATATTTTTGTTTAGAACAACATCCTCTCAAACAAATATAATATATTTAGAGTGTAAACACAAATATGTTCCAAGCAGATATGTTTGGGACAATATATTATAGAAGAGATTTTTTCAGCGTATATATATCTTGATTTTCAAATAAGAAGTATTTGTTCACAAATATATAACACTATCTGGACCCGGTCCACTTCGTTGCCCCAGATTACCGATTCCGTCCATTTTTGGACCAATCACGTGGACTGTCACAAAATACAAACACCCAAAATGACAGCACTCTCGCTAACAAATTGTTGAAGATATATCAATTTCAAAACACGGCTATGGGCGGGGTCACGCCCATTGGTACGATCCCGGAAATTTTTTGACCAATCAAATACCCTGTAATCAGATACATATAACCAAATTATAGCACCCCGATAACAAATTGTCCAAGATATCACCATTTCAAATTTGACTTATATGGGCCATATCAAATGCATATAAACAAAACTACAGCACTCTCGTTAACAAATTGTTCAAGATATTTCAATTTAAAATCTTGGCTCACATGGGCGGGACCACGCCCATTGATCCAATCCCGCCCATTTTTGGACCAATCACGAAGACTGTCACTACATGAACACAAAATGAGAGCACTATCGCTAACAAATTGTGAAAGATATCTCAAATTAAAATTTTGGCCGATAAAGAAGATCGGAAAATTTCAAGAAGTTCCGTTCAGCCGTTTAGGCGTCTATACGGAGCAAACAAATCCACAAATAGACACTATCTTTTAGATATATAGATTTGAACATTTTGGTTTTAAATGTATTTTCTTTCAATTCAAACATATTAAAAATGGGGATTTTGCTCCGTGTATGAACATACACAATTTCCATAATATCTTTACGAAATTTAATACAGAATAGTTTTTTGCGCCGATAATAATCTCTTCAAAATTAGAGAAATATCGGTTCAGATTTAGAGATACCCTCAAAATCTACCTACATCCCGATTTTGCATATAAGGGCTATAGAACCCGCATTTCTGAATATAACTTTATAAAATTTAGCTGATAACAGATTCTTTAACAAATAATTGTACTTGGCAAATTTCAATAAAATCGGTTCCGTTTAAATATAGCCTCTTTATATAACTACTATCGTCTTTATACTCGGCGTTGCTCGGGTGGATTTTTTAACCGTGATGTAAACTTCTTAAAGTGATTAAAAGGGAAGGATGACAAAATCTTGATCACAACTGTTCTGATGTCTAGATTTGAACATTTTGGTTTTAAATATATTTTCTTTCAATTCAAACATATGGGTAAAAATAAAACAAGTGTGTCAACATTTTTTGGAAAGTCAAGATTTTTTTGAAATTTGTTATTAATCTGGTTGAGAATTTGAAAAAAATAAAACAATTTGGACCGTTTTGCAAAATTTTGATTTTTTCGCGAGATATGACCTATTAAATTTTTCCGAGTGTGTTTAGAAAACTGCAATTTTCTCCGGAATTATTGAACGGATTCGACTGAAATTTTTGCAGGTCGGTCCGAAACATTTCCTAAAATCAAAATATATCATAAACTTTAATTACCAACTGGCCATATGAAAAATATTGCAAAATATTTTTTGCATATGCGAATAATTTCACTTTCTGGAGCAGTAATTTGAAATATTTTATATTTGGAATGCGTCCTATATTGACGTCCACCAGAATCAGGAAAAACATTTTGGTAGATCGCGCTTTGTAAAAATGTACAGCAAATTTACGGACACTACATTTGTGAAAATATTTTTGGTTCATTATTACAGGACCTCAAGGACCTTACCAATTTTGTCCAAATTTACACAATAGCTGAATCCATTAGTTCTGAGTCCAAAAACGCATTAATTTTTTTTCCGCGGATCAAGTTCTCAGTATCGCGAGCTTCCAAACTGTGGATATATAATTTGGAATATCTCCGCCAATTCCTAATCAATCTGTACAAAACCAACGACAAAAGAGAAGTGAGAAAAGTCACTTTCATATCTTGTTTCCTAATATTAGTTTTCTTAACCCATTAAGAGCCAATTTTTTTACTTTTTTGTTAAATGCAATGATTTTGGAAAATGCGTTATGGACTGGACTGTTCGTGCGGTGGAACTATAAATTGGCGATTCTATTAATACAGACAACACCTTAAGCTTTATTTCAAGGTATAAACCTTTAAAACCAATATAAAATTTAGCATATTGCCTCTAAAACTTTTTTAATACATTGAAACTAAAATTATGTTAAAAATTCTAAAGTCAATTTTGTATTATTTCATTACCAAATAATAAAATTGTGTATGGGTTACAATAAAATAGTAATATGTTATGTTCTTATGGGAAACATTGGTCATATAATACATTGCAATAAAGCTTTAGGTGTTGTTTGTATTAATAGAATCGCCAATTTATATTTCCACCGCACGAAATGTCCAGTCCATAACGCATTTTCCAAAAACATTGCATTTAACACAAAAAGTAAAAAAATTGGCTCTTAATGGGTTAAGAAAACTAATATTAGGAAACAAGATATGAAAGTGACTTTTCTCACTTCTCTTTTGTCGTTGGTTTTGTATTATTGTTTTATTTTTTTCAAATTCTCAACCAGATTAATAACAAATTTCAAAAAAATCTTGACTTTCCAAAAAATGTTGACACACTTGTTTTATTTTTACCCATATTAAAAATGGGGATTTTGCTCCGTGTATGAACATACACAATTTCCATAATATCTTTACGAAATTTAATACAGAATAGTTGTTTGCGCCGATAATAATCTCTTCAAAATTAGAGAAATATCGGTTCAGATTTAGTGATACCCTCAAAATCTACCTACATCCCGATTTTGCATATAAGGGCTATAGAACCCGCATTTCTGAACATAACTTTATAAAATTTAGCTGAAAAAAGAGTTTTTTCAAAAATAATTTACTTGGCAAATTTCAATAAAATCGGTTCCGTTTAAATATAGCCTCTTTATATAACTACTATCGTCTTTATACTCGGCGTTGCTCGGGTGGATTTTTTAACTGTGATGTAAACTTCTTAAACTGATTAAAAGGGAAGGATGACAATATTTTGATCACAACTGTTCTGATGTCTACGGGCATTATCTCGTCGTATTGGTAAGTTTTTTACAGTGCTCTCAAAGGTATGAACTAAAAACTTCAAGGCGTGGGTGCAATAGTTTTTCAGATTTTGTTTTCAGTATTGGATTCATTTGGGTTAAGCTCTTGCTAATTCAATATACGTCGAAATATTATATTTTTGCGAGGAAGGCACCACACTGGTGAAAATGTTGGCCGTGATGTTGCCCATACCAGGCAGCTTTGCCCAATCCTAAATTTTCCTCCTTCTTTGAAGCTCGAGTTCTTAGATTGTGACGGCCGTGTCGCGTCGCTTTGAACAATCCTAAACATTCTTCCATGGTGTCCCCCTGGGTCCAATATGAATCCATCATGCCCAAAATCGCGAAAAAATCTTGAGCTATGAGGTTGTGATGGCCGTATCGCGCCTCTTTGAACAATGCTAAATTTCTTTTTACATGGGGTTTGAAAGGAAATATATCTGTAACATTTTAAATATTATATATTTCTGATTTTTAAATTTTATTTGAAAATCAATAAAATATATTTGGAACGCATAAATTAATATATTACAACAAAAAATATTTGCAAACTAATTTTCTCAAATAAAATTTGTGTTTAAATACAAATAAAATTATTGTTAAGGAATTGTTACAAATATATTTTATTTAAAAACAGTTTTCAAAACTTTTGCTGACTTTTTAGAATTTCAGTTTACATTTTTCCTTAGTTTCGAATTGTACCTCCCAGTTACAATACCATATGCAGCATTAACCAATACAGCGCACCAATTTGGACTGGTATCCTGCCAAACAAGAAGAATTCCCAAGAAAATTCCCGAAAAATACCCGAAAACGCTGACCACTTGACTGCTGAGTCTCCCGTAAAAGCTAGAAAGCTGAAATTTTCCTCAACCATAAACCAGAGTGTTGGATAAACAACGGACTTTTCACGTAGTCATTTTTTGCTCTGTGGTCAGTTCTAGCATTATCAAAAACTTGAGTATTGTGTTGGTCCTTTCGAAAACATTTTATAAGATCAAAAGCTAAAATTTTGTAAATATGAAGTACTATAAACGTTAAATATAAACGCGAAAAATAATTATGTTTTCTCAAACTGTGGTCAGTGTAGCAGAAACCACATTTTTTTTCATTATTTCTGTAATTTTAAAAGTTATTTAAGAGCTACATTTCGATACCTCCATTCTAAAACATGCTAAGTCGACTTAAGGGATATTGCATTTTTAACTTCTAAATATTCCAAATTATATTCTGTCAAAATCTGGTGTTTATCCGTTAACCCGATCAAAAGTTACTCACAAAATAGTACAGGTCATTCGATTTCCATTACAAAGGAATTCCACACAAATTTAAAAAATGAATCAAACTTTGATCGCCTCTCCTGAAAAACTACCATTTTGCACTTAGCATAGTTTAGAATGGAGGTATGGAATTGTAAATGTACATACATATCTCAAAAGGGATTCGAAAACAACTATTCAATGTCCAGCCTGAGGTCAAACTGCAGTGACGAAAGCAATTGTCACTATTTCAGTACTTAACCAGTTAGGAAAGACAGAAAGTCGGGCTGGGCCGACTATATAATACCCTACACCTCCCTAACAATGCAAAAATGGGTAACAATGCAAAAATGGTAAAATACAGTTTCTACAGCGCTTACATGTCAATTCGGGTGAAACATATTTATTGGGACTATATAGAAAGTTGAACCGATTTTCCCCGAATTTGGCAGTGTTCACGTAATAAAAACCTTTCTCTGCATATTTTCGTACAGATCGGATGTAAAATACGGTTTCCACAGCGCTTACATGTCAAATCGGGTGAAACATATATATGGGGGCTATATCTAAATTTAAAAGGATTTTCCCCGAATTCGGTAGTGTTCATTCATGTAATCAGAAAATGCCCTCTGCCGAATTTCGTACTGATAGGATATAAAATACGGTTTCTACAGCGCTTACATATCAAATCGGGTGAAACAAATATATGGGGGCTATATCTAAATCTGAACGGATTTTCTCTGAATTTGGTAGTGTTCATTGGCGTAAAAAGAGAACTCTCTCTGCAGATTTTCGTACAGAACGGATGTAAAATAGGGTTTCTACAGCGCTTACATGTCAAAACGGGTGAAACATTTATATGGGGGCTATATCTAAATCTGAAAGGATTTTCCCCGAATTTGGTAGTGTTCATTCATGTAATAAGAGAACTCTCTCTGCCAAATTTCGTATTGATCTGATATAAAATACAGTTTCTACAGCGCTTACATATTAAATCGGGGTAACATATATATGGGGGCTATATCTAAATCTGAACCGATTTTGACCAATTTCAATAGGGCCAAAAATGAGCACTGTGAAAATTTCATCGCAATTGATCACAAGAATACATTGACAGACGGACATGGCTAAATCGACTCAAAAAGTGATTCTATGTCGATCGGTATAATAAACCATGGTTCTATTTCTTTTCTTTTTGGGCGTTACAAACAAATGCACAAAGTCATAATACCCTGTACCACAATGTGGTGTAGGCTATAAAAAGTCTTTTAGAACTATGAGCCTATATACAGATCTCGATTGATCACCGGATGTGCTTTTACGCCAATTAATTTTTGACCACTTGACCGCTGAGTCTGCGGCAACAGCAACAAAGCTGAAATTTTACATGTGAATAGATAGACACGAGTGTTATATAAAAGTCGGACTTTTCACAGAATCGAAATTTGGCCAGTGGTCAGTTTTCGCGCTATCGAAAACATGAGTGTTAATTTTATCATTTCAGAAGCCTTTTATTAGAATCAAACCTAAATCTTTGAAAATATGTAGCACTATACATCCAAAATTTACCCTCTCGATACTATGGAGGAACATTTAGGAAAGCCTCATAATTCGAGAACGAATCATTAGATTTTCACGATTTTGATGGATTCGTATTGGACCAAGGAATGACTCTATGGAGAAAAAAATAGGATTGTTCAAATCGTCGCGTCACGGCCATCCAAAACCTCATAGCTCAAGAATTGATCGTAAGATTTTCGCGATTTTGGCATGATGAATTCGTATTGGCCCCAGGAGGGACACCATGGAGGAAAATTTCAAATGTTCAAAGCGACCGACACGGCCATCACAAACACAAAACTCGAGAACGAATCTTTTGATTTTATGATTTTGGGCTTGATGGGTTCGTATTAATTCTTTGATGGAACTATTGGTTCTATGCCACTGCGAACACAATCTCATAACTTAAGAACGGATCTTTTGTTTTCCAAGATTTTGGGCTTGATGAATTCGTATTGGCCTAAAGGACACTAATTAGGAACAATTGGGGTTGGGCCAAGGTGTGTGGTGTGGCCAAACAATAGCGGGAACTGACCACTGGTCAAAATTCAATTATGTGAAAAGTCGGGAGTTTATTCAACACTTAAGTATATCCATATGATAAATTTCAGCTTTCTAGGTCTTACAGAAGACTCAGCGACCAAGTGGTCAAAAAAGACTTTTTAAGTACTTTTAGCAGAGAAAAAATGAAACACGTCTATTCAGTTGAACGATTTAAAAGAAAAGTGAAAAATAATTTATTGACATAGACAAACAAAAAAATTTTGAACAGTTAATTTCAACACCCCCACTCGAACAAAAAATTACTTAAAATGTAATCCCATTTGAAGTGAACAAAATCTATGTTTGTCAGCAGGGTGATGTAAGGAAGACATGGCAGTTCCTAAATAAAGAATTGGGTCGTAATAAGGCTCCAATTACAGACATGTTTGTAACTAATGGCCAAATTGTTCAAAGTGATGTTGACAAAGCAAATATTTTAAATACTCACTTTGTAGAATCTGTAAATACATTGAAAGATAACATTCAATCTTATCCCGACGATGATGTGAACATGTTCGGTACTCTCATAGCAGAAGGAAGCACTTTTGACCTTAGAGAGATAAACAAGAGCGAAGTGGAGGAAGTAATGAATAATTTGGAGTTAAGAAAGAGTTGTGGCTACGATAATATTACCCCCAAAATGCTGTTAGCAAGGAAATCTCTTGTTGCTGATATTTTGCTTAAAATATTTAATAACATAATTGTATCTGCGAAGTATCCTAGTGTGCTGAAGATTCATAAGGTTGTACCAATACCAAAACGCTCGTGTTCCAACGATGCGAACGATTTCAGGCCAGTGGCAGTTCTATCAGTTATAGATAAAATCTTCGAAAAACTGATTCATGATCAGATTTCTACATACATGAATAAGAACAATATTCTATATGAGAATCAGTTTGGCTTCAAAAAGGGCTCGGGAACGGAAGAAGCGATTGCAAATGTAATTGAATATGTTTGCCAAGGAATTGACTCAGGATTTAAAGGTGTTGCTGGAGTATTTTTTG
The DNA here is from genome assembly GCA_963930755.1 of Eudasyphora cyanicolor. Taxonomy (NCBI): domain Eukaryota; kingdom Metazoa; phylum Arthropoda; class Insecta; order Diptera; family Muscidae; genus Eudasyphora; species Eudasyphora cyanicolor. Next base: position 100,827,097 of record OZ005737.1, read on the forward strand.
ATTTTTCGAAGGCGTTTGATCTGGTAGATCACTCTACGTTAATAGAAAAACTAAAATTCATCGGCGTAGCGAATGAAACTGCATTTCTTTTTGAAGATTTTTTGCGCAATCGATCTCAGTACGTTCAATTTGGTGAAGTTAAAAGTAACACATCACCAATAAGATATGGAGTCCCACAAGGAAGCGTTTTGGGTCCGATTCTGTTCAAAATATACATAAATGATTTAAAAAACATGAAATTTTTTGGAAAGCTTATAATGTACGCAGACGACATATCCCTGTTTTACAATTATAAGGATGAAAAAGTCCTACAAACGCAGATAGAGTACGATGCTGCTTTGCTTGCTGAGTACAGCAGAGTGAATAAATTGGTTTTAAATTCTTCAAAAACGAAATTCTTGAGATTTAAACCACATTTGGGAGCAGATAAAATGAAAGTTCATATTAATGGCACTGCTGTTGATGAATCCAACACTGTCAAATACTTGGGAGTAATTTTGAATCAGAATTTATTGTGGGATTCTCACATTGCAAGCCTAAAATCAAAGATATCTTCGGCTACGGGCGTTCTGTACAAATTTAGAAATAAATTTAGTACGGAAACTAAAATGATGATTTACCAGGCGTTAGTACATTCTCATTTATCTTATCTTCCCATTATTTATGGATGTAAAGAGAGTAACTCCTTGAAATCACTACAACGGGCACAAAACAAAGCACTTAAAATTGTTTTCAATTTGCCACAACATTATTCAACGTTGAGATTGTACAAAAAGAAAGTTAAAAATGTACTTCCAATTCGAGGATTATATAAACTTCAAATACTTTTGTTTGTTTATAAGTCACTTAGAAACACAGAGTCAAGATCCGTTGTTTTCAATCAAAACATTAGAAGAACGGGACGAATAACCAGACAAGCAGGTAATCTACAAATCAAAAGATGTCGATTGGAATTAACGAAGCAACGTATTGGCTATGCTGGACCAAAAGAGTTCAATGATTTGGCAGATGAACTAAAGAACGTATCCGCAGTTTCCATATTTAAGAAAAATGTTAAAAACTACTTATTAGGAAACATAGAAACACTTCTAATGTAATACTCAAATTAACTTTTTTTTAACGATTTTTTTTCTTAAACATAAGTAGTAAATTTATTGGTTGCCATGATATGCCCCTATAAAGCCACTTGGGCGCTGGGGTTGTTATTGAATATTGTATATACTAAAAATTGTTAATAAAGAAAACAAAAACAAAAAAAAAAAAAAAAAAAAAACTGCTTTTGTTAGGTTGTCTGCTACCATGACCTGGGTTGTCACGCCTACGAAGTCAACAATGTTCGACTCTCTCTTTTCTCTTACGAAATGATGTCAATGTGTTTAGATCTTGCCAAATATTTGCTGGTTGATGACAGATGTATTGCACTTTGATTGTCGCAATATATAGTGGTTGCCTGCACTGTAGCCGAAAGTGCCATATATTCAGCTTCTGTGGTTGACAGAGCTATCGTTGGTTGACGTTTGGAAGCCCAAGATACAGGCCCGCCGTGCAAAATACATATATATCCTGTAGCTGAACGTCTCTCATCGCAATTGCTTGCCCAATCAGAATCAGAATATGCAATTAAATCTTCGTTTCCACATTTAGAAAATTTTAATTTCGCATTCCTAGTTCCTTTTAGGTATCTAAAGATTCGCCATATTGACATATCCTTGATTTCGGCATCTGTTTTGGGAGACATATCTTTCGACAGTTTAATATTGATATCCATCGGTGTTGACACTGGATTGCAGTTTTCCAAATTAAACTTCTTCAATATTTCGTCTATGTTTTCTTCTTGGTCTAAACAAATGTTTCCATCTTCTCGTGATATGCGAATACCCAAACATTGCTTTGCTTCTCCTAAAAACTTCATTTTAAATTCAGCCATTAGTTCAGCTTTCAGATTTTCGCGATATGAAATTTCATTGCTAAACAGCAATATGTCATCTACATAAATTGCTAAAAATGTCATATTCGTCCCGTTTCTATGAATATAAATACAAGGATCAACTTTTGATCGTATAAGCCCGAATTTAGTTAGTGCTGTATCCAATTTTGTATTCCATACTAAACTCGATTGCTTAAGACCGTATACTGCTTTATTGAGCTTTAAAACTTGACCATCGCATTCCGTTGGAACACCTTCGGGGGTTTCAATATAAATGTTTTCTTTCAACTCACCCTGGAGAAAGGCTGTCACCGCATCCATTTGTTGTATTTCTAGGCCATATTTTGCCGCTAAGGCCATCAGAAACCGTATTGAGGTGTACCTTACTACTGGCGAATACGTTTCGTCGTAGTCAATGCCTTTTTTCTGCGTGAAGCCTTTAGCTACTAGCCTCGCCTTATATCGTATTTTATTACCTGGTTCTTTCTTCTTTTTGAATACCCACTTTGTTTTGGTCACATTTACGCAAGGAGGCTTTTCTACAAAAGTCCATGTATTGTTCTCTTCAAGTGATTGTAATTCGCTCTTCATGGCATCAATCCATTCATCTTTGTCAATACTATTCATAGCATCTTCTCCAGTTGCTTGGTGGTTAATGCTTTCTTTTTTGCTGCAATTCTCTCGCTTTTACGAGGAACCGATATGCCATCTCGGTTATCGAGTAAATCCTTCATTGCAGGATCGACAGCATTGGAAACAGATTCTACAGGTTCGATTGGAACGCCACCAGAATGCCTCACTTCATGTCCATCTTCCTGCATTGATGAATCCACTACATCTGCCCCCACTACAACGGGATAAAGCGGGATCTCTTAATTCATATCAGTTTTGTTTGTTGATGCCAAGTAATGGAAATCTGTCTCGTTAAAAATTACGTCACGACATACAAAAACATATTTGCGCTTCAAACTGTACACTCGATAGCCTTTCGATGTACTAAAATACCCGACAAATATGCACTTTTCAGATTTCGAGTCCAGTTTTCGACGCTTTTGCTTTGGGATATGACACATTGCTGTACAACCAAAAATTTTGAAGTAACTTACGTCAGGTTTATATCCACACCACATTTCTTCTGGAGTCTTTTTCAGCATTTTGTGTGGCGACCGATTGATAATATAACTTGCACACTTCACAGCTTCCGCTCAGAAAAACTTAGGCATGCCCGCATCACACATCATTGCTCGAGCTTTTTCCATCAAGTTGCGGTTCATCCTCTCAGCAAGACCGTTCTGCTCAGGAGTATAGGGAACCGTGGTCTGGTGAATTATTCCGCTTTTCTTCAATTCGACAGCCATTTGCTTGTTCAAGTATTCTTTACCGTTATCGGTTCTCAAAATTTTGATGGACATTCCTTTTTGATTTTCCACCTCAGCTTTGAATTCACGGAAACAATTGATAACTTCGTTTTTGCTCTTTATAAAATATACCTTGATCTTACGCGTATAGTCATCTATAAAAGTAACAAAATAGAGACTTCCTCGAACAGACTTCACTTCCATAGGGCCGCACACGTCAGAGTGTATAATTTCTAAAATTTTAGACGATCTAGATCCTTCTGATTGGAAATTGCTACGATGTTGTCTACCCTCTGCGCACGATGTACATGATACAGAATTGTCGGTAAGATTTACACCCTTTACATACCCTTTGGCTAGAAGTTTCATATTTTCAGATCCAAGATGAGCAAATCTTCTATCCAAATATCCGTCAAAGTTGCATTTGCCAAGTAGGCAGTTTTTGTACCAATGTCATCCAATCTGTACAAACCATGCACTTGACTTCCTGTCGCGATGACTTCTTTGGCGGAGTTTAAAATACGGCATCCGGCATTATCAAATACTACGCTGTTTTGATGATCTACGATTTTCTTTATGGATAATAAATTTATTCCCAGATCCGGAACGTGAAGAACTTCATGAACTGTTACAATTTCATTACCTCTAGGTGTAGGAAGTATCATCGATATGTCACACTTTCCAACAGCTTGCTTCGTCGTGTTATTCACCTTCTTCATTTCGCCAGAATAATCAGAAATGCTCTTGAACTTTTCGTGGTTTGCCGTCATGTGGTTTGTGGCACCACTGTCAATATACCAATCGTTTGTCGAAGATTCTGCTCTAAAGGCTGCGAACATTGAACTGCCTTTATTTACGACTTTCGATTTCGACGGGCACTCGGATGCAAAATGGCCTATTCCCTCACAGTTGAAGCATCGAGACTTTCCCTTTTTATCTGGTTTAGGACATTTTTTCTGATTCTTCACATATTTACCTTGTGTGACTTTACCTTTCTTCGAAAATAATGCACTATTTGATGAAGAGGGTTCAAATTTTACATCCTGTAGGAGCTTCATATTTACACTATCAGCAGTTAATGACTTTCCTGTGCTTCCAATGGTCATTATCATTGGTTGGTATTCACTAGGGAGTCCTTTCAAAAGCAAACTTCCAATCCATTCGTCGTTCACACTGAATCCAATTTCATTCAACTTTTGGGCAGTTGAGATAATCTGATTTACGTAGTCTTCGACAGAAGAACATTCCACCAATTGTACGGAGCATAATTTTTGCAGCAACCCGATTCTTCTATCCAATCCGGTGTCTTAAAAAATATTTTTTAATGCCTTCCAAACTTCGGCCGATGTTTTGCAATATCGTACATGAACATAAAGACTTTTATCAATGGTCAAAATAATCTTACATCTTGCCTTGCGATCCTTTTCGCTATCAAGTACAGCTGTACCACTTGCAGGCTCAATGCATGTCCAGGCATCCTCCAGTTCCAGTTGCGTTTTCATGGCGAAACTCCAAGTCGACCAGTTTTCGGAGCCGACCAGTTTCTCCATTTGTTGAATTGCTCCTAGCGAATTCATTGCGGCACACATTCCTGAATAATGTTTTATTATGGCTTGTATTGGTCACAAAAATCAAATAAATTTTTCGTTTCAGTTATGGACTGGGCCCATAACCTTTTAGCAGAGAAAAAATGAAACACGTCTATTCAGTTGAACGATTTAAAAGAAAAGTGAAAAATAATTTATTGACAGAGACAAACAAAAAAATAAAAATTAATACAAACAAATTCAATTCTCTAAGCCTACTTGTTTTGTTCGCACAATTATATTTTAAGAACAGTTAATTTCAACAAGTACATCAAAGAGTGCCAATTGCTTAGGTCACTAAATAGTTAATTTCGAATCCCCTTTCAGATATGTATCTACATTAACATTTTTAGATTCTTGGCTAACAGCATAACTCGAGTTATGGTCATACTGAGTTATTAATGCCATAATGTTACCCATCTTCGATTACATATTGTGACACATTTTGGTGATGATCCCTCGTTCAGTTATCTATACAAGGCGCCACTACATTACAAAGCTTTACTACAAATGTAGTAAAGCTTCACTACAAATGTAGTGAAGCTTTAACAACATACATATGCTGTTAAGCCTTGTGACCACAGAAATAACATTTAAGATCTGTGAAATAATAATTGCTGCTACACTGACCGCAGGGAGGTAATTCAAAATTATTTCGCATTTATATTTGTCGTGTATTCACAAAGTTTTAGCTTTTTTAGATAAGATGCTTCTGAAATGACAAACACATTTCTCAAGTTTTTGGTAGCGCTAGAAAAACGACTACGTGACAAGTCCGTTGTTCATAAAGGGTCCGCCAAATAACTTTTTTTTGAAAACATCGCGCAAAACATCGAGTGTAGCTTCGGCTGTGTGGCAAGTAGCGCCGTCCTGTTGAAACCAAATGTTTCCAATATCCTCCTCTTCAATTTTTGTGAACAAAAATTCGTTCAACATGGCCCGATAACGATCGCCATTGACTGTAACGGCCACTCCTTGCTCATGGCCCAATTATGCCTCTGGACCAAAATCCGCACCAAACAGTGACTCGTTTTGGGTGTATAGGCTTTTCAATGTATGCGTGTGGGTTTTCTGTGCCCCAAATGCAAAAATTTTTCTTGTTTACATACCCGCCAAGATCAAAATAAGCTTCATCTGAAAAGATGATTTTTTTTTGGCAAAATCGGCATCTTCTGTAAGTCAATCGCATTCAAGCGTATTTTTCAAAGTTCAAGCGTATATACAACAATATTCGTTTAGCGGAAGGATAAAACTAATTATCAGTCAAATCAGACATGAGCTAAGTGTTACCATTCACGAAATAAGCACTAGTTGAAAAAAAAACGTTAGATGGCGGACCCTTTGCAACACTCTGGCTTATGTTCGTGCAAAATTTCAGCTTTCTAGGTCTAACAGAGCCTCTGCGGTCAGTACCACCTGTTGGGAAAAATTACGAAGAAATAAGTAGAAGTATCCAATTTGGTCCAGTAGTTTTCAACTTGTAAGCAGTCGAACTAACCACGATCAATTTTTATATACGAGATACTCGTATATACTAGCTGACCTCTGCAGACTTATTCTTATTTGGATGTACTGGTTTATTATTCATGATACTCCGAGCTTCAAGAAAATATCACCATAAAATGTGCTCGTATATTGGAGGTAAGTCCACTACCGGACCATCTAGCGGGTAAAATCATACATACAAACTATTGTAAAGACAAATCACATACATTCGCACATTTTAAATTTCAATCATATCGCTCTGGAAACGAGAATTTTTGGAATTTCAATCATTTTAAATTTCAATCATATCGCTCTGAAAACGAGAATTTTTGGTTTCAGTGATCATGCGCTACAAACAAACGCACAAAGGATTTTATATATAAAGATATATATAGATAGAAGATATGAAATCCCGATTTTTCGGATTTATATATAACTTCGATTCTTATAACCCGATCTTTGATCATGTTTCCCTATTAGAATTTGATCTGTTGTTAACATTTCTTGTAAGTTCTTACTACGGAATGAAATGTGAAATGAAGGTTCTTTGGTAATAATGAGTTAAATAAAAGAGCCAAAGGGCTTACACAACAATATTAGGACAATTCTAATTTTTTGGATGTTTATGCGAACAAAATTGGACAAGTGGATTTCGATTTATGTTAAAAACTAAAGCATCAAAGCCAAATAGTGATGATCACATTAAGAAATTGTCATTTTCAGATGGTGCTGTCGTTTAACGGGATGGACTATAAATTATATGGTCAATTAAATTAAATGATTTTTCACAATGATATCTGATGTACTTATTATTATAATTACGAGTGTAGACCCAATCAGACATGACTGCAATACAGTCACTACATATATGTCCATATGTGGGTATGTGTAGGTGTACCAGAACACCCAAACTCCTTAACGGCAATAACCTTGTGTGTGTATGTATTATTATATAAGTGCGAGTACAATTGCAACTTCCGTTTTATTTTGCTCGAAATATTATTCTTTTAATTCTTACTTAAATATTGCAACATACATTTCTACATGGAATCGCATGTCTGCCAGTGTGCATGAGTATGTGCCACTTACATACATGCATTTGTATAACAGTGGATACATTGTATTGCTGTATCTTATATTGTGCCAGAGACAATGTCAATGATGCTGCACAGTGTAACGAGTGTTGCCGTAACTGGAGTGTAGTACGAGTATTACTTTAAAGAAGCGTGATGCCCGATGAATATCATATAGGGTGGCGCATAATTAACGCTGTGTTTTATTTAATGAATATCTTTTGATATCAGTACCACACTGTGGCACAGGGAATTATGAGTCTGTGCATTATTTGTAACTCCTAAAAAGACGTATACCCATTGTTTGTTATTCATATGGTTCCCATGTAGAGTTCGCTAATACATATATGTCTTCGCTTTATCCATAAATGTCACATTTTCTTAGCAGTGTTGCAGTATCCTTACAGTTTTCGTTTTATTTGCAAAATAAATTGCTACATAAAATCTAACATTTTTCCGGTTATGGAATCATAACTTCTCTCTTTTTTTGTTTAAGAAATGTGGACGTACCAAACATATTTGACAAAAACAAATTGAAAAGCTTCCTGGGCTAAGGGCCTCATAGAAGCTTCTAAACCCAATGAGTCGGCTGAAAGAGCCACAGATTCAGCTGATGAACCCCTGCCTTCGAAAAAGGCAAGAGGCCCTAATGTCACCATCAACAGGACACTCACCAAGCCTTTCAATACAGTGGTGAAGGAGAGTCTAGTGATGGCGACAGGAGTAGTGAGGATGGATGCATCCTCAAGATGGATGCATCCATGCACACCTCACCCGCTCTGAGTCGAGCGGGTGAGGTGTGGCCAGACGCCATGTTGGATGTTGTCGAAAAAACAACATTCATAGTCACTCTAGAACCATCACCTGGGTTACAGGAGAGCTCGCTAGCTCGGCTGACATATTAGAGATAATAAAGATTCCAATCCTTGTCAATTTGATCCTTAACGCTGAATCCACACCCATATACAAGGTGTAAGTGCAACCATGCAGTATGGTTTCGAGACTATAGTCTTGAAGGTATACAAGCAGGATATAGCTCCCACTGCGGAAGGCGAGTCGTCTACCGTGTCTGATACGCGGCTTTCTGGAAGTACGGACTTGCCCACGCCCATTATTTCTGGTGACTCCAAATCTAACAGGAGATTTGTAACGTCCTTCTCTAAAGACGAAAGCACTACTTCGGACACTGATGGGCGAAATGGATGTTAATCTGTCGATTTCCAATGATGGTAAGAATTCTACAGATTAACCTCCATCACGCTAAAGCAGCCGCAGTGGCACTATTGCTGCGCATTAGACATCGTCCCGATACGGGAGCCCTACGTAGTAGGAGGAAGGGTGTGTGGTATCGGGACACCCAACTTTAACCTGCTTATGGCCAACTGTAAAGGCACTCCAAGAACCTGAATTTTGGCTAGGACAAAACAAAGTATCTTTCTCCTGACTAATTTATGTGGTAAAGACCAAGCAGCTACTAGTCTGGAGATCGGTAATCGTGTATATTGGGTGGTCTCCAGTTACTTACCTCATGATGCCGTTGAACAGACAGCTCTCTTTAGGGAAGTAGTAAAAAAGGCAACGGCGGACGAGCTCAAGCTGATTATTGGCACAGACACGAACGCCAATCATACTATCTGGGGTAGTACGGATATAAACAATAGAGGTGATTCGCTTCTTGACTTTATTCTAAATACCATCCTAACTATTTGTAACAGAGGCAATAAACCGATAACTACATCAGTCAATAGCTTCCTTGAAGAAGCCTGTCCAAAAACAAGGTACAAGGGTAAAACTAAACCTCTATGGTGGGCTTCCGAGCTCACGGCTAGGAAAATGACCTGCAACAAGCTATTCAACAGGTCGAAATCTACTGGGGTCGCTAATGATCGGGATGCCTATAAAGAGCAACTCAAGATATATAAGAAGGAGCTTAGGAAGGCGCAAAGACGCTCATGGTATACCTTTGTGGCGAAGTGGAAAAGGTTTCACCCTGTAAAGTGGGTTATTTGCGTTATAAGGCAAAAAACTGCTCGACACACATTTCCCGGGAAACTCCACTACAAAGCCAAAAAAATGCAGCAGCATTTCCTCCTTCCTATTGAAAGGTCTGGAAAGACGTTTAGATTATTTCATTAGGGAGAATCTGGATACAAAACTCCTGTGGGTGAACCAGCTTGCTTACAATAAGGGAAAGTCTACAGAATCAGCCCTTCACGGACTTGTGAGCACTATGTTCCTACATGCCAAGGAATGCACCATGGTGACTAGGGTGATGACTTTTTGATTTTTTTTTCTCAAAAATTATTTCCTGTTGCACGAATGAATGAACTTTTGCCTACCAATGACTAAAATAACGTTTATTCCATTATGATATTGAAAAAGGTTTCGCATTTTTTCTATTTTTAAATCATATAAACGGAAAAAAGTGTCAAGTCTTATAATTTTCTGACTCTATACAACCCCACTCCCTACTCCATACTATATATCAACGGTGTACACGGTGCAGAATACCAAGTAATGGAAACCATCTCCACTTCTGTACTTCCACACTTCACAGTACACTGTGAAGAACTTTGTTTGGATAAAGTTCACTGACTACCAGATACCTGCAGTGTCTATCAAGCCGAAATAATGGAAATATGGGAAGTCGCCAAGTGGCTGAGTCGCAACACTTGCGTTGTCATTTACTCGGACAGCCAGGCTGTCATCAATTCTCTGGAGGCCACATCCCTAAGCGCACAAACTGTCCTCGACTGCCGCAGATATCTTAACGTGATGGCTGAGCAGTTAAGTATACACCTCATATGGCTGCCTGGGTATTGCGATATCCCGGTAACTGCAAAGCTGATGAACTTGCTATGAAATGAACGTTATTACAAATTCTCGAAGAATTTGCATATATTGGTGCGCCACTATCCACGTGCAAGCTTTGGCTTAGACAAGAGGCAATCAGCAGTCCTACGAAAAATGGACTAAAATCGGCACCTGTAGGGTAGCTAGACAAATCTGGTCAGAGAAGTTCAAAATATCTCCTTGCACAGAGAGGAAAATATTGTCTACGTTAGTATCAGTTCTGACGGGACACTGCCTGATCGGCAAACACGCCAGAAGATTGAGTATTGACTCCAATGACTTCTGCAGAAGCTATGGAGATGAGGAAGAAATGGAGAGCATCGAGCACTTTCTATGCGACTGTCCCGCTTTGAGTAAACAACGAATGGACATACTGGGGTCGGCCTTTCTAGGCAGTCTAACAGATCTTTCCGGTACCGATATAAAACAGGTTGGTTTCGATTAGGGGAATTTCAGTCCGTGGTAACATTAGCGAACTAAACTTGTCTATGTAGCTGACAAAAAAACCGCCGCCACCCAAACCTAACCTAACCAAACCTACTCGATTATTTTTTTGCTAACATATAGACAGCTAACATATAGAATAATCCTATTGACGAATTTCTTGCGGGATCTATGGAGCCTAGAATTTCCAGAATACCTACTGATGAATTTGTTCGTCGCACTGACGAATCTCAGTTTAACAAAACTGTAACTTTAACAACAAATTATTATCCTAATGTCGCCAAAACGCATATAGATCAAAAAAATTAAGCATAAACTTTCTATCTATATATCGTCGGCTTAAAGCTATTTTGTTCCATATGCCATTTTGTAGGCGTATTGTCATATCGCCCAAAACCATGTATGTCATATGGCCCAAAAAAATTAATGTTAGTTATTATTGTGGGGAAATTTTTGGGTTTGGGCGATCTGCATTGGGCAATATGTAATTTTTTACAAAATTTTTTTCTCCCCTAGGTTATGTCCAAAGGTGGCTATTCGGACCAAACTATCTATGCATTGTCGGCCTTCCACGCCAACACACTTTTGTTCGATTATGGGTGATATGTCGCTTTTTTCGGATTTGTATAACATGGAGAAACACTTTTGTTCGATTTTGGGTGATATGTCGCTTTTTTCCGATTTGTATAACATGGAGACACACTTTTGTTCGATTTTGGGTGATATGTCGCTTTTTTCGAATTTGTATAACATGGAGAGATTGTGATCGAAAGAACGTAAAATAGTGAGTTAAAAATATAGGGCTATAAAAATTTGGAGACATAGAACAAAAATATCCGCAAGAGATATCAGAGTTACATCGATTTACCCTACCAATATCTCGAAATCTCGACAAGATAGGAAAAAAATTATTGCAGATTCTGAAAGAGCATGCTTGAAACCCATATTATCAACTCTTGACTCAAAAAAGGTTGCCCGGACTTAACTCCTACGGACATAACGCCCAAATCGATTTTGGAACTTATGTCCTCCAGTAAAGTTGGACATAATTCCCAAAATTGGTTGGGCGTAATGTCCGCAGAGCGTTCTCGGACATAACACCCAATGTATATTGGGACTTATGTCTTTAACAAACCGCGGTCGTAACACCCAAAGTAATGAAAATACAGCTCAATTGGTTGTTTTTAATAAAATGCAACGCCACTTGTGAAGGATAAAATTGTACACCAAGCCAAAAACCTCTTTGAAGTCCACGAGATTTCATAAATTTATTTAAAAATTACTCATTTATGAGAGACACGGAAAGATGTTATCAAACAATATCGAAGAAGATATTTCCTACACATTATTTTTGTCACAATCCATCACCAAATGAATCTAAAGGAATACTGATCTGTATGATGAATGCGATTTTTCGGTGGTCCCAGATACAAGCAATTATTAATAATCTATAATTCTCAAGATAGACATGTAAGTATAACAATTTCTAAAAAATAAAAAAATCTTATATAAAAAAAAATCATTGAATATTGGATATAAGGCGAAACATTTTTAAAAAAATCGCGCGATTTATTTAAAAAAAAGTTTCGCCTTCTGTCCTACATTCAACGATTTTTTTTAAATCGCACAAATAAAAAAAATCCTGCGGCGTTTTCTATGTTCTTCAAATTAAATATCGTCTACAAATCGTTTTATCTTTGTTAACTACATTTAAGTTAATTACTTATTTGTAGGATTTTTAAAAAAGTTTCGCCTTCCTGAGTTCTATGATTTTTTTTAATCACGCAATTTAAACATAGGACCGATTGCGAATATTTTTTAAAAATCGTGCGATTTTTTAAAAAATGTTCGCCGGTCCTTAGTTTCAATAATAATTTTTAAATCCCGCGATTAAAAAAATTCTCCTTCGGCGTTTTCTACGTTCTTCAAATTTTATATCGTCTACAAATCGTTTCATCTTTGATAAATACATTTATGTTAGTTACTTACTTGTAGGTTTTCCCATTTGTCATCATACTAATGGGTAATAAAAAATAAAAATCATATGAAAATATTCTATTGTTTGTAGACTAAAAAATTTTCATTTATATTTATTATGAGGATATAGACCAATATATATTATCAAATCTATTATATTATATATTATAAATATTTACTCTTATACTTGAACTAATTGTATTTCCCTAAGAAATAAAAAACAAAATTTTTTTATGTAAATGAATAAAAAAGGACATTACTCCCATTGGGCGTTATGTCCACTCGATTCCGTCGTACATAAGACCCAACAATTTTGAGTGTTATGTCCTAGATTATATGCGGACATAACTCCCAAAATCGTTTCGGGCGTTATGTCCGTTGAGAGTTATGTCACGGCACCTCAAAAAACACATAAATGGCTTATCGACCAAAATAGTATTAAGCCGACGATATATAAAAATGAGTTTGTGAGTTTGTTTGTTTGTTGGTTCCGTATATACGTCTAAACCGCTGAACCGATCTTCACGAAATTTTCACAGAATGTAGTCTTTGGTCTTGAAGAAAAAAATAGGCTACTTGAATTTTTGATATCTGAAGTGGGGGTGGCACAGCCAATACGCCCCTATTTTTGAAAACTCCATATCTAAGGAACGGCTCTCTCTAAAATTGTGTGTGTATGCTTTTGTAAGCAAACTACTTGATCGTACTAAAAATGAGCGGTATACGATTAGTGGGCGTGGCCCCGCACCTATGAGCCAATTTGTTAAATTTAGATATCTTGCACAATTTGTTAGCGAGAGTGCTTAATTTTGTGTTTATGCATTTGGTGGCAGTCTACGTAATTGGTCCAAAAAATGTGCGTGATAGGATCAGGTGTTGCCCCGCCCATATGAGCCATGATTTTAAAATGGGTCTGGCCCATTTGAGCCAAGATATGAAATTGATATATCTTTAATAATTTGTTAGTAATTTTGTGTATATGTATTAGAAATCAGGGGCAAAGAAGTAGACCGGGTCCACTAGACCACAAGAGAAAAATTAGTAAACAATTACTTAAAACGAACTGATTTATTTTAACGGATCTGTTCAAATGTCTAAAATGTTTTTATATAAACTATTGGTAATGTAATTACCTTTTCGTCTCGATATTTTTAATGGAATCGTGAAAAGAAGATGATCCAGCCATCCCACAATCAGCATTTAGCAGGTTTTAACTTTGATAGATAATTTTCACTAATAAGTTGGGTCAATCAGCTGAAAATAATATCGCTTTGTTAAGTACCCTTTATTTATAAAAAATTTTTTATAGAATTTATTTATAGTATTAATTAAAATTTATTAAAACACTTCATGAAAATGCTTGTGGTCCAGCCAGACTACAATCAGCATTTAGCAGGTTTTACCTTTTTCTATAACACCGTTCGACAAAAACAAAGTTTTTCTTGTGTTTCTGTTTTAATGCATATATTCTGATGCTAGACATAAAAAACGACAAAATATCCATTCATAGCTTTTAAAGCACATATTATGGCATAACTAGAGAACCATTTCTCCGAATTGGTTCAGGAAAGTTTTAAAGAAATTTAAATTAAGTAGACTTAAACTTCTTACAATACAATTTTCTATCCGTTGAGCGTTTTCGACGATATATTACAAAATTTTACGAAAAAATTATATTTGTTGAAAAATTTTAATATTTTTTTAATAATAGCCTCATAAAAACATCTAAAAACGCACAATTGTTATATTTTTAATAATTTGATCGTAAAGTCTGATCGGCCATGAATAAAATGAGACAATTCAGGTCCATGTTTTGATATATCCGTCATTTAAGATTACGGTTCTGGAAGCCCTAGAGAATGCATTTAGAACTGATCATAAAGTACACAGTGCTTAGATTTCAGCATTAAATGGTCCCAGGCGAAAATTGGACATATCCGAACACGTTCTAAACCACACTGTCGTACATGGTATTATAAGATTGTTTCATGGCAGATGTTTGAAACACCCAGAAATACTACAGCTAGACCAACCAGATCAACTCAGACTCACTAGCTGAGTCGATCTAACCATGCCTGTCCATCCGCCTGTCTGTCTGTCCATCTAAAGTTGTCCATTGCGTACAGGTCGCATTTTCACTCCGATCGTGCTGCAATTATGCAGTTAGGAGTTTTCGGTACCTCGAAAAAGGCCTATTGCATTTGAACAAAATCGGTTCAGATTAAGATACAACTCCTATATATATGTTTCTTCCGATTTCACCCTTTAGCCCTATAGAAGCTGTATTTTACGTCCAATTGTTTTTAACTTTAGCATGGTAGAGTTTCTTTATACATGGACCAACATTGCCCAGTTTGAGGAAAATGGGTTCAGATTTAGCTATAGCCCACATATATATATTTCGTCCGATTTGGCCCATTAGCCCTATAGAGACTGTATTTTACACCCAATTGCTTGGGTTCATTTAGATATAGGCCCCATATATATGTTTAGTCCGGTTTGTAAGGACGAACCAAATGTAAATTATGTAAACAAATTTTAGTTTAGTATACATTGGATATGTGTATGTTATCATATAGTCGGCCCCGCCCGACTTTAGTCTTTCCTTACTGGTTTTATTAAAAAAAATTCACATGTTTTTGTTATTGTATATGCACAATAATGGTTCATTCGGTATAGAAACGCGTTACATTTTTAGCAAATGTGGATATACAAGAAAACGGCTCCGTAATATCTCAGAAAACATAACAGATAGGGATCTAGAGATTGTACAGATCAATAGATCTTAAATTAACCCAGGAAATGTGTCTCTCTCAATGTTTTTTGATTTTGCGATATACGTCAAGATAACTTCGGAACAACGATATTTACAACAATTAAATAATATTTAATTGTATGTGGAATAAAGTCTAAAATAAACACTCTAAATTAAATAGATCAAAATCAAGAACATACTCAGTAACACTGTCATACCCATTCCGTTGAAATCACCCTCTTTCAATTTAACTTTTAGTTAGATCTGTTATGAATAAAATAAATCATATACAAAGAAAATAGATAAAGAAATGAATAATGGAACCAATTAAATATATCTAACCGGATAAATGTTTGGAAGTTTCAGTGAAATCCTAATATTCTTGCCTAAGTCCAAGTAATAGCTTAGGAGAGTTTTTTAGATTTCATAGTCTGCACAACTCACAAAAATTTTGTTCTGATAGAGTTGATAAATAGGCTATAATTTTTTAAATTATGCTATTCTACCGACAAATCGCATTCGGACACAAGATTCTAAAATAAACATTTATCATTAAGTTATATAGGTAAACGCGACACTGTGCGGCGTTGTTTGTATCACTTTTCGATGCGTCGGAGGAAAATGGAACATTGGTTGTTCTGCTCGTGGTGTGGTTCGGCGTGGTACTGAATGTTTATTATTTCTGCATGAAATTCTTAATGAGAATTTTCGAAATTGTTTCCACATTATGAAAAAGCGAAATTTAATTGAACCGAACATTGCTTTTATTATTACTTTTGTTTTTCATTATAATTGTTGCATATCCTTGTGCACACTCCATTCACAGCACCCCCCAGCAGCCTCCGCCACAGCAATCACTACCGACAAAGATGTGCATGAATGTGTGCAGCTATGTCTATGTATTCTTTATATACTTACATACTTATCAGCGGTAAAAATCAGGGCATAGGCGGCAAGCTATCAGGCCTGATCTAAGAGCCACGAGTCATGGCCGCCGCATTCAATCTTTATATCTGTTTTACATGGAGTGATACATGGAGGTTTGTCGAAGGTATTAAGAAAGGCTTCGAAATGAAGGTATGGTTTAGAGCAGTGTTCGGCGTAAAGAGAACGTGCCAAAATTGTGTCTGTATTGGTGTGTTTGCACTGAACAAAATTGTTGGTTTTGTTATTATGTGCTGTGTTATACAGAGTGGACAATTATTTTTTTACTGACTAAGTATAATGTGAATTGGTGTGAACGTTTTAATAACGCAAATGTTGCAAATTCGAATCAAAGTTTTTATTTTAAAAGAATTGAAAAATATTTTTTAATTAAATAAAAATAATTTTCATTCCAGTTGATTACTACCAATGATTTCGACAAACAAAATTTTATTAATTAAAATGAAAAATTTTACTAATATTATTAATGTACAAGTATATTTTTTCCGTTGATAAAAATTAGCCAGAGACAATTGACGCTTTAAAGGACAATATTCGTGAAGCCATTGGTGAAATACAGCTGCTCACAATCGATAATGTGCTTAAAAATTGGACCGATCGTGTATGCTACTGCATGGCCAGCCGAGCCAGCCATTTGAATGAAATTATTTTCCATTATTAACCGAAAAGATTGTACTTTCAAATCAAAAAAGAAATTTTAGAAAATATTCCGTACTTTCTTTTTTATAGCATTTTCAAAAAAAAAAAGGCGGACCCTTTATTTCCAGAAAATATGCAACAATTTTGTCATTGGGTACATCGAAAAAGAACAAACAATAAATGTGATTTCCATGATAAGTGGAAATAAGAAATGTACAAAAAACCTTTGTTTGTAGCCGAGCATCAGAAAATGAAAGGTCTTTACGATATGAGTTCTAGAAAGGAACTGATTTTATTTACAATATTTTCTCTTAGCCTATGACTAACCAAATAATTCTTAACCTATCTTATACGCAAGAAGAAAAGAGAAGACATAAGGTCACAACACATGTTTCCCTTATCTTCACTACAGTCTATAAATAGATCATAAATGTAAATACAACATCGACCAATGCACTACGCTTATCTAGTGTACATGGCTGGGTCGATGTTAGAATAACTAAAAATCGGAATTTATTTGAATTCCCTAATAATTTATACACACACATTTTGTCAAGGCATAAAATAATCTACCCGACTTTATACAATTCAGTTCAGATAACTGAACATTCTGCCGGCCTTAAAAGATCCTGATCTTTTAACAAAAATTGATATATATTAACAAGAAAAAATGGAAGAATAAAATATAATTCTAAAAATAAATTTAAATTAGAAAAACTCTTCAATGATGGCAGGAACCCAATCTCGGCTGCATTCTGGTTGCCATCTGAATTTCCATCGGCTCATGTTTTTGTCAGGCTCCTTCGGCTTCAGTTGGCGATGCACACTAGTTGCGAGTGTTCTGTCCACTTCCTCGGCGTTGGGGGTATCACTCATTGTTCTAGTCTCTTTTCCAATGATCTGAATGGCTTTGTTTGGTACTGTTGATTTTCCCCTTACATTGGCATATATTTTCGTTATACTTGGAGTGGGTTTAGCGGCGGCTTCTTCTTCACTATGAACTGTTGTGTCTAGTTTCCGCCCGCGTTCATGAGTTGGCGATTTGGGAGCCCTTTTAGCTGGTGGTGGTGTGGCTGCGGCAGTATTTGTTCGATGATATCTAGCGCTGGAGCATGTGCGTTTTCCATCATCTTTCTGTAAACGACCATCCACATTCTTCACAATTTTCCAGCTTTCCTTTTGAGACCTTTCGATGCATTTAAATGGTGTACTTTTGAATGTTTTCTTATTCTTAACTACATACGATGATGACTCCTCTTCTTTTTTATTATTTTTATTTTTTATATATAAAACATCTGAATTAAATTTAATTTGGATGGACCTTCCCCGCCTCCAGCTCAACTTTGGACGGTATTTGTTCCTACTATAATGGGTATTTGAGGTATTTTTACCGTCCCTACCGACTCTGCTGATGTTTCCAGTATATTCCGTCTTACTAGAAACATCATCACCGACTTTAGTCTTTTCGCTAATTTCCAAAGTGCTCTCAGACTTTTCCTTGAGCAACTTTGATTTATCTATTCCCATATCAACAGTGCTGATGTTTCCCGTATCTTCCGTCTTACTGGAATCATCATCACCCCCTACAGCCTTTGAACCAGTTCCCACAGTGCCTTCAGAATCTTCATGAAACAACCTTGGTGGTTCGATAAATTCATAATCGAAAAAAACTAATTTCTTTTCAATCTCCCTATGGAGATGAGTGAAATGTCTCCCATAGCATTTTGTACAAGAAACATTTCGGGTACATGTCCTTTTGACATGACCCACCTCCAAACATACGAAACATACTTTGTGTTCCACAAGCTTATCCCATTTTTCATCAATGGGAAGCATCCTAAACCTAGTACACCTATTTAGTTGGTGGGATACTAAGCACCCAATTGGACATTTCCTAAATCCCATCCTTGGTAATTCCAATGCCTCAGCATTTAATTCTTCAGCATTTTCCTTAAACAACCGTGGTGGTTCAAAAAATACAAAACCAAATAAATATTTTTTTTTCAGTCTTCCCACAGTTACTAACCACCTCTTCTTGCAAAGCATTTGCGTCTAAGCGACAGTCCACACTGTCAAATTTACCCATAACGTCCCGACTAACAACTTCCCTTCGGAAATATGGAATTTTTTCCATAGCTAGCTACAAAAGACGGAGTTCCCTATCGTTCCTCTATTCTGTTATACCCTCTACAAATATGAGCATGAGCATATTTTGCTCAGTTCTTTCCTATATATTTTTTTTTTAATTATTTTATTATTTATTTTTGTGTTCAAATCCACTAATGAGTATTCGAAGTCCCTTACCGCTGTTGGGGGGAAACTTCGAATTCATTAATGTTTTTACGGGGTCACCATGTTTGTTTTATTTATTTATTTTTTTTTTTTTAGATTTGTATTTAAACACATATTTTATTTGAGAAAATAGTTCGCAAATATATTTTATTCTAATATATTTACACATGGGTTCATGTACATGTTATTGATTTTCAAATAAAATTTATTTGCTCGAAAATATATTGTTTGGTCATAATACATTTTACATTTACAATAGAGATCCATATTTTCCCATATGTAACACTTAAATATGCGTTCATTATTTTTCTGCATTTCTCATTGCATAGTGTTATGTAATTGTCACATTTTGTCATATGCCGATTGCACATTTTGATGCTCAATATTTGCGCCGCTTTGGAAATATGTATAATTTCTCAGTGTACCAACTTTCCGATAAAAAGCGACATGAACCTGCTTTGTTGAACGCTGATGAGCGACTGACACATTTTTTTCTTACTTTTGTGCTCTTTGTTATGCTGTTCGTGTTGTGTACGTGTGAAAACCCGATTGCGTTCGGGGCTCGGCCTAACCAGCCGCCGAACACTGGTTTAGAGCTTTGAAAGGAAGCTTTTAAACATAGCTTTCGAAAGAAATCCTGTTGAAGAATTTCGAATTATATAGGGGTTCGTAATGATAATTAGAATATTTTAGATTTGTTAGATTCTCCTCAGAGATACATTTATTTTTACTAAAATTCCAGCAAGTGCGTAATTTTGAGTTCTTATTTGTCCACGCAACTGTGTAACATGTTACTATCAAACATGTTCAGTTTGATCTATAATTTAACCATGAATCGGCTTACAAACGAACAACGCTTGCAGATTTATTTATTTGTATTGAATTTTGAGTTCGGTGAACAGTTTATTTCACGTTTGGGGTCGATCCATTGGCCGCCTAGATCGTGCTATTTAACGCTTTTAGATTATTTTTTGTAGAGCTCTGTTAAGGCTCATGTCTATAGGGACAAGCTCACAACGGTTGACGCACTGGAAGCCAATATTGTATGCCAAAATTGAACCGAGCGTATGAACCATTTGAGGCGCAGACGCAAATAAAGAATTCATACATTTGTCTAAATTTGTGTTTTTTTAATCAAATCCGAAAGCTCTTAAAAAATCATTCGTTATTTTTATATGACACAACCGAATTTTACAAAACCTTTGCAACGACTAACTGTTTTTTCATTTGAATTTTCTTGGTCACACTTTTCAATTTGTGTAAAAAAAATTGCATAAAACAATTTTGACCATAAAACCGGTTTTGAACTCTCGCAGTAGCAGAAAAATAAGTGGTTGGTAGTCGGGGCTGAACACAATTAACTTTTCATACACGAGAAACTTGATGGTGGAGAACAAGATGTTGTTTGCTGAACATTCGGTATGATATATTTTTAGAAGTCGTGCCTGATATAAGACGAGAGGGGGATAAATGCTTACTCTTTTAGATGCGGCAGAGTAATTTTTGTACACGAGGAAAAAACTTGAGAGAGGGAGAACTATGTTGAGTTCTGAACACCGTCGATGTGATATATTTTTGAAGAGCCATCACCATGCCTGATAAAAGGGAGCAGGAGGCATGGTTAGTTTTTTAGAAACGAGAGATTGCACATTTTCAAGGCCTTCATTAAGAAGACATGTGTGCATTCCAATAGAAGGTGTTGGAATCTCTTCTAACGGGCCTGACGTCGAGAAGGCCTGGACCATTTTTCCGCTGTTTATGTACGCCTGAATGTGTGAACGTGATAGTAAATGAAGCATAAACATCTTCAGATACTTGGGCACATGGTGTTCTCGCCTATATCCTTTCGTGTCAGATGGTGGAATGGGATTGGAGTAACTATCCGAACATTGCATTGGAATGCAGTCAGACAGTCGTTCATGCTAATTCAAAGTCAAAATGCCACAAGTCTAAGTAAATTTTTGGAGTATATTAAATGAATGCCTAAACAAACGATGGCATTAAAGCGAAGTTTCTCCAATATTAGAGCTACTTCTTTAGCAGTCCATTAGAGCAATGTGTGCCTAGATTGCCGAAAATGGAAGAAATAAA
Organism: Eudasyphora cyanicolor; assembly: GCA_963930755.1. Classification (NCBI taxonomy): domain Eukaryota; kingdom Metazoa; phylum Arthropoda; class Insecta; order Diptera; family Muscidae; genus Eudasyphora; species Eudasyphora cyanicolor. Next base: position 100,848,522 of record OZ005737.1, read on the forward strand.
CGAAATATTGTCGGAAAGGGGGACTATATCAAAACACATACCAACGACTACAATGAATGCAATTTATTCTGAGTGAAAAACAAAACAAGTTGAAACATTTCTTACTTACGGCTTCTATTGCCTGAAGGCGGATATTGCCTCAAGGCGGGCTTCGCCCGCCCTTTCCTTACTTGTTTTGTACTCGCTTAATAATACCGTATAGTCTTGCAAAAATACTTATTTTGTTAGATAAATATAATCAGAGCTTTCCTAAAACTGTTTTACATAAAAAACTCGATAGTTTGGTTAACTTTATAGATATTTGTGGCATACAAAAAGGTTAAAAAAGCTTTGAATATTTTATCCTTCTTTGGTATCAAAATTGTTTTCCCAAACATTTTTGAGTGCAAAAGTTCTCCATCTCGGAGTCGGAGTCGACCATAATTTTTCGACTCCGGGCAAATTTCCCAGACTCCGACTCCACACCCTGCCCTTTGCTAGTATTTTGTAAATATCGAAAATGCCATACCTTTTGTCTCAGCGGGTGTATCAAATTGCAATATTTTGCCATCAAATAACTAATTTTCTTGTCTATTCAGAAAATATAATGAGAAAAGAATCGATTTATAACCGGCTATAATATTGGCAGGAAAGGATCGGGCGAAACAAACAAACATTTTTTTCAAAGGAATTATTTTTTTTTGTATTTTGTATGCGTTGACACTAGAAATAGAGGCTAATTATAACACTATTATATTTGTAAATATAAATCCCACAATTCCGGAAAATAAATTCGAAAATCTCCAAAAAAGGGAATTGTTTGTTTTTCCCCCAAAATCTGTTATACTAAAAGCCGGGCTCAATGTTAATGTGAGAGAAATCGGTTTATATTCTACACTGATATTAAGCAAATGCTAGGACAGGGTCAGGAAAAAGGTGAATAAATCACTTTTCAAATGCAAACAGAAATGTAAAAACGACATAAAATTTTTAAAAATGAAAATTTTTCAATGAAATGTGTTGTAGTTTGTAGGTATTGATATCACAAATCGAATGTAATTCGCAAATCATCATATTTCCAAAAGTCAATCCCAATATTCCAAAAATAATTTTGAAAATCCCCAAAAATGGGATTTTTTGGATTTTCCCCTATCTCTAATATACTAAAAGCCGGATTTAAGATTCCCTTTGCAGTTCAACTTTTAACGCCTTACCACATATAAATATGACAAAAGTTTTAACATTTTAGCTTTGCGATCGGAGAAAATGTGGCTTACTTTTGAAATTTGTGTAAATTGGATAAGCTTGGTAACAATACCCGTGAATATTTTTGACCCATTCTTTCTTTGAGAACATTCTCTGGAAAGTTTCCTTTAAGATGATAGTAAGTATCTTAAACGTTTTTTAACTAATTTCTTCTAAAACTCGAAAATACAACATATTCTTTTTTCATAAAAAATGACAAAAAATCTAATTTTTTTGAAAATACAACTTCAAGTGGCCGTACATTTTGTCCCAATGGGTAGGTTTTAGGTTAGGGTGGTAGCCGTTTTCTTTTTTTTTTTTCTTCAGCTCACATAGACCAGTTTAGGTCCCTAGTGGTACCACGGGCTAAACTGCCCTTCATCGAAACCAACCTGTTTGATATACAAATGTAGCGATATCACGAATATTGGTACTGGAAAAATCTGTTAGGCTGCCTAGAAAGGCCGACCCCAGTAGGTCCAGTCGTCGTTTACTCAAAGCGGGACAGACGCATAGCAAGTGCTCAATGCTCTCCACTTTTTCCTCATTTCCACAGCTTCTGCATCTTCTAGCGTGTTCGCCGGTCAGGCAGTGTCCCGTCAGAACTGATACTAACGTAGACAATCTTTTTCTTTCTAGTGCGAGGAGATATTTTGACCTTCTCAGGTCATACCATGGCCAGATTTGACTAGCTGCCCTGCAGGTGCCGATTTCTGTCCATCTTTCGTTGGACTGCCTGATTGAAGCTTGCACGTGGATAGTGACGCACCAATATATGCAAATTCTTCGAGAATTTGTATTGCCGTCCCTTTCCCAGCAAGTTCATCGGCTTTGCAGTTCCCCGGGATATCCCTATGCCCAGGCACCCATATCCCTATGCCCAGACACCCCATGAGGTGTATATTAAACTCCTCAGCCATCGCGTTAAGAGATCTGCTGCAGTCGAGGGCTGTTTGTGAATTTTGGGAGAATTAATGGCAGCCAGGCTGTCCGAGTAAATGGCAACGCCAGTGTTGGTTACTATGTTGCGACTCAGCCACTTGACTACTTCCCATATTGCCATTATTTTGGCATGATAGACACTGCAGGTATCTGGTAGCCTGTGCGCTATATCCAAACTAAGCTCTGCACAGTGTACTCCGAAGCCAACCTTTTCATCAAGCTTCGAACCATCCGTGTAAAAGTGGAGATGGTTTCTATTACCTGGTATTCTTCCAACCCATTCATCTCTAGTGATGTAATTTCTATCGAAGGTGTACACAGTGGGTATATAGTCCACTCGGTCGGTTACCATTGCACTACACTTTGATATCCTCATGTGACCGTAGTTTTTGTACCTCCACATTGATAAACAGTTTAATCTTATTGCCGCTTTGGTTGCAACTTCTCTCGCCACAATATTAATCGGCAGTATATGGAGTAGTCCTTAAGGCCCGCTTATGTTCAGGCAGGCTGTTCTCTGAACATTTGTTAGTAGGTTGGTGATCGTTAGTTTGTCAGTTGCCGTCCAAGATATCTTAATTTCAAAATGTGACTTACATGGGCGGGGCCACGCCCATTGGTCTGTTCCGCCCATTTTGAACTAATCATGTAGACTGCCACCAGATACATATAAACAGAATTACAGTACTATCGCTACTAAATTGTGCAAGATAGCTCAAATTTGGGTTATATGGGCGGGGCCACGCCCTTTGGTCTGATTCCGCAAATTTTTAGAAAAATCACGTAGGCTTCCACCACACACATACACAAAATTACAGAATTTTCGCAAACAGATTGTGGAAGATACCTCAATTTGAAAAGGTTGCTTATATGGGCGAGGCCACGCCCATTGATACATATGCACAAAATTACAGCACTCTCGCTAACAAACTGTGCAAGATATCTTAATTTCCAGCCCAATTACGCGGACTGCTACCAGATACTATTCAGCACTCTCTTTAACAAATTGTGCATGATATCTCAATTTCAATATTTGGCTTACATGGGCGGGGACTCGCCCTTTGGTCCGATCCCAGCTATTTATAGAACAATCACGTAGAATACTACAGATACATATGTACAAAACCAGTAAGGAAAGGCAGAAAGTCGGGCGGGGCCGACTATATAATACCCTACACCTCGCTAACAATGCGATAAGGGTGATTGCGATAATAATTTGGAATAAATGGTAAATGGGTAAGAACATATATATGTGGATATACCTAATTCTGAACCGATAATCGCTAAATTAATCACTATTCGTTCCTAAATTGAGAAACATCTTTCTGGAGACTTTTGTAACGATCGGAAGTAAAGTACAACTTCTATAGCGCTTTGTAACCAAATCAAGAGGAACATATATATGGAGGTTATATATAAATCTGAATCGATTTTCCCTGAATACTCATTCATGTAAAATAGAAACCTCTTTCTGTCGAATTTCGTACTGATCGGATTTAAAATACAGTCTCTACAGCGCTTAGATGTGGCAGTATTCCTTCATATAATAAGAAACCTCTTTCTGCCGAATTTCGCTGTGATCGGATATAAAATACAGTTTCTACAGCGCTTGAATTTCAAATCGGGGGTAACATATATATGGGAGTTATATCGAAATCTGAATCGATTTTCTCCAAATTTGGAGTATTCCCTCGAGTAATAAGAAACCTCTTTCTGCCGAATTTTGCACTGATCGGATATAAAATACAATTTCTACAGCGCTTACAGGTCTAATCGGGGGTAACATATATATGGGGGCTATATCTAAATCTGAACCGATTTTCTCCGAAGTTAGCAGTATTCCTTCATGTAATAAGAAACCTCTTTCTGCCGAATTTCGCACTGATCGGATATAAAATACAGTTTTAACAGCGCTTACATGTCAAATAGGGGGTAACATATATATGAGGGCTATATCTACATCTGAACCGATTTTCTCCGAACTTAGCAGTATTCCTTCATGTAATAAGAAACCTCTCTTTGCCGAATTTCGCACTGATCGGATATAAAATGACATTTTTACAGCGCTTACATGTCAAATCGGGGGTAACGTATATATGGGGGCTATATCTAAATCTGAACCGATTTCTTCCAAATTTAACAGTGTTCATTAATATAATAACAAACCTCTTTCTGCCGTATTTCATACTGATCGGATATAAAATAAAGTTTTTACAGCGCTTACATGTCAAATCGGGGCTAACATATATATGGGGGCTATATCTAAATCTGAACCGATTTTAACCAAATTCAATACGGATCGTCCTTGGGCCAAAAAAAAGATATGTGTAAAGTTTCGTCGAGATCGGACCATAATTGCGACCTGTACTTTGATTACAAGAATACATGCACAGCCAGACAGACAGACGGACATAGCTAAATCAACTCAGAAAGTGATTCTAAGTCGATCGGTATAATAAACGATGGGTCTATTTCTTCTCCTTTTGGGTGTTACAAACAAATGCACAAAGTTATAATACCCTGTATCACAGTGTGGTGTAGGGTATAATTACAGCACTCTCGCCAACAAAATTTTCAAGATATCTCAATTTCAAAATTTGACTTATATGGGCAGGGCCACTCCCATTGATCCGATCCCGCCCATTTTTAAACCAATCAGGTGGACTACCACCAGATACATATACACAGAATTACAACACTCTCTCTAACATATTGTGAAAAATATCTAAATTTCAAAATTTTGCTCATATGGGTGGTGCCACGCCCATTTTCCCGATTCCGCCCATTTTTTGACCAATCACGTAGACTGCCACCAGATACATATACACAAAATTCCAGCACTCTCGCTAACAAATTGTGCAAGATATATCATTTTTAAGATTTGGCTTATATGGGGGATGCCACGCCCATTGTTATGACCCCGCCCATTTTTGGACCAATCACGTAGACTGCCACCAGATACATATGTACAAAATTACAGCAGTCACGCTAACAAATTGTGCAAGATATCTCAATTTTAAAATTTGTCTTATGTGGGCGGGGCCACGCCCACTTGATATATCGAAAATTCAAGTACCCTATTTTTACCACGCCCACACATATACATTCTGTGAAAATTTCAAGAAGATCGGTCCAGCCGTTTAGACGTCTATACGGTACAAACAAACCAACAAACAAACAAACACACATTCTTCTTTATATATATAGATTTTTACCACGCCCCACACATATACATTCTGTGAAAATTTCAAGAAGATCGGTCCAGCCGTTTAGACGTCTATACGGTACAAACAAACCAACAAACCAACAAACACACATTCTTCTTTATATATATAGATTCACATTGAATTTAATTAAATAAATATTTACATTTTTGTCAAACATTTATAAAATTAAGTGAAAGTAGAGTTTGGTACAGCCATTGTAATGACATTTGTGCGCTTTGGTAGACAATTTTCATAAAAAAATGTTGCATAAAAAAATATTTTAGTGACCTCAAAGGATCTATATATATTTTATTTTTCCTAATTTAAATACACAGATACAGCCAATTACCCGGTAATGACGAAGTCTATATATAAAAGAAATTGTGTGTTTGTTTGTTTGATCTGTGTAGTCATCTAGACGGCTGGGATCTTCTTGAATTTTTTAAATCAACCACTGATTTCAGCGAAACCTAAAGGAATATTTTAATGCGACTAATTTTAAAATGTCATGAATTCATGTATCTTAATAATGTTTTTTATTTTATTCAAAAAAATAACCAACAAAACCTGCTAAATTATGAAACTTCTTAATTTTTCATAAATATGTTGAAAGAAGAACCATAGTAATTTTTCGAGAGGAATATTTATATCAAAGACACAAACAAAAATTTCGACGATTTGTATGTCGTTTGACATATGGTAAGATTTGATTGCAATTTTTCAAGGGTAAGGGTGCGAAGCGTGGACGACTATTTTGAGCGAAATAAAATAATAAAAGGTTCCCTTTATTTCGTTCTTTGGACTGAAGCATATATTCCATTTAAAAATCCTCACCAATGCAACTTACCTCTCTAATTTCTCAGTAAACTTCGTGGTCGAATATCGCGAAAATAAGAGCTAACCTAGTAAAACGGCTAATACCACTGTATTCAGCATGGTCGAAATATCTATATCCATAAGATCTCCTTTCTGTTACATTTTCAAAATGTCCATTTCGAGCACAGTGTTATTATCACAAGCGATCCTTTAATAAAACAATAGCGTATACCCATATACTCCATTATTTTGTATTGCTTTATACATAATTGCTGGTAAAATTTGGTCATACATTTGGACTCCATTGGAGCACTCTAAATGGGTCAAAGTGGGATTTTTCAAAATTTTCCCCTACCCAAAAGTTCGACCCAAATTTCGGGACGTCAGAATTCGTTTTAGAGGTATGGTTCCTTCGGCAAAGTTTCTTATTTTGATCCCTAGAATACGATTTTCACTGAGCAATGGCGACTTTGTTTGCCTCCCCACAAATCGACCCGGCCTAATGTACATACATATAAATCGAAACCAATCTTCCTCAATTTTTGCCATATTCGTTTCTGGATCGAGAAACTTCCCTCTACCAAATGTTTAAATGATCAAATGGCAAATAATGCCAAATCGAATAGCTAAATCGAATGTACATATGTATATATGGGGACTATATCTGGATCTAAACCGATTTTCCCATTTTTAATTGGTGTAAGTATTTGCTTGGTCGGTTTTCTCCAGTGGGGTAAGTCCAAAGACAGCTACGCTGACCAAAGTGTCTTAGTGAGGACAGCCTTAGAGATAGACGCAAGTACACTCTGGTCGTCGTACTCGTCTTTGGGCATGTACAGACGAGAAAAACTTTTACACTGGCCGAAGGCCGTCAATGCAAATTCTTACACCTTGCACCGCATCTTGTCGTATCGAAATGTCATTTCGCCCAAAAATTTTTGGGCTTTATGACATTGCGTTTGGGCGATATGACTTTTTTATACAATTGAGTTTAGGTGATATGTCACTTTTTGGGCAATATGACATTCATGGTTTGGGGCGATATGACGCTACGCCGTGGCAAAATACAGCTTCCGGAGACGAAAAAGTGAAATCGGCAAAGCTTTTTTCGTGTAACATGTTACTGTCAAACATGTTCAGTTTGGTCTATAATTTTACCATGAATCGACTTACAAACGAATTTGCATATTATTGAAAAAACTCATAGGTTAGGTTAGGTTGAAGAGAGGAGACGTTTAAACGTCTCATATCCATGGACATACACTTAAGCCAGTGGTTCGGCCTGTTGCGCGCTCCTTATTTATGATCTTTTTATACCTCACGAGTTACAGAAAATCGGTACTAGACAAGAATTGTCTCAGTATCTTCCAGTCATATCCTCTGAGATGAGTCAAGTCTGCTAATATGTTGGACACGGAATGTTGGGATCTTGCATGTGTGAAAGCCGGGCAGTGATACAGAAAATGTTCCATCGTTTCGATTTTTTTTCTGCATGCCCTACATTCGTCGTTTCCTGCTAGTCCTATGCGATGAAGATGTGCTTGTAAGCTTGAGTGCCCGTTAGAACACTCATCATCTTACTAATATCGATCTTGTTTAGTTCCAGAAAAACTCAAAAAAAAGAAAAAAATCGCAAAAAAATTGTTTGTTTCATTTTTTGAAAGCCAGCATCCTATCGAAGACAACAATGTCTATTTGCAAAAAAGTCTATGGATAAATGGATAAATGTATAAATTATGACCCATAATGTAAAAATAGGGAAATTCAAAAAAATATTTTTCATGTTATTTTGGCAATTTTGTTTGGGAGATACTAAAGGGGGCTTGGCAATAATGCCATTTTTATACCCTCACTTTAGTGTGACGAGGGTATATATCATTTGCTACGGAAAAAAGTGTAACACGTCGAAGGAGTGACCTAAGACCCCAAGTATGTTCGGAGGAAATCCGTTTTGGGTCATTTTAAGTCGAATGAGCAATGTCCGTCCGTCTGTCTGTCTGCCTGTCTGTCTGTGTGTCTGTCTGTCTGCTGGCTGGTGCGCACGATAACTCACGAAAGGAGTAACTGATTGACCTCAAATTTGGTATGTGGTAATATTTTTTTCTATCTCCGGCTAAGTTCGAAGATGGGCCATATTGGTCTACTCCTTCTAGTACCTCCCCCACAAAGGGTTAAAATGTTGTGAAATATTGATTCTTTAATAACTGCTATACTACTTATTCGAATCTTTTGAAATTCCACACATAGTATTAGCTTATTAGTTGTTATGAACTCGAGAAAAATGGGCGAAGTCGCCACGTCCCTTTTGGTACCTCCCACACAAATGCACCATTTTGCACCAAAAGTTAACAGCTTATAACATTAATAACAGTGTATAAAAATACTTGAAATTTTGTACAATATTATGCTTTTATATTGCCTACATTCCAGGGAAAAATGGGTGTTGTTGTCACGCCCCTTTTGGTACCTCCCACACAAAGGTACCTTTTTGCACCAAAAGTTAACAGCTTATAACATTAAAACCAGTGTATAAAAATACTTGAAATTTTGTACAGTGTAATATTTTTATAGTGTCTATAGCCCTGTTTAAAATGGGCGTTATTGCCACGCCCCTCTTTGTACCTCCCACACAAAATGCCCAAATCATACCACAATTTAATGTCTCATAACGTTTATACCAGTGCACATAAATGCTTATAAGTCGGCACAGTGCAATGAATTTAAAGTATCTAATGTTCAGCAAAAAAAGGTGTATTTGATAAACCCCTTCTGGTACCTCCCACACAAATTGACAGAATAATTCGAGTAATATTCAATATTACATTACTCACAAAGTGAGGGTATACCTTAGTCGGTTTACCCGACTGAAACTTTCTTACTTGTTTTTATAATATTTTACTATGGGCTCTATAAAAACATTACACTTTAACTTTTTGTGCAAAATGGTTCATTTGTATGGGAGATACCAAAAGTGGTATGGAAACTTCGCCCGGTTTTTCTCAAAATTATAGCGACGACGAAACTTATACTATTTGTTGAATTGTGAAACATTCTGAGTATAGAAGTTATGAGATCATCAATATTTCACTATATTTTACTCGAAGGTGTGGACCACCATAGTCCATCGTTGACCTTGGCCCGAGATAGAAAAAACAAGTATGAAAGCTCAGTCGTGTAAACCGACTTAAGAATCCCCTCACCTTCAGTCACAAAAATATTTCGTAAATTCAGTTATTTTTTTCTATTAATTAAATTATTATCAACTTAAATTGCATGTAAAAACTTTAAAGTATGCACTGGTATTAAAGTTATAAACTGTTAACTTTTGCTACGAAATGGTCCATTTGTTTGGGTGGGACCAAATGGGCATGCGGATGACGCCCATTTTTCACTGGGATGTACGAACTTTAAAAGCATTATACTCTGTGTTATAAGCTGTTAACTTTGGGTGCAAAATGGTCTATTTGTGTGGGAGGTATCAAAAGGGGCGTGACAACTGCCCCCATTTTTCTCGAGGTGAAAACGACGAATAAACTAATACTACGTGTGGAATTTCAGAAGATTCGAATAGTAGTATAGAAGTTATTACAGAATCAATATTTCACTAAATGTTAACCCTTTGTGGGGGAGGTACTAAAAGGAGTGGAGTAATATGGCCCATCTTCGAACTTAGCCGGAGATAGAGAAAATATTACTGCATACCAAATTTTAAGTCAATCGGTAATTACTTTCGAGAGTTATCGTGCGCACCAGCCAGCAGACATACATATAGACACAGACCGACATTGCTCAAATGACTTAAAATTACATAAATCGAATATCCACCAAATATACTTGGGATCTTAGGTCACTCCTTCGATGTGTTACACTTTTGGCTCGTAGCAAATGATATATACCCTCTTCTCTAAGGCGAGGGAATAAATGTTGGCACATACCGAATTTAAAGTCAATCGCTTAATCTTGCCGAAAATTATCGTGCGCATACTCGTAAACCAGACAGACGGACGGACAGACAAACGGACATTGTTAAAATTACTTAAAATGGCACAAAACGGATTTCTACCAGATATTCTTGGAGCTCTTAGGTACCTTCATCGATGTGTTGCACTTTTGCCCCGCAGCATCTGATATAAACCCTTGTTCACAAAAGTGGGAGGTAAAAAAAACGAATTATGTGTAAAATTATCTTATTTGTCCCACAAGTGCTATAATTTGTAAATTTATCCATAGATTTTCTGCAAATAGGCATTATCTTCGTTAGGAGGATAGTTTTCAAAAACTGCAAAAAAAATTTCTATTTTTTTGGTTTTCTCTACCAGCAAAAATTTTTTTTTTTGAAAAAAAGTCTAATTTTTTCTGATTATTTTAACGACAGTAACTACATAATCTTCTGTTTCCACGTGTAAGTGTCATTTCTATAATTTGTAGTCCTCATAATTTCCTTGAATTTAAATGGTACCCCGGCTTTGTCGAGCTAATACTTAAAAATGGTCTAAATACTAAAGGCAACATCCAAGAAAATGGGAATTTAAAAAAAATTACCATAAAAATACCGAGGCTATATCTAAATCTGAATTGATTTTCTTCAACTTTGCTAACGTTTAATCTTGGTTCAAAACACTGAATTAAAATTAAAGATATGTTAAAAAAACCTATAATATAGGGGCTATTTCTAAATCTGAACCGATATTCTTACAATTTACGAATTAACGATCTTAGTTCCAAAAACTGTTATCTGTAAATTTAATAAAGTCTCTTCATAAATGCGGATTCTATAGACCTTATATGCAAAATTGAGATATAGGTAAATACAAAGTGACCAGCTGTCTTTGGCCCAAAAGCGGGAATTCCCTTGCAAAAAAAACGGTATTTTCTAACTTTCTTCTAAATCTTTGAAATAAATAAAGTATTGATTGGTTCTTTAAACAAATTTCAAAAATAAGGTAGACCCTATGGATAGACAAATTTCGGCCACGCTGAATCTTGTTGTCCATTTTTCTAAGTTAGCTCCTGTTTTCGCGATATTCGACCACAATTTGGTAAGAAATCTAAGAGGTTAGTTAACTTGGAGGTGATTTTGAAGCTTAAAACTTCGTAATACACTCTTCACTTCAGTCCAAAGAACGAAATAAAGAGCACAATTCAAGCATGATTACAACAGACGGACTGACAGACGGACATGGCTAAATCGTCTTAGAATTTTACGAATATTAAAAATATATACTTTATGTGAGACCCCATCAATATTTAGAGGTGTTACAAATAGAGCGACAAAATGAATATACCCACCATCCTTTGGTAGAGGGTATAAAAATGATGCGAAATGTTTCACGTCAATTCAACAATAAAAGTAGTGAATCCAACAACTTTATAATAACCTGCGGAATCTTATTGGTAGAAACATGCAACATCCCGATATTTCGGGTTCGACATGGTATGGTAAATGCAGTCTGGTGTGGTCTTCGCGCTTCAAGTATGTTGCCGAAGTAGTCTGTCCTTTTATTGATGTGATCAGTTTTTAATTTGGTAATTTCTCCCTATCGATTCTTGAGTGGTCTTCTGGCATCGTGATTCTTTGTTTGTTTGGTGGAAGTCACGACTTCAGTTGATTGCAGACGCTGCCGGGGCTTTTATTACTGAAGGCAATTCGGAACCATAAATCAAATATTTTGCTGAAGGCATTTGTGAAGCACGTTTTTATGTTTGGTCAATATGTGGACTGATTCTCCAGAGGGCTTGTATTGCCCGTGCATAATTGTTGCATTATGAAGGGTCCTTCAACTTGATAACATCTAGTTTCATTTCATTTGTGGAATGTTTCTTTACAGCGTCCACTTTGGGTTTTATTACTCCAACTAACAGATGGTGGTCACTGTTTCATTCAGCACTTCTCATACTCCTAACATCCAGAAGGCAATTGCGCCAAGTTTTGCTAATGGAAATATGATCTATTTGGTAGTGGGTTGTTTGGTCGGGAGATACTATGTGGACGCAAGCATTTCTGTGAACAGTTCGCCATTCTCAGTCATCCTTCCCATGCCGCACAGTGGGAGGAATAAACAAGTAAGAAAGTTCATTCGGGTACACCGAATTCCCTCACCTTCAAACCCAAAAAACTTTCGTAAATTTATTTATTTTTTTGTTTTAATTAAATTAATATCAATTTAATAAAATTGAATTTAATAATTTTAAAGCATGCAGTGGTATTAAAGTTATAAACTGTTAACTTGTTGTGCAAAATAGTCAATTGACTCTAGGTACTATAATAGCATTACACTGTACAAAGTTTCAAGTATTTGTATGCAATGGTATTAAATATATAAGAGGTTACATTTTTATACAAAATTGGTCCCTTTGAGGTGACTACGAATATAAAGTCTTCGTTTTTGGCTCTTTCTGAAGTTTCAGGTGGAGAGTAGCATTGTATACATGTCATGTTTCTTGCTCTTGTTCGTAGTCTGACAGTTATAAAACTATATTTTCATATGAGGCTTCCATTCTGTTAGACCATTATAGGTAGCTTGGTTTAACTTTATATATATAAACCTTAAATGATGGTACCTTCCTATTACTATAAAATAGGAAGTCTATAAAAACGAAATTAAAAATCTATATATACACGCAAAGAAAAAATTCGTTACTCCCAAACAAAAAATTAGACAAACGAATTTCGTTTGTGGTGTATGTTTGTCGCAAACGATTTATGTTTATCCCAAAACCCAAAGAAACGTTCATAGCAAATGGTTAGTGTACTTATCGTAAATGATTTATATTTATTACAAACCCTGTGAAACGTTTGGTGCAAACGGTTATTGTGTTTGTCACAAGCAATGCCTGTTTATCCTAAACCCTATAAAACGTTTGTTGCAAACGGTCATTGCCTTTGTCACAAGCAATGTCAGTTTAACAATAAATGAGAAAACGATTGTCGCAAAAGAATAATTTGATTGAATTATGATATTTAATATGTTTTATAAAATTATGTTTATAATCAAAAATGTCACAATTTTTAGTAAAATGTACCCGGGAGCTCCCCGACAAACACATCTGCTATTATTGCAGCTATCTTCTAATTGAGTTGTAGACAAACTGTAAATAAGAAAGCATGTATGTTAGAATATATTAAAAATGTAGTAGTCCATTGAATGGATCAAAGCGAGATGTTATCTTACCATATATCAAACTTTTTAGTCAAATGTGAATTTTATAGGTAATATACTGACCCAAATGCTGACTTTTCAAGGTTTCCACGTCCATGAATAGAATAATAATCTACATCAGAAAATAACATGATAAACTTCTTGTGAAAAATAGTGTTGCATAGTGTCGTTAAAAAACAAAAGTTAACTGTTTAGTGGTGAAAATATCAGCATTTTCTAGAAGTATCCAGTTATATTGTGCATGAATAAATGAATTTCACAATTACCATTAGCAGCTTCAGTACCTAAACGTGTGATGATTGATTGTTAATGATTTGATTTGCTTATTCACAATTTAAGGCGTGTGGAAAAATAACCAGTTAGTCGTTAACAAAAGAAATGGATGGTCTCAGTTTCTGTTAAAATCTATTGTTTTGTTATTCCGGCTTTCCACAAAATATTCAATATTTCCATGCAGTGCTCGATCCATTTTTTTGCTATTAACTATCTGGTTATTTTCCCACATGTCTTCACTTCATTTACCATTTAACTATAACATTAAATTGGAGTCCGCAGTATATTTGCGAGATATCGCACCTCCGATAATTTAGATTCTTTGGTTTAATTAATTCTTTGAATGAAATCATTTTGAGTTCACTAATAAAAATATTTTTAATTTTGCCACACACGCGCACAAATACCGAACACCACAAGCGCCTGTACAAAACTAAAGGCCCACCAGCATACGACTCTACGCATGCTGAGTACGACTGCAAATGTTATGAAATTGTATAACAGTGCGGAGGGAGGGATGCAGATAAATAAATGTCCACCTCCGTCTGTTAATAAAGCAACGCGGACAAACATGTATGCAACGTTTCTTTTTGTGTTTTGTACACACACATCTCTATCTTTTTGCAGAAAAGTTGCAACGTTGCTTTTTGTGTTGTATACACACACATCTGCATATTTTGAGTTCTGTTCACACACATCTGCACATATTATTCCGTCATATAAATAATAAAAAAGTTATAAAACCGCACTCTCACAAAATGAAAACAAGTTTTGCTCTTTGTTCTCTCAACTCTCTTTAAAATATTCAATCATGTTTAAATACAATATGCTTCCGTAAACGTTTTTCGTTTACCATAAAATAAATTACGAAAATTTTGGAATGAAATAATGTTTGTTTACAGCAAGAGAAACTACGTTTACGATAAACTTTTGCATTCACCGCAAATATTTTAACCGTTACAGGAAAAGTAGAGCATTTGCGACAAAGAAAAATGTTTGCGAAAAACGACGACCAAACGTTTTTTTTCTTTGCGTGTATAAAAAGAAGTGTACATTTTGATTGTCACTCCATAACTCAAGATGAGGTGATTTTTCTCAACATTAGTCATTTATATATATAAAATTGGATGTGTGTATGTATGTAACGTATGGACTACAAAACGGCTGGGCCTATTTTGATGAAATTTTCAGGGAATCTTCAGAATATTCAGGCGGGTGACATAGGCTATATTACCTCTTGATTAAGGGGGCGTGGCCCCGTCCATATAAGCCGATTTGGAGTTATGCTTTCTTGAGAGATTCCTACTGTCCCTACCTACGAATTGCTTAACAAGATTCCTACTGTTATGATTGGGACTGGGCCGTGATCCCGTTTGAACCGTAATTGGTCAAAAAATTAGTGGGATTGGAAATCATAAATCCACTCTGGGGCAACGAAGTGGACCGGGTCCAGCTATATATATATAAAAATGAATGTGTGTATGTTCCGTATGGATTCGAAAACGGCTGGACCGATTTTCAGGGAATCTTCAGATAAGCCTAGCAGGTGACATAGGCTATATAAGTTCTTTATTGAGGGGGCGTGGCCCCGCCCATATAAGCCAATTTGGAGTTATGATTTTTTGAGATATTCCTACTGTCCGTACCGTATACAAATACATTAAAGAGATTCCTACTATCCCCATCTATATGAGCCATGTTTTGAAATTTATATATCCAGAGCAGTCCAAAAATGGACGGGATCGGAAATCTGAAGTCTGAAGGCGTGGCCTCGCCCATATAATGCAATTTGGAGTTACCATTTCTTTAGTGATTCCTACTGTCCGTACCTACGAATAGATAATAGATTAACGAGATTCCTACTGTCCGAAATCTGAAGTCTGGCGCAACGAAGTAGACCGGGTACGCTAGTAGAAAATAAAAATCGTATTTTTTAATTTTTCTAAACTGCTGAAAATGTCGAAAGAGGTACTCTGCTTCTCAGCAAATCGGAATTGGTAACGGAAGTCTCATCCTTTTATAAAAAGAATCGGTTGGGACACGATGTAGGAATTTATAGGTAAAAAGCTGCTTAATTTCCTACTCGATTGCTTTTCGGAAATTCTTTACCGACATAAAACAAAATATTTAAAAAAAAACCTTCGGTTTCCAAAAAAGTGTATTGTGGGGACCAATAGTGTTTTTTTTACAAAGAATCTTTAGGTGTTGTGCCACCCAGTCCTTGCCGCAGTACCGGGGGCTATGCTGTGTTGGACATATTTTTGCCCCACAGTAGTGGCTATACTTAAAACAAACTCCCTTAGGTCAGGAGTGTTATGCGTACCGTGCTCATCGGACTTTTCGGTTCGCAGTCAGGGGTTAACATAGGCTGTGTTTTGACGGCTGCCTTAGCTAATACCTATAGGACCTATATGAAACTCTTTAAACTAACAAAAAGAGGTAGCTTAATCATCGGCGCATGGATCTCAGTATCCTTGAGAGACTTGGGAAAGCCGATCCTGCATCTCTCTTCTGAAGAACAGGATACCGCATCAACATCCATACGGCAGCAGCCAATTAAAAAAAATTGGTGAAATCTGGCCGGGTGTGATGCTGGATGTTGTCAACAAGGAGGATATCCCGTCTCGACTCAGGACACACGCATAGATTCCGGCTGTACCAGCTATGAGTAATGTGGAATCCGTGACTAAGATTCTGAAGGTCTGCAATCCCGTGCCTCCAACTGGCAACGTATCTATTACGGGCTAATGCTGGCTATGGGGATGTCTCCCTCAACCAATTTATGATTAAACCAAAAAAGACGAAGGAGATTACGGCGCAGGGGAGGGAAAACCCAGTGCCGGCGACAAGCTTTGATTCACTCACGAGTCATGTGTCGTCGTTATCGAACAATCGTGAGCATGCAACTTCTACGAGCTATGGTGCCTTGGATACCTTAGTCGAAAATGAAACAAGAGCACATCCAGCCGCAGGCAAAAAAAATTATAAGACAGATGAAGCAGAACCCAGCTGGGACTTTAAGCAAAAAAAGCAGAACCCAGCTGGGACTCAAATGAAAACAATATCACTATTGTTTGCTAACTCAAAGAGACTGTCAGGGGCACAAAGAAGCAAACTTAATAAGTTGAACCGACAGAACCTATTACGGGATGAACCTGACAATTCTACCTCCAAAACAAACATGGAGGCCGCTAAAAGAGTCAGGTCTCCCGAAGAACATAGTACTGTAAATGTGACTAAGAAGAAAAAGGGCTCGCCGTCTTCCAGTAATTCGGAGAAGCCTAACGTAACCACACAAAAGGAAGTCTCTAGTCGGGGTCCTTCGATCGTGGGCGGTAAAGTTGATCTAGTAACGCAGGTCAAGTCAACCAAATCATCCGTTTAGGATGAGGCTTTAAACAAAAAGACTCTACAGACACGGAAAAATCAATTGGCCATAAAGAAGGGTAATAAGCCAACATCTTATTCTAATATAGCTAAACAACATTTTCGAGACGATGTGCTATGCCATAATTGATAGCAGTAGTGCATCTGCCAGAATCCCCGAAGACTAAAAGAGTAACTTCGAAGATTTGGTATATACGAAGGTAGCGGAGTACCTCTCGAATCTAAGGATGAACCACCAATCGAAGTAATGAGTTGCAGGTTTGAGAGGGGTGTTTTGATGCTAAGGCTGGCATCACAACGCTGCGCTGGTATCCCCGTAAAACTTGTGGATAGCTTCCCCTCACCCTGGGACGGCGCAAAGCTAAAATTGGTAAGGAAAGGCGACATTCCTGAACTCATAAAAACGACCCTATATGTTAAGGGATGTCCCAGTAAATTCTCATCAGAGTCATCATTGGCAAACAGAAATCAAAACTTTCCGTGAGAAAGTGGGAAGTCTTCTATAGGAAAGATGATACCGAGGGTACTCTCCTCGTGTTGGACATAAACCCAGAATCCAAGAACAATCTTGTCATGGGGCATGGCGTACTTCTTGATCTGGACAGTCTTTTACAAAATTGGAAAGGTCCCGATTGGCAGGACAGATGAATCGAGTCCAAATATACTGTCTGAGGAGGCAAACACTTGTAGTGAAGGATGGAGACAAGTGAGACACTGCCAAAAACTGATGTGCAAATAGTCAATAACACCACCAGTTCACCAATAGTACCGCCACTTTTGCAGGAAGTTCCCAGCCAAGGTGGTGATAAAAGTACAAAGAACCACAAAACGATTCAAAACAATGAGGGAGCGACAAAAAATAACACCGCCTCCCAAAATTGTCGACTGGAAGATGGTGTAATAGGTAGTGAACGAAAGCAGGAGAATGACCCACTACCAAATAATGAGGGAGTGCCACAAGATAGGATAGACTCCCAAAAAAAATCGTTGCTGATCAGTCGTAGTGAACGGACGTGTTTAGCACAGAGCGGATAGTTAAAATCTATTACGGAGTACCTATTACGCAATCGCAAAAAAATCTGTACAAAGTCTGGAAGGCGTACATCGTAGTACCTATTACGGGCTAATACAGACAAAACAATTTGTTGACGGGGATGCTTACGCGTTCCGATGGAGCGGGGTTCCCCAATCGTCCTACTGTCCGTCCGTTGGTGTTGGCCAAAGCCGACCACACCAAACATGGTGAAAATTTCCCCCCAGTACTCACAACAGGTGGTACGGTGAGGGGAAAACGTCATGTAATGCATAATGAGCACCGGATATCCGTAGAGAAATGCCGGGCACACCACCAATCTGATGGATGGACGGATGGTAAAAAGCGGCAGGTCAATTTGATCCTTAACGCTGAATCCACCTCCCATATACAACGTGCAAGTGCAAACCTACAGTAAGGCTTCGAGACTATAGTCTTGAAGGTATACAAGCAGGATATAGTTCCCACTGCGGAAGGTGAGTCGTCCACCGTGGTTGATACACATCTTTCTGGAAGTGCGGGAGTATCCACGCCCATTATTTCTGGTGACTCCAACTCTAACAGAAGATCTGTAACGTCCTACTATGAGGACGAAAGCTCTACTTCTGACACAGAGGGGCTGAGGGGAGTCTCCGGACTCTTTGACGCATCTGGCGGGGACACGCTTCTCGATGATACGGACGAAGAGTTCGATAACACCCTTGTCGGGGTGGATGTTAATCTGTCAATTACCAATGATGGTAAGAATTTTACAGATTAACATCCATCACGCTAAAGCAGCCTCAGCGGCTCTATTGCTGCACCTGTCCACAGGTGCAGTAGACATCGTCCTGATACAGGAGCCCTACGAAGTGGGAGGAAGGGTGTGCGGTATCAGGACACCAAACTTTAAACTGCTTGTGGCCAACTGTGAAGGCACTCCAAGAACCTGCATTTTGGCCAGCAAAGATCTAAGTATCTTTCTCCTGGCTAATTTAAATGGTAAAGACCAAACATCTGCTAGTCTGGAGATCGGTAATCGCATATATTGAGTGGTCTCCAGTTACTTGCCTTATGAAGCTGTAGTACCGACTGCTCTATTCAGGGAAGTAGTAGAAGAAGCAACGTCTGACGAGGTCGAGCTGATTGTTGGCGCAGACACGAACGCTCATCATACTATCTGGGGTAGTACGGATATAAACAATAGGGGTGATTCGCTTCTTGACTTTATTCTAACTACCAACCTTAGTATTTGTAACATAGGTAATAAACCGACCTTTACAATTAAAGACAGACAAGAAGTACTAGACGTAACGTTTGCTACTGACCGGCTGTCAGACAAAATTATTTGGTGGAATGTACTGGACGACCACTCATTCTCAGATCACCATTATATTGAGTTCAAACTCGCTGAAAAAGCGCCTGAACCTGCCGTCCACAGAAATGTGAGAATGACAAAGTGGCACCTGTATGAAAAGAATTTCAAGAAAGTCCTCAACTCCAAACTTCTGTACGAACCGAATGACAAAGCCGGTCTGGATAATCTGGTCGAGCATATCACCACATCATTCAATAGTTCTCTTGAAGAAGCCTGTCCAAAAACAAGGCTGTCAGACAAAATTATTTGGTGGAATGTACTGGACGACCACTCATTCTCAGATCACCATTACATTGAGTTCAAACTCGCTGAAAAAGCGCCTGAACCTGCCGTCCACAGAAATGTGAGAATGACAAAGTGGCACCTGTATGAAAAGAATTTCAAGAAAGTCCTCAACTCCAAACTTCTGTACGAACCGAATGACAAAGTCGGTCTGGATAATCTGGTCGAGCATATCACCACATCATTCAATAGTTCCCTTGAAGAAGCCTGTCCAAAAACAAGGTATAAGGGTAAAACTAAACCCTGAGCTAACGGCTATGAAAAAGACCTGCAACAAGCTATTCAACAAGGCTAAATCTACGCGGGTCGCTAATGTTTGGGATGCCTATAAAGAGCAACTCAAGATCTATAAGAAGGAGCTTAGAAAGGCGCAAAGACGTTCTTGGTATACATTCTGTGGCGAAGTCGAAAAGGTCTCCGACGCCGCAAGACTGTGGAAAATACTATCAGCTTCACCTGTACAGTGGGTTACTTGCAGGATGAGGCAAATAATTGGACCAAAAACAGCGAGCAGTCGCTCAATGTACTGCTCGACACACATTTCCGGGGGAACTCTCTAACAGAACCAGAGGATCAGCAGGACCAACAAGAGTGCGACTGGACTGCGAGCGTCGCTAGCTTGTTGACTGAGAGATCCAGAATAAGCTGGGCTATTAATAGCTTTGCGCCCTTCAAGTCACCTGGACCAGACGGCATCGCTCCAGCAGAAATGCAGAATCGATAGAGGGATACCAAAGTGGTATTCATACCTAAAGCGGGGAAGATATCACACACTAGGCCAAAAGACTTCAGACCAATTAGCCTATCCTCCTTCCTATTGAAAAGTCTGGAAAGACTTTTAGATTATTTCATTAGGGAAAACCTGGATACAAAACACCTGTCAGTGAACCAACATGCTTACAATAAGGGGAAGTCTACAGAATCAGCCCTGCACGAACTTGTAAGCACTTTCGAATCGTCCCTGCATTTCAAAGAATTCACCATGGTGGCATTTCTTGATATAGAAGGGGCTTTTAGCAACATTCACTCAGATGCAGTAATTGCGGCACTGTCACATCTAAAAGTTAACTCTAGTTTGATTAGACTAATTCAAAGTCTGCTCATCAGAAGACGCATAACAGCATGTCTTGGGTCCACAACTCTAACAAGGTTTGTAAACAGAGGGACCCCACAAGGAGGAGTACTGTCTCCACTAATTTAGATCCTAGCGGTGCATGATATCCTGCTAGATCTAGAACGTTGTGACTGCAAGGTCGTGGCATATGCGGACGACGTTGCAATCGCAGTGAGTGGCAAATTCGAAAACGTCCTCCAAGACATTCAACAGGTGGCTCTGAACAAATTGACTAGATGGGCCAGAAGCAGCGGTTTAGGCGTAAACCCAAACAAGACTGAATTGGTTCTCTTTACTAGGATGAATAAAGTCCCACTTGTGGACCCTCCACCTCGCATAATTGGAACAGATCTAGTCTTTTCTGAAAGTGCAAAACGTATTGGAAAGTGTAAGGAAGGCCAACGTCGCCTTATATTTGTGCAAAAATGCTGTAGGGCCGCGGTGGGGCCTCTCTCCTAAAATCGTCCACTGGATGTATATAGTAGTAGTTCTTCCTATACTGCTATACGGCATTGTGGTATGGTGGACGGCAACTGACAAACTAACCATAACCAACCTACTAACAAAGGTTCAGAGAACAGCCTGCCTGAGCATAAGCGGAGCTTTAAGGACTACAGCGACCGAGTCTCTACAAGCCCTACTCCATATACTGCCGATTAATATTGTGGCGAGAGAAGTTGCAACCAAAGCGGCAATAAGATTAAACTGCCTATCAATGTGGAGGTACAAAAACTACGGTCACATGAGGATATCAAAGTGTAGTGCTATGGTAACCGACCGAGTGGACTATATACCAACTGTGTACACATTCGAGAGAAATTACATAACTATGATTCCCGCCAGAGATGAAGGGGTTGGAAGAATACCAGGTTATAGAAACCATCTCCACTTTTACACGGATGGTTCAAAGCTTGATGAAAAGGTTGGCTTCGGAGTACACTGTGCAGAGCTTAGATTGGATATAGCTCACAGACTACCAGATACCTGCAGTGTCTATCAAGCCGAAATAATGGCAATATGGGAAGTAGCCATGTGGCTGAGTCGCAAAATAGTAACCAACACTGGCGTTGTAATTTACTCGGTCAGCCAGGCTGCCATCAATTCTCTGGAGGCAACATCCCTAAATTCACAAACAGCCCTCGACTGCCGCAGATCTCGTAACGAGATGGCTGAGTAGTTTAATATACACCTCATATGGGTGCTGGGCATAGGGATATCCCGGGGAACTGCAAAGCTGATGAACTTGTTAGGAAAGGGACGACATTACAAATTCTCGAAGAATTTGAATATATTGGTGCGCCACTATCCACGTGCAAGCTTTGGCTTAGGCAAGTCCAACGAAAGATGGACAGACCAACGTAAGATGGACAGAAATCGGCACCTGCAGTGTAGCTAGACAAATCTGACCAAGGAGATCAAATCTGACCTGAGAAGATCAAAAAATCTCCTCGCACTAGAGAGGCAAAGATTGTCTACGTTAGTATCGGTTCTGACGGGACACTCATTGATCGGCGAACACGCCAAAAGATTGGGTATTGACTCTAATGACTTCTGCAGAAGCTGTGGAGATGAGGAAGAAGTGGAGAGCATTGAGCACTTGCTATGCGACTGCCCCGCTCTGAATAAACGACGACTGGACATACTGGGGTTGGTTTTTCTAGGCAGCCTAACAGATCTTTCCACTTCCGATATTCGTACTATCGACAAATTTGTATATCAAACAGGTTGGTTTCGATGAGGGGAACTTCAGCCCCTGGTAACACTAGGGACCTAAACTGGTCTATGTGAGCTTGTATAAAAAATACGGCTGCCACCCTAACCTAAAACTAGACTCCCAAAAGAAACTTTTACTGGAAAGACAATGATTGAGGTCATCCAGATAAACCTCCGCCGTAGCAAGACAGCATACAACGCTCTAATGGACATCATAAATAAAGGCAGGGTTCATATTACTTGTTGCTAGTTGTCCACGGTTCCTGGATTAAACCATGTGAACTATAACCTTTTCTGCGCTAACACAGGTACTCATATAAGGACTTGTATTTTGTGCCATAAAAACTTATGTTTTCTTTTCTCTCCAGAGTTGTCAACATCGAACGCAACAGTGCTGAGGCAAGGTAATGGAAATATGTACCTTGTGTCGATATATCTGCCATTCGATGCGCCGACATTGCCACCTACGTCGGAATTACAACATCTGGTGAGGGAATCCAAACACACAAGTAATGAGTTATTAGCTGGTTGTGACCAAATCCCATCATATCGCTTGGGGTAGTACTAACACCAATAAAAGCGGACACGCCCTTATAGAATTTTTGAATACAAATGACCTCATAACTCATAGCATAAGAAACACTGCAACCTTTGTTAACAAAATTAGGGAAGAAGTATTAGATATAACGATATGTTCAGAAAATCTTATTGATGAGATGCATGAGTGGAGGGTTTCAGATGAACACTCCTATCGGACCACCGTTATATTTGTAAGGTTTAAAATTGCACGGCCACCGCCAAACCCAATAAGTTTCCGTAAGAAGGCTAAGACCGACTGGACCAATTTCGGAAATCTACTTAGAAATCGATTGGGGCAGCCTACACGCGATTATCTATGTGCAGAAGACATTGATATTAATGTGAAGCGGAGTACCGAGACTCTTGTAAAATTATTCGAAGATAGTTGCCCACTTCGAGAAAGGAAATCTGCCTATGAGGAACCCCAGATGACAGGACAAGTTCGCTCGATTGGCAAAGATGGCCGCTGACTTTACAACAGAGCTCGACGTAAAAAACAATCAGTATATTAGGACGACTATCACAAAAGACTCAAAGATACAATAAAATCATTAGATCGGCGAAACGTAACTCCTGGAGGCTTTTCTGTGGGCAGGTAGACCGCGTCAACAGCATGTCTAAAATGAAAACTCATGTCCAAACCGAAACACTGGTGGATGACTCGGGTAAAAGGATGGAAACTATAGAGGATACCGTAAGGCTCTTGATGAACTCATTTTCCGACTGGTAATGCTGGACCAACAGGGGAACAGTTACAGAATGAAAATATATTGTATCAAGTACCTATTACGGATATAACAGATGGTATGGTTAAAGAAGCGATAAAAAGTTTCTCTCCCATTAAGGCTGCGGGACCGGATGGAATATTTCCAGCACTTCTGCAGAATGAGGTGGATCTGGTATCAACTCATCTGGCTGGAGCGCTCACTGCATGCCTAACCCATTCTTATACCCCAAAAAACCTGGCAGGAATCAAGTGTGGAAAAATGAAAAAATGCATTTCTAGGACAAATAAACCTATATTCCTACAGCTTCAAATAAACAAAATATACATCGTTCGAATTAATTCTCTTCTTTCCAAATTCTGTTAGAGATTGAAAATCGCTTAATAATTAACAAAGTTATAGGCGTTCAAGTGAAAAAGGCAAGAAAATCGGGTTTTTACCCGCAGATCCGGATTTGGGGGGTGTCCGGGGAATTTCAAAGAAAGATTCGTGTTTTACTCGACAAGACCTACTGGAAAAATAGTTTTGCGTCACTTGCTCCTCAACATGAGTTTATTTTGTCGCACCGTATTATCATTCCTTTAATTATTTAAAGCACATTCACAGAAATTATAAAAAATAGTTCCCTTCAATTCACCACTTCCAAATTCTGTTAGAGATTGAAAATCGCTTAATAATTAACAAAGTTATAGGCGTTCAAGTGAAAAAGGCAAGAAAATCGGGTTTTTACCCGCAGATCCGGATTTTGGGGGTGTCCGGGGAATTTCAAAGAAAGATTCGTGTTTTACTCGACAAGACCTACTGGAAAAATAATTTTGCGTCACTTGCTCCTCAACTTGAGTTTATTTTGTCGCACAGTATTATCATTCTGTTAATTATTTAAAGCACAGTCACAGAAATTATAAAAAATAGTTCCCATCAATTCACCACTTCCAAATTCATACAGTAGCTAACAAAGACATCTAAGAACAGGGCATTAAAATTTGAAAAAAATCGAAGGGTGTAATCATTTTGAAAATCGCAATAGAAAGTATAAAAGTGCAAAAACATTAAAAATTAGTATATTTTTGTTGCAGTGCTGACTCCAGTTAGTTGTAGCAGTTGAAATTACCTTCAAAACAAGGTATATCACAACAAAATCGGTCACGTATTTCAGGAGATACAAGCTAAAGAATGAACACACCTTTTAGAAAAATACGTAACATATTAATTTGCCTCAAATAATTTGTGTAGAAATTACAATGGAATTGAAAAAAATTATAGAGAAAGTTGTACAAAAATGATCTTTTCCTGCATGAAAATGGAGGATGACATGGTAAGTGCATATACATATATACTACTCCAGCAAAATTGGACGTGGTGAAGTATTACATAGCAATGGTTCAAATCTTTTCAAAACGCTCGCCATGAGTGGAAGCTGTGATTTCTTCATGTGAATTCTTCATCTTCTTGATAATCTGACCTTAGAGGCTTTTGTAAAAATAACACCATATATTGCAGAATATAAACGTGAAGACACCAATAAAAAGACAAAGGCCGCTGTCGAGGCTGAACATTATGCGAAACAAACCATATCAAAGTCTGGCACTGCTACAGCGTCATTCGTACCCAGAGAACAACTGATCGAGATATAAATGCAAGAATTAAATAAACGAACTACAATTGATCCTGGAACGCTCTGAAGAACAAAATAAATACCTGCATGTTAAGTCCGATAAACTAATGAAGCAACTATGTAAAGGTTAATCGACAAACTGCAGCCTTCCGCCAAGTTTCTTCCACAGAATTCATTCGAAGGAATTCCACGTTTTGTGACCTGGATGCCGCCTGGAAGAATAGTGGAAACAGCAAGAACATTTCAATGAAAGTTGCCCAAGACGTGTTGACTTCGGGCAATGAACGCATGACCGGAATGAAAGTGTGCCAAGACATGACTTACATTGGAGATACAAGATACTAGACGACGGGTAGAACAATCCATTGAGTCTTTGCATCAGAAACTAACATGCTGGAGGAGACCACGTCGAGCAACGATGTAACTCAGCAAAAAAATCTTAAAATTGATCTGCAAAACCTTCAGGAGTTCTACAACAATCTCCAGGACTCCGACAAAAAATTGTCCTTAGATTTTCACACTCCAGCTGATGGTTTGTTACAATCTCAGGCCAATTAACTACGCCTACAAGCTGCTTTTGTTTTTGTTGTTTTCATATTTCACTGAAATTATTTTTTCCTATAATTGTAATAATAGCATTTCAGTGCACAATACACAAAAATAAATAAATACATTAAACTTCAAAATGACAATATAACTTATTGTAGGTTTATAGAAGGGCACATCTTATAATAAAATTTGTCAATTAAACAAACCTTTATTAAGGGCGTATAACGCTATTGTTCGTTTTTGAATACACATTTGAGAAAAACAGTGAAGGTATATCGACTTCTTGCACAAGTGAGGGGAGAGTATAAAAACTAAAAAGTTTTTTATATGTTCTCGATTTTTGCTCTCTGCAAAATGTTTTGTTTCTCTCTTCAAAAATAGCAGATCGCTAGCTATCTCATGGAAGACATGATTAAAGTCAGGAAGATCATGCATCTACATTTGCCTTCTAAATAATGCTAAGCGGAGTCACACCACATCCAGCTTCATTTTTTTTCAGATAAGGGCATCATCAGGCCTGATTAAAGACGGGAAGAGGCTGCTTCACAAACCTGCACTTCCCTTCAAGATAATGCTAAGTGGAGTCACATCAAATTCAGCTCATTTCTCTCAAGGAAAGACGGTATCAGGCCTTATTAAAGATGTGAAGAGGATGTTCACTTATTCTTTTAAAAGCTTGCGCCAAGGCCTCCAGTATGCCTTCTTAGAGAAGCCTTGCACACATGCACATATCATGGGGTTTCATGTCTCATGACAGGCCTGATTTGGGAAGGCCTGCCCATTTTTTCCGCTGGGTTAGTATAAATGGCATGCTTATAGAAACGGTCTTTGACGACTTATTCCAAAAAAATTCGTAACATAGCTTCATTCTATTTCGAACGTAAACCTCTGCATTTGTGTGGGAAGTACCAAGAGGCGCGTGTCTATTACGCCCACTTTTCTCTAGACTCTAGGTACTATCAAAACATTACACTGTACAAAATTTTAAGTATTTGTATGCAATAAAATAATACAATGTGTGGAATTTCAGAAGATTATAATAAGTAGTACTGATGTTATTAAAGAATCAATATTTCACTTAATGTTATCCCTTTGTGTGGGAGGTACCAGAAGGAGTGGACCAATATGGCGCATCTTCGAACTTTGCCGGAGATAGAAAAAAATATTACCGTATACCAAATATTAAGTCAATAGGTTACCCCTTTCGAGAGTTATCGTGCGCAACAGACAGGCAGACGGACATTTCTCATTCGACTTAAAATGACCCAAAACTAATATCCGCGAAACATACTTAGGGTCTTAGATCACTCCTTCGATGTGTTACACTTTTGGCCCGTAGCAAATGATAAATCCAAAATAACTATCAATAATCTTTACATTTTGAAGTGCGGGAAATTTTTGTATGAGCACCTAGAAATTTTAAAATTTTGAGTTGTGACGTTCTTGCACTAAATGAGCGACATATTGTTTATATTTTCTTCATCGCCGTAAAATTGTTTTGGCTAACAACTATCAATTTCCTTACCAATTCGAGGGAATTGATTTGCTTAGTTGCGCACTTGGCTGAAAGAATCGAGTGGATAGCATTGCAAGTAGTGGGTTATTTAAAAAATAACAAATCCCATATATTTAGCTAGACATTTGTCACCATTTATTTTGGTTATACTGCAATATACTAATTTCTGAGTACTCTATCATGTCGTAATATCTTAGTGTAATCGGGCGCTTAACATCAACAAAATGTTAGATTCATCTTGTTCATTGTGAAGCCCTTCGGGATAAGTATGTATATGGGAAATGCCTTTCGCATAGCTGGATAGGTATTTGTTCTTTGCAAATAATAAAACCACTGTGAATGGAGGGTAAAGCTCAACTTATAATTAATGTGATCTCATAATCGTCATTTATTAAGACGTTACTGCACCTTGTAGATGTGGACGTTAATTTTGTAAATGAGTTTTATCTGTTGAAGTAGCCGGAAAGTCGTTACGGCTTAAAATGTTCAAGCCCCAATCATTAAGGGAACCGCAAACATACTGGTGCATTGATGTTTCCTTATAATCCCGGCAAGAGGAGTTACATGCAAACACTAGCCAGATAAAAGGCCAACAATTTACATCGTGTTTTTTTCGCGTCGTTGTAGTTGTTATTTTTCCGGTTGCGGATTGCACGGAATGTCTGAATGATTTAATTCTTTAGCCGCGAAAAGTACCACTTTCGCATGAACGTAGAAAAATAACCACACACACTCACACATATGTACACTCATATATGTGTGTATGTATATGCAACACTATGTATGGATGTATGTAGCTGAGGGCGAACATTCCTTCACTCACGAACGTTTTCTCGATGCTCTTCTCTGTGCAGTTGTTTGCCGGTACGGAACCCACGATACGACCCGGGCACACGGAAAGTGAAGAAACTCCGTACTGTCGACAAGTCCAAATGAATTTACAATTCGGAGATGTTTGCTCTTTCCATGATGCTGATGATTCCGTCCGTATGGCAATGCCAGTGCTCTGCTGCGAGTTGAGTTTACATCCACATAAGCTGGAAGTGTGCGGTATTACTCCACAAACAATTGCAAAATTCCACTGGCATGACCCGGGGTCCCTTTTCTCACCACAAGCACACAGACACACACATGAACACGCGCACAGAATTAAATGAATACCCCTACATACCACCTCACATCCACTCTACATTCAACATTTTAAATTCATGTATTTACATATGTATTTAATTCTCTCTTTCTCTATCAGTAAGAGGAAATGTGTGTGCACCTACGAGTATGAATACATGTAATAATATGTAGTGGTGCATGTACATGCAGCACAGCCCCACTAGAACACCATTTTCGACATAATGGGTGATTATGTTAATGTTAATTTAGTTTTGTGCCAATCGAAAGAATCAATCAATACCCAGAAAGAAAGGAATTGAGTAATCCGTACTTGAATCAAGCCAGTGTCAAAAGTACGGTAATTACGGTTTTTCTTAAACCAAGTACAAAATACTTGAATGAATTCATGAATTCTTAATCTTAGCTCTCAATAAGCCTAATTAGGCTTGATTTTAAGCCGAAATATTCTAATTTCAAGCAAAAAGCGATTGATTTATGAATCTTATGGGATTGATTTGAAACGGGCTTCAATGAAGAAAGTTTGATTGAATTAAGCCTTTCCAATACTTGATTTAAGCCTAATCAATAGTTGATTTATTGTGCTTTCGCTCGTTTTATACCTACATACCATTTATTATATTATTGTTTGTATTGTTTGTTTATTATCAAATGTTTGCCTCTATATTACAAACACAGCTTTAACGAGAAACCAATTGGATATCCCCAGCGGTAAAATGGTCCAGGCCTTCTAGGCATCAGGCCTGATAGAAGGGCTTCCAACACCTTCTATTGGAATGCACGCATCTTCTTTATGAAGGCCTGAAAAATGTGAAACTCTCACTTCTAAAAAAGTAACCGTGCCTCCTTCTCCCGTCTTTTTTCAAACAGGTCTAACGCCTTCTAAAATATGACAGAGAAAAGTCGTTCTTCATGGTCAGCTGTCAAATTGAATTATTGACAACCACCGCCGATATATGTTCATATATTGATGCGTTTCGTTCTCCCTCTCTCTCAAGTTTTTGCATATCGTCGGCTTAATGCTATTTTGGTCCATACGCCATTTTTGTGTTTTTTGAGTTAGGAGTTGATAATATGGGAGTTAGGAGTTGATAATATGGGTTCCAAGCATGCTCTTTCAAAATCTGCAATCATTTTTTTCCTATCTCGCCTAGTTTTAGAGATATTGGTAGGGTAAATTTGTTTTACTCTGAATAACGGGAAATAATTTCGATATTTTTGTTCTATGTCTCAATTTTTCTATCGCCCTATATTTTTCACTCAGTATTTTACGTTCTTTCGATCACAATATGTAAATTAGCGTCCTTCCATACCGACCCTTTTTGTGGTCCATGTAATACAAATACGAAAAAATATTAAAATAAAAGTGGATATGGACCAAAATGCCAAGTACAAAAATTGTCATAACTTGCTTATTTTTGGATGTAATGACATAGAAATGCATGAGAATCATACAAACACTGTTGGGAACCCTATGAAATAAAAAGTGTGTAACTCTTCAGTCCCGTTTTTACTCAAACAATAAATTGCGTTTTTCTCCGATCATACAAAATGGCGTATGGAACAAAATAGCATTGAGCCGACGATATGTAGAAAAATGTACACTCTGCCTTCCTTCTCCCGAAGGCAGAAGGCAGAGTGTACACGAATTCCTTCTCCCTCCCTCAAGTTTCTCATGTATGAACTTTGTTGCTACTGCGAGAGTTCAAAACCAGTTTTATGCAAAAAAAAAGAAATACCGCTACACAAATTGAAAAGTGAAGGTGAAGACAATTAAAATTAACAAACAATTAGCCGTTGCAAAGGTTTTATAGAGTTCAGTTGCTTTGTGTTTTTGATAGATTAAGATAGATTCTTATCAAAATTATTCTATATTATCTTTGTCACGTCACTCTAGTTATAATGGTCTCCAGTTATTTCGTTTTCAGCAAGCGTGTCATATGCACAGATACTTCGACTGATCAGCTTTTTAATCAGATTCCGTAGAGTGCTATCAACAGCATCCACTCCAAACTTCAAGACGATTAGTGCAATGCCTCTCTATATTTCAATTTTAGTGCTGGAGTCAAAAAGAGTTGTAGGTATGACCCTTTTCATCCACATACAATTGTGAGTGGCTTTGTACATTGACGTTATTTTTATGCAAATTTTTAAAACTATACTGCAATGATATTGGAAATTTTTCAAACTCACATCTCGAGTTGTATGGGCGGCGCCACGCCCTTATCACTCTCTTTTGCAAAGATATTGCCGCAATACTATTTAAAATATTACCTTCTACATTTTTTATTTATATGGGGGTATCATGCAAACTGTTTCCATCGTTCCTGTTTGTAGCTCCACCAATGTCACAAATACCAAATTTGGAGAAGTTTGCTTCAATAGTATTCGAAACATTTCATTTTTAAATTTTAGGTTGTGTTGGCGGTGCCTTGGCCACGTCACTATCACAACCAGTTGTTCCATTACGCTTACTGGTGCCATGGTCACATATACCAATTTTCGTGACTCTTACCGCAATAGTACTCAAAATATTGAATTTTTAAATTTCAGGTTGTGTGGGCGTTGCCACGCCCACTAACACTATCACCCCAGTTTTCAGCTACATGACGCGTACTGCACCAAGGTCACACATACCCAATTTCGAGAATTTTGCTCTAATGGTATTCGAAATATTTAATTTTTGAATTTTAAGTTGTGTGGGCGGTGCCACGCCCACTGTCACTACCACACCAGCTTTTGATTCCATTATGTATACTGGTACCAAGGTCACATATACCACGTTTCGTGACTCTTACCGCAATAATACTTGTAATATAGTACTTTTAAATTTTAGAATGTATGGGCAGTGCCTCGCCCTCTTTCACTGTTTCCCCCGTTTTTAATCCGGTGACGCGTACTGGCATCGAGGTCCCACATAACAAATTTCGAGAATTTTACTGCAAAAGTATTCGAAATATTGCATTTTTAAATTTCAGTTTGTGTGGGCGGTGCCGCGCCCACTGTCACTATCACACCATGATGTGAACTGGTACCAAAGTCACACATATCGAATTTCGAGAATTTTGACCCAATAGTACCCGAGATATTCCACTTTTAAATTTCACGTTGTGTGGGCGGTGCCACGCCCCTTTGTACAATTATAACCGAATATAGCTACGAACCTTCCACACACCAAATGATATACTCATGCAAAAATTCAGCAAAGTCTGTTCAGCCGTTTTCAGGTCCATCGCGTACCAACGAACACCATTTCATTTTTATACCCTACACCACACTGTGGTACAGGGTATTATGACTTTGTGCATTTGTTTGTAACACCTAAAAGGAGAAGAGATAGACCCATTGTTTATTATACCGATCGACTCAGAATCACTTTCTGAGTTGATTTAGTCCGATTGTGATGAAATTTAGCATAGTGCTCTTTTTTGGCCCAAGGACGATCCCTATTGAAATTGGCTAAAATCGGTTCAGATTTGGATATAGTCCCCATATATATGTTTCACCCGATTTGACATGCAAGCGCCGTAGAAACCACATTTTACATCCGATCTTTATGAAATTCGGCCGAGAGAGCTTTATTATTACGTGAATGAACACTACCAAATTCGGAGAAAATCCGTTCAGATTTAGATATAGCCCCCATATATATGTTTCACCCGAGTTGACATGTAAGCGCTGTAGGAACTGTATTTTAAATCAGATCAGTACGAAATTTGGCAGAGAGAGTTCTCTTATTACATGAATAAACACTGCGCAATTCGGGGAAAATCGGTTCAGATTTAGATATAGCCCTCATATATATGTTCCACCTGATTTAACATTTAAGCGCTGTAGAAATCGTGTTTTATATCCGATCAGTACAAAAATTAACAGAGAGAGTTTTCTTATTACATGTATGAACTCTGCCAAATTCGGGGAAAATCGGTTCAGATTTAAACATAGTCCCAATATATATGTTACACCCGATTTGACATGTAAGCGCTGTAGGAACTGTATTTTAAATCAGATCAGTACGAAAATCGGCAGAGAGAGTTTGCTTATTACATGTATGAACACTGCCAAATTCTTATCGCAATGCCCATTTTCGCATTGGTAGGTAGGTGTAGGGTATTATATAGTGGGCCCCGCCCGACTTTCTGTCTTTCCTTACGGTTATATATATACTAGCTTACCTGGTGCGCTTCGCTGCCGTTAAAGTGCGTTTCAGTGGAAAGGATCCATATGATATGTTGACACTCTTGATATTACGGCAGTGTTTTCGGGTCATCCATATTGCACTTAAATGCACACATTTCATGTAGTGCAATACTGCCATACCAATAATTCTTTCTTAGAGGGCGTGACTACGCATGGGCGTAATCACGCCCTCTAATCCGATATCTCCCATTTTTGTTGGGTCACGTACTAACTTTCAAGGCACTTGAATACTAAACACACTTGGTCCAGCGTCACTCTAGTTATAATGGTCTCCAGTTATTTCGTTTTCAGCATGCGTGTCATATGCACAGATACTTCGACTGATCAGCTTTTTAATCAGATTCCGTAGAGTGCTATCAACAGCATCCACTCCAAACTTCAAGACGATTAGTGCAATGCCTCTCTATATTTCAATTTTAGTGCTGGAGTCAAAAAGAGTTGTAGGTATGACCCTTTTCATCCACATACAATTGTGAGTGGCTTTGTACATTGACGTTATTTTTATGCAAATTTTTAAAACTATACTGCAATGATATTGGAAATTTTTCAAACTCACATCTCGAGTTGTATGGGCGGCGCCACGCCCTTATCACTCTCTTTTGCAAAGATATTGCCGCAATACTATTTAAAATATTACCTTCTACATTTTTTATTTATATGGGGGTATCATGCAAACAGTTTCCATCGTTCCTGTTTGTAGCTCCACCAATGTCACAAATACAAAATTTGGAGAAGTTTGCTTCAATAGTATTCGAAACATTTCATTTTTAAATTTTAGGTTGTGTTGGCGGTGCCTTGGCCACGTCACTATCACAACCAGTTGTTCCATTACGCTTACTGGTGCCATGGTCACATATACCAATTTTCGTGACTCTTACCGCAATAGTACTCAAAATATTGAATTTTTAAATTTCAGGTTGTGTGGGCGTTGCCACGCCCACTAACACTATCACCCCAGTTTTCAGCTACATGCCGCATACTGCACCAAGGTCACACATACTCAATTTCGAGAATTTTGCTCTAATGGTATTCGAAATATTTAATTTTTGAATTTTAAGTTGTGTGGGCGGTGCCACGCCCACTGTCACTACCACACCAGCTTTTGATTCCATTATGTATACTGGTACCAAGGTCACATATACCATATATGTTTCACCCGATTTGACATGCAAGCGCCGTAGAAACCACATTTTACATCCGATCTTTATGAAATTCGGCAGAGAGAGCTTTATTATTACGTGAATGAACACTACCAAATTCGGAGAAAATCCGTTCAGATTTAGATATAGCCCCCATATATATGTTTCACCCGAGTTGACATGTAAGCGCTGTAGGAACTGTATTTTAAATCAGATCAGTACGAAATTTGGCAGAGAGAGTTATCTTATTACATGAATAAACACTGCCAAATTCGGGGAAAATCGGTTCAGATTTAGATATAGTCCCCATATATATGTTTCACCCGATTTGACATGAAAGCGCTGTAGAAACCGTATTTTACATCCGACCTGTACGAAATTCGGCAGAGAACGTTCTCTTATTACATGAAAAAACACTGCGCAATTCGGGGAAAATCGGTTCAGATTTAGATATAGCCCCCATATATATGTTCCACCTGATTTAACATTTAAGCGCTGTAGAAATCGTGTTTTATATCCGATCAGTACGAAATTTAACAGAGAGAGTTTTCTTATTACATGTATGAACTCTGCCAAATTCGGGGAAAATCGGTTCAGATTTAAACATAGTCCCAATATATATGTTACACCCGATTTGACATGTAAGCGCTGTAGGAACTGTATTTTAAATCAGATCAGTACGAAAATCGGCAGAGAGAGTTTGCTTATTACATGTATGAACACTGCCAAATTCTTATCGCATTGGTAGGTAGGTGTAGGGTATTATATAGTGGGCCCCGCCCGACTTTCTGTCTTTCCTTACTGGTTATATATATACTAGCTTACCCGGCGCGCTTCGCAGCCCTTAAAGTGCGTTTCAGTGAAAAGGATCCATATGATATGTTGACACTCTTGATATTTCGGCAGTGTTTTCGGGTCATCCATATTGCACTTAAATGCACAAATTTCATGTAGTGCAATACCCGTCAAATCACCTTGTGAGGCTACGTCGCTCATTGTCTGTTGGGTCATATAGATTGCTGTCATACCAATTAGAGCAATAATTCTATCAGTATTTATTTTTTCTATAACGATGCCGCATGCGCGTAGTCACGCCCTCTAATCCTATATATCCCAATTTTGTTATGTCATGTGCTTACTTTGAAGGCACTTGAATACTAAACACACTTGGTCAAGCGACAACACAGTTATTTCGTTTTCGGTAAGCGTCGTATGCACAGATACTTCCACTGATCACCTTTTTAATCAGATTCCGTAGAGTGCTATCAACAGCATCCGCTATAAACTTCAAGACGATGAGTGCAACGCCTCTCTATATTTCGTTTTGAGTATTTTGTCCATCGACACAATTTTCATGCAAATTTTCGAAACTGTCCTGCAATGATATTGGAAATTTTTCAAATTCACATCTCGGGTTGTATGGGCGGCACCACGCCCTTATCACTGTCTTTTGCACAGATATCGCCGCAATACTATTTCAAATATTGCGTTCTATATTTTTTATTTATATGGGGGTGTCATGCCAACTGTTTCCATCGTTCCTGTTTGTAGCTCCATCACCCCTACTGGTACCAAGGCCAGACAGCCAAACTTCGAAACCATGGCTGATATAGTGATCGAAATATTGAATTTTGAAATTTCAGGTCGTGTAAACGTACCCACCGTTAATACGATGGCAGTTTTTGGTTCAATCATTGGTTATACACCAATTTTTACAGGCTAGCTGGACTGTTTCCCCGTTTTTAGTCCTGTGACGCGTACTGGTACCAAGGTCACACATACTAAATTTCGAGAATTTTACTGCAATAGTACTCGAAATATTTCATATTTGAATTTTAGGTTGTGTGGGCGGTGCCACGCCCACTGACACTATCACCCTAGTTTACAGTGATGATACTATCGCGTATACTTCTGCTTACATTTACACACGAGTGTCATAGGCTGCTTAATCGGTGCGCTCTCGCTTAAATAGTAAGGGGAGATGTCAGTAAGTGTCATTTCAATTGCACTTACGTTTAAAGTGGAGTTCTAAGCGAGGCAAATTAGAATGTAATGCACGTCGATTACAGTCCGATTTGCACTTGTAAGGCAATATTATGATGTGGTACCACTAATGATTTTGCAATTGAAAGTCTAATAAAAATGCCTAAAAATGAATCATTTGTTTATTTTTTTAAAAAATACTATTTTTATTAATACATAATCGAACATTGAAGAAACTACGTTAATAAAAATAAATAAAAAAATGCACTTTAAAACAAAAGGCACAGGTAGCATCTGCAAACAAACAAATAAATTTATCGGAATAAATACAAAATGTGTAAACTAATCTTACCGAGATTAAACCAATTATTCAGCCCATTTGTCCGTTCTATAATGTTTCGACATTTACCATGGACATAACAGTCAGGGCTTACGATTGTCTCATTTAGCTAAACTATCCTTTTCTGTTAAAGTACAGGTGCTTATTTGTCTGTGGTGATAAGATTTTCACGTTTTAATAAATAATATAATAATATATATAATAAATAAATCTTGTGCTATAAAATTCCCTTCCTCTTGAGTTCGATAAGTTATCCACTTGCGACAAATTCTCGATTCTAATGGAATCAAAACATGGGAGAGTACTTCACTGACTGTGCCATGCCGACTTCAGGATCTCTGCCAAATCCTTTCTGATACCCACCATCTGCAAAGAACTGTAGACAGGCACTCAGTTTTACAATTGGAGTAATCGCAAATGATTTTTTTGTAGTACAGGGTTAAAATTTTTTCGAGTACGTTCAAGAGGTATGTAAAAGCCGCCTTGTTTACCCTGTAATGTTGAACAAATCTAAAAAAACAATTTAGACAAAAAAAACGTAGGACAATTACAGTATATCAGGCAACACCACAGGATTTGATGCATCTCTCAAACTTCACCGCTCGTTGTTCTATACACCCTTCTTGTTCCTCTAATAGAAGAATAATTCTAATTCTTTTTTTAAACATTTAAGTACTATTTTAACCTTAACTTTGAAAAAAAATGCTTTTCAACTCTTCTTCTTGTTTTTTACGCTTACTGTGCATTGATAATTTATTAATTTTGAACAGCTGTTCGTTTTCGATACATCATACAGATTCGAAGTGAACAAACTGTTCCCTAATATTTACGATAGCATATTCCACTTCACGTGAAGTGAAGAAATCTAGGGAACAAATATTCCACTTATTATTCGCGATAGGGGTGATTAACTTATAATGATTATTTTACCTACCAACTTTTCATAATTTTCAACAACATTTTTGGTGCACGATAAATTTTGAACTAACATCATAATAATAGCGATACATATTTCTTCTTTTTTCCAAAGCCACTATAATGGCATTTTTATTTCTTTTAATTTTTTCGTCATATCCACACTATCTAACTCTTCGTTGTACATTGTAATCGGAGTTATAATTAGTGGACGATATTTATTACTCCTATAACATTCTAAGTACTTAATCGCTCGCTTAGAATGTCATACTGATGTCATTGATTATAATCTAGGTACTTTGTTTCATTTACCGCTGGGTTTTCTTCTTACTTTAAGCCATATTAGTCTTACTTTTCGTTTTTAAGAAATGTTTACTCGATTTCAAGTATTATATACTTATTGTAAGCCATTCAGCGGTTGATGTTTTCAATGTAAACCGTTTTATACTTGTTTCAAAAAAGCTTTGTGCAAACGTACTTTAATTTTTAAGTACGATTTCGGCTTAAAATAAGATTTTCTACTTGAATTTAATGTGGCATTTTTCTTTCTGTGTACAATCAACATTTAATACCTGTAATTTTTGCGAAAAACTAATATTTAACGAAATAAACTATGTTGAGAAATAAACTACCAATTGAGAGGCTAGTTTTGTCGCATTAATCTAACGTTTTGGCTTGGTGAGATTTGACCCCACTACACTGATTTTTGTGTACGTGAAGTTTCTCGTCAAGACAAACCAACTACAATTTTTACCTTGGATGACATCATTACATTGGAAAAAGTTGACTTTTAAAACGGGCCACCTGAAGCGTAGCCGTGGGCAACTTTTGGATGAAGTAAAAAGTAATGTCAGGCATTGATTTGTAGACTCAATTAAATATTTCATTCACTTGCACACATTTCCTGTATTTGCTTCAATGTTAACCAGTAAGGAAAGGCAGAAAGTCGGGCGGGGCCGACTATATAATACCCTACACCTCCCTAACAATGCGATAAGGGTCATTGCCATAATAATTTGGAATAATTGGTAAAGGGGTAGAAATATTTTATCTAATTCTGAAACGATAATCGCTAAATTAAGCAATTTCGTTCCTAAATTGAGAAACATCTTTCTGGAAAATTTTAATTATCGGAAGTAAAATACAACTTCTATAGCGGTTTGATACTAAATCAGGAGGAACATATATATGGAGCTTTAATATAAATCTGAACCGATATTCCCTGAATACTCATTCATGTAAAAAGACCTCCTTCTGTCGAATCTCATACTGATCGGATACAAAATACAGTTTTTACAGCGCTTACATGTGAAATCGGGGGTAACATATATATGGGGGCTATATCTAAATCCGAAGCGATTTTCTCCGAATTTGGCAGTATTCCTTCATGTAATAAGAAACCTCTTTCTGCCGAATTTCGCACTGATCGGATATAAAATACAGGTTTTACAACGCTTACATGTCAAATCGGAGGTAACATATATATGGGGGCTATATCTAAATCTGAATCGATTTTTTCCGAATTTAGCAGTATTCCTTCATGTAATAAGAAACCTCTCTTTGCCGAATTTCGCACTGATCGGATATAAAATAATAAGTTTACAGCGCTTACATTTCAAATCGGGGGTAACGTATATATGAAGGCTATATCTAAATCTGAACCGATTTCTTCCTAATTTAACAGTGTTCATCCATATTATAAAAGACCTCTTTCTGCTGAATTTCATACTGATCGGATATAAAATACAGATTTTACAGCGCTTACATGTCAAATCGGGGGTAACGTATATATGGGAGCTATATCTAAATCTGAACCGATTTCTTCCAAATTTAACAGTGTTCATTCATGTAATAAGAAACCTCTTTCTGCCGAATTTCATACTGATCGGTTATAAAATAACATTTTTACAGCGCTTACACTTCAAATCGGGGGTAACGTATATATGGGGGCTATATCTAAATCTGAACCGATTTCTTTCAAATTTAACAGTGTTCATTCATATAATAAGAAACCTCTTTCTGCCGAATTTCAGACTGATCGGATATAAAATAAAGTTTTTACAGCGCTTACATGTCAAATCTGGGGTAACATATATATGGGGGCTATATCTAAATCTGAACCGATTTCAACCAAATTCAATAGGGATCGTCCTTGGGCCAAACAAAATATATGTGTAAAGTTTCGTCGAGATCGCACCATAATTGCGACCTGTACTTTGATTACAAGAATACATGCACAGACAGACGGACAGACGGACAGACAGACGGACATAGCTAAATCAACTCAGAAAGTGATTCTAAGTCGATCGGTATAATAAACAATGGGTCTATTTCTTCTCCTTTTGGGTGTTACAAACAAATGCACAAAGTTATAATACCCTGTACCACAGTGTGGTGTAGGGTATAAAAATGAAACGACGATTTTGTGCAAGCGTTTCTCCGTTAAAACAATACGTTTTATACTATTAATTTCAATATTGTTTCAGTTTAATATGAAAATAACAATAAGTATCCTCGTATTGTCTTATGCTAATGTCAGTTCAAAAACCCCTTTGGGACTTTTCACAATTTATTATAGTAATAAGCGCTTTTTTCATTGCCGTAATTGTTCGAATAGCTATGGAGTGTTTCAGATTTCTTCAATTTTTGAATAACTGTTGAACGTTTTCACCTTCAATTCATCTTCGTTACATTTGAAAATTTGGTCAAGCGGGATTACGGATAATGCAATGGTGGGTGTGTGCGCCACAACTGCTCAGCTTTTTCGAATAAAATACGGGTTGCGAGTTAAATATCCAACAAACCGACCGACATATCAGCCGACGAAATATTCGTTTATGCAAAGATTCCCATGTCGAGGCAGTACAGTGGGCAATTCTGTTTGATGGAAACTAATAACATTACAACTATTGTTTCACAGGCAAAGCCGAGTGTTATCTGGGAACTAAAAATAATTTCCGTCTAAACTAAAGGGTCCGCCAAATAACTTTTTTTTTTTGAAAATGCTATAAAAAAGTACTGAATATTTTCTCAAATTTCTTTTTTTATTTGAAAGTACAATCCTTCCGGTTAATAATGGAAAATAATTTCATTCAAATGTCTGCCTCGGCTGGCCATGCAGTAGCCTACACGATCGGTCCAATTTTTAAGCACATTATCGATTGTGTGCAGCTGTATTTCACCAATGGCTTCACGAATATTGTCCTTTAAAGCGTCAATTGTCTCTGGCTTGTCGGCGTAACACTTATCTATGAGGGCACGCCACAAAAAATATTCCAACGGTGTCAAATCGCAGATCCGAGGTGGCCAAACGACATCAGCTCTGCGGCTGATAATGCGATCTTCAAAAACAGGGCGCAAAACATCGAGTGTAGCTTCGGCTGTGTGGCACGTAGCGCCGTCCTGTTGAAACCAAATGTTGCCAATATCCTCCTCTTCAATTTTAGTGAACAACAATTCGTTCAACATGGCCCGATAACGATCGCCATTGACTGTAACGGCCACTCCTTGCTCATTTTCGAAGAAAAATGGCCCAATTATGCCTCTGGAACCAAATCCGCACCAAACAGTGACTCGTTTTGGGTGTATCGGCTTTTCAATGTATGCGTGCGGGTTTTCTGTGCCCCAAATGCGACAATTTTGCTTACATACCCCTCAAGATCAAAATGAAAAAATCGAAATCAAAAATTAAAAAAAAAATTTAAAATCAAAATTTTCAAAGTAATGTCACAATATTCCCCAGCGTTGTTCAAGCGTATACACAACCATATTCGTTCAGCGGAAGGATAAAACTAATTATCTTTAGAATCAGACATGAGCTAAGTGTTACCATTCACGAAATAAGCACTAGTTGAAAAAAAAACGTTAGATGGCGGACCCTTTACAAGTATTTTCCGACTAAATTGTTGAAAGGATTGTTAGTAAGTTTTAGTCAAATAAATTAATATACGATTATGTTGTTACTATGACACCAATATGTCAAGTCGCCGGGGATATTTGTATGGGTGCTATACTAAAACATGGCTAACTTCCTTAAGATTATTCGCAAAATCTATATATATAAATAAGAATGTGTGTTTGTACCGTATAGACGTGTAAACGGCTGGACCGATCTTCTTGAAATTTTCACAGAATGTACATATGTGCGGCGTGGTGAAAATAGGGTACTTGAATTTTCTATATATCTAGTGGGCGTGGCCCCGCCCACATAAGACAAATTTTAAAATTGATATATCTTGCACAATTTGTTAGCGAGAGTGCTGTAATTTTGTACATTTGTATCTGGTGGCAGTCTACGTGATTGGTCCAAAAATGGGCGTGAACAGCCCATATAAGCCAAATTTTAAAAATTATATATCTTGCACAATTTGTTAGCGAGAGTGTTGAAATTTTGTGTATATGTATCTGGTGGCAGTCTACGTGATTGGTCCAAAAATGGGCGGAATCGGGCCAATGGGCGTGGCACCACCCATATAAGCCAAATTTTGAATTTCAGATATCTTGCACAATATGTTAGAGAGAGTGTTGTAATTCTGTGCATATGTATCTGGTGGTAGCCTACGTGATTGTTCCAAAAATAGCCGGGATCGGACCAAAGGGCGTGACCCCGCCCATACAAGCCAAATTGTGAATTTGAGATATATTGCACAATTTGTTAGCGAGAGAGCTGTAATTTTGTGTATATATATCTGGTGTCAGTCTACGTGATTTGTCCAAAAATCTGCAAAAACACGCCAAATTTTGAATTTGTGATATCTGCACAATTTGACATCGAGATATCTTGCACAATTTGTTAGCGGGAGAGCTGTCATTTTGTGTATATTTATATCTGTTGGCGATCTACGTGATTGGTCCAAAATGGGCGGGATCGGACAAATGGGCGTGGT
The DNA here is from genome assembly GCA_963930755.1 of Eudasyphora cyanicolor. Lineage (NCBI taxonomy): Eukaryota > Metazoa > Arthropoda > Insecta > Diptera > Muscidae > Eudasyphora > Eudasyphora cyanicolor. Next base: position 100,890,604 of record OZ005737.1, read on the forward strand.
CCGTCCATATAAGCCAAATTTAGGAAGTGGAGTGCTGGAATTTTGTGTATATGTATCTGATGGCATTCTACGTGATTGGGCCAAAAATTATCCAGATTGGACCAATGGACGTGGCCCTGCCTATATAAGCCAAATTTTTAAATTGAAATATTTTTCACAATTTGTTAGCGAGATAGGTGTCATTTTGTATATATATATCTGGTGGCAGCCCACGTGTATGGTCCAAAAATGGCCGAGATCGGAATAATGGGCGTGGCACCGCCCATATAAGCCATATTTTAAAAATGTGATATCTTGCACAATTTGTTAGCTAGAGAACTGGAATTTTGTGTATATATATCCGTCGGCGATCTACGTGATTGGTCCAAAAATGGGCGGGTTCGGACCAATAGGCGTGGCCCCGCCCATGTAAGCCAAATTTTGAAATTTAGATATTTTGAACAATTTGTTAGCGAGAGTGGTGCAATTTAGTGTATATACATATATCTGGTTGCAGTGGACGTGATTGGTCCAAAAAAGGGCGGGATCGGACCAATGGGCGTGGCCCCGCCCATACAAGCCAACATTTGAAATTGAGATTACTTGCATAATTTGTTAGCTAGAGCGTTGTACATATGTATCTGGTGGCAGTCTACGTGATTGTTCCAAAAAATGAGCGGGATCGGACCAATGGCCGTGGCACCGCCCATATAAGCCTAATTTTGAAATTGAGATATCTTGCACAATTTGTTAGCGAGAGTGCTGTAATGTTGTACATATGTATCTGGTGGCAGTCTACGTGCTTGGTCCAAAAATGGGCGGGATCGGACCAATTAGCGTGGTACCGCACATATAAGCCTAATTTTAAAATTGAGATATCTTGCACTATTTGTTAGCGAGAGTGCTGTTATTTTGTGCATATGTATCTGGTGGTAGTCTACCTGATTGATTTAAAAATGGGCGGGATCGGACCAATGGGCCAATGTCAAATTTTGAAATTGAGATATCTTCACAATTTCTTAGCGAGAGTACTCTTATTTTATGGAGAAGTTTTTGGTGGCAGCATTCGTGATTGGTTCAAAAATAGACGGGATCGGAAATCTAAATCTGGGGCAACGAAATGGACCGGGTCCAGCTATATATGTATAAATGGATGTGTGTATGTTACGTATGGACTTCAAAACGGCTGGATCGGTTTTGATGAAATTTTCAGGGAATCTTCAGATAAGCTTAGGGGGTGACATAGACTTTATAAGTTCTTGATTGACTGTCCGTACCTACGAATAGGTTAACGAGATTCCAACTGTCCCTATCTACATGAGCCATGTTTTGATAAATGGACGGGATCAGAAATCTGAAGTCTGGGGCAACGAAGTGGACCGGGTCCAGCTAGTATAAAATAAATGCAAGAATGTTCCAGATTTTACAGCGACGATATTTTTGAATTTTCCACAGAATACATCTGTGTTTTCGGGGATGAAAACATTGTATATTATTTTTGATATATCAAAAAACCTTAAAAACAAACTTTAAAAATACTAAATTGAGTATGATAACATTTAAATGCTGGAGGGCTCTAACGATAGCCGCTTGTGTTTTTCCACCCAAATATAAAGCAATCACACTATCACGCTTGAATTCCATCACGAATAACTTTTTTTCTGAATGCAATAGATCAAAATGCTTTTGTAAGCTTGTAAACAATAAAATGAACTGTCACTGAAATAAATCTGTCAGCTATCAGACTAGCGGTTTAGAAATGATAGCAATCTGAAGTTGGTTGCTATACATATCAGCCACCCTGTAATTGCGTGTGTTCTATGTCATCTTTATAACTGCGCTCCTATTCATGTACATACTATAACAAGCTTATCTTTCATTATCCGAATCATATTTATTGCATGAAATAATAGCTTGGGGAAACTCAACATATTATAACCATCTACAAAAAACTCAAAGTAGACTTTTCAAAACGATAATGAAAAATAAATAAAATAACTTTAGTACATCAGACTACAACTTCCAAGCCAACCAAACAAGAACAATTAATACACAAAATACTATAACCGAACAAAAACTTAGAATCTTAAGGCAAAAACATCAACAACACTATTGTTTGTGTAGATTGAGGCATACTATTTTATTATTAAAATAATTTGTCTTTAAAATTCCAATTTTCATTGAAGATACCTGTAGTATTTGGACCATATTTTTTGAACTATAAGCCCGATAGGGGCTTATTAATGAAAATTATGAGGGAAATAAATGTTGGAAATATCAGTTTCACGTAGAAATAGTAATTTAGTAAATGTCGTTCAAACAATTAGAAAAAATATTTTTTTTAAAAAAAGGGTGTGGCAAGAAATGAATAAAAGAAGTATAAAAGTTATGAGAAAATCAATATTTCACTACATTTTAACGCTTCGTGGGGGAGGTACTCGAAGAAGTGAATCAACATAGTCCACTGAGCCTGAGATAAACAAAAATATGAACACATACCAAATTTGGCAATCGGTTACTCCTGTCGAAAGTTATCGTGCGCACCAGCCAGAACGAGAGAGAATGGCCGAAAATGATGTTCGCCCAATATTCTTGGGGTCTCTTAGGTCACTCCTTCGACGTGTTACACTTTTGACCCGCAGCAACTGATATATACCCTCGTTCACAATAGTGAGGGTATAAAAACCCTCTCTCTTATTTCTACCAATAGTGGTATAATTTGTACATTTATGCATCGATTTTCTTCAAATAGGCATTGTTATCTTCGTTAAGATGCTTTCAAAAATTGGACCGGGGTGTGGTTGGAAAACAACATTTTGCGAAAAAATAAATTTCTTTATAATTGTTTAAATGGCAGCTACTAAACTTCATAAACATTTGTAGTCCCCATAATTTCCTTTAATATAAGTATATCCTGCTTTATCGAGTTTATCCTTCAAATATGGTCCAAATACTGAAGGCACCTTCCATTTTTCGTGTTTTCTTCGTATTACACCAGAAAATGTTGTGCACAGCCCTTCGAAAAAATGTTGTTGCTTACACGCTGAAAAAAATCGATTCTGTAGTATATTGTCACAAACATATTCAGCGTGAAACATATATATGTTTATGGTACACTCCAAATATATAATATTTGACACCCACAAATATTATATGTATTCAGGGGAGCTGAAATGCCCTGTTTGATATATAAATTTATGTATATTACGAATATCAGTACCGGAAAGATCTGTTGGACTGCCTAGAAAGTCCAGTCGTCGTTTACTCAATGCGGGACAGTCGCACAGAAAGTGCTCAATGCTCTCCATTTCTTCCTCAACTCCATAGCTTCTGCAGAAGTCATTGGAGTCAAGACTCAGTCTTCTGGCATGTTTGCTGATCAGGCAGTGCCCCGTCAGAACTAATACTAACGTAGACAATATTTTCCTCTCTGTGCGAGGAGATATTTTGACCTTCTCAGGTCATTCCTTGACCAGATTTGTCTAGCTTTAGACTACAGGTGCCGATTTCTGAACATCTTTCGTTGGACTGCCTGTTTGCCTCTTGCCTAAGCCAAAGCATGTATGTGAATAGTGGCGCTCCAATATACGCAAATTCTTTGAGAATTTGTAATGTCGTCCCTTTCCTAGCAAGTTCATCGGCGTTGCAGTTCCCCGGTATATCCCAATGCCCAGGCAGCCATATGAGGTGTATGTTAAACTGTTCAGCCATCGCGTTAACAGATCTGCGGCAGTTGAAGTCTGTTTGTGAATTTTGGGATATGGCCTCCAGAGAATTGATGGCAACCTGGTAGGCCGAGTAAAAACAACGCCAGTGTTGGTTACTATGTTGCGACTCAGCCACTTACTGGCTTCTTATATTGCTATTATTTAGGCTTGATAGACAATGTGAGCTATATCCGGACTAAGTTCTTTACATTGTACCGCGAAGCCAACATTTTCCGTTGCCGTCCACCATACCACAATGCAGTATAAGAGTGTTGGACGAACTACTGCTATATATATCCAATGGGCGATTTTAGGAGAGAGGCCCCACCACGACCCTACATCCTTCCTGCAGGAATATAAAGTGACGTTCGCTTTCCTTACACGTTCCAGTATCTGGAATTATTCCAAGAAACTTTTCACTTTCAGAAAAGACTAGATCTGTTCCATTCATCCGAGAAGATCCGCATGTGGAACCTTATACATCCTAGTAAAGAGAACCAAGATTAAGACGGACAGACATAGTTAAATCGAACCAGCTAATGATTTAGGTTACAATATACCATATTGCCCTGAACTGTTTTGCTAAATTTCGTAGAGATTATTCGAAACTTGCGAATTAATTTATATGCATTAATAATAATATACAGAACAGCTGAAAATGCCAGTAGGTAAATACAAACACTGGGTCGGGTTATATAGGATTGTTATGAAAAGTTTCTTATTATATTTATTGACTGTGTGCAATGGGTGTATCACTTGTCTCTCAGAATTGCTCACTGTATGTGGGCTGTATTCCATGCAGTGTGGGGTGGACAGTTTGGTTTGTAGCTGATAGTCATCTGCAAATAGTACAGACGGGCAACAATAATTGCAATTGTTTTGCCACATAGACCAACATTAGTGGATTATGTTGATTCAACGAGCATTAAATCGTGTGCGAATGTGTCCGTGTGTGTCACTATGTATGTGTGTGTTTAATTTGCCAATTTTTAACGCAACATCACGTTCTCCTCTCCAATCAAGCGTGAATCCATTCGCAATCAGCACCACAGATTTCTGATATTCCCAAACGCATTCGCCTCTCTGGCCGAAAGGGTCAATGTTTTAAGGATGACAAGACGATTTGTGACCGAACATTGGAAGGAAACACTCATAAAACATTGAAAAATAATTCTATATCCATATGTTGTGTTTTAAACGTTAAATATTCAATCATTGAATGACAGAAATCTCAATTTTCAAAATGGACATTTAAACAAATTATATTTAGACCAAAGACAAATAGAATATAAGAAGACATTCCTTCAGGCCGAAACGTCAAAATCTATCAGTATCAGGAATGAATTGTAACACGCGAAAAAAACAGTATTCCGCGAACATTGATTGAACTTTTTTTGCACTTATCGATTAATATTAATTTTTTAATTGTGACAATTACAAAAAATTCGGGAAAAATGGTCTGAAAATCCGCGAAAAACCTCACTCGTTGGAATCAAATTCCTATTCGTTCGTAACTGACAATTACTCGCTACAGGAAGGAATGTCTTCTTAAAATATATTGTCTTTGATTTAAACTATATCAGTAACAAAATTGTATACCTAGAATTGGTTTTGCAATTCTCTAACATTGTTCGATTTCCTAAACATGAAAATGTACATAACCACATTTTGTAAAATTTTTAAAAGGAGGCAACATTTTTTTCCGAAATTAACTTTAGCAGAAAAATTTAACAAACGAGAGATATTACTGATCAGAGGTCCTATAAAATATGTGTATATTAGCTGGATCCGGTCCACTTCGTTGCCCCAGATATCAGATTTTCGATCCCATCCATTTTTGGGCCAATTACATAGACTGACAGATTCCGTCCATTTTTGGACCAATCACGTAGACTACAACCAGATACATATGAACAAAATTACTGCACTCTCCCTAACAAATCGAGCACGATATCTCAATTTAAAAATTTGGCTTATATGGTCCGATCCCCACCATATTTGGACCAATCACGTAGACTGCCACCAGATACATATGTACAAAATTACAGCGCTATCGCTAACAAATGGGTCAAGATATATCAAATTAAAAACCTGACCCACATGGGAGGGGTCACACCCCTTTTCCGATTCCGGCAGTTTTTGGACCAATGACGTAAACTGGCACCATATACATATAGACAAAATTACAGCACCCTCGATAACAAATTGGGCAATATATCTCAATTTCAAAATTTTGCTTATATGGGCGGAGCGACGCCCATTGATCCGATCCCGCCCATTTTTGTACCAATCAAGAAGACTGCCAACAGATATACATATATGTACAATATTACAGAGCTCTCGCTAACAAATTGAGCAAGATGTATCAATTTCAAAATTGGGCTTATATGGGCGGGGCCACGCCCACTTGATATATCGAAAATTCAAGTACCCTTTTTTCACCACCTACAGAAGAAGATCAGTCCAGCCCTTTAGACGTCTATACGGTAAAAACAAACAAACAAACACATATTCTTTTTTATATATTTAGATATATATATATTAGGCCGGGTCGATTTGTGGGGAGGCAAAAAAGTCGCCATTGCTCAGTGAAAATCGTATTCTAGGGATCAAAATAAGAAACTTTGTCGAAGGAACCATATCTCTAAAACGAATTCTGATGTCCCGGAATTTGGGCCGAACTTTTGGGTAGGGGCAAATTTTGCAAAAATCCCACTTTGACCCATTTAGAGTGCTCCAATCGAGTCCAAATGTATGACCGACCCCCACTAACTTTGGAGGCCCGACCCACCCATGCCAGTGGCACACCCCCTGGAACCCCCGGGGGTCCCATACATTTGGACTCGATTGGAGCACTCTAAATGGGTCAAAGTGGGATTTTTTCCGGGACATCAGAATTCGTTTTAGAGGTATGGTTCCTTCGGCAAAGTTTCTTATATCCAGATACATATACACAAAATTCCAGCTCTCAACTTAAAAAATTTGGCTTATATGGGCGGGCCACGCCCATTTGTCCGATCCCGCCCATTTTTGGACCAATCACGTAGATCGCCAACAGATATATATACACAAAATGATAGCTCTCCCGCTAACAAATTGTGCAAGATATCTCGATTTTAAAATTTGCCTTAAAGGGGCGTGGAAACGCCCATTGGCTCGAACCCGCCCATTTTTGGACCAATCACGTAGACTGTCTTCAGATATATATATATATACAAAATTCCAGCTCTGTCGCTAACAAATTGTGCAAGACATCTCAAATTCAAAATTTGGCTTATATGGGCGGGGCAACACCCATTGGTCCGATCCCACGTATTTTTGGGCCAATCACGTAGACTGCCTCCAGATATCTATATACAATATTCCAGCTCTCTCGCTAACAAATTGTGCAAAATATCTCAAATTCAAAATTTGGCTTGTATGGCCCGATTCCGCCCATTTTTTCCGCCCATACTACCACCAGATACATATGTACCAAAATACAGCACTCTCGCTAACAAATTGTGCAAGACATCTCAATTTTTAAATTTGTCTTAAGTGGGCGGGGCCACGCCCACTTAATATATCGAAAATTCAAGTACCCTATTTTCAACACGCCCCACACATGTACATTCTGTGAAAATTTCAAGAAGATCGATCTCAAGTTCGTTTTTCGAATTTCTCCGAAGACTTCAGGCAAACAAATTGTGGTGTACCACTCAGAATCGACCGTCCTACGTTGCTCAAGCGGAGCAGTCGCCACATGACCAGTTTTGCCGAAGAAACAGGCGACCATTTGCTTCGAAGTGCTTCTTCCACGAACAACTATCGTTGGATTTGGTCGACCACACGGTCGATTTGCTGTTTTGTTTCGGCTTCATACGCATAGATCCAAGATTCGTCACCTGTGACGATCTTATAAACGTCTTTTGAAGCACCGTGATCGTATTTTTTTAAATTTCTTTGCACCAATCGAGCCTTTTTTTGAGCGATTGTCAAATTGTGCGCGATCCAACGAGAACAAACCTTTTTTACGGCCAGGTGTTCATGCAATGTCGAATGTATACTGGTGGAAGAAATGTCCAAAGATGCCTCTATCTCACGGTATGTCACATGATCTTGCATTATCAGTTCACGCACGGCATCAATGTTCTCTGGCACAACGGCCGTTTTTGGACGACCTTCGTCTTTGAGCGAGCGTCAGCCACGATTAAATCATTAAACCAGTTTTTCACAGTGCTGTAGGATGGTGCTTCGTCGCCATACAAAGATTTAAGTTCATCGATGCACTCTTGTCGTGATAATCCACGTCGAAAGTTGTGAAAAATGATCGCACGAAAATGTTCACGAGTTAATTCCATTTATTTGCCAAATTGATTTTTTCAAGTCACTGTAAACAACACAAATGATGGTCGTACGTAAAAACGTTCTGAGTAAGTCGAAAGTTGTGAAAAATTATCGCACGAAAATGTTTACGAGTTAATTCCATTTTTTTGCCAAAAAACGTTCTGAGTACGTTTATGCTAAAAAATGTCAAACTTTCCAATGGAAATGTCAGAAATATATAGCAACCTCGTAGTATCGTTTGGCATGTCATCATGAAACACTCACACCCCAACATCGTCTTCAAATTCAGTGAATCTGCTCTGGAAAAACTCAATGAAAATCCGGTGTTTTATAGTGAATTTTTTTTCAGTGATGAAGAACATTTTTTGCTCAATGGATACGTTAAAAAACAAAATTGCCGTAGATAAACAACCCGAAGAGTAGCAGGAGCTACCATTACATCCATTAAAAACAACGGTATGGTGTGGTTTATGGGCCGGTGAATCATTGGCCCATATTTATTTAAAAATGAAGGAAATCAGAATGCGCATGGTCACGATGAGCTCTGGTTTCAACAAGACGGCACTACGAGCCATACAGCGCGTGAAACAATGACCTTGTTGAGAAATCATTTTTGTTGAGCACTAAGTTCACGTTTTGCTACGGTAAATTCACATTTTACGGTAATAGGCATTTTTTAAAAATATTCTAGAATTGAGAAAATATGCAAAGGCGCATTGCTATTCTTGTTCTATGGATCATTCTAAGAAACGTTGTCGAAGAAACCACAGCTCAAACATGAACTTCGAGCCCCCGAATTTTTCGTATATATATTTGTACATATGCTAATCCTATTACTATTATTAAATCGTTTGTCTGTTTGTTTGTGTTTTTGTTTGTTTGTCTGTTGCCGCATCACGCCTAAACGGCTGATCCGATTTTCTTGAATCGTGGTGAACAGATAGGCCAATACCCGGAAATTAAAATAGGCTATTTAGATTTTCGATTTTCCGCCAAGTGATTTTCGACCACTTGAACGCTGAGGCTCCTGTAAAAGGTAGAGAGCTGAAATTTTGCACACACAGGAGTGTTGCATAAACCACTGGTGTATGTAGTAATATTTTTGCCAGTGGTCAGATCTAGCGTTATCGAAAATTTTAGTATAGCTTTTTGTCCTTTCAGAAGCCTCTTAAAGATACAAAATTTTAAACTTTGTAAATATGAAGTACATACTATAAACGACAAATATATGGGAGAAAAATAATTTTCATTAATTATATCACTTTTATTTTCCGGTTCTTAAAAGCTTATAATCTAAATATGTATATGTGGACATGACCTCAAAGGAAATGCGAAAACAACTATTTGATGTCCAGTCTGAGGTCAAACTGGACGTTAAACCGCGTCTTAAAATTTCTTAAGCCTTTTCAAAATATAACGCTCACCACTTACCGTGGTAATATGTCTAACGTCAATTCTTAGACTGTGGTCAGTGTAGCAGTGACCAAAGCAATTTTCACTACTTTAAAAGTCCGTTATGAGCTATCATCCCACTAACCTATGCGTATATACTGATCTCCAACTTATGCGATTTTACACCAAACGAATTTTGACCGATTGACCGTTGGGGCTACTGTAAGAGGTAGAAAGCTAGACAATTATATGTGCATATACCGATCTTCAAGGAAACGCGTTGTCCGGCCTGAGGACAAGATGGACCCAAAAACCGCGACCAAAAATTGCGCATTTCCGTACTTTTCAGAAAAAAAATATAAAATTTTTTTTTGTTTGCGATTTTTATGTTTTGAAAATTAATATCATTTTTTAAACTGTTTGTACTCTCTGATTGTCTCGAAATTTTATATATTTTAAACATCTATTAACTAACGTATAAGCTTTTGATGGAAGTGGGCGTAAAATTGTTTATATATTTTTTTTATTGATATGTCACTAGAATATTCTCCTGGCTCTAGACCATTTTTGCCTCTATTATGTTGTTCCGAAGAAACCACAGCTCAAAAAGTAGTCACCCTATAGGGGTCACTCCAAAATATACGTATATAAGCCATAAATACCACATTTTCTAAGCATTTTAACAGAATCTTTGCAGTTTGAATTTAATTAGGATAAGAATTCAGTTCATATTTTGTTATGGTCTACCTATAGATGTCGCTCCCCAAAAGGCTTATTTAAGCCATAAACATAACATTTTCTAAGAAAGTTAGCTGAAACTTTGCAGTTTATATTCTAATTTGGCCAGAGTTCGTCTCAATAAAATTTATACAAATCAAATGTTTTTTGTTGTAGTGCCCGTGTAGACAATTTGGCTAAAAATTCCAGCGTTCCTTTTTTAATAATTTACGTAAACAAAAACATGATTTGCTCCATATCCAAAGATTTTTCCAGTAATAAAATTGAATGCAATCAATCCATGGTGGGTGGTATATAAGATTCGACATGGCCGAACTTAACGCTTTTAGTTGTTTTTTATTCAGAATGTACGCAAAAACTACTAGATTTGCTATTTGATTTCGCCTTAATAGTCTGGAAATCCATAAATCTGGTCAAAATCTTAAAAATACTTTACTTTGTTTTTAGCTTCTCCTGAAAAGCATGACGATATATACTTTATGGGGTCTCATATCAATATTTAGTTGGTGGAGGGTATAAAAAGTAAAAACTGAATTAAATAAGGACGTATTGTACGACCTCGTATATATAGGAATTTCCTCATAAAAAAATGCCTTACATTTTTTAAACTTTTTTTGAGTATTTTTTCCACGTTTATTCATTATTTAAATAAAAACTAGTAAACGGCTTTAGGTAAGCCGTAAAAAATACTTAGGTAATATTGTTAAGAATTATTCAAAGACAAAACTACAGAGTCGACCCTGTGTGTTTTTGAGTAAAAAATTTACTTACGAAAGTTAATGTTTAACTTGCGAGGCGAAATTAAAAATTCGTCTAAAACTGCGTTAACATCTACTGGAATGTCTCAATGAATATTCAGGGAAGCCAATGCAGTTAATCGATTTTCAGTCATGGTTGACAGCAACTAATGTTTCAGCCATCGCAATGTTGAAAAAGAGCGTTCGTTTGTCGCTGTAGTCACAGGTAACACCGCCATAACCGTCAATATATATTGCCAACCTATATTTTGTGAACGTTTGGAAATGCATCTACATTACATACCTAAATCAGGAGCTTCCAGGGAATTTCTGACATTCTCAGCTTCAATTCTTCATATCCAAAGTTTAACTTCACTAATCCACACTGCAAAATTGATGAATATTTTTCAAATAATTGTTTACAACTTTCTTCATTTAGTATTGTCATTTTAGGTGGAAAAAGACGTTGGAAATTTGACAGAATTCCACTGTGTTTCAAAAAGCGATCTTCGAGATGAGTGATGAATAAATCTAGATATGGAATATAGGTCGAAATTTCATAATATTCTTCAATATTTGTTGCATCAACATTACAACGATGACTTTGTCGAGCCGAAATCCTAAGTTTCGATTTTGACTTTGAAGAACGCGAATTGATGATTATGCCAAGCAGTAAACTGAATGAACTACAGGGACCGAAATTTAAAAATCCAACTTTTGTATAGCCATCAACGACTAACATGCAGCTTTTGTAGTTTTCTGATCAGATTCTCTCAAAAAGCTGTCGGTGTATAACAGTATGACAAATACTTATAATTTCATTTTAAACACGATTGCTTATATACTTTGCCTTAGCCCGATACCTTAGCAATGCTATATAAGTATAATTGCCATCATTTTCAAAAATTTCATTTGAATCGATTCTGCCTGTATCACAACTTCCTCTTTGTGCTATGCCTTGTCGACCACAAAGGACGACTGCTTCAACTATTCCTTCCAAATGCTTTCTATTTGCGTTTTATATACCCTACACCACACTGTGGTACAGGGTATTATAACTTTGTGCATTTGTTTGTAACACCCAAAAGGAGACGAAATAGACCCATCGTTTATTATACCGATCGACTTAGAATCACTTTCTGAGTTGATTTAGCTATGTCCGTCTGTCTGTCTGTCCGTCTGTCCGTCTGTCCGTCTGTCCGTCTGTGCATGTATTCTTGTAATCAAAGTACAGGTCGCAATTATGGTCCGATCTCGACGAAACTTTACACATATCTTTTTTTTTGCCCAAGGACGATCCCTATTGAATTTGGTTAAAATCGGTTCAGATTTAGATATAGCCCCCATATATATGTTACCCCCGATTTGACCTGTAAGCGCTGTAAAAACTGTATTTTATATCCGATCAGTGCGAAATTCGGCAGAAAGAGGTTTCTTCTTACATGAAGGAAAACTGCCAAATTTGGAGAAAATCGGTTCAGATTTAGATATAGCTCCCATATATATGTTTCCCCCGATTTGACATGTAAGCGCTGTAGAGACTGTATTTTATATCCGATCAGTACGAAATTCGACAGAATGAGGTTTTTTTACATGAATAAGTATTCAGGGAAGATCGGTTCAGATTTATATTAAAGCTCCATATATATGTTCCTCCTGATTTGGTATCAAACCGCTATAGAAGTTGTATTTTACTTCCGATCATTAAAATTTTCCAGAAAAATGTTTCTCAATTTAGGAACGAATATTGCTTAATTTAGCGATTATCGTTTCAGAATTAGATAATATGTTTCTACCCATTTACCAATTATTCCAAATTATTATGGCAATGACCCTCATCGCATTGTTAGGGAGGTGTAGGGTATTATATAGTCGGCCCCGCCCGACTTCCTGCCTTTCCTTACTGGTTTTTTCATGAATTTGTAATTATTTATCGATGGACGCTTTAAATACACTGTTTCTATGGTATTCGACTGGTGAGCGGTGGCGAAATAATTCAAGCGCTTTTGTCCAATTAGTAAACGGTTTTAATAACAAGTTTCCTAATTTTTATACCCTACACCACACTGTGGTACAGGGTATTATGACTTTGTGCATTTGTTTGTAACACCTAAAAGGAGAAGAGATAGACCCATTGTTTATTATACCGATCGACTCAGAATCACTTTCTGAGTCGATTTAGACATGTCCGTCTGTCTGTCTGTCCGTCTGTCTGTCCGTCCGTCTGTCCGTCCGTCTGTCCATGTATTCTTGTAATCAAAGTGCAGGTCGTATTTATGGTCCGATTGTGATGAAATTTAGCATAGTGCTCTTTTTTGGCCCAAGGACGATCCCTATTGAAATTGGTTAAAATCGGTTCAGATTTGGATATAGTCCCCATATATATGTTTCACCCGATTTGACATGCAAGCGCCGTAGAAACCACATTTTACATCCGATCTTTATGAAATTCGGCAGAGAGAGTTTTATTATTACGTGAATGAACACTACCAAATTCGGAGAAAATCCGATCAGATTTAGATATAGCCCCGATTTGGCATGTAAGCGCTGTAGGATTTGGCATGTAAGCGCTGTAGGAACTGTATTTTAAATCAGATCAGTACGAAATTTGGCAGAGAGAGTTCTCTTATTACATGAATAAACACTGCCAAATTCGGGGAAAATCGGTTCCGATTTAGATATAGCCACCATATATATGTTTCACCCGATTTAATATTTAAGCGCTGTAGAAATCGTGTTTTATATCCGATCAGTACGAAATTTAACAGAGAGATTTATCTTATTACATGAATAAACACTGCCAAATTCGGGGAAAATCGGTTCAGATTTAGATATAGCCACCATTTATATGTTTCACCCGATTTAACATTTAAGCGCTGTAGAAATCGTGTTTTATATCCGATCAGTACGAAATTTAACAGAGAGATTTATCTTATTACATGAATAAACACTGCCAAATTCGGGGAAAATCGGTTCAGATTTAGATATAGCCACCATATATATGTTTCACCCGATTTAACATTTAAGCGCTGTAGAAATCTTGTTTTATATTCGATCAGTACGAAATTTAACAGAGAGAGTTCTCTTATTACATGAATAAACACTGCCAAATTCGGGGAAAATCGGTTCAGATTTTGATATAGCCACCATATATATGTTTCACCCGATTTAACATTTAAGCGCTGTAGAAATCGTGTTTTATATCCGATCAGTACGAAATTTAACAGAGAGAGTTCTCTTATTACATGAATAAAAACTGCCAAATTCGGGGAAAATCGGTTCAGATTTAGATATAGCCACCATATATATGTTTCACCCGATTTAACATTTAAGCGCTGTAGAAATCGTGTTTTATATCCGATCCGTACGAAATTTAACAGAGAGAGTTTTCTTATTACATGTATGAACACTGCCAAATTCGGGAAAAATTGGTTCAGATTTTACCATAGTCCCAATATATATGTTACACCCGATTTGACATGTAAGCGCTGTAGAAACCGTGTTCCGATCAGTACGAAAATCGGCAGAGAGAGTTTGCTTATTACATGTATGAACACTGCCAAATTCTTATCGCAATGCCCATTTTCGGATTGGTAGGTAGGTGTAGGGTATTATATAGTCGGCCCCGCTCGACTTTCTGTCTTTCCTTACTGGTTAGTTATGTACTTCGTATTCCTAGGAGCAAATAATACACATATTTTACAGAAAACACCGTCTTTTGCACCGTTGGAATTTTAAACTTCTTTGCCCAGTCACTGAAAACTATAATTATCTGGAGGAATCCAGATTTTTTCTTGAAGATCTTCTATATAGTCACTGGAAGCTGTAGAGTTTGATGTAGTTGGCTTTTCCTTATTTTTATCTGAATTTTTATTTTATTACTTTTGTCTGAAAAATATATTTACAGGGTGGCTGATATGTATTGCAACCAACTTCAGGTTGCTATTGTTTACAAGCTTACAAAAGCATTTTGATCTATTGCATTCAGAAAAAAGTTATTCGTGATGGCTCAAGCGTGATTGCTTTATATTTGGGTGGAAAAAAACAAGTGGCTATCGTTACAGCCCTCCAGCATTTAAATGTGAATAAATCTTTTGTTTCTCGTACCATTGCTCGTTACCGTGATACTGGCAGAGTTGCATCGCGTCCAAAAAGTGGACGGAAAAAAAAACGGTAACAACACCAGAAATGATCCGAAAAGTGAAGGCCAGATTTGATCGAAATCCACGCCGCAGTGGTAGAAAAATTGCTCGTGAGCTGAACATATCGCGAGAACGGATACAACACATATTAAACCAGTAAGGAAAGACAGAAAGTCGGGCGGGGCCGACTATATAATACCCTACACCTACCTACCAATCCGAAAATGGGCATTGCGATAAGAATTTGGCAGTGTTCATACATGTAATAAGCAAACTCTCTCTGCCGATTTTCGTACTGATCGGAACACGGTTTCTACAGCGCTTACATGTCAAATCGGGTGTAACATATATATTGGGACTATGTTAAAATCTGAACCGATTTTTCCCGAATTTGGCAGTGTTCATACATGTAATAAGAAAACTCTCTCTGTTAAATTTCGTACGGATCGGATATAAAACACGATTTCTACAGCGCTTAAATGTTAAATCGGGTGAAACATATATATGGTGGCTATATCTAAATCTGAGCCGATTTTCCCCGAATTTGGCAGTGTTTATTCATGTAATAAGAGAACTCTCTCTGTTAAATTTCGTACTGATCGGATATAAAACACGATTTCTACAGCGCTTAAATGTTAAATCGGGTGAAACATATATATGGTGGCTATATCTAAATCTGAACCGATTTTCCCCGAATTTGGCAGTGTTTATTCATGTAATAAGATAACTCTCTCTGTTAAATTTCGTACTGATCGGATATAAAACACGATTTCTACAGCGCTTAAATATTAAATCGGGTGAAACATATATATGGTGGCTATATCTAAATCGGAACCGATTTTCCCCGAATTTGGCAGTGGTTATTCATGGAATAAGAGAACTCTCTCTGCCAAATTTCGTACTGATCTGATTTAAAATACAGTTCCTACAGCGCTTACATGCCAAATCGGATGAAACATATATATGGGGGCTATATCTAAATCTGATCGGATTTTCTCCGAATTTGGTAGTGTTCATTCGCGTAATAATAAAACTCTCTCTGCCGAATTTCATAAAGATCGGATGTAAAATGTGGTTTCTACGGCGCTTGCATGTCAAATCGGGTGAAACATATATATGGGGACTATATCCAAATCTGAACCGATTTTAACCAATTTCAATAGGGATCGTCCTTGGGCCAAAAAAGAGCACTATGGTAAATTTCATCACAATAGGACCATAAATACGACCTGCACTTTGATTACAAGAATACATGGACAGACGGACAGACGGACAGACAGACAGACGGACATGGCTAAATCGACTCAGAAAGTGATTCTGAGTCGATCGGTATAATAAACAATGGGTCTATCTCTTCTCCTTTTAGGTGTTACAAACAAATGCACAAAGTCATAATACCCTGTACCGTGTGTACAGTGTGGTGTAGGGTATAAAAATGAGCTTGGACTAAAGCCATTGAAGTTTCAAAAAGTGCAAGAGCTCACCGATGCACAAAAAAAAGTTAGACTGGAAAGAGCCAAGGAGTTGCTTCGCTTGCACGAAAGTGGCCAGTTACCGAATTTGGTTTTCTCCGATGAGAAGCCATTCCAAATTGAGCAGTTTGTGAACAAACAAAATGATCGGGTTTACTTGCCAAAGAGGTCAGCTGAAAATTTACACCTTCGATTGGCCACCAGAACTCAATCGCCGCCGATGGTAATGGTGTGGGCCGCCGTAACGGCCGATGGTCGCTCCCCGCTCGTATTCATCGACCATGGGTCAAAATAAATGCCGAATATTATCGGGAAAATGTCCTAAAGACAGTATTGAAGCCCTGGGCAGACAAACATTTCGGCCGCAGACCATGGACATTCCAACAGGACTCAGCACCATCGCACTCAGCTCGCGTCAACCAAGAATGGCTTAAAAAGGAGGTTCCTCGCTTCTTATCTACCGCACAATGGCCACCAAGATCTCCGGATCTCAATCCGTTGGACTTTTGCGCCTGGAGCATTTTAGAGAGTAAGGTTCGCACTAAAAAATACCAAAGTATCGAACATCTCAAGACGGCGCTTCGCCGGGAATGGGCCAAAATACCGCAGAGCCACTTTCGTGCAGCGTGTGATGGCTTTGTCGGCCGTTTGAAGGCAATAATTCGTGCCAAAGGTGGCCAATTCGAACAAATCTAAACTGTTTCTAAAATTTTATGTTATTTCCGAAATTTTTTGCTTTTGAACAATAAAATTTAAAAAAAAATATAGCGCTTTACTTTGTTGCATTACATATCAGCCACACTGTATATATTTTTGAATAATAAATATAAAGAGCATTTTTATCAAACATATTCATATGATGAACTTCGTAATGGAATCCACATATCATTTTTTCTGTAATACTTCTGTTATACTATACTACAATTTTATTTCAGCAATTTTCAGAAGTGTACAGTTTTGTTAATGCTATAATAGTGTTAAAGTCACAAATGTGTATCACATTTACGATTTCTTAGGTATACTCGTACACTTTTTCATTAAAGAAGTACCTTGTTTAAATAACGCCCACATTTGCAGTTTCTTAGGTACAACTTTTTAGTTTTAAAGGAGGTCATTTTTGAGATAAAGCTCTAAAACAAAACAGTCAAATTTTCCGGATAGTATAGGCTTTGACTTACTTTTAGTAAATTATATCTGTCATCATATGCTACAATTTACTACATTTTAGACATAAACCTTTAAAGTAAACCACGGTTCAATTTAAGCCTTTGATTTACTTTTTGGAACAAGCAACACAGTTTCACCTTTAAAACTTGTGGTAAAAATGTTTAATTCCAAATCATTTGGGGGGTAGTGGGGGTTTGAACACCTTAAACCACCCCATGCGCACGGGCCTGCGTCCACAACCTATGGTTTGCCCATATTTCAATACCTCCTATTTATACGCTTTACCATAGGATGGGGTATACTCAACTTCGAATGAAATACCCTATAAAGTATATACTTATATATTTTCGGTCGTGAAATTCTAAGACGATTTAGTCATGTCCGTATGTCTGTCTGTTCGTCTGTTGAAATCACACTACAGTCCGTAATAATAAAGCTAGGTTGAACAAATTTGTTGGAATTACTTCTTATAATTGCAAACCATATTGGTCAAGAGTCGCTCTTAAATATGATTTTTAAGTCAGAAAAAAATGTTTTAAGCAATGTATCTGAAACTTTGCAGTTTGTATTCTTTTTAGAAAATAAATAGATTAGGTTAGGTTAGGCTGAAGAGAGGAGACTATTAAACGTTTCATGTCCATTGACATTCACTTTAGCCAGTGGTTCGGTCTGTTGTGCGCTCCTTAATTATGATATTTTTGTACTTCACGAGTTACAGTAAATCGGTACTAGACACGAATTTTCTCAGAATCTCCTAGTCATATCCTCTGAGATGAGTCAAGTCTGGCAATATATCGGACCCGAAATATCGAAAATGTTCCATCGTTTCGATGTTTTCCATGCATGTCCTGCATTCGTCGTTTTCTTCTATTCCTTTGCGATGAAGATGTGCTTGTACTCATCAACTCAACACTCATCATCGTACAACTCTCGATCATGTTTAGTTTCAGAAAACTACTACTCGTAATTTTCTTTTCATTTGGGTCACCCCACCCGCCGTTCATTTAATAAAACAATAATTAATCACTGCAACAATTTAAGTAATCGGTTTGTATTGCTGTAGTCCCCCTATAGCGTTCGCCCCCCAATTTAAGCCATAAATAACACATTTTATATGCAATTTAGCTGAAACTTTGCAGTTTGTATTTTATTTATAGAAGAATTCATCACAATAAAAATTATCCAAATCGGTTCATATATTGTTATAGTCCCCCAATAGAGGTCGCTCCATAAATACCACATTTCCCAGATGATTTTGATGTAATTTTTGAATGTATACAACGGCAATTTACCACATCGAGCTATGTTTTAATATCGTCTTAATATAGATAGTTAATAGTCTTAATGTAGATGTCGTTCTTAAATATCTTTGATTAAGCCATACACGGCTTGTATTCTGAACAATCTGTATAAAAATGTTCAGCGTTAGTTTTTTAATAATTTGCTAAAGAAAACAATTACCGTAGACCTTTTTGTTGTTATGATTGGATTGTTTGTATGGCTTGAGGTCCATGATAAATAAAAGACAATACTTTTTATTTATTTTTCTTTATTTGCCCAATAATTCTAAACCCAAAATAATGACTAAATATATAGATGACCTTTTCGCTATAGTGAAGAAAAACCATGTGGATTCAACACTACAGATCCTGAACTGTTTCAACAAACAGATCCAGTTTACCATGGAAAAGAAAATGGATAACAAACTTCCATATTTAGATTCTGTGATAATTAGACAAGGAATTACGCTTAAAATGAACTGGTACCAAAAAGAAACTGCTTCTGGACGACTTATTAATTTTAACTCTAAACATCCAAGACGAACAATAATAAATACGGCGAATAATTTTATAAATAGAGTCTTACAAATCAGCGACAAGGACTATCACAATATGAATAAATATAAAATTATAAATATTTTACGCATGAATGACTTTCCGGATCAACAATCTTCTGAAAAGAGCAACAAACAAAGAAGGAAGGAAAGAAAATGATAAAGAAGACAAACCTAAGAAAATGTATAAAGCAATGACCTACATCCCTGGACTCACCGAAAGGTTAAAACATTCTGACATTTATGACAAAGAACATTTTGAACTAGCATACAAAGCGCATACTACAGTAAATCAACTGTTCAGCCAAACTAAATCTGAAGTCAAAAAGGAGGAAAAGTCAAATCTTGTCTACAAAATAAAGTGTAATGGTGACAAGTCCGACATATGCCAGTGGGTATATGTCGGTACTACTAAAACAAAACCTAAAACTAGACTATCATCTCACAGATCGGATCAGAAAGCTCTTCACAAACCCATTGAACAAAAAACTGCCCTTGCAGCACATTGTACCACAACCGGACACAAACCTAACTTTGCCGACGTTGAGATACTAACGCAAGAGAGACATTACGGAAGGAAATACACGTTAGAGATGCTACATATCATCGATGTTTCACCAGAAAAGAGACTAAATTTTAAGAGAGACACTGATGGCTGTGCTCAAATCTACAGGCATACAATAGAAAAACATAAACGGAAAATTAGACAGTAACTAACGAAAGCTCACATAGTAAAGGACTATTTTTTTGTTACAACAATATTAAATGTAAATACTTATCGTAAAAATGTTTTTATTGTCATTGTTTTATTGTAATAATTCGTGTTTTTGTGTGATAGATTCCCCCTGATGATGACCAACGAAGTTGGCCGAAATATTGGGCAAATAAAGAAAAATAAATAAAAAGTATTGTCTTTTATTTATCACGGACCTCACGCCAAACAAACAATCCAATCAAAACAATTACCATCCATGATTTGCTTCATTTTCAAAGTTTTTCCAGTTTTAGAATTAATCGCAATCTATGGTGATTTTAAATTCGGCCTGGCCGGGCAATATTTTAGCTCTCGTTAAGAGCTATCTTTTTGCCATTGACCGATTGTGGCGACGTGACACACAGCAAATGAAACAATTGAATTGTTGCGAGAAAAGTTTTGAAATTTCTAGAAATTGTGATATTGAATGGCCTCCAAGAAGTTGTGATTTAACACCATTAGACTGTTTCTTGTGGGGTTATTTGAAGTCATTGGTCTTTCGAATAAACCAGGCTCTCTTCAAGCTTTACAAGTCAATATTGAACGTGCCATTCATTCGACTTGATTTAGTGGAAAAAGTGCTCGAAAATTGGGTTCATCGAATTCGTTCCTGCAGAAGAAGTCGTGGAGGCCATTTGAATAACGTTTTATTTTGAACTTAGTTGTATCGTTTGTACTTCACATTAAATAAAAAACTGTTAAATTTCCTTAACAATAAGTGTGTTTTTTTCAAAGCAATCATATCACTCTTATTGGAAAACCCTGTAGTATTCCTAAGTTCAATATTAAGGAAGTTAGGGGAAGAAACTAATGTCAAGGCATGTCCGCAACCCACAGCACGTCAAATTACCCTTAGCCATAGCTAAAATTTTACATTTAGTAACATTAAACTTGTTTTATTGTTTATTAAAGGGGTTGCTTCTTAAATTAGGTGGACAATGCAAATAAAATTGTAATACAGAAATGAGTCTACCATATTCGTATTTAATTTTTTATACAAAATATCAGATGATATACACGTATTTTACATTAGTAAAAACTGTGGCATGCTCAGAACATTCATCGATTACGATTTGTAATTTTAAAATTTATGTTTATGTAAGCTTTAAAAATGTTGTCCAAGTTTGGCCAAAAAAATTAAAACATAAAACTGATCGTCGGCTTGACTTCAACGTATTTAATCCTATTTGTTTTTAAGATTTTTTGCATTTTGGCAGAAATGTCACGTTCTTCTTTGTCTACAGTTTTTAAAATTTCGAACTGTCTGCAGTAAGATTTTGAAGAATAATGACATGACTATATTGACAGCTAAAATCTTGACGTTAATTTTCCTCAAAATATATATGTAATGTATCTGAAGTGGAAATTTTGTATCAAATATCCAAAATAATCTTCCGTGAAGTTGAATTGCCCTATCATGGATCCATATTTGTAGTGAAACTTGAAATTGTTTGAATGTTACTACTACTATAGAAAATCGTAAATGAAAAATGGGAATAGGCGTTATGGTCATCGAATACTACAGCAGCAATAAAAATTGCGTAAACCATTAAAAATAAAAAAATAAAATGGGACCTAAAAGACCCAAGTGGTAATTTATACTGGGTAATTTTTATCCCCTCGCCTTAGAGAGGAGGGTATATGGGCAAATATCAAAAATTTTTAATTTTGAAGTACATTTTTTTCAAGATTTTTATCGAGCACATCAACGGCTTTTACAACAGACGAAGATTAAAATATAAACATGCAAAAACCGTTGTTGTGAATAAATTTCATCAAAGGCCGCGAAAGTTATTGCGGTTCCAAATTTAAATTTAAAAAAATTGTATAAAATGCAATTTTCAGCGGAATTTGGAAAACTAAAATTACAATCATAGAACATTAGCATTTCTATCAGCCTATGACAAAATATTCGCTGTAGCTTCATTATTCCGATAAATATAAGGAATCAAAATAATTTTTAATTGAAAAATGATTTAATATATCGAATACCGCGAAATATGAAAATCGGAAAAATATAAGTCTAGTTTTCACGATTATATGAGGCAATTTTCTGTGGCCTACAAAAGGAATGAGTTCAAAAGTTATGTTTGTTTCAAAATTCGAAGTTCACATCATATGTGTTTTATTTTAATAAAAAAAATTTTTGATTTCATCGTTATCATACGAACATTATTTTTGTGGAAATACAATTTTTGTAATGTGCATAATTTGCACAATCATCAAAATAAAATAACGGCCCCCGATTTCGGAATAGAGCGTTAAAAATCCTTTTATTTCATATACACTTCCGCCATATCTGTACCCCGCACTGGGTGTGCCTTGACGATCATTACTGAGACAAAAGTGTCACGTTCTTTGCGTACAATACTTCAATCTTCAAATAAGTATCCATGATTGTTAAGTACACCACAGCAGTACGCCCGAAGAACATAGAAATGAATTTCAGACGTTTAAACTATTAAAAATGCCAAGGACAAAATTTGCAATTTTTGCAAAAATTGAAAAAAGTGAATAAAATTTCAGCGATTCATTATTTTGTTGTATTTCAAGCCGCTATAACCGCTTCTTTAGTGTTATTTCATTACATCGCGGGCCGCGATGACCGCGGTCCAAAAACCAAAAATACTTGAAATCGCATTTCAAAAAGTTATGAGCTATAATTTTTTGCGGAAAGATCTCACATGAACAGTGCTCACGAAAAATTCTTCCTCCATGTGCACCTCGTGTTTTTTGTAACTGACCAGTTACTTCAGAATAAATAGTTTGGCCACAACTTATAAAAGAATGGACACAGATATGAACATTTCTAGGACTTTTTCCACAATTTTGAAATGTATGTGCTTATAACTTCTAAAGTTTTTTAGATAATAACAAACTTTTTTGGGAAAAAACTTGTATGTTTGTGATTTATCTAATTCCATCAACTTATGCACCGAAATCTGTACACAAAGCGAGAAAAGGGTAAAACAACATACATTACCCCTGTGTTAAAAAATTTTGATATTTGCCCATATATCATTTGCTACGAACCAAAAGTGTAACACATCGAAGGAGTGACCTAAGACCCTAAGAATGTTCGACGGATATCCGTTTTGGGTCATTTTAAGTCGAATGAGCAATGTCCGTTCGTCTGTCTGCTCGCTGGTGCGCACGATAACTCTCGAAAGGAGTAACCGATTGACTTCAAATTTGGTATGTGGTCCCCCTTTTTGGTACCTCCCACACAAATGGACCATTTTGTACCAAAAGTAAACAGCTTTTAACTTTAATACCAGTACATGCTTTAAAGTTATTAATTGCAATCCTAATTGATAATAATTTAAATTAAACAAACAAATAAATAAATTTACTAATATTTTTTTGGGACTCAAGGTGGGGGGATTCATTAGTCGGTGTACCAGACTGAACTTTCTTACTTGTTTTTGTTATTTTTTTTTCAAAATTTCCTTTCATACAATCTTACTAACAATTTATAATAAACAAAACACAATATCTTAAATTTTATTAATTTTGGCCAGAAAAATGGGTAATTTGACTTATGGTGCAACGCAGAAAATGCCCATATCTTTACGCCATAGATACATTACACACTATGAAACGACAAGACTACTTTACACGGTGCAGAATGAAATAATTATTATTAACGTTATTTCGTAAATACCCCATATTTAATTAATTATTATATATATGCGGCGCATATATATTTTAGTACGAAATATAATATTGTCCCACTCGATGTTTAAACTAAAAACTCGTCATCTAACTGCACGCTGAAAAAAAATCGCTTCTGTAGTATATTGTCCCAAACATATTCGGCTTGAAACATATATATGTTTAGGGTACACTCTAAACATATAATATTTGGTACACACAAAAATTGTTTATTTGGGAAGATATTGTGCTAAACAAATATTTGTTTACATCCCAATGTGATTGGTATTTCAGAAACAAATATTTATTTGCATTTAAGTATTCATAAAATACATAAATTGTGTTAAATTTTTCGATAATTCAAAGTCAAATTTTTAGAAATTTTTAATGTTCGTAAAAATAATAAATAATAATAATTGAAATCGTATAATAAAGTACTTAGAGGATTGACAACTAATGATGGCTTGGAATACTCAAAAATTTGAAATGATTGATTTAAAACAGAAGTTAATGCTGCATATGGCATCATAACTGGGAGGTACAATTCGAGACCACGGAAAAAATAAAACTGAAATTCGAAAAAGTCAGCAACAGTTTTGGCAATCTTTTTTAAATAAACCATTTTTTGAGAAATTCCTAAACAAAAATTTTATTTGTATTCAAATACATATTTTATTTGAGAAATTTAGTTTGCAAATATTATATGTTGTAACATATTAATATACGTGTTCCAAATATATTTGATTGATTTTCACATAAAATGTATTTGCTCAGAAATATATAATATTTAAAAAATTGTGTTCCAAATATATTTTCTTTCGATTCAAACATATCAAAAAAGGCGATTTTGCCCCGTGTGAGAGTGAATTAACGCAGTGACTCAAAAACCAAGATCAACAAGTGATACACTCCATCGGATTAGTATCTAAATTCTGGTGAAAATAAGTGAATTGAGATCAACAATTAATAATGAGCAACAAAAGGTTTTTGTAGTCATGACGAGCTTCAGCATGAGTATTAACTTAATAATATACAGTACGGAATAGCTTGTAGCAGAATAGAAACACATACATACATATAGTTGAACTATATCTGAAACTTACATTGAAACACGAAGCGTTCGTATCTGCTGTATTTCATAATTCATAAAAATCTAATGCAATTTTTTTATAATATTACATGCAGAATTGAGCCACTCTTAACGACATATATGGGTCGATTTTATAAGTATATGGGTCGATATCTAAACGTAAACCATTCTCGGATCAAGAAACTCACTTTACCAAATTGCAAAACCATCAAATTCAAATCGATTTTCACCAATTTCAGAGAGTGATTCTAAATAGTTCAGTATAAATAAAAATTGGTCTATCTCTTCTCCTTTTGGATGCTACTGACAAATACACAAAGTCATAATACCCTGTACCAGAGTTTTGTGTAGGTTTTAAAAAATGTACTTTAGTTAAAATGACAGGAACCCAGAAAATGCAAGACCTTTAGCGGGACTTAAAATTCACACGAATGGACTTCCCAAAATAGAATAGGCAAAAAAGCTTCCCCAGTTGCTGCGTTTGTCTCCTTGGGGTTTATGTCTGCTAGTGCATTGTCCGGGAGCCCGCCTTTCGCCGTACCGAATCAAAATACTGTTAATGGTGAAGACCGACCCTTTGAATACACAACTGACGATTGTTTGCGTACATATCGGAAAACATATTTGCGTCAAATATTTGCCTAATGTGAACTTTGCTTAAGACACAAAATGTCCCATGGTTATATCCATTAACAACAACAGAAGAATTTAATGAAGACCGCCACATTTGACCGATTTTCCTTTAGAGTTTTCGTTGGGAATATTGCGTTTGGTGCTTCACACGCCCATATACTCGTACATTGCATCTGGGGTGAAATTACTGAATCCATGCAGTGGATTTATAAGACGAATAGCATTTTTTCTTGTATCAGCGGAATAACATAAATGTTCAATTTAATGCATCTTAGACACAACATCAATATCCCAGTTTATAATAGCAAAAGGAATCGGAAGGGGCTGGGGAAGGATGTATGAACACAAATGTCATACATCCTTCGTTTGTAGCTGCTCAAATGAACTCTCGTACATCTGGGAAAATTACATTAAATCGACTCAGCTACAAGTGCAGAAGAATTCACTGACGACTTTAGAATATATACGTGGGATTGTGTGTGTGTCCCATACTTTTCACACAGACACACACCCATACATTCTTATGAAGATACTCGTATATCAGGATCAACTGCGAAAGAAAAGGAGGGATATCAAAAAAGATTTAGTACTTTATTCACAAGTGCCATCGAACAAGTTCATAATCATCACCCACTGCACCACAGTGACTAGAAGTGTGTGTGGGTAGCATTAGGGGGTACGTGATTCTGGTGGACGGACGGGGTTGGGAGGTTGTGTATGTGTCAGCACTTTAGCGTACACTTGATAAAACCTTGACTCGAGAGGGGTTCTCCTCTGAACCATGTCTGGAATATGAAGCGATTTCACGTTGTTGCCGGTGCCATTGTTGTTCCTTTTTGGTGTTTTTGTTACTCGCAAATACTTTTTTCACGCCACGAACGATTTTAGTTTTGTGGCTTCCGCAAGTAGTTCTTTATGCGACAAATCAATTTATTGGCAACGTGCCAAAAAAGACCTTTTCCGGAGAGAAGGAGAGGGATGGACAGTCAATACGCATGTACTCCCGCCTGACTGCTTCCTCACCGCCACTGCTATAATCATGACGGCATGGTTCCAACGTACGAAGTGTCGTGGCCGCTGGGTGAGAGGGAGTACAATAACAGGCCGCGCTTCGAGCTTGCTGAGCAAAGCGATGCACACATCAGACATCCAGCGGAAACAATGGCCAGACACATAAATGTGCATATGCGAGACTGGCCTTCCACTCCTTTTGCCTCCTATATCTTCCGGTTGAGAAATCGCATTGTCAGCACAAAAAAGTTGCAAACGGCACAAACGTTCACATATGAAATTTGAGGCAATAATCACCACATGGGTTCTCGGTCATAGCTCCCCTCTTCTACAGTATTCCGGACCTTTTCGCATACGCCAACCACCACACATATGCTCTTGTTTTTGTTTCTATTTTGGGAACATTCATATCGTCATCATCATCATCATCAACAGCAACAACAACGAAATCGGCAAAAAAAATAATAATGCATTTGTTCATTTTGTTCTTATTGTTGCCATCGTTTATTCACATTCTTTGATTCCGGTAGTTAAGGAGAAATCAATGGTACGTCGAGCTCTAGAATACTAAGAGAGATCATCAAAATCATTTATACTCGTATCAGTACCCGCTGATAAAAATCGCTTCTGTAGTATATTGTCGCAAACACATTCTGCTTGAAATGTACGTATCGTACCTGTTCAAATTTAAAAAAACTTCTGTAGAAGCCAAAATCTCTTACCGTAAATATTAATTTCAAAAAAATAATAACGGAAATATGTAAGTGCAAAAAATATAATTAACAAGATATTCTCATAAATGGCTGATTTTTTGTCAACTTTCTTTTTGGCACACTGTTTTCGAATACTGGTAATCTATCTATCTACACTGAGCCAAAAATTAACCTTATATAAGGTTAACTTAACCATAAATAAACATGATTTGGAGTCTACGTTATATAAGGTTAATTTGAAGATTTTCTTGTTGACT
Source organism: Eudasyphora cyanicolor (assembly GCA_963930755.1). Lineage (NCBI taxonomy): Eukaryota > Metazoa > Arthropoda > Insecta > Diptera > Muscidae > Eudasyphora > Eudasyphora cyanicolor. The sequence continues at coordinate 100,918,210 of OZ005737.1, forward strand.
GGTATTTAACAATAATAATATTTAATTTAACTATTCCATGGTTGAATTTTTTAACCATGAAAATTGTTAATATTATAATAATAATTGTTACTTTAACAATGCATTTTTGAATTTTTTAACCATGAAAATTGTTAATATTAACATTTCATAGTTAATTTATTGAAACAATGCATGTTCAATTTAACAATGAAATTGTTAATATTATTAACTATGAAGATTGTTATTGAAACCTTTTTTATTGTTAATTTAACTATTTAGTGGTTACTTCATGTAACCAGAAACATAGTTGTTTCAATAATTTTTAATATTATATCAAATAAAACAAGAAAATTTTAACTTTCGCATTTTTATTTTATTTACAAAATATATGTTAATATATATATGTATAAGAAACACCTGAAAAGAAAAAAAAAACAAAAAGGTTAGAAAATATATGTGTAAATGTAAAAAGGGTGCAATTCTAAGAAGATCTTTTGACTTTTTACCTAAATTCTGTAGTTCAAAGAGCATAAGCATTTACCGATGGACTGATCTGATGGAAAAATCTGCTCTGTGACTATAAGTTAAGTGCCTACGTCTCTGTGCTTGACCAACATGTGATCAGTCCCCGCTCAAAAGGTGCCGTCCACGTAAACTCCCTGAATCTTTCGATTATTAAGGGCCCAGGACGGTTAGGCACTTAGTTTGGGGTACTGAGCTTAGTCCGATCTTACGGCAAACTTATAAGAGAGAGGAGATTAATAACAAAGGCAATCTGATAGAAAGCCGATGTCCCACCAAAATCATAATCGGAATAGATATAAAAATCAAGGACTGAATTGTATATTAAAAACAAGTAAGAAAGTTTCAGTCGGGTAAACCGACCAAGGTATAGTTGTTATTAAAGAATCAATATTTCACTAAATGTTAACCCTTTGTGTGGGAGGTACCAGAAGGAATGGACCAATATGGCCCATCTTTGAACTTAACCGGAGATAGAAAAAAATATTACAGTATACCAAATTTGAAGTGAATCGGTTACTCTTTTCGAGAGTTATCGTGCGCACTAGCCAGCAGACAGACGGACGGACATATCTCATTCGACTTAAAATGACCCAAAACTAATATGCGCTGAACATACTTAGGGTCTTAGATCACTCCTTCAATGTGTTACACTTTTGGCCCGTTGCAAATGATATAGGTATACCCTCGTATTACTAAAGTGAGGGTATAAAAAAACAAATGTATGCATGCATACCACTTTTCCTGTAATTACTTCGCACACTACAACTAGTATTGATACAGCTTATCAACAGTTTCTAGTATTGGCACAACTTACCAACAGATTCAAGGCCGGACTCCCAGCACAAGCAGCCGCAAGCCACAGAAAAAGAAACAACTGAAAAGAAAAAAACAAAAACATCGTTCATATGTATGTATGTAGGTATTACGAAAGCACTTCTAACAACATATGTATGTATGTACATTTAACAGTATCAACATCGCACAACAAAAAAACTAACGTATGTATGTACGGCGTAGCAGCCACAAGTGTTCAAACGAAAAGACAAGATGAACACATACCCACACGTTCACATCACTTCTCTCCGTATGTTTGCTTGCTGCTGCATATACTTACGTACATACATTGTTATTTTTTCATGCTCAGTTAATGCGACAGCGTGTACATATTTTTTTCCACTCTTAACCACTGAATTTCACAATTGTAATGGCATAATCACAAAAAATAGTATTAATATTACATTCGCCTTTACTATAATTAAACAGGCACAAAACACTATTAACATTTTTAACACACATATTTTATTATTTCACTTTTTAAATACACATATGTACATACATACTTATGAATGTAGTTCTTTACAAAATGTTTTACTACTTACCTCTATACCAACAGCTTCCGACAACAGCACTAGTCCCATCGACTATTCAACACCAACTGAACTCCCGCACTCGATCAAGCACCGAAGCTGGCATTTGGTGGTGTTTTCAATGAGCGAGATAAATTCTCTTATGACGATAGTCGCATTCGTTTCAACTTCGTTTAACTTAATACTCAACTTCGTCTAACACAAAGCAGTTGAAAAACGTCGACCACAACAGAGCCGAATTGTTGTTTATCTCGCACATTTTTCTGCCTCTCTTTCAAAAAAACCAACCATATATAATGTTAACTTAACCATTTTTCATGTACATTTGAACTTATATAAGGTTATTTTTGTCTTCGTAATCAAACATTTACCATGAAAAATTTAACCAGACACATGGTTAAAAAAATCATTGTATTTTCGGCTCTGTGTATTTATGGGGAAAAGCAGGTCAAAAGGTCAACATTTTTCAATATTATTCCGATCGCGTCGAAATTTGGTGGGGTTGCAGAAGTACTATTGGTATGAGATGTGACAAAAATACAGCTTCATAGCGTGATAGGTTAGGAAGATACAGAGTGTCAAAATTTAAAATATTGATCATTGTATTTCCTGACTACGTGGGCCGATTTGAAAGAACCGTGGCTTATATGACAGCTATTTAGAAACGCACAAAATGTACATTGATAACACTATGCAACAAAAATTTTGTCCACGAAATGTGGATAACAGTTTCTGGTGCAATTTGGTGTCACAAACACGAAAAAAATATTAAAAAAAAATTTTATTGTAAATTTTTTTTAAATTCCAGCTTTCGTGGAAAGTACTTTTAGTATTTGGACCATAATTTTTCAAGTATAAGCCTCATTGAGCCGTGTTATGCGTTACATTAAAGGCAATTATGATACTACATATGCTGCAAATATCGCTTTCACGTAGAATCTTTGGTTTAGTAACAGTCGTCAAAAATATGAGAAAAAATGATTTATTTTTAAAAACATTTTATCACATTTTTAAAAAGCCAGTATACCAACGAAGAAAACACTTTCGATTTGATAGATGTAAAAGTTATGAGCCATTTTGTAAATGTTATGTTAGGGAAATTAAAAAAAATCTTGTTACATATTTTTCGTTTTAAATGATGTTTTTGCTTACATTGAATTCGCCATATGTGAGAGACATGTAAGAGACATTAAACTTGCATTTTATTTTATGTGGATTGATGTCAGACATTATAAAATTATAGAGAGGACGAGGTTTTATGGCCGTTCGTAACCCTCCATCAAACATGATATGCAATGTGAGAGCTATATTGGATGATATACGCTCATGTAGGGGGTCATACAACAATATTTGTGGTTTTCTATTTAAGAGGTTTCCATTCAGTTAGGGGCATGGACATCCCAGTCGTATTCGTATACAGGTAGTAAAATTATATGTACGCAATACAAAGTAGTACGCAGCAGTCTTGAAAATATTGGGTTTCTACGTTCGAAGCAAACTATATGTCAGCTACAGGTACTGCAACTTGTGAACGTTAAACCCGGAATTTATTAATGCAATTTCTTATTAATTTATAATTATATAATTATAATTAGTGTAATTCAGCGCCTTAAAGAGAAAAGTCGATTTTCTGAAAAAATATTACAAAGTTATATTTCGAAGTATGAGTAAAAGGCAAAGAACTTTTCTTTTTAATTTTACACATCCCGTGTAATTTGGAATGCCAATGATTTGGACACAACCAATCATTCACGATACGGACTGAAGTAAACAGATTGGAGTAGGAAGGAGCATTCGCTGGAATAAAACAATTCAATAATACCAATTCCCAAGTGTTCAAGTATAGCTAACAGCCTAATTAAGGAAACTTGATGAAAGTTCAACTGAGTACTCAACTCTGAGCGAGTTTGAGTCAGAAGTCATCGCTTTTAACTCAGTTTCAAATCAATGATATAGTGGGAGATTTAGAACTGACCAAAGATACGGTAGAACTACTTGCATCTCGGATGAAACAGTACAATATGTTGGCCCCAGATGTTAACATATCATATTAAAGAGTCCGTTATATACCTTACAAACAATTTTATACAACTGTGGATAACTGATGCTTTTGCAAGGACATTCCCGGATTGTTCGAGGAACTTAATCAAACATACAATTCGAAGGAATGCCGGTTATTTGTTGACAGCAATAAAGAAAGTTTGAAAGCAATACTTTTACACAACGGAAATCAGAAACCGTCGATTCCCATTGCTCATGCTGTCAACACTAAGGAATAATACGAAACAATGGCTAAATTGATAAAATATGAACATGACTGGAAAATTTGTTGCAATTTAAAAGTAGTTGGTATGTTATGCCTCTGGGATAGCCGTGCTCGCGAAGATCATTACAGAAGAAAGAAATGGCCAACAAGAAAACACATTACATTGGGAGAAAACAACATAAAATACACACCTCTCGTCCAAAAAGAAAACATTATTTTGTCCACAATGCATATTAACCTGGGGCTCTTTAACAATTTTGTAAAAGCCTTAAGGAAAGATGGCAATTCACTCTCATATTTAAAAAGTTTATTTAAAAGTCTTTCTTTTCAAAAAATCGAAGAAGGCGTTTTTCATGGGCCTAAAATAAGGAAACTGATGAAAGATGTAAATTTCGAATCATATTTGAAGTCGGATGAAATTGCAGCATGGAGGTCGTTTAAGCTTGTGGTTTCAAATTTCTTTGGATCCAATAAAAGCCCTCAATATGAAACAATGATTAATGATTTGTATGTATTCTTCTAACTTATTTTTCGCTTTATGTATTCCAACAGGTGTAAATATGTCCCTAAAAATTCATTTCTAGCATTCTCATTTAAACTTTTTCCCCGAGAATCGTGGCGACGTAAGCGACGAACATGGCGAAAGGTTTCACGAAAAAATGAAGTCCATCGAGCGGCGTTACCAAGGGCACTGGGATGTAAGAATGATGGAAGATTTATTTGGTTCCTCATTAGAAAAACCGATTCCGAAATCTACAAACATGTTATAAATTGTACATGTAAATAAACTCAAATGTACATAATATAAATAAAAGTAATAAATAAAATCGATTTAAAAAGAAATTAAAAAAAAAAGATTTTTTGAAATTCTCTTACCTCTACCAAAAGGGCTATAATTTTTACATTTATCCATAGATATTTTTCAAATAGACATTTTGTTATTCGTTAGGATGCAAACTTTTAAAAAATAAAATAAAATATTATTTTTCGATTTTTTTTCTATTTTTTATGTTTTATTTTATTTGCAAACATTGGTAGCCCACATTAATAGCTTCAATTTAACGTATAAGTCGATCTTATCGGGCATATACTCCAAAAATTATAGTGCAAATACTAAGGGTACCTTCGAAGATAATAGTATCTTTTTAAAAAAAAAATTTCCATAAAAAATTCTTGGTTTTGATTTTATATAACAGTATGCCACAATCTATACAAAAAATAATTTTTAGGTCTTGGACACAAAAAAAATTTTTCGTTTCGACTTTTGTTTTCCACGCCATTTTAAGTTTGTTCCGCGGATGGGATTTTATAACTTTAAAGTACAAAAATTAACCCCATTCTGTTTACTTTATCAATACGAATTTTCGCAATGGGATGAAAACCACAACAAATGTTGTGGAAATTTTAAATGTCAAACCTATTATTTTTTCATTATTTATTTCGTATTATAAAGTGAGTTTACTTTAAGATGTGGACCAGAAACACGATGAATAAAATGTAATGGTGGCATTCTATAGCCAGATATACCAGGACAATAAAAAAACTTATTTCGAAAAAATCGACGTCACATTTTTTACACTGGCCTACAATATTGCACTTGTCAAATCGAATCCTAGCGAGCAGATATCGGACACGTTCTCTAAGGATTTAGATGTTCTAAATCTGAATATAAAATCAAAAATGCAATTTATATTTGTTTCGAAATACGGTATTATTTCGTTTTTGAAATACGGTATTAATTATGTGATAAAAATGCTGATGACACACTTTTACCAAAAAAAATTTCAGGTTTTACAAAATAATCGCTTCCCTGTAAAACTGTAATAATCGTATGCCATCTCCGAGATATTACCCTGGAAACCTAGTCGGAGAAATTGTATTTTTAATATGGCTACATTTGGGAAAAAATAAAAAATATGATGTCTACGAGATGGTGTACGATTTTGACCCTTTATAAAAAACTTTTAATTCGTACTTGATACTCGTTTTAATAGAAAAGTAATTATTTTGCAAAGCCTGAACTATATTTTGGTAAAAGTGCGTCTGTCGCGATTCTGTGAAATCAGCATTTTTATCAGATAATTAATACCATATTTCAAAAACGCGAATATAAATTGCATTTTTGATTTTAAATTCTGATTTAGAACATCAAAATCCTTCGAGATCGTGTCCGATATCTGCTCACCAGGATTATATTTGACAAGCGCAAGATTGTATGCCAGTGTAAAAAATGCGACGTCGATTTGTTTCGAAATAAGTTTTTTATTGTTCTGGTATATCTGGTATATCTGTTCTATAGAACACCATTACATTTTATTAATCGTGTATCTGGTCCACATCTTTAAGAAAACTCACTTTATAATACGAAAGAAATAACGAAACAATAATAGGTTTGACATATAAAATTTCCACAGCTTTTGTTGTGGTTTTCATCCCATTGCTAAAATTCGTATAGATAAAGTAAACAGAATGGGATTCATTTTTGTAGTTTAGGATATATGTAGAATCCCATCCGCTGAACACAATTAAAATCGTGTGGAAAACATAAGTAGCGTGAAAAAGTATGATAATTTAATATTTGCAAACAATTGTCTATGTAAATTTTGTGCGTTTCTAAATAGCTGTCAAACTGACACCCTGTATCTTCCTAACATATCATGGTAGGAAGCTGTATTTTTGGCACATCTCATACCCATAGTACTTGTGCAACCCCACCTTGTTTCGACGCGATCGGAATAAAATTGAAAAAAGAGGCCCTTTTGACGTGTTTTTCCCCACATACATATATATAAAAGGATCATGCTTATTTGACGTCTTACCGCTTTTAACGATCTTATTGAAAGTTTCACAGAATGTACACGGGTAGTGGGTGGTCAAAATAGGGTACTTGAATTTTCGATATATCAAGTGGGCGTATAGAGTGCTGCAATTTAGTGTATATATATCAGGTGGCAGTCTACCTTATTGGTCCAAAAATGGGCGGGATCGGACCAATGGGCGTGGCCCCGTCCATATAAGCCAAATTTTGAAATTGAGATATATTGCACAATTTGTTAGCGAGAGTGCTGCAATTCAGAGTGGCAGTCTACTCGTATGTGAGTCTATGCCTCGCCCTGAGCCAAATTTTGAAATCAAGATATCTTGAACAATTTGTTAGTGAGAATACTGTAATTTTGTTGGTATGTATTTTGAGGCAATCTACACTTATAGAAAAAGCTTCGCCATGGCGACGAATTTGTACATCATCACGATTATTTTTTCGTCAAAAGTCAGCTAACGTACGGATTCATCATCTTGATGAATTTGTTCATCACCATGACGAATCTCTGTTTCCAAAAACGTCCGTCCTCAGGATGATCACATTTCATGCCTACGATGAATCGAGTTTATTACCACGACGAATCCCATTCATCGCCTCGATGAACACCATTCATCCCTACGATGAATCGAGTTCATCACCACGACGAATCCCATTCATCACCACGATAAAAACCATTCATCATCACGACGAATCCCATTCATCACCACGATGAATCCTATTCATCACCACGACGAATCCCATTCATCACCACGACGAATTCCATTCATCAACACGACGAATCCCATTCGTCACCAAGACGAATCCATTGCCCGACTATTTAAATTTTATAAATATCAATAAATATTCTTCTGGTTTTATACCATAAAAACGGTATGGAAAATAAAATTACTTGACTGCTTTGCCAGATTCAGATGTGATTAATCGGTTTGAAACGAAGTTCTTATTAGGAAAGGCTTAAACCAAACGAACGAGAAGGATTCATTACTACTGATATTTTAAATCAAAAATAATCTCATCAAGTAATGTATTTGCCAACAGACGAATCCCATTCATCACCACGACGAATTGTATTCATCACCACGACGAATCGCATTTATCATCTCGACGAATGACATTCATCACCACGGCGAACTCCATTCATCACCATTATTTGATTTTTTAAATTAAAATTTTACAACAAATTATTTAACTAATGGCGATTTCTGTTCTGCAAAAATGTGCAACATTTTCGTTGCCCTTTTGCCAAAAACTGGCAAAATAGGATCTATGTTTAATACGAGGGATTACATCAGCTCAACATAAAAAGGGCAAATATTTTTCAGTATTTCGCGTCGAAGGGGCTACATTTTTTTCAGAATCGAAATCGCCATAAGTTAATTAGAACGCATATGGAACAGTACAATTAAGCACAAAATATAAATTGATTGCTTTGTTTATCATATTTTCAGCAAAATGGACAAATAAATCTTTTCGTCGTAGGAATGAAACCTTATCGTTCCCTCGTCGAACTTCATAATCACCAAAAGCATGGATTGATGATCGTGTTCATTCTATTGACGTACAAGATCATCGCATGTATGAAACATTTCGTCACCAGTACGAAGATATATTGACGAAACTGATTCGTCATGGTGACGAACGGGTTTTCTATCAGTGTACGTGGTTGGTCCAAAAATGGGCGGAATAGGCACCATGGACTTGGCCCCGCCCATTTGAGCCAATTTTTGAAATTGAGACATCTTAACGAATTCTTCAGTAACATAGAGAGTTTCTACAAAGACCTGGCAAACCAGAAATGGTCGAGCAAATGTTACTGTAAAATCACTAAATTTCTATGATCTTCTTAACATCACAAAGAGGGACATTCGTTTAATGGTAGGCACGCTGACTGGCCACTGTAATGTTAGATCTTCAACAACAAGGTGGCAGAGTGATTCTGCCGACTACTGTCGACTTTGTGAGGATGAGGAGGAACTGGAGACAATCGAACACCTTCTCTGTCAATGTCCTTCACTATCAAGACGAAGACATCGCTACCTAGGTGATTACACGATACAAAATCTGGAATCTATATCATCCCACGATATTGATAGAATCATTGGCTTCATAGGTTGCTTGAGATGGATGGATTGATATCAACTCATTCATCTGCATCAACAGGCGAGGTTTTTGGTACTCCCCCTCTCCTGAAAAGCCATCTCTCCTCTTTCGCATCTATACTCATCACCTCCTTCATTTTCTTCGACCTCTTATACCAATGGATCAAATGGTGTCCGAGTGAAGTGGTGCACGCCAGCAATGGTTGTGTGCCGCGCGTCCTTAACCTAACCTAACATTTTGTTAGGTCACAATTTGTTAGAGCTATAATTGTGTGTACATTCATTTGGTGGCACTCCACGTGATTGGTTCAATAAAAGGTCGGTATCAGACCAATAGACCTTATTTGAAAACGATATATATACAGAGCCTATGCACCAAGTGTCTGAAATTTGGTGCGAATGCATTTGACAGCACTGTGCGTGACTCAACATAAAATGGGAGATGTTGGAAAAGCATTGCACGAATCATCCTTGAGTGAAATCAAAATATCCGGAAAACCATTTCCACAAGTGACTTTAAATGTGGTATGTATGTATTTGACAGCATAATGTAAGACCCTATACAAACTTTCGACATGATGTGTTCCTCTTCACTAAACTGAAATTTGGAGCGACGAAGTGGACCGGTTCCAGCTAGTATATTATATTTGGCACACATAAATTATTTGTTTTTTTTTCCTTCCTATTTATATGTATTTCTTTCCTTCCAGATTATAATGTGCTACATTATTATTTAATAAAAATGGCAGAAAAAAATATTTTTTTCACTTTTCTAACCCTAAGCTGATTAATTCCCTACTCGATTGCTTTTTCGGTAAGAGCTACACAGTTGAAATTTTGCATATGTACAGACTCGAATATTGTATAAACGCTGGACTTTCCCCAGAATCGGATTTTGGCCAGTGGTCAGTTCTCGCAATATCAAAAATCTGATTGTTATTTTTATCGTTTCAGAAGCCTATTATAAGGTTTTAGGTTTAGGTTAGGGTGGCAGCCTTTTTCTTTTTTATTTCTTCAGCTCACATATACCAGTTAGGTCCCTAGTGGTACCACGGGCTAAAATTCATCGAAACCAACCTGTTTGATATACAAATATATCGATAGCACGAATATTGGTACTGGAAAGATCTGTTAGGCTGCCTAGAAAGGCCGACCCCAGTAGGTCCAGTCGTCGTTTACTCAAAGCGGGACAGTCGCATAGCAAGTGCTCAATGCTCTCCACTTCTTCCTCATCTCCACAGCTTCTGCAGAAGTCATTGGAGTTAATACCCAATCTTCTGGCGTGTTCGCCGATTTTTTTCGTAACCACTTCGTACAACAGGCACGGCTCAGCTAGGTTATTTTACGTGATAAATGCGGCACAGATTAGAATTGTTCTATGTAAAAAAATAATAAAATTTCACTATGCAACAAAATTTTTGTCGAATGGCTGTGTATAACATTTTCTGGTGCAATAAGGTGTCCTAAACACGAAATAAATTTAAAAAATCTAATGGTAATTTTTTTTCCAATTTTTTTTTTCTAAACTCCCATTTTCGTGGAATTTACCTTTAGTATTAGGATTTTTTGAAGTATAAGTATTAGGGCGGGTTAATTTTTTTTAAAAATCGTATAGCGAAAACGTAAACTACATACAATTCTAAGAAAATTCTCCGAAGAAACCATGTATCTAAAATAAAATCCTAATCCGCGCCTCTCGACTTCAAAATGAAAATGTCGTATGATTTGGCCTTTTGTGTTTGAGGTACAAAAAGGGACGTGGTGATAATGCCAATTTTTCCGGTGGCTATAGGCACTATAAAAGCATTACTCTGTACAAAATTTCAAGCATTTTTATACACTGGTATTCATGTTATGAGCTGCTAACTTTTGGTACAAAATGATACCTTTGTGTGGGAGGTACCAAAAGGGGCGTGGCAATAACGCCCATTTTTCGCTGAACTCTAGGTACTATAATAGCATTATACTGTACAAAATTTCAAGTATTTGCATGAAGTGATATTAAAACTATACGGATTTAACTTTTGGTGAAAATGGTCCATTTGTGTGGGAGGTACCAAAAGGGGCGTGCCAACTTTGCCCATTTTTCCCGTGGTGATAGTGACTAATAAAGTAATACTATGTGTATAATTTCAGAGGATTCAAATAAGTAGTATAGAAGTTATTAAATGATCAATAATTCTCTAAATATTAACTCTTGGTGGGGGAGGTACTAGAAGGAGTGGACCAATATGGCCCATCTTCGAACTTAGCCTGAGATAGAAAAAATATTACCCCATACCAAATTTAAAGTCAATCCGTTACTCCTTTCGAGAGTTATCGTGCGCTCCAGCCAGCCAGACAGACAGACGGACGGACATTGCTCAATGACGTAAAATGACCCAAAATGGAGTTCTGCCGAACATACTTAGGGTCTTAGGTCACTCCTTCGATGTGTTATACTTTTGGCTCGTAGCAAATGATCAATACCCTCGTATCACTAAAATGAGGGTATAATAAAACATAATATATTTCAAAAAAAGAAAATAATTTAAGCTAAAGAAGAGGAACAGTTTTCAAGTCGAGAGGCGCGGATTAGGTTTTGATTTTAGACCCATGGTTTCTTCGGAGAATTTTCTTAGAATTTAATGTAGGATACGTTTTTGCTATACGATTTTTAATTTTCCGCCCTAATATCAACCCGCCCTAATAAGTATGCTCGATAAAGCCGGCTTATAGTTAAATTAAAGGAAATTATGAGGACTACAAATGTTAACAATTTGACGTGGAAACAGAAGTTTAGTAGCTGTCGTTAAAAAAATTAGATTTATTTTTAAAAAATGTTTTTGCCTGCACAATTCAACATAAAAAAGTTAAACAAATTCGCAAAAAAATATGTTTGTTACAATTTTTGAAAGCAAGCATCATAACGAAGAAAACTATGCCAATTTGAAAATCCATGGATACATGTAGAAATTTTAGCGCTTTTGATGGAAATAAAAGCATTTCAACAGAATCCGGTTTTTATACCCCCACTATTGTGATCAAGGGTATTGTAACAAAACACTGTTTAACAATTGAAATAATGTGTTAATTCAAGGGTTGCTTAAAAGTCCGAATTGAGCCGATGTAGTAGCTCTTTGATAGTTGGCTCCAGGGCTGCTTAAAAGCCCGATTTGAGCCGATGTACTAGCTCTTTGATGGTTGGTTCCAGAGAGATCGGCTGGAGATCGATCACATCCATTTATATCAAAAAAGATCGATAATATCGAACAGTTTGTCGCTGTTCGATTCTTAAATCTAAATACATTAAGTTACATACATATATGTTAAAGAATAGCCTAAATACTCTGAGTCACATACATACTTATTCATACATATTTGTAGTTTGGTGTTCTATGTGAGAACTAGTATGGAATGAGTCTTTTGTCCAGCGATAAGCGGCGTCGCGATAATATGTGATTCAAGTGCAACATCAGCAATATATGAAGTAGGCCAGCGATCGTTGCTGTTGAACTCAGTTCATTGCTCAGGGTGCAATTCGACACTTCTTTATTTATAGATTTGGCTTGTTATAATATGTTTGTTGTTCAGCTCGACAACATATGCTTAGATTCATTCTACAGTATATTAGATTCTGCGTGCCAAAAGTGTAACTCATTGATGGAGTGGTCTAATAGACCCCAAGAATATTTGGCCGAAATCCGTTTTGGATCATTTAAAGGCATTTTAGCAATGCCCTTCGACCTGTCCGAAGGTTACGGTAACTGCTTATAACTTGAAAATTGGAACTTTAGGAAATGATTTTAAATATTACATATAAAATATATATATGTATATATAATAATTTTTTAAAAAATTTTGTTTTGGTTTCATAAAACAGTATTACTCAATCTACACAAAAAAATGTTTTAAATCGAGTTTTTCGACTTTTCCGTATAGTTTACATTCAAATTATGCCCTGATTAGGTATATATTGGGACTGTTTATGTATATATTTTATATGCATTTAAAAGAACACATTTTCAGTTTCAGATTAATTTATCGATTTACCCATAATTTTCTTTTCAAATTGCTCAATTTCGTTGTTCTTTGCGAAATGCACATACAAACATTACTATATACGAATATGTGTACGTATTTTCGTGGATGTTCTGCCACTCGTTGACAGGGAATGGGATAATGAGGGAACCGGAACTCCAAACCGAGTGATGGAATGGTCCAGTGTTGGTTTCAGTTTGTTTTGCTGTCTGCGTCTTTTGGAGTTTTGTTTGGTGAATGAAAAGATAGAAATGAAACTATGTATTTTCAAAATGCGATTATTTGTCGTAGAGCATCTGCCATATCGCATCCGCAGCACTCGACAACTTGTATGTCAATCACTTATTCGTCCTTTGTGTAGCTTTTTATCTCGTTCATACAGCCAGTCACACAGCCATTCATGCATTCTCCGTCGTTCGTTCGTTCGCTTATTCATCCATTCACATTCATTCGGTTGCCTTGCATTTACATACCAAAATTGTCATCAAATGAGAGTGTGCGTTAACACGTACGTTAGACTGCGTCGTAAATATTCGTACTCATTATATCCTACAACACGCTGTGCTAGAGAGTATTATAAAGCTATGTACAAGGGGCAAAATCGCCTTTTTGGTATATTTGAATCATAAGAAAATATACTTAGAACACAAATCTTTAAATATTATATATTTCTGAGCAAGTAAATTTTATTTGAAAGTCAATAAAATTTATTTGGAACGCATATGTCTAAGTTCGGAAATGCGTCATATTGATACCTCCCACACAAAGGGTTAACATTTTGTGAACTATTGATTCTCTAGTAATTTCTGTACTACCTATCTATCCGAATGTCGTGAAATTACACACATAGTAATAGTACGAGTATATTTGCCGCTTCACCTTGATAAATTAAGCGAAATTGCATAATTATTTTGTGTAATGCTTTACAGTAACTACAGTCCAGTCAAAAAATGGGCGTTACTACCATGCCCTTTTGTACCTACCATAGAAAATAGTAAAATCCTACAAAAATTTAGTAGCTAATAAAATTAATACCAGTGCACATAATCACTTATAATGAGGTACAGTACAATGTGTTTGAGGTATATTTGTCAAGTCCCATCTGGTACCCTCGTACAAATTGACATATTCATTCGAACACTACTTCGAACTATCTGAATGTTTTCGTATTCTGTATTTTAGAAAATTACTAAAAATTCAGTCAGAATTTAGTGTGGTTCGAGACCATATGTTTCAGTTACTATCTGTCTACGCAAAAAGGTAATAGAAACAAATACAAAAATTGCTAGAGAGTTTTAATTGCTTGGTAGAATTGATAACCTTCTTAATATTAAAGCACTTCTGTTCCTACACAAGATCATTTACCTGCAAAAACCTTTACATACAGTTATACGAAAAACTTCGATTCACTAGGTCAAGTAGGGGCAAACGGATAGTGCCAGTTTTGCACCGTAGCTTAGTTTCGGAATGGCATTTCTTTGTTTACACTGTTCGTCTTTGGAATGCACTTCCACTTAACTTACAAGTTATAGCATATTCGTATTTGGCAATAATTAAATCATTGAACATCTGAATAATTGTATCGTAAACTTCATGCTAAACTTAATCTTTATATATTAGAATATCACTTTTAACAATAATTTGTAAACGCTCCATGCGTATATTTCCCTTCTGTTAGCTTCAATATTTATTCTTAAACATTATATATTACATTTATTATTATTTTTTTTCTATTTTTTTTGTTATGTTTATAACTATTCCTATTTTAAGTTTCATATTCTTACATTTGTTTGGCTGATAAATCTTGTGCTATAATTATAAGACTAAAATGTCTTGTTGCCAAGATAACAAATATTAAATAAATAAAATAAATATTGACTGCAGTTTCAATAGACACTACTCTATCATCTTCAGAATTCAGTAGCAATAGTGTATGTCTTTGACTTAATTAAATGAAAGATATTTGTTTTGAGAAGGTTTTGGACAACATATTTTTGCAAAAAGTGGGCGGGGCAAATGTGGGCGTGACAAATCGTTTGTTTGTCTGTTTGTTTGTTTGTCGAGTTTATAATACGAAACACATCACATGTCTCTATATCACTAAATGAAATTTTGGGGGCTACAAAGTGCACAGGGTATCGGCTAGTTAAATATAAAAATGTCTTTAAAAGTAGCTTAAAAGGAAAAATTAAATTTTTCTGTTTTTAGGCCAATTTTCTCATGAAAACAACTGGGATTTTCTATGAAACCATTGTATTTAAAAAATGTATGAAATTTTTTATTAATTTTTTTATAATTATTCACAATAAAATACGATGATAACCAACATTTTATTTTTCGGCCCTGGTTGACCATTCGGCGGAAATGCCCATATGCATATACTGTGTCGACTACTGGGTTTATGCAATTTAAACTCATTTTCTCTATTACCAGAGAGAAGAGATATGGTTAATATAAAATTTTCCAAAATTTCAGCGTTATCAGAGAAGACTGTGAAAAAAACGTTCCCAATATCGGGCCAAATTAAAATATGAAAAATTATTTTTTTCACATTCAAACCCGTTTCTTAATTACTATCATCAGTAGAAACCTTTATGGTTAAAATTGAACATAAATTAATATGATTACTTAAATTTTAAAATTGGTCTATCCACTAAAAAATCAGCTGAAAAAATAGCACAAAAATAGAAATGGAAATTGAAAAATGGTTACCGAATGAGGATAAAATGACGCCAAAATACTCAACTCCTACTCTAATTGAATCATTAAAAAAGGAAGATGGATATATTTTCAATGCAAACATGATCTTATTGTAAAATGTAACTATTTATTATGTTTCATTTATGTTTTAATTCTAAAAATGCTGACTACTGGTACTTGCCCAACTTAGGCACGGTTACCCTATGTATTCAAAAGATATTTATTGTGAAAAGAATGGTTACTATACAGCAACATTATAATTATGGAAACGTTATGTTGCAACCAAAGCTACTTTTTCATAGATTTTCACAAATAATGTTTAAACTTACTCTATGTTTACGTATGAATAACCCAGTGTTATAGTATACTAGCGGGACCCGGTCCACTTCGAAATCTCACTTTGGGATTTCGGATCCCGTCCATTTTTGAACCAAACACGAATCCTGCAACCAAATACATATTCATAAAATAACAACACTCTCGCTAACAAATTGTGCAAGATATCTCAATGTCAAAATGTGGCTTACATGGGCGTGGCCACGCCCATTAGTCTTATTCCAGCCATTTTTTGAACTAATCACGTAGACTGCCACCAGATACATATAAACAGAATTACAGTACTATCACTACTAAATTGTGCAAATAGCTAAAATTTATATGGTTGCTTATATGGACGAGGCCACGCCCATTGATCTGATTCCTCCTATTTTTGGACCAATCACGTAGACTACCACCAGATACATATGCACAAAATTACAGCACTCTCGCTAATAAATTGTCCAAGATATCACAATTTCAAAATTTGGCTTATATGGGCGGGGCCACGCCCATTTGTCCGATCCCGCTCATTTTTGGACCATTCACGTAGACTACCACCAGATACATGTACGCAAATTTCAGCACTCTCGCTAACAAATTGTGTAAGATATCTCAATTTCCAAATTTGGCTTATATGGTCGGGTCCACGCCCGTTGACTGCCACCGGATGCATATGTACTAAATTTCAACACTCACGCTAACAAATTGTTCAAGATATCACAATTATAAAATTTGGAATATGTGGGCGGGCTACGCCCATTGGTCCGATCCCGCCCATTTTTGGACCAATCACGTAGACTGTCACCAGATACATGTACACAAAAATACAGAACTCTCGCTAATAAATTGCATTGGGCCACGCCCAATGGTCCGATTCCGCCTATTTTTGGACCATTCACATAATCTACCACTAAATGCTTACACACAAAATTTCAGCACTCTAGCTGAAAATTTTTCTCAATATCAAAATTTGACCCATATGGGCGGTTTCACGCCCACTTGATATATCGAACATTCAAGTACCCTATTTTCACCACCCCCTGAAAATTTCAAAAAGATCCGTTCAGCCGTTTAGGCGTCTATACGGAACAAACAAACCCACAAACAGACACTCCCTTTTATATATATAGACTAGTTGGACCCGGCTCACTTCGTTGCCCCAGATTTCCGATCCCGTCCATTTTTGGACTAATAACGAAGACTGCCGCCAAATACATATACACAAAACTCAGCAATCTCTCTAACAAATTTGTCAAGATATATCAATTTCAAAACATGGCTCATGTGGGCGGGGTCACTACCATTGGTCCAATCGCTCCAATTTTTTTACCAATTACGTAGCCTGTCATCAGTTAAATATACACAAAATTACATCAATCTCGCAAACAAATTTTGCTAGATATCTCAATTTCAAAATTTTACCTATATGGGCGGGGCCCATTGCTACGAACTCGCCCATTTTCCGATCCCGTCCATTCTTGGACAAATAACCTAAAATGCCACCAGATATATATACACAAAATTACAGCACTCTCGCTAACAAATTGTGCAAGACACATCAATTTTACACCCACTGGTCCCATTCCGCCAGTTTTTTTGTCAATCACGTATACAGCCTCCAGACACAAAATTACAGCACTATCGCTTATAAATTGTGCACGATATCTCAATTTCAAAATTTGTACACAAAATTACAGAATTTTCGCTAATAAATTGAGTAAGTTATCTATTTCAATATTTGGCCTATACGGGCGGGGCCACGCTCATTGGTCCGATCCCGCCCATTTTTGGACCAATCGCGTAGAATGCCAGCAGATACATATACACAAAATTACAGAACTCTCGCTAATAAATTGTGCAAGATATCTCAATTTAAAAATGTAGCCTATATGGGCGGGGCAACGCCCATTGATCCGATCCCGCCCATTTTTGGACCAATCACGTAGACTGCTACCAGATACATATACGCAAAATTTCAGCACTCTCGCTAACAAATTGGGTAAGATATTTTAATTTCAAAATTTGACCTATATGTGCGGGGCCACGCCCATTGGTCCGATGCCGCCCATTTTTGGGCCAATTACGCAGACTGCTACCGGATATATATACGCAAAATTTCAGCACTCTCGCTAACAAATTGTGTAAGATATCTCAATTTCAAAATTTTGCCTATATGGGCGGGGCCACGCATTTGCCCGATCCCGCCCTTTTTTGAACCAATTTTACACACACAATTACAGAAGTTATCTATTTCAATATTTGGCCTATACGGGCTGGGCCACGCTCATTGGTCCGATCCCGCCCATTTTTGGACCAATCGCGTAGAATGCCAGCAGATACATATACACAAAATTACAGAACTCTCGCTAATAAATTGTGCAAGATATCTCAATTTAAAAATGTAGCCTATATGGGCGGGGCAACGCCCATTGATCCGATCCCGCCCATTTTTGGACCAATCACGTAGACTGGTACCAGATACATATACGCAAAATTTCAGCACTCTCGCTAACAAATTGGGTAAGATATTTTAATTTCAAAATTTGACCTATATGTGCGGGGCCACGCCCATTGGTCCGATACCGCCCATTTTTGGACCAATTACGCAGACTGCTACCGGATATATATACGCAAAATTTCAGCACTCTCGTTAATAAATTGCGCAAGATATCTCAATTTAAAAATTTGGTCTATATGTGCGGGCCCACGCCCATTGGTCCGATCCCGCCCAATTTCTTGACCAATCGCGCATAATGCCACCAGATACATATATACAAACTTGCAGAACTCTCGCTAATGAATTGTGGACAATGCTTCAATTTCAAAACCTGGCTTATATGGGCACGCCACGCCGGAATTTGGGTCGAACTTTTGGGTAGGGCAAATTTTGAAAAATCCCACTTTGACCCATTTAGAGTGCTCCAATCGAGTCCAAATGTATGACCGACCCCCACTAACTTTAGAGGCCCGACCCACCCATGCCAGTGGCACACCCCCTGGAACCCCCTGGGGGTTCCATACATTTGGACTCGATTGGAGCACTCTAAATGGGTCAAAGTGGGATTTTTTCCGGGACATCAGAATTCGTTTTAGAGGTATGGTTCCTTCAGCAAAGTTTCTCATTTTGATCCCTAGAATACGATTTTCACTGAGTGGGGGTCGGTCATACATTTGGACTCGATTGGAGCACTCTAAATGGGTCAAAGTGGGATTTTTTCCGGGACATCAGAATTCGTTTTAGAGGTATGGTTCCTTCGGCAAAGTTTCTTATTTTCATCCCTAGAATACGATTTTCACTGAGCTATGGGCGATTTTTAAATCGACTCGCCCTAATATACACTGAATTACAAAACTCTCTAACATATTGTGAAAAGTATATAGATTTCAACATTTGGCTTATATGGGCGGTGCCGCGCCCATTGATCCGTTTCCGCCCATTTTTTGACCGATCACGTAGACTGGCACCAGATACATATGTATAACATTACAGCACTCTAGCTAACAAATTGTTCAAGATATATCAATTTCAAAATTTAGCTTATATGGGCGGGTCCACGCCCATTGGTCCGATTCCGCCCATTTTTGGAAAATTCACATAATCTGCCACTAAATGCATAAAAACAAAATTTCAGCACTCTAGCTAAAAAATTTTCTCAATATCAAAATTGGACCTATATGGGCGGGTCCACGCCAACTTGATATATCGAAAATGCAAGTACCCTATTTTCAGCACCCCCTACACATGTACATTCTGTGAAAATTTTAGACGTCTATACGGAACAAACAAACCCACAAACAGACACTCTCTTTTATATATATAGAAGAAGACTAGCGGGACCCGGTCCACTTCGTTGCCCCAGATTACAGATTTCCGATCCCGTCCACTTTTGACCAATCACGTAGACTGCCATCAGCTAAATGTACACAAAATTACAGCACTCTCGCTTACAAATTGTTCAAAATATATTGTTTTCAAAATTTGGCTTATATGGGCGGCACCACACCTATTCCACCAGATATATATACACAAAATTACACCTCTCTCGCTAACAAATTGTGAAAGATATCTCAGTTTCAAAATTTAGCTTATATAGGCAGGGCCACGCCCATTGGTCCAATCCGGATAATTTTTGGGCCAATCACGTAGAATGCCACCAGATACATATACACAAAATTCCAGCTCTCCACTTCCAAAATTTCGCTTATATGGGCGGGCCACGCCCATTTGTCCGATCCCGCTCATTTTTGGACCAATTACGTAGATCGCCAACAGATATACATATATACACAAAATTACAGCTCTCACGCTAACAAATTGTGCAAGATATATCGATTTTCAAATTTGCCTTAATGGGGCGTGGCCACGCCCATTGGCTCGACCCCGCCAATTTTTGTACCAATCACGTAGACTGTCTTCAGATATATATATACAAAATTCCAGCTCACTCGCTAACAAACTGTGCAAGATATCTCAAATTCAAAATTTGGCTTATATGGGCGGGGCAACACCCATTGGTCCGATCCCACCTATTTTTGGGCCAATCACGTAGACTGCCTCCAGATATATATATACAAAATTCCAGCTCTCTCGCTAACAAATTGTGCAAGATATCTCAAATTCAAAATATGGCTTGTATGGGCGGGGCCACGCTCATTGGCCCGATTCTGCCCATTTGTGGACCAATCACGTAGACTGCCACCAGATACATATACATAAAATTCCGTCTCTCTCGCTAACAAATTGTGCAAGATATCTCAAATCCAAAATTTGGCTTATATGGGCGGCGCCACGCCCATTTGTCCGATCCCCGAACATTTTTGACCAATCTTGTAGACAGATATAAATACAAAATTCCAGTTCTCTCATTAAAAAATTGGGCAAGATATCTGAAATTCAAAATTTGGCATGTATTGGCGGGGCTACGCCCATTGGTCCGATTCCGCCCATTTTTGGACCAATCACGTATACTGCCAATAGATATATGTATATTACAAAATTCCAGCTATCTCGCTAATAAATTGTGCAAAATATCTCAATTTTGGTGTATATGGGTGGTGGCACGCCCATTGGCCCGATTCCGCCCAATCACGTAGACTGCCACCAGATACATATACACAAAATTCCAGCACTCTCGCTAACAAATTGTGCAAGATATATCATTTTTAAAATTTGGCTTATATGGCCAGTGCCACGCCCATTGGTCTGATCCCGCCCATTTTTGTACGTAGACTGCCACCAGATACATATACACAAAATTCCACAACTCTCGCTAACAAATTGTGCAAGATATATAATTTTTAAAATTTGGCTTATATGGGGGGTGCCACGCTTATTGGTCCGATCCCGCCCATTTTTGGACCAATCACGTAGACTACCACCAGATACATATGTACAAAATTACAGCACTCTCGCTAACAAATTGTGCAAGATATCTCAATTTTGAAATTTGTCTTATGTGGGCGGGGCTACGCTCACTTAAAATATCGAAAATTCAAGTACCCTATTTTCAATGCGCCCCACACATGTACATTCTGTGAAAATTTCTAGGAGATCGGTCCAGCCGTTTAGACGTCTATACGATACAAACAAACCAACAAACAAACACACATTCTTCTTTATACATATATACTAGCTGAGCCCGGTGCGCTTCGCTGCCCATGTTAAAATGTATTTTACTGTATTTTAACTGTATTTTATATCCGATCAGTACGAAATTCGGCAGAAAAAGGTTTGTTATTACATGAAGGATTACTGCCAATTTCGGAGAAGATTGGTTCAGATTTAGATATAGCCCCCATATATATGTTACCCCCGATTTGACATGTAAGCGCTGTAGAAACTGTATTTTATATCCGATCAGTACGAAATTAGGTAGAAAGAGGTTTCTTGTTACATGAAGGAATACTGCCAAATTCGGAGAAAATCGGTTCAGATTTAGATATAGTCCCCATATATATGTTACCCCCGATTTGAAATTCAAGCGCTGTAGAAACTGTATTTTATATCCGATCAGTACGAAATTCGACAGAAACAAGTTTCTATTTTACATGAATGAGTATTCAAGGAAAATCGATTCAGATTTATATATAACCTCCATATATATGTTCCTCCAGATTTGGTTACAAAGCGCTATAGAAGTTGTACTTTACTTCCGATCATTACAAAGTTCTTCAGAAAAATGTTTCTCAATTTAGGAACGAATATTGCTTAATTTAGCGATTATCGGTTCAAAATAAGATATACATACACACACACACCACATTTACCAATTATTCCAAATTATTATCGCAATGACCCTTATCGCATTGTAAGGGAGGTGTAGGGTATTATATAGTCGGCCCCGCCCGACTTTCTGCCTTTCCTTACTGGTATTAGTAATAAATTCACTGAATAAAAAAATACCGAATTCAGTGGAAAGTCCAGAAAATAGAAATGTATACTTATAAAATTTCCAAATTCTTGTTTCATTGGTCATGCATCAGATTGCGATTGTACTGGAGTGAGCAGCTGTAATTATCGCATACCGAGCATTTTTGTTCATGTATTTCCTATATAATACTTGCAAGATATATCAAAATATGGGCTGTGCCACGCCCACTGGTCCTATTCCACCCATTAGTAGGCCAATCACGTAGACTGCTACCAGATACATATACGCAAAATTTCAACACTATCGCTAACAAAATGAGCAAGATAATCCAATTTCAAAATTTGGCTTATATGGGCGGTGGCACGCCCATTGGTCAGATCCCGCCAATTTTTGGACCAATCACGTGGACTGTCACCAGATACATATGTACAACATTACAGCACTCTAGATAAAAAATTGTGCAAGATATATCAATTTCGAAATTTGGCTTACAAGGGCGGGGACACGCCCATTGGTCCGATCCCGCCCATTTTCTGACCAATTACGTTGAATGCCACCAGATACATATACACAACATTGCAGCACTCCCGCTAGCAAATTGTGCATGATATCAAAATTTAGTCTATGTGGGCGGGGCCACGCCCATTGGTCCGATCCGGCCCATTTTTGGACCAATCACGTGGACTGCCACCTGATACATATGTACAACATTACAGCACTCTAGCTAACAAATTGTGCAAGATATATCAATTTCAAAATTTGGCTTATATGGGCGGGGCCACGCCCATTGGTCCGATCCCGCCAATTTTTTGTCCAATTACGTAGAATGCCACCAGGTACATATACACAACATTGCAGCACTCCCGCTAGCAAATTGTGCAAGATATCAAAATTTGGTCTATGTGGGCGGGGCCACGCCATGGGGCCGATCCCGCCCATTTTTGGACCAATCACGCAGACTGCCACCATATACATATACACAAAATTCCAGCACTCTAGCTAACATATTGTGCAAGATATCAACATTTCAAACTTTGGCTTATATGGGCGGGGCCACGCCCATTGGTCCGATCCCGCCCGTTTTTTTACCAATTACGTAGAATGCCACCAGATACATATACGCAACATTGCAGCACTCCCGCTAGCAAATTGGGCATGATATCGAAATTTCAAAATTTGGTCTATGTGGGCGGGACCACGCCCATTGGGCCGATCCCGCCCATTTTTGGATCAATCACGTAGACTGTCACCTGAAACATATACACAAACTTGCAGAACTCTCGCTAATGAATTGTGAAAAATATTTCAATTTCAAAATTTGGCTTATATGGGCGGGGCCACGCCCATTGGTCCGATTCCGCCCATTTTTTGAAAATTCACATAATCTGACATTAAATGCATACACACAAAATTTCAGCACTCTAGCTAAAAATTTTTCTCAATACCAAATTTTGACCCATATGGGCGGGTCCACGCCCACTTGATATATCGAAAATTCAAGTACCCTATTTTCAGCACCCCCTACACATGTACAATTTGTGAATATTTCAAGATGATCGGTCTAGCCGTTTCGACGTCTATACGGAACAAACACACAAACAAACCCACAAACATACACTCTCTTTTATATATATAGATAGATAGAAGATAGATTGTTGATTCAGACTGTCTCTTAAAAACGAGTGAGAGCGGACGTTGTCTGTAAAACTCGAGTAAAAATGTACATAATTATTCCACGCCTACAGAAATATGTTCGCGTGTATGGATAATTTGAAAAAAATCCAAATTTGACTTACTCGTACATATTTGATGAATTGAATTATATAATTTTTCCCTTAGTTCGCTATTTAAGTACCAGCCTCGGAGCCAACATAATCGATCGAACTCTACGCCATAATCTATTGACTACTTTATTTCTTTAAAGATTTCCCGTACAGCCTAATGTATATACATTCATACGAATATTAGCAATGTATGTATGTGAACACTTACACACTCATAACATGATTTTTACTACAATCAATCCGCATTCACATTCTCCTCCAAATATCACCACCGTGAGTGAGTGTGTTTATGTAGATTGACAAAAGTTCGTATTCGGTCACATACACACACATTTGCATATTCATGCTTTCGTATGTAAAGGGATGCCATAGAATGCGAATGCATTTGCTCGATACCCTTCCATTGCCGCTGACAATGATGCTCACTTATTTCATGCTTCACATAAAACCATTGTAGCTGTGGATGGATGAGCACCCCCTACCCACCCACATATGGCTCGCCATAGATGGATATCCTGGATTTATAGTTTGGCTCTGATGCTTTGAGATGTATATGGTGTGAGTGTGTTCGCAGGGCTTATTTCATATCCTTTTCTACAAGTTTTGATTATGATTGCTGAACAACAGTCCCACTCATTCGCTAAAATACCAAATGAAACAAAAAATAAAAACAGACCAAAAATCATTTGAAGCCGCATTTGTTTTTACACTGATAAATTTACATAGAATTTGAATTAATCCGGTTTGGGTTGCAATAAAATTTGTTTATAACTGAAAAATGAAAATGGCACCACTTTAACTACTAAAAGTTTTATTAAAAGCCGCAGGTGACGATGGATTACCGGCTGAAATGTGTACGAAGATTACTGCTGTTTGGGAAAATGTATATGTTCGGATTTAAATGTTACCCAAAATCAGGTCTTTTTTGAAAGATAGTGAATTGCATATTTGTATGCATAATCATTTTAGAACATTTACGGTTTTAAAAACACATTAATTGCGTATCCGCCTTTATTTAAAGGACTCAATTCGGCGTCGCCGATCTAATTATATGAACATATAATGTAAAATCGCAGTTTACACTCACTTCCATTTGTATATATCACACAGTACAACATTTTCACGGTCATCGAAAGTTGACTCCATTTTGTCTTCAATTTCTGAAAGTTCTTATCGAACGTAACAAAATGCCATTTCAGGTTTTCTGTTTATCATATCGACCCAACGGCTATATCTAGTTAACCGATTGGAATTTTGTTTTACAGCCCGCATCATAATTGTAGGTATAGACGAGGAGAAAAAGTATGTGTAACAAACTGGTGTGAAAAACAGCATCTAGTGCTTCAAAATTGTCAATTTGTTCTCAACAATTTCTGCACAAAATTTATCATAACTCGGAAACTATTTTTCCGATTAGGTTGCAATAAATTTAGGAAAATTAAGACTTACATTACATCCCAGCAAAAAAAAGAGCATCCAAAGAAGCAATAAAAATCCCCAACTTATGATCCGGAAGTTGTTCTAATTTGGATTTTCACCAATGAATTTAACAAGGGGTTGTCGCGCCGGGGAAGTACTTCTTTGTCACCATTATTTGATGAATGTATGTCGTTCTTATTAACATCTTTGGGTCCAGAGATTTCATATTTTAAAGGAATACAAATGTTGACATAGGGAAGTGAACGTATAAATAATATACTATTTGCCAAAGAGATCAACGATCATATATATGTATGTATGTTTAGGACATTTGAAGATGTCTGTAATCTGTATGGTGTAGATGGCTCTTGAAAAGTGTGACCCCATAGTGTAATCAACATTTCACAAAAAAAAAAGTTTTCCGTTTAAAAGTTTACTGTGGTACAGTATGTATGGTATGCTATATTTAATTACCATAATTTCTTTTCAAATTATTTAATTATAACGTACACCACACTGTGGTAAAATTTATTATGATTTTATGCATTTGTTTCTAAAACCAAAAATGAGAAGAGATATATAGAACCATCATTTATTATACCGATCGACTTAGAATCACTTTCTGAACCGATTTAGCTATGTCAGTTTGTGCATGCATTCTTGTAATCTATGTGCAGATCACAAATATAGTCCGATCTCAAAGAAATTTTGTACATATCTTTATTTTGGGACAAGACAATTCGTATTGAAATTGAAAGACATTTCTTTCGTCTACGGCGAACGATCAAAAATCTCTCAACAATTTGAATACCAGTTTAGAACCAGATATCTTAATATATATGAATGGAATGTACCTTCGATTTAGCTTATACCATCTATAGAAGATATAATTTCCTTTCGATATTCATGAAATTTGGTAAAGAGTATCTTATTTTAACAGTTAATATCTGTGTGAACAATATCGGTTCAAATTTACATATAGCCCCATATAGTCGCATGGATGTGTTCC
This sequence comes from Eudasyphora cyanicolor, assembly GCA_963930755.1. NCBI lineage: Eukaryota > Metazoa > Arthropoda > Insecta > Diptera > Muscidae > Eudasyphora > Eudasyphora cyanicolor. Next base: position 100,944,888 of record OZ005737.1, read on the forward strand.
TTCGGATTTGGCATCTAAGCTCCATAGAAGTCATATTTTAGTCAAATGTACTATATTTTGCACAAAGGATTTTTTAATCCGAGAATAAACGGTCACTAGCAAGGTTGGAAAAATGTGTTTTCATGTTTTACATCAGAGCATTATTAAATTTGGCAGAGATTAGTTTATAGAATCACGAACACTTCGAAATTTGATAAAAAAAAATGGATACCCTTCAGATAAAGGCCAAATTTAAATACAGACCCATATAGAATTTTGCATCTAAAATAGGTGTCAAACACGATTTACAAAAATCAAAACAGCAACAAGAGAACAACTACAAAGGTTAAATAGATGAATACAGTACGTTCTGTCTAATACAAGGTGGCGCAAAAGTAACCTTTCGATGTTTTTTGGCTGTAATTTAAAAAAAATGAAAAACTTTGATTCTTCTTGTGGATTATTTTTATTTGGTCTTTTAATTTTTTTTACATCAAGTCGAGAATATGATGTCATGTAAATGGCCGCCGCCACAGTTGATTGTCATTTGAGCCCATTTTATGGCATTTTCCATCACTTTGGCCAAAACTTCCGGCGATAGGTCCTCACATTCTTGACGGATATTGTCTTTAAGAGCTGCAAGAGTCTGAGGCTTGTTGACATAAACCCGCGACTTCAAAAAGCCCCACAAAAAGAAGTCTGGAGCGGTCAAATCAGGCGATCTTGCTGGCCAGTGCAAATCGCCAAAACGGGAGATTAGGCGCCCGGGAAATGCATCCTTCAGCATATCGGTTGTGGCACGTGCAGTGTGTGCCGTTGCACCGTCCTGTTGGAACCACATGTTTTCCAATCCCAATTCATCAAGTTGCGGCAAAAAGAACTCGTTGATCATTGCTCTGTAGCGCTCACCATTCACAGTAACCGTTTGGCCCGCGACGTCTTCGAAGAAAAAAGGTCCGATGACTCCTCCAGCGAAAACAGCACACCATACAGTGACTTTGAGCGGGTCTAATGGCTCTTCGTGGGTTACACGCGGATTTTCAGTGCCCCAGAAGCGTAAATTTTGCTTATTTACGTACCCGCTAAGATGGAAATGGGCCTCATCACTCATGATTATTTTTGATGAAAAATCATCTTCCTCTTGGTGGTGATTAAGGATGGCTTAAGCGTATGTTAGACGCGATTGGCGGTCAGAAGCTAACAGCTGAGGCACCGTCTGGACTTTGTACGGAAACATCTTCAAATCTTGTACCAAAATTCGCTGTAGAGACCGTCGACTGATACCCATTTGCGTGGCACGTCGTCTGGTCGATGTCGACGGCGCTTCCATGACATCCTCGGCTACAGCAGCAATATTCTCTGCAGAACGGCTACTCCGGGGTCTGCCACGCCTGGCAGCATCTCGTGTTGTGCCAGTCTCTTCGAGGCGAGCGGCTAAACGTCGCAGTGTTTCACCAGTAGGCGTTGGACGGGCAGGAAATCTGCGACGAAATTCACGTTGTGCCAAAGTCACCGACCGATTATTGGTCAAATAAAAAGTCTGCAATATTCCGCGTTCTGGAGCAGTGTAGCGTAACATTGTTTATTAACGTGTATTTCGCATGTGTTTACTACACAAATGTCAAAACAGAACTGACATTAGGGGCCAATCGCAAAACTTATAGCATTTTCTGATAGGAGGATTACTTTTGCGCCACCTTGTACAATGTGAGTTACGCCTTTTGTTCTTTATCAAAAACGAGCACTTGAAGGTTACGCTCTTGAGCATTTCTGGTGACTCTATATTAACATTTTTGGAAAGTATAAAGTGTTGTTAATAAATTCAGTTTTTATCGCAATCCAATGTACTACAATTCCAAAATTTAACATATTTCGAAGAAAATCAGCATACTTTGAAATGACTTTATGTTATTTTAATCGGCTATGAATAAGTCGGCTTGTAGGTCCGATTTCTCGACCTAGTCGACTGAAACGAAATTTAATTGATGAAAAAGTCGACTAGCTTCCCGAACCATTCACTAATTCTGATATAGCCGCCATATAAATATATATTTTTTCCCTTTAGCACTATAGACGCAGTATTTTACATATATATCATAGCCCTCATACATATGTTCCTTCCGATCTTTTATCACTTCACAAGATTAATTTTACATCCAATCGTTTTAAAATTATGCATTCTTGGGTTAATAATTTATATTCCGAAATTACATTTTGGTTAGTTATTTAGAAGAACTTCACTAAATGCCGAAAAAATGTTCATACTTATGAATTGGAAGTACTTATAATGTTATTCTTTTGGAAGTACTTCTTTTATTTTTTGCTGGGATTTAACCGATGCTTATATAAGTCTTTAATCTGATTAATAGTTTCCGAGCTACCTCCCCAACTCAACGTAATTGTTGGCTCTATTTTAACAAATAGTAAAAACATCCCTAAAAATGTTGCGGGCTTGAAATGTTAAACAAAATTGTTGGCCATGAGATTTTACTATTTATGTACGTTAGAATACACCAAAGCTCTAAAGCATCAAAAAACAGTCAAATCCCATTAATCGTAGCATTATTGTTTGGACACCTATTTCGTATGAATATTATAATTAATGTTATTCATACGAAACATAGTGGGATTGCTTAAGACATTTTTGTGCAAAAACTATAAGGAGTGGTCCTAGATCTTTGGAAGATGCCACCGAGTATCAGTATGACTACATTAGGAAAAAATTTGAATTTCATCAAAAAAGGCCACCCCCATACAATCTAAATAGATTTTTACGCATAAATGTTTCCTATCGTAGCAAAAGTCTTAACATTTGGAACATACTCTTTCTAGCATAAACAAAAGATGCATGCCAAGTTTTGGCGGCCACTACCACCGCCAATGCAATGCAAATCGATTTTTCGCATACAATTCTTTCCATATTGTTTTCCTCCTGTTTCGAAAATTTCCTAGAATTATTTTTCTCTTTAATTGAAAGAAGAAATTCCCTACACCCTGGAGGAGAGTGCAGCTACATTATTTGGTTTCCATTTAAAATCTAAAATAAGTTAATTTTCAGAGTCTAATATATTTGAGCATATCTTCTTAACGGTTTATGATGTCCATATATATTTTTTAATTTATGGAGAAATGCTGTGTTTAAAAAATATATTAAAACCAAATGGTACCACAGTTAGATCCTAAAAACTTGCTGAAATCTAAATAAATCATTAACTTTAATTACCAACTGACCATATGGAAAATATTGTAAACTATTTGATTGCTCATGCGAATCACTTTCTGCAGCAGTGATTTGAAATATTGTATATGTGGCCTACGTCCTTTTTTGACGTCCACCATAATCAGAAAAAACATTTTGGTAGATCGCGCCCTGAAAAATGTTACAACAAATTTACAGACACTACCATTTCGCAAATATATAAGGTTCATGATTGCAGGACTCCATTTGTTACAATGTACATTATAGCTAAATCCATTAGTCCAAAAACCCTTTAGTTTTTTTGGGCGGGTCATGTTTTATACGTCGCGGCCTCCGGACTGCGCCTAAAAAATAAAAGAGACTTGAGAAAAGTTCACAGTGTGGTGTAGGGTATAAAAAACCACCAGTCATTGCCACATGCGAATCGGAATCATCCGGATGTCTCTTAAAAAACATTTTATTCATTCCCGCCTCATGTTTTATCCTGAAAACTTAGCTGATACGAGCGAATACACCAAGATTTGGCGAAAATCGAAAAAAACAATATCAAAAATTTTGGGACCTTTTTGAACTACTGTTGTACACTAATGTGTGAAACTGATCTCATACAATACAAACGACTTAGTTTGACTGCTCTTCATTCCTAATTATCACTTTTATTGAAACAATTTACATTAATTGTAAAAAAATATTTTATTCATTCTCATTCTCGGAAACTTGAACCAGTCTTAAAAACTGGACGATAACGATATCGGCAAGGTCCAAATGGTTCCGCACATACGAATCTATTATTGAAAACAAAATATACGAGTATAGTAAACAATTGCACGTATTGCCTTGAGTGGATCAACACAAAAATTTGCGATATTGAATCAGTGGACGGGCCTTGCCATTATTACGAGTATTGAATACAAAACATCTGGAGAAAATTTTCATGAATCGGCTTGAGTTTTGGTATTTACATATTTTAACTATCGTGATAAGATCAGTGAAATAAGTTGGCACCTTCCACAGATATTGACTATTTGCACCAAAGGTTAACAAATTATAACTTTAATACCACTGCTTATTTTAATGTTATTAAATGAAATTTAAATTGATAATAATTTAATTAAAACAAAAATTAATAAATTAAAGAATATTTTTTGGGACTGAAGGTGAAGAAATTCGAAAGTCGATTTACCCGACGGAACTTTCTTACCTGTTTATATGTCGTTATCGAGATTCCTATACCAGACATATGATATCTTCCTATTTTACTAAGCTGAATTTTGGGGAAACGAAGTGGACCGGGTCCAGATAGTTTTAAATATATGGCAAAATACAATAGGAAGAAATCGAATGGATACCTTCAGTATGCTTAAATAAATCATACCAAAGGCTGGAATATTGCCAAAGTTGTGCGAACATCAAAATATGTCTTCACATCTTATGAAGATATTTATGCCGAAAACAATGATTCGGCAAATGAGCAGTGAAGTGGATTTAATTAATAGTTATATCTTTAATAAAAAGTTATAATGAACTTTAACCACTTCGGTAATTTTGCGCCATCCTGTATAATAGCGATTGATGCTTATGGCGAAAGCCTGACGCACTGGAAACTGTAATCACTTGAAATCATTGGCATTCGTGGTATCGCACATCTTCTACTTTACATTTCCCGCTGATGATTGGGGCTTCGATTAATTTCGGCGATAGTTCAGCAACAGCAAGTTTTATTCCGTTGCACACTTTCGGTGGGTCTAAGTTGCCAATGAGCATCAACGGTGAACAAACTTTTAAAGTAAGGATGGTGGCATTCCAGATGGTTCCAAAAAATTAATAAATATTTATGATGCAGCACCAAGACCGTCGTGCTCAAATGACAGACAATCTGGCAACGAACCAGAGGAGGAGAAACCAAGAGCTGATTCCAAGACAAGTCTTCGCACTCAGCTCTTGCATTTTTAATAATACTTCGTAAGATTTTGTGAACTAGTTTTAGTAATAATTAATAGATTAAATAGTTGTTCAAATGTAAATACGAACGTCTTATTATTACATCGGCAACTATAGGTATACTGGTGATCCCGCGAAATTTGGCAGAGAGAATTTTTTTAACGTAAATGAACACTGCCGAATTCGGGGAAAATCGGTTCAGATTTAGATATAGTCCCCATATATATGTTTCACCCGATTTGATATATAAGCGCTATAGAAACTGTATTTTATATCCAATCAGTACGCAATTTGGCAGAGAGAGTTTTTTTTTAACGTGAATGAACACTTCCGAATTCGGGGAAAATCGGTTCAGATTTATATATAGCCCCATATGTTACACGCAATTTTACATGTAAGCGCTGTAGAAACCGTATTTTATATCCAATAAGTAGCAAATTCGGCAGAGAGGGTTTTTTATTACATGAATGAAAAGTACCAAATTCGGCGATATTCAGTTCAGATTTAGATATAGCCCCCATATATATGTTTCACCCGATTTGACATGTAAGCGCTGTATAAATCGTGTTTTATATTCGATCAGTACGAAATTCGGCAGAGGAAGTTTTCATATTACATGTATGAGCACTGCCAAATTATTATCGTAATGCCCATTTTCGAATTGTTAGGGAGCTGTAGGGTATTATATAGTCGGCCCGACTTTCTGACTTTCCTTACTGGTTTTTACATTGCTACAAAAACTTCTTTGAAGCAGAGCATCGAATAACTTCCTGAAAGCAGAGCAGCACTTTTAAAATTTTCAACGTTTTTTCATGCATCATTTTGCCAAGATAGTCTACGGTTTTAATTAAGCATCCCAAACGGTACAACTTGAGGCATTGAGAACACTCTAATTACAACGAAGATTCGCTCAGTGCTGACGACATAGAATTTTTCTACAGTGGCAGCATAAACATGTCGGAAATAGAAAATATAATTCAGCGAATGGAGGCGGTACAACGTGAAGTACATACACTCTCTTCGACAGTCACCAGTCAACGCATATGATGGACAGCGATCGAACCTGCATAAAGTCCATATTCCAAAATTCAACAAACAGAATCCGGGATTATTTTTTTCTCACGTTGAACGCTCCTTTTCTCTCTGTGGCATTTCAACGGATGCGGACAAATTTGATGTTGTTTCTGTGCGTCTTGAAGACGACATACTCTTGTCGGTTGAAGACCTCATAACAAATCCGCCGAAAGACGACTTTGCTGAGTCTAAATTCCAACGTTTATTGCAAGGTGGTGAGATAACAGGACTGAAATGTTATCCCACATGAGACGTTTGGCACCAGATAAAGGAAATGAAACAATTATTCGGGCAATATTTCTCTGGCAAATGCCAGATTCGATTCGTCCTCTATTAACTGTATAGGAACAGGTAGAACTAGACAAACTTGCTAAAATGGCGCAGACCAAATGTTGAACGCTATAGGAAAAACTGTATGTGCTGTCTCCGGGACACCACCACGTTCTGACACCAAAATTTCGATTTATGCAATTAATTCGCCTGTGTCTTTAGCTGATATTTGCAAAACTTAAACGGATCTTTCTGCTAAAATGTATACCATTCAAGCGAGCAGTAAAAGCAAAAACGGTCGTCATCGATCCAGATCTCACAGTCATTCACGTTCAAATGATAGACCATCTGACAATTCGCTTTGCTGGTATCGGCAAAAGTTTAGAGATGCTGCCCAGCATTGTAAACCGAATTGTCTCCGCTACAGCACTAGTTCGGGAAAACTAATGGGGCTATCGTCAGTTAACACGACTGGCGATAGCGGCAACGACAACGACCACCCCGTAAAGGAAAATCGTTTACATATCTACGACACATGTACAAAGTCTCGATTTTTAATTGATTCCGGATCGGTGGTGTCAGTAGTACCCCATCCTTAATCAGAACACTTCTAAAGCCGACCGGCATGAGACTTCTTGCTGCAAACAGCAGTGAAATACAAATGTATGGTAATTGTGTTCTTAAATTAGACCTAGGTCTACGTCATGAACTCAAGTGGTTGTTTACCATTGCCGATGTCCAGTCGCCCATTTTTGGAGCTGATTTTTTAATTCATTAGTCGTGGTGAAATTCGTAAGACCAAAGATTGTAGTATTTCAACATTATCGCCATCGACAGGTCCATTCCATGAATTGCTGAATGAGTTTATTGACATCACAACTATTACATTAACACGTAATTCCACGAGTGATGCAATTATTGTTCATAACATCGAAACAATCGGAAACCCTGTTGCAATCGGAAACCCTGTTGTTGCGAAGGTTTCTGGAGAGAATCTTGCAGCTGCTTAAGCGGAAATTGACTTCCTATTGGACAATGGTATACGTAGTCCCTCCAAAAGTTAGCCCGCTTCATATGGTGTCAAAAAAAGATGGTGGTTGGCGAGCGTGTAGAGATTACCGAAAGCTGAATTGGAAAACCGTGCCTGACAAATACCCATTTGCCAAAATCAACGATTTTTGTGAGAAATTATATGGTAAGTCAGTTTTTCTACACTCGACCTTGCTTATTACCAAATACCAATGGCTGCGGAAGACATCGAAGAGACAGCAGTGCACACCCCTTTTGGACTTGTGGAATTTTTATATATGCCATTCGGGCTGAGAAACGCCGCACAAACCTTTAAGAGTTTATGGACTCCGTTTTGAGAGGTCTTGATTTTGTTTATTGTTATACGAGTATTGACGATACGATTGTTATGTCTGTGTCTATTGAAGACCACCAAATACATTTACGGCAGATTTTTGACCGCCTTCGACAATACGGTCTAACAATCAACGTCAATAAATGTAAATTTGGACAATCTGATGTACAGTTTCTTGGTAACATCATCAACGGCAATGGTTGCACCACCACTCAATGAATTCCTTAAGGACTTCAAGAAAAATTATAAGAGGAAGGTTCCTTAGACACTTGAGGCTGAAAATGCTTTTGCATCATGTAAACATTCGTGAAGCAACCACGCTAGCTCATCCAGCACCCAGTTCAGATTTGGCCCTTGCAACAGACGCCTCAGACATCGCCATTGGAGCCGTTTTGGAACAAAAAGAAAATGAAATTTGGCAGCCACTCGGAATTTTTTCTAGAAAATTATATGCGGCAGAGAGAAATTATAGCACATATGACAGAGATTTGCTTACTATCTACGAGGCCATAAGATATTTTGGCCATTTGCTGGAGGCAAGACATTTCATAATTCGGACCGATCACAAACCGCTCGGTTATGCATTTTCGCAAAAACCGGAAAAAGCCTCGCCTCGACAATTGAGGCACCTTGATTTCATTTCGCAATTTACAACAGAAATTTTGTACTTGTCGGGTTCTGAAAACGCAGTGGCAGATGCACTGTCCGGCCTTAACGCAATTTCAATGCCAACATCAGTCACTCTAATGGAATTCCAATCAGCTCAAGAAATGGACGAAGAGGGAAAATCATGTTACTGCCCCGAAGTCTACAATTACTGCACATGTTGATAAACCTGAAATCCAAACCTCTTCTTATACGAATAAAAATACTACGTTTTACCATCTGATGATATAATTTTATCTGCAGCTACACCTTCTCTAGTAATGTCAATTTCCAATCCAATTATTATATAAATGACGTTATGCTGGAATCTGTTAAATCCTTTATGGATCTTGGTATTCTGTTGGATCGTCGAATGAATTTCAGATCACATATATCGCTTACAACTAATGAGGCTTATGCTGCTCTTGGATTTGTGAAGCGTTGGAGTAAGGAGTTTGCTGATTCTTCTCTTACCAGAAATTTATATACTTCGCTTGTACGACCTATTGTGGAATATGGATCTGCAATATGGGATCCCTGATACACAATTCACTGTAATCGCATAGAATCTGTTCAGAACCAATTCCTACTATTCTGTCTAATTCGATATGGTTAGTCTGTACAATATCTGCCGTCGTATGAGTACAGACTGGATCTTTTAGAGTAACCTTCGTCAAAGAGCAGACGCATAATCTTGAATATTTCTTTTGTATTAAATATGTATATTACAAGGAAATATTACCTCTGAATTCTTGATAAATAAAATTAAAGTGAGTGTTCCATCTAGACCAACCTGAAACTTTGAACCGCTACACCTGAACTGCTTCAGAACTAATTATGCAAACAATGATCCTTTTCGTCGCCTGTGTGTTATCTTCAACAAATACTACCACTTAATAGAATTGTGTGATATCTACTTTAAAATTAAAATAACCATACTCTTAAATACTTAGTTCCTAGCAATTTATATATTCTCTAAATGAAGACATTATAACATATGTATATATATATAAGCTGAAATGAATTTAAATAGGATGGTGTATACTAGTATAATGTAAATAGTCTGTAAGGATATAAGTCTATATACTAATAGTAAAAAAAAACAAGTAAACACGGATTAAGTTCATTTTATATATCCTCCATGTCGAGTCTTATATATCCTCCACCATGGATCGCATGCGAATGCTTTCCGATACAAATTAACTCAACTAATTCGTTCAAATTTGAGGTTTTTGTGGCGTTACGAATGCAAATCTAGAGCGACCTTTGTATGGGGGCTATATCAAAACATGGATGTATGACTACCGTTGTTCGTGTGAAGAATTCCGGGTATAAATAAACCCCAGCTACCAATTTTCAGCCCGATCAGTTGAAATTTGTGGTCTCTGTGGCGTTAAGGGGCTATATCAACAAATGGACCGATATTGCCCATTTTCAATCCCATCATACCTGATAGACAGATGTAAGAAGTGTATGTACCCCATCCTATGGTGGAGGGTATAAAAAAAGTGTTGTATGGGAAAAGTCGAAAACGGACTTCATGAATGGGAATTAAATAGTCTGAACTATCAAAGTCTATAACGGTCATAGGTAGAAATATTTGTATACCCTTCACCACACGCTGGTCCAGGGTATTACGAGTTTTATCATTTGTTTGTAACACCCAAAAGGATAAGAGATAGACCTATGGTTTTTTATACCTATCGACTTGGGATCACTTCCTGAGTCGACTTAACCTTGTCCGTCCGTCTATATATGTATCCTTGTAATCAAAGTGCAGGTCGTAGTTATTGTACGTTTGTGACGAAATTTAGCACAACACACTTTTTTGTGAAAATCGGTTCAGGTTACCCATATACATTTTCCTCCAATTTGGGTTCTAAGGGCTCTAGAAGGTGTATTGTACACCAGGTTAAAGTAAAAATTGGCACAGACAAATCTCTTCACTCATTAATAAAGACTACTAAATTTAGTGGAAATGGGTGCAGATTTATATATAGCCCCATATATGTGTTCCTTCCGAAGTGACATCTAAGTGCTATAGAAGCTGCATTTTACGTCAGATCAAGGACAAAATTGGCAGCCACTAACAAAGAATACCAAATTTAGTGGAAATCGGTTAAGATTTAAATATAGACCCTGTATATAGTTCCTTCTCATTTGGTTTCTAAAGTCCAGATAAGGTGTATTTTACCCCATATAGAGTTAACAATCGGCAGACAAAAGTCTCTTCATCCATTAATAATGATCACTAAATTTAGTGGAAATCGGTTCAGATTTAAATATAGCCCCCATATATATGTTTCTTCCGATTTGGCATCTATGGGCTGTATAAGCTGTATTTTACAGACCCCTATTACGTAAATTGGAAGATTCACATGCTCTAGTAATAAACGCATCTAAATTTTAAAGAAATTAATTTCTCTTATGCATGTATGGATTGATAAGGCTAAATTTTTCAAACTTTTTTATGCAATTAAAAAAAAAGAGATTTCTTGATCCATTTTTCTGATACTAGTACGAGATTCAAGATATTCGTTTCGAATTGAGATCAGTATATACGTGCTTATTGTGCTCTATAAAGATAATGTAGGAGGATTTGAGTTACGTATGGTATCATATTCAACTAACAAACTTTTTACTTAAGTGAAACCCCATTTCTCTAACGACATTTATTAGAAAGCTATTAATAAAAATGCATTGCTCTAGTTCGTAATGAAGCCTCATTACAGAAAAATAAACGGCGTATATTCTCCAAAGTCGACTTATGTAATATATGAATTATGAATGCTATTCTATTCTGCTAGCAATCTACATATATATATACAGCAGAATGTGTGTTTGTTTGTACCGTATAGACGTCTAAATGGCTAGAGTATCTCGAATAAAATTTATAAAATAATTTTTTTTGTCATAATTTCAGCTTTTGAGGTTAAAATAATGCGTATAGCATCATTTTTATGGGAATTGATTTGCTTTAACCCATTTGGAAACAACAATCAAATAAAAATTTAACGGCCTTGAAAGGGTTAATTTTTTATAAAAATTAAATCTTGAGTTTAGCAGTTCTATAACGAGCCATGAAAAGAGAAAATCGAACCAAAATTGTAATAGTTATTTCCGATTTTGTAAAAAATTGCACTAAAATTGAGAAAAAAGACAATTTATATCATACATTTTTTAAAGAAGTCACGTCAAAGATTTTAATGTACAGTGCTCAGTCCCTAAAAACATTAAAAATTGACAATTTGATTAAGGAAACATCTGATTTTACAGTCAAATTGCCTGTAATTTCGCGATCGCAGAAAGAAATATTTTGCGAATATGTATACTTAAAACAAACCAAATTCTCATATAAGCTTTAATGGAAGTATTTTTGACGCCACTCTAATTATGTGTAGGGGGTGGTGAAAATAGGGTACTTGAATTTTCGATATATCAAGTGGGCGTGGCCCTCCCATATAAGCCACATTTTGAAATTGAGATATCTTGTTTAATTGTTAGCAAGAGTGTTGGAATTTTGTGTATATATATCTGGTGGCTGTCTACGTGATTGGTCAAAAAATGAGCGTGGCCCCGCACATATGATCCAAATTTTGAAATTGGAATATGTTGCATTTGTTAGCGAGAGAGCTGTAATTATGTGTACTTATATATATGTATTTGGTGGCAGTAGACGTGATTGGAGCAAAAATGGGCGGGATCGGAAATTTTAAACCCGGAGCAACGAAGTGGACCGGTTCCAGCTAGTACTTTATATTTACATGAGATCCCCTTTTCTCTAACAGTTTTTCTTAAAAGATATTTATAAAAACATGTTGACCTAAGTCGTATGAAGCCCCACTACAGAAAAATCAAAATTAATTTTTCTCGAGAGCATGATTTTCGACTTAGATTGTTATTGCTTGTAACCACATCCCGCCCACTTTTGGTGAAATTACTAATATTGACTCCTATAACTTATAATCCAAATTTCGTTCTCCCACGGTCAATAGATTCTGAGATAATACTTATACATTAATATGTGCAACTAGGCGTAGCACACTTTTTCCGCACACACTATTCTGAACCCGTAAATTTTTGTTGAATTTTTCACGTGTGTTCCAAATTTCGTTCGAATTTTAAATAATGCAAGTCCCACTTTTGCCACGCAAACTTTTTAATCTGTGAACACGAAGCGAAGCTTTCAAACAAAAGAAAACATTTTAAAATCGATCCATTGGTTTGAAATTCTATAACGAACATACATAGAAACATCTTGTCATTTTTATACCCGACACCACACTGTGGTACATGGTATTATTTAACCATGTACGTCTGTCCATATATTCTTGTGAACAACGTGCAGGTCGCTTGCTTTTTTATGCTTTTCGCCTGCGTTACATTCAATAAATTAATCAGAGCATTACCCAGAGATGCAGAGTCACTGCTTTTAACGGACTAATATTGTCCCTTCAAAAAATGTCTTGTATTTGCAATTTGTACAATACTGAAAAATTGACAAAAAGTGGGTGTGGCATTGATGGATACATACTAAACAAAATGCATGGCAAAGATTTTGATGGCGATAATAAGTGCATGCAACGAAAATAGACAGTGCCAAGCGTCTCATATACAAAAGAACTTATAATTTACATCATAAATACACGGGAAAAATTCGCTTTTTTTAAGGTTTGAATTTAAAAAAAAATACATTTGGAACATATTTTTTTATTTATTTATTTATATGAATTACAATACAAAGTAAATTTATATTCTAATTGTACGGTCCAAGGTAAAGCCGGGTTACAAAAACCATGTGGCTAGAGTTTGTAGCGACAGACCAAAGCCTCTGGTAGGAATCGAACCCATGACCCCCAAACTCTAGGCGAGCACGCTACCAACGCACCTACTGGGGCGCTCCATAATTTTTTAAATATTCTATATTTGTATCAAATAATTTTATTTGAAAATCTATGTATATAAAAATGGTGTAAAAAATTTATAGTAATTCATCAATTGGGAACGGCTTGGCCGATTTGGCTCAATTTTTTTTCAGTTGTTCGTTATTGCCAGGAGAAGGTTTGTACAAAAGAAAATTTTGGGAAAATCCTCTAGAAAAGTTGGAAAAATCTAAAATAGTTATTTCTTGAGAGATTCTTCTGTTCCTATCTACTTCTGTCTTTTTCAATCAACATTGTTATTAATTTTCTATTAAACGAAAAAGTCATTTTCTATTAAACAAATGTGCTATTTTTCTTGCTGCAATGACCGAACGATGAAGGATTTACGAGGTGATTCGAGACAATATGGTGGGGCTATGACATTGCTCTCCGGAGATTTTCGTCAAACGCTTCCCGTCATCTCGAAATCTACTGCTGCCGATGAAATGAATGCATGCCTGAAATCGTCGTCTTTGTGGCGGCATATCGAGAAGTTGAAATTGACCACGAACATGAGAGTTCCACACAGTTTTGTGAGTCATCACTGTCCAGTGCTTCAACCCATCCTTCGTGGCTTCGAAAGGTTTCCAATTTTCTAAGTTTATTACTCCAAGTTCTCTGCCCTTTTAAGCCAAACTGTTCATTTCCAATCACTCCGCTGTGTACCGGTACCCAGAAAACACGCAGTTAGCCATGGACTAAGTAATCATTTATCGTTCTTTTATAATCTAACCCAGTTCTGGATTTGACCTTTTCCGATGTTATTGCTTTGATCGCCATTTGGCTATCTGTAAAGATGTTGGCATATTTAGGCTTTGTGGTATTAATGAGCCAGTTCACACACTCCGTGATTTCTCGAACTTATGCTTGAAATACTGTGTTATGGTCTGGGAGGCGGAAATAAAGTTCGGCTTCTGGTTCATCAATAAAAAGTCCCAGAACCGTCCTTCCTTCTAGCCTGTACCCATCAGTGTATCAGATTGTTCCCATTGGCATGGGGGATCTACGAATCCTATAGTTCCCACATATTCCCAGGGTGGGGACTGGACAGTGATCCCAGATTGGGATCTGCGAATCTTATAGCTCCCATCTAGTCCCAGGATGGGGGCTGGACAAGCAGATCCCTAGAGGAGCACGGTCCTTGAAAGCGGGTCTGTGTTCCACAAAGGATCTACGAATTCTGTAGCTCCCATCTATTCTCAGGATGGGGCTGAATAAGTAGATCCAAGAGGAGCACAGTCCAGATGGTCGGTGTTCCACGAAAGGATTTACGAATTCTAAAGCTCCCATCTATTCTCAGGATGGGGGCTGAATAAGTAAATCCAAGACTGGTCACCAGTCGTAGATTTTCTGGAGTCTAACTGGTAGTATCTTCGGCTACGCAGTCTGACCAGAGCACTTAATCTGGTACCACGGGGGTCAGGAAAGCCCTCGGTACGCAGGTACCGGCCTGACCATTGGTGAGGGTCCTGTTGGATGCAACGTGGTGGCTGTGGTTGAAACCAAAATCGCTGGGAGAGTGGAGTCTCGGATGTGGAGTTGCAAACCAACCGGGCGCCGTGACCCAAAGATTGGAAGGAGTTTTAGATGGGCTCCGCTCCTAACCAAGGAGGGGAAGAAGTGGCCAGAAACACTGAATTGATTGGAACTCATGCACATTGTGTGTGAGGGCGCTGGTCGACGCATAAATTTACCCGAGTGTTTAGAGCACGGTGGAGTTAAGCCTTGACAGGCAGGAATCCACCTAAATCAAAATACTCATCTGTTCCCATTGGCACATGAGCAAGTGTTCCGTTTTTCCAGGAGCGTCTGTCTGGCACGAACGAATCGCAGGTAGCTGTAAGCCGCACTTCAGGAATGCGGTCGGAGATTTCCATTGTTTGAATATGACCGACCAGTGATTGTAATATCTTCTGATGGTACGACTTCACTTGTAGACGTCTTGCTGTGAGGGCTGCCTTATACTTTATACGGATATCTATTTGTTGGTTGTGCAGTATAGTCTCCAACGCACTTCTTGGTGCTGTTCTAATTGCCCCGCTCATTCCTAGACAGCACATACGTTGCACATTTTGCAATGGTTGCAAACTTAAAAGAAATAAAAATCTAAAACAAATAAAAATTTAAAGTAAATAAAGAAATTTTTAATTGAAAAACTTTAAACTTTGAGTACAAATAAGGTATCGATATACGAATTTTTATGAATTCTTGAACAAAAAATATTAAGTCGGAAATAAAGCTTTAGTAAGAACATAAACTTCCCATATATATATAATTTTTGTGTTTTCCAAATGGTGACCGGTCATAACGCCCAACGGACATAATGCCCAAAATTTTTTGGGCCTCATGACCTCTCTAAGTGCAATTTCGTTTTGGGCGTTATGACCGACCCAAAAAAGCCCAAAAAAATTGGGCGTTATGTCCCTTCTTTTTTGGGCCTTGTGTCCGCACCTAGAGAGGTCATAAGGCCCAAAACAAAATTGGGTGCTATGAACGCACCAGGGGGGTCATTAGGCCCAAAAAAAAAATTGGCTGTTATGTCCGTTGGGCGTTATGACACGTCGCCTTTCCAAATATTATATATTTTGAGTGTACTTAAGGTAAAACAAATATATGTTTCAAGCAGAATATGTTTGGGACAATATACTACAGAATCATTTTTTTCAGCGCGTAAGACACCTCGTATGCAAAATACAAAAGTTCTCGTGTGTTTCTTCTTATCCCTATAACTAACAAAATACTTGGACATATTGATTGTCTTTAAATTTAATGCAAACAAATTGCAGGAAGTGGATTATTATGGCCGGTGTAATACACTTTAACAACTGTCAAATGAAATGTGATGACATTAAATATATCTTCGCCAGAATCATTTCCGAGCATTGCATTTCGCCTAAGGTAATTCAATATTCCTGAAAAAGTAAACACAGTCATATCTAAAATATTTTAATTACACTAGAAGGAAAGTATACTTTCGTACCGCCGGTATTGAAGGTGGAATTCAAATGAATACGTATGTAACATTCCGGTAACTATGTGTGTATGTACAAAAACCACACCAAAAACAGACAAATGAACAGAACAGAATACAGTTTAGGTTCCACATTAAAAAATAAAGTGTCAGGAGGAACATCGTACTAACATTTTATGTACTTTTAAATTTCTTTACAGATCTCTTTTTGCACCTCACGAATGCTCTGTAAATTGCCGCACTTCAGAAGCTGTTGGCCTACCCTATGGGAATCACTAAGTTGGTAACAGCAGCAAAGGCACTATCATCGACAATTCCAACGACGAGCATCAAACCATCAGCCAGCCGTTATTTCAATGTCTTGAAGTACCCTCAGTCGCCGCACTGTGTTTTTCTTTTGAGCTGAAGTTAGACTTTATAGCATCGACCGACACTAATTTAACCGCACGCTCAGCTCGCCCGGTACGGCTGCGATGGAGGACATCAAATGCTGCGTATGCGTGATACGAGTTCTGGGTTTCATACTATTCCTGATGGATTTCATAGGAGGAGGTGGCAGCGGTATGCAAGTGCTTGCACAAGGTAAGAAATCAAAATATGCATATGTTGATAGGAATAAGTACTTTCTAGATATATATGTACATTAGGGCGGCTCTTACATTTACCGAAAGAAGATGATTCTTAACAAGAACGAATGATTCATTGAAAATAACCAATGTTCTAGATACGTTAGATAAGTCTTATTTTAAGTAATCAACATAATGGGAGCGGAACACAACCTTTTTATCCCCTCACCTTACAAAGGAGGGTATATGTCATTTGCTACGAGCTAAATGTGTACACATTGAAAGAGTGAGCTAAAACCAAAGACTTTTAAAGACAAAGACGTGAATGTTCTCTCTTCTGCTTTTATGAAGTATGTCTGACCGTAGGGATAACATAAAGTTCGCTTTAACATTGGAAAATGAAATGACAAAAAAGGCGACTAAATGCATAAATAAATAAAAGAAAATCATGTATACATGAAGCGCTTACTACAATTTTATGATATTTAACATTTTCTTTTATTTATTTATGCATTTAGTTGCCTTTTTTGTCATTTCAGAGAGAACTTTCACGTCTTTGGCAATGACCCTCTCTCTCCTATCTCTCGAAAGGAGTATTTGCCGTAATTTGGCGTTGGTTTGGTCATATTGGCCCACTCCTTCTAGTACATCCCCAAAAAAGGGTTAACATTTAGTGCAATATTGATTCTTTAATATCTTCTATTCTAATTATTCCAATCTCCTGAAATTCCACAAATGGTATTTGTTTATTAGTCACCTCGAGAAAACTGGAAATACTTGAAATTCTGTACAAAAACTTAACATCATATTTACATAGCAGTACATGAATGGAAATTGCGAAAAAATAAAAAAAAAATATTGTTTTAGTCCAATCTGTGAAAAAAAACCCCAACAAACGACTTCCAAAAACCTGTTATTATAATTTTTTGAAAAAAGAGTTTTTGATGCTAAATTCTTCTTTTTGACGTCATTCATCCATGGTGTAAATTTGGAATAAAAAAATATTCTAAGCCAATTTTAAGCGTTTTTATTTTTGGCTATCATATTTTAATAAATTTGTCACAAAAATGATTTTAAATATTTAAAAGTTTGGTATCATCTAGTTTTCCAAATTATTGCAAATTCAGAAACTCAATCTTGTATTTGTCGTCGTTTTTTTAAATATTTTTCATTCGCATCTAACATAATAGAGTTTCGTTAATGCGACATTTTGTGTAACTGTATTATATTTTGTGTAACTGTATTATATTGTCAACCCGACACCATTTTATTATTTTCGATCAAAACTTCATCGCCTAAGACCATGTCGAGTATTTTTGATTTTTTGAAAAAGTTGAAAAGTCATATGCCTACCCAGTGAAAACTGGGCGTCATTGACACGCCCCTTTTGGTACCACCCACACAAATGAACTATTTTGCACCAAAAGTCTACAGGTTGTAGTTTAATACCAGTGCATACTTTAAAGTTATTAAAAGCAGTTTAAATTGATAATCTTTTCATTAAAACAAGAATAATAAATTTACGAATATTTTTTGGGACTGAATGTGAGGGGGGCTTCATACGTCGGTTTACTAAAGGGTCAGAATATTTAATAAAAAAATAAAAATTTCAAAAATCGTTTTTTTTTAATAAATTAAAGTGGTCATAACTTTTGTATAGTAATATAGGAAATTATATTGCCCATCCAGACATGTTGATACGGGTGAAATCGGTGCATATTGTGCTCCGATATTTACAATACACTAGCACACGGTAAGGGAAAAAATTAAAAATTCAATTTTTAATTGCAGATACAGTTTGTTTGTAGACCCCAATTAGTAGAACACACACAAAAATAAATTTTATAAATCGGAAGAGAAACACGAGTTACACGCGCTTGAACATTTTCTTCGCCCGAAGTGGGCAACTTTGAGGTCCTCTGGCTCCGCCCCTGTCTGACAGAGGGGGCACAAATATAAAACTTAACTTCTCTAACACCTCTTCATCTACCATGCCAAGTTTGGTCGCAATCGGTTGTTTGGTTTAGAAACGGTGGAATTATTTCCCATTTTTGAATTCGTGCCACTGTGCAGTGTTTTGCAAAAACAGGCGAAAATTGTCAGACTAGTCTTGGTATTTCGTCCATAACTTTTACAAATATTCTGTGAAAATTTTAAGAAAATCGAGGAGGAGCAATTTTTTCTACAAAGGTTTTTTCAAAAAATGGCGCATTGTGTCCTCTTTAAAACAAAGTAAACTTTGCAAAAATCGGTTCAGCCGTTCGAAAGCAATTACAAGTTTCGTAAAACACAAAACTATTTTTTTTATTTTTTCTAAAATTAAAATGCCTACAAAATTTTATATATTTTTTTTAAAAAAATGATAGCGAGTTCTTGTTTTACCTTTTTTAACTGCTTATAAACATTTTAGCCAAAAATAAACTACATAGGTCGATATTAAATATTCTGACCCTAAACTATGTTTCCATTCCAATATTTTTTTATTTGGAACTAATGTTTTCGAAGCATAAAGTGATTTGCATTTAAGTATTTTGTCAAAGTATCAATGTCTTAACTTAAAGGCATGTTTTCAGTTTTGCAAAAGTTTAAAGTGAAATTTCTTTTAGAAATTTTATATGATTGTAAAATTCGATTAAAATTTAAATCGCATAATCTTTCGTAACTATAAAATGCATAGATGGATTGTCAAAACGTGATAAATTGGAATATTTGTAAATCAAAAATTAGTACTGTAAAACAAAAGCTAATACTGCTTATGAAGTTGTTAACTATAAAGCTAAAAACACGAAATTTAAGAAAAATTAAATTAAAATTCGAAAACATCAGCAAGGTTTTAAAATCTTTTTTAAATAAAATATATTTTGAAAACTTCTTAAATAATAACATGGTTTGTGGGTATACACATATTTCGAAAATATGTTTTGTTCTAATATATTAATATATGCCTTCCAAACAAAATTTCTTGATTTTCAAAAAAACGTATTTGTTCACAAATATATAATGGGTTTTTTTACAGTTTTGTTTTCGATTCAAAGATAACAAAAATGGTGATTTTCGCTCGTGCAGTGATAATGAACGTCACAAAACATTTTTAATACCTAATATTCTCTGTCCAGTTAATACATAAATTAATTCACTCTCTAGTACCTACATAAATGAAGGTAGCCTCTATATATCAAAGCGTTTGCAAAAATTCAAGTTGAGCAATTTGTACATAAATTAACATTTTAATTTTTTTGTAGTAAATTTACTACAAATATATATTTCAAGTCGTATTTAAATTGCAAAATCGCATTTTTGAATATGTTTGAATCGAAAGAAAATATATTTGGAACACAAATTTTTAAATATTATATATTTCTGAGCAAATAAATTTTATTTGAAAATCAATAAAATATATTTGAAACGCATATATTAATATATTACAACAAAATATATTTTCAAACTAAATTTCTCAAATAAAGTAAGTTTAAGTACAAATAAAATTATTGAAATTTTTCCCAATACATTTTATTTAAACAAGATTTTCAAATCTTTTGCTGGCTTTCTCGAATTTAATTTTTATTTTTTTTTTTTGGTGTCCAATTGTAATTCCCACATATGATACCATATGCAGCATTGACATTAGTTGTCAATCCACCGAAAAATTTATTTTGATCCAAGATTATAGGATTTCATTATTATTTATTATTTTTACGAACATTTTAAAATTACTTTGAATTACTGAATAATATAACACAATTTAGGTATTTTCTGAATACTTAAATGCAAATTTTTTATTTGTTTCGGAAATAATAGTCCCAAATAAAAAGAAATTGGGATTCAACAAAGATTTGTTTAGAACAACATCTTCCCAAATATACAACTTTTGTGTGTACTAAATTTTATATGTTTAGAGTGTACCCTATATGTTAGTAAACATATATATGTTTCAAGCCGAATATGTTCGGGACAATATACTACAGATGCGAATTTTTTTCAGTGTGTAAATAATGCATTTAAATATGTCCCGAAACAATTTATTTACAGGAACGATGTTTTTTCTTATTCGAGTAACTGAGAATTCGTTTGTAAATTTATAAAGGCAAAGGGAAGAATTGCCATTTTATATATGTTTTAATTCAAATAAAATATATTTGTAACCAACATTTAAATATTTTATATTTTCGAACAAATACATTTTATTTGAAAATCAAGAAATATTAATATATTACAACAAGAAACGTTTGCGAACTGACTCTCACAATTAAAATATGTTGTGCCACTTGTTGCCAATCCTTCAATGCAATTTATCCTACCCATATCCTTATTAGATTTAAATTTTTATAGAATTTCACAAACATTTAACATTTCTACAAAATTAACGCTGAATTTCTTTAAAACTGAAAAAAGTATCTTTAAATTAATGTATCGATATATTGCCTAAATGATTAAATACAAATTGATCAAAAAAAAAATATTGGGATGGAAACATAATTTTTTTGAAAACAACATCCTCACAAACATATTCTATTTGTATGTGCCAAATATTATATGTTTTGAGTGTACCCTGAACTCATGTATGTTTCAAGCAGAATATGTTTGGGACTGCATAGTACTGACGCGATTTTAAATCAATCAAACTCTTGAAACCATCTCAAATGTGGTTCAAATTACATCTAAATATAACAAATATATTTCAATTTCGTACTAATGAACATTCTTAACAAGTAAAAAAGTGTCAGTAGGGTAAACCGACTAAGCTACACACTGAAAAATCCCTTCTGTAGTATATTGTCCCAAACATATTCTGCTTAAAAACTATTTATGTTTTGGGCACACTCTCTATAATATCTGGCACAAACAAATAGTATGTATTTGGGTATATAATGTTTTAAACAAACCTTTGTTTCCATCCAGTAACTTTTTTATTTGGGACTATTATTTCCGAAATAAAGATTTATTTCCATTTAAATATTCAAAAAATATATCAATACCTTCAACTTAACGCAAGTTTTATAATTGAAATCATATAATCTTGTATAACTATAAATTGATCGATAAATTGACAAGAAATGATGACTTGGAATAAATTAATAATGAGTGCTTTAAAACAAAAGTTAATGCAATTTTTAACTGTGATATAACTCGAAATCAAGAATAATTAAAACTGAAATACAAAAAAAAAGCAAGATCTTGAATTATTTTAAAAAAAATACATTTAGAAAAAATTTCTAAACAATAATTTTATTGGTTTGTAAACACATATTTTATTTGAGAAAGTTAGTTCGCAAATGTATTTTGTGGTAATATATTAACATATGTGCCAAATAAATTTTATGATTTTCAAATAAAATTTATTTATTCAGAAATATGTAATATTTAAAAATCTTTGTTCCAAATATATTTAATTTCTATTAAAATATAATAAAAACGGAGATTTCGCACCGTTTTTTTTTAATCGGGTTGGAGATGCCAGAACGTTGAAAACAATTACATACACGCTGAAAAAAAATCGCTTCTGTAGTATATGGTCTCAAACACATTGTACATATTTCGGAAAATGTTATTCTAAACAAATCCTTGTTTACATCCCAATATGTTTTTATTTGGGACTATTATTTCCGAAACAAATTTTAAATGATTGATTTGAACAGAAGTTAATGCTGCATATGGTATTGTAACTGGGAGGTACAATTCGAAACTAAGGGAAAATTTAAACTGATGTTATAAAAAGTCAGCAAAGGTTTTGAAAATCCTTTTTATATTTGGATAAATTCCTAAAAAATCATTTTATTTGTATTTAAACAAATATTTTATTTGAGAAATTTAGTTTGCAAATATATTTTGTTGTAATATATTAATATATGCGTTCCAAATATATTTTATTGATTTTCGAATAAAATTTATTTACTCAGAAATATATAATATTTAAAAATTGGTGTTACAAATATACTCGTATTTCCGTTCGATTCAATCATAATGTTGTCTGAGATACAAAATATGAAAATATTTAGATGACTGCTGCATAAGTTATGAGAATGTTGTGTTCGAATTAATCTCTCAATTTGTGTGGGTGGTACAAGAAGGGCCTTGACGAATACGCACTCCTATTTTGGGTTGAACAGTAGATACCTCAAAGAATTTGCACTATATCGTATTGTAAGAGTTTATGTACACTGGTATTAACGTTATGAACCACCCAATTTTGGTTAATTTGGCCAATTTGTGAGAGTGATATCAAAATGGGAGCAGCAATAATGCAAATATTTTACCGGACTTTAGATACAAAAAAAGCTTTACATTGCACAAAAGTTGAGGAGCCATGTCACCCAATTTTCTCAAGGTGATAGCGACAGATATACTAAATGTTACACTGTGTGGAATTGCAGAAGATTCGGATTCTAGTAGTGGAGTGGACCAATATGGCCTATATTCGAACTTAGCCTGAGATTGACAAAAATATTATGTCATACCAAATTTGAAGTTATTCCGTTACGCCTTACGAGGACGGAATAACTTGCGCACCAGCCAGGCAATCGGACGGACGGACGGACAGTGCTCAAATGACCTAAAATGCCCTAAAACGGATTTCCGCCGAACATACTTGGGATCTTAGGTCACTCTTTCAATGTGTTACACTTTTGGCCGGTAGCAAATGATATATACCCTCCTTCCTGTAATGCGAGGGGATAAAAATATATATGTATATTGTTCCAATTCCTTGAAATTTTTAAAAAATATTAGGGTCTTTGGCTGTCTATAAAATCCATGGTTACATGATTTATTGCAAATGCGTTGTTGTCCACAAGGCTACCATCATATACGAGTATGTACTAAAGTCAATTATGTTATCTTAAAAAAGAAATATATTGTATTCAAAACATTTGTGTCGTTCATTATAACCATGGTTTAACGTCATATTTTATGAAAAAAATGTTCGAAAAGGCAATGCTGTATTTGTAATTCAAAATAACATCTCATAAATGATCCATTAAACTGTTCTGTGGTTTAGTGAGTCACAATGTTTAACAAAATATAGTGTTCTTTTTATACCCTCCACCATATAAAATAGAGTGCATTTCTAAATTCCTGGCATATCGGTTAAAAACAGTAGGTATATCCTATACACCGCCATCAAGTCAAATTCGTATGTGAGCTTCATATGGGGCATTTCTGACATTCCACTGGATACGATTAAAAGCAACTTAAAGTACAAATGCTTAAATTTCAGCATGATTTGTTCAAAACCGCTTTCTCTAGTGTTTCAAGAAGTGCAGTCAGAAGGGACCTTTATTTGATGGCTATACCAAAACATGGCACGATGTGCAACATTTTTACTAGGTGCGATTTAGCGTAAAGTAAAAAATGCTTAAATTTCAGCATGATCGCTTAAAAAATGCGTCGCCTGAAAACATAGGCCGTGTGCTCCATTTTCACTACATGAAAAAAAGTAATTTTATGCCTATCGGTATTAAAAACTATGTGCCTATCTCTTTTCTTTTTAGGCGCTACAGAGAAATGCACAAAGTCACCTCAGAGTGGTGTCGGTATAAAAAAAACTTCACATGTACGAGTATATTACACAGTACAACACATGATTTTGGGACTCAATTCTGAGAATTGGACTTGAAAGTAGCCTCAAAAATATGAACTTCTGCATCATTCGTTTAGTCACGTTGGCTTTATTAAAAATATAATGGCCATACGATTTTTTTTACTCAGGGTGTATTTTTTGCAATTTTTCTATATTTTTTTCTCAGTATACCGTACGGTATATCTCTTTTGTGCCTGAAGCAAAGTTGTAGATATTTAATAGGAGAAATAAACGCGGAACAAACCTAAAAAATGAATTCAGTGCCTTAAAAAAATCGCAATTTCATCTATTCAACATCTACAACTTTGCTTCAGACACAAAAGAGATATTCCGTACGGCATACCGAGAAAAAATATATTATATATAAATATATAAAAATACAACTTGAGCAAAAAAATTAGTATAGCCATTAAATTATTAATTGAACGAATGATGCAGAAGTTCTTATTTTTAGGGCTACTTTCATGTTCAATTCTCAGAATTGAGTCCCATATCAATGAGCTGAAAAATGTTGTACTGTGTTATGCATTCGATCTCAATGTTCATTGCTCTTCTAATCTGTTCATGTCCGTGCTCAGTTCATTCTTCTTGTTTAAAGTACGTATTTCCTCTTTTCTTTCTGCTTGTTTTCAGCCAAAGCAGTAAATACAAAAACAACAACATACAACATCACAAAAGCCAAAAGACTGGCATATTTGATGGCATTCTCTTTCCTGCATTTTCCCAATGCAAACGACCCCATTAATAAGATCGAACAAAACCGTCCTCTACCACTTCAACAAACCCGATTTAAGCGAGCAAAGACAACAAACAATTAAGGGCCTAAAATAAAGGACATATTGTCTTTAAAAATATCGCCTGCAAATGTGTATAGTTGTATGTCCAAAATCATTAAAACTATCGACATGTTTCCGAAATTGCTGACAAATGTCGTTGGATCAATGAATTTTTCATTAATTGAAAGACATTTTACAAGACATGTAGTAAAATCAACATGTACATAATAATAAGAACAACTAAACATCAATTAAACGTAAGGTCAATTGCCCTTAAACGAAATAAAATTTCCTTGAAATGAAGCAAATTATATTAATTTTAATTAATTTTTGTTTTTCAAACAATTACAGAATAAATCCTCAGTTTTAGGCCTAGATTGTTTTACGTTTCAGCTCAATTTTTTTTCAGTGTGCAGTGAAGCATAATACTACTCTTTCACCAAAGGTCAGTTTGGACAATAACATTTTGATCTGCTAGCGTTGTGATATCATCTAATAAGATAATATTTTCATATACAGGGTAGTAATCACCTAATGTTCTTTTGCTGTAATTTTTTTAAAACATTGGGTAATTACTTTTGCCCCACCTTGATTGGGAGAATTCTTTTGCCCCAGCCTGTATTAGAAAATTTTAAGAAATAAATATAAATATTTTTATTTGTGTAAAGTGTTCAATTATCAGCGACAACATCTTTAAAGGATCTGTAGCTACCCTAATGTACATAAATATACAATTCAACTTACGTACACATACAATGATATGTATATATACAATGAAAGTGCGTCTGTGTGTGTATGGTATTTCACATGGTTGGTTGGACGTTTTACATAACTCTCCATTTTAATTTAAAAGAATCGTGGGCGAATGCTTAGTAGCATTGCATCGTTTCGTTAAGTTTTGTTTCGCTATTATAATCATTTTTGCACTCCTCGGGTGGTTTCAGACTCGACTCACAGCGCCCGTGGAAACGGCATCTGAGGCATCTGTTTTGTTGTTTTACATTAGCACAAATATTTTAATACGAGTAGTTTCATAGCACATTAGCAACAGCTTACGCGTCACCACACACAGACGCGCATTTTATGGAGCATCTGAACAGTTTTTTCACGTGTCCCCACAGGTCACAATCAGCCAGATGAGCCGGAGCCGGTGTTTCTATCGCAACTTCCTAATGTCACAGTGTCGCAGGGCAGAGATGTCTCATTCACATGCGTGGTCAACAATTTAGGACAATACAAGGTAAGTGATCATAGTAACAAAACGGGTAGAGAAAAATAATAATCCGCAAGGAGAACAAGTTAAGAAACTTTAAATTCACGACGGGCCCGGCCAGATAAGGTTTATTAATTAGGTTAAAAAGTAAATACATTCCGCCAATTTCCGATGAGATCTATGGTACATTGTGTCTTTTAGAAGTAAAATCGGAAGGTACCTTTATGTAAGGCTATATAACAAGTAAGGAAAGACAGAAAGTCGGGCGGGGCCAACTATATACTACCCTACACCTCCCTAACAATGCGAAAATGTGCATTGCGACAAGAATTTGGCTGTGTTCATACATGTAATAAGAAAACTCTGTCTGCCGAATTTCGTACTTATCGGATATAAAACACGCTTTCTACAGCGCTTACATGTCAAATCGGGTAAAAACATATATATGGGGGCTATATCTAAATCTGCACCGATTGTCCCTGAATTAGGCAGCGTTCATACATGTAATAAGAAAACTCTCTCTGTTGAGTTTCGTACGGATCGGATATTAAATACGGGTTCTACAGCGCTGACATATCAAATCGGATGAAACATATATATGAGGGGCTATATCTAAATCTGAACGGATTCTTTTCGAATTTGGTAGCGTTCATTCACGTTATAAGAAAACTCTCTCTGTCGAATTTTGAACAGATCGGGGGTAAAATACGGTTTCTACAGCGCTTACATGTCAAATCGGGTGTAACATATATATGGGGGCTATATCTAAATGTGAACGGATTTTCTCCGAATTTAGTAGTGTTAATTCACGTAATAAGAAAACTCTCTCTGCTGAATTTCGCACTGATCGGATATAAAATATGGGTTATACAACGCTTTCATGTAAAATCTATATCTAAATCTGAACCGATTTTCCCTTAAATTGGCAGCGTTTATACATATACAAAGAAACCTCTCTCTGTTGAATTTCGTACTGATCGGATATAAAATACGGGTTCTACAGAGCTTACATGTCACATCGGGTGAAACATATACATGGGGGCTATATCTAAATCTGAACTGATTTTCTTCGAATTTGATAGTGTTCATTCACGTTATAAGAAAACTCTCTCTGGCAAATTTCGAACAGATCGGGTGTAAAATACGGTTTGTACAGCGCTTAAATGTAAAATCGGGGGTAACATATATATGGTGGCTATACCTAAATCTGAACCGATTTTAACCAAACCAATAGGGATCTCCGTGGGCCTAAAGAAAGATATGTGCAAAGTTTCGTTGAGTTCGAACAATAGTTGCGACCTGTACTTTGGTTACAAGAATACATCTACAGACAGACAGACAGACATAGCTAAATCGACTCAGAAAGTGATTACAAATCGATCGGTATAATAAAATTCAAATTTGTGGTAAACCCTGTACCACAAATTTGAAAAAATCGTCAAAAAAACATAAATTTTTCTGGTAGAATGAGATCAATAATATGAAAAAATCAATACTATTTTTTTGAGAACTATCCAGGTTACTGACATACGAAAGAAAAAACCGAACAAATCAATAAATTCTGTCGATAACTACCTTGTGTCACTTGCATTCCGCTGTAAAAAATACGCCAGCACCTCAAAATAAGATGAAAACTTAACGGAAATTTTTTCGATATCTTGCCTAGTTAACGAGTTAAAGGACGATAACATTTGAAAAAATCATATTTTTTAAACGTCCGATAACTAAGCGAGATATCGGTAAATGTTCTAAATAAAACGTTCTTCTTGTTTTGAGGTGCTCTCTCAAAAATATGACATCAGATCGAGGGCATCGGATAGCATACTCTCCCATCATTACCCTGGGTGCTACATTTTCAAAAAACTCGTATAATTCGGTTAAAAATTAAAAGAGGTTAGTACCTTTAAATTTTAAATGATTATACTCGTATCAACCTATCTGAAGTATTGAATTCTGCAAAAAACTTCAATGGCAAAAATTATGACGAAATTGGCCCGTAATATCGAAACCGCCCATACAAAACATGAAGAGAAATGTACAATTGCACTACGCAACAAAAAAAATTTTTGTTAGACCTAAAAATTATTTTTTGTATAGATTGTGGCAAACTGTTTTATAAACTCAAAACCAAAAATATTTTTAATGGATACATTTTTTTTAAAAAAAATTTTTATTAAAAATACTATTATCGTCGAAGGTACCCTTAGTATTTGCACTATAATTTTTGGAGTATATGCCCGATCAGGTTGACTTATACGTTAAATTGAAGCTATTAATGTGGGCTACCAATGTTGGAAATATCTCTTCCTGGAAAAAAAACATAAAAAATAGAAAAAAAATCGAAAAAAATATTTTATTTGATTTTTTTAAATTTTCCATCCTAGCGAAGAAAATAATGTCTATTTGAAAAATATCTGTGGATAAATTTAGAAATTAAATCCCTTTTGGTAGAGGTGAGAGAATTTCAAAAAATCTTTTTTTTTTAATTTCTGTTTAAATAGCGATTTTATTTATTACTTTTATTTATATTATGTACATTTGAGTTTATTTTCATGAAAAAGTTTCATTAGAAGTAAATGTGAGTTCTTTGTTGACGTTTGTAGATTTCGGAATCGGTTTCTCTAATGAGGAACCAAATATAATCTCCCATCATTCTTTCATCACAGTGCCCTTGGTAACGCCGCTCGATGGACTTCAATTCTTGGTGAAAACTTTCGCCATGTTCGTCGGCTACTTACGTCGCCAAGATTCTCGGGGCAAAAGTTTAAATGAGAATGCAAGATATGAATTTTGAGGGACATATTTACACCTGTTGAAATACATAAAGCGAAAAATAAGTTGGAAGAATACATACATATGTGTTATATACATAAATATAAAAAATATATTTCTAATCAATTTTTTCATAATTTTTTAACGAATCATTAATCATTGTTTTATATTGCGGGCTTTTATTGGATCCAAGGAAATTTTAAACTACAAGCTTAAACGACCTCCATGCTGCAATTTCATCCGACGTCAAATATGATTCGAAGTTCACATCTTTCATCAGTTTCCTTATTTTAGGTCCATCAAAAACTCCTTCTTCGATTTTTTTGAAAAGAACGACTTTTAAATAAACTTTTTAAATATGAGAATGAATTGCCATCTTTCCTTAAGGCTTTTACAAAATTTGTAAAGAGCCCCAGCTTAATATGCAGTGGTGGCAAAATATCGGCTATCCCAGAGGCATAACATACCAACTACTTTTAAATCGCAACAACATTTCCAGTCATGTTCATATTTTATGTATTTTATCAATTTAGCCATTGTTTCGTATGATTCCTTAGTGTTGACAGCATGAGCATTGGGAATCGACGGTTCCTGATTTTCGTTGTGTAAAAGTACTGCTTTCAAACTTTCTTTACTGCTGTCAACAAGTAACCGCCAATCCTTTGAATTGTATTTTTGATTAAGTTCCTCGAACAATTCGGGAATGTCCTTGCAAAAGCATCTGTTATCCACAGTAGTATAAAATTGTTTGTAAGGTATATCACGGACTCTATAATATGTATGAAATGTTAACATCTGGGGCCAAAATATTGTTCTGTTTCATCCCAGATGCAAGTAGTTCTGCCTTATCTTTGGTCAGTTCCAAATTTCTCACTAGATCACTGAGTTGAAACTGAGTTAAAGCGATGACTTCTGACTCAAACATGAATCGCTCAGAGTTGAGTACTCAGTTGAACTTGGAAATGTTTCCGTAATTAGGCTGTTAGCTATACTTGGACACTTCCTACTCCAATCTATTAACTTAGACAAAGATAGTCCGTATCGTGAATGATTGGTTGTCTCCAAATCATTGTCATTCCAAATTGCACGTGATGTCTAAAATTAAAACGGTTTATTCTACAAAACATTGTAATACATTGATTTTAAAGTACTTATCGCATTCTTCCACTAGTCCATCGAGTAAGATTTACATGGCACGTATTACACAAAATACTAGGTGTCCACGGTTCGTTCATATTTTTGACTCGTATACCAAAATATTACACATATATTTCTTCTATTATTGTACTAAAGGCACGTCGATTTTTTTAATTACATAATTTCCGCAGATGTAGTAGAAATTGTCGGGATCATTTGAATTGAATTACACTAATTTATTATGTAGCTGACATATTGTTTGCTTCGAGCGTAGAAATCCAATATTTTCAAGGCTGCCGCGTACTACTTTGTATTGCGTACATATAATTTTACTACCCGATATACGACTGGGATGTACATGCCCCTAAACGGCGTAACTGAATGGTAACCTTATAAATAAAAAACCACAAATATTGTTGATGACCATCTACCTGAGCGGATCTCATCCAATATAGCTCTCACATTGCATATCATGTTTTATGGAGGGTTACGAACGGCCATCAAACCTCGTCCTCTCTATAATTTTATAATGTCCTAATAATCCTCATAAATCCTCATAATCCCCATAAAATAAAATGCAAGTCTCTTATATATCT
The DNA here is from genome assembly GCA_963930755.1 of Eudasyphora cyanicolor. NCBI lineage: Eukaryota > Metazoa > Arthropoda > Insecta > Diptera > Muscidae > Eudasyphora > Eudasyphora cyanicolor. The sequence continues at coordinate 100,975,888 of OZ005737.1, forward strand.
CTATCACATATGGCGAATTCAATATAAGCAAAAACATCATTTAAAAACGAAAAAATATGAAACAAGATTTTTTGAATATCACTAAGATTTACAAAATGGCTCATAACTTTTACATCTATCCATAGATTTTTTCAAATAGGCAGTGTTGTCTTCGTTAGCATGCTGGCTTTTTCAAAATGTGATAAAATACTTTTTTCGATTTTTTTCCTATTTTTTATGGTTTTTTTTTTGTACCAGGAAAAAGTGTTTTTTTTTTAAAAATCATTTTTTTCTCATATTTTTGGCGACTGTTACTAAACCAACGATTCTACGTGAGAGTGATATTTGCAGCTTATGTAGCCCTCATAATTTTTAATATTTTTTTCGTGTTTGTGACACCTAATTGCACCAGAAACTGTTATCCACATCCCTTGGACAAACATTTTTTTGCACAGTGTTATCAATAGGGTTTGTGCCAGACCAGAATGATGTGAAAGTGAATTCCAGCCACACCCTTAACTGTATGTGTGCAAACTTTCAGATTAATACTTTTACATGGTCTCAGTGGTCAAGAGGTCACCAAACACGTGGCGGAGAAACATATGCTTAATATGTGATGTATGTTCGAAATTTCGATACTCGTATAATCTGTTTAGTCATGAAAATATCCATCGTCCCTGTGCTGAGTTTCATTCTCATGATCATGATCCCATGATCTTTCCGACTTGGATGTTTTTTCTGTTGTTAGTACTATCAGCAGGTGTTATAACATAAAAAAACTGAAGTCCGAAATTTGTGTAATTTACGAGAAAAGGACAATTGCCAAATCCGAACCTGCAAAATTCTTGCGAATGTGAAAACCAGCACAGGGGCGCATAATTCAAAACCAGATCACGTGCATACAAATTGACCACACTCAAAAATAAAATTTTTTTAAATATATTATCACTGTAATTGGCAAGCGATATATTTCGAAAAGTATTTTAACAAATTTTTGGTCGTTTTTTTGTGTAGCTCCTATATATCGTCGGCTTAATGCTATTTTGTTCCATACGCCATTTTGTATGATCGGAGAAAAACGCAATTTATTGTTTGAGTAAAAACGGGACTGAAGAGTTACACACTTTTTATTCCATAGGGTTCCCAACAGTATTTGTATTATTCCCATGCATTTCTATGCCATTATATTCAAAAATAAGCAAGTTTTAACATATTTGGAAAAGGAATTTTGGTCCATATCCACTTTTATTTTAATATTTTTTCGTATTTGTATTACATGGACCACAAAAAGGGTCGGTGTGGAAGGACAGTAATTTACATATTGTGATAGAAAGAACGTAAAATACTGAGTCAAAAATATAGGGCGATAGAAAAATAGAGACATAGAACAAAAATATCATAATTATTTCCCGTTATTCAGAGTTAAATAAATTTACCCTGGCAATATCTCGGAAACTAGTCGAGATAGGAAAAAAATGATTGGAGATTCTGAAAGAGCATGCTTGAAACCCATATTATCAACTCTTAACTCAAAAAACACAAAAATGGCGTATGGACCAAAATAGCATTAAGCCGACGATATAGCATCTAACTTGTTGTGATTCCTACTGTTCTCATCTACTACATTTTTTTTGTGTTTTTCGGTGTTATTTTCTTTAGGTTTGAGTTATTTTGTGAGTTCACATGCTATCCATTGTGGAGGGTATACGAGTATAAGATTCGGCATGGCCAAACTTAACGCTCTTACTTGTTAGGATTTAAGCTCATAAGGGACTTTTAAAGTAGAGAAAGAGTGACCACAGTCTAGTGAGTACAAAAAGACTAGATTACACTATGCAACAAAAAAAAATGTTATGTCCTAGACCTAAAAATTATTTTTTTGTATAGATTGTGGCATACTGTTATATAAAATCAAAACCAAAATTTTTTTTATGGATTTCTTTTTAAAAATATTTTTTATTAAAAATACTATTATCGTCGAAGGTACCCTTAGTATTTGCTCTATAATTTTTGGAGTATATGCCCAAGCTATTAATGTGGGCTACCAATGTTGGAGATAACTCTTTCACTTAAAAACAGTGGTTTAGTAACAGTCATTAAACAAATGGGAAAAAGTAGATTTTATTAAAAAAAAAACCTTGGGCGAAAAAAACATAGAAAATAGAAAAAAATCGGTAAAAAATATTTTATTTTAGTTTTTAAAAGTTTGCATCCTAGCGAAGAAAATAATGGCTATTTGAAAAAAATCTATGGATAAATGTAGAAATTATGACCCCTTTTGGTAGAGATAAGAGAATTTCAAAAAATCTTTTTTTTTAATTTCAGTTTAAAGAGCGATTTCATTTGTTACTCTTATTTATATTACGTACATACATTTGAGTTTATTTACATGAATAAGTTTCATTAGAAGTAATTGTGAGTTCTTTGTTGACGTTTGTAGATTTCGGAATCTGTTTCTCTAATGAGGAACCAAATATAATCTCCCATCATTTATTCATCCCAGTGCCCTTGGTAACGCCGCTCGATGGACTTCATTTCTTGGTGAAACCTTTCGCCATGTTTGTTGCTTACGTCGCCAAGATTCTCAGGGCAAAAGTTTAAAAGAGAATGCAAGAAATGAATTTTTAGGGACACGTTTACACCTGTTGGAATACATAAAGAGAAAAATAAGTTAGAATGTTTTTATACATAAATATAGAAAAATATATTTCTTACCAATTTTTTCATAATTTTTTAACACATCATCAATCAGTGTTTCATATTGCGGGCTTTTATTGGATCCAAAGAAATTTGAAACCACATGCTTAAAATTTGAAACCACATGCTGTAATTTCATACGACGTCAAATATGATTCGAAATTTACTTCATTCATCAGCTTCCTTATTTTAGGCCCATCAAAAGAAAGACTTTTAAATAAACTTTTTAAATATGAGAGTGAATTGCCATCTTTCCTTGAGGATTTGAAAAAATTTTTAAAGAGCAGTAGTGGCAAAATAATATTTTCTTTTTGGACGAGAGGTTAGTATTTTATGTTGTTTTCACCCAATGTAATGTGTTTTCTTGTTGGCCATTTCTTTCTTCTGTAATGATCTTCGCGAGCACGGCTATCCCAGAGGTATAGAAACAGCAATAGTTTGTATATCCGCCTAGCATTCCACATAACATCCCAACTAATTTTAAATCGCAACAAATTTTCCAGTCATGTTCATATTTTATGTATTTTATCAATTTAGCCATTGTATGATTCCTTAGTGTTGACAGCATGAGGAATGGGAATCGACGGTTTCTGATTTCCGATGTGTAAAAGTACTGCTTTAAAATTTTCTTTACTGCTTTCAACAAATAACCGCCATTCCTTTGAATTGTATGTTTGATTAAGTTCCTCGAACAATCCGGGAATGTCCTTGCAAAAGCATATGCTATCCACAGTTGTATAAAATTGTTTGTAAGGTATATCACGGACTCTATAATATGATATGTTAACATCTGGGGCCAAAATATTGTACTGCTTCATCCAAAATGCAAGTAGTTCTGCCTTATCTTTGGTCAGTTCCAAATCTCTCACTAGATCATTGAGTTGAAACTGAGTTAAAAGCGATGACTTCTGACTCAAACTTGAATCGCTCAGAGTTGAGTACTCAGTTGAACTTGATGATGTTTCCGTAGGCTGTTAGCTATATTTGGACACTTTGAAATTTGTATTGTTTCTGAATGTGCAACAGGCAAAGTGACAGATTTTACTTCCAGCGAATGCTCTTTCCTACTCCAGCGAATGCTCCTTCCTACTCCAATCTATTTACTTAGACAAAAATAGCAGTCTGTATCGTGAATGAATGCTTGTCTCCAAATCATCATTGTCTCCAATTTCACGTGATGTCTAAAATTAAAACGTTTTATTCCACAAAACATTGTAGTACATTAATTGTAAAGTACTTACCGCATGCTTCCACTAGTCCATCGAGTAAGATTTACATGGCACGAATTACACAAAATACTAGGTGTCCACGGTTCGTTCATATTTTTACTCGTATACCAAAATATTACACATATATTTCTTCTATTATTTTACTAAACGCACGTCGATTTTTTTAATTACATATGTTCCGCAGATGTAGCAGAAATTGTCGGGATCATTTACACATTGCATTTTACTCATACTTCGAAATATAACTTTGTACAGAAAATCGACTTATCTCTTTAATGCGCTGAATTACACTAATTTATTAATAAGAAATTTCATTCATAAATGCTTCGAAAGTAGACACCCAATATTTTCAAGACTGACGCGTACTACTTTGTATTGCGTAGATATAATTTTATTACCTGTATATACGACTGGGATGTCCATGCCCCTAAAAGGCGTAACTGAATGGAAACCTCATAAATAAAAAACCACAAATATTGTTGAATGGCCCTCTATCTTAGCGGATCTCATCCAATATAGCTCTCACATTGCATATCATGTTTTATGGAGGGTTACGAACGGCCATAAAACCTCGTCCTCTTAATAATTTTATAATGTCTGACAGCAATCCTCATAAAATAAAATGCAAGTGCAATGTCTCTTATATGTCTCTCTCACATATGGTGAATTTAATATAAGCAAAAAAACATCATTTAAAAACGAAAAAATATGAAACAAGATTTTTTTGAATTTCCCTAACATTTACAAAACGGCTCATACCTTAGATTAGATTTTTTTCAAATATACGGTGTTTTCTTTGTTAGCTTGCTGGCTTTTTAAAAATGTGATAAAATAATTTTTCGATTTTTTTAATGTTTTTTTTTGTACCAGGAATAAGTGTTTTTTTTTAAATAATTTTTTTCTCATATTTTTGACGACTGTTACTAAATCAAATATTCTACGTGAAAGGGATATTTGCAGCATATGTAGCCCTCATAATTCCCTTTAATTTAAGGCATAACACTCAATCAGGCTTATACTTGAAAATTTATGGTCCAAATACTAAATGTACGTTCCATGAAAGCTGGAACTAAAAAAAAAAATTGTAAAAAAAAATTTCCCATACAAATTTTTTTAAATATTTTTTTTGTGTTTGTGACACCATATTGCACCAGAAACTGTTATCCACATCCCTTGGACAAAATTGTTGTTACATAGTGTTATTAGCTCTTACGGAATTTTTAAAAGCAGTGAAATAACGAAAATTTGTTTTTGGTCACTGCTACACTGAATACAATCTGAGAATTGAAAATTACTTTTGGCGCATATATTTGTAGTATATAGTTATTCATATTTACAAAGTTTAAAATTTATTAAAAACAATACTCAAGTTTTTGATACCGTTAGAACTAACCACTGGCAAAAAATTGCTTCATAATTAGCCAGAGGTTTATGCAACACTCCTCTCTATGCGTGTGCAATATTTCAGCGTTCTAGCTCTAGCAGGAGCCTCAGCGATCAAGTGGTCGAATATTACTTAGCGGAAGATCGGAGTACCCTATTTTAATTTCCGGTTCACCAAGTTTCAAGAAAATCGGTTCAGTCGTTTAGACGTAGGGTCCTTTCTTGAGCCAATACGAATAAACCAAGCGAAAAATCGTAAAAATTCGAACGTTTCATAATCCAGCTGTGTTGGGCGCGCAGTACAAATGCATTAAGTTCAATATCGTAAAATTTGCAAGATCCGTTAATTTCCTTCATAGTACCGAACGGATAAATTTTCGTTGCATAGTACTACATATTTTCAAAAGTTCAGGTTTGTTTCCTTAGCGCCAGAACTGGCCAAAATCCGATTCTGTGAAAAGTCCCGTGTTTACAGAACACTAGAGTGTATCCATATGCAAAATTGCAACTTGAGAAAATGTGTGAAGTGTCCCGTCCCTTTTAGTAACTCCCACACAGCTTATACCATTAATACCAATGCATAAAAATAATTGACATTTTGTACAGTGTAATGTTTTTATAGTAACTGCAGTCCAGTTAAAATGGTCGTTATTGCCACGTAGTTTTTGGTACCTCCCATTCTGCGCAAAAACTTATACGCTTATAGCGTGAGTACCAATGCACGAAAATACTACAAAATTTTGCGCAGTGTATCGCCTTTGATGTACCTATAGTCCTGTAAAAAATGTGCGTTACAACCACGCCCATTTTTGTAACTCCCACCCAAAATTGTCCAACTATACCAAAATTAAACAGCTCATAACGTTAATATACCAGTGCACATAAACGCTTATAATTCGGCACAGTACAATGTGTTTAAAGTATCTACTGTTCAGCGGAAAATAAGTATATTTGATAAAGTGGGGTATACCTTAGTCGGTTTAGGTTAGGTTAGGTTGAGAAGAGGAGGCGGTGAAATTCCACCTCATGTCCTTGGACATACACGTAAGCCAGTATTCGGCCTGTTGTGCGCTCTAATTGTTATTATTTAGAAAGGTCGGTAAGCTATTTTAGGAACTCTGTACTGTCGACATAGTCCTTAATTTTCTTCCAGTCTACGCCCCTAAGTTGGGTCAAGTCTGGTATAGCATCATTTCCTAAGAAACGTGATCTATTGTTGGCGAACGCTGGGCAGTGGCAGAGGAAATGCTCCAACGTTTCGTCATCCTCCCCGCATGCCCTACATATGCTGTCATCTACAACTCCTATCCTATGTAGGTGTGCTTGTAAGCATGTGTGTCCTGTAAGGACGCCCATGATCTTACTAATTTCTACCCTGCTCAATCTCAGTAAGGTCTTGGCCTTGTCCTCGTTTGGGTCACCCCACAAGACCTTCGTTGTCTTCCCAACGTTTTCACTATTCCATAGCGTGATATGGGCTTTCTTCGCCCATATTTGTAGTTCAGAACGCATAACTCTGAAGGGTTTTGCGTTCTCTAATGTTGTTGTCTGCAAGTCTCTGGCTCTAGATGCCAAGGCGTTTGCTTTCTCGTTACCCCTTACTCCGCAATGGCCAGGCACCCATATGATGCATATAGTGCCGTATTCGGAGTAGGCGTTAATCGCCATTTTACAATCTAAAACGGTCCTCGACCTCACCGTTCTAGACGTTATCGCCCTAATAGCCATTTGGCTATCTGTGAAAATATTCACCTTTGTTGGCCTTGTGTTAGTCCCAAGCCAGCTCACACATTCTGTAATTGCTCGGACTTCCGCCTGCAGGACTGTGTTATGGTCTGGCAGACGGAATAAGAGTTCGGTTTCCGGTTCTTCGATGTAAAGTCCTAGCCCCGTTCTCTCCCCTAGTTTCGATCCATCTGTATAACAGCAATTTCCAGATGTTGTCTGTACTACGGTTCCATCAATCCAGGATTGTCTGTCTGGTATCATGGTCTCACACTCAGCAACCATTGATCTTTCAGGTATTCTGTCGGATACTGATGATATGTCAGTTAAATCCACCGTCACTACCTCAGCTATCTTTTGATGATATGACACGTGATCGCTTTCGATCCATTCGCCCATCACTTTGAGCCTCGTCGCCGTGAGGGCAGCTTCATATCTAATCTGTATTTCTATTGGTTGGATATTCAAGATCGTCTCCAATGCCCTACTGGATGTGGTCCTCATTGTCCCGCTTATGCCGAGACAACACATTCGTTGGACCTTTTGTAATATCATTATGTTGCACTTATTCTTCATTGATGTCCACCACACTACTGATGCGTAAGTCAAAATAGGTCTGATTACGCTCTTGTAGAGCCATTGTGTCATACTTGGATTAAGGCCCCATTTTGAGCTAATGGCTCTTCTACATAGTGCCCAGCATATGTGAGCCTTGTTTGCTCGTTCTTCTATGTGGCACTTCCAATTTAGTTTCCTGTCCAGGATAACACCTAAGTATTTAACCCTGTTGGAAACTGGAATTGTTTTGTTTAGGAAATGTGGGTCATCATACTGACCAATCTTCGTTTTCCTTGTGAACAGACATATCTCTGTCTTTTCTGGGTTTACATTTAGACCTCTCGGTCGAGCCCAGTCATATGCAATTTTTAGAGCCGTTTCGGCCCTTCTACAAAGTTGATTAGGATTCTTCCCCTTCAGAAGTATTATAACGTCATCTGCGTAACAGACTGGTTTAAGTCCTTCATCCGTTAGTATCCTTAGGAGACTATTTATAGTAGTGACCCACAGGAGTGGTGATAATATACCGCCCTGTGGTGTTCCCTGTGCTACTCTGTCTCTTATTTTTATGTCGTGGGACCCACAATTTATCCATCTATTCCTTAGCATGTGGCTTATCCAGTCTCGGAGAGCCCGGTCCACCTGAAACTGGTCTAAGGATTGCAGTATGTCTATACATACTGCAAGTGTATACATCTTTCCATTGAAGGATTCTGCATAACTTGCCTTGCCGGGTTTAGGTATGAAAACTACCCTTGCCTCCTGCCAGGCTTTCGGTGTGTATGCGAATTTTAGACATGCTGTGAAAATGGCGGCTAGATGAGTTGATATGTAATCCACCTCCATCTGTAGTAGTGCCGGAAATATTCCATCAGGTCCTGGTGCCTTAAATGGTGAAAAGCTTCTTACGGCTTCTTTGACCATATGGTCTGTAATGATATAACTTAGTTGTTCCTCATTTTCACTGTAGTTCGGTATCTCAGTCTGGCCCGTCGTACCTTGCGGAAAATGGGTGTTCATCAAAATTCTTACCATCTCTTCGGTTGAGTCCACTCTTCTGCCCATATCGTCTACCATTGTTTCGGTTTGGGTTTTTGAGAGGAACTTTTTAATTTTAGAAACATCGTTAACGCTATCGACCTGTTCGCAGAATAGCTTAGTCGGTTTACCCGACTGAAACTTTCTTACTTGTTTATACTTTCGCTTCTTCGTGCAGGCTATCGAGTTCTTCTAAAGCAGCTTACGCGAAAAACTTTGGTGTGGTTGGCTTTCTAAACAGATCAAATAATTTTTAATTTTTTTTAGTACTTGTTGTGCCAACTTTCATAGTCTAATATATTACCTGATACCCTTTGGATTAAGGGTTTTAAAAAGGGTTATGCTACCATGCCTAAAAAGTACCCGTTACCTGTATACATATGTATTTAGGTTGAATTGTACAATTTTATATTATACATGTGTCCGAATAAGATTTGTGCCTACCAGCTAATTTCAGAGGCAGAAGCTCTCACATACGCAACCAATTTATGCCCGTAACTTCAACCAATAGGTAACTATGGATGCTAAATGCCATATAGGTATCTCCACCTATCAGATATTTTTTTATATGGAAATGTCATATTATCAACGACTTTAAAATACCAATTTTAATATACACTTTTGGTTTCTATGAACTGATTGTTATCTATTTGTTCAAATTACGGGCATTAAAATGCAATTATCAAACTATTATATGAAACTAATTTTCAGTCAAAATATTACAGAATAAACAATATATGTCTTATACCTTAAAAAAGAATAACGTAGCAGTGGGTTTCCACGGACATGCAGGTTATACAATTTCTAAAACCATTTTTTATTTAAATTTAAGATAAATCTATTTGAGTTTTGTAAAGGGGTAATCAAAGAGCATATCGATACCTCCATTCTAAACTATGCTAAGTGCAAAAAGTAGTTTGTGTGGAATTCCTTTATAATGCAAATCGAATGACCTGTACTGTTTTGTGAATAACTTTTGATTAGGTTGACCGATAAACGCAAAATTTTGACTGAAAATAATTTGGAATATTAGATTTATTGAATGTTTTCACATTCGAATTGTTCAGCTTTTTCGATCAACTCTTCCTTTCGAAAGAGAGGTTTTTGTGGTGTATTGGAAAAGATAAGACACTGCCACTTTGAAAGCCATGTAAACACATACCCATGGCTTTCCATTGTAAACTATGCTAAGTGCAAAAAGGTAGTTTTTCAAGAGAGGCGATCACAGTTTGATGAATTTTTAAAATTTGTGTGGAATTCCTTTATAATGCAAATCGAATGACCTGTACTGTTTTGTGAATAACTTTTGATTAGGTTGACGGATAAACACCAAATTTTGACCGACAATAATTTGGAATATTAGATTTATTGAATGTTTTCACATTCGAATTGTTCAGGGTTTCCGATTAACTCTTCCTTTCGAAAGAGAGGTTTTTGTGGTGTATTGGAAAAGATAAGACACTGCCACTTTGAAAGCCATGTAAACACATACCCTTATACGTATTTCAATCCTGTGCGGAGATATAAGGCCGGGTTAGGCATACGTAACCGTAATGTATCTTTACCGTTGCCGTAACGTTGCCCGTTTGAGCGATTAGCCAACGTTGAGAAAACGAGTCATATGTTCTGACAACAACACATAAGTAAACAAAAAACCCGCGATTTCTTTTTGTTTAGGTTTATTAAAAATTAAGTTAAAAAGAATGTTTATAAATTTGTATTTTTTAAATCTGTGCAGAATTTACAATAATAGTAATCAAGAAAATATCGTCGGATAAGATGGGGTGGACGTCCTATAAACAATGACTGGGCGAATGCCGGACACTATAATGCCTATGGCAGTTTTTAATTTGTTATTAACATTAATAATGTCTAACGGGACACTCAAGCTTACAAGCACATCTTCATCGCATAGGACTAGCAGGAAACGACGAATGCAGGGCATGCAGAGAAAACATCGAAACGATGGAACATTTTCTGTGTCACTGCCCGGCTTTCACACATGCAAGATCCCAACATTTCGGGTACGACATATTACCAGACTTGACTCATCTCAGAGAATATGACTGGAAGATACTGAGAAAATTCGTGTCTAGTACCGATTTTCTGTAACTCGTGAGGTATAAAAAGATCATAAATAAGAAGCGCACAACAGGCCGAACCACTGGCTTAAGTGTATGTCCATGGACATGAGACGTTTAAACGTCTCCTCTCTTCAACCTAACCTAACCTAACCTAACATTAATAAAATATGAGTTAACTACGCCTAAGCAACGGATTAGACCGGGAGAGAGACTAGCAATAACACCACTGTATGTCAAATATTGCTTTATCCTATGATTGACACATTGCCAATGATTTCACTGTGCAACAGTGAAAAAATACACGGACTTGACAGTATAGGTTCGATTCTACTATCAAAGGGTAGTATAACCCTATACTCGGTTTGGAGAAATTGGTTACCAATTTTGTTTTATGGGCCTCCAAAAATTCTGAAAATCAGTGGGCCCCTCGAAAAAGGTGTCATCAGCTTTTGTCCAACAACTAATTCCGACTTGGTGATACCGCTTAACTATGTTTGGCAATAATGTAGCTAAGAATATGCTGAACAAAGTTTCTTAGCATTTTTTGCGAAAAAAATTGTTTCCGGTCCCTTTTTTTTTTGAAAAAGTGAAGGAAAACAATATTTTTTTTCACTTTTTTCAGCATAACTTCCGGGGACTACAATTTTGCCAAGCATTGCTAGAGAAAAATTACGAGTCCCCAGAAGTTATGCTGAAAAAAGTGGAAAAAATATATTTTTCCTTCACTTTTTCAAAAAAAAGTACCGGAAACAATTTTTTTCGCAAAACATGCTAAGAAACTTTGCTCAGCATATTCTTAGCTACATTATTGCCAAACATAGTTAAGCGGTATCACCAAGTCGGAATTAGTTGTTGGACAAAAGCTGATGACACCTTTTTCAAGTGGCCCACTGATTTTCAGAAACTTTGGGGGCCCATAAAAAAATTGGTCACCAATTTCGCCAAACCAAGTATAGGGTTATACTAACCTTTGATAGTATAATCGAACCTATACTGTCAAGTCCGTGTATTTTTCAAAAAGTGTTTATTTGTTGCATAGTGTTTTCAACGAATGTGGGATATGCCGAATTGTGTGGGAATCTGCGATGCTAACTATACATTCATATCAGTTATTGTTGGAAGTTATGGCAGCCAACACGATGGGGGTATGTCCATTAAACTTTAATTTATTTATAATCTATTTTAATACAAACAATTTCCATTTCTTAATTTAAATTAAATACAGCTATATTCCAGCACTCTCCGTTTGGCCAATCAGTTATTTTAGGTACAGTACCTGTACTTCCTAGTAAATCATTATCGTCAGCATCCTCTGAAGCCTTTCCTCAGTTTTTTATTGGCGATGCGGCGTTTCCCCTGAGGAATATCCTTGGTCTAAGTCAACAACTTTAGACGAGGTCAGAGACAACATCCAACGCGAAATCGTCAACGTTCCGGTCGAAATGTGTCCAAGAGTGGTGAAAAATTGGGTCCAAAGAATAGATCGCTGTTGACGGGCTCGTGGTGGTCATATGACCGCAATTGAATTTCATTCTTAAAATGTAACATTTGCTTCACCTACCTACTACACCTGGAATTCGAAGTCTATATCTTAAATATTCTGTGTTTTATTAATATATAAAACTAGCTGGACCCGGTCCAATTCGTTGCCCCAGACTTCAGATTTCCGATGCCGTCCATTTATCAAAACATGGTTCATGTAGATAGCGACAGTAGGAATCTCGTTAATCTATTCGTAGGTACGGACAGTAGGAATCACTAAAAACATTGGTTTATATGGGCGGACCCACGCCCCCTCAATCAAGAACTTATAAAGCCTATGTCACCCTCTAGGCTTATCTGAACATTGCCTGAAAATGTCATCAAAACCGAAAAAAAAATTGTTGAAGATATCTCAATTTCACGCCCATTGATCCGATTCCTCCCAGTTTTTGACCAATCACGTAGACTACCACCAGATACATATGCACCAAATCCAGCACCCTCGCTAACAAATTGTGCAAGATATCTTAATTTTAAGATTTAGCTTATATGGACCGGGCACGCCCTTTAGTCCGATCCCGGCCATTTTTGGACCAATCACGTAGACTACAACCAGATACATGTGCACAAAATTACAGCACTCTCGATAAGAAATTATGCAAGATATCTTAATTTCAAAATTTGGCTTACATGGGCGGTGCCACGCCCTTTGGTCCGATCCCGGCTATTTTTGGAACAATCACGTAGACTACCACCAGATATATATGTTCAAAATTACAGCACTCTCTCTAACATATTGTGAAAAATATCTGAATTTCAAAATATTAATTATATGGGCGGTGCCACGCCCATTGGTCCGCTTCCACCCATTTTTTGACCAATTACGTAGATTACCACCAGATACATATGCACAAAATTACAGCACTCTCGCTACAAATTTGTGCAAGATATATCAATTTCAAAATTGGCTTATATGGGCGGGGCCTCGCCCATTGGTCCGCTTCCGCCCATTTTTGGACCAATTACTACCACCAGATACATGTGCACAAAAGTACAACGCTCTCGATAACAAATTGTGCACGATATCTTAATTTAAAAATTTGGCTTATATGGGCAGGGCCACTCCCTTTGGTCCGATCCCGGCTCTTTTTGGTACAATCACGTAGACTACCACCAGATACATATGTACACAATTACAGCACTCTATCTAACAAAATGTGCAAGATAAGTCAATTTCAAAATTTGGCTTATATGGGCGGTGCCACGCCCATTGACCCGATTCGGCCCATTTTTAGACCATTTTAGATCACGTAGACTGCCACCAGATACGTATACACAAAATTCCACCCATTTTTGGACCAATTACGTAGATTACCACCAGATACATATGCACAAAATTCCAGCACTCTCGCTAACAAATTGTGCAAGATATCTTAATTTCAAAATTTGACTTATATAGGCGGTGCCACGCCCATTGGTCCGATTCCGCCCATTTTTGGACCAATCATGTAGACTGCCACCAGATACATATGTACAAAATTAGAGCACTCTCGCTAACAAATTGTGCAAGATATCTTAATTTCAAAATATGGCTTCTATGGGCGGTGCCACGCCCTTTGGTCCGATCCCGGCTATTTTTGGAACAATCACGTAAACTACCACCAGATATATATGTACAAAATTACAGCACTCTCTCTAACATATTGTGAAAAATATCTAAAATTCGAAATTCCCGGCTCTTTTTGGTACAATCACGTAGACTACCACCAGATACATATGTACACAATTACAGCACTCTATCTAACAAAATGTGCAAGATAAGTCAATTTCAAAATTTGGCTTATATGGGCGGTGCCACGCCCATTGACCCGATTCGGCCCCTTTTTTAGACCATTTTAGATCACGTAGACTGCCACCAGATACGTATACACAAAATTCCACCCATTTTTGGACCAATTACGTAGATTACCACCAGATACATATGCACAAAATTCCAGCACTCTCGCTAACAAATTGTGCAAGATATCTTAATTTCAAAATTTGACTTATATAGGCGGTGCCACGCCCATTGGTCCGATTCCGCCCATTTTTGGACCAATCATGTAGACTGCCACCAGATACATATGTACAAAATTAGAGCACTCTCGCTAACAAATTGTGCAAGATATCTTAATTTCAAAATTTGGCTTCTATGGGCGGTGCCACGCCCTTTGGTCCGATCCCGGCTATTTTTGGAACAATCACGTAGACTACCACCAGATATATATGTACAAAATTACAGCACTCTCTCTAACATATTGTGAAAAATATCTAAAATTCGAAATTTGACTTATATGGCCAGTGCCACGCCCATTGGTCCTCTTCCGACCATTTTTGGACCAATCACGTAGACTATCACCAGATACATGTGCACAAAATTACAGCACTCTCGATAACAAAATGCAAGATATTTTAATTTCAAAATTTGACTTATATAGGCGGTGCCACGCCCATTGGTCCGATTCCGCCCATTTTTGTACCAATTACGTAGACTACCACCAGATACATATGCACAAAATTACAGCACTCTCGGTAACAAAATGTGCAAGATAAGTCAATTTCAAAATTTGGCTTATATGGGCGGTCCCACGCCCATTGACCCGATTCCGCCCATTTTTAGACCAGTCACGTAGACTGCCACCAGATACGTATACACAAAATTCTAGCACTCTCGCTAACAAATTGTGCAAGCTATAACATTTTTTAAATTTGGCTTGCATGGGCGGTGCCACGCCCATTTCTGCGATCCGGCCCATTTTTGGACCAATCACGTAGACTGCCACCAGATACATATGTCCATACATATGTACAAAATTAGAGCACTCTCGCTAACAAATTGTGCAAGATATCTCAATTTTAAAATTTGTCTTATGTGGGCGGGGCCACGCCCACTTGGTATATCGAAAATTCAAGTACCCTATTTAAACCACGACCCACACATGTACATTCTGTGAAAATTTCAAGAAGATCGGTCCAGCCGTTTAGACGTCTATACGGTACAAACAAACAAACACACATTCTTCTTTATATATATAGATTCTTATGTCCTTAATGGAAAACCCTTTACTTATGTCTATTTACACTGAAGAGGGACTCAGCCCAATCCAATCTCTATCTATAAATAAGTCCATGTGTGTAGTGACGCTTATATTGCTGTCAAATTAACCCACAATGAAGAAGATTGACGCAATAATTGTCTCGTACTGTCGTCAAAAGAATCCTGAAGCAGATTATAAATTTAATTTTTAATGGAGTCAGCCGCGATCTTCATAAAACTCACCTGTAACGCCCAGCTTCTTGCCAATTTGTTTCCAAGCTTCTCGCTTTTTTTCAGATGTCCTATATGGATTATATTTGTTGTATAAATACTCGTGCGACTACACCAATGAAATCAGTCTTTCATGTTTATTTGCACTTTTAAACAACAACTAATTAATAAATTATTTTCTTTACTTTTCACGGTGAACATAGAATTGTAATTGTAAACAACATGTAGTGTCAGCTGTTGTCAAATTGTACGTAAACGTCCAATTCTGATTTCAACAGATTCTGCCGTCCGTTTGCGTTTCGTTTCCGTTGGCTAATCGTTTACACTGATTTCCATATGACAGATTGAATCAGCTGATTCGTTACGCTACGGGGGCGTTACGGTTAAGTTTGCCTACTGGGCCTATAATCAGAGGGACTTATACATGACACAGTGTGAGCTTGTAGTTGTGGCGATCATCACGTGTATATATACCAATCTACAAAGAAATTTGCATATGGGAATTATATACCTACGAAGAAAGCGTACAAGTCACACAACCAAAGCTGCAAGCGAGACTTAAATTCACCATTTTCACCACCCACGTGACTGGTAAGGGTCGCCAGTTCGACACATTTGTCTCTACACCAATCGCCAGTAGATGGCGTGTATTCTGTGATTAGTTGGACTATTAGAAAGACTTTACTACATTTCAGTAAGCATAGTATTTTTTGTTGAATACCAAATTTTGTATTTTATTCGCCCATGTTCTGGAATTCACTTGTGGTGGCGAAGTGAGAAGTATTCACCGAGAGGTGTTCTGCAACTCACTTTCACCCCATTTCATGCAATTTTTTCTCACCATGTTTTCCATTGTGAGAGCGCTGTGAGTTCTCATTTTTTGGAAAGAATAATTATTGTAATCACAAATTAACTGTGCCGTGACAAAATTTGTAATGTTTACTTCTTAATTACAAGTTTCTGTACGATAAAATAATCAAATTAATTAATAAATTAGGTTTTATAAAATAAGTCCAAAATTGCGACCAACTTTTTTTCTTTTGTGATGTGAGTAAGTGAATTCTTGGCAAATCAGCTGATTTGGTTTGACTTCGAAAAATCAGAGATGCAAGATGTTTGTTAGTTTGAAATACAACCATTTTAATGCAGTAACCTCAAGGTTATTTGCATCGGATAATTTAATTTTGGTACAGAAATGTTATTCCATTTTAAAAATTTACTAAATTTAACAAAAACATAAGTAAAATAATTAAAATGATCGTCAATTTGCCTATTATGAACCGTGTGGCAACTCTACTTCCGCAAAGTGTCAAATGTTTGACGTCTATTAAAACGTAACAAAAACAACAAACATAAAACAATCAACACCAACTTGACAAAACAAAAAAACATAAAACAAAAATTGGACGGAAAATAACCAAAGGATTTAGATTTTACAAGATGTAAGTATGCTGAGCTTTTTGCTGAACCTAATTGTTCAAATTCATTGCATTACTATCCTACAGGTCCCCACGAAAAAATAGTTCTCACAATGAGATTTTCGTCCAGTTCATGGAGTTACACCCAGACTTGGCCATGGGCTACTCAAAGATGGATAAAGCAGAGCAGGATAAACTGTGGTCAGACCTGGCAACAAACCTTAATTCATGCGGACCTCAAACAAGAACGGAACATTAAATCCAAGCTTACACATAACAAAAGGGAATGTCGGGCAACAGGTGGTGGCCAATATAATAAATATGTAATGACACCTTTGGAAGAACGTGTTGCTGTTTTGTGGACCTTTATATGTGCGCGGATGGGATAAAGAACACCCAGAAATTAGGTGGCCCCAATAAAGAAAATATTGACGCCGATGCACCATCTATATCGCTTGCAAGTCGTATTAGGCCCAAAGAAACGTCAAGTGCAAAACCAGCAGAAAACTTGCCACATCATCAGCTGCAAATACAGTGACTGCATCAAAGCGTGTACGCAGCCACTCTCCTGATTTCGGCGATATACCCGATTCGCCAATTGCCTCTCCCAACGTTGAGCCACCCGCACCAAAGAGAAGGAAACCATCGGACGTGGAGGAGGAAACGAAAAATTTTAAGTGTGTTTCGGGTGGTATTAGTGCAATAAAGGAAGTGATGGTTGCCAATAGTCAAACATTAATAAGCATTGAAAATAAGCTAGATGAACTAGTCTCATTAAAAAAGGAGGAAATAAAAGAAAACAAAAGGCACCACATACAAATGGAGAAGCATTTGCTCACCCGAAATGAGCTGAAATTGAAGTCCATCGAGCTGGAACAATTGAAGATGGGACTTTAAATTTACAATATAGTTAATAAATACATATATATCTAATTGATCTCATAAAAGACTGCAGCAAATAAAATTTGTTTTGTATTTTTAGTTTATTCATTCTAAAGACTGTGTTTTATTGAACTATTGAACGTGCAATTTCGTCTCTTACTCGTGTGCCATCGGTACCACTACTTAATTGTTCCACATCTTCAATGTTGTCATCGTCAGGTATCGGAACTTCAGCATCCATAGGTAAATTAAAATGCTTGCAAATATTGTGCAGTGCGCAGCACGCATTAATAATTCTGCTTACTTTTGCTGGTTCGTAGTGGAGGGTCGCTTGTAGGCATCGGAAACGAGATTTTATGTTGCCTATAGTCCTCTCAACAATGTTCCGTGCTGAGCAGTGTACTTTGTTGAATTTGTGTTCACTGGAGTTATATGTAGGATTTCTATATGGCGTGATAAGGTATGGTTCCAAAGCGTAACCTCCGTCAGCTAAAAGCCAGCAATTTCGGGAACGTGCATACATCTCGGCGTAATGATTCTCTGCTATACCTGATTTCCATATATATGAATCATGACACGATCCAGGTCTAGTGCTGTCAACGGCCCGTATTTTCATTTCGTAGTCACAAACCTTAATAAAAAAAGCGTTTACACAAATAAATATAAATGAATGTGTATTTTTACTTACAATCATGGTATTTATGCTAAAATATCCCTTTCGGTTATAAAAAAGCGCTTCTCCATCTGGAGGTTTTATGAGTCGAACGTGAGTACCGTCGACACAACCAACAACCCCGGGAATTCCATGCTTTTGGTAAAAATGCATTTTTGAAGCACTGACTTCCGCCTGACTCATTTCCATTTACCACTTTCCACAATATTTTGCACAATGTAGTCCTTCCCATGCTTATATTTATGTCGTTTGCTACAATACCTTGAAAAGCGCTCACCGCAAGAAATCTCAAAGCTGCCGCCAATTGTATTTTTTGTGGTATTGATCCTGTGCTAATGAAGGGTGCAATTTGATCAAGGATCATT
Source organism: Eudasyphora cyanicolor (assembly GCA_963930755.1). Taxonomy (NCBI): domain Eukaryota; kingdom Metazoa; phylum Arthropoda; class Insecta; order Diptera; family Muscidae; genus Eudasyphora; species Eudasyphora cyanicolor. Next base: position 100,994,708 of record OZ005737.1, read on the forward strand.
GAAAATCCGTCTTTATTAAGCCGGTAAAAAGCTATAAAACATTTAAAGGCATAAATTATTATGTTAAACAGATTAACGACACTTAACTTACCACGAATTTGAAATATCCATTGGATTTGAGTAGTCACGCAAGTGCCGCCTTGATACGTTCCTCAAGAACTTCATTTCTTAAAACTTAAATCCCTAATGGCTAAGAGAAAAGCTAGTGGCATATTTTTTGTTGTGTTTTTTATAAAATATAATTAATAAATCTTCAGATTTTCTTTTTTAATTTCTTGTCTGATTCTTCGCGAGAATAAATTGTTTTGTTTACGTTTTTGTCTGCAAATTATGGCTTTGCAGACAAAAACATATGTTTCGATTTTTTTGAGCAGAAGTTCGAAAAAGAGAATTCACGTGAGAACCAGAACACCTCTCCATTCGTTGGGTGAAGTGAATTTGTGAAGTGAATTGAATATTTGGCGAGAGCCAGAACAGGGCTGATTATTTAGAATTCATTAACACTACGTGTTGAAGATGAACAATTTCTATCTAATTGTATTAGGCGGGCTGATCCTATTAATTAAATATTTTTAGAAGTTTTTTGTTAATGAATATTTAGAAATTAAAAATGAAATCTCCCTTAAACTATGCTAAGTCGACTTAGCATGTTTTAGAATGGAGGTATCGAATTTTCCATCAAAGTTTGAAAATAGTGAAAAAATTGATAGTTTTTAAACAGTAATTTACCTGGAGAAATCAAAACAATCATTAATTTTTTATGATTATACATTTAATAAATACGTCAATCAATAGAAAGAAAAAAGACAATTCGTTACTAGTTTTCGTGATATTACACCTGAAATCGGACCAAATTACCTAAAAATTTTAATTTTTTTGAAAACCGAAAATCGGACAACTTTGAGCGGTTATAACTTCTAAACTAAAAAAACTGGCATTATTAAGGATAGCATATTTGAAATTCTTGAACATTTTCCTATAAGATGGATTCATTCAAAATATAGGCGCACATGAACATTTTGAGTTTTGCAACCCGTTTGCTCTATCGGCGCCACAGTGGAGCGTCTATGAACTAAAAATATGCAAACTGGATATGATTATTGTTGTCCAAAGATTTTTCGTTAGAAAAAATATAAAACTTTTCGAGAGGTTATTCATTTTGTGTTTTACTCACATTTCTTTACCGTAATACACTTTGAATTTAAAAATATATTAAAAGGGATAACTTAATATGTTTACATCAATAATAAAACAGCTTTCAGTTTTCAATTTAAATTTACGCCAGTTCCTCAGAGTGCGTTGTTTAAACCTTGAAGTTTCAGTTATAGATTCTGGCATATTTGGCAGACCCAAGCATAATGGCTGCCGCTACACCAAACGGGTACGCAATGGAGTGGTCTTAACATTTTAAATTTAGACACGCTTATGATCGGATCGAAATATGTGGCACAACAATTTGCGTGTAGTTATCTCAAATTGCAGGAAAATAATATTTTTGCATGGTTTTCTTTTTCCGTCTACTAAAACCGATGTACAGTCTTTCTTGCTAGGCATTACTCTGCTGTATTCACTCGACTCGTAGAACCTTTACCAAATTTGACGTATAAATTGTTAATGGCGATCTGCCCTTTTTGGTATTTAGTTGAGCAGCACATTCCGATTTTACTAGTAATTTTAAAGCAGTTTCAGTAATGTATTTACAGACATTCAATAAATTTCGAACCTTATATGCATTCCAATTGTAAGAAGCTGGGTTTTTCTGCGTTATTGGTTATCTTTGAAATAGTCGTCTTGATCTCTGAGTGTTTAATAATTTAATTTAAAACTGTACTTTGAATAACAAATTCGTCTGAAAAACGATGTTATTTAAAAACGATTTTTACCATTAAAAATCATAAGCATTTTATTTACCTCCAATACAGATATATCAGTTTCAGAAGACATTATATAATTGCTGGCGTAATTCGAGCAATCCGCTATAACTTCAACTATACGACTCTCTCTTGCCCAATTGTCTTCTTCGTCTCGCATTGTGTGGGCAATGCATGATTGCCATGTTGCAAAAAATTCGTAGCCATACAGTCGGCCATCCTGTCGACACAATCGACCTCGGTTGGAAGTAGGTTCGGTTCAGATTCGTCCTCGCTGTCGTCATAATCCTCTATCTGTGGCAGAGAACACCACGGCTTAATTTTGTCGGATGAATATACTGATGTATAATGACGTTGTTTTCTAGTTCATCCTGGCAAATCTTCGATGACGTACCTATCCTTTTCCAGCACTTGTGTAATGATGACTGGACCTTTGTAGAGTGTTTCGCATCTTCACGTCGTGCATCAATTCTTTCAGCCTCTTCGTTGCGTATTTCTTCTAAACGGTCGTTGTCAATAGATTCGCTATTGTGTAAAGATAGTACAAGTTTATTTTGTAGAATATCTCTCGGATGAAACCCAAATAGAAGTAATTATTCGTGTTGGTATTCCAAAATATTCGGTACATTCGTTAAGAATAGTTATTACGTGTTTAGTCGCCGTACTTTTCACGGCTCGAATTATCGTGTACTTCGTAAAAGCATCAACAATGACCAAAAGGTGTTCGTTACGTTTGGAGCTTTTCGGGAAAGGGCCCAAGTGATATATATGGATAGTTTGGAATGGCACTGGGTTAACGTTGTCATAATGGTACTCGCGCCGTCGTGTTTACCGTAGTTGCGTCATCGCAAGGCTTTCGGAGCCACCCAAAGAAGTTCATCTTTGACTTTCCGAAATAGTCGTCCGTGATCGATTACATATTCGGTACAAATCGTTTTGTCTCGTAATTTCAATTTGTCGACAATCGCTCAGATGTTTTCGTCCTGTAGTTGCATCGAAAACAACCAGTCGCCCTGGCTTATGACCGTTTTTTCAATTCTTAATGACGCTGTATCTAATTCTCGGGCTTCTTCATACGGTGCTCGGCTTATTGCATCCGCATGTTGCATTCGCTGACCTGATCGATGTTCGATTTTAGCGTCAAAATCTTGGATCCTCAGCCACCATCTTGCGATTCTCGGTATTAATTATTATTTTTGCATAGTCGTTCTAATAGCGTTGCAATCTGTGACGATTGTAACTGGTTTGCCGTAAACGTAGTAACGGAAGCGTTCAAAAGATTCTACCACAGCTAACGCCTCCAATTCATAGCTATGATAGTTTCTTTCGTCGTTGGTTGTTGATCCTCGTTCTGTAGTAGCACCCCTGCTAGACCTATTGCGCTGGCATCAGTATGAATCTGATGTTCCGCGTTAGTTCGATAACCCACTATTACCGGTTTCGTTGTAAGGTACGTCTTTAGCTTCTGAAACGCTTCTTTTTGCTCGTTGTTCCACTGGAATTTGCTTTCCTTCCTCAGTAGAAGTCGTAACGGTTCGGAAATTATTGCGTAGCCGGGCACGAATCTTCTAAAGTAGCTACTTAAACCCAAAAATTTTCGTACTTCGGTCACGCTCGTAGGTGTTGGAAATTCCTGGATTGCAGCTATCTTTATTGTACCTTTCATAAATTCGCATTTTTTGAAGTTAATCGTGAGGTTCAGTTCGCGCAAAACAGTAAAAACTCGTCGTAATTTCTGGACATTTCGCTTACGTTGTTGCTACCAGCTACGATATCATCCGTGTAATGAAACATCAGTCGTTGAAAAACCGATGGTGCGTTCTTGAGACAAAACGGAATGCGTTTGAACTCATAAAGTCCGTCAGGCGTTACAAATGCCGTAAATCGTCTACTATTTTCCTCAATTGGAATTTGGTAGTATCCGCTATTTAAGTCTACGAGTACTATAGGACTTGCATATTCAGATGTTGACTTTTGTATAATATCATTTGTTTGTAAGTCGTTAATCATTTTACTCACCGCAGCTTTTTTCGGTTCTGGGAGTCGATATGGCTTTGATGCTATTGGCTCGGTTGTTGTTAATTCGATTTTCATTTGAACAACATTCGTTAGACCGATTTCGTTAAGTTCGTTACCGCAGACGTCTCGATATTCGATATATTGATGACATTTCGATAGGTGTTCGTTCATTTATGTTGGTCGTAGGCACGCTTACCAAGTCAAATCGTCGTTCGTTATTGTCAACTATTAGGCGTATGTTGTTATCCGTGAAAATGTCGTTTCCGATAATTAAATCTGACATAAAGATGTAGTCATCCGCAAAGTAGATATCAATATTAAGCTCATCGTCGATGTCTAATTTCACTTTGATCATTTCGTTAAGGACACGTGTGCCTCCGCAAACTCCGCTAATACGTAAGAAACAAGGTTATCGTTCGTTGGATATTTTTGTCGCCTTTGATTTACGAATCATACTACATTGACTACCAGTATCAATAAGAGCATAAAATTCTTCGCCGTTGATCGTAACCCGTTTATCGTCGACATTTCTTTGTACCCTGTTTATAGTCCGTGGATTTTGCTTGTCGCAGTTTTCGGGTGAACCTTTAGGATGAACTCGTTGACAATCTTTAAATCGCGCTCGTCGTTGTGGTTTTGGACAAACACTTGACATGTGACACGTTTCAGAACAGTTAAAACGAACAATAGGTTGTCGTTGCGTTGATGTTCTGCGTATATTATCGTCAGAGATTTTTCTAGCTTTTTCGTTGCCGTTATCGTTGTGAGTACGTTTCGTTGTTGATGTCGTTTTCCTACCAGCTGAGCAACTTGTCATATTCACCAAATAATGCTCCAGAGTTTCACGCATTCTTGAAACGAAGTGCCGCGATTGCAATCTGTAAATCAGCATGTTTCAAACCCTCGCGAGTGTATCTTATAATCTCCGATTCGCTCAAGCTATAACGTCTACTCAAAGCTGTTATTCGGAAACAGTACTCGGTAATAGATTCCCCATGTCGTCGTGTAGCGTTTGTCATTTTAAAGTGTACTTCAGCTTCGTCCGGTCTCGTACCAAACTTATCCAAGTAATGGCAAATTCAGCCGACGCATCGAGCCACAATTTAGCAGGCCCTTTAAGCTTGCTATATACCGCCAATAACACGTACTTATCTTCCCTGTCGATAAACTGATCGACACTAAATACCGAATTTTTCGTTGCATCATATTCAGGAAGAGTATCGGCAATTTCTTTGACACTGTGTACATTACGATTTCAAATATCTTGATTTTGCGACGTTGTTGGTGTTTCGTTTACCCGGGTTTTTTGCCGCTCATCGTGCCGATTTGTGTTCGCTGTTTGTTGTTGTTGTATGACTAAAAGCATACTTTCCATCATACTACGTAGCTGATCAATTTGAGTCTGTACCGTGGACTCATCATCAGAATTGCTGTCACTTTCAAAGTCTATTTCTTCGCTATAAGTCGCTTCAATAAGACGTTTCACCAATTCTGGATTATTACCACTTATTGGTAATTTACGCGCACTAAGCAATGATTTTATTTGGTTCAGTTTCAATGATTCTATTCGCCGCATATTGAACATGTTTACGTTACGTTCTTCTAAAATTATATTCCGTTATTTTGTTTTTTTCATGAAAACAATTTCCATCGCGTTCACGTTATCGTTCAATTACAATTTAGCAATTACACTTTTGAAAAATAGTGTTGCATAAACATCACAATCCGTTGCGTATTAATTATTAGACGTTCGTATCTCAGTTTAAATCAACGTTCGATTAATACTCGTTACGTTAATGTATGTTAGATCTGGTTTTTTCCGTCAAATTGCGTTCTTTTCTCGTTAGTTCTCTGATCGTTCAATTAATATCAGTTACGTCAATATTCGTTAGATTTCGTTTTTCGGTACGTTATTTTATATTAATATACGTTATGTTGTTAGCCGTTGCGTACATATAGACTTATTAGACGTTCGATTAATACTCGTTACGTTAATGTATGTTAGATCTGTTTTTTTCCGTCAAATTGCGTTCTTTTCTCGTTAGTTCTCTGATCGTTCATTTAATATCGGTTACGTCAATATTCGTTAGATTTCGTTTTTCGGTACGTTATTTTATATTAATATACGTTATGTTGTTAGCCGTTGCGTACATATAAGTCGTTAAGTCGCGTCACGTTAGAATTTAAGCGTTTTCATTTGACCGTTAATTTTTTCTTGGGTGTGTATATTCGAGCCGCGTTATATTCTCCATATCCACACGTCACTACACGTACATACGTATGTATATCTTCCTTCATTTGTACCAGGGATGGAAATGTCAGTACTTTAGTACTTTTTTCAGTACTTTACCACTTCCAAAATTACCGAAGTACCCCCACCGCCATTTCAGTACTATTTGATTCTGCTGAAGTGAGTCCTTACAGAATCCCTTTTTTATTTCAATAATAATCAAACGAAGTTAAATTTATATGGAAGTAAATATTTAAAGTTTAAAAAATTATACACCGAAATTGTGAGGTAGGCGTAGGATATATATTTTTAATTCATTTATTTTCTGAAAATGGGATTTGAGTATATCAGAAGAATATGCATTTTAAAGAAGTTATTAGAATTTTTGTGAACCGCTTGCAGCTATTTGAAGTTTTGTTTCAGAATAGAAGAGCACTTGACAAATTCATAATTCTATGAAATGATTTTATGGAATAGTTATAATTGGAATGTATTTTGAAAGACACGTTATTACATATGTTTTTATAGTTATGGAGCAAAATCATGTCATACATATATCGTCATTTGAAACGAGAAAGGGCCTATCATCATATTTGAAAATTTTACAGGAGAAGCAAAAAAACTAAATAAAATAAAAAATATTGTCGTTAGAAAAACGGGGTTTTTAGGATAATACCTAACCATTCACACAAACATGATTTTAAATTTGTTTGTGAAAATTGCGTGGAATATCAATTTTTAACTATAAATAAAAGGAAATAATTTGTTTGAATTTTCCTTTAGTCATTAATTAATTAATTTAATTATATTTGCATTAAATTAATATTATAAAAGAAAAATTACCTTTTCAACTTAAAAAGTACCATTTGTACTTTTCGAGAAACCGAATTTTCCATCCCTGCTTTGTACTGTTTTTACACCGCATTCTCAATGACTTGACACATTCATTCGTTGATTGTGTTTGCTTCTGTTTCTTTACCGCGCTCGCTCTCACTCATGTGGTTATTTCTTAAACACTCTTACAAACGCACTCTTGCTCTCTTCAACGTTTCAAAACACACGCACTTCGCTGCTACGCTCGATAGAATTATCTGGATTCGTTAATGATCATTAGATCCCGTTATGCTTGTATGTATATGCTTTTTCTTCTGTTTTGTTCGTAAATGTTCACATCGATGCTGTGTCTATGCGAGCAGGCGTAAGTAAGTATACTTAACAAAATTTTGTAACGTTTGTGTCAACAAATCTTTTCTTCTTTGAGCTTGCACACACTCACTGGTCTTGCAAAAATTCGTTTTGTCGTTAGGTCAGGTTCTCAATCCCATTTTCTGAACTATAAGGAATAAATCGATTCGTCCTCACTTCTGATTTTAATAAAAACTTAGATATTTATTTAGTTCATTTAATAGGTAAAAAATATAAAAAGATTAAAGTTAAATAAATGATCAGGATGGTCCACACACGTCCGTTCGCTACAACTTCAACTATACGACTCTCTCTCTTGCCCAATCGTCTTCTTCGTCTCTCATTGTGTGGGCAATTCATGATTGCCATGTTGCAAGAAATTCGTAGCTTTACACAAGGTTATAATTCAGCATTCCACAGAGTCACTTTTTTAATTTTTTTTAGAACATTTACATAATTTTATCATCCCATCGCCATACAGAGGAAGCTATACACAGAAAGAACAAATTGAGTAATCCGTACTTGAATCAAGCCGTAGCGGTGTCAAAAGTACGGTAAGTACGGATTTTCTAAAACCACGTACAAAATACTTGAATCAAGCCCTGAATTCTTAATCATAGCGCACATAAAGCCTGATAAGGCTTGATTTTAAGCCGAAATATTCTTATTTCAAGCATAAAGCGATTGATTTAAGAACCTTGATTTAAGCCTGATAATACTTGATAAATCAATCAAGCCTAACCAATACTTAAATCAACCCTGATCAGTTCTTGATTTAAGCCTGATCATACTAGATTTATTGTGCTTTCGTTCGTTTTGTTCCTATGTACCGTTTGTATTAATTTTTTGCCACTGCATTGCAAAGAATGCAATTTCTTTAAAATGGTATGTCACGTTCGATTAATACTCGTTACGTTAATGTATGTTAGATCTGGTTTTTTCCGTCAAATTGCGTTCTTTTCTCGTTAGTTCTCTGATCGTTCAATTAATATCAGTTACGTCAATATTCGTTAGATTTCGTTTTTCGGTACGTTATTTTATATTAATATACGTTATGTTGTTAGCCGTTGCGTACATATAGACTTATTAGACGTTCGATTAATACTCGTTACGTTAATGTATGTTAGATCTGTTTTTTTCCGTCAAATTGCGTTCTTTTCTCGTTAGTTCTCTGATCGTTCATTTAATATCGGTTACGTCAATATTCGTTAGATTTCGTTTTTCGGTACGTTATTTTATATTAATATACGTTATGTTGTTAGCCGTTGCGTACATATAAGTCGTTAAGTCGCGTCACGTTAGAATTTAAGCGTTTTCATTTGACCGTTAATTTTTTCTTGGGTGTGTATATTCGAGCCGCGTTATATTCTCCATATCCACACGTCACTACACGTACATACGTATGTATATCTTCCTTCATTTGTACCAGGGATGGAAATGTCAGTACTTTAGTACTTTTTTCAGTACTTTACCACTTCCAAAATTACCGAAGTACCCCCACCGCCATTTCAGTACTATTTTATTCTGCTGAAGCGAGTCCTTACAGAATCCCTTTTTTATTTCAATAATAATCAAACGAAGTTAAATTTATATGGAAGTAAATATTTAAAGTTTAAAAAATTATACACCGAAATTGTGAGGTAGGCGTAGGATATATATTTTTAATTCATTTATTTTCTGAAAATGGGATTTGAGTATATCAGAAGAATATGCATTTTAAAGAAGTTATTAGAATTTTTGTGAACCGCTTGCAGCTATTTGAAGTTTTGTTTCAGAATAGAAGAGCACTTGACAAATTCATAATTCTATGAAATGATTTTATGGAATAGTTATAATTGGAATGTATTTTGAAAGACACGTTATTACATATGTTTTTATAGTTATGGAGCAAAATCATGTCATACATATATCGTCATTTGAAACGAGAAAGGGCCTATCATCATATTTGAAAATTTTACAGGAGAAGCAAAAAAACTAAATAAAATAAAAAATATTGTCGTTAGAAAAACGGGGTTTTTAGGATAATACCTAACCATTCACACAAACATGATTTTAAATTTGTTTGTGAAAATTGCGTGAAATATCAATTTTTAACTATAAATAAAAGGAAATAATTTGTTTGAATTTTCCTTTAGTCATTAATTAATTAATTTAATTATATTTGCATTAAATTAATATTATAAAAGAAAAATTACCTTTTCAACTTAAAAAGTACCATTTGTACTTTTCGAGAAACCGAATTTTCCATCCCTGCTTTGTACTGTTTTTACACCGCATTCTCAATGACTTGACACATTCATTCGTTGATTGTGTTTGCTTCTGTTTCTTTACCGCGCTCGCTCTCACTCATGTGGTTATTTCTTAAACACTCTTACAAACGCACTCTTGCTCTCTTCAACGTTTCAAAACACACGCACTTCGCTGCTACGCTCGATAGAATTATCTGGATTCGTTAATGATCATTAGATCCCGTTATGCTTGTATGTATATGCTTTTTCTTCTGTTTTGTTCGTAAATGTTCACTTCGATGCTGTGTCTATGCGAGCAGGCGTAAGTAAGTATACTTAACAAAATTTTGTAACGTTTGTGTCAACAAATCTTTTCTTCTTTGAGCTTGCACACACTCACTGGTCTTGCAAAAATTCGTTTTGTCGTTAGGTCAGGTTCTCAATCCCATTTTCTGAACTATAAGGAATAAATCGATTCGTCCTCACTTCTGATTTTAATAAAAACTTAGATATTTATTTAGTTCATTTAATAGGTAAAAAACATAAAAAGATTAAAGTTAAATAAATGATCAGGATGGTCCACACACGTCCGTTCGCTACAACTTCAACTATACGACTCTCTCTCTTGCCCAATCGTCTTCTTCGTCTCTCATTGTGTGGGCAATTCATGATTGCCATGTTGCAAGAAATTCGTAGCTTTACACAAGGTTATAATTCAGCATTCCACAGAGTCACTTTTTTAATTTTTTTTAGAACATTTACATAATTTTATCATCCCATCGCCATACAGAGGAAGCTATACACAGAAAGAACAAATTGAGTAATCCGTACTTGAATCAAGCCGTAGCGGTGTCAAAAGTACGGTAAGTACGGATTTTCTAAAACCACGTACAAAATACTTGAATCAAGCCCTGAATTCTTAATCATAGCGCACATAAAGCCTGATAAGGCTTGATTTTAAGCGGAAATATTCTTATTTCAAGCATAAAGCGATTGATTTAAGAACCTTGATTTAAGCCTGATAATACTTGATAAATCAATCAAGCCTAACCAATACTTAAATCAACCCTGATCAGTTCTTGATTTAAGCCTGATCATACTAGATTTATTGTGCTTTCGTTCGTTTTGTTCCTATGTACCGTTTATATTAATTTTTTGCCACTGCATTGCAAAGAATGCAATTTCTTTAAAATGGTATGTCACGTTCGATTAATACTCGTTACGTTAATGTATGTTAGATCTGGTTTTTTCCGTCAAATTGCGTTCTTTTCTCGTTAGTTCTCTGATCGTTCAATTAATATCAGTTACGTCAATATTCGTTAGATTTCGTTTTTCGGTACGTTATTTTATATTAATATACGTTATGTTGTTAGCCGTTGCGTACATATAGACTTATTAGACGTTCGATTAATACTCGTTACGTTAATGTATGTTAGATCTGTTTTTTTCCGTCAAATTGCGTTCTTTTCTCGTTAGTTCTCTGATCGTTCATTTAATATCGGTTACGTCAATATTCGTTAGATTTCGTTTTTCGGTACGTTATTTTATATTAATATACGTTATGTTGTTAGCCGTTGCGTACATATAAGTCGTTAAGTCGCGTCACGTTAGAATTTAAGCGTTTTCATTTGACCGTTAATTTTTTCTTGGGTGTGTATATTCGAGCCGCGTTATATTCTCACGTCACTACACGTACATACGTATGTATATCTTCCTTCATTTGTACCAGGGATGGAAATGTCAGTACTTTAGTACTTTTTTCAGTACTTTACCACTTCCAAAATTACCGAAGTACCCCCACCGCCATTTCAGTACTATTTTATTCTGCTGAAGCGAGTCCTTACAGAATCCCTTTTTTATTTCAATAATAATCAAACGAAGTTAAATTTATATGGAAGTAAATATTTAAAGTTTAAAAAATTATACACCGAAATTGTGAGGTAGGCGTAGGATATATATTTTTAATTCATTTATTTTCTGAAAATGGGATTTGAGTATATCAGAAGAATATGCATATTAAAGAAGTTATTAGAATTTTTGTGAACCGCTTGCAGCTATTTGAAGTTTTGTTTCAGAATAGAAGAGCACTTGACAAATTCATAATTCTATGAAATGATTTTATGGAATAGTTATAATTGGAATGTATTTTGAAAGACACGTTATTACATATGTTTTTATAGTTATGGAGCAAAATCATGTCATACATATATCGTCATTTGAAACGAGAAAGGGCCTATCATCATATTTGAAAATTTTACAGGAGAAGCAAAAAAACTAAATAAAATAAAAAATATTGTCGTTAGAAAAACGGGGTTTTTAGGATAATACCTAACCATTCACACAAACATGATTTTAAATTTGTTTGTGAAAATTGCGTGGAATATCAATTTTTAACTATAAATAAAAGGAAATAATTTGTTTGAATTTTCCTTTAGTCATTAATTAATTAATTTAATTATATTTGCATTAAATTAATATTATAAAAGAAAAATTACCTTTTCAACTTAAAAAGTACCATTTGTACTTTTCGAGAAACCGAATTTTCCATCCCTGCTTTGTACTGTTTTTACACCGCATTCTCAATGACTTGACACATTCATTCTTTGATTGTGTTTGCTTCTGTTTCTTTACCGCGCTCGCTCTCACTCATGTGGTTATTTCTTAAACACTCTTACAAACGCACTCTTGCTCTCTTCAACGTTTCAAAACACACGCACTTCGCTGCTACGCTCGATAGAATTATCTGGATTCGTTAATGATCATTAGATCCCGTTATGCTTGTATGTATATGCTTTTTCTTCTGTTTTGTTCGTAAATGTTCACTTCGATGCTGTGTCTATGCGAGCAGGCGTAAGTAAGTATACTTAACAAAATTTTGTAACGTTTGTGTCAACAAATCTTTTCTTCTTTGAGCTTGCACACACTCACTGGTCTTGCAAAAATTCGTTTTGTCGTTAGGTCAGGTTCTCAATCCCATTTTCTGAACTATAAGGAATAAATCGATTCGTCCTCACTTCTGATTTTAATAAAAACTTAGATATTTATTTAGTTCATTTAATAGGTAAAAAACATAAAAAGATTAAAGTTAAATAAATGATCAGGATGGTCCACACACGTCCGTTCGCTACAACTTCAACTATACGACTCTCTCTCTTGCCCAATCGTCTTCTTCGTCTCTCATTGTGTGGGCAATTCATGATTGCCATGTTGCAAGAAATTCGTAGCTTTACACAAGGTTATAATTCAGCATTCCACAGAGTCACTTTTTTAATTTTTTTTAGAACATTTACATAATTTTATCATCCCATCGCCATACAGAGGAAGCTATACACAGAAAGAACAAATTGAGTAATCCGTACTTGAATCAAGCCGTAGCGGTGTCAAAAGTACGGTAAGTACGGATTTTCTAAAACCACGTACAAAATACTTGAATCAAGCCCTGAATTCTTAATCATAGCGCACATAAAGCCTGATAAGGCTTGATTTTAAGCCGAAATATTCTTATTTCAAGCATAAAGCGATTGATTTAAGAACCTTGATTTAAGCTTGATAATACTTGATAAATCAATCAAGCCTAACCAATACTTAAATCAACCCTGATCAGTTCTTGATTTAAGCCTGATCATACTAGATTTATTGTGCTTTCGTTCGTTTTGTTCCTATGTACCGTTTATATTAATTATACCATTTTTGCCACTGCATTGCAAAGAATGCAATTTCTTTAAAATGGTATGTCAAAAGCTTGACAGCAAAAGTAAAAGTTTTGCTGTAATTATTCGGTTTAAATATGAAACATAAAAGGAATAGCATCAACCAAACGAACAAGAATTATTAACAACTTCAACCAACTTAAATCATAAAAAATCAAGCCAAATAATGAATTCGCAAACACTGCTTGAACGAGAAACGAATTGGATATGGTTGCGCACAAATGTTATACACATATACATCTCGTAGATTTATATGCGTGTGTGTTTGATGTTGCGTCAGCCAAAATCAACCGCTTAAATGAGAGTGGTTGAGAGAGTCATTTTATTGTGCTCTATAATTGCTCTGCCTCTCAGAGATGAAAGTAAGCCTTTTCTTCTTACTTTAAGCCATATTTGGCTTAATTTTCCTTTTCAAGAATTTTTTCTTGAATTCAAGCATTACATACTTATTGTAAGCCTTACAGCGCTTGATTTTATCAATTTAAGCCGATTTATATTTGTTTTAAGAAAAACATACACTGAGCCAAAAATTAACCTTATATAAGGTTAACTTAACCATAAATAAACATGATTTGGAGTCTACGTTATATAAGGTTAATTTGAACATTTTCTTGTTGACTGGTGATAGCGTACGGCGCAAAAAAGGGGGTTGCAAAAATAAATAAAAGAAATAAAAACACAATCGAAATTTCAGTATTAAGATTAATTCAAATATGGGGGATCTTTATTTTTTCTAATAACAATTGGGGGGTGAGTATTACCGTGTTCGAGTGTTAGTAGGTAACGCGAGCGCTCGGCTTGAGTACAAAACGACAAGTGTGCATAAATACGAGAGCCTAGAAGAAGCAAGGTGTCGACAGCAACAACCTCTGCTTGCGGGAAGTCCCTCTCTACATCCGTACATGCGAATATCGTCCCGGGAGAGGCGGAGACAGATACAGCGCTGGAAGTCTCCCCTTACAATCCGTGCCATGCGAATATCGTCTTGGGAGAGTGTGTAGAGAGATTCTTTTCAATCCCTCTACGATCCGTGCTGAGCGAATTCGTCCCAAGAGAGTCGAAGGAGAGCACCATACGCTGAAAGCCCTCTCACAATCCGTACAAGCGAATATCGTCCCGGGAGAGTTGTAGCAGAGACTTCTTCTCCTTCAACCCGACAGGGTTGCCAATCAACGAAGGAAATGCACAAGCTGGGGAAGTTGTGCGGCAAGTTCGCGAACTTAAACAACTGGTATTTAACAATAATAATGTTTAATTTAACTATTCCATGGTTGAACTTTTTAACCATGAAAATTTTTAATATTATAATAATAATTGTTACTTTAACAATGCATTTTTGAATTTTTTAACCATGAAAATTGTTAATATTAACATTTCATAGTTAATTTATTGAAACAATGCATGTTCAATTTAACAATGAAATTGTTAATATTATTAACTATGAAGATTGTTATTGAAACCTTTTTTATTGTTAATTTCACTATTTAGTGGTTACTTCATGTAACCAGATCCATAGTTGTTTCAATAATTTTTAATATTTATATCAAATAAAACAAGAAAAATTTAACTTTCGCATTTTTATTTTTTATTTTATTTACAAAATATATGTTAATATATATATGTATAAGAAGCACCTGAAAAGAAAAAAACAAAAAGGTTAGAAAATATAAGTATAAATGTAAAAAAGGGTGCAATTCTAAGAAGATCTTTTGACTTTTTACCTAAATTCTGTAGTTCAAAGAGCATAAGCATTTACCGATGGGCTGATCTGATGGAAAAAACTGCTCTGTGACTATATGTTAAGTGCCTACGTTTCTGTGCTTGACCAACATGTGATCAGTCCCCGCTCAAAAGGTGCCGTCCACGTAAACTCCCTGAATCTTTCGATTATTAAGGGCCCAGGACGGTTAGGCACTTAGTTTGGGGTACTGAGCTTAGTCCGATCTTACGGCAAACTTATAGGAGAGAGGAGATTAATAACAAAGGCAATCTGATAGAAAGCCGATGTCCCACCAAAATCATAATCGGAATAGATATAAAAATCAAGGATTGGGTAAGTCAATGGATGATACTTCAAGGAAGTGCACTGAATTGTATATTAAAAACAAGTAAGAAAGTTTCAGTCGGGTAAACCGACCAAGGTATAGTTGTTATTAAAGAATCAATATTTCACTAAATGTTAACCCTTTGTGTGGGAGGTACCAGAAGGAATGGACCAATATGACCCATCTTTGAACTTAACCGGAGATAGAAAAAAATATTACCGTATACCAAATTTGAAGTGAGAGTTTCGAGAGTTATCGTGCGCACTAGCCAGCAGACAGACGGACGGACATATCTCATTCGACTTAAAATGACCCAAAACTAATATGCGCTGAACATACTTAGGGTCTTAGATCACTCCTTCAATGTGTTACACTTTTGGCCCGTTGCAAAAGATATATACCCTCGTATTACTAAAGTGAGGGTATAAAAAAACAAATGTATGCATGCATACCACTTTTCCTGTAATTACTTCGCACACTACAACTAGTATTGATACAGCTTATCAACAGTTTCTAGTATTGGCACAACTTACCAACAGATTCAAGGCCGGACTCCCAGCACAAGCAGCCGCAAGCCACAGAAAAAGAAACAACTGAAAAGAAAAAAACAAAAACATCGTTTATATGTATGTATGTAGGTATTACGAAAGCACTTCTAACAACGTATGTATGTATGTACATTTAACAGTATCAACATCGCACAACAAAAAAAACTAACGTATGTATGTACGGCGTAGCAGCCACAAGTGTTCAAACGAAAAGACAAGATGAACACATACCCACACGTACACATCACTTCTCTACGTATGTTTGCTTGCTGCTGCATATACTTACGTACATACATTGTTGTTTTTTCATGCTCAGTTAATGCGACAGCGTGTACATATTTTTTTCCACTCTTAACCACTGAATTTCACAACTGTAATGGCATAATCACAAAAAATAATATTAATATTACATTAGCCTTTACTATAATTAAACAGGCACAAAACACTATTAACATTTTTAACACACATATTTTATTATTTCACTTTTTAAATACACATATGTACATACATACTTATGAATGTAGTTCTTTACAAAATGTTTTACTACTTACCTCTAACAGCTTCCGACAACAGCACTAGTCCCATCGACTATTCAACACCAACTGAACTCCCGCACTCGATCAAGCACCGAAGCTGGCATTTGGTGGTGTTTTCAATGAGCGAGATAAATTCTCTTATGACGACAGTCGCATTCGTTTCAACTTCGTTTAACATAATACTCAACGTCGTCTAACACAAAGCAGTTGAAAAACGTCGACCACAACAGAGCCGAATTGTTGTTTATCTCGCACATTTTTCTGCCTCTCTTTCAAAAAACCCAACCATATATAATGTTAACTTAACCATTTTTCATGTACATTTGAACTTATATAAGGTTATTTTTGTCTTCGTAATCAAACATTTACCATGAAAAATTTAACCAGACACATGGTTAAAAAAATCATTGTATTTTCGGCTCTGTGTAGTACGAACGTACTTAAATTTTTAAGTACGATTTCGGCTTAAATTAAGAATTTTTTACTTGAATTTAGTATGTCATTTTTCTTTCTGTGTATATAATAATAACGAGCCAAAAGTGTAACACATCGAACACCCCAATTATGTTTGGTCGAAATTCTATTTGGATCATTTTAGGTCATTTGAGCAACGTCCGTCCGTCTGTCTGTTGGCTAGTGCGCATAGTAACTCTCGAAAGGAGTAACCAATTGACTTAAAATTTGGTATGTTGTAATAGTTTTCTCCATCTCAGGGTAGGTTCGAAGATGAGCCACATTGGTCTACTCCTTCTAGTACCTCCCCTACAAAGAGTTAATTGATTCTTTAATTACATCTATACTACTTATTCAAATCTTCTGAAACTCCACACATAGTATTAGTTTATAAGTCTAGAAAAATGACCGATGTTGCTACGCCATTTTGGTACCTTCCACTCAAATGGACCATTTTGCACCAAACTGCTAATAACTTTAATAGCAGTTCTTACAAATACTTGCAATTTTGTAAAATGTAATGCTTTTATAGCAGCTAGAGTACAGTGAAAAGTAGGCGTCATTGACATGCCCCTTTTGGTACCTCCCACTCAAAAGGACTATTTTGCACCAAAAGTTAACTATTTATAACTCTCCCTGAACGTTTTAAGTTCTTCGTGCGAGTTCAAAAGAGAATTTGATGATAAGTTGCTGAAAAAACGTGCCTAGTGTAAATCTGGACTAACATAAAAAATACTTAGGTAATATTTTCAATAAGAATTATTCAAAGACAAAACTATAGCGTCTACCCTGAGTGTTTTTGAGTAAAATATGTATTTCCAAAAATTAATGTTTAACTTAAATTGAAAGTTAACCCAGCAAAATCTTGGTAAGTACCTGCCATTATTCCCTGCATTACCAAATAATGACATCTCATTATTCACTGCATTACTTTCGGCTTATTAATAATGACTTAGCAATAATGACAGAAATAAGTGATTTTTTTGTTATCAAAATTATTTTGGCAATTTTACCTACATATATGTGGGTTACAGTACAAGATTTATTTGCTTTTCAACATGTTTTCAAATTACACGTGCAGATTTGAATGAAAATACCATAAATATTTACGTATATTTTATGATGCTAGACCATTTAAGAATTTTTCACAGGGTGTTTGGGTTCAGAAATTCGAATCTGGCATGAGGAAATTGTTTATTTCGAGAAATATACGCGACAATATGCCAAAAGTCTCTTTAAAAGGTAATTTCTACATATTAACCATATCTACTACTTATTTCATAACTTATAGGTAATGCATTATTCAAGTACTTAAAATCGTGGAAATATAAGCACATATTTATGTGGGATGCTTATGCTACAAATAAGTACTTATTATGCTACTTTATTGTATGCTTTTGGGAAGTACTTTCTTCCAATGACATCCCCATGTTAAAGTAATGAGAAAAGTGGTTAAATAATAAGTACTTACCATTATCGGACTTTGCTTACTCGTCGGATTATTTGGTAATGAGAAATTTTGCTGGGAAGATACTCCAAACTAAAATGTTGGACACATCTTTAACTAATTTTGACGTTCCTGTGTTTAAATATTATAAAGGGTCAAATAACTTTTTTTTGAAAATGCTATAAAAAAAACTACTGAATATTTTCTCAAATTTCTTTTTTTATTTGAAAGTACAATCCTTCCGGTTAATAATGGAAAATAATTTCATTCAAATGGCTGCCTCGGCTGGCCATGCAGTAGCCTACACGATCGGTCCAATTTTTAAGCACATTATAGATTGTGTGCAGCTCTATTTCACCAATGGCTTCACGAATATTGTCCTTTAAAGCGTCAATTGTCTCTGGCTTGTCGGCGTAACACTTATCTTTGAGGGCACCCCACAAATAATAGTCCAACGGTGTCAAATCGCAGCTCCGAGGTGGCCAAACGACATCAGCTCTGCGACTGATAATGCGATCTTCAAAAACAGGGCGCAAAACATCGAGTGTAGCTTCGGCTGTGTTGCATGTAGCGCCGTCCTGTTGAAACCAAATGTTGCCAATATCCTCCTCTTCAATTTTTGTGAACAACAATTCGTTCAACATGGCCCGATAACGATCGCCATTGACTGTAACGGCCACTCCTTGTTCATTTTCGAAGAAAAATGGCCCAATTATGCCTCTGGACCAAAATCCGCACCAAACAGTGACTCGTTTTGGGTGTATCGGCTTTTCAATGTATGCGTGGTTTTCTGTGCCCCAAATGCGATAATTTTGCTTGTTTTCATACCCGCCAAGATCAAAATGAAAAAATCAAATGAAATCAAAGATGAAAAAAAATTGAAAATCAAAAATTTTCAAAGTAATGTCGCAATATTTCCCAGCGTTGTTCAAGCGTATACACAACAATATTCGTGCAGCGGAAGGATAAAACTAATTATCTGTCAAATCAGACATGAGCTAAGTGTTACCATTCACGAAATAAGCACTAGTTGAAAAAAACGTTAGATGGCGGACCCTTTATTAACTGTATTAATTAAAATAATATATTAATTGCATAAGTGTTGTACACGGCGAGGGGAAATAAAATATTCGTCTAATACTGCGTTAACATCTAATGGAATGTCTCGATGAATATTCGGGGAAGCCAATCCATTTAAACGATTTTCAATCATGGTTGACTATAAGTAATTTTTCAGCCGACGCAATGTTGAAAAATAGCGTTCGTTTGTCGCTGTAGTCACTGGTAACACCGCCATCACCGTCAATGTTTTGTGTTCGTATGGAAATTAATCTAATATGCATATCTATATATATAAAATTGGATGTGTGTATGTTACGTATGGACTCCAAAACGGCTGGATTTTGATAGAATTTTCAGAGAATCTCCAGAAAAGCCCAGCGGGTGACATAGGCTATATAATATCTTGACTGAGGGGGCGTGGCTCCGCCCATATAAGCCAATTTGGAGTTATCATTTGTTTTGAGTGACTCCTACTGTCCGTACCTACGAATAGATTAACGAGATTCCTACTGTCCCTGATTGGGACCGGTCCGTGATCACAGATGGGCCACCAATCTGGGCTTTCTGGGCTCCAACTCGAAGTAGCTGAAATGCGATTGGTCCAAAAATAGGGGGATTGGAACAGTGGGCGTGGGCCAACCCATAAAAACCAAATTTTGAAATTGAGATATCTTGCACAATTTGTGAACGAGAGTGCTGTAAATTTGTGTATATGTATCTTTGGCAGTCTACGTGATAGATCCAAAAGTGGGAGGGAATGCGACCTACGGGCGTGGCCCCGCCCATGTGAGCCATGTTTTGAAATGGAGATATATAAAACAATTTGTTAGCGAGAGTGCTGAAATTTTGTGTACATGCATATTGAGGCAGTCTACGTGATTGGTTCAAAAATGGCGCTGTCATTTTGTGTATATGTAGCAATCTGGGCAACGAAGTGGACCGGGTCCAGCTGGTAATACATAAATGAAGAGCTTCCATCGAATTTCTGACATTCTCCGCTTCAATCTTCTTCTCCAACGATTTACTTCACTAATCCACACTTCAAAAGAACTTACAGGCAAAATTGATGAATATTTTTCAAATAATTGTTTACAACTTTCTTCATTTAGCATTGTCATTTTAGATGGAAAAAGGCAGTGGAAATTTGAATATAGATGGCTTCAGCTAAATCTTTATTTTCACTTTGAAGAACGCGACTTAATGATAATGCCAAGCAGTGAACTGAATGAACTACATGGACCAAAACTTGAAAATCCAACGTTTTTATAGCCATCTACAACTGAAATGCAGATAATGCAGCCCATAATGAAATGCAGCCCAATCTTTTCCATCGAACTGTTTTGTCGTCCATCGTTTTTATTTAGGTATCCCTGAAATATCAGCTAATTCATCAGCCGTGATGGTGAAAGCTTTGGAATTATTGAAACTCCATCCTGCTTAATTTCAAAGTGATTAAATATGAAAAAGCTTCTGTGGCGCTAAAAGGCCATATCGGAAAGAAAATTTATATAGGGCCTATATCTAAATCTGAACCGACTTTGACCAATTACTTCCCAGGTATGAAATTGTCCAATTTTAGCAAGATCGGAATGAAAGTGCGACCTGTATTTAAGGAACAATTTTAAATAGACAGACGGACAATCGGTGTTCTTTAAAGTGGGGGTAGCTCCAGTATTTTTAGGTGTTAGTTATGTATAATAAATAAGTGAAGCGGCGTTAAGATCTGACAAGCCGAATTTTGCATACCCTACAGATTTACCCTATAGATTGCATGTCAACTGTTTTTTATTCTTTGAAATTTGTTGCGTTAAGAAGTAAAATCTTGAGGTACCTTCGTGTGGGGGCTATATAAAAACATGGACCTATGATGACCATCGTTCGTCTGAAGGGTTCTGGATATACATACTCCCAAACTACCAATTTCAGTTCGTCCAGTTGAAATTTGCAGTCTCTATGGCGTTAATAAGTCAAATCGGACAGAAGATGCTAAAAATTGATCGATATTGCCCCTTCTCAAACCAAAGTTACCTGCAGCTATAAGAAGTATCTGTACCAAATTTCAGTCATCGAGCTCAATTATTGTAGTACTAACATTGTACTAAAACTACTTGCGAGTATAATTCATTTGGAGGTTTACTGATTGTGAAAAATTTTAATTTGTAACACAAAGAGGACAAATCCATCATTTTTGAAAAAGGAGGGAGGACGGGAGGACACTGGTTAAAAAGGAGGACATGTCCTCCCAAAGGAGGACTTATGGTAACCCTGATTGTGGGGACTTATATTGATTTTTTACAAGGGATATGAATATAGAATGCAACACCCAAAAAATGTATCGATTTGTATGACTTTTGATATATCATTATTTTTGGTGGGAGTTTTACAGGGGTAAGGTGATGAGAGGGGTAATCGGGCTTTCTGAGAGAAATACTTCTTGAAGTGTCTCCTTTATTTTGTTCTTTGACATGTAGCATCTATTTCGAAGCCTTCCATACGAAAAATGTTTTTGAATTTACTAACCTCTTTGATTACTCAGCAAACGTTGTGGTTACATATCTCAAAAACGCGGTTTGGGTTTGAACCCCTAACCCCCCGGGCCTGCTCTAATTTAACCTGCGACAATTCCTAGTAATAATGGTTCGATATAGCCCCTACATATTATTATATTATATACATTATATTCACCACAAATCGATTTAAGAGAGCTAGCATTCCCAAGTTTATCAAGAATTTCGTTCTTGGTAACCAGCGGCATTTATTACATACATATTTTTGTCTTCGAAGAGGAAACAGAAGAACTACAAACTGTTTTGAAACAAAAAAGAAGACAAAGCCAACTGGATCAACAATTTTAAAACGTGAGTTACGTTAATTGAGGTTCCTTTTTTTAAAAAGTTGCAAAAAGTCAGCAATGAAAATTGTTTGGCTGCCGCAGTAATCGAGAAGTTGCGTCCATCAAGGGTTGCGTTAAACGAGATTTGACTGTATTTATTATTTTTAATTAAATTTTAAGAGTATTGTAGAATTACTTACTGTTAGTTTTAAAATGTTTCATTATTAAAATATTATTCAAAAACTGAACACGACATAAATGTTATAATTTTAATTACTAAATAAGTTATTAGATTTCTCAGCAAGAGTTATTCCAAGGAGGAGTCGAAGATGTTGGTCATAATAAACTGAAACGCTAACCTTAAAATGCGCAGTATTCTTTCATAGATCAAGAATCGGAATTCACAAGTAGATGGGACTATACATAATATACACAGATTTTCATAAGCTTGGATCAAAAGCATTATTTCTGTCAAATAATATAAAGATCGGACGTAAAATGCAGTGTCAATAGCGCTTATATCTAAAATTGAACCGATTTCCCCCAAAATTTAGCAGTATTCGTTCCTAAATTAAATGATGCCAAATGATCGGAAGTAAAGCCCAACTTCTATAGCGCTTTGATACCAAATCGGGGGAAACATATATATGGGGGCTATATCTAAAACTGAACCAATTTTCCCCACATTTAGCAGTGTTTATTAATGAAATAACAATTTGTACAAAAAGTTCACAGCTTATAACATTAATACCATACAAATACTTGCAATTTTGAGCTGTGTAATGCTTTTATAGTACCTACAGACCACTACAAAGTGGGCGTTATTGCCACTCCACTTCTAGTACCTCTCACACAAATGGTAACAATTTTGTGAAATGTTAAAAAATTAGAAACTCATTAAAGTACATATATAAATAAAAGTTTTAACATTTCACAAAATTTTTACCTTTAGTGTGAGAGGTACTAGAAGGGGCGTTGCAATAATGCCGACTTTGTACTGGACTGTGGGTACTATATATATATACGAAATACGAGTATGTGTAAATCTTAGTAATTTAATCTTACTTGAACACGTGTGCCAAATTTCAGTCGAATCGGTCCAATGATTTATAAATAATTGGCAATTTTCTAAAAACACTCGAAAAAAATGACTCGGCGAAATTTTTTTTTTGCAAAACTGTTCAAATTTGTTTTCTATTTTTTGATGCTGCACCGAACTTTTAAAAAATCATTGACACAAGGGCACAGACTAATATAATATACTAAATGACCCCAGAAGACGTTGTCCTGCCCTTTCTGTTTGGGGTATGTTGGGTTGTTATTCACTGATATTTCATTAAAAAATGTATAAACCATAAGTCCACTAAACCGTCATCTACCGGTTAGAATCATACATACAGGTTGGCCCATTTAAAATTTGAATCGGCTATAAAAAAAAATTTCTGGTTTTATTCAAAGGTTGAACTTTGTCATTTAATAATGGAACAGAATATCATTCATATGACTACCACGACTGACTCGGTAGTACCTCATCCGATAAACCCAATTTTTCAGTACATTTTCGATTGTTTCGGGTCGATCTCTTCAAGTTCGATTTCATATTTCAACGCTTTAGTTGTATCTGAATGCTTTGCGTAACATTTATCCTTAATGGCTTCCCACAGAAAATAATCCAAAGCGCTCAAACCAATGTCAAAGTAATCGGTAGTTCAAATTTAAAATGGTCCACCCTTTAAAGCCATTTTTTCTGCCTTCCGCCTCAAAAATGCAATTATCGTTTTCGTTTGTAAATAAAACGCTGCCCTGTGATAGGGTTTAGTTTTCGTTTGTAAAAAATGTTGCACTTGCACGGTGCAAAAATGCAACATTAGAGCCCTGTATTTAATCAAAGGGGTGAACGCTGGCTAAAAAACAGATGTTTTTCAGCGTAGAGCGCATATCCAAAATACCCGCGTGTGTACGTGCGTGCTTTTTTCTAATGAAGTTTGAACAGATGATTTATTTATTTTTTTAAAGTTTAAAACGCTAGATTTATGCATTTTTGTTTCCGATTCTGACCATAAAAATGCTGCAGTACAAGAGGGTATAGGCGACATTATTAAAATGCTGCTCTCTGAAACAAGCTAGTATTGGAACTAAGCAATTTACTAAAATACGAAAGAGACTGAAAACTAGAGACCGAAATGCGAAACCTCGATGCTACAAAATCCACAGATTATTCTATCCGGAAAATTTGCAAAACCTCAAAGCAGCAAAATAAATTAAACAAGAAGTAACATAGAAAAAGCACCAAACATCTCGGAAAGTGAAATCCACCAATTAGACCTACCGATGAAGAAGTTTTCGAAAACGGACATATTAGAGGTAATACAAAAACTCAAAATATATAAAGCCCCCTTTAATGATCTTGTCACACCCAAATGTTAAAAAAATAGTGCATTAAAGCAAATGTAATTGCTACTTAGGTCATTTTAAATTATTAGTTATATCTCGAAATCAATGAAAAATTGAATTCGAAAAATCTGCAACGTTTGGAAATGTTGTTCTTGAACAAAATATATTTGATGAAATTTCTAAACAATAATTTTATTTGTATACAAACAAATTTTTTATTTGGGAAAATTAGTTTGTAAATAAATTTTGTTGTGATATATTAATATATGCGTAAAAATAAAATGTATTGATTTTCAAAAAAAATGTATTTGCACAGAAATATATAATATTTAAAAATTTGTGTTCCAAATATATATTCTTCATCATACCGTCCTATCAGCTTACTTCCAATCCTGTCAAAAGTCCTAGAAAACCTATTTCTCAAAAGGTTAATGCCAATAATCGACTCGAAATCGTTAATCCCAAGCCATCAATTTGGATTCCGGAAAAAACACGGTACAATTGAACAAGTACATAATTTGGTTTATCCATAAATCTTTCGAGAGTAAGCACAGTAAGCAGAGTATTGCACAGCGGAATTTCTGGATATCTCACAGGCTTTTGACAAAGTCTGGCACAAGGGCTCATCCTAAAAACTATAACAACTTTTACCAATAAATTATTTTTTACTACTTTTATGTAAAGAAGAAGAAGAAAGCAATAATGCACATCATATGCAGGAGTTCCCCAGGGTAGTATCCTGGGATGAACTTTATATATACTATTAACTATTATATATACTATTAATGATCTCCCCCAAACACAACAGTCAAATAACGAAATATCAAGATGGCTAAGAAAGTGGAAAATTAAAGCCAATGAATCGAAATCAGCACAAGTCACGTTTACTCTGAGACAAGCAACCTGCCCTTCTATTCATCTGAACAACAAGGAAATCTCTCAAGAAAATAAAGTAAAATATCTTGGTATGTACCTCGACAAAAAAACTCAAGTGGAAGATACACATTCAATCCACAAGAAAACCTTTCGATATATAAATTTCGGAAATAAATCTCCTTTAAACTTCAGATCTAAAATAAGCATGGAAAATAAATTAATACTCTACAAAAGCATTATAAAACCAATATGGACCTATGGTATACAACTGTGGGGAACAGCAGCTAACTCAAACATAGAAATTCTACAGCGATGTCAGTCAATGAATTTGAGAAAAAGTGTCAATGCTCCAAGCTACATAACAAATAGGCAACTCCATAAAGATCTTAAAATTACCACCGATACAAAGGAAATTAATTACCAAAGACATTCAAACAAATCCAGAATTGAGATACACCCGAATGAATTAGCAGTCAATCAAATGTCAAACAGACAAACATTTCGAAGAATTAAAAGAATAGACCCCAAGACTTCATGTTATAAATGAAATATAATTTTTATAGTGTAAAAGTACTATACTCGTAATAGACTTAACACAATATTAATATTTGATACTTATGGAATGGTTACTAAATCAGTTCCATAAAATAAGCTAATAATATCCTAAATTGTGCTTAATATTTGTATATTGAAATAGATTGAATGATAGATTTTTTCCGTTTTAATTTTAAAAATTACCCATATATTTTATCACAAAATGTAAAAATTTCAGCGTTGGTCCTCCATGGGTTAAAAAAAATGAATTAGAGTCCGTCCGTCTGTCAGTTCGACTGAATGGCGCTAACGATAACTCTGAAAAGAAGTGACCGATTGACTTAAAATTTCGTACGTTATAATATTTTATTCAAACACACTTTATGTTTGTTGGACAACCATCTAGCCCTACTCCTTTTGGCACCTCCCCAGCAAATGATTAACATTTTGTGACGTGTTAAAGCTCTTATAACTACTATACTACTCATGTGTATCCTGAACAAAATTGGCAAAAATGCTACGCCCCTTGTGGCATCTCCCACCACCGATCGACTTGGAATCACTTCCTGAGTCGATTTAATCATGTCCGTCCGTCTGTAGATGTATCGTTGTAATGAAAGTGCAGGTCGTTTTTATGGTCCGATTGTAATGAAATTTCGCACTGTGCTCTTTTTATACCCTACACCACACTGTGGTACAGGGTATTATGACTTTGTGCATTTGTTTGTAACACCTAAAAGGAGAAGAGATAGACCCATTGTTTATTATACCGATCGACTCAGAATCACTTTCTGAGTTGATTTAGTCTGTCTGTCCATGTATTCTTGTAATCAAAGTGTAGGTCGTATTTATGGTCCGATTGTGATGAAATTTAGCATAGTGCTCTTTTTTGGCCCAATTGAAATTGGCTAAAATCGGTTCAGATTTGGATATAGTCCCCATATATATGTTTCACCCGATGTGACATGTAAGCGCTGTAGAAACCACATTTTACATCCGATCTTTATGAAATTCGGCAGAGAGAGTTTTATTATTACGTGAATGAACACTACCAAATTCGGAGAAAATCCGTTCAGATTTAGATATAGCCCCCATATATATGTTTCACCCGATTTGACATGTAAGCGCTGTAGGAACTGTATTTTAAATCAGATCAGTACGAAATTTGGCAGAGAGAGTTCTCTTATTACATGAATAAACACTGCCAAATTCGGGGAAAATCGGTTTAGATTTAGATATAGTCCCCATATATATGTTTCACCCGATTTGACATGAAAGCGCTGTAGAAACCGTATTTTACATCCGACCTGTACGAAATTCGGCAGAGAATGTTCCACCTGATTTAACATTTAAGCGCTGTAGAAATCGTGTTTTATATCCGATCAGTACGAAATTTAATAGAGAGAGTTTTCTTATTACATGTATGAACACTGCCAAATTCGGAGAAAATCGGTTCAGATTTAAACATAGTCCCAATATATATGTTACATCCGATTTGACATGTAAGCACTGTAGAAACCGTGTTTTATATCCGATCAGTACGAAAATCGGCAGAGACAGTTTGCTTATTACATGTATGAACACTGCCAAATTCTTATCGCAATGCCCATTTTCGCATTGGTAGGTAGGTGTAGGGTATTATATAGTCGGCCCCGCCCGACTTTCTGTCTTTCCTTACTGGTTTTCTATTGAAATTGATTAGGTTGAAGAGAGGAGACGTTTAAACGTCTCATGTCCATGGACATACACTTAAGCCAGTGGTTCGGCTGTTGTGCGCTCCTTATTTATGATCTTTTTATACCTCACGAGAAATTGGTTAAAATCGGTTCAGATTTACATATAGCTCCCATACTCGTTTAAATGTACCTCCGATGTTACATATATGCACTTTTTAAGCAACATTTTTTAACTGATCTAAATAAAAGTTGACACAAAGAACTATCTCGATACACTTAGAGATAATAATAAATTTGAGGAAAATTCGGTTAAGATTTAGATATAGTCCCATATATACGTTACACCCGATTTGAAATACCATTTTTATCCCCTCACCTTAGAGAGGAGGGTATATATCATTTGCTACGAACCAAAAGTGTAACACATCGAAGGAGTGAAGTAAGACCCTAAGTATGTTCGGCGAATATCCGTTTGGGGCCATTTTAAGTCTAATGAGAAATGTCCGTCCGTCCGTCTGTCTGTCTGCTTGCTGGTGCGCACGATAACTCTCGAAAGGAGTAACCGATTGACTTCAAATTTGGTACTTGGTAATAGCGGGTTTTTCAATAAGAGCGCTACAAAAGTTTTTTTAAATAAAACAAAAACGGTTTTGGATATCAATGAAATTCTTTATTCCTGTGAAAGTACGTTTGATGCCATTATGTATGGAACTCGATTTCTTTTGCATGGCCACCACGGGCACGCTTGCAGAATTCCAGACGCTGAACCCAATTTTCGACGGTTTTCAAGCATAAATCGGCCGATACTGCTGCAATTTCACGTTCGATATTCGTACGAGGTTTATCAATCGTCGCTGGCTTGTTGGCATAGACCATAGACTTGACGTAGCCCCACAGGAAATAGTCTAACGGCGTCAAATCGCACCACCGAGGCGGACAATCGACTGGACCATTTCGTGAGATAACACGTTCTCCAAACTTGGTTTCCAATAAATTGATTGTGGCATTCGCTGTGTGGCTTGTGGCGCCGTCCTGTTGGAACCACATGTCCTCCAAGTCCATATCATCCAATTGGGGCCAAAAATATTCGTTTATCATTGAACGGTAGCGATTCACAGTAACGTGCCGGTCTTGATCATCACGGAAGAAGTACGGCCCAATGACGCCGCCGGCCCATAAACCGCACCAAACCGTAATTTTTTCGGGATACAATGATGACTCTGGAGTACGTGTGGATTGCTGTCTGACCAATAACGCATATTTTGTTTATTGACGAAGCCATTCAGCCAGAAATGAGCCTCATCGCTCATCGACCATAAATTGGACGTAGCGCTCTTAACGTTGAGGCCACTGACTCCGAATTTCGGTAGTAAATTTTAATAGCGTCCCTGTTGAAAACCCGTTATTATCTTCTATCTCCGGCTATGTTCGGTCCACTCCTTCTAGTACCTCCCCCACAAAGGGTTAACATTTAGTGAAATATTGATTATAGTCACTATTACCTTGAGAAAAATGGGAGAAGTTGCCACGCCCCTTTTGGTACCTCCCACACAAATGGACAATTTTGAACTAAAAGTTCATAGCTTATAACTTTATTGCCAGCGCATTTAAAGACTTAAAATTTTGTACAGTGTAATGGTTTAATAGTACCTAGGACACAGTGAAAAATTGGCATTATTGCCTAGCTCCTTTTGGTACCTCCCACACAAATGGACCATTTTGTACCAAAAGTTACCAGCTTATAACTTTAATACCAGTGCATACAAATACTTGAAATTTTGTACAGTGTGATGCTTAATAGTACCTAGAGTCCGGAGAAAAATGGGCGTTATTGGCCCGCCCCTTTTGGTACCTCCCACACAAATGGACAATTTTACACCAAAAGTTAACAGCTTATAACTTTAATACCAGTGCATACTTTAAAGTTATTAAATGCAATTTGAAGTGATAATAATTTAAATAAAACAAAAATAAATAAATTTACTAATATTTTTTTGAGACTCATGGTGATTCATTAGTCGGTTTACCCGACTGAACTTTCATACTTGTTTAATATCCGATCAGTACGAAATTCGGCAGAGTGAGGTTTCTTATTACTTGAGTGAACACGGCCAAATTCGGTGAAAATAGGTTCAGATTTAGATATAGCCACACATGTATGTATATGTTCGCATGTATGGCAGAAATAAGTTTTTTAATTTAGGAACTAATAACGCTTTAATTGTGGATAATCGGTTCAGATTTAGATATAGACACATATGGGTAATTCCAACAAAAGGTCTACCGTGATCAAAAAAATTAATGTTATTAAAATCACATTAATGTAATTTATTATTATACAAAAATATTCAAATTTTAATAATATAAACAAATTTTACATGTATTTACTCAACATTTTAAGAAAAAATCAATTGCGTAGTGGAAAATTGTAGTTTTTTTATTACACATTTCTTTAAAATTAACCTCGTAAGTAGAGGATTATCTAAAAAGAGGCCTACTATAAATAGTCTATTTAAGAGCAAAAGTAATCTTAAATAAAAGTGTCGAAGCAAAAAGAATGAGGAATAACGGTAATTTTTGGCTTATCTCTACTACAAATTCTATTGTCACGTTCGACACCGAAAGGAAGCATTAGTTATCACTGGACTAGAAATTTTCAAAGAAAGTGCATCAAACTATTGGTACATTTAGAATTTGTATAAAATATCAACATTCCAAATAAATATGTTTAAAAAATTATATAGAATTTTTGCTGTATCCATTTGAAGTTTGTCGCGTTCGACACCGTAAGTGTAAATTTCAAGCATCCGCCCGTCCATCTGTTGTAATCACGGTACAGTCTATAGTAATTGAGCTAGATAACTGACATTTGGTACAGATAGTTCTTATAGCTGCAAGTAACTTGGGATTGAAAATGGACACTATCGGTCCATTATTTGATATAGCCTTCATATGTATATAGCATCTCCCCGACTTGACTTCTTAACCCCATCGAGACCACAAATGTCAACTGATCGGGCTGAAAATTGGTAACTGGTGTTTATTTATAGCCAGAATCTTTCACACGAACGGCATTAGTCATAGGCCCATGTTTTTATATAGCCATTAGTTTTAGTTTTTTTTTCTTCAGCTCACATAGACCAGTTTAGGTCCCTAGTGGTACCACGGGCTAAAATGCCGTTCATCAAACAGATATACAAATGTATCGATAGCACGAATATTGGTACTGGAAAGATCTGTTAGGCTGCCTAGAAAGGCCGACCCCAGTAGGTCCAGTTGTCGTTTACTCAAAGCAGGACAGTCCCATAGCAAGTGCTCAATGCTCTCCAGTTCTTCCTCATCTCCACAGCTTCTGAAGAAGTCATTGGAGTTAATACCCAATCTTCTGGCGTGTTCGACGATCAGGCAGTGTCCCATCAGAACTGATACTAACGTAGACAATCATTTCCTTTCTAGTGCGAGGAGATATTTTGACCTTATCAGGTCATACCTTGGCCAGATTTGTCTAGCTACCCTACAGGTGCCGATTTGTGTCCATCTTTCGTTGGACTGCCTGATTGCCTCTTGCCTAAGCCAAAGCTTGCACGTGGATAGTGGCACACTAATATATGCAAATTCTTCGAAAATTACTAAAGTCGTCCCTTTCCTAGCAAGTTCATCGGCTTTGCAGTTCCCCGGGATATCCCTATGCCCAGGCACCCATATGGGGTGTATATTAAACTGCTCAGCCATCTCGTTAAGAGATCTGCGGCAGTCGAGGGCTATTTGTGAATTCAGGGATGTAGCCTCCAGAGAATTGATGGCAGCCTGGCTGTCCGAGTAAATGACAACGCCAGTGTTGGTTACTATATTCCGACTCAGCCACTTGGCGACTTCCCATAGTGCCATTATTTCGGCTTGATAGACACTGCAGGTATCTGGTAGACTGTGAGCTATATCCAAATTAAGTTCTTCACAGTGTACTCCGAAGCTAACCCTTTCATCAAGATTCGAACCATCCGTATAGAAGTGGAGATGGTTTCTATTTCCGGGTATTCTGACATCCCATTCATCCCTGGTTGGTATCATAGTAGTTCCTCTCAAAGGTGCGCACCGTTGATATATAGTCCACTCGGTCGGTTACCATAGCACAACACTTTGATATCCTCATGTGACCGTAGTTCTTGTACCTCCACATTGATAGGCAGTTTAATCTTAGTGTCGCTTTGGTTGTTTCTTCTCTTGCCACAACATTAATCGGCAGTATATGGAGAAGGGCTTGTAGAGACTCAGTCGCTGTAGTCTTTGACGCTCCGCTTATGCACAGGCAGGCAGTTCTCTGAACCCGTGATAGCAGGTTTGTGATGGTTAGTTTGTCAGTTGCCGTCCACCATACCACAATGCCGTATAACAGTATTGGACGAACCACTGCTATATATATCCAATTTTAGGAGAGAGGCCCCACCGCCACCCTACAGCCTTCCTGCAGGAATATAGGGCGATGTTGGTATTCTGGTATTCTTTACACGTTCCAGTACGCTTAGTCTGAATGACAGTTTCCTATCCAAAATTATTCCTAAAAATTTTGCACTTTCAGAAAAGACTAGATCTGTTCCATTTATCCGAGGAGGATGGTCCACATGAGGGACATTATTCATCCTAGTAAAGAGAACCAATTCTGTCTTGTTTGGGTTAACACCAAAACCGCTGCTTCTGGCCCATCTAGCCAACTTGTTCAGAGCCAACTGTAGAATATCTCGGAGGATGTTTTCGAATTTGCCACTCACTGCGATTGCCAGGTCGTCCGCATGTGCCACGAGCTTGCAGCCACAAAGTTCTAGATCTAGCAGGATTTCATTCACCGCTAGGTTCCAAATTAGTGGAGATAGTACTCCTCATTCTGGGGTCCCTCTGTTTACATCCCTTGTTAGAGTTGTGGACCCTAGACATGCTGTTATGCGTCTTCTGTTGAGTAGTCTTTGAATTAGTCTAATCAAGCTAGAGTTCACCTTTAGATGTGACAATACCACGATTACCGCATCTGGGTGTGTGTTGTTAAAAGCCCCTTCTATGTCAAGAAACGCCACCATGGTGAATTCTTTGAAATGTAGGGACGATTCGATGCTGCTCACAAGTTCGTGCAGGGCTGATTCTGTAGACTTTCCTTAATTGTAAGCATGTTGGTTCCCCGACGGGAGTTTTGTATCCAGGTTTTACCTAATGAAATAATCTAAAAGTCTTTCCAGACTTTTCAATAGGAAAGAGGATAGGTTAATTGGTTTGAAGTATTTTGGCCTAGTGTGCGATATCTTCCCCGCTTTGGGTATGAATACCACTTTGGTATCCCTCCATCGATTCGGGATGTATGAAAGCCTAATACAGCCTACGTAAATTTTCTGGAACCAGGGGATAATGTACTTTAACTTTTTCTGCTGGAGTGATGCCGTCTGGTCCAGGTGACTTGAAGGGCTCAAAGCAGCTTATTCTAGATATCTCAGTCAACAAGCTAGCGACGCTCGCAGTGCACACACACTCTTGGTCCTGTTTATCCTCGGGCTCTGTTGATGAGTTCCCCGGAAAATGTGTGTCGAGCAGTACACTTAGCGATTGCTCGCTGTTTTTGTCCAGTTGTTTGCCTCATCCTGCAAATACCCCACTATACAAGGAGAAGTGGATAGTACCTTCCTCAGCCTTGCGGCGTCGGAGACTTTTCCACTTCGCCACAGAAGGAATACCAAGAGCGTATTTGCGCCTTCCTAAGATCCTTCTTATAGATCTTGAGTTGCCCTTTATATGCATCCCATTCATAAAAGTTTTACCCTTGTACCTTGTTTTCGGACAGGCTTCTTCAAGGGAACTATTGAATGATGTGGTGATATGCTCGACCAGATTATCCAGACCGGCTTTGTCATTCGGTTCATAAAGAAGTTTAGAGTTGAGGACCTTTTTAAAATTCTTCTCATACAGGTGCCACTTTGTCTTCCTCACATTTCTGTCGACAGCAGGTTTAGGAGCTTTTTCGGCGAGTTTGAGCTCTATATAATGGTGATCTGAGAATAAGTGGTCGTCCAGTACATTCCACCCAATAATTTTGTCTGACACCCGGTCAGTAGCAAACGTTTCGTCTAGTACTTCTTGTCTGTCTTTAATTGTAAAGGTCGGTTTATTGCCAATGTTACAAATAGTTAGGTTGGTGGTTAGAATAAAGTCAAGAAGTCAATCACCCCTATTGTTTATATCCGTACTACCCCAGATAGTATGATGAGCGTTCGTGTCTGCGCCAAAAATCAGACGTTGCTTCTTCTACTACTTCCCTGAAGAGAGCTGTCGGTATTGCAGCTTAATAAGGAAAGTAACTGGAGACCACCCAGTATATGCGATTACCAATCTCCAGACCAGCAGCTGTTTGGTCTTTACCACTTAAATTAGTCAGGAGAAAAATACTTAGATCTTTTCTGGCCAAAATGCAGGTTCTTGGAGTGCCTGGGATCAGGACGATGTCTACTGCACCTGTGGCGCAGAAATAGAGCCGCTGAGGCTGGTTTAGAGTGATGGAGGTTAATCTGTAAAATTCTTACCATCATTGGTAATCGATAGATTGACATCCACCCCGACAAGGGGTGACATCCATGTCCCCGCCAGATGCGTCAAAGAGTCCGGAGACTTCCCTCAGCCCCTCAGTATCCGAAGAAGTGTTTTCATCCTCAGAGAATGACGTTACATATGGGAGGTGGATTCAGCGTTAAGGATCTTTTGTTTTTTCCACAACATCCAACTGGGCACCCGGCCACACCTCACCCGCTCGACTCAGAGCAGAGCAGGTCTACTGATCTGGCATCACCGAAATATAAGAGCTTTACTCTCCCCTGATGCCATCCTGCATCGTTGCAGACTTGTGGTTTGCCCGGCATTTCTCTTCGGACATCGAGGTAATGAGCCATAATGGCGGATTGCACATGGCTATATTTGTCCTTGAGGATGGATCCATCCTCACTACTTCTGTCTATAACAGCCATCACTAGACTCCCCTTCGCCACATCATGGAAGGGTTTGGTGATTGTCCTGTTGATGGTGACCTTAGGTCCTCTTGCCTTTTGCGAAGGCAGGGGTTCATCAGGTGATCTGATTCACTTGACTTTATTAGCCGTTAACACAGCTGAATTTGTGGCTCTTTCAGCCGGCTGATTGGCCTTAGAAGCATCTATGACGCCTTTCCCTCACCGTACCACCTGTTGTGAGTACTGGGGGTAAATTTTCACCATGTTTGGTGTGGTCGGCCAAGACCAATGGACGGACAATAGGAGTCGAGTGTTTAAAGTGCGTACGGACGGAGTAGGACGATAGGGGAACCCCGCTCCATCGGAACGCGAAGACATCCCCGTCAACGAATTTATTAATTTTTTTGTCTGTATTAGCCCGTAATAGGTACTACGATGTAGGCCTTCCTGACATTGTACAGATTTTTTTTGCGATTGCGTAATAGATTTTATCTATCCGCTCTGTGCTAAACACGTCCGTTCACTACGACTGATCAGCAAGGATCAGCGACTTATACAAAGGTCGCTGATTTGTCTTCATAACGCCATAAAAACCTCAAATTTCAACGAAATAAGCTGAAATTTGGTATAATTAATTTATTTGTCCCCGAATTATGCGATCCATGGTGGAGGGTATGAATGATTCGACATGACCGATTTTAATCCGTCTTTACTTGATTTATGTAAAAAGTCATGGAAAAAATGTCACGTTCGACCCAATTTCAAAATTAAATTAAAAAAAATAACAAAGATATTTGTACCAAACAAGGAGGGTTCAAAAACGTTATTATTTTTTAACACTTTCACATTTTCATCTTTAATATATTCTTTGTGATTTCGCTGAATCACATGTTTTTAAAGATGTTCACGAAAACTACTTCTTTGTCCTTATTTTCTAATCAATATTTCGCCTGAAAACGACTAAAACAGCAGTGAAAGTACTAAAGGGTCCGCCATCTAACGTTTTTTTTCAACTAGTGCTTATTTCGTGAATGGTAACACATAGCTCATGTCTGATTTGACAGATAATTAGTTTTATCCTTCCGCTGAACGAATATGGTTGTGTATACGCTTGAACTTTGAAAAATACGCTTAAATGCGATCGACATACAGAAGATGCCGATTTTGCCAAAAAAAAAATCTTTTGTGTCAGATGAAGCTCATTTTGATCTTGGCGGCTATGTAAATTGTAATTGTCGCATTTGGGGCACAGAAAACCCGCACGCATACAAACGAGTCACTGTTTGGTGCGGATTTTGGTCCAGAGGCATAATTGGGCCGTGAGCAAGGAGTGGCCGTTACAGTCAATGGCGATCGTTATCGGGCCATGTTGAACGAATTTTTGTTCACAAAAATTGAAGAGGAGGATATTGGCAACATTTGGTTTCAACAGGACGGCGCTACGTGCCACACAGCCGAAGCTACACTCGATGTTTTGCGCGATGTTTTCAAAAAAAAAGTTATTTGGCGGACCCTTTATTAACGACCTATAAGATTATGTAAAAGATGAATCTAAAATATGTTTTATTTTGACCTTTTTATCACTTTGAATGTGTACAACGATCACGTTCGACACCGTGGAATTTCCCAAATATACTATGTTCCAGCCTATTTAGAATTTAACCGCTATTGAAACTCTATTTTACATTCGATCTTTATATAATTTTGCAGAAATTGCGTTTTTGATCTAGGTTGATGAAAATCTGTGAGATTATGTATACTTATAGTCCCATCTTTTAGTTCCTTCTGGTTATACCCTACACCACACTGTGGTACAGGGTATTATAACTTTGTGCATTTGTTTGTAACACCCAAAAGGAGAAGAAATAGACCCATCGTTTATTATACCGATCGACTTAGAATAACTTTCTGAGTTGATTTAGCTATGTCCGTCTGTCTGTCTGCGCATGTATTCTTGTAATCAAAGTACAGGTCGCAATTATGGTCCGATCTCGACGAAACTTTACACATATCTTTTTTTTGGCCCAAGGACGATCCTTATTGAATTTGGTTAAAATCGGTTCAGATTTAGATATAGCCCCCATATATATGTTAGCCCCGATTTGACATGTAAGCGCTGTAAAAACTTCATTATACCCTACACCACACTGTGGTACAGGGTATTATAACTTTGTGCATTTGTTTGTAACACCCAAAAGGAGAAGAAATAGACCCATCGTTTATTATACCGATCGACTTAGAATCACTTTCTGAGTCGATTTAGCTTTGTCCGTCTGTCCGTCTGTCTGTCTGTCTGTCCGTCTGTCTGTCTGTCTGTCCGTCTGTGCATGTATTCTTGTAATCAAAGTACAGGTCGCAATTATGGTCCGATCTCGACGAAACTTTACACATATCTTTCTTTTGGCCCAAGGACGATCCCTATTGAATCTGGTTAAAATCGGTTCAGATTTAGATATAGCCCCCATATATATGTTAGCCCCGATTTGACATGTAAGCGCTGTAAAAACTTTATTTTATATCCGATCAATATGAAATTCGGCAGGTAAAGGTTTCTTATTACATGAATGAACTCTGTTAAATTTGGAAGAAATCGGTTCAGATTTAGATATAGCCCCCATATATACATTACCCCCGATTTGACATATAAGCGCTGTAAAAATGTTATTTTATATCCGATCAGTGCGAAATTCGGCAAAGAGAGGTTTCTTATTACATGAAGGAATACTGCTAAATTCGGAGAAAATCGGTTCAGATTTAGATATAGCCCCCATATATCTGTTACCCCCGATTTGACATGTAAGCGCTGTAAAAACTGTATTTTATATCCGATCAGTGCAAAATTTGGCAGAAAGAGGTTCCTTATTACATGAAGGAATACTGCTAAATTCGGAGAAAATCGGTTCAGATTTAGATATAGCCCCCATATATACGTTACCCCCGATTTGACTTGTAAGCGCTGTAAAAATGTTATTTTATATCCGATCAGTATGAAATTCGGCAGAAAGAGGTTTCTTATTATATGAATGAACACTGTTAAATTTGGAAGAAATCGGTTCAGATTTAGATATAGCCCCCATATATACGTTACCCCCGATTTGACTTGTAAGCGCTGTAAAAATGTTATTTTATATCCGATCAGTATGAAATTCGGCAGAAAGAGGTTTCTTATTATATGAATGAACACTGTTAAATTTGGAAGAAATCGGTTCAGATTTAGATATAGCCCCCATATATACGTTACCCCCGATTTGACATGTAGGCGCTGTAGAGACTGTATTTTATATGCGATCAGTACGAAATTCGACAGAAGGAGGTCTTTTTACATGAATGAGTATTCAGAGTAGATCGGTTCAGATTTATATTGATTGTTCCTCCTGATTTGGTATCAAACCGCTATAGAAGTTGTATTTTACTTCCGATCATTAAAATTTTCCAGAAAGATGTTTCTCAATTTAGGAACGAATATTGCTTAATTTAGCGATTATCGTTTCAGAATTAGATAATATGTTTCTACCCATTTACCAATTATTCCAAATTATTATGGCAATGACCCTTATCGCATTGTTAGGGAGGTGTAGGGTATTATATAGTCGGCCCCGCCCGACTTTCTGCCTTTCCTTACTGGTTTTATATCCGAAATGAATGAAATTCGGCAGAAAGAGGTTTCTTATTATATGGATGAACGCTGTTAAATTTGGAAGAAATCGGTTCAGATTTA
Organism: Eudasyphora cyanicolor; assembly: GCA_963930755.1. NCBI lineage: Eukaryota > Metazoa > Arthropoda > Insecta > Diptera > Muscidae > Eudasyphora > Eudasyphora cyanicolor. Next base: position 101,033,050 of record OZ005737.1, read on the forward strand.
GATATAGCCCCCATATATACGTTACCCCCGATTTGACATGTAAGCGCTTTAAAAATGTTATTTTATATCCGATCAGTGCGAAAGTCGGCAAAAAGAGGTTTCTTTCTACATGAGGGAATACTGCCAAATTCGGAGAAACTCGGTTTAGATTTAGATATAACACCCATATATATGTTACCCCTGTAAGCGCTGTAAAAACACTATTTTATATCCGATCAGTGCGAAATTCGGAGGAAAGAGGTTTCTTATTACATGAAGGAATACTGCAAAATTCGGAGAAAATCGGTTCAGATTTAGATATAGCTCCCATATATATGATACCCCCGATTTGACATTTAAGCGCTGTAGAGACTGTATTTTATATCCGATCAGTACGAAATTCGACAGAAGGAGGTCTTTTTACATGAATAAGTATTCAGGGAAGATCGGTTCAGATTTATATTAAAGCTCCATATATATGTTCCTCCTGATTTGGTATCAAACCGCTATAGAAGTAGTATTTTACTTCCGATCATTAAAATTTTCCAGAAAGATGTTTCTCAATCGCTAAATCAATTTGCTTAATTTAGCGATTATCGTTTCAGAATTAGATAATATGTTTCTACCCATTTACCAATTATTTCAAATTATTATGGCAATGACCCTTATCCCTATAAAAGAATACGCCTCAACTCCTCCTTGGAATAAGCCTTGCTGAGGAGGAGCAAAGTAATTTGTTAACTGAAACAAATAACTATCGCAATGGTTAGGGAGGTGTAGGGTATTATATAGTCGGCCCGCTTGACTTTCAAGCTTTCCTTACTGGTTTTAGTTGGGACTGTTCCGAAACAAAGAATTATTTGCATTTAAGTATTTTTGCAATGTATCGATACCTTCTCTTAAATACATGTTTTCAGTTTTTTATAAAATCTTTCAATATTTTTAGAAATTGTATAATTTTTTAAAATTCTATTAAAATTGAAATCATATAATTTTAGGTATAGATAAATTGCATTGATACGAGTATCTAGGAAAATTTAAATTAAAAATCAAAAAGGTCAGCAAATTTAATATATGCGTTCGAAGCAAAATATATTGATTTTCAAATAAAATGTATTTGTTTAAAAATACTAGTGTATAATATTTATAAATTTTGGTTCCAAATATATTTTCTTTGAATACAAACATATCGAAATGTCGATTTTCCTCCGTATAAATATAAATCCTGATAAACACTGATATATACTGGTTTTTGGGATACCACATTATATATTCTATATATGAGTTTTATATGCCCATGAACATTATTACAATATTCATGGTCAATAAGACACTTTCAAAACTGTCACAATGTCCATGGTCTTTATGTCACTTTTATCCGCGTAGCCGGGTTTGAAAATATCCCAGAGGAGAAAATCTTTAACAACGGCCGAAGGCCTGCCAGGCAGATACTCTTTTGTCCGCGTAGCCGGCTTTGGACACTTCCATAACTACAAAGTTACCTTCAATGATCTCTTAAAGACTACCCTAAGAAAAAAAAATCGCTTCTGTAGTATATTTTCTGGAAACATATTATATTTGGGAAGATTCACTGTTTTCCTATAAGCCAGAAAACAAATTCGTTAATCAATTCAAATATTTCCCATTTTTTAAGATAATCTGAAGCTAAACTCCGAAAAAAATAATATTGATAAAAGAGTAATTCGAATATTTTCTCCGCTATGTAAATATAAATTATTTGCACCAAAGAATATTTTATTTAAATTTTGCTCCCAAACATATTTTGTTTCCTGTTTTTTGCTCCGTGTACATGATCTATTCCACGTCAACTATATCCATGGAACTTGTGACATCAATTTTGCGGTCATTATGACACCCTTGAAAGTGTCTCAATTGCCATGGACATTATGATACTTTTTGCACTGTCACGACGTCAATGGACTTTATATCCCTGGAAGTTATGACATGCCACCGTTTTATATTGGGGCAAGTTATGCCAAATGGATAGTATTGTAGCAATTGCACAATGATCGCCGAGTTTTAATAGATTCTTACAGTTAATATTTCCGGATTTATATCTGATTTGCTATATATTGTCTATATTTCACGGGCTCGTGCACACGGAGAACTCAGACTGACGGACATATAGATGATTATGAGTTCGTCATCTTTCGTTCTAATGCAATAATAAGCCATGAAATCTTCATCGCCATTCTTATGTATATGGCACAAAGGCCATTGTCGGCACTTGCATGCTTTATGCGATTCCTGTATGACACAATCGTGTATGAGTGTGGTGACTTTGGAAACACACACATATTGCCAGATGTGTGTCTTCGAATCACGAGGATAACAGTGTCTGGAGAAGTGTGTGGGTAAGTGTGCCACAGAGGGATTTTATTCATTATTCACACATATATATACATATATATTTCTGTGTTCATATGCATAAGTATAGGGATGTTGTAATTGTATTCTTTTGAAATATAAACATGATTTTGGCGTTTGTTAGACTGTGTTGATGTTTGTCTATATGTTTGTATTTGTGTATTTTTAGGTTGCCTGGATTAAATCCGACTCTAAAGCAATACTCGGCATTCACACCCATATGGTATCCTTAAATCCAAGATTATCAGTGACACACAATGGCCACAACACCTGGAAACTTCACGTATCCCATGTACAGCTAAATGATTCGGGCAGTTACATGTGCCAGGTGAATACGGACCCCATGAAGAGCCAGGTAAGTGCTTATCAGTCTATCCCCACAAAACCTCCATTTGCACATAACCACACACACACACACACACACACCATTGTACACAACATACAAATATATACACACAGACAATGCATACTTACAACTGTGGACTGGTGCCACTCTAAGCCAACACCTGTCCAGTTAGTCTGTTGTGTCTCGGTTATAGTCATTCCTTTTAAGCTTGTTTATAAATTTTCCACAACACTGCCTGTAATGTAGTATGTAAGAGTGTTTGTTCATCCGTATCCGTGTCTGTGAATGACCAACACTACGAAATGGCAATGTCCTTCCGCTTTCTATCACTCTATCGTACACGGTAGACATACGGCCGGAACAGCATTCCTTCTGCCGCAATTCTCTACTACTGGCCGGCATAGGGTCTTGGTGACTTTTTATGTGTTTATTTGCGTTTCTAATATCGTACAAACGAAATGTTTGTCAGTTACAAATTTTACAAATTCTGGGTAAGTTGGATTTTGTGGCGCGCCAGCGCTTCGATGTACATTAGGGGTTGGGTTTGTCTCATGCTGATGTTCATCGAACGAATATGCTTTGCTTAATATAAGTGTAGACTGCGTAGCGTATTTTGCTCTAATTGTTTTTGCCCGAATCTCAAATGATGGATATGTTCGATCCATATAATTCTTGTCCCTTTTGAGATTAGTTAATTAGTTATTATTTGAGCATAGATATGTTTTGCCACTTAAATCCTAAAATATTATTACGGGTCTTAGTAGATTAGACTTAACCAACAAAATTCTTCATAGAAAATTTTAGAGAATTTTCTGGCCCAAAACTTGCAACCACTTTATGCCGTATGTTGCTTCTCCTGTAAAAAATTTTAATATTCATTTTTGCATTAATAAATAGTTGCTTATGGATTTTTCACAGTTCTTTACAGCGCTTCGAATTGACAAACAAGAAATATATTTCTACTGGCTGATATATTATTCAAATAACTGTCAAATAACTGTTTACCAACCGAAGTTATAAAGAGGAAAGAAATCTGTTTTAAAGGATTGCCCGATTCCAAGGAAAAGTCATAGTAGTAATTATAATATATAAAGCATCAAGTGATGTGTGAATTTCCATGGACATACACTGAAGCCAGTGGTTCGGCCTGCTGGGCGCTCCTTATTTATGATCTTTTTATACCTCATCGGTATAAAAAGATCATAGTATCTTCCAGTTATATCCTCTGATATGAGTCAAGTCTGGTAATATGTCGGACCCTCAATTTTGGAATCTTGCATGTGTGAAAGCCGATGTTTTCCCTGCATGCCCTGCATTCGCCGTTACCTGCTAGTCCTATGTGATGAAGATGTGCTTGTAAGCTTGAGTGTCCCGTTAGAACTCTCATCATGTTACTAATATCGATCTTGTTTAGTTTCAGAAAACTTCTTGTTTTCTTTTCATTAGGGTCGCCCCACAGTATCTTTGTAGTTGCTCCTACTGTTGCGCTATTTCACACAGTTTTGTCGGCCATCACTGCCCAGTGCTTCAACTCATTCTTCGTGGCTTCGAAAGGTTTCCAATTTTCGAAGTTTATTACTCGAAGTTCTCTGCCCTTTGAAGTCATGCTGTTTGCCCGTTCTTTTCCAATCACTCCGCTGTGTCCTGGTACCCAGCAAATACGCAATTGGCCATGGGCTGAGTAATCATTTATCGTTCTTTTACAGTCCAACACAGTTCTTTGACCCTTTCCGATGTTATTGCTTTAATCGCCATTTGGCTATCTGTGAAGAAGTTGGCATATAAGGCTTTGTGCTGTTACTGAGCCAGTTCACACATTGCTTGATTGCTCGAACTTCTGCTTGAAATATCGTGTTATTGTCAGGGAGGTGGAAGTGAAGTTTGACTTCTGGTTCATCAATAAAAAGTCCCAGACCCAGTCCTTACTCCTCGCTTGGACCCAACCGTGTAGCAGCTTGTTCCCACTGGCACATGGGCCAAAGATCCATTTTCCCAGGAGCGTCTGTCTAGCACAAACGAATCACAGGTAGCTGTAAGCCTCACTTCGGGAATGCAGTTGCAGATTTCTGGTGTTTGAATGTGACCAACAAGAGATTCTAAAATTTTCTGTTGGTACAACTTGTAGTCTCGATTTATCCATTCACCCATTACATGTAGTCGTCTTGCTGTGAGGGCTGCCTCATACTTTATACGGAAGTCTATTGGTTGGATGTGCAGTATAGTCTCTAACGCTTTTGTTTGTGCAGTTCTTATGCCTAGACAGCACATACGTTGAATTTTTTGCAATCGTATTACGTTGCACTTCTTGTCTATTGATGTCCACCACGCTACATAGGCGTAGGTTTTGGTCTAATCACGCTTGTGTACAGCCAGTGAGTCATATTTGGACGTAGTCCCCATTTTGAACCTATAGCTCTTCTGCACAACGACCAACATATGTGGGCCTTTGTAACTCTTTATTCAAGATGATCTTTCCAGTACAGTTTCTGATCCAGGATTACTCTCAAGTATTGCTTTTTAGATATAGCATTGCCTTATTCAGGAATCGAGGCCGGGAAAACGTGGGATCTTCGTTTTCCTTGTAAATGGACATATTTTGTTGTTATGGTGGGTTAACATTTAAACCCCTTGGTTGTGCCCATTTATATGCTATGTAAAGTGCCTCTTCAGCTCTTCTGCATAATAGATTTGGATGAAAGCCCCTTAGAAGTATTACAACGTCGTCTGCATAACAGACTGGTTTAAGTCCTTCATTGGCGAGGGCTTTTAGGAGACTGTATATCGTCGTAACCCATAGAAGAGGCGATAAAATGCCCCCCTGAGGTATACCACGATTTTCCTTGTCTCTACTTTTTACGTCATATGACCCACAAATAATCCACCTATTCCTTAGCATATTGTTGATCCAGTTTTTCAGCGCCCGGTCAACCTGAAACTCGTCTAAGGACTAGATAAGAGTATAGGTCTGTACATTGTTAAATGCGCCTTCAATGTCTAAGCAAAAAGCAAGTGTATACATTTCTTTATTGAAGTACTCTTCTATGTGGTACACTACCTCATGCAGAGCTGTTTCCACTGATCTTCCTTTGACATATGAGTGTTGTTTAAAGCATGGGTTAGGCATGCAGTGAACACTCCAGCCCGATGAGTTGATACCAGATCCATATCATTCTGCAGAAGTGCTGGAAATATTCCGTCCGGTACCGCAGCCTTGAAGGGAGAGAAGCTTTTTATCGCTTCTTTAACCATACCATCTGTTATATCTGTAATAGGTACTTGATGCAATACATTTTCATTCTGTAACTGTTTCTCTGTTGGTCCAGCATTACCAGTCGGAAATTTCATCAAGAGCCTTACGGTATCCTCTATAGTCTCCATCCTTTTACCCGTGTCATCCACCAGTGTTTCGGTTTGGACATGAGTTTTTGAGAGGAAATTTTTCATTTTAGAATGCTGTTAACGCTGTCAACCTGCTCACAGAAAAGCCTCCAGGAGTTACGTTTCGCCGATCTAATGATTTTATTGTATTCTTTGAGTCTTCTGTGGTAGTCGTCCCAATATACTGATTGTTTTCTACGTCGAGCTCTGTTGTAAAGTCTGCGAACATCCTTGTCAATAGAGCGAATTTGTCCTGTCGTCCAGGGTTTCTCATAGGTTGATTTCCTTTTTCGAAGAGGGCAACTATCTTCGAATGATTTTATAGGAGCTTCGGTAAACTTCTTCACATTGATATCAATGTGTTCTGTACATAGATAATCGCGTGTAGACTGACTCAATTGATTTCCGAAATTAGTCCAGTCGGTCTTAGCCCTATTACGGAAACTTATTGGGTTTGGCGGTGGCCGTGCAATTTTAAACCTAATATAACGCTGGTCCGAATAGCAGTGTTCATCCGAAGCCCTCCACTCATTTTCTGAACATATAGTTTAGGGATGTAACGAAAGTGACTTTGGCGAAAGCGAATATTGAAATATATTTCTTGCGAAAGCGAACAGTAAAATATGCATTTTTGCGAAAGCGAATGCAAATAATAGTTTGACCCTTTAGTACCAACAAATTTAAGGAACCGAATTGAAACTTTTCCAGGATATTCAAGTATTAGGAATGTTTTCCATATTTTTACCTCCTGTTACTACAAGGCCAAACATACATTTTTAATTGTTTTGAAGAGAAGTGGCAGATGTTTTCATTGGTATTAATATCTTCAAATTGTGTGAAGGGAATAAGGAGTTTTAACACTTTTAACAAATGGAAGCGAATACTGAAATATATTTTTGCGAAAGCGAATGCGATTGATCCAAATATGGTTTTTGCGAATGCGAAAGAAAGCGAATGTTAAAATTATGCGAATAATTCGCGTTCGCATATGCGAATGCGAATATTCTTTACATCCCTGATATCGTTATATCTAATACTTCTTCTCTAATATTGTTAACAAAGGTTGCAGTGTTTCCTATGTTAAGAGTTATGAGGTAATTTGTATTCAAAAATTCTATAAGGGCGTGTCCACTTTTACCCAGCAAAAAATAAAAGAAGTACTTCCAAGAGAATAACATTATAAATACTTCCAAATCATAAGTATGAACATTTTTTCGGCATTTAATGAAGTTCTTCTAAATAACTAACCAAAATGCAATTTCGGAATATAAATTATTAACCCAAGAATGCATAATTTCAAAAGGATTCAATGTAAAATAAAATAAAATAAAATAACTGACCAAAATTCAATTTCGGAATATAAATTATTAACCCAAGAATGCATAATTTCAAAAGGATTGAATGTAAAATAAGATCGGAAGGAACATATATATGAGGGCTATGAAATACAGGGTGGCTGATATGTATTGCAACCAACTTCAGGTTGATATCATTTCTAAACCGCTAGTCTGATAGCTGACAGATTTATTTCAGTGACAGTTCATTTTATTGTTTACAAGCCTACAAAAGCATTTTGATCTATTGCATTCAGAAAAAAAGTTATTCTTGATGGAATTCAAGCGTGATAGTGCGATTGCTTTATATTTGGGTGGAAAAACACAAGTGGCTATCGTTAGTGGTAGAAAAATTGCTGGTGAGCTGAACATATCGCGAGAACGGATGCAACACATATTAAAAAATGAGCTTGGACTAAAGCCATTGAAGTTCCAAAAAGTGCAAGAGCTCACCGATGCACAAAAAAAAGTTAGACTGGAAAGAGCCAAGGAGTTGCTTCGCTTGCACGAAAGTGGCCAGTTACCGAATTTGGTTTTCTCCGATGAGAAGCCATTCCAAATTGAGCAGTTTGTGAACAAACATACGCGTCAACCAAGAATGGCTTAAAAAGGAGGTTCCTCGCTTCATTTCTACCGCACAATGGCCACCAAGATCTCCGGATCTCAATCCGTTGAACTTTTGCGCATGGGGCATTTTAGAGAGTAAGGTTCGCACTAAAAAATACCAAAGTATCGATCATCTGATGACGGCGCTTCGCCGGGAATGGGCCAAATACCGCAGAGCCACTTTCGTGCAGCGTGTGATGGCTTTGTCGGCCGTTTGAAGGTCATAATTCGTGCCAAAGGTGGCCAATTCGAACAAATCTAAACTGTTTCTAAAATTTTATGTTATTTCCGACATTTTTTGATTTTGAATAATAAAATTTAAAAGTTTTATTATTCAATCTGGAATAGACAGAAAGTAAATGGAACATATGGTCTCAAACCAAAAAAAAATAAATTCTGACTGAATAACAAAACAACAGACCAACAATAAATAACAATAACACATACAAACACATGAGGTACGATGACGTCGGCATTAGCCGTTGACAAAACTACATTTGTTTTCGTGGTTCGCGATGCGAACCCAAGCAAAAAACAAAAATGTATTGGTATGAGAGTTTTAGTATGTTGACTTAGTTCGGCAAAATACGGGTTTGGTTAGCAGTTCTTGTTAAATTCAATTTACTGCTTCCTCAAGTATTTCAGCTGATTTAAGTTAAAGACATACACTATTGCTACTGAATTCTGAAGATGATAGAGTGGTGTCTATCGAAACTGCAGTCAATTCTACCAAGCAATTAAAGCTCTCTACCAATTTTTGTATTTGTTTCTATTACTTTCTTGGAATAGACAGAAAGTAAATGGAACACATGGTCTCAAACCAAAAAAAAAAATTCTGACTGAATAACAAAACAACAGACCAACAATAAATAACAACAACACATACAAACACATGAGGTACGATGACGTCGGCATTAGCCGTTGACAAAACTACATTTGTTTTCGTGGTTCGCGATGCGAACCCAAGCAAAAAACAAAAATGTATTGGTATGAGAGTTTTAGTATGTTGACTTAGTTCGGCAAAATACGGGTTTGGTTAGCAGTTCTTGTTAAATTCAATTTACTGCTTCCTCAAGTATTTCAGCTGATTTAAGTTAAAGACATACACTATTGCTACTGAATTCTGAAGATGATAGAGTGGTGTCTATCGAAACTGCAGTCAATTCTACCAAGCAATTAAAGCTCTCTACCAATTTTTGTATTTGTTTCTATTACTTTCTTGGAATAGACAGAAAGTAAATGGAACATATGGTCTCAAACCAAAAAAAAAAAAAAATTCTGACTGAATAACAAAACAACAGACCAACAATAAATAACAACAATTTAAAAAAAATTAAAAAAATATATCGCTTTACTTTGTTGCATTACATATCACCCACCCTGTATATGTAAAATGCTGATTCTATAGTGCTAAAGGGAAGAAATATATATTTATATGGGGGCTATATCAAAATTACTGAATGGTTCTGGAAGCTAGTTGACTTTTTCATCAACCAAATTTCGCTTCAGTCCACTAGGTCGATTAATCGGACCTAAAAGTCGACTTTTTCATAGTCGATTAAAATAACATAAAGTCATTTCAAAGTATGCTGATTTTCTTCGAAATATGTTAAATTGTGGAATTGTAGTACATTCGATTGCGATAAAAACTGAAATGCCCACGAGCGTAACCCTCAAAAAATAAAAATTCGTTTTTCGTCCAAAAACTCGATTTTATTGAAGAAAAAAGACGTAACATCAAGTGCTCGTTTTTGATAGATCACAAAAGGCGTAACCCACATTGTATTAAACAGAACGTACTGTATTCATCTATTTAACCTTTGAAGTAGTTCTCTTGTTGCTGTATTGATTTTTGTCAATCGTGTTTGACAGAAATTTTAGATTTCTATATGGGGTCTGTATTTAAATTTGGCCTTTATCTGACTGGTATCCATTTTTTTTTCATCAAATTTCGCAGTGTTCATGATTCTATAAACTAATCTCTGCCAAATTTAATAAAGATCTGAAGTAAAACACGGAAACACATTTTTCAACCTTGCTAGTGGCCGTCTATTCTCGGATTAAAAAATCCTTTGTGCAAAATATAGTACATTTGACTAAAATATGACTTCTATGGAGCTTAGATGCTAAATCGGAAGGAACACATCCATGCGAGTATCTGGGGCTATGTGTAAATTTGAACCGATATTGTTCACACAGATATTAACTGTTAAAATAAGATACTATTTAACAAATTTCATGAATATCGCAAGGAATTTATATCTTCTATAGAGGGAATAAGCTAAATCGAAGTACATTCATATTTATTAAGATATCTGGTTCTAAACTGATATTCAAATAGTTAAGAGATTTTTGATCGTTCGCCGTAGACGAAAGAAAATAAGTTACAGATACAGGCCCTATATCTAAATACGGATTGTCTTTCAATTTCAATACGAATTGTCTTGTCCCAAAATAAAGATATGGGCAAAATTTTTTTGAGATCGGACTATATTTTTGGCTGCACATTGATTACAAAAATGCATGCACATGACTACTCTCTGAACCGGGGCTCTGGAAAATACATAGCGCCGCACAAATGTGCTATGTATTACAGTGTAAAATAAAAATCCTTTTTTATTAGTGAGAATGTTGATCATTTGCGAAAATGTTACTAGAAGATACACTATGGGGTCATTCGGTCACACTTTTCAAGAGCCAGCTACACCATACAGATTACAAACATCTTCGAATGTCCTAAACATACATACATATATATGATCGTTGATCTCTTTGCTCAATAGTTTATTATTTATACGTTCCCTTCCCTATGTCAACATTTTTATTCCTTTAAAATAAGAGATCTCTGGACCCAAAGACGTTGATAAGAACGACATACATTCATCAAATAAATACAACACCAAAAAAGCAAATCTTACAGTGCTTTAAAAGGAGTTGTGCAAAAGTGGTGACAAAGAAGTACCCCGGCGCGACAACCCCTTGTTAAATTCATTGGTGAAAATCCAAATTAGAACAACTTCCGGATCATAAGTTGGGAATTTGTATTGCTTCTTTGGATGCTCTTTTTTTACTGGGTAGTGGTGTTAGTACTACCCCAAGCGATATGATGGGATTTGGCGTCACAACCAGCTAATAACTCATTACTTGTGTGTTTGGATTCCCTCACCAGACGTTGTAATTCCGACGTAGGTGGCAATATCGGCGCATCGAAAGGCAGATATACTCGTATTGGCACCAGGTACATATTTCCTTTACCTTGCCTCAGCACGGTTGCGTCCGATGTTGACAACTCTGGAGAAAAACGAAATCATAGGTTTTTATGACACAAAATACAAGTCCTTGGACGAGTACCTGCGTTAGCGGAGAAAAGGTTATAGTTCACATTGCTTAATCCAGTAACCTTGTTTCTAGTTGTCCATGGTTCTGGGATCAAAGCAATATGAACCCTACCTTTATTTATGATGTCCATCAGAGCGTTGGATGCTGTCTCGCTCCGGTGGAGGTTTATCTGGATGACCTCAATCATTGTCTTTCCAGTAAAAGTTTCTTTTGGGAGTCTATCCTATCTGGTGGCACTCCCTTATTATTTGGTAGTGGATCATTCTCCTCCTTTCGTTCACTACCTATTACACCATCTTCTAGTAGACAATTTTGGGAGGCGGTATTATGTTTTGTCGCTCCCTCATTGTTTTCAATTTGTGGCTCTTTTTTTGATCACCACCTTTGCTGGAAACTTCCTGCAAAAGTAGAATCAGTTTTTGGCAGTGTCTCACTTGTCTCCATCCGTTCACTACCAGTGTTTGCCTCTTCAGACAGTATATTTGGACTCGATTCATCTGTCCTGCCAATCGGGACCTTTCCAATTTTGAAAAAGACTGTCCAGATCAAGAAGTACGCCATGCCCTTCGCCATGACAAGACTGTTCTTGGATTCTGGGTCTATGCCCAAAACGAGGAGAGCACCCTCGGTATCATTCTTCCTATAGAAGACTTCCCACTTTCTCACGGAAAGCTTTGAATTCTGTTTGCTAATGATGTCGAGTATGTACTTTGATGAGAACTTACTGGGACATCCCTTAATATATTGGGTCGTTTTTATGAGTTCAGGAATGTCGCTTTTCCTTGCCAATTTTAGCTTTACACTGTGAAGAACTTAATTTGGATATAGCTCACAGACTACCAGATATCTGCAGTGTCTATCAATCCGAAATAATGGCAATATGGGAAGTCGCCAAGTGGCTGAGTCGCAACATAGTAACCAACACTGGCGTTGTCATTTACTCGGACAGCCGGGCTGCCATCAACTCTCTGGAGACAACATCCCTAAATTCACAAACAGCCCTCGACTGCCGCATATCTCTTAACGAGATGGCTGAGCAGTTTAATATACACCTCATATGGGTACCTGGGCATAGGGATATCCCGGGGAACTGCAAATCCGATGAACTTGCTACGAAAGGGACGACTTTACAAAATCCCGAAGAATTTACATATATTGGTGCGCCACTATCCACGTGCAAGCTTTGGCGTAGGCAATCAGGCAGTTCAACAAAATATGAGCAGAAATCGGCACCTGTAGGGAAGCTAGACAAATCGGGCCAAAGTCTGAGGAGGTCCAAATATTAGTATTAGTTCTGACGGGGCATTGTCTCATCGGCGAACACGCTAGAAGGTTGGGTATTGCGTCCAATGACATCTGCAGGACCTGTACTGATGAGGAAGAAGTGGAGAGCTGCTCATTGCTCTCCACTTCTTCTATGCTATGCTTGCTATGCGACTGTCCCGCTTTGAGTAAACGACGACTGGAAATACTGAGGTCGGTTTTACTAGGCAATCTAACAGATCTTTCCAGTACCGATATTCGTTGGTTGGTTGACGTCGTGGCAAAGAGCCGTTCCCTAGCCTCAATTAGCATTCGATATTCGTACTATCAATATATTTGTATATTAAACAGGTTGGCTTCGATGAGGGTTATTTCAGCCCGTGGTAACACTAGGGACCTAAACTGGTCTATGTGATCTGACTAAAAACGGCTGACACCCCAACCTAAACCTAATAGAACAAAAGTTGTTAAAATTTGCCTTTGGATTTTGATTCTGAACCACTGTGCGGCGCCTAATTTCGAACTGTACTATGATTATAGGAATACATTTTTAGACAGACGGACATAGCTAAATGGTTTAGAAAGTGATTCTAAGCCGGTCGGCATAATAAACAATGTGCCTATCTCTTTTCCTTTTGGGTGTTGCAAACAAATGCACAAAGTCATAATACCCCGTACCAAAGTAGGGTATTATGACTTTGGGTAGGGTATAAAAGTATACCATAGTTTCCCTTCGAGAGTTTTTAAATCACCTGTAATAAATCCTTGTGAAATTGGCTCAGTTTTTGGCCATGGTGAGTGACCCTAATTACACTTTATTGACAAAACATATTGGAGGCGAAAACGTGTTTCCCCCTCGTTGATGACAATTATATACAGTGCCCACATCCATAGAAACACAATCACATACTTACATATCAATGGGTGAATGTCCTTCTTTATGCCTCCGCGGCCATGTCAGACCAGACCGAATAGAAGTCTCCCTTACTCGACACTCAACTGACCAAAACTCAGAAAATAATAGAAATCTGAATTAGGTAAAAAATAATAAACACATTTCAAGTAATTGGGGATTTAAAGTTTTAGCAAATGTTAGCTCCATACGTATGAACGTACGTTCAGATTAGGTCTGTGTGTATATGTATGAGAAAATATAGGTATATGTACATATATACATATACATAAGTGTGTGTTTGTGACTGAATGACCATGAGGGATTACATATGGTCATGATGCAGAAGCAAGAACGGCAGCAGTGGCACCAAAACCAGGAGTAGGAGTAGACAATAAACTATTTGTATATCGGTTGATTTTAAGGAAATCCTATCTGAAATAACATCATTTCCAATGATAATAATGTTCTCTGAAAACAACCGACCATCTGTTTGGTTGGCTTACTCCTTGGATAAATGTTAATATGTGTATAGGTGTGTGTATATCTATATGTATTTGCGAATTTGGAGATGTTTGCCCGTCCGTATGGGCTTATTTATTGGGCTGACCCATTGGTGCCATTCAACTCCATCTCCGACTGGCCGACGAAGATCCTTTTAATTACGAGTACCACCCTCGAAGACTTTTGGTTTTAATGTGTAATCAACCACAGAACAATACGTTTTGTTCGGAATCTTCAATTACAAATTTTGTTTCCTATGGTTGAGTTACGTGTCTACAAATATTTGAATGGCCAATGGCAAATTAAATGTAATTCTCATAGAAAGACCAATTCAAGTATTGTCTACACACAATGTCCGAGGCAAGGGTGAACACCATCAAATGAAGAAGCCGGATGATATAATTCAATAGATGTCCTTGTCGAAATAATTCGTCTATCATGTTTATAACTTACATCCGACTGTGGTACAGGGTATTATGATATTGTGAATTTGTTTCTAACGACAGAAGGAGAAGAAATATACCAATACTTTCTTATTTTTTGACGTAGATTCCCTTTTCAAATCGATTTAAGAGTGTCCATCTGGCTGTCCAGGACTGTGGAGTCGAGTCAAAATTACTCGAATCCGACTGCCGGAGTCAGCCCCGACTCCGGCATTTAAATAACATTGATTTCTGTAATTATATTTCTACTAAGGCGTGAGTTCATGTTATTGAAAATAAGATATAGCATTGTTAAAAAAACACAAAAAGAAGGTATTCAATACCAGTAATTAAATAAAATGTTATTATTTATTTATCGACGCTTGACTTGCAAGTTGCAACTAATATGATAATTCTTTGAACATGAAATTCATCAATCACTGCCTTAGTTTTAATATACCGCAATTTTTGGAAATTATGTTTGCTTCAGGCAACCAGTTTATTCGTTAGTTATTATACTCTACACCACACTATGGTACAGGAGGTTATAAATTTGTCTTTTGGCAGATTTATATATCGTTCTACTCAGAATCACTAGCTGTCCGTCTGACCATCTTAAGTTGTTCGACAAGTATTTGTACCATATTAAATTGGAATTGGTGAAAATCGGTTCAGGTCGATATTGCCCCAAGATATAAATGTTTCTTTAAATTTGGCTTTGTAACGCTATGGAAGCTGTATTTCACATTCAATCATTTTTTTATTTAGTAGGGTAGAATTATTTATCCAAGAACAAATTCTGTTTAGATTTAGATTTATAAGGTAATTTTTTATATTTATATTTACAATATCTGAGCTTAATCTGCTCGAACAAGGTGTTGTACGGTATCATATAGTTGGCTTCGTTAGACCTTTACATACTTATTTGTACTCGCTTAGGAATAGTGTATAGTCTTGCAAAACTGCTTATTTTGTTAGCTAAATATAATCAATGCTTTCCTAAAACTGTTTTAAATAAAAACTCGATAGTTTTGTTAACTTTATAGATATTTTTGGCATACTTAAATATTTGGTTAAAAGCTTCGAATATTGCACGATTCATCTTGGAGTCGGAGTCTACCATAATTTTTCGAGTCCGGACTCAGACTCCGCCTCCGGGCAAATTTCCCAGTCACCGACTCCACAGCCCTGGCTGTCCATGTGTTCTTGTAATCAAAGCATTGTCCGATGTTTGGAAACAGCAAAGAAATAGTAATAGAAATAGGTCCTATTTGGACAATCACGGAAACGAACTACTTTGGGAATATGCATAAAACATAACCGATTTACACGTCATCAAGTTTTTTTAAACCCCTCTATTGTACAGACGCTTCCTCCTGACTTTAAGAGTGACTGATTTACTAAATTCTTCGCTTCAATAGTGAAATGCCAAATTCAATGAATTATGTGGGGCACGTCTTGATCTGAAGGGAATTTATTCACATTTACCAAAATTCGTTCCAGGTCGAAAAAGCCAAATTGAATAAGGGCTAGAGAAAGGATTCCATGCAAAAATATTATTTACCTGCAAATATTATCTTATGCAATATTTGTGCCCACATCCGGATACGGTTTTAACCTTATAGAAATTTACTGAAGCTAGGCGAAATTTACTGTAGGGTGAAGTCATAACCTTCGTGTCTGCAAAATACACAGAATTTGAAACTGAAACTTCAACATTTAAACAACGCTCTACAATTAACTGGCGTAAATTCTCATATGAAAATAAAACAACCCTACTTGAGATATACATGAATTTAACTTTATTTCACAAATAAGTCGTGAAATTTAAAAACTTCCTTGGAATTTTTATGTGATTTTTTACTGTACTACATCGATAACTACATTTGGTAGAGATTTTGAATACATTGATCCGTTTATAATAGCGTCACTATGTTAATAGTTCGTAGAAACAGTCTAAAACGATGTGCAAAATTTGACACTGACGCGCCGTCCCAAACATAATCTGCTTGAAATATACAAATGTTTAGGGTACACTCTAAATATATTATATTTGGCAGGCACAACAATTATTTATTTGGGAAGATATTGTTGTTTGCAAATCTTTGTTTCCGTCTCATTATTTTTTATTTGGGATAACTTTTTACGAAACAAATATTTATTTGGATGTACGAATTCAAAATATATATCAATACCTAAATTTTAAGACAAGTTTAATGTTATCCAGTAACTCGGCGGTCTTATTCGAAATTTTCAATGTTCGTAAAATTCCATTTTTATTGAAATCGTATAATCTTGCATAATGATACAATATGACATAGAATAAATAGAAATACGTAAAAATTAGTGCTTTTTTATTTGAGGAAATTATTTTGCAAATATATTTTGTTGTAATATATTAATATATGCGTTCCAAATAATTTTTTTTTATCTTCAAATAAATTTTTTTTGCTCAGAAAAACAGATTGTGCAAGATACCTCAATTTCAAAAGGTTGCTTATATAGGCGAGACCACGCCCATTGATCTGATTCCTCCTATTTTTGGACCAATCACGTAGACTACCACCAGATACATATGTACAAAATTACAGCACTCTCGCTAACAAATTGAGCAAGATATCTCAATTTCAAAATTTGGCTTATATGGGCGGGGCCACGCCCTTTGGTCCGATCCCGGTTATTTTTGGAACAATCAC
Source organism: Eudasyphora cyanicolor (assembly GCA_963930755.1). NCBI lineage: Eukaryota > Metazoa > Arthropoda > Insecta > Diptera > Muscidae > Eudasyphora > Eudasyphora cyanicolor. The sequence continues at coordinate 101,050,197 of OZ005737.1, forward strand.
GTAGACTACCACCAGATATATATGCACAAAATTACAGCACTCTCGCTAACAACATTTTCAAGATATCTCAATTTCAAAATTTGACTTTATGGGCGGGACCACGCCCATTGGTCCGATCCCGCCCATTTTTAAACCAATCAGGTAGACTACCACCAGATACATATGTAAACAAGGTTTCCTTCTATATTTTTACACCGAGGGAGTTGAAACCACGCACCCTGATCGTGCGCGGTCTGTCCGACACTTACGACGAGAAAGACCTCCAGGAATTCATCGATGAGCACCAGGCAACTGTCAATGTCGAGAGGATCACCAAGGTGGTCGATTCATCCTCCATATATGTAGACATAAGCGTAAAGGCCTAATTCAACGTACGAACTGCCAGAGATTTGGCCATATTTCAACGAAATGCCGCATGGCTTATAGACGCGTCAAGTGTTTACAGTCACACTGCCCGAAGAACAGCAGCATTCCCAGTCGGGAAGCGAATACTGAGGAGAGTTTGGCGATGGAACCCGTGACAGGCGAGATTACTCGTGCTAGAGGACGCCCTGTGCGATGTGTAAACTGCAGCAATGATGGGCATGTTGATAGCTCGAAGGAATGTCCGAAAAGAATCGAACTTGTCCAGAGAATGGAGGAGAGGAAGCTCTCTGCGATTGAATCCAAGACTGCTCGAGGACCTAGGAATATTATCACAACTAACACACCTATGGTATCAGCAAGCGGTGCGACCTATGCAACTATGGCGCGAAACACGGTACAGGAGCCCAACAACAATCCCGCGGCATTTTCCGGCCAAATCATCAATGGGGATGTTTAACGAAGAGTGTAAGCGCCTTCTAGGGAGGAACTTTTATACCAGCATGCAGCGAATTGGTGCATTTGCGGATGAATTTAGAACACTGAAGACCGACGCGGAAAGGACGAATGCGTTGTTCGGAATAATGCCCACCCTTAAACTTCATGATTAAACTCAAAACCATCTTTATCAAGTCAATTCCTTGGTGTCTCGTCACAGAAGACACTATTTTCGACTGTTCATCGAGCAGAACAATCCGGACGTGATTCTCGTAGCCGAGCACAAACTGACACAGAGGCATAGTCTTGAGTTGAGGGGTTATGTCTGCCATAGACAGAATAGAATGATCCGTAGGGGTGCAGGAGGCACTGCTGTATTTATAAAGGAACATATCAAGAGTGTGCGGATATCTGCCAACCTAGGCAGTATTGAAGGAACAGTCGTTAAAATCGGGGGACTGAATGACGTGGGTATATATGTATGTGATTGCGCTGTACGTAAAACAAGGTATCAATCTTTTGCAGGCTGACCTGGAAAACTTGAAGAGTATAATTGGGGCAGAAATAGACAGCGCCATTGGGTCATGACCGACTCCTTCACCGAGGCAATGGGCAGATGCATTCGTACGTTCAGGCCCAGAAGGCGAGTGCTCCCTGAACTACCGGCTGACATATTAGTATTAATAGCACAGAAGTAGACATTACGAAGAAGAAGATTTCAAATACTTGACCCTGATGAGGCGAACACAATTAAGGCCCAGAACAAATGTCTCGATAAAATAATCCAGGAGCGTATTTGAGGAGGAACACTATCTTAGACTTCTGAACAGCATTGAGACGAACCGCGATATGTTCAAACCAGTAAGGAAAGGCTAAAGTCGGGCGGGGCCGACTATATAATGCCCTACACCACACTTGTAATATTGAATAATATATTATTGAATAATAATATAATAATAATATTGAATAATTCCGATATATAAATTTTGTAATTCATGTATAAATTGTTTACATAAATTTACTTTTGGGACATTTTATACTTAAATAATACCCTGTACCACAGTGTGGTGTAGGGTATAAAAACGATTGGATCTAAATCTTAACCGATTTTCTTCAAATTCGGCAATGTTGGTTCATGGATCAAGAAACTCTACCATTTTAAATTTAAAAACGGTTCGATGTAAAATATAGCTTCTATAGAACTAAAGGGCCAAATCGGACGAAACATATATATGGGAGCTATAGCTAAATCTTAACCGATTTTCTTCAAATTCGGTAGTGTTGGTTCATGGATCAAGAAACTTTACCATTCTAAATTTCAAAATGATTGAAAATACAGCTTCTACAGGACTAAAGATCAAATCGGACGAAACATATATATGGGAGCTATAGCTATATCTTAACCGATTATCTTCAAATTTGGCAATGTTGGTTCATGGATCAAGAAACTCTACCACGACCCTTGGTCCGTTTCCGCCCATTTTTCGACCAATCACGTAGACTTCCACTAGATACATATGCACAAAATTACAGCACTCTCGCTAAAAAATTGTGCAAGATATATCAATTTCAAAATTTTGCTTATATGGGGAGGCTGCGCCCATTCGTCTGATTCCACCCATTTTTGGACCAATAACGTCGACTACCACCAGATACCTATGCACAAAATTACAGCACTCTCGCTAACAAATTGTGCACAAAAAGTCAATATCAAAATTAGGCTTATATGGGCGGGGTCATACTCGTATACACAAAATTACAGCACTCTCGGTAACAAATTGAGCAAGACACATCAATTTAATATATTGGCTTAAACGGGCTCGCCCACACCCACTTGTCCTATTACGCAATTTTTTGTTTCAATCACGTACACGCTGAAAAAAAATCGCTTCTGTAGTATATTGTCCCAAACATATTCGGCTTGAAACATATATATGTTTAGGGTACTTTCTAAACATATAATAGTTGGTACATACAAAAATTATATATTTAGGAAGATGCTGTTTTAACCAAACCATTGTTTCCATCCCAATATGCTTTTATTTGGGACTATTATTTCCGAAACAAATATTCATTTGCATTTAAGTATTCAGAAAATACCTAAATTGTGTTAAACTGTTCAGTAATTCAAAGTAATAATAAGTTATTTATGGACATTTTTAATGTTCTTTAAAATAATAATAATTAAAATCCTATATCAAAATAAATTACTTGGAGGATTGACAACTAATGATGGCTTGCAAAACTCAGCAATTTTAAATGATTGCTTTAAAACAGAAGTAAATGTGCTTATAGTATCATAACTGACAGGTACAATTCGGAACCAAGGAAAACTTAAAACTGAAATTCTAAAAACTCAGCAATAGATTTGAAAATCTTTTTTAAATAAAATATATTTGGAGAAATTCCTAAAGAATAATTTTATTTGTGCTTAAACACATTTTTAATTTGAGAAATTTACTTTGCAAATATATTTTGTTGTAATATATTAATATATGCGTTCCAAATAAATTTTATTGATTTTCAAATAAAAATTATTTGCTCAGAAATAGGAAATATTTAAAAATTTGTGTTTCAAATATATTTTCTTTCGATTCAAGTATATCAAAAAAGGCGATTTTGCCCCGTGTAGACAGCCTCCAGACACATATACACAAAATTATAGCACTATCGCTTATAAATTGTGCGATATATCTCAATTTCAAAATTTGAACACAAAATTACAGCATTTTCGCTAACAAATTGTGTAAGATATTTTAATTTCAAAATTTGACCTATAGGGGCGAGGCCACGCCCATGGGCCGATGCCACCCATTTTTGACCAATCCAGCAGACTGCTACCAGATATATATACGCAAAATTTCAGGTCTCTCGCTAACAAGTTGTGTAAGATATCTCAATTTCAAAATTTGGCCTATATGGGCGGGGCCATGCCCATTTGCCCAATCCCGCCCTTTTTTGGACCAATCGTAGAATGGCACCAGATACTTACACACAAAATTACAGAACTCTCGCTAATAAATTGTGCAAGATATCTCAATTTCAAAATTTGGGATATATGGGCGGGGCCACGCCCATTAGTCCGATCCCGCCCAATTTTTTGACCAATCGCGCATAATGCCACCAGATACGTATACACAAACTTGCAGAACTCTCGCTAATGAATTGTGGAAAATATTTCAATGTCAAAATTTGGCCACGCCCATTGGTCCGATTCCGCCCATTTTTGGAAAATTCACATAATCTGCTACTAAATGCATACACATAAAATTTCAGCACTCTAGCTAAAAAATTTCCTTAATATCAAAATTGGACCCATATGGGCGGGTCCACGCCCACTTGATATATCGAAAATTCAAGTACCGTTCATTTTTGACTAGACTGACACCAAATATGTATGCACAAAATTACATTGATCTCTCTAACAAATTGCTAACAAATTGTGCAAGCTATATCAATTTAAAATATTGACTTATATGGCCGGGGCCGGTCCCACTGGTCATATCCCGTCCATTTTTGGGTCAACCACCAGAAACATATACAAAAAATTACAGCACTATAGCTAACAAATTGTGCAAGATATTCCAATTACAAAACTTGACTCACTCGGTCGGTGCCACGACCATTAGTCTGATCCCGCCCATTTTTGGACCAATGACGTAGACTGCCACCAGATATAACGCAAAATTACAGCACTCTCGCTAATAAATTGTGCAATATATCTCAATTTCAAAATTTGGCTTATATGGGCGGGGCCACACCCATTTATCTGATCCCGCTCGTTTTTGGACCAGTCACGTAGACTACCACCATATACATATACGCAAAATTTCAGCACTCTCGCTAACAAATCGTGTAAGATATCTCAATTTAAAAATCTGGCTTATATTGGCGGGGCCACGCCCATTGGTCCGATCCCACACATTTTGGGACTAATCTCGTAGACTGTCACTAGTTACATATTACAGCACTCTCGTTAACAAATCGTGTAAGATATATCAATTTCAAAATTTGGGCTTGGCCACGCACGTTGGTCTGATCCCGCCCATTTTTGGACCAATAACGTAGATATATACCGGATACATACATATGCACTAAATTGCAGCAATCTCGCTAATAAATTGTCCAAGATATCTCAATTTCAAACTGTTGCTTATATGGGGGGGGCACGCCCATAGGTCCGATCACACCCATTTTTGGACTAATAACGTAGACTGCCACCGGATACATATGCACTAAATTGCAGCACTCACGCTAACAAATTGTTCAAGATATCACAATTCTAAAATTTGGCATATATGGGCGGGGCCACGCCCATTGGTCCGATCCCACCCATTTTTGGACCACACACGAAGACTGCTACCAGATACATGTACACAAAATTACAGCACTCTCGCTAATAAATTGTGCAAGACATCTCAATTTAAAAATTTGGATTATATGGGCGGGGCCACGCCCATTGGTCAGCACCCCCTACACATGTACATTCTGTGAAAATTTCAAGAAGATCGGTCCAGTCGTTTAGACGCCCATACGGTACAAACAAACAAACAAACCAACAAACAAACAAGCACACATTCTTCTTTATATATATAGATTTAAAAATTGGTCTTCCAAAAATATTTTCCTTCGATATGAAAAAGACGATTTTGCCCGGTGTAGCAATTACCGTTATAACCAAAAATTAAATTTTTTCAGAAATTAACTTTTATTAGATTTATTGAATGTTTTCACATACGAATTGTTCAGCTTTTTCGATCAACTCTTCCTTTCGAAAGAGAGGTTTTTGTGGTGTATTGGAAAAGATAAGACACTGCGCTTTGAAAGCCATGTAAACACATACCATTATAAGTATTTCAATCCTGTGCGGGGACATCATCGGGGGGTCTTATACCTGACACAGTGTGAGCTTGTAGTTGTGGCGATCATCACTTGTATATATACCAATCTACAAAGAAATTTGCATATGGGAATTATATACCTACGAGTTCTAACGGGACACTCAAGCTTACAAGCACATCTTCATCGCATAGGACTAGCAGGAAACGACGAATGCAGGGCATGCAGAGAAAACATCGAAACGATGGAACATTTTCTGTGTCACTGCCCGGCTTTCACACATGCAAGATCCCAACATTTCGGGTCCGACATATTACCAGACTTGACACATCTCAGAGAATATGACTGGAAGATACTGAGAAAATTCGTGTCTAGTACCGATTTTATGTAACTCGTGAGGTATAAAAAGATCATAAATAAGGAGCGCACAACAGGCCGATCCACTGGCTTAAGTGTATGTCCATGGACATGAGACGTTTAAACGTCTCCTCTCTTCAACCTAACCTAACCTAACCTATACCTACGAAGAAAGCGTACAATTCACACAGCCAAAGCTCCAAGCGAGACTTAAATTCACCATTTTCACCACCCATGTGACTGGTAAGGGTTGCCAGTTTGACACAGTTGTCGCTACATCAATCGCCAGTAGATGGCGTGGATTCTGAGATTAGTTGGACGATTACTACATTTCAGTAAGCATAGTATTTTTGTTGAAAACCAATGATTTTTTTTTATGTTATTATTTAGAATTCATTAACACAAATTAACTTTAGTTTTTTTAAGTATATTGAGAAAGAGGAAGTTTTGCACATATGTAATAAGAAAAACAAACTGGATTTTTTATAATAAATATTACGTCATGGGGAAGAAGCAAAATTATCTCAAAAAACAGAAAAATTTGCTCTCCTGAAAAATTTTGAAAATGTTGGTTCCGTCTGTTGGTCGTCCAAGCGACGAAATGTCAGTATTTCGTCCATAACTTTACAATTGAAGAAAATCCTAGGCTAGTTGTTTATGCCCAACACCACACTGTGGTACAGGGTATTATGATTTTGTGCATTTGTTTGTAACACCCAAAAAGAGAAGAGATGGACCAATAATTTATTACAGCGATCGATTTAGCCATGCCTGTCTGTCTGTCCGTCCATATATTCTTGTGATCAAAGAACAAGTCGCAATTATAGTCTGATCTCAACGAAGCTTTCCACATATATTTATTTTGGCCCAAGAACGATCCCTATTAAATTTGGATGAACTCGGTTTAGATTTACATATAGCATGCCATATAGCATATATACATTGACATACGGACAAAAGTCGATTTGACATATGGACAAAAGTCAAAAATGTTTAATTTTCGAGTAAATATTTTTGGAACATTTTTTTGCGAGCACATCAACCTCATTTTTAGTATATATAGATGAAAATGTAAGCCTGCAAAAACCGTTGTTGTGAATTAATTTCATTAAGGGGCGCGAAACTAATGGCGGTTCCAAATTGAAATTTAAAAAAAATTCTACAAAATGCAATTTTCAGCGGAATTAAGAAAACTAAACTTACTATCGTAGACCTCTCGCATTTATATCAACATATGTCAAAATATTCGCTGTGCTTTCATTATTTGCTAAAATATAGCGGAACAAACAATTTTCTAATCGAAATTTTGTTAAATATAACGAATCAAGCAAAATATAAAAATCGCAAAAATATATGAAAAATGTCCGCAATTAGATGAGGAAACTAGTCGTGATCTTCAAAACGAATGAAGGTAATATCTCTATTAGTTAAAAAGTAATATTTGTTTCAAAATACAAAATCCATATCATTAGTGTTTTATTTCAATGCAAAATTTCTCTACAAAATTCCTATGTGTTGATGGAAGTTGAATGTTAAGATCTTTTTGAGTTTATTTTTTGGTGAACCTTTTTTGTAAGAGTAAATAATAGTATTTGTTATGGTCTTTAATAATAAATTAACAGACTTCATATAAAAAGAATCGGAATTCGCAAATTTTTGTAGTGATATTCGAACACTACGAAATTTTAAAATATTTCCTTATGAATTTCGCGGATTGTGAAGTTGGCATTAACATACGGTAATTATGTGCTCATCTGGGCCATCGTATATTGTACGAATGCGCTTAAAACCATAAAATATTTGAAGAGGGAAACTAAAAATTTATGGTTTAATTTTTCTATTTTGCAAAGTGCATAATTTGCACAATCATCAAAATAAAATGACGCGCCTCTGATTTCGGAATAGATAGTTAAAAAACCTTTTAATTCATATCAACTTCCGCCGTAACTGTACCGCGCAATGTGAAAATAAAAATTATTTTAACTTTATACTATTTTAAATTGTCAAGGACAAAATTTACAATTTTTGCAAAATTTGAAAAAGGTGAATACAATTTTAGTGATTCATTATTTTGTTAAGCGTCCCCGATTTTAAGACTCGCCATGTATAAAACATTCTGGGAAAATAAATTCAGCTCAATCTATGTATAACTATCAATAAAAAATTCACGCAAGTTTAGCTAAGCTTTGGAGAGCTCTAGTGTTGGTTCCATTTGGAGCACATCATCGACACTTATATGGATCTGTAAGTACTTCCAACCACTATAATCACTTCTTCGGTGATACTTCATAACATAGAGAGGCGGGCTGACCGCGGTCGAAAAACAAAAAGCACTTGAAAGCACTTGTATTTCCAAAAGTTATGAGCTATATTTTTTCGCGTAAATATCTCACATGATCAATGCCTACGAAAAATTCTTTATCCATGTGTTTCTAACTGACCAGTACCTCTAGAATGAATAGTTTGTCCACAACCTCTAAAAGAATGAATAAAGATATGACAATTTCTAGGGTTTTTTCTAAACTTTTAAAATGTATGTGCTTATATCTTTTAAAGTATGTTGGATAATAACAAACATTTTTAGGAAAAAAACTTTTATGTTAGTGGTTTATCTAATTTATCCACTTTTGCAACGAAATCTGTACACAACGCGAAAAAAGTGTCAACTAACATGGATTACCCCTATGTAAAAAATCTTGGCTTTTGCCCATATATATGAATCGTATAAGCAACGTTTTTTATTCGATCTGTATAAAAATTGATAGAGAGAAGTCGCTTGATACACTTAGAGACAATGCTAAATTTGAGGAAAATCGGTTCAGATTTATATATAGCTCCCATATATATATTACCACCGATTTGATATGTAAGCGCTGTAAAAACTGTATTTTATATCTGATCAGTACGAAATTAGCCAGAAAGGATTTTCCTATTTCACTAAGGAACATTGCTAAATTTGGGTAAAAACGGTTCAGATTTAGATATAGCCCCCATATATATGTTGCACCCGATATGACATGTAAGAGCTGTAGAAACTGTATTTTATATCCGATCAGTACGAAATTCGGCAGAGAGAGGTTTCTTGTTACATGAATGAAAACTGCCAAATTAGGGGAAAATCGGTTTTGATTTGGATATAGCCCCCATAAATATGTTACACCCGATTTTACATGTAATCGCTGTAGAAACTGTGTTTTATATCCGATAAGCACAAAATTCGGCAGAAAGAGGTTTCTTATTACATTAAGGAATACTGCCAAATTTCGGTTCAGATTAAGATATAGCCCCGCATATAGAAGTTGTACTTTAGTTCTGATCTTTGCTTAATTTGGGTATAATTCGTTCAGATTCAGATATAGCCACATATATGTATGTACATGATCTTGCCTAGTTAGTATTTAAGAGCTACTGAATCTGTATTTTACGTCCAATCTTTATATAATATGGCAGAAATAAGGCTTTTGATCCAATTTGATAAAAATCTGTTTAGATTATGTATAGTTCCATCGGTTTGTTCCTTCCGATTCTTGATCTATGAAAGAAAATTGTGCATTTCAAGGTTATCATTTTAGATCTAGATCTTCAACTTCTCCTTGGAATACGTCTTGATGGGCAGGGGAGCTAAGTACATTGTTAACTAAAACGAAACAAATTACTCCAAATTATTATCGTGATGCCCCTTTTCGAATTATTTCCTTACTAGTTTGTTAATTAAAGTTTAGGAGAAAAATGTTGATAAGGCCAATCTTCAAATAAAAAAAAAATATTACCTCGCACAAAATTTTAAGTTATGGTGCACAAAAATAAGGAAATTGGACAATCCGTTCAACATAGCGCTCGCTATGAAAATATAATGAAAATCAATGAAGACAAAATTTTTAACAAAATTAGATTGCAACGGTAGCTAGAATCTGGTAGTCCAGGCTCTTTGATGGAAGCGGCTTACAATCAACAGTATGAAACAAGCAACGCTCGCTATGAAAATATAGGGTGATCCAAGTATAGATACCTTTTTCAATAGCCTTTTTTGACAGATCACGTGTGAGTCGTGTCATGCTTAGGGTGTCCAAAAAAACCGGTTATTTCGAAAAAGCGGTTTCCGGTTTAACCGAAATATTACTTTTTTTAAAACCCTGTTTTCGGTTATTATTTTTTGTCGAAACCGGTTAACCGGTTTTTAGGCCGGTTTTTAAATAATATACGAAAATGATTAAAATGTCACTAAATGTTTATTGTAAAACAAAAAACCACTAACAATCATTTGTAGGAAAAATTAGTAAACAAAAATAGATTATTATTTCGTTTATTACAGGTTTAATTTTTGGTTTACTTTCAATAGAAAGTATTATATTTCTGAAATTACCTTAAAAAAATAATAAATCATTTAGAATGTTTTTTTTAATGATAATATCTTAAAAACAGAATACAATTTAATTTAATTTTTTAAACGATTTTTCTTTTAATTGGTTATGTAACTTGACGTTGAAAAGGCTCACAAACGTTGATGTAATCAATATTAGTCCGATCGTCATTAATGCATTGTATAAGTAACACAGCTTCTCCGTTTTCTTCTTAAACTGTTCAAAAAAAGCAAAGTCATCATACAATGTTGCTTGCCTTTCGTTTTTCGATTCGGTGTGTGACATAAATCCAAAATTAAATTATTTGACTCAACAATATAACAACTTATATATCAAGCCGAATCAGAGGTATCTGGCTGTTCTGTCGGGATTTAACATCGCAAAAAAGTCGAAGCTATTTGTCTTTTCGTTCTTGAGCGTATGATTGAAGTGTTCTGTGCTTCATGGACGACTTATTGAATGCTTTGCTTTACTTCCTGACTTTATTTATTACATCATGGATATCAGGAATAAAGCCAAAATCATTTTTAAGATCAGTGAATTCATATTCACTTTCGGAATATTCAGAACAACTGTCAGAATTATGCTCCTCATCGTTGTTATTTGTTGCATATAAATGGTATCCACAACAAGTAGAAAAAATAGATCAATACATTAATTCTGTTTTAAACAATAAATAAAAAAAAACGGTTAACCGACATGAAAAAACCGGCTTTCTCGGTTAACCGAAAATTACATTTTTAAGAAACCGGTTACGGTTTTGGGTTGCTCAACCGGTTAACCGGATAACCGGTCCCGGTTTTGGACACCCTAGTCATGCTGTCATGTTATTTTTGTTAAGTATTGTTTGGCATTTCATCATGGAAAGACTTACGCCTGAACAACGTTTACAACGTTTTGACAACAAATTGACAGATTAATTAGTGTAATGTGATAACGGGTGATCCAAGTAGAGATACTTTTTTCAATAGCCTTTTTTTGACAGATCACGTGTGAGCCGTGTCATGGAAAGACTTACGCCTGAACAACGTTTACGCGTGTCATTCGCCAATTGTAGTTTCTCATAAGATTTACCATCCATCTATTCTATTACCATCCAATCTATTTACCATCCAATCTAGTCCACAGTAGGTGGAAGAAAATATCTTGCCTTTGCAAAAAAGGGGAAGAAATGAACTTCTTCCGATGGCATGATTATTTGCCAAACAATACAGGGAGTACCAAATATATTAAATCATTATAAACAGAAATTGACGCTGAAAAAATTGCTTGTGTAGTATATTGCCCCAAAAATATTCTCCTTGAAATTTACAAATGTTTAGGGTACACTGGGAAGATGTTGTTCTAAAGAAATCTTTGTGGGCCTATTATTTACAAAACATATATTTATTTGCATTTGAGTATTCAGATAATATATCAATACGTTATTTTAAGACATGTTTTATGCTTTTCAGTAAATCAACATTAATTTTTTTCAGAAATTTTAAGTAAAATTCCTTCATAATTTAAATCGCATTATCATGCGTAATCACACTGTGAGGGCAACAAAGTGTTAAATACGTGTGGCAAAATGGTTAAATGTGGTAAGTGGGGAAAAAGGGTTATACTCGTATATAGTCCCAGATATGTATAAAATTTCGTACTTTAGAAGTACAGTGGAACAAAAATTGTTAAATACGGTGCAGTGGTTCATAAAGAGTTGAATGTGGTCCCAGAGTGCGAGGTAGCTCTTACAGCATAAACCAAAGCTAAGACATTTTTTTCCAAATAGGCACTTCTATGTAAATAAGGTACGGAATGGTAAAAAGTTAAAAATTGCACAAAAGAGTTAAATCTGGTACAATGGAGAGATTCACTTTAGCTTTTTAAATTCGTACCGTTATAGACACGGTGGCACAAATATGGTTTTATATTGCACCAGGGTGTAAATGTATATATTTGAACAATAAGTAAGGAAATGAGCTAACATATGAACCACAAAAAATAGTTTTTCAATATTCAGAGGGTGACTCTTGGAACATAAACAACAAATGAAACGGGCGTTCGTATTTTATCATATGAAATTAATCAAATGTACTCTATTTTGCACCATATGTAATAATCATGTAATTTTTAAAGAAATGGCATACCCTAAATATAAAATAAAATTAAGGATTAGGGCTAATGCTTGTGTAAATATATTTATAGATTACCATGAAAGTGTAAACAAATAATTAAACAAAAAATATTTTATGAAACATATTTTACACTTGAGGAATGTACAGGGTGCCGCAAAATGAGCTATAATGCTTAAATGGTTTATAACTTTTTTATTTATGCGATTCTTATAATTTTTTTTTTAAAAATCCTGTACATATTGTTGGTGAATTTTTTAGCTTTGAAAAATGATATCCTTTAAGTAATTTCCGTTCTCTGCGTGCTCTTTTTAGCATATTTTCTATAACTTTTCGCAAAATTTCGCAAAAATTCAATTAACGTTGTTCGATTCATAATTCATTCCCCAAGTCTCCTTCACAAAATGCTGAAAAAAACAAAGAAAGAATAATAATTAAAAAAGTTATAAAGAATTCAAACCATATATATAGCTATATACTGTAAGAACATTGACTTAAAAGTCATCTTTTTTTCTGTATACCAAAAGTGGCGTGGTGGTAACCCCCGATTTTTCACTGGACTGTAGGTACTACAAAATCATTACAATTCCCAAAATATGAATTATTTGTATGGACTGGAATCAAAGTTATAACCCGTAACTTTTTGTGCAAAATGATACATTTTTACCATTTTTCTTAAGATGATAGCGACCAGGAAACTAATACTATGTGTGGAATTGTTAAAGATTCTGGTTAGCTTTATAGAAGTTTTGAGACAATCAATATTTCACTAAAGTTTTACCTATCATGGGGGAGTTACCCGAAGGAGTGGACGAATCAGTGATCTTAGCCTGAGATAGACAATAATTTTAACACATACCAAATTTGAAAGTTATAGTGCGAACCAGACAGACTGAAAGGCTAACGGACAGAGTTCGAATGACTTAAAATGAACCAAAACGGACTTCCGCCAAATATTCTAGAGATCTCCTAGGTCCCTCTTTCGATGTGTTACACTTCGTTCACAATAGTGGGGGTATAAAAACCGGATTATGTTTAAATTCTCTTATTTCTGCCAAAAGTGCTTAATTTCGACGTTTATCCAGAGATTGTTTAGGCATTGTTATTTCCGTTAAAATGCTAGCTTTCAAAAATTTAAACAAACACATTTTTTGCGATTCACAAAACACGATTTACTAAACTTCTGTTTCCAAGTAAAATTATCATTTTTAACTTTTGTAGCCTGCTTTATTTTTTTTAGTTGGATGTGTATCCTGGCTTTATCGATCTTATACTTCAAAATATGATCCAAATACTAAAGGCAACTTCCAAGAAAAAAAGGAAAAAAGTGTCAAACCAGATGATGAAGGATGCTCGACATGCGGTTAAATATATTTTTAAGTTTTTTGTTCTTTTAATATTTTCGTTTTCCTGATGATGATCCACGAAGAGGATCGAAATATTGAAAAATAAATAAAATTTAGAAAAACAGAACCATGTGACCTCGAGGTCAATTAAATAAGCACCCAATAATTGAAAAAAAATTTTAACAAAAATTTACCATATTACACAAAAGAATGTTATGTACAGCCCTACGAAAAAATTTTGTTCCATATTGTATTTAGTTTATATTTAATTCATCATTTGTTGTCATCCCATCAAGCAATGTATGATTATGCAAAATTTTATGAACATTTCTACAAATATTATTGTTGAATACTTAAATGCAAATAAATCTTTGTTTCGTAAATAACAGTCCCAAATAAAACAATTAAGGAAGGTTGGAAAGTCGGGCGGGACCGACTATATACAGGGTGGCGCAGAATGAGCTATATGGTTTGAGTTCTTTATAACTTGTTTATACCCTACACCACACTGTGGTACAGGGTATTATGATTTTGTGCATTTGTTTCTAACACTTAAAAGGATAAGAGATAGACCCATTGTTTATTATACCGATGGACTTGTAATCACTTTCTGAGTCGATTTTATTATACCGATGGACTTGTAATCACTTTCTGAGTCGATTTAGCTACGTCCGTCTGTCTGCCCGTCTGTCTGTCTGTCCGTCTGTCTGTAAATGTATTCTTGTAATCAAAGTACAGGTCCGATCACAGGCAATTATGGTCCGATCTCATCGAAACTTTGCACATATATTTCCCAAGGACGATCCCTATTGAATTTGGATAAAATCGGTTCAGATTTACATACAGCTGCCATATATATGTACCTCCGATTTGGTATACATATATGCACTGTACAAGCAACATTTTTGAACAGATTTGTACAAAAATTTACAGAGAGTAGTATTATGATACGCTTAGAGACAATACGAAATTTGGGGAAAATCGGTTCAGATTTAGATATAGCCCCATATATATGTTACCCCCGATTTTACATGTAAGCCCTGTAAGATGTGTATTTTTATTCCGATCAGTACGAAATTCAGCGAAATTGCCAAATTTGAGGGAAATCGGTTCAGATATAGCCCACATATATATGTTACCCCCGATTTGACATGTAAGTGCTGTAGAAACTGTATTTTATATCCGATCAGTCAAAAATTTGTCAGAAAGAGGTTGCTACACGCATTAACACTGCCAAATTTGAGGGAAATCGGTTCAGATTTAGATATAGCCCGCAAATATATTTTACCCCCTATTTAACATATAAACGCTATACAATCTATATTTTATATCCGATCAGTGCGAAATTCGACAGAAAGAGGTTTCTTATTATATGAAGGGATACTTCCAAATTCAGAGAAAATCGGTTCAGATTTAGATAGAGCCCTCCTATATTTGTTACCCCCGATTTGACATGTAAGTGCTGTAGAGACTGTATTTTATATCCGGTCAGTACGAAATTTGACAGAAAGAGGTTTCTTTTTACATAAATGAGTGTTCAAGGAAAATCGGTTCAGATTTATATATAACCTCTATATATATGTTCCTCCTGATTTGGTACCAAAGCGCTATATAAGTTGTACTTTACTTCCGATCAAAATTTTCCAGAAAGATGTTCCTCAATTTTTTATATAAGCGCTATTTGAGAGACCTGAAAGGAATCAGCGGAAATGAAAATTAAAACATTACATAACATTTTTTCACAAGTTCGCTTATTTGCATTATATAGGCTCATCATTTCGAAATTGTAGTTTCTTGATCCGAGAATGGATTCATATTTAGATATCGGGCAAATTACCCATTCAATCTTCGAAAGCCGTGAATTTAAATGTAATCGTTTGAGCTGTAGAAAAACTACTTCTTAAATATTATTTTTATTTTAATATGTTTTACTACTTTCTCACAAAACTTAAATATAATTTGAACACTCCCATATCGCGTTTAAATAAATTATTATACATACAAATCTGCCTTTTATTTATTGTCTTCGCGTCAATAAATTCGAAGTGAGTTTTAATATCAAATATGTTGAATGAGAAATTTTATTATAAGTAAAATTTTAAATTTTATTCAACATGTTCAACTTCTCCTGAGTATAATTTTGATATATTCGTTTGTATTAAAACCCATACTAATAGCAATATTTGTCTTGAATTTATTAAAATCGCCTTTAAAAAATGTATTAGACAACAAATCTGACTTTTATTTATCATAAATGCGAAGCAGAAAATGGACATCACTTACAGGATATCATTTTTCAAAGCTAATTGCAAAAAAATTCCCAAGTAATATACTGTATTTAAAAAAATATAATAATCGGATAAATAAAAAAGTTATAAATAATTCAAACCATTTAGCTCATTCTGCGCCACCCTGTATAATACCCTACACCCTACACCCTTATTAAAATTTAGACTTTTACATACAAAATTGTTGTCGAAAGCGTTTTGGCGAAAAATTATGGATTTAAAAGTTACACGTTTCTTTATTTATAGACACTACAGGTATCTGGTAGTCTGTGAGCTAAATCCAAACTATGTTCTTCACAGTGTACTCCGAAGCTAACCTTTTCATAAAGATTCGAACCATCAGTGTAAAAGTGGAGATGGTTTCTATTACCTGGTATTCTGCCAATCCATTCATCCCTGGCGGGAATAATAGTGATGTAATTTCTCTCGAAGGTGCACACAGTTGGTATATATAGCATAGCACTACACTTTGATATCCTCATGTGGCCATAGTTCTTGTACCTCCACATTGATAGGCAGTTTAATCTTATTGCCGCTTTGGTTGCAACTTCTCTCGCCACAATATTAATCGGCAGTATAAGGAGTAGGGCTTGTAGAGACTCGGTCGCTGTAGTCCTTAAGGCTCCGCTTATGCTCAGGCAGGCTGTTCTCTGAACATTTGTTAGTAGGTTGGTGATGGTTAGCCTGTCAGTTGTCGTCCACCGTACCACAATGCCGTATAACAGTATTGGATGAACTACTGCTATATATATCCAGTAAACGATTTTAGGAGAGATGCCCCACCGCGACCGTACAGCCTTTTTGCAGGAACATAAGGCGACGTTGGCCTTCATTACACGTTCTAATATGATAAGTCTAAATAACATTTTCCTATCTAGAATTATTCCTAAATATTTTGCACTTTCAGAAAAGACTAGATCTGTTCCATTTATCCGAGGTGGACGATCCACTTGTGGGACATTATTCATCCTAGTAAAGGGAACCAATTCTGTCTTGTTTGGGTTAACGCCCAAACCGCTGCTTGTGGCCCATCTAGCCAACTTGTTCAGAGCCACCTGTAGGATATCTCTGATCACGTTTACGAATTTGCCACTCACTGTGATTCCCACGTCGACCGCATATGCCACGACCTTGCAGCCACAACGTGGAGACAGTACTCCTCCTTGTGGGGTCCCTCTGTTTACAAACCTTGTTAGAGTTTTGGACCCTAGACATGCTGTTATGTATCTTCTGTTGAACAGACTTTGAATTAGTCTAATCAAACTAGAGTTAACTTTTCGATGTGACAGTGCCGCAATTACCGCATCTGAGTGAATGTTGTTAAAAGCCCCTTCTGATTCGATAGTGCTCACAAGTTCGTGCAGGACTGATTCTGTAGACTTCCCCTTATTGTATGTATGTTGATTCACCGACAGGAGTTTTGTATCCAGGTTTTCGCTAATGAAATAATCTAAAAGTCGCATTCTTGTTGGTCTTGTTGATCTTCGGGTTCTGTTTGTGAGTTCCCCGGGAAATGTGTGTCGAGCATTAAGCGACTGCTTGCTTTTTTTGTCCAGTTATTTGCCTCATCCTGCAAGTAACCCACTGTACAGGGTGAAGCAAATAGTATTTTCCTCAGCCTTGCGGCGTCGGAGGCATTTTCCACTTCGCCACAGAAGGTATACCAAGAGCGTCTTTGCGCCTTTCTAAGCTCCTTCTAATAGATCTTGAGTTGCTCTTTATAGGCATCCCAAACATTAGCGACCCCAGTAGATTTAGCCTTCTTGAATAGTTCGTTGCAGGTCTTTTTCATAGCCGTTAGCTCAGAAGTCCACCATTGGGGTTTAGTTTTACCCTTGTATCTTGTTTTTGGACAGTCTTCTTCAAGGGAACATACTGGTCCACTCCTTCTTGTACCTCCCACAGAAAGGGTTAACATTTAGCAAAATATTGATTCTTTTATAACTTCTATACTACTTATTAGAATCTTCTGAAATTCCTCACATTGTATTGTTTTATTAATAGCTATGACCTCGCGAAGTTGCCACGCCCCTTTTGGTACCTCCCACACAAATGGACCATTTTGCATCAAAGTCGAACTGCTTACAACTTTTATAAAAGTACATAAAAATACTTGAAATTTTATACAGTACTAGCTGGACCCAATCCATTTCGTTGCCCCATATTGAGATTTCCCATCCCATCAATTTTTGAACCAATCACGAATCCTGCCACCAAATACATACACACAAAATTACAGCACTCTCGGGAACAAACAAATTGTTCACGATATCTCCTTCTTGGCTCATTTGGGTGAGGCCACACCAATTGGCCCGATCCCACACAAAATTACAGCGCTTTCGCTAACAAATTGTGCAAGATATACCAAATTCAAAATTTGGCTTATATGGGCGGGGTCACACCGTTGGTCCGATCCTTACCGTTTTTGGACCAATCACGTAGACTGCCTCAATATACATATACACAAAATTACAGCTCGCTAACAAGTTGTTTTATATATCTCCATTTCAAAACATGGCTCACATGGGTGGGGCCACGCCCACAGGTCATATCCCGCCCACTTTTGGATCTATCACGTAGACTGCCAAAGATACATATACACTAAATTACAGCACGCTCGCTCACAAATTTTGCAAGATATCTCAATTTCCAAATTTGGTTTTTATGGGTGGGGGCACGCTCACTGGTCCAATCCCCCTATTTTTGGACCAATCACATTGACTTTCAGCTACTTCCAGTTGGAGCCCAGAAGCCCAGAATTGGTGGTCCATCTGGATCACGGTCCGGTCACAATCACGAACAGTATGTATGAATCTCTTTAATCTATTCGTAGGTACGGACAGTAGGAATCACTCAAAACAAATGATAACTCCAAATTAGCTTATATGGGCGGAATCGGTCCAGCCGTTTTGGAGTCCATACGTAATATACACACATCCAATTTTTATATATACATAGATTATAGCTGGACCCGGTCCACTTCGTTGCCCCAGACTTCAGATTTCCGATCCCGTCTATTTTTGGACTGCTCAAGATTTGTATATCAATTTCAAACCATGGCTCATATGCGCGGAGTCACTACCATTGGTCCGATCCCGCCATTTTTGGACCAATCGCGAAGACTGTCACCAGATACATATACACATAATTACAGCTCGCTAACAAGTTGTTTTATATATCTCCATTTCAAAACAAGGCTCACATGGGTGGGGCCACGCCCACAGATACATATACACAAAATTACAGCTCTCGCTAACAAATTGTGCAAGATATCTCATTTTCAATTTAAAGACAGGGACAGTAGGAATCCCCTTAATCTATTCGTAGGTACGGACAGTAGGAATCACTCAAAAAATTATAGCTCCAAATTGGCTTATATGGGCGGGGCCACGCCCACTCAATCAATTACTTATATAGCCTATGTCACCCGTTAGGCTTATCTGAAGATTCTCTGCAAATTTCATCAAAATCGGTCCAGCCGGAGTCCAAACGTTAAATACATACACACATCCAATTTTATATATATAGATTACTAGCTGAGCCCGGTGCGATTCGCTGCCCATGTCAAAATGTATTTTACTGTATTTTAACTGTATTTTATATCCGATCAGTACGAAATTCGGCAGAAAGAGGTTTGTTATTACATGAAGGAATACTGCCAAATTCGGAGAAGATCGGTTCAGATTTAGATATAGCCCCCATATATATGTTACCCCCGATTTGACATGTAAGCGCTGTAGAAACTGTATTTTATATCCGATCAAGATATATCAAAATATGGACTGTGCCACGCCCACTGGTCCTATTCCACCCATTAGTAGGCCAATCACGTAGACTGCTACCAGATACATATACGCAAAATTTCAACACTATCGCTAACAAAATGAGCAAGATAATCCAATTTCAAAATTTGGCTTATATGGGCGGTGGCACGCCCATTGGTCAGATCCCGCCAATTTTTGGACCAATCACGTGGACTGTCACCAGATACATATGTACAACATTACAGCACTCTAGATAAAAAATTGTGCAAGATATATCAATTTCGAAATTTGGCTTATAAGGGCGGGGACACGCCCATTGGTCCGATCCCGCCCATTTTCTGACCAATTACGTAGAATGCCACCAGATACATATACACAACATTGCAGCACTCCCGCTAGCAAATTGTGCAAGATATCAAAATTTGGTCTATGTGGGCGGGGCCACGCCCATTGGTCCGATCCGGCCCATTTTTGGACCAATCACGTGGACTGCCACCTGATACATATGTACAACATTACAGCACTCTAACTAACAAATTGTGCGAGATATATCAATTTCGAAATTTGGCTTATATGGGCGGGGCCACGCCCATTGGTCCGATCCCGCCCATTTTTTGTCCAATTACGTAGAATGCCACCAGGTACATATACACAACATTGCAGCACTCCCGCTAGCAAATTGTGCAATATATCAAAATTTGGTCTATGTGGGGGGGGGGGGCACGCCATAGGGCCGATCCCGCCCATTTTTGGACCAATCACGCAGACTGCCACCATATACATATACACAAAATTCCAGCACTCTCGCTAACATATTGTGCAAGATATCAACATTTCAAAATTTGGCTTATAGGGGCGGGGCCACGCCCATTGGTCCGATCCCGCCCGTTTTTTTTACCAATTACGTAGAATGCCACCAGATACATATACACAACATTGCAGCACTCCCGCTAGCAAATTGGGCATGATATCGAAATTTCAAAATCGAAATTTCAAAAATATGTGGGCGGGACCACGCCCATTGGGCCGATCCCGCCCATTTTTGGACCAATCACGTAGACTGTCACCTGAAACATATACACAAACTTGCAGAACTCTCGCTAATGAATTGTGAAAAATATTTCAATTTCAAAATTTGGCTTATATGGGCGGGGCCACGACCATTGGTCCGATTCCGCCCATTTTTTGAAAAATCACATAATCTGACATTAAATGCATACACAAAATTTCTCTAGCTAAAAATTTTTCTCAATACCAAATTTTGACCCATATGGGCGGGTCCAAGCCCACTTGATATATCGAAAATTCAAGTACCCTATTTTCAGCACCCCCTACACGTGTACAATCTATGAACATTTCAAGATGATCGGTCTACCCGTTTAGACGTCTATACGGAACAAACACACAAACAAACCCACAAACATACACTCTCTTTTATATATATAGATAGATAGATGTTTTTGTAGCGCCAATAGTCAGGTAAAAAATGGGCATTATTGTACAGCCCCTTTTGGTACCTCCCACACAAATGGACCGTTTTACTCCAAAATTTAACGGCTTATAATACACCAGTGCATACAAAGACATGACATTTTGTACAGTGTAATGCTGTTATTAAAATTTAATAGCTCGTAACGTTAATATACTAGTGCACATAAACGCTTACAGTTCAGAACAGTGCAATGTATTTAAAGAATCTAGTGTTTACCGAAAAATAGGTGTATTTGTTAAACGCCTTCTGGTACCTCTCACACAAATTGACAGATTAATTAGTGCAATGTTATATATTACATTACTCACAAAGTGAGGGTATACCCTAGTCGCCTTACCCGACTGAAACTTTCTTACTTGTTATATATATAGATACTACAGAAGCTACTTTTGTCAGCGTGTATTTTATCTTAACTAGGGATGTAACGAATATTCGCATATGCGAACGCGAATTATTCGCATCATTTTAACATTCGCTTTCGCAAAAACCATCTTTGGATTATTCGCATTCGTTTTCGCAAAAATATATTTCAGTATTCGCTTCCATTTGTTAAAAATTTTGAAAATATTAATACCAATGAAAACCTCTTCACCTTTTCTTCAAAACAGTTGAAAAATATACTTGTCCTTGTGGTAACAGGAGGTAAAAATATGAAAAACATTCTTAATATTTGAATATCCTGGAAAAGTATCAATTTAGTTCCTTAATTTTGTTGGTACTAAAATTTCAGGACTAGCAGAAAACGACGAGTGCAGGGCATGCAGGGAAAACATCGAAACGATAGAACATTTTCTGTGTCACTGCTCAGCTTTCACACATGCAAGATCCCGATATTTCGGTTCCGACATATTGCCAGACTTGACTCATCTCAGAGGATATGACTGGAAGATACTGAGAAAATACGTGTCTAGTACCGATTTTCTGTAATCCGTGGGGTATGAAAATCATAAATAAGGAGCGCACAACAGGCCGAACCACTGGCTTAAGTGTATGTCGTTTTAAACGTCTCCTCTATTCAACCTAACCTAACCTAAAATTTCAAACTATTATTTGCATTCGCTTTCGCAAAAATGCATATTTCACTATTCGCATTCGCAAGAAATACATTTCAATATTCGCTTTCGCTAAAGTCACTTTCGTTACATCCCTAATCTTAACACTGGGATTGATCAATTATTTCTATTTCGTCATATGGTCATAATAGTGAATATAAAGGGGACCACCCTTTATATACCACCACATATTTGATAGATCCTTCTATCATAATAAAGTATTAAGATAATTCTCTGAAAACTTTTTGTTTTATTTACAATTAACATCGTTCGTGTGGACCACCGTTGCTATTTTCAAAGAAATTTCGTTATTGTGAGTCAAACATGGCGAGCATTTGACCGATATTTTGTATCATACATAAATGTCATAGATCCTTCTATCGAAATAAAGAATATTAAGATAATTCTCTGAAAATGTTTAATTAATTTACAATTAACATCGTGAGTTTAATATGGACCAGCCCGTAATGTAAACGGATTACTTTAAATTTTTATTAAAGATGTATTAGTGAAAATGTTTTTCTTAAAATTTAAATTTTGTCCTTGCATCATTTGTTGTAAATTGGAGAATTTTTTGGCAATCTCATTGGTTATTTTAAAAATGTGAATTAATTGTAGTATATGTATTGCCCATATTACGCCACTTTTAAAACAAATTTTTGTAAATTTGATCGCAAGCAAAATTTTTATAGACTTTTCTGAGAATATAATTTTTGATTGAATTAAATCAAGCTTATTTGACGCCGAATCCACCCCTAACTTTATGTATGTCCAAAAGTTATTTTTGGCACTTTCTAAAGAAATAATTCATACACAATACCGTGAAAACACAAAAAGTTTTAAAAAACACTCATGAAAGACATTAAAATTGCCTTAATTTTAAAGATATTGCTCCAAAGATTAACCTTAATGATAAGGAGATTTCATACACAGTTTCTTTAATATTAAATAAATCATCGTCAATTAGATACGAAATGACATTGCTTCAAAGTTACATACGTTTGCCTCTGCAGCAAAATCTTTAAAGTTAGTACAATTTCTCTCATTGTATGAAAACTTCAAACAAGTTTCAGATTGACAGATCTTTTTAATTTTTAATAATAATAATAATAATGTTTTCTAGTCTGGTCATTTAAATGTCGTTGTGCCTCCCGATATACTAAATCATCCTGAACAGAATCTCGAAGAGAACCTTACCAACGAAGGGGGAACAATTACACTAGTCTGCAGTGCAACTGGAGTGCCTATGCCAACCGTACAATGGAGACGAGAGGGAGGTAAAGAAATCATTCTTCGTACAGAATCACGTGAAAAACAAGGTTAGTAAATCATTATTCCTACTTTCCAATATTTCAACGTTTTATTCGCCGATAACTCATACTTCATACTCTTAGTTGTTCTAATCATATAATTTTACAACCACATTATGATTAATATATGTAGTACACAGCTTCTCTGAGGGGGACCCGGGGCCACAAGGGGCCTGTTTGGTATTCCAAGGGGGAGCCGTGAACATCCGGAGAAAAATTATAGTCAACGGAACCACATTCGCAAAGCATATAAAACACCATATAAAAAACAATAATTATAATACAACGGTAACCATGATCACGATAACCACGATCATAACCATAATAAGAGAATTATTTTTTTATACCCTTAAAAAATGATTGCGATGACCATTATTTGTTCTTTGTCGGAAACTTTTGAAATTGCTTAGAAGTTGGTTCATAAGTAACGTGGTGCATACTTAAGTAACTTTATGAGTTATACAGGGTGGCTGATGATATTCGCACATTATGAAACTCAAATAACTTTTTTAAGTGTATGGAATTCATATTTCTTTTATCCATGCTTTCAGTTTGTTAGCCAAATAAGCTTCTTGTCGAAACTCTTGGATTGTTTTGTATGGCAACAGCTACAGCAGCGATTGTTTCCTCCGTCCGAACTGGAGGGTTTCGATGGTAAGGTCTTCTGTTGAATGTCCCATGCTCGGCAAAATTGTTAACAAGTCTCATTATGGTCCATCTACTCGGAGGATTACCGCCAAACGCGCGCCTTTACTCTTTGAACCGAAACTACGGACTCCAGTGCGTGATAGCGGCGGACAACCCAAATTTTTGTTTCAGTGTCCATTTTTGTTAAATCTAATAACACTATGCAACAAAATTTTTGTCCAAGGGATGTGGTTAACAGTTTCTTGTACAATTAGGTGTCACAAACACGAAAAAAATATTAAAACCAATTTTTATGGTAATTTTTTTTTAAATTCCAGCTTTCATTGAAAGTAAATTCAGTATTTGGACCATTAAAGGGAATTATGAGGGCTACATATGCTGCAAACAACGCTTTCACGTAGAATCTTTGGTTTAGTGGTTTTTAAAACACTTTTTCCTGGTACAAAAAAAAACATAAAAAATAGAAAAAAAAATCGAAAAAATATTTTACCACCTTTTAAAAAGCCATGCTTACGATGAAAACACTGTCTATTTGAAAAAATCTATGGATAGATGTAAAAGTTATGAGCCATTTTGTAAACGTTATGGAAGTTCAAAAAAATCTTGTTTCATATTTTTTCGTTTTTAAATGATGTTTTTTGGCTTATATTGAATTCGCCATATGTGAGAGAGACATATAAGAGATATTGCACTTGCATTTTATTTTATAAGGATAGAAGTCAGACATTATAAAATTATAGAGAGGACGATGTTTTATGGCCGTTCGTAACCCTCCATAAAACATGATATGCAATATGAGAACTATATTGGATGAGACACGCTCAGATAGAGGCTCATTCAAAATTCGCCATTCATTCAGTTACGCCTTTTAGGGGCATGGACATCCCAGTCGTATATACAGGTAGTAAAATTATATGTACGTAATACAAAGTAGTACGCGGCAGTCTTAAACATATTGGGTTTCTACGTTCGAAGCAAACTATATGTCAGCTACTGGTACAGCAACTTATGAACCTTAAACCCGAAATTTATGAATGAAATTTCTTATTAATAAATTAGTGTAATCCAGCGCCTCAAAGAGATAAGTCGATTTTCTGAAAAATATTACAAAGTTATATTTCGAAAAGGCAAAGAACTTTTCAGTGTGTAAATAAACCCGGAAATTTCTGCTACATCTGCGGAAAATATGTAATTAAAAAAATCGACGTGCGTTTAGTAAAATAATAGAAGAAATATATGTGTAATATTTTGGTATACGAGTTAAAAATATGAACGAACCGTGGACACCTAGTATTTTGTGTAATTCATGCCATGTGAATCTTACTCGATGGACTAGTGGAAGAATGCGGTAAGTACTTTAAAATTAATGTATAACAATGTTTTGTGGAATAAAACGTTTTAATTTTAGACTTCACGTGCAATTTGGAATGCCAATGATTTGGAGACAACAATTCATTCACAATACTGACTGCTATTTTTGTCTAAGTTATAAGACTGAAGTAGGAAGTGTCCAAGTATAGCTAACAGCCTAATAACGGAACATCATCAAGTTCAACTGAGTACTCAACTCGATACAAGTTTGAGTCAGAAGTCATCACTTTTAACTCAGTTTCAACTCATTGATCTAGTGAGAGATTTGGAACTGACCAAATATAAGGCAGAACTACTTGCATCTGGGATGAAACAGTACAATATTTTGGCCCCAGATGTTAACATATCATATTATAGAGTCCGTGATATACCTTACAAACAATTTTATACAACTGTGGATAACAGATGCTTTTGCAAGGACATTCCCGGATTGTTCGAGGAACTTAATCAAACATACAATTCAAAGGAATGGCGGTTACTTGTTGACAGCAGTAAAGAAAGTTTGAAAGCAGTACTTTTACACAACGGAAATCAGAAACCGTCGATTCCCATTGCTCATGCTGTCAACACTAAGGAATCATACGAAACAATGGCTAAATTGATAAAATACATAGAATATGAACATGACTGGAAAATTTGTTGCGATTTAAAAGTAGTTGGTATGTTATGCCTCTGGGATAGTCGATATTTTGCCAATACTCCATGTTAACCTGGGGCTCTTTAAAAATATTGTAAAAGCCTTAAGGAAAGATGGCAATTCACTCTCATATTTAAGAAGTTTATTTAAAAGTCTTTCTTTTCAAAAAATCGCAAAAAAAGTTTTTGATGGGCCTAAAATAAGGTAACTGATGAAAGATGTGAATTTCGAATCATATTTGACGTCGGATGAAATTGCAGAATGGAGGTCGTTTAAGCTTGTAGTTTTAAATTTCCCTGGATCCAATAAAAGCCCGCAATATGAAACAATGATTGGTTAGAAATATATTTTTTTATATTTATGTATATAACACATCGTAGTATGTTCAAAAAATATCGCGAATTTTGTATTTTTTCAAAAAGTATTTATTTATTCATGAATATTTATTTTGTCCCCTTCAAAGTAATTGCCCTCGGATATATGTAATACACTTCTGCCAAAAGTTTTTTCCAATCCTCGAAGCACTTCAAATAATCATTTTTTGTGATCTTGTTCAGCTCCTCCTTCGATGCAATCTTTATCTCCTCAATCGTGGCGTAGCGTCGTCCTTTCATGAGCCTTTTCAGTTTTGGGAACAAAAAATAGTCACAGGGGGCTAGGTCAGGGGAATGCGGCGGCTGCGGCACTATTACTGCGTTGTTTTTGGCCAAATATTCGCGCACAAGCAACGTAGTGTGTGCAGGGGCGTTATCATGGTGCAAAAGCGAGTTTTTGTTCTTTCACAAATCCGTGCGTTTTTGGCGGATTGCTTCGCGCAATTTGCACATAACTTGCAGGTAATATTCTTTATTGACCGCACTACCCTGTGGCAAGAACTCATAACGCAACACGCCCCTGCAATTAAAGAAAACTGTGATGTTTTCGTCTGTTGTTGACGTGCTCGGGCGTCCGGCACGCTGTTCGTCCTTCGCAACTTCTCGGCCCTCTAAGAACATTTTGCACCACCGATAAACGTTGCTTTGGTCCAAGGTAGCTTCACCATATGTCACAGTCAACATTCGGAATGCGTCAGCGCACTTTATATTGTTTTTCACACAAAATTTGATGCAGATTCTTTGATACATTTTCTGAAATATATAAAAATCGAATATAAGGTGAAACACATCCAAGCGCAACAGCTGTCAAAAATTAACTAATCATTCAAAATGGCCGACCTTGTCAGCATAAGTAAGGGACATGAGTACCAACATAACTCTACAACAATATCAAAAATCAAATACACGTAGACCGCGGAAATTAAAAATTAGCGATATTCTTTGAACATACCTCGTATGTATGTATTCTTCCAACTGATTTTTCTCTTTATATGTCCCTCAAAATTTTTTTCTTGCATTCTCATTTAAACTTTTTCCCCGAGAATCTTGGCGACGTAAGTGACGAACATGGCGAAAGGTTTCACCAAGAATTGAAGTCCATCGAGCGGCGTTACCAAGGGCACTGGGATGAAAGAATGATGGGAGATTATATTTGGTTCCTCATTAGAGAAACCGATTCCGAAATCTACAAACGTCAACAAAGAACACACAATTACTTCTAATGAAACTTGTTCATGTAAATAAACTCAAATGTACATAATATAAATTAAAGTAATAAATAAAATCGCTATTTAAACAGCAATTAAAAAAAAAAAGATTTTTTGAAATTCTCTTACCTCTACCAAAAGGGCTATAATTTCTACATTTATCCATAGATTTTTTTCAAATAGGCATTATTTTCTTCGCTAGGATGCAAACTTTTAAAAAATAAAATAAAATATTTTTTTTCTTTTTTTATGTTTTTTTTGCCACAGGATTTTTTTTTGAAAAAATCTACTTTTTCCAATTTGTTTAATGACTGTTACTAAACCACTGTTTCTAAGTGATAGAGATATTTCCAACATTAGTAGCCCACATTAATAGCTTCAATTTAACGTATAAGTCGACCTGATCGGGCATATACTCCAAAAATTATAGTGCAAATACTAAGGGTACCTTCGACGATAATAGTATTTTTAACAAAAAAAGTTTTAATAAAAAAATTAAAAAAAAAATGTATCCATAAAAAAAATTTTGGTTTTGATTTTATATAACAGTATGCCACAACAAAAAAAACAGTAAGGAAGGACAGAAAGTCGGGCGTGGCCGACTATATAATACCTTACACATCCCTAACAATGCGATAACGGTCATTGCGATAATAATTTGGAATAATTGGTAATTGGGAAGGAACATATTGTCTAATTCTGAACCGATAATTGCTAAATTAAGCAATATTCGTTCCTTAATTGAGAAACATCTTTCTGGAAAATTTCGCATTGATCGGATATATATATATAATAAAAGTTTCTACAGCGCTTACATGTCAAATCGGGGGTAACATATATATTAGTGGGCTATATCTAAATCTGAACCGATTTCCCTCAAATTAGGCAATGTTAATTCATGTAATAAGAAACCTCTTTCTGCCGAATTTCGTACAGATCGGATTCAAAATATACTTTTTACAGCGCTTACATGTAAAATCGGGGGAAACGTATTTATGGGGGCTATATATAAATCTGAACCGATTTTCCCCAAATTTTGTATTGTCTCTAAGTGTATCATAAGACTACTCTCTGTCAATTTTTGTACAAATCGGTTCAAAAATGTTGCTTATACAGTGCATATACTCGTATGCCAAATCGGATGTACATATATATAGGAGCTATATGTAAATCTGAACCGATTTTAACCAAATTCAATAGGGATCGTCCTTGGGCCTAAAGAAAGATATGTGCAAAGTTTCGTTGAGATCGGACCATAATTGCGACCTGTACTTTGATTACAAGAATACATCTACAGACAGACGGACAGACAGACGGACATAGCTAAATCGACTCAGAAAGTGATTACAGGTCGATCGGTATAATAAACAATGGCCAAAAGGATAAGAGACCTTTTGGTTGTTACAAACAAATGCACAAAATCATAATACCCTGTACCACAGTGTGGTGTAGGGTATAATAATTTTTAGGTCTAGGAAACAAAAAAAAAATTTTTTGTTGCGTACCTACTACCTATCTGAGGTAGTACGGATATAAAGCCGTTCACACAAATGTGAGGAAGACAAAGTGGTACCTGTATGAGAAGAATTTCAAAAAAGGCCTCAACTCTAAACTTCTGAATGAATCGAATACTTTTTGTGACGAAGTGGAAAAGGTCTGCAACGCCGCAAGGTTAAGGAAGATACTATCTGCTTCACCCTGTACAGTGGGTTACTTGCAGGCTGAGGCAAATAACTGGACAAAAAAAGGAGAGCAGTCGCTTACTGTACTGCTCGACACACATTTCCCGGGGAACTCACCAACAGAACCCGAAGATCAGCAGGACCAACATGAATGCGAGTGGACTGAGAGCGTCGCTAGTTTGTTGACTGAGAGATCCAGAATTCCTTCAAGTCACCTTGACCAGACGGCATCACTCCAGCAGAAAATGTCAAAGTACATTATTCTCAGACTGGAGAAAATTTATGTAGGCTGTTTCAGGCTTTCATACAACCCGAGTCGGTGGAGGAACACCAAAGTGGTATTCATACCCAAAGCGGGAAAGATATCGCACACTAGCCCAAAAGACATCAGACCAATTAGCCTATCCTCCTTCCTATTGAAAGGCCTGGAAAGACTTTTAGATCATTTCATTAGGGAAAATCTGGATACAAAACTCCCGTCGGGAAACTTACAATAAGGGAAAGTCTACAGAATCGGTCCTGCACGAAATTATGAGCACTATCGAATCGTCCCAAAATTTCAAGGAATTCACCAACGTGGCATTTCATGACATAGAAGAGGCTTTTAACAACATTCACTCAGATGCGGTAGTTGCGGCACTGTCACTAATTCAAAGCCTGCTCAACAGAAGAGCATAATAGCATATCATGGCTCCACAACTCTCACAAGGTCAACCAGTTCAAAGCCTGGAACCTAGCGGTGAATTAAATCCTGCTAGATCTAGAATGTTGTGGCTGCAAGGTCGTGACATATGCGAACGACGTTGCAATCGGAGTGAGTGACAAATTCGAAAACGTCCTAGAGACAGCAGAGAGCAGGTAGCTCTAAACAAGTTGGCTATATAGGCCAGAAGCAGCGGTTTGGGGGTTAATCCAAGTAAGACAGAATTGGTTCTCTGTACTAGGATTAATAATGTCCCACATGTGAACCCTCCATCTCAGTGAAATGGAACAGATCTAGACTTTTCTGAAAGTGAAAAATTTTTAGGAATAATTCTAGATAGGAAACTGTTATTCAGACTTAACGTACTGGATCGTGTAAGGAAGACCAACGCCGCCTTATATTCCTGTAGGAAGGATGTAGTTTCGCGGTGGGACCTCTCTCATAAAATCGTCCATTGGATATATGTATATAGCAGTAGTTCGTCCAATACTGTTATACGGCATTGAGGTATGGTGGACGGCAATTGACAAACTAACCGTCACCAACCTACTATCAAAAGTTCACAGAACTGCCTGCCTGTGTATAAGCGGAGCCTTAAGAACTACAGCGACCGAGTCTCTACAAACCCTTCTCCATATACTGCCGATTAATATTGCGGCGAGAGAAGTTGCAACCAGAGCGGCACTAAGATTAAACTGCCTATCAATCGGAAGGTATAATAACTACGGTCACATGAGGATATCAAAGTGTAGTACGTACTAAGGTAACCGACAGAGTGGTGTACCAACGGTGTACACCTTCGAGAGGAACTACATCTATATGATACCAGCCAGAGATGAATGGGTTTGCAGAATACCAAGTAATGAGAACCATCTCCACTGTCTACTATCATGCGATTCCATCAGGACAACCAACATTTTGGTTGTGGTATACTTCTGCTTCCATGTTGACAACAATCATATTTGGTTGCGCCAACTACGAAACTGGTGGCTAAAATTATTTGTTGTACGTTGCCACAACCAATTGTTTTAAAAAATTGGTTGTTCTGACAATTTGTCAGTCATATACTCCCGACAATTAATTAAAAGCAGTTTTCATTAATTTTTATTTTAATTATTTAGCAAAATACCAAACAATTCATAACAAAATTAAAAAATTCCATATTAAAAATTCATCACTATTATGAGATGTGGAAATATTTGACACAAATTTTGGTACATGAAAAAAAACACAAAACTTTTATGCAAATATCGCTTAACCCTGTGCTTTCATGATTGTTGCTTTTATTTTTTATTTATGTAAAACTTTTTGCACAACATGTTCTGCATTCCACACATTATTATCCACACGAGATTATTTTTGACTACATATACCGGTCTTGAACAAAATGTTGAAGATTTATGTATGTCGGGTAATTTTATTTTTTGTTTGTCATGTATCAGCAAAAAACAGCAACCAGTCTTTCGGTTGTATTTCCCAAAATACATTTAATTATGCAAAATTTGGGAAATTATTGGGATAACCAAAAAACGTTTATTTATTAATATTTTTTCTGTTGTAGTAACCAATTATTCGTTGCACTAATAATCTTTGGTCCATTGATACAATTTCTGTTGTCAAGAATATAACATTGGTTGTCACAACCAAAAATCTATCATATGGTACTATAATCAAAGTTTAAAATTGGTTACCACAACTAACCGAGTGTCAATGAAAAAACATTCTTAATTCGATTGATACAACCATCGTTTTAGTTGCAAGCATTTTCATTTGATCGTATCCATGTTATTATTGTTGTTTCAACTATTTATGTATAAATACAACCGACATACGGTGTAGGCTATATACGTTTTGTTTCTAGTACTACTTTTATTGTTACAATCGGATTTCACCCAATTATTTTCCAGGCTGCCATTAATTCTCAGGTGGCCATATCCCTAAATTCACAAGCAGCACTCGACTGCCGCAGATCTCTTAACGAGATGGCTGCGTAGTTTTATGTACACCTCATATGGGTGCCTGGACATAGGGATATACCGGAGAACTGCAAAGCCGATGCACTTGCTAGGAAAGGGACGGCATTACAACTTCTCGAAGAATTTGCATATATTGGTGCACCACTATCTACGTGCAATCTTTGGCTTAGGCAAGAGGGAATCAGGCAGTCCAACAAAAGATGAACAGAAATCGGCACCTGTAGGGAAGCTAGACAAATCGGGCCAAAGTCTGAGGAGGTCCAAATATCTCCTCGCACTACAGAGGAAAATATTGTCTACGTTAGTATCAGTTCTGACGGGACACTGCCTGATCGGCAAATATGCCTGAAGATTGGGTATTGACTCCAATGACTTCTGTAAAAGCTGTGGAGATGAGGAAGATGTGGTGAGTATTGAACACTTACTATGCGACTGTCCCGATTTGAGTAAACGACTAGTGGACATACTGGGGTCGGACTTTCTAGGCAGTCTAACAGATCTTTCCGGTACCAAATTCGTGCTATCGATAAATTTGTTTATCAAACAGGTTGGTTTCGATGAGGGACGTTTCGGCCCGTGGTAACACTACTCCCAGAGAAAAAGCTTCATTCCATCAATGAAATTTTACATTGTATCAATGAAAAGTTACATTGTTTTTGAACCAACGTAAGGCTTCATTGATACAATGTAAAATGTTACATTGAACTAGTAAATGTTTCATAGAAATTTGTTACATTGATGTCATGAAATATTACGTTAATGTAATGAACGACTTTCATTAATGTAATGAATAAGTTGCATTAATGTAATGAACATGTTTCATTGGTGCAATGAACATGGTTCATCGATGCAATGAACATGTTTCATCGATGCAATGAACATGTTTCATTGATTCATAGAACATGTTTCATTGATGCAATGAACATGTTTCATTCATTCAATGAACATGTTTCATTGATGCAACGAACTTGTTTCATTGATGCAATGAACATGTTTCATTAATGAAATGTACATGTTTCATACCTTTGCTCTGAAATAAAATAGAAAATTAAACAAAATTCTTCGTTTTTTATTGCAATGTTTATTGTAGTACATCCGTGTTTGTTCATAACTTTAGAATCATTTCAATCTGAAAATATAATATAATAGATAAATAAATAATTAAAATTGTGGTTTTTGAGAAATTTTAAAATAAAAAAACAACTGAGTTGAGAAATAAAAAATTAAACAAAAAAATTCACAATACAGTTTGTTCTTTTAAATTCGTTTTTTAGCTGCATTTGTGAATTCGTAAATACAATTTAAGTAAACACTTAAACCGCATTTTTACATACTTACTAATTGAAATCCATTCACTCGCTTGTACTGAGGCCAAAGTGACAAAGCTTCATTAATATTTTTGCTTTTGTGCATAATTTTCGAAATTTGGAATAAGCAGTCCAGGCCAACCTAAAGTCATCTGCTAAGTCTAAGGCTATGTGTGTACATTTCCGCATTTTCTCCAATTTATAAAGAAATAAAAAAAATTATAAATAGTAGTGAATGAAAATATGTTTAGGACATAACTTGGTAGAAAGTACTTACTTAGTGTTTTTGGAGTGTTTCATCGTTGACTTCGGATATGGTTCTTGAAAATTGTTTCTTGTTGTGGCATTTGACATATATTTTCCAACTTCTATTTTTTCGAACATGTCATTTCAAGCTTGACTTGTCTTTGTATGTATTTCCACAACATCTATAGTTGTCATTTGTTTTAAGAAAATTATATTATTTTAAGTGCTTAATTAGATTTCATTTCTTTCAAATGAAGTACCACACAAAAAACATTTCTCATTCAGCATTTGTTGACATTTTGTTGCACTTTTAATATTTTCTCTTTTGAATTTTTTATTAACGCGCACAACTACGTCCGTTTAATGTCTATTATAAACTAAATCAAAGGGCTGCTGCCAGCACTCATGCAACAATTGATTTTTCGCCACTGATTTGTTTTGACTCGCCAAACACACCAAAAAATAACTGGATATTTTTTTGATGAAGAGTTTGCATAGCAAGGGGTGGGTTGTTGTTGTATGTTTGCCATAGAGATTTTATTTTCTGGTCGCCACAGCACACCTAATGCATTTAATATTTGTTTATCTATTGATGACAGTTGTGGCCCAGTGGGTCAGAATAAATAATATCGTGCACTAAAAACTGTTTAATGTTCGAAATATATTGTGAATAGAATTCAGCTTCACGACAATAATCGATTAAAAAAAATGTAGTTTACAAATTCGTAAACGTAAACAGAATGGATCATGAATACATAAAATTTGATAAAAAAAAACTTTTTGACAATTTTGAATTAATGTACACCGACTGCTGTTTGAATAATAATAATAATAAATTAATTAATATGTCAGTGCGATTATAAAAGTATAAAATTATTGCCAAAATGTCATGTTAATTGATAATACATCTAATAATATGAACACCTTGAAATTATTAGTGAATCATGTTATTACCCACAAACCACCTTCATTCGACGTTAATGCCACAGTGCGGTGTAGATTCATTGAATTCAGCATCTCTCTCCTCTCAAACAAATACAAGAAAACTACGCCGCTCCATCGTTTTCATTGAGCTTGCACGATTCTGATTCACACATCAACATATTACATTTATTACCACACAAACACATTTGTGAAGATATAGGTATGTACATATGTATGTAATGTGACAAACACTTTGTTAATATATTCACTGTTTAAATTCATTGCAGGAATGAAACTTTACATTTCTATCTATGAATTGTTACTTTAATTTAATGCATCAGTTTCATAGACCTCTTTTTGAATAAAACTACTCCGTAAAGTATTGTTGTTTAATTAACTCCACTACATACTCCTAAAATGTTTATAAAATAGATAAAATATATATATAGAACCTCAATATAAAGCTAATTTCATTGTTTATATTCTTCACCGTACCACTTCATTGCAGCAATGAAACTTTTAAACTTCTATGAAATGTTACATTCATATAAAGAAACAGTTTCATAGACCTTTTTAGAGAATAAAAAGCACATAAAAAATAGTAAATCTGTTTGTGTAGTATTATTTTGTTTTATTAATGTTAAAATCTTTACACCACTGATAATTTTTTTGTTAATTTTATATAAATCTTCATTTTTTTATAAAATGTAAACTTCATACCATCAATGTAAACCGTTTCATTCCATCAATGACACGTCATAAATTAGAAAAACGCTTTAAAGAAACATTTCATTCCCGTAATGGCATTTTCATTACATCAATGAACATTTTCATTGTATCAATGTAAAATAATTAATGAAACGCGTTCATTGATGCTATGAAGCATTTTTTTTTCAGTGTAGGGACCTAAACTGGTCTATGTGAGCTGAAAAAAATCGGCCGAACGCTATGGCCAGTTACACTCAGAAAAACGCGAATGATTTCTTTCAAAACAAAATTGAACAGCTGTGGTTCTCTGTTCGGTGCGGAGTGCTTCATTCACTAATTAAATCATTATGTTGAAGTTCATTTAATTTCCGTTTTTATCCCCTCACCTTGGAGAGGAGGGTATTTGCTACGAGACAAAAGTGTAACACATCGAAGGAGTGACCTAAGACCCTAAGTATGTTCAGCGGAAATACCTTTTGGGTCATTTGAGCAATGTCCGTCCGTCCGTCTGTCGGAGTGTCTGTCTGCTGGCTGGTGCGCTCGATAACTCGAAGGGAGTAACCGATTGACTTCAAATTTGGTATGCGGTAATATTTTTGTCTATCTCCGGCTAAGTTCGAAGATGGGCCATATTGGTCAACTCCTTCTAGTACCTCCCCCACAAAGGGTTAACTTTTAGTAAAATATTGATTCTCTAATACCTTCTATACTACGTACTCGAATCTTCTGAAATTTCACACATAGTATTAGTTTGTTAGTCACTAACAAAATGGGAGAAGTGGCCACTCCCTCCCTCCCACACAAATGGACCATTTTGCACCAAAAGTTAACTGCTTATGTCTTTAATATCAGTTCATACAAATACTTGAAATTTTGTACAGTGTAATGCTTTTATAGTATCTTGGTCCAGAGAAAAGTGGGCGTAATTGGCACGTCCCTTTTGGTACCTCCCACACAAATGGAGTTTTTTGTACCAAAAGTTAACAGCTTATAACTTTAATACCATTGCATGCAAATACTTGAAATTTTGTACAGTATAATGCTTTTTTAGTGCCTAGAGTCCAGAAAAAATGGGCGTTATTGGAACGCCCCTTTTGGTACCTATCACACAAATGGACGTTTATGTACCAAAAGTTAACAACATTTAACTTTAATATCAGTGCATACAAATACTTGAAATTTCGAACAGTGTAATGCTTTAATAGTACCTAGAGTCTAGAGAAAAGTGGCCGTTATTGGCACACCCCTTTTGGTACCTCCCACACAAATGGACCATTTCGCACCAAAAGTTAACTGCTTATGGCTTTATTCAGTTCATACAAAAACTTGAAATTGTGTACAGTAAAGTGGGCGTTATTAGCACGCCCCTTTTGGTACGTCCCACACAAATTTAAATTGATAATAATTTAATTAAAACAAAAAAATCATTTACCATTTTTTGGGGGACTCAAGGTGAGGGAATTCATAAGTCGGTTTACCCGACTGAACTTTCTTACTTGTTTTAAATATTAATTTATTGTATGTATATATATATTCTTTTTTCCAAATATTAAACAAATGAATAAATTGGATGCTATAACCGCCTAAGAAAGCAAATAATTATTAAAAAACAGCAAAATTCTGCACCACTATCTTTTTGGAGGATTCTTTAAAATTAATGTTTTGAATAATAAAAATAGTGAAAAGCATGGCACCAGGTGACAACCATTTTGTTTGACTCAAAAAAGTTTAGGTCAAAGAAAAAAATATAAATTTCTTACTGCATTATTTTAACAACAATTATTGGATGTATCTAATGTCAAAATTAAAGAAACAAAAAACCTGCAATTATTACATGTCATAGGTATAGGTATAAGCTTTCCGTTCCATTTTTTATATTTTTTTCGCTTAATTGGTTCTTTTTTAATTTACTATTTAAAAAGTGCTTCAAATCGGAAAGTGAACAGTAATTTTTAATACCATAAATAAAATGTAACTTTGATAGATGATTTACAAAAGGTCAAACAATTTACGAAAACACTAAATATGCAGGTTGGAGTCAGTTGCCGCCAGTTGTAGCGAACGGACGTGTTATTGCAGAGCGGATAGTTTTTTCAACCTATTACGCAGTACCTATTCACCTACCTACTACGCAACCACAAGGTGTGTTGTTCTTAAAGTGGGGGTGTGTTGTTCTTAAAGTGGGGGTGTGTTGTTCTTAAAGCGAGGGGGGAGGGGTGTTGGTGTCTCTAAGCATCCCCAGCTTTTAAAAGCTAGTAGGAACTCAGACTCTGAGTCATCAAGTGATAACAATATTACTATTGTTGAAAATCGGAAAAGACTGTCAGGGGCACAAAGAAGGAAACTGAATAAGATGAACCGGCAGAAGATACTACAGGATGAATCTGACTCTTCTACATCTACTAAAAGAGTCAGATCTCCCGAAGAGCATAGCGATGCGAAATCAATTAAGGAGAAAAAAGCTCACCGACACCCAGCACTTCGCAGAAACCTATTCAATCCACCAAAAAAGGAGTTTCTAGTCAGAATCCGTTAACGGTGGGAGGTGAAGTTGATCCTGTTGTTGAGAAGGTGAGCAAGTCCACCAAACCATCCATAAAGGAGGGGGCCTCAAACAAAAAGACCCATTCTAAAGGTAAAAGCAGGGTGGCTATAAAAAGGGTAAGGAAGCACCATCTTATTCCCAAATTGCCACAAAACATATCCAGGACGAACTACACTATGCCATACTTGATAGCAGTAGTGCGTCTGGCAGAATTCCCGAAGAGCAAAAGAGTATCTTCGAAGAATTGTTCTACACAAAGGTATTGGACCACATTCTCAAATCTAATGATGGACCAACAATCCAAGTAATGAGTTGCACGTTGGAGAGGGATGTTTTGATGCTGAAACTGGCATCACAATGCTGTGTCGATGTCCTCGAAAATCTAGTGGAGAGCATCCCCTCACATTGGAACGGCGCAATGCTGAAACTGGTAAGGACAAACGACATCCCTGTACTCATAAAAACATCTTCCTATGTCAGAGGACGGGCAAGTAAGGTACCGTCAGAGCGCATACTCAGCGTCATTGGCACACAAGATTCGAACCTTAAAGTGGGGGGGGGGGGAGTCTTCCACATGAAAAATGATGCCGATGGTTCTCTCCTGGTGGTAGGCATACCACGTATTCCAGGGATAGCCTTGTCCAGACAAAAGGCATAGCATTTTTCGGGATTTGGAAACACTTCTTTAAGAGTGGAAAAACCCCCATTGGCATGACAGTGAAATCGAGCCCAAACACGAACGTACCGCCTGCAGTGGCAAACGAAAATAGTGAACAGAAAGAAGCGAGTGAGAAAAAGTGAGGTGGAAGTGGTCGATAACATCGCCGATAACACCATCAATTTTGCAGAAAGTTCACAGCATAGGTGGCGATAAGGATATGAAGAGGGGCACAAAAGCTCACAAAAAGAGGGAGCGACAAAAAACAACACAGCCATCCAAGAAGTGGTCGATAACATTACCAAATTATCGATAATATCACCAATTTTGCAGAATGTTCCCAGCAATAGTGGTGATAGGAATAAGTACATAAATAATCAAAACAAAGTGGGAACGACAAAAAGCTCTACCCAAAGAGGTCTACTTGAAGAGTGTGTAATAGGTAGTAAACCAAAGGAGGAGAAAGACTCACTACCAAATGAGGAGGGAGTGCAACCAGATAGGATAGACGACTCTCAAAGGAAACTTTTACTGGAAAGACATTGATTGAGGTCATCCAGATAAACCTCCACCGGAGCGAAACGGCATCCATTGCTCTGATGGACGTAATACATAAAGGCAGGGTTCATGTTGCTTTGGTCCAGGAACCGTGGACTACTAGTAACAAAGTTACTGGATTAAACCATATGAACTACAATCTTTTCTACGCTAACACAGGTACTCGTCCAAGGACTTGTATTCTGTGAAACTTATGCTATCTTTTCTCTCCAGAGTTGTCAACATCGGACGCAACTGTGCTGATGCAAGGTAATGGAAGTATGTACCTGGCGTCAGTATACCTGCCATTCGATGCGCCGACTTTGCCACCTACGTCGGAATTACAACGTCTGGTAAGGGAATCCAAAAATACAAGTAATGTGTTACTAGCTGGTTGTGATGCGAACTCAGACCATATTGCTTGGGGTAGTACTGACACCAACAAAAGGGGACAAGCCCTTATAGAATTTTTGAATACTAACGATATCCTAACTCTCAACATAGGGTATAAGGCGACCTTTGTTAACAAAATTAGGGAAGAAGTATTAGATATAACGATATGCTCAGAAAACCTCATTGATGTGATCCATGAGTGGAGGGTTTCGGATGAACACTCCTCGTTATAAAAGGTTTAAAATTGCACAGCCACCGCCTGACCCAATAAGTTTCCGTAATAAGGCTAAAACCGACTGGACCAAATTCGGCAATCTACTTAGAAATCGATTGGGCCAGCCTAAACACGATTATCCAAGTACAGAAGACATTGATATCAATGTGTGGAGGATTACGGAGGCTCTTGTAAAATCATTCGAAGATAGTTGCCCGCTTCGAGAAAGGAAATCTGCCTATGAGAAACCCTGGATGATAGGGCAAATTCGCTCGATTGGCAAGGATGTCCGCAGACTTTACAACAGAGCTCGACGTAAAAAGCTATCAGTATATTGGGATGACTACCACAGAAGACTCAAAGAATACAACAAAATCATTAGACTGGCGAAACGTAACTCCTGGAAGCTTTTCTGTGAGCCGGTAGACAGCGTTAACAGCATGCCTCTCAAAATCTCATGTCCAAACCGAAACGCTGGTGGATGAAACGGGTAAAATGATGGAAACTATAGATGATACCGTAAGGCTTTTGATGAAAACTAATTTTCCGAGTGGTAATACCGGACCAACAGAAGAACAGTTTCAGACCGAAAATGTGATGCAGCAAGTACCTATTACGGATGCTATGGTTAAAGAAGCAATAAAAAGCTTCTCTTCTTTCAAGGCTGCGGGACCGGACGGAATATTTCCGGTGCTTCTTCAGAATGAGGTGGATCTGCTATCAACTCATCTGGTTGGAGTTTTCACTGCATGCCTAACTCATGCAAAAAATACCCCAAAAAATTGGCAGGAATCAAGGGTGGTGTTGATACCCAAGCCTGGCAAGGCGAGTTATACGATCCCAAAGGCTTATCGACCTATTAGCCTAACTTCTTTCCTGTTAAAACAATGAAGCGAATAATTGACGACATGGTCAAAAGTAAGATAGTCGATGACAAGCTAAACTTTAAGCAACACGCATATATTAAAGGAAGATCAGTGGAAACAGCTCTACATGAGGTAGTACCACATAGAACAGTCCTTCAGTGAAAAATGTACACACTTGCCGTTTGTATAGACATTGAGGGCGCTTTTAACAATGTTCAGACCGAAACACTTATCCAGTCCTTATAAGGACTTATATATCACTGTCATTCATTTTCATAATACCCACAAATTAAATTTAATCAATCGAAAACATTTTATCGGACTTCGTTTTCTATATATTGAAGCAATAAGTGAAAACAAAAAACTGAAAAAATGGTCAGTCCGATACTGTATACCCTCCTGTCTAAGGTTGGGGGATAAATGTTAGGGTGGGAATTACGATTTGTTAAGAACAATATTTTCCCAAATTTATAATATTTGTTTGTGCCAAACATTATGTATTTAGAGTGTACCCTAAACATATGAATGTTTCAAGTAGGGATGTAACGAATATTCGCATTCACATATGCGAACGCGAATTATTCGCATCATTTTAACATTCGCATTCGCAAAAACCATCTTTGGATTATTCGCTTTCGCAAAAATATATTTCAGTATTCGCTTCCATTTGTTAAAAGTGTTAAATCTCCTTATTCCCTTCACACAATTTGAAGATATTAATACCAATGAAAACCTCTACGACATCTCTTTAAAGCAGTTGAAGAAATATGTTTGTCCTTGTGGTAACAGGAGGTAATACTATGGAAAACATTCTTAATACATGAATTTCCTGGAAAAGTATAAGTTCAGTTCCTAAAATTTGCTGGTACTAAAGGGTCAAACTATTATTCGCTTTAGAAAAAATGCATATTTTACTATTCGCATTCGCATGAAATGTATTTCAATATTCGCTTTCGCTAAAGTCACTTTCGTTACATCCCTAGATTCAAGTAGAATACGTTTGAGACAATATATAGATATCAAGTAGATTCAAAGTTATTCATATATTAAATCGACAATATTCTAATACAATCAATGGGAAAATAAACTCTTATATACATCTTATCTATCCGACACAATTATCGTAATGTTCTACTCACAAAGTTGACTAACATTTAGTTTATTTGTTGTTTGTATTTGCAGTTGTGAAAACAGTCGAAGGAGAGAGATTAGTACTGGGTAATGTCCATCGAACCGACATGGGTGGATACCTGTGCATAGCATCTAATGGAGTACCACCATCAGTGAGCAAACGATTCGACGTTCATGTAAACTGTAAGTATATTCATACATTTCATTTCATTTTTATTTCCGTTGTCACCAGAGCAATCAAATCTTGACACTTTTAAATAATTCTTGATATTTTACCAATGCATAATAAATTCACCATTTGTCGTAATATGCAAAAGAAATTGGAGAATTTTTCTTCACTCTCTCAGCAACGAACAAGATTACTTTGGCAACTCCATGGTAGCTTTTAAATATTTAGGTCGGTTCGAAAAAAAAACATAAAACAGCAAAAGTGTTTGACTAACACATTTATCGTAATATGAGATCTGCAAACATGTATGATCATTTTGAACATCCAATATTTTCTGCAAAATCTTTATTCTTATACTTATTCTTATGTTTTCAAATTAAGGTTTTGGAACAGTTCTAAAATAATATATCAAGGTTAGGCAATAAAACAAGTAGAATACTTACTGGCTTAGGTGTATGCCGAGAGACATGAAGCGGAATAAATCTGCCTCCCCTTTTCAACCTAACCAAACCTAACCTAAAGTTCTGAAATGGTGTTCACAGTATTTTTAAACCCGTATCTACAATCTATTTAAATAAAATGTTTCGACGCAAGATATGAAGCATAGCCACATTTAATGAGAATCGTAGAATCGTATTGGACATTTTAAAATCATACCTTTAAGACAGATTCAGTCAGGCTCAGCTCAGCTATAAAACCTTCTATATACAAGTCACATTCCAGAACCTCCATGTTTGGTAAAATCTACATTTGCAGTACTAACTGTAGCTGACACCGCAGATGAAACAACATTTAATTTGCAGTAACTTCTGAACCAAATAAAAAACTGAACAAATAAATCTATATATAAAATAGGGATCGGAAATCTGGGGTAACGAAGTGGATCGGGTATGCTAGTAGAGAATAAAATTAAATCATTCCAAGTCAATTCAACTTAACGAAGAAAATCATTCAAAACATTCCAGTAATGCAGACGAATTCCTAATACCATATGAAAATAATGTTTCCAACGCTTAGAATATTGAATGACACATGTCATATGCGGATCAAAGATTGCATAGAGATTTTCGAATAAAAACTGTCTCTGAAGAGATAACAATTCATGCAACGAGACATGATGCAATACTTAGATCCTGTTTTTGTAACTTATTTTTGCCACTTTGTACGTCAAATGCTAAGCGAATAATGTTTTTAGTTTTTCTACACTTTGTTTTGAATGTAAACAAAGAAGCTTTCAATTATCGCCAACATTTTGGTTCGTATAAGACCACAACGAACGAAACGAAATGTCAAATTAGACATAAAAAATCATTCTTGTCGGTTATTTTTTCGGCCTTTTGAAAGATAAAGGGAACATTTTTTTAAATGGATGAAAAAATGGATACTTTAACCAAAAAACTACAATATGTATTTTGTAGGAATATCTACCACAGTTTCAAAAATTTCTGTTCATTATTTTGTTTAATATGTTTTTAAATCCTGCAACCACACTTGCTTCTTGCATTTTTTCATAATACCATTAAGAGGTTGACCCAACCTATGGTTTGGTATACCTATCGAGATTCTACTCTTTCTGAATTGTTTTGGATTTGTCCGTCTGTCTGTCTGTAGAAGTATCCTTGTAATCCAAATACAGGTCGCAATTATTCTCACATCACTATGAAATTTAGCATGGGCCTTCATTTTAACTCAAGGGCATAAATGGGTGCAAATCTTTTCAGATTTAGATATTGCCCATTTATATACACATAAGTATGTGTTCAATCAAGCAAACAAATGTATTTGTTTGATTCTTTCTCATTGTCTACAATCAGCTGTGCTACTTGTACAGCTGTTGGGCAGGGTTGCCCACGTTTAACAAATTTTGTGTGGAAAAAGCTTTAAGAAATGCCAAAAAAACGAGAGGGTAATATTGTACTATGACAGGAACACAACGAAGAAAAATGGATTTCTTACCCGAACAATATGTAAGTGACAATGAACCAAATTAAAAACATGATTGCTTGGGTGAGGATAAGAAGAAGAAAATTATTGATTTGCTAGCTATCGCACGTCTGCGTTTTGGTACCTTCCGCTGAACAGACTTTTAATGCGCATGTAAGTCATGAGGCCGCAAACCTAACTAACCAAGAAGGTATTCAGCGAAGACTAAATAGATAAAACCGTTTGGTCTCCTAAGATTCCAAAAAGAAAAAATCCAGTGGCGTGACTCAAGGTCTAAGATATTCAATTCAAATTATTTATTTTTTGCATTGATTCACTCCATTCGAACACACGTAAAAATACATATTAGGACTTTTTATACCCACCACCAAAAGATGGGGCGGGGGTATATTAATTTTGTCATTCCGTTTGTAACAACTCGAAATATTGATCACACGCTGAAAAAAGTCATTCTGTAGTATATTGTCCCAAAAATATTCTGCCAGAAACATATGCGCTTCAAATTAATTTTGTTCGTTTTCAAAAAAAAATTTTTTGTTTATAAATGTATATTATTTAAAAATTTGTGTTCCAATTATATATTTTTTCAACTCAAACTTATATAAAACGTCATTTTTCACGTGCAGGGACTCCTTAAAGTTTGTTATTAATCGCCGTAAAATTCTAAGACGATATAGCCATGTCTGTCTGTTCTAATTACGCTACAATCAAAATAAATTGAGTTAGATGACAGAAATTTTGATACTTTTTATATCTGCAGATAACTAAGGAGTAAAAAGGGTAATATCGGTCCATTCTTCGAAATAGCCCCGGATACACCATATGTCCGA
Organism: Eudasyphora cyanicolor; assembly: GCA_963930755.1. Lineage (NCBI taxonomy): Eukaryota > Metazoa > Arthropoda > Insecta > Diptera > Muscidae > Eudasyphora > Eudasyphora cyanicolor. Next base: position 101,094,992 of record OZ005737.1, read on the forward strand.
TTTGACTTCTTAACAGAGATCGCAAATTTTAATTGACCGAGCTGAGAAATGGTATTGTGGGTGTATTTTTTAACCTTTACGATTTTTTCTTTGATTTGACTCCAAAAATAAGTACATATTGTACGACAATTAAAGTAATTAATCATCTTCAAATCAGGACATCAAACGTCTTTAAAAGAATTGCGCCTGATACTTCGATGAAAGACTTGAAATTTTTAAATCTATTACGCCTTGTGCTTACATTAAATACATAAAATGACTTTAGATTAAATACATTCTGTAATTAAACCATCTACTCAAGTGTGAAATATTTTTTATTTAATTATCTGTTTACACGTTCATCGTAATTTTTATTATTTTCTTCTTTATTAAATTATTATTTTTGAAAACATTTGATTTTGATAAACATTTTTTTCAGTATGCTGCACAGAATACATACCTGACGATACCCGTAGTCATTGTGTTTTGTCTAGTTTTCTTCATAATAGAGGGAATATATTTATCCTACTGGATAACTAAATGATATTTTGTAAAATTTTTCCTAAACCGAATCGTTTTCTTCGTAAGATACACATATTTACTGTGCAATAAATTGAATTCATGTCTAATGAAATTCGAAATTTAACATTTAACCTAGTCCTCCATCTTTTTAAATAGATACGAGTTTGAATGATTCAAAAACTGCAGACTTTAACAAGCATTTTTTACAATTTAGACGTAATTTTTATATTTGACTAGCTGGACCCGGTCCACTTCGTTGCCCCAGATTTATATTTTCGATCCCGTCCGTTTTTGAACCAATTTCAAAATTTGGCTTATATGGGTGGGGCCACGCTTATAGGTCTGATAACGCCTATTTTTGGACCAATCATGTAGACTACAACCTGATACGTATACAAAAAATGTCAGCACTCTAGCTAAAAAATTTTCTCAATATGAAAATTTGTCCCATATGGGCGGGTCCACGCCCACTTGATATATCGAAAATTCATGTACCCTATTTTCACCACCCCCCACACATGCACGTTCTGTGAAAATTTCAAGAAGATCGGTCCAGCCATTTAGACGCCTATACGGTACAAACAAACAAACCAACAAACACACATTCTTCTTTATACATATAGACTAGCAGGACCGGTCCACTTCGTTGCCCCAGATTTAGATTTGAGATCCCGTCCATTTTGAACCAATCACGAATACTGCCACCAAATACATATACATAAAATACCAGCACTCGCGCTAACAAATTGAGCAAGATATGAAAATTTCAAAATGTGGCTTATATGGGCGGGGCCACGCCCATATATATAATCACGTAGACTGCCACCAGATACATATACACAGAATTACAGCACTCTCGCTAACAAATTGTGCAAGATATCTCAATTTCAAAATTTGGTCCATTTGGGCGGGGCTACGTCCATTGGTCGAATCCCGCTCATTTTTGGACCAATTACGCAGACTGCCAGATACATATACGCAAATTTTCAGCACTCTCTGTAACAAATTGTGTAAGATATCTCAATTTCAAAATTTGGCGTATATGGGCGGGGCCACGCCCATTGGTCCGATTCCGCCAATTTTTGGAAAATTCACAATCTGTCACCAAATACATATACACAAAATTACAGAACTGTCGCTAATAAATTGCGGAAAATATTTCAATTTCAAAAATTGGCTTAAATCAGCGGGGCGACGCCCGTTGGTCCGACTTCGCCCATTTTTGGACCATTCACATAATCTACCACTAAATGCCTACACACAAAATTTCAGCACTCTAGCTGAAAATGTTTCTCAATTTCAAAATTTGACTCATGTTGGCGGGTCCACGCCCACTTCATATACCGGAAATTCAAGTACACTACTTTCACCACCCCCTACACATGAACATTCTCTGAAAATTTCAAGAAAATCCGTGCAGCCGTTTAGGCGTCTATACGGAACAAACAAACATACAAACAAACCCACAAACAGACACTCTCTTTTATATATATAGATAGACTAGCGGGACCCGGTCCACTTCGTTGCCCCAAAGTGAGATTTCGGATCCGGCCCATTTTTGAACCAATCACGAATCCTGCAACCAAATACATCTACATAAAATAACAGCACTCTCGCTGACAAATTGTGCAAGATATCTCAATGTCAAAATGTGGCATACATGGGCGTGGACACGCCCATTAGTCTTATTCCAGCCTACTTTTGGATCAATCACGTAGACTACCACCAGATACATATGCACAAAATTACAGCACTCTCGCTAATAAATTGTCCAAGATATCTCAATTTCAAAATTTGGCTTATATGGGCGAGGCCACGCCCATTTGTCCGATCCCGCTCATTTTTCGACCAATCACGTAGACTACCACCAGAGACATGTACGCAAAATTTCAGCACTCTCGCTAACATTGTGCAAGACACATCAATTTAAAATATTGGCTTATACGGTCTGGGCTACACCCACTGGTCCTATCTCGCCAGTTTTTGACACATATACACAAAATTACAGCACTATCGCTTATAAATTCTGCAAGACATCTCAATTTCAAAATTTGTACACAAAATTACTGTATGGACGGAGCCACGCCCACTTGTCCGATCCCGCCCATTTTCCTACCAATCACGTAGACTGTCACCAGATACATACATATACGCAAAATGTAACAAATGGTGTAAGAAAATTTGGCCTATATGGGCGGGATTGTCAAAATTTGGTCCATTTGGGCGGGGCTACGTCCATTGGTCGAATCCCGCTCATTTTTGGACCAGTCACGTAGACTACCACCAGATACATATACGCAAAATTTCAGCACTCTTGCTAGCAAATCGTGTAAGACATCTCAATTTAAAAATTTGGCATATATGGGCGGGGCCACGCCCATTTGACCGATCCCTCCCATTATTATACCAATCACTTAGACTGCTACCAGATACATATGTATAAAATTACAGCACTCTCGCTAATAATTTGTGCAATATATCTCAATTTCAAAATGTGGCTTATATGGGCGGGGCCACACCCATTGGTCCGATGCCGCCCATTTTTGGACCAATCTCGTAGACTGCTACAAGATACATCGCAAAATTAAAGCACTCTCGCTAATAAATTGTGCAAGATATCTCAATTTCAAAATTTGGCTTATATGGGCGGGGCCACGCCCATTGGGCCGATCCAGCCCATTTTTGACCAGTTACTCAGACTGCTACCAGATATATATACGCAAAATTTCAACTCTATGTAACAAATTGTGAAGATATCTCAATTTCAAAATTTGACATTGGCCCATTGGTCCGATCCCGCCCATTTTTAAATCAATCAGGTAGACTACCACCAGATACATATGCACAAAATAACAGCACTCTCGCTAACAAATAGTGCAAGATATCTCAATTTCAAAATTTGGCTTATATGGGCGGGGCCACGCCCGTTGGTCTGATCCCGTCCATTTTTGGACCAATAACGTCGACTGCCACCGGACACATATGTACTAAATTTCAACACTCACGCTAACAAATTGTTCAAGATATCACAATTGTAAAATTTGGAATATGTGAGCGGGCCACGCCCATTGGTCCGATCCCGCTTATTTTTGGACCAGTCACGCAGACTTTCACCAGATACATATACACAAAATTACAGCACTCTCGCTAACATTGTGCAAGACACATCAATTTAAAATATTGGCTTATACGGTCTGGGCTACACCCACTGGTCCTATCTCGCCAGTTTTTTGACACATATACACAAAATTACAGCACTATCGCTTATAAATTCTGCAAGATATCTCAATTTCAAAATTTGTACACAAAATTACTGTATGGACGGAGCCACGCCCACTTGTCCGATCCCGCCCATTTTCCTACCAATCACGTAGACTGTCACCAGATACATACATATACGCAAAATGTAACAAATGGTGTAAGAAAATTTGGCCTATATGGGCGGGACCACGCCCATTGATCCGATCCCACCCATTTTTGGACAAATCACGTAGACTGTCTCCAGACACTTATACACAAAATTACAGCACTCTCGCTAACAAATTGTGCAAGATATTTCAATTTCAAAATTTGGCTTATATGGGCGGGGCCAAGCCCATTGATCCGATCCCGCCCATTTTTTGACCAATCACGTAGACTGCTACCAGATACATATACGCAAAATGTCAGCACCCTTGCTAACAAATTGTGTAAGATATTTTAATTTAAAATGTTGACATATAGGGGGGGGGCCACGCCCATTGGTCCGATGCCGCCCATTTTTGGACCAATCCAGCAGACTGCTACCAGATATACGCAAAACTTCAGTACTCTCGCTAATAAATTGTGCAAGATATCTCAATTTAAAAATTTGGCCTATAAGGGCGGGGTCACGCTCATTGGTCCGATCCCGCCCATTTTTGGACCAATCGCGTAGAATGCCAGCAGATACATATACACAAAATTACAAAACTCTCGCTAATAAATTGTGCAAGATATCTCAATTTAAAAATTTTGCCTATATGGGCGGGGCAACGCCCATTGATCCGATCCCGTCCATTTTTGGACCAATCACGTAGACTGCTACCAGATACATATACGCAAAATTTCAGCACTCTCGCTAACAAATTGTGTAAGATATTTTAATTTAAAAATTTGACCTATATGGGCGGGGCCACGCTCAATCGCGTAGAATGCCAGCAGATTCATATACACAAAATTACAGAACTCTCGCTAATAAATTGTGCAAGATATCTCAATTTCAAAATTTTGTCTATATGGGCGGGGCCACGCCCATTTGCCCGATCCCGCCCTTTTTTGAACCAACCGCGTAGAATGCCACCAGATACTTACACACAAAATTACAGAACTCTCGCTAATGAATTGTGGAAAATATTTCAATTTCAAAATTTGGCTTATATGGACGGGGCCACGCCCATTGGTCCGATTCCGCCCATTTTTAGAAAATTTACATAATCTCCACTAAATGCATACACACAAAATTTTAGCTCTCTAGCTAAAAAATTTTCTCAATATCAAAATTGGACCCATATGGGCGGGTCCACGCCCACTTAATATATCGATAATTCAAGTACCCTAGTTTCAGCAACCCCTACACATGTACATTCTGTGAAAATTTCAAGATGATCGGTCCAGTCGTTTAGACGTCTATACCGAACAAACAAACAAATATACAAACAAACCCACAAACAGACACTCTCTTTTATATATATAGAGAAGTCTTAAAATTTGTGAAAATTGCAATATCTGAAAATGATTAGCAGTTATTTCAAGTTAACAACAGTATTTAAAAACCAGTAAGGAAAGGCTAAAGTCGGGCGGGGCCGACTATATAATACCCTACACCACTCTCGTAATATTGAATAACTCTGATATATAAATTTTGTAATTCATGTATAAATTGTTTACATAAATTCACTTTTGGACATTTTATACTTAAATAATACCCTGTACCACAGTGTGGTGTAGGGTATAAAAACGATTGGATCTAAAGAGCCAAATCGGATGAAACATATATATGGGAGCTATAGCTAAATCTTTACCGATTTTCTTCAAATTCGGCAATGTTGGTTCATGGATCAAGAAACTCTACCATTCTAAATTTCAAAACGATTGGATGTAAAATATAGCTTCTATAGAACTAAAGGTCCAAATCGGACGAAACATATATATGGGAGCTATAGCTAAATCTTAACTGATTTTCTTCAGATTCGGTAGTGTTGGTTCATGGATCAAGAAACTCTACCATTCTAAATTTCAAAATACAGCTTCTTCAGGGCTAAAGAGCAAAATCGGACGAAACATATATATGGGAGCTATAGCTAAATCTTAACCGATTTTCTTCAAATTCGCCAATGTTAGTTCATGGATCAAGAAACTCTACCATTCTAAATTTCAAAACGATTGGATGTAAAATACATCTTTTATAGGACTAAAGGGCTTCTTTAGGACTAAAGAGCAAAATCGGACAAAACATATATATGGGAGCTATAGCTAAATCTTAACCGATTTTCTTCAAATTCGCCAATGTTAGTTCATGGATCAAGAAACTCTACCATTCTAAATTTCAAAACGATTGGATGTAAAATACAGCTTTTATAGGACTAAAGGGCCAAATCGGACGAAACATATATATGGGAGCTATAGCTAAATCTTAACCGATTTTCTTCAAATTCGGTAGTGTTGGGTCATGGATCAAGAAACTCTACCATTCTAAATTTCAAAATGATTGGATGTAAAATACAGCTTCTATAGGACTAAAGGGCCAAATCCGACGAAACATATATATGGGAGCTATATCTAAATCTTAACCGATTTTCTTCAAATTCGATAATGTTGGTTCATGGATCAAGAAACTCTACCATTCTAAATTTCAAAACGATTGGATGTAAAATACAGCTTCTATAGGACTAAAGGGCCAAATCGGACGAAAGATATATATGGGAGCTATATCTAAATCTGAACCGATTTCAACCAAATTCAATAGCAATCTTAACAGCCGCGAAATACTCTAAACTGCAAACTTTCAGAGCGATCGGAGTGAAATTGCGACCTGTAGTCGACGAACAACTTTACATGGACAGACGGACGGACGGACAGACATGCTTAAATCGACTCAGCTAGTGATTCTGATTCGATCGGTATACATTAAGGTGTGTCTAGCTGTGTTATTTTCAGGTGTTACAAACATCTGCCGTGAAACAAACTTATAATACCCTGTACCACAGTGTGGTGTAGGGTATAAACAGTCTCAGTGTAATAGTAATAATATTAAAATGTAATATTAATAAAATGTACATATGTAAATATTTCTTAGGGCCATTAACAATATATAAATAAAACAGGGTTATGAGCTATGTATCTTTCAAATTCCATACAATCTAACTTTCGTTAGCTCTAACGCTCGGTTATTTTTATACCCTCCACCATAGCATAAGGGGTATATTCATTTTGTCACTCCGTTTGTAACACCTCTAAATATTGGTCGGAGACCCCATAAAGTATATATATTCTTAATCGTCGTAAAATTCTAAGACGATTTAGCCATGTCCGTCCGTCCGTCCATCCGTCCGTCCGTCCGTCCATCCGTCCGTCCGTCCGTCCATCAGTCCGTCCGTCTGTGGTAATCACGCTACAGTCCGCAATAATAGAGCTAGGTTGATCAAATTTGGTACAAATACTTCTTATAGTTGCAGGTTGTTTGGGATTGTAAATGGGCCATATCGGTCCATATTTAGATATAGCTCCCATATAAAGCATCTAACTTGTTGTGATTCCTACTGTTCTCATCTACAATATTTTTTGTGTTTTCGGTGTTATTTTCTTTAGGTTTGAGTTATTTTGTGAGGTCACATGCTATCCATGGTGGAGGGTATATAAGATTCGGCATGGCCGAACTTAACCTTTTACTTGTTTTTTGTTACTGTGCGTTACTCATAAACTAAGACTTGTTCACATCGTTATTTTGCAAAGATAATTCACGCACATGAATGGAAGAAAAATATCATCGACACTATCATTTTTTTAGATGGGACACACACTGCCGACAAGCAGTCGCCGAAATTGTTGCTATTAATGACGAATTAAAAATGTCCACTTGCACAAGCGCACACAACCTTTCTCTACCACTGCTTCACAAGAACTGATTCCAAAAAAACTTCTCTATAACTCAATTTTGCGAACAAAAAGAGTCTAAATTGTCCTCTCTCAGATAAAAACGATCTCTTAATTTGAAAGTTAACTAATCCTTAATTCAACGATACAAAAATAGAGAGAATTTCTACACTCAAAAAAGTGAAGTTAAAATTAACTAAACTTGAGGAAAATTAAACTTCATATAGCTCCAAAGCAATTTTTTCTTAAATCAAGTTCACATTTTTCCTTAATATTAGTAAATGTTAATAGTTAATACTAACTTAATTATAGTTAAACTGACTTGATACTCAAACGATGAACTCATATTAAGGAACAATTAACTCAGTGCAAGTAAAAATTTACTTGAAATTTGGAAAATGCTAGTTAAAGTTTTCCTAAAATAAAGTAAACTTTTATTTGAAATCAGGAAATTTGTACTAAAAATTAGGAAACAAATTAAGTTCCATTTTTAATATGTTATAGGAAAAAAATTCCTCAAATCAAGTTCAATTTTAGTTGAAAATAAGAAAATTTAACTAAAATAAAAGATACCTTTAACTATATATCGTCACCTGAAATCCAAAATAACGTAACCCACATGTTCATGATTTTTGAGGACAACCAAAAAACAAAGTAAAGTAATTTTAAGGTGTTGACCAAATTTAGCGATTTCAGACTATTAAGGCGAAATCAAATACTTTGTTTGCTGTAACGTCATTTTGAGTATCACTCATAAAATGGATATTAAAGTCCAACATTTTGTAGGAAAGTGTAATTTAGCCTAATAGATTATAATCAATCATAAAATTAATTTAGTTTTTTTGATTTTACGTGATTTTGGATTTCAGATGACGATGTGAGTAATTTTTGTACTTGCAACTAGTAAAACTGAACTAAATTTTAGTTCAGTACTACTAATATAATTCAGTAATTATTTAGTAACATTTTCGGAAATTTTCAGATAAATGTTTTGCTTCAGTGTATTTGAAACGAACCCAAAAAAACTGGAACAAAAAAAATTATCATTCAATGTATCAATCATACGTCTTAATTAGTTCACATACTACCCTATATACGTAGTATGTTCAAAAAATATCGCGAATTTTGTATTTTTGTAAAAGGTATTTATTTATTCATGAATATCTATTTTGTCCCCTTCAAAGTAATTCCCCTCGGATATAATACACTTCTGCCAACGTTTTTTCAAATCCTCGAAGCACATCAAATAATCATTTTTTGTGATCTTGTTCAGCTCCTCCTTCAATGCCGTCTTTATCTCCTCAATCATGGCGTAGCGTCGTCCTTTCAAGGGTCTTTTCAGTTTTGGGAACAAAAAATAGTCACAGAGGGCTAGGTCAGGGGAATACGGTGGCTGCTGCACCATTACTGTGTTGTTTTTGGCCAAATATTCGCGCACAAGCAACGATGTGTGTGCAGGGGCGTTTTCATAGTGCAAAAGCCAGTTTTTGTTCTTCCACAAATCAGGTAATATTCTTTATTGACCGTACTGCACTGTGGCAAGAACTCATAATGCACCACGCCCATGCAATCAAAGAAAACTGTGATGTTTTCGTCTGTTGTTGGCGTGCTCGGACGTCCGGCATGCTGTTCGTCCTTCGCATCTTCTCGGCCCGCTAAGAAAATTTTTTCAAAATGGCCGACTTTGTCAGCATAAGTAAGGGACATGAGTACCAACATAACGCTACAAAAACATCAAAAATCGAATACACGTAGCCCGAGGATATTAAAAATTCGCGAAATTCTTTGAACATACCTCGTATTTGACACGAAATTAAGTTACTTAATTTCGCAGCTGCAGTGTGAAATAATATTTGAACAGTTAAGGAAATAATCTCTTGAAACGAACGGGAATTTTTTCCTTAACAAATATTCAAGTATTATTTGCAAACGGTTTAATAAATTTCAGAAAAACATGTACTAGAATTTAAAATGATATATTTTTAGTTAAAACTTCCTAAATATTTTTTTTTGAAGAAATAATCGATGAACTTGCTAAAGAGGGTTACGAAGTTAAATCCATAATAAACGTTATAAATAAAAAAGAAAATTCCTCAGCCCATGTTTTAGGTTGAACTAACGTTTGATTCTTCAAGAATAAAGAAAAAAGGCGCACCTCATCCTATTTACGACCTAAGATAATTGTGCAACCGTAGAATTCGAGTCGAGGAACCTTTAAAACGAGCCGATCCTCCCCAATGTACAAATTGTCAAGAATTTGGGCACACCAAGGCATACTGTAAATTACCGGCCGTTTGTGTCAGATGTGGCGATGTGCACAAGTCCGTTGACTGTCCCCATCCTAGAACAGATACCGGCGTAAAAAAATGTAGTAACTGCGGTGAGAACCATACAGCAAACTACAGGGGTTGCCCCGTCTATAAGCACATGAAAAAATCAAACAATGTTAATAAAACTCCAACATATGCAAGCTATATTCCATCGCCTTTCCCAGGCTTAAGAACTGTATCTCCTACGGAAAATGCTAGTTCTAGCGACCCAAACGTAAACCGAATCCCAAAGAATACCATTCATCCAAATATGTCATACGCCCGTATGACAAGAAATGGCAATTCGTTACCCCCTCAATTTCCCCTCGAAAACTCAATAGAAAAATTAATAGAAACTATGAATTCATTCATGTTGAATATGCAAAGCATGATGCAAGAAATGATGAGAAATCAAAGTATGCATATGCAACTCGTGTTAAATCAAAAATAAATCCAATGAGAATTTGTTATTGGAATGCAAACGGCCTGAGCCAACACAGAAATGAGGTAGAAAATTTTCTCCGAAACCACTGTATAGATATTTAATTAGTCTCTGAGACACATTTTTCAACCAGAAATTGTTTTAGGATACGTGGTTATTCCACATACGATACTAAACATCCTAGCGGGAGAGCCTGTGGTGGTACAGCTCTTATTGTCCAAAATAAAATCAAACATTATCCTATGCCCGAATATAGGACTGAGCATATACAAGCAACTTCTATCGCTATCACAGACACGAATCTGGTGATATCGTCGATATATTGTCCCCCTAGGCACAATATTAACAAAGATCAATTCATGGAGTTCTTCTCCACTCTTGGCACAAAGTTTTTGGTAGCAGGTGACTACAATGCCAAGCACACATTTTGGGGCTCTCGCCTCACTACTCCAAAAGGTAGACAACTACTTAAAGCCATAACATCTGCTAAACTAGATGTAGCTTCGAGCGGTCACCCAACATATTGGCCCTCAGATCTGAACAAAACGCCTGACCTTATTGATTTCGCTATAATAAAAAATATAAGGCGTGAACAATTATCTCTATGTCCATCACTTGATCTATCATCGGATCATTCGCCTACCATTTTGACACTGCTTTACAACAATCATGAAAATGGGTGTGACAGTTTGCCCAATAAGTATACCAACTGGCTAAAATATAGCCAGTTGGTATATAATGTACAACGGATGAAATTGAAGCCACGGTAAACCTATTCACAGACGTTGTAAACAGTGCTGTTAAAGTGGCTACTCGAAAAAGCGCATTCAAAAGAGATAACTCCAATAACCCAATAGGCATCCAAGCGTTAATCAATGAAAAAAGAAGCGTAAGAAGAGAGTGGCAACAATATCGCTCCCCAGCACTGAGAAAAAAACTAAAAAATTGCCAGAAGAGATTGAAATTAGCCCAAAAATCAGCCGAGGAAAGTGATCTAAAAATATATTTGCAATCTCTGGATCCAACCCAGAAAACAGATTATAGTCTCTGGAAGGCCACAAAAAATATGCGAGGTCCTGTTGCGCATGAATACCCAATTCGCCTTGAAAATGGGAACTGGGCAAAAAGCACAGAGGAGAAAGTAAATGCATTCGCAAACTACCTCGAGTCCGTTTTTACACCCAACAGTGATACATCTGAAATCTATCCGCCCGTGATAGATATAATTTCTCGCCCACACTATCCGCCCATGATAAACGACACAATTCCTCGCCCAATCTATCCGCCCGTGATAGATGATACAATTTTTCACACAATCTATCCGCCCGGGATAAATGACTCAATTCCTCTCCCAATCTATCAGCCCGTGATAGATGACATAGCTTCTCGTCCAATCTATCCGCCCGTGATAGACGATATAACTCCACGCCCAATCTATCCGCCCGTGATAGATGATATAATTCCTGGCCCAATCAAGCTAAGAATAAAGGATGTAGAAAAATCTGTCAAAGAACTAAAATTAAAGAAATCGCCCGGAGGAGATGGTATAACAGCGAAAATGATTAGGTTTATGTTTAGGTTAGGTTACTTCCCCCTATCTTGGAAGAGGTCTGAAATCGTGATGATACCGAAACCAGGCAAAGATCCAGGTTTAGGTTTAGGTTTAGGTTAGGGTGGCAGCCGTATTTTTTTACAAGCTCACATAGACCAGTTTAGGTCCCTAGTGTTACCACGGGCTGAAATGCCCCTCATCGAAACCAACCTGTTTGATATATAAATTTATCGATAGTACGAATATCAGTACTGGAAAGATCTGTTAGGCTGCCTAAAAAGGCCGACCCCAGTATATCCAGTCGTCGTTTACTTAAAGCGGGACAGTCGCAAAGCAAGTGCTCAATGCTCTCCATTTCTTCCTCATCTCCACAGCTTCGGCAGAAGTCATTGGACTCAATACCCAATCTTTTGGCGTGTTCGCCGATCAAGCAGTGTCCCGTCAGAACCTGTACTAACGTAGACAATCGTTTCCTCTCTAGTGCGAGGAGATATTTTGACCTTCTCAGGTCATACCTTGGCCAGATTTGTCTAGCTACCCTGCAGGTGCCGATTTCTGTCCATCTATCGTTGGACTGCCTGATTGCCTCTTGCCTAAGCCAAAGCTTGCACGTGGATAGTGGCGCACCAATATATGCAAATTCTTCGAGAATTTGTAATGTCGTCCCTTTCCTAGCAAGTTCATCGGCTTTGCAGTTCCCCGGGATATCCCTATGCCCAGGCACCCATATGAGGTGTATATTAAACTGCTCAGCCATCTCGTTAAGAGATCTGCGGCAGTCGAGGGCTGTTTGTGAATTTAGGGATGTTGCCTCCAGAGAATTGATGGCAGCCTGGCTGTCCGAGTAAATGACAACGCCATTGTTGGTTACTATGTTGCGACTCAGCCACTTGGCGACTTCCCATATTGCCATTATTTCGGCTTGATAGACACTGCAGGTATCTGGTAGTCTGTGAGCTATATCCAGACTAAGTTCTTCACAGTGTACTCCGAAGCCAACCTTTTCATCAAGCTTCGAACCATCCGTGTAAAAGTGGAGATGGTTTATATTACCTGGTATTCTGCCGACCCATTCATCTCTGGCGGGAATCATAGTGATGTAATTTCTCTCGAAGGTGTACACTGTTGGTATATAGTCCACTCGGTCGGTTACCATAGCACTACACTTTGATATCCTCATGTGACCATAGTTCTTGTACCTCCACATTGATAGGCAGTTTAATCTTATTGCCGCTTTGGTTGCAACTTCTCTCGCCACAATATTAATCGGCAGTATATGGAGTAGGGCTTGTAGAGACTCGGTCGCTGTAGTCCTTAAGGCTCCGCTTATGCTCAGGCAGGCAGTCCTCTGAACCTTTGTTAGTAGGTTGGTAATGGTTAGTTTGTCAGTTGCCGTCCACCATACCACAATACCGTATAACAGTATTGGACGAACTACTGCTATATATATCCAGTGGACGATTTTAGGAGAGAGTCCCCACCGCGACCCTACAGCCTTTTTGCAGGAATATAAGGCGACGTTGGCCTTCCTTACACGTTCCAATACGTTAAGTCTAAATAACATTTTCCTATCTAGAATTATTCCTAAAAATTTTGCACTTTCAGAAAAGACTAGATCTGTTCCATTTATCCGAGGTGGAGGGTCCACATGTGGGACATTATTCATCCTAGTAAAGAGAACCAATTCTGTCTTGTTGGGGTTAACGCCCAAACCGCTGCTTCTGGCCCATCTAGCCAACTTGTTCAGAGCCACCTGTAGGATGTCTCTGAGGACGTTTACGAATTTGCCACTCACTGCGATTGCCACGTCGTCCGCATATGCCACGACCTTGCAGCCACAACGTTCTAGATCTAGCAGGATTTCATTCACCGCTAGGTTCCAAATTAGTGGAGACAATACTCCTCCTTGCGGGGTCCCTCTGTTTACATACCTTGTTAGAGTTGTGGACCCTAGACATGCTGTTATGCGTCTTCTGGTGAGCAGACTTTGAATTAGTCTAATCAAACTAGTGTTAACTTTTAGATGTGAGAGTGCCGCAATTACCGCATCTGAGTGAATGTTGTTAAAAGCCCCTTCTATGTCAAGAAATGCCACCATGGTGAATTCCTTGAAATGCAGGGACGATTCGATAGTGCTCACAAGTTCGTGCAGGGCTGATTCTGTAGACTTGCCCTTATTGTAAGCATGTTGGTTCCCCGACAGGAGTTTTGTATCCAGGTTTTCCCTAATGAAATGATCTAAAAGTCTTTCCAGACCTTTCAATAGGAAGGAGGATAGGCTAATTGGTCTGAAGTCTTTTGGCCTAGTGTGTGATATTTTTCCCGCTTTAGGTATGAATACCACTTTGGTATCCCTCCATCGATTCGGGACGTATGAAAGCCTGATACAGCCTACATAAATTTTCTCCAGCCAGGGGATAATGTACTTTAACATTTTCTGCATTTCTGCTGGAGTGATGCCATCTGGTCCAGGTGACTTGAAGGGCTCAAAGCTGTTAATAGCCCAGCTTATTCTGGATCTCTCAGTCAAGAAGCTAGCGACGCTCGCAGTCCACTCGCACTCTTGTTGGTCCTGCTGATCCTCGGGTTCTGTTACAGAGTTCCCCGGGAAATGTGTGTCGAGCAGTACATTGAGCGACTGCTCGCTGTTTTTGGTCCAGTTATTTGCCTCATCCTGTAAATATCCCACTGTACATGGTGAAGCAGATAATATCTTCCTCAGCCTAGCGGCGTCGGAGACCTTTTCCACTTCACCACAGAAGGTATACCAAGAGCGCCTTTGCGCCTTTCTAAGCTCCTTCTTATAGATCTTGAGTTGCTCTTTATAGGCATCCCAATCATTAGCGACCCCAGTAGATTTAGCCTTATTGAATAGCTTGTTGCAGGTCTTTTTCATAGCCGTTAGCTCAGAAGTCCACCATTGGGGTTTAGTTTTACCCTTGTACCTTGTTTTTGGACAGGCTTCTTCAAGGGATCTATTGAATGATATGGTGATATGATCGACCAGATTATCCAAACCGGCTTTGTCATTCGGTTCGTACGGAAGTTTAGAGTTGAGGACTTTCTTGAAATTCTTCTCATACAGATGCCACTTTGTCTTCCTTACATTTCTGTGGACGGCGGGTTTAGGCGCTTTTTCCGCGAGTTTGAACTCAATATAATGATGATCTGAGAATGAGTGGTCGTCCAGTACATTCCACCCAATAATTTTGTCTGACAGCCGGTCAGTAGCAAACGTTACGTCGAGTACCTCTTGTCTGTCTTTAATTGTGAAGGTCGGTTTATTACCTATGTTACAAATACTAAGATTGGTAGTTAGAATAAAGTCAAGAAGCGAATCACCCCTATTGTTTATATCCGTACTACCCCAGATAGTATGATGAGCATTCGTGTCTGCGCCAATAATCAGCTCGAGCTCGTCAGACGTTGCTTCTTCTACTACTTCCCTGAATAGAGCAGTCGGTACTACAGATTCATAAGGCAAGTAGCTGGAGACCACCCAATATATGCGATTACCGATCTCCAGGCTAGCAGCTGTTTGGTCTTTACCACTTAAATTAGTCAGGAGAAAGATACTTAGATCTTTCCTGGCCAAAATGCAGGTTCTTGGAGTGCCTTCACAGTTGGCCACAAGCAGTTTAAAGTTGGGTGTCCTAATACCGCACACCCTTCCTCCCACTACGTAGGGCTCCTGTATCAGGACGATGTCTACTGCGCCTGTGGACAGGCGCAGCAATAGAGCCGCTGAGGCTGCTTTAGCGTGATGGAGGTTAATCTGTAGAATTCTTACCATCATTGGTAATTGACAGATTAACATCCACCCCAACAAGGGTGTTATCGAACTCTTCGTCCGTATCGTCGAGAAGCATGTCCCCGCCAGATGCGTCAAAGAGTCCGGAGACTCCCCTCAGTCCCTCTGTGTCAGAAGTAGAGCTTTCGTCCTCAGAGTAGGACGTTACAGATCTTCTGTTAGAGTTGGAGTCACCAGAAATAATAGGCGTGGCTACCTCCGCACTTACAGAAAGTGCCACGGTGGACGACTCACCTTCTGCAGTGGGAGCTATATCCTGCTTGTATATCTTCAAGATTATAGTCTCGAAGCCATATTGTAGGGTTGCACTCGCACTTTGTATATGGGAGGTGGATTCAGCGTTTAGGATAAGATTGACCTGCCGCTTTTTACCATCCGCCTCACCCACCTTGCTGATTCTCCAATTATGGGCCGGCAGACCAGGATTGGAATCTTTTATTATTTCTAAGATGTCAGCCGGGTTGGAGGGCTCTTCTGTAACCCAGGTGATGGCTCTAGGGTGACTAGGGATGTTGTTTTTTTCGACAACATCCAACTGGGCACCCGGCCACACCTCACCCGCTCGACTCAGAGCAGCCTTATAAAGGTCTACTGATCTGGCATCACCGAAATATAAGAGCTTTACTCTCCCCTGATGCCATCCTGCATCGTTGCAGATTGGTGGTTTGCCCGGCATTTCTCTACGGACATCGAGGTAATGAGCCATAATGGCTGATTGTACATGACTCCATTTGTCCTTGAGGATGGATCCATCCTCACTACTTCTGTCTATAACAGCCATCACTAGACTCTCCTTCGCCACTTCATTGAAGGGCTTGGTGAGTGTCCTGTTGATGGTGACATTAGGGCCTCTTGCCTTTTTCGAAGGCAGGGGTTCATCAGGTGATCTGATTCGTTTTACTTTATTAGCCGTTAACACAGCTGAATTTGTGGCTCTTTCAGCCGACTCATTGGCCTTAGAAGCATCTATGACGCCTTTAGCCCAGGTAAGTGACTCTTTTTGTTTTTCGGTAAGAGCCGAAACCTCAACAGCCTCCAACTTCGTCAAAACTCTGAGCGCTACACGATGCTCATTGTGCTTCCGTTTTGACGGTCGGACATGACGTTTTCCCCTCACCGCACCACCTGTTGTGAGTACTTGGGGGAGATTTTCACCATTTTTGGTGTGGTCGGCTTTGGCCAAGACCAACGGACGGACAGTCGGACGATTGGGGAACCGCGCTCCATCGGAACACGAAGGCATCCCCGTCAAGAGAATTTATTTTAATTTTGTCTGTATTAGACCGTAATAGGTACTACGATGTAGGCCTTACAGACTTTGTACAGATTTTTGCTATTGCGTAATAGGTACTGGTAACTATCCGCTATGTGATAAACACGTCCGTTAACTGCGAATGATCAGCAACCAGGCAAAGATCCAACTCAAGTCAAATCCTATCGCCCTATAAGCTTACTATCGATACTTTCAAAAATGTTTGAGTCCATTCTCATGAAGAAAATCACACCTCACATAATTTCTCACAATATTATACCTGACCATCAATTTGGTTTTAGAAAAAGGCATAATACTATAGAACAGGTACACCGTATCGTAACCTGCATCAAAAGAGCTTTTGAGAATAAAGAATACTGTTCGGCGTTATTCATAGATATTTCCCAAGCATTTGACAAAGTCTGGCACGAAGGACTTTTGTACAAAATATGCGACCTTCTGCCAATCAACACGCATAAACTGTTCAGGAGTTTGACTAACCGGTCTTTTCAAGATAAATCAAATGGCATATTTTTTAGTTCTAAGAAAATAAATGCCGGTGTCCCACAGGGGAGCATTCTTGGCCCTATACTGTACGTTATTTTTACGGCAGATATGCACATAACCAACTTTACGCTCACGTCTACTTTTGCGGACGAAACTGCTTTCGTCAGTACTCACAAAAACCCTTCAGTTGCGTCCGATCAACTGCAGTCTCATGTCCGAATCCTAGAAGAATGGTTAAAAAAATGGAGAATAATGGTGAATGCCTCAAAGTGTACTCATGTTACTATTTTCAATTCACAGATTCCCCAAAAGGATCATGTAAAATACCTTGGAATCCACTTAGATCGGCGTTTGACGTGGTCGCGCCACATAGACTCTAAAGTAACTCAAATAAAACTCAAAACTAATCAACTTCAGCGGCTTATCAGCCAAAGATCTGCTCTAGATCCAGAGTATAAAGTTCTTTTATACAAAACGGTATTGAAGCCAATTTGGACATATGGTATCCAGCTCTGGGGTAGAGCGTGCGCTTCAAATGTATGCAAATTACAAAGAAGACAATCGAATATTCTTCGTTTAATTACAGGTGCACCATGGTATATAAGAAACGCTAATATCCATAAGGATCTCAACATGCCAACAGTAAAAGAGGAAATTGAAAATTATTGCCGGTGTTACGTGGGTAAACTATTCAATCATCCAAACATCCTGGCTCGAGAACTACTAAATTTTGAAGGTCATGACCGCCTTAGAAGGAGAGATACGCTGGACATTATATAAATTAAAACAAATCCTAATCAAAATCAAAAACAAAACCAGTAAGGAAAGGCAGAAAGTCGGGCGGGGCCGACTATATAATACCCTACACCTCCCTAACAATGCGATAAGGGTCATTGCCATAATAATTTGGAATAATTGGTAAATGAGTAGAAACATATTATCTAATTCTGAAACGATAATCGCTAAATTAAGCAATATTCGTTCCCAAAT
The DNA here is from genome assembly GCA_963930755.1 of Eudasyphora cyanicolor. Classification (NCBI taxonomy): domain Eukaryota; kingdom Metazoa; phylum Arthropoda; class Insecta; order Diptera; family Muscidae; genus Eudasyphora; species Eudasyphora cyanicolor. Next base: position 101,113,469 of record OZ005737.1, read on the forward strand.
TGAAAATTTTAATGATTGGAAGTAAAATACAACTTCTATAGCGGTTTGATACCAAATCAGGAGGAACATATATATGGAGCTTTAATATAAATCTGAACCGATCTTCCCTGAATACTCATTCATGTAAAAAGACCTCCTTCTGTCGAATTTCGTACTGATCGGATATAAAATACAGTCTCTACAGCGCTTACATGTCAAATCGGGGGTAACATATATATGGGAGCTATATCTAAATCTGAACCGATTTTCTCTGACCTCCGCTTACAGGTCAAATCGGGGGTAACATATATATGGGTGTTATATCTAAATCTAAACCGAGTTTCTCCGAATTTGGCAGTATTCCTTCATGTAGAAAGAAACCTCTTTTTGCCGACTTTCGCACTGATAGGATATAAAATAACATTTTTACAGCGCTCACATGTCAAATCGGGGGTAACGTATATATGGGGGCTATATCTTAATTTGAACCGATTTCTTCCAAATTTAAAAGTGTTCATTCATATAATAGGAAACCTCTTTCAGACGAATTTCATACTGATGTGATATAAAATACAGTTTTTACAGCGCTTACATGTGAAATCGGGGTAACATATATATGGGGGCTATATCTAAATCCAAACCGATTTTCTCCGAATTTGGCAGTATTCCTTCATGTAATAAGAAACCTCTTTCTGCCGAATTTCGCACTGATCGGATATAAAATACAGTTTTTACAGCGCTTACATGTCAAATCGGGGCTAACATATATATGGGAGCTATATCTAAATCTGAACCGATTTTTTCGGAATTTAGCAGTATTCCTTCATGTAATAAGAAACCTCTATTTGCCGAATTTCGCACTGATCGGATATAAAATAACATTTTTACAGCGCTTACATGTCAAATCGGGGGTAACATATATATGGGGGCTATATCTAAATCTGAACCGATTTCTTCCAAATTTAACAGTGTTCATTCATATAATAAGAAACCTCTTTCTGCCGAATTTCATACTGATCGGATATAAAATAAAGTTTTTACAGCGCTTACATTTCAAATCGGGGCTAACATATATATGGGGGCTATATCTAAATCTGAACCGATTTTAACCAAATTCAATAGGGATCGTCCTTGGCCAAAAAAAAGATATGTGTAAAGTTTCGTCGAGATCGGACCATAATTGCGACCTGTACTTTGATTACAAGAATACATACACAGACGGACAGACAGACGGACATAGCTAAATCAACTCAGAAAGTGATTCTAAGTCGATCGGTATAACAAACGATGGGTCTATTTCTTCTCCTTTTGGGTGTTACAAACAAATGCACAAAGTTATAATACCCTGTACCACAGTGTGGTGTAGGGTATAAAAATGAAATGAAATTATGAATTCCTAAATTTGACATGTTAACCTTTTTGTTTAAGTAAAAAATCGTGTAAAGTCTCAATGGTTTATTCGCAATGGCAATAACCCAGAGAATAGTATTTTAGGTTAAGATTTGTCCACTTATTGTTATTTTCATTGTATAATAATGAAAGATTCAATAAAAAAAATGTAATGAATTGGAAAAAAAAGAATATTAAAGGTTTCTTCAACATTAGGAAATCCTTTCTCCAAATAGGAATTACCAAATAATAGGAAATTTTTACTTGGTCGATGGAAATTTAAGTAAAATCATTTCATATTTTCGAATAAGTGACTAATTTGTTATATTTCTGAAAGAATATAACAAAAAAGGTTTTGGGGAAAGTTTAACTAAAAGTGAGTAAAAATCTTGAACTGAATTGAAGTATAGATTTTACTCAGAGGAATGAATGATAGTCATTTTCTAAGAGTAAATTTTTAAGGAACAAATCTTACAAACAATAAAAATATATACTTGAGTTAATGATAGATTTTTTGTTTAATTTTGTTACGTAATGTTAAAGTAAACATGAAATAGTGTTATGGACATCTTATCGCAGAAGTAAGGAATTTTTCTTTATACGTATTAAAATTTCTTTGAATCAACAAAATTTTCTTAAATTTAACGAAATTTGTTCTTTAAACAAAGACAGATTAAGTCTATGATTTAATGGCAAAATTGTTTTTAATTTCAAGTCAATATTTTATTCAGTGTAGGGTTGCCAACGCACAGAGGTACTCTGGATGCAAAAAAGCAATTTTTTGGTAGAGAAGTGTTTCAATAAGAAAAAGTCTATAATTAGTTTTTGTAAAAAAAAAATATTTTGTCATAGATACACTCCTGTGAAGTCACCTAAATATTGTAAACGTGAAAACTAATGAAATTTTGCATACAACTCAGTAGCTTCTGCATGTAAAATATTTTCACTGCTAAAATTTAAATGTCGTCGTCGTGGAACCAAATTGAAAAAATACACAAAAATCCCAATGAATTTATTTGTAGAAATATTGACGTTTTGTATAAAAGATACCAGGTATTTTATATATGAGGACAAGGTGTACTAACAACGTAAAGGATTACCAACGGGATCGCCTATATTGGTGATCTATTATATTGCATATATTGGTGCGCCACTATCCACGTGCAAGCTTTGGCTTAGGCAAGAGGCAATCAGGCAGTCCAAAGAAAGATGGACAGAAATTGGCACCTACTGGGTAGCTAGACAAATCCTGAGAAGATCAAAATATCACCTCGCACTAGAGAGGCAAAGATTTTCTACCTTAGTATCAGTTCTGACGGGACACTGCTTGATCGGCGAACACACCAAAAGATTGGGTATTGACTCCAATGACTTCTGCAGAAGCTGTGGAGATGAGGAAGAAGTGGAGAGCATTGAGCACTTGCTATGCAACTGACCCGCTCTGAGTAAACGACGACTGGACATACTGGGGTCGGCCTTTCTAGCCAGCCTAACAGATTTTTCCAGTACCGATATTCGTACTATCGATAAATTTGTATATCAAACAGGTTGGTTTCGATGAGGGGCATTTCAGCCCATGGCAACACTACACTGAAAATAAAATGGTACATCAAAATAATAAAAAGTTTCTTCAATTGTTTCTCATTGGATTTATGTAATTATTCCAATGATTTTGTGAATACCTTCTTCAATTTGATGACCGCCAATTTCATTAAAATTGTGTACTACATCAAAACAATGAAATTTCTTACATCAATCTTTCATCCCATAAATTGTCTACTTCGATTGTGTTGTGTACCAAATGTGTATTCCGTATGTTCAGGGTTACCATACGTCCTCCTTTCGGAGGACATGTCCTCCTTTTTTACCCTTGTCCTCCCTCTTTTTCAAAAATGTGGGATTTGTCCTCCTTTTGTTACTGCTTTAAATGTATTTTTATAGCTCCACCATTCGTTGTTTTGTGTGGACTTTTTCACCAATAATGAACCTCATGCTGAAGTATACTTTCAACTACTGAATATTTATTAGTTTTTTTCGCTATACCAGCACAATCCGGGTTTTCCAGCTCACATAGACCAATTTAGATCCCTAACCTAAACCTAAAAGACACGAAATTAAAAAAAACCGTAGCAGCTAAATATCTCAAAACAACTAAAATGTATTTGTCATCAAATCAGATATCTATCTTCCTCAGCTAAAAAACATATTATCACATACTTTTAAATTACACACATACTCGTAGTGTCTATGTTTTAGTAAGAATGCAGTGTTTTATTTTATTTTCAATCAAAGAGTTCCTTTTGCTACATTTGCAAAATTTATTGTTAAAATTCGCAAAATATACTAGATGCACAACTTTAGGACGATGACCCTTTTTGTTGATCATAACAAAAAGTGAAATTTTCTAATTACTGCTATTTTTTATTTTAAAAAATGAGCTTCGAAGGTACCTTTGGCTCTCTGTATATATCTCAAATGTCCTCCTTTTCGAAAAATTGTTACGGTAAACCAGCGTATGCTCATGTTTGCTTTGACACACAGCCACACAAATGGGTATGATGGTTGAATGAGTATAAAATATCCAGTAGGCCTTTTGGACTTTGAAGGCAGATCAAGACATTTCCAAATTATAATCAATTACAAAATCAAATTGACGTATGAGAATTAGAAGAGACAAATAGTTTACTATAACATTAAACATATTTTCTTGTACATTTGATGCGAGACATTGTCCATTAATTTATCGTCAATGATTTGCTGCAAGACAGTGTCAATTAATAGATCGGCAATGATTTGCTACAAGACAGTGTCTTGCGTGACATTTATGGCACAAGTGTGAAAATGTCGTCGAGGATTCTCTGTGCCTTTACTCTAAGCGTCTTCAGGGATGTCTTTAAGACATTCCCTACTGGGTTGCTGTACGCAATTCTAAGGCTGACGGCAGATCCAAAGTTAAAAGCAATTTTGTTTGCGAGAGCATACCAGAGAATGAAGCCGAGCGAGAGAATGAATTGGCGGCGGCGGCTGCCATTGAAAATTATAGATCGGCGGCGGCGGCTAAGCCGACATAAAATTGACATACGGCGGCTCTATGATGGACATTTTAACATTTAAAATAATAGTTGAAAAGTTAAGCTCTGGTATTTATTCTTAAATAATAGATGTTTTTAAGTTAGTTGTAAGATTTTGTGAGGTGAAAAAATCATCGATTCCCGCTAGGCTGTATGATACACTCTATTTTCAAAGTATGCTAAAGCTATGTATAGACGATTGTCAGATCGGACAACTTTATCAACCCTGTTAAAGTGTCGCAAATGTACGGACAATAACAGATTGTTAGGCAAAGGCGAAGGCGATTGCAAGAAACTCTTACAATTTCATATATTTAAAATATATTTTGTAAATATTTATATGCAGGATTGCCAATAAAAATATTTTATAGACAGTGGCCAAAAAAATGTTGGTGCCGTTGTCACATGCATAAACTTCGCAGATATTACAATCTGCAAATTATCTCACAATGGCTTTTCTGCCAACGTTGCAAGACAAAAATTGTATGTTCACACGGTTGTACGTTCACAGTGTTGCATTTTTCCGCCATTCATCTATATATAGCTTAAGTCGAAACAGGTTGTTTCCAGGAGAGGCGAATCGACGTTTTAGTGAAATTTTAAATTTGTGTGGATTACCTTGTGGTTTGTTTTGAACTTAACTTGATAGATTCTTTAGAATAGAGGTAATAATTTATATGTTATATTATTATTTAATACTCCATTGATTTTTTTTTCGAAAATATGGAAAATATATTTTTATCTCTATGTATATGTACATAATCTAATAACAAATCTTATTTTTTCCTTTAAACAAGAATTTTTATAATTATTTATCTATTTCAATCAATATTGTGATTTTTAAGACATGTTAGGCTCCCGCTTGTGACAATAAACGAATCCAAACGAAAATCTCTCACTTCCATACCGTCTACCCAATAAATGAATAGACTCGATATTATTATTTATTAATGAAAAATTGCAAACACCCAATAACCCAATTTGTAGAAGTAGAATTTCACCAGATATAGAACCAATTGCGTAGATTCTTAGAATGCAATAAAAAATAATAGTGTATATGCGTACACATTATTCTTCTATTAAGGGGACGATATATCTGCTATATAGCTATTTGCTTATCAAAAATGTAAATTGTATCTATCCATATTTTAAAGCTTTTCTATGGAACGGCGGCTGTGTTTCAGCCGATTTTAGCCGCAAAGATCGGCGGCGGCTTCGGCTGGTGAAAAAAGGTCGGCGGCGGCAAAAATCGGCGGCTCGGCGCGGCGGCTTCATACTCTGGAGCATACAGCGGCTGAAAAGTGTTTTCTGTGATTTTGTTCCTCATTAGAATGTCAAACCGAAAGCGATAATTTCAGCAAGAGAGCGCGTTGTGAGACGTTTCTAGCTTAGTTTTGCTTCGTCAGAACACAAATGCAATAAAGAAGAGAAAAAACAGACACTGTCAATCTTCTTTCCCACTTCAACACATGACTGTATTTTCTGTCTCTCTGCGGTCGGCCTGACATGTTGGTGTATGGTTTTAGCAGTGACTTTGAACCTTCGAATTGCACTGCTTCAGCGACACGAATGGTGGTGGCTGTACATGAAGAATTTTTCAACGATTCAATGTTAAAGTGACTGTCTGTGACAACGGACGTCTTTCGGAAAATTAATGGTGTTTCTTTTGTGCGAAATATGTTAAATTTGTTCTGCCTTTCGTCCCAAAAATGCTTTTTTGTTTGAAACATTGAATTATATGCATACGATTGATAATAATTAGATAATAATAATATAATAATTACATAATTATTTATTGTAGTTTGCTACAGTTCAAGGACATATTGATATTAATTTAGTGTAAAAAGTGCATCAAGTCAATGAAGTTTTTCATAATTTCGATGTACATTTTTCTTCGAATTGATGTAAAAATAACATTAACTTAAAGTACGTTTTTCATGAAAAGAACATCAAACAATCAATGCATCAACCCAATGAAAAATGTTGTTGGTTGAAAAACAAAGAAAAGTTTCATCAAACCAAGGTAGAAATTCATCAGATTGAAGATGATTTTTTTTCAGTGTAGGGACCTAAACTGGTCTATCTGAGCTTGTAAAAACAATACGGCATTCACCCTAACCTAAACCTAACCTAAAACCTAGTGTCAGCTCTGGCGGGACACTGCCTGATCGGCTAACTCGCCAGAAGGGTAGGTATTGAGTCCAATGACATCTGTAAGAGCTGCGGTAATGAGGAAGAAGTATAGAGCATTGAGCACCTGATTTGCAACTGTCCCTCATTAAGTAAACGACGTCTGGATATACTGGGGTCGGCCTTTCTAGGAAGTCTGACTGATCTTTCCGTTGTCAATATTCGTACTATTGATAACTTTGTTTATCAAACAGGATGTTTGCGATGAGGTGCATATGTGACCGTGGTATCACTAGAGACCTACATTGGTCTATGTGAGCTGGCAAAGCTTACGTAAACCTAAACCTATGGTTGCCATTCCTACTGTTTTACGAAACTGCAAACTTCTGTTTTTATACCCTACACCACACTGTGGTACAGGGTATTATAACTTTGTGCATTTGTTTGTAACACCCAAAAGGAGAAGAAATAGACCCATCGTTTATTATACCGATCGACTTAGAATCACTTTCAGAGTTGATTTAGCTATGTCCGTCTGTCTGTCTGTCCGTCTGTCCGTCTGTCCATCTGTCTGTGCATGTATTCTTGTAATCAAAGTACAGGTCGCAATTATGGTCCGATCTCGACGAAACTTTACACATATCTTTTTTTTGGCCCAAGGACGATCCCTATTGAATTTGGGTAAAATCGGTTCAGATTTAGATATAGCCCCCATATATATGTTAGCCCCGATTTGACATGTAAGCGCTGTAAAAACTTTATTTTATATCCGATCAGTATGAAATTCGGCAGAAAGAGGTTTCTTATTACATGAATGAACACTGTTAAATTTGGAAGAAATCGGTTCAGGTTTAGATATAGCCCCCATATATAAGTTGCCCCCGATTTGACATGTAAGCGCTGTAAAAACTGTATTTTATATCCGATCAGTACGAAAATCGGCAGAAAGAGGTCTCTTATTATATTAATGAGCACCGTTAAATTTGGAAGAAATCGGTTCAGATTTAGATAAACCCCCCATATATATGTTACCCCCGATTTTACATGTAAGTGCTGTAAAAAGTGTATTTTTAATCCGATCAGTGCGAAATTCGGCAGAAAGAGGTTTCTCATTACATGATATAATTCTGCCAAATTTGAGGGAAATCGGTTCAGATTTAGATATAGCCCCCATATATATGTTACCGCCGATTTTACATGTAAGCGCTGTAAAAAGTGTACTTTTAATCCGATCAGTACGAAATTCGGCAGAAAGAGGTTTCTTATTAAATGAATTAATACCACCAAATTTGAGGGAAATCGGTTGAGATTTAGATATAGCCCACATATATATGTTACTCCCGATTTGACATGTAAGCGCTGTAGAAACTGTATTTATCCGATCAGTAAAAAAATTGGCAGAAAGAGGTTTCTCATTAACGCTGCCAAATTTGAGGAAAATCGGTTCAGATTTAGATATAGCCCCATATATATGTAACCCCCGATTTGATATGTAGGCGCTGTAGAGACTGTATTTTATATCCGATCCGTACGAAATTTGACAGAAAGAGGTATTTTTACATGAATAAATATTCAGGGAAAATCGATTCAGATTTATATATAACCTCCATATATATGTTCCTTCTGATTTGGTATCAAAGCGCTATAGAAGTTATACTTTACTTCCAATCATTAAAATTTTCCAGAAAGATGTTTCTCAATTTAGGAACGAATATTGCTTAATTTAGCGATTATCGGTTCAGAATTAGATATATGTTCCTACCCATTTACCAATTATTCCAAATTATTATCGCAATGCCCCTTATCGCATTGTTAGGGAGGTGTAGGGTATTATATAGTCGGCCCCGCCCGACTTTCTGCCTTTCCTTACTGGTTTTTAAATAAGTACTGTTTTACTGAATTTTTATTACTTCTTCCGTCAATTTCTTCTTTGAGTATGTTTGCTCGCAAAATTGTTGTACATACATACATAGCAATAGATTGAAATTTCAGTTTGATTGTTATACGCTTTTACTCTTATTTAATGTGCCCTTACTTGTTGCAATTGAGTATTCGAAAGACAGTGTGTATTGAATATTCCAATACTAAATGCAACAATTTACAACACTACTTTGCACACAAATTTGTTTTGTTTACTTTAAAAAAAATTGGTGTTTCTACTCGTGATATTTGTATGTGTAAAAACTACATTTTTGAATAGGACAGTGAAAATAAATATACACAGAATTCAAGTAAAAATTCTTATTTTAGGCCGAAATCGTACTTAGAAATTTAAGCACGTTCATACGGTTTACATTGAAAAACTCATGCTCCGAAAGGATTACAATATGTATATAATACTTGAAATCAAGTAAACAGTTTTTTTTAAAAAAATAAGAAGAAAATGTTAACTTTAATCTCTGAGAGGCGAAAGAGTGGTTGGACCAATGGGCGTAGCCTCATTCATATAAACAAAATTTTGAAATTGCGATATCTTGCACAATTTGTGAGCGAGAGTGCTGTAATAGTATCTGGTAGCAGTCTACGTGATTTGTCCAAAAGTGGGCGGGATCGGGCCTATGGGCGTGACAAATTTTTTGCGTAACAAATTTTCGTGCTGAATTTTTTTAGATTCAGTTTTAATTTTTCCTTGGTTTTGAATTATACTTTCCTGTTAAAATTAACATACTTATTACATTTACTTCTGTTTTAAAGCACTCATTTTTAATTTCTTAATATTCCAAGTCATCTTTTTTTTGTCAATGTATACAAATATTTTATAATTAGAATATAAATACTAAAGAAGAGATCTTTTCGGCGTATATAGGATGTTTATGTCATATACTTATACTTAATAATGCATTTAAAATTACCGACAAAAAATATGATGTTGATTATGTTATTTTCAATGTTGTTAATGAGTTTAGCTTCTCGACACAAAACACTACTAAGCTTAAAGAAGCATTCGAGTTTTGTGACTTATACGTCTAAGTTGGTTTTGTAGAAATTAGAGCAAATTTTCATATTTCAATAAAAATGATTGGTTTATTCGCTAAAACTTTTTAAATTATGCCTCAATTTTCATCGGAATTGTCTCATTTTATTCATAACCGTTCAGACTTAACGATAAAAACCTAAAAATATGACAATTGTGCGCTTTTAGATGTTTTTGTGAGGCTTTTATTTAAAAATTATTAAAATTTTATTTATCTGATTTGGTTGAGGAAAGTTTTAAAGAATTCAAAATTAAGTAGCCTTCAACTTGCCATAACACGATTTGCCATCCGTTCAGCGGTTTCGACGATATCTTACAAAATATTGCAAAAAAAATCCGATATTTTAAGATTTTTTAAAATACAAGTTCAGTAAAACAATCTAAAAATTAACAATTGCTATATTTTTATGATTTTATCGAATCGGGGGATAAGGGAAAGAGAAGCGAATGCAAATTCAACATTTAGTTGGACACATAGCCAATCCTTTCCAAATGACAACCTCACCCACTGTCCAATGGACTTGATGTCCCCTGTTGAAGCCAACGAGGCTCTGTCGACCGGCCCAAGGCGGTATAACCTTTCTATGTTGGCCTGGCGTCAAGCTGGCAGCACCAGAATCGGATGCGTTAGCCTAATCAGTTGGCCATCTTAAAAACAATGATTACCGAAACCTGTACAAACAATCGATAACCGTGAACAGTAGTATTAAGACAAATTTTGGATACACTTAAAAAACTTTTTTAACTGTTTAAAGACTGAAACCGGGAAAACAATTTTCTTACAATATATTAATAAAAAACGTTAAATATATGTAACTAGCTAACCCGGTCCACTTCGTAGCCCCAGATTTCAGATTTCCGATAGCGTCCATTTTTGGAACAATCACGTAGACTGCCACCAGATACGTACACACAAAATTACAGCACTCCGGCTAACAAATTGTGCAAGATATGTAAATTTTAAAATATGGCTTATATGGGCGGTGCCACGCCCCTTTGTCCAATCAAGACGTAATGTAACCTATGTCACCCGCTAGATTAATCTGAAGATTCCCTGAAAATTTCATCAAATCGGTCCAGCCATTTTGGAGTCCATACATAAAATTTGCCAATATTTATCATTGTCAATATGGAAAAAAATAGATATTTTTATATAGTCTCACAGATTTTAAAGTATTTTTGTTCCTTATTAACTTATTTTTAACAAAACTCTACATATTGAATTAAATATGATGTACAAAATGAAATGTGTTCCTATTAGCTAGAAAAATAATTCAAGATTGGTAAATATTTGTGGAATGCTTATGCATCTAATTTTCAAAAATATTCCCACCCATACAGGAATTATGTATATTAATTAGAAGAATGTTTTCTACTCGATAAAAACAACACTTACACTTACAAAAGTATGTACACAAAGTATATAAATATTCACACATCCATGTACATTGTAGATGAACCTCGATGTAAATCACTCCAACTTAGAGCAACTTCAAATGATGGTCTGTAAAGACCATAGTGGGGTGTCAAATCAACCGCCATGCCCATCGCCCAGGCATTAGCAAAGCATCATCCCTACAATGGACATCAGCAGCCATAAATTAAAACCAATCTTTTATTGCCATAAACATAACAATGTTCAAACATAAATACATACTCGTATGTCTGCACTTTTTTCATTCCGTGTTTCCGTACTGAAACATCAGTCGCATTCCATTTGATATATTCATATTATTCATGCCAAACGCATCAACCGCATCGCACAGTGTCCTGTGAAAGGCAATGCTCGAATTGTAAGGTTGCAAGTTTGCACCTTCATTCCCGGTCCTTCCTTGTAATATGAACATTTAGATTTTCATGTATTTAGTTATATGACAGTGAAAACGTTTAAATTTGTGTGATTATTTTTATACAGAAAGTGTGTCATTAGGTGGGAATGGGACTTTGGTCGTGATATGGTCAGTTCTTTGGAAGTATATGCGTACAACAGTTCTGAAGTCGGAATGTTGTACTTTTGTTTTGGTTGTTTGTTAAGGTAAGTACACACGATTTGCAGATCGGACAACATTGCCAGAAAAATGGCGGAAAAATGCAACCCTGTGAATTTACAACCGTGTGAACACACAATTTTTGTTTTGCAACGTTAACTCAAACCTAAAGAAAATAACACCGAAAACACACAAAAAAATATAGTAGATGAGAACAGTAGGAAACATATAGTAGATGAGAACAGTAGGAATAACAACAAGATAGATGATATATATGGGAGCTATATCTAAATATGGACCGATATCGCCCATTTGCAATCCCAAACAACCTGCAACTATAAGAAGTGTTTGTACCAAATTTGATCAACCTAGCTTTATTATTGCGGACTGTAGCGTGATTACCACAGACGGACGGACAGACGGACATGGCTAAATCGTCTTAGAATTTTACGACGATTAAGAATATATTTACTTTATGGGATCTCAGATCAATATTTAGAGGTGTTACAAACGGAGTGCAAAATGAATATACCCCCTATCCTATGGTGGAGGGCAGGGACGTATCCAGGATTTTGGTTCGGGGGGCCCAACCATTTTTTCATAACAAAGATAAACAATTAAAAAATCACGTTTATTGTGTAGGTAAGGGAAGTTAAGTTCCATAGTTTTTTATTCGTATTGTATTCCTAAATATTAATATGTACTTTAGTACGAGATCATTAAAACTTTTTATAATAAAATACGTAAGAGTTACAAATGTAATCTTCGATTTTTTTGAAAGAAATATATCAATTATTTCACTCTCAGCAGAAATGTGTGGCTGTTTTGTCAGTCCAGTGAATCATGAAAACAGTGACGACAAGAGAGAGCCAGAGTAAAATAAATTTTACTGAGCAAAAGAGCGTAGGCCAGTGCTACCGTGTAAGTGCTTTTGGCATTAACTTTGCTTTTCAGACTCCTAAAACGCCAAATTGTCTGGCTAGAACCAATCAAAAAATCGTAAAACATGCACTTTTCTTATTTTTAGTTGTTATTACTTCTACTGTTACCATTTTTTACGCTTTTATATCGTTTTTTTTAATGCCTTCCAAATATTTTTCGTGTTTTATTTTTTTTTTTTGAGTGAAATTGTAAAACATTTCGGGGGGGCCCGGGCCCTCCCCCCTGGATATAGCAACGTTGAAACGTTTTCCAAATTCATTAAGGTATGTATTTAATGCAATTTTGAGGTTAAGTCATTTTGCATCGCAATGGTAACGTGCGTTAATAATAATGATACCATACTGGCACACTGGTCTTTCGTACAAATTGAACAGCTGTCTTTCAAGGCCGTTTTAATTGCTTTAACAATCGTATTTATCTGAACGACTCTTTTAAGTAAAATGTAATAATGATTATTCGAATATACGATCCATTTCCGCTTGTGTACCTCAGGCAGCGTTATTGACCCCACTTTATACACAATATTCACAGCAGATTTGCTAATATCATGAAAACCGGTAAAATCCGGTACATGAGGTCTTTCCGCATTAAATTTTGTAAGAGAAATTGAGCCTTTAAAGCACTCTATTCATTACAAAGAAACAGATATAGAATAATAATATTTAGTGCAATTCATAATTTGAACCAAATTATTTGATTTTTTAATTAACTTCAGTTTGTGACATGATTTAACCATTTCACAAACTACTCCCATACCACTATGGAATTGTAAAGTAATCCTTAATATTATTTTTAAGAATAGGTCGTAATTGGACAGTATAACCCTCACCGAGTATAGGGTTATACAGCCTTTGGTAGTAGAATCGAACCTATACTGTCAAGTCCGTGTATTTTTAAAAAAGTGCTCATTTGTTGCATAGTGTTAATAATGGCGTAGCTTTTACTTGTCGTCTGTCAAGTAGTGACATCTTGAGTTATGACTACTGTTAAAACAGCGGGCTATTTAAAAAAACCTCTTATTGGAAGACCCTTTACATGGCCCCAAAACAGGTCCGATTGATCTAAATGATGCACATTTCCAAGAGATCGCTATGAAAGGGAGTATTTTCATCATCCAAGAAGGACAGCAGCAAGTTCTATCTTTTTCGATAATTCTGCTTTCCGAAGGTGGTGCACTGTTTTTGATAATAAGGTGGTATTGGCTGTCGGCTTCGCCTTGTTTTAGCCTTCTATGAACATTAAAAAATAGTGTAAACAAATTTTGAAGATTATAGAAGATTTGGAATTTTTTGACGAAATAGGACAAATTTCATATCGACAATATTGCAAAAAACAACAAAATTTCGATTATTTTTTCTAATTGACTATTGGAACATATGGAAGTTTATATTATCCTAAACAACAGCTTTATGTTCATTTAGAAGTTAGCTTTATACTATATTGAACAATTTAAAGGGTTTCTGGCTAACAAATTAAAGTAGTTGCATCTCCTAAGTAAATTTGGCCAATGTTTATTGTGACCTTCGTGTTCATTTTGTGCCAGTTTTGTAAGTGGTGGGGGTTGGAAATGTTACTCGTTGTAGACTGGAAATAAAGAAGGGCGGCCCCGTGAGAGCATAAAATTAAATTAGGTTTTTAATTTTTTTAAATTACCGTCTCTGGGACAACGCAACAAAAAAACTAAAACAGACATTTTACATTGCACTTAATCCGGCAATTTGTTACACTCTCCTTTTGTACTTTCATCTTTGTATTTTTTTTGGTTTGTTTGTTTGTCTGCTGCTCCGACGTGTTCTCCGGACTTTTGTTCATTCGCATACGCTTCTTGGACGGGCAAAACCGCTACACAGTTCCGCCATCCATCAAGGCCGTAAATCAGTTGGTGGGAGCGCCGGTCGAACGAGAAGTAACACTGGAATGCATTGTGGAAGTCTATCCGAAACCCTTAAATGGCTGGTATCGTAATGAGGGTAAGTATAATGGAGGACAGCGAACTAGACGAAGTTCAATGAATGTCCGTCCAGCGCCCCGACCCCAAATCCATTGTCTGCCACATCTATTGTGCCGACGTTCCACCATCCCAACCAAGAACCTTATAAAATTCGTCTTAAATTTAAGTTAAATTCGTATCATTTCAATTTGTGTCATGGCTATGAATGTATATGTGAATTTATACATATTTACGATTGTCTGTCCGTCTAATAGTGCTGTCCGATTCCCATCTGTGTGTGAGTGGAACTGGATGATGAGTGAGGGTGAATGTGTGCTCGTCTCCATTTTATTTAACTCAATTTAATGTTACTATGTTTTTTGTCTGTGTCTTTTAATGCTATGATCATCATCGCCACCATCATCATCATCAACCTCCTCATCGTGGTCTTCGTCATCGTCTTAAACTGTGGCGTCACCGTTAAAAGGAAACCTAAAGCTGCACAATGGCAACAAGTACAATATATCCGAGAGCATGATTAACATGTACACTTGGCATCTTAATCTGACAATACGTCATCTGACTAAAGCGGACTTTGGCGCTTACAGCTGCTCCAGTGTAAATGCTCTAGGCAAGAGCGAGGCCCGTATACGTCTACAAGGTACGTATGTATATAACTCTGTATATGGGAAAGTAGGACTGTGTGTGTGTGAATGTCCTCGCCACATCTCCATTCACATAGTCTGATTACGGTTACTCGGCTCCTTAAAGTCATATTTAGTCAAGTCAATGAATTGTATTGGATTGAATTTGTGTACTCGCACTCGGGTAGAGTTCTTGGCCAAGGAACTCTTTACCGTTATCTAGAGTATGCTAGGACATGTATCTATGTATGTGTCCTACTCCTCGCCATGGAACGATATCTAGTGTCATCCATCCATTCTAATCATCTGCGATAAATCAATTGGCATTTCGGAAGGCTGCAAGCAGCAGTCAGCGTGCAAAAGACACAGTCTACCCACCAGTTAGATCGATTCAGAGAGTGAGGGAGGCGGGATTGAAGGCTATTCAAGGAATTTGAGTCTTATGTATGTATATATGTGTGTGTGGGAACGTACATTTGTCTAAAGCGGTTCAATTTGGTTTGTGTCGAACCCATTCACCGACAAGTCAATAATATCTTTTTATCACAGTTGTGCAGGGGCCAAAGTTATTGCCACAGACTGCCAAGTTAGTCAAGGAAGCGCATGAATTACCGCACCCAAAGTATTCGCAATGGAAATCTGTAATAATAAAATAGAACAACTGAATTTGGTTAGCCCAGGAAATGTTCAGCCATCGGTTGTACAGTGTAGCAAAAATATCGGAAGGTGGCCAAATATGATGTAGGCTTCATTCTGTGTACTCTCAAACTGTTCTACTGCTTGTTTGGAAAGTTTTTTTTGGTTGAGAATAGATCGAATAAACAATCATCAAACGTTCACTATTTCTAATACATATAATACATGACACCCTTTGATTACGATTTGCGGTAATATGGCGATTTAGCGCGTCGAATACATTGACATTATTTATTTTGATCGTGGACATGTAAGTCTTCTGCTTTAACTTCACCTCTGAAGCTAGGTCTTCTTCAAAGTTAACTGAAACAATCCAGCATCCAATATAAACTTAAATAAAAAAGCGAAAATGGCCTTACACGGGACACATTTTCAGAAAGCCGGCGAATGACAAAACCCATAGATTGAACGTTTGGGAGGTAGACGTTTTGGAGGGGGTACCGTGAAGAACCGATGGTAACGATTCAGACCCTTATGACGACTTTCGAGCAAGCCATTTCTAAGAAAGAGCCAGAAACCATCACCAAGGTCCTGCAACTTATATATGAAACACCGTAAAATATAAAGCTAACTATTCATATTTGTTAAAAAATTGTCTGGAGTGAGACTGCCTTCAAGCACAAGTCTCTACACACATGTGTCAAAAACAAGGCAGCATTAGCCGGTAATCTCAGAATCTCCCACATACATTTCATTCCTAATAACATTTTAGATTTTATAAACATGCTCGAAGTATTGCCTGCATCGATACACTGTGTCTCACATGCTGCCCTAGTAGTTGTAGGGCGAACAGTCATCTCAGAAGAAATATTGGTACTATTTGGCTAATGCTGTTATTGAAAATGCCAACACGATATCATACCAAGTTGGTAATAAGGTTTTATCGATTCCTTTATTGCAAATGAATACTTCGGTGGATTTTCTTCAATTCGAGAGCAATAAAATTCAATTCAATCAGATGTTCAGATGAACATTTCGATTTTATTAGCAACTCCCGCACTATCGTCTGCCCGATGGTCACATCCATACGGATGAATTCTCTGCAAGTGGCGGGAGAATGGCAGCCAAATTCGAGACTGTTGACGTTTCACATCAGTCGACGCCTGAGCAGAAGGGCAGCCAAGACACACACACGCACACTCCCATACGAATGTATACGAATTATTAATAAGAACTTTGTCTCTGTATGCAATTGTGCTAATTGCCCCCAATTTGTTGCAGAGCTTCGCTTGCCACCGAAACCAACCACAACTCCGACGCCGTATGTACATACAACGCCGAAGCCCCGGCGTAAGCAAACGTCGAATATGAACAAAGGCCTCAACGAGGTTGTGCGGGCCAAGGAGACGCACTTCACAAACCAGATGCAGGAGAACGAGATCCTCGGTGCACAAGGAATCAACATCATCAATGGCATTGTTGTGGGACCAAGCAACGGCATCAATGTCGCAAATGGCTTCTCTAACGGAGCGGAAGGTAAGTTACGATTGAATAAATTCCTTAAATACACTCACATACTCGTACACACACAGTCAAGCCAAACAAATTAGCCAAGTCGGGCGTGATGTAATTCCCCCGGGAGCGAACATCCACAGTCACTCGCTTCTTAAGGAGCACGCAAGGTTGTGAGTGGATGACTGGTAAGTGTGATTGTAAAGGGTCTGCTTCTTCCGAACAACGCAATGATGTTTTCCAAACCAAGAAAAAGTCCAAGAGGAGGAACCCTCTGAGTCTCTCGCGCGTCCCTACATGTATGTCATGCAGTCGAGTGTTAACCGGTACATAGTGTCCCAAATGTACCACGTGTTCGAAATCAAATGTGCTAATGCGACTTTTCTCAAAATGTTACTCCTTTTGTGCAGACATACAACACATCCAAGTAAAAACTAACATAGCAAAAAATATCATCTATGCGTCACTTCATTGTGTGAGCGGATAGGGATGTTGAAACATGCCACAGCACATGCTGCATGTGTGGCATGTATACACGTTCAGTTCAGCGATTCCGATACTAATCTCTGTGTTTTTTTCGAGTCAAAAATCAATCTTATTTGCCTTACTGTGTTAGTCCTCTTTCCATGGATATATTTACATTGAACACTGTCTTCACGTAAATTGAAGATGTGATTTTTCAACCAACCAGCTTCTCACTTAGGGTTGTTTTCCGATATACCAAATTCTGTAAAATACCTACAAATGTGAATAGCTTGTTCTAATGCTAATCTTTATCGTCCTAGTTATGTTGGATACGAGTAATAATAAAAAATGTACTCGTAGGCATTATTATGTTTGGTGTGATCCAGAAAACCCTGCCATTTTTTTTCATTCATTTAGTTTTGTGCTTCTCCTGTTAAATTTCCAAATTTGGTGATTGGCCATTTTTCGTTCCTGATGATGTTATGTATTTATAAAAAAATTTTTTGAGCCGTCGAGGCAAAAGGTTTGGGAAGCCCTGCTCTACAGAACACATTTTTTAATTGATCTGGCTCTCAAGCTCATCCAATTCTGGCCAAAAATAATATTCTACCATGGCACGATAGCGCTCTCAATTGATGGTAACATGACGATTGGGACTGGTAACATGACGATTGGACGATTATTACGGCCGAAAATTGGAGTAAGCACTCTTAAAGTTGCGACCATCGACTCAGAATTTCGTTAGTAATTTTTAATGATTTCCAAACGTTGCACGTAAATGAAATTCACCATGACGAAAATGTTGACTTCGACTAACGTTGTGACACTGAAAGATCATTAAAAATGTTTGAGGGTGCGTTGACACAAAGATACAAAATTGTTATGCCCCAATTGGAAAACCCGGTACATTGCTCACAAAGTGAGGGTATACCTTAGTCGGTTTACCTGACTGAAATTTCTTTTCTTCTTACTTGTTTTTGTGTTATTTGTAATAGTAATGGACTTGAGAATGTTGGTAAAATGGATATATGTACATATGTACATAATTTATTATTCAATCAAATTTGTTCAATATGACTCAGATCAGACATTACTATAAAATCGGAAATTGTTAGTTGGCGTAAATTTTGTATAATTTTATTTCCTTAATAGATGCGAAATTATTAAAGCTTGGCAAAGTGTTAGTAGTGTTTATGCCCGTTCATAGCAAGTCGAGACACAGGGTGGTCCATCTATTGTAATTTTTAATCATATGTTACTTTGACAGTGACAGCTCTTCTTCACGGAACAAAATAAATCGATTTACGATTGAGAAACGTTGGGAAATAAAGCAAACGTATGTCCAAAGTCAATGCTATGTAGACCAACAGTAAGCTTATGTAAAAAGGGGGCCAAAATGATGCACCAGCCGTGTCTTATGTACGCAGGTTTGTTTGGCGAAAAAATTCGTGAGACTGGCATGCGAGTGCACATAACTCACGGTCCCCGTCGTCGTACGGTGCGCACTGACGGGAATGTGGCTGCCGCAACCGAGAGATTGAGACTCAGTCCTGGAACATCGACTCGACATCGATGTCAATCAATTAGATTTTTCTCGAAATTTCTTCTTGTTATACCCTCACTTTAGTGATACGAGGGTATATATCATTTGCTACGGCCAAAAGTGATGTAAGACCCTATGTATGTTCGGCAGATATTCGTTTTGGGTAATTTTAAGTCGAATGAGAAATGTCCGTCCGTCTGTCTGTATGTCTGGCTGGTGCGCACGATAACTCTCGAAAGGAGTAACTGATTGACTTCAAATGTGGAATGTGGTAATATTTTTTTCTATCTCCGGCTAAGTTCGAAGATGGATCATATTGGTCCACTACTTCTAGTACCTCCCACACAAAGGTTTAAAATGTTGTGAAATATTGATTCTTTAATAACTGCTATACCACATATTAGAATCTTCTGAAATTCCACATAAAGCGTTAGTTTATTAGTTGCTATCAACTCCAGAAAAATGGGCGAAATTGCCACGACCCTTTTGGTACCTCTCACACAAAGGTACCATTTTGCACCAAAAGTTACCAGCCTATAAAATTAATAGCAGTGTAACAATATATTGGAAATGTTGTACAGTGTAATGCTTTTATAGTGCCTATATCCCTGTGAAAAATGGGCGTTATCACCACGCCCCTTTTTGTACCTCCCACACAAAATGGCCAAATAATAGCACAATATAATATCTCATAGCGTTAATATACCAGTGCACATAAACGCCTATAATTCGGCACAGTGCAATGTATTTAAACTATATACTGTTCATTGAAAAATAGGTATATTTGTTAATACCGTTCTGGTACCTCCCATACAAACTGACAGAATAATTCGCAGAATATTCAATATTACATTACTCACAAAGTGAGGGTATACTTTAGTCGTTTTACCCGACTGAAACTTTCTTACTTGTTTTTGTTCTCGAAATGTTATCTTTTCTGACATCTCGAATTTAAGGTTATTTATGTTATGCTATGTTAACAAGCAAACTTGCTGCCTCTGCTAATCACAAAACTCGCATGTGATCCGCGAGAAGCCAATACATCCTCAGAGAGTGACAGTTTGTTTCGGATTTTGGAGTTTTCGCATCATTGGTCCTTTTTTCTTTGAAGATTCTGCTGGAAAATCATTTCGGTTAACGATGAGCGCTACAGAAATATAATAAAACCAGTAAGGAAAGGCAGAAAGTCGGGCGGGGCCGACTATATAATACCCTACACCTCCCTAACAATGCGATAAGGGTCATTGCCATAATAATTTGGAATAATTGGTAAATGGGTAGAAACATATTATCTAATTCTGAAACGATAATCGCTAAATTAAGCAATATTCGTTCCTAAATTGAGAAAAATCTTTCTGGAAAATTTTAATGATCGGAACTAAAATACAACTTCTATAGCGGTTTGATACCAAATCAGGAAGAACATATATATGGAGCTTTAATATAAATATGAACCGATCTTCCCTGAATACTTATTCATGTAAAAAGACCTCCTTCTGTCGAATTTCGTACTGATCGGATATAAAATACAGTCTCTACAGCGCTTACATGTCAAATCGGGGGTAACATATATATGGGAGCTATATCTAAATCTGAACCGATTTTCTCCGAATTTGGCAGTATTCCTTCATGTAATAAGAAACCTCTTTCTGCCGAATTTCGTACTGATCGGATATAAAATACAGTCTCTACAGCGCTTACATGTCAAATCGGGGGTAACATATATATGGGAGCTAAATCTAAATCTAAACCGAGTTTCTCCGAATTTGGCAGTATTCCTTCATGTAATAAGAAACGTCTCTTTGCCGAATTTCGCACTGATCGGATATAAAATAACATTTTTACAGCGCTCACATGTCAAATCGGGGGTAACGTATATATGGGGGCTATATCTAAATCTGAACCGATTTCTTCCAAATTTAAAAGTGTTCATTCATATAATAGGAAACCTCTTTCTGACGAATTTCATACTAATCGGATATAAAATACAGTTTTTACAGCGAAATCGTTTTTACTGTGAAATCGGGGGTAACATATATATGGGGGCTATATCTAAATCCGAACCGATTTTCTCCGACTTTGGCAGTATTCCTTCATGTAATAAGAAACCTCTTTCTGCCGAACTTCGCAATGATCGGATATAAAATACAGTTTTTACAGCGCTTACAAGTCAAATCGGGGGTAACATATATATGGGGGTTATATCTAAATCTGAACCGATTTTCTCCGAATTTAGCAGTATTCCTTCATGTAATAAGAAACGTCTCTTTGCCGAATTTCGCACTGATCGGATATAAAATAATATTTTTACAGCGCTTACATGTCAAATCGGGGGTAACGTATATATGGGGGCTATATCTAAATCTGAACCGATTTCTTCCAAATTTAACAGTGTTCATCCATATAAGGAGAAACGTCTTTCTGCCGAATTTCATACTGATCGGACATAAAATAAGGTTTTTACAGCGCTTACATGTCAAATCGGGGCACACATATATGTGGGGGCTATATCTAAATCTGAACCGATTTTAACCAAATTCAATAGGGATCGTCCTTGGGCCGAGATCGGACCATAATTGCGACCTGTACTTTGATTACAAGAATACATGCACAGACGGACAGACAGACGGACATAGCTAAATCAACTCAGAAAGTGATGCTAAATCGATCGGTATAATAAACGACGGGTCTATTTCTTCTCCTTTTGGGTGTTACAAACAAATGCACAAAGTTATAATACCCTGTACCACAGTGTGGTGTAGGGTATAAAAATTGTTGTGGTCGAAGATTGAAGGCATGGACCTGGATGATTTTTGCTTTTAACATTATGCCATGCCACACAGCCCAGGCCACCATCAATGTTTTACGTCCAACATTCGCAAATCGTGTTATTAGACGCACGGGTGATGTTAATTGGCTACTTCCGAGCCACGATATTACACCGTTTCACATCTTTTGTGGGGTACCGTGAAGAACCGATATTTTAATGGAACAAGCAATTTACGATTCATGCACATAGGTCGAAAATCGAGCATGCTTTAATTTAAATCACCCTTCATATTCGGTACAAGTTTCCCTTGTATATATAAATCAGAATCACATAGGAGATTCGTAGACTTCTTATTCAGACGGTTCCAAAATTAACCATTGCAAACCACTGCCTGATCACTGTAATTAGGTTAGGTTAGGTTAGGTTAGGTTGAAGAGAGGAGACGTTTAAACGTCTCATGTCCATGGACATACACTTAAGCCAGTGGTTCGGCCTGTTGTGCGCTCCTTATTTATGATCTTTTTATACCTCACGAGTTACAGAAAATCGGTACTAGACACGAATTTTCTCAGTATCTTCCAGTCATATTCTCTGAGATGAGTCAAGTCTGGTAATATGTCGGACCCGAAATGTTGGGATCATGCATGTGTGAAAGCCGGGCAGTGACAGAAAATGTTCCATCGTTTCGATGTTTTCTCTGCATGCCCTGCATTCGTCGTTTCCTGCTAGTCCTATGCGATGAAGATGTGCTTGTAAGCTTGAGTGTCCCGTTAGAACACTCATCATCTTAGTAATATCGATCTTGTTTAGTTTCAGAAGACTTCTTGTTTTCTTTTCATATGGGTCACCCAACAGTATCTTTGCAGTTGCTCCTACTGTAGCGCTATTCCACACAGTTTTGTGAGCCATCTCTGCCCAGTGCTCCAACTCATCCTTCGTGGCTTCGAAAGGTTTCCAATTTTCCAAGTTTATTACTCGAAATTCTCTGCCCTTTGAAGCCAAGCTGTTTGCCCGTTCATTTCCAATCACTCCGTTGTGTCCTGGTACCCAGCAAATACGCAATTGACCATGGGCTGAGTAATCATTTATCATTCTTTTACAGTCCAACACAGTTCTGGATTTGACCCTTTCCGATGTTATTGCTTTAATCGCCATTTTGCTATCTGTGAAGATGTTGGCATATTTAGGCTTTGTCGTGTTACTGAGCCAGTTCACACACTCCGTGATTGCTCGAACTTCTGCTTGAAATATCGTGTTATGGTCAGGGAGGCGAAAGTGAAGTTCGACTTCTGGTTCATCAATAAAAAGTCCCAGACCCGTCCTTTCTCCTCTCTTGGACCCATCCGTGTAGCAGCTGGTTCCCACTGGCACATGGGCCAATGATCCATTTCCCCAGGAGCGTCTGTCTGGCTCAAACGTATCACAGGTAGCTGTAAGCCGCACTTCAGGAATGCGGTCCGAGATTTCTTGCATTTGAATGTGACCAACTATATATTCTAAAATCTTCTGATGGTACGACTTGTGGTCTCGGTTTATCCATTCACCCATCACTTGTAGACGTCTTGTATAGTCTCCAACGCTGTTGTTGGTGCAGTTCTAAATGCCCCGCTTATGCCTAGACAGCACATACGTTGAATTTTTTGCAAAGGTATTACGTTGCACTTCTTGTCCATTGATGTCCACCGCACTACACAGGCGTAGGTGATTATTGGTCTAATCACGCTCATTTTAAACCTATAGCTCTTCTGCACAACGACCAACATCTGTGTGCCTTTGTAACTCTTTCTTCAAGATGATCTTTCCAGTGCAGTTTCTGATCCAAGATTACTCCCAAGTATTTTACCTTTTTAGTTATAGCAATTGTCTTATTCAGGAATCGAGGCGGGGTAAAACGTGGGATCTTCGTTTTCCTTGTAAATAGACATATTTCTGTTTTGTCTGGGTTAACATTTAATCCCCTTGGTTGTGCCCAGTTATATGCTATGTTAAGTGCCTCTTCAGCTCTTCTGCATAATAGATTTGGATGAAAGCCCCTTAGAAGTATCACAACGTCGCCTGCATAACAGATTGGTTTAAGACCTTCATTGGTGAGGGCTTTTAGGAGACTGTGTATCGTCGTAACCCATAGAAGAGGCGATAAAATGCCCCCCTGAGGTATACCACGATTTAACTTGTCTCTAATTTTTGCGTCATATGACCCACAAATAATCCACCTATTCCTTAGCATATTGTTGATCCAGTTTTTCAGCGCCCGGTCAACCTGAAACTCGTCTAAGGACTGGATAAGTGTATCGGTCTGTACATTGTTAAATGCGCCCTCAATGTATATGCAAACAGCAAGTGTATACATTTCTTGACTGAAGGACTCTTCTATGTGGTGTACTACCTCATGCAGAGCTGTTTCCACTGATCTTCCTTTGACATAGGCGTGATGTTTGAATTTTAGCCTGTCATCCGCTATTTTACCTTTGACCATGTCATCAATTATTCGCTCCATTGTTTTTAACAGGAAAGAAGTAAGGCTAATGGGTCGATAAGCCTTTGGGGTCGTGTAACTCGCCTTGCCAGGCTTTGGTATGAAGACCACCCTTGATTCCTGCCAGTTTTTTGGGGTATACGAATGGGTTAGGCATGCAGTGAACACTCCAGCTAGATGACTTGATACAAGATCCACCTCATTCTGCAGTGCTGGAAATATTCCATCCGGTCCAGCAGCCTTAAAGGGAGAGAAACTTTTTATCGCTTCTTTAACCGTACCATCTGTTATATCCGTAATAGGTACTTGATGCAATACATTTTCATTCTGTAACTGTTCCGCTGTTGGTCCAGCATTACCAGTCGGAAAATGAGTTTTCATCAAGAGCCTTACGGTATCCTCTATAGTTTCCATCCTTTTACCCGTTTCATCCACCAGTGTTTCGGTTTGGACATGAGTTTTTGAGAGGAGCTTTTTCATTTTAGACATGCTGTTAACGCTGTCTACCTGTTCACAGAAAAGCTTCGAGGAGTTACGTTTCGCCGATCTAACGACTTTATTGTATTCTTTGAGTCTTCTGTGGTAGTCGTCCCAATATACTGATAGCTTTTTACGTCGAGCTCTATTGTAATGTCTGCGGACATCTTTGCCAATCGAGCGAATTTGTCTTGTCGTCCAGGGTTTCTCAAAGGCAGATTTCCTTTCTCGAAGTGGGCAACTATCTTCGAATGATTTTACAAGAGCCTCGGTAATCTTCATAACATTGATATCAATGTCTTCTGCACATAGATAATCGCGTGTAGGCTGCCCCAATAGATTTCTAAGTAGATTTCCGAATTTAGTCCAGTCGGTCTTAGCCTTATTACGGAATCTTATGGGGTTTGGCGGTGGCCGTGCAATTTTAAACCTTATATAACGGTGGTCTGAATAGGAGTGTTCATCCGAAACCCTCCACTCATGAATCTCATAAATAAGATTTTCTGAACATATAGTTATATCTAATACTTCTTCCCTAATTTTGTTAACAAAGGTTGCAGTGTTTCCTATGTTAAGAGTTATGAGGTCATTTGTATTCAAAAATTCGATAAGGGCGTGTTCCCTTTTATTGGTGTTAGTACTACCCCAAGCGATATGATGGGAGTTGGCGTCACATCCAGCTAATAACTCATTACTTGTGTGTTTGGATTCCCTCACCAGACGTTGCAATTCCGACGTAGGTGGCAATGTCGGCGCATCGAATGGCAGATATATTGACGCCAGGTACATATTTCCATTACCTTGCCTCAGCACCGTTGCGTCCGATGTTGACAACTCTGGAGAGAAAATAAAACATACGTTTTTATGGCACAGAATACAAGTCCTTGGACGAGTACCCGTGTTAGCGTAGAAAAGGTTATAGTTCACATGATTTAATCCAGTAACCTTGTTGCTAGTTGTCCATGGTTCCTGGATCAAAGCAATATGAACCCTGCCTTTATTTATGATGTCCATCAGAGCGTTGGATGCTATCTCGCTCCGGTGGAGGTTTATCTGGATGACCTTAATCATTGTCCTTCCAGTAAATGTTTCTTTTGGGAGTCTATCCTATCTGGTGGCACCCCCTCATTATTTGGTAGTGGGTCATTCTCCTCCTTTCGTTCACTACCTATTACACCATCTTCCAGTCGACAATTTTGGGAGGCGGTGTTATTTTTTGTCGCTCCCTCATTGGTTTGAATCGTTTTGTGGCTCTTTTTATTTTGATCACCACCTTTGCTGGGAACTTCCTGCAAAAGTGGCGGTACTATTGGTGAACTGGTGGTGTTATTGACTGCTTCCACACCAGTTTTTGGCAGTGTCTCACTTATCTCCATCCGTTCAATACCAGTGTTTGCCTCTTCAGACAGTATATTTGGACTCGATTCATCGGTCCTGCCAATCGGGACCTTTCCAATTTTGAAAAAGAATGTCCAGATCAAGAAGTACGCCATGCCCTTCGCCATGACAAGATTGTTCTTGGATTCTGGGTCTATGCCTAACACGAGGAGAGTACCCTCGGTATCATCCTTCCTATAGAAGACTTCCCACTTTCTCTCGGAAAGTTTTGAATTCTGTTTGCTCATGATGTCGACTATGTACTCTGATGAGAACTTACTGCCTTAACATATAGGGTCGTTTTTATGAGTTCAGGAATGTCGCTTTTCCTTACCAATTTTAGCTTTACGCCGTCCTAAGGTGAGGGGAAGCTATCCACAAGTTTTACGAGGGCACCAGCCCAGCGTTGTGATGCCAGCCTTAGCATCAAAACAACCCTCTCAAACTTGCAACTCATTACTTCGAATGGTGGTTCATCCTTAGATTCGAGGACGTATTCCGCTACCCTCGTATAGACCAAATCTTCGAAGTTAATCTTTTGGTCTTCGGGGATTCTGCCAGATGCACTACTGCAATCAATTATGGCGTAGCATAGATCGTCTCGAAAATGTTGTTTAGCTATATTAGAATAAGACGGTGGCTTCTTACCCTTCTTTATGGCCAATTGATTTTTCCGTGTCTGTAGAGTCTTTTTGGTTAAAGCCTCATCCTTAACGGATGATTTGGTTGACTTGAACTGCGTTATTGGGTCAACTTTACCACCCACAATCGAAGGACCCAGACTAGAGACCTCCTTTTGTGTGGTTACGTTAGGCTTATCCGAATTACTGGAAGACGGCGAGCCCTTTTTCTTCTTTGTCACTTTCACAGCGCGATGTTCTTCGGGAGACCTGACTCTTTTAGCGGCCTCCATGTTTGTATTGGAGGTAGAACTGTCAGGTTCATCCCGTAATAGGTTCTGTCGGTTCAACTTATTCAGTTTCCTTCTTTGTGCCCCTGACAGTCTCTTTGAGTTAGCAACAATAGTGATATTGTTTTCATTTGATGATTCAGAGTCAGAGTCCCCACTGGCTTTTAAAGGCTGGGGTTGCTTAAAGCCCCGGCTGGGTTCTGCTTCATCTGTCTTGTCATTTGTTTTGCCTGCGGCTGGATGTGCTCTTTTTTCATTTTCGACTACGGGATCCAAGGCAAAGCTCGTAGAAGTTGCTTGCTCACGATTGTTCGATAACGACGACACATGACTCGTGAGTGACTCAACGCTTGTCGCCGGCAATGGGTTTTCCCTCCCCTGCGCCGTAATCTCCTTCGTCTTTTTTGGTTTAATCATAAATTGGTCTTTTTTGGTTTAATCATAATTTGGTTTAATCATAAATTTTTCGTGAACTTCGAGTAACGTATGGTGCTTCCTTGGCTACATTTACTTTAATGCAGATTTATGAATTCAAAATTCGAAATATTTATTAAACCTAAGTCGCCTTACTGACTGAATCAATTAATAAAGATACATTCTTATTTTTCGACATTGCTTTCATTACAGCCCATACTCAACCACCCACCAGAAATGGATACGATAAGTCCCACAAGACAGCATCGGCTCTGCCAACACAGCGGACATCGTGGATCATCACTACAGCAAACAGAGGATCAAGAAGGACGACAACAATGGGATCCTCTATAGAAACGAGGATTCAAGTGAGTTTCTTCGTCGCACTTGCAATGGCGTGGCACGCATTATCATCGAATTGAGAGTGGATGTTTTCCACGTTCTGTGGAATATAATTCACTTCTGATGCACTTCTGCATCTCTGTTATTACTATTGTTAAATTTACAAACACCCAAAACAGAAGATACAAAGGCAGTTGTAGCAGAAGAGTAGATTTTATGTATGGTGAGTGGAGTCAGTGTCCTTATTCCTTATAAAGGCCAATACAAAAATCGCACAAGAAACGAAAAGCTAAACAAAGTAAATATCAAAAAACAAAAACAAAATAATAATAAAAAATAATGAAATTGCACAATTTCACTCTGTGAAAGGACTACACACATATTCAGACCCCCAACACCCCGTTACAACTTTTATCCTTTTAATATGAATGGAACCCACGATAGGAACAGAATCCGAAACTAAATGTTCAATGTTTGCATAGACCCACAGAAAAGCATGCATTCACCAAGACATCTCTTTGGGAAGAGCTAAAACTGTTATTAATGTTTTTTATTTTGCAATATTTATGGTGTTGTTGTTGTTGGCAGCAGCCTTCATATGTAATATATCAAACATAGGTACGATAACCATTAGTGACAGCTAAAGAATGAAGTTGGTCCAAACTCGAACTTAAACGTAAACATTACTGGTTACACTGTCCTTCTTACATTAAGCCATATTATGCTTAATTTGAATTTTTATGAAATGTTTACTTGATTTCAAGTATTATATACTTATTGTAAGCCTTTCAGCGCTTGATTTTTTCAATTTAAGCCGATTTATACTTGTTTTAAGAAAAACTTAGTACAAACGTACTTAATTTCTTAAGTACGATTACGGCTTAAATTAAGAATTTTTTACTTGCATTTAGTATGACATTTTTCGTTCTCTGTATACGGATAACTACTGAAGAAACACCAAATCGTGTATGTGATATATGTAGTTAGTTTCATGAGATCCTTACAACATTACATCCTACATCCGAGTACGCAATTAAGAGGAACCTAACCCATCAAAAAACGAACAAAATTTTCGTAGGAAATATACATGTTCGAAAAAAAATTCTTTTTCATTGTTACGCAGTTTAGGGTAGAATTGAAATTGGATTCAGGTGAAATTTGCGGTAACCATGGCGTTAAGAATTCAAATCGGACAGATGCGGGCTATGAAAAAAATGCACAAAGACAGCTCATTTTCAATCCCAAGTTACTTGCAGCTAGAGCCAGAAGGAATGTTCGGCATTGGCCAAAACGCCATATTCGCCCAAAATTCGGCATTCGGTCAAACAATTAGTCGAATGTGGCCGACGCCCGAATTTTTGTTTGAAATGTACAAAGATAGATAATTATATGAATTTTTAAAGAACATTTTGTTTTGGAAATCCTCTTAAGAGAGGCAAAGAGTAAACATTTTTTAACAAATTTCAAAACATTCGGGTCCGGTCTCGGCCGAAGGTTGTAAATTTACCCGAAGTTCGGCTTCGGCTACATCTTCTGCCCTAAAATCAGATTTGGGCCGTGCACTACTTGCAGCTATACGAAGTATCTGTAACAAGTTTCAGTCATCGAGCTGAATTATTGTAGATTGCATCGTAAGTACTAAAGGCGGACATGGCTAAATTGTTTTCCAATTTTACGACGATTAAGAATATACATATATACTTCATGGGGTCTCAGATCAATATTTAGAGGTGTTACAAACGGAGTGAAAAAATGAATATAGCCTCCATCCTATGGTATAAAAACAAATTGTCTTTAGTTACATATTAGCTAATATTTCCTTGCAAACTATCGTCGACATAGCTTAGCGACATTGTGAATTATGTGAAGCAATATTCCGCAACATTTTTTAAAAATATTATCCAAGTATCTCACTGTATGTATCTTCAACGATCGTAAAGGATGTTTTAAAGACGCGGCCACCTGGAGCATTCGCACACATACACTGCCACACAGAAATATGTGCACATTTGTAGTGGTAACATCGCAACGTAATCCTTTCTCCAAAAGGATCGTACTTAGGTTTTTCGAAAAAATGAAATTGGTCACTTTTCCTGCCACATTTGTCCCAGAGCTGATAGAAATGGAAAAGCCAATTATGGCATTTTCAGATTGCATCCAAGATTTCCCCATTGAATGAATTCAACCAAGTAAGTACGCAATGAACTATTTTATTAAAGAAACCTATTTGTTCATATGTTTTACTTCTACAAGATTTGTGTCTTTGCACAACATTTTCAACAATTTAAAAATATATCCATCAACAATTGATCAATGTTTGTTAACTGTCGGTAACCTGGATCACAATGTTTTTATGGCCAGTCTAGCCAAATAGGTTTTGTAATCCGGATTATCCGTGGACCGTAATATTAGCACATAAATTCACCTTTTTTCCGTAATTCATATAAACTAGAAATAAAAATCCGTTTGGTCGCTGCACAGTGAGTGAGACGGCCATAATTTAGGATTGAGAAAGAGTAAGACGTCACCTTAGTTTGAAGTGTTCGAGGCCTTATGTCATCAACAACAACAACACTAGTAAATTTCCACACCCACTTATTATTTTAATGACATCGCTGGATGATTGCAACCGTTATAATCATGATAGAAATCTCATGCCGATTACTGGATTCCAAATCTGACATATCCTAATGTATCATATCACACTAAAGCTAAATGCACTCACTCATACACATTAAAATAGGGTTGTTACACAGACATATTATTATTGTAAATTATCAATTACAAATTATCAAGAGATATTTGTATTGTAAATTCATGCGATTGCGATGAACACCAGACAAATAAACACTGTAAAGAACCATCTCAGAAATTTCTACCAATTTCCCATTGTACATAAAAATTACAAATAAAAAACATGTACAAGTACACACAAATATAGTATTAATGATCAATGTAAAATAATATAAAATCTTGTTATAAACACAATTATCCATATAATTACTATTGATGTGTGGTGGTGTGATGATATGGGGTCAGCATGGGTCCACTCTAAATCACTCTGCACATGCATGAAATGTTAACAAGTAAACGTATAATAAAATAGATTTTAAGGACGCATTCGTATTGAATTACAGTTTCTCTATGCATTGAATGCGTAAAATCACTTATGTTTGCACGATATAATGATATTATCATTAATAATAATTAGAATTAAAATCATTATTAGCTATAGGTTCCCTCTAAAAAACACAAGGTCCCAAAGGGCCGCCGCATTGTTATACCAATGCAGAGACATTAATCACAATTACTCCAAATAAATCAAATAAATTATGTCTTCCGATACAATAATGACGTAAATTGATGTCACTAAGAAAGTACTCGTACTCATATTCATATTCATATTCAAATAACTAGTTTTAAGTTTAGTCAAGATCTAAGAATTTATATGTAAATACATGTATACACACAAACATATATACTCGCTCGAACTTAAATAGTTTTTAAACAATTGCTAATCTAATGGTATGCCTTTAAACATTTGTACTGGTAATAAACAAACGAACCTGGAGAGCAGTTTCGTTGAATTTTAGCAGTTCTCAATACGTTTCTAATACATACAACGAAATGGAATGGAAAAGGATGTAACTAGCAATCATTTAACTGTTCTACAAATCAAATTATTATTGCAGTACATAGTTGGTAAAAGTGTATAACATACAACGTTACTGTTTTCTGGGTGTGTTTGGACAAGAAATACGAGGTGTGGTGGAACAGCGGAAAGTATGTTAAAGTTGAGCCGGAAATAACATCAGACATTTAATATTATATATTAATCGAATTACGATTTGTTGTGATTTTTAGTTCACTCGTTCTTTATGCCTTCTTATATTTTCTTTGCTTTCGGTATGTATGTCCGTCTGTCTTTTTGTAATCAAAGTACAGGTCGCAATTATGATCCGATCTCGACGAAACTTTACACATATCATTTGTTTGGCCCAAGGACGATCCCTATTGAATTTGGTTAAAATCGGTTCAAATTTAGATATAGCCCCCATATATATGTTACCCCCGATTTGACATGTAAGCGCTGTAAAAACTTTATTTTATATCCGATCAGTATGAAATTCGGCAGAAAGAGGTTTTTTATTACACGTAGAAATACTGCTAAATTCGGAGAAAATCGGTTCAGATTTGGATATAGCCCCCATATATATGTAACCCCCGATTTTACATGTAAGCGCTGTAGAAACTGTATTTTATATCCGATCAGTGCAAAATTCGGCAGAAAGAGGTATCTTATTACATGAAGGACTACTGCCAAATTCGGAGAAAATCAGTTCAGAGTTAGATATAGCCCCCATATATATGTTACCCCCGATTTGACATGTAAGCGCTGTAAAAACTTTATTTTATATCCGATTAGTATGAAATTCGGCAGAAAGAGGTTTCTTATTACATGAAGGAATACTGCTAAATTCGGAGAAAATCGGTTCAGATTTAGATACCGCCCCCATATATATGTAACCCCCGATTTGACATGTAAGCGCTGTAGAAACTGTATTTTACATCCGATCAGTGCGAAATTCGGCAAAAAGAGGTCTCTTATTACGTGAAGGAATACTGCCAAATTTGAAATTTGATTTGAAAAATCAGTTCAGATTTAGATAT
The DNA here is from genome assembly GCA_963930755.1 of Eudasyphora cyanicolor. Classification (NCBI taxonomy): domain Eukaryota; kingdom Metazoa; phylum Arthropoda; class Insecta; order Diptera; family Muscidae; genus Eudasyphora; species Eudasyphora cyanicolor. Next base: position 101,146,109 of record OZ005737.1, read on the forward strand.
AGCCCCATATATAAGTTACCCCGATTTGAAAAGTTAGCCCTGCAAAAATGTTATTTTATATCCGATCATTGACTGTATTTTATATCCGAACAGAACGAAATTTGACAGAAAGAGGTCTGTTTACATGAATGAGTATTCAGGGAAATCCGTTCAGATTTATATATAACCTCCATATATATTTTCCTCCTGATTTGGTATCAAAGCGCTATATAAGTTGTACTTTACTTCCGATCATTTACATTTTCCAGAAAGATGTTTCTCAATTTAGGAACGAATATTGCTAAATTTAGCGATTATCGGTTTAGAATTAGATAATATGTTCCTACACGGGGCAAAATCGCCTTTTTTGATATGTTTGAATAGAAAGAAAATATATTTGGAACACTAATTTTTAAATATTATATATTTCTGAGCAAATACATTTTATTTGAAAATCAATAAAAAATATTTGGAACTCGTATATTAATATGTTACAACATATAATATTTGCAAACTAAATTTCTCAAATTAAATATGTATTTGAATACAAATAAAATGATTGTTTAGGAATTTCTCCAAATATATTTTATTTAAAAAAGATTTTCGAAACTTTTGTTGAATTTTTCGAATTTATTTTTTTTTTTTGTTTTTTTTTTTTTTTTTTTGGTTTGAACCTCCCAGTTATGATATCAAATGCAGCAATATCTTATGTTTTTAACCAATCATTTAAAATTTCTGAGTATTCCAAGCCATCATTGATTTCAATTATTATTATTTTTTATATTTAAGACGTTAAATTTTTTGACAAAATTAACTTTGAATTACTGAAAAATTTAACACAATTTAGATATTTTCTGAATACTTAAATGAAAATAATAATTTGTTTCGGAAAAAATAGTCCAAAATAAACACATTGGGATGTAAACAAAGATTTGTTTGGAACAACATCTTCCCAAATATATAATTTTTGTGTGTACCAAATATTATATGTTTATAGTGTATCCTAAAGATATATATGTTTCAAGCCGAATATGTTTGGGACAATATATTACAGGAGCGATTTTTTTCAGCGTGTACCCATTTATCGCATTGTTAGGGAGGTGTAGGGTATTATATAGTCGGTTTATAAACATATTATTTACTACAAACTTCAAATTAAAACTGACTGTGTTGTATATGTGTTTAATTTGAACTGAAACCATTATTACAAAAAAGCTCTTTCGATGAATTTAATCAACAAATTAGATGAAGAATCAACCATGGGTAGCAATTTAAGTATTGATTTGGGAACAATACTTTTATTGGAGAATTATTTGTCCTGCCTCTTCACGCTGAAAAAAAATCGCTTCTGAAGTATATTGTCCCAAACATATTCGGCTTGAAATATACATATGTTTACGGTGGACAACAAATATATAATATTTGACACACACAAATGTTATATGTTTGGGAAGATATTGTTCCAAACAAAAATATGTTCCCATCCTAATATTTTTTTATTTGGAACTAGTATATCCGAAACAAAGATTAATTTGTATTTAGGTATTTTGGCAATGTATCAATGCCTTAATTTAAAGACAACTTTTCTGTTTTTCAGATGTTATATACAGATATTTTTTGTATAAATTGTATATGTTTTTAAAAATTAATTAAAACTTAAATCGTATAATCTTTCGTAAATATAAATTGCATTGATGGATCGACAAAAAGTGATGAACTGGAATATTTATAAATTAAAGGAAATTTTTAATTATACAGTTTAACATGAAAACTACGAAAAACTAACTAAAATTCTAAAAAGTCAGCAAAGTTTTAAAAATCCTTTTTAAATAAAATATATTTGGAAAACTTCTTAAACAATAACTTTGTTTGTGTGTAAACACATATTTTATTTGTGAAAGTCAGTTTGCAAATATATTATGTTCTAATATATTAATATATGCGTTCCAAACAAAATTTCTTTTATTTTTAAACGCTCGTAATCTTCGAACCAACGTTTTTGGTATTTTTCCTGACATTGAATAAAGGTTCAGCAGTCATTGAAATAATGTAATTGTTGTGCATAATATTATAGATATGTGGCTTTATTTCATAGGATGACTTCGTTTCTCTCTACACGCTGAAAAAACGCTTCTGTAGTATATTGTCCCAAACATATTATGCTTGAAATATATAAATATTTAGGGCACACTCGAAGTATATTATATTTGGCACACACAAGTATTATATATTTGGGAAGATGTTGTTCTAAACACATCTTTGTTTCCATATTTGTTTGCATTTAAGTTTTTAGAAAATGTAAAAAAATAGAACAAATTTTATGTTTTTCAGCAATTCAGTGTTAATTTTTTCACAAATTTTAAATGTTCGTAAAATTCCTTTATAATGGAAATGGTATAATCGTGCATAATGATACATTGCTTAAGGGGTTGTCAACAAATTATGACTTGGAATAAATAGATATTTAAAATTAGTACTTTAAAACAAAAGTTATTGCTGCTTATGTCATTTTAAATTGTAAGATATAAGTCGAATTCAATGAAAAATAAAAATAAAATTCGAAAATCTGCAACATATTGAAAAGCTTTTTTAAACAAAATATATTTAGAAAAATTCTTAAACAATAATTTCATTTGTATATAAACACATATTTTATTTTAGAAAAATAGTTTGCAAATATATTTTTTGTAATATATTAATATATGCGTTCCAAATAAATTTTATTGATTTTCAAATAAAATTTATTTGATCAGAAATATATAATATTTAAAAATTTGTGTTCAAATTTGTGATTCAAACATATTAAAAAATGCGATTTGACCCGTGTGTTGAAGCGGTCGTAGAGGACGGCTATGTTCGTTTGCGTGTTGATAACAAATTGTGAAAGTTATTTTTTTAATTCACTACACGGGGGAAAATCGTCATTTTTGATATGTTTGAATTGAAAGAAAATATATTTGGATGCGATTTTTTCAAATACTATATATTTGTTAACAAATAAATTTTATTTGAAAATCAACAAATCTTGTTTGGAACGCATATATTAATATATTATAACATAATATATTTGCTAACTGACTTTCACAAATAAAATATGTGTGTACCCACAAACAAAGTTATTGTTTAAGAAGTTTTCCAAACATATTTTATTTAAAAAAATTTTTAAAACTTTGCTGATTTTTTCGAATTTTAGTTAGTTTTTCCTAGTTTTCGTTTTAAACTTTATAGCTAAAAATGTCTTTTAATTTATAAATATTCCAATTCATCACTTTTTGTCAATCCATCAATGCAATTTATATTCACGAAAGATTATACGATTTAATTTTTTATTAAATTTTAAAAACATTTAAAATGTATAAAAAAAATTATCTTTGAGCACCTGAAAAACAGAAAACTTGTCTTTAAATCAAGGCATTGATACATTGCCAAAATAAATAAATACAAATTAATCTTTGTTTCGGAAATACTAGTTCCAAATAAAAAAATATTAGAATGGGAACATATTTTTGTTTAGAACAATATTCTCCCAAACATATAATATTTATGTGTGTCAAATATTATATATTTGGAGTGTACTCTAAACATATGTATATTTCAAGCCGAATATGTTTGGGACAATATACTACAGAAGCGATTTTTTTTCAGCGTGTATTAATAAATACGCCTAACAAAAATTTCTGCGACAGCTTTTTAGCGACAATGCACAGTGTGTCATTTGAGCAATCTAGGTGGACAAAAGTATTTTTTTAGTTTGTTTGTATAGAAGAAGCATATTAAATTAATATCAACCTGAGTATTAGTTAAAAAACTAATAACATTAAAAAAATTTTAATGAAAACACCACGTCATGGATATTTTTCAAAGAGAATTTTTCTAGTTATTGTAGCGTATTCTTCAACTTTAACTGACTTGTATAAAATTAATTGGTTGCAGAATAATTTACCACGTCTAAAGTACATATTAACGATGTATTAGCTTTTTCGCCGCACTGTGTTTCAATTCATAGATCAACTAAAGTTTTTAGGGTATTTTCAGGGCCATTCTTAAAATAAGGCAAATATTTTAAAATTGTGCAAATATGAGCAAGATATTTTTTGTTTTTTTTTTTGTAGTATACACACTATATTTAAAAACCTGAAAGTTTGGACATGCATGGAAATGCACAAGATTTATTAAAATAGAACTAATTTTTAAATTTCCAGCATTTTTTTCAATCGAACTAAGAAAAATGTTCTCACACGTCACTGACCACAAACTAAAATGTATAGATTCCCACATTGTTTTTCTACCTACGTCAAAATCTCACTTTCATTTACCGTTATCTTAATAACAGTAAGTTATTGTGTTTTCTTATAATTATTTCAGTAATAGTGGACCTCTTTTTAACGACATATATAAAGATTGTGATATTCAGTAAACATTTTTTTCGACTTTTGTCCACCTAGATTGATGAAATAACACACTGTGCAATGTGTCCAAAATGACAAAGTTTAAAATTCTTAGGCTTCGAAACGCTGCCCTGTTACCGCATTGATACACGCTGAAAAAATATCGCTTCTGTAGTATATTGCCCCAAACATGTTCTACTTGAAATATACAAATGTTTAGGGCACACTCTAAGTATATTATATTTTTCAGACACAAATATTTATATTTGGAAAGATGTTGTTCTAAACAAATATTTGTTTCCGTCCTAATTTTTTTTGTGCCTATTACTTACGAAATAAAAATTTATTTACATTTAAGTATTCACGAAATATATCAATACCTTAATTTTAAGACATGTTTTAAATGTTCGTAAAATGCCTTTATAATTGAAATCGTATAATCGTGTAAAATAATACATGGGTTGACAACATTCGAGGACTTGGAATTAATATAAATTAAAAATTTGTTTAAAACAAATGCTTTTCTTGCTATTGTCATTTTAAATTATAATGTACTAACATTTAAGTACCCGGCGTCGCCCGGGTTGTCTTTTAACAGCGTGTTCCAAACTTCGTAGTCTTAAAGATATGCAAATAAAAAATGCGATTAAAAAAGTAAAATCAAAACAGTAAAATTTCGATGCTGGTCAAAATTCTAGTATAAAAATCCTTAGGTCTGACTACCACAAAACTTAACATTGTAAAATTGCTTTTTATAAGTTAATGGTATATGTTTATTTGTTGTAGGAAAGCCAACTTGCCAAAGAATAAAAATTAAAATTTTTTAATATTAATATAGTTACATTTCAGCCACACTCCTAACTATATGTGTCTAAACTAATACCTCTCTGTGGACAACAGGTCGCAAAACACGTCTCGAAAAATCAAATGGTTTATAATACCATTGCATATTTCATAGGTAGGTTTAGTTTTCGATTTAATCAGTTTAGATGTTTCAAAGGGTTCAAATCACACGTCAAGGTAATCGGTAGTTCAAATTTTAAATTACCCACCCATACCTGAGTCCATCTCTAAAATTCTTAATTACCGAGCCAGTCGTGGTAGTCATATAATTGATATTGTGTTCTACTATTAAATGAAAAAGTTCAACCGTTCTAATAAAACCAGAAATTTAAAAATATTACACTATGCAACAAAAAATTTGTTTTTGTGTCCTAGACCTAAAAACTATTTTTTTGTATAGATTGTGGCATACTGTTATATAAAATCAAAACCAAAATTTTTGTATGGATAAACTTTTTTTAAAAAAATTTTTATTTAAAATACTATTATCGTCGAAGGTACCCTTAGTATTTGCACTATAATTTTTGGAGTATATGCCCGATCAAGTCGACTTATACGTTAAATTGAAGCTATTAATGTGGCTACCAATGTTGGAAATATCTCTTTCACTTAGAAACTGTGGTTTAGTAACAGTCATTAAACAAAGAGGAAAAAGTAGATTTTTTTCACAAAAAAAAAATCATGGAAAAATCTATGGATAAATGTAGAAATTATAGCCCTTCTGGTAGAGGTAAGAGAATTTCAAAAAATCTTTTTTATTGAAGTTCTGTTTAAAAAAAAATAAAATAGTCATTAAACAAAGAGGAAAAAGTAGATTTTTTTCACAAAAAAAAAATCATGGGACAAAACATAAAAAATAGAAAAAAAAATCGAAAAAAAAATTAATTTTATTTTTTAAAAGTTTGCATCCTAGCGAAGAAAATAATGCCTATTTGAAAAAAAATCTATGGATAAATGTAGAAATTATAGCCTTTCTGGTAGAGGTAAGAGAATTTCAAAAAATCCTTTTTTTTTAAGTTCTGTTTAAAAAAAAATATTTTATTTTATTTTTTAAAAGTTTGCATCCTAGCGAAGAAAATAATGCCTATTTGAAAAAAATCTATGGATAAATGTAGAAATTATAGCCCTTCTGGTAGAGGTAAGAGAATTTCAAAAAATCTTTTTTTTTGAAGTTCTGTTTAAATATCGATTTTATTTATAACTTTTATTTATATTATGTACATTTGAGTTTATTTACTTCATGTAAAGTTTCATTAGAAGTAATTGTGAGTTCTTTGTTGACGTTTGTAGATTTCGGAATCGGTTTCTCTAATGAGGAACCAAATATAATCTCCCATCATTCTTTCATCCCAGTGCCCTTGGTAACGCCGCTCGATGGACTTCGTCGTCACTTACGTCGCCAAGATTCTCTGGGAAAAAGTTTAAAGTCACTTTGTCAGTTGAAATGTGCAACTTTCAAAGTGACAGATTTGACTTCACCGTAATTCCAGCGAATGCTCCTTCCTACTCCAATCTGTTTACTCAGACCAAAATAGCAGTCCGTAACGTGAATGAATGGTTGTCTCCAAATCGTTGCCATTCCAAATTGCACGTGATGTCTCAAATTAAAACGTTTTATTCCACAAAACATTGTAATACATTAATTGTAAAGTATTTACTTAATGCATTCTTCCACTAGTCCATCGAGTAAGATTTACATGGCACGAATTACACAAAATACTAGGTGTCCACGGTTCGTTCATATTTTTAACTCGTATACTAAAATATTACACATATATTTCTTCTATTATTTTACTAAACGCACATTTATTTTTTTATTAAATATTTCCCGCAGATGAGCAGAAATTGTCGGGATCACTTACACATTGAAAAGTTCTTTGCCTTTTACTCATACTTCGAAATATAACTTTGTAATATTTTTCAGAAAATCGACTTATCTCTTTAAGTCGCTGAATTATACTAATTTATTAATAAGAAATTTCATTTATAAATTTCGGGTTTAAGGTTCATAAGTTGCAGTACCAGTAGCTGACATATAGTTTACTTCGAACGTAGAAACACAATATTTTTAAGACTGCCGCGTACTACTTTGTATTGCGTACATATAATTTTACTACCTGCATATACGACTGGGATGTCCATGCCCCAAAAAGGCGTAACTGAATGGAAACCTCATAAATAAAAAACCACAAATATTTTTGAATGAGCCTCTATCTGAGCGTGTGTCATCCAATATAGTTCTCATATTGCATATCATGTTTTATGGAGGGTTACGAACGGCCATAAAACATCGTCCTCTCTATTATTTTATAATGTCTGACTTCAATCCTTATAACATAAAATGCAAGTGCAATGCAAAGCGATATTCGCAGCATATGTAGCCCTCATAATTCCCTTTAATTTGAGTCATAACACGGTTCAATCAGGCTTATTATGGTCCAAATACTGAAGGTATTTCCATGAAAGCTGGAATTTAAAAAAAAAATTTACCATAAAATTTTTTTTAATATTTTTTTTCGTACCCAATTGTACCAGAAACTGTTATCCACATCCCTTGTACAAACATTTTGTTGCATAGTGTTATCAGTATTTTTTTATAGACGATTCAAATTTAAATTTTAGATGCGAACCCTTTAGTATGTTCGCATCTGCTTGAAGATCAGCATATGTATACACATTAATATATATATGTATTAGGGAGGGTTGATTTGTACCCAGCAAAATTTCTCATTACCAAATAATCCGACGAGTAAGCAAAGTTCGATAATGGTAAGTACCTATTATTTAGCCACTTTTCTCATTATTTTAACATGGGGATGTCATTGGAGGGAAGTACTTCCCAAAAGCATACAATAAAGTAGCATAATAAGTACTTATTTGTAGCATAGGCATACCACATAAATATTTGCTTATGTTTTCACGATTTTAAGTACTTGAATAATGCATTACCAATAAGTTACAAAATACGTAGTAGAAATGGTAGATATGTAGAGATGGCCATTTAAAGTAATTTTGTGCATATTGTCGCGCATATTTCGAATTTCTGAACCCAAACCTCCATGAAATTCTTCAATGGTCTAACATCATACGATATACGTAAATATTTTTGGTATTTTCATTCAATTTGCACGTATTTTTGGAAAACTTGTTGAAAATAAATAAATCTTCTACAATAACCCACATATAGCCAAAATTGCATTATACTAAAATTTGCCAAAAATTATTTTGATAAAAAAAATCACTTATTTCTGCTATTATTGGTAAGTCATTATTAATAAGCCGAAAGTAATTCAGCGAATAATGAGATGTCATTATTTGGTAATGCAGGGAATAATGACAGGTACTTACCAAGATTTTGCTGGGTATGGATGAAAATAAAAAATTAAAAATCGTATAGCAAAAACGTAATCTACTTTAAATTCTAAGAAAATTCTCCGAAGAAACCATGGGTCTAAAATCAAAACCTAATCCGCGCCTCTCGACTTGAAAATTTTGTTCCTCTTCTTTCGCTAAAATTATTTTCTTTTTGAAATATATTATGTTTTATTATACCCTCACTTAAGTGGTACGAGGGTATATATCATTTGCTACGGGCCAAAAGTGTAACACATCGAAGGAGTGACATAAGACCCAAGTATGTTTGGCGGATATCCGTTTTAGGTCGTTTTAAGTCGAATGAGCAATGTCCGTCCGTCTGTCTGTCTGCTAGCTGGTGCACGATAACTCTCGAAAGGAGTAACCGATTGACTTCAAATTTGGTATGTGGTAATATTTTTTTCTATCTCCGGCTCGAAGATGGGCCATATTGGTTCACTCCTTCTAGTACCTCCCCCACAAAGTGCTAATATTAAGTGAATTATTGATTATTTAATACCTTATATACTACTTATTTGAATCCTCTGAAATTCTATACATAATATTATTTTATTAGTCACTATCACCTCAAGAAAAATGGGCGATGTTACCTGGCCCCTTTTGGTACCTTCCAAACAAATGGACTATTTGGCTCCAAAAGTTAACAGCTTATAACTTTAATACCTATGCACAAACAGACTTGACATTTTGTACAGTGTAATGGTTTCATAGTACCTACAATCCAGTGACAAATGGGCGAAGTCGCCACGCTCCTTTTGGTACCACCCACACAAAATGGCCAAATCATACCAAAATTAATTAGATCATAACTTTAATACACCAGTGCATATAAACGCTTACAATTCGATACAGTGCAATATATTTGAAGTTTACTGTTTAGCGAAAAATAGGAGTATTTGTTAAACCCCCTCTGGTACCTCCCATATAAATTGACAGATTAATTCGTGTATTTCACATTACAGTACTCACAAAGTGAGGGTATACCTTAGTCGGTTTCCCCGACTGAAACTTTCTTACTTGTTATATTATAGTTTATGCAATACAGGCTTTGTCTTGAGACTAATCAAAATATTCAATTATCAAAAAGGCAGTTTAACCCCAATTTGCATCTCCTCTGATTTGCGTTCTATATAAAAACCAGTAAGGAAAGGCAGAAAGTCGGGCGGGGCCGACTATATAATACCCTACACCTCCCTAACAATGCGATAAGGGTTATTGCGATAATAATTTGGAATAATTGGTAAATGGGTAAGAACATATATATGCGGATATATCTAATTCTGAACCGATAATCGCTAAATTAAGCAATATTCGTTCCTAAATTGAGAAACATCTGTCTGGAGAATTTTGTAATGATCGGAAGTAAAGTACAACTTCTATAGCGCTTTGTAACCAAATCAGGAGGAACATATATATGGAGCTTATATATAAATCTGAATCTATTTTCCCTGAATACTCATTCATGTAAAATAGAAACCTCTTTCTGTCGAATTTCGTACTGATCGGATATAAAATACAGTCTCTACAGCGCTTGAATGTCAAATCGGTGCTAACATATAAATGGGGGCTATATCTAAATCTGAACCGATTTTCTCAAATTTCAAATTTGGCAGTATTCCTTCGTGTAATAAGAAACCTCTTTCTGCCGAATTTCGCTGTGATCGGATATAAAATACAGTTACTACAGCTATTGAATTTAAAATCGGGGGTAACATATATATGGGGGCTATATCTAAATCTGAACCAATTTTCTCCGAATTTGGCAGTATTCCTTCATGTAATAAGAAACCTCTTTCTGCCGAATTTCGTACTGATTGGATATAAAATACAGTTTCTACAGCGCTTACATGTCAAATCGGGTGCAACATATATATGGGGGCTATATATAAATCTGAACCGATTTCCCCCAAATTTTGTATTGTATCTAAGTGTATCACGAGACTACTCTCTGTCAATTTTTGTACAAATCGGTTACAAAATGTTGCTTATACAGTGCATATATGCCAAATCGGAGGTACATATATATGGGAGCTATATGTAAATCTGAACCGGTTTTAACCAAATCCAATAGGGATCGTCCTTGGGCCTAAAAAAAGATATGTGCAAAGTTTCGTTGAGATCGGACCATAATTGCGATCTGTACTTTGATTACAAGAATACGTCTACAGACAGACAGACAGACGGACAGACAGACAGACGGACATAGCTAAATCGACTCAGAAAGTGATTACAAGTCGATCAGTATAATGAACAATGGGTCTATATCTTCTCCTTTTGGGTGTTACAAACAAATGCACAAAGTCATAATACCCTGTACCACAGTGTGGTGTAGGGTATAAATAGTTAAAACGCGTTTCACGCTTTTATTTGCATTATAAAATAAGAATTGTTTATCGAAACAAAAGAAGTTTATTTTATAAATACTGAAAACAATGTTTTGAGTGCATTTTTTTTTTGTAAGAAAAAATATTTTATCTATGTTCCTTATAAAAATATTAAATATAAAATTGTATACAAACTTTTTTACTTGGGTGAATATATTTTTTTATGAAAAAAATTTTGAGTGTAGAAAAGATATAAAGTGCAAAAGAACTACCTTACTAAACAATTTTATTCAGAAAATTCTATTTCTTTTTGGAAAAATCTATTTTTTCTGATATTTACTTTTTTTTTTTGGCAAAGGCGGGCATATACATTTTCAAGTCGAGAGGCGCGGATTAGGATTTTATTTTAGATACATGGTTTCTTCGGAGAATTTTCTTAGAATTTTATGTAGTTTACGGTTAAAAAGAAAAAAAATCAATATATATATTAAGCTCCTATGTGACCTATTTAAAAAAATGTTTTGGTCATTACTGCACTGACCGCAGTTCAAATCGTGTAAATGTGAATAGCAAATTCCAGCCAAGCCATCAACAGTATGTGTGTAAACTTTTGCATAGGCTCACATCGGAGGTCAAGAGGTATGTTCCAAATTTTGATATAATCTATTTAGTCATGATAACAGAAATTATATTACACTAGCTGGACCCGGTCCACTTCGTTGCCCCAGACTTCAGATTTCCGATCCCGTTAATTTTTGGACTAATTACGTAGACTGACACCAAATATATATGTACATTGATCTCTCTAACAAATTGCTCAAGATATATCAAACACAAAATTGAATTGGCTTATATGGGCGGGGCCACTCCCATTTGTCCCACCCCGCCCATTTTTTGACCAAGCACGTAGACTGCCACCTAATATATATGCACAAAATTAGAGTAATCTCGCTAATAATTTGTGCGAGTTATGTCAATTTCAAAATTGGGTTTATATTGGCGGGGCCACGCCGATTGGTCCAATCCCGCCCATTTTTGCACCAACCAATTAGACTACCACCTAATACATATGCAAAAATTACAGCACTCTCGCTAACAAATTGTGCAAGATATTTTAATTTAAATTCTTTGTTTATATGGGCGGGGCCACGCCCATTCGTCCAATTCCGCCTATATTTGGACAAATCACGAAGACTACCACCATATAAATGGCACAAAATTACAGCACTCTCGCTAACAAATTGTGTAAGATAACTCAATTTCAAAATTTGGCTTATATGGGGGGTCCACGAACATTGGCCGATCCCGCCCATTTTCGGACCAATTGAGTAGACCACCACCTAATACATATGCACAACATTACAGCACTCTCGCTAACAAATTGTGCAATATATATCAATTTAAAAATTTGGTTTATAAGGGCGGGGTCACGTCCATTGTTCCAATCCCACCTATTTTTGGACCAATCACGAAGACTGCCACCAGATACATATGCACAAAATTACAGCTCTCTCGCTAACAAATTGTGCAAGATATCTCGATTTCAAAATTTGGCTTAAAGGGGCGGGGCAACGCCCAGTAGTCCGACCCCGCCTATTTTTGGACCAATCACGTAAGTCGCCAACAGATATATATAAATAAAATTACAGCTCTCTCGCTAACAAATTGTGCAAGATATCTCAAATTCAAAATTTGGCTTATATGGGCGGGGCCACGCTCATTGGTCCGATCCCGCCCATTTTTGGACCAATTAAGTAGACTACCACCTAATACATATGCACAATATTACAGCACCCTCGTTAACAAATTGTGCAATATATGTCAATTTAAAAATTTGGTTTATAAGGGCGGGGCCACACCCATTGGTCCAATCCCGCCCATTTTTGAACAAATCACGAAGACTACCACCAAATACATATACACAAAATTCCAGCTCTCTCGCTAACAAATTGTGCAAGATATCTCAATTTCAAAATTAGGCTTATATGGGCGGTGCCACGCCCATTGGTCCTATCCCGCCCATTTTTGGTCGAATCACGTAGACTGCCACCAGATACATATGTACAACATTACAGCACTCTAGCTAAAAAATTGTGCAAGATATATCAATTTCAAAATTTGGCTTATATGGGCGGGGCCACGCCCATTGGTCCGATCCCGCCCATTTTTGGACCAATCACGTAAGTCGCCAGCAGATATATATACACAAAATTACAGCTCTCTTGCTAACAAATTGTGCAAGGTATTTCGATTTCAAAATTTAGCTTAAAGGGGCGGGGCCACGCCCATTAGTCTGACCCCGCCCATTTTTGGACCAATCACTTAGACTGCCTCCATATATATATATGCAAATTTCTAGTTCTCTCACTAACAAATTGTGCATGATATCTCAAATTCAAAATTTGGCTTATATGGGCGGGGCCACGCCCATTGGTCCGATCCCGCCCATTTTTGGACCAATCACGTAAGTCGCCAGCAGATATATATACACAAAATTACAGCTCTCTTGCTAACAAATTGTGCAAGATATCTCGATTTCAAAATTTAGCTTAAAGGGGCGGAGCCACGTCCATTATTCTGACCCCGCCCATTTTTGGACCAATCACGTAGACTGCCTCCTGATATATATATACAAAATTTCAGTTCTCTCGCTAACAAATTGTGCAAGATATCTCGATTTCAAAATTTGGCTTAAAGTGGCGGGGCCACGCCCATTAGTCCAACCCCGCCTATTTTTGGACCAATCACGTAGGTCGCCAACAGATATATATAAACAAAATTACAGTTCTCTCGCTAACAAATTGTGTAAGATATCTCAAATTCAAAATTTGGCTTATATGGGCGGGGCCACGCCCATTGGTCCGATCCCGCCCATTTTAGAACCAATCACGTAGATTGCCACCAGATACATATGTACAAAATTGCAGCACTCTCGCTAACAAATTGTGCAAGATACCTCAATTTTAAAATTTGGCTTATGTGGGCGGGGCCACGCCCACTTCATATATCGAAAATTCAAGTACCCTATTTTCACCACGCCCCACACGTGTACATTCTGTGAAAATTTCAAGAAGATGGGTTCAGTCGTTTAGACGTCTATACGGTACAAACAAACCAACAAACCAACAAACAAACAAACACACATTCTTCTTTATATATATAGATAATTCAAAACCTGATCACGTGCATACACATTAACCACACCCGAAAATTTGCAAAATTTCTGTTAAATATATTAATGCTATAATTGGCGGGCTATAGATATATTTCGAAAAGACTTTTAAAATTTTTTTAGTCGAGCTTTTTGTGTCCGTCTTGACCGCAGGTCAGACGGCTCATTTCCTTAAAGATTGGAAGCTTGAAAACATTGGAATAATGAAAAAATACTTCAATAATTTTGAAATGCAGTGAAAGAATGTAAATTGGACCAATTAAGTAGACTACCACCTAATACATATGCACAATATTACAGCACCCTCGTTAACAAATTGTGCAATATATGTCAATTTAAAAATTTGGTTTATAAGGGCGGGGCCACACCCATTGGTCCAATCCCGCCCATTTTTGAACAAATCACGAAGACTACCACCAAATACATATACACAAAATTCCAGCTCTCTCGCTAACAAATTGTGCAAGATATCTCAATTTCAAAATTAGGCTTATATGGGCGGTGCCACGCCCATTGGTCCTATCCCGCCCATTTTTGGTCGAATCACGTAGACTGCCACCAGATACATATGTACAACATTACAGCACTCTAGCTAAAAAATTGTGCAAGATATATCAATTTCAAAATTTGGCTTATATGGGCGGGGCCACGCCCATTGGTCCGATCCCGCCCATTTTTGGACCAATCACGTAAGTCGCCAGCAGATATATATACACAAAATTACAGCTCTCTTGCTAACAAATTGTGCAAGGTATTTCGATTTCAAAATTTAGCTTAAAGGGGCGGGGCCACGCCCATTAGTCTGACCCCGCCCATTTTTGGACCAATCACTTAGACTGCCTCCATATATATATATGCAAATTTCTAGTTCTCTCACTAACAAATTGTGCATGATATCTCAAATTCAAAATTTGGCTTATATGGGCGGGGCCACGCCCATTGGTCCGATCCCGCCCATTTTTGGACCAATCACGTAAGTCGCCAGCAGATATATATACACAAAATTACAGCTCTCTTGCTAACAAATTGTGCAAGATATCTCGATTTCAAAATTTAGCTTAAAGGGGCGGAGCCACGTCCATTATTCTGACCCCGCCCATTTTTGGACCAATCACGTAGACTGCCTCCTGATATATATATACAAAATTTCAGTTCTCTCGCTAACAAATTGTGCAAGATATCTCGATTTCAAAATTTGGCTTAAAGTGGCGGGGCCACGCCCATTAGTCCAACCCCGCCTATTTTTGGACCAATCACGTAGGTCGCCAACAGATATATATAAACAAAATTACAGTTCTCTCGCTAACAAATTGTGTAAGATATCTCAAATTCAAAATTTGGCTTATATGGGCGGGGCCACGCCCATTGGTCCGATCCCGCCCATTTTAGAACCAATCACGTAGATTGCCACCAGATACATATGTACAAAATTGCAGCACTCTCGCTAACAAATTGTGCAAGATACCTCAATTTTAAAATTTGGCTTATGTGGGCGGGGCCACGCCCACTTCATATATCGAAAATTCAAGTACCCTATTTTCACCACGCCCCACACGTGTACATTCTGTGAAAATTTCAAGAAGATGGGTTCAGTCGTTTAGACGTCTATACGGTACAAACAAACCAACAAACCAACAAACAAACAAACCAACAAACAAACAAACACACATTCTTCTTTATATATATAGATAATTCAAAACCTGATCACGTGCATACACATTAACCACACCCGAAAATTTGCAAAATTTCTGTTAAATATATTAATGCTATAATTGGCGGGCTATAGATATATTTCGAAAAGACTTTTAAAATTTTTTTAGTCGAGCTTTTTGTGTCCGTCTTGACCGCAGGTCAGACGGCTCATTTCCTTAAAGATTGGAAGCTTGAAAACATTGGAATAATGAAAGAATACTTCAATAATTTTGAAATGCAGTGAAAGAATGTAAATTGGTTTGTATCATGTAAGACGCTTCTGAGGTATAAAAATAATATGTATTAAAGATTTTGATAGTGCGAGAACTGACCACGGTCCAAAAATCGACCATGTGGATAGTCCGTAGGTTATACCGAAAGAGTGAAAATTGCTTTGGTCACTGCTGTACGGACCACAGTCTGAGAATGAAACTAATTGAAAACGTTAGGTATGTTACCAGAGTAAGTTGTGAGCGATATATTTTGAAAATCCTATAGGAATTTTAGGACGTGGTTTTATGTCCGGTTTGACATCGAATGGACAGCTGGACATCGAATTGTTGTTTTCGCATTTCCTATGAAGTCAGTATGTACATAGAATTATATATTGTTATTTATTAAGGAACTTTTAAAACCAGTGAAATAATGAAAATTGTTCTGGTCACTGCTAAACTGACCACAGTCAGGTTATTAAAAATTTTTTTTCCCGCATAAATTTGTCGTAATACTTCATATTTACAAATTGTGTGCTTTGGATCTTACAGGTGGCTTTTAAAAGACCAAAATCAATACAGATGTTATTGATAGCGCTGGAACTGACCACTGGCAAGTAAATTACATTATAGTGATTCATACATCACTATTGTCAATCCGTGTGCAAAATTTTAACTTTCTAGCTCTTACAGGAGGCTCAGCGGTCAAGTCACAGGCATTAGTCCACATTTTCACCAAGTTTCATGAAAATCGGTTCAGCCGTTTAAGCGTGATGCTGGAACAAACGAACGGACAAACAAACGATTTTATAATAGTTTGCAAATATATTTTATTGTAATATATTAGTACATGTGTTCGAAATAAATTTTGCTGATTTTGAAATAAAATTAATTTGCTCTCAAATATTTAATATTTAAAAATTTGTGTTCCAGATATATTTTCTTTATATTGAAACATAACAAATGCAATTACTTTATTACATTTCTTTCCGTGTTTTATTTTTTAATATTGGACGAAGCCACGGTGTAATTCTTTATGTGTAGGTCAACGAAATGAATGTGCCGTCAACGATCAGTAAATCGAAGAAAATGTAAATACTTTTGGTCACATAATATTAGATTTTTTTTTATTTACCGGACTTTTTCAATTCCCGGGAAAACGGAATTTTGTTAAACGTTCCCGGGATCACGCTCAATGAAATGTGTATTTTATGTATATAAAATAACTTAAAGACATATCGAGCCTTAACCGCCTAAAAGATGTAATAGTCACCATGATTTATTTGAATTTTTTTGAAGGAAATCATTTATTTATGACAAATGGCATCATGTGTCGGAATTTTAACTGTAAAATATATAAAATTATACTAAATTTCACAGTAATATAAACAGATGTTTGCATTATATATGCATTTAAACCAATAATAATCGCTATAGAAGACTCTTCTAAATTCAAAACAAACTTAAAACATAGAAGAAAACTATTTATTTTTTTATTCAAACGTTATGTTAACATTTATACACCTTTTTATGTTAAATTTAATTTCGACGGTATCTTTCAAGATATTGCGACAAATCCTATTTTTTTAGAAAATTTTAATAATTTGTATATAAGAACATCGAAAAATGCAAAATAATAAATAAATAAAACAATTTAAAATATATTAGTTCGTCGTAAAATCTGTTCGACCATGAATAAAATAAAAATGTTAAAATACCTTCGGTATCATGTTTTGATATTATTAATGGCTGTATTTGCAAAATTATCAACATCTTTTTAAGTTATGCCTCTTTTTATACCCTACACCACACAGTGGTACAGGGTATTATAAGTTTGTTTCACGGCAGATGTTTGTAACACCTGAAAATAACACAGCTAGACCCACTACAGGCCGCAATTTCACTCCGATCGTTCTGAAATTTTGCAGTAGAGTATTTCGCGGCTGTTAAGATCGCTAATTTGGTTGAAATCGGTTCAGATTTAGATATAGCTCCCATATATATCTTTCGCCCGATTTGGCCCTTTAGTCCTATAGAAGCTGTATTTTACATCCGATCGTTTTGAAATTTAGAATGGTAGAGGTTCTTGATCCATGAACCAACATTGCCGAATTTGAAGAAAATCGGTTAAGATTTAGCTATAGCTCCCATATATATGTTTCGTCCGATTTTGCTCTTTAGTCCTGTAGAAGCTGTATTTTACATCCAATCATTTTGAAATTGAAAGAATGGTAGAGTTTCTTGATCCATGAACCAACACTACCAAATTTGAAGAAAATCGGTTAAGATTTAGATATAGCTCCCATATATATGTTTCGTCCGATTTGGCCATTTAGTCCTATAAAAGCTGTATTTTACATCCAATCGTTTTGAAATTTAGAATGGTAGAGTTTCTTGATCCATGAACCAACACTGCCGAATTTGAAGAAAATCGGTTAAGATTTAGCTATAGCTCCCATATATATGTTTCGTCCGATTTGGCCCTTTAGTTCTATAGAAGCTATATTTTACATCCAATCGTTTTGAAATTTAGAATGGTAGAGTTTCTTGATTCATGAACCAACATTGCCGGTATTATTTAAGTATAAAATGTCCCAAAAGTAAATTTATGTAAACAATTTATACATGAATTACAAAATTTATATATCAGAGTTATTCAATATTACGAGAGTGGTGTAGGGTATTATATAGTCGGCACCGCCCGACTTTAGCCTTTCCTTACTGGTTTTCGGATTGGTCTTGTTTTATTCATTATTTCTTCCCAATATTTGGCAATATAACGTCGAAACCAGTGAACAGATAAAACAAAGATATTAAAAGAAAATGAAGGCTACTTAATTTTGTTCATTTAACCAATTCTGAACAAATTTGGATAAGGGGTTCTCGATTTATGCTAAAATATATGGTTCAAACTCTCCATTGTGTATTATTACTCGTACTAGTTGGACCCGGTTCACTTCGTTGCCCCAGACTTTAGATTTCCGATTCCGTCTATTTTTCGACCGATCACGTAGACTACGACCAGATAAATATCTCAATTGATAAATTAGGCTTATATGGGCTGGGCCACGCCCATTGGTCCGATTCCGCCCATTTTTGGACCAATCATATAAACTGGCACTGAATGCGTACATACAATTTCAGCCCTCTAGCTAAAAACTTTTCTCACTTGATATATCGAAAATTTAAGCACTATATATTCACCACCCCTACACATGTACATTCTGTGAAAATTTCGAAAAGATCAGTCCGGCTGTGATTTATCGAGAGAACTACTCCAATCCAAAGAAACCACTTTATAAGCTGGTAAGTGTATTAACCCATTTATATTGAAATCGAAAATCCCCGCGTAAGAGCCAAAACATTTTTGTGCTGTGTTATTAATATTAAACAAATCTAGCAGATATTAAAAAATACCTCTGTTCTACCTTTTTCATTGAAAAATTAAAAATATATATAAAAATAAATAAATGTTTAAAAATTGCACTACCCAAAGGCATACAGCCGAAATGTTAGAATAAAAACTGCTGTTTTGTCAACATATGAAGAAAAAGTATATATCCAAAATATTCCGGGAATTCCCGCATTCTTAACGGGATGCGGAGGGTCAATTCCCTTGCTGTGTAGTCTCTTAAAGAAGATTGGTTTTATTGTACAGGGTTGCCCATATTCGACGGACCCATGTTTTTTTCGATGACTCGTTGGGCCCATTCCAATCGACGAGGCTTGTCCGCAGGCAACAATCTTTGCGTCAATTGAATTTTGTACGGGAGCAAATGCAAATCAACGCGAATAATCCGTTGTAAAGTGGACCGAGCCATGCCCAACTGCTGAGAACGGCGTTTTTGGGATGTTCTTGGGGACCTCTCAACACTGGCTCGTACGGCAGCGATATTCTCGGCCGATCGCCTTGGTCGACTTTTATTTGGCCTCTTCGGATTAGAAAGAGCCTCACCAGTCGAAAATTTTTCGTATAAACGCTTAATAGTGTTCTTAGAAGGCCACATTTTTTAATATTTTAAAAGCACGTTGAGTTTTCACAATTGACTTCTTCTGTTGAATGTAAATTTCAACTATTTCAGGCGCTCGCGTGGCGTGTATTGTTCCATGGTAAAAATCTGCTTGGACTGACGCTTCAAACGCGGTATGTCATTAAGCGATCTGACATCTCTGTCAAAAGTTATGGCGTTGCCAGATGGGTCCGTCGAATATGGGGGACCCTGTAGATTACGTTTTTTGAGCATATTCCCTTTCGATCCCAAGTAACTCGCAAAGTAACTCGGTTAAAGAAGCGATAAAAAGTTTCTCTCCCTTTAAGGCTGCGGGCCGGATGGAATATTTCTAGCACTTCCGCAGAATGAGGTGGATCTGGTATCAACTCATCTGGCTGGAGTGTTCACTGCCTTATACCCCAAAAAACTGCAGGAATCAAGGGTGGTCCTCATACCAAAGCCTGGCAAGGCGAGTTATACGACCAGTGTTGCCAGAAATGACGATTTATTTTAGCCCAACCGGGTGAGTATTCACTTATCGTTCTTTTACAGTCGAACACAGTTCTGTATGACCCTTTCCGATGTTATTGCTTTAATCGCCATTTGGCTATCTGTAAAGATGTTGGCATATTTAGGCTTTGTGGTGCTACTGAACCAGTTCACACACTCCGTGATTGCTCGAACTTTGATTTGATACCATATTAAGGTATCCACCGATGTCACTTCATGACGCTCTAGAAAACAAATTTTTCAATCTGGCTGAAATTTAAGAATTTATACTTTTTATTGCACTTAATCGTTCCTTGTGGAAATTAAAAACAACAGGCCATATTCTGATATTGCTCCCATATAAATTTCCCTTCCCATTCGACTTCTTAGCGTTCTAGGGGACGCATTTTTAACCCATCACGCGGAAATATAGGCTTTTGTACTTTACATGGATTTGAACCGTCCCTAGTGAAAATGGAGGACAAGTTTTTTAGCATGTGTATCTGGAATTTAGAGATATACTCTATTTAACCTGCAACTGTTAATACCCTGTAGGAAATGCCATTAGTAAAATTGAAGTGATTTACTTGTGACATTGTCAGTAGTACTACAGACAAAATGTGCCCCTGCCCATGTAATCTCCTATAGACATTTAACATTAGCTGTCATTGAAAAACCACCAGTAGACATTTGAACCAAAGATTCATCAGTAAATGTTAAATGTCAAAGTAAACCATATGTAGACATTTGCACCAAAGATTCACTAGTAAATGTTAAATGTCAAAGTTAACCATATGTTGACTTTTGGATCAAAGATTCACTAGTAAATGTTAAATGTCAAAGTAATTCATATAGAGACATTTGAACCAAAGATTCAGTAGTAAACTTTAGTGACCCTGGTCTACATCTTTATAAAGATGGGCGCAGTACACTTAAACACATATATTTATATGCTCACTTTCTTCGAGGCTGGCTAAACCTTTTATTCATTTAATTAACAAAAAATAATAAATACTGGAATGTACATAAAATTAAATGCATTTCATTTTGACAATAGTTTCTCCAAACACTTCCTAGAAGGAGTTGTTTCTATGTACCACTGCTTTAACTTCTCCCGCAACGTCAATTTCGCAACGCCAAAATCTTCCAAATTCTCCACAAAATCTTTACTTTCTCCCACAATATGCATTTCGCTGTTTTCTTGCTCACATTGCAAACTTCTATTTTTATTTGATATTGTTTGTTTTTTACAAGCCTTTTATAATTTCTTTTACTAATTTTTTTCTTTTTATAAAATAATTGTAATCATCTTTTTAACACACAAAAATTATTTTCACAAAACGAACGCGTGCTTCCTTGACAGAAGAAAATAAAGGAATGAAAAAGAACAACTGTCAAAAAATCTCTACCTGCTGACTGCGCATTCTGCAGGCAGCTATTATAATGCGCAGTCAAACAAAAAAGGCAAGCAATGCAATGTCGCCATAAATACTGTGCAACAGTTGTCTGTAAAGTATTTCTACACGCGCATAAAATAAAGTTGTAGACTTTTCACCTTGTTCAATTGTCACTATAGAACAAGTGGTGACATAGAGACATATGGTGCTTGGCTGACTGCAGTGTAGTAATAATGGTTATCCGTGTATTTTTTGGCAAGCAATGGTGGAGGGTATTATTCATGCTTGTATCTGATATTAAAGATACAAGCAGTTAACTTTTGGTGCAAAATTGTTAATTAGCTTCATACTCGTATTTTCAAATATTGCACATAATGAAACACAATTTGTCTCCTGTACAGGCGGTCGGCAAATACATTACTTGACGTGATTTTTTCGTGTTGAAATAACAGAAGTGAGGGAATTCTTCTTCTTTGGAAGAAGTTATGCCTTTAAGAGCTGGATTTTTGACCGAATAATCACAGCTAAACCTCACTGACTGATCGTAGTAGCATCCGTGAAAAAGCTATAGCATCCTATAATACATAATAGATACAAGCAGTTAACTTTTGGTGCAAAATTGTTAATTAGCTTCATACTCGTATTTTCAAATATTGCACATAATGAAACACAATTTGTCTCCTGTACAGGCGGTCGGCAAATACATTACTTGACGTGATTTTTTCGTGTTGAAATAACAGAAGTGAGGGAATTCTTATTCTTTGGAAGAAGTTATGCCTTTAAGAGCTGGATTTTTGACCGAATAATCACAGCTAAACCTCACTGAATGATCGTAGTAGCATCCGTGAAAAAGCTATAGCATCCTATAATACATAATAGAGGCAAATATGGTCTAGAGCCAAGAGAATATGCTAGTGACAAATCAATAACGATTAAAAGTCCGAAATAAAAACAAACGAAAATACAATTTTATTGTAGTATATTAACTTGCCCTCCACATAAATTTTATTGATTTGTTCAAGAATATAAACTATTTGAAAAAATTGTCTTTCAAATATATTTTCTTTGAATTCATACTCATAATACATAATAGAGGCAAAGATGGTCTAGAGCCAGGAGAATACCTAGTGACAAATCAATAACGATTTAAAGATCGAAATAAAAATAAACGAAAATACACTTTTACATAAATTTTATACATTTGTTCAAAAATATAAACTATTTGAAAAATTTTCTTTCAAATATATTTTCTTTGAATTCATACTCATTTTCTACGGAAAATTTTAAGGTTTTCGTAAGTTTGTTTGCAACAACAACATAATATTAAAAATGTTTGTTTATATGTGTTTTTTAACAGTCATCCTGATGATGTCTTTCGAAGAAGGACAAAATATTGACTGAAAATAATAATAAAAACACATAAAAAACCAACATAGACCTCGAGCTCATTTTGAAGAAAAATCTCGAGAACAATTCGAGAGTGTTGAAATTTTTCGTACATATATGTATCTGGTAGCAGTCTACGTGATTGGTCCAAAAATGGGCGGGATCGGATTAATGGGCGTTGCAGCGCCCATATAGTCTAAATTTTTAAATTGAGATATCTTGCACAATTTATTAGCGAGAGTTCTGTAATTTTGTGTATATGTATCTGGCGACAGTCTCCGTGATTGGTCCAAAAATAGTAGGAATCAATGGGCGTGGCCTCGCCCATATAAGCAACCTTGCCCATATAAGCAAATTGTATCAATTTGCACAATTCAGTAGTGATAGTATTGTAATTCTGTTTATATGTATCTGGTGGCAGTCTACGTGATTAGTTCAAAAATGGGCTGGAATAACAGTAGAATGCCAATTCTACGCGATTGGTCCAAAAATGGGCGGGATCGGACCAATGAGCGTGGCCCATATAGGCAAAATTTTTAAATTGAGATATCTTGAACAAATTATTAGCGAGAGTACTGAGGTTTTGCCTATATATATCTGGTAGCAGTCTGCTGGATTGTTCCAAAAATGGGCGGCATCGGACCAATGGGCGTGGACCCGCCCCTATAGATCAAATTTTGAAATTAAAATATCTTACACAATGCTGTAATTTTGTGTATAAGTATCTGGTGACAGTCTACGTGATTGGTCCAAAAATGGGTGGGATCAGATCAATGGGCGTGGTCCCGCCCATATAGGCCAAATTTTGAAATTGAGATATCTTACACAATTTGTTAGCAAGAGTGCGGACATTTTGCGTAAATGTATGTATCTGGTGACAGTCTACGTGATTGGTAGAAAAATGGGCGGGATCGGACCAATGGGCGTAGCCCCGTCCATATAGGCCAAATTTTGAAATTGTGATATCTTACACAATTTATTAGCGAAAATGATGTAATTTTGTGTACAAATTTTGAAATTGATATATCTTGTACTGTAATTTTGTGTATATGTATATGGTGGCAGTTTAGGTTATTTGTCCAAGAATGGACGGGATCGGAAAATGGGCGAGATCGTTGTTTGTTTGTTTGTTCCGTATAGACGCCTAAACGGCTGGAGGGATCTTCTTGAAATTTTCACAGAATGTACATGTGTAGGGGATGGTGAAAATAGGGTACTTGAATTTTCGATATATCAAGTGGGCGTGAACCCGCCCATATGGGTCAAATTTTGATATTGAGAAAAATTTTATAGCTAGAGTGCTGAAATTTTGCATTTAGTGGTAGATTATGTGAATGGTCCAAAAATGGGCGGAATCGGACCATTAGGCGTGGCCCCGCCCATATAAGCCAAATTTTGAAATCGAAATATTTTCCGCAATTTATTAGCGAGAGTTCTGTAATTTTGTGTATATGTATCTGGCGACAGTCTACGTGATTGGTCCAAAAATAGTAGGAATCAATGGGCGTGGCCTCGCCCATATAAGCAACCATATAAATTGTATCAATTTGCACAATTCAGTAGTGATAGTATTGTAATTCTGTTTATATGTATCTGGTGGCAGTCTACGTGATTAGTTCAAAAATGGGCTGGAATAACACTAATGGGCGTGGCCCCGCCCATGTAAGACATATTTTGACATTGAGATATCTTGCACAATTTGTTAGCGAGACTGCTGTTATTTTATATATATGTATTAGGTTGCAGGATTCGTGATTGGTTCAAAAATGGACGAGATCCGAAATCTCACTTTGGGGCAACGAAGTGGTCAGGGTCCCGCTAGTAACTTATATAAATAAATTAACGTATCGGACACATAGTAAAACAGTAAGATTAAATTTAGTCAAATTTACCACCGAAAAGTTTGAATTCGATCATTTGCTGTTGTTATATTTTGTACCGGCTATAATTTTTCTAAAAAAAGGTTTTCAAAATTTTTTTAATTTTAATATGTCAGTGTTTGTCGCCTAAAATCTGTACATTGTTTCCTTAATTCTGAAAGGGTGTGACAGGCAAAATTTTTTTCCAAATCTGGAAGTATTAATATGGAAATATATATTTGTTTAGGACAACATCTTTTCAAACATATGGTTAACGTGGTAGCTAAAAACCGCTATTTAGCCTCAATTAGTATCCCACCAAAAAAGAGCATACAAAGAAGTGATAAAAATCCTAATCTTATGATCCGTAAGTTGTTCAAAATTGGATCTTCAGAAATGAATTTAACAAGTGCCTGTTGCGCCATAATGCTATTCTTTTGATGTGAATTTGCACCAGTGCTTAGAAAGCAATCCAAATGTTATTCTTTGGATGCTATTGGAATGTAAACATATATTCTCCAAAAAGTTAAAATTTTTTAACTTTTTCTTTAAATTATGTTTTTTAATTTTATAATTATAAACATTTTTATTTAATTTTTCAAGGTGAAATTTTTGCTCTTGCCGTGATTTGAACCTGGCTCTCCTAGCGCCGTATTAGCATAACAGCACACCTTAGCGCGTTCGGTCTCAAACGAGTTCGAATAACCCCTGTTCTGAGATACATAAGACCACTTTAGCGTATGATCACTTTTTAGCAAACTTGTGCAAAATTGGATCTTATTCACTGCTTTGGATGTTCTCTTTATATCAGTTTTATCAATCGGGTTGTCCAGGTTAAAATCCCGCACCGAGCGTTAAAATTTTTTGTTCAAAATTAATTTTTTTTTAATTTTTTCAAACGTATTACATTTTTTGAAACCTTTTTTCCCTAACAACATTTTAATATTTTATTTTTTTTAATAAAATATAAATATTATCATAAAAAAAATGATTAAATAGTTACCGTTTGTGTGAAAGGTACTAGAAGGGGCGTGGCGATAACGTCCACTTGTACTTGACTGTAGTTACTTTCAAATCATTACACTGCACAAAATTTCAAGTATTTGTATGCGCTGGTATTAATGTTATAAGCTGTGAACTTTTTGTACAACTTAGTCCCTTTGTGTGGGAGCTACCAAAAGGGGCGTGCCATTTTCGACCATTTTTGTTCAGCTTATAGAGACGGTATAATGATTACTATGTTTGCAATTTTATAGGATACCCATTAATAGTATAGAAGTTATAAGAACTTTAACATGTCACACAATTTTAATCATTTGTGGGGGAGGTACCACAAAGAGTAGGCCGATATGGTTGTCCATCAAACATAAACTGGGTTTGAATAAAATAGTATAACGTACGAAATTTTAAGTCATGCGGTCACTCCTTTTCAGAGTTATCGTTAGCACCATTCAACCGAACTGACAGACGAACAGGCACTAAGTAATTCATATTTTTTTAACCCATGGAGGACCCAAGCTGAAATTTTTATATTTTGTGGCAAAATATGTTTAATATTTATAAAAATATTTGTAAAAATAAAACGAAAAAAATTGAAGATATGCTTTCCAGGATAATCAAGGATTAAAAACATTTTCGTCCTTTTGATGTCCTTAATAGGCAAAATTTAATATTAAATTTATAATTCGTAGAGATGATGTTAAATTCTTTCAAATGGTACTTATATCGTTCAAATCTGACATTCCGTTCAAAAGTTATGTGGGCTTCAAAAAGGCTAGACTTGGGCACCCTATCAAATAAAGGGTTTTCCAACAAGAGGTGTTATTTTGGTATTCAAAGAAAAATTCCATTTTTTGATATAAATGATCGGATGTTTATTTCATAATAAAGATGTATGCGTTAATAATGAAAAACAACATCAGCCAAATGGCCACCACGACCACGCTTACAGGACCATATTCATTTCATGAAATTTTACATAACCAAATCGCAAAGTGGCTGCCCTATGTCTTCGATAGCCTCACGAATTCTATCTTTGAGGTCTTGAATCGACGCTGTGCTGTTGGCGTAGACCTTATCTTTCACGTGGCCCCAAAGGAAGAAGTCGCAAGGTGTTAAATCACAAGATCTCGGTGGCCAATTGTGATCACCTCTTCGAGAGATAACACGGTCCGGTAACTTTTCACGTAACAGAGCAATGGTTTCGTTGCTTGTGTGGCATGTAGCGCCGTCTTGTTGAAAGTAAACGTTGTTCAGATCAATACCATCCAAATCCGACCATAAAAAATCATTAATCATCTCTCGATATCGCAATCCATTCACCGCAACTGTTGATCCAACCTCATTTTCGAAAAGGTAAGGTCCATTGACCCCACCGGACCATAAACCGCACCAAACAGTCGCACGTTGAGGAAGGAGAGGCTTCTCAACAATAACTCTTGGGTTTTCCGAGCCCCAGATGCGACAATTTTGCTTGTTGACATAGCCACCGAGGTGGAAAGGGGCCTCATCAGTCAAGATGATTTTTCGAATTTTAGTAATTTCAATGCGTTGTTGAATCGTGTATCGTTCCATTTTTAGTAATGGCGTAGTTTCTACTTGTCAAATGTCAAAGAATAAAAGCTTCAAAAGTGACGGCTACAGAAATACTGGGTGATTAAAAATAACACCTCTTGTTGGAAACCTCTGTATAAACCATTATGAATATAGGCAATCGGTAAAAGGTATTAAGTCTACATAGTCTTTTGGTAAACGCGTGTAAAATTATTATTAAAAATACGCGTCTAAATTTTAATTTTTGGGTCGTTTTATTTTGGAATTACCCTATACCCTACATCGCACTGTGGTACAGGTTATTATAACTTAGTGAATTTGTTTGCATTACCCAAAAGGAGGTGAAATAGACCAATAGTTTATTATACCGATCAACTTATCGGTTTAGATTTAGATATAGCCCTTATATATACGTATCTCTCGGATCAAATACTGCTAAATTTGAAGAAAATCGGTTCAGATTTACATGTAGGCCCATATATATATTATGTAACTCCCGATTTGACATGTAAGCGCTGTATAAACTTTATCTTTTATTTGATCAGTACGAATTTCGACAGAAAGAGGTTTCTTATTGCACGAATGAACACAGATTAAGATATTTCCTCCATATATCTGTGGTTTTCTGGAACAAAATACATCTCAAAAAATCATAATGTTTAGGATATCCTAAATACTTCTTCTCTGGCAGTACATTTGACAGTAAATGTGCCTAGTTGAAAGCTGGAAAAAGTCACCAAAAATGTGACATGCCTGGAAGTGTGATATACAATTGATTGATATCGTATTGATCGATATATAATGAATAGCTGAATACATTTATGTTAAAATACGGACATTCTCCTTTGCGCATTGTTATGGAGGTGTAGGTTGTTACATAGTCGGCACCGCCCGAATTCTTCTTTTTCTTACTTCTTTTCTTAGATATTTATTGGAAATTGGTGTATTTTCACATCAAATAAACTTAATTTTTTGTGGACGATTTCTCTTGGTGGAACTTCAGCAATAGTTGAAGTGTGACTGGGAAAAAAATAAATATTTTAATATTACCAAACTTTTTTTCATTGCGTTTAGTTTCAGTATTATTTGTCTTTCACGTTCCGCATTCACGTTCCAAATAAAAATCGTCGTTCCACTTCAATTTGACGCCATTGCTCTATCGGAGCCAAGAAACCCAACAAAACGAGTTAAATGCAAACATGTAATAACCATGAAATTTCCACAACGATATTCCCATTTTAATCGAATTAAAAATTAAAATATTCCGTTTGTCTGTGATTTAGAATTAAATCTCTTTTATTTTATCACCACAAAAATACACTCACACGTATCATACGTGGAGGCATTCACACAAGTATACTTCCATACATACCTTGTAGCCAAAATAACTAGTATGTAGTTAGAAATATACTAGTTGCTTTTTACTTCAAACTGGATGCATATCTTCTGTACTTTTTTCGTATAAAGAACTATCGAAATTATATACTAACTATCATTTGTATATAATTGCATTCCAGTTGTAATATTAGTTACTCGTACTTACTCGTTTCAATACATAAATGGTTATCATTTTAGCTACAGGGTATATATGTGCGCACCCATAACCACACACATATACACACGCACACTATCAAACACATAAAAATTGTTCGAATCGGAGAAATGAATGGGAGAAATGCACTTGTTCGTAGCTCACTGTTGCACGAACACACGAACTTTCCATTATTAATATTCAGCATAATTTTGCCAGAGGATTGTCAGTCAGTGAAATTAATTGCAACAATTTACAAATGAATGCCTCAACAACAACAGCAACTGTTAATGCTACGCTCCTAACGCGGAGGCGTTGTTGTTGCTGCATTCTTGGCCATTGGTGGGAGAGGGTAGATTGACGTCTGTATGTATATAGACGAACAATAATGCTATATGGTCCTTCGTTCAGAGCCCCGCGTGTGATGTATTAACGGCAAGCGGTGGCCCATGGTTGGTGGCGGAGGGGGAGTTAAGCACGGAAGCAACTTAAACAGAAGGACAACCGGATTCTGTGGCTCTTTTCACTGCAAACAAAACGCTCCCTGCAACGGCAACAACGCCAACTGCACAAATAATGTGGAACGAAGGAAAAAGGACTAAATGCGCAATTATGCACGATAAACTACAAGCATCTACTTAAGTTGGTCGTCAACAACAAAATTGTGTTGCAAATAACAACAGCGACAGCGGCAACAACAACGACGAAAGCCGTTGCTGCTATCGGCGACACAAGCAAACCCCACCACAATACTATAAAAATTAAACACATATAAAAGTTAAAAATAATAAAAATGAATGTATTTTCCATGTTTGTACACTTTCGCACAATCTCTTGCCTTTACGAGTGATGCCCTGAGTGTATGTGTGTGTTGACGCAGATACGAATATGGACGTCAATACAATTGCCCGAATACGGAAGTTGCCGTTACACCAACAGGGCCTCCATTCAGCCCCTCCCAACATTAATATTTGGCGCGCCATTCAAAATAAATCT
Organism: Eudasyphora cyanicolor; assembly: GCA_963930755.1. Taxonomy (NCBI): domain Eukaryota; kingdom Metazoa; phylum Arthropoda; class Insecta; order Diptera; family Muscidae; genus Eudasyphora; species Eudasyphora cyanicolor. The sequence goes on from OZ005737.1 coordinate 101,176,297, forward strand.
CGCTGGACCTCAAGATCAACGAAGTGCTTCCAATCTGTTTTCGTCTCATTAAAGACGAAGGTAACTTAAATCAGCTTACGTCATAATATCGACAAATTATATTATTAAAAATTTGCTAAATTTGGGGAAAATCGGTTAGGAAGGCAACAGAAATCAGGTCACGACATAATATCGACAAATTATAATATTTAAAATTATGAAACCTTATTTTTTAAATAACTAGCTAGAACCGGTGTACTTTGTTGTCCCTAAATTGCATTTTATTGAAAGAGAAACATGTGATGTGTTCGTACAGGACTCTACATACCGGGATGTTTCGTTTTCAATAATGAAATCGAATGGGCAGGACCACGCCCATTTATCCGATATCAGTATTCTTTGCTGGGTTGCTTATATTGTGAAATACATCCATACCAAATTTAAAGAGGACTGACCTAGCGGTTACCCAGATATGTCGTTTTTGTTTTGTCTTCAAAAATGAGTTCGTATGTACTGGGCCACGGGCACTTGTCCGGAACAGCCAATTTGTAGACCAAACTTGCAGACTGCCACCAAATGGATATGTAAACATTTTCGAGATCCTTGAAAGAAAATCGATCCAGTTGTTTAGACTTCTATGCGAAACATTCAAACAAACTATAACGATCGCAAAATTAGTAGTATTTATACGTGGGTCAAGATACTTCTCTACGAAATTTCATATTAATCGGCTGAAAATACGGGTTTTTTTCTTGGACCAAATTATTTGTATACTGCTCTGATTTTAATACACTGTGCTTTTTAAAGTATATCACGAACTTGGTCTAACAACAACATGTACTTGATTTTATTACAACATGTAATAGATTTAAATATGTTTCATGTCTTTAATTAAAGTTCAAGGCGTGCTTTGTATACCCTCACTTTAGTGTGACGAGGGTAATGATATATACCCTCGTTACGGGCCAAAAGAGTAACACATCGAAGGAGTGACCTAAGGCCCCAAGTATGTTCGGCGGAAATCCGTTTTGGGTCATTTTAAGTAATTTGGACAATGTCCGCCCGTCTGTCTGTCTGCTGGCTGATGCGCACGGTAACTCTCGAAAGGAGCATCCTATGACGTCAAATTTGGTATGCGATAATATTTTTCTCTAACTCCGACTAAGTTCGAAGATGGGCCATATTGTTCCACTGCTTCTAGTACATCCCTCACAAAGGGTTAACATTTTGTGAAATATTGATTCGCTAATAACTTCTATACTAGTTATTCCAATCTTGCGAAATTCCACACATAGTATTAGTTTATTAGTAATTATCACTTTGAGAAAAATGGGCGAAGTGGCCCCGCCCCTTTCGGTACCTCCCACACAAACTGACAATTTTGCACCAAAAGTTAACAGCTTATTACTTCAATACAAGTGCATAAAAATACTTGAAATTTTTGTACAGTGTAATGTTTTTCTAGAGCCCAGGGTCCGGTGAAAATGATCATTATTGTACCGCCCCTTTTGGTACCTCCCAAACAAATGGATTGTTTTGCACCAAAAGTAAACAGCTTGTAACTTTAATACGAGTACCGGTGCATAGAAATACTTGAAATTTGGTACAGTGTAATGCTGTTATAGTGTCTACAGTATTTCCACGCCCCTTTTGATACCTCCCACACAAAGATACCATTTTGTACAAAAAGTTAACATCTTATAGCGTGAGTACCAATGCACGAAAACACTACAAAATTTTGCACAGTGTAACGCTTTTAAAGTACCTAAGCCCTGTGAAAAATGGGCGTTATCACCAAGCTTCTTTTTGTACCTCCCACACAAAATGATCAAATAATAAATGAATAGCTCATAACTTTAATATGCCAGTGCACATGTATTTAAAGAATCTAGTGTTTAGAGAAAAATAGGTGTATTTGTTAAACCCCTTCCGGTACCTCCCACACAAATTGACAGATTTATTCGTGTAATATTCCATATTACATTACTCACAAAGTGAGGGTATACCTTAGTCGGTTTACCCAACTGAAACTTTCTTATTTGTTTTAATGCAAATTGCTTTGTCGCCAAATCAAAGCCAAAATCATAAAAGTTGGGATAATTTCATTAATTTTCAGTACTCTTTTTTCAGAGTATTTTAGATTTTAGAAAGACAAACAGTACAACAAAATTAAATTAAGCAATTGGCAATGGATCACATTTCTCGAATCATGATGCCCCACATAATGGTATATAATCGAATCATGATAAAATCTTTTCGATATAGGTATAAATACGAGTATAGAAAACAATTATTGTATAATATTGTATAAACAATTATTGTATAGTATTTGTATTTGTTTCTATTACATTTTTGCAATAGGCAGAAAGTAACTGAAACATGGTATTCAGCCGAATAAATTCTGACTGAATAACAAAAGCACAGACCAACAATAAACAACAACAACTCCTCATTGTACAATTTCTAAAATAAAGAAATGAAGTATGTATTCTTAAAAATAGTGTCGGTAATACAGTCATAAAATTTATTACCAAGACAACCTTTCCTTTAAGGGGAGTATAGCCTTAAATTTATTACTCAAATATCTCATACCGTCAATTAAATCCGATTCGGCATTAAAACCATGGTATGTGAACGTCACAGCTTATATCGACACCTCCATTCTAAACTAAAAACTTTTCAGGAGATGATTTTTTTAAATTTGTGTAGAATTCCTTTATAATGCAAATCGAATGACCTGCACTGTTTTGTGAATAACTTTTGATTGAGTTGACGGATAAATACCAAATTTTGACTGTAAATAACATGGACTATTTAAATAATACAAATGCAATCTCCCTGAAAACACATGCTAAGTCGACTTTGGATGTTTTAGAATGGAGGTATCGATATGTAGAAAATCCTTAAAAGTATTAGAAATATTACTTAAAATAATTCGGATTGTAACAAAAATAATGATTTTTTTGTCAGCTCACATAGACCTGCTTAGGTCCCTAGTGTTACCACGGGCAGAAATGCCCCCATTGTATATCAATATAACCTGTTTGATATACAAATTTATCGATAGTACGAATATCGGTTCTGGAAAGATCTGTTTGGCTGCCTAGAAAGGTTGACCCCAGTATGTCCAGTCGTCGTTTACTCAGAGCGGGGCAAGTGCTCAATGCTCTCCACTTCTTCCTAATCTCCACAGCTTCTGCAGAAGACATTGGAGTCAATACCCAATCTTTTGGCGTGTTTGCCGATCAAGCAGTGTCCCGTCAGAACTGATACTAACGTAGACAATCTTTGCCTCTCTAGTGCGAGGGGATATTTTGATCTTCTCAGGACATACCTTGGCCAGATTTGTCTAGCTACCCTGCAGGCCGATTTCTGTCCATCTTTCGTTGGACTGCCTGATAGCCTCTTGCCTAAGCCTAAGCTTGCACGTGGATAGTGGCGCACCAATATATACCAATATTTTTTCCTAGCAAGTTCATCGGCTTTTCAGTTCCCCGGGATATCCCTATGTCCAGGCACTCATATGAGGTGTATATTGAACTGCTCAGCCATCTCGTTACGAGATCTGCGGCAGTCGGGTGCTGTTTGTGAATTTAGGGATGTTGCCTCCAGAGAATTGAGACAATGCCGTATAACAGTATTGGACGAACTACTGCTATATATAGTATTACTATATAGCAGTAGTATTATTCCTAAAAATTTTGCACTTTCAGAAAAGAATAGATCTGTTATATTTATCCGAGGTGGAGGGTCCACATGTGGGACATTATTCATCCTAGTAAAGAGAACCAATTCTGTCATGTTTGGGTTAAGGCCCTACATGTTCAGAGCCACCTGTAGGATGTCTCTGTGGACGTTTATGAATTTGTCGCTCACTGTGATTGCCACGTCGTCCGCATATGCCACGACCTTGCAGCCACAACGTTCTAGATCTAGCAGGATTTCATTCACCGCTAGGTTCCAAATTAGTGGAGACAGTATTCCTCCTTGTGGGGTCCCTCTGTTTACAAACATTGTTAGAGTTGTGGACCCTAGACATGCTGTTATGCGTCTCTCTTAAGAGAAAATACTCATCAGAATTGAAACAACACGTCTAATTTGCATGGTTTGTAACCATATATTGTTTTAATTTAAAGGCAACTCTTGATCGTCATTGAACCGCAACGAATGCTAAATAATTTTTCGAAAAATAATATCAAATTACAAATTTATTTCGCAACCAAATCTTTGAGGTTGTAAATAATTCTGCAGCTGCAGAAATAAAGTGAGTTATGCGAACGATAAGTTCAAATCAATCCTTCAATTCTATGGACAAATTGATGAATTTATTGCTTCCATTTACCCTGACACAAAAATAGATAAAATTTTGGTTACCCATTAACAAACAATTTTTGTATTCATAAGACAATTCTTAATTTATGGCAGGTTTCACCAAGGCTTATGGCAATTTCGTTTCTAGAAAAAACGTTGCCCCGTCGACGTGATATCCTAGGAAATATTTTAACCTTATAAGCAGAAATGGTGTAGTCCCTTGAATAAACTTAAATTTTTAAAATATTTAGAAAATTTTTCGGGTAAAGGTCAAAAATATTCGATCGTATTTAACAATTTACGATCTGGCAAATAACACAGTACAACACAAAAAAAAATAACAGGGTTCTGTCAATGGATTATGGTAGAGGAGACCAAAAAAATATATACGTGTATCGGCGTTTAGATGGATCACATCGGAATTTTATTTTAGGGTTCATCTGAGGTGTAGGGTAGTTCATCTGAGGTGTAGGGTATCTTCAGCAACTTTGTAGCAAATGTTAAGGCCAATATTTTTGTGGAATATATTAACCCTCTAGCTTCCCCCCATAACGGTAATTTTTGCCTATATATTAACAAATCCTAAAAAACTCCACTAAAAATGGGTGAGGCGGGGTCCCAAAAGTAAATTTATGTAAACAATTTATACATGGATTACAAAATGTATATATCAGAGTTATTCAATATTACGAGAGTGGTGTAGGGTATTATATAGTCGGCCCCGCCCGACTTTAGCCTTTCCTTACTGGTTAAATACATAAGTTCATTTATTTTTAATTCACTTTTCTTTTCGCTCTTGGCAATTCGACGCCATTATCAAACAATGTCCAACATAAATCTGTTAAAGGATACAAAATGCTCTTGCCTTTATAGCGTTCTTCCATACATGATAGAAAAAGCTTCGTCATGACGACGAATCTGTACATCATCACAATTATTTATTCGTCAAAAGTCAGCTAACGTACGGAATAATCCTCTTGATGAATTTGTTCGTCACCATTACGAATCTCTGTTTCCAAAAACTTTTGTCCTCAGGATGATCACATTTCCTACGATGAATCGAGTTCATCACCACGACGAATTCCATTCATCACCACGATGAATTCCATTCATCACCACGACGAATTCCATTCATCACCACGATGAATCCCTTTCATCATCACGACGAATCCACTTCATCGCCACTACGAACTCTATTCATCACCACCAATTAACCCTTAACAGGCAATTTTGAATTTGGCCGGTTTTTCGGTGTTTGTGTTATGTTTTGGGCTTTGGTGTGTTCTGGCGTATATAGTAAAATTTTATGGCCAACATTTTTGTAGAACATTTCAACCCCGCCCCAGGGGTTGAAAGGGGAGTTTTTTAGGATTTGTTAAAATATAGGCAAAAATCGCTGTTATGGGGGGAAGCTAAAGGGTTAATATATTCCACAAAAATATTGGCCGTAACATTTGCTACAAAGTTGCTAAACATACCCTACACCTCAGATGAACAGAACACATAGTTTTATATACCGATATTCTGCACGAACAAGCAAAGGGGTGAAAACTTTAACCCCCCCCCCCCTAAAATAAAATTCCGATGTGATCATTCAAAACGCCGATACACGTGTATATTTTTTTGGTCTCATCTACCAGAATCCACTGACAGAACCCTGTTATTTTGAAAAAAGTTTGAAATTGTTGTACAGTGTAATTATACATCCAAAATCCCTCATCTTACCATATAGGATGTGATTGTCACTCCGCGAACTTATTTAATAATTAAAACATACCAGAAGTCGTAGATAGATTGCTACACGGAGCAAAATCGCCTTTTTTACTATGTTTGAATTGATAGAAAATATATTTGAAACACTGTCTTTAAACATTATATATTTCTGAGCAAAAATCAATAAAATTTATTATATTAATATTTTACAACAAAATATATTTGCAAACTATATTTCTCAAATACTCGTATATACAAAAAAAATATTGAATTTTCCAACTATATTTTGTTTAAAAAACCTTTCAAAACATTGCATATTTTTTCGAATTAAATTTTTAATTTTTCATTGATTTCGAGTTATACCTTACAATTTAAAATGACATAACGTCGGCTTAATGCTATTTTGGTCCATACGCCATTTTTGTGTTTTTTGAGTTAGGAGTTGATAATATGCGTTCCAAGCATGCTCTTTCAGAATCTGCAATCATTTTTTTTCCTATCTCGCCTAGTTTTCGAGATATTGGTAGGGTAAATTTGTTTTACTCTGAATAACGGGAAATAATTTCGATATTTTTGTTCTATGTCTCAATTTTTCTATCGCCCTATATTTTTCACTCAGTATTTTACGTTATTTCGATCACAATATCGTCGGCTTAATGCTATTTTGTTCCATACGCCATTTTGTATGAACGGAGAAAAACGCAATTTATTGTTTGAGTAAAAACGGATCGGTATGTCCTCCATACCGATCCTTTTTGTGGTCCATGTAATACAAATACGAAAAAATATTAAAATAAAAGTGGATATGGACCAAAATGCCAAGTACAAAAATTGTTATAACTTGCTTATTTTTGGATGTAATGGCATAGAAATGCATGAGAATCATACAAACACTGTTGGGAACCCTATGAACTAAAAAGTGTTTAACTCTTCAGTCCCGTTTTTACTCAAACAATAAATTGCGTTTTTCTCCGATAATACAAAATGGCGTATGGAACAAAATAGCATTGAGCCGACGATAAGTGCTGACAATCTTTTAATACACTCATTCTGAATTTCTATTTACTCAGGTCCTCATTTGTTGTCAACCCATCAAGTAATACATCATTATGCAATATTATACAATTTCAATTACAAATCAATTTTACAAACATTAAAAATTTCTGAAAAAATTAACATTTAATTACTGAAAAACATACAACTTGTCTTAAAATTAAGGTATTGATATATTTTCTCAATACATAAATAAAAATTGATATTGGTTTCGTAAATAATAGTCCAAATAAAAAATATTAGGACGGAAACAATGATATGTATAAATTCTAAACTTTAGAAGAACATCGTCCCAAATACATATCGCAAAACAATAATGTTTAGTTAGTGCTCAAATAAACAATTGTCATTCTATATGAATATATGTCTTTCAAATAATTAATAATGACTTTCAGATTTTGTATCAAAAAAATATTTTCTATCAATTCATTACACTGTGGTACACCAAAATGTATCCTCGATGAAAACAGCATAATTTTGACCCGCTAACTCGAATGGCATTAAACGTTTTTTCGCGTTTTCGAGATATTTAGCCACTGAATTTGCTGGGTAAACAAAGAAATTAGTAAATTCAGACAAAATTTTAATATATAAGGCTACGAAATAGATGGAACACGGAAACAATTAAAGGGGAGACTTCAAGTAGTATTTCTCCCAAACCACCAGACACCCCAGCTCATCGCCTTAAAACTGAAAATCCACCTTCAAAAACAATAATATATCAGTAGTCGTAAAAATCGATGGATTTTTTGGGCGATGTATTCGACCAACATTTTCCTATATAAAAAACCACTATGTATTTTTACCCTATGGATTTTTATGAACTCGTACATCTTATTTATACAAAAGTTTGCTGGGTAAAAAAGGGTTAATAAATTCTGGCACAATATTAGCATGGAATGCTTCGAAATAAAAGTTCCATGTCCCCATCCAAAATGAAGCTCCTTTTGTCTTATGATTGTATCCAATGTAACTTTGTAGTCTTTTTCCGTCACTGAGCAGGACTATTAAACAACTGCACACATTTCTCCTATTAGACTGGACCAGAGCTTCTCAAGTGGTGGTCCGCGGCCCACTGGGGGTCCGTAGCGATGTATCAGGAGGGCCCTGACGCCTTGATGAAACTAATGCACATTACATTTTTTGATTGAAAATAATGCACATAACATGTTTTTATTAAAAACAAGTAAAAAGGTTTCAGTCGGGTAAACCGACTAAGGTATACCCTCACTTGCGTGTTAGGTACCAGAAGGGGTTTATCAAATACATCTATTTTTCGCTGAATACTAGATACTTTAAATATATCTATAGTATACCCTCACTTGTGTGTTAGGTACCAGAAGGGGTTTATCAAATACATCTATTTTTCGCTGAATACTAGATACTTTAAATACATTGCACTGTGCATCAATACACTGTGCATCAAGAAAATCTTTCCCGATCGAGATCAATTGGACATGATAGTACAACACTAGTATCAAAACCCCCAAAGAGTTTTTTTGAAGTTAGCTCGAGTTTTCGTTTTATAGCCCTTTGAATTTAGGGTATTTTTAGTCAGATATCCAGACTGCTTCTATATATGGGCAAAAGTGCACTGTATCGGGCACATGTCGAAACAAACAAAAAACACCACAACATTCGGATGTTGTTGATGATCCAAAAATTCATAAAAAAGCACAGTGGAGCAAAGGGCCCTGGAACCTTGACCACCAAAAAAAGGACCTAAGGCCCACAAATATACGACATGGTACCCAAATGAAAGTAAATTGCTCAGGATTTCAAAAAGAAAGTAAAAATCCAGTCGCGTTTGGGGTCTTAAAATATGAACTCCCCAACAAAAGTGCCTGGAGGTTCAAAATCACATAAAGTATAAAAAATAATAAAATGAAATATTTGAGGTCTCAAATTTTTAATTTCAATTGTTTAATATACGAGGTATGTTCAAAAAATATCGCATTGTATGCATAGATTCACTCCATTGGATTACATATAAAAATATTAGAGCATTTTTTTATCTCTAGGGGACTTATTTGGGCCTCCTAATTTTAAGACCGGGTCAAAGCGACTGGATTTTTCTTCTTTTTTGGAATCTTGTTGACATTTCCTTTCAATTGAGTAAAATTTCGCCTATCTGTGGGCTTTAGGTAATTTTTGAAGGCACTAGGGCCCCATGGCCCATTGGGAGTCACTACGGAGCCGGTAAAACAAAAAGGGCTATAAAACAAAAATTCGAGCTAATTTTGCAAAACCCTTTGGACCTTTTTATTATACTAGTGGTGTACTATCATGTACAATTGGTATCGTTCGGGAAGATTTGATGACCAAAAATTTGTTGCACAGTGTAATAAGCGTTTATGTGCACTGGTATATTAACGCTATGAGCTGTACAAAGGTGGTTTATTTTGGCCATTTTTTGGGAGGTAAAAAAACAGGCACTTCAAAAGTGTGGAAAATTTTGTAGTGTTTTTGTGCATTGGTATTCAAGCTATAAGCTTTTCGCTTTCTGTACACTTTCTGTACCTTTGTGTGGTAGTTACAAAAGAGGCGTGGCAACAATGCCCATTTTTCGCTGCGCTGTTAAAAATTTCAAGTACTTTTATGCACATTTTTTTTAAGTTTATAGCGACAGATAAACTATAACTATGCGTGGAATTGCAGAAAATTTGGATACGTAGTATAGAAGTTATAAGAGAATCAATATTTCAATAAATTTTAACCCTTTGTAAGGGAGCTACTAGAAGGAGTGGACCAATATGGCCCATAGAAAAAAACATTGCTCAATACACTTAAAATGGCCCAAAACGGATTTCCGCTGAAAATACTTGGGGTCTTAGGTCACTCCTTCGATGAGATACACTTTTTGTTCGTGGCAAATGGTACATACCCTCGTCGCACTAAAGTGAGGGTATAAAAATCGATCTATTAGAGGCTCGGAAACATTGAATTTTATGGTTATTTCGAGTCTGAAAAAAATGTTGCCCGTCGACGCGAAATTCTGAAAAATAATTGCCCTTTTTATGTGGAACTGATGTAGTCCCTCGAAGCCCACCAAAAAACGTCTAACCTATGTATACCGAAACAAAACAAACAAAAAGTTCAAAATAACTCAAAATGTCACACACATTTCCACCATCATTATAATAAAATAGAAAAACAAAATTTTAAATAACTATACCCTCACTTTAGTGATACGAGTATATACCCAGCAAAAAAAGAGCATCCAAAGAAGCAATAAAAATCCCCAACTTTAGTTGTTCTAATTTGGATTTTCACCAATGAATTTAACAAGGGGTTGTCGCGCCGGGGAAGTACTTCTTTGTCACCACTTTTGCACAACGCCTTTTAAAGCACTGTAAGATTTGCTTTTTTGGTGTTGTATTTATTTCATGAATGTATGTCGTTCTTATTAACATCTTTGGGTCCAGAGATCTCTTATTTTAAAGGAATACAAATGTTGACATGGGAAGGGAACGTATAAATAATATACTATTGGCCAAAGAGATAAAGGATCATATATATGTAAGTATGTTTAGGACATTTGATGATGTTTGTAATCTGCATGTTGTAGCTGGCTCTTGAAAAGTGTGACCGAATGACATTTTCGCAAATGATCAAAATTCTCACTAATAAAAATGTATATTTATTTTACACTGTAATACATAGCACATTTGTGCGGCGCTATATATTTTCCCGGTTCAGATAGTAGTAAAGTACCACAGTGTGGTACAGTAAGTATGGTATATTTAATTACCATAATTTCTTTTAAAATTATTTAAATATAACCTACACCACACTGTTGTACAATTTATTATAATGTTATGCATTTGTTTCTAACACCCAAAATGAGAAGAGATATATAGAACAATCGTTAATTATACCAACCGACTTAGAATCACTTTCTGTCTGTGCATGCATTCTTGTAATCAATGTGCAGGTCACAAATATAGTCCGATCTCAAAGAAATTTTGCACATATCTTTATTTTGGGTCAAGACAATTCGTATTGAAATTGAAAGACAATCCGTATTTTGATATAGGTCCTGTTTCTGTAACTTATTTTCTTTCTTTTGAATATCAGTTTAGAACCAGATATCTTAATATATATGAATGGAATGTGCCTTTGATTTAGCTTATACCCTCTATAGAAGATGTAATTTCCTTTAGATATCCATGAAATTTGGTAAAGAGTATCTTATTTTAAGAGTTAATATCTGTGTGAACAATATCGGTTCAAATTTACATATAGCCCCACATAGTCGCATGGATGTGTTCCTTCCGATTTGGCATCTAAGCTCCATAGAAACCATATTTTAGTCAAATGTACTATATTTTGCACAAAGGATTTTTTAATCCGAGAATAAACGGTCACTAGAAGAAAATCAGCATACTTTGAAATGACTTTATGTTATTTTAATCGACTATGAAAAGGTCGACTTTTAGGTCCGATAAATCGATTGGTTGATGAAAAAGTCGACTAGCTTCCAGAACCATTCACTAATTCTGATATAGCCGCCATATAAATATATATTTCTTCCCTCTAGAACTATAGAAGCAGTATTTTACATATATTTCATAGCCCATATATATGTGTTCCTTCCGATCTGGAGTTTTATCACTCCAGAAGCTTTATATTACATCCAATCGTTTTGAAATTATGCATTCTAGGGTTATTAATTTATATTCCGAAATTACATTTTAGTTAGTTATTTAGAAGAACTTCATTAAATGCCGAAAAAATGTTAATACTTATGATTTGGAAGTACTTATAATGTTATTCCTTTGGAAGTACTTCTTTTATTTTTTGCTGGGTATACATAGTATATATCATTTGCTACGGACCAAAAGTGTAACACATCGAAGGAGTGACCTAAGACCCTAAGTATGTTCGGCGGATATCCGTTTTCGGTCATTTTAAGTCGAATGAGCACTGTCCGTCCGTCCGTCTGTCTGTCTGCTGCCTGGTGCGAACGATAACCCCCGAAAGGAATAACGATTGACTTCAAATTTGGTATGTGGAAATACTATTTTTTCTATCTCCGGCTAAGTTCAAAGATGGGCCATATTGATCCTGGTGCGAACGATAACTCTCGAAAGGAATAACGATTGACTTCAAATTTGGTATGTGGCAATATTTGATCCAATCCTTCTAGTACCTCCCCACAAAGGATTAAAATGTGGTGAAATAATGATTCTTTAATAACTTCTATACTACTTATTCGAATTTTCTGAAATTTCATACATAGTATTAATTTATTAGTCGCTAGCACCTCGAGAAAAATGGACGAAGTTTTCACGCTTCTTTTGGTACCTCCAACACAAATGCACTATTTTGCACGAAAAGTTAACAGCTTATAAAATGTATACCTGTTCATAAAAACACTTAAAATATTGTCCAGCGTACTTCTTTTATAGTACCTACAGTCCAGTGAAACGTGGGCGTTATTGTCACGCCCCTTTTGGAATCTCTCACACAAAGGTACCATTTTGCACCAAAAGATAACAGCTTATAACAAAAATACCAGTGTATAAGAATACTTGAAATTTTGTACAGTGTAATGCTTTTTTAGTATCTACAGTCCAAAGAAAAATGTAAGTTATTGCAACGCCCCTTTTTGTACCTCCCACACAACGGTACCATTTTGCACAAAAAGTTATGAGCTTATAGCGTGAGTACCAATGCTCGAAAATACCACCACATTGTGCGTAGTGTAACGCTTTTGATGTACCTGTAGCCCTGTAAAAAATTGTCTATATCACCACGACCCTTTTTGCAACTCCCACACAAAATGGCAAATCATACCAAATTTTACTAGCTCATAACGTTAATATTCCAGTTCATATAAACTCTTATAATTCGGCACAGTACAATGTATTTAAAGTATCTACAGCTCAGCGAAAAATATGTGTATTTGTTACATCCCTTCTGGTACCACCCACACAAATTGTCAGAATAATTCGTGTAATATTCAATATTATATTACTCACAAGTGAGGGTATGTATGCCTTAGTCGGTTTACCCGACTGAAACATTCTTACTTGCTCAAATTTAATTTCCCGTAAATCGCATTGTAACGTAGATGTAGATGCTGGTTAAAAATATGACGTATAAAATCGGAAATTCGTTTTTTTAATAATATCTAATGTTTATTGCTATTATTTTCACAATTTTTGTTTTTTTTTTTGGGGTGAACGGAGCATTCAAAATCTTGGAAGTGGGCCGTGACACAACACTTGGTGAGAAGCTCTGGACTAAACCTATATAGGAAATGGTATTATGGTATTTAGTATGAACTATTTAAGGAACATTCCTAAAGAAAACTAAGGTAATCTTTAATTTGTGTGGGAGGTATGGAAATACGCACAAACAGTGAAGGATATTAAATCCTTTGATCCGGCTCTGCCTTCGGGTAGTTGCTCACATAATAATCCTATATATACCCACACTTATATTTATTTGCTCTACACGCAACCCACATGCCAGTGCAAATTTTTACATACTTATGTACAAGTATCGTACGTGCAAAGTACATATCTTGTTCAAATTGTTCGTTTATATGTTGCATTTTCTGTCACTGTCGATGTGGCTGTTTTGCATGTTTTATTCCATTTGTTGCTTGTACTGGCATTGCTGCTGTTGTTACCCTGCAGACTTTGTTGTGGTAATTGTCCCCTCATCGATAGTGATGTAAATAATAAATTTCTGCTAGCCACATCGCAAGCTCAAAGTAGTGTATCATTACAACTGGTATTATTACGTAGTAATGTAGCTAGAACATTTGTTTTTTAGTGTACATTTCTTTGAACTTCTTCATAAAGAGAAATAAACGCAGCAAATATAAAAAATACTAATTTATGTAGAATAAAGGTTTGCAATAAAATTATGGGTATAATATTTTTATATCCGTCGTCCACAATAAATAATTAAGATATTATTTATTTATATATAAATAAGATCGTTAGGTTTTTGTTACAAAATATTATAAATTTTATGTTAGTCCACACACTGCTTATATCTAGTTTAAGTCCACTGAAAATAGTTTTCATTTTTTTTCACCATGGTTGTAGAAACTAGAATTTAACGAATTCAACGAATTGGTCTGAAATTTGATATAATGAGTTTATTTGTACCCAAAACCATTTACATGCGATCCTAGATGGAGGGTATAAAAGTTTCGGCATGACCGAACTTAATACGTCTTTACTTGTTTTTATATTGGATATTCATACTTCTGTTATCATTTATTTAATTAAAAAATGTCTGATTAACAAATAAGTTAATATAACAATTTAAAACTATCTGTGGAAAAACTTTGTTCGTTTTCATTAGTCAGTGATTTTCAACATTGATTAAAAACTTAATTTATTAACTAATTAATACTTGCTTGAATATAGCACAATTTTTTTTTTAATTAAAAAACTCTTTTATTGGATTTTTGTTATTTGTAGTCACCGAAAAATGTAAAAGCAATTACACCGGAGTATCCCTATCCATCTGCATATTTAATTTCCCAGTTAAATAATGGGTGATCCATTTCGAGGTACCCTACTTTTTAAAAAAAAAACACAGAAAATTCAAATTGAATGGGGAATGTTTATTACCATTTAAAAGAACATTCTTTGGCATTTATTTTTTGAAGATTAGATAAGTCTATCAAATGTTGGCCGCGGCTATGTCTCAGATGGTCCATCCGTAGAGTCAAATTTTCGATGACTCTTTCGAGCATTTCGACTGGTAACTGGCGAACGACACGCGTGATGTTTTGCTCCAAGGTCTGAATCGAAGCGGGTTTGTCCGCATAAACTTTAGACTTTACATATCCCCACAGGAAAAAGTCTTACGGTTTGATATCAGACGATCTTGGTGGCCAATCGACCGGACCAAAACGTGAAATTATCTGCTCACCGAAGTGTTCTCTCAATAAATCCATTGATTGATGCGATGTGTGCGAAGTGGCGCCGTCTTGTTGAAACCAAATGTCGCCGAGATCACGAGCTTCAATTTCAGGCATCAAATAGTCGGTTATCATGGCACGATAACGGTCGCCATTGACGGTTACGTTCTCACCGGCATCATTTTTGAAGAAATATGGACCGATGGCTCCCGTACATCGGATCGGGAATCGGTCAATGGCAAAAAGATAGCACTTAACGAGAGCTAAAATATTGCTCATGGGTGTCAAGGTCGTGGGTCGACTGGAAAGTGTTTTTTTTGGATTTAAAAAAATGAACTTAGCGCAATTGGCGAACGATTATTTTGATAATAAATCTGAATAATTTGTAAACGTTGTTCAGGCGTAAGTCTTTCCCTGATGAAATAACATGACACGACTCACACGTGATCTGTCAAAAAAAGGTTATTGAAAAAAGTATCTCTACTTAGATCACCCATTATAAAAAAAACACGCCAAGTATTGTATTTACAAACACTGCTTGAACGTGAAACCAATTGGATATGGTAGCGTACAAAAGTTTATACATATACATCTCGTAGATTTGCATGCGTGTTTTTTATGTTGCTTCAGCCAAAATCAACTACTTAAATGAGAGTGGTTAAGAGGGTAATTTTATGGTGCTCTATAATTATTCGGCCTCCAACTATAAGAAATATTTGTACCAAATTTGAAGAACCCAGCTCCATTATTTCGGACTGTAGCGTTATTCAACTGACAGACCGACGGATGGACATGCCTAAATCGTCTTAGAATTTCACGACGATCCAGAATATATATACTTTATTGAGTCTCGGATCAATATTTCAAGGTGTTGCAGATGGAATGACAAAGTTAGTATACCCGCAATCTATGGTGGAGGGTATAAAAATATATAAGATAAATTATAAGTATAATATGGATTCAATGAAAAGTCTATATGTTTTGAGTCCATCATGTCTCCAACTTGTGATTTTCATGGTAAATTTTTAAAAGTCTTAAAATTTCGTGCGGAAAAAAACTGATATAAACTGATACTTTCCATGATATTTGAGGATTAAAGAATATGTTTTCTGTGTTTTGATATCCTTTCACCACAAACGATAATTTTGATAAAAATCCCTAATATAGGTAACATAGAACATCTGTACTACAAGAACTACTACGAATTTTTACACAAAAAACGTCACGAAAGTCTAGGATCATTTTTTGCGCCAAATTTAGGTTAAGTTGTTCTTTCACAAGATAATAGTGAAGTGAAGCATTCATCCGTCTTTGATGAAGCGCTATTATTAGCTCAATCTTGCCACTTTTAGTAGTCAATAATTGGCAACACTAACCAAAAACTGTTCCAAATAAGCAAGGAAAAAAGCTTTCTAAAGCGAAGGACAACTAAATTGGTGGTAAAATATCGGTAAATGTATGCGTAGAAGTTTATTTATTTCAAACTGTGGTTGTGAGGGACATAACACCGTCAGCATTCGCATCCATATCCGAATCTGCATACACACGGAGTTTGTAGTGACAGTGTGAGTGCCATTGGAGATTGGAGTTACTCTTGCTCGTATCCGCATTTCTAAGTGAAAATAGTGAAATATCCATTTGCAATTCTTACGACATTGGGAGGTGGTGGAAACACTGCGGTTGTAATAAATATTCTTTGGCCAATTAATATCGTGTTTACGATATGTGCCCGTATACTCGTGTATGAATCCGTGCATATAGGTGCATTTGTCTATTCAAATACATGTATTTTGAAAACATGTAAAGCATTTTGAATTATATATGGCAGAGAATAAAAAAATTATCTGCATGCAATTGACAATCGGTTGTCGGTGTGCAATTCTATTCAGGTTGTGCTGTCCAGCTAAAACGCAAATAAAATGCAGCAGCATATCGCAAAATCGTTCGTAAAGTTAGCTGTTATGCCGCAACACATGTTTTCCCATCGTCCTTTATCAATGTGCACATAACGTGTGTATATTTGTACTTACAACCTACCCCATATAAAGTTTAAATATATGTATATGGGAATTTGATCTCAAGTGAATGACCTGAAACCGATGTCCGCTGATGAAACTCGCACCAAGTTAGTTCTATTGGATAGTAGTTATGACAAAAAATTTCAACGAGGTCGGTTAAGCACTCCGAGAGTTTCCATATTAAGTGATCACAATTTTATGGTGATTTCGTTTCTGAAAAATAATGTCACCTCAACATGTTGCGACATTTTAAAAATCCCCCCTGTACCCTCTGCTAATTTCGCATTTTGCATGCGCACAATCGAACAAAAACCATGCGGTGAGTAAAACCCATACCTACATTATTGCGCAGCCATTTGGTAGTGCATTAAGCATGTACGCTTTCATTTAGGTTTGGTTCTGAAGTCTGCTTTTTGACAGTGCAACACACCACACCGTGGACTGGGCTGAGTATGGATAATGCGATATTTTCGCATTTGCGGAGTGTAATAATTTTACAAACAAAATCAAAACCCTTTCATACGGCTGCACCATTTAATTTAAAAATACGGTTTCAGTGTAAAATGTAGGAACAATTTTAGATTTTGTTGCACAAACGAAATCACCATAAAAAATTTTCACTTCATAAATCTGGGAATACGTAATAATACACGTATACGAGCCCTCTTTCTAATTATAAATCTCTTCTTGCGCGGTCGGCCTTCGGCATTTCGTTTGCAACACCTTGAAATATTGATCTGTGATCGTAGTGAAATTCTAAGACGATTTAGCCATGTCCGTCTGTCTGTCCGTTCGTCTGTGTTGAAAACACGCTACAGTCCATAATAATAGAGCAGTGGATCAAATTTGGTATAAATACTTCTTATAGTTGCAGGTCGTGGGTTTGCAAATGGGCCATATCGGCCAATGTTTTGATATAGCTTCCCTATAGAGGTCACTCCAAAATAGATACAACATTTTTAAAGCTATTTATCAGAAACTTTGCAGTTTGTATTCTATGTATTTTGACAAGAATTCATCACAGCAAAATTTTACTAATCGGTTCATATTTTGTTACAGTCACGCTATAGAGGTCGCTCCAAAATATACTTGTTTAAGCCATAAATACCACATTTCTGAGCATTTTAACTGAATCTTCGCAGTTTGTATTTAATTTAGACAAGAATTTAACACAGTACACATTTTTTAAATCAGTTCATATTTTGTTATATAGTCCACCAATAGATGCCGCTCCCAAAAAGTCTTATTGAAGCCATTAATACTACATTTTCTAAGAAATTTAGCTGAAACTTTGCAGTTTGTATTATATTTTGGCAAGAATCATTTTTTTTGTTGTAGTCCCCGTGTAATTGTAGCTGTCAAATATGTTATTTTAAGCCATAAATACCGCATTTTTCAGGTAAAGAGTTTGGCCAAATAATTTCCGGAATGAATTGGATGGTTCATTTTTTTTAATAATTTGCTTAAACAAAGAAGATCGTTCAGATTTGCACCGTATCCAAAGATTTATCCAGTAATAGAATTGAATGCAATCCATGGGGAGGGTATATAAGATTCGGCATGGCCGAACTTAACCCGTTTACTTGTTATATCTTATTTTAAGCCAAACTATCCTCTAAAATATAGCCAAGTTCCACGACGGTCTTTTTTGTCATGCTCGAGTAATAATTAATTTTTATGACAAATTGATGCTAATGCTGCATTAGTCCAAAATTGCCTTTTGTATTTAGAAAATTTTGTTTTTCTTCAATCAAATTTTCAAAACGTACAAATTTTCTTTTAATAGCTTTCTGGTAACTTAGTGGGGTGCGACTTGTTTATCTGTCAAAATAAAGGTTAAGTACCTTGAAATAACTATTTATACCCTACACCACACTGTGGTACAGGGTATTATGACTTTGTGCATTTGTTTGTAACACCCAAAAGGAGAAGAGATAGATCCATTGTTTATTATACCGATCGACTTGTAATCACTTTCTGAGTCGATTTAGCTATGTCCGTCTGTAGATGTATTCTTGTAATCAAAGTACAGGTCGCAATTATGGCCCGATCTTGACGAAACTTTACACATATCTTTTTTTGGCCCAAGGACGATCCCTATTTAATTTGGTAAAAATCGGTTCAGATTTGGATATAGCCCCCATATATATGTTAGCCCCGATTTGACATGTAAGCGCTGTAAAAACTTTATTTTATATCCGATCAGTATGAAATTCAGCAGAAAGAGGTCTCTTATTATATTAATGAACACTGTTAAAATTGGAAGAAATCGGTTCAGATTTAGATATAGACCCCATATATACGTTACCCCAGATTTCACATGTAAGCGCCGTAAAAAATTTATTTTATAACCGATCAGTGTGAAATTCGGCAAAAACAGGTTTCTTTCTACATGAAGGAATACTGCCAAATTCGGAGAAACTCGGTTTAGATTTAGATATAACACCCACATATATGTTACCTCCGATTTGACCTGTAAGCGCTGTAAAAACTGTATTTTATATCCGATCAGTGCGAAATTCGACAGAAGGAGATCTTTTTACATGAATGAGTATTCAGGGAAGATCGGGTCAGATTTATATTGAAGCTCCATATATATGTTCCTCCTGATTTGGTATCAAACCGCTATAGAAGTTGTATTTTACTTCCGATCATTAAAATTTTCCAGAAAGATGTTTCTCAATTTAGGAACGAATATTGCTTAATTTAGCGATTATCGTTTCAGAATTAGGTAATATGTTTCTACCCATTTACCAATTATTCCAAATTATTATGGCAATGACTGCGATTGCCAGGTCGTCCGCATATGCCACGACCTTGCAGCCACAACGTTCTAGATCTAGTAGGATTTCATTCACCGCTAGGTTTCAAATTAGTGGAGACAGTACTCCTCCTTGTGGGGTCCCTCTGTTTACAAATCTTGTTAGAGTGCTATGCGTCTTCTGTTGAGTAGTCTTTGAATTAGTCTAATCAAGCTAAAGTTCCCTTTAGATGTGACAATGCCGCGATTATCCAGGGCATAACGTACTTTAACATTTTCTGCATTTCTGCTGGAGTGATGCCGTCTGGTCCAGGTAACTTGAAGGGCTCAAAGCTGTTTATAGCCCAGCTTATTCTAGATCTCTCAGTCAACAAGCTAGCGACACTTGCACTCTTGTTGGTCCTGTTGATCCTCGGGCTCTTTTTATGAGTTCCCCGGGAAATGTGTGTCGAGCAGTACACATAGCGATTGCTCGCTGTTTTTTGTCCAGTTGTTTGCCTCATCCTGCAAATACCCCACTGTACAAGGAGATGTGGATAGTACCTTCCTCAGCCTGCGGGGTCGGAGACCTTTTCCACTTCGCCACAGAAGGAATACCAAGAGCGTCTTTGCGCCTTCCTAAGCTTCTTTTTATAGATCTTGAGTTGCCCTTTATATGCATCCCAATCATTAAAGTCTCCAGTAGATTTCGCCTTGTTGAATAGCTTGTTGCAGGTCTTTTTCCTTGCCGTTAGCTCAGAAGTCCACCATTGAGGTTCAGTTTCACCCTTGTACCTTGTTTTTTGACAGGCTTCTTCAAGGGAACTATTGAATGATGTGGTGATATGCTCGACCAGATTATCCAGACCGGCTTTGTCATTCGTTTCATAAACAGGTTTAGAGTTGAGGACCTTTTTAAGATTCTTCTCATACAGGTGCCACTTTGTCTTCCTCACATTTCTGTGGACAGCAGGTTTAGGCACTTTTTCAGCGAGTTTGAACTCTATATAATGGTGATCTGAGAATGAGTGGTCGTCCAGTACATTCCACCAAATAATTTTGTCTGACACCCGGTCAGTAGCAAACGTTACGTCTAGTACTTCTTGCCTGTCTTTAATTGTAAAGGTCGGTTTATTGCCAATGTAATATAGGTTGGTAGTTAGAATAAAG
Source organism: Eudasyphora cyanicolor (assembly GCA_963930755.1). Classification (NCBI taxonomy): domain Eukaryota; kingdom Metazoa; phylum Arthropoda; class Insecta; order Diptera; family Muscidae; genus Eudasyphora; species Eudasyphora cyanicolor. The sequence continues at coordinate 101,197,172 of OZ005737.1, forward strand.
TCATGAAGCGAATCACCCCTATTGTTTATATCCGTACTACCCCAGATAGTATGATGAGCGTTCGTGTCTGCGCCAATAATCAGCTCGAGCTCGTCAGACGTTGCTCCTTCTACTACTTCCCTGAAGAGAGCTGTCGGTATTGCAGCTTATAAGGAATGTAACTGGAGACCACACAGTATATGCGATTTCCGATCTCCAGACTAGCAGCTGTTTGGTCTTTACCACTTAAATTAGCCAGGAGAAAGATACATAGATCTTTCCTGGCCAAAATGCAAGTTCTTGGAGTGCCTTCACAGTTGGCCACAAGCAGTTTAAAGTTTGGTGTCTTGATACCGCACACCCGTCCTCCTACTACATAGGGCTCCTGGATCAGGACGATGTCTACTGCACCCAGGCGCAGCAATAGAGCCGCTGAGGCTGCTTTAGCGTGATTGAGGTTAATCTGTAGAATTCTTACCGTCATTAATCGACAGATTGACATCCACCCCGACAAGGGTGTTATCGAACTCTTCGTCCGTATCATCGGGGAGCATGTCATCCGCCAGATCTTAGAGAATGACGTTACAGATCTTCTGTTAGAGTTAGAGTCACCAGAAGTAATGGTCGTGTGGACCTCCGCACTTCCAGAAAGCCTTGTATCAACCACGTCGACGACTCGCCTTCCGCAGTGAGAGCTATATCCTGATTGTATACCTTCAAGACTATAGTCTTGAAACCACATTGCAGGGTTGCACTTGCACTTTGTATATGGGAGGTGGATTCCGCGTTAAGGATCAAATTCACCTGTCGCTTTTTACCATCCGCCTCACCCACCTTGCTAATTCTTCAATTATGGGTCGGCAGACCAGGAGTGGAATCTTTTATTATCTCTAGTAAAATTCAATTCTGAACCACAGTGCGGCGGCGGAACTATGTAGAAGTGCTAATAAATTAAAATCGAAGCTTGAAAGATTTCCGAAACATTTTTCACATTTTTTTATAAGGGAAACTTTTCCCCAAAAAGAGTAGAGTTTAGTGTCGCTAAGACGGAGTAAATTCCACACATTTATAATCAAGTCGAGGTCACATTCAACAAGCTTAGGGTATTTCTCAACAAGTGGCAATATTGAGAAATCTGAATTGGAAAGCACGTTTTCGGGGCTATGATATTTAACAAATTTAAACTTTCATTTTTAAAATCGATTCACTTTTCTATTTGACTTAGCAATTCGATGTAAAATCCAAAACAGCTGATTTTACTTCTGTTTTTCTGATTGAATTAAATCATTTTGAATGTAATTTTCCGCCTTTGATCCAATGAATATTTTGGAATAGCGAAAGTGATTGATTTTATTTTTGTAGTCAATGTCTATGATCCCGTTCTTTTTTATGAAATTGCTTAATTTTAGAAGAAAATTAGATTTTCTGCTTGTATATACTTATAGGCAGCGCAAACGTGATCTTTCCGCTTGAATTTCATTGTTCAAATTATTAATAACAAGAAGAATATATGTTACAAAGAAAAAATAGAATTTAACCCTGCTTGTCATTTCTTCTTCAATGCCACCAGCACAAATTCCTTATACTTCATAGTAGCACCAAATAAAATACAATTTTACACAATCGTATTGCTCAAAAATTATTCAAATAATACCCTCGAGTGAATGCCACTGTGTATTGCTTATATCGAACATTTTATGTAAAATAATTCTAGTTTTACAACTACATCCATAATCTGCCCAAATTTGGTCCGAAATGCCCAAAACGGCAACACTGGTTGAAGCGGATGGGACTACTAGCAGCGGATCAACATACAAACTTCCAGATCGCAGCAAGCGTCGACTGTTTGTAAGTTGCCCGCTGGTGGTAGCTGTAACCAGGGCTGTTGAGTCGGAGTCTGGGAAATTTACCAGGAGTCGGAGTCCGGAGTCGGAGTCCGGAGTCGGAGTCCGGAGTCGGAGTCCGGAGTCGGAGTCCGGAGTCGAAAAATGCTGGTCCACTTCGACTCCGAGATCAACAAATTTTAGGAAAACAATTTGTTAAAAAAGAAGGATAAAATATACGAAGCTTTTAACCAAATATCTAAGTATGCCAAAAATATGTATAAAGTTAACCAAACTATCGAGTTTTTATGTAAAACTGTTTTAGGAAAGCTCTTATTATATTTAGCCAACAAAATAAGTATTTTTGCAAGACTATACACTATTCCTAAGCGATTATAAAACAAATAAGGAAAGGCCGAGCGAAGCCAACTATGTGATACCGTACAACACCTTGTTAGAGCAGAATAAGCTCAGATATTGTAAATATAAATATGAGATAATTACATTATAAATCTAAATATAAACAGAATTTGTTAAAATTCGAGAATATGCGTTCTTGGATAAATAAATTCTAACCAATAAATTAAAAAAATGATTGAATGTGAAATACAGCTTCTATAGCGTTACAAGACCAAATCTAAAGAAATATTTATATCTGCGGGCAATATCGAACTCAACCGATTTGCACCAATTCCAATAGGTTTCCTCCCTTGTGTGAAAGAGGTCTTATTGTCAAATTATACCAGGATCGTAGTGAAATTTTGACCTGTACTTGACGAACAATATTAGATGGACAGACGGACAGCTAGTGATTTTTAGTAGAACGGTGTATTTTAAGGTGTGTCTAGCTGTAGTATGTTTTACAAATCTGCCAAAAAACAAATTTATAACCTCCTGTACCATATTGTGGTTTAGGGTGTAATAACTAACGAATAAACTGGTTGCCTGAAGCGAACCTAGTTTCCAAAAATTGCGGTATATTAAAACAGAGGCAGTGATTAGTGAAAATTTTATCATGATTCCATGTTGAAAGAATTGTCATATTAGTTGCAACTTGCAAGTCCAGCGTCGATAAATAAATAATACAATTTTATTTAATTACTGGTATTGAATATCTACTTTTATGTGTTTTTTTTAACAAAGCTATATCTTAGCTGCAATAACATGAACTCACGTCTTAGTAGTAATATAATTTCAGAAATTTATGTTATTTAACTGCCGGAGTCGGAGCTGGAGTCGGAGTCGAATGATTTTAAAATTCGACTCCGGAAGTCGGAGTCGAGTAGTTTTGGCTCGAACCACAGCCCTGGCTGTAACTGTAAATAGTTGTAGGTTGGAAAACGACAGCCTCTCTTCTTGTTACTTCCCTCTCTTCAACTGAGTTGTGAAAAGTCTTTGTTCATTCTTATTTTGCAGTTTTTTTAAATAAAGAATAAGATTTAATACGGAAAACGAAGACGTTTTATTCTAAAAGGAAAAACCTCTCTATAAAATTGGTGCTCAGCTCGCTACATGATTTCATTTATGGGGTGTACATATTGTGAATATTACTAATATCAGTTTTTCATCCCATTGGCGGTTTCAACTATATCTTACAAGATATTTCGAAAAAAGTGTTCCCAAAAATTAAAAAATAGAAATTTCGAAAAACCCTCCCAGCGTTATTTATGGAAAACGATTATCTAATGAAATAATTTTGGTTTTTGATTTCAGATGATCCATCACAGGGTAATGATGGACACCGCAAATCAACTATTTTCCGAGACGCTTTCAAAATATTGCTGCCATTGCCATATTTTTTAGTATTAATTCATGAAAGTTATGCTTTGATAATAATAATATCGGTTTTCATAACAATTTCACAATAAGTTTTTTAATTTCGCAAAAAAAAATATTTTTGCGAATTTTTTATTTTCTGGTCAAAATGGATTCAAATTCAACACTAAATACGACTTAACTTGGTGCAAGTATCATTCCGATCAGAAGACATCGCTTTTAAAAATTGACTCACATGACAGGAAATCTCCCATATATGGGTATATAGGGATTACATCTAACTCTGAACCGATTTCTTTAAATTTTGCAGCGTTTATTCGTCGAGCAAGGAACTATAAAATAATATTTATATAGCGCATTGATGCCAAATCCGAAGGAATACATATATGTGGGCTATATCTAAATTTGAACCAATTTCCATTAAATTTAGTAGTCTTTATTAAGTAGTCCTTATTTAAAGTCAAATCGGAATGAATGAATATATATATGAGGGCCATATCTAAAGCTGAACCGATTTCCGCCTTGTTTAGTAGTTTTTATTAGTGGCAGAAGAGAGTTTTCTCTGCCAATTTTTACCGCGATCTGGTGGAAAATACAGCTTTTATAGTTCTCAGAAGCCATATCGGCTGGAACATATACTAGTATATGGGGCTATATATAAATCTGAACCGATTTGAATTAAATTGAATATGGTGTAAAATAAAATGGATCTTGTGTAAAATACAGCTTCTATAGCGCTTAGATACCAAATCAAAAGAAACGTATATCTGGGCGCTTTATCTAAATCTGAACCGCTTTTCTTCAAACTTACTATTAACTCTTCTTGTATAATTTTTCTCCCCTTTGCTGAATTTCATATAGATCGCTTAAAAAATGAGGTTTCAATTTCAATAGGGATCGGCCCTGGGCTAAAAAAGTGCGCCATGCTAAATTTAATCACAATCGATAATAACGAACTGCACTTTGATTACAATGACGGACGGATATGGTTATATCGACTGAGGAAGTGTGTCCAAGTCGAACGGTATAAAGGAATGGTCTAACTCTTCTCCCTTTGTGTGTTACAAACAAATGTTTGTGCATTGTGCCCATAACTGGCCCATAAAACTGAATGCAAAGCTTTCAAATGAAGTATGTTCCAAGTGCTGAGAAGTGAAAACAACTTTTTAGATATTATGCTCCAGAATTGTCATCAAGAACAACAACATTTCCTTTAATACATTCTTAAAATCTTAAAAATCAAAAGAAGACCTTTCTCAAACTTAGTTCAACGCGAAGTTTTTTAAAATGCCTACATTTTCATTTTTTTAAACTAAATCTGTAATTATTTTAAGAATATAAAACAACACATCCCAGTCTGCTTTTTTGGGACTTTATTAGACTGCATTTTTACATGAAACAAACAAATTTTTAGTTAACCCATTCCCCACGGACCATAAACAAAGCTTTTTTACATAATTTAAATTTGAAAGATTATATTTTTGTCATTTGTTCTGTTTAATCACGACGGGTGACAAAAACTGTTCCACCTACAAGAACAGATTCTAAAAAGATGCAAATGGTGACGAGAATTTGGCCGATATTTTGTTTCACACATAATTGTCATAGATTCATCTATCATAATAAGGAATATGAATATAATTCTCTGAAACTGTTTGTTTTATTTACAATTAACATCGTGCGTATGGACCATCGTCACAACTTTCAACGAAATTTTTTAATTGTTAGTCATAGGTGGCGAGCCGTATCGAGCATTTGGCCTTTATTTTGTTTCACACATAATTATCATAGATCCCTCTTGTACGCGTAGTACCAATTTTTAAAGTGATTTCCTTTTCTTGTGTTCACTGTTAATAACAAATAAATTTTTTACAAAAAAATAAAAATCGCACCATGCCGTTACGAGTATCAATGCAATAGAAGAAGCATATGTTTGTCATTTATTCCTAACTCCTATGAAAAAATCAAGGTCAGTTGATAGTCTGCGTTCAATAAACAACCGTGTTTTAAACAATGTTCAATTGATTTTAAATTGATAATTCTGAAAGCCGTTGCGTCTTTCTAGCTCTCTAATTCAGGATATAACGCTGGAAAACGACGATTTTACCCAAACTTCCTTTAGTCCTTGTCTGGGGAAAATATTTAATCCTTGACCGATTTTGAACAATTGTAATACCAATAACGTTGCAGGGCAATAACACATGTTTCTGCAAAATTCCAGCCACCTGACCTTGTCAGCCACCTTTCTACAGACATGCGAACATGGCTAGATCGTCTTATAATTTGAATTCTATTTCCGCCGGCTATAAATTTATTTTAAACCCATGTTTTCTTGGAGAAATATTCTTAAAATTTGCCGTAGATTTCATTTTTGCCTGACGGGTTCTTAATTTTTTTTTCCACTCATACAAATTCCACCCCTAATGTACACACGATTATCAGATCGGACAACGTTTGGTTTAGGTTTAGGCGCCATTGTCAGATGCATAAACTTCGCACATCTTACAATGTCTTACAATTCATTGACGATGACTTTTCTGCCAACGTTGCAGGCCACAAATTGTGAGTTCACTCGGTTGTAAGTTCACAGGGTGGCAGTTTTTCGCTATTTTCCTGACAATATTGAAAGATCTGACAAACGTGTGTACATAGCGTAATGTACGATGTTAATTGTGAGTCACACGTGGCAAGCTGTGGCGAGCATTAGGCCGATATTTTGTTTCACACATAATTGTCATAGATCCTTCTTTGATAAAAAAAATATTATGATAATTCTCTGAAAACTTTTAGTTTTATTTACAATTAACATTAATTAACATCGTGCTTTTAATATGCACCACCCGTTACCTTTGGAATGCATCCATCTTTGGCAAGGAAACGTGGTTGGCGGTCTGTAGCGCATCCATTTATTATCCCCTCACCTTAGAGAGGAGGGTATATATCATTTGCTACGAACCAAAAGTGTAACACATCGAAGGGATGACCTTGGACCCTAAGTATGTCTGTCTGCTGGCTGGTGCGCACGATAACTCTCGAAAGGAGTAACCGATTGACTTCAAATTTGGTATGTGGTAATATTTTTTTCTATCTACGGATAAGTTCGAAGATGTACAAAAATACTTGAAATTTAGTACAGTGTTATGCTTTTATATTGCCTACAGTCCAGGGAAAAATGGGCGTTGTTGCCCTTCTGGTAGCTCCCACACAAATTGACAGAATAATTCGTGTAATATTCAATATTACATTACCCACAAAGTGAGGGTATACCTTTGTCGGTTTACCCGACTGAAACTTTCTTACTTGTTTTCGAATACATTTAGCAGACAGAAGTAAAGTAAAATGGTACGATATACTCAATCTTTCTAATAACAAGTAAGAAAGTTTCAGTCGAGTAAACCGACTAAGGTATACCCTCACTTTGTGAGTAATGTAATATGGAATATTAAACGAATTATTCTGTCAATTTGTATGGGAGGTACCAAATACACCTATTTTTCGCTGAATAGTAGATTCTTTAAATACATTACACTGCGCCGAATTATAAACGTTTTTTGCACTGGTATATTAACGTTATGAAATATTAAATTTTGGTATGATTTGGCCAATTTGTGTGGGAGGTACAAAAAGGGGCTTGGTGATAACGGCCATTTTTTACAGGGCTATAGGGACTTCAAAAGCGTTACACTGTGCAAAATGTTGTTGCATTTTCGTGCATTGGTACTCATGCTGTGAGCTCTTAACTTTTTGTGCAAAATGGTACCTTTGTGTGGGAGGTACAAAAAGGGGCGTGGATATAGCGTCCATTTTTCACAGTGTAAAAGACACTATAAAAGCATTACACTGTAAAAAATTTCAAGTATTTTTATACACTGGTATTAATGTTATAAGCTGTTATCTTTTGGTGCAAAATGGTACCTTTGTGTAAGAGGTACCAAAAGGGGCGTGAATATGACACCCATTTTTCACTGGACTGTAGGCACTATGAAAGCATTACACTGTACAAAATTTCAAGTATTTTTATGTACTGGTATTAATGTTATAAGCTGTTAACTTTTGGTGCAAAATGGTGCATTTGTGTGGGAGGTACCAAAAGGGGCGTAGCAACATGGCCCATTTTTCTCGAATTGATAGCGACTAATAAACTAAATAAACTGGAATTTCAGAAGATTCGAATAAGTAGTATAGCAGTTATTAAAGATTTAATATTTCACAACATTTTAACACTTTGTGGGGGAGGTACTAGAAGGAGTGGACCAATATGGCCCATCTTCGAACTTAGCCCGAGATAGAAAAAAATATTACCACGTACCAAATTTGAAGTCAATCGGTTACTCCTTTCGAGAGTTATCGTGCGCACCAGCCAGCAGACAGACAGACACACAGACAGACAGATAGACAGACAGACGGATATTGCTCATTCGTCTTAAAATGACCCAAAACGAATATCCGCCGAACATACTTAGGGTCTTAGATCACTCCTTCGATGTGTTACACTTTTTATACCCTCACTTTAGTGTGACGAGGGTATATATCATTTGCTACGGAAAAAAGTGTAACACATCGAAGGAGTGATCTAAGACCCTAAGTATGTTCGGAGGAAATCCGTTTTGGGTCATTTTAAGTCGAATGAGCAATGTCCGTCCGTCTGTCTGTCTGTCTGTCTGTGTGTCTGCTGGCTGGTGCGCACGATAACTCTCGAAAGGAGTAACCGATTGACTTCAAATGTGGTATGTGGTAATATTTTTTCCTATCTCCGGCTAAGTTCGAAGATGGGCCATATTGGTCCACTCCTTCTAGTACCTCCCCCACAAAGGGTTAACATGTTGTGAAATATTGATTCTTTAATAACTACTATACTACTTATTCGAATCTTCTGAAATTCCACACATAGTATTAGTTTATTAGTCGCTATCAACTCGAGAAAAATAGGCGAAGTTGCCACGTCCCTTTAGGTACCTCCCACACAAATGCACCGTTTTGCACCAAAAATTAACAGCTTATAACATTAATAACGGTGTATAAAAATACTTGAAATTTTGCACAGTGGTTTTATATTGCCTACAGTCCAGAGAAAAATGGGCGTTGTTGCCACGCCCCTTTTGGTACATCCCACACAAAGGTACCATTTTGCACCAAAAGTTAACTGATTAACACTACAATAATACTTGAAATTTTGTACAGTATAATGTTTTTATAGTGCCTATAGTCCTGTGAAAAATGGGCGTTATCGCCACGCCCCTTTTTGTACCTCCTACACAAAATGGCCAAATCATACCACAATTTTATATCTCATAACGTTTATACCAGTGCACATAAACTCTTATAATTCGGCGCAGTGTAATGAATTTAAAGTATCTACTGTTCAGCGAAAAATAGGTGTATTTGTTAAACCCCTTCTGGTAGCTCCCACACAAATTGACAGAATAATTAGTGTAATATTCAATATTACATTACTCACAAAGTGAGGGTATACCTTAGTCGGTTTACCCGACTGAAACTTTCTTACTTGTTTTCGTAGCAAATGATATATACCCTCGTCACACTAAAGTGAGGGTATAAAAATGCATATTTAACTTCTAAAGAACGCGATTACATTCCATATGCATTACTTTATAATGCCGTTATCATGTTGCTTTAATGGTGATAGTATGAATAAGTATGAAACATCAAAATGTAAAGATTTAGCGGATTCTTCTATGAGTCTTGTTCGAAAAAGGCCTGCCACGCAGAAATCAAGCCTTTCGCAAATTATATAAATTGAAGACATTGCCTTATAAAGCATTGATCACGCCTTATGCAATAAAAGCTTTGAATATTCCTCTTCAGGGAATATTCCTAAGGTTAAAAAAATGAAAATAACAAATGCCTTAAAAGTAGCTATGATGAAAAACATCGCAGTACATTTTACGTAAGGTATAAATGTTGTACGATACTACGTTCTTTTGGGTACTTCGATTATTTCTAATAAAGTCCGTAATAATGATCCCGACGTTTTTGAATTTTATATTTTAGAATGAATGATAAACAATTGCCACTTCAAAGCATTTTCCCGGGAAATGATCTCAAACATTTGTTTAGATAACAAACTACGGTTATGCTTCTGGACAAAAATCTTATTTATCCTATTTTTACAAAAATGATCCTCATGAAAAAACATATATCACACATTTTCAATGCTATGATTGTAGAAACGAATACAACCCTATTTACAAGTGTAATTCAGAAAAGAAATTTCATTTGAAATTCAGAACTATTCTCGTTAATTTCAGATTTTCATTTTAAATTCAGAAGTCATCAATTGAAAATCATAACTTCCATTTCAAATTCAGAATTCGTCAATTTTCCATTTTGAGTTCAGATCTCGTCAACTGAAATTAAAATTTTACATTTGAAATATGACATATCGCTACCTTAAAGTGTAAAGGCGCTTCGTCTAGTTTTCTAAATTGTACAGGGAAGATAAAATACTTTTTTTTATTTTTTTTTTCATATGCGATTTTCTTAAAAGCTTTAAATGCTTTTTTCGTGGGTTTCGCTCACTTTTCTATCCCAAATAATGCAAATTAAAAATATATTTATTTACTGCCGAGTTGTAGGCTTTTCTGTGACTTAACGCTGTTTCGCTTCCGTTTATTACATTTTTACATTTGACTTAGTACAATTTCTTGTGAAGAATGTTGCATTTTCTTCTTATTATTTTTATGAAACAATTTTTCTTTGTTTATTTTCTTCTTTATTAACATACTCGTACATTTTAACCAAATGGAGACTTATTCGATGCTTTTAAAAGAAATAATATTTTACATTAATTAATAGGGAATAGCGACTAATAAACTATTACTATGTGTGGAATTGTGCAAGATTCCGATTTGACTTAGTACAATTTCTTGTGAAGAATATTGCATTTTCTTATTATTATTTTTATGAAACAATTTTTCTTATTCGATGCTTTTAAAAGAAATAATAACTATTACTATGTGTGGAATTGTGCAAGATTCCGATAAATACAATACTAGTTATTAAAGAATCAATATTTCAATAAATGTTAACCCTTTGTGAGGGAGGTACTCGAAGGTTCACTCCAATATGGCCCATATTCGATCTAGGCCTGAGTTATAAAAAAAGTCGGTTACTCCTTTCGAGTTATCGTGTGCACCAGCCAGACACACGGACGGACACTGCTCAAATGATTTAACGAAGCCCACAACGGATTTCTTTCAAATATACTTGAGGCCTTAGATCACTCCTTCGATGGGTTAGACTTTTGGCTACTTCCAAATTATATACACATACAATATATTAACAATAGTGAGGTTGTAAAAACGTGAGTTTTTGAAAAGTCTTTTACTTCTACCAAAGGGTTATTATTTGGCATTAGCATTGTTTACTTCGTTAGGAAGCTGGCTTTTACAATTTTTTTTTGCCATTTTTTAATTACTTTTTAACATTTTTTTTCGTTCCACAAAAAAAAATGTTTGTGAAAAAATAACATTTTCTAACTTTTTAACGACTTTTACTAAATCACTGTTTATACGTGGAAGGGATATTTCATAATTCCTAATTTCCTTAAATTTAACGATTATCCCCAGTATATCTATATGGTCCAAATACTAGAGGTAGATTCCATGAAAACTGGAAATTTGTTAAGAAATATTTTAATAAAAATGTACCATTCAAAATGTTTTTCAATTGATAAATGAAATGTTATGCACAGCTATTCGACAAAATGTTTGTAAACTGTGTTATTAATAATATATTACCTGGAGTTAAAAACAATGAACTAAGAAACAATTTCTTAAATTTTTAAGCGAATACTCAAGAACAACTACAAGATCGCAATCAATATGTTGGACTGTACTGAGCACGTTTTCACGAGTATTTTTAGAGCTTCGGACTTGTCACTTTTACGCATCATTCTGTAAACATAACTAAAAACGAGGACTTCAAATAAAAAATCCTTAATTTCAATTAATTTCTGAATTTCAAATGGCGAGTTATGTATTTCGAATGGAAAATCTGAATTTGAACTGGCGAGTTCAGCATTAAAAAGGGTTAAGGCAATTGATGTGTACCGCATTTAAAATGGAGATTTGGATTTTCAATTGACCAATTCTGAATTTAAATTTACATTTTTTTGGACTACATTTGGAAATGATGTAGTGAACTAATCAAAAATTCCATTACATAATCTGTGACGAATTAGCTCGGCAGAAACCATTTGCTAATATAATAATTATATCTCTCAGCACTGATCCACCTCAAACTATTCGTAAAAAAGACAATATTAGGTAGTAAGTAACCAACTCAGATATTCAGTCACGACTATATCGTGTCAGATTCATGTACATTATAAGATATCATACAACACAATTGCAAAGTATTTTTTGTATAAAATAAATATAAATATATACCAAATATACCACAGAATATAAAATATAATGTAAATATAATAAAAAAAAACGAATTTAATCCTAAAAGTGCGAGTTATGAATAACATTAACAAACTGAATAGGAATAATCGAACAAAAAACAACCGAAACAATTTAACACACAACAAATTGTGCAAAATCTAAAGTTAAAAGTTAAATGAATTGTAATTGCACTTTAATACGTACACATGTGATTACATTCATATGAACACGATAATTTAAATGTTTTGTTTTTTTATTTGGTTTTTAATTTTCTGACTATGTACATACGGAAAATTGACGTAGGGGTGGAACGTATTTCACTGTATTTTTTTTTAACGTAGTCGGAGTTTTCTTCTCAAAATATATCTATTGAAATGTATTGAAATGATGCAAGCTAAGTTTCTACATTTTATCGAGTTCAGAATAGATTTTTGTGTTAACTGTGTTTAAAACAACTATGTAGTAAACTAGAGAAAACTTAAGATTAGATGCGTGAAAAAGAAGTAATCAAAATTTATTAACTAAAAATTTCCGAAAATTAATTAGATATTCAGGAAATGTCGTTATTTACATGCCACTCGAAACATGAACATTTTTATTCATACTACAATTCTTGTATACCCCACCATACATTTGTTACAAAAAAAGTGTAACACAGAAGGAGTGACTTTAGAGTATGTATACAAGTGCATTGTGTGTACAAATACTCTCGAGAGGAGGGACCAAATGGATTCAAATTTTACATCTGATAATAGTTCCTCTGAACTTAGTTTATGTTCATAGCTGGATCATATTGACAGTACCCTTTGTGGTATCCACACCATTACTCCTTCAAATGATTAATATTTAGTAGTAGCGACCTAATCGAATCTTCTGTAATAATGCTATCGTCGCTAAAAGCTTAAAAACATGATCGAAATAACAACTACTTTGTTCCAAAGTGAACAGATAATAGCTTTAATATAAAATCACATAAAAAAACAAGTAAGAAAGTTTCAGTCGGGTAAACCGACTAAGGTATACCCTCACTTTGTGAGTAATGTAATATTGAATATTACTCGAATTATTCTGTCAATTTGTGTGGGAGGTACCAGAAGGGGTTTATGAAATACACCTTTTTTTTTGCTGAACATTAGATACTTTAAATTCATTACACTGTGCCGACTTATAAGCATTTATGTGCACTGGTATAAACGTTATGAGACATTAAATTGTGGTATGATTTGGGCATTTTGTGTGGGAGGTACAAAGAGGGGCGTGGCAATAACGCCCATTTTTCACAGGGCTATAGACACTATAAAAACATTACACTGTACAAACTTTCAAGTATTTTTATACACTTGTTTTAATGTTATAAGTGTTAACTTTTGGTGCAAAAAGGTACCTTTGTGTGGGAGGTACCAAAAGGGGCGTGACAACAACACCCATTTTTCCCTGGATTGTAGGCAATATAAAAGCATAATACTGTACAAAATTTCAAGTATTTTTATACACTGTTATTAATGTTATAAGCTGTTAACTTTTGGTGCAAAATGGTGCATTTGTGTGGGAGGTACCAAAAGGGACGTGGCGACTTCGCCCATTTTTCTCGAGTTGATAACGACTAATAAGCTAATACTATGTGTGGAATTTCAAAAGATTCGAATAAGTAGTATAGCAGTTATTAAAGAATCAATATTTCACAACATTTTAACCCTTTGTGGGGGAGGTACTAGAAGGAGTGAACCAATATGGCCCATCTTCGAACTTAGCCGGAGATAGAAAAAAATATTACCACATACCAAATTTGAGGTCAATCGGTTACTCCTTTCGAGAGTTATCGTGCGCACCAGCCAGCAGACAGACAGACAGACAGACAGACAGACAGACAGACAGACAGACAGACAGACGGACGGACATTGCTCATTCGACTTAAAATGACCCAAAACGGATTTCCTCCGAACATAGTTGGGGTCTTAGGTCACTCCTTCGACGTGTTACACTTTTTTCCGTAGCAAATGATATATACCCTCGTCACACTAAAGTGAGGGTATAATTATATTCCGAACTACAGATTTTACCTTTCTCCAAAATTGTTGTAATTTCCACAGTAGTATAAAGCGCAAAATTGTACTGAAAATTAATATCTCATAACTTTAATACAATTGAACACGGGCAATTGTTTAGCAAAACCAGTTCTTTTTTCGAAATATGGAATGTTAAAAAGCTTTCACACACTTAGATTTTTGCAAGTATTTGCACAATGTTCCAGGCATAACTCTTGAACTATGAAAAAACCAAGTATTGGGTAGCATTTAATATGGTCTAGTGCTTTATTTAGTTTTGATTGTGTTCTTTTACTTTGTATTATTTCCGTTTACCCCTAACCTATGTACAGTAACCACATATACATAATCGCAATACATTTCATATACATACATATACACTATATCGTGCAATTCAATAGACATATATATTTGTAGTTAGATACTTTCGTACATGCATACTTACACATATCCAAATACATACAATATCATGTGTATATTCGTACAGATCCAAATAATCAACAATTACGATTATAGAAATAAAATAATTCTAATTCGACAAATTAGGAGTATAATTGTTTTTCATCTCAGAAAACACACACATATAGTCACACACGTTCATACAATCACATGCATATACACACGGAGAAATATGAATGCGCGTGTGTAACTCTGTGTGTGTATTAAATAAAATAAAATAAAATGTTAATATGAGTACATAAAAAAACAAAGAATATTATTGCATTAGCATATAAGTACTTATACATGCGTACACTCATTATTACATACATATACATACGTACATACATGCATATATAGTATATAATTGCATTTAATATTATTAATTATTTACAATAAAGGACTTTGAAAGCAAAAACCAATGCAAATAAATAAAAAAAACAAAAACCAAATGAAACATGAAACAAATCGAACAACAAAGAAGACACGTTAAACGTTAACTCGTAAAGAAATACAGGACAATAATAAATTCAAATATGCGAATTATGATAATATCATTTAATATAAACGTATAAATATATTTAATCGTTTAATAAGTCATTAACATTGATTACTGAAATTAAATAATAAAATCCCAAAGGAATTTAATGAAAATCACGAAAAAAATGTCGCTTTTTATTAATGAGCGATCGGAAGTGATTGCGACGTCAGGTAAGTCTGTACAGTGAATTTTACCTTATATCATGTCAATTATGCTATCAGAAATATATGGGCATTTCCAAATTGAGAAAGGTATTTTTTCAGATTTTACATTTCGCTTTTCTGGACATGTTTATTATTAAAGACATGCAATCTTAAGGAATCATTATTAATGTTTAGCTCAAATAAGAACAAACATAAAAAAGCAGCCTTTTTATGGAAATTTGTGTACACTTTGTTAACCACTTTCTTACCACAAATTTCTAAAAGTATGACATGAAATTGAAGATTAAATTGTATACAGTCCGTTTCGTGTTACGGATGGTTTTAAAGACTTTTTTCCTTTATATATTCCGCATAGAAACATACACGGTAAACAAACATATTTTGCTTGAAATATATAAATATTTAGGTTACACAAGTTTTATATACGTAGTATGTGCAAAAAAAATTGCAAATTTTGTATTTTTTCAAAAAGTATTTATTTATTCATGAATATCTATTTTGTCCCCTTCAAAGTAATTCCCCTCGGATATATAAACTTCTGACAAAAGTTTTTTCCAATCCTCGAAGCACTTCAAATAATCATATTTTGTGATCTTGTTCAGCTCCTCCTTCGATGGCGTCTTTATCTCCTCAATCGTGGCGTAGCGTCGTCCTTTCATGGCCCTTTTCAGTTTTGGGAACAAAAAATAGTCACAGGGGGCTAGGTCAGGGGAATACGGTGGCTGCGGCACCATTACTGTGTTGTTTTTGGCCAAATATTCGCGCACAAGCAACGATGTGTGTGCAGGGGTGCAAAAGCCAGTTTTTGTTCTTCCACAAATCCGGGCGTTTTTGGCGGATTGCTTCGCACAATTTGCGCATAACTTGCAGGTAATATTCTTTATTGCCCATACTACCCTGTGGCAATAACTCATAATGCACCACGCCCCTGCAATCAAAGAAAACTGCAAGCGTCCGTCACGCTGTTCGTCCTTCGCATCCTCTCGGCCCTCTAGAACATTTTGTACCACCGATAAACGTTGCTTTGGTCCAAGGTAGCTTCACCATATGCCACAGTCAACATTCGGAATGCGTCAGCGCACTTTATTTTGTTTTTCACACAAAATTTGATGCAGATTCTTTTTCCATTTTCTGAAATAGATAAAAATCGAAGACAATTTAAAACACATCCAAGCACAACAGCTCTCAAAAATTAACAAAATATTCAAAATGGCCGACCTTGTCAGCATAAGTAAGGGACATGAGTACCAACATAACGCAACAAAAATATCAAAAATCAAATACACGTAGCCCGCGGAAATTAAAAATTCCCGATATTTTTGAACATACTCGTAGAGTGCTGTAATGTTGTACATATGTATCTGGTGGCAGTCTACGTGATTGGTCCTAAAATGGGCGGGATTGAAATATCTTGCACAATTTGTCAGCGAGATTGCTGTAATTTTGTGCATATGTATCTGGTGGTAGTCTACGTGATTTTTTAAAAAAATGGGCGGAATCGGACCAATAGGCTTGGCCCCGCCCATGTATTTAAAATTTTGAAATTGAGTTATCTTGGACAATTTGTTAGCAAAAGGCTGTAATTTTGTGCATATGTTTCCGACCATACAAGCTAAATTTTGAAATTGAGATATCTTGTACAATATGTTAGCAAAAATGTTGTAATTTTGTGCATATCTATCTGGTAGTAGTCTACGTGATTGGTCTAAAAATGAGCGGGATCAGACCAAAGGACGTGACCTCGCCCATATAAGCCAAATTTGAGCTATCTTGCACAATTTGTTAGCGATAGTACAGTAATTCTGTTTATACACGGAGGAAAAAAACGGCCTCTGTAACATATTGTCCCAAACATATTTTGCAGGCAACATACATATGTTTGGAGCAGCTCCCAAACACATTATGTTTGGGGTAGCGGTAATGTTCCCAAACATTTATATGATTGTATGCAAACATATATATGATTGTATGTAATCATATATATGATTGTATGTAATCATGTATATGATTGTATTTAATCATATATATGATTATATGCAATATGATTGTATGTAATCATATATACGATTGTATGTAATCATATATATGATAGTATGTAATCATATATATGATTGATCTCTTTTACTCTTTTCGCTCCATCATGAAACTATAACGGTTCACAGCAACAAGTAACCTAATGTAAATCGTCACTCACTACGTCAAATACAGAAATACAATAACAACAAATAGTAATACACACTTTGCTTCTGAAAAGTAGTTCATGAGCTGCAGAATAGTTTTTGAGTTTTCTGAAAATTACTAAATTTTGAGTTGTCTCTTTAAAAGAATTTGTGCAATGTGCAGAGCAAGGCAAAACTTCAATAGTACAGTGCTGTCTTCACTACTGTACCCGTGGTCATTTCAGATGAAAACAATTTGTTAGTGATAAGCCCACATACATACGTACATACATATGTATGTTGGCAAAATAATTTATGTGGGGCAATAAAACGGCGTCAGTATTATAGAACGTTTTGTAAATAAAATGTGTTGAAGTAACATACATTTCTTTTTAAAAAAATTAATTTTGCACCAAAATAATTATGTGTTTTAATGAATAACCTCTATACATCTTTGATATCATATTCTTTCTCTTATTTTGAATTTGTTGTACGTGTTAAAACTACAACTAATTTCTTTGAATTCGACATTCACCACACAAATTCAATAAAAAACCCGACCTTAAGCTCGACCGGCCGAGTAAGCATCATCAAATAATAATAATACCCTTTGGTGTCGGTGCCATTCCTCCTCATACGCACGGTTACCATATACATATTACCCTTCTTTGCACAAAATTATGAGTCATATAATTGGACTCTCAGAGAGTAATACTCTCTAAAACTCTAAAAAATATGTTCTAATATATTATTTTGCCAAAAATATGTTAGGACACAATCATATCGGTTTTTAATATGCTAGAATTTTGCCCCGAACATATTATGATTGTGTGCAAACATAATATGTTTACCCACAAACATATATATGATTGTGCCCGTCCCAAACATATATATGATTGCATCCAAAGCTATTTTTAACATATTTTTTTCTCCGTGTATGTATCTGGTGGCAGTCTACGTCATTAGTTCAAAATGGGCGGGATCAGAATAATGGGCGTGGCCCCGCCCATGTAAGCCACATTTTGAGATTGAGATATCTTGCACAATTTGTTAGCGGGAGTGCTGTTATTTTATGTATGTATATGTATTTGGTAAAAGGAATCGTGATTGGTTCAAAAAATAAACGGGATCGGAAATCTCAGTCTAAGGCAACGAAGTGGACCGGGTCCAGCTAGTTAAATATATAATAATAGAAAAAATATTAACAGAAAGAAGTAAATAATAATAATTAAATAAATAATATAATATTCGAATATCCCCTTATTTTCCGTTTTTGTGTGTTTTTTTTTTTCAATCGTTATGTGTTTATGTTTTATATCCATTTGAAAGTAATCACTTTGAGAAGAGGCAGAAAACTTCTTCAATTTGAGTTTTCCATCGCTAATCGCATGATATTGAGAGGTGCCAACGATTGTTGCAGCAGCATCAAATCTGGTCATCAAAGTTTTCGCAGTTTCCTCATGATCTTTTTTGCTATTAAAAATAGATAATTTTTATACAATAATTTTTTGTCCACCGGAATAAAGCTCTTGCATCTAATGGCGATTTATTTTCTGCAAAAAAGTGCAACATTTCCGTTGCCCTTTTCCCGAAATCTGGAGTTTTATACCATATTTTGGAATTTTGAAATATGAGGTAAGTTAATTTCGAGGGACTACATATGTTCCACCCAAAAAGGGCAAATATTTTTCAGAATTTCGAGTCGACGGTGCAACATTTTTTTCAGAATAGAATTCACCATAAGATCCGATCTTGATGAGAGCATTGAGGGCTATACTTTGCTGCATTTCTTTTGAGTTTCGCTCCTATACCATCACAATCACCTTTACCATGAACAGTAGGATGAAAATACCACTCAGCTGGTACTCCAAAATCAGTTTCATGAGCAATAAGATTTGCAAAGCTATTCTTGTTTTTAAAATGTTGCATTTGAACTTTTTACTGCCAACTCGTACTGACGCATAGTCTTTTATCCATCAGTTGACTCATATCGTCGCGCTGGTAAAACTGAGTCACAAGAGCTTCAGTCTTGCAATCTATGGTGTTTCATTTCTTTGTGTTTGGGAGTGCGAGAATTCCATGCTCTGCAGCTAATTTTTTTAGCAATCGTGGCTTTTCGCATAGATGTTCCAAACTCAGTCATTGTTTTTGCGCAACTCCATGTCGATGGGACAAGCGTGAGAAGATGAATTCTCTCAGCTCTACACGTTGTTGTTTTGTATTTCTCCTTTTTTGTTCAAGAACTTTAACTGCATCCTTATGGTATACGTTTTGGCACTCATTCACATCTTGTTGTGAAAAGTGGGAATAAGTATCAAAAATTATGTTATCATTCTGTTATATAGTCTCCTTCTTGAATAATTTGTCAAATTAGCAAACGTTTTGATAGCGTAGGGAATTTTGATGTTAAGCCGTCAGAAATATGTCATACATCTGAAGATTTGTGGTTCTTTTTGTTGAAAGGATTAAAACAAAACACATTGTAATTTTGTTTATCAAGCGTTGCCTTTTTAGGGACCATATCCATTGTGAAGATTAATTGTATGAATAACGCACGTCTTTAATAACAGGTGGCGCAAAAGTAACCTTTCGATGTTATGTTAGACGCGATTGGCGGTCAGCAGCTAACAGCTGATGCACCGTCTGGACTTTGTACGGAAACATCTTCAAATCTTGTATCAAAATTCGCTGTAGAGACCGTCGACTGATACCCATTTGCGTGGCACGTCGTCTGGTCGATGTCGACGGCGCTTCCATGACATCCTCGGCTACAGCAGCAATATTCTCTGCAGAACGGCTACTCCGGGGTCTGCCACGCCTGGCAGCATCTCGTGTTGTGCCAGTCTCTTCGAGGCGAGCGGCTAAACGTCGCAGTGTTTCACCAGTAGGCGTTGGACGGCCAGGAAATCTGTGCCAAAGTCACTGACCGATTATTGGTCAAATAAATAGTCAGCAATATTCCGCGTTCTGGAGCAGT
The DNA here is from genome assembly GCA_963930755.1 of Eudasyphora cyanicolor. NCBI lineage: Eukaryota > Metazoa > Arthropoda > Insecta > Diptera > Muscidae > Eudasyphora > Eudasyphora cyanicolor. The sequence goes on from OZ005737.1 coordinate 101,217,485, forward strand.
GTAGCGTAACATTGTTTATTAGCGCATGTGTTTACTACACAAATGTCAAAACAGAACTGACATTAGGGGCCAATCGCAAAATTTATAGCATTTTCTGATAGGAGGATTACTTTTGCGCCACCTTGTATAACACTGGTTCTATACACTGATTTCCATACACTGTTTTGTATAAACTTATATGTAGAGCATTTTAACGAATGCGTTTTTATACCCTACACGACACTGTGGTACAGGGTATTATGACTGTGCATTTGAACCGATTTGTACAAAAATTGACAGAGAGTAGTCTTATGATACACTTAGAGACAATACAAATTTGGGGAAAATCGGTTCAGATTTAGATATAGCCCCCATAAATATGTTACCCCCGATTTGACATGTAAGCGCTGTAGAAACTGTATTTTATATCCGATCAGTAAGAAATTCGGCAGAAAGAGGTTTCTTATTACATGAAGGAATACTGCAAAATTCGGAGAAAATCGGTTCAGATTCAGATATAGCCCCCATATATATGTTACCCCCGATTTGACATGTAAGCGCTGTAGAAACTGTTTTTTATATCCGATCAGTGCGAAATTTTCCTGTAAGATGTTTCTGAATTAAGGAACGAATATTGCTTAATTTAGCGATTATCGGTTCAGAATTAGATAATATGTTCCTTCCCAATTACCAATTATTCCAAATTATTATCGCAATGGCCGTTATCGCATTGTTAGGGAGGTGTAGGGTATTATATGTATAGTCGGCCACACCCGACTTTCTGTCCTTCCTTACTGGTTAATTTTTATTAGGGTCAGGTGTCATAATACCTGATTCAAGAACTTGTCCCTTGGTCTTCCCATAGTTCAACAATAAAAATTACATTCTTAAAATGTGCGCTTGAATGGCTTAGATGTGGGTTGACCGACACACATACCTCGACACGCACTTTTTGAAGACAGGTATCATAATACTTGATTCAAGAACTTGTCCCTTGGATTTCCCATAGTTCAACAATAAAAATTCCATTAAAAAAATTAGCGCTTGACAACAAACGGATGTGAAAAGCGGACGAAAGACTCGATATATAAACCTCAACAATAATTGTACCTGTTTCAAAAACTTGTCCTTGGGACTTCCGATTGTTCACCAATAATAATCACATTCATGAACTATGCGCTTGAAACTGCCTTCAATATGACAAAAAATGGCAAAGTGAAAACAACAGATGCTAGTAACGCTAACAAACGATTGACAAAAAACGGAAAAAATAGGACATTCGAAAATTATATTATTTATTTAACTATTATTATTTACTACTTTCCATTAACATTTTATCTATTATTATATATTTAATTAATTATAATTACAAATAAATTAGAAAAATACAAATTTTCACCATGTCTTTATTTATATACTTTTATTATATAACGGGTTTTCCAACAAGAGGTGTTATCTTGAATCACCCGGTATTTCGGTAGCTGTCACTTTTGAAGCTTTTATTCTTTGATGAGGCCCATTGGGGCTCGGAAAACCCAAGAGTTATTGTTGAGAAGCCTCTCCATCCTCAACGTGTGATTGTTTGGTGCGGTTTATAGTCCAGCGGGGTCATTGGACCTTACTTTTTCGAAAATTAGGTTGGATCAACAGTTACGGTGAGTGGATTGCGCTATCGAGAGATGATTAACGATTTTTTATGGTCGGAGTTGGATGGTATTGATCTGGACAACGTTTACTTTCAACAAGAGGGCGCTACGTGCCACGCAAGCAACGAAACCATTGCTCTGTTACGGGAAAAGTTTGCGGACCGTGTTATCTCTCGAAGAGGTGATCACAAGTGGCCACCGAGATCTTGTGATTTAACACCTTGCGACTTCTTCCTTTGAGGCTACGTGAATGATAAGGTCTACACCAACAGCCCTGCGTCGATTCAAGACCTCAAAGATAGAATTCGTGAGGCTATCGAGGACATAGGGCAGCCACTTTGCGATTTGGTTATGGAAAATTTCATGAAAAGGATATGGTCCTCTAAGCGTGGTCGTGGTGGCCATCTGGCTGATGTTGTTTTTCATTATTAACGGCGTACCTTCCTCTTTATTATGAAATAAACATCCGATCATTTATCTCAAAAATGGCATTTTTCTTTGAATACCAAAATAACAACTCTTGTTGGAAAACCCTTTACTTTAGATAAACAGTGATTTTCTTTTTGAGGGGTACACATTTTGCGTATTATAGTATCGAGTATATGTAACTTTAGTTAGCCATGTTATACACCGTTGGAAAGGTATGGTATGGAGTTTCAATTTACGCAGTAATATCAAATAATTTGCAAAAAAACGTGATTTCGAGATACCAAACCTTTATTTTGATATATTTGCAGGTCCCATCCCATAAATTCCTTTTAGGCTGTCAAAGCAAATGGCATAAGCTTTCGGTTGACCAAAAAAGTTAAAAATAAAAATGTAGTTTTTGACAAAAATGCAAAAACAATTTTTAACTTCGCCAAAAAATATTTTTGCGATTTTTTTTATTTATTTAAAAATGCAATAGGTAAAAATTTATTTGGATGGGACAAAAGGGCCGTTTGACCACAATGTCAAAATTCAACACCCTCCAACTCGGACAGTCCTTAACCGATCTTGTTTAACATTTGTGTCATAACTACACTGAAAAAAAAAATAGTATTAAAACTAATGACGACACATTCTTAAATTAAGTATGCGACCTCGGCATAAATTCAATCACAATTTTAATTAAAATAATGAAAATTTACTTGTTTTTTATGAAATTTTCCTTAATTTAAAGTTTTTTGAATTTGAATTAAAGACTATCTAATCATTAGACCTTCTTTAAATGTACGCCTTTAAATTAAAGAAAAAAATAATTATTTTTGTGACAATCCGCATTATTTTATGTAATATTTCAACACTTTTAAGGATTTTCTACATTAAAACTATGACGTAGAAATGCCATAGTTTTAATGTCAATTTGGACTTAATTGACAGTATGAGATATTTGAGTAATAAATTTAAGGCTATGCTCCCCTTTAAAGAAAAGTTGTCTTGGTAATAAATTTTCTGATTATTGCCATTATTTTTACAATACATACGAGAGAATTATGTTATCTCTCTCTCTCTCTTTCGGAGAATTAAAGTTGTTTGTTAATGTGTGGATAAATAATTGTTATGGAATGTTAGAAGAGCTCCTGAGTATAGAGAATATTCTGTTGTTCGTTTTCTTTCAAATCAGTTACTTGGAAGCGATGGAGGGAAGTGGTTGTGTGTTTTGAGACGCGGATTGTAAAAAAAAATGAAATTGCGGTGAATATGTAAGCATACGTGCATGTTCTTTGGCACCATACCATAGCAACAACAAGAACTGAAACTAAAAATAACGGCAGTTGTGAATCACGAGGATTCGTGTACATGTGCGTATGTATGTGGTTATGCCGTCGGCATCTCCATCGTTCTCGGTTATAAGAGAGTGCGTGCATCGTAGTTATTTTTTCTGTATGTTATTTATGGTGATGTACGAGTACATACATTTTTGAAGTGATCTTGTTAGAAAGTCCTGTGAAGAGATTTAAGCGAACATTAAAAAATGGACAATAAAAATGCGGGTAATAGGATTTGTAATACTGGAAGAGGCAATAGGAAAATGTTTAGATGAGTGAAATATAATATATAGTCCTGAAATAAACAACCTATTGGTAATTACAAAATTAACAAAACACATTTTAATTGGAAATTATATATTTATTAAAAATAACTGCTAACAGCGCATAAGGCAGAAATGTAAAATTATTTCTGGCAATATAGAAACTTGTTATTAATAGTATGTTATACAACTATCCTTTTATTTTTTAGTAAAACAATTTTAGAATGGGTCTTTTAGAAGTATTTCTGTCGTAGAGAAGTGACAAATTCTACCAAATATTTCAACGTAAGTATTATTTATGAACGATTGAAATATTTCTCTTAGTTTTCAGCGTTTTCCTATCTTAATATGATGAAATTTATTTGTATTTTCTTTAATCATTCTATTTGATTTCTTTTCAGAACAATTTTAATTTTATATCGCGAAATATTTGAAGATAAAAGATATATATATTTATACACGCTGAAAAAAAATCGCTTCTGTAGTATATTGTCTCAAACATATTCGGCTTGAAACATATATATGTTTAGGGTACACTCTAAACATATAGTATTTGGTACATACAAAAATTATATATTTGGGAAGATGTCCTTCTAAACAAATCTTTCGTTTGCATCCCAATAGGTTATTATTTGGGACTATTATTTCCGAAACAAATATTTATTTGCATTTAAGTATTTGAAAAATACATTAATTGTATTAAATTTTTCAGTAATTCAAAGTTAATTTTTTAGAAATGTTAAATGTTCGTAAAATAATAATAATTGAAATCGTATAATCTTGGATCAAAATAAATTACTGAAGGATTGACAACTAATGATGGCTTGGAATACTCAGAAAATTTAAATGATTAATTTAAAACGGAAGTTAATATGGTATTGTAACTGGGAGGTACAATTCGAAAACAAGGAAAAATTAAAACTGAAATTCGAAAAAGTCAGTAAATGTTTTGAACATTTTTTTAAATAAAATATATTTGGAGAAATTCCTAAACAATAATTTTATTGGTATTTAAACACATATTTTATTTGAGAAATTTAGTTTGCAAATAAATTTTGTTGTAATATATTAATATATGCGTTCCAAATATATTTTATTGATTTTTAAATAAAATTTATTTCCTCAGGAATATATAATATTTCAAAATTTGTGTTCCAAATATATTTTCTTTCTATTCAAACATATCAAAAAAGATGATTTTGCCCCGTGTATATTTTATATATTTTATTTAAAAAAGAGTTAAAACTTTTGACTTTTTCGAATTTTAATTTAAATACACACACAAACGAAATACAAAAGCAAACGAAAATACAATTTAATTATTTTCGATTTCGTGTTATACTCATACTTTATAGTTAAACCTGCTGTTACATTAGTTGCATTGCATATAATAATTATAATTTGATCCAAGCGATATTTTTGTTTTATTGAAATCAAAATAATAAGCCTTTTTTGCTTAAAAATAATTTGTAAATAAGCTGCTTTCTTATCGCGATGTTTTGAATAAAAATAAATATAAATTATTGGGTTAAAAATTTATTTTGTATGAAAAATGTAATATGGACCAAATAGTATCTTAATCTAGGATTCATACCTATTTGCTAATCTGACAGCAGAGTTAAGAATGTCATAAGCAGCATTAGTTTCTGTTTTACAGAGCTAATTTTTAATTAATAAATATTCGAATTCATCGCATCTTTTCTTTTCTTTTGAAAATCTGTGTGAATAATAGAATTTAAATATTTATATTCAGCTCATCGCAAGACTTCATGGTGGTGTAAAAATGTATGGTGTAAAATTGTTCGCGTTTAAGTTGTATTAACTCGTTTTTTTCAATGGTAAATGTAATTAAGCCACATTCAAACAACTTTTTAAATACGTCAGTGAATCATTTGAAGTAACTTAGGAAATGTTCCTGGTGGATTGTTTTCCGCTTTTAATAAAATGTTCTTACATAAGATAAATATGCATTACCTACCTACGAATGATCTTTAATAAGCAACCTCATGGAATAGTATAATATTATGATGTTTTCTTTTCTACAAAATTATGGTGCCCTGTCAGAGAGCAGCATTTTAATCCCCTTTCGCATTGCAGTATTTTCTCATAAACGAAATCAAAAAATCGTTTTAGGGCGAAAGGCAGAAGCAATTTACAATTTTTTGGCACAAAAGAAAATACCATTAATTTTTATTTAAATAATTGTTTATTAAAAAAAAAAATGTAGATACAATTCAATTTTAAATGAAAAACCTTTTTTTAATTTTTGTTGCAGTTATATGTATTTTTAAGACGAAGTTGCATTTTAATTAAGCTGAATAATAATCAAAAGTGCATAAAATTGTAATATATTAACAATATTTTAATAATAATCATATGTTCTGCAAAACAATCCACGGTTTTTTAATATTTTAAATATTCACCGTACTTAAAAAAAAATTTATTGTAATTGTATTGTAAAATTTTATTGTTAAGGTTTTAAAATCTAAGTCACGTTTGACATTTTTGAGAAAATTATTTTTGATAAAATTATATGCGGCTAATCTGATGCCGAGTCCATCCCTAACTCCATTTATACGTAAAAATGTCGCTGACGTCGCTTTCAAAACACACAGTCCAAATAATTAATAATATATTATATAAAAATATTTTTAAAATTTTTAGTAAAGCAATTTTTGAATGGATCTATTATGAGTATTTGTGTCGTAGAAGAGTGACCCATTGTACCAAATATTTCAATGTAAGTATTACATGTCAAAGATTTAAATATATCTCTTATTTTCAACATTTTGTTACTGTGACATGATAAAATTTATTTTTATACTTTTCCGTTTGATTTCTCTTCAGATTATTTTAATTTTAGATCGTGCAATGAACTTTATTTGGATATATGAAAAATTCAGTGGGAATGAAATTTACAAATTGCAGCAAATAAGTGAGCATACAAACTATATGATATGTAAAACTAATTACAGGGTGGCTGATATGCAATGCAACAAAGTAAAGCGCTATATTTTTTTAATTTTTTTTTTAAATTTCATTGTTCAAAAGCAAAAAATGTCGGAAATAACATAAAATTTTAGAAACAGTTTAGATTTGTTCGAATTGGCCACCTTTGGCACGAATTATGGCCTTCAAACGGCCGACAAAGCCATCACACGCTGCACGAAAGTGGCTCTGCGGTATTTTGGCCCATTCCCGGCGAAGCGCCGTCTTGAGATGATCGATACTTTGGTATTTTTTAGTGCGAACCTTACTCTCTAAAATGCCCCAGGCGCAAAAGTCCAACGGATTGAGATCCGGAGATCTTGGTGGCCATTGTGCGGTAGAAATGAAGCGAGGAACCTCCTATTTAAGCCATTCTTGGTTGACGCGTGCTGAGTGCGATGGTGCTGAGTCCTGTTGGAATGTCCATGGTCTGCGGCCGAAATGTTTGTCTGCCCAGGGCTTCAATACTGTCTTTAGGAAATTTTCCCGATAATATTCGGCATTTATTTTGACCCCATGGTCGATGAATACGAGCGGGGAGCGACCATCGGCCGTTACGGCGGCCCTCACCATTACCATCGGCGGCGCTTGAGTTCTGGTGGCCAATTGAAGGTGTACATTTTCAGCTGACCTCTCTGGCAAGTAAACCCGATCATTTTGTTTGTTCACAAACTGCTCAATTTGGAATGGCTTCTCATCGGAGAAACCCAAATTCGGTAACTGGCCACTTTCGTGCAAGCGAATCAACTCTTGGCTCTTTCCAGTCTAACTTTTTTTTGTGCATCGGTGAGCTCTTGCACTTTTTGGAACTTCAATGGCTTTAGTCCAAGCTCATTTTTTAATATGTGTTGTATCCGTTCTCGCGACATGTTCAGCTCACGAGCAATTTTTCTACCACTGCGGCGTGGATTTCGATCAAATCTGGCCTTCACTTTTTGGACGCGATGCAACACTGCCAGTATCACGGTAACGAGCAATGGTACGAGAAACAAAAGATTTATTCACATTTAAATGCTGGAGGGCTCTAACGATAGCCACTTGTGTTTTTCCACCCAAATATAAAGCAATCACACTATCACGCTTGAATTCCATCACGAATAACTTTTTTCTGAATGCAATAGATCAAAATGCTTTTGTAAGCTTGTAAACAATAAAATGAACTGTCACTGAAATAAATCTGTCAGCTATCAGACTAGCGGTTTAAAAATGATAGCTACCTGAAGTTGGTTGCAATACATATCAGCCACCCTGTATATAACAATTATATTATACAATTTCTATTTAAATACAAGCCAAATTCCATGTTAAAAATTAATCCCACTATAGATTTACAAATCGATACATACCAATAATAACAATACTACGATAGTGTGTTGGCCGGTTTGTCTTTATACAACTAAAATATTGTTTTAAATTGTAAAATGTTCAATGTTATCCGTAATACGTATTATAAATTGTTTGTATATTCCAATATAAAATATAATAAATCCAATCTTTAGAAAGAGAAAGCGTTGTGTTTTGAATTTATAAGTTAACGCTATAATTTGCATGGAACATATCGAGGAAAGAGCTACAAGCACTACAAGCTTTCATAAACCGCTGCTTGAGGACAATTATACGTGTATTTTGGCCCAATAAAATCTCCAATGAAAACCTATGGACAACCACGAAGCAAGAACCTATTATTCAGGAAATCCGACGCCGCAAGTGGAAATGGATTGGTCATAGCCTCAGAAAGCCGCACTGCCCTCGATTGGAATCCACAGGGAAGCCGCAGAAGAGGAAGACCTGCAAATACGTGGAGACGCCTGGTAGACGCAGTAGGCACAGAGGAAGGGTACACATGGAATGAAATTAAAAACCTAGCCTTAGATAAAATGAAGTGGAATGATTTTGTTACGGCCCTATGCTCCCCCTAGGAACTATGGGAAAATATATATATATATAATTTGCATGAAGATTATTTTTTATGAATATTAAATAATTTCAAAGAAAATAATACATTAATTTTCCATACATATTATAAAAAACTATATTTAAATCCATGTATGCCTTAAATTAATTACCATTATATTCTTATATCAAGGACATACATTTTTCAAATTAACTATAAAACCTTCTTATTTTTATAGCGATTGTCTTTGGCTCGAAATCATTGCCGAAATCTTAAACTTTACGACAAATTCTTTGATTTTCAGTACGCTTTTCTTTACTATCCAAACGTATCACAGGTAGCTGTAAGTGCGGCTTACAGCTACCTGTAATACGCTAGTGGCAGGAAAATGGAACTTTGGCCCATGTGCCAGTGGGATTAGCTGCTACACGGATAGGTCCAAGTGAGGACTGGAATTTTTTATTGATGAACCAGAACTCGAACTTCGTTTCCGCCTCCCTGACCATAACACGGTATTTCAAGCTGAAGTTCGAGCAATCACGGAGTGTGTGAACTGGCTCAGTAACACGACAAAGCCTAAATATGCCAACATCTTCACAGATAGCAAAATGACGATTAAAGCAATAACATCGGAAATAGTCAAATCCAGAACTGTGTTGGACTGTAAAAGAACGATAAATGATTACACAACGGAGTGATTGGAAATGAACGAGCAAAAAGCTTGGCTTCAAAGGGCAGAGAACTTCGAGTAATAAACTTGGAAAATTGGAAACCTTTCAAAGCCACGAAAAACGAGTTGAAGCACTGGGCAGTGATGGCTCCCAAAACTGTGTGGAATAGCGAAACAGTAGGAGCAACTGCAAAGATACTGTGGGGTGACACAAATGAAAAGAAAACAAGAAGTCTTCTGAAACTGAACAAGATCGATATTAGTAAGATGATGAGTGTTCTAACATGACACTCAAGCTTACAAGTACATCTTCATAGCATAGGACTAGCAGGAAACGACGAATGCAGGGCATACAGGGAAAACATCGAAACGATGGAACATTTTCTGTGTGACTGCCCGGCTTTCACACATGCAAGATCCCAACATTTCGGGTCCGATATATTACCAGACTTGACTCATCTCAGAGAATATGACTGGAAGATACTGAGAAAATTCGTGTCTAGTACCGATTTTCTGTAACTCGTGAGGTATAAAAAGATCATAAATAAGGAGCGCACAACAGACCGAACCACTGGCTTAAGTGTATGTCCATGGACATGAGACGTTTAAACGTCTCCTCTCTTCAACCTAACCTAACCTAACCTAACTATCCAATAGGACTAAAGTTGGTGCAAATTTCATCCCAATTAGAAGACATCGATTTTAAAAATTCACTCACTTGATATGAAATCCCCCATATGTGTACATACATTTAATAAGAAATTGTATTGAATATTAGAGCTATTGACGATCCTTATATTAAAAAAAAAATGTCGTGGAATCTGCAGTAAATTAACATTTAAAAAAAATTTGGTCGTTTAATGGTTTTTTTACAAAAAATGCAAGGAGAAGTGGATTCGAACTGATGTTGCTAAATGAAATGTACATAATGGTTCCGCTATCAATCAGCAAATAAAGGTGGTCGTCCGATAAGTCATTTTCCGAAAAGTCAGATATAGCTCAGAGAACAGATGCCGCCGAATTATCAAAAATCAGGAGGTCATAATGTTGACTGTATGATTTCAGTACAACCAACTCAAGTATAAATTTACGATGGTATTATTCATTATTATTTATTGCATCTTGGAACAGCATTCTTTTTCACAAACTTTAATACATGTAAGTGTATCTGCTTCTATGTGCACTAAATTTCTAAATGTCTTTCTTGAAAAAAATATGTTTATTTTTTATTACGGCACTACACACATGTTTGTATAAGTATGCTACAAATTTGTGACCAAATAAATAAATACTATCCTAATGCAGTTTTTAATGCATGGGGTTGGCGTTGTAATTGCCCCACAAGTTTAAATTCTTACTGAAAGTATCCTTTATATGCGGCTGACGTTGTGTATAAATTTGAGATCGATAACTCAACGTTTAGAGGTTTTGGCCAGAAAATCTGCAAAATTACTCATGGTGCATTGGTAACAGTAAAATTGATAGATGATTGGCATTGATACATTTACAAAAATCCAGGTGAAATATCTGTGGGGAAGGCTAAAAATCTTCTGGGTGGTATTAGACGACCCAGCCACCCCGTTCCTATGCTTATGGTTCCTTTCGAAGGGGTTGTTATATAGTCCACTTGGTCGGTTGCTACAGTACCACATTGTGTTGTTCTCATGTGGCCGTAGTTGCACATTGATAGGCAGTTCAATCGCAATGCCGCTTTGGTGGTAACTTCTCCCACCACAAAATCAATGTGCAGTAGATGGAGTAGGACTTGTAGGGACTCAGTCACAGTAGTCCTAAGTGATCCGCTTATGCATAGGCAGGAGGCTTTCCGAACCCCGAAATTGCAGCAACAACGTTCTAGTTCTAGTGCTCACAAGTTCGTGGAGAACAGATTCTATAGACTTTCTCTTATTGTAAGGAATTTTTATCCAGGTTCTCCCTAATGAATGACTCTAAAAGTCTCTACACCCATTATGAATTTTCTCCAGCCAGGGAATAATGTACTTCAACATTTTCTGCATTTCTGCTGGAGTGATGCCGTCTGGACCAGACGGATTCCTCAGTCAACAACCTAGCGACGCTTGCAGTCCAGTCGCTCTCCCTGCTGTCCTGCTGTACTATTGGTGAGTTCCTCGGAAAATGTGTGTCGAACAGTCACTGTTTTTTGTCTAGTTGTTGACATCATCCTAAGCTTCTTCCAGTGCCTGATCTACCATATGGCCTAACTGGGCTGAGGCCCCGGGGCGCAAGCGATGTGAGGGGCGCAAAATTTCTGGGAATAGCTTTAATATAATTTAAATAAATATTTTGCACATCAAAGAAATCTGGTTAACACGCCTGTATTTCTGTTTAGAGAAATAAGCAATTCATTAAAACAATCTCAGTATTATACCAGTAAGGAAAGGCTAAAGTCGGGCGGGGCCGACTATATAATACCCTACACCACTCTGTAATATTGAATAACTCTGAAATATAAATTTTGTAGTTCATGAATAAATTTATTTATTTATTCTAAATTTCAAAACGATTGGATGTAAAATACAGCTTCTATAGAACTAAAGGGCCAAATCGGACGAAACATATATGTGGGAGCTATAGCTAAATCTTAACCGATTTTCTTCAAATTCGGCAATGTTGGTTCATGGATCAAGAAACTCTACCATTCCAAATTTCAAAACGATTGGATGTAAAATACAGCTTTTATTGGACTAAAGGTCCAAATCGGACGAAACATATATATGGGAGCTATAGCTAAATCTTAACCGATTTTCTTCAAATTCGGTAGTGTTGGTTCATGGATCAAGAAACTCTACCATTCTAAATTTCAAAATGATTGGATGTAAAATACAGCTTCTACAGGACTAAAGAGGAAAATCGGACGAAACATATATATGGGAGCTATAGCTAGGTTTAGGTTAGGTTTAGGTTAGGGTGGCAGCCGTATTTTTTTACAAGCTCACATAGACCAGTTTAGGTCCCTAGTGTTACCACGGGCTGAAATGCCCCTCATCGAAACCAACCTGTTTGATATATAAATTTATCGATAGTACGAATATCAGTACTGGAAAGATCTGTTAGGCTGCCTAAAAAGGCCGACCCCAGTATATCCAGTCGTCGTTTACTCAAAGCGGGACAGTCGCAAAGCAAGTGCTCAATGCTCTCCACTTCTTCCTCATCTCCACAGCTTCGGCAGAAGTCATTGGAGTCAATACCCAATCTTTTGGCGTGTTCGCCGATCAAGCAGTGTCCCGTCAGAACCTGTACTAACGTAGACAATCGTTTCCTCTCTAGTGCGAGGAGATATTTTGACCTTCTCAGGTCATACCTTGGCCAGATTTGTCTAGCTACCCTGCAGGTGCCGATTTCTGTCCATCTATCGTTGGACTGCCTGATTGCCTCTTGCCTAAGCCAAAGCTTGCACGTGGATAGTGGCGCACCAATATATGCAAATTCTTCGAGAATTTGTAATGTCGTCCCTTTCCTAGCAAGTTCATCGGCTTTGCAGTTCCCCGGGATATCCCTATGCCCAGGCACCCATATGAGGTGTATATTAAACTGCTCAGCCATCTCGTTAAGAGATCTGCGGCAGTCGAGGGCTGTTTGTGAATTTAGGGATGTTGCCTCCAGAGAATTGATGGCAGCCTGGCTGTCCGAGTAAATGACAACGCCATTGTTGGTTACTATGTTGCGACTCAGCCACTTGGCGACTTCCCATATTGCCATTATTTCGGCTTGATAGACACTGCAGGTATCTGGTAGTCTGTGAGCTATATCCAGACTAAGTTCTTCACAGTGTACTCCGAAGCCAACCTTTTCATCAAGCTTCGAACCATCCGTGTAAAAGTGGAGATGGTTTATATTACCTGGTATTCTGCCGACCCATTCATCTCTGGCGGGAATCATAGTGATGTAATTTCTCTCGAAGGTGTACACTGTTGGTATATAGTCCACTCGGTCGGTTACCATAGCACTACACTTTGATATCCTCATGTGACCATAGTTCTTGTACCTCCACATTGATAGGCAGTTTAATCTTATTGCCGCTTTGGTTGCAACTTCTCTCGCCACAATATTAATCGGCAGTATATGGAGTAGGGCTTGTAGAGACTCGGTCGCTGTAGTCCTTAAGGCTCCGCTTATGCTCAGGCAGGCAGTCCTCTGAACCTTTGTTAGTAGGTTGGTAATGGTTAGTTTGTCAGTTGCCGTCCACCATACCACAATACCGTATAACAGTATTGGACGAACTACTGCTATATATATCCAGTGGACGATTTTAGGAGAGAGTCCCCACCGCGACCCTACAGCGTTTTTGCAGGAGTATAAGGCGACGTTGGCCTTCCTTACACGTTCCAATACGTTAAGTCTAAATAACATTTTCCTATCTAGAATTATTCCTAAAAATTTTGCACTTTCAGAAAAGACTAGATCAGTTCCATTTATCCGAGGTGGAGGGTCCACATGTGGGACATTATTCATCCTAGTAAAGAGAACCAATTCTGTCTTGTTGGGGTTAACGCCCAAACCGCTGCTTCTGGCCCATCTAGCCAACTTGTTCAGAGCCACCTGTAGGATGTCTCTGAGGACGTTTACGAATTTGCCACTCACTGCGATTGCCACGTCGTCCGCATATGCCACGACCTTGCAGCCACAACGTTCTAGATCTAGCAGGATTTCATTCACCGCTAGGTTCCAAATTAGTGGAGACAATACTCCTCCTTGCGGGGTCCCTCTGTTTACATACCTTGTTAGAGTTGTGGACCCTAGACATGCTGTTATGCGTCTTCTGGTGAGCAGACTTTGAATTAGTCTAATCAAACTAGTGTTAACTTTTAGATGTGAGAGTGCCGCAATTACCGCAACTGAGTGAATGTTGTTAAAAGCCCCTTCTATGTCAAGAAATGCCACCATGGTGAATTCCTTGAAATGCAGGGACGATTCGATAGTGCTCACAAGTTCGTGCAGGGCTGATTCAGTAGACTTGCCCTTGTTGTAAGCATGTTGGTTCCCCGACAGGAGTTTTGTATCCAGGTTTTCCCTAATGAAATGATCTAAAAGTCTTTCCAGACCTTTCAATAAGAACGAGGATAGGCTAATTGGTCTGAAGTCTTTTGGCCTAGTGTGTGATATCTTTCCCGCTTTAGGTATGAATACCACTTTGGTATCCCTCCATCGATTCGGGACGTATGAAAGCCTGATACAGCCTACATAAATTTTCTCCAGCCAGGGGATAATGTACTTTAACATTTTCTGCATTTCTGCTGGAGTGATGCCATCTGGTCCAGGTGACTTGAAGGGCTCAAAGCTGTTAATAGCCCAGCTTATTCTGGATCTCTCAGTCAAGAAGCTAGCGACGCTCGCAGTCCACTCGCACTCTTGTTGGTCCTGCTGATCCTCGGGTTCTGTTATAGAGTTCCCCGGGAAATGTGTGTCGAGCAGTACATTGAGCGACTGCTCGCTGTTTTTGGTCCAGTTATTTGCCTCATCCTGTAAATATCCCACTGTACAGGGTGAAGCAGATAATATCTTCCTCAGCCTAGCGGCGTCGGAGACCTTTTCCACTTCACCACAGAAGGTATACCAAGAGCGCCTTTGCGCCTTTCTAAGCTCCTTCTTATAGATCTTGAGTTGCTCTTTATAGGCATCCCAATCATTAGCGACCCCAGTAGATTTAGCCTTATTGAATAGCTTGTTGCAGGTCTTTTTCATAGCCGTTAGCTCAGAAGTCCACCATTGGGGTTTAGTTTTACCCTTGTACCTTGTTTTTGGACAGGCTTCTTCAAGGGATCTATTGAATGATATGGTGATATGATCGACCAGATTATCCAAACCGGCTTTGTCATTCGGTTCGTACGGAAGTTTAGAGTTGAGGACTTTCTTGAAATTCTTCTCATACAGATGCCACTTTGTCTTCCTTACATTTCTGTGGACGGCGGGTTTAGGCGCTTTTTCCGCGAGTTTGAACTCAATATAATGATGATCTGAGAATGAGTGGTCGTCCAGTACATTCCACCCAATAATTTTGTCTGACAGCCGGTCAGTAGCAAACGTTACGTCGAGTACCTCTTGTCTGTCTTTAATTGTGAAGGTCGGTTTATTACCTATGTTACAAATACTAAGATTGGTAGTTAGAATAAAGTCAAGAAGCGAATCACCCCTATTGTTTATATCCGTACTACCCCAGATAGTATGATGAGCGTTCGTGTCTGCGCCAATAATCAGCTCGAGCTCGTCAGACGTTGCTTCTTCTACTACTTCCCTGAATAGAGCAGTCGGTACTACAGATTCATAAGGCAAGTAGCTGGAGACCACCCAATATATGCGATTACCGATCTCCAGGCTAGCAGCTGTTTGGTCTTTACCACTTAAATTAGTCAGGAGAAAGATACTTAGATCTTTCCTGGCCAAAATGCAGGTTCTTGGAGTGCCTTCACAGTTGGCCACAAGCAGTTTAAAGTTGGGTGTCCTAATACCGCACACCCTTCCTCCCACTACGTAGGGCTCCTGTATCAGGACGATGTCTACTGCGCCTGTGGACAGGCGCAGCAATAGAGCCGCTGAGGCTGCTTTAGCGTGATGGAGGTTAATCTGTAGAATTCTTACCATCATTAGTAATTGACAGATTAACATCCACCCCAACAAGGGTGTTATCGAACTCTTCGTCCGTATCGTCGAGAAGCATGTCCCCGCCAGATGCGTCAAAGAGTCCGGAGACTCCACTCAGCCCCTCTGTGTCAGAAGTAGAGCTTTCGTCCTCAGAGTAGGACGTTACAGATCTTCTGTTAGAGTTGGAGTCACCAGAAATAATAGGCGTGGCTACCTCCGCACTTACAGAAAGTGCCACGGTGGACGACTCACCTTCTGCAGTGGGAGCTATATCCTGCTTGTATATCTTCAAGATTATAGTCTCGAAGCCATATTGTAGGGTTGCACTCGCACTTTGTATATGGGAGGTGGATTCAGCGTTTAGGATAAGATTGACCTGCCGCTTTTTACCATCCGCCTCACCCACCTTGCTGATTCTCCAATTATGGGCCGGCAGACCAGGATTGGAATCTTTTATTATTTCTAAGATGTCAGCCGGGTTGGAGGGCTCTTCTGTAACCCAGGTGATGGCTCTAGGGTGACTAGGGATGTTGTTTTTTTCGACAACATCCAACTGGGCACCCGGCCACACCTCACCCGCTCGACTCAGAGCAGCCTTATAAAGGTCTACTGATCTGGCATCACCGAAATATAAGAGCTTTACTCTCCCCTGATGCCATCCTGCATCGTTGCAGATTGGTGGTTTGCCCGGCATTTCTCTACGGACATCGAGGTAATGAGCCATAATGGCTGATTGTACATGACTCCATTTGTCCTTGAGGATGGATCCATCCTCACTACTTCTGTCTATAACAGCCATCACTAGACTCTCCTTCGCCACTTCATTGAAGGGCTTGGTGAGTGTCCTGTTGATGGTGACATTAGGGCCTCTTGCCTTTTTCGAAGGCAGGGGTTCATCAGGTGATCTGATTCGTTTTACTTTATTAGCCGTTAACACAGCTGAATTTGTGGCTCTTTCAGCCGACTCATTGGCCTTAGAAGCATCTATGACGCCTTTAGCCCAGGTAAGTGACTCTTTTTGTTTTTCGGTAAGAGCCGAAACCTCAACAGCCTCCAACTTCGTCAAAACTCTGAGCGCTACACGATGCTCATTGTGCTTCCGTTTTGACGGTCGGACATGACGTTTTCCCCTCACCGCACCACCTGTTGTGAGTACTTGGGGGAGATTTTCACCATTTTTGGTGTGGTCGGCTTTGGCCAAGACCAACGGACGGACAGTCGGACGATTGGGGAACCGCGCTCCATCGGAACACGAAGGCATCCCCGTCAAGAGAATTTATTTTAATTTTGTCTGTATTAGACCGTAATAGGTACTACGATGTAGGCCTTACAGACTTTGTACAGATTTTTGCTATTGCGTAATAGGTACTGGTAACTATCCGCTATGTGATAAACACGTCCGTTCACTGCGAATGATCAGCAACGAAACCGAGCTATAGCTAAATCTTAACAGATTTTCTTCAAATTCGGCAATGTTGGTTCATGGATCAAGAAACTCTACCATTCCAAATTTCAAAACGATTGCATGTAAAATACAGCTTCTATAGGACTAAAGGGCCAAATCGGACGAAACATATATATGGGAGCTATAGCTAAATCTTAACCGATTTTCTTCAAATTCGGCAATGTTGGTTCATGGATCAAGAAACTCTACCATTCTAAATTTCAAAAAGATTGGATGTAAAATACAGCATTTATAGGACTAAAGGTCCAAATCGGACGAAACATATATATGGGAGCTATAGCTAAATCTTAACCGATTTTCTTCAAATTCGGTAGTGTTGGTTCATGGATCAAGAAACTCTACCATTCTAAATTTCAAAATGATTGGATGTAAAATACAGCTTCTATAGGACTAAAGGGCCAAATCGGACGAAAGATATATATGGGAACTATATCTAAATCTGAACCGATTTCAACCAAATTCAATAGCGATCTTAACAGCTGCGAAATACTCTAAACTGCAAAATTTCAGAACGATCGGAGTGAAATTGCGACCTGTAGTCGACGAACAACTTTACATCCACAGACGGACGGACGGACGGACGGACATGCTTAAATCGACTCAGCTAGTGATTCTGAGTCGATCGGTATACTTTAAGGTGGGTCTAGCTGTGTTATTTTTAGGTGTTACAAACATCTGCCGTGAAACAAACTTATAATACCCTGTACCACAGAGTGGTGTAGGGTATAAAAATCGTTTGTTTGTTTGATGTAGCATTACGACGGCTGAACCAATTTTCTTTTCTGATAGTCCAATCTATGGAAGGTAACGTAGGCCTTTGATTTTTCAATGCCATTCCGCCAAGCGATTTCTGACCACTTGATCGCGAAAGACCTATAAAAGTGGTCTTTACAACACATGAGGTGTTATAAAGGCAATCCACAAAGACGTTTTTAGGTCCGTGGTCAGCTCTTGCGCTACCAAAAACTTTAGTATTGTTTTAGTCCTTTCAAAAGCTTCTTTAAGTAGACAGCGGAATTATATGAAATCTCTATTTGTCATCCGAAGAAGTTCATATTATAGGATAAGGTATATTTTGGATTGTAAATTCGATGCAATCTGCATATTCCATATATGCATTTTATATGCAAAAATTATGCAAGGCAATGAAAAATGCATATGCAAGTAAAAAATTGCATATGCAAAAAATATGCATCGGCAAATTGGAGAAAATTAACAAAAAAACAAATTTTGAAACTACAAAATTTTAAGGTTAAAGCTTCAGCCATGTACACATTTTAGGCAACACACATTGACATATTAAAATTAAACAAAACTGCCGAAAATCTATTTGCGACAAAGTAGTTAAACCAACAACTTTGTATTTAATTTTAACAACTTTGTTAGTTGGGATGTTATGTGGAATGCAAAGGCGGATATACAAAATATTGCTGTTTATACGCCTCTGGGATAGCCGTGCTGGCGAAGATCATTACAGAAGAAAGAAATGGCCAACAAGAAAGCACATTACATTGGGTGAAAACAACATAAAATACACACCTCTCGTCCAAAAAGAAAACATTATTTTGCCAACTCTGCATATTAAGCTGGGGGTCTTTAAAAATTTTGTAAAAGCCTTAAGGAAAGATCGCAATTCACTCTCATTTTTAAAGAGTTTATTTAAAAGTCGTTTTTTTTCAAAAAATCGAAGAAGGCGTTTTTGATGGGCCTAAAATGAGGAAACTGATGAAAGATGTAAATTTCGAATCATATTTGACGCCGATGAAATTTCAGCATGGCGGTCGTTTAAGCTTGTAGTTTCAAATTTCTTTGGATCCAATAGAAGCAATGTGAAATAATGAATAATGATTTGTTAAAAAATTATGAAAAAATTGGAATGAAATATATTTTTCTATATTTATGTTTATAACACAAATGTATGTATTATTCTATCTTATTTGTCGCTTTCTGTATTCCAACAGGTGTAAATATGTCCCTCAAAATTCATTTCTTACATTCTCATTTAAACTTTTTCCCCGAGAATCTTGGCGACGTAAGTGACGAACATGGCGAAAGGTTTCACCAATACATGTAAATAAACTCAAATGTACATAATACTCGTATAAATAAAAGTAACAAATAAAATCGCTATTTAAACAGAAATTAAAAAAAAGATTTTTTGATATTCTCTTACCTCTAACAAAAGGGCTATAATTTCTACACTTTCTATATAGATTGTTTTCAAATAGGCATTATTTTCTTCGCTAGGATGCAAACTTTAAAAAATAAAATATTTTTTTTTCGATTTTTTTTTCTACTTTTTATGTTTTTTTTCGTCCCAGGATTTTTTTTAAAAAAAATCTGCTTTTCCCAATTTGTTTAATGACTGTTACTAAACCACTGTTTCTAAGTTAAAGACATATTTCCAGCCCACATTAATAGCTTCAATTTAACGTATATTTCGACCTGATCGGGCATATACTCCAAAAATTATAGTGCAAATACTAAGGGTACCTTCGACGATAATAGTGTTTTTAATAAAAAAAAATTTATCCATCCAAAAATTTTTGGTTTTGATTTTATATAACAGTCTGCCACAATCTACACAAAAAAATAATTTGTAGGTCTGAGACACAAAAAAATGTTTTTTTGTTGCATAGTGTTATCAGCTCTCACTTATCATAAGTTGCTTCTTCCACTGCTCCCCTGAAGAGATTTGGCGGAACTACCTCATCTTTATATGGGAAGTAACTAGAGATCATCTCTCCTGCAACGTTGCAAATTGGTGGTGTGCCCGGCATCTTATTGAGGACAGCGAGGCATTTGGCCAGACTAAGGAACGGAAAGTCGGACGATTAAAGATGTCCGCTCCATTGGAACTGCGAGAACATGCTCAATTGGAACATGAAGGCATCTGCTGAATGAAATATTTATGTCCTTTTAGTGGAAGATGTGGAAATATGGAATATGTCCTAAATCCTTGAATATGCTGAAAAAGTAACAATTAATTTCCATATTTGGGTTATACATGGGCGGGACCACGCACATTGGTCCAATCCCGCCCATTTTTGGACCAATCACGTAGACTGCCATCAGACATATATGCAAACCAGTAAGGAAAGGCTAAAGTCGGGCGGGGCCGACTATATAATACCCTACACCACTCTGTAATATTGAATAACTCTGAAATATAAATTTTGTAGTTCATGAATAAATTTATTTATTTATTCTAAATTTCAAAACGATTGGATGTAAAATACAGCTTCTATAGAACTAAAGGGCCAAATCGGACGAAACATATATGTGGGAGCTATAGCTAAATCTTAACCGATTTTCTTCAAATTCGGCAATGTTGGTTCATGGATCAAGAAACTCTACCATTCCAAATTTCAAAACGATTGGATGTAAAATACAGCTTCTATTGGACTAAAGGTCCAAATCGGACGAAACATATATATGGGAGCTATAGCTAAATCTTAACCGATTTTCTTCAAATTCGGTAGTGTTGGTTCATGGATCAAGAAACTCTACCATTCTAAATTTCAAAATGATTGGATGTAAAATACAGCTTCTACAGGACTAAAGAGGAAAATCGGACGAAACATATATATGGGAGCTATAGCTAAATCTTAACCGATTTTCTTCAAATTCGGCAATGTTGGTTCATGGATCAAGAAACTCTACCATTCCAAATTTCAAAACGATTGCATGTAAAATACAGCTTCTATAGGACTAAAGGGCCAAATCGGACGAAACATATATATGGGAGCTATAGCTAAATCTTAACCGATTTTCTTCAAATTCGGCAATGTTGGTTCATGGATCAAGAAACTCTACCATTCTAAATTTCAAAAAGATTGGATGTAAAATACAGCATTTATAGGACTAAAGGTCCAAATCGGACGAAACATATATATGGGAGCTATAGCTAAATCTTAACCGATTTT
Organism: Eudasyphora cyanicolor; assembly: GCA_963930755.1. NCBI lineage: Eukaryota > Metazoa > Arthropoda > Insecta > Diptera > Muscidae > Eudasyphora > Eudasyphora cyanicolor. The sequence continues at coordinate 101,238,667 of OZ005737.1, forward strand.
CTTCAAATTCGGTAGTGTTGGTTCATGGATCAAGAAACTCTACCATTCTAAATTTCAAAATGATTGGATGTAAAATACAGCTTCTATAGGACTAAAGGGCCAAATCGGACGAAAGATATATATGGGAGCTATATCTAAATCTGAACCGATTTCAACCAAATTCAATAGCGATCTTAACAGCTGCGAAATACTCTAAACTGCAAAATTTCAGAACGATCGGAGTGAAATTGCGACCTGTAGTCGACGAACAACTTTACATCCACAGACGGACGGACGGACGGACGGACGGACGGACGGACATGCTTAAATCGACTCAGCTAGTGATTCTGAGTCGATCGGTATACTTTAAGGTGGGTCTAGCTGTGTTATTTTTAGGTGTTACAAACATCTGCCGTGAAACAAACTTATAATACCCTGTACCACAGAGTGGTGTAGGGTATAAAAATTACAGCACTCTGGCTAACAAATTGATCAAGATATCTCAATTTAAAAACGTGGCTTATATGGGCCGGACCAGGTAATAAACCGACCTTTACAATTAAAGACACAAGAAGTACCCGACGTAACGTTAGCTACTGACCGGCTGTCAGACAAAATTATTGGGTGGAATGTACTGGACGATCTTTGATTCTCAAATCACCATGATATTGATTTCAAACTCGCTGAAAAAGCGCGCGTCCACAGAAATGTGAGGAAAACAAAGTGGCACCTGTATGAGAAGAATTTCAAGAAAGTCTTCAACTCCAAACTTCTGTACGAACCGAATGACAAAGCCGGTCTGGATAATCTGGTCGAGCATATCACGACATCATTCAAGAGTTCCCTCGAAGAAGCCTGTCCAAAAACAAGGTACAAGGGTAAAACTAAACCCCAATGGTGGACTTATGAGCTTACGGCTATGAAAAAGACCTTGCACAACCTATTCAATAAGGCTAAATCTACTGGGGTCGCTAATGTTTGGGATGCCTATAAAGAGTAACTCAATATCTATAAGAAGGAGCTTAGAAAGGAGTAAAGACGCTCTTGGTATACCTTCTGTGGCGAAGTGGAAAAGGTCTCCGACGCCGCAAGGCTGAGGAAAATACTATCAGCTTCACCCTGTACAGTGGGTTACTTGCAGGATGAGGCTAATAACTGGACAAAAAACAGCAAGCAGTCTCTGAATGTACTGCTCGACACACATTTCCCGGCGAACTCACCAACAGAACCCGAAGATCAGCAAGACCAACAAGAATGTGATTGAACTGCGAGCGTTGCTTGCTTGTTGACTGAGAGATGCAGAATAAGCTGGGTTATTAACAGCTTTGAGCCCTTCAAGTCACCTGGACCAGGCGGCATCACTCCAGCAGAAATGCAGAAGATGTTAAAGTACATTATCCCATTGTTGGAAAAAATTTATGTAAGCTGTATCAGGCTTTTATACATCCCGAATCGATGGAGGGATACCAAAGTGGTATTCATACCTAAAGCGGGGAAGATATCACACACTAGGCCAAAAGACTTCAGACCAATTAGCCTATAATCCTTTCTATTAAAAGGTCTGGAAAGACTTTTAGATTATTTCATTAGGGAAAACCTTGAATACAAAACTCCTGTCGGTGAACCAACATGTTTACAATAAGGGGAAGTCTACAGAATCAGCCCTGCACGAACTTGTGATCACTATCGAATCGTCCCTGCATTTTAAGGAATTCACCATGGTGGCATTTCTTGACATAGAAGGGGCTTTTAACAACATTCACTCGGATGCAGTAATTGCGGCACTGTCACATCTAAAAGTTAACTCTAGTTTGATTAACTAATTTAAAGTCTGCTCAACAGAAGACGCATAACAGCATGTCTTGTGTCCACAACTCTAACAAGGTTTGTAAACAGAGGGACCTCACAAGGAGGAGTACTGTCTCCACTAATTTGGAACCTAGCTGTGAATGAAATCCTGCTAGATTTAGAACGTTGTGGCTGCAAGGTCGTGGCATATGCGGACGACGTGGCAATCGCAGTGAGTGGCAAATTCGTAAGCCAGAGACATCCTACAGGTGGCTCAGAGGCATCTTACAGGTGGCTCTGAACAAATTGGCTAGATGGGCCAGAAGCAGCGGTTTAGGCGTAAACCCAAACAAGACAGTATTGGTTCTCTTTACTAGTATTAATAAAGTCCCACATGTGGACCCTCCACCTCCGATAAATGAAAAGGATCTTGTCTTTTCTGAAAGTGCAAAATTTTTAGGAATAATTCTAGATAGAAAACTGTTATTTATACTTAACGTATTGAGACGTGTAAGGAAGGCAAACGTCACCTTATACTCCTGCAAAAATGCTGTAGGGTCGCCGTGGGGCCTCTCTCCTAAAATCGTCCAGTGGATATATATAGCAGTAGTTCGTCCAATACTGTTATACGGCATCATGGTATGGTGGACGGCTACAGACGAACTAACTATCACAAACATACTAGCAAAGGTTGAGAGAACAGCCTGAGCATAAGCGGAGCCTTAAGGACTACAGCGACTGAGTCTCTACAAGCCCTACTCCATATACTGCCGATTAATATTGTGGCGAGAAAAGTTGCACCAAAGCGGCAATAAGACTAAACTGCCTATCAATGTGGAGGTACAAGAACAGCGGTCACATGAGGATATCAAAGTGTAGTGTTATGGTGCTTTGGTGATATCCGACCGAGTTGACTATATACCAACTGTGTACACCTTCGAGAGAAATTACATCACTATGATTCCCGCCAGAGATTAATGGGTTGGCAGAATACCAGGTAATAGAAACCATCTCCACTTTTACACGGATGGTTTGAAGCTTGATGAAAAGATTGGCTTCGGAGTACACTGTGAAGAACCTAGTTTGGATATAGCTCACAGACTACCAGATACCTGCAAAGTCTATCAAGCTGAAATAATGTCAATATGGGAAGTCGCCAAGTGGCTGAGTCGCAACATAGTAACCAACACTGGCGTTGTCGGACAGCCAGGCTGCCATCAATTCTCTGGAGGAAACATTCGCAAATTCACAAACAGCCCTCGACTGCCGCAGATATCTTAACGAGATGGCTGAGCAGTTAAATATACACCTCATGGGTGCCTGGGCAGAGGGATATCCCGGGGAAAGCCGATGAACTTGCTAGGAAAGGGACGACATTACAAATTCTGTAAGAATTTGCATATATTGGTGCGCCACTATCCACGTGCAAGCTTTGGCTTAAGCAAGAGGCAATCAGGCAGTCCAACGAAAGATGGACAGACATCGGCACCTGCAGGGTAGCTTACTAAATATGGTCAAGGTATAACCTGAGAAGATCAAAATATCTCCTCCCAGTAGAGGCAAGGATTGTCTACGTTAGTATCAGTTCTGGCGGGACACTGCTTGATCGGCGAACACGCCAAAAGATGGGGTATTGACTCCAATGACTTCTGCAGAAGCGGTGGAGATGAGGAAGAAGTGGAGAGCATTGAGCACTTGCTATGCTACTGCCCCGCTCTGAGTAAACGACGACTGGACATACTGGGTTCGGCCTTTCTAGGCAGCCTAACAGATCTTTCCAGTGCCGATATTCGTACTATCGATAAATTTGTATATCAAACAGGTTGGTTTCGATGAGGGGCATTTCAGCCCGTGGTAACACTAGGGACCTAAACTCGACTATGTGAGCTTGTAAAAAAATACGGCTGCCACCAAAACCTAACCCTGGGCCGGGCCACGCCCACTGGTCCTATCCCGCCCATTTTTAGGTCAATCACGTAGACAGCCACATATACACAAAATTACAGCACTCTCGCTAACAAATTGTGCAAGATATTTCAATTTCAAAACTTATCTTTCTTGGGCGGGACCACGCCCATTGGTCGTATCCCGCTCATTTTTGGACCAATCACGTAGACTGCTACCAGATACATATACGCAAAATTTCAGCACTCTCGCTAACAATCTGACATACATAGAATAATTACAATAATGAAATAGAATATTTAGAAATTACAAAAAGGTCCTTAGAACAAAGTTAATGTTTCATATGACATTTTTAGTCATAAGATATAATTCGAAATCCAAGAGAAATTTTGACTGAAAATAGAAAAACTCAGCAAAGTTTTAAAAATGTTTTTTAAATAAAAAACCAGTAAGGAAAGGCTAAAGTCGGCGGAGCCAGCTATATGATACCCTACACCACCTTGTTAGTGCACACATATAGTTGTTCAATATCTGAAATGATTACATTTAAACTCAAAGGATTGAGAACTATATCTAAATCTGGAACGATTTTTTTTTCCAAACTTGACAGTATTCATTTTTGCCATATTTAGTAATACTCGGAAGTCAAATGCGTCTTACATAGAGCATATATGCCAAATCTGAGGTAAATATATGAATCAAATTCGGGAGTGCACTTCCTTAGATATAGGAAAACCTCTACAAAAAATGTTAAAATGATTAGATGCAAAATTCAAACTTTATAGCGTTTAGATGCCAAATCGGAAGGAAAATATATATGGGGGCTATATAAAAATCTGATTCGATTTTCTTCACATTTAAAACTATTTATTCTTTTATCAAGATACTTGTCTCTCTATGTCTATGTACCAAATCGAAATGAAGATATGTGGCAGCACCAAGACCGCCGTGTTCGAATGACAGACAATCTGCCAACTTGGTATCGAACCAAAGGAGGAGAAAACAACATCTGATTCCAAGTAAAGTCTTCTCACTCAGTTCTAGTATTTTTAGTAATACTTCGTAAGATTTTGTGAACTAATTTTAGTAAAAATGAATAGATTTACATAGTTCTTAAAATGTAAATACGAACGTCTTATTATTACATCGTGTCATCGTTACATCGTGTCCCCGCCTTTCACGCACAATCTGAAGAAGTATTATTTACATTGCTACAAAAACTTCTTTGGAAGAAGAGCAGCGAAAAACTCAATCGTTTTTAAAATTTTCAACGTTTTTTCATGCATCATTTTGCCAAGATAATCTACGTTTTTGCTTATGCACCCCAAACGCTACAACCTGAGGCAACGAGAACACTATAAATACAACGAAGATTCGCTCAGTGCTGACGACATAGAATTTTTCGACAGTAGCAGCATAAACATGTCGGAAATGGAAAATCTGAAATAGGAAATTTTGTTCGAATACCCTCAAGTTTTCTTTTTTTAACAAATTTGTGCATAAGTTTGATTGATTATTAACAATTAAGGCACTTTAACGAAAAATCAGCGAATGGAGTCGTTACAACGTGAAGTACACTCTCTTCGACAGTCACCATTGAACGCATATGATGGACAGCGATCGAACCTGCATAAAGTGCATATTCCAGAATTCAACAAACAGAATCCGGAAGTGTTTTTTGCTCAGGTTGAACGCTCTTTTTCTCTCTATGGTGTTTTAACAGATGCGGATAAATTTGATGAATTTGATTTGATTTGAGTACTCTTGCCGGTTGAGGACATTGTAACAAATCCGCCGCAAAATGGCAAATATTCTACATTGAAGGAGCTACTCATTTCGAAATTGGCTGTGTCATCAAAGTCTAAAATGCGACGTCTATTGCATGGTGGTGAGACAACGGATATGAGGCCGTCCGAAATGCTATCCCACATGAGACGATTGGTACCTGGTAGAGGAAATGAAACAATTATTCGGACAATATTTCTCTGGCAAATGTCAGATTCGATTCGTTCTCTATTAACTGTGTGGGAAGAGGAAAATTTAGTCAAACTTGCTAAAATGACAGACAAAATGCTGGACGCTATAGGAAATACTGTATGTGCTGTCTCCACGTTCTGATTTCAATTGATGCAATTAACCCGCCTATGTCTTTCGCTGATATTTGCAAGACTATAGCGGATCTTTCTGCTAAAGTGGATACCATTCAAGCCAGCAATAAAACCAAATGCGGTCATCATCGATCCAGATCTCACAATCATTCACGTTCAAATGATAGACCATCTGACAATTCGCTTAGCTGGTATCATCAAAAGTTTTTGAGATGCTGTCTAGCATTTTAAACTGAATTGTCCCCGCTACAACACTAGTTCGGGATAACTAATGGAACTGCCGTCATTTCACACGACTGGCGATAGCGGCAACGACAAGTCTGCAAAGGAAAATCGTCTACATATCTACTTCTCGATTTTTAATAGATTCCCGATCGGTAGTGTCAGTAGTACCCTCATCCTTAATCAGAACAACTCTAAAGCCGTCCGGCATGAGACTCCTTGCTGCAAACAGCAGTGAAAAACAATCATATGGTAATTATGTTCTTAAATTAGACATAGGTCTACGTCGTGAACTCAAGTGGTTGTTTACCATTGCCGATGTCCAGTCGCGCATTTTGGGGGTAGACTTCTTAATTCATTACAATTTGATGATTGATTTAAAACGGAAATGCCTCATAGATAATACAACAAATTTAACAAGTCGAGGTGAAATTCGTAAGACCAAAGATTTTAGTATTTCAACATTATCGCCATCGACAGGTCCATTCCATGAATTGCTGAAAGAGTTTATTGACATCAGAACTACTACATTAACGCATAAATCGACGAGTGATGAAATTATTGTTCATAACATCGAAACATTTTGAGAGGTCTTGATTTTGTTTATTGTTATATTGATGATAGCTTGTTATGTCTGAGTCCATTGAAAAACACCAAGTACATTTACGGGAAACTTTTGACCGGCTTAGACAATACGGTCTAACAATCAACGTCAATAAATGTAAATTTGGAAGTACAGATTCTTGGTTACATTATCAAAGGCAATGGTTCTACACCTCCAACAGACAAACAAATTACACCAAACCTGAAACTATTTTCGAGCTTTGCAGATTCCTCGGAGTGGTCAATTTTTATCGTATTTGCATTCCACATGCCGCTCAGCTACAGACACCACTCAATGAATTCCTTAAAGACTCCAAGAAAAATGATAAGAGGAAGGTCCCTTGGACACTTGAGGCTGAAAATGCTTTTGCATCATGTAAACGCAGCCTTCGTGAAGCAACCATGCTAGCTCATGCAGCACCCAATTCAGATTTGACCCTTACAACTGACGCATCAGACATCGCCATTGGAGCTGTGTTGGAACAAAAAGAAAATGGAATTTGGCATCCACTCTGATTTTTCTCTCGAAAATTATCCGCGGCAGAGAGAAATTATAGCACACATGACAGAGAATTACTTGCTATTTACGAGGCTATAAGATATTTTCGCCATTTGTTGGAGGCAAGATATTTTATAGTTCGGACCGACCACAAACCGCTCGTTTATGCATTTTCGCAAAAACCGGAAAAGGCATCGCCTCGCCAATTAAGACTCCTTGACTTCATTTCGCAATTCACGACAGTAATTTTGTATAGAAATAGTACATTTTGATGCGACCTCAGTATACTGTGACATATCCAGAGGATATGTACGCATGTGTTTTCCTGAGTCACTACGTCAACAAATCATCAATTCAATTCATAATCTTTTACATTCTGGCGGCAATGCTAGTCTTCAACAGATACGTGAGAAATACGTATGGCCTGGAATGAAGAAACAAATCCTAAATTGGTCTCTGAATTGCATATCGTGACAAAGAGCAAAGATCACCAAAAACAACCGCCTTACTCCGGACAAGATAGATGTCCCAGACCATCGGTTCGATCATGTTCATTTGGACATCGTGATAATGCCGTTGGTACAGGGTTATAGATATTGTCTCACCATTATCGGTCGATTTTCACGATGGCCTGGAGATGTGCCTCTGAGGGACATGTCGGCCCAAACGGTCGCGACTGCATTTTGGTCCAAGGCCCTAGAGAATTTAATAGGTTCGAAACGAACTCGAACGACGGTATGTCATCCACAATCGAATGGAATGATTGAGAGATGACTAAGTATCGTGGGTCGATATACTTCAAACTGTTTTGTTGGGATTAAGGAAAGCTGTCAAAGATGATCTTCAAGCTTCGCCTTCGGATCTTCTTTATAGGGGGCAGTTACGGTTACCTCAAGAGTTTTTCACCGAATCAGAAATTCCTGCCGATTCATCTGCATTTTTAAGGAAACTTCGGGAATACTACAACATCCTGCAACCAATTCCAGTCTCGCCACAACAAAAGCAAAATGTTTATTTTCAAGAACCTCGAGGATTGCACTCACGTTTTTCTTCGCACGGACGCAGTACGAGGACCACTTGAACCACCTTATACTGGACCGTTTGTATACGATACGAGTGAAGAACAAGGACGTGGACATATCGGTAGATCGACTCAAGCTAGCTTTCATCATCAATAATACTGGGCCTGAACATCCACAAAACAACAGCATCACCTCTACTGAGGCCTCATACATTATCTCAAAACTCATCAACATCATCTCAGAGTACTAAGTCCACCGAACTTCCAGTTGTGCGGAATACACCAACTATGAGAATATCGTTCCAAGCGGATCAGGTATTGGATCCTGACTTGATCACTGGAGAGGGAGTGGCTGTGACAGCACCAAGTGGTTCCAAGTCGATCGGTATAAAAAACAATGGTTCTATCTCTTCTCCTTTTGGGTGTTACAAACAAATGCACAAAGTAATAATACCCCGTACCACAGTATTTCTAAACATAATTTTATTTGTATTTGAACAGATATTTTATTTAAGAATATTAGTTTGCAAATATATTTCGTTGTAATATATATTTACATATGCTCTCCAAATAAATGTTGCTGATTTTCAAATAAAATTTATTTGTTCAAATTTATTATATTTACTTGTTGGGTAGGTGCAGTCAGCAACGCGTTTAATTCGAACGAATAATATTTTGACTCTTTGATTTGGGGACTAACATTTATTGTTTCAGAACTAGCTGGACCCGGTCCACTTCGTTGCCCCAGATTTATATTTCCGATCCCGTCCATTTTTGAACCAATTTCAAAATTTTGCTTATATGGGCGGGGCCACGCCCATTGGTCTTGTTGCCGCCACTGATTTCTTCATCATCAAATACAACTCTTAAAAAGCATTCACATTACTAAAATTAAGTTATCGATACATTTTCTGTTCTTTCTTATGATCATCTTCTACTAAATTTTGTGAACTGTAAAGTTAAATTCTAGAGTTATTTCTTTCTCTTTTACAATAGTGGTTACGCATGCAACATGCATACATTTCCTTTAATGAAATAAGTAGATGATTTGATACCAAAAAGTATGTATAAATTTTATGAATTTATAAAAACTGAATTTAACGAAAACCTGTATTTTTTAAGGAATTAAAACACTAGGTTGCGCCACATGTTGGCAATAAAGAAATAAATAAATTTCAACAGCTTTAACCTGTGTTGTAAATCTCATCAGACCATCACGAACCACCTGTTGTGAACAAATTTTTAATTCTTTTTGTTTGAAGAAGTTTATAATATTGCCTTGAAGATAAATTATCTTCGCGCCGAGGAAGCTTGTCGTTAGCTTAATAGTTACAGCAACGTCTCCAACAGACCTACCCCATTATATCATTCATCCCAATATACAAATAACTTAAGTTATAGATCCACCCTAACATACATATACTATAAGCAAAATTCCCCAATGTACACTGGGATCATTAAAACATAAACAAAATCAACGATCCCACATAACAAAGAAGATCATATTACTTAAATATGCAACATCAATAAAATGCACACACACTCTGTAAAAGACCACCCAATTGAATCAAATAATGTAAACAAAATTGAAAAGTAGAAGTAGATCTTTAGTTTTAAGATTTTATTTGAAAATCAATAATAAATTCACACCACAACTACCAAGTTGTTACTGGCGCAGCCACGGTAGAATCATCTCCCAACAAAAAAGATCAGGAAATAAAGTGAATGATAATTTCACAATTCCTGAGGAAATAAAGTGAAAAAAAAAGTTCACAATTTCCAATTAAAAAGTGAAGTGACCTAAGAAGGAAGTGAAGGAAGAAAGCCTAGATTACAATTCCGCAAAGAAGTTTTCAACAACCAAGGACTTGAAGTACGGAAGTCCCAACGACCAGAAGTACCACAGCCATCATCTCACCTCCAAAAGGACAGCATCACAAACTCAAGGGGACACCAGCATTGGCAGTTCTCAAAAGCTTCTACAAAAAGTAAAAGTATATTTAGTGTATGTAAGTTTTAATATAATTTAGTAATAAGAAGTGTTTAGTTTTGTAGCATATTTTTTTGTGCAGTGAAAAATATATATTTAACATTTTGAAACAATGGCTCCTCTAACATTAACAATCGACCCAATCAAATATTTGTCAAAGCTACCAACATTCGACGGAAATTTTAAAGAGTTATATACATATATTGACTTAGTGCTTAAATTTCGAAGCAATGGCAAAGGTTTTTATGATGAAATAATTTCATCATTGAGTAGACTTAATATGAACACACGTACAGCTTACCAAAATCAGGCGGGATATGAAGCGGTAATTTCAGCTAATAAGAGAACAGCCTTAGAAATATTTAAAAATAAACTAGTAGAACCAATGCGTTCTATAATTATATGTAGAAACCCAAACAACATTGAAGAAGCAATGAAAATACCATTTGACACTGGCTATGCATATTATAATCCAAATCCAAACACAAATTCAAACAAGAATTTCAATAAAAATCAAGTCTCAAATCAAAGTTCAAACAAAAATAACTTTAAATACCCAAACAAGAACCAATCAAAAAATTCTGATAATCAGGATACAATTTATAATTGGAATGGAATTTATAATCAAAATCAAAATGCATTTAATCACAGTCAGAATCCCAGTTCATCACAGACATATAATCGGGACCAATCAGATAGTGATAGGCCAATTCCTATGGAAATAGGAAATTTTCAGGAGGACCCTTTAACAGCCTCACATACATAACTATAGGTAGATGTAGATTCTTAATTGACACAGGGACAACAGATTCCTTAGCAAACCCTAAAGTCTTTCATGACACCAAAATTGTAAAATTGAAAAAAAACAGTTGTTATACAATATTCATAAAGTTACGGAAAAAGCAGTTGTAAAAGCCTTCAATGAATTCAAACTAGTTGGCGAGAATTTTGAATTCTACATATATAATTTTAATAATGAATTTGAGGGTCTAATAGGCAATGATATTTTAAGGAAATATAGACTTTAGTCAATTTTGAAGAGAACTATTTGATGATAAATGACCAAAAATTCGTCCTACACTTTGACAATAGAAAGAAAATAGTTATGAACATACTGCCTGGTGAACACTCATATAGAATTCTTACTTTCTCTCGAGAAAAGAATATACTTATCAACAACATAGCAAATAATACTAAAGATTTAATAATCAACGAAGGACTATATAGTTGCAGAAGACCGGTTACTGGAGGACCAATGATTGAAGTCGTCCAGATAAACCTCCATCGGAGCGAGGCGGCAACCAACGCTTTGATGGAAATAATAAATAAAGGTAAGACTCATATTGCTTTAATCCAAGAACCATGGACGATTCGAAACAAGGTTACTGGCTTAAATCACGTTAATTACCAACTGTTTTATGCAAATACAGGAACTAGACCAAGGACTTGTATTATATGTCACAAAAATTTATGTTATCTTTTTTCTCCAGAGTTGTCAACATCGGATGCTACAGTACTGAAACAAGGGAATGGAAGTGTATACCTAGCATCAGTATATCTGCCTTTCGATTCACCGACATTACCACCTACGTCGGAACTACAACGCTTGGTGAGGAAAGTCAAACAAACAGGTAACGAAGTACTAGTAGGTTGCGATGCTAACTCTCACCACGTCGCGTGGGGTAGTACTAACATTAATAAACGGGGCCAGGCCCTAGTAGAATTCTTGAATACTAACGACCTAATAACACTTAACATAGGTAACACGGCTACCTTCGTTAATAGAATAAGGGAAGAAGTATTAGACATAACAATATGTTCAGAAAATCTAATAGACGTGATACAGGAATGGAGGGTCTCTGAAGAACATTCTTTTTCTGATCACCGTTACATAAGGTTTAAGATAGCACGGCCACCGCCGAACCCAATAAGTTTCAGAAATAAGGCCAAAACTAAATGGACAAAATTCGGGAAGCTAATTAGAGAAAGACTAGGGCATGGACTTTTCGAGTGCCTAAGTGTTGAGGATATTGACACTAATGTTGACTACATTACGGATATATTAGTAAGGTCTTTCGAAGACAGCTGTCCGCTTCGAGAAAGGAAATCAGCCCAAGAGAAGCCTTGGATGACCGGGGAGATTCGCAACATTGGGAAAGAGGTCCGTAGACTTTACAATAGGGCACGCCGTAAAAAATCTCCAGTATACTGGGACGACTACCATAGAAGACTCAGAGAATATAACAAAATCACAAGAACAGCAAAACGAAACTCCTGGAAGCTATTCTGCGAACAGGTCGATAGCGTTAACGATGTTTCTAAAATTAAAAAGTTCCTCTCAAAAACCCATACCCAAACCGAAACAATGGTAGACGATATGGGTAGAAGAGTGGACTCAACCGAAGAGATGGTAAGACTTTTGATGAACACCCATTTTCCGCAAGGTACGACGGGCCAGACTGAGATACCGAACTACAGTGAAAATGAGGAACAACTAAGTCATATCATTACAGACCATATGGTCAAAGAAGCCGTAAGAAGCTTTTCACCATTTAAGGCACCAGGACCTGATGGAATATTTCCGGCACTACTACAGATGGAGGTGGATTACATATCAACTCATCTAGCCGCCATTTTCACAGCATGTCTAAAATTCGCATACACACCGAAAGCCTGGCAGGAGGCAAGGGTAGTTTTCATACCTAAACCCGGCAAGGCAAGTTATGCAACACCTAAGGCTTATAGACCAATAAGCCTAACATCGTTCTTACTCAAAACCATGGAGCGTATAGTGGATACCATGATTAAAAGTAAGATACCAGGCGAAATGCTAAAATTTAGACAACATGCCTATGTTAAAGGGCGATCGGTGGATACCGCCCTACACGATGTAGTACACAACATAGAAGAATCCTTCAATGGAAAGATGTATACACTTGCGGTATGTATAGACATTGAAGGGGCGTTCAATAATGTACGGACCGACACACTCATCCAATCCTTAGACCAGTTTCAGGTGGACCGGGCTCTCCGAGACTGGATAAGCCACATGCTAAGGAATAGATGGATAAATTGTGGGTCCCACGACATAAAAATAAGGGACAGAGTAGCACAGGGAACACCACAGGGCGGTATTTTATCACCACTCCTGTGGGTCACTACTATAAATAGTCTCCTAAGGATACTAACGGATGAAGGACTTAAACCAGTCTGTTACGCAGATGACGTTATAATACTTCTGAGGGGGAAGAATCCTAATCAACTTTGTAGAAGGGCCGAAACGGCTCTAAAAATTGCATATGACTGGGCTCGACCGAGAGGCCTAAATGTAAACCCAGAAAAGACAGAGATATGTCTGTTCACAAGGAAAACGAAGATTGGTCAGTATGATGACCCGCATTTCCTAAACAAAACAATTCCAGTTTCCAACAGGGAAAGAAGAAGAACGAGCAAACAAGGCTCACATATGCTGGGCACTATGTAGAAGAGCCATTAGCTCAAAATGGGGCCTTAATCCAAGTATGACACAATGGCTCTACAAGAGCGTAATCAGACCTATTTTGACTTACGCATCAGTAGTGTGGTGGACATCAATGAAGAATAAGTGCAACATAATGATATTACAAAAGGTCCAACGAATGTGTTGTCTCGGCATAAGCGGGACAATGAGGACCACATCCAGTAGGGCATTGGAGACGATCTTGAATATCCAACCAATAGAAATACAGATTAGATATGAAGCTGCCCTCACGGCGACGAGGCTCAAAGTGATGGGCGAATGGATCGAAAGCGATCACGTGTCATATCATCAAAAGATAGCTGAGGTAGTGACGGTGGATTTAACTGACATATCATCAGTATCCGACAGAATACCTGAAAGATCAATGGTTGCTGAGTGTGAGACCATGATACCAGACAGACAATCCTGGATTGATGGAACCGTAGTACAGACAACATCTGGAAATTGCTGTTATACAGATGGATCGAAACTAGGGGAGAGAACGGGGCTAGGACTTTACATCGAAGAACCGGAAACCGAACTCTTATTCCGTCTGCCAGACCATAACACAGTCCTGCAGGCGGAAGTCCGAGCAATTACAGAATGTGTGAGCTGGCTTGGGACTAACACAAGACCAACAAAAGTGAATATTTTCACAGATAGCCAAATGGCTATTAGGGCGATAACGTCTAGAACGGTGAGGTCGAGGACCGTTTTAGATTGTAAAATGGCGATTAACGCCTACTCCGAATACGGCACTATATGCATCATATGGGTGCCTGGCCATTGCGGAGTAAGGGGTAACGAGAAAGCAAACGCCTTGGCATCTAGAGCCAGAGACTTGCAAACAACAACATTAGAGAACGCAAAACCCTTCAGAGTTATGCGTTCTGAACTACAAATATAGGCGAAGAACGCCCATATCACGCTATGGAATAGTGAAAACGTTGGGAAGACAACGAAGGTCTTGTGGGGTGACCCAAACGAGGACAAGGCCAAGACCTTACTGAGATTGAGCAAGGTAGAAATTAGTAAGATCATGGGCGTCCTTACAGGACACACATGCTTACAAGCACACCTACATAGGATAGGAGTTGTAGATGACAGCATATGTAGGGCATGCGGGGAGGATGATGAAACGTTGGAACATTTCCTCTGCCACTGCCCAGCGTTCGCCAACAATAGATCACGTTTCTTAGGAAATGATGCTATACCAGACTTGACCCAACTTAGGGGCGTAGACTGGAAGAAAATTAAGGACTATGTCGACAGTACAGAGTTCCTAAAATAGCTTACCGACCTTTCTAAATAATAACAATTAGAGCGCACAACAGGCCGAATACTGGCTTACGTGTATGTCCAAGGACATGAGGTGGAATTTCGCCGCCTCCTCTTCTCAACCTAACCTAACCTAACCTATATAGTTGCAGAAATTTTGGAACAGAAATAATAATAAATAATAGGACAGACAAAGAACGTAAAATAGAATTAGGGAATTTATTAGACATTCAGGAAGTTAGGGAAATACTCAACTTCGGAAAGAGTCCGTGTGCGAATATCAATAGCGAAAATATTGATTTCCACTCGGTAATGGATAACATAAGGACAGATCATTTAAACTCAGAGGAGAAATCTGAATTAAACAGACTCATAAAGGAGTTTCAAGGAATTTTTTCCGATAGGGAAAAACTTTCGTTTACAAATGAAGTAAAGCATAGTATAATTACGACAGATGAGATTCCTGTAAGAAGTTAGCTTTACAGATATCCTTATATTCACAAGGAGGAAATCCAGCGACAAATAACGGAGATGTTGGAAAATGGGATTATTGCACCGAGCAATAGTCCTTACAACAGTCCTGTTTGGGTCGTGCCGAAGAAATCTGATGCATCAGGCGTCAAAAAGTACAGACTAGTAATAGATTATAGGAAGTTGAACGGGAAGACAATTGATGACAACTATCCTTTCCCAAATATCACAGATATATTAGATAAGTTGGGGAAATCAAATTATTTTTCTATTCTAGATCTTAAGAGTGGTTTCATCAAATAGAAGTTGAGGAAAAAGATAGACCAAAAACTGCTTTCTCTGTCGACAATGGTCATTATCAATTTAATAGAATGCCATTCGGCTTGAAAATTGCACCAAGCACTTTTCAACGATTGGTAGGTAGACAACATTCTGAGAGAAAATATATCTAGAAGAGAATGTATGGTGTACATGGATGACATCATTGTTTTTTCCAATGGTTTAGAGGAACACATAAAGAATTTGAAATCGGTGTTAATAAAATTGAGGAATTCGAGACTTAAGGTCCAATTAGATAAATGCGAATTTTTAAGAAAAGAGGTCGAATTTCTAGGTCACACAGTGAATGAGACGGGTATGTTTCCGAACAAAAAGAAAGTAGAAATAATTAATAAATTGTCGCTTCCCAGAACTGAGAAAGAAATAAAATCATTTTTAGGAATGAGCGGATATTACCGCAGATTCATAAAAATTTATGCTCATATTGCTAAAACAATGACAAAGTTTTTGAAAAAGGATATTCAAATTAATATTAGTGATCCTGATTACATTTGTTCCTTCAATACATTAAAAGATAAACTAGTTAAGTCACCGATTCTTATATATCCGGATTTCAGTGTACCATTTGAAATAACGACGGACGCTAGTAATGTAGCTATAGGAGGAGTTTTATCGCAAAACGACAAACCTATAGCATATATCTAGAACTTTGAACGAGCATGAAATTAATTACTCGACAATAGAAAAGGAATGTTTGGGAATAGTTTGTTGTCTCAAACAATTTAGGCCCTACGTTTATGGAAGTATATAATTAAACTATATACGGACCACAAACCTCACATCTGGTTGAATAATTTGAAGGAACCGAATTCGAAATTGATGAGATGGAGGGTTAAAATAGGTGAATACGACTATGAGATAAATTATAAAGAAGGACACTTGAATAAAGTAGCAGATTGTTTGAGCAGGATAGAAATTAACAATTTAGTAGAACAAGATTCAGATACTCTAATTCATACAACTCAAAGACCGATAAACTTCTTCAAAACTCAAATCATTATAAAATAGATATCTTCAGGATCAGCATCTATAAAGAACATTCATATTCATAATTCGAATCGTAAAATTATTAAAGCAAAGGAGTTCGATAACGACTTTGTGAAATCCATTATTTCTAATCACTTTGATCAAACAAAGATCAACGCTATCTATCTAAATGATGATATTTTTGAAATATTTAAGAATATACACCAACAATTTCATAAGGAAGTTAAAATTATAAGATCTTTAAGTAAACTAATTGACATATTTGACATATATCAGCAGAACATGTAAGGAACAATCATAGAGGGATTGATGAGAATTTCTCCCAAATAAAAGATAGATATTATTATCCCAAGCTGAAAACCAAAATAACGGAATTTATAAATAATTGCGAGACATGCATTTTGGCTAAGTACGAACGAAATCCTGAAGTAATACCGTACATGATTTCAGAAACCCCTAAAACAACCAATGAAATAATTCATATGGACGTATTTTACTCAATTAACAAATCTCTCTTCATTACCATGATAAATAAATTCACTAAAGTTGCCTTAATTACAAGGATAGAAAATCGATCAGACCCCGAATTTAGAAAAGCAATCTTGAGGTATATTAGTACATACGGACACATAAAGAAAATTGTGACAGACAACGAACTAGGAATGAAATCAAAGGGAATGAATAAATTTTTGAAAGATAGGAATATCGAAATCCACTTTACTTCTAGCTTAAACCATAATAGTAATAGCGACGTTGAGAGACTCCATAATACCATTAATGAACATTTGAGGATCTTAAGGCACACAATGAGGAATGTCCCAATAGAAGAACAGATGAGTTTAATCAATGGATATTATAATGACATTATTCATAATACGACCAATACAAAGCCTATCAACTTTGTAAATGGTAGGATAGGAGAATGTGAATATAATGACATATATGAAAGAATTCTAAGGAAAAAAGAACATACAATTGCAAAGCTAAATGAAAGTAGAATAGGTGATACCCCGATTGAAGATGGAGTAAATTATATTTAGAAGATAAGAGGGGGTAAGAATCATCTTAAGTTTAGGAAAATCGTAGGACAGAAAATCGACGATAACCATTTGAAAGACGAAACATCTAACCAAATATATTATAGAACACATATAAAGAAAAAGAAGAGATTTCAAAATTCTGACAATATTACATTTCCCATACACCAAACCTCTAGAAGAGGAAACTTATTAGAAAATTCGAACCAAACGTAATAATGTATGTATACTTATATATACTTGTAGAAAATGATACTGATACTTGGCCTACTATATCTAGAAAGTGCTGTGGCGAATTTAGAACTTATCGATTTAGACAGAAACGAGGGATACCTACCAGTCAAGATTGGAGAGGAGAAATTAATCGACCACTATATTAAAATATTACATATAATAAATATAACCGAATTGGAGGTAGCCAAAAACCAAATTGGAGAAAATATGAAATTATTACGCGAAATTTTACCAAGCGATTCTATAAATGATAGTATATATGAAACCTTAGTAAGAAACTTTAAAGAATTAGAATCAAAACATAAGACTATAATGTCAAGAAACCGAAAAAAGCGAGGACTCATTCATCTTTTAGGCAAGGCATTAAAGGTAATTGCCGGGACGTTGGACAGTGATGACGAGGAAATGATTGCAAACTCTTTACATAATTTGAATACTGATACAACACACCTTATAGAAGAGAACAATAAACAAGTTAGAATTAATAAGGAACTACAAGATCAAATTGAAAGTTTGAAGAAACATATATTAAATCAGCAAAGATATATCTCGGGTCATATTAGAAGTCTCATATTTAACACTCAAATTAAAGACAACTTTCAATATATAAAAATTATTTTTCAAATACATAATGACATCAATTCATTATTACACTTTACCGACACTATAGAAGCCGTTATTTTGACAAGTAGATTAGGAATTTTGATAAGAAATATTGATAAGAACCAAAGTTGGTAACGACAAATGAGGAATTTAAAGAAATTAGAATAGCATCACTTATGATTGACAACAATATAATATTGACACTCCTTATACCTCGTTTCGGACCACAAGTTTTTGAAAAAAATATTCTAGAGCCATTATTAATTGCAAATAATGAAGCTATATATAAGATTCAAGCAAAAGATAATAAAATTAAGAACTTAATTAATGTTAATGACAAATGTATAGAAGATATTTTTATTTCAAAAACATTGAACAATTGTATTAAAATAAGAAAAGAACCAAAAGAAATTTTAAAAGAATTGGGCTTTGGTCTTATCATTGTTAAAAATTTGAAGAGAAAAGAAATAAAACAAAATTGTAATAAAAATACTATATTTATCGAAGGAACAAAACTTGTTAAATTTAGAAACTGCTCAATAGATATATACAATCAAATTTTTATAAATCATAACGAAATAATTGTAAATCATTATGTAAATCCCGGTTATTCAAAGAAAATTGAAAACAAAAATGAAGCTCAAGAAGAGCTATTTTTAAACATATTAAACTTTAAAACTATAGAAACAAGAAATCTTATAGAGAAATCAAACGAAAGAATTGTTCATAATAACATTCTCTTATACTTTATAATGAGTACCATACTTACCTTTTTTGTTGTTATAATTATTAAATTTGGGAAAAAGATTTTATTAAACAGAACTAAAAATGCTCCGAGGACGGAAGCGTTAACAAACGATGGGGGAGTTACAGCAACGTCTCCAACAGACCTACCCCATTATATCATTCATCCCAATATACAAATAACTTAAGTTATAGATCCACTCTAACATACATATACTATAAGCAAAACTCCCCAATGTACACTGGGATCATTAAAACATAAACAAAATCAACGATCCCACATAACAAAGAAGATCATATTGATTTAATATGCAACATCAATAAAACGCACACACACTCTGTAAAAGACCACCCAATTGAATCAAATAATGTAAACAAAATTGATAAGTAGAAGTAGATCTTTAGTTTTAAGATTTTATTTGGAAATCAATAATAAATTCACACCACAACTATCAAGTTGTTACTCTTAATCTCGCACTGGCGTATATTACTCAGTATCGGGCGCAATCTGGAACTACAGCTGCCGACATCACTCTTAGTCGATAATTACATAACCTCAACCACACGTAAGTATTAAGATGAGCTCCGACTCACAGAATGATCAACCACGTAACCAAGATATCGGCATAACAAACAATTTACCACAAATATGCCAACTTTGCCACGAACCAATTACTGGTGCCCTATAAGTTGCAGTTCATGTCGAAAGCCGTATCACGAGACATGTGCCACAGTTGCACATCCCCAGGAGCCCTGGACATGCCCATTGTGTGAACCTAATTCAGCTTATTCTTCACGGTCCTCTTCGTCGTGCGCGTCAAAAGATTCATTTAGCAGCAGAAAACCCCTTGAATTGAAAAGGTTAGAAGAAGAACGTGATCTTGCTAGGAAACGTGATAGTGAATATTTGTCCAAAAAATATCAAATCTTACAACAAATCGAGGAAAAAACTATTGAAATTCAATCCACCACAGTGCAAAAGCGGGTTAATATAAGTGCATCTTTCGTCAACACAACTAATGTACAAACCCCGTATGTACTATACCAAACCTAACCTCAATAAACACACAATCGTCTTCGCATGTGACTGTAACCTCTAACAACTTTCCTCTAATGTCTACCGCCATATATAATTCCCCTTTAAACAACATTCATGATACAACCAACATTAATAATGCTCATCCATTTCAATTTATTTATCCAAATTTTCCGGCACATTCTACAACTAATCAAAATTATAGTCAAACTCATTTCGGCCATTCACAACACATTAACGCTGCACATCAACAACAACCTTTTTATCACTGCCGGACAGGCATAAATGTCCCAGCCATATTCGGAACATCCGTCAATAATAGGACGTAAACTTACTGCTGACCAACTACACGCTCGTCAAACCGTGCCCAAGGAATTGCCTTTGTTCTCTGGCTTTCCGGAGGAGTGGCAACTTTTCAGTTCCACCTACGACTGGTCCACTGCCGTTTGTGGATTGACGGACGCGGAAAATCTCATAAGGCTACAACGAGCTCTACGCGGTGAGGCTTTAGAAGCAGTTAAAAGAATCCTTGTTCACCCATCATGTGTTCCTCATGTCATTTCCACCCTGAAGGTATTGTACGGCCAACCGGAGAAAATATTGTGTTCCCTGAAAAATAAAATAATATTATTACCCAACAAAATGGAAACAATTACTATCTTCGCCATTCATGTTAAGTAAACGTAGAAAATTATCCGACTAGTGAATCTTTCCCGTTCGTAAACAAAGAAACGCATTTGTTCACACACATAAATGCTACTAAATTTGAGATGCGGTTTCCACAGGCAGCTACCGCTGTCAAAAACAATCATTATGTAGACGATTTTCTCTTTTCCACAGATAGTATCGAACAGGCCCTACAAATAGCTAAAGAGACTCAATATATTCAAAGTCAAACCGGTTTCAACCTTAGGAATTGGTGCTCCAATAAGGTTGAAGTAGTCCAAAGTTTAGAAATGAAACATCAAGATATTGAATGACAACTAAATATTGGGTCAGATAGAGAAACTGAAAAGGTACTTGGTGTCTTCTGGAATCCTTCAGAGGATACAATAATATTCAAACTTTCGCCCTATATACTTACCACCGATATAGTCTGCGGGAAGAAACATGCAACAAAACGACAAGTTTTAAAAATATTAATGACAATTTATGACCCTCTAGGATTAATAGGAAACTTTCTTATGTTTCTAAAAATTATTCTTCAAGAAATTTGGAAAAGCGGCGTCAGCTAAAGATAATCAAATTTTAAAGTGGAACAAATGGCTACAAATCTCCCAGATTTGGAAAAAATAAGTATTCAGCACTGTTATTTAACATCTTTTTCTAGCTACAATGGCATTAACCTTACGCTGCACATATTTGTAGATGCAAGCGAAAATGGCTATGCAGCTGTAGCCTACCTTCGAATTGAACAGGATAACAATATCGTTTGCTCGTTAGTCGGTTCTAAGACACGAGTAGCCCCATTACATCAATACCACGTTTAGAACTTATGGCAGCTCTGATTGGTAGTAGATTTGCGAACAATATTATCAAAAATCATTCAATTATGATAGAAAATAAATGTTTTTGGGCAGACTCGAGAACGGTCTTTAGCTGGTTGACACACAATAACAAAAAATACCACCAATTTGTTGCTCTTCGTATTAGCGAAATTCTTGAGACGACGGAGTTAGAGGAGTGGCACTGGATTCCCGGCAATCAAAATGTTGCAGACGAAGCCACAAAATGGGCAAAAAGGCCAGACGTTTCAGGAAATAGTCGCTGGTTTAAAGGACCGGACTTTCTCCTGAAACCTATGTGTGAGTGGCTTAAAGACGACACAATTTTGGAAGCACCCAACATCGAAATTAATGAATTTGTACAATTTCATACGAACCAGGATATTTTTATCGACGCAAATCGCTTCTCTAAATGGATACGACTGTTACGAACATCTGCATAAGTCTTACAATTTTCAAATCTTTTGTAGGGAGCGGCAAATTCCGATGTCGAATTTACGTCAGATGAATTAATGAAAGCAGAATTCCTACTGTTTCGACTTGCACAAAAAGAGTTTTACGTGGAGGAAATATCAAATAAACAACTGAGTAAATCAAGTTCACTATATAAAATTGTACCAAAATTAGACGAAAATTATGTTCTTCGTGTCGACGGACGCTTAGGTCATGCATGTATTCCTAATGATAGAAAGTATCCTGTTATTCTACCGAGAGGAAGTCGTATAACCCTCCTATTAGTTTTGCATTTTCATACGATGTATCACCATCTCAATCATGAAACTTTTGTAAACGAAATTAGGCAGCGATATTATATTCCGCGATTGAGAGTTGTGCTAAGGAGTGTAGTTAAGCAATGTCAGACATGCAAAATAAGAAATGCTATTCCAAACTACTCGCAAATGGCAAAGTTACCAGAAGCTCGTCTGGCTGCATTTTGTTCGCCGTTCACATATACGGGCCTGGACTATTTTGGCCCAATTATGGTGACAGTCGGCCGCCATACAGAGAAAAGGTATGGAGCTCTTTTTACTTGCCTAACGGTGAGGGCCATCCAACATATCTCAATTTCAAAATTAGACATGTGGGCGGTGCCACGACCTTTGGTCCGATCCCTTTGGTCTGATGCCGTCCATTTTTAGACCAATCACGTAGACTATCACCAGATACATTTACACAAAACTACAGCACTCTCGGCAATAAATTATACCAATTTAAAAATTTGCCCTATATGGGCGGGGCCACGCCCATTGGTCCGATCCTGCCATTTTTGGAACAATCACGTGGACCACTGCTACCAGATACATATACGCAAAATTTCAAAACTCTCGCTAACAAAATGAGCAAGATAACTCAATTTCAAAATTTGGCTTATATGGGCAGGGCCACGTCTATTGGTCCGATCCCTCCCATTTTTGGACCATTCACATAATCTACCACTTACATACAAAATTTCAGCACTCTAGTTGAAAATTTTTGTCAATTTCAAAATTTGACTCATGTGGGCGGGTCCACGCCCACTTCATATATCGGAAATTCAAGTACCCTATTTTCACCATCCACACATGTACATTCTGTGAAAATTTCAAGAAGATCCGTCCAGCCGTTTAGGCGTCTATACGGAACAAACCAACCCACAAACAGACACTCTCTTTTATACGAGTATACTCGTATATACGAGGTATGTTCAAAAAATATCGCGAATTTTTAATTTTCGCGGGCTACGTGTATTTGATTTTTGATATTTTTGTAGCGTTATGTTGGTACTTATGTCCCTTACTTATGCAGACAAGGACGGGCATTTTGAATGTTTAGTTAGTTTTTGACAGCTGTTGTGCTTGGATGTGTTTTAACTCGTCTTCGATTTTTATCTATTTCAGAAAATGGATCAAAGAATCTGCATCAAATTTTGTGTGAAAAACAAAATAAAGTGCGCTGACGCATTCCGAATGTTGACTGTGGCATATGGTGAAGCTACCTTGGACCAAAGCAACGTTTATCGGTAGTACAAAATGTTCTTAGAGGGCCGAGAAGATGCGAAGGACGAACAGCGTGCCGGACGCCCGGTTTTCACAGTTTTCTTTGATTGCAGGGGCGTGGTGCATTATGAGTTCTTGCCACAGGGTAGTACGGTCAATAAAGAACAAGAAGCAATCCGCCAAAAACGCCCGGATTTGTGGAAGAACAAAAACTGGCTTAAACCTAAACCTAGCCCCCCGTGACAATTTATTGTTCCCAAAACTGAAAAGGCCCAGGAGGAGCTGAACAAGATCAAAGAATGGTTATTTGAAGTGCTTCGAGGATTGGAAAAATCGCTGGCAGAAGTGTTCCGAGGGGAATTACTTGAAGGGGACAAAATAGATATTCATGAATAAATAAATACTTTTTGAAAAACTACAAAATTCGCGATATTTTTTGAAAATACCTCGTATACGGTACAAAAAAACACACATTCTTCTTTATATATATAGATTACACCATCGAGGAATCGCTTGGAGTTCTCGTGGATACTCGTTTCCCCGGCAATTATGAAAAGGCATTGAATACTTCATTAGAAAAGTTTAGGTCCCTAGTGTTACCACGGGCTGAAATGCACCTCATCGAAACCAACCTGTTTGATATACACATTTATACATAGTACCAATATCGGTACCGGAAAGATCTTTTAGACTGCCTAGAAAAGCCGACCCCAGTATGTCCATTCGTCGTTTACTCAGAGCGGGGCAGTCGCATAGCAAGTGCTCAATGCTCTCCACTTCTTCCTCATCTCCACAGCTTCTGCAGAAGTCATTAGAGTCAATTCCCAATCTTTTGGCGTGTTCGCCGATCAAGCAGTGTCCCGTCAGAACTGATACTAACGTAGACAATCTTTGCCTCTCTAGTGCGAGGAGATATTTTGATCTTCTCAGGTCATACCTTGGCCAGATTTGTCTAGCTACTCTGCAGGTGCCGATTTCTGTCCATCTTTCGTTGGACTGCCTGATTACCTCTTGCCTAAGCCAAAGCTTGCACGTGGATAGTGGCGCACCAATATATGCAAATTCTTCGAGAATTTGTAATGTCGTCCCTTTCCTAGCAAGTTCATCGGCTTTGCAGTTCCCAGGGAAATCCCTATGCCCAGGCACCCATATGAGGTGTATATTAAACTGCTCAGCCATCTCGTTAAGAGATCTGCGGCAGTCGAGGGCTGTTTGTGAATTTAGGGATGTTGCCTCCAAAGAATTAATGGCAGCCTGGCTGTCCGAGTAAATTACAACGCCAGTGTTGGTTACTATGTTGCGACTCAGCCACTTGGCTACTTCCCATATTGCCATTATTTCGGCTTGATAAAGACTGCAGGTATCTGGTAGTCTGTGAGCTATATCCAATCTATGCTCTGCACAGTGTACTCCAAAGCCAACCTTTTCATCAAGCTTCGAACCATTCGTGTAAAAGTGGAGATGATTTATATTACCTGGCATTCTTCCAACCCATTCATCTCTGGCGGGAATCATAGTGATGTAATTTCTCTCAAAGGTGTACACCGTTGGTATATATTCAACTCGGTCGGTTACCATAGCACTACACGTTGATATCCACATCTGACCGTAGTTTTTGTACCTCCACATTGATAGGCAGTTTAATCTTATTGCCGCTTTGGTTGCAACTTCTCTCGCCACAATATTAATCGACAGTATATGGAGTAGGGCTTGTAGAGACTCGGTCGCTGTAGTCCTTAAGGCTCCGCTTATGCTCAGGCAGGCTGTTCTCTGAACCTTTGTTAGTAGGTTGGTGATGGTTAGTTTGTCAGTTGCCGTCCACCATACCACAATGCCGTATAGCAGTATAGGACGAACTGCTGCTATATATATCCAGTGGACGATTTTAGGAGAGAGGCCCCACCGCGTCCCTACAGCCTTTTTGCAGGAATATAAGGCGACGTTGGCCTTCCTTACACGTTCCAATACGTTAAGTCTTAATAACAGTTTTCTATCTAGAATTAATCCTAAAAATTTTGCACTTTCAGAAAAGACTAGATCTGTTCCATTTATCCGAGGTGGAGGGTCCACATGTGGGACTTTATTCATCCTAGTAAAGAGAACCAATTCTGCCTTGTTTGGGTTTACGCCCAAACTGCTGCTTCTGGCCCATCTAGCCAATTTGTTCAGAGCCACCTGTAGAATGTCTCGGAGGACGTTTTCGAATTTGCCACTCACTGCGATTACAACGTCGTGCGCATATGCCACGACCTTGCAGCCACAACGTTCTAGATCTAGCAGGATTTCATTCACCGCTAGGTTCCAAATTAGTGGAGACGGCACTCCTCCTTGTGGGGTCCCTCTGTGTGAGTTGTGGACCCAAGACATGCTGTTATGTGTCTTCTTTTGAGCAGTCTTTGAATTAGTCTAATCAAACTAGAGTTAACTTTTAGATGTGACAGTGCCGCAATTACTGCATCTGAGTGAATGTTGTTAAAAGCCCCTTCTATGTCAAGAAATGCCACCATGGTGAATTCCTTGAAATGCAGGGACGATTCGATAGTGCTCACAAGTTCGTGCAGGGCTGATTCTGTAGACTTCCGCTTATTCTAAGCATGTTGGTTCACCGACAGGAGTTTTGTATCCAGGTTTTCCCTAATGAAATAATCGAAAAGTCTTTCCAGACCTTTCAATAGGAAGGAGGATAGGCTAATTGGTCTGAAGTCTTTTGGCCTAGTGTGTGATATCTTCCCCGCTTTTGGTATGAATACCACTTTGGTATCCCTCCATCGATTCGGGATGTATGAAAGCCTGATACAGCCTACATAAATTTTCTACAGCCAGGGGATAATGTATTTCAACATTTTCTGCATTTCTGCTGGAGTGATGCCGTCTGGTCCAGGTGACTTGAAGGGCTCAAAGCTATTAATAGCCCAGCTTATTCTGGATCTCTCAGTCAACAAGCTAGCGACGCTCGCAGTCCACTCGCACTCTTGTTGGTCCTGCTGATCCTCTGGTTCTGTTAGAGAGTTCCCCGGGAAATATGTGTCGAGCAGTACATTGAGCGACTGCTCGCTGTTTTTGGTCCAATTATTTGCCTCATCCTTCAAGTAACCCACTGTACAGGGTGATGCTGATAATATTTTCCTCAGCCTTGCGGCATCGGAGACCTTTTCCACTTCGCCACAGAAGGTATACCAAGAGCGTCTTTGCGCTTTTCTAAGCTACTTCTTATAGATCTTGAGTTGCTCTTTATAGGCATCCCAAACATTAGCGACCCCTGTAGATTTAGCCTTGTTGAATAGCTTGTTGCAGGTTTTTGGGCAGGCTTCTTCAAGGGAACTATTGAATGATGTGGTGATATGCTCGACCAGATTATCCAGACCGGCTTTGTCATTCGGTTCGTACAGAAGTTTGGAGTTGAGGACTTTCTTGAAATTCTTTTCATATAGGTGTCACTTTGTCTTTTTCACATTTATGTGGATTCAGGCGCTTTTTCAGCGAGTTTGGACTGAATATAATGGTGGTCTGAGAATGAGTGGTCGTCCAGTACATTCCACCCAATAATTTTGTCTGACAGCCGGTCTGCAGCAAACGTTACGTCTAGTACTTCTTGTCTGTCTTTAATTGTAAAGGTCGGTTTATTACCTATGTTACAAATACTTAGGTTGGTAGTTAGAATAAAGTCAAGAAGCGAATCACCCCTATTGTTTATATCCGTACTACCCCAGATAGTATGATGAGCGTTCGTGTCTGCGCCAACAATCAGCTCGACCTCGTCAGACGTTGCTTCTTCTACTACTTCCCTGAATAGAGCAGTCGGTACTACAGCTTCATAAGGCAAGTAACTGGAGACCACCCAATATATGCGATTACCGATCTCCAGACTAGCAGATGTTTGGTCTTTACCACTTAAATTAGCCAGGAGAAAGATACTTAGATCTTTCCTGGCCAAAATTCAGGTTCTTGGAGTGCCTTCACAGTTGGCCACAAGCAGTTTAAAGTTGGGTGTCCTGATACCGCACACCCTTCCCCCACTGCGTAGGGCTCCTGTATCAGGACGATGTATACTGCACCTGTGGACAGGCGCTGCAATAGAGCCGCTGAGGCTGCTTTAGCGTGATGGAGGTTAATCTGTAAAATTCTTACCATCATTGGTAATTGACAGATTAACATCCCCCCCGACAAGGGTGTTATCGAACTCTTCGTCCGTATCATCGAGAAGCGTGTCACCGCCAGATGCGTCAAAGAGTCCGGAGACTCCCCTCAGCCCCTCTGTGTCAGAAGTAGAGCTTTCGTCCTCAGAGTAGGACGTTACAGATCTTCTGTTAGAGTTGGAGTCACCCGAAATAATGGGCGTGGATACCTCCGCACTTCCAGAAAGCTGTGTATCAACCACGGTGGACGACTCACCTTCCGCAGTGGCAACTATATCCTGCTTGTATACCTTCAAGACTATAGTCTCGAAGCCATACTGTAGGGTTGCACTTGCACGTTGTATATGGGAGGTGGATTCAGCGTTAAGGCTCAAATTGACATGCCGCTTTTTACCATCCACCTCACCCACCTTTCTGATTCTCCAATTATGGGCGGGCAGACCGGGATTGGAATCTTTTATTATTTCTAATATGTCAACCGGGTTGGAAGGCTCTTCTGTAATCCAGGTGATGGCTCTAGGGTAACTAGGGATGTTGTTTTTTCGACAACATCCAACTGGGCACCCGGCCACACCTCACCCGCTCGACTCAGAGCAGCCTTATACAGGTCTACTGATCTGGCATCACCGAAATATAAGAGCTTTACTCTCCCCTGATGCCATCCTGCATCGTTGCAGATTGGTGGTGTGCCCGGCATTTCTCTACGGACATCGAGGTAATGAGCCATAATGGCTGACTGCACATGGCTCCATTTGCCCTTGAGGATGAATCCATCCTCAATACTTCTGTCTATAACGGCCATCACTAGACTCTCCTTCGCCACTTCATTGAAGGGCTTGGTGAGTGTTCTGTTGATGATGACATTAGGGCCTCTTGCCTTTTTCGAAGGCAGGGGTTCATCAAGTGATCTGATTCTTTTGACTTTATTAGCCGTTAACACAGCTGAATTTGTGGCTCTTTCAGCCGGCTGATTGGCCTTAGAAGCATCTACGACGCCTTTAGCCCAGGTAAGTGACTCTTTTTGTTTTTCGGTAAGAGCCGAAACCTCAACAGCCTCCAACTCTGAAAGCTATCCGATGCTCGTTGTGCTTCTGTTTTGACGGTCGGACATGACGTTTTCCCCTCACCGTACCACCTGTTGTGAGTACTGGGGGAAAATTTTCACCATGTTTGGTGTGGTCGGCTTTGGCCAAGACCAACGGACGGACAGTAGGACGATTGGGGAACCCTGCTCCATCGTAACGCGAAGGCATCCCCGTCAATGATTTTTTTGTCTGTATTAGCCCGTAATAGGTACTACGATGTAGGCCTTCCAGACTTTGTAAAGATTTTTGTTTTGTTTTTGCGATTGCGTAATAGGTACTGCTTAATAGATTTTAACTATCCGCTCTGTGCTAAAGACGTCCGTTCACTACGACTGATCAGGAACGAATTGATACTAACGTAGACAAACTTTTTCCCTCCCTATAGCGAGGAGATATTTTGACCTTCTCAGGTCATACTTTGGCCAGATTTATCCATCTACCCTGCAGGTGCCGATTTCTGTCCATCTTTCGTTGGACTGTCTGATTACCTCTAGCCTAAGGCAAAGCTTGCACGTGGACATCGTCGCCAAAAATATGCAATTCTTCTAGAATTTGTAATGTCGTCCCTTTCCTAGCAAGTTCATTTGCAGTTCCCCGGGATATAGCTATGCCCAGGCACCCATATGAGTTGTATTTTCAACTGCTCAGCCATCTCGTTAATAGATCTGCGGCAGTCGAGGCTGTTTGTGTATTTATGGATGTGGCCTCCTGAGAATTGATGGCAGCCTGGCTGTCCGAGAAAATGACAAAGCCAGTGTTGGTTACTATGTTGCGACTGAGCCACTTGGCGACTTCCCATATTGCCATTAGTTCGGCTTGATAGACCCTACAGGTATCTGACAGTCTGTGAGCAACACCCAAACTAAGTTATGCACAGTGAACTCCGAAGCAAACCTTTTCATCAAGCTTCAAACCATCCGTGAAAAAAAGGAGATGGTTTCTATTACCTGGTGTCCTGCCAACCCTTTCATCTCTGGCTGGAATCATAGTGATGTCGTTCCTCTCGAAGGTGTATACAGTTGGTATATAGCACCACACTTTGATATCCACATGTGACCTAGTTCTTGTACCTCCACATTGGTAGGCAGTTTAATCTTTGTGCCGCTCTGGTTACAACTTCTCTCGCCACAATATTAATCGTCATTATATGGAGTAGGGCTTGTGAGGAAGTTCTCTGAACCTTTGATAATGGGTTGGTGATGGATAGTTTGTCAGTTGCCGTCCACTATACCACAATGCCGTATAACAGTATTGGACGAACTACTTCTATATATATCCAATGTACGATTTTAGAAGAGAGGCCCCACCGCAATTTTCTATCTAGAATTATTACTGAAAATTTTGCACTTTCAGAAAAGACTAGCTCTTTTCCATTTATCCGAGGAGGAAATTCCACATTGAGCGACTTCTCGCTGTTTTTGGTCCAGTTATGTGCCTCTTCCTGTTAATATCCCATTGTACTGGGTGAGG
Organism: Eudasyphora cyanicolor; assembly: GCA_963930755.1. NCBI lineage: Eukaryota > Metazoa > Arthropoda > Insecta > Diptera > Muscidae > Eudasyphora > Eudasyphora cyanicolor. The sequence continues at coordinate 101,269,182 of OZ005737.1, forward strand.
CAGAGACTATCTTGCTTAGCCTTGCGGCGTCAGAAACCTTTTCCATTTATCCACAGAAGGTATATTAAGAGCGTCTTTGCACCTAGGTTTAGGTTAGGGTGGCAGCCGTATTTTTTTACAAGCTCACATAGACCAGTTTAGGTCCCTAGTGTTACCACAGGCTGAAATGCCCCTCATCGAAACCAACCTGTTTGATATATAAATTTATCGATAGTACGAATATCAGTACTGGAAAGATATGTTAGGCTGCCTAAAAAGGCCGACCCCAGTATGTCCAGTCGTCGTTTACTCAAAGCGGGACAGTCGCAAAGCAAGTGCTCAATGCTCTCCACTTCTTCCTCATCTCCACAGCTTCGGCAGAAGTCCTTGGAGTCAATACCCAATCTTTTGGCGTGTTCGCCGATCAAGCAGTGTACCGTCAGAACCTGTACTAACGTAGACAATCGTTTCCTCTCTAGTGCGAGGAGATATTTTGACCTTCTCAGGTCATACCTTGGCCAGATTTGTCTAGCTACCCTGCAGGTGCCGATTTCTGTCCATCTTTCGTTGGACTGCCTGATTGCCTCTTGCCTAAGCCAAAGCTTGCACGTGGATAGTGGCGCACCAATATATGCAAATTCTTCGAGAATTTGTAATGTCGTTCCTTTCCTAGCAAGTTCATCGGCGTTGCAGTTCCCCGGGATATCCCTATGCCCAGGCACCCATATGAGGTGTATATTAAACTGCTCAGCCATCTCGTTAAGAGATCTGCGGCAGTCGAGGGCTGTTTGTGAATTTAGGGATGTTGCCTCCAGAGAATTGATGGCAGCCTGGCTGTCCGAGTAAATGACAACGCCAGTGTTGGTTACTATGTTGCGACTCAGCCACTTGACGACTTCCCATATTGCCATTATTTCGGCTTGATAGACACTGCTGGTATCTGGTAGTCTGTGAGCTATATCCAGACTAAGTTCTTCACAGTGTACTCCGAAGCCAACCTTTTCATCAAGCTTCGAACCATCCGTATAAAAGTGGAGATGGTTTCTATTACCTGGTATTCTGCCGACCCATTCATCTCTGGCGGGAATCATAGTGATGTAATTTCTCTCGAAGATGTACACAGTTGGTACATAGTCCACTCGGTCGGTTACCATAGCACAACACTTTGATATCCTCATGTGACCATAGTTCTTGTACCTCCGCATTGATAGACAGTTTAATCTTATTGCCGCTTTGGTTGCAACTTCTCTCGCCACAATATTAATCGGCAGTATATGGAGTAGGGCTTGTAGAGACTCGGTCGCTGTAGTCCTTAAGGCTCCGCTTATGCTCAGGCAGGCAGTTCTCTGAACCTTTGTTAGTAGGTTGGTGATGGTTAGTTTGTCAGTTGCCGTCCACCATACCACAATACCGTATAACAGTATTGGACGAACTACTGCTATATATATCCAGTGGACGATTTTAGGAGAGAGTCCCCACCGCGACCCTACAGCCTTTTTGCAGGAATATAAGGCGACGTTGGCCTTCCTTACAAGTTCCAATACGTCAAGTCTAAATAACATTTTCCTATCTAAAATTATTCCTAAAAATTTTGCACTTTCAGAAAAGACTAGATCTGTTCCATTTATCCGAGGTGGAGGGTCCACATGTGGGACATTATTCATCCTAGTAAAGAGAACCAATTCTGTCGTGTTGGGGTTAACGCCCAAACCGCTGCTTCTGGCCCATCTAGCCAATTTGTTCAGAGCCACCTGTAGGATGTCTCTGAGGACGTTTACGAATTTGCCACTCACTGCGATTGCCACGTCGTCCGCATATGCCACGACCTTGCAGCCTCAACGTTCAGGATTTCATTCACCGCTAGGTTCCAAATTAGTGGAGACAGTACTCCTCCTTGCGGGGTCCCTCTTTTACAAACCTTGTTAGAGTTGTGGACCCTAGACATGCTGTTATGCGTCTTCTGGTGAGCAGACTTTGAATTAGTCTAATCAAACTAGTGTTAACTTTTAGATGTGAGAGTGCCGCAATTACCGCATCTGAGTGAATGTTGTTAAAAGCCCCTTCTATGTCAAGAAATGCCACCATGGTGAATTCCTTGAAATGCAGGGCCGATTCGATAGTGCCCACAAGTTCGGGCAGGGCTGATTCTGTAGACTTGCCCTTATTGTAAGCATGTTGGTTCCCCGACATGAGTTTTGTATCCAGGTTTTCCCTAATGAAATGATCTAAAAGTCTTTCCAGACCTTCAATAGGAAGGAGGATAGGCTAATTGGTCTGAGGTCTTTTGGCCTAGTGTGTGATATCTCTGCTCGCTGTTTTTGGTCCAGTTATTTGCCTCATCCTGTAAAACTGCTCGCAGTTTTTGGTCCAGTTATTTGCCTCATCCTGTAAATATCCCACTGTACAGGGTGAAGCAGATAATATCTTCCGCAGCCTAGCGGCGTCGGAGACCTTTTCCACATCACCACAGAAGGTATACCAAGAGCGCCTTTGCGCCTTTCTAAGCTCCTTCTTATAGATCTTGAGTTGCTCTTTATAGGCATCCCAATCATTAGCGACCCCCAGTAGATTTAGCCTTATTGAATAGCTTGTTGCAGGTCTTTTTCATAGCCGTTAGCTCAGAAGTCCACCATTGGGGTTTAGTTTTATCCTTGTACCTTGTTTTTGGACAGGCTTCTTCAAGGGATCTATTGAATATGGTGATATGATCGACCAGATTATCCAGACCGGCTTTGTCATTCGGTTCGTACAGAAGTTTAGAGTTGAGGGCTTTCTTGAAATTCTTCTCATACAGGTGCCACTTTGTCTTCCTTACATTTCTGTGGACGGCAGGTTTAGGCGCTTTTTCCGCGAGTTTGAACTCAATATAATGGTGATCTGAGAATAAGTGGTCGTCCAGTACATTCCACCCAATAATTTTGTCTGACAGCCGGGTAGTAGCAAACGTTACGTCGAGTACTTCTTGTCTGTCTTTAATTGTAAAGGTCGGTTTATTACCTATGTTACAAATACTAAGGTTGGTAGTTAGAATAAAGTCAAGAAGCGAATCACCCCTATTGTTTATATCCGTACTACCCCAGATAGTATGATGAGCGTTCGTGTCTGCGCCAATAATCAGCTCGAGCTCGTCAGACGTTGCTTCTTCTACTACTTCCCTGAATAGAGCAGTCGGTACTACAGATTCATAAGGCAAGTAGCTGGAGACCACCCAATATATGCGATTACCGATCTCCAGGCTAGCAGCTGTTTGGTCTTTACCACTTAAATTAGTGAGGAGAAAGATACTTAGATCTTTCCTGGCCAAAATGCAGGTTCTTGGAGTGCCTTCACATTTGGCCACAAGCAGTTTAAAGTTGGGTGTCCTAATGCCGCACACCCCACTACGTAGGGCTCCTGTATCAGGACGATGTCTACTGCGCCTATGGACAGGCGTAGCAATAGAGCCGCTGAGGCTGCTTTAGCGTGATGGAGGTTAATCTGTAGAATTCTTACCATCATTGGTAATTGACAGATTAACATCCACCCCGACAAGGGTGTTATCGAACTCTTCGTCCGTATCACCGAGAAGCATGTCCCCGCCAGATGCGTCAAAGAGTCCGGAGACTCTCCTCAGCCTCTCTGTGTCCGAAGTAAAGCTTTTGTCCTCAGAGAAGGACGTTACAGATCTTCTGTTAGAGTTGGAGTCACCAGAAATAATAGGCGTGGGTACCTCCGCACTTCCAGAAAGTGCCACGGTGGACGACTCACCTTCTGCAGTAGGAGCTATATCCTGCTTGTATATCTTCAAGACTATAGTCTCGAAGCCATATTGTAGGGTTGCACTCAAACTTTGTATATGGGAGGTGGATTCAGCGTTTAGGATAAGATTGACCTGCCGCTTTTTACCATCCGCCTCACCCACCTTGATGATTCTCCAATTATGGGCCGGCAGACCAGGATTGGAATCTTTTATTATTTCTAAGATGTCAGCCGGGTTGGAGGGCTCTTCTGTAACCCAGGTGATGGCTCTAGGGTGACTAAGGATGTTGTTTTTTCGACAACATCCAACTGGGCACCCGGCCACACCTCACCCGCTCGACTCAGAGCAGCCTTATACAGGTCTACTGATCTGGCATCACCGAAATATAAGAGCTTTACTCTCCCCTGATGCCATCCTGCATCGTTGCAGATTGGTGGTTTGCCCGGCATTTATATACGGACATCACTAGACTCTCCTTCCCCACTTCATTGAAGGGCTTGGTTAGTGTCCTGTTGATGGTGACATTAGGGCCTCTTGCCTTTTTCGAAGGCAGGGGTTCATCAGGTGATCTGATTCGTTTTACTTTATTAGCCGTTAACACAGCTGAATTTGTGGCTCTTTCAGCCGACTCATTGGCCTTAGAAGCATCTATGACGCCTTTAGCCCAGGTAAGTGACTCTTTTTGTTTTTCGGTAAGAGCCGAAACCTCAACAGCCTCCAACATCGTCAAAACTCTGAGCGCTACACGATGCTCATTGTGCTTCCGTTTTGACGGTCTGACATGACGTTTTCCCCTCACCGCACCACCTGTTGTGAGTACTTGGGGGAGATTTTCACCATTTTTGGCGTGGTCGGCTTTGGCCAAGACCAACGGACGCACAGTCGGACGATTGGGGAACCGCGCTCCATCGGAACACGAAGGCATCCCCGTCAAGAGAATTTATTTTTATTTTGTCTGTATTAGACCGTAATAGGTACTACGATGTAGGCCTTACGGACTTTGAACAGATTTTTGCTATTGCGTAATAGGTACTGGTAACTATCCGCTATGTGATAAACAAGTCCGTTCACTGCGAATGATCAGCAACGAATCACGTCCTTGCACCTTCCTTAGCTCCCTTTTATAGATCTTGAGTTGCTTTAGTTTATTACCTTTGTTACAAATAGTTAAGTTGGTAGTTAGAATAAAGTTAAGAAGCGAATCGGCCCTATTGTTTGTATATGTACAACCCTAGGTAGTATGATGAGCGTTCGTGTCTGCGCCAATAATCAGCTCGAGCTCGCCAGACGTTGCTTCTTCTACTACTTCTCTGTAGTACCTACAGCTTCATAAGGCAAGAAACTGGAGACCACCCAAAATATGCGATTACCGATCTCCAGACTAGCAGCTCTTTGGTCTTTACCACTTAAATTAGTCAGGAGAAATATAATTAGATCTTTCCTGGCCAAAATGCAGGTTCTTGGTGTGCTTTCACAGTTGGCACAAGCAGTTTAAAGTTGTCGCACCCTTCCTCCCACTGCGTAGGGCTCCTTTACCAGGACTATGTAGGGCTCCTGTATCAGGGCTCCTGCAGGTTTTCACTTGCACGCTGTATATGGGAGCTGGATTCAGCGTTAAGGATCAAATTGACCCGACGCTTCTTACCATCCGCCTCACCCACCCTGCTTATTCTCCAATTATAGGACGGCAGACCAGGATTGGAATCTTTTATTATCTCTAATATATCACGCGGGTTGGAGGCTCTTCTGTAACCCTGGTGATGGCTCCTGGGTGACTAGGGATGTAGTTTTTTTTCGACAACATCCAGCTGGGCGCCTGGCCACACATCACCCGCTCGACTCATAGCAGCTTTATACAGATCTACTGTTCTGGCATCACCGAAATATAAGAGCTTTATTCTCCCCTGGTGCCATCCTGCATCGCACAGTGGGCTAAAATGGAAAAAATTGACATAATTCTGCCATTTCAAAACCACTTATCGTATAGCAATGAAATTTTAAGTGTGTATACAAGAGGTGTTATAGAGTTTAAGTTCGGAACATGGGCCCCCTATCTCATACAGGGTCGGAGCTACAGGGCCCTAAAGTTGACCACCTCGGGTATACACAATTTTCATCGGCCTCTAACTTTGGAATGGAGTGTCAGATTTGAGTGGCGTTTTTCTGGATACTCCTAGACCAGACCTATAATAAACATTTTATAGCTTGAAAATATCTTGAATAGTTTCCGAGATTTTAAATTTGAATTTTTCATTTTTTCGCCGACTTTGCCTTGGAGTTTAGCCAATATCACAGTCAAAAGTTTACCGATTTTGTTCGCGTGTTTTTTTGTGGATTGCCAATAAAATTTACAATATCATGAAAAAAATAATCGATAAGATATGTCAAAAAATAAGAAAGTTATGGCCCTATAAAATCAAATTTTTGAATAAATGTCATCTTTGGAGATTTTTTGGCGAAAAAAGTACCATTTGTATTAGGACTTTAGAAAAAGTTTGTTACACAAAGTATATCAAATTTATACCCATTTTAAAGGAGCCGTTTCACAGAATCTGTTAGAGAAAATCCGAAGCCAAAATTTTAAATGGTGTGGTTGCCACCCTTCTCCGATTTGGACCTTTTTTTACATAAATTTCAAAAGTTTGATCCATTTTCTCCAATCGAAAAGCTAACTGTTAATTTTTTTTATTTATTTGTATTAGGGTGTAACAAAATCGACTGCAAAGGGAATCCCGAGCGCGGCTTTTCATATCGAAGATATAGGACTAAAAGTGAAAAATTCCATTTTTGGGGATTTTTGATGTATTTTTTGGGAATTGAAATTTCCACATGTTGCGTTTGATTACTATTTCTAATATCAAAATAAAGAACCGTATTTACGTTTCTGTCTATATGCAAAATATTTTTTTTTATTTTCAATATGCACTGATTTCTTGTAGATCACATGTTTTTATCAAACAATAATAAAATTTAGTAAGAAGAACAATCGTTGCTGATCAGTCGTGGTGAACGGACGTGTGTAGCACAGAGCAGATAGTTAAAATCTATTACGCAATCGCCAAAAAAATCTGTACAAAGTCTGGAAGGCCTACATCGTAGTACCTATTACGGGCTAATACAGACAAAAAAATTAATAAATTCGTTGACGGGGATGCCTTCGCGTTCGGATGGAGCGGGGTTCCCCAATCGTCCCACTGTCCGTCCGTTGGTTTTGGCCAAAGCCGACCACACCAAACATGGTGAAAATTTCCCCCCAGTACTCACAACAGGTGGTACGGTGAGGGGAAAACGTCATGTTGCGGTTTCGGCTCTTACCGAAAAACAAAAAGAGTCACTTACCTGGGCTAAAGTCGTCTAAGGCCAATCAGTCGGCTGAAAGATGTGTTAACGGCTAATAAAGTCAAAAGAATCAGATCACCTGATGAACCCCTGCCTTCGAAAAAGGAAGAGGCCCTAATGTCACCATCTACAGGACACTCACCAAGCCCTTCAATGAAGTGGCGAAGGAGAGTCTAGTGATGGCTGTTATAGACAGAAGTAGTGAGGATGGATCCATACTCAAGGACAAATGGAGTCATGTACAATCAGCCATTACCTCGATGTCCGTAGAGAAATGCCGGGTAAACCACCAATCTGCAACGATGCAGGATGGCATCAGGGGGGAGTAAAGCTCTTATATTTCGGTGATGCCAGATCAGTAGACCTGTATACGGCTGCTCTGAGTCGAGCGGGTGAGGTGTGGCCGGGTGCCCAGTTGGATGTTGTCGAAAAAAACAACATCCCTAGTCACCCTAGAGCCATCACCTGGGTTACAGAAGAGTCCTCCAACCCGGCTGACATTTTAGAAATAATAAAAGATTCCAATCCTGGTCTGCCGGCCCATAATTGGAGAATCAGCAAGGTGGGTGAGGCGGATGGTAAAAAGCGGCAGGTCAATCTTATCCTAAACGCTGAATCCAAATCCCATATACAAAGTTTGAGTGCAACCCTACAATATGGCTCCCACTGCAGAAGGTGAGTCTTCCACCGTGGCACTTTCCGGAAGTGCGGAGGTACCCAAGCCTATTATTTCTGGTGACTCCAACTCTAACAGAAGATCTGTAACGTCATTCTCTGAGGACAAAAGCTCTACTTCGGACACAGAGAGGCTGAGGGGAGTCTCCGGACTCTTTGACGCATCTGGCGGGGACATGCTTCTCGACGATACGGACGAAGAGTTCGATAACACCCTTGTCGCTGAAAAAGCGCCTGAATATGCCGTCCACAGAAATGTGAGAAAGACAAAGTGGCACCTGTATGAAAAGAATTTCAAGAAAGTCCTAAACTCCAAACTTCTGTACGAACCGAATGACAAAGCCGGTCTGGATAATCTGGTCGAGCATATCACCACATCATTCAATAGTTCCCTTGAAGAAGCCTGTCCAAAAACAAGGTACACGTGTAAAACTAAACCCCAATGGTGGACTTCTGAGCTAACGGCAATAAAAAAGACCTGTAACAAGCTATTCAACAAGGCTAAATCTACTGGGGTCTGTAATGGACCGGAGAGTATTATTGATATGCCCTTTCTGAAAATATCGAGTTTAGTATCTTGAGATATCAAGATCAAAGGGTTAATAGGGGGAGTAGGACTACGGGAGTCTTAAATGAGGTAGCAATTGCAGTCGCCTGGGGGGGGTTCGGGTCCTTTCCCTTCTATATCCCGTTTATCATCACAACAATGATTAAAACTCCCTATTTTAAAAAAAAAACATTCTACATTTCTTATCTGGATTAATGTCGTCAAACAAAACAAAAAAAAAACAAAAGCCCCAAAATTTAACGACTATAACATTTTAACAGCAAGAGTAGTAGTGGTTGGAAACTGGTCGGAAATTGTTGCTACTAGATGGATTTGGAGTGCTTCGCCTCTTAACCCTCCCTAACCTTTGTTCTAGTGGCGATTAACTATTTTCCTAGAATCCCATAATGTAGATTAAACTACTAGCCTATTCCATTATTCGTGTCGTCATTTAAGATAAACTCTCTAAATGTTTAGTACAGCATTTTCAATGATATAAATATTTATTAATATTCAAAATTCTTAAAAAGCTGCATTTCAGAGGTACTTGAATACATACATATGTATATACTTCAATTTGATACTAATGTTCAATCGTAGCGCATGAACAAAATTCAAAATTCCAATTTCTTAAAATTCATTATTTTAATATAGAAGTTAATGTAATTCAATATATATTAAAAGTTATAAATGAGGTTTTCCCTAATCTTGAACTTCTATCCTATACTAAGATTTATACTTAGTGCATGGATCTTTCAGTATGCAAAATTCATTTATAACCAGTAAGGAAAGGCTAAAGTCGGGCGGGGCCGACTATATAATAACCTACACCACTCTGTAATATTGAATAACTCTGAAATATAAATTTTGTAGTTCATGAATAAATTTATTTATTTATTATAAATTTCAAAACGATTGGATGTAAAATACAGCTTCTATAGAACTAAAGGGCCAAATCGGACGAAACATATATATGGGAGCTATAGCTAAATCTTAACCGATTTTCTTCAAATTCGGCAATGTTGGTTCATGGATCAAGAAACTCTACCATTCCAAATTTCAAAACGATTGGATGTAAAATACAGCTTTTATTGGACTAAAGGTCCAAATCGGACGAAACATATATATGGGAGCTATAGCTAAATCTTAACCGATTTTCTTCAAATTCGGTAGTGTTGGTTCATGGATCAAGAAACTCTACCATTCTAAATTTCAAAATGATTGGATGTAAAATACAGCTTCTACAGGACTAAAGAGGAAAATCGGACGAAACATATATATGGGAGCTATAGCTAAATCTTAACCGATTTTCTTCAAATTCGGCAATGTTGGTTCATGGATCAAGAAACTCTACCATTCCAAATTTCAAAACGATTGCATGTAAAATACAGCTTCTATAGGACTAAAGGGCCAAATCGGACGAAACATATATATGGGAGCTATAGCTAAATCTTAACCGATTTTCTTCAAATTCGGCAATGTTGGTTCATGGATCAAGAAACTCTACCATTCTAAATTTCAAAAAGATTGGATGTAAAATACAGCATTTATAGGACTAAAGGTCCAAATCGGACGAAACATATATATGGGAGCTATAGCTAAATCTTAACCGATTTTCTTCAAATTCGGTAGTGTTGGTTCATGGATCAGGAAACTCTACCATTCTAAATTTCAAAATGATTGGATGTAAAATACAGCTTCTATAGGACTAAAGGGCCAAATCGGACGAAAGATATATATGGGAGCTATATCTAAATCTGAACCGATTTCAACCAAATTCAATAGCGATGTTAACAGCTGCGAAATACTCTAAACTGCAAAATTTCAGAACGATCGGAGTGAAATTGCGACCTGTAGTCGACGAGCAACTTTACATCCACAGACGGACGGACGGACGGACATGCTTAAATCGACTCAGCTAGTGATTCTGAGTCGATCGGTATACTTTAAGGTGGGTCTAGCTGTGTTATTTTTAGGTGTTACAAACATCTGCCGTGAAACAAACTTATAATACCCTGTACCACAGAGTGGTGTAGGGTATAAAAATTACAAAACTTAAAAAGAATTAAATACTACCAAAATACTAAAAGAACATTACGAGGTGATATCAGCCAGGCACCATATGTCTCTATGTCACCACTTGTTCTATAGTGACAATTGAACAAGGTAAAAAGTCTACAACTTTACTTTTATGCGCGAGTGGAAATACTTTACAGACAACTGTTGTACAGTTGTTTTTTGACAGTTGTTCTTTTTTCCTTCCTTTATTTTCTTCTGTCAAGGAAGCACGCGTTCGTTTTGTGAAAATAATTTTTGTGTGTTAAAAAGATGATAACAATTATTTTATAAAAATTAAAAAAATTAGTAAGAGAAATTATAAAAGACTTGTTAAAAAAACAAACAATATCATATAAAAATAGAAGTTTGCAATGTGAGCAAGAAAACAGCGAAATGCATATTGTGGGAGAAAGTGAAGATTTTGTGGAGAATTTGGAAGATTTTGGCGTTCCGAAATTGACGTTGCGGGAGAAGTTAAAGCAGTGGTACATAGAAACAAATCCTTCTAGGAAGTGTTTGGAGAAACTATTGTCAAAATTAAATGCATTTAATTTTATGTACTTTCCAGTATTTATTATTTTTTGTTATTTAAATGAATAAAAGGTTTAGCCAGCCTCGAAGAAAGTGAGCATATACATAAATATATGTGTTTAAGTGAACTGCTCACACCTTTATAAAGATGTAGTCCAGGGTCACTAAAGTTTACTACTGAATCTTTGGTTCAAATGTCTCTATATGAATTACTTTGACATTTAACATTTACTAGAAAATCTTTGGTGCAAATGTCTACATATGGTTTACTTTTACATTTAACATTTACTGCTGAATCTTTGGTTCAAATGTCTACTGGTGGTTTTTCAATGACAGCTAATTTTAAATGCCTATATGATATTACATGGGCAGGGGCACATTTTGTCTGTAGTACTACTGACAATGTCACAAGTAAATAACTACAATTTTACTAATGGCATTTCCTACAGGGTAGTTCTTTAAACAAACGCAGACGTAACTATGTATGTAACAACAGATGCTATAAATGCAAAATTGAAATCACCAACCGAGAAAAAAAACAGTTACGGCCTGTTTCTGTATTTCTAACGAAAGTCTCTGCGAACGAAAACCAGTCACTCACTTTCGTCAGGAATTTGGTTTCTCTAACGTTCTATCGCTCGTTCGCCTGGCCTTACGTCAACGACGTTAGCAATTTACCAATTGGAAAATAATGTAATTGCCAGATAAATAATTTCACAACTTCCGGTCTAAAAAAGCACACATTTGTGTATGGTCGACCTTAGCAAATACATCTCTACTATTCACACTAGCCGTGACCAAAAAAGCAACCCTGGGTGGTCAGTTGAGCTGCACCAAGACTCTCATTTATTTCTCTCTCTCTCCCGTCTCTCACATTGTGCACTGATAATTTTTTTTCCATCTTAGCGAGCAACCAATATTGACTTCTGTATGCTTAAATATGTACCCATATGTACACAATTTTATTATTATTTAATTGTTTTTACAATAATTATATTAATATCTACTTATTTTTTGCTTTTAATAATGTTTATTTTGTCATTGTTCCTATCAGTCGACAAATAAAATAATGTGACTCGATCTGACATTTGTGTTCACCGAGATGACAGCAAAGAGAGATAGAGAAACCAAAATTTGCACTGAAATGATTACGTTTTCGTACGAGTTCATTATCGTACGACTTGTCGTTCTGATGGTAGTTACTGAAACCCAAATCAGCTGTTTGTCGTCTGGCAGGCGAACGAAAGCAAATTTTTAAGTTACAGAAACAGGCTGTTACAAACCAATTGAGGAAGAGTGATAATTTAAGAGAATCGTTTTTGAGAGATCATACGACTATCTCATTGGTGATGGTTCTCTTTGCTTTGATAACATTTCTTGTTCTGCAGTCGATTTATAGGAAAATGAATATAAAAAACTTACCAACACTCACGATGAAGATTGATCAGGCCTTTTCAATTTCAGCGTCGTTGGGTATGATGTTGCACCTAGAGGAGAAATTTGGTTGCACTACGAATTAGGTTTGAGTAATTGGAATATTCATATCAAACATATCATACCTCGATGTGGTGTATCTTACAAATAGGTTGTTTTTTCCTATGGGGATTATTACACCCATGCAAATTGAGCAGTTCAAATGACAAAAAAAAGATTCGAAAGATGTGTAATTAAGTAGTGACCATAATATTACAAAACTATAGAGTATTCGTAAACAAAATAATACTATATGGAAACCAAGTGACCGTAAAATCTTATGAACTCTTTTGATTGATTACATAAATTTTAACTACTTTTTGTGTTGGGCTTTCTTGCATTATTATGCGGATATTCATGCCATTTCTAATGTAAAATCACCAAACACATGAAATAATTGAAATTTTAAGGAAAACCTGCGAAAACTATGGGAACTATTGTTCTGCAGCCGATTTATAGGAAATTGAATATAAAAAACTTACCAACACTCACGATGAAGATTGATCAGGCCTTTTCAATTTCAGCGTCGTTGGGTATGATGTTGCACCTAGAGGAGAAATTTGGTTGCACTACGAATTAGGTTTGAGTAATTGGAATATTCATATCAAACATATCATACCTCGATGTTGTGTATCTTACAAATAGGTTGTTTTTCCTATGGGGATTATTACACGCATGCAAATTGAGCGGTTCAAATGACAAAAAAAAAATTCGAAAGATGTGTAGTTAAGTAGTGACCATAATATTACAAAACTATAGAGTATTCGTAAACAAAGTAATACTATATGGAAACCAAGTGACTGTAAAATCTTATGCAATCTTTTGATTGACTACATAAATTTTAATTACTTTTTAAGTTGGGCTTTCTTGCATTATTATGCGGATATTCGTGCCATTTCTACTGTAAAACCACCAAACACATGAAATAATTGAAATTTTAAGGAAAACTATGGGAACTTTTCCGGCACAAAACTTAAGTCACACTTTCATATTTTTTTTTTCTTTTTGCTTAATACTCGTAATTTCTTGACTTAATTTATTAAAGTGGTGGTTGTTTTAAATCGGGATTTGGTATAGGGTGGATATAACTCCCACGTGGTACTCTGGAGGGAATGACCGTCTGTCATTAGTTCATTTGGGTAGACGATGAAGATGTGTACCTCTGCTGCGTTTATGGCCGTCTGCGATTTTTTCTGAGCTCTGCTTTCGCAACGGTACCGTACGTTGATGATGAATCAGAATCGATGCAGCTCAATTGATTATTTGGGTTGCTTATAGGTAATTGTTTCTGGTGCGTATTTCTACGTAACCCAGGGTACAAAGTATTTAGTACCGAATATTAAAATGGTACAAAAGTTCCACACTTTCCCAAGAAACGTTGAGACTTACGACAATGAATAACAAATTTCAGATTACCAAAAGAATCCTAAATATATATTAAACCGAAAAATTGATTTGAAGGCATTTATATAATCACTATTATTTTGGTTCTTTCTTCCCTTTTTTCGGATACGTTTTATTCCAGCACTGATCAAAGAAATAAGTTTGCTTGGAATAGTTTCCTCTCCCACTGTGAACCAACTCTACTGAACGGGCGTTGCCGTGTTACATGCGATATGAATGCTCACTCGGATGCTTTGAGGAATTTCGATTCGATTGAAACAGTTGAGTTTGGTGTTTTCCTATTCTTTCCAACTGATTGGAGTCAATAGTGGAATGAGAAGGCAATTTGACTTTGCAATAGGTTAGTGTTCTCGAGTCTCACTACAGCAACTTTGAAGGCCAGTGGATAGGGAATTATCCTCTCGAATTTTACCCAAATTTGGTGGAGCGATGTAAATCCGAAGTCTTAATTGAAAATTGTTCAAATTATACGGATTATGGGCTATTTGTTTAATGGTGAAAACTTTACCTTGAAATACGGTTCTTGGAACGTGAGTAATATTTAATCTTATATAACAAATTTCAAACTTTTTTGGTTTAACACGAGATAATTTTACTTTATTTAATGTGTCCTCACTATATGGCTGATGAATGATAAAGGAAGTTTCTGGGAATTTGTCATACCCAAAAAGCTTCGGTTTTAATTAGAAAGGTGAGCGCAGCGTGACTATGATATCGAACATATGGAATGATTATCGAGAACCGGTCACAATGATGCTGTTATCGTTTTAAGCTAATCACAAACTCTAATCACAATATAATAATAAAAATTTTATTTTTTTAAACAGAACCAATTTTATGCGAATTATTTTTTATTTAATATTCAAAGCAACTCTTTCCTTATATTTATTTTTTCTTCGCAAAGTCCATTACAAAACCAAATAATTATTGCTCTATGAGCAAAATAATTAGTTGGAAAACGGGCTTAAGTGCGAATGTCTTTCGCATGAAAGGTTCCGACAGATTTGAATTAGTCTAATCAAACTAGAGTTAATATTTAGATGTGGTTTTCCCTAATGAAATAATTTAAAAGTCTTTCCAGGCCTTTCAATAGGAAGGAGGATAGGCTAATTGGCCTGAAGTCTTTTGGCCTAGTGTGTGATATCTTCCCCGCTTCAGGGATGAATACCACTTTGGTATCCCTAAGTGGTATTCACTACGTAGGTCTCCTGTATCAGGACGATGTCTACTGCGCCTGTGGACAGGCGCAGCAATAGAGCCGCTGAGGCTGCTTTAGCGTGATGGAGGTTAATCTGTAGAATTCTTACCATCATTGGTAATTGACAGATTAACATCCACCCCGACAAGGGTGTTATCGAACTCTTCGTCCGTATCGTCGAGAAGCATGTCCCCGCCAGATGCGTCAAAGAGTCCGGAGACTCCCCTCAGCCTCTCTGTGTCCGAAGTAGAGCTTTTGTCCTCAGAGAAGGACGTTACAGATCTTCTGTTAGAGTTAGGTTAGGTTGAAGAGAGGAGACGTTTGAACGTCTCATGTCCATGGACATACACTTAAGCCAGTGGTTTGGCCTGTTGTGCGCTCCTTATTTATGATCTTTTTATACCTCACGAGTTACAGAAAATCGGTACTAGACACGAATTTTCTCAGTATCTTCCAGTCATATTCTCTGAGATGAGTCAAGTCTGGTAATATGTCGGACCCGAAAATTTGGGATCTTGCATGTGTGAAAGCCGGGCAGTGACACAGAAAATGTTCCATCGTTTCGATGTTTTCTCTGCATGCCCTGCATTCGTCGTTTCCTGCTAGTCCTATGCGATGAAGATGTGCTTGTAAGCTTGAGTGTCCCGTTAGAACACTCATCATCTTACTAATATCGATCTTGTTTAGTTTCAGAAGACTTCTTGTTTTCTTTTCATTTGGGTCACCCCACAGTATCTTTGCAGTTGCTCCTACTGTTGCGCTATTCCACACAGTTTTATGAGCCATCACTGCCCAGTGCTTCAACTCATTTTTCGTGGCTTCGAAAGGTTTCCAATTTTCCAAGTTTATTACTCGAAGTTCTCTGCCCTTTGAAGCCAAGTTGTTTGCCTGTTCATTTCCAATCACTCCGTTGTGTCCTGGTACCCAGCAAATACGCAATTGACCATGGGCTGAGTAATCATTTATCGTTCTTTTACAGTCCAACACAGTTCTGGATTTGACCCTTTCCGATGTTATTGCTTTAATCGCCATTTGGCTATCTGTGAAGATGTTGGCATATTTAGGCTTTGTCGTGTTACTGAGCCAGTTCACACACTCCGTGATTGCTCGAACTTCTGCTTGAAATACCGTGTTATGGTCAGGGAGGCGGAAGTGAAGTTCGACTTCTGGTTCATCAATAAAAAGTCCCAGACCCGTCCTTCCTCCTCGCTTGGAACCATCCGTGTAGCAGCTGGTTCCCACTGGCACATGGGCCAAAGTTCCAGATTTCTGGCGAGATTTCTGGCGTTTGAATGTGACCAACTAGATATTCTAAAATCTTCTGATGGTACGACTTGTGGTCTCGATTTATCCATTCACCCATCACTTGTAGACGTCTTGCTGTGAGGGCTGCCTCATACTTTATACGGATGTCTATTGGTTGGATGTGCAGTATAGTCTCCAACGCTTTTGTTGGTGCAGTTCTAAATGCCCCGCTTATGCCTAGACAGCACATACGTTGAATTTTTTGCAAAGGTATTACGTTGCAATTCTTGTCCATTGATGTCCACCACACTACAGAGGCGTAGGTGATTATTGGTCTAATCACGCTCATGTAAGGCCAGTGAGTCATATTTGGACGTAGTCCCCATTTTAAACCTATAGCTCTTCTGCACAACGACCAACATCTGTGTGCCTTTGTAACTCTTTCTTCAAGATGATCTTTCCAGTACAGTTTCTGATCCAAGATTACTCCCAAGTATTTTACCTTTTTAGTTATAGCAATTGTCTTATTCAGGAATCGAGGCGGGGTAAAACGTGGGATCTTCGTTTTCCTTGTAAATAGACATATTTCTGTTTTGTCTGGGTTAACATTTAATCCCCTTGGTTGTGCCCAGTTATATGCTATGTTAAGTGCCTCTTCAGCTCTTCTGCATAATATATTTGGATGAAAGCCCCTTAGAAGTATTACAACGTCGTCTGCATAACAGACTGGTTTAAGTCCTTCATTGGTGAGGGCTTTTAGGAGACTGTGTATCGTCGTAACCCATAGAAGAGGCGATAAAATGCCCCCTGAGGTATACCACGATTTACCTTGTCTCTCATTTTTACGTCATATGACCCACAAATAATCCACCTATTCCTTAGCATATTGTTGATCCAGTTTTTCAGCGCCCGGTCAACCTGAAACTTGTCTAAGGACTGGATAAGTGTATCGGTCTGTACATTGTTAAATGCGCCCTCAATGTCTATGCAAACAGCATGTGTATACATTTCATGACTGAAGGACTCTTCTATGTGGTGTACTACCTCATGCAGAGCTGTTTCCACTGATCTTCCTTTGACATAGGCGTGTTGTTTGAATTTTAGCCTGTCATCCGCTATTTTACCTTTGACCATGTCATCAATTATTCGCTCCATTGTTTTTAACAGGAAAGAAGTAAGGCTAATGGGTCGATAAGCCTTTGGGGTCGTGTAACTCGCCTTGCCAGGCTTTGGTATGAAGACCACCCTTGATTCCTGCCAGTTTTTTGGGGTATACGAATGGGTTAGGCATGCAGTGAACACTCCAGCCAGATGAGTTGATACCAGATCCACCTCATTCTGCAGAAGTGCTGGAAATATTCCATCCGGTCCCGCAGCCTTAAAGGGAGAGAAACTTTTTATCGCTTCTTTAACCATACCATCTGTTATATCCGTAATAGGTACTTGATGCAATACATTTTCATTCTGTAACTGTTCCTCTGTTGGTCCAGCATTACCAGTCGAAAAATGAGTTTTCATCCAGAGCCTTACGGTATCCTCTATAGTTTCCATCCTTTTACCCGTTTCATCCACCAGTGTTTCGGTTTGGACATGAGTTTTTGAGAGGAACTTTTTCATTTTAGACATGCTGTTAACGCTGTCTACCTGTTCACAGAAAAGCCTCCAGGAGTTACGTTTTGCCGATCTAACGATTTTATTGTATTCTTTGAGTCTTCTGTGGTAGTCGTCCCAATATACTGATTGTTTTTTACGTCGAGCTCTATTGTAAAGTCTGCGGACATTTTTGCCAATCGAGCGAATTTGTCCTGCCATCCAGGGTTTCTCAAAGGCAGATTTCCTCTTTCTCGGTGGGCAACTATCTTCGAATGATTTTACAAGAGCCTCGGTAATCTTCTTAACATTGATATCAATGTCTTCTGCACATAGATAATCGCGTGTAGGCTGCCCCAATCGATTTCTAAGTAGATTTCCGAATTTAGTCCAGTCGGTCTTAGCCTTATTACGGAAACTTATGGGGTTTGGCGTGGCCGTGCAATTTTAAACCTTATATAACAGTGGTCTGAATAGGAGTGTTCATCCGAAACCCTCCACTCATGAATCTCATCAATAAGATTTTCTGAACATATCGTTATATCTAATACTTCTTCCCTAATTTTGTTAACAAAGGTTGCAGTGTTTCCTATGTTAAGAGTTATGAGGTCATTTGTATTCAAAAATTCGATAAGGGCGTGTCCCCTTTAATTGGTGTTAGTACTACCCCAAGCGATATGATGGGAGTTGGCGTCACATCCAGCTAATAACTCATTACTTGTGTGTTTGGATTCCCTCACCAGACGTTGTAATTCCGACGTAGGTGGCAATGCCGGCGCATCGAATGGCAGATATATTGACGCCAGGTACATATTTCCATTACCTTGCCTCAGCACCGTTGCGTCCGATGTTGACAACTCTGGAGAGAAAATAAAACATAAGTTTTTATGGCACAGAATACAAGTCCTTGGACGAGTACCTGTGTTAGCGTAGAAAAGGTTATAGTTCACATGGTTTAATCCAGTAACCTTGTTGCTAGTTGTCCATGGTTCCTGGATCAAAGCAATATGAACCCTGCCTTTATTTATGATGTCCATCAGAGCGTTGGAAGCTGTCTCGCTCCGGTGGAGGTTTATCTGGATGACCTCAATCATTGTCCTTCCAGTAAAAGTTTCTTTTGGGAGTCTATCCTATCTGGTGGCACCCCCTCATTATTTGGTATTTCTCCTCCTTTCGTTCACTACCTATTACACCATCTTCCAGTCGACAATTTTGGGAGGCGGTGTTATTTTTTGTCGCTCCCTCATTAGTTTGAATCGTTTTGTGGCTCTTTTTATTTTGATCACCACCTTTGCTGGGAACTTCCTGCAAAAGTGGCGGTACTATTGGTGAACTGGTGGTGTTATTTTCTACTTCCACATCAGTTTTTGGCAGTGTCTCACTTGTCTCCATCCGTTCAATACCAGTGTTTGCCTCTTCAGACAGTATATTTGGACTCGATTCATTTGTCCTGCCAATCGGGACCTTTCCAATTTTGAAAAAGACTGTCCAGATCAAGAAGTACGCCATGCCCTTCGCCATGACAAGATTGTTCTTGGATTCTGGGTCTATGCCTAACACGAGGAGAGTACCCTCGGTGTCATCCTTCCTATAGAAGACTTCCCACTTTCTCACGGAAAGTTTTGAATTATGTTTGCCAATGATGTCGAGTATGTACTCTGATGAGAACTTACTGGGACATCCCTTAACATATAGGGTCGTTTGTATGAGTTCAGGAATGTCGCTTTTCCTTACCAATTTTAGCTTTGCGCCGTCCCAAGGTGAGGGGAAGCTATCCACAAGTTTTACGAGGACACCAGCGCAGCGTTGTGATGCCAGCCTTAGCATCAAAACACGCCTCTCAAACTTGCAACTCATTGCTTCGATTGGTGGTTCATCCTTAGATTCGAGGACGTCTTCCGCTACCCTCGTATAGACCAAATCTTCGAAGTTACTCTTTTGGTCTTCGGGGATTCTGCCAGATGCACTACTGCAATCAATTATGGCGTAGCATAGATCGTCTCGAAAATGTTGTTTAGCTATATTAGAATAAGACGGTGGCTTCTTACCCTTCTTTACGGCCAATTTATTTTTCCGTGTCTGTAGAGTCTTTTTGGTTAAAGCCTCATCCTTAACGGATGATTTGGTTGACTTGACCTGCGTTACTGGGTCAACTTTACCGCCCACAATCGAAGGACCCAGATTAGAGACCTCCTTTTGTGTGGTTACGTTAGGCTTATGCGAATTACTGGAAGACGGCGAGCCCTTTTTCTTCTTAGTCACATTCACAGCGCTATGTTCTTCGGGAGACCTGACTCTTTTAGCGGCCTCCATGTTTGTATTGGAGGTAGAATTGTCAGGTTCATCCCGTAATAGGTTCTGTCGGTTCAACTTATTCAGTTTCCTTCTTTGTGCCCCTGACAGTCTCTTTGAGTTAGCAACAATATTGATATTGTTTTCATTTGATGATTCAGAGTCAGAGTCCCCACTGGCTTTTAAAGGCTGGGGTTGCTTAAAGCCCCGGCTGGGTTCTGCTTCACCTGTCTTATCATTTGTTTTGCCTGCGGCTGGATGTGCTCTTGTTTCATTTTCGACTACGGGATCCAAGGCACCAAAGCTCGTAGAAGTTGCTTGCTCACGATTGTTCGATAACGACGACACATGACTCGTGGGTGAATCAACGCTTGTCGCCGGCACTGGGTTTTCCCTCCCCTGCGCCGTAATCTCCTTCGTCTTTTTTGGTTTAATCATAAATTGGTTGGGGGAGACACCCCCATAGCCAGTGTTAGCCCGTAATAGGTACGTCGGTATAGGCCTTCCAGACTGAGCTCAGAAATTTCTGTCCAGAGACCGATGCATCCAATTCAACCTACTCTGTTAGAGTTGGAGTCACCAGAAATAATAGGCTTGGGTACCTCCGCACTTCCGGAAAGTGCCACGGTGGACGACTCACCTTCTGCAGTGGGAGCTATATCCTGGTTGTATATCTTCAAGACTATAGTCTCTTCAAGACTATAGTCTTCAAGACTATAGTCTCGAAGCCATATTGTAGGGTTGCACTCAAACCTTGTATATGGGAGTTGGATTCAGCGATTAGGATAAGATTGACCTGCCGCTTTTTACCATCCGCCTCACCCACCTTGCTGATTCTCCAATTATGGGCCGGCAGACCAGGATTGGAATCTTTTATTATTTCTAAAATGTCAGCCGGGTTGGAGGACTCTTCTGTAACCCAGGTGATGGCTCTAGGGTGACTAGGGATGTTGTTTTTTTCGACAACATCCAACTGGGCACCCGGCCACACCTCACCCGCTCGACTCAGAGCAGCCGTATACAGGTCTACTGATCTGGCATCACCGAAATATAAGAGCTTTACTCCCCCCTGATGCCATCCTGCATCGTTGCAGATTGGTGGTTTACCCGGCATTTCTCTACGGACATCGAGGTAATGAGCCATAATGGCTGATTGTACATGACTCCATTTGTCCTTGAGTATGGATCCATCCTCACTACTTCTGTCTATAACAGCCATCACTAGCCTCTCCTTCGCCACTTCATTCAAGGGCTTGGTGAGTGTCCTGTTGATGGTGACATTAGGGCCTCTTGCCTTTTTCGAAGGCAGGGGTTCATCAGGTGATCTGATTCGTTTTACTTTATTAGCCGTTAACACAGCTGAATTTGTGGCTCTTTCAGCCGACTCATTGGCCTTAGAAGCATCTATGACGCCTTTAGCCCAGGTAAGTGACTCTTTTTTTGTTTTTCGGTAAGAGTCGAAACCTCAACAACCTACAACTTCGTCATACAATGTTTTTGTCGATCTCTTTTATCAAGAGATTGATACTGCAGCAACTTGGTTACGAGTTTTTTTATGACAGCAATGGTGTAAATATTGATTAACCCAACAAACTCTATGGTGATATTGGGGAAGCCTTTATGTTACCAGCAGAAATCAGAGGTAACATAAAGGATGATTTGAATAATCCAAATTTGGCAGGTGTTGGATATTTGCAGCTTTTAACGTGGTTGTCACTCAATACAGTTACACTAATCCTTAGGCAAATTCTAACCTCTACACGCAAAGAAAAAAATCGTTTCTGCGAAATGAAATATTAGACAACAACTAAAGAGCAAAATCGGACGAAACATATATGTGGGAGCTATAGCTAAATCTTAACCGATTTTCTTCAAAATTCGGTAATGTTGGTTCATGGATCAGGAAACTCTACCATTCTAAATTTCAAAATGATTGGATGTAAAATACAGCTTCTTCAGGACTAAAGAGCCAAATCGGACGAAACATATATATGGGAGCAATAGCTAAATCTTAACCGATTTTCTTCAAATTCGGCAATGTTGGTTCGTGGATCAAGAAATTCTACCATTCTAAATTTCAAAACGATTGGATGTAAAATACAGCTTTTATAGGACTAAATGGCCAAATCGGACGAAACATATATATGGGAGCTATAGCTAAATCTTAACCGATATTCTTCAAATTCGGTAGTGTTGTTTCACGGATCAAGAAACTCTACCATTCTAAATTTCATAATGATTGGATGTAAAATACAGCTTCTACAGGACTAAAGAGCAAAATCGGACGAAACATATATATGGGAGCTATAGCTAAATCTTAACCGATTTTCTTCAAATTCGGCAATGTTGGTTCATGGATCAAGAAACTCTACCATTCTAAATTTCAAAACGATCGGATGTTAAATACAGCTTCTATAGGACTAAAGGGCCAAATCGGACGAAAGATATATATGGGAGCTATATCTAAATCTGACCCGATTTCAACCAAATTCAATAGCGATCTTAACAGCCGCGAAATACTCTAAACTGTAAAATTTCAGAACGATCGGAGTGAAATTGCGACCTGTAGTCGACGAACAACTTTACATGGACAGACGGACGGACGGACGGACGGACATCGTTAAATCGACTCAGCTAGTGATTCTGAGTCGATCGGTATACTTTAAGGTGGGTCTAGCTGTGTTATTTTCAGGTGTTACAAACATCTGCCGTGAAACAAACTTATAATACCCTGTACCACAGTGTGGTGTAGGGTATAACTAATGATGACACATTCTTATATTAAGTATGCTACCTCGGCATCAATTCAATGACAATTTTCATTAAAATAATGGAAATTTACACGTTTTTTACGAAATTTTCTTTGTTTTATTAACACTACGACATAGACATGTCATAGTTTTAATGCCGAATCGGACTTAATTAACAGTATGAGATATTTGAGTAATAAATTTAAGGCTATGCTCCCCTTAAAGGAAAGGCTGTCTTGGTAATAAATTTTATGACTATTGTCATTATTTTTAAGAATACATACGAGAGAATTATACAATCTCTCCCTCCCTCTCTCGCTCGGAGAATCAGCTTTGTTTGGTAATGTGTGAATCAATAATTGTTATGGAATGCTAGAAGAGAAAATAGAGAACAGTTTTGTTGTTCGTTTTCTTTTAAATCGTCAGTTATTTACAAGCGATGGAAGGAAACGGTTGTCTGTTTTCGGGACGCGGATTGTGAAAAAATTTGATTGCTGTGAATATGTAAGTATACGTGCATACATACGTGCATATTTCACCGAAAATAATTTTAATATGGGCTGTTAACAGTTATTTTTGCTAAAGCATAGCAACAACAATAAATGAAACCGTCGCGTACATGTGTGTATGCATGTGGTTATGCCGTCGGCGTCACCATCGATCTCTGTGATAAGGGAGTGCGTGCGTGTGGCATAGTTATTTTTGCTGTATGTTATTTATGGCGATGTAAATGCGTGTTTGAAGGAGATCTTGTTTGTAAAGCTGAGTATAGACGATTGCCAGATCGGCGAACGTTATCAACCCTGTTAAAGTGCTGCAAATATACGGGCAATGTCAGATTGTTAGGCAAAGGTGAATTGACAGTTCAGACGATTGCAAGAAAACATGTAAATATTTATATGCCAATAAAAATACATTATAGATAGTGTTGCAAATAAAATGATTTTCTGGCAATGGCGCCGTTGTCACATGCATAAACTTCGCACATATAACAATCAGCAAATTATCTAGCAATGACTTTTCTGCTAACGTTGCAAAACCAAAATTGTATGTTCACACTGTTGTAAATTCACAGGGTTGCATTTTCCGCCATTTTTCTGGCAATGTTGTCCGACCTGCAAATCGTCTGTACTTACCTTAAGTCTTGTGAAGAGATTTGTGCCAAATGGATAACAAAAATGTGAGTAATAGATTTTGTAATACTGAAAGAGACAATGGGAAAATGTTTAGGTACGTGAAAAATAATATTATTATCATGAAATAAACATCTTATTGGCAATTACAAAATTAACAAAACACATTTCAATTGAAAGTGTTTATTTATTAAAAATACCAACGCATAATGCAGAAATGTAAAATTATTTGTGGCAATATAGAAATTTATTATTAATAATATGTTATACATATAGCTATCTTTGTTAATTTTTTTAGTAAAACAAAATTTAGAATGGGTCTTTTGTGAGAAGAGTGGCAAATTTTACAAAATATTTCAACGTAAGTATTATATATGAACGGTTGAAATATTTCTCTTAGTTTTCAGCGTTTTCCAATTGTGATATGATAAAATTTATTTGCTTTTTTTTGTTTATAGATAATTTTATTTGATTTATTTTCAGAAAAACTTTAATTATTTTAATTTTAGATCACGCAATATTTGAAGATAAATGTGATGGATATATGAAAAATGCAGTGCTGAATGCCATTTATAACTTGCAAAAAATAAGTGAGCATACACCTACATGGGAATGTTTGAATTGAAAGGAAATAGATTTGGAAACAATATTTGTAAGTATTATGTATTTCTGAACAAATATATCTTATTTGAAAAATCAAGAAATTTAATTTGGAACGCATATATTAATGTATTAGAACAAAATATATTTGCGAACTGACGTTCACATATAAAATACGTGTTTTCACACAAACAAAGTTATTGTTAAAAAGTTTTCCAAATATAATTTATTTAAAAAGATTTTTTCCTTTTTTGAATTTTAGTTTACATTTTTCCTTGATTTCGTGTTCATAATTGCTTCATAAGTACTTCATAATTAAACCTGCTGTTAGATTAGGCCCATTCGGTCCAATTTTTGTATCGTTTCCTTTATAAACGGTAATATATGTATGTATTGCCTTATAATTTGGTCCCAGGGATGTTTTTGTTTTACTAAAATCAAAATAATAAGCGTTTTTGCTCAAAAATAATTGTAAATAAGCTGCTTTCTTTTCACGAAGTATTGAATAAAAATAAATATAAAATATTGTCTTCCATATTCATTTTATATGAAAAATGTAATGTTGACCAAATGGACCTTTAATCTATGATTCGTACAGATTTGCTAATCTAACACCAGGGTTAAGAATGTCATAAGCAGCATAAGCTTTTTTTACAGAAGTAATTTTTAATAAGTTTTTGTAGGTTTGTTTGCTAACAAAACTTAAGATTTTAAAATCTAAGTCACGATTGATTTTTTGAGAAAATTATTTTTGATAACTCAATTTATATGAAAAATGTCACTTTCGCCACTTTCAAAACAATATTATTAATAATATCTTACATAAATATTTTTTTTAACTTTTAGTACAGCAAATTTTTTATGGATCTATTATGAGAATTTGTGTCGTAGAAGAATGACTAAATATTTCAGTGTAAGTATATTCCAAAGATTTTAATATATCTCTTATCTTTCAACATTTTGTGACAGTTATATGATAAAATTTATTTTAATACTTTATCGTATATAAATCATTCTGTTTGATTTCTATTAAAATTATTTTTATTTTAGTTCGCGCAATTGAACTTTATTTGGATACTAGCGGACCCGGCGAACTTCGCCTCGCCCCAATTTTACGCCTTCAGATAAACTCCAGAGTGATAATAAAACACAGATAGTTAAAATTTTAATGCGATTTGTTTAAAAGGAATCGAAATCAATAGAGAGCGATGTGATAAACAACAAACAACGAAGACAGAAGACAGGCAACGTACAGATGACCGTGCGAAAAACAGGGAAATTCGAGATTAATTCCACAGACTTCCTACGATTTGTCTTGAGATTTATTGATTGTCATCGTAAAAGCCAATCGTACAGGGAACTGAATCCGCTTGAATTGGAATGAAAGATCAGTTGGAATAATCGGAATTCGTGGGATAAGGACTTCCTCTCCTTTGAATTTTCCCTTGATGATCGTCGCCTGAATCACATTGTCCATCAGTTTCATAATGGACAACCGCGAACTATGCACAATTTCGGATGGTTCAGATTCCGCAACATGATTATGATCGATTCCACCTTCAGCTGTAAATTATGCGGCGGAGCTCCTGGCACATCAAGCGCTGTCGATTTTACTTTGAATAATAAAATTCATGCTATCGACGTCCTTATTCTTTGCTGCTAATATTGCCCGTTCACTAATCTATTCGAGATTTGGAAACACTTTGGTGATGAGTTCCTCGTTCGACGATGTGAACTCGCAAAAATTTGCCGGGAACAATATCAATGCAGTGGAAACATCAACAGTAATTTGGCCATTGCCAAGCGCCAACAGTTGTTTCGAGAATTCAAGAGCCGATGAATCGTTCTGCAAAGCGACTCTCATGTTCGTGGTCAATTTCAACTTCTTGACATGCCGCCACAAAGACCACGATTTCAGGCATGCATTAATTTCATCGGCAGTAGATTTCGGGATGACGGGAAGCGTTTGACGAAAATCTCCGGAGAGCAATATCATAGACTCACCAAATTGTCTCAAATCACGTCGTAAATCCTTCATCGTTCGGTCAACTGCCTCCAGAGCTCGTTTATGCGCCATCGTGCATTCATCCGAAATTATGATTTTGCAATGCCCGCAATCCAATAAGATAACCTTACCTCTTATACTCAAACTTATTATCTGAAAAAATGTTCGAATTGATAAATATCGCGTTGAATTTTAATTGATCGTAATGCTTGTACCGTTTGCCGATGTGATACGCGATATAACTATCCGAAATCAGTGTAACAATACGCAAAACTCGAATGAATTGCAGAAACTTTTTTGTTTAATAGAAAATTAATAAAAATAATTTGGATTGAAAAAAAGAACAGTAGATAGGAACAGTAGGAATCTCGCAAGAAATAGCTATTTTCGATTTTCCCAATTTTCCGACTTTTCCGGAGGGTTTTCCCAAAATTTTCTTTCGTAACAACCTTCTCCAGGCAAATACGAACAACTGAAAAAAAATTGATCCAAATCGCTCCAGCCGTTCTGACGTGATGCCATTACACAGATGGACCGTTTCATTTTTATATATATAGATATGAAAAATGCAGTGGGGAATTAAAAATTTACAAATTGCAGGAAATGAGTGAGCATCCAAACTATCTATATATCTATATATATAAAAATGAAACGGTCCATCTGTGTAATGGCATCACGTCAGAACGGCTGGAGCGATTTGGATCAATTTTTTTTCAGTTGTTCGTATTTGCCTGGAGAAGGTTGTTACGAAAGAAAATTTTGGGAAAACCCTCCGGAAAAGTCGGCAAATTGGGAAAATCGAAAATAGCTATTTCTTGCGAGATTCCTACTGTTCCTATCTACTGTTCTTTTTTTCAATCCAAATTATTTTTATTAATTTTCTATTAAACAAAAAAGTTTCTGCAATTCATTCGAGTTTTGCGTATTGTTACACTGATTTCGGATAGTTATATCGCGTATCACATCGGCAAACGGTACAAGCATTACGATCAATTACAATTCAACGCGATATTTATCAATTCGAACATTTTTTCAGATAATAAGTTTGAGTATAAGAGGTAAGGTTATCTTATTGGATTGCGGGCATTGCAAAATCATAATTTCGGATGAATGCACGATGGCGCATAAACGAGCTCTGGAGGCAGTTGACCGAACGATGAAGGATTTACGACGTGATTTGAGACGTGATTTGAGACAATTTGGTGAGTCTATGATATTGCTCTCCGGAGATTTTCGTCAAACGCTTCCCGTCATCCAGAAATCTACTGCCGATGAAATTAATGCATGCCTGAAATCGTGGTCTTTGTGGCGGCATGTCAAGAAGTTGAAATTGACCACGAACATGAGAGTCGCGTTGCAGAACGACTCATCGGCTCTTGAATTCTCGAAACAACTGTTGGCGCTTGGCAATGGCCAAATTACTGTTGATGTTTCCACTGCATTGATATTGTTCCCGGCAAATTTTTGCGAGTTCACATTGTCGAACGAGGAACTCATCACCAAAGTGTTTCCAAATCTCGATTAGATAAGTGAACGGGCAATATTAGCAGCGAAGAATAAGGACGTCGATAGCATGAATTTTATTATTCAAAGTAAAATCGACGTCGCTTGATGTGCCAGGAGCTCCGCCGCATAATTTACAGCTGAAGGTGGAATCGATCATAATCATGTTGCGGAATCTGAATCATCCGAAATTGTGCATAGTTCGCGGTTGTCCATTATGAAACTGATGGACAATGTGATTCAGGCGACGATCATCAAGGGAAAATTCAAAGGAGAGGAAGTCCTTATCCCACGAATTCCGATTATTCCAACTGATCTTTCATTCCAATTCAAGCGGATTCAGTTCCCTGTACGATTGGCTTTTACGATGACAATCAATAAATCTCAAGACAAATCGTAGGAAGTCTGTGGAATTAATCTCGAATTTCCCTGTTTTTCGCACGGTCATCTGTACGTTGCCTGTCTTCTGTCTTCGTTGTTTGTTGTTTATCACATCGCTCTCTACTGATTTCGATTCCTTTTAAACAAATCGCATTAAAATTTTAACTATCTGTGTTTTATTATCACTCTGGAGTTTATCTGAAGGCGTTAAATCGGGGCGAGGCGAAGTTCGCCGGGTCCGCTAGTATGATATAATAATATAATATTTGTTTTATATAATTTCTATTTAAATTCCAGCCAAATCCTAGGTTAAAAATCATTAAGGTCGGTTCCGATAAAAATTGTTCATGGACAACAAATAGAGAAACGAATCCCGCTATAGAATCGATACTTAACAATACAATATTCGAATAAAAGTCAAACTTCATAGTGTGTTGGCGATTTGTCTATATACAATTACATATTGTTTTAAATTATAAAATGTTCAAGGTTATCCGTAATATGTATTATATTTTTTTTGTATTTTCCAATATAAAATATAACAAATAAAATATCTATTTAGAAAGATAAAGTGTTGTGTTATTGAATTTTCTATGAATAGTAAAAGATTTCAAAGAAAATAATTCATTTAAAAGAGTAACATTATAATCAATATAATGTAACGAATTTTCCATACATATTTAAAAAAACTGTATTTAAATTCATGTATGCCTTAAATTAATTACCAGTATATTCTTATATCAAGGACAAACATTTTAAATTTTATTACGATCATGTTTTAAATTATATGATATTTTACTAAAAATAAGCACGCGCCATACTTAAATTTACGCAAAAATGTGCTTATTTTAAGACCAAACTTAATTAGTTTTATTACCCAAAATTCTTAATTCTATGAAATGCATCCTCAAAACAAGTACTATTCACGTCTTTAAATTAACTATAAAACCTTCTTATTTTTATAGCGATTGTCTTTGGCTCGAAATCATTGCCGAAATCTTAAACTTTACGAAAAATTCATTGATTTTCAGTACGCTTTTTTTTAGTGTGTACAAAATATACAATTCCGGGATTTTAAAAATACAAACTGGAACTTGCTTAGCTCTCAACTTGCGGACACTAACTGGAATCTAATGTACGAGTTTGAAGACGTTAATGATCAGCTGAACTTTCTGCAGTCCCACATTTCTTCTATTTTCAACGATTGTGTACCTCTAAAGAGCAAAGAAATAGGAAATAAGCAACCTGTATGGTTTAACAATAGAATACATTGCCTGATCGAAAAAAGGAATTTAGCTTATAAAAGATGGAAACGATTTCGTACTGATGAAATTCATTCGCAATATAAAATTGCAAGGAAAGCCGTTGCATTCGAAATTAATAAGGCAAAAACATTGTTCTATCAACATAGATTCAGAAATGCTGTTGACAGTAAACAAAGATGGAAAGAAATCCGAAATATTGGCATTGGTAACGATTCTGAGGTTTTTAAAATCATTGTTGCAATTAAATCCAAAGCTGTTGGACTCGGCGAAATGCATCCAATATTTATAAACATTATTCTCCCAACATTGTTGCCATTTCTTACGTATTTTTTCAATAACATTCTTACCAAATTCATATTTCCTGCTGTTTGGAAAGAGGCCAAAATTATTCCAGTACCAAAATCGCATAATGAATATCGACCGATTGCTATTTTGCCATTTCTTTCAAAGGTACTCGAAAACATCATGAGCAATCAAATTTCAGAACATCTTAATAAAAATTTGAGCTCCTATCAGATAAACAATCTGGATTTAGAAAAAAACGAAGCTGTATTACCACCTTGCTAGATGTTGTTGATGATATACGCAAAAAACTTGATGAAAACAGGGTGTCTTTTTGGTCTTACTAGATCATAGCAAAGCTTTTAATACGGTCGACCATGAAATCCTGATCCTTAAACTAAAAAAACTGTTCCATTTATCGGACACTTCATGCAAACTACTTTCTTCATACTTAGCAGATCGAACGCAAAAGGTTATCGTTGGAAATACGTCTTCCAAGTATCTTAAAATATCAGGCGGGTGTTCCCCAAGGATCCATTCTTGGACCTCTACTATTCTCCATTTATATCAATGATTTACCTGATGTACCCGTCTCATGCTCCATTCAGATGTACGCTGACGACGTTCAATTGTTTAAAAGTTCAAAACTACCAGATATACAATCATGTATTTATGACATTAACCATGATTTAAGCCTTAAAAGCGCGTGGGCAAAGAACAATAGACTTTGCTTAAATCCATCAAAAACCAAATACATAATAATATCAAAAAATGGCAGATTTGCAAGTAGTATACAGAGCTGTATAAAAATCGGGAACTCTGACATAAACTGTATCAAAACGTCAAAAAATCTGGGACTCTTCTTTAATAACAAACTTTCTTCGACGAACCACATAAATGCTGCTGTTGGAAAAGTATATGGAATGCCTAGAAGCCCAAAAGGCTGTTCAAACGTCAACTCCGTTTTCTGTAAAACTTCTGTTGGCCAAAGCCTACCTTATCCCAACACTTCTATATGGCTGTGAAGTATTTGCCAATTGTGACTCAAACGACTTCTCAAAATTAAATGTTGCCTACAATAATATAGCCAGGTACATATTCCACAAGAAACGCCGAGACCGAATTTCCGAGTTTTCCTACCAAATTTTCAATATCACCTTCTCAAATATACTCAAAGCGAAAAGTTTAATACTACTCCATAAAATAATATACACCAGAGAACCAAACTATCTGTTTGATCGCCTCAAATTTGCACGCTCCAATAGAGGGAAAAAGCTCATTCAGCCAAGAATAAACTGCATGACTTCAGAGAGGCAATTTTTTGTATACAGCATACGTCCTTGGAATAACCTTCCCACAACTTTGCAAACGATAAGCAATGCAAATCTCTTCAAAAAGAAGCTTTATCAAAATTTTGATTCAAATTAATTTAATTTTGTTTTTAATTTTTTTTTTGATTCGATAATTATGACTGTCTGTATTAATTAATTTATTATTTTTAATTTGTTATTTTATTATTTTTACTTCTTATTTTATAATTGTAATACAAAATAATGTCAAGTATTCTGTTGCACAAACTATTACCTAGTACTGTAATTTATAAGATTTTTATTATCTTGTTGTACTAGTTTTACAAAGTTTCAAATAAATGAAAATGAAATGAAACTTTCTTAGTGGACAAACCCAGTGGAACTTTGTAAGGTGATCCAAGACGATCAACAGTCCAATAAATCCCGACTTACTTCGTGGATAAGGGCCAAGTATTTCTATGTATAGACGTTGAAATGGACGAATAGATGGGACATGTTTACCCATAGGAGGCTTCATAATGAAGTTTGGAGCTTTTGAGGCCTTACAAGTTTCGCAAGTTTTAATATAATTTCGCACATCCCGTACCATTCCAGGCCAAAAGAAGTTCCTACTAATCAATTCCAAAGTTTTAGAAACTCCTCCGTGTGAAGAAATGGGAATGTCATGAAACCTCCTTATTACCAACTGGTATCCAAAGCTTCCACGCTTGTGTTTCTTGGACCTCATTTCCAGGGTAGTGCTCTGTACGAATATAGATAAAATTATCAACAACCTTTATATCTGGATAACTGTTCTCATTGCTAGATACTTTCATCTTCAAATCTAAGCAGTCGTTGTCTTTAAAATGTGCCGAATTCAAATCTGTCTCAGGTTCAATGGTATCTAGAGATGA
Source organism: Eudasyphora cyanicolor (assembly GCA_963930755.1). Classification (NCBI taxonomy): domain Eukaryota; kingdom Metazoa; phylum Arthropoda; class Insecta; order Diptera; family Muscidae; genus Eudasyphora; species Eudasyphora cyanicolor. The sequence goes on from OZ005737.1 coordinate 101,301,374, forward strand.
TAGTTCTCCTTCAGGAATTCGAGAAAGGAAATCGGGTGGCTAATGGTGAATTTCGTCACCTGAAATCCAAAATAAGGTAAACCACATGTTCATGATATTTCAGGAGAAGCAAAAAACAAAGTAAAGTAATTTTAAGCTTTTGGCCAAATTTAGGGATTTTAGACTATTAAGGCGAAATCAAATAACAAATCTAGCGCATTTGTTGTGGCGTATATTCTGAATTAAATGAAATAAAATTTTATGAATCTTTCCGCATTTTTAATGACCTTGTTTGCTGTAACGTTATTTTGAGTATCACTCATAAAATGGTAAATTGTTGATATTGAACCCGTCTTAAATGAAATATTTATTTATTTTGAAATATAATTTTGGCTGTAAAATTTCTTTTTTTTTTGTAACTAATGATTAAAAACCATTATTTTAAAAGTTTTTTGGATTTTAAACATTGTATTAAAACCATTAATTTCAATTATTTTAATATATTAAGCATAAACATCAGAAGCGTTTCATCTGTTGAAAAGTTTAATGAATTTAAGTCTTTTTTGGCTGGGTTTCCTAAACTTCCAGACATTATTGCGATCCAAGAGACTTGGTTCCGGAATGACTTGACTCAGTTATACTCAATACCTGGGTTTTTAAATGTTCATTGTTGTAGGCAAGATGGTTATGGTACGTCCGTTTATATAAAACAAAATCTGTATTATTCTGTTGACGTTTCTAAAAGTGAATGTTTTTTAGAACCCATAACCATTACGTTGAACAATTTTAAAATCAACTTTAAACCATTGAAAATTATTTCATTTTATCGATCACAGAAATGCGATGTTAACGATTTTATTGGTATGCTTGATGTTTTATTAAATGAACATGCTCGTAATCCTATTGTTGTACTTGGCGATGCTAATATTGATGTTTTTCAAAATCCACATTACAATGAGTTACGAGCAATGTTTCAGAATTACGATTGTGACAATTGTCACAGCTTGGTAACGAGGCCGGTCAGTGGTACATATATTGATCACGTCTTTAGTAACTTTTCTGGAAGGATTTATGTTGATTCCGTAGAATGTGCTCTATCGGATCACAATATAATTTGTTGCAGGTTCAAAAGTAATTTAGTTTGTTCGGACCATATGGAGGTTTCTAAGATGTATTGTGATTATTCGAAGGCTAGGGACATTTTGAGCAATAATTTACCGATTGATTACGCTGTACTAAATGCTTCAGAACTCACCAATACTTTAGTAAATTGTATGGAATCGGCTATGAATAGTTCAACTATTGTTTCAAAAAGTAAAAAGCACTTGCGTTTCGAAATTGCTCCATGGATCAACAAGAATCTTTAGGAACTGATTTCATGGAAGGAGAAGTTATTAAGGAAAAGGCGAAGAGTAAAAGAAAGAAGGAGTGTGAATGATATTTTGAAGCGAGTTAGTAAGATTATCAAAATTGCGATTAAGGAGTGCAGAGAAAACTATTATTTAGATAATCTAGAAAAAATTGGAGATGATCCGAAGAAATGTTGGCGATTTATTAATAATACCCTTGGTAGGACTAAAAGAAATTATGTTGTCCTTAATGATTCTCAAGACCTTAGCATATGCAGTGATGAGATTAAAGTAAATTGTTTTAATGATTATTTGCTTTCCTCTGTATTAAATTTGAAACGCCAGATTGAAATTCAGCCCGGAGACACGATTAATTCACTGAGAAGTCTTTCACAATCGAATCACCGCTTTAAATTTGATAACATTGGCTTAAACGATGTAATCAAGGTTATAAGAGAGATGGAAGGTAATAAATGCCCTGGATATGACAGAATTTCACCCAGGTTTATCAAGGAATGTGCTGAGGAAGTGGCCCCAGTTTTGTTGGAAATTTTTAACAAAATGATCAGTAATTCAATATATCCAGATGCCTTAAAAGTTCATAAAGTGGTTCCAATCCCAAAGCAATCAAATGCTGTTTCGTTAGATAAATACCGACCAATTTCTGTCTTATCCTCAATTGATAAAATTTTTGAAAAAATACTCTTTGAGAAACTTTTATTTTATTTGGAGGAAAATAATATGTTGTATGAATGTCAATTCGGATTCAGAAGAGGTTGTGGTACTGAAGAGGCGGTACTAAATGTATTGCAGTATGTTTGTAAGGGACTAGATGATGGTTTTTTTGGCGTTGCTGGCATATTTTTTGATTTCACTAAAGCCTTTGATCTTGTAGATCATAAGATACTAATTCAGAAGTTGTCATATTACGGTATTCAAGGAAAAGAACTGCTCCTATTTGAAAATTATTTCTCTAATAGAAAACAATACGTGATTTTAAATGACGTACGAAGTAATATGGGTGACGTAGAGCATGGAGTTCCACAGGGAAGTGGATTAGGTCCTTTATTATTCTCGATTTATTTGAATGATATGAGTAATCTGGATTTGTCAGGTAAACTTTTTATGTTTGCAGATGACGTGTGTTTGTTCTATCCCTATAAACATGATTTGGTTCTTCGAACTCAAATGGAAAGAGATGTTGCTCTGATCTTTGAGTTCGCAATGTTAAATAGGCTATTGCTCAATCCAAATAAGACTAAAATATTTCGATTTAGACCCCACCCATCAATCTGTAGACGGAAAATTTGTTAGAGAGGATCACTCAGTGAAATATCTGGGAGTGACATTGCAAAATAACTTGAGCTGGGATATACATATAGGTGAGATCAAGAAGAAAATAGCTCCGGCAATCGGTATATTATATAAATTAAAATATAAGTTAAATGAAAAATCAAAACTTATGATATTTCAGTCATTAGTACAATCACATTTGAAATACTTAGCTGTTGCCTATGCCTGCAATAAGAACAGTTGCTCTTTGAGATCTCTACAATGCATGCAAAACAAAGCTCTTAAGACAATATACAATTTACCATTGACCTATCCGACACTTCTATTATATAGGGATGTGGGAAAAACAATATTACCAATATATGGATTGCACGAGTACCAAGTCGTAATGTTTGTGTTTAAGTGTATTAATGGGATTGGTCATCATACCATACCATTTTTTCAGAACCAGAATAACTTTAATACTAGGAATCGAATGAATTTAAGAGTTCCTCGGTGTCGGTTGGAAAAGACAAAGCAACGTATTGATTATGAGGGTGGTATTAAATATAATAATTTACCATCAGCTTTGAAATCTGTTAATAGGATTTCTACTTTCAAAACAGCCTATAAGAGATATCTATGCAATTCATTTGAAACGCTTCTTACTTAAGCATATGATTATATGTACATATTAAATTTATTTTTACTTTGTTACATTTAATCATTTTTATTAATTTATCTGAATTAATGTAGTATAATGTGTTGCCTACTTGCCTCAATAATGCCATTATGGCGTGAGGCCATGCATTTTTTCGATATAAATGAAATCTGTACAAATAAATAATAATAAAAAAAAAAAAAAAACTCCAAAATTTTGTAGGAATGTGTAATTTAGCCTAATAGACTATAATCAATAATAAAATTAATTTTGATATTTTTAATGTTACGTGATTTTGGATTTCAGATGACGATTTGTAGGCTTGCAGCTGCAACGCCCACCTAGCTAGTCTTCCTGTCAGGTTTGGTTGTCGCATGAGCCATACGAGGCAAGCATGATCTGTTATCACCTCGAATTCCTGCATCTCTAGATAACATCTAAACTTTTTGATGGTTTCTTTAGCGGCCAAGCATTCGCGCTCGGTGACGCTATAGTTTCTTTGCGCTGTGTTGAGATTGCGACTCATAAAGGCTATTGGACGTTCCTGATTTGCACCGTCTAGTTGCATTAGGACGGTTCCTATTCGAAAATCGCTAGCGTCGCAATGAAGGAAGAATTTTTTCCCGAAATCTGGATTGACTAATACTGGAGCGATCGTAAGGAGCTTTTTAGTAGCCTCGAATGCTTTTTGAGCCTCTTCAGTCCATACAAACTGACTTTTGTAACGCAAAATTTACTTTTTGTTACATTAAACATCAGGTTTGCCTTCCTGAATTGAGATGCGATCCGAATAAGAATTTCTACAATCACTGAATCGTCTAAATAACCAAATACACAGTGCCGTAGATCAGGTGGTATTATCTGATCCATTAGCCTGCACATCGTTTGAGGCGCGTTGCACAGTTCGAAGGGCATTACCACGAACTGGTACAACGGCCTCCCTGGCACTGTGAAAGCGGTTAATGGTTTTGAAGACTCGTCCAAGGCAATTTGCCAATAGGCATCTTTCAGATCCAATTTGGTGATCTAATTGGCTTCAGGAAGTCTCGGTAACAGTATTAACTTTGCGGGCCAAACAAAGACGAATTTTATATTTTGTTTTACCACTAGTTTCATAGGAGAACTCCATGGACACCAAGAGTTAACATCCGATATATTTCTTTAAACATCAGCTTTTCAATAGCTGGCGAAACTGGGTAGTGTCTTTGTTTAATTGGGGAAGCGTTGCCTACTTCAATTTTATGTTTTGTTAATTTTTTTCGTCGGAAAATGGAAATTACAGTGTCCAATTGAGTTCTCTGAGTTTCATCCAATGGATAAAATGATTCCGCTAATTTGTTTTTATCTGGTAAATCTGTATCAGATTTTACGTGTAAATCAAAATATTCAGACGGACGACGGATTACTAAAATTAAGTACGTCGACAGAACCTATAATATCAGGGAACAATTTAAAAGTTTTGTCGAAGTCTACACCGAGAATAAGTCTTTGGGAAATCGACGGGATAATAAAAAATGTCATTCGTTTACATTGATTTTTAAAAGTAACCTCAAGATCTAGCCAAACGGTTACAATTTGTGGACTGCCATCCGCAGTTTTAACAAAAGATTTACATTTTGTGTAATTGGAAATTTTACTGAAATTGGTCATAGCTTAATCTGAACCAAAACAGCTTATGTTGGCACCGGTATCGAGTAATCCTAGCTCGCATATCTTGAGGGTTAGATATATAGCCGATATGAGAAACTTCCGAGAAAGTTTTCGTATCTTGAAAGAACGTCGAAAGCTAATCGTGGAACGTTTAGGTTTAATATCCGGTAACAAAATAACCGATTCGACTCTAAAAGTCTCATTTCGTTTCTTAATGTAATTTTGTAATCGTTCATGGTATGGTAAATTTGGATATAAAATCTTGGTATAATTAGATGATTCTTGGATCTGTTCTTTGATAGCGGATTTCTTTAAAATAGTTATATTTTGGGGATCCTTCTGATAATTATTTAACAATTCAGTTTGTGGAACTACTGTTAAATTAGAATTCGTTTTGCATGTAGAATAGGTATCTATAGTTGCTCCTGGGTCGGAAGCAACGACTTGTAGTTTTTTGAAACGGTAGTAGCTCTTGTTTGACATTTTAAACAGCTTGGCTTATACACCTTTTTGGCCCCATAATAAAATACTTGCCTATCTTGTACACAGTCTTGCCAATGGTGACATTTCTCATCACAGTGTCAACACTGTGCAAGATATGAACTGTTGTGTAAAGCATTTACTGACTTATCGCTATCCAAATTATCATCAAAATCTTCCGAAATCTCATCGCAATCAACTTGTGCAATCTGTCTACGAGGAGGAAATAAATTATTATTTCTAACACCTATGAAATTACGAACATGTTCGTCATTTAAAAAATTTTCTCGTTTGTACACTAGTTGTCTCAATTGGAAAACTGAACGAATATGTATATAAAGCAAATCTTGTCGTAATTCTGGACTGAGATTTCGAGTCAAGGTTTTGTCTCTGTCAGACGTATCGAACCGATCACAGTGATAGAAAAACAGTTCATCTCCATGACGAATCAGTTTCGTCAATATATCTTCGTACTGGTGACGAAAAGTTTCGTACTTTCGATGTTTTTGTACGTCAATAGAACGAACACGATCATCAACCCATGTTTTAGGTGATTTCGAAATTCGTCGAGGGAACGATAAGTTTTCATTCCCATGACGAAAAGATTTATTTGACCACTTTGTCTTTAAAAAATCTAGAAATTGTGATGAATGGAGTTCGTCGTGGTGATGAATGGAATTCGTCGTGGAGATAAATGGGATTCATCGTGGTGATGAATGTAGTTCGTTGTGATGGTGAATGGGATTCGTCGTGGTGATGAATGGGATTCGTCTGTTGGCAAATACATTACTTGATGAGATTATTTTGGATTTAAAATATCAGAAGTAATGAATACTTCTCGTTCGTTTGCTGTAAGTCTTTTCTGATAACAACTGCGTTTCGAACCGAATAATCATAACTGAACCTGGCGAAGCAGTCAAGTAATTTTATTTTCTCTACCGTTTTTTCTTAAATTTAAATAGTCGGGGGAATGAATTCTTCGTGCTGATGAATGGGATTCATCGTAGTGATAAAATGTGATCATCCTGAGGACGAAAGTTGTTCGAAACAGAGATTCGCATTGTGACGAACAAATTCATCAAGAGGATTATTGCGTACATTAGCTGACTTTTGACGAAAAAATAATCGTGATGATGTACTAATTCGTCGTCATGACGAAGTTTTTTCTATCAGTGCAATAATGGCAGAAATTGAATCAAAAAACATAGCACATGTTTCGCAAAGTTTTTGCTTCCTGTTTCGGAATTCTTCCGATGAATCGCCATATTGCGAACGTGTTGCCTGACAAAACCCATCCCATTGAATGGAGTTAACCTGCTTGCGATAACGCCAAGGCATTTCTTTTGCCCTTCCGGACAATAGTATTTGTAAATTTCTACAAATCAAATTAAATCTCCGTTAAAATTTTCCAGGGGTAATGATTTCACACTATATAAAAACTCGTCTACACTTAAACCATTCGGGGAACCATGATATTTCAAGTTCCATCCTTGAATAATGGAAGAAATCTTATCGACGGTGAAGGGTACGCGAGAAGAAGATGATGAATCCAAATTGCTATGTACAATTGGAACACCCTGCGAATGAACAGGTGAAAACGCATTTGGTAAATGAGGGTTATTTAGATTGCCCTGATTGGTTTCTGTAGTCATTACCTTTGCAGGGTCCAGTATTCGATACAAAATTCTGGTACGGATTCGAACTTTGAACATTTTGACTACCAGGTGGTGCAATTGTTAAAGACGTAATAAGTCAAGTCATACTCTGTTCAATCATACGATTGATAAGTTATAGTCCACACCAGCCGACGCATTTGGAACTTGTTGTACATCATTCCGATCGGAAGTTCTCTCCGTATTTCTCTGGTCTCTAGTATTCGGTTCAGTGTTTATAAATTCTTGAGTAATATTAAACAAATTCTGAGATTCCGGAAATATGTTTCGGGTATTACTTCTCGTATTATAAAGTTTAGATCCACGCCCTCTTCCTTTGTACTGAGGTTTAGACACAGGAGGATTACCTTTCGTTACTGATGATACATTAGGTGAATCCAATAATGGGACATTGTGAATGTACGCAATTCCGACATTTGGCAAGGTTTCTTACATACAGGACATTCTGTACTTGTAGCTAAAGAGGTTTCAATACATATTCTGTGAAAAATATGTGAACATCCTTGAATAATTACACAATTCTGGTCTTCTAATAAAACTCTAGAGCATATTGAGCAAATAAATATACCACGTGGTGGAGTTCGTTCAAGCGACATGATTCTTCGTCTTCGGTATAATAATAAATCGGGGTAAGGAATATTCAACAAGAAGAAAAGATCTTAAACAATATCACAATATTGAATATAGCATTTGATTTCCTAGTAGTATCGGGCAGTGTCTACTAGTGGCCTATATCTCAGTTCAAGAAAAAGTAATCTATATTCTTCACAATAGCCTAAATAATGATTAGATACAAAGGAATTGATCCGAAAGCCGAATTCACAACCTTTATGGTTAGTTAACTCGAACTTTGAGACCCTCAAGTAACTAAGAAAATCCAATAAAACATTGAAATTTATTCTAATGACTACATCACTCTTTCAAAATGTTCTAAACATTATTTCTTTAAATGAAATCTATAAAAATTAATAAAAAAGAGCAATAAAGAATATGACATTCTCCCCACGTTGGGCGTTAATTATTGTAATGAACACACTGTGTATTTGTAAATTATTTCATATTGAAATAATCAGGTTAAATGATTTAACTATTTTTTTCAGATAGTCGAAAGTAGGATTGCAGGAGCCTTGAATATACTAGCTAACAGTCGGCTGGGGGGTTCGTGTCCTTTCCCTTCTATACACGCTGAAAAAAAACGCTTCTGTAGTATATTGTACCAAACATATTCGGCTTGAAACATATATATTTGTTTAGGGTACACTCCAAACATATAATATTTGGTACACACAAAAATTATATATTTGGGAAGATGTTGTTCTAAACAAATCTTTGTTTACATCCCAATATGTGTTCATTTTGGACCATTTTTTACGAAACAAATATTTCTTTGCATTTAAGTATTAAAAAAAATTGTGTTAAATTTTTCAGTAATTCAAAGTTAATTTTTTACAAATTTTTCATGTCGTAAAAATAATAATAATTGAAATCGTATAATAATCGAAATATATTACTTGGAGGATTGACAACTAATGATGGCTTGGAATACTCAGAAATTTTAAATTATTAATTTAAAACAGAAGTTAATGGGAGGTTCAATTCTAAACCAAAAAAAAATAAATAAAACTGAAATTCGAAAAATTCAACAAAAGCTTCGAAAATATTTTTTAAATAAAATATATTTGGAGAAATTCCTAAACAATAACTTTATTTGTATTCAAACACATATTTTATTTGAGAAATTTAGTTTGCAAATATTACATGTTGTAACATATTAATATACGAGTTCCAAATAAATTTTATTGATTTTCAAATAAAATTTATTTGCTCAGAAATATATAACATTTAAAAATGTGTGTTCCACACATGTTTTCTTTCGATTCAAACATATCAGAAAAGGCGGTTTTGCCCCGTGTAAGCATTTTTAACATTCCAATAATATTTTATGGACTCCCTATTTATTTATGGCTAAACAAACTAAATGGAATCGTTACCACGAACAAAAAAATAAACCCCTGAAACTTGTAACAACATTTGAAATATACACGCTGAAAAAATCGCTTCTGCAGTATATTGTTCCAAACATATTCTGCTGGAAATATACATATGTTTAGGATACACTCCAAATATATAATATTTGACACGCACAAATATTATATGTTTGGGAGGATATTGTTCTAAACAAAATTATGTTTTCATCCTAATATTTTTTATTTGGAAATATGTAATATTTAAGAATTTAAATATTTTGGCAACGTATCGATGCCCTAATTTAAAGGAAAGTTTTCAGTTTTTTAGAAATTTAAGGTTTAATTTTTTAGACATTATATGTTTGTAAAATTCTATTAAAATTTAAATCGTACAATCTTGGGTAACGACAAGTAGCATTGATGGATTGACAATTTGACTTTTTATGAATTAACAAGTAAGAAAGTTCAGTCGGGTGAACCGAATTATTAATCCACTCGCCTTGAGTCCCAAAAAATATTCGTAAATTTATTTATTTTTTGTTTTAATTAAATTATTATCATTTCAAATTGCATTTAATAACTTTAAAGTATGTACTGGCTTTAAAGTAAAAAGCTATTTACCTTTGGTACAAAATGGTCCATTTGTGTGGGTGGTAACAAAAGGGGCGTGCCAATAACAGTCACTTTTCTCTGGACTCCAGATACTATAAAAGCATTACACTGCACACAATCTCAAGCATTTATATGCACTGGTATTAAAGTTAGAAGCTGTTACTTTTGGTGTAAAATGGTCCATTTGTGTGGGAGGTACCTAAAGGGGCGTGCCAATAACTGCCACTCTCCTCTAGACTCTAGGTACTGTAAAATCATTACACTGTACAAACTTTTAAGTATTTGTATGCCCTGGCATTAATGTTAAAAGCCATTTGTGTGGGAGGTACCAAAAAGAGAGGGGCCACTTCGCTAATTTTTCTTGACGTGCTAGCGACTAACAACCTAATACTATGTTTGCAATTTCAGAAGATTCCAGTAAGTGGTATAGAAGGTATTAAATAATCAATATTTCACTAAAAGTTAACCCTTTGTGGGGGAGGTACTAGAAGGAGTGGACCAATATGGCCCATCTTCGAACTTAGCCGAAGATAGAGAAAAATATTACCGCGTACCAAATTTGAAGTCAATCGGTTATTTCTTTCGCGAGTTATCGTGCGCACCAGCCAGCAGACAGGCACACAGACGGACGGACATTGCTCAAATGATTTAAAATGACCCAAAACGTGTTCCCGCCGAACATACTTAGGGTCTTAGGTCGATGTGATAAAATTTTTTGCTCGTAGCAAATGATACACGGGGCAAAATCGCCTTTTTTGATATGTTTGAATCGAAAGAAAATATATTTGGAACACAAATTTTTAAATATTAAATATTTCTGAGAAAATAAATTTTATTTAAAAATCAATTAAATATATTTGGAACACATATATTAATATAATTCAACAAAATATATTTGCAAACTAAATTTTTCAAACAAAATATGAGTTTAAATACAAATAAAATTATTGGTTAGGAATTTCTCCAAATATATTTTGTTTAAAAAAGATTTTCAAAACTTTTACCGACTTTTTCCATTTTTTTTTAACTTTTCTTTGGTTTCGAATTCTTATGATACCATATGCAGCACTAACATCTGTTATAAACCAATCATTTCAATTATCTGAGTATTCCAAGCCATCATTAGTTGTCAATCCTCCAAGAAATTTATTTTGATCCAAGATTATACGATTTCCATTATAATTATTTATTATTTTTAGGAACATTAAAAATTTCTAAAAAAAAACTAGAATTACTGAAAAATGTACACAATTTAGGTATTTTCTGAATACTTAAATGGAAATAAATGTTTGTTTCGGAAATAATAGTCCCAAAAAAAACATATTGCGATGCAAACAAAGATTTGTTTAGAACAATATCTTCCCAAATATATAATTTTTATGTGTACCAAATATTATATGTTTAAATTAAACATTTATATGCTTCAAGCCGAATATGTTTGGGACAATATACTTTCAGCGTGTATATACTCTCCTCTATAAGGTTAGGGGATAAAAATTAGTGCTTTAAAAGAAAAGGCTGCTTACGACATTTTTAACTATAAAGTATAAGACGAAATCAAAGAAAAAATAAAATTAAAAATTGACAAAGTCAGCAAAGTTTCAACATTTTTTTAATGTAATGTGTTTGGATAAATTCTTAAACATTATCTTTGTTTGTGTCTAAGCACATATTTTATTTGTGACAGTCAATTCGCAAATATATTAATATATGCGTTCCAAAAAAAATTTCTTGATTTTCAAATAAAATATATTTGTTTAAAAATATATTATACTTAAATAATATGACTATGTATTAATGTGGGGTATTCAAATAAGAAGATACATTTGTTAGGACCAATACCAAAAAAAAGATAATTGAAATGCAAAACAATGGATGAAGTGAAAGAGAAAAAAAACCATTCAGTTGAAAAAATCTTCGAATGACTCTACCGTGTGTCTCAGTAAATATGCACTCTATGCATTATAATTCTCTTAACTTTTCTATTATTATTCTGTCTAACTTTGAATCAAAGACATTTGAACAAGAAAGACGTGAAATTTCTCTCTTTTGACTCTCTTAACCCTTAACCCTTAGAAAAAACTTACGAATCTTAGGTTAAGGGACCATTTGGTCCATACTGCAATTTTCATACAAAATACCAATTCAATCTTATTCCTTGTATCTATTTTGTTTCAATACTTCCTATATATTAGTTATTTATTCTTTACTCAACACAGCTAATGTAAAAATTAGTTGTGACAAATGGAGAGATATTGATCAAGACGCATTGGTAAATTAGGGTTATTTAGATTGCCCTGATTGGTTTCTGTAGTCATTACCTTTGCAGGGTCCAGTATTCGATACAAAATTCTGGTACGGATTCGAACTTTGAACATTTTGACTACCAGGTGGTGCAATTGTTAAAGACGTAATAAGTCAAGTCATACTCTGTTCAATCATACGATTGATAAGTTATAGTCCACACCAGCCGACGCATTTGGAACTTGTTGTACATCATTCCGATCGGAAGTTCTCTCCGTATTTCTCTGGTCTCTAGTATTCGGTTCAGTGTTTATAAATTCTTGAGTAATATTAAACAAATTCTGAGATTCGGGAAATATGTTTCGGGTATTACTTCTCGTATTATAAAGTTTAGCTCCACGCCCTCTTCCTTTGTACTGAGGTTTAGACACAGGAGGATTACCTTTCGTTACTGATGATACATTAGGTGAATCCAATAATGGGACATTGTGAATGTACGCAATTCCGACATTTGGCAAGGTTTCTTACATACAGGACATTCTGTACTTGTAGCTAAAGAGGTTTCAATACATATTCTGTGAAAAATATGTGAACATCCTTGAATAATTACACAATTCTGGTCTTCTAATAAAACTCTAGAGCATATTGAGCAAATAAATATACCACGTGGTGGAGTTCGTTCAAGCGACATGATTCTTCGTCTACAATCTCAGTTCGGTATAATAATAAATCGGGGTAAGGAATATTCAACAAGAAGAAAAGATCTTAAACAATATCACAATATTGAATATAGCATTTGATTTCCTATTAGTATCGGGCAGTGTCTACTAGTGGCCTATATCTCAGTTCAAGAAAAAGTAATCTATATTCTTCACAATAACCTAAATAATGATTAGATACAAAGGAATTGATCCGAAAGCCGAATTCACAACCTTTATGGTTAGTTAACTCGAACTTTGAGACCCTCAAGTAACTAAGAAAATCCAATAAAACATTGAAATTTATTCTAATGACTACATCACTCTTTCAAAGTGTTCTAAACATTATTTCTTTAAATGAAATCTATAAAAATTAATAAAAAAGAGCAATAAAGAATATGACATTCTCCCCACGTTGGGCGTTAATTATTGTAATGAACACACTGTGTATTTGTAAATTATTTCATATTGAAATAATCAGGTTAAATGATTTAACTATTTTTTTCAGATAGTCGAAAGTAGGATTGCAGGAGCCTTGAATATACTAGCTAACAGTCGGCTGGGGGGTTCGTGTCCTTTCCCTTCTATACACGCTGAAAAAAAACGCTTCTGTAGTATATTGTACCAAACATATTCGGCTTGAAACATATATATGTTTAGGGTACACTCCAAACATATAATATTTGGTACACACAAAAATTATATATTTGGGAAGATGTTGTTCTAAACAAATCTTTGTTTACATCCCAATATGTGTTCATTTTGGACACTTTTTATAGGAAACAAATATTTCTTTGCATTTAAGTATTAAAAAAAAATTGTGTTAAATTTTTCAGTAATTCAAAGTTAATTTTTTACAAATTTTTCATGTCGTAAAAATAATAATAATTGAAATCGTATAATAATCGAAATATATTACTTGGAGGATTGACAACTAATGATGGCTTGGAATACTCAGAAATTTTAAATTATTAATTTAAAACAGAAGTTAATGGGAGGTTCAATTCTAAACCAAAAAAAAATAAATAAAACTGAAATTCGAAAAATTCAACAAAAGCTTCGAAAATATTCAAGTAACTAAGAAAATCCAATAAAACATTGAAATTTATTCTAATGACTACATCACTCTTTCAAAGTGTTCTAAACATTATTTCTTTAAATGAAATCTATAAAAATTAATAAAAAAGAGCAATAAAGAATATGACATTCTCCCCACGTTGGGCGTTAATTATTGTAATGAACACACTGTGTATTTGTAAATTATTTCATATTGAAATAATCAGGTTAAATGATTTAACTATTTTTTTCAGATAGTCGAAAGTAGGATTGCAGGAGCCTTGAATATACTAGCTAACAGTCGGCTGGGGGGTTCGTGTCCTTTCCCTTCTATACACGCTGAAAAAAAACGCTTCTGTAGTATATTGTACCAAACATATTCGGCTTGAAACATATATATGTTTAGGGTACACTCCAAACATATAATATTTGGTACACACAAAAATTATATATTTGGGAAGATGTTGTTCTAAACAAATCTTTGTTTACATCCCAATATGTGTTCATTTTGGACACTTTTTATAGGAAACAAATATTTCTTTGCATTTAAGTATTAAAAAAAAATTGTGTTAAATTTTTCAGTAATTCAAAGTTAATTTTTTACAAATTTTTCATGTCGTAAAAATAATAATAATTGAAATCGTATAATAATCGAAATATATTACTTGGAGGATTGACAACTAATGATTGCTTGGAATACTCAGAAATTTTAAATTATTAATTTAAAACAGAAGTTAATGGGAGGTTCAATTCTAAACCAAAAAAAAATAAATAAAACTGAAATTCGAAAAATTCAACAAAAGCTTCGAAAATATTTTTTAAATAAAATATATTTGGAGAAATTCCTTAACAATAATTTTATTTGTATTCAAACACATATTTTATTTGAGAAATTTAGTTTGCAAATATTACATGTTGTAACATATTAATATACGAGTTCCAAATAAATTTTATTGATTTTCAAATAAAATTTATTTGCTCAGAAATATATAACATTTAAAAATGTGTGTTCCACACATGTTTTCTTTCGATTCAAACATATCAGAAAAGGCGGTTTTGCCCCGTGTAAGCATTTTTAACATTCCAATAATATTTTATGGACTCCCTATTTATTTATGGCTAAACAAACTAAATGGAATCGTTACCACGAACAAAAAAATAAACCCCTGAAACTTGTAACAACATTTGATATATACACGCTGAAAAAATCGCTTCTGCAGTATATTGTTCCAAACATATTCTGCTGGAAATATACATATGTTTAGGATACACTCCAAATATATAATATTTGACACGCACAAATATTATATGTTTGGGAGGATATTGTTCTAAACAAAATTATGTTTTCATCCTAATATTTTTTATTTGGAAATATGTAATATTTAAGAATTTAAATATTTTGGCAACGTATCGATGCCCTAATTTAAAGGAAAGTTTTCAGTTTTTTAGAAATTTAAGGTTTAATTTTTTAGACATTATATGTTTGTAAAATTCTATTAAAATTTAAATCGTACAATCTTGGGTAACGACAAATAGCATTGATGGATTGACAATTTGACTTTTTATGAATTAACAAGTAAGAAAGTTCAGTCGGGTGAACCGAATTATGAATCCACTCGCCTTGAGTCCCAAAAAATATTCGTAAATTTATTTATTTTTTGTTTTAATTAAATTATTATCATTTCAAATTGCATTTAATAACTTTAAAGTATGTACTGGCTTTAAAGTAAAAAGCTATTTACCTTTGGTACAAAATGGTCCATTTGTGTGGGTGGTAACAAAAGGGGCGTGCCAATAACAGTCACTTTTCTCTGGACTCCAGATACTATAAAAGCATTACACTGCACACAATCTCAAGCATTTATATGCACTGGTATTAAAGTTAGAAGCTGTTACTTTTGGTGTAAAATGGTCCATTTGTGTGGGAGGTACCTAAAGGGGCGTGCCAATAACTGTCACTCTCCTCTAGACTCTAGGTACTGTAAAATCATTACACTGTACAAACTTTTAAGTATTTGTATGCCCTGGCATTAATGTTAAAAGCCATTTGTGTGGGAGGTACCAAAAAGAGAGGGGCCACTTCGCTAATTTTTCTTGACGTGCTAGCGACTAACAACCTAATACTATGTTTGCAATTTCAGAAGATTCCAGTAAGTGGTATAGAAGGTATTAAATAATCAATATTTCACTAAAAGTTAACCCTTTGTGGGGGAGGTACTAGAAGGAGTGGACCAATATGGCCCATCTTCGAACTTAGCCGAAGATAGAGAAAAATATTACCGCGTACCAAATTTGAAGTCAATCGGTTATTTCTTTCGCGAGTTATCGTGCGCACCAGCCAGCAGACAGACACACAGACGGACGGACATTGCTCAAATGATTTAAAATGACCCAAAACGTGTTCCCGCCGAACATACTTAGGGTCTTAGGTCGATGTGATAAAATTTTTTGCTCGTAGCAAATGATACACGGGGCAAAATCGACTTTTTTGATATGTTTGAATCGAAAGAAAATATATTTGGAACACAAATTTTTAAATATTAAATATTTCTGAGAAAATAAATTTTATTTAAAAATCAATTAAATATATTTGGAACACATATATTAATATAATTCAACAAAATATATTTGCAAACTAAATTTTTCAAACAAAATATGAGTTTAAATACAAATAAAATTATTGGTTAGGAATTTCTCCAAATATATTTTGTTTAAAAAAGATTTTCAAAACTTTTACCGACTTTTTCCATTTTTTTTTTAATTTTTCTTTGGTTTCGAATTCTTATGATACCATATGCAGCACTAACATCTGTTATAAACCAATCATTTCAATTATCTGAGTATTCCAAGCCATCATTAGTTGTCAATCCTCCAAGAAATTTATTTTGATCCAAGATTATACGATTTCCATTATAATTATTTATTATTTTTAGGAACATTAAAAATTTCTAAAAAAAAACTAGAATTACTGAAAAATGTACACAATTTAGGTATTTTCTGAATACTTAAATGGAAATAAATGTTTGTTTCGGAAATAATAGTCCCAAAAAAAACATATTGCGATGCAAACAAAGATTTGTTTAGAACAATATCTTCCCAAATATATAATTTTTATGTGTACCAAATATTATATGTTTAAATTAAACATTTATATGCTTCAAGCCGAATATGTTTGGGACAATATACTTTCAGCGTGTATATACTCTCCTCTATAAGGTTAGGGGATAAAAATTAGTGCTTTAAAAGAAAAGGCTGCTTACGACATTTTTAACTATAAAGTATAACACGAAATCAAAGAAAAAATAAAATTAAAAATTGACAAAGTCAGCAAAGTTTCAACATTTTTTTAATGTAATGTGTTTGGATAAATTCTTAAACATTATCTTTGTTTGTGTCTAAGCACATATTTTATTTGTGACAGTCAATTCGCAAATATATTAATATATGCGTTCCAAAAAAAATTTCTTGATTTTCAAATAAAATATATTTGTTTAAAAATATATTATATTTAAATATTTTGTTTTCTTTGAATTCAAACATATCAAAAATGACGTTTTTCCTCCGTGTACAAACACCCTGGCATGGATTGGTTATTTAATATGCATCTCCAAGCTGATATCTGGAAAGCATCGCCTCAGGATCCTCCCTACACATTGTTCTAATAGCGAAAATTTATAAATTTAGAACCCCTTAGATGAATGTATAGATTTCGCCTATTGCATTCTTGTCATCGTCATTTCAAGAAAACTCACGTTTTAATTCAACAATCCATACTGGACTTAACTAATATACATTTTATTATACGGGTAAACTTTTCACAATAATCTAATTTAATATAGCAAAATGTCTCATGTACTAGTGTACACTTTTTTAATCATTAAATATATCCCAAACTACGTTTTAGTAAGAATAGGTACAAACCCCCCCATATGGGTATATGACTATGTATTAATGTGGGGTATTCAAATAAGAAGATACATTTGTTAGGATCAATACCAAAAAAAAGATAATTGAAATGCAAAACAATGGATGAAGTGAAAGAGAAAAAAAACCATTCAGTTGAAAAAATCTTCGAATGACTCTACCGTGTGTCTCAGTAAATATGCACTATATGCATTATAGTTCTCTTAACTTTTCTATTATTATTCTGTCTAACTTTGAATCAAAGACACTTGAACAAGAAAGACGTGAAATTTCTCTCTTTTGACTCTCTTAACCCTTAACCCTTAGAAAAAACTTACGAATCTTAGGTTAAGGGACCATTTGGTCCATACTGCAATTTTCATACAAAATACCAATTCAATCTTATTCCTTGTATCTATTTTGTTTCAATACTTCCTATATATTAGTTATTTATTCTTTACTCAACACAGCTAATGTAAAAATTAGTTGAGACAAATGGAGAGATATTGATCAAGACGCATTGCGCGCATATATTGCATATATATATTCTTATTTTTATTATTTCGGAAAAATAGTTATATCATACAAAATTAATCATAACGGCGGAAAAAATGAAGATGTTCATGGTTTATTTGATGCAACATTTGGTCGCCCCATTTTCCGATCAATTATGTCTGAAGAGACATTCCATATGATTACCAGTGCACTCCGTTTCGATGATGTTTCAAGTCGGCAAAAATTCGTAGTAGCGATAAATTTGCTCCTATTCGTGAATTGTGGGATCGTTGGCAACAACTTCTTCCAATGTCTTACAACGGTCACGAAAATGTCACCGTTGATGAGCAACTTGTTGCATTCAGGTTCTTTTCGACAGTATATGCCATCAAAACCAGCAAGATATGGTTTGAAGTTTTGGTTATCGGTGGACTCAAAGTCAGGGTACCTGTGGAAAATACAGGGTTTTCCAACAAGAGGTGTTATTTTGAATCACCCGGCATTTTGGTAGCTGTCACTTTCGAAGCTTTTCTCTTTGAGATTTGACAAATAGAAACTACGCCATTACTAAAAATGGAACGATACACGATTCAACAACGGAATGAAATTATTAAAATTCGAAAATCATCGAAAAATCATCTTGACTGATGAGGCCCATTTCCACCTCGGTGGTTACGTCAACAAGCAAAATTGTCGCATCTGGGGCTCGGAAAACCGAAGAGTTATTGTTGAGAAGCCTCTCCATCCTCAACGTGTGCCTGTTTGGTGCGGTTTATGGTCCGGCGGGGTCATTGGACCTTACTTTTCGTAAATGAGGTTGGATCAACAGTTACGGTGAATGGATTGTGCTATCGAGAGATGATTAATGATTTTGTAAGGTCGGAGTTGAATGGTATTGATCTGGACAACGTTTACTTTTAAGAAGACGGCGCTACGTGCCACACAAGCAACGAAACCATTGGTCTGTTACGGGAAAATGTTCCCGACTGTGTAATATCTGGAAGAGGTGATCACAATTGGCCACCGAGATCTTGTGATTTAACACCTTGCGACTTCTTCCTTTGGGGCCACGTGAAACATAAGGTCTACGCCAACAGCCCAGCGTCGATTCAAGACCTCAATAATAGAATTCGTGAGGCTACCGAGGACATAGGGCAGCCACTTTGCGATTTGGTTATGGAAAATTCCATGAAAAGAATATGGTCCTGTAGGCGTGGTCGTGGTGGTCATTTGGCTGCTGTTGTTTTTCATTATTAACGGCATACCTTCCTCTTTATTATGAAATAAACATCCGATCATTTATCTCAAAAATGGCAATTTTCTTTGAATACATAAATAACACCTCTTGTTGGAAAACCCTTTACAACCATACCTTGGTAAACCTAGAAATGCACAGCCTGAAAGGAAGCAAGGAGAACGCGTTGTATTGGACTTGATAGAAGGCTTGAAAGGGCAAAATATAACAGGCGACAATTTTTTTCCACATTTGAGTTGGTAAAAAAACTTCATGAAAGAAAACTTACATATGTGGGAAAAGTACGCAAAAATAAAACTTTCATTCCTCCGAAATTGCTGACTGTCAAAAATTCAATGACATTGGATTTTCGCCAATGCATTTAACAAGGGGTTGTCGCGTCGGGGAAGTACTTCTTTGTCACCACTTTTGCACAACTCCTTTTAAAGCACTGTAAGATTTGCTTTTTTGGTGTTGTATTTATTTCATGAATGCATGTCGTTCTTATTAACATCTTTGGGTCCAGAGATCTCTTATTTTAAAGGAATACAAATGTTGACATAGGGAAGGGAACGTATAAATAATATACTGTTGCCCAAAGAGATCAACGAACATATATATGTATGTAAGTTTAGGACATTTGAAGATGTTTGTAATCTGTATGGTGTAGCTGGCTCTTGAAAAGTGTGACCGAATGAACCCATAGTACACTATATTATAATCCGAGAATAAACGGTCACTAGCAAGGTTGGAAAAATGTGTTTCCGTGTTTTGCTTCAGACCATTATTAAATTTGGCAGAGATTAGTTTAAAGAATCATGAACACTGCGAAATTTGATAAAAAAAAATGGATACCATTCAGATAAAGGCCAAATTTAAATACAGACCGCATATAGAATTTTGCATCTAAAATAGCTGTTAAACACGACTGACAAAAATCAATACAGAAATAAGAGAACTACTTCAAAGGTTAAATAGATGAATACAGTACGTTCTGTTTAATACAATGTGGGTTACACCTTTTGTGCTTTATCAAAAACGAGCACTTGATGTTACGTCTTTTTTTCTTCAATAAAATCGTGATTTTTGGACAAAAAACGAATTTGAATTTTTTGAGAGTTACAATAGTATTGCGATAAAAACTAAATTTATTAATAACACTTTATACTTTCCACAAATGTTGATACATCGTCACCAGAAAAGCCCAAAAGCGTAACTCTCAAAAACACTACAATTCCACAATTTAACATATTTCAAAGCAAATCAGCATACTTTGAAATTACTTATTTTAATCGACTATGAAAAAGTCGACTTTTAGGTCCGATTAATCGACCTAGTGGACTGAAACGAAATTTGGTTGATGAAAAAGAGCTTCCAGAACCATTCACTAATTCTGATATAGCCCCCATATAAATATATATTTCTTCCCTTTAGCACTATAGAAGCAGTATTTTACATATATTTCATAGCCTAAGTGGCCCAGTGCGATGCTGGGACTGTTTATGTACATTGGGGGTCTTCCTGTCTGAGGATTTTTCTTGATAGGCATATCAAGACTTTGTAGTGGTTACAGGCCTATTTCGCTATTGTCGCCTTTGGGGAAGCTCTTCGAGTTCTTCATTCTTTCCAGGTTGAAACCGGTTGATACCGTCTGGCAAGACGGAATCATTTATAAACTTTAGTCGTTCGGTTTTAACGGACAGATATGCCATCCTGGTGGCAGGCTTTCTCAAAGGAAGGTCTTTTAGGGTACGTGTTGGCGAGCAGGTATCTGGACAGCGTTCGGTCCTAGCTGGAGTGCCTCAGGCGATGATGTATTGCTGGCTCTTTCTGGACCTAGGGCTAGCACGCTTAACCGACAACTGAATGTTTATCTGGAGGATTTACATCGGTATTTCGCGAGTTGGGGACTCCGACTCAACGTAGCCGTTTTTAGGGTCAGACCTAGGACGATCTACCCCAATTTCAAAGCCATCGTGCCGACTCTTAAAATTGGGGACGAGCTGATTGGTATTTCTGACAGGATGAAGTACCTCGGTGTCATTTTCCACGACAGGTTTGATTTTTGTAGGCATATCGACTATGCTCTTCAGAAGGGTAGGAGGTTATTCTTTGGGTATCATAGATTACTACGGATGAGGGGTGGCCTACCGACGGAAGTGAGACTCCTGATATGCAGACAGGTTGTCAGGCCCATCATATCCTACGCCTTCCCAGTCTGGTTCGCCATTTCGTCGCACCAGATGGAAAGGATTAGGATATGGGAGAGGCGTATCCTATTCTCATGTCTAGGACTTCGCTGCGTTGTTGGTCAGGGCGGCTCCTACAGGCGTCCGTCGTGTAGGTTCCTCTACAGTAGGATTGATCGATGTGTTCATGGTTAAGAGTGCGATCCGTTTCCTAGAGAGGGGAAGATCGCTGGATAATGGGATTGATAGGGATTCACTCCTCTTCGAGGGCGACATAAATTTGTCGCTGGCCAAGCGGCACCCGCCTCCTGCTGCCCTTTTCCGGTTTCGGGACGTAGGTGTGATGTTTGATGGCGAGCAGCTAATGTTTTACCACAGGCGCTACGACACACACAACCTTGAGGTCACTGTGCAAATACTGCACAGTGATCCTCACTTGTAAATTTGTAAATACGTATTTAGTTTTAAGGATAATTTTTAAGATTAGTTATTAAAATTAGTTTGTAAGTTTTACGATAGCCTTTTTGGAGATTGGCCCTTTTTTATTTATTCTGGATTTTTGGGGCACTTTTGTTTGATTGTTTAGTTTTTAATTTTGTTTTGTTTGATGAATGCTTGCGGCTTCATCGCGGCACAATATTACTCTTTTACCTTGTAAAACTAAAAAACTAACTTACCTCAACAAGAGTTCTCCGCACACCTATTGACATAAATACGAACACAATGCACAGAGGCCACCTCAAATAATGCTACTTCTAGTTCAGGGGCTCGAAAGCGGGGAATTTGTAGCTGCTGCAAATCTAAATCTGATATAAAATGCTCCATTTGCAGCAAGTTTATTTGCAAAACTAACCGAAAAACATTTTGCTCATCATGTAATGACAAATATTGTCAAAGAAACTAACAAATATTTATTTTTAGATAGTAAATGTAAAGCAAATAAAAGAAAATATATTATGGACCAAATGGTCCCTTAACCTTAGATTCGTAATTTTTTAATTTTCACAGTCCTGTTTTGGGTCAAAAAGCTGAATTTTTGAAAATACCATTGTTTCATAAAAAGACCACGTGAGCTAAGAAACTAAGTCAGTATATATCACCGTTCAAAACTTACAAAGTAAACAATCAAAAAATTGGACCATATGGGCTTAACCTACCAGCAGGGTTAAGCAGAAATGCCATCGAAGACTGTCAATAGGGCGCTTTGCATACTACTTTAAGCATATGTATGTAGCTGACTTTTTTACATCCTTTTTTAGATCTTTTAAAAATCAATACGTTCTTGCATTTACATTTATTAAAATTGTCCAAAATCTTTGCAGACTATGAAAACCCTACCCGCAGCTCTCTTCATAAAATCAAAAGAGAGAATTTTAACTTCTTTCTCGTTCAAATGTCTTTGCTTTGAATATACCCTCTCACCCACTCTGTCATCATTAATATGCAAAAACATTTCGTTAAACACTTTCCAACACATCACGTGAAGTTCGAAGAGGCCTTTTCTACTTTCCGTTGATGGTACATGTATGATGATGATGATTAACTAATGATGGGTAATGATCATTTACGAAATGATCATATGCCTTTGCATTTCTAATCAATTATACACATAATCATATCTGAAAGTAATTTATGCCGGCACTAGTTTTTGATAATATAAAAAATGCATATATGTACATATATGTATATGTATAGAGCCACAATGCAAAGAAGTTAAAGCGCGAAAAATAGATAATAGGAGAAAATTGTATATAAAAATGTTATATATTTAACTATTATAACAAAATCATTTCGTCATCCGCATTTGTATACATTAATTTTATTTCGCACTGTTATTATCACTTTATGCCGGAATAATTCACTTTCTTTCATTTATTTGAATCATCGAATTGAATTCAGCTCGAAATTAGCGATCAGTCGGTATTCCTTTTTTTCTTGTTATGCCCTCCACCATAGGATGGGGGGGTATATTCATTTTGTCACTCCGTTTGTAACACCTCTAAATATTGATCTGAGACCCCATTAAGTATATATATTCTTAATCGTCGTAAAATTCTAAGACGATTTAGCCATGTCCGTCTGTCCGTCCGTCAGTCTGTGGTAATCACGCTACAGTCCGCAATAATAAAGCTAGGTTGATCAGGTTTGTACCAAATACTTCTTATAGTTGCAGGTTGTTTGGGATTGCAAATGGGCGATATCGGTCCATATTTAGATATAGCTCCCATATATATCGTCTAACTTGTTGTTATTTCTACTGTTCTCATCTACTATATGTTTCCTACTGTTCTCATCTACTATATTTATACCCTCACTTTAGTGTGACGAGGGTATATATCATTTGCTACGGAAAAAAGTGTAACACATCGAAGGAGTGACCTAAGACCCCAAGTATGTTCGGCGGAAATCCGTTTTGGGTCATTTTAAGTCGAATGAGCAATGTCCGTCCGTCTGTCTGTCTGTCTGTCTGTCTGTCTGCTGGCTGGTGCGCACGATAACTCTCGAAAGGAGTAACCTATTGACTTCAAATTTGGTATGTGGTAATATTTTTTCTATCTCCGGCTAAGTTCGAAGATGGGCCATATTGGTCCACTCCTTCTGGTACCTCCCCCACAAAGGGTTAAAATGTTGTGAAATATTGATTCTTTAATAACTGCCATTATACGTATTCGAATCTTCTGAAATTCCACACATAGTATTAGTTTGTTAGTCGCTATCAACTCGAGGAAAATGGGCGAAATTGCCACGCCCCTTTTGGTACCTCCCACACAAATGCACCATTTTGCACTAAAAGTTAAAAGCTTATAACATTAATACCAGTGTTTAGAAATACTTGAAATTTTGTACAGTGTAATGCTTTTATAGTGCCTACAGTCCAGTGAAAAATGGGCGTTATTGCCGCTCCCCTTTTGGTACCACCCACACAAATGCACCATTATGCACCAACATTTAACAGCTTATAACATTAATACCAGTGTATAAAAATACTTGAAATTTTGTACAGCGTAATGTTTTTATAGTGCCTACAGTCCATTGATAAATGGGCGTTTTAGTCACGCCCCTTTTGGTACCTCTCCCACAAAGGTACCATTTTGCACCAAAAGTTAACAGTTTATAACATTAATATCAGTATATACAATTACTTGAAATTTTGTACGGTGTAATGCTTTTATAATGCCTATAGTCCAGTGAAAAATGAGAGTTATCACCAAGCCCCTTTTTGTACCTCCCACACAAAATGGCCAAATTATACCACAATTTAATATCTCAACGTTAATATACCAGTCCATATAAACGGTTAAAATTCGGCACAGTGCAATGTATTTAAAGTATCTACTGTTCAGCGAAATATAGGTGTATTTCTTAAACCCCTTCTGGTACCTCCCACAAAAATTGACAGAATAATTTGTGTAATATTCAATATTACATTACTCACAAAGTGAGGGTATAACTTAGTCGGTTTACCCGACTGAAACTTTCTTACTTGCTTTTTGTGTGTTTCGGTGTTATTTTCTTTAGGTTTGAGATTTCATGCTATCCATGGTGGAGGGTATATAAGATTCGGCATGGCCGAACTTAATGCTTATACTTGTTTTATTCTCGGTTTGGATTTGAGAATCTTTTATATTTTATTTATATTTATGAATATTAATTTAATTTAAAAGCAAAAATTTCCAGCTCACGTTTTACGGGCAGCTCATTATTCTTCTTCTATTATTCAATATATATTTGCATATGTTTTCGAGTTGATTTCAATTGGGTTTACGGTACTCATACAATGTTTTTGTCGATCTCTTTTATCAAGAGATTGATACTGCAGCAACTTGGTTAAGAGTTTTTTTTATGACAGCAATGGTGTAAATATTGATTAACCCAACAAACTCTATGTTGATATTGGGGAAGCCTTTATGTTACCATGAGAAATCAGAGGACCCTGAAGAATGATGTGGATGAGAATGATGATTTGAATAATCCAAATTTGGCAGGATAGGATGTTATAGGATGTTATTCGGTGTTATATCTCTTACGTTCGAGATTTTATACATGAGAAATCCGATGGATGAAGGAAAGATTTACTTTACCACGTTCTTTCGTTCTCACTTTACTGATTTATGGGTGTATATTTAAAGGTGCATTTTTTTCAGGAAAATGTTGAAGAAACCCTAAACAAAAACCTATGAAAGAATTTAATTACAATGAAAGCAATAAAAGGTTGGAAACTTCGACTGAATTACCTCTAAAAGGGTTATAAATGTTTAACTGCCTGGTTTATAATTGTCACACTAGCTATAGGCTTACGAGTCTTATGAGATTTTCCTTCGCCAGAAAGTAGACTTATTTGATCGGCTGCCAAAACGAAAATGGAAGTTTCTTGAGCTTCTTTCTTTTTCCTAAGCTCGGTCGTGTGACAAAAGTAACAAGGTTGTTACAATAACCAAAAGTCATTTGAATTCCCAAGTGATTCGTTTGTCATTACCATCAAGCATTACAGGAAATAGCATGCGATAATTTTTTCTTGATACACGCACAAAGAAAGTTACGATTTATCGGATGTACCGTCGAAATGAACATTATAATAAAATGTTGTGCCATGTTATTAACAAAATCAAGGTTAAAAAAAATAGTACACATCTCTGTGGAAAAGTCCATTGCTACAACTTCCTTTGTTCCGTGACAATGAAATTCTTTTTGTACGAAATGGCTAATTTCCTCCAAAAACACGCGTCATTCAACGAGTGAATTTATATACGTACATGAAGTTGCGAAGGAGAGTCTAGTGATGGCTGTTATGGACAGAAGTAGTGATGATGGATCCATCCTCACTGACAAATGGAGCCATGTGCAATCAGGCATTATGGCTCATTACTTCGATGTCCGTAGAGAAATGCCGGGCAAACCACCAATCTACCACGATGCAGGATGACATCAGGGGTTATAACTGCTTTGAGTCGAGTGGGTGAGGTGTGGATGGGCGCTCAGTGGATGTTGTCGAAAAAGCAATATCCCTAGTAAACCTAGAGCCATCACCTGGGTTACAGAAGAACCCTCCAACTCGGCTGACATATTAGAGAAAATAAAAGATTCCAGTCCTGGTCTGCCGACCCATAATTGGAGAATTAGCAAGGTGAGTGAGGCGGATGGTAAAAAGCGGCAGGTCAATTTGATCCTTAACGCTGAATCCACCTGCCATATACGAGTACAAAGTGCATGTAGGACCCTGCCATATGGTTTCGAGACTATAGTCTTTGAAGGTATACAAGCAGGATAAGGTGAGTCGTCGTGGAGGTTAAGACATCGTCCTTATACTAGAGCCCTACGTAGTAGGAGGAATGGTATCAGGACACCCAATAAAAGAAACATCTTAGTATCTACCTCGTGACTAATTTAAGCGGTAAATATCAATCAGATGCTAATCTGGAGATCGGTAATCGCATATATTGGGTGGTCTCCAGTTACTTGCCTTATGAAGCTGTAGTACCGACAGCTCTCTCTTTAGGGAAGTAGTAGAAGAAGCAACATGTAACGAGTGCGAGCGGATTATTGGCGCAGACACGAACGCTCATCATACTATATGGGGTAGTACGGATATAAACCATAGGGTTGATTCACTCCTTGACTTTATTCTAATTACTAACCTAACTATTTGTAACATTGGCAATAATACGATCTTTACAATTAAAGACTGACAAGTACTCGACGTAACGTTTGTTACTGACCGACTGTCAGACAAAATTATTAGATAGAATGCACTGGACGACCACTAATTCTCAGATAACCATTATATAGAGTTTAAACTCGCTGAAAAAGCAGCCACATGATGTTCAAATTCAGATTGGTTTATTGATTCTAATTTACGTTGCATAGGTGTTAACGCGCTCAATTGTGATGCATTTTGATCACACATTGGTGATAAATATTTTGTTTATGGGTTTATTGGGTGGGTAATGCTGATGTGATAATTCAGAAAAGTTTCCGCGACTTGTCTATTATGATAATAACTTTGAGGATATAATTTTTTGGGCTGATGCATGAACGAAGTCATGTTTGTAATGCAATCAGGTTTGATGGTTAATAATTCTGATCCTTGTAACTTTAAGGGAATGATTTCCTTTTGGCATACTGCTGTTGCTTCAGTAGGTGATACAGTAGAATATATCCATTGATTTTTGTGTGTCGGCTAATTAAATTTGAGTAATCTTCGTTTATTCGACCTTTATTGTTATTTAATTAAATTGTTTAAATAAAACTCGAGCTCGAGGTCTTGGTTTTGTAAATTTATTTTCTTTTATTCAATATTTCGCCTTCGAAAGGCATCATCAGGCTGAAAGTGTTCCAAAGAAAGCAAACAAACATTGGAAAATTACGTATTATTATTTCGATACCTCCATTCTAAAACATGCTAAGTCGACTTAGCATAGTTTTAGGGAGATTGCATTTTTAATTTCTAAATATTCCAAATTATATTCAGTAAAAATTTGGTGTTTATCCGTCAACCCAATTAAAAGTTATTCACAAAACAGTACAGGTTATTTGATTTGCATTATAAAGGAATTCCACACAAACTTAAAAAATTCATCAAACTTTGATCGTCTCTCCTGAAAAACCACCTTATTGCACTTATCATACTTTAGAATGGAGGTATCGATTTGTTGTTGTACACTCACGAGAAGTTAAATAATTGTATGAGGTAATGAGTATTGATCTGACGTCGTTGTCGTCTGTTGTCACACTAACTATTTTCTATTGTACTTTGTTTATTTTTCTAATAAGATGCCTGTAGTTGTCTGCCAAATTCTCCGTGTAGTTCATTCGTGTTGTGTTCGTTGGTGTGTTTATGATATGCAGCATCTCCTGTGTAAGTCGCTTGTGCACAGCGTTGCCGTTTTGGTCATTTAGTTTTAAATTTTTCTTTTAAATTTTTTCTTTCTGGTCGGATGGACGGACCAACTCAATTTTGGTCGGTTTTATTCTCGAATATTTAAGTTGTAATATAATACAGAATAATTTTAAGATTGATATGAAACCTTTTCACCGTTGGAAACACCTTGAAATGTCGATTGTACATCCAAATATTTTTCTTAATCACTACAAGCAGTATCGACATGTTGATTGATATTGTAGATAAATACATTGTAATAACATTTTATTTGAAAACAATAATTTCAGGCTCGACAAAGAAATTTTCGCTCACCGGAAATGTGGTTTGAAGTTGTCTAAATTACAGTTCATGGGGAAAGAATTATTTCTTGTATTCCTGTTCTGTATTTCGAGAGTATATGGAGGCCGAAATTTTAGTTCATAGATCACACCATAATTGCGGATACAAATTTAGAAAATGTATTTCGAGCGGAAAATAACGATTCATGGAATACTGAAATACAGAACAGGAACTTTTGCCTATATGTATACGTTCACAAATTAATCAAGCCGATTTGACATTTATGCATGACTTATGACTTTACAGTTTGGTCTACTTCTAGTATTTTACTGACATTTGGTAAATTTTCGAACGTCACAGAATTTGTGACTTTTAAAATCCTACAATTAACGAAAGTTTGTTCTATTGTATTCTAGAACTCACAGGCTTTAGACATAAATGATGGAAGTTAAAAATGAAAGTTAATAAGTTTAAATCAGTTCAACAAAACTAAAAATGTTATAAATAAGACCTTCTGCGAACAATTTTCTATCCTTTTCTTATTTGTCACAAACTAGGTCATACATCTTCAGCGTATTCTTTCTTTTTTGGGGTCTAACATAAATTAAGAAAAACTCAATACAAATTCCCCATGAAATGTTAAAATGTGAATTATCTTACACTCTGCATTAATAACAAAAATTTGGAAACAAATAGCAAGAAAATATAATTAAAACTATTTCTAAATGTAGAATTTCATTTTTATTTTTACACATTATTTTTTGCAATTTATAAATTGGCTTTTAGATATTAGGATTTATCCATATTCCTCTGTCACGGTTCAATCTACCATAATAATATCAGTAGTTGTTTGGGACCATAACGGCCCATATTTTCATATAGGCCACATAGAAGGATCCTAACCAATTTTACTTCTTTACACCATACTTCAAGAACGAATTTCATACAGAATCAATTAATCGAGCCATTCCATATGTTTTTCCTCTTATAGCATTGAATGAGATCCAAGATTTAGAGTATATTCGATTCGGACGGACAACTTTTCCAAACATTTATAAATTTGGTCGGCTACAAAGAATTTTGGTCGGTTTTTGGGAAGACTTTGGACGGAAAAAAATTTCTCTTGTGGCAACACTGTTGTGTAGTTGCTCTCACATTGTAGAACCCGTACTCTCTCAAGATCGGGGTGATGTTGTTCTGCTGCACAGTGGGATGTAAGTGCTGTTTTTCCAGTTGAATTTCTAAGTCGTAGTTTATGTCGGATTTGTGTCCTGATAATCGTGTTCTGAGTTTTTTTTTTGTCGTGCCGCTGTAATGTTTATCACATTTTTCTTCTCTGTTTCCTTTATATTATATTAGGTTTGATTTGTCCATGTCGTCAATTTTAGATTTAAGAGTTGTATATAATTTTTGTAAAGTGTTGGTTATTTTTGGTGCAATTGTAAAATTATTGTTAACGATACATCGAATCGTTCCGTCAATTTGGGGATATATAGCGATAGAACCGATTTATACATCCTAGGTTCTCTCGCTTCGCTTTGTTGATTCCTGCGTTAATTTATTAATGTTTGTATAGTATCTTCGGGGAAGATATTTTTTAATAGGATATCCCGTATCTTTTGTAAGTTTTCAGTATAAAAATGTTCATCACTGATCTCCAACAATCAGTTTATAAAATTTGTCGCCGTGTTAAAAATTACTCTTTTCGGATGTTTTGAGTAGAAGTTCACTAATCTGCCAGATGCTGTGGGTTTCTGATATAGGATATAATAAAATCAATTTAATTTGATTTTATTATATCCTTTTATAACACTACGCAACAAAAAAATTTTTTTTGTGTCCTCGACCTAAAAATTATTTTTTTTATAGATTGTGGCATACTGTTATATAAAATCATAACCAATATTTTTTTTTAAACAATTTTTTATTAAAAATACTAATATCCTCGAAGGTACCCTTAGTATTTGCACTATAATTTTTGGAGTATATGCCCGATCAGGACGACTTATACGTTAAATTGTAGCTATTAATGTGGGCTACCAAAATATATCTTTCACTTAAAAACAGTGGTTTAGTAACTGTCATTAAACAAACTAGAAAAAGTTGGTTTTTTTTTCAAAAAAAAATAAAAATTTCCTGGGACGAATTATGTGCATCTTGTGGATTTCGGAATCGGTTTCTCTAATGAGGAACCAAATATAATCTCCCATAATTCTTTCATCCCAGTGCCCTTGTTAACGCCGCTCGATGGACTTCATTTCTTGGTGAAACCTTTCCCATGTTCGTCGCCTACGTCGCCAAGATTCTCGGGGAAAAAGTTTAAATGAGAATGCAAGAAATGAATTTTGAAGGACATATTTACACCTGTTGCAATACATAAAGCGAAAAATAAGTTAGAAGAATACGTACATATGTTTTATATACATAAATATAGAAAAATATATTTCTTACCAATTTTTTAACAAATCATTAATCATTGTTTCATATTGTGGGCTTTATTTGAATCCAAGGTAATTTGAAACTACAAGCTTAAACGACCTACATGCTGCAATTTCATCCGACGTCTAATAGGATTCGAAATTTACATCTTTCATCAGTTTCCTTATTTTAGGCCCATCAAAAACGCCTTCTTCGATTTTTTGAAAAGAAAGACTTTTAAATTAACTTTTTAAATATGAGAGTGAATTGCCATCTTTCCTTAAGGCTTTTACAAAATTTTTAAAGAGCCCTAGCTTAATATGCAGTGGTGGCAAAATAATGTTTTCTTTTTGGACGAGAGGTGTGCATTTTATGTTGTTTTCTTGTTGGCCATTTCTTTCTTCTTTAATGATCTTCGCGAGCACGGCTATCCCCGAGGCATAACATCCCAACTACTTTTAAATCGCAACAAATTTTCCAGTCATGTTGTTCATATTTTATGTATTTTATAAATTTAGCCATTGTTTCGTATGATTCCTTAGTGTTGACAGCATGAGCAATGGGAATCGACGGTTTCTGATTTCCGTTGTGCAAAAGTACTGCTTTCAAACTTTCTTTACTGCTGTCAACAAATAACCGCCATTCTTTTGAATTGAATGTTTGATTAAGTTCCTCGGACAATCCGGGAATGTCCTTGCAAAAGCATATGTTATCCACAGTTGTATAACATTGTTTGTAAGGTATATCACGGACTCTATAATATGATATGTTAACATCTGGGGCCAAAATATTGCACTGTTTCATCCGAGATGCAAGTAGTTCTGCCTCATCTTTGGTCAGTTCCAAATCTTGCACATATATTTCCAAATATTGCACATATATTTCTTCTATTATTGTACTAAACTCACGTCGATTTTTTAATTACATATTTTCCGCAGATGTAGCAGAAATTATCGGGATCATTTACACATTGAAAAGTTCTTTGCCTTTTACTCATACTTCGAAATACAACTTTACATATAATATTTTTCAGAAAATCGACTTATCTCTTTAAAGCGCTGAATTACACTAATTTATTAATAAGTAATTTCATTCATAAATTCCGGATTTAAGGTACATAAGTTGCAGTACCTGTAGCTGACATATAGTTTGCTTCGAACGTAAAAACCCAATACATATAATTTTACTGCCTGTGTATACTACTGGGATGTCCATGCCCCTAAAAGGCGCAACTGAATGGAATAAAAAACCACAAATATTGTTGAATGACCCTCTACCTGAGCGGATCTCATCCAATATAGCTCTCACATTGCATATCATGTTTTATTAAGGGTAGACCGTTTATTGCACATGATGCAAAAAGTGAAAGTTGCTGCGATCCTTGATTTCCGGACCGAAAAAGTTTCCATTTGGCCTACAAGACTTCCATAAATTTTGTGCCGATCGGATAACCCTTGGGTCTGTCCAAAGTTCATTCAAAATTTAGAACACTTTATAGGGGAAATATTTTTTTATTCAAAAATCGTATGTTTAAGTAAGTAAAATTACATTTCTTTGTATTATTAATTAATAAATAGTTTTTAAAGATCGGTAAAAAAAACAAAAAAACAATTATTTCAATATTATATTAGATCTGACTTGTTATGTGAGGGACATTTTCTACGATATTCTTCAATGCACTGTAATATAAATTGATTTTGCTCTTCGTCTTTCGTAAGTATTCTGTTGCAGATTACGACAAACATCGAGAGCATCTTGATAATCTTCATTTACTTTCCAAATGGATGGGTCATGCTTTAAAAATTCAGTACTCAATCCAAAAGCACCGAAAAAATGTTTGGTTTTGTATGAGACGAAATCGCTCAAATTATTACACAGCAATAGTTTCGGGTCGGAGAATTTTCGATCGTTTTCCAGATTTACGACGGGTTCTGTTGATTGCAGATGCCTAACCATTTTTCTTTTCTCTTCGAGTGAAACATCCGAATCGAAAAATGCCAAAGCCATTGATTCTGGGGCCAAATACCACAAATGATTTTTCCATTTCTTCAAAACCGCTTCAGACACATCTCGGTCGATTTCTGCGTATGCGATGGAGTTATCGCCGACACCACCAAGAAACAGTATTGTTAATTGTAATAGTTCCTTGTAATCAGCTCGGATTTGTGTTTCATTTAGCTGTTTAATGCAGAATTTCTTAATGACTTCGCAGTCAGCATTACTTATTTTTGAGCGTACAATTGGATCTTCGAATCCGTTTTTAAACGATTTGTGGTCGAGACTTACCCATACGGCAGCAAAACGATTAAAAATAGGCACTTCAGGACCACAAGTCGCCGAAAGTTTAACCTCAAACACATGTTTCAATACTATCTCCATTATGTGATGACGACATGGGAACTTGATTAATTGTCGATCTAATTTGTTCTGCAACAAAATGCACGACCCTGTGTTTTGACCTGTATTTGACGACGTGGTATCGAAAACCATGGCGGAAACTTTATTAGAAATATCCCAATTGATGAGTGTATCATGAACGACTTTGGCCATATTTTCTCCAGTACCAGCCGGGATTTTGGGAGCGCCCAAAAATTTTGATGTGCCTTCATAACTGGCGATGATTGCTATTCTATCAACGAATTTTCTGCCGAATAGCTCCGGCAAAAGTTTTCCGTCCCAGTGAATAATCAATGAATGTACGCTATTGATCTACGTATAAAAAATAAAATACAAATCGATGGATTCGTAAAGCTATAAATTATATATATGTTTAGATCTGAACTAAATTACTTTTGCAATGAATTCTGTTTGCACCTTCTCCGCTTCTCGCTTACGATTTTCTTTTCGTAGCTCATATACTGTAGATCGATTAATCACAAGCTCACCAACAGAGGTCAGA
Source organism: Eudasyphora cyanicolor (assembly GCA_963930755.1). Classification (NCBI taxonomy): domain Eukaryota; kingdom Metazoa; phylum Arthropoda; class Insecta; order Diptera; family Muscidae; genus Eudasyphora; species Eudasyphora cyanicolor. The sequence goes on from OZ005737.1 coordinate 101,335,312, forward strand.
GGCGTCGCAGCATTATTCATTACAGTTATCACATCATGAGCGCATGCTATCAAAATATGTATAGCATCTGAACAACTAACTTTAGCCTTATCAAGGACTACTGTAAGACGTGACGAGATCCAATGTTGTCGTCCTCTTAGACGTTTGGTGTGATCATCGTCATCATCGGTATTAAACTCGCATGTCATATCCGTATCCGAAATGCTATCATCGAACTCATCTTCATCGTCACTTCCAATGTAAACTGTATCGAGTACTACACAACAACAGTTGTTTTAAAGAATAACGAGTAAAACACTTCAATTTATTAACTTACAAGATTGATTGTTACGTTCTGAATGCTTTCTCTTTCGCGATTCTGCTTTTTGTATTCGTTGCTCGGATCGCTGTTCTCGCCCGTACAATTTCATGTCAACGCCTGCCATGCACCCTGGTCTGCCTTTCTGTCTTTGCATCAACAAAACTTCTTGTCTTATTCTATACACATATCGTTCAGGGCGTTTGCACTAGCTATATCGAACAGATCATCCATTTTTTCCTTGAAAATGTTCACGTTTAATTTTGATTTATCCGATCTCCTGTTTGCACTTTGTTTGTGGACATTTCTCCAGTCGCCGTACAACTTTAGCAATTTATCTTACATTTATATTTATCACGTGTTGGTATTCGCGCCTGTTGCCAAAAAATTATAGCTGCATCCACTGCCAGCGTAGCACTATCTTTTGCACAGTTTTTTCTGCCAACATTAACAAATCGCATATTAAAAAAGAAAACTTGCAATATCTGTCTGTTTGACGGCAGTTTGGCTCCAGATATTGTATGTGATACATGCCCAACTGATTCTACGGTGCGAAATTTATCACTGGATCTAGTAACCATTTTGGATGTGGTCGATCTGGAGACTAATAAGAATATGACTAAATTGGGAACAGCAATAAATATATTAAGCCTAAATTTCTTGTGATCGATTAATGGTAGTGTTATTCTAAAAACCACATGATCCACCTTTAATTTTCATCAATTTGTATAGTTCTAACAAGTCATCCTCAGGTATCGGTAATTTTAAAGATTGAGACATATTCATTTTAATTTGATTTATTTCGGATTCTATCTGTGTTGGAATTAGTAATAGTGGGTTGATTTTCCGTGATAGGTGTCAGTCAAAGCTTCCAAAATACATGATTGAATTTTTCACGCCTAGGTTGAAGAGTTGAGATAATGTGATTTGGTACAATTCTCCATTCAGCTTCTGTTAATCCTTACTGATTTCGTTTTCTTTGAACTTAAGTCAGACCTTGTTTCATAATATTCATTGTTGAATTAAAAACAGAGATCTGATCGTTTAACAATCTGAGGATAAATGGATCATCATACCGAAGATTTGTGGTTGTTGGCGATATTTTCCTTTTGGGTAATCGCTACGACTTGTCTCTGTATCTTCAGGAGTTAGAATTTATTCTGGTTCAGGTTCTAAATTGTCCTCAACAGGAAGTAATGCAAGACGATGTATTGGTCTTTTGTATGTACCTGATGCCGTTTTCACATCAACGATCGAATCCTACTCAGATCAAAGTTATTTTATGTTTGTCAATTAAACATAAACGTAAAATAAATACTTTGTATTAGTATTATTATATATTAAAAGTTTTATTTGGTTTTTTCCAAACGGGCATTAAGGCAAAAAAATCAAAAATTACCTTAGCATCAAAAAAAACTATATATTAAGGCAAATTTCCATAAAGCTATCTTATTTTAGTAACGACACTTCAATTATATGCCTAACTGTAAGTCTCGCTCTGTTTAAAGAACCGAACTTGCATTCTCTGTACTCATAGTTTTTGCCGCCAAACTAAACTTTCTTTCGGTTACTGAGTCTAATACAAGACACATCAAAGTCGAATCGTTTATTTCTACATTTTTGTTCACATAAGTGTCGAAGTGCGTATAGACAATTCAAGTTGGTGATAATAAAGGAAACTTTTCTAGCAAACCAAATCCGAATTATCAGATTTCTGCCTACAAAAATCTCTGGGAAATCTAAATAAGTTTCCGAAAATAAGCCTGTGGCCGAGAAAATTTTGTGTGAAAGTTGTTATTTTACTCAAAAAATAACCAAATATAGTACAGGTTACGTAACCAAACCTCCGACAAAGTGGAAAAACTCTTCTTGCTTTCAACAAGTTCATAGCCCTGCGTTTGTAAATTGTACCTCAAGGTAAGAAATGTGAATTTACATTTCGCCAAAAAAATTTGATATGTTTCTTATACATAGTTCGATATGTTTCCCATCAACTACAAGGGAAACTGAAAGTCACGTCATCCTCATTTCTGTAGATTCTTAACGAGTCGAGGGGAATGAAGATCATTTAATTAGACCGGTACGCAAAAAGTCATCAGCCGAGTGAAGAAAGTTTAAGCCAACCAACGTGATAAAATGCTATTCCTGCCATTTCGACAAGATCTAATTTTGATGCCATAATTTTTGGAAGACTTCCAAACAAGCCGTTAAAAACTGGTCAGCCTAGACTATGTAGTAACCGAAGACATATTATATAACCCTCTTGAAGGAAGCAAAAATCCAGTCATTTGCTTAGTCACCATAATATTTGTTTTACAATTGAATTGGATCTTGACAGAACGGTCAAGAAGTTTTTGATTGTAACCGTGACGGCCAACAACAACAACAATTTCCGGCAAATACTTGATTGATTCAAGAATTTCCAATCACATGTTTGGAAACCATAACGATAATAATTACCCCGATGAGAAACCCCAATTCTACAAGATGAACCTCAACTATAACCATAAAATTTCACATTTCCTCTAAGTATGGAAAATAAGCACTATGTGCATTGAGGCCTCGGAGTCCATAATTAAATGACCTGCAAATTGGTGAATGAAGTATGAATTTTTTGTCTTCGTATATATTACAGTTTTGCTTAAAATTCAATACTGATTTAAATTATAGTGAATTTGAAATCTTAAGTATTTAGAATTAAATTAACTAAATTACAAAATTTAGTATACATATATATTTTTTATACATATTTTCAAGCATTCAATTCATGTTTATTAATTCGAAAAATCATTATTACAATGGGTAAAAACGCTTATAGCTAACATTTGTAATTATTACGAGATAACTTACATACATTAGGTATCATACAAGTTATATATACTTAGTTTCTTAAAATTATGTATTTCTACATTTCACTTATACTATGTAGTTACAATCGTTATAATTAATATTTTCCCAAAAAAATTAAATTACAAAAAGGTAATTACTCATAATTTTACTGTTTTATACTTAATACTATAACTTAAAAATAACACTTAATAATAATATATACAAATGGGTGGGAGTGCAAAGCCAGTCCCGATTATTGGCGCGTACTATATTCGGTGTCGTCCAAATCGTAGATACCTATCCGGCGATGATAGAATAGCAGTTGGTCACCACGGTATAACCCGCCGTCTCTATTCAGAGTTAAAAGACCAGCAGGAGGCTGGTAGTTTAACTTGGTTAGCCTGTCTAGAGTGGTGTCTAGATTTAGGCATGTTCTCATCAATTCATTATCAAGAGAGGATGAGATCTCAAGATGCCGAATTGCTGTTTTGGTTAAAAACACGTCAATACAATCGAAGTCAATCGCGCCGTAGAGAGACCGATTCGAAGGTTTCCGTACCGTACCGTCGTCCGCGATGGTGTTTCGAAGACCGAGGGATGTTACGAGAATTCGTCGCTCCCATCGCCTAAGCCTTTCCATTTGGCTGGAAGAGATTCCAAACCAGGACGGAAAAGCATAGGCCATGATGGGTCTAATGACCTGTTTATAGATCAAAAGTTTAACGTCATTGCTGAGTCCTCCGCATCGCCTCAGCAAGGAGAGGTAAAGGGAAAATAATCGATTGACTTTTGCCAAAATGTGAAATGGCGACGAACAAATTCATCAACAGGATTATCCGTACGTTAGCTGACATTTGACGAATGACGAAGCTTTTTCTATCAGTGTATGTCTCACAAATTTGAAGTCCATCGAAAAGACGACGCCAAGGTATTTTATACTGGCTGACGTCCGAATTATTTCATTTCCTATCCTAATGACAGGAATATATTTTTTATGCATTAGAATAAAGGAGCTTGCGCTTGCCTTTAAATATGATGCCACCACATTATGATATATTCAATCTGAGTCTGGGTAATTCCAAAGAAAACCGACCCACTCCGAATATTTATGGATTTAGATTTCAATGAGTTTTTACACGCGTATACTAGAGGACCATGCCGATTTATGACCATTTACCGATTGTCCAAATTCATAACGGCTTAGATTTTATAGGGTGCCAATGTTGGTCACCTACAACATTTTTTTACAAATTTAGCCTTTTTTAAATCTTCATAACTTTTGAACGGAATGTCAGATTTAAATGATATATGTACCATTTGAAAGATTTTAACGTCCTCTCTAAGAATTGCAAATGAAATGAAAATGTCCTTAATCCTTGATTATCCTGAAAAGCGTATCTTCAATTTTCTTCGTTTTATTTTTAATAATCAACCACTTATTTTCCCACAAAATGTAAAATTTTCAACATGGGTCCTCCATGGGTTCAAAAATATGAATAAATTAATGTCCGTCCGTCTGTCTGTTTGACTGAAGGGTTCGTGCGATAACTCTGAAAATGATTGACCGAATGACTTAAAATTTCGTACGTGGTAGTATTTTCTTTAAGTCTAGTTTATGTTTGATGAGTAACCATATCGGTCCACTCTTTGTGGTACCTCCGCCACAAGTGGTTAGGATTTTGTGAAATGTGAAAACTCTTATAACTTCCAAACTACTAATGCGAATCTTGTGAAATTGCATACATAGTAATCATTTCACCGTCTGTAAAAGCTGAACAAAAATGGGCGAAATTGACACGCCCCTTTTGGTACCTCCCACACAAATGGCAACAATTTTGAGAAATATTAAAACTCTTATAACTTCCAAACTACTAATGCGAATTTTGTGAAATTTCATACATAGTAATCATTTCGCCGTCTGTAAAAGCTGAACAAAAATGGGCGAAAATGCCTCTCCTCTTTTGGTACCATCCATTCTATTTTGGGGCATATCCAAACAAAGGAGAAACTTATTAAAATAAATATATAAATACATACTTAACGTTATTACAATATTAATTAAAAAAACAGTAAGGAAAGGCTAAAGTCGGGCGGTGCCTACTATATAATACCCTACACCACTCTCGTAATATTGAATAACTCTGATATATAAATTTTGTAATTCATGTATAAATTGTTTACATAAATTTACTTTTGGGACATTTTATACTTAAATAATACCCTGTACCACAGTGTGGTGTAGGGTATAAAAACGATTGGATCTAAAGAGCCAAATTGGACGAAACATATATATGGGAGCTATAGCTAAATCTTAACCGATTTTCTTCAAATTCGGTAGTGTTGGTTCATGGATCAAGAAACTCTACCATTCTAAATTTCAAAATTTCAAAAATTTTATAGGATTAAAGGGCTAAATCGGACGAAACATATATATGGGAACTATAGCTAAATCTTAACCGATTTTCTTCAAATTCGGCAGTGTTGGTTCATGGATCAAGAAACTCTACCATTCTAAATTTCAAAATGATTGGATGTAAAATACAGCTTCTACAGGACTAAAGGGCCAAATCGGACGAAACATGTAGCTAAATCTTAACCGATTTTCTTCAAATTCGGTAGTGTTGGTTCATGGAACAATAAACTCTACCATTCTAAATTTCAAAACGATTGGATGTAAAATACAGCTTCTTAAGGACTAAAGAGCAAAATCGGACGAAAAATATATATGGGAACTATAGCTAAATCTTAACCGATTTTCTTCAAATTCGGCAGTGTTGGTTCATGGATCAAGAAACTCTACCATTCTAAATTTCAAAATGATTGGATGTAAAATACAGCTTCTACAGGACTAAAGGGCCAAATCGGACGAAACATGTATATGGGAGCTATAGCTAAATCTTAACCGATTTTCTTCAAATTCGGTAGTGTTGGTTCATGGAACAATAAACTCTACCATTTTAAATTTCAAAACGATTGGATGTAAAATACAGCTTCTTAAGGACTAAAGAGCAAAATCGGACGAAACATATATATGGGAGCTATAGCTAAATCTTAACCGATTTGCTTCAAATTCGGCAATGTTGGTTGATGGATCAAGAAACTCTACCGTTCTAAATTTCAAAACGATTGGATGTAAAATACAGCTTCTATAGAACTAAAGGGTCAAATCGGACGAAACATATATATGGGAGCTATAGCTAAATCTTAACCGATTTTCTTCAAATTAGGTAGTGTTGGTTCATGGATCAAGAAACTCTACCATTCTAAATTTCAAAATGATTGGATGTAAAATACAGCTTTTTCAGGACTAAAGTGCAAAATCGGAAGAAACATATATATGGGAGCTATAGCTAAATCTTAACCGATTTTCTTCAAATTCGGCAATGTTGGTTCATGGATCAAGACACTCTACCATTCTAAATTTCAAAACGATTGGATGTAAAATACAGCTTTTATAGGACTAAAGAGCAAAATCGGACGAAACATATATATGGGAGATATAGCTAAATCTTAACCGATTTTCTTCAAATTCGGTAGTGTTGGTTCATGGATCAAGAAACTCTACCATTCTAAATTTCAAAATGATTGGATGTAAAATACAGCTTCTTAAGGACTAAAGAGCAAAATCGGACGAAACATATATATGGGAGCTATAGCTAAATCTTAACCGATTTGCTTCAAATTCGGCAATGTTGGTTCATGGATCAAGAAACTCTACCGTTCTAAATTTCAAAACGATTGGATGTAAAATACAGCTTCTATAGGACTAAAGGGCCAAATCGGACGAAAGATATATATGGGAGCTATATCTAAATCTGAACCGATTTCAACCAAATTCAATAGCGATCTTAGCAGCCGCGAAATACTCTAAACTGCAAAATTTCAGAACGATCGGAGTGAAATTGCGACCTGTAGTCGACGAACAACTTTACATGGACAGACGGACGGACGGACGGACATCGTTAAATCGACTCAGCTAGTGATTCTGAGTCGATCGGTATACTTTAAGGTGGGTCTAGCTGTGTTATTTTCAGGTGTTACAAACATCTGCCGTGAAACAAACTTATAATACCCTGTACCACAGTGTGGTGTAGGGTATAAATATTAATTAGGACTTTACACTCTTTTATATTTAGTTATTTACTTTACATATGTCATATATGTATAGGCTTCCGATTGGGAAAAATATTCTGTTCGTACCTTTCCAATATCAATGATGAATAGATTGTGTTTTTGGTTTAATTTTGGACATATCTTTTTAAAAGATTCTTGTTCTCTTTCATATTCATCCTGGGAAGCGAAAATAAAATTCATGTTCTGGATATTTGATTTTGCCGAGTTAAACATTGATTTTGGCGTTGTTAGTTCATGATCTTTGTTCTGAATATATACCGTTTAACAGTACCTCCGAGACCATCGCATACATTCTTTCCATGGGACGTGCAAAAAAAAATTCCATTCCGCTTTTATGTTAAATTTTTTCTCGTGCAATAAATATTTGTTTTGTTTTTATATTGAGCGGCCAATAGATCCGAAATGTAAAAAATATTTTCAGGTTTCTTTATTTCTAACGTTATATTATCGATAATTTTTTTATAAACAGTTGTGCCGAGATCTTGTTGTGTTTCAAAATATCGCTAATCACAATATAACTCGTGAACTTAATCTGGCCATCAAATTTATAATAAACACCAAATGGGTGAATAGTTGCTTGAGCGAGATTTTAGATCTACAGCAGGAGCAAATCCTTGCATTAAGTTCTATATTCAAACATTGCTCTTTAATATTGTCTGGAACTGGCCTCAAATCTGACAAATAACTTCTATTATGATCAAATCCAATTTCAGCAAAATAACATTCAACAGTTAAGAAGACACGTTCAAGTTAAACAAAAAGAACAAAACGAAATAAATAAACATATGAAATAAATATCCAGGTACTCTTTATACCCTACACCACACTGTGGTACAGGGTACTATAACTTTGTGCATTTGTTTGTAAAGCTGAGTTTAGACGATTGCCAGATCGGCAAACATTATCAACCCTGTTAAAGTGATGCAAATATACGGGCAATGTCAGATTGTTAGGCAAAGGTGAATTGACAGTTCAGACGATTGCAAGAAAACATTACAATTTCATACATTTACAATATATTGTAAATATTTATATGCAGGATTGCCATTAAAAATACATTACATTGGCAATGGCGCCGTTGTCACATGCATAAACTTCGCACATATAACAATCAGCAAATTATCTCGCAGACTTTTCTGCTAACGTTGCAAAACAAAAATTGTATGTTCACACGGTTGTAAATTCACAGGGTTGCATTTTTCCGCCATTTTTCTGGCAATGTTGTCCCATCTGTAAATCGCCTGTACTTACCTTAACACCCAAAAGGAGATGAAATAGACCCATCGTTTATTATACCGATCGACTTAGAATCACTTTCTGAGTTAGCTATGTCCGTCTGTCTGTGCATGTATTCTTGTAATCACAGTACAGGTAGCAATATGGTTAAAATCGTTTCAGATTTAGATATAGCCCCCATATACATATATGTTAGCCCAGATTTGACAAGTAAGCGCGGTAAAAACTTTATTTTACGCCCGATCAGTATGAAATTCGACAGAAAGAGGTTTCTTATTATATGAATGAACACTGTTAAATTTGGATGAAATGGGTTCAGATTAAGATATAGCCCCCATATACATATACGTTTCCCCCGATTTGACGTGTAAGCGTTGTAAAAGTGTTATTCTATATCCGCTCAGTATGAAATTCGGCAGAAAGAGGTTTCTTATTATATGAATGAACACTGTTAAATTTGTAAGTAATCGGTTCAGATTTAGATATATCCCCCATATATACGTTACCCCCGATTTGACATGTAAGCGCTGTAAAAATGTTATTTTATATCCGATCAGTGCGAAATTCGGCAAAAAGAGGTTTCTTTCAACATGAAGGAATACTGCCAAATTCGGAGAAAATCGGTTGAGATTTAGATAGAGCCCCCATATATATGTTACTCCCGATTTGACATGTAAGCGCTGTAGAGACTGTATTTTATATCCGATCAGTACGATATTCGACAGAAAGAGGTATTTTTACATGAATGAGTATTCAGGGAAAATCGGTTCAGATTTATATATAACCTCCATATATATGTTCCTCCTGATTTGGTATCAAAGCGCTATGGAAGTTGTAGTTTACTTGCGATCATTAAAATTTTCCAGAAAGATGTTTCTCAATTTTGGAACGAATATTTCTTAATTTAGCGATTATCGGTTCAAAATTAGATAACATGTTCATACCCATTTACCAATTATTCTAAATTATTATCACAATGACCCTTATGGCATTGTTAGGGAGGTGTAGGGTATTATAAAGTCGGCCCCGCCCGATTTTCTGCCTTTCCTTACTGGTTTTAAAGATTATATTTAAAATCATTCTCCTGCTTAACAATAGTTCTCTTTATATACCCAGATGTAAAACAAGGAAATAAATAACCGCCCACTTAATCTAAGACTATTGTTCTTGCAAAAGTTCTGCAACATACCGAACGGAAACGATTTCCGTATAAATTCCTTAATTTGTATGCGAGGTACTAGCAGGGGAGTGGCGATAACGCCAATTTTTTCAATGGGCTACAGGTACAATAAAATTATTACACTGCAAAAATGTTAAGTATCTGTGAGCACTGGTATTAATTTTATAAGCTGTTAACTCTTTGTACAAAATGGTACCATTTGTGTGGGAGGTACCAAAAGGTGCGGGTCAATTTCGCCCATTTTCTTTCAGTTTTTACAGATGGTAAAATAATTACTATGTATGAAATTTCACAAGATTCGCATTAGTAATTTGGAAGTTGTAAGAGTTTTCACATTTCACAAAATCCTAATCACTTGTGGGCGAGGTACCACAAATAGTGGACCGATATGGTTACTCATCAAACATAAACTAGACTTAGAGAAAATACTACCACGTACGAAATTTTAAGTCATTCGGTCAATCATTTTCAGTGTTATCGCACGAACCATTCAGTCAAACAGACAGACGGACGGACATTAATTTATTCATATTTTTTGAACCCATGGAGGACCCATGTTGAAAATATTACATTTTGTGGGAAAATAAGGGGTTGATTATTAAAAAGAAAACGAAGAAAATTGAAGATACGCTTTTCAGGACAATCAAGGATTAAGGACATTTTCATCCTTTTGACGTCCTTAATACAAAAAAATTGATCACTTCATTTGTAATTCTTAGAGAGGACGTTAAAATCTTTCAAATGGTACATATATCATTTAAATCTGACATTCCGTTCAAAAGTTATGAAGATTTAAAAAAGGCTAAATTTGTAAAAAAAAATGTTGTAGGTGACCAACTTTGGCACCCTATAAAATCTAAACCGTTATGAATTTGGACAAATGGTCATAAGTCTGCATGGTCCTCTAGTATATGCGAGTGAAATTTCATTGAAATCGAAAGGGTCAAATATTTAAATTGTCATTTTTGGGTCGTTTTATTTTGGAATTACACGTCTCCACCGGTCGAAGTAGTTCGACAACTCTAAAAGATAAGAATTTATCCTAGAGTTTACAGTTGAATCTACTGGCCCGGAAGAGGCAATGAGTATATCATCTGCGTAGATCAAAAGCAAGTCACCAGAAGGTGAATGCGGAATATCACACAGAAGATTATTGTAGAGGACTGGACCGAGGGGAGAGCCCTGCGGAACCCCAGCCACTACATTTTTTCTCTCAGAGAGGTCGTTCCCAACCTTAACTCTGTATGAGCGATCTCGTAGAAAGTTCACTACCATCCGACAGGTGTTGCCACCAAAGCCGCGGGTCAACATCTTGAATAAGATACCGGCGTGCCATGCAGTGTCAAACGCCTTGGAAAAACCAAGACTAACGCTTATTCAAGGCCCTGGCTACGTGATCGGATAGCACTGAGAGTGCATGGGAAGTGGAAAGACCCTTGCGAAAACCGAAATGGTTGTCCGCAAGTATTCCGACATCATCTATTGTGTCCCTTATTCTGCGCAACAGGAAGTGCTCCAGAAGTTTGCCAAAGGCTGAAAGTATGGATATTGGTCGATAGTTGCTTGGGATAGGAAAGTTTAAGCAATGATTGAAGATGATGGACAAATATTTCCAAATCATTATATTGGTCTTTTTCAAGATAATATCCGGAATTCTGTCAACTCCGGCCGATCGACGGTTGCGTTTACCTCTCCGACCTCTTGAGGTGTCACAAAGCCAACGTTTCGCCAGATCGTTCCCTCGCCGCGGATTGAAGCATCCGCAGTGAGTTCATCAGTGAAGTTGAGGATTGGGCTCAAATCGATCAGTTCGGAGACTTCACTATCATTGATGGATGTCATTGAATGTGTTGTCTCCAGTCTGGTTCGAAGTCCCAGACAACTGAACGCTGTCAGCGAGAAGATTCGCTTTGCCCATATCAGCGGATATGAGAGTGCCATTAGCGTTAAGCAAGGCTGAAATAGGTGGTCGGGTTTTTAGCCCGGCTGCACCTTTTACTTGTCTGAATGTTGAGTTGTTTACTCGGATGGATTGCAGGAAGGCAGTCCAATGCGAGCGCTCGAATTCAGCGATTTGGCCCTGGATAATTCTATCCAGGTTTCGAATTTCAGCTTTTAAGGTGGGATATCGGCCAGGGTCTTCCGAGGCGTTTCTTCTCCCGTATAAAATTAATTATAAGGGGTGGAAGATTTCGAAATCCTCTATGGCTGGAGTTCATTCGAGGAATGTTCACTTCCATAGAGTCGCGAAAAGCTGTGGTCATGATGCCCACACAGTCATCGATTTCGTCGGTTGTAACGTTCCGATTGATCGGAAGTTCGTGGTTTTCAAGACGGGTTTCGAGGCGTCGATTAAAACGATTTCGGTTAATTTCATCGAAGTCAAAGTATTCATGTCTTCTGTCGTCAGAAGCAAGTCCACTTTGCCTTAGTACGATCTCCAAAGCTTTGTGGTCAGATTCGTAATCGAGAGTCCTGAGTCCAGGGGCCTCAGTTTCTCCCGCGTAGGATATTTCCGAGGAAACCATGAAGATATCTATGTACGAATTCGTACCGTATCTTGTAGGTCCTTCGGTGTTTGCAATCCTAAGTTCCGGACACCCCAAGAGGTAGTCATAGAGAGACTTGCCTTAAGGGTTGGTGACGTCACCACCCCAACTCGAATGTTTTGCATTAAGGTCGCCGCCGATTATTATATCGTCTTGACCGAACGCGTCGAGTATCGGATCGAGTTGATTCGCGTATAGAGTATCATTAGGCTTGTGGTATAAGGCGGCAGTTGTCAGACAGGACCCATCAAGTTTTTTCACACGCTCGCAAGTATTCTCGAAGCTCCCGAGGTTTAGAGTAACCCTCTGGGTGTGGAATTTTTCTTTGACAATAATCGCAGTGCCGCCCCGGCATCCGAGTCTGTCTTGCCTATACATAGTATAGCCGCGAAAATTTACTCTATTTACCGGATTTAATTTATGTTCAGCGAAGAGAAGAAAATCCGGTTTCTGTTTCCTTAGAAACAAATCAAGGTAATGTCTCCTATGCATCGAAATTATGGAGTTGACATTAACGAAAATACATTTAATATCTCTAGACATTAAAAGCGATATATTGTGCCACGGCGAGCATGGAGTTACGTTTAGCCTCCTTGGTAGGCAAGGAATTGTAATCCGACGCGTGTTTTTTATTTTTTCGATAATAGTGAAGAAGTCCATACCGAAGAACTCTTGGCTATCTTTATTAAAAACATCCATGCCGTTGAAATTGTTTGGGTTTACCCGAGGTCTGCTTACACTCGATTTTATTGCCGATGCAGATGCGTACGAGACGCCGCTGCGGGCAGTGCAGGTAGCCTGAGGGGAAGGAATTTCCCGCGCAGGTACTGCACGTGCTACTTTGGCAGATGCCTGGCCGTATGTCCGTCGGTTTTGCAATTAATGAAATGTACCTCGAACTCTGGTTTTTCAACAACAGCGCCCGTTGTAGGGTCTGTTGAGATTAGCTTTTAAGGGGTAAATTGTCCCATGGCAGGGATTCCGCATTTTACGCAACGGTATGGCATGCCGCAATTGTTAGCCACGTGCCCGAAGCGTTGGCAGTTAAAACACTGGGCGGTTTTCTTGTTTTTATCGCGATTGATTTTTACAATGCAGCCAAGGATGGCATACAGCTTGTATAACCCGCGATATCCGATTTGCGGGACGAATGGATTAACCATTTGCCCCACCCGAGTTTGGCAATCCTGAGGACTTCCAATGAAAGTTTCGTACCGGCGAGGTGCGCGCGTAGGTCTGCCTCGTCGTACGAGTCGGACAGACCTGTAATTATAGCCGCGTACGGCTTTTGGCCCTTCGCAGAGAAGGTATGGAAGTTGCGTTTTTGCTCTTGGGGCATAATCCGCAATTTCGAATAATCGCCGAGTGTGAACACTACGACGTTCGTCACCGTTTGGATGCAAGTTTGCACACACAATTTTGACGCATATCTCAAAAATTAGATATATTGAAAGCAAATATTTAAATGCTAGCACTAAAACAACTGCACTATCGGATGCAAGCAATGCCGACGGCTTCCTAACAGTCGACCGCAAACTCCGCAAGCGGCGTAAGAAGAAGAGTCACAACACCGACGGCGAATCGTCCTACGAAGAAATGAAGATGTAGTCAATTATCTCCCAATACCAGGCTACCATTACTCAGCATGAGGGTAGACTTAACTCTACTGAAGAATTGTGTCGTTCGCTCCAAGATCGACTTGTGAAATATGAGCAGATGTTCACATTGCCAGATGAGAACATGAGCACTTCAGATGAGGCGCCTCCATTTTCTGGCACTTCTACTAATTGGGCTGCCGACATCCCAGACGAGGCTGGCCATCTACATCCAAAGGGGCCATCTCTCGCACTAATGTGGCGAAAAACTCATCTAGTGGAAACACAAAACGTATTACACCCGACGGCAAATGGCATCGCCTATGCCAACGCAGAACACGGCAGCGAAAGCGAAAGGCAAAACAGCCTCACACATGCCAAATAACAACATGGCAAGAAAAACACTAAATCCCGACTGCAAAACGGCGGCTGCCTCGTCTATCGGCAATGCTTGTGCACCCAACATGGTAAGCCAAACCAATGTCAGCAGGCCCGTCAGTGCGACAGCAGGTAACACGGCTACAGCCACCATCAACCGTACTAGAGTCGGCGGTGGTACACCGTCATCTCAGCCAGTCAGCGGAAATTCTTCTACTACAGCAGCAACCCAAGCAGTCAACGCAAATTCGAACAATTGTGCATAGAGAAAGAAACCCAACTGGGAAATCAACACCAGCCTTCACGGTCTACGACGTTGGAGTGAAGGATATCTCTAGGTTTAGGTTTAGGTTAGGGTGGCAGCCGTATTTTTTTTTACAAGCTCACATAGACCAGTTTAGGTCCCTAGTATTACCACGGGCTGAAATGCCCCTCATCGAAACCAACCTGTTTGATATATAAATTTATCGATAGTACGAATATCAGTACTGGCTGCCTAAAAAGGCCGACCCTAGTATGTCCAGTCGTCGTTTACTCAAAGCGGGACAGTCGCAAAGCAAGTGCTCAATGCTCTCCACTTCTTCCTCATCTCCACAGCTTCGGCAGAAGTCATTGGAGTCAATACCCAATCTTTTGGCGTGTTCGCCGATCAAGCAGTGTCTCGTCAGAACCTGTACTAACGTAGACAATCGTTTCCTCTCTAGTGCGAGGAGATATTTTGACCTTCTCAGGTCATACCTTGGCCAGATTTGTCTAGCTACCCTGCAGGTGCCGATTTCTGTCCATCTTTCGTTGGACTGCCTGATTGCTTCTTGCCTAAGCCAAAGCTTGCACGTGGATAGTGGCGCACCAATATATGCAAATTCTTCGAGAATTTGTAATGTCGTCCCTTTCCTAGCAAGTTCATCGGCTTTGCAGTTCCCCGGGATATCCCTATGCCCAGGCACCCATATGAGGTGTATATTAAACTGCTCAGCCATCTCGTTAAGAGATCTGCGGCAGTCGAGGGCTGTTTGTGAATATAGGGATGTTGCCTCCAGAGAATTGATGGCAGCCTGGCTGTCCGAGTAAATTACAACGCCAGTGTTGGTTACTATGTTGCGACTCAGCCACTTGGCTACTTCCCATATTGCCATTATTTCGGCTTGATAGACACTGCAGGTATCTGGTAGTCTGTGAGCTATATCCAGACTAAGTTCTTCACAGTGTACTCCGAAGCCAACCTTTTCATCAAGCTTCGAACCATCCGTGTAAAAGTGGATATGGTTTCTATTACCTAGTATTCTGCCGACCCATTCATCTCTGGCGGGAATCATAGTGATGTAATTTCTCTCGAAGGTGTACACAGTTGGTATATAGTCCACTCGGTCGGTTACCATAGCACTACACTTTGATATCCTCATGTGACCATAGTTTTTGAACCTCCACATTGATAGGCAGTTTAATCTTATTGCCGCTTTGGTTGCAACTTCTCTCGCCACAATATTAATCGGCAGTATATGGAGTAGGGCTTGTAGAGACTCGGTCGCTGTAGTCCTTAAGGCTCCGCTTATGCTCAGGCAGGCTGTTCTCTGAACCTTTGTTAGTAGGTTGGTAATGGTTAGTTTGTCTGTTGCCGTCCACCATACCACAATACCGTATAACAGTATTGGACGAACTACTGCTATATATATCCAGTGGACGATTTTAGGAGAGAGTCCCCACCGCGACCCTACAGCCTTTTTGCAGGAATATAAGGCGACGTTGGCCTTCCTTACACGTTCCAATACGTTAAGTCTAAATAACATTTTCCTATCTAGAATTATTCCTAAAAATTTTGCACTTTCAGAAAAGACTAGATCTGTTCCATTTATCCGAGGTGGAGGGTCCACATGTGGAACATTATTCATCCTAGTAAAGAGAACCAATTCTGTCTTGTTGGGGTTAACGCCCAAACCGCTGCTTCTGGCCCATCTAGCCAACTTGGTCAGAGCCACCTGTAGGATGTC
Source organism: Eudasyphora cyanicolor (assembly GCA_963930755.1). Lineage (NCBI taxonomy): Eukaryota > Metazoa > Arthropoda > Insecta > Diptera > Muscidae > Eudasyphora > Eudasyphora cyanicolor. The sequence goes on from OZ005737.1 coordinate 101,351,499, forward strand.
TCTGAGGACGTTTACGAATTTGCCACTCACTGCGATTGCCACGTCGTCCGCATATGCCACCACCTTGCAGCCACAACGTTCTAGATCTAGCAGGATTTCATTCACCGCTAGGTTCCAAATTAGTGGAGACAATACTCCTCCTTGCGGGGTCCCTCTGTTTACATACCTTGTTAGAGTTGTGGACCCTAGACATGCTGTTATGCGTCTTCTGGTGAGCAGACTTTGAATTAGTCTAATCAAACTAGTGTTAACTTTTAGATGTGAGAGTGCCGCAATTACCGCATCTGAGTGAATGTTGTTAAAAGCCCCTTCTATGTCAAGAAATGCCACCATGGTGAATTCCTTGAAATGCAGGGACGATTCGATAGTGCTCACAAGTTCGTGCAGGGCTGATTCTGTAGACTTGCCCTTATTGTAAGCATGTTGGTTCCCCGACAGGAGTTTTGTATCCAGGTTTTCCCTAATGAAATGATCTAAAAGTCTTTCCAGACCTTTCAATAGGAAGGAGGATAGGCTAATTGGTCTGAAGTCTTTTGGCCTAGTGTGTGATATCTTTCCCGCTTTAGGTATGAATACCACTTTGGTATCCCTCCATCGATTCGGGACGTATGAAAGCCTGATACAGCCTACATAAATTTTCTCCAGCCAGGGGATAATGTACTTTAACATTTTCTGCATTTCTGCTGGAGTGATGCCATCTGGTCCAGGTGACTTGAAGGGCTCAAAGCTGTTAATAGCCCAGCTTATTCTGGATCTCTCAGTCAAGAAGCTAGCGACGCTCGCAGTCCACTCGCACTCTTGTTGGTCCTGCTGATCCTCGGGTTCTGTTACAGAGTTCCCCGGGAAATGTGTGTCGAGCAGTACATTGAGCGACTGCTCGCTGTTTTTGGTCCAGTTATTTGCCTCATCCTGTAAATATCCCACTGTAATGGTGAAGCAGATAATATCTTCCTCAGCCTAGCGGCGTCGGAGACCTTTTCCACTTCACCACAGAAGGTATACCAAGAGCGCCTTTGCGCCTTTCTAAGCTCCTTCTTATAGATCTTGAGTTGCTCTTTATAGGCATCCCAATCATTAGCGACCCCAGTAGATTTAGCCTTATTGAATAGCTTGTTGCAGGTCTTTTTCATAGCCGTTAGCTCAGAAGACCACCATTGGGGTTTAGTTTTACCCTCGTACCTTGTTTTTGGACAGGCTTCTTCAAGGGATCTATTGAATGATATGGTGATATGATCGACCAGATTATCCAGACCGGCTTTGTCATTCGGTTCGTACAGAAGTTTAGAGTTGAGGACTTTCTTGAAATTCTTCTCATACAGATGCCACTTTGTCTTCCTTACATTTCTGTGGACGGCGGGTTTAGGCGCTTTTTCCGCGAGTTTGAACTCAATATAATGGTGATCTGAGAATGAGTGGTCGTCCAGTACATTCCACCCAATAATTTTGTCTGACAGCCGGTCAGTAGCAAACGTTACGTCGAGTACTTCTTGTCTGTCTTTAATTGTGAAGGTCGGTTTATTACCTATGTTACAAATACTAAGGTTGGTAGTTAGAATAAAGTCAAGAAGCGAATCACCCCTATTGTTTATATCCGTACTACCCCAGATAGTATGATGAGCGTTCGTGTCTGCGCCAATAATCAGCTCGAGCTCGTCAGAGGTTGCTTCTTCTACTACTTCCCTGAATAGAGCAGTCGGTACTACAGATTCATAAGGCAAGTAGCTGGAGACCACCCAATATATGCGATTACCGATCTCCAGTATCGTCGAGAAGCATGTCCTCGCCAGATGCGTCAAAGAGTCCGGAGATTCCCCTCAGCCTCTCTGTGTCCGAAGTAGAGCTTTTGTCCTCAGAGAAGGACGGTACAGATCTTCTGTTAGAGTTGGAGTCACCAGAAATAATAGGCGTGGGTACCTCCGCACTTCCAGAAAGTGCCACGGTGGACGACTCACCTTCTGCAGTGGGAGCTATATCCTGCTTGTATATCTTCAAGACTATAGTCTCGAAGCCATATTGTAGGGTTGCACTCGCACTTTGTATATGGGAGGTGGATTCAGCGTTTAGGATAAGATTGACCTGCCGCTTTTTACCATCCGCCTCACCCACCTTGCTGATTCTCCAATTATGGGCCGGCAGACCAGGATTGGAATCTTTTATTATTTCTAAGATGTCAGCCGGGTTGGAGGGTTCTTCTGTAACCCAGGTGATGGCTCTAGGGTGACTAGGGATGTTGTTTTTTTCTACAACATCCAACTGGGCACCCGGCCACACCTCACCCGCTCGACTCAGAGCAGCCTTATACAGGTCTACTGATCTGGCATCACCGAAATATAAGAGCTTTACTCTCCCCTGATGCCATACTGCATCTTTGCAGATTGGTGGTTTGCCCGGCATTTCTCTACGGACATCGAGGTAATGAGCCATAATGGCTGATTGTACATGACTCCATTTGTCCTTGAGGATGGATCCATCCTCACTACTTCTGTCTATAACAGCCATCACTAGACTCTCCTTCGCCACTTCATTGAAGGGCTTGGTGAGTGTCCTGTTGATGGTGACATGAGGGCCTCTTGCCTTTTTCGAAGGCAGGGGTTCATCAGGTGATCTGATTCGTTTTACTTTATTAGCCGTTAACACAGCTGAATTTGTGGCTCTTTCAGCCGACTCATTGGCCTTAGAAGCATCTATGACGCCTTTAGCCCAGGTAAGTGACTCTTTTTGTTTTTCGGTAAGAGTCGAAATCTCAACAGCCTCCAACTTCGTCAAAACTCTGAGCGCTACACGATGCTCATTGTGCTTCCGTTTTGACTTTCGGACATGACGTTTCCCCCTTACCGCACCACCTGTTGTGGGTACTTGGGGGAGATTTTCGCCATTTTTGGTGTGGTCGGCTTTGGCCAAGACCAACGGACGGACAGTCGGACGATTGGGGAACCGCGCTCCACCGGAACACGAAGGCATCCCCGTCAAGAGAATTTATTTTTATTTTGCCTGTATTAGACCGTAATAGGTACTACGATGTAGGCCTTACAGACTTTGTACAGATTTTTGCTATTGCGTAATAGGTACTGGTAACTATCCGCTATGTGATAAACACGTCCGTTCACTGCGAATGATCAGCAACGACCCAAGGATATCTCTAAAGCTATAGGAACTGCGATCACGCTTGACCAATACGTGATCGCTCTGGTAAGAAAGAATCTCATATCTGTTAGGGTAAGGGGTCTTGAAAACTTTGAAAAGATCAGGTCAATTTTCATCCAAAATGGATGGAAATTCTACACTCACACACCTAGTGATTTACTGCTCTATACTATTGTGATTGATGGTCTCTCCAAAGAGTACGATGTTGCTGAAGTCAAGGACTACCTTCATACGAAGGTTGATTTTAAAGCCGAGGTTCTCAGTGCCGTCTGTCTGTCCGAAATAAAATGGCTAGTTCGCCTTTCTAGAGACTCTAACATCGAGAAGAAGTACAAACTTGATCAAATACTCCATTGCAGAGTTAGTTGCAAAAAGGATAGAGGTCGTGAAGTCACTCAGTGCTTCAACTGTCAACGGTATGGGCATGTTTCTTCCAATAGCTATTCCTCAATCAATCGAACAACATATCTTACGATGTGTTAATTGTAATGCTGATGGCCACACAGCCAGCTCCCCAGAATGTCCTAAACGGATTGAATTTCTTTCCAAGCTAAAAGAAACCAGGGAAGCGGCAGCAGCAAAGGCTGCTATTCGCTCAGGAAATATTGAGGGATTGCGAGCAGGGGTGTCTTATGCGGCTGCAATGGGTACACGGCCTGGTCCTACTCTTCCTCCTCTACCCCAGAAAACAACTCCCAGGGTTGCTCCCTCGGCCTTGGGTACTGCTATTGCCAATGATTGCACAGCGTACTTCGGGAAAGGACTCCTTGATGTCATTTCGGACATCAAAGAGTTCAGTCCTGAATTTGTACGCCTTCGCGATTCTGAGGGAAGAGCCAGTGCCTTACTGGGTCTTTTGTTACACATTAATGGGTTATAACTTTCAAAGTTATTTTTATCAACGTAAATTCCATTGTCTCCATTACAAAAGACACTTTCTAAAAAAAATTTTTGTTAATGAACATAACCCTGATATTATGCTCCTAGCTGAGCACAAGCTTTCGCCAAGACATCGTTTTTCCATTTAGGGTTTCACTGTCTTCAGACAGAACAGTGCTAATGGTGGAACCGCCGTTCTCGTCAGGGAGCATTTCCGATCAGAGCGTATACTGTTCCCCTCTGGAAATATCGAATCTTGTGCTGCCATCATATTTATTGCCTCATACCTTAGTCCTACTATTGACATTCGGGTCTCTGATTTTGAGCCAATTACGATGCTCTCGGACTCTGACGACTTGGTCATTGGTGCGGATTGGAATGCTAATCATCCATCTTGGGGTGGCACGAACTTAAACTGTCATGGCAGATGTTTGTTCGATCACCTACAAAACTGTCCTAATTTAGAAGTCTACCTAACCAATGGTCCGACTAGACTTCACGGAACTTCTGGGTCATATATTGATCTCATTCTACGAACACCAGGGCTTGATTGGGACACTAATGTTCCTCTCCTCCAAACTCATGATTATGAGTCAGACCACAGGGCTGTCGAATTTTGCATGAGATTAGACTCCATTCAGATCCGAGAAACTCGTACATGGTACAAGTACGATTGTATCAATATTCGCCGTTTCAAAAGGCAATTACAATCTGGCCTTGTAGAACACTGAGATCGATACCTGTGTTGAAACCTCTGTTCCCAAATCGTCTCTCAGAAATTCATCACTGGGAGACTTGCCGCCACGAATACTTCGTTTTATTCGTGAGCGTAGAAGACTAAGTAGAACCTTACATAATTCTGGTGATCCGGATAGACACACTATTCTTAGGGCTGACATCCGAAATCTGAATAGAATTATTCAAGACTCTATTTATATCTTCGAGAGAGGTAGATTTAAGGACTATCTCCAAGGAATTAGAGTTAATTCGAAAACCTATGGTCGTGTTAAGAGAGCTGCTGGTCTTTCGGCCAGAGATCCAGTGGGTGATATACTTTCTTCGGACGGAATCCATCTCACGAACGATCTGGACAAAGCTGAGGCTCTGGCTCGGCATCTGCAGGGTGCTCACGCTACTGGTGTTCCGGCTGATGGCTCGCTTCACAGGCTCGTAACTGAGGCTGTGGAGGGTGTCGTCAGCGGGAATCCAATTGTGAATTTCTGCAGTACGCTAACGGCTGAAGGAACCATTGTTGACAACAGATCACACTGGTACGAGTGTGGTTTTGTTAGCAGTTGATCTGTGGCTAAGACTATGTCCGCTCGTTCTTCCCGAAAGTCATGTGGGACGGATGGTGTTCCCGACATTGCACTAAAGAAAGCGGGAGACGCGGTTCTCCCTTTTCTGATAATCTTGTTTAACCACTGCCTTAACCTCGGGTACTTCCCAACTGCGTGAAAGATGGCTTTGGTCGTACCAATTCCTAAGACTCTGATCCTGGCCTGTGTGGCAGTTATAGGCCGATTTCCCTATTGTCACCTTTTGGAAAACTCTTTGAGTTTTTCATACTGGATAGGCTTAGGAATATTGTTGAGGATAGAAATATCCTCAGAGGTTGTCAGTTTGGTTTCAGAGCTGGTCTCTCCACCACCCACGCAATAGCGGCATTCACTGAATTTGTGGTTAGTGGTTTTGATAGGCGACGGGGCACAATTGCTGCCAGTATTGACTTTGCTAAGGCGTTCGATTCTGTCTTGTAGAATGGAATCGTGTACAAATTACAATCATTTGGTTTCGACGAACAGTCGTGTAGGTTAGTGGCCTGCTTTCTAAGGGAACGATCTTTTAGGGTTAGAGTTGGTGAGACGATGTCTGAACAGCATTCGGTTCTAGCAGGGGTACCTCAGGGTTCTCTGCTTGGTCCGATGTTATACAATATCTTTGTCAGCGATATCCCGGGTCCCCCTGATGATGACCTGCTACTGACTTATGCGGATGACGTCTTGGTATCCTGCTCTGGAGCAAGAGCTAGCTCTATAAACCGACAAATGAACTTGTACTTAGAGAAGCTACATCGGTACTTTACCAATTGGGGCCTCCGACTCAATGTTGGCAAATCTGTTTCGGTTGTCCTTAAGGGCAGACCCAGAACAGTATATCCCAATTTCATGGCATTTGTTCCGACACTGAAAATTGGTGACGAATTGATCGGAGTTTCCGATAGGTTTAAGAACCTTGGTGTGGTTTTTCACAACCGATTTGATTTCTGTCGACATATCGACTATATTTTATGCAAGGCGAAACGCATTTACTTTGCGTACCATAAAATTCTCGGCATGAGGGGTGGACTTCCACCTGACATCCGCCTCCTGATATACAGACAGGTTATCAGGTCCATCGTTGCGTATGCCTTTCCATCTTGGTTTGGTATTTCATCTGTCCAGATGGACAGGATTAGGCGATGGGAGAGGAAGATACTCTCTTCATGCTTGGGATTGAGGGGTACGTTGAGAGATGATGGCTCATACAGAAGGCCCGCATGTAGGGCAATATATGATGGCATAAATTTCGACAGGATAGATGTTTTCTTGGTCAATGGTGCACTTCGCTTTCTAGCAAAATGCTGTGGTTTAGACAATGACAATTGCTGCCCGTTTTGTGGGGTATCAAGTTGATATGGAGTTTTTGATTACCAGGCGGCACTTAAGACCTGCGGCGATCCTTAGACTTGAAGATGAGGGCCTTCTTTTCGAGGATGATAGACTCCTATTTTAACACCAACGATATGATTCTTTCGACACCTTGAACACAGTGTACATCACAGCTCAGTGATTTTCTCATGTACATATTTTTATTTTTATTCATATTTTATTTTTGTTGTAATTTTTCGTATTTTTACTTTATTTATACCCTACACCACACTGTGGTACAGGGTATTATAAGTTTGTTTCACGGCAGATGTTTGTAACACCTGAAAATAACACAGCTAGACCCACCTTAAAGTATACCGATCGACTCAGAATCACTAGCTGAGTCGATTTAAAGATGTCCGTCCGTCCGTCTGTCCATGTAAAGTTGTTCGTCGACTACAGGTCGCAATTTCACTCCGATCGTTCTGAAATTTCGCAGTTTAGAGTATTTCGCGGCTGTTAAGATCGCTATTGAATTTGGTTGAAATCGGTTCAGATTTAGATATAGCTCCCATATATATCTTTCGTTCGATTTGGCCCTTTAGTCCTATAGAAGCTGTATTTTACATCCAATCGTTTTGAAATTTAGAATGGTAGAGTTTCTTGATCCATGAACCAACATTGCCGATTTTGAAGAAAATCGGTTAAGATTTAGCTATAGCTCCTCCAAACTCATGATTATGAGTCAGACCACAGGGCTGTCGAATTTTGCATGAGATTAGACTCCATTCAGATCCGAGAAACTCGTACATGGTACAAGTACGATTGTATCAATATTCGCCGTTTCAAAAGGCAATTACAATCTGGCCGTTTAGAACACTGAGATCGATACCTGTGTTGATGGATTAAGCTCGGTCTTTCGAAACGCCTTTGAAACCTCTGTTCCCAAATCGTCTCTCAGAAATTCATCACTGGGAGACTTGCCGCCACGAATACTTCGTTTTATTCGTGAGCGTAGAAGACTAAGTAGAACCTGAGGCTCTGGCTCGGCATCTGCAGGGTGCTCACGCTACTGGTGTTCCGGCTGATGGCTCGCTTCACAGGCTCGTAACTGAGGCTGTGGAGGGTGTCGTCAGCGGGAATCCAATTGTGAATTTCTGCAGTACGCTAACGGCTGACGGAACCATTGTTGACAACAGATCACACTGGTACGAGTGTGGTTTTGTTAGCAGTTGATCTGTGGCTAAGACTATGTCCGCTCGTTCTTCCCGAAAGTCATGTGGGACGGATGGTGTTCCCGACATTGCACTAAAGAAAGCGGGAGACGCGGTTCTCCCTTTTCTGATAATCTTGTTTAACCACTGCCTTAACCTCGGGTACTTCCCAACTGCGTGAAAGATGGCTTTGGTCGTACCAATTCCTAAGACTCTGATCCTGGCCTGTGTGGCAGTTATAGGCCGATTTCCCTATTGTCACCTTTTGGAAAACTCTTTGAGTTTTTCATACTGGATAGGCTTAGGAATATTGTTGAGTTTCAGAGGTTGTCAGTTTGGTTTCAGAGCTGGTCTCTCCACCACCCACGCAATAGCGGCATTCACTGAATTTGTGGTTAGTGGTTTTGATAGGCGACGGGGCACAATTGCTGCCTGTCTTGACTTTGCTAAGGCGTTCGATTCTGTCTTGTAGAATGGAATCGTGTACAAATTACAATCATTTGGTTTCGACGAACAGTCGTGTAGGTTAGTGGCCTGCTTTCTAAGAGAACGATCTTTTAGGGTTAGAGTTGGTGAGACGATGTCTGAACAGCATTCGGTTCTAGCAGGGGTACCTCAGGGTTCTCTGCTTGGTCCGATGTTATACAATATCTTTGTCAGCGATATCCCGGGTCCCCCTGATGATGACCTGCTACTGACTTATGCGGATGACGTCTTGGTATCCTGCTCTGGAGCAAGAGCTAGCTCTATAAACCGACAAATGAACTTGTACTTAGAGAAGCTACATCGGTACTTTACCAATTGGGGCCTCCGACTCAATGTTGGCAAATCTGTTTCGGTTGTCCTTAAGGGCAGACCCAGAACAGTATATCCCAATTTCATGGCATTTGTTCCGACACTGAAAATTGGTGACGAATTGATCGGAGTTTCCGATAGGTTTAAGAACCTTGGTGTGGTTTTTCACAACCGATTTGATTTCTGTCGACATATCGACTATATTTTATGCAAGGCGAAACGCATTTACTTTGCGTACCATAAAATTCTCGGCATGAGGGATGGACTTCCACCTGACATCCGCCTCCTGATATACAGACAGGTTATCAGGTCCATCATTGCGTATGCCTTTCCATCTTGGTTTGGTATTTCATCTGTCCAGATGGACAGGATTAGGCGATGGGAGAGGAAGATACTCTCTTCATGCTTGGGATTGAGGGGTACGTTGAGAGATGATGGCTCATACAGAAGGCCCGCATGTAGGGCAATATATGATGGCATAAATTTCGACAGGATAGATGTTTTCTTGGTCAATGGTGCACTTCGCTTTCTAGCAAAATGCTGTGGTTTAGACAATGGAATTGCTGCCCGTTTTGTGGGGTATCAAGTTGATATGGAGTTTTTGATTACCAGGCGGCACTTAAGACCTGCGGCGATCCTTAGACTTTAAGATGAGGGCCTTCTTTTCGAGGATGATAGACTCCTATTTTAACACCAACGATATGATTCTTTCGACACCTTGAACACAGTGTACATCACAGCTCAGTGATTTTCTCATGTACATATTTTTATTTTTATTCATATTTTATTTTTGTTGTAATTTTTCGTATTTTTACTTTATTTATACCCTACACCACACTGTGGTACAGGGTATTATAAGTTTGTTTCACGGCAGATGTTTGTAACACCTGAAAATAACACAGCTAGACCCACCTTAAAGTATACCGATCGACTCAGAATCACTAGCTGAGTCGATTTAAAGATGTCCGTCCGTCCGTCTGTCCATGTAAAGTTGTTCGTCGACTACAGGTCGCAATTTCACTCCGATCGTTCTGAAATTTCGCAGTTTAGAGTATTTTGCGGCTGTTAAGATCGCTATTGAATTTGGTTGAAATCGGTTCAGATTTAGATATAGCTCCCATATATATCTTTCGTCCGATTTGGCCCTTTAGTCCTATAGAAGCTGTATTTTACATCCAATCGTTTTGAAATTTAGAATGGTAGAGTTTCTTGATCCATGAACCAACATTGCCGATTTTGAAGAAAATCGGTTAAGATTTAGCTATAGCTCCCATATATATGTTTCGTCCGATTTGGCCCTTAAGTCCTATAGAAGCTGTATTTTACATCCGATCGTTTTGAAATTTAGAATGGTAAAGTTTCTTGATCCATGAACCAACATTGCCGAATTTGAAGAAAATCGGTTAAGATTTAGCTATAGCTCCCATATATATGTTTCGTCCGATTTGGCCATTTAGTCCTATAAAAGCTGTATTTTACATCCAATCGTTGTGAAATTTAGAATGGTAGAGTTTCTTGATCCATGAACCAACATTGCCGAATTTGAAGAAAATCGGTTAAGATTTAGCTATAGCTCCCATATATATGTTTCGTCCGATTTTGCTCTTTAGTCCTGAAGAAGCTGTATTTTACATCCAATCACTTTGAAATTTAGAATGGTAGAGTTTCGTGATCCATGAACCAACACTACCGAATTTGAAGCAAATCGGTTAAGATTTAGCTATAGCTCCCATATATATGTTTCATCCGATTTGGCTCTTTAGATCAAATCGTTTTTATACCCTACACCACGCTGTGGTACAGGGTATTATTTAAGTATAAAATGTCCCAAAAGTAAATTTATGTAAACAATTTATACATGAATTACAAAATTTATATATCAGAGTTATTCAATATTACGAGAGTGGTGTAGGGTATTAAATAGTCGGCACCGCCCGACTTTAGCCTTTCCTTACTGGTTTTATTTTATTTTTATCTTTCTTTCTCATTATTGTTATTTTTAAGTTTTCACATTAGTTATTAAGTTTGAGAGATTGGTCCTTTTTTATAATCCTAATTTTTTGGGACATAAATGTTGCAATGTTATAAAAATTTAAACGTATCATAGTTTGTCTGTGGCAAAGCTACGACATTTATTGACCCTATATCATAGACCCTGATGAATAGTTTATACAAGGGTGTAGTTTGTAAGAAATTAGCAGTAAGCCATTCGTGTAATTAGTATGTAAGATTTTATGGATTCAATAAATGGCTATTTTAAAAAGCAAAAAAAAAGCAAAAGCTAATATTTAATGCGTCGAATCAATCGTGAATTCAAAGTGCCTTGTATTCGATTCTCATTTTTGTTAGTGATATTAATTTTCAAATTTTAGAAATTACGTTGTAAATATTGTACATAGCATGTGATTTGTAGTTATTAGTTTGTAAGTAATAGTTTGTAAGTCAAAAACTGTTGTAGTTAGCCCCTTTTTACTGTCCATTTTTTGGGGGATTATTGGTATATTTATTATTTAGTATTATTGATGGTTGCAGCTACGCTGCAACTTCCTTAGATATAAGCTACATAGATTTAGAAAGTATACGCTAAGTAATTATAAGTTTTATTATTATCAGTAGTCATAAGATATTGAATTTTTTGTTTACTTTTTTATGGATTAATAAATTGAAATTGAAAAAATTTTAGAAATTACTTTTCCTAAACATGTATTCTATCTACCCATTCAATTCTGTTAACTAAGAACATAATTATACCCTACACCACACTGTGGTACAGGGTATTATAAGTTTGTTTCACGGCAGATGTTTGTAACACCTGAAAATAACACATTCAGACCCACCTTAAAGTATACCGATCGACTCAGAATCACTAGCTGAGTCGATTTGTTGTTCGTCGACTACAGGTCGCAATTTCACTCCGATCGTTCTGAAATTTTGCAGTTTAGAGTATTTCGCGGCTGTTAAGATCGCTATTGAATTTGGTTGAAATCGGTTCAGATTTAGATATAGCTCCCATATATATCTTTCGTCCGATTTGGCCCTTTAGTCCTATAGAAGCTGTATTTTACATCCAATCGTTTCGAAATTTTGCATGATAGAGTTTCTTGATCCATCAACCAACATTGCCGAATTTGAAGAAAATCGGTTAGGATTTAGCTATAGCTCCCATATACATGTTTCGTCCGATTTTGCTCTTTAGTCCTGTAGAAGCTGTATTTTACATCCAATAATTTTGAAATTTAGAATGGTACAGTTTCTTGATCCATGAACCAACACTACCGAATTTGAAGAAAATCGGTTAAGATTTAGCTATAGCTCCCATATATATGTTTCGTCCGATTTGGCCCTTTAGTTCTATAGAAGCTGTATTTTACATCCAATCGTTTTGAAATTTAGAATGGTAGAGTTTATTGATCCATGAACCAACACTACCGAATTTGAAGAAATTAAGATTTAGCTATAGCTCCCATATACGTGTTTCGTCCGATTTGGCCCTTTAGTCCTGTAGAAGCTGTATTTTACATCCAATCATTTTGAAATTTAGAATGGTAGAGTTTCTTGATCCATGAACCAACACTACCGAGTTTGAAGAAAATCGGTTGAGATTTAGCTATAGCTCCCATATATATGTTTCGTCCAATTTGGCCCTTTAGTCCTATAAAAGATGTATTTTACATCCAATCGTTTTGAAATTTAGAATTGTAGAGTTTCTTGATTCATGAACCCACATTGCCGAATTTGAAGAAAATCGGCAAAGATTTAGCTATAGCTCCTATATATATGTTTCATCCGATTTGGCTCTTTAGATCCAATAGTTTTTATACCCTACACCACACTGTGGTACAGGGTATTATTTAAGTATAAAATGTCCCAAAAGTAAATTTATGTAAACAATTTATACATGAATTACAAAATTTATATATCAGAGTTATTCAATATTACGAGAGTGGTGTAGGGTATTATATAGTCGGCACCGCCCGACTTTAGCCTTTCCTTACTGGTTTTGTTTACATTTAGATTCCACAGATTAATTTCTGTTAACATTAAGATTTTTGTTATACAATGTTAAACTACCTAAACTTAATATATATGAGACATGTACCCCTGTTCAGGAATAGGAAGTTTGTTTAGGAATTTTTATCTTTCAATAAAATTTTGAATGTTTGATATAATCAAAATGGAAACTTAAAACCTGAAGTAGTTTTCTTACGATGATGAGGTGAGCGAGATGTAATATCTTTTGCGTTTTGTCTTAGATATACATATTAATGCCACTAAGACCAAGCTTGCGATTGGGTTATGAGGCTGGAGCTCCAAAAACATCTGGAGAATCCGCATATAGGCATACGGCGACTGATATTTTTCTTTTCTTTCTAAATTCAACAACTGACAATATAGGGGCAATTAGCGTTTGGCCAGAAACTAGTCCATCCAAGTAGTTACTTTTAGTTTTGTGTTAATAATCGGGAGTCAACAATATTTTTTGTTTATGTCCTGGATTGTATAAATTTTGAGTTCAAAGAAGACGCGAACCCCCGTCTCGACTGCTTGCTAGCGTTTCAATGGCTCCCATAGTCTTTTTTGATATTCCTCCAACTTACCAATTAACATTTCCATCTATCCTACAATCCAAGTTCACAAGTTGATAATACTGCATCCATGGTAAGAAAAATTCCATAAATTGACCCATAAATATTTGTTGAACATTACACCCCACATTTTAACGAATTGGCCTGAAATTTGGTAATGACTTTATTTAAACCGAAAACCATTGTCATGCGATCCATGGTGGATGGTTATAAGATTCGGCATGGCCGAACATAACGCCGCTTTCATTTGTTTATTATATGTTTGTTTTGGAAACAGAAGTTGTAACACCTAAAAATACTGGAGCTAGACGCACTTTAAAGTGTACCGATCGACTTAGTATCGTTAGACGAGTCGATTTATCCATTTAAAGTTGTTCGTTAGGTACGGGTCACATTTCCACTCAGATCTTGCTGATATTTGGCAATAAGTACTCTTTCACACAAGGGAAGAAATTGCTCAAAATTGGTTCAGATTTAGATATAGGCCCCATATATATTTTTTCCGAATTGGACTTTTAGTGTTACAGTAGCTAGCTTTTATATCCAATCACTTTGAAGTTAAGGACCCACATTCCAAATTTGAATAAAATCTGTTTAGATTTAGATATAGATGTAGCTCTCCTATATATGTACCTTCGATCTGGCATCTAAATACATACATACCTATACATACCTAACCTAACCTAAATACATAAAATAAAGTAATGAAAAGTTATGACCACTGGACGTTATATTTTCAAATAAAGATCCGATTTTTGTAAATTTTTTTTGGAAATAAGTATAAATATATATAACTGCAAGTGGTCGTAACTATTTGTACTATTGGGTATATCGAACCATTTTCGTCATATAGGAAATGTTATTGCCCATCCAGGCATGTTGATACGGATGAAATCGGTACATATAGTGCTCCGATATTTACAAAAGACTAGCACACGGTAAGGGAAACAATGAAAAATTCAATTTTCAATTGCAGAATTTGCGGTAACTATATGAGATAAGTCTTAGATGTAAAAGTTTTTTTTGTAGACCTCAGTTAGTAGAATACACAAATCGGAATTTTATAAATCGGAAGAGAAACACGAGTTACACGCGCTTGAACATTATCTTCATCCGATGTGGGCAACTTTGAGGCCCTCTAGCTCCGTCCCTATCTGACAAAAGCGGCCCATATGTACAACTTAACTTCTCCAGCTCCTCTTCATCTACCATGGTTCGGTTGTTTGGTTAAGAATTATTTCCCCTTTTTGAATTCGTACCACTTCGCAGTGTTTTGCAAAAACAGACGAAAATTGCAGACTAGTCTTGGTATTTCGTCCATAACTTTTACAAATATTGAGTCTCCCAATAACTTAATTTTTTACTGCTCTGGATTTGTATTCTGCAAAAAAAAACCAAAAAAGTTTGGAAATTTTTTTTTTTTTTAATTTCCAAAAGATTTTTTTGCAAAAATTGGCGCATTGTGCTCTCTTTAAAACAAGATTTGCTAAAATCGGTTCAGCCGTTCGAGAGCAATTACAAAATTCCTAAAACACAAAAACTCACTTTTTTAATTATTTCAAAACTTAAAATGGCATTAAGTTTTTTCAAAAAAAAATAAATTTTTAAGTAAAATTATAGCGAGATCTCTCTTTTTTACCTATTTGTAACGGCTTATAAACATTATATCCAAAAGTAAACTTTATAGGTCGATATTAAATATTTTGACCCATACACTGCATTGTGGTTGGAAGATCTGTTAGCGTTCAGATCAAATTGGTAGTCTTCTTTATAAAGATGCAATTATTGATGCCGTTAGACTTCTTCTTGTTATACCCTCATTTTAGTGGAGGGTATATAATATATGCTACGGACCAAAAGTGTAACACATCGAAGGAGTTCCTAAGACCCCAGGTATGTTCGGCGGAAATCTGTTTAAGCACATTTAAGTCATTCGAGCAATGTTCGTCTGTCTGTCTGTCCGTCCGTCTGCGGTTATCTTAATACCTCCCTCTTAAATGGTAAAAATTAGTGAAATATTGATTCCCTAATAACTTATATAGTACTTATCCGAATCTTCTGTAATTCCACACATAGTAATAATTTATCTGTCGCTCAGATTGAAAAAAATGGGCAAAGTGGCATAGCCCCTCCCACACAACGACACCATTTTATACCAACAGTTAACTGCTAATAACTTTAATACCAGTGGATATAAATATTTTAAATATTGTTCAGTGTAATGTTTTTATAAACGGTTTTCCATTAAGGACATAACAATTTTATATATTAACAAAACACATAATATTTAAGATATAGATTTAAAATTTAGTCCAGGTGTAGTGCAAATGTTACATTTTAACAATGATATTCGATTTCGGTCATATGACCACCACGAGCCCGTCTACAGCGATCTATTCTTTGGACCCAATTTTCCACCACTCTTGCACACATTTCGACCGGAACGTTGGCAATTTCGCGTTGGATGTCGTCTCTGAGACATTTTGTCCGTCTAAAGTTGTTAGCTTGTTGGCATAGACCAATGACTTTATCTGACCCCATAAAAAGAAATCCAATCCAAAATCGACTGGACCATTTATCGAGATAACACGTTCACCGAATTTGCCTTTCTATAAATCGATTGTAACGCGTGTGGCTAGTGGCACCGTCTTGTTGAAACCACATATCGGCGATGTCAAGCTCATCCAATTCTGACCAAAAAATAATTTTGTAACATGGCGCGATAGCGCTCTCCATTGACGGTAACATGACGACTGATTTCATCGACGAAAAAATACGGCCCAATCAAACCTCCGGGATGAACACCACACAGTAATTTTTTGCGGATGAAACTGTATCTCTTGAAGCACATGTGGGTTTGTTGCTGTCCAATAACGCATATTTAATTTATTGTCAAAATCAGGGCTGTGGAGTCGGAGTCGGCGTTGTTTATGCAAATTTCATGAAATTATACTTTCAAATGCATAAATTTTAATATTTTTTTATTTATTTTGTATAAATATGTTTATGTACATACATATCAAATTTTTGATCGCTAAAATAGTTGAATTAGACCATTTTGCAAAATTCATCCCGGAGTCGACCATCTCGGGGTCGACTCCGACTGCGACTCCGGCTACGACTCCAAGATCAATTTTGTAAAATGTACTGAATCAGTTCTATTCCAGACTAAACATATTCATTCATATATATGTCTATTCATATATTTATACAAAATACTTTAAAAATATACAATGTATTTATTGGAAAGTATAATTTCATGAAAGCAGCAAAAACAACACCGACTTCGACTCCACAGCCCTGGTCAAAATCACTTAGCAAGAAATGAGCTTCATCGCGGAAGATGATTTTTCAATGAAATTGTGGATTTAAGTTGCGACCGCCGACTCAGAATTTCGGTAGTAGTTTTTAATGATTTCCAAACCGTGATGAAAATTAAGAATATCTTCTCATAAGACGGAACACAAAGCACTTAACAAACCAATTGAGCAAAAAACCGCACTCGCAGCTCACTGCACTTTGACGGGGCACAAGCCGAACTTCAACGAAGTTGAAATAATAGCAGAGGAGAGAAACTATGCGAGACGATTGACACTAGAGATGTTACATATCACTGACGTCACAGCGGAGAAGAGACTCAATTACAAGAGAGACACTGACGGATGCGCTAAAATCTATAGACATACAATTGACAAGCATAGACGAAAACATAATCAGTAACAAAAAGCTTCAACAAGTGAACAGTGTTTCGCAACATAAATGTAACTTTGTTATCTATGTATGTAAAAGAAAAATTGTTTGCTTCTTTGTTTTTGTAATAATACAGATCCCTGAAGATGACCAGCGATGTTGGTCGAAATATTGGAATAAAATCACAATAAACAAATAAAAGCTAGTTTTTCTTTTATTTGTATGACCTGCAGCCTAACAAAATACAACAAAATAACAACATAGAAGGTCAACGATACACAAATCAACATTCAAACGGAAGGCACGCCGAAAAAGAGATCAATATGACTCTTTACAGAACAATCAAACAGAGATATGACAGCAACACAAATAAAATTATCAAAAGATATTCAAAACATAACCAACAACTTGGGAAGCTTAAAACATCAGTATCATTTCTAATAAAATGTAAGGATGCCGGTGTAATACCTAACTTCATACAAAACACTACCAAAACCACATACAACATTTTCAAAACCTACAACAAAATACCGCCAAATACAGAAAACACATTACAAAAACACTTGTACAACTTTCACATGATCATACTGAGACTTCTTATACAACAAAAACACATGCAAATAATCACGAACGGAAAACTCTTAAATACAACAAAACAGAAACTAGACAGCATTCTAGACAAAAGAGACATTGAATTATTCATATTGAGTGAGAAAACACTGTACGAAAGCCAAATAAACAGTAACAAAACAAAACAGATCAAAAAGCTAAACAAAATCAAAGAACAGACGGAGAAAAAACTCAACATTAAAACAACACTCAGTGGTTCGTAAATACGACCAACAAGACTATTCCAACAAACACACAATGGTTAGTCTCACTGGGACCGAAACATGCATTACCAAATACAACAACAACGTTCCCACTATTCAAGTGTATTGCTGAGGGCGAGGAGTGCATACAAACAATAACTAACAGAGATGAACAAGAGATCTCAAGAGCGAAACTAGTATCATTAATAGACAACCACATATACACAAACAAACTTTGCCAGTTTGACAGATTCATTCTTAACACAGTGGGACAAACAAGAAAATATTTAAACGAAAATAGGGATATATTGATTTTGACTGCGGACAAAGGTGGTAAAACAGTGGCCATGGACAAAGAAGACTATACTTCAAAAATTAATGGTATTATAATGGACATGTGTACATACAAACGCTTAAAAAAGGATCCTAAGTCAACCCTACAGAATAAAAACAACAGTCTTGTGGCAAAATTATTAAATGGAATGCACATAGACACCTCGCAAGGAAATAAAATGATAAACAAAATCGCCATGGCACCCAGAACATATGGACTGCCTAAAATACATAAAGAGGGAATACCATTACGACCCATATGCTCTTCCATCAATGCCCCGGGATACGAGCTTTGTAAACATTTGGTAGATATCTTGAAAAATGTGACAAAAGATTCCAAGTACAATGTAAAAGATGCTTTAGACTTTAGGAATAAAATAGTGGATCAGAGAATAGATGATGACGAAATTTTAATTTCTTTCGACGTAGTTTCACTATTTCCAAGCATCCCAACTAACTTAGCATTAAAAATAATCGAAAAGAAATGGAACATTGTGGAAAAATATACATCAATACCAATACAACTATTTATGGAACTATTAACTTTGTGCATCAAGGAAACGAGGTACTTTAAGCACGATGACAAAATATTTGAACAGAGGAAAGGAATGCCGATGGGTTCCCCCGCATCACCTGTAATTGCGGACATAGTAATGGAGGAATTACTGGAAATATCACTAGAACCTATATTACAAAAACCACGACACTTAACAAAATACGTAGATGACATATTTTGCATCATCAAGAAAGACAACATAAACAACATATTGAATGCACTAAATTCTTATCACAAACAAATACAATTCACCATGGAAGAGGAAAGCGATAACAAACTACCATATCTGGACACTGTAGTCATCAGAAAAGGCAACGTACTTAAAATAGATTGGTATCAGAAACCAACGGCCTCCGGAAGATTACTAAATTATAATTCAAAACACCCCAGACGCACAATTATAAATACAGCGACGAACTTCATCAATAGAGTTCTAAAAATTAGTGATAAAGAATATCATCAGAAAAACAAACGGAGAATAAGCGAAATTCTTTCAACGAATGACTTCCCGAAGAAAACAATAAACAATTTAATAGCCCGCTCTGCACGTCTTCGTGGAAAGGATAACAAAGAAAGACAACCCAAAATTTACAAATCAATGACATATGTCCCAGGGTACTCCGAGCGCTTAAAATGCTCGGATATTTATAATAAAGAGGAATACGAACTAGCCCAAAAATCCCATAATACTCTAGCAAGCTTATTTAGTCAGACAAAATGTAGAATTAAGAAGGATGAAAAGGCAAATGTGGTATACAAAATTACATGCAACGGTGACGATTCCAACATATGCCAAAAGGTATATGTTGGTACAACAAAAACTAAACTAAAAACAAGAATATCTTCTCATAAGACGGAACACAAAGCACTTAACAAACCAATTGAGCAAAAAACCGCACTCGCAGCTCGCTGCACTTTGACGGGGCACAAGCCGAACTTCAACGAAGTTGAAATAATAGCAGAGGAGAGAAACTATGCGAGACGATTGACACTAGAGATGTTACATATCACTGACGTCACAGCGGAGAAGAGACTCAATTACAAGAGAGACACTGACGGATGCGCTAAAATCTATAGACATACAATTGACAAGCATAGACGAAAACATAATCAATAACAAAAAGCTTCAACAAGTGAACAGTGTTTCGCAACATAAATGTAACTTTGTTATCTATGTATGTAAAAGAAAAATTGTTTGCTTCTTTGTTTTATAATATATTGATAAAAATTTGGTGTTTTATTGTAATAATACAGATCCCTGAAGATGACCAGCGATGTTGGTCGAAATATTGCAATAAATTCACAATAAACAAATAAAAGCTAGTTTTTCTTTTATTTGTATGACCTGCAGCCTAACAAAATACAACAAAATAACAACATAGAAGGTCAACGATACACAAATCAACAATTATGAAAGATTATTAAAAATGTTTGAGGGTGCGTTGACATAAAGATACGAAATTGGTATGTCCCTATTGGAAAACCCGGTAGTACCTAAAGTCCGGTAAAAATAGGCATTATTGCCACGCGCCTTTTGGTACCTCTCACACAAAATCCAAATCATAACAACATTGAGTAACTTTATTGAAGTAGTCCATATGAAAACTCGCAAATTATCTTTAAATACGAGTACATCTTATTAATATTATAAAACCGTTTGTTTGTTGGTAACAGCATTATGCCTAAACGGCTGCACCGATTTGGTGGAAAGATATACCAATGCCTGGGAAGTGTCGTAGTCTACCTTCATTTTCCGGCAAGTGATTTTCCATAACTTTTTTTCCAATTCATTAAATTTTTTTATTGAATCTTTAATTATTATACAATGAAAATAACAATAAGTGGACAAATCTTAACCTAAAATACTATTCTCTGGGTTATTGACATTGCGAATAAACCATTGAGACTTTACACGATTTTATACTTTAACAAAAAGGATAACATTTCAAATTTAAGAATTCATAATTTCATTTCATTTTTGATTTTGATTGATTAGTTTTAATTTAAATCATGTCCAGCGCATCTCTCCTTCTAAGGCGGTTATGACCTTCAAAATTTAGTAGTTCTCGAGCCAGAATGTTTGGATGATTGAATAGTTTACCCACGTAACACCGGCAATATTTTCAATTTCCTCTTTTACTGTTGGCATGTTGAGATCCTTATGGATGTTAGCGTTTCTTATATACCATGGTGCACCTGTAATTAAACGAAGAATATTCGATTGTCTTCTTTGTAATTTGCATACATTTGAAGCGCACGCTGTACCTCAGAGCTGGATACCATATGTCCAAATTGGCTTCAATACCGTTTTGTATAAAAGAACTTTATACTCTGGATCTAGGGCAGATATTTAGCTGATAAGCCACAGTTGATTAGTTTTGCGTTTTATTTGAGTTACTTTAGAGTCTATGTGGCGCGACCACGCCAAACGCCGATCTAAATGGATTCCAAGGTATTTTAGATGATCCTTTTGGGGAATCTGTGAATTGAAAATAGAAATTGGAGGACTTGTATCCCTTTGCAAGGTAAAAGTAACATGAGTACACTTTGAGGCATTCACCATTGTTCTCCATTTTTTAACCATTCTTCTAGGATTCGGACATGAGACTGCAGTTGATCGGACGCAACTGAAGGGTTTTTGTGAGTACTGACGAAAGCAGTATCGTCCGCAAAAGTAGACGTGTGCGTAAAGTTGGTTATGGGCATATATGCCGTAAAAATAACGTTCAGTATAGGGCCAAGAATGCTCCCCTGTGGGACACCGGCACTTATTTTCTTAGGGCTAGAAAAAATGTCACTTGATTTAACTTGAAAAGACCGGTTAGTCAAATAACTCCTGAACAGTTTATGCGTGTTGATTGGCAGAAGGTCGCATATTTTGTACAAAAGTCCTTCGTGCCAGACTTTGTCAAATGCTTGGTAAATATCTATGAATAACGCCGAACAGTATTCTTTATTCTCAAAAGCTCTTTTGATGCAGGTTACGATACGGTGTACCTGTTCTATAGTATTATGACTTTTTCTAAAACCAAATTGATGGTCAGGTATAATATTTTTGAAAGTATCGATAGTAAGCTTTTAGGGCGATAGGATTTGACTTGAGTTGGATCTTTGCCTGGTTTCGGTATCATCACGATTTCAGACCTCTTCCAAGATAGGGGGAAGTAACCTACACGGAGAATTGCATAGAATAAAAATAACACAATTTTCAAGGCTGAAAAAGGAAGTTCTTTAATCATTTTCGCTGTTATACCATCTCCTCCGGGCGATTTCTTTAATTTTAGTTCTTTGACAGATTTTTCAACATCCTTTATTCTAAGCTTGATTGGGCCAGGAATTATATCATCTATCACGGGCTGATAGATTGGGCGAGGAATTAAATCATCTATTACGGGCGGATAGATTGGGCGTGGAGTTATGTCGTCTATCACGGGCGGATATATTAGGCGAGAAGTTATGTCATCTATCACGGGCTGATAGATTGGGTGAGGAATTATATCATCTATCACGGGCGGATAGATTGGGCGAGGAATTATGTCGTTTATCACGGGCGGATAGTGTGGGCGAGGAATTATATCTATCACGGGCGGATAGATTTCAGATGTATCACTGTTGGGTGTAAAAACGGACTCGAGGTAGTTTGCGAATGCATTTACTTTCTCTTCTGTGCTTTTTGCCCAGTTCCCATTTTCAAGGCGAATTGGGGATTCATGCGCAACAGGGCCTCGCATATTTTTTGTGAACTTCCAGAGACTATAATCTGTTTTCTGGGTTGGATCCAGAGATTGCAATTTTTTTTAGATCACTTTCCTCGGCTGATTTTATGACTGATTTCAATCTCTTCTTGCAATTTCTTAGTTTTTTTCTCAGTGCTGGGGAGCGATATTGTTGCCACTATCTTCTTACGCTTGGATTATTTGAGTTATCTCTTTTGAATGCGCTTTTTCGAGTAGCCACTTTAACAGCACTGTTTCCAACGTCTGTGAATAGGTTTACCGCGGCTTCAATTTCATCCGTTGTACGTAACGATACACCATCGGATAGGTGTGAGCTAACGTATTTTTATATTTTATCCAGTTGGTATACTTATTGGGCAAATTGTCACACCCATTTTCATGATTGTTGTAAAGCAGTGTCAAAATAGTAGGCGAATGATCCGATGATAGATCAAGTGATGGACATAGAGATAATTGTTCACGCCTTATATTTATACCCTACACCACACTGTGGTACAGGGTATTATGACTTTGTGCATTTGTTTGTAACACCCAAAAGGAGAAGAGATAGACCCATTGTTTATTATACCGATCGACTTGTAATCACTTTCTGAGTCGATTTAACTATGTCCGTCTGTCTGTTTGTCTGTCCGTCTGTCTGTCTGTCCGTCTGTCTGTAGACGTATTCTTGTAATCAAAGTACAGGTCGCAATTATGGTCCGATCTCAACGAACCTTTGCACATATCTTTTTTATGAACCAACATAGCCGAATTTGATGAAAATCGGTTAAGATTTAGCTATAGCTCCCATATATATGTTTCGTCCGATTTGGCCCTTTAGTCCAATAGAAGCTGTATTTTACATCCGATCGTTTTGAAATTTAGAATGGTAGAGTTTCTTGATCCATGAACCAACATTGCCGAATTTGAAGAAAATCGGTGCAGATTTAGATATAGCTCCCATATATATCTTTCGTCCGATTTGGTCCTTTAGTCCTATAGAAGCTGTATTTGACATCCGATCGTTTTGAAATTTAGAATGGTTGAGTTTCTTGATCCATGAACCAACATTGCTAAATTTGAAGAAAATCCGTTAAGATTTAGCTATAGCTCCCATATATATGTTTCGTCCGATTTGGCCCTTTAGTCCTATAGAAGCTGTATTTTACATCCGATCGTTTTGAAATTTAGAATGATAGAGTTTCTTGATCCATGAACCAACATTGCCGAATTTGAAGAAAATCGGTTAAGATTTAGCTATAGCTCCCATATATATGTTTCGTCCGATTTGGCCCTTTAGTCCTATAAAAGCTGTATTTTACACCCAATCGTGTTGAAATTTAGAATGGTAGAGTTTCTTGATCCATGAACCAACACTACCGAATTTGAAGAAAATCGGTTAAGATTTAGCTATAGCTCCCATATATATGTTTCATCCGATTTGGCTCTTTAGATCCAATCGTTTTTATACCCTACACCACACTGTGGTACAGGGTATTATTTAAGTATAAAATGTCCTAAAAGTAAATTATGTAAACAATTTATACATGAATTACAAAATTTATATATCAGAGTTATTCAAAATTACGAGAGTGGTGTAGGGTATTATATAGTCGGCACCGCCCGACTTTAGCCTTTCCTTACTGGTTTTTCTATTGAGTTTTCGAGGGGAAATTGAGGGGGTAACGAATTACCATTTCTTGTCATACGGGCGTATGACATATTTGGATGAATTGTGTTCTTTGGGATTCGGTTTACGTTTGGGTCGCTAGAACTAGAATTTTCCGTAGGAGATACGGTTCTTAAGCCTGGGAAAGGCGATGGAATATAGGTAGCATATATTGGAGTTGTATTAACATTGTTTGTTTTTTTCATGTGCTTATAGACAAGACAACCCCTGTAGTTTGCTGTATGGTTCTCACCGCAGTTGCAACATTTCTTTACGCCAGTATCTGTTCTAGGATGGGGACAGTCGACGGACTTGTGCACATCGAAACATCTGACACAAACGGCCGGTAATTTACAGTATGCCTTGGTGTGTCCAAATTCTTGACAATTTGTATTTACATTGGGGAGGATCGGCTCGTTTTAAAGCTTCCTCAACTCGAATTCTACGGTTGCACAAATATCTCA
Source organism: Eudasyphora cyanicolor (assembly GCA_963930755.1). Lineage (NCBI taxonomy): Eukaryota > Metazoa > Arthropoda > Insecta > Diptera > Muscidae > Eudasyphora > Eudasyphora cyanicolor. The sequence continues at coordinate 101,375,987 of OZ005737.1, forward strand.
GGTCGTAAACAGGATGAGGTGCGCCTTTTTTCTTTATTTGCGGAGAATCAAATGTTAGTTCAACCTTAAACATGGGCTGAGGAATTTTCTTTTTATTTATAATGTTTATTATGGATTTAACTTCGTAACCCTCTTTAGCAAGTTCATCGATTATTTCAGCTGTTGAAACTGTACTATCAATACCTTTAATTACTACCACAAGACCTTTCGAACTCTTAAGCTGGTAAGTGTAGTAATTCCTTTTTTAGATCGATTCTAGATCGAGCAACCCAACCTCCTTTCTATAAAACACTTCGGTGTATATCTGAATTTTAGTTTCGTATACATTGCCTCTACGAAGTGAAGCAACATAGAAGTTTTCTTTGCCTAATAGCTGGGACAGCTTATTTACCAAAGTGTTTAGGGTTTAGGTTAGGTTGGCAGCCGTATTTTTTTATACCCTACACCACACTGTGGTACAGGGTATTATGACTTTGTGCATTTGTTTGTAACACCCAAAAGGAGAAGAGATAGATCCATTGTTTATTATACCGATCGACTTGTAATCACTTTCTAAGTCGATTTAGCTATGTCCGTCTGTCTGTAGATGTGTTGTTGTAATCAAAGTACAGGTCGCAATTATGACCCGATCTTGACGAAACTTTACACATATCTTTTTTATGGCCCAAGGACGTTTCCTATTTAATTTGGTTAAAATCGGTTCAGATTTGGATATAGCCCCCATATATACGTTACCCCCGATTTCACATGTAAGCGCCGTAAAAAATTTATTTTATAACCGATCAGTGTGAAATTCAGCAGAAAGAGGTGTCTTATTATACGAATGAACGCTGTTAAATTTGGAAGAAATCGCTTCAGATTTAGATATAGACCCATATATACGTTACCCCCGATTTCACATGTAAGCGCCGTAAAAAATTTATTTTATAACCGATCAGTGTGAAATTCGGCAGAAAGAGGTTTCTTATTACATGAAGGAATACTGCCAAATTCGGAGAAAATCGGTTCAGATTTAGATATAGCCCCCATATATATGTTACACCCGATTTTATATGTAAGCGCTGTAAAAAGTGTATTTTTAATCCGATCAGTACGAAATTCGGCAGAAAGAGGTTTCTTATTACATGAATTAATACTGGCAAATTTGAGGGAAATCGGTTGAGATTTAGATATAGCCCACATATATATGTTACCCCCGATTTGACATGTAAGCGCAGTAGAAACTGTATTTTATATCCGATCGGTAAAAAAATTGGCAGAAAGAGGTTTCTCATTACATGAATTAACGCTGCCAATTTTGAGGGAAATCGGTTCAGATTTAGATATATCCCCCATATATAAGTTACCCCGATTTGACATGTAAGCCCTGTAAAATTGTTATTTTATACACGATCAGTGACTGTATTTTATATCCGATCAGAACGAAATTTGACAGAAAGAGGTCTGTTTACATGAATGAGTATTCAGGGAAATCCGTTCAGATTTATATATAACCTCCATATATATGTTCCTCCTGATTTGGTATCAAAGCGCTATATAAGTTGTACATTACTTCCGATCATTTAAATTTTCCAGAAAAATGTTTCTCAATTTAGGAACGAATATTGCTAAATTTAGCGATTATCGGTTTAGAATTAGATAATATGTTCCTACCCATTTACCAATTATTCCAAATAATTATCGCAATGACCCTTATCGCATTGTTAGGGAGGTGTACGGTATTATATAGTCGGCCCCGCCCGACTTTCTGCCTTTCCTTACTGGTTTACAAGCTCACATAGACCAGTTTAGGTCCCTAGTGTTACCAGTTTGATATATAAATTTATCGATAGTACGAATATCAGTACTGGAAAGATCTGTTAGGCTGCCTAAAAAGGCCGACCCCTGTATGTCCAGTCGTCGTTTACTCAAAGCGGGACAGTCGCAAAGCAAGTGCTCAATGCTCTCCACTTCTTCCTCATCCCCACAGCTTCGGCAGAAGTCATTGTAGTCAATACCCAATCTTTTGGCGTGTTCGCCGATTAAGCAGTGTCCCGTCAGAAATTGTACTAACGTAGACAATCGTTTCCTCTCTAGTGCGAGGAGATATTTTGACCTTCCCAGGTCATACCTTGGCCAGATTTGTCTAGCTACCCTGCAGGTGCCGATTTCTGTCCATCTTTCGTTGGACTGCCTGATTGCCTCTTGCCTAAGCCAAAGCTTGCACGTGGATAGTGGCGCACCAATATATGCAAATTCTTCGAGAATTTGTAATGTCGTTCCTTTCCTAGCAAGTTCATCGGCTTTGCAGTTCCCCGGGATATCCCTATGCCCAGGCACCCATATGAGGTGTATATTAAACTGCTCAGCCATCTCGTTAAGAGATCTGCGGCAGTCGAGGGCTGTTTGTGAATTTAGGGATGTTGCCTCCAGAGAATTGATGGCAGCCTGGCTGTCCGAGTAAATGACAACGCCAGTGTTGGTTACTATGTTGCGACTCAGCCACTTGGCGACTTCCCATATTGCCATTATTTCGACTTGATAGGCACTGCAGGTATCTGGTAGTCTGTGAGCTATATCCAGACTAAGTTCTCCACAGTGTACTCCGAAGCCAACCTTTTCATCAAGCTTCGAACCATCCGTGTAAAAATGGAGATGGTTTCTATTACCTGGTATTCTGCCGACCCATTCATCTCTGGCGGGAATCATAGTGATGTAATTTCTCTCGAAGGTGTACACAGTTGGTATATAGTCCACTCGGTCGGTTACCATAGCACTACACTTTGATATCCTCATGTGACCATAGTTCTTGTACCTCCACATTGATAGGCAGTTTAATCTTATTGCCGCTTTGGTTGCAACTTCTCTCGCCACAATATTAATCGGCAGTATATGGAGTAGGGCTTGTAGAGACTCGGTCGCTGTAGTCCTTAAGGCTCCGCTTATGCTCAGGCAGGCAGTTCTCTGAACCTTTGTTAGTAGGTTGGTGACGGTTAGTTTGTCAGTTGCCGTCCACCATACCACAATACCGTATAACAGTATTGGACGAACTACTGCTATATATATCCAGTGGACGATTTTAGGAGAGAGTCCCCACCGCGACCCTACAGCCTTTTTGCAGGAATATAAGGCGACGTTGGCCTTCCTTACACGTTCCAATACGTTAAGTCTAAATAACATTTTCCTATCTAGAATTATTCCTAAAAATTTTGTACTTTCAGAAAAGACTAGATCTGTTCCATTTATCCGAGGTGGAGGGTCCACATGTGGGACAACTTGTTAGTTGTTTGTTCCACAGGAAAAGTGAAGGTGGTTTGGGTAGTTTCATTTGTTTCTTCATTATTTTCCTCAGAGCTGAGGTGGTCAAATCGGTTCGAACTTACCGCATTCATTACCTTGGGAACTTCGGGATCTGGTTCCTTATGATGAGACCTTGCACTTGCTTTTCGTTTTGTCACTAAAATATATCTATCTGTGCCAGTTTGTATTTTATCATCTTTGCCCGTTGTAATGTTTGGATTTGTACCTTTGGGGATTTGTACCTGTTGCTGTGGCAAAACTATTTCCATTCGGATTAGCTACTGAACTTGAAAGCATACTTTTAGGCACTACGTTATTTTGAATTGTATTTGTCAAGGTAAGTACAGACGATTTGCAGATCGGACAACATTGCCAGAAAAATGGCGGAAAGATGCAACCCTGTGAATTTACAACCGTGTGAACATACAATTTTTTTTGCAACGTTAGCAGAAAAGTCATTGCGAGATAATTTGTTGATTGTTATATGTTCGAAGTTTATGCATTTCTCCCATTAAGACTTAAGGCCCACTTAGGCAAACTTAACCGTAACGCCCCCGTAGCGTAACGAATCAGCTGATTCAATCTGTCATATGGAAATCAGTGTAAACGATTAGCCAACGGAAACGTAAACGGACGGCTGAATCTGTTGAAATCAGAATTGGATGTTGCGTTTACGTACAATTTGACAACAGCTGATACTACATGTTGTTTACAATTACAATTGTATGTTCACCGAGAAAAGTAAAGAAAATAATTTATTAATTATTTATTGTTTAAAAGTGCAAATAAACATGAAAGACGAATATTTGATTTCACTGGTGCAGTCGCACGAGCATTTATACAATAAATATAATCCAGCATATAGGATAGGAAGCTTGGAAGCAAATTGGAAGATCGCGGCTGACTCCATTAAAAATTAAATTTATAATCCGCTTCAGGATTCTTTTGACGACAGTACGAGACAATACTCGATATGTGTGACCTTGGTACCAGTACACATAATGGAGCCAAAAACTGGTGTGATAGTGACAGTGGGCGTGGCACCGCACATACAACCTAAAATTCAAATAAGAAATATTTCGAATACTATTGGAGCAAAATTCTCGAAATTTGGTATGTGTGACCTTGGTGCCATTACGCGTTATGTAGCTGAAAACTGGGGTGATAGTGACAGTGGACGTGGCATCGCCCACACAACCTAAAATTCATATATGAAATATTTTGAGTGCTATTGCAGTAAAATTCTCGAAATTTAGTATGTGTGACCTTGGTACCAGTACGCGTCACAGGACTAAAAACGGGGAAACCGTGAAAGTGGGCGTGGCACCGCCCACACAACCTAAAATTCAAATATGAAATATTTCGAATACTATGGCAGCAAAATTCTCAAAATTGGGTATGTGTGACCTTTGTGCCAGTACGCGTTATGTAGCTGAAATCTAGGGTGATAGTGTTAGTTGGCGTAACATCACGAGTATATTACGAGTATTATTGCGGTAAGAGTCTCCAAATTTGGTATATGGGACATTGGTACCAGTGCCTTGGTAGCAGTACGCGTGTTGGAGCCTAAACTACCAGAAATTCAGAAGTGCAATATTTTGATTGCAATTGGACCAAAATTCTCGAAATTTGGTATGTGGAACCAGATCGAGTGCTGGAGCAAGAAATCGGCGTAATAGTAACAGTGGGCGTGGCACCGCCCACACAACCTGAAATGTGAATCATGACATATTAATATATAATATTACATGCACTATTGCAGCTAGCCTGTAAAATGGGTGTGTAACCTTCGAACCACAACCAGAACGTTGGAACGTTTCGCGTTGGATGTTGTCTCTAAGCTCGTCTAAGGTTGTTGACGTAGACCAAGGATATTCCTGAGGGGAAACGCCGCATCGCCAATAAAAAATTAGGAAAGGCTTCAGAGGATGCTGACGATAATGGTTTACTAGGAGGTACAAGTACTGTATCTAAAATAACTGATTGGCCAAACGGAGAGTACTGGAATATAGCTGTATTTAATTTAAGTTAAGAAATGGAAATTGTTTGTATTTAAATAGGTTATAAATAAATTGAAGTTTAATGTACATCCCCATCGTGTTGGCTGCCATAACTTCCAACATTAACTGATATGTATGTATAGTTAGCATCGCAGATTCCCACACAATTCGGCATATCCCACATTCGTTGAAAATCATTGGTAATGTATTTGTACACGCTGAAAAAAAAATCGCTTCTGTAGTATATTGTCCCAAACATATTCGGCTTGAAACATATATATGTTTAGGGTACACTCTAAACATATAATATTGGGTACATACAAAAAGTATATACTTTTGGGAAAATGTTATTGTAAACAAATCCTTGCTTACAGACCAATATGTTTTTATTTGGGACTATCATTTCCGAAACAAATATTTATTTGCACTTAAGAATTCAGAAAATACGTCAATTGCGTGAAATTTTTACTAATTCAAAGTAATTTTTTAGAAAATTTTAATGTTCGTAAAAATAATAAATAATAATAATTGAAATCGTATAATCTTGAATCAAAATAAATTACATGGTGGATGGACAAGAAATGATGACTTGGAAATCTAACTCAGAAATTTGAAATTATTGATTTAAGGAGAAGTTAACGCTGCATATGGCATTGTAACTGGGAGGTACAATTCGAAACTAAGGAAAAATTTAACCTGAAATTTCAAAATGTCAGAAAAAGTTTTGAAAATCTGTTTTAAATAAAAAATATGTTGATACATTCCTAAACAATAATTTTATTTGTATTTAAACACATATTTTATTTGAGAAATTTAGTTTGCAAATATATTTTGTTGTAATATATTAATATATGCGTTGCAAATATATTTTGTTGATTTTCAAATAAAATTTATTTTTTCAGAAATATATAATATTTAAAAAATTGTGTTACAAATATATTTCCTTTCGATTAAAATATATCAACAAACGCTGTTTTGCCCCGTGTACTGCTGTGTAGTTTGTTCACTTAAATAAATCGGCGAAAGCAAGCGCCACAAAACTTCACTGCATTCTAAAATAATATTTCGAATTGTTGTTTTCCCCATCTTGTGACTCCACCCCAAATATTTACAATTTTAAATAATATAATGTTAATATTTCCCATCTTGGAATCATAGGATAAAGCAATATTTGACATACAGTGGTGTTATTGCTAGTCTCTCTGCCGGTCTAATCCGTTGCTTTGGCGTAGTTAACTCATAGTTTATTAATGTTAATAACAAATTAAAAACTGCCATAGGCATTCTAGTGTCCGGCTTTCGCCCAGTCATTGTTTATAGGACGTCCACCCCATCTTCTTATCCGGCGATATTTGCTTGATTACTTTTATTGTAAATTCTGCACAGATTTAAAAAACACAAATTTATAAATATTATTTTTAACTTCATTTTTAATAAATCTAAATAAATAGAAATCGCGGCTTTTTAGTTTACTTATGTGTTGTTGTTGTCAGAACATATGACTCGTTTTCTCAACGTTGGCTAATCGCTCAAACGGCCAACGTTACGGCAACGGTAAAGATAAATTACGGTTACGTATGCCTATCCCGGCCTTTAACCGCTTCTCAACGGAGGGAGTGAGAGACATGCACGAATATTTGTTTTTGTAAATTTCCTTTGTTTATTTATGAACAGCCAACACAGCAAGCACTATGATTTTTAACTTGATTATTTTTCTTGCAAAAAGTTACACTTTAGCACAGAATTATAACCAATTCACTTGTTAACAGCGTCCAACTCGCTTTATATGCTTTAGCAGGGTTAATCCCAAAGAAAATAATTTTTTAATAGAATTATTGTGAGAGCCACTATAAACACGTCTGTACGCAATATATTTATGTTCCACCTATATATTTATGTTCCACCTTCACTTGAGAGCTGAAATTGGCACATGCATAGACAGGAATGTTTAAAAAACCCCGAGCTACACATGTAGACATTTTTCGGAATGTAGTAAGTGCTTCCGATTTTAAAAAATTTCGTATAGCTTTTGTCCTTCCATGAGCCTCTTGTCAGAGACATTTTTTTGTGAAATTAAGTGCGAAAATGAGGAATCATTTTTTAAAGACATTTTTTGAGAAATATTTGCTACCCGATTTTACCAGACAAAATTAAGTTTAATGATTTATTGATGTTTAACAAGGATATTATCCTGGCTTTATACCATCTTTGCCTCTATTATGTATTATAGAATGATTTTTTTTTTAAAAAAACTGTACAATACAATACATTTACTTGACAGTTTAGCTCCTTGTATCGTGATTTCATGCATGCTACTGAATTCTTCAGATTCAGCTGTGATTATGCGGTTCAAAAGGCAGCTCTTATCAGAAAAGGCTTAAAGAAAACGAACAAAAAGTATTCCTTAATTCTGCTATTTCAGATCAAATAAAATCACATCAAGTAATGTATTTGCCAACACCGCTTGTACTAGAGACAGCTTAAGTCTCGTTGCGTACAAATGTTCCACATGTATGCAGCTCGTAAAGTTGTATGTATGCGTGTGTTTGATGTTTGGTTAAACCCTACATCAGTTGCGCCGTGCCAATGCGATTTGTTATTGTATTTTCGATTGTTTTACTTTAGCCTTTAAATAGTTATTGATTTTTAACAAGGATATTATCCTGGCTTTAGAATATCTTTGCCTTTATTATGTGTTATAGAATGCAAAATTCAAAAACGGTGTGTCAAATACAATTAATCTTCAACAAGGTTCAGCTGTGATTATTCGGTTAAAAAAACAGCTCTTATCAGGCTAGGTAAGGTTAAGAGTGGCATCCTGTAAACAGACTCACTTAGGCTTTACAGTCCATTGTGTTAACACAGGGACGTAAGGGAAAACATAAGTTATCAATAGCCTCTCCCGTTGAACCAATTTGATTGCTTTAAAAAGCTCAAAAGTTGGTGGATTCCAACATCATCCAAGTTAGCTAACTCCTCAAAGAAATAAGAGCCTAAGGTTTTATGCCGTATTCTAGAGAGAGCGGGCTACAGGCACATAAGGTGTTCTATTGACTCCTTCACCTCTTCGTCTCCACAGCTTCTGCAAAATTCATTATACAAGACCTTTAATCTCTCCGTGCCGTCCAATAAGACAGTGACCTGTCACGACAAACACGATCAATGAGACTTCCGTTATCGACAACGAGAGCAGTGCTTTGGTGCGTTTTGAGTCAATGCAAGTTCTGTCCTGGGAGACGACCATTCCATCCTGATCTGTCAGGTATAAGAGTGAAATACTTCTTGTCAAAGGGTAATCTGGTGACTAAAAAGGTTTAACGCTTATGAAAACAGGTGGTACGGTGAGGGGAAAACGTCATGTCCGACCGTCAAAACGGAAGCACAATGAGCTCCGGATAGTGCTCAGAGTTTTGACGAAGTTGAAGGCTGTTGAGGTTTCGGCTCTTACCGAAACACAAAAAGGGTCACTTACTGGGCTAAAGGCGTCATAGATGCTTCTAAGGCCAATCAGCCGGCTGAAAGAGCCACAAATTCAGCTGTGTTAACGGAATTAGATCACCTGATGAACCCCTGCCTTCGAAAAAGGCAAGAGGCCCTAATGTCACCATCAGCAGGACACTCAATAAGCCATTCAATGAAGTGGCGAAGGAGAGTCTAGTGATGGCCGTTATAGACAGAAGTAGTGAGGATGGATCCATCCTCAAGGACAAATGGAGCCATGTGTAATCAGCCATTATGGCTCATTACCTCGATGTCCGTAGAGAAATGCCGGGCACTGTCTGCAACGATGCAGGATGGAATCGGGGGAGAGTAAAGCTCTTATATTTCGGTGATGCCAGATCAGTAGACCTGTATAAGGCTGCTCTGAGTCGAGCGGGTGAGGTGTGGCTGAGTGCCCAGTTGGATGTTGTCGAAAAAAACAACATCCCTAGTCATCCTAGAGCCATCGCCTGGGTTACAGAAGAGCCCTCCAACCCGGCTGACATATTAGAAATAATAAAAGATTTCAATCCACCTGCAAGGTGGGTGAGGCGGATGGTAAAAATCGGCAGGTCAATTTGATCCTTAACGCTGAATCCACCTCCCATATACAACGTGCAAGTGCAACCCTACAGTATGGCTTCGAGACTATAGTCTTGAAGGTATACAAGAAGGATATAGTTCCCACTGCGGAAGGTGAGTCGTCCACCGTGGTTGATACACAGATTTCTGGAAGTGCGGAGGTATCCAGCCCATTATTTCTGGTGACTCCAACTCTAACAGAAGATCTGTAACGTCCTACTCTGTAGACGAATGCTCTACTTCTGATACAGAGGGGCTGAGGGGAGTCTCCGGACTCTTTGACGCATCTGGCGGGGACGCGCTTATTGATGATACGGACGAAGAGTTCGATAACACCCTTGTCGGGGTGGATGTTAATCTGTCAATTACCAATGATGGTAAGAATTTTACAGAATAACCTCCATCACGCTAAAGCAGCCTCAGCGGCTCTATTGCTGTGCCTGTACACAGGTGCAGTAGACATCCTACTGATACAGGAGCCCTACGCAGTGGGAGGAAGGGTGTGCGGTATCAGGACACCCAACTTTAAACTGCTTGTGGCCAACTGTGAAGGCACTCCAAGAACTTGCATTTTGGCCAGGAAAGATCTAAGTATCTTTCTCCTGGCTAATTTAAGTGGTAAAGACCAAACATCTGCTAGTTTGGAGATCGGTAATCGCATATATTGGGTGGTCTCCAGTTACTTGCCTTAGAAGGCGTAGTACCGACTGCTCTATTCAGGGAAGTAGTAGAAGAAGCAACGTCTGACGAGGTCGAGCTTATTGTTGGTGCAGACACGAACGCTCATCATACTATGTGAAGTAGTACGGATATAAACAATAGGGGTGATTCGCTTCTTGACTTTATTCTAACTACCAACCTAAGTATTTGTAACATAGGTAATAAACCGACCTTTATAATTAAAGACAGACAAGAAGTACTAGACGTAACGTTTGCTACTGACCGGCTGCCAGACAAAATTATTGGGTGGAATGTACTGGACTGGACTCATTCTCAGATCACCATTATATTGAGTTCAAACTCGCTGAAAAAGCGCCTAAACCTGCCGTCCACAAAAATGTGAGAAAGACAAAGAGGAACCTGTATGAGAAGAATTTCAAGAAAGTCCTCAACTCCAAACTTCTGTACGAACCGAATGACAAAGCCGGTCTGGATAATCTGGTCGATCATATCACCATATCATTCAATAGATCCCTTGAAGAAGCCTGTCCAAAAACAAGGTACAAGGGTAAAACTAAAACCCAATGGTGGACTTCTGAGCTAACGGCTATGAAAAAGACCTGCAACAAGCTACTCAACAAGGCTAAATCTACAGGTGTCGCTAATGTTTGGGATGCCTATAAGGAGCAACTCAAGATCTATAAGAAGGAGCTTAGAAAGGCGCAAAGACGCTCTTGGTATACCTTTTGTGGCGAAGTGGAAAAGGTCTCCGACGCCGCAAGGCTGGGAAAATACTATCAGCTTTCCCCTGTACAGTGTGTAACTTGCAGGATGAGGCAAATAATTGGACCAAAAACAACGAGCAGTCGCTGAATGTACTGCTCGACACACATTGCCCGGGGAACTCTCTAACAGAACCAGAGGATCAGCAGGACCAACAAGAGTGCGAGTGGACTGCGAGCGTCGCTAGCTTGTTGACTGAGAGCTCCAGAATAAGATGGGCTATTAATAGCTTTGAGCCCTTCAAGTTCACCTTGACCAGACGGCATCACTTCAGCAGAAATGCAGAAAATGTTGAAGTACATTATCCCCTGGCTGGAGAAAATGTATGTAGGCTGTATCAGGTTTTCATGAATCCCGAATCGATGGAGGGATACCAAAGTGGTATTCATACCTAAAGCGGGGAAGATATCACACACTAGGCCAAAAGACTTCAGACCAATTAGCCTATCCTCCTTCCTATTGAAACGTCTGGAAAACCTGGATACAAAACTCCTGTCGGTGAACCAACATGCTTACAATAAGGGGAAGTCTACAGAATCAGCCCTGCACGAACTTGTGAGCACTATCGAATCGTCCCTGCATTTCAAGGAATTCACCATGGTGGCATTTCTTAACATAGAAGGGGCTTTTAACAACAGTCACTCAGTGTTACATCTAAAAGTTAACTCTAGTTTGATTAGACTAACTCAAAGTCTGCTCAACAGATGACGCATAACAGCATGTCTTGGGTCCACAACTCTAACAAGGTTTGTAAACAGAGGAACTCCACAAGGAGGAGTACTGTCTCCACTAATTTGGAACCTAGCGGTGAATGAAATCCTGCTAGATCTAGAACGTTGTGGCTGCAAGGTCGCGGACGACGTTGCAATCGCAGTGAGTGGCAAATTCGAAAACGTCCTCCGAGACATTCTACAGGTGACTCTGAACAAATTGGATAGATGGGCCAGAAGCATCGGTTTGGGCGTAAACCCAAACAAGACAGAATTGGTTCTCTTTACTAGGATGAATAAAGTCCCCCATGTGGACCCTCCACCTCGGATAAATGGAACAGATCTAGTCTTTTCTGAAAGTGCAAATTTTTTAGGAATAATTCTAGATAGAAAACTGTTATTTAGACTTAACGTGTTGGAACGTGTAAGGAAGGCCAACTTCGCCTTATATTCCTGCAAAAAGGCTGTAGGGTAGCGGTGGGGCCTCTCCCCTAAAATCGTCCACTGGATATATATAGCAGTAGTTCGTCCTACGGCATTGTGGTATGGTGGACGGCAACTGACAAACTAACCATCACCAACCTACTAACAAAGGTTCAGAGAACAGCCTGCCTGAGCAAAATCGGAGCCTTAAGGACTACAGCGACCCAGTCTCTACAAGCCCTACTCCATATACTGCCGATTAATATTGTGGCGAGAGAAGTTGCCACCAAAGCGGCAATAAGATTAAAATGCATATCAATGTGGAGGTACAAAAACTACTGTCAAATGAGGATATCAAAGTGTAGTGCTATGGTAACCGACCGAGTGGACTATATACCAACGGTGTACACCTTCGAGAGAAATTACATCACTATGATTCCCGCCAGAGAATTGGTTGGAAGAATACTAGAAACCATCTCCACTTTTACGCGGACGGTTCGAAGCTTGATGAAAAGGTTGGCTTCGGAGTACACTGTGCAGAGCTTAGATTGGATATAGCTCACAGACTACCAAATACTTGCAGTGTCTATCATGCTGAAATAATGGCAGTATGGGAAGTAGCCAAGTGGCTGAGTCGCAACATAGTAACCAACACTGTCGTTGTCATTTACTCGGACAGCCAGGCTGCCATCAATTCTCTGGAGGCAACATCCCTAAATTCACCAGCAGCCCTTGACTGCCGCAGATCTCTTAACGAGATGGCTGCAGTTTAATATACACCTCATATGGGTGCCTGGGCATAGGGATATTCCGGGGAACTGCAAAGCCGATGAACTTCCTAGGAAAGGGACAACATTACAAATTCTCGAAGAAATTGCATATATTGGTGCGCCACTATCCACGTGCAAGCTTTGGTTTAGGCAAGATGCAATCAGGCAATCCAACGAAAGATGGACAGAAATCGGCACCTGCAGAGTAGCTAGACAAATCTGGCCAAGGTATGACCTGAGAAGATCAAAATATCTCCTCGCACTAGAGAGGCAAAAATTGTCTACGTTAGTATCAGTTCTGACGGGACACTGCTTAATCGGCGAACACGCCAAAAGATTGGGTATTGACTCTAATGACTTCTGCAGAAGCTGTGGAGATGAGGAAGAAGTGGAGAGCATTGAGCACTTGCTATGCGACTGCCCCGCTCTGAGTAAACGACGACTGGACATACTGGGGTCGGCTTTTCTAGGCAGCCTAACAGATCTTTCCAGTACCGATATTCGCACTATCGACAAATTTGTATATCAAACAGGTTGGTTTCGATGAGGGGCATTTCAGCCCGTGGTAACACTAGGGACCTAAACTGGTCTATGTGAGCTTGTATAAAAAATACGGCTGCCTCCCTAACCTAAACCTAACCCGGGAATTGTGAATCCAGGAGCATTCCCAGCGATTCCTCACTGGACGTAGTCCAAAACCCAATAAAACAACAATATACTCGTAAACGTCCTCAGAGACATCCTACAGGTGGCTCTTAACAAATTGGCTAGATGAGCCAGAAGCAGCGGTTTGGGCGTTAACCCTAACAAGACAGAATTGGATCTCTTTACTAGGATGAATAATGTCCCACATGTGGACCCTCCACCTCGGATAAATGGAACAGATCTAGTCTTTTCTGAAAGTCCAAAAATTTTAGGAATAATTCTAGATTTTCCTATGTAATTTAGACTTAACGTATTGGAAAGTGGAAGGAAGGCCAACGTCGCCTTATATTCCAGCAAAAAGGCTGTAGGATCTCTCCTAAAATCGTCCTCTGGATATATATATATATAGCAGTAGTTCTTCCAATACTGTTATACGGCATTGTGGTATGGTGGACGGCAACTGACAAAATAACCATCACCAACCTACTAACATAGGTGCAGAGAACTGCCTGCCTGAGCATAAGCGGAGCCTTAAGGACTACAACGACTGAGTCTCTGCAAGCCTAATCCATATATTGCCAATTAATATTATGGCGAGAGAAGTTGCAACCAAATCGGCAATAAGATTAAACTGCCTATCAATGTGGAGGTACAAAAACTACGGTCACATGAGTATATCAAAGTGTACGAGTAGTGCTATGGTAACCGACCGAGTGGACTATATATACCAACTGTGTACACCTTCCCGAGAAATTACATCACTATGATTCCCGCCAAACAAACCATCTCCACTTTAACACGGATTGTTCGAAGCTTGATGAAAAGGTTGACTTCGGAGTACACTGCGAAGAACTTAGTTGGATATAGCTCACAGACAACCAGATACCTGCATTTTCTATCAAGCCGAAATAATGGCAATATGTCATTTACTCGGATAGCCAGGCTGTCATAAATTCTCTGGAGGCAACATCCCTAAATTCACACACAGCCCTCGACTGCCGCAGATCTCTTAATGAGATGACTGAGCAGTTTAATATACGCCTCATATCTGTGCCGATGAACGTGCTAGGAAAGGGACGACATTACAAATTCTCGAAGAATTTGCATATATTGGTGCGTAACTATCCACATGTAAGCTTTGGCTTAGACAAGAGGCAATTAAGCAGTCCAACGAAAGATGGACAGAAATCGGCACCTACAGGGTAGCTAGACGAATCTGGCCAAGGTATGATCTGAGAAGATCAAAATATCTCCTCGCACTAGAGAGACAAAGATTGTCTACGTTAGTATCAATTCTGACGAGACACTGCTTGATCGGCGAACATGCCAAAAGATTGGGTATTGACTCCAATGACTTCTGCAGAAGCTGTGGAGATGAGGAAGAAGTGGAGAGCATTGGGCACTTGTTATGCGATTGCCCCGCTCTGAGTTAACGACGACATACATACTGGACATACTGGGGTTGGCCTTTCTAGGCAGCCTAACAGACCTTTCCAGTACCGATATTCGTACTATCGATACATTTGTATATCAAACAGGTTGGTTTCGATGATGGTCATTTCAGCCCGTGGTAACACTAGGGACGTAAACTGGTCTATGTGAGCTTGTTGAAAAATACGGCAGCCACCCTAACCTAAACCTAAACCTACGACTTCTTTAATTTTTAACAAAGTAGTTTTCATATACTGAAAACAACAAAAACGATCTTGAGTCTAACTAAGTGCAAAAACAAAATTTGTATTATTTTGCAAAACTATTTATAATTAAATTGTGTATTTATATTATTCGCTTATTATCCCCTCACCTTAGAGAGGATGGTATATATCATTTGCTACAACCAAAAGTGTAACACATCGAAGGAGTGACCTAAGACTCAAAGTATGTTCGGCGGAAATCCATTTTGGGTAATTTTAAGTCATTTGAGCAATGACCGTCCGTCTGTGTGTCTGTTTGCTGGCTGGTGCGCACGATAACTCTCGAAAGGAGTAACCGATTGACTTCAAATTTGGTATGCGGTAATATTTTTCTCTATCTCCGGCTAAGTTCGAAGATGGGCCATATTGGTCCAATCATTTTAGTACCTCACACAAAAAGGGTTAACTTTTAGTCAAATATTGATTCTTCAATACCATCTATACTACTTACTCGAATCTTCTGAAATTCCACACATAGTATTAGTTTGTTAGTCGCTAACACGTCAAGAAAAATAGGCGAAGTGGCCACTCAATTTTTGGTACCTCCCACACGAATTGACCATTTTGTACCAAAAGTTACCAGCTTATAACTTTAATACTAGTACATATTAATACTTGAAATTTTAGTACCTAGAGTCTAGAGAAAAGTGGCCGCTATTGGTACGCCCCTTTTCGTACCTCCCAAACAAATGGGCCATTTTTTACCAAAAGTTAACAGCTTATAACTTTAATACCTGTGCATATAAAATAGTTGAAATTTTTTACAGTGTAATGGTTTTATAGTACCTAGAGTCCAGAGACAAGTGGGCGTTATAGGCACGCCCCTTTTGGTACCTCCCACACAAATAGACCTTTTTCTACCAAAAGTTAACAGCTTTTAACTTTAATACCAGTACATTAGGGCGGGTTGATTTTTTTTTAAATCGTATAGCAAAAACTTAAACTACATAAAATTTCTAAGAAACCATGTATCTAAAATAAAATCTTAATCCGCGCCTCTCGACTCGAAAATTTATATGCCCGCCTTTGCCAAAAAAAAATGTTAGAAAAAATAGCTTTTTCCAAAAAGAAATCGAATTTTCTGAATAAAATTGTTTAGTAAGGTAGTTCTATTGCACTTTTTATCTTTCCTACACTCAACATTTTTTTTATTAAAAAAATATTCACCCAAGTAAAAAATGATTAAAAAAAATGATAGGGGCGTGGCAATTTCGCCCATTTTTACTGGTTTGTAGGTACTATGAAACCGTTACACTGTACAAAATTTCAAGTCTTTTTGTGGATAGGTATTCAAGTTATAAGCTGTTAACGTTTGGAGAAAAATGGTCCATTTATGTGGAAGGTACCAAAAGGGGCGAGGTAACTTCGACCATTTTTCTTGATGTGATAGTGACTAATAAAATAATATTGTGTGTAGTATTTCAGAGGATTCAAATAAGTAGTATAGAAGTTATTAAATAATCAATAATTCACTTAATATTAACACTTTGTAGGGGGAGGTACTAGAAAGGGGTGGGCCAATATGGCTCATCTTCGAACTTAGCCGGAGATAGAACAAAATATTACCACATACCAAATTTGAAGTCAATCGGTTACTTCTTTCGAGAGTTATCGTGCGCACCAGCTAGCAGACAGACGGACGGACATTGCTCATTCGACTTAAAACGACCTAAAACGGATATCCGCCAAACATACTTAAAATCTTATGTCACTCCTTCGATGTGTTACACTTTTAGCCCGTAGCAAATGATATATACCCTCGTATTACTAAAGTGAGTGTATAATAAAACATAATATATTTCAAAAAAGAAAATAATTTAAGAGAAAGAAGAGGAAACAACTTTTCAAGTCGAGAGGCGCGGATTATGTTTTGATTTTAGACCCAGGGTTTCTTCGGAGAATTTTCTTAGAATTTAATGTAGATTACGTTTTTGCTATACGATTTTTAATTTTTTTTTCATCCATACAAATCAACCCGCCCTACATACATACTTTAATGTTATTAAAATAAATTTAAATTTATAATAATTTAAATAAAACAAAAAAATAAATAAATTTGGGAATATTTATGTGGGAATCAAGGTGAGGGGATTCATAAGTCGGTTTATTCAACTGAAATTTCTTACTTGTTTTTACCTGTTAAATTGGTCCGATATTGGTGTTGATACAAATTAATAAAGTTTTTTGTTCTAATCCACAACGCCCTTTTTTTAGTTGAAAAAGTCGAGTTTTTCAGAAACAAAATGTCTACTTCTTTTGTACCACAAAGTAGATTATTTGAAGGTAGACTTATAAAACAATAGTGCATTGATATCACTATACACAATTAGGCCTTTGTTCTATTCGTTTTCAATGCATAGTGTGGCGTCTCAGTGTCTTGTGCCATATAAACGGAGGCCAATCAAACTTGGAAGTTTTCTAACTCAAGGGTGGCTGATACTATGTCTTCACTACTAAAGGAAGATGGTACCGGATTTTCCATTAAGTACATAACATTAACCTTACCAGAGCAGTCGCATGCTGACATTTGAAGCATTTAGACGTGTTAAAGTATCTGCTGTTATATCTTACTTTATAGTTAGTGAAAAACTAAATTTTGTAATTATATATTTATATATATAATGTCGCAGAAACGCAAAAAGAGTTGGGGTAACAACCCCAAATTTAAACAGCCAAGGGCTGGAGCAATTTTCGGCACCAATCGATTCCAAGCTCTCTCCGATGTGGATGATGACGACAGTGTCGAGAGTGTAGAGGTTACACCAAAAAGAATAAAAGTTCCCTCAATTGTGGTTGACAATAGTCACAACCTAACAAAAGTGATGGTTCTTCTTGGACATAATTGTAAGTACAAGATGATGTCAATAGGCACAAAAATCTTCCGAAATTCCATAGCTGATTTCGAGGAAGCTGTTAAAAAACTGAGATCCAAGGAAATGACATTTTTCACTCATCCAATTGTTGACGACAAGAAGTTTAAGCAGATGCTCTTTGGTTTACCAAGACTAAGTATTGATACCATTAAAGATGAGTTTAAAAATAGTTTTAATATTGAGCCATTGTCTGTGAAAGAAGTTCCGACGAATCGTAGCAGTCCTGATGATGCAATGTATATGATAGAATTCAACAAGAGTCAAGTAAGCAAAAGAGAGGTCAAACAAATTCGATATTTCTGCGATGTTGTTGTTAAGTGGAAGAATCCCCTAAAAAAAAGGAGAGGACCAACACAGTGCTCCAAGTGTGCAATGTATGGCCACGGATCATTAAATTGTCACCGTAAAACAGTTTGTTTATTGTGCGGAGGTGCGCATGATTACTCTACATGTCAGCTCAGTAAAACTTCATCGAATGGCCCAGTAATATATAAGTGTTACAATTGCTTAAAGAAGGGTTTAAGCAATGCAAATCATAGAGCAGATGATACAAGTTGTCCTCTTCGAAATGAATATTTGGAAATTCGTGAAAAAGTAACAACTTCTAATCGACTGAATAAAGCACCCAGGCAAGTTGGATATATTGATAATTTAAATAGAGAAGAAACTCAACCAAGTTGCAGCAATGGCTTACCGAGTGGTCACTCTAAAGTATTTAATAACATGTCGTACGCTTCCAGAGCGAAGGGTGCTGTGCAAAATGGTGACGATGATATATCTAATGAACAAATTCTGCAGATTTATTTCGAAGCAATCGATGCATTACAGAAATGTCAAAATAAGTATGACAACATGAGAGTACTTGGTATGATGCTCAAATATGTCATATAACCAACAACATCAATACGAACTTCACGTTATGCACTTCAATGCACAAGGCATAACAAATCAGGCCTCAATTTTGGAACTGGAACATGTAGTAAATGAAAGGAAAATCGACGTGCTGCTGATAAATGAAACATTTTTGAAGCCAAAACACAAGTTTAAGCTTAGAAACTACACAACCTATAGAGAGGATCGAATCACCCACGGTGGTGGAGTATTAATCGCAATAAGAAATACAATCCCACATCAACGAATTGCAAGATTCTCCACATCAATTATAGAAAACATTTCTATAATAATTTATATAAACAAACGACCGGTCAGGCTGACTTCAGCCTACTGTCCAAAATATACTCCAGCTTTTATTAGCGATGTGGATAAAATTACATCAAGTACACACGAATTTTTCATTTTTGGAGATTTAAATGCACACCATAAACATTGGAATTGTCATCTTAATAATTTAGCCGGCAATAGCTTGTATAATCATCACAATAAATCAAACTACTATATACACTGTCCCAATGATTTCACAAGGTTCACTCAGCGTCAATCACCACAACGGCCGTCGGTTGTTGATTTGATGCTAACAAACTCTGGGCTTCAATTTTCCCCACTAGAAACTCATCAACGGCTCCTGAAATCTGACCATATTCCAGTGACCTGCCGAATTTTTGGCCCAATATCTGTTAAATGTACAAAGATTCCACTTTATCACAAAGCAAATTGGAACTCCATACGCCAGAGTGTTGACGATGCAATCAGCCATAACAATCTTCATTCTGTAATAGTAACACAATTCAATGTTGATGAAATATTATCTAAAATAACAAATATTATCCACCTGGCAGAGAGGAAAATACCGATGGCGGAGAGAGAAATGTGGCAAAAAAGACTTTCGTCTTTAACAATATATTTAATCGGTCAAAGAAATAGATTCCGGCGTAAATTTCAAAGATCCAATAACTTGACGGAGAGAAATACTTTGAATGGTGTGCTCAAACAGCTGGACCGACTGGATGGAATAAAACCCACGATATTGAAGAAAATGCCAGACTCCCTATTTTCTGTTGTTGCAAAAGTATTCAATTATTGTCTAAAAAGTGGTTATTTCCCTCAACCTTTCAAGGAAGCTAAAGTAGTTCCTGTTTTAAAAAACGGAAAAGATGCGAAGGATGCGAAAAGTTACCGTCCTATAAGCATGCTAAACTGTTTGGACAAAGTTTTGGAGAAAATCATTTTAAACAGATTAAATGCATTTACTGAAAACAATTCTATTTTAAAAGAAGAGCAATTTGGTTTTCGAAAAGAGCACTCAACAATACATCAAGTCAAACGTATCGTGAACCTAATAACAATCAACAAAATACAGCGTACAAGTACGGGTGTCACTTTTATTGATATAGAAAAAGCATTTGATTCCATATGGCATGATGGTTTAGTTTTTAAACTTCACAAATTTGGATACCCAATATATTTACAAAAAATTATTAAGAGTTTTTTGTCAGAATGAACTTTCACCGTATGTGTCGAAGATTCACTTTCATCTCCACGGATCATCCCAGTTGGTGTACCACAAGGATCTGTCTTATCGCCGACGTTATACTCAATATACACATCCGATTTAAAGTTGCTACAAAATGAAACCATTGCATTATATGCAGATGACACAGCCATAATAACAAGCGGAAAGGTTTCAAACGCTATTATAAAAAGAATGAAAAAATCACTGATACATGTGGCAAAATATTTTGAGAAATGGAAAATAAAAATAAATGAGGAAAAAACACAAGCAATCATTTTCCCTTTTAATAAATCGCAAAAAAGGAATCCGACAGTGCCACTTCGTGTCTCCGGTAATATTATTCCTCTCCGAAAGTCGATAAAATATTTAGGAATAACACTGGATAAATACTTGACATTTAAGGAACATATCCTCAATGCTTCCGATAAGGCCATTAGGTGTGGTCGAGCTTTATTCCCACTAACAAATCGAAAATCGCATTTAAACACCGCAAACAAGCTTCTAATATATAAAATGTGTATTCGTCCAATTATGACATATGGTTGTCAAGTCTGGTCATCCAGATGCGCTAAAACGTATATTAAACGTCTTCAAGTAATACAGAATAAAAACCTTAAAACCATATTTGGCTTAAATATGCGATACTCCACGCAAAGGCTCCACCAACGGTTCAATGAAGATTTGATAACCAATTTTATTGGTAAGATAACCGAAAGTTTTGAATGCCGAAATAGATTGTCGAACCATAGGTTACTTCGAAATCTAACCGAATAAAATTTATTATCACCTAATCTGAAAGTAATCAATTTTAAATGCATAACAATTATTATATTTATGTACCCGTTTTATAAAACATTGTTTTAAATACTTAGAAAGGTTTTTCCCTATCTTTTTCCCTTTAAATGTCAAAATTTATCCTAGAAAATGAATATTATCTGAAAAATGAAGTTTACAAATTTGCTGCAATACTATTTAGTTATATCTCAATATATGCTAATCATTAAGATTGTTAAATATTTTTAAGTGAGAATGATAGAAGAAATTTTAATAAAAAAAAAAAAAAAAAAACCTTACCAGAGCCCAATCGTAGAAGTTTCGGCGTTTCAAATGATCAAGTGGCTTTAGTTCTTGAGTTAGTTTGATCGCAAAATACGCCACAGTGCGGTTTGAGAGATGCCCAAATTCTGAGAACGACGTGGAATTGACTGATTTGGCTCATTTTCAACGGATACACTTACGGCTGCGATATTTTCGTCGCCTGGAGCGGTACGGCGTCTCTTTGGCGCCGGAACATCCAAAAGTGAATATTTGCATTAAAATTTATCCACCGGGAAATAACAATTTCGTATCTTTATGAAATTGCGACCTGTAGTCGACGAACAACTTAAGATGGACAGACGGACGTACAGACATGTTTAAATCAACTCAGCTAGTGATCCTGAGTCGATCGGTGTACTTTAAGGTGGGTCTAGCTATAGTATTTTCAGGTGTTAAAAATATCTGCCATGAAACAAACTTATAATACCCTGTACCACAGTGTGGTGAAAGGTATAAAAACTTTGGCTTAATTTCCAGAAAAAATTAATGTTGTACAGCTATTTTACAGCATAAATTTAAAGTCATTTAATTTTTGAGTCGATTTGTACATATTACCTTTGACTTCGGCGCACTCTCGAGGTGTCGAGAATAGCTACATTAAAAAAAATTAACTTAACTCAAGTTTCCAAATATGTTCGTAAAGTACAGTTTTCGGGAAGAGGCAAAGAAAAGACTGCACTTTTTCGAATTCACCATTAAATGCAACTAAACCTTTGTTTCATCAACATCTTTCCAAACATATAATTTTTATATTTAGAGTTTACCCTAAACATATATATGTTTCAAGCCAAATAGGTTTGGGACAATATACTAGAGAAGCGTTTTTTTCAGCATGTACCAATTAGAGCATTATTTGAACCATTACACTTTTATCGATCGTGAATCCGTTAGTATATTATATTAGTGTGTGACACATATAATATATTTCGAGTGTACCCTAAACATATATGGGGAATTCCACGACAAATCGACGGATTCAAAACAATTTAAGTTTTGATTTTTCCCATTTTTTATATTGTTTAGTACACCGGAAGAAACGCTGGATTTTTTTTTGAAATTTTTCCGATAACTCGTTCAGAAGTTATTGATATTTAAAAATCGTGAAAATATCGAGCCTTAACCGCCAAAAAGACGTAAACGCCAATTACAAAAATTTATAGGAGAAATTTTCTTTTGCAATTATTTTTTGTTTAAATACATATATGTAATCTGTTTATATTACTATGAAGTTTAGTATAACGGTACATTTTACAGCTCTGAAATTCTGAAACATGATGCCATTTGTCATAAGTAAACGATTTCCCTCGAAAAATTAAAACAAATCATGGTGGCGCTTACGTCTTTTTGGCGGTTAAGGCTCGATATCGATCTGTGTATCGAACTTTTGGTCATAACTTCTTAAGATATGGTCTGATTTGAAAAATTTATTTTTTGGTTGTTGGTATTTTTCGGTACTTTTCAAGAAAAATAATAAATATATTTGTGCGCGATTTTTTAGTATTGAAGTTCTCCGATTTTCGGGAAGTTTTTATATTTTAAACTTAATACCTCATCTCCATATGGGTGAGGAGGTATTCTCACTTTTGATAAATAAGAACCCATCTAGTGAGTATGGAAGTGCTCTCACCGAGTGAATGAATGCTCGTGCAATAAACATAAAAAACAAAACCATATGGAAAATTGCATGTTCATCCACTCTGCAGTAATAATTTTCCACTTTGTTTAAAAATTCGCGTACGCGACAAAATCAAACTATCGCTACTGGTCTATGAACAACAACAAAATCCATAGCAGACGTCGAAACTGAAAAAAAAACAACAGAATAAATAACGGAATGTCCTCACGGACAGCGAATGACTATTAAAAAGCAAAATTCATCCGATTTGTGGAATTATCATCCAACACATACACATAGACTCACTTCTCATACATATGAATGTATGTACGCCCAAAGAAGTGGTAGGTCGTATGAGCGATCCGAGTTACGGACCCGAAAAAGCTGCTCAACCGGAAAATTGCTTAAACAAATTGTCAATTTTCGTTTCAACGGATGTTTGCATATCACTTACTGATTGTCGCCACATGTACAGTGGATGGATGCATTCACACCCACTTCCACAGCCAGATATAAACAAAGGTATGTATATTTGTAAGCTTTTCTGTATAGGCGTACGTACTACGGGTGTATCAGCAGTCCAATATAACCGATTAAAAAATCGAATCGAATACATGCGTGTGTCACGGATGGATGGACGGACTGACGGTAGCACAACAAACCCATCCGAGCACGGGTTTGAACATGCGACAGCCAGAAACAACAACCACAAAAAAACTTAAAAACATAAAAACTCTACTCAAACCATGCAAATCGGCTTTGGTCGTTTGGTTTTTAATTTTGCCGCCCATTTGCACTTCCGTCACACGTTGTTCCACATTGGACCAGCGGCAGCAGCCGTAGCAGCAACACTCGACAAAAAGGTCAGCAGTGGCTGGTAAATCAACTCAATTATAAATTGTGGGATTTGACTTTATCTGCGATTTTTGATTCTATTCCATGAAATATCCATACGGCTATGACAAAAGAGAAAAGGACAGCTACAGCACAGTGCTTCGTCCCCATATACTAAATGGAATTACAAATTAAATTAATATTTACAAAAAATTCAAACATCACATTTCGTTTAAAATTGTTCATAATCACATGTTTAGAAATAGAGTCGCCAAAATACAGCTTCTTTTGGCATGACTTAAAATTTTTTATCAATTTTACTAAAGTCTACAGTTCAAATGAAACTAAGTCTTTAACCTATTGCATAATGTCGGTAGAATTAAAAATTAATTGTTTATTTCATTCAACGCACATTTTTATTGACGGCTCCTATGACGAGGGGAAGGTATAAATCAGTTGAACAACTGTATTAATAAACAAGCATGTACCTGCTGCTTCCTTCGCATGTGAAATTTATAAGTATCGTTGGGGTTAAACGTCTGACCTCCAGTACAGATATCAGCTCTAAAATTATTTACAATTAAATAGTCTTCTTGATAAATGAAAATTGTTGGCAGAGGGCGTGGTCAAAGATCAGAAAATTTGATTTTTTCCTTTGTAATATTTTTTTTTAAGTTAATTTTAATGCTACAAATAATAAGAAATTGAGTATAGAAAATATTGTTTCCTAAAGGATTTTCCGCTCACTTTTCTTAAAAAAAATATTTTTATCTTAAACAATTTATTTTGGTCACTATCTACGAGATATGTTCAAAAAATATCGCTAATTTTTAATTTCCGCGGGCTACGTGTATTTGATTTTTGATATTTTTGTAGCGTTATGTTGGTACTCATGTCCCTTACTTATGCTGACAAGGTCGGCCATTTTGAATGTTTAGTTAATTTTTGACAGCTGTTGTGCTTGGATGCGTTTTAACTTGTCTTCGATTTTTATCTATTTCAGAAAATGGATCAAAGTATCTGCATCAAATTTTGTGTGAAAAACAAAATAAAGTGCGCTGACGCATTCCGAATGTTGACTGTGGCATATGGTAAGCTACCTTGGACCAAAGCAACGTTTATCGTTGGTACAAAATGTTCTTAGAGAAGATGCGAAGAACGAACGGCGTGCCGGACGCCCGTCAACAACAGACGAAAACATTGATAAAGTGAATAAAATAATATTGGCCAATCGACGAATTACCATTAGAGAAGTTGCTGAGGATCTAAACATATCGATTGGCTATTGCCATTTGATCTTAACCAACGATTTGGACATGAGTCGGGTCGCTTTTGCACCATGATAACGCCCCTGCACACACATCGTTGCTTGTGCGCGAATATTAGGCCAAAAACAACACAGTTATGGTGCCGCAGCCACCGTATTCCCCGGACCTAGCCCCATGTGACTATTTGTTGTTCCCAAAACTGAAAAGGCCCATGAAAGGACGACGCTACGCCACGATTGAGGAGATAAAGACGGCATCGAAGGAGGAGCTGAACAAGGTCACAAAAATTAATGAGTATTTGAAGTGCTTCGAGGATTGGAAAACACGTTGGCAGAAGTGTATTATATCCGACAGGAATTACTCTGAAGGGGACAAAATAGATATTCATGAATAAATAAATACTTTTTGGTTTGTTTGTACCGTATAGGCGTCTAAACGGCTGGACCGATCTTCTTGAAATTTTCACAGAATGTACACGTGTGGGGGGTGGTGAAAATAGGGTACTTGAATTTTCGATGTACCAAGTGGGCGTGGCCCCGCCAATATAAGACAATTTTCAAATTGATATATCTTGCACAATTTGTTAGCTAGAGTGCTGTAATGTTGTACATATGTATCTTGTTGCAGTCTACGTGATTGGTCCAATTATTGGAGGTATCGGACCAATGGGCGGGGCACCGCCCACATAAGCCTAATTTTGAAATTTAGATATCTTGCACAATTTGTTGGCGAGAGTGCTGTAATTTTGTGCATATGTATTTGGTGGTAGTCTACGTGTTTGGTCCAATAACGGGCGGAATCGGACGAATGGGCGTGGCCCCGCCTATATAAGGAAAATTTTGAAATTGATATATCTTGCACAATTTTTTAGCGAGAGTGCTGTAATTTTGTGCATATGTATTTGGTTGTAGTCTACTTGAGTGGTCCAAAAATGGCCGGAAACGGATCAATGGGCGTGCCCCCCCTTACAAGTCAAATTTTTGATTTGAGATATCTTGCACAATTTTGTGGCGAGAGTGCTGTAATTTTTTACATAAGTATCTGGTGGTAGTCTACCTGATTGGTTTAAAAATGGGCGGGATAGGACCAATGGGCGTGGCCCCGCCCATATAAGTCAAATTTTAAAATTGAGATATCTTGAAAATTTTGTTAGCGGGAGTTCTGTAGTTGTGTACATATATATCTGGTGGTAGTCTACGTTATTGTTCCAAAAATAGCCGGGATCGGACCAAAGAGCGTGGCCCCGCCCACAATTTGAAATTGAGATATATTGCACAATTTGTTAGAGAGAGTGCTGCAATTTTGTGCATATGTATCTGGTGGTAGTCTACGTGATTGGTCCAAAAATGGGCGGAATCGGACTTAAGGTCGTGGCCCCGCCCATATAAGTCAAATTTTGAAAATGAGATATCTTGCACAATTTGTTAGCGAGATTGCTGTAATTGTGTGCATTTGTATCCGGTGGTAGTCTATGTAATTGGTCCAAACATAGGAAGGATAGGACAAATGGGCGTGGTCCCGCCCATATAAGTAAAATCTTGAAATGTATGTATCTTGCACAATCTGTTTGCGATAGCGCTTTAATTTGGGTATATGCGTCTGGTGGAAGCCTACGTTATTGGTCTAAAAATGAGCGGGATCAGACCAAAGGGCGTGGCTCCGCCCATATTACCTAAATTGCACAATTTAGTAGTGATAGTACTGTAATTCTGTTTATATGTATCTGGTGGCAGTCTACGTGATTAGTTCAAAAATGGGCGGGATCTGACTAATGGGCCTGGCCCCGCCCGTGTAAGCCACATTTTGAAATTGAGATATCTTGCACAATTTGGTAGCGAGAGTGCCATTATTTTATGTTTATGTATTTGGTGGCAGGATTCGTGATTGGTTCAAAAATGGACGGGATCGGAAATCTCAATCTGGGGCAACAAAGTGGACCGGGTCCAGCTAGTCTATCTATATATATAAAAGAGAGTGTCTGTTTGTGGGTTTGTTTGTTTGTTCCGTATAGACGCCTAAACGGCTTGACCGATCTTCTTGAAATTTTCAGAGTATGTACATGTGTGGGGGTGGTGAAAATAGGGTACTTGAATTTTCGATATATCAAGTGGGCGTGGACCCGCCCACATGGGTCAAATTTTGATATTGAGAAAAAAATTTTGCTAGAGTGCTGAAATTTTGTGTGTATGCATTTAGTGGCAGATCATGTGAATTTTCCAAAAATGGGCGGAATCGGACCAATGGGCGTGGCCATATAAGCGAAATTTTGAAATTGAAATATTTTCCGCAATTTATTAGCGAGAGTTCTGTAATTTTGTGTATATGTATCTGGTAGCAGTCTGCGTGATTGGTCCAAAAATGGGCGCGATCGGGCCAATGGGCGTGGCCCCGCCCACATAGACCAAGTTTTGAAATTAATATATCATGCACAATTTGCTAGCGAGAGTGCTGCAATGTTGTATATATATCTGGTGGCATTCTACGAATTGGTCCAAAAATGGGCGTGATCGGACCAATGGGCGTGGACCCGCCCATATAAGCCAAATTTTTAAATTGATATATTGTGCACAATTTATTGCCGAGAGTGCTGTAGTTTTGTGCAAATATATCTGGTGATAGTCTACGTAATTGGTCTAAAAATGAGCGGGACCAGACCAAAGGCGTGGCGCCGCCCATATAAGCCTAATTTTGAAATTGAGATATCTTGCACAATTTGTTAGCGAGAGTGCTGTAATTTTGTGCATTTGTATCTGGTGGTAGTCTACGTGATTGGTTCAAAAACGGGGGCGATCGGACCAATGGGCGTCCCAATGGGGTTCGCCCATATAAGCCAATTTTTTAAGTGATTCCTACTGTCCGTACGACGGGCGGCGGGTACGCACTCTAAACACTCAACTCCTATTGTCCGTGCGAATAGATTAACGAGATTCCTACTTTCCCTATTTACATGAGACATATCTTGATAAATGGATGGGATCGGAAATCTGTAGTCTGGGGCAACGAAGTGGACCGGGTCCAGCTAGTCTATATATATTAAAGAGAGTGTCTGTTTGTGTGTTTGTTTGGTTGTATGTTTGTTTGTTCCGTATAGAACCCTAAACGGCTGGACGGATCTTCTTGAAATTTTCACAGAATGTACATGTGTGGGGGATGGTGA
This sequence comes from Eudasyphora cyanicolor, assembly GCA_963930755.1. Lineage (NCBI taxonomy): Eukaryota > Metazoa > Arthropoda > Insecta > Diptera > Muscidae > Eudasyphora > Eudasyphora cyanicolor. The sequence goes on from OZ005737.1 coordinate 101,404,268, forward strand.
AAATAGGGTGCTTTAATTTTCGATATATCAAGTGGGCGTGGACCCGCCCACATGGAACAAATTTTGATATTGAAAATATTAGCTAGAGTGCATTTAGTGGCAGATCATGTGAATTTTCCAAAAATGATCGGAATCGGACCAATGGGAGTGGCCCCGCCCATATAAGCCAAATTTTGAAATTGAAATATTTTCCGCAATTTATTAGCGAGAGTTCTGTAATTTTGTGTATATGTATCTGGGAGCAGTCTACGTGTTTGTCCAAAAAGTGGCGGGATCGGACCTATGGGTATGGCCCTGCCCATATAAGAATGTACATTTGTGGGGGTGGTGAAAATAGGGTACTTGAATGGTCAAATTTTGATATTGAGTAAAGTTTTTAGCTAGAGTGCTGAAATTGTGTGTGTATGCATTTGGTAGCAGATTATGTGAATTTGGAAAAAATGGGCGGAATCGGACCGATGGGCGTGGCCCCGCCCATATACGCCAAATTTTGAAATTGAGATATCGTACACAATTTGTTAAAGAGAGTGCTGCAATTTTGCGTATATGTATCTGGTAGCAGTCTGCATAATTAGTCCAAATGAGTGGCACCGCCCATATAACCAAATTTTGAAAATTGAAATCTTGCACAATTTATTAGCCAGAGTTCTGTAATTTTGTGTGTATATATCTAAAATTTCGAAATTGAGATATCTTGCACAATTTGTTAACGAGAGTGCTGAAATTTTGCGTTTATGTATCTAGTAGTCTACGCGATTAGTCAAAAAATGGGCAGGCTCGGACTAATGGGCGTGGCTTCGTCCAAATTTTGAAACGGATATGTCTTGCACAATTTGGTAGCGAGAGTTAGTATATATATCTAGTGGCATTCTATGTGATTTTCCCAAAAATGGGCGGGATCGGATCAATTGGCGTGGCCCGCCTATATGCACCAAACATTATAATTGAGATATCTTACACAATATGTTAGCGAGAGTGCTGTAATTTTGTGCATATGTATCTGGTGACAGTCTACGTGATTGTTCAAAAAATGGGCGGGATCGGACGAATGGGCGTGGCCTCGCCCAAATTTTGAAATGGAGATGTCGTGCACAATTTGTTGTGCACGACTGTTTTGCTGTTATTTATATGCATATATGTATATCTGGTGGTAGTCTACGTGATTGGTCCAAAAATGGGCGGGATCGGACCAATGGGCCTGGCCTGGCCTCGCCCAACAAGTCTGCTTTATTTTGTGTATATGTATCCGGTGCCAGCCTACGAGGTTAGTCCACAAATGGGCGAAATATGAGCTATTTGTGGACCGTATATGCCATATTTTGAAATTGATATAACTGGAACAATTCGTTAGCGATAGTCCTGTAATTTTGTGAATATGCATTTGGTGCCAGTCTACGTGACTGCTGCAGAAATGGACAGGATCGCAAATCTGGAGCAACGAAGTGGACCGGGTCCAGCTAGTAAAAATATAAATTGCGATATCTCAGAATCGATCTAATTTGTTTTCCTTAAATTTTTTTTATAAAAAATGGTCCCTATGTACGCTTTCGATGGTGTTTTTAGAGTGGGGACGACGAAGTTAGTTCAGAATTTACATTATAATAACTGAAAATCCTAACCAAATTACAAAGAAAAAATATTTGAAAAAAATCAACAAAACAAAATAGATTTGAAAACATATACTAGGGCAACATTTTCTGAGAATTTGACAAAGATCTAATTTTTGACCTGTGACACTTGAGAAGGAATTACCCATAATATACAGACTAACGAAATTTCAAAAATATTGCAGTAATTCAGCCAAATTTTAGCTATTAAATAACACATCGCTACCAAATTTTAAAAGCGGTCGACATCGTAATACTTCCAGTTGCTCCGATATAGTAATATCACGGCCACTGTTTAATTAATTTACGAGGCTTATCCTATTAATTAATTAATTATTATAAAATGCTTGTTTGTCTGTTAACGCATCACGCCTAAACGGCTGAACCAATTTTCTTGAAACTTGGTGAACAGATAGACCCGGAAATTAAAATACGGTACTTTGTTTTGTGAAAATAACAAAAATAATTTTGAATTCTCTGACTGTGGTCAGTGTAGCAGACCACAACAATTTTCATGATTTCTCTTATTTTAAAAGTTCCTTTACAGCTAAAAACCTAAAAATGTTTTCGTATCAAAGGAGATGCGAAAACAGCAATTCGATGTCCAGCCTGAGATAAAACCGAACATAAAACCGGTCTTAAAATTTCTAAAGCCATTTCAAAATATATAGTTCACATATTACTGTGGTAAATATATAAAGTTGTCAATACGGTCCATTGTCAGATTGTGGCCAGTGTAGCAGTGACCAGATCAATTTCAACATTTTCTGTACTTTAGATGTCCCTTAAGAGCAACGAGCCCACAAAGGTATGTGCATATACTGATCTCCAGGAAGTGCGATTTCACGCCAAATGGGTTTTGACAACTTGACAGCCGATGCTCCTGTTAGAGCTATATCGGTTAAATTTTGTATATGTATAAACTTGAGTGTTGTATAACCCAAAGACTATCCACACAGTAGTTTTCTGTCCCGTGGTCAGTTTTCGAAATCTTTAATATTGTTTGCGTACTTCAGAAGCATCTTAAATGATACAAGATAAAATAATATGGAAAAACAATTTTGAATTCTACGATTTTGGTCAGTTTAGCAGTGACCAAAGCAATTTTCTTTCTTTCACTGCATTTCAAAATTCTTTAAGAAGTAAAAATCCGAATTTTAGCATCTTGAAATAATTTTGGAAAAATATATCGCTAACCTCCTTATGTGGTAACATACCTAATATGATAAAATTTCAATACTCAGAAGGTGATCAGTATATCAGTTACCAAATCAATATTCATTCTTCCAATAAATCCCATAAAGAGCTACGGACCTACACATATACTCGTAAGTCATATTCCGATCTTCAAGGAAATGTGTCGTCCGGTCTTAAGTCAAGATGGAAATAGAGTTGTGTAGTTCGTGAACGAACTAGTTCAATTGAACGGGTCACTATACTGAACTGAACGAACTAGTTCACACAACTCGTTAATTTCAGCTCAGTAGTTCACTATGTTTTTTTCTTCAACCATATCTTTTCGTTCTCTCTTCTCTGCTGTTATGTGTTGTTTCCATTTTTATGCCATCATCAATGTATGATTCTACCTATACAAACGCCTTTTTATTAGTGATTCCAACTCTTCCACTCATATTCCAATCAGATTCCTTTAATAGCGGCTTATTTGAACTGGTGATCTACTGAACGAAATGAACTGTTTAAGTAAAGTGAGCTGGTGAGCTAAAGAGCTGGTGTGCTGAAGTGAGCTGTTGAACTAAATGAACGAACTAGTTCACTCAATTGAACTGAACTAAAAAGAGCGATAACTTAAAAGAACTATAGTGCCCAACTCTAGATGGAAACAAAACGTGACCAAAAAATGCGGAAAGGTGTTTAACAATAATTTAGCTAATTTTTGAGTGTTGTCAATATGCAATGCATGCACGTGATCAGGTTTTGAATTAAGCTATATGATTTCTAGTATCATCGAAATGGATCTATAAATTAATGTGTATATATTGATATTCAAGGAGATGCGCAATCAACAATTCCTTGTCCAGCAAGGGTCAAACCCCGAAATAAATCCGCCGGTTTTAGTTTCGATTTATTTTTCTACTATGACATCTTAACCGATTAAATCGAAACATGTAACGTAGATATCATTGTATGAAACCATTTGATTCTTCGAGACGCGTTTTGCGACCTTTGACATCTGAAGCGCGGCATTTAGAACTACACAAGCAAGAGCGTTGGAGCACATTTCAACCAATAGGCATCCGTATAAAGTATGAGGCAGCGCCCACAGCAAACGTCTACAAGTGATGGGTGAATGGCTAAATCTTGACAACAAGTTGTATCATCAGAAGATTTTAGAATTTCTAGTTGGTCACACTCAAACACCAGAAATCTCCGACCGCATTCCTGAAGTGGGGCTTACTGCTACCTGTGATTCGTTTGTGGCAGGCAGACGCTACTGGTAAAACAGAACACTGGCTCATGTGTCAGTTGGAACCAGCTGCTACACGGATGGGTCCAAGCTAGGAGGACGGACGGGTCTGGGACTTTTTACTGATAAATCAGAAGTCGAACTTCACTTCCACCTCCCAGACCATAACATGGAATTTCACGCAGAAGTTCGAGCAATCACTAGTGTGTGAACTGGCTCAGTAATACCGCAAAGCTTAATATGCCAACATCTTCACAGATATCAAAATTCCGATAAAAGCAATAACATCGGACCGGGTCAAATCCAGAACTGTGATAGACTATAAAAGAACGATAAATGATTACTCAGTCCATGGTCAATTGCGTATTTGCTGGGTACCAGGACACAACGGAGTGATTGGAAATGAACGGGCAAACAGCTTGGCTTCAAAGGGCAGAGAACTTCGAGTAATAAACTTGGAAAATTGGAAACCTTTCGAAGCCACGAAGGATGAGTTGAACCACTGGGCAGTGATGGCTCACACAACTGTATGGAATAGCCCGAAAGTAGGAGCAACTGCAAAGATACTGTGGGGTGACCCAAATGAAAAGAAAACAAAAAGTTTTCTGAAACTAAAAAGATCGAGTTTAGTAGGATGATGAGTGTGATGTGTGACACTCAAGCTTACAGGCACATCTTCATCGCATAGGACTAGCAGAAAACGACGAATGTAGGACATGCAGGGAAAACATCGAAACGATGGAACATTTTCTGTGCCACTGCCCTGTTTTCACACATGCAAGATCCCAATATTTCAGGTCCCACATATTACCAGACTTGACTCATCTCAGAGGATATGACTGAAAGATACTGAGGAAATTCGTGTGTAGTACCAATTCTCTGTAACTCGTGAGGTATAAAAAGATCATAAATAAGGAGCGCACAACAGGCCGAACCACTGGCTTAAGTTTATGTCCATGGACGTGAGAAGTGAGACCTAACCTAACCTACTAATACCCCAAGCGATATGATGGGAGGTGGCGTCACAACCAGATAATAACTCATTACTTGTGTGTTTTTATTCCCTCACCAGACGTTATAATTCCGAGGTATGTGGCAATGTCGACGCATCGAATGGCAGATATTTTGACGCCAGGTACATATTAAATTACCTTGCCTCAGCACAGTTGCGTCCGATGTCGACAAACGAAAACATAAGTTTTTATGGCACAAAATACAAGTCCTTGGACGGGTACCTGTGTTAGCGTAGAAAAGGTTATACTTCATACTTAATCCAGTATCCTTGTTGCTAGATGTCCATGGTTCCTGGACCAAAACAATATGAACCCTGCCTTTATTTATTATGTCCATCAGAGCGTTGGATGCCGTTTAGATCCGGTGAAGGTTTATCTTAATGACGTCAATCATTGTCTTTCCAGTAAAAGTTTCCTTTGGGTGTCATCCTATCTGGTTTGTTTTGATCTTTTATGTACCTATTCCTATCATCGCCTTTGATGGGAACATTCTGCAAAATTGGTGATATTATCGACGATTTGGCAATGTTATCGACCACTTCTTGGGATATGGTGTTGTTTTTGTCGCTCCCTCTTTGTTTTGAGTTATTGTGTCCCTCTTCATATTCTTATCACCACCTTTTCTGGGAACTTTCTGCCAAATGGATGATGTTATCGGTGATTTGGCGATGTTATCGACCACTTCATCCTCACTTTTCGAGTAGTTAGACACTACTCGATTCTTTCTGTTCACTATTTTCGTTTGCCACTGCAGGCCGTACGTTCGTGTTTGAGCTCGATTTAACTGCCCTGCAAATTGGGGGTTTTCCAATATTTCCAAATACCGAAAAATTTCATGCCTTTTTTAGATTCGATAATCACTATGAAACAAATGAACACTATGCAACAAAATACACGGACTTGACAGTATAAGTTCGATTATACTATCAAAGGGTAGTATAACCCTATAGTCGGTTTGGCGAAATTGGTGACCAATTTTTTTTTATTGGCCCCCAAAGTTTCTGAAAATCAGTGGGCCACTCGAAAAAGGTGTCATCAGCTTTTGTCCAACAACTAATTCCGACTTGGTGATACCGCTTCACTATGTTTGGCAATAATGTAGCTAAGAATATGCTGAACAAAGTTTCTTAGCATTTTTTGCGCAAAAAATTTTGTCCGTTACTTTTTTTTTGAAAAAGTGAAGGAAAAAATATTTTTTTTTCACTTTTTTCAGCATAACTTCCGGAGACTCGTAATTTTTCACTAGCAATGCTTGGCAAAATTGTAGCCAACGTAAATCTGAAAATTTTTTGTAAACATATCAATACAATTTGAACGTGTCTAGGCACCCTAAATATCTCAAAAAACCACATTGCACCCCAAAAATGTAAGTATTTCACTGTTATGTAACAAAAATATATTTTTTTGGTATAGGGCATGTACAGCAACTTTATAGAACATATTAAGGCCAATATTTTTGTGGTATATTTTAACCCTCTAGCTCCCCCACATAACTGTAATTTTTGGCCCCATTTTAACAAATCGTAAAAAACACCCCTTAAAAGGGGGAGGGCGGGGATGAAATGTTCTACAAAAATATTCGCCATACAATTTTACTATATGAGTCGGAACACACCAAAGCCCAAATCTTAACACAAAAACCCAAAAAACGGTCAAATTTCAGTCAACAGCGCTCTTTACTGGTATCTTTATTGCTTCGACTACTAGATCGTACGACTAATATTGCTTCACGAACAGGAATTTGGCCTTTTTTTGGTGTTTGTGTTATGTTTTGACCTTTGGTGTGTTCTGACACACCAAAATGTTCGCCATTTTATGGCGAACATTTTTGTAGAACATTTCATCCCCTCTCTCCCCATTTTAAAGGGTGTTTTTTATGATTTGTTAAAATGGGGCCAAAAAATGCAGTTATGTGGGGGAGCTAGAGGGTTAAAATGTTCCACAAAAATATTGGCCTTAATAATTTCTATAAAGTTGCTGTACATGCCCTATACCAAAAAAATATATTTTTGTTACATAACAGTGAAATACTTAAATTTTTGAGCTATTTATGGTGCCTAGACACGTTCAGATTGTATTAATATGTTCACAAAAGTTGTTCAAATTTACGTTGGCTACAATTTTGCCAAGCATTGTTAGTGAAAAATTACGAGTACCCGGAAGTTATGCGGAAAAAAGTGAAAAACATATTTTTTCCTTCACTCTTTCAAAAAAAGTATCGGAAAAATTTTTTTTCGCGAAAAATGTTAAGAAACTTTATTCAGCATATTCTTAGCTACATTATTGCCAAACATAGTTAAACGGTATCACCAAGTCTGAATTAGTTGTTGGACAAAAGCTGATGACACCTTTTCGAGGGGCCCACTGATTTTCAGAATCTTTGGAGGCCCATAAAACAAAATTGGTCACCAATTTCGCCAAACCGAGTATAGGGTTATACTATCTCTTGATAGTAGAATCGAACCTATACTGTCAAGTCCGTGTATTTTGTTCACTGTTGCACAATGTAATGTGGTCAAATCCGTTGTGTAGAATAAATCCTCGAAGTTACTCTTTTGCTCTTCGGGAATTTTTCCAGGCGCACTACTGCTATCAATTATGGCACAGTATAGTTCGTCGTGGATATGTTTTTTTGGTTATTTGAGAATAAGATGGGGCTTTCTTACCCTTTTTATAGCCAGCTTGCTTTTTCCTTTGGGATGGGTCTTCTTGTTTGAGGCCCCCTCCTTTATGGATGGTTTGGTGTACTTGCTGACCTTCTCCACAACACACTAAAAAAAAGCGTACTGAAAATCAAAGAATTTGTCGTAAAGTTTAAGATTTCGGCAATGATTTCGAGCCAAAGACAATCGCTATAAAAATAAGAAGGTTTTATAGTTAATTTAAAGACGTGAATATTACTTGTTTTTAGGATGCATTTCATAGAATTAAGAATTTTTGGTAATAAAAATAATTATGTTTAGTCTTAAAATAAGCCCCTTTTGGCGTAAATTTAAGTTTGCCGCGTGCTTATTTGTAGTAAAATATCATATAATTTAAAACATTATCGTAATAAAATTTAAAATGTCTGTCCTTGATATAAGAATATACTGGTAATTAAATTAAGGCATACATGGATTTAAATGTAGGTTTTTAAAATATGTATGGAAAATTCGTTACATTGTATTTATATAATGTTACTCTCATTAATGAATTATTTTCTTTGAAATCATTTAATATTCATAAAAAATATGCTTCGTGCAAGTTATAGTGTTAACTTATAAATTCAAAACACAACGCTTTCTCTTTCTAAAGATTGGATTTATTATATGTTATATTGGAAAATACAAAAAATATGTAATACGTATTACGGATAACATTGCATATTTTAGAATTTAAAACAGTATTTTAGCTAGAGTGCATTTAGTGGCAGATCATGTGAATTTTCCAAAAATGATCGGAATCGGACCAATGGGAGTGGCCCCGCCCATATAAGCCAAATTTTGAAATTGAAATATTTTCCGCAATTTATTAGCGAGAGTTCTGTAATTTTGTGTATATGTATCTGGGAGCAGTCTACGTGTTTGTCCAAAAAGTGGCGGGATCGGACCTATGGGTATGGCCCTGCCCATATAAGAATGTACATTTGTGGGGGTGGTCCAAATGAGTGGCACCGCCCATATAACCAAATTTTGAAAATTGAAATCTTGCACAATTTATTAGCCAGAGTTCTGTAATTTTGTGTGTATATATCTAAAATTTCGAAATTGAGATATCTTGCACAATTTGTTAATGAGAGTGCTGAAATTTTGCGTTTATGTATCGTAGTCTACGCGATTAGTCAAAAAATGGGCAGGCTCGGACTAATGGGCGTGGCTTCGTCCAAATTTTGAAACGGATATGTCTTGCACAATTTGGTAGCGAGAGTTCTGTAATTGTGTGTATATATATCTAGTGGCATTCTATGTGATTTTCCCAAAAATGGGCGGGATCGGATCAATTGGCGTGGCCCGCCTATATGCGCCAAACATTATAATTGAGATATCTTACACAATATGTTATCGAGAGTGCTGTAATTTTGTGCATATGTATCTGGTGACAGTCTACGTGATTGTTCAAAAAATGGGCGGGATCGGACGAATGGGCGTGGCCTCGCCCAACTTTTGAAATGGAGATGTCGTGCACAATTTGTTGTGCACGACTGTTTTGCTGTTATTTATATGCATATATGTATATCTGGTGGTAGTCTACGTGATTGGTCCAAAAATGGGCGGGATCGGACCAATGGGCCTGGCCTGGCCTCGCCCAACAAGTCTGCTTTATTTTGTGTATATGTATCCGGTGCCAGCCTACGAGGTTAGTCCACAAATGGGCGAAATATGAGCTATTTGTGGACCGTATATGCCATATTTTGAAATTGATATAACTGGAACAATTCGTTAGCGATAGTCCTGTAATTTTGTGAATATGCATTTGGTGCCAGTCTACGTGACTGCTGCAGAAATGGACAGGATCGCAAATCTGGAGCAACGAAGTGGACCGGGTCCAGCTAGTAAAAATATAAATTGCGATATCTCAGAATCGATCTAATTTGTTTTCCTTAAATTTTTTTTATAAAAAATGGTCCCTATGTACGCTTTCGATGGTGTTTTTAGAGTGGGGACGACGAAGTTAGTTCAGAATTTACATTATAATAACTGAAAATCCTAACCAAATTACAAAGAAAAAATATTTGAAAAAAATCAACAAAACAAAATAGATTTGAAAACATATACTAGGGCAACATTTTCTGAGAATTTGACAAAGATCTAATTTTTGACCTGTGACACTTGAGAAGGAATTACCCATAATATACAGACTAACGAAATTTCAAAAATATTGCAGTAATTCAGCCAAATTTTAGCTATTAAATAACACATCGCTACCAAATTTTAAAAGCGGTCGACATCGTAATACTTCCAGTTGCTCCGATATAGTAATATCACGGCCACTGTTTAATTAATTTACGAGGCTTATCCTATTAATTAATTAATTATTATAAAATGCTTGTTTGTCTGTTAGCGCATCACGCCTAAACGGCTGAACCAATTTTCTTGAAACTTGGTGAACAGATAGACCCGGAAATTAAAATACGGTACTTTGTTTTGTGAAAATAACAAAAATAATTTTGAATTCTCTGACTGTGGTCAGTGTAGCAGACCACAACAATTTTCATGATTTCTCTTATTTTAAAAGTTCCTTTACAGCTAAAAACCTAAAAATGTTTTCGTATCAAAGGAGATGCGAAAACAGCAATTCGATGTCCAGCCTGAGGTAAAACCGAACATAAAACCGGTCTTAAAATTTCTAAAGCCATTTCAAAATATATAGTTCACATATTACTGTGGTAAATATATAAAGTTGTCAATACGGTCCATTGTCAGATTGTGGCCAGTGTAGCAGTGACCAGAGCAATTTCAACATTTTCTGTACTTTAGATGTCCCTTAAGAGCAACGATCCCACAAAGGTATGTGCATATACTGATCTCCAGGAAGTGCGATTTCACGCCAAATGGGTTTTGACAACTTGACAGCCGATGCTCCTGTTAGAGCTATATCGGTTAAATTTTGTATATGTATAAACTTGAGTGTTGTATAACCCAAAGACTATCCACACAGTAGTTTTCTGTCCCGTGGTCAGTTTTCGAAATCTTTAATATTGTTTGCGTACTTCAGAAGCATCTTAAATGATACAAGATAAAATAATATGGAAAAACAATTTTGAATTCTACGATTTTGGTCAGTTTAGCAGTGACCAAAGCAATTTTCTTTCTTTCACTGCATTTCAAAATTCTTTAAGAAGTAAAAATCCGAATTTTAGCATCTTGAAATAATTTTGGAAAAATATATCGCTAACCTCCTTATGTGGTAACATACCTAATATGATAAAATTTCAATACTCAGAAGGTGATCAGTATATCAGTTACCAAATCAATATTCATTCTTCCAATAAATCCCATAAAGAGCTACGGACCTACACATATACTCGTAAGTCATATTCCGATCTTCAAGGAAATGTGTCGTCCGGTCTTAAGTCAAGATGGAAATAGAGTTGTGTAGTTCGTGAACGAACTAGTTCAATTGAACGGTTCACTATACTGACCTGAACGAACTAGTTCACACAACTCGTTAATTTCAGCTCAGTAGTTCACTATGTTTTTTTCTTCAACCATATCTTTTCGTTCTCTCTTCTCTGCTGTTATGTGTTGTTTCCATTTTTATGCCATCATCAATGTATGATTCTACCTATACAAACGCCTTTTTATTAGTGATTCCAACTCTTCCACTCATATTCCAATCAGATTCCTTTAATAGCGGCTTATTTGAACTGGTGATCTACTGAACGAAATGAACTGTTTAAGTAAAGTGAGCTGGTGAGCTAAAGAGCTGGTGTGCTGAAGTGAGCTGTTGAACTAAATGAACGAACTAGTTCACTCAATTGAACTGAACTAAAAAGAGCGATAACTTAAAAGAACTATAGTGCCCAACTCTAGATGGAAACAAAACGTGACCAAAAAATGCGGAAAGGTGTTTAACAATAATTTAGCTAATTTTTGAGTGTTGTCAATATGCAATGCATGCACGTGATCAGGTTTTGAATTAAGCTATATGATTTCTAGTATCATCGAAATGGATCTATAAATTAATGTGTATATATTGATATTCAAGGAGATGCGCAATCAACAATTCCTTGTCCAGCAAGGGTCAAACCCCGAAATAAATCCGCCGGTTTTAGTTTCGATTTATTTTTCTACTATGACATCTTAACCGATTAAATCGAAACATGTAACGTAGATATCATTGTATGAAACCATTTGATTCTTCGAGACGCGTTTTGCGTCCTTTGACATCTGAAGCGCGGCATTTAGAACTACACAAGCAAGAGCGTTGGAGCACATTTCAACCAATAGGCATCCGTATAAAGTATGAGGCAGCGCCCACAGCAAACGTCTACAAGTGATGGGTGAATGGCTAAATCTTGACAACAAGTCGTATCATCAGAAGATTTTAGAATTTCTAGTTGGTCACACTCAAACACCAGAAATCTCCGACCGCATTCCTGAAGTGGGGCTTACTGCTACCTGTGATTCGTTTGTGCCAGGCAGACGCTACTGGTAAAACAGAACACTGGCTCATGTGTCAGTTGGAACCAGCTGCTACACGGATGGGTCCAAGCTAGGAGGACGGACGGGTCTGGGACTTTTTACTGATATATCAGAAGTCGAACTTCACTTCCACCTCCCAGACCATAACATGGAATTTCACGCAGAAGTTCGAGCAATCACTAGTGTGTGGACTGGCTCAGTAATACCGCAAAGCTTAATATGCCAACATCTTCACAGATATCAAAATTCCGATAAAAGCAATAACATCGGACCGGGTCAAATCCAGAACTGTGATAGACTATAAAAGAACGATAAATGATTACTCAGTCCATGGTCAATTGCGTATTTGCTGGGTACCAGGACACAACGGAGTGATTGGAAATGAACGGGCAAACAGCTTGGCTTCAAAGGGCAGAGAACTTCGAGTAATAAACTTGGAAAATTGGAAACCTTTCGAAGCCACGAAGGATGAGTTGAACCACTGGGCAGTGATGGCTCACACAACTGTATGGAATAGCCCGAAAGTAGGAGCAACTGCAAAGATACTGTGGGGTGACCCAAATGAAAAGAAAACAAAAAGTTTTCTGAAACTAAAAAGATCGAGTTTAGTAGGATGATGAGTGTGATGTGTGACACTCAAGCTTACAGGCACATCTTCATCGCATAGGACTAGCAGAAAACGACGAATGTAGGGCATGCAGGGAAAACATCGAAACGATGGAACATTTTCTGTGCCACTGCCCTGTTTTCACACATGCAAGATCCCAATATTTCAGGTCCCACATATTACCAGACTTGACTCATCTCAGAGGATATGACTGAAAGATACTGAGGAAATTCGTGTGTAGTACCGATTCTCTGTAACTCGTGAGGTATAAAAAGATCATAAATAAGGAGCGCACAACAGGCCGAACCACTGGCTTAAGTTTATGTCCATGGACGTGAGAAGTGAGACCTAACCTAACCTACTAATACCCCAAGCGATATGATGGGAGGTGGCGTCACAACCAGATAATAACTCATTACTTGTGTGTTTTTATTCCCTCACCAGACGTTATAATTCCGAGGTATGTGGCAATGTCGACGCATCGAATGGCAGATATTTTGACGCCAGGTACATATTAAATTACCTTGCCTCAGCACAGTTGCGTCCGATGTCGACAAACGAAAACATAAGTTTTTATGGCACAAAATACAAGTCCTTGGACGGGTACCTGTGTTAGCGTAGAAAAGGTTATACTTCATACTTAATCCAGTATCCTTGTTGCTAGATGTCCATGGTTCCTGGACCAAAACAATATGAACCCTGCCTTTATTTATTATGTCCATCAGAGCGTTGGATGCCGTTTAGATCCGGTGAAGGTTTATCTTAATGACGTCAATCATTGTCTTTCCAGTAAAAGTTTCCTTTGGGTGTCATCCTATCTGGTTTGTTTTGATCTTTTATGTACCTATTCCTATCATCGCCTTTGATGGGAACATTCTGCAAAATTGGTGATATTATCGACGATTTGGCAATGTTATCGACCACTTCTTGGGATATGGTGTTGTTTTTGTCGCTCCCTCTTTGTTTTGAGTTATTGTGTCCCTCTTCATATTCTTATCACCACCTTTTCTGGGAACTTTCTGCCAAATGGATGATGTTATCGGTGATTTGGCGATGTTATCGACCACTTCATCCTCACTTTTCGAGTAGTTAGACACTACTCGATTCTTTCTGTTCACTATTTTCGTTTGCCACTGCAGGCCGTACGTTCGTGTTTGAGCTCGATTTAACTGCCCTGCAAATTGGGGGTTTTCCAATATTTCCAAATACCGAAAAATTTCATGCCTTTTTTAGATTCGATGATCACTATGCAACAAATGAACACTATGCAACAAAATACACGGACTTGACAGTATAAGTTCGATTATACTATCAAAGGGTAGTATAACCCTATAGTCGGTTTGGCGAAATTGGTGACCAATTTTTTTTTATTGGCCCCCAAAGTTTCTGAAAATCAGTGGGCCACTCGAAAAAGGTGATACCGCTTCACTATGTTTGGCAATAATGTAGCTAAGAATATGCTGAACAAAGTTTCTTAGCATTTTTTGCGCAAAAAATTTTGTCCGTTACTTTTTTTTTGAAAAAGTGAAGGAAAAAATATTTTTTTTTCAGCATAACTTCCGGAGACTCGTAATTTTTCACTAGCAATGCTTGGCAAAATTGTAGCCAACGTAAATCTGAAAATTTTTTGTAAACATATCAATACAATTTGAACGTGTCTAGGCACCCTAAATATCTCAAAAAACCACATTGCACCCCAAAAATGTAAGTATTTCACTGTTATGTAACAAAAATATATTTTTTTGGTATAGGGCATGTACAGCAACTTTATAGAACATATTAAGGCCAATATTTTTGTGGTATATTTTAACCCTCTAGCTCCCCCACATAACTGTAATTTTTGGCCCCATTTTAACAAATCGTAAAAAACACCCCTTAAAAGGGGGAGGGCGGGGATGAAATGTTCTACAAAAATATTCGCCATACAATTTTACTATATGAGTCGGAACACACCAAAGCCCAAATCTTAACACAAAAACCCAAAAAACGGTCAAATTTCAGTCAACAGCGCTCTTTACTGGTATCTTTATTGCTTCGACTACTAGATCGTACGACTAATATTGCTTCACGAACAGGAATTTGGCCTTTTTTTTGTGTTTGTGTTATGTTTTGACCTTTGGTGTGTTCTGACACACCAAAATGTTCGCCATTTTATGGCGAACATTTTTGTAGAACATTTCATCCCCTCTCTCCCCATTTTAAAGGGTGTTTTTTTATGATTTGTTAAAATGGGGCCAAAAATTGCAGTTATGTGGGGGAGCTAGAGGGTTAAAATGTTCCACAAAAATATTGGCCTTAATAATTTCTATAAAGTTGCTGTACATGCCCTATACCAAAAAAATATATTTTTGTTACATAACAGTGAAATACTTAAATTTTTGAGCTATTTATGGTGCCTAGACACGTTCAGATTGTATTAATATGTTCACAAAAGTTGTTCAAATTTACGTTGGCTACAATTTTGCCAAGCATTGTTAGTGAAAAATTACGAGTACCCGGAAGTTATGCGGAAAAAAGTGAAAAAAATATTTTTTCCTTCACTCTTTCAAAAAAAGTATCGGAAAAATTTTTTTTCGCGAAAAATGTTAAGAAACTTTATTCAGCATATTCTTAGCTACATTATTGCCAAACATAGTTAAACGGTATCACCAAGTCTGAATTAGTTGTTGGACAAAAGCTGATGACACCTTTTCGAGGGGCCCACTGATTTTCAGAATCTTTGGAGGCCAATAAAACAAAATTGGTCACCAATTTCGCCAAACCGAGTATAGGGTTATACTATCTCTTGATAGTAGAATCGAACCTATACTGTCAAGTCCGTGTATTTTGTTCACTGTTGCACAATGTAATGTGGTCAAATCCGTTGTGTAGAATAAATCCTCGAAGTTACTCTTTTGCTCTTCGGGAATTTTTCCAGGCGCACTACTGCTATCAATTATGGCACAGTATAGTTCGTCGTGGATATGTTTTTTTGGTTATTTGAGAATAAGATGGGGCTTTCTTACCCTTTTTATAGCCAGCTTGCTTTTTCCTTTGGGATGGGTCTTCTTGTTTGAGGCCCCCTCCTTTATGGATGGTTTGGTGTACTTGCTGACCTTCTCCACAACACACTAAAAAAAGCGTACTGAAAATCAAAGAATTTGTCGTAAAGTTTAAGATTTCGGCAATGATTTCGAGCCAAAGACAATCGCTATAAAAATAAGAAGGTTTTATAGTTAATTTAAAGACGTGAATATTACTTGTTTTTAGGATGCATTTCATAGAATTAAGAATTTTTGGTAATAAAAATAATTATGTTTAGTCTTAAAATAAGCCCCTTTTGGCGTAAATTTAAGTTTGCCGCGTGCTTATTTGTAGTAAAATATCATATAATTTAAAACATTATCGTAATAAAATTTAAAATGTCTGTCCTTGATATAAGAATATACTGGTAATTAAATTAAGGCATACATGGATTTAAATGTAGGTTTTTAAAATATGTATGGAAAATTCGTTACATTGTATTTATATAATGTTACTCTCATTAATGAATTATTTTCTTTGAAATCATTTAATATTCATAAAAAATATGCTTCGTGCAAGTTATAGTGTTAACTTATAAATTCAAAACACAACGCTTTCTCTTTCTAAAGATTGGATTTATTATATGTTATATTGGAAAATACAAAAAATATGTAATACGTATTACGGATAACATTGCATATTTTAGAATTTAAAACAGTATTTTAGTTGTATAAAGACAAACCGGCCAACACATTATCGTAATATTGTTATTATTGGAATTATCGATTTGTAAATCTATAGTGGGATTCGTTCTTCATTTGTTGACCAAGAACAATTTTCATTGGAATTGACATTAATATTTAAATAGAAATTGTATAAAATAATTGTTATATAATTAGTTTTACAAATCATATAGTTTGTATGCACACTTATTTGCTGCAATTTGTAAATTTCATTCCCCACGGAATTTTTATATATCCAAATAAAATTTATTACACGATTTAAATTAAAATAATCTAAAAAGAAATCAAACGGAATGATATACGAAAAAGAATAAAAATAAATTTTATCATATCACAGTAATAAAATGTTAAAAAATAAGAGATGTATTTAAATGTTATACTTACATTGAAATATTTGGTACAATTGGTCACTCTTCTACGACACAAATACTCATAATAGATCCATTCAAAATTGCTTTACTAATAATTTAAAAAATATATTTATTAATATATTATTAATTATTTGGACTGTGTGTTTTGAAAGTCAGCGAAATTTTTACATATAAATTGAGTTAAAGATGGACTCGGCATCAGATTAGCCGCATATAATTTTATCAAAAATAATTTTCTAAAAAAAGTCAAACGTGACTTAGATTTTAAAATCTTTAGTTTTGTTAGCAAATAAAACTACAAACACGTTTAGTACGGTGAATATTTAAAATATTTAAAAAAAGTGGTTTGTTTTGCAGAACTTGTAATTTATTATTAAAATATTGTTAATATACTAAAACGTATGCACTGTTGACTATTATTCAGCTTAATTAAAATGCAACTTCGTGTTAAAAATATAACTGCAACGAAAATTAAAAAAAAGTATTTTCATTTGAAATTGAATTGTATTTAAATTTTCTTCAAAAACATGAATTTAAATAAAAATTAATGGTCTTTTCTTTTGTGGCAAAAAATGGTAAATTGTTTCTGCCTTTCGCCCTAAAACGATTTTTTGTTTTCGTTTATGAGAAAGTACTGCACTGCGAAAGGGTTTTAAAATGCTGCCCTCTGACAGGGCAAAATATTTTTTTAGAAAAGAAAACATCATAATATTATACTAGACCATGAGGTTGCTTATTAAAGATCATTCTTAGGTAGGTAATGCATATTTATCTTATGTAAGAACATTTTATTAAAAGCGGAAACAATCCACCAGGAACATTTAATTTAAAAATTAGTTTTGAATGTGGCTTAATTACATTTACCATTGAAAAGAACGAGTTAATAGAACACCATACAGAACTTTGAAGTCTTGCGGTGAGCTGTATATAAATATCTAAATTCTATTATTCACACAGATTTTTAAACGAAAAGAAAAGATGCGATGAATTGGAATATTAATTAATTAAAAATTAGCTCTGTAAAACAGAAACTAATGCTGCTTATGACATTCTTAACTCTGCTGTTAGATTAGCAAATATGTACGAATCCTAGATTAAGATACTATTTGGTCCATATTAAATTTTTCATACAAAATAAATCTTTAACCCAATAATTTATATTTATTTTTATTCAAAACATCGCGATAAGAAAGCAGCTTATTTACAAATTATTTTTAAGCAAAAAGGCTTATTATTTTGATTTCAGTATAACAGAAATATCCCTTGCATTAAATTATAAGGTAATATATATTACCGTTCACAAAGGAAACGATACAAAAATTGGACCAATTTGGACAGCAGGTTTAACTATAAAGTATAACACGAAATCTAAAAAAAATAAATTTGTATTTTCGTTTGTTTTTGTATTTCGTTTGTGTATGTATTTAAATTAAAATTCCAAAAAGTCAAAAGTTTTAACACTTTTTAAAGAATATATATTCGGAAATCTTTTTGAACAATAACATTGTTTGTGTGATTTTGCATATTTTATTTGTGAAAGTCAGTTCGGAAATGTATTACGTTGTAATCTATTAATATATGCGTTCCAAACTAAGTTTCTTGATTTTTAAATAAAATGTATATGTTCACAAATACATAGTACTTACACATTTTGTTTCCAATCTTATTTTCGTTCCCCTGTATAGGGTGATGTGTGAATTTATGAATTATTAGTTGTAATTTACAACAAATAATTACATTTATCTTTTATCTTCAAATATTTCGCGATCTAAAATTACAATTGTTCTGAAAAGAAATCAAATATAATGATTAAAAAATACAAATAAATTTCATCATACCACGATAGGAAAACGCTGAAAACTAGAGTTGTGTAGTTCGTGAACGAACTAGTTCAATTGAACGGGTCACTATACTGAACTGAACGAACTAGTTCACACAACTCGTTAATTTCAGCTCAGTAGTTCACTATGTTTTTTTCTTCAACCATATCTTTTCGTTCTCTCTTCTCTGCTGTTATGTGTTGTTTCCATTTTTATGCCATCATCAATGTATGATTCTACCTATACAAACGCCTTTTTATTAGTGATTCCAACTCTTCCACTCCAATCAGATTCCTTTAATAGCGGCTTATTTGAACTGGTGATCTACTGAACGAAATGAACTGTTTAAGTAAAGTGAGCTGGTGAGCTAAAGAGCTGGTGTGCTGAAGTGAGCTGTTGAACTAAATGAACGAACTAGTTCACTCAATTGAACTGAACTAAAAAGAGCGATAACTTAAAAGAACTATAGTGCCCAACTCTATGAAAACTAAGAGAAATATTTCAATCGTTCATATATAATACTTACGCTAAAATATTTGGTAGAATTTGTCACTTGTCTACGACAGAAATACTCCTAAAAGACACATTCTAAAATTGTTTTACTAAAAAATAAAAAGATAGTTGCATAACATACTATTAATAACAAATTTCTATATTGCCAGAAATAATTTTACATTTCTGCTTTATGCGCTGTTAGCAGTTATTTTTAATAAATATATAATTTCCAATTAAAATGTGTTTTTTTAATTTTGTAATTACCAATAGGTTGTTTATTTCAGAATTATATATTATATTTCACTCATCTAAACATTTTCCTATTGCCTCTTAAAAACCTATTACCCACATTTTTATTGTCCATTTTTAATGCTCGCATAAATCTCTTCACAAGACTTTCTGACAAGATCAGTGTTGCCACTGGGAAAAAATTTTTCCGACCAACATTTTCCTTAAAATCGACAAAAATCCGTTGTAGCCGACCAAATTTATAAAATTAAAGTTGTTGGTGTCTTGAAAAGTTTGGTGGCAACTTTTTCAGATTTTGAAGAAACTTGGAATGTTTCGAAAAATTAATTAACATAAAAAATGCTAGTATTGAATGTATTTTAAAACAAGTAAAAATGTGGCCGGTCAGAATCGTATATACCAAAATCATGGATCGCAATAAATTATGTAATATAAAAAACATCTATCTAAATGAGGGGAACGTGGCTAAATCTTAATCAGGGTTGTTGTAGAAATAGATTGCTGTCGGAATCGGAATTGAAATCGAGAAAAAACATGACTCTGTGACGCCAAATTTATTTTTTCTCTCGTTGTGGGATTCGACTGCTGTCCGAATCGGAATTGAAATCGAAAAAAATATCCTTCTGTGACACAAAAATTATTTTTCTTATCGGTTTCAATTCCGATTCCGACAACAATCGGATTCCACAACAACCCTGAATATATCCTGCTTCAGTAAAATTGTTGCTTTTTGATATTTTTGTATTTTAAGAATAAATATCTTCGCCAAATTCCCAAGATAGCCTGAAAACAAAGAAAACGCTGAAGTGGTATGGCCTAGTTTGACAAAAGGACTTGGTCAGTTAAACGACGATATCGATTCTGGATGAACAATTTTACATAAAAAGGCATCATAACAAGTTACGATTTCTTGAGCAGACTTCAACGTTAAAACGTAATTTATGACGAATGCCTATATGTAAGTCCTATTTGACATGCTATACAGCTAGTCAAGGATACTAAACGGTAAACTATAATTTTTACCGATAGTCTATCTTAAATCTAGCTATCAACAGTTGGACTACTATTAATAAAATTAGAGATTTAGTAATAGCCAACAAAAACAAAATTATTCTTTGCTGGGTACCTGAATACATCGGTCTATAACTGGTAACAATTATACGGACTCTGCAATTATTTAAAAACAGGATAAAAAAGAAATTTCAATTGTGCTTACGGAACATTATTCGGACAACAATAAATTCATTCAATACCAACACTACAATTATATAAACCCAAAGATCATTGCTCCGATATATCCCACTAATATTGATAAAAGTAAGATAAGAACATTTCCCAACTTCAGATGGGACATACTTTTGCCATACGTCAACACTTTCTTCCTTATTAATCTTATATTTACTAAAGGCTTAATGTAAATAAATAAAAGTTCGCAATTATGTATGTTGAGATTTGGCAACCAAAATTTCAGTTTAAATCCGCTCTCGGAATACAGAACAGCAAAAATTCTTTCCCCAGTCGGATATTTTAGACTACTACAAAAAACATTTGTCGAACCTGAAATAAATACTTTCAAACTAATTTTTATTACAATATATTTGTCTACAATTTCGATCGATACTGCTTTCAGCGATCAACATAAATATTGAAATTCACAATCGTCATTTGAGGGTATTCCAAAGGGTGAATGGCTTTAACTTTCAGTAATTTACTTTGATATTAAACTTAAAATTATTCTGTATAATACGAATTAAATTTTCTAGAATAAAACCGACCAAACTGGATTTGGTTCGACCATCCGACCAAATATAAAAATTTCAAATCCATCCGACCAAATTTGGTCGGAAATGACCGAAACGGCAACGCTGGACAAGATCACTTCATAAATTTATATACATCACCATAAATAACATACAGCAAAAATAACTACGATGCACGCACTCCCTTATCCCCGAGATCGATGGAGACGCCGACGGCATAACCACATACATACACACATGTACAAGAATCCTCCTGATTCACTGCTGCCGTTATTTTGAGTTTCAGTTGTTATTGTTGCTATGGTATGGTGCCAAGCAACATGCGCGTATACTTACATATTTATCGCAATTTCATTTATATTACAATCCGCGTCTGAAAACACACAACCACTTCCCTCCATCGCTTCCAAGTAACTGATTTAAAAGAAAACGAACAACAAATTATTTTCTATACTCAGAGAGCTCTTCGAACATTCCATAACAATTATTTATTCACACATTAACAAACAACTCTAATTCTCCGAAAGAGAGGGAGAGATAGCATAATTCTCTCGTATGTATTCTTAAAAATAATGGCAATAATCATAAACTTTATTACCAAGGCAACTTTTCCTTAAAGGGGAACATAGCCTTAAATTTATTACTCAAATATATCATACTGTCAATTAAGTCCGATTCGACATTAAAACTATGACATGTCTACGTCATAGTTTTAATGTAGAAAATCCTTAAAAGTATTGAGATATTACATAAAATAATGCGGATTGTCACAAAAATAATGATTTTTTCTTTAATTTAAAGGCGTTCGTTTGAAGATGGACGTACACAAAACTAATGATTATATAGTCATTAATTCAAATTCAAAAAACTTTGGATTAAGGAAAATTTCGTAAAAAACATGTAAATTTTCATTATTTTAATGAAAATTGTGATTGAATTTATGCCGAGGTCGCATACATAATTTAAGAATGTGTCGTCATTAATTTTATTACTATTTTTTTTTTCAGTGCAGGATCAACTTGACCTCCCACCATCAACGGATTCCTCCTTTTTTGGTAGATTGAATAGGTTTCTCCGAAATGCTGGGTGTCGGTGACCTTTTTTTCTTCTTAATTGATTTCGCATCGCTATGCACTTCTTCTTTTAGTAGACGTTGAAGAGTCGGATTCACCCTGTAATATCTTCTATAGTTGCTTAATGTTTCGACTACGGGATCCCCTACTTTAAAACAACACACCTTGTGTTTGCGTAGTATGTAGATAAATACATAAGTACTGCGTAATAGGTTAAAAAAACTATCCGCTCTGCAATAACACGTCCGTTCGCAACGACTGGCGGGACCGACAATAAAAGTGCTTAATGCATATCGAAAATATGCCAAAAATATATTTGAATGATAAAACGTTTAAATGCGAATATTGGTTCCAATCGGACGAAAAGTATTTTTTTCAATTCATTACATTTATTATTGAATCTTACATTATTAAACAATAAAAATAACAATACGTGGACAAATCTTAACCTAGAATACTATTCTCTGGGTTATTGCCATTGCGAATAAACCTTTGAGACTTTTTACTTTAACAAAAAGTTAATATTTTATATTTAAGAATTCATAATTTAAATGAAAAAATAAAAATTGCTTTGGTCACTGCTTAACTGAACATTATGTAGATAGTCCGTAGTTTATACAACACTCGAGTGTCTAAATAAGAAAAATTTCTAGCTTTCTACCTCTTATGGGTCCGCAAGGGTCAAGCGATCAAAATTCGCTTGGTGTAAAATCGCATACATTGGAGATCAGTATATACACGCAGAAAAATATCGCTTCTGTAGTATATTGTCCCAAACATATTCGGCTTGAAACATATACTAGTTGGTACTCACAAAAATTATATATTTGGGAAGATGTTGTTCTAAACAAACCTTTGTTTCCGTCCCAAAATATTTTTATTTGGGACTATTATTTCTGGAACAAATATTTATTTACATTTAAGTATTCAGAAAATACCTAAATTAATCAGTAATTCAAAGTAATAATAAGCAATTTTTAGAAATTTTTAATGTTCTATAATATAATAAATACTAATAATTGAAATCCTATAATCTTAGATCAAAAGATATTACTTGGAGGATTGACATATAATGATAGCTTTGAATACTCAGAAAGTTTAAATGATTAATTTAAAATATAACTGGGAGGTACAATTCGGAACCAAGGAAAACCAAAAACTCAATTTTTTTTAAATGTTGGTATAATTTTTTTTGAAATAAAATATATTTTGAGAAATTCCTAAAGAATAATTTTATTTGTACTTAAACACATATTTTATTTGATAAAGTTTGCAAATATATTTTGTTGTAAAATCTTAAGTTATGCGTTCCAAATATATTTTATTGATTTTCAAATAAAATTTATTTGTTCAGAAATACATAATATTTAAATAATAATTTTTGTTGTTAGATATTCAAGCTCAAGGTCATAAGTTTTTTTGTTGTTATTTATTTATCTTTTTAAAAACTCAATATTTCGTTCTTAATTTAAGAACATCATCAGGAGATACTGAAATATAAACACACATATACACTCCTGATGATGTTCTTAAATTAAGAACGAAATATTGAGTTTTTAAAAAGATAAATAAATAACAACAAAAAAACTTATGACCTTGAGCTTGAATATCTAACAACAAAAATTATAGTGTAAAATTAAGGTCGATTGACAAAAATAGAAGTAAAAATTAATATATAAATATTTTTGTTCCAAATATATTTTCTTTCAATTCAAGCATATCACAAGAGACTATTTCCCCGTGTACACATAAATTGGTAGGATCATAGCTCATAAGGTACTTTTTTAGTACAGAAAGAGTGAAAATTGCTTTGGTCACTGCTACACGGGGGAAAATCGGCATTTTTGATATGTTTGAATTGAAAGTAAATATATTTGGAAACGAATTTTTTAAATATTATATATTTGTTAACAAATTATTCGAAAATCAAAAAATTTGTTTGGATCGCATATATTAATATATTAGAACATAATATATTTGCAAACTTACATTCATAAATAAAATATATGTTTACACACAAAAAAATTTATTGTTTAAGAAGTTTTCCAAATACATTTTTTTAAAAAAGATTTTTAAAACTTTGCTGAATTTTTCGAATTTTAGTTAGTTTTTGCTAGATTTCATGTTAAACTTTATAATTAAAAATATCTCTAGCATTAATATTGCAATTCATCACTTCAATCCATCAATGCAATTTATAGTTACAAACGATTATACGATTTATGTTTTAGTTGAATTTTACAAACTTATAAAATTTATACAAAAAATGCATTTTGAACTTCCGAAAAACAGAAAACTTGTCTTGAAATTAAGGCAATGATACATTGCCAAAATACTTAAATACAAATTAATCTTTGTTTCGGAAATATTAGTTCCAAATAAAAAACCAGTAAGGAAAGGCTAAAGTCGGGCGGGGCCGACTATATAATACCCTACACCACTCTCGTAATATTGAATAACTCTGATATATAAATTTTGTAATTCATGTATAAATTGTTTACATAAATTTACTTTTGAGACATTTTATACTTAAATAATACCCAGTACCACAGTGTGGTGTAGGGTATAAAAACGATTGGATCTAAAGAACATATATATGGGAGAACATATATTTCATCCGAACATATATATGGGAGCTATAGCTAAATCTTAACCGATTTTCTTCAAATTCGGTAGTGTTGGTTCATGGATCAATTAACTCTACCGTTCTAAATTTCAAAACGATTGGATGTAAAATACAGCTTCTATAGAACTAAAGGGCCTAATCGGACGAAACATATATATGGGAGCTATAGCTAAATCTTAACCGATTTTCTTCAAATTCGGCAATGTTGGTTCATAGATCAAGAAACTCTACCATTCTAAATTTCAAAACGATCGGATGTAAAATACAGCTTCTATAGGACTAAAGGGCCAAATCGGACGAAACATATATATGGGAGCTATAGCTAAATCTTAACCGATTTTCTTCAAATTCGGCAATGTTGGTTCATGGATCAAGAAACTCTACCATTCTAAATTTCAAAATGATTGGATGTAAAAAAACAGCTTCTACAGGACTAAAGAGCAAAATCGGACGAAACATATATATGGGAGCTATAGCTAAATCTTAACCGATTTTCTTCAAATTCGGCAATGTTGGTTCATGGATCAAGAAACTCTACCATTCTAAATTTCAAAACGATCGGATGTAAAATACAGCTTCTATAGGACTAAAGGGCCAAATCGGACGAAACATATATATGGGAGCTATAGCTAAATCTTAACCGATTTTCTTCAAATTCGGCAATGTTGGTTCATGGATCAAGAAACTCTACCATTCTAAATTTCAAAACGATCGGATGTAAAATACAGCTTCTATAGGACTAAAGGGCCAAATCGGACGAAACATATATATGGGAGCTATAGCTAAATCTTAACCGATTTTCTTCAAATTCGGCAATGTTGGTTCATGGATCAAGAAACTCTACCATTCTAAATTTCAAAACGATCGGATGTAAAATACAGCTTCTATAGGACTAAAGGGCCAAATCGGACGAAAGATATATATGGGAGCTATACCTAATTCTGAACCGATTTTAACCAAATTCAATAGCGATCTTAACAGCCGCGAAATACTCTAAACTACAAAATTTCAGAACGATCGGAGTGAAATTGCGACCTGTAGTCGACGAACAACTTTACATGGACAGACGGACGGACAGACATCGTTAAATCGACTCAGCTAGTGATTCTGAGTCGATCGGTTTACTTTAAGGTGGGTCTAGCTGTGTTATTTTCAGGTGTTACAAACATCTGCCGTGAAACAAACTTATAATACCCTGTACCACAGTGTGGTGTAGGGTATAAATATTAGAATGGGAACATATGTTTGTTTAAAACAATATCCTCTCGAACATATAATATTTGTGTGTGTCAAATATTATTTATTTGGAGTGTACCCTAAACATATGTATATTTCAAGCAGAATATGTATGTTTGCGACAATATATTACAGAGACGATATTTTTTCAGCGTGTACACACATAGAATTGACCAAATGTTAGATATATTACCACAGTAAGCGGTGATCGATATATTTTGAAAAATTTTAAGACGCGGTTTTATGTCCAGTTTGACCTCAGACTGGACATCAAATAGTTTTTTCGCATCTCCTTTGAGGTCAGTATATACACGCTGAAAAAAAATCGCTTCTGTAGTATATTGTCCCAAACATATTCGGCTTGAAACATATATATGTTTAGGGTACACACTAAACATATAATATTTGGTACACACAAAAATTTATATTTTTGGGAAGATGTTGTTCTAAACAAACCTTTGTTTATGTCCCAATATGTGTTTATTTTGGACTATTTTTTCCGATACAAATATTTATTTGCATTTAAGTATTCAGAAAATACCTAAATTGTGTTTAATTTTTCAGTAATTCAGTTATTTTTTTAGAAATTTTTCATGTTGTAAAAATAACAAATAATAATAATAAAAAACAATACTCAAGTTTTTGATACCGCTACACGCTGGAAAAAAATCGCTCCTGTAATATATTGTCCCAAACATATTCGACTTGAAACATATATATCTTTAGGATACACTATAAGCATATAATATTTGGTACACACAAAAATTATATATTTGGGAAGATGTTGTTCCCAATGTGTTTATTTTGGACTATTTTTTCCGAAACAAATATTTATTTTCATTTAAGTATTCAGAAAATATCTAAATTGTCAGTAAATCAAAGTTAATTATTTAAAAAATTTTAACGTCTTAAATATAAAAAATAATAATAATTGAAATCATATAATCTTGGATCGAAATATATACTTGGAGGATTGACAACCAATGATGGCTTGGAATACTCAGAAATTTTAAATGATTGGTTTAAACATAAGATATTGCTGCATTTGGTATCATAACTGGGAGGTTCAAACTAAAAAAAAATAAAATTTAAATTCGAAAAAGTTTCGAAAATCTTTTTTAAATAAAATATATTTGGAGAAATTCCTAAACAATCATTTTATTTGTATTCAAATACATATTTTATTTGAGAAATTTAGTTTGCAAATAACATATGTTGTAACATATTAATATACGAGTTCCAAATATATTTTATTGATTTTCAAATAAAATGTATTTGCTCAGAAATATATAATATTTAAAAATTAGTGTTCCAAGTATATTTTCTTTCTATTCAAACATATCAAAAAAGGCGATTTTGCCCCGTGTAGAACTGACCACTGCACACTGGTCCCAAATTCAATATTTGTGGCATAAATTCAAAAAATAAACTTTAGAAATTACAAGAAGTATATATATATTCCAAAAGGCAACCCTATAGGGGACCTATATAATTTATTTTTTTTTAACTCAGGTGGCAACCCTGTTTTTCTGAATGCGATCAAAGTTAGTAGTTCAATCCCGTGTTTTTAAGCACTTCTTCTTGAGAAAATATTGACGATATCTTTGATACTAGAAATCTGCAAAAATAAAATTGTGTTTTATCTGTGAAATATGGAAAATCGTGCTCAAGGTATGTACATAGTTTATAATTATCATAACATAATTCATAATTGTTTTGTCTTTGTCGTATTATTTCATTTTTATGTGATGTGGTATTTTATATACAAATAACCTCACTTTATTTTTATTTCGTAAAGTAAAAGTTGTAGATGTACTCGCGTATTCATGAAAGTTTAAACGCACGATTGTTTATTAAAGTGTCCTTTATCATGTAGTATAGGTGCGCTTAGCGCGTTTTGTGCGCAAAATGATCAAAAATTACGTTTTTTTAGTCAAACTTTTGTTTG
Organism: Eudasyphora cyanicolor; assembly: GCA_963930755.1. Classification (NCBI taxonomy): domain Eukaryota; kingdom Metazoa; phylum Arthropoda; class Insecta; order Diptera; family Muscidae; genus Eudasyphora; species Eudasyphora cyanicolor. Next base: position 101,432,368 of record OZ005737.1, read on the forward strand.
GCTGTGCTGAAATTTTATCATTTGAGATTATAATGGACTCAAAAATTATGCAGTTTCGAATATAGTGCTACAAAAATGTATAAAAATTTTAGCGAATGCAAAATAGAATAGATAAATATTCAAGTTCATAGTTTTTCATTTTCATTTTCATTTATTTATAAACATCAATACAAAGTAAGCCAATTGGCCAATTATACGTGTATTGTAAGAAAAAAAAACTATGTATAAAATAACAAAATTAAAAATATTTTAACAAATACTAAATAATAATACAATTAAGATGGCTCCCCAGCCATATGAACATTGCAAAAAGGTATATATTAAGAATTTGGGCCCCATAGCAATCAGACTATAAAAATAGGAAGTTATGAGCATTAAGATAGTTAAGATAAAATACCATTTAGGTAGTTCATTACCTTTTTCTTATAAGAAGAGTAATTGTAAGAGAATAGTTTAAGCAAATTAGGTAAAACGTTCCAAAATCGATACACCCTTACCATAAATGATTGCTCATAAATCGATGAGTGTACAAGAGGAATATCAATTTGTACATTCCGCGTAGAATTAATAAAAGAAAACTGATTCACTAAAATTTGTGGCTGCGACGATTTCATAATTTTATAAAAATGAAGTACTATACGTAGATTGAGATAATCACGAAAAGAACATCCAAGAAACGAGTGAGCTAATTCCGTAACACGGTAATGGTCATTTATTTTCAAATCGTAGACATAACGTACAATCTTCCTAAAACTCCTCTCAATTTTATCACAATTATAGGACCAAGTCCCAGAGTAAGCTTCAATTCCATAGTTCAACAAAGACATCAACAAAGAATGGCCCAAACGATATCTTACTTGTCGCGGAGTATACGCTTTCAAAGAGTATAATCTTCTTAAAATAAGACAGACCCTGTTTGTAAGAATGTTTATGTGACTGCCAAAATTAAGATTAGAATCTATAGTCACACCAAGGCATTTCAGACAATCTACGTATTCAATTGGCTGATCATTTATAAAAAGTCTCGGGTATGACATGTAGCGATTTCGCAAATGGAAATTAATAGCTTTTGTCTTGTTTGGGTTAATCGATAGACTGTTTGCAAACATCAAGTTTGTTATGAAACCAAGATGAATATTAATAATATTCTCTTCGGTATTAGATCTAAATAAAAGTAAAATATCGTCTCCAAAGACGTAGGGTTCACAAAAACTATTTTGCATTTGCGATATAATATCATTAAGATAAAACAAAAAAAGTATAGGGCCCAATACAGACCCCTGGGGCACCCCTGAAGCGACAGTACCAACTCTAGAGCTAATCCCATTTAGAGAAACGTATTGTGATTGATCATTTAGATATGTGTATACTAATCTGCAAGCCGATTTAGAGAAATTAAAATTATCATGTAACTTTTCTATAAGAACAAAGTGATTTATACGGTCAAAAGCCTTTGAAAGGTCCAACGAAACTAAAGTACAGTTTTCATTTGTATCTAATTGTTTTCTTATGCTATCAGTAAGAGAAAGCAAAGCTGATGTAGTATTATGGTTCCTACGAAAAGCGAATTGATTTGGGTGAAAAGGATAGAAACGTTCACAGTGCTCCAATATCTGAATCTTCATTAAATGTTCCATAATTTTAGACATAACCGGAAGTATAGTGATAGGTCTTAAATTATCATTTCCATAGTTACCATTTTTTGGTATAGGTATAACCCTTCCTAATTTCCAATCATTTGGAAAATTAGAAACAGTAAAAACTGTATTAATTAGATGAAGGAGCAATGGCGAAATAAGAGGATAAATTATTTTTAAAAACTTTATCGGTACGGTATCGTGACCTGTAGCATTTGTTTTAATGGAGCTAACTGCTAGAATTAGATCATTCTCAGTAATAGAATGAAAAGAGAAGGAATCTGGATTATCAAAAACATCATTAAAATTAAAAGATTGGTTATCAGCTGAATTAAGATTTTCCAGAAAAGTGGTTGCAATAGACTCAACGTCGACTCCATCAAAATCACGGTTTTCACTACCAATACACCCTAATCTGCGAATTTTCTTCCACATCTGTGAATTATTGGCATGTGCAAACAAGTTAGTTCCGTATTTCAAACGAGCTTTTCTAATAATTGATTTAGCTTTGTTCCTCAAGCGACAGTATTCCCTCCATGATTCCCCAGTACGACTCCTAAGGAATGCCCCATAAGCAATGTCTCTGTCTCTTCTGGCCAGAACAATCTGCCTCGAGTTCATCCATTTATTATTTTCAAAATTAGACCTTGTTCTACAGATTGGTACAAGCGAATGCAGTGTACCAACGACATTATTAATTGTTGATAACTGAAGGTCAACATTATTCGTATAAAACAAAGGCGATACATCAATTTGATTAAAATTTTCTATTAGATCATCAACCCGTAAACTATCGTAATCTTTGTACTCTGTCCAATTTTCATGTTGTTCAGATGCAAACGTGAATGAAATAAAGATAAAACTATGGTGAGAGGAGAAAAAAGGGAATTGTAATTGGCCTTTATGGGCAAGATGAGACGGTTGACTCAATAAGAAGAAATCCAATAAAGAAGTACTGTTGTTGGGCAAATGAAGATGTGTCGGCAGACAGTTGTGAACGCATTCAAGGCCACACCTGGAAGCAACGGATAGGAAAATTGATGATTTGATAGGATCAAATAGATTATAATTAAACTCTCCCATAACAACTATATTACCGTAACGGTCAAATAGATCATTATGAAGATCCTCAAAAGCATCAATACAACCTGTAGGTAGGTAGACCACACCAACAATCACTGAAGAGCAACTGCCAAAAATCTCAACAAATAATGATTCGCAAACTCCATACTGCTCTCCTCTGTATAGTACTCTGTATCGTAATGTGTTAGATATATATAAGCAGACACCACCAGCTCTTCTAGGATGAACATTTCCGTGACGATTTAGGTTATTAGGACGATCATTCCTAATCAAATTATAATTGGGAAGATTCAAAGAACTAGAATAAATGTCTGATTTGAACCATGTTTCAGACACTCCAATAATGTCAAGGCCTGAATCAGAGAAAATATGTTTGAATTCCTCAAGTTTTGCACTGGAATTTGATGGACTTAAACTTTGGGCATTAATGTGTCCAATATTTAAATTGTCAGAAAAAGATGAGAGATTGCACTTCAGTAAACTGTTATTGCTAGCTACGGGACCAAGATTGTAATTATGGGTCACGATATTTTAAGCAATATTCATATTTAAGGGGGAGCCAAATTTTAATTGTAATAATATAATTTATAAAACAATTCAATTTTAACATTTTTATATAAAAAAATTAATTCATTAATCGTGGTTCCCACTTGAATGATAATTAAAAGATAATATGTGTAAATGAGATCATGACAATTTGGAGATATGTGGTAAATATCAGATAATATATAGTTGCTAAGTATGTTAAGAGTTAGCTTTAAACAGGTTTATAAAATCTTGATAAGTTAGGATTTTAGTTTCATTGTTAGCCATTATAATCTTGACTTTCAGATTTTCCCGATTTATGATACTGTACCCTTTAATTTTGTCGTCTTTCTTGAATTTCCAGCATAATCTTAGCAACTTATTAGCAAGTGTAGAATAGTTATCATTTAAGTAAACTCGACTCCCATCATCACCACCCAGAATATCCGAAACTTTAAGAGATTTGTGCTTAAAGTAGGCAGACATCAATTTATCACGCTTGCAAACGTCACTAAAATTCACAAGAACTGCATGACGATTTTTAATGTACATCACTTTACGTATCTCAGCAGGGGTAATATCCACTTTCAAGTGCGCACACAAAAACACAACCATCTCGTTAAGGCTACCCAACTTGTCAGAAAGCCCTGTAATAACAATGTCAGATCGATTTTGCCGGTGTTGTAATGAGTGATTAAACATTTCGAGTTCCATGAATTTTGCTTTATTTTCTACATCGTGAGAGACTACAAGGTTTCTGCAGTTGGATATATCATTCTTCATCTCTTCCACGCATTTTGATAGTTCGGCTCGCATCTCACAGACAAAGGACTCAAATGTAGCTTTCATTTCCATATTCTCTTTCTTCATATTGTCGGCATGGGCTCGGAGACTTTCCCTTAGGTTGGCGAATTCCTTACGCATCTCAGTCTTAAAAGCGAGGTCAGAGTTATCCGGTGGGTTCTCTACGCATCTCGTACAAGTATAAGCCAAATTTCGATTTTTATCGAGAGTACTAAACAAAGTCTTGGAAACTTTGTCACAATCGACATGCAGCCAGGTATTGCAAGTTCTACATAACACACATTTAGTTCCGGTAGTCTCAAGGTGGCAAATTCCGCAAAGAAAAGGCATAATTTCACAGCAAATTTATAACAACGTAAAATTGGCGGTCAACAAAATTGGAGATGTTACTTTGTTATTGTTTGGTGGCCTTTAATAAACAGCTGATAGGAATGATAATACCAAGCCAAGTACAATGAAGTTTGCGACGGCGGTAAAAAATAAAATGATGGCGGCGGTAGTGGTTTATCAAAAACAAATAAGAAAAACGTCGGCGTTACAGTTCAGTACTATAGCATTTAGTAATAAATTTCGACATAAGCAGCGGCGGCTTTAAAAATGGATATGAGTTGGTATAATTCTCGGCTTCGTAGTTTATGATGATGAGAATAATTTGACAACAACAAAGAGCACACAAATGCACACGTTGTAAACCAATAATTCACTACTCTTTAACGAGTGTATTCAATAAAACTTCATGTATCCGATGATGACAATTTTGTCCTTTATACGTTAAGCACTGAACGAGTTTTCTATAACACCGCGAAGTTAACTTTTTTAATTTTCAAACAAGAGGGCTTTTTTAATGCGTCTACCAGAACATAGTGTTGCCAACTTTTATAGTTTATGTTCAGAAATATTCACAAAAGTTTGGAAGACATTTGAACAGGTTTATGAAGCCCACTTAGAGTGTATTCTTAAAAATTTGCAATAAATATGGAACACGATTATTATGCAATGAAGGGGGGAAACGACTAAAATGGAAATTGACAACTGAAATCTCACTGATCAAAGAACATAACACTCCCATTCTTGTTCATGCGGCAGCTATATCTGTGAGTAGGACAAAAGATGGCGATGTTTCGTTTGTTTTAAAAATTATTTTGCTTCTTATACGTGGAAATATATAATTTGTATCCCATGTCAGCAACTGCTCTTAAGATATTAGCGCATAGTTCCCAGATAATTGTCCCTTCTGCACTTCCTGTTGGCTTCTTAGCCGAACAAATTTTATAAGCACTACAGTATTAATAATTAGTAACTCCCAATGTTATAACCAAATTCCACTTTTAGCATAACTGCCTGAATTCCTTTTATTTAATGATTGTCTCTTAGAAATGCAAATACTGGAAAATAATGGCACCGAAGAATTCATAGAGCTGTGAAATTATTATTGGGCTCACTTTTTTCGTACACCATAACCACTCCAAAAATATTGAGTGTGGCGATATTTATGCATGTATGGATGTCGAGGCGGCAAATAGGGTTCATACTGTACTAATCGGTAGGAAATTTGTATGTGGGCTAAATCCAAATCTGAACCAACCATATTTAATTTGAAGAATTCAAATTAAATATGGTTGGTCCTTAGTACAAAAAACATATCCATTCCAAATTTCATGGAAATTGGACCATATTTGCATCCTGCACTTATGCAGTAGGTGGTAGTGGACGTTGCCAGATTGGTCCAAATTTTTGTCCATTTGTTATGTATGTCATGACTAACAGGTGTGCAAATTTGGAGGGCTGTATATACATTCCTTCATATTTATGCCACAAAAAATGGATTTGGGACCAGTGTGCACTGACAAAAAAATTACTACATGAGTAGCCACTGGTTTATAAAACACTCCAGTATGTATATGCCTGTTTTATAAACCAGTGGCTACTCATGTAGTATTTTTTTTTGTCAGTGATCAGTTATATACACATTAATTAATACGCGGGCAAAATCGCTTTTTTAGATATGTTTGAATCGAAAGAAAATATATATGGAACACAAATTTTTAAATATTATATATTTCTTAGCAAATACATTTTATGTGAAAATGAATAAAATATATTTGGAACGCATATATTAATATATTACAAAAAATTATATTTGCAAACTAAATTTCTCAAATAAAATATTTGTTTAAATATAAATAAAATTTTTATTTAGGAATATTTCCAAATATATTTTATTTTTTATAAAGATTACAAAAACTTTTGCTGACTTTTTCGAATTTCAGTTTTAATTTGTCCTTTGTTTCGAATTGTACCTCCCAGTTATGATACCATACGCAGCATTAACTAATGTTTTATGTCAATCATTTCAAATTTTTGAGTTAGTATTTCAAGTCACATTTCTTGCCAATCCTCCAATTAATAATTATACCATTCAATTATTATTATGTTAACGAACATTAAAAATTTCTAAAAAAATAACTTTGATTTAGTAAAAAATTTAACACAGTTAACGTATTTGCTGAACTCTTAAGTGCAAATAAATATTTGTTTCGGAAATAATAGTCCCAAATAAAAACATATTGGATGTAAACAAAGATTTCTTTAGAATAACATTTTCCCAAATATGTTTCAAGCCGAATATGTTTGGGACAATATACTACAGAAGCGATTTTTTAAGTTACTTTTGAAAGTTGAAAATTGTTTTGTTCACTACTACACTGACCACAGTTTAAATCGTGAGAATGTAATATTCCAGCCACGTCATGTACGAGTATGTGTGCAAACTTTCAGAGTATTACTTTTACATTGGGCCATTGGTCAAGAGGTCACCAAACACTTGGTGGAGAAACAAATGCTTAATATGCTATATATGTTTCGAATTTCGATAATAGAAATCATATCACATAATTCAAAACCTGAGCACGTGCATACATATTGACCACACGCAAAAATTAGATAATTTTTTGTTAAATATACTACCTTTGAAATTGGATAGCGATACATTTCGTAAAGACTTTTAAAAATAGTTTGGTCGCCGTTTCTGTGACTATCTTGTCCTCAGGCCAGACAACGCATTTCATAGAAGATCGTTATATGCGCATATACATATGTGTAGGTCCATGGCTCTTTATGGTATTTTTAAAGTATTGGAAGATTAGGTTATACAACACTCGAGTGTCTAAATAAGCAAAATTTCTAGCTTTCTACATCTTCTACATAGGGGCCGCAACGGTCAAGCGGTCAAAAGTCTTTTGGTGTAAAATCGCATACGTTGGAGATCAGTATATACACATAAATTAGTAGGATAATAGCTCAAAATGTACTTTTAAAGCACAGAAAGTGTTAATTTGCTTTGGTCACTGCTACAATCTGACAATTGACCGACTTGACAGTGTTAGATATATAACCATAGTAAGTGGTGAGCGATATATTTTGAATAGGCTTTAGAAATTTTAAGACGCGATTTTATGTCCTGTTTGACCTCAGACTGGACATCAAATAGTAGTTTTCGCATCCCCTTTGAGGTCAGTATACACATTAACATTTTTAGATTATTAGCTCTTAAGGAACTTTTAAAAGCAATGAAATAATGAAAATTGTTTTTGGTCATTGCTGCACTGACCACAATAAGAGAATTGCAAATTATTTTTTCGCGAATATATTTGTCGTGTATAGTACTTCGTATTTACAATGTTTAAAATGTTTTACCTTTTAAGAAGCTTCTGAAAGGACAAAAACAATACTCAAGTTTTTGATACCGCTAGAACTGATCACTGTCAAACAAAATGACTACATTAGTAGCCATTGGTTTATAAAACACTCCTGTATATGCGTGTACAAAATTTCAGCTTTCTAGCTTTAACAAGACCCTAGCGGTCAAGTTGTCGAAAATCACTTGGCGGAAAATCGAAGTAGCCTATTTTAACATCCGGATATTAGTCTGTCTGTTCGCCAAGTTTCGGAAAATCGGTTCAGCCGTTAAAGCGTGATGCGGCAACAAACAAGCCAACGATTTTATAATATAGGGTAATCTAAGTATAGATACTTTTTTCAATGGCTTTTTTTTGACAGATCACGTGTGAGTCGTGTCATGCTGTCATGTTATTTTTGTTAAGTATTGTTTGGCATTTCATCCTGGAAAGCCTTACGCCTGAACAACGTTTACAAATTATTCACCTTTATTATCAAAATAATCGTTCGCCAAATGCGCCATTTTTTTAAAATAAAAAAAACACTTTCCAGTCGACCCACGATCTTGACACCCATGAGCAATATTATAGCTCTCGTTAAAAGCTATCTTTTTGCCATTGACCGATTCCCGATCCGACGTACCGGAATCATCGGTCCATATTTCCACAAAGATGATGCTGGTGAGAACGTAACCGTCAATGGCGACCGTTATCGTGCCATGAAATTGAAGCTCGTGATCTCGGCGACATTTGGTTTCAACAAGACGGCGCCACTTCACACACATCGCATCAATCAATGGATTTATTGAGAGAACACTTCGGTGAGCAGATAATTTCACGTCTTGGGCCGGTCGATTGGCCAACAAGATATCATATGTGATATCACACCGTTAGACTTTCTCCTGTGGGGATATGTAAAATCTAAAGTGTGATGTTTTGCTCAGGCCTTGGAGCAAAGCATCACACGTGTCATTCGCCAGTTACCAATAAATGCTCGAACGAGTCTTCGAAAATTGGACTCAACAGATGGACCATCTGAGACGTAGTCGCGGCCAACATTTGATAGACATAATCTTCAAAAAATAAATGCCAAAGGATGTTCTTTCAAATGATAATAAACATTCCCCATTGAATTTGAATTTTCTGTGTTTTTTTCTTTAAAAAAGTAGGGAGCCTCGGGGTGATCCATTACCCCTTATTAATTAATAGGATGAATGTTTGTTTGTTTGTACCGTATAGACGACTAAACGGCTGGACAGATATTCTTGAAATTTTCACAGAATGTACGTGTGTTGGGGGTGGTGAAAACAGGATACTTGAATTTTCGATATATCAAGTGGGCGCGAACCTGCCAATATGAGACAAATTTGATATTGAGAACAATTTTTAAGCTAGAGTGCTGAATTTTTTTGTGTATGCATTTAGTGGCAGTTTAAAAGATTGGTCCAACTATGGGCGGTATCGGACAAATGGGCGTGACCCCGACCATATAAGCCAAACTTTTAAATTGCGATATCTAGCACAATTTGTTACCGAGAGTGCTGTAATTTGTTGCATAATTGGGAGTCTACGTGATTGGACAAAACATGGGCGGGATCGGACGAATGGACGTGGCCACGCCCATATAAACCAAATTTTGAAATTGAGATATCTTCAACAATTTGTTAGTGAGAGTACTGTAATTTTGTGTATATGAATTTGATGACAGTATTCGTAATTTGTCCACAAATGGGCGGGGACCAATTGGTTTGTCCCCGCACATATATATGAGCCATGTTTTGAAATTGAGTTATCTGGAACAATTTGTTAGCGAGAGTGCTTTAGTTTTGTGTATATGTTCCTGGTGGGAGTCTACGTGATTGGACTAAAAATAGGCGGGATCGGACGAATGGACGTGGCCTCGCCCATATAAACCAAATTTTGAAATTGAAATATCTTGCAAAATTTGTTGGCAAGAGTGCTGTAATGTTGTATATATATATATCTGCTGGCTGTCTACGTGATTGGAACAAAAATGGGCGGGATGGGACGAATGGACGTAGCCCCGCTCATATAAACCAATTTTTGAAAATGAGATATCTTGCTAAATTTGTTGGCAAGAGTACTGTAATTTAGTGCATATGTATTTGGGACAGGGTAGGAAATCTGTTATCCGGGACAACGAAGTGGACTGGGTCCAGCTAGTATTATATATTTGTGAACAAATAAATTTAATTTGAAAATCAAAATATTTTCTTTGGAACGCATATATTAATATGTTAAAACTAAATATATTTGCGTACTGATTTCACAAATAAAATATATGTTTACACACAAACAAAATTTATTGTTTAGGAAGTTTTCCAAATATGTTTTAATAAAAAAGGGATTTTTAAAACGTTGCTGAATTTTTCGAATTTTAGTTTAAATATTTCCTAGATGTCGTGTTATTCTTTATAGTTAAAATGTCTAAGCAGCATTAGCTTTTGTTTTACAGAACTAATTTTTAATTTAAAAATTTTTCAATTTATCACTTTTGGTCTATTCATCAATGCAATTAATCGCTACGAAAGATTATACGATTTAAATTTTAATCGAATTTTACAAACATATACAATTTCTAAAAAAGTGCAGTTTGAACTTCTGAAAAACAGAAAACTTGTCTATAAATTAAGGCATTGATAGATTGCCAAAATATTAAAATTCACGTTGAAAAAACATAGTACCACAAATGAAAAAATTTCACTCATTTGTTCATAACTTGGTTTTTTTGTATGGGATTTCAGAGTGAAACGGGAACAGAGTACCGTGCGTTAGGCGAGACGAAAGAGAGCGAACAACGTCTGACAGACAGCTGACAGGGGCATATTCAGGAGATCGGTTCACGCAGGCTAAACCCTACGCATGTGATCTGATATAATTTCTTTACATACAGAAAGAAATATTAACATCACCGTTTAGATGGCTTGCGCAGGCCTTCTCTCCTCCTACGATGACTCGGCGGCGTAAATGTGAGAGCCATCCCGAACTTTTGCTACCCTCAACTACTAGAAAAATGTGGTTTTAGGTACCTATCATTATTATATTACTCCATTTTCATTTTTGAAACCGAATTAAATTCCATTTGTTTGGCAGCACCGTTCCGTCACATCATGTCCGCCTTACGGCTCAACAATACGGAGCAAATCACGCTCCGACTGATAGTAGAGAGGACCATTGGGGGCAACAACCTTTAGAACGAGGATCCTCTAACCACCAGGAAGTTATATTCCTCTAATTAAAACCCTTGCACCAGATAGAGTGCGTCAAATGTGTCTTTCTCTCGGTCGACGACTCCGGTAACCGCCGTGTTAGATTTTATTTGGTTTGTTCGCATCTGTGAAATTAGTTTTACTCGTTTGTGATTTACTGTTATCCGTTTTTAAAAACCTACAATTTTATCAATAAAAATTGCCACGCACTGAACTTATAATGGTTTTTATTTCATAACTCCGGGTCTCCTTTTCAGGCACAATCATTCGATCCTCTATTCAAGCCGCATGGGAAGGAAGTTCGCCATCTTGCTGAACTGTCAATTTTTGTACAAATCGGTTCAAAAATGTTTCTTATACAGTGCATATATGCCAAATCGGAGGTACATATATATGGGAGCTATATGTAAATCTGAACCGATTTTAACCAAATTCAATAGGGATTGTCCTTGTGCCAAAAGAAGACATGTGTAAAGTTTCGTCGAGATCGGACCATAATAAAGGGTTTTCCAACAAGAGGTGTTATTTTGGTATTCAAAGAAAAATTTTTTGAGATAAATGATCGGATGTTTATTTCATAATAAAGATGAAGGTATGCCGTTAATAATGAAAAACAATATCAGCCAAATGGCCACCACGTCCACACTTACATGACCATATCCTTTTTATGAAATTTTCCATAACCAAATCGCAAAGTGGCTGCCCTATGTCCTCGATAGCCTCACGAATTCTATCTTTGAGGTCTTGAATCGGCGCTGGGCTGTTAGCGTAGACCTTATCTTCCACGTGGCCCCAAAGGAAGAAGTCGCAAGGTGTTAAATCACAATATCTCGGGGTCCAATTGTGATCACCTCTTCGAGAGATAACACGGTCCGGAATCTTTTCCCGTAACAGAGCAATGGTTTCGTTGCTTGTGTGGCACGTAGCGCCATCTTGTTGAAAGTAAACGTTGTCAAGATCTATACCATCCAACTCCGACCATAAAAAATCATTAATCATCTCCCGATAGCGCAATCCATTCACCGTAACTGTTGATCCAACCTCATTTTCGAAAAAGTAAGGTCCAATGACCCTGCCGGATCATAAACCGCACCAAACAGTCACACGTTGAGGATGAAGAGGCTTCTCAACAATAACTCTTGGGTTTTCCGAGCCCCAGATGCTACAATTTTGCTTATTGACGTAGCCACCGAGATGGAAATGGGCCTCATCACTCAAGATGATTTTGTATCGTTCGTATCGTTTTTTTGTTCGATCGTTTTTTGATGGTTTTGTATCGTTCGATGATCGTGTATCGTTCCATTGTTAGTAATGGCGTAGTTTCTGCTTGTCACATGTCAAAGAATAAAAGCTTCAAAAGTGACAGCTACCGAAATACCGGGTGATTCAAAATAACACCTCTTGTTGGAAAACTCTGTACTTTGAATACAAGAATACACGCTCAGACGGACATAGCTAAATCAACTCATAAAGTGATTCTAAGTCGATCAGTATGGTAAACGTATGGGCCTATTTCTTCTCCTTTTGGGTGTTACAAACAAATGCACAAAGTTATAATACCCTGTACCATAGTCTGGTGAAGAGTATAATTTGTTTGTGTTTATTATTGGGAAAATTCATATACAATTCATAATAGTAATTGTAAAATTTATATACACTGTCCGTAACAGAGCTCTCTAGTATACTACAGTACGAGTATACGTATGTGTATGTGTTAAACATTAATTAATACATAATTTGCAAGAGTTTACAATTCATAGTAAAAGTTTGTTGTGAAGAAAAATTTAAGCAAAAAACCTCACATAATTGTATTTAATAGAGTTATGATAACATTATAATAGTCTTAAAGTAAAATAAAATATACGGCATTGCCAGATTAACTTAACCACCAATATTTCGTGGATTTTATAGCCGAATTGCTATGTTTAACAGATGGTGTAGAGTATAAACAGAATTAAAAAGGAATAGCGCTAGAATGATATTTCGGAATTACGGGAACTATGAAATTACTATTCCAGATTCATACAAAACTTTTCCGAAAAACGGAACCACTTTACAATCAACATTTATATGGTCTCAAGAATGTCAAGAAGCGTATGAAAAGATGAAAAAGGAAATAACTTCAAATTCCGTTTTGGTCCATTTTAACCCATCATGCCCAATTATTTTAACTACTCATGCATTGTTTTAAAAATGGGCGGGATCGGACTAACGGGCGTGGCGACGCCCATATAAGACACATTTTGAAATTGAGACATCTTGCACAATTTGTTAGCGAGAGTGCTGTAAGTTTGTGTATATGTATCTGATGGGAGTCTACGTGATCGGCCATGTAAGCCAAATTTTGAAATTTAGATTTCTTCCACAATTTGTTAGCGAGTGTGCTTTAGGTTTGTGCAATTGTATCTGGTGGCAGTCTAAGTGATTGGTCAAAAAATGGGCGGAATTAGACTAATGAGTGTGACCTCTCCACACCCAGAGTGCATGTACCCTCCCATACGACTAGATTATTGAAAACGAAATATCTGAAAAAACGTTTCACCAATCGTCTTTATTTTACACGAGAGTATTTCACGGCAATATTGGACAAGTGGGCGTGGCCCTGTCCACATGACTCCATTATTGCAAACGAAATATTTTCAGAACCATTTGGTTTGGACAGAAATATTCAGCACCCAAACAGGCAATGAAGCCGACAAAAATTATTGGCGGCGGCGGCGCATTGAAAAATACCGATTGGCGGCGGCGGCTGATCAGCTTAGCCGATCAAATTTCAACAATCGGCTGAGCCGACAAAGTTCCAACAAACGATGGCGCACGAATGTCAATCTCAGGCAAAAATGGAAAATCAGTTCAGTAAATGTCTACTTATTAGTCTTTGTTGTGAAAAAGAATTTATTGTGAATGACATACCGCCTGTTGTTTTCTCTCTAGAACGACGTAGACTTTGTACAAATTGGTTCGGCCGCTCAAGAGCTATTGTATTTTCCGTAAAAACCAAAACACGCATTTCTTTAAATAAATGATAGCGAGATTAATTTAGAAACTTTTTATAAATTTGTATGCAATAATAAACTTTATTAAAATTTCTGACCCTATTGTATTACTTAGTAGTCACTTTCTTAATTTTCATGGTTGCATAAAATAAATCGATTTGACTCACTAAATAATGTTCGGCGGCTGAGATTCAGCCGATGTGAGCCGCTGAAATCGGCGGCGGCGCCGGCTGGAAATAAATGGCCGGCTGCGGCGCGACGCCGATTTGCGCCGCGTCGGCTTCATACCCTGCGCCCAAACCACAATTGTATTGAAATGTGCTATGTATGTATTTGACAGCAATATGTATAATATCGCAGCGCCCACATGGCTCCCATATTGAAAACGAAATATCTGGAGAACCATTGAACCAATCGTCATGGTATGGTTATATTAGACAGATCTATGCGTGGCTCAACACAAAACTTGGCGACATTAGTAATTGAGATAAGCTATTTCGGCAAGGTTATCGCATTTTTATCTGTGGTTATCGAGATTCCTATACGAAACCCATGATATCTTCCTATTTCACTAAACTGAAATTTGGGGCAACGAAGTGGGCCGGGTCCAGGTAGAATAGTATATCCTCGTAGGTTATGTTAGGTTGAAGAGAGGAGACAATTAAACGTCTCATGTCCATGAACATACACTTAAGTCAGTGCTCCGGCCTGTTGTACACTACTTATTTATGATCTTTTTATACCTTCCAGTCATATCATCTGAGATAATCAAGTCTGGCAATATGTCTGACCGGAAATGTTGGGATACATTGCATGTGTGAAAGCCGGGCAGTGACACAGAATATGTTCCTTGCATTCGTCGTTTTCTGCTAGTCCTATGCGATGAATACATGCATGAAAGCTTGAGTGTCTCGTTAGAATGCATCTTACTTATCTCGATCTTGTGTAGTTTTAGAAAACTACTTGTTTTCTTCTCATTTGAGTCACCCTACAGTATGTTGGCAGTTGCTCCTACTGTTGCGCTATTGCAAAAAGTTTTGTGAGCAATCACAGCCATGTGCTTCAGCTCATCCTTCGTGACTTCGAAAGGTTTCCAATTTTTAAAGTGTATTATTCCAAGTCCTCTGCTCTTTGAAAACAAACTGCTTGCTCGTTCATTTCCAATCACTCCGTTCTGTCCTGGTACCCAGAAATTACGCAGTTGGCCATGGGCTGATTAATCAATTATCGTTCTTTTACAGTCTAACACAGTTCTGGATTTGACCCTTTTCCGATGTTATTCCTTTGATCGCCATTTGGCTATCTGTGAAGATGTTTGCTTACTAAGGCTTTGTGGTATTATTGAGCCAGTTCATATACTCCGTGATTGCTCGAACTTCTGCTTGAAATACCGTGGTCTGGGAGGCGGGTGTAAAGTGTGACTTCTGTTCATCAATAAAATGTGCCTGACCCGTCTTTCCTCCTAGCTTGGACGTTTTCCCAGGAGTGTCTGTCTGGCACAAACGAATCACAGGTACACAGAGCAGACAATGAAGCCGACCAAAATTTTCGACGGCGGCGGCGCATGGAAAAATATCGATAGGCGGCGGCGGCTGATCGGCTGAGCCGATCAATTTTCAACAATCGGCTGAGCCGGTAAATTTTCCACAATCGAAAGCGCACGAATACGAATGTAATTCTCCTGCAAAAGTGGCTTTTTTTTGATATTTAGCGTTAGAGGAAAAAACTTAAAATTAACACAAAGTTATGGAAGTTTGATATAATATTGAAAATCGGTTTAATAAATCTTCAATGGTTGATACATTTGTTATTAAGTTGACAATCCTTGGCCAAAAGGAATTGGGTCGTTCCGGAGTTTTGATCCGATGGTTTTGGGCCTCAGTATTTTTAAAAGTTATGGACGAAATACTAAGATTGGTCTCTTAATTTTGGCGCTTTTCTTCTACGCCCTTGCGAATATTCTGTGAAAATTTGAAAAAAAATCGAGGGAAACTATTTTTTTGGAACTCAAACATTTTTAAACGTACACGCTGAAAAAAAATCGCTTCTGTGGTATATTGTCCCAAACATATTCGGCTTGAAACATATATATGTTTAGAAAAAAAAATCGAGGGAAACTATTTTTTTGGAACTCAAACATTTTTAAACGTACACGCTGAAAAAAAATCGCTTCTGTGGTATATTGTCCCAAACATATTCGGCTTGAAACATATATATGTTTAGGGTAGATCTAAGCATGTAATATTTGGTACATACAAAAATTGTGTATTTGGGAAGATGTTGTTCTAAACAAATATTTGTTTACATCCCAATGTGACTGCTATTTGTGAAACAAATATTTATTTGCATTTAAATATTCATAAAATACATAATTTGTGTAAAATTTTTCAGTAATTCAAAGTTAAATTTTTAGAAATTTTTAATGTTCGTAAAAAAAATAATAAATGAAATCATATAATCTTGGGTCAATATAAAGTACTTCGAGAATTGACAACTAATGATGGCTTGGAATACTCAGAAATTTTAAATGATTAATTTAAAACAGAAGGTAATGCTGCATATGGTATCATAACTGGGAGGTACAATTCGAAATAAAGGAAAAATTGAAACTGATATTTGAAAAACTCAGCAAAAGTTTTGGAAATCTTTTTTAAATAAAATATATTTGGAAAAATTCCTAAATAATAATTTTATTTGTATTTAAACACATATTTTATTTGAGAAATTTAGTTTGCAAATATAATTTGTTGTAATATATTAATATATGCGTTCCAAATATATTTTATTGATTTTCAAATAAAATTTATTTGCTAAGAAATATAAAATATTTAAAAATTTGTGTTCCAAATATATTTTCTTTCGATTCAAACATATCAAAAATGCGATTTTGCCCCGTGTAGACTTTGAAAAAATCGGTTCAACTGTAATTTTCGTTTTTTTAATAAAAGATAGCCATATCTTATATTAATATTAGCAACTTTTTATAAACTTTGTACGCTACGCTTTGTACTTAACTCTAAATATTGCAAATTCCGAACCTAAGGTATCACTTAGTAGTCGCTTTCTAAATTTTCATGGTTGCAAAAATAAAATCTTCTTGACTCACCAAATAAAATTCGGCGGCTGAGTTTCAGCCGATATGAGCCGCTAAAATTGGCGGCGGCGCCGGCTTGTAAAAAATCATCGGCGATGGCGCGCCGCCGCTTTGCGCCGCGTCGGCTTCATAGCCTGATCAGGCTATGAAGCCGACGCGGCGCAAAGAAAATTCAACCATGGAATAGTTAAATTAAATATTATTATTGTTAAATACCAGTCAACAAGAAAATGTTCAAATTACCCTTATATAACGTAGACTCCAAATCATGTTTATTTATGG
Organism: Eudasyphora cyanicolor; assembly: GCA_963930755.1. Taxonomy (NCBI): domain Eukaryota; kingdom Metazoa; phylum Arthropoda; class Insecta; order Diptera; family Muscidae; genus Eudasyphora; species Eudasyphora cyanicolor. Next base: position 101,449,696 of record OZ005737.1, read on the forward strand.
TTAAGTTAACCTTATATAAGGTTAATTTTTGGCTCAGTGTAGCTGTACGCCGCACTTCAGGAACGCGGTTGGAGATTTCCGTTGTTTGAGTATGACCGAGTAGTGACTGAGTAGATATAGCAATTTTCTTATCCAGGAATCGAGTCACGGTAAAAGGCGGGAACCTCGTTTTTCTTGTAAATTGACACATTTCTGTTTTGTCTGGATTAACATTTAATCCCCTTGTTTGTGCCCAGTTATATGCTGTAATGTGCCTCCTCAGCTCTTGCGCATGTATGCCCCTTAGAAGTATTATAACGTCGTTGACGGTAATTGACATCACAGCACAACAAATTATTTATTAGAGGAGTAAAGTGATCCTTTTTAAAACCTCCATAACTTTTTTGTTTGTGAATAAAAATAAATGGAGTTAAGGCAAAAGTTTCATGGTTTTAAGGAGTCTTTATGGCCGTAATGAGGAATAGGCATCATATGGATCCACGAAACGAAACACAGGAGGTCAACATCAAAATTGGCCTCAGAGTCAAAAGTGATCAAAGGTCAAAATGGAGCCATTGACAAACCATGAACAACGGTCTGAGGTTTGTTTCGATAGGATACAAACGTATGTAAGTTGCACGGATAAAAATTGTCGTTGTTGTTCTGAAATTGTCTTTGAAATATATTTAGACGTAGGGGTTGTCCGCTTAACTTATTTTTGTATGCATCCTTGATTGCTGCCCATTTTTTGGGGTATATGCATGAGTTAGGCATGCAGTGAAAGCTCCAGCCAGATGAGTTGATATCAGATCCACCTCATTCTCATTCCAGTCCAGCAGCAGCCTTGAAGGGAGAGAAGGTTTTTATCGCTTAATTAACCATACCATCTGTTATATCCGTAATAGGCACTTGAAGCAACACATTTTCGTTCTGTAACTGTTCGTCTGTTGGCCCAGCATTACCAGTCGGAAAATAAGTTTTCACCAAGAGCGTCATCCACCAGTGTATCGGTTTGGATATGAGTTTTTGAGAAGAATTTTTTTATTTTAGAAACGCTATTAACGCCGTCTACCTGCTCACAGAAAAGCCTCCAGAAGTTTCGTTTCGCCAATCTTATGATTTTATTGTATTCTTTGAGTCTTCTGTGGTAGTCGTCCCAATATTCTAACAGCTTTTTACATTGAGCTCTATTGTAGAATTTGCGGACATCCTTGCCAATCGAGCGAATTATGGTGGGAGTTAGCATCACAATCAGCTAATAACTTATTCCTTGTATGTTTGGATTCCCTCACCAGACGTTGTAATTCCGACGCAGGTGGCAATGCCGGCGCATCAAATGACAATTATACTTATCTGAATGACCTCGTTAGGTTGCTAGGTTAAGGCTTAGGTTAAGACTCACCTAGACCATCCAGTCCATTTTGTTACCACAGGAACGTAAGAGAAAACATAAGTTATCTCTAGCCCCTCCAGTTGAACCAATTTGATTGATTTAAAAAGCTCAAAAGTTAGCGGATTCCAAAATCATCCAAGTTAGCTAACTCCTCAAAGAAATAAGAGCACAAGGTTGTATGCCGCGTTCTATTGATTCCTCCCCCTCTTTGCGTGCCTTCCAATAAGACAGTGACCTGTCATGACAGACACGATGAGTGAGACGGCCGTTCTCGACAACGACAGCAGTGCTTTGGTGCATTTTGAGTCTAAGCCGGGTCACATCAGCCTGGAATGGAGGGGACATGTTCCAGGTCCCCTCGTTAAAAGATCTGCGACAGTCGAGGGCTGTTTTTGAATTCAGGAATATAGTTTCCAGGGACTTGATAGCAGCCTGACTATCAGAGAAAATATTTGTACCGACTTTTGTCAGCACATTAATTTTCAGCCACTCCTCTACCTCTTTAATAGTTAAGATTTCTGCCTTGTAAATACTACAGTGATCAGGCAGTCTTTTTGCAAGTGATAGTCGAAGTTCCTAAAAAAGACACCAAAGCCCACTTGGTTATCGAGTTTGGAACCGTCTGTATAGAAGTTAATGAATCTCCTCTGTCCTGGGATACGACCATTCCATTCTGATCTATCAGCTCAATCATAGTGTAATCAACAGTGCCCGAAAGTCAGGCATTCTGTGTAGAATGACACTATGTCCGTAGCCATTTCCTGACCATAGTGACAGTTCCCTGAGTTTATTCGCAGTACATGCAGCATATTGCACTGCTATAATATCTAGAGGCATAAAATGTAGGATAACATTAAGTGCCGCAGTTGGTGTCGTTCTCAGCTCACCATTATATATATAGCAGCCATTCGCTGAACCTTGTTTAGTATCCCACAGACGGTGGATTTCTGCAGAGCTGTCTACCAGACGACAATGCCGTACAGATCTGACTACTGCCGTATACAACCAATAAAATATACGCGGATTCAGACCCCAGCGTTTCCAAATTGCCCTTTTACAGGTATGTAGCGCTACCACAGCCTTATTTGCTCTTTCCAAAATGTTGGGTTTGATGTGCAACTTCCTGTCTAGTAAAATACCTAAGTATTTTGCGCTCTCCGAGAAGGGAATTTCTATACCCCCCAAGGAGACAGGTGTAAATCGTGGTAGCTTATTTCTCCTGGTGTAAAGAGCTTGTTATGTCGTGGTCGGGTTAACACCAGCACGTCTTGCGGTTGTATGAAGGGCCTGCTGTAGGATGTCTCTAAGAGTAACCAGAAACTTCCCCCTTTGGCTATTGTCACGTCAGTTGCACAGGCAACAACCCTGACACCCATCATATCCAGAGAAAGCAAACTATTGTTCGTGGAGAGATTCGATAGCAGAGGAGACAGAACACGCCCTTGGGGCGTTTCCCTGCTGAAAAAATTATGGAGGGCAATTGATCCTAAACTAGCTGAAATGCGTCTCCAATTAGAATATTATGAATTAACCTACGAATACTGCTGTCAACCCCCAGGGTTTCTAAAGCCGTAATAATAGCGGCTTAGTTTATGTCATTGAAAGCCCCTCTATATCTAAGAAAGCTACCATAGTATAGTCCTTAACAGATAAAGCTGACTAGATCATGCAGGGCTGTTTCGGTGCATTTGCCGTTGCTGTAGGCCTGATGTTGAGTGGACAGTAGCCTGTGATAAATTTTAGTCCTAAGATAACTATTATTAATCTCTCCAGTGTTTTAAGGAGAAATGACAATAGACTAATTGGCCGGAAATCCTTAGCTCCAGTGTGGGACGGATTTCCCGTTTTTTGAATTGAAAACAACCTTTCTTTTTTTGGTATGTATGCCTAAGTGATACAACATGTGTATATCTCTCTGAGCCAGGGAGCAATTGTATCAGCCACTGCTTGTAGCCCCGCCGTCGAGACTTTGTCTGGTCCTGGCGACTTAAAAGGTTTAATGCTTTTGATAGCGCAAAGAATTATAGATTCGGTTACAATCTCCTTGGCAACCTCTGAGTCCTTCATCATACTTCAAGGAAATCTCCAACTGAAGTATTCAATGTATCTTCACTCCCCTCAATTCCTCACTGGACGCAGTCCAAGAACTATCATATTTCTTGATGTACCCAATAGTACAAGGTGTTGGGGCTAAAATTTTCCTTAACCTTGAGGCTTCGGATGAAATTTGTACGCCACCTCAGAAATCTTATTTTGAGCCTTTCTCAAATCTTTTTTGTACCGTTGGAGTTCTTCCTTGTATGTGTCCCAGTCCTGTGGGGCTCTGGCCTTTTCCCTATTGAAGAGCTTCCTACAGCACTTCCTCAGCATAACTAATTGAGACAACCACCATTGCGGTCGTAGTTTGCCCCTTGGCTTCAGTTTGGAACATACGGCTTGTAACGAGTTGTTCAGAGCTGCAGTGACTCGTTCTACCGTTTCTTCTATATCCCGGATAGTTTGCATTTCCGTTTCAGGACTTCTTGGCATCCCTATTATTGGGTGGAAAGGCGGCATCAGGAGGCTTCGCATTCATGCAGAAGTGAATACTAATATGGTCGCAATAACTATGAGTGTCCAAAACTTTCCAATCATAAATCCTTCCATTTCAATTCTCGGAAACAAAGGTGACATCGATCACCTCCTGTCTGTTTCCAGTAATAAATGTAGATGCATGACCTCTATTACAAATCACAAGGTTACTACTTATCATATATTCGATAAGTTGTTCGCTCCCGTCGTTGATGTTAGTACTTCCCACATATGATGATGTGCATTGACATCACTACACACAGTTAGTTCCTTGTCCTTCTCGTTTGCCATTCCTAACAGTTTTTTCAATGCACAAGGTGTCATCTCAGTGTTATGTTATGTAGTTTTCTAACTAGAGGCTGGCTGATATAATTTCTTCACTACTAAAAGAAGGTATATATTAAGGTCGCTGTAGCAGCTTAATCCCTGTCATCCTAATCCCATAAACCATATACCATTCAACCATGGTTCCTGGATTTGGACCAGGAGGTCTTTTAAGGCAGCTGATGGTGCCTTAGAATGTTAGAGGTTTATCTGTAGGAACCGGACCATTGTCAGATTTCGCCACCACCGATATATTTGCCTCATCCCCACTTCAAGTTTCGAATCAATGACGCTGAGTATCAGCATCAGCGAGGGCAACGGCCAGTTTCGAGCATTGTGATGCCAGTTTCAGCTTCAAAACGCCCCTCTCAAACTTCTAGGCTAGGTTTAGGTTTAGGTTAGGGTGGCAGCCGTATTTTTTACCAGCTCACATAGACCAGTTTAGGTCTCTATGAAATGCCCCTCATCGAAACCAACCTGTTTGATTATAAATTTATCGATAGTACGAATATCAGTACTGGAAAGATCTGTTAGCCTGCCTAAAAAAGCAGACCCCAGTATGTCCAGTCGTCGTTTACTCAAAGCGGGACAGTCGCAAAGCAAGTGCTCAATGCTCTCCACTTCTTCCTCATCTCCACAGCTTCGGCAGAAGTCATTGGAGTCAATACTCAATCTTTTGGCGTGTTCGCCGATCAAGCAGTGTCCCGTCAGAACCTGTACTAACGTAGACAATCGTTTCCTCTCTAGTGCGAGGAGATATTTTGACCTTCTCAGGTCATACCTTGGCCAGATTTGTCTAGCTACCCTGCAGGTGCCGATTTTTGTCCATCTTTCGTTGGACTGCCTGATTGCTTCTTGCCTAAGCCAAAGCTTGCACGTGGATAGTGGCGCACCAATATATGCAAATTCTTCGAGAATTTGTAATGTCGTCCCTTTCCTAGCAAGTTCATCGGCTTTGCAGTTCCCCGGGATATCCCTATGCCCAGGCACCCATATGAGGTGTACACTAAACTGCTCAGCCATCTCGTTAAGAGATCTGCGGCAGTCGAGGGCTGTTTGTGAATTTAGGGATGTTACCTCCAGAGAATTGATGGCAGCCTGGCTGTCCGAGTAAATGACAACGCCAGTGTTGGTTACTATGTTGCGACACAGCCACTTGGCGACTTCCCATATTGCCATTATTTCGGCTTGATAGACACTGCAGGTATCTGGTAGTCTGTGAGCTATATCCAGGCTAAGTTCTTCACAGTCTACTCCGAAGCCAACCTTTTCATCAAGCTTCGAACCATCCGTGTAAAAGTGGAGATGGTTTCTATTACCTGGTATTCTTCCAACCCATTCATCTCTGGCGGGAATCATAGTGTAATTTCTCTCGAAGGTGTACACAGTTGGTATATAGTCCACTCGGTCGGTTACCATAGCACTACACTTTGATATCCTCATGTGACCATAGTTCTTGCACCTCCACATTGATAGGCAGTTTAATCTTATTGCCGATTTGGTTGCAACTTCTCTCGCCACAATATTAATCGGCAGTATATGGAGTAGGGCTTGTAGAGACTAGGTCGCTGTAGTCCTTAAGGCTCCGCTTATGCTCAGGCAGACAGTTCTCTGAACCTTTGTTAGTCGGTTGGAGATGGTTAGTTTGTCAGTTGCCGTCCACCATACCACAATACCGTATAACAGTATTGGACGAACTACTGCTATATATATCCAGTGGACGATTTTAGGAGATAGTCCCCACCGCGACCCTACAGCCTTTTTGCAGGTATATAAGGAGACGTTGGCCTTCCTTACACGTTCCAATACGTTAAGTCTAAATATATATAAATAACATTTTCCTATCTAGAATTATTCCTAAAAATTTTCCACTTTCAGAAAAGACTAGATCTGTTCCATTTATCCGAGGTGGAGGGTCCACATGTGGGACATTATTCATCCTAGTAAAGAGAACCAATTCTGTCTTGTTGGGGTTAACGCCCAAACCGCTGCTTCTGGCCCATCTAGCCAACTTGTTCAGAGCCACCTGTAGGATGTCTCTGAGGACGTTTACGAATTTGCCACTCACTGCGATTGCCACGTCGTCCGCATATGCCACGACCTTGCAGCCACAACGTTCTAGATCTAGCAGGATTTCATTCACCGCTAGGTTCCAAATTAGTGGAGACAGTACTCCTCCTTGCGGGGTCCCTCTGTTTACAAACCTTGTTAGAGTTGTGGACCCTAGACATGCTGTTATGCGTCTTCTGGTGAGCAGACTTTGAATTAGTCTAATCAAACTAGTGTTAACTTTCAGATGTGAGAGTGCCGCAATTACCGCATCTGAGTGAATGTTGTTAAAAGCCCCTTCTATGTCAAGAAATGCCACCATGGTGAATTCCTTGAAACGCAGGGACGATTCGATAGTGCTCACAAGTTCGTGCAGGGCTGATTCTGTAGACTTGCCGTTATTGTAAGCATGTTGGTTCCCCGACAGGAGTTTTGTATCGAGGTTTTCCCTAATGAAATGATCTAAAAGTCTTTCCAGACCTTTCAATAGGAAGGAGGATAGGCTAATTGGTCTGAAGTCTTTTGGCCTAGTGTGTGATATCTTTCCCGCTTTAGGTATGAATACCACTTATGAATACCCTCCATCGATTCGGGACGTATGAAAGCCTGATACAGCCTACATACATTTTCTCCAGCCAGGGGATAATGTACTTTAACATTTTCTGCATTTCTGCTGGAGTGATACCATCTGGTCCAGGTGACTTGAAGGGCTCAAAGCTATTAATAGCCCAGCATATTCTGGATCTCTCAGTCAAGAAGCTAGCGACGCTCGCAGTCCACTCACACTCTTGTTGGTCCTGCTGATCCTCGGGTTCTGTTACAGAGTTCCCCGGGAAATGTGTGTCGAGCAGTACATTGAGCGACTGCTCGCTGTTTTTGGTCCAGTTATTTGCCTCATCCTGTAAATATCCCACTGTACAGGGTGAAGCAGAGGCCTTTTCCACTTTACCACAGAAGGTATACCAAGAGCGCCTTTGCGCCTTTCTAAGCTCCTTCTTAGAGATCTTGAGTTGCTCTTTATAGGCATCCCAATCATTAGCGACCCCAGTAGATTTAGCCTTATTGAATAGCTTGTTGCAGGTCTTTTTCATAGCCGTTAGCTCAGAAGTCCACCATTGGGGTTTAGTTTTACCCTTGTACCTTGTTTTTGGACAGGCTTCTTCAAGGGATCTATTGAAAGATATGGTGATATGATCGATCAGATTATCCAGACCGGCTTTGTCATTCGGTTCGTACAGAAGTTTAGAGTTGAGGACTTTCTTGAATTTCTTCTCATACAGGTGCCACTTTTTTTTTCCGCGAGTTTGAACTCAATATAATGGTGATCTGAGAATGAGTGGTCGTCCAGTACATTCCACCCAATAATTTTGTCTGACAGCCGGACAGTAGCAAACGTTACGTCGAGTACTTCTTGTCTGTATTTAATTGTAAAGGTCGGTTTATTACCTATGTTACAAATACTAAGGTTGGTAGTTAGAATAAAGTCAAGAAGCGAATCACCCCTATTGTTTATATCCGTACTACCCCAGATAGTATGATGAGCGTTCGCGTCTGCGCCAATAATCAGCTCGAGCTCGTCAGACGTTGCTTCTTCTACTACTTCCCTGAATAGAGCAGTCGGTACTACAGATTCATAAGGCAAGTAGCTGGAGACCACCCAATATATGCGATTACCGTTCTCCAGGCTAGCAGCTTTTTGGTCTTTACCACTTAAATTAGTCAGGAGAAAGATACTTAAATCTTTCCTGGCCAAAATTCAGGTTCTTGGAGTGTCTTCACAGTTGGCTACAAGAAGTTTAAAGTTGGGTGTCCTGATACCGCACACCCTTCCTCCCACTGCGTAGAGCTCCTGTATCAGGACGATACCTACTGCACCAGTGGACAGGCGCAGCAATAATTGACAGATTAACATCCACCCTGACAAGGCTCATTACCTCGATGTCCGTAGAGAAATGCCGGGCAAACCACCAATTTGCAACGATGCAGGATGGCATCAGGGGAGAGTAAAGCTCTCATATTTCGGTGATGCCAGATCAGTAGACCTGTATAAGGCTGCTCTGAGTCGAGCGGGTGAGGTGTGGCCGGGTGCCCAGTTGGATGTTGTCGAAAAAACAACATCCCTAGTCACCCTAGAGCCATCACCTGGGTTACTGAAGAGCCCTCCAACCCGGCTGATATATTAGAAATAATAAAAGATTCCAATCCTGGTCTGCCCACCCATAATTGGAGAATCAGCAAGGTGGGTGAGGCGGATGGTAAAAAGTGGCAGGTCAATTTGATCATTAACGCTGAATCAACCTCCCATATACAACGTGCAAGTGCAACCCTACAGTATGGCTTCGAGACTATAGTCTTGAAGGTATACAAGCAGGATATAGCTCCCACTGCGGAAGGTGAGTCGTCCACCGTGGTTGATACACAGTTTTCTGGAAGTGCGGAGGTATCCACGCCCATTATTTCTGGTGACTCCAACTCTAACAGAAGATCTGTAATGTCCTTCTCTGAGGACGAAAGCTCTACTTCTGACACAGTGGGCTGAGGGGAGTCTCCGGACTCTTTGACGCATCTAGCGGGGACACGCTTCTCGACGATACGGACGAAGAGTTCGATAAGACCCTTGTCGGGGTGGATGTTAATCTGTCAATTACCAATGATGGTAAGAATTTTACAGATTAACCTCCATCTCGTTAAAGCAGCCTCAGCGGCTCTATTGCTGCGCCTGTCCACAGGTGCAGTAGACATAGTCCTGATACAGGAGCCCTACGCAGTGGGAGGAAGGGTGTACGGTGTCAGGACACCCAACTTTAAACTGCTTGTGGCCAACTGTGAAGGCACTCCAAGAACCTGCATTTTGGCCAGGAAAGATCTAAGTATCTTTCTCCTGGCTAATTTAAGTGGTAAAGACCAAACATCCGCTAGTCTGGAGATCGGTAATCGCATATATTGGGTGGTCTCCAGTTACTTGCCTTATGAAGCTGTAGTACCGACTGCTCTATTCAGGGAAGTAGTAGAAGAAGCAACATCTGACGAGGTCGAGCTGATTGTTGGCGCAGACACGAACGCTCATCATACTATCTGGGGTAGTACGGATATAAACAATAGGGGTGATTCGCTTCTTGACTTTATTCTAACTACCAACCTAAGTATTTGTAACATAGGTAATAAACCGACCTTTACAATTAAAGACAGACAAGAAGTACTAGACGTAGCGTTTGCTACTGACCGGTTGTCAGACAAAATTATTGGGTGGAATGTACTGGACGACCACTCATTCTCAGATCACCATTATATTGAGTTCAAACTCGCTGAAAAAGCGCCTAAACCTGCCGTCCACAGAACTGTGAGAAAGACAAAGTGGCACCTGTATGAGAAGAATTTCAAGAAAGTCCTCAACTCCAAACTTCTGTACGAACCGAATGACAAAGCCGGTCTGGATAATCTGGTAGAGCATATCACCGCATCATTCAATAGTTCCCTTGAAGAAGCCTGTCCAAAAACAAGGTACAATGGTAAAACTGAACCCCAATGGTGGACTTCTGAGCTAACGGATATGAAAAAGACCTGCAACAACCTATTCAACAAAGCTAAATCTACCGGGGTCGCTAATATTTGGCAACTCAAGATCCATAAGAAGGAGCTTAGAAAGGCGCTCTTGGTATACCTTCTGTGGCGAAGTGGATAAGGTCTCCGACGCCGCAAGGCTGAGGAAAATACTATCAGCTTCACCCTGTACAGTGGGTTACTTGCAAGATGAGGCAAGTAACCCACAAAAAAAAAAAACAGCGAGCAGATGCTGAACATACTGCTCGACACACATTTGCCGGGGAACTCTGTAACAGAACCCGAAGATCAACAAGACCAAAAAGAATGCGAGTGCGTTGCTAGCTTGTTGACTGAGAGATCCAGAATAAGCTGGGCTATTAAGCTTTGAGCCCTTCAAGTCACCTGGACCAGACGGCATCACTCAAGCAGAAATGCAGAAAATGTTGAAGGACATTATCCCCTGGCTGGAGAAAATTTATGTAGGCTGTACCAGGCTTTCATTCATCTCGAATCGATGGAGAGATATCAAAGTGGTATTCATACCTAAAGCGGGGAAGATATCACGCACTAGGCCAAAAGACTTCACACCAATTAGCCTTTCCTCCTTCCTATTGAAAGGTCTGGAAAACTTTTAGATTATTTCATTAGGGAAAACCTGGACACAAAACTCCTGTCGGTGAACCAACATGCTTACAATAAGGGGAAGTCTAGAGAATCAGCCCTGCACGAACTTGTGAGCACTATCGAATCGTCCCTGCGTTTCACGGAATTCACCATGGTGGCATTTCTTGACATATAAGGGGCTTCTAACAACATTCAATCAGATGCATTCAAAAGTTAACTCTAATTTGATTAGCCTAATTCAAAGTCTGCTCAACAGAAGAAGCATAACAGCATGTCTTGGATCCACAACTCTAACAAGGTTTGTAAATAGAGGGACCCCACAAGGAGGAGTACTGTCTCCACTAATTTGGAACCTATCGGTGAATGAAATCCTGCTAGATCTAGAACGTTGTGCCTGCAAGGTCGTGGCATATACGGACGATGTGCCAATCGCCGTGAGTGGCAAATTCGAAAACGTCCTCCGAGACATTCTACAGGTGGCTCTGAACAAATTGGGTAGATTGGCCAGAAGCAGCGGTTTGGGCGTAAACCCAAACAAGACAGAATTGGTCCACCTCGGATAAATGGAACAGATCTAGTGTTTTCTGAAAGTGCAAAATTTCTACGAATAATTCTAGATAGAAATCTGTTATTTATACTTATCGTTTTGGAACGCGTAAGGAAGGCCAACATCGCCTTATATTCCTGCAAAAAAGGCTGTAGGGTCGCGGTGGGGCCTCTCTTCTAAAATCATTCACTGGATATATATAGTAGTAGTTCGTCCAATACTGTTATACGGCATTGTGGTATGGTGGACGGCAACTGACAAACTAACCATCACCAACCTACTAACAAAGGTTCAGAGAACAGCCTGCCTGAGCATTAGCGGAGCCTTAAGGACTACAGCGACCGTGTCTCTACAAGCCCTATTCCATATACTGCCGATTTATATTGTGGCGAGAGAAATTACAACCAAAGCGGAATAAGATTAAGTACAATGTGGAAGTACAAGAACTATGGTCACAAGAGGATATCAAAGTGTAGTGCTATGGTAACCGACCGAGTGGACTATATACCAACTATGTACACCTTCGAGAGAAATTACATCACTATGATTCCCGCCAGAGATGAATTGGTTGGCAGATAACCAGGTAATAGAAACCATCTCCACTTTTACACGGATGGTTCGAATAGCTGTGCGGCTTAGACCCAGATCTTCTTCTGTTCTTGATCTCTGTGCGTGGAATCTCCCACAACAAAAGATGACATGTCCCGCATTTTCGTCCTCATTCGGACAGTTTGGGTAAGTTGGGGAGTCATCTAGTCAAATACATATGTAGGCCCTGTAGCCTCCATGGCCTGTTAAGATTTGGGTAAGGTGGTAGGTGAATTACCACCTTACCCAATTCTTGTCTCCTGTCTAGCCACTTTATTATATTACGGATAAGCTGGTATGTCCACCTTCCCTTGGTCGAGTTACTCCATCTGGTCTGCCATCTCGCCAGAGATTTCGTCCTTTCCATCGACTACGCTAGCTGCGTCTAAGGATAACGTGCGGTATCCGCTGCAGATTCGGAGACAGGTTCTTCGGAATGTAGAAATTACATCTTTGCTGACACATTTTATATGTTTTCCCCAGACCGGGGCTCCCTATAGAATGACCGAATTGGACACTCGGGATATTAGTATCCTCCTACTCTGCCGTGGGCCACCAATATTTGGCATCATTCTAGACAGGGCATTCGCTAATCCGGTTGCTTTCTCGCACGCATACTCCATGTGCCGCTTAAATTGTATGCGATCGTCAATCATTACGCCCAAATATTTAATCCTATCCTTTGAGCATATTTCACTTTCTCCTACACGGATTCTTAGGGTCTCTTTAATCCTTTTATTGCTAATAAGCATTGCTTCCGTTTTATGTACAGCAAGGTCTAGGTTGACTGATTCAAGCCATAGCTTTATTTTTCTTATTGCTTCGTTCGCATATAATTGTACGTCCTCTAATTCTCTCGCCCTGACGACAACAGCGACTTCATCTGCGAATCCCACAATTTTCGCTTCCTCCGGTACGTCGAGCCTGAACACATCATCATACATTGTGTTCCACAGTAAGGGTCCCAGGACTGATTCTTGCGGGGCTCCAGCTGTGACTCTATATGTTCCCGTGCCATTATCTGTGTCATACCATATGGTCCTATCCGATAGGTAGTCATTTAGGATCCGTACTAAGTATTCTGGCACATGTAGTTTCCGTAGTGATGCCATGATATGATTCCACCTAGCTGAATTAAAAGCATTCCTAATATCCAGTGTTATTATCGCGCATTACTTCCATGCTGATCTCTTTCCTTGAATGGCCTCTCTTGCCATGTTCGTCACATAGTTTATTGCATCGACAGTTGACTTCGCTTTCCTGAATCCGAATTGTGTTTTCGACAGTCCTTCGGCTTCCCCTATGGCTGCTAGAAATCTATTATATATAATTCTCTCCAAGCATTTACCCATGGTATCGAGTAAACATATTTGTCTATACGACTCTGGTTCTCCGAGTTGTTTCCCTGGCTTGGGTATCAGGATAAGCCTTTGTCTTTTCCATATTTTCGGGAATACTCAATTTTTTAAGATTTCATTGAATAGATCGGCAATAAGTTGAGGTCTCGTCTTTAGAGCAAGCTTCAGAGCTCTGTTTGGGATATGGTCTATTCCCGGCGATTTGTTTGCGCCTATTTTAGAGTCCATCTCCAATATTTCGCCCACGGTAACCTCCGGCGGATTACGAATGAACTGGTGTATTGGTTCCACTGTAGAGGGTTCCCCTTGGGGGAAAAGGGTAACAATTATTCTGTTAATAAGCTCCGGACACTTGTGATAGTTTTCCCTTTTGATAAGGCAATCTGGTCTTCCCCTGCCGCGTTGGTATAGCCGCCTAGTTTTCAAGCATACTCTCCTTAGTTCGGCTATGTGCTTATTCCACTCGTTTGTTCTGTGACATCCCCATTCTACTGCCGATGCATTAAAGTCACCCCCAATGACCGCAGGTGAGTGTTGCATTGCGTCCCTGGTGAGTGTATCCGTTATCCTTCTGAACTCATCTATGCTTATGTTTGGTGATGTGTATACGCTGTAGACGTAGATCCCACCGATTTTTGCCCGAGCAAATCCTTCTTGATTTTGTTTCATTCCCTCTTCTATGGCCAACTGACCGGGCGCCCACACGGCCGCTCTGTTTGTCGAATCCATCTCCCACTCCGTTTTACCCCGGCTTCTGTATGGTTCGCTTAATATTGCCACATCTATGTTTTGCTCGCATATAGTTTGCATTAGGAGGTCCTGCGCTGCAGCACAGTGGTTCAAATTCAGTTGGATAATTCTCATTTGGATTTGACGCTCAACGCCTTTTTGAAAATAGGGCACCTGTAGCTTCCATACAGCATACAGTTGGCTTCTCCACTGCATTCCTTCGCGATGTGTCCTGCTTCTCCGCATTTGCGGCATAGATTCGATCTACCCGTCGCCGCCTTGCAATTCCTTGCAAGGTGCCCGAACTCTAGGCACCTGAAGCACTTTGTCGCCGTGACAGTCTCTCTTAGTCGGCAAACTGAACAGCCAATTTTTATCTTCCTCATTTCCAACACCTTCTGTGCGGCTTCGGCGGGTAGACTGACCTTTGCCGTTTGAGTGCCGCGGTAGGTCTTTTTTATTGATTTTACTATCGTTTCGTCTAGACCTGGTAGGTCCAAGACTTTAGCGAAAGCATTGCATATCTCCAGTTTCGTTGTGATATCATCCATATATTTGCATTCTATCACCGTTACACTAATGCGCGTGTTCACTTTAGCGGATCCTTCTAGAGAAGTTTCTATCTTCTTATTGAAATCTTCCCTCAGGGAGCTGCTACCGGATTTTAGCTCAAGGACTAAGTCTCCTTTATGAGTTCTCCTAATTTTGTTTACTTCTTCCCCGATTTCCACTAGTTGTGGGTCTGTTTTCAGCCTGCGCAGAATGTCTGCGTATGTTGCACTCCCGTTGGCTGATATAACCTCTCCTTTATCTCTCCCCCTTTTATTTTCACGTATTAAGGGTCGTGTTTTTGGAGATGTCTGCGTGCTCCCCTCAGTTATTTGGCGCTCCTGTTTCCGTTTATCCAAGTCCCTTTCGTCTCGCACTTTGTTGTATGCGACTCTTATTGCCCTCACCTGGTCTTTGATGGCGTGATGGACGTTATTTCGGATCTTGACGTAATCCATTAGACCAACTATCAAGTTTCCTAACTCAGTGAAACCATCTTTCACGATATGAGTGTTATCTTGCTCAGTTCCAATTTGCTCCTGGGATTGAGTTGTTTCGGCTGTTGCGCTATCCGCTAATCTAACGGCGGAGCTGTTTGCCTGGTCAACACAGGTGGGCATGATATTGCCCGGCGTACAATAGACCTCCTCGTTTCCGGACGGGTTACTTCCTTCTCCTTCTTCATTTTTATTTTCATTATCATTTTTTTTTGTTTTTTTGGATCTTGTTATGAGTGTTGTATTTGTTATGTGCGTTAAGGCTCATTTCTTCACTGGGTCCCAACTCAATGCCGCTATCTCCATTCGCTGTGTAGCTAAGTTTGTGTGATCCCATGGTTATCTATGCAAGCAGGGAGGCCATGCGAGGGTTGACGTATGATCCTTATGAGACCATACGTTCAGAGCCGGATCCGTATTAATCAGGACAATATCAACTGGAAAACTACACCACCAACTTAATGGCGTCGAATTTCGAGCGCTCTTTGTGGCTTGCCAGGTTTTAGCGGGACGGAGGCGGATGTTGTATTAGCCTAGAAGCCATTTCAGCAGGATTTCACTCCGACGTACTCAGGTTGTAGATTACAACATTCGTCAGCCAATTTATCTTCTGATCCAATTTTCCAGTATGCCGTAATTAAGATCTTACTGGTATCAATCTTAATGCCGAAGCTTTTTTTTTGATTAGGGGTTCCACGGAGGCATCACTCTCCTAATTGCTAATCTCTTGATAGCACCCCTTGTGGGGTATACTTAGTTAATGGCGGTATCTGGTCGCCATGGCCCAGAGTCTTCGTCGGACATATGTACCTTTTTGTAGTACATCCTCGGAATCTGCCGTTCTTGGTCGGGGACTGCTTATTCTTCGCAGCTAACCTATATATCTGTAGATCGTCGTTCAGCTATCCGCCACCTGCTGACCCCGATAGTAGCCTGAACTCAGCCCTATCTGTGAAGAGCTGGCAATATGGGAAGTAGCCAAGTGGCTGAGTCGCAACATAGTAACCAATACTTGGACAGCCAGGCTGCCATCAATTCTCTGGAGGCAACATCCCTAAATTCACAAACGGCCCTCGACTGCCGCAGATCTCTTAACGAGATGGCTGAGCAGTTTAATATACACCTCATATGGGTGCCTGGGCATAGGGATATCCCGGGGAACTGCAAAGCCGATGAACTTGCTAGGAAACGGACGACATTACGAATTCTCGAAGAATTTGCAAATATTGGTGCGCCACTATCCACGTGCAAGCTTTGGCTTAGGCAATCAGGCAGTCCAACGAAAGATGGACAGAAATCGGCACCTGCAGGGTAGCTAGACAAATCTGGCCAAGGCATGACCTGAGAAGATCAAAATATCTCCTCGCACTAGAGAAGCAAAGATTGTCTACGTTAGTATCAGTTCTGACGGGACACTGCTTGATCGGCCAGCAGGCCAAAAGATTGGGTATTGACTCTCATGACTTCTGCAGAAGCTGTGGAGATGAGGAAGAAGTGGAGAGCATTGAGAAAACGACGACTGGATATACTGGGGTCGGCCTTTCTAGGCAGCCTAACAGATCTTTCCAGTACCGATATTCGTACTATCGATAAATTTGTATATCAAACAGGTGGGTTTCGATGAGGGGCATTTCAGCCCGTGGTAACACTAGGGACCTAAACTAGTCTATGTGAGCTTGTATAAAAAAAATACGGCTGCCACCCTAACCTAAACCTGCCACACATGGGATTATGAGAGTAGTTGGAATAAAACCCTACTCAGACAGGAACCAAAATAATATAATTTTTTCTGATATTTAAATTGTCGATTAAGAGCTAAAAACCTATATAAGGTGCTGGCTAGGATACATTCGCACATTCAAATTTCCAGTTTGTGATCAGTGCAGTCTCGATCAAAAATATTTTCATACCAGGAGTTTGAAAGAATTTCAAGTAGACTGATCGTGAATATTAAACCAATTTTTTGTGATCGGTGTATGACCAACCAGACAAAACTATTTGTGAACCAAAGATTTTATATAATTATACATATCTTTTACTATGGGGTCAGAATATTTATTATTTATTTATTTATTAATGTGCGCTCCAGAAATGTTTATAAACAAATAAATGTTTATAAACTATAAATAAATAGGCAAAATAAGATCTCGCTTTCATTTTCTTCTTAAATTTTTTTTTTAAATTTTATAAGCATTTTAAGTTTTGAAAAAATTAAAAAAAAAACTTAGTTTTGGGTTTTACGAAATTTGCAATTGCTCTCGAACGGCTGAACCGATTTTTGCAAAGTTTACGTTGTATTAAAGAGGACACAAAGCAATCTTTTCGATAAATTAAAAAAAATAAACGACAATATTTTTAAAATTATTCAAAAAAGAGCTCCTCTTCGATTTTTCAAATTTAAACAGAATATGCGCCAGACTCTCACAAATCCAAAACAGTAATTGCATTTTTGGAGACACAATATTTGTAAAAGTTATGGACGAAATACTAAGACTGGTCCGGCAATTGTTTACTTTTTTCTGTTTCTGCACGTACATATGTATGTGTCTAGGAACTATAAACATTAGGGCGGGTTGATTTGTATGGATGAAAAAAATTAAAAATCGTATAGCAAAAACGTAATCTACATTAAATTCTAAGAAAACTCTCCGAAGAAACCATGGGTCTAAAATCAAAACCTAATCCGCGCCTCTCGACTTGAAAAATTTTTTCCTCTTCTTTCGCTAAAACCATTTTCTTTTTTTGAAATATATTATGTTTTATTATACCCTCACTTTAGTGATACGAGGTTATACATCATTTTCTACGGGCCAAAAGTGTAACACATCGAAGGAGTGACATAAGACCCTAAGTATGTTCGGATATTCGTTTTAGGTCGTTTTTAGTCGAATGAGCAATGTCCGTCCGTCTGTCTGTCTTTCTGCTAGCTGGTGCGCACGATAACTCTCGAAAGGAGTAACCGATTGACTTCAAATTTAGTATGTGGTAATATTTTTTTCTATCTCCGGCTAAGTTCGAAGATGGACCATATTGGTCCTCTCCTTCTAGTACCTCCCCCACAAAGTGTTAATATTAAGTGAATTATTGATTATTTAATAACTTCTATACTACTTATTTGAATCGTCTAAAATTCTACACATAATATTATTTTATTAGTCACTATCACCTCAAGAAAAATAGGCGAAGTTACCCTGCCCCTTTTAGTACCTTCCACACAAATGGACCATTTTGCTCCAAAATTTAACAGCTTATAACTTGAATACCTATGCACAAAAAGACTTGAAATTTTGTACAGTGTAATAGCGTTATAGTACTTACAATCCAGTGAAAAATGGGCGAAGTTGCCACGCCCCTTTTGGTATCTCCCACACAAAATGGCCAAATCATACCAAAATTGACAAATGAGCCATGTGCAATCAGCCATTATGGCTCATTACCTCGATGTCCGTAGAGAGATGCCGGGCACACCACCAATCTGCAACGATGCAGGATGGCATCAGGGGAGAGTAAAGCTCTTACATTTCGGTGATGCCAGATCAGTAGACCTGTATAAGGCTGCTCTGAGTCGAGCGGGTGAGGTGTGGCCGGGTGCCCAGTTGGATATTGTCGAAAAAAACAACATCCCTAGTCACCCTAGAGCCATCACCTGGGTTACAGAAGAGCCCTCCAACCCTGCTGACATATTAGAAATAATAAAAGATTCCAATCCTGGTCTGCCCGCCCATAATTGGAGAATCAGCAAGGTGGGTGAGGCGGATGGTAAATAGCGGCAGGTCAATTTGATCCTTAACGCTGAATCCACCTCCCATATACAACGTGCAAGTGCAACCCTACAGTATGGCTTCGAGACTATAGTCTTGAAGGTATACAAGCAGGATATAGTTCCCACTGCGGAAGGTGAGTCGTCCACCGCGGTTGAAACACAGCTTTCTGGAAGTGCGGAGGTATCCACGCCCATTATTTCGGGTGACTCCAACTCTAACAGAAGATCTGTAACGTCCTACTCTGAGGACGAAAGCTCTACTTCTGACACAGAGGGGAAGGGTGTGCGGTATCAGGACACCCAACTTTAAACTGCTTGTGGCCAACTGTGAAGGCACTCCAAGAACCTGCATTTTGGCCAGGAAAGATCTAAGTATCTTTCTCCTGGCTAATTTAAGTGGTAAAGACCAAACATCCGCTAGTCTGGAGATCGGTAATCGCATATATTGGGTGGTCTCCAGTTACTTGCCTTATGAAGCTGTAGTACCGACTGCTC
This sequence comes from Eudasyphora cyanicolor, assembly GCA_963930755.1. Lineage (NCBI taxonomy): Eukaryota > Metazoa > Arthropoda > Insecta > Diptera > Muscidae > Eudasyphora > Eudasyphora cyanicolor. The sequence continues at coordinate 101,468,705 of OZ005737.1, forward strand.
TATTCAGGGAAGTAGTAGAAGAAGCAACATCTGACGAGGTCGAGCTGATTGTTGGCGCAGACACGAACGCTCATCATACTATCTGGGGTAGTACGGATATAAACAATAGGGGTGATTCGCTTCTTGACTTTATTCTAACTACCAACCTAAGTATTTGTAACATAGGTAATAAACCGACCTTTACAATTAAAGACAGACAAGAAGTACTCGACGTAACGTTTGCTACTGACCGGCTGTCAGACAAAATTATTGGGTGGAATGTACTGGACGACCACTCATTCTCAGATCACCATTATATTGAGTTCAAACTCGCTGAAAAAGCGCCTGAACCTGCCGTCCACAGAAATGTGAGAAAGACAAAGTGGCACCTGTATGAAAAGAATTTCAAGAAAGTCCTCAACTCCAAACTTCTGTACGAACCGAATGACAAAGCCGGTCTGGATCATCTGGTCGAGCATATCACCACATCATTCAATAGTTCCCTTGAAGAAGCCTGTCCAAAAACAAGGTACAAGGGTAAAACTAAACCCCAATGGTGGACTTCTGAGCTAACGGCTATGAAAAAGACCTGCAACAAGCTATTCAACAAGGCTAAATCTACTGGGGTCGCTAATGTTTGGGATGCCTATAAAGAGCAACTCAAGATCTATAAGAAGGAGCTTAGAAAGGCGCAAAGACGCTCTTGGTATACCTTCTGTGGCGAAGTGGAAAAGGTCTCCGACGCCGCAAGGCTGAGGAAAATATTATCAGCTTCACCCTGTACAGTGGGTTACTTGCAGGATGAGGCAAATAATTGGACCAAAAACAGCGAGCAGTCGCTCAATGTACTGCTCGACACACATTTTCCGGGGAACTCTCTAACAGAACCAGAGGATCAGCAGGACCAACAACTGTTGACTGAGAGATCCAGAATAAGCTGGGCTATTAATAGCTTTGAGCCCTTCAAGTCACCTGGACCAGACGGCATCACTCCAGCAGAAATGCAGAAAATGTTGAAATACATTATCCCCTGGCTGGAGAAAATTTATGTAGGCTGTATCAGGCTTTCATACATCCCGAATCGATGGAGGGATACCAAAGTGGTATTCATACCAAAAGCGGGGAAGATATCACACACTAGGCCAAAAGACTTCACACCAATTAGCCTATCCTCCTTCCTATTGAAAGGTCTGGAAAGACTTTTAGATTATTTCATTAGGGAAAACCTGGATACAAAACTCCTATCAGTGAACCAACATGCTTACAATAAGGGGAAGTCTACGGAATCAGCCCTGCACGAACTTGTGAGCACTATCGAATCGTCCCTGCATTTCAAGGAATTCACCATGGTGGCATTTCTTGACATAGAAGGGGCTTTTAACAACATTCACTCAGATGCAGTAATTGCGGCACTGTCACATCTTAATGTTAACTTTAGTTTGATTAGACTAATTCAAAGTCTGCTCAACAGAAGACGCATAACAGCATGTCTTGGGTCCACAACTCTAACAAAGTTTGTAAACAGAGGGACCCCACAAGGACGAGTACTGTCTCCACTAATTTGGAACCTAGCGGTGAATGAAATTCTGCTAGATCTAGAACGTTGTGGCTGCAAGGTCGTGGCATATGCGGACGACGTTGCAATCGCAGTGAGTGGCAAATTCGAAAACGTCCTCCGAGACATTCTACAGGTGGCTCTGAACAAATTGGCTAGATGGGCCAGAAGCAGCGGTTTGGGCATAAACCCAAACAAGACAGAATTGGTTCTCTTTACTAGGATGAATAAAGTCCCACATGTGGACCCTCCACCTCGGATAAATGGAACAGATCTAGTCTTTTCTGAAAGTGCAAAATTTTTAGGAATAATTCTAGATAGAAAACTGTTATTTAGACTTAATGTATTGGAACATGTAAGGAAGGCTAACGTCGCCTTATATTCCTGCAAAAAGGCTGTAGGGTCGCGGTGGGGCCTCTCTCCTAAAATCGTCCACTGGATATATATAGCAGTAGTTCGTCCTATACTGCTATACGGCATTGTGGTATGGTGGACGGCAACTGACAAACTAACCATCACCAACCTACTAACAAAGGTTCAGAGAACTGCCTGCCTGAGCATAAGCGGAGCCTTAAGGACTACAGCGACCGAGTCTCTACAAGCCCTACTCCATATACTGCCGATTAATATTGTGGCGAGAGAAGTTGCAACAAAAGCGGCAATAAGATTAAACTGCCTATCAACGTGGAGGTACAAAAACTACGGTCACATGAGAATATCAAAGTGTAGTGCTATGGTAACCGACCGAGTGGACTATATACCAACGGTGTACACCTTCGAGAGAAATTACATCACTATGATTCCCGCGAGAGATGAATGGGTTGGAAGAAAACCAGGTAATAGAAACCATCTCCACTTTTACACGGATGGTTCGAAGCTTGATGAAAAGGTTGGCTTCGGAGTACACTGTGCAGAGCTTAGATTGGATATAGCTCACAGACTACCAGATACCTGCAGTGTCTATCAAGCCGAAATAATGGCAATATGGGAAGTAGCCAAGTGGTTGAGTCGCAACATAGTAACCAACACTGGCGTTGTCATTTACTCGGACAGCCAGGCTGCCATCAATTCTCTGGAGGCAACAACCCTAAATTCACAAACAGCCCTCGACTGCCGCAGATCTCTTAACGAGATGGCTGAGCAGTTTAACATACACCTCATATGGGTGCCTGGGCATAGGGATATCCCGGGGAACTGCAAAGCCGATGAACTTGCTAGGAAAGGGACGACATTACAAATTCTCGAAGAATTTGCATATATTGGTGCGCCACTATCCACGTGCAAGCTTTGGCTTAGGCAAGAGGCAATCAGGCAGTCCAACGAAAGATGGACAGAAATCGGCACATGCAGGGTAGCTAGACAAATCTGGCCAAGGTATGACCTGAGAAGATCAAAATATCTCCTCGCACTAGAGAGGCAAAGATTGTCTACGTTAGTATCAGTTCTGACGGGACACTGCTTGATCGGCGAACACGCCAAAAGATTGTGTATTGACTCTAATGACTTCTGCAGAAGCTGTGGAGATGAGGAAGAAGTGGAGAGCATTGAGCACTTGCTATGCGACTGTCCCGCTCTGAGTAAACGACGACTGGACATACTGGGGTCGGCTGTTCTAGGCAGCCTAACAGATCTTTCCAGTACCGATATTCGTAATATCGACAAATTTGTATATCAAACAGGTTGGTTTTGATGAGGGGCATTTCAGCCCGTGGTAACACTAGGGACCTATACTGGTCTATGTGAGCATGTATAAAAAATACGGCTGCCACCCAAACCTAAACCTAAACCTAACCAAAATTGAATATATCATAACTTCAATATACCAGTGCTTATAAACGCTTACAATTCGATACAGTGCAATATATTTGAAGTTTACTGTTTAGCGCAAAATAGGAGTGTTTGTTAATCCCCCTCTGGTATCTCCTATACAAATTGTCGGTTTACCCGACAGGGTGAATATATTTTTAATGAAAAAAATTTTTCGGTGTAGAAATGATATAAAGTGCAAAAAAACTACCTTACTAAACAATTTTATTCATAAAATTCGATTTTTTTTGGAAAAAGCTTTTTTTCTAACATTTATTTTTTTTGGCAAATTTTCAAGTCGAGAGGCGCGGATTAGTATTTTATTTTAGGTACATGGTTTCTTCGGAGAATTTTCTTAGAATTTTATGTAGTTTACGTTTTTGCTATACAATTTAAAAGAAAAAAAACAACCCGCCCTAATAGACAGATTTACAAATGTGTGTTCCAAATATATTTTCTATCGATTTAAAATATCAAAAAATCGTTAATTTCATTCATGGGTCACCATTCCCGATTTCAAAATAACTTTGCATATCGATTCTTTGCGCAAAATAAGTAGCTTAGTAGTATAGTTGGCGAAAAAAATACAAAAAGTTTTCCAGATGTTATTAGCATCTGAAATCTCAGAAATAGGAAAATTTTCTCAAAAGGCGTACGTTTCGAGTTATATATTTTCCAAACGCGTGGACCGGATTTTTACATTTTTAAGGTCGTTAGTTGTTCTTAATATAGCAGGTATTAATTTTCGCATTCTTAACATTTTTAAATGTATCCGATGCATCTGCAAATTTAAATTGCATTTTATACATCAGTGACACCATAGCCCCATAAATTCTTATTATAAAATTTCTTAGATGCGAATATTTGCTTTGTTATATTTTAAAAACGAGTTTTTGGAATAACACAAATAAAATATATATCGATACCTCCATTCTAAACTATTCTAAGTGCAAAAAGGTAGTTTTTCAGGAGAGGCGATCAAAGTGTGATGCATTTTTTAAATTTGTGTGGAATTTCATTATAATGCAAATCGAATGACCTATACTATTTTGCGAATAACTTTGATAAACACCAAATTTTGACTGAATATAATTTGGAATATTTAGAAATTAAAAATGCAATTTCCCTAAAAACATGCTAAGTCGAGTTAGCATGTTTTAGAATGGAGGTATAGATATATGAAATATATAAGCTTATCCTGTTAATTTAAGTCTGGTGTTTTCTTTAGTTTTTTTATAACAGCATTTTTACTTAAAAATGTCAGAAATCTAAATTGTTTTTTATTGGAATAAATTTGTCCACTTTGTGATTTCAATATTTATCCCCTCACCTTAGAGAGGAGGGTATACGAGTATATCATTTGATACGAGCCAAAAGTGTAACACATCGAAGATGTGACCATAAGTATGTTCGGCGGATATTCGTTTTGGGACATTTTAAGTCGAATGAGCAATGTCCGTCCGTCCGTCCGTCCGTCCGTCTGTCTGCTGGCTGGTGAGCACGATAACTCTCGAAAGGAGTAGCCGATTGACTTCAAATTTCGTACGTGGTAATATTTTCTTCTATCTCCTTCTAAGTTCGAAGATGGGCCATATTGGTCCACTCCTTTTAGGACCTCCCCCACAAAGGGTTAACTTAGTTAATTTAGTGAAATATAGATTATTTAATAACGTCAATACTACTTATTTGAATGCTTTGAAATTCTACATATAGTATTAGTTTACTAGTCACTACTACCTCGAGAAAAAAGGGCGAAGTTTCCACGTCCCTTTTGGTGCCTCCCACACAAATGGACAATTTTGACCCAAAAGTTAAAAGCTTATAGCTTTATTACCAGTGCATACAAAGACTTGAAAATTTGGTACAGTGTAATGGTTTAATAGTACCTAAAATTCAGTGAAAAATGGGCATTATTGCCACGCTCCTTTTGGTACCTCCCACACAAATGGACCATTATGTACCAAAAGTTACCAGCTTATAACTCTAATACCAGTGCGTACAAATACTTGAAATTTTGTACAGTGCCGTCCTTTTATAGTACATAGAGACTAGAGAAAAGTGACCGTAATTGGCACGCACCTTTTGGTACCTCCCACACAAATTGACCTTTTTGTAACAAAAGTAAACAGCTTTTAACATTAATACCAGTGCATACAAATACTTGAAATTTTGTAAAGTGCAGTGCTTTTATAGTACATAGAGACTAGAGAAAAGTGGCCGTAATTGGCACGCACCTTTTCGTACCTCCCACACAAATGGACCATTTCACACCAAAAGTTAACAGCTTATAACTTTAATACTAGGGCATATAAATACTTGGAATTTTGTACATTGTAATGCTTTTATAGTACCTAGAGTCTAGAGAAAAGTGAAAATATTTCGCGAGGAATATTTTTCTCAAAGACACCAACTAAAAATGTTGACAATTTGTATTACTTTTGATATATGGTAAGATTTGATTGCCATTTTTCAGGGTTAAGGGGGAGAAGCGTGAACGACTGTTTTGAGAGAAATAATTCTTCAAAGGTTCCTTTCATTTCGTTCTTTGGACTGACGCATGTATTCCGATGTTTACGATTTCAAAATCCGCACTAAAGCAACTAAACTCTCTTATTTCCCAGTAAACTTTGTGGTCAAATATCGCGAAAACAAGAGCTAACCCAGAAAAACTGCTAATACGACAGGATTCAGCATGGTCGAAATAGGTACATCTATAGGGTCTCCTTTCTGTTACATTTTCAAAGTGTCAATTTCGAGCACAGTGTTATTATTCTTTCTTTGTTTTTTCAGCATTTTGTAAAGGAGACTCGGGGAATTAATTATGAATCGAACAACCTACAAAAAAAATTGAATTTTTCCGAAATTTTGCGAAAAGTTATGTAAAATATGCTAAAAAGAGCACGTATGTGCGAAGCAGAAAATGGGCATCACTTAGAGGATATAATTTTTCAAAGCTAATTGCAAAAAATTCCGCAATAATATACTGTATTAAAAAAAATTATAATAATCGCATAAATAAAAAATGTATAAACCATTTAAACCATATAGCTCATTCTGCGCCACCCTGTAGTTTGTAGGTATGACACTAACCGGTAGATGACGCAGTAGTGCACCTATGTCCAATATACATTTTTATGTTGATTTGTTCCTGAAACTCGAAATCAATGAATAAAAAATCAATTCATCCTAACAGAATGGGCAGTTCAGCATCTGCTGGGGTCAGCTAGTAGTTTATAAAGGAAAATCATTGGCATTTTTTAGTAAATATTGTTTTAAAAAAGAACGAGGCTGAAATTTGTAGGGTCTGTTTAGGACAAATGGGGGTACACGGCTATACTTTTCTTAGAATTAGAAGTTTGTTAGTGTTGATGTGCAGGATGCAAAATGAAGTTGCATATGCAACTGATGCATTTAAAAACTTTAAATTAACCATGAACAATACATGTCCTTGAAAGCACGAGTCTCATGACAAACAGGCCTTCATTTGTAAAATTCCGTCTTCGCGTTTGCATAATACTTAACTTCCAACATACAGCTTTTATGATATCTTCCCAAATTTTTCAGATTTTAGATGCTTACAACAGCCAAAAAAAATGTTTGATTTTTTTTCTCGCCAACTACAATCATTTTGTCGTTGGCGCATATACAAATTTTCAAGACAATCGGGAATGTCCACCAGATTTTTTTTCGAAAAATCGTTCGGTTTGACATGGAATGAACGAAATGCGGTTTTGTCCCGTGTTCATTTTTATCCCCTCACCTTAGAGAGGAATGTGTATATCATTTGCTACGAGTCAATAGTGTAACACATCGAAGGAGTGACCCTAAAACTAAAACCCTAAGTACATAGTATGTTAAAAAAATTTGCGAATTTTGTATTTTATCAAAAAGTATTTATTTACTAATGAATATCTATTTTGTCCCCTTCAAAGTAATTCCCCTCTGATATAATTCACTTCTGTCAACATTTTTTTTCCAATCCTCGAATGACTTCAAATAATCATTTTTTGTGATCGTGTTCAGCTCCTCCTTCGATGCCGTCTTTATCTCCTAAATCGTGGCGTAGCGTCGTCCTTTCATGGGCCTTTTCAGTTTTGGGAACAAAAAATAGTCACAGGGGGCTAGGTCAGGGGAATACGGTGGCTGCGGCACCATTACTGTGTTGTTTTTGGCCAAATATTCGCGCACAAGCAGCGATGTGTGTGCAGAGGCGTTATCACGGTGCAAAAGCCAGTTTTTGTTCTTCCACAAATCCGGGCGTTTTTGGCGGATTGCTTCGCATAATTTGCGCATAACTTGCTGGTAATATTCTTTATTGACCGTACTACCCTGTGGCAAGAACTCATAATGCACCACGCCATTGCACTCAAAGAAAACTGTGAGCTAGGGCGTCGGCACGCTGTTCGTCCTTCGCATCTTCTCGGCCCTCTAAGAACATTTTGTACCACCGATAAACGTTGCTTTGGTCCAAGGTAGCTTCACCATATGCAACAGTCAACTTTCGGAATGCTTCAGCGCACTTTATTTTGTTTTTCACACAAAATTTGATGCAGATTTTTTGATCCATTTTCTGAAATAGATAAAAATCTAAGACAAGTTAAAACACATCCAAGGACAACAGCTGTCAACAATTAACTAAACATTCAAAATGGCCGACCTTGTCAGCATAAGTAATGGACATGAGTACCAACATAACGCTACAAAAATATCAAAAATCAAATACACGTATCCCGCGGAAATTACAAATTCGCGATATTTTTTGAACGTACCTCGTATGTTCGGCGGAAATTCGTTTTGGGTCATTTTATGTCATGTGAGCAATGGCTGGTGCGTAAACTCTCGGAAAAACTAACCGATTGACTTCAAATTTGATATGCGGTAATATTTATACCCTCACTTTAGTGTGACGAGGGTATTATCATTTGCTACGGAAAAAAGTGTAACACATCGAAGGAGTGACCTAAGACCCCAAGTATGTTCGGCGGAAATCCGTTTTGGGTCATTTTAAGTCGAATGAGCAATGTCCGTCCGTCTGTCTGTCTGTCTGTCTGTCTGTGTGTCTGTCTGTCTGCTGGCTGGTGCGCACGATAACTCTCGAAAGGAGTAACCGATTGACCTCAAATTTCGTATGTGGTAATATTTTTTTCTATCTCCGGCTAAGTTCGAAGATGGGCCATATTGGTCCACTCCTTCTGGTACCTCCCCCACAAAGGGTTAAAATGTTGTGAAATATTGATTCTTTAATAACTGCTATTATACGTATTCGAATCTTCTGAAATTCCACACATAGTATTAGTTTGTTAGTCGCTATCAACTCGAGGAAAATGGGCGAAATTGCCACTCCCCTTTTTGTACCTCCCACACAAATGCACCATTTTGCACTAAAAGTTAAAAGCTTATAACATTAATACCAGTGTTTAGAAATACTTGAAATTTTGTACAGTGTAATGCTTTTATAGTGCCTACAGTCCAGTGAAAAATGGGCGTTATTTCCGCGCCCCTTTTGGTACCTCCCACACGAATGCACCATTTTGCACCAAAAGTTAACAGCTTATAACATTGTATAAAATATACCAGTGTATAAAAATACTTGAAATTTAGTACAGCGTAATGTTTTTATAGTGCCTACAGCCCATTGAAAAATGGGCGTTATTGTCACGCCCCTTTTGGTACCTCTCCCACAAAGGTACCATTTTGCACCAAAAGTTAACAGTTTATAACATTAATATCAGTGTATACAATTACTTGAAATTTTGTACAGTGTAATGCTTTTATAATGCCTATAGTCCAGTGAAAAATGAGCGTTATCACCACGCCCCTTTTTGTACCTCCCACACAAAATGGCCAAATTATACCACAATTTAATATCTCAACGTTAATATACCAGTCCATATAAACGGTTACAATTCGGCACAGTGCAATGTATTTAAAGTATCTACTGTTCAGCGAAATATAGGTGTATTTCTTAAACCCAAAAAATTGACAGAATAATTTGTGTAATATTCAATATTACATTACTCACAAAGTGAGGGTATACCTTAGTCGGTTTACCCGACTGAAACTTTCTTACTTGTTTTCTCTATCTCCGGCTAAGTTCGAAGATGAGACATATTGGTCCACTACTTCTAGTACCTCCCAAATAAATGGACTATTTTGTATCAAAAGTAAAGCTTATAACTATAATACCAGTGCATACAAATTCTTAAAATTTTGGACAGTGTAATGGTTTCATCGTACTAACAGTCCACTTAAAAATGGACGTTATTGCCATTCCCCTTTTGGTACATCCCACACAAAGGTACCATTTTGTACCAAAAGTTTACAGTTTATAATTTTAATAATAGTGCATAAAAATACATGAAATTCTGTACAGTGTAATGCTTTTATAGCACCTAGAGTCCAGAGAAAAGTTATTTGCACGCTCCTTTTGTAATGTACACAGGACCAGAGAATGAAGCCGAGCCAAAATTGGCGGCGGCGGCTGCCATTGAAAATTATATTATTCACAGTATGCTAAAGCTATGTATAGACGATTATCAGATCGGACAACTTTATCAACCCTGTTAAAGTGCCGCAAATGTACGGACAATGACAGATTGTTAGGCAAAGGTGAAGTGTAAATATTTATATGCAGGATTGCCAATAAAAATATTTTGTAGACAGTGGCCAATAAAATGTTTTTCTGACAATGGCGCCGTTGTCACATGCATAAACTTCGCACTTACATTGTGCAAATTATCTCACAATGACTTTTCTGCCAACGTTACAAGACAAAAAATGTATGTTTACATGGTTGTACGTTCACAGGACTGATTTTTTCCGGCATTCGTCTATACATAGCTTAAGTCGAACAGGTTGTTTCCTGAAGAGACGAATCGACGTTTTAGTGAAATTTTAAATTTGTGTGGAATTACCTTGTGGTTTAAGTATAATGACCTCTACTGTTTTGAGCTTAACTTGATTGATTCTTTAGAATGGAGGTATAAATTTATATGTTATACTATTTTTTAATTATCCATTGATTTTTTTCGAAAATACTTTTATCTCATATGTACATAATCTAATAATAAATAAAAAATCTTATTATTTCCTTTAAAAAATAATTTTTATAATTATTTTTCTATTACTATCAATATTATGATTTTTAAGACATGTTAAGCTCCCGCTTGTGACAAAAACGATCCAAAACGAAAATCACTCACTTCCATATCGTCCACCCAATAAATGAAGTTTCGAAAAAATCATATTTCAAACACCCAATAACAGAATTTGTGGAAGTAGAATTTCACCAGACACGAGTATAGAACCAATTGCGTAGATTCTTAGAATGCAATACAAAATAATAGTGTATATGCGTACACATTATTCTTCTATTAAGGGGACGATATATCTGCTATATAGCTATTTGCTTATCAAAATGTAAATTGTATCATATTTAAAAGTTTTTTCTATGGAACGGCGGCTGTGTTTCAGCCGTTTTTAGCCGCAAAGATCGGCGACGGCTTCGGCTGGTGAAAATAGGTTGGCGGCGACTAAAATCGGCTTCTCGGCTCGGCGGCTTCATACTCTGCACAGGACCGCTTGGACCTCGATGTAAATTTTATCAAATTTTGTTTTTTTTTTTTATTGAATATGAATAGAGTCAGAACTATGTGAGCCTTTGATACGCTAGTTAACAGTCGGGTGTGGGGTTCTGGTTCCTATCAATTCATACCTAGTCACCATTACATTAGACCAGATACTAACATGGACCATATAGACGAAATAGCAAAAAAGTACCCTTACTTAGTCGGAAATTAATTAAATTAAGATATCAGTAAATTGCCCTCAAATCCCTTAGATGTTAAAGGAACGTATGCCTCATGACCCTCACCTACCTTTCGTCCTAGTGACGAAAACCTAAACTGACAAAATCTATTGAATCACATTCCGAAAAGAAAACATTATATATTTATTTACGGTTCCATTATAAACTATTATTCAAATTTATTCAAAGCATGCTAAATATATGTAGACAATTTAGGGAAATTTATAATTTGGAAAGTTTATAAAAATTAAGCCAGATATGCTTGTTTAAATTTTAGTGTAATTCGTATAAGAATTAATGGAATTCGCATTATTACATATTTAACTAAACATAATTCTAAAGTAAATGTTTAATATACCCCACATTAACTACTGTGTACCCCGGTTCATAAAGGGTTAAATTCAAATCGAAGAAATTTAGGCATACTCGTAAGAAGCATACAAAAATGAATAATTATCTATACCGATCAAAAGAAGAGACATAATGGAGAAATGAAATGAATTACAGGTTACGGTGATGACGTCAGCGCTGGCTTGACGTTGATATGTACTTACGTGTGTGCTATGCACTTGTCATGTAATGCTCTTTCTTATTGATTAGTACTCATGTACAGGGTGGAGCGCGGTAATTTGCTTATTTGGGAATGAAATAAAAAAGTTATGAGCAGAAGAAAAATTAATTTTATATTTTAATTATACTGAACAGTAAGGGGATTTTTAAATTACATGGTTTTAAATAGTGTATCTGGCAAATGTCGACCTTCGCTATCCACAGACTGCTACATACGGTTTCTGAATTTTTCATGAACTCTAACAAGCATGTATTCTGCCAATTTCAGCCTCAATATTGTTAATTAGGTCTTCCGCCGTGTTAAACAGTCCCGTGCTGACAATTGTTGGACCACGCACATTTTATACGGGTGAAATTTCAGTTCATCATGAAGAATCCGGTGGAGAGAACATCTGGAAATGCCAAGAGCAAGTGATTGCTTCCGAACAGAGCGTTTCGGCGATTGCAGTACTGCTGCTCTAACTCTCTCACCCTGTATAAGAAAGAAAACAATCGTTGCAAGAATTTTATGGCTGTTGTTGTTTTTGGTCAAACTTACCATCATGTAGAAGGCCTTCACACGTTCGCTGCAGCTGTTATGAACTGAAAAAGAACTCTTTTTTGATTTATATACAATTATATACAGTAGAAACTTGCTATACACTGTTTTCAGAATCCACTTTTGTCTTCATAATTTTAAATTTAAAAGTTTTTAACATTAAAGTTTGTATGTATATACATGTATGTTCGTGAAAGATTAATTTGTATTTTTTTTAAAAGATGGATCGAAATTCTTATGCAGGCATATTTATACCCTACACCACACTGTGGTACAGGGTATTATAATTTTGTGCATTTGTTTGTAACACCCAAAAGGAGAAGAAATAGACCCATCGTTTATTATACCGATCGACTTAGAATCACTTTCTGAGTTGATTTAGCTATGTCCGTCTGTCTGTCTGTGCATGTATTCTTGTAATCAAAGTACAGGTCGCAATTATAGTCCGATCTCGACGAAACTTTACACATATCTTTTTTTTTGCCCAAGGACGATCCCTATTGAATTTGGTTAAAATCGGTTTAGATTTAGATATAGCCCCCATATATATGTTAGCCCCGATTTGACATGTAGGCGCTGTAAAAACTTTATTTTATATCCGATCAGTATGAAATTCTGCGGAAAGAAGTTCATTATTATATGAATGAACACTGTTAAATTTGGGAGAAATCGGTTCATATTTAGATATAGCCCCATACATAGTTTCCCCCCGATTTGACATGTAAGCGCTGTAAAAATGTTTTTTTACATCCGATGAGTATGAAATTCAGCAAAAAGAGGTTTCTTATTATATGAATGAACACTATTAAATTTTGAAGAAATCGTTTCAGATTAGATATAGCCCCCATATATACGTTACCCCCGATTTGACATGTAAGCGCTGTAAAAACTGTATTTTTTATCCGATCCGTATGAAATTCTGCGGAAAGAAGTTCATTATTATATGAATGAACACTGTTAAATTTGGAAGAAATCGGTTCAGATTTAGATATAGCCCCCATATATACGTTACCCCCGATTTGACATGTAAGCGCTGTAAAAATGTTTTTTTATATCCGATCAGTATGAAATTCAGCAAAAAGAGGTTTCTTATTATATGAATGAACACTATTAAATTTGGAAGAAATCGGTTCAGATTTAGATATAGCTCCCATATATACGTTACCCCCGATTTGACATGTAAGCGCAGTAAAAATGTTTTTTATATCCGATCAGTATGAAATTCGGCAGAAACAGGTTTCCTATTATATGAATGAATACTTTTAAATTTGGAAGAAATCGGTTCAGATTTAGACATAGCCCCATATATACGTTACCCCCGATTTGACATGTAAGCGCTGTAAAAATGTTATTTTATATCCGATCAGTATGAAATTCGGCAAAAAGAGGTTTCTTATTATATGAATGAACACTATTAAATTTGGAAGAAATCGGTTCAGTTTTAGATATAGCCCCCATATATACGTTACCCCCGATTTGACATGTAAGTACGAAATTCGACAGAAAGTTGTCTTTTTACATGAATGTGTATTCAGGGAAAATCGGTTCAGATTTATATATAACATTTATATATATGTTCCTCCTGATTTGGTATCATAGCGCTATAGAAGTTGTACTTTACTTCCGATCATTAAAATTTTCCAGAAAGATGTTTCTCAATTTAAGAAATATATTGCTTAATTTAGCGATTATCGGTTCAGAATTGGATAATATGTTCCTACCCATTTACCAATTATTCCATATTATTATCGCAATGACCCTTATCGTCATCGAATTGTTAGGGAGGTGTAGGGTATTATATAGTCGGCCCGCCCGACTTTCTGCCTTTCCATACTGGTTTTTGTATATGCTAGGTATATTGAATATTAAGAGAGATTGATAGATGTATAAGCAGGGCCAGCAAGTTATTAAATGCAATTTAAATTGATAGTAATTTAATTAAAACAAAAAAATAAAAAAAAGAATATTTTTTGGGACTGAAGGTGAGGGGATTCTTAAGTCGGTTTACCCGGCTGAACTTTCTTACTTGTTAGATTGATAGCTCTTAAGAAACGTTTAAAATCAATGAAATAATTAAAATTGTTATGGCCAGTGTTACACTGAGCACAGTCTGTACAATGATGTCAAATCTCCAATACCAAATATCACGACGATTGGTACAGTAAATAGTTCTTCACATATTTCGTTTCCAATAATGAGATAGTGTTGTTTTAGCTTCAAATTTTATACGATACTTCTGAAAGGACAAAAGCAACATTCAAATATTTGATATCGCTAGAACTGACCACAGGTCAAAAAAGCTATACGTTAGTAGCCCGTGGATTATACAACACTTCCGCTTACGTGTGTGCAAAATTTCATCTTTCTAATTAAAAAAATCGCTTCTGTAGTATATTGTCCCAAACATATTCTGCTTAAAACATACATATGTTTAGGGTACACTAGTAAGGGTCGGTCCCCATACAAAAAAAATGTTGCGCCAGTCACCCCCAGTTTTGAAGATTATCTAGATTCTAGAATTCCGGGGCAACAAAAAATGTTTTTCTGTGCACCCTCATGACGCCCTTTTAATTTTATTATCCTGCGTTGCCATTCGATCGCAACGGGATCGGACATAAAATCACTTTTGACCCCGAAGTCAAATTCGATAAGTGACCTCTGTCATCTCGTTTTCTACCCCCTAGGTTGGGAATATTTTGAAACGCTAATAAATGTCTTTTAAAATAATGAAACTGTTGCTTTTGAAGTACCCACTATTATTCATAAACAAAAAAGTTATATTAGTTTTAAAATTACAAAATACATGCAGAGATCAAATTACACAATCTACTTTTGACGACGTTTTCTGTCTCTCTCATACACATACATTCAGATAAACCCCGTTCCCAAAAGTGTACATCCACTATGAGTTCGGTTCAGCACGAACGAACTAAATTTGCAAGATTTGTCACCAAATGTTAAAGCGTTCTAAAGGTGTGTACAGACGATTGCCAGATCGGCAAACGTTATCAACCCTGTTAAATTGTTGCAAATGTACGGGAATTGACATGTTGTTAGGCAAATGTTAATTGACTGTTCAGACGATTGCAAGAAAACCTTCAAATTTCATATATTTTGTTAATATTTATATGCAGGATTGCCAATTAAAATATTTTATAGACAGTGTTACCAATAAAAAGTTTTTCTGGCAATGGCGCCGTTGTCACATGCATAAACTTCGCACATCAACAAATCTGCAAATTATCTCACAATGACTTTTCTGCCAACGTTGCGAGACAAAAATTGTTTGTTCACACGGTTGTACGTTCACAGGGTTGCATTTTTCCGCCAGTTTTCGGACAATGTTGTCCGATCAGGCAATCGTCTAAACATACCTTTAGGAACAAAATCACGTTGTTTTCTCGTGCACCCTACACTACACCAAATTAGCAATTTTGTCACTGTGTGCTTATTTAACAAATGATACCGTATGCAGAAAAACTCTACTTCCACAAATGCATATCCACTATGACTGTTCGGTTCAGAGTTACAGGTGACTTCAGTTATCCGATTTTCTACCCCTGTAAATGGTACTTATTTTGCAACAAGTAATGTCATTTGAAAATAAATAATTTTCCTTTAACGATTTATATTTTTAATATTATGAATGGTATGTACGGCATTGAAGATAATACTGACGCAAATTCAGTTTGCTATAACGCTCTCGCCTTCTTATTTTGGGAAATATATACGCAATTGGCTTCTATATCCTTATCCTTACTTGCTGATTCATTAACAATCAGCACAAGACATTCTTATTTTGAGAATGGCACGTAACATTAAATTAACATTAATTAATATG
The DNA here is from genome assembly GCA_963930755.1 of Eudasyphora cyanicolor. Taxonomy (NCBI): domain Eukaryota; kingdom Metazoa; phylum Arthropoda; class Insecta; order Diptera; family Muscidae; genus Eudasyphora; species Eudasyphora cyanicolor. Next base: position 101,484,801 of record OZ005737.1, read on the forward strand.
GAGTTAAAGCTAACATAAGCCCCTAAAAATTAATAATAGAAAGTGCAACTTTTAGAGAAGTCTGAGAATCAATTACATAGAGAGAAAGAGATGCAAAACGGCATTACAACTGTAATACCTTGATTGTTGTTTCTTGTGCATTAACTTCGATCTTCCGAAAATACCAGCAACGAAAACACTTGCGCTCTTAATTTTAGACATACGTTTCAAGTTTTTACTTATACTGTAAATTTAATATATATATTAATGAATAAAAATCGTAAAAGGAAAAATTTTTATTTCAAATTCCTTTATTTTACAGGTGTACAAAATCGGATAAGTCACTAGTAAAAATTTAACTAGGATTACTGACTGACATAGGAAGAAGTGTAGCCGTTGTCAAGATATCATCAACGACGTATCATACGTTAAATAAGCACACAGTGACAAATTATTATTTTGGTGTAGTGTAGGGTGCATGGGAAAACAAAGTGATATTATTCTGATTTTGTTCCTTAGAACGCTTTAACATTTGGTGACGAATCCCTCAAATTTATTCGTTCTTACTGAACCGAACCGTCATAGTGGCTATGAATGGGGTTTATCTGTGTTTATATGTGTGAGAGAGATCGACGTCAAAAGTAGATTGTGTAATTTGATCTCTGCATGTATTTTGTAATTTTAATACTAGTATAACTTTTTTGTTTATGAATAATAGTGGGTACTTCAAAACCAAAAGTTTCATTATTTTTGAAGACCTTTATTAGCGTTTCAAAATAGTCCCCACTTAGATATGTAGACAGCGAGATGACAGAGGTCACTTATCGAATTTGACTTCGGAGTCAAAAGTGACATATGGACGAAATATAGCCCTTGCCAAAACTCGAACAACGATATGCATCCCGTTACGATCGGACATCAAATGGCAACATAGGATAATAAAATTAAAAGGGCGTCATTGTCTCTAGATAATCTTTAAAACATGAAATCTAGGAAAAAGTTAAACTAAAATTCGAAAAAGTCAACATTTAAAATTGGAAATAAACCAACGAAACGTTGAGTGCAACATGATATAAATTAGTTTTATTTATATTCAAAAAAAGCATCTGACCAAAAAAGCCCGACAACAACATTACCACAAAAAAGAAATCAACATTGGTCACAAACAACAATACAAATAAAATTCTTTTTTAAATAACATATATTTGGAAAACTTCTTAAACAATAACATTGTTTGTGGGTAAACACACATTTTGTTTGTGAAATTAAGCAAAAATATATTTTGTTGTAATATATTAATATATGCGTAGTATTTGTTCACAAATATATAATATTTAAAATATTTGTTTCCAAATATATTTTCTTTCGATTAAAACATATCAAAAATTGCGATTTTCCGCCGAGTAACTCTTAACTCAGTCGCCGCCTGTCGTAGCGAACGGACGTGTTATCGCAGAGCGGATAGTTTTTAACCTATTACGCAATACCTATTCACCTACCTACTACGCAACCAGGAGGTTTGTTGTTTATAAAGCGTAGGTTGAATTGGATGCATCGGTCTCTGGACAGATATTTCTGAGCTCAGTCTGGAAGGCCTATACCGACGTACCTATTACGGGCTAATACTGGCTATGGGGGTGTCTCCCCCAACCAATTTATGATTAAACCAAAAAAGACGATGGAGATTACGGCGCAGGGGAGGGAAAACCCAGTGCCGGCGACAAGCGTTGATTCACTCACGAGTCATGTGTCGTCGTTATCGAACAATCGTGAGCAAGCAACTTCTACGAGCTTTGGTGCCTTGGATCCCGTAGTCGAAAATGAAACAAGAGCACATCCAGCCGCAGGCAAAACAAATGATAAGACAGATGAAGCAGAACCCAGCCGGGGCTTTAAGCAACCCCAGCCGTTAAAAGCCATTGGGGACTCTGACTCTGAATCATCAAATGAAAACAATATCACTATTGTTGCTAACTCAAAGAGACTGTCAGGGGCACAAAGAAGGAAACTGAATAAGTTGAACCGACAGAACCTATTACGGGATGAACCTGACAATTCTACCTCCAATACAAACATGGAGGCCGGTAAAAGAGTCAGGTCTCCCGAAGAACATAGCGCTGTGAAAGTGACTAAGAAGAAAAAGGGCTCGCCGTCTTCCAGTAATTCGGATAAGCCTAACGTAACCACACAAAAGGAGGTCTCTAGTCCGGGTCCTTCGATTGTGGGCGGTAAAGGTGGCCCAGTAACGCAGTTCAAGTCAACCAAATCATCCGTTAAGGATGAGGCTTTAACCAAAAAGACTCTACAGACACGGAAAAATCAATTGGCCATAAAGAAGGGTAAGAAGCCACCGTCTTATTCTAATATAGCTAAACAACATTTTCGAGACGATCTATGCTACGCCATAATTGATAGAAGTAGTGCATCTGGCAGAATCCCCGAAGACCAAAAGAGTAACTTCGAAGATTTGGTTTATACGAGGGTAGCGGAATACGTCCTCGAATCTAAGGATGAACCACCAATCGAAGTAATGAGTTGCAAGTTTGAAAGGGGTGTTTTGATGCTAAGGCTGGCATCACAACGCTGCGCTGGTGTCCTCGTAAAACTTGTGGATAGCTTCCCCTCACCTTGGGACGGCGCAAAGCTAAAATTGGTAAGGAAAAGCGACATTCCTGAACTCATAAAAACGACCCTATATGTTAAGGGATGTCCCAGTAAGTTCTCATCAGAGTACATACTCGACATCATTGGCAAACAGAATTCCAAACTTTCCGTGAGAAAGTGGGAAGTCTTCTATAGGAAGGATGATACCGAGGGTACTCTCCTCGTGTTAGGCATAGACCCAGAATCCAAGAACAATCTTGTCATGGCAAATGGCATGGCGTACTTCTTGATCTGGACAGTCTTTTTCAAAATTGGAAAGGTCCCGATTGGCAGGACAAATGAATCGAGTCCAAATATACTGTCTGAAGAGGCAAACACTGGTATTGAACGGATGGAGACAAGTGAGACACTGCCAAAACCTGATGTGGAAGTAGTCAATAACACCACCAGTTCACCAATAGTACCGCCACTTTTGCAGGAAGTTCCCAGCAAAGGTGGTGATCAAAATAAAAAGAGCCACAAAACGATTCAAACCAATGAGGGAGCGACAAAAAATAACACCGCCTCCCAAAATTGTCGACTAGAAGATGGTGTAATAGGTAGTGAACGAAAGGAGGAGAATGACCCACTACCAAATAAAGAGGGGGTGCCACCAGATAGGATAGACTCCCAAAAGAAACTTTTACTGGAAGGACAATGATTGAGGTCATCCAGATAAACCTCCACCGGAGCGAGACAGCATCCAACGCTCTGATGGACATCATAAATAAAGGCAGGGTTCATATTGCTTTGATCCAGGAACCATGGACAACTAGCAACAAGGTTACTGGATTAAACCATGTGAACTATAACCTTTTCTACGCTAACACAGGTACTCGTCCAAGGACTTGTATTCTGTGCAATAAAAACTTATGTTTTATTTTCTGCCCAGAGTTGTCAACATCGGACGCAACGGTGCTGAGGCAAGGTAATGGAAATATGTACCTGGCGTCAATATATCTGCCATTCGATGCGCCGACATTGCCACCTACGTCGGAATTACAACGCCTGGTGAGGGAATCCAAACACAAAAGTAATGAGTTATTAGCTGGATGTGACGCCAACTCCCATCATATCGCTTGGGGTAGTACTAACACCAATAAAAGGGGACACGCCCTTATCGAATTTTTGAATACAAATGACCTCATAACTCTTAACATAGGAAACACTGCAACCTTTGTTAACAAAATTAGGGAAGAAGTATTAGATATAACGATATGTTCAGAAAATCTTATTGATGAGATTCATGAGTGGAGGGTTTCGGATGAACACTCCTATTCAGACCACCGTTATATAAGGTTTAAAATTGCACGGCCACCGCCAAACCCCATAAGTTTCCGTAATAAGGCTAAGACCGACTGGACTAAATTCGGAAATCTACTTAGAAATCGATTGGGGCAGCCTACACGCGATTATCTATGTGCAGAAGACATTGATATCAATGTTAAGAAGATTACCGAGGCTCTTGTAAAATCATTCGAAGATAGTTGCCCACTTCGAGAAAGGAAATCTGCCTTTGAGAAACCTTGGATGACAGGACAAATTCGCTCGATTGGCAAAGATGTCCGCAGACTTTACAATAGAGCTCGACGTAAAAAACAATCAGTATATTGGGACGACTACCACAGAAGACTCAAAGAATACAATAAAATCGTTAGATCGGCGAAACGTAACTCCTGGAGGCTTTTCTGTGAACAGGTAGACAGCGTTAACAGCATGTCTAAAATGAAAAAGTTCCTCTCAAAAACTCATGTCCAAACCGAAACACTGGTGGATGAAACGGGTAAAAGGATGGAAACTATAGAGGATACCGTAAGGCTCTTGATGAAAACTCATTTTCCGACTGGTAATGCTGGACCAACAGAGGAACAGTTACAGAATGAAAATGTATTGAATCAAGTACCTATTACGGATATAACAGATGGTATGGTTAAAGAAGCGATAAAAAGTTTCTCTCCCTTTAAGGCTGCGGGACCGGATGGAATATTTCCAGCACTTCTGCAGAATGAGGTGGATCTGGTATCAACTTATCTGGCTGGAGTGTTCACTGCATGCCTAACCCATTCGTATACCCCAAAAAACTGGCAGGAATCAAGGGTGGTCTTCATACCAAAGCCTGGCAAGGCGAGTTACATGACCCCAAAGGCTTATCGACCCATTAGCCTTACTACTTTCCTGTTAAAAACAATGGAGCGAATAATTGATGACATGGTCAAAGGTAAAATAGCGGATGACAGGCTAAAATTCAAACAACACGCCTATGTCAAAGGAAGATCAGTGGAAACAGCTCTGCATGAGGTAGTGCACCACATAGAAGAGTCCTTCAGTAAAGAAATGTATACACTTGCTGTTTGCATAGACATTGAGGGCGCATTTAACAATGTACAGACCGATACACTTATCCAGTCCTTAGACGAGTTTCAGGTTGACCGGGCGTTGAAAAACTGGATCAACAATATGCTAAGGAATAGGTGGATTATTTGTGGGTCATATGACGTAAAAATTAGAGACAAGGTAAATCGTGGTATACCTCAGGGGGGCATTTTATCGCCTCTTCTATGGGTTACGACGATACACAGTCTCCTAAAAGCCCTCACCAATGAAGGACTTAAACCAGTCTGTTATGCAGACGACGTTGTAATACTTCTAAGGGGCTTTCATCCAAATCTATTATGCAGAAGAGCTGAAGAGGCACTTAACATAGCATATAACTGCACAACCAAGGGGATTAAATGTTAACCCAGACAAAACAGAAATATGTCTATTTACAAGGAAAACGAAGATCCCACGTTTTACCCCGCCTCGATTCCTGAATAAGACAATTGCTATAACTAAAAAGGTAAAATACTTGGGAGTAATCTTGGATCAGAAACTGTACTGGAAAGATCATCTTGAAGAAAGAGTTACAAAGGCACACAGATGTTGGTCGTTGTGCAGAAGAGCTATAGGTTTAAAATGGGGACTACGTCCAAATATGACTCACTGGCTTTACATAAGCGTGATTAGACCAATAATCACCTACGCCTCTGTAGTGTGGTGGACATCAATGGACAAGAAGTGCAACGTAATACCTTTGCAAAAAATTCAACGTATGTGCTGTCTAGGCATAAGCGGGGCATTTAGAACTGCACCAACAAAAGCGTTGGAGACTATACTGCACATCCAACCAATAGACATCCGTATAAAGTATGAGGCAGCCCTCACAGCAAGACGTCTACAAGTGATGGGTGAATGGATAAATCGAGACCACAAGTCGTACCATCAGAAGATTTTAGAATATCTAGTTGGTCACATTCAAACGCCAGAAATCTCGGACCGCATTCCTGAAGTGCGGCTTACAGCTACCTGTGATACGTTTGTTCCAGACAGACGCTCCTTGGAAAATGGAACTTTGGCCCATGTGCCAGTGGGAACCAGCTGCTACAAGGATGGGTCCAAGCGAGGAGGAAGGACGGGTCTGGGACTTTTTATTGATGAACCAGAAGTCGAACTTCACTTCCGCCTCCCTGACCATAACACTGTATTTCAAGCAGGAGTTCGAGCAATCACGGAGTGTGTGAACTGGCTCAGTAACACGACAAATCCTAAATATGCCAACATCTTCAAATATAGCCAAATGGCGATTCAAGCAATAACATCGGAAAGGGTCAAATCCAGAACTGTGTTGGACTGTAAAAGAACGATAAATGATTAGTCAGCCCATGGTCAATTGCGTATTTGCTGGGTACCAGGACACAACGGAGTGATTGGAAATGAACGGGCAAACAACTTGGCTTCAAAGGGCAGAGAACTTCGAGTAATAAACTTGAAAAATTGGAAACCTTTCGAAGCCACGAAAAATGAGTTGAAGCACTGGGCAGTGATGGCTCATAAAACTGTGTGGAATAGCGCAACAGTAGGAGCTACTGCAAAGATGCTGTGGGGTGACCCAAATGAAAAGAAAACAAGAAGTCTTCTGAAACTAAACAAGATCGATATTAGTTAGATGATGAGTGTTCTAACGGGACACTCAAGCTTACAAGCACATCTTCAACGCATAGGACTAGCAGCAAACGACGAATGCAGGGCATGCAGAGAAAACATCGAAACGATGGAACATTTTCTGTGTCACTGCCCGGCTTTCACACATGCAAGATCCCAACATTTCGGGTCCGACATATTACCAGACTTGACTCATCTCAGAGAATATGACTGGAAGATACTGAGAAAATTCGTGTCTAGTACCGATTATCTGTAACTCGTGAGGTATAACAAGATCATAAATAAGGAGCGCACAACAGGCCGAACCACTGGCTTAAGTGTATGTCCATGGACATGAGACGTTTAAACGTCTCCTCTCTTCAACCTAACCTAACCTAACCTAACTCTTAACTCTCTTACTTGACGTCTAACTCTTGACCTCAGCGGTCAAGTGGTTAAAATCACTAACACATAAAACCATTCCTTTCCATTGATTTAACCTTTGATGGGAAATTTACAGAAACAAAATCATTTCACGCATTACAGAGGACATCAATTACAAAAAATCGAACTTATTATCCCCTCACCTTAGAGGGTATATATCATTTGCTACGAGCCAAAAGTGTTACACATCGAAGGAGTGACCTAAGACCCAAGTATGTTCAGCGGAAATACGTTTTGGGTTATTTTAAGTCATGTGAGCAATGTCCGTCCGTCAGTCTATCTGTCAGTCTGCTGGCTGGTGCGCACGATAACTCTCGAAAGGAGTAACCGATTTACTTCAAATTTGGTATGCGGTAATATTTTTCTCTATCTCCGGCTAAGTTCGAAGATGGGCCATATTGGTACACTCCTTTTAGTACCTCTCCCACAAAGGGTTAACTTTTAGTGAAATATTAATTCTCTAATACCTTCTATACTACTTACTCGAATCTTCCGAAATTTCACTCATGGTATTAGTTTGTTAGAAACGTCAAGAAAAATGGGCGAAGTAGCCACTCTCTTTTTAATACCTCCCACACGAAATGACCATTTTGCACCAAAAGGTAACTGCTTATGGCTATATTATCAGTTCATAGAAATACTTGAAATTTTGTACAGTGTAATGCTTTGTAGTGCCTAGAGTTAGCGTTATTGGCACGCCCCTTTTTATACCCTACACCACACTGTGGTACAGGGTATTATAAGTTTGTTTCACGGCAGATGTTTGTAACACCTGAAAATAACACAGCTAGACCCACCTTAAAGTATACCGATCGACTCAGAATCACTAGCTGAGTCGATTTAAGCATGTCTGTCCGTCCGTCCGTCTGTCCATGTAAAGTTGTTCGTCGACTACAGGTCGCAAATTCACTCCGATCGTTCTGAAATTTTGCAGTTTAGAGTATTTCGCAGCTGTTAAGATCGCTATTGAATTTGGTTGAAATCGGTTCAGATTTAGATATATCTCCCATATATATATTTCGTCCGATTTGGCCCTTTAGTCCTATAGAAGCTGTATTTTACATCCAATCCTTTTGAAATTTAGAATGGTAGAGTTTCTTGATCCATGAACCAACATTGCTGAATTTGAAGAAAATCGGTTAAGTTTTAGCTATAGCTCCCATATATATGTTTCGTCCGATTTGGCCCTTTAGTCCTATAGAAGCTGTATTTTACATCCAATCGTTTTGAAATTTGGAATGGTAGAGTTTCTTGATCCATGAACCAACATTGCCGAATTTGAAGAAAATCGGTTAAGATTTAGCTATAGCTCCCATATATATGTTTCGTCCGATTTGGCCCTTTAGTCCTAGAAAGGTGTATTTTACATCCAATCGTTTTGCAATTTAGAATGGTAGAGTTTCTTGATCCATGAACCAACATTGCCGAATTTGAAGAAAATCGGTTAAGATTTAGCTATAGCTCTCATATATATGTTTCGTCCGATTTTGCTCTTTAGTTCTGAAGAAGCTGTATTTTACATCCAATCATTTTGAAATTTAGAATGGTAGAGTTTCTTGATCCATGATCCAACACTAACTAATTTGAAGAAAATCGGTTAAGATTTAGCTATAGCTCCTATATATATGTTTCGTCCGATTTTGTTCTTTAGTCCTGTAGAAGCTGTATTTTACATCCAATCATTTTGAAATTTAGAATGGTAGAGTTTCTTGATCCATGAACCAACACTACCGAATTTTAAGAAAATCGGTTAAGATTTAGCTATAGCTCCCATATATATGTTTCGCCCGATTTGGCCCTTTAGTCCTATAATAGCTGTATTTTACATCCAATCGTTTTGAAATTTAAAATGGTAGAGTTTCTTGATCCATAACCAACATTGCCGAATTTGAAGAAAATCGGTTAAGATTTAGCTATAGTTCCCATATATATGTTTCATCCGATTTGGCTCTTTAGATCCAATCGTTTTTATACCCTACACCATACTGTGGTACAGGGTATTATTTAAGAATAAAATGTCCCAAAAGTAAATTTATGTAAACAATTTATACATGGATTACAAAATTTATATATCAGAGTTATTCAATATTACGAGAGTGGTGTAGGGTATTTTATTGTCGGCCCCGCCCGACTTTAGCCTTTCCTTACTGTTTTTTTTTTTGAAAATGCTATAAAAAACTACTGAATATTTTCTCAAATTCCTTTTTTTATTTGAAAGTACAATCCTTCCGGTTAATAATGGAAAATAATCTCATTCAAATGGCTGCCTAGGCTGGCCATGCAGCAGCCTACACCTGTATTTCACCAATGGATTCACGAGTATTGTCCTTTAAAGCGTCAATTGTCTCTGGCTTGTCGGCGTAACACTTATCTTTGAGGGCACCCCACAAATAATAGTCCAACGGTGTCAAATCGCAGTTCCGAGGTGGCCAAACGACATCAGCTCTGCGGCTGATAATTCGATCTTCAAAAACAGGGCGCAAAACATCGAGTGTAGCTTCGGCTGTGTGGCACGTAGCGCCGTCCTGTTGAAACCAAATGTTGCCAATATCCTCCTCTTCAATTTTTGTGAACAAAAATTCGTTCAACATGGCCCGCTAACCATCGCCATTGACTGTAACGGCCACTCCTTGCTCATTTTCGAAGAAAAATGGCCCAATTATGCCTCTGGACCAAAATCCGCACCAAACAGTGACTCGTTTTGGGTGTATCGGCTTTTCAATGTATGCGTGCGGGTTTTCTGTGCCCCAAATGCGACAATTTTGCTTGTTTACATACCCACCAAGATCAAAATGAGCTTCACATGCAAAGTTGTTTTTTTTTTTGCAAAATCGGCATCTTCTGTAAGTCGATCGCATTCAAGCGTATTTTTCAAAGTTCAAGCGTATACACAACCATATTCGTTCAGCGGAAGGATAAAACTAATTATCTGTCAAATCAGACATGAGCTAAGTGTTACCATTCACGAAATAAGCACTAGTTGGAAAAAAACGTTAGATTGCGGACCCTTTATTACTTGGCGTGATTTTTTATTTAATTTTTTTAAGTTGGTAATAATTTTAGTTCGTTTCGTTGATGCTATCCCTTATATGTATGATATTTAAATCGAATTATTACAGCTAAACTTTTACTTTTGCTGTCAAGCAATTGTGTATTGACATACCATTTAAAAAATGCATTCTTTGCAATGCAGAGGCAAAAATGGTATAATTAATATAAATGTTATATAGGTATATAGGAACGAGAGAACAATAAATCAAGTACTGATGAGGCTTAAACCAAGTATTGATTAGGCTTAAATCTAGAATTGATCAGGCTTTAATCAAGTATTATCAGGATTAAATCAAGTATTATCAGCCTCAAATCAAGTATTATTAGCCTCAAATCAACTATTGGGCAGGCTTAATTCAATCAAAATTTTCTTCATTGAAGCCAGTTTCGCACTCAAATCAATCCCATAAAATTCTTAAATCAATCGCTTTATGCTTAAAATAAGAATATTTCGGCTTAAAATCAAGCCTAATCAGGCTTAATGAGAGCTAATATTAAGAATTCAGGGCTTAAAAATCGGTACTTGATTCAAGTATTTTGTACTTGGTTTAAAAAAACCCGTACTTACCGTACTTTTGACACCGCTACGGATTGATTCAAGTATGGATTACTCAATTTTTTCTTTCTGTGTAGAGTCCACAGAAAATTGGGCGTTATTGGCACTTTCCTTTTGGTACCCCCCACACAAATAGACCATTTTATACCAAAAGTAAAAAGGTTTTAACTTTAATATTAGTACGTACTTTAAAGTTATTAAATGCAATTTAAATTGATAATAATTTAATTTAAAAAAATAAATAAATTTACTAAAATTGTTTGGGACTCAAGGTGAGGGGATTCATGGGTCGCTTTACCCGAGTGAACTTTCTTACTTCTTTTATTATATACTCATATATATAAATAGATAGACAACCATTAACATACCCGGCGCACAGTGGTTCAGAATCGTTTTTTATCGGTCAAATCTCTGTAGCTTTGGAACCGATAGAGATATTTTAGTATTTTTTTTTTGTTCGACAGGTAACTCCTTAAGCTTTTCGCCAGTTATTTAGGGATTTAGGGTCAAAGTTGAACTTTTGAATTTTTTTAACATTTAGCACGGAAATGTTGGGTTTTGTTTTGTTTTCATCTTCTTTATTTATAAAAAGAATGTCATACGTTGATAAATAAAGCATTTTAATAATAAATAAAGTAAAACAAAAAAAAAATTTTTCGACAAAAAAATTTCTTCGATATTTAAAAAAACACCTTGCACAGCAAACTTATTTATATTTTGTATTTGAACAACATTAAGGGAAAGCATTTATTTGTATCCCCTCACCTTAGAGAGGAGGGTATATATCATTTGCTACGAGCCAAAAGTGTAACACATCGAAGGAGTGATCTAAGACCCTAAGTATGTTCGGCGGAAATCCGTTTTAGGTAATTTTAAGTCATTTGAGCAATGTCCGTCCGTCCGTCCGTCTCTCTGTCTGTCTGTCTGCTGGCTGGTGCGCACGATAACTCTCGAAAGAAGTAACCGATTGACTTCAAATTTGGTATGCGGTAATATTTTTCTCTATCTCGAAGATGGGCCACAGTTTGAAGATGGGCCACATTGGTCCACTCCTTCTAGTACCTCCCCCATAAAGTGTTAAATTTTAGTGAAATATTGATTCCTTCATACCTTCTATACTACTTATTCGAATTATCTGAAATTTCACACATAGTATTAGTTTGACAGTCGCCAACACGTCAAGAAAAATGGGCGAAGTGGCCGCTCCCTTTTTGGTACCTCCCACACAAATGGACCATTTTGCACCAAAAGTTAACTGATTATGGCTTTAATATAAGTTCCTACAAATACTTGAAATTTTGTACAGTGTAATGCTTTTATAGTGCCTACAGCCTAGAGAAATGTGGGCGTTATTGGCGCGCCCCTGTTGGTACCTCCCACACAAATGGAACATTTTGTACCAAAAGTTACCAGCTTATAACTTTAATACCAGTGCATATAAAAACTTGAAATTTTGAATAGTAAAATGCTTTTATAGTACCTAGAGTCCAGAGAAAAGTGGGCGTTATTGGCAGGTCCCTTTTGGTACCTCCCACACAAATGGACCATTTTGTACCAAAAGATAACAGATTTTAACTTTAATACCAGTGAATATATATACTTGACATTTTGTACGGTGTAATGATTTTACAGTATCTAGAGTCCAGAGAAAAATTACCGTTATTGACCGTTAAATTTACGAATATTTTTCTGGGACTCAAGGTGAGGGGATTCATAAGTCGGTTTACCCGACTGAACTTTCTTACTTGTTTACTTATATATGTAACAAAAAGAGTAAATTAAAATTTTTATTCGTTCGGTTGAAAAATTGCCTGCAAATATTCCATATTTTGTTCCGTATTATTTCTGTCCTCTAGCAGCCCTCTTGCATCTTCATCTAAGTCCCGATGTTCTACTTCCCATTGATTTCGAATGCTGGAGATGAGGGGATCTGACGTTGCAAACAAAATATTAAATAGATCTTCGTTTGTACAATTTCGAGATATTTTTCTGGTATTGTGCTCTCTATAAAACCTTTAATTCTTATTTTTTTCCTGGGTTCTGATAGATCTCCGATTAGTACCAAATGATGCTTAATGACATCTCCTCCATGATAAAGAATTTTGTGAACTGTTGCAGACATATTTCTCCATGAATATTTGGTATTATATATTCGTGCAGTTTCCTTGGTATATTCATAAAATTTGTTAGCATCAATTTGTTTATGGCACGCAAGTACATCGATAATTGTTTTAAATCTTGAAATAAGTTTTATACCAACACCAGTTATTTCAGATGCTTTTTCGAGATCAGAAAATAACCTGCTTGCTGTATTCCCATCATTGGTATTGCCTGATCCTTGTTTTGGTTGGTCTATAATCAACCCACATTTGAGAAATTCATCCTGAACATGTTTCTTTTTTAAATTTCTTAAATCCATAGTGGTGTCATTGTTTCTTATTGGTCCAAAATCCAAATCATAACTGATTTTAAGTATGTGTTCCATAAATCGTATTCTTGTATGTAGTGGCGATAATCCAAATTCATATGGATTAATATTATCTACTGATTTTTAAGGGACTTGGTTTAATTTGCTTGATGTAGATTGACATATAATGCAGCTGGATGAAGCTTTTGTGTCAGTCAAAGCCTACTTTTCCATCTATCGTCGTTAGCACTAACTGGTAGTTAACTTCAATTGTCTGGCCTTCAATTTCTACTTCTAATAGCTGCAGTCTTGTAATTTGGGTTCTTATATCATTGACTTCTTTTTTAATGGTATCATGAGTTTCTTTTTATACCCTACACCACACTGTGGTACAGGGTATTATGACTTTGTGCATTTGTTTGTAACACCTAAAAGGAGAAGAGATAGACCCATTGTTTATTATACCGATCGACTCAGAATCACTTTCTGAGTCGATTTAGCCATGTCCGTCTGTCTGTCCGTCTGTCTGTCCGTCTGTCTGTCCGTCTGTCCGTGTATTCTTGTAATCAAAGTGCAGGTCGTATTTATGGTCCGATTGTGATGAAATTTAGCATAGTGCTCTTTTTTGGCCCAAGGACGATTTTGGTTAAATTGGTTAAAATCGGTTCAGATTTGGATATAGTCCCCATATATATGTTTCACCCGATTTGACATGCAAGCGCCGTAGAAACCACATTTTACATCCGATCTTTATGAAATTCGGCAGAGAAAGTTTTATTATTACATGAATGAACACTACCAAATTCGGAGAAAATCCGATCAGATTTAGATATAGCCCCCATACATATGTTTCACCCGATTTGGCATGTAAGCGCTGTAGGAACTGTATTTTAAATCAGATCAGTACGAAATTTGGCAGAGAGAGTTCTCTTATTACATGAATAAACACTGCCAAATTCGGGGAAAATCGGTTCAGATTTAGATATAGCCACCATATATATGTTTCACCCGATTTAACATTTAAGCGCTGTAGAAATCGTGTTTTATATCCGATCCGTACGAAATTTAACAGAGAGAGTTTTCTTATTACATGTATGAACACTGCCAAATTCGGGAAAATTCGGTTCAGATTTTAACATAGTCCCAATATATATGTTACACCCGATTTGACATGTAAGCGCTGTAGAAACCGTGTTTTATATCCGATCAGTACGAAAATCGGCTGAGAGTTTGCTTATTACATGTATGAACACTGCCAAATTCTTATCGCAATGCCCATTTTCGCATTGGTAGGTAGGTGTAGGGTATTATATAGTCGGCCCCGCCCGACTTTCTGTCTCTCCTTACTGGTTTAAATTCAAATTTGATTGGTCTGCAGTATTTCGTAGAAGATGGTGTATGATTTTTCCAAATATCCTTTGTTTCCATCGAAGGTTTCTAGTCTTCCAAATTCTTTATCGCAATGGCACAAATGACACCATGAACATATCTGCGTCTGAAGTATTTTCACATGCAGATTGCATGTATTGTTTTTGTCCAGAAGAACCATCACATCCCCATATGCAAAAGAGAGTTAACTTGCAGTTCCCATATTTCTTCAAATCATGTCCTTTAAATGATTGTAGCGTTGATCTGTATGATGAAGTAGGTCTTGAAGTTTTACCTCTGCCGAACTCGATGTGATTTTAATAGTGTCCGTTGGTGGCAAACAGTCCTTTTTAGCAGCAAGTATGTGATGATGTGATGGATGCAGATTTGAGGCTTTTTCAATCGCACTCAACCTGAGCTGTGTATATTGGTGTTTTGTTAACTTAAAATCCAAAAATAATGCTAATGCCTCTTCATTTGAGAACTGATTTTCATCGCTTGAAGTTGGAATGCTCTTAATAATCCATTTTGTTCTCAGAGGACTAGCGTTTAAAACTTGTTCAACAATTTCGGCTTTTGTGCGTTGGTTTTGTGATCGCAATTGATGTAACAAGCTTTCTGCAATAGTGTATTTCGATGCTTGAGGAATTTACTTTGCTTTGAACGTAACTTCTGTTTGTTTCTAAAATACTCGTACTCTTCGGATAATTATTTATATCTGAAGTTCTCCATTTTTTAATATTCTAAAATTTGATTATTTCTGCTTGGATATAATTTTGCAACTGCGTTTGTATTTGAATACTACTGGATTTTATCCTTTTCTTATATGTATAGTGTTATACTCTGTTCATAAGTAGCATAAACATAGGTAAAATAAAAATCGTCCCAAATAAAAGGGTTAATGTCATAAATATGGTAAATATGTCATAAACACACACAACTTGGCTTGGTGTACCTACAACATAGTCATATGAACAGGTCAAATAAAAAGAACAATCGATTTTTTCCCGAGTAATTTCATTAAAATTAAAAAAGTGTTCTACATGCTTGTCGGGGCAGGTACAAATGTATATATAGGCTTAAAGAGGACACTTTCACCTTTCTTCTGGTATCAAAATCTTCTTAAAGTCTCTTGATGCTAAAAAGTTTCATTCCACTAAAATTCCAATTTGACAAAAATATAGTACCTGTGGAAATATGTTGTAACAAACCACGTGTAAACAGTACAGCAACACTTTTGGCAATTTCTCAAAGAGTACTATCCTACCTACTTAATCCTCTATCGATAATAGTTTGCAAGAAATGACAATTTCCTTCTACAAAAATTAAGTTTTTTTTTTTTTTTTTCAAAATTACATAAAATATTTGTTTTCAGCAGCACACCACGCCAACAATAATAAATATGTTGATCTAATTTTTTGGCTACCCTAGTCTCAATATGTTTGATATTGAATGGCATTAAAATTTTAGAAATCGGCAATGACAAAAAATTTGACTTTTGGCCAGTAAAATTAAATTCTGAACCACAGTGCGGCGTTGCCCTTTTTTAACACAGTGATCCAAACTTCGTTAGCCTAAAGCTATTCTAATAAAAACTCCGATTAAAAGTCAACATCAAAACTGTACAATTTTGAAGCTATGAAACAGTACAATTCTAGTAAGATAGCCCTAGCTCTGACTACCACAAACATTTATTTGATCAGGTCTGGTCGGTGTGACCATAAAACCAAAAAATTAGGCAATTGCAACACATGTTTTTGGTTCTCAAAAACTTTTGTCGGATTATCTACAGGCCGATCATAAAATTACTTTTGGTTTGCTTCAGCATGACGTCTACATGCCTGTACCTATTTTCTTAAAAGTTGGCCGATTTGTACGCCAATATTTTGAAAGATGCGTTCTTGGATTTTGGTTTTTCGCCAAGTGATTTTTGACCATCTGATGGATAACTGCATACGTATAGGAAATAACATTGTTTATGGGCTACTTTAGATAGTTTATTTATGGGCCGTAGTCAGTTCTGGTGCTATTGAAGCTTTAGTATTATTTTTGTTATTGAATCAAAAACAGGACCCAACAACTAAAAACAGTGGCTTAGGGTCAGAATATTTAATATCGACCTATGTAGTTAATTTTTGTATAACTTTTATATAAATAGGCAATAAGATATTGCTATCGTTTTGTTTTCAATTTTTTTTAAAACATGGACATTATAAGTATTGAAAAGAAATTTAAAAAATTAGTTTTTAGGTTTCATGAAATTTGAAATTTGCGGACACAAAGCGCCATCTTTCGCAAAAAAATTTAAAAAAAAAAATTTTTACGAATTTTTTTTAAAAAACAATTGCTCTCCTTTCGATTTTATTTCAAATTTACCCAGATTAATCCAAATAGAAAACCAAAACTGTAATAGGATTTTCGGGGACTCAATATTTGTAAAAGTTATGAATTTTTGACGTTTTTTCTGTTTCTGCACATATGTGAATCCTTTTGCAGGTGTATTTACGAGTGCCTTTAATCATTTAAGCCTTTCTGAAGCGGGTTTTTAACCTCATCTCCTCTGTTTTGTGTTCTGTTTTTGATCAATATTCAAAATATATATTATTACATGAATGTAATATAATTTATACAATTCAAACGCCATCGTTATTTGGTCGTTGAAAGCTAGCGCGAGATGCCATCCTCTTTCCAGTCCCACCAACTCCGTCACATTCACCTTTTCCATGAGAGGTCGCGAAAAAGTTCCATTCGGCATCATTGCCAAAGTCAGCGTTGTAGTTCAATAAATTTAACAGATTTAATTTGCTTTTATTTTCTGCAGCACATCCATCTGAGAAGAAAAACAGCCTTTTAACTAAGTTGCCATATGTTTCTTTTAGGTGTCGAATTATTTTCTTGTTGAATAGATGTACTGATGATGCATCATGTTTCTCTTCCTCGAAGCAATTAGGGTCGATGATAGATTCATTTTTGTGATATATAACATAGGGATGAAGTGTAGCATGGCTATTTGACCAGTGATAAGACTGTACGGCATCTTGAATTTTGAATGCGTAATTTTCCGAAAAATGTTCTTTAGGAAACTCAAGTGATGTAACTGTGATTTAGCAATAAAACTATGTTTTATATATATCGGCAGTTCCTTTTCTGGATTATTTAGAAAATCACCAACATTCTCGATTTTTGTTTAATTTCGCACCTGAAAATATATGTTATTTAAGAATTAAAAAGTATTTAATATATAAGTTTCTAAAGAATCTTACCTGTCTGTGCAAGTCCATTGCGTAAAATCAATTTATTTTATATTTGAATCTGCAAAAAGTTTTAATAAGTCATTTGATATTGGTGAAAATCCTGGGTAATTTTAACACATTAGCATATTGCAATATTCGATTCGAACACTTCACTTGACTTGCCACCTTTTTAGATAAGTAATGTACTCCAGTTCCTCGAAGGCCGTTGTTTAATCCTTGATGTTTCAACATTCGATTCTGGTGTATTTTGCAGACACAAATATTATGGCTACCATTACATCCAACGAGTACGCAATGGAGTGGTCTTAACTTTGTAAACTTAGACAAGCTTATGTCCGTATCCGAATATGTGGCAAAAAATATTGCGTATAGTTCTTTCAAATTGCAGAGAAGTTATATTTTTTTCATGGTTCCTTTCTTTCGTCTACTAAAACCGATATATAGTCTTTCTTGACATGCATTACATTTAACGTAGAAATTGATAATGACGATCTGTCCTTCTGACAATCAATAAATTTCGAATTTTGTATGCATTCCAGTGAATAGGACCAGTTGTAAGCAGCTGAATTTTTCTGCGTTATTGGTTATCTTAAAAGTGCCGTCTTGATTTCTGCTGCCAGTTTTAGTCATCATTTTGATAAGTGATTAATAATGAACATTCAGCAACAAATTCCTAAAAAAACATGCTATTTGAATATAATTTTTGTCATTAAAAATGCTAAGTGTGCTACTTACCACCACTATCAGATAAATCACTTTCGGAAGACATTGATGTAATGACTTCATTCCACTTTAGAGTCACTTTTCTTAATTTTTTAGAACATATCCTCTTATTCAAAGGTTTGCAGGACGATTAGCTTGACAATTTTTTTCAAATGCCTTCAATGGTCGATTTATCAAATATTGAAAAGTACGCTTAAGGTTTTACTTCCACAGGAAATATTTATGAAAATATTACGTACGATGCACTATTTCCTTTAATTCTTATTTTTTTCCTGGGTTCTGATAGATCTCCGATTAGTACCAAATGATGCTTAATGACATCTCCTCCATGATAAATAATTTTGTGAACTGTTGCAGACACATTTCTCCATGAATATTTGGTATTATATATTCGTGCAGTTTCCTTGGTATATTCATAAAATTTGTTAGCATCAATTTGTTTATGGCACGCAAGTACATCGATAATTGTTTTAAATCTTGAAATAAGTTTTATACCAACACCAGTTATTTCAGATGCTTTTTCGGGATCAGAAAATAACCTGCTTGCTGTATTCCCATCATTGGTATTGCCTGATCCTTGTTTTGGTTGGTCTATAATCAACCCACATTTGAGAAATTCATCCTGAACATGTTTCTTTTTTAAATTTCTTAAATCCATAGTGGTGTCATTGTTTCTTATTGGTCCAAAATCCAAATCATAGCTGATTTTAAGTATGTGTTCCATAAATCGTATTCTTGTATGTAGTGGCGATAATCCAAATTCATATGGATTAATATTATCTACTGATTTTTAAGGGACTTGGTTTAATTTGCTTGATGTAGATTGACATATAATGCAGCTGGATGAAGCTTTTGTGTCAGTCAAAGCCTGGTCAACTTTTCCATCTATCGTCGTTAGCACTAACTGGTAGTTAACTTCAATTGTCTGGCCTTCAATTTCTACTTCTAATAGCTGCAGTCTTGTAATTTGGGTTCTTATATCATTGACTTCTTTTTTAATGGTATCATGAGTTTCTTTTTATACCCTACACCACACTGTGGTACAGGGTATTATGACTTTGTGCATTTGTTTGTAACACCTAAAAGGAGAAGAGATAGACCCATTGTTTATTATACCGATCGACTCAGAATCACTTTCTGAGTCGATTTAGCCATGTCCGTCTGTCTGTCCGTCTGTCTGTCCGTCTGTCCGTGTATTCTTGTAATCAAAGTGCAGGTCGTATTTATGGTCCGATTGTGATGAAATTTAGCATAGTGCTCTTTTTTGGCCCAAGGACGATTTTGGTTAAATTGGTTAAAATCGGTTCAGATTTGGATATAGTCCCCATATATATGTTTCACCCGATTTGACATGCAAGCGCCGTAGAAACCACATTTTACATCCGATCTTTATGAAATTCGGCAGAGAAAGTTTTATTATTACATGAATGAACACTACCAAATTCGGAGAAAATCCGATCAGATTTAGATATAGCCCCCATACATATGTTTCACCCGATTTGGCATGTAAGCGCTGTAGGAACTGTATTTTAAATCAGATCAGTACGAAATTTGGCAGAGAGAGTTCTCTTATTACATGAATAAACACTGCCAAATTCGGGGAAAATCGGTTCAGATTTAGATATAGCCACCATATATATGTTTCACCCGATTTAACATTTAAGCGCTGTAGAAATCGTGTTTTATATCCGATCCGTACGAAATTTAACAGAGAGAGTTTTCTTATTACATGTATGAACACTGCCAAATTCGGGAAAAATCGGTTCAGATTTTAACATAGTCCCAATATATATGTTACACCCGATTTGACATGTAAGCGCTGTAGAAACCGTGTTTTATATCC
Source organism: Eudasyphora cyanicolor (assembly GCA_963930755.1). Lineage (NCBI taxonomy): Eukaryota > Metazoa > Arthropoda > Insecta > Diptera > Muscidae > Eudasyphora > Eudasyphora cyanicolor. The sequence goes on from OZ005737.1 coordinate 101,505,029, forward strand.
GATCAGTACGAAAATCGGCTGAGAGTTTGCTTATTACATGTATGAACACTGCCAAATTCTTATCGCAATGCCCATTTTCGCATTGGTAGGTAGGTGTAGGGTATTATATAGTCGGCCCCGCCCGACTTTCTGTCTCTCCTTACTGGTTTAAATTCAAATTTGATTGGTCTGCAGTATTTCGTAGAAGATGGTGTATGATTTTTCCAAATATCCTTTGTTTCCATCGAAGGTTTCTAGTCTTCCAAATTATTTATCGCAATGGCACAAATGACACCATGAACATATCTGCGTCTGAAGTATTTTCACATGCAGATTGCATGTATTGTTTTTGTCCAGAAGAACCATCACATCCCCATATGCAAAAGAGAGTTAACTTGCAGTTCCCATATTTCTTCAAATCATGTCCTTTAAATGATTGTAGCGTTGAGCTGTATGATGAAGTAGGTCTTGAAGTTTTACCTCTGCCGAACTCGATGTGATTTTAATAGTGTCCGTTGGTGGCAAACAGTCCTTTTTAGCAGCAAGTATGTGATGATGTGATGGATGCAGATTTGAGGCTTTTTCAATCGCACTCAACCTGAGCTGTGTATATTGCTGTTTTGTTAACTTAAAATCCAAAAATAATGCTAATGCCTCTTCATTTGAGAACTGATTTTCATCGCTTGAAGTTGGAATGCTCTTAATAATCCATTTTGTTCTCAGAGGACTAGCGTTTAAAACTTGTTCAACAATTTCGGCTTTTGTGCGTTGGTTTTGTGATCGCAATTGATGTAACAAGCTTTCTGCAATAGTGTATTTCGATGCTTGAGGAATTTACTTTGCTTTGAACGTAACTTCTGTTTGTTTCTAAAATACTCGTACTCTTCGGATAATTCTTTATAGCTGAAGTTCTCCATTTTTTTAATATTCTAAAATTTGATTATTTCTGCTTGGATATAATTTTGCAACTGCGTTTGTATTTGAATACTACTGGATTTTATCCTTTTCTTATATGTATAGTGTTATACTCTGTTCATAAGTAGCATAAACATAGGTAAAATAAAAATCGTCCCAAATAAAAGGGTTAATGTCATAAATATGGTAAATATGTCATAAACACACACAACTTGGCTTGGTGTACCTACAACATAGTCATATGAACAGGTCAAATAAAAAGAACAATCGATTTTTTCCCGAGTAATTTCATTAAAATTAAAAAAGTGTTCTACATGCTTGTCGGGGCAGGTACAAATGTATATATAGGCTTAAAGAGGACACTTTCACCTTTCTTCTGGTATCAAAATCTTCTTAAAGTCTCTTGATGCTAAAAAGTTTCATTCCACTAAAATTCCAATTTGACAAAAATATAGTACCTGTGGAAATATGTTGTAACAAACCACGTGTAAACAGTACAGCAACACTTTTGGCAATTTCTCAAAGAGTACTATCCTACCTACTTAATCCTCTATCGATAATAGTTTGCAAGAAATGACAATTTCCTTCTACAAAAATTAAGTTTTTTTTTTTTTCAAAATTACATAAAATATTTGTTTTCAGCAGCACACCACGCCAACAATAATAAATATGTTGATCTAATTTTTTGGCTACCCTAGTCTCAATATGTTTGATATTGAATGGCATTAAAATTTTAGAAATCGGCAATGACAAAAAATTTGACTTTTGGCCAGTAAAATTAAATTCTGAACCACAGTGCGGCGTTGCCCTTTTTTAACACAGTGATCCAAACTTCGTTAGCCTAAAGATATTCTAATAAAAACTCCGATTAAAAGACAACATCAAAACTGTACAATTTTGAAGCTATGAAACAGTACAATTCTAGTAAGATAGCCCTAGCTCTGACTACCACAAACATTTATTTGATCAGGTCTGGTCGGTGTGACCATAAAACCAAAAAATTAGGCAATTGCAACACATGTTTTTGGTTCTCAAAAACTTTTGTCGGATTATCTACAGGCCGATCATAAAATTACTTTTGGTTTGCTTCAGCATGACGTCTACATGCCTGTACCTATTTTCTTAAAAGTTGGCCGATTTGTACGCCAATATTTTGAAAGATGCGTTCTTGGATTTTGGTTTTTCGCCAAGTGATTTTTGACCATCTGATGGATAACTGCATACGTATAGGAAATAACATTGTTTATGGGCTACTTTAGATAGTTTATTTATGGGCCGTAGTCAGTTCTGGTGCTATTGAAGCTTTAGTATTATTTTTGTTATTGAATCAAAAACAGGACCCAACAACTAAAAACAGTGGCTTAGGGTCAGAATATTTAATATCGACCTATGTAGTTAATTTTTGTATAACTTTTATATAAATAGGCAATAAGATATTGCTATCGTTTTGTTTTCAATTTTTTATAAAACATGGACATTATAAGTATTGAAAAGAAATTTAAAAAATTAGTTTTTAGGTTTCATGAAATTTGAAATTTGCGGACACAAAGCGCCATCTTTCGCAAAAAAATTTAAAAAAAAAATTTTTACGAATTTTTTTTAAAAAACAATTGCTCTCCTTTCGATTTTATTTCAAATTTACCCAGATTAATCCAAATAGAAAACCAAAACTGTAATAGGATTTTCGGAGACTCAATATTTGTAAAAGTTATGAATTTTTGACGTTTTTTCTGTTTCTGCACATATGTGAATCCTTTTGCAGGTGTATTTACGAGTGCCTTTAATCATTTAAGCCTTTCTGAAGCGGGTTTTTAACCTCATCTCCTCTGTTTTGTGTTCTGTTTTTGATCAATATTCAAAATATATATTATTACATGAATGTAATATAATTTATACAATTCAAACGCCATCGTTATTTGGTCGTTGAAAGCTAGCGCGAGATGCCATCCTCTTTCCAGTCCCACCAACTCCGTCACATTCACCTTTTCCATGAGAGGTCGCGAAAAAGTTCCATTCGGCATCATTGCCAAAGTCAGCGTTGTAGTTCAATAAATTTAACAGATTTAATTTGCTTTTATTTTCTGCAGCACATCCATCTGAGAAGAAAAACAGCCTTTTAACTAAGTTGCCATATGTTTCTTTTAGGTGTCGAATTATTTTCTTGTTGAATAGATGTACTGATGATGCATCATGTTTCTCTTCCTCGAAGCAATTAGGGTCGATGATAGATTCATTTTTGTGATATATAACATAGGGATGAAGTGTAGCATGGCTATTTGACCAGTGATAAGACTGTACGGCATCTTGAATTTTGAATGCGTAATTTTCCGAAAAATGTTCTTTAGGAAACTCAAGTGATGTAACTGTGATTTAGCAATAAAACTATGTTTTATATATATCGGCAGTTCCTTTTCTGGATTATTTAGAAAATCACCAACATTCTCGATTTTTGTTTAATTTCGCACCTGAAAATATATGTTATTTAAGAATTAAAAAGTATTTATATATATAAGTTTCTAAAGAATCTTACCTGTCTGTGCAAGTCCATTGCGCAAAATCAATTTATTTTATATTTGAATCTGCAAAAAGTTTTAATAAGTCATTTGATATTGGTGAAAATCCTGGGTAATTTTAACACATTAGCATATTGCAATATTCGATTCGAACACTTCACTTGACTTGCCACCTTTCTAGATAAGTAATGTACTCCAGTTCCTCGAAGGCCGTTGTTTAATCCTTGATGTTTCAACATTCGATTCTGGTGTATTTTGCAGACACAAATATTATGGCTACCATTACATCCAACGAGTACGCAATGGAGTGGTCTTAACTTTGTAAACTTAGACAAGCTTATGTCCGTATCGGAATATGTGGCAAAAAATATTGCGTATAGTTCTTTCAAATTGCAGAGAAGTTATTTTTTTTTCATGGTTCCTTTCTTTCGTCTACTTAAACCGATATATAGTCTTTCTTGACATGCATTACATTTAACGTAGAAATTGATAATGACGATCTGTCCTTCTGACAATCAATAAATTTCGAATTTTGTATGCATTCCAGTGAATAGGACCAGTTGTAAGCAGCTGAATTTTTCTGCGTTATTGGTTATCTTAAAAGTGCCGTCTTGATTTCTGCTGCCAGTTTTAGTCATCATTTTGATAAGTGATTAATAATGAACATTCAGCAACAAATTCCTAAAAAAACATGCTATTTGAATATAATTTTTGTCATTAAAAATGCTAAGTGTGCTACTTACCACCACTATCAGATAAATCACTTTCGGAAGACATTGATGTAATGACCTCATTCCACTTTAGAGTCACTTTTCTTAATTTTTTAGAACATATCCTCTTATTCAAAGGTTTGCACGACGATTAGCTTGATAATTTTTTTCAAATGACTTCAATGGTCGATTTCTCAAATATTGAAAAGTACGCTTAAGGTTTTACTTCCACAGGAAATATTTATGAAAATATTACGTACGATGCACTATTTCGTTCAAAACGATCGAAAATTCCCTAATTTTTACTACGGAACAATTTTTATGGCTTCAATGAAATCAAATATTATTCACTGACATTCATTCACTTTATGGTTGGGAAACTCCAAGGAAGGTCAAACACTGGTGTTGAGTAGTAAAAAAAAACACGTAGGACATTTTCCAATTGCACGGATTCCGAAAGCAGCATAGTACGACTACTGCTTTACACGCCATATCCACCCATGTGAGCGGCGGTCTTAACCAGAACAAGCCCGGTGACAGGACCGTCCTCGTGGCGTTAGACCTATCGAATGCCTTCGATACCGTCAGCCACGCCACGCTTTTTGAGGACATCGCCAACACGTCCCTCCCGAATAGTTTGAAACGTTGGACCGTCAATTACATGTGTGGATGCCAGACGTATGTGGAATTCAGAAATAAGAAGTCCAAACCCCGTAGAGTGAAACAGGGAGTTCCCCAAGGTGGGATGATATCTCCGGCACTGTTTAGCCTCTACCTCTCTGCAATTCCACCCCCACCTGACGGCGTTGAAATCGTATCATATGTTGATGACTGTACGATTCTGGCGTCGGGCCCTTTAATCGATGACATATGTGGAAGGCTGAATATCTACCTGTCTGAGATTGCCAATTTCTTCGCTGCGAGGAACCTAAACATATCCTCCACCAAATCATCGGCCACACTGTTTACTGCATGGGCAGCGCAAGTGAAGGAGCAACTCAATGTGATAGTCGATGGCACAAGAATTCCGACCACCAACTACCCTAAGGTTCTTTGTGTCACATTTGATAGCCTCTTCAGGTCTAACGCTCATGCCACAGCTATCTGCAATAAGATGAGAAGTAGGAAGAAGGTCCTCAAGTCGTTAGCCGGCAGCACTTGGGGCACAGATAAAGAAACCTTGTTGACCTCTTACAAAGCGATATGTCGGTCCGTGGTAAACTATGCAGCACCAGTGTGGTCAACGAATGTGGGCGAGAAGCAGTGGAAGAATATACAGAGCTGCCAAAATGCCGCCCTGAGAACTGCGACAGGGTGCCTCCTCATGTCTCCTGTGGACCACTTACATGAGGAGACGAAGATCATAACCGTGCGACGACACCATTTCTTGCTGTCGAAGCAGTATCTGCTTGGGTGAGACCGTCCCAGCCATCCCAATCACCCAACTCCCAGGCAGATCAGGAAAGACCTTCATGATCTAGAGCGCGAGGTCCAACGCTACAAGAGAGAACCTCTAGATCAAAGAGCTTACAAGGTAGGTCTGGCTGACATACACTCTGACGCACTCGCTGAAGCCGTGAATAATTACAGTGTCAATGTCGTGCTAGGAGACCACCCTCCATCAGTAGTGGCCTCAGAGGAAGAGGAATTACCACGACAGACAAGAGTACTTTTGGCCCAATTAAGATCTGGCTGGTGTAGCCGCCTCAATTCATACTGGGCAAGGATTGATGGCACCACGTCGAACATATGTCCCGCTTGTAACCAGGGACCACACGACACACTACACCTTTTTAACTGCCCTGCCAAAACTACTCAACTTGTTCCCAGGTCTCTTTGGACCCAATCAGTGGAAGCAGGCATCTTCCTCGGCCTGGAAACAAATACCGCAGAACCTACTATACAAGGCGATTGAAAACAACTAATGGATAACAAACACATATACTGCTACAACAACAACATCTGGTGTTGAGAAGTTTATGACCGACTTGTCGAATTATTTTACAACTGTTAAGTTAAAGTATAAACAGTGTAAACCACACCACCTCTTTTTATTCTGAGAGAATGGAAAAAATAAGTAATAGCATTTCATCCGAACATTCACTTTATAAGAAACCAGTTGTTCCAGCGAATTTCGTTCCGCCCAAATACTTTAATGTAATGGAAATAATAATACATACGAACATGCTGATGCTGCTTGCTGTAATTCGGTCAATTAAATTCTTTGTATGACATAGAACGATGAATAATTGAAGTATTACAATGTTGATGTTCATCTAACTGCACTCTCACTCGTGCTGATCAGTTTTTTTTTAAATGTTATCAAAAGTATAAACTACATACTTCAAGACGATTGGTGCAATGATTATCCAGATTTCGTATTCAGAATTGGATTAGTATGGGTTATCTGCTTTCCTAAATAATGCCCTTCCTTAGGCCAATACGAATTCGTCAAGCCCAAAATCGCGAAAATCGAATGATCCGTTCCCGAGTTATGCTAATGTGTTCCCTGTGTCTCGACTATTTGACCAATCCTAAAGTTTCCTTAATAGTTTCCTTCTGTGAACCAATATTAACCCATCAAGCCCATAATCATAAAATCGGAAGATTCGTTCTCGAGTTCTTAGATTGTGATGGCCGTGTCGCGTTGCTTTGAACAATCCAAAACATTCTTCCATGGTGTCCCCTGGGTCCAATATGAATCCATCATGCCAAAAATCGCGAAAAAATCTTGAGCTATGAGGTTGTGATGGCCGTATCGCGCCTCTCTGAACAATGCTAAATTTCTCTCCATGCTGTACCTCCCTGAGGCTAAAAAAAATCTATCAAGCCCAAAATCGAACGATCCATTCTCGAGCTATGAGGTTGTGTTGGCCTTGCCGCGCTCTTTTGACCAATCCGAAAATTTCCTCCATAGTGTAACCTCTGGGTCCAATACAAATCCACCAATCCCAAAATCATGAAAATCGAACGATCCGTTCTCGAATTATGAGGTTATGTTGGCCGATACACACCCGGCCAAGTGGTCAGAAATCACGTGGTCAGAAATCACAATCATGCACATCAGATTGTAGTCTCATAGTTCTTAAAAGATTTTTTACACGGGGCAAATTCGCCTTTTTTGATATGTTTGAATCAAAAGGAATTATATTTGTAACACAAATTTTAAATATTATATATTTCTGAACAAATAAATTTTATTTGAAAATCAATAAAATATATTTGGAACGCATATATTAATATATTACAACAAAATATATTTGCAAACTAAGTTTCTCAAATAAAATATGTGTTTAAATACAAATAAAATTATTGTTTAGGAATTTATGCAAATATATTTTATTTAAAAAAGATTTTCAAAACTTTTGCTGACTTTTTTGAATTTCAGTTTACATTTTTCCTTAGTTTAGAATTGTACCTCCCAGTTACAATACCAAATGCAGCATTTACTTCTGTTTAAATCAATCATTTCAAATTTCTGAGTTAGTATTATCATCATTTCTTGTCAATCCTCCAAGAAATTTAGTTTGATCCGAGATTATCCGATAACAATTTCCTAAATATAATAAACTAGCTGGACCCTGTCCGCTTCGTTGCCCCAGATTTCATATTTCCGATTCAGCCCATTTTTTGGCCAATTACGTAGACTGCCATCAATTCATATACACAAAAGTACAGCACTCTCGCTAACAAATTGTTCAGGATATCTCAATTTAAAATTTGCTTTATATTGGCAGGGCCACGACCATTGATCCAATCCCGCCCCTTTTGGACCATTCACGTAGACTATCACCAGATACATATGCACACAATTACAGCACTTTCGATAACAATTTGTGCAAGAAATCTCTATTTAAATATTTGACTTATATGGGCGGGGCCACGCCCATTGGTCTGATCCCGCCCATTTTTGGACCAATCACGCAGACTACCACCAGATACATATGAACAAAATTACAGCATTCATTGTTTGACTTGATCGCCGCGATAACCATAAATGATACATCTTTCTGCTGAGAATGATTAGTGTTTTGTGCTCACAGCCAACTTAACGCCAATGCGATGAAAATAAAAGAAATGTGTTACAAAAATGCACAAATTATGCAATATTGTATGAGTTTATGTTTATTGATCGATATTCTTTCTTCTACTGTCAATAGTTTCAGAGATAATACATGCTTAACTTATGCTAAGCTCACTTTTGCCACACCCACTGATCCTATCCCGCCAATTTCTGCAAAAGATTTAGATAATTACTCCACTAAAGTGTGTTCCAAATTTCGCTCTCCTACCATCAACACATTCTAAGTTATTCTAATTTTGGACGAAATTTGAATTTTTGTTTCAAATTTCGTCCTTCTACGAACAATATATTCAGAGATATTAGAATTTTATATAATGCCACGCCCACTTTTGGTAAAGTTACTCATATTGACTCCAATAACTTACAATCCAAATTTCGTTCACCTACGGTCAATAGTTTCTGAGATAACAAATGTTTAACTAATGCTACGTCCACTTTTACCACACCCACCAATCCGATTCCTCCCTTTTTTGAAGTTTTAGAAAATAACTCCACTAAGGTGTGTTCCAAATTTCGTTCTAAGTAATTCCACGCCCACTTTTTTCAACCTTTTTTTTTCCTAAACCATCTCTGACAAATAACCTTTCAAACAAAAGAAAAAGAAATAAAATCGGTCCAGTGGTTTCAGAGTCTATAGCATACATACATACAAACATTTTCCATTTTTATATATATAGATATAGCTGGACCCGGTCCACTTCGTTGCCGCAGATTTCCGATCCCGTCAATTTTTGGATCAATCACGCACTCTCGCCCATTGGTCCATTCCCGCCCATTTTTGAGCCAACCACTTTGACTGCTCCCAGATATATACAAATATACACAAAATTACAGCACTCTCACTATTACTCTGTGCTATTTTAAAATTGCACAGACTGTGCAAAATATCCCAATTTCAAAATTTGTCTTATATGGGCGGGGCCACGCCCATTAGTACGATCCCGCCCATTTTTGGACCAATCTCGTAGACTACCACCAGATACATATGCGCAAAATTTCAGCACTCTCTCTAACAAATTGTGCAAGATATCTCAATTTCAAAATTTGGCTTATAAGGGCGGGGCCACGCCCTTTGGACCGATCCCGCCTATTTTTAAACCAATCAGGTAGACTCCACCAGGTACATACGTACAAAATTAGAGCACTCTCGCCAAAAAATTGTGCAAGATATCTCAATTCAAAAATTTGACTTAAATGGGCGGAGCCATGCCCATTGATCCGCTCCCGCCCATTTTTGAACCAACCACGTAAACTGCCACCAGATATATATGTACAAAATTACAGCACTCTAGCTAACAAATGGTGCAAGATATATCAATTACAAAATTTTACTTATATGGGCCAGGCCACGCCCACTTCGTACATCGAAAATTCAAGTACCCTATATTCACCACTCCCCACAAATGTACATTCTGTGAATTTCAAGAAGATCGGTCCAGCCTATACGGTACAAACAAACCAACAAGCGGGCCCGGCGAACTTCGTTCCGACAAATTTGTTAAGGTAACGAAAAAAGTAATACGAACATGCTTCTTCCTGTTATTCGGTCAATTAAAATTCTTTGTATTGTATTAAACCGAATTCGAGTAACTGAAGTTAATAACAATGTCAATGTACATCTGCCGGAGCTCCCACGTCGTACTGATCAGTTTTTTACAATGCTATCAAAGTATAAACTAAAAACTTCAAGGCGATTCTAGCAATTCTTGCAATTGTCCATTCTTGAACTATGAGGTTTTGATGGCCGTGTCGCGCCGCTTTGAACAATCCTAAATCCCGCGACACACCCGTTTGGCCAATTGTCTTCCATAGTGTCTAGAGGCAACATTTTCGTTCTATAGTATTACATATTTACAAAGATTTAGGTTTGTTTCTTATAAAAGGATTCTAAAAGGATAAAAATAATAATCACGTTTTTGATAGCGCGAGAACTGACCACTGGCCAAAATCCGATTCTGTGAAAAGTCCGTCGTTTTTACAACACTCGAGTCTATCCATATGCAAAATTTCAGCTGTGTCGCTCGTACAGGAGACTTAGCGGCCGAGTGGTCAAAAAACACTTGGCGTAGAAACACTCCGTAGTATATACACTGAAAAAAATAGTAATAAAATTAATGACGACACATTCTTAAATTAAGTATGCGACCTCGGCATCAATTCAATCCAAATTTTCATAAAAATAATGAAAATTTACATGTTTTTTACGAAATTTTCCTTGATTTAAAGTTTTTTCAATTTGAATTAATGACTATCTAATCATTAGTTTTGTGTACGCGCTTCTTTACATGTACGCCTTTAAATTGAAGAAACTAATAATAATTTTTGTGACAATCCGCTCTATTTTAAGTAATATTTCAAGACTTTTAAGGATTTTCTGCATTAAAACTATGATGTAGACATGTCATAGTTTTAATGCCGAATCGGACTTAATTGACAGTATGTGATATTTGAGTAATAAATTTAAGGCTATGCTCCCCTTAAAGGAAAGACTGTCTTGGTAATAAATTTTATGACAATTGCCATTATTTTTAAATACATTCGAGAGAATTATAAAATTTCTCTCTCGCCCGGAGAGTCAGTTTTGTTTGTTAATGTGTAAATCAATAATTGTTATGAGGATGCGAGAGCTCTTCTACTCTCTGAAAATAGAAAATAATTCTGTTGTCCGTTTTCTTTTAAATCGTCAGTTATTTACAAGCGATGGAGGGAGACGGTTGTCTGTGAACGCGGATTGTGAAAAAAGGAGATTGCGGCGAATATGTAAGTATACGTGTATACGAGTACATACGTGCATATTGCACCGAAAATTATTTTATAATGGACTGTTAACAGTTATTTTTGCTAAAGCATAGTAACAACAACAAATGCAACCGTCGGGTACATGTGTGTATCTATGTGGTTATGCCGTCGGCGTCACCATCGATTTTGGTGATAAGAGAGTGCGTGCGTCATAGTTATTTTTGCTGCATGTTATTTATGGTGATGTACATACGTTTTTATAGGAGATCTTTTTAGTAAGAACTGTGAAGAGATTTGTGCGAACACTAAAAAATTGACGATAAAGATCTGAGTAATAGGTTTTGTAATACTGAAAGAGACAGTAGGAACATGTTTAGATACGGGAAATATAATATTATAATCCTTAAATAAACAACTTATTGGCAATTACAAAATTAACAAAACACAACACAACATAACAAATTTTAATTGAAAGTATATATTTACTAAAAATAAATGCTAACAGCGCATAATGCAGAAATGTAAAATTTTGTTTTATTAATATGTTATACATAAAACTATCTTTTTAATTTTTTTTAGTAGAACAATTTTAGAATGGATCTTTTGGGAAAAAAGTTACAAATTATACCAAATATTTCAACGTAAGTATTATGTATGAACGGTTGAAATATTTCTCTTAGTTTTCAAAGTTTACCAATTGTGGTACGATAAAATGTATGTGTATTTTTTATATTTGATTTCTTTTCAGAAAAAAATTAATTATTTTAATTTAAGATCGCGCAATATTTGAAGATAAATGTTATGGATATATGAAAAATGCAGTGCTGAATGCCATTTATAAATTACAACAAATAAGTGAGCATACACCTACACGGAAATGTTTGAATTGAAAGAAAATATATTTGGAAACAAAATGTGTAAGTATCATGTATTTGTGAACGTATTATATATTAGAACAAAATATATATGCGAACTGACTTTCACAAATAATATATGTGTGTTAACACAAACAAAGTTATTGTTAAATGAGTTTTCCAAATATATTTTATTTAAAAAGATTTCTAAAACTTTTTGACTTTTTCGAATTTTAGTTTAAATTTTTCCTAGATTTCGTGTTATACTTTATAGTTTGGTCCAATTTTTGCATCGTCTCCTTTATAAACGGGGAAAAACACGTCAAAAGGCCCACTTTTGTCAATTTTATTCCGATCGCGTCAAAAGTGGGTCTTTCGCGTTTCTGTATTCATAAAAGCTGTAAAATCAGCATTTTTATCACATAATTAATACAATATCGCAAAAACGCGAATATATATTGCATTTTTGATTTTATATTCGGATTTAGAACCTCAAAATCCATCGAGATCGTGTCCGATATCTGCTCGCTAGGATTCGAGTTGACCAGTGCAATATTGTAGGCCAGTGTAAAAAATGCGACGTCGACCTTTTGCGAAATAAGTTATTTTGTTGTTCTGGCGTATTTGGCTATAGAATGCCACCATTACATTTTATTAATCGTGTTTCCGGTCCACATCTTAGAATAAACTCACTTTATAATACGAAAGAAGTAATGACAAAATAGTAGGTTTGACATTCAAAATTTCCATAGCTTTTGTTGTGGTTTTCATCCCACAGCGAAAATTCGTATTGATAAAGTAAACAGAATGGACTTCATTTTTGTAGTTTAAAGATATATAATCCCATCCGCGGAACACAATTAAAATCGCGAGGAAAACATAAGTCGCGAGAAAAAAATATGAAAATTGAATATTTGCAAACAATTATCAATGCACATTTTGTGCGTTTCTAAATAGCTGCCATATAAGCCACGGTTCATTCAAATCGGCCCACGTAGTCGGGAGATACAATGGTCAAAATTTCCAACTTTGACACCCTGTATCTTCATAACGTATCACGCTAGGAAGCTGTATTTTAAGCATAAGGCATACCCAAAGTACTTCTGCAACCCCACCAAGTTTTGACGCGATCGGAATAAAATTGAAAAAAGTGGGCCTTTTGACGTGTTTTTCCCCATATATTGCCTTATAATTTAATCCAAGGGATATTTTTGTTTTTTGACGTCAAAATAAGCCTATTTTGTTCAAAAATAATATGTAAATAAGTTGATTTCTTTTCACGAAGTATTGAATAAAAATAAATATAAAATAAATTAAATATTCGTTTTGTATGAAAATTTAATATGGACCAAATGATCTCTTAATCTAGGATATGTACATATTTTCCAGTCTAACTGCAGGATTAAGAATGTCATAAGCAGCATTAACTAATTATTATTTAATAAATATTCCTATTCATATCTTTTTGACAATCCATCAAAGCAATTTATAGCTACGAAAAATTATACGATTTAAATTTGAATCGAATTTTACAAATTTTATTAAATTTGTTTGCACATTGAACATCTGAAAAACAGAAAACTTGAATCTAAATTAAGGCACTGATAAATTACCAAAAAATACTTAAATACAATTAAATCATTGTTTCGGAAATATTACTTCCAAATAAAAAATATTAGGATGGAATCATAGTTTAGAACAATATTCTCCCAAGCGTATAGGTATTCGGAGTGTACCCTAAACAGATGTACGTTTCAAGCTGAATATGTTTGGGGCAATATACTACAGAAGCAATTTTTCAGCGTGTATACAATTTTATAATATTCTTATTTTAATTTCAGCCAAATTCAATGTTCAAGATCATTTAAGGTTCCAACGAAAATTGTTCATGGATGTTTTGGGAACATATAGAAAGGTGAATCCACTATAAGTTTACAAATCGATAACAAATATACGAATCTTCAAATATATTGATGGTGTGTTGGCCGGTTTATCTTTATACATTCAACTAAAATGCGGCTTTAGATTATAAAATGTTGAAAGTTATCCGTAATATGTATTATACATTTATTAGAATAACAAAACCAATTTTTAGATAAAGGAAGTGTCGTGTTTTGAATTTATCGTGGAAACTTGTATACAAGAATCATATTTTCTATGAATATTGAAATGGTTTCAGTGGCTTAAAAACAAATGATTCTTTAGTATGAGGGGCATTAGAATAAAAACAATGTAAGAAATTTTCCGTACATATTTAAAAAAACTTTATTTATGCTTTAAATTAATTACCAGTATATGCTTATTTCAAGGACATACATTTTAAAATTTAATACGATAATGTTTTAAATTTTATGATATTTTACTAAACATAAGCACGAGGCATACTTCAATTTACGCCAGAACGTGCTTATTTTAAGACCAAACTTAATTAGTTTTATTACCAAATGTTCTTGATTCTATCATCAAAACAACTACTATTTATGTCTTTGAATTAACTATAAAACATTCTTATTTTTATAGCGATTGTCTTTGGCTCGAAATCATTGCCGAAATCTTAAACTTTACGACAAATTCTTTGATTTTCAGTACGCTTTTTTTAGTGTATGTATGCAGATAGTTCTGAAAAGACTTGTTAAGTACTGAAAGAGTAACAATTCCTTTAGAAGTTTGACCTCAGGCTGGACATTGAATATTTGTTTTCTAATCCCCTTTGAGATATGTATGAACATTTAAATTGTTATATCCTTAGCACTTAAATATCTTTTAAAAACACTGAATTAATGAAAAAATTTGGTTACAGCTCTGACCACAGATAGAGAATTTAAAATTATTTTTCGCGTTTATATTTGTCGTGTATAGTACTCCATGTGTACAATATTTTATCTTTTGATCTTATAAGGTGTTTATGAAAGAACAAACACAACACTCAATTTATTGATAGCGCTAGAACTGACCACAGGGCAAAAAATTCCTATGTGAAAAGACAGTTGTTTATTCATGGTCTATGGCTGTGCAAAATTTTAGCTTTCTAACTCTTACAGGAGGCTCAGCGGTCCAGAGGTCAGCGCAACCTTGAATAACTCTCAGATAAATAAATTTTGTAATTCATGTATAAATTGTTTACATAAATTTACTTTTGGGACATTTTATACTTAAACCAGTAAGGAAAGGCTAAAGTCGGGCGGTGCCGACTATATAATACCCTACACCACTCTCGTAATATTGAATAACTCTGATATATAAATTTTGTAATTCATGTATAAATTGTTTACATAAATTTACTTTTGGGACATTTTATACTTAAATAATACCCTGTACCACAGTGTGGTGTAGGGTATAAAAACGATTGGATCTAAAGAGCCAAATCGGATGAAACATATATATAGGAGCTATAGCTAAATCTTTGCCGATTTTCTTCAAATTCGGCAATGTTGGTTCATGAATCAAGAAACTCTACAATTCTAAATTTCAAAACGATTGGATGTAAAATACATCTTTTATAGGACTAAAGGGCCAAATCGGACGAAACATATATATGGGAGCTATAGCTACATCTTAACCGATTTTCTTCAAATTCAGTAGTGTTGGTTCATGGATCAAGAAACTCTACCATTCTAAATTTCAAAATGATTGGATGTAAAATACAGCTTCTACGGGACTAAAGGGCCAAATCGGACGAAACACGTATATGGGAGCTATAGCTAAATCTTAACCGATTTTCTTCAAATTCGGTAGTGTTGGTTCATGGATCAATAAACTTTACCATTCTAAATTTCAAAACGATTGGATGTAAAATACAGCTTCTATAGAACTAAAGGGCCAAATCGGACGAAACATATATATGGGAGCTATAGCTAAATCTTAACCGATTTTCTTCAAATTCGGTAGTGTTGGTTTATGGATCAAGAAACTCTACCATTCTAAATTTCAAAATGATTGGATGTAAAATACAGCTTCTTCAGGACTAAAGAGCAAAATCGGACGAAACATATATATGGGAGCTATAGCTAAATCTTAACCGATTTCAACCAAATTCAATAGCGATCTGCCGTGAAACAAACTTATAATACCCTGTACCACAGTGTGGTGTAGGGTATAATGATTGGATGTAAAATACAGCTTCTACAGGACTAAAGAGCAAAATCGGACGAAACATATATATGGGAGCTATAGCTAAATCCTAACCGACTTTCTTCAAATTCGGCAATGTTGGTTGATGGATCAAGAAACTCTACCATGCTAAATTTCGAAACGATTGGATGTAAAATACAGCTTCTATAGGACTAAAGGGCCAAATCGGACGAAAGATATATATGGGAGCTATATCTAAATCTGAACCGATTTCAACCAAATTCAATAGCGATCTTAACAGCCGCGAAATACTCTAAACTGCAAAATTTCAGAACGATCGGGGTGAAATTGCGACCTGTAGTCGACGAACAACTTTACATGGACAGACAGACGGACGGACGGACGGACGGACATCGTTAAATCGACTCAGCTAGTGATTCTGAGTCGATCGGTATACTTTAAGGTGGGTCTAGCTGTGTTTTTTTCAGGTGTTACAAACATCTGCCGTGAATCAAACTTATAATACCCTGTACCACAGTGTGGTGTAGGGTATAAAAATACCCTGTACCACAGTGTGGTGTAGGGTATAATAACTTTGAATTAGTCAAAAATTTAAAACAATTAACATATTTTCTGAATTCTTAAGTGCAAATACTTATAAATAATTGTTTCGAAAATAATAGTTCCAAATAAAAACATATTAGAATGTAAACAAAGATTTGTTTATAATAACATTTTTTTAGAGTGTACCCTAAAAATATATATGTTTCAAAACGAATAAGTTTGAGACAATATCGACAGTTTATATTCAATATCCTCTATCTTAAAAAACAGAATTGTTCAGTAGAGCCAAAAAACCGTTTATATCCCTAATTTTAAAGAAAATTAAAATTGTTTGTTCTACAATGTTTATTACACCTAACTACGTGAACTACTTAATAATATTTTTTTTAATATTTGCACCACGAGCCATTTTGTGGAACATAGAGTGTATTGCTATTCAAAAATTCTTCATGCATAAAAAAGATAGAGGGTTTTGCATAGTAAAAAAAATTATTTATGAATTCCACAAATTTTTATACCCTACACCACACTGTGGTACAGGGTATTATAAGTTTGTTTCACGGCAGATGTTTGTAACACCTGAAAGTAACACAGCTAGACCCACCTTAAAATATACCGATCGACTCAGAATCACTAGCTGAGTCGATTTAATCATGTCTGTCCGTCCGTCCGTCCGTCTGTCCATGTAAAGTTGTTCGTCGACTACAGGTCGCAATTTCACTCCGATCGTTCAGAAATTTTGCCGTTTGGAGTATTTCGCAGCTGTTAAGATCGCTATTGAATTTGGTTGAAATCGGTTCAGATTTAGATATAGCTCCCATATATATCTTTCGTCCGATTTGGCCCTTTAGTCCTATAGAAGCTGCATTTTACATCCAATCGTTTTGAAATTTAGAATGGAAGAGTTTCTTGATCCATGAACCAACATTGCCGAATTTGAAGAAAATCGGTAAAGATTTAGCTATAGCTCCCATGTATATGTTTCGTCCGATTTGGCCCTTTAGTCCTATAAAAGCTGTATTTTACATTCAATCGTTTTGAAATTTAGAATGGTAGAGTTTCTTGATCCATGAACCAACATTGCCGAATTTGAAGAAAATCGGTTAGGATTTAGCTATAGTTACCATATATATGTTTCATCCGATTTGGCTCTTTAGATCCAATCGTTTTTATATCCTACACCACACTGTGGTACAGGGTATTATTTAAGAATAAAATGTCCCAAAAGTAAATTTATGTAAACAATTTATACATGAATTACAAAATTTATATATCAGAGTTATTCAATATTACGAGAGTGGTATATAGTCGGCCCCGCCCGACTTTAGCCTTTCCTTACTGTTTTTTCTTTGAAAATGCTATAAAAAAACTACTGAATATTTTCTCAAATTTCTTTTTTTATTTGAAAGTACAATCCTTCCGGTTAATAATGGAAAATAATCTCATTCAAATGGCTGCCTAGGCTGGCCATGCATTGTATTTCACCAATGGCTTCACGAATATTGTCCGTTAAAGCGTCAATTGTCTCTGGCTTGTTTTAATATATAATTATACATATTATAATAAATATAATAAATAATAATAACAATGAATTAATGATTAATTTTTTGTTTAAGTATTATCTTTTTCTTGGGGTTCATTTTTGAATCCATTTTCAAATTGTCATAGAAAAAATGGTATTCTTGTGGAATCACAGGTTAGATATAAAAATAGTCATAATTTGAAAGCTTCGACTAAAAAATTCGGATTTAGCATACTCTTTTCACCAAAGAACCATCTTTTAGAAGAAAAAAAAAACAAACAAAAAAAATAGTCCCAAATTATATGAAGAGATAGAGGGTATTGCATTCAGAAAAAATAAGTGTGTAAGATAGAGAAATTACAAAAATTACCATAAAATCGCAATTTTTGTTTTTTTTTTATTTCCAAATTAGTACCATAGATGCTCCTTATTTTACCGAATATTTAAACATAAAAATCTCATTTTTGCAAGAATTGAAGATAGAGGGTTTTGAATATAAGCTCTCGATATACTACAGAAGCGATTTTTTTTGGTTACTGCAGTTTGACCTCAGGATGGACAAAGAATATTCCTTATCGAATCCTCTTTTAGATATGTATGTACATTTAGATTTTTAGATTATTACCTCTTAAATAACTTTTAAAATCTCTGCAATAATGAAAACAATGTGGTTACTTCTACACTGACCACAGTCATTGAATTCAAACTTATTTTTCACGTTTATATTTGTCGTGTATAGTACTTCATATTTACAAAGTTTTACCTTTTGATGGTGCTTCTGAAAGGACAAACACAATACTCAAGTTTTTGATAGCGCTAGAACTGACCACAGGGGCAAAAATTACTACATTAAAAGTCCGTTGTTTATACAACATTCTGGTATAAAAATATAAAATGGCTTGTGCAAAATGTCAGCTTTCTAGATCTTACAGCGGTCAAGTGGTTAGCGTCAACTGTTGACAATTTTCCTACATTTATTTTTCCTAAACCTTCGCGTTACAATTACGAACAAATCCGCAGAAGGAAATATTCAATTTGGTCCAGTAGTTTTCAGGTTTTAAGCAGTCGAACAAACTATGATCCATTTTTATCCCCTCACCTTAGAGAGGAGGGTATATATCATTTGCTACGAACCAAAAGTGTATCGAAGGAGTGACCTAAGACCCTAAGTATGTTCGGCGGATATCCGTTTTGGGTCATTTTAAGTCGAATGAGCAATGTCCGTCCGTCCGTCTGTCTGTCTGCTGGCTGGTGCGCACGATAACTCTCTAAAGGAGTAACCGATTGACTTCAAACTTGGTATGTGGTAATATTTTCTTCTATCTCCGGCTAAGTTCGAAGATGGGCTATATTGGCCCACTTCTTCTAGTACCACTTCTTCTAACCCCTCAAAGGGTTAACATTTAGTGAAATATTGATTATTTAAAAAATTCTATATTACTTATTTGAATCCTCTGAAATTCTACACATAGTATTAGTTTATTAGTCTCTATTACCTCAAGAAAAATGGAAATATTTGGTACCTCCCACACAAATGTAAAATTTTTAACCAAAAGTTAATAGCTTTTTTTATTACCAGTGCATACAAAGACTTGAAATTTTTTACAGTGTAATGGTTTAATAGTACCTACAATACAGTGAAAAATGAACATTATTTCCACGCTCCTTTTGGTACCTGACCATTTTTTACCAAAAGTTACCAGCTTATAACTTTAATACCAGTGCATACTAATACTTGAAATTTTTTACAGTATCTAGAGTCTAGAGAAAAGTGGCCGTTGTTGACACGCCCCTTTTGGTACCTCCCACACAAATGGTCCATTTTGTACCAAAAGTTGACAGATTGTAACTTTAACACCAGTGAATATAAATACTTGAAATTTTGTACGGTGTAATGCTTTTATAGTATCTAGAGTCCAGAGAAAAGTGACCGTTATTGGCGCGCCCCTTTTGATACCTCTCACACAAATCGACCATTTAGTACCAAATGTAAACAGCTTTTAACTTTAATACCAGTACATACTTTAAAGTTATTAAATGCATTTTAAATTGATAATAATTTAATTAAAACAAAACAAAATTATTTACGATTTTTTTTTGAAACTCAAGGTGAGGGGTTGCATAAATCGGTTTACTCGACTGAACATTCTTGCTTCTTATATATATAGAAGATATAAAGTAATATTATGTACTTTGTAGGACCAGAGAAGTAGACAGATTTGTTCATTCTTTGTCAGAATACAGTATTTACAAAAGTATTATCATATAAGCAAAAATGTCAAAACCATCGGATATAACAATCAAACCGGATCAGTATGTTTATTAGGGCGGGTTGATTTTTTTTCTTTTAAATCGTATAGCAAAAACGTAAACTACATAAAATTCGAAGAAAATTCTCCGAAGAAACCATGTACCTAAAATAAAATCCTAATCCGCGCCTCTCGACTTGAAAATTTATATGCCCGCCTTTGCCACAAAAAAATAAATGTTAGAAAAAAAGCTTTTTCCAAAAAAAATCGAATTTTATGAATAAAATTGTTTAGTAAGGTAGTTTTTTTGCACTTTATATCATTTCTACACCGAAAAATTTTTTTCATTAAAAAAATATTCACCCTGTCGGGTAAACCGACCAAGGTATACCTCACTTTGTGAGTACTGTAATATGAAATACACGAATTAATCTGTCAATTTGTATAGGAGATACCAGAGGGGGATTAACAAACACTCCTATTTTGCGCTAAACAGTAAACTTCAAATATATTGCACTGTATCGAATTGTAAGCGTTTATAAGCACTGGTATATTGAAGTTATGATATATTCAATTTTGGTATGATTTGGCCATTTTGTGTGGGAGGTACCAAAAGGGGCGTGGCAACTTCGCCCATTTTTCACTGGATTGTAAGTACTATAAAGCTATTACACTGTACACAATTTCAAGTCTTTTTGTGCATAGGTATTCAAGTTATAAGCTGTTAAATTTTGGAGCAAAATGGTCCATTTGTGTGGAAGGTACCAAAAGGGGCGGGGTAACTTCGCCTATTTTTCTTAAGGTGATAGTGACTAATAAAATAATATTATGTGTAGAATTTCAGACGATTCAAATAAGTAGTATAGATGTTATTAAATAATCAATAATTCACTTAATATTAACACTTTGTGGGGGAGGCACTAGAAGGAGAGGACCAATATGGTCCATCTTCTAACTTAGCCGGAGATAGAAAAAAATATTACCACGTACCAAATTTGAAGTCAATCGGTTACTCCTTTCGAGAGTTATCGTGCGCACCAGCTAGCAGATAGACAGACAGACGGACGGACATTGCTCATTCGACTAAAAACGACCTAAAACGAATATCCGCAAAACATACTTAGGGTCTTATGTCACTCCTTTGATGTGTTACACTTTTGGCCCGTAGAAAATGATATATAACCTCGTATCACTAAAGTGAGGGTATAATAAAACATAATATATTTCAAAACCAGTAAGGAAATGCTAAAGTCGGGCGGGGCCGACTATATAATACTCTACACCACTCTCGTAATATTGAATAACTCTGATATATAAATTTTGTAATTCATGCATAAATTGTTTACATAAATTTACTTTTGGGACATTTGATACTTAAATAATACCCTGTACCACAGTGTGGTGTAGGGTATAAAAACGATTGGATCTATAGAGCCAAATCGGATGAATCATATATATGGGAGCTATAACTAAATCTTTACCGACATTCTTCAAATTCGGCAACGTTGGTTCATGGATCAAGAAACTCTACCATTCCAAATTTCAAAACGATTGGATGTAAAATATAGCTTCTATAGAACTAAAGGTCCAAATCGGACGAAACATATATATGGGAGCTATAGCTAAATCTTAACCGATTTTCTTCAAATTCGGTAGTTTTGGTTCATGGATCAAGAAACTCCACCATTCTAAATTTCAAAATGATTGGATGTAAAATACAGCTTCGTCAGGACTAAAGAGCAAAATCGGACGAAACATATATATGGGAGTTATAGCTAAATCTTAACCGTTTTTTTGTTCAAATTCGGCAATGTTGGTTCATGGACCAAGAAACTCTACCATTCTAAATTTCAAAACGATTGGATGTAAACTACAGGTTTTATAGGACTAGTTTTGGTTCATGGATCAAAAAACTCTACCATTCTAAATTTCAAAACCAGTAAGGAAAGGCTAAAGTCGGGCCGGGCCCACTACCCTACACCACTCTCGTAATATTGAATAACTCTGATATATAAATTTTATAATTCATGTATAAATTGTTTACATAAATTTACTTTTGAGACATTTTATACTTAAATAATACCCTGTGCCACAGTGTGGTGAAGGGTATAAAAACGATTGGACCTAAAGAGCCAAATCGGATGAAACATATATATGGGAGCTATAGCTAAATCTTTACCGATTTTCTTCAAATTCGGAAATGTTGGTTCATGGATCAAGAAACTCTACCATTCTAAATTTCAAAACGATTGGATGTAAAATATAGCTTCTATAGAACTAAAGGGCCAAATCGGACGAAACATATATATGGGAGCTATAGCTAAATCTTAACCGATTTTCTTCAAATTCGGTAGTGTTGGTTCATGGATCAATAAACTCTACCATTCTAAATTTCAAAACGATTGGATGTAAAATACAGCTTCTATAAAACTGAAGGGCCAAATCGGACGAAACATATATATGGGAGATATAGCTAAATCTTAACCGATTTTCTTCAAATTCGGCAATGTTGGTTCATGGATCAAGAAACTCTACCTTTCTAAATTTCAAAACGATTGGATGTAAAATACAGCTTTTATAGGACTAAAGGGCCAAATCGGACGAAACATATATATGGGAGCTATAGCTAAATCTTAACCGATTTTCTTCAAATTCGGCAATGTTGGTTCATGGATCAAGAAACTCTACCATTCTAAATTTCAAAACGATTGCATGTAAAATACAGCTTCTATAGGACTAAAGGGCCAAATCGGACGAAACATATATATGGGAGCTATAGCTAAATCTTAACCGATTTTCTTCAAATTCGGCAATGTTGGTTCATGGATCAAGAAACTCTACCATTCTAAATTTCAAAACGATGAGCTTCTATAGGACTAAAGGACCAAATCGGACGAAAGATATATATGGGAGCTATATCTAAATCTGAACCAAATTCAATAGCGATCTTAACAGCTGCGAAATACTCTAAACTGCAAAATTTCGGAACGATCGGAGTGAAATTGCGACCTGTAGTCGACGAACAACTTTACATGGACAGACGGACGGACGGACAGACATCGTTAAATCGACTCAGCTAGTGATTCTGAGTCGATCGGTATACTTTAAGGTGGGTCTAGCTGTGTTATTTTCAGGTGTTACAAACATCTGCCGTGAAACAAACTTATAATCCCCTGTACCACAGTGTGGTGTAGGGTATAAAAAGAAAATGGTTTTAGCGAAAGAAGAGGAAAACATTTTTCAAGTCGAGAGGCGCGGATTAGGTTTTGATTTTAGACCCATGGTTTCTTCGGAGTGTTTTCTTAGAATTTAATGTAGATTACGTTTTTGCTATACGATTTTTAATTTTTTTTTTCATCCATACAAATCAACCCGCCCTACTGTCTATATATAAAAGGGAATGTGTGTTTGTTTGTTTGTAACGTATGTACGTCTAAACGACTAGACCCTGCAAACATTTTGCTATTCGCCCGCGAGTTGTGTGCAATCGCGGCGATGAATCGCCCGCGAGCTCTCAGACGATTCGCCAAAACGTGGTGACTTGCTAATCGCATTTGGCGAACCGCGAGCGATTAGCTTTTCGCGAATCAGAAAAATGTCTCGTTACTTGTGTACTATCGCGTAGCCATCGCTTATGTGTAAAGCGTAGGGAGAAGAGAGCATTATACTAAATGAAAAAATGCTGTAACTTAATGGCTAAAATATTTCTTATTGTCAGAATTATGTTGTGGCATTTTATGAGGATCATTTCTGTGGAAGAATGTTACCCTCTAGCTCCCTTCTTAATGGGTCAATTTGGCCCTTATTCAAAAATATCAAAAACAAACTTTCAAAAAGGACATTTAAGGATTTTCTACAAAAATTTGTGCCTGAAAATTTCAGTGTGGTTCGCCAAAGTCGTAAATAAAGCTCTTTACGCTTAATTACCAAAATTACACGCCAACTTTTTCAAAAAAATATAATGTAAATTTAAAGTCGCGATAAATCATAATATTTATAGTACCCATAGTCTATTGCAAAATTGGCGTTATTGCCATACCCCTTTTAGTACCTCCTAAACAATATGTCCAAATAAAAAATATGAAAATTTTTTTAATTCCCTTGTTTTTACAATATAGGTTATAACTTATATATTTACCATATTTTACCATATTGCTATTTTCCTCTTTTTATACCCTACACCACACTGTGGTACAGGGTATTATAACTTTGTGCATTTGTTTGTAACACCCAAAAGGAAAAGAAATAGACCCATCGTTTATTATACCGATCGACTTAGAATCACTTTCTGAGTTGATTTAGATATGTCCGTCTGCCTGTCCGTCTGTCAGTACAAAGTACAGGTCGCAATTATGGTCCGATCTCGACGAAACTTTACACATATCTTTTTTTTTGGCCCAAGGACGATCCCTATTGAATTTGGTTAAAATCGGTTCAGATTTAGATATAGCCCCCATTTATATGTTACCCCCGATTTGACATGTAAGCGCTGTAAAAATGTTATTTTATATCCGATCAGTGCGAAATTCGGCAAAGAGACGTTTCTTATTACATGAAGGAATACTGCTAAATTCGGAGAAAATCGGTTCAGATTTAGATATAGCCCCCATATATATGTTACCCCCGATTTGACTTGTAAGCGCTGTAAAATCTGTATTTTATATCCGATCAGTGCGAAATTCGGCAGAAAGAGGTTTCTTATTACATGAAGGAATACTGCCAAATTCGGAGAAAATCGGTTCGGATTTAGATATAGCCCCCATATATATGTTAACCCCGATTTCACATGTAAGCGCTGTAAAAACTGTATTTAATATCCGATCAGTATGAAATTCGTCATAAAAAAAATTCGTTAGATATGTCCGTCTGCCTGTCCGTCTGCCTGTCCGTCTGTCAGTACAAAGTACAGGTCGCAATTATGGTCCGATCTCGACGAAACTTTACACATATCTTTTTTTTGGCCCAAGGACGATCCCTATTGAATTTGGTTAAAATCGGTTCAGATTTAGATATAGCCCCCATATATATGTTAGCCCCGATTTGACATGTAAGCGCTGTAAAAACTTTATTTTATGTCCGATCAGTATGAAATGTAAAAACTGTATCCGATCAGTATGAAATTCGTCAGAAAGAGGTTTCCTATTATATGAATGAACACTTTTAAATTTGGAAGAAATCGGTTCAGATTTAGATATAGCCCCCATATATACGTTACCCCCGATTTTACATGTGAGCGCTGTAAAAATGTTATTTTATATCCGATCAGTGCGAAATTCGGCAGAAAGAGGTTTCTTATTACATGAAGGAATACTGCCAAATTCGGAGAAAATCGGTTCAGATTTAGATATAGCTCCCATATATATGTTACCCCCGATTTGACATGTAAGCGCTGTAGAGACTGTATTTTATATCCGATCAGTACGAAATTCGACAGAAGGAGGTCTTTTTACATGAATAAGTATTCAGGTTGTAGAAGTTGTATTTTACTTCCTATCATTAAAATTTTCCAGAAAGATGTTTCTCAATTAGGAACGAATATTGCTTAATTTAGCGATTATCGTTTCAGAATTAGATAATATGTTTCTACCAATTTACCAATTATTCCAAATTATTATGGCAATGACCCTTATCGCATTGTTAGGGAGGTGTAGGGTATTATATAGTCGGCCCCGCCCGACTTTATGCCTTTCCTTACTGGTTATATTTACCAATTCCATTTTACTCGAAAACTTTGAAGCAACAAAAATACACACTATTAAAAAATTTATGAAGATGTTACCAAATATATCTCGTCATTTCTTAATAAAAGTTTTAGCAATCAGACTTCGTTAAACATATTTTAATTTATCACGACTTTAAATTAACTGTTTATATTGAAAGTGGCGTAAACGCCATTCTGTTTTTGAACTAAGGTTAGTATCGTCAAAAGGCTATGTGAATAATATATATATATATATATATATATATTATTTACTTAATTCAGTTTTTCTCAAGACTTCAATGTTTCTATATACACTGAAAATTTTCGCATTCTAGTTTTATTAACCTTTTTTCTAATGGTGAATCGAATGGCGTTTACGCCACTTTCAAAATAAACAGTTAAAATTTACACTATATTATTTATTTGTATAAGTTTGAGTGTAATTTTGCTAAATAGGCGTAAAGAGTTATATTAACAACTTAGGTGTCTTTTGCGAACGTCACTGAAATTTTCGGCAAAATTTTTCGTAGAATATTTTAATCCTTAAATGTCCTTTTTGAAAGTTTTTTTTATGTTTTTGAATAAGGGCCAAATTGACCCATTAAGAAGGGAGCCAGAGGGTTGAGATCTTCCACAAAAATGATCCTCATAAAATTCCACTATATAATTCTGACAATAAGAAATATTTTAGGCATTACGTTTAGTATAATTCTCCCTTCGACCAAAAATTGAAAACTTTGATCCACTTTAAAAAAAAAACTCAGACCAGCTGAACCATAAGTTTGTTCTACAAAAATAATCTAAATAATCAAAAGGTCTTAATTTGTTGGACAGTGTTAATATTCATATAAAGAAAAGGGGATAATTCGTGCTATTCATTCACATTTTTGGAATAATTTTCCAAGGTTTGGTTTCAAAAATGTCCTTTTAAACTTTTATCCTTGAATATCCTTCAAAGTAGTGGGTCTAAAAATCTGAAAAAAATCATGTTACGTCACTCTAACCGACACAACATATACTAAAATTTCAGCCTTCTCTCTTTAACTATTAAATATGTACTAACTTCCTCATTTCACGATCGTTTGTCCTTTTCACAGGACTTTTAAAATTACATGGGTAACAATTTTGATATAAGTTTCTTTACACCTACTGCAATGTGAAGAACATCAATATGCATATCGACTGAAAGGGGAGATTATTCTCTATACATTTATATTTTTTGTTTGATGAAATTGTTCTACCCAAAACTTTTAAGTATATTCAAGTATAAAAGTTAAAAGTCGTCCTCGGAATTTTTTTGTCCAAAAATGCAAAATGGCATGAATTCTCCCTTTATTTAATATACATATTGATGTTATTCATATTTTAATTGGTTGGAACAAGTTATGTCAAAATTTTTACACTTGTTGTTTCTAAAGTCCTGTGAAAAGGACAAACGATCACAAAATAAGGAAGTTAGTACATTATTTTCCCATATATTTTCCTATATAGTTCCCTATATTTTTATTGTGTATAGTTCCTTTCCAGAGAGGGAATACAATATTTTTTTTACTCAGTGTCCTTAATAATTGTTATTCCTTAACAGATAAGGATAGAAGGCTGTAATTTTAGAATGTGTTGTGTACATCACTCTGTACTATGCATTTTTTCAGATTTTTAGACCAACTACTATTTATATATTTCAAGGATAAAAGTTTAAAAGGAATTTTTTTATTACCCTTCATCCTTGGAAAATTATTCAAAATTCTTTAGTTAATAGCAGGAATTCTCCCCTTTTATTTGATATCCATATTTATCAATTCACATTGTAATAAGTGCAATGAAAAATATGTCAAAAATTTTATCTTTGGAATGGTAAAAGTCCTACCAAAAGGACAAACGATCACGAAATAGAAAAACTGAGTATGTAGTTTTGCTACCGGTGGCCTATATTTTCACTTCTATACAGTTTCGTTCATAGGTGACAAAAAAGTTGTAATTTTGTAGCGCGGTGTTATATTTCGATAGAGTTTGATAGACTTTCAAAATGGTGAAAATCCAAAATCAAAGTATTCAAATGATAGATTCAATAAAAACTAGTAAGAAAATGTCAGTCGGGAATACCGACTAAGGTGTACCCTCTCTTTGTGAGTAATGTAAAATGGAATATTACACTAATTGTATGTCTACCTATGTCGGATGTAGCAGAAGCAGTTTACAAATACACGTATTTGCTGAACAGCAAGTACTTCAAATACATTGCACTGTGCCGAATTGTAAGCGTTTATTTGCACTGTTATATTAACGTTATGAGCTATTCCGTTTCGGTATGATTTGGCCGTTTTGAGTGGGGGGTATCAAAAGTGGAACGGTGATAACGCCCATTTTTCACAAGGCTATAATTTCTTTAAAAAAACTTATAGCATTGTATATAAGCTCTTAACTTTTTGTACAAAGTGGTACCTTTGTGTGGGAGGTACCAAAAAGGGCGTGCCAATAACGCCCATTTTTCTCGAGCTGATAACGATTAACAAACTAATACTATGAGTTAAGTTTCAGAAGATTCAAATAAGTATTGTAGAAATAATTGAAGAATCGATATTTTATTAAATATTAGCCCGTTGTGGGGGAGGTACTAGAAGGGGTGAACCAATATGGTCCATCTTCGAACTTAACCTTAGATGGAGAAAAATATTACCGCATACAAAATTTGAAGTCAGTTGGTTACTCCTTTCGAGCGCTCCAGCCAACAGACAGAAACACACAAAGGGACTTTGCTCAAATGACCCAAAACTGATTTCAGCCGAACATACTTGCGGTCTCAGGTCACTCCTTGGGTCACACTAAAATGGCGGTAGTCACACTAAAATAGGGGTATAATTATAAACATTTTTTTGAAAGCTAAATTTGACAATCTGTTTGTGGAACAAAACACAGTAATAAACTTCACTGTGCACTGCAAAAAAACTCAGGGGTATATACATACTCGCATGGAGACACACTGCGAAAATATCCAAAATGACAAATAATTTTTCTTTAAATTAACAACAAGTTCTAACTACATGTTTCAATCTGTGTAATATCGTATGTATGGAACACTACGATAATATGAGTGCACCTGCATTTAACTTCGCTGATTGTACAACGGATTAAAAATATAAATCGTACAATGCTGTTGCAAAAATGGAATGATATACGAGTGTGAAGCTCATCATTTATTATAAATCTTCCTAACTGTTAGCAGAGAAGAAGAATGAAAGAGAGGTGAGGGATAAGTGTGACTAAAATTAATACAATTGAATCTGAACAATAAAAAGGTTCAATGATTTTAGCAGGGCTTTTCATTAATTTATTGCTATTTTGCGAGGATTGTTTTGTGTTGCAACTGTCTCTGTGTTGATATTATGGTTTTATGCATTCAGCACATTCCCGTTCTATGGGATCCGGCGCATTCTGCCTTGAACGATGCAGTGATGCCAACTTTTTCCGAAGCAAAAACGTTATGAAAAATTTAAAAAGCGTAAAAAGGCACTAAACTACGATATTGCTTTTGTCGGGAGACACGACAACATTATACCCGCCCCCATCAGAGCAGAATAAAAAGAAATTGTATCAAAGTCAAATTGTATCAAAGTTGTTTTCTTAGTTGAAAAATTTAAAGCGTCTACATTCAACATTGGGAAATATATGTTAAGTTTATATCTAAATCTGTACCAATTTTCTTTAAATTTGATGCGTCCATTTCTGGTTGGAGGAACCGTTATATACTAAATTATAGATCTGATGAGAAACGGGTAATTTATGGCGCTTAGACCCAGAATTGGTATATCAGTATATATGACGAATATATCAAAACCTGCCACAAATTTCATAAACTTTTCCAGAGTTTATTATTGGCTCCATCAACTTTTCTATGCCAAATTTCGTAAAGATTTGATGCAAATTGTGGCGAATGATGGAAAATCTTGAAGTACATACATATGGTGTACATATACACCTCATATGGGTGCCTGGGCATAGGGATATCCCGGGGAACTGCAAAGCCGATGAACTTGCTAGGAAAGGGACGACTTTACAAATTCTCGAAGAATTTTAATATATTGGTGCGCCTCTATCCACGTGCAAACTTTGGCTTAGGCAAGAGGCAATTAGGCAGTCAAACGAAAGATGGACACAAATAAGCACCTGTAGGGTAGCTAGACAAATCTGGCCAAGGTATGACCTGAGAAGGTCAAAATATCTCTTCCCACTAGAAAGGAAAAGATTGTCTACGTTAGTATCAGTTCTGACGGGACACTGCCTGATCGGCGAACACGCCAGACGAGTACAATAAATAATTTAAAACGTTTTCATTGGTAGAATGTCTCGAGTGTTTGTAGCATTTAAATTGCGATTCCTGTGCATCCTCTGAGAGAACACCAATGGGAATCATCGCAAAATGTTCTATGATCTCTTATCCCTGAATTAGGAGTTTCTGTATGGAAAAGGGCGCATAGTACCATTTATGCGAGTATTTACTTATAAGCAGCTTCGCTGTATCCAACGCATATTCTCCAAACTTATCAGCGTCAACATCTTGTGAACATGATAACGTTTGTAAAATTATATAAAACCTTCAAAATGAAATACTTATAGAAGTTTATTATAAAACTTTTAAATATAGCATACCTTTTGATGAGGACATATTATATATTATATCAGATTTTTCCCGCTTAATGAAAAAACTTTATTATTATTTCTGAAGCTTGGCGTATTTTTTCCGAAGTTTCTTTGCATTGTTCAATTGATATGGATCGACAAAATCTAACTGAGGAGGGGCTTGGGTTTTCCCATACCTTCTGATTTGTTTTCATATCAACAATTCTCAGTGGAACAAAGGAGACGATAAACAAATGAGCATCTGAAATGTTTTCATATTCCTCAAGGAATATCTGTTTATATCCGTACAGTTCTCAATAAGGGTATTTTCAATATTTAATATTATATTTACCGTAAGATCTAAATTTCCTGAAGTGATGTTATTTTTGCACTAAAATTAGTTATCAATAGCGGTCGGGGAAGGATAACATTTTGTTTTTGGCCTCCAAAATTTTTATACCCTACACCACACTGTGGTACAGGGTATTATAAGTTTGTTTCACGGCAGATGTTTGTAACACCTGAAAATAACACAGCTAGACCCACCTTAAAGTATACCGATCGACTCAGAATCACTAGCTGAGTCGATTTAACGATGTATGTCTGTCCGTCCGTCCGTCTGTCCATGTAAAGTTGTTCGTCGACTACAGGTCGCAATTTCACTCCGATCGTTCTGAAATTTTGCAGTTCAGAGTACTTCGTAGCTGTTAAGATCGCTATTGAATTTGGTTGAAATCGGTTCAGATTTAGATATAGCTCCCATATATATCTTTCGTCCGATTTGGTCCTTTAGTCCTATAGAAGCTGTATTTTACATCCAATCGTTTTGAAATTTAGAATGGTAGAGTTTCTTGATCCATGAACCAACATTGCCGAATTTGAAGAAAATCGGTTAAGATTTAGCTATAGCTCCCATATATATGTTTCGTCCGATTTGGCCCTTTAGTCCTATAGAAGCTGTACTTTACATCCAATCGTTTTGAAATTTAGAATGGTAGAGTTTATTGATCCATGAACCAACACTACCGAATTTGAAGAAAACCGGTTAAGATTTAGCTATAGCTCCCATATATATGTTTCGTCCGATTTGGCCCTTTAGTTCTATAGTAGCTATATTTTACATCCAATCGTTTTGAAATTTAGAATGGTAGAGTTTCTTGATCCATGAACCAACATTTCCGAATTTGAAGAAAATCGGTAAAGATTTAGCTATAGCTCCCATATATATGTTTCATCCGATTTGGCTCTTTAGATCCAATCGTTTTTATACCCTTCACCACACTGTGGCACAGGGTATTATTTCAGTATAAAATGTCTCAAAAGTAAATTTATGTTAACAATTTATACATGAATTACAAAATTTATATATCAGAGTTATTCAATATTACGAGAGTGGTGTAGGGTATTATATAGTCGGCCCCGCCCGACTTTAGCCTTTCCTTACTGGTTTTATTTAAGTAAGTTGGCGATGTGAAACAGTTCTCTTTATTAATATACTTCTCAATAAAATATATTGAGATTTAGGAAAATTCATTTCAATATAAACACTCAAAGCTTCATCATTGTCCAAAGGAGTAGAAACTTCGTTCTCATTGAGCATTTTCAGTATATGTTTTTTTTCTCTGCTGGTCGATCTTAAAAGCTCTACTCTTTCAGCTTCTTCGAATTCGTAAATAGATCGTAATCCTTGGACATATGCACAGCACAACTGATCAAGACCTGTTTCTTTGATTAAAGTCGTGTTTTTCTTTTTCTTCGTTAGATTTGAAGCTTCTTCAAAAGATGATGATGGTCGCCCTCTTTTTACTGAAGACGAAGAAGTTGCCAGAGAATCAGGGATTTCTATGCAGAACTCACCATTCATCCAATACAAATATTTTTTTAAGAAAAATGTTTTATTGAGTTTGCAGTTATTCCAACGTGTGTTGAAATGCGGTATCAAAACTCTCGTAACTTGATACATTACATGATTGACGGACTTTTCGCAAATATTAAAATTGTTCTTTATGTAAATTCTTATTGCAGAATCACTTTTATTGTTGTTTAAGTAAACAGAAATTAAATCTTTGTTTTTGCACTTTAATTCTTCCATTGTTAACAACTCTTATTACACCGATATTTCAAATGACACGAATTACAAGAATCGTTTCATATGACTAAACATGCAAATTTAAAACTGTTCTAAAAATAAAATTTCTACGCATTGGCGTAAGAGTGCGAATGACCGAAAAAAAAGTGATTGCAAGTTCGCATTACAGAAACAAAATTTGCATTACGATATAACAACAAGTACATTGGTGGAGTTATGTTCGCTGACATGATCTCTATTTGACTATTTGAAAAACTAATCCGAATAAATTGATTCGAGTGCACTCGCACTCATAATGTAATGACAACCATCAACTTCAAGTATTTTGCAAATATATTGCAGGTTATCATCACTATATACCCGTATCAACATCCAGGGGACTGGAGGCAAAACTGCAGGTCCACCTTAAAATCGAATTTTTAAAATTTCAAGGTGTTTCAAAAAATTACATCAAAAAATTCAAAATTTTTTTATCAAAACTGTACACTGTTGTATTTGCAATAAAATTATCTTTTCAAAAATGTATCACACGTCAATATACCTGTATACTTTAAAAGTTCCACGTCTTCAAACTTGTAAGTATTATAAGTCTACTCTTCTGATTTAAAATGTACACCAACTTCGGCTAAGATTTTTAATAGAAAATAAATTAAATCTTTTGACAAAATGGGCAGATTATGTAAATTTGGACATATTTTTATTAAAAAAATAGAACAAAAAGTATGTGCCAAATACATTAAATTTAGAATTTATCTACGCTCTTATACTAGCGGGAACCATTGTGCGGTGGTTTAATTCTCTAGCGTCGAAAATAAATGAAGGATTAAGCGGATGACAGCCAACTGTCTCTCTTTGTATGTTTCTCGAATATGTTGCTGAAAAATGGTTATAAACACGTATTTGTTCACATAATTTTTACAAAGATGTGGCAACATTATCACTGAGAAAATGAGAGAAAGATAGATCTTTTGAGAGAGACGCCAAAAAATTAAAATAAATTTTCTATCGGCGGCGAGACTCCATCCTCCTCCGCGGTTCGAGAGTCCAAACCCAACCAATCAAACACGCTGGCGGCGACGGCCAATGATTTCACATATATTTACTACGGGCAAAGCAAAAACCGCGGCGAATGGCGGCGGAGGCTGGAGTTTCGCCGCCGAAATAGAATTAATTTTAATTTCTTGGCGTCGCTCTCAGAATAACTCTCTTTCTCTCATTTTCTCACTGATAATGTTGCCACATCTTTGTAAAAACTATGTGAAAAAATACGTGTTTATACACATGTTTCAGCAACATATGTGAGAAAATTATCTGCAACATACAAAGAGAGAAAATTGGCCGTCATCCGCTGACTCCTTCATTTAGTTTCAACGCTAGAGAATTGAACCACCGCCGCCGCCAGCGTGTTTGTTTGGGTTTGGACTCTTAATGAGCCAGCGGAAGACGTCCAATAATCTATCTTTGGATGTTGCAGAGATTTTTCTCACATATCGATACCTTCATTCTAAACTATGCTAAGTGCAAAAACGTAGTTTTTCAGGAGAGGCGATCAAAGTTTGATGAATTTTTAAAATTTGTGTGGAATTCCTTTGTTTCCTTGTTGTTTTGTGAATAACTTTTGATTGGGTTTACGGATAGACACCAAATTTTGACTGAGTATAATTTGGAATATTTAGAAGTTAAAAATGCAATCTCCCTAAAAACATGCTAAGTCAACTTAGCATGTTTTAGAATGGAGGTATCGATATGGATGTGGCAACATTATCACTGAGAAAATGAGAGAGATATTTTAAGAGCGAAGCCAAGAAGTTATATTTTGGCGACGAGATTCCAACCTCCGCCGCGGTTTTTGGCTTGCCCATAGTAAAGATATGTAAAACCAGTAAGGAAAGGCTAAAGTCGGGCGGGGCCGACTATATAACACCCTACACCACTCTCGTAATATTGAATAACTCTGATATATAAATTTTGTAAATCATGTATAAATTGTTTACATAAATTTACTTTTGGGACATTTTATACTTAAATAATACCCTGTACCACAGTGTGGTGTAAGGTATAAAAACGATTGGATCT
The DNA here is from genome assembly GCA_963930755.1 of Eudasyphora cyanicolor. Taxonomy (NCBI): domain Eukaryota; kingdom Metazoa; phylum Arthropoda; class Insecta; order Diptera; family Muscidae; genus Eudasyphora; species Eudasyphora cyanicolor. The sequence continues at coordinate 101,539,712 of OZ005737.1, forward strand.
AAAGAGCCAAATCGGATGAAACATATATATGGGAGCTATAGCTAAATCTTTACCGATTTTCTTCAAATTCGGCAAAGTTGGTTCATGGATCAAGAAACTCTACCATTCTAAATTTCAAAACGATTGGATGTAAAATATAGCTTCTATAGAACTAAAGGGCTAAATAGGACGAAACATATATATGGGAGCTATAGCTAAATCTTAACCGGTTATCTTAAAATTCGGTAGTGTTGGTTCATGGAACTCTACCATTCTAAATTTCAAAATGATTGGATGTAAAATACAGCTTCTACAGGACTAAAGAGCAAAATCGGACGAAACATATATATGGGAGCTATAGTTAAATCTTAACCGATTTTATCCAAATTCGGCAATGTTGGTTCATGGATCAAGAAACTCTACCATTCTAAATTTCAAGACGATTGGATGTAAAGTACAGCTTCTATAGAACTAAAGGGCCAAATCGGACGAAACATATATATGGGAGCTATAGCTAAATCTTAACCGATTTTCTTCAAATTCGGTAGTGTTGGTTCATGGATCAAGAAACTCTACCCTTCTAAATTTCAAAACGATTGGATGTAAAATACAGCTTCTTCAGGACTAAAGAACAAAATCGGACGAAACATATATATGGGAGCTATAGCTAAATCTTAACCGATATTCTTAAAATTTGGTAGTGTTGGTTCATGGATCAAGAAACTCTACGATTCTAAATTTCAAAACGATTGGATGTAAAATATAGCTTCTATAGAACTAAAGGGCCAAATCGGACGAAACATATATATGGGAGCTATAGTTAAATCTTAACCGATTTTCTTCAAATTCGGCTATGTTGGTTCATGGATCAAGAAACTCTGTCATTCTAAATTTTAAAACAGCTTTTATCGGACTAAAGGGCCAAATCGGACGAAACATATATATGGGAGCTATAGCTAAATCTTAACCGATATTCTTCAAATTCGGTAGTGTTGGTTCATGGATCAAGAAACTCTACCATTCTAAATTTCAAAATGATTGGATTTAAAATACAGCTTCTATATGACTAAAGGTCCACATCGGACGAAACATATATATGGGAGCTATAGCTAAATCTTAACCGATTTTCTTCAAATTCAGCAATGTTGGTTCATGGATCAAGAAACTCTACCATTCTAATTTTCAAAACGATTGGATGTAAAATACAGCTTCTATAGGACTAAAGAGCCAAATCGGACGGAAGATATATATGGGAGCTATATCTAAATCTGAACCGATTTCAACCAAATTCAATAGCGATCTTAACAGCTGCGAAATACTCTAAACTGCAAAATTTCAGAACGATCGGAGTGAAATTGCGACCTGTAGTCGACGAACAACTTTACATGGACAGACGGACGGACGGACGGACATGCTTAAATCGACTCAGCTAGTGATTCTGAGTCGATCGGTATACTTTAAGGTGGGTCTAGCTGTGTTATTTTCAGGTGTTACAAACATCTGCCATGAAACAAACTTATAATACCCTGTACCACAGTGTGGTGTAGGGTATAATCATTGGCCGACGCCGCCAGCATGTTTGATTGGGTTTAGACTGTAACACATCCGTACTAAGCGAATAAAGTCTCCGAAGAAGGGTGTATAAGAGATTTCAGTGGTGTGCATACGCGACCGTTATTGATCATGCTAGGGAAGTTGAGACAATGCTGCGTACGTGAACATAATATGTGACGATCGTTTGCATCAAAAATATTTAGTTCTGTTTCATACTACACAGACCTCAAATTAGACAGATGTGCCGTCCGGACGAAACGTCAAAATCTATCAGTTATGAACGAATAGGAATGAAATGTCACACGCGAAAAAACACTTTTCCGCGAACATAGTACGAACTTTCTTTGCACTAATCAATTAATATTAATTTCTTAATTGTGACAATTACAAAAAATTCGGGAAAATCGGTCCGAAATCCGCGGAAAACCTCAGTCCTGCACGTTGAAATTTCTATTCGTTCGTAACTGACAACTTACTCGCCCTGGGATGACATATCTTATTATTCATTATTTTTGACACAGGCAATTGCATATTTAATTTTCTTTGAAATTTCATTACTTTCGTTGTTGTCAAAAATTAAAGGAAACAAAAATTAAAAGCATAATTTGACAAAAATAATATATTAAGGGAGTAACGTTAATTCGTGCAAAAAAAGGCACATTCTTGCGAATTTTTGTGACGACACAGTTAAAGTCACTTTGATTAAAACCAATGGTGTATTAAAGCAGGGCTGTGGAGTCGGGCTAAAGCTACTCGACTCCGACTCCCGGAGTCGAATTTTAAAATCATTCGACTCCGGCAGATAAATAACATAAATTTCTGAAATTATATTTCTACTAAGTTCGTCTTATTGAAAATATAACTTTGATAAAAAAAATACAAAAAAGTAGGTATTCAATACCAGTAATTAAATAAAATTGTATTATTTATTTATCAACGCTTGGCTTGCAAGTTGCAACTAATATGACAATTCTTTCAGCATAGAATCATGATAAAATTTTCATTAATCACTGCCACTGTTTTAATATACCGCAATTTTTTTAAATTATGTTCGCTTCAGGCAACCAGTTTATTCGTTAGTTATTATAACCTACACCACACTATGTAAACAAATACTACAGCTAAACCACCTTAAAATATACCGTCCTACTCCGAGTCACTAGCTGTCCGTCTGTTCATCTTAAGTTGTTCGTTAAGTACAGGTCGAAATTTCGTTACGATCCTGCTAAAATTTGGCAATATAAACTTTTCCACACAAGGGTGGAAACCTATTGGAATTGGTGAAAATCGGTTCAGATCGATATTGCCCCCATTATACATATTTATTATACCCTACACCACACTGTGGTACAGGGTATTATAAGTTTTTTTCACGGCAGATATTTGTAACACCTAAAAATAACACAGCTAGACCCACCTTAAAGTATACCGATCGACTCAGAATCACTAGCTGAGTCGATGTAAGCATGTCCGTCGACTACAGGTCGCAATTTCACTCCGATCGTTCTGAAATTTTGCAGTTTAGAGTATTTCGCGGCTGTTAAGATCGCTATTGAATTTGGTTGAAATCGGTTCAGATTTAGATATAGCTCCCATATATATCTTACGTCCGATTTGGCCCTTTAGTCCTATAGAAGCTGTATTTTACATCCAATCGTTTTGAAATTTAGAATGGTAGAGTTTCTTGATCCATGAACCAACATTGCCGAATTTGAAGAAAATCGGTTAAGATTTAGCTATAGCTCCCATATATATGTTTCGTCCGATTTGGCCCTTTAGTCCTATAGAAGCTGTATTTTACATCCGATCGTTTTGAAATTTAGAATGGTAGAGTTTCTTGATCCATGAACCAACATTGCCGAATTTTAAGAAAATCGGTTAAGATTTAGCTATAGCTCCCATATATATGTTTCGTCCGATTTTGCTCTTTAGTCCTGTAGAAGCTGTATTTTACTTCCAATCATTTTGAAATTTAGAATGGTAGAGTTTCTTGATCCATGAACCAACACTACCGAATGTGAAGAAAATCGGTTAAGATTTAGCTATAGCTCCCATATATATGTTTCGTCCGATTTTGCCATTTAGTCCTATAAAAGCTGTATTTTACATCCAATCGTTTTGAAATTTAGAATGGAAGAGTTTCTTGATCCATGAACCAACATTGCCGAATTTGAAGAAAATCGGTTAAGATTTAGCTATAGCTCCCATATATATGTTTCGTCCGATTTTGCTCTTTAGTCCTGAAGAAGCTGTATTTTACATCCAATCATTTTGAAATTTAGAATGGTAGAGTTTCTTGATCCATGAACCACACTACCGAATTTGAAGAAAATCGGTTAAGATTTAGCTATAGCTCCCATATATATGTTTCGTCCGATTTGGCCCTTTAGTTCTATAGAAGCTGTATTTTACATCCAATCGTTTTGAAATTTAGAATGGTAGAGTTTATTGTTCCATGAACCAACACTACCGAATTTGAAGAAAATCGGTTAAGATTTAGCTATAGCTCCCATATACATGTTTCGTCCGATTTGGCCCTTTAGTCCTGTAGAAGCTGTATTTTACATTCAATCATTTTGAAATTTAGAATGGTAGAGTTTCTTGATCCATGAACCAACACTGCCGAATTTGAAGAAAATCGGTTAAGATTAAGCTATAGCTCCCATATATATGTTTCGTCCGATTTAGCCCTTTAGTCCCATAAAAGCTGTATTTTACATCCAATCGTTTTGAAATTTAGAATGGTAGAGTTTCTTGATCCATGAACCAACACTACCGAATTTGAAGAAAATCGGTTAAGATTTAGCTATAGCTCCCCTATATATGTTTCGTCCGATATGGCCCTTTAGTTCTATAGAAGCTATATTTTACATCCAATCGTTTTGAAATTTAGAATGGTAGAGTTTCTTGATTCATGAACCAACATTGCCGAATTTGAAGAAAATCGGTAAAGATTTAGCTATAGCTCCCATATATATGTTTCATCCGATTTGGCTCTTTAGATCCAATCGTTTTTATACCCTACACCACACTGTGGTACAGGGTATTATTTAAGTATAAAATGTCCCAAAAGTAAATTTATGTAAACAATTTATACATGAATTACAAAATTTATATATCAGAGTTATTCAATATTACGAGAGTGGTGTAGGGTATTATATAGTCGGCACCGCCCGACTTTAGCCTTTCCTTACTGGTTTTAAAATTTAGTAGGGTAGAATTTATTTATCCAAGAACGCTATTGTCGAATTTTAACAAATTCTGTATAGATTTAGATTTACAAGGTATTATCTCAATATAATATAATATAATTACTTGCAACATTTGAGCTTATTCTGCTCGGACTTTCATTGTACTCACTTAGGAATAGTGTATAGTCTTGCAAAAATACTTATTTTGTTAGCTAAATATACGGTGATCCATTTCGAGGTTCCCTACTTTTTTAAAGAAAAAAAACACAGAAAATTCAAATTGAATGGGGAATGTTTATTATCATTTGAAAGTACATTCTTTGGCATTTATTTTTTGAAGATTATGTATATCAAATGTTGGCCGCGGCTACGTCTCAGACGTAGCCGCTATCGTAAAATAGTAATAATTGAAATCGTATAATCTTGGATCAAAATAAATTACTTGGAGGATTGACAACTAATGATGGCTTAGAATACTTAGAAAATTTAAATGATTGATTCAAAACGGAAGTTAATATGATATGGGAGGTACCATTTTAAAACAAGGAAAACTTAAAACTGAAGATCGAAAAAGTCAGTAAATGTTTTAAATTTTTTTTAAATAAAATATATTTGGAGAAATTCCTAAACAATAATTTTATTGGTATTAAAACAGATATTTTAGTTGAGAAATTTAGTTTGCAAATAAATTTTGTTGTAATATATTAATATATGCGTTCCAAATATATTTTATTGATTTTCAAATAAAATGTATTTGCTCAGAAATATATAATATTTACAAATTTGTGTTCCAAATACATTTTCTTTCGATTTACACATATCAAAAAAGGCGATTTTGCCTCGTGTTTAAATATGTCTTTAGAAACAGTGGTTAAGTAACAGTCATTAAACAAATTGAGAAAAGTAGATTTAAAAAAAAATACTGCGACTAAAAAAAATATTTTATTTTAGTTTTTAAAAGTTTGCATCCTAGCGAAGAAAATAATGCCTATTTGAAAAAAATCTATGGATAAATGTAGAAATTAAAGCTCTTTTGGTAGAGGTAAGAGAATTTCAAAAAATCTGTTTTTAATTTCTGTTTAAATTGCGATTTTATTTATTACTTTTATTTATATTATGTTCATTTGAGTTTATTTCCATGTACAAGTTTCATTAGAAGTAATTGTGATTTCTTTGTTGACGTTCGTAGAATTCGGAATCGGTTTCTCTAATGAGGAACCAAATATAATCTCCCATCATTCTTTCATCCCAGTGCCCTTGGTAACGCCGCTCGATGGACTTAATTTCTTGATCTTTCGTCATGTTCGTCATTTACATCGACAAGATTCTCCTGGAAAAAGTTTAAATGAGAATGAAAGAAATGAATTTTGAGGGAAATATTTACACCTGTTGGAATACATAAAGCAAAACATAAGTTAGAAAAATACCTACATATCGATACCTCCATTCTAAACTATGCTAAGTGCAAAAAGGTAGTTTTTCAGGAGAAGTGATCAAAGTTTGATACAATTTTTAAATTTGTGTGGAATTCCTTTATAATGCAAATCGAATGACCTGTACTGTATTGTGAGTAACTCTTGATTGGGTTGACGGATAAACACCAAATTTTGACTGAATATAATTTGGAATATTTAGAAATTAAAAATGCAATCTCCCTTAAATTATGCTAAGTCGACTTAGCATGTCTTAGAATGGAGGTATCGATATGTTATATACATAAATATAGACAAATATATTTCTTACCAATTTTTTCATAATTTTTTAACAAATCATTAATCATTGCTTCATTTTGTGGGCTTTTATTGTATCCAAGGAAATTTGAAACTACAAGCTCCATGCTGCAATTTCATCCGACGTCAAATATGATTCGAAATTTACATCTTTCATCAGTTTCCTTATTTTAGGCCCATCAAAAACGCCTTCTTCGTTTTTTGAAAAAAAAAGACTTTTAAATAAACTTTTTAAATATGAGAGTGAATTGCCATCTTTCCTTAAGGCTTTTACCACATTTTTAAAGAGCCCCAGCTTAATATGCAGTGGTGGCAAAATAATGTTTTCTTTTTGGACGAGAAGTGTTTATTTTATGTTGTTTTCACCCAATGTAATGTGTTTTCTTGTTGGCCATCTATTTCTCTGTAATGGTGTTCGCGAGCACGGCTATCCCAGAGGCATAAAAAACAGGAATAGGTTTCATATCCGCCTTGCATTCCACATAACATCCCAACTACTTTTAAATCGCAACAAATTTTCCAGTCATGTTGTTCATAACGGGAGATGCAAGTAGAGATACATTTTTCAATAGCCCTTTTTTGACAGATCACGTGTCATTCGTGTCATATTATTTTTATTAAGTATTATTTGGCATTTCATCATGGAAAGACTTACGCCTGAACAACGTTTACAAACCGTTCAATTTTGCGGTTGAGACCCAGCATTCATTATTGGATAACATTCGACCGAATAGACCAGCACGCAGTGAAGAAAATGTAACGGCCGTAGCTGAGAGTGTACACGAAGGCCGCGGAGTTTCGATTCGGCTCCGTTCACAGCAACTCGGAATGACGTATGGAACGACTTGGAGCATTTTACGGCGAGATCTTAAATTGAAAGCATACAAAATACAGCTTGTGCAAGAACTGAAGCCGCCCGACCTTCCCAAGCGACATCGCTTCGCTCTATGGGCTCTTGAAAAGTTCCAAGAAGATCCGAATGTTCAGCGATGAGCCCCATTTCTGGCTCAATGGGTATGTAAACAAGCAAAATTGCCGCATTTGGGACGAAGAGAAACCTGAAGACATTCAAGAGCTGCCACTTCATCCAGAAAAAACATCGGTTTGGTGTGGTTTGTGGGCCGGTGGAATCATCGGTCCATATTTCTTCAAAAATGATGCCGGTGAGAACGTAACCGCCAATGGCGATGCCTGAAATTTAAGCTCGTGATCTCGGCGACATTTGGTTTCAACAAGACGGCGCCACTTCCCACACATCGCATCGCATCACTTCGGTGAGCAGATAGTTTCACGTTTTGGGCCGGTCGATTGGCCACCAAGATCGTGTGATATCACACCGTTAGACTTTTTCCTGTGGGGATATATAAAGTCTAAAGTTTATGCGGACAACCCCGCTTCGATTCAGGCCTTGGATCAAAACATCACGCGTGTCATTCGCCAGTTACCAGTCGAAACGCTCGAACGAATCATCGAAAATTGGACTCAACGGATGGACCATCTGAGACGTTGCCGCGGCCAATATTTGATAGACATAATCTTCAAAAAATAAATGCCAAAGAATGTTCTTTCAAATGATAATAAACATTCCCCATTCAATTTGTATTTTCTGTGTTTTTTCTTTAAAAAAATAGGAAACCTCGAAAAGGATCACGCTTTATTATACCCTACACCACACTGTGATACAGGGGCCTTCGGTAGCTTAGTGGTTAGTGCGTTAGACTTGGATCCCGAAGGTGCTGGGTTCAACTCCCAGCCATGGCACCGGAAAAATTTAACATCAGCATTTCATGTTTTCATCATAATTCGAGTTTCTGCAGCTAAAAATAAAAAAAAAAGGCTAAAGTCGGGCGGGGCCGACTATATAACACCCTACACCACTCTCGTAATATTGAATAACTCTGAAATATAAATTTTGTAATTCATGTATAAATTGTTTACATAAATTTACTTTTGGGACATTTTATACTTAAATAATACCCTGTACCACAGTGTGGTGTAGGGTATAAAAACGATTGGATCTAAAGAGCCAAATCGGATGAAACATATATATGGGAGCTATAGCTAAATCTTTACCGATTTTCTTCAAATTCGGCAATGTTGGTTCATGGATCAAGAAACTCTACCATTCTAAATTTCAAAACGATTGGATGTAAAATACAGCTTCTATAGGACTAAAGGGCCAAATCCGACGAAACATATATATGGGAGCTATAGCTAAATCTCAACCGATTTTCTTCAAATTCGGCTATGTTGGTTCATGGATCAAGAAACTCTACCATTCTAAATTTTAAAACGATTGGATGTAAAATACAGCTTTTATCGGACTAAAGGGCCAAATCGGACGAAACATATATATGGGAGCTATAGCTAAATCTTAACCGATATTCTTCAAATTCGGTAGTGTTGGTTCATGGATCAAGAAACTCTACCATTCTAAATTTCAAAATGATTGGATGTAAAATACAACTTCTATAGGACTAAAGGTCCAAATCGGACGAAACATATATATGGGAGCTATAGCTAAATCTTAACCGATTTTCTTCAAATTCGGCAATGTTGGTTCATGGATCAAGAAACTCTACCATTCTAAATTTCAAAACGATTGGATGTAAAATACAGCTGCGAAATACTCTAAACTGCAAAATTTCAGAACGATCGGAGTGAAATTGCGACCTGTAGTCGACGAACAACTTTACATGGACAGACGGACGGACGGACGAACATGATTAAATCGATTCAGCTAGTGATTCTGAGTCGATCGGTATACTTTAAGGTGGGTCTAGCTGTGTTATTTTCAGGTGTTACAAACATCTGCCATGAAACAAACTTATAATACCCTGTACCACAGTGTGGTGTAGGGTATAACCAGTAAGGAAAGGCTAAAGTCGGGCGGTGCCGACTATATAATACCCTACACCACTCTCGTATTATTGAATAACTCTGATATATAAATTTTGTAATTCATGTATAAATTGTTTACATAAATTTACTTTTGGGACATTTTATACTTAAATAATACCCTGTACCACAGTGTGGTGTAGGGTATAAAAACGATTGGATCTAAAGAGCCAAATCGGATGAAACATATATATGGGAGCTATAGCTAAATCTTTACCGATTTTCTTCAAATTCGGCAATGTTGGTCCATGGATCAAGAAACTCTACCATTCTAAATTTCAAAACGATTGGATGTAAAATACAGCTTTTATAGGACTAAATGGATAAATCGGACGAAACATATATATGGGAGCTATAGCTAAATCTTAACCGATTTTCTTCAAATTCGGTAGTGTTGGTTCATGGATCATGAAACTCTACCATTCTAAATTTCAAAATGATTGGATGTAAAATACAGCTTCTACAGGACTAAAGAGCAAAATCGGACGAAATATATATATGGGAGCTATAGCTAAATCTTAATTGATTTTCTTCAAATTCGGCAATGTTGGTTTATGGATCAAGAAACTCTACCATTCTAAATTTCAAAACGATCGGATGTAAAATACTTCTTCTAGAGGACTAAAGGGCCAAAATGGACGAAACATATATATGGGAGCTATAGCTAAATCTTAACCGATTTTCTTCAAATTCGGTAGTGTTGGTTCATGGATCAAGAAACTCTACCATTCTAAATTTCAAAATGATTGGATGTAAAATACAGCTTCTACAGGACTAAAGAGCAAAATCGGACGATACATATATATGGGAGCTATAGCTAAATCTTAACCGATTTTCTTCAAATTCGGCAATGTTGGTTCATGGATCAAGAAACTCTACCATTCTAAATTTCAAAACGATTGGATGTAAAATACAGCTTTTATAGGACTAAATGGCCAAATCGGAAGAAACATATATATGGGAGCTATAGCTAAATCTTAACCGATTTTCTTCAAATTCGGTAGTGTTGGTTCATGAATCAAGAAACTCTACCATTCTAAATTTCAAAATGATTGGATGTAAAATACAGCTTCTACAGGACTAAAGAGCAAAATATTTAATAGACATAATCTTCAAAAAATAAATGCCAAAGAATGTTCTTTCAAATGATAATAAACATTCCCCATTCAATTTGTATTTTCTGTGTTTTTTCTTTAAAAAAATAGGAAACCTCGAAAAGGATCACGCTTTATTATACCCTACACCACACTGTGATACAGGGGCCTTCGGTAGCTTAGTGGTTAGTGCGTTAGACTTGGATCCCGAAGGTGCTGGGTTCAACTCCCAGCCATGGCACCGGAAAAATTTAACATCAGCATTTCATGTTTTCATCATTGTTTAGCATTGTGCTAAACCCTTGAGCAGAACTGTCCATCAATTGAGTGTTTTTTAAAGTAAGCAGAGATGCACCTAACTGAGCCTATGTGCGAAAGCACATACGCACACACACACAAACATCCAACGGCGGTTAGGTGCATGCTCTTCTCACTTTGTTATTGTTATTTGCTTGAATGTCGCTGGCAGCCTTGCAGGCGAAGTTACCAGCGACATTCAACAAACAAGAAACATTCTTTCCGAACGAACCTTCAACCAACGAACACTCGAACCCTCCCGTGAACAGTGAAAATAGTTAAGTGAATTCTGTGAAACACTTGTGTTTTTTTTACTTAATTCTAAAATTATTTATATCTAAATCTAATTAAAAACTACATAAAACTTAAATCTATTTAAAAGAGACAAATACATTGAACATTGAATTAAAATTACACATTGTACAAAAATCTAAACAAAGTGAACAATCATAAATAAAACCAAAACATTGAAATTTGAAAACATTATACAAAACAAAAACACACATTCTTTTACTTACACCAAACAGACAAACAAACACTCGTAAGTAAACATATGGTCCATGCGAGCCGGATCAAGTGAAAAAAGTGCTAACTACAAAAAAGTAAAAAATCAGAAAAAAAGTGCTAACTACAAAAAAGTAAAAAATCAGAAAAAAGTGCAAACTACAAAAACATTGTGAGCTTTAAAAAAAGCAAAATCAATTAACAAAAAACGGTGGAACGGTACGCGCAAAAAAAAACAACAACATATAATTTGAAACAAAAAAGACTTTTACAAAAAAAACCAGGTACCGTTGTAACGGTACAAGTAAGCAGCCAGCAACCAAATCAAGAGGACGGACACACAGCCAGCAGCCAAATCCAGAGGACGGACACACCACACACACACATACACACACACAACAATCCACATCAAAGTTTGTATATACAAACTTCAAGGTGAGTACCCGTGTAATTTTGTATATACATGACAAACGAGGAATACTGGGTGCAGCATTAAATCTGGTTGCCGTCTGACCCTGTATCCCCCGTTCGATTTGGAAAAAGTTTGACTCTGGAATTTTAAATACATATACCCATAATCATTTGACCCAATTGAGTTCAAAAACTGTAAATTCGGACGGACAAATCCGTTATTTAAAGACCCGTTATTCTCAAATTTCCACCAAATTCACAAAATCAACGTCTCCTTTATTCAGCATTAAATTGTTTGCCTCAAGATCGCCATCAAAATTGAAGATACATGGAAAAACAACTTGAAAGGGAAACAAAAAATATTCAATTTTCAACATTTTTTTCTCACATACATGTGTGCTAGGAGTTAAAAAGCACGGCAATCGCTTTTAAAAATCAAACTGGAAAGGAAATCTGCAATTTTTTTCAAAAAAGTTCCAACGCGAAAACTCCCGACTAGACCCCTCGTACCACTATACAACAACAACAACAATACGTGTCTGTGAGAGGAAAAATAGCGGATTTTTTCTCCTTCCTTTTTGGTTGCGATTTGGGACGGACAGAAGTTCAACGTTCTGCTTTTTTTTTGTGGAAGACAAAAACGAATCAGAATAAATAGAAAAGGTTTTCGCAATAACATAAAGAACTGAGAAAGGAAAATAGATTTTGAGAGGGGGAACAATAGAAGGGAACCAAGTCGGCATTATTGGAATTATTATTTTTTCATGATTTTGGAAATTTATACCTGTTGATAAAAATTAAATTTGTGCAATAATTTGGAAATTACATCTGCCTACAAAAATTAAATTTACGAGGATTTTTGGAATTTACACCAGCATACAAAAATTTAAATTTATGAGAATTTTTGGAATTTACACCAGCATACAAAAAATTAAATTTGTGAGATTTTTTGGAAATTACACCTACATACAAAAAATTAAATTTGTGCAATTTTTTGGAAATTACATCTGCCTACAAAAATTAAATTTATGAGAAATTTTGGAATATACACCTGTTACAAAAATTTAATTTGTGTTAATTTTTTGGATTGACCCTTGCCTACAGAATTTACATTCAGTATAATTTGTGGAAATTACCCTTGCTTACAAAAATTGAAATAGTGCTAATTTTGAAATTTTCACTTGTCTACAAAAATTTATTAAGTGGTAATTTTGCAATTTACACTTTACTACGAAAATAAATTTAGTCCAAAAAATTTATTAAGTGATAATTTTGCAAATTACCCTTTACTACGAAAATAAATTTAGTGCAAAAAATTTATTAAGTGGTAATTTTGCAATTTACACTTTACTACGAAAAATAAATTTTGCCCAAGAAAATTTTAAGACTCATTCTCGTTCGCAACCTTTGGAATTTATTGCTGCTTTATACAAATTTGACCCACTTTCGTCAAATTTATTCTTGTTCGAAAATTTTTGAAATTTGCTGCTATTTTTATACGAGTTTGACGCGGTTCGTCAAATTTATTATTGAAAATAATTGGTTTCGTGTCCGGGCTCTTGGAAAACAACAAAAAAAAATATAAATTGGCAATTTCAGAGAAAAATTTTATATTTTTCATCTGCAAATTGGCCTAAGACCCACCCTCGTTCGGAAGCTTCTTGAAATTTGTTGCTGTTTGAACAAATTTGACGCACTTTCGTCAAATTTATATTTGTACTTGTTCGAAAATTTTTTAAATTTGCTGCTATTTTTATACGAGTTTGACGCGGTTCGTCAAATTTATTATTGAAAATAATTGGTTTCGTGTCCGGGCTCTTGGAAAACAACAAAAAAAAATATAAATTGGCAATTTCAGAGAAAAATTGTATATTTTCCTTCTGCAAATTGGCCTAAGACCCACCCTCGTTCGGAACCTTCTTGAAATTTGTTGCTGTTTGAACAAATTTGACGCACTTTCGTAAAATTTATATTTATACTTGTTCGAAAATTTTTGAAATTTGCTGCTATTTTTATACGAGTTTGACGCGGTTCGTCAAATTTATTATTGAAAATAATTGGTTTTGTGTCCGGGCTCTTGGAAAACAAAAAAAAAAATATAAATTGGCAATTTCAGAGAAAAATTGTATATTTTTCATCTGCAAATTGGCCTAAGACCCACCCTCGTTCGGAACTTTCTTGAAATTTGTTGCTGTTTGAACAAATTTGACGCACTTTCGTCAAATTTATATTTGTACTTGTTCGAAATTTTTTGAAATTTGCTGCTATTTTTATACGAATTTGACGTGGTTCGTCAAATTTAGTATTGGAAATAATTGTTTTCGTGTTCGGGCTCTTGGAATAAAACAACAAAAAATTATAAATTGGCAATTTCAGAGAAAAATTTTATATTTTCATCTGCAAATTGGCCTAAGACCCACCCTCGTTTCGACATTCTAAAAAGATTGAATTTGTAAAATTTACGCTTACTCTAATTTGGAAAATTTGGTATAAGGCACATCAAAAAAGATAGAGTTCTTTTTTGCATTTGGGGCCTAGAATCCAATTATAAAACTTGATCCTTCATTCAAAACCGTCTTACCTTTTTTGGCTGGAACAAAAATTTTAATAAGACGTTAAAAGTTGATCTAACGATGGACAAGGTTAAATGCGATAAATTTGCCAATTGTGTAAACGATCTCACCGACTTCGAAAATGTCTACTCTGTTGAAAGCACCGAGGACAACATACATTCATTGGAGATATCGCGAGTGAAACTGAATTCGCTCTGGGATCAAGTAAAAAGAGCCTATTTGGATTGTCGAGATCATGTACCAACAGGCGAGGAAAAGCCTATTGATAAATCGAAGCTGCGAACACACTATAAGGATGCCCTTACAAGCTACAAACGAGTTTTGAGTGCTTTGAATGCTGACATTTGGAGCCTTTCGGAGCAACAAACACCCAAACTGTCGCCCAGGGATTCAGAGAAGAAAGAAGAGATATCCGAGGCAAACTTCACTCCAATTTCGAGATTACCACCGTGCGACACTGACACTTTTAAAGGAGGATACAATGCGTGGCCACCGTTCCGCGATCTCTTTTCTGCGATATACATAAAAAATTCAAAACTAAGTAATGTGGAAAAACTCTTTCATTTGACTCAGAAGACAGCAGGTGAGGCACGAGAAATAATCAGCAATGTTCCTTTAACAAATGATGGGTTTGAGTTGGCCTGGACGAATCTGATAGATCGATACGAGAATAAACGGATGCAAGTCAATGAGCAGCTGAAGATCCTTTTCAATTTGCCGAATGTGACCTCTGATTCGAGTTCATCAATCCAGAAATTACAACGTACAGTAAATAGCTGCATCAAAATTCTGGAAACTTTGAAGATAGCTGTAAAGGTTTGGGACCCGATCTTGATATACTTAAGTTCTGCAAAGCTGCCGCGATCCTTTCTGGAAGATTTCGAAAACTCACTGGAGGATTGTACTAAACTTCCCACTTGGACGGAGTTTGATAATTTTTTGACTCATAAATTTAAGACACTAGAATCCGTTGGAAATATCCGACCATCCACTTCAAAAAATAATTATAATAAACACGATTTAAATAAAAAAGAAAGATACCTTAATTCATTTCAAACAAATATTTCACAAAAGGCACAATTTGCGGGAAATAAAAATAGATTTAACACTAAGTCACAAACAGGGAGTAAATTTCAAACTGAACAATGTTGTCCACTTTGCAAGTCGAATCATTTTATTCGTGATTGCAAACAATTCTTAGAAAAAAGCGTGAATGATAGAATTCACATAGTAAAAATTTCGAACTTATGTTATAATTGTCTCTCCTCAAATCACGGAGTGAGAGAGTGCAAAAGCTAATTTAGTTGCAGGGATTGTAATTTACGGCATCATTCCCTGCTCCACAAGGGTAATGAGACCCAAACATGTAGTCAAGACCCAGCGAGAGATGAGACACGCCCTAGTACTAGTGCCGCAGCTCTAACTACTCGTATACAGTCCACACAAAACTTAGAACCAACAAACGTTACCACATTTTCACTGCCATGATACAAATTGAAGCTCATGGGCAGCTTTATGATGCCAGGGCCATCATTGACCCTGGATCACAGTCAACCTTTATATCGGAAAAACTCAAAAACCGTTTGAATCTTCCAACAAAACGAAACCTAGTTCATGTTAGAGGCCTTAGTCAAATAGTATCGGAAACATCTACGAAATCTTGTCTCTTCAACATACGTTCGCGATTAGACCCTAGTTTTGAATTAGAAGTTTGGGCGCCAGTCTTGAAGACGCTGCCTTCTAATTTACCGCCACATACCTTGGATAGAACCCAACTTAGAGATGCTGCTAACTTTGAATTAGCAGACCCAAGATTTTACGCAAGTCAACCGGTAGACTTATTGATTGGAATGGACATAGGACCTTGCATTTTTACCACTGGAGTCCCAATGAAGTCAATTGGGACACTTCTAGCACAAAGAACAGTATTCGGATGGATTATTGGAGGACCAATAGAACAAGGGACTCAAAAGGATCACCGAATTTCGTTATATAATACAATTTCCATTGAAGAAATACTTACACGTTTTTGGGAGGTGGAAGAGACCCCAAAAAAGATTTTGCGGTCAGAAGAAGACTCTTTTTGTGAACAAAATTTCAAAGAAACTACTCGACGAAATCGAGACGGTAGATATATTGTGACCCTACCCTTAAAAAATTGTGAGGAATTAGGAAATTCTAGAAATATTGCATTGGCTCAATTTCATCGAATGGAAAGGAAATTGTTAAAAACGCCAGAAATCAAAGAACAATACGACAAGTCTATTTTAGAATATCTGGAATTAGGGCACATGAGGAAAATTTCACAGCACGAGATTTTTAAAACCCCACATTATTATGCACCATGCAGTCATTAAGCCTGATAGATTAACCACCAAACTTCGAGTAGTTTTCAACGCGTCAAGCCCAACGTCCAATAAAAGAAGTCTTAATGACAATTTGTATGCAGGACCCATTTTACAACAAGATCTTGTTTTACAAATTCAAAAATGGAGATTTTTTAAATACGTTTTTAACGCTGATGTCACAAAAATGTATAGACAGATTTTATTGGATCCAAACCAAACGCAGTACCAGCGAATTCTCTTTAGAAAATCTCAGAATAAGCCCATAGAAGATTTCGAGTTGTTAACAGTCACATTTGGAGTAAATTGTGCTCCTTTTTTAGCTCTTCGAACACTTCTTCAACTTGCGGAAGATGTGAAAGATACTTACCCCCTAGCATCAAATATTATTCGACAAAATTTGTATGTTGATGACGTATTATCAGGGGGACACACAATAGAGGAAGCCATTATATCTCGAGCAGAATAAATAGCGGCGTTAGACTCTGCAGGATTTCAGCTCATGAAATGGACGTCAAACGAACCCCAAATTATTAAAGATTTACCCCCTGAGAGATTACTTCCAGTAAATTGGCTAGACCTTTCAGAAGACACGTCCACAAAAACATTGGGATTGAGATGGAATATTTCAGGGGATTATTTCACTTTTACACCACCGTCCATAGACAATAAAACTTCGTATACAAAACGCGAGGTTTTATCAACAATTGCAAAATTATTCGACCCTTGCGGGTGGTTAGCCCCAATAATAGTCGTTGCCAAGTTAATCATGCAACAAGTCTGGTTAGACAAAATAGATTGGGATGACCCACTCAAAACTATAACTTTGATGAATTGGCAAAACTTTGTCAAAAATTCCACTGCAATCGAAAATATAAAAATTCCACGGTGGATTCAATTTGAACCGACCTGTCATATATAAATTCATGGCTTCTGTGACGCGTCAGAAAGCGCATATGCTGCGTGTTTATATGTCCGTGTGGAACATACCAATAGTAACACAGATACTTTTCTGTTAGCCGCAAAAACACGCGTTGCTCCGATTAAAAAGATTTCATTACCCAGACTCGAATTATGTGGGGCTGTTCTGCTTTCCAAGTTAGCCTCCTCCACAATATCCAATCTTCAGCCTTACAATATACCCACTCAATACTGGACCGACTCAACCATAGTTTTGGCCTGGCTTCGGAAACCCCCATGTTCTTGGAATACATTCGTTGGAAATCGAGTATCCGAAATTTTGGAGAATGTAGGTAATGAAAACTGGCGCCACGTGGACTCTGAAGATAATCCAGCCGACACTGCAAGTCGAGGAGGCTCACCAGAGGATTTAAAACCACATCAACTATGGTGGCATGGCCCACAGTGGTTAAAATTACCCAGGAGTAGATGGCCGGCCGCGGATGTTGGAGAAGACACGAGTCTAGAAGCAAAGGCAGTCAAAGTTTTCGCAACAGCAATCTTTGAAGATCCCGTAGAACGTTTTTCCTCTTTACCACGAGCTTATAAGGTCTTGGCTTATGTTTTGCGTTTTTGGAGAAACACTGGGACCAATCGTACCCATTTAAGAAGGCAATCTTTAGAAATTACGGCAGACGAAATTCATGACGTGAAGAGGCGACTCATCGTATCGACTCAGAAGCATTTCTTTGCCGCCGAATATCACTCTTTGCAACAAAAAACGAGAATATCCCCAAATAGTACACTTTTGTCACTCAATCCGTTCTTAGACTCGAAGGGAGTAATCAGAGCCAACGGTCGACTTGTTCAATCCCCAGTTTTAATTTACAATGAACGGCATCCTATTCTTCTTCCTTATAGCGCTAAACTGACTCAGTTACTAGTTGAATTCACCCATAAAATAACTATTCATGGAGGGAATCAACTTATGACCCGAGTCTTACGATCTGAATTCTGGATATTTAGATTAAAACCTTTAGTAAAAAAAGTCATTCACAACTGTAGAATTTGCATTTTATACAAACAACACACTCAAAACCAAATTATGGCATCGCTACCTCCAGAACGTACTTTGCTTACCAGACCCTTCAACAATACCGGGGTCGACTTTGCAGGTCCTTTCAATCTAAAAAGCTTTACTGGAAGAGCGTGTCTTATAACCAAAGGATATGTATGCGTTTTTGTGTGTTTTGCGACAAAAGCGATACATTTGGAAGTCACAAGTGACTTATCGACACAATCTTTTCTCGCAGCCTTCTCACGGTTTATAGGTCGTCGCGGTTGTCCCTCTTGTATGTTCTCAGACAACGGTACAAACTTTGTAGGAGCCGCAGAACTTTTAAGGAAAGATCGACTCGAGTTTCTAAAAACCCTTAGATCGTCTCTAGTTCAACAAAATGCTCATCAAAATCTTAATTGGAAGTTTATACCCCCAGGCGCTCCTCACATGGGAGGTCTATGGGAGGCAGGAGTTAAATCCTTTAAGACACATTTGCGAAAGGTCATTCCAAAAATGAACTTTACGTTTGAGGAATTCTCGACAATATTAATTCGTATTGAGGCTTGTTTAAATTCTCGACCATTAAGTTCAGCTAGTAATGACCCTAATGACTTTTCCCCACTAACTCCAGGCCATTTTTTGATTGGTAGTTCCATGCTTGCACCGGCAGAACCCGACATATCTGACCAGGATGTAACCCTAGATGGATGTAACCCTAGATGGAAACGTCTCAAAATCATTTCACAATATTTTTGTCAAAGGTGGAAGTTAGAGTACCTTAAAGATCTGCACAGACGTAATAAACTGCAAGTGGCATTGTTAACCGACCCATAACTAAAATTGTCGAACTTTTTTGCGACTGACTAGTCGTGTATATCATAATCAAAAAACATAGTACTCGCAAATATTTATTTACAGAAATGGCCGCTTACCTACCCTCACAAGATTGGCGCGATGAGGAGGGCCCCAACCAACGACCCAACGGGAGACCCGGTCAGCGACGTCCCCAGGCTGATGAGAGAAGCCGATCCGCCTCTAGACCCGGACGACAAGCGGAAGGACGAGGGCGTCCAGGTGCGTGGCAATATTCCTGTGGTATTTGTCAGGAGGACCACGCAATAAGCTCCTGTCGACGATTCCGCGATCAAACCTCCGCGCAACGATATGAAACGGTGGAGCGTAGAGGTTATTGCCGGAATTGTTTGGCCAGGAGCCATTTAGCGCCGGACTGCCCAAGTCTGAATGGTTGCCGACGATGCGACCACCGTCACCATACCCTTCTCCACGGCGCTCCACAGTTGGACAACTCGCTGCAAAGGCCTCCGGTGGTCACAATCCCGTACAAATGGGACCTAGTATTTGTACCGACCGCTATGGTAAAGATTATACGAGATGGTGTAGACTCGTATGCCCTTGTGAGAGCCCTGGTCAGCCAATCAGCCACAATGTCAAGGATGGGCTATTCAACTTTTCGGCGACTGGGGCTCCGCTCATTTCTTCATCAGCCCAGCGCTTTACGAGATTCAAGATTATGGCTCGTCAAACCAACAGCACTTGGGCACTCAAAGTGAATGCCCTGATTACAGACGAGTTGCCCACAAGACCCTATTCCGACCCACTGATTGAAGACCCGACCCGCAACTTTGCCGAAAGCGCCATAGCAGACCCAGACCCTCGAAGCAACACTCCTATCGATGTTGAACTTGGTGCCGACACATTTTCCGCCCTTCGACGAGAAGGATGCAGTTTCGCTGGCGTAGGTGACGTCCATGCCCATAAAACGGCCTTGGGCTACACGTTTTCGGGTCCAATACGCAACCTACCTAGAAATTAAGTAGACTAAGTATCACATGTCACGGGGGGGGGGCAGAATGTTTAGCATTGTGCTAAACCCTTGAGCAGAACTGTCCATCAATTGAGTGTTTTTTAAAGTAAGCAGAGATGCACCTAACTGAGCCTATGTGCGAAAGCACATACGCACACACACACAAACATCCAACGGCGGTTAGGTGCATGCTCTTCTCACTTTGTTATTGTTATTTGCTTGAATGTCGCTGGCAGCCTTGCAGGCGAAGTTACCAGCGACATTCAACAAACAAGAAACATTCTTTCCGAACGAACCTTCAACCAACGAACACTCGAACCCTCCCGTGAACAGTGAAAATAGTTAAGTGAATTCTGTGAAACACTTGTGTTTTTTTTTTACTTAATTCTAAAATTATTTATATCTAAATCTAATTAAAAACTACATAAAACTTAAATCTATTTAAAAGAGACAAATACATTGAACATTGAATTAAAATTACACATTGTACAAAAATCTAAACAAAGTGAACAATCATAAATAAAACCAAAACATTGAAATTTGAAAACATTATACAAAACAAAAACACACATTCTTTTACTTACACCAAACAGACAAACAAACACTCGTAAGTAAACAATCATAATTCGAGTTTCTGCAGCTAAAAATAAAAAAAAAACAGTAAGGAAAGGCTAAAGTCGGGCGGGGCCGACTATATAACACCCTACACCACTCTCGTAATATTGAATAACTCTGATATATAAATTTTGTAATTCATGTATAAATTGTTTACATAAATTTACTTTTGGGCCATTTTATACTTAAATAATACCCTGTACCACAGTGTGGTGTAGGGTATAAAAACGATTGGATCTAAAGAGCCAAATCGGATGAAACATATATATGGGAGCTATAGCTAAATCTTTACCGATTTTCTTCAAATTCGGCAATGTTGGTTCATGGATCATGAAACTCTACCATTCTAAATTTCAAAACGATTGGATGTAAAATATAGCTTCTATAGAACTAAAGGGCTAAATCGGACGAAACACATATATGGGAGCTATAGCTAAATCTTAACCGATTATCTTCAAATTCGGTAGTGTTGGTTCATGGATCAAGAAACTCTACCATTCTAAATTTCAAAATGATTGGATGTAAAATACAGCTTCTACAGGACTGAAGAGCAAAATCGGACGAAACATATATATGGGAGCTATAGTTAAATCTTAACCGATTTTATCCAAATTCGGCAATGTTGGTTCATGGATCAAGAAACTCTACCATTCTAAATTTCAAGACGATTGGATGTAAAGTACAGCTTCTATAGAACTAAAGGGCCAAATCGGACGAAACATATATATGGGAGCTATAGCTAAATCTTAACCGATTTTCTTCAAATTCGGTAGTGTTGGTTCATGGATCAAGAAACTCTACCATTCTAAATTTCAAAACGATTGGATGTAAAATACAGCTTCTTCAGGACTAAAGAACAAAATCGGACGAAACATATATATGGGAGCTATAGCTAAATCTTAACCGATATTCTTCAAATTTGGTAGTGTTGGTTCATGGATCAAGAAACTCTACGATTCTAAATTTCAAAACGATTGGATGTAAAATATAGCTTCTATAGAACTAAAGGGCCAAATCGGACGAAACATATATATGGGAGCTATAGCTAAATCTTAACCGATTTTCTTCAAATTCGGCTATGTTGGTTCATGGATCAAGAAACTCTACCATTCTAAATTTCAAAACGATTGGATGTAAAATACAGCTTTTATAGGACTAAAGGGCCAAATCCGACGAAACATATATATGGGAGCTATAGCTAAATCTCAACCGATTTTCTTCAAATTCGGCTATGTTGGTTCATGGATCAAGAAACTCTACAATTCTAAATTTTAAAACGATTGGATGTAAAATACAGCTTTTATCGGACTAAAGGGCCAAATCGGACGAAACATATATATGGGAGCTATAGCTAAATCTTAACCGATATTCTTCAAATTCGGTAGTGTTGGTTCATGGATCAAGAAACTCTACCATTCTAAATTTCAAAATGATTGGATGTAAAATACAACATCTATAGGACTAAAGGTCCAAATCGGACGAAACATATATATGGGAGCTATAGCTAAATCTTAACCGATTTTCTTCAAATTCGGCAATGTTGGTTCATGGATCAAGAAACTCTACCATTCTAAATTTCAAAACGATTGGATGTAAAATACAGCTTCTATAGGACTAAAGGGCCAAATCGGACGGAAGATATATATGGGAGCTATATCTAAATCTGAACCGATTTCAACCAAATTCAATAGCGATCTTAACAGCTGCGAAATACTCTAAACTGCAAAATTTCAGAACGATCGGAGTGAAATTGCGACCTGTAGTCGACGGACATGCTTACATCGACTCAGCTAGTGATTCTGAGTCGATCGGTATACTTTAAGGTGGGTCTAGCTGTGTTATTTTTAGGTGTTACAAATATCTGCCGTGAAAAAAACTTATAATACCCTGTACCACAGTGTGGTGTAGGGTATAATAAATATGTATAATGGGGGCAATATCGATCTGAACCGATTTTCACCAATTCCAATAGGTTTCCACCCTTGTGTGGAAAAGTTTATATTGCCAAATTTTAGCAGGATCGTAACGAAATTTCGACCTGTACTTAACGAACAACTTAAGATGAACAGACGGACAGCTAGTGACTCGGAGTAGGACGGTATATTTTAAGGTGGTTTAGCTGTAGTATTTGTTTACATAGTGTGGTGTAGGTTATAATAACTAACGAATAAACTGGTTGCCTGAAGCGAACATAATTTAAAAAAATTGCGGTATATTAAAACAGTGGCAGTGATTAATGAAAATTTTATCATGATTCTATGCTGAAAGAATTGTCATATTAGTTGCAACTTGCAAGCCAAGCGTTGATAAATAAATAATACAATTTTATTTAATTACTGGTATTGAATACCTACTTTTTTGTATTTTTTTTATCAAAGTTATATTTTCAATAAGACGAACTTAGTAGAAATATAATTTCAGAAATTTATGTTATTTATCTGCCGGAGTCGAATGATTTTAAAATTCGACTCCGGGAGTCGGAGTCGAGTAGCTTTAGCCCGACTCCACAGCCCTGCTTTAATACACCATTGGTTTTAATCAAAGTGACTTTAACTGTGTCGTCACAAAAATTCGCAAGAATGTGCCTTTTTTTGCACGAATTAACGTTACTCCCTTAATATATTATTTTTGTCAAATTATGCTTTTAATTTTTGTTTCCTTTAATTTTTGACAACAACGAAAGTAATGAAATTTCAAAGAAAATTAAATATGCAATTGCCTGTGTCAAAAATAATGAATAATAAGATATGTCATCCCAGGGCGAGTAAGTTGTCAGTTACGAACGAATAGAAATTTCAACGTGCAGGACTGAGGTTTTCCGCGGATTTCGGACCGATTTTCCCGAATTTTTTGTAATTGTCACAATTAAGAAATTAATATTAATTGATTAGTGCAAAGAAAGTTCGTACTATGTTCGCGGAAAAGTGTTTTTTCGCGTGTGACATTTCATTCCTATTCGTTCATAACTGATAGATTTTGACGTTTCGTCCGGACGGCACATCTGTCTAATTTGAGGTCTGTGTAGTATGAAACAGAACTAAATATTTTTGATGCAAACGATCGTCACATATTATGTTCACGTACGCAGCATTGTCTCAACTTCCCTAGCATGATCAATAACGGTCGCGTATGCACACCACTGAAATCTCTTATACACCCTTCTTCGGAGACTTTATTCGCTTAGTACGGATGTGTTACAGTCTAAACCCAATCAAACATGCTGGCGGCGTCGGCCAATGATTATACCCTACACCACACTGTGGTACAGGGTATTATAAGTTTGTTTCATGGCAGATGTTTGTAACACCTGAAAATAACACAGCTAGACCCACCTTAAAGTATACCGATCGACTCAGAATCACTAGCTGAGTCGATTTAAGCATGTCCGTCCGTCCGTCCGTCTGTCCATGTAAAGTTGTTCGTCGACTACAGGTCGCAATTTCACTCCGATCCTTCTGAAATTTTGCAGTTTAGAGTATTTCGCAGCTGTTAAGATCGCTATTGAATTTGGTTGAAATCGGTTCAGATTTAGATATAGCTCCCATATATATCTTCCGTCCGATTTGGCCCTTTAGTCCTATAGAAGCTGTATTTTACATCCAATCGTTTTGAAATTTAGAATGGTAGAGTTTCTTGATCCATGAACCAACATTGCCGAATTTGAAGAAAATCGGTTAAGATTTAGCTATAGCTCCCATATATATGTTTCGTCCGATTTGGACCTTTAGTCCTATAGATGTTGTATTTTACATCCAATCATTTTGAAATTTAGAATGGTAGAGTTTCTTGATCCATGAACCAACACTACCGAATTTGAAGAATATCGGTTAAGATTTAGCTATAGCTCCCATATATATGTTTCGTCCGATTTGGCCCTTTAGTCCGATAAAAGCTGTATTTTACATCCAATCGTTTTAAAATTTAGAATTGTAGAGTTTCTTGATCCATGAACCAACATAGCCGAATTTGAAGAAAATCGGTTCAGATTTAGATATAGCTCCCATATATATCTTTCGTCCGATTTGGCCCTTTAGTCCTATAGAAGCTGTATTTTACATCCAATCGTTTTGAAATTTAGAATGGTAGAGTTTCTTGATCCATGAACCAACATTGCCGAATTTGAAGAAAATCGGTTAAGATTTAGCTATAGCTCCCATATATATGTTTCGTCCGATTTGGCCTTTTAGTCCTATAGAAGCTGTATTTTACACCCAATCGTTTTGAAATTTAGAATGGTAGAGTTTCTTGATCCATGAACCAACATTGTCGAATTTGAAGAAAATCGGTTAAGATTTAGCTATAGCTCCCATATATATGTTTCGTCCGATTTTGCTCTTTAGTCCTGTAGAAGCTGTATTTTATATCCAATCATTATACCCTACACCACACTGTGGTACAGGGTATTATAAGTTTGTTTCAAGTTTGGCAGATGTTTGTAACACATGAAAATAACACAGCTAGACCCACCTTAAAGTATACCGATCGACTCAGAATCACTAGCTGAGTCGATTTAACGATGTCTGTCCGTCCGTCCGTCCGTCTGTCCATGTAAAGTTGTTCGTCGACTACAGGTCGCAATTTCACTCCGATCGTTCTGAAATTTTGCAGTTTAGAGTATTTCACAGCTGTTAAGATCGCTATTGAATTTGGTTGAAATCGGTTTAGATTTAGATATAGCTCCCATATATATCTTTCGTCCGATTTGGTCCTTTAGTCCTATAGAAGCTGTATTTTACATCCAATCGTTTTGAAATTTAGAATGGTAGAGTTTCTTGATCCATGAACCAACATTGCCGAATTTGAAGAAAATCGGTTAAGATTTAGCTATAGCTCCCATATATATGTTTCGTCCGATTTGGCTCTTTAGTCCTCTAGAAGCTGTATTTTACATCCAATCGTTTTGAAATTTAGAATGGTAGAGTTTCTTGATCCACGAACCAACATTGCCGAATTTGAAGAAAATCGGTTAAGATTTAGCTATAGCTCACATATATATGTTTCGTCCGATTTGGCCCTTTAGTCCTATAAAAGCTGTATTTCACATCCAATCGTTTTGAAATTTAGAAAGGTAGAGTTTCTTGATCCATGAACCAACATTGCCGAATTTAAAGAAAATCGGTTAAGATTTAGCTATATCTCCCATATATATGTTTCGTCCGATTTGGCCCTTCAGTTCTATAGAAGCTGTATTTTACATCCAATCGTTTTGAAATTTAGAATGGTAGAGTTTATTGATCCATGAACCAACACTACCGAATTTGAAGAAAATCGGTTAAGATTTAGCTATAGCTCCCATATATATGTTTCGTCCGATTTGGCCCTTTAGTTCTATAGAAGCTATATTTTACATCCAATCGTTTTGAAATTTAGAATGGTAGAGTTTCTTGATCCATGAACCAACATTTCCGAATTTGAAGAAAATCGGTAAAGATTTAGCTATAGCTCCCATATATATGTTTCATCCGATTTGGCTCTTTAGATCCAATCGTTTTTATACCCTTCACCACACTGTGGCACAGGGTATTATTTAAGTATAAAATGTCTCAAAAGTAAATTTATGTAAACAATTTATACATGAATTACAAAATTTATATATCAGAGTTATTCAATATTACGAGAGTGGTGTAGGGTATTATATAGTCGGCCCCGCCCGACTTTAGCCTTTCCTTACTGGTTTTGAAATTTAGAATGGTAGAGTTTTTTGATCCATGAACCAAAACTACCGAATTTGAAGAAAATCGGTTAAGATTTAGCTATAGCTCCCATATATATGTTTCGTCCGATTTTGCTCTTTAGTCCTGAAGAAGCTTTTTTTTACATCCAATCATTTTGAAATTTAGAATGGTGGAGTTTCTTGATCCATGAACCAAAACTACCGAATTTGAAGAAAATCGGTTAAGATTTAGCTATAGCTCCCATATATATGTTTCGTCCGATTTGGACCTTTAGTTCTATAGAAGCTATATTTTACATCCAATCGTTTTGAAATTTGGAATGGTAGAGTTTCTTGATCCATGAACCAACATTGCCGAATTTGAAGAATGTCGGTAAAGATTTAGTTATAGCTCCCATATATATGATTCATCCGATTTGGCTCTTTAGATCCAATCGTTTTTATACCCTACACCACACTGTGGTACAGGGTATTATTTAAGTATCAAATGTCCCAAAAGTAAATTTATGTAAACAATTTATGCATGAATTACAAAATTTATATATCAGAGTTATTCAATATTACGAGAGTGGTGTAGGGTATTATATAGTCGGCCCCGCCCGACTTTAGCCTTTCCTTACTGGTTTTATGTATGTATTTTATCAATTTAGCCATTGTTTCGTATGATTCCTTAGTGTTTACAGCATAAGCAATGGGAATCGACGTTTTCTGATTTCCATTGTGCAAAAGTACTGCTTTCAAACTTTCTTTACTGCTGTCAACAAATAACCGCCATTCATTTGAATTGTATGTTTGAAGAAGTTCCTCGAACAATCCGGGAATATCCTTGCAAAAGCACATGTAATCCACAGTTGTATAAAATTGTTTGTAAGGTATATCACTCTATAATATGATATGTTTATATCTGGGGCCTAAATATTGTACTGTTTAATCCGAGATGCTAGTAGTTCTGCCTTATCTTTGGTCAGTTCCAAATCTCTCACTAGATCATTTAGTTGAAACTGAGTTAAACGGGATGACTTCTGACTCAAACTTGAATCGCTCAGAGTTGAGTACTCAGTTGAACTTGTTAATGTTTCCGTAATTAGGCTGTTAGCTATACTTGGACACTTAGGAATTGGTATTGTTTCAAATTGTGCAACTGGCTAAGTGACAGATTTTACTTCAGCGTAATTCCAGCGAATGCTCCTTCCTACTCAAATATATTTACTAAGACAAAACCAGTAAGGAAAGGCTAAAGTCGGGCGACTGTATAATACCCTACACCACTCTCGTAATATTGAATAACTCTGATATATAAAATTTGTAATTCATGTATAAATTGTTTGCATAAATTTACTTTTGGGACATTTTATACTTAAATAATACCCTGTACCACAGTGTGGTGTAGGGTATAAAAACGATTGGATCTAAAGAGCCAAATCAGATGAAACATATATATTGGAGCTATAGCTAAATATTAACCGATTTCTTCAAATTCGGTAGTGTTGGTTCATGGATCAAGAAACTCTACCATTCTAAATTTCAAAATGATTGGATGTAAAATACAGCTTCTACAGGACTAAAGAGCAAAATCGGACAAAACATATATATGGAAGCTATAGGTAAATCTTAACCGATCTTCTTCAAATTCGGCAATGTTGGTTCATGGATCAGGAAACTCTACCGTTCTAAATTTCAAAACGATTGGATGTAAAATACAGCTTTTATAGGACTAAAGGGCCAAATCGGACGAAACATATATATGGGAGCTATAGCTAAATCTTAACCGATTTTCTTCAAATTCGGCAATGTTGGTTTATGGATCAAGAAACTCTACCATTCTAAATTTCAAAACGATTGGATGTAAAATATAGCTTCTATAGGACTAAAGGTCCAAATCAGACGAAAGATATATATGGGAGCTATATCTAAATCTGAACCGATTTCAACCAAATTCAATAGCGATCTTAACAGCTGCGAAATACTCTAAACTGCAAAATTTCAGAACGATCGGAGGGAAATTGCGACCTGTAGTCGACGAACAACTTTACATGGACAGACGGACGGACGGACAGACATGCTTAAATCGACTCAGCTAGTGATTCTGAGTCGATCGGTATACTTTAATGTGGGTCTAGCTGTGTTATTTTCAGGTGTTACAAACATCTGCCGTGAAACAAACTTATAATACCCTGTACCACAGTTTGGTGTAGGGTATAAAAAGAAGTCCGTATCGTGAATAAAAGGTTGTCTCCAAATCATTGGCATTCCAAATTGCTCGTAATGTCTAAAATTAAAACGTTCTCAAAACATTGTAATACATAAATTGTAAAGTACTTACCGCATGCTTCCACTACTCCCTCGAGTACGATTTACATGGCACGAATTACACAAAATACTATGTGTCCACGGTTCGTTCATATTTTTAACTCGTATACCAAAATTCTGCATATATATTTCTTCTATTATTTTACTAAACGCACGTCGATTTTTATACCCTACACCACACTGTGGTACAGGGTATTATAAGTTTGTTTCACGGCAGATGTTTGTAACACCTGAAAATAACACAGCTAGACCCTAAGTATACCGATCGACTCAGAATCACTAGCTGAGTCGATTTAACGATGCCCGTCCATCCGTCCGTCTGTCCATGTAAAGTTGTTCGTCGACTACAGGTCGCAATTTCACTCCGATCGTTCTGAAATTTTGCAGTTGAGAGTATTTCGCGGCTGTTAAGATCTCTATTGAATTTGGTTGAAATCGGTTCAGATTTAGATATAGCTCCCATATATATCTTTCGTCCGATTTGGCCCTTTAGTCCTATAGAAGCTGTATTTTACATCTAATCGTTTTGAAATTTATAATGGTAGAGTTTCTTGATCCATGAACCAACATTGCCGAATTTGAAGAAAATCGGTTAAGATTTAGCTATAGCTCCCATATATATGTTTCGTCCGATTTAGCCCTTTAGTTCTATAGATTTAGCCCTTTAGTTCTGTATTTTACATCCGATCGTTTTGAAATTTAGAATGGTAGAGTTTCTTGATCCATGAACCAGCACTACCGAATTTGAAGAAAATCGGTTAAGATTTAGCTATAGCTCCCATATATATGTTTCGTCCAAATTTGCTCTTTAGTCCTGTCGAAGCTGTATTTTACATCCAATCATTTTGAAATTTAGAATGGTAGAGTTTCTTGATCCATGAACCAACACTACCGAATTTGAAGAAATCGGTTAATATTTAGCTATAGCTCCCATATATATGTTTCATCCGATTTGGCTCTTTAGATCCAATCGTTTTATACCCTACACCACACTGTGGTACAGGGTATTATTTAAGTATAAAATGTCCCAAAAGTAAATTTATGCAAACAATTTATACATGAATTACAAATTTTATATATCAGAGTTATTCAATATTACGAGAGTGAAGAAAATCGGTTAAGATTTAGCTATAGCTCCCATATATATGTTTCGTCCGATTTGGCCCTTTAGTTTTATAGAAGCTATATTTTACATCCAATCGTTTTTAAATTTAGAATGGTAGAGTTTCTTGATTCATGAACCAACATTGCCGAACTTGAAGAAAATCGGTAAAGATTTAGCTATAGCTCCCATATATATGTTTCATCCTTTGGCTCTTTAGATCCAATCGTTTTTATACCCTACACCACACTGTGGTACAGGGTATTATTTAAGTATAAAATGTCCCGAAACTAAATTTATGTAAACAATTTATACATGAATTACAAAATTTATATATCAGAGTTATTCAATATTACGAGAGTGGTGTAGGGTATTATATAGTCGGCACCGCCCGACTTTAGCCTTTCCTTACTGGTTTTAATTACATATTTTCAGCAGATGTAGCAGAAATTGTCGGGATCATTTACACATTGACAAGTTCTTTGCCTTTTACTCATACTTCGAAATTTAACTTTATAATATTTTTCAGAAAATCGACTTATCTCTTTAAGGCGCTGAATTACACTAATTTATTAATAAGAAATTTCATTAATAAATTCTGGGTTTAAGGTACATAAGTTTCAGTACCTGTAGCTGATATTGTTGAATGACACTCTACCTGAGCGGATCACATCCAATATAGCTCTAACATTGCATATAATGTCTTATGAAGGGATACGAACGGCCTCTCTATTATTTTATAATGTCTGCACCAATCCTCATAAAATAAAATGCAAGTGCAATGTCTCTTATATGACTCTCTCACATATGGCGAATTCAATATAAGCAAAAACATCATTTAAAAACGGAAAATATGAAGCAAGATTTTTTTGAATTTCCCTAACATTTACAAAATGGCTCATATCTTTTACATCTATCCATAGATTTTTTCAAATAGACTGTTTTTTCTTCGTTAGCATGCTGGCTTTTTAAAAATGTGATAAAATAAAATATAATTTCGACTTTTTTTTCTATTTTTAATAGTTTTTTTTGTAACAGGAATAAGTGTTTTAAAAAAAAAAATTTTTTTCTAATTTTTTTGACGACTGTTACTAAATCAAAGATTTTACTTGAAAGTGGTATCTGCAGCATACGTAGCCTTCATAATTTAACGCATAACATGGCTCAATGAGGCTTATATATAGTCCAAATGCTATATGTAATTTCCATGAAAGTTGGAATTTTAAAAAAATAAATTTCGTATATATTTTTCGTGTTTGTGGCACCAGATTACACCATAAACTGTTATCCACATCCCTTGGACTACATTTTAGTTGCATAGTGTAATCGCTTTCCCTAGGTAACGCAGGAAAGGTTTTTTGAAATTTCTATTTTTTAATTTTTGGGAACATGTTGAAGGGGAAAAAAGCGATTTTTGCAAAAAAAAACCGGCTAATTTGTTATTGAAAATACTGTCCAGCATTAAGCATGGTACTATGTTCCCGTTTCACGGTGAAATCCCATACAAAAAACAAAGTTGTGAAAAAATGAGTGAAATTTTTTCATTTGTGGTACTGTGTTTATTTCAACGTGAGAAATTGACATTTTGCGCCGCTACAAATTAATTGAACGCCGCAACAAATTGAAGCCGCCAGCATTGTACTCCTATTTGTTTATATTTATATTTGTCCGCGAGAAATTCAACTGTTGTAAATATTATCAATAAAATTTCCTAATAAAGAATACTAAATTAAATTATCTGAAACAATGAAGACTAATGAAAAGCTTTGGAACGGATAATAATTCTGTGTATATGGAATAAACGAGAAGAGCGACATTCCGATTGGATGGCAAAGCAGAAAATGTGCAAAACACTGGACGGACATGTAACTATATGTAATAATGTGAAATTTGTCTTGTAATTACATATGCACATTTACGTTTGTATGTTTAGAACAATCGTGACGAAAAGCCTGGACAAATATTATGGACGGCTATCGCTACCGAACCAGTAAGACAATGGAATTGGGTAGTGCCTGTGATCATGTTTTTAAATGGTTATAAAGAACATAGTGAGTTCTTGCCAACCATAGAAGTTGGAAAAAGAAATTCCGTTTATGGATGGAAGTATAATTTGTATAAGTCAACAAATATAATGCAAATCCTTAAAAATAATAATAAAACATCTTTTTCGGTTCATCAAAACATCATTTAATTTATTTATATTCGTACAACAGTAGGAAATTATTTTGTTATTAGTAACATTGTATTACCCTGGCTTCTGATGCCTCACAAGCATCGCCATCGTATGTATAACATTAGAACAATTATCTTCAAAAATATTTCCTTTCTGCAATTTAAATTAAATATTTTCTAAGTCGGCATTATTTCATTTAATTGTTTATTGATTATAATTTAAACTCGTGTTTGTTTTCAAGAAAAGCAAAAAGGAAAAAATGCACATGCTTACACACACACACATTCATATAAAAGTGACATTTCGACACACACACTTCAAAAATGTAATGCTACTTTAGTAAAAAAGCGTTCCATTTTTCAACTTGAAATAACATTTTGTGGATTTTTTTCAAGCTGGAAAAACATAGTACTCACCTTTACCCCGTAATTATGTACAGAAAAAGTGTTTAAAATTTTAAAGGGATAGGTACTGAGTTATAATGGACACTAACTTTCAAAACATGGGGTTTGGGAAAAACGCTTTAACGTCATTTAGCGTCAATACAGAACCGTGCGCAGGATTTTGTTTTGGGGTTTTTCACATATGGTACAAACATTTTTTTATTAAAAATCGATGGCTGAGATTTTAAATGCATATATATATATATATATATATATATATATATTGATAGTCATTAATATAAAAAAAATACTTAGATAATATTTTCAATAAGAATTATTCAAAGATATAACTATGTATAGTGTCTACCCCGTGTGTTTTGGAGTAAAAAATTTACTTCCGAAAATTAATAAAAAAAATAGAAAAATTCTCGATGAATATTCAGGGAAGCCAATCCATTTAAACGATTTTCAGTCATGGTTGACCGCAAGTAATTTTTAGTCGAAGCATTGTTGAGCGTTCGTTTGGCGCTGTAGTCACAGGTATCACCGTCAATATTTTATGAACGTTTGGAAATGCATCTATATTACATAAATAAAGAGCTTCCAGGGAATTACTGACATTCTCCGCTTCAATTCTTCTTTTCTAAAGTTTCACTTCACTAATACACACATCAGAAAACTGTCAGGCAAAATTGATGAATATTTTTCAAATAATTGTTTACAACTCTCTTCATTTAGTATTGTCCTTTTAGTTAGAAAAAGGCATTGGAAATTTAAAAAAGCGATCTTCGAGATTAGTGATGAATAAATCTAGATGTGGAATATAGTTCGAAATCTTATAATATTCTTCAATATTTGTTGCATCAACATTGCATTGTCGGGCCGAAATCCTAGGATTCTTGATTTGAATGTCTTATTCTTTACAACATATTTTAACAGACGAAAAAATTGCTCTAAAATGGTGAGTTCAATTTTCGCGTATGTCCATCAATTCCTTTCTCGCATTTTCAGCCAGATGGACGGCTTCAGCTAAATCTTGATTTTCCCTTTGAATATCGCGACTTAATGATACAGTAGTCGGCATAAGTATTTTGCCGAAATAAAAATCGTGCATTTTTGACTTTAACTTTTAAATGGCTTAATAAAGAAGTCTTGTTTATTTTTACCTTTTTATATAGAACTAATACAAATTAAAAAATAAGCAAACAAATATTTTTTCATAGAAACTTAAAAAGATATACATTAATTAGTTAATTCATGTGTTGGCACAAGTATTTTGACAAGTGTATAATACTAAGAAAACATAGTTTAAACTTAACAAAAGTAAAGAAATGAAGAACAATTTAGTAAAATGTATAATCTCCATTGGTTTCAATAACTTTTTGAAGGCGTCGCGGTACTGAATCCACAACATTTTGAAGAATCTCTGGAGATATCTCTTTCCAAAGGGAAGTGACCTCAGAAACTATCTCCTCTCTGGTTTTATTTAACGAAACTGTTCTTTTGCTTTTCAAAAGACACGAGACGTGTCGTGGCCCCATTCAGTGGAACCTACTGTTTGGTTGAGGTGGTGGGTGCTGACGTGCGCTGGCTGCTGTCGTTCAAGCTCCGGCTGTGGCTCAGTCGATTGGGGCGCGGTTCTTGTCAGCAAACCCATCACAAACAGTTGACAAAAAACCTAAAATAAACCAGCTTGTTTGGAGGGAAACTATATAGATAGAGAGACCTAGTACCTAACCTTTATTGACGTGAAATGTAGTCTCATTTCGTGGCACAGATGATCTTGTTCTGCGCCTGGACATTGCCCACCCCATCCATGGTATCCGTCGTCCTATTCCCCGGATACCCCTTCAGTTCCCCACCGGTTATACCGCCGCTTTGTTTCACTTACCTATCTTTCTATTCCTCCATGTTCATTTATAATTCATTTCGTATTTCGGTAAACGTTATAATTAATTTTCTTTTATTTAGGGTTTTATGCTACATCCTACTACAGTTTCCGGAATTCATTAATTATCTTAAACGCTATTGTAAAATAAGTCTACTTTCCTATAAAAACTAACTTTAACAATTTATATTTTCAATCCAAAAAATCCAGTATTAATAACAAAATTTTGCTTCTATTTTTAGTTTAGACAAAATCGAAGTTAATATCATAAAGAAACCAAAAGGTAAGTAGAAGTAATAAATAGAGTGATTTATGTAAATTTATTCCGCAATATGACGGATTTATTTCAATAGCGCCTCGCTGCTGTCGGTGGTCAATCGCCTCTGGAGGATGCAGCTGCTGGACTTCTTCTGCCGGGGATGTATATCGCTGTCCGTCCGTATAATAGTCGAATTGTAAGGTGAGTAAGTGGTTCTTTTAACCATAAATACAAGATACCCTATATTTTTTCTCTCCTTTATTCTTTTAGGCTATAATTCCTGCCTACTAGCCACGAGGTGTTGCTGGGAACACTTGGAGGAAAATGCCTCCTTGGACGTTAAACTCTACTGGCCTAGAATTGAGCTCAAACCTAAGGGTAGGTGTCTGGTACCTTTCTTCTACCAAAAAAAACAATACTGTCCCCTGTTACAGCTCTTAGCTAAACAAAAAAAAAACGATATCTTATATTTTTAGGTTTGTTTTGTCGGTTTGTCTGTTTGTCTGTCGTGTCAGTTTGTCTCAAAAGTGGTTATTTCCCCTTGGCACGATACCTCTGGCACCACCGGATGGCTGGTGAAATGGCTGGAGAATCCCTCGTAGTGGCAAAGGAGGCGGGAGATATCAATCGGAGACTTATGGGAATGGCTTCGTCTATCAACTTTCTTTCTTTTATTTCAGGTTTTTGGTAACTTCCTTTTAATTTCAGGTTTTCTTTTAACGTTCTTTTATTTGCAGGTTTTTTGTAACTTTCTTTTAATTTCAGACTTTTTAACGTTCTTTTATTTGCAGGTTTTTTGTAACTTTCTTTTAATTTCAGACTTTTTAACGTTCTTTTATTTGCAGGTTTTTTGTAACTTTCTTTTAATTTCAGACTTTTTAACGTTCTTTTATTTTCAGGTTTTTGATCAATTTCTTTTAATTTCAGGCTTTTTAACGTTCTTTTATTTTCAAGTTTATTAGCCACTAGTCTTTAGAAAATTGTTTTCTTTTTATATTTTTAAAGAAGTTTTATTTCATCTTAATAAAAATTTTTATAACACAAACACAGCACTTTTGAATAGAATTCAAAAAAAGCGTTTTTGTTTTAAAGGTTAGTTGACTTTTCATAATGTATTCTCCGCCTCCTTATGCCTCCAGATTTGGTTTCAAAAAGAAAGATTATTTTCCTTTGCCCCACCATTTCACCTCGTCATCTTCATCCTTCTCTGTCTTTCAGGGCTTTCCCTTAGTTGGATAAAACAAAACAACAACATACAAAGTTGTATGTTCGCATTTCTTTCCCTTTAGGGGTAACCGTCCCTGACATGTAGATGGCGCTGAACTCGTACTTAGCCCTAATGTGTTGTTCGTAGTTCAAGATTTGTTGTACGAATTGTCGGCGTTAGTCAAACAAAAGGAATTTAAAATTTGAACAAAACTGTCTCATAAATGGATTAAAGTAACGGGCCTAAAACGCGCACACCACAAACCCAACCATCCTGCCAACTCCTTAGTTAAAGGATGGGAGGGAAAACAAAAGCGTTGTCCTACTACTTTCCTCTCAGTGTATGCACTAATTCAGCCGTTTCGGTCTGACCTGGCATCTCTACCTGAATCGTGCACTGACATCCCTACATTGGTTTATTCTACGTTAGTTCCGATTCACACTAGGCAAGTTTTTTTTCAGCCAATGTAAATAGGCACTTACGACGGCCACTAACTAGGCGGAACGCTTCTCACTTCGGTGTTACCAAAAATTCCACTAACCAATACCAGCTGTTACATCTGGTACCGGTTATCAATGAAGATGAGACTTGAATGAATGTCAAAAAACTAACTGGTGTTTGCGGACGGACGTGCTTATAATAAATGATGCTGAGCAAAAAGGGTAAGTAGAGTGAAAATAAAAAAATTAAGTGTGAACTAAATAAGAAAAATGTGAACTAGAAATTAAGTTAAAGGAATTAAATGAAAATAAAAAGTGTTAACAGACTAAGAGGGAAACAAAATAAAAAGTCGGCTATCGGGCGCAAATATATGTGTGTGTGTGAGTGTAAGTTTTGTGAGAAAAAAAAACAATAACCATAAAGACTAAAGATGCGAAAAACCAAAAGTAGTTTTTAGCAAAAGTTTAGTGCGTGCAAAATGTGATTAATGCCAAGTAATTCAAGGTGACCTTAATTGGTACCATCAACGTTATTTTTCAAACGGCATTATTCGTATGTGTGTGTACGCATCATTCTATGGCTGAATGGGTGCATTGGTACATGTATGAAGATACATATGAAAAAAAAACACTCATTCACCGACGCGTAGATTATTCGGCCGTAGACAAAATATCAAAATAAAATGTAATCGTTAATCGATAAAGAAAACAAATGACAAGTTAAGCAAAAAAAATAAAAAACACGAGTGAAGGAATTTGGAGTCAAAACAAAAGCGGACGGACGGCAATTCCAGTCAACCCCAAAGTGAAGTGAACATCGGAGAATAAGGAAAACAATTAATTGGTGGTGTATTTCTTTTTGTTTTAACGTGAAAACTAAGCAAAGAAAACAGTGAAATTGTTTAGTGACAAAATTTAACTAATGCTTTAGAGAGAACTAGTGCTTTCGGATGAAAATAAATAAAAATTAAAAAAGTGATATTTACATTTCAAAATGTTATCTTGAGCACAGACTCTCAATTATACAGATGTTCCGTCGTGGCTTTGTTTACACTTGCGAGAGTTACGAACGAATAGTAATGATTTCCAAACGCGAAAATAAAATAATGGTTTCTGGAGTCTTTTTGAACCGTTTTGCTATTTAACGGTCGATATTAATTTTCTAAAGGTGATAATCACAAAAACCTTCGACAATCGGTCTTCAAATACGCAAAAAAACTCACTCGCTGAAATCAAATCTATACATTCGCTACTGGACGGAACTTCTTTATAACTTAATTTTCTTTGGTCTTAAGAACAAAAATGGAGTGAAGTGAAATAAAAACAAATGTTCAAACTCGAATAGACTTATGGTGATTTCGATTCTAACAAAAAAATGTTGCCCCTTACACGAAATTCTGAAAAACATTTGCGTTTTTTGGGTGAAACATATGTGGTCCCTCGAAATAAACATAGCTCATATTTCAAAATTCCAAGATATGGTATAAAACTCCAGATTTCGGGAAAAGGACAGCGGAAAAGTAGCATTTTTTTTTTTTTTTTTTGCGGAAAAGAAATCGCCATTAGATTTTCGGAATCAAGAGACCAAACAACTATGAAATTTAGCAAAATAAAGTGACTGGACTTAAAACGAAGAAAACACGGTTAATTAAATGAAAGTGAAATAATCGTGGAGTGTAAATGAAATCATATACCGATAAAATGGGAAAGTTATCCTCCGACCATGTCTATTTTTTGTTCTTTTTTTTCTGGTTAATTTCCTTTTACTATTTCTTTTCTTTAAAAAGTTTCCTATAAACCGAATGTTATGCTCGTTTACTTCAACTGTATTATTTTTTTCTCTCTTTTCAGATGGAGCATACATTGGATAGAAGTCTTGGCCATGGACAGGAATCCACGATCCGACCCTGGAAGTTTTAAGGTATGATGAATTCTAATAATAATTCCCTGACTCAGACAATCCTTGTTTTTTTTTTAGTTTCGACTTTCCAGCCGAACTTACTATCATTGGGAAGCTCGCGCAGACCCCCCCATTCAATATACCGGCACACAAGCGTCTCAAATTGACCTGACAACTCCGGTGAGTACTTCCAAGGTGGATTCGTGGTTAATTGCATTTAATTGGGTACTGAGGTTTGCTACAAATATGTTTTTGGTGAGAGTTTTATGTAAACTCGGAATGTTTGTAGCCGGAGAAAAGAAACCGGAACCAAACAGTTTGGGGAATGACAAAAAAATATACTTTGGAGCTAATTTTCTACATTTACATACCGGAACAAATGTTTAAATATCTCTTTAATCAATATTATTTCATTGAGTTTTGGCTGCCAAAAAAAACAATGAAAATTAATTTCTTTTCTCAATTTATAATGGGAAAAGTTAATTTTTCCCTAAAAATGATGAATAGGTTTTCTGACAATATACTAACTCTTTGGTTAGGGTAGTATGGGATGAAAGAAAATACGTCTGTAGAGCCCGATCAAATGTTCGGGTTTGGTTACGGCCACCATTCGACATTCAGCCACAAAATCAGCCGAAGTAGGCCAAAGACGATTTTTGTTGGTTCAAAAAGTATAAAAATAGAACTACCTGGCTTTAAAGAAAATTCTATTATGGAAATCTTTATAGAAGTGCACAGCAGTAAACAACACTACAAAAATAATTTGAGAATGGACCCCAAAGGAAGAACGACAGATAAAAACATGACTCAGTTCCTCACCTAAACGCTCTCCAACTAGTGAAAGCATTCTTGTAAAAGTAGTACGAATATATAATGAGCCATTGAGTCCAATAATCATTAATGTTTTTAATGCGGTAACTCGAGATGTTTCAAAAATTTGGAAATGGTGGCCGAAAAGTACTTGTGTGCTAGAGAGCAGTTGTTTATGCTACTGGGCAGTTGTATTCAAATTAAGGAAATAGTATAAAGGGTCTTAATGCCAAAACAAACAAAATATTTCCTTTGTCATTATAACATTAAGGTTCTTAATTTAATGTGCAAAGTAAATAAATACGTAAGCAGTATATATAAACTGATTAAAAACACAATTCTTTGGTTGTGAATTTAGCCGAAGTTCGGCTTCGGCCTTAAAATCCGACTTCAGTCGGGCTCAAGAAATATGCGACCTTCAAAGTTAAAATCAGAAAATGTGCGCATAAAATATTTTTCTCTCAATTTGATAACATTATATACCTGATGTATGGTATATAATGGCCACATGGCCATTTAAAGCGGTTTCATTTTGAAATAAAAATTGACTCTTTCTGCCGAAGACAGATTTGGGTTTTCCTTTCACTCCAGAACGGACTTAATGTTTCCACAAGAACTCAAGGAAAGATTGGTCCCCTACTATACGTATGGAAGTGATCGTACCGTCTGTCGCAACGGTTTCCAACATCGATTTCATGTCAACCTGCGTCAGAGTTCATGTTGCCTGATGCGATGGCTTCCACGGAGTACACCGCGGTGTATACGTACTTTGTTTTCCCTGTCTTCAAACCCAACCGACGTAATTCGAATGCTGATAGCTCCGCGGCCTTCTTTATTACATGCCTCTCTCCTGTGTCATAGCTACAAATGGAATACGGGGGGCATGAAGCGTGCGCCAAGGACAGACATCAACTGACTTTTCATATCATTCGGTGGCTTCGTTGGCGTCTGAAAATAAGGGAAACTTCAATCGTACTCGGACTTTGAAAACTCTGACGCCGGCTGGATTTGAACCGGTGCTGATGTACCATTGTAGTCCCGTGTGGTAGATCCAACCATATGTGGATTAGAAAAACTCGTTAAGAAAACAAAAGCCAAGAGTCTTCCTGATAAAACGATCGTGGCTGTGTGTTTTAAAGACAAACGTTCTCTCCCTTTTTCCTGTGCTTCATCCGATTAAGAAATTTCCATTATTTTGGGATCAAAATTTTCTTGGTTTCAAAAACCAGTCCTTTTAAAACAATTTATTTGCAAAAATTATTGTATCAGGAAGCCAAACAAATTTCTGAGTGGTTTTGAAAATTCCGACTGATTGTGTGAAAAACAAATTTGTGAGAAACTAGTTCCCATAAAAAACTTAGGTAGGAAAAATCCTGTCTCACTTGTCTACTGCTTCAAATCTTTGGCGTGATATACGCCAATTGTTTTGCCCTTTAAATCTTCTATCTCGTATAGGCATCGCCCAATAGCCTTTACTATTCGACATTTCAAAAATTTCTTACTAAGTTTTGCATTTATGCCTTTCCCGAAATCACTTAACTGATGATTTCGTCGATAGATTTCCTGACCTGGTTCGAACCTGACTACCCTCGCCCTAGTGTTATATTTATGTGCCCTTACTTGGTACCTCTTTCCTAAATTCTTCCTAACCTTTTCGCGGATGAGTTCTAATTGCGACGACTTGGGCAGGGCACTGAACTCGGGGTCTTTCAAGGATCCAAGCTGTCTTGCTAGTTTGTAGACACTGCCGTGAGTGATCATATTGGTCCCGAAAAGTGCGAAATATGGGGTCATACCGATTGAAGTATGAACGGATGAGCGCAACGCGCATTCTATCGCCGAAAGATTGGTATCCCAATCTCTTTGATCATCCTGTAGATAGGTGCGCACTGCCGCCAAGATGGATTGGTTCACCCTTTCGGAAGAGTTGGCTTGAGGGGAATATACCCCCGTTTTCATATGGGACACTCCATAGAGCTCTAGGTAATCAGAGAAGTTGTGACACGTAAACTGCTTTCCGTTGTCGGACATGAGGGTTTCTGGGACTCCAAATTTATGAAACACCTCTCCAGTTAAAAATCGGATGACGTTTCTAGACGTCGCCTTGGCCATCGGTTTCAGTAATACGTACTTGGAGAAGTGGTCGAGTACTATAAATATATACGAGTTTCCTGATTTCGACCGTACATATGGTCCTAGGAAATCGACATACACCTTCTGAAAAGGACGATCCACT
Organism: Eudasyphora cyanicolor; assembly: GCA_963930755.1. NCBI lineage: Eukaryota > Metazoa > Arthropoda > Insecta > Diptera > Muscidae > Eudasyphora > Eudasyphora cyanicolor. Next base: position 101,581,073 of record OZ005737.1, read on the forward strand.
TTGTATTCGGTCCCCATAGGTTGTTGCATGTTACGGTAGTTAGGTTTAGCTTCCTTACATTCCTGGCACTGCTGGACAAACAGTCGGACTTGCGTACTCATATTCGGCCAGTAATAGCACTCCTTCAGTCTCTTCAGTGTCTTATGAAATCCACCATGCGCCGTTGTGGACGGATAATGGGCCTTTTGTATTGCTTGTAAAGTCAGGCCTGAAGGAACCCATAACTTCCAGACGAACTCTTCGTTGGGTATGTCCATGGTAATTGGGATTGTCTTCATATAGACGTAGCCATCCTTGACCCTTACGTCGGGTAAAAGGTCCTTGTTCTTTTCAATGTTGTGAATGAGCTCCATGTACTCAGCGTCTTTGAACTCTGTGGAATCGAGGTCTATCAGGCTGAACATCTCCGAGGCTAACTCTTCTATGTTATACCGCGAGAGGGTATCTGGGACTACGTTCTGCGTCCCTCGGCGGTGCTCAATGCTGAAATTGTGGCCTTGCAGCAACAAGCTCCATCTAGCTAGCCTCCCACTGAGCTCTTTATTTGACATCAGCCATTTCAAAGACGAGTGGTCGGTGATGACCGTAAACGGCATCAGTTCTATATATGGTCGGAACTTTTTAATGGCCATTACAACCGCAAGGCATTCCCGCTCCGTCACTGAATAGTTTTTCTGGGCCGCTGTCAACTTCTGGGATACATAGGCGATCGGGTGCTCTCCTCCTTCTTCGTCTTTTTGAAACAATACACCACCAATCCCTACGTCTGAGGCATCGCACTGGACATAAAAATGTTCGCGGAAATCCGGGTGTCTAAGTACCGGACTCTGTGTTAGTGCTAATTTCATCTTTTGGAATGCCTCCTTGACCACTTCACCGAATTCAAAATGTTTTCCTTTCTTGAGGGTATTGAAGACGGGCGCTGCTATCGTGGCGTAGTTCGCTATAAATCTGCGATACCACCCGGTCATCCCAGTGAAGCGTCGCACTTGTTTGGCGTTTTTGGGGTAATCGCAGTTTACTATGGCTGAAATCTTCTCCGGGTCCGTTTTTAATTTCCCTTCACCGACAATGTAGCCTAAGTACCGGAGCTCTCGGAAGCAAAATCGTGATTTGCTCACGTTTATTGTGAGCCCCGCCTCTGTCAGCAGCTTCGCCACTTGTAGCAGCAACTCAATGTGCGTCTCAAAATCAGGGGCTACTATAAGCAAGTCATCCAAGTAGACGAACACTCTTTCACGAAGATGCGCCGGGATGACCTTATCCATTAACCGACATAACCTTTGGGCTGCGTTGCACAACCCAAAAGGCATGACGGTGAAATGGTATAAGGGTCTTCCCGGTACAGTAAACGCGGTCTTCTCTCTACTCTTCATCTCTAGAGGGATCTGCCAGAAAGCATCTTTCAGATCCACACTAGAGATGAAGTGTGTGTCTCCTAACCTGCTGAGCAACCCCTCGATGTTTGGGAGAGGATAGGCATCCTTGACAGTAAGGGCATTGAGCTTCCTAGCGTCCAGGCACAACCGATTCTTTGTCCCCTTACGGACCAAAGTAACCGGGTTGTTCCACGGGCTTTGGCTTGGCTCAATGACCTTCATGTCCAGCATCCTATCCAACTCTTGAAACATGAGGCGTTGTACTGCGGGCGAGACAGGATAGTGACGTTGTTTAACTGGTTCCGCAATCGTCGTGTCGATAGTGTGCGTCTCCATGGAGGTCTTGCCTAATCCCCTCTTCTCAAAAGACGGAAACTGCTGGACAACTTCCTCCAGCTGTCTCCTTTGGGCTTCGGTGAGTCGGTGTTCAACCGGATTCTCGCTATGCTCCTCTAACTCTTCCTCTAGCGACAAACACTCGATGCTGGCCAACAGTCTAAAGGCCTTCATGAAGTCTACCCCGAGATACAGAGTTCAACCCAACGTCGGTACCAAAAAGAAAGTGATTTCCTCCTCCCTCCGATTCAATTTCACCTTCGCTCGAATGCGACCTATAATGGTGTGTGGCGTTCCATCTGCTGTTTTTATAGTTGAATTGTAAGAGAAAATTGGGATGCCTACTCTTTCAATAAGTTCTAGACATCCTTTCCCTAAACAGGTTACCGTTGCCCCACTGTCTAGCAACCCTTCGACTTCTTCATTTCCTATTCTTATTCTGGTATAGAGTCGCGAATCCTCTCCCTCGTACAAAGACGCTGACGCTATCTCTTGTCGTACCGCTATTCTTTCTCTGTGTCTCCTTCGGGCTTTCTCTATGCTTGTCTCTTTCTTTTCACCGGTTTTGTCTTCAGTTGGTTCTTCATTAAAAATCTTACTCCTAGCTATTTCATACTCTTGCATTCTAACTTGCCAAGGCCTAATCTCCTTAATTCTATTTTCATTCTGTTCCTTAATAATACTCTTATCCCTATTCCCTAAAATAGTTACTCTTGCCTCCTCCTGGGCCTCCAACTCTCCCTCGTTATCTTCTTGGGGCACTAAAGATTCGGGCGCGCTTCCCCCTTCACCGAGCCCGTCTGCTGGTTTCCCTTACACCTAGGGCAACTCGGCTTTACCACCTTTTCCAACCCACATCCGTAGCAGAATAAATTCCGGGTGGGCGATGGGCAATCCACAAAGCTGTGTCCCCTTTCTCTGCAGTTCCAGCAAATGTAATTGGCCTGCCTGCTGATCGCATCGACCTCCCCTTCTGGCGGTATTTCCTCATATTGCAGCTCATGAACTCTTGGGGCAAACAATTGGCGATGGGCTTGGGACGACAAGCGCTGGTTGGTCAGCAACAGCTCTGCTTTGCGACATTCCTCCCGGAAATGTTGTAGTCCGAACATCCTGATTGGGAATACTAGGGCGGCCATCGTCGGTTTAAGATTGCCCTTCATCAACTCCACTACCATTTGCTCATTCATAGGCTCCCTCTGTTGGTTTCGCAGGCGTAAGATGGCGTTGCAAAAATCCTCGAAAGACTCTTGCGATCCCTGTCTTCGGTCCATCATCTTGCGCTGCACCTCGAAGTCGCTCTCGAATTTGCGAAATTGCGACAAGAAAGCTTCTTTCAACTCTGGGAAACTGTGGGCTCGTCCCAGGCGCCGCTGCATCCAGTACCATTCTTCCGCGGGGCCATCTAACAGCTGGGGGAACTTTAGATGAACTTCCTCCCAGTCACATTGATAGTCGGCCCGCAGCTGCTCTAGGCGAAACATAAAATCCTCCGCGTTCATAGTTTTGGTCGTTCCGTCGAACTTCAGTCGCCACTTTTCTACCTCGACCTTCACATTGGCCCTTCCTCTAGCCGAATTGGTCGGTTCCGCTCCTGGCTGGTATCCGTGAGCAGCTGCGTTGGCCTGGTTATAATGCGGCGATCCTGCTGGGAACCCTACGCTGGCTTGATGCCCCCAAAACGGCTGCGGCTGTTGTCTCGGCTGGGTCATGTAGTTCTCCGACGGGTGCAGGTTTGTATGAGCGATCCGAGGCTGACTTACAGGCTGTGACCCGTTTCTATTCATTGTCTGATGATGATTTCCTGGTTGCGCCAAATTTCCCTGAACGCCAGGAAGTGGCGGTACTCCGTTCGATTGCCTCCCGCTCGCTGGTTGTCCTTCGTTATTATTTGGTGGCAGACCGGGACTACGTGTCGCACTCATATTGGCCATTGTCTGCTCCACGAGCTGCGGTACTAATAGCCTCAGTTTCTCTTCCAGAAGACGGATTAACTCCAACTGCCCTAATCCTATCGCTGAGTCTATAACACTGTTCAGCTGGTCATTCGTCTGCTGCACGTTCGGTTGTCCAGTTTGCCCCTCTAGACCTCTATTCTCCCGCATCTCCTGGTGGATATTTCGGGCTGTTATACTACTAAAATTTGGAGTATCCGGGGTTGACTGATGTCCTGATATACCAGACATATCTCCGACTGACTGAGCCAAGCTGCTAGTACCGGTTGTGGTTACTGGTGTTGTTATGGTCGTGGTGACTGCTGTGGTCTCGTTGTTTTCCATCGTGGCATTTGCTGGGCCTGGAGGTTGCAACGAATAACTATTTGACCTTGTATTTACCATCTAACTAAATTTCCTTTTCCTATACTAACTCTAATCAAATTAAATTCATTAATAATTATTAATTATCCGGTTCCTAAATATTAATTGTTCTTTTTGCAGGCAAACACACACACTAAAAGAAATGCTTAATTAATGGTTGTGAAACAATTGCGGCGTTTTAACAGGTGGGTAACCAAAATGAGACTACAATTTATCTGTAATTCTATTTGACGTATCTTATTTTTCATCTATTCTAGGATTGACTAGGCTCTCTCTTCTATGGCAAAAATTGATTGCTGTGTTGGCTACCTACGGACCAGCCCATCGGACCAAAATCTGTCTCTGAAGACTGAAATGATTTGCGGACTCAATTGGCAAGGGAGCGAATTATTTCAAATGCGGACGGACTGGTAAGCCAACCACAACTTGGGCTATTGACTTTATTATATTTCATTGGACGATGCTATTGTACCTTTCGGAAACTGGCAATTCCTGACGGACCTCTATTGTCCGATTCAGGAACGTCTCCCGTCTCCGTCCCAGTTAAGAACACCCTGTTGCCCCCAATGTCCCTTCCCCTCCTCTAATATCCCCACATAGCACGCGATCGCAGATTTTCCCAATCGAACTATCGGGACTTATGTCGTTCTATCAGAGAAGCGGACGGACAAAGGCTGCAACAGCCATAATTGTTGCGGTAAAACCCGATTACTCGGGCCCCATGTTGCGGGCGCCATTTTTGTCGTGGCCCCATTCAGTGGAACCTACTGTTTGGTTGAGGTGGTGGGTGCTGACGTGCACTGGCTGCTGTCGTTCAAGCTCCGGCTGTGGCTCAGTCGATTGGGGCGCGGTTCTTGTCAGCAAACCCATCACAAACAGTTGACAAAAAACCTAAAATAAACCAGCTTGTTTGGAGGGAAACTATATAGATAGAGAGACCTAGTACCTAACCTTTATTGACGTGAAATGTAGTCTCATTTCGTGGCACAGATGATCTTGTTCTGCGCCTGGACATTGCCCACCCCATCCATGGTATCCGTCGTCCTATTCCCCGGATACCCCTTCAGTTCCCCACCGGTTATACCGCCGCTTTGTTTCACTTACCTATCTTTCTATTCCTCCATGTTCATTTATAATTCATTTCGTATTTCGGTAAACGTTATAATTAATTTTCTTTTATTTAGGGTTTTATGCTACATCCTACTACAGTTTCCGGAATTCATTAATTATCTTAAACGCTATTGTAAAATAAGTCTACTTTCCTATAAAAACTAACTTTAACAATTTATATTTTCAATCCAAAAAATCCAGTATTAATAACAAAATTTTGCTTCTATTTTTAGTTTAGACAAAATCGAAGTTAATATCATAAAGAAACCAAAAGGTAAGTAGAAGTAATAAATAGAGTGATTTATGTAAATTTATTCCGCAATATGACGGATTTATTTCAATAGCGCCTCGCTGCTGTCGGTGGTCAATCGCCTCTGGAGGATGCAGCTGCTGGACTTCTTCTGCCGGGGATGTATATCGCTGTCCGTCCGTATAATAGTCGAATTGTAAGGTGAGTAAGTGGTTCTTTTAACCATAAATACAAGATACCCTATATTTTTTCTCTCCTTTATTCTTTTAGGCTATAATTCCTGCCTACTAGCCACGAGGTGTTGCTGGGAACACTTGGAGGAAAATGCCTCCTTGGACGTTAAACTCTACTGGCCTAGAATTGAGCTCAAACCTAAGGGTAGGTGTCTGGTACCTTTCTTCTACCAAAAAAAACAATACTGTCCCCTGTTACAGCTCTTAGCTAAACAAAAAAAAAACGATATCTTATATTTTTAGGTTTGTTTTGTCGGTTTGTCTGTTTGTCTGTCGTGTCAGTTTGTCTCAAAAGTGGTTATTTCCCCTTGGCACGATACCTCTGGCACCACCGGATGGCTGGTGAAATGGCTGGAGAATCCCTCGTGGTGGCAAAGGAGGCGGGAGATATCAATCGGAGACTTATGGGAATGGCTTCGTCTATCAACTTTCTTTCTTTTATTTCAGGTTTTTGGTAACTTCCTTTTAATTTCAGGTTTTCTTTTAACGTTCTTTTATTTGCAGGTTTTTTGTAACTTTCTTTTAATTTCAGACTTTTTAACGTTCTTTTATTTGCAGGTTTTTTGTAACTTTCTTTTAATTTCAGACTTTTTAACGTTCTTTTATTTTCAGGTTTTTGATCAATTTCTTTTAATTTCAGGCTTTTTAACGTTCTTTTATTTTCAAGTTTATTAGCCACTAGTCTTTAGAAAATTGTTTTCTTTTTATATTTTTAAAGAAGTTTTATTTCATCTTAATAAAAATTTTTATAACACAAACACAGCACTTTTGAATAGAATTCAAAAAAAGCGTTTTTGTTTTAAAGGTTAGTTGACTTTTCATAATGTATTCTCCGCCTCCTTATGCCTCCAGATTTGGTTTCAAAAAGAAAGATTATTTTCCTTTGCCCCACCATTTCACCTCGTCATCTTCATCCTTCTCTGTCTTTCAGGGCTTTCCCTTAGTTGGATAAATCAAAACAACAACATACAAAGTTGTATGTTCGCATTTCTTTCCCTTTAGGGGTAACCGTCCCTGACATGTAGATGGCGCTGAACTCGTACTTAGCCCTAATGTGTTGTTCGTAGTTCAAGATTTGTTGTACGAATTGTCGGCGTTAGTCAAACAAAAGGAATTTAAAATTTGAACAAAACTGTCTCATAAATGGATTAAAGTAACGGGCCTAAAACGCGCACACCACAGACGTTTTCTATAATATTTAAATCTGGACTTTAAGGTGGACAGTCCAAAGTCGTAACACCATCATTCTTTTAAAAGTTACTTATCGTCCGGGCCTTGTGACATGGTGCATTATCCTGTTGCAAGATAAAAGATTCCCCAATAAGCCAATCTCCGGAAGGAAATGCATTATTATTTAGTGTCCTCAGATATTGACTTTGGTTTATCGAACCGGTGATTGGAACTAAGTCACCCAGCCCATTATACGCAACACGTCACCAGAACATGACAGAGCCTCCACCATGACTCACGTTTTCAAAAACTGTCATTGTTTTAAAATCTTCTTCCTTCAAACGTCGTCGGTCTGATTGGATTATTGGCCATCAAATTCCATTGATCTGCCGCTGCTTGAGGCTTCAGAAATATTTTTTTTTTAATTCCCGTAAAAGAACTCGGTCTTCAGCTGGCGTTGTTTTGGGCTTAGCACCTGATCTCTTCAAGTTTCTTATGTCATAATGCTTGTTAAACTTATTAATTTGGCAGTGCACAGTTTTGCGTGACACATTAAACACATTTACAATGTCTTTCACTGCCGTTCCTGTGTTAAATTTTGCTACCATTGAAGATCTGATAACCAAACTCAACTCAGCCGTTTTACCCATGGTTTTTAATAAATTTTTATTTTTTTATCAACGATAGTTATCAATTGAAGTTAAATGCAAAAGTTGTTTGGTTTTCACGTGCTCTAAAGTGTAAAAACAGTTACACAAAAATTCCGTCAAAATACTTATGTATGCCACGCAAAAATTCGTTGTCTCCATGCATTCTTATACCCAGAAAGGGAAAGAGAGCGGTAAACAATACAATATTTGCACAGAGCTAAAAATAGATTCTTTGTTTTGTTCATCATTTTTGCACCGTTATTTAACGATACTAAGCAAAGCTAGGTTCATAAACCACAAAAAGATTTCGTCAAAATACTTATATATGAAGATATATTTCAACAGACTTATGTTGTTCTGCCCATCGAGTTCCGCAATACCGCTTTATTGATTTTAGAAGATCTATTTGCCTTTTAGGATATTGAAAAAAGTGGTACATGGTTCGTATGGTGCCGAGGAAATTTCTAACTGGGACTACTATACATGCTTAACTTACAACCACGACGAAACTGTGAGCTGCACAATGTGAATATAGTGCTTTTCTTGGATATATGATTGCGCCCCATGAAATTCTCCGTTCATTGCTCTTGCGCCGTCATAGCATTGCCCAAATAAATACTTACAATCAATACCAGACGTTTCGAGGGAATTTAGAATTACTTCAGCCAAACTTTTTCCATTAAACTGTTTTGTTGGGACGAAACTCAAAAAATCTTCGCAAATTTTATATCGGCCATCGTTTTCATTACGGTACCGAAATCACATTGATACTTGCTCAGCCCCTGAAAACTTTGGAATTATTGATTCTCTCAATAAGCTGCCGGTGAACAAGAGTGTGGCAAATACTTATAGTTTCATGCTGAACACGATTGCTTGTATACATTATGTTTCGTTGTGAATTTCTCAAGTGACTTTTCAAATTTGAATCCGTTATCGCCCGATACCTTAGCAAGGCTCTAAAATTGCCACCAATTATCAATAGTTTCATTTGAATCGATTCTGCCCTAGCGTTGGCAGATTCTAATTCCCTCTCAGCTGGACTCACGAAAAAAATAGCTGGATTTTAGAAAAAAATCTAGACTAATGAAAAACTTGCAAATAATTGATAAATTCAGTTTAAACGAATTTATTTAAAAATATTACTAAAGATAAAACACAATAAAATATTCTGTCTTTTTACAAAAAACAATATTATTGAGATCAATTTCTAACATAAAATAAAGAAAACATAAAACATACATCCTTTTCACAAAAAATCAGTACTATCGTAACTAATTTCAAAATCTAAATTTATTTATTTTGCCACGCGTATTTTGTACCTTTGGAAACATATTTTATTAATTCTATTCCTTTAGGTAAGAGCAAAATATATTGAACATTTTTAGAGTTTTCGTCAAAATTTAGATCTCTTAAAAATTCTGAGGTTATAGGGTCGAAAGACATTCCATTCCTTTCTTTGGAATAAATATTATTTAAGATGCTGAAGGCTGATTAACAAAAAAACAATTACCAACAGGAATTGAAAAAAACAAATTATATTATTTTATGTAAATTCTCAACATTACATTTGTTACATGTTATGAAAAGGCTTGACCATATCATATCAATTGGAATATCTTTTGGCAACTGGTTAAACGCTTTCCGAAGACAACAAAAATCGGAATATAATATACCATTATCGACTACATGTGAAACATTCAAAAGCTTTGTGAGATTGTATAAAGTATCCCATGACAAAAGTGATTTTTCAGGTTTAAAGCAGAAATTTGGATGTAAGTTTTCGTTTTCTTGATTGTTCTCCATGTTTGTAGTAAAACCAATATAGTATAGTCGACGATCTATTTCCTTGCAATTTACAATTATGTATATATATATTTATTGTTATGTTGCTGTTAGCTATTGTCAAATTACACAATGCAACAAAAATATTGTCCAAGGGATGTGGATAACAGTTTCTGGTGCAATTTGGTGTCACAAACACGAAAAAAATATTTAAAAAAATGTTTATGGTAAATTTTTTTTAAATGTTTTTTTTTACATTCCAGCTTTTATGGAAAGTATATTTAGTATTTGGACCATAATTTTTCAAGTATAAGCCTGATTGAGCCGTGTTATCGTGTTATCAGTCGTCAAAAATTTCTATTTGAAAAACATCTATGGATAGATGCAAAAGTTATGACCCATTTTGTAAATGTTAGGGAAATTCCAAAAAATCTTGTTTCATATTTTTTCGTTTTTAAATGATGTTTTTTGCTTATATTGAATTCACCATATGTGGGAGAGACATATAAGAGACATTGCACTTGCATTTTATTTTATGAGAATTGATGTCAGACGTTAAAAAATTATAGGGAGAACGAGGTTTTATGGCCGTTCGTTACCCTCCACAAAGCATTATAAGCAATGTGAGAGCTATATTGGAGATCCGCTCAGGTAGAGGGTCATTCAATAATATTTGTGGTTTTTTTATTTATCAGGTTTCCATTCACTTACGCCTTTCAGGGGCATGGACATCCCAGTCGTATATACAGGTAGTAAAATCATATGTACGCAATAAAAAGTAGTACGCGACAGTCTTAAAAATATTGGGTTTCTACGTTCGAAGCAAACTATATGTCAGCTACTGGTACTGCAACTTATGAACCTTAAACCCGGAATTTATGAATGAAAATCAATAAATAGTGTAATTCACCGCCTTAAAAAGATAACTCGATTTTCTGAGAAATATTACAAAATTATATTTCGAAGTATGAGTAAAAGGCAGAGAACTTTTCAATGTGTAAATGATCCCGACAATTTCTGCTACATCTGCGGAAAATATGTAATTAAAACCAGTAAGGAAAGGCTAAAGTCGGGGCCGACTATATAATACCCTACACCACTCTCGTAATATTGAATAACTTTGATATATAAATTTTGTAATTCATGTATAAATTGTTTACATAAATTTACTTTTGGGACATTTTATACTTAAATAATACCCTGTACCACAGTGTGGTGTAGGGTATAAAAACGATTGGATCTAAAGAGCCAAATCGGATGAAACATATATATGGGAGCTACAGCTAAATCTTTACCGATTTTCTTCAAATTCGGCAATGTTGGTTCATGGATCAAGAAAGTCTACCATTCTAAATTTCAAAATGATTGGATGTAAAATACAGCTTCTTCAGGACTAAAGAGCAAAATCGGACGAAACATATATATGGGAGCTATAGCTAAATCTTAACCGATTTTCGTCAAATTCGGCAATGTTGGTTCATGGATCAAGAAACTCTACCATTCTAAATTTCAAAACGATTGGATGTAAATTACAGCTTCTATAGGACAAAGGGCCAAATCGGACGAAACATATATATGGGCTATAGCTAAATCTTAACCGATTTTCTTCAAATTCGGCAATGTTGGTTCATGGAAGTCATCGAAGTCATCGTTTTTAACTCAGTTTCAACTCAATGATCTAGTGAGAGGTTTGGAACTGACCAAAGATAAGGCAGAACTACTTGCATCTCGGATGAAACAGTACAATATTTTGGCCCCAGATATTAACATATCATATTATAGAGTGATATACCTTACAAACAATTTTATACAACTGTGGATAACATATGCTTTTGCAAGGACATTCCCGGATTCTCCGAGGAACTTAATCAAACATACAATTCAAAGGAATGGCGGTTATTTGTTGACAGCAGTAAAGAAAGTTTGAAAGCAGTACTTTTGCACAACGGAAATCAGAAACCGTCGATTCCCATTGCTCATGCTGTCAACACTAAGGAATCATACGAAACAATGGCTAAATTGATAAAATACATAAAATATGAACAACATGACTGGAACATTTGTTGCGATTTAAAAGTAGTTCGGATGTTATGTGGAATGCAAGGCGGATAAACAAAATATTGCTGTTTTGTATGCCTCTGGGATAGCCGTGCTCGCGACAAGAAAACACATTACATTGGATGAAAACAACATAAAATACACACCTCTTGTCCAAAAAGAAAACATTATTTTGCCACCACTGCATATATTTATACCCTACACCACACTGTGGTACAGGGTATTATAAGTTTGTTTCACGGCAGATGTTTGTAACACCTGAAAATAACACAGCTAGACCCACCTTAAAGTATACCGATCGACTCAGAATCACTAGCTGAGTCGATTTAAGCATGTCCGTCCGTCCGTCCGTCTGTCCATGTAAAGTTGTTCGTCGACTACAGGTCGCAATTTCACTCCGATCGTTCTGAAATTTTGCAGTTTAGACTATTTCGCAGCTGTTAAGATCGCTATTGAATTTGGTTGAAATCGGTTCGGATTTAGATATAGCTCCCATATATATCTTTCGTCCGATTTGGCCCTTTAGTCCTATAGAAGCTGCATTTTACATCCAATCGTTTTGAAATTTAGAATGGTAGAGTTCCTTGATCCATGAACCAACTTTGCCGAATTTGAAGAAAATCGGTTAAGATTTAGCTATAGCTCCCATATATATGTTTCGTCCGATTTTGCTCTTTAGTCCTGTAGAAGCTGTATTTTACATCAAATCATTTTGAAATTTAGAATGGTAGAGTTTCTTGATCCATGAACCAACACTACCGAATTTGAAGAAAATCGGTTAAGATTTAGCTATAGCTCCCATATATATGTTTCGTCCGATTTTGCTCGTTAGTCCTGTAGAAGCTGTATTTTACATCCAGGTTATGTGCCTCTGATGAAGTAGTGATTGGCGCTGATTGGAACGCCAAGGATCCGACCTGGGGTGGTTCCGACAGTAATAATAATGGCAGAACACTGTCGAGTATCCTGATTTCTTGTCCGAATTTGAGCATTTGTCCCACGGATGAACCAACGAGACCGTCTGGTGGGTCTGGCTCATACATCGATTTCTTCCTCTGCACGCCGGGGTCAGCTGGCCTCGATTTGGCGGTCTTTTGCAGACACTTGATTATGAGTCAGACCACAGGGCAGTCGAGTTGGAGCTCCATGTGACTGATGTTCAAATTCGTGTCAATCAGCCAAGATACAATTTCGACAGGATGAATGTTCGCCGTTTCAGTAGGCGGTTGAGTGAAGGCCTCCAGGAGCATACGTTACCTGCGGACAGGAACGCCACTGTAGAGGACGTTGACAGCTGTGTCAGCGGTTTGAGCGAGGTTTTTCGTGATGCCATACAGGCCTCAGTACCTGTCTCCAGACCTGGAGGTGGCTTGCTAGGTGAGCTCCCCCCTCTATCAGGAGGTTCATCCGTGAGCGGCGTAGGCTCTGCAGGACGCTGCACAGGACCCGTGACCCGGATCGCTATCCGATCCTCAGGGCGGATATCAGGAACCTAGACAGGATCATTGAGGTCCTCATAGTCATTTTTGAGCGTGACCGCAGGAGAGATATGCTGTAGAACATTCGGCCGGGCCCTAGGATGTATAGCCAGGTCAAGCGTGCCGCGGGTCTACTGGCCAGGGATCCCATTGCTGACCTCTCTGCTCCTGATGGCGCGGTTGTTAGTGATGACGTAGGAAAGGCGGAAATTCTGGCCGATAGCCTGGCGAATGCTCATCGGATGGGTCATAATCCGGATGATGATTCCTTCCACAGTCTCGTCACAGAGGCTGTGTAGGGAATCATCACCGGGGATCCTCTGGTGGGATTTAACACTGATTTCACTGCTGATGGCTCTGTCATTGTAGATGTGCAACGTTGGGATGATTGTGGGTTTGCTAGGCCACACTCTGTAGCGAGGACGATTTCCTCCCGTCCCGCCAAGAAGTCGTCGGGCATAGATGGCGTCCCTGATGTTGCTGTAAAGAAGTCAGGGGAGGTTGTTTCAGCATTCCTCGCTGTCCTATTTAACCAATGTCTAAACATTGGCTATTTCCCCACTGCGTGGAAGGTCGCTCTGGTTGTGCCGATCAGGAAGCCGGGTACTGATGCTTCCGCTTGTGGAAGCTATAGGCCGATATCACTCCTTTCCCCTTTTGGGAAGATTTTTGAATCCTTCATACTGGAGAGGCTGAAGCGTACCATAGAGGATAGACATGTGCTGAGAGACTGTCAGTTTGGATTTAGGCAGGGCCTCTCTACCACCCATGCTTTGACAGCTTTCACTGACTACGTTGTTGGTGGTTTTGATAAGAGATGGGGTACCATCGCAGTCAGCCTGGACTTCGCCAAGGCTTTTGATTCCGTCTGGCAGAGCGGTATAGTGTATAAAATTCAATCCTTTGGTTTTGACGCACAGACTTGTAGGTTAGTAGCAGCCTTCCTGAAGGATCGATGCTTCAAGGTGAGAGTAGGCGAAGAGGTGTCTGCGCAGCGATCGATTCAAGCAGGGGTCCCGCAAGGCTCTCTGCTTGGACCGATCCTGTACAACCTCTTCATCTGCGACATACCGGGTCCTCCTTCAGGGGGCCTGCTACTGACCTATGCGGATGATGTTTTGCTGGCCTGTTCTGGACCCAGGGCAAGTAACCTGAACCGGAAGTTAAATGAATATTTGGAGCGACTTAACAGATATTTCACCTCTTGGAGACTCCAATTGAACGTTAGAAAATGCGTCTCTGTTGTTTTCAAGGGTAGGCCCAGGACGGTCTATCCAAATTTCAGATCGTACATCCCGACGCTGAGGGTTGGCAACGAGTTAATTGGGGTCTCCGATAGGATGAAATACCTGGGAGTGGTGTTCCACGCTCGGTTTGACTTTTGCCGACACGTAGATTATGTCTTGGAGAAGGCCAGGCGGCTGTTCTTTGCATATCAGCACTTATTGCGCATGAGGGGAGGTCTCTCGGTAGACGTTAGGCTGCTAATTTACAAGCAGGTGATCAGGCCTGTCCTGACGTATGCTTTCCCGGCCTGGCTGGGTTTATCTTCTGCCCAGATGGACAGGATTCGTAAGTGGGAGAGGAAGGTCCTTGTCTCGTGTTTGGGTCTGCGATGGGTGTGGAGGGATGATGGCACCGTGAGGAGGCCGGCTAGCAGGGTGATATATGATAGTGCTGCGATTGTAAGGATTGACGTGCGTATGGTGGAAGGAGTTTGTTTCTTGGAGAGGTGTGGTGATTCGAGCAACGGAATTGTTTGCGGTTTCTTCGGCCTTGAAAGGGACCTTGTATTCATTAGATCTAGGCGTCATTTACGGCCTTATGACCTGATTGTGTTAAGGGACGCGGGCCTCGTTTTCAGTGGTGAGAGGCTCCTCTTCTACCACAGAAGATATGACCGATTTGACATCGATGATACGGTATACATCACAGCGCAGTAGCTGTGTGATCTGAGGCCTGTGCTCTGTGTGGAACTTAGATATTGTATTCTGTGTGTGAACCTACAGCTAAATCTTTACCGATTTTCTTCAAATTCGGCAATGTTGGTTCATGGATCAAGAAAGTCTACCATTCTAAATTTCAAAATGATTGGATGTAAAATACAGCTTCTTCAGGACTAAAGAGCAAAATCGGACGAAACATATATATGGGAGCTATAGCTAAATCTTAACCGATTTTCGTCAAATTCGGTAATGTTGGTTCATGGATCAAGAAACTCTACCATTCTAAATTTCAAAACGATTGGATGTAAAATACAGCTTCTATAGGACAAAAGGGCCAAATCGGACGAAACATATATATGGGCTATAGCTAAATCTTAACCGATTTTCTTCAAATTCGGCAATGTTGGTTCATGGAAGTCATCGAAGTCATCGTTTTTAACTCAGTTTCAACTCAATGATCTAGTGAGAGGTTTGGAACTGACCAAAGATAAGGCAGAACTACTTGCATCTCGGATGAAACAGTACAATATTTTGGCCCCAGATATTAACATATCATATTATAGAGTGATATACCTTACAAACAATTTTATACAACTGTGGATAACATATGCTTTTGCAAGGACATTCCCGGATTCTCCGAGGAACTTAATCAAACATACAATTCAAAGGAATGGCGGTTATTTGTTGACAGCAGTAAAGAAAGTTTGAAAGCAGTACTTTTGCACAACGGAAATCAGAAACCGTCGATTCCCATTGCTCATGCTGTCAACACTAAGGAATCATACGAAACAATGGCTAAATTGATAAAATACATAAAATATGAACAACATGACTGGAACATTTGTTGCGATTTAAAAGTAGTTCGGATGTTATGTGGAATGCAAGGCGGATAAACAAAATATTGCTGTTTTGTATGCCTCTGGGATAGCCGTGCTCGCGACAAGAAAACACATTACATTGGATGAAAACAACATAAAATACACACCTCTTGTCCAAAAAGAAAACATTATTTTGCCACCACTGCATATATTTATACCCTACACCACACTGTGGTACAGGGTATTATAAGTTTGTTTCACGGCAGATGTTTGTAACACCTGAAAATAACACAGCTAGACCCACCTTAAAATGTACCGATCGACTCAGAATCACTAGCTGAGTCGATTTAACGATGTCCGTCCGTCCGCCCGTCTGTCCATGTAAAATTGTTCGTCGACTACAGGTCGCAATTTCACTCCGATCGTTCGAATTTTGCAGTTTAGAGTATTTCGCGGCTGTTAAGATCGCTATTGAATTTGGTTGAAATCGGTTCAGATTTAGATATAGCTCCCATATATATGTTTCGTCCGATTTTGCTCTTTAGTCCTGAAGAAGCTGTATTTTACATCCAATCATTTTGAAATTTAGAATGGTAGAGTTTCTTGATCCATGAACCACCGCTACCGAATTTGAAGAAAATCGGTTAAGATTTAGCTATAGCTCCCATATATATGTTTCGTCCGATTTGGCCCTTTAGTTCTATAGAAGCTGTACTTTACATCCAATCGTTTTGAAATTTAGAATGGTAGAGTTTATTGATCCATGAACCAACACTACCGAATTTGAAGAAAATCGGTTAAGATTTAGCTATAGCTCCCATATACGTGTTTCGTCCGATTTGGCCCTTTAGTCCTGTAGAAGCTGTATTTTACATCCAATCATTTTGAAATTTAGAATGGTAGAGTTTCTTGATCCATGAACCAACACTACCGAATTTGAAGAAAATCGGTTAAGATTTAGCTATAGCTCCCATATATATGTTTCGTCCGATTTGGCCCTTTAGTCCTATAAAAGATGTATTTTACATCCAATCGTTTTGAAATTTAGAATTGTAGAGTTTCTTGATTCATGAACCAACATTGCCGAATTTGAAGAAAATCGGCAAAGATTTAGCTATAGCTCCTATATATATGTTTCATTCGATTTGGCTCTTTAGATCCAATCGTTTTTATACCCTACACCACACTGTGGTACAGGGTATTATTTATGTTTAAAATGTCCCAAAAGTAAATTTATGTAAACAATTTATACATGAATTACAAAATTTATATATCAGAGTTATTCAATATTACGAGAGTGGTGTAGGGTATTATATAGTCGGCACCGCCCGACTTTAGCCTTTCCTTACTGGTTTTCTATATGTTTATAACACTGATTCCGAAATATACGAACGTCAACAAAGAACTCACAATTACTTCTAATGAAACTGGCTATAATTTATACATTTATCCATAGATTTTTTTTTCAAATAGGCATTATTTCCTTCGCTAGGGTGCAAACTTTTAAAAAATAAAATAAAATATTTTTTCGATTGTTTTTCTATTTTTTTATGTTTTTTGTCGCCCCAGGATTTTTATACCCTACACCACACTGTGGTACAGGGTATTATAAGTTTGTTTCACGGCAGATGTTTGTAACACCTGAAAATAACACAGCTAGACCCACCTTAAAGTATACCGATCGACTCAGAATCACTAGCTGAGTCGATTTAAGCATGTCCGTCCGTCCGTCCGTCTGTCCATGTAAAGTTGTTCGTCGACTACAGGTCGCAATTTCACTCCGATCGTTCTGAAATTTTGCAGTTTAGAGTATTTCGCAGCTGTTAAGATCGCTATTGAATTTGGTTGAAATCGGTTCGGATTTAGATATAGCTCCCATATATATCTTTCGTCCGATTTGGCCCTTTAGTCCTATAGAAGCTGCATTTTACATCCAATCGTTTTGAAATTTAGAATGGTAGAGTTTCTTGATCCATGAACCAACATTGCCGAATTTGAAGAAAATCGGTTAAGATTTAGCTATAGCTCCCATATATATGTTTCGTCCGATTTTGCTCTTTAGTCCTGTAGAAGCTGTATTTTACATCAAATCATTTTGAAATTTAGAATGGTAGAGTTTCTTGATCCATGAACCAACTTTGCCGAATTTGAAGAAAATCGGTTAAGATTTAGCTATAGCTCCCATATATATGTTTCGTCCGATTTTGCTCGTTAGTCCTGTAGAAGCTGTATTTTACATCCAGGTTATGTGCCTCTGATGAAGTAGTGATTGGCGCTGATTGGAACGCCAAGGATCCGTCCTGGGGTGGTTCCGACAGTAATAATAATGGCAGAACACTGTCGAGTATCCTGATTTCTTGTCCGAATTTGAGCATTTGTCCCACGGATGAACCAACGAGACCGTCTGGTGGGTCTGGCTCATACATCGATTTCTTCCTCTGCACGCCGGGGTCAGCTGGCCTCGATTTGGCGGTCTTTTGCAGACACTTGATTATGAGTCAGACCACAGGGCAGTCGAGTTGGAGCTCCATGTGACTGATGTTCAAATTCGTGTCAATCAGCCAAGATACAATTTCGACAGGATGAATGTTCGCCGTTTCAGTAGGCGGTTGAGTGAAGGCCTCCAGGAGCATACGTTGCCTGCGGACAGGAACGCCACTGTAGAGGAGGTTGACAGCTGTGTCAGCGGTTTGAGCGAGGTTTTTCGTGATGCCATACAGGCCTCAGTACCTGTCTCCAGACCTGGAGGTGGCTTGCTAGGTGAGCTCCCCCCCTCTATCAGGAGGTTCATCCGTGAGCGGCGTAGGCTCTGCAGGACGCTGCACAGGACCCGTGACCCGGATCGCTATCCGATCCTCAGGGCGGATATCAGGAACCTAGACAGGATCATTGAGGGCCTCATAGTCATTTTTGAGCGTGACCGCAGGAGAGATATGCTGGAGAACATTCAGCCGGGCCCTAGGATGTATAGCCAGGTCAAGCGGGCCGCGGGTCTACTGGCCAGGGATCCCATTGGTGACCTCTCTGCTCCTGATGGCGCGGTTGTTTGTGATGACGTAGGAAAGGCGGAAATTCTGGCCGATAGCCTGGCGAATGCTCATCGGATGGGTCATAATCCGGATGATGATTCCTTCCACAGTCTCGTCACAGAGGCTGTGTAGGGAATCATCACCGGGGATCCTCTGGTGGGATTTAACACTGATTTCACTGCTGATGGCTCTGTCATTGTAGATGTGCAACGTTGGGATGATTGTGGGTTTGCTAGGCCACACTCTGTAGCGAGGACGATTTCCTCCCGTCCCGCCAAGAAGTCGTCGGGCATAGATGGCGTCCCTGATGTTGCTGTAAAGAAGTCAGGGGAGGTTGTTTCAGCATTCCTCGCTGTCCTATTTAACCAATGTCTAAACATTGGCTATTTCCCCACTGCGTGGAAGGTCGCTCTGGTTGTGCCGATCAGGAAGCCGGGTACTGATGCTTCCGCTTGTGGAAGCTATAGGCCGATATCACTCCTTTCCCCTTTTGGGAAGATTTTTGAATCCTTCATACTGGAGAGGCTGAAGCGTACCATAGAGGATAGACATGTGCTGAGAGACTGTCAGTTTGGATTTAGGCAGGGCCTCTCTACCACCCATGCTTTGACAGCTTTCACTGACTACGTTGTTGGTGGTTTTGATAAGAGATGGGGTACCATCGCAGTCAGCCTGGACTTCGCCAAGGCTTTTGATTCCGTCTGGCAGAGCGGTATAGTGTATAAAATTCAATCCTTTGGTTTTGACGCACAGACTTGTAGGTTAGTAGCAGCCTTCCTGAAGGATCGATGCTTCAAGGTGAGAGTAGGCGAAGAGGTGTCTGCGCAGCGATCGATTCAAGCAGGGGTCCCGCAAGGCTCTCTGCTTGGACCGATCCTGTGCAACCTCTTCATCTGCGACATACCGGGTCCTCCTTCAGGGGGCCTGCTACTGACCTATGCGGATGATGTTTTGCTGGCCTGTTCTGGACCCAGGGCAAGTAACCTGAACCGGAAGTTAAATGAATATTTGGAGCGACTTAACAGATATTTCACCTCTTGGAGACTCCAATTGAACGTTAGAAAATGCGTCTCTGTTGTTTTCAAGGGTAGGCCCAGGACGGTCTATCCAAATTTCAGATCGTACATCCCGACGCTGAGGGTTGGCAACGAGTTAATTGGGGTCTCCGATAGGATGAAATACCTGGGAGTGGTGTTCCACGCTCGGTTTGACTTTTGCCGACACGTAGATTATGTCTTGGAGAAGGCCAGGCGGCTGTTCTTTGCATATCAGCACTTATTGCGCATGAGGGGAGGTCTCTCGGTAGACGTTAGGCTGCTAATTTACAAGCAGGTGATCAGGCCTGTCCTGACGTATGCTTTCCCGGCCTGGCTGGGTTTATCTTCTGCCCAGATGGACAGGATTCGTAAGTGGGAGAGGAAGGTCCTTGTCTCGTGTTTGGGTCTGCGATGGGTGTGGAGGGATGATGGCACCGTGAGGAGGCCGGCTAGCAGGGTGATATATGATAGTGCTGCGATTGTAAGGATTGACGTGCGTATGGTGGAAGGAGTTTGTTTCTTGGAGAGGTGTGGTGATTCGAGCAACGGAATTGTTTGCGGTTTCTTCGGCCTTGAAAGGGACCTTGTATTCATTAGATCTAGGCGTCATTTACGGCCTTATGACCTGATTGTGTTAAGGGACGCGGGCCTCGTTTTCAGTGGTGAGAGGCTCCTCTTCTACCACAGAAGATATGACCGATTTGACATCGATGATACGGTATACATCACAGCGCAGTAGCTGTGTGATCTGAGGCCTGTGCTCTGTGTGGAACTTAGATATTGTATTCTGTGTGTGAACCTTGATGCGTGGACTAATACGTTTTTTCTTGCTTATGAACACCTGATGTGTTCATGTGCACATATGCATATATATGTATATATTCCGCCTGTGCGCTCATGTGTGTGCGTACGTGTCTGTACACATATTCATGCACGGGAGGAAATCATAATTTTTTATATGTTTGAATTGGAAGAAAATATACTTGGAAACGATTTTTTTAAATATTATATATTTGTTAACAAATAAATTTTATTTGAAAATCAAGAAATTTTGTTTGGAGCGCATATATTAATATATTAGAACATAATTTATTTGCGAACTGACTTTCACAAATAAAATATGTGTTTACACACAGACAATGTTATTGTTTAGGAAGTTTTTCAAATATATTTTATTTAAAAACTTTGCTGACTTATTCGAATTTTAGTTAGTTTTTCCTAGTTTTCGTGTTAAATTTTATAGCTAAAAACGTCTTTTAATTTATAAATATTCCAATTAATTTTTTGTCAATCCATTAATGCAATTTATATTTACAAAAGATTATACGATTTAAGTTTTAGTTAAACTTTTCAAACATATAAAATTTAAAAAAAAAAATGCTCCTTGAACATCTGAAAAACAAAATCTTGTCTTTAAATTAAGGCATTGATACATTGCCAAAATACATAAATACAAATTAATATTTATTTTGGAAATACTAGGGAATTTTAGAATAGGAACATATCTTTGTTTAGAACAATATCCTCCCAAACATATAATATTTGTGTGTGTCAAATATTATATATTTGGAGTGTACCCTAAACATATGAATATTTCAAGCCGAATATGTTTGGGACAATATACTACAGAAGCGATTTTTTTTCAGCGTGTGTGAATGCACGTATATATTTATATATATATAGGTATATATATATTTATGTATGTGCGCGCGCATGTGTGTGTGTGCATGCATGCGTGTATGCATATTTGTGCACTTCAGATATATATATGTATACGTATGTTAGTTCTTAACCTTAGTTTTTAAGTTCATAGTATATAAGTTTATCTCTTTAGTTTTAAGCTTTGTGAGATTGGTCCGTTTTTAGTAATCCCAATTTTTCCGGACATTAATTGTAAGATCGCTTTAGTTTTCTGGTGCGAGTGCATGTCCGCGGATCATCCGCGACACTTTTTAGTTTTTAATTCTTGTACGCTCTATCATTACTGGGTATTTAATGACGAATATTTACGTTAAGCCAATTTTGTAATTAGATTTTAAGTTTTCTGGATTAATAAATGGCTATTTGAAACCTGGCTAACCTGGCTAAGTTTGTTTCACGGCAGATGTTTGTAACACCTGAAAATAACACAGCTAGACCTTAAAGTATACCGATCGACTCAGAATCACTAGCTGAGTCGATTTAAGCATGTCCGTCCGTCCGTCCGTCCGTCTGTCCATGTAAAGTTGTTCGTCGACTACAGGTCGCAATTTCACTCCGATCGTTCTGAAATTTTGCAGTTTAGAGTATTTCGCAGCTGTTAAGATCGCTATTGAATTTGGTTGAAATCGGTTCGGATTTAGATATAGCTCCCATATATATCTTTCGTCCGATTTGGCCCTTTAGTCCTATAGAAGCTGCATTTTACATCCAATCGTTTTGAAATTTAGAATGGTAGAGTTACTTGATCCATGAACCAACATTGCCGAATTTGAAGAAAATCGGTTAAGATTTAGCTATAGCTTCCATATATATGTTTCGTCCGATTTTGCTCTTTAGTCCTGTAGAAGCTGTATTTTACATCAAATCATTTTGAAATTTAGAATGGTAGAGTTTCTTGATCCATGAACCAACACTACCGAATTTGAAGAAAATTGGTTAAGATTTAGCTATAGCTCCCATATATATGTTTCGTCCGATTTTGCTCTTTAGTCCTGTAGAAGCTGTATTTTACATCCGATCGCTTTGAAATTTAGAATGGTAGAGTTTCTTGATCCATGAACCAACACTACCGAATTTGAAGAAAATCGGTTAAGATTTAGCTATAGCTCCCATATATATGTTTCGTCCGATTTGGCCCTTTAGTCCTATAGAAGCTGTATTTTACATCCTATCGTTTTGAAATTTAGAATGGTAGAGTTTCTTGATCCATGAACCAACATTGCCGAATTTGAAGAAAATCGGTTAAGATGTAGCTATAGCTCCCATATATATGTTTCGTCCGAATTTGCTCTTTAGTCCTGTAAAAGCTGTATTTTACATCAAATCATTTTGAAATTTAGAATGGTAGAGTTTCTTGATCCATGAACCAACACTACCGAATTTGAAGAAAATCGGTTAAGATTTAGCTATTGCTCCCATATATATGTTTCGTCCGATTTTGCTCTTTAGTCCTGCAGAAGCTGTATTTTATATCCAATCGCTTTGAAATTTAGAATGGTAGAGTTTCTTGATCCATGAACCAACACTACCGAATTTGAAGAAAATCGGTTAAGATTTAGCTATAGCTCCCATATATATGTATCGTCCGATTTGGCCCTTTAGTCCTATAGAAGCTGTATTTTACATCCTATAGTTTTGAAATTTAGAATGGTAGAGTTTCTTGATCCATGAACCAACATTGCCGAATTTGAAGAAAATCGGTTAAGATTTACCTATAGCTTCCATATATATGTTTTGTCCGATTTTGCTCTTTAGTCCTGTAGAAGGTGTATTTTACATCCAATCATTTTGAAATTTAGAATGGTAGAGTTTCTTGATCCATGAACCAACATTGCCGAACATCACACTGTCTTACAGGGTATTATTTAAGTATAAAATGTCACAAAAGTAAATTTATGTAAACAATTTATACATGAATTACAAAATTTATATTTCAGAGTTATTCAATATTACGAGAGTGGTGTAGGGTATTATATAGTCGGCCCGCCCGACTTTAGCCTTTTCTTACTGGTTTTATTTTTTTGTTAAAAAAGTCTACTTTTTCCAATTTGTTTAATGACTGTTACTAAACCACTTTTTCTAGGTGAAAGAGGTATTTCCAACATTGGTAGCCCACATTAATAGCTAAAATTTAACGTATAAGGGGCATATAATCAAAAAAGTATAGTGCAAATACTAAGGGTACATTCGACGATAATAGTATTTTTAAAAAAAATTTTTAGAAAAAAAAATTTATCCATAAACAAATTTTTGGTTTTGATTTCATATAACAGTATGCCACAATCTATACAAAATATAATTTTTAGATCTGGGACATAAAAAACAAATTGTTGGATAGTGTTATCAGTGTTGCGTACACAAATCTGTGATGATCTAATAGGGAAAATACCTCGTACTATTATTTTCTTCCTTTGGTGGGCATACAAAGTCTTATTAGGTTTAGTACTTAAGTTTTTTTTTAAATTACATAAACTATACTAATAAGGAGCTTTTTTTTTGAAAACTAATACTATAAAATTACATTACATACTATAAAATTTAAATTTTCGATTCGTTCCAGCCCGTCCGGCCACCCTATTCTGCCTGTATCACAACTTCCTCTTAATGCTAAGAGGACAAATGACAGCTGTCTGAACTATTGCTTCTAAGCTTCTAACTAAATGCTTTCTATTTGCGTTTACAAACTGATTTCATGAATTTGTACTTGTTTATCGATGGACGCTGTGGCTCGCTTATATAAATTAGATCTCATTTCACCTTTCAATACACTTCTTCTATGGTATTTTAGTGATGTGTCGTGGCGAAATACTTCAAGCGTTTTTTTTCAATTAGTAAATGGTCTTGATGCATTTCTGTATCCCTAGGAGCAAATAAAACACATATTTTACATAAAGCACCGACTTGTTTCGCGGAATACGCCAACCATTTATACTTATGTAACCAAGAAAGTTCGCTAGTCACTGAAAAACTATAATTATCTGGAGGAATCCAGATTTTTTCTAGAAGACCTTCTATATGGTCGATGCTCTCCGAAGCTAAATTGTTCACGAATAAACCTATACCATATGGTGATACTACGTTTGAGTTACTGGAAGCTGTAGAGTTTGATGTAGTTGTAATTTTTGAGAAAATAGTCAAATTTTCTGGAGAGTATAGGCTTTGATATACTTTTAATAAATTATATCTGTCATCATATGCTAAAATTTACTACATTTTAGACATAAACCTTTAGTGTAAACAACGGTTAAATTTGTTGTCTTTGATTTACTTTTTAGAACAAGGAACAAATTTTAACCATTAAAACTAGTAATAACAATTTTTAATTCCAAATCATTTTGGGGGTAGTTGGAACCCAAAAAGCCCCCCTGCGCACGGTCCTGCTTCGTTAGATTTAACTGAAATTTTCACACAATGTTCCTCAAAGGTACTGTATTGAGAAAAAAGGAAAAAATACAAAAACATATTTTTTAAAAAAATTTCTTTACCCACAAACAAATTTATTGTTTAAGAATACTACGAGTATAAGACAGCCAAACCCGCTATTTCAATCTTACAGCCGTATTCATAAAAACTTAAAACAGCCTTACAAACCTTTGTTAAACAAAATTTGTTAAAACTGTATTCATAAACGATTATTAGCCTAAACGCATTTTGTAAACCATTGTTAAATGTGTGAATTTTAATATTGGTTCGACCCTACTTTAAGCGCTTGTTAAAGTGACATTTGCAAAACATTTTTATAAAATTTTTTAATTAAAACAGAAACAATATTGAAGACTGATTTTGAACATTTTTTCTAGAAATGGTAAAATAAAAAAAAAAGAATAAAATACGTCACTGTATCTTCTAGAACGTGTTTATCTCAAAACGGAATGTACGGAATGTACCATTAAACGTGAACCGATTTGTCGCATTTTTCCAGGAAGTGACAAAGTACGCCACTATGCCTTCTAGAAACTATTTATGTCAAAACGGAATGTACCATTAAACGTGAACCGATTTGTCGCATTTTTCCAGGAAGAGTTAAAGGCATTGTGCAACATAAGCTGCTCCTTATCCCAAAAATTTCGTAAGGATCGGTTCCTTTTTTCGAGCAGTACTTTGATAGTCACAGACGGACGGACACGGCTAAATCGACTCAGAGCGCGATTCTGCGTCCATCGGTATAATAAATTTTTGCATTCTTATTTTTTTCCATACTGTTTCACAAAAATCAGTTTAATAAATGCATTTTTGCATTCTTCATTTTTGATATTGTTTCCTAACAACCCAACTTTTATTGTAGCAAAATCACAACACCAGAAATGAATATTGCACAATATTCACTGGTGATATGTAAACAAATAAATATTATTCGTTATTCGAATACCTTTTTGTATGTAACAAAAAAATGTTCTGAATTCGTCTTTTATTTGATCTTTACACGGAGGAAAATCGCAATTTTTGATATGTTTGAATTCAAAGAAAATATACTTGGAACGTAAATTTTTAAATATTATATATTTTTGAACAAATATATTTTATTTGAAAATCAAGAAATTTTGTTTAGAACGCATATATTAATATATTACAACAAAATATATTTGCGAACTTGCTGTCCCAAATAAAATATGTGTTTACAAACAAACAAAGATATTGTTTAAGAATTTATCCAAATACATTATATTAAAAAAAATTTTAAAACTTTGTTGACTTTGGCAATTTTTAATTTTATTTTTTCCTATACTTTATAGGTATACTTTATAGGTAAAAATGTTGTAAGCAGCATTTTCTTTTGTTTTACAGCACAAATTTTTTATTTATAAATAGTCCAATTGTCAATCCATCAATGCTATTTATCGTAACCCAAAATTATACGATTTAAATTTTCAAACATATAAAATTTCTAAGAAATTAAACCTTAAATTTCTAAAAAACTGAAAACTTTCCTTTAAATTAAGGCATCGATACATTGCCAAAATACTTAAATACAAATCATCATTTTAGATTTATTTATTGAATGTTTTCACATTCGAATTGTTCAGCTTTTTCGATCAACTCTTCCTTTCGAAAGAGAGGTTTTTTGTGGTGTATTGGAAAAGATAAGACACTGCGCTCTGAAAGCCATGTAAACACATACCCTTATACGTATTTCAATCCTGTGCGGGGATATCATCAGAGGGTCTTATACATGACACAGCGTGAGCTTGTAGTTGTGGCGATCATCACTTGTATATATACCAATCTACAAAGAAATTTGCATATGGGAATTATATATACCTACGAAGAAAGCGTACAAGTCACACAGCCAAAGCTTTAAGCGAGACTTAAATTCACCATTTTCACCACCCATGTGACTGGTAAGGGTTGCCAGTTCGACACAGTTGTCTCTACACCAATCGCCAGGTAGATGGCGTGGATTCTGAGATTAGTTGGACGATTAGAAAGACTTTTTACTACATTTCAGTAAGCATAGTTTTTTTTTTTTTTTTTTTTTTTTTTGTTGAATATCAAATATTTTATGTTATTATTTAGAATTCATTAACACTACGTGTTGAAGATGAGCAGCTTCCTTCTAATTGTATTTAGGCGGGCTGATCCCTATTATTTAAATGTTTTTAGAAGTTTTTTTTTTTTGTTAATGATCGATTTAATTTTATTTTAGATTTATTTATTGAATGTTTTCACATTCGAATTGTTCAGCTTTTTCGATCAACTCTTCCTTTCGAAAGAGAGGTTTTTTGTGGTGTATTGGAAAAGATAAGACACTGCGCTCTGAAAGCCATGTAAACACATACCCTTATACGTATTTCAATCCTGTGCGGGGATATCATCAGAGGGTCTTATACATGACACAGCGTGAGCTTGTAGTTGTGGCGATCATCACTTGTATATATACCAATCTACAAAGAAATTTGCATATGGGAATTATATATACCTACGAAGAAAGCGTACAAGTCACACAGCCAAAGCTTTAAGCGAGACTTAAATTCACCATTTTCACCACCCATGTGACTGGTAAGGGTTGCCAGTTCGACACAGTTGTCTCTACACCAATCGCCAGGTAGATGGCGTGGATTCTGAGATTAGTTGGACGATTAGAAAGACTTTTTACTACATTTCAGTAAGCATAGTATTTTTTTTGTTGAATATCAAATATTTTATGTTATTATTTAGAATTCATTAACACTACGTGTTGAAATATTATTTTGTTTTGGAAATATTATTTCCAAATAAGAGAATATTAGGATGAAAACATAATTTTGTTTAGAACAACATCCTCACAAACATATAATATTTGTGAGTGTCAAATATTATATCTTTGGAGTGCACCCTAAAAATGTGTATGTTTCCAGCAGAATATGTTTGGAACAAAATACTACAGAAGCGATTTTTTTTCAGCGTGTAGTTGTTGTTCGTTATACCCTACACCACACTTTGGTACAGGGTATTATGACTTTGTGCAATTTGTTTGTAACGCCTAAAAGGGGAAGAGATAGACCCATTAGGCATGTGTTCGTTACAAGCTAGCAATTTTAGTTTAGCACTTTGCAACGAAAACAACTGACTTCCACTAACTGGCACATACGCAATAAGTGGCGGATTTTCACTATCTGGTAGCAATGGTGTCATGAGTTGCAAAAAAAGAACAGTGCGAAACAGACAAAAAAATCGTGAAAAGTATTTATAAAACATATATGTACTATTCTATGTTCAATTGCTTACACTCTTTTTGCAAATATTAAAATAATTTCCCATTTTTGTTCTTCTTCTTCCCGTTAATTCACAATAATTGATAACAATCTCTCCAAAAATGGGATGCCATATTGCTAAATATAGGGTGCCCAATCTGGCAACATCATACTCGATTAAGACATGAACACAAGCAGCAAACTTCATCGGGAACTAATAGTGCTTAGCACCCCATACAAAGTAAGCACTTATGGTGTAACGAAAACACGCCTATTGTTTGTTATACTGATCGAAAAAGAAACACTTTTTGAGTCGATTAAGGCATGTCCGTCTGTCTGTCCATGTATTCTTGTAATCAAAGTGCAGGTCGTATTTATAGTCCGATTGCGCTGAAATTTAGCACAGTGCTGTTTTTTAGCCAAAGGACCATCCCTATTGAAATCGGTCAAGATTTATAAATAGCCACTATATATATGTAACCCCCGATTTGACATGTAATCGCTGTAGAAACCGTATTTTACATCCGATCTGTACATAATTCGGCAGAGAATACATCCGATCGTGAATTAACACTACCATAGCTCCCATATATATTTTTCACTCAATTTGACGTGTAAACCCGTGTTTTATATCCGATCAGTACGAAATTCGGCAGAGAGCGTTTTCTTATTACATGTATGAACACTGCCAAATTCTTATCGCAATGTATAAGTTGTATATTGTCCTAAACATATTCAGCTTAAAACATACATATCGTCATCAGAAACGAGAAAGGGCGTATCATCAAATTTCAAAATTGTACAGGAGAGAGATAAAACTAAACAAAATGAAAAATATTGTCGTTCGAAAGACGGGGATTTCAGGATAATACCCAAATATAGTGATGCATTTATAAGTCCCCACAAACATGATTTATAACATGTTTGTGAAAATTACGTAAAATATGAATTTTTCACTATGAAAAAATAAATAATTTGTTGTTAGTCCCATTAGAATCTCGTTAATAAATTCGCCATTTTTGATAGCAGGTCGCTAAAAAATGTGTCAGGATGTATATTATGATTCAGTGTCCCGAAATCCATCGACAACTGAATTTCCATTTTTCTTGTTGTTGCACCCTTTTTCGTTTCTGATGCCGTTTCTGAGGCTACACTCCAAATATACATATAATACGCATGTGTTCGTTACAAGCTATCGATTTTAGTTTAGCACTTTGCAACGAAAACATCTGACTTCCACTAACTAGCTCATAAGCAGTAAGTGGCGGATTTCCACTATCTGGTAGCAATGGTGTCATGAGTTGCGAAGAAAGAACAGTGCGAAACAGACAAAAAATTTGTGAAATGTATTTATAAAACATAAATTTACTATTCTATGTTCAATTGTTTACGCTCTTTTTGCAAATATTAAAATAATTTTCCATTTTTGTTGTTCTTCTTCCCTTTAATTGGCAACAGTTCTCCAAAAATGAGATGCCATATCGAAATATAGGATGCCCAATCTGGCAACACCATACTCGATAAAGCAGGAACACAAGCAGCAAACTTCATCGGGAACTAATAATTCTTAAAAGTGCTTAGCTCCCCATACAAATTAAGCACCTATGGTGTAACGCCTAATATTGGCACACGGAAATATTATAAGTTTGGGAGAATATTGGAACTAATATTTCCGAAACAAAGATTAATTTGTATTTAAGTATTTTGGCAATGTATCAATGCCTTAATTTAAAGGCAGGTTTTCTGTTTCTCAGAAGTTCAAATTTTATGTTTGTTAAATTAAAAATTTAAATCGTATAATCTTTCGTAACTATAAATTGCATTGATGGATAGAGAAAAAGTGATGTATTGAAATCTTTATTTAATTAAAAAGAAGTGCCGTAAAACAAAAGGGAATGCTGCTTATGACATTTTTAAGTATAGGGTATAACACGAAATCTAACAAAAATTTTAACTAAAATTCAAAAAAGTGAAAAAGTTAAAAATCTTTTTGTTAATTAAATATATTCGAAAAACTTCTTAAACAAAAACTTTTTGTTTAAAGATATATTTTATGAAAATCAGTTCGCAAATATATTTTATTCTAATATAATAATATATGAGTTCCAAACTAAATTTCTCGATTTTCAAATAAAATGTATTTGTTCACAAATATATAATACTAGTATTTAAATAACAAACTTCGTAAACTTATAAGATATTCTAATTAAAACTACGGAGTGGGCCATTTAAAATTTTAAATTTGAATCGGCTATAAAAAAGACTGATATTTTTTTCAAATTTCTGGTTTTATTGGAGAGATGAACTTTGCCATTTATGTAATAATGGAACACAATATCATTCATATGACTACCACGACCTCCTCGGCAGTACCTCATCCGATCAACCAAATTTTTCAGTACATTTTGGATTGTTTCGGGTAGAATATCTTCAATGGCAACTTCGATTTCACGTTTCAGCGCTTCAGTTGTCTCTGGATGCTTTCCGTAAGATTTCCCTAATGGCTCCCCACATAAAATAATCCAAAGGGATCAAATCACAAGTCAAAGTAATCCGTGGTTTATATTCTTCTTCTTCTTTATTTGCCAATTCGATTTTCGAATTTTAGCGACCAATACAATTAATTTTGTGAATTTTATAGATTTTTACAGCAACTCCGCAAAAGCATCTATATCTCTCGCTTCGCTCAGAAGTCTCCTCACATCTCTGATACCTGTCCATAATTGGATATTTTTAAGCCACGTTGTTTCCTTTCTTCCTCTAAAAGGCCTTCCTGGAATATTCGCTAGCATTATGGTTTGCAATCTATATATATAAAATTGTTGCGTGACTGACTGGTTGACTGACTGATCATCGCCCAGGCCAAACGGCTGAAGCTAGAATCATGAAGTTTGGTGGGAGGGTAGTCCTTGGGACGTAGACGAGCAATAAGGCGGGATTTTTCGAAATTCGTACTATTAGCCGCACAATGGGGCAAAAAGGGATAAATATGGTACCACCGCCAAATCTAAACGAAATGAGCTAGAATCTTGAAATTTGGTATGAGGGTAGCCCTTAGGAGGGGGGTAAAAGGTGATAAATGTGGTACATCAGCCAAATCCAAATGGCAAGAGCTAGAATCGTGAAATTTTGTGTGAGGGCAGCCCTTATGAGGTAGACTCTGAAATTTACAGTATTTTTCGAAATTCGAACATTTACGTACACAGTGGGGTAAAATGGGATAAATGTAGTACAACAGCCAAATCCAAATGGCAAGACCTAGAATCGACAAATTTGGTGTGAGAGAAGCTCTTGGGACGTAAACTAGAACAAGGAGCGATTTTTTGAAAAAATTAGGGGCACAGCGGGACAGAAAGGGATAAATATGGTACCACCGCCAAATTTAAAGCTTAAAATTAGAATGGTGAAAATTGAAGCGAGGGATGTCTTTAGGACAACGGGGGTATTCAGTTTTTTTTTTGTATTCGTAGTTTTCGGGGTACAGTGGGGCAAAAAGTGTAAAATATAGTACAGTGGCTTAAAAATGTCAAACATGGATCAATGGTTCCAGGGTAACTTTTGGAACATAAACTAGAGATTGGGAGTGATTTTTAGTAATTCTAACTTGAAGAGGCACAGTGGTACAAGACGGGTTAAATATGGAGCATGGGAAAAAAAGGAACAATCTGCCCAAATTGGAACTTAAACATGAGATATGAAGAGTTTATATGGTTTTAGTAGCACTGTGGTCAAAAACGTTTAAATAGTGGAGTGGAGAAAATATGATTAAATATGTTATAGTCGGGGAAAAAGGTTTAAGTATGCTAGCGTGGATACACATTTTACATACGGTACAGTGAGACACAAATTTGCTAAATATAGTACAGTGGGGCACAGTTGTGCAAAAAGGGTTAACTATGGTACAGTGGGGTAAAAATAGTTATATGTATATGGTAAAGTGGGACAAAATGGGTTAAAAATAGTACAGTGGGGCAAAAAGCATTAACTATGGAACAGTGTATTTACTATGATACAGTGGGGCAAAAAGGGTTAAATATGGTACAGTGTGACAAAAATGGTTAACTATACAGTACAGTAGGGCATAACTGTGTTAAATATTTTACAGTGGAGCAAAGAGGGTTAAATATGGTACAGTGGGGCAAAAACTGTTAAATATGGTACAGTGAAACAAAGAGTTTAATATGACACAGTTGGGCAAAAAGGGTTAACTATGGTACTGTGGGGCACAATTAGTTGATTATGCTAACGTGGGATAAAATGGGTTAAATATGTTAAAGTGGGGCAAAATGCTTTAACTATGGAACAGTGGGAAAAATGTGTTAGCTATGGTACAGTGGGACACAAAAATGGTACAGTAAATATGGTACAGTATGACAAAAATAGTTACAGTGGGCACAAATAGTAAAATATGGTAACGTGGAACAAAATGGGTTAATAATGGTACAGTGGGGCAAAAAGCGTTTACTATGGAACAGTGGGGCAAAAATGTGTCAGCTATGGTACAGTTAAATATATTGGACAAAATATAGTAGGACAAAAGGTGTCAAATTTGATTCAGTGGACCCAAAACGGTTAAATATGGTACAGTGGGTAAAAATATGGATGCAGGGAGAGAGGGTAAGTTAAATATGAAATATTAATGTTTTTTTTTCAAAATTTATGCTTCTAGTAGCACAGTGGTGCAAAAAGGTTAAAATTATGATGCAAGCAAAAATTGTCAATATATTACAGAGGGGAAAAAATGTGTTAAATATGGTTTCGTGGAGCAAAGAGGGTTAAATATGGTACGGTGAAGCAAAAAAGTTAAATACGGTAAAATGGTTAAATGTGGTAAGTGGGTAATAAAAGGGAACAAAATAGTCCCAGATATGTATAAAAATTCGTAGTTTAGAAGCACGGTGTAATAAAATGTGTTTAATATGGAACAGTGGTGCAAAAGGTGTTGAATGTGGTCCCTACGTGCAAAGGTAGCTCTTACAGCATAAACCAAAGCTAAGAATTGTTATTTCCAAATTGGAAATAAACCGTGGGGAAAACAAGTTAAATATATGGCACGATAGGGGACAACAATTTTGAAATGCGGCCTAAGCTTGCTAAATTGGATCTTGAAATATCAATCATTTTAAAATATTGTACAATCGTGCAAAATTAGTTAATTATGACACACAAAGGGTTAAATGTGGTACAATGGAGCGATTCACTTTAGATTTTTAAATTCGTACCTTTTATAGAAACAGTGGGACAAACATAGTTTTATATTGTACCAGAGTGTGAATGAATCTATTATAACATAAACTAGGAGAAAGTTGCTAACGTATGAACCAAAGAAATAGTTTTTCAACGTTCAGAGGTACAGTGGGAAAAGGGATAAATATTGTACCATGATGTCAGGGTAACACTTGGAACACAAACTAGAAATGAAACGAGGGTTCGTATTTTATATATAAAACTAATCAAATCTTCTTCATTTTGCACCATATGTAATAATTATGTCATTTTGAAAGAAAGAGGTATAACTATTATACAGTACCCTAAACAGAAAATAAATAAAGATGGGGGCTGCGAAGCGCACCGGGCTAGTAGTAAAACTAGTAGCTTATATTTTGCATTCCTCATAATATGTCCCAGATAGATGGAAGACATCTCTTTATAGCGGTAACCAACTCCTTCTCACAGTACATTTTTCTGAGTATTTCTGCATTAGGTACAAAGTCAGTCCATGGTACTTTGAGTACCCGTCAATATATCCAGATTTCAAATGCCTCTAATCTTTTTATGTCTGCTGATTTTATGGTCCATGTTTCCACTGCGTATAATAGAACTGACCATACATATGTCCTAATGAAACGTGATTTTGTCTGAAGATTGATATCATGGCTTGTGAGTATTTTTCTGTATTTAATAAATGCGTCTCTTGCCATTTTTATACGACATCTTATTTCCTTTGAACAGTCCCATCGGTCGTTGATATTGAATCCGAGATATTTAAAATTCTTCACTTTGTCGATATATGCGTTTTGTACATTTAGGGTGGCATTGTTGTAACTATTTTTTTTTGCTAATACATAATCATATATTTAGTTTTCCGTATATTGATTTTTAGACCGTTCGCATGGCTGTAGGTTGCGAGTTTGTTCATCGGCATATCGTATGTTACACTATGCAACAAATGAACACTTTTTGAAAAATACACGGACTTGACAGTATAGGTTCGATTCTACTATCAAAGGGTAGTATAACCCTATACTCGGTTTGTCGAAATTGGTGACCAATTTTTTTTATGGGCCTCCAAAGTTTCTGAAAATCAGTGGGACCCTCGAAAAAGATGTCATCAGCTTTGGTAGTAGCCTTTGATAGTAGAATCGAACCTATACTGTCAAGTCCGTGTATTTTTTTCACTGTTGCACAGAGTTATTAAGGAATATACCGTTTATATATATACCTTTTCGGACTTTGCTGATAGACTCTTGGAATATTCTTTCTGAGTACATATATGTTAAATAACAGCGGGGATAGAATGCAACCTTGCATGTCACCTTTGGATATTATGATACTTTCTGTCAGGACACCGCTGACCTCGATTTTTGCTGTTTGGTGCCAATAGAGGCTGGTTTATATTTCAAATTTTAAATGGCCCACCCTTTACGATTAGGATGTTGTAACATGTCTCCAAGTAACATCGCCTACGTTATCCAAAATTTCGAATACTTTGTTTGCCACAAACGATTTCCAGTGGAAAGGGGGCTTATCTAACCATGCGAGTGTAGTAGTTTAAACCGACCAGAGGAATATCTCATTAATAGTGAAACTGACATTCTAACGGACAGACTTCAGTAATCTCGACAACAATGCTGCTCCGCACAATTCCCATCTGGGTAAGCTTAGAGTTTTCAGAGGCGCTGCTTTACTGGATTTCAATGGCGCTACTTTACAAAGATTGGGCTTCTCCTTCGGGAGAATATTGAATCCAGCGAGGGATTTTGATACTCTGAATAGCTTCTAAGTTTGAAAGGAAAAAATTCCATTTCTCGAGCGAGTGCCCAGTCCGTCCCATCAATCCACATCTGTTGCATCAGAACCTTCGCAACATCTATAATCGGTGATAACCAACCCGCAGGATCGAACAGTTTTGCGACAATTGACAGAATTGTTCGTTTGGTAATTGGCTGGGAAGGAACAGAAATATTCGACACTTTATAGAAAAAGGTATCTGTCATAACATTTCACCGAATGTCTTAATCTCGCTAGCATCTTCAAGTTTTAGAAAATCTTCGTAAAGGAGATCCTCCGGGGCCAAATGTTGAAGAATTTGAGGGTGATTACAGCCTATTTCTTCAATGGAAACCTTGCAAAGTTAAGCAAATAGATTAACTCCAGCAGGTACGATTTTTCTTCAGTCAGAAAATGCCCTCCAGAAAGAATATCGTCTAGGTAAATCTGATCCTGCAGAATAGACGCTGGATTAGTAGCTTTTCCGTCTTCGCTCAGTTGCAACAAATTTCTGATAGCCATATAGGGAGCACAGTTTACACTGAAAGTCACAGTTTTTAAATAGAAGTCCTGAATTCTTCAGTCGGAACATTACGAAACAAAATCCTTGGAAGCGGTCTATCCTATTTGTGTACATAAATTTTTCGGTACATTTTTTGGATGTCGCCATTGAAAGCATATTTGAAGAATCACCATCGAAGAATGACGTTCATCAAATCATTTTGAAGAGTTGGTCCAGTATGTAGAACATCATTTAGCGAAACTCCAAAGGAACTCTACTTTGAGGCATTGAACACGACTCAGACTTTCGTCGAGGTGCTTTCCGGTTTAATCACAGCATGGTGCGGTACATAGAAAGAACAATACTGCGAATTGTTAAGTATTTCCGTTGATGTGGTGGATTCCATATGATCCAACTTTAGATATTCAGCCAACACATTTGAATATTCCGATGCTAATTCAGGTGATTTGTCCAGAGTCTTATCCATTGGGGCAAACTGACCCATGGCAGCCCTTCTCGACGATCCGAGAGCAACGGTGGATCGAGTCGGGATGGCAATCTGACAACATATTTTCCATCAGATTGGCGAGATCGTTGTAAACGATCTGTTGGTTGGAAGGGAAACCCTATTCACAATCCTACTGAAGATAAACGATTCCCGGGATTCTTGAAAAAAGTTCCTATGTGTTCTAAGTCGACCAAAGCATTAGGCAGGACAATTCCTTCTCTGGAAGTTTAAAAGTAAGATTGGAAATTTGAACCTGCAACATACGCGGCAGCTGACGTAGTCGGCTGTTCATATTGTGCGTCAACATGAAATGATGCTGCATTATTCTGCGGGTCCCGCCGGCTGTTGACACAGTTTTTCGCTTTGACAACTCTGAGCTATGTGTCCGTAATGCTGTAAGTTCTCAATAC
The DNA here is from genome assembly GCA_963930755.1 of Eudasyphora cyanicolor. NCBI lineage: Eukaryota > Metazoa > Arthropoda > Insecta > Diptera > Muscidae > Eudasyphora > Eudasyphora cyanicolor. The sequence goes on from OZ005737.1 coordinate 101,617,449, forward strand.
CGACAAACAGTCGTTGATGTGTACTGCAGTTTCCGTAAACCTTTTCCTTTCTCTGGAGAAACATGTTGAATCTCAAATATTTTTCTCAATTGGTGGTTGATGAGGATACGCTTGTTCTCATAAAGCTGACGTAGAGCTTCCCATGATAGTCCAAAGTTGTCATAAGTGTGAGCAAACTGTTTGACAATTTGATTTGTTTCACCCCGCGTTTTGGCCTTAAATGAAACAATTTTTGGGCAGGTGACAACTTGGGATGTTTTGCATAAATGGCCGAAAACATGTCACAGAAACTTGGCCACCGTTAAACAGTTCCTATCGCATGGCGGTACATTCAATGAAAATCCTTCGTGAATCCTGGTTTCGGTTTGTTGCTTCGAAGTAGACTTGTCAAATTTATCCTTCTCAATTTGAACCAAGTCAAGAATTTGCGCCTTGCTAATTTTGTTGGCAAAATATTTTCAAGGTAACATTTTGGAAAAAGAATTCTTCACGGTACCAGATATATAAGTTTTTTTAACCGTAAACAGATATTCACTGTAGGGAATTTTGAAATTTCTTGAAGTTCGTCCCTATTCCAATGTTGTATCGTGGACACAACTCAGATACAATATCGTGAGACACTATCGAAAAATGAGAAAACGAACAATCAGTAGAGGAAATACGCGACAGAGAATATCAAAGAATTTGAGAGCAGATTTGTAATATATTCAGACAGCTTATTGATTACAGATTTTTGCACAACTCATGTTGTGAAGCTGTTGTTAAAATTATTTAATTCCTTCGGAATTTATAATACGAGTATTGAATATACACATATTTTGTAAACCACTGAAATTAATAACATTTTCCTTGGCTTATAGGGTAAGTATCGCATGCCAACTGACAACTTAACTGCAAATGCCGATGGTTACAGCGTTTCGGGTTTACTTCCACAAGTTCGTGGACAATTTGGTGATATTCCCTGAATCCTCTAACACAAAATTTTAAAATATTTCAATTTTTCATTTCCGTATTCCCGGGAACTCACGGTAAAACACAAGTTTGGGTTGAATTGAAGTTAGTATTTTGAATATCAGATCTGGGAACCTTACCCCTCTTCGAAAATAGTGGACTGTGGTTGATTTGTATTTAGGAACGGATTCCAAAGAAAAGAACGTCAGGTATGGCAAAATCGTAAAAAAAACAAAACAAAAAAACAAATTGTTTTGAACACGTTCATAAAATCTGAAGTGAGACTAATCTTTAGAGTAATTGAACCTTCCAAAAAGTGAACAAACTTTATTCAAAATTTCGTATAAATACAGTTCTAACTAATTTCAATAATTGAACTTAATATGTTTTCACTCCATTGCTATGTTTCGTTTTCTTGAACTCGAACGAGAGCTAAAGAAGGTAAAGAAACCCGTTACTACATATTTGATTTCAATAAAAAATTTCGAACAAAACCTTGTTTGTAGTGAATCATACGAGGATATATATTTAACGAGATTCTCCTCTTATTCCCCTTAAAAAATTCGTTAGTGTTCACACGACATACTTTTGTTTCGGCTTGATATACGAGGTATGTTCAAAAAATATCGCGAATTTTGTATTTTTTCAAAAAGTATTTATTTATTCATGAATGTCTATTTTGTCCCCTTCAAGGTAATTCCCCTCGGATATAATACACTTCTGCCAAAAGTTTTTTCCAATCCTCGAAGCACTTCAAATAATCATTTTTTGTGATCTTGTTCAGCTCCTCCTTCGATGCCGTCTGTATCTGCTCAATCGTGGCGTAGTGTCGTCCTTTCATAGCCTTTTCAGTTTTGGGAACAAAAAATAGTCACAGGGGGCTAGGTCAGGGGAATACGGTGGCTGCGGCACCATTACTGTGTTGTTTTTGGTCAAATATTCGCGCACAAGCAACGGTGTGTGTGCAGGGGCGTTATCATGGTACAAAAGCCGGTTTTTGTTCTTCCACAAATCCCGGCGTTTTTGGTGGATTGCTTCGCGCAATTTGCGCATAACCTGCAGGTAATATTCTTTATTGACCTATTTCTCTGTGGCAACAACTCATAATGCACCACGCCCCTGCAATCAAAGAAAACTGTGAGCAACAAAAAAACGGGCGTCCGGCACGCTGTACGTCCTTCGCATCTTCTCGGCCCTCTAAGATCATTTTGTACCACCGATAAACGTTGCTTTGGTCCAAGGTAGCTTCACCATATGCCACAGTCAACATTCGGAATGCGTCAGCGCACTTTATTTTGCTTTTCACACAAAATTTGAGGCAGAAAAAAATTTGATCCATTTTCTGAAATAGATAAAAAATGGAAGACAAGTTAAAACACATCCAAGCACAACAGCTGTCAAATATTAACTAAACATTCAAAATGGCCGACCTTGTCAGCATAAGTAAGGGACATGAGTACCAACATAACGCCACAAAAATATCAAAAACCAGTAAGGAAAGGCTAAAGTCGGGCGGTGCCGACTATATAATACCCTACACCACTCTCGTAATATTGAATAACTCTGATATATAAAATTTATAATTTATGTATAAATTGTTTACATAAATTTACTTTTGGGACATTTTATACTTAAACTAGCTGAGCCCGGTGCGCTTCGCTGCCCATGTCAAAATTAGTGCTGTAGAAAGTGTATTTTATATCCGATCAGTACGAAATTCGGCAGAAAGAGGTTTGTTATTACATGAAGGAATACTGGCAAATTCGGAGAAAATCGGTTCAGATTTAGATATAGCCCCCATATATATGTTACCCCCGATTTGACATGTAAGCGCTGTAGAAACTGTATTTTATATCCGATCAGTACGAAATTCGGCAGAAAGAGGTTTGTTATTACGTGAAGGAATACTGCCAATTTCAAAGAAAATCGGTTCAGATTTAGATATAGTCCCCATATATATGTTACCCCCGATTTGAAATTCAAGCGCTGTAGAAACTGTATTTTATATCCGATTAGTAAGAAATTCGGCAGAAAGAGGTTTCTTATTACATGAAGGAATACCGCAAAATTCGGAAAAAAATCGGTTCAGATTTAGATATAGCCCCCATATATATGTTACCACCAATATGACATGTAAGCGCTGTAGAGACTGTGTTTTATATCCGATCAGTACGAAATTCGACAGAAACAGGTTTCTATTTTACATGAATGAATATTCAAGGAAAATCGATTCAGATTTATATATAACCTCCATACATATGTTCCTCCAGATTTGGATACAAAGCGCTATAGAAGTTGTACTTTACTTCCGATCATTACAAAGTTCTCAAGAAAAATGTTTCTCAATTTAGGAACGAATATTGCTTAATTTAGCGATTATCGGTTCAAAGTACATTCACCAATTATTCCAAATTATTATCGCAATGACCCTTATCGCATTGTTAGGGAGCTGTAGGGTATTATATAGTCGGCCCCGCCCGACTTTCTGCCTTTCCTTACTGGTATTAGTAATAAATTCACTGAATGAAAAAATACCGAATTCAGTGGAAAGTCCAGAAAATAGAAATGTATACTTATAAAATTTCCAAATTCTTGTTTCATTGGTCATGCAGCACATTAGCATATTGCGATTGGATTGGAGTGAGCAGCTGTAATTATCGCATACCGAGCATTTTTGTTCATGTATTTCCTATATAATACTTGCAAGATATATCAAAATATGGGATGTGCCACGCCCACTGGTCCTATTCCGCCCATTTGTAAGCCAATCACGTAGACTGCTACCAGATACATATAGGCAAAATTTCAACACTCTCGCTAACAAAATGAGCAAGATAATTAAATTTCAAAATTTGGCTTATATGGGCGGTGGCACGCCCATTGGTTCGATCCCGCCCATTTTCTGACCAATTACGTAGAATGCCACCAGAGACATATACACAACATTGCAGCACTCCCGATAGCAAATTGTGCAAGATTTCAAAATTTGGCTTATATGGGCGGGGCCAAGCCCATTGGTCCGATCCCGCCCATTTTTTGACCAATTACGTAGAATACCACCAGATACATATAAGCAACATTGCAGCACTCCCGCTAGCAAATTGTGCAAGATACCAAAATTTGGTCTATGTGGGCGGGGCCACGCCTATTGGTCCGAACCCGCCCATTTTTGGACCAATCACGTAGATCGCCAACGGATATATATGTACAACATTACAATACTCTAACTAAGAAATTGTGCAAGATATATCAATTTCAAAATTTGGCTTATATGGGTGGGGCCACGCCCATTGGTCCGGTCCCGCCCATTTTTTGACCAATGACGTAGAATGCCACCAGATACATATACGCAACATTGCAGCACTCTCGCTAGTAAATTGTGCAAGATATCAAAATTTGGTCTATGTGGGCGGGGCCACGCCCATTGGTCCGATCCCGCCCATTTTTGGACCAATCACGTAGATCGCCAACGGATATATATACACAAAATTCCAGGTCTCTCGCTAACAAATTGTGCAATATATCACATTTTTCAAATTTGGCGTATATGGGCGGTGGCACGCCTATTGGTTCGGTCCCGCCCTTTTTTGGACCAATCACGTGGACTGCTATCAGATACATATGAACAACATTACAACACTCTAACTAACAAATTGTGCAAGATATATCAATTTCAAAATTTGGCTTATATGGGCGGGGCCACGCCCATTGGTCCGGTCCCGCCCATTTTATGACGAATTACGTAGAATGCCACCAGATACATATACGCAACATTGCAGCACTCCCGCTAGCAAATTGTGCAAGATATCCAAATTTCAAAATTTGGTCTATGTGGGCGGGGCCACGCCCATTGGTCCGATCCCGCCCATTTTTGGAGCCATCGCGTAGACTGCCACCATATACATATACATTACATTCCAGCACTCTCGCTAACAAATTGTGCAAAATATCTCAATTTCAAAATTTGCCTTATATGGGCGGGGCCACGCCCATTGGTCCGATTCCGCCCATTTTTTGAAAATTCACATAATCTGACACTAAATGCATACACACAAAATTTCAGCACTCTAGCTAAAAATTTTTCTCAATACCAAAATTTGACCCACATGGGCGGGTCCACGCCCACTTGATATATCGAAAATTCAAGTACCCTATTTTCAGCACCCCCTACACATGTACATTCTGTGAAAATTTCAAGATGATCGGTCTAGCCGTTTAGACGTCTATACGGAACAAACATACAAACCCACAAACAAACCCACAAACAGACACTCTCTTTTATATATATAGATAATACCCTGTACCACAGTGTGGTGTAGGGTATAAAAACGATTGGATCTAAAGAGCCAAATCGGATGAAACATATATATGGGAGCTATAGCTAAATCTTTACCGATTTTCTTCAAATTCGGCAATGTTGGTTCATGAATCAAGAAACTCTACCATTCTAAATTTCACAACGATTGGATGTAAAATATAGCTTCTATAGAACTAAAGGGCCATATCGGACGAAACATATATAGGGGAGCTATAGCTAAATCTTAACCGATTTTCTTCAAATTCGGTAGTGTTGGTTCATGGAACAATAAACTCTACCATTCTAAATTTCAAAACGATTGGATGTAAAATACAGCTTCTATAGAACTAAAGGGCCAAATCGGACGAAACATATATAGGGGAGCTATAGCTAAATCTTAACCGATTTTCTTCAAATTCGGTAGTGTTGGTTCATGGAACAATAAACTCTACGATTCTAAATTTCAAAACGATTGGATGTAAAATACAGCTTCTATAGAACTAAAGGGCCAAATCGGACGAAACATATATATGGGAGCTATAGCTAAATCTTAACCGATTTTCTTCAAATTCGGTAGTGTTGGTTCATGGATCAAGAAACTCTACCATTCTAAATTTCAAAACGATTGGATGTAAAATACAGCTTCTATAGAACTAAAGGGCCAAATCGGACGAAACATATATATGGGAGCTATAGCTAAATCTTAACTGATTTTCTTCAAATTCGGTAGTGTTGGTTCATGGATCAAGAAACTCTACCATTCTAAATATCAAAATGATTGGATGTAAAATACAGCTTCTTCAGGACTAAAGAGCAAAATCGGACGAAACATATATATGGGAGCTATAGCTAAATCTTAACCGATTTTCTTCAAATTCGGCAATGTTGGTTCATGGATCAAGAAACTCTTCCATTCTAAATTTCAAAACGATTGGATGTAAAATACAGCTTTTATAGGACTAAATGTCCAAATCGGACGAAACATATATATGGGAGCTATAGCTAAATCTTAACCGATTTTCTTCAATTTCGGTAGTGTTGGTTCATGGATCAAGAAACTCTACCATTCTAAATTTCAAAATGATTGGATGTAAAATACAGCTTCTACAGGACTAAAGAGCAAAATCGGACGAAACATATATATGTGATCTATAGCTAAATCTTAACCGATTTTCTTCAATTTCGGCAATGTTGGTTCATGGATCAAGAAACTCTACCATTCTAAATTTCAAAACGATCGGATGTAAAATACAGCTTCTATAGGACTAAAGGGCCAAATCGGACGAAACATATATATGGGAGCTATAGCTAAATCTTAACCGATTTTCTTCAAATTCGGCAATGTTGGTTCATGGACCAAGAAACTCTACCATTCTAAATTTCAAAACGATTGGATGTAAAATACAGCTTCTATAGGACTAAAGGGCCAAATCGGACGTAAGATATATATGGGAGCTATATCTAAATCTGAACCGATTTCAACCAAATTCAATAGCGATATTAACAGCCGCGAAATACTCTAAACTGCAAAATTTCAGAATGATCGGAGTGAAATTGCGACCTGTAGTCGACGAACAACTTTACATGCACAGACGGACGGACGGACGGACATCGTTAAATCGACTCAGCTATTGATTCCGAGTCGATCGGTATACTTTAAAGTGGGTCTAGCTGTGTTATTTTCAGGTGTTACAAACATCTGCCGTGAAACAAACTTATAATACCCTGTACCACAGTAGGTGTAGGGTATAAAGATTAAATGTGAAATACAGATTCATTAGCGTTACAAGGCCAAATCTAAACCTGTAAGGAAAGGCTAAAGTCGGGCGGGGCCGACTATATAATACCCAACACCACTCTCGTAATATTGAATAACTCTGATATATAAATTTTGTAATTCATGTATAAATTGTTTACATAAATTTACTTTTGGGACATTTTATACTTAAACCAGTAAGGAAAGGCTAAAGTCGGGCGGTGCCGACTATATAATACCCTACACCACTCTCGTAATATTGAATAACTCTGATATATAAATTTTGTAATTCATGTATAAATTGTTTACATAAATTTACTTTTGGGACATTTTATACTTAAATAATACCCTGTACCACAGTGTGGTGTAGGGTATAAAAACGATTGGATCTAAAGAGCCAAATCGGATGAAACATATATATAGGAGCTATAGCTAAATCTTTGCCGATTTTCTTCAAATTCGGCAATGTTGGTTCATGGATCAAGAAACTCTACCATTCTAAATTTCAAAATGATTGGATGTAAAATACAGCTTCTTCAGGACTAAAGAGCAAAATCGAACGAAACATATATATGGGAGCTATAGCTAAATCTTAACCGATTTTCTTCAAATTCGGCAAAGTTGGTTCTTGGATCAAGAAACTCTACCATTCTAAATTTCAAAACGATCGGATGTAATATACAGCTTCTATAGGACTAAAGGGCCAAATCGGACGTAACATATATATGGGAGCTATAGCTAAATCTTAACCGATTTCAACCAAATTCAATAGCGATCTTAACAGCTGCGAAATACTCTAAACTGCAGAATTTCAGAACGATCGGAGTGAAATTGCGACCTGTAGTCGACGAACAACTTTACATGGACAGACGGACGGACAGACATCGTTAAATCGACTCGGCTAGTGATTCTGAGTCGATCGGTATACTTTAAGGTGGGTCTAGCTGTGTTATTTGTCAGGTGTTACAAACATCGGTTTACAGGCAGTCGAAATAAAGAATTTTAGGGACCACCAATTTGTGTAAAAAGACTGAATTCAAGTCATATAATATTAGCGAGCGTCAACTTTCCATTCAACCCGAAGAGAGCCAGAAATAGGAAATGGGTATGCTTGATGAACTGTAACTAAGTTGGTCAAATATTTATGTTTGGATACCGACGATCCTTTGTTTTTTCTCCTTTATTACTTTTCCCGGAGTTTCTCTCCAACAATAGGTACTTAATTGTTGTTATCTAAAATGATGTAGTTCTTAACAAAAATGTGTTGACTTTTTTATTTGAATTTTTTTCTAGTTGGACCCGGTCCATTTCGTTTGGCCCGATCCCACCACTCACGTAGACACTCACGCCAACAGATACATATACACAAAATTACAGCGCTCTCGTTAAAAAATTGTGCAAGATATCCTAATTTCAAAATTTGGCTCATATGGGCGGGGCCACGCCCGTTGGTCCGATCCTGACTATTATTGGGCCAATCATGTAGACTGCCTCAATATACATATACACAAAATTACAGCACTCTCGCTAACAAATTGTTTTATATATCTCCATTTCAAAACATGGCTCACATGGGCGGGGCCACTTTCAGCCACTTCCAGTTGGACCCCAGAAAGCCCAGGATTGGTGGCCCATCTGGCATCACGGTCTTGTCCCAATCATGGAAGTAGATAGGGACAGTAGTAATCGCATTAATCTATTCGTAGGTACGGACAGTAGGAATCACTCAAAAAAATAAAGCTCCAAATTGACTTATATGGGCGGGACCACGTCCACTCAATCAAGAACTTATATAGCCTATGTCACCCGTTAGGCTTATCTGAAGATTCCCTGAAATTTTCGTCAAAAACGGTCCAGCCAGAAAATATAAATGAGTTAAAAAGATTAGTAAAAATGGAAGAAACAATTTACGCGAAAGTCAGATATAATAAAACTAGAATAACAAAGACTCCCTTTGTTTTCGCATTTCCTATTTATTGCCTTGTTTTTTTTTATTTTGTCTCACAAGAAATCACTTTCTTTTTAATTTTCTTCCTCTCCTTCTCGTGGCTCAGTAGTTCTCTCCTCCACTCATCTACCCAACTCCAACGCCGCAAGTGTTAAGTGTTGGTTGTAGACAGTTTGCAGTCATGGTTGAGCACAAGTAATTTTTCAGCCGACGCAATGTTGAAAAAGATCGTTCGTTTGTCGCTGTAGTCACAGTTAACACCGCCATGACCGTCAATATTTTGTGAACGTTTGGAAATGCATCTTTATTACAAAAATCAAGAGCTTCCAAGGAATTTGTGACATTGTCCGCTTTAATTCTACTTCTCCAAAGCTTTACTTCTCTAATCCACACTTCAAAAGAACTGTCAGACAAAATTGATGAATATATTTCAAATAATTGTTTACAACTTACTTCAGTTAGTATAGTCATTTAAGATGGAAAATACATTGGAAATTTGTCAGAATTCCACGGTGTTTCAAAAAGTGATCTTCGAGATGAGTGTTGAATAAATTTAGATATGGAATATAGGTCGAAATCTTATAATATTCTTCAATATTTGTTGCAACGATGACTTTGTCGGGCCGAAATCCCGGATTTCTTGATATGAATTTCTTGTTCTTCACAAAATATTTTAACAGACGAAAAAATCGCACTAAAATTGTGAGTACAATGGTCGCGAATGTCCATCATGTTGTTCTGCCCATCAAGTTGCGCAATGCCGCTATAAGAGCTATATGCTTTTTAGGATATTGAAAAAAGTGGTACATGGTTGGGATGGTGCTGAGACTACTTTACATGCGTAACTTACAACCAAGTTGAGTCGTAGCATTGCCCAAATAAATACTTGGAATCAATACCAGACGTTTCGAGGAAATTTAGAATAACTTTATGCAAACCTTTTCCATCCAACTGTTTTGTTGGGACTCAAAAAATCTTCGCAAATTTTATACGCGTAGCCGTCTTTGATGAGGCAAATCAGTATGTGTCACCGCTACATGATGAAGGTTATTATTACATTTCTTTTGTAACGCTATGCTTTGCAACATTTTATATTTATATAAATGTCATATCGCCCAAAAAAAACTTTGGGCTTTATGACATTGCGATTGGGCGATGTGACATTTCCAGGTAATTAATTTGGGCTATATGTCGCTTTTTGGGCGATATGACATACATGGTTTTGGGTCATTGGGCGATATGACGCTACCCAGCAAAATATTGGTAAGAACATGTCGTTACTACCAGCATTACGAGGTAATGACATTTCATTATCGCCACCATTACTTTCGGTACATAAATAACCACTTACCAATAATAACAAAAATAAGTTATTACAAGTAATATAATTTAAAAGATTATAATATAAGAAAAAATAAAAACATAGGGCATATTGGCCAGCTCCTTCTGGCATCTCCCACACAAAGCAGTAGAACATATTCCAACAGTCGGCCACATAAATGGAAAGATCCAACGTGTTCAAATCAGAGGGGACATATACATGGGGGCTATATAAAATCTGAACCGATTTTCTTTAAACTGAAATAACATATATACATACGGGGTGGCTCAATATGATCGAAGGAGTTTAAATTCTTTATAACTTTTCTAATATTTCATTAAACTGAAGTAACATATGCATATACAGGGTGGCTCAATATGATCGAATTCCAATTCTTTATAACTTTTCTAATATAATTTTATTAATTAGTTTATAAATAGTTGAATATTGAATTGAATATTCAAAAATTGCATTTAATAACTTTTAAGTATGCACATGTATTAAAGATACAAGCTGTTAACTTTTTGTGCAAAACAGTCTATTTGTGTGGGGGGCCTGGCAATGACGCCCATTTTCCACTGGACTGTAGGTACTATAAAAGTATTACACTGTACGAAATATTACATTTGGATGGGAGGTGCGAAAAGTGGCATTCGAATGACGCCTATTTTGCGCTGAACTGTAGGCACTATAACAGCATTACACCGTGCAACATTTCAAGTATTTGTATGCACTGGTGTTAATGTTATAAGCTGTTAATTTTTGGTGCAAAATGGTCCGTAAGGTTGTAGCGACTACTAAACTAATAATATGTGTTGATTTTCAGAAGAGGAGTGGACCAATATGGCCCATCTCCAAACATAGCCGGAGATAGAAAATACCACATACCAAATTTAAAGTCAATCGATTACTCCTTTCGAGAGTTATCGTACGCAGCAGTCGCAGCAGACTTAAAATTACCCAAAACGGATATCCGCCGAACATACTTGGGATCTTAGGTCACTCCTTCGATGTGTTACTCTTTTGACTCGTAGCAAATTATATATATCCTCCACTCTGTAATGTGGGAGGATAAAAAGTTATAATGAACTCAAAACACTTCCACAATGTTGTTTTAAAAAATGTTGCTTATATGAAATAATGTATAAATGCCAAATCGGGGCTACGTAAATGTGGGAGCTATATCTAACTTTGAACCGATTTTCTTCATATTTTGATTTGTTTTAAGGGACTTGGCAAAATCGAGTCGGATAGTGATTCAAAATTGATCGGTATAATAGAGGTTTGAAGCAAATTCAGACATAATACCCAGTCCCACAATGTAGCGTAGGGTATAAACACAAATAATAACACTGTGCTAGTCCAAAAATGTAACAGAAAAGAGACCCCATGAAAAGACCTATTTAGGCCATGCTGAATACAGTGGCATTAGCCGTTTTTCTATGTTAGCTCTTGTTTTCGCGATATTCGACCACCAAGTTTGTTGGGAAATCAGAGAGGTTACATATCTCTTTGGTGATTTGTAAGTGGAAGACTTCGAAATATACGCTTCAGTAAAAAAATCGAAATATAGAGAACATTTGGAGAATTATTTCTCTCAGAACAGTCGTCCACGCTTCTCACCCCCTTATCCCTGAAAAATTACAATAAAATCTTATCATATGTTAAAAATCATCATATATATCGTCGACATTTTTGTAGGCAGCGTTAAGGAAAATATTCCTCGCGAAAAAATACTATAAGTCCTTTCTCAGATTTTTTATGAGAATTAAGCAGATTTCGATTTATTACATATTTTGTGTACTTTTCTGCCCATAGCAGAAAATATTTGTAATAAAGTTTTTTGACTTACATTTTTGTAAATTATTTTTTGGTTAGTGCCAATGGAAATTTCAAAGGTAGCCAAAAAACCTGCTAAATTATACAATCTGTTCATTTTTCATAAATATGTTGGAAGGAGACTCATAGTAATTTTTCGCGAGGAATATTTTTCTCAAAGACACAAACTAAAAATGTCGACGATTTGTATGTCGTTTGACATATGCTACGTTTTGATTGCACAGAGCAGCGTGGTTGACAACTTTGAGAGAAATAATTCTCGAAGGTTTCCCTTTATTTCGTTCTTTGGAATGAAGCGTGTATTCCGAAGTCTTCCACTCCAAAATCACCTCCGAGATAACTAACCCCTATGATTTTCTTGAAAACTTTGAGGTCCAATATCGCGAAAACAAGAGCTAACATAGAAAAACGGCTAGCACTGCTGGATTCAACAATGTCGAAATAGTTATATCCTTTGGGTCTCATTTCTGTTACATTTTTAAAGTGTCCATTTCAAGCACAGTGTAATTGGCTCGAAAAATAAATTTTAAATATTTTAATTTTTTTCAGTGATAATACTAACTTTTTTGAGGTACAATGTGGTCTTTTTGAGTTATTTAGGGTGCCTAGGCACGTTCAGATTGTATTAATATGTTCACAAAACTAGTTTACCCTGTATACAATTTTGCCAAATATTGCTACTGAAAAATTAGGAGTCCCTAAAAGTTATGCTGAAAAAAGGGAACAAAATATTTTTTCCTTCACTTTTTCAAATAAAAAATTGGTCACCAATTTCGCCAAACCGATTATAGGGTTATACTACCCTTTGGTAGTAGAATCGAACCTATACTGTCAAGACCGTGTATTTTTCAAAAAATGTTCATTATCTGCATAGTGTTATTAACAATTCCATCATCTAAAGTGTTGTTAAAAATGTTTATTTTTGACTGAAAAAAAAAATATATATATATATTATCCTCTTAATAATAAAAAACGTCTGCTGCCGCATCACGTCTTAACGGCTGAACCGATTATCTTGAATCTTGGTGAACAGATAGACCGATATCCGAATGTTAATATAGGCTACTTCGATTTTTGATTTTCCGCCAAGTGATTTTCGACCACTTGACCGCTGAGGCTCCTGTTAGAGCTGGTCATTTTACCAGTGGCCAGTACTAGCTGTATCAAAAACTTGAGTATTGTTTTTGTCCTTTCCGAAACTCCTTAACTAATTACCTATTGTATTTAGAAAATTTCGCCCCAAAGTGTTTTCTATAGCCATTTCAAAAAAACTTTTTTAAAAAATATTTATCTGTCTTTTTTTTTGCGATATTAGAAATTGTTTTCACATTCTTGTCAAAAACTATGTTTTTATTAAAAAAATTTTTCTCAAACGAAAGCTTATGTCACTTGATTTATAAGCTCAAAGGCGATTTGTGGAATGTGTCCTTAAAATTGATATAAAAAAGGCGAATAAGTATTTTTTAATGATTTTGCCTTTATTGAAATGCCTGTCGCGGGCGTATATTCAAATTGGAATGTAATACAGTTCATAAAATTTGTATGGAGAATTCCTTACATTGCACTTATTATAATGTTGCTCTTATTAATGAATTATTTTCTTTGAACCATTGAAATCATATAATATTCATGGAAAATAGGCTTCATGGTATTTATAAGTATAGTGGTAACTTATAAATTTATTTGTCTTTCTAAAGATTGGAATTGATCTACGAGTATATATGTATATGTGCAAAGAAGAATGTGTCTTTGTTGGTTTGTTTGTTCCGTATAGGCGTCTAAACGGCTAGACCGATCTTCTTGAAATTTTCACAGAATGTACATGTATGGGGGTGGTGAAAATAGGGTACTTGAATTTTCGATGTACCAAGTGGGCGTGGCTCCGCCCATATAAGCGAAATTTAAAATTGATATATCATGCACAATTTTTTAGCTAGAGTGCTGTAATGTTGTACATATGTATCTGGTGGCAGCCTACGTGATTGGTCAAAAAATGGGCGGCATCGGACCAATGGGCGTGGCACCGCCCATATATGCCAAAATTTAAAAATGTGATTTCTTGCACAATTTGTTAGTGACAGAGCTGGAATGTTGTGTATATGTATCTGGTGGTAGTCTTCGTTAATTTTCCAAAAATGGACGGGATTGGCCCAATGGGCGTGGCCCCGCCCATATGAGCCAAATTTTGAAATTGAGATATCTTGCAAAATTTGTTAGAGAGAGTGCTGTAATTTTGTGCATATGTATCTGGTGGAAGTCTATGTAATTGGTCCAAAAATGGACGGTATCGGACCAATGGGCGTGGCCCAGCCCATACAAGCTAAATTTTGAAATTTAGATATTTTTCACAATATGTTAGAGGGAGTGTTGTAATTCTGTGTATATGTATCTGGTGGTAGTCTACGTGATTGATTCAAAAATTGGCGGGATCGGACCAATGGGCGTGGCCCCGCCCATATAAGTAATTTTTAAATTTATATATCTTTCATAATTTGTAAGCGAAAGTGTTTTAATTTTGCGCATATGTATCTGGTGGTAGTCTACGTGATTGGTCCAAAAATGGGCAGAAACAGACCAATTGGGTGGCACCGCTCATATAAGGCAAATTTTGAAAGTTTGATATTATTCACAATATGTTAGAGAGAGTGTTTTATTTCTGTGTATATGGCCTCGCCCATATAAGTCTGGTGGGAGCCTACGTGATTGGTCTAAAAATGAGCGGGATCAGACCAAAGGGCGTGGCCCCGCCCATATAACCCAAATTTGAGCTATCTTGCACAATTTAGTAGCGATATTACTGTAATTCTGTTTATATGTATCTGGTGGAAGTCTACGTGATTAGTTCAAAAATGGGCGTCGTCACGCCCATTAGTTCAGACTAATGGGCGTGACCCCGCCCATGTAAGCCACATTTTGAAATTGAGATATCTTGCGCAATTTGTTAGCGAGAGTGCTGTTATTTTATGTATATGTATTTGGTGGCAGAATTCGTCATTGGTTCAAAAATGGACGGGAACGGAAATCTCAATCTGGGGCAACGAAGTGGACCGGGCCCAGCTAGTATATTATATATTGGAAAATACAAAAAATGTGTAATGCACTACGGATAACTTTGAACATTTTATAATTTAAAACAGTATGTTAGTTGTATAAACACAAACCGGCCAACACACTATCGAAATATTTTAAGTTTGACCGTGTTCGAATATTTGGTATCGATTTGTAAACCTATAGTAGATTCATCTTCCCATATGTTGCCTAGACCTCCATGAAAAATTTTCAACGGAACCGAAATTTTTAACAATATTTAAAAACAATATTTTAGTTGAATAAAGACAAACCGGCCAACACGCTATCTTAATATTTGAAGCTTGACCTTGTTCAAATATTTGTAAATCTGTAGTAGGATTCATTTCTCTATTTGTTGTCCATGAACAATTTTCATCGAAACCGACATTAATGATTTTTAACATGGAATATTTTTTGAAGTATAAGCTCGATAAAGCCGCAGTACCAGGGCCGTGCGCAGGATTTTGTTTTGGGGGGTTTTCACATATGGCATCCAATTTTTTTATTAAAAATCGATGGTTGAAACTTTAAACGCATGTAAAGGGTTTTCCGATAGGGATGATACGATTTTGAAGTGACGTTTCGGCCATTTGTAATGTGTCATGATCTCTCATTTGTTTTTCATTATATTCAGTAGTGATTACAATTTCATCATGGAGAGATATACGCGAGAACAACGTTTACAAATTATTCAGCTTTATTATCAAAATAATCGTTCTCCAATTGGAACTTTTCGTGCGCTAAGTCAATTTTTTTTAAATCAAAAAAAAACACTTTCCATTCAATCGAGAAAAGTTTGGAGATTCGATTATTTCAAGAAATTGTGATATTGAATGGCCTCCAAGAAGTTGTGATTTAACACCATTAGACTATTTCTTGTGGGGTTATTTGAAGTCAATGGTCTTTCGAAATAAACCAGACACTCTTCAAGCTTTACAAGTCAATATTGAACGTGCCATTCGTGACATACGACTTGATTTAGTGGAAAAGTGCTCGAAAATTGGGTTCATCCAATTCGTTCCTGCAGAAGAAGTCGTGGAGGCCATTTGAATGACGTTTTATTTAGATCTTATTTGTATGGATTGTACTTCACATTATATAAAAACTTTAGAATTTCCTTAACAATATGTGTTTTTTTAAAGAAATGATATCACTCTTATTGGAAAACTCTGTATACATATTTATAGCCTATAATATTACAAAATACTTAGATAATACTTTCAATAAGAATTATTCAAAGACAAACCTAAAGAGCCTATAGTGAGTAAAAAATTTACTTCCGAAAATTAATGTAAAAACTGGATTGTCTCGATGAATATGCAATATATTGAACGACTTTCAGTCATAAAAAATTACGGCAAGTAATTTTTCAGTCGACGCAATGCTGAAAAAGAACGATAGTTTGTCGCTGTAGTCACAGGTAACACCGCCATCACCGTCAATATTTTGTAAACATTTGGAAATACATCTATGTATATTACATACATAAAGAGCTTCCAGGGAATTACTGACATTCTCCGCTTCAATTCTTATTTTCTAAGGGCCTTATTCATAAAAAGTTAAAGAAGGTTTGAGGAACGCTTTAGCAGTGTTAAAGCGTTCTTCAAACCTTCATTCAATTTGTATGAATAAGGGCCTAAAGCTTCACTTCACTAATACACACATCAAAGAACTGTCATGTCAGGCAATATTGATGAATATTTTTTAAATAATTGTTTACAACTTTCTTCATTTAGTATTGTCCTTTTAGGTAGAAAAAGACATTGGCCCAAATCCTAGGTTTCTTGATTTGAATGTCTTCACAAAATATTTTAACAGACGAAAAAATCGCACTAAAATGGTAAGTAAAATTTTCGTGTACGAGTATGTCTATCAATTTCTTTTTCGCATTTTCAACCAGATGGACTGATGGCTTCAGTTAAATCTTGACTTTTACTTTGAATAACGCGACTTAATGATAATACCAAGCAGTGAACTGAATGAGCTACGTGGACCGAAACTTGAAAATCCAACGTTTTTATAGGCATCTACAACTTAATTGCAGATGTTGTATTTTTCTGATCAGACGAGGTGCAGTAAATGCATTCCAAAGCCTCGATAACGGCTACTTGTAGGTTAAGATATATTTCAACAGACTTATGTTGTTCTGCCCATCGAGTTGCGCAATGCCGCTATAAGAGCTATAGCCTTTTTTGGATATTGAAAAAAGTGGTACATGGTTGGGATGGTGCTGAGACTACTTTACATGCGTAACTTAAAAAGTTGAAGCTGTGAGCTGCACAATGTGAATATAGATCTAAGCTGCAATTTTCTTGGATATATGCTTACGCCCCATGAAATTCTCCGTTCATTGCTCTTGCGCCGTCATAAAATTGCCCAAACAAATACTTACTATCAATACCAGACGTTTCGAGGAAATTTAGAATAACTCCAGTCAAACCTTTTCCACCAAACTGTTTTGTTGGGATGAAACTCAATGGCCCATCATTTTCATTAAGGTACCGAAAACACATTGCAACGTGCTCAGCCCCTAAAATATCAGGCAATTCTTCCGCCATAATGGTGAAAACTTTGAATTATTGATTCTCTCAATAAGCTGTCGGTGTATAAGAGTGTGACTATAATACTTATAATTTCATTTTGAACACGATTGCTTATATACATTGTGTTTCCTGGCGAATTTCTCAAGTGACTATTCAAATTTGCATCTGTTATCGCCCGATACCTTAGCAAGGCTCCAAAATTTGCCACCTTTGTAAATAGTTCAATTTGAATCGATTCTGCCTGTATCACAACTTCCTCTTAGTGCTATGCCTTATCGACCACAAAGGACGACTGTTTGAACTATTGCTTCCAAATGCTTTTCATGAATTTGTAATTGTTTATCGATGGACGCTGTGGCTTGCTTATCTCAATAGATCTCAGTTCAGCTTTGAATACACTGCTTATATGATATTTGATAAGTGGTGGCGAAATACTTCAAGCGCTTTTTTTCCAAATAGCAAATGGTCTTTATACCAAGTTTCCTAATTTTATTATGCAATTCTGTATCCCTAGGAGCAAATAATACACATATTTTACAGAAAGCACCGACTTGATTTGCGGAGTACGCCAACCATTTATTTTTATTTATTTAAGCTTTTCATGAATTTGTAATTGTTTATCGATGGACGCTGTGGCTTGCTTATCTCAATAGATCTCAGTTCAGCTTTGAATACACTGCTTATATGATATTTGATAAGTGGTGGCGAAATACTTCAAGCGCTTTTTTTCCAAATAGCAAATGGTCTTTATACCAAGTTTCCTAATTTTATTATGCAATTCTGTATCCCTAGGAGCAAATAATACACATATTTTACAGAAAGCACCGACTTGATTTGCGGAGTACGCCAACCATTTATTTTTATTTATACCAAGTTTCCTAATTTTATTATGCAATTCTGTATCCCTAGGAGCAAATAATACACATATTTTACAGAAAGCACCGACTTGATTTGCGGAGTACGCCAACCATTTATTTTTATGTATTGATGAAAGTTGGCCAGTCACTGGAAAACTATAATTATCTGGAGGAATCCAGATTTGTTCTTGAAGACCTTCTATATGGCCGATGCTCTGCAAAGCTGACTTGTTCACGAATAAACCTATATCATATGGTGATACTACGTTAGAGTTACTGGAAGCTGTAGAGTTTGATGTAGTTGTAATTTTTAATAAATTATATCTGTCATCATATGCTAAAATTTACTACATTTTAGACATAAACCTTTAAACCCAGTACAATTTAACTTATATGAAAATGTTAGGGCTAGAAATGCAAAAAACATCACAACAAACAATATTCGCAAAAAATTGATTTTTATCCAAAAAAAATTTTTGTTAGTACGAAAAAAACCATAAAAAATTAGTTTGTTCCCTTTTTTCGAAAGCCAGCATCCTAATGAAAAAACAATGCCTATTTGCAAAGTCTATGGATAAATAAATAAATTATGACCCATATTTTAAAAACCTGTAAGGAAAGGCTATAGTCCGGCGGGGCCGACTATGTAATACCCTACACCACTCTCGTTATATTGAATAACACTGAAATATAAATTCTGTAATTCATGTATAAATTGTTTACATAAATTTACTTTTGGGACATTTTATACTTAAATAATACCCTGTACCACAATTTGGTGTAGGGTATAATAAAAGTGTCGTTAGTTGTTATTATTTTTGGTATTCGGTTTTAGCGTTCATTCGTCGTGTTGTATGCGTGCACTGTATGTGTAACATCTCGAGAGTCATGCGTTTGGTGTAGTTGTTTTCGTAATATTTTTGTACTCTCGAGGTCTTCATTTCATGTCGGAGCGTTGACCAGATAAACGTGTTCTTAGTTTGTTTTTGATAGTACCTATGTATATTTTGTTGCAGTTGTTGTTTCCGTTGCATTTTATACAGTACTAGTTGGACCCGGTCCGCTTCGTAGCACCGGCTTTTAGGTTTCCGATCCCGTCCATTTTTAGAAAAACAAATTGTTGTTCAAGTTATCTCAATTTAAAAACTTGGCTCACGTGGGGTAGGCCACGCACATCGACCTGATACCACCCATTTTTGAACCAATCACGTAGACTGCCACCAGATACATAAACACAAAATTATAGCACTGTCGCTAAAACATCGTGCAAGATATCTCAATTTAAAAATTTGGCTTATATGGGCGGGGTCACACCTTTGCGATGGATTCTTTTGGTAAACCATTTTGACACAAAATTGTTTTTATTTTGTATATATTTTCAGTGTGGAGAACTACATCGCTAATGATAAACACTCCATCGATAAGGTTCATAGCTGTGTTATATATGATCTTTTTTGGGTGCATCGAATGAAAATTGACAATTCTGCCGGATGCAGTAGGCTTTTAGTACCAATTAAACATTATTTTATTATCTTGTCCCTCTATTAGTGTATCCAGTTATGGGAGTTTGTTGCAGTTTTCTGACTCTATGGTGAATTGTATATTGGAGTTAAAGCTATTAAAATTCGTCAATATGTTGTTTATTGCCCTTCGTTTCGCTATCACAAAAAGGTCGTCCACATATTTCGTGGACGATGAACTTCTTCCAATTACGTTTTATGTGGTTTTTGTTGTTGTATATGCTGTGTTGTTGTGTCGCTGATTATGATGATCATTGTAGTTTGTTTTGTGAATTTGTTCTTTTTTACATTTTTATAATGTTCGATACCGTGAAGTATTATTGTTGACCGCCTCACAGTGGGCTAAAATGGAAAAAATGGACATAATTCTGCCATTTCAAAACCACTTATCGTATGGCGATGAAATTTTAGGTGTGTATACAAGAGGTGTTAGAGAGTTTAAGTTCGGAAATTGGGCCCCCTATCTCATACAGGGGCCGAGCAACAGGGCCCCAAAGTTGACCACCTCGGGTATACAAAATTTTCATCGGCTTCTAATTTTTGAATGGAGTGTCCGATTTGAGTTGCGTTTTTTCGCCGTCTTTGCCTTGGAGTTTAAACAATATCTCAGTCAAAAGTATACCGATTTTGTTCGCGTGTTTTTTCATGGATTGCCAATAAAATTTGCAATATCATGAAAAATAAGGTATGTCGATAAGGTATGTCAAGAAATAAGAAAAGCCCTATAAAGTCAAATTTTTGAAAAAATTTCATTTTTGGAGATTTTTTGGCGAAAAAAGTCCAATTCGTATTTAGGTCTTGTAGAAAAAGATTGTTACACAAAGTATATCAAATTTATAATCATTTCAAAGGAGACGTTTCACAGAACCTTGGTGTGATTGCCACCCTTCTCCGAATTGGACCTTTTTTTACATAAAGTTTGGTCGATTTTCTCCAATCGCAAAGCTAAATTGTAATTTTTTTAATTTATTAATATTAGGGTGTAACAAAATCGACTGCAAAGGAAATCCCGAGCGCGGCTTTTCATAGCGAAGACATAGGACTAAAAGTAAAAAATCCCATTTTTGGGGATTTTAGATGTATTTTTTGGGAATTGCGGGATTTTCCATTAGAAATTTCCACATGTTGCATTTGATTATTATTTCTAATATCAATATAAAGAACTTTAAAAAAAATCATTGAAATGTACACATTTTAAGAATTTTATGCCGTATTTACGTTTCTGTCTATATGCAAAATATATTTTTTTCTTTATTTTTCCCTACCTTTTTGTAGCTATTTGTTATTATATCAGTCAATATGCACTGATTTCTTGTAGATAACATGTTTTTATCAAACAATAATAAAATTTAGTAAGAAGAACAATCATAAAATTGTTGGTGTGACTCTTGTTGCCTTAAATTTGTGTATACCCATTTTGTAAGCGAAAGACCCACTTCTTGAGAAAAATATTTTTTTTTCTTATTTTATTTCTGTAATATATATTTTATTTCTGTAAAATAATCTGAATAATCCATGTCTAGGAGATAAAGCAAATCCTTGTATTCCTCAGGATTGTCACAAGTCAAAGATTGGTAACATATCCATCTTCTTCTTATTAAAGATAGAACAGGATCGGAATATAGGAGAAGATTTACAAATATATCTTAATTTTGAAATTCTCTTGAACTTTTTCGGGCCTCCTGGGCTTCTTCCGTAAGCTCGGCCAAAGGGAAAATATGAAATGCAATAATTATATCTCCATGACGCAATACTTTATGTACTGTTGGGGTCATCTCTTTCCATGGATACAGTTCTATTAGATGTTTCGAAATATGTACCTACACGCTGAAAAAAAATCGCTTCTGTAGTATATTGTCCCAAACATATTCGGCTTGAAACATATATATGTTTAGGGTACACTCTAAACATATAGTATTTGGTACACACAAACAAATTTATATTTGGGAAGATGTTGTTCTAAACAAATCTTTGTTTACATCGCAATATGTGTTTACTTTGGACGATTGTTTTCCGAAGAAAATAAATATGCTGTGTTGTTGTGTCGCTGATTATGATGATCATTGTAGTTTGTTTTGTGAATTTGTTCTTTTTTACATTTTTATAATGTTCGATACCGTGAAGTATTATTGTTGACCGCCTCACAGTGGGCTAAAATGGAAAAAATGGACATAATTCTGCCATTTCAAAACCACTTATCGTATGGCGATGAAATTTTAGGTGTGTATACAAGAGGTGTTAGAGAGTTTAAGTTCGGAAATTGGGCCCCCTATCTCATACAGGGGCCGAGCAACAGGGCCCCAAAGTTGACCACCTCGGGTATACAAAATTTTCATCGGCTTCTAATTTTTGAATGGAGTGTCCGATTTGAGTTGCGTTTTTTCGCCGTCTTTGCCTTGGAGTTTAAACAATATCTCAGTCAAAAGTATACCGATTTTGTTCGCGTGTTTTTTCCTGGATTGCCAATAAAATTTGCAATATCATGAAAAATAAAGTATGTCGATAAGGTATGTCAAGAAATAAGAAAAGTCCTATAAAGTCAAATTTTTGAAAAAATTTCATTTTTGGAGATTTTTTGGCGAAAAAAGTCCAATTCGTATTTAGGTCTTGTAGAAAAAGATTGTTACACAAAGTATATCAAATTTATAATCATTTCAAAGGAGACGTTTCACAGAACCTTGGTGTGATTGCCACCCTTCTCCGAATTGGACCTTTTTTTACATAAAGTTTGGTCGATTTTCTCCAATCGCAAAGCTAAATTGTAATTTTTTTAATTTATTAGTATTAGGGTGTAACAAAATCGACTGCAAAGGAAATCCCGAGCGCGGCTTTTCATAGCGAAGACATAGGACTAAAAGTAAAAAATCCCATTTTTGGGGATTTTAGATGTATTTTTTGGGAATTGCGGGATTTTCCATTAGAAATTTCCACATGTTGCATTTGATTATTATTTCTAATATCAATATAAAGAACTTTAAAAAAAATCATTGAAATGTACACATTTTAAGAATTTTATGCCGTATTTACGTTTCTGTCTATATGCAAAATATATTTTTTTTTTTATTTTTCCCTACCTTTTTGTAGCTATTTGTTATTATATCAGTCAATATGCACTGATTTCTTGTAGATAACATGTTTTTATCAAACAATAATAAAATTTAGTAAGAAGAACAATCATAAAATTGTTGGTGTGACTCTTGTTGCCTTAAATTTGTGTATACCCATTTTGTAAGCGAAAGACCCACTTCTTGAGAAAAATATTTTTTTTTCTTATTTTATTTCTGTAATATATATTTTATTATTTTATTTCTGTAAAATAATCTGAATAATCCATGTCTAGTAGATAAAGCAAATCCTTGTATTCCTCAGGATTGTCACAAGTCAAAGATTGGTAACATATCCATCTTCTTCTTATTAAAGATAGAACAGGATCGGAATATAGGAGAAGATTTACAAATATATCTTAATTTTGAAATTCTCTTGAACTTTTTCGGACCTCCTGGGCTTCTTCCGTAAGCTCGGCCAAAGGGAAAATATGAAATGCAATAATTATATCTCCATGACGTAATACTTTATGTACTGTTGGGGTCATCTCTTTCCATGGATACAGTTCTATTAGATGTTTCGAAATATGTACCTACACGCTGAAAAAAAATCGCTTCTGTAGTATATTGTCCCAAACATATTCGGCTTGAAACATATATATGTTTAGGGTACACTCTAAACATATAGTATTTGGTACACACAAACAAATTTATATTTGGGAAGATGTTGTTCTAAACAAATCTTTGTTTACATCGCAATATGTGTTTACTTTGGACGATTGTTTTCCGAAGAAAATAATTATTTGCATTTAAGTATTCAGAAAATACCTAAATTATGTTTAATTGCTAATTATATACATTCTCGAAGATGCTATATTTATATAAAAACAATAATCTACCTGACATTTCTATCTGATACATGTAATATAGGAAATTACAAAAAACCATATATGTATGAATATTATTAACTATATGAATGAACATTACAATAAACATTTTTATACCTGTCAATGATTACGGGTTTCCTAGAAATAGTGCCATAAAACAATATTTTCTGAAAGGTAAATCTTACTAAATTTTATAATTGTTTCATAAAAACATGTGTTCTATAAGAAATCAGTGCATATTGACTGATATAATAACCAATAAGTACAAGAAAGTAGGGAAAAATTAAAAAAAAAAATATTTTGCATATAGACAGAAACGTAAATACGGCATAAAATTCTTAAAAATTTATATACTTCGATGAATTTTTTTAAAGTTCTTTATTATTAGAAACAATAATTAAACGCAACATGTCTAATGGAAAATCCCTCAATTCCCACAAATGCATCAAAAATCCCCAAAAATGAGAGTTTTTACTTTTAGTCCTATATCTTCGATATGAAAAACCGCTCTCGGGATTCCCTTTGCAGTTGATTTTGTTACACTCTAATACAAATAAATAAAAAAAAATTTACAATTTAGCTTTGCGATTGGAGAAAATCGATCAAACTTTTGAAATTTATGTAAAAAACCAGTAAGGAAAGGCAGAAAGTCGGGCGGGGCCGACTATATAATACCCTACACCTCCCTAACAATGCGATAAGGGTTATTGCGATAATAATTTGGAATAATTGGTAAATGGGTAAGAACATATATATGCGGATATATCTAATTCTGAACCGATAATCGCTAAATTAAGCAATATTCGTTCCTAAATTGAGAAACATCTTTCTGGAGAATTTTGTAATGATCGGAAGTAAAGTACAACTTCTATAGCGCTTTGTAAACAAATCAGGAGGAACATATATATGGAGCTTATATATAAATCTGAATCGATTTTCCCTGAATACTCATTCATGTAAAGTAGAAACCTCTTTCTGTCGAATTTCGTACTGATCGGATATAAAATACAGTCTCTACAGCGCTTGAATGTCAAATCGGGGGTAACATATATATGGGGGCTATATCTAAATCTGAACCGATTTTCTCCGAATTTGGCAGTATTCCTTCTTGTAATAAGAAACCTCTTTCTGCCGAATTTTGTACTGATTGGATATAAAATACAGTTTCTACAGCGCTTACATGTCAAATCGGGTGCAACATATATATGGGAGCTATATGTAAATCTGAACCAAATTCAATAGGGATCGTCCTTGGGCATAAAAAAAAATGTGTGCAAAGTTTCGTTGAGATCGGACCATAATTGCGACCTGTACTTTGATTACAAGAATACGTCTACAGACAGACGGACAGACAGACAGATGGACAGACGGACAGACAGACAGACAGACGGACAGACAGACAGACAGACGGACAGACAGACGGACATAGCTAAATCGACTCAGAAAGTGATTACAAGTCGATCGGTATAATAAACAATGGGTCTATCTCTTCTTCTTTTGGGTGTTACAAACAAATGCACAAAGTCATAATACCCTGTACCACAGTGTGGTGTAGGGTATAAAAAGGTCGCAAACGGAGAAGGGTGTCAACCACACCAATTAAAATTTTGGCTTCGTTTTTTCTCTAAAAGGTTATGTGAAACATCTCCTTTAAAATGAGTATAAATTGACATACTTTGTGTAACTACAAGACTTAAATACGAATTGGACTTTTTTCGCCAAAAAACTCGAAAAATTAGGGCCATAACTTTCTTATTTCTTGACATATATTATCGACTCTTACATGATATTGCAAATTTTATTGGCAATCTATAAAAAACACGCTAACAAAATCGGTAAACTTTTGGCTGAGATATTGGCTAAACTCCAAGGCAAAGTCGGCGAAAAAATGAAAATTTAAAATTTAAAATCCACATATCGGAAACTATTCAAGATATGTTCAAGCTATACAATTTTTATTGTAGGTCTGGTCTACACGGGCCAAAATCGCCTTTTTTGATATGTTTGAACCGAAAGAAAATATATTTGGAACACAAATTTGTAAATATTATATATATCTTAGCAAATTAATTTTATTTGAAAATCAATAAAATATATTTGGAACGCATATATTAATATATTACAACAAAATATATTTGCAAACTAAATTTCTCAAATAAAATATGTGTTTATTTACTAAAAAATATTGTTTAGGAATTTTTCTAAATATATTTATTTAAAAAAAATTCCAAAACTTTTGTTGACTTTTTCGATTTTCAGTTTTAGTTTTTCCTTGGATTCAAATTGTACCTCCCAGTTATGATACCATATGCAGCATTAACTTCTGCTTTAAATCAATCATTTAAAATGTCCGTGTATACCAAGTCATCAGTAGTTGTCATTCGTCCAAGTAATTTATATTGATCCAATATTATACGATTACAATTATTATTATTTATTATTTTTACAAACATTAAAAATGTAACATTGGATTACTGTAAAATTTAACACAATTTAGGTATTTTCTGAATACTTAAATGCAAATAAATATTTGTTTCGGAAATAATAGTCCCAACTAAAAACATATTGGGATGTAAACAAAAACTTGTGTAGAACAACATCTGCCCAAATATGTACTTTTTGTTTGTTTCAAGGCGTATATGTTTGGGACAATATACTAAAGAAGCTATTTTTTTTCAGCGTGTAGGAGTATCCACAGAAAAAAGTCACTCAAATCGGACACTCCATTCAAAAGTTAGAAGCCGATGAAAATTTTGTATACCCGAGGTGGTCAACTGTACACGCTGAAAAAAAATCGCTTCTGTAGTATATTGTCCCAAACATATTCGGCTTGAAACATATATATGTTTAGGGTACACTCTTAACATATAATATTTGATACTCACAGCAATTTTATATTTGGGAAGATGTTGTTCTAAACAAATCTCTATTTACATCCTAGTATGTCTTTATTTGGGATTATCATTTCCGAAACAAATATTTATTTGCATTTAAACATAAACATAATAAATAATAATAATTGAAATCGTATAATGTTGGATCAAATAAATTACTTGGAGGATTGGAATTCTCAGAAAATTTAAATGATTGATTTAAAACAGAAGCTAGTGCTGCATATGGTATCATAACTGGAAGGTACAATTCGAAACCAAGGAAAAATTAAAACTGAAATTGGAAAAAGTCAGCAAAAGTTTTGAAAATCTTTTTTAAATAAAATATATTTGGAGAAATTCCTAAACAATAATTTTATTTGTATTCAAACACATATTTGATTTGAAAAATTGAGTTTGCAAACATATTTTGTTGTAATATATTAATATTTGTTGTAATATATTAAAATTTTCAAATAAAATTTATTTGCTCAGAAATATATAATATTTAAAAATTTGTGTTCCAAATATATTTTCTTTCGATTCAAACATATCAAAAAATGCGATTTTGCCCCGTGTAGCTCCGCCCCTGTATTAGATAGGGGACCCCAGTTCCGAACTTAAACTCTCTAACACCTCTTGTATACACACCTAAAATTTCATCGCCATACGATAAGTGGTTTTGAAATGGCAGAATTATGTAAATTTTTTTTCCATTTTAGCCCACTGTGCGCCGTTGGCTCGTGAAGCAGGTTTCACGCGATGAAACCAAACAACGGCGGACAAATACTTGGTTCGTGAAACTAATTAACAACATTATAATAAATTTCTGACAATTAAAAAAAATATTTTGGACGATCACAATACATTATCCAGTCACTGCTTCAGATCCGGCTCGAAATACCATGTTTAACACCGCGCCGGAGTGGCGGGAGTTAAAAAAATAAAAACACAAATTTTGAATTAATTTTATTTAATTTCTTTATTATTTTGCGGGTGGCAGTGTGCCATAAGCAATGCGGGTGAGTTTAGTAACTAAAAATTACAACACTGACGGCGTTGCTATCACGTAGTGAGTTCTGCGGCGTTGCGCTTAAGTGAACGGCTGACTTAGGTGGCGATGATGTCGACTGTCAGCTGTAATGACTTCAACAGTCCGTATCATAGAGAAGCATGTCCCCGTCAGATGCGTCAAAGAGTCCGGAGTCCCCTCAACTCCCCAGTGTCCTCAGAAAAGGACGTTACAGATCTTCTGTTACAGTTGGAGTCACCAGAAATAATGGGCGTGGTTCCCTCCGCACTTCCAGAAATCCGTGTATCAATCACTGTGGACGACTGACCTTCCGCCGTGGGAGCTATAGCCTGCTTGTATACCTTAAAGCATATAGTCTCGAAACCATATTGCAGGGTTGCGCTTGCACGTTGTATATGGGAGGTAGGTTCAGCGTTAAGAATCAAATTGACCTGCCGCTTTTTACCATCCGCCTCACCCACCTTGCTTATTCTCCAATTATGGGTCGGCAGACCAGGATCGGAATCTTTTATTATCTCTAATATGTCACCCGGGTTGGAGGTTCTTCTAGTGATGGCTCTAGGGTGACTAGGGATGTTGTTTTTTCGACATCATCCAACTGGGCGGCCCGGCCACACCTAACCCGTTCGACTCAGAGCAGCCTTATACAGGTCTGATGATCTGGCATCACCGAAGTATAAGAGCTTTACTCTCTCCTGATGCCATCATGCATTGTTGCAGATTGGTGGTTTGCCCGGCATTTCTCTACGAACAACGAGGTAATGAGCCATAATGCAGATTGCACATGGATTGATCCATACTCACTACTTTTGTCTATAACAGCCATCACTACACTCTCCTTCGCCACTTCATTGAAGTGCTTGGTGAGTGTCCTGTTGATGGTGACATTAAGGCCCCATGGTTTTCGAAGGCAGGGGTTCGTCATGTGATCTGATTCTTTTGACTTTATTCGCCGTTAACACAGCTGAATTTGTGGCTCTTTCAGCCGACTCATTGGCTTTATAAGCATCTATGACGCTTTTAGGTCAGGTAAGTGACTTTTTTTATTTTTCGGTAAGAGCAGAAACCTCAACAGCCTCCAACTTCGTCAAAACTCTGAGCGCTTTCCGGTGCTCATTGTGCTTCCGTTTCGACGGTCGGACATGACGTTTTCCCCTCACCGTACCAGCTGTTGTGATTACTGGGGGGAATTTACCGGCCACACATCACCCGTTCGACTCAGGGCAGCCTTATACAGGTCTGATGATCTGGCATCACCGAAGTATAAGAGCTTTACTCTCCCCTGATGCCATCCTGCATCGTTGCATATTGGTGGTTTGCCCGGCATTTCTCTACGGAAAACGAGGTAATGAGCCATAATGCAGATTGCACTAGCTCCATTTGTCCTTGAGGATTGATCCATACTCACTACTTTTGTCTATAACAGCCATCACTATACATTAGGGCCCCTTGGTTTTTTCGAAGGCAGGGGTGATCTGATTCTTTTGAATTTATTAGCCGTTAACACAGCTGAATTTGTGGCTCTTTCAGCCGACTCATTGGCTTTATAAGCATCTATCACGCCTTTAGCTCAGGTAAGTGACTTTTTTTGTTTTTCGGTAAGAGCCGAAACCTCAACAGCCTCCAACTTCGTCAAAACTCTGAGCGCTTTCCGGTGCTCATTGTGCTTCCGTTTCGACCGTCGGACATGACGTTTTCCCCTCACCGTACCACCTGTTGTGAGTACTGTGGGGAAATTTTAACCATTTTTGGTGTGGTCGGCTTTGGCCAAGACCAACGGACTGACGATTGTGGAACCCCGGTCCATCGGAACATGAAGGCATCCCCGTCAAGATAATTTATTTATTTCATTGTCTGTTTTAGCCCTTAATAGGTACTACGATGTAGGCCTTCCAGACTTTGTACAGATTTTTTTTGCGATTGCGTAAGAGGTACTGCGTAATAGGTTTTAACTATCCGCTCTGTGATAAACACGTCCGTTCACTTCGACTGATCAGCTACGAATTTAAAAACACATAGTAGGGAAACATTTTCTGAGAATTTTAGAAAGACTCAATATTTGACCTGTAACACTTGAGAAGGAATTACCCATAATATACAGTGCTTTTCTACCCTGAAAATCAGACTAACGAAATTTCAAAAATATTGCAAAAATCCAGCCAAATTTTAGCTAAAGGGTCCGCCAAATAACTTTTTTTTCAAAACATCGAGTGTAGCTTCTGCTGTGTGGCACGTACCGCCGTCCTGTTGAAACCAAATGTTGCCAATATCCTCCTCTTCAATTTTTGTGAACAAAAATTCGTTCAACATGGCCCGATAACGATCGCCATTGACTGTAACGGCCACTTGTTCATTTTCTAAGAAAAATGGCCCAATTATGCCTCTGGACCAAAATTAATTTTAATTCATTTGAGCAATGTCCGTCCGTCTGTCTGTTTTTCTCTATCTCCGGCTAAGTTCGAAGATAGGCCATATTGGTCCACTCCTTCTAGTACCTCCCCCACAAAGGGTTAACATTTAGTGAAATATTGATTATTTAATAACTTCTATACTACACGCAGGAAAATAATTGGTTGGAATTCGATTGAAATAATAAAAAAACTAGTACTAGCAACAAAAAATTGCCTTCACCGTGTGTCGGTTGCATTTATAGTTGAAACAACAATAATAACATGGATACGATCAAATGAAAATGCTTGCAACTAAATCGATTGTTGTATCAATCGAATTAAGATTGTTTTTTCATGGACACTCGGTTAGTTGTGGTAACCAATTTTAAGCTATCATTATAGTACCTGTTCAAATTTTAAATAGAATTGAATCGAGTCGGATAAACATATGTATGAATCCACACAAATTGTAATCAGAGCAAAATGCTTCGATCAGTGGAGAAGTAAATGTAAAATTGATATTCATCGCATTACTCAAAAATACTCCAAGAATAGATTAATGTAAACTGTACGCTACATTTTAAGTACACTAATGGTGTTTTCTTTTCTAAAAAAGATGTTGCCCTGTCAGAGAGCAGCATAGTAATAATGTCGCCTACGCCCTCCTGTACTGCTGCATTTTTTATAGTCAGATTTGATAACCAAAATGCGAAAAACCAGCCTTCTAACTCACTAAAAGTAAACTAAAAACAAAGAATACTCCACGGTGCCGCCTAAATGAAGCATCTGACCAAAGTTCATTATAAAAAAGCACGCACGGACACACGCGGTATTTAGGCTATTCGCTCGACGCCGAAAAAACATCTGTTTTGTAGGGCAGCGTCAACCCCTTCGATTAAATACAGGGCTGAAATGTTGCATTTTTGCCCCGTGCAAGTGCGACATTTTTCACAAAAGAAAACGAAACCCTTTCACAGTGCAGCATTTATTTTACAATCGAAGACAAAAAGGCATTTTTGGGGCGAAGGGCATAAAAAATTTAACATTTTTTGGCACAAAAGAAAACACCATACCTATAATTATAAATAAATAATCGTTTTTTGGTTATCCCAATAACTTCCCAAATTTAGAATTTAAGTTAGGAAATACAACCGAAAGATTGGTTGCTGTTCTTTTGCTGATACATGACAAACAAAAAATAAAACAATTAAGAAAGTTTCAGTCGGGTAAACCGACTAAGGTATACCCTCACTTTGTGAGTAATGTTATGTTGAATATTACTCGAATTATTCTGTCAATT
The DNA here is from genome assembly GCA_963930755.1 of Eudasyphora cyanicolor. Taxonomy (NCBI): domain Eukaryota; kingdom Metazoa; phylum Arthropoda; class Insecta; order Diptera; family Muscidae; genus Eudasyphora; species Eudasyphora cyanicolor. The sequence continues at coordinate 101,649,074 of OZ005737.1, forward strand.
TGTGTGGGAGGTACCAGAAGGGGTTTATCAAATATACCTTTTTTTGCAGAACATTAGAGACTTTAAATTCATTGCACTGTGCCGACTTATAAGCATTTATGTGCACTGGTATAAACGTTATGAGACATTAAATTGTGGTATGATTTGGGCATTTTGTGTGGGAGGTACAAAGAGGGGCGTGGCAATAACGCCCATTTTTCACAGGGCTATAGACACTATAAAAACATTACACTGTACAAAATTTCAAGTATTTTTATACACTGGTTTTAATGTTATAAGCTGTTAACTTTTGGTGCAAAAAGGTACCTTTGTGTGGGAGGTACCAAAAGGGGCGTGACAACAACACCCATTTTTCCCTGGACTGTAGGCAATATAAAATCATAATACTGTACAAAATTTCAAGTATTTTTATACACTGTTATTAATGTTATAAGCTGTTAACTTTTGGTGCAAAATGGTGCATTTGTGTGGGAGGTACCAAAAGGGACGTGGCGACTTCGCCCATTTTTCTCGAGTTGATAACGATTAATAAGCTAATACTATGTGTGGAATTTCAAAAGATTCGAATAAGTAGTATAGCAGTTATTAAAGAATCAATATTTCACAACATGTTAACCCTTTGTGGGGGAGGTACTAGAAGGAGTGGACCAATATGGCCCATCTTCGAACTTAGCCGGAGATAGAAAAAATATTACCACATACCAAATTTGAGGTCAATCGTTTACTCCTTTCGAGAGTTATCGTGCGCACCAGCCAGCAGACACACAGACAGACAGACAGACGGACGGACATTGCTCATTCGACTAAAAATGACCCAAAACGGATTTCCTCCGAACATACTTGGGGTCTTAGGTCACTCCTTCGACGTGTTACACTTTTTTCCGTAGCAAATGATATATACCCTCGTCACACTAAAGTGAGGGTATAATTACTCTTAATAAATCTTCAACATTTTGTTCAAGAACGGTATATGCAGTCAAAAATAATCTTGTGTGGATATTAATTTGTGGAATGCAGAATATGTAGTGCAAAATGTTCGATCTTTTGTTCAATAAATAGAATAAAAATTAATGAAAACTGTTTTTAATTAATTGTCGGTAGTATATGACTGACAAATTGTCAGAACTACCAATTTTTTAAAACAGTTGGTTGTGGCAACATACAACAGATAATTTTAGCCTCTATTTCCGTAGTTGGCGCAACCAAATATGATTGTTGTCAACATGGAAGCAGATGAAGCAGATGTTGGTTGTCCTGATGGAATGGCAAATAATTCGGTTAAGGCAACCAAACTGTATTCTGTGTGTACTTAGTCGAATCTTCTGAAATCCGCACATAGTATTAGTTTATTAGTCGCTAACACCTCAAGAAAAATGAGCTAAGTTACCACGCCCCTTTTGGTACCTCCCACAAAAATGGACCATTTTACAACAAAAAATTAAATGCTCGTGGCTTTAATATCAGTTCATGCAAATAGTTGGAATTTTGTACAGTGTAATGCTTTTATTGTACCTAGAATCCAGAGGAAAGTAAGCTTTATGGGCATGCCCGTTTTGGTACCTCCCACACAAATGGACTATTTTGCACCAAAACTTAAGAGCTTCTAACTTTAATACCGGTACGTACTTCAATATTATTAAGTGCAATTTAAATTGATAATAATTTAATTAAAACAAAAAAATAAATATATATATGAGTGGCGTGAAGATATCTTGAATAGTTTCCAAAATATGTGGATTTTAAATTTGAAGTTTTCATTTTTTCGCCGACTTTGCCTTGGAGTTTAGCCAATATCTCAGTCAAAAGTTTACCGATTTTGTGCGCGTGTTTTTTATGGATTGCCAATAAAATTTACAATATCATGAAAAAAAGAATCGATAAGATATGTCAAGAAATAAGAAAGTTATGGCCCTATAAAATCAAATTTGTGAAAAATGTCATTTTTGGAAATTTTTTTGGCGAAAAAAGTCCAATTCGTATTTAGGTCTTGTAGAAAAAGTTTGTTACACAAAGTATATAAAATGTATACCCATTTTAAAGGAGACGTTTCACAGAATCTGTTAGAGAAAATCCGAAGCCAAAACTTTACTTGGTGCGGTTGCCACCCTTCTCCGATTTGGACCTTTTTTTACATAAATTTCAAAAGTTTGATCTATTTTCTCCAATCGCAAAGCTAAATTGTTAATTTTTTTTATTTATTTGTATTAGGGTGTAACAAAATCGACTGCAAAGGGAATCCCGAGAGCGGGTTTTCATATCGAAGATATAGGACTAAAAGTAAAAATTCCATTTTTGATGTATTTTTTGGGAATTGAGGGATTTTCCATTAGAATTTCCACATGCTGCTTTTGATTATTATTTTTAATATCAAAATAAAGAACTTTAAAAAAATTCATCGAAATATATAGATTTTTAAGAATTTTATGCCGTATTTACGTTTATGTCTATATGCAAAATATATTTTTTTTTAATTTTTCCCTACGTTCTTGTACTTATTGGTTATTATATCAGTCAATATGCACTGATTTCTTGTAGATCACATGTTTTTATTAAACAATAAGAAGGATAAAATATGTCGGCCTTTATAATATGTTAAAACTAACTAAAATTTGAAAAAGTCACCAAAGTTTTAAAAATCTATTTTAAGTAAAATATGTTTGGAAAACTTCTTAAACATAACTTTGTTTGTGTGTAAACACATATTTTATTTGTGAAAGTCAGTTTGCAAATATATTATGTTCTAATATATTAATATATGCGTTCCAAACAAAATGTCTTGATTTTCAAATAAAATTTATTTGTTAACAAATATATAATACATATGTATATATGTATTATATATTAATAATATGTATTTGAAAAATTCGTTTCCAAATATATTTTCTGTCAATACAAACAAATCAAAAATGGCGATTTTCCCCGTGCAGGATTGTCACATGTCAAAGATTGGTAACATATCAATCTTTTTCTTATTATAGATGGAACAGGATCGGAAGATAGGAGAAGATTTACAAATATATCTTCATTTTGAAATTCACTTGAACTGTTTTGGGAGTGAAATTGCTGAACATTGCGAAAATCGCGATTTCGTAGCTCCTGGGCTTTTTCCGTAAGCTCGCCCAAAGGGAGAATATGAAATGCAATAATTATATCCCCATGACGCAATACTTTATGTACTGTTGGGGTCATCTCTTTCCATGGATACAGTTCTATTAGATGTTTCGAAATACCCAGACAGTATTTTCCAAAATTTGTTTGGATTCACTTTGTTCTTGCTGTTGATTGCCATTAGAATTATGTTGATTTTTCTCAGTAATTCCATATCAATTCCTGTGATCTTAGATGTGATTTCATAATCCTTGAAGAATCGCCTTGCAGTGTTGCCATCATTTGTATTTCCGTATCCCACTAGTGGTTTGTCGACATTTAATCCATTCTTTTTCCAAAATTCCTCTTGAATTCTTTTTTTCTGGAACTCTCTCGATGCTTTTAATTCCTTTTTGTCCTGTAATTTGTTTGCATTCTCTGGATTACTATAACAATGCAAATCGTATGCTTTGTTTTGGAAGTGTTCTAAAAACCGTATGCGAGCATGTAATGTGGAAATTTCAAATTTTAGAGCATATGTGTTACTTGTTGGGTTCTTTGATAAATCCGAAAATTCATTTTTTTCTCCACGTAGATGATATTCCCGTAATAGCATTGCAAACTTTCCAATCGACCATAGTGGAATTTAGGATGAAGGAGATTGTGAAGCTGTAGTCCAATATTTTGATTGATATGGGTTCCAGCTCCCTAATTTCCTTCTTAATATGATCAACCAGGTTTTGTGTGTTGGTAGCCGACTCTGTTGTATACTAAAACCATATTGGTCTACAAAAGTTTTTTGATCCTGGAGTCGTATTTATCGAAATGTCATCAAAACTAGTTGAGGGACAATCCGTGTCTTCTCTCTTTCTTAATCTGAGGGGAACTAATAAATCGCTTGGATTTGTTGATACTTGTTTGTATTCAGGAAGGGTTGATAAGCCTCACATCCCCACATGCACATAAGTGGCAAGTCACAATTACCCATTGTCGTTGCTGATCATTCGCAGTGAACGAACGTGTTTATCACATAGCGGATAGCTACCTACTACGCAATAGCAAAAATCTGTACAAAGTCTGTAAGGCCTACATCGTAGTACCTATTACGGTCTAATACAGACAAAATAAAAATAAAAATAAATTCTCTTGACGGGGATGCCTTCGTGTTCCGATGGAGCGCGGTTCCCCAATCGTCCGACTGTCCGTCCGTTGGTCTTGGCCAAAGCCGACCACACCACAAATGGTGAAAATCTCTCCCAAGTACTCACAACAGGTGGTGCGGTGAGGGGAAAACGTCATGTCCGACCGTCAAAACGGAAGCACAATGAGCATCGTGTAGCGCTCAGAGTTTTGACGAAGTTGGAGGCTGTTGAGGTTTCGGCTCTTACCGAAAAACCAAAAGAGTCACTTACCTGGGCTAAAGGCGTCATAGATGCTTCTAAGGTCAATGAGTCGGCTGAAAGAGCCACAAATTCAGCTGTGTTAACGGCTAATAAAGTAAAACGAATCAGATCACCTGATGAACCCCTGCCTTCGAAAAAGGCAAGAGGCCCTAATGTCACCATCAACAGGACACTCACCAAGCCCTTCAATGAAGTGGCGAAGGAGAGTCTAGTGATGGCTGTTATAGACAGAAGTAGTGAGGATGGATCCATCCTCAAGGACAAATGGAGTGATGCCAGATCAGTAGACCTGTATAAGGCTGCTCTGAGTCGAGCGGGTGAGGAGTGGCCGGGTGCCCAGTTGGATGTTGTCGAAAAAAACAACATCCCTAGTCACCCTAGAGCCATCACCTGGGTTACAAAAGAGCCCTCCAACCCGGCTGACATCTTAGAAATAATAAAAGATTCCAATCCTGGTCTGTCGGCCCATAATTGGAGAATCAGCAAGGTGGGTGAGGCGGATGGTAAAAAGCGGCAGGTCAATCTTATCCTAAACGCTGAATTCACCTCCCATATACAAAGTGCGAGTGATATAAACAATAGGGGTGATTCGCTTCTTGACTTTATTCTAACTACCAACCTTAGTATTTGTAACATAGGTAATAAACCGACCTTCACAATTAAAGACAGACAAGAAGTACTCGACGTAACGTTTGCTACTGACCGGCTGTCAGACAAAATTATTGGGTGCAATGTACTGGACGACCACTCATTCTCAGATCACCATTATATTGAGTTCAAACTCGCGGAAAAAGCGCTAAACCCGCCGTCCACAGAAATGTAAGGAAGACAAAGTGGCATCTGTATGAGAAGAATTTCAAGAAAGTCCTCAACTCTAAACTTCTGTACGAACCGAATGACAAAGCCGGTCTGGATAATCTGGTCGATCATATCATTCAATAGATCCCTTGAAGAAGCCTGTCCAAAAACAAGGTACAAGGGTAAAACTAAACCCCAATGGTGGACTTCTGAGCTATCGGCTATGAAAAAGACCTGCAACAAGCTATTCAATAAGGCTAAATCTACTGGGGTCGCTAATGATTGGGATGCCTATAAAGAGCAACTCAAGATCTATAAGAAGGAGCTTAGAAAGGCGCAAAGGCGCTCTTGGTATACCTTCTGTGGTGAGGTATCCGACGCCGCTAGGCTGAGGAAGATATTATCTGCTTCACCCTGTACAGTGGGATATTTACAGGATGAGGCGAATAACTGGACAAAAAACAGGGAGCAGTCGCTCAATGTACTGCTCGACACACATTTCCCGGGGAACTCTGTAACAGAACCCGAGGATCAGCAGGACCAACAAGAGTGCGAGTGGACTGCGAGCGTCGCTAGCTTCTTGACTGAGAGATCCAGAATAAGCTGGGCTATTAACAGCTTTGAGCCCTTCATGTCACCTGGAACAGATGGCATCGCTCCAGCAGAACTGCAGAAAATGTTAAAGTACATTATCCCCTGGCTGGAGAAAATTTATGTAGGCTGTATCAGGCTTTCATACGTCCCGAATCGATGGAGGGATACCAAAGTGGTATTCATACCTAAAGCGGGAAAGATATCACACACTAGGCCAAAAGACCAATTAGCCTATCCTCCTTCCTATTGAAAGGTCTGGAAAGACTTTTAGATCATTTCATTAGGGAAACCCTGGATACAAAACTCCTGTCGGGGAACCAACATGCTTACAATAAGGGCAAGTCTACAGAATCAGCCCTGCACGAACTTGTGAGCACTATCGAATCGTCCCTGCATTTCAAGGAATTCACCATGGTGGCATTTCTTGACATAGAAGGGGCTTTTAACAACATTCACTCAGATGCGGTAATTGCGGCACTATCACATCTAAAAGTTAACACTAGTTTGATTAGACTAATTCAAAGTCTGCTCACCAGAAGACGCATAACAGCATGTCTAGGGTCCACAACTCTAACAAGGTTTGTAAACAGAGGGACCCCGCAAGGAGGGGTACTGTCTCCACTAATTTGGAACCTAGCGGTGAATGAAATCCTGCTAGATCTAGAACGTTGTGGCTGCAAGGTCGTGGCATATGCAGACGACGTGGCAATCGCAGTGCGTGGCAAATTCGTAAACGTCCTCAGAGACATCATACAGGTGGCTCTGAACAAGTTGGCTAGATGGGCCAGAAGCAGCGGTTTGGGCGTTAACCCCAACAAGACAGAATTGGTTCTCTTTACTAGGATGAATAATGTCCCACATGTGGACCCTCCACCTCGGATAAATGGAACAGATCTAGTCTTTTCTGAAAGTGCAAAATTTTTAGGAATAATTCTAGATAGGAAAATGTTATTTAGACTTAACGTATTGGAACGTGTAAGGAAGGCCAACGTCGCCTTATATTCCTGCAAAAAGGCTGTAGGGTCGCGGTGGGGACTCTCTCCTAAAATCGTCCACTGGATATACATAGCAGTAGTTCGTCCAATAATGTTATACGGTATTGTGATATGGTGGACGACAACTGACAAACTAACCATTACCAACCTACTAACGAAGGTTCAGAGAACTGCCTGCCTGAGCATAAGCGGAGCCTTAAGGACTACAGCGACCGAGTCTCTACAAACCCTACTCCATATACTGCCGATTAATATTGTGGCGCTAGCGAGAGAAGTTGCAACCAAAGCGGCAATAAGATTAAACTGCCTATCAATGTGGAGGTACAAGAACTATGGTCACATGAGGATATCAAAGTGTAGTGCTATGGTAACCGACCGAGTGGACTATATACCAACTGTGTACACCTTCGAGAGAAATTACATCACTATGATTCCCGTCAGAGATGAATGGGTCGGCAGAATACCAGGTAATAGAAACCATCTCCACTTTTACACGGATGGTTTGAAGCTTGATGAAAAGGTTGGCTTCGGAGTACACTGTGAAGAACTTAGTCTGGATATAGCTCACAGACTACCAGATACCTGCAGTGTCTATCAAGCCGAAATAATGGCAATATGGGAAGTCGCCAAGTGGCTGAGTCGCAACATAGTAACCAACACTGGCGTTGTCATTTACTCGGACTGCCATCAATTCTCTGGAGGCAACATCCCTAAATTCACAAACAGCCCTCGACTGCCGCAGATCTCTTAACGAGATGGCTGAGCAGTTTAATATACACCTCATATGGGTGCCTGGGCATAGGGATATCCCGGGGAACTGCAAAGCCGATGGACTTGCTAGGAAAGGGACGACATTACAAATTCTCGAAGAATTTGCATATATTGGTGCGCCACTATCCACGTGCAAGCTTTGGCTTAGGCAATCAGGCAGTCCAACGAAAGATGGACAGAAATCGGCACATGCAGGGTAGCCAGACAAATCTGGCCAAGGTATGACCTGAGAAGGTCAAAATATCGCACTAGAGAGGAAACGACTGTCTACGTTAGTACAGGTTCCGACGGGACACTGCTTGATCGGCGAACACGCCAAAAGATTGGGTATTGACTCCAATGACTTCTGCCGATGCTGTGGAGATGAGGAAGAAGTGGAGAGCATTGAGCACTTGCTTTGCGACTGTCCCGCTTTGAGTAAACGACGACTGGACATACTGGGGTCGGCCTTTTTAGGCAGCCTAACAGATCTTTCCAGTACTGATATTCGTACTATCGATAAATTTATATATCAAACAGGTTGGTTTCGATGAGGGGCATATCAGCCCGTGGTAACACTAAGGACCTAAACTGGTCTATGTGAGCTTGTAAAAAAATACGGCTGCCACCCTAACCTAAACCTAAACCTAAACCATTACCCATTGTACTCAGCTGTTCTGTAGTAAGAGTCGAAACTATTCTCGATGCTGTATTTTCCAGAAGGTTAGGAATTAAATAATATTTTCTGAAAGATAAATCTTACTAAATTTTATTATTGTTGGATAAAAACATGTGATCTACACGAAATCAGTGATATTGACTGATATAATAACCAATAAGTACAAAAAGGTAGGGAAAAATTAAAAAAAAAAATATTTTGCATACAGACAGAAACGCAAATACGGCATAAAATTCTTAAAAATGTATATATTTCGATGAATTTTTTTTAAAGTTCTTTGTTTTGACATTAGAAATAATAATCAAATGCAACATGTGGAAATTTCTAATGGAAAATCCCTCAATTCCCAAAAAATACATCAAAAATCCCCAAAAAATGGGATTTTTTACTTGTAGTCCTATATCTTCGATATGAAAAGCCGCGCTCGGGATTCCCTTTACAGTCGATTTTTTTATACCCTAATACAAATAAATAAAAAAAATTAACAATTTAGCTTTGCGATTGGAGAAAATCGATCAAACTTTTGAAATTTATGTAAAAAAAAAGGTCCAAATTAGAGAAGGGTGGCAACAGATTCTGACAGAAACAGATTCTGTGAAACGTCTCCTTTAAAGTTAGTATAAATTTGGTAACAAACTTTTTCTACAAGACCTAAATACGCATTGGACTTTTCCGCAAAAAAAATCTCCAAAAATGAAATTTTTTCAAAAATTTGTCTTTATTTGTCTTTAACTATCTTATTTCTTGACATATCTTATCGACTCTTTTTTTAATGATATTGCAAATTTTATTGGCAATCCATCAAAAAACACGCGAACCAAATCTGTAAACTTTTGACTGAGATATTGGCTAAACTCATAGGTAAAATCGGCGAAAAAATCAAATCGGACACTCCATTCAAAAGTTAGAAGCCGATGAAAATTTTTTATACCCGAGGTGGTCAACTTTAGGGTCCTGTAGCTCCGCCCCTGTATGAGATATACAGGGGCCAAAGTTCCGAACTTAAACTCTCTAACACCTCTTGTATACACACCTATCATCGCCATACGATAAGTGGTTTTGAAATGGCAGAATTATGTCCATTTTTTCCCATTTTAGCCCGGTTAAATTTTTAGTCTTTGATTTAATTTTTGGTATAGGAAAAACATTTTAACCGTTCAAATCAGTAGTAAACATTTTTAATTTCAAATCGTTTGGGGGGGGGTGGTTTGTTTAACAGTTTCTAGATTCACAATTATTCGGCGAACGAAGGTCCAAAAGAATTACGATTAGATTAAGAGTCTAAACCAAGATATTAAAATAAGTTATATTTTGGCGGCGAGACTCCAGGCTCCACCGCCAGTCGCCACAGTTTTTGCCGTGCCCGCGGTGAATATATGTCAAATCATTGGCCGTCGCCGCCGGCGTGTTGGAATGGGTTTAGACTCTAAGCCGTCACTAAATAAAATGATTGAATTTTATGAAGCTTAACCAAGACAAGAGATGAGTTTATTGTTTGCTGCTTACGAGCCGATAGACAACGATAGAATGAATATGGACTCAAAAAAGGAGTATGAAAGAGTTGTCAGCAACAGTGATGACAATCCCTGTTACAATATTGATGACAACGTACAGTCGTACTAAGTAAAGTAAATCGCGACCTAAGAGTGTGAAGGCGCTAAGTCCAATATTTAAAATTTTACAGGAGAGGAAAAATACTTACTGTATATGAATGTTTTTATAAAGGGTATACTTAGCGCTTTTACGATTCAGCTGTTTGTTTTGGCTTTTTGTTTTCAAATCGATGTATATCCAACTTATCTTACGTTCCGCTTCAAAAATTACATTTAAGCAAAAAGTGGACTTAGCGCCTTTTCACTCTTAGATCGCGAAATGATGAATAGTAGTAAAATGTACATAAAGTTAAATAAAAGTACTAAATAAGTAAAATGTAATAAAATAATAATTAATATGAGATCCGTTCCTCAACATTATATAACATTTAACACAAAAAATTTTATATGTTATAGAAGATTTTTTCAAAACAAATCTTTGTTTAATTTTATTTAGGACGATTATATCCGAAACAAAGATTTAATTTCGTTCGAGTATTCAGAAAATATACTACTACTGTAATTCAAATCTAATTTTTAAAAACTGTTAATGTTTCTAAAATTCCTTTATAATAGCAAATTTTATTATCTTGGATAATAACACAGGTCTACAAAACAGAAATAATTGTTTGGTGCCTTGAGTTTTGCAGCTGATTTTATTTGTACTGTTAACGCGGATTTCAAAACTGAATACCATTTTTCCCTACACTAAAAAAAAGCGTACTGAAAATCAATGAATTTGTCGTAAAGTTTAAGATTTCGGCAATGATTTCGAGCCAAAGACAATCGCAATAAAAATAAGAATGTTTTATAGATAATTTAAAGACATGAATAGTACTTGTTTTGAGGAGGCATTTCATAGAATCAAGAACTTTGTGTAATAAAACTAATTATGTTTGGTCTTAAAATAAGCACTTTTTGGCGTAAATTTAAGTATGACACGTGCTTATTTGTAGTAAAATATCATAAAATTTAAAACATTAATAAAATTTAAAATGTCTGTTAATTTAAGGCATACATGGATTTAAATATAGTTTTGTAAAATATATATGGAAAATTCTTTACATTGTATTTATTATAATTTTACTCTTATTAATGAATCATTTTCTTTGAACCATTGAAATCATTTTATATCATAGAAAATGTGCTTAATGCTATTTATAGTGTTAACTTCAAAAACACCTTTTATCTTTCTAAAAATTGGAATTGTTATATTTTTATGGGAAAAACAAAAAAAATTATAATACATATTATGGAATACTTTGAACATTTTATAATTTAAAACAATATTTTAGTTGTCTAAAGACAAGCCCTCCAACGCACTACCGAAATATTTGATGTTTGACCTTGTTCAAATATTTGGTATGCATTTGTAAATCTGTAGTGGGTTTAATTTCTCTATTTATTGTCCAAGAACAATTTGCATTGGAACCGACATCAATGATTTGAACAAGGAATTTGCCTGGAATTTAAATAGAATTTGTATAAAATAAATATTATATAATTAGTTTTACATATCATAGAATTTGTAGTTTTCAATTATTTGCTTCACTTTGTAAATTTAGATCCCCACATATTTTCAAACAAAGTTTATTGCGCGATCTAAAATAAGATAGTCTAAAAAAATCGAACAGAATGATTTATGTACAAAAAAGTATCAAATAAATTTCATCATATCACAGTAAGAAGATTTTGGAAAATAAGAGATATATTTCAATCTTTCTCATATAATATTTACTCTTCAACGACACAAAGACTCATAATAGACCCATTCAAATATTGTTTTACTAAAAAATTTAAAAAATATATTTATATAACAAATTATTAATTACACAGGCCAACAAAAAAAGTTTTGCTGCGGCACAGGATTTCGCAGCCGATTTGGATATATGAGATAATAAAGATCTTAGCCTTAAATGTAGTTTCTTAGAATTAGTTCTCGCGATAAATAATATAGAGAGTGCTACACATATTATAGCATAACTCGAGAATAATTTATACGAATTATTTTGGGAAAGTTTTAAATGATCCATAATTAAATAGCCTTCAACTTCTTCAAACACAAATTTTTCATCCGTTCAGCTGTTTCGACGATATATTACAAGATAGTGCTAAAAATTATTTTTTTTTAGAAAATTTAATAATTTTGAAATAAACGCGTAATAAAAACAACGACAAATGCTCAATTATGAAATGTTTATTAACTTTTCATAAAGTCTGACCGGTCATGATTAAGATTAGATCATCACGAAAAAAAACCAATGCATAACTTAAAAAGTTGTATCGAATTTATTAAATTTACCCGAAATTTATTTAACCTTAAGACAATGTCACGATCACAAATTTCACAGAAAATCTCATAAAAACGCATCTCTTTTCTTTTTAATTTAGCTACGACTTTTGAAGTTGTTCATCGATTTCCTTCGGAATAGTTTCATTTTATCGTGCATTACGATACAAATTTAATAATTGAATACTTTTCGACATTTATATTACGCGTTTTTTACAAATTATTAGAATTTTCTCAAAAAATAGGGTTTAACGCTATCACGTAAGATATAGCCGAACGGAAAAAAAATTGGTATTAGAAAAAGTTTACTTAATTTTGCATTATTTAAAACTTTCCCGAAATTATTCGTATAAAAGATTCTCGAGTTATGCTGTCGCAACCTCTCTATTTTGTAAATAGCGATTAATCGCGAGAACTAGAGGAAGTTCAAAGAAACTACCTTTTAGGGTAAGAACTGTATTACATATATATCCTAATCGGCTGTGAACCCCGTGTCTCAAAAAAAAGTTGACCAGCGTATTTATAATACATTTCCAAATTTCGAGAAATAATGTTACATTTTGCTTAATTTAACAAAAGTGTTTACCTAATTCCATAATTTGCCAATAATTTTTGCTTCAGTTTTATAATATAACATTTTAACATTTCTATAAATTTTGCTTATTGTCACTTTCAGTATTACAAAACCTGTTATTCTTATTTTGTTTGCCCAATTCGTTTTGTAGTGTTCGCGCATAAATCTCTTCACATAACGTACTAACAACATCTCTTTCATAATTGTGTGTAAATCACCATAATTGACATACAGCCTAATACATATAACTAAGACGCACAACATCTATCCCTTTTCCTTATCATCAAGCCACAACCACATACATGCATACACACATGTGAAATCTACACGCTCGAAATCTATACATTTATGTATCCCTTTTTTTGTTTCTTTTGTTGCTGCTATGCGATTTGCCAATCTATTTATGTCCACATTTTAATTTTTATTTGTTTCAGATATGTGTTTTCATTAAGCAAAAATAACTGTTACTGTCCATAATGAAATTATTTTCGAAATAATATGGAAAAGTAAAAAATATATAAATAAAATTACACTTTTGTATGTACATACACGTACGTCTACTTACATATTTCCAGCAATTTCGTTTTCTTACAATCCGCGACGAAAAAAAACACAACCGTTTGCTTCTATCATATCTCAATAACTGACGACGTAAGAGAAAACAAACGACGAGTTACTTCAAATTTTCAGAGAGCTCTTCAACATTCCATAAAAATTATTGACTCGCACATTAACAAACATTTCTGATTCTCCGAGAGATAGAATAATTCTCCGAAAGAGAGAAAGAATAATTCTCGGAGAAAGAGAGAGAGAGTATGTATTCTTAAAAATAATGGCAAGAGTCATAAAATTTATTACCAAGACAACCTTTCCTTTATGGGGAGCTCAGCCTTAAATTTATTACTCAAATATCTCATAATGTCAATTAAGTCCGATTTGGCATTAAAACTATGACGTGGCTACGTCATTGTTTTAATGTAGAAAATCCTAAAAAGTTTTAAAATATCACATAAAATAATGCGGATTGTCACAAATTTAATGATTTTTTTCTTTAATTTAAAGGCTTACAGTTAATGAAGGGCGTACATAGAACTAATGATTACATAGTGATTAATTCAAATTCAAAAAACTTTAGATTAAGGAAAATTTCGTAAGAAACATGTAAATTTTCATTATTTTAACGAAATTTGTGATTGAATTAATGCCGAGGCCGCATACTTAATTTAAGAATGTGCCATCATTAATTTTATTACTATTTTTTTTCAGTGTAGCAGGTCTAGTTTTTGAGTTACAGAAATATCCAATTTACCTTACTATGTATTTAAAAAGTGCATATGCTTTTCTGATATACACGTAACAAACGTGTGTTTACATAATTTTCTTCTCTGTTACAGGTAGTGTTCATTTTCTTATCTTATTTTATATTTATGATAAGGAATTGCAGTGAAATAATCTCATCTTCTTATTACTAATACTGTAAGTGATTAAAAGATAATTTTCAAAATGTCGTTTAGCCACAGAATCTGTGTAAACCATTTCGAGCAATTTTGTTATATATGTGGTGAATACACGACAAAAAATACCCACAAAAAATGTTTTACTTTCTTCTTTTAACAATTATTTTGGGTATTTCTAAGTAGTGTCAGGTTTGCGACACCCTACCCCATAACATGAAAGCGGGAGCTGCTAGTCAAAAACCGACTGCAGATTCGTATTCAGGAGGTCGAATTTACTAAAGAACAGTTCAAAAAGTATCGGCACCAAAATGTGTGTATACCTGTGTAATAAATTGTTTGAAGATTGACAACAAAAAACGACTTGGAATTTAGAATTTTAAAATTAGTGCTTTCGAAACCAAGGACAAGTTAAAACAGAAATTCGAAAAGATCAGCAAAGTATATTGTCTCAAACATATTCTGTTTGAAACATACACATGTTTAGGGTACACAATCTATCTATCTATCTATATATATAAAGAAGAATGTGTGTTTGTTTGTTTGTACAGTATAGACGACTAAACGGCTGGACCGATCTTCTTGAAATTTTCGTGGTGAAAACAGGGTACTTGAATATTCGATATATAAAGTAGGCGTGGCCCCGCCCACATAAGCCAAATTTTTAAATTAAGATATCTTACACAATTTGTTCGCGAGAGTGCTGTAATTTTGTCAAATAAACCAAATTTTTAAATTGACATATCTGCACAATTTGTTAGCGAGAGCGCTGTAATTTTGTGAATATATATTTGGTGTCAGTCTACGTAATTAGTCCAAAAATTAACGGGATCGGAAATCTGATGTCTGGGGCAACGAAGTGGACCAGGTACAGCTAGTATAATTATAAAGAAGAATGTGTGTTTGTTGGTTTGTTTGTACCGTATAGGCGTATAAACGGCTGGACCGATCGTCTTGAAATTTTCACAAAATGTACATGTATGGGGGTGCTGAAAATAGGGTACTTGAATTGTCGATGTACCAAGTGGACGTGGTCCCGCCCATATAAGCCAAATTTTGAAATTGATATATCTTGCACAATTTGTTAGCTAGAGTGCTGTAATTTCGTGCATATGTATCTGGTGGCAGTCTACGTGATTGGTCCAAAAATGGACGGGATCGGACCAATGGACGTGGTCCCCGCCCAAGTGAGACAAGTTTTGAAATATTTTGCGCAATTTGTTAGTGTGGGTGCGGTAATTTTTTGTATATGTGTCTGTCTACGTGAGTGACCCAAAAATGGGCGGGATAGGAGCAGTGCGCGTGCCCCCGCCCATATAAGCCAATATTTTATATTGATAGTTCTTGCACAATTTGTTAGCAAGAATGCTGTAATTTTGTGTAAATATACTTATATGTAGCAGTCTACGTGATAAGTCCAAAAATGGACTGCATCGGAAATCTGAAGTCTGGGGCAACGAAGTGAACCGGGTTCAGCTAGTATATATTACTTGAGGGAGGATGTTGCTCTAAACAAAGTTATGTTGTAATCAAAATATTTTTTTTATATGGAACTATATTTATACTTAAATACTATTGCATTTAAGTATTTTGGCAATCTATCAACGTCTTAATTTAAAGACAAGTTTTCTGATTTCAGAAGTTCAAAGTAATTTTTTTTTTAGAAATTTTATATGTTGGTAAAATTCGATTAAAATGTCAGTCGTATAATCTTTCGTAACTATAAATTGCATTGATGGATTGACAAAAAGTGGTGAATTTTAATATTTATAAATTAAAAATCAGTGCTGTAAAACGTAAGCTAAAGCCGCTTATGTCACATATATTATTTGCGAAAGTCTGTTCACAAATATATTTTGTTCTAATATAAAAATATTTTCGTTCCAAACAAAATTTCTTGATTTTCAAATAAAATGGGGTGTAATGGTAGATCGCTTCCACGTAGTGCACCCTGGGTAACACCAAATGATGTACCAAGTAGCGGTTTTATCGTGCCAATAGGTGTATGGTTGTAGTCAGAGCTAATCGACTGTATTTGTACGGAGCCTTGGGGATACCTGGGCCTCTAAGTAAGTGATAGGTGTTGTGCCACCCAGACCGGGGACTGTGCTGTGGTGGACATGTTTCTCCCCTACAGTAGTGGTTATACTTAAAACAAACTCCCCTAAGTCCGGAGTGTTATGCGTACCGTGCTCATCGGACTTTTCGGTTCGCAGTCAGGGGTTACCATGGACTGTGTTTTGACGGCTGCCTTTGCTGATACCTGGACGCCTCAGCAACGACTCTGTCCTTGTCACACTTTTGGGGGCTATGACGTTATCAGTATAACGTATCAGGGCCGCACAAAACTAATACGGTTTAGTAATATGCGCTCTGTCGAGTGCTATCGCTGCTCTTTGAAGACAATTGGTGAAATCTGTCCGGGTGCGGCGCTGGATGTTGCCAACAAGAAGGACATCCAGTCTCGGCCCGGGCGCATGTATGGATTCCGGCTATACCAGCCGATGTGGAATCCGTGACTAAGATGCTGAAGGTTTGCAATCCCGAGCTTCAAACTGGCAACTGGAAGGTCGGTGGATTGGATGAAGCGGATGGGCATCGGAGGCACGCAGTATTTATACTGAATGCCCAGTCTCGTTAAGTCCGAAGGGATGGTTTCATATGGATTCAGCAAAATCCGACTTAAGGACGGAGGAAAGCGTTGATTTACTCGTCGTTATCAAACAATCGTGAGCAATTAACTTCCACGGGGTTGGGTGACTCGGATCCCGTAGTCGAAACAGATACAAGAGCACATCTAGCCTTTGGCAAAAGAAACGCTGAGGAAGAAAAAGAAAACCCCAGCTTTTAAAAGCTAGTGTGAACTCAGACTCTTAGTCATCAAGTGATAACAATATTACTATTGTTGAAAATCGGAAAAGACTGTCAGGGGCACAAAGAAAGAAACTAAATAAGATGAACCGGCAAAAGATAATACAGGATGAATCTGACTCTTCTACATCTACTAAATGAGTCTGATCTCCCGAAGAGCATAGCGATGCGAAATCAATTAAGAAGAAAAAAAGCTCACCGGAACCCAGCACTTCGCATAAACCTATCAATCTACCAAAAAAGGAGTTTCAAGTCAGACACCGTTAATGGTGGGAGGTGAAGTTGATCCTGTTGTTGAGAAGGTGAGCAAGTCCACCAAACCATTCATAAAGGAGGGGTCCTCAAACAAAAAGACACATTCTAAAGGAAAAAGCAAGGTGGCTAAAAAAAATGGTAAGGAACCACAATCTTATTCCCAAATAGCCAAAAAACATATCCAGGACGAACTACACTATGCCATAATTGATAGCAGTAGTGCGTCTGGCAGAATTCCCGAAGAGCAAAAGAGTATATTCGAAGATTTGTTCTACACAAAGGTATTGGACCACATTCTCGAATCTAATGATGGACCAACAATCCAAGTAATGAATTGCACGTTTGAGAGGGCCGTTTTGATGCTGAAACTGGCATCACAATGCTGTGTCGATGTCCTCGAAAAACTAGTGGAGAGCATCCCCTCACCTTGGGACGGCGCAAAGCTGAAACTGGTAAGGAAAAGCGACATCCCTGTACTCATAAAAACATCTTTCTATGTCAGAGGATGGGCAAGTAAGGTACCGTCAGAGCGCATACTCAGCGTCATTGGCAAACAAGATTCGAACCTTAAAGTGGGGAAGTGGGAAGTCTTCCACAGGAAAAATGATCCCGATGGTTCTCTCCTGGTGGTAGGCATAGACCCGTATTCCAGGGTTTAGCCTTGTCAAGACAAAAGGCATGGCATTTTTCGGGATTTGGAAAACCTTCTTTGAGATTGGAAAAACCCCCTTTGGCAGGACAGTTAAATCGAGCCCAAACACGAACGTACCGCCTGCAGTGGCAAACGAAAATAGTGAACAGAAAGAAGCGAGTGAGAAATTCCAAAAAGTGAGGTGGAAGTGGTCGATAACATCGCCAAATTGCCGATAACATCATCAATTTGCAGAAAGTTCCCAGCAAAGGTGGTGATAAGGTTATGAAGAGGGACACAAAAACTCAAAACAAAGAGGGAGCGACAAAAAACAACACCGCCTTCCAATAAGTGGTCGATAACATTACCAAATTGCCGATAATATCACCCATTTTGCAGAATGTTTCCAGCAATAGTGGTGATAGGAATATAACGACAAAAGTAACACCGCCTCCCAAAGAGGTCTACTTGAAGAGTGTGTAATAGGTAGTAAACGAAAGGAGGAGAAAGGCTCACTACCAAATAAGGAGGGAGTGCAATCAGATAGGATAGACGACTCCCAAAGGAAACTTTTATTGGAAAGACAATGATTGAGGTCATCCAGATAAACCTCCACAGGAGCGAAACGGCATCCATTGCTCTGATGGACATAATAAATAAAGGCAGGGTTCATGTTGCTTTGGTCCAGGAACCGTGGACTACTAGTAACAAAGTTACTGGGCTGTAATATGTTGCTTTGGTCCAGGAACCGTGGACTACTAGTAACAAAGTTACTAAACCATATAAACTATAATCTTTTCTACGCTAAGACAGGCACTCGTCCAAGGACTTGTATTCTGTGCCATAAATCTTATGCGATCTTCTCTCTACAAAGTTGTCAACATCGGACGCAACTGTGCTGATGCAAGGTAATGGAAGTATGTGCCTGGCGTCAGTATACCTGCCATTCGATGCGCCGACATTGCCACCTACGTCTGGTAAGGGAACTCAAAAACACAAGTAATGTGTTACTAGCTGGTTGTGATGCCAACTCACACTATATTGCTTGGGGTAGTACTGACACCAATAAAAGGGGACCTTATAGAATTTTTGAATACTAACGATCTCCTAACTCTCAACATAGGGAACAAGGCGACCTTTTTTAACAAAATTAGGGAAGAAGTATTAGATATAACGATATGCTCAGAAAACCTCATTGATGAGATCCATGAGTGGAGGGTTTCGGATGAACACTCCTATTCGGACCACCGTTATATAAGGTTTAAAATTGCACGGCCACCGCCTGACCGATTCCGACTAATAAGGCTAAAACCGACTGGACCAAATTCGGCAATCTACCTAGAAATCGATTGGGCCAGCCTAAACACGATTATCCAAGTACAGAAGACATTGATATCAATGTGAGGAGGATTACGGAGGATCTTGTAAAATCATTCGAAGATAGTTGCCCGCTTCGAGAAAGGAAATCTGCCTATGAGAAACCCTGGATGACAGGGCAAATTCGCTCTATTGGCAAGGATGTCCGCAGACTTTACAACAGAGCTCGACGTAAAAAGCTATCAGTATATTGGAATGACTACCACAGAAGACTCAAAGAATACAATAAAATCATTAGACTGACGAAACGTAACTCCTGGAGGCTTTTCTGTGAGCAGGTAGACAGCGTTAACAGCATGTCTAAAATAAAAAAGTTCCTCTCAAAAACTCATCTCCAAAACGAAACACTGGCGGCTGGAACGGGTAAAAGGATGAAAACTAAAGATGATACCGTAAGGCTTTTGATGAAAACTCATTTTCCGAGTGGTAATGCTGGGCCAACAGAGGAACAGTTTCAGACCGAAAATGTGATGCAACAAGTACCTATCACGGATGCTATGGTTAAGGAAGCAATAAAAAGATTCTCTCCTTTCAAGGCTGCGGGACCGGACGGAATATTTCCAGCGCTTCTTCAGAATGGGGTTGTATCAACTCATCTGGTTGGAGTTTTCACTGCATGCCTAACTCATGCATATACCCCAAAAAATTGGCAGGAATCAATGGTGGTCTTCAAACCCAAGCCTGGCAAGGCGAGTTATACGATCCCAAAGGCTTATCGATCTATTAGCCTAACTTCTTTCCTGTTAAAAACAATGGAGCGAATAATTGACGACGTGATCGAAAGTAAGATGACAAGCTAAAATTCAAACAACACGCATATGTTAAAGGAAGATCAGTGGAAACAGCTCTACATGAGGTAGTGCACCACATAGAAGAGTCCTTCAGTGAAGAAATGTACACACTTGCTTAAAGACATTTAGGGAGCTTTTAACAACGTTCAGACCGATACACTTATCCAGTCCTTAGACGAGTTTCAGGTTGACCGGGCGTTGATAAACTGGATCAACAATATGCTAAGGAATAGATGGATTATTTGTAGGTCATATGACGTGAAAATCAGAGACAAGTTAAATCGTGGTATACCTCAGGGGGACATTTTATCGCCTCTCCTATGGGTTACGACGATACACAGTCTCCTTAAAGCCCTCACCAATGAAGGGCTTAAACCAGTCTGTTATGCAGACGACGTTATAATACTTCTAAGGGGCACACATCCAAACCAACTATGCAGAAGAGCTGAGGAGGCACTTAACATAGCATATAACTGGGCACAACCAAGGGGATTAAATGTCAACCCAGACAAAACAGAAATATGTCTATTTACAAGGAAAAGGAAGATTCATCCTTTTACCGTGCCTCTATTCATGGATAAGAATATTGCCATATACATATAAAAAGGTACAATACTTGGGAGTAATCTTGGATCAGAAACTGTACTGGAAAGATCATATTGAAGAAAGAGTTACAAAGGCCCACAGATGTTGGTCGTTGTGCAGAAGAGCTATAGGTTCAAAATGGGGACTACGTCCAAATATGACACACTGGCTTTACATGAGCGTGATTAGACCAATAATAACCTACGCCTCTGTAGTGTGGTGGACATCAATGGACAAAAAGTACAACGTAATACCATTGCAAAAAGTGCAACGTATGTGTTGTCTAGGCATAAGCGGGGCAATTAGACAAGAGCGTTGGAGACTATACTGCACATCCAACCAATAGATATCCATATAAAGTATGAGGCAGCCCTCACAGCAAGACGTCTACAAGTGATGGGTGAATGGATAAATCGAGACCACAATCAGAAGATATTACAATCACTGGTCGGTCATATTCAAACAACGGAAATCTCCGACCGCATTCCTAAAGTGCGGCTTACAGCTACCTGAGATTCGTTCGTGCCAGACAGACGTTCCTGGGAAAACGGAACACTAGGTCATGCGCCAGTGGGAACCAGCTTCTACATGGGTCCAGGCTAGGAGGAAGGACGGGTCTGGGACTTTTTATTGATGAACCAGAAGTCGAACTTTACTTCCGCCTCCCAGACCATAACCCAGTATTTCAAGCAGAAGTTCGAGCAATCACGGAGTGTGTGAACTGGCTCAGTAACACGACAAAGCCTAAATATGCCAACATCTTCACAGATAGCCAAATGGCGATTAAAGCAATAACATCGGAAAGGGTCAAGTCCAGAACTGTGTTGGACTGTAAAAGAACGATAAATGATTACTCATGGTCAATTGCGTATTTGCTGGGTACCGGGACACAACGGAGTGATTGGAAATGAACGAGCAAACAGCTTGGCTTCAAAGGGCAGAGAACTTCGAGTAATAAACTTGGAAAATTGAAAACCTTTCGAAGCCACGAAGGATGAGTTGAAGCACTGGGCAGTGATGGCTCACAAAACTGTGTGGAATAGAGCAACTGCAAAGATACTGTGGGGTGACCCAAATGAGAAGAAAACAAGTAGTTTTCTGAAACTAAACAAGATCGAGATTAGTAAGATGATGAGTGTTCTAACGGGACACTCAAGCACATCTTCATCGCATAGGACTAGCAGAAAACGACGAGTGCAGGGCATGCAGGGAAAACATCGAAACGATGGGACATTTTCTGTGTCACTGCCCAGCTTTCACACATGCAAGAACCCGATATTTCGGTTCCGACATATTGCCAGACTTGACTCATCTCAGAGGATATGACTGGAAGATACTGAGAAAATACGTGTCTAGTACCGATTTTCTGTAACCCGTGGGGTATAAAAATCATAAATAAGGAGCGCACAACAGGCCGAACCACTGGCTTAAGTGTATGTCCATGGACATGAGACGTTTAAACGTCTCCTCTATTTAACGTAACCTAACGTAACCTAACCTAAATTAACCACTTATCTTCAAAACAGTTGAAGAAATATGTTTGTCCTTGTGGTAACAGGAGGTAAAACTATAAAAAACATTCTTAATAATTGAATATCCTGGAAAAGTATCAATTCAGTTCCTAAAATTTGTTGGTACTAAAGGTTCAAACTATTATTCGCTTTCGCAAAAATGCATATTTCACTATTCGCTTTCGCAGTTGCAAGAAATATATTTCAATATTCGCTTTCGCTAAAGTCACTTTCGTTACATCCCTAGTCGAGAAGCCCATCATGACGGAAGAATCCTGTGGGGATGAATCCGGCGAGGATGAGCTTCTAGCGGATACAGACGATGAGGCAAATATAACGATGGTAGCGAAATCTGACAATTGTCCGGTTCCTACAGATAAATCTCCACCATTCTAAGGAATGGTGGAGAAGTGTGTCAGAAGTGTGTTTAAAGCATGGCAACTGAAGGTGAAGAACGGCCATCTATTTCAGCGGCATCATTTATAAGACCTCCCAAGCCGTTGCAAATCACTGGCAACAATATGTCAACAACTTGGAAAAGTTGGATACAACAATATAAATGGTTTTCAACAGCTGCACAGCTAGATAAAAAACCTGCAGAGATTCAAGTGGCGACATTGATGTCATCTATTGGAGTGGATGCTATTAATATCTACAATTCGTTTTCATTGTCGGAGGCAGAACAGCTTAATGTTAAAATAATAATTGAAAAGTTTGAGGAATACTTTGCGCCAAAAATTAGTGTCACTTTTGAGAGGTACACATTTAACACAATGTTTCAATCTGAGGGTGAAGCATTTGAAGAATATTTCACGAAAATAAAGAATCAAGCGAAAAAGTGCGATTTCGGTAATATCGAGGATTCTTTATTACGCGACAAAATTGTGGTCGGTATTAGTAGCGATGCAGTACGAGAAAAATTACTTGCTGAAGATGACATCGGTTTAGAAAAGGCTATAAAACTCTGCAGAGCGAGTGAGATGGCTACACAGCAGCTAAAAGAACTGCATAAAAAAGACGAATTGAAAGTTGAAGCTATTCACAAATATGCAAAACCCAAACCATTTAGAACAGCAAACAAAGGAAACGAGAGAAATGAAACAACCTACGATTGCAAACGTTGTGGTCAACAGCATGAGAGTCGGAATTGTCCACCATTTAACAGACAATGCAAAATATGTCAACGCAAAGGGCACTTCGCTAAGTGCTGCTTTCAGCGTCAGCGCAGCGAACATAAACATGTAAATTCTCTGCAGCAGAATGAGAACGTCGGTTCTGACTCTGACAGTGATCTGTTTGTTTTGACTGTTAACATAGCAGAAACAAACAAAGATGAAAAAGAAAACTGGTATGAAGAGATAACAGTCGACAACAATAAAATAAAATTCAAGCTAGACACAGCTGCTCAGTGTAATGTCATTCCTTTAAGTTTGCTAAGCAAGAACAAATCAAATAAAATGCAACCTGCTAACAATAAATTGATTGCCTTCGGTGGTGGAAAAATCGACGTTTGTGGTGAAGTTTCCCTAAATTGTATCGTGCGAAATATAGAATACAAAGCAAAGTTCTTAGTGGTAGAAGATTTTCCCCAATTTGAGCCTATTCTAGGCAAACGAGACTGCGAACGATTTTCGCTAATACTAAGAGTAAACGAGATAAAATTTGATTCAAAAATATTCGACGGACTAGGAAAAGTGAAGAATTTTGTTTATGATATCGATTTAGTTGAAAACCCTTCATTTGAGCACTACGCTCCAAGAAAAATACCTCACGCGTTAAAAGAAACAGTCAAGAAGGAAATTGATAATATGGTTAAACTTGGCGTATTAATAAAAACAGATGAAATTACACCGGCAGCATCGCCAATGGTAGTCGTAAAGCAAAAAGGTAAGATTCGTGTTTGCATAGACCCAACTGATATAAACAAGAACATACACAGACGATACCATCCACTAAAGACTATTGACGAGATAACAGCAAATATTGAAAGGTCTAAATGGTTTACCCTTCTAGATTGTAAAAAGGGATTTTGGCAGATTGAGGTCACGGATCGCACAAGAAAATACTTAACTATGGCAACACCTTGGGGTCGATATTCATACCAAAGGCTACCATTCGGACTAGCATCAGCGCCAGAGGTGTATCAACAGCTAATGTCCCAACTATTAGAGAATGCGCAAAACACAGAAGGGTCAATGGACGACATTTTGATACACGCCGAAACAAAAGAACAGCTCGAAAAGCAGACTGAAGCAGTAATGAAAATATTAAAAGACGCAGGTTTGAAGCTAAACAAAGATAAATGTATTTTTTATGCAAACAAAGTTAAATTTTTAGGTCATATATTAACCTCTCAAGGCATTGAAGCAGATCCTGATAAAATAACAACAATCAATCAACTAAAACGACCAGAAAACAAAACGCAGCTTCAACGAATATTAGGTATGGCAACATATTTATGTAAATTCATATCAAATTTTTCGGAAATAACAGCCCCACTTCGCACTCTTTTAAAGAAAGATGTTCATTGGACCTGGTCGCCTAATCACGAAACATCATTTAGGAATCTTAAAAATGCATTTTCTTCGACCCCGGTGCTGCGTTATTACGACCCGAATCTTGACGTCAAGCTCCAAGTAGACGCCAGTAAATCCAGCGTAGGAGCTGCGCTTCTTCAAAATGAACAGCCTGTGGCGTATGCTTCAAAATCTCTTACAAAATCAGAAAGAAGCAACAGCAATTAGATTCGCTTGTGAGAAGGTCCATGAATATATATATGGCAAGAAACTGATTATTGAAACCGACCACAAACCTCTAGAATCCATTTTCAAAAAACCTATTCATTCAGCTTCTCAGAGATTGCAAACAATTTTACTTCGCGTCATACCGTACTCTCCACAAGTAATTTACAGAAAAGGAACAGAAACGCCCTCAGTCGATTCTACTTGGTGATCGTATTAGGATACAACAAGGACATCGAAACTGGGTATCCGGAACTATTGAAAATAAGCACACAGATACGCCACGCTCTTTTTATATAAGAACCGACGATGGCAAACTCATAAGGCGGAATTCAATTCACATACAACCAACAAAAGTCCACATACCAGTACCACAAACGATTGTAGCAAACATACCCGAAACCACAGAAGCAACCGACACATTCACTAAGACAGCTGCGGAAAGTGAAATAACGAAATCATCATTGCCAAATATCAAAGTGTCACGGTATGGCCGTCCAATCAAAGAACCGGACCGCTATAAACCCTAAGTCCTGAACTTGTCGAACATATTTAACAATGAATTACATAAAAAGAAATACAATATATTGAAGTCATATTATTATTTTATTTTTACGTTATACCTAACTTAAACGGGGGGATGTCAGTAGGCAACACTGATCTATTATCTACCATTCCCTCATTATATCTCTATCATTACTCTCACAAACTATGTATCATGAATATCATTTTATTACAATAAAATCAGTTCATACTCAACCACAGTCTCGTTCATTACAATCAAGATCTCCTGATGAAAGGAGGGGCTGACCTGGTCCTAATCCAGGAACCATAGTTGAATAAAGATATGGTTTGTGGGCTCAGGACGCCAGGGTTTAAGCTGCTTCAAGGTACAGGTTATGGAAGACGTAGAGCCTCTATACTTACCAATAACGACCTTATTACATACTGAGACGCCACCCTGTGCAATGACATCACTGATAGGAGCGGCAAACGAGAAGAACAAGGACCTACTTGTGTGTAGTGACGTCAATGCACACCATCATATGTGGTGCTACTGACATCAACGACAGGGGCGAATTACATATCGAATATATTATAAATAGTAACCTTATTTGTAATAGAGGGCATGAACCTACCTTTATTACTAGAAACAGACAGGGGTGCTCGATGTCACCTTTGTCTCCGAGAATTTAAGTGGAAGGATTCCTGCTTGAATGCGAAGCCTCCTGAAACCTTCTGCCCTCCCAATATTAAGAAAGCTAATTCGACGAATTCTTGTCTTAATAAAATACAAACTGCAAATATTCAGTTAAAATGTTTAGAAAATATGGTATTTATGGCTTAAATACGTATTTTTTAGAGCGACCTCTATAGGGTGACTAAAACAAAATATGAACCGATTTATAAATTTTTGCTGTGATGAATTCTTGTGAAAATAGATTGTTTGTTTGTCTGTTACCGCATCACGCCTAAACGGCGGAACCCATTTTCTGAAAACTTGGTGGACATATAGACCAATACCCGAAAATTAAAATAGGCTACTTTGTTTTTCCGCCAAGTGATTTTCGACCAATTGAGCGCTGAGGCTCCCCTTAGAGCTAGAAAGCTATGTTTTGCACACGCATTGACAGGAGTGCTTATAAACCACTGGGTACTCATGTAGTAATTTTTTGCCAGTGGTCAGTTCTGGCGCTGTCAAAAACTTGAGTATTGTTTTTGTCCTTTCAGAAACCTCTTAAAAGATACAACATTTTAAACTATGTAAAGTATCTATAAATTAATGTGTATATACAGATCTTCAAGGAGATGCGAACTCAAATATTTTATGTTCAGCCTGGGGTCACTATAACAACTAAAACAATTAAATCGAAACATGGAACGTAGATATCAATTTTATGAAATATACAATGGTATAATAAACCATTTGATTTTCCGAGACGCGTTTTGCGACCTCTTGCCCTCTGAGAGGTATCATGCAGAAAGTTTGCACGCATATTCATAGTTAAGAGTGTTGGGGGTGTAATGGTAGATCGCTTCCACGTAGTGCACCCTGGGTAACGCCAAATGATCTACCAAGTAGCGGTTCTGCATAAAAAACTCCCCTAACACCGGGGTGTAGTGCGACCTCGTACCAGGCAATGAAGCCGACCAAAATTATCGGCGGCGGCGCATTGAAAAATACCGATCGGCGGCTGATCAGCTTATCCGATCAAATTTCAACAATCGGCTGAGCCGACAAAGTTCCAACAAACGATGGCGCACGAATGTCAATCTCAGGCAAAAATGGCGCTTTAAGATATTTACTATTAGATGACAAAACCTAAAATTAACACAAACATTTAAGATAAGTTAAGGAAGTATTAATTTAATGTCGAAAATCAGTTCAATAAATGTCTACTTATTAGTCTTTGTTGTGAAAGAGAATTTATTGTGAATGACATATCGTCTGTTGTTTTCTCTCTAGAACGACGTAGACTTTGTAAAAATTGGTTCGGCCGCTCAAGAGCTATTGTATTTTCCGTAAAAACCAAAACACGCATTTCTTTAAATAAATGATAGCGAGATTAATTTAGAAACTTTTTATAAATTTTTATGCAAAAATGAACTTTATTAAAATTTCTGACCCTATTGTATTACTTAGTAGTCACTTTCATAATTTTCATGGTTGCATAAAATAAATCGATTTAACTCACTAAATAATGTTCGGCGGCTGAGTTTCAGCCGATGTGAGCCGCTGAAATCGGCGGCGGCGGCCGCCGATTTGCGCCGCGTCGGCTTCATACCCTGCCTCGTACCCATCGGTGTATGGTTTGCAGTCAGGAGTAATCGACTGTATTTTTAAGGAGCCTTGCTGATACCTGGGCTCCTCAGCAAGTAATAGGTGTTGTGCCACCCAGTCCTAACGCTGCTCCACGGTCCTTCGCTGATGTTAAGGACAGTTTGATACTGGCGGTCATCAACAGGGGGAGGAAGACGGCAACATTCCCAAGAAAAGGTGGAGTGAGGTAGAGTACGCATTGTGCTCTGTTTTCTTCGATGTTCTTGAGGAGATGCGGGTCCGGCTACCGATTGTGTCGACGCAGTATCAGGGCCGCATAAAACTAATATGATGTAGTAAAATGTGCTCTGTTGAGTGCTATCGCTGCGCTTTGAAGTAAATTGGCGAAATCTGGCCGGGTGCGGCGCTGGATGTTGTCAACAAGCATCCCGTGTCGGCCCGGGGTGCATGCATGGATTCCGGCTACACCAGCCGATGTGGAATCCGTGACTAAGATGCTGATAATCTGGTTTGCAACCCCGAGCTTCCAAGTGGCAACTGAAAGGTCAGTCGATTAGATGAGGCGGATGGACATCGGAGGCACGCAGTATTTATACGGAATGCCGAGTCTCTACCCCACCTCGTGAAGACCGAAGGAATGGTTTCATATGGATTCAGCAAAATCCGACTTAAGCCGTACAAGAGCGATGAGGTAGGAAATTCAAAAAATACTCCTCCAGAAAACACTGGTGTGGTATCTTATGAAGAACCTCCCTTTTCGCAAGTTGAAAAAAAAACGTTAGGTGGCGGACCCTTTACATACAAAGAACGACCTTAATACTCGAATATAACCTCTTCCTTCATTTAGAAGTGAAGACATAGTATCAGCCAACCCGTCAAAGTACTTCGTCCAAAACGTTTACAAATATTGAGGCTCACAAAATTTTATTACTGTTCTCGATTTGTGAGAGTGTGACGAATATTCTGCGAAAATTTGAAGAAATCCGAGTTGGGAGTAATTTTTTTTACAAAGTTTTTAAAAAAAAAAACAATTTTCTTAAAAAAAAATTTTTTTATATTTTTCGAAAAAATTGTGATTTGTGTCCTCTTTAAAATAAGGTAAACTTTGCAAAAATCGGTTCAGCCGTTCAAGATTTAAAAAAAAATTTTTTTTGAAAGAAAAGTTATAGCGAGATCTTATTTTACCTATTTGTAACTGTTTATAAACATGTTAGCCAAAAATTAACTAAACTCGATTTTTATTGAAACAAAAAAACGGGTGACGGTGGTGGGTATTCAAATATAATTCAATTTGTTTTTTAATTTAAATGTGCGTATGTGTGTGTTTATTAATCTTGGAGTTGGCAACACGTTATTTTATTAAAGTTAGTTTTTTTCAAAACAATCGTATACATGAATACGATTGTTTTGAAAAAAACTAACTTTAATACAAGGGCCTTGCGTGTTCCGTCGCTGTTTGTTTTTTGGTAGGACAGCCCCACACATGCAGCTTCGTAAGAAAGGACATTAATTATGTTTTGGTTTGCTTTGCTACGTTGCTTGATTCAATTCTGTGATTTTTTAAATCAGTTCTGTTCTCAAGCACCCCTGGTACTGCTTTGCCAGGATTGCCAGTGCAGTTGGCGTACGAGTAGTTATATCGGATTAATACATCCTACATAAGGGAAATAGCGCATGTACATTCATACGTATTGTTCCACATGAAAAAGGGCAGCAGCAGTGCCTGTTCCGGCAGCATCAGGTACTGGCTCTTTGAATCGTTCCTGCAGTCAGACGAGCGTTGAAATTGGGTGTGACGTTTCTCCCTTTCATTTTATGGATCATTTGCTGGTATGTCGTAATTCAAAACTATGACAAAGTACATACATGTTTAAATGGCTTTACTTAAACTGCTGCTGACATTTTTCGAATTATTGTTGTGTACTCTAAAAATTGTTTATATTATTGTTTTTGTTTTTGTTATTCGATCTGTTGTGACTTTTCATAGTTTTGTTTATGACTATTGAGTTCGAGATCGTTGTTTTTGTTTTCTGTTAAACAGAAAAACAAACCTTCTTTAAAAAAAGAAGAATAAGAAATGTGTGAAATGTATTAAGGGTGGTCACTGGTTGGTGGACGATATCGTTTCGGAAGCTACCAAGCAACCTCATCGGCACCTTGGACAAAATACCCCGTCAATAATTGGCACAATATGAGAGCAGCTCAATATGAAATAATTGAGAACTGACTTCAAAGTCCCATATCTCCAAAACATTGCAGACAGTATTTCTCAACCTTAATACATCCCCACACTTCTTGTTTGGTTTTTTGTGTGTCCCTGCAATTTGCGGGGAAGGCACACGATTTGTTGTTATTGTCGCTTCTTACAGCGACAACAAACGTTCGGTCGTACTCTGCCTCATTCATCATTGTTTTTGTTTTTGTTATTCGATCTGTTGTGACTTTTCATAGTTTTGTTTATGACTATTGAGTTCGAGATCGTTGTTTTTGTTTTCTGTTAAACAGAAAAACAAACCTTCTTTAAAAAAAAAAGAAGAATAAGAAATGTGTGAAATGTATTAAGGGTGGTCACTGGTTGGTGGACGATATCGTTTCGGAAGCTACCAAGCAACCTCATCGGCACCTTGGACAAAATACCCCGTCAATAATTGGCACAATATGAGAGCAGCTCAATATGAAATAATTGAGAACTGACTTCAAAGCAGCGTTGCCAGGTATTTTTTGAAAAAAACTTAAAATTTTCAAAGAAAAAACTTATTTTGCAACAAAAAAACTTATATCTATTTTATGAAAAAAAATTTGGAAAATAGTTGCAATTCAAATAGTACAAGAAATACAGGGGTTTCCATAAGAGTGATATGATTTCTTTGAAAAAAACACACTTATTGTTAAGGAAATTCAAAAGTTTTTTATTTAATGTGAAGTACAATCGATACAATTAAGTTCTAAATAAAATGTCATTCAAATGGCCTCCACGACTTATTCTGCAGGAACGAATTCGATGAACCCAATTTTCCAGCACTTGTTCCACTAAATCAAGTCGTATGTCATGAATGGCACGTTCAATATTGACTTGTAAAGCTTGAAGAGAGTCTGGTTTATTTCGAAAGACCAATGACTTCAAATAAACCCACAAGAAATAGTCTAATGGTGTTAAATCACAACTTCTTGGAGGCCATTCAATCGGGTCTGTTCTGTAGCAAGGTGATTTGAAATCACGGTGATTTTAAAATCACCGGCGACTTACAATCGCTGTTGGAGTTCGAAATCGCCCGGTTTATTATTCATAGCCTCCCAAAGAAGATTGTTCAAAATATGTTCGGGTGATTTCGAACTCCAAAAGTGATGTTAAGTCGCCGGTGATTTTAAAATCACAGTGATATCAAATCGCCGTGATTACAGAACAGACCCGATAATCACAATTTTTTGAAACAATCGAATCTCCAAACTTTTCTCGCAACAATTCAATTGTTTCACTTGTTGTGTGGCACGTAGCCACAATCGGTCAATGACAAAAAGATAGCTCTTAACGAGAGCTAGAATATTGCTCATGGATGTCAAGGTCTAAGGTAGACAGACCTTAAAAAATGGACTCATTTTCAAATGTGACCGGAAAGTTTATTTTTGCTCTAGCTCCTTAAAGGTACGTCGGATCGGAAATCGGAAATGATTATGTGTGTCTAGGTCGTAGGTTGACTGGAAAGTGTTTTTTTATTTTAAAGTGTTTATTATTTGGCATTAGCGCACGAAATGTTGCAATTGGAGAACGATTATTTTGATAATAAAACTGAATAATTTGTAAACGTTGTTCTTGCGTATATCTCTCCATGATGAAATTGTAAACACTACTGAATACAATGAAAAAAAAATGACAGATCATGACATATTACAAATGGCCGAAACGTCACTTAAAAATCATATCATCCCTATTGGAAAACCCGTTATAAATTAAATAATTGTCGTTGGGCCATATTTCTCAAATCAGGACAAAATGTAGTCGACAAACGTATAAATATACAAAACAATTATTGTATAATTTTCAAAATAAAGGGATGATCCAAAATAGAAATTTTTCCAGTAATTCCATGGTGCATTCCGCCCTTTACCCCGCTAAATTGCAAGTTTGAAACCCCTAAATTGGAAAATGTGATTTCTGAAAATTCTTAAATTTCGTGTTTCTTATTACGCCCTTTTATTTTCTTGTTCTTTAAAAATGTGCATTTCATTTTACAGTAAAATTTGTCGTATTCTTCCACCTAAGTGATTTATTATATTTTCAAAATTTAATATTAATTTAAAATTAAACCTAAAATTAACTTGTTTGGGAAAGGTTTTGTGTTTTTCTGAGATAATAATATAATATTACATTTTTACAGAATTTAAAAAAAACTTATTTGTGGAAGAAAAAACTTAAAAGTTATATTTTTTACTCGAAAAAACTTGAAAAATAAGTTTAAACTTATCATCTGGTAACGCTGCTTCAAAGTCCCATATCTCCAAAACATTGCAGACAGTATTTCTCAACCTTAATACATCCCCACACTTCTTGTTTGGTTTTTTGTGTGTCCCTGCAATTTGCGGGGAAGGCACACGATTTGTTGTTATTGTCGCTTCTTACAGCGACAACAAACGTTCGGTCGTACTCTGCCTCATTCATCATTGTTTTTGTTTTTGTTATTCGATCTGTTGTGACTTTTCATAGTTTTGTTTATGACTATTGAGTTCGAGATCGTTGTTTTTGTTTTCTGTTAAACAAAAAAACAAACCTTCTTTAAAAAAAGAAGAATAAGAAATGTGTGAAATGTATTAAGGGTGGTAGCTTCCGAAACGATATCGTCCACCAACCAGTGACCACCCTTAATACATTTCACACATTTCTTATTCTTCTTTTTTTAAAGAAGGTTTGTTTTTTTGTTTAACAGAAAACAAAAACAACGATCTCGAACTCAATAGTCATAAACAAAACTATGAAAAGTCACAACAGATCGAATAACAAAAACAAAAACAATGATGAATGAGGCAGAGTACGACCGAACGTTTGTTGTCGCTGTAAGAAGCGACAATAACAACAAATCGTGTGCCTTCCCCGCAAATTGCAGGGACACACAAAAAACCAAACAAGAAGTGTGGGGATGTATTAAGGTTGAGAAATACTGTCTGCAATGTTTTGGAGATATGGGACTTTGAAGTCAGTTCTCAATTATTTCATATTGAGCTGCTCTCATATTGTGCCAATTATTGACGGGGTATTTTGTCCAAGGTGCCGATGAGGTTGCTTGGTAGCTTCCGAAACGATATCGTCCACCAACCAGTGACCACCCTTAATACATTTCACACATTTCTTATTCTTCTTTTTTTAAAGAAGGTTTGTTTTTCTGTTTAACAGAAAACAAAAATTGTTTATATTTTTATAAGCCTCGTTTGTGTGTACAATGTGCATATATATACCCAACAAAAAAGGTATTGGTACAGGCAATTTTAAGAGTTAATAGGGATCCATTTAAGTCTTAAAATCTTCAAAAATTTGTGGATGGCAATACGAAAATGGACTTGGAAGATTAATTAGATTAATATTGAGGGCTAACAATGTAAGTACATATGTATGGAAACAGACCGACCTTCATTTCGTATATATTGATATCAAAAATCTAATCTCTAAATCCGTGTTAACGTTGTAGATCGGACCATTGTATTGAGAGTAAAAATTAAGAAATGGTTGGTTATACTACGAGTTGTTATCCGCACCAGTTGACCGTTTATTTTGTTTCTCTTTAAAAACAGTCCATCGGTTTGCTGTATTTTCGAAGAATTCGAACCATCAGTTTTTTCATGTCATTTTATTCGATATTTTGTTTTTTTTTAAACTATTATACAAATATTATTTCTGGTTTTCAAAACTATTTAAGTTATGGAATTTTTGAAATACAAATCTGTGCATGTCAATCTACCAATCGTTAGCAATTATGTGAAGTTTGTAGACCAATATTGTGGTATAGCCATATCAAAAATATATTGTGTATTGTTTTTGTACTAATAATGTGAAATTAAGATTCTTGTTAATTATCCATTTCTTTCTATTGGAAAAAGGATTTAAAAACACTACAGAATACATAGATCAAATCTAGTAAACATATACACGTACCTATAACAATGTACGACGCATTAACGGGGCTAAGATCATCGGTTTATTTTGACTATTACCGAAATATTATGAAAATTCGATTTAAAACGTTTTTAAACTCAATGGACCGTTTTCATAATAGCATGTAGAAATTTCATAGAAAGTATTTACTTTAAAAATCGATTCTATAAACCTCTTAGGTTAGGTTAGGTTAGGTTGAAGAGAGGAGACGTTTAAACGTCTCATGTCCATGGACATACACTTAAGCCAGTGGTTCGGCCTGTTGTGCGCTCCTTATTTATGATCTTTTTATACCTCACGAGTTACAGAAAATCGGTACTAGACACGAATTTACTCAGTATCTTCCAGTCACCCGAAATGTTGGGATCTTGCATGTGTGAAAGCATGCCCTGCATTCGTCGTTTCCTTCTAGTCCTATGCGATGAAGATGTGCTTGTAAGCTTGAGTGTCCCGTTAGAACACTCATCATCTTACTAATATCGATCTTGTTTAGTTTCAGAAGACTTCTTGTTTTCTTTTCATTTGGGTCACCCCACAGTATCTTTGCAGTTGCTCCTACTGTTGCGCTATTCCACACAGTTTTATGAGCCATCACTGCCCAGTGCTTCAACTCATTTTTCGTGGCTTCGAAAGGTTTCCAATTTTCCAAGTTTATTACTCGAAGTTCTCTGCCCTTTGAAGCCAAGTTGTTTGCCCGTTCATTTCCAATCACTCCGTTGTGTCCTGGTACCCAGCAAATACGCAATTGACCATGGGCTGAGTAATCATTTATCGTTCTTTTACAGTCCAACACAGTTCTGGATTTGACCCTTTCCGATGTTATTGCTTTAATCGCCATTTGGCTATCTGTGAAGATGTTGGTATATTTACGCTTTGTCGTGTTACTGAGCCAGTTCACACACTCCGTGATTGCTGGAACTTCTGCTTGAAATACCGTGTTATGGTCAGGGAGGCGGAAGTGAAGTTCGACTTCTGGTTCATCAATAAAAAGTCCCAGACCCGTCCTTCCTCCTCGCTTGGACCCATCCGTGTAGCAGCTGGTTCCCACTGGCAGATGGGCCAAAGTTCCATTTTCCCAGGAGCGTCTGTCTGGCACAAACGTATCACAGGTAGCAGTAAGCCGCACTTCAGGAATGCGGTCCGAGATTTCTGGCGTTTGAATGTGACCAACTAGATATTATAAAATCTTCTGATGGTACGAATTGTGGTCTCGATTTATCCATTCACCCATCACTTGTAGACGTCTTGCTGTGAGGGCTGCCTCATACTTTATACGGATGTCGTAGTCCCCATTTTAAACCTATAGCTCTTCTGCACAACGACCAACATCTGTGTGCCTTTGTAACTCTTTCTTCAAGATGATCTTTCCAGTACAGTTTCTGATCCAAGATTACTCCCAAGTATTTTACCTTTTTATACCCTACACCACACTGTGGTACAGGGTATTATAAGTTTGTTTCACGGCAGATGTTTGTAACACCTGAAAATAACACAGCTAGACCCACCTTAATGTATACCGATCGACTCAGAATCACTAGCTGAGTCGATTTAACGATGTCTGTCCGTCCGTCCGTTTGCAGTTTAGAGTATTTCGCGTCTGTTAAGATCGCTATTGAATTTGGTTGAAATCGGTTCAGATTTAGATATAGCTCCCATATATATCTTTCGTCCGATTTGGCCCTTTAGTCCTATAGAAGCTGTATTTTACATCCGATCGTTTTGAAATTTAGAATGGTAGAGTTTCTTGATCCATGAACCAACATTGCCGAATTTGAAGAAAATCGGTTAAGATTAAGCTATAGCTCCCATATATATGTTTCGTCCGATTTTGCTCTTTAGTCCTGTAGAAGCTGTATTTTACATCCAATCATTTTGAAATTTAGAATGGTAGAGTTTCTTGATCCATGAACCAACACTACCGAATTTGAAGAAAATCGGTTAAGATTTAGCTATAGCTCCCATATATATGTTTCGTCCGATTTGGCCATTTAGTCCTATAAAAGCTGTATTTTACATCCAATCGTTTTGAAATTTAGAATGGTAGAGTTTCTTGATCTATGAACCAACATTGCCGAATTTGAAGAAAATCGGTTAAGATTTAGCTATAGCTCACATATACATGTTTCGTCCGATTTGGCCCTTTAGTCCAGTAGAAGCTGTATTTTACATCCAATCATTTTGAAATTTTGAATTGTAGAGTTTCTTGATCCATGAACCAACACTGCCGAATTTGAAGACAATCGGTTAAGATTTAGCTATAGCTCCCATATATATGTTACGTCCGATTTTGCTCTTTAGTCCTGTAGAAGCTGTATTTTACATCCAATCATTTTGAAATTTAGAATGGTAGAGTTTCTTGATCCATGAACCAACACTACCGAATTTTAAGAAAATCGGTTAAGATTTAGCTATAGCTCCCATATATATGTTTCGTCCGATTTGGCCCTTTAGTTCTATAGAAGCTGTATTTTACATCCAATCGTTTTGAAATTTAGAATGGTAGAGTTTATTGATCCATGAACCAACACTACCGAATTTGAAGAAAATCGTTAAGATTTAGCTATAGCTCCCATATATATGTTTCGTCCGATTTGGCCATTTAGTCCTATAAAAGCTGTATTTTACATCCAATCGTTTTGAAATTTAGAATGGTAGAGTTTCTTGATCCATGAACCAACATTGCCGAATTTGAAGAAAATCGGTTAAGATTTAGCTATAGCTCCCATATATATATATTTCGTCCGATTTGGCCCTTTAGTTCTATAGAAGCTATATTTTACATCCAATCGTTTTGAAATTTAGAATGGTAGAGTTTCTTGATTCATGAACCAACATTGCCGAATTTGAAGAAAATCGGTAAAGATTTAGCTATAGCTCCCATATATATGTTTCATCCGATTTGGCTCTTTGTCCCAGATGAAAAAAGGGCAGCAGCAGTGCCTGTTCCGGCAGCATCAGGTACTGGCTCTTTGAATCGTTCCTGCAGTCAGACGAGCGTTGAAATTGGGTGTGACGTTTCTCCCTTTCATTTTATGGATCATTTGCTGGTATGTCGTAATTCAAAACGATGACAAAGTACATATGTACATGTTTAAATGGCTTTACTTAAACTGCTGCTGACATTTTTCGAATTATTGTTGTGTACTCTAAAAATTGTTTATATTTTTATATGCCTCGTTTGTGTGTACAATGTGCATATATATACCCAACAAAAAAGGTATTGGTACAGGCAATTTTAAGAGTTAATAGGGATCCATTTAAGTCTTAAAATCTTCAAAAATTTGTAGATGGCAATACGAAAATGGACTTGGAAGATTAATTAGATTAATATTGAGGGCTAACAATGTAAGTACATATGTATAGAAACAAACCGACCTTCATTTCGTATATATTGATATCAAAAATCTAATTTCTAAATCCGTGTTAACATTGCAGATCGGACCATTGTATTGAGAGTAAAAATTAAGAAATGGTTAGTTATACTACGAGTTGTTATCCGCACCGGTTGACCGTTTATTTTGTTTCTCTTTAAAAACAGTCCATCGGTTTGCTGTATTTTCGAAGAATTCGAACCATCAGTTTTTTCATGTCAGTTTATTCGATATTTTTTTTTAAACTATTATACAAATATTATTTCTGGTTTTCAAAACTATTTAAGTTATGGAATTTTTGAAATACAAATCTGTGCATGTCAATCTACCAATCGTTAGCAATTATGTGAAGTTTGTAGACCAATATTGCGGTATAGCCATATCAAAAATATATTGTGTATTGTTTTTGTACTAATAATGTGAAATTAAGATTCTTGTTAATTATCCATTTCTTTCTATTGGAAAAAGGATTTAAAAACACTACAGAATACATAGATCAAATCTAGTAAACATATACACGACTATTACCGAAATATTATGAAAATTCGATTTAAAACGTTTTTAAACTCAATGGACCGTTTTCATAATAGCATGTAGAAATTTCATAGAAAGTATTTACTTTAAAAATCGATTCTATAAACCTCTTAGGTTAGGTTAGGTTGAAGAGAGGAGACGTTTAAACGTCTCATGTCCATGGACATACACTTAAGCCAGTGGTTCGGCCTGTTGTGCGCTCCTTATTTATGATCTTTTTATACCTCACGAGTTACAGAAAATCGGTACAAGACACGAATTTTCTCAGTATCTTCCAGTCACCCGAAATGTTGGGATCTTGCATGTGTGAAAGCATGCCCTGCATTCGTCGTTTCCTGCTAGTCCTATGCGATGAAGATGTGCTTGTAAGCTTGAGTGTCCCGTTAGAACACTCATCATCTTACTAATATCGATCTTGTTTAGTTTCAGAAGACTTCTTGTTTTCTTTTCATTTGGGTCACCCCACAGTATCTTTGCAGTTGCTCCTACACTGAAAAAAAAATGCTTCATAGCATCAATGAACGCGTTTCATTAATTATTTTACATTGATACTATGAAGTGTTCATTGATGCAATGAAAATGCCATTACGGGAATGAAATGTTTCTTTAAAGCGTTTTTCTAATTTATGACGTGTCATTGATGGAATGAAACGGTTTACATTGATGGTATGAAGTTTACATTTTATAAAAAAAAGGAAGAATTATATAAAATTAACAAAAAAATTATCAGTGGTGTAAAGATTTTAACATTAATAAAACAAAATAATACTACACAAACAGATTTACTATTTTTTATGTGCTTTTTATTCTCAAAAAAGGTCTATGAAACTGTTTCTTTATATTAATGTAACATTTCATAGAAGTTTAAAAGTTTCATTGCTGCAATGAAGTGGTGCGGTGAAGAATATAAACAATGAAATTAGCTTTATATTGATGTTCTATATATATATTTTATCTATTTTATAAACATTTTAGGAGTATGTAGTGGTGTTAATTAAACAACAATACTTTACGGAGGTCTATGAAACTGATGCATTAAATTAATGTAACAATTCATAGATAGAAATGTAAAGTTTCATTCCAGCAATGAATTTAAACAGTGAATATCCTAACAAAGTGTTTGTCACATTACATACATATGTACATACCTATATCTTCACAAATCCCAGTGGTATAGCATGGAACCAATCGCCACTAATGACAGGCGAAGTGGTTAGCACTTTTTCACCATTAACACCTGTGGCTACCGATGTGGATACCACACTGTACATACCTGTTTCCCTGGCCTCTAATGTCTTACATAACCTTATAACAATTGACACCCACGATTCCCTATCAAATTCGCTAACCCTATATAACTAAGAAAACAGGTTTTTGTGCAACGGCAGATTCCCTCTTCGTCATAAAGAACAACAAAGTTATTAGAACGAATTGTGATTGACAAATTTTCAAAATTTTTGCTTCTATGCTGCTTCTACGCTGACACAGCCGACGGCTTAGCTTCGTTGTTGTTTCGTTTTTGAGTACACTCAAATTAAAATGTTAGCCAAAGTCTGTATTCCGTAGACTTATTACGATTTATTTAATAAATAATAAAGATTTATGTTCTTGTGTGATTAATTTATTATTAAATGAATATAATTATTTGTTACGTTATCATAATTATTTAAAAAATATAAATATCTATATAAGAAAAGATATACTAACAATACCTAAAACATGAACAAAATTTTGAGTGTACAACTAGTGAACGGCGCTGCTTCCCGCAGCAGCACAAATGTGTGCTGCCCATCGCTGCATTAGAAGCACTCCGTTATTGAAACAACAACAAAACTCAAGATCATGGCATGTTTTGTGCTATTTTGAAAGAAAAAAAACAGTTTGTTTGCAGATCTCGGCGAAGTAAGTTGTTAAAAAGTGATTGAAGTTGTGAAAAAAGTATAATCAAATAAGGTAAGAATGAGTAAACGAAATATAAGAAGGTTATTTAAATTAGAAACTGAACAATTTATGAACGATTTTAATAAAATTGGACAGGCAAATTCGTCAAATAAAACAGACAAAGAATTAGAAACAGTGGAAGCAATAGAGACAGAGTTTAAAACAGATCAAGAAAGGGAAGTTAAAGCTTTTATGCAAGAATACAATAAAATTGGACAAGATAGTGCGTCAAATAATGAAGCAGAAGAACTTATAATAGAAAATGAAGATGAGGAGGGCACAAATCATTCACGTAACAAGAGAGAGGAATCTGTGAATCTCAGTGATAAACTGAAGTCATGGTTTTTAAAACATAGACCGTCTAGAAGATGTGCAGAGGATTTACTCAAAATTCTTAAGGAGGAAAATCTTGATGTAAATCAATTTTATACCCACACTGCCGAAAAAAAACGAACAATGAGGCCCATAGCTGGAGGAACATACTTACATTTAGGAATTAGTAATCAATTAAACAAGATTAGCAAAGTTAATGCTATTCCTGAAAATGTCCTAATAGACATAAATATAGATGGGCTACCCCTTTTCCGAAGCTCAAAAATTCAATTATGGCCTATTCTTATAAGAATTATAAACATTGAGCGCTCACCAATATTTCCTATTGGAGTATTTTTGGGTAAAAATAAACCGGCAAATTGTGATGAATTCCTTAGCGATTTTGTTGCAGAGCTCTCCTTTTATAAAGATAATGGTTTAGAAGTAGGAAATAAAACTATTAATATCGATATACGAAGTATAATATGTGATGCTCCCGCTAAAGCATATATAAGTGGCATACCAGGACACAATTCGCGCCATGGTTGTTCAAAATGCACCCAAGTTGCAAAAAAGATTGATCGAACTCTCACATATGATACAGTTTCAGCAACATTAATTACTGATCAGGATTTTGCTTGTAGAAAATATCAACAGCATCATTCAGCTTATTACTTAGAAAGAAGGTCACCTTTAGAATGCTTGGGAATTTCAATGGTAACGCAACTCCCGCTTGATTGTATGCACCTTATAGACTTAGGTGTAACACGAAAATTTTTGTTACGAATAATAGACAAAAAAGTGTGTTTTGCTAGCACAACAGAATTTAAAAGAAATATTTCTGAAAAATTATTAAAAATGAAATGCTTTATTCCTAAAGAGTTTGTTAGAAAGCCCAGGTCTTTAGACGAAATTCTAAACTGGAAAGCTACAGAATTTCGACAGCTCTTATTGTATACGGGAATAATTGTTCTAAAGGGCGAGGTAGACGAAAATGTCTATTATGAATTTTTGTTGCTCCACTGTGCATACAGATTAATTTGCTGTCCAAAGCAACGCATTAATAACTTGGAAACATCGCAGACATTGTTTAATCTTTTTGTAGAAAATTTCCCAACAGTATTCGGCAAAAATAGTGTATCATACAATGTGCACAATTTGCTACATTTAAAAGAAACA
Organism: Eudasyphora cyanicolor; assembly: GCA_963930755.1. Lineage (NCBI taxonomy): Eukaryota > Metazoa > Arthropoda > Insecta > Diptera > Muscidae > Eudasyphora > Eudasyphora cyanicolor. The sequence goes on from OZ005737.1 coordinate 101,690,313, forward strand.
ATAGAACACGTCGGTGATCCAACCACAAGTTCTGCATATGCTTTTGAGAACCACTTGCAAAAAATGAAAAGAGCGGTAAAAAGCCCAGTAAAAATACTTGAGCAAATTCATAGACAAATTTCAGAGGAAGATTTTTCTGGTCCACAGAATTTTGAAGGACTAGTAAAAAAGCCAAATGGTGCACTTACATACTATTTTCAGGGTGTTTCTTTGAGTCTCACAATGCCAAACAACTATTGTTACATGAAAAATAGCATACCAGTTCAGATTTTGTCCTTCACTCAAGATGAGGAAAGTTTTATAGGTCGAAGGCTAAAAAATCTTAGGAATTTTTTTGAAGAGCCATGCGAGTCGATTACTTTAGGTATTTTTGTAGCCGATTTAGATATTGGCGACGAAAATGAAACATTTTTATTCTCCGACCTAGAATGTAAAGCCATTTGTATTCCATACAGTAGGAGCATAATAGTGTTACCTATGCTGCATTGTTGTTATTAACATCAACATGTTGTTACTTTTATTAGTTCTAATTTTCATGAAAAATCTCAAATTGCAAAAATGGAGACGTTGATACACATATTATAGCATAAGTCGAGAACCATATTTTCGAATTAGTTTGTGTTTCAACCTTTACATTTTTGCAAATCGCGATAACTAAAGCTAATTCAAAGAAACCACATTGTAGACTAAGAACTGTATTATATAATATATCAAACTCTGTATTATATAATATTCCAAACTCAATTCCCTTTCCCGAACTAGGTTTGCTAGTCATGCTACCATCTTGTTATTTTTTTAATTAGCTCAGTGTCATATTTCTTTAAAATTATGAAACCTCCTTTACTCATTCATACCCAGGTAAAAATTAAATTACTCTTGTAAAACAAAATCGAAATAAGTTTGAACAACAACTAAAAAAATGTCGGATTCGGAAACAAACAGCCCGCCTCGAAAAATTAAACACCATAATTGCAATTGTGCGGAGTTAAAAAAACAAATAAATAAATTATCAGGTGAATACAATATTTTATATAATTCATTATGTGTTAATAATAAATTTAAAACTACTTTTAGACGATATTAAAAAAAGAGACAAACTTTTACAAGGTGAGCTCATTTCTAAAACTAATAAAAATTTAACTATTTTTGATTTTAATATCATATAAATAATTTCAGATCAGCTAAAATTTATCGCGGAAGCTCTTGCCAATCAACGAGTTCTTTTGAATTCACTTCTAACGAAGCAGAATGATATAGACTCGATGAGATAGAAATTCCCCATAATGGACGAGCAGCATCTTTCTGAAGTAAACAAAAATATTGTGCCTGATAATAGAAAAGAATATGTAGGTTTATTTTATCTTAATAAATTTTGTTTGTTTTAAATTTCCTTTTTTAAATCTTATAAGATCGAAGCCATCAAAGCTCTTATTCTACCCAATGGCATACGCAAAAACCTTAAAAACATTTTATCGGCTCAAATAACATATGACTACAACATCGATGGAGTGCAAGGAAAAAAATCACTAAAGGCGTTAAGCAATTTTTACGAAGTCCTTATAGGTATTAATAAATCAAACTTTTTATATAAACATAAACAATTTACTATCATTTATTTCAGATTCTATTCCAAGCACCGAACACGGAAACGCTGAAGAAGAATTAAGAAAGGCTATCCAGCTTCAGAAAAAGCGTCATTTTAAGCAAGTTGCTGCCAAAAAATTTCAAAATCAAAGCGAAGATTGAAACCGCTTAATTTTTTAATTATTTGAGAACAAATGGACTGAATATTTTTGTTTTTATAGTTTAAATCCATCCAAATCTAACTTTGTGTTATATATGAATAAGATGTGTTTAGTTTTTGATTCACTAAAATGAAATATCAATTAATTTATTTTCTTAATTTAAGAGTTTTCTAGTTTATTATATCCTAATAAGTTTTTTGGTTTTTAAGTCGAATCAAATGCAATTACAAATAATTTAATTTTTTAATTAAAAGGTTTTCTGTTGAATTTAGTTTTGTATGAAACATGTATAAGTTTTGTTTTAGTTTTTAAAAATTCCACTGAAATGACAAATAATATTATAATTAAAATGATTTAATAAAAAGCTATCAAAATTGTTAAGCTAAATTGTATTAATAACGCACACCTATCGAAAAGGTAAGTCAACAAGGACTAGCGAAATGACTGCCAGCCGGGGGGTGTTCAATTTGCCAGCGAATTGGCGTTAGTGGAGTTGCTAGTAGTCACCCTTCCACTACCCACTAGGGGCTAGCACCATGGTTCGTCTTTTGGCAGTAGTGCAGTTTACAGGATTTTAGAGGTAACCCTTTCGGTGGGTAAAGGTTATGCAGAGAGGGGTCAATTACCCCCTTCGTAGGACATGCCCATGTTAAATTCACCAGGCAAAAGCATGGGAAGTGGATTATGATGCGCTAGCGGTAGTTCTTCAAGAGCTATGGAATATACACGTGCGGAGCTAGTCCCCCATACCACTGGGATGTGTTTTGTGTAGTAATAAATGAAAAAAAATATGTTGATGTGTGAATCAGAGTCGTGCAAGCTCAATGAAAACGATGGAGCGGCGTAGTTTTCTTGCATTTGTTTGAGAGGAGAGAGAGGCGGAATTCTATGAATCTACACCGCACAGTGGCATTAACGTCGAATGAAGGTGAATAATATGATTCACTAATAATTTCAAGGTGTTCATATTATTAGATGTATTATCAATTAACATGACATTTTGGTAATATTTTTATACTTTTATAATCGCACTGACATATTTATTTAATTATTATTATTATTCAAACAGCAGTCGGTGTACATTAATTCAAAATTGTCAAAAGGGTTTTTTTTATCAAATTTTATGTATTCATGATCCATTCTGTTTACGTTTACGAATTTGTAAACTAAATTTTTTTTGAATCGATTATTGTCGTGAAGCTGAATTCTATTCACAATATATTTCGAACATTAAACAGTTTTTAGTGCACGATATTAATTATTGTGAACCACTGTGCCACAACTGTCATCAATAGATAAACAAATATTAAATGCATTAGGTGTGCTGTTGCGACCAGAAAATAAATTCTCTATGGCAAACTTACAACAACAACCAACCCCTTGCTATACAAACTCTTCGTAAAAAAATATCAAGTTATTTTTTTGTGTGTTTGGCGAGTCAAAACAAATCAGTGGCGAAGAATAAATTGTTGCATGAGTGCTGGCAGCAGCCCTTTGATTTATTTTATAATAGACATTAAACGGACGTAGTTGTGCGCGTTAATAAAAAAATTCAAAAGTGAAAATATTAAAAGTGAAACAAAATGTCAACAAATACTGAATGAGAAATGTTTTTTGTGTGGTACTTCATTTGAAAGAAATGAAATCTATTTAAGCACTTAAAATAATATAATTTTCTTAAAACAAATGACAACTATAGATGTTGTGGATGTACATACAAAGACACGTCAAGCTTGAAATGGCATGTTCGAAAAAACAGAAGTTGGAAAATATATGTCAAATGCCACAACAAGAAACAATTTTCAAGAACCATATCCGAAATCAACGATGAAACACTCCAAAAACACTAGGTAAGTACTTTCTACCAAGTTTTGTCCTAAACATATTTTCGTTCACTCCTATTTATAATTTTTTTATTTGTTTAGAAATTGGGGAAAATGCGGAAATGTACGCACATAGCCTTAGATATGACAATCTATCCGCAGATGACTTTAGGTTGGCCTGGACTGCTTATTCCAAATTTGGAAAATTATGCACAAAAGCAAAAATATTAATTAAGCTTTTTCACTTTGGCCTCAGTACAAGCGAGTGAATGGATTTCAAATAGTAAGTATGTAAAAATGCGGTTTAAGTGTTAACTTAAATTTTATTTACGAATTCACAAATGCAGTTAAATAAAACGAATTTGAAAGAACAAACTGTATTGTGATTTTTTTTGTTTCATTTTTTTTTTCTCAACTTCAGTTGTCTTTTTATTTTAAAATTTCTCAAAACCCACAATTTTAATTATTTATTTATCTTTTATATTATATTTTCAGATTGAAATGATTTTAAAGTTATGAACAAACACTGATGTACTACAATAAACATTGCAATAAAAAACGGAGAATTTTGTTTAATTTTCTATTTTATTTCAGAGCAAAGGTATGAAACATGTACATTTCATAAATGAGACATGTTCATTGCATCAATGAAACATGTTCATTGAATCAATGACACATGTTAATTGAATCAATGAAACATGTTCATTGCATCAATGAAACATGTTCTATGAATCAATGAGACATGTTCATTGCATCGATGAAACATGTTCATTGCATCGATGAACCATGTTCATTGCACCAATGAAACAAGTTCATTACAACAACGAAACTTGTTCATTACATTAATGCAACTTATTCATTACATTAATGAAACTCGTTCATTACATTAACGTAATATTTCATGACATCAATGTAACAAATTTCTATGAAACATTTACTAGTTCAATGTAACATTTTACATTGTATCAATGAAGCCTTACATTGGTTCAAAAACAATGTAACTTTTCATTGATACAATGTAAAATTTCATTGATGGAATGAAGCTTTTTCTCGATGAACCATGTTCATTGCACCAATGAAACAAGTTCATTACAACAACGAAACTTGTTCATTACATTAATGCAACTTATTCATTACATTAATGAAACTCGTTCATTACATTAACGTAATATTTCATGACATCAATGTAACAAATTTCTATGAAACATTTACTAGTTCAATGTAACATTTTACATTGTATCAATGAAGCCTTACATTGGTTCAAAAACAATGTAACTTTTCATTGATACAATGTAAAATTTCATTGATGGAATGAAGCTTTTTCTCTGGGTGTACTGTTGCGCTATTCCACACAGTTTTATAAGCCATCACTGCCCAGTGCTTCAACTCATTTTTCGTGGCTTCGAAAGGTTTCCAATTTTCCAAGTTTATAACTCGAAGTTCTCTGCCCTTTGAAGCCAAGTTGTTTGCCCGTTCATTTCCAATCACTCCGTTGTGTCCTGGTACCCAGAAAATACGCAATTGACCATGGGCTGAGTAATCATTTATCGTTCTTTTACAGTCCAACACAGTTCTGGATTTGACCCTTCCCTATGTTATTGCTTTAATCGCCATTTGGCTATCTGTGAAGATGTTGGCATATTTAGGCTTTGTCGTGTTACTGAGCCAGTTCACACACTCCGTGATTGCTCGAACTTCTGCTTGAAATACCGTGTTATGGTCAGGGAGGCGGAAGTGAAGTTCGACTTCTGGTTCATCAATAAAAAGTCCCAGACCCGTCCTTCCTCCTCGCTTGGACCCATCCGTGTAGCAGCTGGTTCCCACTGGCAGATGGGCCAAAGTTCCATTTTCCCAGGAGCGTCTGTCTGGCACAAACGTATCACAGGTAGCAGTAAGCCGCACTTCAGGAATGCGGTCCGAGATTTCTGGCGTTTGAATGTGACCAACTAGATATTATAAAATCTTCTGATGGTACGAATTGTGGTCTCGATTTATCCATTCACCCATCACTTGTAGACGTCTTGCTGTGAGGGCTGCCTCATACTTTATACGGATGTCGTAGTCCCCATTTTAAACCTATAGCTCTTCTGCACAACGACCAACATCTGTGTGCCTTTGTAACTCTTTCTTCAAGATGATCTTTCCAGTACAGTTTCTGATCCAAGATTACTCCCAAGTATTTTACCTTTGTATACCCTACACCACACTGTGGTACAGGGTATCATAAGTTTGTTTCACGGCAGATGTTTGTAACACCTGAAAATAACACAGCTAGAGCCACCTTAAAGTATACCGATCGACTCAGAATCACTAGCTGAGTCGATTTAACGATGTCTGTCCGTCCGTCCATCCGTCCGTCTGTCCATGTACAGTTGTTCGTCGACTACATGTCGCAATTTCACTCCGATCGTTCTGAAATTTGCAGTTTAGAGTATTTCGCGGCTGTTAAGATCGCTATTGAATTTGGTTGAAATCGGTTCAGATTTAGATATAGCTCCCATATATATCTTTCGTCCGATTTGGCCCTTTAGTCCTATAGAAGCTGTATTTTACATCCGATCGTTTTGAAATTTAGAATGGTAGAGTTTCTTGATCCATGAACCAACATTGCCGAATTTGAAGAAAATCGGTTAAGATTTAGCTATAGCTCCCATATATATGTTTCGTCCGATTTTGCTCTTTAGTCCTGTAGAAGCTGTATTTAACATCCAATCATTTTGAAATTTAGAATGGTAGAGTTTCTTGATCCATTAACCAACACTACCGAATTTGAAGAAAGTCAGTTAAGATTTAGCTATAGCTCCCATATATATGTTTCGTCCGATTTGGCCATTTAGTCCTATAAAAGCTGTATTTTACATTCAATCGTTTTGAAATTTAGAATGGTAGAGTTTCTTGATCCATGAACCAACATTGCCGAATTTGAAGAAAATCGGTTAAGATTTAGCTATAGCTCCCATATATATGTTTCGTCCGATTTTGCTCTTTAGTCCTGAAGAAGCTGTATTTTACATCCAATCATTTTGAATTTAGAATGGTAGAGTTTCTTGATCCATGAACCAACACTACTGAATTTGAAGAAAATCGGTTAAGATTTAGCTGTATCTCCCATATATATGTTTCGTCCGATTTGGCCCTTTGGTCCTATAAAAACTGTATTTTACATCCGATCGTTTTGAAATTTAGAATGGTAGAGTTTCTTGATCCATGAACCAACATTGCCGAATTTGAAGAAAATGGGTTAAGATTTAGCTATAGCTCCCATATATATGTTTCGTCCGATTTTGCTCTTTAGTCCTGTAGAAGCTGTATTTTACATCCAATCATTTTGAAATTTAGAATGGTAGAGTTTCTTGATCCATGAACCAACACTATCGAATTTGAAGAAAATCGGTTAAGATTTAGCTATAGCTCCCATATATATGTTTCGTCCGATTTAGCCATTTAGTCCTATAAAAGCTGTATTTTACATCCAATCGTTTTGAAATTTAGAATGGTAGAGTTTCTTGATCCATAAACCAACATTGCCGAATTTGAAGAAAATCGGTTAAGATTTAGCTATAGCTCACATATACATGTTTCGTCCGATTTGGCCCTTTAGTCCTGTAGAAGCTGTATTTTACATCCAATCATTTTGAAATTTAGAATGGTAGAGTTTCTTGATCCATGAGCCAACACTACCGAATTTTAAGAAAATCGGTTAAGATTTAGCTATAGCTCCCATATATATGTTTCGTCCGATTTGGCCCTTTAGTTCTATAGAAGCTGTATTTTACATCCAATCGTTTTGAAATTTAGAATGGTAGAGTTTATTGATCCATGAACCAACACTACCGAATTTGAAGAAAATCGTTAAGATTTAGCTATAGCTCCCATATACATGTTTCTCCGATTTGGCCCTTTAGTCCTGTAGAAGCTGTATTTTACATCTAATCATTTTGAAATTTTGAATGGTAGAGTTTCTTGATCCATGAACCAACACTGCCGAATTTGAAGAAAATCGGTTAAGATTTAGCTATAGCTCCCATATATATATTTTTCGTCCGATTTGGCCATTTAGTCCTATAAAAGCTGTATTTTACATCCAATCGTTTTGAAATTTAGAATGGTAGAGTTTCTTGATCCACGAACCAACACTACCGAATTTGAAGAAAATCGGTTAAGATTTAGCTATAGCTCCCATATATATGTTTCGTCCGATATGGCCCTTTAGTTCTATAGAAGCTGTATTTTACATCCAATCATTTTGAAATTTAGAATGGTAGAGTTTCTTGATCCATGAACCAACACTACCGAATTTTAAGAAAATCGGTTAAGATTTAGCTATAGCTCCCATATATATGTTTCGTCCGATTTGGCCCTTTAGTTCTATAGAAGCTGTATTTTACATCCAATCGTTTTGAAATTTAGAATGGTAGAGTTTATTGATCCATGAACCAACACTACCGAATTTGAAGAAAATCGTTAAGATTTAGCTATAGCTCCCATATATATGTTTCGTCCGATTTGGCCATTTAGTCCTATAAAAGCTGTATTTTACATCCAATCGTTTTGAAATTTAGAATGGTAGAGTTTCTTGATCCATGAACCAACATTGCCGAATTTGAAGAAAATCGGTTAAGATTTAGCTATAGCTCCCATATATATATTTCGTCCGTAGAGGCTATATTTTACATCCAATCGTTTTGAAATTTAGAATGGTAGAGTTTCTTGATTCATGAACCAACATTGCCGAATTTGAAGAAAATCGGTAAAGATTTAGCTATAGCTCCCATATATATGTTTCATCCGATTTGGCTCTCTGTTCCAGATGAAAAAAGGGCAGCAGCAGTGCCTGTTCCGGCAGCATCAGGTACTGGCTCTTTGAATCGTTCCTGCAGTCAGACGAGCGTTGAAATTGGGTGTGACGTTTCTCCCTTTCATTTTATGGATCATTTGCTGGTATGTCGTAATTCAAAACGATGACAAAGTACATATGTACATGTTTAAATGGCTTTACTTAAACTGCTGCTGACATTTTTCGAATTATTGTTGTGTACTCTAAAAATTGTTTATATTTTTATATGCCTCGTTTGTGTGTACAATGTGCATATATATACCCAACAAAAAAGGTATTGGTACAGGCAATTTTAAGAGTTAATAGGGATCCATTTAAGTCTTAAAATCTTCAAAAATTTGTAGATGGCAATACGAAAATGGACTTGGAAGATTAATTAGATTAATATTGAGGGCTAACAATGTAAGTACATATGTATAGAAACAAACCGACCTTCATTTGGTATATATTGATATCAAAAATCTAATTTCTAAATCCGTGTTAACGTTGCAGATCGGACCATTGTATTGAGAGTAAAAATTAAGAAATGGTTAGTTATACTACGAGTTGTTATCCGCACCGGTTGACCGTTTATTTTGTTTCTCTTTAAAAACAGTCCATCGGTTTGCTGTATTTTCGAAGAATTCGAACCATCAGTTTTTTCATGTCAGTTTATTCGATATTTTTTTTTTAAACTATTATACAAATATTATTTCTGGTTTTCAAAACTATTTAAGTTATGGAATTTTTGAAATACAAATCTGTGCATGTCAATCTACCAATCGTTAGCAATTATGTGAAGTTTGTAGACCAATATTGCGGTATAGCCATATCAAAAATATATTGTGTATTGTTTTTGTACTAATAATGTGAAATTAAGATTCTTGTTAATTATCCATTTCTTTCTATTGGAAAAAGGATTTAAAAACACTACAGAATACATAGATCAAATCTAGTAAACATATACACGACTATTACCGAAATATTATGAAAATTCGATTTAAAACGTTTTTAAACTCAATGGACCGTTTTCATAATAGCATGTAGAAATTTCATAGAAAGTATTTACTTTAAAAATCGATTCTATAAACCTCTTAGGTTAGGTTAGATTAGGTTGAAGAGAGGAGACGTTTAAACGTCTCATGTCCATGGACATACACTTAAGCCAGTGGTTCGGCCTGTTGTGCGCTCCTTATTTATGATCTTTTTATACCTCACGAGTTACAGAAAATCGGTACAAGACACGAATTTTCTCAGTATCTTCCAGTCACCCGAAATGTTGGGATCTTGCATGTGTGAAAGCATGCCCTGCATTCGTCGTTTCCTGCTAGTCCTATGCGATGAAGATGTGCTTGTAAGCTTGAGTGTCCCGTTAGAACACTCATCATCTTACTAATATCGATCTTGTTTAGTTTCAGAAGACTTCTTGTTTTCTTTTCATTTGGGTCACCCCACAGTATCTTTGCAGTTGCTCCTCCTTTCCTATGTTATTGCTTTAATCGCCATTTGGCTATTTGTGAAGATGTTGGCATATTTAGGCTTTGTCGTGTTACTGAGCCAGTTCACACACTCCGTGATTGCTCGAACTTCTGCTTGAAATACCGTGTTATGGTCAGGGAGGCGGAAGTGAAGTTCGACTTCTGGTTCATCAATAAAAAGTCCCAGACCCGTCCTTCCTCCTCGCTTGGACCCATCCGTGTAGTAGCTGGTTCCCACTGGCAGATGGGCCAAAGTTCCATTTTCCCAGGAGCGTCTGTCTGGCACAAACGTATCACAGGTAGCAGTAAGCCGCACTTCAGGAATGCGGTCCGAGATTTCTGGCGTTTGAATGTGACCAACTAGATATTATAAAATCTTCTGATGGTACGAATTGTGGTCTCGATTTATCCATTCACCCATCACTTGTAGACGTCTTGCTGTGAGGGCTGCCTCATACTTTATACGGATGTCGTAGTCCCCATTTTAAACCTATAGCTCTTCTGCACAACGACCAACATCTGTGTGCCTTTGTAACTCTTTCTTCAAGATGATCTTTCCAGTACAGTTTCTGATCCAAGATTACTCCCAAGTATTTTACCTTTTTATACCCTACACCACACTGTGGTACAGGGTATCATAAGTTTGTTTCACGGCAGATGTTTGTAACACCTGAAAATAACACAGCTAGAGCCACCGATCGACTCAGAATCACTAGCTGAGTCGATTTAACGATGTCTGTCCGTCCGTCCATCCGTCCGTCTGTCCATGTACAGTTGTTCGTCGACTACAGGTCGCAATTTCACTCCGATCGTTCAGTTTAGAGTATTTCGCGGCTGTTAAGATCGCTATTGAATTTGGTTAAAATCGGTTCAGATTTAGATATAGCTCCCATATATATCTTTCGTCCGATTTGGCCCTTTAGTCCTATAGAAGCTGTATTTTACATCCGATCGTTTTGAAATTTAGAATGGTAGAGTTTCCTGATCCATGAACCAACATTGCCGAATTTGAAGAAAATCGGTTAAGATTTAGCTATAGCTCCCATATATATGTTTCGTCCGATTTTGCTCTTTAGTCCTGTAGAAGCTGTATTTAACATCCAATCATTTTGAAATTTAGAATGGTAGAGTTTCTTGATCCATGAACCAACACTACCGAATTTGAAGAAAGTCAGTTAAGATTTAGCTATAGCTCCCATATATATGTTTCGTCCGATTTAGCCATTTAGTCCTATAAAAGCTGTATTTTACATCCAATCGTTTTGAAATTTAGAATGGTAGAGTTTCTTGATCCATGAACCAACATTGCCGAATTTGAAGAAAATCGGTTAAGATTTAGCTATAGCTCACATATACATGTTTCGTCCGATTTGGCCCTTTAGTCCTGTAGAAGCTGTATTTTACATCCAATCATTTTGAAATTTAGAATGGTAGAGTTTCTTGATCCATGAACCAACACTACCGAATTTGAAGAAAATCGGTTAAGATTTAGCTATAGCTCCCATATATATGTTTCGTCCGATTTAGCCATTTAGTCCTATAAAAGCTGTATTTTACATCCAATCGTTTTGAAATTTAGAATGGTAGAGTTTTTTGATCCATGAACCAACATTGCCGAATTTGAAGAAAATCGGTTAAGATTTAGCTATAGCTCACATATACATGTTTCGTCCGATTTGGCCCTTTAGTCCTGTAGAAGCTGTATTTTACATCCAATCATTTTGAAATTTAGAATGGTAGAGTTTCTTGATCCATGAACCAACACTACCGAATTTTAAGAAAATCGGTTAAGATTTAGCTATAGCTCCCATATATATGTTTCGTCCGATTTGGCCATTTAGTCCTATAAAAGCTGTATTTTACATCCAATCGTTTTGAAATTTAGAATGGTAGAGTTTCTTGATCCACGAACCAACACTACCGAATTTGAAGAAAATCGGTTAAGATTTAGCTATAGCTCCCATATATATGTTTCGTCCGATTTGGCCCTTTAGTTCTATAGAAGCTATATTTTACATCCAATCGTTTTGAAATTTAGAATGGTAGAGTTTCTTGATTCATGAACCAATATTGCCGAATTTGAAGAAAATCGGTAACGATTTAGCTATAGCTCCCATATATATGTTTCATCCGATTTGGCTCTTTAGATCCAATCGTTTTTATACCCTACACCACACTGTGGTACAGGGTATTATTTAAGTATAAAATGTCCCAAAAGTAAATTTATGTAAACAATTTATACATGAATTACAAAATTTATATATCAGAGTTATTCAATATTACGAGAGTGGTGTAGGGTATTATATAGTCGGCACCGCCCGACTTTAGCCTTTCCTTACTGGTTAGTTATAGCAATTGTCTTATTCAGGAATCGAGGCGGGGTAAAACGTTGGATCTTCGTTTTCCTTGTAAATAGACATATTTCTGTTTTGTCTGGGTTAACATTTAATCCCCTTGGTTGTGCCCAGTTATAAGCTATGTTAAGTGCCTCTTCAGCTCTTCTGCATAATAGATTTGGATGAAAGCCCCTTAGAAGTATTACAACGTCGTCTGCATAACAGACTGGTTTAAGTCCTTCATTGGTGAGTGGTTTTAGGAGACTGTGTATCGTCGTAACCCATAGAAGAGGCGATAAAATGCCCCCCTGAGGTATACCACGATTTACCTTGTCTCTAATTTTTACGTCATATGACCCACAAATAATCCACCTATTCCTTAGCATATTGTTGATCCAGTTTTTCAGCGCCCGGTCAACCTGAAACTCGTCTAAGGACTGGATAAGTGTATCGGTCTGTACATTGTTAAATGCGCCCTCAATGTCTATGCAAACAGCAAGTGTATACATTTATTTACTGAAGGACTCTTCTATGTGGTGCACTACCTCATGCAGAGCTGTTTCCACTGATCTTCCTTTGACATAGGCGTGTTGTTTGAATTTTAGCCTGTCATCCGCTATTTTACCTTTGACCATGTCATCAATTATTCGCTCCATTGTTTTTAACAGAAAAGAAGTAAGGCAAATGGGACGATAAGCCTTTGGGGTCGTGTAACTCGCCTTGCCAGGCTTTGGTATGAAGACCACCCTTGATTCCTGCCAGTTTTTTGGGGTATACGAATGGGTTAGGCATGCAGTGATCACTCCAACCAGATGAGTTGATACCAGATCCACCTCATTCTGCAGAAGTGCTGGAAATATTCCATCCGGTCCCGCAGCCTTAATTTTTTATCGCTTCTTTAACCATACCATCTGTTATATCCGTAATAGGTACTTGATGCAATACATTTTCATTCTGTAACTGTTCCTCTGTTGGTCCAGCATTACCAGTCGGAAAATGAGTTTTCATCAAGAGCCTTACGGTATCCTCTATAGTGTCCATCCTTTTACCCGTTTCATCCACCAGTGTTTCGGTTTGGACATGAGTTTTTGAGAGGAACTTTTTCATTTTAGACATGCTGTTAACGGTGGCTACCTGTTCACAGAAAAGCCTCCAGGAGTTACGTTTCGCCGATCTAACGATTTTATTGTATTCTTTGAGTCTTCTGTGGTAGTCGTCCCAATATACTGATTGTTTTTTACGTCAAGCTCTATTGTAAAGTCTGCGGACATCTTTGCCAATCGAGCGAATTTGTCCTGTCATCCAGGGTTTCTCAAAGGCAGATTTCCTTTCTCGAAGTGGGCAACTATCTTCGAATGATTTTACAAGAGCCTCGGTAATCTTCTTAACATTGATATCAATGTCTTCTGCACATAGATAATCGCGTGTAGGCTGCCCCAATCGATTTCTAAGTAGATTTCCGAATTTAGTCCAGTCGGTCTTAGCCTTATTACGGAAACTTATGGGGTTTGGCGGTGGCCGTGCAATTTTAAACCTTATATAACGGTGGTCTGAATAGGAGTGTTCATCCGAAACCCTCCACTCATGAATCTCATCAATAAGATTTTCTGAACATATCGTTATATCTAATACTTCTTCCCTAATTTTGTGTCCCCTTTTATTGGTGTTAGTACTACCCCAAGCGATATGATGGGAGTTGGCGTCACATCCAGCTAATAACTCATTACTTGTGTGTTTGTATTCCCTCACCAGACGTTGTAATTCCGACGTAGGTGGCAATGTCGGCGCATCGAATGGCAGATATATTGACGCCAGGTACATATTTCCATTACCTTGCCTCAGCACCGTTGCGTCCGATGTTGACAACTCTGGAGAGAAAATAAAACATAAGTTTTTATGGCACAGAATACAAGTCCTTGGACGAGTACCTGTGTTAGCGTAGAAAAGGTTATAGTTCACATGGTTTAATCCAGTAACCTTGTTGCTAGTTGTCCATGGTTCCTGGATCAAAGCAATATGAACCCTGCCTTTATTTATGATGTCCATCAGAGCGTTGGATGATGTCTCGCTCCGGTGGAGGTTTATCTGGATGACCTCAATCATTGTCCTTCCAGTAAAAGTTTCTTTTGGGAGTCTATCCTATCTGGTGGCACCCCCTCATTATTTGGTAGTTGGTCATTCTCCTCCTTTCGTTCACTACCTATTACACCATCTTCCAGTCGACAATTTTGGGAGGCGGTGTTATTTTTTGTCGCTCCCTCATTGGTTTGAATAGTTTTGTGGCTCTTTTTATTTTGATCACCACCTTTGCTGGGAACTTCCTGCAAAAGTGGCGGTACTATTGGTGAACTGGTGATGTTATTGACTACTTCCACATCAGTTTTTGGCAGTGTCTCACTTGTCTCCATCCGGTCAATACCAGTGTTTGCCTCTTCAGACAGTATATTTGGATTCGATTCATTTGTCCTGCCAATCGGGACCTTTCCAATATTGAAAAAGACTGTCCAGATCAAGAAGTACGCCATGCCCTTCGCCATGACAAGATTGTTCTTGGATTCTGGGTCTATGCCTAACACGAGGAGAGTACCCTCGGTATCATCCTTCCTATAGAAGACTTCCCACTTTCTCACGGAAAGTGTTGAATTATGTTTGCCAATGATGTCGAGTATGTACTCAGATGAGAACTTACTGGGACATCCCTTAACATATAGGGTCGTTTTTATGAGTTCAGGAATGTCGCTTTTCCTTACCAATTTTAGCTTTGCGCCGTCCCAAGGTGAGGGGAAGCTATCCACAAGTTTTACGAGGACAACAGCGCAGCGTTGTGATGCCAGCCTTAGCATCAAAACACCCCTCTCAAACTTGCAACTCATTACTTCGATTGGTGGTTCATCCTTAGATTCGAGGACGTATTACGCTACCCTCGTATAGACCAAATCTTCGAAGTTACTCTTTTCGTCTTCGGTAATTCTGCCAGATGCACTACTGCTATCAATTATGGCGTAGCATAAATCGTCTCGAAAATGTTGTTTAGCTATATAAGAATAAGACGGTGGCTTCTTACCCTTCTTTATGGCCAATTGATTTTTCCGTGTCTGTAGAGTCTTTTTGGTTAAAGCCTCATCCTTAACGGATGATTTGGTTGATTTGAACTGCGTTATTGGGTCAACTTTACCGCCCACAATCGATGGACCCAGACTAGAGACCTCCTTTTGTGTGGTTACGTTAGGCTTATCCGAATTACTGGAAGACGGCGAGCACTTTTTCTTCTTAGTCACTTTCACAGCGCTATGTTCTTCGGGAGACCTGACTCTTTTAGCGGCCTCCATGTTTGTATTGGAGGTAGAATTGTCAGGTTCATCCCGTAACAGGTTCTGTCGGTTCAACTTATTCAGTTTCCTTCTTTGTGCCCCTGACAGTCTCTTTGAGTTAGCAACAATAGTGATATTGTTTTCATTTGATGATTCAGAGTCAGAGTCCCCACTGGCTTTTAAAGGTTGGGGTTGCTTAAAGCCCCGGCTGGGTTCTGCTTCATCTGTCTTATCATTTGTTTTGCCTGCGGCTGGATGTGCTCTTGTTTCATTTTCGACTACGGGATCCAAGGCACCAAAGCTCGTAGAAGTTGCTTGCTCACGATTGTTCGATAACGACGACACATGACTCGTGAGTGAATCAACGCTTGTCGCCGGCACTGGGTTTTCCCTCCCCTGCGCCGTAATCTCCTTCGTCTTTTTTGGTTTACTCATAAATTGGTTGGGGGAGACACCCCCATAGCCAGTATTAGCCCGTAATAGGTACGTCGGTATAGGCCTTCCAGACTGAGCTCAGAAATTTCTGTCCAGAGACCGATGCATCCAATTCAACCTACGCTTTATAAACAACAAAACTCCTGGTTGCGTAGTAGGTAGGTGAATAGGTATTGTGTAATGGGTTAAAAACTATCCGCTCTGCGATAACACGTCCGTTCGCTACGACAGGCGGCGACTGACTAAACTTCTTACAACTTTTAGAAATAAAGCAAAAATAATTTTAAGAAATATGTATATATTTTATCAATATTTTGCGTTTTGAAATTACTCCTATCCAAAATTACTCCTATCTTTAAGTGTTTTTTTTGCAAAAAAAAACGTTTAATCTTTTTGTTTTTATTTAAATTGAAAATCGGTTTCATTTAAAATAATAATAAAGTGTGTTAAGATCAAGTCTTTGTACAATGCATAGAAGTTAAACAAAATTATGTTGTATGAACACTTTTTTGATTCACTGTATGTATATTACAAAAGTACATACGGATTCTCACATATAAACTTTGCCAAATAATTGTTATAGTTGACTAGCTGGACCCGGTCCACTTCGTTGCCCCAGATTGAGATTTCCGATCCCGTCCATTTTTGAACCAATTACGTAGACTGCCATCAAATGCATATTTACTAAATTACAACACTCTCGCTAACAAATTGTTCAAGGTATTTCAATTTCAGAAATTTGCTTATAAGGGTGGGGCCACGCTCATTGGTCCGATCCCAACCCTTTTGGGCCATTCACGTAGACTATCACCAGATATATATACACGAAATTACAGCACTCTCGGTAAAAAATTGTGCAAGATATGACTCTCAATTTCAAAATTTGACTTATACTCGCATAGGCAGGGCAACGTCCATTGTTCTGATCCCGCCTATTTTTGGTCGAATCACGTAGACTGTCATCAGATACATATACCCAAAACTGCAGCGCTCACTTAAACAAATTGTGCAAGATATCTCAATTTAAAAATTAGGCTCCTATTGGCGGTGCCGCCCTTTTTTGTGTAATCACGTAGACTGCGTGAGATGCACAAAATCACAGCACTCTCGCTAACAAATTGTGCATGATATCTCAATTTCAAAATTTGGTTTATATGGGCGGGGCGAGGCCCATTGATCCGATCCCGCCACTTTTTAGAACATCCACGTAGGCTATCATCAGATACATATGCACAAAATTACAGAACTATCGCTAAACAATTGTGTAAGACATCTCAATTTCAAAATTTAGTTTATATGGGCAGGGCCACGGCCATTGATCCGATCCCGACCCTTTTTGGACCAATAACGTAGACTACCACCAGACATCACTCTCGCTAAAAATTGTGCAAGATATGTGTCTCAATTTCAAAATTTGGCTTATATAGGCGGAGCCACGTCCATTGGTCTGATCCCGCCAATTTTTGGGCGAATCGCTAAGACAGTCATCAGATACATATGTCCAAAACTGCAGCACTCTCGATAATAAATTGTGCAAGATATTTTAATTTCAAAATTTGGCTTATATGGACGTGGCCACACCCATTGGTTCGATGCCGCTCATTTTTGGACCAATCACGTAGACTATCACCAGATATTTATACACGAAATTACAGCACTCTCGGTACAAAATTGTGCAATATATCTCAATTTCAAAATTTGGCTTATATGGGGGGGTGGGCACGCCCATTGTTCTGATCCCGCCCATTTTTGGACCAATCACGTAGACTGCCACTATATACATATACACAAAATTGCAGCACTCTCGCTATCAAATTGTGCAAAATATCTCAATTTCAAAATTTGGCTTATATGGGCGGGGCCACGCCTATTGGTCCGAACCCGCCCATTTTTGAACCAATCATGTAGGTCGCCAACGGATATATATATGTACAAAATTCCAGGTCTCTCGGTAACAAATTGTGCAAGATATCACATTTTTTAAATTTGGCTTATATGAGCAGTGCCACTCCCATTGGTCCGATCCCGCACATTTTTGGAAAAATCACGTGGACTGCTACCAGATACATACGAACAACATTACAGCACTCTAGCTAACAAATTCTGCAAGATATCTCAATTTAAAAATTTGGCTTGTATGGGCGGGGCCACGCCTATTGGTCCAATCCCGCCCATTTTTGACCAATTACGTAGAATGCCACCAGATACATATACGCAACATTGCAGCACTGCCGCTAGCAAATGGTGCAAGATATCAAAATTTCAAAATTTGGTCTATGTGGGCGGGGCCACGCCCATTGGGTCGATCCCGCCCATTTTTGGACCAATCACGTAGACTGCCACCATATACATATACATAAAATTTCAGCACTCTCGCTAACAAATTGTGCAACATATCTCAATTTCAAAATTTGGCTTATATGGGCGGGGCCACGCCCATTGGTCCGATTCCGCCCATTTTTGGAAAATTCACATAATATGCCACTAAATGCATACACACAAAATTTCAGCACTCTAGCTAAAATTTTTTCTCAATATCAAAATTGGACCCATATGGGCGGGTCCACGCCCACTTGATATATCGAAAATTCAAGTACCCTATTTTCAGCACCCCCTACACATGTACATTCTGTGAAAATTTCAAGATGATCGGTCTAGCCGTTTAGACGTCTATACGGAACAAACAAACAAACCCACAAACAAACGATTTGCCACGCCCACATTTTCCCCGCCCACTATTTGCAAAATTTTTTTTCCCAAAACCATCTCAGACCAAATAGCTTTCAAACAAAAGAAAAAATTTTAAAATCGGTCCAGTGGTTTAAGCGTCTATAAAACACATACATACATACATACAAACATTTTTCCATTTTTATATATATAGATTGCAAATGCTCAGTTTAAGTATATTGGACTGGTGTGTGTTCTGTGACTGTGGCATAAGATGTTATATTCTATCCGACGGTGTCGACCCAGCTTATGTCTTTATATTAAGCACTTCTTTACGATGTTAGGCCTCGAAATGTGATTTTTTCAGACCGGCCTTAACTCTGCTGTTATATTAGCAAATAAGAGACCATTCGGTACATACTATATTTTGCATACAAAATTAATATTTAACACAATATGTTATATATATTTTGTTTCAATATTTGTGAATATAACGCTATATAACAAATGAACACTTTTTGAAAAATACACGTACTTGACAGTATAGGTTCGATTATACTACCAAATGGTTTGGCAAAATTGGTGACCAATTTTTTTATGGTCCTCAACAGATTCTGAAAATCAGTGGGCCCCTCAAAAAAGGTGTCATCAGTTTGTGTCCAACAGCTAATTCAGACTTGGCAATACCGCTTAAAGATATTTGGCATAATATGCTGAACGAAGATTGTTAAAATTTTTAGAGGTGTTTTTTACGATGTGTTAAAATAGTTCCAAAAGTTACTGTTATGTGGGGGACCTAAAGGGTTAATATGTTCCACTAAAATATTGGCCTTAATATTTTCACAAAGTTGCTGAACATAACCTACACAAAAAAATATTTTTGTTTTAGAGTTACAAAATAGTGCCTAGACACGTTCAGATTATATTGATATGTTCACAAAAATTTTTCAGATTTTCCATGCCTAAAATTTTGGTAAATATTGTAATTGTAAAATTAGGAGTCCCTGTAAATTATGCTGCAAAAAGTCAAAAAATATTTTTACCTTCAATAATAGCCAATAAATAGTCGAGCTCGAGGTCTTAATATTATTGTTATTAAAACATTTCATTTAATTTCCAATAATTTCGCAATTACTTTAAATTTCTTTATCAGGGAAAATTACAATAATATTTAAAAACTGAAAAATATAGAAAAATGTACCTGTAAATATCACAGTTAACTTATTCTAAATTAGAAAAGGTGTTTAAGTAAATTTAAAACGATCACTTACATAGAAAAAACAACACCACAATAATGTACTCGTAAGTGAACGTTTCAAATGTACTTATAAACCTTTTTTAATCTAGAATAAGTTAACTGTGATATTTACAAGTATATTTTTTATATATTTTTCTGTTTTAACATATTTTTGTAGTTTTCCCTGATGAAGCAATTTAAAGTAATTGCGAAATATTGGAAATTAAACACAATGTTTAAATAACAATAAAATTATAATCTCGAGCTTGACTATTTATTGCCTATTAATTAATATCAAAAGGTCGAATAAAAAAAATTCTAATATTACAAAACGGAGAGCTCACCGAAATAAAACATAAAAACAAGTAAGAAAGTTCAGTCGGGTAAACCGACTTATGAATCCCCTCACCTTGAGTACCAAAAAAAGATTCGTAACTATTTTTTTGTTTGCATTAAATTGTTATCAATTTAAATTGCATTGAATAACTTTAAAGTATGTGCTGGTATTAAAGTTAAAAGCTGTTTGTTTACATTTGGTAAAAAATGGTCCGTTTGTGTGAGAGGTACCAAAAGGGGCGGGCCAATAACGCCCACTTTTCGCTGGACTCTTGGTACTATAAAAGCAATACACTGTACAAAATTTCAAGTACTTGTATGAACCGATATTAAAGCTATAAGCAGTTCACTTTTGGAGCAAAATGGTCCATTTGTATGGGAGGTACCAAAAAGGGAGTGGCCATTTCGCCCACTTTTCGCTGGACTCTAGGTACCATAAAAGCACGGTACAAAATTTCAAGTATTTGTATGAACTGATATTAAAGCTATAAGCAGATAACTTTTGGAGCAAAATGGTCCACTTCCACTTCCCCCATTTTTCTTGACGTGTTAGCGACTGACAAACTAATACTACGTGTGCAATTTCAGAAGATTCGAGTAAGTAGTATAACATGTATTAAACAATCAATATTTCACTGAATGTTAACCCTTTGTGGGGGAAGTACTAGAAGGAGTGGGCCAATATGGCCGATCTTCGAACTTAGAGGGAGATAGAGAAAATTATTACCGCGTACCAAATTTAAAGTCAATCGGTTACTCCTTTCGAGAGTTATCGTGCGCACCAGCCAGCAGACAGACAGACAGACGGACGGGTGATGGACATTGCTCAAATGACTTAAAATGACCCAAAACGGATTTCCGCCGAACATATTTAGGGTCTTAGATCACTCCCTCGATGTGTTACACTCTTCTCTAAGGTGAGGGGATAATGAACTACAATAAATTAAAACAGAAATATGTAAATATCAAACATTACATCAACAAACACAAAAAATATGAGGGTGAAAAAAGTAAAGATTCAATCTTCGATCACGTTCCTCATAAGATGTCGCAATGCCGGAATTATACCGAAGTTCATAACAAACTCCATGAAGAACGTTCATACCATTATGGACAATCATAATGTAATAGATCACACCCTTCAAAAGACACTGAAAACATACACGTAACATTTTCAGAGAAAACTACGGAACATAAGCATCAAATATAATGAAAACCTGGTTCGTAAGCAAACCATGAATAAATATCCCAGATGAAGTCAAAAGGTTACTCTAACTTGGAGAAAAGTATGGTTTACTAACAACAAAAAAAAACAATTCCCTCTCTTTAAATATATTGCGGACGGCGAAGATCTGGTACAAACAAACAGTGACAAAGAAGAACAAGAGATAGCACGTACGTATTTCGCAACCACGGTGGACAATCATATTAGCACAACGAAAATAAGTGGAAGGGATAAATACATTCAAACAAAAACATTTTTGAAGAAAAATAAAAATATTATGAAACTCAATGCGGATAAAGGAAATGTGACAGTAGCTGTGGATTACAAAGAAAGGATGATGAATATACTAAAGGATATGATGACATACCAGAGATTAAATAAGGACCCAGCTAGTACGTTACAGAAGAAAAACAACGAATTAGTAGAAGAAATGTTGTAAAATAACAAAATTTCACCGATGGAGATGCGAAAAATGAATATAAAATATATGGTCTGCCGAAAATCCATAAGAAATGTAACCCACTAAGGCCAATTTGCTCATCGATTACAGCCCCGTTTAGTCTACTGTGCAAGTACGTCGTTAATATTTTGAAAAATTTGTCCAGAAACTCAAAATATAACGGAAGGAACTCTGTGCAATTTAGAAATAGGATAAACAACTTGACTATTAAAAATGACGAGAAGGTTATTTCTTTTGACGTTGTGTCACTTTTTCCAAGCGTCCCAGTTGACTTAGCGGTGACGATTATTGAAAATAGATGGGAAGAAATTAAAGAATTTCCAAATATGACACGGAGCTTATTTCTAAGAATTCTAAAATTTTACATAATTGATAATATAGATATTTTCAATTTGAAGACTAAATATATAAACAAAAGAAAGGTCTTCCTATGGGATCTCCAGCTTCACCCATTGTGGCAGTTATAATGAAACTATTAACGGATTGCGAAAGTAATTTATCAACAAGACCGTATATATTAATAAAATATGTGAACGATCTATTCGCCGCTATGCCTGAAAGTGCAATATCAGACACGTTAAGAACATTAAACAAATATAAAGTTTACAATGGAAGTAGAAAAAGGTGGTCATCTTCCATATTTAGATACTTGGTGTCAAGGTCGTAGGTCGACTGGAAAATGTCTTTTTTGGATTTAAAAAAATGGACAGCATAATTTTCAAATGTGAACGGAAAGTTTATTTTTGCTCTAGCTCCTTAACGGTACGTCGGATCGGGATGGAAAAAAGACAGCTCTTAACGAGGGCTAAACTATTGCTTCTGGGTGTCAAGAGGGTAGGTCGACTGGAAATTGACTTAGCGCACGAAAAGTTGCAATTGGAATAATAATAAAGTTGCAAATGAATAATTTGTAAACGTTGTTCTTGCGTATATCTCTCCACGATGAAATTGTAAACACTACTGAATACAATGAAAAAAAAAATGACAGATCATGACATATTACAAATGGCCGAAACGTCACTTCAAAATCATATCATCCCTATTGGAAAACCCGTTAGAATCAAATATATACAAATCTTTAACTTACGTTCCTGAAATTTCATAAAAAATACAAAATTTATAACAATAACAAGTCTACAGTTGCACATAAAAAAACATACTCTTAAATGTCTTTATAATAACCCAAGAAGCAAAATTCCAACTAAGGTGAAACAAAATGAGGTATATGAAATTACATGTGATGGAAATGACAAAGAAAAATGCCAAAAACTTTATGTCGGTACTACAAAAAATAGTTAAAAACAAGATTTTCGGGACACAAATCGGATTATATATATCGAATCTTATATACCCTCTACCATGGATCGCATGTGAATGGTTACGGGTAATTAATAAACTCATTATCCCAAATTTCAGCCAATTCGTTGAAATTTGATGTTTTTGTGGCGTTATGAAGTCAAATCTTTGTATGGGGGCTATATCAAAACATGGACCTATGACTACCGTTGTTCGTGTGAAGGATACCGGGTATAAATAAACCCCAATTACCAATTTTGAACCCCATCAGTTGTCATTTGTGGTCTCTATGACTTTAAGAAGTCAAATCGTGGAGATGCTATATATGGGGGATAAATCAAAAATGCACCTATATTGCTTATTTTCAATCCCAACATACCTGCAGATATAAGAAGTACATGTACCAAATTTCAGCCACCTAGCTCAAGTATTATAGATTGTAGCGTGATTACAACAGACGGACGGACATGTCCAAAGTGTCTTAGAATTTTACGACGTTTAATAATATATATGTATACACTCGTACCCCAGCGGTAAAATGGTACAGGCCTTCCATGCATCAGGCCTGATAGAAGAGCTTCCAACACCTTCTATTGGACGGCACGCATGCCTTCTTTATGAAGGCCTGAAAAATGTGCAATCTCTTACTTCTAAAAAAGTAACCGTGCCTCCCGCTCCCGTCTTTTTTCAAACATGTCTAACGCCTTCTAAAAGATGTCAGAGAAAAGTCGTTCTTCATGGTCAGACAATTAAAATTAACCAACAATTAGTCGTTGCAAAGGTTTTGTAGAGATCAGTTGCTTTGTGTTTTTGATAGATTAAGATAGATTCTTATCAAAATTATTCTATAGTTAAATTTATTAGACAAATAAAACAATATTCAAATATATTAGACAATTAAAAGAATCTCTACTTCTGAACAGTAAAATTAAGTCTGAACAAAATTGTATTCAATATTGAATTTTGTCACTCGGATGAAATACAAAATATTTCATTTTAAAACTACTATGTAAGAAAAATTACATTTCATAATGATCAAGTAACAATTTATGTATGTGTCTTTGGTGTTCCATAACTCCCCCAGACGAAGATCTTTGTCCGCATTCTGAAGGAATAATGGACAAAGTATTGTTTTAATAGTGGGTTAACATGATTTTACTCGAACATAAAATAGTAAAAATTATTGATATTATATAAATAAAATGTTACAATGTTTTTGTTTTATAACGCATGTTTATACTACAGTGATTCCAATTTTCAACTAATTTAATATTCAAATACTGTCGGCATTTGAATATTAAGTGTTTGTCTACCCCAGTATTTCGTGATTTCCAAATAAAATTCCATGCTATGTTTACAAAAATCCTTATTTTCAAAATTATGAATTGTTATCAATATGTCATTCAAATATTGATCATTGATCAATAGTCATTTAAATATCTCTTTATTTATCGAATGATATGTTATCCTACAGAAAAATTCCATATTTTAAATATGCAGTACATTATTGACCCCTTATACATTTAAATTTTCATGCTCTGTCATCTACGATATTTTAGCTTGAAGTTGGTTTATTGTCATCAACAATATCATTAGGATCAAAAACAACATCCATTGAGCTGAAAGAATTTTTCCGTTTAATGAATTGATCTTTGTAGTGTCTCTGATTGTTTTTCCTAGCTTTATAGTGCTTATCATCAATACGTTCAACTTCAATTTCCTCTTGTTTTGCTGCAAGTTTAGAAACGTTTGGAATCTTTTTGAAGTTCTCATCAATCTCCTCATTCTTTCGGCCTTTGTTGCGGTACTCTAAAGTCCTTTCTTTTACTGATTCTATCCGTTCATAAACATGTTTTATGTTTATATTAGAGTTAAAAAAGTGGATATCACTGGGTTTTTGTTTAGTGGTTAAATGTATTGTATTGTTATAGACAAAATTTGATTGTATTACTAAATCGATGTTGTATGCAATATCATCTTCCTCTTCTCGTTTTTTAAATATCCGTATGTTTTCATTTATACTGCTGTGAAATCTTTCTATATCAGAATTTCCAGTATGTCTGTTTGGTGTAGTTAAATGTAATCCAATATCTTTATTATCCAGAAAATCTTTAAATAATGCTGTAGAAAAACATGCCTCATTGTCAGTCACCAACATTCTTGGCATCTTCATTAAATTAAAGACTGTAGTAAATGCTTTAATTAGACATAAAGGTGTCCTATCTTCTATTTCCTGCATTAGAGCATATTTAGAAAATTTATCAATAACCGTAAGATACATGTTGTTTCTACTCATAAACCAGATATCTGCATGATAAATTTCATGTGGTCCTTTTGGGGGTTGTGTCTTTTCAAATGGTAACTTTATGGGTCTTCTCTCGATTTTAAACTTGCAGACTTTACAATTATTTATAATTTTCGATATTTCCCTCTTCAAATTAGGATAATAATATATGTTTTTTAACTCCTGATAAGTCTTTTCTATACCTGGATGATTGTTGTCATATTTATGATGTTTTAGTATTATTTCCATTAATTGCTCAATTTGTAAATCTTCAATAAGTTTGTAAGTTCGAAAAATCTTAAAGTTTGCTATGCTTCTTAATTTAATTACTTCCTCTTGAATTTTTATATAAATTGGTTCTATTTCACAATAAATTGTTACATTTTGTTCGTTTTTAATGATCTCAATAACTTTACCTACAATTTCGCTATCCTGACTATAGTTGAACTGATGCCTTTTTTTCCCAAATATTTCAACAAGTGTGTACTCATCTATGTCACCAAGTTTTATTAATATCTGATTAGTGTAAAATTGAAGAGGTTTTTCGGTTATCGGGATGTGGTCATAGCCATCTTCATTGGCGCTATGTGCCGTAGATACAAGTGACCCAGATCGTTTATCGGTTACAATCTCTGATCTCACTGACATGTTATCGTTGTCCTTAACGCAAACATCTGTATATGATAATTTTCTCCTCGAATGTTTCCGGCTAAAATGTTTTGTCAATGAGATTTTCGTCTTAAAACGATTTCTACATATTTTGCATTGATATCTTAATCCTCTATGTACAATTCTTTTGTGGATTCCCAAGTTTGTAGCTTGAGTATACTTTCTATTACATTCGCTACATTCAAAAAGATTAATTTCATATTGAATTCTAGATAGAGCGTCGGCAACCTTATTTTCTTTTCCATTCACATGACAGATATCGAATTCATATTCATTAAGCTGAATCTTCCATCTAATTATCTTCGAATTTGGTTCCTTCAAAGAGGATAACCAAATTAATGGTTTGTGATCCGTATTTAGTCTAAATTTCCTTCCATACAAATAATGGCGAAATTGTTTTGTTGCCCAAACTATGGCCAATAGCTCCTTCTCAATAGTCGAGTAATTCATTTCATGCCTATTCAAGGTTCTAGATGCAAATGCTATGGGACCATCTGATTGTCATAGTACTGCTCCCATAGCGAAGTTACTTGCATCTGTCGTAAGTGTAAAAGTTTCGTTGAAATTAGGATATTTTAGTATAACATCCGACATTAAAATTGTCCTCAATTTGTTGAAAGATTCCTTATAGTCGGGATCATTTATGTTAATCTTCGAATCTTTTTTCAATCTTGTGGTTAAGGGTTTGGCAATTTTAGCATAATCTGAAATAAATTTTCTGTAATAACCGGTAAGACCTAGAAAACTTTGAATTTCTCTGACGGTTCTTGGTATAGGGAAATTTTGTATAGCTTTTATCTTATTGGGATTGGGTTTTATACCATTAGGAGTAACCACGTGTCCCAAAAATTCAGTCTCTTTCTTCAAAAAGTCGCTTTTGTTCAAAGACACCTTTAAATTTGCTTTCCTCAGAGTTGTGAAAATTTTACCCAAACTTATAAAATGCTCTTGTAGTGTAGTATTAAAAACAAGTATGTCATCCACATAAATGATGCAAATCCTATTAATATGTTCTTTTAGAACATTATTCATCATGCGTTGAAATGTCGCGGGGGCATTTTTAAGTCCAAAAGGCATTCTTTTGAATTCAAAATGACCTTCGGAAGTGGAAAATGCTGTCTTTTCTTGGTCTTCTTGATTAACTTCAATCTGATAAAAACCCTTAGTTAAATCTAATGTTGAAAAATAATTTGCCCTACCTAGTTTATCCAGAATGTCATCAATCAGAGGTATAGGATATTTATCTTCCTTGGTGACTGCATTTAATTTCCTGTAGTCGATTACTATTCTCCATTCTCTATTCCCCTCCTTGTCCTCTTTCTTGGGAACCACCCAAATGGGTGCGTTATAGGGAGAAGTACTTGGCTTAATTATACCCTGTTCTAACATTTCTGAGATCTGTTTATCTACTTCTTTTCTATGGATTTCGGGATATCTGTAAGTTCTAGAATATACCGGACCAGCATCTCCAGTGGGAATGTTATGTTTAATCTCATTTGTAAAAGAAAGATCATCCCCTTTCTTGTAAAATATATCCCTATATTTTTGGATGAGATAGGTAATAGCTTCCTGTTCTTCAGAATTTAAATGATCAATCCTAAGCTGTTCAATAATTCCCAATTCATCTAAGTGGTACATTTCTGGCAAATCTTCTAATCTGATTTCCATATGATTTTCATTATCACCTTCGAAAAATAAAGGCATCTCTTGGTTATTTAATAT
Organism: Eudasyphora cyanicolor; assembly: GCA_963930755.1. Classification (NCBI taxonomy): domain Eukaryota; kingdom Metazoa; phylum Arthropoda; class Insecta; order Diptera; family Muscidae; genus Eudasyphora; species Eudasyphora cyanicolor. The sequence goes on from OZ005737.1 coordinate 101,718,156, forward strand.
CAATATTTTTTTTTCATAATCTAACGTCGCATTGTTTTCTCTTAAAAGAGTTGAACCAAAAATTCCTGCGAACACCGCATGGAATTCAAGTATTTGGAATTTGGGGCTAGTCTTAAGTGAAATCGGCATAGTCTCTTTTGGAATGGTCGCATCTTGAGTAATTTCCAATTTTCCAGATGCGGTTTTAATCAATAAAGGATTTCTTAAGTTTCTAATGTATTGAGGTGGACAATGATCTTTTGACAAAATATTTTCAGTAGATCCTGTATCAATTAAAATTCACAAACAACAGTTTCCCCAAATATATAACTTCAAAACTTATAGAAAATGCAATAAGATTACGATCCGACGAAAGTGACTCTAAATCAACATCTGGCAACACCAAATTCTTCAGTGTTCCATACATACCTAAACTGACAGACAACAACAAACTACAAGAAATAATCAACGATAAAGAAATAACACTTGCACACAAACCAAACAAAACCATCTCCAACTTATTCACACAAACAAAAACAAAAATAGAGAAAATGGAGCAGAGTAATGTTGTTTACGAAATAACATGCATAGGAAATGACAACGAAACATGCGGCAAAGTATACATTGGAACAACAAAAAGGAGCTTAGGTACGAGAGTAAACGAACATGAGACAGACATACGAAAACGAAAAACAACAACGGCCCTTGCGCAACATTGCATTGAACATGGGCATACAACAAACACACAGAACGTCAAAATATTAGATAGAGAGAAACATGAGAATAAGAGATTTACTCTGGAGAGCTTGCGCATACAACAACAACTAAAAAGTGCAATAAACCACAAAGAAGACAAAGACAACACGAATGCAATTTACACCATAGCATTAGTTTAAGTTAGTCGAATTTCAAATGTGATATAGAACGTAGGCAATTGCTCTGTGATATTAGTTTTTAAGTTTTTGATTATTTTTGCAATTATTTTTAAATTTTGTGTTTTATGTTGTGCAGTTTTTGTGTTACTAAGACACTAATTTATTAATGTAAATCTAAACAAAGGTTAAAGATTAAATGTAAGTGCAATTTCTATGTTCACTAAACTTATTGTTATTCGCTTTTCTAACTATGTTGTCATATTATGTTGTTGCCAGATCCAATAAAATAATCATCCCTGAAGATGCTGGAAAAATCACAGCGAAACGTCGGATGCAAACAATGAAATAAATAATCTTTTATTTGCATTAAAACGTAGACCTTAAAAGCCCGTTTTAATTAAAATTTTCGGAGGGCCCGCCGAAAAAAAAAAAAAAAAAAAAAAAAATAATAATAATAATAATATTATTGAACTGACCAAAACAACATAATGATGAACTTCTTTGAACACATCAAACTAAAACATGGCAATGACATCTGCCTACTATTAAAAAGATACTGTAGGGAAATGAAGAAACTTGCAAAATATAATGAAAGACTTAAATATTAACTAAATTGCCGTAAGACTGGACTAATACCCACACATCTATTCAACACAACAAAACATGCAAAACAATTATTCACAATAATATCACAACAGCTAAACAAAGTTGAGCAAAAATTCCACTCTAAACTTTTAAACCTGGAAATAAAAGAAACCAATTTAAACATCAGGAACGCAAAAAACGAAATTAACAACATTAAACAAAAATTGAATTCGACACTCAATGACAGGGAATATGACGACTTCATCACAAAACAAAATCACAGATATAGACACATTATATCATCAACTAAATTGACACACTCCACTAAGATACAGAATTTAAAAAAGAGAAAACTCGAAGAATACAACCTAAAATTTAATCCAACCTGGGTTTTTAACAAAACTAATATTACATTTACCGATGAAAGTAAATGGCTTCTTTCTCTCGGTTCGAAATTCGCTATCCCGGTAAACAAGGAGAATTTTTCAACAATAAAACTTATAGCAGATCTCGAACAATGGGTTCAAACGTTAACTGATGATAAGGAAAAGGATATAGCAAGAACTAAGATATCCAATAGAATTCTTACTCATAAAAGGACGAATAGGAATAATCTAAAGGAAAAATTTATTATAAATATATACGAAGAAACGAAGAAATACCTACCAAGATACAAGGACGAAATTGTCATCACAAAATCGGACAAAGGGAACAAAACAGTCATCATGTACAGAAAGGATTACGAACAAGGAATGGAAAAATTATTGGAAGATAAGACAACCTATAAAACTATTAGAGAAGACCCAACACAGAAACTTCAACGAACAAATAACAAAATGATAACAGATCTATTTAAATTGAACTACATCACAAAATATGAGAAATTAAAATTGACGTCTAATGCAGCAACAGCACCAAGACTGTACGGTTTACCCAAAATTCATAAACCAAATATGCCTCTACGTCCTATATCATCATCATTCCAGGTCCCATGCTACAATTTGTCCAAACATATCGGGAACATACCACAAAATATTATATTGGAAAAATATAACATTAAAAATTCACTACAATTGAAAAACAGGTTGGAAGAAGTATCTTTGGACGACGATGACGTATTAATTTCTTTGGACGTGGTATCGTTATTTACAAACATACCTATACACTTAGCGATTAAGAACATTATGACATGGTGGAATTCCTTACAAAAATTCACGAAAGTACCTAAATCTCAATTCCTGAAATTACTTCAATTTTGTCTCAACGACAACAACTATTTCGTTTACGGAAAAACTTTCTACCATCAAACGTTCGGAATGCCTATGGGAAACCCGTTATCCCCCACTATTGCTGATATAATACTGGACACTTTACTGGAACATACCATACAGGAACTCGAGAAAGACGGAATTAAAATAAAATTTATCACCAAGTATGTAGATGACCTTTTCGCCATAATAAAGAAAAAAGACGAGGAGATTATTCTGAAAACATTCAACAATTACCATAATAAACTTAAATTTACAATAGAAAAAGAAGAAAATAATTGCCTACCATACTTAGATATTATGATACACAGGGACAACGGAGAAATTTTAACAGACTGGTATTCAAAAAGCATTGCATCTGGTCGCCTAATAAATTTTCACTCTACACAGCCGATGAAACAAAAGCTCAATACCGCGAACAATTTAATAATGAAAATATTAACTCTAAGTCACAACAAATTTATTCCTAAGAACATTGACAAAATTAAACAAATACTCACAAACAACAGTTTCCCCAAATATATAACTTCAAAACTTATAGAAAATGCAATAAGATTACGATCCGACGAAAGTGACTCTAAATCAACATCTGGCAACACCAAATTCTTCAGTGTTCCATACATACCTAAACTGACAGACAACAAAAAACTACAAGAAATAATCAACGATAAAGAAATAACACTTGCACACAAACCAATCAAAACCATCTCCAACTTATTCACACAAACAAAAACAAAAATAGAGAAAATGGAGCAGAGTAATGTTGTTTACGAAATAACATGCATAGGAAATGACAACGAAACATGCGGCAAAGTATAACAACAACAACAAAAAGGAGCTTAGGTACGAGAGTAAACGAACATGAGACAGACATACGAAAACGAAAAACAACAACGGCCCTTGCGCAACATTGCATTGAACATGGGCATACAACAAACACACAGAACGTCAAAATATTAGATAGAGAGAAACATGAGAATAAGAGATTTACTCTGGAGAGCTTGCGCATACAACAACAACTAAAAAGTGCAATAAACCACAAAGAAGACAAAGACAACACGAATGCAATTTACACCATAGCATTAGTTTAAGTTAGTCGAATTTCAAATGTGATATAGAACGTAGGCAATTGCTCTGTGATATTAGTTTTTAAGTTTTTGATTATTTTTGCAATTATTTTTAAATTTTGTGTTTTATGTTGTGCAGTTTTTGTGTTACTAAGACACTAATTTATTAATGTAAATCTAAACAAAGGTTAAAGATTAAATGTAAGTGCAATTTCTATGTTCACTAAACTTATTGTTATTCGCTTTTCTAACTATGTTGTCATATTATGTTGTTGCCAGATCCAATAAAATAATCATCCCTGAAGATGCTGGAAAAATCCCAGCGAAACGTCGGATGCAAACAATGAAATAAATAATCTTTTATTTGCATTAAAACGTAGACCTTAAAAGCCCGTTTTAATTAAAATTATATAACAATTACACAAAGGTCGATACACCATTAACACAAAATTCTGGTAGATTTTCTTGAGGTTTTAAATAAGATATAGGGAAGTCCCCGTTGGGTGGTGTCCCTGAGGCTAGATAATGAAAATTTGTGTGGTTATCGCTACATAAATACTTATCTAATTGTTGTGGGTACTTATAATTTTCAGGTTTATTCATATAATGGCTCTGCTTAGTTTGTTGTGAGATGTCCATTGATTCTGAAAAACCTTGCTGTGGTAATTGCCACTGCTGTCTTTTTTGTTGTTGCCATTGGTTGGGTTGGTTACCTCCACTTTGATACAAATTATGTTGGTAGCTTTTTGGTTCCCATCGAGTGTTGGAATTTCTATTTTGAAAATTGGTATATGTTGCAGTTTTGGAATTCTTATTTTGGTGAGATTGAAATTCTTGTTGATTTTTGCTAAAATGCTTTAGGTTTCGCTGTTGATTGCTAAATGGAGAATTAAGACTGTTATAGGAATTATTTCGAGAATTTTGTAATAATCCCGCTGATGATAATTCATGTAAAGCTTGCTCCATAGTAGATGGTTTCAACGGGCACAAAATCGTTCTTTGATGTATAGGTAATTTGTTTATGAAGATTTTCAAAGCCGTTTTGTTGTTGAGTTGAATTTCACTCAGTTGTTCGTCTAGTCTATATCTTTGGTTTAATAAAGATAATTTCCGTTGTATATAATTGTAAAATTCTGTAACGTCGCCTCTAAATTCTGCGTTTTTCAAATCTTCATAGAGACATTCGGCGGAAGCAAGGCCTCCAAAATTTGATTCTAACATTGTTTTGATATCTGACCAAGTTTTCAAATGTGGATGAATTTCCATTGCCGTTCTAGCTTGACCCTTTAGTTTACTTTTAAAGATTGACATCATCATATTTTGTGAGATTTCGTCGTATGTTAATAAAATAGGAATAAGATTATCGATCCCATTTGTGAAAGTATAAAGCTCTTCCTTCTGGCCATTAAAATCGGAGAGATGAGTTAGGTAAGTAATGGGTAAAGGCGAAGTTTCCAGAGATTTTGAAGTAGTCATATTGATTTTTTCCTTTTTAATTGATTTATCAATTCGTATACGTCTTTTATTTGATATTCAATTTTCTTTTGTAGTTTTCCTTTTTTTAAGAAATCACAGGCTTTCAAAATTGTCCTTTTGCATAGGACCTGACTCACTTCTCTTCAACGAGGTTTATCAGTATTAATTCCGTAAGATTCTTTTTTGCGAATTGCTAAACCTTTTGTAGCAATCCTACCGACTGCGCCAGTTAAATTTATTAGACAAATAAAACAATATTCAAATATATTAGACAATTAAAAGAATCTTTACTTCTGAACAGTAAAATTAAGTCTGAACAAAATTGTATTCAATATTGAATTTTGTCACTCGGATGAAATACAAAATATTTCATTTTAAAACTACTATGTAAGAAAAATTACATTTCATAATGATCAAGTAACAATTTATGTATGTGTCTTTGGTGTTCCATAACTCTATATTATCTTTGCGAACTCCTATATTATCCATTTGAAGTACTGAATGTGACATCCATTTAAAATACATTATCTGCATTTTGATTTACTGTAGGACTTTCCTTCGAAGCTGTACATCAGACCTAGATCAGACCTTCATTTCGAAGCTCTAAATCATACCTTCATCTCGAAGCCCTTCTTAAGACTTTCCTTTGGAAGTCCTATATCAGACCTTTATTCGACAATCCTTTCTTAGGCATGATTTTTACCGCGAGATGCAAGGCCTGGCCTCGCAATGTCACTCCATGTAAAAAAGAAATAAAGATTGAATGCGGCGGCCAGGCCTCGTGGCTCTTAAATCAGGCCTGATAGCTTGCCGCCTAAGACCTGATTTTTACCGCTGGGACTTTACTCGTATGGTGTCTCAGATCTATATTTAGTGGCGTTACAAACGGAGTGACAAAATGAATATACCTCCCATCCTATGTTGGAGGGTATAAAAAACAGCACTTGCAACCCACCGTGAAAAACAACAACACTTTCCCAACTTTGACAACGTTCGTGTGCTAACGAGCGAACAACACTACAACAAGAGATTCACACAAGAGATGCTTCACATTATAAACTTACCAAATGAGAAAAGAATAAACTTCAAAATAGACACAGAAGAAAATGCCAAAATCTATAGGCAGCTGATAGAGATGGGAAAGAACATCAAGCGATCATATGTACAGGGTTTTCCAACAAGAGGTGTTATTTTGAATCACCCGGTATTTCGGTAGCTGACACTTTTGAAGCTTTTATTCTTTGACATTTGACAAGTAGGAACTACGCCATTACTAAAATCTTGCAGTCACAGTTCGCAAAACTAAAGTATTTTTGGGTCGTCGTGAAGCACCTTGTCGGACCGCAATACAGAAATTGGTGGAAAAATTCGAGCTGTTGGGACAAGATGGTGATGTGAAGAATAAAACCCGTGCACGTCGCTCAAGAACAACTGAGATTATTGCTGCTGTAGCCCAAAGTGTTGAAGAAAACCCAAGTTTGTCCATTCCTCGTCGTTCTTTGGAATTGGGCATTCCACAAACGTCATTACACCGTATCTTGCATAAAGACGTGGGTCTTAAGGCTTATAAAGTTCAGTTAACACAAGAACTCAAGCCGGCCGATCATCAACAACGTCGTGTCTTTGCTGATTGGGTCATTGAAATGCATGAAAATGATCCGGAATTCCATCGATAAATCATCTTGACTGATGAGGTCCATTTCCACCTCAGTGGCTACGTCAACAAGCAAAATTGTCGCATCTGGGGCTCGGAAAACCCAAGAGCTATTGTTGAGAAGCCTCTCCATCCTCAACGTACGACTGTTTGGTGCTGTTTATGGTCCGGCGGGGTCATTGGACATTACTTTTTCGAAAATGAGGTTTGATCAACAGCTACGGTGAATGGATTGCGCTATCGAGAGATGATTAATGACTTTTTAGGGTCGGAGTTGGATGGTATTGATCTGGACAACGTTCACTTTCAACAAGATGGCGCTATGTGCCACACAAGTAACGAAACCATTGTTCTGTTACGGGAAAAGTTTCCGGACCGTGTTATCTCTCGAAAAGGTGATCACAATTGGCCACCGAGATCTTGTGATTAAACACCTTGCGACTTCTTCCTTTGGGGCCACGTGAACGATAAGGTATACGCCAACAGCCCAGCGTCGATTTAAGACCTCAAAGATAGAATTCGTGAGGCTATCGAGGACATAGGGCAGCCACTTTGCGATTTGGTTATGGACAATTTCATGAAATGGATATGGTCCTGTAAGCGTGGTCGTGGTGGCCATTTGGTTGATGATGTTTTTCATTATTAACGGCATACCTTCCTCTTTATTATGAAATAAACGTCCGATCATTTATCTCAAAAAATTGCATATTTCTTTGAATACCAAAATAACACCTCTTGTTGGAAAACCCTTTACAATAAGAATACAGTACAATATCAACCTTAGACGATGGTAGTAAAACTACAGTAGAATAAGTTTTTAAATTGTGTTGTTGCTTTTTCTATGTAAGTGATCGTTTTAAATGTACTTATACACGTTTTTTAATCTACAATAAATTAACTGTGATATTTACATGTATATTTATACCTAGACCTCGGATTATATTTTGTTGCAGATTGATAGAAAAATTCTTATTGGACCAAAAATCGTTTCAAAGAAAAAGGAATCGAAAAACATGTGCATATTTTTCATATTTGTGATATGCAAAAAATATGAAAAAGAAAATTGCGATATATGAATCAAAAAGGTGAAATTTTAGACGGATATGTCACCACTATTTAAAAAATCATGACACCAAAATGGATGATTTAAAAAATATTCCAAAAAAGTGTCTAAATATATGGAAAGTATGGGGTAATTCCAAAGGAAACCGACCCACTCTGAATATTTTTGGATTTAGATTTGAATGAAATTTTGCACGCGTATACTACAAGACAATACGGTATTATGACCAAATTAAAAGCAGTTTTGTTTTTATAAGTTGCCAAATTGGCCATCTAAAATTTTTTTTAAAAAATTTGCTATTTTGAATTCTATATATATTTTTAACTGAATATCAGATTTGAATGATACAGTATACACTAGTTAACAAAATATTGGACCCTTTATACTATTAAGGGTCTGTAAATCACGGAAGCGGCAATTTAATGGTCGGTGGACGATTCTCCGGTAACGTGGTTGGACCCCTCTATACAACAAACGGAATAATGTACAGGTTTATGTACTGCGTAATGCCATGTTTCCCTATGCTGATTGGAATGTTGCTCTATTATGGCAATTTCACTACGACAATGATTGAGTTAGAAAGGAAGGGGTTAACGTTATGGAGTGGCCAGCTCAATCGTAAACTTGAATCCCATTGAAAATCTTTGGGAAATTGTCAAGAAAGAGATAAAGCGTAGGAAGAGATAAAAATAAGCTATTTCAGGCTATTGCAGATGCTTGGAACTCCATAGATAAAAAGTTAACAACAAGTCTAATTGATTCCATACAAGAAGAGGCAACGCCGTCCTTGATAATAAATGTTTTCCCACAAAATCTTAGTAGAAATGCATAGTCCAATCTGTTTTGTCGTGCGAATTTTATGAACACTTTTTTGATTCACTGTATGTATATTACAAAAGTACATACGGATTCTCACATATAAACTTTGCCAAATAATTGTTATAGTTGATTGCGAATGCTCACTTTAAGTATATTGGACTGGTGTTTGTTCTGTGACTGTGGCATAAGATGTTATATTCTATCCGACGGTGTCGACCCAGCTTATGTCTTTATATTAAGCACTTCTTTACGATGTTAGGCCTCGAAATGTGATTTTTTTCAGACCGGCCTTTACTCTGCTGTTATATTAGAAAATAAATGTGACTCCCGGATTAAGAGACCATTCGGTACATACTATATTTTGCATACAAAATTAATATTTAACACAATATGTTATATATATTTTGTTTCAATATTTGTGAATATAACGCTATGTAACAAATGAACACTTTTTGAAAAATACACGTACTTGACAGTATAGGTTCGATTATACTACCAAATGGTTTGGCAAAATTGGTGACCAATTTTTTTATGGTCCTCAACAGATTCTGAAAATCAGTGGGCCCCTCAAAAAAGGTGTCATCAGTTTCTGTCCAACAGCTAATTCAGACTTGGCGATACCGCTTAAAGATATTTGGCATAATATGCTGAACGAAGTTTGTTAAAATTTTTAGAGGTGTTTTTTACGATGTGTTAAAATAGTTCCAAAAGTTACTGTTATGTGGGGGACCTAAAGGGTTAATATGTTCCACTAAAATATTGGCCTTAATATTTTCACAAAGTTGCTGAACATAACCTACACAAAAAAATATTTTTGTTTTAGAGTTACAAAATAGTGCCTAGACACGTTCAGATTATATTGATATGTTCACAAACATTTTTCAGATTTTCCATGCCTAAAATTTTGGTAAATATTGTAATTGTAAAATTAGGAGTCCCTGTAAATTATGCTGCAAAAAGTCAAAAAATATTTTTACCTTCAATAATAGGCAATAAATAGTCGAGCTCGAGTTCTTAATATTATTGTTATTAAAACATTTCATTTAATTTCCAATAATTTCGCAATTACTTTAAATTTCTTTATCAGGGAAAATTACAATAATATTTAAAAACTGAAAAATATATAAAAATTTACATGTAAATATCACAGTTAACTTATTCTAAATTAGAAAAGGTGTTTAAGTAAATTTAAAACGATCACTTACATAGAAAAAACAACACCACAATAATGTACTCGTAAGTGAACGTTTCAAATGTACTTATAAACCTTTTTTAATCTAGAATAAGTTAACTGTGATATTTACAAGTATATTTTTTATATATTTTTCTGTTTTAACATATTTTTGTAGTTTTCCCTGATGAAGCAATTTAAAGTAATTGCGAAATATTGGAAATTAAACACAATGTTTAAATAACAATAAAATTATAATCTCGAGCTTGACTATTTATTGCCTATTAATTAATATCAAAAGGTCGAATAAAAAAAATTCTAATATTACAAAACGGAGAGCTCACCGAAATAAAACATAAAAACAAGTAAGAAAGTTCAGTCGGGTAAACCGACTTATGAAAAAAGATTCGTAACTATTTTTTTGTTTGCATTAAATTGTTATCAATTTTAATTGCATTGAATAACTTTAAAGTATGTGCTGGTATTAAAGTTAAAAGCTGTTTGTTTACATTTGGTAAAAAATGGTCCATTTGTGTGAGAGGTACCAAAAGGGGCGTGCCAATAACGCCCACTTTTCGCTGGACTCTTGGTACTATAAAAGCAATACACTGTACAAAATTTCAAGTACTTGTATGAACCGATATTAAAGCTATAAGCAGTTCACTTTTGGAGCAAAATGGTCCATTTGTATGGGAGGTACCAAAAAGGGAGTGGCCACTTCGCCCACTTTTCGCTGGACTCTAGGTACCATAAAAGCACTGTACAAAATTTCAAGTATTTGTATGAACTGATAAAGATTCGAGTAAGTAGTATAGAATGTATTAAACAATCAATATTTCACTGAATGTTAACCCTTTGTGGGGGAAGTACTAGAAGGAGTGGACCAATGTGGCCGATCTTCGAACTTAGCCGGAGATAGAGAAAAATATTACCGCGTACCAAATTTGAAGTCAATCGATTACTCCTTTCGAGAGTTATCGTGCGCACCAGCCAGCAGACAGACAGACGGACGGGTGGATGGACATTGCTCAAATGACTTAAAATGACCCAAAACGGATTTCCGCCGAACATATTTAGGGTCTTAGATCACTCCCTCGATGTGTTACACTTTTGGCTCGTAGCAAATGATATATACCCTCCTCTCTAAGGTGAGGGGATAATGAACTACAATAAATTAAAACAGAAATATGAAAATATCAAACATGACATCAACAAACACAAAAAATATGAGGGTGAAAAAAGTAAAGATTCAATCTTCGATCACGTTCCTCATAAGATGTCGCAATGCCGGAATTATACCGAAGTTCATAACAAACTCCATGAAGAACGTTCATACCATTATGGACAATCATAATGTAATAGATCACACCCTTCAAAAGACACTGAAAACATACACGTAACATTTTCAGAGAAAACTACGGAACATAAGCATCAAATATAATGAAAACCTGGTTCGTAAGCACACCATGAATAAATATCCCAGATGAAGTCAAAAGGTCACTCTAACTTGGAGAAAAGTATGGTTTACTAACAACAAAAAACAATTCCCTCTCTTTAAATATATTGCGGACGGCGAAGATCTGGTACAAACAAACAGTGACAAAGAAGAACAAGAGATAGCACGCACGTATTTCGCAACCACGGTGGACAATCATATTAGCAAAACGAAAATAAGTGGAAGGGATAAATACATTCAAACAAAAACATTTTTGATGAAAAATAAAAATATTATGAAACTCAATGCGGATAAAGGAAATGTGACAGTAGCTGTGGATTACAAAGAAAGGATGATGAATATACTAAAGGATATGATGACATACCAGAGATTAAAGAAGGACCCAACTAGTACGTTACAGAAGAAAAACAACGAATTAGTAGAAGAAATGTTGTAAAATAACAAAATTTCACCGATGGAGATGCGAAAAATGAATATAAAATATATGGTCTGCCGAAAATCCATAACTAATGTAACCCACTAAGGCCAATTTGCTCATCGAGTACAGCCCCCGTCTAGTCAACTGTGCAAGTACGTCGTTAATATTTTGAAAAATTTGTCCAGAAACTCAAAATATAACGGAAGGAACTCTGTGCAATTTAGAAATAGGATAAACAACTTGACAATTAAAAATGACGAGAAGGTTATTTCTTTTGACGTTGTGCCACTTTTTCCCAGCGTCCCAGTTGACTTAGAGGTGACGATTGTTGAAAATAGATGGGAAGAAATTAAAGAATTTCCAAATATGACACGGAGCTTATTTCTAAGAATTCTAAAATTTTACATAATTTATAATAAAGATATTTTCAATTTGAAGACTAAATATATAAACAAAAGAAAGGTCTTCCTATGGGATCTCCAGCTTCACCCATTGTGGCAGTTATAATGAAACTATTAACGGATTGCGAAAGTAATTTATCAACAAGACCGTATATATTAATAAAATATGTGAACGATCTATTCGCCGCTATGCCTGAAAGTGCAATATCAGATACGTTAAGAACATTAAACAAGTATAAAGTTTACAATGGAAGTAGAAAAAGGTGGTCATCTTCCATATTTAGATACTTGGTGTCAAGGTCGTAGGTCGACTGGAAAATTTCTTTTTTGGATTTAAAAAAATGGACAGCATAATTTTCAAATGTGAACGGAAAGTTTATTTTTGCTCTAGCTCCTTAACGGTACGTCGGATCGGGATGGAAAAAAGATAGCTCTTAACGAGGGCTAAACTATTGCTCCTGGGTGTCAAGAGGGTAGGTCGACTGGAAAGTGCTTATTGGATTTTAAAAAAATTGACTTAGCGCACGAAAAGTTGCAATTGGAATAATAATAAAGTTGCAAATGAATAATTTGTAAACGTTGTTCTTGCGTATATCTCTCCACGATGAAATTGTAAACACTACTGAATACAATGAAAAAAAATGACAGATCATGACATATTACAAATGGCCGAAACGTCACTTCAAAATCATATCATCCCTATTGGAAAACCCGTTAGAATCAAATATATACAAATCTTTAACTTACGTTCCTGAAATTTCATAAAAAATACATAATTTATAACAATAACAAGTCTACAGTTGCACATAAAAAACATACTCTTAAATGTCTTTATAATAACCCAAGAAGCAAAATTCCAACTACGGTGAAACAAAATGAGGTATATGAAATTATATGTGATGGAAATGACAAAGAAAAATGCCAAAAACTTTATGTCGGTACTACAAAAAATAGTTAAAAACAAGATTTTCAGGACACAAATCGGATTATATATATCGAATCTTATATACCCTCTACCATGGATCGCATGTGAATGGTTACGGGTAATTAATAAACTCATTATTTCAGCCTAATTCGTTGAAATTTGATGTTTTTGTGGCGTTATGAAGTCAAATCTTTGTCTTTGGGCTATATCAAAACATGGACCTATGACTACCGTTGTTCATGTGAAGGATACCGGGTATAAATAAACCCCAATTACCAATTTTGAACCCCATCAGTTGTCATTTGTGGTCTCTATGACTTTAAGAAGTCAAATCGTGGAGATGCTATATATGGGGGATATATCAAAAATGCACCTATATTGCCCATTTTCAATCCCAACATACATGCAGATATAAGAAGTACATGTACCAAATTTCAGCCACCTAGCTCAAGTATTATAGATTGTAGCGTGATTACAACAGACGGACGGACATGTCCAAAGTGTCTTAGAATTTTACGACGTTTAATAATATATATCGTCGGCTTAATGCTATTTTGGTCCATACGCCATTTTCGTGTTTTTTTAGTTAGGAGTTGATCTATGGGTTTAAAGCATGCTCTTTCAGAAAAAATCATTTTTTTCCTATCTCGTCTAGTTTTCGAGATATTGGTAGGGTAAATCGATTTAACTCTGATTTACGGAAAATACATTTGATAGTTTTGTTCTATGTCTCCTTTTTGTTATCGCCCTATATTTTTTACTCAATATTTTACGTTCTTTCGACCACAATATGTAAATTACTCTCCTTCCACACCGACCTTCTTTGTGGTCCATGTAATACAAATACTAAAAAATATGTACACAAAAGTGGATATGGAACAAAATGCCATGTACAAAAATTGTTATAACTTGCTTATTTTTGAATGTAATGGCATAGAAATGCATGAGAATCATACAAACACTGTTGGGAACACTATGGAATAAAATGTGTGTAACTCTTCAGACCCGTTTTTACTCAAACCATAAATTGCATTTTTCTCCGTTCATACAAAATGGCGTATGGAACAAAATAGCATTAAGCCGACGATATGTATATACTCGTACCCCAGCGGTAAAATGGTCCAGGCCTTCCATGCACCAGGCCTGATAGAAGGGCTTCCAACACCTTCTATTGGAAGGCACGCATGCCTTCTTTATGAAAGCCTGAAAAATGTGCAATCTGTTGTGTGTATGTATCGTTGGCCTTTTTTGTTAGTTGTTTGTTTGTATCGTTTGGCTTAAGGCTTGAGTTAAAAAACTGGTGTTGTTGTTTTTATTTTATTTATTTAATTTTCCAATATTTCGATTGAATTCTTCAATCATCTTCAGGGAGATTTAATGGGAAACACCAGTTTTTTAACTCAAGCCTTAAGCCAAACGATACAAACAAACAAATGTGCAATCTCTTACTTCTAAAAAAGTAACCTTGCCTCCCGCTCCCGTCTTTTTTCAAACATGTCTAACGCCTTCTAAAAGATGTCAGAGAAAAATCGTTCTTCATGGTCAGCAGTCAAATTGAGAGAGTTCAAAACCAGTTTTATGCAAAAAAAAAAGAAATACCGCTACACAAATTGAAAAGTGAAGGTGAAGACAATTAAAATTAACAAACAATTAGTCGTTGCAAAGGTTTTGTAGAGATCAGTTGCTTTGTGTTTTTGATAGATTAAGATAGATTCTTATCAAAATTATTCTATATTATCTTTGCGAACTCCTATATTATCCATTTGAAGTACTGAATGTGGCATTCATTTAAAATACATTATCTGCATTTTGATTTACTGTAGGACTTTCCTTCGAAGCTGTACATCAGACCTAGATCAGACCTTCATTTCGAAGCTCTAAATCATACCTTCATCTCGAAGCCCTTCTTAAGACTTTCCTTTGGAAGTCCTATATCAGACCTTTATTCGACAATCCTTTCTTAGGCATGATTTTTACCGCGAGATGCAAGGCCTGGCCTCGCAATGTCACTCCATGTAAAAAAGAAATAAAGATTTAATGCGGCGGCCAGGCCTCGTGGCTCTTAAATCAGGCCTGATAGCTTGACCTGATTTTTACCGCTGGGACTTTACTCGTATGGTGTCTCAGATCTATATTTAGTGGCGTTACAAACGGAGTGACAAAATGAATATACCTCCCATCCTATGTTGGAGGGTATAAAAAACAGCACTTGTGGGTTGGGTGAAAAACAACAACACTTTCCCAACTTTGACAACGTTCGTGTGCTAACGAGCGAACAACACTACAACAAGAGATTCACACAAGAGATGCTTCACATTATAAACTTACCAAATGAGAAAAGAATAAACTTCAAAATAGACACAGAAGAAAATGCCAAAATCTATAGGCAGCTGATAGAGATGGGAAAGAACATCAAGCGATCATATGTACAGGGTTTTCCAACAAGAGGTGTTATTTTGAATCACCCGGTATTTCGGTAGCTGACACTTTTGAAGCTTTTATTCTTTGACATTTGACAAGTAGGAACTACGCCATTACTAAAATCTTGCAGTCACAGTTCGCAAAACTAAAGTATTTTTGGGTCGTCGTGAAGCACCTTGTCGGACCGCAATACAGAAATTGGTGGAAAAATTCGAGCTGTTGGGACAAGATGGTGATGTGAAGAATAAAACCCGTGCACGTCGCTCAAGAACAACTGAGATTATTGCTGCTGTAGCCCAAAGTGTTGAAGAAAACCCAAGTTTGTCCATTCCTCGTCGTTCTTTGGAATTGGGCATTCCACAAACGTCATTACACCGTATCTTGCATAAAGACGTGGGTCTTAAGGCTTATAAAGTTCAGTTAACACAAGAACTCAAGCCGGCCGATCATCAACAACGTCGTGTCTTTGCTGATTGGGTCATTGAAATGCATGAAAATGATCCGGAATTCCATCGATAAATCATCTTGACTGATGAGGTCCATTTCCACCTCAGTGGCTACGTCAACAAGCAAAATTGTCGCATCTGGGGCTCGGAAAACCCAAGAGCTATTGTTGAGAAGCCTCTCCATCCTCAACGTACGACTGTTTGGTGCTGTTTATGGTCCGGCGGGGTCATTGGACATTACTTTTTCGAAAATGAGGTTTGATCAACAGCTACGGTGAATGGATTGCGCTATCGAGAGATGATTAATGACTTTTTAGGGTCGGAGTTGGATGGTATTGATCTGGACAACGTTCACTTTCAACAAGATGGCGCTATGTGCCACACAAGTAACGAAACCATTGTTCTGTTACGGGAAAAGTTTCCGGACCGTGTTATCTCTCGAAAAGGTGATCACAATTGGCCACCGAGATCTTGTGATTAAACACCTTGCGACTTCTTCCTTTGGGGCCACGTGAACGATAAGGTATACGCCAACAGCCCAGCGTCGATTTAAGACCTCAAAGATAGAATTCGTGAGGCTATCGAGGACATAGGGCAGCCACTTTGCGATTTGGTTATGGACAATTTCATGAAATGGATATGGTCCTGTAAGCGTGGTCGTGGTGGCCATTTGGTTGATGATGTTTTTCATTATTAACGGCATACCTTCCTCTTTATTATGAAATAAACGTCCGATCATTTATCTCAAAAAATTGCATATTTCTTTGAATACCAAAATAACACCTCTTGTTGGAAAACCCTTTACAATAAGAATACAGTACAATATCAACCTTAGACGATGGTAGTAAAACTACAGTAGAATAAGTTTTTAAATTGTGTTGTTGCTTTTTCTATGTAAGTGATCGTTTTAAATGTACTTATACACGTTTTTTAATCTACAATAAATTAACTGTGATATTTACATGTATATTTATACCTAGACCTCGGATTATATTTTTTTTCAGATTGATAGAAAAATTCTTATTTGACCAAAAATCGTTTCAAAGAAAAAGGAATCGAAAAACATGTGCATATTTTTCATTTTTTGCATATTTGTGATATGCAAAAAATGTGAAAAAGAAAATTGCGATATATGAATCAAAAAGGTGAAATTTTAGGCGGATATGTCACTACTATTTAAAAAATCATGACACCAAAATGGATGATTTAAAAAATAATCCAAAAAAGTGTCTAAATATATGGAAAGTATGGAGTAATTCCAAAGGAAACCGACCCACTCTGAATATTTTTGGATTTAGATTTGAATGAAATTTTGCACGCGTATACTACAAGACAATACGGTATTATGACCAAATTAAAAGCAGTTTTGTTTTTATAAGTTGCCAAATTGGCCATCTAAAATTTTTTTTTAAAAAATTAGCTATTTTGAATTCGATATATATTTTTAACTGAATATCAGATTTGAATGATACAGTATACACTAGTTAACAAAATATTGGACCCTTTATACTATTAAGGGTCTGTAAATCACGGAGGCGGCAATTTAATGGTCTGTGGACGATTTTCCGGTAACGTGGTTGGACCCCTCTATACAACAAACGGAATTATGTACAGGTTTATGTACTGCGTAATCTTGGAGAATGCCATGTTTCCCTATGCTGATTGGAATGTTGCTCTATTATGGCAATTTCAATACGACAATGATTGAGTTAGAAAGGAAGGGGTTAACGTTATGGAGTGGCCAGCTCAACAGTAAACTTGAATCCCATTGAAAATCTTTGGGAAATTGTCAAGAAAGATATAAAGCGTTGGAAGAGATAAAAATAAGCTATTTCAGGCTATTGCAGATGCTTGGAACTCCATAGATAAAAAGATAACAACAAGTCTAATTGATTCCATACAAGAAGAGGCAACGCCGTCCTTGATAATAAATGTTTTCCCACAAAATCTTAGTAGAAATGCATAGTCCAATCTGTTTTGTCGTGCGAATTTTCGACCTTTTTGGGAAATAAATATTTAATTTCAAATAATTTAAGCATCCAAATTGCCATTTTTTTTTGGAATTGATAGTTTTCAGATGTTGGCGATTTAACAGAAGTATGAAGTATGTCCAATATGTATAAGTATTGTCCGATACTGTAAGTACTATTTGAAAGATTTTAACACCCTCTCTAAGAACTTTAAATTAAGTAACCAATTTTTGTGTATTAAGGACATCAAAAGGACGAAAATGTGCTAATGATAACCCTGAAAAGGAGTGACCGAATGACTTAAAATTTCGTATATGGTGATATTTTATTCAAACCCACTTTATGATTGATGGTCAACCATATTGATCTACTCTTTGTGGTACCTCCCCCACAAATGTTTAAAAATTTTGCAAATTAAAACTCTTATAACTTCCATACTACTCATGGGAATTCTGTAAAATTCCATACATAATAATCATTTTACCGTCCCTATAACCTGGACAAAAATGAACGAATATTCTACGCCACTTTTGATACCCCCACACAAAGTGACCAATTGGTACACAAAGTTAACAGCTTATAACATTATTACCAGTGTATACAAATACTTGAAATTTTGTGCAGTGTAATGTTTTTATAGTACCTTCTAGTATCTCTCACACAAATGGTAACAATTTTGTGACAATTTTTCTTTGTAATTTGGTGAAGATTTTCAGTTATTTTTATGTAACTTCTGAACCAAAGTTGTGCCCACTGCAAAATGTACACCATCGGTAGAGTACATATTGCCCATTTTTTATAAAACATTTAAGGAAAAGAAATTAGATCGATTCTGAGATATCACAAATTATATTTTTATTTCCACGAAAAGTGACCGAAATAATCTGTTTTAGATTGTACCTCGCCCCCTGCCTACTGTGACACTTCAGAAAGAACTTCCCATATACGTAGGGAATTTTAAGTCATTCGGTCACTGCTTTCCACGGATATGGTTAGCACCATTCAGTCGAACTGACAGACGGATGGACATTAATTAATTCATATTTTTTCTAACCCATGGAGACCAATGCTGAAATATTTAAATTTTTTGGGAAAATATGTCGGTAATTTTGAAAAAAATAAAAATAAAATTGAAGTTACGCTTTTCAGGATAATAAAGTTTGAAGGACATTACCGACATTTTCATCCATTTGAGTCCTTAATACAGAAAAAATTTGTAAATTAATTTATAATTCTCATAGAGGATGTTCAAATCGTTGAAATGGTACTTATATCATTCAAATCTGATATTCCGTTCAAAACTTATGTCGACTTCAAAATAGCTAAATTTGTAAAAAAAATTGTGGATGACCAATTTTGGCAACCTATAAAATCCAAAAAATTGTGCATATTTTTGATATACACTCAAATTCTTTAAATTTGAGTGATGAAAGTTCAAAATACAAATTTTGGTTCAAATCGGATGAAAATTGAAAGATATGCAAAAATCCGAGGTCTTCTTATACCCTAAACCACACTGTGGTCCAGGGTATTATGAGTTTGTGCATTTGTTTGTAACACCCAGAAGGAGAAGAGATAGACCCATCGTTTATTATACCGATCGAATTGGAATCACTTCCTGAGTCGAATTAAACGTGTCCGCCTGTCCGTCCGTCCGTTGTAATCAAAGTGCAGGTCGTATTTATGGTCTGATTGTGATGAAATTTAGCAGAGTGCTCTTTTTGGCCCAAGGACGATCGCTATTGAAATTGGTCAAATACCGTTCAGATTAAGATATGTCCCCCATATATATGTTTCATCCGATTTGACATGTTAGCGCTGTACAAATCGTTTTTTATATCCGATCAGTACGAAATTCAACAGAGAGAGTTTTCTTATTACACGTATGAACACCGCCAAATTCGAGAAACTCCGTTCAGATTTTGATATAGCCCCCATATATATGTTTCACCTGAATTAACATGCAAACGCTGTAGAAACCGTATTTTATATCCGATCAGTACGAAATTCAACAGAAAGAGTTTTCTTATTACATGTATGAACACTGCAAAATTCTTATCGCAATGCCCATTTTCGGATTGTTAGGAAGTTGTAGGGTATTATATAGTCGGCCCCGCCCGACTTTCTGTCTTTCCTTACTGGTGTTTATATATTTTTCTGTTTTTACATATTATTGTTTTTATGCTGAAAAAATCAGCACAAGTAGGGGGAAGACCAGCAAGTTGGCATCACTGGTCGTAAACACAGCGGATGTAAATTTATGGTGATTTCTTTTCTGCAAAAAAGTGTACTATTTCCCTTGCCCTTTTCTCGAAAACTGGACTTTTATACCACCGTCTGAAACGTTGAAATAGAAGCTGAGTTTAATTCTAGGGACTATATCAGTTTCAACTGAAAAGGGCAAATATTTTTCAGAATTTCGCGCAGACGGGGCAACCAGTTGAATATTGTCTTTAAAAGCGTAAACATGGTCAAGCTATGAGAAAAAATAAATGTATGAAGAAATTCGTGCTGAAATCCTTTCAATAAAAGGCTCTCTTCTAAAAAATTAAAAAAATTGACTCTAAAGTGGAATACTAAATTCTCATCTTATGCAAGGAAGTTCATATGTGATACCTGCCGATTACAAATTTCCTCGAATGACGTCATTATATCAATGTCTTTAGAGAGTAAAGTGGAGGTAAATAACACTCTTACAGCCGTATTCATAAAAACTCAAAACAGCTTTACAAACCTTTGTTAAGCAAAATTTGTTAAAACTGTATTCATAAACCATTAATAGCCTAAAACACGTTTTGTAAACCATTGTTAAATGCGTGAATTTTAATATTGGTTCAACCCTACTTTAAGCGTTTGTTAAAGTGACATTTGCTTTTTCTTCGTGTGCATTTGCAAAACATTTTTATTAAAATTTTTAAATTAAAAGAAAAAAATGTTACAAGACTGATTTTGAACATAATTTCTAGAAATGGTTTAGGATAAAATAAAAAAACAACTTCAAATACGTAACTGTGCCTTCTAGAACGTGTTTATGTCAAAACGAAATGTACCATTAAATGGGAAGTATATCAAAACGTGGACTGATTTGTCGCATTTTTCCAGGAAGAGTTAACGACATTGTGCAACATAAGCTGCTCCTTATCCCAAAAATGTCGTATGGTTTGGTTCCTTTTTTCGAGCAGTCCTTTGATTGTCACAGACAGATGGAGTTATAAATAAAGGATTTATAGGTATTGTAAAAACCCCATAAGTCTAGTCAAAGAATTTGTTATGCTGTTATTCGGTTTTTCGTGCCCATGTTACGGAAAAGCAAAATCGAGATACGCCTTTTTATCCTCTCACCTTAGAGAGGAGGGTATATATCATTTGCTACGAGCCAAAAGTATAACACATCGAAGGAGTGACCTAAGACTCTAAGTATGTACGGCGGAAAACCGTTTTGATAATTTTAAGTCGAATGAGCAATGTCCGTCCGTCTGTCTGTCTGCTGGCTGGTGCGCACGATAACTCTCGAAAGGAGAAACTGATTGACTTCAAATTTGGTATGTGTTAATATTTTCTTCTATCTCCGGCTAAGTTCGAAGATGGGCCATATTGGTTCACACCTTCTAGTACCTCCCCCACAAAGGGTTAACATTTAGTGAAATATTGATTATTTAATAACTTCTATACTATTTATTTGAATCCTCTGAAGTTCTACACACAGTATTAGTTTATTAGTCACTATTACCTCGAGAAAAATAGGCGAAGTTGCCACGCCCCTTTTTGTACCTCCCACACAAATGGACAATTTCGAACCAAAAGTTAATATCTTATAACTTTATTACCAGTGCATACAAGGACTTGAAATTTTGTACAGTGTAATGGTTTAATAGTACCTACAATACAATGAAAAATGTGCAGTACTCCCACGCTCCATTTGGTACCTCTCACACAAATGGACCATTTTGTACCAAAAGTAAACAGCTTTGAACTGTAATACCAGAACATACTTTAACGTTATTAAATGAAATTTAAATTGATAAAAATTTAAATAAAACAAAAAATAAATAAATTTACAATATTTTTTGAGACTCAAGGTGAGTGACTCATTAGTCGGTTTACCCGACTGAACTTTCTTACTTTTTTTACTAAGCCATCGATATATTATAAATCATAGTAAAATTCTAAGACGATTTTGCCATGTCCGTCCTTCCATCTGTTGTAATCACGCTACAATCTATAATACTTGAGCTAGGTGGCAGAAAATTTGGTACATATACTTCTTCTTCAGGGATGAAAATGGGCAATATAGGACCAATTTTGGATATAGCCCCATATATGGCATCTCCCCGATGTGACTTCTTAACGTCATAGAGACCACATATGTCAACGAATCGGGCTGACTTCCCCCTACTTATACGGAAATTTGTATAGCAATAATCATTGAAGCTAGGAAAGGCACCTGGCCATGATTGGATCGCAACAGAATGCTTTAAGGTTGATGTGGAACGATTTTCTACTGGAAAATCAACAATGATGGCGGAACATTTGAAGATATAGACAACCGGCTCGGTAAAGCCAGAGCAGCATTCGCATCAATGCACCGGGTATGGAAATCAAATACGCTTCTGCAGTCTATAAAAATACAAATATTCGAAACATGCGACAAATTCATTCTATCGTACGGGTACGTAACGAAAGCAACAGCACAAAAGTTACAAACATTCGTGAATAGATGCTTACGCCCAATTCTACGAATTTGGTAGCTCAGAAAAATAAGCAACGCCAGACTATTATACAAATACAGAGAGGAAAATATCGATGTCTAGGACACACCTTGCGGAAGGAAGTCGATGATGTAAATCATGCTGCGCTCATGTGGAATCCCCAGGGACTGAGAAAGAGAGGAAGACCAAAGACAACGTGGCGCAGATCCATGGCTAATGAAACGAAAAAATTAATTAGTGAACTTAGAGCTATTGCCCGTGATATATCACAGTGGAAATTATATACAGATAATCTTTGTAATTTAGGCTAAGTTTAAATACTTTGTATATAAACATGCCATAATATTAATTCACACGGACAACGGTAGTCATAGGTCAATGTTTTGATATAACCCCCATACAAAGGTTCCTCTAGATTTGACTTCGTAACGCCACAAAAACATCAAATTCCAACGAACTGGGATGATATTTGGTATTATTAGTACTCTTAATCATTCACGTGCGATCCATGGTGGAGGGTACATAAGATGCGGCATGGCCGTACTTAACGCTTTTACTTGTTTTTTTATTTATTGGACAAGTGAGCATAAGTTTTTGTTAATTAATACAGTTGTTTTTAAAATAAACAATAAAATAATTTATATATTCGACTACTTGTACAATTGATAGTAGTATTAATGCATCATTATGAAAGATTGGTGTGTGAAAAAGATGGTATTGCCAGCATTACATTGACGAAGTCTTTAAAATGTTTATTAGGCCAAAAGTGTTTGTTAACTAATGTGCACCTTAAATCATAATTAGGATTCTTTATGAATATGGCTGTTAGCATTCTTAATAGCAAAAATTATATTTAATAACATGTTTTTTAGACGAATTTGTTGTTGAAAGTTCAGTACCCAGCAAAATCTTGGTAAGTACCTGTCATTATTCCCTGCATTACCAAATAAGGACATCTCATTATTCGCTGCATTACTTTCGGCTTATTTATAATGACTTACCAATAATAACAGAAATAAGTGTGTTTTTGTTATCAAAATAATTTTGGTAAATTTTAAAATATTGCATTTTTGGCTATATATGGGTTACTGTACAAGATTTGTTTATTTTTCAACATGTTTTCAAATAATACGTGCAAATTGGAATGAAAATACCATATTTACGTATATACCATTGAAGAATTTCACATGGGGGTTTGGGTTCAGAAATTCGTATCTGGCATGAGAAAATTGTTTGTTTCGAGAAATATACGCGAAAATATGCAAAAAATCACTTTAAATTGCCATTTCTACATATCTACTACTTATTTTATAACTTATTGGTAATTCATTATTCAAGTACTTAATTTCGTGAAAATATAAGCACATATTTATGTGGTATGCATATGCTAGAAATAAGTAGTTATTATGCTACTTTATTGTATGCTTTTGGGAAGTACTTTCCTCCAATGACATCCCCATGTTAAAATAATGAGAAAAGTGACAGAATAATAAGTACTTACCATTATCGAACTTTGCTTACACGTCGGATTATTTGGTAATGAGAAATTTTGCTGGATATTGATGACTACAATATTGTATCAGAAATCAAGACGGCTCTTTGAAAGATAACCAATAACGCAGAAAAAATTCAGCTGCTTACAACTGTTCCCATTCACTGGAATGCATACAAGGTTCGAAATTTATTGAATGTCAGTAAATATATGGCTGAAACTGCTTTAATATTACGAGTACAGTCGGGATATGCTGCTCAACCAAATTCCAAGAAGGGCAGATCGTAGATCGTTTCTACGAGTCCAGTGACTACGACAGAGTAATGCCTGGCAAGAAAGGCTGTATATCGGTTTAAGTAGACGGAAGAAAGGAAACCATGCAAAAAATATTACTTCTCTGCAATTTGAAAGAACGACACGCAAAATTTTGTGCCACATATTTGGATACCGACATAAGCTCGTCTATATTTACAAAGTTAAGACCACCCCATTGCGAACCCTTGGATGTATCGGCAGCCATAATGTTTAGCTCTGCAAAATCACCTGGATCTAAAATTGAAACTTCAAGGATTAAACAACGCCCTTCGAGGAACTGGCGTAAATTACTCATCTAGAAGTCACTTGAAGTGTTCGAATCCCAGCGGATATTGCAATATGCTAATTTTTGAATATTGTCCAGGATTTTCACCAATATCAACTTATTTACTAAAACTTTTTGCAGATTCAAATATAAAAGAAATTGGTTTTATGCACTGGAATTGCACAGACAGGTAAGATTCTTAAGAAACGTATAAATTGTATACTCTTTAATTAACACATATTTTCAGGTGGGAAATCAACCAACAAATCGAGAATGTTGCAGATTTTTTAACTAATCTGGAAAAGGAACTGCCTCTATACGTATATAAAACACAGTTTAATTGCTAAATCACAGTCACATCACTTGAGTTTCCTAAAAGCAACATCGAAGAAGGAGATTTTTTAATAACCCTAGATTTTTCGGAAAATTTGGCGTTCAAAATTCAAGATGCTGTACAGTGTTATCACTGGTCAAATAATAATTGATACCCAACACCTTCCTAACAATGCGAAAATGGGCATTGTAATAAGAATTTTACAGTTTTCATACATTTAATAAGAAAACTCTCTCTGCCGAATTGCGTATATAAAACACGGTTTCTACAGCGCTTACATGTCAAATCGGCTTACATGTCACATTGGGGCTATATCTAAATCTGAACAGAATTTCCTTGAATTTGGTTGTTTTCATTCATGTAATAAGATAACTCCCTCTGTCGAATTTCGTACTTATCGGATATAAAATACGGTTTCTACAGCGCTTACATATCAAATCGGGACTATATTTAAATGTGAACCGAATTTGGCAGTGTTCATACATGTAATAAGAAAACTATCTCTGTTGAATTTCGTACGGATCGGATATTAAATACGGTTTTTAAAGCGCTTATATATCAAATCGGGTAAAACATATATATGGGGGCTATATTTAAATCTGAATTTATTTTTCCGGAATTCGGTAGTTTTCATTCATGTAAAGGAAAAATTCTCTCTGCCGAATTTCGTACTGATCTATACGGTTTCTATGGGGAGACGGAACTAGTCCTCTTTACTAGAAGAAATAAAATTCCGAACTATCCAAATTTCGTACTGATCTGATTCAAATACAGTTTCTACAGCGCTTACATGTCAAATGGGGGGTAAGACATATATGGGGGCTATATCTAAATCTGAACCGATTTTGACCAATTAGGGCCAAAAAAGAGCACAGTGCTAAATTTCATCATAATCGGACCATAAATACGACCTGCAATTTGATCACAAGAATACATGGAGAGACAGACGGACATGGGTAAATCGCATTACAAACAAATGCACAAAGTCATAATACCCTGTACCACAATTGCAATGCTGACTTTGGAATTGAAGCCGAATGGTACTTTTTCGCGACCTCTCATGGGAAAGGTGCATGTGACGGAGTTTGTGGGACTGTAAAGAGGATGGCTTCTCGCGCTACCTATTTAAATTTTATCTAATCATTTTTAATCTATAAATACTCATGTGTAGAAAATTATTAATTCTTTGTTAATTGTTATATTTTC
Organism: Eudasyphora cyanicolor; assembly: GCA_963930755.1. Taxonomy (NCBI): domain Eukaryota; kingdom Metazoa; phylum Arthropoda; class Insecta; order Diptera; family Muscidae; genus Eudasyphora; species Eudasyphora cyanicolor. Next base: position 101,744,471 of record OZ005737.1, read on the forward strand.
TATTTATAAAATATTTTTCGTTTCTGTTTTTTGTTGTTTTTTAAGCCCTACACCACACTGTGGTACAGGGTATAATAAGTTTGTTTCATGGTAGATGTTTGTAACACCTGAAAATACTATAGCTAGACCCACCTTAAAGTATTCCGATCGACTCAGAATCACTAGCTGAGTCGATTTAACCATGTCTGTCCGTCCGTCATGTCTGTCCGTCCGTCCGTTTGTCAGGTACCAATTTCACTCCGATCGTTCTGAAATTTTGCAGTTTGGAGCCTTTCGCAGCTGGAAAGAACCCTATTGAATTTGGTTGAAATCGGTTCAGATTTAGATATAGCTCCCGTATATATCTTTCGTCCGATTTGGGCCTTAAGTCCTATAGATGCTGTATACATCCAATCGTTTTTAAATTTAGAATGGTAGAGTTTCTTGATTCATGGTCCAACATTGCCGAATTTGAAGAAAATCGGTTAAGATTTAGATATAGCTCCCATATATATGTTTCGTCCGATTTGGCTCTTTAGTCCTGTAGAAGCTGTATTTTACATCCAATCGTTTTGAAATTTAGAATGGTCGAGTTTCTTGATACATGGACCAACATTGTCGAATTGAAGAAAATCGGTTAAGATTTAGCTATAGCTCCCATACAAAGGGTAAGGGCCGATGTTGAATGTGAACCACACCTAGACGTCAAGTTCCTTCTGCATTTCATTTGACATTTCTCAATTTCAAACTAACTCAATTTGAACCATGGAAAGATACACAATCGTGCAACGCGTTGACGTTTTTTTAAGACTTTTTCGAAAATGGGCTTTCAAATCAAAATGCATTTCGTGCACTTCGTGATGTTTTTTGATCAGCATATCTAAATCTGAATGGATTATCTCCGAATTTGGTAGTGTTCATTCACGTAATAATAAAACTCTCTCGGATGTAAAATACGATTTTTACAGTGCTTACATGTCAAATCAGGTGAAACATATATATCAAAATCTGAAAGGATTTTCCCCGAATTTGGTAGTGTTCATTCATGTAAAAAAAATCTCTCTGCCGAATTTCGTACTTATCGGATATAAAATACGGTTTCTACAGCGCTTATATGTCAAAACGGGGGTAAGATATACATGGGGGCTATATCTTAATCAGAACCGATTTTGACCAATTTCAATAGGGATCTTCCTTGGGCCAATGAAGAGCACTGTGCTAAATTTCATCACAATCGGACCATAAATACGACATGCAATTTGATCACAAGAATACATGGACTGTCAGACGGACATGGCTAAATCGACCCAAAAAGTGATTCTATGTCGATCGGTATAATAAACTATGGTTCTATTTCTTCTCTTTTTGGGCGTTAGAAACAAATGCATAAAGCCATAATACCCTTTACCACAGTGTGGTGTAGGGTATAAACATGAAGAAGGTGATACCAAGATAATATACCACATATGGGTAACTCCTCCAAAAGGTCCACCGTGATCAAAAAAATTAAAGCTATTAAAATCACATTAAGGTAATTTATTATTATACAAAAATATTAAAATTTTAATAAAATGGAGAAATTTCAAATGTAATTACACAATATTTTAAGAAAAAAAAAACAATTACGTATTGGCAAATTGTAGTTTTGGTTCATTTACGCATTTTTATTGCAAATTTTTTTAAAATTAACCTCGTAAATAGAGGCTTATGTAAAAAAAGGCTTATTATAAATAATCGTCCTAAGAGTAATATTAATCTTAAATAAAAGTGTCGAGGCAAAAGGAATGAGAAATAACGGTAATTTTTGGCTTATCTCTGCTACAAATTCTATTGTCACGTTCGACACCGAAAAGAAGCATTAGTTGTCAGTAGACCAGAAATATTCAAAGCAAGTGCATCAAACTATTGGTACAATTATAATTTGTAGAAAATACCAACATTCAAAAAAATCAGTTTAAAAAATTATATAGATTTTTTTTGTATCCGTGTGAAGTTTGTCATGTTCGACACCGTTAGTGAAAAAAAATTAACTTTACGACACACAATTTTATTTCGTCTAGTATTTAAGCTATAATAATTGAGCTAGATGACTGAAATTTGGTATAGAATCTTCTTATAGCTACGGGTAACTTGGGATTGAATGGAGACTATCGGTCCATTTTTTGATATAGCCCCCATATATTGCATCTCCCCGATTTGACTTCTTAACGTCACAGAGACCACAAATGTCAACTGATCGGGCTGAAAATTGGTAACTGGTGTTTATATATATCCGAAATCCTTCACACGAACAATGATAGTCATAGGTCCATGTTTTTATATAGCCCTTATACAAAGGTCCTTCTGGATTTGTCTTCGAAACGGAATAAAAACCTCAAATTTCGACGAATTGGTCTGAAATTTGGTATAATGAGTTTATTTGTACCCGAAACCATTCATATGCGATCCATGGTGGAGGGTATATAAGATTCGACATTACCGAACTTAATCCGTATTTACTTGTTTTATTTAAAAATAGTCATGGAAAAAATGTCAAGTTCGACCTGTCACGTTCGAACCAACTTAAAAATTAAATTTAAAAAAACTACTCAAGATATTTCTATCAAATAAAGAGGATTCAACTACTTCATTATTTTTTAACATTTTAAAATTTCCATCTTTAACATATTCTTTGTAATTTCGCTGTATCTCGTGTTTTTAAAGATGTTCACGAATTTTTTTCGAGTTCGAACCGCTCCTTTTTTTGTCCTTATTTTCTAATCAATACTTCGCCTGAAAAAGACTAAAACGCCAGTGATAGTACTATTAACGAACTATAAGACTATGTAAAAGATGAATCTAAAATATGTTTTATTCTGTCCTTTTTATCACTTTGAAGGTGTACGACGGTCACGTTCGACACCGTGGAATTACCCATATGAACCATCGATATTGATGCAAATGTTGTAACCATATCGCTCACTTACGTTAAGACAGTTATAACTCATAATTGAAAATTTTTAAGGTTATCTTACAGAAATGATTATTTTGCAAATATCCATAAATTAATCTCAACTAATCTCAAAAATCTTGGTGAAATGGTATCGAAAAGTCTGCCATGGTTTGAACCCATCAGTGGCTGTGATTATAACCCATTGTTTTACAGGAAAGGCAAACAAAAGCCTCTGAAATTATTGACAAAATCCGAAGAGTACCAAAAAGATTTTATTAGTCTCGGTGATAATATATCGTCAGAGTCAAAGGATTCGGCATTTTCAACACTGGCGAAAATTTTGTGTGAAGTGTACAATGTTCCTCGCATGAATAATATCAATGATGCACGATTTCACATGTTAACCAAAACATTTAAGCCCAAACGTACTAATGAATCATTCAAAAATTTTTATGCTACGAATCTTCCACCATGTAAATCTGAGTTGGTCGCACATTTATTGCTATCGCTCTATATTACAACAATTTCGAGAAATGCTCATTTGAAAGATCTTATTTCTTTGCGCGTGGTGTGCTGCTGAAAACAAATATTTTATGTAATTTTGAAAAAAAAAAAAAAGTTATTTGTATATTTTTGTAGAAGGAAATTGTCATTTCCCCCAAACTATTATCGATAGAGGGTTAATTTTTGTTTGTTATGTAGGTAGGATAGTACTCTTTGAGAAAGTATTACTGTACTGTTTACACGTGGTTTGTTGTAAGATATTTCCACAGGTACTATATATTTGTCAAATTGGAATTTTAGTGGAATGAAACTTTTTTTCATCAAGAGACCTCTTTAAGCCTATATATACTTTTGTACCTGCCCCGACCAGCCTGTAGAACACTTTTTCAATTTGAATGAAATAACTCGGGAAAAAATTGATTGTTCTTTGTATTTTACCTGTTCATATGACATATTTACCACATTTATGACATCTTAACCCTTTTTTATTTTTTGGGTCGTTTTTTATTTTACCTATGTTTATGCTACTTATGAACAGAGTATGCCACTATACATGTAAGAAGAGGATAACATTCAGTGGTATTCGAATACAAACTCAGTTGCAAAATTATATCCAAGCAGAAACAATCAAATTTTAGAATATTAAAAAATGGAGAACTTCAGATATAAAGAATTATCCGAAGAGTATTTTAGAAACAAAAAGAAGGAAGATATTTTAAGTTACGTTCAAAGCAAAGTAAATTCCTCAAGCATCGAAATACAATTGGAACTGCAAAATATAGTAAATATTTTCATAGCGCTACAAACAAGTTTGATGGAATAAACATACATTTTATAAGACCTTTGCAATATGGTTAGAGGGCGAACTTAGTGTCTAAGTATCTTCAGGAAAATCAAAACAATTGTGGGAGACCACCAAAATCCCTCGGCAACTGTAGCCATAGATCTAAAATGCGGAAACTTAAGGATATCAATGAAGAAGTCGGATGTGAAACTATTACAGAAAGCTTGTTACATCAATTGCGATCACAAAAACAACGCACAAAAGCCGAAATTGTTGAAACAGTTTTAAACGCTAGTCCTCTGAGGATTATTAAGAGTATTCCAACTCCAAGCGATGAAAAACAGTTCTCTAATGAAGAGGCATTAACATTATTTTTGGATTTGAAGTTAACAAAACACCAATATACACAGCTCATGATGCGTGCGATTGAAAAACGCTCAAATCTGTATCCATCATATCATCACATACTTGCTTCTAGAAGGGACAGCTTGCCACCAACGGACCAAAATCACATCGAGTTCGGCAGAGGTAAAACTTCAAAACTTACTTACAATCATTTAAAGGGCATGATTTGAAGAAATATGGGAACTGCAAGTTAACTCTCTTTTCCAAATGGGGATGTGATAGTTCTTCTGGACAAAAACAATACAAGCAATCTGTATGTGAAAATACTTCAGACGCAGATATGCTCATGGTGTCATTTGTGCCATTGCGATTGATAAAGAATTTGGAAGACTGGGAACCTTCGACCAGTACGATGCAGACAAAGGATATTTTGAAAAATCAAACACCATCTTCTACGAAGAACTGCAGACCAATCAAATTTGAATTTAAAAAAGAAACTCATGATACCATTAAAAAAGAAGTCAATGATATAAGAACCCAAATTACAAGACTGTAGCCATTTGAAGTAGAAATTGAAGGCCAGACAATTGATGTTAACTACCACTTAGTGCTAACGATGATAGATGGAACAGTTGGCCAGGCTTTGACTGACACAAAGGCTTCATCCAGCTGCATTATATGCCAATCTACATCAAGCAAATTAAACCAAGTCCCGGAAAAATCGGTAGATAATACTGATGCATATGAATTTGGATTATCGCCACTACCGAGGGAGGGAACCAAACTCACACTAAGCTCGTCCGATAGGAGAACACCACACTTCTACTGAGTGAGTCAAGCGATCTATATATACAAAATCTTTAACAATAATGCATATGGGAATTATAAATGAGTATTTCATACACAATACAATTCCGTTTTTACTTGTTGTGGAACACATACTTAAAATCTGTTATGATTTGGATTTTGGTACTACAGGGTCCATAAGAAACAATGACACCAACAATGATTTAAGAACTTTAAAAAAGGAATATGTTCAGGATGAATTTCGCAAATGTGGGTTGATTATAGACCAACCAAAACAAGGATCAGGCAATACCAATGATGGGAATATAGCAAGAAGATTCTTTTCTGATCCCGAAAAAACATCTAAAATAATTGGTGTTGATAAAAATTTCATTTCAAGATTTAAAACAATTATCGATGTACTTGCGTGCCATTAACAAATTAATGCTAAAAAATGTAATGAATATACCAAGGAAAATGCACGAATATAAAGGGGTTTCCAACAATAGGTGTTATTTTGGTATTCAAAGACAAATGCCATTTTTTTTAGACAAATGATCGGATGTTTATTTCATAATAAATCTTGTTGAAAGTAAACGTTGTCCAGATCAATATCATCCAACTCCGACCATAAAAAATCATTAATCATCTTTCGATAGCGCAATCCATCCGTAACTGTTGATCCTGTTGGTTGTAGTTTCCAAAGACGTTTTATTAGACTAAAATACAAATTACAATAAAAAAAATGACAAACAGAAAAACAAAACAATTCATATTACAAAGCCTACTGCTAACAATATTTTATATAATTAATATAGTTGGATAGATAAAAGTACAAATTCCAAAATACTCCAACAATCTCCGCCTCAATCCAAATATATTATTAAACCAATTTAAAATTAAAAGATCGCAACAATTAAAATGTTTCTCCTTAGATAATGACTTTGTTAGAATATCCGCTGCATTTTCATTTGTAGCCACATATTCAACATCAATTTCCTTGTCTGTGCATTTCTCCCGAATATAATGAAAACGGATGTCAATGTGCTTACTTCTCTTATGAACAGTGGGATTCTTTACCAAAAATTCTGCTCCTTGATTGTCACAGTACATAGTCGTAGGTTCAGTCACGCATTCTCCGAACCCCATTTCTTGAAGAAGACTTCGCTGAAATATTACTTCTTTGGCTCCTTGACATAAAGCCACGTACTCTGCTTCCATTGAACTGAGCGATACAACGTGTTGTTTTTTGGACTCCCATGCTATTAGACCATTACCGAAAAACAATGCACAACCACTATACGACTTTCTATCATTGCAATCGGCGCCCCAATCTGAATCCGTGAAGCAAAATAACCCTTGAATATCATTTGAATATGTAATTTTTCCTATTGGATGACCTTTTAAATATCTGAGAAGGTGTTTCGCTGCTACAAAATGATCTTTATGTGGATGTGAAGAAAACTGAGCAAGACGTGAAACAGCATGTGAAATATCTGGTCTTGAAATAACAGATAAATGCATTAATCCTCCAATTAACGACTGAAAACTTTTAATATCGCACATTTCTTCACAATTTTCTCCATCACATCTTTTAAGAATTGTCCCGCTTGCCAAAGGTGTTGAGGCAGCTTTACAATTAACCATATCCCATTCATCCAATAGCTGTTCCAAATATCGAGTTTGATGAATTGAAATTTTGCCATCATCTTCCCGCTCAATCTCCATTCCTAAATAGAATGAGATTGCACCTCGATCAACAGCTTCCATGTTTTCATTGAGACTGGATATGATTCTACTCATCTCATCATTGGATGAACATGCCAACATTATGTCGTCGACGTAGATGGCAATTATAATTACATTGTCATCAGTACACACAATTATCGGTTTTGCATCGAGTGAATCCAATTTTGTTCAAAATTTCGGCTACTTTGTTATTCCACTCTCTTCCCGCTTGCTTCAAGCCGTAGAGAGAACGTTTTAATTTGCATACCTTATTTGGATATTGCTTGTTTTCAAATACAGGTGGTTGCTTCATGAAAACTTCTTCTTGTAATTCTCCATTCAAATACGCCGAAACAATACCCACGTGATTCACCATCAAATTAAATTTCGCTGCCAGAGCAAGAATCAAGCGAATTGTAGAGTGACGAACAACTGGCGCATATGTTTCTCTGTAGTCTACATTGTATTTTTGTGAACAACCTCGTGCCACAAGCCTAGCCTTAAACTTATCAATGGATCCGTCTGCTTTCCTCTTGATAACAAATACCCATTTGCAACTTATCACATTTTTGGATTTTGGACGGTCCACCAATTCCCACGTCTCATTTTTGATTAATGATTTAAACTCCGCCTGCATAGCCTGCTTCCACCGATCCGCGTTAGCAGAGTTTAATGCATCAGCAATTGTAGCGGGATTATCGACCACGGCGTTTAACATTTCAATTTGAGGTTCGGTAACATATACCTTTCTCGGTCTACCAACCTGACCAGTCCGACAAATTCTTGGTCTACCCCGACAACGTTTACCAGCTACATTAGGAATTTCGTTAAAACTTTCTTGATTATCTGTATTATGTTCGTCGGCCTCAGGACCAGCTTCTGCGCATATATAATCTTGAATTATTGGTTCGATGTCGGCCGAAGAAGATGGAATTTCTTGCGAAGTGCAGCTAGGAATTTCTACGTTATAAAAACTAATTTCTTCGCCCCCTTTTTCAACAATTGTTTTACCAAGTGTATATTCAAAGAATATCACATCTCTGGCTTTATGCACCTTCCGCTGTGTTTTATCAAATAGTCTATAGCCTTTTGTAAACTTCTCGTAACCAACAAAAACCATTTTAACGCCTTTTGGTTCAAATTTGCTCCTATTTTTACTATGTACCATGACAACAGCTTCACAACCAAAAACTTTAAAGTGATTCACCGATGGTTTTCTTCCAACCCACATTTCATAGGGTGTCTTAGCATCCAAAGCTTTCGTTGGCGACCGATTACGAATATATGTTGCGGTGTTTACAGCTTCGGCCCATAAATATTGAGGGGTCTTTGATTGTTCAATCATGCAACGAGCCATTTCAATTTGCGTCCGATTTGCTCGTTCCGCCACGCCGTTCTGCTGCGGGGAATAAGGACAAGATGTTTGATGTACTATACCATTTTCAGTCAGGAACTCGGAAAACGTAGTATTCACATACTCTGACCCATTGTCGCTACGGATACATTTTAAAGTCCGACAAGTTTGTTTTTCTGCTTCCTTCATTTTTTCCAAAGCCTCCGACTTATGTTTCAAAAAATATACAGTCATATATCTTGAATAGTCATCAATAACGGTCATGACATATTTAGCACCACCCAGTGACGCAATGTGCATAGGGCCACATAGATCTGTATGAACGAGCTGCAGTACAGTACATCTGTAGTATAAGTATTTGAATGTTTAGGAAACGTCTTTCTGTGAATCTTGCATACCGCACACGTAGAACATTCGAATTTTTTGGGGAATTTCACATCTAGACCACGCACCATATTCTTCTTGGACAATGTGTTCATATCATTCACATTCAAATGACCGAAGCGAGCATGCCACATTTTAAAATTTTCTTCAGGCTCAACTGAAATTTCATTTGCATTCGCTTGATGTATGTTTTGTTTCAAATTGACATATCGTCCTCTAAATTGGAAGTTAACACAATTTCATTATTTTCTCTTTTAACAATAGCCTTCTTTAATTTAAATTCCACAATGTATCCAGCATTCATAATTTTGCTTACGGACAAAAAATTAGAATGTAATTTCGGTACATACCATACGTTTTTCAATGAAATGTTGCAAGATGTTGAAATAACGCGAACAGTACCAATACCTTCAGCTGTAATGTTGTCTCCGGATGCCAATTGTATGTTTTGAGATTTGCGTTCCAAATTTGAAAAAAAATGATAAATTACAGCACATATGTGAGCTTGCACCACTATCCAGGATCCATCTATTTCGACGAACCTCCTTTGACAACAGCACTCATGGCACACTCATCATCTGATGTTGACTTGCATTGTGGTCGAATATGACCCATTTTGCCGCTCTTCTAACATTTGACATATTTGTCACCATGGACACGAGAGTTCTTCTGATGTCTATTCTTGGAATCCTCATTATTTTTTTTCGGTGATCGAAATTTAGCTGCAAACAGATTTTCTGGAACATCAGTCTCATATTTGACATCCTTCTCACACTTGGCATATTGTCGATCCTCTTCTTCAAGGATTTTCGGTTTCAGCGCCTCAATTCCCGGTAGTTGATCCCGACTTTCAATGGCTATAACGAAATTCTCCATTTGTACTGGCAAACTACTTAAAAGCAATATACTGAGAAAGTCTTCAGGCATTATTACACCAATTTCTTTCAGGTCATCCACCATTGTATAAAATTCATTCAACTGCGCTCCACATTTCTCAGATTCCTTGAACCTGAATCTGACCAATTTCTTAAACAAATTCACCTTCCGTGCGGGGGTATCCCTCAGATATAAACGGCATATTGTATTACAAGCGCTCTTCGCTGTTAAACAATGCTTAATGTGGATAAGCTCCGTAGGTTTCACGCAAAGGATTATACTCGCCAAAGCCTTTTGATCAAGAGTTGAGGAAGGATTCTCACCATTCACCGCATCCCACAGGTCAAGAGTCACAAGCAAGCTTTTCATCTGCACACACCAAATGGCGAAGTTTTCTCCATTAAGCTTCTCAATTTGAGGCATATGCCCGGCCATTGTTCCAATTTAGTTTTTCGGATGAAAAGCACAAATTATTATTATTTTGTTTTTAATTTCAGTCCGACTGAAATCTTCACAATATATTTCCAGTTTTTCACTTTCCAGCGTGTGTCTGGGCCCATAACCAATGTTGGTTGTAGTTTCCAAAGACGTTCTATTAGACTAAAATACAAATTACAATAAAAAAAATGACAAACAGAAAAACAAAACAATTCATATTACAAAGCCTACTGCTAACAATATTTTATATAATTAATATAGTTGGATAGATAAAAGTACAAATTCCAAAATACTCCAACAGATCCAACCTCATTTTCGAAAAAGTAAGGTCCAACGACCACGCCGGACCATAAACCGCACCAAACAGTCACACGTTGAGGATGGAGAGGCTTCTCAACAATAACTCTTGAGTTTTCCGAGCCCCAGATGCGACTATTCATGGAGAAATAGGTCTGCACATGTTCACAAAATTCTTTATCATGGAAGAGATGTCATTAAGCATCATTAGGTACCAATCGGAGATCTATCAGAGGAAGCCCAGGAAAACAGAAATAAGGATTACAGGTTTTATAGAGAGCACAATACCAGAAAAATATCTCGAAATTGTACAAACGAGGATCTATTTAATATTTTGTTGCCAACGTCAGATCCCCTCATCTCCAGCATTCGAAATCAATGGAAAGTAGACCACCGGGACTTAGATGAAGATGCAAGAGCGTTGCTAGAGGACAGAAATAATACGGAACAATATATGGAATATTTGCAGCCAATTTTTAACTGAACGAATGAAAATTATAATTTACTGTTTTTGCTAAATATATAAGTAAAAACTATACGCTTTCCCTTAATGTTGTTCAAATACAAAGTATAAAAAAAGTTTGCCATGCAAGGTGTTTTTTAAATATCGAGGAATTTTTTTTTTTCGAAAAAATTTTTTTTTTTTTTAGTTTTGCAACATTTATTATTAAAATGGTTAATTTATCAACGTATGACATTCTTTTAATAAATAAAGAAGATGAAAACAAAACCCCACATTTTCATGCTTAATATTAAAATATTCAAAAGTTCAACTTTGACCTTGAATTTCTCAACAACTGCTGACTAAAGTGAGATTTATTGCACAAATTTTTAGCGAGAGTGACGTAAGTTATTGTATATGTTTCTGGTGGCAGTCTACGTGATTGGTCCAAAAATGGGCGGGGTCGGACTAATGGGCGTGGCCCCGCCCATATAAGCCAAATTTTGAAATTGAGATGTCTTCCACAATTTGTTAGCGAGAATGCTGTAAGTTTGTGTATATGTATCTGGTGGCAGTCTACGTGATCGGTCTAAAAATGGGCTGGATCGGACCAATGGGCGTGGGCCCGACCATGTAAGCCAAATTTTCAAATTGAGATTTCTTTATCAATTTCTTAGTGAGAGTGGTGTAACTTTGTGTGTATGTATCTGGTGACAGGCTACGTTATTGGTCTAAAAATGGGCGAGATCGGACCAAAGGGCGTTTCCCCGCCCATATGACAAATGTTTTGAAATTGTAATATCTTGAACAATTTGTTAGCGAGAGTGTTCGAGAACACACTGTTCGTGACTCAACACAAAGTGGGAGATATCGGATAGAGTGCGTGTACCCATACGACTACATTTTTGAAAACGAACTATCTGAAAAAACATTACACCAATCGTCTTAGAATTTACACGAGAGTATTTCACTGCAATATTGGACAGGTGGGCGTGGCCCTTTCTACCATGACTCCATTATTGAAAACAAAATATTTTCAGAACCATTTGGTTTGGACAGAAATATTCAGCACCCAAACAATAAATGGGCAATAGTAGAACATTGGCCGTGTTTGACAGCAATATGTATATATGAAAACAAAATATCTGGAGAACCGTTGAACCAACCGTCATGGTATGTGGTATGGTTATATTAGACAGAACTATTAGTAATTGAGATAAATTATTTGGGCAAGGTTATCACATTTTTATCTGTGGTTATTGGGAGTCCTATACAAAACACATGATATCTTCCTATTTCACTAAACTGAAATTTGGGGCAACGAAGTGGACCGAGTCCAGCTTTAAAAATAAAACACATAAGTAATTTAAGTTTAATTAACATAATTACTGCATTCGGTGATCGAGTTTTACCACCCGATTTAGGGTACTTGAATTTTCGATGTACCAAGTGGGCGTGGCCCCGCCCATATAAGCCAAATTTTGAAATTGATATATCTTGCACAATTTGTTAGCTAGACTGCTGTAATGTTGTACATATATATTTTTTAGCGAGAGTGCTGTAATTTTTTGCATATGTATTTGGTGGTAGTCTACGTGATTGGCCCAAAAATGGGCGGAAACGGACTAATGGGCGTGGCACCGCCCATATAAGCCAAATTTTGAAATTGTGATATCTTGCACAATTTGATAGAGAGAGTGCTGTAATTTTGTGCATATTTATCTGGTGGTAGTCTACGTGATTGGTCCAAAGATGGATCAATGGGCGTGGCCCCGCCCATATAAGCCAAATTTTTAAATTTAGATATTTTGCACAGTCTGTGCAATTTTAAAATAGCACAGATTGATAGTAAGAGTCCTGTATATTGTGTATATTTGTATATATCTGCGATCAGTCAAAGTGGTTGGCTCAAAAATGTGCGGGATTAGACCAATAGGCGAGAGTGCTGTAATTTTGTGTACATAATCGTTGCTGATCAGTCGTAGTGAACGGACGTGTTTAGCACAGAGCTCACAACAGGTGGTACGGTGAGGGGAAAACGTCATGTCCGACCGTCAAAACGGAAGCACAATAAGCACCGGATAGCGCTCAGAGTTTTTTACGAACTTGGAGGCTGTTGAGGTTTCGGCTCTTACCGAAAAACAAAAAGAGTCACTTACCTGGACTAAAGGCGTCGTAGACGCTTCTAAGGCCAATCAGCCGGCTGCAAGAGCCACAAATTCAGCTATGTTAATGGCTAATAAAGTTAAAAGAATCAGATCACCTGATGAACCCCTGTCTTCGAAAAAGGCAAGAGGCCCTAATGTCACCATCAACAGGACACTCACCAAACCCTTCAATGAAGTGGCGAAGGAGAGCCTAGTGATGGCTGTTAAAGACAGAAGTAGTGAGGATGGATCCATCCTCAAGGACAAATGGAGCCATGTGCAATCCGCCATTATGGCTTATTACCTCGATGTCCGAAGAGAAATGTCGGGCAAACCACCAGTCTGCAACGACGCAGGATGGTATCAGGGGAGAGTAAAGCTCTTATATTTCGGTGATGCCAGTTCAGTAGATCTGTATAAGGCTGCTCTTAGTCGACCGGGTGAGGTGTGGCCGGGTTCCCAGTTGGATGTTGTGGAAAAAACAACATCCCTAGTCACCCTGGAGCCATCACCTGGGTTACAGAAGAGCCCTCCAGCTCGGATGACATATTAGAGATAATAAAAGATTCCACTCCTGGTCTGCCGACCCATAATTGGAGAATTAGCAAGGTGGGTGAGGCGGATGGTAAACAGCGAAAGGTCAATTTGATCCTTAATTCTGAATCCACCTCCCATATACAAAGTCCAAGTGCAACCCTGCAATATGGTTTCGAGACTATAGTCTTGAAGGTATACAAGCAGCATATATAGCTGGTTGATACAAGGCTTTCTGGAAATGCGGAGATCCACACGACCATTATTTCTGGTGACTCTAACAGAAGATCTCTAACGTCATTCTCTGAGGATGAAAACATTACTTCGGATACTGAGGGGCTGAGGGAAGTCTCCGGACTCTTTGACGCATCTGGCGGGGACATGCTCCCCGATGATACGGACGAAGAGTTCGATAACACCCTTGTCGGGGTGGATGTCAATCTGTCGATTACCAATGATGGTAAGAATTCTACAGATTAACCTCCATCACGCTGAAGCAGCCTAAGCGGCTCTATTGCTGCGCCTGTCCACAGGTGCAGTAGACATCGTCCTGATCCAGGAGCCATATGTAGTAGGAGGACGGGTGTGTGGTATCAAGACACCAAACTTTAAACTGCTTGTGGACAACTGTGTAGACCCTCCAAGAACCTGCATTTTGGCCAGAAAAGATCTAAGTATTTTTCTCCTGACTAATTTAAGTGGTAAAGACCAACCAGCTGCTAGTCTGGAGATTGGTAATCGCATATACTGGGTTGTCTCCAGTTACTTTCCTTATGAAGCTGCAATACCGACAGCTCTCTTCAGGGAAGTAGTAGAAGAAGCAACGTCTGACGACCTGGAGCTGATTATTGGCGCAGACACGAACGCTCATCTTATTACCTGGGGTAGTACAGATATAAACAATAGGTGTGATTCGCTTCTTGACTTTATTCTAACTACCAACCTAACTATTTGTAACATTGGCAATAAACCGACCTTAACGTTTGCTACTGACCGGGTGTCAGACAAAATTATTGGGTGGAATGTACTGGACGACCACTCATTCTCAGATCACCATTATATAGAGTTCAAACTCGCCGAAAAAGCACCTTAACCTGCTGTCCACAGAAATGTGAGGAAGACAAAGTGGCACCTGTATGAGAAGAATTTTAAAAAGGTCCTCAACTCTAAACTTCTTTATGAACCGAATGACAAAGCCGGTCTGGATAATCTGGTCGAGCATATCACCACATCATTCAATAGTTCCCTTGAAGAAGCCTGTCCAAAAACAAGGTACAAGGGTAAAACTAAACCTCAATGGTGGACTTCTGAGCTAACGACAAAGAAAAAGACCTGCAACAAGCTATTCAACAAGGCGAAATCTACTGGAGCCTTTAATGATTGGGATGCATATAGAGGGCAACTCAAGATCTATACGGAGGAGCTTAGGAAGGCGCAAAGACGCTCTTGGTATTCCTTCTGAGGCGAAGTGGAAAAGGTCTCCGACGCCGCAAGGCTGAGGAAGGTACTATCCACTTCTCCTTGTACAGTGGGGTATTTGTAGGATGAGGCATACAACTGGACAAAAAACAGCGAGCAATCGCTATGTGTACTGCTCGACACACATTTCCCGGGGAACTCATCAACAGAGCCCGACGATCAACACGACCAACAAGAGTGCGAGAGGACTGCGAGCGTCGCTAGCTTGTTGACTGAGAGATCTAGAATAAGCTGGGCTATAAACAGCTTTGAGCCCTTCAAGTCACTTGGACCAGAAATACAGAAAATGTTAAAGTACATTATCCTCTGGCTGCAGAAAATTTATGTAGGCTGTATTAGGCTTTCATACATCCCGAATCGATGGAGGGATACCACAGTGGTATTCATACCCAAAGCGATGGAAGATATCGCACACTAGGCCAAAAGACTTCAGACCAATTAGCCTATACTCTTTCCTATTGAAAAGTCGGGAAATACTTTTAGATTACTTCATTAGGCACACCCTGGATATAAAACTCCTTTCGGGGAACCAACATGGTTACAATAAGGGAAAGTCTACAGAATCAGCCCTTCACGAACTTGTGAGCACTATGGAATCGTCCCTACATTTCAAAGAATTCCCCATGGTGGCGCTTCTTGACATAGAAGGGGCTTTTAACAACATACACCCAGATGCGGTAATCGCGGCATTGTCACATCTAAAGGTGAACTCTAGCTTGATTACACTAATTCAAAGACAGAAGACGCATAACAGCATGTCTTGGGTCCAAAACTCTATCAAGGTTTGTAAACAGAGGGACACCACAAGCAGGAGTACTGTCTCCACTAATTTGGAACCTGGCGGTGAATGAAATCCTGATAGATCTACAACGTTGTGGCGGCAAGTCGTGGCATATGCGGACGACCTGGCAATCGCAGTGAGTGGCAAATTCGGAAACATCCTCCGAGATATTCTACAGGTGGCTCTGAACAAGCTAACCTAAACAAGACAGAATTGGTTCTCTTTACTAGGATGAATAAGGTCCCTCATGTGGACCCTCCTCCTCGGATAAATGCAACAGATCTAGTCTCAGGGTATTATAACTTTGTGCATTTGTTTGTAACACCCAAAAGGAGAGAAAATAGACCCATCGTTTATTATACCGATCGACTTAGAATCACTTTCTGAGTTGATTTAGCTATGTCCGTCTGTCCGTCTGTGCATGTATTCTTGTAATCAAAGTACAGGTCACAATTATGGTCCGATCTCTACGAAACTTTACACATATCATTTGTTTGGCCCAAGGACGATTCCTATTAAATTTGGTTAAAATCGGTTCAGATTTAGATATAGCCCCCATATATATGTTAGCCCCGATTTGACATGTAAGCGCTGTAAAAACTTTATTTTATATCCGATCAGTATGAAATTCGGCAGAAAGAGGTCTCTTATTACATGAAGGAATACTGCCAAATTTGGAGAAAATCAGTTCAGATTTAGATATAGCCCCCATATATATGTTACCCCCGATTTGATATGTAAGCGCTGTAAAAACTGCATTTTATATCCGATAAGTATGAAATTCGTCAGAAAAAGGTTTCCTATTATACGAATGAACACTTTTAAATTTGGAAGAAATCGGTTCAGATTTAGATATAGCCCCCATATATATGTAACCCCCGATTTGACATGTAAGCGCTGTAGAAACTGTATTTTATATCCGATCAGTGCGAAATTCGGCAAAAAGAGGTCTCTTATTACATGAAGGAATACTGCCAAATTTGGAGAAAATCAGTTCAGATTTAGATATAGCCCCCATATATATGTTACCCCCGATTTGATATGTAAGCGCTGTAAAAACTGCATTTTATATCCGATAAGTATGAAATTCGTCAGAAAAAGGTTTCCTATTATACGAATGAACACTTTTAAATTTGGAAGAAATCGGTTCAGATTTAGATATAGCCCCCATATATAAGTTACCCCGATTTGACATGTAAGCCCTGAAAAAATGTTATTTTATATCCGATCAGTGACTGTATTTTATATCCGATTAGAACAAAATTCGACAGAAAGAGGTCTGTTTACATGAATGAGTATTCAGGGAAATCGGTTCAGATTTATATATAACCTCCATATATATGTTCCTCCTGATTTGGCATTACTTCCGATCATTTAAATTTTCCAGAAAGATGTTTCTTAATTTAGGAACGAATATTGCTAAATTTAGCGATTATCGGTTTAGAATTAGATAATATGTTCCTACCCATTTACCAATTATTCCAAATAATTATCGCAATGACCCTTATCGCATTGTTAGGGAGGTGTAGGGTATTACATACTCGGCCCCCTCCCGACTTTCTGCCTTTCCTTACTGGTTTTGGATAGGAAACTGTCATTCAAACTAAACGTACTGGAACGTGTAAAGAAGGCCAACATCGCCCTATATTCCTGCAGGAAGGCTGAAGAGTCGCGGTGGGGCCTCTCTCCTAAAATTGGCCATTGGATATATATAGCAGTGGTTCGTCCAATACTGTTATACGGCATTGTGGTCAGAGAATGAAGCCGAGCCAAAATTGGCGGCGGCGGCTGCCATTGAAAATTATAGATCGGCGGCGGCGGCTAGGCGGCTAAGCCGACATAAAATTGACATACGGCGGCTCTATGATAGATATTTTAACATTTAAAATAATAGTTGACAAGTTAAGCTCTGGTATTTATTCCTAAATAATCAGGCATGTCACAGGTTTTGTACGAAATTGATTCGTTTTTCAAAATCGTATCGTTTTAGTTTTGCTTCTACAGCTCTTGTACGTTTTCATGAAATCGAAGAAAATGAAAACCGAAAAACACTATCAAAAATATGGCAGAATAGAAATCAGAAACAGCTGATTCAGCCACCGCCGTCAGCAATATTGTTTCGACTGATTGGCGGTCGATTCCGTCTACAGGACGTTAAAGCCAAAAATAAACAAAAGAAAACAATGCCTGGAATTTCAATTGCTGCAGTTGCTGCATTGATGGAAGAAGAGAGAAATATACATTCTGAAACAAAATTACACCGCAGAAGTTTGCGAGATGCATCAGATCCATTGTCCCAAACAAATGGAGTGTAAGTAAATAAGTATATCCATTTAATTGTATATTCGCTTCATTTTTGTTTAGTTTAATAAGCTTTCGTTACGTTTGAATAAAGAGGCATTTTTAATGGTACTGGAAAAAATTGAACCGTTCCTGAAGAGCTCCACAATACCGGGAATTATTCAATTGGCAACAATTCTTCGTTTTCTTGCTACAGGATCGTACCAAGGTGTTATAGCCAAGGACGTAGAGCTAAGTATGGGAAGAAGCATCGTTTCAGTTATTCTATGGAGAGTTATGAATGCTCTCGAGAGTAATTTCATAAAACTAAGAATGACGCCTGAAGAGAAGACGAACTCAAAATTGCACTTCTTTTCAAAATACCAGATACCCGGCATAATTGGATGCATAGACGGTAGTCACATAAAAATTTCGAAACCCACAGAAGATGAGTCTCTCTATTACAATAGGAAAGGAACATATAGCTTAAACGCAATGATCGTAAGTAATAGCTATTTTCAAAGAAATGAATTAGATATGTGATTACATGTTTTTAGATATGTGATTACAACATGAAAGTAAGAGCTGTGGATGCTTGCAGGCCTGGGTCTTGTCACGACGCATTTATTTGGGGCTTAAGTGGAGCAAGAAAGTATTTTTTAAATGAATACAGAAATGGTGATACGAATTCTCGTCTATTGGGTGATTCTGGCTATGGATTAGAACCGTTCTTAATTACGCCATACAAAGATGTAACCGTCGGAACTATGCAGCACAAATTTAACAAAAAACATACATCAGCTCGTAACATTGTAGAGCGTGTAATTAGCGTAATAAAAAGCCGTTTCAGATGTTTACTGGTAACATTGGTCTATAGCACGAAAAAGGTTATTAAATTAATTATCGTGTGCTGTGCATTGCATAACATCTGCAGAGAATACAACGTTGAACTTGAGGAAACCTATATTTTGAACATCAATGAGTAAATCGAAGTAATGAATGAAATTGATTATGACGTGGGAGATACTTCTCAAAGAAGTCTGTTCAACGCAGGTACTCTTATAAGAGACAGTATAGCAAACCAAATTAATTTCTAAAATAAATTTTATTTGTTTAAGTAAAAAGTAAAAAAAAAACATGAATTCAATAAGTTTCTTATAATGTCTAACTGTCTAACCGTATTTAATACGAAAAAGGCACATTAATAAATGAAATCAAAAAAATTTCTAAGTTTTTTTTGGTTTTATTTGCAATTTTTGGATTTCTCCTTTTCAATGCTCAGTCTTAGTTCCTCGATTTCAATTAGCTTTAGCTTCATTTCAGTTTTCTCGCAAAAACTTTTTGGTACCGCTAGGTTGTGTAGCTGATCATTTTCAGCTTTTTTCCAAAATATTACATAGCCTATCCTTAGGTTGTGTAGCTGATCATTTTCAGCTTTTTTTTCCAAAATATTACATAGCCTATCCAGTTTGTCATTCATAATTTTGGATTCATTTTTGTGTTCCTCCAGATGTCTGCAAATATTTTCTAAATATTTATTTTCTGAAGTCGTCCTTTTGGACGCAAACCGGTTGCGTCCTTTTGGAGTGCTTGTAGTTTTTGGGACAATGTAAAGGTTGCGTTCTTTTGGAGTGCTTGTAGTTTTTGGGACAATGTTTGAAGATGGAGTACATGGTCTGCTTCTTTTTGGACTTGGCTGACGCGAGGTGACAGAGTTTGATGAATTTGTAAGAGGCTCTCTAGAGCGTGGGTTGCTAGATTTAGCTCTTTTAGAATCGAAAGTGAGTGGGGATCTTGTTCTTCGTCTTTTTGAATGAGTTATAGTGCCAGAGTTTGCTTGTTTTGGTGTTGACGCAGAAAAATCTATTTCTTCATTCTCTTTATCACTATCTGATACTCCATCATTCGAATTACAAAGCATATTCATACTTTGTTCGAAATCCAGCTCGCCAAAAGCTTCTTCCACCATCGATCCCGTCCACAGGAGTGTAAAAGGCACAAATTCTGGCGATTGTTTCCTCCTGATCAGACAAAACATACTGATTATATTCTCCACCACCAGTTTTTTTCTCTCTCTTGTTGTGATACATCCCTTTCTTTACATTAGCCTTCCAATCCGCCCAGTTTTTTTCCATTCACAAAGACTTTTTGTTGGTGGTCCGGCACAATTTAATTGGTTTGACAATTCTTTCCACAAAGACTCCACAACCACCTTGGCTCCTTTAACATACGCCCTGGCCATGTCTTGGTGGCATTCCATAAAATTGACCAAAATCTTGGCTTGATTACTGTTTCTGTGTTTGCCCCTTTAAATATATAACAATTATTATTATTAATTATGTTTAACATTAAAATAAAAACTTACATTTCATTGGTCGAATCTTCTTTTTTGATTTTTGTTTCGATTTTTAGTTTCAGGGTTGCATTTTCTCTTATTTTTTATTTTTTGTTTGTTTTATGGTTGCTTTAGAGTGTATAGCACTTCGAAGAACAAAAGTATTAAAATTTTCGTACGAAAAGTTTATTTTTGATTGAAATTAATACAAGTATTATTCATACTTAATCCTTAGTTGATTTTTCAACTTTTCTGGAGTTTAAATTACTAAAAACATAAATTTCACTTCAGATTTTGTGAACGTTTTAAACCGAATTTTTTTTTCGTTTACGTTTTCTGTAGAAGCTAAAAACGTTTTCGATTTCAAAAACGTAAATTCTTGTACGATTTTGCACTCTGTGACATGCCTGAATAGGTGTTTTTAAGTTAATTGTAAATATTGTGAGGTGAAAAAATCATCGATTCCATGCCGCTAGGCGGCTCTATGATATACTCTATTTTCAAAGTATGCTAAAGCTATGTATAGACGATTGTCAGATCGGACAACTTTATTAACCCGGTTAAAGTGCCGCAAATGTACGGACAATGACAGATTGTTAGGCAAAGGTGAAGACGATTGCAAGAAACCCTTACAATTTCATATATTTAAAATATATTCTATAAATATTTATATGCAGGATTGCCAATAAAAATATCTTATAGACAGTGGCCAATAAAATGTTTTTCTGACAATGGCGCCATTCGTCTATACATAGCTGAAGTCGAAACAGGTTGTTTCCAGGAGAGGTGAATCGACGTGTTAGTGAAATTTTAAATTTGTGTGGAATCACCTTGTGGTTTAAATAGAATGACCTCTACTATTTTGAGCTTAACTTGATTGATTCTTTAGAATGGAGGTATTTATACTATTCTTTAATACTCTATTGATTTTTTTCCAAAAATATTTGTATCTCTATATCTACATAATCTAATAATAAATAAAATTTTATTATTTCCTTTAAAAAAGAATTTTTATTATTATTTTTCTATTACTATCAATATTATGATTTTTAAGACATGTTAAGCTCCCGCTTGTGACAATAAACGCATCAAAACGAAAATCACTCATTTCCATATCGTCCACCTAATAAATGAATAGCGTATAATTCATTTGTCGTTTCGAGAAAATCATATTTGAAGTTTTTGTGAAATTGAATCTCGATATTATTATTTTTTAGCGAACAATTTCAAACACCCAATAACCCAATTTGTGGAAATAGAATTTCACCAGATATGGATCCAATTGCGTAGATTCTTAGAATGCAATAAAAAAATAATAGTGTACATGCGTACACATTATTCTTCTATTAAGGGGACGATATATCTGCTATATAGCTATTTGCTTATCAAAAATGTTAATTGTATATATCCATATTTTAAAGTTTTTCTATGGAACGGCGGCTGGGTTTCAGCCGATTTTAGCCGCAAAGATCGGCGGCGGCTCCGGCTGGTGAAAAAAGGTCGGCGGCGGCTAAAATCGGCGGCTCGGCTCGGCGGCTTCATACTCTGATTGTGGTATGGTGGACGGCAACTGACAAACTAACCATCACAAACCTGCTATCAAGTGTTCAGAGAACTGCCTGCCTGTGCATAAGCGGAGCGTTAAGGACTACTGCGACTGAGTCTCTACAAGCCCTTCTCCATATACTGCCGATTAATGTTGTAGCGAGAGAAGTTGCAACCAAAGCGGCACTAAGATTAAACTGCTTATCAATGTGGAGCTACAAGAACTACGGTCACATGAGGATATCAAAGTGTAGTGCTATGGTAACCGACCGAGTGGAGTATATATCAACGGTGCGCACCTTTGAGATGGACTACATCACTATGATATCAGCCAGGGATGAATAGGATGGCAGAATACCCGGAAATAGAAACCATCTCCACTTCTATACGGATGGTTCGAAGCTTGATGAAAAGGTTGGCTTCGGAGTACACTGTGAAGAACCTAATTTGGATATAGCTCACAGACTACCAGATACCTGCAGTGTCTATCAAGCTGAAATAATGGCAATATGGGAAGTCGCCAAGTGGCTGAGTCGGAACATAGTAACCAACACTGGCGTTGTCATTTACTCGGACAGCCAGGCTGCCATCAATTCTCTGGAGGCCACATCAATAAATTCACAAATAGCCCTCGACTGCCGCAGATCTTTTAACGAGATGGCTGAGCAGTTTAATATACACCTCATATGGGTGCCTGGGAATAGGGATATCCCGGGGAACTACAAAGCCGATGAACTTGCTGGGAAAGGGACTTTGCATATATTGGTGCGCCACTATCCACGTGTAAGCTTTGGCTTACGAAAGAGGCAATCAGGCAGTCCAACGAAAGATGGACACAAATCGGCACCTGTAGGGTAGCTAGACAAATCTGGCCTTTTCCAGTACCAATATTCGTGGTATCGATACATTTGTATATCAAACAGGTTGGTTTCGATGAAGGGCATTTTTAGCCCGTGGTACCACTAGGGACCTAAACTGGTCTATGTGAGCTGAAAAAAAAGAAAACGGCTGCCACCCTAACCTAACTTCAAAAAAAGGGAGGAATCGGATTAGTGGGTGTGGCCAAAGTGGACGTAGCATTAGTTAAACATTTGTTATCTCAGAAACTATTGACCGTAGGTGAACGAAATTTGGATTGTAAGTTATTGGAGTCAATATGAGTAACTTCACCAAAAGCGGGCGTGGCATTATATAAAATTCGAATATCTCTGAATATATTGTTCGTAGAAGAACGAAATTTGAAA
The DNA here is from genome assembly GCA_963930755.1 of Eudasyphora cyanicolor. Lineage (NCBI taxonomy): Eukaryota > Metazoa > Arthropoda > Insecta > Diptera > Muscidae > Eudasyphora > Eudasyphora cyanicolor. Next base: position 101,767,665 of record OZ005737.1, read on the forward strand.
CACACGTTAGTGGGGTTATTATCTAAAACTTTAACAAAAATGGGAAGGATCGGATCAGTGGGTGTGGCAAAAGTGGGCGTAGCATTAGTCAAACGTTTATTATCTCAGAAACTATTGACCCTAGAAGAACGAGATTTAGATTTTAAGTTGTTGGAATCAATATTTGGTACATTCACCAAAAGTGGGCGAGATGCAATAAGTGCGCGTGGCATTATATAAAATTCTAATAACTCAGAATGTGTTGATGGTAGGAGAACGAAATTTGGAACACACTTTAGTGGAGTAATTATCTAAATCTTCAGCAGAAATTGTCGGAATAGGATTAGTGGGTGTGGCAAAAGTAAGAGTAGCATAAGTTAAGCATGTATTATCTCTGAAACTATTGCCAGTAGAAGAAAGAAATTTCGATCAATAAATTAAGTTGGCTGTGTGCACAAAAACACTAATCTAAAATAATTTATTGTTATCGCGGCGATCATGTCAAACAATGAGTGCTGTAATTTTGTTCACATGTATCTGGTGGTAGTCTGCGTGATTGGTCCAAAAATGGGCGGGATCAGACCAATAGGCGTGGCCCCGCCCATATAAGTCAAATTATGAAATTGAGATTTCTTGCACAAATTGTTATCGAAAGTACTGTAATTTTGTGCATATGTATCTGGTGATAGTCTACATGAATGGTCCATAAAGGGGCGGGATTGGATCAATGGTCGTGGCCCTGCCAATATAAAGCAAATTTTTAAATTCAAATATCCTGAACAATTTGTTAGCGAGAGTGCTGTACTTTTGTGTATATACATTTGATGGCAGTCTACGTAATTGGCCCAAAAATGGGCTGGATCGGAAATCTGAAATCTGGGGCAACGAAGTGGAACGGGTCCAGCTAGTCGGCCTTTCTAGGCACCCTAACATATCTTTCCAGTACCAATATTCGTGCTATCGATACATTTGTATATCAAACAGGTTGGTTTCGATGAAGGGCTAAACTGGTCTATGTGAGCTGAAAAAAAAAACAGAAAACGGCTGCCACCCTAACCTAAACCTAAACCTTGTGTACATGTATTTGGTGACAGTCTACGTGATTGATCCAAAAATTGACGGGATCGGAAATCTGGGGCAACGAAGTGGAAACCTATATATATAAAAATGGAAAAATGTTTGCATGTTTGTATGCTACAGACTCTGAAACCACTGGACCGATTTTTTTTTCTTTTGTTTGAAAGGTTATGGGTCCAGCTAGTGTATTCATATTAAGCACTTTTTTACGATGTTAGGCCTCGAAATGTGATTTTTTCAGATCGGCCTTAACTCTAGATGTACATCTAGCGGCAGTCTCAAGATGTGTGGAAGCATTGATCACTTATTAAGAACGCCACCAAAAACTCCAATCTTCAAGGCAAATGATGCAATGGTTATCCAGATTTCGTATTAGTATTGGATTTATATGGGTTACGCACTTGTTAATCCCATAGAGTAATCGAAATATTATATTTTTGTGTGGAGGCACCCGTGACAATCGAAAGATCTGTTCTCTAGTTATGAGTTATGCTGGCCATACCACGCCTCTTTGCACAATACAAAATTTTTCTCCATAATGTCCTTCCTTGGCTCAATACGAATTCGCAAAGCCCAAAATCGTGAAAATCGAAAGATTCGTTCTCGAGTTATGAGCTTATGTGGGCAATTCCACGCCCGATTGAAATACGAATTCATCAAGCCCAAAATTATGAAAATTGAATGTTCTCGAGTTATGAGAGTGTAGTGACGGTGCCGCCCTCCTTTGACCAATCTGATAATGTCCTCCTCTATATCTTTTCTTGGGGCGATATATAGAAAATTGTGAAAATTGAACGGTCCGTTCTCTAATTATGTGGTTATGCGTACGGTGATATGCCTCCTTGACCTTGTCACGCCTCCTGCACCAGTCATAAATCACGATGGTTTCCATCCTGGGACAAGTACGAATTGATCAACCCAAAATTCATGAAAATTCGATGATCTGCTCTCGACTTATGACGTTTTGTGTGGTCAGATCCATGACCTTTTGACCAATTCTAAATTTTCTTCCATAGTATCCGTCCTGTACCAATACGGATCCACTAAGAACAAAATTGTGAAAATCAAACCATCCGTTCTAGACCTATAAGAGGGTTCCACGCCCCTTTGACCAATACTTAATTTCCCTCTATAGTGTTCTTCCTTAGGTCGATAAGAATACACTAAGCCCAAAATATTGAAAATCTAACGATCCGTTCTCGTGCTATAACGTTTTGTTGGCAAGCTCAAATCTAACGATGCATTTTCGAGCTATGGGATTGTGCTTACCCCCGAACCCTTTTTGACCAATTTTAAATATTCCTCCATAGTGCTCTTACTTAGGCCAATACGAATCCATTAATCCCAAAATTGTGAAAATCAAACAATCCGTTCTATATAATGCTATAATGCTGTGCTGGCTGTGTCGCGCCAATTCTGTCACTTCCATATCATTTCATTTCACCAATAATGTCACTTCTGAAGCAACTATGTACTCGTACCCTTCAAATCCAAAATCTTCAAAATCGAACGATGTATTTCCGAGCTATGAGATTGTGTTAACCGCACGAAGCTTCTTTGGCCAATTGTAAATGTTCCTGCATAGTGCTCTTCCTTAAGCCAATACGAATCCATTAAACCAAGCTTGTGAAAATCAAGCAATACGTTCTCGAGCCATAACGCTGTAGAGGCTGTGTCGCGCCCGTTTGACCAATGCTAAATTTCCCTGTGCAATGTGCTTCTTTAGGCCAACACGAATGCATTAAGCCCAAAATTTTCGTAGTTTTGTTGGCAGTTTCGCGCCTCCTTGACCAATCCTAAATTTTCTTTCACAGTGTCACTACGAACTCATCAAGACCAATATCATTAACATCGAGCGATGCGTACGGTGTGACTGTTTGGTGCGCTTTATGGTACGGCGGGGTCATTGGACCTTACTTTTTCGAAAATGAGGTTGGATCAACAATTACGGTGAATGGATTGCGCTATCGAGAGATGATTATGATTTTATATGGTCGGAGTTGGGTGGTATTGATCTGGACAACATTTACTTTCGTGTTATCTCTCGAAGAGGTGATCACAATTGACCACCGAGATCTTGTGATTTAACACCTTGCGACTTCTTCCTTTGGGGCCACGTGAAAGATAAGGCCCAGCGTCGTTTCAAAACCTCAAAGATAGAATTCGTGAGGCTATCGAGGACGCAGGGCAGCCACTGTGCGATTTGGTTATGGAAAATTTCATGAAAATGATATGGTCCTGTTGTTTTTATACCCTCCACCATAGGATGGGCTGAAAATTCATTTTGTCACTCCGTTTGTAACACCTATAAATATTGATCTGAGACCCCATGAAGTATATATGTATATTCTTAATCGTCGTAAAATTCTAAGACGATTTAGCCATGTCCGTCCGTCTATTGTAATCACGCTACAATCTATAATACTTGAGCTAGGTGGCTGAAATTTAGTACAGACTCTGCTGTTATATTAGAAAACTAGCTGTCCCGGCGAACTTCGTTCCGCCCAAATGTGTTTGCTGTTATTCTGTCAATTCAAATTATTTCCAATGTTTTGTATTGTATTAAATACAATGAGAATAACTGAAGTATAAGTATAATAATGTCGATGTACATCTAGCGGCAGTCTCAAGATGTATGGAAGCATTGATCACTTATTAAGAACGCCACCAAAAACTCCAATCTTCAAGGCAAATGATGCAATGGTTATCCAGATTTCGTATTAGTATTGGATTTATATGGGTTACGCACTTGTTAATCCCATAGAGTAATCGAAATATTATATTTTTGTGTGGAGGCACCCGTGACAATCGAAAGATCTGTTCTCTAGTTATGAGTTATGCTGGCCATACCACGCCTCTTTGCACAATACAAAATTTTTCTCCATAATGTCCTTCCTTGGCTCAATACGAATTCGCAAAGCCCAAAATCGTGAAAATCGAAAGATTCGTTCTCGAGTTATGAGCTTATGTGGGCAATTCCACGCCCGATTGAAATACGAATTCATCAAGCCCAAAATTATGAAAATTGAATGTTCTCGAGTTATGAGAGTGTAGTGACGGTGCCGCCCTCCTTTGACCAATCTGATAATGTCCTCCTCTATATCTTTTCTTGGGGCGATATATAGAAAATTGTGAAAATTGAACGGTCCGTTCTCTAATTATGTGGTTATGCGTACGGTGATATGCCTCCTTGACCTTGTCACGCCTCCTGCACCAGTCATAAATCACGATGGTTTCCATCCTGGGACAAGTACGAATTGATCAACCCAAAATTCATGAAAATTCGATGATCTGCTCTCGACTTATGACGTTTTGTGTGGTCAGATCCATGACCTTTTGACCAATTCTAAATTTTCTTCCATAGTATCCGTCCTGTACCAATACGGATCCACTAAGAACAAAATTGTGAAAATCAAACCATCCGTTCTAGACCTATAAGAGGGTTCCACGCCCCTTTGACCAATACTTAATTTCCCTCTATAGTGTTCTTCCTTAGGTCGATAAGAATACACTAAGCCCAAAATATTGAAAATCTAACGATCCGTTCTCGTGCTATAACGTTTTGTTGGCAAGCTCAAATCTAACGATGCATTTTCGAGCTATGGGATTGTGCTTACCCCCGAACCCTTTTTGACCAATTTTAAATATTCCTCCATAGTGCTCTTACTTAGGCCAATACGAATCCATTAATCCCAAAATTGTGAAAATCAAACAATCCGTTCTATATAATGCTATAATGCTGTGCTGGCTGTGTCGCGCCAATTCTGTCACTTCCATATCATTTCATTTCACCAATAATGTCACTTCTGAAGCAACTATGTACTCGTACCCTTCAAATCCAAAATCTTCAAAATCGAACGATGTATTTCCGAGCTATGAGATTGTGTTAACCGCACGAAGCTTCTTTGGCCAATTGTAAATGTTCCTGCATAGTGCTCTTCCTTAAGCCAATACGAATCCATTAAACCAAGCTTGTGAAAATCAAGCAATACGTTCTCGAGCCATAACGCTGTAGAGGCTGTGTCGCGCCCGTTTGACCAATGCTAAATTTCCCTGTGCAATGTGCTTCTTTAGGCCAACACGAATGCATTAAGCCCAAAATTTTCGTAGTTTTGTTGGCAGTTTCGCGCCTCCTTGACCAATCCTAAATTTTCTTTCACAGTGTCACTACGAACTCATCAAGACCAATATCATTAACATCGAGCGATGCGTACGGTGTGACTGTTTGGTGCGCTTTATGGTACGGCGGGGTCATTGGACCTTACTTTTTCGAAAATGAGGTTGGATCAACAATTACGGTGAATGGATTGCGCTATCGAGAGATGATTATGATTTTATATGGTCGGAGTTGGGTGGTATTGATCTGGACAACATTTACTTTCGTGTTATCTCTCGAAGAGGTGATCACAATTGACCACCGAGATCTTGTGATTTAACACCTTGCGACTTCTTCCTTTGGGGCCACGTGAAAGATAAGGCCCAGCGTCGTTTCAAAACCTCAAAGATAGAATTCGTGAGGCTATCGAGGACGCAGGGCAGCCACTGTGCGATTTGGTTATGGAAAATTTCATGAAAATGATATGGTCCTGTTGTTTTTATACCCTCCACCATAGGATGGGCTGAAAATTCATTTTGTCACTCCGTTTGTAACACCTATAAATATTGATCTGAGACCCCATGAAGTATATATGTATATTCTTAATCGTCGTAAAATTCTAAGACGATTTAGCCATGTCCGTCCGTCTATTGTAATCACGCTACAATCTATAATACTTGAGCTAGGTGGCTGAAATTTAGTACAGACTCTGCTGTTATATTAGAAAACTAGCTGTCCCGGCGAACTTCGTTCCGCCCAAATGTGTTTGCTGTTATTCTGTCAATTCAAATTATTTCCAATGTTTTGTATTGTATTAAATACAATGAGAATAACTGAAGTATAAGTATAATAATGTCGATGTACATCTAGCGGCAGTCTCAAGATGTATGGAAGCATTGATCACTTATTAAGAACGCCACCAAAAACTCCAATCTTCAAGGCAAATGATGCAATGGTTATCCAGATTTCGTATTAGTATTGGATTTATATGGGTTACGCACTTGTTAATCCCATAGAGTAATCGAAATATTATATTTTTGTGTGGAGGCACCCGTGACAATCGAAAGATCTGTTCTCTAGTTATGAGTTATGCTGGCCATACCACGCCTCTTTGCACAATACAAAATTTTTCTCCATAATGTCCTTCCTTGGCTCAATACGAATTCGCAAAGCCCAAAATCGTGAAAATCGAAAGATTCGTTCTCGAGTTATGAGCTTATGTGGGCAATTCCACGCCCGATTGAAATACGAATTCATCAAGCCCAAAATTATGAAAATTGAATGTTCTCGAGTTATGAGAGTGTAGTGACGGTGCCGCCCTCCTTTGACCAATCTGATAATGTCCTCCTCTATATCTTTTCTTGGGGCGATATATAGAAAATTGTGAAAATTGAACGGTCCGTTCTCTAATTATGTGGTTATGCGTACGGTGATATGCCTCCTTGACCTTGTCACGCCTCCTGCACCAGTCATAAATCACGATGGTTTCCATCCTGGGACAAGTACGAATTGATCAACCCAAAATTCATGAAAATTCGATGATCTGCTCTCGACTTATGACGTTTTGTGTGGTCAGATCCATGACCTTTTGACCAATTCTAAATTTTCTTCCATAGTATCCGTCCTGTACCAATACGGATCCACTAAGAACAAAATTGTGAAAATCAAACCAACCGTTCTAGACCTATAAGAGGGTTCCACGCCCCTTTGACCAATACTTAATTTCCCTCTATAGTGTTCTTCCTTAGGTCGATAAGAATACACTAAGCCCAAAATATTGAAAATCTAACGATCCGTTCTCGTGCTATAACGTTTTGTTGGCAAGCTCAAATCTAACGATGCATTTTCGAGCTATGGGATTGTGCTTACCCCCGAACCCTTTTTGACCAATTTTAAATATTCCTCCATAGTGCTCTTACTTAGGCCAATACGAATCCATTAATCCCAAAATTGTGAAAATCAAACAATCCGTTCTATATAATGCTGTGCTGGCTGTGTCGCGCAAATTCTGTCACTTCCATATCATTTCATTTCACCAATAATGTCACTTCTGAAGCAACTATGTACTCGTACCCTTCAAATCCAAAATCTTCAAAATCGAACGATGTATTTTCGAGCTATGAGATTGTGTTAACCGCACGAAGCTTCTTTGGCCAATTGTAAATGTTCCTGCATAGTGCTCTTCCTTAAGCCAATACGAATCCATTAAACCAAGCTTGTGAAAATCAAGCAATACGTTCTCGAGCCATAACGCTGTAGAGGCTGTGTCGCGCCCGTTTGACCAATGCTAAATTTCCCTGTGCAATGTGCTTCTTTAGGCCAACACGAATGCATTAAGCCCAAAATTTTCGTAGTTTTGTTGGCAGTTTCGCGCCTCCTTGACCAATCCTAAATTTTCTTTCACAGTGTCACTACGAACTCATCAAGACCAATATCATTAACATCGAGCGATGCGTACGGTGTGACTGTTTGGTGCGCTTTATGGTACGGCGGGGTCATTGGACCTTACTTTTTCGAAAATGAGGTTGGATCAACAATTACGGTGAATGGATTGCGCTATCGAGAGATGATTATGATTTTATATGGTCGGAGTTGGGTGGTATTGATCTGGACAACATTTACTTTCGTGTTATCTCTCGAAGAGGTGATCACAATTGACCACCGAGATCTTGTGATTTAACACCTTGCGACTTCTTCCTTTGGGGCCACGTGAAAGATAAGGCCCAGCGTCGTTTCAAAACCTCAAAGATAGAATTCGTGAGGCTATCGAGGACGCAGGGCAGCCACTTTGCGATTTGGTTATGGAAAATTTCATGAAAATGATATGGTCCTGTTGTTTTTATACCCTCCACCATAGGATGGGCTGAAAATTCATTTTGTCACTCCGTTTGTAACACCTATAAATATTGATCTGAGACCCCATGAAGTATATATGTATATTCTTAATCGTCGTGAAATTCTAAGACGATTTAGCCATGTCCGTCCGTCTATTGTAATCACGCTACAATCTATAATACTTGAGCTAGGTGGCTGAAATTTAGTACAGATACTTCTTATAGCTACAGGTATCATGGGAGCATCTAACTTGTTCTTACTGTTCTCATCTACTATATTTTTATCCCCCTCACCTTAGAAAGGAGGGTATATATTATTTGCTACGAGCCAAAAGTGTAACACATCGAAGGAGTGACCTAAGACCCTAAGTATGTTCGGCGGAAATCCGTTTTGGGTCATTTTAAGTCATTTGAGCAATGTCCGTCCGTCCGTCTGTCTGTGTGTCTGTCTGCTGGCTGGTGCGCACGATAACTCTCGAAAGGAGTAACCGATTGACTTTATATTTGGTATGCGGTAATATTTTCCTCCATCTCCGGCTAAGTTCGAAGATGGGCCATATAGGTCCACTCCTTCCAGTACCTCCCCCACAAAGGGTTATCTTTTAGTGAAATATTGATTCTTCAATACCTTCTATACTACTTACTCGAATCTTCTGAACTTTCACACATAGTATTAATTTTTTAGTCCCTAACACGTCAAGAAAAATGGGCGAAGTGGCCACTCCCTTTTTGGTACCTCCCGTACAAATGGACCATTTTGCTCCAAAAGTTAACTGCTTATAGCTTTAATATCAGTTCATACAAATACTTGAACATTTTTTAATAGTACCTACAACACAGAGAAAAATGGGTACTGTTGTCACGTTCCGTTTGGTACCTACCACACAAATGGAACATTTTGTACCAAAAGTTACGAGCTTATAACTTTAAATCCAGTGCATACAAATACTTGAAATTTTGTACAGTGTAATGCTTTTATAGTACCTAGACTCCAGAGAAAAATGGGCGTTATTGGTACGGCCCTTTTGGTACCTCCCACACAAATGGACCGTTTTGTACCAAAAGTTAACAGCTTTTAACTTTAATAACATTGCATACAAAGACTTGAAATTTTGTACAGTGCAATGCTTTTATATTACCTAGAGTCTAGAGAAAAGTGGCCGTAGTTGTCAGACCCCTTTTGGTACCTCCCACACAAATGGGCCATTTTACACCAAAAGTTAACAGCTTATAACTATAATACCAGTGCATATAAATACTTGACATTTTGTACAGTGTAATGCTTTTATAGTACCAAGATTCCAGAGATAAGTGTGCGTTATCGGCACGCCCCTTTTGGTACCTCCCACACAAATGGACATTTTTGTACCAAAGGTTAACAGATTTTACTTTAATTGCTTTGGAAATATCTATGAATAGCGCCGAACAGTATTCTTTTTTCTTAAAAGCTCTTTTGATGTATGTTAGGAACGGTGTACCTGTTCTATAGTATTATGACTTTTTCGAAACCCAAATTGAGGTCAGGTATAATATTGTTAGAAACAATATGAGGTGTGATTTTCTTCAGAAAAATATACTCAAACATTTTTGATAATATCGATATTAGGCTTATAGGGCGATAGGATTTAACTTGAGTTTGATCTTTTCCTGGTTTCGGTATCATCACGATTTCTGACCTCTTCCAAGATATGGGGAAGTAGCTTAAACGCAGGATAACATTGCATAAAAATAACACCGGGTGGATAGATTGGGCGAGGAATTATATCATCTATCACGGGCGGATAGATTGGGCGATGAATTATTTCGTCTATCACGGGCGGATATATTTCAGATGTACCACTGTTGGGTGTAAAAACGGGCTCGAGGTATTTTGCGAATGCATTTACTTTCTCGTCTTTGCTTTTTGCACAGTTCCCGTTTTCAAGGCGAATTGGGGATTAATGCGCAACAGGGACTCGAATTTTTTTGTAGCCTTACAGAGACAATAATCTGTTTTCTGGGTTTTGTCCAGGGATTGCAAATATTTTTTAGATCACTTTCCCCAGCTGATTTTAGGGCTGATTTCAATCTCTTCTGGCAGTCTTTTTCTCAGTACATTGATTAACGCTTGGATGCTTGTTGGGTTATTTGAGTTATCTCTTTTGATTGCACTTTTTCGAGTAGCCACTTTAACAGCACTGTTTACAACGTCAGTGAATATGTTTACCGCGGCTTCAATTTCATCCGTTTTCGTAATGATACACCATGTATATGTGTTTGTTTTCATTCGCCTTGTATAGTGGGTTCTGCTATTTGTTTCCAGACCGAGGAAGATGGCTGGTTGGGTTCAAAGGTCCCTTTGAATAAGTTGTCAGGGCAGTTAAAAAGGTGTAGTGTGGCCCTTGGTTACAAGCGGGACATGTGTTCAACGTTGTTCCATCAATCCCTGCCCAGTATGAATTGAAGCGGCTAAGACCGCGGTTAAGACCGGCGTGTAAAGCAGTAGTCGTACTATGCTTCTTTCGGAATCCGTACTGATGATCAGCAATTGGAAAATGTCGAATCAGGCTCGGGAGGATTACCGCCTCAAGCGTCTTTGCTACTGGCGAGAGAAGGAAGATAGGCCTGTACGATTCTCCCTTGCTCGCATCTTTGCCCGGTTTCAGTAGCGGGACCACTCTGCCCGTTTTCCAGGCTTCGCGGGGTGCTGAATAAATTGTCGGTTAAAATAACGCGCGCACCTCTTCGGGTCAGTCACAGTGGTGGCACCAAATGTGACTGCCGTCCGGTCGTCTTTTGCTGATTGGATTCGAGAGTGATTTAACCGTTGCCCACAATCTACCAATACCAGAACTTAAGTTGCACTGCTTCAGTTGATGTAGCCATTTATTCCGCTTATATTCGTTGACTTTCCTACTGATGACGAAATTCATCACGCTCGTCTGCTAGTCCCTCTGCATCTGCTGGGAAACTAGGTCGTATCTCGGGTATTCGACTAGCAGGGATAAAGCAAGCGGCTGCTGCGTTGATGATGCCTCGGAATTTCTTCTCAGCTACCCGAACATCTGAGGGGATGGGTAGTTCACTGAAGCTGCGGTTGGTGAATTCTCTGAACCCGTTCCAGTCCGCTTTCCTTTGATTCAGGAAAGTAGGGCGTTCAGAGATAATGAAATCGGTCTGTCTATGGAGAGGATTATGGGGAGGTGGTCTGACCCCAATGAAATGACGGGCTGCCAGGTGACGTCATTTATCAGACCAGACGACACGGTGGTGATATCTGGCGAGCTGCTGCAATCACCCATAATCCGTGTGGTGGCGTCCTCATTCACTGTGCAGAACGTAGAGCCATCTATCTGCTCAGCCAAAGCTATGCCTCTATGGTCATTAGCTAGGAGAGAATGCCAAAGCTCATGATGGGCATTAAAGTCTTCTAGGACCTAGCGGTTATTGCCCTGCAGTAACGGACTGATGTCCGGAAAATTATGCGGAGAACAGCTACCAATCGGCGGTATATACAGCTCTGAAAAAATGGACGAACATAAAACACGTATTACTGAGGTGGCAGCCCCTGGCCGAAGAATTGCTGCTTCGGGTCAATCCGGTACAAAGAACAGGCTGCCGTGGGATTAAGCCAGTGGTTCGGCCTGTTGTGCGCTCCTTATTTATGATCTTTTTATACCTCACGAGTCACAGAAAATCGGTACAACACACGAATTTTCTCAGTGTCTTCCAGTCATATCCTCTGAGATGAGTCAAGTATGGCAATATGTCGGACCCGAAATATCGGGATTTTGCATGTGTGAAAGCTGGGCAGTGGCACAGAAAATGTTCCATCGTTTCAGTGTTTTCCCTGCATGCCTTGCACTCGTCGCTTTCTGCTAGTCCTATGCAATGAAGATAAGCTTGAAAGAAAATACGCAGTTGACCATCATGGGCTGAGTAACCATTTATCGTTCTTTTACAGTCTAACACATTTCTGGATTCGATCTTTTTCGACGTTATCGCTTTGATCGCCATTTGTCTATCTGTGAAGATGTTGGCTAATTTAGGCTTTGTGGCATTACTGAGCCAGTTTCCACAGTCCGTGATTGCTCGAACTTCTGCTTGAAATACTGTGTTATGGTCTGGGAGGCGGAAGTAAAGTTCGACTTATGGTTCATCAATAAAAAGTCCCAGACCCGTCCATCCCCCTAGCCTGGGCCATCAGTGTAGCAGCTGTTTCCCACTGGCATATGAGCTAATGTTCCGTTTTCCCAGGAACGTTCGTCTATCACGAACAAATCACAGGTAGCTGTAAGCCGCACTTCAGAATGCGGTCGGAGATTTCCGTTGTTTGAATATGACCGACCAGTGATTGTCATACCTTCTGATGGTACGATGTGTGGTCTCGATTTATCCACTCGGCCATCACTTGTAGACGTTTTGCTGTGAGGGCTACCTCATACTTTATACGGATACCTATTGGTTGGATGTGCAGCATAGTCTCCAACGCTCTATACAAACGGCAAGTGTGTACATTTCTTCACTGAATGACTGTTGTGGTTACTACCTCATATAGAGCTGTTTAACTGACCTTCCTTTGACATATGTGTGAATGAATTTTAGCTTGTCATCTGCTATCTTATTTTTGACCATGTCGTCAATTATTCGCTCCATTGTTTATAACAGGAAAGAAGTTAGACTAATAGGTCAATAAGCCTTTGGGAACGTATAACTCGCCTTGCCAGGCTTAGGTATGAAGATCACCCTTGATTCCTGCCAATTTTTTGAGTTATATGTATGAGATAGGCATGCAGTGAAAACTCATGCAAGATGAGTGGATGGAGTGGATCCACCTCGTTCTGAAGAAGCGCTGGAAATATTCCTTCTGGTCCCGCAGCCTTGAAATGAGAGAAGCTTTTATTGCTTCTTTAACCATAGCATCTATTATATCCGTAATAGGTATGCGTCACATTTTCGTTCTGAAACTTTTCCTCTGTTGGCCCAGCTATCTATAGTCCCACCCTTTTACCCGTATCATCCACCAGTGTTTCGGTTTGGATATGAGTTTTTGAGAGGAACTTTTTAATTTTAGAAGCTCTCTACCTGCTCACAGAAAAGCCTCCAGGAGTTACGTTTCGTCGATTTAATGATTTTATTGTATTCTTTGAGTCTTCCGTGGTAGTCGTCCCAATATACTTATAGCTTTTTACGTCGAGCTCTGTTGTAAAGTCTGCGGACGTCCTTGCTAATCAAGCGAATTTGCCCTGCCACCCAGGGTTTCTCATAGGCAGATTTCCTTTCTCGAAGCGGGCAACTATCTTCGAATGATTTTACAAGAGCCTACGTAATCCTCCTCACATTGATATCAATGTCTTCTGTACTTAGGTAATCGTGTTTAGGATGGCCTAATCGATTCCGACCGAATTATTGGGTCGGGCGGTGGCCGTGCAATTTTAAACCTTATATAACGGTGGTCCAAATGGGAGTGTTCATCCGAAACCCTCCACTCATGGATATCATCAATGAGGTTTTCTGAACATATCGTTATATCCAATAGTTCTTCCCTAATTTTGTTAACAAAGGTCGCCTTGTTCCCTATGTTCGAATAAGGAGATCGTTAGTATTCAAAAAGTATATAAGGGTTTGTCCCCTTTTACTGGTGTTAGTACTACCCCAAGCGATATGGTCGGAGTTGGCATCACAAGCAGCTAGTAACTCATTAAGTGTATTTTTGGATTCCCTTACCAGAAGTTGTAATTCCGACGTAGGTGGCAATGTCGGCGAATCGAATGGCAGGTATACTGACGCCAAGTACATACTTCCATTAGCTTGCATCAGCACAGTTGTGTCCACTGTTGACAACTCTGAAGAGAAAAGATAGCATACGTTTTGATGGCACAGAATACAAGTTTTGGACGAGTACCTGTGTTAGCGTAGAAAAGATTGTAGTTCACATGTTTTAATCCAGTAACCTTGTTGCTAGTTGTCCACGGTTCCTGGACCAAAGCAACAAGAACTCTGCCTTTATTTATTATGTCCATCAGAGCGTTGAAAGCCGTTACGCTCCGGTGGAGGTTTATCTGGATGACCTCAATCATTGTCTTTCCAGTAAAAGTTTCCTTTGGGAGTCGTCTATCCTATCTGGTGGCAGTCCCTAATTATTTGGTAGTCGGACTTTCTCCTCCTTTCCTTTACTACCTATTACACACTCTTCAAGTAGACCTCTTTGGGAGGCGGATGGTTCGTTCGTGTTTGGGCTCGATTTAACTGTCCTACCAATGGGGGTTTTTCCAATCTTAAAAAAGATTTTCCAAATCCCGAAAAATGCCATGCCTTTTGTCTTGACAAGGCTATCCTTGGAATACGGGTCTATGCCTACCACCAGGAGAGAACCATCGGGATCATTTTTCCTGTGGAAGAATTCCCACTTCCCCACTTTAAGGTTCGAATCTTATTTGTCAATGACGCTGAGTATGCGATCTGACGGTACCTTACTGACTGATCCTCTGACATAGAAAGATGTTTTTATGAGTACAGGGATGTCGCTTTTCCTTACCAGTTTCAGCTTTGCGCCGTCCCAAGGTGAGAGGATGCTCTTCACTAGTTTTACGAGGACATCGACGCAGCATTGTGATGTCAGTTTAAGCGTCAAAACGCCCCTCTCAAACTTGCAACTCATTATTTGGATTGTTGGTCCATCATTAGATTCGAGAATGTGGTTTAATACCTTTGTGTAGAATAAATCTTCGAAGTTACTCTTTTGCTCTTCGGGAATTTTTGGAATACTTGGATTGTTGGTCCATCATTAGATTCGAGAATGTGGTTTAATACCTTTGTGTATAATAAATCTTCGAAGTTACTCTTTTGCTCTTCGGGAATTTTTGGAATACTTGGATTGTTGGTCCATCATTAGATTCGAGAATGTGGTTTAATACCTTTGTGTAGAATAAATCTTCGAAGTTACTCTTTTGCTCTTCGGGAATTCTTCCAGACGCACTACTGCTATCAATTATGGCATAGAAATGTTCCTCCTGGATATGTTTTTTTGCTGTTTGAGAATAAGATGGCGCTTACTTGCCCTTTTTACTAGCCAGCATCCTTATTCCCTTCGGATGGGTCTTCTTGTTTGATCCCCACCTTTATGGATGGTTTGGTGGACTTGCTCACATTCTCCACAACATGATAGACTTCACCTCCCACCATTAACGGATCCTGACTAGAGACACCTTTTTTGGTAGATTGAACAGATTTCTCCTAAGTGCTGGGTGTCGGTGAGCTTTTTTTTTCTTATTGATTTCGCATCGCTATGCTCTTCGGGAGATCTGACTCTTTTAGTAGCTGTAGAAGAGTCAGAGTCATCCTGTAATATCTTCTGCCGGTTCATCTTTTTCAGATTCTTTTTTTGTGCCCCTGACAGTATTTTCCGATTTTCAACAATAGTAATATTGTTATCACTTGAAGACTCATAGTCTGAGTTCCCACTAGCTTTTAAAAGCTGGGGTTGCTTAGAGGCCCCCCTCGGGTTTTCTTTATCTTCCTCATCGTATCTTTTGCTAAAGGCTAGATGTGCTCTTGTATCTGTTTCGACTACGGGATCCGTGGCACCCAACCCCGTATAAGTTACTTACTCACGTCTGTTTAATAACGACGACACGTGACTCGCGAGTAAATCAACGATTTCCGCTGGCACTGGGTCTATTATCCCCTGCACCAAAATATCATTTACTTCATCTGGGTAAATCATAAATTTTTGGGAGACAGCTATAGCCAGTATTTGACCGTAATAAGTACGTCGGTGTTGGCCTTCCAGACTACTTCCAAAATGTCTATCCTGAGACCGATGCAACCACTTCAATCCCCACTTTAAAACAACACACCTTGTGGTTGCGTAGTAGGTAGGTGAATATGTTCTGAGTAATAGGTTGAAAAACTATCCGCTCTGCAAGAACACTACCGTTCGCTACGACAGGCGGCGACTGACCCACTATTGTAAAATAGTAGGCGAATTATCCGAAGATAGATAAAATGATGGACATAGAGATATTTGTTCGCGTCTTATATGTTTTATTATAGCGAAATCAATAAGGTCTGGCGTTTTATTCAGGTCTGAGGGCCAATATGTTGGGTGGCCGCTCGAAGCTATATCTAGTTTAGCAGATGTTATGGCCTTTAGAAGTTGTCTACCTTTTCGAGTAGTTAGACGAGAGCCCCAAAATGTGTGCTTGGCATCAAAGTCATCTGCTACAAAGAACTTTGTGCCAAGAGTGGAGAAGAACTACATGAATTGGTTCTATAGGTGCCTAGGTGGACAATATATCGACGATATCACCAGATTTGTGCCAGTGATAGCGATAGAAGTAGCTTGAATATGCTCAGTCCTATATTCGGGCATAGGATAATGTTTAATTTTATTTTCGACAATAAGAGCTGTACCACCACAGGATCTCCCGCTAGAGTGTTGTGTCTTATGTGGAATAACCACAATCCTTAAACAATTTCTTGTTAAAAATGTGTCCCAGAGACTAATAAAATATCTATACAGTTATTTCGTTCTATGTTGGCGCAGGCCGTTTGTGGATTTATTTTTGGTTTAATACGAGTTGCATAAACATACTTTGATTTCTCATCATTTCTATCATCATGCTTGGCATATTTAACAAGAAAGAATTCATAGTTTCTATTAACTTTTTTATTGAATTTTCGAGGGTAAATTGAGGGCATTCCCTGTAGTATGCTGTATGGTTCCACCGCAGTTGCTAAATTTTTTTACGCCAGTATCTGTTCTTGGATGGGGACATTCAACCAGGTTTACCATAAACATTTTTCTGAATGGAGGACATTTGTGCCAGAAAGGAGGGCATTACTGACATTTACAAGGAGCACTTTGAACCTTCGGAGAACATTTTTTTAAATAAAATATAGCAGTAATTGGAAAAAATAAATATTTTATTATGATCAACAACAAATTTTTTTAAAAGGTTATTAACAATTTCCAAAAAAGTTGTATTTTTCGTAATATCTTGTAAGATCTCTGAAACCGCAAATGGGATGAACAATTGATATTAAAAAATAAAAAAATATTTATCTGTAATTTTTTTAATTTTTTAAAAAAGTTTTTTTGAAAAGGCTATAGAAAACGCTTTGGGCAAAATTTTCCAAATATAATAGGTAATATGGATGGAAAAAAGACCGCTGTCACAATTCAACACCCTCCAACTCGGACAGTCCTTAACCGACCTGGTTGAAATTTTGTGTCAACTACTATCCAATAGGACTAAACATGGTACAAGTTTCATCCTGATCAGAAGTCATCGGTATTGAAAATTCGCTCACTTGGCTTGAAATCCGCCATATGTACATATATACAAACTAATAAATTCCACCTTTGCGTCACTCATTCAAATGGAACTTTGAATAATGAAAGTCACGATTGGCTGAACTATAAAAATACATTTGAATCAGTGACAAAATTAGGACAAATACCACATTTTTGAAAAAGGAGGGAGGACAAAGTTAAAAAAGGAGGACATGTCCTCCGAAAGGAGGACGTATGGTAACCCTGCATTCAACTTGTACACGTCGCCACATCTGACACAAGCGGCCGGTAATTTACAGTAGGTCTTGGTGTGTCCAAATTCTTGAAATTTGTACATTGGGGAGGATCAGCCCGTTCCTCGACTCTAATTCACCGGTTGCACAAATATCTCAAGTTGTTAATAGGATGAGGTGTACCTTTTTTCTATATACGAGAAGAATCAAATGTTTGTTGAACTTTAAACATGGGTTGAGGAATTTTCTTTTTATTTATAATGTTTATTGTAGATTTAACTTCTTAGCCCTCTTTGGCAAGTTCATCGATTATTTCAGCTGTTGAAACTGAACTATCAATACCCTTAATTACTACTTACTTACTGAGCTCTTAGGCTTGTAAGTGTAGTAATTTTTTCTCTTGATCGAGCAATTCAACCACATTTCTATAAAACAATTCGGTGTATGTTTGTATCTTAGTTTCGTATATGTATATTAGGGATGTAACGAAAGTGACTATAGCGAAAGCGAATATTGAAATATATTTCTTGCGAATGCGAAAGCGAATAGTGAAGTATACATTTTTGCGAAAGCGAATAATAGTTTGACCCTTTAGTAGCAACAAATTTAAGGAACTGATTTGATACTTTTCCAGGATATTCATGTATTAAGACTGTTTTCCATAGTTTCACCTCCTGTTACCACAAGGACAACTGTTTCTTCAACTGTTTTGAAGAGAAGTGGTAGAGGTTTTCATTGGTATTAATATCTTCAAATTGTGTGAAGGCGATAAGGAGTTTTAACAAATGGAAGCGAATACTGAAATATATTTTTCCGAAGGCGAATAATCCAAATATGGTTTTAGCGAATGCGAATGTTAAAATGATGCGAATAACTCACGTTCGCATATGCGAATGCGAATATTCGTTACATCCCTGATGTATATTACCTCTACGAAGTTAAGCAACATATAAATTTTTTTTACTTAGTAGTTGGAATAGCTTGTTTACCAACGTGTTGGTTGTTTGTTCGCGCAGGAAAACTGGATGTGGTTTGGGTTCTCTAGTATACGGGGCAAAATCGCCTTTTTCGATATGTTTGAATCGAAAGAAAATTTACTTGGAACACAAATTATTATTCTGATGTTTACGTTTTTGCAAATAATTTTGCAAAATTAGTAATTTTTATTGTTATATTAATAAACTAATGGCTAAAAATTATCATTCTGTTAATTACTTAAAGCACATTCACAGAAATTATGCAAATGGTTTTTTGATAAAAATCGTAAAAAAATTCACCACTTCCAAATTAATACAGTAGCTAACAAAGACATCTAAGAACACGACATTAAAATTTCAAAAAAATCG
This sequence comes from Eudasyphora cyanicolor, assembly GCA_963930755.1. Lineage (NCBI taxonomy): Eukaryota > Metazoa > Arthropoda > Insecta > Diptera > Muscidae > Eudasyphora > Eudasyphora cyanicolor. Next base: position 101,786,507 of record OZ005737.1, read on the forward strand.
AAGGGTGTAATCTTTTTGAAAATCGCAATAAAAAGTATAAAAGGGCAAAAGCATTAAAAATTAGTATATTTGTTGCAGTGCTGTTAGTTGTAGTAGTTGAAATTTCTTTCAAAGCAAGGTAAAGTCGGTCGGGTATTTCAGGAGATAAAAGCTAAAGAATGAACACACCTTTTAGAAAAAACGTAATTTCGTCAAATTTAAATTAATAACTGTTACGGCCGTTTTCAGGTAGCTCCGTTAAATGTTAACTGGTACTTTAACGACCCGTTAAGAAAAATTACTTTCAAGGAGCTCCGTTAAAATTTAACTGACAGTTTTAACTGAAAATAAGTCGTTAAATTTAACTGGAATATATTCACCAGTTATATGCTTTAACTGGGGGAAAATATGAATTGTCAAAACAATAAATGAAAATATTTGAAAAAGGCCATCAAAAATTTCCGTCGGGTAAACCGACTATGTATTCTCTCTCTCTCTGAGTAGCTTAATGTAGATTATGGTATTTTGAGGGAGCCACAAAATAGGAAAATATTTATGTAGAATGTTTCTGCAGTCATGAGGAAATTATTTCCGAATGAATATGTCTTTTTGTGTGGGGGTACCGGAAAGGGGATCGACAGTGGATACTTCTAAGACACTGTCCACTGTTAAAGTTACGAGATATTAAATTTTTGGTATGATTTGGCGATATTGTGTGTTAGCTACCAAAAGGGCGTGGCAATAACAACCATTTTTCACTGGGCTCTAGGCCCTATACAAATATTACACTGCACGCAATTTGAAGTAAATGGATGTACTGGTATTAAAGTTGTTAACTTTTTGTACAAAGTAGTCCCTGTGTGTGGGATGTACCAAAAGGGGCGACATCTATAACAATGTGTGGACTTACAGAAGATTCGGGTACATAGCATAGAAGATAGTAGAGAATCTATATTTCAGTAAGATGAAACCTTTTGGGGGAGGAGTGGACCAATATGGCACGTCTTTGAACTGAGATAAATAAATTGTGGTATTACCCACATATCAAGGAGTCAAACCATGCTACAACTGAATAACTAATAGAATTGAATGTAATTACACGTTTTCATAAAATTTTAAATACAAATATTGCGCACGATTTTAAGAACCAAACATATAGAAATGTCAAAATATTTTATAGGATTTATTCACAATAGTAATAAACTTCAAGTTATCTAACGGAACCTTCCTGAAAACGAATTTTTTAACGGGCCGTTTAAAAAGTTCGTTAGACTAACTGCCTGCTAGCTAACTTTTTCAATAAATATAACTAACGGAGCTACCTGAAAACGGCCATTAAAGAAATTTTTCCTGAACTACGTTTTAGATATTTTTAGGAATAATACATCTCAAAATTTCGAAGCAATCAAAAATAGTGATGTAAAAAATCGTCCCGTTTGGCATGGAATGACTCATATGTGAGAAGTGCTAACGCTCTCTTTGTGCACTGCCAAAAATGGTATGTTAATTTTTCTAACATATTTCATTTCATAGGTTAAAAAGAAAAAAACAATTTCAGAAGCAAAAAAAAAGTTGGACATATTCAATATGTAATTTTTCCTTATTTATTGTATTTACATTTTTCGGGCCTCCAACCTTTTTTTGGTTGCGTGTATTTAAACATGTTTGAACATTTAAATATGTTATAAACAATATATACATATTGGTAAACAAAGAATATCAGATGTGCTTCCACCATTACAAAAATGGTCATACGAGTTTTATGAATGACAAAGTACGTTGGCACACTCAAAAATTTGTATTTACCGAAAAATACAGCAAACAAAAGATGTTGTTCCAATTTGTCATAATTTGTTTCTTTACGATTTGCCCTATCGTATTTTCAAATTCAAGTGAGTCGGCTAAAATAGTAGCAACTTTTTAAATTATGCATCGATTTTCTTAGGAATGGTCTTATTTTTTTTTCACGACCGATCAGACTTTACGATAAAATAATAAAAAAAAATTATGATTGTGCTTTTATCGACGTTTTTACGTCGCTTTTATTGAAAAATTATGAAAATTTAAATAATAGAAATAAAATTCGCTATAAGAATAAAGTGTACTTTATTTGACTTCATTCCAAATTTCATCAAAATGCAAGATTTACGTTCATAGTGCGGCGCCCATTTTCTGTTAAGTCATATAGACCCAGTAGGCTTTTTGGCCTTTGATGACATTGTCGTCTATGATCATGTGATGCAGGAAAGGGAAAACTTCATTCATACGCTTTTGCAAGGCAAGTTCCATGACAAAATGGTGCTTAGAACATGTTAGAGACACACTGCAAGATTAAGTTCAAGATTCTCGGGCATGACAATCTGTTGGCGGCTAGTTCGGTGACAGCATCGTTCATCTGTTCCTTAATGAGAATCTAAGCGATACTGTTATGTTAGACGACAGTAAGCTCAATGTTCTAGCATTGCCGACGTAGCAGAGTGAAAGCACGCGAGATTTGCAATTCGAGAGTTCGAGGTCAGATCAAGACATTTCCAAATTATAACACCGTAAATTAAAAAAAATCAAAATAACATATGGGAATTAGAAGAGACAATGCCTTAATATAAGATTTGTGACAGTAAACATTGACATCAGCCTGAAGAAAATTTTTCCAATAAAGAAAATAATATTTTTTCAATGATTGAAGACATTGTACATTAATTTAAAGTCAATGATTTGCTGCAAGACAGTGCCCATTAATTAATCGTCAATGATTTGCTACATGACAGTGTCTTGCATGACATTTATGGCACTTGTGTGAAAATGTCTTCTTTACCTGTCCTCTAAGTGTCTTCAACGATTTATAAAGGGTCTTGTACCCGCTTCAGGGATGTCTTTAAGACATTCCCTACTGCGGATTTCTGTGAAATACCAACATACTAATTAGTGCAATAATTCTGGAGACATATAGGGTTGCACCTGTCAATGCGATATTACCCTTTTTTAGCTGGATCCTCATAAAATTTTAACACTCTTTGTGCATCGAAACTGTCGGTATCAGGTTTGACCCTATCTATTCAATGTTTCCAACAAACACGTAAATTATTAAGACTAATCATGCTAATTTTCAAATCTGTCCTGTAATTATCTTCGCATCATTGCTGCAATAGTACTCGAAATAATGAATTAGGGAATTTATGGTCGTGTAGGTGTACCCACTGTTAATATCATGCCAGTTTTTGGTTCAATCATTGGTTCTGGTTCCAAGATTTCACACAGCCATCTTTACGGTCTAGCTGCAATAGTGCAGGAAATATTGTAAACGGTGTACTGATAATTTTTTCAAATTTCTTGTTTTATTGGAAAGGATGAACTTTGGAACACAATATTATCCATATGACTACCAAGACTGGCTCGACAGTACCTCATCCGATCAACCCAATTTTTCAGTACATTTTCGATTTTTTCGGGTCGAATCTGTTCAAAGGCAACACCTATTTCATGTTTCAACGCTTCAATTACCTCTGGATGCTTTGCGTAACATTTAGCCTTAATGGGTCCCCACAGAAAATAATCCAGAGGGCTCGAATCACAAGTCAAATCACAAATTCAAATATAAAATTTTATTGAAAGTTTTATTATGTTGACTTAGTTCGGCAAAATACGGGTTTGGTTAGGAGTTCTTGTTAAATACAATTTACTGGTTCCAAAAGTAGTTCAGCTGATTTAAGTTAAAAAGTTAAAGAAGGTTTGAGGAACGCTTTAGCAGTGTTACAGCGTTCTTCAAACCTTCATTAAATTTTTATGAATAAGGACCATACATTATTGCTATTGAATTCTGAAGATGATAGAGTGGTGTCTATCGAAACTACAGTCAATTCTACCAACCAATTAAAAATCTCTACCAATTTTTGTATATGTTTCTATTACTTTTTTGCAATAGACAGAAGGTAACTGAAACATATGGTCTCGAACCGACTGAATTATTTTATCGTTTGTAATTTTTTTGGAATTTTTTTTTATTTTAATTTTTTATTGAAGAACCTCTTAAAAATATTGTGTGCAAATTGGAGATGAATCGGTGCAAACCCAACGAAGATGCAGCGGTCTTAGCAACCGCGCCTCATGCGTGTATCTGTACATCAGAAAACTTTAAAGCGTCATCAATTCTAAACTACTGCACCGATCGTTTTAAAATTTTGAACAATTTTAAATTACATGTTAATCGACGTAAGAGCTTTTTCCAAATTTGTTAATATTTTTTATTTTACAATAACAAATTAGCCAATTTTTTGCAAAACCGAGTTTTTCAAATCAAAGTGTCTCAAAAATTTAAAAATAGAAATTTCGAATAACCCTCCCAGCGTTTCCTGGGGAAAACGATTATCTAACGACATAATTTTGGTTTTTTGATTTCAGATGATCCATGACCGAGTAATGATGGACACCGCAAATCTACTTTTTTTTTTGAGATGCCCCTGAATAATTGCTGCCATTGCCATATTTTTAAATATTTAATCATGAAATTTTTACACAATATACTTCGAAAGTTATACTATAATATACCATTGGTTTTAATCAAAAGATTTTAACCGACAACAAGGTTAAAAGCTTTTGATTAAAACCAAAAAAAAAATTTACCTTTTTTGGCACGAATTAAATGCATTAATGTTCATTTTTTTGCAAAAGTACTTTTTTGTAATTTTGTGCACGAATAATTTGAACTAATAATTTCTGACAAATAAAATTGAGATCTTTACAATGTTTTTCCCCGAAGACATAAAATATATTTTTTTTATTTTTCGACATAACAGCACCACATTATTTTTTTTTTGTTTTTCTCAAACATATTTTGTGGACGGTACCACGCCTACTATTACAATCACACCAACTGTTGGCTCCATCACGCGTACTGCTACCAAGGCCACACATTCTAACAAAAATAATGATTTTTTCCTTAATTTAAAGGTGTACATTTAAAGAAGGGCGTACACAAAACTAATGATTAGTGTGTCATTAAATCAATAACAAGAAACATTAGATCAAGAAACATTTCTTAGCAAATATGTAAAGTGTTATTATTTAAATGAAAATTGTGATTGGTTTAAAGCCGAGGTCGCCTACTTAATTTAAGAATTTGTCGTCATTAATTGTATCACTATCTTTTTTAGTGCAAAGGCCCTATGCTCCTCCTGTTGAAATATAAATGTATATATATATATATAAATTAGCTTCTCAACTTTTCACGACTATAGCTAACTGTTAAAAATTATGAAAATGTATTCCCTGTTGTGGTGATAATGTCGCAGAAAATAAATGTTCTTTTTCCTTCAATGTCAAATCAAAAACTCGTCTATCAATGCTTGATTGAATTTCAATTAAGCATACGAAATCTGCATGTGGCATTTCTTAAGGTCAACCTTAATTACCACAATAAGAGTCAATGGCTTTAGTTTTTGGGTCATCTGTAATTTGTCAGGCAAGCATGGGGAAATGGGTAAAGTGCCAATGGACTGTTGATTTGGTTTTTACGTTTTTCGTTGTTCTTGTCGTTCGTTGTGCGGTTATTCCATTTTAATCATACTCGTATATACGTTGAGGAGGGTCGAAATATATTGCCTAAATAGAATATTTAAGCGATTATACGAGATCTGTACGATAGAAATTGTGAATTTTTAAATTTCTCCGGCTAAGTGCAATCGATTATCGTTTTTTATGTTGGCACACTTGGCTCGAACATATGTTCTCAGTTGAGTTTGTTTGTGAGAGACTTGTTCTGCTTGTTCGGCGATTTTCAGCTGTGGAAAAAATGGATGTAGAATTTGCATCAAATTTTGTATAAACAAGTAAGAAAGTTTAAGTACATGTTATTACCACTCGCGTAACCAGGTAATGATATGTCATTATCGCCAGCATTACGTTCGGTAAATAAATAACGACTAACAAAATAATGACAAAAATAAGTTATTGCTAGTAATCTAAGTTAGAAAATCTTATTTTAATTCTCATTAAATGATTTACGATATATGTTATAGTTTGTATTCAGTTAAATCTTTTAAAGAAAAGTTTATAAATTAAAATTAGATTCTCTAAATTTGATTACTAATAATAACATATTTTTGTCATTATTTAGTTAGTCGTTATTTATTTACCGTAAGTAATGCTGGCGATAATGAGATATCAATACCTGGTAATGCATGTGGTAACGACATTTACCTACCAAGATTTTGATGGGTTATATTTGTGTACTTGATTATTAAGCGATTTGTCTATGAATCGCGAGGTAGGCCAGTGGTTGTGATGCTGAACTACGAAACAACGAGGTCGCGAGTTTAATCCCAACTCCCGGCAAATGAAATTTTTCGTCATATGACGACAACAATCGATAACTACTCTGTCCTAATGTTACGCTCTTCCCAATTTTACGCTTTCTACTTTCTCAACACATTCCACCACTGATGGTGGTGAAGAAGCAATAGCGACTCGAAAATATCCACTACCACACAAACACACTCGTAAAGTTACATATTTCTTTTGTCCACGCTTACTTTTGAATAACTGTAAGCATGGGCTTAAGTGGTTATTTTTCAGCTGCTTGAATGCTTGAGTGGAAGCTCTTTCCTCCAATGACATGAACATTAGGGTGATGACTTTTTGATTTTTTTCTCAAAAATTATTTCCTGTTGCACGAATGAATGAACTTTTGCCTATTAACGTCTAAAAAACGTTTATTCCATTTAAATATTGAAAAAGGTCACGCACAAACCACTTTGAAACGATATTTTTGTAAAAAAATTAAAAATTTTTAAATCATATAAATCCAAAACGGATAAAAGTGTCAAGTCTTATAACTTTCACGAAAGGCCACATAACATATGAACAAAATGAGACATTGATCATAGAAATCGATGAACATCTTTCATTTTTTTTATGTTTCCCTATGCGGGATTGATCTGTTATTGATGTTATTTTATGGTTTTTCTCACTGTGGAAATGAGCTGAAGATCAAAGAATTCCTTCAAAGTGAAGGAAGGTATTTTTGAATAGTCAAGTGAAAAAGAAAACGACCTTGAAATCCAACATCAACCAATGTCATTACTTCTACTTATACGAAAGTTATTCCAAATTTACATATAGGAATTGTTTTTCAAGTAAGAGTAATTTCATGTCAATCGCCTGCCGCCGTGTTCTTTTTCCCTCGACAATTCAAAGTTGTTTTTTGTTGTTGGTAAATGCTTTGTTTACACGAACAACAGTTTTCGTTCTATTCCACTATATTAGTGGTAGATTTGAAAGTAATGTAAAGTACTGCACTAAAGCAACAATGCGGTGAGCATTCTTTAACGATGCCCTGGCTCGTGGCGATGCACAGTGGGCTAAAATGAAAAAAAAATGGCCATAATTCTGCTATTTCCAAACCACTTATCGTATGGCGATGAAATTTTAGGTGTGTATACAAGTGGTGCTAGAGAGTTTAAGTTCGGAACTTGGGCCCCCTATCTCATACAGGGCCCTAAAGTTGACCACCTCGGGTATACAAAATTTTCATCGGCTTCTAAGTTTTGAACGGAGTGTCCGGTGGCGTTTTTTTCTGTGGGTACTCCAAGACCAGACCTACAATAAACATTTTATAAGTTGAAGATATCTTGAATAGTTTCCGAGATATGTGGATTTTAAATTTGAATTTTTCATTTATTCGCCGACTTTGCCTTGGAGTTTAGCAAATATCTCAATCAAAAGTTTACCAATTTTGTTCGCGTGTTTTTTTATGGATTGCCAATAAAATGTACAAGGTCATGAAAAAAGAATCGATAAGATATGTGAAGAAATAAGAACGTTATGGCCCTATAAAGTCAATTTATTGAAAAAATTTCATTTTTGGGGATTTTTTGGCGAAAAAAGTCCAATTCGTATTTAGGTCTTGTAGAAAAAGTTTGTTACACAAAGTATATCAAATTTATAGTCATTTTAAAGGAGACGTTTCACAGAATCTAGCAGATTCTGTGAAACCTTCTCCGATTTGGACCTTTTTTTACATAAATTTCAAAAGTTTGATCGATTTTCTCCAATCGCAAAGCTAAATTGTTAAATTTTTCTTTTTATTTATTTGTATTAGGGTGTAACAAAATCGACTACAAAGGGAATCCCGAGCGCGGCTTTTCATATCGAAGATATAGGACTAAAAGTAAAAATCCCATTTTGGGGATTTTTGATGTATTTTTTGGGAATTGAGGGATTTTCCATTAGAAATGTCCACACGTTGCGTTTGATTATTATTTCTAATATCAAAATAAAGAACTTTAAAAAAAATTCATCGAAATATATACATTTTTAAGAATTTTATGCCGTATTTGCGTTTCTGTCTATATGCAAAATATTTTTTTAATTATACCCTACACCACACTGTGGTACAGGGTATAATAACTTTGTGCATTTGTTTGTAACACCCAACAGGAGCCGAAAGAGACCCATGGTTTATTATACCGATCGACTCAGAATCATTTTCTGAGTTGATTTACCTATGTTTGTCCGTCTATCTGTGCATGTATTCTTGTAATCAACGTACAGGTCGCAATTATGGTCCGATCTCGACGAAACTTTACACATATTTTTTTTGACCCAAGGACGATCCCAGATATAATCCCATATATATGTTAGCCCCGATTTGACATGTAAGCGCTGTAAAAACTTTATTTTATATCCGATCAGTATGAAATTCGGCAGAAAGAGGTTTCTTATTATATGTATGCACACTGTTAAATTCGGAGAAAATCGGTTCAGATTTAGATATAGCCCCCATACACCCTCGTATATGTTATCCCCGATTTGATATGTAAGCGCTGTAAAAACTGTATTTTATATCCGATCAGTATGAAATTCGGCAGAAAGAGATTTCCTTTTATATGAATGAACACTTTTAAATGTGGAAGAAATCTATTCAGATTTAGATATATCCCCCATATATACGTTACCCCCGATTTGACATGTGAGCGCTGTAAAAATGTTATTTTATATCCGATCAGTGCGAAATTCGGCAGAAAGAGGTTTCTTATTACATGAAGGAATACTGCCAAATACGGAGAAAATCGGTTCAGATTTAGATATAGCTCCCATATATATGTTACCGCCGATTTGACATGTAAGCGCTGTAGAGACTGTATTTTATATCCGATCAGTGCGAAATTCGGCAGAATAGGTTTCTTATTACTCGAAGGAATACTGCCAAATTCGGAGAAAATCGGTTCAGATTTAGATATAGCCCCCATATATATGTTACCCCCGATTTGACATGTAAGCGCTGTGGAGACTGTATTTTATATCCGATCAGTACGAAATTCGACAGAAAGAGGTCTTTTTACATGAATGAGTATTTAGAGAAAATCGGTTCAGATTTATATATAACCTCCATATATATGTTCCTCCTGATTTTGTTTCAAAGCAATATAGAGGTTGTACTTTACTTCTGATAATTAAATTTATCCAGAAAGATGTCTCAATTTAGGAACAAATATTGCTTAATTTAGCGATTATCGTTTCAGAATTAGATAATATGTTCCTACCCATTTACCAATTATTACAAATTATTACCGCAATGACTCTTATCGCATTGTTAGGGAGGTGTAGGGTATTATATAGTCGGCCCCGCCCGACTTCCTGCCTTTCGTTACTGGTTATACCTGTCAATGATTAAGGGTTTCCTAGAAATAGTGCCACAAAACAATGTTTTCTGAAAGGTAAATCTTACTAAATTTTATTATTGTTTGATAAAAACATGTGATCTACAAGAAATCAGTGCATATTGACTGATATAATAACCAATAAGTACAAGAAGGTAGGGAAAAATTAACAAAAATATTTTGCATATAGGCAGAAACGTAAATACGGCATAAAATTCTTAAAAATGTATATATTTCGATGAATTTTTTTAAAGTTCTTTATTTTGATATCAGAAATAATAATCAAACGCAACATGGGAAAATTTCTAATGGAAAATCCCTCAATTCCCAAAAAATACATCAAATATCCCCAAAAATGGGATTTTTACTTTTAGTCCTATATCTTCGACATGAAATGCCGCGCTCGGGATTCCCTTTGCAGTCGATTTTGTTACACTCTAATACAAATAAATAAAAAGAAAAATTTAACAATTTAGCTTTGCGATTGGAGAAAATCGATCAAACTTTTGAAATTTATGTAAAAAAAAAGGTCCAAATCGGAGAAGGGTGGCAACCACACCAATTAAAATTTTGGCTTCGGATTTTCTCTAGCAGATTCTGTGAAACGTCTCCTTTAAAATGAGTATAAATTTGATATACTTTGTGTAACAAACTTTTTCTACAAGACCTAAATACGAATTGGACTTTTTTCGCCAAAAAATCCCCAAAAATGAAATTTTTTCAATAAATTGACTTTACAGGGCCATAACTTTCTTATTTCTTCACATATCTTATCAATTCTTTTTTCATGATATTGTAAATTTTATTGGCAATCCATAAAAAACACGCGAACAAAATCGGTAAACTTTTGATTGAGATATTGGCTAAACTCCAAGGCAAAGTCGGCGAATAAATGAAAAATTCAAATTTAAAATCCACATACCTCGGAAACTATTCAAGATATCTTCAACCTATAAAATTTTTATTGTAGGTCTGGTCTAGGAGTATCCACTAAAACCGGACACTCCGTTCAAAAGTTATAAGCTGATGAAAATTTTGTATACCCGAGGTGGTCAACTTTAGGGCCCTGTAGCTCCGCCCCTGTATGAGATAGGGGGCCCACGTTCCGAACTTAAACTCTCTAACACCTCTTGTATACACACCTACGATAAGTGGTTTGGAAATGGCAGAATTATGTCCATTTTTTTATTTCCTGTATGTTTCCCAATGCGGGATTGATCTGTTATTGATGTTATTTTATGGTTTTTCTCACTGTGGAGATGAGCTGAAGATCAAAGAATTCCTTCAAAGTGAAGGAAGGTATTTTTGAATAGTCAAGTGAAAAAGAAAACGACCTTGAAATCCAACATCAACCAATGCATGACGTTTCGTTGGTGGTTAGTCAACTCTTCGGATGCACTAATGTTGTTCATTTTTATTTACAATTTTGTGAAGGTATCTCATTTTGAATCGAATGTATCTCTTTGGAAAAAACGTTGACGACATATTTATGATTCTCATTTTTTCTGATTTTTTACTGAAACCACATTAATGAGCGGTCATTATTTTGAAAGTTTTGAAAAAATTTAGGAAAATAATTTAAAAATTGCCCAAAATGCTGATAAATAGAAACTTTAAAATCATTTTGTGCGTGAGGTTTTTTTATCGAATAACCTTATATGTAAGATTTTATCTAATCATAAATAAAAACTTATTCTTAAATAAAAACTCATCTAGATATGATACGGGGAAAGGAGGTTGTATAAAAGTCATCACCCTAATGTACATGTAAAAATAATTCGAAGGGAGGCCAAATTATAAGCCGTTGCTCGTTTTGAATTTAGCTTAGCCGTCATGTTATTTGGTAATGGGAAATTTTGTTGGGAAGGTGTACCCTCACTTTGTCAGTAATGTAATATGGAATATTACACGAATTAATATTTCAATGTGTGTGGGAGGTACCAGAAGGGGTTTAACAAATACACTTATTTTTCTCTAAACACTAAATTCTTTAAATATATTGCATAGTGCCCAATTATAAGCGTTTATGTGCACTGGCATACTAATGTTATGAGCTTTTCAATTTTGGTATTATTTGATTATTTTGTGTGGGAGGTGCAAGAAGAGGAGTGGTGAAAACGACAAGGGCTATAGGTACTTTTAAAGCGTGGTACCTTTGTGTGGGAAGTACCAAAAGAGTCGTGGCGATAACGCCCATTTTTCACACGACTGTAGGCACTATAACAGCATTACACTGTACAAAATTTCAAGTATTTGTATATACTGATATTAAAGTTATACGCTGTTAACTTTTGGTGCCAAACGGTCCATTTGTGTGAGAGGTACCAAAAAGAGCGGGGAATTAACGCCAATTTTTCACTCAACGGTAGGCTCTACAACAGCATTACACTGTACAAAATGTTAGGTATATACTGGTATTAAAGATATAAGTTGTTTACTTTTGGTGCAAAACGATTCATTTGTGTGGGAGGTACCAAAAGGGGCGGTACAGTAATGCTCATAAGGCTCATGCCATACATTTTTTTGGGAAATTTTGGGCATGAAGCGTGTGTCAACAAAGTTCGTTCAAAAATTGCTGAAATTTTTTGGCCGAAAAGAATACGAGGGTTGATATATATATTTCTGGCCATCTGACATTTCCATTGGAAAGTTAAACATTTTTTTCATAAACTTACTCAGAAAGTTTTGACGTACGACCATCATTTGTGTTTCTTACAGTGATTTGAAAAAATCAAGCCAGAAATATATATAGCACCCCTTGTACCGTAATCATGCCTCATCCACCATTATTCACTAGATTTGGCACCCTGTGACTATTTCCTGTTTCCTACATTGAAGAGACCCATGAAAGGACGGCGAATCGCTGAACAAGCAAAACACGTCTAGGTCTTCGGTTAGATGGCAGCCGTATTTTTTTTACCAGCTCACATAGACCAGTTTAGGTCCCTAGTGTTACCACGGGCTGAAATGCCTCTTATCGAATATACAAATTTATCGATAGTACGATAACACTATGCAACAAAAAAATTTGTTTTTGTGTCTCAGACCTAAAGATTATTATATAAAATTAAAACCAACAATTTTTTATGGATACATTTTTTTAAAATGCCCGATACTCAATTATACGTTAAATTGAAGCTATTAACGTGGGCTACCAATGTTGGAAACACCTCTTTCACTTAGAAATAGAGGTTTAGTAACAGTCATTAAACAAATTGAAAAACTAGAAAAAAGTAGAATAAAAAATAGAAAAAAAAAATCGGAAAAAAATATTTTTTGGATAACAATTAGCTATTGTTAACTGATATTTATAAGAAAGCTGATTCGACAGACTTCGTACCGTCCAATATTTGGTGAAAATAGAATTAAATCAAGTATTAATTTCAATGAATAATATTAGTTTTAATGAAATCTAAAAAAAGTAATGATCAATAATTGTAATCACTTTAATGCTGACAGATATACAACATTTTTTGTGTTCTGCTCTGGAACGTATATAAAGAGTGTGGATGGTTAGTTATCCAACTCGGACACACGCTACATACAGTTGGCCGTGTGAAAAGCATGACATTTCCAGATTTATCCCACACACTTCCAGCGACAGCCATTCTGACTTGTTAATGCAAGTTTCACTGGGAGCTGAAGACGTTTGCACTTGAATGATAAATCGGTTGAGGTCAAAGGAATTCGCATAATTAGGCATTATTTCCCCTTGAATGGCCATTCAAAATCCTTCCCACCATCAAAATTACAGTCAGTCGTGTTCTATTGAACAGTTTTGGGCATGAAGATTTCGTAACATAATGACTACAGATCTAACTTTAAGACGTACATTATGGAGCGGCATGCCAGGCAAATCCGAAGAGTTTAGAAATTCAGCGGGATACTTGAGTCTTCATTTTCCACAGTATCGATCAATTTTTATGAATGCAATTCTCCCGGAATTTGATATTGAATCGTCCAATTCAATTCATTCACATTAGCATTTCATTTCATCTTTTGTTGAAGTGAAATGGCGGGTGGAATCGATATTAAACCACTGAGAGTATCTACCGGTATTTGTCCATTTCCGATTCTCAGCAGTTCTTTCGAAAAACGTATTCTCTTCTTCTCAATCGTTGTTGCTCATTGTAAACTTCATTAATGTCTTCTTGGTGTCGCTCCCGAGCTGATTCTCGTTTAATAGTACATACCTCTTTCGTGTGATTTTGCGCAACATTTCGGATTAGCGTTGCATTCTGAGAACGCCGCCCAATGTTACCATGACCTCTTCTTGGCATCGTAACAAATATCGATCAATAATATCACTCACAAACTTATAATTCACAGATTCACAATGATATATCGTCATCAGAAACGAAAAAGGGCCTATCATCATATTTGAAAAATGTACAGGAGAATCAAAAAACTAAATATAATGAAAATCGCTATCGTTAGAAAAACGGGGTTTTTAGGATAATATCTAAACGTAATGATGCATATATAAAATGACACAAACATGATTTATAACTTGTTTATGAAAATTGCGTAAAATAGGATTTTTTAACTATGAAAAAAATTCTTAGTTGTTAGGCCCTTTTGAATTTAGTTAATAAATTTGTCATTTTTAATATTACGCGGCTAAAAATTTTTCAGGATGTGTATATTGATGCAGTGTACCGCAATCCATCAAAAACAGAATTTAAATTTTTCTTGTTGTGACGCCCTTTTTCGTTTCTGATGACGATATGTATGTATGTATTTCGAAAATGAAAACTATTTCATTCGACAAATCGATAAAACTGCTCAAATTATCACATGAGAAAGAAAATATGCTGAGTTGTTAAATGAATAACAGCTTAAATAAATCATGAATCTAAGTAGTAGGAGGTCTCAGTGGTCAAGAGGGTAAATTTTCATTGTATAGTTCTACATATTTACAAAGATTTAGGGTTGTTTCGTAAAGGAGGATTCCTAAAGCATAAAAATAACACTCACGTTTTTGATAGCGAGCGCTGACCATTGGCCATAATCCGAATGTGTGAAAAGTCCGGGGTATTTAAAACACTCGAGTCTATCCACTTGCAAAGTTTCAGCTTGGCGTAAATTCACATCCGTTGGAGATCTGTATATATGCACATCAGTTTGTAAGCTCATAGTTCTAAAAAGATTTTTTCAGTACTGAAAGTGCGACAATTGCTTTGGTCACTGCAGTTTGACCTCAGGCTGGACATTGAATAATTATTTTCGCATCCCCTTTGAGTTATGTAAGTACAATTACATTTTTAGATTATTAGTTTTTAAATAACTATTAAAATCACTGATATGATGAAAAAAATACCATAAAACTACAGTGACCACAGTCAGCGAATTCATGGTTTTATATTTGTCGTGTATAGTACTTCATATTTACAAAGTTTTAGCTTTTGATCTTATAAGATCTGAGAGGCCAAACACAATACTAAATTTTGTGATAGCGCTAGAACTGACCACAGGGCAAAAAATTACTACGTGAAAATTCTGTTGTTTATACAATACTCTGGTCTATGCTTGTGCAAAATTTCAGCTTTCTAGATCGTACAGGAGCCTCAACGGTCAGGTGGTCAGCGCCTCCTGTTGAGAATTTTGCGACATTTATTTTTCCTAAACCTTCGCGTGTCAATTTCGAACAATTCCGCAGAAGGAAGTATCCAATTTGGTCCAGTAGTTTTTATGTTTTAAGCAGTCGAACCAACCACGATTCATTTTTATATATATAGATATAGAAAAATATATTTCTTACCAATTTTTTCATAATTTTTTAACAAATCATTAATCATTGTTTCATATTGCGGGCTTTTATTGGATCCAAAGAATTTTGAAACCACAAGCTTAAACGACCTCCATGCTGCAATTTCATCTGACGTCAAATATGATTCGAAATTTACATCTTTCATCAGTTTCCTTATTTTAGGCCCATCAAAAACGCCTTCTTCGATTTTTTGAAAAGAAAAACTTTTAAATAAGCTCTTTAAATATAAGAGTGAATTGTTATCTTTTCTTAAGGCTTTTACAAAATTTTTAAAGAGCCCCCGCTTAATATGCATTGGTGGCAAAATAATGTTTTCTTTTTGGACTAGAGCTGTGTATTTTATGTTGTTTTAACCCAATGTAATGTGTTTTCTTGTTGGTCATATCTTTCTTCTGTAATTATTTTCACGAGCACGGCTATCCCAGAGGAATAAAAAACAGCAATATCTTGTATATCCGCCTTTTATTCCACATAACATCCCAACTCCTTTTAAATCGCAACAAAATTCCCACTCATGTTGTTCATATTTTATGTATTTTATCAATTTACCCATTGTTTCGTATGATTACTTAGTGTTGACAGCATGAGCAATGGGAATCGACTGTTTCTGATTTCCGTTGTGCAAAAGTACTGCTTTCAAACTTTCTTTACTGCTGTCAACAAATAACCGTCGTTCCTTTGAATTGTATATTTGATTAAGTTCCTCGAACAATCCGGGAATGTCCTTGCAAAAGCATATGTTTTCCACAGTTGTATAAAATTGTTTGTAAGGTATAACACGGACTCTATAATATGATATGTTAACATCTGGGGCCAAAAAATTGTACTGTTTCATCCGAGAGAAGTAGTTCTGCCTTATCTTTGGTCAGTTCCAAATCTCTCACTAGACAAAGAGTTGAAACTGAGTTAAAAGCGATGACTTCTGACTCAAACTTGAATCGCTCAGAGTTGAGTACTCAGTTGAACTTGATGGCGTTTCCGTAATTAGGCTGTTAGCTATACTTGGACACTTGGGAATTGGTATTATTTCCGAATGTGCAACTGGCAAAGTGACAGATTTTACTTCAGCGTAATTCCAGAGAATGCTCCTTCCTAGTCCAATATATTTACTTAGACAAAAATAGCACTCCGTATCGTGAAGGAAAGGTTGTCTCCAAATCATTGGCATTCCAAATTGCACGTGATGTCTAAACTTAAAACGTTTTATTTCACAAAACATTTTAATACATTAATTGTAAAGTACTTACCGCATGCTTCCACTACTCCATCGAGTAAGATTTACAAGGCACGAATTACAGAAAATACTAGGTGTCCACGGTTCGTTTATATTTTTATCACGTATAGCAAAATATTACACATACATTTCTTATATTATTTTACTAAACGCACGTCAATTTTTATTAATTAACAATAAATTATACATTGAAAAGTTCTTTGCCTTTTACTCATACTTCGAAATATAACTTTGTAATATTTTTCAGAAAATCGACTTATCTTTTTAAGGCGCTGAATTACACTAATTTATTTATAAGAAACTTCATTCATAAATTCCGGGTTTAAGGTTCATAAGTTGCAGTACCAGTAGCTGACATATAGTTTGCTTCGAACGTAGAAACCCAATATTTTCAAGACTGCCGCGTACTACTTTGTATTGTGTATATATAATTTTACTACCTGTATATACTACTGGGATGTCCATGCCCCTAAAAGGCGTAACTGAATGGAAACTTCATAAATAAAAAACCACAAATATTGTTGAATGACCCTCTACCTAAGCGGATCTCATCCAATATAGCTCTCACATTGCATATCATGTTTTATGAAGGGTTACGAACGGCCATAAAACCTCGTCCTCTCTATAATTTTGTAATGTCTGACATCAATCCTCATAAAATAAAATGCAAGTGCAATGCCTCTTATATGTCTCTCTCACATATGGCGAATTCAATATAAGCAGAAAAATCATTTAAAAAGGAAAAAATATGAAAGAAAATGGTTTTGAATTTCCCTAACATTTACAAAATGTCTCATAACTTTTAAACTATCCCTAGATTTTTTTCAAATAGACAGTGTTTTCTTCGTTAGCATCCTGGCTTTTTAAAAATGTGATAAAATAATTTTTCCGACTTTTTTTCTATTTTTTACGTTTTTTTGTACCAGGAAAAGTGTTTTTTTAAAAAAAAATCAAAAATCATTCATATTTTTGTCGACTGTTACTAAACCAAAGATTCTACGTGAAAGCGATATTTGCAGCATATGTAGCCCTCATAATTCCCTTTAATTTAACGCACAACCCGGCTCAATCAGGCTTATACTTATACTCCAAATACTAAATGTACTTTCCATGAAAGCTGGAATTTTAATAAAAATTTACCATAAAAATTTTTTTTAATATTTTTTTCGTGTTTGTGACACCCAATTGCTCCAGAAACGGTTATCTACATCCCTTGGACAACATTTTTGTTGCATAGTGTTATCGGTACAAGAAAGATATATAAAACTGCCTAGAAAGGCCTACCCCAGTATGTCCAGTCGTCGTTTACTCACAGCGGGACAGTCGCATAGTGCTCAATGCTCTCCACTTCTTCCTCATCTCCACAGCTTCTGCAGAAGTCATTGGAGTCAATACCAATCTTCTGGCGTGTTCGCCGATCAGGCAGTGTCCCGTCAGAAATGATACTAACGTAGACAATCTTTTCCTCTCTAGTGCGAGGAGATATTTTGACCTTCTCAGGTAATAACTTGACCAGATTTGTCTAGCTACCCTACAGGTGCCGATTTCTGTCCATCTTTCGTTGGACTGTCAGATTGCCTCTTGCCTAAACCAAAGTTTGCACGTGGATAGTGGCGCAACAATATATGCAAATTCTTCAAGAATTTGGTATGTCGCCCCTTTCCATGCAAGTTCATCGGCTTTGCAGTTCCCCGGGATAACTCTATGCCCAGGCACCCATATGAGGTGCATATTAAACTGCTCAGTCATCTCGTTAAGAGATATGCGGCAGTCGAGGGCTGCTTGTGAATTTAGGGATGAGAGAATTGATGTTAGCCACTCGGTCGGTTACCATATCACTAAACTTTGATATCCTTATGTGACCGTAGGTCTTGTACCTCCACATTGATTATTGCCACTTTGGTTGCAACTTCTTTCACCACAATATTAATCGGCAGTATATGGAGTAGGGCTTGTAGAGGCTCGGTCGCTGTAGTCCTTAAGGTTCTGCTTATGCTCAGGCAGGCAGTTCTCTGAACCTTTGTAAGTAGGTTGCCGCGACCCTACAGCCTTTTTGCAGGATTATAAGGCGACGTTTGCTTTCTTTACACTTTCTTATACGTTAAGTCTAAATAACAGTGGCGTCCCTCTGTTTACAAACCTTTTTAGAGTTGTGGACCCAAGACATACTGTTATGCGTCTTCTGTTGAGCAGGCTTTGAATTAGTCTAATCAAACTTGAGTTAAGTTTTAGATGTGACAGTGCCACAATTACCGCATCTGAGTGAATGTTGTTAAAAGCCCCTTCTATGTCAAGAAATGCCACCATAGTGAATGCAGAGACGATTCGATAGTGCTGACAAGTTCGTGCAGGGCTGATTTTGCAGACTTCATGTTGCATTGTAAGCATGTTGGTTCCCCGACAGGAGTTTTGTATCCAGGTTTCCCTAATAAAATAATCTTAAAGTCTTTTAAGACCTTTCAATAGGAAGGAGGATAGGGTAATTGATCTGAAGTCTTTTGGCCTAGTATGCGATATCTTTCCCGCTTTGGTATCCCTCCATCGATTCGGGATGTATGAAAGCCTGATACAGCCTGCACAATTTTCTCCAGCCAGGGGATAATGTTCTTTAAAATGTTCTGTATTTCTGCTGAAGTGATGCCGTCTGGTCCAGGTGACTTGAAAGGCTAAAAACTGTTAATTGCCCAGCTTATTCTGGATCTCTCAGTCAACAAGCTAGCGACGCTCGCAGTCCACTCACACTTCGCCACAGAAGGTATACCAAGAGCGTCGTTGCGCCGATCTAAGTTCCATCTTATAGATCGTGAGATGCTCTTTATAGGCATCCCAATCATTAGCGACCCAGTAGATCTCGCCTTATTGAATAGCTTGTTGGTTGTTGTTGTAGTAGTAGTATATGTGTTTGTTATCCATTAGTTGTTTTCATTCGCCTTGTATAGTGGGTTTGGCAGGGCAGTTAAAAAGCTGTAGTGTGTCGTGTGGTCCCTGGTTACAAGCTGGACATATGTTCGACGTGGTGCCATCAATCCTTGCCCAGTATGAATGGAGGCGGCTACACCAGCCAGATCTGAATTGGGCCAAAAGTACTCTTGTCTGTCGTGGTAATTCCTCTTCCTCTGAGGCCACTGATGGGGGGTGGTCTCCTAGCACGACATTGACTCTGTAATTATTCACGGCGTCAGAGTGTATGTCAGCCAAACCTGCCTTATAAGCTCTTTGATCTAGAGGCTCTCTCTTGTAGCGTTGGACCTCGCGCTCTATATCATGAAGGTCTTTCCTGGTCTGCCTGGGAGGTGGGCGCCTATCCACTAGATGGTGATTGGGATGGCTGGGACGGTAGCAACCAAGCAGATACTGCTTCGAAAATTATGTCGTCGCACGGTTATGATCTTCGTCTCCTCAGGTAAGAGGTCCACAGAAGACATGAGGAGGCACCCTGTCGCAGTTCTCAGGGCGGTATTTTGGCAGGTCTGTATATTCTTCCACTGCGTCTCGCTCAAATTCGGTGACCACACTGGTTCTGCATAGTTTACCACAGACCGACATATCGCTTTCTACACTGAGCCAAAAATTAACCTTATATAAGGTTAACTTAACCATAAATAAACATGATTTGGAGTCTACGTTATATAAGGTTAATTTGAACATTTTCTTGTTGACTGGTATTTAACAATAATAATATTTAATTTAACTATTCCATGGTTGAATTTTTTAACCATGAAAATTGTTAGTGTTATAATAATAATTGTTATTTTAACTATGCATTGTTGTATTTTTTTAACCATGAACATTTTTAATATAATAATAATAATTGTTAATTTAACAATGCATTGTTGAATTTTTTTAACCATGAAAATTTTTAATTTTAGCATTTCATAGTAAATTTATTGAAACAATATATTGTCAATTTAACAATGAAATTGTTAATATTATTAACTATGAAAATTGTTATTGAAACCGTTTTTATTGTTAAGTTAACCATTTATTGGTTACCTCTTTTAACCAGAAACATAGTTGATGTAATAATTTTTAATATTAAATTAACATACTATTCAAAGAAAACAAGAACATTTTTATTTTTCACAAGTTTATTTATTATTTTAGTTTCGAATGTAAACGAGTACATATGTATGTATGTATCTATAAATAGTATTTAGTTCTAAAGTATGTTTTGCCATTACAAATTGTATGTATATTTAGAGGAGGGCTGGAAAAGTACGATAAATGTTAAATGTACATTTTATTTTTTAAAGCCTTGCCGATTTTGTAGGCCTGAAAATGACTGTCGAATATAATTTCTATTAAATAGCAAACGACGGACTCCCAGCACAAGCAGCCACAATCCACAGAAAACGAAACAACTGAAAAGAAAAAAACAAAAAACACCGTTTATATGTATGTATGTAGGTATTACGAAAGCACTTCTAACAACATATGTATGTATGTACATTTAACAGTATCAACATCGCACAACAACAAAAACTAACGTATGTATGTACGGCGTAGCAGCCACAAGTGTGCAAACGAAAAGACAAGATGAACACATACCCACACGTACACATCACTTCTCTCCGTATGTTTGCTTGCTGCTGCATATGTACATACATTGTTGTTGGTTGTTTTTTCATGCACATAATGTGACAGCGTGTACATATTTTTTTCCACTTTTAACCACGGAATTTCACAATTTTACTGGTATAATCACAAAAAATATTAATATTACATTCGCCTTTACTATAATTACACAGGCTCAAAACACTATTAACATTTTTAACACACATATTTTATTATGTCACTTTTTAAATACACATATGTACATACATACTTATGAATGTAGTTCTTTACAAAATGTTTTATTACTTACCTCTATACCAACAGCTTCCAACACCAGCACTAGTCTCATCGACTATTCAACACCAACTGAACTCCCGCACTCGATCAACCACCGAAGCTAGCATTTGGTGGTGTTTTGAATGAGCGAAATAAATTCTCTTATGACGACAGTCGCATTCGTTTCAACTTCGTTTAACTTAATACTCAACTTCGTCTAACACAAAGCAGTTGAAAAACGTCGACCACAACAGAGCCGAATGATCTTTGAATTGTTGTTTATCTCGCACATTTTTCATCCTCTCTCTCAAAAAAACCAACCATATATAATGTTAACTTTACCATTTTTAATGTAAATTTGAACGTATATAAGGTTATTTTTGTCTTCGTAATCAAACATTTACCATGAAAAATTTAACCAGACACATGGTTAAAAAAATCATTGTATTTTCGGCTCTGTGTAAGAGGTCAACAAGGCTTCTTTATCTGTGCCCCTAGTGCTGCCGGCTAGCGACTTGAGGACCTTGTTCCTACTTCTCATCTTATTGCAGATAGCTGTGGCATGCGCGTTAGACCTGAAGAGGGTTATCAAATGTGACACCAAGAACCTTAGGGTAGTTGGTGGTCGGAATTCTTGTGCCATCGACTATCACATTGAGTTGATCTTTCACTTACGCTGTCCATGCAGTAAACAGTGTGGCCGATGATTTGGTAGCGGATATTTTCCTCAAAAAGCGTGGCATGGCTGACGGTATCGAAGGCCTTCGATAGGTCTAGCGCCACGAAGACGGTGCTGTCACCGGGCATGTTCTGGTTAAGACCGCAGCTCACATGCGTGGATATGGCGTGTAAAGCAGTAGTCGTACTATGCTGCTTTCGGAATCCGTGCTGATGATCAGAAATTGGAAAATGTCCAATAAGGCTCGGGAGGATTAACGCCTGAAGCGTCTTTACTACTGGCGAGAGAAGGGAGATAGGCCTGTACGATTCTCCCTTGCTCGCATCTTTGCCCGGTTTCAGGAGCGGGACCACTCTGCCCATTTTCCAGTCTTCGGGAATTATCAGAGTGGTCAAGGACAGATTGAGGACCCTAGTCAGATACTCAACTCCCGGTGTGTCCAATTGCTTCAACATCAGCATCGAAATTACAGCGGGGCCAAGCGCTTTGGATGACTTCCTGCCTGGATTCGAGTGACTTAAACGTTGCCCACAATTTACCAATACCGGAACTTAAGTTGCACTGCATCAGTTGATCTAGCGATTTATTCCGCTTATATTCGTCGACTTTCCTATTGATTACTAGATACAGTTCCCTGATTCTAGGATCAGCAGAATTAGAACGACGAATTTCATCCGCACGTATGCTAGTCCCGCTGCATCTGCCGCTACCAAATCATCGGGAAATTAGGTCGTATCTCAGGTATTCGAACAGCAGGGATAGAGAGGGCGGCTGCTGCGTTGATGATGCCTCGGAATTTCTTCTCAGCTAACCGAACATCTGAAGGGATGGGTAGTTCACTGAAGCTGCGGTTGGTGAAATCTCTGAACCCGTTCCAGTCCGCTTTCCTTTGATTCAGGAAAGTACGGCGTTCGAAGATAATAAAATCGGCTGGTCTGTCTATGGGGAGGTGGTCTGATCCCAATGAAATGACGGGCTGCCAGGTGACTTCATTTATCACCCATAATCCGTGTGACACGGATGAGGACGCCCCCTCATTCACTGTGCAGAACGTACAGCCATCTATCTGCTCAGCCTAAGCTATGCCTCTATGGTCATTAGCTAGGAGAGAATGCCAAAGCTCATGATGGGCATTAAAGTCTCCTAGGACCACGCGATTGTTGCCCTGCAGTAACGGACTGATGTCCGGCAAATAACGCGGAGAACAGCTACCAATCGGCGGTATATATACGTTGTACAGCTCTATCTCGGCAGTCCCGGACTTAACTGCTACCCCCATACATTCAATGTATGGATCTCTAGAGTCAAGCTCAGGCGAAATAGGTCTGTATTGCACAGAATGGTGTAATAGGAAAGCCTGTCCCCCACCTCCACTTCTGGTGCGATCCTTACGTAGCACATTGTAACCCTGACAACTGTGCAACCTTGATGTTCTTCCGATTCATAAAATCTACAATCTCGTTGATTTTGCCGCGGAGACCATTGCAATTAAATTGAAAGAAGGATACATGTTCGGGGGTTGGTACAGCAATGTGGTGTTGATTGCTGTGCATGTTGCTGTAGGGGAGATTGCGGCCGTGTCCCATAAACCGATGGCGCCGATGACGTAGGCGACGGCGACGACGCCACTGACGACTGCGATCCTTGAGGTACACTTAGAGGTATGGAGGCACAGCAGGCTCCAACATAGCTCCCTATGCGGCGATACTCCTCGGCGTTCCTAAGGCCAGAGCAACTCCTGAGATGCAACCACTCCATACATCGAGTACACCTTACTGATGTTGATTTGCCACGAATAAGGTTCCCGCAGACGGAGCAGAAATATTATTGTGGTCCGGGATTTTGTTCGGTCCCGGCACGGACCAGAAGAATTCGGAGCAGACACTCCGGGATGTTCCTCTCCCAAGGCGAAAAAATGGACGAACATAAAACACGTAGTACTGAGGTGGCAGCCCTGGCCGAAGAATTGCTGCTTCGGGTCAATCCGGTACAAAGAACCTGCTGCCGTGGGATTAAGCCAGTGGTTCGGCCTGTTGTGCGCTCCTTATTTATGATACCTCACGAGTTACAGAAAATCGGTACTCCAACATAGCTCCCTATGCGGCGATACTCCTCGGCGTTCCTAAGGCCAGAGCAACCCCTGAGATGCAACCACTCCATCCATCGGGTACACCTTACTGATGTTGAGTTGCCACGAATAAGGTTCCCGCAGACGGAGCAGAAATATTGTTGTGGTCCGGGATTTTGTTCGGTCCCGGAACAGACCAGAAGAATTCGGAGCAGACACTCCGGGATGTGCCTCTCCCAAGGCGAAAAAATGGACGAACATAAAACACGTAGTACTGAGGTGGCAGCCCTGGCCGAAGAATTGCTGCTTCGGGTCAATCCGGTACAAAGAACCGGCTGCCGTGGGATTGTTGGTCTTTTTCCTAGCTGTTAGCTCAGAAGTCCACCATTGAAGTTTTAGTTTTTCCCTTGTTCCTTGTTTTTGGGCAGGCTCCGTCAATGGAACTATTGAATGATGTGGTGATATGCTCGACCAGATTATCTAGAGCGGCTTTGTCACTCGGAAGTTGACAGAAGTTTAGAGTTAAGTACTTTCTTAAAATTCTACTCATATTGGTGCCACTTTGTTTTCCTCACATTTCTGTGGACGGTAGGTTTATGCGCTTTTTCAGCGAGTTTGAAATCAATATAATGGTGATCTGAGAATGAGTGGTCGTCTAGTACATTCCACCCAATTATTTTGTCTGACAGCCGGTCAGTAGCAAACGTTACGTCGAGTACGTCTTGTCTCTCTTTTATTGTAAAGGTCGGTTCATTACCTATGTTGGTCGGTTCATTAGGTTGGTAGTTAGAATAAAGGCAATAAATGTAAAGTTGTTTATATCCGTCCTACCAAAGATTGTATGATGAGCGGTCGTGTCTGCGCCAATAATCAGCTCGACCTCGTCAGACGTTGCTTCGTCTACTACTTCCCTATAGCTGTCGGTACTACAGCTTCATAAGGAAAGTAACCGATCTCCAGACTAGCAGCTGTTTGGTCTTGACCACTTAAATTAGTCAGGAGAAAGACACTTAGATCTTTCCTGGCCAAAATACAGGTTCTTGGATTTGCCTTCACACCGCACACCCATCCTCCCACTGCGTAGGGCTCCTGTATGAGGACGATGTCTACTGTACCTGTGGACATGCGCAGCAATAGAGCCGCTGAGGTTGCTTAAGAGAGATGGAGGTTAATCTGTAGAATTCTTACCATCATTGGTAATCGACAGATTAACATCCACCCCGGCAATGGTGTTATCGAACTCATCGTCCGGACGATGAGGAACTTTCGTCCTTAGAGAAGGACGTTACAGATCTTCTGTTAGAGTCACAAGAAATAATGGGCATGGATACCTACGCACTTCTAAAAAGCCGTGTATCAATCACGGTGGACGACACAACTTCCGCAATGGGAGCTATATCCTGCTTGTATACCTTAAAGACTAATGGTGTTTTCTTTTGTGCCAAAAAAATGCTACATTTTTTATGCCTTTCGCTCCAAAAATGCCTTTTTGCCTTCGATTGTAAAATAAATGCTGCACTGTGAAAGGGTTTCGTTTTCTTTTGTAAAAAATGTCGCACTTGCACGGGGCAAAAATGCAACATTTCAGCCCTGTATTTAATCGAAGGGGTGGACGCTGCCCTACAAAACAGATGTTTTTTCGGCGTCGCCGTGGAGTTAGGCGGCGCCGTGGAGTATTCTTTGTTTTTAGTTTACTTTTAGTGAGTTAAAAGGCTAGTTTTTTGCATTTTTGTTATCGATTCTGACCATAAAAAATGCAGCAGTACAAGAGGGTGTAGGCGACATTATTAAAATGCTGCTCTCTGACAGGGCAACATATTTTTTTAGAAAAGAAAACACCATAAGTCTCAAAACCATATTGCAGGGTTGCACTTGCACGCTGTATATGTGTGGTGGACTCAGCGTTAAGGATCAAATTGACCTGCCGCTTTTTACCATCCGACTCACCCACCTTGCCTATTCTCCAGTTGTGGGTCGGCAGACAAGGATTGGAATCTTTTATTATCTCTAGTCAGCTGGGTTGGAGGGATCTTCTGTAACCCAGGTCATGACTCTAGGGTGACTAGGGACGTTGTTGTTTCGACAACATCCAAATGGGCGCCGGGCCTCTTGCCTTTTTCGATGGCAGGTGTTCCGATTCTTTTGACTTTATTAGCCTTTAACACAACTGAATTTGTGGCTCTTTCAGCCGAAACATTGGCTTTAGCAGCATCTATGACGCCTTTATCCCAGGTAAGTGACTCTTTTTGTTTTTCGGTAAGAGCCGAAATCTCAACAGCCTCCAACTTGGTCAAAACTTCGGTGCACAATGAGCACCGGATAGTGCCCTTCACCGTACCACGTGCTGTGAGTACTGGCTTTTCGCATAGATGTTCCAAACTCAGTCATTGTTTTTGCGCAACTCCATGTCGATGGGACAAGCGTGAGAAGGTGAATTCTCTCAGCTCTGCAAGTTGATGTTTTGTATTTCTCCTTTATTTGTTCAAGAACTTTAACTACATACTTATGGTATACGTTTTGGCACTTATTCACATCTTTTTGTGAAATGTTGGAATAAGTATCAACAATTATGTTATCATTCTCCGAATCATGATAGTCTCCTTCTTGAATAACGTCATCGCAGGGATCATTACTTTCCAAACTCGGTAGTTCTTTCAATTTGTTAAGATTTTTTGCACGATCCACAAATTAGCAAACGTCAGAAATATGTCGTGTATCTAAAGATTTTATGTACTTTTTGTTGAAAGGATTAAAACAAAACACATTGTAATTTTGTTTATCAAGCTTTGCCTTTTTAGGTGCCATATCCATTGCGAAGATTAATTGTATGAATAACGCACGTCTTTAATATAACACTGTTTCTATAAAACTGTTTTTCATACAAAGTTTTGTATAAAGTTATATCGAGCCTTACCCGCCAAAAAGACGTAAGCGCCACTTGCGATTATGTTTTGTTTAAATGCATATGTAATGCATTCATCTGTTTATATAACTGGGAAATTTAGTATAACGGTACCAACGGCCATTTGTCATAAGTAAATGATTTCCGTCAAAAGATTAAAAGTAAATCAAGGTGGCGCTTACGTCTATTTGGCGGTTAGGGATCGATATGTAGTGTATTTTAACGAATGAGTTTTAAATTTTTATTATGGTCAACATAGGCTTAGATGTGGGTTGACCGAAAAATATCATAATACCTGATTCAAGAACTTGGTAACGATTGACAAAAACACAAAAAACGGAAAATAAGCGGATATTCGAATATTATATTATTTATTTAATTATTATTAATTTAATTATTAATAATTAATTATAAATACAAATAAATTAGAAAAATACAAATTTTCACCATTTCTTTAGAAAAACAGTGATTTTATTTTTGAGGGTTACATATTGTGCGTATTATAGTATCGAGTATATGTATGTAACTTTAGTTAGCCATGTTATATACCGTTGGAAAGGTAAATTTATCTAGTTTTTGGTTATGAGCTTCAATTTAAAATTTCACAAACACGTTAGCCAGTCTGAACGGATAGAAAATTGTATTGTAAGAAGTTGAAGGCTACTTATAATTTTTGAATATTTTAAAACCTTCCCGAACCAAGTCGTAGAAATGGTTCTCTAGTTATGCCATAAAATGTGGTTCAACCTATTTTTCTTCTTAGCCTAAAGGGTTTTTTCTTGGAATTCACGAAATAAACCGTGATATTCAAAAAATGGAGATGTTGAACCACATATATTGGTATAACTCGAAAAATAGAGACATTACACTTTAACATGTTTTTTAGAAAGGGACAATTTATTTCATTTTTAAAAAAAGCAAGTACCATTTATCATTTTAAATTTGAATCGGCTATAAAAAATGTACTGATATTTTTCAAATTTCTGGTTTTATTGGAAAGTTGAACTTTGTCATTTAATAATGGAACAAAATATCGCGGCTGGCTCGGCAGTACCTCATCTGATCAACCCAATTTTTCAGTACATTTTCGATTGTTTCAGGTCGAATCTCTTCAATTACAACTTCGGTTTCATGTTTCAACTCTTCAATTGTCCCTGGGTGAAAATAATCCAATGGGCTCAAACCACAACGGGCGGCCAATTGACGTCACAATTTCGGAAACAGTGCGTAAAATATTGATGGTTTTGATGGCATGGCGCGGAAAGTGAGCTTCATCTGAAAGCACGATTTTTCGGTAAAATTCTTCATCTTCTGCCAAACAATCTTCAGCCCATTGAGGTAGTCATATGAATGTTATTGTGCTCCATTTTTAAATGACAAAGTTCAACCTTTCCAATAAAACCAGAAATTTGAAAAAAGTATCAGAATTTCTTTTATAGCCGATTAAAATTAAAAATTTTTAATGGCCCAACTTTATTTTATTTATTTCGAGTCTGAACGGATAGAAAATTGTATTGTAAGAAGTTGAAGGCTACTTATTATATCTGAATATTTTAAAACCTTCTCGAACCAAGTCGTAGAAATGGTTCTCTAGTTATGCCATAATATGTGGTTCAACCTATTTTTCTTCTTAGCCTAAAGGGTTTTTTCTTGGAATTCACGAAATAAACCGTGATATTCAAAAAATTGAGATGTTGAACCACATATATTGGTATAACTCGAGATTTATTTATCCCAATTAGTTCAGGAAAGTTTTAAGGAAAATTACCTCATTCCGAAGAAAATAGATGCATAATTTAGAAAGTTGTAGCTAATTTATTAATGTTTTAAACTTAAAACTTTTTTACCGATGTAAAATTTACAAAAAAAAATATTAACAGCTAAGAGAGTTGGGTGTTTACGATTATGCGTTTGAGCCACAAATTATTATTTAAACTGCAGTGGCTCAAACGCACAATCGTTCACACACAACACTATTTTTCATTTAGTTAATTTTTTAAAAATAGCATATATTTTATTTATTTCGAGTCTGAACGGAAAGAAAATTGTATTGTAAGAAGTTGAAGGCTACATAATTTTGAATCTTTTAAAACCTTCCTGAACCAGGTCGGTGAAATATTCCATATGTGGTTCGACATATTTTTCTTCTTAGCCTAAAGGGTTGTTTCTTGGATTCTTAAAATAAACCGTGATATTGAAAAAATAGAGAGGTTGAACCACGAACAACCAAATAATTTAACTTGCAGTGACGTTTTTGTGGATTTGGAACTCCATTCAGTGTAACTGTACATTTTGCAGTTCTAAAATTATTTTCTCGTGTTTTCTAAAACTAGAGTTCCAAATAAAACCCAAAAACAGCAATACAGGGTAAATTATTTGGTTGTTCGTTTCCTATTGAGTGACAAATTGTAGCTCGATGGGAAACGAGAAAACAAAACAATTATCCTGCAGTTCCGTTTTTGTGTATTTGGAACTCCGATAATTTTTGATAGGCATACGGCAAATTTATTCTACTGATTGGGAAAGTCTTTTACTTACAAATTTTTCCAACACGCAATCCGACCTCCTCACTCACTTGCAGACGCAGAAACCAAGGCATGGAAAGAAGCGATCCCGACCACAACACACGCACATCCGTTCTAATATAAAAAAATAGAAGACCATATTCAGTATACTGTATATATAGTATATTCAGTATACAGCTATAAAATTGTTCTCAAAACAGGGGTTCCAAATAAATATGTATGTATGTATGTGCACAAAAACGGCAATGCAAGTAAAATTATTTGGTTTTTTCGTTCCCCATGGAGTGGAAAATTGATGCTTGAAAAGCAAAATAATTAATAATTAAATAATTAAAAATAAAATAAATTAAAATAGTGACGTTTTTGTGGATTTGGAATTCCATTCAGTATAACTGCCATTTTACAGTTCTAAGATTCTTTTCTCGATGTTTTCTACAGTTATAAATGCACAATAACGGCAATGTAGGATAAATTATTTGGCTCGTTATAAAGTGTTACTTACCAACCTTTTCCAACACGCAAACCGACCTCACTCGCAGAATCAAAAGAAAACGCATAAAAGAGATGCGATTCCAACCACAAGCAAATACACGCACATCCGATCTAACATGAAAAAATAGAAGACAATATTCAGTATAACTGTACATTTTACAGTTATAAAATTTTTTCTCGGTGTTTTCTAATTCCCTATTTACATTGGCTGAATGAATGGTCAACAGATTATCGGCGTTTTGTAGGAGAGTGAGAGAGAGGCAGTCGTCAAGAGGGTGGGGGACTCTTCGAGAAATTATCTTTTCAAGTTTGCTCTGCGTACTCGAAACGTACAGGGAGAGTCCCCCGTCTTGACGACTGCCTCTCACTCTCCTACAAAACGCCGATAATCTGTTGAACATTCATTCTGCAATGTAAATAGGGAATTAGAAAACACCGAGAAAAAATTTTATAACTTTAAAATGTACAGTTATACTGAATATTGTCTTCTATTTTTTCATGTTTTTTTATCCCACAAAACGCCGATAATCCGCTGAACATTCAGCCAATGAAAATAGGGACTTAGACTGGAACTCCATTCAGTATAACTGTACATTTTACAGTTATAAAATTCGTTTTCTAAAAGCTAGAGTTAAAAATACACAAAAACGGCAATGCAGGGTAAATTATTGGGCTCGTTTAAAAGTGACTGTTGCTTGATGGGGAACGAAAACAAAATAATAATCCTGCAGTGCCGTTTTTGTGTATTTGGAACTCAATGCATGGACAATGTTTATTTTTACCACTTACCAACTTTCCAAGCATAACAAAACAGAAATCACAAAAATATCCCGGCACACAGTCGCACTCCGACCTTATATGAAAGAGGAAAAATGCGATGTTCAGTTTAACTGTACATTTACAGTTATAAAATTAAGAAACAGGCTCTAAAACTGGAGTTCCAAATAGACAAAAACTGCAGCCTAAATTATTTGCTTGTTAGTTTCCTATCGAGTGACAAATTGATGGGAAACAACAAATAAAATAATTTACAGGCAGGGTATTTTTCGTTATTGGAACTCCACTCATTTTGTTTTTCCAGCTGAACAAATTAACTTACCACTTCCTCCGCAATCCAAAATTGACCCGACTTCACTCACTGATTGTTAGACGCGAAATAATGATGAAAATAATTGAAGCGCTAAAATAGGCAAATGACGCCGCCACACAAATACACACAATGACATAAATATGAGAAAAAAAGATGATATTCAAGGCAGGGTTAGAAAAACGTAACATTAACACCCCCACGAAGTTATTTTTTCAGCAGATTCTCCGCTAATTCTCTTTTAAACCTAACTTTGAGTTTACACGACGTAATTTTGTTTCGGCTTGTCTTTGTGAGTTGTTGTTGTTTCGCGTGTGAATTGTTGTTGTTTCAAAGTGCGAATGAAAAACACAAAACATTGAGCCCGAGTACGTGAATGTCTAAAGCTGACTATAGACGATTGCCAGATCGGCAAACGTTATCAACCCTGTTAAAGTGCTGCAAAAATACGGACAATGACAGATTGTTAGGCAAAGGTGAATTGACAGTTAAGACGATTGCAAGAAAACATTACAATTTCATATATTTACAATATATTTTGTAATTATTTATATGCAGGATTGCCAATAAAAATACATTATAGACAGTGTTGCAAATAAAATGTTTTTCTGGCAATGGCGCCGTTGTCACATGCATAAACTTCGCACATATAACAATCTGCAAATTATCTCGCAATGACTTTTCTGCTAACGTTGCAAAACTAAACTTGTATGTTCACACGGTTGTAAATTCACAGGGTTGCATTTTTCTGGCAATGTTGTCCGATCTGCAAATCGTGTGTACTTACCTTAAGTCATATGACACGTTTTTCAATTTTGGGTAATTGCTCCAGCGGGCAACGTTACGGCTGCGCTAAAGTTAAGTTAAGGTTTCGTTTGCATAACCCGTGCTTGAAAACTAATCGACAGAAACGATTGAAGCAATATGAGGAAAAGAGACAACAATATTGTAAAATGTCATTTTCGACAACCGCAATACAATTTTACAAGAACGTCTAACAACACGTCTACGACATGAGATCATGCGAACTCAAACGAAAACGTGATCTCAGACGTTTTCGTTTGAGTTCGCATAAAGTCCACATAAGCTCGGGATCCTAGTACTAGCATTTTCAATCATTAAGTTTGGCAGACGTAGGCCGTCGGCGAATTGATATAAGGCGTAGGTTAAAATTTAAAAAAATTTAGTCAGGTTGTAGACATCCTAAAAATGTTTGATAATTTTTTTCCAGATGGTGGAGAATCAAATCAAATTAAATTTATTATTTATTTATTATAATTATATTATTAATATATATTTTATTTATTTTATATGACAGCTTTTAATACAAGATTTTGTAACCCTATCAACTAGTTATGTTACGTTTCTTAAGGCCGGGTGAGGCAAACGAAAGCGTATGTTCTGCTTTACACGAGGCAATATTTTCCAAGCAAGTGTCATGATAGATGCACACGATACAACCGTCGCATCAACGTGTTGCGTTTTTTCACTAGTTCAGAGAGAGAGGCAGGCGGAAAGAGCTCTCTGCCTCTCTCTCCTACAAACTTTGACACTTGCATGCAATAAATTGTATAGTGTGAATATGGACCTACACACGTAGCGAGTGTTGTTGCAACTTCAGTACAGAAAAGACACAAGCGGAAGGAAAGTAAAATTGTAAACTGTTTTTTTTCTCAAATTTTTATATTTTCTTTATTTGTAATCGTCATTTTTATTTCCTCTTTTTTCCCCGCAATTTTACTATTTAAAAAAAATAGGAGTATTTTATATTCTTTTACTTTTATTTTAACAGTT
Source organism: Eudasyphora cyanicolor (assembly GCA_963930755.1). Classification (NCBI taxonomy): domain Eukaryota; kingdom Metazoa; phylum Arthropoda; class Insecta; order Diptera; family Muscidae; genus Eudasyphora; species Eudasyphora cyanicolor. Next base: position 101,819,523 of record OZ005737.1, read on the forward strand.
TATTACTTATTTATCATTCTATTGCAAACGTTTCGCATAAATGTCCGCTTTTTCGTTGTTTTGCTGCTTTTATTTGCAAATGAACGTAAAGTACTGTCGAAATCAAATTTCAGCAGATTCAGCCGTCCGTTTACGTTTCGTTTGCTAAGTCCTGATTCACACCCCGCAATTTGTTTCAAGCAAGTGTCATCGTTTGTTGAAGAGAGGCAGGCGGAAAGAGATCTCTGCCTCTCTCTCGAACAAACTTTTACACTTGCTAGGAAAAAATTGTCGAGTGTGAATCAGCACTAATCGTTTACACTGATTTCCATATGTCTGATTGAATTAGCTGATTCGCTACGGGGTCGTTACGGCTACGTTTGCCTAACCCTGCCTGAATGTAGCGATATGCGACGTTGACATTCCTTTGTTTTGATCACTTCTTCTTATTTATTTATAACTCTCTTATCCTCTATATTCGTAAATAGTATATACGGCGGATTTATATATTGTTTTTTAAAATTTTGTACGAAATGAAATGCTAAAAACTTAGAAAAACGTAACATTAACACCCCCACGAAGTTATTTTTTCAGCAGATTCTCCGCTAATTCTCTTTTAAACCTAACTTTGAGTTTACACGACGTAATTTTGTTTCGGCTTGTCTTTGTGAGTTGTTGTTGTTTCGCGTGTGAATTGTTGTTGTTTCAAAGTGCGAATGAAAAACACAAAACATTGAGCCCGAGTACGTGAATGTCTAAAGCTGACTATAGACGATTGCCAGATCGGCAAACGTTATCAACCCTGTTAAAGTGCTGCAAAAATACGGACAATGACAGATTGTTAGGCAAAGGTGAATTGACAGTTAAGACGATTGCAAGAAAACATTACAATTTCATATATTTACAATATATTTTGTAATTATTTATATGCAGGATTGCCAATAAAAATACATTATAGACAGTGTTGCAAATAAAATGTTTTTCTGGCAATGGCGCCGTTGTCACATGCATAAACTTCGCACATATAACAATCTGCAAATTATCTCGCAATGACTTTTCTGCTAACGTTGCAAAACTAAACTTGTATGTTCACACGGTTGTAAATTCACAGGGTTGCATTTTTCTGGCAATGTTGTCCGATCTGCAAATCGTGTGTACTTACCTTAAGTCATATGACACGTTTTTCAATTTTGGGTAATTGCTCCAGCGGGCAACGTTACGGCTGCGCTAAAGTTAAGTTAAGGTTTCGTTTGCATAACCCGTGCTTGAAAACTAATCGACAGAAACGATTGAAGCAATATGAGGAAAAGAGACAACAATATTGTAAAATGTCATTTTCGACAACCGCAATACAATTTTACAAGAACGTCTAACAACACGTCTACGACATGAGATCATGCGAACTCAAACGAAAACGTGATCTCAGACGTTTTCGTTTGAGTTCGCATAAAGTCCACATAAGCTCGGGATCCTAGTACTAGCATTTTCAATCATTAAGTTTGGCAGACGTAGGCCGTCGGCGAATTGATATAAGGCGTAGGTTAAAATTTAAAAAAATTTAGTCAGGTTGTAGACATCCTAAAAATGTTTGATAATTTTTTTCCAGATGGTGGAGAATCAAATCAAATTAAATTTATTATTTATTTATTATAATTATATTATTAATATATATTTTATTTATTTTATATGACAGCTTTTAATACAAGATTTTGTAACCCTATCAACTAGTTATGTTACGTTTCTTAAGGCCGGGTGAGGCAAACGAAAGCGTATGTTCTGCTTTACACGAGGCAATATTTTCCAAGCAAGTGTCATGATAGATGCACACGATACAACCGTCGCATCAACGTGTTGCGTTTTTTCACTAGTTCAGAGAGAGAGGCAGGCGGAAAGAGCTCTCTGCCTCTCTCTCCTACAAACTTTGACACTTGCATGCAATAAATTGTATAGTGTGAATATGGACCTACACACGTAGCGAGTGTTGTTGCAACTTCAGTACAGAAAAGACACAAGCGGAAGGAAAGTAAAATTGTAAACTGTTTTTTTTCTCAAATTTTTATATTTTCTTTATTTGTAATCGTCATTTTTATTTCCTCTTTTTTCCCCGCAATTTTACTATTTAAAAAAAATAGGAGTATTTTATATTCTTTTACTTTTATTTTAACAGTTTATTACTTATTTATCATTCTATTGCAAACGTTTCGCATAAATGTCCGCTTTTTCGTTGTTTTGCTGCTTTTATTTGCAAATGAACGTAAAGTACTGTCGAAATCAAATTTCAGCAGATTCAGCCGTCCGTTTACGTTTCGTTTGCTAAGTCCTGATTCACACCCCGCAATTTGTTTCAAGCAAGTGTCATCGTTTGTTGAAGAGAGGCAGGCGGAAAGAGATCTCTGCCTCTCTCTCGAACAAACTTTTACACTTGCTAGGAAAAAATTGTCGAGTGTGAATCAGCACTAATCGTTTACACTGATTTCCATATGTCTGATTGAATTAGCTGATTCGCTACGGGGTCGTTACGGCTACGTTTGCCTAACCCTGCCTGAATGTAGCGATATGCGACGTTGACATTCCTTTGTTTTGATCACTTCTTCTTATTTATTTATAACTCTCTTATCCTCTATATTCGTAAATAGTATATACGGCGGATTTATATATTGTTTTTTACAATTTTGTACGAAATGAAATGCTAAAAACTTGCTATCCACCAAGCTGATGCTAATAAAACATGTGGAGAAATTATTTGCCAATCCGAAAAATTACAAATATTTTTATCTCACATAATATACATAAAATGAGTAAATTATATGAGATAAAAATATTTGAATATCGAGACTTTCTAACATATCAATGGCCTTCGGAAAGATCGTCAACGGAGGAAGGTCTTCAGAGGATCGTAATTGCTGCGCAGGAAAGAGAGTACATAAATAGTGATAATGACAAAGATGACTCGGAGGAATATTCGAATCACAGTGATGATGGTCATGAAAAAGATGGTGACATTGTGGAATCTGATGAATCTTCGACACCACTATCTATACTAAAGGTTTATATTAAAAGTTTGTGTATAAAATCTGTGTAACAGCAAAGTACCCTGATGAGTAACAAGCTGGCGATTTTTATTCCTAGTCAAAGCTTAGTTAAATAATTTATGCGAAATGTAAATATGTATTTAAAACAGTTTTCGTACTAATTTTAGCTTTAAAATTTCTTATAAAAATGTGTGCTACACATTTTCTTATAAAAAATGAGTGCTGTACATTTTATTATTTAATGAATTTGCTATAAATATATCTATGAAACATATAACGGGTTTTCCAATGGGGTTCTCCAATTGGTACTTTTCGTGCGCTTTTTCCATTTTATGGTCGTAATAGTCGCCCAAGTGTGCTCCCTATTTTCTTTCCATAATGTTCAAGTGCCAATAAGACAAAGAACCGCTCGAAGTAATGCAAATATTGCTGCCGCTCAGGCAATTGTTGCTGAAGGCCACAATTTCTCGTTTCCAAGACGCACTTAGCAATTGGGACTGTCTCAAACCACAACCTGGCGGATTATGAAAAAGGATTTGGGTTTGCATCCGTATAAAATTGTTCTCACTCAAGAACTGAAGCCATTGGACCACGAAAACGTCTTGAATTTGCTGATTTTGCCTTGGAACAACTTGAAAACGATTTTTTTCAAGAAAATCATCTTCTCCGATGAGGCTCACTTTCCTCTGAGTGGTGCGGTAAATAAAGAAAACTGTCGATTCTGGTGCGAAGAAAATCCACAAATTATTCATGAAAAACTATTACATTCACCTAAATTTACAGTTTGGTGTGGTTTTTTGTCAGGTGGAATCATCGGTCTTTCGAAAAAAGCTGTTAACACCGTTACTGTCAATGGAGAGCGGTATAGATCGATGATAACCAACTTTTTATGGCCGAAATTGGAAGAAGTTGATCTTGTCAACATTTGGTCCCAATAAGACGGGGCTACGTGCCACACAGCAAATGAAACTATTGAATTGTTGCGAGAAAAGTTTGGAGATTCGATTATTTCAAGAAATTGTGATATTTAATGGCCTCTAAGAAGTTGTGATTTAACACCATTAGACTATTTCATGAGGGGTTATTTGAAGTCACTGGTCTTTCGAAATAAACCAGACTCTCTTCAAGCTTTATAAGTCAATATTGAACGTGCCATTCATGACATACGACTTGATTTAGTGGAAAAAGTGCTCGAAAATTTGGTTCATCGAATTCTTTCCTGCAGAAGAAGTCGTGGAGGCCATTTGAATGACGTTTTATTTAGAACTTAATTGTATCGATTGTACTTCACATTAAATAAAAAGAAATCATATCACTCTTATTGGAAAACACTGTATATAGAGTGATTTCCTCATTTATATAATGTGTCTTTATTTTGTTAAGCACTTACAATAAATTACATTTTTTTTTAATTTCATAACATTTTACAACAAACTACATAAATATTGTGTTTTCAAAACATAGTGTGGAGAATTAGAGTATATAGAGTTCCTTGCATGATTGAATGGAATTTCTTCCCCACACACAACGACTACGCCATCATTCTCTGCTTAAGCCCAAACCCGTATAGTATAATCCCAACTTCCGGTGGAGAGAGCTATTCCATCGGGTGACACCTGAACACAGGGTACCTAATTCTCATGACCATACAGTAAGCAAATCTGCTCCGATTTGAGGGTATCCCACAGAGTGACTGTGTAATCATTGTAGCCAGAGAAAGCATACGATCGCTGCCCTAAAAATCAACAGAATTCACTCCAAAAATAATAATTTGCTTCGAAGTGTTGAACACTTGTTAATAGTGTTTTTTACAGGGAATCTTTTTGTCGAATACATCACACAAAAAGGGGATGGAAGGGGGTATCGGTGTTTTTGGGAGAAATAATTCTTGAAGTGTCCCCTTTAATTTCTTCCTTGACATTGAACATATATTCCGAAACTTTGTATACTAAAATTGTGTCTGAATTTACTGAACTCTTTGTTTACCCAGCAAGATATGTGTATAAATATGATGTATTTAAAAAACTTTTGGGTTTCTACACCCTCCATAGCTTCTTCTTTAATAGTAATTCACCATTTTCTTCATTGCCTCAACGTTTCCATCGGTTGTTGATAGTTGATGCATCCATAGCGGGAATCGTTATATTCTCTGCCTTCAGTGAAAAGCTTGTTCACATTTTAATAATTGTTTGGCCAAAGTAGACTCGCCAAATGCCACATAAAAAAATTAGGTACGACAGACGGCGATTGTACTCTTTTTATTTTTCACACACATGACACAAAAATGTATCACTTTATTCACAAAAATTGTATGAATCACTTTTGCATATTCCGAAAGCGGATTGAATCATAATTTCTTCCATAATTTCCATAATCCAGTCCATAATTTATTTTTGAAGACTTGTTGATACATTAGAAACATATTTGGATCCAATGAAAAAGATTTAGAAACCCGATTCAGAGTGGAAAAATTCCGATTGAAGCCAAATTCAGAATACAGAAAAGGAATGCGTCCAAAACTTAAAAAAATCAGTTGTAATAATACAATTTGTAATGTAATAGTGTTTAATGGCTATTGAATAATTTTCAAAATTGTGGTTGTCTTAGAGACAGTGCTTGAAGCCTTCAGGATTCCGGAAGAGGGCCGTATACCACATCTTGGTAATGTAGTGTGAATATATGTCAGTGTGAATATATAAACTTAGTTATGCTGACTCTGTGAGAATTGCCTCACAGCCAGACAGTCACACGGTGTAACTATAAACCGTCACATAGCCATACCGGCCAGACAGTCGCACGGTGTAACTATACACCGCCATGTATTCACACCTGCCAAACTTTAGAGACTAATTAATAATAAAAGAGCAGTCGCTCATCTGAACACAAACTAAACGGTCTTCTTATTATATGGCGACCGTGACAGTGATAAAGTTTTGTATGTGATTTTAAATTCAAGTGAAAATGCCTACTAAATTCAGTGGTAAAGCAGTAACGGATTAAACCATAGAACACTATCAAAAGTAAAATAGAAATGAAAACAATAATAAAAACAATAAGCCGTGAAAGTGATAAAGAACACTACAAAAAAAAAATAACAAAAACAATAATGAAAACAAAAACCGTGAAAGTGATAAAAACACTACAAAATAAAAAATAATTATATAAACATGAGTAAAAACAAAGAAAGGCTACTACAAGTGTTTTATTTTGTGCAACAAAAACAAACTGCCAAAGGTCCACCTCCGACTACCAAATAGCTGTGTTTTATTTTTCATCAACACACAACTCCACCCAATGCAGAGAAGGCGCTGAAAACTAAATCAACTGAAACTACAAACAGCAAAAACAACATCTTAATGAAGTGCCATAGTTGCTGAGGAAGCCAAATCCGAATTTCCAAATTAACAACAGAAAACCAGAGACGTAAAAAATGCCTACAACACCACCGCCTATATTTCTACACTGTAATGTATATTAATTATTATTATTATATGTATAAATAATTAAATATTAACGTAAATGGTAATGATAAGATTTGCTATAACATCTTTTTTTAAGTTTTGTTCTCAAAATTACTAACACTAAAAAAAAAAAATTAAAATATTGTCACAAATTAAATAATACTTAGAGTGCTACAGATTTTATGTTAAAATGGGAAGCCAGGAATCAAAGAGAATAGAAAACACAGGAGAAGTTATTAATGAAATAATAACAACTCCAAATGAGAACACTGATTTAAAAAGTTTAAAAATTATGGTTTTTATAATAACCATTATACTAATTGTTAATATGTTCTGGAAAGTACACAGCTCTTATAGAAATTCTTTAAAAAAGAAATATAAATCATCAGCCACATTGGCCGAAATTTAAAAATAAAAAAAAAATAAATTTAAATACAGGAAATTTCAATAGTATATATGGACTGGCAGAATATAGTGGGAAAATTAAGGATAATAAAGGAGGACTTCGATAAGTCTTATAAGTGTTTAAACACCGACAGACCATCGAGGCCAGACACTATCGAAAAACACATTAAGATTCTTTTTGCTTCTACTGAAAGCATTAGAGTAATATTGAATGTAAATTATTCGAGACTGACAGTAGCTCACAAGGCGGCGGCCGACAACTTCTTTTCCGATGTTTGTGGAAAATTAGAGAATGTTTTGTCAAGAAAAAGTATAGATGTAAAGTTACCACTAACTCTTCGCGAGGAAATAGTCTACAGCCCGGAAATAAGCAAATTGATACTGGTGACCGATTCCCAGGAGGAAAAAGAGACTGAGGAATCGAATCAGCATTGCACCAACTCTAGAAAAAATCAAACAAAAAGGCTTGGTGAGTGTCCTGTTGATAGTGACATTTGGGCCTCTTGCCTTTTTCGAGGGCAGGGGTTCATCAGGTGATCTGATTCTTTTGACTTTATTAGCCGTTAACACAGCTGAATTTGTGGCTCTTTCAGCCGGCTGATTGGCCTTAGAAGCATCTAAGACGCCTTTAGCCCAGGTAAGTGACTCTTTTTGTTTTTCGGTAAGAGCCGAAACCTCAACAGCCTCCAACTTCGTCAGAACTCTGAGCGCTATCCGGTGCTCATTGTGTTTCCGTTTTGACGGTCGGACGTGACGTTTTCCCCTCACCGTACCACCTGTTGTGAGTACTGGGGGGAAATTTTCACCGTGTTTGGTGTGGTCGGCTTTGGCCAAGACCAACGGACGGACAGTAGGACGATTGGGGAACCCCGCTCCATCGGAACGCGAAGGCATCCCCGCCAATGATTTTTTTCCGTATTAGCCCGTAATAGGTACTACGATGTAGGCCTTCCAGACTTTGTACAGATTTTGTTTTATTTTTTGCGATTGCGTAATAGGTATAATAGATTTTAACTATCCGCTCTGTGCTAAACACGTCCGTTCACTACGACTGATCAGCATCGAATAGTAGCTAAGTTGAAGGCATCCGTAAAAGGAGAATCCACTGAGGTTCTAACTGCCAAAATTCTCAATGTTAAACAAAACAACAAATCTGCCAATAATTTTGTTCAAGAAATAGAAGACCTTACAAAATCCTTGACCAATGCATATATTACAGACGGCCTACCTGGCTCGTTAGCTGAGAAATATTCCATACAGGTAGCGGTCAAGTCAATGGCCAGAAATGCCTCAAGCGAACGAGTACGACTTATTATGGAAGCAGGCACATTCAGTAACATGAATGAAGCAGTGACCAAGTTTGTTAACTCGTGTACCGATAATACTTCAGGCTCAAATGTCCTATTCTATAAATCAAGAACAGGCAATAGAGGTGGAGGAAACGGTCGCGGCCGCGGATATTATAATCGTGATAGAGGCAACACCCGTGGCCGTGGACGTCCCCAAAGAGGAGGTAATAACTCCAGCCGCCAGAATCGGGGCAACTATCGAACCCTATGTGTACATGATCAGGGAAACCAACATTCCCCAGAGGTTACGCATCTGGGGGACAACGACAATTAAACTCACATGAGTCCGGGAAATTCATCAACAATACAATTTTTAATTTGAATTTAAATCTGAATAGCTATGTGGTGTTGAGAACTATATCTACTGACGGACATATTACTTTCCTATTAGACACTGGAGCCGATATTTCGGTATTGAAAATCGGTAAACGTAGACAAGATATAGAAATAAATTCAAATTACAGGACGAAGATCAGTGGTATCGGCACCTCCGGTATTGAAACAATAGGTCAAATACGCTCAGACCTAGTGATTGAAGATCATTTTTTGAATCATAGCTTTCAAATAGTTGATGAAAATTTCCCTATCCCCTGCGATGGGATATTAGGACTTGATTTTCTACGAGAATACAATTGTATTCTGGATTTCGGAAGAGATCAAAATTGTTTAACTATCAATCCAAGTGATTGTGGAGATCCAATTATTGTACCAATGTCAGAGTCTCTTAATCAGAACTCTATATCTTTACCAGCCAGATCACAGGTTATACGGAGGATAAACTTGAAAAATACGGGATAAATCCTGGTTCCTAATCAGGAAATAGGAGAAGGTATATTCGTTGCAAATACTATTGTAACAGATAAGAACCCGTACGTATTGATAGTAAATACAACGTTTAAAAACGCGTTTATAGAAAATGCAGATATACAGACCGAAAGCATGTGTGACTATGAACTGGTTAAGGAAGACAATATAAGGAAAATCAATGTAAGGAATGAGATAAATTTGAAATTATCTAGAAAATTCCCATCTTTTGTTGAAAAGCCTTTAACAGATTTGTGTACTGAGTTCAATGACATATTTGCTTTAGAAACTGATAAGATATCAACTAATAATTTCTATAAACAGAAACTAAGGGTCAATGACGACAATCCAGTCTATATAAAGAACTATAGGATACCACACAGTCAAAAGGATGAAATTAATAGACAAGTCGAAAAACTAAAATCTGACGGCATTATAGAACCATCTATCTCTGCTTACAACAGTCCACTGCTGTTGGTGCCAAAGAAATCGCTAAAGGGTAGTTCTGAAAAACGATGGCGATTGGTGGTAGATTACCGTCAGATTAATAAAAAGTTAGTGGCCGATAAATATCCATTACCCAGGATTGATGATATACTTGATCAATTGGGTCGTGCAAAATATTTTTCTTGCCTAGACTTGGTTAGCGGATTTCATCAAATTGAGCTATCAGAGGAGTCAAGAGATATAACGTCTTTCTCGACTCAACAGGGCTCCTTCCGCTTCAAAAGACTTCCTTATGGCCTAAAGGTGGCGCCAAACTCATTCCAGAGAATGATGTCTATGGCATTTTCTGGACTAGATCCAGGACAGGCTTTCCTTTATATGGATGATTTAGTTGTCATTGGCTGTTCCGAGAAGCACATGTTGAAAAATTTGCGCTCTGTATTTCAACTTTGTAGGAAATATAATTTAAAACTTCATCCAGACAAATGCGAATTTTTCCGGCATGAAGTGACTTACCTTGGACATAGATGTACAGACAAAGGAATCCTCCCAGATAGTAGCAAGTACGAAATAATTGAAAATTACCCCCGACCAAAGACTGCTGACGATGTCAAGAGGTTCGTAGCATTCTGCAATTATTACAGGCGATTCATTGCGAACTTCGCAAATTATTCCCTGCCATTGACACGTTTGACTCGCAAAAACGTAAAATTTGAATGAAATGATACATGCGAAAAAGCATATCAGCATTTAAGAAAATCTTTGTTAAGTCCAAAAATTTTACAGTATCCTGACTTCGATAAAATGTTCTGCATTTCAACAGATGCAAGCAAACATGCATGTGGTGCAGTACTCAGCCAAGAATACGGTGGGGTACAACTGCCTGTTGCATATGCATCAAGAGCATTTACGGAGGGAGAGAGCAACAAGTCAGTTATTGAACAAGAACTTGCGGCGATTCACTGGGCTATAAATTTTTTTAGGCCATATGTATATGGAAAGAAATTTGTAGTGAAAAGTGATCACCGTCCATTGACATACTTGTTTTCAATGAAAAATCCATCCTCGAAATTAACAAGGATGCGTTTAGACCTTGAAGAATATGACTTTGATATAGAGTACATAAAGGGCAAGGATAACTGCGGACCTGATGCTCTTTCCAGGATAAATTTTGAGGATATTAAGGCAATTAGGAATGACAATAGGCTCTTCAAAGTCACAACAAGATCGAATTTAAGAAAGGAAAATGAACCTACTGACAAATCTTCACAAGAAAGACCGGATGACTTGACACCCAAAGTGATAGAGACATTAACATACAAAGAGATCAAGAAATTTGTTCGCCTAAAGTTCATACTTAAAGGTAAATCACCTAGGTGTTACCTGATAAAAGGAAAATGTACTTTAGATAGAATATCATTGGTAGAGATTCTTGTTAATGGAAAGTTTGATCTCGATCAATTCTTTCCTAGGCTCGAGGAAGTGGCCGACAAGAATAAAGTTGACAGAATTCAACTACATCTACACGATGAAATATTTAACACTGTTGAAGTGAACGCGTTCAAGAATATTGCGAACAAAATATTGAAAAAATTGGAGATTTACTTGGGCCCAAGACTAGCAATTATTTCTGGTGACGATCAGAAACATGATCTACTTGTAAAATATCACGATGATCCATTAATCGGTGGTCATCCCGGAGTCAGTAGAATGACGACAAAGCTGAGGTCGAAGTACTACTGGCCTGGCATATCCAAGGATATCCGAAATTATGTGAAGAAATGTGAGCTTTGTCAAAGGAATAAATCAATGCCAAAGACCAAAGAACCAATGATATTGACTAATACTCCCACGAGTGCATTTGATGTACTTATCATTGACACAATAGGTCCTTTTATTAAGTCGAACAGTGGCAATGAGTATGCCCTGACGATGATTTGCGACCTTACTAAATACATCGTTGTGGTGCCCATTCCAGATAAATCATCAAAAACAGTGGCTAGGGCAATTTTTGAACATTTCATATTAGTGTATGGTCCTGCTAGCAAAATACTGACCGACATGGGTACTGAATTCAAAAATCAGACCATGGAGGAACTTTGTAAACTGTTGAAGATTGATAATAAAACTTCAACAGCTTATCATCACCAGACAGTAGGTACAGTGGAAAGATCCCACAGAACTTTCAATGAGTATGTGCGATCGTACATATCATTAGATAGGACTGATTGGGACGAATGGTTACGATATTTCGCTTATTGTTTTAACACAACACCATCAACTGTCCACCAATACTGTCCGTATGAGTTGGTATTTGGTAAAATACCTCCTACGATTGAAAACCTCGGAACGAATACAGTCGATCCGATTTACAATATCGACTCATATGCTAAAGAGGTTAAATATAGACTGCAACTAGTTCGAAATAGAGTTACGCAGATGTTAGAACGTACTAAGAAGACTAATAAGGATCGATACGACAGTACTGCAAGACCAATCGTTATTGAGGTACATGATTTGGTCTTGTTTGAAGACACATCGGGACACAAGTTATCAAATTTGTATAAGGGACCATACGAAGTTGTAGCCATTGATGACAAGGGTAACTGTGAACTGTTTTTAAACAACGGAAAAAAAGTTGTGATTCACAAGAACCGACTAAGGAAATTTGTAGTATAGTATAACTTTAACTTTCTTTCGCCATTTTTATTTTCTTTATTATTATAAGTGACGTCACTAAAATAATATATTACCTATGTTAAGACCATAGTTGTAAGGTTTTAATATATACTAAAATTATATCCTGCATATGTTAAGATCATAGTTTTAATATATGCGTATAATTTATAATTAATAATGTTAAGAATACAATTGTACACTTAAATGTATATAAATTATAATAAATCAATTATGTTTTAAATACTACATTATACTAATTACTATTATATTAGAGATATATTACTACTATTGAATATGAACCAAATATCATATAATTACTATTTTTTCTAACCTAAATTTTTTGAAATATGAACAAATTTTATTTTATATAATACCATAAATTTATTCAAAAAAAAAAAGGGAGGTGTAGTGTGAATATATGTCAGTGTGAATATATAAACTTAGTTATGCTGACTCTGTGAGAATTGCCTCACAGCCAGACAGTCACACGGTGTAACTATAAACCGTCACATATCCATACCGGCCAGACAGTCGCACGGTGTAACTATACACCGCCATGTATTCACACCTGCCAAACTTTAGAGACTAATTAATAATAAAAGAGCAGTCGCTCATCTGAACACAAACTAAACGGTCTTCTTATTATATTTAAAATATTGTTGTCTCTTTATTACTTATTTATCATTCTATTGCAAACGTTTCGCATAAATGTCCGCTTTTTCGTTGTTTTGCTGCTTTTATTTGCAAATGAACGTAAAGTACTGTCGAAATCAAATTTCAGCAGATTCAGCCGTCCGTTTACGTTTCGTTTGCTAAGTCCTGATTCACACCCCGCAATTTGTTTCAAGCAAGTGTCATCGTTTGTTGAAGAGAGGCAGGCGGAAAGAGATCTCTGCCTCTCTCTCGAACAAACTTTTACACTTGCTAGGAAAAAATTGTCGAGTGTGAATCAGCACTAATCGTTTACACTGATTTCCATATGTCTGATTGAATTAGCTGATTCGCTACGGGGTCGTTACGGCTACGTTTGCCTAACCCTGCCTGAATGTAGCGATATGCGACGTTGACATTCCTTTGTTTTGATCACTTCTTCTTATTTATTTATAACTCTCTTATCCTCTATATTCGTAAATAGTATATACGGCGGATTTATATATTGTTTTTTACAATTTTGTACGAAATGAAATGCTAAAAACTTGCTATCCACCAAGCTGATGCTAATAAAACATGTGGAGAAATTATTTGCCAATCCGAAAAATTACAAATATTTTTATCTCACATAATATACATAAAATGAGTAAATTATATGAGATAAAAATATTTGAATATCGAGACTTTCTAACATATCAATGGCCTTCGGAAAGATCGTCAACGGAGGAAGGTCTTCAGAGGATCGTAATTGCTGCGCAGGAAAGAGAGTACATAAATAGTGATAATGACAAAGATGACTCGGAGGAATATTCAAATCACAGTGATGATGGTCATGAAAAAGATGGTGACATTGTGGAATCTGATGAATCTTCGACACCACTATCTATACTAAAGGTTTATATTAAAAGTTTGTGTATAAAATCTGTGTAACAGCAAAGTACCCTGATGAGTAACAAGCTGGCGATTTTTATTCCTAGTCAAAGCTTAGTTAAATAATTTATGCGAAATGTGAATATGTATTTAAAACAGTTTTCGTACTAATTTTAGCTTTAAAATTTCTTATAAAAATGTGTGCTACACATTTTCTTATAAAAAATGAGTGCTGTACATTTTATTATTTAATGAATTTGCTATAAATATATCTATGAAACATATAACGGGTTTTCCAATGGGGTTCTCCAATTGGTACTTTTCGTGCGCTTTTTCCATTTTATGGTCGTAATAGTCGCCCAAGTGTGCTCCCTATTTTCTTTCCATAATGTTCAAGTGCCAATAAGACAAAGAACCGCTCGAAGTAATGCAAATATTGCTGCCGCTCAGGCAATTGTTGCTGAAGGCCACAATTTCTCGTTTCCAAGACGCACTTAGCAATTGGGACTGTCTCAAACCACAACCTGGCGGATTATGAAAAAGGATTTGGGTTTGCATCCGTATAAAATTGTTCTCACTCAAGAACTGAAGCCATTGGACCACGAAAACGTCTTGAATTTGCTGATTTTGCCTTGGAACAACTTGAAAACGATTTTTTTCAAGAAAATCATCTTCTCCGATGAGGCTCACTTTCCTCTGAGTGGTGCGGTAAATAAAGAAAACTGTCGATTCTGGTGCGAAGAAAATCCACAAATTATTCATGAAAAACTATTACATTCACCTAAATTTACAGTTTGGTGTGGTTTTTTGTCAGGTGGAATCATCGGTCTTTCGAAAAAAGCTGTTAACACCGTTACTGTCAATGGAGAGCGGTATAGATCGATGATAACCAACTTTTTATGGCCGAAATTGGAAGAAGTTGATCTTGTCAACATTTGGTCCCAATAAGACGGGGCTACGTGCCACACAGCAAATGAAACTATTGAATTGTTGCGAGAAAAGTTTGGAGATTCGATTATTTCAAGAAATTGTGATATTTAATGGCCTCTAAGAAGTTGTGATTTAACACCATTAGACTATTTCATGAGGGGTTATTTGAAGTCACTGGTCTTTCGAAATAAACCAGACTCTCTTCAAGCTTTATAAGTCAATATTGAACGTGCCATTCATGACATACGACTTGATTTAGTGGAAAAAGTGCTCGAAAATTTGGTTCATCGAATTCTTTCCTGCAGAAGAAGTCGTGGAGGCCATTTGAATGACGTTTTATTTAGAACTTAATTGTAGCGATTGTACTTCACATTAAATAAAAAGAAATCATATCACTCTTATTGGAAAACACTGTATATAGAGTGATTTCCTCATTTATATAATGTGTCTTTATTTTGTTAAGCACTTACAATAAATTACATTTTTTTTTAATTTCATAACATTTTACAACAAACTACATAAATATTGTGTTTTCAAAACATAGTGTGGAGAATTAGAGTATATAGAGTTCCTTGCATGATTGAATGGAATTTCTTCCCCACACACAACGACTACGCCATCATTCTCTGCTTAAGCCCAAACCCGTATAGTATAATCCCAACTTCCGGTGGAGAGAGCTATTCCATCGGGTGACACCTGAACACAGGGTACCTAATTCTCATGACCATACAGTAAGCAAATCTGCTCCGATTTGAGGGTATCCCACAGAGTGACTGTGTAATCATTGTAGCCAGAGAAAGCATACGATCGCTGCCCTAAAAATCAACAGAATTCACTCCAAAAATAATAATTTGCTTCGAAGTGTTGAACACTTGTTAATAGTGTTTTTTACAGGGAATCTTTTTGTCGAATACATCACACAAAAAGGGGATGGAAGGGGGTATCGGTGTTTTTGGGAGAAATAATTCTTGAAGTGTCCCCTTTAATTTCTTCCTTGACATTGAACATATATTCCGAAACTTTGTATACTAAAATTGTGTCTGAATTTACTGAACTCTTTGTTTACCCAGCAAGATATGTGTATAAATATGATGTATTTAAAAAACTTTTGGGTTTCTACACCCTCCATAGCTTCTTCTTTAATAGTAATTCACCATTTTCTTCATTGCCTCAACGTTTCCATCGGTTGTTGATAGTTGATGCATCCATAGCGGGAATCGTTATATTCTCTGCCTTCAGTGAAAAGCTTGTTCACAGTTTAATAATTGTTTGGCCAAAGTAGACTCGCCAAATGCCACATAAAAAAATTAGGTACGACAGACGGCGATTGTACTCTTTTTATTTTTCACACACATGACACAAAAATGTATCACTTTATTCACAAAAATTGTATGAATCACTTTTGCATATTCCGAAAGCGGATTGAATCATAATTTCTTCCATAATTTCCATAATCCAGTCCATAATTTATTTTTGAAGACTTGTTGATACATTAGAAACATATTTGGATCCAATGAAAAAGATTTAGAAACTCGATTCAGAGTGGAAAAATTCCGATTGAAGCCAAATTCAGAATACAGAAAAGGAATGCGTCCAAAACTTAAAAAAATCAGTTGTAATAATACAATTTGTAATGTAATAGTGTTTAATGGCTATTGAATAATTTTCAAAATTGTGGTTGTCTTAGAGACAGTGCTTGAAGCCTTCAGGATTCCGGAAGAGGGCCGTATACCACATCTTGGTAAGAAGCCCAGACCTAAACATTCGTATCTAATCCCAAGCCTTGACAGGAGTATGTAAATGCATACACGGGGCAAAATCGCCTTGTTTGATATGTTTGAATAGAAAGAAAATATATTTGGAACACTAATATTTAAATATTATATATTTCTGAGCAAATACATTTTATTTAAAAATCAATAACATATATTTGGAACTCGTATATTAATATGTTACAACATATAATATTTGCAAACTAAATTTCTCAAATAAAATATGTATTTGAATACAAATAAAATGATTGTTTAGGAATTTCTCCAAATATATTTTATTTAAAAAAGATTGTCGAATCTTTTTCGAATTTAAATTTTTGTTTTTTTTTTTTGGTTTGAACCTCCCAGTTATGATACCAAATGCAGCAATATCTTATGTTTTAAACCAATCATTTAAAATTTCTGAGTATTCCAAGCCATCATTGGTTGTCAATCCTCCAAGTATATATTTCGATCCAAGATTATATGATTTCAATTATTATTATTTTTTATATTTAAGACGTTAAAATTTTTGAAATAATTTACTTTGATTTACTGAAAAATTTAACACAATTTAGATATTTTCTGAATACTTAAATGAAAATAAATATTTGTTTCGGAAAAAATAGCACAAAATAAACACATTGGGATGTAAACAAAGATTTGTTTAGAACAACATCTTCCCAAATATATAATTTTTGTGTGTACCAAATATTATATGTTTATAGTGTATCCTAAAGATATATATGTTTCAAGCCGAATATGTTTGGGACAATATATTACAGGAGCGATTTTTTTTCAGCGTGTAGGCTTTTTTAAATATCTTTTGTTCGAGTGTTATTTCATTTTATCTTACAGTGTCATTCGCAGTCTCCATAGCCTCTTACAATAAGCTTACTTGGATATGGGTAAAGTCCTGAGGAAAACAAAACGTTGAACAGCTGTTTTTAGCAAATTGTCGAGCGTTGCTTCATGATATTTTAAACCTCCGCGGTACTGGGCACACATTTGCTTACTACCTTCCAGTCCTTACTCTACCCTCAGAGATATGACAGATCTGTTAATGTGTCGCAGTCCGGGAATCTTGCCTGTGCGAAAGCTGAACATTGGCAAAGATAATGTTCCATCATTTCCATTTCTTCCCTGCATTCCTCGTTATATGCGTGTACTGTGCTTCACTGTCCAGTGCTTCAACTCATTCTTCGTGGCATCAAAGGTTTTGTGTTTTCCAAGTTTACCACTCGAAGTTATCTCCCATTTGATCCCAACTGTTGTCTCGTTCATTTCCCATCACTCCGATGTGACTTTGCACCCAAAAGATACGCAGCCGGCCATGTGTTGTGTAAAAAATAATCGTAATTAATAATTGGACGTAATTAATTTGATTGTGGAGTACGTAAATATCAATCGCGTAATCCGTGGTAGCTTGAACTTTCACTTTATATACTGTGTTATTTTCTTCTAAAAGAGACATACACACAAATCACAAATGTATGGCAGTGTATGTGTTACAATCGCAGATTTGTGACAGCGACAACACAAAGCCGGACATTTTTTTTTATTTCGACGCCGTCAGCGTAACCCCATATTTTGGAACAGGTGGCAATGTAATGGCAGGGATTACCCTTTTTTATATGAAGAAAAAGTACTTTAAAAGTGTATATTTACGCAAAATATCCTCATAAGGATGCTAAAGGATCAAGGAGTGTTCGAAAGAACCAAGAATTAGATATGTGAAAAAAATTTCCCCAAACTCACATGTCCTCAAAGTAAACGCAAGACCTACGAAAAGTTTGGGTACAGTCCCAAAAGTCCTTATAATAAACGGTGTATTGAAAAAATTTCCTCATAGTACACGCTGCACACATATATATATATATATATACTAGCGGACCCGGCGAACTTCGACTCCCCCAATTTAACGCCTTCAGATAAACTCCAGAGTGATAATAAAACACAGATAGTTAAAATTTTAATGCGATTTGTTTAAAAGGAATCGAAAACAGTAGAGAGCGATGTGATAAACAACAAACAACGAAGACAGAAGACAGGCAACGTACAGATGACCGTGCGAAAAACAGGGAAATTCGAGATTAATTCCACAGACTTCCTACGATTGGTTTTGAGATTTATTGATTTTCATCGCAAAAGCCAATCGTACAGGGAACTGAATCCGCTTGAATTGGAATGAAAGATCAGTTGGAATAATCGGAATTCGTGGGATAAGGACTTCCTCTCCATTGAATTTTCCCTTGATGATCGTCGCCTGAATCACATTGTCCATCAGTTTCATAATGGACAACCGCGAACTATGCACAATTTCGGATGATTCAGATTCCTCAACATGATTATGATCGATTCCACCTTCAGCTGTAAATTATGCGGCGGAGCTCCTGGCACATCAAGCGAGTTCGATTTTACTTTGAATAATAAAATTCATGCTATTGACGTCCTTATTCTTCGCTGCTAATATTGCCCGTTCACTAATCTAATCGAGATTTGGAAACACTTTGGTGATGAGTTCCTCGTTCGACGATGTGAACTCGCAAAAATTTGCCGGGAACAATATCAATGCAGTGGAAACATCAACAGTAATTTGGCCATTGCCAAGCGCCAACAGTTGTTTCGAGAATTCAAGAGCCGATGAGTCGTTCTGCAGCGCGACTCTCATGTTCGTGGTCAATTTCAACTTCTTGACTTTCCGCCACAAAGACCACGATTTCAGGCATGCATTAATTTCATCGGCAGTAGATTTCGGGATGACGGGAAGCGTTTGACGAAAATCTCTGGAGAGCAATATCATAGACTCACCAAATTGTCTCAAATCACGTCTCCTCCAGAGCTCGTTTATGCGCCATCGTGCATTCATCCGAAATTATGATTTTGCAATGCCCGCAATCCAATAAGATAACCTTACCTCTTATACTCAAACTTATTATCTGAAAAAATGTTCGAATTGATAAATATCGCGTTGAATTTTAATTGATCGTAATGCTTGTACCGTTTGCCGATGTGACACGCGAAATCAGTGTAACAATACGCAAAACTCGAATGAATTGCAGCAAGAAAAATAGCACATACTCGTACATATGTTTAATAGAAAACTTTTTTGTTTAATAGAAAATTAATAAAAAAATTTGAATTGAAAAAGAGAGTAGTAGATAGGAACAGTAGGAATCTCGCAAGAAATAGCAATTTTCGATTTTCCCAATTTTCCGACTTTTCCGGAGGGTTTTCCAAAAATTTTCTTTCGTAAAAACCTTCTCCAGGCAAATACGAACTAAAAAAAAATTGAACCAAATCGGTCCAGCCGTTCTCAATTGATGAGAGCAGTAGATAGGAACAGTAGGAATCTCGCAAGAAATAGCAATTTTCGATTTTCCCAATTTTCCGACTTTTCCGGGGGGTTTTCCCAAAATTTTCTTTCGTAACAACCTTCTCCAGGCAAATACGAACAACTGAAAAAAAATTGAGCCAAATCGGTCCAGCCGTTCTCAATTGATGAATTACTATACATTTTTCACACCATTTTTATATATATAGATATATATATATATATATATACACAAGCTGTCCCGGCAAACTTCGTTTTGCCCAAAATTTATTTTTGGTTGCATTAATTTTGGGCATTCACAATTCCACCAAAATTTTTTGGATAACAATTAGCTATTGTTAACTGATATTTATATGAAAGCTGATTCGACAGACTTCGTACCGTCCAATATTTGGTGAAAATAGAATTAAAACAAGTATTAATATCAATGAATAATATTAGTTTTAATGAAATCTAAAAAAAGTAATGATCAATAATTGTATTCACTTTAATGCTGACAGATATACAACATTTTTTGTGTTATGCTCTGGAACGTATAAAAGGAGTGAGGATGGTTATCCAACTCGGACACACGCCACATACAGTTGGCCGTGTGAAAAGCATGACATTTCCAGATTTATCCCACACACTTCCAGCGACAGCCATTCTGACTTGTTAATGCAAGATTCACTGGGAGCAGAAGACGTTTGCACTTGAATGATAAATCGGTTGAGGTCAAAGGAATTCGCATAATTAGGCATTATTTCCCCTTGAATGGCCATTCAAAATCCTTCCCACCATCAAAATTACAAGCAGTCGTGTTATATTGAACAAGTTTGGGGCATGAAGATTTCGTAACATAATGACTACAGATCCAACTTTAAGACGTAAATTATGGAGCGGCATGCCAGGCAAATCCGAAGAGTTTAGGAATTCAGTGGGATAATTGAGTCTTCATTTTCCACAGTATCGATTAATTTTTATGAATGCAATTCTCCCGGAATTTGATATTGAATTGTCCAATTCAATTCATTCACACTAGCATTTCATTTTATCTTTTGTGTAAGTGAATTGGCAAATGGCGGGTGGAATCGATATTAAACCACTCAGGGTATCTACCAGTATTTGTCCATTTCCGATTCTCAGCAGTTCTCTCGAAAAACGTATTCTCTTCTTCTCAATCGTTGTTGCTCATAGTAAACTTTAGTAATGTCTTCTTGGTGTCCCGCCCGAGTTGTATAGTTCTACATATTTACAAAGATTTAGGGTTGTTCCATAAAAGAGGATTCCTAAAGCATAATAATAACACTCACGTTTTTGATAGCGAGCGCTGACCATTGGCCATAATCCGAATGTGTGAAAAGTCCGGGGTATTTAAAACACTCGAGTCTATCCACATGCAGAGTTTCAGCTTTCTAGCTCTTACAGGAGACTCAGCGACCAAGTGGCCAAAAATCACTTGGCGTAAATTCACATCTGTTGGAGATCTGTATGTGTGCACATCAGTTTGTAGGCTCATAGTTCTAAAAAGATTTTTTCAGTACAGAAAGTGCGACAATTGCTTTGGTCACTGCAGTTTGACCTCAGGCTGGACATTGAATAATTATTTTCGCATCACCTTTGATTTATGTAAGTACAATTTCGTTTCTGATGACAATATATCATTGTGAATCTGTGAATTATAAGTTTGTGAGTGATATTATTGATCGATATTTGTTACGATGCCAAGAAGATGTCATGGTAACATTGGGTGGCGTTCTCAGAATGCAACGCTAATCCGAAATGTTGCGGAAAATCACACGAAAGAGGTATCTACTATTAAACGAGAATCAGCTCGGGCGCGGCACCAAGAAGACATTACTGAAGTTTACAATGAGCAACAACGATTGAGAAGAAGAGAATACGTTTTTCGAAAGAACTGCTGAGAATCGGAAATGGACAAATACCGGTAGATACTCTCAGTGGTTTAATATCGATTCCACCCGCCATTTCACTTCAACAAAAGATGAAATGAAATGCTAATGTGAATGAATTGAATTGGACGATTCAATAACAAATTCCGGAGAATTGCATTCATAAAAATTATCGATACTGTGGAAAATGAAGATTCAATTAATGCCTAAACTCTTCGGATTTGCCTGGCATGTCGCTCCATAATTTACGTCTTAAAGTTGGATCTGTAGTCATTATGTTACGAACAATTTCGTTACTTTTGTGAGAGAAACATAATTTTTAAATTTTCAGTAATAATCAATTTGCAATAATTTCTTAGGCGTTCGAAAAAAAAGAAGATATATGCAAATTTATCACCTACTTACAGTGTTCGGAGGAAAACCTGAAAATTATTCAACAACTGTTTATGTGCTTCAGTTGCTGACAAGTTTGCTTTGCTTTGATTACAACTACCAAATTTTATCAAAATTGTAAAAAATCGTAATAATTTCATTATGATACGAAATAATACAAAATGTGACATAATTTCATATAAAATATGAAATAATTTCGTACAAAATATGAAATAATTTCATACAAAATATGAAATAATTTCATACAAAATATGAAATAATTTCGTACAAAATATAAATAATTTCATACAAAATATGAAATAATTTCATACAAAATATGAAATATTTTCATACAAAACATGAAATAATTTCATACAAATATGGCAATACATTACTTGATGTGATTAATTTTGATTTGAAATAGCAGAAGTAAGGAATAATTCTTGTTCGTTTGCTTTAATCCTTCCCTGATAAGAGAGAACTACGTTTCGAACCGAATTAGAGGCAAAAACGGTCTAAAACCAGAAGAATATTTATAGACAATTTTAATAGTGTAGGTCGGGTCATACAAAATATGGAATAATTTCATAAAAATATGAGATAATTTCATAAAAAATTTTAAATAATTTCATAAAAAATATGAAATAATTTCTTAAAAAATATGAATTAATTTCTTAAAAAATATCAAATAATTTCATAAAAAATATGAAATAGTTTCATAAAAAACATGAAATATTGTCATAAAAAATATGAAATAATTTCTTAAAAAATATGTATTAATTTCTTAAAAAATATGAATTAATTTCTTAAAAAATATGAAATACTTTCATTAAAAATTTTAAATAAATTCATAAAAATCTGAAATAGTTTCATAAAAAACATGAAATATTGTCATAAAAAATATGAAATAGTTTCTAAAAAATATGAAATAGTTTCATAAAAAATATGAAATAGTTTCATAAAAAGTATGAAATAGTTTCATAAAAAAATATGAAGAATCTTCGTAATATTTATGATTTTTTTTCATATATCGTATAAACATTTCTTTGGCTGATAAAATAAGACAGATTTCGTAATGCGTAAGAAACATTTCGTGATATTCACGAAGATAATATTTTCAGAGTACGTGGCAAATTTATGATGTGAAATTTCCACAGAAAAGGAAATTCGAAGCGACAACCATTTCTTTGATTCGTGTAGGTTATCAATATACTAAATGCTCGCTCGTCATATTTGCCTAACGTCGCACTTTTAAGACAAATCCCCAAACTATCGATACTGTAAAAACTCTCTACTAATTCCTCTAACTCCCTGTTTTCAACGCTACAGTCTCAAACGTGAAAATTTAAGTGCTTACTTGAATCTAGGTTGTCAAAATTGCTCCATAAATCCATCCAATACGAGTACAGACGGCAACTGGCTCCTGGGATGTACTTTGTTTGATTTTAGTCGAGATTTCCAAGTTAAAATTATTAAGGCCAATAAGTAATTGTGGTACTGCGTTATAATAACTTCTAAACGCTAAATTTCGCAAATGGCCGTACGGTCGAGCTAAACTTTCATAATCTAAGGTTTGTACGGGAAGATTGATGGTACTCACTGTGCACACATTAATCGTAATTCTCTTCTTATTTTCGCCTGAAATGTGAATAGTTAATTTCTGGAATTCGTTTTCGCACCACTTAATACCGCCAGTCCATTTTAAACACAAGGGGTTAGCTGTTCCAGATATCTCCAAAATGTCCATCGGATGTTCGTCCATCAAACTTATAGATGAACCTTCATCAATAAACGCATACGTTTCAACATTTATATTCTTGCCACACACTGTTATCGGGGCTTTTTTTAAAAGTACTTCACTTACTAAATTGCAATGAGTATTCCTAATGGCTTCAACGTTGTTCATAACGTAGGCATTGTTTACATTATGGTTAATCATATGATTATTGTTTGTGATGTTCTCCCCATTGAGATGACGATGTAAAGAAGAATGGTGGAAATATTAACATTCATCCATCTCAGTGAGCTTACACAAACAAATTTTACAGAGATTGTGCTTTCTTATGACATTCCATTTATCACCTCGATCAAGGGAGAGATATGTTTGACAATCTAAAACTGTTCTACACTTGTTGCTGTTACATTCGTTATGAGTATGCACGTAAGCGTTCTTGTTGCTGTAACTGCCATTGGAAGAGCTTCGTTTGCTATTAGATGAGTTTTCAACTGTTATACAGCTGGCAGATAGATATTCCTATGTTAGCTGCAACTTTTGACAGCCCCATTGCATTTGATAAGATGAAGGTAATTTTTGTAACTCTTGAACAGAGGAGAACTAAATTGCTTCGATTGTGGCTATAACTTTTAACGTTAATTGCAAGTAAGGTAAATGATTATACCCTACACCACACTGTGGTACAGGGTATTATGACTTTGTGTATTTGTTTGTAACACCCAAAAGAAGAAGAGATAGACCCATTGTTTATTATACCGATCGACTTGTAATCACTTTCTGAGTCGATTTAGCTATGTCCGTCTGTCTGTCTGTCCGTCTGTCTGTAGACGTATTCTTGTAATCAAAGTACAGGTCGCAATTATGGTCCGATCTCAACGAAACTTTGCACATATCTCTTTTTAGGCCCAATGACGATTGATTGAATTTGGTTAAAATCGGTTCAGATTTACATATAGCTCCCATATATATGTTGCACCCGATTTGACATGTAAGCGCTGTAGAAACTGTATTTTATATTCAATCAGTACGAAATTCGGCAGAAAGAGGTTTCTTATTACAAGAAGGAATACTGCCAAATTCGGAGAAAATCGATTCAGATTTAGATATAGCCCCCATGTATATGTTACCCCCGATTTGACATTCAAGCGCTGTAGAGACTGTATTTTATATCCGATCAGTACGAAATTCGACAGAAAGAGGTTTCTATTTTACATGAATGAGTATTCAGGGAAAATCGATTCAGATTTATATATAAGCTCCATATATATGTTCCTCCTGATTTGTTTACAAAGCGCTATAGAAGTTGTACTTTACTTCCGATCATTACAAAATTCTCCAGAAAGATGTTTCTCAATTTAGGAACGAATATTGCTTAATTTAGCGATTATCAGTTCAGAATTAGATATATCCGCTTATATACAGGGTTGCCCATATTCGACGGACCCATGTTTTTTTTGGGCCCATTCCAATCGACGAGGCTTGTCCGCAGGCAACAATCTTTGCGTCAATTGAATTTTGTACGGGAACAAATGCAAATCAACGCGAATAATCCGTTGTAAAGTGGACCGAGCCATGCCCAACTGCTGAGAACGGCGTTTTTGGGATGTTCTTGGGGACCTCTCAACACTGGCTCGTACGGCAGCGATATTCTCGGCCGATCGCCTTGGTCGACTTTTATTTGGCCTCTTCGGATTAGAAAGAGCCTCACCAGTCGAAAATTTTTCGTATAAACGCTTAATGGTGTTCTTAGAAGGCGCACTTCTCACATTTTTTAATATTTTAAAAGCACGTTGAGTTTTCACAATTGACTTCTTCTGTTGAATGTAAATTTCAACTATTTCGCGTGGCGTGTATTGTTCCATGGTAAAAATCTGCTTGGACTGACGCTTCAAACGCGGTATGTCATTAAGCGATCTGACATCTCTGTCAAAAGTTATGGCGTTGCCAGATGGGTCCGTCGAATATGGGAGACCCTGTATGTTCTTACCCATTTACCAATTATTCCAAATTATTATCGCAATAACCCTTATCGCATTGTTAGGGAGGTGTAGGGTATTATATAGTCGGCCCCGCCCGACTTTCTGCCTTTCCTTACTGGTTGTATATTATGTTTTGTAATGCCTCCCCCACTAAAGCCCTTTGTAACCTTAAAAGGTTTTCAGCATCATTAAATCCGCATGTTTTCGTACACCATTCAAATGTACAATAGAATAAAGTCCATTCTTCTGCTAGACCGGAGAATTGAGGAAGTTCTTTTGGCAATGCATTTTTGTATTAGATCTGATGGCGCATGACCTACAAAGTTTAGTATGGAATCATTGTGTGATCTATTTGAGTGATTAATGTCCAAACGTTGCTGTGCCGAACTGCTTCTGTGGGCTGCTAAATTTGAGAACAAGTGCAACGGTGGATTATCGTAAGTTATTGTTGGTTGATTTAATGTGGATGTCAGCGTCGAGGCAAGTGGAGAATGCCACGTAGCTGATCGCGATTGACATTGGTTGTGTATATGCAATTCGTCATTGACTTGAGGCCCTGTAGTACAATTGGGGTTACATGCGACGACGTCGCAACAGGAGATGTGGTAATTGACAACCCATTAGAGGCAGTTGCATCTTGTGGAATGCGGTTATAATCATTACAAGAATTACTTTTGGTATTAATAAGTATTGTAGGTTGTTCATTAAAGCAAACTGTTTGATCACGCGAGTGTGAAGCTTGCGCTGCTGTAGTTTCATTTAAGTTAGAACATCCAGTATCCGTTATTGGTTCTTGACAATGGATGGATTGGTCAGGGTGCGCAAGATCTAGAGAATTCTGATGAATAGGAAGGTCTTGCACCCAACTGCGAATTGAACGATGTGAAGAAACATCGCTTAAAGCAGTATCGTCATGTTCCTGAAGTAGCTTATATTTTTTGGAAATATTTATAACTCTTGAGATTTATTTGAGCAGTTTGATGCTCTACTGGATATACTTATCGAAGATCGTGGTGAGCATATGTTGGTCTCTAATGAAATGCAATTTTGGCTTTTAAATATTTGATATGTTGTGGCTTTGGTGCAAGTAGCTGGTAACCTTTATGGCAGATTGTGCATATTAGCATGTTTTTATCAGGTGAGTTGGGACATATTGCGCAGTTAGGAACTGAACGTTGACCCTGCAGAGTTATATCCTCCATTTCGCACATACTTTGAGATTGGAAAGTTGATAGTTATAGATGATTCCAATGAATTTCTGGCTGTGCTGTTTTTTTGTTAGCGCTGAGTCAAAAAGAATTTGAAAAATGTTGAAGAGGAGTCCGTCTCGCTAATGGATCCACTTGAATTTATCCATTTTGAATAAATAGCAATGAATTTTAAACAGGTAATGGTTTATTAATATCCAAAGCTTTTCTATTAAAATTCCTACAATTTTTTCGTTCAATAAGGTGAACAATTTTTCTTGGGGTGTAATGGTAGATTGCTTCCACGTAGTGCACCCTTAGTAACGCCAAATGATCTATCAAGTAGATGTTTTACTTTAAAAACTCCCCTAACATCGGGGTGTAATGGGACCTCGTGCCCATCGGTGTATGGTTTGCAGTCAGGGGTAATCGACTGTATTTATATGGAACACTGCTGATACCTGGGAACCTCAGCAAGTAATAGGTGTTGTGCCACCCAGTCCTGGCCAGGTAACAGCAACGACGGCTATGATGCGATATACTTATTAGCATGAACAGTTTTTAAATGATCTTTGAATAAAATTTTCTTTCTTACAAGTCGTAAACAATCAAAATCGACCGAGAAACGAAAAAGTTACAGCAGTTTTCATTTGAATTTTACGTCATGACAGGGCATGCATGCACACCGACATGGCCTCTATATGCTTGTGCATGCATGAAAAAACAACGGATTTCCATGATAGTTGATTTTTCGCATCAGTCTGACATTTTTCTACTGGTCAAATAAGAAAACATTAGCAGAACTTTGCAGCGCGCTATACGGCCATGCAACAGGGTCGTTTACAGAACGCGCTCTGCCTCCAGCCTAAGTGAATTGGGAAAGGGACAGCTTCGCACAAAATTTAATTTTAGTCATATTCTTATTTGTCTCCAGACCGACCACATCCAAAATGGTTACTAGATCCAGTGATAAATTTCGCACCGTAGAATCAGTTGGTCATGTATCACATACAATATCTGGAGCCAAACTGCCGTCAAACAGACAAATATTTCATGATGTGATAACTGTAATGTATAATGCTGCGACGCCTCTGACCACTGTTGGTGAGCTTGTGATTAATCGATCTACACATCAAAATTTTTGGGCGCCCCCAAAATCCCGGCTGGTACTGGAGAAAAGATGGCCAAAGTCGTTCATGATACACTCATCAAATACAGGTCAAAACACTGGATCGTGCATTTTGTTGCAGAACAAATTAGATCGAAAATTAATCAAGTTCCCATGTTCTCATCACATGATGGAGATAGTATTGAAACATGGGTTTGAGGTTAAACTTCGGCGACTTGTGGCCCTGAAGTGCCTATTTTTAATCGTTTTGCTGCCGTTTGGGTGAGTCTCGACCACAAATCATTTAAAAACAGACTCGAAGATCCAACTGTACGCTCAAAAATAAGTAATGCTGACTGCGAAGTCATTAAGAAATTCTGCATTAAACAGCTAAATGAAACACAAATCCGAGCTGATTACAAGGAACTATTACAATTAACAATAATGTTTCTTGGTGTTGTCGGCGATAACTTCCGAACACCTGGTCCAACATCCCACGCAAGGTTCATGGGAAAAGGCAATTATGCCTTAAAAATATACCTATTTCTAGAGCAGTTTGCATTGACAAAACAAGAGTCCAGTGGGCGTGGTTTACATGCAAAATGCCATACGAGCACCAAATTAAGATATACACTTGTTGAAAGACAAGATGTGCCTGAAGCGGATTTGAAGAATTGGAAAAATCATTTGTGGTATTTGGCCCTAGAATCAATGGTATTGGCATTTTTCGATTCGGATGTTTCACTCGAAGAGTAACGAAAAATGGTTAGGCATCTGCAATCAACAAAGCCCGTCGTAAATCTGGAAAACGATCGAAAATTCTCCGACCCGAAACTATTGCTGTGTAATAATTTGAGCGATTTCGTCTCATACAATACCAAACATTTTTCGGTGCTTTTGGATTGAGTACTGAATTTTTAAAGCATGACACATCCATTTGGGAAGATTATCAAGATACTCTCGATGTTTGTCGTAATCTGTTTGTTGTTAACGACACTGATGAACGCGGTGTACAATTTATGAATAATTACAACAGAATACTTACGAAAGACGAAGAACAAAATCAATTTATATTACAGTGCATTGAAGAATATCGTAGAAAATGTCCCTCACATAACAAGTCAGATCTAATATAATATTGAATTAATTGTATGTTTTGTTTTTTCACCGATCTTAATATTTAAAAACTATTTATTAATTAATAATACAAAGAAATGTAATTTTACTTATTTGAACATACGATTTTTGAATAAAAAAAATATTTCCCCTATAAAGTGTGTTCTAAATTTTGAATGAACTTTGGGCAGACCCTAGGGTTATCCGATCGGCACAAAAATTTTTATGGAAGTCTTGTAGGCCAAATGGAAACTTTTTCGGTCCGGAAATCACTTTTTGCATTATGTGCTATAAACGGTATACTCCACATTCGTGGGGCCTGTATGAAACGCTTTAAACAAAAATAAAGTCTCACTACAGCAACAACTAACCTAGAACTGATAACGAAAAAAAAAACAAACGCACTACACCACAACTAACCGATACGACTTCAAATACTAGATGCATATACATACAAAAAATACAACGGTGACGACTAAAACAAATGCACGAGGATCTCAACATTGGCCTGGCAACAAGCCTAGTGATCCGAAAACCTCTTCTAAGGCGGCAGCATTACCTAGCACTTCGGTTTCCTAGGCAAACATACTCGTCCTTCAAAGAAGTTTAATGATCGGCACATGGCTCTCAGTCAGTGTTCAGAAAAAAACAGTACGTTATAGGAACGGTTCCTTCAGAGAACACTAACGTTATTTATTTTTTTAGTGTTACTGTTCGCGAGCGGTACCACTATGATAACGTACCGTTCTTATAACACGACGAACGGTATCACTACGATAACGTACGGTTCACAGAACAGTATAACTACGTCGCACAGTGGAATATTTTCACACAAGACGCGGCAAAAATTAGAGGGAATTGAGCTAGGGCTTTGAAATTTTGTACATATCACTCATTTCGTCTAATTTGCAAAAAAAACAATTTTTTGTTTAAATCCGCCCATATCCACGCCTATTTCCCACATAACCTAAAATTAAAAATCTTAGTATTTTTCTCAATTTAGCATTTATATTATTACAGATCGCTAGTAGAGATTGTATTTGAGTCCTCATTAATTAAAAAAATTGCAAGTGCCACGCCCAACGCCCATATATCAATTTATATATATTTTATACGATGTTGGAAATTACAGGAAATTTTTTTATAAAACGCTTTGTATCTTTTGATCGATGTAAATCAGTACATAGAACAAAGTAAATAACTGAAGCGTAATACATTAGCTCAACATTTGCAAAAAATCATGATGAAATAGTTTACAGTTTTTTGTTAATTAATCGATCATTCCAACTATCCAGAAAAAATCATCATTGATTTAGCCATGTGTTCATTAATAATACGTCATTTTTAAAGCATACTTTTTGGAATATGTTGAAAGGTCACACAAACAATGAGGCATGTATATATAGTAGATTGACAGACAAATGTTCGCTTATATGAATATTTAGCTTGTTCATGACGGTTGCTCGTTTAATTCGGTCTGTAATCGTTGATTTAAACTGAGATACTCTCTCGTTTCAAGACCAACTTGCTTTTATACATGATTTATATGCTTTTTGTTATATTTGCGGTCAATTTATTATTTGCCCCTTAAGGTATGCTTTGGTAATGTTGTTCAATACATAGCAACATGGACTAAAAATAACAAATTTTGGGTTGTTTTTTGCAGAGTAGGTTTGGGGCCGTTCAAGTATTACGTAAGCACTATAGGGGGGTGGGGGGGTCTTTGCTTTGCTTATTTTTGATGGCATTGGGGGGGGTGTTGGAGATGGTGATTACGTCAGCAGTAGTTCTTTACTTTTTTCCACATATGACAACCCACACAGATTGTGATTACTTCAGCAGTAGTTATTTACTTTTTTACACATATGGCAACCCACACAATGTCTATGCTCGAAAACAAAACCCATATTCGGGGATTCCCATAAATAATGAGTACATTTAGGTACTCGCTTAGAATTTCTTCAATCAGTTTCGTTTCGGTACGATTGACGATTTGACGTGGTGTAAGCAAAGCAAAGCAAGTAAATATTTGTGTTACCGTTGATCCACTTTCGCCAAAGTGGAATTGTTTAAGATGTCGTTTCAAATAGACAAATCCAAGTTATACCAACAATTGTTTGAAAGTTTTAAAAAATCTCATACAAATACAAAACTACAAAAAGTACAGAAGATAGTTAACGAAGTGTGGCGTAATTATAAGTTACAAGCAAAATCGGACAAGGAACTTGATATTATTGTCTCTAAGAGAATTGAAGAAGAATTGCAAGCAGCGACTAAGAATAAATCCAATCTACTACGATTTTTTTCCAAGGTGAGTGATGAAGTTAATGTAAATTAAACAATCACCCCTATCGCAGAAAAAATTTCACGTGAAATGTTTTGATCCCTAGAAAATACAAAGTAGAAATTGAAGTCTATAGGTATATTATTCTGCGTTAAAGAGATTTGCAATGAAGAAAATGATAACTACTCGTCTTAAAAGTCTATTCAAGTGGAATTATTTTCACTTTCCATTTTGATTATATCACGATAGGGGTGAATATTAAATGTACTCACTATAGTGTGTATGTATTAATAAGACAAACATTAGCAGTACCTATAAAATGTTTTAATTTTTATTCAACGAATACCTGTAAGCCTGCAGAAAAACCACAAATTATACAGCCAGCTTCAAATTCTAAAGAACAAAAAGACGACATAAACCCCGGAGTGGAATCACAACAGCAATGCGAAAACACAGAAAATACAGATAAACAGCCGAGAGCAAAACCTTCGCAGGAAGCTATGAAAAATAAGATTGCTCTACTCGAAAAAAATCTGAATGCTTTGTATTCTGCCAGAGATAGTATGCCAAGCCGTGTTGAAGTTGATAAACAAATCAATAAGTTGCGCGAAGAATTAAAAACAGCGAAAATGTCTTTAAACAGGAAGATTCAAAACGAAGTTGCCCAGAAGAAACACAGAGATGGTATGAAAAGAAAGTTAGAAGATATTTCTCATGCAAATCCAGAAATAAAAAAAAACTATCCATGAGGGATTCAGTGGGACGGCCTAGCCTAGAAAATGATCAACCATTATTATTGAAAACAATTGCGGATATTGCTTTATTTGGCAGTGCAGCAGATGATAGAAGACGAACAGAATCTATTCGCAGTGTAAAAACTCTTGACGAATTAACACAAGAATTACGAAAAATAGGATTTGACATTAGTCGAAGTGGGACATATCTTCGTTTGATTCCCAGAAAATCTAATTCTGCAGAGGGACGAAGACATGTATCGACAGTCCCTGTAAAGCTCACTCGGGCTCAGACTGATCAGCACAAAAGCCACTTAGATAGCAATTTCGCTGAAACATCAATCCATTATTTGGAGAACATAGCATCCATACTTGGACCAGATCAAGTATTTTTCATATCTCAAGATGATAAAGCTCGGGTCCCTATTGGTGTAACTGCGGCAAATAAGCAAGCACCTCTTCTAATGCACATGGAATATAGAATCAAATTGCCTGATCACGACTGGGTAATCGCTGAGCGGCATAAATTAATACCATCAGTTTATGCTGGTATCAAAATCACTTCCAGTATGCTAGGACAACCGCAAGCCGTTGGATATTCTGGACCAACATACATCGCTATTCGAAGTGGAAAGCATAGTTCATCTACTGCAAATACTCATGCTCATGATTTCGAGACGCTTCTCGAACTTGAAGAGTTTCAAGCATTAGCTAAAACTGACCATGGGTTGGTAAAACCAGTAGTAATCATGACGGTTGATGGAGGGCCAGATGAAAATCCGCGTTATACAAAAGTTATAGGGTTTGCTATTAAACACTTTAAGCGACATGATCTCGATGCATTGTTTTTAGCTACCAATGCTCCTGGCAGAAGTGCGTATAACAGAGTAGAGCGCAGAATGGCTCCTCTTAGTCGGGAACTGGCTGGTTTGATATTGCCTCATGACCATTTTGGGTCACATTTGGATGCACGTGGTGTTACAACTAATGAACATTTAGAAAGATCCAATTTCGAGTTTGCAGGAAATGTGTTAGCTGAGATATGGAGTTCAATGGAAATTGATGGCTATCATGTTACTGCACAATATGTTGGGCCGGGCGAACAAGATCTGCCTGATTTGCCAGATATTGAATGGTATTCAGAACATGTGCGTGAAAGCCAATACTTACTTCAAATTGTAAAATGTAGAAACATAGAATGCTGTCGTCCATGAAGTGGCCTATTTAGATTACTAGACAACAGGTTTCTTCCACCACCAGTAAAAGTAAAACAAACAGTTGATGACTTGGTTTTGGATGATGGAGGACAATTTCTCAATCTTCCAGTCAATTTAGCTCTACGCTTAAATTCTGCACTCAAAGATTTCCTACAAATGCCATACGATTATTTTTGTCCGACGGTAAAATTGAAGCTATTAAGTCGAACATGCAAAACGTGTGGTCTTTATCATACTTCCGTCAAGTCACTAAATCGTCACATCGAGAAGATCCATAAAAAAGTAAACACGCACACTGATATGAAAGTTAGGCCTTTAAGAGTGGCTGCTCGTCGTGCTAATGAACTGATATGCATTATTCAAAATTTAGAGCACCAAGATGTTGAATGGCTCGATGAAAACGACGTAGACATTCCAAAATCGAATGAAAGTGAGCAGACACACAACATTGAGCAGCAAACATCCAATGTCATCGAAAACTTAGAATCATGGATTCGGGTGTCATGGACTGAAGACTGTTAATTGGAATTAATATGTACACCAAAAATTTAAAAGAATTTTGTTTAGTTCGTAATATTACTTAATAAGATTATAATATTTGTACTTTACTCTATGTTGAATACCGTATCAATAAAGTTTGTTTAAATGAATATTATGTGCGTTAAAGTCCTCTATCCTAAGCCTATTTTCTTATTTCTAGAATTTTAACTGCTGCTCATGAATGAATAACAAAAATAGAATACATTAAATGAAAAATGCATATAACAACGTTTACGTAAGCATGGGGGGGAGCTTTGAGCTTTGCTTACTTTTGATGACAAGGGGGAGGGGGGGTAAATAATTGCAATAAATCTGCTTACGTAATACTTGAACGGCCCCTTTTACCATTTCGTTAAATAAATCAACATAGGCAGAATTTTCTTTTTGCAATGGTTAACTAAGTCCCTAGTTTATCAATTTTTGTTAATGACAAGACCTCGGTCGGCCTCGGAAGTATAGTTTTATCCTGGAGAAAATGAAACACCCTGATTTTTGGCAACTTGCAAGTAAATCACAGATTAAATACGATAATGACAACACAATTATATTTTTTTACTGCAAAAACACACTTCAAAAGGTTCTGTATAGTATGACTTAAACGAAGTTCCAATGCGTGTTATAGTTTATGAGATATGTGCTTACAAATTACTCTCTTAAATGATAAACTTTGCAACCATTGTACCATTTATGAATTTCAAATGCTTGTACCGCGATATTTTGCCAAGATATCTGCAA
Organism: Eudasyphora cyanicolor; assembly: GCA_963930755.1. Classification (NCBI taxonomy): domain Eukaryota; kingdom Metazoa; phylum Arthropoda; class Insecta; order Diptera; family Muscidae; genus Eudasyphora; species Eudasyphora cyanicolor. Next base: position 101,854,114 of record OZ005737.1, read on the forward strand.
AACATTTACAAATTTAGCTAATTGGAATGTTCTTTACAGATTGGAATCAAAAAGATTGAGATTGGGCCTCATGAAAATTAAGAGCTTTTGGCGCTCATAATACACTGTGCGTCGTAGTGATACTGTTCTTTTGAACAGAACACTAACAGTATCACTACGTTTAGCGTTCCGTTCTTTTTTATATTCGACACCACAGGTCGCAAATACGAAGCAATCTTAATGAAAATTGGTACAGAGTTATTTCTTAACACAGGGACGATCCCTATTTAAAATGGGCATATCGGTCCCTACTTCGATATAGCCACCATACGAACGTCCCTTTCGATACGATATATTTACGCACTAGAGAGCGCATTTTTTAACCGGCCATGCTAAAATTTATATATTTGTACTGCGTATTACATTCAATCGTGCCTAGTGAAAGTTAGGCATATCGGTCCATGCTTTAATATAGCCCCCATACGAAGGTCAGACATATATATATACGCTCTAAAGAGCGCATTTTTTAACCGATCATGCTGAAATTTGAATATGTGTTCATTCTATTGCATTCAATCATGCCTAGTGAAAATGATGCATATCGGCTCACTTTTTTTATACAGCCCCAATACCAGGCTCCCTTTCGACAAGACATATTTACGTTATAGAGGATGCATTTTTTATCCGATCATGCCGAAATTTAAATATGTGTGCTTTCTATTGCATATAATCACGTCTAGTGAAAATGGGGCATATCGATACATACTTTGATATAGCCCCCATACGAGGGTCCCTTTCGATAAGACATATTTACCCTCTAGAGAGCGAATTTTTTAACCGATCATGCTGAAATTTAAATATTTATCCCTTCTATTACATTCAAGCGTGATCACAATGTAATACAAAGTACAAATGGGGAAAAACACGTCAAAAGGCCCACTTTTTTCAATTTTATTCCGATCGCGTCAATACTTGGTGGGGTTGCAGAAGTTCTTTGGGTATGCTATGTGCTTAAAATACAGCTTCCTAGCGTGATACGTTATGAAGATACAGGGTGTCAAAGTTGGAAATTTTGACCATTGTATCTCCCGACTACGTGGGCCGATTTGAATCAACCGTGGCTTATATGGCAGCTATTTAGAAACGCACAAAATGTGCATTGATAATTATTTGCAAATATTCAATTTTCATATTTTTTTCTCGCGACTTATGTTTTCCTCGCGATTTTAATTGTGTTCCGCGGATGGGATACTATATCTTTAAACTACAAAAATGAAGCGAATTCTGTTTACTTTATCAATACGAATTTTCGCAATGGGATGAAAACCACAACAAAAGCTGTGGAGATTTTGAATGTCAAACCTACTATTTTTTCATTACATCTTTCGTATTATAAAGTGAGTTTATTCTAAGATGTGGACCGGAAACACGATTAATAAAATGTAATGGTGGCATTCTATAGCCAAATACGCCAGAACAACAAAAAAACTTATTTCGCAAAAAGTCGACGTCGCATTTTTTACACTGGCCTACAATATTGCACTGGTCAAATCGAATCCTAGCGAGCAGATATCGGACACGATTTCGAAGTATTTTTAGGTTATAAATCCGAATATAAAATCAAAAATGCAATATATATTCGCGTTTTTGAGATATTGTATTAATTATGTGATAAAAATGCTGATTTTACGCTTTTATGAATACAGAATCGCGACAGACGCACTTTTACCAAAAAAATTTGCAGGTTTCTCAAAATAATCGCTTTCCTATTATAACGAGTATCAAACGAATTAAAAGTAAATTTTATAAAGGGCCAAAATCTTACACCATCTCGTAGATATCATATTTTAATTTATTTTTATTTTTCCAATTGTAGCTATATTAAAAATACGACTTCTCCGACTTGGTTTCCCGGGAGATACCTCGGAGATGACTAACGATTAATAAAGTTTTTGAATACTCGTATTAATTGGAAAGCGATTATTTTGCGAAACCTCAGTTTTTTTTTGTAAAAGTGCGTCTTTCGCGATTCTGTATTCATAAAAGCGTAAAATCAGCATTTTTATCACATAATTAACACAATATCTCAAAAACGCGAATATATATTGCATTTTTGATTTTATATTCGGATTTAGAACCTAAAAATACTTCGAAATCGTGTCCGATATCTGCTTTCTAGGATTAGATTTGACCAGTGCAATATTGTAGGCCAGTGTAAAAAATGCGACGTCGACTTTTTGCGAAATAAGTTTTTTTGCTGTTCTGGCGTATTTGGCTATAGAATGCCACCATTACATTTTATTAATCGTGTTTCCGGTCCACATCTTAGAATAAACTCACTTTATAATACGAAAGATGTAATGAAAAAATAGTAGGTTTGACATTCAAAATCTTCACAGCTTTTGTTGTGGTTTTCATCCCATTGCGAAAATTCGTATTGATAAAGTAAACAGAATTCGCTTCATATTTGTAGTTTAAAGATATAGTATCCCATCCGCGGAACACAATTAAAATCGCGAGGAAAACATAAGTCGCGAGAAAAAAATATGAAAATTGAATATTTGCAAATAATTATCTTATCAATGCACATTTTGTGCGTTTCTAAATAGCTGCCATATAAGCCACGGTTGATTCAAATCGGCCCACGTCGTCGGGAGATACAATGGTCAAAATTTCCAACTTTGACACCCTGTATCTTCATAACGTATCACGCTAGGAAGCTGTATTTTAAGCACATAGCATACCCAAAGTACTTCTGCAACCCCACCAAGTTTTGACGCGATCGGAATAAAATTGCAAAAAGTGGGCCTTTTGACGTGTTTTTCCCCAAATATATACATTTCAGCATGATCAGCATTTCATATCCAAAGTACCTTTGTATGGGGGCTATATCAAACTATGGACCGATATGCATCATTTTCACTAGGCATGATTGAATGCAATTGAATGAACATATATTCATATTTCGGCACGATCGGTTAAAAAATGCGCTCTCTAGAGCGTGAATATGTCTTATCGAAAGGGAAATTCGTATGGGGGCTATATTAAAGTACTAGCTGGACCCGGTCCACTTCGTTGCCCCAGATTTCAGATTTCCGATCCCGTCTAATTTTGGACTAAAAACTCAGGAATATCTCTAACAAATTTCTCAAGATATATCAATTTCAAAACATGGCTCATGTTGGCGGGGTTACTACCATTGGTCCAATCCCTCCAATTTTGTTACCAATCACGTAGCCTGTCACCAGATAAATATACACAAAATTACAGCAATCTCGCTAACAAATTGTGCTAGATTTCTCAATTTCAAAATTTTACCTATATGGGCGGGGCTAAGCCCATTGGTGCGAACTCCCCCATTTTCCGATCCCGTCCATTCTTGGACAAATGACCTGAACTGCCACCAGATACATATACACAAAATTACAGCACTCTCGCTAACAGATTATACAAGACACGTCAATTAAAAAAATTGGCTTATACGGGCTGGGCTACACCCACTGGTCCTATTCCGCCAATTTTTGGGTCATCACTTTGTTCGCACTTTAGGCATAATGCACTTTTTAGATATTTAGAATTTAGATAGCGATTCCGTTCGCGGGCACAAAAAGAACTTACTTTTTATTACATACACATAAAATGAGCTTAATTGAAAAAAATTTTGATATTCTGCTCTGAAAAATAACGGCAAATAAATGTAAACGCATTGCAAGAAAATAGTAAAACAAAGGCAAACATAAAATAAACTCAAACCAAACATAACATCACTGCAGCATGGTAATGTTTGGCTATATTTGTTTTTGCTTGCCTCTGTCTTTTTTTCACGTCACCACGCATAGAGTACGACAAAAAAACAAAATACATTGCCATTCTCTGTTGCTATCCATAGCACACACACTAGAGTGATCAAAAAACCGGTTTTTTTGAAAAAATAAAAAACCGGTGCACGGTTTATTTAAGTTATAAAAAAACCGGTGGACGGTTTTTTTCTTCGAAGAAAACCGGGGAAACCGGTAGAACCGGTTTTTTCTGCATAACAAAACAGTATGAAAATTGCCGTTTGAAAAACATTTTCCTTTTTAATAACAAAAAAGGCGATTTTTTAATATTAAATTTTTAAAAGCGATGTCTTCTGATCAGGAATCTTGCACCAAATTTAGTCCTGTTGGATAGTAGTTATGAGTTGGATTGTGATGAATATTGTCATTTGAGTCAAACGGTCCTTTTATCTCATACTAATAACTAATTAGCTATTGTATTTAGAAACATTTTCCAAAAGTGTTATCGACAGTCTTTTCGTCAACCTTTTAAAAAAATTAACAAATATATTTTCATTACTTTTTGGCAAAATTAAACTTTTTTGAAATTTTGGTAAAAACCTATGTTTTAATTTTTGATTTTTTTGCTCAAAAGAAAGCTTAGATAATTTCTTTTAAAAGCTTTGTGACCTATTAATGGGAGGGGACCTGTTGATCTATCAAAATAAATATAAACCTCTGAAAAAAATTAACGTTCAACCAAACATTTTAGCATTTCAGATGGGAAAAACAACCGTTTGACAAAAATGTCAATATTTGACACCCTCCAACTCGGAAAGTCCTTAACCGATTCCGTTGGAATTGTGTCTCATAACTACTTTCTGATAGGGCTACTTGGTGCAATTTTCATCCCGACAGAAGACATCCCTTTTAAAAATTAACTCACTTGACATGAAATTCCCCTTATGTAGTTAAGTCAAGAAAATATTAATATTTCGGGATATTAAATAGAATATTTAATAGAGGTATTAAATCTTTATACATATATATTTTATATACACACTTTAGTGCAGGTGGGTATATACGAGTATACATATCGATACCTTCATTCCAAAACATGCTAAGTCGACTTAGCACAGTTTTAGGGAGATTGCATTTTTAATTTCTAAATATTCCAAATTATATTCAGTCCAAATTTGGTGTTTATCCGTCATCCCAATCAAAAGTTATTCACAAAACAGTACAGGTCATTCGATTTGCATTATAAAGGAATTCCACACAAATTAAAAAAAATCATCAAACTTTGATCGCCTCTCCTGAAAAACTACCTTTTTGCACTTATATTCAGAGTTTGGAATGGAGGCATCGATATAAATATAACAGGTGGCGCAAAAGTAACCTTTCGATGTTTTTTGGTCAAATAAATAGTCAGCAATATTCCGCGTTCTGGAGCACTGTAGCGTAACATTGTTTATTAACGTGTATTTCGCATGTGTTTACTACACAAATGTCAACATTAGGCATTAGGGGCCAATCGCAAAATTTATAGCATTTTCTGATAGGAGGATTACTTTTGCGCCACCTTGTATAAGAGTATACACTAGTCGGTTTACTCAAATAAAATTTTCTTACTTGTTTTTCTTTCGGTTTGGAAGTGGGAGAATGCGTTTACTTTTTACATAACTTCTGCGCGTATGAATTATTTATTTTCTTTAAATTTTTGTAATTTGTATAGAAATTGGTGAATGGCTTCGAATTCTAGCAAAGTTGCCGAGTCCTTTTACGCCATATAAGGAGATCTTTCATATTATTATCTTAATTTGTGATATTTTGTATATAAAGTTGTAAATAATTTTAGTGATAATAAAAAAACCGGAAAACCGGTGGAAACAAACGAAAAAAACCGGTTGCACCGGTTGTTCGAAATTCATGATTTTGAGAAAAACCGGGGACGGTGGAAGCAAAAAACCGGTGGGCCGGTTTATTTTAAACCGGTTTTGATTACTCTAACACACACGCTCGGCCATATGTAGGCAAAACAAAAACAAATCACATTGGTATTCTCAGCAAAGCAATACTCACTGTAGGATGGGAGAGTAAAATATTGGAACACTCGCATCGTGTCGATGTGCCGCACACTGCTTTATTTTTCACTACCACAACTACAATTTTTATACGCTAGGAGTCGTTGATGTCCGTTTGTGCTTGCAGGTGAATTTTACTTAGGATTTTGAAAGCCATGAATCTCCTTTTCTAATAAACTTTTTAATAATTTTTTTGGCCTAAAACCTTCACCAGGTCGAGGGCTTTTTATTATAAAAAATTTCATGAAAATCAGCCGGGCCTTTCTCAAGATTGTTCCGAACATAAAAAAGGCACTTCAAAATATAATATTAGTTTAGATGGACCGATATGTCTAATTTTTAAAAAATGTTAAAAAATTTTAAAAAATGTTAATCGGTTAAAAAGTGCGTAATATTCAAAGTACCTTTGTATGGGGGCTATATCAAACTATGGACCGATATGCATCATTTTCACTAGGCATGATTGAATGCAATAGAATGAACATATATTCATATTTCGGCACGATCGGTTAAAAAATGCGCTCTCTAGAGCGTGAATATGTCTTATCGAAAGGGACCTTCGTATGGGGGCTATAGTAAAGTATGGACCGATATGAACCATTTTAAATCCCTGGGTTAAGAAATAACACTGTACCAATTTTCATTAAGATTGCTTCATATTTGCGACCAGTGGTGTCGAATATAAAAAAGAACGGAACGCTAAACGTAGTGATACTGTTAGTGTTCTGTTCAAAAGAAAGTATCACTACGACGTAGTGATACTGTTCTATGAACCGTACGTTATCGTAGTGATACCGTTCGTCGTGTTCTAAGAACGGTACGTTATCGTAGTGGTACCGTTCGCGAACAGTATCACTAAAAAATGTTTAGTGTATTCTGTTCTCTTGTAAGGGTTGCGATACTGTTCCGTTCGCGACAAAGGAACGGTACAGAACGCGAAGGAACCGTTCCTTAGTGTTTTTTCCGAACTCTGCTCTCAGTATCCTTGAGACTTGTGAAAGCCGACCCTGCATATCTGACCAAAAAGCTGTGAGAATCTCTAAAGCGTGCTCGGAGTATTTCTGAAGAACAGAATACTGCATCAACTTCCGTACAACAACAGCCTATTAAAAGGGATGCGCTGTCCAGATGTAACGCCGGCTTCCAAAACGACCAAAGTGATTAGTGGTAACGCTGCTCCTCAGCACTTCGCTGATGTTGCTAACGACAGCTTGGTACTGGCGGTCATCAACAGGGACGAGGAAGACGGAAACATCCCACGTAGAGCAAGAGTACGCACTGTGATCTGTTTTCTTCGATGTTCTTGAAAAGCTGCCTGTTCCGGCTGGTATCAGGGCCGCATAAGACTAGTACGGTTTACTTATATGCGCTCCGTAGATTGCTACCGCTGCGCTTTAAAGAAGATTGCTGAAATATGCCCGGTACGGCACTAGCTGATGTAAAGAAGGACATCGCGTAGCGGCACATGCATGGATTCCGGCTATACCAGCCCATGTGGATTCCGTCACAAAGATTCTGAAGGTTTGTAATCCCGAGCTTCCAACTGGCAACTGGAAGGTCGTTCGATTGGATGACTCGAGACTCGTTTTTATGTCCGGTTTGACATTAGGCTGGACATCGAATTGTTGTTTTCGCATCTGCTTTGAGCTCAGTATGTACATATTCATTTTTAAATTATTAGCTCTTAAGGAACTTTTAAGAGCAGTGAAATAATGAAAATTGTTCTGGTCACTGTTACACTGAAAACATTCTAAGATCGTGTATAGTACTACATATTTACTAACAGCCGTATTCATAAAAATGCTAATTATGATTTAAAGTGTATGTGAGTTAACAAACACTTTTGGACCAATAAACGCTTATTAAAAAATTGTATTCATAAACAACATTTTAAATAATAAACATTTTAATGACGTCGTCAATGTAATGCTGGCAACACCATCTTTTTCACATACCATTTTCTCTCTTAATCATGCATTAATACGATTATCAATTGTAAGAGTAGTAGAATATATAAATTATTTTATGATCAAATAAATGACGAATTCAAATAATTTTTTTATTACATACAAAAAGATATTCTAATAACAAATAATATTTAACACATGTTGATTGTTTACATATCACTAGTGAATTTTGTAGAATTTGCAATTCTTGTGGTTTTGCAACAATAATACCTTTTGGTTTTTTATGAAACAATTCGAAAAAAGAAGACTGCAAAAACTCATTTATTATACCGAGTTTTGTGAAACAATATGAAAAAGGAGAATGCTTAAATGCATTTAATATATCGATGGACGCAGGATCACGCCCTGAGTATATTTAGCCATGTCCGTCCGTCTGTGACAATCAAAAAGGAAACAATCCTTACGGTAATTTTTGGAAAAGGAGCAGCTTATGTTGCACAATGCCTTTAACTCTTCCTGGAAAATGCGTCAAATCGGTCCACGTTTTTATATGTCTCCCATTTAATGGTACATTCCGTTTTGAAGTAGTGACGTATTTTATCCTTTTTTTACCTAAACCATTCTAGGAAAAATTTTCAAAATCAAACTTCAATATTTTTTGTTTTAATTAAGAAATTCCATAAAAATGTTTTGCAAATGCACGCGAAAAAATTATAATATTAAAATTCACATATATAACAATGGTTTACAAAAGTGTTTTAGGCTAATAATCGTTTATGAATACAGTTTTAACAAATTTTGCTTAACAAAGGTTTGTAAAGCTGTTTTAAGATTTTATGAATACACGCTGAAAAAATAGTATATTGTCCCAAACATATTCGGCTTGAAATATAAATATGTTTAGGGTACACTCCAAATATATAATATTAGACACACACAGATATTTTATGTTTGGGAAACTATTGTTCTAAACAAAAATATGTTCCCATTCTAATATTTTTTTTCTTTGGAACTAGTATTTCCGAAACAAAGATTAATTTGAATTGAGCTATTTTGGCAATGTCTTAATTTACAGAGTTTTCTGTTTTTCAAAGAGCAATTTTTTTACAAATTTTAAATTTTTGTGAAATTATATTAATTAAAACTTAAATCGTATAATCTTTCGTGAATATAAATTGCATTGATAGATTGACAAAAAGTGATGAATTGGAATATTTATAAATTTAAAGACATTTTAAGCTATAAAGTTTAACACGAAAACTAGGTAAAACTAAAACAGGCCAAGTGGTCGAAAAACAGTTCAGCAATAAAAAAACAACCAAACGATTTCATAATATTAATAGGATAGAATCTCACGGCCAACATTTTTGTAGAACATTTCATCCCCGCCCACCCCATTTCTAGGGGTGTTTACGATTTGTTAAAATAGAGGCAAACATTACAGGTATGTCGGGGAACTTAAAACCCTGAAATAATCGCTTGTATAGTAATTTGTCCCAAACATATTCTGCTTGAAACAAATATATATTTGGGGTACACTTCAAACATATAATATTTAACAAACACAAATGTTCTATGTTTAGGAGGATGTAGTTCTAAACAAAACTATGCTTGTATCCCAATACTTTTTTGGAACTAATATTTGCGGCATAAATATTAATTTGCATTTAAAATTATTTATATAACAAAGATATTTTTTTAGAAATTTTATAAGTTTGTAGTCGGAGTCGGAGTCTGGGCGTCGAAGTCTGGGAAATTTGCCCGGAGTCGAAAAATTATGGTCGACTCCGAGATGTATTGTGCAAAATGTGCTAATAATGTGATAAAACTTTTGCATTCAAAAAATTTTGGGAAAACAATTTTGGTAAAAAAGAAGGATAAAATATTCGAAGCCTTTAACTGAATATTTAAGTATGCCAAAAATATCTATAAAATTAACCAAACTATCGAATTTTTACGTAAACAGTTTTAGGAAAGCTCTGGTTATAATTAGCTATCAAAATAAATATTTTTGCAAGACTGCACGGAGAAAAAAACAGGAAACATAATATGTTTGGAATCAAAATTTAAATAAAATATTCTTTGGTGCAAATATTTTATATTTACATACCGGAAAAAAAGTTTGAATATCTCTCTTATCAATGTTATTTTTTTCGGAGTTTTGGTGCAAATTATCTTTAAAAACGGGGAAATATTTAAATCGGCTACAGCATTTGTTTTCCTACCTATAGGAAAAAAGCAATTTTTCCCAAATAATATGTTTCCAGAAAATATACTACAGAAGCTATTTTTTTTTTCTTAGGGTGTGCACAATTCCTAAGGGAGTAAAATACAATTCAGGAATTGCCGAGAGAAGCCAATTATATGATACCGCACACAAGGGCGTAGCCACGATCTAAATTAGGGGGGGGGGGGGCAGAAGTTCTTGTTTTTTCTTAATATTATTTTTAAACACAAAAAAATCTAAAACTTAAAGTACCTAATGAAAAAATTAATGCTCATTGTTTTGAAAATATAATAAATAAAGATAAACCAAAAACAGGAAATTTTATTGGAAAAGTTGTATGATTTTAAATTAAGAATTCATGAAATTTGTAGCAAAAGTGTTAATTTTTAAATGATTTGTTTTCGTGTGTATTTAAAATAGCAAGATGTCATTTAAATTGTTTTAAGATTGGTATACAACTTTAAGTTCTTGTTTTTTCTTAATATTATTTTTAAACACAAAAAAAATTTAAAACTTAAAGTACCTAATGAAAAAATTAATGCTCATTGTTTTGAAAATATATTAAATAAAGATAAACCAAAAAAAGTAAAATTTATTGGAAAAATTGTATGATTTTAAATTAAGAATTCATGAAATTAGTAGCAAAAGTATTAATTTTTAAATGATTTGTTTTCGTCTGTATTTAAAATAGCAAGATGTCATTTAAATTTTTTTAAGATTGGTATACAACTTTAAAACTGTGCTTTTATTATAATGTAGGAATATATGTATATGAAGCTATATTGGAGGAACTCACTTTTTTTCAGTCGTTTTTTTCCTACCAAATACTTTCTTCAGACGAACTTTGTTGATGGTATTCTATGTATGTAAGTAATGAGTCTTTATAAAAAACGTTCGGAGAACGTTGAGAACTCTTAAAATTGCTTCGAATTAAAAGCCCAAGTACATTGTAGGTTTATTGTAGGATTAGCTTTAAAAAGCCGCATGACCAACATAAACACAACGTCACACAACTCCAAAATGGTTTTTGCCAGTTCAAAATTCTTAACGGTTTTTAAAACCTAATAATATTCACTAAACATAATGTCATGTTGGTTATCTAGATTAGACTCAGTGAAAAAAGTTATACCCGTTTAAAGTAAAAACACCTTGCTTATTAATATATTAGGCATGTTTTCGTTACAAGCTAGCACTTTTAGTTTAGCACTTTGCAACGAAAACAACTGACTTCCACTAACTGGCACATAAGCAATAAGTGGCAGATTTTCACTATCTGGTAGCAATGGTGTCATGAGTTGCGAAGAAAGAACAGTGCGAAACAGACAAAAAAATTCGAGAAAAGTATTTATAAAACATATATTTACTATTCTATGTTCAATTGTTTGCACTCTTTTGCAACTATTAAAATAATTTCCCATTTTTGTTCTTCTTCTTCCCGTTAATTCACAATAATTGATAAAATCTCTCCAAAAATGGGATGCCATATTGCTAAATATAGGGTGCCAAATCTGGCAACATCATACTCGATAAAGACATGAACACAAGCACCAAACTTCATCGGGAACTAATAGTGCTTAAAAGTGCTTAGCTCCCTATACAAATTAAGCACTTATGGTGTAACGAAAACACGCCTATTATGTTTTAATAATTAAGGATGTGAAGCAGACAACGAAGCCGACCCAAAATGATCGGCGGCGGCTTGTGGATGAAATTATTGGTCGGCGGCGGCGGCTTGTCGGCTTAGCCGACTCAACTTTGACGTATCGGCGGCTCTATACATAATCAGATTTCCCACGAACAAAATTAAGCTGAATCAACAAATTCAAATTAAGTGAATGCTTTAAAAAAACTAATGAAACCATTTTACGATAAAAAAAAGAAAATATTTTCAATCCGTATTCGAAAAAAAGCTTTTAATAGATTTCTGCGTCATTTTCTTGCTTTGTTAAAAAATTTGCGTTTTCAATGAAAAATGTAAAAATAAGGGTACCACTTGTTGATGGACGCCGTATACATAGCTGCATTTGGAACTTTGTTTTTTTCGCATTTTTCATTGTTAAATTGAAGAAAAAATTCGCTTTTCGCAAAACATTTTTTCGGCGGCTGGGTTGTAGTCGACGTGAGTCACTCATTTCGGCGGCTGATTTTTAGCCGAGTTGAGCCGCTGAAATCGGCGGCGGCTTCGGATGAAAGAAAACAAGTCGGCGGCGGCTCTAAGCCGAGCCGCGCCGCCTCGGCTTCGTAGTCTGACAGGCAATGAAGCCGACCAAAATTATCGGCGGCGGCGGCGCATGGAAAAATACCGATCGGCGGCGGCGGCTGATCGGCTGAGCCGATCAAATTTTAACAATCGGCTGAGATGATAAAGTTCCAACAAACGATGACGCACGAATGCCATTCTCTGGCAAAGATGGCGCTTTAAGATATTTACAATTACACGCTGCAAAATAATCGCTTCTGTAGTATATTGTCCCAAACATATTCGGCTTGAAACATATATATGTTTAAAGTACACTCTAGACATACATTATTTGGTACATAAAAAAATTATATATTTGAGAATATGTTGTTGTAAATAAATCATTGTTTAAATCCCAATATGTTTTTATTTGGGACTATTATTTCCGTAACCAATATTTATTTGCGTTTATTTTATTTGGGACTATTATTTCCGAAACAAATATTTATTTGCATTTAAGAATTTAGAAAATACGTTAATTGTGACAAATTTTTTTTTAATTCAAGGTTATTTTTTAGAAATTTTGAATGTTCGTAAAAATAATAAATAATAATGATTAAAATCGTATAATTTTGGACTAAAATAAATTACTTGGAGGATTGACAAGAAATGATTACTTGGAATACTCAGAAACTTTAAATAATTGATTTAAACAGAAGTTAAAGCTGCATATGGTATTGTAACTGGGGAGGTACAATTTGAAACCAACGAAAAGTCAGCAACAATTTTGAAAATCTCTTTTAAATAAAATATATTTGGAGAAATTCCTAAATTATAATTTTATTTGTATTTAAACACATATTTTATTTGGGCAATTTAGTTTGAAAATATATTTTTGTGTAATATATTAATATATGCGTTCCAAATATATTTTATTGATTTTCAAATAATATTTATTTGCTCAGAAATATATAATATTTATTTTCCTTCGATTAAAACATATCCAAAAAGGGGATTTTGCCCCGTGTAGATCAAAAAACTTAAAATTAACATAAACATTTAAGAAAAGTTATATCTACATATTAGTCTTTGTTGTGAAAGAGAATTTATTTTTTAATTATGTAAAACGATGTAGACTTTGTAAAAATTTGGTTCGGCACCCCAAGAGCTATTGTAGTTTCCGTAGCTGATGGTAAAAACGCATTTTTCAATTTCAAACCCAAAAATTTTTTCGATTTTTTTTGAATAAATGATAGCGAGACCCATTTAGAATTTTTTTATAATTTTTTATGCAAACATGGACTTTATTAAAAATTCTGACCCTTTTGTATTACTTTAAAGTTCGGCGGCTGAGTTTCAGCCGATGTGAGCCGCTAAAATCGGCGGCGGCGCCGGCTGGAAAAAAATGGCCGGCTACGGCGCGCCGACGAGTCGCGCCGCGTCGGCTTCATAGCCTGGTCGTAACCCACAGAAGAGGCTATAAAATGCCCCCCCCCCCCCCCGATGGTATACCATGATTTACCTTGTCTCTAATTTTTACGTCATATGACCCACAAATAATCCACCTATTCCTTAGCATATTGTTGATCCAGTTTTTCAGCTCCCGGTCAACCTGAAACTCGTCTAAGGACTGGATAAGTGTACCGGTCTGTACATTGTTAAATACGCTCTCAATGTCTATGCAAACAGCAAGTGTATACATTTCTTTACTGAAGGACTCTTCTATGTGGTGCACTACCTCATGCAGAGCTGTTTCCACTGATCTTCCTTTGACATAGGCGTGTTGTTTGAATTTTAGCCTGTCATCCGCTATTTTACTTTTGACCATGTCATCAATTATTCGCTCTATTGTTTTTAACAGGAAAGAAGTTAGGCTAATGGGTCGATAATCCTTTGGGGTCGTATAACTCGCCTTGCCAGGATTTGGTATGAAGACCACCCTTGATTCCTGCCAGTTTTTTTGGGGTATAGGAATGGGTTAGGCATGCAGTGAACACTCCAGTTGATACCATATCCACCTCATTCTGCAGAAGTGCTGGAAATATTCCATCCGCTCCCGCAACCTTTAAGGGAGATAAACATCTGTTATATCCATAATAGGTACTTGATGCACTACATTTTCATGTAACTGTTCCTCTGTTGGTTCAGCATTCAGCATTAGAGTTTTCATCAAGAGCCTCACGGTATCCTCTAAAGTTTCCATCCTTTTACCCGTGTCATCCACCAGTGTTTCGGTTTGGACATGAGTTTTTGAGAGGAACTTTTTCATTTCAGACATGTTGTTAGCGCTGTGTCCCAGAAAAGCCTCCAGGAGTTACGTTTCGCCAATATACTGATTGATTTTTACGTCGAACTGTGTTGTAAAATCTGCGGACATCTTTGTCATCCAGGGTTTCTCATAGGCAGATTTCCCTTCTCGAAGTGGGTAACTATCTTCGAATGATTTTGCAAGATCATTGTCGTCTGCACATAGATAATCGCGTGTAGGCTGGCCCAATCGATTTCTAAGTAGATTTCCGATATTAGTCCCGTCGGTGTTATGGTGATGTCGTTTGTGCAAAAAAATGTAAATTTTTTTCTACATTTTACACTGAAACCGCATTTTTATGTTTGTTTGTAAAAATGGTGCAGCCGTATGAACGGGTTTTGATTTCGTTTGTAAAATTATTACACTCCGCAAATGCGAAAATATCGCATTTTTCAAACTCAGCCCAGTCCACGGTGTGGAGTGTTGCACCGTCAAAAAGCAAACTTCAGAACCAAACCTCATTGAAAGCGTACATTCTTAATGCACTATCAAATGGTTGCGCCAAAATGTAGGTATGGGTTTTACTCACCGCACGATTTTTGTTCGATTGTTCGCATGCAAAATGCGAAATTAGCAGTGGGTGCAGGGGGAATTTTTAAAATGCCACAACTTGATGTGGTGATATTATTTTTCTGAAACGATATCACCATTAGTCTTATTACACAAACTTGGCGGTGGCCGTGCAATTTTAAACCTTATAGGAATGTTCATCCGAAACCCTCCTCTCATGGATCTCATCAATAAGATCAATAAGAGAACATATCGCTATATCTAATACTTCTTCCCTAATTTTGTTAACATAGGTTTCAGTGTTTCCTATGTTAAGAGTTATGAGGTCATTTGTATTCAAAAATTCTATAAGGGCGTGTCCCCTTCTATTGGTGTTAGTACTAGCCAAGCGATATGATAGGAGTTGGCGTCACAACCACCTAATAACTCATTACTTGTGTCTTTGGATTCCCCCACATAAGTAATTAGATTCCGACGTAGGTGGCAATGTCGGCGCATCGAAGGGCAGATATATTGACGCCAGGTACATATTTCCATTACCTTGCCTCAGCACGTTGCGTCCTTGATGCTAGTTGTCCCTGGTTCCTGGATCAAAGCAATATGAAACCTGTCTTTATTTATGATGTCCATCGGAGCGTTGGATGCTGTCTCACTCTGGTGGAGGTTTATCTGGATGACATCAATCATTGCCTTTCCAGAAAAAGTTTCTTTTGGGAGTCTACCCTATCTGGTGGCGCTCCCTCATTATTTGGTAGTGGGTCATTCTCTTCCTTTCGTTCACTACCTATTACACCATCTTCCAGTAGACAATTTTGGGAGGCGGTGTTATTTTTTGTCGCTCCCTCATTGTTTTGAATCGTTTTGTAGCTCTTTTTATTTTGATCACCACCTTTTCTGGGAACTTCCTGCAAAAGTGGCGGTACTATTGGTGAATTGGTGGTGTTATTGACTACATCCACATCAGTTTTTGGCAGTGTCTTACTTGTCCCCATCCGTTCACTACTAGTGTTCGCTTCTTCAGAGAGAATATTTGGACTCGATTCATCTGTCCAGCCAATCGGGACCTTTCCAATTTTGAAAATGACTGTCCAGATCAAGAAGTACGCCATGCCCTTCACCATGACAAGATTGTTCTTGGATTCTGGATCTATGCCCAACACGAGGAGAGTACCCTCGGTATCATCCTTCCTGTTGAAGACTTCCTCTCACGGAAAGTTTGAATTCTGTTTGCCAATGATGTCGAGTATGTACTCGGATGAGAACTTACTTGGACATCCCATAACATCTAGAGTCGTTTTTATGAGTTCAGGAATGTCGTTTTTCTTTACCAATTTTAGCTTTGCGCCGTCCCAAGGTGAGGGGAAGCTATCCACAAGTTTTACGAGGACGCTGATGTGATGCCAGCCTTAGCATCAAAACACCCCTCTCAAACTTGCAACTCATTACTTCTATTGGTGGTTCATCATTAGATTCGAGGACGTACTCCGCTACCCTCGTATATACCAAATCTTCGAAGTTACTCTTTTGGTCTTCGGGGATTCTGCCAGATGCACTACTGCTATCAATTATGGCATAGCATAGATCGCCTCGAAAATGTTGTTTAGCTATATTAGAATAAGATGGTGGTTTCATAGCCTTCTTTATGGCCAATTGATTTTTCCTTATCTGTAGAGTCTTTTTGTTTAAAGCCTCATCCTTAACGGATGATTTGGTTGACTTGACCTGCCTTACCGGATCAACTCTTGTTTCATTTTCGACTACGGGATCCAAGGCACCAAAGCTCGTAGAAGTTACATGCTCACGATTGTTCGATAACGACGACACATGACTCGTGAGTGAATCAACGCTTGTCGCCGGCACTGGGTTTTCCCTTCCCTGCGCCGTAATGTCCTTCGTCTTTTTTGGTTTAATCATAAATTGGTTGGGGGAGACACCCCCATAGCCAGTATTAGCCCGTAATAGGTACGTCGATATAGACCTTCCAGACTGAGCTCAGAAATTTCTGTCCAGAGACCGATGCATCCAATTCAACCTTTAAAAGATATTTCATGTATTCTATCCTATCCTTTTTTATCAATTCTGCTGCTCCTACGAAATTGGAACAGTTATCTGAGTAAATCTTGGCTGGGAATCCACCAATACAACGCGATAAAGCGGCTAAAAATTAGTTGAGAGATCACGAGTTCTAAGTGTATTGCTTTTGTAGAGATGCAAACAAAGACGCAAACATAACCCTTTGTTATTAAGCAAACTCTCTCTGTGAAATTCTTTATGTTGAAGGGTCCTGCAACATCTACTCCTGTGTTGGTAAAATGTCGAGTCAATATAGTTCGAAGTGAGGACATAATCTGGGTTTGAGTCTGGTGTTTATACAAAATTCAAGTTCGACAATTATGAATTACCTTCTTGACCAATGCCTTCAACCTAAATATCCAGAATTCAGACCTGATTACGCGGGTCTTGAGTTGATTTCCGACATGAATTGTGATTTTTTGAAAAAATTCTACTACGAAAGGGCTAATCTCGATTCGAATGGGATACGAATTGGATGGCGCTCATTATATGTAAGTGCTGGGGACTAAACAAGGCGACCATTTGATCTAATGATTCCTTTTGAATCAATAAATGGATAAGGAGACAAAAGACTGCTACTAAATACTCCTCTGCGAAATAATGTTTTGTGTTAACGTACACAAACGGTACATTTTGTTACCGTTCGCGTTAAATACATATCTCAAAAACCTCCATTTTAAAATATGAAATACTAAATCCTGTTGAAGAATAGTTCCTGATGTAAAATGTCATTAAGACTTTTCTTGTTTGACGTGGGACTTGACGCATTGAAAACTACACTAAGTTTAGTGGTAACCCTTTCTGGTTTAATAACGGCATGATGTGGCAAATAGTAGTGAGGGGTCTTCTCGATTTTCTGTGGTCCCAGTTTCCGCATGTGTCTAAGTTCCAAATATTCCATTATCGCTGCGTCGTATTGAGATTTTATTTGGGGAGTTTCTTGCAACTTTCTTTCCATCCGATAGAATTGCGCCGTTGCGATACTCGTATTTCGAGATGCTTCGAGTTAAGCACAACATTTGATCGGCATCATGACAATATATCGTCCATCTTCATTTCTTCGCTTTGTATTTTTGAAATTTGTTTCGCGAAAGGTGTCTTCTGCTGAGCACAAAAACGTGTGAGAATTTTCTCCATCGAAACTGTATTGTAAAGTACATTTTTCTATCATTTGTTTGATTTTTCAAGGGGTCCACCCACTAACCAGCCAAAAGCGGTGCTTTGCGCTGGTAAAGATTCTATAGATTTCATTGAAGCTCCTATTGTGTTAATTAAGGGTCCTATGTCTAAACCTATCAGAAGATCTATGGCTCGGCTTTCGTAGAAACGAGGATCTGCTAATTCGAATTCGGATCTGCTGTATGGAGTCAGTCGTAGCGAACGGACGTGTTATCGAAAATGAAACAAGAGCACATTCAGACGCAGACAAAACAAAAGGTAAGACAGATGAAGCAGAACCAAGCTGGGGCTCTAAGCAGCCCCAGAATATAAAAGCCAGTGGGGACTCTGAATCATCAAATGAAAGCAATATCACTATTGTTGCTACCTCAAAGAGACTGTCAGGGGCACAAATAAGGAAACTGAATAAGTTGAACCGACAGAACCTATTACGGGATGAATCTGACCATTCTACCTCCATACATGGAGGCAGTTAAAAGAGTCAGGTCTCCCGAAGAACATAGCGCTGTGAAAGCAGGGTTATCATATGTCCTCCTTTTTAACCAGTGTCCTCCCGTCCTCCCTCCTTTTTCAAAAATGATGGATTTTTCCTCCTTTTGTTACAAATTTAAATTTTTCACAAACAGAAAAACTCCACATGAATTATATTCGCAACTACTTTTAGTACAAAGTTAGTACTACAATAATTGAGCTCGATGACTGAAATTTGGTACAGATACTTCATATAGCTGCAGGTAACTTGGGATTGAAAATAAGCAATATCAATAAATTTTTGGCATCTTCTGTCCGATTTGACTTATTAACGCCATAGAGCCTGCAAATTTCAACTGGTCGAACTGAAATTGGTAATTTGGGTGTATGTATATCCAGAACCCTTCAGACGAACAATGGTCATCATAAGTCCATGTTTTGATATAGCCCCCACACAAAGGTACCTCAAGATTTTACTTCTTAGCGCAACAAACTCAACAAATCTCAAAAAACCATTATGAAGCAATCTATGGTGTAGGGTATGCAAAATTCGGAATGTTAGATCTCAACGCCGCTTCACTTATTTATTATAATGAACACCTAAAAATAGTAGAGCTAGACCCACTTTATATATAGTGCACCGATTGTATGTCTGTATTTTTAAAATTGTTCCTTAAGCACAGGTCGCATTTTCATTCCGATCTTGCTGAAATTTGACAATAAGGGCTATTTCTTTTAGCGCTACAAAAGCTTTTTAATATCCGATCACTTTGAAATTAAGCGGGATGTAGTTTCTTGATCCAAGTTCCCACATTATCGAATTTGGAGTAAATCGGCTCACATTTAAATTTAGCACCCAAGTACAAACCTTGCCAAATTTGAAGAAAATTTGTTCGGATTTAGAAATAGTCCTCCGATTTGGCATCTAAGCGCTATAAAATACAAATTGTTGTACAAATCATTATCATTGGAAATTGTATTTTTTAAATGTCCTCCGAAAGTTCCAAACTCTCTTTGTAAATGTTACAAATGTCCTTTTCTGACAAAAAGTCCCCCTTTCCGAAATAAGTTTATGGTAACCCTGTCTGAAAGTGACTAAGAAGAAAAAGGCCTCGCCGTCTTCCAGTAATTCGGAGAAGCCTAAAGTAACCACACAAAAGGAAGTCTATAGTCGGGGTCTTTCGATCGTTGTTGACAGTTGATCCAGTAACGCAGATCAAGTCAACAAAATCATGCGTTAAGGATGAGGCTTTAAACAAAATGACTCTATAGACACGGAAAAATCAATTGGCCATAAAGAAGGGTAAGAACGCACCATGTTATTCTAAAATAGCTAAACAACATTTAGAGACGATCTATTCTATGCCATAATTGATAGCAGTAGTGCATCTGGCAGAATCCCCGAAGACCAAAAGAGTAACTTCGAAGATTTGATCTATATGAGGGTAGCGGAGTAAGTCCTCGAATCTAAGGATGAACTACCAATCGAAGTAGTAAGTTGCAAGTTTGATGCTAAGACTATAATCACAAAGCCGCGCTGGTGTCCTCGTAAAACTTGTGGATAGCTTCCCCTCACCTTGGGAGGGCGCGAAGCTAAAATTGGTAAGGAAAGGCGACATTCCTGAACTCATAAAAACGACGAGGGTACTCTCCTCGTTTTGGGCATAGACCCAGAATCCAAGAACAATCTTGTCATGGCGAAGGACATGACGTACTTCTTGATCTGGACAGTCTTTTTCAAAATTGGAAAGGTTCCGATTGGTAGGACAGATGAATCGAGTCCAAATATACTTTCAGA
Organism: Eudasyphora cyanicolor; assembly: GCA_963930755.1. NCBI lineage: Eukaryota > Metazoa > Arthropoda > Insecta > Diptera > Muscidae > Eudasyphora > Eudasyphora cyanicolor. The sequence goes on from OZ005737.1 coordinate 101,874,587, forward strand.
AGAGGCAAACACGGATGGAGACAAGTAAGACACTGCTTAAAGCTGATGTGGAAGTAGTCGATAACACCGCGAGTTTACCAATAGCACCGACACTTTTGCAGGAAGTTCCCAGCAAAGATGGTGATCAAAAATCCCGAATCTCGGGATTTTTTAAAATGAATCCTGGAATATTTTAATAATAATATATGAAGCTGTCTCGTATAAAATATTAGGTTAGGTTAGGTTAGGTTGAAGAGAGGAGACGTTTAAACGTCTCATGTCCATGGACATACACTTAAGCCAGTGGTTCGGCCTGTTGTGCGCTCCTTATTTATGATCTTTTTATACCTCACGAGTTACAGAAAATCGGTACTAGACACGAATTTTCTCAGTATCTTCCAGTCATATTCTCTGAGATGAGTCAAGTCTGGTAATATGTCGGACCCGAAATGTTGGGATCTTGCATGTGTGAAAGCCGGGCAGTGACACAGAAAATGTTCCATCGTTTCGATGTTTTCTCTGCATGCCCTGCATTCGTCGTTTCCTGCTAGTCCTATGCGATGAAGATGTGCTTGTAAGCTTGAGTGTCCCGTTAGAACACCCATCATCTTACTAATATCGATCTTGTTTAGTTTCAGAAGACTTCTTGTTTTCTTTTCATTTGGGTCACCCCACAGTATCTTTGCAGTTGCTCCTACTGTTGCGCTATTCCACATAGTTTTATGAGCCATCACTGCCCAGAGCTTCAACTCATTTTTCGTGGCTTCGAAAGGTTTCCAATTTTTCAAGTTTATTACTCGAAGTTCTCTGCCCTTTGAAGCCAAGTTGTTTGCCCGTTCATTTCCAATCACTCCGTTGTGTCCTGGTACCCAGCAAATACGCAATTGACCATGGGCTGAGTAATCATTTATCGTTCTTTTACAGTCCAACACAGTTCTGGATTTGACCCTTTCCGATGTTATTGCTTTAATCGCCATTTGGCTATCTGTGAAGATGTTGGCATATTTAGGCTTTGTCGTGTTACTGAGCCAGTTCACACACTCCGTGATTGCTCGAACTTCTGCTTGAAATACTATAAAATAATAAAATATTAAGTGAAAGATAGATAATCTTTGTCGAAAATGTAAACCAATGAAGCAAATTGTTAACATCAAAAAACATTGACATAATCCGGTGAAAAAATTAGAAAATTGGAGAAGAATTACAAAATATATCATAAATGTAATTATAAATAAGTAAACTTAATACAAGAACACAAATAGAGTTTGTTTCCCGCAAACGAAGATCATTGTATTCCCATAAAAACGGTCCCATAAAAACGGCATTAGTCAAACTGATTTCTTAAGTTGAAAAAAACTATTTTTCGTGCTTTAATGAACGAAAATTTTAACATCAATAATAAATCAGACGACGAACAGAAATTGGACCAAAATTATTTCATAGCTAAGACGTTGTGAAATATTTAAATAAAAGTTAGTATTTTTTAACAGAAGTTAATGTATGCTTTAGCTGTTTTTATCCTTATTTAAATTAATTAAAATTAAATTAAAACTGAACTAAAATGTTTGTATTCCATTTCGAAATATCACATTATTAAGAATGAAAAAAATCTCGATTTATCCCGAAAATACCGGGACATCGAACAATTTTGGGATTCCGAAAATCTCGATTTATCACGAAAATCCCGGGATATCGAATAATTTGGGGACCCCGAAAGAATTCCGGGATTTGCAATTTAAAAATCTCAAATCCCGGGATTTGTGAAAACCAATCACGTTTGACATCTCTAGATATACATCATAAATAAAGGCAGGGTTCATATTACTTTGATCCAGGAACCATGGACAACTAGCAACAAGGTTACTGGATTAAACCATGTGAACTATAACCTTTTCTACGCTAACACAGGTACTCGTCCAAGGACTTGTATTTTGTGCTGTAAAAACTTATGTTTTCTTTTCTCTCCAAAATTGTCAACATCGGACGCAACGGTGTTGAGGCATAATATATCTGCCATTCGATGCGCCGACATTGCCACCTACGTCGGAATTACAGCGTCTGGCGAGGGAATCCAAACACACATGTAATGAGTTATTAGCTGGTTGTAAAACAATGGAGCGAATAATTAATGACATGGTCAAAAGTAATAAAATACTTGGGAAACATTTTGGATCAGAAACTGCACTGGAAAGATAATCTTGGAGAAAGAGTTATAAAGGCCCACATATGGCGGTCGTTGTGCAGAAGACCTATAGATTCCAAATGGGGACTACGTCCAAATAAGACACACTGGCTTTACATGAACATGATTAAACCAATAATAACCTACGCCTGTGTAGTGTGGTGGACATTAATGGACAAGAAGTGCAACGTAATACCTTTGCAAAAAATTCAATGTATGTATGTTCTGTCATCTCAGAGTATATGACTGGAAGATGCTGAGAAAATTCGTGTCTAGTACTGATTTTCTGTAACTCGTGAGGTATAAAAATATCATAATTTGCGCACAACAGGCCGAACCACTGGCTTAAGTGTATGTCCTTGAACATGAGACGTTTAAACGTCTCCTCTCATCAACCTAACCTAAGGAAGGAACTGTACAATGTTTGGTACAATGAAAAAAAAAAACATTGTACCAAAGTAAAGGAGACGACAGTTACTGTAAAGATGTGCAAAAATCTGTTCGTGTATGTGTATATATTCTGAATACAAGAAGGATGCATGCAAATCGAACAAATCAAAATTGGTTAGATGGAATGTTTGTTATTCCAGTTTCCAGTATTCAACATCTAAGCATGGAAGGCCGTCAAAAGAATTTTTAAAGCCAGGCGAGAGGTTAAAGCGCATGAAAGTAGCACATTTAGTGGAGAGTTTGCCGCTAGAAGAATTTACATTTGCTCCTCGAACAAGCCTTTATAAATCTAGGAAGAAAGATTCTGCTAACATTGTCAAATCCATAGGTTCTTCTCCGGCGAAAGGTCTATAATGAAAAAAAAACTTTTCTTGTAAAGAACCGATACTTATACCGAACGATGAGGCTTTAGTTTTGTATATGATGGTGCATTCACAAAGCATGCTGATATGCGCAAGCGCAAAAAATCAATGCCGACATCTACCGATCGTACCACAAACTGTTGGCTGCCAAAATAGAATGCTATACAAATGTTGGTATTACAATTTTTAAAATATCGCTGAAGTGACCGTGCAAAATTTGGAAGATCACACTGCAACTTTTAAAGTAGCAAAAAAAGTTTTAAATTTAAAATTAATTTAAGTTTTAATTCTTCCTTTGTTTCGAATTGCAGCTCCCAGTTATGATACCATATGCAGACTAACTTCTGTTTTAAATGAATCATTTCAAATTTCTGAGTATTCCAAGCCATCATTAGTTGTCAATCCTCCACGTAATTTATTTTGGTCCAAGATTGTACGATTTCAATTATTATTATTTTTTACGAACATAAAAATTTGTGAAAAATTAACTATGAATTAATAATTTATAATAATAATAATTTATGACTTAAATGCAAATAAACATTTGTTTCGGAAGTAATAGTCCCAACTAAATTATATTGGGATGACATTCAATGACAGATTGCACGCTTGGATAAGGTGTTTTGAATGCATCCTTCATGTATCTACATACAATTGTACTCCTGGTATTATATGCCATCGAGTGTTCACAAAATTCTATTGCATGTTGCTGATATTATTCAATATGCTGCAATATCTATTGGAATGTTGTCCGAGAGAATCACACTCGAAAAATGTCCAGAGAAAAAACAATGTATGATAATATATTTCTTATCAAAACAAGCTTCTCTTCATAATCACTGTACAGAGCATTTCTCTGAAGAAGTATAATTATTGCTTTCAGGTGCGTCTGACCCTTTATATCAGAGTAACAAATTAATTCAGAAAGTGAAGCAGATCCAGATTGAAACATTTAATTTTATTACTCTTGATATTCTTTTAAATACGTACAAGTATATTTCTAAATAATCATATTTCTAAATAAATCATAACATACAAAATCAAGTGTATCAATTTTTTGCCTACACTATGACACGCTCGACTCCGCCCATTTTTGGAGTGAACCTTCATTATAACGAAAACTTTCATTTCGATACTCCTTCGCAAAAGAAAGATACGACTTTTTTTCCAGCTAGTTTAAGATTTCGGACCACTGTGAATCGGTAGGAATTAGTAATTATTGTTCAAACTGGGCTGTTGCTTTTTCTTTGGGGAATTTGTTGTATCATTGGGACCAAGAAGTCAATTCGGATGGGGACTATATCAAAATATGGACCACTAAGTTCACCTGCTTCTGGAAATGGTTCTGCGGTGCAAAATCGCCTTTTTTGATATATTTGAATCGAAAGAAAATATATTTGTAACGCAAATTTTATATATGTAATTCTGAGGAAATACGTTTTACTTGAAAATCAATGAAATTTATTTGGAACGCATGTATTAATATATTACAATAAAAAATGTTTGCAAACTAATTTTCTCAAACAAAATATGTGTTTATATTCAAATAATATATGGTTTAGGAATTCTCAAAATATGTATATTTTGCTTGAAAAAAGCTTTTCAAAACGTTGCAGATTTTTCGAATGTCATTTTTAATTTTTCATTGATTTTGAGTTATAACTTACAATTTAAATAGGCATAAATATAGAGTGATCAAAACCGGTTTAAAATAAACCAGCCCACCTGTTTTTTGCTTCCACCGTCCCCGGTTTTTTTCAAAATCATGAATTTCGAACAACCGGTGCAACCGGTTTTTTTCGTTTGTTTCCACCGGTTTTCCGGTTTTTTTATTATCACTAAAATATTAAAAATTATTTACAACTTTATATACAAAATATCACAAATTAAGATAATAATATGAAAGATCTCCTTATATGGCCTAAAAGGACTCGCAACTTTGCTAGAATCCGAAGCCATTCACCAATTTCTATACAAATTACAAAAATGTAAAGAAAATAAATGATTCATACGCGCAGAAGTTATGTGAAAAGTAAACGCATTCTCCCACTTCCAAACCGAAACAAAAACAAGTAAGAAAATTTCAGTTGGGTAAACCGACTAGTGTATACTCTTATATATTTATATACTCGTATATACCTGCACTAAAGTGTGTATATAAAATATATATGTATAAAGATTTAGTACCTCCATTAAATATTCTATTTAATACCCCGAAATATTAATATTTTCTTGACTGAACTACATAAGGGAATTGCATGTCAAGTGAGTTAATTTTTAAAAGAGATGTCTTCTGTCGGGATGAATATTGCACCTATCAGATAGTAGTTATGAGACACAATTCCAACGAGATTGGTTATGGACTTTCCGAGTTGGAGGGTGTCAAATATTGACATTTTTGTCAAACGGTTGTTTTTCCCATCTGAAATGCTAAAATGTTTGGTTGAACGTTAATTTTTTCAGAGGTTTATATTTATTTTGATAGATCAACAGGTCCCATCCCATTAATAGGTCACAAAGCTTTTAAAGGAAATTATCTAAGCTTTCTTTTGAGCAAAAAAATCAAAAATTAAAACATAGGTTTTTACCAAAATTTCAAAAAAGTTTAATTTTGCAAAAAAGTAATGAAAATATATTTGCTAATTTTTTTAAAAGGTTGAAGAAAAGACTATCGATAACACATTTGGAAAATGTTTCTAAATACAATAGCTAATTAGTTATAAGTATGAGATAAAAGGACCGTTTGACTCAAATGACAATATTCATCACAATCCAACTCATAACTACTATCCAACAGGACTAAATTTGGTGCAAGATTCCGGATCAGAAGACATCGCTTTTAAAAATTTAATATTAAAAAATCGCCTTTTTTGTTATTAAAAAGGAAAATGTTTTTCAAACGGCAATTTTCATACTGTTTTGTTATGCAGAAAAAAACCGGTTCTACCGGTTTCCCCGGTTTTCTTCGAAGAAAAAAACCGTCCACCGGTTTTTTTATAACTTAAATAAACCATCCACCGGTTTTTTATTTTTTCAAAAAACCCGGTTTTTTGATCACTCTACATAAATAGCAATAATATTTGTTTTAAAGCAGTCGTTAATAATCTGGTTGAGAGTTTTAAAAAAATAAAACAATTTGAACCGTTTAGCAAAATTGTGATTTATAACTTTTTTTATTTTTGTATTTGAATAACATTAAGGGAAAGCATTTATTTTTTACTTATATATGTAACAAAAACAGTAAATTATAATTTTATTCGTTCGGTTGAAAAATTGGCTGCAAATTTTTTGTTCCGTATTATTTCTGTCCTCTAGCAGCCCTCTTGCATCTTCATCTAGGTTAGGTTAGGTTAGGTTAGGTTGAAGAGAGGAGACGTTTAAACGTCTCATGTCCATGGACATACACTTAAGCCAGTGGTTCGGCCTGTTGTGCGCTCCTTATTTACGATCTTTTTATACCTCACGAGTTACAGAAAATCGGTACTAGACACGAATTTTCTCAGTATCTTCCAGTCATATTCTCTGAGATGAGTCAAGTCTGGTAATATGTCGGACCCGAAATGTTGGGATCTTGCATGTGTGAAAGCCGGGCAGTGACACAGAAAATGTTCCATCGTTTCGATGTTTTCTCTGCATGCTCTGCATTCGTCGTTTCCTGCTAGTCCTATGCGATGAAGATGTGCTTGTAAGCTTGAGTGTCCCGTTAGAACACTCATCATCTTACTAATATCGATCTTGTTTAGTTTCAGAAGACTTCTTGTTTTCTTTTCATTTGGGTCACCCCACAGTATCTCTGCAGTTGCTCCTACAGTTGCGCTATTCCACACAGTTTTGTGAGCCATCACTGCCCAGTGCTTCAACTCATCCTTCGCGGCTTCGAAAGGTTTTCAATTTTCCAAGTTTATTACTCGAAGTTCTCTGCCCTTTGAAGCCAAGCTGTTTGCCCGTTCATTTCCAATCACTCCGTTGTGTCCTGGTACCCAGCAAATACGCAATTGACCATGGGCTGAGTAATCATTTATCGTTCCTTTACAGTCCAACACAGTTCTGGATTTGACCCTTTCCGATGTTATTGCTTTAATCGCCATTTGGCTATCTGTGAAGATGTTGGCATATTTAGGCTTTGTCGTGTTACTGAGCCAGTTCACACACTCCGTGATTGCTCGAACTTCTGCTTGAACTACCGTGTTATGGTCAGGGAGGCGGAAGTGAAGTTCGACTTCTGGTTCATCAATAAAAAGTCCCAGACCCGTCCTTCCTCCTCTAGACGTCTTGCTGTGAGGGCTGCCTCATACTTTATACGGATGTCTATTGGTTGGATGTGCAGTATAGTATCCAACGCTGTTGTTGGTGCAGTTCTAAATGCCCCGCTTATGCCTAGACAGCACATACGTTGAATTTTTTGCAAAGGTATTACGTTGCACTTCTTGTCCATTGATGTCCACCACACTACACAGGCGTAGGTGATTTTTGGTCTAATCACGCTCATGTAAAGCCAGTGAGTCATATTTGGACGTAGTCCCCATTTTAAACCTATAGCTCTTCTGCACAACGACCAACATCTGTGTGCCTTTGTAACTCTTTCTTCAAGATGATCTTTCCAGTACAGTTTCTGATCCAAGATTGCTACCAAGTATTTTACCTTTTTAGTTATAGCAATTGTCTTATTCAGGAATCGATGCGGGGTAAAACGTGGGATCTTCGTTTTCCTTGTAAATAGACATATTTCTGTTTTGTCTGGGCTAACATTTAATCCCCTTTGTTGTGCCCAGTTATATGCTATGTTAAGTGCCTCTTCAGCTCTTCTGCATAATAGATTTGGATGAAAGCCCCTTAGAAGTATTACAACGTCGTCTGCATAACTGACTGGTTTAAGTCCTTCATTAGTGAGGGCTTTTAGGAGACTGTGTATCGTCGTAACCCATATAAGAGGCGATAAAATGCCCCCCTGAGGTATACCACGATTTACCCTGTCACTAATGTTTACGTCATATGACCCACAAATAATCCACCTATTCCTTAGCATATTGTTGATCCAGTTTTTCAGCGCCCAGTCAACCTGAAACTCGTCTAAGGACTAGATAAGTGTATCGGTCTGTACATTGTTAAATGCGCCCTCAATGTCTATGCAAACAGCAAGTGTATACATACATTTCTTTACTGAAGGACTCTTCTATGTGGTGCACTACCTCATACAGAGCTGTTTCCACTGATCTTCCTTTCACATAGGCGTGTTGTTTGAATTTTAGCCTGTCATCCGCTATTTTACCTTTGACCATGTTATCAATTATTCGCTCCATTGTTTTTAACAGGAAAGAAGTAAGGCTAATGGGTCGATAAGCCTTTGGGGTCGTATAACTCGCCTTGCCAGGCTTTGGTATGAAGACCACCCTTGATTCCTGACACTTTTTGGGGTATACGAATGGGTTAGGCATGCAGTGAACACTCCAGCCAGATGATTGATACCAGATCCACCTCATTCTGCAGAAGTGCTGGAAATATTCCATCTTGTCCCGCAGCCTTAAAGGGAGAGAAACTTTTTATCGCTTCTTTAACCATACCATCTGTTATATTCGTAATAGGTACTTGATGCAATACATTTTCATTGTGTAACTGTTCCTCTGTTGGTTCAGCATTACCAGTCGGAAAATGAGTTTTCATCAAGAGCCTTACGGTATCCTCTGTAGTTTCCATCCTTTTACCCGTTTCATCCACCAGTGTTTCGGTTTGGACATGAGTTTTTGAGAGGAACTTTTCATTTTAGACATGCTGTTATCGCTGTCTACCTTTTCACAGAAAAGCTTCCAGGAGTTACGTTTCGCCGATCTAACGATTTTATTGTATTCTTTGATTGTTCTGTGGTAGTCGTCCCAATATACTGATTGTTTTTTACGTCGGGCTCTGTTGTAAAGTCTGCGGACATCTTTGCCAATCGAGCGAATTTGTCCTGTCATCCAGGGTTTCTCGAAGGCAGATTTCCTTTCTCGAAGTGGGCAACTATCTTCGAATGATTTTACAATAGCCTCGGTAATCTTCTTCACATTGATATCAATGTCTTCTGCACATAGATAATCTCGTGTAGGCTGCCCCAAACGATTTCTAAGTCGGTCTTAGCCTTATTACGGAAACTTATGGGGTTTGGCGGTGGCCGTGCAATTTTAAACCTTATATAACGGTGGTCTGAATAGGAGTGTTCATCCGAAACCCTAAACTCATGAATCTCATCAATAAGATTTTCTGAACATATCGTTATATCTAATACTTCTTCCCTAATTTTGTTAACAAAGCTTGCAGTGTTTCCTATGTTAAGAGTTATGCGGTCATTTGTATTCAAAAATTCGATAAGGGCGTGTATCCTTTTATTGGTTTTAGTACTACCCCAAGCGATATGGTGGGAGTTGGCGTCACATCCAGCTAATAACTCATTACTTGTGTGTTTGGATCCCCTCACCAGACGTTGTAATTCTGACGTAGGTGGCAAAGTCGGCGCATTGAATGGCAGATATATTGACGCCAGGTACATATTTCCATTACCTTGCCTCAGCACCGTTGCGTCCGATGTTGACAACTCTGGAGAGAAATAAAACATAAGTTTTTATGGCACAGAATACAAGTCCTTGGACGAGTACCTGTGTTAGCGTAGAAAAGGTTATAGTTCACATGGTTTAATCCAGTAACCTTGTTGCTAGTTGTCCATGGTTCCTGGATCAAAGCAATATGAACCCTGCCTTTATTTATGATGTCCATCAGAGCGTTGGATGCTGTCTCGCTCCGGTGTAGGTTTATCTGGATGACCTCAATCATTGTCCTTCCAGTAAATGTTTCTTTTGGGAGTCTATCCTATCTGGTGGCACCCCCTCATTATTTGGTAGTGGGTCATTCTCCTCCTTTCGTTCACTATCTATTACACCATCTTCCAGTCGACAATTTTGGGAGGCGGTGTTATTTTTTGTCGCTCCCTCATTGTTTTGAATCGTTTTGTGGCTCTTTTTATTTTGATCACCACCTTTGCTGAGAACTTCCTGCAAAAGTGGCGGTACTATTGGTGAACTGGTGGTGTTATTGACTACTTCCACATCAGTTTTTTGGCAGTGTCTCACTTGTCTCCATCCGTTCAATACCAGTGTTTGCCTCTTCAGACAGTATATTTGGACTCGATTCATCTGTCCTGCCAATCGGGACCTTTCCAATTTTGAAAAAGACTGTCCAGATCAAGAAGTACGCCATGCCCTTCGCCATGACAAGATTGTTCTTGGATTCTGGGTCTATGCCCAACACGAGGAGAGTACCCTCGATATCATCCTTCCTATAGAAGACTTCCCACTTTCTCACGGAAAGTTTTGAATTCTGTTTGCCAATGACACTGGGACATCCCTTAACATATAGGGTCGTTTTTATGAGTTCAGGAATGTCGCTTTTCCTTACCAATTTTAGCTATGCGCCGTCCCAAGGTGAGGGGAAGCTATCCACAAGTTTTACGAGGACACCCCTCTCAAACTTGCAACTCATTGGTGGTTCATCCTTAGATTCGAGGACGTATTCCGCTACCCTCGTATAGACCAAATCTTCGAAGTTACTCTTTTGGTCTTCGGGGATTCTGCCAGATGCACTACTGCTATCAATTATGGCGTAGGATAGATCGTCTCGAAAATATTGTTTAGCTATATTAGAATAAGACGCAGGCTTCTTACCCTTCTTTATGGCCAATTGATTTTTCCGTGTCTGTAGAGTCTTTTTGGTTAAAGCCTCATCCCTAACGGATGATTTGGTTGACTTGACCTGCGTTACTGGGTCAACTTTACCGCCCACAATCGAAGGACCCAGACTAGAGACCTCCTTTTGTGTGGTTACGTTAGGCTTATCCGAATTACTGGAAGACGGCGAGCCCTTTTTCTTCTTAGTCACTTTCACAGCGCTATGTTCTTCGGGAGACCTGACTCTTTTAGCGGCCTCCATGTTTGTATTGGAGGTAGAATTGTCAGGTTCATCCCGTAATTGGTTCTGTCGGTTCAACCTATTCAGTTTCTTTCTTTGTGCCCCTGAAAGTCTCTTTGAGTTAGCAACAATAGTGATATTGTTTTCATTTGATGATTCAGAGTCAGAGTCCCCACTGGCTTTTCAAGGCTGGGGTTGCTTAAAGCCCCGGCTGGGTTCTGCTTCATCTGCCTTATCATTTGTTTTGCCTGCGGCTGGATGTGCTCTTTTTCATTTTCGACTACGGGATCCAAGGCACCAAAGCTCGTAGAAGTTGCTTGCTCACGATTGTTCGATAACGACGACACATGACTCGTGAGTGAACCAACGCTTGTCGCCGGCACTGGGTTTTCCCTCCCCTGCGCCGTAATCTCCTTCTTCTGTTTTGGTTTAATCATAAAATGGTTGGGGGAGACACCCCCATAGCCAGTATTAGCCCGTAATAGGTACGTCGGTATAGGCCTTCCAGACTGAGCTCAGAAATTTCTGTCCAGAGACCGATGCATCCAATTCAAGCTACGCTTTATAAATAACAAACCTCCTGGTTGCGTAGTAGGTAGGTGAATAGGTATTGCGTAATAGGTTAAAAACTTTCCGCTCTGCGATAACACGTCCGTTCGCTACGACAGGCGGCGACTATGTCCCGTTCATCTAAGTCCCGATGTTCTACTTTCCATTGATTTCGAATGCTGGAGATGAGGGGATCTGACGTTGCCAAAAAAATATTAAATAGATCTTCGTTTGTACAATTTCGAGATATTTTCTGGTATTGTGCTCTCTATAAAACCTGTAATCCTTATTTCTTTTTTCCTTTGCTTCACCTTATAGATCTCCGATTGGTACTAAATGATGCTTAATGACATCTCCTCCATGATAAAGAATTTTGTGAACTGTTGCAGATATATTTCTCCACCAATATTTGGTGTTATATATGCGTGCAGTTTGCTTGGTATTTATATTCATTAAATTTTTAGTACGCAAGTACATCGATAATTGTTTTAAATCTTGAAATGAGCTTTATATCAACACCAGTTTTTTCAGATGCTTTTTCGGGATCAGAAAAGAACCTTCTTGCTGTATTCCCATCATTGGTATTGCCTGATCCTTGTTTTGGTCTATAATCAACAAACATTTGAGAAATTCATCCTGAACATGTTTCTTTTTTAAATTTCCTAAATCCTTATTGTCGTCATTGTTTCTTATTGATCCTGTAGGTCCAAAATCCAAATCATACTTGATTTTAAGTATGTGTTACATAAATCGCATTCTTGTATGTAGTGGCGATAATCCAAATTCATATGCATCAGTATTATCTACTGATTTTTACGGGAGTTGGTTTAATTTGCTTGAGTAGATTGACATATAATGCAGCTGGATGAAGCCTTTGTGTCATTCAAAGCCTGGCCAACTTTTCCATCTATGATCGTGAGCACTAATTGCGTTAGCGTACGTCGCAACAAAGGGGATTGCAAAAATAAATAAAAGGAATATAAACACAATCGAATTTTAGGATTTAGTTTAATTCAAATATGGGGGATCTTTATTTTTTCTAATAACAATTGGGGGGCGATTATTACCGTGTTCGAGTGTTAATACAGGAGGTAACGCGAGCGCTCGGTTTGAGTACAAAATGACAAGTGTGCATAAATACGAGAGCCTAGAAGAAGCTAGGCGTCGACAGCAACAACCTCTGGTTGCGGGAAGTCCCTCTCTACATCCGTTCATGCGAATATCGTCCCGGGAGAGGCGGAGAGAGATACAGCCTCGAAGGCTCTCCTTACAATCCGTGCCATGCAAATATCATCTTGGGAGAGTGTGTAGAGAGATTCTTTTCAATCCCTCTACGATCCGTGCTGAGCGAATTCGTCCCAAGAGAGTCGAAGGAGAGCACCATACGCTGAAACGCCATCTCACAATCCGTACAAGCGAATATCGTCCCAGGAGAGTTGTAGCAGAGAATTGTTCTCCTTAAACAAATTGGTAGCTATCTTCAATTGTCTGGCCTTCAATTTCTACTTCTAATGGCTGCAGTCTTTTAATTTGGGTTCTTATATAATTGACTTCTTTTTTAATGGTATCATGAGTTTCTTTTTTAAATTCAAATTTGATTGGTCTGCAGTATTTCGTAGAAGATGGTGTTTGATTTTTCTAAATATCCTTTGTCTGCTTCGTACTGGTCGAAGGTTCCGAGTCTTCCAAATTCTTTATCAATTGCAATGGCACAAATGACACCATGAACATATCTGCGTCTGAAGTATTTTCACATACAGATTGCTAGTATTGTGTTTGTCCAGAAGAACCATCACATCCCCATTTGCCAAAGAGAGTTGAGTTAGGTTAGGGTGTCAGCCGTATTTTTTTTATACAAGCTCATATAGACCAGTTTAGGTCCCTAGTGTTACCACAAATTTATCGATAGTTCGAATATCGGTACTGGAAAGATCTGTTAGGCTGCCTAGAAAGGCCGACCACAGTATGTCCAGTCGTCGTTTAATCAGATCGGGGCAGTCGCAGAGCAAGTTCTCAATACTCTCCACTTCTTCCTCATCTCCACAGCTTCTGGAGCAGAAGTCATTAGAGTCAATACCCAATCTTTTGGCGTGTTCGCCGATCAAGCAGTGTCCCGTCAGAACTGATAGTAACGTAGACAATCTTTTCCTCTCTAGTGCGAGGAGGTATTTTGAAATTCTCAGGTCATACCTTGGTCATATTTGTCTAGCTACCCTGCAGGTGCCGATTTCTGTCCATCTTTCGTTGGACTGCCTGATTGTCTCTTGCCTAACCAAAAGCTTGCACGTGGATAGTGGCGCACCAATATATGAAAAGTCTTCGATAATTTGTAATGTCGTCCCTTTCCTAGCAAGTTCATCGGCTTTGTAGTTCCCCGGGATATCCCAATGCCCAGGCACCCACATGAGGTGTATATTAAACTGCTCAGCCATCTCGTTAAGAGATCTGCGGCAGTCGAGGGCTGTTTGTGTATTTAGGGATGTTGCCTCCAGAGAATCGATGGCAGCCTGGCTGTCCGAGTAAATGACAACGCCAGTGCACAGTGGGCTAAACTGGAAAAAAATGGACATAATTCTGCCATTTCAAAACCACTTATCGTATGGCGATGAAATTTTAGGTGTGTATACAAGAGGTGTTAGAGAGTTTAAGTTCGGAATTTGGGCCCGCTATCTCATACAGGGGCGGAGCTACAGGGCCCTAAAGTTGACCACCTCGGGTATACAAAATTTCCATCGGCTTCTAACTTTTGAATGGAGTGTCCGGTTTTAGTGACCTACAATAAACATTTTATAGGTTGAAGATATCTTGAATAGTTTCCGAGATATGTGGATTTTAAATTTGAATTTTTCATTTTTTCGCCGACTTTGCCTTGGAGTTTAGCCAATATCTCAGTCAAAAGTTTACCGATTTTGTTCGCGTGTTTCTTTATGGATTGATAAGATATGTGAAGAAATAAGAAAGTTATGGCCCTATAAAGTCAAATTTTTGAAAAAATGTCATTTTTGGAGATTTTTGGATAAAAAAGTCCAATTCGTATTTAGGTCTTGTAGAAAAAGGTTGTTACACAAAGTATTCAAATTTATACTCATTTTAAAGGAGATGTTTCACAGAATCTGTTAGAGAAAATCCGAAGTCAAAATTTTAATTGGTGTGGTTGCCACCCTTTTCCGATTTGGACTTTTTTTTACATAAATTTCAAAAGTTTGATGGATTTTCTCCAATCGCAAAGCTAAATTGTTAAATTTTTCTTTTTATTTATTTGTCTTTTCAAATAATTTCAAAAGTTTGATCGATTTTCTCCAATCGCAATGCTAAATTGTTAAATTTTCAAAAGTTAGAAGCCGAGGAAATTTTTGTATACCCGAGGTGGTCAACTGTAGGGCCCTACATAGCTCCGCCCCTGTATGAGATAGGGGGCCCAAGTTCCGAACTTAAACTCTGTAACACCTCTTGTATACACACCTAAAATTGCATCGCCATACGATAAGTGGTTTTGAAATGGAAGAATTATGTCCATTTCTTTTCCATTTTAGCCCACTGTGCAGTGTTGGTTACTATGTTGCGACTCAGCCACTTGGCTACTTCCCATATTGCCATTATTTCGGCTTGATAGACACTGCAGGTATCTGGTAGTCTGTGAGCTGTATCCAAACTAAGCTCTGCACAGTGTACTCCGAAGCCAACCTTTTCATCAAGCTTCGAACCATCCGTGTAAAAGAGGAGATGGTTTCTATTACCTGGTATTCTTCCCACCCATTCATCTCTGGCGGGAATCATAGTGATGTAATTTCTCTCGAAGGTGTACACAGTTGGTATATAGTCCACTCGGTCGGTTACCATAGCACTACACTTTGATATCCTCATGTGACCATAGTTCTTGTACCTCCACATTGATAGGCAGTTTAATGTTATTCCCGCTATGGTTGCAACTTCTCTCGCCACAATATTAATCGGCGGTATATGGAGTAGGGCTTGTAGAGACTCGGTCGCTGTAGTCCTTAAGGCTCCGCTTATGGTCACGCAGGCTGTTCTCTGAACTTTTGTTAGTAGGTTAGTGATGGTTAGTTTGTCAGTTGCCGTCCACCATACCACAATGCCGTATAACAGTATAGGACGAACTACTGCTATATGTATATATCCAGTGGACGATTTTAGGAGAGAGGCCCCACCGCGACCCTACAGCCTTTTTGCAGGAATATACGTTACGTCTAAATAACAGTTTTCTATCTAGAGGTATTCCTAAACATTTTGCACTTTCAGAAAAGACTAGATCTGTTCCATTTATCCGAGGTGGAGGGTCCACATGTGGGACATTATTCATCCTAGTAAAGAGAACCAATTCTGTCTTTCCATCTAGCCAATTTGTTCAGAGCCACCTGTAGAATGTCTCGGAGGACGTTTTCTAATTTGCCACTCACGGCGATTGCCACGTCGTCCGCATATGCCACGACCTTCCAGCCACAACGTTCTAGATCTAGCAGGATTTCATTCACCGCTAGGTTCCAAATTAGTGGAGACGGTACTCCTCCTTGTGGGATTCTTCTGTTTATAAACCTTGTTAGAGTTGTGGACCTAAGAGATGCTGTTATGCGTCTTCTGTTGAGCAAACTTTCAATTAGTCTAATCAAACTAGAGTTAACTTTTAGATGTGACAGTGCCGCAATTACTGCATGTGAGTGAATGTTGTTAGAAGCTCCTTCTATGTCAAGAAATGCCACCGTGGTGAATTTCTTGAAATGCAGGGACGATTCGATAGTGCTCACAAGTTCGTGTAGGGCTGATTCTGTAGACTTCCCCTTATTGTAAGCGTGTTGTTTCACCGACAAGAGTTTTGTATCCAGGTTTTCCCTAATGAAATAATCTAAAAGTCTATCCAGACCTTTCAATAGGAAGGAGGATAGGCTAATTGGTCTGAAGTCGTTCTGTTAGAGAGTTCCCCGGGAAATGTGTGTCGAGCAGTACATTGAGCGACTGCTCGCTGTTTTTGGTCCAATTATTTGCCTCATCCTGCAAGTAACCCACTGTACAGGGTGAAGCTGATTTATTTTCCGCAGCCTTGCGGCGTCGGAGACCTTTTCCACTGCGCCACAAAAGGTATACCAAGAGTGTCTTGGCGCCTTTCTAACCTCCTTCTTATAGATCTTGAGTTGCTCTTTATAGGCATCCCAAACATTAGCGACCCCAGTAGATTTAGCCTTATTGGATAGCTTGTTGCAGGTCTTTTCGGTGCACGGCTGGTTCAGCCGTTTTTTCAGCGAGTTTGAACTCAATATAATGGTGATCTGAGAATGAGTGGTCGTCCGGTACATTCCACCCAATAATCGTGTCTGACAACCGGTCAGTAGCAAACGTTACGTATAGTACTTGTTGTCTGCCTTTAATTGTAAAGGTCGGTTTACTACCCATGTTACAAATACTTAGGTTGGTAGTTAGAATAAAGTCAAGAAGCGAATCACCCCTATTGTTTATATCCGTACTACCTCAGACGGTATAATCAGCTCGTTCTCGTCAGACATTGCTTCTTCTACAACTTCCCGGAAGAGAGCTCTCGGTACTATAGTTTCATGAGGAAAGTAACTGGAGACCACCCAGTATATGCGATTACCGATCTCCAGACTAGCAGCTGTTTGGTCTTTACCACTTAAATTAGTCAGGAGAAAAATACTTAGAACTTTCCTGGCCATAATGCAGGTTCTTGGAGTGCCTTCACAGGTGGCCACAAGCAGTTTAAAGTGTGGTGTCCTGATACCGCATACCCTTCCTCCCACTGCTTAGGGCTCCTGAATCAGGACGATGTCTACTGCACCTGAGGACAGGCGCAGCAATAGAGCCGCTGAGGCTGCTTTAGCGTGATGGAGGTTAATCTGTAGAATTCTTACCATCATTGGTAATTGACAGATTAATATCAACCCCGACAAGGGTGTTATCGAACTCTTCGTCCGTATCATCGAGAAGCGTGTCCCCGCCAGATGCGTCAAAGAGTCCGGAGACTCCCCTCAGCCCCTCTGTGTCAGAAGTAGAGCTTTCGTCCTCAGAGAAGGACGTTATAGATCTTCTGTTAGAGTTGAAGTCACCAGAAATAATGGGCGTGGGTACCTCCGTACTTCCAGAAAGCCGTGTATCAACCACTCCGCAGTGGGAGCTATATCCTGCTTGTATACCTTCAAGACTATAGTCTCGAAGCCATATTGTACACGTTGTATATGTGAGGTGGATTCAGCGTTAAGGATCAAATTGACCTGCCGCTTTTTACAATCCACCTCACCCACCTTGCTGATTCTCCAATTATGGGCGGGCATGCCAGGATTGGAATCTTTTATTATTTCTAATATGTCAGCCGGGTTGGATGGCTCAGGTGATGGTTCTAGGGTGACTAGGGATGTTGTTTTTTCGACAACATGGGCACCCGCCATCCTGCATCGTTGCTGATTTGTTGTTTGCCCAGCATTTCTCTACGGACATCGAGGTAATGCGCCATAATGGCTGATTGCACATGGCTCCATTTGTCCTTGAGGATAGATCCATCCTCACTACTTCTGTCTAAAACGGTCATCACCAGACTCTTCGGTGGCCACTTCATTGAAGGGCTTGGTGAGTGCCCTGTTGATGGTGACATTAGGCCCTCTTGCATTTATCGAAGGCAGGGGTTCATTAGGTGATCTGATTCTTTTGACTTTATTAGCCGTTAACACAGCTGAATTTGTGGCCCTTTCAGCCGACTCATTGGCTTTAGAAGCATCTATGACGCCTTTAGCCCAGGCAAGTGACTCCAACTTCATCAAAACTCTGAGCGCTATCCGGTGCTCATTGTGCTTCCGTTTCGACGGTCGGACATGACGTTTTCCCCTCAATGTACCACCTGTTGTGAGTATTGGGGGGGGAATTTGTACCATTTTTGGTGTGGTCGGCTTTGGCCAAGACCAACGGACGGACAGTAGGACGATTGGGGAACCCCGCTCCTTCGGAACACGAAGGCATCCCCATCAACTAATTTATAAATTTTTTTTGTCTGTATTAGCCCGTAATAGGTACTACGATGTAGGCCTTCCACACTTTGTACATAATAGGTACTGCGTAATAGATTTTAACTATACGCTCTGTGCTAAACACGTCCGTTCACTACGACTGATCAGCAACGAAAAGAGAGTTAACTTGCAGTTCCCATATTTCTTCAAATCATGTCTTTAAATGATTGTAGCAAGCGTTGAGCTGTATGATTAAGTAGGTCTTTAAGTTTTACCTCTGCCGAACTCGATGTGATTTTAATAGTGTCCGTTGGTGGTAAACAGTCTTTTTGCAGCAAGTATGTGATCATATGATGGATACAGATTTGAACTTTCTTCAATCGCACGCAACCTGAGCTGTGTATACTGGTGTTTTGTTAACTTTAAATAAAAAAATAATGCTAATGCCTCTTCATTTCAGAACTGTTTTTCATCGTTTGGAGTCGGCTTTTGTGCGTTGTTTTTGTGATCGCAATTGATGTAACAAGCTTTCTGCAATAGTTTCACATCCGATTTCTTCGCAGTGGGAGCTATATCCTGCTTGTATACCTTCAAGACTATAGTCTCGAAGCCATATTGTAGGGTTGCACTTACACGTTGTATATGTGAGGTGGATTCAGCGTTAAGGATCAAATTGACCTGCCGCTTTTTACAATCCACCTACCCACCTTGCTGATTCTCCAATTATGGGCGGGCAGGCCAGGATTGGAATCTTTTATTATTTCTAATATGTCAGCCGGGTTGGAGGGCTCAGGTGATGGTTCTAGGGTGACTAGGGATGTTGTTTTTTCGACAACATGGGCACCCGCCATCCTGCATCGTTGCTGATTTGTTGTTTGCCCAGCATTTCTCTACGGACATCGAGGTAATGCGCCATAATGGCTGATTGCACATGGCTCCATTTGTCCTTGAGGATAGATCCATCCTCACTACTTCTGTCTAAAACGGTCATCACTAGACTCTTCGCTGGCCACTTCATTGAAGGGCTTGGAGAGTGCCCTGTTGATGGTGACATTAGGCCCTCTTGCATTTATCGAAGGCAGGGGTTCATCAGGTGATCTGATTCTTTTGACTTTATTAGCCGTTAACACAGCTGAATTTGTGGCCCTTTCAGCCGACTCATTGGCTTTAGAAGCATCTATGACGCCTTTAGCCCAGGCAAGTGACTCCAACTTCATCAAAACTCTGAGCGCTATCCGGTGCTCATTGTGCTTCCGTTTCGACAGTCGGACATGACGTTTTCCACTCAACGTACCACCTGTTGTGAGTACTGGGGGGGAATTTGTACCATTTTTGGTGTGGTCGGCTTTGGCCAAGACCAACGGACGGACAGTAGGGCGATTGGGGAACCCCGCTCCATCGGAACACGAAGGCATTTATTAACACGAAGGCAATTTATTAATTTTTTTGTCTGTATTAGCCCGTAATAGGTACTACGATGTAGGCCTTCCACACTTTGTACAGGTTTTTTTGCGATTGCGTAATAGATTTTAACTATACGCTCTGTGCTAAACACGTCCGTTCACTACGACTGATCAGCAACGAAAAGAGAGTTAACTTGCAGTTCCCATATTTCTTCAAATCATGTCCTTTAAATGATTGTAGCAAGCGTTGAGCTGTATGATTAAGTAGGTCTTTAAGTTTTACCTCTGCCGAACTCGATGTGATTTTAATAGTGTCCGTTGGTGGTAAACAGTCATTTTGCAGCAAGTATGTGATCATATGATGGATACAGATTTGAACTTTCTTCAATCGCACGCAACCTGAGCTGTGTATACTGGTGTTTTGTTAACTTCAAATCAAAAAATAATACTAAAGCCTCTTCATTTCAGAACTGTTTTTCATCGTTTGGAGTCGGCTTTTGTGCGTTGTTTTTGTGATCGCAATTGATGTAACAAGCTTTCTGCAATAGTTTCACATCCGATTTCTTCATTGATATCTTTAAGTTTCCGCCTTTTAGATCTATCGCGAGAGTTGCCGAGTGATTTTGGTAGTCTCCCACAATTGTTTTGATTTTTACTTTCTGAAGACACTTGGACAATAAGTCCGCCCTCTAACCATATTGCAATGGTCTTATAAAATTTATATTTATTCCATCTAACTTGTTTGTACACAGAGCCGAAAATACAATGATTTTTTTAACCATGTGTCTGGTTAAATTTTTCATGGTAAATGTTTGATTCAGCGCTGCCAGTTTAGGGGATTTATCCCCAATTTGGGGATTTTTCTTTGTAAATGGGGATATATTTTTTGGTTTGGGGATCCGGGGAATTGGTGGGGATTGCAATTTCTTATTATTACATGTGAACTGTTTATTTTGAAAGTGGCGTAAACGCCATTCTGTTTTACTCGATTCGCCATTAGAAAAAGGGCGTTAATAAAATTAAAATTCGAAAATTTTCACTTAATATAGAAACATTGAAGGCTTGATATGAACTGAATGTAAAAAATATAAATCTATTATTCACATAGCCTTTTAAGGCTATGTGAATAATAGATTTATTGCTGCACCTGTGGACAGGCGCAGCAATAGAGCCGCTGAGGCTGCTTTAGCGTGATGGAGGTTAATCTGTAGAATTCTTACCATCATTGGTAATTGACAGATTAATATCAACCCCGACAAGGGTGTTATCGAACTCTTCGTCCGTATCATCGAAAAGCGTGTCCCCGCCAGATGCGTCAAAGAGTCCGGAGACTCCCCTCAGCCCCTCTGTGTCAGAAGTAGAGCTTTCGTCCTCAGAGAAGGACGTTATAGATCTTCTGTTAGAGTTGGAGTCACCAGAAATAATGGGCGTGGGTACCTCCGTACTTCCAGAAAGCCGTGTATCAACCACTCCGCGGGAGCTATATCCTGCTTGTATAGCTTCAAGACTATAGTCTCGAAGCCATATTGTAGGGTTGCACTTACACGTTGTATATGTGAGGTGGATTCAGCGTTAAGGATCAAATTGACCTGCCGCTTTTTACAATCCACCTCACCCACCTTGCTGATTCTCCAATTATGGGCGGGCAGGCCAGGATTGGAATCTTTTATTATTTCTAATATGTCAGCCGGGTTGGAGGGCTCAGGTTATGGTTCTAGGGTGACTAGGGATGTTGTTTTTTCGACAACATGGGCACCCGCCATCCTGCTTCGTTGCTGATTTGTTGTTTGCCCAGCATTTCTCTACGGACATCGAGGTAATGCGCCATAATGGCTGATTGCACATGGCTCCATTTGTCCTTGAGGATAGATCCATCCTCACTACTTCTGTCTAAAACGGTCATCACTAGACTCTTCGCTGGCCACTTCATTGATGGGCTTGGAGAGTGCCCTGTTGATGGTGACATTAGGCCCTCTTGCATTTATCGAAGGCAGGGGTTCATCAGGTGATCTGATTCTTTTGACTTTATTAGCCGTTAACACAGCTGAATTTGTGGCCCTTTCAGCCGACTCATTGGCTTTAGAAGCATCTATGACGCATTTAGCCCAGGCAAGTGACTCCAACTTCATCAAAACTCTGAGCGCTATCCGGTGCTCATTGTGCTTCCGTTTCCCCTCAACGTACCACCTGTTGTGAGTACTGGGGGGAATTTGTACCATTTTTGGTGTGGTCGGCTTTGGCCAAGACCAACGGACGGACAGTAAGACGATTGGGGAACCCCGCTCCATCGGAACACGAAGGCATCCCCATCAACTAATTTATTAATTTTTTTGTCTGTATTAGCCCGTAATAGGTACTACGATGTAAGCCACACTTTGTACAGGTTTTTTGCGATTGCGTAATAGTTTTTAACTATACGCTCTGTGCTAAACACGTCCGTTTACTACGACTGATCAGCAACGAAAAGAGAGTTAACTTGCAGTTCCCATATTTCTTCAAATCATGTCCTTTAAATGATTGTAGCAAGCGTTGAACTGTATGATTAAGTAGGTCTTTCAGTTTTACCTCTGCCGAACTCGATGTGATTTTAATAGTGTCCGTTGGTGGTAAACAGTCTTGTTTACGCCAAGACGTAAAAACCCGACATGAATTCCTACCCTTACTTAAATAATCCCCCGCAATTTCGCCAAGAGAAATGCTGCCAAGTAAATAAGATACTTGGCTCAATTTCTCTTGAACTTGGCTATATTTTTTTTATCGATGACAGAACCGGCCATATTGCAAATGCTACTTTCTAACTTCTTCCTTATTCTTTTCTCACGCTACAAGCATCCACACCTATTGGTAAGATCCATTTCATCAAATAAAATTCCAACTTATTTGAATTTCTAAATCTTGTGTATTTTTCCTATTTCTATTCCCTTTGTTTTTGGTTCTTCCAATACCATTACTGCGAGCTACAAATTAACCAATATTCATATTGCTTAATTTGTTTCGGCTCAAGAGAGTTGCACTTTATCCATCAATCCATACAGATTTGAAGCTACACCCAATTTCCTAAACTGCATCCACCATTCAGCTATTTGTCCTGTACATTTTGGTCCTTCGAGCCGGATACTTCACTCTCATTGAGATTTCAGCTCCGAACAGTTGGTGCTATTTTCTTTTCCCTAATTAATATCTGCTCCAACTCTGTCGCGTCTAAGTTTGCTCTAGCTCACCCTCATATATACGATCGTTGTGTGAATTGGTTTTCACTGTGTCAGTGAGCTGTGGGGAATACTTGTAATATTGATATTATTTTTGTTTTTATTTTTCTCCTCTCTGGTGTAAATTCGATTTGTTTTCATGTTTTTGCATCGTTCTCTATGACACTCTTGGAAATTTCAAGGGGAATACTAACACCGGGAGACAGAGAGAGTTTCTGTGGGGAAGCAAAACAAAACAAAAATTCCATTACTTCCAAAACATCAAAATCTTCCAGAGTTGAATGACCCTTTGAGTCTTGGCACAGAACAATACTTGGAAGGTTTTGCTATGTTCCAGTGACACACTTTTTTTGTATCTCAAACGATTCATCCAGACTGATATTCTTCCTGGGATACAAGTTACTGTGTTCCAAGTAGCATTTGTAGCACAGTGTCTCACAGAGTATATATATATGATACAATCCATTACTGTTCTATTTTGTATACTTATTTTGTTTTCTTAATTGAAATAACTATACACACATGAATTCTTAAAGGCCATCTTTCCTACGTGTTTTATCCTCATCGTTCGTCTGCGTCCGAATCTAGTGTGCATATTAGGATCTCTATTTTGGTTTTTGATTCTTTTCTGATATTTTTGTCACTTTCAACTGTTTATTTCTCCTTGAACCCTCTTTTCCCAACTCTGTCCATTATGTCTCTAGATCGGTTTATCCGTTTGGCCGACAGTCTAGTAGAGTTCGAAGCCGCTTTAAACGGCAACGAGCTACCCGTGATCTCTGTTTGTCTTCTGGAGACTCACATGGAGGAGGTTAAATCCACTTGGACCCGCTTAAAGCAAGTCTATGATGAATGTTTGGCAGATCTGGCTAATGAGGAAGAAGAAGAAGAAGTAGATAATTCCGACGAAAAGGACGCAAGTGAGATCGAAACAGTTAAGGAGAAATACAAAAAATCGTATTCTACTTACTGTCGATGTATCTCAAAACTTACGGAATCCATGCAAAACCTTTCTCCGAAACCACTTGCCTTCAGTCCAAATTCAAATCCAAATCAAACTCAAAGTTTTAATTTACCTCCAATTGAGTTGATGGTTTTTCAAGGTGACTACAAGTCGTGGCCAACCTTTCGTGACATGTTCACAGCGTTGTGTCTAAAAAACTCCAGACTAAGTCCGGTCGAAAAACTGGTCCATCTGACCCAGAAGACCAGAGGTGAGGCACACGATGTTGTTACGAAGAGTCCCCTTACCAATGAAGGTTTCACCTTAGCATGGAAAAGTCTATGTTCTCGATATGAGAACAAGCGAGTCCTCATCAATGGCCAACTCAAGACCCTGTTTAATCTTCAAACCATCATCCAAGAATCTGCTAGCTCTCTTAAGAAGTTACAGAGGGATATCAATTCATGCATATCTACTCTGAAACTCTATGATATCAATGTGGATAGTTGGAATCCCATTTTTGTTTTCCTGTGCTCTAATTGTCTTCCAGATTCCACTCTTACTTTATGGGAGCAGACTCTGTCTGACCAAACCTGTATCCCAAAATGGGCTGATCTAGATTCATTTATCACCAGCAGGCATAGAACTCTAGAATCAGTGTCCGAAATTAGAGATTCTGGTGACCAGAAGCCACACAATTCCAAATCTAAATCGTTTTCGTCTAATAAAACTAGCGGGGGTAAACTTAATACTTTTCAGACAAATGTCAGCAAAACGAAATGCCGGCTTTGTCCAAAGGAGTTTCACATCATCCGGAAATGTCCAAAATTCCTTAGCATGGATTATAGCAAAAGGTTTGCAGAAATTAAGAGCAGTAATTTATGCTTAAACTGCTTCTCCAGTGCTCATGCTGTCAAGAGTTGCAAGAGTAAAAACTCTTGCTTCAAATGCAACAAACGTCACAACACCTTACTCCATAAGGATTCTGATCCGCCTCAAGTTCCGATGCATACTCCTTCAACATCCAGTAGTAGTCCGAATTCAAGAGCACTTCCTGCACCATTTGTCCCTTCGCAATCCACAAATCCAACACAGTCCACTAGTCCATCCAATGGTGTTATACAAACGTGTTTCTCTTCGAATTCTCGGGGTGTTTTGCTCGGAACTGCAATGGTCAACATTTACCATTTAGGTGTGACGTACAGAGCAAGGGCTTTGATTGATTCTGGTTCGGAAGGAACCTTTATATCCGAAAATATGGCTAACCTGCTGAAACTTCCCTATAAGAAAACTTCCGCCAGAATTTCAGGGCTGAACAACTCAGTATCAGCAAACGTGCAAAAAGAATGTAATCTTGTTCTGGGGTCCAATGTCGATCCAAATTTTGAAATTTCCATCACAGCATTGGTAGTCCCTCACTTATCCAATAACTTACCTTCTAGAACAATCAATATTAAATCCCTTTCCATCATGCCACAACTTCAGCTTGCTGATCCTAATTTCCATGAGAGTTCCAAGGTTGATATTTTATTAGGAGGAGATCTGTTCCCTTCAATAATGTTAACTGGATGCAAAAGCGAGATTTGTGGCTCATTGATGGCACAAGAGACTGTCTTCGGATGGATTCTCACTGGCCCGATTCCCGTTGTAAATTCAAAATCAGTTTCCAAGATAGTATCGTACTTCTGTGAAATCTCACTTGATAAGGAGATTTCACGTTTTTGGGAGGTGGAGACCATTCCACAGAAACGATTCTTGTCGCCAGCTGATAAGTTCTGTGAAGAACTATATGAAAGATCCACTCGGAGAAACCCCGATGGAAGATACGTGGTTTCGCTTCCCTTTAAGGAAGGGTATCCTGAAAAATTAAGTCTGGGTCTGTCCAGAACTAGTTCGATGGCTCAATTCTTCCGAAATGAGGGGCGGCTTCTACGAAATCCACAACTGAAGGAAGAATATGACAAAAATCTTTAAGAGTATGTCAGCCTAGATCAAATGTTTCCAGTCAAATCTCCTAGTCCTTCCAAAGTTCCACAACACTACTACTTACCGCATCATGCGGTCATAAAGCCAGAGAGTACGACTACCAAAGTTCGCGTAGTTTTTAATGCATCATTTCCAACCTCGAATGGACTTAGCTTAAACGACGTTCTTCATACAGGTCCAGTATTACAGCGTGATCTTACGGTTCTTATATTAAAGTGGCGGTTCTATCAATATGTTTTCAACGGGGATATTCAGAAAATGTATAGACAGATCCTCGTAGATCCATTACATACTCCTTTCCAACGTATTTTGTATCGTAAAAATCCAAATGAACCGATACAGGACTTCGAGCTAAAAACTGTCACATTTGGAGTTAATTGCGCGCCTTACTTAGCAATTCGTACCATTATCCAACTTTCCAAAGACATCAGCGACAAATATCCATTGGCAAGTAAGATCCTGAAGGATTCCATGTACGTAGATGATGCCCTCGTAGGATCCCATACTATCTCCGAAGCAATTAAGGCCAGGGACGAGCTAACTATAGCTCTAGGAACTGCAGGATTCAGTATGAGAAAGTGGACAGCTAATTCCAAGCAGATTCTTGCAGGCGTTCCAAGTGAACATCTTTTATATGCCGACTTTTTGGATTTCGATGATCGTAGCTCCGCGAAAACATTGGGTATTCGATGGAATGCGCATTCAGACGCATTTTACTTTTCCGCGACACCATTTCCAGATACCTCACCGTACACTAAACGAGAAGTCCTTTCCCAAATCTCACGGCTATTTGACCCCGCAGGATGGCTGGCACCAATTATTATTCAGGCGAAGATTTTGATGCAGAAAATATGGATGGATCGCACTGAATGGGATGATGTTATTTCCCCGGAAGCATCTTCCCTCTGGAAATCTTTTCAATCCTTTTATCCACAAATAAATAAAATCCGAATTCCTAGGTGGATCAAATACACTCCAGATTGTGAAATCCAAATTCATGGTTTCGCAGATGCATCGGAAAAAGCATATGCGGGAGCCCTATACATCCGTGTAATTTATCCACAATCCATTTTCGTCCACTTGATTACCTCTAAAACCAAAGTAGCTCCTCTCAAAACACTATCCATACCCAGGCTAGAGCTGTGCGGAGCTGCCCTTTTGGCTGAACTAATAGACACATTAATTCCGCAATTTGAAATCCATCGTTATTCTCTATTTTGCTGGACGGACTCCACGATCGTCCTGTCATGGTTGGCAAAACCACCATGTTTCTGGAATACTTTTGTAGCAAACCGAGTATCGAAAATCACCCAAGCTATTGAGTCCTCGAAATGGTTCCACGTGGCTTCAGAATTTAATCCCGCAGATTTAGCGAGTCGTGGAGTTAGTCCTCAGGATCTAATAGACAACAATCTTTGGTGGACTGGACCCTCGTGGTTGTCAGAATCTTCTGAGAATTGGCCTATGTTAAGTAACCCTGATGTGGTTCAACCGATTTAGACAACAATCTTTGGTGGACTGGACCCTCGTGGTTGTCAGAATCTTCTGAGAATTGGCCTATGTTAAGTAACCCTGATGTGGGTCAAACCGATTTAGAGAAAAAACCTGTAAAAGTCCACTTTTCTTACTTTCAAAATTTCGAAGACATACTAGATCGATTTTCATCATTCTCGAGAGGAGTACGGGTGATTTCCTACATATATCGTTTTTTCCATCGTACTCATCCAAACTTCCGCTCGAATTATCTCACTTGTAATAGGACTATAACTTCCTCTGAAATATCATTTGTGCGTAAAAGACTCGTTATCATAGCACAAAAAGTTTTTTACTCAAACGAATATATGTCCTTGAGTTCCAAGAAATCCATTTCCTCTTCCAGCTCATTGTTGAGTTTGAACCCATTTATTGATTCTGAAGGAGTTATGCGTATTTGTGGCAGATTGGAATCTTCTCCGATGTTATCCTACAGTGAAAGGCACCCTATAATCCTTCCATACAACTGCCAATACTCCAGACTATTAATCAAATTCATGCATCAAATCAGTCTCCACGGAGGGAACTCATTAGTGCTGCGGTTGGTTAGAAGGCAATACTGGATTCCTAAAGTCCAAAACCTCATAAAAACTACAATTCATAGTTGCAAACCGTGTTTAATATACAGGAAGAAATGTCAAAAGCAACTTATGGCCGCTCTGCCTCCAGAACGAAGTGAGATTTCCCGACCATTTTCTCACACCGGATTGGATTTTGCAGGACCATTCGACATCAAAAGCTATGCTGGAAGATGTTGCCGCATCACAAAAGGATACGTATGTGTCTTTGTGTGCTTCTCCACCAAGGCTATCCACTTAGAGACTACTTCAGATCTGTCCACATCTGCGTTCTTGGCAGCATTTAGTCGATTTGTTTCTAGGCGAGGATGTCCCCTCCATTTGTACTCCGATAATGGAACTACATTTGTTGGTGCGTCTCGAATCTTGGCAAAGCAGTTTATCCAAACCTCACATCAAGCGGTAATATCCAATTACGCTCACCAAAACCTGTCCTGGCACTTTAATCCGCCCGGAGCTCCTCATATGGGAGGGCTCTGGGAAGCGGGAGTGAAGAGTTTTAAACAGCATTTTAAAAAGACTGCTGGTGTCGCTAAGTACACCTTCGAAGAGTTCCAAACATTATTAGTCAAAATCGAAGCGTGTCTTAATTCTAGGCCAATATCTCCATCCTCCGCAAGTCCATCAGATTTATCAGCATTGACTCCAGGTCACTTCTTGATTGGCACTCCCCTTCTAGTCCCCTTGGATCCAGAAATCAATCAAGCGCCTATTT
This sequence comes from Eudasyphora cyanicolor, assembly GCA_963930755.1. Taxonomy (NCBI): domain Eukaryota; kingdom Metazoa; phylum Arthropoda; class Insecta; order Diptera; family Muscidae; genus Eudasyphora; species Eudasyphora cyanicolor. The sequence goes on from OZ005737.1 coordinate 101,903,376, forward strand.
CCATCCAAAACCGCTGGCAGCGGCTCACAGTAATTTACCAACACTTCTGTAATCGATGGAAAGACGAATACCTCAAGGAGCTCCAAAAACGCAACAAATGGAAAAAATCTGAAGACGATATAAAAGAGAACACACTTGTCGTAATAAGGGATGAGAATCTTGCTCCTAATTGTTGGCGACTCGGAAGAATTACCAGGGTTTACTATGGCAACGATAAGCGTGTCCGTGTTGCTGATGTCCTTACGCAGCGGGGTACCATAACTAGACCAATCACAAAGTTGGTTGTGTTATCCGATGTCATTTCGTAATTCATTTAAGTATTCCTAGAATTTCTATCTTTCCTTATTTCCTATCCTAGATCCTAAACTTCCTTCCAAATCACACATTTCTAATCCCATTATTTTTCCAGAAACATGAATTCTACCGGAAATTCCTCTAACCAACAAAACACCTTCGTATGCCGACTCTGCCGAAAAGTGCATGGCCTCAAATTCTGCTGGCGCTTCCGCAACATGAATACCAATAAAAATAATAATCCCCCGCAATTTCGCCAAGAGAAATGCTGCCAAGTAAATAAGATACTTGGCTCAATTTCTCTTGAACTTGGCTATATTTTTTTATCGATGACAGAACCGGCCATATTGCAAATGCTACTTCCTAACTTCTTCCTTATTCTTTTCTCTCGCTACAAGCATCCACACCTATTGGTAAGATCCATTTCATCAAATAAAATTCCAACTTAGTTGAATTTCTAAATCTTGTGTATTTTTCCTATTTCTATTCCCTTTGTTTTTGGTTCTTCCAATACCATTACTGCGAGCTACAAATTAACCAATATTCATATTGCTTAATTTGTTTCGGCTCAAGAGAGTTGCACTTTATCCATCAATCCATACAGATTTGAAGCTACACCCAATTTCCTAAACTGCATCCACCATTCAGCTATTTGTCCTGTACAAGTCTTTTTGCAGCAAGTATGTGATCATATGATGGATACAGATTTGAACTTTCTTCAATCGCACGCAACCTGAGCTGTGTATACTGGTGTTTTGTTAACTTTAAATCAAAAAATAATGCTAATGCCTCCTCATTTCAGAACTGTTTTTCATCGCTTGGAGTCGGCTTTTGTGCGTTGTTTTTTTTGTGATCGCAATTGATGTAACAAGCTTTCTGCAATAGTTTCACATCCGATTTCTTCATTGATATCTTTAAGTTTCCGCCTTTTAGATCTATCGCGAGAGTTGCCGAGTGATTTTGGTAGTCTTCCACAATTGTTTTGATTTTTACTTTCTGAAGACACTTGGACAATAAGTCCGCCCTCTAACCATATTGCAAAGGTCTTATAAAATTTATATTTATTCCATCTAACTTGTTTGTACACAGAGCCGAAAATACAATGATTTTTTTAACCATGTGTCTGGTTAAATTTTTCATGGTAAATGTTTGATTCAGCGCTGCCAGTTTAGGGGATTTATCCCCAATTTGGGGATTTTTCTTTGTAAATGGGGATATATTTTTTGGTTTGGGGATCCGGGGAATTGGTGGGGATTGCAATTTCTTATTATTACATGTGAACTGTTTATTTTGAAAGTGGCGTAAACGCCATTCTGTTTTACTCGATTCGCCATTAGAAAAAGGGCGTTAATAAAACTAAAATTCGAAAATTTTCACTTAATATAGAAACATTGAAGGCTTGATATGAACTGAATGTAAAAAATATAAATCTATTATTCACATAGCCTTTTAAGGATAATACTCTTGGTTCAAAAACAGAATGGCGTTTACGCCACTTTCAAAATAAACAGTTCATGTCTTCATTTATGTTAAAATTTGTATTTTCTGTTAAAAATTGTGTCAAAAGTTCGTACAAAAAGAATCTTAGACTAACGCTCTCGCAGTATATTAGAGTACGACTTAAATAGACTACCTGTAGTTATTGCCAGTGACGTATCCAGAGAGAAAATCAATGCATAATTTAAAAAGTTATAGCTAATTTAGTAAGGTTTCAACTTTTAAACTTTCTTATCGATGTAAAATTTACAAAAACAAACTTTAAAAGCTAAGATAGGAGATTTTGACGTTTTTGACGTCTACAATCAGAATCTATGCATTAAAACAGAAACCCAAGAAAAAAGGTTGTTTTTGTCGACCGGTGTAATTATTGGATGGCTTTAAATTTATGATAACCAGATATGGCGAAAATTCAGTTAAAATTACATTTATGATTTCTTATCTATCTACCTTTTTAACATGTAGGTTGCAGTGATGGAATGAGTTTGCACAACCGTGTATGTAAATTTGACTTATCACGGTATTTGCAAACGATTAACCTAGATATAATAAAGGCTTACGAAATCATAAAATTGGCAACGACTAAATTAAGTGACATGCGTAGAAATTCAGATGCGGAATTTGATAAACTGTTTGAAGAATCTACACAACTTGCAAGAAGTTTTGGAATAGAAGCTGCACTACCTAGAAGAGTAGGCACTCAAAAGTATAGGGCTAATATTCCTGGTTCAGATACCAAGGCGTATTTTAGGACAACATTGTTCATACCATATCTGGACGAAGTAATATCACATTCAAATAATAGATTTTCCGAACATGAAGCTATAATTACAAGTCTGTTTAATATCGCTCCGATACGAGTTGTAAATCTAATAAAGGAAGATTTCGAAGAAGTCACACTTTTTTACAAAAACGATTTAAACCAGTAAGGAAAGGCTACACCACTCTCGTAATATTGAATAACTCTGATATATAAACTTTGTAATTCATGTATAAATTGTTTACATAAATTTACTTTTGGGACATTTTATACTTAAATAATACCCTGTACCACAGTGTGGTGTAGGGTATAAAAACGATTGGATCTAAAGAGCCAAATCGGATGAAACATATATATGGGAGCTACAGCTAAATCTTTACCGATTTTCTTCAAATTCGGCAATGTTGGTTCATGGATCAAGAAACTCTACCATTCTAAATTTCAAAACGATTGGATGTAAAATACAGCTTCTATAGAACTAAAGAGCCAAATCGGACGAAACATATATATGGGAGCTATAGCTAAATCTTAACCGATTTTCTTCAAATTCGGTGGTGTTGGTTCATGGATCAAGAAACTCTACCATTCTAAATTTCAAAATGATTGGATGTAAAATACAGCTTCTTCAGGACTAAAGAGCAAAATCGGACGAAACATATATATGGGAGCTATAGCTAAATCTTAACCGATTTTCGTCAAATTCGGCAATGTTGGTTCATGGATCAAGAAACTCTACCATTCTAAATTTCAAAACGATTGGATGTAAAATACAGCTTCTATAGGACTAAAGGGCCAAATCGGACGAAACATATATAGGTATGGGAGCTATAGCTAAATCTTAACCGATTTTCTTCAAATTCGGCAATGTTGGTTCATGGATCAAGAAACTCTACCATTCTAAATTTCAAAACGATTGGATTTAAAATACAGCTTTTATATGACTAAAGGGTCAAATCGGACGAAACATATATATGGGAGCTATAGCTAAATCTTAACCGATTTTCTTCAAATTCGGCAACGTTGGTTCATGGATCAAGAAACTCTACCATTCTAAATTTCAAAACGATTGGATGTAAAATACAGCTTCTATAGGACTAAAGGGCCAAATCGGACGAATGGTATATATGGGAGCTATATCTAAATCTGAACCGATTTCAACCAAATTCAATAGCGATCTTAACAGCTGCGAAATACTCTAAACTGCAAAATTTCAGAACGATCGGAGTGAAATTGCGACCTGTAGTCGACGAACAACTTTACATGGACAGACGGACGGACGGACAGACATGCATAAATCGACTCAGCTAGTGATTCTGAGTCGATCGGTCTACTTTTAGGTGGGTCTAGCTGTGTTATTTTCAGGTGTTACAAACATCTGCCGTGAAACAAACTTATAATACCCTGTACCACAGTGTGGTGTAGGGTATAAAAATTCAGCAAAATCTGTTTTAGCCGAAATAAGTATATGGATTGATTATTGAAAGCAGAAGACTGATAAGCCATCAAATGCATTAGATGCTGTTTCAGTTTGTGATGAGGACATGTTCCCAAGCGTTTTTACCCTTTTGCAGATACTGGCCACAATACCTGTGACAACGGCATCTGCTGAGCGAAGTTTCTCGACGTTAAGAAGAATAAAAACTTATCTCCGGAACAGAATGGAAGGAGAAAGGCTATCTTATCTGGCTTTGATGTCTATATACAAAGATGAAGTCAAAATCGATGAAATAATTGATATATTTATTTCAAAAAATCGAAAATTACATTTTTAACTCTTACGTATTTTATTATAAAAAGTTTTACTGATCTCGTACTAAAGTACACATTAATATTTAGGAATAAAAAACTAAGGAACTTAACTTCCATTACCTACACAATAAACGCAATTTTTTAATTGTTTAAAAAAGGTTGGGCCCCCCGAACAAAAATCCTGGATACGTCCCTGGTTATTGCAATACGTATTTCTATAGATATTTATAAATCTCAATGGAAACAGAATGTGGTTTATAAAATGGAAAGAATTCCTCGGAGACGACATTACGAACAATTTAAGCTCATTTTCTATTAAAGTTTACTTGTATCAGGATTATGATGTATTTTAGTACAAAATACATTGAATTTTAAAATACTTCATTCACATGAGTTAAAATAGTATCTGGGGATTTTTTTGGGGATGAGAAATCTTTTTTTGGGGATTTAGGGGATACAAATAAAAACTTGGGGATTCGGCACTAAACAAACTGACAAGCCTGGTTTGATTACGAAGACAAAAATAACCTTATATAAGTTCAAATGTACATGAAAAATGGTTAAGTTAACATTATATATGGTTGGTTTTTTTGAGAGAGAGGCAGAACTATGTGCGAGATAAACAACAATTCAAAGATCATTCGTCTCTGTTGTGGTCGACGTTGTTCAACTGCTTTGTGTTAGACGAAGTTGAGTATTAAGTTACACGAAGTTGAAACGAATGCGACTGTCGTCATAAGAGAATTTATCTCGCTCATTCAAAACACCACCAAATGCTAGCTTCGGTGCTTGATCGAGTGCGGGAGTTCAGTTGGTGTTGAATAGTCGATGGGACTAGTGCTGGTGTCGGAAGCTGTTGGTATAGAGGTAAGTAATAAAACATTTTGTAAAGAACTACATTCATAAGTATGTATGTACATATGTGTATTTAAAAAGTGAAATAATAAAATATGTGTGTTAAAAATGTTAATAGTGTTTTGTGCCTGTGTAATTATAGTAAAGGCGAATGTAATATTAATATTATTTTTTGTGATTATGCCATTAAAATTGTGAAATTCCGTGGTTAAAAGTGGAAAAAAAAAAAGTATACGCTGTCGCATAAACTGTGCATGAAAAAACAACGAACAACAATGTATGTACATAAGTATATGCAGGAGCAAGCAAACATACGGAGAGAAGTGAAGTGTACGTGTGTGTTTGTGTTCATGTTGTCTTTTCGTTTGCTCACTTGTGGCTGCTACGCCGTACATACATACGTTAGTTTTTTTTGTTGTGCGATGTTAAATGTACAGACATACATATGATAGAAGTGCTTTCGTAATACCTACATACATACATATAAACGATGTTTTTGTTTTTTTCTTTTCAGTTGTTTCTTTTTCTGTGGCTTGTGCTGGGAGTCCGGCCTTGAAACTGTTGGTAAATTGTGCCAATACTAGAAACTGTTGATAAGCTGTACCAATACTAGTTGTAGTGTGTGAAGTAATTACGTGGTATGCATGCATACATTTGTTTTTTTATACCCTCACTTTAGTAATACGAGGGTATATATCATTTGCAACGGGCCAAAAGTGTAACACATTGAAGGAGTGATCTAAGGCCCTAAGTATGTTCGGCGCATATTCGTTTTGGGTCATTTTAAGTCGAATGAGATATGTCCGTCCGTCTGTCGGCTGGCTGGTGCTCACGATAACTCTCGAAAAGAGTAACCGATTCACTTCAAATTTGGTATACGGTAATATTTTTTTCTATCCCCGTTTTCTATCTAGTTCAAAGATGGCCCATATTGGTCCATTCCTTCTGGTACCTCCCACACAAAGGGTTAACATTTAGTGAAATATTGATTCTTTAATAACATCTATACTACTTACTCGATTCTTCTGAAATTTCACACATTGTATTATGTTATTGGTCGCTATCTCCTCGAGACAAATGGGCGAAGTTGCCACGCCCCTTTTAGTACCTCCCACACAAGTGGGCCATTTTGCATCAAAATTGAACTGCTTTGACTTTAATGCAACTGCATAAAAATACTTGAAATTTTTTACAGTGTAATGCTGTTATAGTGCCTACAGTCCGGTGAAAAGTGGGCGTTATACCACGCCCCTTTTTGTACCTCCCACAAAATTACCAAATCATACCGAAATTGAATAGCTCGCAGCGTTAATATGCCAGTGCACCCAAACGATTATAGTTCGACACAGTTCAATATATTTAAAGAACTTACTGTTTACCGAAAAATAGGTGTATTTGTTAAATCCCTTCCCGCGCAAATTGACAGATTAATAGTTTAATGTTATATATTACTCAGATTAATAGTTTAATGTTATATATTACTCAAGTGAGGGTATACCTTGCTCGGTTTACCCGACTGAAACTTTCTTACTTGTTTATAATATACAATTCAGTGCACTTCCTTGAAGTATCATCCATTGACTTGCCCAATCCTTGCTTTTTAATATCTATTCCGATTATGATTTTGGTGGGACATTGGCCTTCTATCAGATTGCCTTAAGATCGGACTAAGCTCTGTACGCCAAACTAAGTGCCTAACCGTCCGAAAGATTCAGGGAGTTTACGTGGACGGCACCTTTTGAGCGGGGACTGATCACATGTTGGTCAAGCACAGAAACGTAGGCATTTAACTTATTGTCACAGAGCAGATTTTTCCATCAGATCAGCCCATCGGTATGCCCTTTGAACCAAGTACAAGTATACACCATTTTTTTATTACATTTATAAATATATTTTCTAATCTTTTTGTTTTTTTCTTTTCAGGTGTTATACATACATATATATGAACATATATTCTCGCAAATAAAAAAAAATAAACTCTTGAAAAGCAAAATTTTTCTTGTTTTATTTAATATTAAAACAACTATGTTTCTGGTTACAAGAACTAACCACAATAGTTAAATTAACAATAAAAAAAGGTTTCAATAACAACCTTCATAGTTAATAATATTAACAATTTCATTGTTAAATTGAACATGCATTGTTTCAATAAATTAACTATGAAATGTAAATATTAACAATTGTCATGGTTAAAAACATTCAACAATGCATTGTTAAAATAACAATTATTATTATAATATTACCAATTTTCATGGTTAAAAAATGCAACCATGGTGTAGTTAAATTAAATATTGTTATTGTTAAATACCAGCCAATAAGAAAATGTTCAAATTAACCTTATATAACGTAGACTCCAAATTATGTTTATTTATGGTTAAGTTAACCTTATATAAGGTTAATTTTTGGCTCAGTGTAGCGATAAGTTAAGTTGTTGATGAAAACATTTACTTTATTTTGCAGTTCCAATTGTATTTCGATGCTTGAGGAATTTACTTTGCTTTGAGCGTAACTTAAAACATCTTTCTTCTTTTTATACCCTCCACCATAGGATGGGGGTATATTCATAAATATAAAGTATATATATTCTTAATCGTCGTAAAGTTCTAATGGGGGGTATATTCATTTTGTCACTCCGTTTGTAACACCTCTAAATATTGATCTGAGACCCCATAAAGTATATATATTCTTAATCGTCGTAAAATTCTAAGAGGATTTAGCCATGTCCGTCCGTCCGTCTGTTGTAACCACGCTACAGTCCGTAATAATAGAGGTAGGTTGATAAAATTTGGTATAAATATTTCTTATAGTTGCAGGTTGTTTGGGATTGCAAATGTGCGATATCGGTCCATATTTAGATATAGCTCCCATATATAGCATCTAATTGGTTGTGATTCCTACTGTTCTCATCTACTATATTTTTTTGTGTTTTTCGGTGTTATTTTCTTTAGGTTTGAGTTATTTTGTGAGGTCACATGCTATCCATAATGGAGGGTATATAAGATTCGGCATGGCCGAACTTAACGCTTTATTTGTTTAATATTCTAAAATTTTATTGTTTCTGCTTGGATATAATTTTGCAACTGAGTTTGTATTCGAATGCCACTGGATTTTATCCTTTTCTTACATGTATAATGTCATACTCTGTTCATAGTAGCATAAACATGGGTAAAATAAAAAACTACCCAAAAAATATGGTAAATATGTCATAAAACACACACAACTTGGCTTGGTGTACCTACAACCAGCGTTGCCGTTTTGCGACTAAAGTTGCATTTTGACACTTTTTTCAAGCCATGCCACTTTTGCTGCCCCTTTCAGAAATCCCCTTTTTTGCCCCCTTTTATATACTATTTTATATACTATTCTTATTTTGTAGGTTTAGGAACGTCAAATATTTGTTTACAAATATATATACCCCATACCACACTGTGGTACAGGGTATTATGACTTTGTGTATTTGGTTGTAACGCATAAATAGAGAAGAGATAGACCCATTGTTAATTATATTATCTGTCCATATGATCTTGTGATCAAAGTGTAAGTCCCAAATATTAACCGATCTTTACGAAAATTGAAAAAAGGTCATATTTTGGTCCAGGGACTATCCCTATTTATAAAAGCTGCATATTTGTCCATTTTTTAGTATATCCGATTAGATTTCTTGCCGACATACGACATACCAAAACGTGGACTGATATTCCCCAATGTTACTAGGGACGATTAGGTCCAATATCACGTAAAAATTAAAATTAAATTTTAGCCAAGTCAATAGAAAAATGCGTTTTCTAGATCGTCAAGAATTGACATTAAAGGGGACCTTTATATGGAGGCTATACCAAACATGGACCGATATACAAATTTTTTAATAGCGATGAAATGCATCTGTACTAAGAAATGCATCTGTACCATTTTTTAAATATCGCTTTATATTTTCGATTTGCACTTTGATCACAAGAATAAATCGACAGACGGAAATGGCTAAATCCATACTAAACAATGGGTCTATCTCTTTGATTTTTTAGACTTTACAAACAGATGCACAAAGTCATAATACCCTGTACCACAGTGTGGTGTCGGGCAAAAAAAACGTAAAAGAAGAAAGAAAAATTCTGAAGTTTGACCTCGACTTCTGCCCTAAATTTTCATTCAATATATTTAATATTGAAGGTCATCACTTCGACATACTAGAGCATCATTTTCTGGGAATTTGAGAAAGATTTAATTTTTGGTCTGGGACGCTTGAGAAAGAACTACCCATATTTAACGAACTGCGCTTTTTTGTTATTTTTTATCCCATTTCCAGTTTAAATGAAATTGAATTGTTTTTTGGTTGTAGTGTGTATTTTAACTCTTATTTTAACCCTTCGTCAGGCACATATTTTGAGCCCTTAGTTCTGGCACATGGTGTCTGGCCAGACCCCTATACATTTACATGCATTTGTATGGAAATAAGGACTGTTTGCCGTTAAATTTTTTACTAAGATAGGAAAATATTTGTTATATTTTGTGTTTCTATTTCTTTTTACTATGTTATTAGCTACCTGAGGAAGAAAAAATAGACCTGAAAAAATCTTTGGAATGAAAAGGGCAACAATTTTTTTGTTCTATATATATTTCTCTTTATTATGGGTAAAGTAATAAATGTTTATGACAAAGAATACATTGACAAAGAATATATTATGAAGAATACATTGATTTTTTTATTCAGAATTTTGCGGAAGGCAACAAAAATATAAATAATCTACTTTTGAATGTTGCTGACAAACAGGATTGTTGCATTTGTAGCAAAAAAAGCGTGTCTTACGGCGTACCTTGTCACCTTGCTGCAGGCAAGGTGACAAAATACGCAAGCGTGTATTATAAATAAATTCCAGTTCATCAGCCATAATATACTAACAACGCAACAAATCTACCTGTGTAAAATTATTCACATGTTCAAAATTACCGCACAAAAACTAGATTACTTCTTCACTGTTCAACGTTCAATGAATAACTAACTCACAAACAAAATCAGAAGAAAGAAAGAAGCATAAAAGAATAAAGTAAATACAAATTTCCAACTCGTGCCATGTGCTTTGCCTATGCGTTCATACAAAATGCATGGGGGTCTGGCCAGACACCATGTACCAAAAGTAAGGTGAAGATTTTTTATTTGGCTTTTTTGTCCTGTTCCAAGGACTTTTTTCAATTATTAATTTATACATCGAAAGCCAACAATATTTTGGGATATTACCTGAAATTACAGCCATGTACCTAAAATAGAAGTATGCTAAATTGAAGCATGAAAATGAAATATGTCTGGCCAGAACCATGTGCCACTTCGAGGGTTAATGAACTGAATTTTTCCGTTGTTTTTGGGTACTTTTTTATTCAATTTAACTGTTTTGATATAATAAAACGAACTTACGAAAAGGTTTCGACTTTTTCTTAGAAAAATACCTTTTTTGTGCCACTTTTTAAAAAAATCCCCTTTTTGTGCCACTTTCTGAAATTTCTTAACGGTAACGCTGCCTACAACATAGTCATATGAACAGGTAAAATAAAAACAACAATAATTTTTTTCCCGAGTAATTTAATTAAAATTAAAAAAGTGTTCTACAGGCTTGTCGGTGCAGGTACAAAAGTATATATATGCTTAAAGAGGACACTTTCACCTCTCTTCTGGTACCAAAATTTTCTTGAAATCTGTTGGTGCTAAAAAGATTCATTCCACTAAAATTCCAATTTGACAAAAATATAGTACCTGTGGAAATATGTTATAAAAAACAGTAAACTGTACTGTATTGATATGATTACTGTAGTAATCATCTAAATCTGAAACAAATTTGGCAGTGTTCGTTCCTGTTATAAGACAACTCTTTCAGCCGAATTTCGTACTGATTGGATATCAAATACAGCGCTTACATGGCAAATCCGGAGTAACATATATATGGGGGCTATTTTTAAATCTGAACCGAGGGATAGGGATCGATCATCCTTGAGTCAAAAAAATCTCTGTGCTAAATTTCATCACAATCGGACAATAAATACGACTTGCACTTTGATTACAACGATATATCTACAGACGGACATGGTTAAATCGACTCAGGAAGCGAGATAGCCTCACGAACTCTATCTTTGAGGTCTTGAATCGACGCTGGGCTGTTGGCGTAGACCTTATCTTCCACGTGGCCCAAAAGGAAGAAGTGGCAATTGTGATCACCTCTTCGAGAGATAACACAGTCCGGAATATTTTCCCGTAACAGAGCAATGGTTTCGTTGCTTGTGTGGCACGTAGCGCCGTCTTGTTGAAAGTAAACATTGTCCAGATCAATACCATCCAACTCCGACTATAAATAGCGCAATCCATTCACCGTAACTGTTGATCCAACCTCATTTTCGGAAAAGTAAGGTCCAATCAGTCAAGATGATGGGCCTCATCAGTCAAGATGATTTTTCGATGGAATTCCGGATCATTTTCATGCATTTCAAGGACCCAATCAGCAAAGACACGACGTTGTTGATGATCGGCCGACTTGAGTTCTTGTGTTAACTGAACTTTATAAGCCTTAAGACCCAAGTCTTTATGCAAGATACGGTGTAATGACGTTTGTGGAACGCCCAATTCCAAAGAACGACGAGGAAGAAGAACTTCGGTATTGCGGTCCAAAAATGCTTTAGTTTTGTGAACTGTGACTGCAAGATTTTCACCATATTTGAATTTTAATAATTTCAATGCGTTGTTGAATCGTGTATCGTTCCATTTTTAGTAATGGCGTAGTTTCTACATGTCAAATGTCGAAGAATAATAGCTTCAATAGTGACATCTACCGAAATACTGGGTTATATATAATTATTGAGACACCTAACATAAAAAAATTTTCTGACACATAACACCCTACTGGCCTACTTCGTCGTAGTACAGCGCGGGTGAATGTCCTCCCATCAACCCGATATCCACGGGTATGTTCTCTGTCCGTAGTCACGTCAGTTATGAGGGACGAATGCATTTCAAATGTGCTGGAAGATGTGCAAAAATTAGGATGTATCGGTTGGCAGTGTCAATTTGAAGCTATGTGAGATGAGGTAGTTGATATTAATTGTGTGCAGAACGATGGCTTCTTGGAGCGCTTTCGACCCTTGCCAGGGGCCATCATCAGCAAGATTCTCGTCTGCACGCTAAATCTGTATATAGTGTAACGTGTTTTTAGTCACTGATCAACCCAAAATCCCTAAGACTCCTAATGAATAAATCGCGACCATATAATCGGATAATATAACTTACTTTGACTCACCGGGATAGCCAAGCCTCTGTCCTACAATCGGTCGGGTAAATCAGTATCAAATCCAGGTGAATACATCCAGAGGTCTCAGCAGTGTTCCAGGCCATCGGGGTTATACAACCCGAGCGCCCACCTGGCGTGCCGATATTGTGTTCAAATAGTCTCCAAGGTGCAGGACGACATCCATAGCCGGAGTTAGAACCAAATACCGATTTGACCTGAATTGAACCGATCAAACAACAATCTAAATAACACTATCACTATAGACATCCCACGTTTGGATTTACAAAAAATGCATAGAATGACAAATCCGAGAAATTTTTTGAAACAAATTAAAACAAACGGAGACGGAACAAGTAAAAGCGTTAAGTTCGGCCATGCCGAATCTTATATACCCTCCACCATGGATAGCATGTGACCTCACAAAATAACTCAAACCTAAAGAAAATAACACCGAAAAACACAACAAATATAGTAGATGGGAACAGTAGGAATCACAACAAGTTAGATGCTATATATGGGGGCTATATCAAAACATTGACCGATATGGCCCATTTGCAATCCCAAACAACCTGCAACTATATGAAATATTTATACCAAATTTGATCAACCTAGCTCTATTATTACGGACTGTAGCGTGATTACAACAGACGCACGGACGAACGGACAGACGGACATGGCTAAATCGTCTTAGAATTTTACGACGATTAAGAATATATATACTTTATGGGGTCTAAGATCAATATTTAGAGGTGTTACAAACGGAGTGACAAAATGAATATACCCCCCATCCTATGGTGGAGGGTATAAAAATAGTAATTGACAACCTTAAATCGAATTTACCTAAAGCACAATATCACACTATAGTAGAGAAAGGGAGATGGTCCATATGCTAAAGTAAACATAAGTGATAGTCAAACATCCAGATTGCCAGCCGAATGTTCTCCATAAGCCTGTCACCTCATACTCCCCATACATCACCCCAAGCCTCAGTATGCATCCAAATGTCCATCACGTATCTCCTACGGAAAATGCTAGTTCTAACGACCCAAACGTAAACCGAATCCCAAAGAATACAATTCATCCTAATATGTCATACGCCCGAAATGGTAATTCGTTACCCCCTCAACTTCCCCTCGAAAACTCAATAGAAAAACCAGTAAGGAAAGACAGAAAGTCGGGCGGGACCGACTATATAATACCCTACACCTACCTACCAAAGCGAAAATGGGCATTGCGATAAGAATTTGGCAGTGTTCATACATGTAATAAGCAAACTCTCTCTGCCAAATTTCGTACTGATCTGATTTAAAATACAGTTCCTACAGCTCTTACATGTCAAATCGGGTGAAACATATATATGGGGGCTATATCTAAATCTGAACGGATTTTCTCCGAATTTGGTAGTGTTCATTCACGTAATAATAAAACCCTCTCTGCCGAATTTCATAAAGATCGGATGTAAAATGTGGTTTCTACAGCGCTTACATGTCAAATCGGGAGAAAAATATATATGGGGACTATATCCAAATCTGAACCGATTTTAACCAATTTCAATAGGGATCGTCCTTGGGCCAAAAAAGAGCACTATGCTAAATTTCATCACAATCGGACCATAAATACGACCTGCACTTTGATTACAAGAATACATGGACAGACAGACGGACATGGCTAAATCGACTCAGAAAGTGCTTCTGAGTCGATCGGTATAATAAACAATGGGTCTATCTCTTCTCCTTTTAGGTGTTACAAACAAATGCACAAGGTCATAATACCCTGTACCACAGTGTGGTGTAGGGTATAATTAATAGAAACTATGAATTCATTCATGTTGAATATGCAAAGCATGATGCAAGAAATGATGAGAAATCAAAGTATGCTTATGCAACTCGTGTTAAATCAAAAATAAATCCAATGAGAATTTGTTATTGGAATGCAAACGGCCTGAGCCAACACAGAAATGAGGTAGAAAATTTTCTCCGAAACCACTGTATAGATATTTTATTAGTCTCTGAGACACATTTTTCAACCAGAAATTGTTTTAGGATACGTGGTTATTCCACATACGATACTAAACACCCAAGCAGGAGAGCCTGTGGTGGTACAGCTCTTATTGTCCAAAATAAAATCAAACATTATCCTTTGCCCGAATATAGGACTGAGCATATACAAGCAACTTCTATCGCTATCACAGGCACAAATCTGGTGATATCGTCGATATATTGTCCGCCTAGGCACAATATTAACAAAGATCAATTCATGAAGTTCTTCTCCACTCTTGGCACAAAGTTTTTGGTAGCAGGTGACTACAATGCCAAGCACACATTTTGGGGCTCTCGCCTCACTACTCCAAAAGGTAGACAACTACTTAAAGCCATAACATCTGCTAAACTAGATGTAGCTTCGAGCGGTCACCCAACATATTGGCCCTCAGATCTGAATAAAACGCCCGGCCTTATTTATTTCGTTATAATAAAAAATATAAGGCGTGAACAATTATCTCTATGTGAACATGGGTGTGTCACAGTTTGCCCAATAAGTATACCAACTGGCTAAAATATAAAAAATACGTTAGCTCACACCTATCCGATGGTGTATCGTTACGTACAACGGATGAAATTGAAGCCGCGGTAATCCTATTCACAGACGTTGTAAACCGTGCTGTTAAAGTGGCTACTCGAAAAAGCGCATTCAAAAGAGATAAATCCAATAACCCAACAGGCATCCAAGCGTTAATCATTGAAAAAAGAAGCGTAAGAAGAGAGTGGCAACAATATCGCTCCCCAGCACTGAGAGAAAAACTGAAAAATTGCCAGAAGAGATTGAAATCAGCCGAGGAAAGTGATCTAAAAATATATTTGCAATCTCTGGATCCAACCCAGAAAGCAGATTATAGTCTCTGGAAGGCCACAAAAAAAACGACATAATTTCTCGCCCAATCTATCCGCCCGTGATAGATGACATTACTTCTCGCCCAATCTATCCGCCCGTGATAGACGATATAACTCCACGCCCAATCTATCCGCCCGTGATAGATGATTTAATTCCTCGCCCAATCTATCAGCCCGTGATAGATGATATAATTCCTGGCCCAATCAAGCTTAGAATAAAGGATGTTGAAAAATCTGTCAAAGAACTAAAATTAAAGAAATCGCCCGGAGGAGATGGTATAACAGCGAAAATGATTAAAGAACTTCCCTTTTCAGCCTTGAAGATTGTGTTATTTTTATTCTATGGAAGAGGTCTGAAATCGTGATGATACCGAAACCAGGCAAAGATCCAACTCAAGTCAAATCCTATCGCCCTAAAAGCTTACTATCGATACTTTCAAAAATATTATACCTGACCATCAATTTGGTTTTAGAAAAAGTCATAATACTATAGAACAGGTACACCGTATCGTAAACTGCATCAAAAGAGCTTTTGAGAATTAAGAACACTGTTCGGCGTTATTCATAGATATTTACCAAGCATTTGACAAAGTCTGGCACGAAGGACTTTTGTACAAAATATGCGACCTTCTGCCAATCAACACGCATAAACTGTTCAGGAGTTATTTGACTAACCGGTCTTTTCAAGTAAAATCAAATGAAATTTGTTCTAGCCCTAAGAAAATAAATGCCGGTGTCCCACAGGGGAGCATTCTTGGCCCTATACTGAACGTTATTTTTACGGCAGATATGCCCATAACCAACTCCAACATTGCCGAATTTGACGAAAATCGGTTAAGATTTAGCTATAGCTCCCATATACATCCAATCGTTTTGAAATTTAGAATGGTGGAGTTTCTTGATTCATGAACCAACATTGCCGAATTTGAAGAAAATCGGTAAAGATTTAGCTATAGCTCCCATATATATGTTTCATCCGATTTGGCTCTTTAGATCCAATCGTTTTTATACCATACACCACACTGTTGTAACGGGTATTATTTAAGTATAAAATGTCCCACAAGTAAATTTATGTAAGCAATTTATACATGAATTACAAAATTTATATATCAGAGTTATTCAATATTACGAGAGTGGTGTAGGGTATTATATAGTCGGCTCCGTCCGACTTTAGCCTTTCCTTACTGGTTTGCATATGGATTTGGTGATAGTCTACGTGAATGGTCCAAAAAGGGTTGCGATCGGACCAAGGGCGTTTTCTATTTACTCCAAGCCATCATTTGTTGTAAACCCATCAAGCTTAAAAATAATTATCATTGAATTACTGCAAAACATAAAACTTGTCTTATTAATGTGTTGATATATTTTCTGAATACATAAATGCATATACATATTTGTTTCGTAAATAAATATCCCAAAAAATTGGAGCGGAAACAGAAAATTTTTTCGAAGTGTAGATATATATATTAGTGTATGCCAAATAATTATAAAAAATTTTGAGTTTACTCTAAACATTTATATATTTCTAGCAGAATATGTTGTGTGCAATTTAGTACAGATACGATTTTTTTTCAGCGTGTAAAAAGTTGACATTCACAACAACAGTTGTTGGTCAAAAAATGACTAAAGATGAGATCCCAGCATTCTCAAGATACTATCGCTATCCAGTGCACGTTAAGGACGAAGTTGAGAGTAAAATCCAAGAATTATTGCACAATTGCATAATTCGGCTCGGTCACCCTACAATTCATTAATATGGATTGTGACGAAAAAGTCGGATGGTTTAGGGTAGAAAAAATATCGTTTGGTAATCGATTATCGGAAACTAAACAATGATACTAAACCTAACAAGTATCATATTCCAAACATAAATGACATTTTGCTTCGACTGTCGAAAATTCGCAGAAGACGAGGAAATGTATCTAAAAAAGAATCTTAGATCTTTGCTTTTATAGACGTTTCATCGTGTAGAACGCTAAAATTGCGAAACCCTTGACTGTACTTTTGAGAGGGGACAATGGTCGAGTCTCCAAACATCTTTAAAAAAAATAGTGTGGATCTTAACGAGGAAGCAATAAACGCTTTCAAAAAGTTAAAAGATACATTGATTTTGGTAGATGTTTTGACAGAAAATATTCCATTTGACTACTGTATAGTGAATTACTCTGTATAGTGGGCTATGAACGCAATTAGGAATTACGTTTATGGTTCAGCCAAAATGAAAAATTTTTATCGACCATCTTTAATTGACTTACGCCTTAAACAATAAAATTGCAATTATAAACATAAATGATGGAAATCATTTTTGGAAGACTTTAAGTACAAATTATTGTACAAAAGTGGAAGCAAAAAATTGATTCAATTCATTGACGCTCCATTAAATGCTTTCAGAAGGCCCCAGTAGGTGAGATGGTAGCGTGCTCGCCTTTGAGTTTGGGAGTTGTGGGTTCGATTTCCACCAGAGGTCTGTCGCTGCAAAATCATAGGGTTTTGTAATTCGGGTTTTCCCTGGACCGTAAAATTAGAATATACATTTACTTTGTATTGTAAATCAAATAATCTTCTGAGGACACACCATCGTACAAATTTGAAGTAGTTTTTTCGACGTATCACAGCACATAATTTCGGAACCTGTCATATTCACGGATATTTTGTCCAACATCCTAAAAATATCTCAACCCATCCGTAAACAATTTCAGGCAATACAGAGTCAAATACACTCGAACTGATCTATTGGACGAAGAAGATCAGAAAAAATAGATCATTAGGGAACACGAATGAGCTCACAGAAACAGTACTGAGAACAAATAACAAATTTTGACAAGATTTTATTTTCCGCAAATGAATGAAAAATAAAACGATTGACAAAATTATTCAAAGTTTGCAAAGAGAACAAGTATGACCTCCACCCTAACAAAATTATGCTCCATGAGACACCTATTCCTCAGTTTCCAGGTCAAATAGCCCATATTGATATATTTATTACGAAAAAATCTATCCTAACTGCTATAGACAAGATCTCAAAATAAGTTCAAGTAAGACTACTACCGTCTAGGGCAACAATAGGTGTTAAAGAACCATTAAGGGAAATCCTGTTAGCTTTTGGGATGTCGGAAATTTTAGTAATGGATAGTAAAATGTCTTTTTATCCAGCAGCCTAATTTTAATGTTGGAGAAGAAAAATATTATGTAAAGACTTTCAAATTTCCCGCTTATGCTAGCTCTGCCAACGGGCAGATAGAAAGATTTAATTCAACATTGACAGAAATAATAAGGTGTCTTAACTCTCAAAATGCGCCCAGTGCTTTCTCTGAGCTCCTCTATAGATCCCTATATGAGTATAATAATTCAGTTCACTCAACTATACCTAGAAAATTAGTGGAAGCATTTTTTGGCTGACGTATTTTTACAGTTCCTCATGAACTGGAGAAAAACAGATTAGAAATAATTAAAAGAATAAAGCAGAAACAAAAACACCCCCCACCAAGAAAGACTATGGGACTAAGAAATAGGACAGAAAATGTATGTATGTCACTAAACGACTAGGAACAAAATGAGTTGTCAGTCTCCTAACGGGCGCGTCCCCAGGTGGCGGATAGGGGGAGGGGGATGGACACACTGTTTCATCTCAACTAGGGATGCCTCAGGGAGGATGGATTTTTTCTATCCTTACTGAGGCGACTTTGTGGGGGATGGAACAGTGTGTACACCACCTTAGGGAATATTGCATTCCCCTCGGACCAAAACTGACTATGGGGGTGTTTCCCCTAAAACAAAAAAAAAAACAACTATGGAAAGTAGGAAAAGTGGAAATAAAGTTACGGTGCAGGGAGTAATAACCCCAGTACCGGCGGCAATTGTTGATGTGCTCCCTAGTCACGTGTCGTCGTTATCCCAAAATAGGGAGCCAAAAAAAAATATTTTCAAAGTCTCCTACAGGTGTGGCTGCCTTGGCACCTGTAGTCGTAGTAAGTGTAACAAGCGCAACCAATCCTCCTACAGGTGTGGGTGCCTTGGCGCCTGTAGTCGCAGACAATGCAACACGCGCACATATAGCCATTGGCAAAAATACGGAGAAGGAAGAGGAGGAACCACGGGAGAGTATAAACTGGACCCAGCCTTCTAGTACAGGTAGGGAATCCGATTCCGACTCCGACTCAAACGAACACGTTAACATTACTGTTTTAGCTAACTCCAAAGACGTCGAGGTCAGCAAGATGGTAGAAGAAGTCAACGCGTGCATGGCACAGCTCACGACAAAAAAGAAGAAGCTATCAGGGGCACAACGACGAAAGTTGAAGAAGATGAACCGAAGCAGCAAACAGGCCACAGTGCAAGATGCTCCAAAGGAGCTATCTGAAACTCCATCCACCTCTGCGGAAGCAGGAAAGAGGATCAGATCTCCAGAAGAGCAGAACACTGTGAAACCGCCGAAAAAGAAAAAGAGCTCCCCGCTTTCAAGTAAATTGGAGAGAGCAAGTCAAGCCCCTCACGAAGGAGACTCCAGTCTGTATCCTGGTGGAGAGGGCGGCGACAAAGTCGATCCAGCTACAAAGGAAGCGAGGGCAACCACGGAATCCTCCGGAAAGCTTAGTACATCTAAAAAGATGTCACGATCTTTACGGAAGAGGAAGTTGGTTGATGAAAAAGGTAAGAAGCCACCATCTTATTCCAAAGTAGCCAGAAAGCAATATAGAGACGAGCTCTGCTACGCAGTGATCGACATCAACAGAGCATCTGGCAAAATCCCCACTGACCAACACAACAACGTTGAAGACTTGGTGAATAATAAAATTGTGGAGCACGCTCTCAACTCCGACGACGGGCCCCAATTCAAATAATGAGCAGCGAGTTCAAAGGGGACACACTGAGGATGAATTTCGCGTCAACAGAATGTATAGAGACCCTCAAAGAGCTTGTGGATAGCATCCCCTCTCCCTGGGAAGGCGCTAAGCTGAAACTGGTGAGGAGGAAGGACATCCCTCAGCTCATAAAAACAACAGTACACGTCAAAGGATGGGCACATCAGAACGCATGCTCAAACTCTTTGGCCAGCAAAACAAGGGACTGGACGTGAAGAGGTGGGAAGTCTTCCACAAAGAGAATGATCGTGATGGCACTCTCCTTGTGGTGGGTTTGGATCGGCTCTCCATGGCCAGCCTGGTCAAGACGAAGGGTATGGCGTTCTATGTGAACAAAGCAGTCTTCTTCAAAATTGGTAAGGCTTTGGTTGGCGCTGAAAACCGGAAAAATGAGCCAATAAATAATAAAGGCAGCGATGAAGATAAGCGCCCACTGCAGCCAAAAAATGATGAGGGAGCCGAATCTACAATCACTGACTCCCAAGAAGACCGGTTACTGGAGGACCAATGATTGAAGTCATCCAGATAAACCTCCATCGGAGCGAGGCGGCAACCAACGCTTTGATGGAAATAATAAATAAAGGTAAGACTCATATTGCTTTAATCCAAGAACCATGGACGATTCGAAACAAGGTTACTGGCTTAAACCACGTTAATTACCAACTGTTTTATGCAAATACAGGAACTAGACCAAGGACTTGTATTATATGTCACAAAAATTTATGTTATCTTTTTTCTCCAGAGTTGTCAACATCGGATGCTACAGTACTGAAACAAGGGAATGGAAGTGTATACCTACACTGAAAAAAAAATGCTTCATAGCATCAATGAACGCGTTTCATTAATTATTTTACATTGATACAAATTAAATTAATTATTTTACATGAACAAAAGTGTTCATTGATGCAATGAAAATGCCATTACGAGAATGAAATGTTTCTTTAAAGCGTTTTTCTAATTTATGACGTGTCATTGATGGAATGAAACGGTTTACATTGATGGTATGAAGTTTACATTTTATAAAAAAAGGAAGACATATAAAATTAACAAAAAAATTATCAGTGGTGTAAAGATTTTAACATTAATAAAACAAAATAATACTACACAAACAGATTTACTATTTTTTATATGCTTTTTATTCTCAAAAAAGGTCTATGAAACTGTTTCTTTATATTAATGTAACATTTCATAGAAGTTTAAAAGTTTCATTGCTGCAATGAAGTGCTGCGGTGAAGAATATAAGCAATGAAATTAGCTTTATATTGATGTTTTATATACATATTTTATCTATTTTATAAACATTTTAGGAGTATGTAGTGGTGTTAATTAAACAACAATACTTTACGGAGGTCTATGAAACTGATGCATTAAATTAAAGTAACAATTCGTAGATAGAAATGTAAAGTTTCATTGAATTTAAACAGTGAATATACTAACAAATTGTTTGTCACATTACATACATATGTACATACCTATATCTTCACAAATATGTTTGTGTGGTAATAAATGTAATATGTTGATGTGTGAATCAGAGTCGTGCAAGCTCAATGAAAACGATGGAGCGGCGTAGTTTTCTTGCATTTGTTTGAGAGGAGAGAGAGGCGGAATTCTATGAATCTACACCGCACAGTGGCATTAACGTCGAATCCCAGCTAGCATTTTGGGAAAATTTTGACCAAAAAGTAGTCACATTTGACTCTTCTAGATGATAAGAACGATCAAATATGACTACATTTTTGATCATTTTTCGATCATAAAAGACTCTGTCGTCGGGAGAAAATGGTACCCTGCATGTGACTATTCCTGAACAATCATTTCTGATCTCACATTTAAAGCAGTTTTCATGCATATTTGCTATCATTTGTAACCGTGTATTTTAGTCGTTTTTTACTTAAATTTGTAATCATATTATGATCATTTTTGTTATCATTTTTGATCCATTTTTTAGTCATATCTTACTTATATTTTCAATCATATTATGACCATTTTCGATCCATTTTTTAGTCACATCTTAGTTATATTTGTAATCATATTATGATCACATTTTGTATCATTTTTGACCCATTTTGGTTTTGTTTTGTTTACTACTATGAATTAATTTTACGATAATTTTTTTTATTGTATTTACATTTAATTTAAATTTCTTGAATTCATTTCATTTTTAAATACATTTTTCGATTTTAAATTATTTTTTAATTCATTTCACAAATTTATACATACATTTTATATATTATTATATTTATATATATATTTATTAGTATTAATATAGATTTATGTTCGTTTACGTTTAGTTAAACGTTCTTTGGAATGCACAAAATGTTTTTGAAGGATGCTGTTAATTTCTTTCTCCTCGGCCTTATATTATATATATACATGTAGTATTATGTTTTTAAATGGAATCATGACTTCTTACTTTTAATTAGTGTTGTGACGAATAATTTTTCTGCGCTAGGCTTTTCGTTTGTCCCCTTCCAACTATATAAGGATGCCAATTCGTCCGTAAAAACTTTTCTTATGGCACTTCTTAAAAACTGGGACTGTCCATCGCCACCAATTTTTCCAATAAAACTTTTCTACAACAAAAATTAATTATTGAAAAAAGATACAAACCTTATGTGAACATACATACAAACTCATCCAGCAATTCATCGTCCTTCTCCAATTCATCATTAAAAATGTCAAAGTCCTCCTTCAACAAAAATGGTAGTTTGTCAAATTTTGAATTATGTTTAAATGTTGCGGAGTTATGATGCTTTCTGTTCTCCAATTTGACTGATATTACTTCTTCTGTGAGTTTTCCTATGGTCTTTCGGCACTCCTGCACTTCTTCTGATAATTTTCCCGTGGTCTTTCGGCATTGCTGTACTTCCTCTGTTAAAACATCTTTTTTTTTATTGCTCTCTTTATGTTTTTATGTTTATTAATTCAAAACACAACTTCACACTTTAGCACTCAAACTGAAATGAATATCAATTGTATTCCATCTCATGAAATCTGCACCACCATAAGCATGTCCCGTTATAACACTAAACACACAAGACACAAGATCAGTTTTGAATCATTTGTAGACTAAAAAATGATTTCTCTTTAATTGTTTTTACAATGTCCCGTTTCAACACTTAATACACAAGACACAAAAATCAATTTTGAATCATTTGCAGACTAAAAAATGATTTCTTATAATTTTTTATATCAATTGGTATAATAATCACTTTGTAGTCACCAAGAGCAGTCAAAAATAACTCGGGCAAATGATGAATACAACATGATCAGTTTTTAATCATAAAGAATAGTCATATTTGACTGTTCCTTATGATTAACTATATGAAAACTCATTTTGTAATCACCTAAAGTAGTCAAATATGAGCTAGTAAGATGACAATCGAAAATTCGATCATCCAAATGCTAGCTGGGATGAAGGTGGTTTGTTGGTAATAATATGATTCACTAATAATTTCAAGGTGTTCATATTATTAGATGTATTATCAATTAACATGACATTTTGGCAATAATTTTATACTTTTATAATCGCACTGACATATTTATTTAATTATTATTATTATTCAAACAGCAGTCGGTGTACATTAATTCAAAATTGTCAAAAGGGTTTTTTTTATCAAATTTTATGTATTCATGATCCATTCTGTTTACGTTTACGAATTTGTAAACTAAATTTTTTTTGAATCGATTATTGTCGTGAAGCTGAATTCTATTCACAATATATTTCGAACATTAAACAGTTTTTAGTGCACGATATTAACTATTCTGAACCACTGTGCCACAACTGTCATCAATAGATAAACAAATATTAAATGCATTAGGTGTGCTGTTGCGACCAGAAAATAAATTCTCTATGGCAAACTTACAACAACAACCCACCCCTTGCTATGCAAACTCTTCGTAAAAAATATCCAGTTATTTTTTTTGTGTGTTTGGCGAGTCAAAACAAATCAGTGGCGAAGAATCAATTGTTGCATGAGTGCTGGCAGCAGCCCTTTGATTTAGTTTATAATAGACATTAAACGGACGTAGTTGTGCGCGTTAATAAAAAATTCAAAAGTGAAAATATTAAAAGTGAAACAAAATGTCAAGAAATACTGTATGAGAAATGTTTTTTGTGTGGTACTTCATTTGGAAGAAATGAAATCTATTTAAGCACTTAAAATAATATAATTTTCTTAAAACAAATGACAACTATAGATGTTGTGGAAGTACATACAAAGACACGTCAAGCTTGAAATGGCATGTTCGAAAAAAAAGAAGTTGGAAAATATATGTCAAATGCCACAACAAGAAACAATTTTCAAGAACCATATCCGAAGTCAACGATGAAACACTCCAAAAACACTAGGTAAGTACTTTCTACCAAGTTATGTCCTAAACATATTTTCATTCACTCCTATTTATAATTTTTTATTTGTTTAGAAATTGGGGAAAATGCGGAAATGTACGCACATAGCCTTAGATATGACAATCTATCCGCAGATGACTTTAGGTTGGCCTGGACTGCTTATTCCAAATTTCGAAAATTATGCACAAAAGCAAAAATATTAGTTCCTCAGTACAAGCGAGTGAATGGATTTCAATTAGTAAGTATGTAAAAATGCGGTTTAAGTGTTTACTTAAATTGTATTTACGAATTCACAAATGCAGTTAAAAACGAATTTAAAAGAACAAACTGTATTGTGATTTTTTTTGTTTCATTTTTTATTTTCTCAACTTCAGTTGTCTTTTTATTTTAAAATTTCTCAAAACCCACAATTTTAATTATTTATTTATCTTTTATATTATATTTTCAGATTGAAATGATTTTAAAGTAATGAACAAACACTGATGTACTACAATAAAGATTGCAATAAAAAACGGAGAATTTTGTTTAATTTTCTATTTTATTTCAGAGCAAAGGTATGAAACATGTACATTTCATAAATGAGACATGTTCATTGCATCAATGAAACATGTTAATTGAATCAATGAAACATGTTCATTGCGTCAATGAAACATGTTCTATGAATCAATGAAACATGTTCATTGCATCGATGAAACATGTTCATTGCATCGATGAACCATGTTCATTGCACCAATGAAACATGTTCTATGAATCAATGCAACTTATTCATTACATTAATGAAACTCGTTCATTACATTAACGTAATATTTCATGATATCAATGTAACAAATTTCTATGAAACATTTACTAGTTCAATGTAACATTTTACATTGTATCAATGAAGCCTTACATTGGTTCAAAAACAATGTAACTTTTCATTGATACAATGTAAAATTTCATTGATGGAATGAAGCTTTTTCTCTGGGTGTAGCATCAGTATATCTGCCTTTCGATTCACCGACATTACCACCTACGTCGGAACTACAACGCTTGGTGAGGAAAGTCAAACAAACAGGTAACGAAGTATTAGTAGGTTGCGATGCTAACTCTCACCACGTCGCGTGGGGTAGTACTAACATTAATAAACGGGGCCAGGCCCTAGTAGAATTCTTGAATACTAACGACCTAATAACACTTAACATAGGTAACACGGCTACCTTCGTTAATAGAATAAGGGAAGAAGTATTAGATATAGCAATATGTTCAGAAAATCTAATAGACGTGATACAGGAATGGAGGGTCTCTAAAGAACATTATTTTTCTGATCATCGTTACATAAGGTTTAAGATAGCACGGCCACCGCCGAACCCAATAAGTTTCAGGAATAAGGCCAAAACTAAATGGACAAAATTCGGGAAGCTAATTAGAGAAAGACTAGGGCATGGACTTTTTGAGTGCCTAAGTGTTGAGGATATTGACACTAATGTTGATTACATTACGGATATATTAGTAAGGTCTTTCGAAGACAGCTGTCCGCTTCGAGAAAGGAAATCAGCCCAAGAGAAGCCTTGGATGACCGGGGAGATTCGCAACATTGGGAAAGAGGTCCGTAGACTTTACAATAGGGCACGCCGTAAAAAATCTCCAGTATACTGGGACGACTACCATAGAAGACTCAGAGAATATAACAAAATCACAAGAACAGCAAAACGAAACTCCTGGAAGCTATTCTGCGAAAAACCCATACCCAAACCGAAACAATGGTAGACGATATGGGCAGAAGAGTGGACTCAACCGAAGAGATGGTAAGACTTTTGATGAACACCCATTTTCCGCAAGGTACGACGGGCCAGACTGAGATACCGAACTGCAGTCAAAATAAGGAACAACTAAGTTATATCATTACAGACCA
This sequence comes from Eudasyphora cyanicolor, assembly GCA_963930755.1. NCBI lineage: Eukaryota > Metazoa > Arthropoda > Insecta > Diptera > Muscidae > Eudasyphora > Eudasyphora cyanicolor. The sequence continues at coordinate 101,929,788 of OZ005737.1, forward strand.
TATGGTCAAAGAAGCCGTAAGAAGCTTTTCACCATTTAAGGCACCAGGACCTGATGGAATATTTCCGGCACTACTACAGATGGAGGTGGATTACATATCAACTCATCTAGCCGCTATTTTCACAGCATGTCTAAAATTCGCATACACACCGAAAGCCTGGCAGGAGGCAAGGGTAGTTTTCATACCTAAACCCGGCAAGGCAAGTTATGCAACACCTAAGGCTTATAGACCAATAAGCCTAACATCGTTATTACTCAAAACCATGGAGCGTATAGTGGATACCATGATTAAAAGTAAGATACCAGGCGAAATGCTAAAATTTAGACAACATGCCTATGTTAAAGGGCGATCGGTGGACACCGCCCTACACGATGTAGTACACAACATAGAAGAATCCTTCAATGGAAAGATGTATACACTTGCGGTATGTATAGACATTGAAGGGGCGTTCAATAATGTACGGACCGACACACTCATCCAATCCTTAGACCAGTTTCAGGTGTACCGGGCTCTCCGAGACTAGATAAGCCACATGCTAAGGAATAGATGGATAAATTGCGGGTCCCACGACATAAAAATAAGAGACAGAGTAGCACAGGGAACACCACAGGGCGGTATATTATCACCACTCCTGTGGGTCACTACTATAAATAGTCTCCTAAGGATACTAACGGATGAAGGACTTAAACCAGTCTGTTACGCAGACGACGTTATAATACTTCTGAGGGGGAAGAATCCTAATCAACTTTGTAGAAGGGCCGAAACGGCTCTAAAAATTGCATATGACTGGGCTCGACCGAGAGGTCTAAATGTAAACCCAGAACAGACAGAGATATGTCTGTTCGCAAGGAAAACGAAGATTGGTCAGTATGATGACCCACATTTCCTAAACAAAACAATTCCAGTTTCCAACAGGGTTAAATACTTAGGTGTAATCCTGGACAGGAAACTAAATTGGAAATGCCACATAGAAGAACGAGCAAACAAGGCTCACATATGCTGGGCACTATGTAGAAGAGCCATTAGCTCAAAATGGGGCCTTAATCCAAGTATGACACAATGGCTCTACAAGAGCGTAATCAGACCTATTTTGACTTACGCATCAGTAGTGTGGTGGACATCAATGAAGAATAAGTGCAACATAATGATATTACAAAAGGTCCAACGAATGTGTTGTCTCGGCATAAGCGGGACAATGAGGACCACATCCAGTAGGGCATTGGAGACGATCTTGAATATCCAACCAATAGAAATACAGATTAGATATGAAGCTGCCCTCACGGCGACGAGGCTCAAAGTGATGGGCGAATGGATCGAAAGCGATCACATGTCATATCATCAAAAGATAGCTGAGGTAGTGAGGGTGGATTTAACTGACATATCATCAGTATCCGACAGAATACCTGAAAGATCAATGGCTGCTGAGTGTGAGACCATGATACCAGACAGATAATCCTGGATTGATGGAACCGTAGTACAGACAACATCTGGAAATTGCTGTTATACAGATGGATCGAAACTAGGGGAAACAACGGGGCTAGGACTTTACATCGAGGAACCGGAAACCGAACTCTCATTCCGTCTGCCAGACCATAACACAGTCCTGCAGGCGGAAGTCCGAGCAATTACAGAATGTGTGAGCTGGCTTGGGACTAACACAAGACCAACAAAAGTGAATATTTTCACAGATAGCCAAATGGCTATTAGGGCGACAACGTCTAGAACGGTGAGGTCGAGGACAGTTTTAGATTGTAAAATGGCGACTAACGCCTACTCCGAATACGGCACTATATGCATCATATGGGTACCTGGCCATTGCGGAGTAAGGGGTAACGAGAAAGCAAACGCCTTGGCATCTAGAGCCAGAGACTTGCAAACATGGGTGTCATGGGTGTCCTTACAGGACACACATGCTTACAAGCACACCTACATAGGATAGGAGTTGTAGATGACAGCATATGTAGGGCATGCGGGGAGGATGACGAAACGTTGGAGCATTTCCTCTGCCACTGCCCAGCGTTCGCCAACAATAGATCACGTTTCTTAGGAAATGATGCTATACCAGACTTGACCCAACTTAGGGGCGTAGACTGGAAGAAGATTAAGGACTATGTCGACAGTACAGAGTTCCTAAAATAGCTTACCGACCTTTCAAAAAAAAGGGAGAATAACAATTAGAGCGCACAACAGGCCGAATACTGGCTTACGTGTATGTCCAAGGACATGAGGTGGACTTTCACCGCCTCCTCTTCTCAACCTAACCTAACGTAAATGAAGTAAAAACTATTATGAAGAAATTGTCAGGAAAATAGAACCATTTATATTTCGTTTTTCTTATTACTCCTCCAGATTGAGACTGCGTCACACCCATCACATTGGCATGTCACACCCGTTACATATTAATATATTTACAACAAGTTAAATATTAATTAAAATTATTTGGAATGAAGTCTACAATATGTACTATACTCTCGAGATACCAACAAAAACATTTTTGTTGACAGTATATACAAAAATTTCACAGTATGCAATAGAGAAAGCGGCTGTGTTGTGTCAACCATATTTTTTATTTATAATGAAATTTTTTCAAAAATTTTACTTCATAGGGCCATAACTTTCTTATTTCTTGACATATCTTATCGATTCTTTTTTTCATGATATTGCAAATGTTATTGGCAATCCACAATAGAACACGCGAATAATCGGTAAAATTTGACTGAGATATTGGCTAAACTCCAAGGCAAAGTCGGCGAAAACATGAAAAATTCAAATTTAAAATCCACATATCTCGGAAACTATTCAAGATATCTTCAAGCTATAAAATGTTTATTGTAGGTCTGGTCTAGGAGAAAAAAATCAAATCGGACACTCCATTCAAAAGTTAGAAGCCGATGAAAATTTTGTATACCCGAGGTGGTCAACTTTAGGGCCCTGCAGCTCTGCCCCTTGTATACACACCTAAAATGTCATCGCCATACGATAAGTGTTTTTAAAATGGCAGAATTATGTCAATTTTTTTACATTTTATCCCACTGTGCGCTGGGCTGTTGGCGTAGACCTTATATTTCACGTGGCCCCAAAGGATAAAGTCGCAAGGTGTTAAATCACAAGATCTCGGTGGCCAATTGTGATCACTTCTTCGAGAGATAACACGGTCCGGAAACTTTTCCCGTAACAGAGCAATGGTTTCGTTGCTGTGTGGCACGTAGCGCCGTCTTGTTTAAAGTAAACGTTGTCCAGATCAATACCATCCAACTCCGACCATAACAAATCATTAATCATCTCTCGATAGCGCAATCCATTCACCGTACCTGTTAATCCAACCTCATTTTCGAAAAGTAAGGTCCAATGACCCCGCCGGACCATAAACCGCACCAAACAGTCACACTTTGAGGATGGAGAGGCTTCTCAACAATAACTCTTGGGTTTTCCGAGACCCAGATGCGATAATTTTGTTTGTTGACATAGCCGCCGAGGTGGAAATGGGCCTCATCAGTCAAAATGATTTTTCGATAGAATTCCGGATTATTTTCATGCATTTCAAGGATCCAATCAGCAAAGACACGACGTTGTTGATGATCGGCTGGCTTGAGTTCTTGTGTTAACTGAACTTAATATGCCTTAAGACCCAAGTCTTTATGCAAGATACGGTGTAATGATGTTTGTGGAATGCCCAATTCCAAAGAACGACGAGGAATGGACAAACATGGGGTTTATCCAACACTTTGGGCTACAGCAGCAATATTCTCAGTTGTTCTTGAGCGACGTGCACGGGTTTTATTAACTAACTTGTCCCAACAACTCGAATTTTTCCACCAATTTCTTTATTGCGGTCCGATAAGGTGCTTCACGGCAACCCAAAAATGCTTTAGTTTTGCGAACGGTGACTGCAAGGTTTTTTACCAGTGTTGTAGTGAATTTTAATAATTTCAATGCATTGTTGAATCGTGTATCGTTCCATTTTTAGTAATGGCGTAGTTTCTACTTGTCAAATGTCAAAGAATAAAAGCTTCAAAAGTGACAGCTACCAAAATACCGGGTGATTGAAAATAACACCTCTTGTTGGAAAACCCTGTATTTAAAAACAGAAACCTTGAAAATAGTTAAAGATGTGTACAACATTTTTGTTCGGAGTATCAACACAATTTAAGTTAAACATTAATTTTCGGAATTATTTTTTTCTCAAAAACACAGGAAATATTACCTTATTTAATGTTAATGTAAATGTCAACCATCGATGTTTAATAAAAATGTGGGTACCATATGTGAAAACCCCCTCCCCAAACCAAAATACTGCGCATGGCCTTGATTGGGGATATATCAAAATCTGAACCGATTTTCCTCAAATTCTACAATGTGGATCCTAGGATGGATGAACTCTAGCCTGCTACATTTCAAAATGATTGAATGTACAATACAGCATCTGTTGCGCTGAAAGACCCATTGACTCAGCTAGTGATTATGAGATATTTTAAGGTGGGTCTAGCTGTAGTATTTGTAGGTTTTACAAACATCTGACGCAAAACAAATTTATAATACCCTGTACCACAGCGTGGTATACGGTATAACCATAATGTGCCAAAAGAATATCCTAGAGGTGGTAGATTGCGTTTTGATAGATAATAACTTCATTTTTTCCACGAATTTTAATCGATTTGGTACGTCTAAATAATGTATGCTTATCTAACAAATGGGTGATTTCACGAAAACTGACCCCATCACAGATAAAAAAAATTAAAAACAAATTTTAGCAAAATAACTACCATAAGGGATATCAGGAACAACTGATTGTTAAAAATTCATGAAGAGTTAATGAAATTTAGGAATAGTTTCTTCCCACCAATGAGTTTCCAAAGGCTGTTATAAAATTGTTGAATGTACTACTTTCACTGTTGAACTGATATGAACCATTTCATAGCATATTTTAAATTTTCTGATATTTGTCTTTTGACTACTATAGTATAAAGTAAATCAAAATGTTTCAGTATCATTTGTATATTTACGCTAGAATTTGCATTCTAAGATTTGTCACAGCCGTTACACAAAGACCCTTAATAATTTTTAATCGATTTAAAAATTATGTCTGTTTATTAATTAATTTTATTATTCGATATGAAATGCAAAGCTGAAATTTCCGTATAAATTGAAAAAATAAATAGATTGAATAGGGGCAATTATTAATATAGCGATTTGGGCTGCATTGTAGGTTATTTTAAATCAGCCTATTCATTGTTAAAATTTTTTTAGTCTTTCTGGAGCAAAAGGCAGAAGTATGTTTCTCAAATGGAGATAAACAATAGCAGTATAGTTTAAAAAAAATATGTGGAAAACTAAAAAATCAAGAATATCCGACCTAAACATTATATTTAAGAGTTGTGCTTATAAGACTATAGCAGTACGCGCAGCGTATTTTTAATTAAAAATTATCTTGTTTACTCGTATGTGATAAAGTCGGAAAAATGAATATGATATAGTGAATAAAACAACTTTAATTTTGTTTTAACGAAAAAATGTTAGATGCATTTTGACTAACAAAAAGTGGACAATATTTCGTTTTACTTATTACTCCTCCAGATTGAGACTGCGTCACACCCATCACATTGGCATATCACACCCGTTACATATTAATATATTTATAACAAGTTAAATAATAATTAAAATTATTTGGAATGAAGTCTACAATATGTACTATACTCTCGAGATACCAACAAAAACATTTTTGTTGACAGTATATACAAAAATTTCACAGTATGCAATAGAGAAAGCGGCTGTGATGTGTCAACCATATTTTTTTTATTTATAATGGGCGGTTATTTAAGGGCCGATGTTGATTTTGAATAAAACACAAATTATTTAGGAAATTATTATCATATTTCTTTTTATTATGATAATATGGTTATATGGTATGGTTCAATTGTGTATGGAACAAAATATCGGCCAACTGGCCGCCACGAACTCGGCGGCACTCCTCCATCCGGTGGCCCACATTTTCAATGACGCTGAGGCATAATAGAGGTTCTATGCCGTTAATGTGCCGAATTATCTCATCCTTTAGCTCTTGAATTGTTGATGGCTTATCGACGTACATCTTTTCTTTCAAATAACCCCAAAGAAAGAAGTCCAACGGTGTCAAATCACATGATCTTGGCGGCCAATCGACATCGCCACGACGTGAGATAACACGGCCTTTGAATTTGTTGCGCAAAAGAGCCATTGTTTCGTTAGCTGTGTGGCAAGCGGCACCATCATGTTGAAACTACATAATGCCCACATCCATATCTTCCAATTCGGACCATAAAAATTCGAGCCAAAAAGGCCTGACCGGACTCATTTTGGAAAAAATACGGCCCATAAGCCGCACCAAACAATCACTATTTGTGGGTGCATTGGTTTTTCGGCAATCACTCATTCGCCCAAATGCGGCAGTTCTGCTTATTGATGAATCCACTGAGGTCAAAATGTGCCTCATCACTGAAGATGATTTTCTTCGAAAATTAGTCGTCAACTGTTGCCATTTCTTGCCATCAGGCTTTAGTTCTTGAGTCAATTGCACCTTGTAAGCGTGTAAATGCAAGTCTTTATGCATAATGTTCATCAACGACGAGCGTGAGAGGTGCAATTGTTGGGCACGACGACGAGTTGAGGTGGACGGCTCTTCAGCCACACTATCGCGAACAGCAGCAATATTTTCTGCAGTGCGAGCTGTTAGGTTTTAGGTTTAGGTCAGGGTGGCAGCCCTATTTTTTTACAAGCACACATAGACCAGTTTCGGTCTCTAGTGTTACCACGGGCTGAAATGCCCCTCATCGAAACCAACCTGTTTGATATACAAATTTATCGATAGTACGAATATCGGTACTGGAAAGATCTATTAAGCTGCCTACAAAGGCCGACCCCAGTATGTCCAGTCGTCGTTTAATCAGAGCGGGGCAGTCGCATAGCAAATGCTCAATGCTCTCCACTTCTTCCTCATCACCACAGCTTCTGCAGAAGTCATTGGAGTTAATACCCAATATTCTGGCGTGTTCGCCGATCAGGCAGTGTCCCGTCAGAACTGATATTAACGTAGACAATATTTGCCTCTTTAGTGCGAGGAGATATTTTGATCTTCTTAGGTCATACCTTGGCCAGATTTGTCTAGCTACCCTGCAGCTGCCGATTTCTGTCCATCTTTCGTTGGACTGCCTCATTACCTCTTGCCTAAACCAAAGCTTGCACGTGGATAGTGGCGCACAAACATATGCAAATTCTTCGAGAATTTGTAAAGTAGTCCCTTTCCTAACAAGTTTATTGGCTTTGCAGTTCCCCGGGTCATCCCTATGTCCAGGCACCAATATGAGGTGTATATTAAACTGCTCAGCCATCTCGTTAAGAGATCTGCGGCAGTCTAGGGCTGTTGCCTCCAGAGAATTGATGGCAGCCTGGCTGTCCGAGTAAAGGACAACGCCAGTGTTGGTTACTATGTTGCGACTTCCCATATTGCCATTATTTCGGCTTGATAGACACTGTAGGTATCTGGTAATCGGTGAGCTATATCCAAACTAAGTTCTCCACAGTGTACTCCGAAGCCAACCTTTTCATCAAGCTTCGAACCATCCGTGTAAAAGTGGAGATGGTTTCTATTCGTCTCTGGCGGGAATCATAGTGATGTAATTTCTCTCGAAGGTGTACACAGTTGGTATATAGTCCACTCGGTCGTTTACCATAGCACTACACTTTGATATCCTCATGTGACAGTATTTCTTGTACCTCCACACTGACAGGCAGTGTGGCCGCTTAATTGCAACTTCTTTCGCCACAATATTAATCGGCAGTATATGGAGTAGGGCTTGTAGAGACTCGGTCGCTGTAGTCCTTAAGGCTCCGCTTATGCTCAGGCAGGCTGTTCTCTGAACCTTTGTTAGTAGGTTGGTGATGGTTAGTTTGTCAGTTGCCGTTCACCATACCACAATGCCGTATAACAGTATCGGACGAACTACTGCTATTTTATCGAGTGGCCCCACCGTAGGGTCGCTTTTTTGCAGGAATGAAAGGCGACCTTGGCCTTCCTTACACGTTCCAATACGTTAAGTCTAATAAAATAATAATAAAGTCTTTCCAGACCTTTCAATAGGAAGGAGGATATCCTAATTGGTCTGAAGTCTTTTGGCCTAGTGTGTGATATCTTCCCCGCTTTAGGTATGAATACCATTTTGGTATCCCTCCATCGATTCGGGATGTATGAAAGAATGATACAGCCTACATAAATTTTCTCCAGGGGATAATGTACTTTTACATTTTCTGCTGGAGTGATGCGGCTGGTCCAGGTGACTTGAAGGGCTCAAAGCTGTTAATAGACCAGCTTATTCTGGATCTCTCAGTCAACAAGCTAGCAACGCTCGCAGTCCACTCGCATTCTTGTTGGTCTTGCTGATTCTGTTGGTGAGTTCCCCGGGAAATGTGTGTCGAACAGTATATTCAGCGACTGCTCGCTGTTTTTTTGTCCAGTTATTTGCCTCATCCTGCAAGTAACCCACTGTACAGGGTGAAGCTGAAGTATTTTCCTCAGCCTTGCGGCGTCGGAGACCTTTTCCACTTCGCCACAAAAGGTATACCAAGAGCGTCTTTGCGCCTTTCTAAGCTCCTTCTTATAGATCTTGAGTTGCTCTTTATAGGCATCCCAAACATCAGGTACCCCAGTAGATTTAGCCTTGATGAATAGCTTGTTGCAGGCAGGGTTACCATACGTCCTCCTTTGGGAGGACATGTCCTCCTTTTTAACCAGTGTCCTCCCGTCCTCCCTCCTTGTTAAAAAAATATTGGTTTTGTCCTCCTTTTTTAGAAATTCAACTTTTCCACAAACTGTAAACCACTTGAATTATTCTCACAACAAATTTTAGTACAATGTTAGTGAGTTTGCCCCTTTTTATACCCTTCACAATAGGATGGGAGTATATACAATTTGTCACTCCGTTTGTAACACCTATAAATATTGATCTGAGACCTCATAAAGTGTATATATTCTTAATCGTATATATTCTTAATGGACGGTAGCCAATTTCACAATCTCCGATTATCCTACAGTTAGAGCTAACTTACAGTTATAGTTGTCAAATTGTATTTTTATTTAATTTTTTAACTGTGAGTTAGGTTTAACCGGAGGTTGTGAAATTGGGGGTTAGACGATTTAGCCATGTCCGTCTGCCCGTCCGTCCGTTGTAATCACGCTACAATCTACAATAATTGAACTAGATGACTGAAATGTGGTACAGATACTTCTTATAGCTGCAGGTTGGGATTAAAAATGGGCAATATGGGTTCACTTTTTGATATATCCCCATATATAGAATCTAACTGATCACACGAACAATTGTAGTTATAGGTCCATGTTTTGATATAGCGCCTATACAAAGGTCCCACTGAATTTGAGGTCATAACCCTACAAAAACCACAAATTTCAACGAATTGGGCGGAAATTTGGTAAAATGAGTTTATTTGTCCCAAAAACAATTGATATGCGATCGATGGTATATAAGATTCGGCATGGCCGAACTGAACAACGCTTTTACATGTTTATTATCATGGCTAATTATTCCTGCAAAAAAGTGCAACATTTTCGTTGCCGTTTTCCCTAAAACTGGACTTTTATACCACATTTAAGAATTTTATAAAATGAGGTAGATTTAATTCTAGGGACAACACCAGTTCGTCGTAAAAAGGGGAAAATATTTTTTAACATTTCACGTCGACGGGGTAACATTTCTTTCAGAATCGAAATCACCATAAATTTGTTTCGAGACAGATGATTGTAACGCCCAAAAATACTGGAGCTAGACCTCATATATAAATACTTCCTCCGATTTTGCATATAAGCGCTATAAAATATAAATTGTCGATCATTAGAAAAATAATATTTATAAAACTTTACATATTTTGTTTTTGTACTCAGGCTCAAGATCGTTATTGTTGTTTTCAGTATATGAAAACAACTTTGTTAAAAATTAAAGAAGAAGCAAGTGACATGTATTGGGGGCGGTTGTAATGGTTGGATAGACAGATCTGTTTCGGGAGCCACCAAACTCCCATTATCTTTACAATATTTCATCTAATTGCGCTCCGAGGGGGTGGTGCACTGACCTTCCTTACAGGTTTAAAGTTTAATTGTTGACCAAATAAAAAATCCTCATCCTTTCCAATTACTGTGTTTTTTAAATGTCCTCCGAAAATACCAAACTCTCTTTGTAAATGTCACAAATGTCCTCCTTTTCTTGCACAAAAGTCCTCCTTTCCGAAAAAAGTTTATGGTAACCCTGGTTGCAGGCCTTTTCATAGCCGTTAGCTCAGAAGTCCACCATTGGGGTTTAGTTTTACCCTTGTACCTTGTTTTTGGACAGGCTTCTTCAAGGGAACTATTGAAAGATGTGGTGATATGCTCGACCAGATTATCCAGACCGGCTTTATCATTCGGTTCGTACAGAAGTTTGGAGTTGAGGACTTTCTTGAAATTCTTCTCATACAGGTGCCACTTTGTCTTTCTCGCATTTCTGTGGACGGTAGGTTCAGGCGCTTTTTCAGCGAGTTTGAACTCAATATAATTGTGATCTGAGAATGAGTGGTCGTCCAGTACATTCCTCCCAATAATATTATCTGACAGCCGGTCAGTAGCAAACGTTACGTCTAGTACTTCTTTTCTGTCTTTAATTGTAAAGGTCCGTACTACCCCAGATAGTATGATGAGCGTTCGTGTCTGCGCCAATAATCAGCTCGTGCTCGTCAGACATTGCTTCTTCTACTACATCCCGGAAGAGAGCTCTCGGTACTATAGCTTCATAAGGAAAGTAACTGGAGACCACCCAGTATATGCGATTACCGATCTCCAGACTAGCAGCTGTTTGGTCTTTACCACTTAAATTAGTCAGGAGAAAAATACTTGGATCTTTCCTGGCCAAAATGCAGGTTCTTGGAGTGCCTTCACAGTTGGCCACAAGCAGTTTAAAGTTGGGTGCCTTATACCGCACACCATTCCTCACACTGCTTAGGGCTCCTGTATCAGGACGATGTCTACTGCACCTGTGGACAGGCGCAGCAATAGAGCCGCTGAGGCTGCTTTAGCGTGATGGAGGTTAATCTGTAGAATTCTTACCATCATTGGTAATTGACAGATTAATATCCACCCCGACAAGGGTGTTATCGAACTCTTCGTCCGTATCATCGAGAAGCGTGTCCCCGCCAGTTGCGTCAAAGAGTCCGGAGACTCCCCTCAGCCCCTCTGTGTCAGAAGTAGAGCTTTCGTCCTCAGAGAAGGACGTTACAGATCTTCTGTTAGAGTTGGAGTCACCAGAAATAATGGGCGTGGGTACCTCCGTACTTCCAGAAAGCCGTGTATCAACCACGGTGGACGACTCACAATCCGCAGTGGGAGCTATATCCTGATTGTATACCTTCAAGACTATAGTCTCGAAGCCATATTGTAGGTTTGCACTTACACGTTGTATATGGGAGGTGGATTCAGCGTTAAGGATCAAATTGACCTGCCGCTTTTTACCATCCGCCTCATCCACCTTGCTGGTTCTCCAATTATGGGCCGGCAGACCAGGATTGGAATCTTTTATTATTTCTAATATGTCAGCCAGGTTGGAGGGCTCTTCTGTAACCCAGGTGATGGCTCTGGGGTGACTAGGGATGTTGTTTTTTCAACAACATCCAACTGGGCACCCGGCCACACCTCACCCGCTCGACTCAGAGCAGCTTTATACGGGTCTACTGATCTGGCATCACCGAAATATAAGAGCTTTACTCTCCCATGATGCCATCCGGCATCGTTGCAGATTGGTGCTTTGCCCTGCACCCTCACTACTTCTGTCTATAACGGCCATCACGACTCTCCTTCGCCACTGCATTCAAGGGCTTGGCATCGCCGAAATATAAGAGCTTTACTTTCCCCTGATGCCATCCGGCATCGTTGCAGATTGGTGCTTTGACCGGCACCCTCACTACTTCTGTCTATAACGGCCATCACGACTCTCCTTCGCCACTGCATTCAAGGGCTTGGTGAGTGTCCTGTTGATGGTGACATTAGGGCCTCTTGCCTTTTTCGAAGGCGGGGTTCATCAGATGATCTGATACTTTTGACTTTATTGGCCGTTAACACAGCTGAATTTGTGGCTCTTCCAGCCGACTCACTGGCCTTAGCAGCATCTATGACGCCTTAAGCCCAGGCAAGTGACTCTTTTTGTTTTCCGATAAGAGCCGAAACATCAACAGCCTCCAACTTCGTCAAAACTCTGAGCACCGGACAGGTCATTGTGCTTCAGTTTTGACGGTCGGACATGACGTTTCCCCTCACCGTACCACCTGTTGTGAGTACTGGGGGGGAATTTTCACCATTTTTGGTGTGGTCGGCTGTGGCCGAGACCAACGGACGGACAGTAAGACGATTGGGGAACCCCGCTCCATCGGAACACGATGGCATCCCCGTCAACGAATTTATTTATTATTTTGTCTGTATTAGCCCGTAATAGGTACTACGATGTAGGCCTTCCTGAATTTGTACAGAATTTTTTTTGCGATTGCGTGATATTTACTGCGTAATAGGTTGTAACTATCCGCTCTGTTATAAACACGTCCATTCACTACGACTGATCAGCATGCACGAGCTGTACGAGCATGCACTGGTGTTTTCACATCTCCTACAGACCCGGTTTGCTCAAATTTTTTTACGATTTTCCGATTGTACGCACATGTGGACGATTAAATTGACCGAAAAAATCACGTTCATTTTGATTTGAACGCCCATTTTCATAATAAGCCTGAATAACTTTAACGCGTTGCTCGATTGTGTATCTTTCCATGGTTCAAATTGAGTTAGTCTGAAATTGAGAAATGTCAAATGAAATGCAGAAAAAAACTTGACGTTTAGGTGTGGTTCATATTCAACACCCTTACAATTTAACCACCCTTGAATTTTATTTAATTTCCTTGAATGTCAGTAGGTAAAACTTAAGTATATCAGCGTAGACCACCACCTTGTGATCTAAATAGATTAAAATCAAGAACATACTCAGTAACATCGTCACACCCGTTCCATTGGAATCACCTAAATGTACTTTAGAATAATTATTTCTAATGGTATCATATTTTAAAGCAATTTAAAAGATTAAGATTAACTCGTATTTATATCTATACCCGACTTTCATTCCAATCTTCATGAAATCTGTCCTATAAACATCTGCGCCGAAATGCACTCTATGTTTTTTAGTATCCGATGAAGAAGCAGCATCTTGGAATAGGAAGGAATTGTCTTAATATCTTTCCAGCTGATAGAATTGTTTCTTTGAATGTATTTATATTCCAATTCGATGTGTATGTCCTCTAAAATTAAATTTTCAAGACAATTTTCAAGTAACATTTAGGAGATATTTTAAATTTACAGATGTGATATTATCGAGCAAATGAACGAAGTAGTCATTTTCCCATCTTTTGCTTCATAGGAAAATTTTAAGCAATGCCAGGGGCTTCTTTCTAAATAAATCTTTGGGAATATAAAAAACAATTTGTAATATTTTCCTCGTCAATTAGTGAGAGGCTATATTCCATAATAATTGACATTCTGTGTTCTAGGCAATTGAAAAACTTATATTTCTACAAACTCCTTAAAATTATGCCAATAAATTTAATTGACAATTGGGCCCAAAGGCAATTGCCACAAACGAACATGTTTATTAAAATCATTTTGTCATCAAAACAATTCTTACATTGAAACCATTAGTACGAGTATTTGTGTTCTTTTTGTTCTCATAAAATCAATTAGATTTTTTCTAAATTGTGCTACCAATATAATGTCAAAGGAACTTTATTCACACATTTCAAGTGTACGTGTTCTACGAATATGAAATGAATGGAGTTATAGAGATGGACAAATGGTTGTGGTGAACGTAATTGCATTTTAAAGGATAATACATCATTAATTACACGTTAACACCAAACCGAATACAAACACGCTATGCACAATAAGTATAATAAATACACAAATTAATGCAACTCGAACTCAATTTGCACTGAATTAACTTGTAAATTGTCTGTTTAAGTCATTGGTCGACAGGCCTTTTTTATTTGCAAAGCTATAATTTTGCGTGGGGTCTTTATCATGGAGAAAAAATTTTTCGTAAGCATTGTTCATATGAAATCTTCCCGCGAAAAATATAGCTCACAACTTTTGGAAATGCGATTTCAAGTATTTTTTTTTATATTAAGAAATATCACCGAAGAAGCGATTATCGCGGCTACAAATTAGGGTTGCCAGACGGGCTGGAATGACCTGGATTTTCCAGATTTTTCAAACCAATTCCAGATACAAGCTATTAACCAATTTTTCCAGCTGAATCGATTACTGCTTATATAAATCCGATAGCGCCAACATTTCCTTTAAATTGTAAATTGTCAGGACTACAAGTGTTGTGAATGTGAATTTTCACGTATAAACTGTAGTTTAGTAGCTGTCGATAAAACAATTTAAAAAATTGATTTTTTGTCAAAAAAAAAACAATTTTTGTAACTCCAATCCGACTTCTTAGATAAAAATAGCAGTCTGTGTCATGAGTGGATGGGTGCCTTCAAATCATTGGTATTTTAAATGGCACATATATCTAAAAGTACTTACCGCATACTAACCAAACTCAAACTAGTAAAATTTGCATGACACAAGCTACACAAAATACTAGGTGTGCACGGTTCGTTCAGATTATTAACTGGTATACGAAAATATTGTACATAAGTTGCATCTATGGTTTTACATGACGGTAATTTTTTAAAATGCAAATTTTCCGCAGATGTAGCAGAAATTGTTGATAATAGAGTACGCAATGTGCTCTATTTTATACCAGCCGATATGGAAACCGTTACTAAGATGCTGAGGGTTTACAATCCCGGGCTTCCAACTGGCAACTGGAAGGTCGGTCGATTGGATGAGGCGGATGGGCATCGGAGGCACGCAGTATTTATGCCGAGTCTCTACCCCACCTCGTCAAGTCCGAAAGCTTGGTTTCATATGGATTCAGCAAACTCCGACTTAAAGTGTAGAAGAGCGACGAGGGTGGAAATTCGAAAAATACTCATCCAGAAATCACGGGTGTAGTATCTAATGAAGAGCCTCCCTCTTCGCAAGTATCACAGCCGATGTGCTTGAATGTGTCATCACGGGATCGGAAGGATCCTGTGGGAATGAATCCGGTGAGGTTGAACTTCTAGCGGACACAGACGATGAGGCAGATATAACAGTGGTGGCGAAACCTGACAATGGTCCCGCTCCTAGAGATAAACCTCCAACATTCTAAGGCAGCTGAAGCTGTAGCCCCTCCTCCTCAAAAGGAGGAGGTGCTGACCTGGTCCTAATCCAAGAATGGAGATATGGTTTGTGGGCTGAGGACGCCAGGGTTTAAGCTGCTTCAAGGTACAGGTAATGGAAGACGTAGATCATGTATACTTGCCAAGAACGACCTCAATACGAGTATATACCTTCTTCCTTCTTTTAGTAGTAAAGATATAGTATCAGCCAGCCTCGAGTTAGAAAACTCTAATGTTTGGTTGGACTCCGTTTATGTATATGGCACATAACACTTAGACGCCACCTTGTGCACTGAACTCATTGGTAGGAGCGGCAAACGAAAAGAACAAGGACCTAATAGTGTGTAGTGATGTCAATGTACACCATTATATGTGGGAAGTACTGACATCAATTTATTAGAAATATACAGGAGGTGCTCGATGTCACCTTTGTCTCCGAGAATTTAAGTGGAAGGATTTCTGATTGGAATGTTTTGGACACTCATAGCGTTCCCGACCACAGATAACGGGTTTTCCAATAGGGATGATATGATTTCAAAGTGACGTATCGGCCATTTGTAATATGTCATGATCTGTCATTTGTTTTTCATTGTATTCAGTAGTGTTTACAATTTCATCATGGAGAGATATACGCAAGAATAGCGTTTACAAATTATTCAGTTTTATTATCAAAATAATCGTTCTCCAATTGCAACTTTTCGTGCGCTAAGTCCATTTTTTTTAAATCCAAAAAAACACTTTCCAGTCGACCTACGACCTTGACATCCAGGAGCAATATTTTAGCACTCGTTAAGAACTATCTTTTAGCCACAATCGGCCGATATATGAAGTCATTGGTCTTTCGAAATAAACCAGACTTTCTTCAAGCTTTACAAGTCAATATTGAACGTGCCATACGACTTGATTTAGTGGAAAAAGTGCTCGAATTCGTTCCTGCAGAAGAAGTCGTGGAGGCCATTTGAATGACGTTTTATTTAGAACTTAATTGTATCGATTGTACTTCACATCACATGTTGGAAGCTCTTCAATAGGGCAAAGGCCACCAGAGCCCCACAGGACTGGGACACATACAAGGAAGAAATGAAACGGTACAAAAAAGAGTTGAGAAAGGCTCAAAATTAATTCTGGATACATTTCTGTAGTCGCGTAAAAGGTTATCCGAAGCCTAAAGGTTACGGACAATTTTTGCCTCAAAACCTTGTACTATTGGGTACATCAAGAAAGATTATAGTTCTTGGACTACGTCCTGTGAGGAATCGCTGGGACTGCTTCTGAATACACATCTCCCGGACAACCCTGAAGAGGCATTGAGTACTTCAGTTGGGGATTCCCTTGAAGAGCAGCCGAAAGAGTTTGACAACGAGATTGTAACCGAATCTATAATTCTTTGGGCTATCAAAAGCTTTAAACCATATAGGATCGCAGGACCATACAAAGTCTCGTTGGCGGAGCTACAAGCAGTGGCTGATACATTTGCTCACTCAGGCATACATAGCAACAAAATGAGAGAAACAAAGGTTATTTTCATTCCAAAATCGGAAAAGCCGTCCCACACTGGAGCTAAAGATTTCCTGCCAGTTAGTCTATCGCCATTTTTCCTAAAAACTCTGGAGAGATATAGTACCTTAGGACTAAAATTTATCACAGGCTATTGTCCCCTCAATCCCATGCCTACAGCAAGGGTAAGTCCACCGAAACTTCCCTGCATGATCTAGTCGGCTTTATGAATGATCCCTTTTTGTTAAGGAGTATACTATGGTAGCTTTCATAGATATAGAGGGACCTTCAATAACGTAAGCCCAGCCGCTATAGAGACGGCTTTAGAAACCCCTGGTGGTGTCAGCAGTATTCGTAGGTTCAATCATAACCTTCTAATTAAGAGACGCATTTTAGTCAGTTTAGGGTCAACTGACCTCCAGAGATTTTTCAGCAGGGGAACGCCCCAAGGAGGTGTTCTGTCTCCTCTGCTATGGAATCTCTCCATGAACAATATTTAGCTTTCTCTGGGGATGATGGGTGTCAGAGTTGTTGCCTATTCAGATGACGTGGCAATAGCTGTTAGAGTGAAGTTTCTAGACATCCCACATCAGGCCCTTCATACAACCTCAAGGTGGGCTTGCAATAATGGTTTTGGTGTTAACCCGACCGAACCCGACATTTTAGAAAGAGCAAGTATGGCTGTGGTAGCGCTATATACCTGTAAAAGGGTAATAGAAAAACGCTGTGGTCTGAACCCGCGTATTGTTTATTGGTTGTATACGGCGGTAGTCGGACCGATAATACTGTACGGCATTGTCGTCTGGTGCACAGATATGCAGAAATCCACCTTTGTTATACTACAGTAATGCCGCGACATATTATAGCAGTGTAATATGCAACTGTCACTATGACCAAAAAATATCTGCGGACATAGTGTCATTCTAGAGATCAGAATGGAATGATCATACCCCAGGACAGAGGAGATTCATTAATTTCTATACAGACGTTCCAAACTCGATTACCATGTGGGCTTTGGTGTATTTTGTGAGGAACTTCAGCAATCACTTGCAAAAAACTGCCTGATCACTGTATTGTTTACCAGGCAGAAATCTTAGCTATTAAAGAGGAATCGGAATGGCTGCAAATTAATGTACTGACCAAAGACCGTATAAATATTTTCTCCGATAGTCAGGCTGCCATCAAATCCCTTGAAACTATATTCCTGAATTCAAAAACTGCCCTCGACTGCCGCAGATCTCTCAATATTCACCTGATATGGCAGCCGGGCCACAGGGATATACTAGGGAACTGAAAGGCATATGAACTTGCAAGACTAGGAACTACCTTACACGCTTCAGGGGAACTGGAACATGTGGACATGCCTCTAGCAACGTCTCACTTATCGTGTTTGTCATGACAGGTCACTGTCTTCTTGGACGGCACGCAGAGAGATTCAACAAGTAAAAGCGTTAAGTTATATCTAAATATGGACCGATATGGCCCATTTGCAATCCCAAAACAACCTGCAACTATAAGAAGTATTTGTACCAAATTTGATCAACCTAGCTCCATTATTGCGGACTGTAGCGTGATTACCACAGACGGAGGGACGGACGGACGGACAGACGGACATGGCTAAATCGTCTTGGAATTTTATATGTGTATATACTATATTTTATATGTATATACTTTATGGGGTCTCAGATCAATATTTAGAGGTGTTAAAAACGGAGTGACAAAATGAATATACCCCCATCCTATGGTGGAGGGTATAAAAAAAGTCTTGCATAATGAATTTTGCAGTAGCTGTGGAGACGAAGAGGAGGAGGAATCAATACAACACTTTCTGTGTCTGTGCCCCGTTCTCTCTAGAAGGCGGCATACAACCCTGGGCTCTCATTTCTTTGAGGAGTTAACTAACTTGGCTGAGGGATAACTTGTGTTTTCCATTACGTCCCAGTGGTAACACAATGGACTGGATAGTCTAAGTGAGCCTGTTTTACAGGCTGCCACTCCTAACCTAACCTAATATGTACCTGCGAACACGACAGGGAATTCCTGTGGATTTCATTAATGCCCTAAAAAGGGATAACTGAACGGAAACCTCATAAAAAATAAAAAATATTGTTAATTGCCTTCCTACCTCTGTTGGATATATACGAACGATCATAAAATCTAGTCCCATCGACAATTTTATAATGACATCAAATAGTCAATGCTCACAAAATAAAAGTTAGGCACAATGCCTCATTTGAAAGACCCTGCGACATAAGACTTGCGACACAAGTTTGTAGACGAAAAGTGCAGAGAAGCTTCCGGAGTAATAGAGGAGATCAAAATGAAAATACAAGGGACAAATTGACATTTCCTTTTATCGCGTGTTTTTTTTTAGGGGTATAGAACTTCGAATTGAAATAAAACACAAGAAAATCGTTTTAAGGTCCATCAATTTGGCTTTATTGGAAGGATAATTTTATGCCATTAATGTTTAAATATGATTTCGGGCATGTGGCGCCGCGGCTGGCTCGAATAAAGCCAATTCTACAGGTCCAATTTTCAACCACTTTTTCGAGCATATGGGACCATATGTCGGCAATAACGCCACGAATGTTGGCTTCCAATTCCCCTAACGTTTCTGGTTTGTTGGCGTAGACGAGCGACTTCACATATCCCCAAAGAAAATAATCCAATGGTGCCAAATCACACGATCTTGGTGGCCAATTGACAGGTCCATTCCGCGAAATTATGCGCTCATCGAATGTTTCCTTCAATAAATCGATTGTGACGTGCGCTGTGTGGCATGTAGCGCCGTCTTGTTGGAACCACAACTCATCCACATTCATGCCACCCAATTCGGGAACAAAATAGTCGGTTATCATGGCTCTATACCGGTCTCCATTAGCTCTCCACAGCTCCAATTGCTGTGCACGGTGGCGAATCGATTCATTCGGGTCCTCTTCAACACTTTGCTCTACAGCGGCAATTGTTTCTTCGGTGCGCACTGTTCGACGTCTCTGCGGATGCGTATTATCACATAGAGTAAACGTAGTGCGAAAACGATCCATGGTTAACCGAATTAATTGCTCTGATGGACGATTATGTCGACCATAAAATGGACGGAGCTTGCGGTAAACTTCGCGAACTGAACCATTATTTTCGAAATAAATTTGCACGATTTGCAAGCGTTGTTCTTTTGTCAACCTGTTCATGATGAAATGGCAAACCAAACTGAACATAAATGACATTAGAGTTGCCAGATTTGACCACAAAATGCCAGTTTTATCTCTATTCGAAAAACAAAGATCTATAAAAATCACCCTTTATGAGTGACTGAACACAAAAAACAAATTCAAAAAAATAAATGTGAGTGAACGAATAATCAAAGACAATCGAAGGTACTTTACTTTAAATTGTCATTGGAATAATAACATAAATTATTGCCTTGGTTGCTGAAACTAAAGACTCGTCGTCCAAACGACCATGATTTTACGTAGGAATTTCAAAAGAGAATCGTAAAAAGTCGCAACGTGTAAATTAGGTCATAGTCAATAAGCAATAAACAAAACAAAGCAAAAACATTATTCGAAAACGGAAAAATATGAATCCCTATTTTTTTAATTTTCCTTACTTCTACAAAAAGAGCTAAAATTCCTTAATTTATCCATCGATTTTCTTTAAATAAGTTTAAGTTTTTTTAGGATTCCAAATTACACTATAGCCATTCGACAAAAATTTCATTGCACAGTGTTATTATATTTTTCTTGACTTTGGGTTTTACCTTAAATATTAAAATTACACATGGGTCAGAATATTTGATATCGACCTATATAGTTTATTTTTGGCTAAAATGTTTATAAGCATTATAATAAACATCATTTTTTTTAAAAAATAGTTTTTGTGTTTTACTAAATTTGTAACTTCAAGTGGTCATAACTTTTGTACTATGGGTATATCGAACCAATTTTCGTCATATAGGGAATTTTATTGTCCATCCAGACATGTTGATACGGCTGAAATCGGTGCATATTGTGATCCGATATTCACACGGTAGGTTAGGTTAGGTTGAATAGAGGAGAATTTTAAAACGTCTCATGTCCATGGACATACACTTAAGCCAGTGGTTCGGCCTGTTGTGCGCTCCTTATTTATGATTTTCATACCCCACGGATTACAGAAAATCGGTACTAGACACGTATTTTCCCAGTATCTTCCAGTCATATCCTCTGAGATGAGTCAAGTCTGGCAATATGTCGGAACCGAAATATCGGGATCTTGCATGTGTGAAAGCTGGGCAGTGACACAGAAAATGTTCTATCGTTTCGATGTTTTCCCTGCATGCCCTGCCGTTTTCTGTTAGTCCTATGCGAAGAAGATGTGCCTGTAAGCTTGACTGTCCCGTTAGAACAGTTATCATCTTACTAATCGCGATCTTGGCTTCAAAAGGTTTCCAATTTTCCAAGTTTGTTACTCGAAGTTATCTGCCCTTTGAAGCCAAGCTGTTTGCTCGTTCATTTCCAATCACAACGTTGTGTCCTGGTACCCAGCAAATACGCAGTTGACCATAGACTGAGTAATTGTTTATCGTTCTTTTACAGTCTAACACTGTTCTGGATTTGACCTTTTCCGATGTTATTGCTTTGATCGCCATTTGGCTATCTGTGAATATATATTGGCATATTTAGGCTTTGTGGTATTACTGAGCCAGTTAACACACTCCGTGATTGCTCGAACTTCTGCTTGAAATACTGTGTTATGGTCTGGGAGGCGGAAGTAAAGTTCGACTTCTGGTATATCAATAAAAAGTCCCAGACCCGTCCTTCCTCCTAGCCTGGACCCATCAGTGTAGCAGCTGGTTCCCACTGGCGCATGAGCAAGTGTTCCGTTTTCCCAGGAGCGTCTGTCTGGCACGAACGATTCACAGGTAGCTGTAAGCCGCACTGCAGGAATGCGATCGGAGATTTCCGTTGTTTGAATATGACCGACCAGTGTTTGTAATATCTTCTGATGGTACGACTTGTGGTCTCGGTTTATCCATTCACCCATCACTTGTAGACGTCTTGCTGTGAGGGCTGCCTCATACTTTATACGGATATCTATTGGTTGGATGTGCAGTATAGTCTCCAAGGCTCTTGTTGGTGCGGTTCTAATTGCTCCGCTTATGCCTAGACAGCACATACGTTGCACTTTTTGCAATGGTATTACGTTGTACTTTTTGTCCATTGATGTCCACCACCATACAGAGGCGTAGGTTATTATTGGTCTAATCACGTAGTCCCCATTTTGAACCTATAGCTCTTCTGCACAACGGCCAACATCTGTGGGCCTTTGTAACTCTTTCTTCAATATGATCTTTCCAGTACAGTTTTTGATCCAAGATTACTCCCAAGTATTTTATCTTTTTAGATATGGCAATATTCTTATCCAGAAAACGAGGTATGGTAAAAGGATGAATCTTCCTTTTCCTTGTAAATTGACATATTTCTGTTTTGTCTGGATTGACATTTAGTCCCCTTTGTGTGCCCAGTTATATGCTATGTTAAGTGCCTCCTCAGCTCTTCTGCATAGTTGGTTTGGATGTGTGCCCCTTAGAAGTATTATAACGTCGTCTGCATAACAGACTGGTTTAAGTCCTTCATTGGTGAGGGCTTTAAGGAGACTGTGTATCGTCGTAACCCATAGGAGAGGCGACAAAATGCCCCCCTGAGGTATACCACGATTTACCTTGTCTCTGATTTTTACGTCATATGACCCACCTATTCCTTAGCATATTGTTGATCCAGTTTATCAACGCCCGGTAGCACACGGTAAGGGAAGAAATGAAAAATTCAATTTTCAATTGCAGATATCTCGGTAACCATACGAGATAATTCTTAAGTGCAAAAAGTTTTTTTGTAGACCTCAGTCAGTAGAATACACGCAAAAAAAATAAAATAAATTTTATAAATCGGAAGATAGGCACGAGTTACACGCGCTTGAACATTTTCTTCACCCGATATGGCCAACTTTGAGGCCCTCTAGCTCCGCCCAGTCCAGGGGGCCCAAAATTAAACTTAACTTCTCTAACACTTCTCCATCTACCATGCCAACTTTGGTTAAGAAATGGTCGAATTATTTCCCTTTTAGAATTTGTACCACTGTGCAGTGTTTTGCAAAAACAGACCAAAATTGTCAGACTAGTCTTGGTATTTCGTCCATATCTTTTACAATTGAGTCTCCCAACATTTTTTACTGTTCTGGCTTTGTGCGACGAATATTCTGTGAAAATTTAAAGAAGGGGGAGACATTTTTTCTGCAAAGGTTTTTTCAAAAAAAAAACTTTCGCAAACATTTTCTTACAAAAAATGGCGCTCCTCTGGTCCTCTTTAAAACAAAGTAAACTTTGCAAAAATCGGTTCAGCCGTTCGAGACCAATTACAAATTTCGTAAAAATTACAAAAACTATTTTTTTTAATTTTTTGAAAAATTTTTTTTCTTTTTGTAACAGCTTATAAACTTTTTAGCCAAAAATAAACTACGATATTAAATATTCTGACCCATGTGTATATTAACATTTTTAAGCTCCCACACGCTGAAAAAAAATCGCTTCTGTAGTATATTGTCCCAAACATATTCGGCTTGAAACATATATATGTTTAGGGTACACTCCAAACATAAAATTTTTGATACACACAAAAATTATATATTTGGGAGGATGTTGTTAAATATAAATAAATGTTCACAACCCAATATGTGTTTATTTTGGACTATTTTTTCCGAAACAAATATTTGGTTGCATTTAAGTATTCAGAAAATAAGTTGAGTTAAATTTTTCAGTAATTCAAAGTAAATTTTTTTAGAAATTTTTCATGTCGTAAGAATAATAAATAATAATAATTGAAATCGTATAATCTTGGATCGAAATCTATTACTTGGAGGATTGAAAACTAATGATGGCTTGGAATACTCAGAAATTTTAAATTATTAATTTAAAACACAAGTTAATGCTGCATTTCGTATCATAACTGGGAGGTTGAATGCTAAACCTAAATTCGAAAAATTCAAAAAAAGTTTCGAAAATATTTTTTAAATAAAATATATTTGGAGAAATTCCTAAACAATAATTTTATTTGTTTCCAAACACATATTTTATTTGAGAAATTTAGTTTGCAAATATTATATGTTGTAACATATTAATATACGAGTTCCAAATATATTTTATTGATTTTCAAATAAAATTTATTTGCTCAGAAATATATAATATTTAAAAATTTGTGTTCCAAATATATTTTCTTTCGATTCAAACATATCAGAAAAGGCGATTTTGCCCCGTGCATTTTTAATTGCTAAATAGTCCATGTTATAATTTGCTGCCAATCCATTAAACAATTTATCGTTTTGCAAAATATTACATGCATATTATAAAGGAATTTAAGAAAAAATTTAAATTTCCAAATGGGCTTTAAATTACTAAAGAACTACAAACATAACTTAAGATTATGGTAGCGATACATTTTCCGAATACTTAAATGGAAATATTATTAGGATGGAAATAAATATTTCTTTAGAACTACATCTTTCGAAACATATAAAATTTGTGTGTACCAAATATTATACATATATCTGTAATATACTCTAAATATATATATTTTAAGCAGAATATGTTTGCGACTACATACTAGAGAATCGATTTTTTTTCAGCGTGTATAACATTAACTGCTTTCTTTTTACACTAGGTTGAATATACCCCCTCATAGGATGAGGGTATATTCATTTTGTCACTCCGTTTGTAACACCTCTAAATATTGATCTGAGACCCCATAAAGTATATATATATTCTTAATCGTCGTGAAATTCTGAGACGATTTAGCCATGTCGGGCCGTCCGTCTGTTGTAATATCGCTGCAGTCCGTAATAATAGGACTAGGTTGATCAAATTTGATAGAAATATTTCTTATGGTTGCAGGTTGTTTGGGATTGCAAATGGGCCATATCGGTCAATGTTTTGATATAGCTCCCCTATAGATGTCGCTCCAAAATACGGTTTTTGAGCCATAGATACCATATTTTTAAACCAATTTACAAGAAACTTTGCAGTTCGTATTCTATTTTGACAGGAATTCAACACAGCAAAAATTTTACACATCGGTTCATATTTTGTTATAGCCACCCTATAGAGGTCGCTCTATAATATGCGTATTTAAGCCATAAATACCATTTTTTAAGCATTTTAACTGAATCTTTGCAGTTTTTTTGTTTAATGACAGTAAACAAATTTCGATCCATCCACGTTCGCCTCTAAGGGACCATGTACAGCCCATCTGAGTTCTGTTTTAGATTAAATAGGCCCATCTCCGTCAAAATTTAGAGTCGCCTGTGAAGTGATTAGGTTAGCATGTCTTTGTCTGATAAGCAGCATCGGTTGTAATTTTGTCAAGTTACGTGGATTAGCAATATTCACGTGCTAAAATTCCTTCTCCAACTCACACAATCAACGTTTTGGTTGGGAAGGTTAAGGTCATTTACCAAATGCACATCGCCAATTGTGAATTCGTTATTGTTGGCATTTACTTTCAGCGTTTGATTCACAACGAAATACTCCTCCGGTTCAATTAAGACAAAATGGTTGTTTTTTTGCACACAGGCCTATTTCCCTTGCAATTTTCATGAATGTAGTTGTACTACCTTCATCAAGGAATGCCGTGATCCAACTATGTTGCCATTTGGACCGACTATGTTGACAGGGACAATTTTGAGCAAAGCCGATTTGTTATTCTCTGAAATACATCCACTAAATGTTGGAGGTCCTGTATTCGTTTCCGTTCTTCGCTTATGCAGTAGCTTGTGGTGAAATTTATCGCAGTTTTTTGCTCTGCACAGATCTTGCTGCTCACATTGACCTTTATGTTCGTTGGTATATTCCCATCTTCGTTTTGATTTGTGGTAGCGTCTTATCGTCCAAAAACCATAAATGTCATATCTCCCAAAATACGACATATCACCCAAAATCGATTGTCTAAGATGTCATATCGTCCAAACGCAATGTCATAAAGCCCAAAGATTTTTTGTGGGTGATATGAAATATCAATAAATGTAAAATATGGGTTGCCGGGCTTAAAGATTTTGTTTTGTATCCGCCTTGGCGAATACGTTGCATTTATCGAAACTGTGTTTGTCCTCCCAGCACAATGGACTGCTTGATTTGCCGTAGCGTCATATCGGCCAAAACCATGAATGTCATATCGCCCAAAATGCGACATATCACCCAAAATCGATTGTCTAAGATGTCATATCGGAGTATGTCCAAAGATGGCTACGGAGACCAAATTGTCTATGGTTACAATCTTTGGACCGCATAGCAGACATACACAAGAGGAGAAAATCGTTAACACCGGCTGAAGGCCGGATACACGAGGACATTTTGGTCCTCTTAGCCGTCTTTGCAGATACCCCAAACGAGAAAGTCGTAAAGTACGGCCGACGGCCGGCCACGCTGATATAATTAGGTCCGCGTAGCCGTCTTTGGACATAACCTAGAGAAGAAAAACTTAAATCCTAGCCGAAGGCAGGCCACCCAAAAACACTTTGGTCCTCGTTTCCTATTGTTAAAAATTATATATTGCCCAAAACCCACATTTTTCCACAACAACAACAAACATTGATTTTATTTGGGCCATATGACATACATTATTTTGGGCGATATGACGCTACGCCCTTGATTTCCCTCTTTGGTTCTTCAGAGTGTCAAACTTTTCCATGTTGGGATCGTTAACTTTTCGAAATAGTGAAGATCTCTCAATAATTGTGTTCGCATCTGTGCCCATTGTGCGAGGATTACAAATATGCATTAAGCGGCTCTCACCTTCTTCTCAACCAGAAAAGATCACCAGTCTCGAAGATAACTCTCGGGAAGTTTCCCAACCACCATCGATAACAACATCTGGTTATCGATGAGTCTATTATCTATGAATTCTAAAGCCGCGTCTACATTCTGAACTACGCAATTTAATTCATCAAAGTTCCCCATTTCCCGAACAGCGTAAATGCCATGTACTCTCGACATCAGTTCAAAGACGATGCTCTCTGGGCGGCCATAGATGTTGTCCAATATAGTCAATATCTACTCCGGATCTCTTGCTGACATTATAAGAATTTCTAATCGCTCTCGAGCTATGCCTTTCAGGGATTCGTCGACTGTTTGCACATCCTCTTCGCTGGTAAATCCGCAGTCTGCGCCTGATAATCTAAGTTGTGTCAAAAAATGCAGCCATACATACCATCAAACTCAAGTCTCTTGCTGCTGAGTGTTTGCCTGGCCAACATGTTGGTGATGGTTTTAGCTGATTCCGTATGCTAGTTTCCGTGGGTTGTCCAACATCATTCCAATTCAACGACATATTTTTGATGTATTTCGCCGACGCCTGAGTCTGAACCAATTTGTGCACTGGACCAGATTTCGAAGAAATAGTTTCATGAGATTTATAAGAACATATGGGGTTAGAATTTCGCATCAGTTTTGCCCTGGTACTAAGAGATTGTTTTTTAATTACCAAGGCGTCTGCTTTTGCTTGCAGCACCCTCACCTCTAGTTCCTTCAGCTTCACTTCGTCATCGAATTATTGTCTGTGACAGCTTCCCCAGTCTGAATGTAAGCTTGTCTCAACTCAACTAGCGATTTCTCTCGGTCGTAAATGTTTAATTACACCACACTGTGGTACAGGGTATTATAACTTTGTGCATTTGTTTGTAACACCCAAAAGGAGAAGAAATAGACCCATCGTTTATTATACCGATCGACTTAGAATCACTTTCTGAGTCGATTTAGCTATGTCCGTCTGTCTGTCTGTCCGTCTGTGCATGTATTCTTGTAATCAAAGTACAGGTCGCAATT
Organism: Eudasyphora cyanicolor; assembly: GCA_963930755.1. NCBI lineage: Eukaryota > Metazoa > Arthropoda > Insecta > Diptera > Muscidae > Eudasyphora > Eudasyphora cyanicolor. The sequence continues at coordinate 101,957,455 of OZ005737.1, forward strand.
ATGGTCCGATCTCGACGAAACTTTATACATATCTTTCTTTTGGCCCAAGGACGATCCCTTATTTTCAATTATAAAGAAATTTACCTTTAAAACAAGCAAATAGATCTTTGTTTCGGAAATAACATATCCAAATAAAAACCAGTAAGGAAAGGCAGAAAGTCGGGCGGGGCCGACTATATAATACCCTAACGCATCGATATCTTAAATGCGTTTTTCAGCAATTCAAAGTTCTTTTTTTTAAATTTGTTTGTAAAAATAATAAATATTAATAATTGAAACCGTATAATGTTGGATATAAATAAATTACTTGGAGGATTGACAACAAATGATGATAGAAATTTAAAACGATCGAGTTAAAACAGAAGTTAATGCTACATATGGTATCATGACTAGGAGGTATAATTCGAATTAAAGAAAAAATTAAAACTGAAATTTTAAAAAGTCAGCAAAGTTTTGAAAATCTTTTTAAATAAAATATATTTGGAGAAATTTCTAAACAATAATTTTATTCGAGGAATTTAGTTTGCAAATATATTTTATTCTAATATATTTATATATTCGTTCCAAATAAATTGTATTGGTTTTCAAATAAAATTTATTTGCTCAGAAATATAAAATATTTCAAAATTTGTGTTCCAAATATATTTTCTTTCGATTCAAACACATCAAAAAATGCAATTTTGCCCCGTGTATATACGGGACGAAAAGAAATCAGTTATTATTTAAACATTTGTGTTCCTAATGCATTTTCTTTCAATTCAAACATATCAAAAACGGTGATTTTTCCCGATTTTATTTACGATTTTTCGAATTTATTTTAGGAATTGGGGGATTCTCCTTTATACTCTCGATCTGTGATGTTAATGCGTACAAATTGCCAAAAAAAAATTAAATATATTCATATCTTAATATTTTATGGATTTATTGAGTTTCGGAATGCATTTGAAAATAGATTTTTTTAATCTTTAAAACCTTGGGCAATAAAAATTGTCTAACAATTACCTTGTCTATCCAGAAAAATTAATGAGAAAGGAGTCAGTATATATTCGGTTCTGATATACACCAATTCCTACCCTTAGAAAAAACGTCGCTTCCGTAGTACGATATAATTGCTGGAAATATATTATTTTCGGGAAAACTTTCTTGTTTTCTACACGTCGGGACAAAAATACTGTAACTTATTAAAGTATCTCGAACTCAATAGTCAAAAACAAAACTATGAAAAGTCACAACAGATCGAATAACAAAAACAAAAAACAATGATGAATGAGGCAGAGTACGGCCGAACGTTTGTTGTCGCTGTAAGAAGCGGCAATAAAAACAAATCGTGTGCCTTCCCCGCAAATTGCAGGGACACACAAAAAAAGCAAACAAGAAGTGTGGGGATGTATTAAGGTTGAGAAATACTGTCTGCAATGTTTTGGAGATATGGGACTTTGAAGTCAGTTCTCAATTATTTCATATTGAGCTGCTCTCATATTTTGAGGTTGCTTGGTAGCTTCCGAAACGATATCGTCCACCAACCAGTGACCACCCTTAATACATTTCACACATTTCTTATTCTTCTTTTTTAAAGAAGGTTCGTTTTTCAGAAAACAAAAACAACGATTTCGAACTCAATAGTCAAAAACAAAACTATGAAAAGTCACAACAGATCGAATAACAAAAACAAAAAACAATGATGAATGAGGCAGAGTACGGCCGAACGTTTGTTGTCGCTGTAAGAAGCGACAATAACAACAAATCGTGTGCCTTCCCCGCAAATTGCAGGGTCACACAAAAAAACCAAACAAGAAGTGTGGGGATGTATTAAGGTTGAGAAATACTGTCTGCAATGTTTTGGAGATATGGGACTTTGAAGTCAGTTCTCAATTATTTCATATTGAGCTGCTCTCATATTGTGCCAATTATTGACAGTGTATTTTGTCCAAGGTGCAGATGAGGTTGCTTGGTAGCTTCCGAAACGCTATCGTCCACCAACCAGTGACCACCCTTAATACATTTCACACATTTCTTATTCTTCTTTTTTAAAGAAGGTTTGTTTTTCTGCTTAACAGAAAACAAAAACAACGATCTCGAACTCAATAGTCAAAAACAAAACTATGAAAAGTCACAACAGATCGAATAACAACCAGTAAGGAAAGGCTAAAGTCGGGCGGGGCCGACTATATAATACCCTACACCACTCTCGTAATATTGAATAACTCTGATATATAAATTTTGTAATTCATGCATAAATTGTTTATATAAATTTACTTTTTGGACATTTGATACTTAAATAATACCCTGTGCCACAGTGTGGTGTAGGGTATAAAAACGATTGGATCTAACGAGCCAAATCGGATGAAACATATATATTGGAGCTATAACTAAATCTTTACCGACATTCTTCAAATTCGGCAATGTTGGTTCATGGATCAAGAAACTCTACCATTCCAAATTTCAAAACGATTGGATGTAAAATATAGTTTCTATAGAACTAAAGGGCCAAATCGGACGAAAGATATATATGGGAGCTATATCTAAATCAAACCGATTTGTTTCACGGCAGATGTTTGTAACACCTGAAAATAATACAGCTAGACCCACCTTAAAGTACTTATAATCATTAGCTGAGTCGATTTAACCATGTCCGTCCGTCTGTCCATGTAAAGTTGTTCGTCGACTACAGGTCGCAATTTCACTCCGATCGTTCTGAAATTTTGCAGTTTAGAGTATTTCGCGGCTGTTAAGATCGCTATTGAATTTGGTTGAAATCGGTTCAGATTTAGATATAGCTCCCATATATATCTTTCGTCCGATTTGGCCATTTAGTCCTATAGAAGCTGTATTTTACATCCAATCGTATTGAAATTTAGAATGGTAGAGTTTCTTGATCCATGAACCAACATTGCCGAATTTGAAGAAAATCGGTTGATATTTAGCTATAGCTCCCATATATATGTTTCGTCCGATTTGGCCCTTTAGTCCTATAGAAGCTGTATTTTACAACCGATCGTTTTGAAATTTAGAATGGTAGAGTTTATTGATCCATGAACCAACGCTACCGAATTTGAAGAAAATCGGTTAAGATTTAGCTATAGCTCCCATATACATGTTTCGTCCGATTTGGGCCTTTAGTCCTGTAGAAGCTGTATTTTACATCCAATCATTTTGAAATTTAGAATGGTAGAGTTTCTTGATCCATGAACCAACACTGCCGAATTTGAAGAAAATCGGTTAAGATTTAGCTATAGCTCCCAGATACATGTTTCGTCCGATTTGGCCCTTTAGTCCTATAAAAGCTGTATTTTACATCCAATCGTTTTGAAATTTAGAATGGTAGAGTTTCTTGATCCATCAACCAACACTGCCGAATTTGAAGAAAATCGGTTAAGATTTAGCTATAGCTCCTATATATATGTTTCATCCGATTTGGCTCTTTAGATCCAATCGTTTTCATACCCTACACCACACTGTGGTACATGGTATTATTTAAGTATAAAATGTCCCAAAAGTAAATTTATGTAAACAATTTATACATGAATTACAAAATTTATATATCAGAGTTATTCAATATTACGAGAGTGGTGTATGGGTATTATACAGTCGGCACCGCCCGACTTTAGCCTTTCCTTATTATTTAAATTTAGAATGGTAGAGTTTCTTGATCCATGAACCAACACTACCGAATTTGAAGAAAATCGGTTAAGATTTAGCTATAGCTCCCATATATATGTTTTGTCCGATTTTGCTCTTTAGTCCTGTAGGAGCTGTATTTTACATCCAATCATTTTGAAATTCAGAATGGTAGATTTTCTTGATCCATGAACCAACACTGCCGAATTTGAAGAAAATCGGTTAAGATTTAGCTTTAGCTCCCATATATATGTTTCGTCCGATTTGGCTCTTTAGTTCTGTAGAAGCTGTATTTCACATCCAATCGTTTTGAAATTTAGAATGGTAGAGTTTCTTGATCCATGAACCAACATTCCCGAATTTGAAGAAAATCGGTTAAGATTTAGCTATAGCTCCCATATATATGTTTCATCCGATTTGGCTCTTTAAATCCAATCGTTTTTATACCCTACACCACACTGTGGTACAGGGTATTATTTAAGTATGAAATGTCCCAAAAGTAAATTTATGTAAACAATTTATACATGAATTACAAAATTTATATATCAGAGTTATTCAATATTACGAGAGTGGTGTAGGGTATTATATAGTCGGCCCCGCCCGACTTTAGCCTTTCCTTACTGGTTTAAAGAAGGTTTGTTTTTCTGTTTAACAGAAAACAAAAACAACGATCTCGAAATCGGTTAAGATTTAGCTATAGCTCCCATATATATGTTTTGTCCGATTTTGCTCTTTAGTCCTGTAGGAGCTGTATTTTACATCCAATCATTTTGAAATTCAGAATGGTAGAGTTTCTTGATCCATGAACCAACACTGCCGAATTTGAAGAAAATCGGTTAAGATTTAGCTATAGTTCCCACATATATGTTTCGTCCGATTTGGCCCTTTAGTTCTATAGAAGCTGTATTTCACATCCAATCGTTTTGAAATTTAGAATGGTAGAGTTTCTTGATCCATGAACCAACATTCCCGAATTTGAAGAAAATCGGTTAAGATTTAGCTATAGCTCCCATATATATGTTTCATCCGATTTGGCTCTTTAGATCCAATCGTTTTTATACCCTACACCACACTGTGGTACAGGGTATTATTTAAGTATGAAATGTCCCAAAAGTAAATTTATGTAAACAATTTATACATGAATTACAAAATGTATATATCAGAGTTATTCAATATTACGAGAGTGGTGTAGGGTATTATATAGTCGGCCCCGCCCGACTTTAGCCTTTCCTTACTGGTTTAAAGAAGGTTTGTTTTTCTGTTTAACAGAAAACAAAAACAACGATCTCGAACTCAATAGTCAAAAACAAAACTATGTATTTCCCAATTTTTAAAATAATCTGCAACGAAACTCCAAAAAATAATGTTGATAAAATAAACATTCAAACATATTTTTTGGTTTATAAATATAAAATATTTTTCAGTCAGAATTGATTTTTGATTTCGGTTACATTCTGCCTTTTGCAAAAAATTTAATAGAAACAAATACAAAAATTGGGGCGAGCTTCAATTGCCGTGTAGAATTGACTGCAGATTCAACGTATTTCAAGCTGATCTAAGTTGATGACATACCTTATTGCCATTGAACTCTGACGATGATAGTCTATTAAAACTACAGTCAGTGTCTATTAAAACTACAGTCAATTCTACCCAGCAAATGAACAGAATCACTGTTGCCAACTCCTGGCGAAAAAAGCAGCTAGGTTGACCAAAAAATAAATTTAAAATGGATAAATTAAACAAGAAAAATGTCAAGAAAATATCTAAAGGTTCTACTCTACATTTATTTCATGTTTTTAACATAAAATGATTAGCTAAGATATAAAATGTTATCAATTTCGTCGACATAGTTCACATAAGACTTATTAGTGTCTTATCATTTTAAAAAAAATCTGGTACAACGTTGCCGTTGCAATATTTATCATGGTTAGGTAATTAGTTCATATCTGCAAGCAGAAACTACATGTTAAACATGTCCATTTGGTGCTTTGTCCACGTATGTACGTATAACTTTGCCAAATTATCCACAGTTCCTATTAATGTACACATGTTCTGCAAAAAAAGGCATAAACAAGCCTCTTGCTCGGCAGTTTCTATGGGAGTTGTTTAAAATTTAATTTATTTAAAGGGTGGTTAAATTGTAAGGGCCGATGTTGAATGTGAACCACACCTAAACGTCAAGTTTTTTTTCTGCATTTCATTCGACATTTCTCAATTTCAGACTAACTCAATTTGAACCATGGAAAGATACACAATCGAGCAACGCGTTAAAGTGATTTTTTCGGTCAATTTAAATTTGAGCAAACCGGGTCTGTAGGAGATGTGAAAACACCAGTGCATGCCCGTACTTCAGAAAATATTGTTGCTGTTCGCAATAGTGTGGCTGAAGAGCCGTCCACCTCAACTCGTCGTCGTGCCCAGCAATTGCACTTCTCACGCTCGTCGTTGATGCACATTATGCATAAAGACTTGCATTTACACGCTTACAAGGTGCAATTGACTCAAGCCTCTCGACCATTCCAAACGTCGTCAATGGTCAGAATGGTGGCAAGAAATGGCAATTTTCGAAGAAAATCATCTTCAGTGATGAGACACATTTTCACCTCAGTGGATTCGTCAATAAGCTGAATTGCCGCATTTGGGCGAATGATAATACAAGAGTGATTGTCGAAAAACCAATGCACCCAAAAAAGGGTGACTGTTGGGTGCGGTTTATCGGCTGGCGGCAGCATCGGACCGTATTTTTTCCAAAATGAGGCCGTTCAGGCAGTTTCTGTGAATGGTGTTTGCTATCGTGAGATGATAACGAACTTTTTATGGCCCGAATTGGAAGATATGGATGTGGACAATATGTGGTTTCAACAGGACGGTGCCACACAGCTAACGAAACAATGGCTCTTTTGCGCAACAAATTCAATAGCCGTGTTATCTCACGTCGTGTCGATGTCAATTGGCCGCCAAGATCATGTGATTTGATACCGTTGGACTTCTTTCTTTGGGGTTATTTAAAAGAAAAGGTGTACGTCGATAAGCCAGCAACAATTCAAGAGCTAAAGGATGAGATAATTCGGCAGATTAACGGCATAGGACCTCAATTATGCCTCAGCGCCATCGAAAATTTGGACCATCGGATGAAGGTGTGCCGCCTAGGTCGCGGCGGCCATTTGGCCGATATTTTGTTCCATACAGAATTGAACCATACCAAAGTTATTATAATAAAAAGAAATGACAATAATTTCCTAACTAATTTGTGTTTTATTCAAAATCAACATCGGCCCTTAAAATTTAACCACCCTTTATTTTCATTAAACAATTATCTAAGATATTGTTACGTTGCGTAGTTTTATTGCACCAAGAAATAAAACAAAGTTCTCACAATTACGATTCCAACAATCAGTTTATTACAAAAAATTTCTTTCCGAATTACTTTCTCTACTCTTTGAATGAAGTCACAATGATCAACTGACATAAAATCAAAATAATAATAATAATGTAGAACTTAAAACTAAATGCAGCCAGCGTAACACCACCTCCCACTTAGGCCCGTTCGTCCTGAACAGGCGCAACTCCACTTCCATAAGAAGTCAATCGTTCTAGATGTACCACCTTCATCTTTGACCAGGGTCTGTCACACTTCTGGATTCGGTATACAACGTCGTTTATTCGTTTGATGACTTTGTATGGCCCTTCCCATTGAGTTTGTAGTTTTGGGAGCACCAAATGACCCTCATGGAATCCTTCTGAATTAGCAGCGCGGTCGTATCTGGCCTTCATCTTGTTGCTGACCATTTTTATCCATTGGCGTACACATTCGTGAAGGTCGGGAAGGGCTTCCTGCATTTCATGAGCGGGGTCGTCATCTGTCCGAACGGGTTTTGGTGTGACTCCGAATATTAAATCCGCCGTGCAATTTCAACTCACTTCCAAAGACAACCTTAGCCGGTGTCTGAGATGTTGAATCATGAATTGCAGATCTATAGGCCAAAAGAAATGTTGGTATATGTTCATCCCAATCCTTTTGATTTGCATCAACTACCTTCCGCAGATATTCCTCTAGCGTGCGATTGAATCGTTCCACCATGCCATCGGATTGTGGGTGTAATGGCGTAGTTCGAGTTTTCCTAATTCCATAAGATTCACACATTTCCTTGAAAAGAGCTGATTCGAAATTCCTGCCTTGATCAGAGTGAAGTTCTGATGGGACACCATATCGACATATCCAATTGTTTACCTTTATGATAGTCCTTGCTTCCTGATTCGGTATGGAATACACCTCGGGCTACTTGCTAAAGTAGTCCATCACTACTAAGACGTAACGATTTCCGGAATCGCTGATCAGGAACGGGCCGGTCACATCCATTGCTATTCTTTCAAAAGGTGCTCCGGAATTGTATTGTCGGATACGGCCTCGATTTTTCGTGTTGGGCCCTTGGCTCTTACGCACTGATCACAACCACCAATCCAGTCAGCAACAGCCTGTTGACGCCCAACCCAGTAGAACCTTTGCTTCACCTTTTTTACTGTTTTCGTAATACCCAAGTGACCTCCACTTGGCCCATTATGAAACTCCAATAGAATTTCTTTGATCTTGGAATCTGGAACTGCAATCAGACTTCTCTCCGTTTTTCCATCTTCGCTCTCCCATTTCCGGTAAAGGCAACCATTTAATAAGAGCAATCTGTTCCACTGGGCCCAATACGATTTCATAAGTGGACCCTCGGCTGCAATCTCGTTGCGATCAGGTCTTTGCCATTCTCTATTGCCAAAATTATCTTCGCCAGAATGGGGTCATTCCTCTGTTTCTTCGCCTGATTCAATCTGCACCAGTCGAATATCGATGACATCCTCCATATTTTCAGATTTTGAACAATGTCTGCATTCAATCATGCAAGGGCGGCGCGACAGGGCATCTGCATTGCCATGATTATTTCCTTTCCTGTGTTCGATGCTGAAATTGTAGCTCTGAAGTCTTTCAGTCCAACGAGCCAACTGACCTTCCGGATTTTTAAATTGAAGCAACCATCTCAGAGCCGAATGGTAGGTCCCTTGTAGGAAGTTCTGACCATACAAATATTTGTGGAAATGTTTCACACATTCCACCATTGCCAGTAGCTCACGCCTTGTCACGCAGTAATTCCTCATCGGCATCGATAATGTGCGACTATAACACACAACCAATACCATTTGCACTAGCGTCCGTGTCCAAAACACATTTCTCACCCGGGATGGGATACGCCAGCAGAGGAGCACAATAATTCCATGAGCCCCTGAAAAGACTTATCTTATGTGTCGCTCCACTGAAACCTCTGATTTTTCTGTGTCAGCTTGTGCAGACTTGCAGCGACACCGGCGAAATTCGGGACGAATCGCCTATAGTAGGTACATAGGCCGAGAAAACTGCGTAATTCTTGTATATTTCGGGGTCGTGGTCAGTCTCTTATGTCTAGAATTTTTTTGACATCTGTAGATATTCCCTCCGCTGTGAGCATTGCGTCACAAATATTTCACTTCCTTTTGAAAAAACGAACATTTCTTTGTATTAAGTCTTAACCCGGCAGTGGACAATTGCCGGAGGACATCTCTAAGGTTTCGAAGGTGTTAGTCGAACGTTCTTCCCATAACAATTATATCGTCGAGATATACCAGGCATGACTTCCAGTAGGCCCTTCAACACTCTCTCATCAATCGTTCAAATGTAGCCGGGGCATTGCAGAGCCCAAATGGCATGACATTGAATTGGCAAAGACCACCTTTAACTCCAATCGCCGTTTTCTCGTTATCTTTCGCGGCGATCTCCACTTGCCAGTATCCACTCCGCAAATCCAATGTCGAAAACCATTTTGTACCTGCCAAAGTGTCCAGTGTATCATCGATTCTTGGCAGTGGATGACTATCTTTCTTCGTAACATCATTTAGCCTCCTATAGTCAACACAAAATCGAGTTCCGCCGTCTTTTTTCTTGACCAACACAACGGGTGAACTCCATGGACTTGAAGATGGTTCAATTACGCCATACTGTTCCATTTCTCTAACTAGATTTTGTACCTCATCTCGTTTTGCCAGAGGAACACTTCTTGGAGGCTGTTTTATGGGTCTTGCTTCTGCTGTGTCAATCTGATGCTTCACAATAGATGTTCTACCCTGACATCCATTTTTACCAGCAAAAGTAGACGCATATTCCCATACTTCTCCAGTATTTTAAGATCGTCATTGGTTGAGTCGGCAGGTGTTTGTTCCATGGCAATTATAGCCTCTACTGGCGTATATTGTGCAACAGAGGAGAATCTGTCAATGAATTTAGTTTCGTTAGACAAATTCAATTCTTGGACGGGAATAAGACCTTCCACATTACACTTTACCTATGCCCTCGCCACAATAATGTTGCGTTTCTTTGCTTCTACCGGTTCAACCAGCCACAATCTGCCGATATCACACTCTCCACCCATTAGTACCCATACCACAGTCTCTGAATTTGGCGGTATAATTTTTCGCTTAGCTGTGGACAGTTGTTTGATAGAGGTAATGTCGTCGTATCCTATATTTAACGGAATCTCCACGTTGGACCATGTCATCCCACATCTTCTCATATCCAGATTCAAACCATGGTCAATCATAAAATCGGAGCCAATTATAACCTTATCCACTATATCGGCCACAATAAATTCATAATCGACCGTTCTATTAGCAATAGTCAATTTTAGCACCCCTTCCCCTTGACAGTGGCGGGTTCTCCTGTAGCCGTGAGCAATCTAACCCCGTACAAGGGGAAAATTCCATCACATACCAAATCGTATCTGATAATTGAGCTCGATGCACCTGTATCCAAAGTCAATGTACGTTTTTGCCAACTGATGTAACCCGTGGCAGTTAAGTTGTTGTTCCTCTGCTGAAATATTGCAATCTGTTGTGAGAGCCAGCTCATGCCCCGCTGTACTAGCTCGATTTAGTTTAAAGATGATGAGGGTTTTTGGTTCTACTCTTCATTGCTGGCCGAAGGAGACGATGACCTAGTACATTTACGGCGCTCTCTGCAATCCCGAGAAATATGTCCAAATTTCCTACAGTTGAAACATTTTAATTTGGACTTATTTACTCCAGATAATGCCGCCTTCACTTCTCCTCTCATCATCTTTATTTCGTTTTTCAGTTGGTTTACTTCGGATACCATTTCATGTGACTCAACTCCGACCATGCGCAATTTGTGTACTTGTGGTCTAGATAACATTCTTGCTGTCTCCTGTGCCAAAGCAAACGCCAATGTTTCAGCAAAATTGTTTTTCTGTGCCACATATACAGCACATTTAACTTCAGGGGCACGGATGCCATTGACAAAAGTCTCAATCTTAATGCGGATAAGTAAGGAGAGTCAAACGTTCCACCTCAGTTGCAAAGTCTTGCAGTGTTTCGTTGGGTTTCTGGACTCTTCCTCTTAATTCCATTCTGTACACATCCTGCTTATACTCTCCTCCGTACTTTCGTTGCAAAGCAGAAATTACTTCTTCATAGTTCTGTCTAGAAGCAATAGGGATGCTTTGCAAAACTTCTGCGGCAACTCCCTTCAGTGATAGAATTAGTTCTATTGCTTTATCGTCGTTGTTCCACAAATTCCTACTAGCATCCATTTCGAACTGGAATTTGAATATTTCAAATGGAGTCGATCCAAGTTGGAGTTTTCTTCTTAATCGTGTTCTCAGAAACAACTTGCACCGGTCCACCACTAATTTTCAAATCACCTATTTTATTTTCCAGGTCCAGGAAACTCTCGTCGTGGGACACAATTTTTCGATCCAATTATTTCATCTGAATCTCGACATGGTCCACACTTTTGTTGATGACTTCAGAAATTTCTTCCAATTTAACGTTCGTTGCAGCTGTGTTTTCCTGCATTATTCTGGAATTGGCATCCAATTTCTCATTCATCACTCTGGATGTCTCTTGAAATGTCTCCTCAATTTTATTCATAAAACCAACAAGCATTGCCTTGAAATCCATACCACTTGCCTCCTCTGCGGATACATCGTTCTCATCTGTATTTTCGAAATCAAACGTTTCAATATCGATACTACGCTGGTGAAAATTCTCCATGAGACGTCTCTGCAGTTCCGCATTGTTCAACCTTCAGCTCGCTAATCTTCATTGTTGGCAATTATTCCGTAATTCCACTTCTGACACCAGTTGTTACATTGCGTGGTTTTATTGCACCAATAAATAAAACAAAGTTCTCACAATTACGATTCCAACAATCAGTTTATTACAAAAATTTTCTTTCCGAATTACTTTCTCTACTCTTTGAATGAAATCACAATGTCAACTGACATAAAATCAAAATAATAATAATAATGTAGAACTTAAAACTAAACGCAGCCAGGGTAACAATATTTTTTGTTGCAGCGAAATATTGTGGATCGTACAATTTTGCCATAGTACTATATTTTCAATAAATGCAGTACTTTTTTGCTTTCTTAGATATTTTGGTATCAAATCCTTAACAATGATGACAACTGATTAGAGATGAAAAGTAGAAAGCTAACAGATTTTTCTACTAACCGCTACTTAAAGCGTACCTTACACAAGTCAGTTTTATCCTACAACATGTGTGATCCATTGTGATCCAATGATGTGTCTTCATGCATGTTGGACAAAAATCAAAACGATTTTGATATTTTCATGTTGGCTCATGCAAATGCACAGCAGGGACGAAAAATTCAATTTATCAAAAGGTACTAAAATTTTACATTTTAAACTGAAAAGGTTTTTTTTAATAAATTCATTTAATTGAAATAAAATGAAATTGTTGACTTTTTCTTGGATACATTTTATATTAAATAAATTTGCTCCATAACTATAAAAAACTTATATAATAGGGCATCTTTAAATAGACATTCCACTTATAGCAATTCCATAAAATCATTTCATAGAATAATGAAATTGTCAAATGCTAGTCCATTCTGAAAGAAAACTTCAAATGGTTGAAAGCGGTTCTTAAAAATTACAATAACATCTTTAAAATGCATGTTCCTCTGATTTGGAAACTAAACCCATTTTCAGAAAATTCATCAATGAAAAATATATAATAAGATTATTTAAACATTAAAAACTTTATACGCATAAAAATTTACTTTCATAGAAAACGTACGTGGTTTTAGGAACGTTTTAGGAAATGAAATTTCGATTCATTCATATTTAATTCAAAATAAGCGTTTATAAAGGGTGTCTCATGAAAAAGTTGCGTTTTAAAATCCTATTAATATTATAAAATCGATGGTTTGTTTGTTCCATCATCACGACTTAATGGCTGAACCGATTCTCTTGAAACTTTGTGGACAGATATACTAATGCCTGGGAATAGGCTACTTTGATTTTCAATTTTCTGCCAAGTGATTTTCGACCACTTGATCGCTGAGGCCCCAGGAATTTGTATACCACTGGCTACTCACGTAGCCATTTTTAGGCCTGTGGTCAGTTATAGCGCTATCAAAAACTGGAGTTTTGTTTTAGTTCGTTCTGAAGCCTCTTATAAGTTTCAAAGTTAAAACTTAGTAAATAGTAAGTACTATAGTTAAAGTTAAAACTTAGTAAATAGTAAGTACTATAAACCAAAAATATATGTATGCACGAAAAATAATGTTGAATTATCTGACTGTGGTCAGTGTAGCAGTGACAAAAAGAATTTTTATTATTTTAAAGATTTTAAAAGTTCCTTAAGAGATAAGAATATAAAAATGTATATGCAAATACTGACCTCAAAGGAAATGCGAACACAATTACTCGATGTCCAGTCTGAGGTCAAAGTTTCTAAACCCTTTTCAAAATATATCGCTCACCACTTAATGTGGTAACATATATAACGTTATCAATTCGGTCAAACCTTAGACTGTGGTCAGTGTAGCAGTCACCAAAGCAATTGTCACTCTTTCTGTATTTTAAAAGTCCTTAAAGGGAATGATACTACTAATCTATGTATATCACAGCAAAATTTCCCCTTTACCAAATTACCTGACAGGTAAGCTAAATTCAAAACTAGTAACAGTAACAAAAGTAAGCGTGGACGTAAAGTAGTACTTTTATGAGTGTGTTTGTTTGGTGATAGAGGATATTTCCGAGCTGCTATTGTTTGTTCACCACCATCAGTGCTGGAATGAGTTGAGAAAGTAGAATAGATTAAAATTGGGTAAAGCGTAAAATTGGGAAGAGCGTAAAATTTGGAAGAGTGTAACATTGGAAAGAGAGTAATTATCGATTGCTGTCGTCATATGCCGAAAATGTCATTTGCCGGAGGTAGTCAATCCAACTCGCGACCTCATGGTTTCTTAGCTTAGCAGCATAACCACTGACCTACCTCGCGATTCATCGGAAGGTCGCTTAATAATAATTACGTAATCAAGTATGTCATTATTTGTTGACTGAATGTAATGCAGAGGGTAATAAGATGTCATTACTAGGTAATGCAAGTGGTAATGACATGTACTTACCAAGATTTTGCTGGGATATACTGATCTCAAATCGATGCGATTGTACACCAACCCAGCAAAAACTTGGTAAGTACATGACATTAACACTTGCAATACCAAGTAATGACATATCCTTACACTCTGATTTACCTTTAGTCAACAAATAATGACTTACTTATATTGACATAAATAAGTACTTATTTGTAACTTAATTAAATTGGATATACTTACAGTAAAATATGCGACAACACCAGTTTTTAATATTTGATTTAGAAATTTAGTAACATTCTGAGCAAAAAAGAATATTTTGTCATATATAATTATTAGAAAGCGGAAATATATGCAATCTTTATTTGTCATCCGAACAAGTTCATATTTTCGTATTAGGTGTATTTTTGGATTTTAAATTCGATGCAATCTGCATATTTCATATATGCATTTTTATATGCAAAATTGATGCAAGGGAATATGCAAAATATGATGTGCATATCGCACCTCTTCCACAAAAGGTAACAACTCAAAATGAAAATAATTTCACTAAAGCCCAAAAAATATTTCCGTAAATACTAATTTCAAAAAATTAATATTAACGGATGCTGTTAATGGCATCTACTGAAATTTTCTATACCCTACACCACACTGTGGTACAGGGTATTATAAGTTTGTTTCACGGCAGATGTTTGTAACACCTGAAAACAACACAGCTAGACCCACCTTAAAGTATACCGATCAACTCAGAATCATTAGCTGAGTCGATTTAACCATGTCCGTCCGTCCGTCTGTCCATGTAAAGTTGTTCGTCGACTACAGGTCGCAATTTCACTCCGATCGTTCTGAAATTTTGCAGTTTAGAGTATTTCGCAGCTGTTAAGATCGCTATTGAATTTGGTTGAAATCGGTTCAGATTTAGCTATAGCTCCCATATATATGTTTCGTCCGATTTGGCCCTTTAGTCCTATAAAACCTGTATTTTACATCCAATCGTTTTGAAATTTAGAATGGTAGAGTTTCTTGATCCATGAACCAACATTGCCGAATTTGAAGAATGTCGGTAAAGATTTAGTTATAGCTCCCATATATATGTTTCATCCGATTTGGCTTTTTAGATCCAATCGTTTTTATACCCTACACCACACTGTGGTACAGGGTATTATTTAAGTATCAAATGTCCCAAAAGTAAATTTATGTAAACAATTTATGCATGAATTACAAAATTTATATATCAGAGTTATTCAATATTACGAGAGTGGTGTAGGGTATTATATAGTCGGCCCCGCCCGACTTTAGCCTTTCCTTACTGGTTTTAATTTTGAGTTGTTACCCATTTGTTTAACAGGTGCGATATGTCGAATAAAAAATGCATATGCAAATAAAAAATTTCATATGCAACTAAAAAAATTGCATATGCAAATAATATGCATCGGCAAATTTGAGAAAATTAACTAACTTTTTAAACATAATTTTATATAAGGACAAGAACTACCCTCGCACCAAATTTCAAGATTAAATCTTCATCCGTTTGTCTGTGACGCCCATTTATAATTAAGGTAACCATGTACAGATTTTAGGCGATTAAAATTAAAAAAAATGTTGAAAATCTTTTTTAGAAAAATAATAGGCGGTACAAAGTGGAACAACAGCAAATGATCGAATTTGCGGCGACCATAACAGTGTTTGCATATTTTTTGCATATGCACGATATATGCAAATATGCGGTTTTCATAAAATATGCAAAAATAAATAGGTGTATATTTAATTATTTCTTGTCGAAAAATTTGTGTGTTATAATTATAATAATTATATATGATATATATACGTTTATGAAAATCATTATTGGTAAGGTGTTATTCAGCCCCTTATTAATATGACAATAATAACGTCGTAAGCGTGGGGTAAGTAGTTATTTGTTAACTCTTTATATGTTTGCGTGGAAGTACTTTCCTTAATCTGAAGGGTGGCTAAATGGTGAGTCATTATTTCTTTTGAATTTGATTTACCCGCCAGGTTACCTGGTAATGAGAGTTTTTGCTGGGAAGCGACTTTTGACCGTTGCGGCTCATATAACAGGTAGAAAGCTAGAAATTTTGCTTATGTATAGACTCGGGTGTGGTATAATCTACGGACTATTCACATAGCCGTTTTTTGGCCAATGGTCAGTTCTCGCGCTATCAAAATCTTTAATATAATTTGCATACTTTAGAAGCGTCTTAAATTATACAAAGATAAAATAATATGTAGTACTATACACAGGAAAAACAATTTTGAATTCTAAGATTGTGGTCAGTAGTGACCTAAGAAATTTTCATTCGTCCATTGCATTTCAAAATTCTTTAAAATTTGTTTCATTCTTCCAATAAAAATCCCATAAAGATCTGTTGACATACACATATATGTGCATAAAGCGATCTTCAAGGAAATGCGTCGTCCGGCCTGAGGAGCAGAGGCACACAAAAACCAAATATTTAACAAAGATGTAGCTAATTTTTTAGTTTGGTCAAAATGTATGCACGTGATCAGATTTTGAATTATGTGATATGATTTCTATTATCATGACTAAACAAAATATCTGGATATTTGAAACATACATAGCATATTCAGCATTACTGACCCCAAAAAAAGTATTAATTTGAAAGTTAGCATACATATCGTACAATTAAGGGCGAGGCTAGAATATGCTTTCATATTTACAGGATTTATTACTGTGGTCAGTGAATTAGGGACCAAAACAATTTTCAATCTTTCAAGAGTCATTTAGCAGCTAAGTATCTATAAATTAATGTCTATATACTGATCTTCAAGGAGATGAGAAATCAAATATTTTATGTCCAGCATGAGGTCAAATCAATACAGCAACTAAACCCAGGAAGGAAAGACAGAAAGTCGGGCAGGGACTAAGAAAACTTCCTCTGCCGAATTTCGGTTTATACAGCGCTTACGTATCAAATCGGGTGAGACATATACATATATGGGGGCTATATCTAAATCCGAACTGAATTTTCCCGAATTTGGTAGTTTTCATTCATGTAATTTCGCCGAATTTCGTACTTATGTAAAATACGGTTTATACAGCGCTTACATGTCAAATGAAGTGAAACACATACAGGGTTTTCCAACAAGAGGTGTTATTTTGGTATTCAAAGAAAAATTTAATTTTTTGAGATAAATGATCGGATGTTTATTTCATAATAAAGAGGAAGGTATGACGTTAATAATGAAAAACAACATCAGCCAAATGACCACCACGACCACGCTTACAGGACCATATCCTTGTCATGAATTTTCCATAACCAAATCGCAAAGTGACTGCCCTATGTCCTCGATAGCCTCAAGAATTCTATCTTTGAGGTCTTGGAGCGACGCTGGGCGTTTGGCGTAGACCTTATCTTTCACGTGGCCCCAAAGGAAGAAGTCGCAAGGTATTAAATCACAAGATCTCGGTGTCCAATTGTGATCAGCTCTTCGAGGGATAACACGGTCCGGAAACTTTTCCCGTAACAGAGCACTGGTTTCGATGCTTGTGTGGCACGTAGCGCCGTCTTGTTGAAAGTAAACGTTGTTCAGATCAATGCCATCCAACTCCGACCATAAAAATGCATTAATCATCTCTCGATAGCGCAATCCATTCACCGTAACTGTTGATCCAACCTCATTTTCGAAAAAGTAAGGTCCCGGACCAAACACCCCGCCGGACCAAACACCGAACCAAACAGTCACACGTTGAGGATGGAGAGGCTTCTCAACAATAACTCTTGGGTTTTCCGAGCCCCAGATGCGACAATTTTGCTTGTTGACGTAGCCACCGAGGCGGAAATGGGCCCCATCAGTCAAGATGATTTTTCGATGGAATTCCGGATTTCACCATTTCAAATATTCACCATTTTTGTAGTGAATTTTAATAATTTCAGTGCGTCATTTTTAGTAATGGCGTAGTGTCTACTTGTCAAATGTCAAAGAATAAAAGCTTGAAAAGTGACAGCTACCGAAATACCGGGTGATTCAAAATAACACCTCTTGTTGAAAAACCCTTTATATGGAGTAGAGTGGTTCAAAATTTTTTGTTTTTCAGATTGGCCACCCCGTAAATTTGTAACGTGTATCCATAGCAATACCATTGTATAATTTCAGTTGGCCAAGTTTAACGGAAGAGGGTGCTTAATCGAGTGCTATTTTTGAAATTTTTGAGAAAAATTCTTGATTTTTATTTTTAAATGATTTTATCTGACTCTCCTTGTCTGTTTGTTATTATGTTTTTACCGGATTCTTGTAGTCGAATTTTCATGCATTGTTCAATCATTTTTTACACGATTTGATTTTTTCAGCTGTTAACCTAGTAATGGTGTTGTTATTTATTTGCAATAGACAGAAAGTAAATGAAACATATGGTCTCAGACCAAAATAATTTGTGACTGTATAACAAAAGCACAGACCAACAATAAATAACAACAACACATACAAACACATGAGGTACGATGTCGTCGGCATTAGCCGTTGACAAAACTACATTTGTTTGTTTCCAAGCAAAAAACAAAAATGTATTGGTATGAGAGTTTTACTATGTTGACTTAGTTCGGCAAAATACGGGTTTGGTTAGCAGTTCTTGTTAAATTCAATTTACTGCTTCCATAAGTATTTCAGCTGATTTAAGTTGAGTATTTCAGCTGATTTAAGTTAAAGACTATTGCTACTGAATTCTGAAGATGATAGAGTGGTGTCTATCGAAACTGCAGTCAATTCTACCAAGCAATTAAAACTCTCTACCAATTTTTGTATTTGTTTCTATTACTTTTTTGCAATAGACAGAAAGTAAATGAAACATATGGTCTCAAACCAAAATAAATTCTGATTGAATAACAAAAGCATATTTTCAAAATTTGTTTGATATTCTTGTTTTATTACAGGTCAGACTCTGTAAATCAGAGCAATAAAATGAGTTCATCAACTAGAAAAAAAACGATATTTTTCTACTTGGATGTCGGGATCTTGAGTCATTGGTAAGGATTAACCAACTTCCAATTCTTCGGCAAGATCTACTTCGTTAGCACCACACATTAACTAAATCAAGGAATGTGAAAGATTCTGCGCATATGCTAATTCAAGAAGTCATAGAAGTGTGGAGCATATCTGGTATTCCAACCAGGCAACCAAATCACTGCGTTGAAAAACTTATAAAAATTCATAAGAACTGGCTGCTTTAATAGAAAAATAAATCAAGAGATTCGCAAGCACAGAAAAATAGAGAGCATTTGTTTACAGAAGAGCTAGACAAACTTTCGATATCGCCCATGCAAACGCTATGAATTCCATCAAAATTGCAGAAGATGACATGTAAGCGCTGTAAAAACTTTATTTTATATCCGATCAGTATGAAATTCGGCAGAAAGAGGTTTCTTTTTATATGAATGAACACTGTTAAATTTGGAAGAAATCGGTTCAGATTTAGATATAACCCCCATATATACGTTATCCTTCAAATTGGTAGTTGCACTCGAAGTGCTACTGCAGCTTAGATCAAGTTCTATTTCTTGACTTGACACTACTGAAATTTGTGCATTATGTTTAGCTTAATTTTTTCTTAATTCTTCAGCTCTTTGTTTTCGTATGAGAGAACGTTCTTTGGTTTCTTCTAGCTTCTTGTCAATCGATGTCATGATCATCTTACGCTCACTTCTTTGATTTATAAGAAACTCTCTCTGCCGAATTTCGCACTGATCGGATTTCAAATACGGGTTCTACAGCGCTTACATGTAAAATCGGGTGTAACATATATATTGGGACTATGTTTAAATCTTAACCGATTTTCCCCGAATGTGTGCAGTGTTCATTCATGTAATAAGAGAACTCTCGCTGCCAAATTTCGTACTGATCTGACATAAAATACAGGTTCTGGAACGCATACATGTCAAATCGGGGGTAACATATATATGGGGCTATATCTATCGTCCTTGGGCCAAAAAAGAGCACAGTGCTACATTTTATCACAATCGGACCATAAATACGACCTACACTTTGATTACACGAATACATGGACAGACAGACGGACATGGCTAAATCGACTCAGAAAGTGATTCCAAGTCGATCCGTATAATAAACGATAGGTCTATCTCGTCTCCTTTTGGGCGTTACAAACAAATGCACAGAGTCATAATACCCTGTATCACAGTGTGGTGTAGGGTATAATGATTAAATCGAAACATGGAATCGAAGACCTCTGAGAGGTCTTGTAAAGAAATTTTGCACTTATATAGTTAAGAGTGTGGCTGGAATAATATCCTATCCAGATTAACGAAAGTTGAGCAGTTGGAATCAAAATATGATAATTTTTTCTGACGATTGGAGCTAAAATCCTATCTATCTACGAGTGTATATATAAAGAACAATGTGTGTTTGTTTGTTTGTTTGTACCGTATAGGCGACTAAACGGCTGGACCGATCTTCTTGAAAATTGTACAGAATGTACATGTGTAGGGTAGTTGAATTTTCGATATATCAAGTGGGCGTGGACCCGCCCATACGGGTCAAATATTGATATTGAGAAAATAAATAATAAATTTTTGAAATCGTCAACACAAAAATCTACCAGCAACGTACAGCTTTTGAGTTTTTTTATGACGAAGGACATGTTTCGGGGATAGATATGTATTAATTGATACGCTCAAATGATTTTTGGGGTTCCTCACAGTGAACTTAAAACAGGGTTACCATACGTCCTCCTTTGGGAGGACATGTCCTCCTTTTTAACCAGAGTCCTCCCGTCCTCCCTCCTTTTTCAAAAATGATGGATTTGGCCTCCTTTTGTTACAAATTGAAATTTTTCACAAACAGTAAACCTCCACATGAATTATACTCGCAACTGCTCTTAGTACAAAGTTAGTACTACAAGGTGGCGCAAAAGTAACCTTTCGATGTTTTTTGGCTTTAATTTAAAAAAAATGAAAAACTTTGATTCTTCTTGTGGATTATTTTTATTTGGTCTTTTAATTTTTTTTACATCAAGTCGAGAATATGATGTCATGTAAATGGCCGCCGCCACAGTTGATTGTCATTTGAGCCCTTTTTATGGCATTTTCCATCACTTTGGCCAAAACTTCCGGCGATAGGTCCTCACATTCTTGACGGATATTGTCTTTAAGAGCTGCAAGAGTCTGAGGCTTGTTGACATAAACCCGCGACTTCAAAAAGCCCCACAAAAAGAAGTCTGGAGCGGTCAAATCAGGCGATCTTGCTGGCCAGTGCAAATCGCCAAAACGGGAGATTAGGCGCCCGGGAAATGCATCCTTCAGCATATCGGTTGTGGCACGTGCAGTGTGTGCCGTTGCACCGTCCTGTTGGAACCACGTGTTTTCCAATCCCAATTCATCAAGTTGCTCTGTAGCGCTCACCATTCACAGTAACCGTTTGGCCCGCGACGTCTTCGAAGAAAAAAGGTCCGATGACTCCTCCAGCGAAAACAGCACACCATACAGTGACTTTGAGCGGGTGTAATGGCTCTTCGTGGGTTACACGCGGATTTTCAGTGCCCCAGAGGCGTAAATTTTGCTTATTTACGTACCCGCTAAGATGGAAATGGGCCTCATCACTCATGATTATTTTTGATGAAAAATCATCTTCCTCTTGGTGGTGATTAAGGATGGCTTGAGCGTATGTTAGACGCGATTGGCGGTCAGCAGCTAACAGCTGATGCACCGTCTGGACTTTGTACGGAAACATCTTCAAATCTTGTACCAAAATTCGCTGTAGAGACCGTCGACTGATACCCATTTGCGTGGCACGTCGTCTGGTCGATGTCGACGGCGCTTCCATGACATCCTCGGCTACAGCAGCAATATTCTCTGCAGAACGGCTACTCCGGGGTCTGCCACGCCTGGCAGCATCTCGTGTTGTGCCAATCTCTTCGAGGCGAGCGGCTAAACGTCGCAGTGTTTCACCAGTAGGCGTTGGACGGCCAGGAAATCTGCGACGAAATTCACGTTGTGCCAAAGTCACCACCGATTATTGGTCAAATAAATAGTCAGCAATATTCCGCGTTCTGGAGCAGTATAGCGTAACATTGTTTATTAACGTGTATTTCGCATGTGTTTACTACACAAATGTCAAAACAGAACTGACATTAGGGGCCAATCGCAAAATTTATAGCATTTTCTGATAGGAGGATTACTTTTGCGCCACCTTGTACAATAATTGAGCTCGATGACTGAAATTTGGTACAGATACTTCTTATAGCTGCACGTAACTTAGGATTGAAAATGAGAAATATCGATCAATTTTTAGCATCTTCTATCCGATTTGACTTATTAACGTCATAGAGACTGCAAATTTCAACTGGTCGAACTGAAATTGGTAATTTGGGAGTATGTACAGGGTGGCTGATATGTATTGCAACCAACTTCATGTTGCTATCATTTCTAAACCGCTAGTCTGATAGCTGACAGATTTATTTCAGTGACAGTTCATTTTATTGTTTACAAGCTTACAAAAGCATTTTGATCTATTGCATTCAGAAAAAAAGTTATTCGTGATGGAATTCAAGCGTGATAGTGTGATTGCTTTATATTTGGTGGAAAAACACAAGTGACTATCGTTAGAGTCCTCCAGCATTTAAATGTGAATAAATCTTTTGTTTCTCGTACCATTGCTCGTTACCGTGATACTGCCAGTGTTGCATCGCGTCCAAAAAGTGGACGAAAAAAAACGGTAACAACACCAGAAATGATCCGAGAAGTGAAGGCCAGATTTGATCGAAATCCACGCCGTAGTGGTAGAAAAATTGCTCGTGAGCTGAACATATCGCGAGAACGGATACAACACATATTAAAAAATGAGCTTGGACTAAAGCCATTGAAGTTCCAAAAAGTGCAAGAGATCACCGATGCACAAAAAAAGTTAGACTGGAAAGAGCCAAGGAGTTGCTTCGCTTGGTACGAAAGTGGCCAGTTACCGAATTTGGTTTTCTCCGATGAGAAGCCATTCCAAATTGAGCAGTTTGTGAACAAAGAAAATAATCGGGGTTTACTTGCCAAAGGGCAAGTAAAAAAATATAGCGCTTTACTTTGTTGCATTACATATCAGCCACCCTGTATATCCAGAACCCTTCAGACGAACAATGGTCATCATAGGTCCATGTTTTGATATAGCCCCCACATAAAGGTACCTCAAGATTTTACTTAACGTAAGAAACTCAACAAATTTGAAAGAATCAAAAAACTGTTGACATGCAATCTATGGTGTAGGGTATGAAAAATTCGGCTTGTCAGATCTTAACGCCGCTTCACTTATATATTATAATTAACACCTAAAAATACTGGAGCTAGACCCACTTTAAAGTACACCGATTGTCTATCAGTCTATTTAAAATTGTTCCGCACTTTCATTCCGATCTTGCTGAAATTTGACAATAAGGGCTTTTTCATACCTGGGAAGAAATCGGTCAAAGTCGGTTCAGATTTAGATATAGGCCCTATATAAATTTTCTTTCTGAATTGGCCTTTTAGCGCCACAGAAGCTTTTTCATATCCAATCATTCTGAAATCTAGCAGGATGGAGTTTTTTGATCCAAGGGCCCACATTGTCGAATTTGGTGTAAATCGGCTCAGATTTAAATGTACAAACAAGTACAAACCTTGCCAAATTTGAAGAAAATTTGTTCGGATTCAGATATAGTCCTCCGAATTGTCATCTAAGCGCTATCAAATACAAATTGTTGTACAAAGCATTATCGTAGGAAATTGTATTTTTTAAATGTCCTCCGAAAGTTTCGAACTCTCTTTGTAAATGTTACAAATGTCCTCCTTTTCTGACACAAAAGTCCTCCTTTCCGAAAAAGGTTATGGTAACCCTGATTTAAAATGAATTTTGTTGGCGGATCTCACATTCTTGAACGACATTAATAAATTAATTTGGCGGAAACATATCTCATACATATTAATTTCTTACGTTTGAAAAGAGTCTTCTCTTTTGTTTTGTCATATTTTATTTATTTCTTTACGTCATGAAAGCCACGAGCTTTAACTTATTGGGACGAAGTTTGACAAAATGCATGTTATCATTCACGTCAACAAGGTCCTGTGTAAATCCATTGTTTTATACAGCCCCCATACGAAGGTTGCATTAGATTCAACTTCTTGACGCATTAAAAATCACTAGTACAAACCGATTAGACTGAATTTTGACAATTTAACATTTTCTAGAACAACTCAAAGGGAGGTTGATATTTGGTTATTTGTGTTAACTTTTACCCATAATCATTCATACGAGTCAATATTTGGTCAATATTTTGGTATAGCTCCCACGCTATGTGACTTTTTAGCGTGTTAAAAACCACAAATACCAATCGATTGGGCTAAAATTCGGCAATTAGTATTTTATTATACCCAGAACCATTTCAAGGAGCAAGTGACCCCAGTGGACCATACATCGGCATAATCCCATACAGCGAGATGAGATATTTTGTAACTGATTTTTATTTTATAAAGATAAATGAGAGAGATAAATGATCCCGAAGAAATTATAAAAAATCTTTTATATAATAACAATTTGTGAAGTTTCCATACTTTTTTCATATCGTAAAAAATCGTCATTTCGGGGCAAAAATCGTCAATTCGTCATGTCATATTTGTGGACTCTGAAAATCGTCAAAATGACGATAAATCCTCATTTATGGCAACAAATGGCCGGGATCGGACCAATGGGCCCACCATATAAGTCAAATTTTTGAGTTGAGATATCTTGCACAATTTGTTGGCGAGAGTGCTGTAATTTTGTACATATGTACAACATAGGAAACACAAAATACAAGTCCTTGGAAGAGTACCTGTGTTAGCGCAGAAAAGGTTATAGTTCACATGGTTTAATCCATTAACCATTTTGCTAGTTGTCCATGGTTCCTGGATCAAAACAATGTGAACCCTGCCTTTATTTACGATGCCCATCAGAGTGTTGGATGATGTCTCGCTCCGGTTGAGGTTTATCTGGATGACCTCAATCATTGTCTTTCCAGTAAAAGTTTCATTTGGGAGTCTATCCTATCTGGTGGCACTCCCTCATTATTTGGTAGTAGGTCATTCTCCTCCTTTCGATCACTACCTATTACACCATCTTCCAGTAGACAATTTTGGGAGGCGGTGTTATTTTTTGTCGCTCCCTCATTGTTTTGGATCGTTTTGTGGCTCTTTTTCTTTGGATCACCACCTTCTTATTGACTACATCCACATCAGTTTTTGGCAGTGTCTTACTTGTCTCCATTCGTTCACTACCAGTGTTTGCCTCTTCAGACAGTATATTTGGACTCGATTCATCTGTACTGCCAATCGGGACCTTTCCAATTTTGGAAAAGACTGTCCAGATCTAAAAGTACGCCATGCCCTTTGCCATGACAAGATTGTTTTTGGATTCTGGGTCTATGCCCAACACGAGGAGAGGACCCTCGGTATCATCCTTGCTAAAGAAGACTTCCCACTTTCTCACGGATAGTTTTGAATTATGTTTGCCAATGATGTCGAGTATGTACTCTGATGAGAACTTACTGGGACATCCCTTAACATATAGGGTCGTTTTTATGAGTTCAGGAATGTCGCTTTTCGTTACCAATTTTAGCTTTGCGCCGTCCCAAGGTGAGGGAAAGCTATCCACAAGTTTTACGAGGACACCAGCGCAGCGTTGTGATGCCAGCCTTAGCATCAAAACACCCCTCTCAAATTTGCAACTCATTACTTCGATTGGTGGTTCATACTTAGATTCGAGGACGTACTCCGCTACTCTCGTATAGACCAAATCTTTGAAGTTACGCTTTTGTTCTTCGGGGATTCTGCCAGATGCACTACTGCTATCAATTATGGCACAGCATAGATCGTCTCGAAAATGTTATTTAGCAATATTAGAATAAGATGGTGGCTTCTTTCCCTTCTTTATGGCCAATTGATTTTTCCGTGTCTGTAGTCGTTTTGTTTAAAGCCTCATCCTTAACGGATGATTTGGTTGACTTAACCTCGTTACTGGATCAACTTTACCGCCCACGGTCGAAGGACCCCGATTAGAGACTTCCTTTCGTGTGGTTACGTTAGGCTTCTCCGAATTACTGGGAGACGGCGAGCTCTTTATCTTCTTAGTCACTTTTGACAGCGCTATGTTCTTCGGGAGACCTGACTCTTTTAGTGGCCTCCATGTTTGTGTTGAAGGTATACTCTTCAGGTTCATGATAGGTTCTGTCGGTTCAACTTATTCAGTATCCTTCTTTGTGCCCCTGACAGTCTCTTTGAGTTAGCAACAATAGTGATATTGTATTCATTTGATGATTCAGAGTCAGAGTCGCCACTGGCTTTTAAAAGCTGGGGTTGCTTAGAGCCCCAGCTGGGTTCTGCATCATCTGTCTTCTCTTTTGTTTTGCCTGCGGCTAGATGTGCTCTTGTTGCATTTTCGACAACGGGACCCAAGGCACCAAAGCTCGTAGAAGTTGCATGCTCACGATTGTTCGATAACGACGACAAATGACTCGTGAGTGAATCAACGCTTGTCGCCGGCACTGGGTTTTGCGTCCCCTGCGCCGTAATCTCCTTCGTCTTTTTTGGTTTAATCATAAATTGGTTGGGGGAGACACCCCCATAGCCAGTCTTAGCCCGTATAAGGTACGTCGATATATGCCTTCCAGACTAAGCTCAGAAAATTATGTCCAGAGACCGATGCATCCAATTCAACCTACGGTTTAAAAACAACAAACCAAGTGGTTGGATAGTAGGTAGGTGAATAAGTATTGCGTAATAGGTTAAAAACTATCCGCTCTGCGATAACACGTCCGTTCGCTATGACTGGCGGCGACTGCATTTTGGTTTAAAAATGGGAGTGATCGGGCGTGGCCCATTTCTCGCTAATTTTCAAATTTTGAAATTGAGATATCTTGAAAATATTGTTAGGGATAGTGCTGTAATTTTGTACATATATATCTGGTGGTAGTCTACGTGATTGTTTCAAAAATAGCCGGGATCGGACCAATGGGCGTGGCCCCGCCCATATAAGCAATCTTTTGAAATTGATGTATCTTGCACAATCTGTTTGCGAGAATGCTGTAATTTTGTGTATATGTGTTACATGGGCGTGGCCCCGCCCATATTACCCAAATTTGAGCTATCATGCACAATTTAGTAGTGATAGTATTGTAATTCTGTTTATATGTATCTGGTTGCAGTCTACGTGATTAGTTAAAAAATGGGCGTGATCAGACTAATGGGCGTGGCCCCGCCCATGTAAGCCACATTTTAAAATTGAGATATCTTGCACAATTTGTAAGCGAGAGTGCTTTTTTTATGTATTTGGTGGCAGGATTCGTGATTGGTTCAAAAATGGACGGGATCGGAAATCTCAATCTGGGGCAACGAAGTGGACCGGGTCCAGCTAGTATTTTATATAAAATCGACATTCTAATGTCCAGGTTGTACCCAATGCAGTGGCGATAAAAAAATTCGTACCGTTAGAGTTTTTGAGAGCCTCTGGTATTATTTTCAGGAGTTTGATAGACTTTCAAGTAGTCTGATCGTGAATATTAAACCAATTATTTATGATCGGGGTGTAATCAAACATACTAAGCTAATGGTGAACCAAAGATTTTAAATACATGCTTTTACATAAATTTTGCTATAGCCAACATTTTTTTTACTTTTTGGGTCCTTATTTTTTATTGAAAACCAAAAATAATACTAATGTTTGGATCACAGTTTTAAAAGACAAGCCGGGCATCGCCAGGTATTTAAATGCTTATTACAATGCACACCGGTCCCAAATTCAATTTTTGTGGCATAAATTCAAAAAATAAACTTTAGAAATTACCAGAAGTATATATATATTCGAAAAGGCAACCCTATAGCGGACCTAGATAATTTTTTTTAACTCAAGTGGCAACCCCGTTTTGCTGAAGGCGATCAAAGTTAGTAGTACAATCACGTGTTTTTCAGCACTTCTTCTTGAGAAAATATTGACGATATCTTTGATACTAGAAATCTGCAAAAAAATACAATTTATTTACTCTGTGAAATATGGAAAATCATGCTCAAGGTATGTAGTTTATAATTATTATAAAATAATTTATAATTGTTTTGTCTTTGTTGTATTATTTCGTTTTTATGTGATGTGGTATTTTAGATACACATTACCTCACGTTATTTTTATTTCGTGAAGTAAAAGTTATAGATGTACTCGCGTGTTCATGAAAGATTAAACGCAGGATTGTTTATAAAAGTGTCCTTTATCATGTAATATAAGTGCGCTTTGTGCGTTTTGTGCGCAGTTTATGTTCAGAAATATTCACAAAAGTTCGGAAGACATTTGAACAGGTTTATGAAGCCCACTTAGAGTGTATTTCTGAAAACTTTGCAATAAATATCGAATACGATTGTTATGCGATGGCGGTGGCCAATGTTGTGGGACGTTCCAGCTTGACCTACAATGAAGGCGGGAAACGACTAAAAAGGAGATTGACAACTGAAATCTCACTGCTCCAAGAACATAACACTCCCATTCTTGTTCATGCGGCAGCTACATATATCTGTGAGTAAGACTAAAGTTGCCGATGTTTCGTTTGTTTTAAAAATACTTTTACTTGTTATACGTGGAAATATATAATTTGTATCCCATATCAGCAACTTATCTTAAGATATTAGAGCATAGTTCCTAGATTACTGTCGCTTCCGCACTTCCTGTTGGCTACTTAGCGAAACAAATTTTATAAGCACTACAGAAGGTCGCATGCTAGACAAAATATCCGCATTAATAATGTAATTGTTTTTTTCACATCGAGAGTATTGTATTAATATTTAACACCTCCCGATGTTATAACCAAATTCCATTTTTTAGCATAACTGCATGAATTACTTGTATATAATGATTGTCTCTTAGAAATGCAAATACTGGATAATAATGGATCCGATGAATTCATAGAGCTGTGAAATACTACATATATTATTGGGCTCACTTTTTTCGTACACCATAACCACTCCAAAAATATTGAGTGTGTCGATTTATGCATGTATGGATGTAGCAGGCGGCATAGGCTGTTCATACTGTACTAATCGGTGAGAAATTTGTATGAGGGCTATATCCAAATCTGAACCGATTTTCTTCAAATTAAATAAGGTTGGTCCTTGGTACAAAATGTCAAATTTCATACAAATTGGACCTTATTTGCAACCTGCACATAGGGTACAAACATCCAGCTCTGTGAGAGGTGGTAGTGGGCGTTACCAGATTGGTCCAAAATTTTGTCCATTTGTTATGTATGTCATGACTAACAGGTGTGCAAATTTGGAGGGCTGTATATACATTCCTTCATATTTATGGCACAAAAAATGGATTTGGGACCAGTGTGCAATGGTAAAATACGCTTATAGCTAACATTATTAATTCTTACAAAATAACTTACATGCATTAGGTATATAATATATATACCTAATGCATGTAAGTTTCTTAAAATTATGTATTTCTACATTTCACTTATACTAATACAATCCTTTGTCGATATATTTAATAATTTCCCAAAAAATCGAATTACAACAAAGGAATTACGCATCATTTTATTGGTTTGTACTTAATTCTATAACTTAACAAGTAAGAAAGTTCAGTCGGGTAAACCGACTTATGAATCCCCTCACCTTGAGTCCCAAAAAATATTAGTAAATTTATCTATTTTTTTGTTTTAATTAAATTGTTATCAATTTTAATTGCATTTAATAATTTTAAAGTATTTACTGGTATTAAAGTAAAAGCTGTTAACTTTTGGTACAAAAATGTCCATTTGTTTGGGAGGTATCAAAAGGGCGTGCCAATAACACCCATTTTTCTCTGGACTCTTGGTAATATAAAAGCATTACACTGTACAAAATTTCAAGTATTTATATGCACTAGTATTAAAGTTATAAGCTGTTAACTTTTGGTGTAAAATGGTCCATTTGTGTGGGAGGTACCAAAAGGGGCGTGCCAATTACGGCCGCTTTTCTCTAGACTCTAGGTACTATAAAAACATTGCAATGTACGAAATGTCAAGTATTTGTATGCACTGGTATTAAACTTAAAAGCTGTTAACTTTTGGTACAAAAAGGTCCATTTGTGTGGGAGATACCAAAAGGAGCGTGGCAACAATGCCCATTTTTCACTGTATTGTAGGTACTATTAAACCATTACACTGTACAAATTTTCAAGTCTTTAAATGCACTGGTAATAATGTTATAAGCTATTAACTTATGGTTCAAAATTGTCCATTTGTGTGGGAAGTACCAAAAGGGACGTGGCAACTTCGCCCATTTTTCTCGAGGTAATAGTGACTAATAAGCTAATACTATGTGTAGAATTTCAGAGGATTTAAATAAGTAGTAAAGAAGTTATTAAATAATCAATATTTCACTAAATGTTAAATCGGTTACTCCTTTGGAGAGTAATCGTGCGCACCAGCCAGCAGACAGACAGTCGGACGGACGGGCATTGCTCATTCGACTTAAAATTACCCAAAACAGATATCTGCCGAACGTACTTAGGGTCTTAGGTTACTCCTTCGATGTGTTAAACTTTTGGTTCGTAGCAAATGATATATACCCTCCTCTCTAAGGTGAGGGGATAAAAATAACACTTAATAATAATATATACAAATGGGGGGAGTGCAATATCAGTTCCGATTATTGGCGCGTACTATATACGGTGTCGTCCAAATCATAGCTACCTATTCGACGATGATAGCATAGCAGTTGGTCGCCACGGTATAGTCCGCCTCAGCAAGAAGACGTAAAGGGAAAATAATCGATTGACTTTTGCCAAAATGTGATCCATCAATTTCCCCACAAATTTGAAGTCCATCGCAAAGACGACGCCAAGGTATTTCATACTGGCTGACGTCCGAATTATGTAATTTCCTATGCTTATGACAGGAATATTTATTACTTATTTATATGAATTACAATACAAAGTAAATTTATATTCCAAACTCATAGGCGAGTACGCTACCAACTCGCCTACTGGGGCGCTCGTGTGACAGGAATATATTGTTTCACATTAGCGTTTAATATGATGCTATCACATTTTGATATATTCAATCTGAGTCTTCATCTGTCGAAATAGTTCGATAACTCTAAAAGATAAGAGTTTATCCTAGAGTTTAAAGTTTAAGCTACTGGCCCGGAAGAGGCAGTTAGTATATCATCTGCGTAGATCAAAAGCAAGTCCCCAGAAGGTGGTTGCGGAATGTCACACAGAAGAATATTGTAGAGTACTGGACCGAGGAGAGAGCCATGCGGAACTCCAGCCACTACATTCTTTCTCTAAGAGAGGCCGTTGCCGACCTTAACTTTGTATGAGCGATCTTTAAGAAAGTTCGCTACCATCCGACAGCTGTTGTTACCAAAACCGCAGGTCAACATCTTGAATAAGAAACTGGCGTGCCATTAGGTATCAAACGCCTTGGAAAAATCAAGACGAACTGCAATGGTCACATGACGCTTATTCAAGGACACGTCTACGTGGTCGGATAGCACTGAGAGTGCATGAGAAGTGGAGTGACCCTTGCGAAAACCGAATTGGTTGTCCGCAAGTATTCCGACATCTTCTATTGTGTCCCTTATTCTGCGCAACAGGAAGTGCTCCAGAAGTTTGTCAAAGGCTGAATGTAGGGATACTGGTCGATAGTTGCTGCGTTGCTTGGGATCAGAACCAAGTTTTGGGAGTGGAATCGTGAATGATTCCTCCCAAGCCTTAGAGAAATATCCCAAGTTTAAGAAATGATTGAAGAATATGGACAAAAATGTCCAAATCATTTTATTGGTCTTTTTAAGGACAATATCCGGAATTCCGTCAACTCCGGTTGCGTTTACCTCCCAAGGCCTCTCCGACCTCTTGAGGTGTCACAAAGCCAACGTTTCTCCAGATCGTTCCCTCACCGCAGATTGAAGCATCCGCAGTGAGTTCATCATCGAAGTTGAGGATTGGGCTCCGATCGTTCAGTTCGCAGACTCCACTAATAACGAAGTCATTGAATGCGTTGTCTCCAGTCTGGTTCGAAGTCCCAGATCCTGAACGCTGTCAGAGAAGATTCGCTTTACCCTTTATTAGAATGGCATTAGCGTTAAGCAAGGTTGAGATAGGTGGTCGAGTTTTTAGCCCGGCTGCACCTTTTCCTTGTCTGAATGTTGAGTTGTTTTCTCGGATGAATTGCCGTTGACGGGTCCTTCGAAATTAGCTTTTTTGCGATGAATTGTCCCTTGGAAGGGATTTTGCGGGGCCATGGTCGCCCCCGCATTTTACGCACCACAATTGGTAGCCACGTGACCGAAGTGTTGGCAGTTGCATCACTGCGCGATTTTTTTTATCATCTATTTTTATCGTCCAAATCTAAAAATTCACAATTTAATAAGTGTTCACGGGACAGGCATTCAAGTATTTTCTTGTTGTCCATTTTCGAAGCAGGAAACCCGCTGACAGCAATATGGCCTCTAATTGTTTTCTAGCCTCTATTCCCTCTTAAACAGAATGAGTTCCTTCCAATGAATCGTCAACATACATATTTTCTCTTAGAATTTTTGCTCCTACAGGAAATCTACTTTCTTCATCTCCCGCCAATTGCAGTAAAGTTCTTAGGGCCAGATATGGAGTACAGTTTATGCCAAAGGTAACTGTGCGCAACTGAAAACCTTTAACTTCCTTATCTTGTGACGATCGGAACAGAATTCTTTGATATTTGGCGTGTTGAGGATTTATCAGAATTTGTCTGTATATTTCTGAAATGTCAGCATTAAAGACAAATTCATACAAGCGCCAGTAAAAAAAAAATAAGCGATATAATATACTTTTGAAGTACTGGGTCAACAAATAAAAAGTCTTTTAGACTTTTCCCATTAACTGATGGACAAGAGGCGTTAAAAACAACCCTCAGCTTAGTTGTAGCGCTTTCAGGTTTAAAAACGCCATGATAAGGCAAATAGAAATAATCTTCTGAGCTTCCATTTGGGGCATTTACTTGCTCCATATGTTCTAGAGTCAGATATTCATTTATTTCCTCGTCATACATTAATTTGAAGTCTGGTTTTTAAAATAACTATCTCTTATTTCTGAGGAATTGGCTCAAAGTCACGAATCTATTCGATCTAAGTGCCATATTCAGTGGCGGGGTAGATTTGAATGGTAAGTTCACGACCTTCCATCTGGCTTACGAACCGTTGTCAGTCTATAGATTTCTGCGCATCGGTTGTCATCTTCCAAGACAGTGTGCTCCTTTGGAACTTCTTCTATCTCCCAAAATTTAGCCAGTAGATCATTGATAGAAACTCTTGTTGTACCAGTTACAATCCATCCAAAGACTGTATCATGAGTCACAAGCGAGCCAAGAATTCCATGTTCTACTCCATTAAGTAGAATTGAAGGATACAACTTACCTCCTATAAGAAGATCGACTGGGCAAGTTTTATAAAATCCTGGGTCAGCAAAGTTTAATTTTGGCAATTGATAACTTAAAATATTATCAAACGAATGTGTTGGGACTAGGGATGTAACGAAAGCGACTTTAGCGAAAGAGAATGCGAAAGCGAATATTGAAATATATTTATTGCGAATGCGAAAGCGAATAGTGAAATATGCATTTTTGCGAAAGCGAATGGGAATAATAGTTTGACCCTTTAGTACCAACAAATGTAAATAACAGAATTGATACTTTTCTAGGATATTCAAGTATTAAGAACGTTTTCCATAGTTTTAGCTCTTGTTACCACAAGGACAAACATATTTCTGCAAGTGTTTTGAAGAGAAGTGGTAGAGTTTTTCATTGGTATTAATATCTTCAAATTGTGTGAAGGGAATAAGGAGATTTAACACTTTTAACAAATGGAAGCGAATACTGAAATATATTTTTGCGAAAGCGAATAATCCAAAGATGGTTTTTGCGAATGCGAAAGCGAATGTTAAAATGATGCGAATAATTCGCGTTCGCATATGCGAATATTCGTTATATCCCTAGTTGGGACATTCCCACGTAAGCATATGATGTCGGCCGTAATTGGTTTTTGAGTTCTCACAGAAACGAACGTATCAGCGGAGCAAGGCTCGATTAAGGTACGAAGTTTATAAGACTGGCCTTCTTTTATAATTTTGATCTATGCTGTAGCTAACATTGTTTTGTTTGAGACAGAAGTATGAAATGTATTTACATTTCCTGACGTCGAAGGTGAATCAGAAGACTGTAAATTCTGAATCTGCGAACTTTGAGTCAGATCACTTGTCTCATTTAAATCTCTTGTTTCACTTTTCTGAACAACATTGTTTCTATGGAGAAGCGTATTATGTTTCATATGACACTTTCAACAAGTATTTT
The DNA here is from genome assembly GCA_963930755.1 of Eudasyphora cyanicolor. Classification (NCBI taxonomy): domain Eukaryota; kingdom Metazoa; phylum Arthropoda; class Insecta; order Diptera; family Muscidae; genus Eudasyphora; species Eudasyphora cyanicolor. The sequence goes on from OZ005737.1 coordinate 101,991,847, forward strand.
TGCTTGTACAAGCGGAAACCATGTGACCCTGGGCCAGATAATTGCAACTATTTACTCTTCTAACCGAAGCAAGCCCGCTCTTGAAATCAATACTCAGATACTTTGGACAAGATTACAAAACATGTGTCCCTTTACACAAAGTATACTTTTGGCTGTTTACATTTGTATGATGAATCCAGAATCGTTAGTGCCCATCACATCAGACACGCTTTTGAATAGCTCGGTTAGAAATTTATCCAGTTCATCCCACTTAGGCAGCTCAGTATGCTTCGAAATTGATTGTTCCCATAGGGACAGAGTTAGTTTTGGCAATTTCGATGAACATTGGCATACAAAAATTGGATCCCAAGTTAGACATTTCTCTCTAAAGCTTTTTAAGGCAACTCCATGATTCTTTTCCAAATTTTTCAAAATATTTTTCAAGTAATTCTTTAAAAATGTTCAACATATTTTTCTTTCAATTCACTGTGTGGACGAAACACAGAGGCAGAATCCGAACTAAATATTCAGTATGCTTCGAAATTGATTGTTCCCATAGGGACAGAGTTAGTTTTGGCAATTTCGATGAACATTGGCATACAAAAATTGGATCCCAAGTTAGACATTTCTCTCTGAAGCTTTTTAAGGCAACTCCCTGATTCTTTTCCAAATTTTTCAAGTAATTCTTTAAAAATGTTCAACATATTTTTCTTTCAATTCACTGTTTGGAAGAAACACAGAGGCAGAATCCGAACTAAATATTCTCAAATGAAAAGGAATATTTTTTATTTTTCTTCACCAATGCACATATTTGCTCAATATTCGCAGCCAAAAGTCAATTTTACAAAATTTAAAAAACAAATTAATAGATCAAAAGAATAGGCTAGAATATTAAATTTAAAGTTTCGTTATATTACGGGGTTAGATCCGGATATATTTTTTATATACGTGTAAAGTTTATAACTTTCAGTAATATTTTATACAAAAATTTGCCGCGGATAAGCCGTATTTTAATACCTTGGAATTTGTTGACGAAAAAAAATTTTAATGTACTTTAAAATTATCCTTTTATACCCTCCACCATAGGATGGGGGTATACTAACTTTGTCATTCTGTTTGCAACACCTTGAAATATTGATCTGCGACGCAATAAAGTATATATTCATGATCGTCGTGAAATTCTAAGACAATTTAGCCATGCCCATCTGCTGTATATTGAAATCACGCTACAGTCCGTAATATTAGATCTAGGGTGATCAAGTTTGGTAGAAATACTTCTTATAGTTGCAGGTCATTTAGGATTGCAAATGGGCCATATCGGTCAATGTTTTGATATAGCATAGATACCAGGTTTTTAACGCAATTTTGCTGAAATTCTTTTTTGGCTAGAATTCATCACAGTAAAAATTTTGCAAATCGGTTCATATTTTGTTATAAGCATTTTAAACGATTCTTTGCAGTTTGTGTTTTATTTAGACAATAATTCATCACAGCAACAATTTTTTACATCAGTTAATGTTTTGTTATAGTCCACCTATAAATGTCGCTTGTTTAAGCCATAAGCACCACATTTTCTAAGCAATTTAGCTGAAACTTTGCAGTTTGTATTCTATTATGGCAAGAAAAAGGACCAAAAGGTTGGTTCGAAGATTTGCTCCATATCCAAAAATGTTTCCAGTAATGCAATTGAATGCAATCCATGGTGGAGGGTATATAAGATTCGGCATGGCCGAACTTAACGTTTTTTACTTGTTTATATTAAATTCAGTGAGTAGTTCCGGAGTAAGAATTGTGACCCGCAAATACTTATTCGACCTTATGAAAATTTTCCTAATTGCGAAGAAAAGCTAATTTTTTGAAAAGCAAACTTTTATCGCATGGAGGGTACACGGACGACCAATTTGAGAGCTTGAAAAGCCGTTTTTCCCATTTCAAATCAGAGATAAAGCAAAGAGGGAAAAAACTCATAAATTGAAATTAGCAATACACCAATTAAAATTCGAAAAACATCAATTGAAATTCGAAATTCATCATTTGAAATTCGAAAAATGTAAACAAAATCAATGTTGTATATTGGATGGGGTAGCATTTAAGTGATACAATTTGTCTGTGTTAAACCTTTAATATTAAAATATTTAAATATGTTTTGTTTCAACTAATTTTGAATAAATATTCATAAAATATAAGATCATCTATATGTTTTATGATTTAGTCAGCAAAAATGTTTAAATAAACTGTACTATCTAATGTACAGATTTGTTTACATTTTCGAATTTCAATTGGTGTATTACGAATTGCAAATGGAAAAATTCGAATTTCAATTGATGTATTTCGAATTTCAATTGATGTATTTCGAATTTCAATTGATGTTTTTCGAATTTCAATTGATGTGTTTCGAATTACAATTGATGTATTTCGAATTTCAATGGTTGTGTTTCGAAATTCAATTAATGTGTTTCGAATTTCAATTGATGTATTTCGAATTTCAATTGATTTGTTTCGAATTTCAAATGGAATCTTCGAATTTCGATTGACCTTTTTCGAATTTCAAATGGAATCTTCGAATTTCAATTGATCTTATACGAAATTGAATTGATTTTTTTCGAATTACAGTTGAAAATGGTGTAGTTTAGAAAAAGATGTTATTTTTCATACAGCACAAGTTGAGCTGAGGAAAACAGGAAAGGGGCACGCATACAATATACTTAAGGAATCACGAACTCGTGCAAACAATTATAAAACGGCATTTTCTAAATCAAAGAAAGATAAATCTTCTTCTCTAACACCTATTCAACCATTGCAGATGTTCGTGGATGCTGATTTAACTAAAGGGCAATATGATATAATTAGACAAACTAATAAAAAGTTCTTTCCGTTTTAAAGCGTTGTACAAAAAGCAAAAAATATTGTTACCCACCTCCAGAAGCATGTAAAATGACGAGTATGAGTGCAGAAAGTCAATTTTAACCATTGATTGATCTTACTGCTAGACGTTTATCTGAATTTCTGACAGATGTGCTATTAACATTGACGGCTAATGAACGTGATAATTTATAGATGTTTTGTAAAAAACAAAACAAAACAAAATGATGCCGATTCAGATGCGAACATATTTCAGAGCTGCTTCGTGCCTCTTCTATTAGTTTGTGACAAGAAACATGAAAAAATATTGTGGGAAAGTCCGACACCTTCTTCTCCCAGATACTGTAGGCCAATAAGATTCCGTTTTGTGAAAGAGAGCACAGACGTTACAGAGGATGAAATTGACCACATAAACAATTCCTTAAAGTCTCTAGTCGAAACAAGGGGTGATATAAATGGAAAACTGTTTCTTGTCACACATTTATTAATCATGACAATGGTAGACGGCAAACTCTGCAATGCTGCAACTGGTACGACCTCCACAAGCAATTGCTACATTTGTGGCACAACTTTTAAAGAATTTAACCAATTAGAGGATAACGGAAAAGCAAACCCCAAAGCTATTGAATTCGATCTCTCAGTTTTATATGCCAGAATACGATTATTTGAGAGCATTCTTCGTTCTTCATTTATCATATGAACTTCAGACACAAAAATACAGAAAAAGAAAAAGAGATCGAAAATGACCAATTCAAAAAAGGTTTCGCAAAGAAATGGGTTTATTGGTGGATGGCCCGAAAGCTAACTTTGTCTCATTTAAATCTCTTGTTTCACTTTTCTGAACAACATTGTTTCTATGGAGAAGCGTATTATGTTTTATATGACACTTTCAACAAGTATTTTTGCTTGTACAAGCGGAAACCATGTGACCCTGGGCCAGATAATTGCAACTATTTACTCTTCTAACCGAAGCAAGCCCGTTCTTGAAATCCATACTCAGATACTTTGGACAAGATTTCAAAACACGTGTCCCTTTACACAAAGTATACTTTTGGCTGTTTACATTTGTATGATGAATCCAGAATCGTTAGTGCCCATCACATCAGACACGCTTTTGAATAGCTCGGTTAGAAATTTATCCAGTTCATCCCACTTAGGCAGCTCAGTATGCTTCGAAATTGATTGTTCCCATAGGGACAGAGTTAGTTTTGGCAATTTCGATGAACATTGGCATACAAAAATTGGATCCCAAGTTAGACATTTCTCTCTAAAGCTTTTTAAGGCAACTCCATGATTCTTTTCCAAATTTTTCAAAATATTTTTCAAGTAATTCTTTAAAAATGTTCAACATATTTTTCTTTCAATTCACTGTGTGGACGAAACACAGAGGCAGAATCCGAACTAAATATTCAGTATGCTTCGAAATTGATTGTTCCCATAGGGACAGAGTTAGTTTTGGCAATTTCGATGAACATTGGCATACAAAAATTGGATCCCAAGTTAGACATTTCTCTCTGAAGCTTTTTAAGGCAACTCCCTGATTCTTTTCCAAATTTTTCAAGTAATTCTTTAACAATGTTCAACATATTTTTCTTTCAATTCACTGTTTGGAAGAAACACAGAGGCAGAATCCGAACTAAATATTCTCAAATAAAAAGGAATATTTTTTATTTTTCTTCACCAATGCACATATTTGCTCAATATTCGCAGCCAAAAGTCAATTTTACAAAATTTAAAAAACAAATTAATAGATCAAAAGAATAGGCTAGAATATTAAATTTAAAGTTTCGTTATATTACGGGGTTAGATCCGGATATATTTTTTATATACGTGTAAAGTTTATAACTTTCAGTAATATTTTATACAAAAATTTGCCGCGGATAAGCCGTATTTTAATACCTTGGAATTTGTTGACGAAAAAAAAAATTTTAATGTACTTTAAAATTATCCTTTTATACCCTCCACCATAGGATGGGGGTATACTAACTTTGTCATTCTGTTTGCAACACCTTGAAATATTGATCTGCGACGCAATAAAGTATATATTCATGATCGTCGTGAAATTCTAAGACAATTTAGCCATGCCCGTCTGCTGTATATTGAAATCCGTAATATTAGATCTAGGCTGATCAAGTTTGGTAGAAATACTTCTTATAGTTGCAGGTCATTTAGGATTGCAAATGGGCCATTTCGGTCAATGTTTTGATATAGCATAGATACCAGGTTTTTAACGCAATTTTGCTGAAATTCTTTTTTGGCTAGAATTCATCACAGTAAAAATTTTGCAAATCGGTTCATATTTTGTTATAAGCATTTTAAACGATTCTTTGCAGTTTGTGTTTTATTTAGACAATAATTCATCACAGCAACAATTTTTTACATCAGTTAATGTTTTGTTATAGTCCACCTATAAATGTCGCTTGTTTAAGCCATAAGCACCACATTTTCTAAGCAATTTAGCTGAAACTTTGCAGTTTGTATTCTATTATGGCAAGAAAAAGGACCTGTTCATGAACGACATGCAACATACTTTTGTCCAACATTGCATGCAAGCATTGCTATAAATTTCACCAGTATTGTCTCAACTTAGGTACAAATGTATGTACGCACATATGCCCAAAATGCTTAAACCAAATGTACCCAAATCAATATCGTATGATATTGCTGTACTTATTTTTTGTCTCCGCTGATTTGGATCTTACACATCGTATGACTTTACACACCATGCACATAGATATGTCTTCTCTGCTGACGCTTGGTATGTCTGGCTAGAGACAAGACATCAACTTATTCATTCTTCTTTCATATTTTATACGCTTATATATCTAAATATACAATTATACGCATATACATATCTATGCATATTCATATCTACGCATATCTGTATATATATTAGCTTGTAAATCATGCACTTTACCAAACTAAACATTGTAATTTCAATGCAAAATTACTTTAGCTTCGCCCTTTGGAGAAACAAGTGATTAGCTTTGCGAATAAAGTGAAACATTTATTACAAATAATAAATGTTACCTTATGGTGAAATAAAATCCAAACCAAATTGTTTTATTCCTTGCCATAAGTGTTGGTCCTTCCTGGAACCGGATAAACCGACCTATCCAAAATAATCAATCAAATCTTTATTGATTAAAAGTTAAAACATAAAGTCGAGTTCATTGGTGATTGCTCTTCGCATATTATGGCCGATGAAATAAATAAGTTGATAGCACAAAGGTGACGGTTGAAGGGCTTTTTAACGCGAGCTCTTGCCTTTGCTGAATCCCCGCCTGACGACTGTAGTTTCGAGAACGTTGTGAGTAGATTGGAGCGTCTGGAGGAGGTTTGGAAGGGATTTGTTACATGTACTGATGAACTACACAAATATAAGAATGAAGAAAATTTTGTCGACCCAGAAGCCGATGTCGACTCATATGAAGACAAGTATTTAGCGGCACGTGGTAAGCTGTATGCCTTAAGAACCCTATACACTCCTAAGCCCTCCACTAGCACTGTCAATAGCGATGCCATAGAAAAGCTAGCTGATCAACAAGCAGCGTTTCTGGAGAAATTTTCAACGACTACAACACCCAAAGAAAATGAGTTGCCCCGAATAAATATTCCTGTTTTTTCTGGTTCTTACAAAGATTGGCCAAGCTTTAAGGATCTCTTCGAAAGTACAGTTGCCTCAAAATCGTCTCTAACAAACACGCAAAAGTTTCATTACCTCAAGTCGTTACTTAAAGACGAAGCTGCTCGATTGATACCACATATCCCTGTAACAGAAGCTGCTTATGAAACAACATGGATACGACTCAACGATAGGTATGATCGCCCTAAGCACATCATAAATTCCTTTATAGAATCGTTCATGGCTCTTCCATCTGTCTCTACTGAAAATGGCGTTATTTTGAGGAAGATTTCTGATGAGGCCAATGAAATCGTTCGAGGTCTAGGCGCCATAGGCAAGGATGATCGAGACTGTTGGCTTATTTACTTGTTGCTGGCAAAACTTGACCCTGAATCAAAAGGTCGTTGGATACATGATAGTCGCGACAATCCGAGTCCGACTATAGAGGATTTCCTAGAATTTTTGGACAACCGGTGTGAGGAAGTGGAACTTTGCCAACGTAAATCGCCCTCACAGGTTAGGCAAGGTCATTCTAGTAAGTCACAGACTAATTACGCAAAGTGTCTGGTGAGTACAAATGGCAAATCAAATATTTGTTTCAAATGCAAATCCTCTGAGCACTCAATTTTTAAATGTCCTATATTTCTCCAACATGGTCTCAATGAGCGCCGTAATTTTGTAAAAGAGTCATCCTTGTGCTACAATTGCCTCAGGCCTGGGCATGCTGTTTTGAATTGCAAAAACAGTGTCGACGACGCCATCACTCACTTCTACATGTGTCTGGTGCTGCACCAGGTGATATGTCTCAATCCTCGCCACTTACTGCGCCATGTGATATGCCTTCTGTATCTTCGTCTGCGGCAAATCCGCTGACAACACAAGAAGCTAGTACTTCAGCTGCTGTTGCTTCTGGACCTTGGTCTACTATTGCCAATGTTGCGTGCCCTATTTCAATACAATCGTCCTCCCCTTATTTAAACACCACAATAAAAAGAAAGGTAAAGGAATTCATTATGCCTACTGCCGTAGTACTTGTTAAGAATCGGCAAGGAAATTTCGTATCATGTCGTGCATTACTGGATTCCGCCTCTAAGCTGTCTTATATTACCGAAAGTTGTGTTCAGCGCTTAGGACTTGCACGGTCTCCCTCTAGAATTTTAGTTAACGGGATTTCATCTGTGGAGGCTGCAACTACTCGTGGATTTTGTCGTATTGTGGCACGGTCTCGGGTATCAGATCATTCAATTAACGCAACAGTTCATGTTTTGTCGACAATTACTACTTCGCTTCCAAGTTACTCTTTTGAAAATAAGTCTGTATACCTTCTCAAAGATTTACCTCTCGCTGACTCCGACTACAATGTTTCGTCAGAAATTGATTTATTATTTGGGCTCGAAAACATCTGGGATATCTTCACATTCAGCAAGCGTTTAGATCCAAAAGGAAACACCATTGCAATTTCAACAATTTTTGGATGGGTTGTTACATGTGCAGAAATCAATCAGGTTTGTACCCCAACTTTATCTTTTGTCGCCACCGTAGATATCGATCGATGCCTCCGAAGTTTTTGGGAAATAGAAGAATCAGAATATCATGTGAAGGTCAATCCTGATGATGTCTACGTCGAGTCTCACTTTCAAGCAACACACACTAGAGCTAGCGACGGTAAATATCTACTTCAACTTCCATTCAAAACTGAAGATCCACGATTTGCAGACACTATAAAAGGTGCTGTAACTCGATTTTACGCTGTAGAAAGACGACTTCAGCGAAATTCCACACTAAGAGAGCAGTATATAACTTTTATGAGAGATTATGCAAAATTGGGCCACATGCGCCAACTTACGTCGAATGAAGTCAAAGTTACCGATGATAGGGTATACTATTTGCCCCATCACCCCGTCCTTGGTGACAAAATACGCGTTGTATTTGATGGCTCTTTCCAAGACTCAAATGGTACTTCACTCAACAACACACTGTTTATTGGACCTAGCATTCAACGGGATTTATTCTCTGTCTGTTTACGTTTTCGTTTTCATCGCTACGTTTTCTCTGCTGATATTGTGAAGATGTTTCGGCAGATTTGGATTGCTGAGAACCATAGAAACTACCAACGAATCGTCTGGAGAGAATCGCCGCAAGAAGACTTAAAACATTTCCAATTGTGCACTGTCACGTATGGCACAGCTTGCGCACCCTACCTGTCCGTTCGCACTTTACAACAATTGGCGAACGATTACAGTACTGCATATCCAGTGGCCTCGCAAACTTTGCTCGAGGATTTTTATGTAGATGATGTACTCACGGGAGCTGCATCAGAAGAGGAAATTTTACTCAAGCGTGATGAACTTGTAAAATTATTGTCTCATGCTGGTTTAGAATTGAGAAAATGGATTTCAAACTGTCCCAGTATATCACAGAGTACTCATGATCACTCATTTCTAAAATCTGCAGATAAGGATGTCAAGAAAGTTCTGGGAGTCTACTGGAAGCCAGCCGAAGACAAACTTGGATACAATATAGAACTTACATCGGATCTAGCCTCAACAAAACGACAAGTGCTGTCTGATGTATCTAGAATATTTGACCCCATGGGCCTGGTAGCCCCAGTTGTCGTGCAATTTAAGATCTTATTAAGAGACCTCTGGTCCAATAACCTTTCTTGGGATGAAGTGCTTCCTGAGAACCTGTCTGCCCGGTGGACGCAGTATCGAGAGGACTTGCGTGCTTTGGAAAAATTGGATATGCCACGATTTATTGTCAATGAGTCATCAAAATTAGAATTGCATGGATTCTCAGACGCCTCAGAGCAGGCATATTCTGCGGCAGTCTATTCTAGGTTTGAAGATGAGTTTGGTGTCTTTCATGTTAACCTTATTTCTGCTAAAACTCGCGTGGCTCCTATCAAACAGAAATCTCTACCACGCCTGGAATTATGTGGTGCGCTATTGTTGTCCCGCTTGTTTAAACGCGTAAAGGAAGCTTTGCCACATCGGTCCTTGGTAATTCGCGCTTGGTGTGATTCAACAATTGTGCTATCTTGGCTTTCGCAACCACCTATTAAACTAAAAACCTTTGAAGCCAATAGAACGTCCGAAATTTTAGAATATCTCCCTAGAACATTTTGGAGTCATGTATCCTCTAAAGAAAATCCTGCAGATTGTGCCTCACGCGGGATGCCAGCCTTAGCTCTTCTTAGTTTTGACCTGTGGTGGAATGGACCTAAATGGCTAAGCTATAGTTTTGAATATAATTGTCTTACAAATCGTTTAAATTCCTTTGATATAATTACAGACAAAGACGCACTTTCAGCAATGAAGACGTCAACTAGTTCAATGGTTGTTACAGTTGCAGATTATAACCCACTAGAAGATATAGTTAGCCGAGTGTCAAAATGGACTAAAATGGTTCGCATTGTAGCTTATATACTGAAGTTTCTTAAGCCGGCTACGCAACATAATCCAGCAAGTGCGTCAGATAAATCCTTCAACGAACATCAACGGGCCCAAATTATCTTGCTGAAACATGCACAAAATATCTTCAATGACGACCGAGTTCACTTACAAAAGAGACATCCCGTTAGTGCCCGGTCTTCATTATTAAAACTCTGTCCCTTTCTTGATAACAATGGATTGACTCGAGTGGGTGGCCGTTTTCGCCATTCGGAGTTGGATGTTTCCACACAAAACCCAATAATCTTGCCAAAGTCTAGTCGAATCAGTCAACTAATCCTAGAGGACCTACATGAACGAAATCTTCATCCAGGTGTTTCGGCCCTATTCGTTATCGCCCGTCAAACATATTGGATTATGGGAGCTCGAAACCTTATCCGAAAGATAACTCATAATTGCCTCAGATGCTTTCGCCAGCGGCAGATTAATACGCAGCAGCTCATGGCAGACTTGCCGAGTGTTCGTGTTCGACAAGCATTCCCCTTTGAAAACACTGGCTGTGACTACGCAGGACCCATACTATTAAAACAGTATTCTGGACGAAATGCCCGAAAATCTAAGGGATACATCTGCCTATTTGTCTGTCTCGTTACCACAGCTATTCATTTGGAACTAGCCACAGATTTGAGCACCGATTGTTTTATTGCCGCTCTCCGAAGATTTATTTCCCGAAGAGGAAAGTGTCGTCAGATTTTCAGCGACAATGGAAGGAATTTTCTTGGTGCCTCTCGAGAGTTGAACGAGATGCATAAAGTCATAATGTCGCAAACTCATAATGAAATTGTCTCCGCATCTTTAGCTGAAGACGGAATACAATGGAATTACATTCCACCATTCGCTCCACATTGGGGTGGAATATGGGAATCGGCGGTACGATCGGTGAAACTGCACCTTAAACGAGTTGTAATGAATGCAGAATTAACCTTTGAACAGATGCACACACTTTTGGCTCAAATCGAAGCAATTGTCAATTCGAGACCCATTGGTATTGCTCCGGACACTGAATGTAGATACCTTTCTCCTGCGCATTTTCTTATAGGCCGACCATACACCACCGTACCTGAAGGTGATCTCGTCGAATTGAGGCCAAATAAGCTTGGGTACTGGCAACATGTACAAAATATGTTTCAAGGATTTTGGCGGCGGTGGCACCGGGAATATTTGACATCTCTGCAACAGCGGCCAAAATGGAATCGACCTAAAACAAACTTAACAGCGGGAGCAATTGTTGTGGTTAAGGACAAAAATCTTCCCCCCTTCTAAATGGCTGATGGCAAAAGTAATAGAGACTTATCCTGGGCATGACGGTAACATACGCGTGGTGAAACTTAAAACACAGTATGGCGAGATGACACGTGCCATTACATCTCTGGTCCAGTTACCTGTATTCTGAAAAGATCTTTCAGGGGGGCCGGGATGTTCATGAACGACATGCAACATACTTTTGTCCAACATTGCATGCAAGCATTGCTATAAATTTCACCAGTATTGTCTCAACTTAGGTACAAATGTATGTACGCACATATGCCCAAAATGCTTAAACCAAATGTACCCAAATCAATATCGTATGATATTGCTGTACTTATTTTTTGTCTCCGCTGATTTGGATCTTACACATCGTATGACTTTACACACCATGCACATAGATATGTCTTCTCTGCTGACGCTTGGTATGTCTGGCTAGAGACAAGACATCAACTTATTCATTCTTCTTTCATATTTTATACGCTTATATATCTAAATATACAATTATACGCATATACATATCTATGCATATTCATATATATATTAGCTTGTAAATCATGCACTTTACCAAACTAAACATTGTAATTTCAATGCAAAATTACTTTAACTTCGCCCTTTGGAGAAACAAGTGATTAGCTTTGCGAATAAAGTGAAACATTTATTACAAATAATAAATGTTACCTTATGGTGAAATAAAATCCAAACCAAATTGTTTTATTCCTCGCCAGGACCAAAAGGTTGGTTCGAAGATTTGCTCCATATCCAAAAATGTTTCCAGTAATGCAATTGAATGCAATCCATGGTGGAGGGTATATAAGATTCGGCATGGCCGAACTTAACGTTTTTTACTTGTTTATATTAAATTCAGTGAGTAGTTCCGGAGTAAGAATTGTGACGCGCAAATACGTATTCGACCTTATGAAAATTTTCCTAATTGCAAAGAAAAGCTAATTTTTTGAAAACCAAACTTTTATCGCATGGAGGGTACACGGACGACTAATTTGAGAGCTTGAAAAGCCGTTTTTCCCATTTCAAATCAGAGATAAAGCAAAGAGGGAAAAAAACTCATAAATTGAAATTCGTAATACACCAATTAAAATTCGAAAAACATCAATTGAAATTCGAAATTCATCATTTGAAATTCGAAAAATGTAAACAAAATCAATGCTGTATATTGGATGGGGTAGCATTTAAGTGATACAATTTGTCTGTGTTAAACCTTTAATATTAAAATATTTAAATATGTTTTGTTTCAACTAATTTTGAATAAATATTCATAAAATATAAGATCATCTATATGTTTTATGATTTAGTCAGCAAAAATGTTTAAATAAACTGTACCCTATCTAATGTACAGATTTGTTTACATTTTCGAATTTCAATTGGTGTATTACGAATTGCAAATGGAAAAATTCGAATTTCAATTGATGTATTTCGAATTTCAATTGATGTATTTCGAATTACAATTGATGTATTTCGAATTTCAATGGTTGTGTTTCGAAATTCAATTGATGTGTTTCAAATGGAATCTTCGAATTTCGATTGACCTTTTTCGAATTTCAAATGGAATCTTCGAATTTCAATTGATCTTATACGAAATTGAATTCATTTTTTTCGAATTACAGTTGAAAATGGTGTAGTTTACAAAAAGATGTTATTTTTCATGCAGCACAAGTTGAGCTGAGGAAAACAGGAAAGGGGCACGCATACAATATACTTAAGGAATCACGAACTCGTACAATTATAAAACGGCATTTTCTAAATCAAAGAAAGATAAATCTTCTTCTCTAACACCTATTCAACCATTGCAGATGTTCGTGGATGCTGATTTAACCAAAGGGCAATATGATATAATTAGACAAACTAATAAAAAGTTCTTTCCGTTTTAAAGCGTTGTACAAAAAGCAAAAAAAATATTGTTACCCACCCCAGAAGCATGTAAAATGACGAGTATGAGTGCAGAAAGTCAATTTTAACCATTGATTGATCTTACTGTTAGACGTTTATCTGAATTTCTGACAGATGTGCTATTAACATTGACGGCTAATGAACGTGAAAATTTATAGATGTTTTGTAAAAAACAAAAAAAAAACAAAATGATGCCGATTCAGATGCGAACATATTTCAGAGCTGCTTCGTGCCTCTTCTATTAGTTTGTGGCAAGAAACATGAAAAATATTGTGGGAAAGTCCGACACCTTCTTCTCCCAGATACTGTAGGCCAATAAGATTCCGTTTTGTGAAAGAGAGCACAGACGTTACAGAGGATGAAATTGACCACATAAATATAAATGGAAAACTGTTTCTTGTCACACATTTATTAATCATGACAATGGTAGACGGCAAACTCTGCAATGCTGCAACTGGTACGACCTCCATAAACAATTGCTACATTTGTGGCACAACTTCTAAAGAATTTAACCAATTAGAGGATAACGGAAAAGCAAACCCCAAAGCTATTAAATTCGATCTCTCAGTTTTATATGCCAGAATACGATTATTTGAGAGCATTCTTCGTTCTTCATTTATCATATGAACTTCAGACACAAAAATACAGAAAAAGAAAAAGAGATCGAAAATGACCAATTCAAAAAAGGTTTCGCAAAGAAATAGGTTTATTGGTGGATGGCCCGAAAGCTAACTTTGGAAACACCAATGATGGCAATACAAGTAGAAGATTTTTTGAAGACGTGAAATTATTTTCGGAAATAACAGGAATTAATTATGATCTAATTTACAGATTAAAAGTCATACTTGAAGCAATTTCAAGCGGACATATAATTTATCCCGAAAAATACGACAAATATGCTCTGGAAACAGACCGCTTTTATGTCAGTTGGTACCATCGGCATCCTATGACTCCTACAATGCATAAAATAGTAATGAAAAATTCATTGCTACCTATTGGGTAGCTTTCTGAGTAGGCAGCAGAAGCGCGTAATAAACATTTCAGGTCTAACCGCCAAGACTTTGCGAGACAAATTTCAAGAGAAAGCTGCAATCAAGACATTTTTAATAGACTGCTATTGAGTTCAGAATCTTTTTTGAGTAGCATGAGACCTATAAAAGAAAATTGTTTTTCTTTACCAGAAACTATTATGTTTGAAAATCTATTAGAAAGTTCTTTAGATAGCGAAGAGAAGCAGATTTCTGAAGACGTATAGTTTAAACATGACTTTTGATAAATTGTTCATCATTTTCCATAAATATCTCCTTTTATTTATTAATATATCTGATTTTTCAAAAAGAGTATTTGTTTTATTTATTTATATCATGTAGAATGGAAATAAGCAAAAAAAATAATGGCCGCATTGATCGTTGAATTACCCCTATGTGTACGTAGCGGTTTCAAAATATTCCTTCAAATTTAATTTAATGAAATGTTTTCTTCGGTTGAAGCTGTGCAAAAAAAGATATTTTCTTATTTTATGAATTTTTTGATATTTGTTGGCATACAAGAACTTGAAACTAAGTTTAAAATATGGCACACACCAGTTTACAAATAAATTTGGCGCCATGAACTTTAATCTCGCCTGTACTCAACTTATAAGACCCATCATTACGTTACAATTGTCAGATGCAAAGCCTGCCATAATTTTTATGATATATCGTAGGCGCTCAATGCTCTTACTATTGTACCGCATATTGTTTCTGCTATTGAACAAGTAATGGTTCTAGCGATAAAAATCTTTCCCGGCACTTCCCATCAAAAATTCTAATAATTATTGCTAAATAAGTATAGGGGACGGCCAGGCATATAAAAAATATCTGATAGGTTGAGATACCTATTTGGTATTTTACATCTGTACAACCTCTGTCAAAGTCTGATCCCAATATTCTGTTACAGACACAGACGCACAAAACACTATTCACTGAAATTAGCTCTCACAGAATTAGCAAAATGAGGAGGAAATTCTTCCTAAGAAACTGAAATTGATCAGAAAATGGGGCTGCGATTGAATGTGTTTATGGCATCTGTTGATCCTTTGTGGTTACTATCTACACTGGAAAAACCCACGGCCGTCATCAGTACATTATTACCGGCCAATAATGTTTCAGTTTGCAAAGGAATCGGCAGAACTCATAATTACCACGTTGAAGGACATTTTGCCACATATTATGGCATAACTAGAGAACCATTTATCCGAATTAGTTTAGGAAAATTTTAAATATATCAAAATTAGGTATCCTTCAGCTTTATACAAAACAATTTTCGATCCATTCAGCGGTTTCGGCGATATCTTACAAAATATTGCAAAAAATCATATTTTTTGAGAAAATTGTTATAATTTTTAAATAAAACAACCTAAAATTGCACAATTGTAATATTTTTATGATTTTATCGTAAAGTCTGATCGGTTTTGAATTAAATAAGCCCATTCCGGAGAAAATCTATAGATAATTTAAAAAGTTGTAGCGAGGAAACCAGTCGCTTCTCTTGAAATTCGAAAATTTGCTCTAAATTCTACAAAAACGAAACTTTGACAAACAAAATATTTTTCCCTTTATTAGCAACAAAGAAACCAAAATTTGACACTTAAAAGTCAGACCCAAAAATCGTGTCGGCCAGTGTTACCACTGTGCGTCGTTCTTTGTCATTGTACTTCCTATATAGCAGCAGCTATCTTCATACTCGACTGGTTGGCCCTGTAGCAAATTGTTTTCTGTGCTAGTGGTGTTGATTTTCATGGCTTTGGTTTTCTTGATATTTATCTTAAGTCCGCCATTTCGAGCCAATATTTCCAGGTTTTTCAATTTTGACTGCATTGTGCGAGAGACAAATATCATCCGCATAATCCAAATCATCGAAGTGGCGTGCGAGTCTCTATGTTATGCCTCTTCTCTTTGAACAGACTTCGCTCATGATGTCATCCAGCACGATGGTGAATACCTGAGGTGAAAGTGGGGATCCTTGCTTTACTCCAGCGTTAGTGTGGAATGGTCAGCTGTTCTCCCGTTGTGAAGAACTGAGAGTTCTGCATCCTCATACATCGCTCTTATTATTCGAGCTATTTTCTGCAGTACTCCTTTTCTTCTCCATATGGCAGTCCGTTTGACGGTGTCAAAGGCTTTCTTGAAGTCGACGAAGCCTGCCTGTTTGTCTCGCAATATGTTCTCTATTTTGCGTTGAAGCCTTGCCTGTATTATGACTGCAAGTTACTTGTATGTGGTGGTAAGCAAAGTTATTTACTTCAGTAGTTGCAATCTTTCATGTCGCCACTCTTTGGTAACTTTACAATGATGCTTTCTTTCCAAATTGGAGGCATCTTTTCCTCCTCCCATGCTAATGTGATATGACGCCGTAGAAGTTCAGCCGCGGTTTCGAAGTCAACCCGTAAGATTTCTGCTGGTAGTCCATCTTCTCTATTATTATTATTAAATTTTCCGATGGCCTCCTTTATCTGATTCAGACTGGAGGGTTTGCATGATATATTTAATTAAGTTTACTTTCTTCGAAATTTTCTCTCCATATTTGTATCTGTGATTCATTATTCGTTAGCAGTGTACCACTACGATCAATAACTGCTTGGTTCTTGTTACACTTTCGATTTGTGAGATAATCTATCGCCTGGTGTATTTTCCTCGTGTTATTCTGGCCAGCTGCTTCTTCTGCTGTTGTTCCTAGCCGTTCCAGGAACTTCCTTTTATATCTTCTTACAGATTTATTTAGTTGTTCGGCCAGCTGTTGATATTCTGCTTCGTAACAGAAGCTTCGTTGTTTAACTGCAGCTTAAGGGCCTGTTTTTGTAACTTATTTTTGCCACTTCACACGTTAAATGGCAATCGAATGAAATTTTTGGTTTTTGCACACTTTGTTTTGGATGTAAACAAAGAAGCTTTCAATCATCGCCAACATTTTAGTTCTTAAAAGACAACAACGAACGAAATGAAATGTCAAATTAGACGATCAGAAAAATTCATTCGTGTCGGTTATGTTTTCCGCCCTTTTGAAAGATAAAGTGAAAATTGTTGGGTAAATGAATAAAAAATTGATAAATGGAGCAAACAACATACACATGTATCTTTTGCTGAAGTATCCACCAAAATTTCAAAAAATGTCTTTTTATTAGTCTGTATAAAATGTTTTGAAATCTTACAACCACACTGTTACTTTTTGCATTTTTTCGTAATACCTTAAATTAGGTGAACCAAACAATTGTTTATTATACCTATCGACCTAGAATATCTTTCTGAATTGGTTTGGTTTTGTCCGTCCGTCTGTTTATAAATGTATCCTTGTTACCGAGTACAGGTCACAATTATGCTCAGATCACTAGGAAATTTAGCAAGAACTTCCTTTTTAACTCAAGGACTTACTAAAATGGGTGCAGAAGGTTTCCGATTTGGATATAGCCCCTATATATACCTATACGATCAATCAAGCAAACAATTGTGTTTGTTTTCGGTTTTTTAATTATTTCTCATTGTCTAGAAACAGCTTTTGCAACTTTTACAGCTGTTAGATAGGGTTGCCCCCGTTCTGATATTTTCGTGTGGAAAAATCTTTAAGAAATGTCAATAACAACATGAAGGTAATATTGGTCTTTGACAGGAAGACGATGAAGAAAAGAGCTTTTTTACCCGAACGATAAGTGGCAATGAAGCAAATTAAAACCAGTAAGGAAAGGCAGAAAGTCGTGCGGGGCCGACTATATAATACCCTACACCTCCCTAACAATGCGATAAGGGTCATTGCGATAATAATTTGGAATAATTGGTAAATGGGTAAGAACATATATATGTGGATATATCTAATTCTGAACCGATAATCGCTAAATTAAGCTATATTCTTTCCTAAATTGTGAAACATCTTTCTGTAGAATTTTGTAATGATCGGAAGTAAAGTACAACTTCTACAGCGCTTTGTAACCAAATCAGGAGGAACATATATATGAAGGTTATATATAAATCTGAATCGATTTTCCCAAAATACTCATTCATGTAAAATAAAAACCTCTTTCTGCCGAATTTCGCTGTGATCGGATATAAAATACAGTTTCTACAGCGCTTGAATTTCAAATCGGGGGTAACATATATATGGGGGCTATATCTAAATCTGAACCGTTTTTCTCCGAATTTGGCAGTATTCCTTGATGTAATAAGAAACCTCTCTCTGCCGAATTTCGTACTGATCGGATATAAAATACAGTTTCTACAGCGCTTGAATTTCAAATCGGGGTTAACATATATATGGGGGCTATATCTAAATCTGAACCGATTTTCTCCGAATTTGCCAGTATTCCTTGATGTAATAAGAAACCTATCTCTGCCGAATTTCGTACTGATCGGATATAAAATACAGTTTCTACAGCGCTTACATGTCAAATCGGGGCTAACATATATAAAATGTTGCTTATACAGTATATATGGGAGCTATATGTAAATCTGAACCGATTTTAACCAAATTCAATAGGGATCGTCCTTGGGCCTAAAAAATTTGTGCAAAGTTTCGTTGAAATCGGACCATAATTGCGACCTGTACTTTGATTACAAGAATACATCTACAGACAGACAGACAGACGGACATAGCTAAATCGACTCAGAAAGTGATTACAAGTCGATCGGTATAATAAACAATGGGTCTATCTCTTCTCCTTTTGGGTGTTACAAACAAATGCACAAAGTCATAATACCCTGTACCACAGTGTGGTGTAGGGTATAAACATGATCGCTTCGGTGATAATAAGAAGAAGAAAATTATTGCTTCGGTAGCTATCGCACGACTGCGTTTTGGTACATTTAGCTGAGCAGGCTGTAAGTTCCCTTCTTTAAGAAACAAGGTTCCAAGTTTAATCAGATATACATGCTTTCGTTTGTGGTTGCACTACACCCAGTGCTTCTTCTGCGACTTTATTGGCAACTGTTCGCGTATCGCTATGGCTAATGCGTTCTTCGTTGCGTTGTTCTGGAGTTACTGTTTCTTCTTGTGTGTCTGATGGTTCTTCGTTGACATTTCAGTTTGATCTTGATTTCGCCTGTAATGAGCTCGTGAACACTGCCGATGTCAGCACCTCTTCTATTTCTTACATTCGAAAAAGAGGTTCTCCATCTTCTGCTCACGCTCTCATAGGTTAGGTTAGGTTGAATAGAGGAGATGTTTAAAACGTCTCATGTCCATGGACATACACATAAACCTGTGGTTCGGCCTGTTGTGCGCTCCTTATTTTCATGATTTTCATACAGTAAATCGGTACTAGACACGTATTTTCTCAGTATCTTCCAGTCATATCCTCTGAGATGAGTCAAGTCTGGCAATATGTCGGAACAGAAATATTGGGATCTTGCATGTGTGAAAGCTGGGCAGTGACACAGAAAATGTTCTATCGTTTCGATGTTTTCCCTGCATGCCCTGCACTCGTCGTTTTCTGCTAGTCCTATGCGATGAAGATGTGCCTGTAAGCTTGAGTGTCCCGTTAGAACACTTATCATCTTACTAATCTCGATCTTGTTTAGTTTCAGAAAACTACTGGTTTTCTTCTCATTTGGGTCACCCCACAGTATCTTTGCAGTTGCTCTATTCCACACAGTTTTGTGAGCCATCACTGCCCAGTGCTTCAACTCATCCTTCGTGGCTTCGAAAGGTTTCCAATTTTCCAAGTTTGTTACTCGAAGTTCTCTGCCCTTTGAAGCCAAGCTGTTTGCTCGTTCATTTCCAATCACTCCGTTGTGTCCCGGTACCCAGAAAATACGCAGTTGACCATGGACTGAATAATTATTTATCGTTCTTTTACAGTCTAACACTGTTCTGGATTTGACCTTTTCCGATGTTATTGCTTTGATCGCCATTTGGCTATCTGTGAATATATGGCATATTTAGGCTTTGTGGTATTACTGAGCCAGTTTACACACTCCGTGATTGCTCGAACTTCTGCTTGAAATACTGTGTTATGGTCTGGTAGGCGGAAGTAAAGTTCGACTTCTGGTTCATCAATAAAAAGTCCCAGACCCGTCCTTCCTCCTAGCCTGGACCCATCAGTGTAGCAGCTGGTAAGCCGCACTTCAGGAATGCGGTCGGAGATTTCCGTTGTTTGAATATGACCGACCAGTGATTGTAATATCTTCTGATGGTACGACTTGTCGATTTATCCATTCACCCATCACTTGTAGACGTCTTGCTGTGAGGGCTGCCTCATACTTTATACGGATATCTATTGGTTGGATGTGCAGTATAGTCTCCAACGCGTTTGTTGGTGCGGTTCTAATTGCTCCGCTTATGCCTAGACAGCACATACGTTGCACTTTTTGCAATGGTATTACGTTGTACTTTTTGTCCATTGATGTCCACCACACTACAAAGGCGTAGGTTATTATTGGTCTAATCACGCTCATGTAAAACCAGTGTGTCATATTTGGACGTAGTCCCCATTTTGAACCTATAGCTCTTCTGCACAACGACCAACATCTGTGGGCTTTTGTAACTCTTTCTTCAATATGATCTTTCCAGTACAGTTTCTGATCCAAGATTACTCCCAAGTATTTTATCTTTTTAGATATGGCAATATTCTTATCCAGGAAACGAGGCACGGTAAAAGGATGAATCTTCATTTTCCTTGTAAATAGACATATTTCTGTTTTGTCTGGATTGACATTTAGTCCCCTTGGTTGTGCCCAGTTATATGCTATGTTAAGTGCCTCCTCAGCTCTTCTGCATAGTTGGTTTGGATGTGTGCCCCTTAGAAGTATTATAGCGCGTCTGCATAACAGACTGGTTTAAGTCCTTCATTGGTCAGGGCTTTAATGAGACTGTGTATCGTCTTAACCCATAGGAGAGGCGATAAAATGCCCCCCTGAGGTATGCCACGATTTACCTTGTCTCTGATTTTTACGTCATATGACCCACAAATAATCCACCTATTCCTTAGCATATTGTTGATCCAGTTTATCAACGCCCGGTCAACCTGAAACTCGTCTAAGGACTGGATAAGTGTATCGGTCTGAACGTTGTTAAAAGCGCCCTCAATGTCTATACAAACGGCAAGTGTGTACAATTTTTCACTGAAGGACTGTTCTATGTGGTGTACTACCTCATGTAGAGCTGTTTCCACTGATCTTCCTTTAACATATGCGTGTTGCTTGAATTTTATCTTGTCATCGGCTATCTTACTTTTGATCATGTCGTCAATTATTCGCTCCATTGTTTTTAAGAGGAAAGAAGTTAGGCTAATAGGTCGATAAGCCTTTCGGATCGTATAACTCGCCTTGCCATGCTTAGGTATGAAGACCACCCTTGATTCCTGCCAATTTTTTGGGGTATATGCATGAGTTAGGCATGCAGTGAAAACTCCAACAAGACGAGTTGCTACCAGATCCACCTCATTCTGAAGAAGCGCTGGAAATATTCCGTCCGGTCCCGCAGCCTTAAAAGGAGAGAAGCTGTTTATTGCTTCTTTAACCATAGCATCCGTAATAGGTACTTGGTGCATTACATTTTCGGTCTGTAACTGATCCTCTGTTGGCCCAGCATTACCACTCGGAAAATGAGTTTTCATCAAAAGCCTTACGGTATCATCTATAGTTTCCATCCTTTTACCCGTTTCATCCACCAGTGTTTCGGTTTGGATATGAGTTTTGAGAGGAACTTTTTTATTTTGGACATGTTGTTAACGCTGTCTACCTGCTCACAGAAAAGTCTCCAGGAGTTACGTTTCGCCAGTCTAAAGACTTTATTGTATTCTTTGAGACTTCTGTGGTAGTCATCCCAATATACTGATAGCTTTTTACGTCGAGCTCTGTTGTAAAATCTGCGGACATCCTTGCCAATCGAGCAAATTTGCCCTGTCATCCAGGGTTTCTCATAGGCAGATTTCCTTTCTCGAAGCGGGAAACTATCTTCGAATGATTTTACAAGAGCCTCCGTAATCCTCCTCACATTGATATCAATGTCGTCTGTACTTGGATAATCGTGTTTAGGCTGGCCCAATCTATTTCTAAGTAGATTGCCGAATTTGGTCCAGTCGGTTTTAGCCTTATTACGGAAACTTATTGGGTTAGGCGGTGGCCGTGCAATTTTAAACCTTATACAAGGTGGCGCAAAAGTAATCCTCCTATCAGAAAATGCTATACATTTTGCGATTGGCCCTTAATGCCTAATGTTGACATTTGTGTAGTAAACACATGCGAAATACACGTTAATAAACAATGTTACGCTACACTGCTCCAGAACGCGGAATATTGCTGACTATTTATTTGACCAATAATCGGTCGGTGACTTTGGCACAAAAAACATCGAAAGGTTACTTTTGCGCCACCTGTTATAACGGTGGTCTGAAACCCTCCACTCATGGATCTCATCAATGAGGTTTTCCGAGCATATCGTTATATCTAATACTTCTTCCCTAATTTTGTTAACAAAGGTCGCTTTGTTCCCTATGTTTAGAGTTAGGAGATCGTTAGTATTCAAAAATTCTATAAGGGCTTGTCCCCTTTTATTGCTGTCAGTACTGCCCCAAGCAATATGGTGTGAGTTGGCATCACAACCAGCTAGTAACACATTACTTGTATTTTTGGATTCCCTTACCAGACGTTGTAATTCCGACGTAGGTGGCAATGTCGGCGCATCGAATGGCAGGTATACTGACGCCAGGTACATACTTCCATTACCTTTCATCAGCACAGTTGCGTCCGATGTTGACAACTCTGGAGAGAAAAGATAGCATAAGTTTTTATGGTACAGAATACAAGTCCTTGAACGAGTACCTGTGTTAGCGTAGAAAAGATTGTAGTTCATATGGTTTAATCCAGTAACTTTGTTACTAGTAGTCCACGGTTCCTGGACCAAAGCATGAACCCTGCCTTTACTTATTATGTTCATCAGAGCAATGGATGCCGTTTCGTTCCGTTGGAGGTTTATCTGGATGACCTCAATCATTGTCTTTCCAGTAAAAGTTTCCTTTGGGAGTCGTCTATCTATTTGGTTGCACTCCTTCTTTATTTGGTAGTGAGTCTTTCTCCTCCTTTCGTTTACTACCTATTACACACTCTTCAAGTAGACCTCTTTGGGAGGCGATGTTACTTACCTATTCCTATCACCACTATTGCTGGGAACATTCGGCAAAATTGGTGATATTATCGGCAATTTGGTAATGTTATCGACCACTTATTGGAAGGCGGTGTTGTTTTTTGTCGCTCCCTCTTTGTTTTGAGTTTTTGTGTCCCTCTTCATAACCTTATCACCACCTTTGCTGGGAACTTTCTGCAAATTGATGATGTTATCGGCAATTTGGCGATGTTATCGACCACTTCCACCTCACTTTTTGGAATTGTCTCACTCGCTTCTTTCTGTTCACTATTTTCGTTTGCCACTGCAGGCGGTACGTTCGTGTTTGGGCTCGACTTAACTGTCCCGCCAATGGGGGTTTTTCCAATCTTAAAGAAGATTTTCCAAATCCCGAAAAATGCCATGCCTTTTGTCGTGACAAGGCTATCCGTGGAATACGGGTCTATGCTTACCACCAGGAGAGAACCATCGGGATCATTTTTCCTGTGGAAGACTTCCCACTTCCCCACTTTAAAGATCGAATCTTGTTTGCCAATGACGCTGAGTATGCGCTCTGACGGTACCTTACTTGCCCATCCTCTGACATAGAAAGATGTTTTTATGAGTACACGCTCGCATATGTGGTCGACCTGATTGCGTGAGTTGTTGTTCGGTGATGTACACGTGTATCTCCTTATGCGGGAAGAGTTGACTAGTTGAAATGTCTGACATAGCTCTATTAGTCGCTCCCCGTTGTTGTTTTTAACTTCTCAACCGTGCGTTACCATGGTAGTGATGATGTTGGTGTTGTCGCTACCTATATTTTCGTTGAAGTCACCCATGAGTATGACGATATCTCCCCTTCGAATATCGTGAATGTTATTTGTGCGCAGGGTTACCATACGTCCTCCTTTAGGAGGACATGTCCTCCTTTTCTACAATTGTCCTCCCTCCTTTTTAAAAAATGTGGGATTTGTCCTCCTTTTGTTACTGCTTTAAATGTATTCTTATAGTTCCACCAATCTTGGTTTTGGGTGGACTTTTTCACCAATAATGAACCTCAAGTGAAGGATACTTTCAACTACTGAATATTTGTTAGTTTTTTTCGCTATACCAGCACAAACAGCAGTGATTAACGCTCAACGGCCAGATGAAAGGAAACGTCTATAAATTGATTTCACAAAAACTGTAATTTGCACTAAATTTTATTTCAAGAACTACTATGCCCTCCAAAGAAAAATGTCACATCTCCATTTTAGTAGTTTGGAGATATTTAACTTTTTCGTTTTTTAACTTTCGCGCCTTCGTGTTTAGGTTAGGGTGGCAGCCGGTTTTACCAGCTCACATAGACCAATTTAAGTCCCTAACCTAAACCTAATATTAAAAGGCGCGAAATTTTAAAAAAACCAAGAAGATAAATATCTCAATACTACTAAAATGGAGATGTAACTTTTTTCTTAGGAGGGCATTACTCCTCCGTAGAATATTATAATTATTTGTCATCAAAGCAGATATATTCCACAGCCACAAAACGTGTATTGAATATTATCACATAGTTTTGTATTAATACGAGTATGCGTGTATGAATGTTGTGTTTTGTTTTTTTCATCTAAGAGTTCGTTTTGTTACATTTGCAAAATGTATTATTAAAATTCGCAATATATACTACATGTAGAATTTTAAGACTATAGCCCTTTTTAAAAAAAATAATTGTTGATCATAACAAAATGTTTATTTTTTTTAATTACTGCTATTTTTATTTTAAAAAATGTCCTCCGAAGGTTCCATTGGCTCTTGTAAATATCACAAATGTCCTCCTTTTCTTGCAGAAATGCCCTCCTTTCCGAAAAATTTTTATGGTAACCCTGCTTGTGCGTAGTATCAGGGCCTGTTTTTGTAACTTCTTTTTTGCCACTTCGCACGTCTAATGGCAAGCGAATGCAATTTTTGGTTTTTGCACACTTTGTTTTGGATGTAAATAATACCTTAAATTGGGTCATCCATACAAATGTTTATTATACCTATCGACTTGGAATATCTTTCTGAATTGGTTTGGTTTTGTCCGTCGGTCTGTTTATAAATGTATCCTTGTTACCGAGTACAGGTCACAATTATGCTCAAATCACTAGGAAATTTAGCAAGAACTTCCTTTTTAACTTAAGGACTTACTAAAATGGGTGCAGAAGGTCTCCGATTTAGATATAGCCCCTATATATAAAGGTTCCGCCAAATAACTTTTTTTTTAAAACATATAAAGGTTCCGCCAAATAACTTTTTTTTTAAAACATCGCGCAAAACATCGAGTGTAGCTTCGGCTGTGTGGCACGTAGCGCCGTCCTGTTGAAACCAAATGTTGCCAATATCCTCCTCTTCAATTTTTGTGAACAAAAATTCGTTCAACATGGCCCGATAACGATCGCCATTGACTGTAACGGCCACTTGCTCATTTTCGAAGAAAAATGGCCCAATTATGCCTCTGGACCAAAATCCGCACCAAACAGTGACTCGTTTTGGGTGTATCGGCTTTTCAATGTATGAGTGCGGGTTTTCTGTGCCCCAAATGCGACAATTTTGCTTGTCTACATACCCTCCAAGATCAAAATGAGCTTCATCTGAAAAGATGAAAATCGGCGTCTTCTGTAAGTCGATCGCTCCCAGCGTTGTTCAAGCGTATACACAACCTTATTCGTTCAGCGGAAGGATAAAACTAATTATCTGTCAAATCAGACATGAGCTAAGTGTTACCATTCACGAAATAAGCACTAGTTGAAAAAAAAACGTTAGATGGCGGACCCTTTACATATATGATCAATCAAGCAAACAATTGTATTTGTTTTCGGGTTTTTAATTATTTCTCATTGTCTAGAAACAGCTGTTGCAACTTTTACAGCTGTTAGATAGCGTTGCCCCCGTTCTGATATTTTCGTGTGGAAAAAGCTTTAAGAAATGTCAATAACAACATGATGGTAATATTGGTCTTTGACAGGAAGACGATGAAGAAAAGAGCTTTCCTACCCGAACGATAAGTGACAATGAACCAAATTAAAAACAAGATCGCTTGGGTGAGTAAGACAAGTAAGAAAGTTTCGGTCGGGTAAACCGACTAAGGTATACCCTAACTCTGTGAGTAATGTAATATGGAATATTATACGAATAAATCTGCCAATTTGTGTGTGCGTTACCAGAAGGGGCTTAACAAATACACATATTTTTCGCTGAACAGAAGTAAATACATTGCACTGTGCCAAATTATAAGCGTTTATGTGCATTGTTATGTTAACGTTATGAACCATTCAAATTTGGTATGATTTGGCCATTTTGTGTGTGAGGTACAAAAAGTAGCGTGGTGATAACGCCCATTTTTCATAGGGCTATAGCTACTTTAAAAGCGTTACACTGTGAACATTTTTGTAGTATTTTCTGTATGCACTATAAAAACTTTATACTGCACAACATTTAAGTATTTTTGTTTACTAGTATTAAAGTTATAAGATGTTAACTTTTGGTGCAAAATGGTCAAATTGTGTGGAGGTACCAAAAGTGGAGTGGCAAATTCTACCATTTTTCTCACGGTGGTAACGCCTAATAAAGTAATGCTATGTGTGGAATTTTAGAAGTTTCGAATAGGTAGTATAGAAGTTATTAGACAATCAATATTTCATTAAATGTTAACCCTCTGTGGGGGAGGTACTGGAAGAAGTGGATCAATATGGCCCATCTTCGAACTTACCCGGAGATAGAAAAGAATATTACCACATACCAAATTTGAAGTCAATCGGTTACTCCTTTCGAGAGTTATCGTGCGCACCAGCCAGCAGACAGACAGAGGGACGTACGGACACTGCTCAGATTACTTAAAATGACCCAAAACGGATTTCCGCAAAAAATACATAGGGTTTGGGTCACTCCATTGATGTGTTACACTTTTGGGCCGTAACAAATGATACATACCCTCGTCACACTAAGGAGAGGGTAAAAAGAGAGTGCCTGTTTGTGGCTTTGCTTGTTTGTTCCGTAAATGGGCGGGCTACGACCAATGGGCGTGGCTCCGCCCACATAAGCCAAATTTTGAAATTGGGATATATTGCGCAATTTGTTATCGAGAGTCCTGTAATTTTGTGTATAAGTATTAGGGATGTAACGAAAGTGACTTTAGCGAAAGCGAATATTGAAATATATTTCTAGCGAATGCGTAAGCGAATAGTGAAATATGCATTTTTGCGAAAGCGAATAGTAAAATATGCGTTTTTGCGAAAACGAGTAATAGTTTGACACTTTAGTACAAACAAAATTAAGGACCAGAATTAATACTTTTCCAGGATTATCAAGTATTAAGGACGTTTTCAATATTTTGACCTCTTGTTACAACAGACAGGCCTATTTTTTTCAACTGTTTTGAAGAGAAGTAGCAGAGGTTTTCATTAATATTAATATGTTCAAAATGTGTGGAGCGGTCAAGATAATTTAACGAATGGAAGCGAATACTGAAATATATTTTTGCGAATTCGAATGCGAATATTCCAAAGATTATCTTTGCGAATGCGAAAACGAATTTAAAAATGATGCGTTACATCCCTAATAAGTATCTGGTTGCATTCTACGTGATTGGTCCAAAAATGGGCCAATTTTTTTGTGAAGGCAAAATTGGCGGGATCGGGCCAACGGGCGTGGCCTCCCCACATAATCCAAATTTTGAAATTGAGATATTTTGCGCAATTTGTTATCGAAAGTCCTGTAATTTTGTGTATATGTATCTGGTGGCAGTCTACTTGATTGGTCCAAAAATTAGCTCGTAAATGGGCGGGCTACGACCAAAGGGCGTGGCTCCGCCCACATAAGCCAAATTTTGAAATTGGGATATATTGCGCAATTTGTTATTGAGAGTCCTGTAATTTTGTGTATAAGTATTAGGGATGTAACGAAAGTGACTTTAGCGAAAGCGAATATCTATCTATATATATAAAAGAGAGTGTCTGTTTGTGGGTTTGTTTGTGGGTTTGTTTGTATGTTTGTTCCGTATAGACGTCTAAACGGCTAGACCGATCATCTTGAAATTTTCACAGAATGTACATGTGAATGGGGTGCTGAAAATAGGGTACTTGAATTTTCGATATATCAAGTGGGCGTGGACCCGCCCATAGGGGTCCAATTTTGATATTAAGAAAATTTTTTAGCTAGAGTCCTGAAATTTTTTGTGTATGCATTTAGTGGCAGATAATGTGAATTTTCCAAAAATGGGCGGAGTCGGACCAATGGGCGTGGCCCCGCCCATATAAGCCAAATTTTGAAATTCAAATATTTTCTACAATTTATTAGAGAGAGTTCTGTATTTGAGTGTATATGTATCTGGTGACAGTCTACGTGATTGGTCCAAAAATTGGCGGGATCGGCCCAATGGGCGTGGCCCCGCCAACATAGACCAAATTTTGAAATTTCGATATCTTGAACAATTTGCTAGCGAGAGTGCTGCAATGTTGTGTATATGTATCTGGTGACAGTCTACGTGATTGGCCCAAAAATTGGCGGGATCGGCCCAATGGGCGTGGCCCCGCCCACATAGACCAAATTTTGAAATTTCGATATCTTGCACAATTTATTATCAAGAGTGCTGCAGTTTTGTTTATATGTATCTGGTGACAGTCTCCGTGATTGGTCCAAAAATAGGCGGGATCGGCTCAATGGGCGTGGCCCCGCCCACATAGACCAAATTTTTAAATTGAGATATCTTGCACAATTTGCCAGCGAGAGTGCTGCAATGTTGTGTATATGTATCTGGTAGCAGTCCACGTGATTTTTCCAAAAATGGGCGGGAGCGGACCAATGCGTGTGGCCCCGCCCACATAAGCCAAATTTTGAAATTGATATATCTTGCACAATATGTTAGCGAGAGTGCTGGAATTTTGTGTATATGTATATGGTGGCAGTCTGTGTGATTGGTCAGAAAATGGGCGGGATCGGACCAGTGGGCGTGGCCCCGCCCTTATAAGCCAAATTTCGAAATTGATATATATTGCACAATTTTTTATCTAGAGTGCTGTAATGTTGTACATATGTATCTGGTGACAGTCCACGTGATTGGTCCAAAAATTCGCGGGATCTGACCAATGGGCGTGCCACTGCCCATATAAGCCAAATTTTGAAATTGAATTATCTTGCTCATTTTGTTAGCGAGAGTGTTGAAATTTTGCGTATATGTATCTGGTAGCAGTCTACGTGATTGGCTTACAAATGGGCGGAATAGGACCATACATGAACAAAAATGCTCGGTATGCGATAATTACAGCTGCTCCAATACAATCGCAATATGATAATGTGATGCATGACCAATGAAACAAGAATTTGGAAATTTTATAAGTATACATTTCTATTTTCTGGACCTTCCACTGAATTCGGTATTTTTTCATTCGGTGAATTTATCACTAATACCAGTAAGGAAAGGCAGAAAGTCGGGCGGGGCCGATTAGGGTCATTGCGATAATAATTTGGAATAATTGGTAAATGTGGTGTGTGTGTGTGTACGTATATCTTATTTTGAACCGATAATCGCTAAATTAAGCAATATTCGTTCCTAAATTGAGAAACATTTTTCTGGAGAACTTTGTAATGATCGGAAGTAAAGTACAACTTCTATAGCGCTTTGTAACCAAATCTGGAGGAACATATATATGGAGGTTATATATAAATCTGAATCGATTTTCCTTGAATACTCATTCATGTAAAATAGAAACCTGTTTCTGTCGAATTTCGTACTGATCGGATATAAAACACAGTATCTACAGCGCTTACATGTCAAATTGGGGGTAACATATATATGGGGGCTATATCTAAATCTGAACCGATTTTCTCCGAATTTTGCGGTATTCCTTCATGTAATAAGAAATCTCTTTCTGCCGAATTTCTTACTGATCGGATATAAAATACAGTTTCTACAGCGCTTGAATTTCAAATCGGGGGTAACATATATATGGGGGCTATATCTAAATCTGAACCGATTTTCTCCGAATTTTGCAGTATTCCTTCATGTAATAACAAACCTCTTTCTGCCGAATTTCGTACTGATCGGATATAAAATACAGTTTCTACAGCGCTAATTTTGACATGGGCAGCGAAGCGCACCGGGCTCAGCTAGTCTATATATATAAAAGAGAGTGTCTGTTTGTTGGTTTGTTTGTTTGTTTGTTTGTATGTTTGTTTGTTCCGTATAGACGTCTAAACGGCTTGACCGATCATCTTGAAATTTTCACAGAATGTACATGTGTAGGGGGTGCTGAAAATAGGGTACTTGAATTTTCGATATATCAAGTGGGCGTGGACCCGCCCATATGGGTCAAATTTTGGTATTGAGAAAATTTTTTAGCTAGAGTGCTGAAATTTCGTGTGTATGCATTTAGTGTCAGATTATGTGAATTTTCCAAAAATGGGCGGAATCGGACCAATGGGCGTGGCCCCGCCCATATAAGCCAAATTTTGAAATTGAGATAGTTTGCACAATTTGTTAGCGAGAGTGCTGGAATGTTATGTATATGTATATGGTGGCAGTCTACGTGATGGCTCCAAAAATGGGCGGGATCGGACCAATGGGCGTGGCCCCGCCCACATAGACCAAATTTTTAAATTTTGATATCTTGCACAATTTGCTAGCGGGAGTGCTGCAATGTTGCGTATATTTATCTGGTGGCATTCTACGTAATTGGTCAAAAAATGGGCGGGACCGGACCAATGGGCGTGGCCCCGCCCATATAAGCCAAATTTTGAAATTGATATATCTTGCACAATTTGTTAGTTAGAGTGTTGTAATGTTGTACACATGTATCTGATGGCAGTCCACGTGATTGATCCAAAAACGGGCGGGATCGAACCAATGGGGGTGGCACCGCCCATATAAGTCAAATTTTCAAAATGTGATATCTTGCACAATTTGTTTGCGAGAGACCTGGAATTTTGTGTATATATATCCGTTGGCAATCTACGTGATTGGTCCAAAAATTGGCGGGTTCGGACCAATGGGCGTGGCCCCGCCCACATTGACCAAATTTTGATATCTTGCACAATTTGCTAGCGGGAGTGCTGCAAACTTGCGTATATGTATCTGGTGGCAATCTACGCAATTGGTCAACAAATGGGCGGGATCTGACCAAAGGGCGTGGCCCCGCCCATATAACCCAAAATTGAGCTATCTTGCACAATTTAGTAACGAGAATGCTGTAATTTTGTGTATATGTAGCTGGTGGCAGTCTACGTGATTGGTCCAAAAATGGGCGGGATCAACCCAATGGGCGTGGCCCCGCCCACATAGACCAAATTTTGATATCTTGCACAATTTGCTAGCGGGTATGCTGCAATGTTGCGTATATGTATCTGGTGGCATTCTACGTAATTGGTCACAAAATGGGCGGGATCGGACCAATGGGCTTGGCCACGCCCATATAAGCCAAATTTTGAAATTGGTATATCTTGCACAATATGTTAGCGAGAGTGCTGAAATTTTGTGTATATGTATATGGTGGCAGTATGCGTGATTGGTCAGAAAATGGGCGGGATCGGACCAATGGGCGTGGCCCCGCCCTTATAAGCCAAATTTCGAAATTGATATATCTTGCACAATTTTTTATCTAGAGTGCTGTAATGTTGTACATATGTATCTGGTGACAGTCCACGTGATTGGTCCAACAATTGGCGGGATCTGACCAATATAAGCCAAATTTTGAAATTTAATTATCTTGCTCATTTTGTTAGCGAGAGTGTTGAAATTTTGCCTATATGTATCTGGTAGCAGTCTACGTGATTGGCTTACAAATGGGCGGAATAGGACCATACATGAACAAAAATGCTCGGTATGCGATAATTACAGCTGCTAACTCCAATCCAATCGCAATATGAGAATGTGATGCATGACCAATGAAACAAGAATTTGGAAATTTTATAAGTATAGATTTCTATTTTCTGGACTTTCCACTGAAGTCGGTATTTTTTCATTCAGTGAATTTATTACTAATACCAGTAAGGAAAGGCAGAAAGTCGGTCGGGGCCGACTATATAATACCCTACACCTCCCTAACAATGCGATAAGGGTCATTGCGATAATAATTTGGAATAATTGGTAAATGTGGTGTGTGTGTGTGTATGTATATCTAATTCTGAAACGATAATCGATAAATTAAGCAATATTCGTTCCTAAATTGAAAAACATTTTTCTGGAGAACTTTGTAATGATCGGAAGTAAAGTACAACTTCTATAGCGCTTTGTAACCAAATCTGGAGGAACATATATATGGAGGTTATATATAAATCTGAATCGATTTTCCTTGAATACTCATTCATGTAAAATAGAAACCTGTTTCTGTCGAATTTCGTACTGATCTCTACAGCGCTTAGATGCCAAATTGGGGGTAACATATATATGGGGGCTATATCTAAATCTGAACCGATTTTCTCCGAATTTTGCGGTATTCCTTCATGTAATAAGAAACCTCTTTCTGCCGAATTTCTTACTGATCGGATATAAAATACAGTTTCTACAGCGCTTGAATTTCAAATCGGGGGTAACATATATATGGGGGCTATATCTAAATCTGAACCGATTTTCTCCGAATTTGGCAGTATTCCTTCATGTAGTAACAAACCTCTTTCTGCCGAATTTCGTACTGATCGGATATAAAATACAGTTTCTACAGCGCTAATTTTGACATGGGCAGCGAAGCGCACCGGGCTCAGCTAGTCTATATATATAAAAGAGAGTGTCTGTTTGTGGGTTTGTTTGTTCCGTATAGACGTCTAGGTTAGGTTAGGGTGGCAGCCGTATTTTTTATACAAGCTCACATAAACCAGTTAGGTCCCTAGTGTTACCACGGGCTGAAATGCCCCTCATCGAAACCAACCTGTTTGATATACAAATTTGTCGATATTACGAATATCGGTACTGGAAAGATCTGTTAGGCTGCCTAGAAAAGCCGACCCCAGTATGTCCAGTCATCGTTTACTCAGAGCGGGACAGTCGCATAGCAAGTGCTCAATGCTCTCCACTTCTTCCTCATCTCCACAGCTTCTGCAGAAGTCATTAGAGTCAATACCCAATCTTTTGGCGTGTTCGCCGATCAAGCAGTGTCCCGTCAGAACTGATACTAACGTAGACAATCTTTGCCTCTCTAGTGCGAGGAGATATTTTGATCTTCTCAGGTCATACCTTGGCCAGATTTGTCTAGCTACTCTGCAGGTGCCGATTTCTGTCCATCTTTCGTTGGACTGCCTGATTGCCTCTTGCCTAAGCCAAAGCTTGCACGTGGATAGTGGCGCACCAATATATGCAAATTCTTCGAGAATTTGTAATGTCGTCCCTTTCCTAGCAAGTTCATCGGCTTTGCAGTTCCCCGGGATATCAGTATGCCCAGGCACCCATATGAGGTGTATGTTAAACTGCTCAGCCATCTCGTTAAGAGATCTGCGGCAGTCGAGGGCTGTTTGTGAATTTAGGGATGTTGCCTCCAGAGAATTGATGGCAGCCTGGCTGTCCGAGTAAATGACAACGCCAGTGTTGGTTACTATGTTGCGACTCAGCCACTTGGCTACTTCCCATATTGCCATTATTTCGGCTTGATAGACACTGCAGGTATCTGGTAGTCTGTGAGCTATATCCAATCTAAGCTCTGCACAGTGTACTCCGAAGCCAACCTTTTCATCAAGCTTCGAACCATCCGTGTAAAAGTGGAGATGGTTTCTATTACCTGGTTTTCTTCCAACCCATTCATCTCTCGCGGGAATCATAGTGATGTAATTTCTCTCGAAGGTGTACACCGTTGGTATATAGTCCACTCGGTCGGTTACCATAGCACTACACTTTGCTATTCTCATGTGACCGTAGTTTTTGTACCTCCACATTGATAGGCAGTTTAATCTTATTGCCGCTTTGGTTGCAACTTCTCTCGCCACAATATTAATCGGCAGTATATGGAGTAGGGCTTGTAGAGACTCGGTCGCTGTAGTCCTTAAGGCTCCGCTTATGCTCAGGCAGGCAGTTCTCTGAACCTTTGTTAGTAGGTTGGTGATGGTTAGTTTGTCAGTTGCCGTCCACCATACCACAATGCCGTATAGCAGTATAGGACGAACTACTGCTATATATATCCAGTGGACGATTTTAGGAGAGAGGCCCCACCGCGACCCTACAGCCTTTTTGCAGGAATATAAGGAGACGTTGGCCTTCCTTACACGTTCCAAGACATTAAGTCTAAATAACAGTTTTCTATCTAGAATTATTCCTAAAAATTTTGCACTTTCAGAAAAGACTAGATCTGTTCCATTTATCCGAGGTGGAGGGTGCACATGTGGGACTTTATTCATCCTAGTAAAGAGAACCAATTCTGTCTTGTTTGGGTTAATGTCCAAACCGCTGCTTCTGGCCCATCTAGCCAATTTGTTCAGAGCCACCTGTAGAATGTCTCGGAGGACGTTTTCGAATTTGCCACTCACTGCGATTGCAACGTCGTCCGCATATGCCACGACCTTGCAGCCACAACGTTCTAGATCTAGCAGGATTTCATTCACTGCTAGGTTCCAAATTAGTGGAGACAGTACTCCTCCTTGTGGGGGTATAGACGTCTAAATGGCTAGACCGATCATCTTGAAATTTTCACAGAATGTACATGTGTAGGGGGTGCTGAAAATAGGGTACTTGAATTTTCGATATATCAAGTGGGCGTGGACCCGCCCATCTGGGTCCAATTTTAATATTGAGAAAAATTTTTAGCTAGAGTGCTGAAATTGTGTGTATGCATTTAGTGGCAGATTATGTGAATTTTCAAAAAATGGGCGGAATCGGACCAATGGGCGTGGCCCTGCCGATATAAGCCAAATTTTGAAATTGAGATATTTGGCACAATTTGTTAGCGAGAGTGCTGGAATTTTGTGTATATGTATATGGTGGCAGTCTACGTGATTGGTCCAAAAATGGGCGGGATCGGCTCAATGGGCGTGGCACCGCCCATATAAGCCTAAATTTGAAATTAAGATATCTTGCACAATTTGTTAGCGAGAGTGCTCTAATTTTGTGCATATGTATCTGGTGGCAGTCTACGTGATTGGTCCAAAAGTGGGCGGGATCGGGCCAATGGGCGTGGCCCCTCCCACGCAGACCAAAATTTTGAAATTTAGATATCTTGCACAATTTGTTAGCGAGTGTTGCAATATCTGGTGGCATTCTACGTAACTGGTCCACAAATTGGCGGGATCGGACTGATGGGCGTGGCCCCGCCCATATAAGCCAAATTTTGAAATTGAGATATCTTGAAAATTTTGTTAGCGAGAGTGCTGTAATTTTGTACATATATGTATATGGTGGTAGTCTACGTGATTGTCTAAAAAATAGCCGAGATCGGACCAAAGGACGTGGCCCCGCCCATATAAGCAACATTTTGAAATGGAGATATCTTGCATAATTTGTTAGAGAGAGTGCTGTAATGTTGTGCATATGTATCTGGTGGTAGTCTACGTGATTGATCCAAAAATCTTGAAATTAAGATATCTTACGCAATTTGTTAGCAAGAGTGCTGTAGTTTTGTACATATGTATCTGGTGGTAGTCTACATGATTGGTCCAAAAATGGGCGTGGCCTCACCAATATAAGCATATTTTTTCAACTGTTTTGAAGAGAAGAAGCAGAGGTTTTCATTAGTATTAATATGTTCAAAATGTGTGGAGCGGTTAAGATAATTTAACGAATGGGAGCGAATACTGAAATATATTTTTGCGACGGCGAATGCGAATATTCCAAAGATTATCTTTGCGAATGCGAAAGCGAATTTAAAAATGATGCGAATAGTTCGCGTTCGCATATGCGAATGCGAATATTCGTTACTTCCCTAATAAGTATCTGGTTGCATTCTACTTGATTGGTCCAAAAATGGGCCAATTTTAAAATTGTGATATATTGCACAATTTGTAAGTGAGAGTGCTGTAATTTTGTACATATGTATCTGGTGGCAGTCTACGTAATTGGTCGAAAAATGGGAGGGATCCGACCAATGGGCGTGGCTCCACCTATATAAACCAAATTTTTAAATTGAGATATCTTGCTCAATTAATTATGAGAATTTATACAAAAATGGGCGGGTGCCGACAAATGGGCGTTGCCCCGCCCATATAAACCAAATTATGAAATTGAGATATCTTGCACAATTTATCAGCGCTGTAATTTTGTGTATACTTACGAGTATATATTTGTGAAGGCAGTCTATGTGATCGGTCCAAAAATTGGCGGGATCGGGCCAACGGGCGTGGCCTCCCCACATAATCCAAATTTTGAAATTGAGATATTTTGCGCAATTTGTTATCGAAAGTCCTGTAATTTTGTGTATATGTTTAGGTTAGGTGTATATGTATCTGGTGGCAGTCTACTTGATTGGTCCAAAAATTAGCCATTTTAAAATTGTGATACATTGTTAGTGAGAGTGCTGTAATTTTGCTCATATGTATCTGGTGGCAGTCTACGTAGTTAGCCGAAAAATGGGCGGGATCCGACCAATGGGCGTGGCTCGCCCATTAACACCAATTTTTGAAATTCAGATATCTTGCACAATTTATTAGCTATAGTGCTACAATGTTGTATATATGTGTTTGGTCGCAGTCTACGTGATTGGTCCAAAAATGGCTGGGATCGGACCATTGGGCGCTTTCCCGCCCATGTAAACCAAATATTGAAATTGATATATCTTGAACAATTTTTAGTGAGAGTGTTGTAATATTGTGTATATGCGTTTGGTGGCAGTGTATGTGATTGGTCCAAAAATGGGAGGGATCACGCCAATGGGCGTTGCGCCGTCCATATCAGACAAATTTTAAAATTGAGATATCTTGAACAATTTGTTAGCAAGATTGCTGTAATATTGAGTATATGCAATAGGTGGCAGTGTATGTGATTGGTCCAAAAATGGGCGGGACCAGGCCAATGGGCGTCGCCACGCCCGTATGAGCCAAATTTTGAAATTAATATATCTTGGACAATATGTTTGCGAGAGTGCTGTTATTTTGTGTATATGTATTGGCGTTCTACATGATTGGTCCAAAAATGGGCAGATTAGGGACCATGGAGTTGGCCCCGCCCATATGCGCCAATTATCGCAATTTAAATATCTTGAACAATTTTTAGCAAAAGAGCTGTAATTTTATGTATGGTGAATAGCTGAGGTGAAAGTGGGCATCCTCGCTTTACTCCAGCGTTAGTATGTAATGGTCAGCTGATGTTCCCGTTGTGAAGAACTGAGAGTTCTGCATCCTCGTACATCGCTCTTATTATTCGAGTTATTTCCTGTGGTATTCATTTTCTTCTCGATATGGCAGTCCTTTTGACGATGACGGCACGCCATTCTAGAGATTGTTCTATTATGATGCGTAGAGTATTGGCCTGGTCTACGCAGCTTTTATCTGGCCGGAAGCCTGCCTGTTTGTCTCGCAATATGTTCTCTATTTTGCGTTGAAGCCTTGCCTGTATTATTACTGCTAGTATCTTGTACGTGGTGGTAAGCAGAGTAATTTGCTCCAGTTATTGCAATCTTTCAAGTCGCCACTCTTTGGTAACTTTACAATGATGCTTTCCTTCTAAATTGGAGGCAGCCTTTCTTCCTACCATGCTAATGTGATATGACGCTGTAGAAGATCCGCCGCGGTTTCGATGTCAACCCGTACGATTTCTGCTGGTATTCCATCTTCTCTTTTATTATTCTTCAATTTTCCGATGGCCTCTTTTGTCTGACTGTCAGACTGGAAGGTTTACATGTTGTATTTTAGTTATTTTCTGCATGCTGCTGTGATCTATTTCGCTGTCCTCAGCGGCGTCTGTGGCATTACTACTTTCTTCGAAATGTTCTCTGCATATTTGTATCTGTGTTCATTATTCGTTAGCAGTGTACCACTACGATTTGTGAGATAATCTATCGTCTGGTCTAGTTTCTCGGGTTGTTCTTGCCAGAAATTGGCGAGGAATGCAGTGGGGGCTGCAAAGAAGCCTGCTTGACCTTGATTATGCAGATGACATTTGCCTGCTTACTCACAACCATGCACATATGTCATAAAACCTACATAATCTCCACGCTTATGCAGCTAGAGCAGGATTGAAGATAAATGTTGGTAAAACAAAGCTGATGTCTATCAACACTACGCCTTCCCCAAACATCACTATCGATGGAAAAGTATTTGAGACCGTTAGCTCGTTCATGTATCTTGGGAGCATAATAAATGACAACGGTGGAACCAAAGAAGACATTCTACACCGAATCAAGAAAGGACGTGGTGCTTTTGGAGCTCTAGACAATTTGTGGCGCTGTCAGATCATCTCAAGGCAGACGAAACTGCAGATATTTAACTCGAACGTTAAGTCTGTCATTCTTTATGGATGTGAGACATGGAACTTAGCATTGGCTGAGATAAAGGCACTGCAGATCTTCATAAACAGATGTCTGCGAAGAATCATGAGGATATTCTAGCCTAATGTAATATCAAATGCAACGTTATGGAGTGTAACCAAACAAAAACCAGTAAGCCAAGAAATAAGAGAACGTAAATGGATAGGTCATACCTTAAAAAAGGCAAGAGACGATATTGCAAGACAGGCGCTGGAACGGAACCCGCAAGGTAGCCGCAGAAGAGGTAGGCCTGCAAACACCTGGAGAAGATCCGTGGAGGCGGAGGCTACAAGTCTGGGTCGAAGCTGGAGTGAAATAAAGTATTTAGCATTAAACAGATCTGAATGGAATAACTTTGTTGTGGTCCTAGGCTCCTCAATGAAGTAAAAAGGAATAAATAATAATAATAATTCTTGCCAGCTGCTTCTTCTGCTGTTATTCCTAGCCGTTCAAGGCTTTTATATCTTCTTGCTGATTTCTTTAGTTGTTCGGCCAGCTGTTGATATTCTACTTCGTATCATTATTATGGTTTAACTGCAGCTTAAGTTCCCTTCTTTGCGAAACCAGGTTCCAAGTTTCATCAAATATACATGGTTTCGTTTTTCGTTGCACTACACGCAGTGCTTCTTCTGCGACTTGATTATATGTTGCTGTGATATCTTCGCATGAGTTTTATTGGCAACTGTTCGCGTATCGCTATGACTAATGTATTCTTCGTTGCGTTGTTATGGAGTTGCTGTAGATATATCCGTTTTCTTCGTGTGTGTCTGATGGTTCTTCGTTGACATTTCAGTTTGATCTTGATTTCGCCTGTGATGAGTATCCGATGATGATATCCTTATATCCGACAAAGAGGTTCTCCATCTTCTGCTCACGCATATGTGGTCGATCTGATTGCGTGAATTGTTGCTCGGTGATGTCCACGTGTATCTCCTTATGCGGGAAGAGGGAGCTACCTACGACTAGTTGAAATGTCTGACATAGCTCTATTAGTCGCTCCCCGTTGTTGTTTTTAACTCCTCAACCATGCGTTACCATGGTGGTGATGATGTTGGTGTTGTCGCTACCTATCTTTTCGTTGAAGTCTCCCATGAGTATGACGATATCCCCCTTCGAATCTCGTGAATGTTACTTGTGCGTAGAAGTGGTCCTTCTTAGTGTCTTCGGCGTCTTACGTTGGGGCTTAGCACTGCACTATTGTAAGGTGCTATACTCTACTCTAGAAGCGAGCCATTATCACACGACCTGATATCGGTTTCCATGTCTGAAGGGAGTTGTTGATTTTCATAGATACTATGATTCCGACTCCGCTTTCGCCACCTCTTGATATAAATATTCGAAAACCGCAATGAAAAATTTCCCTGTCTCTGACGGGATTCGAATCTGGTATCCTCCGGTTTGAAGTTTGGTTCTCTAACCAATACACCACCCCGCCGCCCTTCAATCTATCTATCTATATATATAAAGAATTAAGAAAGTTTCAGTCGGGTAAACTGACTAAGGTATACCCTCACTTTGTGAGTAATGCAATATGGAATATTATACGAATAAATCTGCC
Source organism: Eudasyphora cyanicolor (assembly GCA_963930755.1). NCBI lineage: Eukaryota > Metazoa > Arthropoda > Insecta > Diptera > Muscidae > Eudasyphora > Eudasyphora cyanicolor. The sequence continues at coordinate 102,031,933 of OZ005737.1, forward strand.
AATTTGTGTGTGAGAAGGGGCTTAACAAAAAAGCATATTTTTCGCTGAACAGTAGTAAATACATTACACTGTGCCAAATTATAAGCGTCTATGTGCATTGGCCATTTTGTGTGTGAGGTGCAATAAGGGCGTGTTGATAACGCCCATTTTTCATAGGGCTATAGCTACTTTCAAAGCGTTACACTGTGCACAATTTTGTAGAATTTTCGTGGAATGGTACTCAAGCTATAAGCTGTTAACTTCTGGTGCAAAATATTCCATTTGAGTGGGAGGTACCAAAAGGAGCGTGTCAATAACCCCAATTTTTCACTGGACTGTATGCACTATAAAAACGTTACACTGTACAAAATTTTAAGTGTTTTTGTTCACTCGTAATAAAGATATAAGATGTTAACTTTTGGTGCAAAATAGTTCAATTGTGTGGGAGGTAACAAAAGCGGAGTGGAAAATCGACTATTTTTCTCACGGTGGTAGCGCCTAATAAAGTAATGCTATGTGTGGAATTTTAGAAGTTTCGAATAAGTAGTATAGAAGTTATTAGACAATCAATATTTCATTAAATTTTAACCCTCTGTGGGGGAGGTACTGGAAGGAGTGGACCAATATTGCCCGTCTTCGAACCGGAAATAGAAAATAATAATACCACATACTAAATTTGAAGTCAATCGATTACTCCTTTCGAGAGCCTGACAAACGGACGGACACTGCTCAGATAACTTAAAATGACCCAAACGGATTTCCGCAGAAAATACTTAGGGTTTGGGTCACTCCTTCGATGTGTTACACTTTCGGACCGTAGCAAATTATATATACCCTCGTCACACTAAGGTGAGAGTATAAAGAGAGTGCCTGTTTGTGGCTTTGCTTGTTTGTTCTGTATAGGCGCCTTAACGGCTGGACCAATCTTCTTGAAATTTCACAGAATGTGCATGTGTAGGGGGTGGTGAAAATAAGGTAAATATGGCCCCGCCCATATGAGCCAAATTTTTAAATTGAGATATCTTGCACAATTTGTAATCGAGAGTCATCTAATCTTGTGTATATGTATCTGGTGGCAGTCTACTTGATTGGTCCAAATATGGACCAAATTTAAAATTGTGATATATTGTACAATTTGTTAGTGAGAGTGCTGTAATTTTGTGCATATGTATCTGGTGCCAGTCTATGTAGTTGGTCGAAAAAAGGGCGGGATCCGACCAATCGGCGTGGCTCCGCCCATATAAACCAAATTTTGAAATTGAGATATCCTGCACAATTTATTATGAGAATTTATCCAAAAATGTGCGGGTTAAACCAAATTATGAAATTGAGATATCTTGAACAATTTATTAGCGATAGTGTATATATGTTTGTGATTGGTCTAACAATGGCTGGGATCGGACCATTGGGCGTTTTCCCGTCCATGTAAACTAAATTTTGAAATTGATATATCTTGAACAATTTTTAGTGAGCGGCCGTAATATTGTGTATATGCATTTGGTGGCAGTCTACGTGATTGGTCCAAAAATGGGGGGATCGGGCCAATGGGCGTGGCCACTGCCGTATGAGCCAAATTTTGGAAGTCAATATATCTTGGACAATTTGTTAGCGAGAGTGCTGTTATTTTATGTATATGTATTGACATTCTACGTGATTGGTCCACAAATGGGCGGAATAGGGACCATGGAGTTGGCCCCGCCCATATGAGTCAATTTTCGAAATTTAACCAGTAAGGAAAGACAGAAAGTCGGGCGGGGCCAACTATATAATACCCTACACCTACCTACCAATGCGAAAATGGGCATTGCGATAAGAATTTGGCAGTGTTCATACATGTAATAAGCAAACTCTCTCTGCCGACTTTCGTACTGATCGGATATAAAACATGGTTTCTACAGCGCTTACATGTCAAATCGGGTGTAACATATATATTGGGACTATGTTAAAATCTGAACCGATTTTTCCCGAATTTGGCAGTGTTCATACATGTAATAAGAAAACTCTCTCTGTTAAATTTCGTACTGATCGGATATAAAACATGATTTCTACAGCGCTTAAATGTTAAATCGGGTGAAACATATATATGGGGGCTATATCTAACTCTGCCGAATTTCATAAAGATCGGATGTAAAATGTGGTTTCTACGGCGCTTGCATGTCAAATCGGGTGAAACATATATATGGGGACTATATCCAAATCTGAACCGATTTTAACCAATTTCAATAGGGATCGTCCTTGAGCACTATGCTAAATTTCATCACAATCGGACCATAAATACGACCTGCACTTTGATTACAAGAATACATGGACAGACGGACAGACAGACAGACGGACATCGCTAAATCGACTCAGAAAGTGATTCTGAGTCGATCAGTATAATAAACAATGGGTCTATCTCTTCTCTTTTTAGATGTTACAAACAAATGCACAATGTCATAATACCCTGTACCACAGTGTGGTGTAGGGTATAAATATCTTGAACAATTTTTAGCAATAGAGCTGTAATTTTATGTATATTCATTTAGTTGCACTCCACGCGATTTGTTCAAAAATCGTCGCTATCGGACCAATGGACATTTTTTGAAAACGATACATCTACAGAACATATGCACCAAGTGTCCGAAATTTAGTGTGACTGCTGCAGGCCAAAGTGTAACACATCGAATAAGTGACCTAAGAGACCCCAAGAATATTTGGCGGAAATCCGTTTTGGGCCATTTTAAGTCATTTGAGCAATGTCCGTCTGTGTGTCTGGCTGTTGCGCACGATAACTTTCGACGGGAGTAACAGATTGCTTCCAAATTTTTTATGAGTTAATTTTTTTTCTTTCTCAATCTAAGATCAACGATGGACTACGTTGGTCCACTCCTTCGAGTACCTCCCAACAAAGGGTCAAAATTTAGTGAAATATTCATTATCTCATAACTTGTATACTACTACCCAGAATCTTTCACAATTCCACATATATTAGCATAGTATTAATTTCTTGGTCGCTAATCTTCTTGAGAAAAATGGGCAAAGTTTCCACGCACCTTTTGGCACCTCCCATACAAATGGACCATTTTACACAGTATAATGCTTATATAGTACCCATGGTCTATTGAAAACAATTGGCGTTATTGCCAAGCCCTTTTTGATACCACCCAAACCTATAAAATCAAAACCGTTATGAATTTGGACAATCGGTAAAAAGTTGTAAGTCTGCATGGTCTTCTAGTATACGCGTGTAAAATTTAACTGAAATCAAAACGGTCAAATATTTAAATTGTAATTTTTGGGTCGTTTAATTTTGGAATTATCCATTAATGCACAACATTCCCAAAATTAGTCACATTGAAATATTGCCTCAAGATTCGCTGAAATCGCGTTTTAAATTGTTGTCCGCGAAAACTACTTTTGTTTTTGTTCCGTGCGAGTGCTTTGGGTTTTTGCAATTATCTTGTAAACTTAAATCTTGCCAAAATCAAACTTAGCACTAATTATACGTCTAAGTAAGATCTATAAGTTATTGTGACTCTTTTCTCACATTAAATATGTGCAGGGTTACCGTTGGAAAATTAAAAAAAGGGAATATTTTCGAAAAAAGTAGCACACGTTCATCAATCCGAGTTGGAGGATCCACATGTGGTACATTATTCATCCTAGTAAAGAGAACGTCCAAACAGCTGCTTCTGGCCCATCTAGCCAACTTGTTCAGAGCCACATGTAGGATGTCTCTGAGGACAATTTTATTAAAATGGTGTAAAAACATGATTTTTTTATTAAAGAGAAAAAAGTGAAAGTGATATAAATAGTGGCACCAAAAATGTGAAAAGTGACACATTTAGTATCACAAAAGAAATGGGGGGCAAAAGTATCAAGAATGAAAAAAGGGGAAAAAATAGGACGACGTCATGGAAATGCCCATTATTGTTTGTGAAGCTAAGTATACACGATTGCCAGATCGGACAACGTTATCAACCCTGTTAAAGTGCTGCAAATGTACGTACATAGACAGATTGTTAGGCAAAAGTGAATTGACAGTTCAGACGATTGCAAGAAAACCATACAATTACATATATTTACAATATATTTTGTAAATATTTATATGCAGGATTTCCAATAAACATATTTTAAAGACAGTGTTGCCAATAAAATGTTTTTCTGACAATGGCGCCGTTGTCACATGCATAAACTTCGCACATCTAACAATCTGCAAATTTCCTCGCAATGACTTTTTTGCTAACGTTGCAAAACAAAATTTGTGTGTTCTCACACGGTTGTAAATTCACAGGGTTGCATTTTTCGCCATTTTTCTGGCAATATTGTCCGATCTGCAAATCGTGCGTACTTACCTTTACGTATAGACGTCTAAACGGCTCACAGTGAGAGGAATTCCAAAAAAAAGGAAAATAATTATACCGTTTCTTAACCAGACAACCGATTGCGACCAAACTTGGCATGTTTGTAGAAGAGGTATTAGAGAAGTTAAGTTTTGAGTTTGGGCCCCCTGTGGTATACAGGGCCTCAAAGTTGGCCACCACGGTTGAACAAAATGTTTAAGCGCGTGTATCTTTCGTGTTTTCCGGCCGATTCATAAAATCTATTTTTCTTTTTGTGCGTATTCTAATACCCGAGGTCTACAAAAGGCATTTTTCACCTAACAGTTATCTTGTATACTTACCGAGATATCTGCATTTGAAAATTGAATTTTTAATTTTTTCCCTTTCCTTTGTTAACAATACAATAAATGGCAAAAATACAAAAAATATTTTTGGTAAAGTATAACTTAAAATGGCCATAACTTTTGTCTCAATAGCAAATTTTGTTGTCTCTTCAAAAAGATAATGAGAAAGGAATCGGTATATAACCGGCTCTAATATATAGCGAATCGTAGGAAAGGATCGGGAAAAAATAAACAACAAAGGAAAAAATAAACAACAAAGGAAATTTTATATTTCCATTGAATCTTTAAAAATTAAGATATCTCAATCGAGGCTAATTCTAACATCATTATATTTGTGGACGTAAATCCCACAATTCCCAAAATAAATTCGAAAATCCCCACTAAAGGGATTTGTTTGTTATTTTCCAAAATCTGTTATACTAAAAGCCGGGCTCAAAAATCCTTTGCAGTTTATCGTATAGCAGATTACTACATATAAAAATGGTAAAGGGTTTCATATCCAAGCTTTGCGATTGCCGAAAATGTGGCCTAGCTTTGAAATTTTCGTAAAACATGGTGTAATTTGGAGAAGCGTGGCAACACTAAAAAGTTTTAACATTTTGGCTTTGCGATTGGAGAAAATGTGGCTTACTTTTGAAATTTGTCTAAAAAATTGTGTAAATTGGTGAAGCTTGGTAACAATACCAGTAAATATTTTTGACCCGTCCTTTCTTTGAGAGCATACTCTGGAAAGTTTCCTTTAAGATGATAGTAAATATGTTATAAATATTTTAACTAACTTCTTCTAAAACTCAAAAATACGACATAAACTTTTTTCATAAAAAAATGACAAAAAATCTTTTTTTTTTAAATATGAATTCAAGGGGCCATAACTTTTGTCCTGTTGGTTATATCGAACCAATTTGTTTTTCATCATATATATACTGCCTATCCATACATGCTTAAGTGGATAAAATTGGTGCATATTCTGCTTCGATATTTACAAAATACTAGCACAAGGTCGGGGAAAAAATTTAAAATTCAATTTTCAAATGCAGATATCTCGGTAAGTATACAAGATAACTGTTAGGTGCAAAAAGCCTTTTATATACTTCGATTATTAGAATACGCACAAAGATATTATGAATCGGCCGGAAAATACGAAAGTTACACGCGCTTAAACATTTTGTTCAACCGAGGTGGCCAACTTTGGGGCCCTGCAGCTTCGCCCCTGTATACCACAGGGAGCCCAAGCTCAAAACTTAACTTTTCTAATACCTCTTCTACAAACATGTCAAGTTTGGTCGCTATCGGATGTTTGGTTAAGAAACGGCAGAATAATTTCCCTTTTTTTGGAATTCCTCCCACTGTGCGGCTGGACCAATCTTCTTGAAGTTTCCACAGAATGTAGATGTGTAGGATGTGGTGAAAATATGGTACTTTAATTTTCGATATATCAAGTGGGCGTGGCCCCGCCCATATAACCCATGTATAGAAATACGTTGAACAATTTGTTAGCGAGGGTGCTGTAATTTGTTGGATATGTATTGTAACGGACAAAACCTGTTTTGTCCGCACATAATCACATTTACCACTGTGTATTGGCATTCTTTCTATGCATTAAAGACATCTTTATGCTAGCCACTGTGATTCCCCATTGACGCCATCAAACCCAATAACAACAACATCCACCATCGTCACTATGCTGAGCCATCACAGCGAACGCACGCACCCACATACGATCATTGACAGCCACTGAGAATGAATATGACTAGGCTTAAGTTTTCATTTAATATGAAATCACATAAAAACACATGCTGTGAATATAATTCTCGTTCACTTTGTGTAGCCAGTAATATAAGGTGTCGACGTTTTTCAGTCAATGGTGTGGATCAACGGAGCTACCAACCAAGTCGAACGACAAGTGGCATAATTTGCAGTCCGAATACTTAACCCGAAGCAACAAAGATCCGCCCCAATAATCCTTTCTAGGACTAGTAGTCGCAAAAAAGTCCTCTTCATGACTAGTTGCTGTAGATCTGTCCTTTTCAGGACACTAACGCGCATACACGATTCGCTCGCATACGCGGTTCGCCCGCATAGGCGGTTCGCCCGCATAGGCGGTTCGCCCGCATACTCGATTCGCTCGCATACGCGATTAGCTCGCATTCGCGGTTCGCCCGTATACGCGATTAGCTTGCATACGCGGTATGACTGGAGAACGGTCAGCCCGCATACGCGATTCGCTCGCAGAGCGATGCCAACTTGGAGATTTTTCCGCTACTTGTGGTGATTTTTGATGAGTACATAGCCCGTTTTATTCCATGGATCATCTGGGAGAAATTTGCAATAATGCATTTGTTGATATCAAAGCAGCACATTTCACGCTCCATCGCACGAAATGTGCCAGCATCATAACAAATGTGTTAGTACCACACTTAATTGAAAATCTTTTGGCTGACATAAATGCTGCAAATTTAGCCTTATTTTGGATGAAGATATCGTTGAAAATCTAAAGTTAGAGTAAATTGACGAAGTGTATATCCACATAGTTTATTGTTAGTAAACGTTTATAAAATGAAGCGTGTCTATTTAATGAAGTTAACTTTCAATATTGAGATATCGCTCATTTGCTAAAAGACCGCCGTAACTATAAATTCGTCGTGTTTGGCAAATTCGTATGTTGTACACTTTTCAAAATGCTTTCACAGCGAAGCTAATAACTATTAAGCTATACCGGTTGGACAGTATAATCTAATATTTTCCAATACTCATATCAAAAAGAATATGTTATTGATTTAAGACAATTTTAACAAATGTGTGATATGTAAAAGAACCAACAACAATCAAACAAAGACTTTTTTAATATACCTTCTATAAGTGTGTTAATTTTACTCTATTTAAGGGACCGATATTTTCATAGAAAAACTCTTGGGTGTGGTCGTGCGCTATTATAGCGCAAATAAACAAGATTTTGTAACGACCTTTTTAGGCCTTATAGATACAAATTGCGGTTAAAACCGAAAACATTTTGGATGCTTTAGAGAGACTGCTGAAATTATTTGATTTGCATATGCAAAATCTTTTGGCTGTAAACAAAGGAATATACCAAAAAATTGACACAAATATAATCTCAAGAATCTTGTGTGGATTAAATGTGTCAGTCATTCACTCCAATTAGCTGTGTGTGCAGCATCAGAGAAAGCTTTACAATCGAGTTTAAACTTTTTGATCAAAGAAACTTACAACTGGTTTTCCAACTCCAGCAGTCAGAAGAGAACTCTACACCAAAATTTTTTAAGTACTTAGCACCGATGATGGTATGCCAAGCAAAACTCCAATGGTCCGAATGAAAGAGCTATAAAATCAATTTTGGGCATGTGGTTAAAACTTAAAACACATTTCACTGTTATAAATGATAAATCATTCGAAGCATCGGCCTTAAGAAGTATGTACAATGATTCGAAAAATGCTGTTTTTTAACATATTTGGCTTCCGTTTTATCAGAAGTGCAGAAGGTAAACCTGCACTTCTGATTTACTCAGATTGTTAAAAAGTTTAACCAACAGTATAATTTTGCCCGACACTGTGTTTGATGGAAGGAGACAAAGATCTTGTACTAAATGAATATTGCTATCTTGGATACAATTTTAAAAAGTCAAGACTACAACATTTCTGAAGAATATAAAAAATCAATTAAATCGGATTGTGTCCATTTTACAAAGGCTCTTATTTGTGAGATAAGAGATAAGACTGACTAAAAATATGGAAATGTTGAAAAAAATTTCATTTTTTCATTATGGCCAGAAGAGATAGAGGAAAATGATACTATTTTATTTGGCCAAGAACAATTCTAAGACATGTATTAATAATTTAATCCTATGAATGGAAAACAAAAAAGACTGTTACGATTATGTTATATATATTTTCGAAAAAATTTTTGCGAGCACATCAACCGCTTTAGTAGTAGACCTAAATAAAAATGTAAGCGTGCAAAAACCGTTGTTGTGAATTAGTTTCATTAAGGGCCGCGAAAGTTATGACGGTTTCCAATTGAAGTTTTGAAAAAAAATTCTATAAAATTATATTTTTAGCGGAATTAAGAAAACTAAACTACAATCGTAAACCATTCCCATTTCTAGAGGAAAATGATACTACTTTATTTGGCCAAGAACAATTCTAAGACATGTAATAATAATTTAATCCTATGAATGGAAAACAAAAAAGACTGTTACGATTATGTTATATATATTTTCGAAAAAATTTTTGCGAGCACATCAACCGCTTTAGTAGTAGACCTAGATAAAAATGTAAGCGTGCAAAAACCGTTGTTGTGAATTAATTTCATTAAGGGCCGCGAAAGTTATGGCGGTTTCCAATTGAAGTTTTGAAAAAAATTCTATAAAATGATTTTTTTAGCGGAATTAAGAAAACTAAACTACAATCGTAAACCAAAACTTTTTTTAATTGAAATTTTATATAATATAACGAATCCCGCGAAATAGAAAAATTGGAAAAATATATGAAAAATGTCCGCGATTAGATGATAGAATTAACCGTGACCTGCAATAATAATGAAGGTAATGTCGCTATTAGTTCAAAAGTTATTTTGTCCATATAATTCGTGTTTTATTGTAGTACAATATTTCTCTACAAAAATCCTACGTATTGATGGGAGTTGAATGTTAAGATCTTTTTGAGTGTATTTTTTGTTGAACCTCTTTTTAAGATTACATAATAGTAATACTTCATAGAAAAAGCATCAGAATTGGCGAAGTTTTGTAGTGCATTGACGATCATCGCTGAGACGAAAGTGTCTCGTTCTTCGCGTGCCAGACTTCAATCTTCAAATACGTATCCATGGTTGTTAAGTGCACTACAGCAGTACCCCCAAAGAACATAGAAATGAATTTAAGAACTTTGTATTATAAAAATTGTCAAGAACAAAATTAGTAATTTTTGCAAAATTTGAAAAAGGTGAATTTGAAAAGGCCCGTGATTTTTGGATTCGCAATGTAAAAAACACTCTGTGACAATAAATTCAGCTCAATCTATGTAAAACTGTCGATGTGCCCTACGAAAAAAATCAAGCAAGTTTAACTAAGGTTTGGAGAGCTCTAGCATTGGTTCCATTTGGAGCACATCATCGACACCTATATGGATTTGTAGGTACTTCCAGCCACTATAATCGCTTCTTCGGCGATATTTCATTACATAGAGGGGCGCGCTGACCGCGATCAAAAAACACTTGAAATCGCATTTGCAAAAGTTATGAGCTATATTTTTTCGCGGAAAGATCTCACATGAACAATGCCCACGAAAAACTCTTCCTCCATGAGTCCCTCGTATTTTTTGTTACTGACCAGTACTAGAATGAATTTCTTCGCCACAACCTCTAAAAGAATGAATTAATATATGCAAATAGGTTTTTTTACATTCTTGTTATTTTAAATGTATATATGTGCTTATATCTTTTAAAGTATATTAGATAATAACAAAATTTTATGGGAAAAAACTTTTTTGTTTGTGTTTATCTAATCCCACGAACTTATGCGCCGAAATTGGTACACAACGCGAGAAAAGTGACAACTAACATAGATTACCCCTATGTAAAAAATTTTTACTTTTGCCCATATATGCTTTTAAACTAAAATGTTACAAACATTATTTAAATGTTTAATAATTAAATTGAATTCAAAACATTTTGTTGGTGGTTATTAAAAATAATTCATGGTTAACATTTGTTGTGTAAGCGTTTTTGGAAGGTTTTGTTATTTTCTCACAGTGATTTTTGGCGTTTATTATATTTTGTTGGTAGTGGTTTTGTAGTGGTTTCTGCACAGTTGTTCCGTACTGCTCTTTGACTCGGAAGAGTTGGGCTCGCATACGCGATTAGATCGCGTACGCGGTTCGCCCGCATACGCGATTCGCTCGCATACGCGATTAGCTCGTATACGCGGTTCGCCCGCATTCATACATTTCCTTTACTACTTGCCACTAAATAAAAAACCCTGTCCTATTCACAGATTGTCGTAAACTATAAATGAAACATTAAATTGTTGTACAAAGAAAACACGACAAATAAAACATGAATTTCGTGCCCTGGAAAGGGAAAATAGTTGTTAAGGTTAAGTGGGTCCTTCAATTGATCTTGGAGGCGGCTGAACTACCTCAACATACGAATAAAACCTCGTTACAGTATCTGGTGACAGTGTACGGGCTTGAGCCAAAAAAGGGCGGGATCGGACGAATGGGCGTGAGTCCGTCTATATAAGCCAAGGTTTTAAATTGAGATATCTTGAACAATTTCGTAGCGAGAGTACTGTAATTTTGTGTGTATACATATGGTGGTAGTCTGAGGGATTTGTCCAAAACTGGACAAATGAGCTTGGCCTCGCCATATAAACCAAGATTTGAAATAGCGATATCTTGATTGGTCCAAAAATAAGCGGCATCGTCCAATGGGCCCATATAAGCGAATTATTTGGAACACTATTGCACCAATCGTCTTGGAGTTTTGTATGAGAGTATTTTACTGCAATATTGGATAAACGGGAGTGGACCTGCCCATATGACTCCATTTCTGACAATGAAATATCTGCAGAAAAATTTCATCAGTTGTCTCCAAATAACGTTTGGGTGTATTTAACAGAAATATTCACCACATTAACAATAAAAGGACAACACTAGGTTCCGTGTATATGGCTATTATGGTTATTGAAATCGCAATATTTGGAAAAGCATTGCCGCAATTGCCTTTACATGTGGTTTGTATGTATATGACAGCAATGTTTGGGATGTATTGCTTTGTTATTCATTGATATTTCATTCAAAAATGCATACATCCCGAGTTTCAGGAAAAATTGACTATATATCCGGCATCTACCAGTTAGAATCATATGTACATACAAACTATTATCAAGACAAATCAGACATAAATTTAAAATTTTTCTGTCAAATCGCTCCGGAAATGCGAATTTTGAAAACAACTTGACCACTCCGCAATTTATCGCGGTGAAAATAATTCTAAAACACAAATGAACCCAAACTGAATATATTGTTCAATTTTCAGCCCATTCGCTTTTATGGTTTCAGAGATCATGCGTTACTAACAAACGTACAAAGGACTTTATATATAAAGATAAGATAGCCAAAAGCGTTGCCAATAGTACGTAAACAGACTGCAACGAAAGGAACCACCACACCATACAAAAACTTGCACAAAGAACAGTTTTGCGTACAAACAGAAACAAGGTAAGTACACACGATTTGCAGATCGGACAATATTGCCAGCAAAATGGCGGAAAAATGCAAGCCTGTGAATTTACAACCGTGTGAACATACAATTTTTATTTTGCAACGTTAGCAGAAAAGTCATTGCGAGATAATTTGCAGATTGTTAGATGTGCTAAGTTTATGCATATGACAACGGCGCCATTGTCAGAAAAACATTTTATTGGCAACACTGTCTATAAAATATTTTGTTTGGCAATCCTGCATATAAATACAAAATATATTGTAAATATATCAAATTATAAGGTTTTCTTGCAATCGTCTGAACTGTCAATTCACCTTTGCCTAACAATCTGTCATTGTCCGTACATTTGCAGCACCTTAACAGGGTTGATAACGTTGTTCGATCTGGCAATCGTCTATACTTAGCTTCAGAAACATTGGCGGCGCTAAAAAATTAAATTGATTATATACCAGTGGCAAGCCGGATTAAAAAGAACTGAGTTTTCTGTGGTTGTACTCAAGTATTCTTAGAGATGAAAAAGTACTGAAAAAAGTACCAAAGTAATAACTTTTTCATTGCTGGTCAGAATAGATGTTTTGGTTTGAGAACATATGCTTTGGTTACATTCTGCCTACTGAAGCCAATTTAGCCACTTTCCGGCTAATTTTCAATTTAGTTTTGGCAGAAAAGTTCGCAAAATTCTATTAGCCGGGTTTAAAGCCTTTTTCATTTTACTTTTTTCAGTTTTTTTACTGTGAGATAACATTGTGGAATATTCTTAAATACGAGTTTAGTTTAGTTTAGTTTAGTTTAATTTATTGAGCCTTTTATACAATTATTATTGGAGTAACTACATTAATAATTTAGAAAATAACTTAAGATTATAATGTGTTATCTTAATTAACATAATAGTTATAAGCACCTTGCTTTTTCATGAAATGGATTGAATACTGTGTATAAAAATTGACTGTGTTGGCGCCCTTGCTCCCGGGGCTGGACAAAAATTAGAGAGTAAGTTCTCAAATGTTAACTTAAAACTAACTTAATTCTAAAAACAAACAAAATAACCAAAATAAGGATATTAAAAGAAAATAACAAATAATTTTAAATTACAAAATTTTTATAGTAGGAAGTGTTTATAAAATAAATGGCGTGAAATTGAATTTATCCCCTATGAGTTCCTGATAGAACTTTGTCATAAAAAGGATGCCGTACACAATCATTAACATTAAAATTTGGCGCGGGTTCATTAATAAAACCAATAGGAGAAATATAGTTAGTATTTGACCAACTAAAATTTTTCTGTTCATTTAAAATTGATTTAATGACCATATTATTATGTTGATCTAATCTTGATATAAATCGTTTTAAAACATCACAAACATAAAGACCGATAGGAGTGACTTTAGATAGAGAGTAAATAAACTGATTTGAAAAGCGTTTATGGGGAGATTGAAAGTTTTTACCTATACAGAAGCGAATTATTTTTCTTTCGAGAATTTCTATGTCCTTAAGTTTTGTGGGTGAAATTTGAAACCAAATTGGAAAGGCGTATGTAAAGATTGGCCGAATACTAGTTTTGTAAAGAAGTAATTTAGTTTTAGAAGGAAGATGTTTGTTCCATAGAATTCTGGAAAACAATCCTAGTAATTTAGACGCTTTATTTGTAACAATTTTAGCATGTTTATTGATCTTCATCAAGGATAATGCCATTCTCATAGCCGATGATATGGGTAAAGCGAATCATCTCTGACAGCGCTCAGGTGTCTGGGACTTCGAAGCAGACTGGAGACAACAAATTCAATGACTTCATTAATAGTGGAGTCTCCGAACTGAACGACTTGAGCCCAATCCTCAACGCCGATGATGAACTCACTGCGGATGCTTCAATCCGCGGTGATGGAACGATCTGGCGAAACGTTGGCTTTGTGACACCTCAAGAGGTCGGAGAGGCCTTGGGAGGTAAGCGCAACCGGAGTTGACGGAATTCCGGATATTGTCCTTAAAAACCAATATAATGATTTGGACATTTTTGTCCATAGTCTTCAATCATTGCTTAAACTTTGGATATTTCCCCAGGGCTTGGAAGCAATCACTCACGATTCCAGTCCCAAAACCTGGTTCTGATCCCAAGCAAAGCAGCAACTATCGACCAATATCCCTACTTTCAGCCTTTGGCAAACTTCTGGAGCACTTTCCTTCTTTGCGTTATCTCTGATTTAGGTTGAAGAGAGGAGACGTTTAAACGTCTCATGTCCATGGACATACACTCTGATTTAAAATGGGAAAAACGGCTTTTCAAGCTCTCAAATTGGTCTTCCGTGTACACTTCATGCGATAAAAGTTTGCTTTTCAAAGAAATCAGCTTTTCTTCTCAATTAGGCTAATTTTCATTCTTCATAAGGTCGAATAAGTATTTGCGGGTCACAATTCTTACTCCGGAACTACTCACTAATCTAATTTAAACAAGTAAAAAACGTTAAAATTGACCAAGCCGAATCTTATACACCCTCCACCATGGATTTCATTACTGGAAAAATCCATCCTTTTGGATGGTGCATGAAGCATTGATGGAGCATTGAAAAAAAGAACGCTGCATTTTTTAGCCAATTTTTAGGCCTCAAATTCTTTAGCTAAACTCTTCATGTGAAAAATGTGCTATTTATGGCTTAAATAAGCATATTTGAGGACTACCTCTACATAGGGACTACAATAAAATATGAAAAATGTTCTTGCCAACTAGAATACAAACTGCAAAGTTTCAGCTAAATTACTTAGAAAATGTGGTGCTTATGTCTTAAACAGACCTTTTTGGGAGCGACATCTATAGGTGGACTATAACAAAATATGAACTGATTTAAAAATGTTTTGCTATTGTTTACTATTGTCGAAATGAAACCAAACTGCAAAGAATCTTTTAAAATGCTTATAACAAAATATGAACCGATTTGCAAAATGTTTACTGTGATGAATTCTAGTCAAAAAAAAAAATTCCAGCAAAATTGCTTTAAAACCCTGTATCTAAAGCTCAAAAACCGTATTTTGGAGCGACTTCTATATGGGATCCCAAACGACCTGCAACTATAAGAAGTATTTCTACCAAATTTGATCAACCTAGCTCTATTACGAGTATTACGGACTGTTGCGTGATTTCAATATACAGACAGACCTACATGGCTAAATCGTCTTAGAATTTCACGACGATCATGAACAAATATACTTTATGGGGTCGCAGATAAATATTTCAAGGTGTTGCAAACGGAATGACAAAGTTAGTATACCCCCATCCTATGGTGGAGGGTATGAAAAGGATAATTTTAAAGTACATACATTAAAATTTTTTTTTTCATCAACAAATTCCAACGTATTAAAATATGGCTTAACCGCGCTTTTCCGCGGCAAATTTTTGTATAAAATATTACTGAAAGTTATAAACTTCACACCTATATAAGAAATACATCCGGATCTAGGTTAGGTTAGGTTAGGGTGGCAGCCGTATTTTTTTTACAAGCTCACATAGACCAGTTTAGGTCCCTAGTGTTACCACGGGCCTCATCGAAACCAACCTGTTTGATATATAAATTTATCGATAGTACGAATATCAGTACTGGAAAGATCTGTTAGGCTGCCTAAAAAGGCCGACCCCAGTATGTCCAGTCGTCGTTTACTCAAAGCGGGACAGTCGCAAAGCAAGTGCTCAATGCTCTCCACTTCTTCCTCATCTCCACAGCTTCTGCAGAAGTCATTGGAGTCAATACCCAATCTTTTGGCGTGTTCGCCGATCAAGCAGTGTCCCGTCAGAACCTGTACTAACGTAGACAAACGTTTCCTCTCTAGTGCGAGGAGATATTTTGACCTTCTCACGTCATACCTTGGCCAGATTTGTCTAGCTACCCTGCAGGTGCCGATTTCTGTCCATCTTTCGTTGGACTGCCTGATTGCCTCTTGCCTAAGCCAAAGCTTGCACGTGGATAGTGGCGCACCAATATATGCAAATTCTTCGAGAATTTGTAATGTCGTCCCTTTCCTAGCAAGTTCATCGTCTTTGCAGTTCCCCGGGATATCCCTATGCCCAGGCACCCATATGAGGTGTATAATAAACTGCTCAGCCATCTCGTTAAGAGATCTGCGGCAGTCGAGGGCTGTTTGTGAATTTAGGGATGTTGCCTCCAGAGAATTGATGGCAGCCTGGCTGTCCGAGTAAATTACAACGCCAGTGTTGGTTACTATGTTGCGACTCAGCCACTTGGCGACTTCCCATATTGCCATTATTTCGGCTTGATAGACACTGCAGGTATCTGGTAGTCTGTGAGCTATATCCAGACTAAGTTCTTCACAGTGTACTCCGAAGCCAACCTTTTCATCATGCTTCGAACCTTCCGTGTAAAAGTGGAGATGGTTTCTATTACCTGGTATTCTGCCGACCCATTCATCTCTGGCGGGAATCATAGTGATGTAATTTCTCTCGAAGGTGTACACAGTTGGTATATAGTCCACTCGGTTGGTTACCATAGCACTACACTTTGATATCCTCATGTGACCATAGTTTTTGTACCTCCACATTGATAGGCAGTTTAATCTTATTGCCGCTTTGGTTGCAACTTCTCTCGCCACAATATTAATCGGCAGTATATGGAGTAGGGCTTGTAGAGACTCGGTCGCTGTAGTCCTTAAGGCTCCGCTTATGCTCAGGCAGGCTGTTCTCTGAACCTTTGTTAGTAGGTTGGTAATGGTTAGTTTGTCAGTTGCCGTCCACCATACCGCAATACCGTATAACAGTATTGGACGAACTACTGCTATATATATCCAGTGGACGATTTTAGGAGAGAGTCCCCACCGCGACCCTACAGCCTTTTTGCAGGAATATAAGGCGACGTTGGCCTTCCTTACACGTTCCAATACGTTAAGTCTAAATAACATTTTCCTATCTAGAATTATTCCTAAAAATTTTGCACTTTCAGAAAAGACTAGATCTGTTCCATTTATCCGAGGTGGAGGGTCCACATGTGGGACATTATTCATCCTAGTAAAGAGAACCAATTCTGTCTTGTTGGGGTTAACGCCCAAACCGCTGCTTCTGGCCCATCTAGCCAACTTGTTCAGAGCCACCTGTAGGATGTCTCTGAGGACGTTTACGAATTTGCCACTCACTGCGATTGCCACGTCTTCCGCATATGCCACGACCTTGCAGCCACAACGTTCTAGATCTAGCAGGATTTCATTCACCGCTAGGTTCCAAATTAGTGGAGACAATACTCCTCCTTGCGGGGTCCCTCTGTTTACATACCTTGTTAGATTTGTGGACCCTAGACATGCTGTTATGCGTCTTCTGGTGAGCAGACTTTGAATTAGTCTAATCAAACTAGTGTTAACTTTTAGATGTGAGAGTGCCGCAATTACCGCATCTGAGTGAATGTTGTTAAAAGCCCCTTCTATGTCAAGAAATGCCACCATGGTGAATTCCTTGAAATGCAGGGACGATTCGATAGTGCTCACAAGTTCGAGCAGGGCTGATTCTGTAGACTTGCCCTTATTGTAAGCATGTTGGTTCCCCGACAGGAGTTTTGTATCCAGGTTTTCCCTAATGAAATGATCTAAAAGTCTTTCCAGACCTTTCAATAGGAAGGAGGATAGGCTAATTGGTCTGAAGTCTTTTGGCCTAGTGTGTGATATCTTTCCCGCTTTAGGTATGAATACCATTTTGGTATCCCTCCATAGATTCGGGACGTATGAAAGCCTGATACAGCCTACATAAATTTTCTGCAGCCAGGGGATAATGTACTTTAACATTTTCTGCATTTCTGCTGGAGTGATGCCATCTGGTCCAGGTGACTTGAAGGGCTCAAAGCTGTTAATAGCCCAGCTTATTCTGGATCTCTCAGTCAAGAAGCTAGCGACGCTCGCAGTCCACTCGCACTCTTGTTGGTCCTGCTGATCCTCGGGTTCTGTTACAGAGTTCCCCGGGAAATGTGTGTCGAGCAGTACATTGAGCGACTGCTCGCTGTTTTTGGTCCAGTTATCCTGTACATATCCCACTGTACATGGTGAAGCAGATAATATCTTCCTCAGCCTAGCGGCGTCGGAGACCTTTTCCACTTCACCACAGAAGGTATACCAAGAGCGCCTTTGCGCCTTTCTAAGCTCCTTCTTATAGATCTTGAGTTGCTCTTTATAAGCATCCCAATCATTAGCGACCCCAGTAGATTTAGCCTTATTGAATAGCTTGTTGCAGGTCTTTTTCATAGCCGTTAGCTCAGAAGTCCACCATTGGGGTTTAGTTTTACCCTTGTACCTTGTTTTTGGACAGGCTTCTTCAAGGGATCTATTGAATGATATGGTGATATGATCGACCAGATTATCCAGACCGGCTTTGTCATTCGGTTCGTACAGAAGTTTAGAGTTGAGGACTTTCTTGAAATTCTTCTCATACAGATGCCACTTTGTCTTCCTTACATTTCTGTGGACGGCGGGTTTAGGCGCTTTTTCCGCGAGTTTGAACTCAATATAATGGTGATCTGAGAATGAGTGGTCGTCCAGTACATTCCATCCAATAATTTTGTCTGACAGCCGGTCAGTAGCAAACGTTACGTCGAGTACTTCTTGTCTGTCTTTAATTGTGAAGGTCGGTTTATTACCTATGTTACAAATACTAAGGTTGGTAGTTAGAATAAAGTCAAGAAGCGAATCACCCCTATTGTTTATATCCGTACTACCCCAGATAGTATGATGAGCGTTCGTGTCTGCGCCAATAATCAGCTCGAGCTCGTCAGACGTTGCTTCTTCTACTACTTCCCTGAATAGAGCAGTCGGTACTACAGATTCATAAGGCAAGTAGCTGGAGACCACCCAATATATGCGATTACCGATCTCCAGGCTAGCAGCTGTTTGGGGCCGTTCAAGTATTACGTAAGCACTATAGGGGGGTGGGGAGTCTTTGCTTTGCTTATTTTTGATGACATTGGGGGGGGGGGTGTTGGAGATGGTGATTACGTCAGCAGTAGTTCTTTACTTTTTTCCACATATGACAACCCACACAGATTGTGATTACTTCAGCAGTAGTTATTTACTTTTTTACACATATGGCAACCCACTCAATGTCTATGCTCGAAAACAAAACCCATATTCGGGGATTCCCATAAATAATGAGTACATTTAGGTACTCGCTTAGAATTTCTTCAATCAGTTTCGTTTCGGTACGATTGACGATTTGACGTGGTGTAAGCAAAGCAAAGCAAGTAAATATTTGTGTTACCGTTGATCCACTTTCGCCAAAGTGGAATTGTTTAAGATGTCGTTTCAAATAGACAAATCCAAGTTATACCAACAATTGTTTGAAAGTTTTAAAAAATCTCATACAAATACAAAACTACAAAAAGTACAGAAGTTAGTTAACGAAGTGTGGCGTAATTATAAGTTACAAGCAAAATCGGACAAGGAACTTGATATTATTGTCTCTAAGAGAATTGAAGAAGAATTGCAAGCAGCGACTAAGAATAAATCCAATCTACTACGATTTTTTTCCAAGGGGAGTGATGAAGTTAATGTAAATTAAACAATCACCCCTATCGCAGAAAAAATTTCACGTGAAATGTTTTGATCCCTAGAAAATGCAAAGTAGAAATTGAAGTCTATAGGTATATTATTCTGCGTTAAAGAGATTTGCAATGAAGAAAATGATAACTACTCGTCTTAAAAGTCTATTCAAGTGGAATTATTTTCACTTTCCATTTTGATTATATCCCTTCAATTTTTCTGGGGAGCAAAACTTTTCACATGGAATTTTATTCACGATAGGGGTGAATATTAAATGTACTCACTATAGTGTGTATGTATTAATAAGACAAACATTAGCAGTACCTATAAAATGTTTTAATTTTTAGGCAACGAATACCTGTAAGCCTGCAGATAAACCACAAATTATACAGCCAGCTTCAAATTCTAAAGAACAAAAAGACGACATAAACCCCGGAGTGGAATCACAACAGCAATGCGAAAACACAGAAAATACAGATAAACAGCCGAGAGCAAAACCTTCGCAGGAAGCTATGAAAAATAAGATTGCTCTACTCGAAAAAAATCTGAATGCTTTGTATTCTGCCAGAGATAGTATGCCAAGCCGTGTTGAAGTTGATAAACAAATCAATAAGTTGCGCGAAGAATTAAAAACAGCGAAAATGTCTTTAAACAGGAAGATTCAAAACGAAGTTGCCCAGAAGAAACACAGAGATGGTATGAAAAGAAAGTTAGAAGATATTTCTCAGGCAAATCCAGAAATAAAAAAAAAAACTATCCATGAGGGATTCAGTGGGACGGCCTAGCCTAGAAAATGATCAACCATTATTATTGAAAACAATTGCGGATATTGCTTTATTTGGCAGTGCAGCAGATGATAGAAGACGAACAGAATCTATTCGCAGTGTAAAAACTCTTGACGAATTAACACAAGAATTACGAAAAATAGGATTTGACATTAGTCGAAGTGGGACATATCTTCGTTTGATTCCCAGAAAATCTAATTCTGCAGAGGGACGAAGACATGTATCGACAGTCCCTGTAAAGCTCACTCGGGCTCAGACTGATCAGCACAAAAGCCACTTAGATAGCAATTTCGCTGAAACATCAATCCATTATTTGGAGAACATAGCATCCATACTTGGACCAGATCAAGTATTTTTCATATCACAAGATGATAAAGCTCGGGTCCCTATTGGTGTAACTGCGGCAAATAAGCAAGCACCTCTTCTAATGCACATGGAATATAGAATCAAATTGCCTGATCACGACTGGGTGATCGCTGAGCGGCATAAATTAATACCATCAGTTTATGCTGGTATCAAAATCACTTCCAGTATGCTAGGACAACCGCAAGCCGTTGGATATTCTGGACCAACATACATCGCTATTCGAAGTGGAAAGCATAGTTCATCTACTCATGCTCATGATTTCGAGACGCTTCTCGAACTTGAAGAGTTTCAAGCATTAGCTAAAACTGACCATGGGTTGGTAAAACCAGTAGTAATCATGACGGTTGATGGAGGGCCAGATGAAAATCCGCGTTATACAAAAGTTATAGGGTTTGCTATTAAACACTTTAAGCGACATGATCTCGATGCATTGTTTTTAGCTACCAATGCTCCTGGCAGAAGTGCGTATAACAGAGTAGAGCGCAGAATGGCTCCTCTTAGTCGGGAACTGGCTGGTTTGATATTGCCTCATGACCATTTTGGGTCACATTTGGATGCACGTGGTGTTATAATTAATGAACATTTAGAAAGATCCAATTTCGAGTTTGCAGGAAATGTGTTAGCTGAGATATGGAGTTCAATGGAAATTGATGGCTATCATGTTATTGCACAATATGTTGGGCCGGGCGAACAAGATCTGCCTGATTTGCCAGATATTGAATGGTATTCAGAACATGTGCGTGAAAGCCAATACTTACTTCAAATTGTAAAATGTAGAAACATAGAATGCTGTCGTCCAAGAAGTGGCCTATTTAGATTACTAGACAACAGGTTTCTTCCACCACCAGTAAAAGTAAAACAAACAGTTGATGACTTGGTTTTGGATGATGGAGGGCAATTTCTCAATCTTCCAGTCAATTTAGCTCTACGCTTAAATTCTTCACTCAAAGATTTCCTACAAATGCCATACGATTATTTTTGTCCGACGGTAAAATTGAAGCTATTAAGTCGAACATGCAAAACGTGTGGTCTTTATCATACTTCCGTCAAGTCACTAAATCGTCACATCGAGAAGATCCATAAAAAAGTAAACACGCACACTGATATGAAAGTTAGGCCTTTAAGAGTGGCTGCTCGTCGTGCTAATGAACTGATGTGCATTATTCAAAATTTAGAGCACCAAGATGTTGAATGGCTCGATGAAAACGACGTAGACATTCCAAAATCGAATGAAAGTGAGCAGACACACAACATTGAGCAGCAAACAACGGGTGTCATGGACTGAAGACTGTTAATTGGAATTAATATGTACACCAACAATTTAAAATAATTTTGTTTAGTTCGTAATATTACTTAATAAGATTATAATATTTGTACTTTACTCTATGTTGAATACCGTATCAATAAAGTTTGTTTAAATGAATATTATGTGCGTTAAAGTCCTCTATCCTAAGCCTATTTTCTTATTTCTAGAATTTTAACTGCTGCTCATGAATGAATAACAAAAATAGAATACATTAAATGAAAAATGCATATAACAATGTTTACGTAAGCATGGGGGGGGGGGATAAGAGCTTTGCTTACTTTTGATGACAAGGGGGAGGGGGGGGTAAATAATTGCAATAAATCTGCTTACGTAATACTTGAACGGCCCCTTTGGTCTTTACCACTTAAATTAGTCAGGAGAAATATACTTAGATCTTTCCTGGCCAAAATGCAGGTTCTTGGAGTGCCTTCACAGTTGGCCACAAGCAGTTTAAAGTTGGGTGTCCTAATACCGCACACCCTTCCTCCCACTACGTAGGGCTCCTGTATCAGGACGATGTCTACTGCGCCTGTGGACAGGCGCAGCAATAGAGCCGCTGAGGCTGCTTTATCGTGATGGAGGTTAATCTGTAGAATTCTTACCATCATTGGTAATTGACAGATTAACATCCACCCCGACAAGGGTGTTATCGAACTCTTCGTCTGTATCGTCGAGAAGCATGTCCTCGCCAGATGCGTCAAAGAGTCCGGAGACTCCCCTCAGCCTCTCTGTGTCCGAAGTAGAGCTTTTGTCCTCAGAGAAGGACGTTACAGATCTTCTGTTAGAGTTGGAGTCACCAGAAATAATAGGCGTGGGTACCTCCGCACTTCCAGAAAGTGCCACGGTGGACGACTCACCTTCTGCAGTGGGAGCTATATCCTGCTTGTATATCTTCAAGACTATAGTCTCGAAGCCATATTGTAGGGTTGCACTCGCACTTTGTATATGGGATGTGGATTCAGCGTTTAGGATAAGATTGACCTGCCGCTTTTTACCATCCGCCTCACCCACCTTGCTGATTCTCCAATTATGGGCCGGCAGACCAGGATTGGAATCTTTTATTATTTCTAAGATGTCAGCCGGGTTGGAGGGTTCTTCTGTAACCCAGGTGATGGCTCTAGGGTGACTAGGGATGTTGTTTTTTTCGACAACATCCAACTGGGCACCCGGCCACACCTCACCCGCTCGACTCAGAGCAGCCTTATACAGGTCTACTGATGCATCACCGAAATATAAGAGCTTTACTCTCCCCTGATGCCATCCTGCATCGTTGCAGATTGGAGGTTTGCCCGGCATTTCTCTACGGACATCGAGGTAATGAGCCATAATGGCTGATTGTACATGACTCCATTTGTCCTTGAGGATGGATCCATCCTCACTACTTCTGTCTATAACAGCCATCACTAGACTCTCCTTCGCCACTTCATTGAAGGGCTTGGTGAGTGTCCTGTTGATGGTGACATTAGGGCCTCTTGGCTTTTTCGAAGGCAGGGGTTCATCAGGTGATCTGATTCGTTTTACTTTATTATCCGTTAACACAGCTGAATTTGTGGCTCTTTCAGCCGACTCATTGGCCTTAGAAGCATCTATGACGCCTTTAGCCCAGGTAAGTGACTCCGGATCTAACCCGGTAATATAATGAAACTTTAAATTTAATATTCTAGCCTATTCGTTTGATCTTTTAAATTTTTTTAACATTTTGTAAAATTGTCTTTTGGCCGCGTATATTGAGCATTGGTGAAGAAACATAAAAAATATTCCTTTTTATTTGAGAATATTTAGTTGGGATTCTGCCTCGGTGTTATTGAAAGAAAAATTATTTATTTTGATTATTTTGTTTGTTCTTTCAGACTAATTGCAAAAAAGACAGAATATTTGGAACAGTGGCCCAAAGCGAATTTTTTATAAATATCGCATTCGAAATTATTTAAAACGAAAAAGAAGTGTTTTACTGACCCGGAAACAGATAAGACAACTATCAAAAATAAAAAAAGTTGAAGTACATGATAGTTTTATAAAATGTCTTTCGATTATCGGGGAAAGAAAGGATAGCATAAAAGTTCCTACAACCCAATCAAGCCAAAAGGGCGGAATGAAATTGGGCCCCAGGAAAATACACCCCAATATTTTTATGAATATGGGCCCCTAAAAATAACATATCAAACAACAACAATTTTATTTGGGGCTTAATTTCATTTTTTGTCTGCTTTTTGGGGTTTACTTTCTTTTCTTGTTTGCTTTTTGGGGCTTATTTTCATCTATTAATTTAGAAACAGGAGAGGCTACGCATAAAAGATTTGCTCCACGTTGCCTGCTTAGGATCATGCCCATAGGAGAAAGTCTTAAACAGAGGCCGAAGGCCGCAGGCCGTAGGCCGACCGCACAGGAAAAGATTTATAATTAGAATTTATAATTAGGTTTGTATACGTGTATTATTGCGTACTCCCCAGATTTACGAAAAGAACATTTCTGAGTTTTTTTGGGGTTTATTTTCATTTCATGCTGTTTTCTTGATTGGGGTGTAATTTCATAAATCAGTTTTTGTAACGAAAATAGGACCCAAATTTGGGG
This sequence comes from Eudasyphora cyanicolor, assembly GCA_963930755.1. Classification (NCBI taxonomy): domain Eukaryota; kingdom Metazoa; phylum Arthropoda; class Insecta; order Diptera; family Muscidae; genus Eudasyphora; species Eudasyphora cyanicolor. The sequence continues at coordinate 102,056,355 of OZ005737.1, forward strand.
CGCACTTTCATTTTCAATTTGGGGTGCATTTTCTTGGGGTCCAACTTCCGGCCGCCAGCCAAAAGAGTAGTTCTTCGATTTCTGTCCCACCATGTGATACGCAAAATTTCCATGGTGACTATGTGAACTGGTCCAGCTTCATGGATTTCTTCACAACACTATATGTTAGGTTAGGGTGGCAGCAGTTTTCTTTTTTTTTCTTCAGCTCACATAGACCAGTTTAGGTCCCTAGTGGTACCACGGGCTAAAATGCCCTTCATCGAAACCAACCTGTTTGATATACAAATGTATCGATAGCACGAATATTGGTACTGGAAAGATCTGTTAGGCTGCCTAGAAAGGCAGACCCTAGTAGGTCCAGTCGTCGTTTACTCAAAGCGGAACAGTCGCATAGCAAGCGCTCAATGCTCTCCACTTCTTCCTCATCTCCACAGCTTCTGCAGAAGTCATTGCAGTTAATACGCGTGTTCGCCGATCAGACAGTGTCCCGTCAGAACTGATACTGACGTAGACAATCTTTTCCTTTCTAGTGCGAGGAGATATTTTGACCTTCTCAGGTCATACCTTGGCCAGATTTGTTTAGCTACCATACAGGTGCCGATTTGTGTCGATCTTTCGTTGGACTGTCGGATTGCCTCTTGCCTAAGCCAAAGCTTGCACGTGGATAGTGGCGCACCAATATATGCAAAGTCTTCGAGAATTTGTAAAGTCGTCCCTTTCCTAGCAAGTTCATCGGCTTTGCAGTTCCCCGGGATATCCCTATTCCCAGGCACCCATATGAGGTGTATATTAAACTGCTCAGCCATCTCGTTAAGAGATCTGCGGCAGTCGAGGGTTATTTGTGAATTTAGGGATGTGGCCTCCAGAGAATTGATGGCAGCCTGGCTGTCCGAGTAAATGACAACGCCAGTGTTGGTTACTATGTTCCGACTCAGCCACTTGGCGACTTCCCATATTGCCATTATTTCGGCTTGATAGACACTGCAGGTATCTGGTAGTCTGTGAGCTATATACAAACTAAGTTCTCTACAGTGTACTTCGAAGCCAACCTTTTCATCAAGCTTGGAACCATCCGTATAGAAGTGGAGATGGTTTCTATTTCCGGGTATTCTGAGATTTCCAGTTCTCTGAACCCTTGATAGCAGGTTTGTGATGGTTAGTTTGTCAGTTGCCGTCCACCATACCACAATGCCGTATAACAGTATTGGACGAACCACTGCTATATATATCCAATGGACAATTTTAGGGGAGAGGCCCCACCGCGACCCTACAGCCTTCCTGCAGGAATATAGGGCGACGTTGGCCTTCTTTACACGTTCCAGTACGTTTAGTCTGAATGACAGTTTCCTATCCAAAATTATTCCTAAAAGTTTTGCACTTTCAGAAAAGACTAGATCAGTTCCATTTTTCCGAGGAGGAGGGCCCACATGAGGGACATTATTCATCCTAGAAAAGAGAACCAATTCTGCCCTGTTGGGTTAACACCCAAACCGCTTCTTCTGGCCCATCTAGCCAACTTGTTCAGAGCCACCTGTAGAATATCTCGGAGGATGTTTTCGAATTTTCCACTCACTGCGATTGCCAGGTCGTCCGCATATGCCACGACCTTGCAGCCACAACATTCTAGATCTAGCAGGATTTCATTCACCGCAAGGTTCCAAATTAGTGGAGACTCCTCCTTGTGGGGTCCCTCTGTTTACAAACCTTGTTAGAGTTGTGGACACAAGACATGCTGTTATACGTCTTCTGTTGAGTAGTCTTTGAATTAGTCTAATCACGCTAGAGTTCACCTTTAGATGAGACAATGCCGCGATTACCGCATGTGTATGTTGTTAAAAGCCCCTTCTATGTCAAGAAACGCCACATGGTGGGTTCTTTGAAATGTAGGGACGATTCGATAGTGCTCACAAGTTCGTGCAGGGCTGATTCTGTAGATTTTCCCTTATTGTAAGCATGTTGGTTCCCCGACAGTAGTTTTGTATACAGGTTTTGCCTAATGAAATAATCTAAAAGTCTTTCCAGACCTTTCAATAGGAAAGAGGATAGGCTAATTGGTCTGAAGCCTTTTGACCTAGTGTGCGATATCATCCAAGCTTTGGGTATGAATAGAACTTTGGTATCCCTCCATCGATTCGGGATGTATGAAACCCTAATACAGCCTACATAAATTTTCTGCAGCAATGTATTTTAACATTTTCTGCATTTCTGCTGGAGTGATGCCTTCTGGTCCAGGTGACTTGAAGGGCTCAAAGCTGTTTATAGCCCAGCTTATTCTAGATCTCTCAGTCAACAAGCTAGCGACGCTCGCAGTCCACTCGCACTCTTGTTGGTCCTGTTGATCCTCGGGCTCTGTTGATGAGTTCCCCGGGAAATGTGTGTCGGGGAGTACACTTAGCGATTGCTCGCTGTTTTTTTGTCCAGTTGTTTGCCTCATCCTGCAAATACCCCACTGTACAAGGAGAAGTGGATAGTACCTTCCTCAGCCTTACGGCGTCGGAGACCTTTTCCACTTCGCCACAGAAGGAATATCAAGAGGGTCTTTGCGCCATCCTAAGCTCCTTCTTATAGATCTTGAGTTGCCCTTTATATGCATCCCAATCATTAAAGGCTCTAGTAGATTTCGCTTTGTTGAATAGCTTGTTGCAGGTCTTTTTCCTTGCCGTTAGCTCAGAAGTCCACCATTGAGGTTTAGTTTTACCCTTGTACCTTGTGTTTGGACAGGCTTCTTCAAGGGAACTATTGAATGATGTGGTGATATGCCCCACCAGATTATCCAGACCGGCTTTGTCATTCGGTTCATGAAGAAGTTTAGAGTAGAGGACCTTTTTAAAATTCTTCTCATACAGGTGCCACTTTGTCTTCCTCACATTTCTGTGGATATAATGGTGAACTGAGAATGAGTGGTCGTCCAGTACATTCCACCCAATAATTTTGTCTGACATTGGGTCAGTAGCAAACGTTACGTCTAGTACTTCTTGTCTGTCTTTAATTGTAAAGGTCGGTTTATTGCCAATGTTACAAATAGTTAGGTTGGTAGTTAGAATAAAGTCAAGAAGCGAATCACCCCTATTGTTTATATCCGTACTACCCCAGATAGTATGATAAGCGTTCGTGTCTGCGCCAATATTCAGCTCGAGCTCGTCAGACGTTGCTTCTTCTACTACTTCCCTGAAGAGAGCTGTCGGTATTGCAGCTTTATAAGGAAAGTAACTGGAGAGCACCCAGTATATGCGATTACCGATCTAGCAGACTAGCAGCTGTTTTGTCTTTACCAGTTAAATTAGTCAGGAGAAAAATACTTAGATCTTTTCTGGCCAAAATGCAGGTTCTTGGAGTGCCTTCACAGTTGGCCACAACCAGTTTAAAGTTTGGTGTCTTGATACCGCACATCCGTTCATCTACTACATAGGGCTCCTGGATCAGGACGATGTCTATTGCACCTGTGGACAGGCGCAGCAATAGAGCCCCTGAGGCTGCTTTAGCGTGATGGAGGTTAATCTGTAGAATTCTTTCCATCATTGGTAATCGACAGATTGGACAGATTATCGAACTCTTCGTCCGTATCACCGGGGAGCATGTCCCCGCCAGATGCGTCAAAGAGTCTGGAGACTTCCCTCAGCCTCTCAGTATCCGAAGTAGTGTTTTCATCCTCAGAGAATGACGTTACAGATCTTCTGTTAGAGTTAGAGTCACCAGAAGTAATGGTCGTGTGGACCTCCGCACTTCCAGAAAGCCTTGTATCAACCACGGATGACGCCTCGCCTTCCGCAGTGGGAGCTATATCATGCTTGTACTCGTATACCTTCAAGACTATAGTCTCGAAACCATATTGCAGGGTTGCACTTGCACTTTGTACATAGGAGGTGGATTCAGCGTTAAGGATCAAATTGACAACATCCAACTGGGCACACAACATCCAACTGGGCACCCGGCCACACCTCACCCGCACGACTCAGAGCAGCCTTATACAGATCTACTGATCTGGCATCACCGAAATATAAGAGCTTAACTCTCCCCCGATGCCATCCTGCATCGTTGCAGACTGGTGGTTTGCCCGGCATTTCTCTTCGGACATCGAGGTGATGAGCCATAATGGCGGATTGCACATGGCTCCATTTGTCGTTGAGGATGGATCCATTCTCACTACTTCTGTCTATAACAGCCATCACTAGACTCTCCTTCGCTACTTCATTGAAGGGCTTGGTGAGTGCCCTGTTGATGATGAAATTAGGGCCTCTTGCCTTTTTTGAAGGCAGGCGTTCATCAGGTGATCCGATTCTTTTGACTTTATTAGCCGTTAACACTGCTGAATTTGTGGCTCTTTCAGCCGACTCATTGGCTTTAGAAGCATCTGTGACGCCTTTAGCCCAGGCAATTGACTCTATTGTTTTTCGGTAAGAACCGAAACCTCAACAGCCTCCAGGTGCTCATTGTGCTTCCGCTTTGACGGTCGGACATGACGTTTTCCCCTCACCGTTCCACTTGTGGTGAGTACTGGGGGGAAATATTAACCCTTTTTGGTGTGGTCGGTTTTGGCCAAGACCAACGGACAGACAGAGAGAAATTCGCTTATCGTGAGTACATACCTCGCGGCTTCACTCACGGCGAGCAAAAAAAAACTCACAGTTAGCACGCTACAATGCGACGGCAAGCGCCCCTTTGCATTAGTGACGGGCCCTTAGAGGGTGGTAATCCTCCACAGGGACATCAGTAATACGCAGGTACCAATTTGAAGACATACATATGGGTATGAACTTCCCTTTTGGTGGGGGGTTGAGGCCTATCTTAATACCTCTGCTAATCTATGGGTCTTAGCACCCAGTTGAATAAGTGCAACTCCACACCGAGTCCAAGGACTCTTCCCGCGATTTGGAACCACAGCCACCACGATGCTCCCAACAGGGGCCACATCAACAGCCATGCTGGAAACTAGTTCCAGAGGCTCCTGACTCCCGTGGTACCAGAAAAAGCCTCTGGTCAGACTTCATAGATAAAACTACTACCAGTTGCATCCCATACGATGCCGGGACTGGTAACCCTTTAGATGTGCAAAGCTGCGGCCAACATGAAGACATCCCCGTCAAGTGAATTTATTTATTTTCTTGTCTGTATTAGCCCATAATAGGTACTAATGTACCGTAATAGGTACTACATGTAGGCCTTCCAGACTTTGTACAGATTTTTTTTGTGGTTGCGTAATAGGATTCAACTATCCGCTCTGTGATAAACACGTTCGTTCACTACGACATATCAGATCAGATTAGTATATGTTAATAATAAACGAAGACTAATTCAAAGTCTGCTCAACAGAAGACGCATAACAGCATGTCTTGGGTTCACAACTCTAACAAGGTTTGCAAACAGAGGGACCTCACAAGGAGGAGTACTGTCTCCACTAATTTGGAACCTAGCGGCAAATGAAATCCTGCTAGATCTAGAACATTGTGGCTGCAAGGTCGTGGCTTATGCGGACTACGCACAGTGTATTCGTTACAAGCTAGCACTTTTAGTTTAGCACTTTGCAACGAAAACAACTGACTTTCACTAACTGGCACATAAGCAATAAGTGGCGGATTTTCACTATCTGGTAGCAATGGTGTCATGAGTTGCGAAGAAAGAACAGTGCGAAACAGACAAAAAATTCGTGAAAAGTATTTATAAAACATACATTTATTAATCTATGTTCAATTGTTTACACTCTTTTGCAAATATTAAAATAATTTCCCATTTTTGTTCTTCTTCTTCCCGTTAATTCACAATAATTGATAAAATCTCTCCAAAAATGGGATGCCATATTGCTAAATATAGGGTTCCCAATCTGGCAACATCATACACGATTAAGACATGAACACAAGCACCAAACTTCATCGGGAACTAATAGTGCTTAAAAGTGCTTAGCTCCCCATACAAATTAAGCACTTATTGTGTAACGAAAACACGCCTTATGAGTGGCAAAAACTCCCAATTTTCATGAGGCCAAATCTCAAAATTTTTGATTCCAATCTGTAAAGAACATTCCAATTAACTAAATCTTTAAAGGTTTTGCCGATATCGCGGTACAAGCATTTGAAATTCATAAATGGTACAATGGTTCCAAAGATTATCACTTAAGAGAGTATTTTGTAAGCCCATATCTCCGAAACTATGAAACACATTGGAATTTCGTTTAAGTCATACTATACATAACCTTTTGAAGTGTTTTTTGCATTAAAAAAAAATATATTTGTGTTGTCATTTTCCTATTTAACCTGTGGTTTACTTGCAAGTTGTGTTTCAGGGTGTTTCATTTTCTCCAGGATAAAACTGTACTTCCGAGGCCGACCGAGGTCTTGTCATTAACAAAAATTGATAAACTAGGGACTTATGGCGATTTCGTTTGTGCAAAAAAATGTTAATTTTTTTCTAAATTTTACACTGAAACCGAATTTTTAAATTCGTTTGTAAAAATGGTGCAACCATATTTTAATTTCGTTTGTAAAATTATTACACTCGGCAAATGCGAAAATATCGCATTCTCCACACTCAGCCCAGTCCACGGTGTGGAGTGTTGCACCGACGACAAAAATCCTAAAGATGAGGCAAATCAAATTATGCAGTAGGAATAATTTTAACCGCATAGATGGAGCGTGGTTTTTCTTGAAACACATGTGTACAGTACATAAATATCATTTTCTGATTTTTAATAAAATACGATTTAATGTTCTTTAGTTTCAATGATATTCATTAATTTCTGAATAATACCAAGCTTCTTAGATAGAATTATGAGGAAGATTGGTCTGTTCAGCCGATTTTGGAATAAAAGATTGGACCCTTATGCACTAACGACATCTGGGTGGTCGTTTTTTAAGTAAAAGGTTGAGGCCCAATGAAACAGCGCCACCTGAGGTATAATGTATGCAAACCATCTGCCGCATCTTTAGGATTTGTGTCTTTGGTTGCACCGTCAAAAAGCAGAGTTCAGAACCAAACCTAATTGAAAGCGTACATTCTAAAATACACTACCAGATGGCTGCGCAGTAATGTATGTGGTGACATTATTTTTCAGAAACGAAAACCACGTTCCTGTAACTCTCTGTCCCTGCTGTGCTCCTGTCCTGTTATGCTCTGTTCCTTATACGTTCTATTCCTGCAACTCCCAGTTTCCTGTTGTGATATCTTCCTGGTATACCCTTTTCCTGAAACACTCTGTTCCTGCTGTTCTCTACTCTTGACTCGTTCTATTCCTGCCATATTCTGATTCTTCAACGTCCCGATCCTGAAACACTTTGTTCCCGCTGTGCTCTGGTCTTGCTACCCCCTGATCATGCTGTATGCTGTTCCTGCTACGCTCTGTTGTAGCAGGAACAGAGCGTAGCAGGTTCTACGTTCTGTTCCATCTTTACCACCTATTTACTTTAATTTAGTTACTGACCCTACATGTCCCCTTTCTAATTTCTGCTTCAGTTAAATTTTGTTTGTTTCTTAATTTCCTGTTATTCCTATTTCTTCTCATTTATTTACTTTTTCTTTTTGTTTTAAATGTTATTTATTTTTTATATGTATATATATTGGTATATTTACGGCTGCTATTAATTAAGAATATATAAATAAATAAATCACCATTAGTTAACCATTGCAAAAATAAAATTCTGCCTTTACCAGCCTTCATAAAAAAATCCTAATTATGATTAAAGGGCACATTAGTTAACAAACACTTTTGGCCTAATAAACGATTATTAAAAAATCGTATTCATAAACAGTATTTAACTAAAGCTGAGTATAGACGATTGTCAGATCGGCAAACGTTATCAACCCTGTTAAAGTGCTGCAAATATACGGACAATTAAAGTGCTGCAAATATACGAACAATGTCAGATTGTTAGGCAAAGGTGAATTGACAGTTCAGACGATTGTACGAAAACATTACAATTTCATATATTTACAATATATTTTGTAAATATTTATATGCAGGATTGCCAATAAAAATACATTATAGACAGTGTTGCAAATAAAATGTTTTTCTGGCAATGGCGCCGTTGTCACATGCATAAACTTCGCACATATAACAATCAGCAAATTATCTCGCAATGACTTTTCTGCTAACGTTGCAACACAAAAATTGTATGTTCACAAGGTTGTAAATTCACAGGGTTGCATTTTTCCGCCATTTTTCTGGCAATGTTGTCCGATTTGCAAATCGTCTGTACTTACCTTTATAAACATTTTAATGACTTCGTCAATGTAATGTCAACACCAACTTTTTCACACACCATTTTCTCTCTTAATGATGCATTAATACGATTATCAATTGTAAGAGTAGTCGAATATATAAATTATTTTATTGTTTATTTTAAAAACATCTGTATTAATTAACAAAAATGTATGCTCACTTGTCCAATAAATAAAAAAAAAAACAACAACTAAAGATCAAATAAATAACGAATTCAGATAATTTTTTTTATTACATACAAAAAGGAATGACTAATAATATTTAACACATGTTGATTGTTTACATATCACTAGTGAATTTTGTACAATTTGCATTTCTTGTGTTGTGGTTTTGCAACAATATAAGTTTATGGTCTTTTATGAAACAATATAGGAAAAACGAATGCGAAAATTCATTTATTATAACGATTTACAATATGGGGAAAAAGAAGAATGCAAAAATTCATTTTATATACCGATGGACGCAGAATCATTCCCTGAGTTGATTTAGCCATGTCCGTTCGTCTGTGACAATCTATGTACTGCTCGAAAAAAGGAAACAATTCTTGGGATAAGGAGCAGCTTATGTTGCAAAATGCCTTAAACTCTTCCTGGAAAATGCGACAAATTGGCCCACTTTTTGATATACCCCCCATTGAATGGTACATTCCGTTTTGACATAAACACGTTCTAGAAGGCATAGTTACGTATTTTATTCTCTTTTTTCTAATTTTAACCTAAACCATTTCCAGAAAATATGTTCAAAAACGGTCATATAATATTTTTTCATTTAATTAAAAAATTCCATAAAAATGTTTTGCAAATGCACACGAAGAAAATGCAAATGTCACTTTAACAAACGCTTAAAGTAGGGTCGAACCTATATTAAAATCCACGCATTTAACAATGGTTTACAAAAGGTGTTTTAGGCTAATAATCGTTTATGAATACAGTTTTAACAAATTTTGCTTAACAAAGGTTTGTTAAGCTGTTTAAGTTTTTATGAATACGGCTGTAAGATTTTTAATTTTAGGTTATGTGGGAAGTAGGCGTGGTTATGGGCCGATTTAAACAAAAATTGGTTTTTAGCTAATTAGGCGGAATGGGTGATATGTACCATAGCCTAGCTCAATTCCTTCTAATTTTTGCTGCGTCTTGTGTGAAAATATTCCACTGCGCGACGTGGCAATCGCAGTGAGTGGCAAATTCGAAAACGTCCTTCGAGACATCCTACAGGTGGCTCTGAACAAATTCGCTAGATGTCCAGAAGCAGCGGTTTGGGCGTAAACCCAAACATGACAGAATTGGTTATCTTTACTAGGATGAATAATGCCCACATGTGGGCCCTCCACCTCGGATAAATCGAACAGATCTAGCCTTTTCTGAAAGTGAAATAATTAGGAATAATTCTAGATAGAAAACTGTTATTTAGACTTAACGTATTGGAACTTGTAAGGAAGGCCAACGTCGCCTTATATTCCTGCAAAAAGGCTGTAGGGTCGCGGTGGGGCCTCTCTCCTAAAATCGTCCACTGGATATATATAGCAGTAGTTCGTCCTATACTGTTATACGGCATTGTGGTATGGTGGACGGCAACTGACAAACTAACCATCCAAGGTTCAGAGAACAGCCTGCCTGAGCATAAGCGGAGCCTTAAGGACTACAGCGACCGAATCTCTACAACCCCTATTCCATATACTGCCGATTAATATCGTGGCGAGAGAAGTTGCAACCAAAGCGGCAATAAGATTAAAATGCCTATCAATGTGGAGGTACAAGAACTACGGACACATGAGGATATCGAAGTGTAGTGCTATGGTAACCGACCAAGTGGACTATATACCAACTGTGTACACCTTCGAGAGAAATTACATCACTATGATTCCCGCCAGAGATTAATGCGTTGGCAGAATACCAGGTAATAGAAACCATCTCCACTTTTACACGGATGGTTCGAAGCTTGATGAAAAGGTTGCCTTCGGAGTACACTGTGAAGAACTTAGTTTGGATATAGCTCACAGACTACCAGATACCTGCAGTGTATATCAAGCCGAAATAATGGCAATATGGGAAGTCGCCAAGTGGTTGAGTCGCAACATAGTAACCAACACTGGCGTTGTTATTTACTCGGACAGCCAGGCTGCCATCAATTCTCTGGAGGCAACATCCCTAAATTCACAAACAGCCCTCGACTGCCGCAGATCTCTTAACGAGATGGCTGAGCAGTTTAATGTACACCTCATATTGGTGCCTGGGCATAGGGATATCCCGGGGAACTGCAAATCCGATTAACTTGCTAGGAAAGGGACTACATTACAAATTCTCGAAGAATTTGCATATATTGGTGCGCCACTATCCACGTGCACACTTTGGCTTAGGCAAGAGACAATCAGGCAGTCCAACGAAAAATGGACAGAAATCGGCACCTGTAGGGTAGATAGACAAATCTGGCCAAGGTATGACCTGAGAAGATCAAAATATCTCCTCGCACTAGAGAGGCAAAGATTGTCTACGTTAGTTTCAGTTCTGACGGGACACTGCTTGATCGACTCCAATGACTCTGCAGAAGCTGTGGAGATGAGGAAGAAGTGGAGAGCATTGAGCACTTGCTATGCGACTGCACCGCTCTGAGTAAACGACGACTGGACATACTGGGGTCGGCCTTTGTAGGCAGCCTAACAGATCTTTCCAGTACCGATTTCGTATCATCGATAAATTTGTATATCAAACAGGTTGGTTTTGATGAGGGGCATTTCAGCCCATGGTAACACTAGGAACCTAAACTGGTCTATGTGAGCTTGTAAAAAAATATGGCTGCGACCCTAACCTAAAACCTAAACTGTATGGCTGTTCTAAAGCTCTATAAAATCGATATTGGATCTTGGGATCCAATTTTTGTATGCCAATGCTCATCGAATTTGCCAAAACTAACTCTGTCCCTATTGGAACAATCAATTTCGAGGCATACTGAGCTGCCTAAGTGGGATGAACTGGATAAATTTCAAACCGAGCGATTCAAAGCTTTGGAAAGCGTGTCCGATGTGATGGGCACTAACGATTCTGGTCCTCGTCAGAAACCAAATTTTGATATATCAAAACAGTTTAGGAATCATCACACAAATCTAAACAGCCAAAAGTGTACTTTGTGTAAAGGGACACATGTTTTGAAATCTTGTCCAAAGTTTCTGAGTATGGATTTCAAGAACAGGCTTGCTTCGGTTAGAAGAGTAAATAGTTGCAATTGCCTGGCCCAGGGTCACATAGTTTCCACTTGTACAAGCAAAAATACTTGTTCAAAGTGTCATATGAAACATTATACGCTTCTCCATAGAAACAATGTTGTTCAGAAAAGTGAAACAAGAGATTTAAATGAGACAAGTAATCTGACTCAAAGTGCGCAGAATCAGAATTTACAGCCTTCTGATTCACCTTCGACGTCAGCAAATGTAAATACATTTCATACTTCTGTCTCAAACAGAACAATGTTAGCTACAGCATAGATCAAAATTATAAAAGAAGTGTAGTCATAAAAACATCGTGCCTTAATCGACCCTTGCTCAGATGATACGTTCGTTTCTGCGAGAACTCAAAAACTTTTTAAATTACCAACAAAACCAATTACGGCCGACATCACATGCTTAGCTGGGAATGTCCCAACACATTCGTTTGATAATATTTTAGGTTATCAATTGCCGAAATTAAACATTGCTGACCCAGGATTTTATAAAACTTGCCCAGTCGTTCTTCTTATAGGAGGTGACATGTATCCTTTAATTATACTTAATGGAGTAGAACATGGAATTCTAGGCTCGCTTGTGGCTAGGAGACAGTCTTTGGATGGATTGTGACTGATCCAACAAACAATAGGACTTCGGAGCGTATAGTTCGAGTCTCCCATTGCACAAGAGTTTCGATAAATTATCTACCGGCTAAATTCTGGGAGATGGAATAAGTTCCAAAGGAGCACACTGTCTCGGAAGATGACAAACGATGCGATGTTCGTAAGCCAGATGGAAGGTCCGTTATGAACATACCATTCAAATCTGCCCGCCACTGAATATGACATTTAGATCGAATAGATACGTGGCTTTGAGCCAATTCCTCCAAAATAAGAATTCGTTGTCTAGAAAACATGACTTCAAATGAATGTATGACGAGGTAATAAATTAATATTTGACTCTAGAACTTATGGAGCAAGTAAATGCCCCAAATGGAAGTTTATTTCTATCTGCCTCATCATGGCGTTTTTAAACCTGAAAGCGCTACAACTAAGCTGAGGGTTGTTTTTAACGCCTCTTGCCCATCAGTTAATGGGAAAAGTCTAAAGGCCCAACTATAATATGCATAAGCTAACTTAAGTAATTCCGTACGGAACGGAATTACTTAACGGAGAGCTGAGAGAACTTAACGAAAAGTTCACTTAAGTACATTATAGTTTGGCACATATGATTTCATGCATTCGCACAGTTGCTTAAGCTAGCTTATGCATATTATAGTTGGGCCTTAAATGACTTTTTATTTGTTGGGCCAGTACTTCGAAATCGCTTATTTGAACTGGCGCTTGTATGAATTTGTCTTCAATGCTGACATTTAAAAAATGTAAAGACAAATTCTGATAAATCCGCAACACGCCAAATATCAAAGAATTCTGTTCCGATCGTCACAAGATGAGGAAGTTAAAGATTTCCAGTTGCGCACAGTTACCTTTGGCGTAAACTGTGATCAATATCTGGCCCTAAGAACTTTACTGCAATTGGCAGGAGATTAAGAAAGTAGATTTCCTGTAGGAGCAAAAATTCTAAGAGAAAATACGAGTATGTATGTTGACGTTGCATTGGAAGGCTAGAAAACAATTAGAGGCCATATTGCTATCAGCGGGTTTCCTGTTTCGAAAATGGACAAACAACAAGAAAATACGTGAATGTCTGCCCCGTGAACACTTATTAAATTGCGAATTTTTAGATTTCGATGATAAAAAGTATAGCGAAAACCTTGGGCATTATGTGGAATGCAGTTTTTGACTCTTCTACTTTGTAACAGAAAAAATACAAAACAATGCGTCCTACACAAAAAGGAATGTTTTGTCTGTAATAATTAGGTTGGCTAGCGCCAGTTGTAATAACAGCGAAAGTTTTAATGCTACAATTATTGCTTGACGACATAAAATGGGATGACCAACTAAAAACTCTGACCCTTATAAAGTGGAACGAATTTGTCGAGAAATAGATTGACTTCATTCAAGCTGTGTTATAGTCTGAGCTAGTTCATGCTTTTCTGCCCCAAGTTCAAGTAAACAAAAGTTCGCAATTTTTCTAATCTGACTCAACAATTGTGTTGGCCTGGCTGAATTGGCAAATAGGGTTTCGAAAATCCACGAAAAGGTGGAAAATAATTGGAAACATGTCTCCACATACTATTACCCCGCTTATCTAGCAACAAGGGGGCTGACTCCTTTAGAGCGGAAGGAAAATACTCTTTGGTGTTATGGACCACCATGGTTAAACAAAATCATACTTTCTGGCCTGTGTTGATTTCGCTGGCCCGTTTGAAATTAACACTTTTTCGAGGTTGTAGATTTACTAAAGGATATACATATCTGCCTCTTTGTCTGCTTTGCCACCAAAGAAATTCATTTGGAGGCCGTGAGCGATTTATCGACCCCAGCCTTCTTAGCAGCTCTGACTCGATTCATCTCTCATCCTGGATGTCTTAATAAAATCCACTCTGACAATGGGTGAATCTTCGTAGGAGCAGCCCGTGAAATAAAAGCTCAATTCCAAAAGGTTGTCTCTGAGGTAAAAGAGGAAGCCATTTCTCGATATGGGTTGCACAAGTTAGAATGGCATTTTATTCCAGCCTCTGACCCTCATATGGGAGGCTGGAGTATAAAGTTGCATGACACACCTTAAAAAGATCGCTGACCAAGTCAGTTTAGTACTATTTTGCCATCTATTGAATCATGTCTAAACTCTAGACCCCTGACTCTTTTGTCCGAAGATGTAAATGATTTAAATGTTTAAACATGTACAGAGATCGTAGACTTCGGGGCAGTAATATGATTCTCCCGAACTTCCAGAGAAAGTTCAGTTTGATTTTCATCAGCATCATTACGGACAATTTGGGATCTCAGAAAAGTAATATGTTCAATTAAATTTTTTTCAGGTTCTCGTTTTTCATCTTTTTCTTAAATGGTTATCAATTCGGGAAGTACTATAAAGAATATCTTTTTTATATATATATTTTTTAAAACGGTCCATAAGTGAGAGAAGGTCACTTTCAATGTTCTCCAATTCCTTACGAGTGTTTTAAAAAAATACGAAGAATTCAAAGTCGAATACTTTACATTTCTTGCAAGACCATCGAAGGCCCTTGTTTTCAAAGAGATTATCGGCAGTACGTAGTGCCAATTCTACACGATTTGCTGATCGGACAACATTGCCAGAAAAATGGTGGAAAAATGCAACCCTGTGAATTTACAACCGTGTTAACACACAATTTTTGTTTTGCAACGTTAGCAGAAAAGTCATTGCGAGATAATTTGCAGATTGTTATATGTGCGAAGTTTATGCATGTGACAACGGCGCCATTGCCAGAAAAACATATTATGTGCAACACTGTCTATAATGTATTTTTATTGGCAATCCTGCATATAAATATTTTACAAAATATATTGTAAATATATAAAATTGTAATGTTTTCTTGCAATCGTCTGAACTGTCAATTCACCTTTGCCTAAAAATCTGTCATTGTCCGTATATTTGCAGCACTTTAACAGGGTTGATAACGTTTGCCGATCTGGCAATCGTCTATACTCAGCTTTAGTTAAGGATCAGATAATTTTTAGAAAAATGTATAATTCCGAAATATAAATGTAAAATAAACGGGTAGCGCCACCTTTTGGTAAGTAGGCATAGTAAGGCAAAGACAAAAATGCTAAAGATGATGGAGCTAGGTTTTTCTTGGAGCACATGTGTACAGTGCATAAATATACGGTGTTAATTTGTAGTAAAATACGAATTAATTTTCACCAGGTTTAACGATATTTCTTCTTTAACATCAATTTCTTAATAATACGAAGTCCCGGAGATATGATTAAATGGGAGATTCGGTAGTTCAGCCGTTCATTGAAAAAAAGAATAGACATTTACGCACTAACGACATCTGTTGCTCGAGTAAAAGATTGGGCCCAATAAAACAGCGCCATCTTATGTATATAGTGTGCAAACCATCTGCCGCATCATGATGATAATAATTTTAACCGCATAGATGGAGCTTGGTTTTTCTTGGAACACATGTGTACAGTACCGTGTTAATTTCTGATAAAAACGAATTAATTTTCACCAGTTTTAACGATATTTCTTCTTTTACTTAAATTTCTTTATAATACCAAGTCCCGAGAAATAATTAAGTGTGAGATTCGGTATTTCAGCCGTTCTTTGAGAAAAGATTAGACCCTTATGCACTAACGACATCTGTTTCTCGAGTAAAAGATTAGGTCCCAATATAATAACGCCACCTGAGGTATATTGTGTGCAAACCATCTGCCGCATCTTTAGGATTTTTGTCTTTGTCGTTAGTGCATAAGGGTCTAATCTCTTTTTTAAAGAACGGCTGGACTAAGGAATTTCCCACTTAATTATATCTTCGGGACTTGGTAATATTAAGAAATTGAAGTAAAAGTAGAAATATCGTTAAAATTGGTGAAAATTAATTCGTAGTTTATTAGAAATGAACACTGTACTGTACACATGTGTTCCAAGAAAAGCCAAGCTCCATCTATGCGTTTAAAATTATCCATATCGGGTAATTTGATTTGCCTCGTCTTTAGTATTTTTGTCTTTGCTAACGACATCTGTTTCTCGAGTAAAAGATAGTGTGCAAACCATCTGCCGTATCTTTAGTATTTTTGTCTTTGAGCAAAGACATAAAATACTTAAAGATGGCGCAGTGCATATGCAAACAAAGTAGGTCAGATGTCGTTAGTGCATCTGGGTCCAATCTTTCACTCAAAGAGCGAATGAACGACCCAATTTTTCACTGAAGAGCAAGAGTCGACCCCAATCTTTCACTCAATGCACTCTCTTGAAATGTCTGGAATTTTTAGAAGTTGTCGTTCATTTCATATGTATTTTATTGTTGTTTCGGAATCTGTACGATATGACGTATACCGTGGGAGGTATTTTTTTCCAAAACAAAAAGACGAATTATGCATGCCCATATTGGTGGCTTAAAATTTTACCAATTGATTAATTCATCTTTCTGTGGTAGTTTGTAGTATTCACGACACGAACAAGCACACAATGGTGGTATAATGGCTGTACCCATGGAGTACTTTTACTAGTTTCTTCAACTACATGTCTTTGTACATTCAATCGAGGTCTCTAAGTTCAAGTGCTCGTACGCATTTGGAGCTGCATATAAACAGTTTCATCGATTGCACGAAAGATAGATAACTAATTCATAAAGGTAACCAGTACACACCTTGTTCCCTACCTAACGAAGATCTGGTGGGAAAAGATTATAGTTGTCTTCTAAGAAATGGGAACAATGTATGTTTGATGCTTCACTGTTACCAGGAACGACGACGACTAACCTCCTTCAAACGATCCACGGTCCTAATGTCTACCATGTGAGTTCAAGCTTGTTAACACATTTTAAATTATTCCATCTTTCCATAGGCATACACACTGATACCGGCAATCATTCATAAGGGAAATGTGTGTCCACACATCATCTACACCACTCCAGACGAAATATCGTTTAGATAAAGACGAAGGTGATATCGGCAACAGTTTGGGTTTATACACGAGGTAAGCCATATACACCTATACATCAGTGGCTTCATTTGTATATGCGACATTACATTGATGCTCCCAGTCCAGCGTTACCGTTGTGCGACTAAAGTGGCATATTTGCCACTTTTTTTCAGCCGTGCTACTTTTGCGCCCCTTTTATTTTATGATACTAAATGTGCCCCTTTTCGCTTTTTTGTGCCACTTTTTGGCTTTTGTAAAAAATCTGATTTTTATACTCTTATGACAACACTTTCGTACTAACGTACGGAAATGCCTAACGCGCTACGTTCTGAATTAGGTTATTTAATGGGATATACGCATATGTTTAAACGATTTACATTTATCTTTTGTATGTGTAAGCATATGAGAATCTATTTCCACCGTTTCATCTTATTGGTGAAAATTCTGCGAATAGGTCGGCGTCTATGCAACAATACAATTAATTTGAGTGATTTCTTAATTGTAACAATATATGTGTTTATAAAAAATCCAATTTATTTTTTATTTTTCATTAGGTTTATGTACATAAATATTATAAGCATTTTTCTAAACAGATTTATTGTGAGATCAAAAAAACTCAATACAAAACACATCTGTCCCAAGCACAGTTCTAATAAGAAAGTATAAAAAAAGAAGTTACAAAAAAGTAACTATAAATAAAGAAATGTATGTGATAAAATATATTTAGTATACATCATAAGAAGTTTTGTATAACATTGTAATTTTTGTTTAGTTTTAGTGTAAATGAATGAATTTTTAATGTTACTTACTTATTTTCTATATTAAGCTTTGTTTTTTTATTGTTGTTTTTTTTTAAACAAAAACCTTAAAATTGATCCCCCTTTTTAATGATCGGTTGGTGAAAATTAATTCGTAGTTTATTAGAAATGAACACTGTACTGTACACATGTGTTCCAAGAAAAGCCAAGCTCCATCTATGCGTTTAAAATTATCCCTATCGGGTAATTTGATTTGCCTCGTCTTTAGTATTTTTGTCTTTGCTAACGACATCTGTTTCTCGAGTAAAAGATAGTGTGCAAACCATCTGCCGTATCTTTAGTATTTTTGTCTTTGAGCAAAGACATAAAATACTTAAAGATGGCGCAGTGCATATGCAAACAAAGTAGGTCAGATGTCGTTAGTGCATCTGGGTCCAATCTTTCACTCAAAGAGCGAATGAACGACCCAATTTTTCACTGAAGAGCAAGAGTCGACCCCAATCTTTCACTCAATGCACTCTCTTGAAATGTCTGGAATTTTTAGAAGTTGTCGTTCATTTCATATGTATTTTATTGTTGTTTCGGAATCTGTACGATATGACGTATACCGTGGGAGGTATTTTTTTCCAAAACAAAAAGACGAATTATGCATGCCCATATTGGTGGCTTAAGCAGAGAAAAATTTTACCAATTGATTAATTCATCTTTCTGTGGTAGTTTGTAGTATTCACGACACGAACAAGCACACAATGGTGGTATAATGGCTGTACCCATGGAGTACTTTTACTAGTTTCTTCAACTACATGTCTTTGTACATTCAATCGAGGTCTCTAAGTTCAAGTGCTCGTACGCATTTGGAGCGGCATATAAACAGTTTCATCGATTGCACGAAAGATAGATAACTAATTCATAAAGGTAACCAGTACACACCTTGTTCCCTACCTAACGAAGATCTGGTGGGAAAAGATTATAGTTGTCTTCTAAGAAATGGGAACAATGTATGTTTGATGCTTCACTGTTACCAGGAACGACGACGACTAACCTCCTTCAAACGATCCACGGTCCTAATGTCTACCATGGGCCTTAAATGACTTTTTATTTGTTGGGCCAGTACTTCGAAATCGCTTATTTGAACTGGCGCTTGTATGAATTTGTCTTCAATGCTGACATTTAAAAAATGTAAAGACAAATTCTGATAAATCCGCAACACGCCAAATATCAAAGAATTCTGTTCCGATCGTCACAAGATGAGGAAGTTAAAGATTTCCAGTTGCGCACAGTTACCTTTGGCGTAAACTGTGATCAATATCTGGCCCTAAGAACTTTACTGCAATTGGCAGGAGATTAAGAAAGTAGATTTCCTGTAGGAGCAAAAATTCTAAGAGAAAATACGAGTATGTATGTTGACGTTGCATTGGAAGGCTAGAAAACAATTAGAGGCCATATTGCTATCAGCGGGTTTCCTGTTTCGAAAATGGACAAACAACAAGAAAATACGTGAATGTCTGCCCCGTGAACACTTATTAAATTGCGAATTTTTAGATTTCGATGATAAAAAGTATAGCGAAAACCTTGGGCATTATGTGGAATGCAGTTTTTGACTCTTCTACTTTGTAACAGAAAAAATACAAAACAATGCGTCCTACACAAAAAGGAATGTTTTGTCTGTAATAATTAGGTTGGCTAGCGCCAGTTGTAATAACAGCGAAAGTTTTAATGCTACAATTATTGCTTGACGACATAAAATGGGATGACCAACTAAAAACTCTGACCCTTATAAAGTGGAACGAATTTGTCGAGAAATAGATTGACTTCATTCAAGCTGTGTTATAGTCTGAGCTAGTTCATGCTTTTCTGCCCCAAGTTCAAGTAAACAAAAGTTCGCAATTTTTCTAATCTGACTCAACAATTGTGTTGGCCTGGCTGAATTGGCAAATAGGGTTTCGAAAATCCACGAAAAGGTGGAAAATAATTGGAAACATGTCTCCACATACTATTACCCCGCTTATCTAGCAACAAGGGGGCTGACTCCTTTAGAGCGGAAGGAAAATACTCTTTGGTGTTATGGACCACCATGGTTAAACAAAATCATACTTTCTGGCCTGTGTTGATTTCGCTGGCCCGTTTGAAATTAACACTTTTTCGAGGTTGTAGATTTACTAAAGGATATACATATCTGCCTCTTTGTCTGCTTTGCCACCAAAGAAATTCATTTGGAGGCCGTGAGCGATTTATCGACCCCAGCCTTCTTAGCAGCTCTGACTCGATTCATCTCTCATCCTGGATGTCTTAATAAAATCCACTCTGACAATGGGTGAATCTTCGTAGGAGCAGCCCGTGAAATAAAAGCTCAATTCCAAAAGGTTGTCTCTGAGGTAAAAGAGGAAGCCATTTCTCGATATGGGTTGCACAAGTTAGAATGGCATTTTATTCCAGCCTCTGACCCTCATATGGGAGGCTGGAGTATAAAGTTGCATGACACACCTTAAAAAGATCGCTGACCAAGTCAGTTTAGTACTATTTTGCCATCTATTGAATCATGTCTAAACTCTAGACCCCTGACTCTTTTGTCCGAAGATGTAAATGATTTAAATGTTTAAACATGTACAGAGATCGTAGACTTCGGGGCAGTAATATGATTCTCCCGAACTTCCAGAGAAAGTTCAGTTTGATTTTCATCAGCATCATTACGGACAATTTGGGATCTCAGAAAAGTAATATGTTCAATTAAATTTTTTTCAGGTTCTCGTTTTTCATCTTTTTCTTAAATGGTTATCAATTCGGGAAGTACTATAAAGAATATCTTTTTTATATATATATTTTTTTTAAAACGGTCCATAAGTGAGAGAAGGTCACTTTCAATGTTCTCCAATTCCTTACGAGTGTTTTAAAAAAATACGAAGAATTCAAAGTCGAATACTTTACATTTCTTGCAAGACCATCGAAGGCCCTTGTTTTCAAAGAGATTATCGGCAGTACGTAGTGCCAATTCTACACGATTTGCTGATCGGACAACATTGCCAGAAAAATGGTGGAAAAATGCAACCCTGTGAATTTACAACCGTGTTAACACACAATTTTTGTTTTGCAACGTTAGCAGAAAAGTCATTGCGAGATAATTTGCAGATTGTTATATGTGCGAAGTTTATGCATGTGACAACGGCGCCATTGCCAGAAAAACATATTATGTGCAACACTGTCTATAATGTATTTTTATTGGCAATCCTGCATATAAATATTTACAAAATATATTGTAAATATATAAAATTGTAATGTTTTCTTGCAATCGTCTGAACTGTCAATTCACCTTTGCCTAAAAATCTGTCATTGTCCGTATATTTGCAGCACTTTAACAGGGTTGATAACGTTTGCCGATCTGGCAATCGTCTATACTCAGCTTTAGTTAAGGATCAGATAATTTTTAGAAAAATGTATAATTCCGAAATATAAATGTAAAATAAACGGGTAGCGCCACCTTTTGGTAAGTAGGCATAGTAAGGCAAAGACAAAAATGCTAAAGATGATGGAGCTAGGTTTTTCTTGGAGCACATGTGTACAGTGCATAAATATACGGTGTTAATTTGTAGTAAAATACGAATTAATTTTCACCAGGTTTAACGATATTTCTTCTTTAACATCAATTTCTTAATAATACGAAGTCCCGGAGATATGATTAAATGGGAGATTCGGTAGTTCAGCCGTTCATTGAAAAAAAGAATAGACATTTACGCACTAACGACATCTGTTGCTCGAGTAAAAGATTGGGCCCAATAAAACAGCGCCATCTTATGTATATAGTGTGCAAACCATCTGCCGCATCATGATGATAATAATTTTAACCGCATAGATGGAGCTTGGTTTTTCTTGGAACACATGTGTACAGTACCGTGTTAATTTCTGATAAAAACGAATTAATTTTCACCAGTTTTAACGATATTTCTTCTTTTACTTAAATTTCTTTATAATACCAAGTCCCGAGAAATAATTAAGTGTGAGATTCGGTATTTCAGCCGTTCTTTGAGAAAAGATTAGACCCTTATGCACTAACGACATCTGTTTCTCGAGTAAAAGATTAGGTCCCAATATAATAACGCCACCTGAGGTATATTGTGTGCAAACCATCTGCCGCATCTTTAGGATTTTTGTCTTTGTCGTTAGTGCATAAGAAGAGCAAGAGTCGACCCCAATCTTTCACTCAATGCACTCTCTTGAAATGTCTGGAATTTTTAGAAGTTGTCGTTCAGTTCATATGTATTTTATTGTTGTTTCGGAATCTGTACGATATGACGTATACCGTGGGAGGTATTTTTTTCCAAAACAAAAAGACGAATTATGCATGCCCATATTGGTGGCTTAAGCAGAGAAAAATTTTACCAATTGATTAATTCATCTTTCTGTGGTAGTTTGTAGTATTCACGACACGAACAAGCACACAATGGTGGTATAATGGCTGTACCCATGGAGTACTTTTACTAGTTTCTTCAACTACATGTCTTTGTACATTCAATCGAGGTCTCTAAGTTCAAGTGCTCGTACGCATTTGGAGCGGCATATAAACAGTTTCATCGATTGCACGAAAGATAGATAACTAATTCATAAAGGTAACCAGTACACACCTTGTTCCCTACCTAACGAAGATCTGGTGGGAAAAGATTATAGTTGTCTTCTAAGAAATGGGAACAATGTATGTTTGATGCTTCACTGTTACCAGGAACGACGACGACTAACCTCCTTCAAACGATCCACGGTCCTAATGTCTACCATGTGAGTTCAAGCTTGTTAACACATTTTAAATTATTCCATCTTTCCATAGGCATACACACTGATACCGGCAATCATTCATAAGGGAAATGTGTGTCCACACATCATCTACACCACTCCAGACGAAATATCGTTTAGATAAAGACGAAGGTGATATCGGCAACAGTTTGGGTTTATACACGAGGTAAGCCATATACACCTATACATCAGTGGCTTCATTTGTATATGCGACATTACATTGATGCTCCCAGTCCAGCGTTACCGTTGTGCGACTAAAGTGGCATATTTGCCACTTTTTTTCAGCCGTGCTACTTTTGCGCCCCTTTTATTTTATGATACTAAATGTGCCCCTTTTCGCTTTTTTGTGCCACTTTTTGGCTTTTGTAAAAAATCTGATTTTTATACTCTTATGACAACACTTTCGTACTAACGTACGGAAATGCCTAACGCGCTACGTTCTGAATTAGGTTATTTAATGGGATATACGCATATGTTTAAACGATTTACATTTATCTTTTGTATGTGTAAGCATATGAGAATCTATTTCCACCGTTTCATCTTATTGGTGAAAATTCTGCGAATAGGTCGGCGTCTATGCAACAATACAATTAATTTGAGTGATTTCTTAATTGTAACAATATATGTGTTTATAAAAAATCCAATTTATTTTTTATTTTTCATTAGGTTTATGTACATAAATATTATAAGCATTTTTCTAAACAGATTTATTGTGAGATCAAAAAAACTCAATACAAAACACATCTGTCCCAAGCACAGTTCTAATAAGAAAGTATAAAAAAAGAAGTTACAAAAAAGTAACTATAAATAAAGAAATGTATGTGATAAAATATAAATAAAGAAATGTATGTGATAAAATATATTTAGTATACATCATAAGAAGTTTTGTATAACATTGTAATTTTTGTTTAGTTTTAGTGTAAATGAATGAATTTTTAATGTTACTTACTTATTTTCTATATTAAGCTTTGTTTTTTTATTGTTGTTTTTTTTTAAACAAAAACCTTAAAATTGATCCCCCTTTTTAATGATCGGTTGGTGAAAATTAATTCGTAGTTTATTAGAAATGAACACTGTACTGTACACATGTGTTCCAAGAAAAGCCAAGCTCCATCTATGCGTTTAAAATTATCCCTATCGGGTAATTTGATTTGCCTCGTCTTTAGTATTTTTGTCTTTGCTAACGACATCTGTTTCTCGAGTAAAAGATAGTGTGCAAACCATCTGCCGTATCTTTAGTATTTTTGTCTTTGAGCAAAGACATAAAATACTTAAAGATGGCGCAGTGCATATGCAAACAAAGTAGGTCAGATGTCGTTAGTGCATCTGGGTCCAATCTTTCACTCAAAGAGCGAATGAACGACCCAATTTTTCACTGAAGAGCAAGAGTCGACCCCAATCTTTCACTCAATGCACTCTCTTGAAATGTCTGGAATTTTTAGAAGTTGTCGTTCATTTCATATGTATTTTATTGTTGTTTCGGAATCTGTACGATATGACGTATACCGTGGGAGGTATTTTTTTCCAAAACAAAAAGACGAATTATGCATGCCCATATTGGTGGCTTAAGCAGAGAAAAATTTTACCAATTGATTAATTCATCTTTCTGTGGTAGTTTGTAGTATTCACGACACGAACAAGCACACAATGGTGGTATAATGGCTGTACCCATGGAGTACTTTTACTAGTTTCTTCAACTACATGTCTTTGTACATTCAATCGAGGTCTCTAAGTTCAAGTGCTCGTACGCATTTGGAGCGGCATATAAACAGTTTCATCGATTGCACGAAAGATAGATAACTAATTCATAAAGGTAACCAGTACACACCTTGTTCCCTACCTAACGAAGATCTGGTGGGAAAAGATTATAGTTGTCTTCTAAGAAATGGGAACAATGTATGTTTGATGCTTCACTGTTACCAGGAACGACGACGACTAACCTCCTTCAAACGATCCACGGTCCTAATGTCTACCATGGGCCTTAAATGACTTTTTATTTGTTGGGCCAGTACTTCGAAATCGCTTATTTGAACTGGCGCTTGTATGAATTTGTCTTCAATGCTGACATTTAAAAAATGTAAAGACAAATTCTGATAAATCCGCAACACGCCAAATATCAAAGAATTCTGTTCCGATCGTCACAAGATGAGGAAGTTAAAGATTTCCAGTTGCGCACAGTTACCTTTGGCGTAAACTGTGATCAATATCTGGCCCTAAGAACTTTACTGCAATTGGCAGGAGATTAAAAAAGTAGATTTCCTGTAGGAGCAAAAATTCTAAGAGAAAATACGAGTATGTATGTTGACGTTGCATTGGAAGGCTAGAAAACAATTAGAGGCCATATTGCTATCAGCGGGTTTCCTGTTTCGAAAATGGACAAACAACAAGAAAATACGTGAATGTCTGCCCCGTGAACACTTATTAAATTGCGAATTTTTAGATTTCGATGATAAAAAGTATAGCGAAAACCTTGGGCATTATGTGGAATGCAGTTTTTGACTCTTCTACTTTGTAACAGAAAAAATACAAAACAATGCGTCCTACACAAAAAGGAATGTTTTGTCTGTAATAATTAGGTTGGCTAGCGCCAGTTGTAATAACAGCGAAAGTTTTAATGCTACAATTATTGCTTGACGACATAAAATGGGATGACCAACTAAAAACTCTGACCCTTATAAAGTGGAACGAATTTGTCGAGAAATAGATTGACTTCATTCAAGCTGTGTTATAGTCTGAGCTAGTTCATGCTTTTCTGCCCCAAGTTCAAGTAAACAAAAGTTCGCAATTTTTCTAATCTGACTCAACAATTGTGTTGGCCTGGCTGAATTGGCAAATAGGGTTTCGAAAATCCACGAAAAGGTGGAAAATAATTGGAAACATGTCTCCACATACTATTACCCCGCTTATCTAGCAACAAGGGGGCTGACTCCTTTAGAGCGGAAGGAAAATACTCTTTGGTGTTATGGACCACCATGGTTAAACAAAATCATACTTTCTGGCCTGTGTTGATTTCGCTGGCCCGTTTGAAATTAACACTTTTTCGAGGTTGTAGATTTACTAAAGGATATACATATCTGCCTCTTTGTCTGCTTTGCCACCAAAGAAATTCATTTGGAGGCCGTGAGCGATTTATCGACCCCAGCCTTCTTAGCAGCTCTGACTCGATTCATCTCTCATCCTGGATGTCTTAATAAAATCCACTCTGACAATGGGTGAATCTTCGTAGGAGCAGCCCGTGAAATAAAAGCTCAATTCCAAAAGGTTGTCTCTGAGGTAAAAGAGGAAGCCATTTCTCGATATGGGTTGCACAAGTTAGAATGGCATTTTATTCCAGCCTCTGACCCTCATATGGGAGGCTGGAGTATAAAGTTGCATGACACACCTTAAAAAGATCGCTGACCAAGTCAGTTTAGTACTATTTTGCCATCTATTGAATCATGTCTAAACTCTAGACCCCTGACTCTTTTGTCCGAAGATGTAAATGATTTAAATGTTTAAACATGTACAGAGATCGTAGACTTCGGGGCAGTAATATGATTCTCCCGAACTTCCAGAGAAAGTTCAGTTTGATTTTCATCAGCATCATTACGGACAATTTGGGATCTCAGAAAAGTAATATGTTCAATTAAATTTTTTTCAGGTTCTCGTTTTTCATCTTTTTCTTAAATGGTTATCAATTCGGGAAGTACTATAAAGAATATCTTTTTTATATATATATTTTTTTTAAAACGGTCCATAAGTGAGAGAAGGTCACTTTCAATGTTCTCCAATTCCTTACGAGTGTTTTAAAAAAATACGAAGAATTCAAAGTCGAATACTTTACATTTCTTGCAAGACCATCGAAGGCCCTTGTTTTCAAAGAGATTATCGGCAGTACGTAGTGCCAATTCTACACGATTTGCTGATCGGACAACATTGCCAGAAAAATGGTGGAAAAATGCAACCCTGTGAATTTACAACCGTGTTAACACACAATTTTTGTTTTGCAACGTTAGCAGAAAAGTCATTGCGAGATAATTTGCAGATTGTTATATGTGCGAAGTTTATGCATGTGACAACGGCGCCATTGCCAGAAAAACATATTATGTGCAACACTGTCTATAATGTATTTTTATTGGCAATCCTGCATATAAATATTTACAAAATATATTGTAAATATATAAAATTGTAATGTTTTCTTGCAATCGTCTGAACTGTCAATTCACCTTTGCCTAAAAATCTGTCATTGTCCGTATATTTGCAGCACTTTAACAGGGTTGATAACGTTTGCCGATCTGGCAATCGTCTATACTCAGCTTTAGTTAAGGATCAGATAATTTTTAGAAAAATGTATAATTCCGAAATATAAATGTAAAATAAACGGGTAGCGCCACCTTTTGGTAAGTAGGCATAGTAAGGCAAAGACAAAAATGCTAAAGATGATGGAGCTAGGTTTTTCTTGGAGCACATGTGTACAGTGCATAAATATACGGTGTTAATTTGTAGTAAAATACGAATTAATTTTCACCAGGTTTAACGATATTTCTTCTTTAACATCAATTTCTTAATAATACGAAGTCCCGGAGATATGATTAAATGGGAGATTCGGTAGTTCAGCCGTTCATTGAAAAAAAGAATAGACATTTACGCACTAACGACATCTGTTGCTCGAGTAAAAGATTGGGCCCAATAAAACAGCGCCATCTTATGTATATAGTGTGCAAACCATCTGCCGCATCATGATGATAATAATTTTAACCGCATAGATGGAGCTTGGTTTTTCTTGGAACACATGTGTACAGTACCGTGTTAATTTCTGATAAAAACGAATTAATTTTCACCAGTTTTAACGATATTTCTTCAGGTCCCAATATAATAACGCCACCTGAGGTATATTGTGTGCAAACCATCTGCCGCATCTTTAGGATTTTTGTCTTTGTCGTTAGTGCATAAGAAGAGCAAGAGTCGACCCCAATCTTTCACTCAATGCACTCTCTTGAAATGTCTGGAATTTTTAGAAGTTGTCGTTCATTTCATATGTATTTTATTGTTGTTTCGGAATCTGTACGATATGACGTATACCGTGGGAGGTATTTTTTTCCAAAACAAAAAGACGAATTATGCATGCCCATATTGGTGGCTTAAGCAGAGAAAAATTTTACCAATTGATTAATTCATCTTTCTGTGGTAGTTTGTAGTATTCACGACACGAACAAGCACACAATGGTGGTATAATGGCTGTACCCATGGAGTACTTTTACTAGTTTCTTCAACTACATGTCTTTGTACATTCAATCGAGGTCTCTAAGTTCAAGTGCTCGTACGCATTTGGAGCGGCATATAAACAGTTTCATCGATTGCACGAAAGATAGATAACTAATTCATAAAGGTAACCAGTACACACCTTGTTCCCTACCTAACGAAGATCTGGTGGGAAAAGATTATAGTTGTCTTCTAAGAAATGGGAACAATGTATGTTTGATGCTTCACTGTTACCAGGAACGACGACGACTAACCTCCTTCAAACGATCCACGGTCCTAATGTCTACCATGTGAGTTCAAGCTTGTTAACACATTTTAAATTATTCCATCTTTCCATAGGCATACACACTGATACCGGCAATCATTCATAAGGGAAATGTGTGTCCACACATCATCTACACCACTCCAGACGAAATATCGTTTAGATAAAGACGAAGGTGATATCGGCAACAGTTTGGGTTTATACACGAGGTAAGCCATATACACCTATACATCAGTGGCTTCATTTGTATATGCGACATTACATTGATGCTCCCAGTCCAGCGTTACCGTTGTGCGACTAAAGTGGCATATTTGCCACTTTTTTTCAGCCGTGCTACTTTTGCGCCCCTTTTATTTTATGATACTAAATGTGCCCCTTTTCGCTTTTTTGTGCCACTTTTTGGCTTTTGTAAAAAATCTGATTTTTATACTCTTATGACAACACTTTCGTACTAACGTACGGAAATGCCTAACGCGCTACGTTCTGAATTAGGTTATTTAATGGGATATACGCATATGTTTAAACGATTTACATTTATCTTTTGTATGTGTAAGCATATGAGAATCTATTTCCACCGTTTCATCTTATTGGTGAAAATTCTGCGAATAGGTCGGCGTCTATGCAACAATACAATTAATTTGAGTGATTTCTTAATTGTAACAATATATGTGTTTATAAAAAATCCAATTTATTTTTTATTTTTCATTAGGTTTATGTACATAAATATTATAAGCATTTTTCTAAACAGATTTATTGTGAGATCAAAAAAACTCAATACAAAACACATCTGTCCCAAGCACAGTTCTAATAAGAAAGTATAAAAAAAGAAGTTACAAAAAAGTAACTATAAATAAAGAAATGTATGTGATAAAATATAAATAAAGAAATGTATGTGATAAAATATATTTAGTATACATCATAAGAAGTTTTGTATAACATTGTAATTTTTGTTTAGTTTTAGTGTAAATGAATGAATTTTTAATGTTACTTACTTATTTTCTATGTTAAGCTTTGTTTTTTTATTGTTGTTTTTTTTTAAACAAAAACCTTAAAATTGATCCCCCTTTTTAATGATCGGTTGCCCCTTTTTTCGAAAAAATCCCCTTTTTGTGCCCCTTTTTGAAATTTCCCAACGGTAACGCTGTCCCAGTCTCAGAGGATATGCCTGGGAGATACTGAGAAAATTTTTGTGTAGTACAGATATTCTATATTCTCTAACTTGTGAGGTATAAAAAGATCATAAATAAGGAGTGCACAACACGGGCGATTGATACAGTATGACTTGTTTTTATTACGAACGACACAGAATCGCTTGTGAATAAGTTCAGGTTGCAATTGTTAGTCCCTATTTAGTCCGAATTTACACTAGGCAAGTTTTTTCAGCAGCTTATCATCAAATTCTCTTTTGAACTTGCGCGAATAACTCAAAACGTTGAGGGAGAGTTTTTTCCCCCTCTTGCCGACTGCCTCTCTCTTCTACAAAACGCCGATAATCTGCTGAACATTCAGCCAATGTAAGTCCGGATTTACACTGGCTGAATGTTCAGCAGCGTTTTGTAGGAGAGAGAGGCAGTCGGCAAGAGGGGGGAAAAACTCTCCCGTACTCGGGCTTATCGGTCTGAACGTTTTGTGTTTTTCACTCGGCCTTTAAAACAACAACAATTCACACAGAAATATCCGAAACAAAATTATGCGTCTAAACGCAGAGGCAAGTTTAAAAGAGAATAAGCGGATAAGCAGCTGAAAAAATATACTAGTGTAAATCTGGACTTACCTACTGAAATAGTAATCTGAATCTGCATTCTAGGAAATTATGTCTTCATCTACACAAATTGATCTAAATGTCTATAAAAATGAAATGGTGTTCGTTGGATATCGATAGACTAATAATGATAGACTAATATACGATAGACTAATATACTAGTGTAAATCTGGACTTACCTACTGAAATAGTAATCTGAATCTGCATTCTAGGAAATTATGTCTTCATCTACACAAATTGATCTAAATGTCTATAAAAATGAAATGGTGTTCGTTGGATATCGATAGACTAATAATGATTGACAAAGGGACAATGTGACCCATAATTTTCTAAAGCTATTATGCGTCATCGAGTTGCGAAGTTGTTGCCAAAAATGGTGATTTTTTTTGAAATGTTTGTATGGTGAACCCCCCAGGTGAGTTCCAGGGGGTGTGCCACTGGCATGGGTGGATCGGCCCTCCAAAGTTAGTGGGGGTCGGTCATACATTTGCACTCGATTGGAGCACTCTAAATGGGTCAAAGTGGATATTTTTCCCGGGACATCAGAATTCGTTTTAGAGGTATGGTTCCTTCGGCAATAAAATTAATTTTGATTTTTTTGATGTTACGTGATTTCAGATGATATATATTTCAGTGTTATTCGATAAAACTAGAGTGGTGTAGTATTTCATATAGGCGACCCGCACCTTACCTAACTTAAAATAGTTATTTTTTAAAATATATTTATTACATGTCGGCGTTGAGTCGAAGGAATCTATAGAAAGCCAATCATTAAAACATCTGGAGCTAAGAAATTTGTTCGTAAAGATGTAATTTGTAATATTTAGGACAATCTATTGCCAATAGGCCAATATCATCTGTATGAGCTATCTTCGTTGTAGAAAAAAATGTTTACGTTGCAATATGTTGCTTATTCCGAGGATTAAAAATTGCGTAGCGGAAAAATCGCTTTAAGTTAGGGTCTCGCGTGCATTCAACAGGCTTCCAAATGTAATGAGAACATTTAATGTATCTGATGTAACATTTCGAAATAATCTTGTTCTGCACTTTGGGTCTCAAATTGCCTAGCGCTGGTGCAACATTTCTTGGCATACATCAAGGCTTTGTCTTATATCTAGTCTATTAAGATCTACATCGTAAATCTCGGATCAATCTATAACTAGTGATTTTATTTAGCTGGGAAATCTTAGTGAACGAACCGTATAGCTTGGGAACAAAACACTTTTGTGTATATTTATTTTGTACTTAGATATTTTAAACTTTAGATTTATGCACATGCATATTCTGTACAGTACTCAATTGATGTATAATGTAATTTTGTAAAAATTGGCCAATGGGCATTGAAATTACAAATTAATAAATGAAATAAAAATGTGATATATCTGTCCATATGAAAGTAATTTCTTATATTCCATATGCACATTTTTAACCTATCTGCCAGAAATTTATATTTCATATTAAAAAACGGGACAGAAGACTACTGTAATTGCAATAAATATGATTCGTACCGATTTACGTTTATATAACCCTCATAAAAAATTCAATTCCTATTTGAATACTGGAATTCTAGGCCGAGGTTCTCCAAATAGGAGTATTTTCAATTCGTCAGGACATCCGCAAAAATCCGTAGAATGAGAAGACCTGGCATACTTTAGTCGATCTTATATTTATTTATTCATTCAAACAAGCATTGATGAAAATATATTTTATTTTGTGTAATACCATTCGTATTTAAAACATAGCTTTATTCGACGTCTTATTTTTACTGAATTAGCTGAAATTTAGAATTGTAACAATTCCTGATATTAATCTTGTAATAAGGTTCCTCCAAGCAATTAGAGGGTGGAGGGAATGCAAATGAAATAGTTCGATTTCATTATTACATCCACATTCTAATGGTGGAGGGAAGTATACAGTCGGACATTTTTACTTGCCCATTTATTACGAAATTCGTCCATGAGGAACTAAAATGCTTAGTTCATGGGTGTTCGTTATAACTGAACTCGACTGTGTATAGAAACTTTAAGAATTTCTTTTGTAATAGCATATCGCTGATTTTCATCACAAACAATTAGCTTTAACCCATTTGGGACCAACAACAAAACAAAAATTGTATGGCTTTGAAGGAAGGGGTTCATTTCTTGTAAATAATAAATCTAGTCACCAGCAGTTCTATAACGAGTCATGGAAAAAGAAAATCGGGCAAAAATTGTAGAACGTATTTCCGATTTATTTATATTGGAATATTTTGAAATCTTTTCATGGCATCTGATAAGAAATAGCACGGTTTTAATCGTCTAATGGTCGATTTCGAAAAAAAATTAACTTAAATTTATGTGTATATGTATAAAACACACATAAAGGGTTTTCCAACAAGAGGTGTTATTTTGGTATTCAAACAAAAATGACATTTTTGGAGATAAATTATCGGATGTTTATTTCATAATAAAGGGAAAGGTATGCCGCTATTAATAATGAAAAACATCAGCCAAATGACCACCACGACCACGCTTACACCACGCCATATCCTTTTCATGAAATTTTCCATAACCAAATCTCAAAGTGGCGGCCCCATGTCCTCGATAGCCTCACGAATTCTATCTTTGAGGTCTTGAATCGACGCTGGGCTGTTGGCGTAGACCTTATCTTTCACGTGGCCCCAAAGGAAGAAGTCGCAAGGTGTTAAATCACAAGATTTCGGTGGCCAATTGTGATCACCTCTTCGAGATATAACACGGTTCCCGTAACAGAGCAATGGTTTAATTGCTTGTGTGGCACGTAGCGCCGTCTTGTTGAAAGTAAACGTTGTCCAGATCAATACCATCCAACTCCGACCATAAAAAATCACTAATCATTTCTCGATAGCGCAATCCGTTCACCGTAACTGTTGTTCCAAAATCATTTTTGAAAAAGTATTATTGTTATATTGCTGTTAGCTATGTTACCTTCTTCCTTTGGTGTACATACAAAGTCTTATTAGTTTGAGTATCAACTTTTTTTTGAAAATGATATTTAAATCTGCGCAATAAATACTAATAAGGAGGTTTTTCTTACAGAAATATTATTTAAAAATTAAAATTGTCGATTCAGCTGGAACAATTATTCAATAGCTGGACTTGGTTAAATCTGGAAAACCCAGCAACCCTAAAAGTAATCCCTGTCAAACAATTCTGACCTTGAGGACAGTCGTTGCAAATCCGTATACATTCTTGAATTTTTACCATCTTGGGAACAGAAAAAAGACGCATGAAGTGGTTTAACCGTTTGAGGAAACTTGGGTCGTTTTTGATTTAATTCATCCGTTCCAGTGTGATTATCATAATACAATTCTCTTGGTAAGAAATTAGGAATTCTGATCAATTTTATTTTTACAACAGGAAAAAGATATAAAATAAGACAATCGATATGTGGACATTCTCAGCAAATTATGTAATAGTAATTTTCCTTTTCCCTCAATGCTTCGACGCTCTCATCACTTATTGATGAACTGATTTAATTGTAAAATAATGTAGGACATTTGAATGTGTTTTGTTGTTGGTTGGAAAGATAGTATACACTATTTTGCATTTGCAGTTTTACTAAGGAAATTATCCTGCCCTGTGCAAATCCGTATTATTATAGTTTCCAAAAATATAAAATTCTAATGCCTAGAAGGATGTTGTTACTGCTATTTACAATTTGAAAGTCATTGGTTCCCAATTTGTGTTCAACGTTTAAATTTAGTTTGTGGTAATATTAAATTTTAAATAGGAACACATTTTCCGACATATTTTAAAAGGTAAACTATGTTGTTATACAGGTACTAAAATTAATAATTTTGTTAATTATTTATTAATCATTTTTCAAACTGTGAAAAATCTTTTTTTAATTGCTAATATTTCTGCTGTAACCAAGCCACCCCCTGATGTCATATTAAATGAAATCATAAGTATTTTCAAAAAACGATACAATTTAATTTATTTATTTCGTAAAATTCAATATTTTTTTTAGATTACAAATAGGTTTTGATTTAATAGCAATGGGGGATAAAAATAAAAAACATTTGCAAATTTTAAAAAGTTTTCATAATACAAAAATTAAAGATTGCAGAGTATGCTCATAGCATTATTTATTTATTTATTTATTTATTTATTAATCAAACTGAGCCCTCATGGACTATATGTTGATAGTTAACAAAATTTTAGTTTTATAATATCAAAATTATCTAATGAATATATATTACTAATAACCTAACGCACACTCTCTCAAACGATGATATACATATTAAAATTAATTTAAATGGTGAAACGAATGTTGTCAGTGATAATAAAAAAAAATATAATTCTAGTTTGATTGATCAGAATAGTAAACGAGCAGTTTATTTCGAAATGTTCGAGGACAAACCGAAATATCTTTAACGTTAGGAGGTAACATATTCCACAATCTTGCCACACGAATTACAAAAGATCGTTCAAAAATATTGTTATTAAATTGTTCTATAAGTATTTGAGAATTTCTTGCAGAGTTCAGGAAGTGAAACGGTGATATCAAATATAAAGGTTGATGGTGCTTTAACACGCCGAAAAAGAAAGAAAGGCACCTTAACTCTAGAAAATGTTCAAAGGTACAGCCTAGAAACTGCTTGCTGAAATGAGAATAATCACGCCTACAACGCGAACCATACACAAAACGAAGGATACCATGAAAACATGAAGTGAGCTTACGAATATTTGCTCTATTGGTACCCATAAATACTTCCGCTCCGTACAGTATATGAGGCATGAGCAAGGAGTGAGCCAACATATATTTTATCTGAGTAGGTAGAATAACATTGAGACTATATAACTTTTTAAGTATTAAGTTCAACTTGGAGCAAATATGCGCTATATGCGTTGTGAACTGAAGACTGTGGTCGATTATAAAGCCAAGAGAAGTAATTGAGCTTAAGGAATTGATAACACTATTTTGAACAGTAATGTTGTGTTCGACATGCTGATTACGCAAACCATTAAATACTACGCATTTGGTTTTGCTAATATTTATCGTGAGTTTATTGCAACGAGCCCATTCACAACTTCCATTTACAATTCTTAAAAAGGAGTACTCTTAACAAAAAATGTAACTGCTGTAATCTATGCTCATAGCAATCATCTTCTTCGTCGTACCAATTAAATTGGGTTTTTGTTGCACGTATTATAGCATTAAATATAATATCTTTGATATTTTCCTTGTGTACATGTTCTTCAAATAATTTTGCATACATGTTCATTTGGAACCTGCACATTTCAAAATAGTGATCTTCAGGAGCTACTAAAAACAATTGCGAAATGTCGAAATTTTTGTTTTTTATAAAATTTCCGATATGTTATTTAAAACGGAACTTTTTTCCATAATGGCAATGCATTTTTCACATTTGGATTTCATGACGACAGTTTTATACACAACGTACCCGACCACATATCTCTGTGTTTGAATTTCTGTGATTGATTCACTAGTCTGGATATGAAATTCATTCAGGTTGTTGTTAATAGTAGTAATCTCTTCAATGTGGTTTGAAGCTTGGTTGCCGTTTTCTTTTTGAAATTGTTGAATTTCGGTATTAATGTCTAATTCCCAATCCAATTGAAAATTGTCATCATCTTCACAGTTCTTTTTTCCCGGAAGTTTTTGGGCCACAATATTCATAGAGATTAATTTAGCCACTATATATCGGACTTCTCTCACTGTCGGGTGGGTGTTATTAGCCAACGAAGCTCTTAATTGGGAAAAACAATTTTCTAGGGCATCCTGATTTAACTTCCCCAATAGTAAAAAGTTGACTTCGCCACATTCTTCAAATATTGTTTTTGAAAGGCGAATCATATTTGCAATAGTGATTTGCAGCCCATTTAAACATAAAATTTGTTTACCGTTATAGCGTATTGTTTTTAAGAAATCTAGAGCCTTTTCCAATCTTTTTATTTTTTCATCTGAATCTCTAAAAATCGGAAGATTGTTGGGATTTTTCGACAATGTGGTCTTTACATTAAGCTCATCGAAGATGTTATTCATTTTTTCCACAAATTTTTTTGTGGCTGAAGCCGTTGGATCTAACCAGCCAGAATCAATGCCAGTTTGTAAAGCAGAGGCCATTGTGTGGCTTAAAACTTGCGTCGCTCTAGCTACGGATATTTTTTCCCAAAAAGTTGGATATATATGTTTATAAGTAATTTTTGGACACATTTTAAAATTCAATTTTTTTTATCAATTTCGAATATTTGCCGTATATATTTGAAGTTTACTTCTCCATCAGCTGTTATGTATCCATTTGACATAAAGTTGTTACGAATATTTTTAAATAAGTGTGGATAGTCATATAAACAAAAAATTGTGTTTCCTCTATGGGTAAATGTTAAGTCATTTGACGGACACAAACGTTTAATTGTCGAAGTGTTAGATGGCCCTTGGTCACAAATGAGGGTTTTTACTTGTAGGCCCATATCAAACGCCACATTCAAATTTTCATAAATTACATCTTCCAAATCTTCACAATACAGACGAGACGTTGGGTAGAAACTAAGTATATATTTCCACTTGCTGCATATGCCTTTTAACATAAAAAATAAACATTTTCCCGCTGGTTCTTTTGATCGTCTTCCATTTCCAAAATCATGAAATCCGTCCACAATATCTTCTGCTGGATTGTATTCAAAAGATTTACGAATTGTTACCTCGTCAAAAACAAGGGCACAATAACGTTCTCGCTGGGAGAAAGATGATGTGGCTTTTTTTAAATTAGCGATAACAGCCGGATCTATCCCAGGATGTACGCTTTTTATAGGCCTTCGCCGTATTAAAGTGGACGGATGCGGAAGATTCAATCCAATGTCATTTCGCATCATATTGTAACCTTTTGTTCCACTTAGGTATATACTTTGGGCTATAGCAATATCCCTTTATCGTACGTTTTTGGAGGACCAACAGCCATACGAATGAACTTTTTGGTACATTTAGTCATATTTTTGTCCGGCATTATTGACTCCTTTTTGAAATAATTTAAAGCTTTTTCTAATTTTAAAGTTTTCTTCACCAACAAGTTCTTTTCTTTGAAAAGATAAGCTAGCATTTGGCTTCTTTTTTTTAAAAGGTTATTTATTTGAATGTTTTCTTTCATAGCATTTTTCAATTCTTTTGAACTTTCCGCTTCTAATTTTTTTAATCTTTTGATTTGATTTAAAAGATTTTCTGAATGTATTTTTTCTTTAATGTGGCAGCTGCAAAAACAAACTGCTTGTTTAACCTCTTCCGACATCCGCAATTTCTTCCCATTGCCGCGATCAAACGAATAAGAATATTTCGGTTTTTCAGCACAATATAATTGAATAGGACCGCAAATTCCTCCTTGAACAATTTCCTCAGCCATTGTCGCCTCATCAAAAGTTTTATTAACGAACTCATTTTGTTCTCCAATTTGTTGTTGGATGTCTATTAGAGGTAGATCAGGTAGATTTGAATCGGACGAAGTTTTCTTTTTCTTATATACACATTTTGGCTTTTCGCATGGTGCAATTTCCTCCGGTGGAAGTACATCGTCTGCCTTTACGAATGTACCCCTTTCCACTGTTAAATAAATAGAAATAATATACATAATAATTACTGATTAAAAAAATTGATTTAATATTTATCACATGATAATAATATGAGGTTAAATTGCTTCATTTTTATTATAATTTTATGGTTATATCAAGATGGAAAATATAATTATATAATAATTATTATATATAATAATTTAATATTTAAATTAATGTGAATATCCATTTTTTAAAAACGTGTGTTTGTTTTATTCCGTTAGAAAACCCTGAAACATTAGCAATTCAAACAAGAAGTAACTCATTTAAAAAAAAAATATGTATGAAAAATAACGTCCTAACTGACTACACACTACTAATGGGCATTGCGCTTCTCATTTCGATTAGAAAAAATTCCGATATGCATACTCAGTAAGGACATTCTCAAGCACATATCCTTTGAGAAAAGGTGTGATGCGTTATTTATACAATTTTGGATTTTATTCAGTTTTTTCTTCCTCCTGCAAAATGTCTAAAAAATGCTATTCTAAAATGTATTTCCAGTTCGGAAATAACAGTTTGAAAAAGGTGTGATGCGTTATTTATACAATTTTAGATTTTATTCAGTTTTTTCTTCCTCCTGCAAAATGTCTAAAAAATACTATTCTAAAATGTATTTCCAGTTTGGAAATAACATATGCATATAAAAATAAACTTACAAATATCACAATATATTTGTTGCCTGTTTTGCTAAAAAATGCTTTAAACAATTTTCGGTTTTTATTCAGTTTTTTTCCGTCTCCTGTAAAGTAACAAACCAATTGAGTTACGCTTTTTTATATTAAGCCATTGATATGTACGTTTTTACATTGGTATATGCACTGAAAATAATTATGTCATATTTTGCCTTTTTACTCTTAGGTCACGTTAAATGTTGATTTCACTTATGGCATCTAAACGCTAAATAGGCTGTATTTTACATCCCATCATTATGAAAATTACAAGAGGAAAGTCAGTCGTCACACGAATAGATGATACTCGTTTGAAAAAATGAAATCAGATTTGACAGATTCAAAAATGAACTCTAACAAATTTGAGTTATGTAACCTGGTAGAGAGGAGAAACACTGTCAAATTTGAAAATATTTTGATATACATAACTCTTATATATTTTCCGTTTTGTTTCCGAAGTATTACAGAAGCCACATATTCTTACCAACCTTTTATGAATTCCTTACTGGTTTAAATGGAGGACGGTATAATTATCAACCACATAAAAGTTGATGTACAGAATTCAAGGTGAGATACTATTGAATACTATATCGGCCACGTCGGAATTCTCTACGAAATATTTTTCAATTTTATGAAATCCTTTTAATTTTTCAAAATATTTTATTTACATTATTTCATTACGAATTGTAAGGACTTTTTGTAAAAGCCTTTATTCTTATTTGGTTCAAATGCTTTATGTTTACTTTAGTTAGTTTTTACACAAACTTTGCATTAACTGTATTCTATTTATTTTATGCGATTCTATATTTTAATGTTTTTCGCCAAAATGGTTCTTTCTTTAATTTGTCACTTGAGAAAAGTGAGCCATTTTAAAGGAAAAATAACAGATTACATCTTTAATATCAGTATATAAAAATTTTTTGCAGTCGAATGCCTTCTCAGAACCTATAGTTCATTGAAAAATGGGCGTTGTAGCCACACCTCTTTTAGTACCAACTTGACAAAATGGCCAGATCATATCAAAATTTAATTGCTCATAACTTTAATTCCAGAGCACATAAACACTTAAAATTGCACATTGTATAGTGCAATGCTTTTTCATTATTGGCCAAGTTCCTTATTGTACTTCAATTCATTATAACAAGACTTCTCTATAACGTCTGTAACAATCAGGTAAATGTTTTCACAATCTTTATTTTTGGTATCATTCCGCCGTTTGACATCTATACATATCGTCATCAGAAACGAGAAAGGGCGAATAAGAAGAAATATTGTCAAGATTCATCAATGTTACTTAACTTATAATAATAACACAGTGCGACATTTCAACAATCAAAAACCGCGATACTATTTTTGTTGTAGGTCGAGTAAAACAATGTTTGTTCTACGAAATTTGCCGGACAACCCCAAAATCCGGATTTGCGGATTTTCTTGCCTTTTTTTCGCTTAATGGCCTATAACTTTATAAGTTATAAATCGATTTTCAATCTCTAAACGAATTTTGAAAAAATACACTAAGAGCTTTCGAGCGATGTATATTTTGTTAAGCTGTAGCAATATATGTTTCTTTGTGCTACAAATACATTTTTTTTAATGGTTTTCGTCATTTTCTAGTTTAAGCTATGTTTTTAACAATTATTTTGTAAGAAAAACACACGATTAATTGGTTTACATATATATTTTAAAAGGAAAACAATTAAAAACCCGTTTGAAATTGACTGAGTTATTAAAGCTTCATTAAAACTAAATGGCTACATAAATAGTAGTTTGACCATTCAATTCAAAAATTTCTGCTTAATTGTTCTCTTTTTTATTCGTCATCATCGTGAAAACTTGTACCTTTGTACATATTTAGTTTTAATGAACCCTTAATAACTCAGTCAATTGCAAACTGATTTTTAAGTTGCATTTTTTCTTTACAAAATCTACTATAAATGTAAGTCAACTTATCGTGTGGTTATCTAAAAAATTATAGGTTAACCCATTGCCTAAAGTAGAAAATGTGGAAAAAATGTGTTTGTAGGACAAATAATCATATATTCCTCATAATCATATATTCCTCATAATCATATATTACAAATATTCCCTGCAGGAAGACGAACTAATACAAAACACGGATTTGGGTATCTCAGTGGTTAGTGCATTACACTTGAAGGAACTGGTTTCAATTCCCAGCCAGGGCACTGAAAAAATTTAACGTCAACATTTCATGATTTCATCATAATTCGTATTTCCGCAGCTAAAAATAACTCAGCGGGCGCAATACAACAACATCTGATCACCCAAGTCAAAAGGGAAGCCAAAAATAGAGCATAACACCATGACGACTATTATTGAAATGCAGTGCTTCTAGTGGAGAATAGAAACGGTAACACTCAAATAAGATCCATTCCCCGAAGTTAACAGACGAATGTTAATTTACAACCGGATAACATTTACTACATGAAAACAACATAATATCCCGCGATAATAATATATGCCGGAACGATGTCTGTAACAGAAATAGGCTTAAATATTATCAACTCAGCGTATCCAAACTGCAACAACCTTTATTTTATTTCCATTCAATCTATATAGCTATATTGAGGCAATTTATTAATCAAAACAGCAGTAAATAAATGAATTCTTATGCTCTATATATAGGGTGATCCAAGTAGAGATACTTTTTTCAATAGCCTTTCTTTGAGAGATCACGTGTGAGTCGTGTCATGCTGTCATGTTATTTTTGTTAAGTATTGTTTGGCATTTCATCATGGAAAGACTTACGCTGAACAGCATTTACAAATCCTTCAACTTTATTACGAAAATTCACGTTCTGTGTGGAATGTGTTTCGTGCACTTCGCTCAACTTATGGTCAACATAATCGAGTCATCGAATATTGGAATCAACGGATGGACCATCTGAGACGTTGTTCAGGCGTAAATCTTTCCATGATGAAATGCCAAACGATACTTAACATAACAGCATGACACGACTCACACGTGATCTCTCAAAGAAAGGCTATTGAAAAAAGTATCTCTACTTGGATCACCCTCTACAAATAACTGCCTCAATTTATCTATTTTTAATATTAAGATTTGACAATTGTAATGAATTCTATTAGTTGTATTTTAATTTCAGTAAAGTTCACACATTTTCCCAAAATTTTCATAATAATTTAATTAGGTATTTAGCAATTTGTAATAGTTCTAAAATCTATTGCAAAATTATATTTCTATGAAATTTATATTCGATTAAAAAGTTTTATTTTGATGTTTCCCTATGCGGGATTGATCTGTTATTGATGTTATTTTATGTTTTTTCTCACTATGGAGTTGAGCTGAAGATCAAATAGTTCCTTCAAAGTGAAAG
The DNA here is from genome assembly GCA_963930755.1 of Eudasyphora cyanicolor. Classification (NCBI taxonomy): domain Eukaryota; kingdom Metazoa; phylum Arthropoda; class Insecta; order Diptera; family Muscidae; genus Eudasyphora; species Eudasyphora cyanicolor. Next base: position 102,097,709 of record OZ005737.1, read on the forward strand.
TTTTCGGATTTTTGATTTTTTTTTTCGATTTTTGCAAACTTTGCGTCGTTTTAAAAAGAACATAACGAACCATTTTTTGTAGAAAATTCTAATAAAAATTTCGAATATTTTATTCCAAATATATCGAATACCGAATCTATCGAATATTATATTGTTTTCATCACATACGCCTTTTTTAATTGTTTTTTCTGATCGTGTCTTTATCGAGTTTATATTCTCAATTTTATTCTCGATTTTCTACCACTGTAGTATTTTTGACCATTCAACTAAAAAAAGTTTCTTGAGTGTTTTCTTTGTAAATTACATCAATGTCAAAACTGCTGTTTATGTACACATTCAATACTAACGAACCTAAATAACTCCGGCAATTGCAAACGGATTTTTAAGAGGCTGGTTGCATTTTTTTCCTTGAAAATATACGGATATCTCACAAAATAATTGGTAAAAACATTGCTCAAAATAAAAAATGCGAAAAAAATTAAAAATGTGGTTTTCAAAAAAAAAAAAAAAAATATACAGGTCTGTTCTGTAATTACGGCGATTTGATATCACGGTGATTTTAAATGTGATTGGTGATTGGATGTTGGAGTTCGAAATCGCCCTGTTTATTATTCATAGCCTCCCAAAAAAGATTGTTCGAATTATGTTCGCTTGATTTCGAACTCCAAAAGTGATTTGAAATCGCCGTGATTACAGAACAGACCCGATAATACTACATTTTCCTCTCTTCTCTTCCTTTTGTATCCGTAAATCTGGATTTTGGAGGTGTCCAGGGAATTTTAAAAGAAGATTCTTGTTTTACTCGACAAGACTTACAGGAAAAACAATATCACATCATTTGCTTTTCGTCTTGTTTCAATTGTTCTGTACACTTTGCTGCTGAGTATTTCCATGATAGAATTTTCTTTAAAATGTCATATAATTTTACTTTTTGTACCTTTGAACAAAAATTCGTACTTCGGATGATTTTATGGCCGAATGCCGAATATTGGCCCAAAATCGCGCTTCGGCCGAAACCGTAGCCGACGCAGGACATTCGGTCGGGCTCTAATTTTTATTGTTATACCTGAAATACGTATAACTATGAATTTTCAAGAAGCCTGTTCCTTGAAGTAAGGATGTTCTTGAATTTAGACGAATATGTGCCTACACTTCATTAGTCATATTATAAACTTCTCTTGCTAATTTCTTTATTTAATTTTTCTAATACTAAAATTATAAACAATTACATTTGTGGGAGAGGATAATTCTTTTACCAAATATACCCTTCGACAAAAACAGAACATCGCAAGGACAAATTCGCCGTAGGTCAAATATAACCACAATGATTTTCCTACGATTTTTCTAGAAAATGTCAAAAATGCAACAACAGTGTTTATTTGGGAAAAAATATGTTTCGTGTCGTAGAACAGTCTGATTTCTGTATTTCTTATCCTTATGGGTAATTTTTAAGAAACAGTAAAAACGCAAAAGAAACCTTTCAGATTTTTAAAATAATCTACAAATATATCCCCCAGTTCGTTTCACAGGGGTTAATCAAAGAAACTGTATGAAAAAAAAACGCTTCAGAGGTCAATATGGTCCATTTAAAGAATTTCGACAAACTAACTCCTACCCTAATAGAATAGCCAATATCTAGAAGCAATGTTATTATGTGATGAACATTAAATCTCATGCTCCATTTGATCATGTCTGCATTGACAATAATCAGCAGATAATAAATTTAATATCTAGTTACAGTTTTTAAGATATTTAAATCAAATAAATGATTTTGATAGAATGCGTTGTGCATTTGGGTTTGACCACAGGCCGATCATAAAATAACAGGCTTAGTATCCCCTAAGAAAAATTATATTTATACGTATATATGTCAATTTTTATTATCCATGCAGTACATATCGCTCACTCACTTCAAGACTGTCATAACGCAAAATTAAAAATTGTTGATGTTGCCTTACAGATATGCTAATTTTTAAAATATCCATAAATAAATCTCAACGAAATTTAGTTTATAAGTTAACAATCATATTTCGGATTATTCCACCGTTTTTAAACGTCTTATTTCATGTTATTTATTTTTTTATACGGACTTAAAGTTACACATCCTGCCAATTTTCAATTTTAAGTTATGACACTCTTGATGTAAGTGAGCGATATGTACATATATATCGCTCACTCACTTTAAGAGTGACATAACTCAAAATTGCCAAGGTGTGTAACTTTAAGTCCGTAAAAAAGATAAGTAACATGAAATAAGATGTTTAAATACGCGTGAATAATCCGAAATATGGTTGTTTACTTATAGACCAAATTTCGCTGAGATTAATTTATGGTGTTATGTCACTCTTGAAGTGAGTGAGCGATATGTATATTCAAGAGCATTGTTTAATATCTAAGTCTATTCTTTGCCTTGGGCGTGTCAATTGTTTTAATGCGAATGTTTAGTTAAATCCCTTTCTGGCAGAGGCATCTCATTGCATTTGTGTTTTTATAGAATTTTTTATATTAATGTTATTAAATTTAAAATTATGTATTTTCTTTTAATGTTAATGTTTTAATGTCTAATTTATATTTTTATATTGTAAAACTTATTCAACGCAGTTGTCTTCGCTAATGCTGTTAAATTGGCCTTGTTGGCTTGTGCATTGCAACGTATGAATAAAAAATTAAAAGCTTGAAATGTTTTGTTCTTCTTTTGTACAAAATTTGTTTTTCCACAATTAGTTGAGTGCAAATGTTCTATAACATATATGGTACGACTCCGGAAAAATTGCCCCGACTCCAAAACATAGGAAGGCCCTGGTTGGGAAGGTCTGTCCTAGAGCGCTTTCAAATGCAAAATTTGAATTAATAAAAGATATATGTGCCGTGAGCGTCAGTAGAAAGTTTACAAACTAATACAAAGGTTTTTTTTTACACTTTTTTATATCTTTGTGATGTGATTTAGTTGAACATTTTATGTTAGATAAAATATTCATCTACGCACATATCAAGAAATCAACAATGGAAGTAATATTTTACAGCAACAAATAATTTTTTCAAAAGAAAATAAAAAATGCAAATTTCACGCGTCAAAAGAAAGTTTACAGTAAACAAAATCATAGTAAAATAATGCAAATATAATACATATAATATTTATTTATTTTTACTTCTGCATTTTCAACAGTTAACAATCTCCGAGGCCTTGACTTTACAAGTATTTCTGTAACTTTAGATGGTTTTTTGAACATTCTTCTAATATTACCGACTTCAGCTAATCCTTATTCGTAAATGTCCTTTTTCACACTTGGCGATCGAGTTACTCCAACAAAAGCTCCATTGAGTTGATGTCCGATGGTTGTGAGGGAGGTTCTTACTGTTTGGGCGCACCATACATCATCCATTCCTGAATCACATTCCAGGTGTAACGCTATCTCGTAAATTATTTTATTACACTTTCGAGGTAAACTCTGTTTTATGTATACTACTCTCTGTGAATACTAAATAAGGCATTTCGCTCACCGAAATGCATCCCCAGACCCTCACCGAAGCCCCGACATGCTTTACGGTCCAAATTATTTTTTTTCAGCCGATCGCCATGTGTGAAAAAGGCCATTTACGAATAAGGATTAGCTGAAGTCGGTAATATTAGAAGAATGTTCAAAAAACCATCTAAAGTTACAGAAATACTTGTAAAGTCAAGGCCTCGGAGATTGTTAACTGTTGAAAATGCAGAAGTAAAAATAAATAAATATTATATATATTATATTTGCATTATTTTACTATGATTTTGTTTACTGTAAACTTTCTTTTGACGCGTGAAATTTGCATTTTTTATTTTCTTTTGAAAAAATTATTTGTTGCTGTAAAATGTTGCTTTCATTGTTGATTTCTTGATATGTGCGTAGATGAATATTTTATCTAACATAAAATGTTAAACTAAATCACATCACAAAGATATAAAAAAGTGTAAAAAAAACCTTTGTATGGAAATACAAGGGACAAATTGACATTTCCTTTTATGAGTGACAGAATACGAAATACAAATTCAGTAAAATAAATGTGACTGAATGAATAAAAATATAAATTTGTCCCCAGGTTGCTGAAACTAAAAACTCCCCGTCTAAACGAGCATGATTTTACTTAGGGATTTCAAAAGAGAATTTAAAAAAAGTCGCAGGGACAAGTCGCAAAGTGTAAATTAGGACAAATGGCATTTTATAAGTTTATGGGAGATTAAAAATAAAAGGAAATAAAATGCAGACACCGACTGTAAATATAAAAAACAGGTTTAATAGTTTAATAAAATAAAAAATGCGAAAAAAATTAAAAATGTGGTTTTCAAAAAAAAAAAAAAAAATATACAGGTCTGTTCTGTAATTACGGCGATTTGATATCACGGTGATTTTAAATGTGATTGGTGATTGGATGTTGGAGTTCGAAATCGCCCTGTTTATTATTCATAGCCTCCCAAAAAAGATTGTTCGAATTATGTTCGCTTGATTTCGAACTCCAAAAGTGATTTGAAATCGCCGTGATTACAGAACAGACCCGATAATACTACATTTTCCTCTCTTCTCTTCCTTTTGTATCCGTAAATCTGGATTTTGGAGGTGTCCAGGGAATTTTAAAAGAAGATTCTTGTTTTACTCGACAAGACTTACAGGAAAAACAATATCACATCATTTGCTTTTCGTCTTGTTTCAATTGTTCTGTACACTTTGCTGCTGAGTATTTCCATGATAGAATTTTCTTTAAAATGTCATATAATTTTACTTTTTGTACCTTTGAACAAAAATTCGTACTTCGGATGATTTTATGGCCGAATGCCGAATATTGGCCCAAAATCGCGCTTCGGCCGAAACCGTAGCCGACGCAGGACATTCGGTCGGGCTCTAATTTTTATTGTTATACCTGAAATACGTATAACTATGAATTTTCAAGAAGCCTGTTCCTTGAAGTAAGGATGTTCTTGAATTTAGACGAATATGTGCCTACACTTCATTAGTCATATTATAAACTTCTCTTGCTAATTTCTTTATTTAATTTTTCTAATACTAAAATTATAAACAATTACATTTGTGGGAGAGGATAATTCTTTTACCAAATATACCCTTCGACAAAAACAGAACATCGCAAGGACAAATTCGCCGTAGGTCAAATATAACCACAATGATTTTCCTCCGATTTTTCTAGAAAATGTCAAAAATGCAACAACAGTGTTTATTTGGGAAAAAATATGTTTCGTGTCGTAGAACAGTCTGATTTCTGTATTTCTTATCCTTATGGGTAATTTTTAAGAAACAGTAAAAACGCAAAAGAAACCTTTCAGATTTTTAAAATAATCTACAAATATATCCCCCAGTTCGTTTCACAGGGGTTAATCAAAGAAACTGTATGAAAAAAAAACGCTTCAGAGGTCAATATGGTCCATTTAAAGAATTTCGACAAACTAACTCCTACCCTAATAGAATAGCCAATATCTAGAAGCAATGTTATTATGTGATGAACATTAAATCTCATGCTCCATTTGATCATGTCTGCATTGACAATAATCAGCAGATAATAAATTTAATATCTAGTTACAGTTTTTAAGATATTTAAATCAAATAAATGATTTTGATAGAATGCGTTGTGCATTTGGGTTTGACCACAGGCCGATCATAAAATAACAGGCTTAGTATCCCCTAAGAAAAATTATATTTATACGTATATATGTCAATTTTTATTATCCATGCAGTACATATCGCTCACTCACTTCAAGACTGTCATAACGCAAAATTAAAAATTGTTGATGTTGCCTTACAGATATGCTAATTTTTAAAATATCCATAAATAAATCTCAACGAAATTTAGTTTATAAGTTAACAATCATATTTCGGATTATTCCACCGTTTTTAAACGTCTTATTTCATGTTATTTATTTTTTTATACGGACTTAAAGTTACACATCCTGCCAATTTTCAATTTTAAGTTATGACACTCTTGATGTAAGTGAGCGATATGTACATATATATCGCTCACTCACTTTAAGAGTGACATAACTCAAAATTGCCAAGGTGTGTAACTTTAAGTCCGTAAAAAAGATAAGTAACATGAAATAAGATGTTTAAATACGCGTGAATAATCCGAAATATGGTTGTTTACTTATAGACCAAATTTCGCTGAGATTAATTTATGGTGTTATGTCACTCTTGAAGTGAGTGAGCGATATGTATATTCAAGAGCATTGTTTAATATCTAAGTCTATTCTTTGCCTTGGGCGTGTCAATTGTTTTAATGCGAATGTTTAGTTAAATCCCTTTCTGGCAGAGGCATCTCATTGCATTTGTGTTTTTATAGAATTTTTTATATTAATGTTATTAAATTTAAAATTATGTATTTTCTTTTAATGTTAATGTTTTAATGTCTAATTTATATTTTTATATTGTAAAACTTATTCAACGCAGTTGTCTTCGCTAATGCTGTTAAATTGGCCTTGTTGGCTTGTGCATTGCAACGTATGAATAAAAAATTAAAAGCTTGAAATGTTTTGTTCTTCTTTTGTACAAAATTTGTTTTTCCACAATTAGTTGAGTGCAAATGTTCTATAACATATATGGTACGACTCCGGAAAAATTGCCCCGACTCCAAAACATAGGAAGGCCCTGGTTGGGAAGGTCTGTCCTAGAGCGCTTTCAAATGCAAAATTTGAATTAATAAAAGATATATGTGCCGTGAGCGTCAGTAGAAAGTTTACAAACTAATACAAAGGTTTTTTTTTACACTTTTTTATATCTTTGTGATGTGATTTAGTTGAACATTTTATGTTAGATAAAATATTCATCTACGCACATATCAAGAAATCAACAATGGAAGTAATATTTTACAGCAACAAATAATTTTTTCAAAAGAAAATAAAAAATGCAAATTTCACGCGTCAAAAGAAAGTTTACAGTAAACAAAATCATAGTAAAATAATGCAAATATAATACATATAATATTTATTTATTTTTACTTCTGCATTTTCAACAGTTAACAATCTCCGAGGCCTTGACTTTACAAGTATTTCTGTAACTTTAGATGGTTTTTTGAACATTCTTCTAATATTACCGACTTCAGCTAATCCTTATTCGTAAATGTCCTTTTTCACACTTGGCGATCGAGTTACTCCAACAAAAGCTCCATTGAGTTGATGTCCGATGGTTGTGAGGGAGGTTCTTACTGTTTGGGCGCACCATACATCATCCATTCCTGAATCACATTCCAGGTGTAACGCTATCTCGTAAATTATTTTATTACACTTTCGAGGTAAACTCTGTTTTATGTATACTACTCTCTGTGAATACTAAATAAGGCATTTCGCTCACCGAAATGCATCCCCAGACCCTCACCGAAGCCCCGACATGCTTTACGGTCCAAATTATTTTTTTTCAGCCGATCGCCATGTGTGAAAAAGGCCATTTACGAATAAGGATTAGCTGAAGTCGGTAATATTAGAAGAATGTTCAAAAAACCATCTAAAGTTACAGAAATACTTGTAAAGTCAAGGCCTCGGAGATTGTTAACTGTTGAAAATGCAGAAGTAAAAATAAATAAATATTATATATATTATATTTGCATTATTTTACTATGATTTTGTTTACTGTAAACTTTCTTTTGACGCGTGAAATTTGCATTTTTTATTTTCTTTTGAAAAAATTATTTGTTGCTGTAAAATGTTGCTTTCATTGTTGATTTCTTGATATGTGCGTAGATGAATATTTTATCTAACATAAAATGTTAAACTAAATCACATCACAAAGATATAAAAAAGTGTAAAAAAAACCTTTGTATGGAAATACAAGGGACAAATTGACATTTCCTTTTATGAGTGACAGAATACGAAATACAAATTCAGTAAAATAAATGTGACTGAATGAATAAAAATATAAATTTGTCCCCAGGTTGCTGAAACTAAAAACTCCCCGTCTAAACGAGCATGATTTTACTTAGGGATTTCAAAAGAGAATTTAAAAAAAGTCGCAGGGACAAGTCGCAAAGTGTAAATTAGGACAAATGGCATTTTATAAGTTTATGGGAGATTAAAAATAAAAGGAAATAAAATGCAGACACCGACTGTAAATATAAAAAACAGGTTTAATAGTTATTGCCCAAACTGAAACTGAAATTTTACAGAAGGAAGAAAAAACTGAATAAAGTTAAAAATTATATAAAATAAACCCGCTATTTTTTCGCGAATCATACAAATTTTTTCAGAGATGTGTTTCAGGGTATTCTAACGGAATATGAAAACAACCCGTTTTTAAAAATATGGTTAGTTACGCCCTTTCTGGATTAGGCTAACGATATCGTCATCAGAAACGAGAAAGGGCGCATCATCATATTTGAAAATTTTACAGGAGAAGCAAAAAACTAAATAAAATGGAAAATCGGTTCAGATTTAGATATAGCCCCCATATTTATGTTCCACCCGATTTAACATTTAAGCGCTGTAGAAATCGTGTTTTATATCCGATCAGTACGAAATTTAACAAACAGAGTTTTCTTATTACATGTATGAACACTGCCAAATTCGGGGAAAATCGGTTCAGATTTAAACATAGTCCCAATATATATGTTACATCCGATTTGACATGTAAGCACTGTAGAAACCGTGTTTTATATCCGATCAGTACGAAAATCGGCAGAGAGAGTTTGCTTATTACATGTATGAACACTGCCAAATTCTTATCGCAATGCCCATTTTCGCATTGGTAGGTAGGTGTAGGGTATTATATAGTCGGCCCCGCCCGACTTTCTGTCTTTCCTTACTGGTTGTGTTTATTTTCGCGTTATTGAGGTCATTTTGAAGAAACTAGCCAATCATTTGAAAGCTAGGGAAAAAATCTTCCTGCCTCGTATAACAAAATATTGTTATGGTGGTTGAAGCAAAAAAATGTTCAAACACATTACCTAGGCTTTAGAGTCAATTTTGTACCACCGTTCAGGCAGCCAATATTTAACGAAAATTTCCCAAAACCTCCTAATTCTCCATAAAAATAAAAATTTTAACATAAAAAAATGTTTGACAAAAATTTTTCACTGAATTTCACCATATACGGGAAAATATGGCCCATCTTCAAAACTGATACAACATAAATAAATCGTCTTTGTTGGAATTTTATTCAAATCGGAAGTTTCTATGGAGGAAATGCAAGCTAGTCTAGCGCATAAAAATAGAACTGTGTTACTCACTTGGAATCGCGTCCAGATAAAGCTTCTTTTTACCAATATATTTGGCTTCAAAATGCAGCTCACATATTCGTGCACTCGGGGGCACTCCATCAATCTCACATTTTAATTTTAAACACCATTTTTTAAGCTCATTCCTATCTTGAGGAAATCTGTAAAGATGATTAAAATTGGAACATTTGAAAAAACACTTTTTTTTTGACATTTTTGCCGAAGATTTCGCAGACGATTTTTGCTTCCCTGTTTTCGAATGAAAATTTGCTTTTAAATTTCTCTATAACATTTCAGAATTTATGGTTGCTTTGATGTATTTTTGATAATTTTCAAAATTGGCGTTATGCATTCAAAAGGAAAAACCTAAATACCGACGAGCAAACGCCTTTCAACAAATTCTTTATATAGCTGTTTTCCTTTATTTTTTAATATTGTATATACTAGCAAAAGAAAGAAAAAATATCATTGAATAAACAACTTAAAAACGGAAATGCAGAAAAATAGAAAAAAGGACAAATTGGTATATGTACAGTCAGAGCCAAAAGAAAGTTTACACCTTCATACACAGTAGTATTAACATTTTTTAATACCTTTGTAACTTGAGTTTGCGCAAACTTTATTGTAAAATAAAAACATTATTGAATCCATTTCAAATTAAAAAAAAAACAACAAAATTCACACAACAACAACAAATTTATTCAAAAGAGTAAATAAAAAGCATATTTCACGCGTCAAAAGAAAAGTTTGGTATGTTAGGAGTTGTAAAGAGTCATTGCTGTTCTAATTGTCGTCAAGAAAAGATTTGCTAAGTGTTCTTAAGCCAGAAATCGATAATGGGTAAACAGGCTTCTACTGATACAAGAGAAATAGTGATTAAATTTCATAATGAGGGCAAATCATTACGCGAAATCGGTTCTATTATTAATAGAAGCCATGCAGCAGTAAAAAAAAATAATTGATAAATATAAAAATTTCGGAAAAGTAGAAAATCTTCATAAAGTTGGAAGGCCAAAACGGCTAAATGAAACTGAGATACGGTCCATAGTAAGGACTGTGAAGCAAAATCCAGCCGAAAGTGCAGTGAAAATCGCAGAAGCAATATCGGAATCTTCAAGAAAGACAGTAAGTGCCAGTACAATACGACGAGCACTCCACGCCAATGGATTACATGGTCGTGTTCCTAGAAAAAAGCCGTATATATCCAAGGTTAATCAAAAACGACGACTGGATTATGCAAAAAAGTATAAAGATAAGGATATTACTTTCTGGAAAAATGTTGTTTTCAGTGACGAGAGCAAATTTGAGATATTTGGCAAAAAGAAATTGGTAAAAATATGGAGAAGCAAGAACCAAGAGCTGGCAGAAAATAATATGGTAGCGACCGTTAAGCATGGCGGGGGTTCAGTGATGGTGTGGGGATGTATGGCGGTGAGCGGAGTGGGTAATTTGGTGTTTATCGAAAGCACTATGAATAAAATAGACTACCTAAATATTTTGAAAAATAATTTACGCCCCAGTGTCGAGAAATTGGGTTTGGATTCTACATGGGTCTTCCAGCAAGACAATGACCCAAAGCACACTTCAAAAGTTGTGAAAGAATGGATGCTGTACCATGTACCCAAACAGTTGGATCATCCCCCACAATCTCCAGACCTCAATCCTATAGAGCATTTATGGGAGTATCTCGACCGCCAGATAAGAAAAAGGACAATTACGAATAAGGATATGTTGAAATCGGTTATAATGGACGAATGGTCAAAAATTCCATCCGAAGTGACAGCAACTCTTATAGAATCAATGCCACGAAGATTGCAAGCTGTTATTAATGCAAAAGGAAAACACACAAAATACTAACTTTTTGCCTTTCTATGTTTTTTTGTTTACTGTAAACTTTCTTTTGACGCGTGAAATATGCTTTTTATTTACTCTTTTGAATAAATTTGTTGTTGTTGTGTGAATTTTGTTGTTTTTTTTTATAAATTGGAATGGATTCAATAATGTTTTTATTTTACAAAAAAGGTTGCGCAAAATCAAGTTACAAAGGTATTAAAAAATGTTAATACTACTGTGTATGAAGGTGTAAACTTTCTTTTGGCTCTGACTGTATATGAATTTTTAGTTGTAAGACGTTCAATGTATTTTGAAAGCTAGGCTTAATACGTTTTACAAAATCAACACAGGGGAATGGAGTGACTTGTTGAAATAGTTAAATGTAGTAGATAAACTTGATTTTACTAAAAATTCATCGAATAAATATGTAGTATAAAATATAATCTCATTGCATCTTTTTCTTTTAATTTGTTCAAAATATTCACTAGTTTCTTAAGCGAAAACTTTTGCGATAAATCGAGTAACTTTTAGTAGGTAAAAAAATCATCAAAACAGCAAACAAAATCTCATTTATGATGACGATCCGTGTAGTAAAAGTTCACAAGTCTGTTATAAAAACTGAAATAACAACCTTCTTGGTGCGTTTGTTTGCAGCACATTATCTCCGAAACTGTGTGCGGGAAAGACATACTTTTTGTACCAAAGGTTCACTACGAGCTAATCTATATTTTCGAATAATTTTCGGCACGATTGTTAAGGTAATAATAGGTAAGTTATTTCCAAAATATGACTTGACCCGGTATTTGGCACGCTATTTATGCCTAATATTTATATTATGTCATTTCTAATGAAACTCAGAATTTATTATTTTTTCCTTATGAAACTTCAAAATTACAGCATCCCAAGGAGACATGGAAAGAACATCTATATGAATGTCGTATACATTTAATATTATATATAAGTTCAAATATATATAAATAGTTGAAATTTCAATGCCATTGCAAATAAAAATTATTTCACAAAGATTTCAATGTGGATTGAATTGTTTTTTTCACTTTCATTCTACAAACACGAAATTTATTAAACTTTCTGATTACAAACCTACCTCGAAACAAAAATGCAAGTAATTGAACCCATATTTTCTACCATAATTTATTTTTTCAGATTATAACTGAACGCTCGGAAATTTAATACGTTTTTACAATAATTATTACAATTTCAACGTTAATGATTTCTCGACGATTAATTTTTGGATGAAACGCATTTCCATTTATGTGCCTACCAGTTTGTCTTTGGTGCGGTGTTATGTGCGCAAAAGTCATCGATCCATATTTCTTTGAGAATGATCATGGTTATCGGCAAATTTTTGCGGAGAATGACGGTGCAAATCTGCGTGAATTATTTGGCCTCGTTACTTGAAGTATTCGCTAGAAAAATAAATAACAAAAAAAATAATTAGAAATAATAGGAGAAATTTCATCGAATCTATCAAAAAGAAACATTTTACAATGATTTTGTCAATACTAATAAATTTCATTTTAATTGTCATAATTTTGGATACCCCCGAGAATAAGCAAAATCGAGCGATGAAAGAAAATGTGAACAGTTTGTTGGTGAATAAAGAAACTATGTACATACAATGTGTTTCAAATATTTCCAGAATAACGATAGGATTTTATTGAATAACGTTATGTTATTTGTATTTTATAGAAATACGTTAACGTGCGGAAATCTAAAGTACGCGCGTATCGACGTATAAAAGTAATCTTTTTTTGCAGCCGTGGCCAAATATATCTATTTACCACAAAACACAACTCTGTATTATCTCAATTTCTCTCTCTTCTCTATTTCACTCAATTTTTATATTGGAAGAGAAATGAACACAAAATGAACAGCAAAGCTCCATCTACGCGGTTAAAATTATCCCTACTGGAAAGATTGATTTGCCTCATCTTTAGTATTCTTGTCTTTGCTTTGAGCAAAGACAAAAATACTAAAGATGAGGCAAATCAAATTATCCGATAAGGATAATTTTAACCGCATAGATGGAGCTTGGTTTTTCTTGGAACACAAGTGTACAGTACAGTATTCATTTCTAATAAACTACGAATTAATTTTCACCAGTTTTACCGATATTTCTACTTTTACTTCAATTTCTTAATAATACCAAGTCCCGGAGAAATAATTAAGTGGGAAATTCCTTAGTCCAGCCGTTCTTTAAAAAAAAGATTAGACCTTTATGCACTAACGACATCTGTTTCTCGAGTAAAAGATTGGGCCCCAATGAAACAACGCCATCTTCGGTATATTGTGTGCAAACCATCTGCCGTATCTTTAGTATTTTTGTCTTTGCTTTGAGTAAGGTAAGAAGGTTGGCAACAAGCGGAACCTAGTACATACCAATATTTAAAGTATACTTTCAGGTACTTGGAAAATAGGGATGCACACGTAAAGTTCAGCTATTGAACGCAGAACAAAGACAATTTAAAGTATAGACATCCTAGTGTATTTTCAACTTTTTTGCACAAGATGGGGGAAAAGTCAATTTCGCGTATGCAAGTGAGAAGATTTTCATGTAGCCATCTGCAGAATGCTTTGTTGTTAGTCAACTCCGATAAGGTGTCTATATCTTCGATTGTCTTTGCACAGAAGCACAAACGCTAATTGCATACAAATTAAAAACAACAGCTCAGTCATTTTAAAGCACGTTTAAGCACTTGTGTAAACAATCCTTGATATCTCAAGTATGCGCAAACGACCAATCTTTCAATTAAATTCACAAACTGAATATATAAAACTGTATTTCACTTGAATAAAAGCTTTAAATGCGGAGCGGTGAAAAACTCGTCTTATCCCAGCAAACTTTTGATAGCACTTCTGCGAGACACGTCATGGTTTCCGCCACTGTCGTCGTTTCCTGGCCCTACCACCAACGGAAACAATGAACACGATAAATCCGCTCACGCATGCATAAATTGCTTAGACCTCTCCCATCAGGACAAGGATTGACGCAGCTGACACCGCTGTCAGGAGTGTCGGGTCCGGCATCACTCCCTGCTGCACCCTTTCGAGGACGCCTTATACGAATGGGTGCCCATGATCGCATTGGCTATGGCACATCGACCTCAGGTGAACGAGTGCGAGTGATGCTGGATCCGAACTAGGACCACAGCCAGGTTCTTGTCAATGCCCCGAACATCCCCATTGACATCCCGGATTACCAGAGCTACATGAAGCTGCAGCTGTCCACTCGGCACAAGATAACATGTACCATGACAGCTACAATGGAAATAAGAACTGGCCCAACTGTCTTCGTTTCGGGCAGAGACTGTGAACCCAGTGCATTGTTGAGGAGTACGAGCCAAAGGAGACGGCAACCCTTGACTTCCATGAATCCCGCCGGTTTCGATCATGTTAGCCATTGACGTGGCCAACAACATATATGTGGGTATGCCACAGTGGTTCAGAACATCTTGCATAGCAAACTTTTTTTATATTTTGTATTTGAACAACATTAAGGGAAAGCATTTATTTTTACTTATATATGTAACAAAAACAGTAAATTAAAATTTTTATTCGTTCGGTTGAAAAATTGCCTGCATATATTTCATATTATATTTCATCTTCATCTAAGTCCCGATGTTCTACTTCCCATTGATTTCGAATGCTGGAGATGAGGGGATCTGACGTTGCCAACAAAATATTAAATAAATCTTCGTTTGTACAATTTCGAGATATTTTTCTGGTAATGTGCTCTCTATAAAACCTGTAATCCTTATTTCTTTTTTCCTGGGTGTTGAAGTGACAACAGCTGATCTTCAACAGCAGCGCCCCTACCTCAACTTTAAAGAACGATGCAGCTAAAATACAGTGCTGCTAACGCCGTCACATTCGCTTTTTGAATTAGTTCTCAACTCACCTGCTTTTGGTACACTGCCAAACCGCCATGCTCACGGCCAAAATAAAATAATTTAAATAAAATAAATTTGTGTTTTCTTTTTTTTAAAACCGCCATACTGGCGTGGACTTAAACATGGTCCTTCGAACCAAAGATCCGATCCAGTGACCCGGTAAATTGTGTTGTGTGCGATATTCATATATATGTACATATACAGGTCGACAGTGCATTGCTTAAATTCTTGCCACTACGTGGAAAGTCAATTGTCTCCGTCGCTCCACAATTGATTTCATCACGTGAAACAAGGCTTCACGAGCCAGCGACGGATGACAACAGAATTTAAGGTTCCCGTAAAAGCACTGCAGTCGAACCCAAAGGAACAGGATACGGAACTCATCACAGGGAACAGCAGCATCAAAACCATCCAATAATAACCACAAATAGCGGAGTCATCCTGTTTGGCATTGCACTCGTGCAAGGGGGCGGTATGTTGAAGTGACAACAGCTGATCTTCAACAGCAGCCCCTACCTCAACTTTCAAGAACGATGCAGCTAAAATACAGTGCTGCTAACGCCGCACAATGGGAAAAAAGGGGTAAATACGCGCGCATAGCAATATTTTCTATCTCATGACTATACCGTTAGAGATACAGTTCTACGGTTTGGACCATATTCAAGAGAATTCTTTGGAGAAGAAATAGTTGTACCCAGATTTTATTTTACTGTTACCATATATCGCACAGTGAGGCTACAAAAGCGACTTTGTGGAAATTAGTGTAAAAATCGAAATATCGTACCAACTTCAGTGATCTTTATTTTAAATTAGAGCTGACAATATTTAGTTCAAAATCTATTTGAGTTACTTGATTGTGTGTTGATGCGTTTTAAATATATAGACCATTGAAATTCAAACTTATTTTTGTCAACATTGCGTTAAAAGTCTACAAAACAGGGCAATGTTTTTGAAATTGAAACCAAAACAACATAAATAGGATAAAATCGTAGTCTGCAATATTTTTGAAAGCTGAAGTTTTCCAATAATGCTCTTACACAATGGGTCGTCGACTGGTAATAAAAGAAAAGTTAAATTAAAAACAGAAAATAATAGGTCCACCCTAATATACACAAACTACAGAAGCGTTTAACTATATTTTATAGTTTTTGTAGAAGAAGTAAACAATAATAATTACACATATAATTCTAATAAAATTAATAAGATCACTATTTGTGATCGTGGGACACTACACACTTGCAGCCGGACATCTTCCGATCGTATTTATTGTCCGATTTTGTCGAAATTTCGTAAAGGTTATTTTTTTTTGACCAAGAAAATCGGTCCATATGTTTCGGGAAAATCGGTTCATAGTTCGATGTAGCTCCCACACATTTTTTCTATATTTAAAGTAAAAAAGGACATATTTAAAGTACAAAAAACTCCCATAGTCGCAAAAAGTCGCAGATAAACTTGGTACTGTTGGATTCACCACTAAGTCACCTCTCTTCACTATGTCATGTGGTAGTGATCCCACGTGATCCAAAAAAGTTGTATTCCATTTACTGTGGATAATTTTTTTGAAAAACAAAAAAAAACTGTATTTTTGATTTGAAATATCTCTTAATTTAAAGACGCTAAAAATGCGTCTTATACACAAAAATTAAGATGAATATAACCTTATAATATGTTACAAGTCCGGTCGCATTTCACCAACAAACGAGAATTCTGCAAGCATTTTAGTAATACATTTTATCACCGCAATTTTATTTGCATTTATGAGTAAAAAAGACAAACTTTGAATGGTCATAACTCGGAATCACCTAGAGATATTTTCATAAAATTTGAAGGTATTTTCATTAAATGTTATCCACAATAAAACAACAATCCCAAAAAACTGATTTTTAAAAGATGTTTTGAAAGTCCTATGCGCGCATATTTCATCATATTTTCCCATCGTGCGCCGTCGTTGTGATAGTAACGCCGTCACATTCGCTTTTTGAGTTAGTTATCAACTCACCCGCTTTTGGTACACTGTCAAATCGCCATGCTCACGGCTAAACTAAAATAATTTAAATAAAATAAATTTGTGTTTTCTTTTTTTTAAGTCCCGCCATCCTGCCGTGGACTTAAGGCTTCCTCTGATAGATCTCCGATTGGTACCAAATGATGCTCAATGACATCTCCTCCGTGATAAAGAATTTTGTGAACTGTTGCAGACATATTTCTCCATAAATATTTGGTATTATTATTCGTGCAGTTTCCTTGGTACATTCATTAAATTTTTATACCCTACACCACACTGTGGTACAGGGTATTATAAGTTTGTTTCTTGGCAGATGTTTGTAACACCTAAAAATAACACAGCTAGACCCACCTTAAAGTATACCGATCGACTCAGAATCACTAGCTGAGTCGATTTAAGCATGTCCGTCCGTCCGTCCGTCCGTCCATGTAAAGTTGTTCGTCGACTACAGGTCGCAATTTCACTCCGATCGTTCTGAAATTTTTCAGTTTAGAGTATTTCGCGGCTGTTAAGATCGCTATTGAATTTGGTTGAAATCGGTTCCGATTTAGATATAGCTCCCATATATATCTTTCGTCCGATTTGGCCCTTTATTCCTATAGAAGATGTATTTTACATCCAATCGTTTTGAAATTTAGAATGGTAGAGTTTCTTGATCCATGAACCAACATTGCCTAATTTGAAGAAAATCGGTTAAGATTTAGCTATAGCTCCCATATATATGTTTCGTCCGATTTGGCCCTTTAGTCCTATAGAAGCTGTATTTTACAACCGATCGTTTTGAAATTTAGAATGGTAGAGTTTCTTGATCCATGAACCAACATTGCCGAATTTGAAGAAAATCGGTTAAGATTTAGCTATAGCTCCCATATATATGTTTCGTCCGATTTTGCTCTTTAGTCCTGTAGAAGCTGTATTTTACATCCAATCATTTTGAAATTTAGAATGGTAGAGTTTCTTGATCCATGAACCAACACTACCGAATTTGAAGAATATCGTTTAAGATTTAGCTATAGCTCCCATATATATGTTTCGTCCGATTTGGCCCTTTAGTCCTATAGAAGCTGTATTTTACAACCGATCGTTTTGAAATTTAGAATGGTAGAGTTTCTTGATCCATGAACCAACAATGCTGAATTTGAAGCAAATCGGTTAAGATTTATCTATAGCTCCCATATATATGTTTCGTCCGATTTGGTCCTTTAGTTCTATAGAAGCTGTATTTTACATCCAATCGTTTTGAAATTTAGAATGGTAGAGTTTATTGATCCATGAACCAACTCTACCGAATTTGAAGAAAATCGGTTAAGATTTAGCTATAGCTCCCATATATATGTTTCGTCCGATTTGGCCCTTTAGTTCTATAGAGGCTGTATTTTACATCCAATCGTTTTGAAATTTTGAATGGTAGAGTTTCTTGATCCATGAACCAACACTACCGAATTTGAAGAAAATCGGTTAAGATTTAGCTATAGCTCCCATATATATGTTTCGTCCGATTTGGCCCTTTAGTCCTATAGAAGCTGTATTTTACAACCGATCGTTTTGAAATTTAGAATGGTAGAGTTTCTTGATCCATGAACCAACAATGCTGAATTTGAAGCAAATCGGTTAAGATTTATCTATAGCTCCCATATATATCTTTCGTCCGATTTGGCCCTTTATTCCTATAGATGCTGTAGTTTACATCCAATCGTTTTGAAATTTTGAATGGTAGAGTTTCTTGATCCATGAACCAACATTGTTGAATTTGAAGAAAATCGGTAAAGATTTAGCTATAGCTCCCATATATATGTTTCATCCGATTTGGCTCTTTAGATCCAATCGTTTTTATACACTACACCACACTGTGGTACAGGGTATTATTTAAGTATAAAATGTCCCAAAAGTAAATTTATGTAAACAATTTATACATGAATTACAAAATTTATGTATCAGAGTTATTCAATATTTCGAGAGTGGTGTAGGGTATTATATAGTCGGCCCCGCCCGACTTTAGCCTTTCCTTACTGGTTTAGCATCAATTTGTTTATGGCACGCAAGTACATCGATAATTGTTTTAAATCTTGAAATTTATACTCGTATCAGCATCAGTTATTTCAGATGCTTTTCCGGGATCAGAAAAGAATCTTCTTGCTGTATTCCCATCATTGGTATTGCCTGATACTTGTTTTGGTTGGTCTATAATCAACCCACATTTGAGAAATTCATCCTGAACATGTTTCTTTTTTAAATTTCTTAAATCCTTGTTGGTGTCATTGTTTCTTATTGATCCTGTAGGTCCAAAATCCAAATCATAACTGATTTTAAGTATGTGTTCCATAAATCGTATTCTTGTATGCAGAATTCATACGCATCAGTATTATCTACTGATTTTTCCGGGCTTGGTTTTATTTTCTTGATGTAGATTGACATATAATGCAGCTGGATGAAGCCTTCGTGTCAGTCAAAGCCTGGCCAACTTTCCATCTATCATCGTTAGCACTAATTGGTAGTTAACTTCAATTGTCTGGCCTTCAATTTCTACTTCTAATGGCTGCAGCCTTGTAATTTGGGTTCTTATATCATTGACTTCTTTTTGTATGGTATCATGAGTTTCTTTTTTAAATTCAAATTTGATTGGTCTGCAGTATTTCGTAGGTGTTTGATTTTTCCAAATATCCTTTGTCTGCATCGTACTGGTCGAAGGTTCCGAGTCTTTATCAATCGGAATCTGAAGTATTTTCACATACAGATTGGTTGTATAGTTTTTTGTCCAAAAGAACTATCACATCCCCATTTGCAAAAGAGAGTTAACTTGCTGTTCCCATATTTCTCCAAATGATGTCCTTTAAATGATTGTAGCAAGCATTGGGCTGTATGATTAAGTATGTCTTGAAGTTTTACCTCTGGCGAACTCGATGTGATTTTAATAGTGCAAGTATGTGATGATATGATGGATACAGATTTGAGCCTTTTTCAATCGCAACCTGAGCTGTGTATATTGGTGTTTTGTTAACTTCAAATCCAAAAATAATGCTAATGCCTCTTGATTTGAGAACTGTTTTTCATCGCTTGGAGTTGGAATACTCTTAATAATCCGTTTTGTTCTCAGAGGACTAGCGTTTAAAACTTTTTCAACAATTTCGGCTTTTGTGCGTTGTTTTTGTGATCGCAATTTATGTAACAAGCTTTCTGCAATAGTTTCACATCCGATTTCTTCATGGATATCCTAAAGTTTCCACCTTTTAGATCTATCGCTACAGTTGCCGGTTCAAATTTAGATATAGCTCGCATATACATATATGTCCCTGCCTACTTAGTATTTAAGCGCTATTGAATCTGTATTTTACTTCCTCATTTGGCAGAAATGAGGTTTTTGACCAAGTTGATGAACCTCTGTTTGGATTATGTATAGTCAAATCAATTTGTGCCTTCCGATTCTTGATCTATGAAAGAATACTGCGCAACACCCCTTTTTGTATTGTAAGGGAGGTCTAGGGTATTGTTATTTAGTCGGCCCGTCTTTCCTTACTCGTTTTTATATAACTTCTTCTATAACTCTACAACACAATCGCCCTTATTCCAGTTGGCGTCGTCGACGTTGATTCTTAGTCAACGACTTCATAAATTTTGAAATTTTTTTTAAATATTTTTAAGTTATAACATGTAAAAGCGTTAAGTTCGGCCATGCCGAATCTTATATACCCTCCACCATGGATAGCACGTGACCTCACAAAATAACTCAAACCTAAAGAAAATAACACCGAAAACACAAAAAATATAGTATGTAGATGAGAACAGTAGGAATCACAACAAGTTAGATGCTATATATGGGAGCTATATCTAAATATGGACCGATATGGCCCATTTGCAATTCCAAACAACCTGCAACTATAAGAAGTATTTGTACCAAATTTGATCAACCTAGCTCTATTATTGCGGACTGTAGCGTGATTACCACAGACGGACGGTCGGGCATGGCTAAATCGTCTTAGAATTTTACGACGATTAAGAAATATATACTTTATGGGGTCTCCGATCAATATTTAGAGGTGTTACAAACGGAGTGACAAAATGAATATACCCCCCATCCTATGGTGGAGGGTATAAAAAGGGTTTTTGGTAGTTCATGGATACCAAAAACATTCGTTTTGTTGCAAAACAATTTCTTGCAAGAACATCGAAGGCCCTTGTTTTCAAAGAGATTCTCGGAGTACGTGGTGCCAATTCTACACATTTACCATGAAAAGCATCAAGACAATACCAACACGAACCATTGGCTCGTAAATTTTTGATACTTTACAGTTAGTTAAGGAACAGATCATTTTTAGAAAATTGTACAATTCCGAAATATAAATGTGAAATAAACAGGTAGCGCCACCTTTTGGTAAGTAGGCAAAGACAAAAATACTAAAGATGAGGCCAATCAACTTACCCGATAGGGATAATTTTAACCGCATAGACGGAGCTTGTTTTTTTTTGTTAGAACACATATGTACAGTACATAAATACGTATTTGTAATGAAATACGAATTAATTTTCACCAGTTTTAACGATATTTTTTCTTTTACTTCAATTTCTTAATAATACAAAGTCCCGAGAAATAATTAATTCGGTAGTTCAGCAGTTCTCTGAAAAAAAGAATAGACCCTTATGCAATACCGACATCTATTTCTCGAGTAAAAGATTGGGCCCCAATGAAACAGCGCCATCTTAGGTATATTGTGTGCCAACAATCTGCCGCATCTTTAATATTTTTTGTCTTTTCTTGTATTCCATGAATGACCCTATCTTCCCCATAACTCTATCTCCGAGACTTGGCTTTATTAATAAATTAATTAAATCGTAAGTTATTACAGCCGTATTCATAAAAACTTAAAACAGCTTTACAAACCTTTGTTAAGCAAAATTTGTTAAAACTGTATTCATAAACGATTATTAGCCTAAAACACCTTTTGTAAACCATTGTTAAATGCGTGGATTTTAATATAGGTTCGACCCTACTTTAAGCGTTTGTTAAAGTGACATTTGGAAATTTTATGGAAATTTTTAATTAAATGAAAATGACTGTTTTTGAACATATTTTCTAGAAATGGTTTAGAATAAAATAAAATAAAAATTTAGAATAAAATACGTAACTATGCCTTCTAGAACGTGTTTATGTCAAAACGGAATGTACCATTAAATGGGAGGTATATCAAAACGTAGACCGATTTGTCGCATTTTTCCAGGAAGAGTTAAAGGCATTGTGCAACATAAGCTGCTCCTTATGCCAAAAATTTCGTAAGGATTGGTTCCTTTTTTCGAGCAGTACTTCGATTGTCACAGAAGGACGGACATGGCTAAATCGACTCTGGACATGATTCCGCGCCCATCGGTATATAAAATGCATTTTTGCATTCTTCTTTTTCCCATATTGTAAATCGGTAATAATAAATTAATTTTCGAATCCTTTTTTTCTATATTGTTTCATAAAAGACCAAAAACTTTTATTGTATCAAATCCACAACACAAGAAATGCAAATTGTAAAAAATTCACTAGTGATATGTAAACAATCAACATGTGTTATATATTATTCGTTATTCGAATACCTTTTTGTATGTAATAAAAAAATTATTTGAATTCGTCATTTATTTGATCTTTAGTTGTTGTTTTTTTATTTATTGGACAAGTGAGCATACATTTTTGTTAATTAATACAGTCGTTTTTAAAATAAACAATAAAATAAATTATATATTCGACTACTCTTACAATTGATAATCTATTAATGCATCATTAAGAGAGAAAATGGTATGTGAAAAAGATTACATTGACGAATTCATTAAAATGTTTATAAAGTTATGTACAGACGATTGCCAGATTGGCAAACGTTATCAACCCTGTTAAAGTGCTGCAAATGTACGGACAATGACAGATTGTTAGGCAAAGGTGAATTGGCAGTTCAGACGATTGCAAGAAAACCATACAATTACATATATTACAATATATTTTGTAAATATTTATATGCAGGATTGCCAATAAAAATATTTTATAGACAGTGTTGCCAATAAAATGTTTTTCTGACAATAGCGCCGTTGTCACATGCATAAACTTCGCGCATATAACAATCTGCAAATTATCTCGCAATGACTTCTGCTAACGTTGCAAAACAAAAATTGTATGTTCACACGGTTGTAAATTCACAGGGTTGCATTTTTCCGCCATTTTTCTGGCAATATTGTCCGATCTGCAAATCGTGTGTACTTAAGGTAAAGGTAAGTACACACTATTTGCAGATCGGACAACGTTGCCAGAAAAATGGCGGAAAAATCCAACCGTGTGAACACACAATTTTTGTTTTGCAACGTTAGCAGAAAAGTCATTGCGTAACTCTATCTCCGAGACATGGCTTTATTAATAAATTAATTTATTGATTAGTATTTTTTTTTTATTGATTAGTATTTATTTACAACAATATTTGTACACATTTTATTTAGCTCCGCGCCGCTGATGGCCTTTTGGAGCTTGTTGGCAACAGTTTTGTATTATAATTGGAATATAAATACTATTATTCTAATTAAAAATGTAAAAAAATTTAAATAATATTAATATGAATTTTAAAATGAACAAAATATGTATTTATAGAAGCATTTCAACACTTGCAAGTAAATGTGCCTTTACACTACTTTACTTTACTTTTACTTTACACTACTACTAATTAAATCGTAAGTTATTACAGCCGTATTCATAAAAACTTAAAACAGCTTTACAAACCTTTGTTAAGCAAAATTTGTTAAAACTGTATTCATAAACGATTATTAGCCTAAAACACCTTTTGTAAACCATTGTTAAATGCGTGGATTTTAATATAGGTTCGACCCTACTTTAAGCGTTTGTTAAAGTGACATTTGCATTTTCTTCGTGTGCATTTGCAAAACATTTTTATGGAAATTTTTAATTAAATGAAAAAATATTATAAGACTGTTTTTGAACATATTTTCTAGAAATGGTTTAGAATAAAATAAAATAAAAATTTAGAATAAAATACGTAACTATGCCTTCTAGAACGTGTTTATGTCAAAACGGAATGTACCATTAAATGGGAGGTATATCAAAACGTAGACCGATTTGTCGCATTTTTCCAGGAAGAGTTAAAGGCATTGTGCAACATAAGCTGCTCCTTATGCCAAAAATTTCGTAAGGATTGGTTCCTTTTTTCGAGCAGTACTTCGATTGTCACAGACGGACGGACATGGCTAAATCGACTCTGGGCATGATTCTGCGCCCATCTGTATATAAAATGCATTTTTGCATTCTTCTTTTTCCCACATTGTAAATCGGTAATAATAAATTAATTTTCGCATCCATTGTTTCATAAAAGACCAAAAACTTTTATTGTTGCAAATCCACAACACAAGAAATGCAAATTGTAAAAAATTCACTAGTGATATGTAAACAATCAACATGTGTTACATATTATTCGTTATTCGAATACCTTTTTGTATGTAATAAAAAAATTATTTGAATTCGTCATTTATTTGATCTTTAGTTGTTGTTTTTTTATTTATTGGACAAGTGAGCATACATTTTTGTTAATTAATACAGTCGTTTTTAAAATAAACAATAAAATAAATTATATATTCGACTACTCTTACAATTGATAATCTATTAATGCATCATTAAGAGAGAAAATGGTATGTGAAAAAGATTACATTGACGAAGTCATTAAAATGTTTATAAAGTTATGTACAGACGATTGCCAGATTGGCAAACGTTATCAACCCTGTTAAAGTGCTGCAAATGTACGGACAATGACAGATTGTTAGGCAAAGGTGAATTGACAGTTCAGACGATTGCAAGAAAACCATACAATTACATATATTACAATATATTTTGTAAATATTTATATGCAGGATTGCCAATAAAAATATTTTATAGACAGTGTTGCCAATAAAATGTTTTTCTGACAATAGCGCCGTTGTCACATGCATAAACTTCTCGCATATAACAATCTGCAAATTCACAGGGTTGCATTTTTCCGCCATTTTTCTGGCAATATTGTCCGATCTGCAAATCGTGTGTACTTAAGGTAAAGGTAAGTACACACGATTTGCAGATCGGACAACGTTGCCAGAAAAATGGCGGAAAAATCCAACCGTGTGAATTTACAACCGTGTGAACACACAATTTTTGTTTTGCAACGTTAGCAGAAAAGTCATTGCGTAACTCTATCTCCGAGACTTGGCTTTATTAATAAATTAATTAAATCGTAAGTTATTACAGCCGTATTCATAAAAACTTAAAACAGCTTTACAAACCTTGGTAAGCAAAATTTGTTAAAACTGTATTCATAAACGATTATTAGCCTAAAACACCTTTTGTAAACCATGGTTAAATGCGTGGATTTTAATATAGGTTCGACCCTACTTTAAGCGTTTGTTAAAGTGACATTTGCATTTTCTTCGTGTACATTTGCAAAACATTTTTATGGAAATTTTTAATTAAATGAAAAAATATTATAAGACTGTTTTTGAACACATTTTCTAGAAATGGTTTAGGTTAAAATTAGAAAAAAGAGAATAAAATACGTAACTATGCCTTCTAGAACGTGTTTATGTCAAAACGGAATGTACCATTAAATGGGAGGTATATCAAAACGTGGACCGATTTGTCGCATTTTTCCAGGAAGAGTTAAAGGCATTGTGCAACATAAGCTGCTCCCGGACGGACATGGCTAAATCGACTCTGGGCATGATTCTGCGCCCATCGGTATATAAAATGCATTTTTGCATTCTTCTTTTTCCCATATTGTAAATCGGTAATAATAAATTTTCGCATCCTTTTTTTCTATATTGTTTCATAACAGACCAAAAACTTTTATTGTTGCAAATCCACAACACAAGAAATGCAAATTGTAAAAAATTCACTAGTTATATGTAAACAATAAACATGTGTTATATATTATTCGTTATTCGAATACCTTTTTGTATGTAATAAAAAAATTGTTTGAATTCGTCATTTATTTTATCTTTAGTTGTTGTTTTTTTATTTATTGGACAAGTGAGCATACATTTTTGTTAATTAATACAGTCGTTTTTAAAATAAACAATAAAATAAATTATATATTCGACTACTCTTACAATTGATAATCTATTAATGCATAATCTATTATTGCCTAACAATCTGTCATTGTCCGTATATTTGCAGCACTTTAGCTGGGTTGATAACGTTTGCCGATCTGGCAATCGTCTATACTCAGCTTAAGTTAAGAAAAACATTTTATTTGCAACACTGTCTATAATGTATTTTTATTGGCAATCTCGCATATAAATATTTACAAAATATATTGTAAATGTGTATATGAAATTGAAATGTTTTCTTGCAATCGTCTGAACTGTCAATTCACCTTTGCCTAACAATCTGACATTGTCCGTATATTTGCAGCACTTTAACAGGGTTGATAACGTTTGCCGATCTGGCAATCGTCTATACTCAGCTTTACCCTTAGTAATGCTGTTTATGAATACGATTTTTTAATAAACGTCTATTAGGCCAAAAGTGTTTGTTAACTAAAGTGCAGTTTAAATCATAATTAGGATTTTTTTATGAATACGGCTGTTGGAAATTAGCATCGGATTCTTATGTACTGTACACATGTGTTCCAAAAATAACCAAACCCCATCTAAGCGGGTAAAATTATCCCTATTGGGTAATTTGATTTGCCTCATCTTAGTATTTTTATCTTTGTTATCTATATCTTTGGTTCAAAAAAACCGTGGCGAATGCACATGTATAAGTTGAGCTTTTGAAACAAAGTGGTGAACAAATGCAAAAAATTGAAATTGATTATAAATAGTTTTTTTCTGCGAGAGGAGGGTATATATCATTTACTACGAGCCAAAAGTGTAACACATAGAAAGAGTGACATAAGACCTCAAGTATGTTGGGTAGAAATTCGATTTAGGAAATTTTAAGTCATTTGAGCAATGTCCGTCCGTCCGTATGTCTGTCTGCTGCTAGTGCGCACATGGTTACTATTAGGACCCAATTTACATGGTGCAGCTTGTCCCTGCGACATGAGGCTTGCGACAGGAGCTTGTAGACGAAAAGTGTAGAGAAGCTTCCGGGTAGAAAAAGTAGCTCGAAATGAAAACAAGGGACAAATTGACATTTAATTTTATGTGTGACTGAATACGAAAAACAAGTTCAATAAAATAAATGTGAGTGAACGAATAAAAACATAAATTGAGCGCCCCAGTAGGTGAGTTGGTAGCGAGCTCGCCTATGAGTTTGGGGGTCGTGGGTTCGATTCCCACCAGAGGCTCTGGTCTGTCGCAACAAAAATTAACAAGCAACAAGGTCTTTGTCACCCTGCTTCTCCCTGGACCTTAAAATTAGAATATAAATTTACTTTGTATTGTAATTCATATAAATAAATAAATAAAAACATAAATTTGTCCCCTGGTTGCTGATACTAAAGACTCACCGTCTAAATGAGTATGATTTTACGTAGGGATTTCAAAAGAGAATTCAAAAAAGTTGCAGGAACAAGTTGCTCCGTGTAAACTGGGTCACATATTTCAGGCCTAGGCAACACTAAGTATTGCCTGGCGCCATCTGACATTTCCATTGGAAAGTTTGACATTTTTTAGCATAAACGGCATAGAACGTTTTGACGTTCGACCATCATTTGTGTTGTTTACAGTGACTTGAAAAATCAATTTGGCAAAAAATGGAATTAACTCTTGAACATTTACGTGCGATAATTTTTCATAACTTTCGACGTGGATTATCACGACAAGAGTGCATCGATGAACTTAAATCTTTGTAAGGCGATGAAGCACCATCCTATAGCACTGTGAAAAACTGGTTTAATGAATTCAATCGTGGCCGACGCTCGCTCAAAGACGAAGGTCGTCCAAAAACGGCCGTTGTGCCAGAGAACGTTGATGCCGTGCGTGAACTGATGATGCAAGATCGTCATGTGACATACCGTGATATAGAGGCATCCTTGGGCATTTCTTCCACCGGCATACATTCGATATTGCATGAACACCTGGCCGTAAAAAGAGGTTTGTTCTCGTTGGATCCCACACAATTTGACAATCGCTCAAAAAAAGGCTCGTGTCGATTGGTGCAAAGAAATTTTGAAAAATACGGACAACATATGAATGTATGAATTTTTTGATGTATAGTGGCATTTTATAAATTATACCAGGACATTTTTTCAAAGGATACGCTCACTCTCCGAATATCCTGAAACAAAAACCCCATATTTTTTGAAATGGTTGCTAGATTTGGAACGAATATGATACTATTTATATTCGAGGTACAGTCGTGTATAAATAATTTCAAGAAATTTTCCCGAAGGTGTGTCCTCCAGATATCCTGAAATTTAATTTGGTAGTAATGTTTGCAAAAAAATAGGAACAGTTTTAGTAGGAAGAAGAAATTTGACAAATTTGTTCACGTAGAAAAAAATTAAACAAAATATGTTTCAGGCTAAAAAATAACAAAAATCGTTTTTTGTGCACATTTTTATACCCTCACTTTATCAGGATAGCCGTTTTGGGTCATTTTAAGTCGAATGAGCAATGTCCGTCCGTCCGTCTGTCTGCTGGCTGGTGCGCACGATAACTCTCGAAAGGTGTAACCGATTGACTTCAAATTTGGTATGAGGTAATACTTTTCTCTCTCTCCGGCTAAGTTCGAAGATGGGCTATTTAGGTCCAATCCTCCTAGTACCTCCCCCACAAATGGTTAAAATTTAGTGAAATATTGATTATTTAATAACTTCTATACTGCTTACTAGAATCTTCTGAAATTCCACAAATAGAATTAGTTTATTAGTCGTTAGCACCTCGACAAAAATGGCAGAAGTTACCACGCCCCTTTTGGTACCTCCCACACAAATGGACCATTTTGCAACAAATGTTAACTGATTATAGTTTAGTATCAGTTCATGCAAATACTTGAAATTTTATACAGTGTATTGCTTTTATAGTACCTAGAGTCCAGAGAAATATGGGCGTTACTGGCACGCCCCTTTTGGCACCTCCCATTCAAATTGACCATTTTGCACCAAAAGTTAACAGCTTATAACTGTGCATACAAATACATAAAATTTTGTACAATGTACTGCTTTTATAGCACCTATCATTGGAATGCCCCTTTTGGTACCTCCCACACAAATGTACTATTTTGCATCCAAAGTTAATACTATAAAAATTTAATACCAGTGCATACTTTTACAATTTTAATTATTTAATGCAATTTAAGTTGATAATAATTTAATTAAAACAAAAACAATAAATAAATTTACTAATACTTTTTTGGGGCTCAAGGGGAGGGCATTATTAAAGCGGTTTACCCGACTGAACTTTCTTACTTGTTTTATACTATAATTTGAAAAAATCTTATTTTTTTTTTAACTATAACGTCCGATAACTTGATAACTAAGCATGTTATCGACAAAATGCCTGTTAATTAATCTTTTTATTTTATGGTGTTCTATCCAAATATGTCATCAGATCGAGGGGCCTCCGATATTATACCCACCCGTAATTACCTTGGGGCCTATATTTTCGCAAAATTAAAAAAAAATTACGTGTACCTTCGATAATAGAGTAGCTATTCTTAAACGGATTATATCTACATACTTGAAGTATTGAATTCTGCAAAAAAAATTCAAGGACAAAAATTATTTAGAAATTGGCCCGCAATGTCGAAACCACCCATACACATATGGGGGATATATCTAAATCAGAACCGAGTTCTCCTGGTGGTCGCCTTTTATAGTTTTTGACGGGGGAATGACGATTGACTACGAAAGTCTCTATAACTTCTGTTTAAATACTTGCATTCTAAAAATTTGCATGGATCAAACTTGGTTTTCCCAATAAAGTTAAAAAACACAAAAAAGTTATAAAATGTATTAAACTTTAAAAATAAAAGCAGCACAGGGGAATGACGCGCGTGAGTGAGAAAGCTCATTTCGGAAGACAAAGCGCAAACCCAACCACAAGTATATGTATATATACTTATACTTTTTATAACTTTAATTATTCGAATTACAGAATATTTTGGCAATTTGAATTTTACGGAATATAATATTTGACAGGGGAATGACGCAAATCTTCAGGGACAATAAATAATAACCCATAAAAATAGTAATTAATAAAAAATTATAAAAATTAATAGAAAACATAAATCATTAAATATTATATTTTAAATTGAACCAATTTTATTAAATAAATATTTACTACCTTTGTCAAAAAAATTAAGTGATAGTAGAGTGAGGAACAGCTAGGGGAATGACATTTGAGCACTTTTGTAGACAATTTTTCCATTAAAAATAAATTTTTCAAAAAAATATTTTAGTGACCGCTTTGTAATAAAGTAAATAAAGCTTTGTAATAAAGTAAATACCAAAGTGGAATATATTTTATTTTTCGTAATTTAAATTCCCAAAGACAGAAAATTATCCGGTAATGTCGAAATCACCCATATAATTTGTACTTTACTTTTTAATTTGGCAGAAAGATGTTTCTTAATTTAGGAGAGAATTCTGCTTAATTTGGGGATAATCGGTTCAGATTTAGATATAGCCACATATATATAATCCTGTCTATTTAGTGTTTGTGTTTTACGCCCGATCTTTATATAATTAAGCAGAAATTAGGTTTTGAAGTTGATGAAAATCTGTTTAGATTATGTATAGTCCCATCTATTTGTACCCTCCGATTCTTGTTCTATGATAGAATACTGCGCATTTTAAGGTTATCCTTTCAGCTTTAGTTCATTACTATGGTTGCTAATTATATTTCGGGTCCAGCAATACAAAAAAATTTAGACTTCAACAGCTGCTTCGGGCGTCGAAAAACGTCGACCATGCAGTTTTTTCTTGCTGTGGGGGAATAAGACGAAGTCATTGGGTGCCAAATCAGGGCTGTACGGCGGATGACCCATCAATTCGAAATCTGGAGTGCTCAAATAGCCCATTACTTCGGCTGATGTGTGATAGCTCGTAGTGTTGTGATGCAAAATGGTCCGTCTACTCTTATTGCATTTCCATATTTCTTCAAACACTGTTGACAAACAGATGGTTGTGTACCACTCAAAATTTACCGTCCTACGTTCCACTAAAGGCACTCCGACCATTTGCATCGATGTGCTTCTTCCACGAAAAAGATTTGTTTTATTTGGCTCGTCTTGAAAGACATACGGTCGAACGCTGTTCTGTTTCGGGCTCATATGCATAGATCCATGATTCGTCACCTGTGACGACATTTCTTTGCTCCAATCGACACAAGAGCTTTTTGAGCATTCATCAAATTATGTGGGATCCAACGATAACAAACCTTTTTCACCGCCAAATGACCATGCAATATCTTATTGAAGCTTGGTATACTAATGCCCATTCGTTGCTGATCAGTCGTAGTGAACGGACGTGTTTAGCACAAAGTGGATAGTTAAAATCTATTAAGCAGTACCTATTACGCAATCGCAAAAAAAATCTGTACAAAGTCTGGAAGGCCTACATCGTAGTACCTATTACGTGCTAATACAGACAAAAAAATTAATAAATTCGTTGACGGGGATGCCTTCGAGTTCCGATGGAGCGGGGTTCCCCAATCGTCCCACTGTCCGTCCGCTGGTCTTGGCCAAAGCCGACCACACCAAACATGGTGAAAATTCCCCCCCAGTACTCACAACAGATGGTACGATGAGGGGAAAACGTCATATCTGACCGTCAAAACGGAAGCACAAAGAGCACCGGATAGCGCTCAGAGTTTTGACGAAGTTGGAGGCTGTTGAGGTTTCGGCTCTTACCGAAAAACAAAAAGAGTCACTTACCTGGGCTAAAGGCGTCATAGATGCTTCTAAGGCCAATCAGCCGGCTGAAAGAGCCACAAATTCAGCTGTGTTAACGGCTAATAAAGTCAAAAGAAAAATATATCAAAATATCTCCTCGCACTAGAGAGGCAAAAATTGTCTACGTTAGTATCAGTTCTGACGGGACACTGCTTGATCGGCGAACACGCCAAAAGATTGGGTATTGACTCTAATGACTTCTGCAGAAGCTGTGGAGATGAGGAACAAGTGGAGAGCATTGAACACTTGCTATGCGACTGCCCCGCTCTGAGTAAACGACGACTGGGCATACTGGGGTCGGCCTTTCTAGGCAGCCTAACAGATCTTTCCACTATCGATATTCGTACAATCGATAAATTTGTATATCAAACAGGTTGGTTTCGATGAGGGGCATTTCAGCCCATGTTAACACTAGGGACCTAAACTGGACTATGTGAGCTTGTATAAAAAAAAAAAAAATACGGCTGCCACCCTAACCTAAACCTAATGCCCAAGGACGAAGTTGGATGACCTTCACGAACTTTATCCTGGAGCGAACGAAAAATTGAAGGAGTTATCGTAGGCGAGTGAAAAGTGATTTTTGTGAGTAAGAAAGAAAATGTACAATGTTTAGTAAAAATTGGTTCAAGGACACACGGGGCAAAATCGAATATTTTGATATGTTTGAATCGATACTTCGATTTTCGGCCACTTGATCGCTAAGGCTCCTGTTAGAGCTAGAAATCTGAAATTTTGCACACGCATACACAGGAGTGTTTTACCACTGGCCACTGGATATAGCTCATGTAGTAAATTGTTTGCCAGCGGTCAGATCTAGCGGTATCCGAAACATGAGTACTGTTTTTGTGCTTTCAGAAGTTAAAAGGTACACAATTTTAAACTTTGTAAATATGAAGTACTAAAAGGATATGCGCCAAAAATAATTTCAAATTCTAACATTGTGGTCGCCGACGGTCGTAGCGAACGGACGTGTTATCGCAGAGCGGATAGTTTTTAACCTAGTACGCAGTACCTATTCAACTACCTACTACGCCACAACGTGGTTTGTTTTGTTTTTAAAGCGTAGGTTGAATTGGATGCATCGGTCTCTGGACAGAAATTTCTGAGCTTAGTCTGGGAAGCATATATCGACGTACCTATTACGGGCTAATACTGGATATGGGGGTGTCTCCCCCAAAAAATTATTATGATTAAACCAAAATAGACAATGGAGATTACGGCGCAGGGTAGGGAAACCCCAGTGCCGGCGATAAGCGTTGATTCACTCACGAGTCATGTGTCGTCGTTATCGAACAATCGTGAGCAAGCAACTTCTACGAGCTTTGGTGCCTTGGATCCCGTAGTCGAAAATTAAACAAGAAACACAAATAGCACCTGTTGGTATATTGCCAAAATACAAAGCTCTGGTCTTAGAGGCATTGATCATACCACCAATATGCGGAAAAATAGGCTTAAAAAATCGCAGTTTAAAACCATCATACCCAAATGCAGTTGACTTGATCATACCAAATGCTTCAACAACGTCAGAGTAATCAACAGTACGAAACGAAAAACCATCATGAACATTAACAGGCATATACCGAACATTAAAACTGTTATGTGCCTGATTCGCCACAAAATCATAATTGAACTGATCAACATCTGCAATTTGGACGTCGTCACTATCACACGCTATTCGTGTTGAGAACCGAGTACATTTGCTTGGGAGGCTTATCGGCGAAAAGGCTTTTATGCGTCAATCTTTTTGTTCGCCTAATAATGTGTCCTTGCGGCATGTGTATCCTTGCGGCATGTGTATCCTGGCGGCATGTGTATCCAGGCGGAATGTGTATCCTGGCGGCATGTGTATCCTTGCGGCATGTGTATCCTGGCGGCATGTGTATCCTGGCGGCATGTGTATCCAGGCGGAATGTGTATCCAGGCGGAATGTGTATCCTGGGCGGAATGTGTATCCTGTATTGGTAAGGAAAAGCGACATTCCTGAATTCATAAAAACGACTGTAGATGTCAAGGGATGTCCCAGTAAGTTCTTATCAGAGTTCATACTCGACATCATTGGCAAACATAATTTAAAACTTTCCGTGAGAAAGTGGGAAGTCTTATACAGGAAGGATGATAACGAGGGTACTCTCCTCGTTTTGGGCATAGATCCAGAATCCAAGAAGAATCTTGTCATAGCGAAGGGCATGGCGTACTTCTTGATCTGGACAGTCTTTTTCAAAATTAGAAAGGTCCCGATTGGCAGGACAGATGAATCGAGTCGAAATAAACTGTCTGAAGAGGCACACACTGGTAGTAAACGGATGGAGACATGTCTAGTTTACCAATAATATCGCCACATTTGCAGAAAGTTCCCGGCAAAGGTGGTGATAAAAATAAAAACAGCCACACAACGTTTCAAAATAATGGGTGGCGACAAAAATAAAACCCCCTTCCAAAAATGTCTATTAAAATATGGTGTAATAGGAGGAAAGGAGGAGAATGATCCACTACCAAATAATGAGGCAATGCCACCAGATAGGATAGGCTCCCAAAAGAAACTTTTACTGGAAAGACAATGATTGAGGTCATCCAGATAAACCTCCACCGGAGCGAGACAGCATCAAACGCTCTGATGGACATGATAAATAAAGGCAGGTTTTATATCGCTTTGATCCAAGAACCATGGACTACTTGCAACAAGGGTACTGGATTAAACTACAACCTTTTCTACGCTATCACAGGTACTCGTCCAAAGACTTGTATATTTTGTGCTATAAAAACTAATGTTTTCTTTTCTCTCTCCAGAATTTTCAACATCGGACGCAAAGGTGCTGAGGCAAGGTAATGGAAATATGTACCTGGCGTCAATATATCTGGCATTCGATGCGCCGACATTGCCACCTACGTCGGAATTACAACGTCTGGTGAGGGAATCCAAACACACAAGTAAAGAGTTATTAGCTGGTTGTGTCGCCAACTCCCATCATATCGCTTGGGGTAGTACTAGCACCAATAAAAGGGGAAACCCCCTTATATAATTTAAGAATACAAACGACCTTAAAACTCTTAACATAGGAAACAAGGCAACCTTTGTTAAGAAAATTAGGGAAGATGTATTAGATATAACGATATGTTCAGAAAATCTTATTGATGAGATCCATGAGTGGAGGGTTTTGGACCACGGTTATATAAGGTTTAAAATTGCACGGCCACCGCCAAACCCCATAAGTTTCCGTAGTAAGACTAAGAAAGACTGGACAAAATTGGGAAATCTACTTAGAAATCGATTGTCCAGCCAACACGCGGTTAACTATGTATAGAAGACATTGATATCAATGTGAAGAATATTACAGAGGCTCTTGTAAAATCATTCGAAGATAGTTGTCCACTTCGAGAAAGGAAATCTGCCTATGGATGACAGGACAAATTCGCTCGATTGGCAAAGATGTCCGCAGACTTTACAACAGAGCTCGACGTAAAAAACAATCAGTATGTTGGGACGACTACCACAGAAGACTCAAAGAATACAATAAAATCATTAGATCGGCGAAATATAACTCCTGGATGCTTTTCTGTGAACAGGTAGACAGCGTTAACAGCATGTCTAAAATGAAAAATTTCCTCTCAAAAACCCATATCCAAACCGAAACACTTGTAGATGACACGGGTAAAAGGATGGAAACTATAGAGGATACCGTAAGGCTCTTGATGAAAATCCATTTTCCGACTGGTAATGCTGGACCAACAGAGGAACAGTTACAGAATGAAAATGTATTGCATCAGGTACCTATTACGGATATTACAGAAGGTATTGTTAAAGAAGCGATAAATAGTTTCTCTCCCTTCAAGGCTGCGGGACCGGGTGGAATATTTCCAGCACTTCTACAAAATGTGGTGGATATCGTATCAGCTCATCTGGCTGGAGTATACACCACATGCCTAAGCCATGCTTATACCCCAAAAAAACTGACAGGAATCAAGGGTGGTCTTCATACCCAAGCCTGGAAAGGCGAGTTATACGGCAAAGGCTTATCGACCCATTAGCCTAACTTCTTTCCTGTTAAAAACAATGGAGCGAATAATTGATGACATGGTCAAAAGTAAAATAGCGGATGACAGGCTTACATTCAAACAACACGCCTATGTCAAAGGAATATCAGTGGAAACAGCCTTGCATGAGGTAGTGCACCACATAGAAGAGTCATTCAGTAATGGTTGCATTTAACATTTAACGGTTGCATTTAACATTTAACAATGTGCAGACCGGGGGCATTCTATCGCCTCTTCTATGGGTTACGACGATACACAAACTCCTAACGTCCATAAACAAGGGGATTAAATGTTAACCCAGACAAAACAGAAACACGTTTTACCCGGCCTCGATTCCCGAATAAGACAATTGCTATATCAAAAATGGTAAAATACTTGGGAGTAATCTTGGATCATAAACTGTACTGGAAAGATCATATTGAAGAAAGAGATGTTGTTCGTTGTGCAAAAGAGCTATAGGTTCAAAATGGGGACTACGTCCAAATATGACGCACTGGCTTTACATGAGCGTGATTAGAACAATAACAACCTACGCCTGTGTAGTGTGGTGGACATCAATGGACAAGAAGTGCAACGTAATACCTTTGAAAAAAATTCAACGTATGTGCTGTCTAGGCATAAGCGGGGCTATTAGAACTGTGTTGGAGACTATACTGCACATACAACCAATAGACATCCGTATAAAGTTGATGCAGCCCTCACAGCAATACGTCTACAAGTAAGGGGAGAATGGATAAATCGAGACCACAAGTCGTACCATAAGAAGACTTTAGAATCTCTACATGGTCACATTCAAACACCAGAAATCTCCGACCGTATTCCTGAAGTGCGGCTTACAGCTACCTGTGATTCGTTTGCGCCAGACAGACGCTCCTGGGAAAACGGAACACTGGCTCATGTGCCAGTGGGAACCAGTTGCTACACGGATTGGTCCAAGTTAGGAGGAAGGACGGGTCTGGAACTTATTATTGATGAACCAGAAGTTGAACTTACTTCCGCCTCCCTGACCATAACACGGTATTTCAAGCAGAAGTTCGAGCAATCACGGAGTGTGTGAACTGGCTCGGTAATACCACAAAGCCTAAATATGCCAACATCTTTACAGATAGCCAAATGGCGATCAAAGCAATAACATCGGAAAGGGTCAAATCCAGAACTGTGTTAGATAATAATAATCGCTTCTGTAGTATATTGTCCCAAACATATTCGGCTTGAAATATACATATGTTTAGGGTACACTCCAAATATATAATATTTGACACACACAAATATTGTATGTTTGGGAGGATTTTGTTCAAAACAAAAATATGCTCCCATTCAAATATTTTTTATTTGGAACTAGTATTTCCGAAACAAAGATTTATTTGTATTTATTTAATTTTTTTGTCAATGTAATAAGGCCTTAACTTAAAGACAAGTTTTCTGTTTTTCAGATGTTCAAAGAGCATTTTTTTTATAAATTTTATATGTTTGTAAAATTTTATTAAACTTAAATCTAATCTAATAATCTTTCGTAAATATAAGTTGCATTGATGGATTGACAAAAAGTGATGAATTGCAATATTTATAAATTAAATGACATTTTTGGCTATACATTTTAACAAGAAAACTAGGAAAAACAAACTAATATTCGAACAAGTCAGCAAAGTTTTAAAAATCTTTTTAAAAAAAAAATATTTGGAAAACTTCTTAAACAATAACTTTGTTTGTGTGTAAACACATATTTTATTTGTGAAATTCGGTTTGCAAATAAATTATGTTCTAATATATTAATACATGCGTTCCAAACAAAATTTCTTGATTTTCAAATAAAATTTATTTGTTAACAAATATATAATATTTAAAAAAATCGTTTCCAAGTATATTTCCTTTCAATTCAAACATATCAAAAATGTCGATTTTCCTCCGTGTATTTGCTGGGTACCATAACACAACGGAGTGATTGGAAATGAACGGGCAAACAGCTTGGCTCCAAAAGGGCACAGAACTTCGAGTAATTAACTTGGAAAATTGGAAACCTTTCGAAGCCACGAATAATGAGTTGAAGCACTGGGCAGTGATGGCTCACAAAACTGTTTGGAACAGCGCAACAGTAGGAGCAACTGCAATGATACTGTGTGGTGACCCAAATGAAGAGAAAACAAGAAGTTTTCTGAAACTAAACAAAATCGAGTTGATGATCGAAGATGATGAGTTTTGTAACGGGACACTCAAGCTTACAAGCACATCTACATCGCATAGGACTAGCAGAAAACGACGAATGCAGGGAAAACATCGAAACGATGAAACAACTTCTGTGTCAATGCCCGGCTTTCACACATGCAAGATCCCGATATTAAGGGTCCGACATATTGCCAGATTTGACTCATCTCAGAGGATGTAACTGGAAGATACTGAGAAAATTCCTGTATAGTACCGATTTTCTGTAACTCGTGAGTATAAATTATCATAAAATAGGAGCGCACAACAGGCCGAAACCACTGGCTTAAGTGTATGTCCATGGACATGAGACGTTTAAACGTCTCCTCTCTTCAACCTAACCTACATTCTGGTCTGTGTAGCAGTGACCAACAACAATGTTCATTATTGCATTGCTTTTAAAAGTTCCTGTAGGAGGTAATAATCTAAAAATGTATATGGGCATTTCCAACGATATGTCAACCGCAGCCAAAAAATTACTACTTTTTTATAGAGAAACTATCAAATGTAACTAATTTTCCCAAAACCTACATTTATTCATAACACATTTTAAAATATTTGAGTGGAAATTCGAATAATTGCAAAATTTATGTTTTAAACATTTGTATTGCATGTTATGTTTCTCTCTTTTAAATCTCGATTTATATTTAAGGAAAATAAAAAAAAAATTTGTTGTGAAAAAAAAAATAAACATAAAAAGAACGATGGAATAAAATATCGCATGCGACATGTCGCGTGCGAATGTGGTTAAAATTTTATAACAAATAAACTACTTAATATTTTTTAATAAAATAAAAAACATTATTAAGATACATCAATCCACGACATTTAAAAATTAGTCGCATTTAAAATATTCCTTCAGGTTTAGCTGAAATCCGTGTTTGATTTGAAAGCGACTTTTTTTTGTCGCGTGTGAATGTCTTGTTTTTTTTTTGTAATTATCTTGAAAACGAACAATTGGCCAAAATCTACCTTAGCACCAATTATATGGCTAATCAGAAGCTATAAGTTTCGCCTTTTGTCAAAATGAAATAATGTTTTGGCATATGTTTTTTTACTTTGAATGCGTACGAATGTCGCATTCGACATTGGAGAAATGCCCATATCGATAGCTCCATTCTAAAACATGCCAAGTCGACTTAGCATGTTTTTAGGGAGATTGCATTTTTAATTTATAAATATTCCAAATTATATTCAGTCAAAATTTGGTATTTATCCGTCAACCCAATCAAAAGTTATTCACAAAACAGTACAGGTCATTCGATTTCCATCATAAAGGAATTCCACACAAACTTAAAAAATTCATCAAACTTTGATCGCCTCTCCTGAAAAACTACGTTTTTGCACTGAGCATAGTTTAGAATGGAGGTATCGATGCGTACAAACTGACCTCAAAGAAGATGCGAAAACAACTATTTGATGTCCCGCCGGAGGTCAAACTGTACTTAAATCACGTCTTAGCATTTTTAAAGCCTTTTCAAAATATATCGCTTACTGTGGTAACATACTTAACGTTGTCAATTCGGTCAATTGGACTGTGGTCAGTGTAGCAATGACCAAAGCAATTTTCACTCTTTCTGTACTCTAAAAGTCCCTTATGAGCTATGATCAGAGTTCGGAAAAACACTAAGGAACGGTTCCTTAGCGTTCTGTACCTTTCCTTCGTCGCGAACGGAACAGCATCGCAACCCTTACCAGAGAACAGAAGCATATGCCTAGTGAATATGATGCATATCGGCGCATTTTTTTATACAGCCCCAATACAAAGCTCCCTTTCGACAAGACATATTTACGTTATAGAGGACGCATTTTTTTCCGATCATGCCGAAATTTAAATATGTGTGCCTTCTATTGCATATAATCATGTCTAGTGAAAATGGTGCATATCGATACATACTTTGATATAGCCCCCATACGAGGGTCCCTTTCGATAAGACATATTTATATATTAATGTCTTGTCAAAAGAGAGCTTTGTATTGGCGCTGTATCAAAAAATGGACCGATATGCATCATTTTCACAAGGCATGATTGAATGCAATAGAATGAACATACAAGGTGGTGCAAAAGTAATCCTCCTATCAGAAAATGCTATAAATGGCGCAAAAGTAATCCTCCTATCAGAAAATGCTATAAATTTTGCGATTGGCCCCTAATGTCAGTTCTGTTTTGACATTTGTGTAGTAAACACATGCGAAATACACGTTAATAAACAATGTTACGCTACACTGCTCCAGAACGCGGAATATTGCTGACTATTTATTTGACCAATAATCGGTCGGTGACTTTGGCACAAAACATCGAAAGGTTACTTTTGCGCCACCTTGTATATTCAAATTTGGCATGATCGGTTAAAAAATGAGCTCTTTAGAGCGTGAATATGTCTTATCGAAAGGGACCTTTGTATGGGGGCTATATCAAAGTATGGACCGATATGCCCCATTTTAAATAGGGATCGTCCCTGGAAAAAGAACGGAACGCTAAACGTAGTGATACTGTTAAGGCCCAGTTAGGTAAACTTAAGCGTAACGCCCCCGTAGCGTAACGAATCAGCTGATTCAATCTGTCATATGGAAATCAGTGTAAACGATTAGCCAACGGAAACGTAAACGGATGGCTGAATCTGTTGAAATCAGAATTGGACGTTCCGTTTACGTACATTTTGACAACAGCTGATAACATATTGTTTACAATTGTAATTGTATGTTCACCGAAAAAAGTAAATAAAATAATTTATTAATTATTTGTTGTTTAAAAGTGCAAATAAACATGCAAGACGAATATTTTCATTGGTGCAGTCGCAAGAGTATTTATATAATAAATATAATCCAGCATATAGGATATCTGAAAAAAAAGCGAGAAGCTTGGAAGCAAATTGGCAAGGAGCTGGGCGTTACAGGTGAGTTTTATGAAGATCGCGGCTGACTCCATTAAAAATTAAAATGTATAATCCTCTTCAGGATTCTTTTGACGACAGTACGAGACAATCATTGCGCCAATCTTCTTCATTGTGGGTTAATTTGACAGCAATATAAGCGTCTCTACAAACGTGAACTTATTTATAGATAGAGACTGGATTGGATTTGGCTGAGTCCCTCTTCAATGGAAAGAGACATAAGTAAAGGGGTTTCCATTAAGGACATACGAATTTTATATATTAATAAAACAGAATATTTAAGATATAGAGTTCAAATTTATTCCAGGTGTAGTGCAAATGTTACATTTTAAGAATGAAATTCAATATCGGTCATACGACCACCACGAGCCCGTCAACAGCGATCTATTCTTTGGACCCAATTTTCCACACTCTTGGACACATTTCGACCGGAACGTTGGCAATTTCGCGTTGGATGTTGTCTCTGATCTCGTCTAAAGTTGTTGACTTAGACCAAGGATATTCCTCAGGGGAAACGCCGCATCGCTAATAAAAAAATGAGGAAAGGCTTCGGAGGATGCTGACGATGATGGTTTACTAGGTACAGGTACTGTACCTAAAATAACTGATTGGCCAAACGGAGAGTACTGGAATATAGCTGTATTTAATTTAAATTAAGAAATGGAAATTGTTTGTATTAAAATAGATTATAAATAAATTGAAGTTTAATGGACATACCCCCATCGTGTTGGCTGCCATAACATCCAACATTAACTGATATGAATGTATAGTTAGCATCGCAG
This sequence comes from Eudasyphora cyanicolor, assembly GCA_963930755.1. Lineage (NCBI taxonomy): Eukaryota > Metazoa > Arthropoda > Insecta > Diptera > Muscidae > Eudasyphora > Eudasyphora cyanicolor. Next base: position 102,139,384 of record OZ005737.1, read on the forward strand.
ATTCCCACACAATTCGGCATATCCCACATTCGTTGAAAATCATTGGCAATGTGTTTGTCCTGCTGTGTAGTTTGTTCACTTAAATAAATCGCCGAAAGCAAGCGCCACAAAACTTCACTGCATTCTAATATAATATTCCGAATTGTTGTTTTCCCCAGCTTGTGACTCCATGCAATCGATTGTATGGAACAACCGTGACTCAAATATCTACAATTTTAAAGAATAGAATGTTAATATTTCCCAACTTGGAATCATAGGATAAAGCAATATTTGACATACAGTGGTGTTATTGCTAGTCTCTCTGCCGGTCTAATCCGTTGCTTTGGCGTAGTTAACTCATATTTTATTAATGTTAATAACGAATTAAAAACTGCCGTAGGCATTCTAGTCATTCATTGTTTATAGGACGTCCACCCCATCTTCTTATCCGACGATATTTCCTTGATTACTTTTATTGTAAATTCTGCACAGATTTAAAAAACACAAATTTATAAACATTCTTTTTAACTTCATTTTTAATAGACCTAAACAAACAGAAATCGCGGCTTTTTTGTTTACTTATGTGTTGTTGTTGTCAGAACATATGACTCGTTATCTCAACGTTGGCTAATCGCTCAAACGGGCAACGTTACGGCAACGGTAAAGATAAATTACGGTTACGTATGCCTAACCCGGCCTTTAGTGTTATGTTCAAAAGAACAGTATCACTACGGCATAGTGATACTTTTCTATGAACCGTACGTTATCGTAGTGATACCGTTCGGGGTGTTCTAAGAACGGTACGTTATCATAGTGGTACCGTTCGCGAACATTAACACTAAAAAAATAAATAACGTTAGTATTCTCTGAAGGAACCGTTCCTATAACGTACTGTTTTTTTCTGAACACTGGCTATGATCCTCCAACGGTCAGTATATACATACACTTAAAGCGATTTTACACCAAGCGACTTTCGACCGCTTGACCATTGCGGCTCCTCTAAGATGTAGAAAACTAGAATTTTTGCTTATGTATAGACTCGAGTATACGGACTATCCTAGCAGTGCCAAGCCAATTTTCATTATTTCACTGCAAATTCAAAATTCTTTAAAAGTTTTTTGATTCTTCCAATACTTTAAAAATCACATGACGAGCGATAAACCTACACATATGTATATGTCCATATACCAATCTTCAAGAAAATGCGTTGTCCGGCCTAAGGACAAGATGGACACAAAACCGCGAATTTTTATAAGTCTTTTTGAAATATATCGCTATCCAATTACAACGGCGATATATTTAACAAAAATTTAGCTAATTCTTGGGTGTGACCAATATGTATGCACATGGTCGGGTTTTGAATTATTTGATACAATTTATATTATCATGTCTAAACAGATTATATCAAAATTTGGAACATACGTAGCATATTGAGCATTAGTTTCTCCGCCAAGTGTTTTGAGACCGCTTAGAGAGGTCCCATGTAAAAGTAATATTCTTAAAGTTTGCTCAGCTACAGTTAAGGGCGTGGCTGTTATATGTTATTCGTATTCACACGATTTAACCTGTGGTCAGTGGTGATCACAACAATTTTCAATCTTTCAAAAGTCACTTAAGAGCTAAGTATCTATAAAGTAATGCGTATATAGTGATCTTCAAAGAGATGCGCAATCAAATATTTTATGTCCAGTCTGGGGTCAAATCTACTATAACAACTAAACTGTTTAAATCGAAATATGGAATGTAGAAAAATGCAATAGTATAAAAAAACATTTTATTTTCCGAGACACATTTTGCGACCTCTGAGAGGTTTATCCAAAAAATTTGCAAACATAAAGAGCTAAACGCCTATAAGAGGTGCTTGCTAGGATATATTCTCACATACAAATCTTCAGATCGTTACTAGTGCAGTTTTTGAGAGCATCTGGTATTACTTATATTTTCAGGAGTTTAAAGGACTTTCAAGTCGTGAATATTAAACCAATTTTTTATGATCGGCGTAATATCAGAAAAAACAAAAATAAAATAGATCCAGCCCTGCAGACGTCATGCTATCAAATAAAAATTGTATGATCTACCTGTGTATGATCGCACCAGACGTGATCAAATAGAATATGAGAACTCATGGTGACTGAAACTATCTTAAATTTAGAAAATTTAAATTCTTTGACAAGTCGGCTTTAGTCCTACAGCAAAAAAACACATATAAGACTAACTTACAATAAGAAATATTACAAGGTTAATTTTTGTGGTAGTCAGATTTAATCGGAGTTTTAATTAGAATATCTTCAAGTTCGAATTTTGGATCACGGTGTTAAAAGACAACCCGGGCAAGGCCGGGTATTTAAATACTCAATCAATTTTGTTTGAATATATTACAACAAAATATATTTGTGAACTAATTTTCTCAAATAAAATACGTGTTTAAATACAAGTAAAATTATTGTTTAGGATTTCCTCCTAATATATTTTATTTAAAAAAGCTTTTATAAACTTTTGCTGACCTATTCTAATTTAAATTTTAATTTCAATTATTATTATTTTTACGAATTTTAAAAATTTCTAAAAAAAAATAACTTTGAATTAATGAAAAATTTAGCACAATTTAGATATTTTCTGAATATTTCGGAAATAATAGTCCCAAATAAAAACGTATTGGAATGTAAACAGAGATTTGTTTAGAACAACATCTCCCCAAATACAAAATTTTTGTGTGTACCAACTATTATATGTTTAGAGTGTACCCTAAACATATATATGTTTCAAGCCGAATATGTTTGGGACAATATACTAAAGAAGCGATTTTTTTCAGCGTGCACAATTTTTTAAATTATTGTCGGATTTAAACCAAACTTGGTACGATTTGTGTCCTGTGTACAGAGTGCGGAAAAAACACTAAGGAACGGTTCCTTAGCGTTCTGTACCGTTCCTTCGTCGCGAACGGAACAGTATCGCAACCCTTACAAGAGAACAGAATACACTAAACATTTTTTAGTGTTACTGTTCGCGAACGGTACCACTACGATAACGTACCGTTCTTAGAACACGACGAACGGTATCACTACGATAACGTTCTTTTGAACAGAACGCAACAGTATTACTACGTTTAGCGTTCAACACTGCCTGTGTATAACAAATGGTTCTGTAGAATTAGAGAAAATTATCTCAAAGGATACGTCCAACTTCAATACGCCATGAAGCAAAACAAGTAAAAGCGTTAAGTTCGGCCATGCCGAATCTTATATACCCTCCACCATGGATAGATGCTATATATGGGAGCTATATCTAAATATGGACCGATATGGCCCATTTGCAATCCCAAACAACCTGCAACTATAAGAAGTATTTGTACCAAATTTGATCAACCTAGCTCTATTATTGCGGACTGTAGCGTGATTACCACAGACGGACGGACATGGCTAAATCGTCTTAGAATTTTACGACGATTAAGAATATATATACTTTGTGGGGTCTCAGATCAATATTTAGAGGTGTTACAAACGGAGTGATAAAATGAATATACTCCCCATCCTATGGTGGAGGGTATAAACATTTCATACTTTTTGAATTTGTTGCCAGAATTGGACAACATATGAAGGTATGAATGTTTTTTTATGTATAGTTGCATTTTATAAAGTATACCAGGACATTTTTCAAGGGATACGCTCACTCTCCGAATATCATGAAACAAAAAACCCCATATTAAAATATGATACTTTTTATATTCGATGTACAGTTGTGTATAAAGAATTTCAGGAAATTTTCCCAAAGGTTATGTTTTCCAGATATCCTTAAATTTAATTTGGTAGTAATGTTTGCCAAAAAATAAGAACAGTTTTAGTAGGATGAAGACATTTGAAAAATGTATTCACGTAGAAAAAAAATTAAACAAAACATGTTTCAGACTAAAAAATAACAAATATAGTTTTCTTGTGCACATTTGTATACCCTCACTTTATATATCATTTGCTACGGGCCAAAAGTGTAACACGTCGAAGGAGTGATCTAAGACCCTAAGTATGTTCGGCGGATATTCGTTTTGGGAATATACGGGAATATTTTTTTTCTATCTCCGCCGAAGCTCAAAGATGGGTCATATTGGTCCACTCCTTCTTGTACCTTTCACACAAAGGGTTAACATTTAGTAAAATATTGATTCTTTAATAACTTCTATACTACTTACTAGAATCTTCTGAAGTTCCACACATTGTATTATTTTATTAGTCGGTATCACCTACAGAAAAATGGGGGAAGTTGCCACGCCTCTTTTAGTACCTCCCACACAAATGGACCATTTTCATCAAAATTGAACTGCTTATAACTAAGTGCATAAAAATATTTGAAAGTTTGTACAGTATAATGTTTTTGTAGCGCCTATAGTCCGGGAAAAAATGGGTATTATTGTACAACCCCTTTTGGTACCTCCCACACAAATGTACCGTTTAAAAGCTAACGGTTTAAAACATTAATACCAGTGCATACAAATATTTGAAATTTTGTGCAGTGTAATGCTTTTATAGTGCCTACAGTCCTGTGAAAAGTGGGCGTTATCACCACGCCCCTTTTTGTACCTCCCACACCAAATGACCAAATCATACCAAAATTGAATAGCTCGTAACGTTAATATATCAGCGCACATAAGCGCTTATAGTTCGGCACAGTGCAATGTATTTAAAGAATCTACTGTTTACCGAAAAATAGGTGTATTTGTTAAACCCTACTGGTACCTCCCACACAAATTGACAGATTAATTAGTGATATGTTATATATTACATTATTCACAAAGAGAGGGTATACCTTTCTTACTTGTTTATATTTATATTTACATACCGATAAAATGTTGGAATAACCCATTGCCAATATTATTTGTTTTCGGTAGACTGTTTTTGATAGTTATTTGTCTAATTTTCTAAAAATAATGTTTCCAGCAAGTATAAAACAGAAACGATATTTTCTTAGCGTTTATAACTGAAGGAATGATTTGAAATGTACCAAGGCCTTACCCACGAATGCTTTGTCCAATCTTTCTGGAATTTTACCAGCAAAAAATGCATCCTGTTTCCTTCAGTAGAACTCAATTCCCTTTCTATATGATCCACCACAAACTTCTTTATGTAACACAAGATCGAGCTTCTTTTATTTTGTTTTATTTCTAATCAGTAGTTGAAAGTATCACGTACGGTGTGGGCAATGAAAAATATTCATAAAAACCGTAGTAGCAGCTGATATTTATATAAAGGGTGACCAATGAAAGCCGCTACCAAAAAAATTTAATAACTTTTTGTATTTAATGAATCTGGTTAATTTTTTTTTATTTTGCAGATTGATTTTAGATTTAACAAAAGTAGATAACTGGGACACTGAAACAAGAATTTGGCTTGTCCGCCGCTATCACGCACTGGAGTCCGTTTTTTCGGTTCAAAGAAAGAATAGGCCCACGTTTGGTGGCAATGGGACAGTCAACAGAAGACCTTACCATCGAAACCCTTCAGTTCGGACGGTGGAAACAATCTCTGCTGTAGCTGCTGCCATACAAAACAGTCCAAGAGTTTCGACAAGAAGCTTATCTGCTCAAATGGGTATAAGCAGACAGCCATTGCTGTCAATTTTGCACAAAGATTTGGAGTTATTCCCATATAAAAATCAAATGGCCAACAAACTGAACGCAGCAGACTTCGAGATTCGCTTGGAATTTTGCCAGAAAATGCTTCAAATGGTGTAAGAGGACGGAAACTGTCTTTTTATGTCTGACGAGGCCCATTTCGATTTAAACGGCAACATAAACAAACAAAATTGCTGATATCCAGACACTCCACATTCCGTTGGCCCCCAGGTCGCCTGAGCTTACTGCACCTGACATTTTCTTGTGGGGTTATTGCAAACAGGAACTATACAAAGCAAAACAGACTAATTTGAATGAACTAAATCAATCCATTCGAGAAACAATTGCGGCTATTCCTGTCTCAACCTTCCAAGCAGTAATGAACTAATTTTTGGTAAGATGCCACACATGCATCAACGAACAGGGGGGCATTTAAATTCCATTATTTTTAAAACTAATTAAGCTATTTGAAACAAATTGTTAAATGAAAGTCGAGCTAGAGGTCGAAGACAATAATTTGTTTCAAATAACAATACAGGTCGAATAAAAGAATATTACCCAAATCTAATTAAGCTATATTTAATAAAATTGAATGAGCTTTAACATGATAAAAGAAAAATTAATTCCAAAAAAGTTATTTGAGTTTCTTAACGTAGCAACATTCATCAGCCACCCTGTATATGTAAACACAAAATATGAACGAATTTTATGAATTATATATGAACGAATTTTATGAATCAAAAGAGTGTTGTCAGATTAAATATTCACCGAATTTATCCTTTTATTCCAATTTATACCGACAGTTACTTTAAATATTTGAATTAACACCAAAAACCAAAACTCTAAATTTTCAGTACTTTAGGTGTCGAAACACAATGATGTCGGTAGGCGCACTTTTTTTACATGTATTCTAATGGGGTTGAAAATAGAATTTATTCTAATTCCTTGTCGGCATAAAAATCAGGTCAAAATGTATGTTCACCTCTAATGTTTGTTGTCATTGTGAAAAAAAGAATTTCAAAGAAAATATCAAAAACCCAAACAAAGATGTTTTTGTGCTTCTAAAATAAGAAAAATAATGGAACATTGATTTTTAAACAAAAAAAATCACTTCTGTAGTATATTGTCCCAAACATTTTCCGCTTGAAACATATGCTTATATATATTTAGGGTACACCCCAAATATATATTATTTGAAATACACAAATATTATATGTTTGAGAGGATGTCTTTCTAAACAAAACTATGTTTAAATCCCAATATTTTTTATTTGAATGCCTTATTACCCAAAACAAATATTTAGTTCCATGAAAATATATCGATACTTTAATTTTTAGAAATTTGTAATGTTTATAATTGAAATCTTGTATAACACAAATTTATTAAATGATTGACTACAATTGACGACTTGGAATAGTTAGAAATTAAATACATGTGCTTTAAAAGAGAAGTTATTGTTATGTACGCAATTTTTAACTAGAATTTTCAAAAATTCGGCAATGTTTTGAATTTCTTATTTAAATAAAATATATTTAGATTTATATTCCAAAAACTTATTATTGATTTTCAAATAAAATGTATTTGCTCAGAAATATATAATATTTAAAAAATTGTGTTGCAAATATATTCAAACATATAGAAAAGGCAATTTTGCCCGTGTGTGTGCGTATTTTAAAATTGCAAATTATAGGGGAAATGGTTATTGAAAATCTGTATGTGTATGTAAACAAATGACTGTGTACACAGAAAATTGGCATTTTTCACCGACAACCTTATTGTGTTTCACCGTCACGCAAATTTGTTTAGCCAGCCGACTACCAACATCAATGTGTTTCGACACTACAGCGAATATATGACATTGCTAAGAACTTCCAGCTTTGAGATACAATACATAAATACTGGTTGGCGTATCAAAGTAAAACTTTATATTTTATCTAATTGGAGTGTTTACTATTTTGTGTTTACATTAATTTTGTCTCAAAATTTGGATGTTGAGTTATACCATTTTTGGCCACGGCCGTGAAACTATGTGGTGCACAGTGGTTCAGAATCAAAATCCATTGTCCAAAATTCAATAACTGTTGTTCTAGTAAACATTTTTGAGTTCTGTAAAAAAATAAAATTAGACAAGGGCCAAAGGATTATTGTGAGATATTAATATTGAAAAACGGCAATCGAGTACATTTTTACGAATTTGCTCATAATGCGTAAAAAAATTTATATTTTTCGTATTACAGACTTTCACCTATTTCAGATTTTTTAAATTAAAAAAATGCAATTTCTTTTTTCGTCTTTGTCGAACTGTTTCTCATACATTTAAAAGCTTTTGCACAAAATTCATTTTATTAGACATTGTGATTTGTTAACTTTATTATGGCGGCAAATATGTGTTTGTGACAAATATAAATTGTTTGTAATAAATATTTTAAAAAATGTCTTTTTTGAAAAAATGTATTACTTTGGACCAACATTACTTTTTGTCCTTTGAAAGTCTTTGAGGAATAAAATACATATTTATAAAGGTTTAAGGGTTCCCCGTTTTTGCAGGGTAACTTTTGCTTGCGCGAAATTGCTCCCTTGCAAGATAGGATACATTTAGTACAAAAAGTCTTAGTTGCAAAACGCGAATTACTCATTATTCTCATTAACTTTAAAAAGTACGTATTCAGATGAGCTGATTTCCTTTATCATCAACCTAAATTTTATGGCAATCGGAGTTCAATTGCCATTAATACCTGTTTTTACAGACAAATCGAATTACTGCATAAAAACTGCACACATGTAGTATTACAATTCATTCAGGAGTAAACATTGACTATGTTTTACTGTTCGTATACCTGAATATCGAACCTCTGTGTTTTTTAAGTTGTTAGATTTTTTCCCACTTTTGATTATGTTTACACTTAGTAGATTTCAATTTACTATTAATAAGAACTTATTTTAATTATGTACATTACTTATTCAATAGAAATATACTTATGAAACATTTAAGTTGAACTAGTTTTGTATTTCTTGAAAGATGTTATTTAAGTAGTCTTCTCTAGTATTACCATCCTGTAATAGTTGTAATAGTTTCCTCTGCAGATAATTCCAGATATGGCGATTTTCATTGGTGTCGAATACTGAAGAGGAGTGGGCCAGATGTTGCCAAGAGGATATTAAACAAATCTTCGTTCGCACATTCTCTAGTAATATTTCTGGTATTATGCTCTTTGAAATACCAATAATCTTTATTCCTCTTCTCTTAAGCGTCTTCCGAAAGATCCCCCATTGGAAGTAAATTGTTTTGGATAACATATTTACCATGATATAATATTTTGTGAACGGTTGATGGCATATATTTCCATGGATACATCAATATATACAATTCAGCCCTTCCCTTTGCATATTTTCCAAATTTCTCAGCATTTATTTCAATATTGAAATTGATCACATACAGGATTGCTTTGAATCTTAAGATCAATTTTTAATCAACACCTGTCATTTGTGCGGCTATTTCCGGGTTTAAGAAAAACCTCCTTGCTGTATTACCATCATTCGTATTACCATCAATTTGTTTTGGTGTGTTCCATAAAACGAATTCTTCTGTGTAATGGCCATAATCCAAATGTATATGACTCAGTATTGTACGGGGATATTGATACTGAGAGTTCCTCGATTATCTTGCTTAGAGTTGCATTGCACATTTGTATCCGTTAGTGCTTGGGCTACTTTACCATCTATCATCGTGAGCAACAATTGGTAATTTATAGTTATTGTTTGATCGTAAATCACAATTGTTGATGATTGTAAAGATTTGATCTGCTCTTTAACTGCAGCGACTTTTTCTTTATCCCCTTTGCTACGAGCCAAAAGTGTAACACATCGAAGGAGTGACCTAAGACCTAAGATTGACTCCAGATATGGTATGTGGTAATATTTTCTTCCATCTCCGGCTAATTTCGAAGATGGGTCATATTGGTCCACTCCTACTAGTACCTCCCCCACAAAGGGTTCACATTTAGTGAAATATTGATAATGAAATATTGATATTGATAAAGTCTTAAAATTTTGTACAGTGTAATGGTTTGATAATGCCTACAATACAGTGAATAATTGCCATTATACCCACGCTCCTTTTGGTACCTCCCACACAAATGGACCTTTTTACACCAAAAGTTAACAGCTTATAACTTTAATACCAGTGCATATAAATAATGGGTGATCCAAGTAGAGATACTTTTTTCAATAGCCTTTTTTTGACAGATTACGTGTGAGTCATGTCATGTTGTCATGTTATTTTTATCCCCTCGCCTTAGAGAGGAGGGTATATATCATTTGCTACGAACCAAAAGTGTAACACATCGAAGGAGTGACCTAAGACACAACGTATGTTCGGCGGAAATCCGTTTTGGGTCATTTTAAGTCATTTGAGCAATGTCCATCCGCATGTCCGTCTGTCTGTGTGTCTGTCTGCTGGATGGTGCGCACGATAACTCTCGAAAGGAGTATCCGATTGACTTCAAATTTGGTATGCGGTAATATTTTTCTCTATCTCCGGCTTAGTTCGAAGATGGGCCATATTGGTCCACTCCTTCTAGTACCTCCCCCACAAAGGGTTAGCTTTTAGTCAATAATTGATTCTTTAATACCTTCTATACTACTTACTCGAATCATTTGAAATACACATAGTATTAGTTTTTTAGTCGCTAACACGTCAAGAAAAATAGGTGAAGTTGCCACTCCCTTTTTGTTACCTCCCACACAAATGGACCATTTTGCTCCAAAAGTTAACTGCTTGTGGCTCCAGTTCATACAAATACATGCAATTTTGTTTTTATAGTGCGTATTTTCCAGAGAAAACGCCCCTTTTGGTACCTCGCACTCAAATGGCCTTTTTGTGCCAAAAGTTAACAGCTTTTAACTTTAATACCATTGCATACAAATTCTTGAAATTGTGTACAGTGTAACGCTTTTGTAGTATCTAGAGTCCAAAGAAAAATGAGCGTTATAGGCGCGCCCCTTTTGGTACCTCTCACACAAATAGACCATTTTGTACCAAATGTAAACAGCATTTAACTTGAATACCAGTACATACTTTAATGTTATTAAATTAAAATTAAATTGATAATAATTTAATTAAAACAAAAAAAAAATAAATAAAATTACGAATATTTTTTTGGGACTTAAGGTGAGGGGATTCATAAGTCGGTTTACCCGACTGAACTTTCTTACTTGTTGTTAAGTATTGTTTGGTATTTCATCATGGAAAGACTTACGCCTGAACAACGTTTACGCGTGTCATTCGCCAGCTACCAGTCGAAATGCTCGAACGAGTCAGCGAAAATTGGACTCAACGAATGGACCATCTGAGACAAATTTGATAGACATAATCTTCAAAAAATAAATGTCAAAGAATGTTCTTTCAAATGATAATAAACATTCCCCATTCAATTTGAATTTTCTGTGTTTATACCCTACACCACACTGTGGTACTGGGTATTATGACTTTGTGCATTTGTTTGTAACGCCCAAAAAGAGAAGAAATAGAACCATAGTTTATTATACCGATCGCCATATAATCAATTTTTGAGTCGATTTAGCCATGTCCGTCTGTCTGTCTGTCTGTCCGTCTGTCTGTCCGTCTGTCCATGTATTCTTGTAATCAAAGTACAGGTCGCAATTATCGTCCGATCTCGACGAAACTTTACACATACCTTTTGTTTGGCCTAAGGACGATCCCTAATGAATTTGGATAGAATCGGTTCAGATTTCGATATAGCCCCCATATATATGTTAGCCCCGATTTGACATGTAAGTGCTGTAAAAACATTATTTTATAACCGATCAGTATGAAATTCGGCAGAAAGAGGTTGACGTGTAACCACTGTAGAAACTGTATTTTATATCCGATCAGCGCGAATTTAGGCAAAAAGAGTTTTCTTATTACATGAAGGAATACTGCCAAATTCGGAGAAAATCGGTTCAGATTTAGATATAGCCCCCATATACATGTTACCCCCGATTTGATACACAGAGCCGAAAATACAATGATTTTTTTAACCATGTGTTAAATTTTTCATGGTAAATGTTTGATTACGAAGACAAAAATAACCTTATATAAGTTCAAATGTACATGAAAAATGGTTAAGTTAACATTATATATGGTTGGTTTTTTTGAAAGAGAGGCAGAAAAATGTGCGAGATAAACAACAATTCGGCTCTGTTGTGGTCGACGTTTTTCAACTGCTTTGTGTTAGACGAAGTTGAGTATTAAGTTAAACGAAGTTGAAACGAATGCGACTATCGTCATAAGAGAATTTATTTCGCTCATTGAAAACACCACCAAATGCCAGCTTCGGTGCTTGATCGAGTGCGGGAGTTCAGTTGGTGTTGAATAGTCGATTGGACTAGTGCTGTTGTCGGAAGCTGTTGGTATAGAGGTAAGTAGTAAAACATTTTGTAAATAACTACATTCATAAGTATGTATGTACATATGTGTATTTAAAAAGTGAAATAATAAAATATGTGTGTTAAAAATGTTAATAGTGTTTTGTGCCTGTTTAATTATAGTAAAGGCGAATGTAATATTAATATTATTTTTTGTGATTATGCCATTACAATTGTGAAATTCAGTGGTTAAGAGTGGAAAAAAATATGTACACGCTGTCGCATTAACTGAGCATGAAAAAACAACAATGTATGTGCGTAAGTATATGCAGCAGCAAGCAAACATACGGAGAGAAGTGATGTGTACGTGTGGGTATGTGTTCATCTTGTCTTTTCGTTTGAACACTTGTGGCTGCTACGCCGTACATACATACGTTAGTTTTTTTGTTGTGCGATGTTGATACTGTTAAATGTACATACATACATATGTTGTTAGAAGTGCTTTCGTAATACCTACATACATATATATAAACGATGTTTTTGTTTTTTTCTTTTCAGTTGTTTTTTTTCTGTGGCTTGCGGCTGCTTGTGCTGGGAGTCCGGCCTTGAATCTGTTGGTAAGTTGTGCCAATACTAGAAACTGTTGATAAGCTGTATCAATACTATTTGTAGTGTGCGAAGTAATTAAAGGAAAAGTGGTATGCATGCATACATTTGTTTTTTTATACCCTCACTTTAGTAATACGAGGGTATATATCATTTGCAACGGGCCAAAAGTGTAACACATTGAAGGAGTGATCTAAGACGATAAGTATGTTCAGCGCATATTAGTTTTGCGTCATTTTAAGTCGAATGAGATATGTCCGTCCGTCTGTCTGCTGGCTAGTGCGCACGATAACTCTCGAAAAGAGTAACCGATTCACTTCAAATTTGGTATACGGTAATATTTTTTTCTATCTCCGGTTAAGTTCAAAGATGGGCCATATTGGTCCATTCCTTCTGGTACCTCCCACACAAAGGGTTAACATTTAGTGAAATATTGATTCTTTAATAACAACTATACCTTGGTAGGTTTACCCGACTGAAACTTTCTTACTTGTTTTTAATATACAATTCAGTGCACTTCCTTCGAAGAAATTTGACTTGCCCAATCCTTGATTTGTATATCTATTCCGATTATGATTTTGGTGGGACATCGGCTTTCTATCAGATTGCCTTTGTTATTAATCTCCTCTCTCCTATAAGTTCGCCGTAAGATCGGACTAAGCTCAGTACCCCAAACTAAGTGCCTAACCGTCCTGGGCCCTTAATAATCGAAAGATTCAGGGAGTTTACGTGGACGGCACCTTTTGAGCGAGGACTGATCACATGTTGGTCAAGCACAGAAACGTAGGCACTTAACTTATAGTCACAGAGCAGATTTTTCCATCAGATCAGCCCATCGGTAAATGCTTATGCTCTTTGAACTACAGAATTTAGGTAAAAAGTCAAAAGATCTTAGAATTGCACCCTTTTTTACATTTACACTTATATTTTCTAACCTTTTTTTTTTTTCTTTTCAGGTGTTTCTTATACATATATATATTAACATATATTTTGTAAATAAAATAAAAAATAAAAATGCGAAAGTTAAATTTTTCTTGTTTTATTTGATATATTAAAAATTATTGAAACAACTATGTTTCTGGTTACATGAAGTAACCACTAAATAGTTAAATTAACAATAAAAAAGGTTTCAATAACAATCTTCATAGTTAATAATATAAACAATTTCATTGTTAAATTGAACATGCATTGTTTCAATAAATTAACTATGAAATGTTAATATTAACAATTTTCATGGTTAAAAAATTCAAAAATGCATTGTTAAAGTAACAATTATTATTATAATATTAACAATTTTCATGGTTAATAAATTCAACCATGGAATAGTTAAATTAAATATTATTATTGTTAAATACCAGTCAACAAGAAAATGTTCAAATTAACCTTATATAACGTAGACTCCAAATCATGTTTATTTATGGTTAAGTTAACCTAAGGTTAATTAAAATAAGGTTAATTTTTGGCTCAGTGTATGTAAGCGCTGTAAAAACTGTATTTTTTATCCGATCAGTATGAAATTCGGCAGAAAGAGGTTTCCTATTATATGAATGAACGCTTTTAAATTTGGAAGAAATCGGTTCAGATTCAGATATATCCCCCATATATACGTTACCCCCGATTTGACATGTAAGCTCTGTAAAAATTGTTATTTTATATCCGATCAGTGCGAAATTCGGCAGTAAGAGGTTTCTTATTACATGAAGGAATACTGCCAAATTCGGAGAAAATCGTCTCAGATTTCGATATAGCCCCATATATATGTTACCCCCGATTTGACATGTAAGAGCTGTAAAAACTGTATTTTATATCCGATCAGTATGAATTTCGGCAGAAAGAGGTTTCCTATTATATGAATTAACACTTTTAAATTTGGAAGAAATCAGACAAGATTTAGATATAGCCCCCATATATACGTTATCCCCGATTTGACATGTAAACGCTGTAAAAATGTTATTTTATGTCCGATCAGAATTAGATAATATGTTTCTACCCTTATCGCATTGTTAGGGAGGTCTAGGACTTTCTGCCTTTCCTTACTGGTTTGTTCTTTAAAAAAGTAGGGAATCGAAATGGATCACGCTATACTTGAAATTTACCTCCCAAACAAATTGACATTTTTGTACCAAAAATTTTAATAGCTTTTACTTAAATACCATATTTTTTGGGACTCAAGGTGAGGGGATTCACATGTCGGTTTACCCGATTGAACTTTCTTACTTGTTTATTGTTTCCTTTGTCTCCTTTTTGAATTAAAATTGTATTGGCGTGCAGAATTTCGTTGATGCCGGAGTTTTATTTACCCAAATGTCTACTGTTTGTACTTTGCTGGTTGATGGCACTGAATCTTGTAACAGCTTCTTCAATCTCAAAGCTACAAGAGATACCATGAAAAGATCTGAATCCAATATATATCTTCGTGTAAAGCTTTTTCAACTCTTCAAATTCTATAGATTGTAGCAATCTTCGGGATTTGTGGTCAAGCAGAGCTTGAAGTTCCGCGCATGCCGAAATTCCGATTATGGTAATCCAGAAATAATGCAAGTGCTTCTTCTGGTGTGAATTTCCTTTCCTCTTTCCGGGTAGGCGTGCTATTCAGAATCCTTGTTGTTCTTAATGGAGAGGCTCTAATTATTTTTTCTATGATATTTGTCTTTCTATGTACATATCTTTTCTGATTAGACTTGGTGTATAAAAGCCTCTTGGCTATTTTTTTCCGACTTCTTCGTTAATCTCCTTTAGTTTTCGTCGCTTGCATCGTTCGCTCATTTCTTCAAATAATTTCCATCCAATATTTGCGTTGCTCTTATTTGTGTCCCCCAGTTCATATTCAATCGCCTTCTAACCACTGTTTGGAACGTTTATAAAACCTTTATTTAGATCGATTACAAGACTTGTATCTAGTTTTTAAATTAGCTTTCGACTTTTACGTTAATTTAAATCTCTTGATTCAGTTGTTAAAATCATATGCAATTCTATTTCTAATTATATTGAAAATATCGGATATTTCCTGGTTCTTCGTATATGCTTCCAATTATTTATGACTGAACGATTCCATGTTTGGATCAATAATGAAAATAAAACTAAAGTTGCATTGATTTATATTGCGTCCATGTATAATGGAAACCCTCTTTATTGGAAAATTGATTTACGATTCGTAACACGTTAAATGGATTAAATACCACGTAAAAATAGAAACAGAGGTAACCAGTATGGAAAGACAGAAAGTCGGGCGCGGCCGACTATATAATAGCATACACCTCCCCCACAATGAAAAATGGGCAGTGCGATAATAATTTGGAATAATTGCTTTCAGTTAACAAAGTACTTAGCTCCACCTCCTCATCATGGCTTATTCAAAGAGAAGTTGATGATGTTGATCATAATAAACTAAATCTAAAACGATAATCTTAAAATGCGCAGTATTCTTTCATAGATCAAGAATCGGAAGGAACAAATAGATGGGGCTATACATAATCTAAACAGATTTGCATCAACTTGGATCAAAATAATTATTTTTGCCAAATAATATAAAGACTGGACGTAAAATACAGTTTCAATAGCGTTAAATACTGCAAAGGCAGTGACGTAGTTTATATGTGGCTAAATCTAAATCTGAACCGATTAACCCCAATAAGAAGTATTAATTCCTTAATTAAGAAACCTCTCTGCCGAATTTCGTACTTATGGGATATAAAATACAGGTTTTACAGTGCTTACATGTCAAATCGGGTGCAACATATATATGCGGGCTATATCTAAATCTGAACGGATTTTCCCCGAATTTAGCAGTGTTCATTCATGTAATAAGAAAACTCTATCTGCCAAATTTCGTACTGATTTGATATAAAATACAGTTTCTACAGCGTTTACATGTCAAATCGGGGGTAGCATATATATGGGAGGTATATCTAAATCTGAACCGATTATAAAAAAGAATACTGTGCTAAATTTCATCAAAATCAGACCATAAATACGACGTGCACTTTGATTACAAGGATACATCTGCAGACAGTTAAATCGACTCAGGAAGTTATTCCAAGCCGATCGGAATAATAAACGATGGAACAATCTTTCTCCTTCTGGGTGTTACAAACAAATGCAAATAATAAATTCAACAAATGGAAAAACCTTAAACCAGTAAGGAAAGGCTAAAGTCGGGCGGGGCCGACTATATAATACCCTACACCACTCTCGTAATATTGAATAACTCTGATATATAAATTTTGTAATTCATGTATAAATTGTTTACATAAATTTACTTTTGGGACATTTTATACTTAAATAATACCCTGTACCACAGTGTGGTGTAGGGTATAAAAACGATTGGATCTAAAGAGCCAAATCGGACTAAACATTTATATGGGAGCTATAGCTAAATCTTAACCGATTTTCTTCAAATTCGGCAATGTTGGTTCTTGGATCAAGAAACTCTACCATTCTAAATTTCAAAACGATTGGATGTAAAATACAGCTTCTATAGAACTAAAGGGCCAAATCAGACGGAACATATACATATATGGGAGCTATAGCTAAATCTTAACCGATTTTCTTCAAATTCGGTAGTGTTGGTTCATGGATCAAGAAACTCTACCATTCTAAATTTCAAAATGATTGGATGTAAAATACAGCTTCTACAGGACTAAAGAGCAAAATCGGACGAAACATATATATGGGAGCTATAGCTAAATCTTAACCGATTTTCTTCAAATTCGGTAGTGTTTGTTCATGGATCAAGAAACTCTACCATTCTAAATTTCAAAACGATTGGATGTAAAATACAGCTTCTATAGAACTAAAGGGCCAAATCGGACGAAACATATATATGGTAACCGATTTTCTTCAAATTCGGTAGTGTTGGTTCATGGATCAAGAAACTCTACCATTCTAAATTTCAAAACGATTGGATGTTAAGTACAGCTTCTACTGGACTAAAGAGCAAAATCGGACGAAACATATATATGGGAGCTATAGCTAAATCTTAACCGATTTTCTTCAAATTCGGTAGTGTTGGTTCATGGATCAAGAAACTCTACCATTCTAAATTTCAAAACAATTGGATGTAAAATACAGCTTCTATAGGACTAAAGGACCAAATCGGACGAAAGATATATATGGGAGCTATATCTAAGTCTGAACCGATTTCAACCAAATTCAATAGTGATCTTTACAGCTGCGAAATACTCTAAACTGCAAAATTTCAGAACGATCGGAGTGAAATTGCGACCTGTAGTCGACGAACAACTTTACATGGACAGACGGACGGACGGACAGACGGACAGACATGGTTAAATCTACTCAGCTATTGATTCTGAGTCGATCGGTATACTTTAAGGTGGGTCTAGCTGTGTTATTTTCAGGTGTTACAAACATCTGCCATGAAACAAACTTATAATACCCTTTACCACAGTGTGGTGTAGGGTAGAAAAAGTGAAGACGGAATAAGTTCGGTCATGCCGAATGGACCGCATGGGAATGGTTTCGGATACAAATAAACTCATTATACCAAATATCATCCCAATTCGTTGAAATTTGAAGTTTTTGTGGTGTTACGAAGTGAAATCTATAGGAACCTTTGTATGAGGGCTATATCAAAACATGGACCTATGACTTCCGTTGTTCGTGTGAAGAATTACGGGTAAAAAAACACCAGTTACCAATTATCTGCCCGATCAGTTGAAATTTGAGGTCAAATCGGAGAGATGCTATATATGGTGGCTATATCAAAAAATTTACCGATACTCCCCATTTTCAATCCCAACAAACCTGCAGATATAGAAGATATGTACAAAATTTCAGCCACCTGGCTCAAGTATTATAGATTGTAACGCGATTGCAACAGACGGATGGACGGACAGCCGGATATTGCTAAATCGTCTTAGAATTTTACGACGATTAATAATATATATACTGTTTACGACGGCGGGGGCGTAGGGGAGCAAAAGACGAATTTACGTTTACTCCGAGAATGTTAATAAAAAGAGAGTAGGAGAAATAGAAATAAAACACGATGATTAGTTTTTTCTAATAATAATAGGCAAGGTGCCTGTAGTTTATTGTTGTTTTTGCTGCTAATTGTGTGGTAACGAAGTTTTACCTTAAATATATTTGTACAGCAAGATGTACTTATTCGAGCGACGGTCCAAGATGGAGAGAGATGGCGGAGCAAGAGTCAAGAACACGAAAACGAATCGTTACTCGTTAAAATCTGCAAAGCTAATAGTACAAGGATGTAGTAATGAGGAGTAGGCAGATTTTAACGAGTATGTATGCCCGATAAATTGGCCAATATATGCACCGAAAGAAATCAATGACATAAACGAAATTCAAGGAAACATTCTAACTTAAACATATACTTTATGGGGTCTCAGATCAATGTTTAGTGGTGTTACAAACGTGGTGACAAAATGAATCAGCCCAATTCGTTCAAATTTTAGGTTTTTGTGGCGTTACGAAGTGAAATCTAAATACTTTTTATGGGGGCTATATAAAAACATGGCCCTATGACTACCGTTGTTCGTATGGCGAATTCCGGTTATAAATAAACACTAGTTACCAATTTTCTGCCCGATCAGTTGAAATTTGAGGTCTCTGTGGCGTTAAGAAGTCAAATCGGAGAGATGCTATAATTGGGGGCTATATAAAAAAATTTACCGATAGTGCGCATTTTCAATCACAACATGCCTGCAGTTATTAGAAGTATATGTACCAAATTTCAGCCAATTAGCTCAAGTATTATAGATTGTAGCGTGATTACAACATTTCACGACGATTAATAATAAATATAGGGAAAAACACGTTAAAAGGCCCACTTTTTTCAATTTTATTCCGATCCCGTCAAAACTTGGTGGGGTTGGATAAGTACTATGGGTGCCAAAAATACAGCTTCCTAGCTTGATAGGTTACGAAGATATAGGGTGTCAAAATTTGAAATGTTGACCCTTATATCTACTGACTACGTGGACCGAGTTGAATGAACCATGGCTTATACTCGTATGAGCTATTTAGAAACGCACAAAATGTACATTGATAACTGTTTCCAAATATTTAATTTTCACACTATTTTCTCGCAAGTTATGTTTTAGTCGCGATTTTAATTGTGTTCCGCGGATGGGATTCTATATCTTTGAACTACAAAAACGAAGCCCATTTTGTTTACAACATTAATATGAATTTTCGTAATGGGATGACAATTACAACAAAAGCTGTGGAAATTTTAAATGTAAAACCTACTAATGATTTCTTTCGTATTATAAAGCGAGTTTACTTTAATATGTGGACAAGAAACGTGATTAATAAAACGTAATGATGGCATTCTATAGCCAGGTCTACCAGAATAACAAAAAAAGTGGCTTACAATATTGCACTGGTCAAATCGAATCCTAGCGAGCAGATATAGGACACGATCTCTGAATCTGAATATAAAATAAACAAGTAAAAGCGTTAAGTTCGGCCATGCCGAATCTTATATACCCTCCACCATGGATAGCATGCGACCTCACAAAATAACTCAAACCCAAAGAAAATAACACCGAAAACACAATAGACGGACATGGCTAAATCGTCTTAGAATTTTACGACGATTAAGAATATATATACTTTATGGGGTCTCAGATCAATATTTAGAGGTGTTACAAACGGTGTGACAAAATGAATATACCCTCCATCCTATGGTGGAGGGTATAAAAATGCAATATATATTCGCGTTTTTGAGATATGGTATTAATTATGTGATAAAAATGCTGGCAGAATAAAATCGCGACAGACGCACTTTTATCGAAAAAATTCAGGTTTCGCAAAATAATCACTTTTATATTAACACGAGTATTTAAAAACTATAATAATCGTAAGTCATCTTCGCGATATCACCCGGGAAACCTAGTCGGAGAAATCTTTTTTTTAATAAAACTACAATTGGAAAAATAAAAAATATTTAAAATATAATATCTACGAGAAGGTGTAAGATTTTGACCCTTTATAAAATAAACGTTTAATTCGTTTGATAAACGTTTTAATAGGAAAGTAATTATTTTGCGAAACCTGAAATTTTTTTTTGGTAAAATAGCGTCCGTCGCGATTCTATTTTCAAAAAAGCGTAAAAGTAGCATTTTTATCACATAATTACTACCAAATCTCAAAACGCGAACATATATTGCAATTTTGATTTTATATTCGCATTTAGTATATCAAAATCCTTGCAGATCTGTTCCGATATCTGCTCGCTAGGATTCGATTTGACCAGTGCAATATTGTAGGCCAGCGTAAAAGTGCAACGTCGATTTTTTTGAAATAAATTTTTTTGTTGTTGTGGTACATCTGGCTTTAAAATGCCACCATTACATTTTATTAATCATGTTTCTGTTCCACATCTTAAAGTAAACGCACTTTATAATGCGAAAGAAATCATAACAAGTGAAAGCGTTAAGTTCGGCCTGTTTGAATCTTATATACCCTCCATGGATAGCATGTGAATCGTTTCGGGCACAAATAAAGTCATATTACAAAATTTCAGCCCGATTCGTTGAAATTTGTGGTTTTTGTTGAGTTAAGAAGTAAAATCTAGAGGGACCTATGTATGGGGGCTATATCAAAGCATGGACCTATGGCTACCGTTGTTCGTGTGAGGGTGCGGTATAAATTAACCCCAGTAACCAATTTTCAGCCCGATCAGTTGACATTTGTGGTCTCTATGGCGTTAAGAAGTCAAATCGGACAGATGCTGTACATGGGGGCTATATCAAAATGTGGATATAGCCCGATATAGCCCATTCTCAGTCACAAGTTACCTGCAGGTATAATAAGTATCTGTACCAAATTTCAGCCACCTAGCTATGTATTATAGATTGTAGGGTGATTACAACAGACGGACATGGCTAAATCGTCTTAGAATTTTAAGACGATTAAGAATATATATACTTTATGTGGTCTCAGATCTTTATTTAGGGATGTTAGACCCCCCATCCTATGGTGGAGGGTATACAAATGTGGTAAATGAGAGATGAGAACAGTAGGAATCACAATAAGTAAGATGCTATATGTATATTGGGCCTATATCGAAATATCATTTCCACAGTTTCGTTTCGACAGTGATCGCGACAACACGTACTCTGCGCTAAACAATTATTTCGTTTTCTTTCAAAACAACATTACAACAACAACATTGTCAATACGTTTTAAAATTGTGTGACAAACAAGCGTATTAGCGACAAAAAACGGTTCAGTGAACGAACATTAAGTGCGTGTGCACGCAAGTACACACACTTGATACACAAATATCGTTTCATACATAGCAAAAATATTTGCATTGTTAGTATGTTAAACAATAGTGTACATACATTTAAGTGAAGAAAGCACTACTGATGATGACGACGACAACTGGCAGCATGTATCAACGAAGAGGAAACATACAAGTACACCTACTTACTGGCCCAGCGATCCCGCTAAAATCCCCGATTTACTCGATTTTGTTGTGTTTTCCGGTATTTTCAACACATGTTTCGACACCACAGGCAGCGATGATCTCAGCTCGGATCATAGTCCCATTATAATTAACTACAAAACCACCCATAGCCTAAGAAACAAATCACTAAGATTATTTTCGCCTCAACCTGATATTAATTGTTTCAAAAATTTCATCGATTATAATTTGAGTCTAAATATTCAAATAAAAACTAGTGTTGAATTGGATGATGCTGTTGAGTCTTTTACAAGTTTAATTCACGAAGCAGCATTTAGAGCTACACCGGAAGAAAGGGTAGTCACTTCGAGTATTAAGGTAACGATGGACGTTAAAAATTTCATAAAAATTAAACGTCGCCTAAGAAAAATATGGCAAAGAACAGGGCAACCTCTACACAAAACAAATTTTAACCGAGCATCGAGAAATCTCGACCAACGTCTTAAGGAAATCAACAATGAATATATGGGCAATTATTTGAGTAATCTGAGCCCAACAGGAAAAAACGATCATAACTTGTGGAATGCAACAAAGTACATCAAGAGACCTCAAAAAAGGAATATTCCAATTAAGGATTCGGCTGGATCTTGGTGCAGATCGGATAAAAGTAAGGTTGAAGCTTTTAAATTATTCTTGGAAGATACATTCTCCCCGTTTTCGACTTGTTCTATTTCTGATGAGAAAGAAATAATTGATTTTCTTGATGTTGCATGTCAGATGTCAAAACCAATTAAGCCATTCAGAGTTCGTGAGATAAAAAAAGAATTGAAGTTGATGAACTGCAAGAAATCGCCTGGGTACGATAACATCGACGCGAAAGTATTAAAATGTTTACCTGAGAAAGCAATAATATACATCACAGTTCTTTTCAATACAATATTATGATTTTCTTACTTTTCCACTCAGTAGAAATACGCCAAAATAATCATGGTGTTAAAACCTAACAAGCCCGAGAATGAGATTTCTTCTTACAGGCCAATTAGCGTATTACCAATACTTTCAAAATTGTTTGAAAGATTATTTCAGAAAAGACTTTTCCCTATACTTGAATCTTTAAATGCACTGCCAGAGCATCAGTTTGGATTTCGACATAGCCACGGAACACTGGGGCAATGCCACAGGGTTATAAAAGTGATAAGAGAGACGTTAGAAAATAAGCGTTATTGCTGTGGTGTGTTCCTAGATATCAAACAGGCATTTGACAGAGTGTGGCATGAGGGACTACTATACAAATTGAAATAAATACTTCCAGCCCCTTACTATTTGATTATTAAATCTTATCTTCAAGATAGAAGATTTTATGTAAATTTAAATGATGAAATTTCTAATATTGGAGTAATAAAGTCTGGTGTCCCACAAGGAAGCGTTTTGGGCCCAGTACTATATACATTATTTACATCCGATGTGCCAACAGGAAGTGACGTAACAATTGCCACATACGCAGACGATACTGCGATTTTAGCATCGAGTATATCCGATACTGAGGCATCCGATTTGGTACAAAGTCATCTTTATAGGATGCAGAGTTGGTTAAAAAAGTGGAATATAAAAGTCAATGCCAATAAATCCACACATGTTACATATAGTCTCAGGAAAAATGATTGTCCTCCTGTGTTTTTAGATGGAGTTTCAATACCGAAATCTGAAAGCGTTAGATATTTGGGACTTCAGATAGATCGACGTTTGACATGGAAAGAACATATTAAAAACAAGCGTAAACAACTGGACCTGAAGACTAAAAAATTATTTTGGATGCTTGGATGTAAATCAAAAATTTCTTTAGAAAACAAAATACTGATTTACAAAACAGTTCTAAAACCTGTATGGACATATGGCATCCAACTTTGGGGAACAGAGCGTAATTCGAACATTGAAATATTGCAGAGGTATCAGACTAAAACCCTAAGATTATTGGTCAATGCTCCTTGGTTCGTTAACACTAAAAACATACACAACGATCTAAAGATTCCTACAATAAGAGAAGAAATCAAGAGGTATTCTACTAACTACCTCAACAGACTTAGTACACATCCAAATGTATTAGCGATAACTTTATTAGATGATAGTGATGAAACAAGAATACTCAAACGAACCCACATTCTTGATCTCCCTTTTAGATAAATTCAAATGTAATTTTATTTATTTGTTTAATTTAATCTAAGAATGTATCAACTTCGATCTTGTTTAAGCTCAATTGAACTTAAACTCCCTGTCATTATTAAAATAATTATTAAATTTGCTTCATATTTATATTGTAAATAGATTGCAAATAAAGAAATAATACAAAAAAAATATCGGAATTTGTACAGATATTGCCCATTTTCAATCCAAAGTTACCTGCAGCTATATCAAATTTTAGCCACTTAGCTCAAGTATCATAGATTGTAGCGTGATTACAACAGACGGACGGACAGACAGACGGACATGGCTAAATCGTCTTAGAATTTTAAGACGATTAAGAATATATATACTTTATGGGGTCTCAGATCAATATTTAGAGGTGCTACAAACGGAGTGACAAAATGAATATACCCCCCATTCTATGGTGGATAGCATGTGACCTCAAAAAATAACTCAAACATAAAGGCCCTTATTCATAAAAAGTTAAAGAAGGTTTGAGGAACGCTTTAGCAGTGTTAAAGCGTTCTTCAAACCTTCATTAAATTGTTATGAATAAGGGCCAAAGAAAATAACACCGAAAACACAAATAAATATAGTAGATGAGAACAGTAGGAATCACAACAAGTTAGATGCTATATGTATATGGGACCTATATCTAAATATGGACCGATAGCGCCCATTTTCAATTCCAAGTAACCTGCAGCTAGAAGAAGTATCTAGCGCCCGGACAGACGGACATGGCTAAATCGTCCTAGAATTTTAAGACGACTAAGAATATATATACTTTATGGGGTCTCAGATCAATATTTGGAGGTGTTACAAACGGAGTGACAAAATGAATATGAAGATTAAATATTTGCAAGCAATTCGGCGGCCGGAAGTTGGGCCCCAAGAAAATACACCCCAAATTGAAAATGAAAGTGCGGCCCAAATTTGGGGTCTATTTTCGTTACAAAAACTGATTTAGGAAATTACACCCCAATCAATAAAACAACATGAAATGTACATAAACCCCAAAAAACTAAGAAATTTTCTCTTCGTAAATCTGGGGTGTACGTAATAATACACGTATACGAACCTATTTTCTAATTATAAATCTTTCCCAGCGCGGTCGGCCTCGGTCTCTATTTAAGTCTTTCTCCTATGGACAGGATCAAAAGTTGGCAACGTGGAGCAAATCTTTTATGCGTAGCCTCTCCTGTTTCTAAATTTATAGATGAAAATAAGCCCCAAAAACAGACAAGAAATGAAATGATTGGGGACCCCTATTCATGAAATATTGGGGTGTATTTTCCTGGGGCCCAATTTCATTCCGCAAAGCAATTACACTACGCAACAAAAAAATTTTTAGTTTCCTAGACTAGAATCGTCGAAGGTACCCTTAGTATTTGCACTATAATTTTTGGAGTATATGCCCAATCAGGTCGTTGGAAATATCTCTTTCACTTAAAAACTGTGTTTTAGTAACAGTCATTAAACAAATTGGAAAAAGTAGATTTTTTCAAAAAAAATAAAAATTTCCTGGGACGAAAAAAACATAAAAAATCGAAAAAAATATTTTATTCAATTTTTTAATCCTAGCGAAGAAAATAATGCCTATTTGAAAAAAATCTATGGATAAATGTAGAAATTATAGCCTTTTTGGTAGAGGTAAGAGAATTTCAAAAAATCTTTTTTTTTAATTTCTGTTTAAATAGCGATTTTATTTGTTACTTTTATTTATATTATGTGCATATGAGTTTATTTACATGTACAAGTTTCATTAGAAGTAATTGTGAGTTCTTTGTTGACGTTTGTAGATTTCGGAATCGGTTTCTCTAATGAGGCCAAGATTCTCGGGGAAAAAGTTTAAATGAGAATGCAAGAAATGAATTTTGAGGAACATATTTACATGTTGGAATACATAAAGCGAAAAAAAAGTTAGAAGAATACATACATATGTGTTATATACATAAATATAGGAAAATATATTTCTTACCAATTTTTTCATAATTTTTTAACAAATCATTAATCATTGTTTCATATTGCGGGCTTTTATTGGATCCAAGGAAATTTTAAACTACAAGCTTAAACGACCTCCACGCTGCAATTTCATCCGACGTCAAATATGATTCTAAATGTGCATCTTTCATCAGTTTCCTTATTTCATCATCAAAAACGCCTTCTTCGATTTTTTGAAAAGAACGACTTTTAAATAAACTTTTTAAATATGAGAGTGAATTGCCATCTTTCCTTAAGGCTTTTACAAAATTTTTAAAGAGCCTCAGCTTAATATACATTTGTGGCAAAATAATGTTTTCTTTTTTGGACGAGAGTTGTGTATTTTATGTTGTTTTTACCCAATGTAATGTGACCATTTTTTTCTTCTGTAATGGTCTTCGCGAGCTCGGCTATCCCAGAGGCATAAAAAAAGCAATATTTTGTATATCCTCCTTGCATTCCACATAACATCCCATTTACTTTTAAATCGCAACAAATTTTCCAGTCATGTTGTTCATATTTTATGTATTTTATCAATTTAGCCATTGTTTCGTAAGATTCCTTAGTGTTGACGGCATGAGCAATGGGAATCGACGGTTTCCGATTTCCGTTGTGCAAAAGTACTGCTTTCAAACTTTCTTTACTGCTGTCAACAAATAACCGCCATTCTTTTGAATTGTATGTTTGATTAAGTTCCTCGAACAATCCGGGAATGTCCTTGCAAAATCATATGTTATCCACAGTTGTATAAAATTGTTTGTAAAGCTGAGTATAGACGATTGCCAGATCGGCAAACGTTATCAACCCTGTTAAAGTGCTGCAAATATACGGACAATGACAGATTGTTAGGCAAAGGTGAATTGACAGTTCAGACGATTGAAAGAAAACATTACAATTTTATATATTTACAATATATTTTGTAAATATGTATATGCAGGATTGCCAATAAAAATACTTTATAGACAGTGTTGCAAATAAAATGATTTTCTGGCAATGGCGCCGTTGTCACATGCATAAACTTCGAACATATAACAATCAGCAAATTATCTCGCAATGACTTTTCTGCAAACGTTGCAAAACAAAAATTGTATGTTCACACGGTTGTAAATTCACAGGGTTGCATTTTTCCGCCATTTTTCTGGCAATGTTGTCCGATCTGCAAATCGTCTGTACTTACGTTAAGGTATCGTGATATACCTATAATATGATATGCTAACATCTGGGGCCAAAATATTGTACTGTTTCATCCGAGATGCAAGTAGTTCTTATCTTTGGTCAGTTCCAAATCTCTCACTAGATCATTGAGTTTAAACTGTGTTAAAAGCGATGACTTATGACTCAAACTTGAATCGCTCAGAGTTGAGTACTCAGTTGAACTTGATGATGTTTCCGTAATTAGGCTGTTAGCTATACTTGGACACTTGGGAATTGGTGTTGTTTCCGAATGTGCAACTGGCAAAGTGACAGATTTTACTTCAGCGTAATTCCAGCGAATGCTCCTTCCTACTCCAATCTGTTTACATAGACAAAAATAGCAGTCCGTATCGTGAATGAACGGTTGTCTCCAAATCATTGGCATTCTAAATTGCACGTGATGTCTAAAATTAAAACGTTTTATTCCACAAAACATTGTAATACATTAATTGTAAAGTACTTACCGCATGTTTCCACTACTCCATCGAGTAAGATTTACATGGCACGAATTACACAAAATACTAGGTGTCCACGGTTCGTTCATATTTTCAACTCGTATACCAAAATATTGCACATATATTTCTTCTATTATTTTACTAAACTCACATCGATTTTTATACCCTCACTTTAGTGTGACGAGGGTATATATCATTTGCTACGAAAAAAGTGTAACACATCGAAGGAGTGATCTAAGACCCTAAGTATGTTCGGCGGATATTCGTTTTGGGTCATTTTAAGACGAATGAGCAATGTCCGTCCGTCTGTCTGTCTGTCTATCTGTCTGCTGGCTGGTGCGCACGATAACTCTCGAAAGGAGTAACCGATTGACTTCAAATTTGGTACGTGGTAATATTTTTTTCTATCTCCGGCTAAGTTCGAAGATGGGCCATATTGGTCCACTCCTTCTAGTACCTCCCCCACAAAGTGTTAAAATGTTGTGAAATATTGAATCTTTAATAACTGCTATACTACTTATTAGAATCTTCTGCAATTCCACACATAGCATTAGTTTATTAGTCGCTATCAACTCGAGAAAAATGGGCCATGTTGCTATAAAAAAACTTGAAATTTTGTGCAGTATTATACTTTTATATTGCCTACAGTCAAGGGAAAAATTGGCGTTGTTGCCACCCCCTTTTTGGTACCTCCCACACAAAGGTACCTTTTTGCACCAAAAGTTGACAGCTTATAACATTAAAACCAGTGTATGAAAATACTTGAAATTTTGTACAGTGTAATGTTTTTATAGTGTCTATAGCCCTGTGAAAAATGGGCGTTATCGCCACGCCCCTTTTTGTACCTCCCACACAAAATGCCCAAATCATACCACAATTTAATATCTCATAACGTTTTTACCAGTGCACATAAATGCTTATAATTCGGCACAGTGCAATGAATTTAAAGTATCTAATGTTCAGCGAAAAATAGGTGTATTTTATAAACCCCTTCTGGTACCTCCCACACAAATTTACAGAATAATTCGAGTAATATTCAATATTACATTACTCACAAAGTGAGGGTATACCTTAGTCGGTTTACTCGACTGAAACTTTCTTACTTGTTTTAATTACATATTTTCCCCAGATGTAGCAGAAATCGGGATCAATTACACATTGAAAAGTTCTTTGCCTTTTACTCATACATCGAAATATAACTTTATAATATTTTTCAGAACATCGACTTATCTCTTTAAGGCGCTGAATTACGCTAATTTATTAATAAGTAATTTCATTCATAAATTCCGGGGTTAAGGTACATAAGTTGCAGTACCTGTAGATGACATATAGTTTGCTTCGAACGTAGAAACCCAATACATATAATTTTACTACCTGTATATACTACTGGGATGTCCATGCCCCTAAAAGGCGCAACTGAACGGAAATCTCATAAATAAAAAAACACAAATATTGTTGAATGACCCTCTATCTGAGCGGATCTCATCCAATATAGCTCGTACATTGCATATCATGTTTTTTTGGAGGGTTACGAACCGCCATAAAACCTCGTCCTCTCTTTTATTTTATAATGTCTGACATCAATCCTCATAAAATAAAATCCAAGTGCAATGTCTCTTATATGTCTCTCTCACATATGGCAAATTCAATATAAGTAAAAACATCATTTAAAAACGAAAAAATATGAAAGAAGATTTTTTTGAATTTCCTTAACATTTACAAAATGGCTCATAACTTTTACATCTATCCATAGATTTTTTCAAATAGACAGTGCTTTCTTCGTTAGCATGCTGGCTTTTTAAAATGTGATAAAATATTTTTTTTTTCGATTTTTTACGTTTTTTTTTGTACCAGGAAAAAGTGTTTTTTTAAAAAAAATATAATTTTTTTCTCATATTTTTGACGACTGTTACTAAACCAAAGATTCTACGTGAAAGCAATATTTGCGGCATATGTAGCCCTCACAATTCCCTTTAAATTGAGGCATAACGGCTCAATCAGGCTTATGGTCCAAATACTGAATGTACTTTCCATGAAAGCTGGAATTAAAAAAAAAAACATTTAAAAAAAATTTGCCGTAAAATTTTTTTTTTATATTTTTTTCGTGTTTGTGACACCTAATTACACCAGAAACTGTTATCCACATCCCTTGGACAAAAACTTTGTTGCATAGTGTTATCAATGTACATTTTGTGCATTTCAAAATAGCTGTCATATAAGCCACGGTTCACTCAAATACGTCCACGTAGCCAGAGGATACAATAGTCAAAAACTTTCACACCCTGTATCTTCACACAAGTTTTGACGCGCTCGGACTACAATTTAAAAAAATGGGTCTTTTGGTGTGTTTTTCCTCATATACTTTATGGGGTCTCAGATCAATATTTAGTGGAGTAACAAAGGGAGTGACAAAATGAATATACCTCCCATCCTATGGTGGAGGGTATAAAAATACAGCAAGTGTGCCCGAACATGAGTGTCACTAAGGTGAATTTATTACACCTTCCAGTATAGCATGGGAGTATATTCATTTTATCACGCCGTTTGTAACCCCTCTAAATATTAATCTGTGACCCCATAAACTATATACCTTCTTAATCATCGTAAAATTCTAAAATAGATACCACATTTTTAAAGCAATTTAGCAGAAACTGTGCAGTTTGTATTCTAGCTCTATAATAGAGCTAGGTTGATTAAATTTGGTAGAAATATTTCTTATAGCTGCAGGTTGTTTGGGATTGCAAATGGGCCATATCGGTCAATGTTTTCTTATTTAAGTATACAGCGATTGATTTAAGAATTTTATCGGATTAATTTGAGTGCGAAACGAACTTCAATGAAGACATTTTTGATTGAATTAAGCCTGCCCAATACTTGATTTAAGTCTGATAATACTTGATTTAAGCCTGATCAGTTCTTGATTTAATCCTAACCAATGCTTGATGTAAGCCAGATCAGTTCATGATTTAAGCCTGGTCATACTAGATTTATTGTGCTTTCTTTCGTTTTATCCTTACCTTTTACATTAATTTTACAATTTTTGCCACTGTATTGCAAAGAATGCAATTTTTTAAAATGGTATGTCAAAATACAATTGCTTGACAGCAAAAGTAAAAGTTTTGCTGCATTTATTCGATTTAAATATGAAACATATAAGGAATAGCATCAACGAAACGAATAAGAATTATTAACAACTTCAAAAAACAAAAATCATAAAAAATCACGCAAGTAATGTATTTGCAAACACTGCTTGAACGAGAAACGAATTGGATATGATCCGCACAAATGTTTATACATATACATCTCGACAATTTATATGCATGTGTGTTTGATGTTGCGTCAGCCAAAATCAAGCACTTGCATGAGAGTGGTTGAGAGGGTAATTTTATTGTGCTCTATAATGGTTTTGTCTCTCAGAGATTAAAGTAAGCTTTTTTTCTTACTTTAAGTCATATTAGGCTTAATTTTCCTTTTCAAGAAATGTTTACTTGATTTCAAGCATTAAATGCTTATTGTAAGCCTTTCGGCGCTTGATTTTTTCAATTTAAGCCGATTTATACTTGTTTTAAGAAAAACTTAGTACGAACGTACTTAAATTTTTAAGTACGATTTCGGCTTAAACTAAGAATTTTTTACTTGAATTTAGTATGGCATTTTTCTTTCTGTGTACGTATTTAAGCCATAAATACCATATTTTCTGAGCATTTTAACTGAATTTTTGTAGTTTGTATTTACATAATTAAGACAAGAATTCATCAGTTATCAGTTCATATTTTGTTATAGTCCACTTATAGATGTTGCTCCCAAAAACGCTTATTTAAGCAAAAATTTAGCTGAAACTTTGCAGTTTATATTCTATTTTGGTAAGAATTCATCTCAATAAAATTTATACAAATAAAATTTTATTTTGTTGTAGTCGTGTAGATTTAGCTCTTAAAAAGCTAGTTTTAGCCATAAATATCACATTTTTCAGTTGCAGAGTTTTGCTAAAGAATTTGCGGCCTAAAAATAGCAGCGTTCGTTTTTTTTTTTAATAATTTACTTAAACCAAAAGGATCCTTTCATGATTAGCTCCATATCCAAAGATTTTCCAGTAAAAAACTTGAACGCAATCCATGGTGAAGGGTATCTAAGATTCGGCATGGTCGAACTTAACGCTTTTACTTGTTAGGTATACGAACAGTAAAACATATTCAATGTTTACTCATGAATGAATTGTAATACTACCTGTGTGCAGTTTTGTCTGCAAAATCATGTATTATTAGAATTTTGGGCATAGTAATGGTAAATTAACTCCGATTGGCATACAATTTAGCTACGTACCTACTTTTTAAAAGTTTATGAAAAAAATGAGAAATTCGCGTTTTTAGTTCCAAAATAATCAGACTTTTTGTACAAAAAGTCCTTTCAAGGGTGCAATTTCGTGCAGGCAAAAGTTACACCGCTAAAACGGGAAACCCTTAAACCTTTCTAAATATGTATTGTATTCCTTAAAGGCTTTCAAAGGAAAAAAGTTATGTTGGTCCAACATTTTTTCAAAAAGGGCATTTTATAAAATATTTATTACAAACAAGCAATATTTGGCACAAACACGCTACAACAACGTTAAAAAATCACAATTGCTATTAAAAAAATTTGAGTGCAAAAGCTTGTAATGTATGAGAAAACAGTTCGACAAAAACGAAAAAAAAAGAAATTGCGTTTCTTTCAAAATCTGAAAAAGCTAATACGAAAAAAAGTAATACGAAAAAAATATTTTTTTTGCGCATTATAAGCAAATAAGTAGCAAGTAAAAGTGTTAAGTTCGGCCATGCCGAATCTTATATACCCTCCACCATGGATAGCATGTGACCTCACAAAATAACTCAAACCTAAAGAAAATAACACCGAAAAACACAAAAAACAAGTAAGAACGTTTCAGTCGGGTAAACCGACTAAGGTATACCCTCACTTTGTGAGTAATGTAATATGGAATATTAAACGAATTATTCTGTCAATTTGTATGGGAGGTACCAGAATGTTTTTAACAAATACATACACCTATTTTTCTCTGAATAGTAGATTCTTTAAATACATTGCACTGCGCCGTTTTTTTTATAAGCGTTTTTTGCACTGGTATATTAACGTTATGAGATATTAAATTTGGTATGATTTGGCCATTTTGTGTGGGAGGTACAAAAAGGGGCGTGGTGATAACGGCCATTTTTTACAGGGCTATAGGGACTTCAAAAGCGTTACACTGTGCAAAATGTTGTTGCATTTTCGTGCATTGGTACTCATGCTGTGAGCTCTTAACTTTTTGTGCAAAATTGTACCTTTGTGTGGGAGGTACAAAAAGGGGTGTGGCAATAGCGCCCATTTTTCACAGTGCAAAAGACACTATAAAAGCATTACACTGTACAAAATTTCAAGTGCTTTTATACACTGGTATTAATGTTATAAGCTGTTATCTTTTGGTGCAAAATGGTACCTTTGTGTAAGAGGTACCAAAAGGGGCGTGAATATGACACCCATTTTTCACTGGACTGTAGGCACTATGAAAGCATTACACTGTACAAAATTTCAAGTATTTTTATGCACTGGTGTTAATGTTATAAGCTGTTAACTTTTGGTGCAAAATGGTGCATTTGTGTGGGAGGTACCAAAAGGGGCGTAGCGACATGGCCCATTTTTCTCGAGTTGATAGCGACTAATAAACTAATGCCAGAAATGGCCAGTTATCGACCCTAGTCCCTGTGTACGCAATACATAATACTCCCCACACCTCACTAACGAAACCTAAATCCCGAAGTCAGTATTCGTGTTTCCGAATACCAATCTACAAGATCCCCCCATCAGACACGGCCTCTTATGGCCCCACTCCCTGTCTGCGCAATACATAATGACCTCATTACCTCACTACCATAACCTAAATCGAGTAGTTAGTATCCGTAGTTCCCGGAATACAATATACAGGATCCCCCATCAGAAATGGCCAGTTACCACCCCTAGTCCCTGTGTTCGCAATACATAATACTCCCCACACCTCACTAATGAAACCTAAATCCCGTAGTCAGTATCCGTGTTTTCCGAATACCAATCTACAAGATCCTCCCATTAGACACGCCCACTTATGGACCCTAATCTCTGTCTGCGCAATACATAATGTCCTCATCACCTCACTAACAAAACCTAAATCGAGTAGTTAGTATCCGTAGTTCCCGGAATACCAATCTACAGGATCCTCCCATCAGAAATGACCAATTATCGACCCTAGTCCCTGTGTACGCAATACATAGTACTCCCCACACCTCACTAACGAAACCTAAATCCCGTAGTCAGTATTTGTGTCCCCCGAATACTAATCTACAGGATCCTCCCATCAGATGGACCCTAAACCCTGTGTGCGCGATACATAATACTCTAATTATCCCATTAACGAAACCTAAATCCTGTTGTCAGTACCCGCGATCCCATGAATGTCATTCCAACAAAACTAATCATCGCATTAAATTCAAGGGATACAAATAAAAACCACCTTGCAAATTTCCATATCTACATCGGACAAAGGGAAGAATTCACAGGTAGGGAAATCCAGAATAATGCAAGGTAACAAAAAGGTCGTTAATGAGGTATCCAAGCCATTGGAGTATATTAACTATGTGGGTGAAAAGATCATATCCAATCTCATATTCAGTCGGATCGCTTAAGCGATCCGACTGTAGTAGAACTGTAGACTGAAGTAAGAATTGTAGTAATTACTACAATTCTTACCGACTTCGGACAGAATTCAGTTGACACGTCTGAGTGAATTTTGTATTTTTTGTTCCTACGTGTCGGTACGAAATTAGAACAATATCTGATGTCGTTTTTTTAAGAATTTTGTGTGATACCGTTACTTGTGTGTTTGCTTTGTTGCTTTGTTATTTATTTTTTGGTTTTTGTACCGTTTGTTCTCATTCCCAGCAAAATCTTGGTAAGTACTTGTCATTATTCCCTGCATTACCAAATAATGACATCTGATCATTCGCTGCATTACTTTCGGCATTTATTGTCTTACCAATAATAACAGAAATAAGTGATTTTTTTGTTATCAAAATTATTTAGGCACTTTTTAATATAATGCAATTTTGGCTATATGTGGGTTATTATACAATAATTATTTATTTTTCAACATGTTTTCAAATAATACGAGCAGATTTGAATGAAAATACTATAAATATTTACGTATATCGTATACTACTTATTTTATAACTTATTAGTAATGCATTATTCAAGTAATTAAAATCGAGAAAATATAAGCACATATTTATGTGGTATGCCTATGATACAAATAAGTATTTATTATGCTACTTTATAGTAAGCTTTTGGGAAGTACTTTCCTCCAATGACATCCCCATGTTAAAATAATGAGAAAAATGGCTAAATAATAAGTACTTACCATTATCGAACTTTGTTTACTCGTCGGATTATTTGGTAATGAACAATTTTGCTGAGTTATTGTTAGTTTTACAATTATTTCGTGATGTCAAGATCAATTATTAACAAATATTTTGTAAAAGACCAACACTGCAGTGAACAAGTTTTCTTTGTACGACTCCTCAAAGGTAATATTATTTATTTGCCACGTTAATTTGGTTATGAATTTTTGTATTATTATAGATTTGGCAGTGGGAAATATAAATAAGAGAAGACGAGACACGAGTGCATAAATTCATTTTTCTTGAAAGCATTGCATTTTTTGAAAATATTATTTTTTATTTTAACTGAAGTTAGGAAAGTAATAAAATAACAACAAAAAATACTCAAACACTTAATTCAGTTTAAGTAATAATTATATTTGGTCAGAATTTAACCCGTCCATATGTTAAGAATTCGGTCCGATTCGTCGGCTAAAACATCTGAATTTTATATGAGATTCGTTCAGCAATCGGACCGATTCGACGGCCAAAACATCGGAATTTTGTATGACATTTGGCAATAATTCGGTCCGAATTCGCACGACGCGTAAGATTTCCCTTCAGAATTTAAGATCAGCTGTGGTATATTAAAGTGGGTCGTAACTCTTATTTATTAAAGTGGATCGAAATATTTTTTAATTTTTTGTGAATAAATAAAAAAAATTGCTGTGTCTGCAATTCAGGCCTACGGCTTACAACCAAATATAATTTATTCGTCGTTAATTTTTATTTTCCTCTGGCGTCAAGTGATTACGTGTTTTCTTGTAAATTTATTTGTATTTTTCGATACGTTTTTAATAAGAGGTCTTTATTTTTAAATTTAATTGGACATTTTCGTGTACATTTTTCTGAGTTATTCGAAATTTTCTCACTTTTCTCCTTTAGTTTTTACACTTTCAGTACTTTTCGGTACATTTTATCACCAAATTCGAGAGTTTTCAGTCAGTTTCGTTGACTTTTCTAATTTATTGACACTTGTCATACATTTATTTTTGAAAATTTATTCATAATGCCGCTCACTCCTCTCGATTTCTTTATTCGAGCCACTGATGCTTTGGCGAAATTTGTCGCCAATTTCAGTCTGATGAAAGATGAGGAGCTTGATGTATTTTCCGTTGAGATACAGGGATCTGAGGCTAAATCTCTATGGGATAAAGTCGAAACTATGTTTGGCCACTGCTTCATTCCTAACAGATCAGGAGAACTCAAACAATGACATTACTTCAGCCGACATGAAATACGATGTCGCATACAAATGCTATATAAGTGTTCTC
Organism: Eudasyphora cyanicolor; assembly: GCA_963930755.1. NCBI lineage: Eukaryota > Metazoa > Arthropoda > Insecta > Diptera > Muscidae > Eudasyphora > Eudasyphora cyanicolor. The sequence continues at coordinate 102,175,857 of OZ005737.1, forward strand.
TCCTCCATTATTCGAATGCTAGATAAATTTCGGGCTTCGACTAAAACTTCTAGTCAGACTCCATCTCCTAATACCGGCACTAATAACATTATGCAACAAAATTTTTGTCCAAGGGATGTGGATAACAGTTTCTGGTGCAATTAGGTGTCAAAAACACGAAAAAAATATAAAAAAAAAAATTGTATGGTAATTTTTTTTTTTTAATTCCAGTTTTCATGGAAAGTACATTCAGGATTTGGACCATAATTCAAGTACAAGCCTGATTGAGCCGTGTTATGCATCAAATTAAAGGCAATTATGAGGGCTACATATGCTGCAAATATCGCTTTCACGTAGAATATTTTATTACTTTTTTAAAAAGCCAGCATGCTAAAGAAGAAAACACTGTCTATTTGAAAAAAATCAATGGATAGGTGTAAAAGATATGAGCCATTTTGTAAATGTTAGGGAAATTCAAAAAAATTTTGTTTCGTATTTTTTCGTTTTTATACCCTACACCACACTGTGGTACAGGGTATTATAAGTTTGTTTCACGGCAGATGTTTGTAACACCTAAAAATAACATAGCTAGACCCACCTTAAAGTATACCGATCGACTCAGAATCACTACACCATTTTCAGCAGTAATTGAGAAAATTTCACTTGAAAATGAGATTTTTTATTTTGAATTGACTAAATTTCAATTGAAATTGAGATTTTCTATTTGGAATTGACTAAATTTCAATTGAAATTGAGATTTTCCATTTGAAATTGACTAAATTTCATTTGAAATTAAGATTTTCCATTTAGAATTGACTAAATTTCAATTGAAATTGAGATTTTCCATTTGAAATTGACTAAATTTCAATTGAAATTGAGATTTTCCATTTGAAATTGACTAAATTTCAATTGAAATTGAGATTTTCCATTTGAAAATGACTAAATTACATTTGAAATTAGGATATTTCCATTTTAAATTGAGAAAATTCCGTTCGAAATTATGATATTTCCATTTAAAAATGAGAACATTTTATTTGTAATTGAGAAATTATATTATGGTAATAAATAATAATGAAATAACAAATTTATATAAATAATATATACATAGAATGTATTACACACAACTTTTATTCTCCGACCGGCATGTCCTCCATTTCTAGGGCGGGGTGGTGGAAGGTTGACGAATGCTGAATAGCTCGGCTGCAGTCTCCTGCAGTAATTAATGATTTAGATTCGTCGATGATTCTCTCTAAGAAAACTATGTAGCCGTTGCTCACCTAAATTTGGCCATGTTACGTTTGGTACGTGCATGCGGCTTTTTACGTAGCTTTTAACTTTCGACCAAATTATTTCAATTGGATTGAGCGTCGGAGAATAGGGGCTGAGCAACGTGGCAGGACTATTTTGAAGGGCTTCCTCTAATCTTCGATGACATGGAGCATTGTCGCATACTATCACGAGCTCACCGACATCATTTCCCATATCATGCCATCTTTGTAAAAGTTCAATTACCCATTTGTTTGCAGATACTGCGGTGAATGACCCTCTACGTCGATCCAATTGTATGACTCTGGATGTTCCTATTGCACCTATGAAATTTACATTTGGACCACGCGAGTAAGGTATGATCTGTAAGTACCGGGAACCCGCGCGGGACCAGCCATATCCTCTTCGGCAAAACAAATTGAAGTTTTTTTCGTCTATCCAAACTGTTTCCCTGCTCTAATATAATCCACCAATTTTGAGACGTATGATGAACGGGCGATTTTATTCCCATTGCTATTCACGGGTACAGGCTGGGTATGAACAGCTTTTATTGTGTACATTTTACCATGAAGCGTATTAGCCAATGTCGACAGGTATTCGACAAACACCATTTCCTTCAGTTCACGAAGTATAAAATCTGGCTTTTCCTCCACCCATGAGAATACGCTGTTTATTTCCACTGTATTTAGCACATGTGGCTTATTGCCGCCCCTTTTTGCTGAAGTTTCTTCACACCAAAGATGTGCGGTTTTATATGAAATTCCTAACGAAGCTGCAAGTTGGGACCAATTGCCCCCGCGTCTGGCTGTTTCCTGCAATCGATTCCGATCTTGATCAGTCTACTTTTTGTACAGGGTTGCCCATATTCGACGGACCCACGGACTCGTTGGGCCCATTCCAATCGACGAGGCTTGTCCGCAGGCAACAATCTTTGCGTCAATTGAATTTTGTACGGGAACAAATGCAAATCAACGCGAATAATCCGTTGTAAAGTGGACCGAGCCATGCCCAACTGCTGAGAACGGCGTTTTTGGGATGTTCTTGGGGACCTCTCAACACTGGCTCGTACGGCAGCGATATTCTCGACCGATCGCCTTGGTCGACTTTTATTTGGCCTCTTCGGATTAGAAAGAGCCTCACCAGTCGAAAATTTTTCGTATAAACGCTTAATGGTGTTCTTAGAAGGCGCACTTCTCACATTTTTTAATATTTTAAAAGCACGTTGACTTGACTTCTTCCGTTGAATGTAAATTTCAACTATTTCATAGCGCTCGCGTGGCGTGTATTGTTCCATGGTAAAAATCTGCTTGGACTGACGCTTCAAACGCGGTATGTCATTAAGCGATCTGACATCTCTGTCAAAAGTTATGGCGTTGCCAGATGGGTCCGTCGAATATGGGAGACCCTGTATGTTTTTCTTGCAATTTGTTCTGAATGATAATGATAATTTAATTTACACACATACAAAAAAATATAAAAAAAAATATTTTAATTGTTTATGTACTTACCATCGATTTCTCCTCGAAATAGCGGACAAGTGGAATTGACAGATGACAAACATTTGGCGTGGAACAAATGACGACACGGTAGCAAACGGTTTACGTTTCCACGGGTCATATTTACCAAGTAAATTGCGCATTTATCCTTCAACTCCATGTTGTCTTCCGAGACTTTTATATTATAATGTGGTCATGTATATATAATTTATTTAAAGCCAACATCATTAATTTTCCCAGCTTTTAATATGCATTTCAAAATCAAAGTTAGTTTCATAAATTCAAAACAATTTATCAATTTCAAATGGAAATATCCTAATTTCAAATGGAATGTTCTGAATTTCAAATAGAAATATCCTAATTGCAAATGGAATTTTCTCAATTCAAAATGGAAATATCCTAATTACAATTGAAATTTAGTCAATTTCAAATGGAAAATCTCAATTTCAATTGAAATTTAGTCAATTCTAAATGGAAATATCCTAATTTGAAATGAAATTTAGTCAATTTCAAATGGAAAATCTCAATTACAATTGAAATTTAGTCAATTTCAAATGGAAAATCTCAATTTCAATTGAAATTTAGTCAATTCTAAATGGAAAATCTCAATTTCAAATGAAATTTAGCCAATTTCAAATGTAAAATCTCAATTTCAAGTGAAATTTTCTCAATTACAATGAGAAACTTCTCAATTACTTCTGAAAATGGTGTAGCTGAGTCGATTTAAGCATGTCCGTCCGTCCGTCCGTCCGTCTGTCCATGTAAAGTTGTTCGTCGACTACAGGTCGCAATTTCACTCCGATCGTTCTGAAATTTTGCAGTTTAGAGTATTTCGCAGCTGTTAAGATCGCTATTGAATTTGGTTGAAATCGGTTAATATTTAGCTATAGCTCCGATATATATGTTTCGTCCGATTTGGCCCTTTAGTCCTATAAAAGCTGTATTTTACATCCAATCATTTTGAAATTTAGAATGGTAGAGTTTCTTGATCCATGAACCAACACTACCGAATTTGAAGAAAATCGGTTAAAACTTAGCTATAGCTCCCATATATATATTTCGTCCGATTTGGCCCTTTAGTTCTATAGAAGCTGTATTTACATCCAATCGTTTTGAAATTTAGAATGGTAGAGTTTCTTGATCCATGAACCAACATTGCCGAATTTGAAGAAAATCGATTAAGATTTAACTATAGCTCCCATATATATGTTTCGTCCGATTTTGCTCTTTAGTCCTGTAGAAGCTGTATTTTACATCCGATCATTTTGAAATTTAGAATGGTAGAGTTTCTTGATCCATGAACCAACACTACCGAATTTGAAGAAAATCGGTTAAGACTTAGCTATAGCTCCCATATATATATTTCGTCCGATTTGGCCCTTTAGTTCTATAGAAGCTGTATTTTACATCCAATCGTTTTGAAATTTAGAATGGTAGAGTTTCTTGATCCATGAACCAACATTGCCGAATTTAAAGAAAATCGATTAAGATTTAACTATAGCTCCCATATATATGTTTCGTCCGATTTTGCTCTTTAGTTCTGTAGAAGCTGTATTTTACATCCAATCATTTTGAAATTTAGAATGGTAGAGTTTCTTGATCCATGAACCAACACTACCGAATTTGAAGAAAATCGGTTAAGATTTAGCTATAGCTCCCATATATATGTTTCGCCCAATTTGGCCCTTTAGTTCTATAGAAGCTATATTTTACATCCAATCGTTTTGAAATTTAGAATGGTAGAGTTTCTTGATCCATGAACCAACATTGCCGAATTTGAAGAAAATCGGTAAAGATTTAGCTATAGCTCCCTTATATTGGCTCTTTAGATCCAAACGTTTTTATACCCTACACCACACTGTGGTACAGGGTATTTTTTAAGTATAAAATGTCCCAAAAGTAAATTTATGTAAACAATTTATACATGAATTACAAAATTTATATATCAGAGTTATTCAATATTACGAGAGTGGTGTAGGGTATTATATAGTCGGCCCCGCCCGACTTTAGCCTTTCCTTACTGGTTAAATGATGTTTTTGCGTATATTGAATTCGCCAAATGTGAGAGAGACATATAAGAGACATTGCACTTGCATTTTATTTTATGAGGATTGATGTCAGACATTATAAAATTATAGAGAGGATGAGGTTTTATGGCCGTTCGTAACCCTCCATAAAACATGATACGCAATGTGCGAGCTATATCGGTTGAGATCTGCTCAGATAGAGGGTCATTCAACAATAGTTGTGGTTTTTATTTATGAGGTTTCCATTCAGTTACGCCTTTTAGGGGCATGGACATCCCAGTTGTATATACAGATAGTAAAATTATATGTACGCAATACAAAGTAGTTCGAAGCAAACTATATGTCAGCTAATGCAACTTATGCAACTTATGTACCTTAAACCCGGAATTTATGAATTAAATGTCTTATTAATAAATTAGTGTAATTCAGCGCCTTAAAGAGATAAGTCGATTTTCTGAAAAATATTATAAAGTTATATTTCGAAGTATGAGTAAACGGCAAAGAACTTTTCAATGTGTAAATGATCCCGACAATTTCTGCTACATCTGTCGAAAATATGTTATTAAAAAAATCGACGTGCGTTTAGTAAAATAATAGAAGAAATATATGTGCAATATTTTGGTATACGAGTTAAAAATATGAACGAACCGTGGACACCTAGTATTTTGTGTAATTCGTGCCATGTAAATCTTACTCGATGGAGTAGTGGAAGCATGCGGTAAATACTTTACAATTAATGTGTTACAATGTTTTGTGGAATAAAACGTTTTAATTTTAGACTTCACGTGGAATTTGGAATACGGACTGCTATTAATGACTGTTACTAAACCACTGTTTCTAAGTGAAAGTGATATTTACAACATTGGTAGCCCACATTAATAGCTTCAATTTAACGCATAAGTCGACTTGATCGGGCACATCCTCCAAAAATTATAGTGGAAATACTCGACGATAATAGTATTTTTAATAAAAAATTTTCACAAAAAATTTTATCCATAAAAAAATTTTTGGTTTTGATTTTATATAACAGTATGCCACAATCTATAAAAAACAATAACTTAAAAAAAATGTTTTTTTTTTGCGTAGTGTAATTGTTTCTCCTCTAGATACGGAGACTTGGCATCATTTTCTTTAAGTAGTGGCGTAACTTCTCATTTGCCAAATTTACGTTTGGCCGATTCTAATGTTTTCGTGGGTCGTCCTGTCGACCTATTACTAGGGGCAGATCTTTATCCTAAACTTCTGCTACAGGGGACTCTCACAAATATATTAGGTTTATTGATAGCGCAAAAAACGGTTACTGGTCCTAATATTCCGGTGTTTACAGCGACTATAGATTTTATTGAGGAAGACGGACTTAACAAGACTCTTCTTCTTTTCTGGGAACTTGAGGAAGTTCGTAAACGATATATTTTATTTCTAGAGGTCAGATTTTGTGAGGAAAATTATAAACGGCCAACTCGTAGGGATTCTGAGGGAAGATACGTTGTTTCTCTTCCATTTTAGACTGAATTCTTTAAACAGGTGGACTTAGGGAATTTTAGGACAAATTGTTTACGACAGTTTCTTCGAAATGAGGCTTCTCTACTTCGAAAACCGCAAATCAAGACGGTCTACGACTCGGTGGTAAGGAAATATTTAGTATTAGATCACATAAGGCCAGCCCAGCCTCCGCCATCAAACTCTACGGTTTGTTACTTGCCTGATTACCCAGTGACCAACCCAGACGACAAAGCTCCGAGTGGTTATCGACGCCTCGAATAAGACTTCGAATGGGAATAGCCTAAACGACATTCTTTATGTGGGTCCGACATTACAACTAGATTTGGTCCTTTTGATGCTTAGGTGGAGACTTTTTAGATATGTATATAGCTCCGACATCACACAGATATATCGCCAGATCAGGGTTGACCCGGCCCACACACCTATTCAGGGATACTCTTTTGGGATTCTCCTCATGAGGAAGTTCAGGATTACGAACTTCAGACGCTGACCTTCGGTGTGAATTGTGCACCCTATTTAGTCATACACACTTTGTTACAATTGGCCGACGACACGGAAGAAGGTTCTTCCCTAGCTGCACACATTCTACGCAGGTGCATGTATGTAGACGACGTTTTGACATGGTATCTTGATTCGCTTTAGATTCTCGGCTACAATTATTAGCGGCCCTATCTTCTGCCAGATTCGAGTTGGAAACTAGCAGGTCCAAACCTCAAGGAATTCGTTGGAATGCCCAATTAGATCAATTTTATTTTAGTGTGAATCCCTCCCAAATAAATCCCGATACACAAAAAGAGAAGTTCTGTCCACTATAGCCAAATTATTTGATCCAGTAGGTTGGCTAGGCCCTTAGACTGTAACAGCAAAGATAGTTATAAAACGAATTTGGCTAGATAATATTGGGTGGGATGATCTACTTCCGTCTACGACGGAAGGTGAATGGCAAAGATTCGTGGACTCTTATTCCTAGATGGGTTCATTATTTCCCCCGTAGAACAGTCGAAATGCATGTCTTTTCGGACGCCTCGGAAAAGGCATACGCGGGGGAGGCGGACATTCGTATATTTGCACCGAATGGGGATATTTTTACTCGTATGCTTTCTTATAAGACGAAAGTAGCTCCCCATTAAAACAATTTCATTGCCTTAGAGAGTTAGAGATTTGTGGAGCCGTGTGGGTCTCTGAAATGATTTAACCCATTCTCAGTGAAATTGATATAGAAATTCGTAGAATTTATAGTTGGATTCTACGATCGTCCTTTCATGGCTTAGAAACTCTCCATCTACGTGGACTATATTTGTTGCCAATCGTGTATGCAAAATTCAAGAACACGTTGGAAGCCACAATTGGCATCACGTTCGTTTTGAGGATAACCCCGCAGCCGTGGACTTCCACCTGCTAACCTGTCAAGTCGCAAATTTGGTGGCAGGGGCCATACTGGCTCTACCAGGACAGTTTTCAGTGGTTTCTTCGAAATTTATCTTCTGCAGACAACGATGTTGAACTTCGGCTTGTCAAAAGCCATGTATCCTTTTTTACAAATTATGAGGATATTTTAGAAAGATTTTCATCTTTAGATAGGGCTTTGTGTGTAATAGCGTATGTCTTTCGTTTCTGTCATAGGATACATCCTTCTCATAGAGATCGCCATATTTAACGAGAAACGACTCATACGAGATCGGAACTCAAAACAGTGAGATTACGTCTAGCTGTTTTGGCGCAAAAGGCACATTATTCTGAAGAATATTATTGTTTGTTGAAGAAGAAACCTTTGAGTTCTAAAAGATCGCTGCTACCCCTTAATTAATTTCTAGATGAATCGGGTGTACGTACGTAAAGGCACGCTATAATTTTTCCCTACGCTAGCCGTTTTACCTCCCAATTAGTTACATATATGCATTTAATTTCCATACATGGAGGAAACCAGTTGATGCTACGCACCCTTCGCATTAAATACTGGATCCCACGCCTCACCTCTTTAGTCAGAACAACTATCAATAGATGCAAACGTTGCTCTCCTACCGGAAAAAAACATTTTCTTTTTTTAGGTATTTTTGAATTTATTTTCGGAATTGGGGATTTATATTTACAAATACAATAATATTATAATTAGATTTTATTTTTGGTGCCAAGACGTACAAATTACAAAAAAATAATTGAGATTTATTAATGTTTAAAGATTTTATGGAATTATAGAATATCATTTGAAAAAATTGTTGTTTGATTTTCAAAATTTTTTCTTAGGAATTGGTGTATTTTATAACCGGTTATAAATCGATTCCTTGCTTACTATTTTTTCTGAATTGACAAAAAAATTTGCTATTTGATGGCATATCATATTCAAGCTTGTGGAATGATATTAAAAAAATTATAGGATATGGTTAGGAAAAATTTGAAAAAATAATTTTTAAAGAACGACATGAACGCATATCTGATCCTCGCTCCTCCGGAGCCTAAAATCGAAGAATCTCCACTGCATATAGTTTCGAAAAGGGTAATGCTCTGCCAACGCTGGTATGTAAAGAGCCTACATAAACGCTATAAATGGAAGTATCCGCAGCGCGACATACAGAATATTAAATATTAAAAACATAGTATTTGTAATTTAAATACACAATATTTATACCCTCACTTTAGTGTGACGAGGGTATATATCATTTGCTACGGAAAAAAGTGTAACAAGTCGAAGGAGTGACCGAAGACCCCAAGTATGTTCGGAGGAAATTCGTTTTGGGTCATTTTAAGTCGAATGAGCAATGTCCGTCCGTCTGTCTGTCTGTCTGCTGGCTGGTGCGCACGATAACTCTCGAAAGGAGTAACCGATTGACCTCAAATTTGGTATGTGGTAATATTTTTTTCTATCTCCGGCTAAGTTCGAAGATGGGCCATATTGGTAAACTCCTTCTAGTACCTCCCCCACAATGGGTTAAAATGTTGTGAAATATTGATTCTTTAATAACTGCTATACTACTTATTCGAAGCTTTTGAAATTCCACAACAACTCGAGAAAAATGGGCGAAGTCGCCTCGTCCCTTTTGGTACCTCCCACACAAATGCACCATTTTGCACCAAAAGTTAACAGCTTATAACATTAATAACAGTGTATAAAAATACTTGAAATTTTGTACAGTATTATGCTTTTATATTGCCTACAGTCCAGGGAAAAATGGGTGTTGTTGCCACGCCCCTTTTGGTACCTCCCACACAAAGGTACCTTTTTGCACCAAAAGTTAACAGCGTATAACATTAAAACCAGTGTATAAAAATACGAGGGCGGTTCGGAAACTTCTTAGCCTATCAATGAAAGAGAATAGTTAGTTTTTCAGAAATATTTTTATTTTTCAATATAATCTCCTGAAACTTCAATACACTTAGTCCAACGCTTATCTAGCAATTCTATCCCTTGATTAAAATAGTTTTCCTCAAGGTCTTCAATATAGTGGTTTACAACTGTAATTGCATCTTCATTTGAGGTAAAACGCTTGCCAGCAAGGAATTTTTTTAGGAATTTTTTGGGAACAGGTAAAAGTCACTGGGAGCTAAATCAGGAGAATAAGGTCGGTGGACAAGCAACTCGTACTTTAATTCGTTGATTTTAGCCATTGTTAAAACACTCTTGTGCGCTGGTGCGTTGTCTTGATGAAAAATTATTTTTTTGTCTTGTAAGCCAGGACGTTTTTCTCGAATTTGTACATTTAATTGATCCAAAAGGTTGCAATAGTACTCTGAATTTATTGTTTTACCCTTTTGCTGATAGTGAATCAATAAAATACCTTTGAAGTCCCAAAAAAACCGTTGCCATAACCTTACCAGCCGATTGAATTGTTTTTGCCTTCTTTGGGGCACATCCTCCAGCTTCAGTCCATTGTTTGGATTGTTCTTTTGTCTCTGGAGTATAGTGGTTTCATCAACAGTTATGAAACGACGCTTAAAATCCATTTTATTTCGCTTAAAACAATCCAAACAAGCTTGAGAAATGTTCATTCTTATGCGTTTTTGGTCGACCGTTAACAAGTGCGGCACCCATCTTGCAGAAAGCTTTTTCATCTGTAGTTCTTCATGCAAAATTAAATGGACTCGATCATTTGAGATGCCTATGATATTAGCTATTTCACGCACTTTTATTCGTCGATCATTTAATACCATATCATGCACTTTCGCTACAATTTCTGTTGTTGTTGCTGTTTTTGGACGTCCACTACGTGGTTCATCTTCAATGCTTGTACGACCACTTTTAAATTCAGCAACCCAATTTTTTACTGTTGCATATGAAGGAGCACTTTCACCTAACACATTCACCATATCATTATGAATTTCTTGTCCCGATAAACCTTTTTTATGTAAATATTTAATGACACCACGCATTTCTAATTTTTCCATTGTAAAAAAATCGAGGATGCGTCTTATGTGAACGCCTGTTTCTGTATGAAGGAGTTGCCAGATCGAAACAAAATTTAACATGTGTTCATAGCAGAGATGGAAGTTTCCAAAACACTTAACTTTTTTCTGTTTATACCGCGCTTTTTGTGCTAGGCTAAGAAGTTTCCGAACCGCCATCGTACTTGAAATTTTGTACAGTGTAATGTTTTTATAGTGTCTATAGCCCTGTGAAAAAGGGGCGTTATTGCCACGCCCCTTTTTGTACCTCCCACACAAAATGCCCAAATCATACCACAATGTAATGTCTCATAGCGTTTATACCAGTGCACTTACATAAATGCTTAGAAGTCGGCACCCCTTCTGGTACCTCCCACACAAATTGACAGAATAATTCGAGTAATATTCAATATTACATTACTCACAAAGTGAGGGTATACCTTAGTCGTTTACCCGACTGAAACTTTCTTACTTGTTTTAATTTAATAACACTGTGCTAGTCCAAAAATGTAACAGAAATGAGACCCTATGGATATACATATTTCGACCATGCTGAATCCAGTGGAGCTAGCCGTTTTTCTAGGTTAGCTCTTATTTTCGCGATATTCAACCGCAAAGTTAGCATGGAAATCAGAGAGGTTAGTTATCTCAGAGGCGCGTTTGAAGTGGAAGACTTCGGAATACACGCTTCAGTCCAAAGAACGAAATAAAGGGAACACTTGGAGAGTTATTTCTTTCAAAACAGTCAACCACTCTTCTAACCCCCTTACCACGATCAAATAATATCATTTGTCAAACGTCACAGAAATCGACATATTTAGTTGGTATCTTTGAGAAATATATTCCTCGCGAAAGTCCCTTTTCAAAGTTTTTATGAGAAATACCTAGATTTCGAGTTATTACATAATTTTCTAATCATAGCAGGAAATATTTATTGATATTAGTTTTTAAAATAATTTTTTGTAAATAATTTTCGGTTAGTGTTTATGGAAATTACAAAGCTAACTTACAGAACTTGCTAAATTATGAAACCTGTTGATTGTTCATAAATATATTGAAAGCAGACGTATAGTATTTTTTCGCGAGGAATATTTTTCTCAAAGAAACCAACTACAAATGTCGTCGACTTGTATGACGTCTGACATATGATACGATGTGATTGAAATTTTTAGCGGTAAGTGGCTGAGAAACGTGGTTTATTGCGTTGAAATAAATAATTCTCCAATGCCTCCGTTAATTTCATTCTTTGGACTGAAGTGTGTATTCCGAATTCTTCCACTTCAAAATCACCTCCGAGGTAACGAACCACTCTGATTTCCTTGCAATCTTTGTGGTCGAATATCGCGAAAACAAGAGCTAACCTAGAAAAACGGCTGGCACCACTGGATTCAGCAAAGTCGAAATAGGTATATCCATAGGGTCTCCATTCTATTAAATTTTTAAAGTGTCCATTTCAAAAACTGCAGACATGTAGGTCGTTATTCGGCACGAGCAATTACCCCCCACGTCGTGGAAGTTAGGTGATTAGTTGCTGTTCATCCGGGGTCCGACGGTCACGTTCGGGTCGCGGATATTCGAATAGAAAACGGTATCGTAAAACGCCCAGTAGCTAAGCTAGTAATTTTGACACAATAAGTTCACTTTTCGCGTCGGTATCACGTCCTCTCCTTTTTTCAAATGATTTTGAAAAAAAGGTTGACGGCTGCGTCCCTTTCGTGTAAGACGACTTAGGGTCTCTTCAGATCCTACTAATTAACATTTTTCGTTCCTTGTTTCGCCATGTCGCCCTCCCTATTTTTTTTCGGAGAAACATGCAAAATCTAGGCAAGATGGCAGCAACTCTCCGACTATGAGGATGACGTCCCCATGCCCGACCAGGAGCGAGATATTCTAGCAACATCCATCTCTGGAGAAGCAGTCTCTTCCGAGACTACAGCGCCTTCGCCAGCTGAATCCTTACCTCTCCAACTGGAATAGGCACTAAATAAATAAAAAAAATCCGCCGTCGGCAGCTCCGGAAGTTTAACAACTGTGACGACGCCACAATTTTCGGCATCTGGTCGAAAAGAGCCAGGCTCGAAAAGGCTCAATTGGAAGGTCCCGAAAAACCCAACATTTTTAATTCCGTCTGCTGTAAAAAGCCCGTCCGATCGAGTTTCACTTCCGCATCCTGCTAGACCATCACGACCGATAACACTAGCCAACAGTCGTTTTGTTATTTGGTTCTAGCATAGTTTTTCTCATTGATTTTGACCTACTGAACACGAAAATGAGTTTTAAAAATTTTGCTGTCGATTGGTTTTCGAGATACAAATTTTTGAACTTTTTTTTTAAATTTTTGGAGGTACACTTACAATTTTGAGCATATCTTTCGTCTTCTTTGACGTATTTGATCCTACTACTACTCAAATTAAAGCAAATTGAGCCGTCTACAACTCATTCTCAGAAAATTTTCAAATCGGGTGAGTAGTTTTGATGTTGGCGGCTTAATAAGGTTAAAAAACTGCGTTTTTTTAGTAAAAATGTGGCAGAAAAATTCATATAAAATATAAAACGCGATGCTAACAGCGATTTTTTTTACGTATAGCTGGCATTTTTCCAAAGAAAATAAGCACTTACTTAACAAAATCTGACAACAAATGGCGGACTTATAATTTTTTTGGTATAAGAACGTAATTCCGCTATTTCACGATATTTTGATTTTCATTATTTGCACAGCTAACCTACTAGGAGGGATCGAAAAAGCAAGTTTTTTATAATCCTTTTGGAATAGAACGGAACAGTTGCTCCTATACAAAAGTTACTTCTGTTCAAAATTTCACCACCCTGGGTTAATGTCTTCTGTTCTGGCAAGGGACGTGAAATTTCAAAAATTTAGTGAAATCAGCATTTTTTTTTTTGGAAATTTTTTTCAAATGTCACAGCACTTTGCAGTTTTGATAAAATTTTTAAATTAATATTAATAACACAAATATTTCAAAATTGTAAAAAACCTATTTACAATACCGTAGGGACGTTTCGTCGAAAATGGTATAATGAAAATGCAGAACATAGAAACACAGGTGCATTTTACGATACGAATTTTGGCAAACCCACTTTACATGTACAAAATTGTTTGGAAAAAACGTTTACGTAATTTTTATGATTCTCAGAATTAAAAAAAATAAGTAATACACAAATATTTATTTAATTTTTGTGATTGTGGTTGCAGAGTAATATACGCTTCTGAATGTGCGTGGACGCTCTTCGTGTTCCTTTATGACTGCTACTCCGTTCACAGTCAATTAAAGGGAAAAAAGGGAATTACACTTTTTTATTGATGTGTGTTTTCCCGATGGCTACCTGAATCGGATTTTTTTACAGAAATTCCCCCCACATTTGTGAGTGGTCATTATTTGGAAACTTTTCCACAATTTGAAACGCACACTTGCTGAATTAGTTATATAGCCACCCTTAAAAGATGCGCCCATTCATAAGTACCTGTCAGTAAAATATTGTAACATACTTAGTATTTATAGGTGTTCATTTAACGTTTTTTTGTCATTCAACAAGTGTCTACGAACGCGAGTAGTACGAGTAAAAAGTGAAACAAATTGAATTTAAGTGCATATAATACCTACCCAACAAGTAAGACAATGAGTAAAAGACTACGTGTGTTCGAGTGTTTGAACAATCCAGACAATTTCTGCAATGTTTGTGGCGAGTTTATAAAGAATAATCACGCACACACGTTTACTCCAGCAGTGCAATTGCACTATTTGAATTATTTTGGTATTTCACCAAATATCACAGAACCATGGACACGTAAGTCGCTATGTGATCTTTGCTATATAATCCTAACCAACTGGGCAGCTGGCTGAAGGTAAGAATTTTTATTTAAACACATTAAGCAAAGCAAATATAGTAATTTATTTTAATTTTAGGCGCCATATGAAATTCGATACACCAATGATGTGGAAAAAGCCGCTATGCCATTCCACAGACTGTTATTTTTGCCTCACCACAAACAGTGGGGTAGGGAGATTTTTAAAATGGAACTACGCTCAAGTGGGATCGTTTGCACTTTCAGTACCACATTCGAATGATGTACCATATCCAGTGTGCCCTGGTGCATCTCTTCAAAAAGCAGAATCGTCAGATCAAGAGTCCGAGTCAAGTGCTAGCGAATTTGGGGCGTGCAGAAAGCGAAAATTACTGTCACAGGCCGAACTAAACGATTGGGTGCGCGATTTTGGTCTCACTAAGGAGAAATCCGAACTTTTTGCGTCTCGGATGGTACAGTGTGGATTTGCGGATTCAGAAGTGAAAGTAACAGCGTACAGGAAGCGTCACCAGCAGTATGCAAAATTTTATACAAAGAAAGACGAAATATGTTTTTGCAGCGATATTTCCGGCTTGTTCCAAGAGCTTCACCAAATTCACAACCCCAATGAATGGAGGTTGTTTATTGACAGCAACAAAGAGAGCTTGAAGGCAGTTCTCTTACATAATGGGAATGAAAAGCCATCTCTTCCTATTGCTCATGCGGTTCATTCAAAGGAGAACTATGAAACTATGAACATTTTGCTGAAATGCATAGAGTATAGCAAATATAATTGGAAAATATGCGCCGACCTCAAAGTTGTGGCCATTCTGTGTGGACTCCAAGGAGGCTATACGCGACATTGCTGTTTTCTGTGCCTTTGGAATAGCCGCGCTGATGATCAGCATTATATTCAAAAAAATGGCCGGAACGAACGAAACCTGTAGTTGGAGAAGCGAATGTTCAGCGCAAACCACTAATAGAGAACCGTGAAAATATAATACTTCCGCCGCTGCACATAAAATTGTGTTTAATAAAAAATTGTGCCAAAAAATTGGACAAAGAAGGTGAAGCTTTTGCCTATTTACGGTCAATTTTCCCTTACCTTTCGCTGGCAAAAATTAAAGAAGGAGTCTTCGCAGGACCCGAGATGAAACATTCCCGAAGCTGTTATCACCCATCGAAGCCGCAGCACGGAATTCCTTCTGGCTTGTTGTGGAAAACTTTTTAGGAAACAACAAAAGCGATAATTATAAGGACATAGTAGAGGATCTGGTAAAGAACTATGAAGCAATGGGTAGGTTTTTTTTGAAACAAATGTTAATTTAAATAGCGTTTTAATTCTCGTTTTTTTTTCATTTTTGGGTAGGAGTGCACATGTCACTTAAAATACACTTTCTGCATTCTCATTTGGATTTTTTCCCTGAGAATTTAGGAGACGTGAGCGACGAACACGGCGAGCGCTTTCATCAGGAATTGAAGGCTATGGATCGACGCTATCAGGGCATCTATGACACTGCTATGATGGGTGACTACATTTGGACCCTAATACGTGAGACCAATTGCAGCGAATACAAAAAACAAAGAAGAAGTCAGCTGTTTTTCCACATGGCATAAAATGTACAGTTATATCTTTGTTTCTACTCATTTTTTTTGGGCGTTGATTTGGTTAATTTCGTTAGTTTAGCTAACCTGGCACATCCATTTCTAATTGTGCCATACATTGAGTATGTAGTGCTCTAAATAAATTAAAAAATAATATACTAAGACTAATTTGTTTATTTTAAATTAAGTTCAAATGTATTTATTCGTTTGCGTTGGGTAGGTAAGCTGTGCAAATAATGAAAATAAAAAAAATAGCGTGAAATAGCGGAATTTCGGTCTTTTACCAAAAAAATTATAAGTCCGCCATTTGTTGTCAGATTTTGTTAAGTAAGTGCTTATTTTCTTTGGAAAAATGCCAGCTATACGTAAAAAAACCAAAATCGCTGTTAGCATCGCGTTTTATATTTTATATGAATTTTTATATGAATTTTTATATGAATTTTTCTGCCACATTTTTACTAAAAAAACGCAGTTTTTTAACATTTTTAAGCCGCCAACATCAAAACTACTCACCCGATTTTAAAATTTTCTGAGAATTAGTTGTAGACGGCTCAATTTGCTTTAATTTGAGTAGTAGTAGGATTAAATACGTCAAAGAAGACGAAAGATATGCTCCAAATTGTAAGTGTACCTCCAAAAATTTAAAAAAAAAGTTCAAAAATTTTTATCTCGAAAACCAAAAATTTTTAAAACTCATTTTCGTGTTTAGTAGGTCAAAATCAATGAGAAAAAGTATGCTAGAAACAAATAACAGAGAAAATTTTGTTATTTGTGACCTAGTGTAATGGCTCTTCAGCCAGTTATCACCTTTGTGCCTACGGCAATGGTAATACTTATCCTGCCAGGATAATACTTATGTTTTGAGACCTTAAAACACGAGTAGGTCTGGAGCCCCAGTTTCCCATGTAATCTATAAGTAAAATTATGTAAATTATTGCATTTTTTACACTAGCTCGTCGAACACATTTTTATAAAAAAAAATAAAAAAAAAAATGAAAAATAATAAAAAAAATATATTTTTTGCAATAATGTTTTCGCATTATAAT
The DNA here is from genome assembly GCA_963930755.1 of Eudasyphora cyanicolor. NCBI lineage: Eukaryota > Metazoa > Arthropoda > Insecta > Diptera > Muscidae > Eudasyphora > Eudasyphora cyanicolor. The sequence goes on from OZ005737.1 coordinate 102,192,958, forward strand.
TTTTTGTAAAACTATTATTATTTAATTAAGCATCTATGTAGATTTTATTTACAACATGGCTGGATGTTGCAATGTTTAAGTTCAAAATATTATTCTTTAATTTCCTCTTTTTAATTTTCCCTCATTAAGTCAATCCGCAATATTCCTCGGCGTTAGAATCTGTCTACCACTTTCAAATAGGACTTTGTGGTTTACGATCAAAAGTACAAGAAAGTACGAGAGAATCTAACAAGTAAAAAAGCTACTAAGCGCGGCCTCCGGCATCCAAGCTTTGTTTACTTTTTGTTTAACACTCTTTATTTGGATGTCGTCCAGAAAACCTCCCCCAACTATTTAAATAAAACCACTCCAAGCATTATTGGAAAAAATACGCACACGGATACGCCGGATAATTTAAAAAAATTAGAATTTGACAGTGCGCTTACAACTGCAACGAAAGGAAACAAAACAACAACAAAAGAAAACACAAACATATTACAAGCAGCATTTAATTTTTTTTTATTTTGGAACAGTGCACGAAGTAGAAAAATATGAAATGTTGAATTTGCTGGACAAACCGGTAAGAATTGAATATTTTACTATTATAATTTATATTAAAATGTGCTTTTCAGATTAACAGCGAAGAAATTATTGAAATAGCTGAGACACTGCCCACTTATGGAATACAAATGTGTAAAAATCAAGAAGGGCACATAGCAAGCAATTTCTCTGGAGTTGTCAACACCAAGTAAATTCCAAAACTTTAAAATATGTACCAGCATTTTTGTCTTAGGTTTAGGTTTAGGTTTAGGTTAGGGTGGCAGCCGTATTTTTTTACAAGCTCACATAGACCAGTTTAGGTCCCTAGTGTTACCACGGGCTGAAATGCCCCTCATCGAAACCAACCTGTTTGATATATAAATTTATCGATAGTACGAATATCAGTACTGGAAAGATCTGTTAGGCTGCCTAAAAAGGCCGACCCCAGTATATCCAGTCGTCGTTTACTCAAAGCGGGACAGTCGCAAAGCAAGTGCTCAATGCCTTCCACTTCTTCCTCATCTCCACAGCTTCGGCAGAAGTCATTGGAGTCAATACCCAATCTTTTGGCGTGTTCGCCGATCAAGCAGTGTCCCGTCAGAACCTGTACTAACGTAGACAATCGTTTCCTCTCTAGTGCGAGGAGATATTTTGACCTTCTCAGGTCATACCTTGGCCAGATTTGTCTAGCTACCCTGCAGGTGCCGATTTCTGTCCATCTATCGTTGGACTGCCTGATTGCCTCTTGCCTAAGCCAAAGCTTGCACGTGGATAGTGGCGCACCAATATATGCAAATTCTTCGAGAATTTGTAATGTCGTCCCTTTCCTAGCAAGTTCATCGGCTTTGCAGTTCCCCGGGATATCCCTATGCCCAGGCACCCATATGAGGTGTATATTAAACTGCTCAGCCATCTCGTTAAGAGATCTGCGGCAGTCGAGGGCTGTTTGTGAATTTAGGGATGTTGCCTCCAGAGAATTGATGGCAGCCTGGCTGTCCGAGTAAATGACAACGCCATTGTTGGTTACTATGTTGCGACTCAGCCACTTGGCGACTTCCCATATTGCCATTATTTCGGCTTGATAGACACTGCAGGTATCTGGTAGTCTGTGAGCTATATCCAGACTAAGTTCTTCACAGTGTACTCCGAAGCCAACCTTTTCATCAAGCTTCGAACCATCCGTGTAAAAGTGGAGATGGTTTATATTACCTGGTATTCTGCCGACCCATTCATCTCTGGCGGGAATCATAGTGATGTAATTTCTCTCGAAGGTGTACACTGTTGGTATATAGTCCACTCGGTCGGTTACCATAGCACTACACTTTGATATCCTCATGTGACCATAGTTCTTGTACCTCCACATTGATAGGCAGTTTAATCTTATTGCCGCTTTGGTTGCAACTTCCCTCGCCACAATATTAATCGGCAGTATATGGAGTAGGGCTTGTAGAGACTCGGTCGCTGTAGTCCTTAAGGCTCCGCTTATGCTCAGGCAGGCAGTCCTCTGAACGTTTGTTAGTAGGTTGGTAATGGTTAGTTTGTCAGTTGCCGTCCACCATACCACAATACCGTATAACAGTATTGGACGAACTACTGCTATATATATCCAGTGGACGATTTTAGGAGAGAGTCCCCACCGCGACCCTACAGCCTTTTTGCAGGAATATAAGGCGACGTTGGCCTTCCTTACACGTTCCAATACGTTAAGTCTAAATAACATTTTCCTATCTAGAATTATTCCTAAAAATTTTGCACTTTCAGAAAAGACTAGATCTGTTCCATTTATCCGAGGTGGAGGGTCCACATGTGGGACATTATTCATCCTAGTAAAGAGAACCAATTCTGTCTTGTTGGGGTTAACGCCCAAACCGCTGCTTCTGGCCCATCTAGCCAACTTGTTCAGAGCCACCTGTAGGATGTCTCTGAGGACGTTTACGAATTTGCCACTCACTGCGATTGCCACGTCGTCCGCATATGCCACGACCTTGCAGCCACAACGTTCTAGATCTAGCAGGATTTCATTCACCGCTAGGTTCCAAATTAGTGGAGACAATACTCCTCCTTGCGGGGTCCCTCTGTTTACATACCTTGTTAGAGTTGTGGACCCTAGACATGCTGTTATGCGTCTTCTGGTGAGCAGACTTTGAATTAGTCTAATCAAACTAGTGTTAACTTTTAGATGTGAGAGTGCCGCAATTACCGCATCGGAATGAATGTTGTTAAAAGCCCCTTCTATGTCAAGAAATGCCACCATGGTGAATTCCTTGAAATGCAGGGACGATTCGATAGTGCTCACAAGTTCGTGCAGGGCTGATTCAGTAGACTTGCCCTTGTTGTAAGCATGTTGGTTCCCCGACAGGAGTTTTGTATCCAGGTTTTCCCTAATGAAATGATCTAAAAGTCTTTCCAGACCTTTCAATAAGAACGAGGATAGGCTAATTGGTCTGAAGTCTTTTGGCCTAGTGTGTGATATCTTTCCCGCTTTAGGTATGAATACCACTTTGGTATCCCTCCATCGATTCGGGACGTATGAAAGCCTGATACAGCCTACATAAATTTTCTCCAGCCAGGGGATAATGTACTTTAACATTTTCTGCATTTCTGCTGGAGTGATGCCATCTGGTCCAGGTGACTTGAAGGGCTCAAAGCTGTTAATAGCCCAGCTTATTCTGGATCTCTCAGTCAAGAAGCTAGCGACGCTCGCACTCTTGTTGGTCCTGCTGATCCTCGGGTTCTGTTATAGAGTTCCCCGGGAAATGTGTGTCGAGCAGTACATTGAGCGACTGCTCGCTGTTTTTGGTCCAGTTATTTGCCTCATCCTGTAAATATCCCACTGTACAGGGTGAAGCAGATAATATCTTCCTCAGCCTAGCGGCGTCGGAGACCTTTTCCACTTCACCACAGAAGGTATACCAAGAGCGCCTTTGCGCCTTTCTAAGCTCCTTCTTATAGATCTTGAGTTGCTCTTTATAGGCATCCCAATCATTAGCGACCCCAGTAGATTTAGCCTTATTGAATAGCTTGTTGCAGGTCTTTTTCATAGCCGTTAGCTCAGAAGTCCACCATTGGGGTTTAGTTTTACCCTTGTACCTTGTTTTTGGACAGGCTTCTTCAAGGGATCTATTGAATGATATGGTGATATGATCGACCAGATTATCCAAACCGGCTTTGTCATTCGGTTCGTACGGAAGTTTAGAGTTGAGGACTTTCTTGAAATTCTTCTCATACAGATGCCACTTTGTCTTCCTTACATTTCTGTGGACGGCGGGATTAGGCGCTTTTTCCGCGAGTTTGAACTCAATATAATGATGATCTGAGAATGAGTGGTCGTCCAGTACATTCCACCCAATAATTTTGTCTGACAGCCGGTCAGTAGCAAACGTTACGTCGAGTACCTCTTGTCTGTCTTTAATTGTGAAGGTCGGTTTATTACCTATGTTACAAATACTAAGATTGGTAGTTAGAATAAAGTCAAGAAGCGAATCACCCCTATTGTTTATATCCGTACTACCCCAGATAGTATGATGAGCGTTCGTGTCTGCGCCAATAATCAGCTCGAGCTCGTCAGACGTTGCTTCTTCTACTACTTCCCTGAATAGAGCAGTCGGTACTACAGATTCATAAGGCAAGTAGCTGGAGACCACCCAATATATGCGATTACCGATCTCCAGGCTAGCAGCTGTTTGGTCTTTACCACTTAAATTAGTCAGGAGAAAGATACTTAGATCTTTCCTGGCCAAAATGCAGGTTCTTGGAGTGCCTTCACAGTTGGCCACAAGCAGTTTAAAGTTGGGTGTCCTAATACCGCACACCCTTCCTCCCACTACGTAGGGCTCCTGTATCAGGACGATGTCTACTGCGCCTGTGGACAGGCGCAGCAATAGAGCCGCTGAGGCTGCTTTAGCGTGATGGAGGTTAATCTGTAGAATTCTTACCATCATTGGTAATTGACAGATTAACATCCACCCCAACAAGGGTGTTATCGAACTCTTCGTCCGTATCATCGAGAAGCATGTCCCCGCCAGATGCGTCAAAGAGTCCGGAGACTCCCCTCAGCCCCTCTGTGTCAGAAGTAGAGCTTTCGTCCTCAGAGTAGGACGTTACAGATCTTCTGTTAGAGTTGGAGTCACCAGAAATAATAGGCGTGGCTACCTCCGCACTTACAGAAAGTGCCACGGTGGACGACTCACCTTCTGCAGTGGGAGCTATATCCTGCTTGTATATCTTCAAGATTATAGTCTCGAAGCCATATTGTAGGGTTGCACTCGCACTTTGTATATGGGAGGTGGATTCAGCGTTTAGGATAAGATTGACCTGCCGCTTTTTACCATCCGCCTCACCCACCTTGCTGATTCTCCAATTATGGGCCGGCAGACCAGGATTGGAGTCTTTTATTATTTCTAAGATGTCAGCCGGGTTGGAGGGCTCTTCTGTAACCCAGGTGATGGCTCTAGGGTGACTAGGGATGTTTTTTTTTTCGACAACATCCAACTGGGCACCCGGCCACACCTCACCCGCTCGACTCAGAGCAGCCTTATAAAGGTCTACTGATCTTATTTTTGTCTTAATGTTTATTCATTCAAAAGAAACGTGGCGAACCTATTCATGCTGCTTGGACGGAAGGAATCCATTTTCAAGAACACATTTCGAATCCGGTCGGATCGAACCCAAGAAAATCGTTAGCCGTTAGGTGTTTGTTCTTCCTACAATGAAGCATGTGACTCGAGCTTGTTCCGAACAGTTTTTATTTCTATAGCTTTACGATGCCACAACGCATTTGAATTCCATGTTTAACGAGGGCATTTGGAAATATCAGTTGAGACTGGCCAATAAACAATTCTCTACTTTGAAGCATGATTAAAAGATAATTTAATAGCGATACTGCCATGTGAAATAAAACACGATTTGGTCCCAACATGGCAAGTGACATCAGGGAACCGACAGCATCTTGCATAGCAAACAAATTCAAACATAACTACAATGCTATGGAAATTTTGTAGTTAAAAAACGGTGTGTCATTGGGGTGTATACACAATTATACTGCTCAAATGCAAACTATCAAATTGCTGCAGTGCAGTCCGTTTTCTACAATCTTTCCGTACGAAAACATAGTTAGAAAGTTGAGAAGGCGAAGAAAAATGAATTTCTCTTCCTGCAAAATGTTTAAAATACGAATGCCTCCTGGTTTTGGAGTAAATTTCTATTCCCTCTTCTTTGTAGTCTGTCCAGAATATTTTCAAAAATATAAATCATCCATAATATCGATATTGCTCTGAATATCCACTCCAAATATAGAAAAACAAAATGTTTCTGAAATGGGGACGAAAAGTCAGCTGTTTTTTCTTTACTGCGTTTTTTTGACAAACACCGTCACAAATGCAGACATACGATGTGGAATTTTGTGGAAGTATGTGTGTGCCCATCGCTGATTGAAGGAATCAGCTGACTCAATGCCTGACCTGGGCAAAAGCACTACCCGGGGGTTTTCCCGTGTACATGAACACACACATTGAATGAGTGTTCTCTCTCTCTCTCGAAAACGTGTTTTCCAATTAAGATTTATCAATATTGCCACTTGTTAAGAAATTCCCTAAGCTTCCCAGCGGTAAAAATACCCATTAATTAATCGCTGATGTAAGCTTACATTTACACACGAGTGTCATAGGCTGCTTACATTGTTTTTCAGCCCATTGCCCCAGACTTTCGTTTAGTATACCCATGAAGATTTTAGCTACGGTGTTCATAAAGGATATACCTATATAGTTGGCTGCATCGTCCAAACTTCCTTTTTTATGGATAGGGAATATTACTGTCCTCTGAAATTCTTCATCAATCTTGCCCTCAGAATAATTTCGTTGTAAACTCTCACCAGTTGCACCAAGTAGTCATCCGTACCATTTATGAAGAATTCATATGGAATTATATCTTCGACCGGTGCCTTGTTGGGTTTGGTCTTGTTCAAAATCTGCCTAATTTCCGCTAAAGTTATATCTTTATCTAATGTATCGTTTACTATTAGAGCCAGTGCATATTGTACATTCATCGATGTTTGTTCATTACTGTGTAATTCCATGTTGTTTAAGTATATCCGCTGATAGTGTATGACCTTGGCGGAAGTCTTGTTCATTTATTACTCTAACTAAACTCCACCATTCTCTGGCATTTGAAGTGTTATTGAGCTTATCGGAGATCTTGGCGTAATATAATGTTTTGCTAGTTTCACAAACTTCCTTATATTTCCTTTTTGCATTTAAATACTCGTATGCCTGTCTATTAGATTCCGAGTAAGATTTCCGAAATTTAGCTAAGCATTGAAATAATTTCTTCCTTGCCCAGTAGCATCTATCATTGAACCACATTCTATGTGGCACGTAGTGATGGGCTGCAGTTTGTTGAGTTATCGATGCAACAATTATATCCGGCATGTCTTTAAGGCAAGATATGTTATTTTTGATTATTCCTAGGCTCAGATTAGTGTTGAGCTTATTCTGATATTGAATTTTGTGAATATCGTTCCAATGTAGTTTTGGTAATAATTTGAGTCTGTTTTCTGGAACAACTAAATTGTTTAACTTTATATTCAGTGTTATTGGTAGATGATCAAATGTTTCTTTCAGCACTAAAGTTTTCAACATATTGAAGCATGCTGACAGATACTGAACATATATCATTAACCGATGTTCCAACATTACTCACGTATGAAATTTCCATCCCCATCTCCCAAAGTTTGGTCATTTAGAATTATGAGGTTTTGTTTATTACTTTATCTTCGACCATTCGCATTCACTTTACCGGTATAATACAAATATAAAATGTGTAAACTAATCTTACTAATCTTATATTATTAATAAAAACCGGATTATTTTTTTACAAACTTTTCACAAATTTCAACATCCTTTTTGTTGCACGATCAACTTTGAACTAACGTGACTAATAGCGATACGTATTTCTTCTTTTTTCCAAAGACGCATTTTTATTTCTACTATTTTATTGGGTATATACACACTATCTAACTCTCCGTTTACCTTGTAACCGGAGTTAAAATTAGTGGACGATATTTATTACATTACACACGTATAACATTCTAAGTACTTAAGACGCTCGCTTAGAATGTCACACTGATGTCATTGATTATAATCTCGGCAATTCGTTTCTTTTACCGCTGGGTTCGTATTTCGTTCGTCATTTCGTATACCCCAAAAAACTGGCAGGAATCAAGTGTGGTCTCATACCAAAGCCTGGCAAGGCGAGTTACACGACCTCAAAGGCTTATCGACCCATTAGCCTTACTTCTTTCCTGTTAAAAACAATGGAGCGAATAATTGATGACATGGTCAAAGGTAAAATAGCGGATGACAGGCTAAAATTCAAACAACACGCCTATGTCAAAGGAAGATCAGTGGAAACAGCTCTGCATGAGGTAGTGCACCACATAGAAGAGTCCTTCAGTAAAGAAATGTATATACTTGCTGTTTGCATATACATTGAGGGCGCATTTAACAATGTACAGACCGATACACTTATCCAGTCCTTAGACGAGTTTCAGGTTGACCGGGCGCTGAAAAACTGGATCAACAATATGCTAAGGAATAGGTGGAATATTTGTGGGTCATATGACGTAAAAATTAGAGACAAGGTAAATGGTGGTATACCTCAGGGGGCATTTTATCGCCTCTTCTATGGGTTACGACGATACACAGTCTCCTAAAAGCCCTCACCAATGAAGGACTTAAACCAGTCTGTTATGCAGACGACGTTTTAATACTTCTAAGGGGCTTTCATCCAAATCTATTATGCAGAAGAGCTGAAGAGGCACTTAACATAGCATATAACTGGGCACAACCAAGGGGATTAAATGTTAACCCAGACAAAACAGAAATATGTCTATTTACAAGGAAAACGAAGATCCCACGTTTTACCCCGCCTCGATTCCTGAATAAGACAATTGCTATAACTAAAAAGGTAAAATACTTGGGAGTAATCTTGGATCAGAAACTGTACTGGAAAGATCATCTTGAAGAAAGAGTTACAAAGGCACACAGATGTTGGTCGTTGTGCAGAAGAGCTATATGTTTAAAATGGGACTACGTCCAGATATGACTCACTGGCTTTACATGAGCGTGATTAGACCAATAATCACCTACGCCACTGTAGTGTGGTAGACATCAATGGACAAGAAGTGCAACGTAATACCTTTGCAAAAAATTCAACGTATGTGCTGTCTAGGCATAAGCGGGGCATTTAGAACTGCACCAACAAAAGCGTTGGAGACTATACTGCACATCCAACCAATAGACATCCGTATAAAGTATGAGGCAGCCCTCACAGCAAGACGTCTACAAGTGATGGGTGAATGGATAAATCGAGACCACAAGTCGTACCATCAGAAGATTTTAGAATATCTAGTTGGTCACATTCAAACGCCAGAAATCTCGGACCGCATTCCTGAAGTGCGGCTTACAGCTACCTGTGATACGTTTGTGCCATACAGACGCTCCTGGGAAAATGGAACTTTGACCCATGTGCCAGTGGGAACCAGCTGCTACACGGATGGGTCCAAGCGAGGAGGAAGGACGGGTCTGGGACTTTTTATTGATGAACCAGAAGTCGAACTTCACTTCCGCCTTCCTGACCATAACACGGTATTTCAAGCAGAAGTTCGAGCAATCACGGAGTGTGTGAACTGGCTTAGTAACACGACAAAGCCTAAATATGCCAACATCTTCACAGATAGCCAAATGGCGATTCAAGCAATAACATCGGAAAGGGTCAAATCCAAAACTGTGTTGGACTGTAAAAGAACGATAAATGATTACTCAGCCCATGGTCAATTGCGTATTTGCTGGGTACCAGGACACAACGGAGTGATTGGAAATGAACGGGCAAACAACTTGGCTTCAAAGGGCAGAGAACTTCGAGTAATAAACTTGAAAAATTGGAAACCTTTCGAAGCCACGAAAAATGAGTTGAAGCACTGGGCAGTGATGGCTCATAAAACTGTGTGGAGTAAGTAGCGCAACAGTAGGAGCAACTGCAAAGATACTGTGGGGTGACCCAAATGAAAAGAAAACAAGAAGTCTTCTGAAACTAAACAAGATCGATATTAGTAAGATGATGAGTGTTCTAACGGGACACTCAAGCTTACAAGCACATCTTCATCGCACAGGACTAGCAGGAAACGACGAATGCAGGGCATGCAGAGAAAACATCGAAACGATGGAACATTTTCTGTGTCACTGCCCGGCTTTCACACATGCAAGATCCCAACATTTCGGGTCCGACATATTACCAGACTTGACTCATCTCAGAGAATATGACTGGAAGATACTGAGAAAATTCGTGTCTAGTACCGATTTTCTGTAACTCGTGAGGTATAAACAAATCATAAATAAGGAGCGCACAACAGGCCGAACCACTGGCTTAAGTGTATGTCCATGGACATGAGACGTTTAAACGTCTCCTCTCTTCAACCTAACCTAACCTAACCTACCGCTGGGTTGTTGAATGTGACCTCGATTTGATTTGAACAGAGTGGAATTTACTAAACTCTCCTCTTTTCGCAAATCTTAAAAGCTTCATTTTTAATTTATTAGCTCTTCCACACAGTTCCGCCCCCGCTGAACGTAAATTTTCAACACATTAAATTCATAAATAACTATATATACATTGTTTTAGTTTTATAATTTTCTTTTTTCTGTATAGAATAAATTGTACATAGAATTTCTAAGTTATAAAAGAAACACATCTTATTTTATAGCATATTCATTTTGTCACTCCGCCCATTTTTGAAAAAGTCATGTAGACTACCACCACATGCATATGCACAAAATACCGGCACTCTCGCTAACAAATTGTGCAAGATATCTCAATTTAATTGTTGCCTTATATGGGCGGGGCCACTCCCATTGGTCCGATCCCGCCCATTTTTGGACCAATCACGTAGACTACACCGATATACATATGCACAAAATTACAGCATTCTCTCTAACCAATTTTGCAAGATATCTCAATTTCAAAATTTGGCTTGTATGGGCGGCACACCCTTTGATCTGATCCCGGCTATTTTTGGAACAATCACGTAGACTACCTCCAGAGACATATGTAAAAATTACAGCACTCTCGCCAAAAAATTGTGCAAGATATCTCAATTAAAAAATTTTACTTATATGGGCGGGACCACGCCCATTGGTCCGATACCGCCCATTTTTTAATAGACTACCACCAGATACATATATAGAATTACAACACTCTCTCTAACATATCGTGAAAAATATCTAAATTTCAAAATTTGGCTTATATGTTCGGTGCCACGCCCATTTGTCCGTTTCCGCCCATTTTTGGACCAATCACGTAGTCTACCACTAGATACATATGTGCAAAATTAAAGCACTCTCGCTAACATATTATGAATGATATGTCAATTTCAAAATTTGGCTTATATGGGCGGGGCCACGCGCATTAATCCGATCCCGTCAATTTTTGGACCAATTACGTAGACTCCCAACAGACACATATGCACAAAATTGGTCCGATTCCGCCCATTTTTGAAAAAGTCATGTAGACTAGATATCTCAATTTTAAAATTTAGCTTATATGGGCGGGGCCACGCCCATTGGTCCGATACCGTAGGTAAATGCTCATACCATTTCGCACAGTGCACAAAGAGAGGGTTATGCTTCTGACAAATGCGGATATACGATAAGGAATTTTGGTAATAGTGTGTGTATGTGCACCCCTGCGTATGTGTGCGTTAGCTGCTGATATATCATACATGTGAGGCTATAGCCTCACATGTACTATTCCGCGCAGAGTGAAAACAGCTGATACAATGTTTCTTTTTTAGTTGAGTTGCACCTTGTAATATCTTGTAGTTGGTGCTGGTGAGATCTTCGTTAACAAAAAATGGAATGTCAGAATCAAAACCAAAGATGCGAAGAGAGAATTGTTTTTTGTTTACGCGCTTTAATTGACCGACTGCTTTGAGTATGACATTTCTCTCTTGAGGAGTAACAAGTTTGACCAGAATGACACCGTCAGCCGTGTGATTTTATTTTTGGGGGTGTTAAATTTATTGCCGCACACATATTTTCGAACATTTTGTAAAGATTTGCGCTTTGAAATTGTGGTATGTCGCAAATTCTAAAATTCGTGGAAACATTAATATTTTCCTGATTAGAGAGTTGTTGTTTTATTTTGTTGTTTTATAGGATTTTCCAATAAGAGTGATATGATTTCTTTGAAAAAAAAAACACACTTATTGTTAAGAAATTCAAAAGTTTTTTATTTAATGTGAAGTACAATCGATATAAGTAACTTCTAAATAAAACGTCATTTAAATGGTCTCCACGACTTCTTCTGCAGGAACGAATTCAATGAACCCAATATTCGATAACTTTTTCCACTAATTCAAGTCGTATGTCATGAATGGCACGTTCAATATTGACTTGAAAAGCTTGAAGAGAGTCTAGTTTATTTCGAAAGACCAATGACTTCAAATAACCCCACAAGAAATAGCCTAATGGTGTTAAATCACAACTTCTTGGGGGCCATTCAGTATCACAATTTCTTGAAATAATCGAATCTCCAAACTTTTCTCGCAACAATTCAATTGTTTCATTTGCTGTGTGGCACGTAGCCACTATCAGTCAATGGGCGAGAGCTAAAATATTGCTCATGGGTGTGAAGGTCGTAGGTCGACTGGAAAGTGTTTTTTTATTTAAAAAAATGGACTTAGCATCATTTTCAAATGTGAACGGAAAGTTTGTTTTTGCTCTCTAGAGCGAGAATCGGTCAATGGCAAAAAGATAGCTCTTAAGGATAGCTCTAGGGTCCACAACTCTAACAAGGTTTGTAAACAGAGGGACCCCGCAAGGAGGAGTACTGTCTCCACTAATTTGGAACCTAGCGGTGAATGAAATCCTGCTAGATCTAGAACGTTGTGGCTGCAATGTCGTGGCATATGCGGACGACGTGGCAATCGCAGTGTGTGGCAAATTCGTAAACGTCCTCAGAGACATCCTACAGGTGGCTCTGAACAAGTTGGCTAGATGGGCCAGAAGCAACGGTTTGGGCGTTACCCCAACAAGATAGAATTGGTTCTCTTTACTAGGATGAATAATGTCCCACATGTGGACCCTCCACCTCGGACAAATGGAACAGATCTAGTCTTTTCTGAAAGTGCAAAATTTTTAGGAATAATTCTAGATAGGAAAATGTTATTTAGACTTAACGTATTGGAACGTGTAAGGAAGGCCAACGTCGCCTTATATTCCTGCAAAAAGGCTGTAGGGTCGCGGTGGGGACTCTCTCCTAAAATCGTCCACTGGATATATATAGCAGTAGTTCGTCCAATACTGTTATACGGTATTGTGGTATGGTGGACGGCAACTGACAAACTAACCATTACCAACCTACTAACAAAGGTTCAGAGAACAGCCTGCCTGAGCATAAGCGGAGCCTTAAGGACTACAGCGACCGCGTCTCTACAAGCCCTACTCCATATACTGCCGATTAATACTGTGGCGAGAGAAGTTGCAACCAAAGCGGCAATAAGATTAAACTGCCTATCAATGTGGAGGTACAAGAACTATGGTCACATGAGGATATCAAAGTGTAGTGCTATGGTAACCGACCGAGTGGACTATATACCAACTTCGAGCGAAATTACATCACTATGATTCCCGCCAGAGATGAATGGGTCGGCAGAATACCAGGTAATAGAAACCATCTCCACTTTTACACGGATGGTTCGAAGCTTGATGAAAAGGTTGGCTTCGGAGTACACTGTGAAGAACTTAGTCTGGATATAGCTCACAGACTACCAGATACCTGCAGTGTCTATCAAGCCGAAATAATGGCAATATGGGAAGTCGCCAAGTGGCTGAGTCGCAACATAGTAACCAACACTGGCGTTGTCATTTACTCGGACAGCCAGGCTGCCATCAATTCTCTGGAGGCAACATCCCTAAATTCACAAACAGCCCTCGACTGCCGCAGATCTCTTAACGAGATGGCTGAGCAGTTTAATATACACCTCATATGGGTGCCTGGGCATAGGGATATCCCGGGCAACTGCAAAGCCGATGAACTTGCTAGGAAAGGGACGACATTACAAATTCTCGAAGAATTTGCATATATTGGTGCGCCACTATCCACGTGCAAGCTTTGGCTTAGGCAAGAGGCAATCAGGCAGTCCAACGAAAGATGGACAGAAATCGGCACCTGCAGGGTAGCTAGACAAATCTGGCCAAGGTATGACCTGAGAAGGTCAAAATATCTCCTCGCACTAGAGAGGAAACGATTGTCTACGTTAGTACAGGTTCTGACGGGACACTGCTTGATCGGCGAACACGCCAAAAGATTGGGTATTGACTCCAATGACTTCTGCCGAAGCTGTGGAGATGAGGCAGAAGTGGAGAGCATTGAGCACTTGCTTTGCGACTGTCCCGCTTTGAGTAAACGACGACTAGACATACTGGGGTCGGCCTTTTTAGGCAGCCTAACAGATCTTTCCAGTACTGATATTCGTACTATCGATAAATTTATATATCAAACAGGTTGGTTTCGATGAGGGGCATTTCAGCCCGTGGTAACACTAGGGACCTAAACTGGTCTATGTGAGCTTGTAAAAAAATACGGCTGCCACCCTAACCTAAACCTAGCTCTTAACGAGGTTTCGTTGATGATCATTCACAGTGAACGGACGTGTTTATCACATAGTGGATAGTTACCAGTACCTATTACGCAATAACAAAAATCTGTACAAAGTCCGTAAGGCCTACATCGTAGTACCTATTACGGGCTAATACAGACAAAATAAAAATAAATTCTTTGACGGGGAGGCCTTCGTGTTCCGATGGAGCGCGGTTCCCCAATCGTCCGACTGTCCGTCCGTTGGTCTTGGCCAAAGCCGACCACACCAAAAATGGTGAAAATCTCCCCCAAGTACTCACAACAGGTGGTGCGGTGAGGGGAAAACGTCATGTCCGACCGTCAAAACGGAAGAACAATGAGCATCGTGTAGCGCTCAGAGTTTTGACGAAGTTGGAGGCTGTTGAGGTTTCGGCTCTTACCGAAAAACAAAAAGAGTCACTTACCTGGGCTAAAGGCGCCATAGATGCTTCTAAGGCCAACGAGTCGGCTGAAAGAGCCACAAATTTAGCTGTGTTAACGGCTAATAAAGTAAAACGAATCAGATCACCTGATGAACCCCTGCCTTCGAAAAAGGCAAGAGGCCCTAATGTCACCATCAACAGGACACTCACCAAGCCCTTCAATGAAGTGGCGAATGAGAGTCTAGTGATGGCTGTTATAGACAGAAGTAGTGAGGATGGATCCATCCTCATGGAAAACTGGAGTCATGTACAATCAGCCATTATGGCTCATTACCTCGATGTCCGTAGAGAAATGCCGGGCAAACCACCAATCTGCATCGATGCAGAATGGCATCAGGGGAGAGTAAAGCTCTTATATTTCGGTGATGCCAGATCAGTAGTCCTGTATAAGGCTGCTCTGAGTCGAGCGGGTGAGGTGTGGCCGGGTGCCCAGTTGGATGTTGTCAAAAAAAAAACAACATCCCTAGTCATCCTAGAGCCATCACCTGGGTTAAAGAAGAGCCCTCCAACCCGGCTGACATCTTAGAAATAATAAAAGATTCCAATCCTGGTCTGCCGGCCCATAATTGGAGAATCAGCAAGGTGGGTGAGGCGGATGGTAAAAAGCGGCAGGTCAATCTTATCCTAAACGCTGAATCCACCTCCCATATACAAAGTGCGAGTGCAACCCTACAATATGGCTTCGAGACTATAGTCTTGAAGATATACAAGCAGGATATAGCTCCCACTGCAGAAGGTGAGTCGTCCACCGTGGCACTTTCTGGAAGTGCGGAGGTACCCACGCCTACTATTTCTGGTGACTCCAACTCTAACAGAAGATCTGTAACGTCCTTCTCTGAGGACAAAAGCTCTACTTCGGACACAGAGAGGCTGAGGGGAGTCTCCGGACTCTTCGACGCATCTGGCGGGGACATGCTTCTCGACGATACGGACGAAGAGTTCGATAACACCCTTGTCGGGGTGGATGTTAATCTGTCAATTACCAATGATGGTAAGAATTCTACAGATTAACCTCCATCACGCTAAAGCAGCCTCAGCGGCTCTATTGCTGCGCCTGTCCACAGGCGCAGTAGACATCGTTCTGATACAGGAGCCCTACGTAGTGGGAGGAAGGGTGTGCGGTATTAGGACTTTAAACTGCTTGTGGCCAACTGTGAAGGCACTCCAAGAACCTGCATTTTGGCCAGAAAAGATCTAAGTATCTTTCTCCTGACTAATTTAAGTGGCAAAGACCAAACAGCTGCTAGCCTGGAGATCGGTAATCGCATATATTGGGTGGTCTCCAGCTACGTGCCTTATGAATCTGTAGTACCGACTGCTCTATTCAGGGAAGTAGTAGAAGAGGCAACGTCTGACGAGCTCGAGCTGATTATTGGCGCAGACACGAACGCTCATCATGCTATCTGGGGTAGTACGGATATAAACAATAGGGGTGATTCGCTTCTTGACTTTATTCCAACTACCAACCTTAGTATTTGTAACATAGGTAATAAACCGACCTTTACAATTAAAGACAGACAAGAAGTACTCGACGTAACGTTTGCTACTGACCGGCTGTCAGACAAAATTATTGGGTGGAATGTACTGGACGACCACTCATTCTCAGATCACCATTATATTGAGTTCAAACTCGCGGAAAAACCTGCCTAAACCTGCCGTCCACAGAAATGTAAGGAAGACAAAGTGGCACCTGTATGAGAAGAATTTCAATAACGTCCTCAACTCTAAACTTCTGTACTAACCGAATGACAAAGCCGGTCTGGATAATCTTGTCGATCATATCACCATATCATTCAATAGATCCCTTGAAGAAGCCTGTCCAAAAACAAGGTACAAGGGTAAAACTAAACCCCAATGGTGGACTTCTGAGCTAACGGCTATGAAAAAGGACCTGCAACAAGCTATTCAATAAGGCTAAATCTACTGGGGTCGATAATGATTGGGATGCCTATAAAGAGCAACTCAAGATCTATAAGAAGGAGCTTAGAAAGGCGCTCTTGGTATACCTTCTGTGGTGAAGTGGAAAAGGTCTCCGACGCCGCTAGGCTGAGGAAGATATTATCTGCTTCACCCTGTACAGTGGGATATTTACAGGATGAGGCAAATAACTGGACCAAAAACAGCGAGCAGTCGCTCAATGTACTGCTCGACACACATTTCCCGGGGAACTCTGTAACAGAACCCGAGGATCAGCAGGACCAACAAGAGTGCGAGTGGACTGCGAGCGTCGCTAGCTTCTTGACTGAAAGATCCAGAATAAGCAGGGCTATTAATAGCTTTGAGCCCTTCAAGTCACCTGGACCAGATGGCATCACTCCAGCAGAAATGCAGAAAATGTTAAAGTACATTATCCCCTGGCTGGAGAAAATTTATGTAGGCTGTATCAGGCTTTCATACGTCCCGAATCGATGGAGGGATACCAAAGTGGTATTCATACATAAAGCGGGAAAGATATCACACACTAGGCCAAAAGACTTCAGACCAATTAGCCTATCCTCTTTCCAATTGAAAGGTCTGGAAAGACTTTTAGATCATTTCATTAGGGAAAACCTGGATACAAAACTCCTGTCGGGGAACCAACATGCTTACAATAAGGGCAAGTCTACAGAATCAGCCCTGCACGAACTTGTGAGCACTATCGAATCGTCCCTGCATTTCAAGGAATTCACCATGGTGGCATTTCTTGACATAGAAGGGGTTTTTAACAACATTCACTCAGATGCGGTAATTGCGGCACTCTCACATCTAAAAGTTAACAATAGTTTGAGTAGACTAATTCAAAGTCTGCTCACCAGAAGACGCATAACAGCATGTCTAGGGTCCACAACTCTAACAAGGTTTGTAAACAGAGGGACCCCGCAAGGAGGAGTACTGTCTCCACTAATTTGGAACCTAGCGGTGAATGAAATCCTGCTAGATCTAGAACGGTGTGGCTGCAAGGTCGTGGCATATGCGGACGACGTGGCAATCGCAGTGAGTGGCAAATTCGTAAACGTCCTCAGAGACATCCTACAGGTGGCTCTGAACAAGTTGACTAGATGGGCCAGAAGCAGCGGTTTGTGCGTTAACCCCAACAAGACAGAATTGGTTCTCTTTACTAGGATGAATAATGTACCACATGTGGACCCTCCACCTCGGATAAATGGAACAGATCTAGTCTTCTCTGAAAGTGCAAAATTTTTAGGTATAATTCTAGATAGGAAAATGTTATTTAGACTTAACGTATTGGAACGTGTAAGGAAGGCCAACGTCGCCTTATATTCCTGCAAAAAGGCGGTAGGGTCGCGGTGGGGACTCTCTCCTAAAATCGTCCACTGGATATATATAGCAGTAGTTCGTCCAATACTCTTATACGGTATTGTGGTATGGTGGACGGCAACTGACAAACTAACCATCACCAACCTACTAACAAAGGTTCAGAGAACTGCCTGCCTGAGCATAAGCGGAGCCTTAAGGACTACAGCGACCGAGTCTCTACAAGCCCTACTCCATATACTGCCGATTAATATTGTGGCGAGAGAAGTTGCAACCAAAGCGGCAATAAGATTAAACTGCCTATCAATGTGGAGGTACAAGAACAATATCACATGAGGATATCAGAGTGTAGTGCTATGGTAACCGACCGAGTGGACTATATACCAACTGTGTACACCTTCGAGAGAAATTACATCACTATGATTCCCGCCAGAGATAAATGGGTCAGCAGAATACCAGGTAATAGAAACCATCTCCACTTTTACACGGATGGTTCGAAGCTTGATGAAAAGGTTGGCTTCGGAGTACACTGTGAAGAACTTGGATATAGCTCACAGACTACCAGATACCTGCAGTGTCTATCAAGCCGAAATAATGGCAATATGGGAAGTCGCCAAGTGGCTGAGTCGCAACATAGTAACCAACACTGGCGTTGTCATTTACTCGGACAGCCAGGCTGCCATCAATTCTCTGGAGGTAACATCCCTAAATTCACAAACAGCCCTCGACTGCCGCAGATCTCTTAACGAGATGGCTGAGCAGTTTAATATACACCTCATATGGGTGCCTGGGCATAGGGATATCCCGGGGAACTGCAAAGCCGATGAACTTGCTAGGAAAGGGACGACATTACAAATTCTCGAAGAATTTGCATATATTGGTGCGCCACTATCCACGTGCAAGCTTTGGCTTAGGTAAGAGGCAATCAGGCAGTCCAACGAAAGATGGACAGAAATCGGCACCTGCAGGGCAGCTAGACAAATCTGGCCAAGGTATGACCTGAGAAGGTCAAAATATCTCCTCGCACTCGAGTGGAAACGATTGTCTACGTTAGTACAGGTTCTGACGGGACATTGCTTGATCGGCGAACACGCCAAAAGATTGGGAATTGACTTCAATGACTTCTGCCGAAGCTGTGGAGATGAGGAAGAATTGGAGAGCATTGAGCACTTGCGTTGCGACTGTCCCGCTTTGAGTAAACGACGACTGGACATACTGGGGTCGGCCTTTTTAGGCAGCCTAACAGATCTTTCCAGTACTGATATTCGTACTATCGATAAATTTATATATCAAACAGGTTGGTTTCGATGAGGGGCATTTTAGCCCGTGGTAACACTAGGGACCTAAACTGGTCTATGTGAGCTTGTAAAAAAATACAGCTGCCACCCTAACCTAAACCTAGCTCTTAACGAGAGCTAAAATATTGCTCATATTATGGTCAAGGTCGTAGGACGACTGGAAAGTGTTTTTGTTTTATTTAAAAAAATGGACTTAGCGCACGAAAAGTTGCAATTGGAAAACGAATATTTTGATAATAAAACTGAATAATTTGTAAACGTTGTTCTTTGTATATCTCTCCATGATGAAATTGTAAACACTACTGAATACAATGAAAAACAAATAACAGATCATGACATATTACAAATGGCCGAAACGTCACTTCAAAATCATATCATCCCTATTGAAAAACCGAAATAATGACATTATGGGAAGTCGCCAAGTGGCTGAGTCGCAACATAGTGACCGACAGTGGCATTGTCATTTACAGGGACAGTCAGGCTGTGGAGGCCACATCTCTAAATTCACAAACAGCCCTGGATTGCCCAAGTTCATCGGCTTTGCAATTCCCCGGGATATCCCTATGCCCAGGCACCTATATGAGGTGCATATTAAATTGCTCAGCCATCTCGTTAATAGGGATGTGGCCTCCAGAGAATTTATGGCAGCCTGGCTGTCCGAGTAAATGACAACGCCAGTGTTGGTTACTACGTTGCGACTCAGCCACTTGGCGACTTTCCATATTGCCATTATTTCGGCTTGATACACGGAGGAAAAAAACGGCCTCTGTAACATATTGCCCCAAACATATTTTGCAGGCAACATATATATGTTCGGAGCAGCCCCTAAACATATTATGTTTGGGGTAGCGGTAATGTTCCCAAACATTTATATGATTGTATGCAAACATTTATATGATTGTATGTAATCATATATATGATTGTATTTAATCATGTATATGATTGTATATTGTTGTTTTTATCAAAAGTCTGAACCCTTTGTGACGCACCTATAATTAAACACAATTGTATTTCTTAATACATTTTTTTATATATTTATAAAATTCTACTCTAATGTTCCATTAAACAAAAAAATTAAGTTGCATTAATTTTAAAATTGTTTAGTGGACTTGTGTACGCGGGGCAAAATAGCCTTTTTTGATATGTTTGAATCGAAAGAAAATATATTTGGAACACACATTTTTAAATATTATATATTTCCTAGCAAATAAATTTTATTTGAAAATCAACAAAATATATTTCAAACGCATATATTAATATATTACAACAAAATATATTTGCAAACAAAAATTCTCAAATAAAATATGTGTTAAATACAAATATAATTATTGTTTAGGAATTTCTCTAAATATATTTTATTTAAAAAAAATTTCAAAACTTTTTTCTTGGTTCCGGGTTTATCCTCCCAGCATTAGCTTCAGTTCTTAATCATTAATGTTAATACAATTTATGAGTATTCTATCCAATATTATACGATTTCAATAATTATTTCACAAACATTAACAATTTATAAAAAAAACTAACATTGAATTACTGAAAAATTTAACATAACTTAGGTATTTTCTGAATACTTAAATGCAACTACATATTTATTTCGGAAATAATGGTCCCAAATAAAAATATATTGGGATATAAACAAAGATTTGTTTAGAACAACATCTTCCCAAATACATAATTTTGGTGTGTATCAAATATTATGTATTTGGAGTGTACCATAAACATATATATGTTTCAAGCCGAATATGTTTGTATATTTAAAATATGCATACCACTTTTCATCGAATGCAAATAAAAACTGCCTATGTACTTCATTGCATATATATTTTATATGCATTCGATGAATATATATGTATATAAATATATATAACTTCAACCGAAGAAATATTTATATTGCTTCCTGACTTTTTCTACCCCCGTACACGCTAAAAAAAATCGCTTCTGTAGTATATTGTCCCAAACATATTCGGCTTGAAACATATATATGTTTAGGGTACACTCTAAACATATAATATTGGGTACATACAAAAAGTATATATTTTTGGGAAAATGTTATTGTAAACAAATCCTTGCTTACATCCCAATATGTTTTTATTTGGGACTATCATTTCCGAAACAAATATTTATTTGCACTTAAGAATTCAGAAAATACGTCAATTGCGTTAAATTTTTACTAATTCAAAGTCATTTTTTAGAAATTTTTAATGTTTGTAAAAATAATAAATAATAATAATTGGAATCGTATAATCTTGGATCAAAATAAATTAAAGGATTGACAAGAAATGATGACTTGGAAATCTAACTCAGAAATTTGAAATTATTGATTTAAGGAGAAGTTAACGCTACATATGACATTGTAACTGGGAGATACAATTCGAAAATAAGGAAAAATTTAACCTGAAATTTCAAAATGTCAGAAAAAGTTTTGAAAATCAGTTTTAAATAAAAAATATGTGGATACATTCCTAAACAATAATTTTATTTGTATTTAAACACATATTTTATTTGAGAAATTTAGTTTGCAAATATATTTTGTTGTAATATATTAATATATGCGTTGCAAATATATTTTGTTGATTTTCAAATAAAATTTATTTTCTCAGAAATATATAATATTTAAAAAATTGTGTTACAAATATATTTCCTTTCGATTCAAATATATCAAAAAACGCTGTTTTGCCCCGTGTATAAAACTTCAGATTAAACAAAAATCCATAAAATCAAATTTACTAAAAATCCTGACAACCCTGTTTGGCTAAAGAGACCCAAGATCTCTTCTACTCTTTTCGCTCCATCATGAAACTATAACGGTTCACAGCAACAAGTAACCTAATGTAAATCGTCACTCACTACGTCAAATACAGAAATACAATAACAACGAACAGTAATACACACTTTGCTTCTGAAAAGTAGTTCATGAGCTGCAGAATAGTTTTTGAGTTTTCTGAAAATTACTAAATTTTGAGTTGTGTCTCTTTAAAAGAATTTGTGCAATATGCAGAGCAAGGCAAAACTTCAATAGTACTGTGCACTCTTCAGTACTGTACCCGGGGTCATTTCAGATGAAAACAATTTGTTAGTGCGGGAGTGTGTTTGTTCAAAGAACATGATAAGCCCACATACATACAAACGTACATACATATGTATGTTGGCAAAATAATTTATGTGGGGCAATAAAACGGCGTCAGTATTATAGAACGTTTTGTAAATAAAATGTTTTGAAGTAACATACATTCCTTTTTAAAAAAATTAATTTTGCAGCAAAATAATTGTGTTTTTTAATGAATAATCTCTATACATCTTTGATATCACATTCTTTCTTTTATTTTGAATTTGTTGTACGTGTTTAAACAACTAATTTCTTTGAATTCGACATTCACCATACATATTCAATAAAAAACCCGACCTTAAGATTAAACAAAAATCCATAAAATCAAATTTACTAAAAATCCTGACAACCCTGTTTGGCTAAAGAGACCCAAGATCTCTTCTACTCTTTTCGCTCCATCATGAAACTATAACGGTTCACAGCAACAAGTAACCTAATGTAAATCGTCACTCACTACGTCAAATACAGAAATACAATAACAACGAACAGTAATACACACTTTGCTTCTGAAAAGTAGTTCATGAGCTGCAGAATAGTTTTTGAGTTTTCTGAAAATTACTAAATTTTGAGTTGTGTCTCTTTAAAAGAATTTGTGCAATATGCAGAGCAAGGCAAAACTTCAATAGTACTGTGCACTCTTCAGTACTGTACCCGGGGTCATTTCAGATGAAAACAATTTGTTAGTGCGGGAGTGTGTTTGTTCAAAGAACATGATAAGCCCACATACATACAAACGTACATACATATGTATGTTGGCAAAATAATTTATGTGGGGCAATAAAACGGCGTCAGTATTATAGAACGTTTTGTAAATAAAATGTTTTGAAGTAACATACATTCCTTTTTAAAAAAATTAATTTTGCAGCAAAATAATTGTGTTTTTTAATGAATAATCTCTATACATCTTTGATATCATATTCTTTCTTTTATTTTGAATTTGTTGTACGTGTTTAAACAACTAATTTCTTTGAATTCGACATTCACCATACATATTCAATAAAAAACCCGACCTTAAGCTCGAAATAATAATAATACCCTTTGGTGTCGGTGCCATTCCTCCTCATACACACGGTTACCATACATTTTACCCTTCTTTGCACAAAATTATGAGTCATATAATTGGGCTCTCAGAGAGTAATACTCTCTAAAACTCTAAAAAATATGTTCTAATATATTATTTTGCCAAAAATATGTTAGGACACAATCATATCGTTTTTAATATGCTAGAATTTTGCTCCGAACATATTATGATTGTGTGCAAACATAATATGTTTACCCACAAACATATATATGATTGTGCCCGTCCCAAACATATTGATGATTGCATCCAAACATATTTTTAACATATTTTTTTCTCCGTGTAGACATTGCAGGTTTCTGGTAGTCTGCTAGCTATATCCAAACTAAGTTCTTCACTGTGTACTCCAAAGCCAACCTTTTCATCAAGCTTCGACCCATCCGTATAGAAGTGGAGATGGTTTTTATTACCTGGTATTCTGTCAACCCATTCATCTCTGGCTGGTATCATAGTGATGTAGTTCCTCTCGAAGGTGTACACCGTTGGTATATAGTCCACTCGGTCCGTTACCATAGCACTACACTTAAATATCCTCATGTGACCGTAGTTCTTGTACCTCCACATTGATGGGCTAGAAGTTTAATCTTAGTGCCGCTCTGGTTGCAACTTCGATCGCAACAGTATTAATCGGCAGTATATGGAGTAGTGCTTGTAAAGACTCGGTCGCTGCAGTCCTTAAGGCTCCGCTTATGCACAGGCATGCAGTTCTCTGAACCTTTGATAGTAGGTTGGTGATGGTTAGTTAGTCAGTTGCCGTCCACCATACCATAATGCCGTATAACTGTATTGGACGAACTACTGCTATATATGTCCAGTCGACGATTTTAGGATAGAGGTGCCACCGCGACCCTACAGCCTTTTTGCAGGATTATAAGGCGATGTTGGCCTTCCTTACACGTTCCAGTGATTTAAGTCTGAATAACAGTTTTCTATCTAGAATTAGAAAAGACTAGATCTGTTCCATTTATCCGAGTAAAGGAAACCAATTCTGTCTTGTTTAGGTTAATGCCCAAACCGCTGCTTCTGGCCTATCTAGCCACCTGTAAGATGTCCCTGACACGCTGAAGACACGCTGTTAAGCCTCTTCTGTTGAGCAGGCTTTGTATAAGTCTAATCAACCTAGAGTTTACCTTTAGATGTGACAGTGCCGCAATTAACGCATTTGTGTGAATGTTGTTAAAAGCTCCTGCAATGTCAAGAAATGCCATTGAATGGTGAATTCCTTGCAATATAGGGACGATTCGATAGTGCTCACGAGTTCGTGCAGGGCTGATTCTGTAGATTTTCCCTTATTGTAAGCATGTTGGTTTCCCGACAGGATTTTTGTATCTAGGTTTTCCCTAATGAAATAATCTAAAAGTCTTTCCAGATAGACTTATTGGTCTGAAGACTCTTGGCCTAGTGTGCGATATCTTTCCCGCTTTGGGTTGAATACCACTTTGGTGTCCCTCCATCGATTCGGGATGTATGGAAGCGTGATACAACCTTTTCTCCAGCCAGGGGATAATGTACTTTGACATTTTCTGAATTTCTGCTGGAGTGATGCCGTCTGGTCCAGGTAACTTGAAAGGCTCAAAGCTGTTAATTGCCCAGCGTATGGATCTCTCAGTCAACAAGCTAGCGACGCTCGCATTCTTGTTGGTTCTTCTGATCTTCGGATTCCGTTGGTGAGTTCCCGGGGAAATGTGTGTCGAGCAGTACGTTAAGCGACTGCTCGAAGTTTTTTGTCCAGTTATCTGCCTCATCCTACAAGTAACCCACTGTACAGGGTGAAGCTGCCTTGCGGCGTCGGGGACCTTTTCCACTTCGCCAAATAAGGAATACGAAGAGCGTCTTTGCGCCTTCCTAAGCTCATTCTTATATATCTTGAGTTGATCTTTATAAGCATCCCAATCGCAAGCGACCCCAGTAGATTTCGCCCTGTTGAATAGCTTGTTGCAGGTATTTTTCCTACTCAGAAGTCCACCATTGAGGTTTAGTTTTACCCTTGTAATTTGTTTTTGGACAGGCTTCTTCAAGGGAACTATTGAATGATGTGGTGATATTCGCGACCAGATTATCCCGAGCGGCTTTGTCATTCGGTTCAAACAGAAGTTTAGAGTTGAGGATTTTTTTGAAATTCTTCTCATGCAGGTGCCACTTTTCTTCCTCACACTTCTGTGGACGGCAGGTTTAGGCGCTTTTTCAGCGAGTTTGAACTCTATATAATGGTGATCTGAGAATGAGTGGTCTGAAGAAATCTGGCATCACCGAAGTAAGAGCTTTACTCTCCCCTGATTCCATCCTGCATCGTTGCAGATTGGCCGGATTGGAGGGGCTCTTCTGTTGTTTTTTTGACAACATCCAACCTGGCGCCCCCCCCAAACCTCACCCGCTCGACTCAGAGAGTCTACCGATCTGGAATCACCGAAGTATAAGAGCTTTACTCTTCCCTTATTCCATCCTGCATCGTTGCAGATTGGTGGTTTGCTCAGCAGTTCGAGGCTGATTGCACATGGCTCCATTTGTCCTTGAGGATGGATCCATCATCACTACCTCTGTCTATAACAGCCATCACTAGACTCATTTCACCATTTTTGGGTGTGGTCGACTTTGGCCAAGACTAACGGACGGACAGTCGGACGATTGGGGAACCCCGCTCCATCGGAACATGAAGGCATCCCCGTAAAGAGAATTTATTGATTTCTTTGTCTGTTTTAGCCCGTAATTGTAACTACGATATAGGCCATCCAGCCTTTGTACATTTTTTTTGCCTAATAGGCACTGCGTAATAGGTTTTAACTATCTGCTCTGCGGTAAACACGTCGGTTGACTACGACTGATCAGAAACAACGCATGGATGGACGTGCTAGGTGAGGGGCGACATAAGAAATTTTCGAAGAATTTGCATATATTGGTGCGGCACTATCCACATGCAAGCTTTGGCTTAGACAGGAGGCTGTCCAATGAAAGATGGTCAGAAATC
This sequence comes from Eudasyphora cyanicolor, assembly GCA_963930755.1. Lineage (NCBI taxonomy): Eukaryota > Metazoa > Arthropoda > Insecta > Diptera > Muscidae > Eudasyphora > Eudasyphora cyanicolor. Next base: position 102,219,293 of record OZ005737.1, read on the forward strand.
GGCAACTGTAGGGTAGCTAGAAATCTGGTCAAGATACGAACTGAGAAGGTCGAAATTTCTCGGCACACTGCCTCATCGGCGAACATGACAGAAAGTTAAGTATTGGGTCCATTGAAAAAAATCAGACAGTTTTTTTCGGTACCGATATTCGTGCTATTGATGTAGATGAGTGGCATCTGAGCCCGTGGTATCACTAGGAAATTACATTGATATATGCCAGCTGGCAAAGCTAGCTGCCAACCTAACCTAATGTCGTCTTAATAGATTACAAAAAATAGCAATATAATAATATTCCAAATATAGCGGTCAATATAAAACGTCTTACAAATGCTCATACACGGGGCAAAATCGCCTTTTTTGATATGTTTGAATCGAAAGAAAATATATTTGGAACACAAATTTTTAAATATTATATATTTCTTAGCAAATAAATTTTATTTGAAAATCAATAAAATATATTTGGAACGCATATATTAATATATTACAACAAATTATATTTGCAAACTAAATTTCTCAAATAAAATATGTGTTTAAATACAAATAAAATTATTATTTAGGAATTTTTCCAAATATATTTTATTTAAAAAATATTTCCAAAACTTTTGCTGAGTTTTTCATATTTCAGTTTCAATTTTTCTTGGGTTTCGAATTGTACCTCCCAGTTATGATACCATATGCAGCATTACCTTCTGTTTTAAATCAATTATTTCAAATTTCTGAGTATTCCAAGCCATCATTAGTCGTCAATCCTCTAAGTACTTTATATTGATCCAAGATTATATGATTTCAATTATTATTTTTTACGAACATTAAAAATTTAACTTTGAATTACTGAAAAATTTGAGACAATTTATATATTTAATGAATACTTAAATGCAAATAAATATTTGTTTCGGAAATAATGGTCCCAAATAAAAACATATTGGAATGTAAACAAATATTTGTTTAGAACAACATCTTCCCAAATACACAATTTTTGTGTGTACCAAATATTACATGCTTAGAGTCTACCCCAAACATATATATGTTTCAAGCCGAATATGTTTGGGACAATATACTACAGAAGCGATTTTTTTTCAGCGTGTATTTAAAGACAATTCCGTTACAGTTCTAAATTAAGGTTGTCTCTTTTGGGTAAAATTACTGTTTTCGCAATAAATCGCGAAAGGAAGCATATCTGATTTTGATATAGTAATTGAGTAGAGGGAATGATTCTAACCAAACCCTCATTAGCCGTTTTTGGCGTAAATCTAGGGCAACTTTCAATCGCTTAGGATTTTCAAGATTCTTTCATAGATCAAGAATCGGAAGAAACAAATAGATAGACTATTGACAATCTAAACAGATTTTCATCAAATTGCATAACAAAATCTAAATCTGAACCGATTATCCCCAATTTAAGAAGTATTACCTCCAAAATTAAGAAACTTCTTTCTGCCAAAGGTTGCAATGATAGAAAGTAAAGTACAACTTCTATAGCGCTTTGATACCAAATCGTGGAATATATATATATAGGTATATTGGTATATTGGCAGTGTTCATTCATGTAATTCGAAGCCTCTTTCTGCCGAATATCGTACTGATCGAATAAAACATACTGTTTCGGCAGCGCTTACATATCAAATCGGTTGTTACATATATATGGGGACTATATCTACATTTTAACCGACTTCCCCGAATTAGGCACTGATCATTCATGTAATAAAAAAAACTCTCTCTGCGGAATTTCGTACTGATCGTATTTGAAATACGGTTTCTACGGCGCCTAAATATGAAATTGGGTGTAACATATATATGGGGACTATATCTAAATCTGAACCGAATTTCCGCGAATTTGGCAGTGTTCGTTCATGTAATAAGAATTAGTTATGTGTAAATCAGAACCGATTTTGACCAATTTCAATAGGAATCGGCCGAAAAGAAAACACTGTGCTAAATTTCATCACCATCGGACCACAAAAACGACCTGCACTTTGATTACCACCATATATCCACAGAAATCGACTCTGGAAGTGATTTCAAGTCGATTCGTGTAATAAACGATGGGTCTATCTCTTCTCCTTTTGGATGTTACAAACAAATGCACAAACTTATAATACCCTGGACCACAGTGTAGTGTAGGGTATAAAAATGAGGTATATATGAATTTATTACAAACAAAATATATCTGAACATGTGCATAATACATACATTTTAATATATGTATACAGTAATTATAAATTATATATTGACGAGGTACACTTATGACTATTAAAGTTAATTATTATAATTTTATTAATTAACTATTTAACTTAATTATAATTTTAATGAACATTTGTGGTGGGATGAATTGATGAGCTTCAAAATGGCGTTTGCTGATGGTCGTCGTTGGTCGAGTGGTTGAGGAGCGGAGACATTATACTGTAGCCGTCCGGTGTCGTTGGTGTAAGGGTGGTACACGGTTCCAAAACATCACTGTTGTTATGATGGCTATTCATTTCGAGATCGATTTTTGCAGCAGCGTTTCTTTCACCGACGTCCGTAAATCGGTCTGCTGCAGCAGTTTGAGCCACAACATCTAGGCCGGTATCATTGCCCTGCGGAGAACATCGGCGAGCTTTTGGTAATAGTTCCAATTCGTCGCTTTCCGTTTCGGGCATTTCTACGGAAGCGCTTGGGAAATCTAAACACGCTGTCAGTAGGCTGGGGTATTTGCATATGTATTCCACGACTTCGGATGCCGTTGGCCTCTTTTTGGTATCCCTGTTCCAGCAGGCTCTTATTAGACCTTCCAAATGCGGCTTTATACCTACGGGCACCTGCAGAGTATTGCCACTCTTTACATATTCTAAAACCTGATTATTGGTTAGTCCCTGATAGGGAAAAGAGCCAAATGTAATGATTTCGAATAGCACCACGCCAAAAGCCCAAACGTCGGAGGCAGGCGTAAACATTCCAAGAGCCAAGGCCTCTGGCGCCATCCATCGGACGGGTAGCATACCTTTACGATTAAATCGGTAGTAGTCACTCTCATAGGTAGGTCGCGCCATCCCAAAATCACCGATTTTCACCATTCTTTGGGCATTCACCAAACAGTTACGACATGCTAAATCACGATGGACATACTTCTGTTGAGCCAAATAAGCCAGACCTCGTGCCACGTCCATGGCGTACATGGTAAGACGTTTCGATGTAATATCGGAATCATCGCTGATTTTTTCATTAACCATGTGGCGACGAGCTAGCAAATACGTTTTGAGATCCCCGTAGAGCATGAATTCCATGATCGTATATATTGGCTCCGACTGTAGGCAAACGCCCAAAAGCTTAATTATGTTTTTATGATCGAACAGCTTCATGGCTTGAGCCTCTGACAGAAAGTCTAAGCGGTCTTCGGTGGACGCTCCAGTTTTCAACGTCTTCACAGCTACCGCTGTCCATCCCTCAGAGCCTAGTAAGGCTTCCCCGCCATATACTGTACCGAAAGCACCTTCACCCAATCTTCTATTAACGACAACATTCTCCTTGGGTACCTCCCACTTATCCAATGTGTTAACATTACTACGTGACGGTGACAAGAGGTCAATTCCAAAGTTTTTCATTATCTTTGCAGACCGTTTAAGTTTTTTGTCGTAGCGCCGTTTCCAGAACAAGAAAGACACTAGAGATATGACTATTACTGCAATGAGACAAACCACTACCGTAAATGCAAGTGCGGCCTTTTCGCAATCGGTGTTCAACAATTCAGCCAGGGCCGAGAAGCTGCAATCAAATGTTCCATCTCCGGGGGGAAATAGCCATTCTATGGAATTGATTTTCAAAGTCAAATTGCCGCCTTTGGTTCGAAGATTTCGTCCGCTTCCTATAATGTGTGGAATGTATTTCCCCACTTCGACGGTGCGGTTTGTACGCCACTGCATCACAATCAAATCGGCTATGCGCGAACCCCCTTGGCCAAAACGTACTCTTCCCGATAGACCTTCAAAGTCAGTTTCCCAAATTATATCCACCAGACGATTGACCATGGATTTTGAGCGGAAACTTCCCACAGTATATTTGTTTTCATGCAATATCTTATCCACCGCTTTGGCGTAAACCCAAACAGCGTCGTACGCAAATGCCGTATACTTTGACACTTCCTTTACACTGGTGCTATACGAGTCTATCCACTGCTTAACAGATATATTCTCCTCCATTACTGTCTCGTTGTTCCCGAATGGTGAATAGGTTATGCTAAAATGGCCTTCGAAGGCCTAAATAGGAATGTTTCGATAAGTATAAATGGATTGCAAAACCAGTCCTATACTCACCTTTTCTAATTGATTAGCAGAACAGCTATTATTGCCCTCAGCAGCAAGAAGCTTCCAATCTTTCGAGAGCCATGACGGTAAAAACCATATGTATCCCTGATACGCTGTCATCTGAAAACCCAAAATAAAAAAATCATATATCACCGATTAGCGTGGATTTATTTTACCTCCAGTTTATATGCTTCGCACAGCGCTATGGCGGCGTATTTGTTATGAATATCAGCAATGATTATTCTAGCACGTCTCTGTTTCAAGTCATCCAGGTACTGAAATTATAAGAGAAATTATGTTTTTGTTATTATTTTTGATCGAATACACAATTTTTATCTAAGAGGTCTTAATTAGGGTGTCTAAAAACCGGTTATTTTAAAAAAGCGGATTCCGGTTTAACCGAAATGTAGCCATTTTTATACCCTCACTTTAGTGTGACGAGGGTATATATCATTTGCTACGGAAAAAAGTGTAACACATCGAATGAGTGATCTAAGACCCTAAGTATGTTCGGAGGAAATCCGTTTTGGGCCATTTTAAGTCGAATGAGCAATGTCCGTCCGTCCGTCTGTCTGTCTGTCTGTGTGTCTGCTGGCTGGTGCGCACGATAACTCTCGAAAGGAGTAACCGATTGACTTCAAATTTGGTATGTGGTAATATTTTTTTCTATCTCCGGCTAAGTTCGAAGATGGGCCATATTGGTCCATTCCTTCTAGTACCTCCCCCATAAAGGGTTAAAATGTTGTGAAATATTGATTCTTTAATAACTACTATACTACTTATTCTTATCTTCTGAAATTCCACACATAGTATTAGTTTATTAGTCGCTATCAACTCGAGAAAAATGGGCGAAGTTGCCACGTACCTTTAGGTACCTCCCACACAAATGCACCGCTTTGCACCAAAAATTAACAGCTTATAACATTAATAAAGGTGTATAAAAATACTTGAAATTTTGCACCGTGTTATGCTTTTAGATTGCCTACAGTCCATACAAAGGTACCATTTTGCACCAAAAGTTAACAGCTTATAACATTAATACAAGTGTATAATAATACTTGAAATTTTGTACAGTGTAATGTTTTTATAGTGCCTATAGTCCTGTGAAAAATGGGCGTTATCGCCACGCCCCTTTTTGTTCCTCCCACACAAAATGGCCAAATCATACCACAATTTAATATCTCATAACGTTTATGCCAGTGCACATAAACGCTTATAATTCGGCGCAGTGCAATGAATTTAAAGTATCTACTGTTCAGCGAAAAATAGGTGTATTTGTTAAACCCCTTCTGGTAGCTCCCACACAAATTGACAGAATAATTCGTGTAATATTCTATATTACATTACTCACAAAGTGACACAAATTGACAGAATAATTCGTATAATATTTAATATTACATTACTCACAAAGTGAGGGTATACCTTAGTCGGTTTACCCGACTGAAACTTTCTTACTTGTCTAAATATACATAATGCGAAAATGTTAAAATTTCCATTGAAATGTCTATATAAAACAAATAATAATTCATGGTAGTAAACATTTAATACATTTGGTTGCCTCAACCGAATTATTTGCCAATGCGATCCCATCAAGACAACCAACATTTTGGTTGTGGTATACTTCTGCTTCCATGTTGACAACAATCATATTTGGTTGCGCCAACTACGAAATTATCTGTTGGCTAAAATTATCTGTTGTATGTTGCCACAACCAACTGTTTTAAAAAATTGGTTGTTCTGACAATTTGCCAGTCATATACTACCGACAATTAATTTAAAACAGTTTTCATTAATTTTTATTTTATTTATTGAACAAAAAACCAAACAATTCATAACATAATTAAAAATCCCATATTACAAATTCATCACTATTATGAGATGTGGAAATATTGGACACAAATTTTAGTACACGAAAAAAAAACACAAAACTTTTATGCAGATATCGCTTAACCCTGTGCTTTCAATTTCATGATTGTTGCTCTTATTTGTTATTTATGTAAAACATTTTGCACGACATATTCTGCATTCCACACATTATTATCTACACTAGATTATTTTTAAATACATATACCGCTCTTGAACAAAATGTTGAAGATTTATTTATGTAGAATAATTTTATTTTTGGTTTGTCATGTATCAGCAAAAGAACAGCAACCAATCTTTCGGTTGTATTTCCCAAAATACATTTAATTATTCTAAATTTGGGAAATTATTAGGATAACCAAAAAAAAAAACGATTATTTACTAATATTTTTTCTGTTGTAGTAACCAATTATTCGTTGCAATAATAATCTTTGGTATATTGATACAATTTCTGTTGCCAAGAATAAAACATTGGTTGTCACAACCAAAAATCGATCATATGGTACTATAATGAATGTTTAAAATTGGTAACAACAACTACAACCATCGATTTAGATGCAAGCATTTTTATTTGATCGTATCCATGTTATTATTGTTGTTTCAACTATTTATATATAAATACAACCGACACACGGTGTAGGCAATATACTTTTTGTTGATAGTACTATTTTTTATTGTTACAATCGAATTCCACCCAATTATCTCACTGAGTGAATATAAAACCATTAAGGAAAGACAGAAAGTCGGGCGGGGCCGACTATATAATACCCTACACCTACCTACCAATGCGAAAATGGGCATTGCGATAAGAATTTGGCAGTGTTCATACATGTAATAAGCAAACTCTCTCTGCCGATTTTCGTACTGATCGGATATAAAACACGGTTTCTACAGTGCTTACATGTCAAATCGGGTGTAACATATATATTGGGACTATGTTTAAATCTGAACCGATTTTCCCCGAATTTGGCAGTGTTCATACATGTAATAAGAAAACTCTGTTTGTTAAATTTCGTACTGATCGGATATAAAACACGATTTCTACAGCGCTTAAATGTTAAGTCGGGTGGAACATATATATGGGGGCTATATCTAAATCTGAACCGATTTTCCCCGAATTGCGCAGTGTTTTTTCATATAATAAGAGAACTTTCTCTGCCGAATTTCGTACAGGTCGGATGTAAAATACAGTTTCTACAGCGCTTTCATGTCAAATCGGGTGAAACATATATATGGGGACTATATCTAAATCTGAACCGATTTTTCCCGAATTTGGCAGTGTTCATACATGTAATAAGCAAACTCTCTCTGCCGATTTTCGTACTGATCGGATATAAAACACGGTTTCTACAGCGCTTACATGTCAAATCGGGTGAATAGGGATCGTCCTTGGGCCAAAAAAGAGCACTATGCTAAATGTCATCACAATCGGACCATAAATACGACCTGCACTTTGATTACAAGAATACATGGACAGACAGACGGACATGGTTAAATCGACTCAGAAAGTGATTCTGAGTCGATCGGTATAATAAACAATGGGTCTATCTCTTCTCCTTTTAGGTGTTACAAACAAATGCACAAAGTCATAATACCCTGTACCACAGTGCGGTGTAGGGTATAAAGAGATATTCAATTTGTAGAAACTACACGCAAAGAAAACAATCGTTACTCCCAAATTTTTCTTTTCGTGGACAAAATTCTTCATTTATTAAATGCCCACCATACTAAATTACAATTTATCGCTGAGATGAAAGAGAATAAATAGATACCATACCTTGAAATGAAAATAATCAGAGAAGACAACAGGATAAAAACAAATTGGTACACAAAAGTCAAAACATCAAGACGAATGATAAATTACTACTCAACACAGCCGAAAAAAATGAAGATAAACACAGCAACAAATCTTATAAACTAAGTTTGATACATAGGCAAGATACGAGGGCAAATTAAAGGATCAAATTATAAAGAAAATAACAGAAATATTAACGAAAAATAACTACCCCAAATACACGATAAACAACATGATAAAAACTGCCTAAAACAACAGAAATTAAAAAAAGGAAAAAAACAATTTTTTACAGTCCAAAGCGAAACACTAAAAAGAATATTCACAAGCAATGTTGTGTACGAAATCACTTGTGAAGGAAACAAGTGCAATAGAATGTGTTTAAGTACGATTTGGTTGAATTTCGTTGACATCATTAATTTCTCTCAGTGCATATATTGGCACATTTATCGCACATTCATGCTCGTTAAAATCTACCTACTCCTCATTACTACATCATTGTAGTATTAACATTGCAGATTTTAATGAGTAACGATTCGTTTTCTCGACGCTTGTTCCGCCACCTCTCTCCATCATGAACCGTCGCTCGACGTGCATCGATCGCATAAGTACATCCTTCTGTACATACATATTAAAGGTTACCAAACTTAGCAGCAAAAACAATAATAAACATACAGACACCTTGCCTATTGTTATTAGAAAAAACTAATCATCGCTTTACTCACAGTGGGCTAAAATGGACATAATTCTGCCATTTCAAAACCACTTATCGTATGGCGATGAAATTTTAGGTGTGTATACAAGAGGTGCTAGAGAGTTTATGTTCGGATCTTGGGCCGCCTATCTCATACAGGGGCGGAGCTACAGGGCCCTAAAGTTGACTACCTCGGGTAAACAAAATTTTCATCGGCTTCTAACTTTTGAACGGAGTGTCCGATTTAAGTGACCTACAATAAACATATCTTGAATAGTTTCCGAGATATGTGGATTTTAAATTTGAATTTTTAATTTTTTCGCCGACTTTGCCTTGGAGTTTTGCCAATATCTCAGTCAAAAGTTTACCGATTTTGTCCGCGTTTTTTTTATGGATTGCCAATAAAATGTGCAATATCATGAGGGTCGGTAAGATATGTCAAGAAATAAGAAAGTTATGCCCCTATAAAGTAAATTTTTTGAAAAAAATGTCATTTTTGGAGATTTTTTGGGGAAAAAAGTCCAATTCGTATTTAGGTCTTGCAGAAAAAGTTTGTTACACAAAGTATATCAAATATATACTCATTTTAAAGGAGACGTTTTACAGAATCTGTTAGAGAAAATCCGAAGCCAAAATTAAATTGGTGTGGTTGCCACCCTTCTCCGATTTGGACTTTTTTTTACATAAATTTCAAAAGTTTGACCGATTTTCTCCAATCGTAAAGCTAAATTTTTCTTTTTATTTATTTGTATTAGTTTGTAACAAAATCGACTGCAAAGGGAATCCCGAGCGCGGCTTTTCATATCGATGATATAGGACTAAAAGTATAAAATGACATTTTTGGGGATTTTTGATGTATTTTTAGGAATTGAGGGATTTTCCATTAGATATTTCCACATGTTGCGTTTGATTATTATTTCGAATATCAAAATAAAGAACTTTAAAAAAAAAATCATCGAAATATATACATTTTTAAGAATTTTTTGCCGCATTTACGTTTCTGTCTATATGCAAAATATTTTTTTAATTTTTCCCTACTTTCTTGTACTTATTGGTTATTATATCAGTCAATATGCACTGATTTCTTGTAGAACACATGTTATTATCAAACAATAATAAAATTTAGTAAGATTTACCTTTCAGAAAATATTGTTTTATGGCGCTATTTCTAGGAAACCCTTAATCATTGACAGGTATAAAAATATGTGTTGTAATGTTCATTCATATAGTTTATAATATTCATTCATACGAGTATATGATTTTTGTAATTTCCCATATTACATGTATCAGCCAAAAATGTCAGGTATATTATTGTTTTTATATAAATATAGCATCTTCGAAAATGTATACCAATTTGGCAAGTGTGGCGTTAACATTTAAGAACTCGTCACTCTTTTTTATTTTGTGTGAAATCCCATTTCACACTTTTGAGGAAAAAGTCTGTAGAATAGTAGAATTTATCGAAGGAACCTATAAAATTAAACTATTAAAAAGCGAAATCACAAAAATACAAAAATTTGTTAAAACATTTGATGTAAAGTGGACAACAGCAAAATCGCGTTCAAAATTTCTTGAAAAATATTCAGATTGGCTCGAGAACAACATAGATTTAACAGTTTGTACTTCATCTGTTGGTCTACCATAAACCTTACGAAGATGTATCGACAAGAACTAAGACGAGGCGTTTGTCCAATAATCTTTCGGCAATGACTACTGAAGAAGTTACGGATACTTTTAAGGCAATGTTGAAAAAAGAGAAACAACCAACTGATGTTCTTCAAACAGCATCACCGAAACGTCTAAGGAGAATTGTTGAGAGTATTCCTACACCTTCTTCTAAGTCAGTTTTTACGAACGAAGAAGCACTTGCTCTTATGCTACAACTGGGACTCAGCAAAGACAACTACAACACACTTAGGAAGGCATTGTCCGAAAAAGGAGTCGATGTCTTACCTTCATATAACAAAATAAAGGACAACAAGTAAGAAAGTTTCAGTCGGGTAAACCGACTAAGGTATACCCTCACTTTGTGAGTAATGTAATATTGAATATTCCACGAATTATTCTGTTAGATTGTATGGTAGGTACCAGAACGGGTTTAACAAATACACCTATTTTTCGCTGAATAGTAGATACTTTAAATACATTGCACTGCGCCGAATTATAAGCGTTTATTTGCACTGGTTTATTAACGTTATGAGATATTAAATTTTGGTATGATTTGGACATTTTGTGTGGGAGGTACAAAAAGGGGCGTGGTGATAACGGCCATTTTTACAGGGCTATAGACACTTCAAAAGCTGTGCAAAAAACTGTGCAAAATGTTGCGGCATTTTCGTGCATTGGTACTCATGTTGTGAGCTCTTAACTTTTTGTGCAAAATGTTACCTTTGTGTGGGAGGTACCAAAAGGGGCGTGAATATAACACCCATTTTTCACTGGACTGTAGGCACTATAAAAGCATTACACTGTGCAAAATTTCAAGTATTTTTATACACTGGTATTAATGTTATAAGCTGTTAACTTTTGCTGCAAAATGGTGCGTTTGTGTGGGAGGTACCAAACGGGGCGTAGCAACTTGGCCCATTTTTCTCGAGTTGATAGCGACTAATAAACTAATGCTGTGTGTGGAATTTCAGAAGATTCGAATAAGTAGTACAGCAGTTATTAAAGATTCAATATTTCACAACATTTTAACACTTTGTGGGGGAGGTACTAGAAGGAGTGGACCAATATAGCACATCTTCGAACTTAGCCGGAGATAGAAAAAAATATTACCACGTACCAAATTTGAAGTCAATCGGTTACTCCTTTCGAGAGTTATCGTGCGCACCAGCCAGCAGACAGACAGACAGACGGACGGACAGTGCGCATTCGTCTTAAAATGACCCAAAACGAATATCCGCCGAACATACTTAGGGTCTTAGATCACTCCTTCGATGTGTTACACTTTTTTCGTAGCAAATGATATATACCCTCGTCACACTAAAGTGAGGATATAAAAAGAAGTCTATTATTCCTTCAACGCTACAAGTTTCACCAAGTGGAGTCAGTATTGGTCTTCCTAACCTTCTGGAATATACAGCATCGAGAATAGTTTCCACTCTTACTACAGAACAGCTGAGTACAATGGATAATTGTGACTTGCAACTTATGTGCAAGTGGGGAGGTGATGGCTTATCAACCCTTCCTTGATAAGCAGGACTTGTTGATACTACAAACAAGTATCAACAACTCCGAGCGGGACAGATTATAGAAGTGTGTTCACGGCAGAGAGAAGACACGGATTTTCCCTCAACTAGTTTTGATGACATTTGGATAAATTCGACTCCAGGTTCAAAAAACTTTTGTAGACCGATATGGTTTGAGTAGACAAAAGAGTCGGCTACCAACACACAAAACCTGGTTGATTATATTGAGAAGGAAATTAAGGAGCTGGAACCCATATCAATCAAAATATTGGACTACAGCTTCACAATCTCCTTCATCCTAAATTTCACTATGGTCGATGGGAAAGTTTGCAATGCTGTTACGGGAACATCATCTACGTGGAGATGTACACTATATGGAGGAAAAAATTTAATTTTCGGATTTATCGAAGAACCCAACAATTAACACATATGCTCTAAAATTTGGAATTTCCCCATTACATGCTCGCATATGGTTTTTAGAACATTTCCTACACATAGAATACGATTTGCATTATTATAGTAATCCAGAGAATGCAAACAAATTACCGGACAAAAAGGAATTAAAAGCATCGAGAGAGTTCCACAAAAAAAAGAATTCAAGAGGAATTTTGGAAAGAGACTGGAATAAATGTCGACAAACCACTAGTAGGATATGGAAATACAAATGATGGTAACACTGCAAGCCGTTTCTGCAAGGATTATGAAATCACATCTAAGATCACAGGAATTGGTATGGAATTGCTGAGAAAAATCAACATAATTCTTATGGCAATCAACAGCAAGAACAAAGTGAATCAGAAAAATTTGAAAAATACTGTCTAGGCATTTCGAAACATCTAATAGAACTGTATGCATGGAAAGATATGACCCCAACAGTACATAAAGTATTGCGTCATGGAGATATAATTATATCGTCATGAGTGAAATAATTGAGAAATGCGGAATGCCGGTAAGTGCTGTCAAGCCCTTAGATTAGTGGTGTACCAATATTTTAGGAATTGGTGTAAGTTCATATTTCGAATTTTTTCGCGCTAAATTAGATGTTTCTCCCACCGTGCAATGGTGTCAAATCACATGATCGCGGCGTACCATTATCATCGCCACGACGTGAGATAACACGGCCATTGAATTTGTCGCGCAAAAGGGCCATTGTTTCGTTGGCAGTATGGCAAGTGGCACCATACTATTGGAACCACATATCTTCCAGGTCCATATCCTCAATTTCTGGCCACAAGATATCATCTCGCGATAACGAACACCATTAACGGTAACTGCGTGGCCGACCTCATTTTCGAAGAAGTAAGGACCGATGACGCACCCAGCCCATAAACCGCACCAAACAAACTGCGCGAGCATTCACAGGTGTATTCACATCTCCTACAGACCCACATTTTCGTAAAAGGCTTCAACACTCTTAACACGCAACTCAATTGTGTACCTCACTATGGTTGAATTTCTCAAACACTGAAAAGCAGAAATGTTCATTTAAGTTGGGCAAAAAACTTGACGTTAAGGTGTGACTCACAATTAAAATCGTGCATTATGGTTGGACCACCCCTTTGTATCCTTCATTCGATTACATCCGTATTTTATTTCAAGTCATTATGATTTTTTGTAGATATATTTTAGATTTAGATCAACTATATATATATGTGTTCTGTTGTAGTAAGGTGGTGGGGGAGATACCGGAAGATGATGTCAGATACTTGAATTATTCTCTGAACCGTGACTACGGAAAATACGTAGCGGCTCACCGATGTACTATGTATTGCAGTGTAGAATATAAAATATTTGTTTATTACTTATTTTTGTGAGCATTCTAGTAACCGAGGTCTACAAAATGCTTTTTGCACCTAACAGTTATCTTGTATAGTTACCGAGACATCTGCATTTGAAAATTTCATTTTTAATTTTTTCCCTGACCCTGTGCTAGTATTTCGTTTTTATCAGCATCGTTTTTATCAGCTTAAACACGTCTACATTGTCAATAAAATTCCCTATGTGCTGAAAAAAATTTGGTTCGATATACCCAAAAAAATCAGATTTTTTGTAATTTTTTTAGGAAAAAGTATATGTCGTATTTTCGAGTTTTAGAAGAAGTTAGTTAAGTTAAGTTTGTAAAAGTATAACAATCTAACTAGGATATTCTCCCGGCTTCAAGACCATTTTGTTTCTATTTCTATATTATTATAGAAACAAGTATTTTATACGGAGCTCTATATGGTTGACTTCAACACGCAAGCGAATGAGAAATCTTTGTGAAACCACACTTCTCCAAAATCTTCCAAAAACAATTGTTAACCAAATTTAATACAAAACACCAGCCATGTCCAATGAGAAACAAATTTTGCTCCATCTAATGGAAAATTACCACACTATGCAGAAAAGCCTTTATGGTTTTTGACTGCACTAAATGTAGTTTGTGGTGAGTCAGAGTCAGTCAAAAACCATAAAGGCTTTTATGCATAGTGTGGTAATTTTCCATTAGATGGAGCAAAATTTGCTTCTCATTGGACATGACTGGTGTTTTGTATTAACTTTGGTTAACAATTGTTTTTGGAAGATTTTGGAGAAGTGTGGTTTCACAAAGATTTCTCATTCGCTTGCGTGTTGAAGTCAACCATATAGAGCTCCATATCTCCCATACAATTGCAGCAGAACTGTTGATAACTAGTGTTGGGCATTATCGTTCACTGAACGGACCGGTCCTTTTCGTTCCGTTCCGGTAAAGGAACTCGTTCAGTCTTTTCGTTCCATCGTTACTTTTGGCTCCTTCGTTCAAATGACATTCATTCGGTCAAACATCACAATAGCTGTTTGTTTACTCGTTCAGTCTTCTTTTATGAACGTGATAAAAACAATTTTGTCAGACAAGGAAATTGAAAATATGTATATTATTAATTTATTTCATTATGTTCTGCTGATTTTATTAAAATAACAATTGTTAAACGCATGAGATGTGTATGTAATGTGGCAATTCTGTGCACCCCTGTGAAAAGACTGAAGATCCGAAGTGAACGATGAAACTAAAAGAACAACATAGCAGGAACCAGTTCTAATCGTTCCTTCAAGGGAATCGTTCAATTGAACGAGTTCGTTCCGGAACGACCCAACTCTATTGATAACGAGTGTCACGGTTCAGAAATCATGATCCAGTATGTGTGCTGCCAATTTTTAATACATATTTATACACCGCCATGTATAAAATACTTGTTTCTATAATAATATAGAAATAGAAACAAAATGGTCTTGAAGCCGGGAGAATATCCTAGGTAGAATCTCAAAGATTTGCAGACCAAATAAAAGCAAGCAAACAACATAAAGTATAACATATTTACCATCATCTTAAAGGAAACTTACCAGAGAATGTTCTCAATGAAATAACAGAGAATGTACTCAAATAAATATTCACGGGTATTGTTACCAAGCTTCTCCAATTCACACCATTTTTTACACAAATTTCAAAAGTAAGCCACGTTTTCTCCAATCACAAAGCTAAAATGTTAAAACTTTTGGCATATTTATATGTGGTAGGTGTTGAAGTTAAACTGCAAAGGGAATCTGAAAACCGGCTTTTAGTATCTACAGGGTGGCTGATATGTATTGCAACCAACTTCAGGTTGCTATCATTTCTAAACCGCTAGTCTGATAGCTGACAGATTTATTTCAGTGACAGTTCATTTTATTGTTTACAAGCTTACAAAAGCATTTTGATCTATTGCATTCAGAAAAAAAGTTATTCGTGATGGAATTCAAGCGTGATAGTGTGATTGCTTTATATTTGGGTGGAAAAACACAAGTGGCTATCGTTAGAGCCCTCCAGCATTTAAATGTGAATAAATCTTTTGTTTCTCGTACCATTGCTCGTTACCGTGATACTGGCAGTGTTGCATCGCGTCCAAAAAGTGGACGAAAAAAAACGGTAACAACACCAGAAATGACCCGAAAAGTGAAGGCCAGATTTGATCGAAATCCACGCCGCAGTGGTCGCAAAATTGCTCGTGAGCTGAACATATCGCGAGAACGGATACAACACATATTAAACCAGTAAGGAAAGACAGAAAGTCGGGCGGGGCCGACTATATAATACCCTACACCTACCTACCAATGCGAAAATGGGCATTGCGATAAGAATTTGGCAGTGTTCATACATGTAATAAGCAAACTCTCTCTGCCGATTTTCGTACTGATCGGATATAAAACAAGGTTTCTACAGTGCTTACATGTCAAATCGGGTGTAACAAATATATTGGGACTATGTTTAAATCTGAACCGATTTTCCCCGAATTTGGCAGTGTTCATACATGTAATAAGAAATCTCTCTCTGTTAAATTTCGTACTGATCGGATATAAAACACGATTTCTATAGCGCTTAAATGTTAAATCGGGTGGAACATATATATGGGGGCTATATCTAAATCTGAACCGATTTACCCGAATTGCGCAGTGTTTTTTCATGTAATAAGAGAACTCTCTCTGCCAAATTTCGTACTGATCTGAAAATTTTGTATACCCGAGGTGGTCAACTTTAGGGCCCTGTAGCTCCGCCCCTGTTCCGAATTTAAACTCTCTAACACCTCTTGTATACACACCTAAAATTTCATCGCCATACGATAAGTGGTTTTGAGATGGCAGAATTATGTACATTTTTTTCCATTTTATACCACTGTGCAATGGGCGTCGCACAGTGGAATATTTTCACACAAGACGCGGCAAAAATTAGAAGGAATTGAGCTAGAGCTTTGAAATTTGGTACATATCACTCATTTCGCCTAATTAGCTAAAAACCAATTTTTTGCTTAAATCCGCCCATAACCACGGCTACTTCCCATATAACCTAAAATTAAAAATCTTGGTATTTTTCTCAATTTAGCATTTATATTATTACAAATCACTTGTAGAGATTGTATTTGAGTCCTCAATTATATAAAAATTACAAGTGCCACGCCCATATATCAATTTAAATTTTATACGATGTTGGAAATTACAGGAAATTTTTTTATAAAACGCTTTGTATCTTTTGTTCGATGTAAATCAGTACATAGAACAAAGTATATAACTAAAGCGCAATACAGTAGCTCAACATTTGCAAAAAAATCACGATGAAATAGTTTACAGTTTTTTGTTAATTAATCAATCATTCCAACTATCCAGAAAAAATCATCATTGATTTAGCAATGTGTTCATTAATAATACGTCATTTTTAAAGCATACTTTTTGGAATATGTTGAAAGGGCACAAAAACAATGAGGCATGTATATATAGTAGATTGACAAACAAATGTTCGCTTATATGAATATTTACCTTGATCATGTCGGTTGCCGTTTAATTCGGCCTGTAATCGTTGATGTAAACTGAGATACTCTTTCGGCTCAAGACCAACTTGCTTTTATACATGCTTTATATGTTTTTTGTTATATTTGCAGTCAATTTATCATTTTCCCCTTAAGGTATGCTTTGGTAATGTTGTTCAATACATAGCAACATGGACTAAAAATAACGAATTTTGGATTGTTTTTTGCCGAGTAGGTTTTACCATTTCGTTAAATAAATCAACATAGGCAGGTGTAGGCAGAATTTTCTTTTCGCAATGGTTAACTAAGTCCCTAGTTTATAATTTTTTGTTAATGACAACACCTCGGTCAGCCTCAGAAGTATATATTTATCCTGGAGAAAATGAAACACCCTGATTTTTGGCAACTTGCAAGTAAACCACAGATTAAATAGGAAAATGACAACACAATTATATTTTTTTTAACACAAAAAACTCTTCAAAAGGTTCTGTATAGTATGACTTAAACGAAGTTCCAATGCGTTTCATAGCTTCGGAGATATGGGCTTAAAAAATACTCTCTTAAATGATAAACTTTGGAACCATTGTACCATTTATGAATTTCAAATGCTTGTACCGCGATATTTCGCCAAGATATCGTCAAAACCTTTAAAGATTTAGTTAATTGGAATGTTCTTTACAGATTGGAATCAAACATTTTGAGATTGAGCCTCATGAAAATAGGGAGTTTATGCCGCTCATAATACACTGTGAGTCGCCCCACCCATATAAGCAAAATTTTGAAATTGAGATCTTACACAATTTTTTAGCGATAGTGCTGTAATTTTGTGCATATGTATCTGGTGGCAGTCTACGTGATTGGTCCAACAATGGGCGGGATCGGACCAATGGGCATGGCCCCGCCCATATAAACCAAATATTGAATTTGACATATCTTGCACAATTTGTTAACGAGAGTTCTGTAATTTTGAGCATATGTATCTGGTGGCAGTCTACGTGATTGGTCCAAAAATGGGAAGGATCGGACCCCGCCCATATAAGCCAAATTGTGAAATTGAGATATCTTACACAATTTGTTAGCGAGAGTGCTGTAATTTTGTGCACATGTATCTGGTGGTAGTCTACGTGATTGGTCCAAAAATGGGCGGGATCGGATTAATGGGTATGGCCCCCTATTTTGAAATTGAGATATCTTGCACAATTTGTTAGCGAGAGTGCTGTAATTTTGTGCATATGTATCTGGTAGTAGTGTACGTGACTGGTCCAAAAATGGGCGGGATAAAATTGCACAGTTTGTTAGTGAGAGTGCTGTAATTTTGTGTATATGTGTATATATCTGGGAGCAGTCAACGTGATTGCCAAGTGAGACAAGTTTTGAAATTAATATATCTTGAACAATTTGTTGGCGAAAGTGCTGTAATTTTGTGAATATGTATTTGGTGATAGGCTACGTGATTGATCCAAAAATGGACGGAATCTGAGATCTGGTGCAACGAAGTGGACCAGGTCCAGCTAGTTTATATATAAATACAACCGACACTCGGTGTATGCAATAGAATTTTTGTTGCTAGTACTATTGCCTGTCCGTCAGTCCATCCGTCTGTTGTAATCATGCTACGTTCTACAAAAATTGAGCTAGTTGACTGAAATTAGGTATAGATACTTCTTACAGTTGCAGGTAACTTGGGATTTTTGATATAGCTCCCACATATAGCATCTCCCCGATTTGACTTCTTAAAGTAATAGAGACCCCAAAAGTCATCAGATCGTGCTGAAAATTTTTAACTGGGGTTTATTTATACCCGGAATCTTTTACACGAACAACATAGGTCCATGTTTTGATATATCCCCCATAGAAAGGTGCCCTTAGATTTGACTTCGTTACGCAACAAACTGCAATCCTTCCAGTGATTGCAATGTACAGAGTGGCGTCTCAGTGTCATGGGATTTTCTAACTGGCTGTTGCTAAGCATCCACTACTAAAAGAAGAAAGAAGGTATATATTAAGGGTATCAATTAGCCGTACCTTGAAGCATCCAAAAACCATGGATCCTGGATTAGGATCAGGTCAGCCCATCGTTGCATCAGGAGGGTTCCCAAAGTAGCTGATGCAAACTTAGAGTGGTGGAGGTTTATCTGTAGAAGCCGGACCATTTTCAGGTTTCGTCACCACCGTTATATTTACCTCGTCGTCGCGTTAGCTAGAAGCTCAGCTCCGGATTCTTCTGATCCCGTTATAAAAAGCTTCACATTGGTCCTTTTGGAAGCCGGCGGTTTATCCGGAGAGCTAGTTTGGTAAACCTTTCACTACTCAAACCATATTATGGTCAGAGTTCTGGGACTACAATATGGTTGTGTTAAAAGCAAAATGATTTTGTCCTCATCATATTAACACCGTGATCATAAAATTTTCGTCTCGTATACCTATCTGATCGGAATACCTCGAAATATGGTCTCCGGTAACCATAATATGTTTAACATTATAATGTTGTGTCGTATCATAAATATTTTTATACCCTCCACCATAGGAAGGGGGTATATTCCAGGTCTGTGGAGTCGGAGTCTAGAAGTTGGAGTCTGGGAAATTTGCCCGGAGTTGGAGTCCGGAGGCGAAAAATTATGGTCGACTCCGACTCGGAGATGTATTGTACGAAATGTACCTATTATGTGATAGAACTTTTGAACTCAACAACTTTTGGAAAAAAAATGTTGGTAAAAAAGAAGGATAACATTTTCGAAGCTTTTAACAATATATTTAAGTAGGCCAAAAATATCTATAATGTTAACCCAACTATCGAGATTTTCTGCAAAACAGTTTTATAATAAGTATTTTTGCAAGACAAGGCCGAGCGAAGCCATCTATATGATACCGTACAAGACCTTGTTTGAGCAGAATAAGCAGATGTCGTAAATATAAATGTGAGATAACTAGCTGACCCGGTGCGCTTCGCTGCCCTCAAAGTGCGTTTCAGTGAAATAGAACCACATGATATGTTGATACTCTTGATATTACGGCAGTGTTTTCGGGTCATCCATATTGCACTTAAATGCATACATTTCGTGTTGTGCAATACCCGTCAAATCACCTTGAGAGGCTACGTCGTTCATTCTCTGTTGGGGCATAAAGATTGCTGTGAAATACAGTCATTCCAATTAGTGCAATAATTCTATAGCATTTATTTTTTCCTATAACGATGCCGCATGTGCGTAGTCACGCCCTCTAATCCGATATCTCCCAATTTTGTTGAGTTACGTGGTAACTTTGAAGGGACTTGAATACTAAACACACTTGGTCAAGCGACAATCTAGATATAATCGTCTCCAGTTATTTTGTTTTCATTAAGCGCGTCGTATGCACAGATTGAATTTTGAAATTTCAGGTTGTGTAGAAGTACCCTCTCTTAATACGATGCCAGTTTCTGGTTCAATCATTAGTTGTGGTTCGAAGGTTACACACCCATTTTTACAGGTTAGCTGCAATAGTGCAATATTATATATATATCCAAATATTATATATCCAAATGTCATGTTTCACATTTCGGGTTGTGTGGGCGGTGCCACGACCACTGTTACTATCACGCCAGATTCTTGCTCCAGCACTCGATCTGGTTCCACATACAAATTTCGAGAATTTTTGTCCGAAGCAATTAAAATATTGCACTTCTGAATTTCTGGTAGTGTGGGTGGTATCACGCCTACTGTCACAATCACACCTGTTATTGTCTCCGACACGCACAAAATACTAATAGCCTGTTTCTGTATGTCGAACGAAAACATGAGCGAACGAAAGGCAGTCACGCGAATTCTACTAAAATTGGGTTTCTCTATCTCGAACGTCTTCGTTCGTCTGCACTTACGTCCGTCAATTTTGTATTTTACATATTTACGGTTTCTGTCAAAAATACTACTAATTTGTATATGCATGAATACAACCTTGCAGACAAGACAAAAACAACGAAAAATAACAAAATAAAAATAAACAAACGGATAAGTTGCGCGCTTCTGTTGAAAAAAGAAAAAATTGTTTTAAAAATAAAAAGAAATGGATTTAACAATTGCCGTCCATTTTTTGGAGGATGAAGATCTACACGTAACTCGTATACAATTACGAGATATGTACAATGTTTTGGAGCTGCCAACAAACCTGTAAGTACTATCGTTTAGAAAATTGCAACTAACTAATGTTTTTATTTCATAATAGATTTATTGCAAATTTTCGGGTGTCAAAAGAAATCGTATGCTCCTGGAAAAATTACAAAGTAGCGGTGCTCCCTCGTTTAGAAGTACCTATATACATGTGGATGTAAAACTGGCAACTTTTCTGCGTTTCCTTGCAACAGGTAGTTATCAGGTGAGAAACGAAGTCCTTTCGTCTACATGCAAATCCACAGTTTGCCGCATTATTGCTGAATACCTGGATTTTTTTGAGGAATACATTTGTGGTGAATGGATACAAATGGTCAGTTCAGAGGAAGAAAATACCATAACGCAGGCCTTTTATGAATCAACGGGTTTTCCTGGCGTTATTGGTTGCGTAGACGGAACGCACATACGCATAAAATCTCCCGGAAATCATTTGAGACATCTGTACTACAACAGAAAAGGGTATTACAGCATAAATGCCATGGTGGTATGTTTAACAAAGCAATTGACACGACGCACTCAAATGAATATTTGTTTTTCAGATTTGCGACCACAATACAAGAATAATGTTTGTCGATGCTAGGCATCCTGGCGCCAACCATGATGCATTTGTGTGGGAACAATGTCCTGTGGATGTAGAACTGCAAGAGAGCTTCGAAAGTGGGAAAAGAAACACATGGATTCTTGGTTAGATATATATCGATGGCTTAATATAAAAAGGGCGTATCTCGATTTTGTTGCTCCTTAACAGAGGCACGAAAAAACGAATAACACCAAACAAATTCATTGACTAGACATTTGGGGTTTTTACAATACCTATAAATCCTTTATTTGCAACTATAGCCCCCGAAAAAAAACTAACATACAGAATAAATGGAAAACAAAATTAAAGTCAGATACGCCCTTTCTATATATATATATTTATTTATTCCTATGGTCCCAGTGTGGAACAAAGGGCCACAACATCTATACACTTTAAGCAAATCTACAAGCATTTTTTCTTTAGGTGATGCCGGTTATAAATTAAAGCCCTACTTAATGACACCATATAGAAAACCCACTAATGTTGCTGAAAAGCGTTATAATAAAAAGCACGCAAGTGCCCGATCCACTGATTCGGATGATTGCTTTGGCTCGCTGTTCAAAGAACTGGACGCTGTGGCTGAGGATTTCTGCGCACTTGAATTATCGCTGCTACCACTGTGCGCTACGGTGGAGGATTGAGTTGCAGAGTTACTAGCTCTGCTACCATATGCCTTGCCACTGGGTGCTGCGGCTGATGAGATAAGTAATATTCTGTCCACTACTTCCTCCAATTCTGTTAAGGGTGTATAGCGATACAGACCTCCGCCTGTCTCCCGAAGGCTTTTGCTGTTATCGCCAATTTTCTTCTTTGTGCGAGATTTTAAGTCCGCCCAAGTCTGTAAGAAATAATGAAACATGTTTTTAGATCCGAAATACTGAATCAAAATATCACTCTACCTTTTACCATTCACCAAGGGTACGCGTTGGTGGTCCAACAGAGTTTAGTTTGTGGCTAGGGTAATCAAAAACCGCACCGGTTAACCGCACCGGTTAACCGCACCGGTTGCATCAGGAGGGTTCCCAAAGTAGCTGATGCAAACTTAGAGTGGTGGAGGTTTATCTGTAGAAGCCGGACCATTTTCAGGTTTCGTCACCACCGTTATATTTACCTCGTCGTCGCGTTAGCTAGAAGCTCAGCTCCGGATTCTTCTGATCCCGTTATAAAAAGCTTCACATTGGTCCTTTTGGAAGCCGGCGGTTTATCCGGAGAGCTAGTTTGGTAAACCTTTCACTACTCAAACCATATTATGGTCAGAGTTCTGGGACTACAATATGGTTGTGTTAAAAGCAAAATGATTTTGTCCTCATCATATTAACACCGTGATCATAAAATTTTCGTCTCGTATACCTATCTGATCGGAATACCTCGAAATATGGTCTCCGGTAACCATAATATGTTTAACATTATAATGTTGTGTCGTATCATAAATATTTTTATACCCTCCACCATAGGAAGGGGGTATATTCCAGGTCTGTGGAGTCGGAGTCTAGAAGTTGGAGTCTGGGAAATTTGCCCGGAGTTGGAGTCCGGAGGCGAAAAATTATGGTCGACTCCGACTCGGAGATGTATTGTACGAAATGTACCTATTATGTGATAGAACTTTTGAACTCAACAACTTTTGGAAAAAAAATGTTGGTAAAAAAGAAGGATAACATTTTCGAAGCTTTTAACAATATATTTAAGTAGGCCAAAAATATCTATAATGTTAACCCAACTATCGAGATTTTCTGCAAAACAGTTTTATAATAAGTATTTTTGCAAGACAAGGCCGAGCGAAGCCATCTATATGATACCGTACAAGACCTTGTTTGAGCAGAATAAGCAGATGTCGTAAATATAAATGTGAGATAACTAGCTGACCCGGTGCGCTTCGCTGCCCTCAAAGTGCGTTTCAGTGAAATAGAACCACATGATATGTTGATACTCTTGATATTACGGCAGTGTTTTCGGGTCATCCATATTGCACTTAAATGCATACATTTCGTGTTGTGCAATACCCGTCAAATCACCTTGAGAGGCTACGTCGTTCATTCTCTGTTGGGGCATAAAGATTGCTGTGAAATACAGTCATTCCAATTAGTGCAATAATTCTATAGCATTTATTTTTTCCTATAACGATGCCGCATGTGCGTAGTCACGCCCTCTAATCCGATATCTCCCAATTTTGTTGAGTTACGTGGTAACTTTGAAGGGACTTGAATACTAAACACACTTGGTCAAGCGACAATCTAGATATAATCGTCTCCAGTTATTTTGTTTTCATTAAGCGCGTCGTATGCACAGATTGAATTTTGAAATTTCAGGTTGTGTAGAAGTACCCTCTCTTAATACGATGCCAGTTTCTGGTTCAATCATTAGTTGTGGTTCGAAGGTTACACACCCATTTTTACAGGTTAGCTGCAATAGTGCAATATTATATATATATCCAAATATTATATATCCAAATGTCATGTTTCACATTTCGGGTTGTGTGGGCGGTGCCACGACCACTGTTACTATCACGCCAGATTCTTGCTCCAGCACTCGATCTGGTTCCACATACAAATTTCGAGAATTTTTGTCCGAAGCAATTAAAATATTGCACTTCTGAATTTCTGGTAGTGTGGGTGGTATCACGCCTACTGTCACAATCACACCTGTTATTGTCTCCGACACGCACAAAATACTAATAGCCTGTTTCTGTATGTCGAACGAAAACATGAGCGAACGAAAGGCAGTCACGCGAATTCTACTAAAATTGGGTTTCTCTATCTCGAACGTCTTCGTTCGTCTGCACTTACGTCCGTCAATTTTGTATTTTACATATTTACGGTTTCTGTCAAAAATACTACTAATTTGTATATGCATGAATACAACCTTGCAGACAAGACAAAAACAACGAAAAATAACAAAATAAAAATAAACAAACGGATAAGTTGCGCGCTTCTGTTGAAAAAAGAAAAAATTGTTTTAAAAATAAAAAGAAATGGATTTAACAATTGCCGTCCATTTTTTGGAGGATGAAGATCTACACGTAACTCGTATACAATTACGAGATATGTACAATGTTTTGGAGCTGCCAACAAACCTGTAAGTACTATCGTTTAGAAAATTGCAACTAACTAATGTTTTTATTTCATAATAGATTTATTGCAAATTTTCGGGTGTCAAAAGAAATCGTATGCTCCTGGAAAAATTACAAAGTAGCGGTGCTCCCTCGTTTAGAAGTACCTATATACATGTGGATGTAAAACTGGCAACTTTTCTGCGTTTCCTTGCAACAGGTAGTTATCAGGTGAGAAACGAAGTCCTTTCGTCTACATGCAAATCCACAGTTTGCCGCATTATTGCTGAATACCTGGATTTTTTTGAGGAATACATTTGTGGTGAATGGATACAAATGGTCAGTTCAGAGGAAGAAAATACCATAACGCAGGCCTTTTATGAATCAACGGGTTTTCCTGGCGTTATTGGTTGCGTAGACGGAACGCACATACGCATAAAATCTCCCGGAAATCATTTGAGACATCTGTACTACAACAGAAAAGGGTATTACAGCATAAATGCCATGGTGGTATGTTTAACAAAGCAATTGACACGACGCACTCAAATGAATATTTGTTTTTCAGATTTGCGACCACAATACAAGAATAATGTTTGTCGATGCTAGGCATCCTGGCGCCAACCATGATGCATTTGTGTGGGAACAATGTCCTGTGGATGTAGAACTGCAAGAGAGCTTCGAAAGTGGGAAAAGAAACACATGGATTCTTGGTTAGATATATATCGATGGCTTAATATAAAAAGGGCGTATCTCGATTTTGTTGCTCCTTAACAGAGGCACGAAAAAACGAATAACACCAAACAAATTCATTGACTAGACATTTGGGGTTTTTACAATACCTATAAATCCTTTATTTGCAACTATAGCCCCCGAAAAAAAACTAACATACAGAATAAATGGAAAACAAAATTAAAGTCAGATACGCCCTTTCTATATATATATATTTATTTATTCCTATGGTCCCAGTGTGGAACAAAGGGCCACAACATCTATACACTTTAAGCAAATCTACAAGCATTTTTTCTTTAGGTGATGCCGGTTATAAATTAAAGCCCTACTTAATGACACCATATAGAAAACCCACTAATGTTGCTGAAAAGCGTTATAATAAAAAGCACGCAAGTGCCCGATCCACTGATTCGGATGATTGCTTTGGCTCGCTGTTCAAAGAACTGGACGCTGTGGCTGAGGATTTCTGCGCACTTGAATTATCGCTGCTACCACTGTGCGCTACGGTGGAGGATTGAGTTGCAGAGTTACTAGCTCTGCTACCATATGCCTTGCCACTGGGTGCTGCGGCTGATGAGATAAGTAATATTCTGTCCACTACTTCCTCCAATTCTGTTAAGGGTGTATAGCGATACAGACCTCCGCCTGTCTCCCGAAGGCTTTTGCTGTTATCGCCAATTTTCTTCTTTGTGCGAGATTTTAAGTCCGCCCAAGTCTGTAAGAAATAATGAAACATGTTTTTAGATCCGAAATACTGAATCAAAATATCACTCTACCTTTTACCATTCACCAAGGGTACGCGTTGGTGGTCCAACAGAGTTTAGTTTGTGGCTAGGGTAATCAAAAACCGCACCGGTTAACCGCACCGGTTAACCGCACCGGTTAACCGGTTAATCGGTTTCTCTTTAAAAACCGCCTATCGGTTTTTCTGCATTTTCGAATAACTCGAACCGTCGGTTTTTTCAACTCGGTTTATTCGACTTTTCGGTTTTTTGAAACCATTATGAAATGATAATGAAAATATTATTTTTGAAACAGAAACCTACCTAAAATTTTGAAAGGATCAATATAAAAACCGTTGACATCATTTGTGCATATCCATCGATTTCAAAATGCAGTTTTGTATGTATATATACTGTTTACATTGCTAACTTCCCTATAGACTTCGTCTGCATATTTGATCAAGGGTCTAGGTCAATCAATTTCAATCCTTTCTAATTGAAAGGTATAAATAAAAATACATATGTCCAGTTTCACATTTCGACAAGTTTTCATCTGTATAGTATGCTCAAGTCAGAATCCGCTACTACTGATAATATACATATGTAATATAATCGGTTTGCCATTTGAGAAATTCATATGATGGTAAAAGCTAAGATTTTGCTGATATTTACTATTAGTCAAGTTTTATAAAAATCATAATCAATTTTTTTTTTTAGAATATAAATATTGCAGAGCTTATAATATTATATCATAAATGAAATCGGAACAATTACATATTATAAATAAAAATATGAAGTGTTTACAATACAATTTTCAAATAAATCTTAATTTAATTGGAATATGGTTGCGAATTGAATTTGCACTACGCTTCTTTTACGTCATCTAACAAAATTTTAAGCATTATTTATGCATTTTTATTAAAAAAGAAAAAACCGAAAACAACCGGTTCGCCGGTTTTTTATTTTCGGTTAAACCGAAAACCGGTTTTAGAGTTAACTTAATTTTCGAAGAAACCGAAACCCGTATTTTCAAAATAACCGGTTTTTTGATCACCCTATTTGTGGCACAGATTGTTCCACTCCTTCTCCGCCGAAAATTTGTTTACACCGAAAACCGGCGCTCCCCTGCCCAACTCCGGGTTTTCTTCCATATAGTGGACAAGACCTTTCAGTTGTTGCATTGTAGACTTTTTTGGGCTACACTAGGTCACAAATAACAAAATTTTCTCTGTTATTTGTTTCTAGCATACTTTTTCTCATTGATTTTGACCAACAAAACACGAAAATGAGTTTTAAAAATTTTTCTGTCGATTGGTTTTCGAGATACAAATTTTTGAACTTTTTTTTTTAAATTTTTGGAGGTACACTTACAATTTTGAGCATATCTTTCGTCTTCTTTGACGTATTTGATCCTACTACTACTCAAATTAAAGCAAATTGATGTTGGCGGCTTAAAAAGGTTAAAAAACTGCGTTTTTTTTAGTAAAAATGTGGCAGAAAAATTCATATAAAAATTCATATAAAATATAAAACGCGATGCTAACAGCGATTTTGGTTTTTTTACGTATAGCTCTTTCCAAAGAAAATAAGCACTTACTTAACAAAATCTGACAACAAATGGCGGACTTATAATTTTTTTGGTAAAAGACCGAAATTCCGCTATTTCACGATATTTTGATTTTCATTATTTGCACAGCTTACCTACCCAACGCAAACGAATAAATACATTTGAACTTAATTTAAAATAAACAAATTAGTCTTAGTATATTATTTTTTAATTTATTTAGAGCACTACATACTCAATGTATGGCACAATTAGAAATGGATGTGCCAGGTTAGCTAAACTAACGAAATTAACCAAATCAACGCCCAAAAAAAAGAGTAGAAACAAAGATATAACTGTACATTTTATGCCATGTGGAAAAACAGCTGACTTCTTCTTTGTTTTTTGTATTCGCTGCAATTGGTCTCACGTATTAGGGTCCAAATGTAGTCACCCATCATAGCCGTGTCATAGATGCCCTGATAGCGTCGTTCCATAGCCTTCAATTCCTGATGAAAGCGCTCGCCGTGTTCGTCGCTCACGTCTCCTAAATTCTCAGGGAAAAAATTCAAATGAGAATGCAGAAAGTGTATTTTAAGTGACATGTGCACTCCTACCCAAAAATGAAAAAAAACGAGAATTAAAACGCTATTTAAATTAACATTTGTTTCAAAAAAAAACTACCCATTGCTTCATAGTTCTTTACCAGATCCTCAACTATGTCCTTATAATTATCGCTTTTGTTGTTTCCTAAAAAGTTTTCCACAACAAGCCTGAAGGAATTCCATGCTGCGGCTTCGGTGGGTGATAACAGCTTCGGGAATGTTTCATCTTTCAACATTTTTTTTATCTCGGGTCCTTCGAAGACTCCTTCTTTAATTTTTGCCAGCGAAAGGTAAGGGAAAATTGACCGTAAATAGGCAAAAGCTTCACCTTCTTTGTCCAATTTTTTGGCAAAATTTTTTATCAAACCCAATTTTATGTGCAGCGGCGGAAGTATTATATTTTCACGGTTCTCTATTAGTGGTTTGCGCTGAACATTCGCTTCTCCAACTACAGGTTTCGTTCGTTCCGGCCATTTTTTTAATATAATGCTGATCATCAGCGCGGCTATTCCAAAGGCACAGAAAACAGCAATGTCGCGTATAGCCTCCTTGGAGTCCACACAGAATGGCCACAACTTTGAGGTCGGCGCATATTTTCCAATTATATTTGCTATACTCTATGCATTTCAGCAAAATGTTCATAGTTTCATAGTTCTCCTTTGAATGAACCGCATGAGCAATAGGAAGAGATGGCTTTTCATTCCCATTATGTAAGAGAACTGCCTTCAAGCTCTCTTTGTTGTTGTCAATAAACAACCTCCATTCATTGGGGTTGTGAATTTGGTGAAGCTCTTGGAAAAAGCCGGAAATGTCGCTGCAAAAACATATTTCTCTTTCTTTGTATACAATTTTGCATACTGCTGGTGACGCTTCCTGTACGCTGTTACTTTCACTTCTGAATCCGCAAATCCACACTGTACCATCCGAGACGCAAAAAGTTCGGATTTCTCCTTAGTGAGACCAAAATCGCGCACCCAATCGTTTAGTTCGGCCTGTGACAGTAATTTTCGCTTTCTGCACGCCCCAAATTCGGTTGCACTTGACTCGGACTCTTGATCTGACGATTCTGCTTTTTGAAGAGATGCACCAGGGCACACTGGATATGGTACATCATTCGAATGTGGTACTGGAAGTGCAAACGATCCCACTTGAGCGTAGTTCCATTTTAAAAATCTCCCTACCCCACTGTTTGTGGTGAGGCAAAAATAACAGTCTGTGGAATGGCATAGCGGCTTTTTCCACATCATTGGTGTATCGAATTTCATATGGCGCCTAAAATTAAAATAAATTACTATATTTGCTTTGCTTAATGTGTTTAAATAAAAATTCTTACCCAGTTGGTTAGGATTATATAGCAAAGATCACATAGCGACTTAGGTGTCCATGGTTCTGTGATATTTGGTGAAATACCAAAATAATTCAAATAGTGCAATTGCACTGCTGGAGTAAACGTGTGTGCGTGATTATTCTTTATAAACTCGCCACAAACATTGCAGAAATTGTCTGGATTGTTCAAACACTCGAACACACGTAGTCTTTTACTCATTGTCTTACTTGTTGGGTAGGTATTATATGCACTTAAATTCAATTTGTTTCACTTTTTACTCGTACTACTCGCGTTCGTAGACACTTGTTGAATGACAAAAAACGATAAATGAACACCTATAAATACTAAGTATGTTACAATATTTTACTGACAGGTACTTATGAATGGGCGCATCTTTTAAGGGTGGCTATATAACTGATTCAGCAAGTGTGCGTTTCAAATTGTGGAAAAGTTTCCAAATAATGACCACTCACAAATGTGGGGGGAATTTCTGTAAAAAAATCCGATCCAGGTAGCCATCGGGAAAACACACATCAATAAAAAAGTGTAATTCCCTTTTTTCCCTTTAATTGACTGTGAACGGAGTAGCAGTCATAAAGGAACACGAAGAGCGTCCACGCACATTCAGAAGCGTATATTACTCTGCAACCACAATCATAAAAATTAAATAACTATTTGTGTATTACTTATTTTTTTTAATTCTGAGAATCATAAAAATTACGTAAACGTTTTTTCCAAACAATTTTGTACATGTAAAGTGGGTTTGCCAAAATTCGTATCGTAAAATGCACCTGTGTTTCTATGTTCTGCATTTTCATTATACCATTTTCGACGAAACGTCCCTACGGTATTGTAAATAGGTTTTTTACAATTATGAAATATTTGTGTTATTAATATTAATTTAAAAATTTTATCAAAACTGCAAAGTGCTGTGACATTTGAAAAAAATTTCCAAAAAAAAAATTGCTGATTTCACAAAATTTTTGAAATTTCACGTCCCTTGCCAGAACAGAAGACATTAACCCAGGGTGGTGAAATTTTGAACAGAAGTAACTTATGTATAGGAGCAACTGTTCCGTTCTATTCCAAAAGGATTATAAAAAACTTGCTTTTTCGATCCCTCCTAGTAGGATAGCAGTGCAAATAATGAAAATCAAAATATCGTGAAATAGCGGAATTACGGTCTTATACCAAAAAAATTATAAGTCCGCCATTTGTTGTCAGATTTTGTTAAGTAAGTGCTTATTTTCTTTGGAAAAATGCCAGCTATACGTAAAAAAAATCGCTGTTAGCATCGCGTTTTATATTTTATATCAATTTTTCTGCCACATTTTTACTAAAAAAACGCAGTTTTTTAACCTTTTTAAGCCGCCAACATCAAAACTACTCACCCGATTTGAAAATTTTCTGAGAATGAGTTGTAGACGGCTCAATTTGCTTTAATTTGAGTGGTAGTAGGATCAAATACGTCAAAGAAGACGAAAGATATGCTCAAAATTGTAAGTGTACCTCCAAAAATTTGAATACTAAACACACTTGGTCAAGCGACAATCTAGATATAATCGTCTCCAGTTATTTTGTTTTCATTAAGCGCGTCGTATGCACAGATTGAATTTTGAAATTTCAGGTTGTGTAGAAGTACCCTCTCTTAATACGATGCCAGTTTCTGGTTCAATCATTAGTTGTGGTTCGAAGGTTACACACCCATTTTTACAGGTTAGCTGCAATAGTGCAATATTATATATATATCCAAATATTATATATCCAAATGTCATGTTTCACATTTCGGGTTGTGTGGGCGGTGCCACGACCACTGTTACTATCACGCCAGATTCTTGCTCCAGCACTCGATCTGGTTCCACATACAAATTTCGAGAATTTTTGTCCGAAGCAATTAAAATATTGCACTTCTGAATTTCTGGTAGTGTGGGTGGTATCACGCCTACTGTCACAATCACACCTGTTATTGTCTCCGACACGCACAAAATACTAATAGCCTGTTTCTGTATGTCGAACGAAAACATGAGCGAACGAAAGGCAGTCACGCGAATTCTACTAAAATTGGGTTTCTCTATCTCGAACGTCTTCGTTCGTCTGCACTTACGTCCGTCAATTTTGTATTTTACATATTTACGGTTTCTGTCAAAAATACTACTAATTTGTATATGCATGAATACAACCTTGCAGACAAGACAAAAACAACGAAAAATAACAAAATAAAAATAAACAAACGGATAAGTTGCGCGCTTCTGTTGAAAAAAGAAAAAATTGTTTTAAAAATAAAAAGAAATGGATTTAACAATTGCCGTCCATTTTTTGGAGGATGAAGATCTACACGTAACTCGTATACAATTACGAGATATGTACAATGTTTTGGAGCTGCCAACAAACCTGTAAGTACTATCGTTTAGAAAATTGCAACTAACTAATGTTTTTATTTCATAATAGATTTATTGCAAATTTTCGGGTGTCAAAAGAAATCGTATGCTCCTGGAAAAATTACAAAGTAGCGGTGCTCCCTCGTTTAGAAGTACCTATATACATGTGGATGTAAAACTGGCAACTTTTCTGCGTTTCCTTGCAACAGGTAGTTATCAGGTGAGAAACGAAGTCCTTTCGTCTACATGCAAATCCACAGTTTGCCGCATTATTGCTGAATACCTGGATTTTTTTGAGGAATACATTTGTGGTGAATGGATACAAATGGTCAGTTCAGAGGAAGAAAATACCATAACGCAGGCCTTTTATGAATCAACGGGTTTTCCTGGCGTTATTGGTTGCGTAGACGGAACGCACATACGCATAAAATCTCCCGGAAATCATTTGAGACATCTGTACTACAACAGAAAAGGGTATTACAGCATAAATGCCATGGTGGTATGTTTAACAAAGCAATTGACACGACGCACTCAAATGAATATTTGTTTTTCAGATTTGCGACCACAATACAAGAATAATGTTTGTCGATGCTAGGCATCCTGGCGCCAACCATGATGCATTTGTGTGGGAACAATGTCCTGTGGATGTAGAACTGCAAGAGAGCTTCGAAAGTGGGAAAAGAAACACATGGATTCTTGGTTAGATATATATCGATGGCTTAATATAAAAAGGGCGTATCTCGATTTTGTTGCTCCTTAACAGAGGCACGAAAAAACGAATAACACCAAACAAATTCATTGACTAGACATTTGGGGTTTTTACAATACCTATAAATCCTTTATTTGCAACTATAGCCCCCGAAAAAAAACTAACATACAGAATAAATGGAAAACAAAATTAAAGTCAGATACGCCCTTTCTATATATATATATTTATTTATTCCTATGGTCCCAGTGTGGAACAAAGGGCCACAACATCTATACACTTTAAGCAAATCTACAAGCATTTTTTCTTTAGGTGATGCCGGTTATAAATTAAAGCCCTACTTAATGACACCATATAGAAAACCCACTAATGTTGCTGAAAAGCGTTATAATAAAAAGCACGCAAGTGCCCGATCCACTGATTCGGATGATTGCTTTGGCTCGCTGTTCAAAGAACTGGACGCTGTGGCTGAGGATTTCTGCGCACTTGAATTATCGCTGCTACCACTGTGCGCTACGGTGGAGGATTGAGTTGCAGAGTTACTAGCTCTGCTACCATATGCCTTGCCACTGGGTGCTGCGGCTGATGAGATAAGTAATATTCTGTCCACTACTTCCTCCAATTCTGTTAAGGGTGTATAGCGATACAGACCTCCGCCTGTCTCCCGAAGGCTTTTGCTGTTATCGCCAATTTTCTTCTTTGTGCGAGATTTTAAGTCCGCCCAAGTCTGTAAGAAATAATGAAACATGTTTTTAGATCCGAAATACTGAATCAAAATATCACTCTACCTTTTACCATTCACCAAGGGTACGCGTTGGTGGTCCAACAGAGTTTAGTTTGTGGCTAGGGTAATCAAAAACCGCACCGGTTAACCGCACCGGTTAACCGCACCGGTTGCATCAGGAGGGTTCCCAAAGTAGCTGATGCAAACTTAGAGTGGTGGAGGTTTATCTGTAGAAGCCGGACCATTTTCAGGTTTCGTCACCACCGTTATATTTACCTCGTCGTCGCGTTAGCTAGAAGCTCAGCTCCGGATTCTTCTGATCCCGTTATAAAAAGCTTCACATTGGTCCTTTTGGAAGCCGGCGGTTTATCCGGAGAGCTAGTTTGGTAAACCTTTCACTACTCAAACCATATTATGGTCAGAGTTCTGGGACTACAATATGGTTGTGTTAAAAGCAAAATGATTTTGTCCTCATCATATTAACACCGTGATCATAAAATTTTCGTCTCGTATACCTATCTGATCGGAATACCTCGAAATATGGTCTCCGGTAACCATAATATGTTTAACATTATAATGTTGTGTCGTATCATAAATATTTTTATACCCTCCACCATAGGAAGGGGGTATATTCCAGGTCTGTGGAGTCGGAGTCTAGAAGTTGGAGTCTGGGAAATTTGCCCGGAGTTGGAGTCCGGAGGCGAAAAATTATGGTCGACTCCGACTCGGAGATGTATTGTACGAAATGTACCTATTATGTGATAGAACTTTTGAACTCAACAACTTTTGGAAAAAAAATGTTGGTAAAAAAGAAGGATAACATTTTCGAAGCTTTTAACAATATATTTAAGTAGGCCAAAAATATCTATAATGTTAACCCAACTATCGAGATTTTCTGCAAAACAGTTTTATAATAAGTATTTTTGCAAGACAAGGCCGAGCGAAGCCATCTATATGATACCGTACAAGACCTTGTTTGAGCAGAATAAGCAGATGTCGTAAATATAAATGTGAGATAACTAGCTGACCCGGTGCGCTTCGCTGCCCTCAAAGTGCGTTTCAGTGAAATAGAACCACATGATATGTTGATACTCTTGATATTACGGCAGTGTTTTCGGGTCATCCATATTGCACTTAAATGCATACATTTCGTGTTGTGCAATACCCGTCAAATCACCTTGAGAGGCTACGTCGTTCATTCTCTGTTGGGGCATAAAGATTGCTGTGAAATACAGTCATTCCAATTAGTGCAATAATTCTATAGCATTTATTTTTTCCTATAACGATGCCGCATGTGCGTAGTCACGCCCTCTAATCCGATATCTCCCAATTTTGTTGAGTTACGTGGTAACTTTGAAGGGACTTGAATACTAAACACACTTGGTCAAGCGACAATCTAGATATAATCGTCTCCAGTTATTTTGTTTTCATTAAGCGCGTCGTATGCACAGATTGAATTTTGAAATTTCAGGTTGTGTAGAAGTACCCTCTCTTAATACGATGCCAGTTTCTGGTTCAATCATTAGTTGTGGTTCGAAGGTTACACACCCATTTTTACAGGTTAGCTGCAATAGTGCAATATTATATATATATCCAAATATTATATATCCAAATGTCATGTTTCACATTTCGGGTTGTGTGGGCGGTGCCACGACCACTGTTACTATCACGCCAGATTCTTGCTCCAGCACTCGATCTGGTTCCACATACAAATTTCGAGAATTTTTGTCCGAAGCAATTAAAATATTGCACTTCTGAATTTCTGGTAGTGTGGGTGGTATCACGCCTACTGTCACAATCACACCTGTTATTGTCTCCGACACGCACAAAATACTAATAGCCTGTTTCTGTATGTCGAACGAAAACATGAGCGAACGAAAGGCAGTCACGCGAATTCTACTAAAATTGGGTTTCTCTATCTCGAACGTCTTCGTTCGTCTGCACTTACGTCCGTCAATTTTGTATTTTACATATTTACGGTTTCTGTCAAAAATACTACTAATTTGTATATGCATGAATACAACCTTGCAGACAAGACAAAAACAACGAAAAATAACAAAATAAAAATAAACAAACGGATAAGTTGCGCGCTTCTGTTGAAAAAAGAAAAAATTGTTTTAAAAATAAAAAGAAATGGATTTAACAATTGCCGTCCATTTTTTGGAGGATGAAGATCTACACGTAACTCGTATACAATTACGAGATATGTACAATGTTTTGGAGCTGCCAACAAACCTGTAAGTACTATCGTTTAGAAAATTGCAACTAACTAATGTTTTTATTTCATAATAGATTTATTGCAAATTTTCGGGTGTCAAAAGAAATCGTATGCTCCTGGAAAAATTACAAAGTAGCGGTGCTCCCTCGTTTAGAAGTACCTATATACATGTGGATGTAAAACTGGCAACTTTTCTGCGTTTCCTTGCAACAGGTAGTTATCAGGTGAGAAACGAAGTCCTTTCGTCTACATGCAAATCCACAGTTTGCCGCATTATTGCTGAATACCTGGATTTTTTTGAGGAATACATTTGTGGTGAATGGATACAAATGGTCAGTTCAGAGGAAGAAAATACCATAACGCAGGCCTTTTATGAATCAACGGGTTTTCCTGGCGTTATTGGTTGCGTAGACGGAACGCACATACGCATAAAATCTCCCGGAAATCATTTGAGACATCTGTACTACAACAGAAAAGGGTATTACAGCATAAATGCCATGGTGGTATGTTTAACAAAGCAATTGACACGACGCACTCAAATGAATATTTGTTTTTCAGATTTGCGACCACAATACAAGAATAATGTTTGTCGATGCTAGGCATCCTGGCGCCAACCATGATGCATTTGTGTGGGAACAATGTCCTGTGGATGTAGAACTGCAAGAGAGCTTCGAAAGTGGGAAAAGAAACACATGGATTCTTGGTTAGATATATATCGATGGCTTAATATAAAAAGGGCGTATCTCGATTTTGTTGCTCCTTAACAGAGGCACGAAAAAACGAATAACACCAAACAAATTCATTGACTAGACATTTGGGGTTTTTACAATACCTATAAATCCTTTATTTGCAACTATAGCCCCCGAAAAAAAACTAACATACAGAATAAATGGAAAACAAAATTAAAGTCAGATACGCCCTTTCTATATATATATATTTATTTATTCCTATGGTCCCAGTGTGGAACAAAGGGCCACAACATCTATACACTTTAAGCAAATCTACAAGCATTTTTTCTTTAGGTGATGCCGGTTATAAATTAAAGCCCTACTTAATGACACCATATAGAAAACCCACTAATGTTGCTGAAAAGCGTTATAATAAAAAGCACGCAAGTGCCCGATCCACTGATTCGGATGATTGCTTTGGCTCGCTGTTCAAAGAACTGGACGCTGTGGCTGAGGATTTCTGCGCACTTGAATTATCGCTGCTACCACTGTGCGCTACGGTGGAGGATTGAGTTGCAGAGTTACTAGCTCTGCTACCATATGCCTTGCCACTGGGTGCTGCGGCTGATGAGATAAGTAATATTCTGTCCACTACTTCCTCCAATTCTGTTAAGGGTGTATAGCGATACAGACCTCCGCCTGTCTCCCGAAGGCTTTTGCTGTTATCGCCAATTTTCTTCTTTGTGCGAGATTTTAAGTCCGCCCAAGTCTGTAAGAAATAATGAAACATGTTTTTAGATCCGAAATACTGAATCAAAATATCACTCTACCTTTTACCATTCACCAAGGGTACGCGTTGGTGGTCCAACAGAGTTTAGTTTGTGGCTAGGGTAATCAAAAACCGCACCGGTTAACCGCACCGGTTAACCGCACCGGTTAACCGGTTAATCGGTTTCTCTTTAAAAACCGCCTATCGGTTTTTCTGCATTTTCGAATAACTCGAACCGTCGGTTTTTTCAACTCGGTTTATTCGACTTTTCGGTTTTTTGAAACCATTATGAAATGATAATGAAAATATTATTTTTGAAACAGAAACCTACCTAAAATTTTGAAAGGATCAATATAAAAACCGTTGACATCATTTGTGCATATCCATCGATTTCAAAATGCAGTTTTGTATGTATATATACTGTTTACATTGCTAACTTCCCTATAGACTTCGTCTGCATATTTGATCAAGGGTCTAGGTCAATCAATTTCAATCCTTTCTAATTGAAAGGTATAAATAAAAATACATATGTCCAGTTTCACATTTCGACAAGTTTTCATCTGTATAGTATGCTCAAGTCAGAATCCGCTACTACTGATAATATACATATGTAATATAATCGGTTTGCCATTTGAGAAATTCATATGATGGTAAAAGCTAAGATTTTGCTGATATTTACTATTAGTCAAGTTTTATAAAAATCATAATCAATTTTTTTTTTTAGAATATAAATATTGCAGAGCTTATAATATTATATCATAAATGAAATCGGAACAATTACATATTATAAATAAAAATATGAAGTGTTTACAATACAATTTTCAAATAAATCTTAATTTAATTGGAATATGGTTGCGAATTGAATTTGCACTACGCTTCTTTTACGTCATCTAACAAAATTTTAAGCATTATTTATGCATTTTTATTAAAAAAGAAAAAACCGAAAACAACCGGTTCGCCGGTTTTTTATTTTCGGTTAAACCGAAAACCGGTTTTAGAGTTAACTTAATTTTCGAAGAAACCGAAACCCGTATTTTCAAAATAACCGGTTTTTTGATCACCCTATTTGTGGCACAGATTGTTCCACTCCTTCTCCGCCGAAAATTTGTTTACACCGAAAACCGGCGCTCCCCTGCCCAACTCCGGGTTTTCTTCCATATAGTGGACAAGACCTTTCAGTTGTTGCATTGTAGACTTTTTTGGGCTACACTAGGTCACAAATAACAAAATTTTCTCTGTTATTTGTTTCTAGCATACTTTTTCTCATTGATTTTGACCAACAAAACACGAAAATGAGTTTTAAAAATTTTTCTGTCGATTGGTTTTCGAGATACAAATTTTTGAACTTTTTTTTTTAAATTTTTGGAGGTACACTTACAATTTTGAGCATATCTTTCGTCTTCTTTGACGTATTTGATCCTACTACTACTCAAATTAAAGCAAATTGATGTTGGCGGCTTAAAAAGGTTAAAAAACTGCGTTTTTTTTAGTAAAAATGTGGCAGAAAAATTCATATAAAAATTCATATAAAATATAAAACGCGATGCTAACAGCGATTTTGGTTTTTTTACGTATAGCTCTTTCCAAAGAAAATAAGCACTTACTTAACAAAATCTGACAACAAATGGCGGACTTATAATTTTTTTGGTAAAAGACCGAAATTCCGCTATTTCACGATATTTTGATTTTCATTATTTGCACAGCTTACCTACCCAACGCAAACGAATAAATACATTTGAACTTAATTTAAAATAAACAAATTAGTCTTAGTATATTATTTTTTAATTTATTTAGAGCACTACATACTCAATGTATGGCACAATTAGAAATGGATGTGCCAGGTTAGCTAAACTAACGAAATTAACCAAATCAACGCCCAAAAAAAAGAGTAGAAACAAAGATATAACTGTACATTTTATGCCATGTGGAAAAACAGCTGACTTCTTCTTTGTTTTTTGTATTCGCTGCAATTGGTCTCACGTATTAGGGTCCAAATGTAGTCACCCATCATAGCCGTGTCATAGATGCCCTGATAGCGTCGTTCCATAGCCTTCAATTCCTGATGAAAGCGCTCGCCGTGTTCGTCGCTCACGTCTCCTAAATTCTCAGGGAAAAAATTCAAATGAGAATGCAGAAAGTGTATTTTAAGTGACATGTGCACTCCTACCCAAAAATGAAAAAAAACGAGAATTAAAACGCTATTTAAATTAACATTTGTTTCAAAAAAAAACTACCCATTGCTTCATAGTTCTTTACCAGATCCTCAACTATGTCCTTATAATTATCGCTTTTGTTGTTTCCTAAAAAGTTTTCCACAACAAGCCTGAAGGAATTCCATGCTGCGGCTTCGGTGGGTGATAACAGCTTCGGGAATGTTTCATCTTTCAACATTTTTTTTATCTCGGGTCCTTCGAAGACTCCTTCTTTAATTTTTGCCAGCGAAAGGTAAGGGAAAATTGACCGTAAATAGGCAAAAGCTTCACCTTCTTTGTCCAATTTTTTGGCAAAATTTTTTATCAAACCCAATTTTATGTGCAGCGGCGGAAGTATTATATTTTCACGGTTCTCTATTAGTGGTTTGCGCTGAACATTCGCTTCTCCAACTACAGGTTTCGTTCGTTCCGGCCATTTTTTTAATATAATGCTGATCATCAGCGCGGCTATTCCAAAGGCACAGAAAACAGCAATGTCGCGTATAGCCTCCTTGGAGTCCACACAGAATGGCCACAACTTTGAGGTCGGCGCATATTTTCCAATTATATTTGCTATACTCTATGCATTTCAGCAAAATGTTCATAGTTTCATAGTTCTCCTTTGAATGAACCGCATGAGCAATAGGAAGAGATGGCTTTTCATTCCCATTATGTAAGAGAACTGCCTTCAAGCTCTCTTTGTTGTTGTCAATAAACAACCTCCATTCATTGGGGTTGTGAATTTGGTGAAGCTCTTGGAAAAAGCCGGAAATGTCGCTGCAAAAACATATTTCTCTTTCTTTGTATACAATTTTGCATACTGCTGGTGACGCTTCCTGTACGCTGTTACTTTCACTTCTGAATCCGCAAATCCACACTGTACCATCCGAGACGCAAAAAGTTCGGATTTCTCCTTAGTGAGACCAAAATCGCGCACCCAATCGTTTAGTTCGGCCTGTGACAGTAATTTTCGCTTTCTGCACGCCCCAAATTCGGTTGCACTTGACTCGGACTCTTGATCTGACGATTCTGCTTTTTGAAGAGATGCACCAGGGCACACTGGATATGGTACATCATTCGAATGTGGTACTGGAAGTGCAAACGATCCCACTTGAGCGTAGTTCCATTTTAAAAATCTCCCTACCCCACTGTTTGTGGTGAGGCAAAAATAACAGTCTGTGGAATGGCATAGCGGCTTTTTCCACATCATTGGTGTATCGAATTTCATATGGCGCCTAAAATTAAAATAAATTACTATATTTGCTTTGCTTAATGTGTTTAAATAAAAATTCTTACCCAGTTGGTTAGGATTATATAGCAAAGATCACATAGCGACTTAGGTGTCCATGGTTCTGTGATATTTGGTGAAATACCAAAATAATTCAAATAGTGCAATTGCACTGCTGGAGTAAACGTGTGTGCGTGATTATTCTTTATAAACTCGCCACAAACATTGCAGAAATTGTCTGGATTGTTCAAACACTCGAACACACGTAGTCTTTTACTCATTGTCTTACTTGTTGGGTAGGTATTATATGCACTTAAATTCAATTTGTTTCACTTTTTACTCGTACTACTCGCGTTCGTAGACACTTGTTGAATGACAAAAAACGATAAATGAACACCTATAAATACTAAGTATGTTACAATATTTTACTGACAGGTACTTATGAATGGGCGCATCTTTTAAGGGTGGCTATATAACTGATTCAGCAAGTGTGCGTTTCAAATTGTGGAAAAGTTTCCAAATAATGACCACTCACAAATGTGGGGGGAATTTCTGTAAAAAAATCCGATCCAGGTAGCCATCGGGAAAACACACATCAATAAAAAAGTGTAATTCCCTTTTTTCCCTTTAATTGACTGTGAACGGAGTAGCAGTCATAAAGGAACACGAAGAGCGTCCACGCACATTCAGAAGCGTATATTACTCTGCAACCACAATCATAAAAATTAAATAACTATTTGTGTATTACTTATTTTTTTTAATTCTGAGAATCATAAAAATTACGTAAACGTTTTTTCCAAACAATTTTGTACATGTAAAGTGGGTTTGCCAAAATTCGTATCGTAAAATGCACCTGTGTTTCTATGTTCTGCATTTTCATTATACCATTTTCGACGAAACGTCCCTACGGTATTGTAAATAGGTT
This sequence comes from Eudasyphora cyanicolor, assembly GCA_963930755.1. Lineage (NCBI taxonomy): Eukaryota > Metazoa > Arthropoda > Insecta > Diptera > Muscidae > Eudasyphora > Eudasyphora cyanicolor. The sequence goes on from OZ005737.1 coordinate 102,260,912, forward strand.
TTTTACAATTATGAAATATTTGTGTTATTAATATTAATTTAAAAATTTTATCAAAACTGCAAAGTGCTGTGACATTTGAAAAAAATTTCCAAAAAAAAAATTGCTGATTTCACAAAATTTTTGAAATTTCACGTCCCTTGCCAGAACAGAAGACATTAACCCAGGGTGGTGAAATTTTGAACAGAAGTAACTTATGTATAGGAGCAACTGTTCCGTTCTATTCCAAAAGGATTATAAAAAACTTGCTTTTTCGATCCCTCCTAGTAGGATAGCAGTGCAAATAATGAAAATCAAAATATCGTGAAATAGCGGAATTACGGTCTTATACCAAAAAAATTATAAGTCCGCCATTTGTTGTCAGATTTTGTTAAGTAAGTGCTTATTTTCTTTGGAAAAATGCCAGCTATACGTAAAAAAAATCGCTGTTAGCATCGCGTTTTATATTTTATATGAATTTTTCTGCCACATTTTTACTAAAAAAACGCAGTTTTTTAACCTTTTTAAGCCGCCAACATCAAAACTACTCACCCGATTTGAAAATTTTCTGAGAATGAGTTGTAGACGGCTCAATTTGCTTTAATTTGAGTGGTAGTAGGATCAAATACGTCAAAGAAGACGAAAGATATGCTCAAAATTGTAAGTGTACCTCCAAAAATTTAAAAAAAAAAGTTCAAAAATTTGTATCTCGAAAACCAATCGACAGAAAAATTTTTAAAACTCATTTTCGTGTTCAGTAGGTCAAAATCAATGAGAAAAACTATGCTAGAACCAAATAACAAAACGACTGTTGGCTAGTGCTATTATTAAAATTATTAGTAAGGAAATTCCACTTTTTTGTTTTATATTTACCATTTACTATCCATTTTTATTTTATTGTTTGAATGTTATTTTTACATTTCTTCACACGCGAAGAGAAAATGGCAAGTGACTCAATTTGACAGTTGCTTTCTCAGAGTTGACAGTTCATTCGACATAGAGAAACCGAATTTTGTATGAAAACGTTTACGTCTTCTTTCGACTTGTCGATCGACTCATCGTTTGCATAAAAGTGAGTTAGTGAAACCCAAATCAGTTTTCTTTCGCTTACAATGCGAACGAAGTCATTCTTTCGACATAGAGAAACAGGCTATAAATATCGCCGATCTTACTGCAACAGTACTCAAAATATGGTATTTGTAAATTTCAGGTTGTGTGGGCGGTGCCACACCCAATATAACTGTCACACAAATTTATCGTTCCATCACGCATACAGGTACCTATGTCACATATACCAAATTTGGAGACTCTTACCGCTATAATACTCGTAATATAGCATTTTTAAATTTCAGGTTGGGTGGGCGATTTCACGCCAACTAACACTATCACCCTAGTTTTCAGCTACATAACGCGTACTGGCACCAAGGTTACACATACCCAATTTTGAGAATTTTGCTACTATAGTATTCGAAATATTTCATCTTTGAATTTTAAGTTGTGTGGGCGGTGGGTGCCACGCCCTCTTTCACTGTTTCCCCGTTTTTAGTACTGTGACGCGTACTGGTACCAAGGTCACACATACAAAATTTCGAGAATTTTACTGCAACAGTACTCGAAGTATTTCATATTTGAATTTTAGGTTGTGTGGGCGGTGCCACGCCCACTGTCGCTATCACCCCAGTTTTCACCTACATGACGCGTAATGGCACCAAGGTCACACATACCCAATTTTGAGAATTTTGCTACTATAGTATTCGAAATATTTCATATTTGAATTTTAGGTTGTGTGGGCGGTGCCACGCCCACTGTCGCTATCACCCCAGTTTTCACCTACATGACGCGTAATGGCACCAAGGTCACACATACCCAATTTCGAGAATTTTGCTCCAATAGTATTCGAAATATTTCATATTTGAATTTTAGGTTGTATGGGCGGTGCCACGCCCATTGTCACTATCACACCGGTTTTTGGCTCCATGATAGGTACTGGTACCAAGGTCACACATATCGAATTTCGAGTATTTTGAACCAATAGTACCCAAGATATTCCACTGTTAAATTTTACGTTGTATGGGCGGTGCCACGCCCCTTTGTCCAATCAAAACCGAACATAGCTACGAACCTTTCACACACCAAAAGATATTCTCATGCAAAAATTCAGCAAAATCTGTTCAGCCGTTTTCGAGTCCATCGCGTACCAACGAACACCATTTCATTTTTATACACGGGGCAAAATCGCCTTTTTTGATATGTTTGAATGGAAAGAAAATATATTTGGAACACAAATTTTTAAATATTATATATTTCTGAACAAATAAATTTTATTTGGATATCAATAAAATATATTTGGAACGCATATATTAATATATTACAACAAAATATATTTGCAAGCTAAATTTCCCAAATAAAATATGTGTTTAAGTACAAATAAAATTATTGTTTAGGGATTTCTTCAAATATATTTTATTTAAAAAAAAATTTCAAATCTTTTGCTGGCTTTTTCGAATTTCATTTTTAATTTTTTCTTGGTTCCCAATTGTACCTCCCAGTTATGATACCATATGCAGCATTGACTTCTGTTTCAAATCAATTATTTCAATTTCTGAGCATTCCAAGCCATCATTAGTTGTCAATCCACAAAAAAAATTATTTTGATCCAAGAAAATAGGATTTTAATTACTATTTTTCCGAACATTAAACAATTTCTAAAAAATTACTTTCAATTACTGAACAATATAACACAATTTTTATTTGTTTCGGAAATAATAGTCCCAAATAAAGATTTGTTTATAACACCATCTTCCCAAACATATAACCTTTGTGTGTACCAAATATTATATGTTTAGAGTGTTCCCTGAACATATATATGTTTCAAGCCGAATATGTTTGGGACAATATACTACAGAAGCGATTTTTTTTCAGCGTGTACCCTACACCACACTGTGGTACAGGGTATTATGACTTTGTGCATTTGTTTGTAACACCCAAAAGGAGAAGAGATAGATCCGTTGTTTATTATACCGATCGACTTGTAATCACTTTCTGAGTCGATTTAGCTATGTCCGTCTGTCTGTCCGTCTGTAGATGTATTCTTGTAATCAAAGTACAGGTCGCAATTATGGCCCGATCTTGACGAAACTTTACACATATCTTTTTTTTGGCCCAAGGACGATCCCTATTTAATTTGGTTAAAATCGGTTCAGATTTGGGTATAGTCCCCATATATATGTTAGCCCCGATTTGACATGTAAGCGCTGTAAAAACTTTATTTTATATCCGATCAGTATGAAATTCAGCAGAAAGAGGTATCTTATTATATTAATGAACACTGTTAAATTTGGAAGAAATCGGTTCAGATTTAGATATAGCCCCCATATATACGTTACCCCCGATTTCACATGTAAGCACCGTAAAACATTTATTTTATATCCGATCAGTGCGAAAGTCGGCAAAAAGAGGTTTCTTTCTACATGAAGGAATACTGCCAAATTCGGAGAAACTCGGTTTAGATATATATATAAAACCCCCCTTATATGTTACCCCCGATTTGACCTGTAAGCGCTGTAAAAACTGTATTTTATATCCGATCAGTGCGAAATTCGGCAGAAAGAGGTTTCTTATTACATGAAGGAATACTGCCAAATTCGGAGAAAATCGGTTCAGATTTAGATATAGCTCCCATATATATGTTACCCCCGATTTGACATGTAAGCGCTGTAGAGACTGTATTTTATATCCGATCAGTACGAAATTCTTCAGAAGGAGGTCTTTTTACATGAATGAGTATTCAGGGAAGATCGGCTCAGATTTATATTAAAGCTCCATATATATGTTCCTCCTGATTTTGTATCAAACCGCTATAGAAGTTGTATTTTACTTCCAATCATTAAAATTTTCTAGAAAGATGTTTCTCAATTTAGGAACGAGTATTGCTTAATTTAGCGAATATCGTTTCAGAATTAGATAATATGTTTCTACCCATTTACCAATTATTCCAAATTATTATGGCAATGACCCTTATCGCATTGTTAGGGAGGTGTAGGGTATTATATAGTCGGCCCCGCCCGACTTTCTGCCTTTCCTTACTGGTTATATATATAGATTACCTTTTAAATCTAAATCTAAATGTTCTTGGATAAATAAGTTCTACCCAACTAAATTAAAAAAATTATTGAATGTGATGTACAGCTTCCATAGTTTTACAAGGCCAAATCTAAAGAAACATTTATATCTGGGGCAATATCGACCTTCCTTGAGTGAAAGAGTTCTTATTGCCTAATTTTAGCAGGATCGTATTGAAATTTCGACCTGTACTTAACGAACAACTTAAGATGGACAGCTAGTGATTCTGAGTAAAACGGCATATTTTAAGGTGTGTCTAGCTGTAGTATTTTCTCCAAATCTGCCAAAAGACAAATTTATAACCTCCTGTGTTGAGGGTATAATAATAACTAACGAATAAACTGGTTGCCTGAAGCGAACATAATATCTAAAAATTGCGTTATATTAAAACAGAGGCAGTGATGGATGAAAATTTTGATCATGATTTCATGTTGAATTATCTTATTAGTTGCAAGTTGCAAGTCAAGCGTCGATAAATAAATAATAAAATTTTATTTAATTACTGGTATTGAATACCCACTTTTTGTGTGTTTTTTAACAAAGCTATATCTTATTTTCAATAACATGAACTCACGTCTTAGTAGAAATATAATTTCAGAAATTTATGTTATTTAACTGCCGGAGTCGGAGTCGAATGATTTTAAAATCCGACTGCGAGAGTCGGAGTTTGGCTCGGCTCCACATCCCTGGTATATTCATTTTGTCACTCCGTTTGTAACACCTCTAAATATTGATCTGAGACCCCATAAAGTATATATATTCTTAATCGTCATAAAGTTCTGAGACGATTTAGCCATGTCCGACTGTCCGTCTGTTGTAATCACGCTACAGTCCGAATTATAGAGCTAGGTTGATCAAATTTGGTAGAAATATTTCTTATAGTTGCAGGTTGTTTGGGATTGCAAATGGGCCATGTCGGACAATGTTTTGATATAGCTCCCCTATAGAGGTCGATCCAAAATACGGGTTTGAGCCATAGATACCACATTTTTAAAGCAATTTAGCTGAAACTTTGACCGTCCTCTGTATATTTTGACCGTCCTCCATTCACTTGCGATCCATGGTGGAGGGTATATAAGATTCGGCATGGCCGAATTTAATCCGTCTGGCTAAAAATACTGTAAGGTAAATTTCAGAACCACAGCTTTTATAACTTCACCGTGGTGGTCAGTTTATGATTTAAATAAAGGATAACGAACTTTCAAACATTTGGTTAGTGTAGTTTTGAGGAAATGGTTATAACATTTTCATTCATCTACTTTCCTCGGATGTGTCAGGTATTTTGGAACTTCAAAACGATTTCTACGTATTCTGTAGTATGCACCATGCATAAATAGTTAAAAATTAAATTGAAATTATCTCGGATGTTTTTACTGAGGCTATGGTTTGAAAACATCGTATAGTCAAAGGGATACAAATCAAGTTGGTGTGAACGGAATAATTCCAAAACAAATTATGGTGGACCCCTTTTGAATAGAAGCGCTCGACTTGAAAACAACTTACCTTATTCATTTGTTGGGGATTAACGTCGCTCAAAAATTTCTTATTCGCTATGAGTTCGAAGCTGTTATTTTTCAGTACAGATTCCATATGAGAAATGTATTCTGTATATTTTTGACCGTCCTCAGTCAGGGCCGCTACTCGTTTGAATCCAAGTTCTTTCATCAAACTGATGTAAAGGTCCTCATATTGGCGATTAGAGCCAATTGTACGAAAGAAGAATGGATATGCCTGTCTATCGATGAATGATGCCCCCTCTGCAGAGTATGACATGACAGCCATATTGGTATGGCGCGATATACCAGCAATAGGTTCAACCGTCTCACTGCAAGCTGGACCCAAAACACCCACAACTTCCGGATCATTGAAGTAATGAATGAATGTCCTCATCACAATGTCAGCCTTGCACTCTCCGTCATTCTCAAGAACACGAAAATTGTAGTTGCTCAGGATACTTTTGCTCTCGTTGATTGCACTGGCCGCTCTGCGAACAGCCTGGACCAGGTTTTGATGGCCGCGACTATCCTCCACAATGGGAAAAATACCGCCAACCGACACCGTCATCCGTTCTCTCAGAATCCATGTATTGTATTCTTCCGGATAGTTTTGTAACCAGTTGCAGGCAATCATGTCATACGTTTCATCGGTCACATGAGCATTGGCCTCGCGCTCTCTATTCATTTCGTTGAAGAGGTTTCTCAATCTGTCGCTTCGAATCCAAAAGTTGCGTAAAGCAAACATTAGACGTTCATCTTTGGATACACCTTGGGCATAGTACTTTATAACGGCTGTCAACTCATATTTGCAATAGGATTCCCGCAGAGATTCTAGTTCTTCGCATTGAGGCAGTGCAATGGGTTCAAACAAATACTTACCATCGATCACGTCGGATGGTGTCCAATGTGCAATCAGAATACGTTTGTCGGGGTGGCCAGACGTATAGTGGGAATACAGACGATCCAACTCAGAACGAAAGCGCGGTCCGAGCCACAGGATGTTCAAAAAAGTCTTCGTTTCAGCAATCTGATGCTGCACAAAGGATGTTTCATTTTTGTACTCGGCCAAGAGCGTGGCACAGCGAATCTTCGTACAGATGGGGCTTTGGAAGTAGTCGTAACTATGAAATGAGGAATGAAATGCAACTGAAAAAATGTACACATGTGTAGAGATACCTTTTCTCGTTTATTTATTTCATGAGTGCCACACTATGTTGAGATGAAACACTTCAATGATATACTCGTACGCTATACATATATAGTTAAATGATGGTATATGCTCAGAGGTTAATTTGTGCAAATTTGTATTTTCGTAAGGTATCCTCGTATGTGTTTCATTTTATAATGTGACACTCTTGAAGTGCATAAGCGTTTTGTAATCACCCAAACTTACTCAGTCCCTTGTTTCAGCAAGTTCAGTTGATATTCGTCCAGGACATATTGTTCATAATTGGGATTTGAGGGGTTCAGAAAAACTGAATAGTGCAAATTTTGCACTGTTGAGTTTAGGCGATGGTTGCGCGATGTGTACCAGCCAAATCGCCCTGGGGACATGGAAATACCTGCTTCGTGGACGTTTTTCGGCTTGAGAGAATGACCCCATGCTGGCGTCCATAGACCAACATTCATCATAAGAATATTTGGATTACTAATTGGATTGTTAAAGTCGTAAATTTATTATAATTGCAGGGCCTAAGGCTGCTGTAATATATACATACTTTATCAAGTCCATGGTGTGGCTGAGCTTCATCACTTCATAGTTACTGACATCAGGATTTGCATTGAACACAACTGGGAGTAAATAGATTTTTCGGTAATTAAGAACGTCTCGCAGGAATAAAGCAAATATTCGAGAAATTAGCTGATGTGAAGGCCACGATGACACTTGCAAGCCAATAAGATCATTATTTACAGGAAATATGGAATCATCTAAAAAAGAAACGCAAAATAGGTATTCTCTAATATTACACATTCTAAGGTCATGGCTTACAGTAGGGCGACACTGAAAGACATATCATCATTTTTTCATATTATTGATCCCAAGCTATTGCGTTGGCCTTATTTAGTTAAATAATCGTGACTTTTATGTAAGCTTAATTCACTTCCATTATACTTTTAATTGAAAAATATCATGTTCAATATTATTATACAAAAATTTCACTCGAGTTAACCGAGATATGCCTTCACGTTTTGGTACTGTAGTATGGAATGTGGTCTTTTTGGGCCATCCTGTATATTTGGAAAAAAATGTTCAAAAATATATATATCGATCCTCCATTCTGAAACATGCTAACTTGTGATTGCATTTTTAACTTCTATGTTTAGGTTTAGGTTAGGGTGGCAGCCGTATTTTTTATTACAAGCTTACATAGACACGTTTAGGTCCCTAGTGTTACCACGGTCTGAAATGCCCCTCATCGAAACCAACCTGTTCGGTATACAAATTTATCGATAGTACGAATATCGGCACTGGAAAGATCTGTTAGCCTGCCTGGAAAGGCCGACCCCAGTATGTCCAGTCGTCGTTTACTCAAAGCGTACTTCACAGTGTACTCCGAAGCCAACCTTTTCATCACTTTGATATCCTCATGTGTCTGTAGTTCTTGTACCTCCACATGATAGGCAGTTTAATCTTATGGCCGCTTTGGTTGCAACTGCTCTCGCCACAATATTAATTGGCAGTATATGGAGTAGGGCTTGTAGACACTCGGTCGCTGGTCCTTAAGGCTCCGCTTATGCTCAGGCATAAGCGGAACCTATGTTAGTAGGTTTGTTAGTTTGTCAGTTGACGTCCACCATACCACAATGCCGTATAACAGTATTGGACGAACTACTGCTATATATATCCAGTCGACGATTTTAGGATAGAGGCGCCACCGCGACCCTACAGCCTTTTAGCAGGATTATAAGGCGATGTTGGCCTTCCTTACACGTTCCAATACGTTAAATCTAAATAACAGTTTCCTATCTAGAATTATTCCTAAAAATGTTGCACTTTCAGAAAAGGCTGCATCTGTTCCATTTATCCGAGGTGGAGGGTCCACATGTGGAACATTATTTATCATGGTAAAGAGAACCAATCCTGTCTTGTTTGGGTTAACGCCCAAACCGCTGCTTCTGGCCCATCTAACCAACTTGTTCAGAGCCACCTGTAGGATGTCTCTGAGGACGTTTAAGAATTTGCCACTCACAGCGATTGCCACGTCGTCATATGCCACGACCGTGCAGCCACAACGTTCTAGAGGATTTCTTTCACCGCGTCTTCTGTTGAGCCGACTTTGAATTAATCTATTCAAACTAGAGTTAACTTTTAGATGTGACAGTGCCGCAATTACTGCATTTGAGTGAATGTTGTTAAAAGCCCCTTCTATGTCATGAAATGCCACCATGGTGAATTCCTTGAAATGCAGGGACGATTCGATAGTGCTCACAAGTTCGTGCAGGGCTGATTCTGTAGACTTCCCCTTATTGTAAGCATGTTAGTTCCCCGACAGGAGTTTTGTATCCAGGTTTTCCCTAATGAAATAATCTAAAAGTCTTTCCAGACCTTTCGATAGGAAGGAGGATAGTCTAATTGGTCTGAAGTCTTTTGGCCTAGTGTGTGATAACTTCCCCGCTTTGGATATGAATATCACTTTGGTATCACTCAAAGCTATTAATAGCCCAGCTTATTCTGGACCTCTCAGTCAACAAGCTAGCGACGCTCGCAGTCCACTCGCCCTCATGTTGGTCCTGCTGATCCTTTGGCTCTGTTAGAGAGTTCCCCGGGAAATGTGTGTCGAGCAGTACATTGAGCGACTGAGCAGTCTTGTTTTTTTTCCAGTTATTTGCCTCATCCTGTAAATATCCCACTGTAAAGGGTGAAGCAGATAATATTTTTCTCAGCTTTGCTGCGTAGGAGACCTTTTCCACTTCGGCGCAGAAGGTATACCAAGAGCGTCTATGCGCCTTCCTAAGCTCCTTCTTATATAGGGTGATCCAAGTAGAGATTTTTCAATAGCCTTTTTTTGACAGATCACGTGTGAGTCGTGTCATGCTGTCATGTTATTTTTGATAAGTATTGTTTGGCATTTCATCATGGAAAGACTTACGCCTGAACAACGTTTATGCGTGTCATTCGCCAGTTACCAGTCGAAATGCTCGAACGAATCATCGCAAATTGGACTCGACGGATGGACCATCTGAGTCGTAGCCGCGGCCAACATTTGATAGACATAATCTTCAAAAAATAAATGCCAAAGAATGTTCTTTCAAATGATAATAAACATTCCTCATTAAATGTGAATTTTCTGTGTTTTTTCTTTAAAAAAGTAGGGAACCTCGAAATGAATCACGCTATAGATCTTGAGTTGCTCTTTATAGGCATCCCCAACAATAGCGACCCAAGTAGATGTAGCCTTGTTGGATAGCTTGTTGCAGGTCTTTTTCATAGCCGTTAGCTCAGAAGTCCACCATTGTGGATTAGTTTTACCCTTGTACCTTGTTTTTGGACAGGCTTCTTCAAGGGAACTATTGAATGATCGACCAGATTATCCAGACCGGCTTTCTCATTCGGTTCGTACAGAAGTTTTGAGTTGAGGACTTTCTTGAAATTTCCCTCATACAGGTGCCACTTTGTCTTCCTCACATTTCTGTGGACTGCAGGTTTAGGTGCTTTTTCAGCGAGTTTGAACTCAATATAATGGTGATCTGAGAATGAGTGGTCGTCCAGTACATTCCACCCAATAATTTTGTCTGACAGCCGGTCAGTAGCAAACGTTAGGTCGAGTACTTCTTGTATGTCTTTAATTGTAAAGGTTGGTAGTTAGAATAAAGTCAAGAAGCGAATCGCCCCTATTGTTTATATCCGTACTACCCCAGATAGTATGATGAGCGTTCGTGTCTGCGCCAATAATCAGCTTGAGCTCGTCAGACGTTGCTTCTTCTACTACTTCCCTGAATAGAGCAGTCGGTACTACAGCTTCATTAGGCTAGTAATTGGAGACCACCCACTAAATTCGATTACCGATCTCCAGACTAGCAGCTGTTTGGTCTTTACTACTTAAATTAGTCAGGAGACAGATACATATATCTTTTCATGTCCGTGAAGATGTGAAGATAATCGATTTGAAAAATAAATATTAGCCAAGACACAAACCACCTTATATTAACAGACCGCTGTTATGTGGCTAACAGAGCGCTGTTAAACAGCTAACAGAGCACTGTTAAATGTTAAAAGTGATAATATATTTCCGAATACGCGAATTTTAACAAATTTATTTTAGTGCAATATAATGAAAATACATGAATAGACTAAGTAGAAGTCAAATATTATGACAAATAACAAATACCATATATAAATTAAGCCAAAACCTACACAACTAGTGGTTACTTACCTCGCAACGTTTTGTACGCACTACATCTAAACAAAAAAACAAATTCGGTGCTGAATCTAAATATGTAAACGAATTTTACGAAAAAACCCCGGAATTTTAGTTATTCAGAAAATAAAGTTAAATACTTATTTTTGAAAATCGCCCACTGTGGCTAAACAAAAAAAGATGGAGTATTCCGGTTTTCAGGAAAAACTCCAAATTTGGTGCTGAATCTAAATATGTAAATGAATTTAAAGAAAAAACCCCAGAATTCTAGTTATTTAGAATATTAAGTTAAATACTTATTTTTGAAAATCGCCCACTGTGGCTAAACAAAAAAAGATGGAGTATTCCGGTTTTCAGGAAAAACTCCAAATTTGGTGCTGAATCTAAATATGTAAATGAATTTAAAGAAAAAACCCCAGAATTCGAGTTATTCAGAATATTAAGTTAAATACTTATTTTTGAAAATCGCCCACTGTGGCTAAACAAAAAAGATGGAGTATTCCGGTTTTCAGGAAAAACTCCAAATTCTGTGCTGAATCCAAATATGTAAACGAATTTAACGTAAAAACCCCAGAATTCGAGTTATTCAGAATATTAGGTTAGGTTAGCTTAGGTTGAAGAGAGGAGACGTTTAAACGTCTCATGTCCATGGACATACACTTAAGCCAGTGGTTCGGCCTGTTGTGCGCTCCTTATTTATGATCTTTTTATACCTCACGAGTTACAGAAAATCGGTACTAGACACGAATTTTCTCAGTATCTTCCAGTCATATTCTCTGAGATGGGTCAAGTCTGGTAATATGTCGGACCCGAAATGTAGGGATCTTGCATGTGTGAAAGCCGGGCAGTGACACAGAAAATGTTCCATCGTTTCGATGATTTCTCTGCATGCCCTGCATTCGTCGTTTCCTGCTAGTCCTATGCGATGAAGATGTGCTTGTAAGCTTGAGTGTCCCGTTAGAACACTCATCATCTTACTAATATCGATCTTGTTTAGTTTCAGAAGACTTCTTGTTTTCTTTTCATTTGGGTCACCCCACAGTATCTTTGCAGTTGCTCCTACTGTTGCGCTATTCCACACAGTTTTGTGAGCCATCACTGCCCAGTGCTTCAACTCATTTTTCGTGGCTTCGAAAGGTTTCCAATTTTCTTTGTCGTGTTACTGAGCCAGTTCACACACTCCGTGATTGCCCGAACTTCTGCTTGAAATACCGTATTATGGTCAGGGAGGCGCAAGTGAAGTTCGACTTCTGGTTCATCAATAAAAAGCCCCAGACCTGTCCTTCCTCCTCGCTTGGACCCATCCGTGTAGCAGCTGGTTCCCACTGGCGCATGGGCCAAAGTTCCCTTTTCCCAGGAGCGTCTGTCTGGCACAAACGTATCACAGGTAGCTGTAAACCGCACTTCAGGAATGCGGTCGGAGATTTTTGGCGTTTGAATGTGATCAACTAGAGATTCTAAAATCTTCTGATGGTACGACTTGTGGTCTCGATTTATCCATTCACCCACCACTTGTAGACGTCTTACTGTGAGGGCTGCCTCATACTTTATACGGATGTCTATTGGTTGGATGTGCATTATAGTCTCCAACGCTTTTGTTGATGCAGTTATAAAAGTCCATTGTCCATTGATGTCCACCACACTACACAGGCGTAGGTGATTATTGGTCTAATCACGCTCATGTAAAGCCAGTGAGTCACATTTGGACGTAGTCCCCATTTTAAACCTATAGCTCTTCTGCACAACGACCAACATCTGTTGGCCTTTGTAACTCTTTCTTCAAGATGATATTTCCAGTACAGTTTCTGATCCAAGATTTCTCCCAAGTATTTTACCTTTTTAGTTATAGCAATTGTCTTATTCAGGAATCGAGGCCTGGTAAAGCGTGGGATCTTCGTTTTCCTTGTAAATAGACATATTTCAGTTTTGTCTGGGTTAACATTTAATCCCCTTGGTTGGGCCCAGTTATATGCTATGTTAAGTGCCTCTTCAGCTCTTCTGCATAACATATTTGGATGAAAGCCCCTTAGAAGTATTACAACGTTGTCTGCATAACAGACTGGTTTAAGTCCTGCATTGGTGAGGGCTTTTAGGAGACTGTGTATCGTCGTAACCCATAGAAGAGGCGATAAAATGCGATTTACCTTGTCTCTAATTTTTACGTCTTATGATCCACAAATAATCCACCTATTCCTTAGCATATTGTTGATCCAGTGTTTCAGCGCCCGGTCAACCTGAAACTCGTCTAAGGACTGGATAAGTGTATCGGTCTGTACATTGTTAAATGTGCCCTCAATGTCTATGCAAACAGCAAGTGTATACATTTCTTTACTGAAGAACTCTTCTATGTGGTGCACTACCTCATGCAGAGCTGTTTCCACTGATCTTCCTTTGACATAGGCGTGTTGTTTGAATTTTAACCTGTCACCCGCTATTTTACTTTTGACCATGTTATCAATTATTCGCTCCATTGTTTTTAACAGGAAAGAAGTTAGGCTAATGGGTCGATAAGCCTTTGGGGTCGTATAACTCGCCTTGCCAGGCTTTGGTATGAAGACCACCCTTGATTCCTGCCAGTTTTTTGGGGTATACGAATGGGTTAGGCATGTAGTGAACACTCCAGCCAGATGAGTTGACACCAAATCCACATCATTCTGCAGAAGTGCTGGAAATATTCCATCCGGTCCCGCAGCCTTAAAGGGAGAGAAACTTTTTATCGCTTCTTTAACCATACCATCTGTTATATCCGTAATAGGTACTTGATGCAATACATTTTCATTCTGTAACTGTTCCTCTGTTGGTCCAGCATTACCAGTCGGAAAATGAGTTTTCATCAAGAGCCTTACGGTATCCTCTATAGTTTCCATTCTTTTACCCGTTTCAACCACCAGTGTTTCGGTTTGGACGTGAGTTTTTGAGAGGAACTTTTTCATTTTAGACATGCTGTTAACGCTGTCTACCTGTTCACAGAAAAGCCTCAAGAAGTTACGTTTCGCCGATCTAATGATTTTATTGTATTCTTTCAGTCTTCTGTGGTAGTCTACCCAATATACTGATTGTTTTTTATGTCGAGCTCTGTTGTAAAGTCTGCGGACATCTTTGCCAATCGAGCGAATTTGTCCTGTCATCCAGGGTTTGTCAAAGGCAGATTTCCTTTCTCGAAGTGGGCAACTATCTTCGAATGATTTTACAAGAGCCTCGGTAATCTTCTTAACATTGATATCAATGTCTTCTGCACATAGATAATCGCGTGTAGGCTGCCCCAATCGATATGTAAACGAATTTAACGAAAAAACCCTAGTATTAGAGTTATTCAGAATATTAAGTTAAATACTTAGTTTTGAAAATCGTCCACTGTGGCTAAACAAAAAAAGATGGAGTATTCCGGTTTTCAGGAAAAACTCCAAATTCGGTGCTGAATATGTATATAACTTAATATTCTGAATAAGTCGAATTCTGGGGTTTTTTCGTTAAATTCATTTACATATTTAGATTCAGCACCGAATTTGGAGTTTATCCTGAAAACCGGAATACTCCATCTTTTTTTGTTTAGCCACAGTGGGCGATTTTCAAAAATAAGTATTTAACTTAATATTCTGAATAACTCGAATTCTGGGGTTTTTTTCGTTAAATTAATTTACATATTTAGATTCAGCACCGAATTTGGAGTTTTTCCTGAAAACCGGAATACTCCATCTTTTTTTGTTTAGCCACAGTGGGCGATTTTCAAAAATAAGTATTTAACTTAATATTCTGAATAACTCGAATTCTGGGGTTTTTTCGTTAAATTCATTTACATATTTAGATTCAGCACCGAATTTGGAGTTTTTCCTGAAAACCGGAATACTTGATCTTTTTTTGTTTAGCCACAGTGGGCGATTTTCAAAAATAAGTATTTAACTTAATATTCTGAATAACTCGAATTCTGGGTTTTTTTTCGTTAAATTAATTTACATATTTAGATTCAGCACCGAATTTGGACTTTTTCCTGAAAACCGGAATACTCCATCTTTTTTTGTTTAGCCACGGTGGGCGATTTTCAAAAATCAGTATTTAACTTTATATTCTGAATAACTCGAATTCTGGGGGTTTTTCGTTAAATTCGTTTACATATTTAGATGCAGCGCCGAATTTGGAGTTTTTCCTGAAAACCGGAATACTCCATCTTTTTTTGTTTAGCCACAGTGGTCGATTTTAAAAAATAAGTATTTAACTTAATATTCTGAATAACTCGAATTCTGGGGTTTTTTCGTTAAATTCATTTACATATTGAGATTCAGCGCCGAATTTGGAGTTTTTCCTGAAAACCGGAATACTCCATCTTTTTTTGTTTAGCCACAGTGGGCGATTTTAAAAAATAAGTATATAACTTAATATTTTGAATAACTCGAATTCTGGGGATTTTTCGTTAAATTCATTTACATATTTGGATTCAGCACCGAATTTGGAGTTTTTCCTGAAAACCGGAATAC
Organism: Eudasyphora cyanicolor; assembly: GCA_963930755.1. Taxonomy (NCBI): domain Eukaryota; kingdom Metazoa; phylum Arthropoda; class Insecta; order Diptera; family Muscidae; genus Eudasyphora; species Eudasyphora cyanicolor. The sequence goes on from OZ005737.1 coordinate 102,276,338, forward strand.
TCCATCTTTTTTGTTTAGCCACAGTGGGCGATTTTCAAAAATAAGTATTTAACTTCATATTCTGAATAACTCGAATTCTGGGGTTTTTTCGTTAAATTCGTTTACATATTTGGATTCAGCACCAAATTTGGAGTTTTCCTGAAAACCGGAATAATCCATCATTTTTGGTTTAGCCACAGCGGGCGATTTTCAAAAATACGTATTTAACTTAATATTTTGAATAACTCGAATTCTGGGGTTTTTTCGTTAAATTCATTTACATATTTAGATTCAGCACCGAATTTGGAGTTTTTCCTGAAAACCGGAATACTCCATCTTTTTTTGTTTAGCCACAGTGGGCGATTTTCAAAAATAAGTATTTAACTTAATATTCTGAATAACTCGAATTCTGGGGTTTATTAGATTCAGCGCCGAATTTGGAGTTTTTCCTGAAAACCGGAATACTCCATCTTTTTTTATTTAGATTTGGTGCGTACAAAACATTGCGTGTTGAGTAACCTCTAGTTGTTAGATTTTGGCTTATTTATTTATGGTTTATGTTACTTGTCATAATATTCGACTTCTATTTAATCTATGCGTGTGTTTTCATTGTATTGCAGTAAAATAATTATTCGTATTTGCTAAAATTCGCATTTGTTTAAATATATTATCACTGTTTACATTTAACAGTGCTCTGTTAGCCGTTTAACAGCGCTCTGTTAGCCACATGACAGCGCTCTGTTAATATAAGGTGGTTTGTGTCTTGGCTAATATTTATTTTTCAAATCGATATTTATCTTCACTGACATATCTCCCCCTGGGATCTGTCTTAGCCCCGCCGTTATTCAACCTGTACATACATGAACTGCCTATCTCAATATAGAGTAAATTTATCTAACGGTAACAATAAACCACAACAACTCATGTATTGTAGGCAATTTATGGCGCTTACGATAACATTTACTGTCTAGTTTTTGCACATGTAGGAAAAATTGTGTCACTTACGATAAGTTGAACTAATGCTTTAAAACACAAAATTTAAGGAAAATTACGATTTATTTCTCTTGTACACTCTTGAATCGAAAGAAAACATATTTAGAACACACGGTTTTAAATCTATATTTATAAAAGAGAGTGTCTGTTTGTGGGTTTGTTTCTTTGTTCCGCATAGAGGCCTAAACGGCTGGACCGATCTTCTTGAAATGTTCACAGAATGTATAAGTACATATGTAGGGGGTGGTGAAAATAGGGTACTTGAATTTTCGATATATCAAGTGGGCGTGAACACGCCCATATGAGTCAAGGTTTGATATTGAGCAAAAATTTCAGCACCATAGCTGTGTGTATGCATTTAGTGGCAGTTTATGAGAATGGTGCAAAAATGGGCGGTATAGGACCAATGGGCGTGGCCCCTCCACAATGTATAAGCGAGAGTTCACTAATTTTGTGTATATGTATCTGGTGACAGTCTACGTGATTGGTCCAAAAATGGGCTAAATCAGACCAATGGGCGGGATCGGACCAATGGGCGGGATCCGACCAATGAGCGTGGTCCCGCCCAAGAGAGACAAGTTTTGAAATTGAAATATCTTGCACAATTTGTTAGCGAGAGTGCTGTAATTTGGTGCACATGTATCTGTTGGCTGTCTATTTGATTGACCCAAAAATGGGCGGGATAAGACCAGTGGACGTGGTCCCTCCCGTATAAGCCAATATTTTAAATTGATGTACCATACCAGCCAAATTAATATATCTTAAACAATTTGTAAGCGAGATTTCTGTTATTTTATGTACGAGTATATGTATTTGGTGGCAGGATTCGTGATTGGTACAAAAATCAACGGGATCGGAAATCTAAACCTGGGGCAACGAAGTGGACCGGGTTCAGTTAGTATTATATATTTCTATATTTGGAACGCATATATTAATATATTACAACAAAATTTATTTGCAAACTAAATTTTTCAAATAAAATATATGTTTAAATACTAACGCCCGTTTTCAGGTAGCTCCGTTAAATGTTAACTGATACTTTAACGACCCGTTAAGAAAAAACGGAGTTCAAAGAGCTTCGTTAAAATTTAACTGACAGTTTTAACTGAAAATAATGCGTTAAATTTAACTGGAATATTTTAACCAGTTATGTGCCTTAACTAGGGAATCACGCTATAGATCTTGAGTTGCTCTTTATAGGCATCCCCAACAATAGCGACCCAAGTAGATGTAGCCTTGTTGGATAGCTTGTTGCAGGTCTTTTTCATAGCCGTTAGCTCAGAAGTCCACCATTGGGGATTAGTTTTACCCTTGTACCTTGTTTTTGGACAGGCTTCTTCAAGGGAACTATTGAATGATCGACCAGATTATCCAGACCGGCTTTCTCATTCGGTTCGTACAGAAGTTTTGAGTTGAGGACTTTCTTGAAATTTCCCTCATACAGGTGCCACTTTGTCTTCCTCACATTTCTGTGGACTGCAGGTTTAGGTGCTTTTTCAGCGAGTTTGAACTCAATATAATGGTGATCTGAGAATGAGTGGTCGTCCAGTACATTCCACCCAATAATTTTGTCTGACAGCCGGTCAGTAGCAAACGTTAGGTCGAGTACTTCTTGTATGTCTTTAATTGTAAAGGTCGGTTTATTACCTATGTAACAAGTACTTAGGTTGGTAGTTAGAATAAAGTCAAGAAGCGAATCGCCCCTATTGTTTATATCCGTACTACCCCAGATAGTATGATGAGCGTTCGTGTCTGCGCCAATAATCAGCTTGAGCTCGTCAGACGTTGCTTCTTCTACTACTTCCCTGAATAGAGCAGTCGGTACTACAGCTTCATTAGGCTAGTAATTGGAGACCACCCACTAAATTCGATTACCGATCTCCAGACTAGCAGCTGTTTGGTCTTTACTACTTAAATTAGTCAGGAGACAGATACATATATCTTTTCATGTCCGTGAAGATAAATATCGATTTGAAAAATAAATATTAGCCAAGACACAAACCACCTTATATTAACAGACCGCTGTTATGTGGCTAACAGAGCGCTGTTAAACGGCTAACAGAGCACTGTTAAATGTTAAAAGTGATAATATATTTCCGAATACGCGAATTTTAACAAATTTATTTTAGTGCAATATAATGAAAATACATGAATAGACTAAGTAGAAGTCAAATATTATGACAAATAACAAATACCATATATAAATTAAGCCAAAACCTACACAACTAGTGGTTACTTACCTCGCAACGTTTTGTACGCACTACATCTAAACAAAAAAACAAATTCGGTGCTGAATCTAAATATGTAAACGAATTTTACGAAAAAACCCCGGAATTTTAGTTATTCAGAAAATAAAGTTAAATACTTATTTTTGAAAATCGCCCACTGTGGCTAAACAAAAAAAGATGGAGTATTCCGGTTTTCAGGAAAAACTCCAAATTTGGTGCTGAATCTAAATATGTAAATGAATTTAAAGAAAAAACCCCAGAATTCTAGTTATTCAGAATATTAAGTTAAATACTTATTTTTGAAAATCGCCCACTGTGGCTAAACAAAAAAAGATGGAGTATTCCGGTTTTCAGAAAAAACTCCAAATTTGGTGCTGAATCTAAATATGTAAATGAATTTAAAGAAAAAACCCCAGAATTCGAGTTATTCAGAATATTAAGTTAAATACTTATTTTTGAAAATCGCCCACTGTGGCTAAACAAAAAAGATGGAGTATTCCGGTTTTCAGGAAAAACTCCAAATTCTGTGCTGAATCCAAATATGTAAACGAATTTAACGTAAAAACCCCAGAATTCGAGTTATTCAGAATATTAGGTTAGGTTAGCTTAGGTTGAAGAGAGGAGACGTTTAAACGTCTCATGTCCATGGACATACACTTAAGCCAGTGGTTCGGCCTGTTGTGCGCTCCTTATTTATGATCTTTTTATACCTCACGAGTTACAGAAAATCGGTACTAGACACGAATTTTCTCAGTATCTTCCAGTCATATTCTCTGAGATGGGTCAAGTCTGGTAATATGTCGGACCCGAAATGTAGGGATCTTGCATGTGTGAAAGCCGGGCAGTGACACAGAAAATGTTCCATCGTTTCGATGTTTTCTCTGCATGCCCTGCATTCGTCGTTTCCTGCTAGTCCTATGCGATGAAGATGTGCTTGTAAGCTTGAGTGTCCCGTTAGAACACTCATCATCTTACTAATATCGATCTTGTTTAGTTTCAGAAGACTTCTTGTTTTCTTTTCATTTGGGTCACCCCACAGTATCTTTGCAGTTGCTCCTACTGTTGCGCTATTCCACACAGTTTTGTGAGCCATCACTGCCCAGTGCTTCAACTCATTTTTCGTGGCTTCGAAAGGTTTCCAATTTTCTTTGTCGTGTTACTGAGCCAGTTCACACACTCCGTGATTGCCCGAACTTCTGCTTGAAATACCGTATTATGGTCAGGGAGGCGGAAGTGAAGTTCGACTTCTGGTTCATCAATAAAAAGCCCCAGACCCGTCCTTCCTCCTCGCTTGGACCCATCCGTGTAGCAGCTGGTTCCCACTGGCGCATGGGCCAAAGTTCCCTTTTCCCAGGAGCGTCTGTCTGGCACAAACGTATCACAGGTAGCTGTAAACCGCACTTCAGGAATGCGGTCGGAGATTTTTGGCGTTTGAATGTGATCAACTAGAGATTCTAAAATCTTCTGATGGTACGACTTGTGGTCTCGATTTATCCATTCACCCACCCCTTGTAGACGTCTTACTGTGAGGGCTGCCTCATACTTTATACGGATGTCTATTGGTTGGATGTGCATTATAGTCTCCAACGCTTTTGTTGATGCAGTTCTAAAAGTCCATTGTCCATTGATGTCCACCACACTACACAGGCGTAGGTGATTATTGGTCTAATCACGCTCATGTAAAGCCAGTGAGTCACATTTGGACGTAGTCCCCATTTTAAACCTATAGCTCTTCTGCACAACGACCAACATCTGTTGGCCTTTGTAACTCTTTCTTCAAGATGATATTTCCAGTACAGTTTCTGATCCAAGATTTCTCCCAAGTATTTTACCTTTTTAGTTATAGCAATTGTCTTATTCAGGAATCGAGGCCTGGTAAAGCGTGGGATCTTCGTTTTCCTTGTAAATAGACATATTTCAGTTTTGTCTGGGTTAACATTTAATCCCCTTGGTTGGGCCCAGTTATATGCTATGTTAAGTGCCTCTTCAGCTCTTCTGCATAACATATTTGGATGAAAGCCCCTTAGAAGTATTACAACGTTGTCTGCATAACAGACTGGTTTAAGTCCTGCATTGGTGAGGGCTTTTAGGAGACTGTGTATCGTCGTAACCCATAGAAGAGGCGATAAAATGCGATTTACCTTGTCTCTAATTTTTACGTCTTATGATCCACAAATAATCCACCTATTCCTTAGCATATTGTTGATCCAGTGTTTCAGCGCCCGGTCAACCTGAAACTCGTCTAAGGACTGGATAAGTGTATCGGTCTGTACATTGTTAAATGCGCCCTCAATGTCTATGCAAACAGCAAGTGTATACATTTCTTTACTGAAGAACTCTTCTATGTGGTGCACTACCTCATGCAGAGCTGTTTCCACTGATCTTCCTTTGACATAGGCGTGTTGTTTGAATTTTAACCTGTCACCCGCTATTTTACTTTTGACCATGTTATCAATTATTCGCTCCATTGTTTTTAACAGGAAAGTAGTTAGGCTAATGGGTCGATAAGCCTTTGGGGTCGTATAACTCGCCTTGCCAGGCTTTGGTATGAAGACCACCCTTGATTCCTGCCAGTTTTTTGGGGTATACGAATGGGTTAGGCATGTAGTGAACACTCCAGCCAGATGAGTTGACACCAAATCCACATCATTCTGCAGAAGTGCTGGAAATATTCCATCCGGTCCCGCAGCCTTAAAGGGAGAGAAACTTTTTATCGCTTCTTTAACCATACCATCTGTTATATCCGTAATAGGTACTTGACGCAATACATTTTCATTCTGTAACTGTTCCTCTGTTGGTCCAGCATTACCAGTCGGAAAATGAGTTTTCATCAAGAGCCTTACGGTATCCTCTATAGTTTCCATCCTTTTACCCGTTTCAACCACCAGTGTTTCGGTTTGGACGTGAGTTTTTGAGAGGAACTTTTTCATTTTAGACATGCTGTTAACGCTGTCTACCTGTTCACAGAAAAGCCTCAAGAAGTTACGTTTCGCCGATCTAATGATTTTATTGTATTCTTTGAGTCTTCTGTGGTAGTCTACCCAATATACTGATTGTTTTTTATGTCGAGCTCTGTTGTAAAGTCTGCGGACATCTTTGCCAATCGAGCGAATTTGTCCTGTCATCCAGGGTTTGTCAAAGGCAGATTTCCTTTCTCGAAGTGGGCAACTATCTTCGAATGATTTTACAAGAGCCTCGGTAATCTTCTTAACATTGATATCAATGTCTTCTGCACATAGATAATCGCGTGTAGGCTGCCCCAATCGATATGTAAACGAATTTAACGAAAAAACCCTAGTATTAGAGTTATTCAGAATATTAAGTTAAATACTTAGTTTTGAAAATCGTCCACTGTGGCTAAACAAAAAAAGATGGAGTATTCCGGTTTTCAGGAAAAACTCCAAATTCGGTGCTGAATATGTATATAACTTAATATTCTGAATAAGTCGAATTCTGGGGTTTTTTCGTTAAATTCATTTACATATTTAGATTCAGCACCGAATTTGGAGTTTATCCTGAAAACCGGAATACTCCATCTTTTTTTGTTTAGCCACAGTGGGCGATTTTCAAAAATAAGTATTTAACTTAATATTCTGAATAACTCGAATTCTGGGGTTTTTTTCGTTAAATTAATTTACATATTTAGATTCAGCACCGAATTTGGAGTTTTTCCTGAAAACCGGAATACTCCATCTTTTTTTGTTTAGCCACAGTGGGCGATTTTCAAAAATAAGTATTTAACTTAATATTCTGAATAACTCGAATTCTGGGGTTTTTTCGTTAAATTCATTTACATATTTAGATTCTGCACCGAATTTGGAGTTTTTCCTGAAAACCGGAATACTTGATCTTTTTTTGTTTAGCCACAGTGGGCGATTTTCAAAAATAAGTATTTAACTTAATATTCTGAATAACTCGAATTCTGGGTTTTTTTTCGTTAAATTAATTTACATATTTAGATTCAGCACCGAATTTGGACTTTTTCCTGAAAACCGGAATACTCCATCTTTTTTTGTTTAGCCACGGTGGGCGATTTTCAAAAATCAGTATTTAACTTTATATTCTGAATAACTCGAATTCTGGGGGTTTTTCGTTAAATTCGTTTACATATTTAGATGCAGCGCCGAATTTGGAGTTTTTCCTGAAAACCGGAATACTCCATCTTTTTTTGTTTAGCCACAGTGGTCGATTTTAAAAAATGAGTATTTAACTTAATATTCTGAATAACTCGAATTCTGGGGTTTTTTCGTTAAATTCATTTACATATTGAGATTCAGCGCCGAATTTGGAGTTTTTCCTGAAAACCGGAATACTCCATCTTTTTTTGTTTAGCCACAGTGGGCGATTTTAAAAAATAAGTATTTAACTTAATATTTTGAATAACTCGAATTCTGGGGATTTTTCGTTAAATTCATTTACATATTTGGATTCAGCACCGAATTTGGAGTTTTTCCTGAAAACCGGAATACTCCATCTTTTTTGTTTAGCCACAGTGGGCGATTTTCAAAAATAAGTATTTAACTTCATATTCTGAATAACTCGAATTCTGGGGTTTTTTCGTTAAATTCGTTTACATATTTGGATTCAGCACCAAATTTGGAGTTTTCCTGAAAACCGGAATAATCCATCATTTTTGGTTTAGCCACAGCGGGCGATTTTCAAAAATACGTATTTAACTTAATATTTTGAATAACTCGAATTCTGGGGATTTTTCGTTAAATTCATTTACATATTTGGATTCAGCACCGAATTTGGAGTTTTTCCTGAAAACCGGAATACTCCATCTTTTTTGTTTAGCCACAGTGGGCGATTTTCAAAAATAAGTATTTAACTTCATATTCTGAATAACTCGAATTCTGGGGTTTTTTCGTTAAATTCGTTTACATATTTGGATTCAGCACCAAATTTGGAGTTTTCCTGAAAACCGGAATAATCCATCATTTTTGGTTTAGCCACAGCGGGCGATTTTCAAAAATACGTATTTAACTTAATATTCTGAATAACTCGAATTCTGGGGTTTATTAGATTCAGCGCCGAATTTGGAGTTTTTCCTGAAAACCGGAATACTCCATCTTTTTTTATTTAGATTTGGTGCGTACAAAACATTGCGTGTTGAGTAACCTCTAGTTGTTAGATTTTGGCTTATTTATTTATGGTTTATGTTACTTGTCATAATATTCGACTTCTATTTAATCTATGCGTGTGTTTTCATTGTATTGCAGTAAAATAATTATTCGTATTTGCTAAAATTCGCATTTGTTTAAATATATTATCACTGTTTACATTTAACAGTGCTCTGTTAGCCGTTTAACAGCGCTCTGTTAGCCACATGACAGCGCTCTGTTAATATAAGGTGGTTTGTGTCTTGGCTAATATTTATTTTTCAAATCGATATTTATCTTCACGGACATATCTCCCCCTGGGATCTGTCTTAGCCCCGCCGTTATTCAACCTGTACATACATGAACTGCCTATCTCAATATAGAGTAAATTTATCTAACGGTAACAATAAACCACAACAACTCATGTATTGTAGGCAATTTATGGCGCTTACGATAACATTTACTGTCTAGTTTTTGCACATGTAGGAAAAATTGTGTCACTTACGATAAGTTGAACTAATGCTTTAAAACACAAAATTTAAGGAAAATTACGATTTATTTCTCTTGTACACTCTTGAATCGAAAGAAAACATATTTAGAACACACGGTTTTAAATCTATATTTATAAAAGAGAGTGTCTGTTTGTGGGTTTGTTTCTTTGTTCCGCATAGAGGCCTAAACGGCTGGACCGATCTTCTTGAAATGTTCACAGAATGTATAAGTACATATGTAGGGGGTGGTGAAAATAGGGTACTTGAATTTTCGATATATCAAGTGGGCGTGAACACGCCCATATGAGTCAAGGTTTGATATTGAGCAAAAATTTCAGCACCATAGCTGTATGTATGCATTTAGTGGCAGTTTATGAGAATGGTGCAAAAATGGGCGGTATAGGACCAATGGGCGTGGCCCCTCCACAATGTATAAGCGAGAGTTCACTAATTTTGTGTATATGTATCTGGTGACAGTCTACGTGATTGGTCCAAAAATGGGCTAAATCAGACCAATGGGCGGGATCGGACCAATGGGCGGGATCCGACCAATGAGCGTGGTCCCGCCCAAGAAAGACAAGTTTTGAAATTGAAATATCTTGCACAATTTGTTAGCGAGAGTGCTGTAATTTGGTGCACATGTATCTGTTGGCTGTCTATTTGATTGACCCAAAAATGGGCGGGATAAGACCAGTGGACGTGGTCCCTCCCGTATAAGCCAATATTTTAAATTGATGTACCATACCAGCCAAATTAATATATCTTAAACAATTTGTAAGCGAGATTTCTGTTATTTTATGTACGAGTATATGTATTTGGTGGCAGGATTCGTGATTGGTACAAAAATCAACGGGATCGGAAATCTAAACCTGGGGCAACGAAGTGGACCGGGTTCAGTTAGTATTATATATTTCTATATTTGGAACGCATATATTAATATATTACAACAAAATTTATTTGCAAACTAAATTTTTCAAATAAAATATATGTTTAAATACTAACGCCCGTTTTCAGGTAGCTCCGTTAAATGTTAACTGATACTTTAACGACCCGTTAAGAAAAAACGGAGTTCAAAGAGCTTCGTTAAAATTTAACTGACAGTTTTAACTGAAAATAATGCGTTAAATTTAACTGGAATATTTTAACCAGTTATGTGCCTTAACTAGGGATAAAAGATGTATTGTCAAAAAATATGTTTGAAAACAAAGGGATAATAAATCTTGTCCGCAGACATAAAGAGCCAAAAATGAAAAGGTAATAGTTCAGAACTTTTTCGCAATTGTTCAAACATTAATGTGTCTTTATTTAATTTCATTTCCAGAAAAGTTGCCCCTTCAGCTCTAACATAATGATTTGACGCTTTAATTGTTTGCCTAAGGAATTTTCTTTATTACAGTTGCGGATACTGAGAATTAGTGTGCCGCATTGTTAAAAGTAGTAATAACTACCAATATGCGTTGCAGCAAATACAAATTGCGAACAGTAGTCTGTGACTTTTAAGACATAGTTTCCCAAAGTCCTCAGTCGAGTAATCCGTATGGAGGATACCCACACTGGGGGTACCAGATGTGGCTTGACAAATGCGCCTATTTTGCGCTAAATAGGCATTAAAGTAATGAGCTATAAAATGTTGATATAATTTGACCATCTTGTGTAGGAGATATAAGGTACAGGGCAACTTCGCATATAAGTGGAAGTAGAGGACATTTGGATATGCTGTATTGAAGTTCTTAGAGAATCAATACGAGCCCTAACCGCTAAAAAGACGTAAGCGCCACCATGATTTACTTTTAATTTTTTTAAGGGAAATCGTTTACTTATGACAAATGGCATCATGTGTCCGAAAATTAAAGCTGTAAAATATACCGTTATACCAAATCTCATAGTTATATAAACATATGTATGCATTACATATGCATTTTAACAAAAAATAATCGCAAAATATACCTTCTCCTCTAAATTTTTGTGAGTGGCGCTTACGTCTTTTTGGTGGTTAAGGCTCGAATCTTTTAGTTTTGTGTGGGTGGTACCAGATGGAGTATATAAGTATGCCACATCTTCGAACTTCACCTGATATAGAAGAAAATACTTCAAAGGGGTGAAACCTCTTTAAGATTTACGGTGCGCACCAGCCGTAGCATATTATAAAGGGTCCGCCAAATATAAATAAAAACAAGTAAGAACGTTTCAGTCGGGTAAACCGACTAAGGTATACCCTCACTTTGTGAGTAATGTAATATATAACATTACACCAATAAATCTGTCAATTTGTGTGGGAGGTACCAGAAGAGGTTTTCCAAATACACATATTTTTCGGTAAACATTACATTCTTAAATAAATTGCATTGTGCTGAACTATAAGCGTATATTAAAGTTACGAGCTATGTAATTTTGGCATGATTTGTCCATTTTGTGTGGGAGGTACAAAAAGGGGCGGGGTGATAACGCCCACTTTTTACAGGACTATAGGCACTATAACAGCATTACACTGTACCAAATTTCAAGTATTTGTATGCACTGGTATTAAAGTTACAAGGCGTTTACTTTTGGTACGAAACGGTCCATTTGTGTGGGAGGTACCAAAAGGGGCTGTACAATAATGCCAATTTTTTACCGGACTATAGGCGCTACAAAAACATTATACTGTAGAAAATTTCAAGCATTTTTATGCACTTGTATTAAAGTTATAAGCAGTTAAATTTTGATGCAAAATGGTCCATTTGTGTGGGAGGTACCAAAAGGGGCATGCCAACTTCACCCATTTTTCTCGAGTTAATAGCGACTAATATACTAATATTATGTGCAGAATTTCAAAAGATTCGAATAAGTAGTATAGAAGTTATTAAAGACTCAATATTTAACTAAATTTTAACCCTTTGTGTGGGAGGTACCAGGAGGAGTAGACCAATATGGCCCATCTTCGAACTCATCCGGAGATAGATCAAAATATTACCACATACCAAATTTGAAGTCAATCGGTTACTCCTTTCGAGAGTTATCGTGCGCACCAGCCAGCAGACAGACAGACACACAGACAGACAGACGGACGGACATTCGACTTAAAATGGCCCAAAACGGATTTCGTCCGAACATACTTAGGGTCTTAGATCACTCCTTTGATGTGTTACACTTTTTTACGTAGCAAATGATATATACCCTCGTCACACTAAAGTGAGGGTATACAAATCTAGTGAATATTTTCTCAAATTTCTTTTTTTTATTTGAAAGCACAATCCTTACGGTTAATAATGGAAAATAATTTCATTCAAATGGCTGTCTCGGCTGGATATGCAGTGGCCTACACGATCGGTCCAATTTTTAAGCACATTATCGATTGTATGCAGCTGTATTTCACCAATGGCTTCACGAATATTGTCCTTTAAAGCGTCAATTGTCTCTGGCTTGTCGGCGTAACACTTATCTTTGAGGGCACCCCACAAATAATAGTCCAACGGTGTCAAATCGCAGCTCCGAGGTGGCCAAACGACATCAGCTCTGCGGCTGATAACGCGATCTTCAAAAACAGGGCGCAAAACATCGAGTGTAGCTTCGGCTGTGTGGCACGTAGCGCCGTTCTGTTGAAACCAAATGTTGCCAATATCCTCCTCTTCAATTTTTGTGAACAAAAATTCGTTCAACATGGCCCGATAACGATCGCCATTGACTGTAACGGCCACTCCTTGCTAATTTTCGAAGAAAAATGGCCCAATTATGCCTCTGGACCAAAATCCGCACCAAACAGTGACTCGTTTTGGGTGTATCGGCTTTTCAATGTATGCGTGCGGGTTTTCTGTGCCCCAAATGCGACAATTTTGCTTGTTTACATACCCGCCAAGATCAAAATGAAAAAATCAAATGAAAATCAAAAATTGAAATCAAAATTTTCAAAGTAATGTCGCAATATTTCCCAGCGTTGTTCAAGCGTATACACAACCATATTCGTTCAGCGGAAGGATAAAACTAATTATCTGTCAAATCAGACGTGAGCTAAGTGTTACAATTCACGAAAAATGCACTAGTTGAAAAAAAAACGTTAGATGGCGGACCCTTTATGTACCCTCCTCCACTACGGTGAAATTACCTCGTATTCTTGTACCTCCAAAGGTGTTAAAATTGTACTAGAATTGCAAAACAATTAATACATTTTCCCCAATTGTTTCCGATTTTGATTTTCTAAAATTTAAAAACAAAACATAAAAATGTCAAAATATATTTAATAACTGTCTGTTACCTAACTTTTTCGATAAAAATAAATAACGGAGGTACCTGAAACGGCCGTAAATAAAATAAAATTATTGGCTTTTGGTGATTTTTCGAATTTCAGTTTTAATTTTTTCTTGGTTTCGAATTCGACCTCCAGTTTTGATACCATATGCTGAATAAACTTCTGTTTTAAATCAATCATTTCAAATTTCTGAGTATTTCAAGCAAGCATTAGGTGTCAATACTCCAAGTAATTGATTTGATCCTAGATTATACGATTTCAATTATTATTATTTATTATTTTTACGAGCATTACAAATTTCTCAAAACTTATCTTTGAATTACTGTAACATTTAACACAATTTTGATACTTTCTGGATACTTAAATGGAAATGAAAATTTATTTCGGAAATAATAGTCCCAAACAAGAACTTATTGGGATGTAAACAAAGATGTGATTAGAACAACATCTTCCCAAATATATAAATTTTGTGTGTGCCAAATATTATATGCTTAGAATGTACCCTAAATATATGTATATAAGTATATGTTTCAAGCCGAATGTTTGGGCCAATACTTATATACTACAGAAGAGATTTTTTCAGCGTGTAACTACTTTTATGAATGAGTCTGCATATTTACATCTTTCTCCCGGAACTACTATGATCTGAGTATAGTGTGCATGATAATAACAATATAAATAGATAGATATAACGAATATATCTAGGATTGCCGTACCTGGACGTCAATAAGAGTATACACGGGAAAAATCGTCATTTTTTATATGTTTAAATTTAAATAAAATATATTACAACAAAATGTTTTAAATATTAGAAATTTTTGGTCAAATACAATATATTGGAAAAGCAAAAAAAATAATTTGAAGCGAATAAATTAATATATGTGTTAGAACAAAATATATTTGCAAACTATTTCTCAAATAAAATATATGTTTAAATACACATAAAAGTATTACTTTAAAATTTCTCTAAATATATTTTATTAAAAAAAAAATTTTAAAAATTTGCTGACCTTTCAAATTTCAATTTTATTTTTCCATGGTTTCAGATTACACCTTCCAGTTATAAATATCATTAACTTTTGTTTTAAAGCACTCATTATACCCTACACCACACTGTGGTACAGGGTATAATAACTTTGTGCATTTGTTTGTAACACCCAAAAGGAGAAGAAATAGACCCATCGTTTATTATACCGATCGACTTAGAATCACTTTCTGAGTTGATTTAGCTATGTCCGTCTGTCCGTCTGTCTGTCTGTCTGTCTGTCCGTCTGTCTGTCTGTCCGTCTGTCTGTGCATGTATTCTTGTAATCAAAGTACAGGTCGCAATTATGGTCCGATCTCGACGAAACTTTACACACATCTTTTTTTTGGCCCAAGGACGATCCCTATTGAATTTGGTTAAAATCGGTTCAGAGTTAGATATAGCCCCCATATATATGTTAGCTCCGATTTTACATGTAAGCGCTGTAAAAACTTTATTTTATATCCGATCAGTATGAAATTCGGCAGAAAGAGGTTTCTTATTATATGTATGAACACTATTAAATTTGGAAGAAATCGGTTCAGATTTAGATATAGCCCCCATATATACGTTACCCCCGATTTGACCTGTAAGCGCTGTAAAAACTGTATTTTATATCCGATCAGTCCGAAATTCGGCAGAAAGAGGTTTCTTATTACATGAAGGAATACTGCCTAATTTGGAGAAAATCGGTTCAGATTTAGATATAGCCCCCATATATATGTTAGCCCCGATTTTACATGTAAGCGCTGTAAAAACTTTATTTTATATCCGATCAGTATGAAATTCGGCAGAAAGAGGTTTCTTATTATATGGATGAACACTATTAAATTTGGAAGAAATCGGTTCAGATTTAGATATAGCCCCCATATATATGTTACGCCCGATTTGACATGTAAGCGCTGTAGAGACTGTATTTTATATCCGATCAGTACGAAATTCGACAGAAGGAGGTCTTTTTACATGAATAAGTATTCAGGGAAGATCGGTTCAGATTTACATTAAAGCTCCATATATATGTTCCTCCTGATTTGGTATCAAACCGCTATAGAAGTTGTATTTTACTTCCGATCATTAAAATTTTCCAGAAAGATGTTTCTCACTTTAGAAACGAATATTGCTTAATTTAGCGATTATCGTTTCAGAATTAGAATACGTTTCTACCCATTTACCAATTATTCCAAATTATTATGGCAATGACCCTTATCGCATTGTTAGGGAGGTGTAGGGTATTATATAGTCGGCCCCGCCCGACTTTCTGCCTTTCCTTACTGGTTTTTAATTTCTAATTATTCCAAGTCATTATTTGTTGTCAATTCATTAAACAATTTATTGTTATACAAACATGACAATTTCTATATTAACTTTGAATTAAGGTATTGATATATTCTCTGAATACTCAAACGAAAATTAATCCTTGTTTCGGAAATAATAGTCCCAAATAAAATAATATGATGAAAACAAGATTTGTTTAGTAGAATGTAATTATATGTATTTCACTTACGATAAAATGCAATCCCCACTTTAACAATGTTTTATTGACAATTTTAATGTTCTGGAGATGCACAACGATGGAGATACAAACGAGGATTAATTCTCAATCATACAATTTGTTTGCATAAAACATCGCTTCGATAAATTTGCTCTCATGGCTCGATATGATAGCATGTGCATTAGGGCGATGACTATTTGATTTTTTTTCTCAAAAATTATTTTCTGTTGCACGAATGTATGAACTTTTGCCTATTAATGACTAAAATAACGTTTATTCCATTTAAATATTGAAAAAGGTCACGCACAAACCACTTTGAAATGATATTTTTGTGAAAAAATTTAAATTTTTTCTGTTTTATACCCTCACTTTAGTGTGACGAGGGTATATATCATTTGCTACGAAAAAAAGTGTAACACATCGAAGGAGTGATCTAAGACCCTAAGTATGTTCGGCGGATATTCGTTTTGGGTCATTTTAAGTCGAATGAGCAATGTCCGTCCATCTGTCTGTCTGCTGGCTGGTGTGCACGATTACTCTCGAAAGGATTAATCGATTGACTTCAAATTTGGTACGTGGTAATAATTTTTTCTATCTCCGGCTATGTTGGGCCATATTGGTCCACCCCTTCTAGTACCTCCCCCACAAAGGGTTAACATGTTGTGAAATATTGAATCTTTAATAACTGCTATACTACTTATTCGAATCTTCTGAAACTCCACACATAGCATTAGTTTATTAGTCGCTATCAACTCGAGAAAAATGGGCCATGTTGCTACGCCCCTTTTGGTACCTCCCACACAAAAGCACCAAAAGTTAACAGCTTATAACATTAATACCAGTGTATACAAATACTTGAAATTTTGTACAGTCTAATGCTTTTATAGGGCCACAGTCCAGTGAAAAATGGGTGTTACTGCCACGCCCCTTTTGGTACATCCCACACAAAGGTACCACTTTGCACTAAAAGTTAACAGCTTATAACATTATTACCATTGTATAAAAATACTTGAAATTTTTTACAGTGTAATGCTTTTATAGTGTCTATAGCCCTATGAAAAATGGACGTAATTGCCACGCCCCTTTTTGTACCTCCCACACAAAGGTACCATTTTGTACAAAAAGTTAAGAGCTTACAGCGTGAGTACCAATGCAAGAAAATGCAACAACATTTTGCACAGTGTAACGCTTTTGAAGTGCCTATATCCCTGTAAAAAATGGGCGTTATCACCACGCCCCTTTTTGTATCCCCACACAAAATGGCCAAATCATACAAAAATTTAATATCTCATAACGTTAATATACCAGTGCAAATAAATATATTTAAGTATCTATTATTCAGCGAAAAATAATTGTATTTGTTAAAAACCTTCTGGTACCTCCCACACTAATTGACAGAATAATTCGTTTAATATTCCATATTACATTACTCACAACTGAAACTATCACGACATTACTCACAACTGAAACTATCACGACTGAAACTATCTTACTTGTTTTAAATCATATAAATCCAAAACGGAGAAAAGTGTCAAGTCTTATAACTTTCACGAAAAGCCACATAACACTATGCAACAAATGAACACTTTTTGAAAAATACACGAACCTGACTGTATAGCTTCGATTCTACTACAAAATGGTAGTATAACCCTATACTTAGTTTCGCGAGATTTGTGACCAATTTTTTTTTATGGGCCTCGAAATATTCGGAATATCAGTGGACCCCTTGAAAAAATGTGTCATCGGTTTTTGAGCAACAGCTACTTCAGACTTGGTGATAGCGCTTAACTATATTTGGCAATAATGTAGCTAAGAACACGTTGAACAAAGTCTGTCAACATTTCATGCCAAAAAAATTTTGTTTTCATGCTCTTTTTTCCCAAAAACATAGGATTAAATTTATTTTTTTTCACTTTTTTCGGCATAACTTTAAGGGATCGCTGATTTTTTACTAACAATATTTGGCAATATTGTAGCCACGGTAAATCTGAACAACTTTTGTGAACATGCCATTACAATCTGAAAGTGTCTAGGCACTCTAAAAAGCTCAAAAAACCACATTGTACCCCAAAAATGTAAGTATTTCACTGTTATGTAACAAAAATATATTTTTCTGGTATAGGGTATGTTCAGCAACTTTATAGAAAATATTAAGGCCAATATTTTTGTGGAACATTTTAACCCTCTAGCTCCCCCACATAACTGTAATTTTTGGCCCCATTTTAACAAATCGTAAAAAACACCCCTTAAAAGGGGGACGCCGGGGATGAAATGTTCTACAAAAATGTTCGCCATAAAATTTTACTATATGTGTCAGAACACACCAGAGCTCAAAACATAACACAAACGCCCAAAAAAGGTCAAATTCCTGATCGTGCATCAATGTTAGTCGTACGATCTAGTGGTTGAAGCAATGAAGATACCAGTAAAGAACGTTGTTGACTGGAATTTGACCGTTTTTTGGGTTTTTGTGTTAAGATTTGGGATTTGGTGTGTTCCGACACATATAGTAGAATTTCATGCCGAACATTTTTGTAGAACATTTCATCCCCGGCCTCCCCTTTTTAAGGGGTGTTTTTTACGATTTGTTAAAATGGGGCCAAAAATTACAGTTATGTGGGGGAGCTAGAGGGTTAAAATTTTCCACAAAAATATTGGCCTTAATATTTTCTATAAAATTGCTGAACATACCCCATACCAGGAAAATATATTTTTGTTACATAACAGTGAAATACTTACATTTTTGGGGTGCAATGTGGATTTTTGAGCTATCTAAGGTGCCTAGACACGTTCAGATTGTATTGATATGTTCATAAAAGTTGTTCAGATTTACCGTGGCTACAATATTGCCAAATATTGCTAGTAAAAAATCAGCGATCCCTTAAAGTTATGCCAAAAAAAAGTGAAAAAAAAATAAATTTAATCCCATGTTTTTCGATAAAAAGTGCAGGAAAACAAATATTTTTTGGCATGAAAAGTTAACAGACTTTGTTCAACGTGTTCTTAGCTACATTATTGCCAAATATAGTTAAGCGCTATCACCAAGTCTGAAGTAGCTGTTGCTCAAAAACCGATGACACCTTTTTTCAAGGGGTCCACTGATTTTCCGAATCTTTCGAGGCCCATAAAAAGAAATTGGTCACCAATCTCGCCAAACTGAGTATAGGGTTATACTACCATTTGGCAGTAGAATCGAACCTATACCGTCAGATCCGTGTATTTTTTTCACTGCTGCACAGTGTAACCAATGAACAAAATGAGACATCGATCATAGAAATCGATGAACATCTTTCGTTTTTATTTACAACTAGCTGGACCCGGTCCACTTCGGTGCCCCAGCCTTCAGATTACCGATCCCGCCCATTTATCAAAACATGGGGACAGTAGGAATCTCGTTAATCTATTCGTAGGTACGGACTGTAGGAATCACTTAAAAAGTTGGCTTATATGGGCGGGCCCACGTCCCCTCAAGAACTTATAAAGCCTATGTCACACTCTAGGCTTATCTGAACATTCCATACGTAACATACACACATCCATTTATATTGTATATATAGCTGGACCCGGTTCACTTCGTTGCCCCAGATTTAGATTACCGATCCCGTCCATTTTTGAGCCAATCACGAATACTGCCACCAAAAACATCTCCATAACTTAAGAGCACTCTCGCTAAGAAATTGTGAAGATGACTCAATTTCATAATTTTGTTTTGGCCCATTGGTCTGATCCCGCACTAATCACGTAAACTGCCACCAGATACATATAAACAGAATTACAGTACTATGGCTAACAAATTGTGTAAAATATTTCAATTTCAAAATTGGCTTATATGGACGGAGCCACGCCCTTTGGTCTGATCCCGCTCATTTTAGACCAATCACATAGACTTCCACCAGACACATATACACAAAATAACAGCACTCTCGCAAATAGTTTGTGCAAGATACTTCAATTTCAAAAGGTTGCTTACATGGGCTGGGCCACGCCCATTGATCCGATTCCGCCCAGTTTCTGACCAATCACGTAGACTACCACCAGATACTCGTACATATGCACACAATTACAGCACTCTCCATAAAAGTTGTGCAAGATATCTTAATTTTAAGATTTGGCTTATATGGGCGGGGCCACGCCCCTTATTCCGATCTCCCTCATTTTTGGACCAATCACGTAGACTACCACCAGATACATATGCAGAAAATTACAGCACTCTCGATAACAAATTGTGCAAGATATCTCAATTTGAAAATATGGCTTATATGGGAGGGGTCACGCCCATTGGTCCGATCCCAGCCATTTTTGGAACAATCACGTAGACTACCACCAGATACATATAATCAGAATTACAGTACTATCACTACTAAATTGTGCAAGATAGCTCAAATTTGGGTTATATGGGCAGGGCCACGCACTTTGGTCTAATCCCGCTCACATTTAGAACAATCACGTAGTCTTCCGCCAGACACATATACACAAAATTACTGCACTCTCGCAAACAGATTGTGCAATATACCTCAATTTCAAAAGGTTCTCATATGGGCGAAGCCACGCCCATTGATCCGAGTCCTCCCATTTTTGGACAAATTAAGAAGCCTACCACCAGATACATATGCACAAAATAACAGCACTCTCTCTAAAAAATTGTGCAAGATATCTCAATTTCAAAATTTTACTTAAATCGGCAGTGCCACACCTTTTGGTCCGATCCCGGCTATTTTTTGAGCAATCGCGTAGACTTCCACCTGATACATATGCACAAAATTACAGCACTCTCGAACAAATTGTGCAAGATATCTCAATTTCAAAATTTTACTTATATCGGCGGGGCCACGCCCTTTGGTCCGATCCCGGCTATTTTTAGAACAATCGCGTAGACTACCACCAGATATATATGTACAAAATTACAGCACTATCACTAACAACATTTTCAAGATATCTCAATTTCAAAATTTGACTTATATGGGCGGGGCCACGCCCATTAGTCCGATCCCGACCATTTTTAAATCAATCAGGTAGACTACCACCAGATACATATACGCAGAATTACAGCACTCTCGCTAAAAATTTGTGCAAGATATATCAATTTCAAAATGTGGCTTATATGGGCGGTGCCACGCCCTTTGGTCCGATCGCGCCCATTTTTGAACCAATCACGTAGACTACCACCATATACATATACACAAAATTACAGCACTCTCGCTAACAAATTGTGCAAAATATTTAAATTTTAAAATTTGTCTTATATGGGCGGGGCCACGCCTATTGGTCCGAACCCGCCCATTTTTGGACCAATCACGTAGACTGCCACCAGATACATATTCACAAAATTCCAGCCCTCTCGCTAATAAATTGTACAAGATACATATATCTATAAAACCCTACTCTTTTTCCATAACAAAGATAAACAATTAAAAAATTGCGTTTATTGTGTAGGTAATGGAAGCTAAGTTCCTTAGTTTTTTATTCGAGTTTTATTCCTAAATATAAATGTGTACTTTAGTACGAGATCAGTAAAACTTTTTATAATAAAATACGTAAGAGTTAAAAATATAATCTTCGATTTTTTGAAAGAAATATATCAATTATTTCATCGATTTTGACTTCATCTTTGTATATAGACATCAAATCCATTCTGTTCCGGAGATAAGTTTTTATTCTTCTTAACGTCGAGAAACTTCGCTCAGCAGATGCCGTTGTCACAGGTATTGTGGCCAGTATCTGCAAAGGGTAAAAATGCTTGGGAACATGTCCTCATCACAAACTGAAATAGCATCTAATGCATTTGATGGCTTATCATTCTTCTGCTTCCAATATTTATTTCAGCTAAAACAGATTTTGCTGAATTTTTTAAATCGTTTTTGTAAAAAAGTGTGACTTCTTCGAAATCTTCCTTTATTAGATTTACAACTCGTATCGGAACGATATTAAACAGACTTGTAATTATAGCCTCATGTTCGGAAAATCTATTATTTAAATGTGATATTACTTCGTCCAATATGGTATGGTCCTAAAATACGCCTTGGCATCTGAACCAGGAATATTAGCCCTATACTTTTGAGTGCCTACTCTTCTAGGTAGTGCAGCTTCTATTCCAAAACTTCTTGCAAGTTGTGTGGATTCTTCAAACAGTTTATCAAACTCCGCATCTGAATTTCTACGCATGTCACTTAATTTAGTCGTTGCAAATTTTATGATTTCGTAAGTCTTTATTATATCTTGGTTAATCGTTTGCAAATACCGTGATAAGTTCTGTGTAATGGCCAAAACCGTACTACTTATTACCACACCCAATATAAAGTAAAATTTACATACACGGTTGTGCAAACTCATTCCATCACTGCAACCTACATGTTAAAAAGGTAGATAGATAAGAAATCATAAATGTAATTTTAACTTAATTTTCGCCATATCTGGTTATCAAAAATTTAAAGCCAACCAATAATTACACCGGTCGACAAAAACAACATTTTTTCTTGGGTTTCTGTTTTAATGCATAGATTCTGATTCTAGACGTCAAAAAACGTCAAAATCTCCAATCTTAGCTTTTAAAGTTTGTTTTTGTAAATTTTCATCGATAAGAAAGTTTTAAAGTTAAAACCTTACTAAATTCGCTATAACTTTTTAAATTATGTATCGATTTTCCTCGGAATGGGCTCGTTTAATTCATGACCGTCTGTTCGGTCATGAATTAAACGATACGATAAAATCATAAAAATATAGCATTTGTTCATTTTTAGATTATTTTATGGGAGTTTTATTTTAAAAATATTTAAATTTTATCAAAAAATTACATTTTTTTGCAATATTTTGTAATACTTGTATATCGTCGAAACCGCTGAACGGATGGAAAATGGTATTATATGAAGTTGAAGGCTACTTAATATTTAATTCTTTAAAACTTTCCTCAACCAAATCGGATAAATGGTTCTCGAGTTATGCCACTATATGTGGTTTAACCACTAATTTCTTTCCATATCACAGCTTATCGCGAGAATTTAAAGAGAGAAAACTCTTTAGGCTAAGAAAAAAGAGAGGTTGAACCACATATTATGGCATAACTAGAGAACCATTCATACGAATTGGTTCAGGTAAGCTTTACAAACTTCAGGAATTAAGTAGCCTTCAACTTCGCACAATAAAATTTTCCATCCGTTCAGCGGTTTCGACGATATCTTACAAAGTATTGCAAAAAATCATATTTTTGAGAAAATTTTAATAATTTTTAAATAAAAGCCTCATAAAAACATCTAGAAATGCATAATTGTCATATTTTTGTGATTTTATTCATAAACTCTGAAAGATTATGAATAAATTGAGACCATTCCGAAGAAAATCGATGCATAATTTAAAAAGGGCCCCCTTCCCCCCACCCCTATGTATACGTC
This sequence comes from Eudasyphora cyanicolor, assembly GCA_963930755.1. NCBI lineage: Eukaryota > Metazoa > Arthropoda > Insecta > Diptera > Muscidae > Eudasyphora > Eudasyphora cyanicolor. Next base: position 102,299,257 of record OZ005737.1, read on the forward strand.
CATGAAACACACATTCGTTTTTATATATTTAGATTAAGTGAAGGTATCTTATTATACCCTACACCACACTGTGGTACAGGGTATTACAACTTTGTGCATTTGTTTGTAACACCCAAAAGGAGAAGAAATAGACCCATCGTTTATTATACCGATCGACTTAGAATCACTTTCTGAGTTGATTTAGCTTTTGGAGTTTTGGAAGCACTCGAGGTTTTGTGTACATACTGTAGGCACTACTTTTAAGCGCTTATTTTATCTTGCGGAATTCAGCGCTTAATGTAGTTCAAAAAGTAGTATAATATATACTTCAAGATAATGAACTGCCAATAATGGAGATTGATTTAAGAATTTGTGTATACTTTAGTGCAACCGGAGTAAGCGGAAGCTTCCTCTCTCGCTTACCCAGATGCACTAAAGTATGCAAGCTTTGTTTTTGTGGGTTATCTCACGATCTCTAGCGAACTTTGCCGATCTCTGCATTATAAAGCAATAGGTGTTGGTGGTAGTTCTGTAAAAGAATTCTACCGAACTGTGAAAAAATGAAAAGCGATAGAGAGAAAAATAAATTAGTTGATATTTTGCAATCGAGAAGTCCGGTCGTCGCTACGCAAATTCAATTTTTTTTTGCTGTACCCATTTTTTTGTGTGTTGGTAGGTATACACAAAAGTAGTAGCGGTGGTGGTGATTTGTGTTCCCCAGCGGTAAAATGGTGCAGGCCTTCTAGGCATCAGGCCTGATAGAAGGGCTTCCAACACCTTCTATTGGAAGGCACGCATGCCTTCTTTATGAAGGCCTGAAAAATGTGCAATCTCTCACTTCTAAAAAAGTAACCTTGCCTCCTGCTCCCGTCTTTTTTCAAACATGTCTAACGCCTTCTAAAATATGTCAGAGAAAAGTCGTTCTTCATGGTCAGCAGTCAAATTGAATACAACCACCGCCGATATATGTTCATATATTGATGTGTTTCGTTCTCCCTCTCTCTCAAGTTTTTGCATATGTAGAAAAATGATTCTGTCCTTCTAAAAATATATCATATCGAAGGTGTTTAGCACGCAACATTTAAATTTTGTGTGGACATAATCATGCATGATAAAAGACGGGAGAAGGAAGGCAGATTGTACACGAATTCGTTCTCCCTCCCTCAAGTTTCTCATGTATAAACTTTGTTGCTACTGCGAGAGTTCAAAACCAGTTTTATGCAAAAAAAAAATAAATACCGCTACACAAATTGAAAAGTGAAGGTGAAGACAATTAAAATTAACAAACAATTAGTCGCTGCAAAGGTTTTGTAGAGTTCAGTTGCTTTGTGTTTTTGATAGATTAAGATAGATTATTATCAAAATTATTCTATATTATCTTTGCGAACTCCTATATTATGTATTTGAAGTGCTGAATGTGACATTAATTTAAAATACATTATTTGGTCTGCATTTTGATTTACTGTAGGACTTTCCTTATAAGCTGTATATCAGACCTAGATTAGACCTTCACTTCGAAGCTCTAAATCGTACCTTCATTTCGAAGCCCTTCTTAAGACCTTCCTTTCGAAGTCCTATATCAGACCTTCATTCGACAATCCTTTGTTAGGCATGATTTTTACCGCGAGATGCAAGGCCTGGCCTCGCAATGTCACTCCATGTAAAAAAGAAATAAAGATTGAATGCGGCGTCCATGCCTCGTGGCTCTTAAATCAGGCCTGATAGCTTGCCGCCTAAGACCTGATTTTTACCGCTGGGTCGGTTCTGTCTGATAAACGTATATGTACATATATAAATATAACTTGTCAATATGAAGCAAACAATGAAAAACTAAACGGTCGGTAAAAGACAAATAAAGAGACTAATAAGAAAAGAAATTAATGTAAATGTGAGTGTTTTAAATCCTTCTGTTTCTGACAACAGTAACTGTACAACAATCGAATTTACCAGTGAATATGTGTGTAGTACTGACAATCATTTTGACAATTTATTACTGACAATTTATTATGGATAATGCAAACTAACTCAGAAGAAAACTCCAAAACTTACCTAATGGAAGTAAAGCAGCTAAGAGAAGAAATGATTAAATTACAAGGTACTAAACACTCATAACATTCTTATTGATTTCACTAACATATTTGATTTTCCAGAGAATTCTGCAAATCAAAGACGGATTATAGTGGACCTGTTGTCGGAGATAAAAGTCGTGTTGAAGACAAATCTTTCCCCTGAAAGTATACAACAGAAGTACACAAACATGTTTCCCATTTCGTCACAAAAAGAATTTGAAGCTGTTGAACACGAAATTAATTCGGATACCAAAGGAGCAATGGTAAATTGAAGCAATACTTTTATTATTACTGGGCATACTAAATTCCGCTTCCATTACAGTCTGTTAAAATCACGCTACAATCCGAAATTATATAATTAAAAGTACTTTTTACTTGTTATTAATAAAATATAAAATATTTTTATATTTCTATCTATAGTCTATAGACTGCAACAATAAAGTTCCTTCTTGGCAGTGGTGATACAATGTTTTCGGTGTTCAGGGGAAAAAGCGACTTCTTAATAATAAAAAATGTATGAAGGCACTCTACCGTAAGTATTGTTTTTTTAAATAGTAATGTATATGTCTGACATACATATATATTTTACTTTTCAGGTGCAGTAGGCTGGGAATCAAAACGAAATCTTCAAGCATCTTGTTAAAAACCTTTATTATAAAAACAAATCGGTAATAAACCTGCCGCCAGCTTACCTTCTGATAGCGAGTAATTGAATCTTTTAACATTAAAAATACTTCATAACTTAAGACTATTGAATACTGAATTATTTTTAATAATCATTTGAATTAAATTAGTATTAAAGCCATTTTATTTTCCTTATAAACAATCTTTGAATAAAAATACTACAACAAATAAGTTAGTATTAACACAATAGTGCATTATTTCATTGCGTTCAGGGACAATTACGCTTCCCCTGAGGTACAAAGTACAGGTCGCAATTATGGTCCGATCTCGACGAAACTTTACACATATATTTTTTTTTTGGCCCAAGGACGATCCCTATTGAATTTGGTTAAAATCGGTTCAGATTAAGATATAGCCCCCATATATATGTTAGCCCAGATTTGACATGTAAGCGCTGTAAAAACTTTATTTTATATCCGATCAGTCTGAAATTCGGCAGAAAGAGGTTTCTTATTATATGAATGAACACTGTTTAATTAAGAAGAAATCGGTTCAGATTTAGATATAGCCACCATATATACGTTACCCCCGATTTGAAGTGTAAGCGCTGTAAAAATGTTATTTTATATCCGATCAGTATGAAATTCGGCAGAATGAGGTTTCTTATAATATGAATGAACACTGTTAAATTTGGAAGAAATCGGTTCAGATTTAAATATAGTCCCCATATATACGTTACCCCCATATAAACGTTACCCCCGATTTGACATGTAAGCGCTGTAAAAATGTTATTTTATATCCGATCAGTGCGAACTTCGGCAAAGAGAGGTTTCCTTCTACATGAAGAAATACTGCCAAATTCGGAAAAAATCGTTTCAGATTTAGATATAGCCCCCATATATATGTTACCCCCGATTTGACATGTAATCTCTGTGGAGACTGTATTTTATGTCCGATCAGTACGAAATTCTACAGAAAGAGGTATTTTTACATGAATGAGTATTCAGGGAAAATCGGTTCAGATTTATATATAACATCCGTATATATGTTCCTCCTGATTTGTTATCAAAGCGCTATAGAAGTTGTACTTTACTTCCGATCATTAAAATTTTCCAGAAATATGTTTCTCAATTTAGGAACGAATATTGCTTAATTTAGCGATTATCGGTTCAGAATTAGATATATCCACATATATATGTTCTTACCCATTTACCAATTACTCCAAATTATTATCGCAATGACCCTTATCGCATTGTTAGGGAGGTGTAGGGTATTATATAGTCGGCTCCGCCCGACTTTCTGCCTTTCCTTACTGGTTTTGAATCAAATGTATCTCTTTGGAAAAAACGTTGACGACTTTTTTATGATTCTCATTTTTTTTGATTTTTGTTTACAGAAACCACATTTATGAGCGGTAATTATTTTGAAAATTTTGAAAAAATTAAAAAAAAAAAAATAAAAAATGCCTAAAATGTTGATAAATAAAAATTTTAAAATCATTTTGCGCGTGAGGTTTTTTTTTATCGAAACACCTTATATGTAAGATTTTATCTAATCTTAAATAAAAAATCATCTAAATATGATACAGGGAAACGACATTTTATATTTTGTAATGGGGCTTCAGTATTACTTAGGTCAATATTTTTTGTTAATATCTTTTTAAAAAACAATAGAAACACGGGGTGTTAATTAGTTTTTTCGTCAATAATATCCAAGCTAACTGTTTATGTATGATTGTTTCTTTCGGTGCATAAGTTGGGTAATTTATCGTGCATACATTACTGCAAATCTGCCTACTCTTCATTTCTAATTTCCTGGTAAGATTAGCTTTGTTGATTTTAACGGGTAGTGATTCGGTTTCTTGTACACTTTAGACTCCACCCTATCGCCATCTGTACAAACATATCGCATCTGTTCCACAAAAGGGTAACAACTCAAAATTAAACCAGTAAGGAAAGACAGAAAGTCGGTCGGGGCCGACTATATAATACCCTACACCTACCTACCAATGCCAAAATGGGCATTGCGATAAGAAGTTGGCAGTGTTCATACATGTAATAAGCAAACTCTCTCTGCCGATTTTCGTACTGATCGTATACAAAACACGGTTTCTACAGCGCTTAAAAATCAAATCGGGTGTAACATATATATATTGGGACTATGTTAAAATCTGAACCGATTTTTCCCGAATTTTGCAGTGTTCATACATGTAATAAGAAAACGCTCTCTGTTAAATTTCGTACTGATCGGATATAAAACATGATTTCTACAGCGCCTTAATGTTAAATCGGGTGAAACATATATATGGGGGCTATATCTAAATCTGAACCGATTTTCCCCGAATTTGGCAGTGTTCATACATGTAATAAGAAAACTCTCTCTGTTAAATTTCGTACGGATCGGATATAAAACACGATTTCTACAGCGCTTAAATGTTAAATCGGGTGAAACATATATATGATGGCTATATCAAAATCTGAACCGATTTTCCCCGAATTTGGCAGTGTTTATTCATGTAATAAGAGAACTTTCTCTGTTAAATTTCGTACTGATCGGATATAAAACACGATTTCTACAGCGCTTAAATGTTAAATCGGGTGAAACATATATATGGTGGCTATATCTAAATCTGAACCGATTTTCCCCGAATTTGGCAGTGTTTATTCATGTAATAAGATAACTCTCTCTGTTAAATTTCGTACTGATCGGATATAAAACACGATTTCTACAGCGCTTAAATGTTAAATCGGGTGAAACATATATATGGTGGCTATATCTAAATCTGAACCGATTTCCCCCCGAATTTGGCAATGTTTATTCATGTAATAAGAGAACTCTCTCTGCCAAATTTCGTACTGATCTGATTTAAAATACAGTTCCTACAGCGCTTACATGCCAAATCGGGTGAAACATATATATGGGGGCTATATCTAAATCTGATCGGATTTCCTCCGAATTTGGTAGTGTTCATTCACGTAATAATAAAACTCTCTCTGCCGAATTTCATAAAGATCGGATGTAAAATGTGGTTTCTACGGCGCTTGCTTGTCAAATCGGGTGAAACATATATATGGGGACTATATCCAAATCTGAACCGATTTTAACCAAATAGGGATCGTCCTTGGGCCAAAAAAGAGCACTATGCTAAATTTCATCACAATCGGACCATAAATACGACCTGCACTTTGATTACAAGAATACATGGACAGACGGACAGACGGACAGACAGACGGACAGACAGACGGACATGGCTAAATCGACTCAGAAAGTGATTCTGAGTCGATCGGTATAATAAACAATGGGTCTATCTCTTCTCCTTTTAGGTGTTACAAACAAATGCACAAAGTCATAATACCCTGTACCACAGTGTGGTGTAGGGTATAAAAATGTCGGTAGATGCCATAAACAGTTTCCGTTAATATTATTAACATTTAAAAAATATGCAAATAATTATGAAAATATCTTCTTAATTGTATTTTCTTGCAATGACATATTTCCGTTAATATATTTTTTTTTTAAATTAATATTTACGGGAAAATTTTTTGGGCTCTAGTGAAATTTTTCATTTAGAGTAGTTACCTCTTTGTGGAACCGGTGCGATATAATAAAGGTAAAACTTCGTTAACACCTAGCAGCGAAGAAAACAAATAAACTTATTTCCATCTTGCCAATTATTGTAACGGGTTTTCCAATAGGGATGGTATGATTTTGAAGTGACGTTTCGGCCATTTGTAATACAGGGTGGCTGATGAAAGCTGCTACCAAAAAAGAATTTAATAACTTTTTTTCTATTTAATGAATCTGGTTAATTTTTTTTTATTTTGCAGATTGATTTTTAGATTTAACAAAAATGGATAATTGGGACACTGAAACAAGAATTTGGATTGTCCGCCGCTATTACGCACTGAAGTCCGTAGTTTCTGTTCAAAGAGAGTATAGGGCCACGTTTGGCGGCAATCCTCCGAGCAGATGGACCATAAAGAGACTTGTTAACAATTTTTCCGAGCATGTGACAGTCAACGGAAGACCTAACTATCGAAACCCTTCAGTTCGGACGGAGAAAACAATCGCTGCTGTAGCTGATGCCATAGAAAACAATCCAAGAGTTTCGACAAGAACCTTATCTGCTCAAATGGGTATAAGCAGACAGTCATTGCAGTCAATTATGCACAAAGATTTAGAGTTATTCCCATATAAAATTCAAATAGCCAACAAAGTGAACTCAGCAGACTTCCCGATTCGCTTGGAATTTTGCCAGAAGATGCTTCAAATGGTGGAAGAGGACGGAAACATGTTGAACTGTCTTTTCATGTCTGACGAGGCCCATTTCGATTTAAACGGCAACATAAATAAACAAAATTGTCGAATATGGAGTGCTTCCAACCCACAGATACTCCATGAGACGGAATTGCATCCATTTCGTGTCACAGTGTGATGTGCAGTTTCATCACGCTGCATTGTCGGGCCCTACTTCTTCGAAGAAAACGGTCACACCGTTACAGTTACTGGAGGCCGTTACTTGAGCATGTTGAGAGAGTTTTTCTATCCAGAATTACGCCTAATGAGAATTTCTTTCAACTCTGTGTGGTTTCAGCAAGATGGTGCAACTCCTCACATAGCCCGGCCTGTTATGACAGAATTGCGGCGAAAATTTCCCAATAAGCTGATATCCAGAAACTCCACATTCCGTTGGCCCCCAGGTCGCCTGACCTTACTGCACCTGACTTTTTCTTGTGGGTTTTTCTTGTGGAAACAGGAAGTCTACAAAGCAAAACCAACAAATTTGAATGAACTAAAGCAATCCATTCGAGAAACAATTGCGGCTATTCCCGTCTCAACTCTCCAAGCAGTAATGAACAACTTTTTGGTAAGATGCCGCACATGCATCAACGAGCAGAGGGGCATTTAAATTCCATTATTTTTAAAACTAATTAAGCTATATTTAATTAAATTTAATGAGCTTTAACATGAATAAAAGAAAACTGAATTCCATACACTGAAAAAAAAGTTATTTGAGTTTCTTAATGTAGCAATATTCATCATGTCATGATCTGTCATTTTTTTCATTGTATTCAGTAGAGTTTACAATTTCATCATGGAGAGATATACGCAAGAACATGGTTTACAAATTATTAAGTTTGATTATCAAAATAATCGTTCTCCAATTGCAACTTTTCGTGCGCTAAGTCCATTTTTTTTAAATAAGAAAAAAAACACTTTCCAGTCGACCTCGTTAAGAGCTATCTTTTTGCCATTGACCGATTGTGGATACGTGCCACACAGCAAATGAAACGATTGAAATGTTGCGAGAAAAGTTTGGAGATTCGATTATTTCAAGAAATTGTGATATTGAATGCCTCCAAGAAGTTGTGATTTAACACCATTGGACTATTTCTTGTGGGTCTATTTGAAGTCATTGGTCTTTCGAAATAAACCAGACTCTCTTCAAGCTTTACTAGTCAATATTGAACGTGCCATTCATAACATACGACTTGATTTATTGGAAAAAGTGCTCGAAAATTGGGTTCATCGAATTCGTTCCTGCAGAAGAAGTCGTGGGCCATTTGAATGACGTTTTATTTAGAACTTAATTGTATCGATTGTACTTCACATTTAATAAAAAACATATCACTCTTATTAGAAAATCCTGTATTAGAAAAAACTAATCGTCGTGATTTATTTCTATTCCTACTCTCTTTTGGTTTTATTTACACGCGTTTGCCGAAACATAACCAAGGGGCTGTATTTTATAAATATGTTTACGCCCGAGGGGACCATGAGAGCCCGGGGGCTGCAGTGGTGTGATTCACTTTAGCAGTTGCTCACTCCCGACAGAACCAAACCGAATATGGGGTTGTGTACGACTGGTAAGCCAAGATTTGCCAAACTATGCGAGATGACAACGCGAACATACACTGCAAGACCGAGCACCAACGCGAACCGACTTTTCTGGTAAAACGTTGGGTTTGCGGGAACGCGGTAATTTAATTTTAAATCGTTCAGAGATCGTCCCTGTGGACGTGGAAACATGCTGCAAATCGCTCTCGGCTGCGTCGTACGTAGTGGAGATTCTAAATCGGCATATCCGTATACCATCGATCACAGACACCAGAAATTTCGACCATAGAGGAGCATATCTGGTTATGCTTACCGCATGGGTCCAGTATAGAACGAACCGGTATACTAACTCTATGCCACACCAAGGTGGAGGACGAAGCTACCATGCTACACTCTGCCCGAACTGCGCGAGCACATATACGATAACTTTTATTATGGTGCAATGGTTCTCTAGATATATCTTTTTAAAAAAATGGAGTCCTATAGGCGGGGTCAAGCCCATTGTACCCGAAAAATTACACGTCAAACAATAACAATATTTTGTAGCTTAATTTAATTTTGGACTGTTTTGGAGCTTATTTTCATCTATAACTTTGTATCCTGTCCATAGGAGAAATACGTTAAAATGAATTGCCTGAGGCCGCACGCCGACTGCGAAGTAATTAGAAAATAGGTTCGTATTCCTGCATTATCTACTCCCCAAATTTAGAAAGAATACAATTTTTATTTTTGGTGTGTATTTGCACATTATGCTGTTTTCTTTATTGGGACGTAATTTCCTATGGGGCGAACCTTCAATTTCAATCTGTAGTACAATTTCTATTTGGCCCAACTTCCGTCCAGCCACGTTGACTGCCACCAAATACATATACAAAAAAATATAGACAGATTACCTGATCCGTTTCAGTTCGTTGTTCCAAATTTCAGTTTAGTGAAATAGTAACATATCATGTCGTAATTTTTCAGAGGGTTTCACATAGTGCTGTCAAATACAAACGTACCAAATGTAAAGTAAATCATGAAAATAGTTTGCAGATATTTCTATTTGAATGATATAGTCACCAAAGATTGCCACCAAAAAAATATACACAAAACTAGCCGACCTGGTGCACTTCGTTACCCCAGATTTCAGATTTCCGATCCCTTCCATTTCTGGAGTAATCACGTAGACTGCCACCAAATCCATATACACAAAACATGTCTCACGTGGGCGGGGCCACGCCCATAGGTGCGATACCGCCCTCCTTTGGACCAATCACGTAGACTGCCAACTTTGCATATACACAAAATTACAGCACTCTCGCTCACAAATTGTGCAAGATATTTGAATTTCCCAATTTGGTTTATATGTATGGGTGGGACCACGCCCATTAGTCCAATCCCACCCATTTTTTGACCAATCTAATAGACTCCCACCTACTTCCAGTTGGACCCCAGAAAGTCCAAGATTGGTGGCCCATCTGGGATCACGGTCCAGTCCCAATCAGGGACAGTAGGAATCTCGTTCATCTATTAGTAGGAACGGACAGTAGGAATCAAATTTAATTTGCAAGAAAAACATGAATTTTAGAGATTATTTATATTTCTGTAGCTCACTGGCGGCTGAATATATAGCCGAAATATTTTGGGGATATTCACTAAACAAAATAAGCTTTCATTTGAGATGCGGCACTTTCGCTAGCAAATTGATCAAAAAATCTCACGCGCCACGCCCTTTGGCCTAATCTCTTTTGTTTTGTGACCAATCACGTAGACTTCCGTCAAATGTATATACACATAATTTCAGGACATTAGTATCCCACCAAATGGGATACCATTCGAGATGAATGTTGCTTTACGAATTTGCTGATCGAATAACTAAAAGTAGTCTGCTGTAGATGTCCCAAAATTGTTTGATACATTAGGCTACATATTTCAACAGCTCTGAAAATTAAACCTTGAGAGGAATGACGACCTGAAGGAAACACTTTATATGTATTGAAAAAAATCGAATTCCACGACGGATCGAATACAGACCAACTACATCCACAATTAAGCTACATTCCTTCATCCAGGTCAGCTTTTGTCGTTCATAAGAGAATCACAATGGAATCTGATGAGATATTGATCAACATATTACAAGCAAATACCACAGTCGTCCAATTGAAAAGTGAAAAATTAGTTGCTAAATTAAAATCCGGTGTAGAATTCAACATTAGCAATATCGTGTACGGGGCAGAAAGTGTGGCATCACCGTTTAGTAGAGTCACGTTACTACATATATTTAGCAAAAAGTAGTGTGTTTTTCACAATCAGTTAGTAGTGGATCATTGATAAGTAAGGCTCCGCTAAATAGCAGGGGAAACTTCCCTACAGTGTATCTAAAAACTGGGGTATAAAAGCTATCGTTTTGTTTAAACAACGACCAAACCTAAATTTCGGGTAGGTGCAAGGTTATTATCACTATTTTTATTTTGATAAACTATTTATAAATTGTTTTATTAAATAAAGGTGATTAATATTTTGAAGACCCAAGTGTTTTATCCCTTCAATAACAACTTAAATAGTTTATGAACGGACAAACTTTATTGATGATTTTTTGATGAAATTAAAGTTTTTTCCTTACCTTTCTGCTCAAAACATTGGTAGTCGTAATATTTTGCATTGATGTTTTCTTCATCCGTGCTGCTGTTACTGGTGGGCATGGATGCAGATGAGACTCCTATAAAAACTGCTATATGTACAAAGACTAATGTCACTGTTACTACGAACGGCTGATTTCTGAAGTCATATCCCGCATATTTTAGCTGCATTGCGACACCTTTATATATTCAAAATTCTACAAGAAAAAAGAATACATGTACTAGTTTTAATGAAAGAATTTAAATTTAATTAAATTTCAAATTTAAACAATGGTTCCTGTCTAAATAAACTCAATTTACCAATTTTTATATCGATCAGTTGAAGTTTGTTCTAATAATATTTGTTGTTTGCTTATATGATTTTCTTGGGATGTTTACTTCAGTAGTTTCCCGTTGTCTTTTTTGCTAGCGAGTGCGGGATGTCTTAATATTTCATTTGTTATTTAAAGATTCTTTATTCTGACCTCTTTAAGAACATCTGAAAAGCAGCTACATTGAGCTGCAGTCCTTCGTCATGTGCTGCCCAATATTATATCAGAAAATTTTTGATGGTTGGGTGCAAGCCAAAGGACAAATCGAGTGTGATCGCGTTTTTGACTCTATTGCAGGGAATATAAGTACTGGATCAAACCAAACTATACAAGATTTCACAATAATTATCGATAAATGATAATATAGATAGATGATATCTAGATATCAGATAGGTAGGTTTATAATATCGAGCGCTTGTATTCAATAATGTTTAACTAAATATTGATACAATATTGCATCATCAAAAAGATACAACATTGTCTATCTACCATAGAAGCTGAAACAACGCTAGTGTAAATATTGTACAAGATGAGTAAATCAAAATTGTTGGTAATTCGCTCTTAAAATTATATTATTGATATATTTTCTGAATACAACTTAAAAGCAGGATTTATTATTTGCATTTAATTATTTTTCTTTTGGGACTATTATTGACGAAACAAATGATTGTTTAGAACCACATCTTCCCAAATATATAATATTTGTATGTGCCAAATATATTATATTTCGAGTATACCCTAAACATTTATATATTTCAAGCAGAATATGTTAGGTACAATATACTACAGAAGCGATTTTGTTTCAGCGTGCAATATTCATATTCCCAGGTATGCCATATACAAGGTGGCGCAAAAGTAATCCTCCTATCAGAAAATGCTATAAATTTTGCGATTGGCCCCTAATATCAGTTCTGTTTTGACATTTGTGTAGTAAACACATGCGAAATACACGTTAATAACCAATGTTACGCTACACTGCTCCAGAACGCGGAATATTGCTGACTATTTATTTGACCAATAATCGGTCGGTGACTTTGGCACAAAACATCGAAAGGTTACTTTTGCGCCACCTGTTATGTGGGGCTAAACCAAGTACATCAAACAGGTTGGTTTCGATGAGGGGCATTTCAGCCCGTGGTAACACTACACAGAAAGAAAAAATTGAGTAATCCGTACTTGAATCAAGCCGTAACGGTGTCAAAAGTATGGTAAGTACAGTGTTTCTTAAACCAAGTACAAAATACTTGAATCAAGTACGGATTTTTGAGCCCTGATCTTAGCGCTTATTAAGCCTGATTAGGCTTGATTTTAAGCCGAAATATTCTTCTTTCAAGCATAAAGCGATTGATTTAAGAATATTATGGGATTGACTTGAGTGCGAAACTGGCTTCAATGAAGAAAATTTTGATTGAATTAATCCTGCCCAATACATTATTTAAGCTTGATAATACTTGATGTAAGCCTGATCAGTTCTTGATTTAAGCCTAATAAATACTTGATATAAACCTGACCAGTTCTTGATTTAAGCCTAACCAATACTTGATTAAAGCCTGATCATACTTGATTTATTGTGCTTTCGTTCGTTTTATGCCTATATACCACTTGTATTATTTAGACCATTTTTGCCACTGTATTGCAAACAAAGCACTTTTTTTTTAAATGGTATGTCAAAATGCAATTGCTTGACAGCAAAAGTAAAAGTTTTGCTGTATTTATTCGATTTAAATATGAAACATATAAGGAATAGCATCAACGAAACGAACGAGAATTATTAACAACTTCAAAAAAAACGCGCCAGTAATGTATTTGCAAACACTGATTGAACGAGAAACGAATAGGATATGGTTGCTCACAAATGTTTATACATATACATCTCGTCGATTTATATGCGTGTGTGTTTGATGTTGCGTCAACCAAATCAACTACTTAAATGTGAGTGGTTGAGAGGGTAATTTTATTGTGCTCTATAATGGTTTTGTCTCTCAGAGATTAAAGTAAGCTTTTTCGTCTTACTTTAAGCCATATTTGGCTTAATTTTCCTCTTTAAGAAATGTTTACTTGATTTCAAGCATTATATACTTATTGTAAGCCTTTCAGCTCTTGATTTTTTTCAATTTAAGAAGGTTTACACTTGTTTAAAGAAAAACTTAGTACGAACGTACTTACATTTTTAAGTACGATTTCGGCATAAATTAAGAATTTTTTACTTGAATTTAGTATGGCATTTTTCTTTCTGTGTAGGGACCTAAACTGGTCTATGTGAGCTTGTATAAAAAAAATACCGCTGCCACCCTAACCTAAACCTAACGTGGATATCCCCCGATAGCGTTATGGAGAACCAAATCGACCACATTGCCATCACCTCAAAATGGCAAGGTTCACTCCTGGACATCCGATACGAGCGTGGAGCTGACTGTGCAAGCGACAATCACCTGCTTATAGGTACTATCCGTCAAAAAATCGCAGCCATAAAGAAAGAAACGCATATCCAGAGAAGATTCTTTTTCGAAAAACTTCAAGATACTTTGACCAGGAATGCTTATACTGGCGCCTTAGAAGGCTCACTGCAACTAATGGAAAATTATTCTGCTCCGCAAACCTGCTATACGGTAAAAGATTGTTTCATTAATGCAGCCGACGACCACCTTGGGCACGAATGAAGTAAAAGAATGAGTGATCATAAACATACCGAAAAAAGAGATCTAACGCTGTGAAAAAACTGCTGCGGAATAACGCTTATTAATATCACCAACAAAGTTATCGCTCAAATCCCCAATAAACGTAATCTGATGTATTCGGTCCTGTGTTACGCAGTGAACAAGGCCGGTTCCGCCCACATAGATCGTGTACGGACCACATAAACAGCCTACGAATCATGATTGAACAGTCAGTAGAGTGGCGCTCGTCAAACACGACATGCCGAGTCCTGCATGATGGAAGCGTCAGCCGACCAATCAGCATTAAAGCAGGGGTACGACAAGAATGTGTTCTCCGAGCACTATGTGTGTTACAACGAGCACTATCCACACCAAGATGTAAAACCTGGGGAAGATAGAAGAATATGTGTGTTACAACGATCACTATCCACACCATGAGGTATGACCTGGGGATTCAACAGAAGACTGGAGGACCTAGACTACGCCGACGACATCTGTATCTTAGCACACAGACATGATGACATGCAGGCGCGCCGCATCTGGCCATTTTTTCCAACCGGCTCCGCCGCCGATTTTAGCGACTCACATTGGCTGAAACTCAGCCGCCGAACTTTATGTAGTGAGTCAAAAAGATTTATTTTATGCAACCATGATAATTAAGGAAGTGACTACTAGGATCAGGATTTTTATTGAAGTTCATTTTTGCGTAAAAATTTATAAAAAGTTTCTATGGATCTCGGTATCATTTATTAAAGAAAATCCAAAAAAATTATGGGATTTGAAATTGAAAAATGCGTTTTTGGTTTTTACGGAAATTACAATAGCTCTTGAGCGGCCGAGCCAATTTTTACAAAGTCTACGTCGTTTTAAAGGGAACACATCAGGCGCGATGTCATTTACAATAAATTCTCTTTCACAACAAAAACTAACAGTAGAGATTTATTGAACCGATTTTCGACATTACATTAAAACTTTCATAACTTTTCTTATATTTTTGTGTTAATTTACAGTTTTTTCATATAATTGGAAAAATCTGTGCCATCTTTGCCTGAAAATGACATTCGTGCGCCATCGGTAAATGCAAATTTATCGGCTCCGCCGATTGTTGAAATTTGTTTGGCTCAGCAGCCGTCGCCGATAGTTTTTGTCAGCTGCATTGCCTGCATGCAAGGCAAACTAGATTCTGTACAGGCAGAGGTAACTAATGCAGGTCTCAAAATAAACATCGACAAAACGAATATCAAACAACTGAAGTCATTAGCAACTAATGTAAAAGGAAAGAAATTGTTGTGGACATATGATCCTCGATGGATCGTTAAGGATCTTATAATAATAATAACGTATGTATTTTACAGAATATAGAAAATTGGCGATATCGGAAAAGTCGACCTGCATTAGTTACCTCTGCCTGTACAGAATCTAGTTTGCCTTGCATGCAGGCAATGAAGCCGACCAAAGCTATCGGCGGCGGCTGCTGAGCCGATGAAATATCAACAATCGGCGGAGCCGATAAATTTTCATTTACCGATGGCGCACGAATGTCATTTTCAGGCAATGATGGCACAGATTTTTCCAATTATATGAAAAAACTGTAAATTAACACAAAAATATAAGAAAAGTTATGAAAGTTTTAATGTAATGTCGAAAATCGGTTCAATAAATCTCTACTGTTAGTTTTTGTTGTGAAAGAGAATTTATTGTAAATGACATCGCGCCTGATGTGTTCCCTTTAAAACGACGTAGACTTTGTAAAAATTGGTTCGGCCGCTCAAGAGCTATTGTAATTTCCGTAAAAACCAAAAACGCATTTTTCAATTTCAAATCCCATAAATTTTTTGGATTTTCTTTAATAAATGATACCGAGATCCATAGAAACTTTTTATAAATTTTTACGCAAAAATGAACTTCAATAAAAATCCTGATCCTAGTAGTCACTTCCTTAATTATCATGGTTGCATAAAATAAATCTTTTTGACTCACTACATAAAGTTCGGCGGCTGAGTTTCAGCCAATGTGAGTCGCTAAAATCGGCGGCGGAGCCGGTTGGAAAAAATGGCCAGATGCGGCGCGCCTGCATGTCATCATGTCTGTGTGCTAAGATACAGATGTCGTCGGCGTAGTCTAGGTCCTCCAGTCTTCTGTCGAATCCCCAGGTCATACCTCATGGTGTGGATAGTGATCGTTGTAACACACATATTCTTCTATCTTCCCCAGGTTATACATCTTGGTGTGGATAGTGCTCGTTGTAACACACATAGTGCTCGGAGAACACATTCTTGTCGTACCCCTGCTTAAATGCTGATTGGTCGGCTGACGCTTCCATCATGCAGGACTCGGCATGTCGTGTTTGACGAGCGCCACTCTACTGACTGTTCAATCATGATTCGTAGGCTGTTTATATGGTCCGTACACGATCTATGTGGGCGGAACCGGCCTTGTTCACTGCGTAACACAGGACCGAATACATCAGATTACGTTTATTGGGGATTTGAGCGATAACTTTGTTGGTGATATTAATAAGCGTTATTCCGCAGCAGTTTTTTCACAGCGTTAGATCTCTTTTTTCGGTATGTTTATGATCACTCATTCTTTTACTTCATTCGTGCCCAAGGTGGTCGTCGGCTGCATTAATGAAACAATCTTTTACCGTATACCAGGTTTGCGTAGCAGAATAATTTTCCATTAGTTGCAGTGAGCCTTCTAAGGCGCCAGTATAAGCATTCCTGGTTGAAGTATCTTGAAGTTTTACGACAACGAATCTTCTCTGGATAGGCGTTTGTTTCTTTATGGCTGCGATTTTTTGACGGATAGTACCTATAAGCAGGTGATGGTCGCTTGCACAGTCAGCTCCACGCTCGTTTCGGATGTCCAGGAGTGAACCTTTCCATTTTGAGCTGATGGCAATGTGGTCGATTTGGTTCTCCGTAATGCTATCGGGGGATATCCACGTTAGGTTTAGGTTAGGGTGGCAGCCGTATTTTTTTATACAAGCTCACATAGACCAGTTTAGGTCCCTACACAGAAAGAAAAATGACATACTAAATTCAAGTAAAAAATTCTTAATTTAAGCCGAATCGTACTTAAAAATGTAAGTACGTTCGTACTAAGTTTTTCTTAAAACAAGTGTAAACCGGCTTAAATTGAAAAAATCAAGTGCTGAAAGGCTTACAATAAGGATATAATGCTTGAAATTAAGTAAACATTTCTTAAAGAGGAAAATTAAGCCAAATATGGCTTAAAGTAAGACGAAAAAGCTTACTTTAATCTCTGAGAGATAGAACCATTATAGAGCACAACAAAATTACCCTCTCAACCACTCTCATTTAAGTGGTTGATACGCATATAAATTGACGAGATGTATATGTATAAACATTTGTGGGCAACCATATCCAGTTCGTTTCTCGTTCAATCAGTGTTTGCAAATACATTACTTGGCGTGTTTTTTTTTAAGTTGTTAATAATTCTTGTTCGTTTCGTTGATGCTATTCCTTATAAGTTTCATATTTAAATCGAACAATTACAGCAAAACTTTTACTTTTGCTGTCAAGCAATTGCATTTTGACATACCATTTTAAAAAAAGGGCATTGTGTGCAATACAGTGGCAAAAATGGTCTAAATAATATACATAAGTGGTATATAGGTATAAAACTAACAAAAGCACAATAAATCAAGCATGATCAGGCTGTAATCAAGTATTGGTTAGGCTTAAATCAAGAACTGGTCAGCTTTATATCAAGTATTTATTAGGCTTAAATCAAGAACTGATCAGGCTTACATCAAGTATTATCAAGCTAAAATAATGTATTGGGCAGGATTAATTCAATCAAAATTTTCTTCATTGAAGCTAGTTTCGCACTCAAATCAAACCCATAAAATTCTTAAATCAATCGCTTTATGCTTGAAAGAAGAATATTTCGGCTTAAAATCAAGCCTAATCAGGCTTAGTAAGCGCTAAGATTAAGAATTCAGGGCTCAAAAATCCGTACTTGATTCAAGTATTTTGTACTTGGTTTAAGAAAACCCGTTCTTACAATACTTTTGACACCGTTACGGCTTGATTCAAGTACGGATTACTCAATTTTTTCTTTCTGTGTAGTGTTACCACGGGCTGAAATGCCCCTCATCGAAATCAACCAGTTTGATATACAAATTTATCGATAGTACGAATATCGGTATAGTACAGCTTCTGCAGAAGTCATTAGAGTCAATACCCAATCTTTTGGCGTGTTCGCCGATCAAGCAGTGTCCCGTCAGAACTGATACTAATGTATACAATCTTTGCCTATCTAGTGCGAGGAGATATTTTGATCTTCTCAGGTCATACCTTGGGCAGAATTGTCTAGCTACCCTGCAGGTGCAGATTTCTGTCCATCTTTCGTTGGACTGCCTGATTGCCTCTTGCGTAAGCCAAAGCTTGCACGTGGATAGTGGCGCACCACTACGAGTATATGCAAATTCTTCGAGAATTTGTAATGTCGTCTCTTTCCTAGCAAGTTTATCGGCTTTTCAGTTCCCCGGGATATCCCTATGCCCAGGCACCCATATGAGGTGTATATTAAACTGCTCAGCCATCTCGTTAAAAGATCAGCGGCAGTCGAGGGCTTTTTGTGAATTTAGGGATGTTGCCTCCAGAGAATTGATGGCAGCCTGGCTGTCCGAATAATTGCCAACACCAGTGTTGGTTACTATGTTGCGACTCTTGTACCTCCACATTGATAGGCAGTTTAATCTTATTACCGCTTTAGTTGCAACTTCTCTCGCCACAATATTAATCGGCAGTATATGGATAAGGGCTTGTAGAGACACGGTCGCTGTAGTCCTAAAGGCTCCGCTTCTGCTCTGTTCTTCGAACTTCTGCAGGCTGTTCTTCGAACCTTTGTTAGTAGGTTGGTGATGGTTATTTTGTCAGTTGCCGTCCACCATACCACAATGCCGTATAACAGTATAGGACGAACTACTGCTATATATATCCAATGGACGATTTTAGGAGAGAGGCCCCATCGCGACCCTACAGCATTTTTGCAGGAATATAAGGCGACGTTGGCCTTCCTTACATGTTCCAATACGTTAAGTCTAAATAAAATCTAGAATTATTCCTAAAAAATTATCACTTTCAGAAAAAATTCTAGATCTGATCCATTTATCCGAGGTGGAGGGTCCACATGTGGGACATTATTCATCCTAGTAAAGATAACCAATTCTGTATTGTTTGGGTTTACGCCCAAACCGCTGATTCTGGCCCTTCTAGCCAATTTGTTCAGTGCCACCTGCAGAATGTCTCGGAGGACGTTTTCGAATTTGCCACTCACTGCGATTGCAACGTAGTCCGCATATGCCACGACCTTACAGCCACAACGTTCTAGATCTAGCAGGATTTCATCCACCGCTAGGTTCCAAATTAGTGGAGACAGTACTCCTCTGCTTCCAAAACTTGTTAGAGTTGTGGACCCAAGACATGCTGTTATGCGTCTTCTGGTGAGCAGACTTTGAATTAGACTAATCATACTAGAGTTAACTTTTAGATTTGACAGTGCCGCAATTACTGCATCTGAGTGAATGTTGTTAAAAGCCCCTTCTATGTCAAGAAATGCCACCATGGTGAATTCCTTGAAATGCAGGGACGATTCCATAGTGCTCACAAGCTCGTGCAGGGCTGATTCTGTAGACTTGCCCTTATTGTAAGCATGTTGGATCACCGACAGGAGTTTTGTATCCAGGCTTTCCCTAATGAAATAATCTAAAAGTCTTTCCAGACCTTTCAATAGGAAAGAGGATAGGCTAATTGGTCTGAAGTCTTTTGGCCTAGTGTGTGATATCTTATTTGCTTTAGGTATGAATACCACTTTGGTATCCCTCCATCGATTCGGGATGTATGAAAGCCTGATACAGCCTACATAAATTTTCTCCAGCCAGGGGATAATGAACTTCAAAATTTTCTGCATTTCTGCTGGAGTGATGCCGTCTGGTCCAGGTGGCTTGAAGAGCTCAAAGATGTTAATAGCCCAGCTTATTCTGGATCTCTCAGTCAACAAGCTAGCAACGCTCGCATTCTTCTTTCCACTTCGCCACAGAAGGTATACCAAGAGCGTCTTTGCGCCTTTCTAAGCTCTTTCTTATAGATCTTGAGTTGCTCTTTATAGGCATCCCAAACAT
Source organism: Eudasyphora cyanicolor (assembly GCA_963930755.1). Classification (NCBI taxonomy): domain Eukaryota; kingdom Metazoa; phylum Arthropoda; class Insecta; order Diptera; family Muscidae; genus Eudasyphora; species Eudasyphora cyanicolor. The sequence continues at coordinate 102,319,510 of OZ005737.1, forward strand.
TAGAGACCCCAGAAGATGTCGCCTTGTTGCAGGTATTTTTCATAGCCGTTAGTTCAGAAGTCCACCATTGTTTTAGGTTAGGTTTAGGTTAGGGTGGCAGCCGTATTTTTTATACAAGCTCACATAGACCAGTTTAGGTCCCTAGGCTGAAATGCCCCTCATCGAAACCAACCTGTTTGATATAAAATTTGTCGATAGTACGAATATCGGTACTGGAAAGATCTGTTAGGCTGCCTAGAAAAGCCGACCCCAGTATGTCCAGTCGTCGTTTACTCAGAGCGGGGCAGTCGCAATGCTCTCCACTTCTTCATCATCTCCACAGCTTCTGCAGAAGTCATTAGAGTCAATACCCAGTCTTTTGGCGTGTTCGCCGATCAAGCAGTGTCCCGTCAGAACTGATACTAACGTAGACAATCTTTTCCTCTCTAGTGCGAGGAGATATTTTGATCTTCTCAGGTCATACCTTGGCCAGATTTGTCTAGCTACTCTGCAGGTGCCGATTTCTGTCCATCTTTCGTTCGACTGCCTGATTGCCTCTTGCCTAAGCCAAAGCTTGCACTTGCATAGTGGCGCACCAATATATGCAAATTCTTCGAGAATTTGTAATGTCGTCCCTTTCCTAGCAAGTTCATCGGCTTTGCAGTTCCCCGGGATATCCCTATGCCCAGGCACCCATATGAGGTGTATATTAAACTGCTCAGCCATCTCGTTAAGAGATCTGCGGCAGTCGAGGGCTGTTTGTGAATTTAGGGATGTTGCCTCCAGAGAATTGATGGCAGCCTGGCTGTCCGAGTAAATTACAACGCCAGTGTTGGTTACTATGTTACGACTCAGCCACTTGGCTACTTCCCATATTGCCATTATTTCGGCTTGATAGACACTGCAGGTATCTGGTAGTCTGTGAGCTATATCCAATCTAAGCTCTGCACAGTGTACTCCGAAGCCAACCTTTTCATCAAGTTTCGAACCATCCGTGTAAAAGTGTAGATGGTTTCTATTACCTGGTATTCTTCCAACCCATTCATCTATGGCGGGAATAATAGTGATGTAATTTCTCTCGAATGTGTACACAGTTGGTATATAGTCCACTCGGTCGGTTACCATAGCACTACACTTTGATATCCTCATGTGACCGTAGTTTTTGTACCTCCACATTGATAGGCAGTTTAATCTTATTGCCGGTTTGGTTGCAACTTCTCTCGCCACAATATTAATCGGCAGTATATGGAGTAGGACTTGTAGAGACTCGGTCGCTGTAGTCCTTAAGACTCAGGTAGGCTGTTCTCTGAACCTTTGTTAGTAGATTGGTGATGGTTAGTATGTCAGTTGCCGTCCACCATACCACAATGCCGTATAGCAGTATAGGACGAACCACTGCTATATATATCCAATGGACGATTTTAGGAGAGAGGCCCCATCGCGACCCTACAGTCTCTTTGCAGGAATATAAGGCGACGTTGGCCTTCCTTACACGTTCCAATACGTTAAGTCTAAATAACAGTTTTCTATCTAGAATTTTTCCTAAAAATTTTGCACTTTCAGAAAAGAATAGATCTGTTCCATTTATCCGAGGTGGAGGGTGCACATAGTTGACTTTATTCATTCTAGTAAAGAGAACCAATTCTGTCTTGTTTGGGTTTATGCCCAAACCGCTGCTTCTGGCTCATCTAGCCAATTTGTTCAGAGGCACCTGTAGAATGTCTCGGAGGACGTTTTCGAATTTGCAACTCACTGCGATTGCAACGTCGTCCGCATATGCCACGACCTTGCAGCCACAACGTTCTAGATCTAGCATGATTTCATTCACCGTTAGGTTCCAAATTAGTGGAGACAGTACCCCCTCTTGTGGGGTCCCTCTGTTTACAAACCTCGTTAGAGTTGTGGACCCAAGACATGCTGTTATGCCTCTTCTGTTGAGCAGACGTTGAATTAGTCTAATCACACTAGAGTTAACTTTTAGATGTGACAGTGCCGCAATTACTGCATCCGAGTGAATGTTGTTAAAAGCCCCTTCTATGTCAAGAAATGCCACCATGGTGAATTCCTTGAAGTGCAGGGACGATTCGATAGTGCTCACAAGTTCGTGCAGGGCTGATTCTGTAGACTTCCCCTTATTGTAAGCATGTTGGTTCACCGACAGGAGTTTTGTATCCAGGTTTTCTCTAATGAAATAATCTAAAAGTCTTTCCAGACCTTTCAATAGGAAGGAGGATTGGCTAATTGGTCTGAAGTCTTTTGGCCTAGTGTGTGATATCTTCCCCGCTTTAGGTATGAATACCACTTTGGTATCCCATCCATCGATTCGGGATATATGAAAGCCTGATACAGCCTACATAAATTTTCTCTAGCCAGGGGATAATGTATTTCAACATTTTCTGCATTTCTGCTGGAGTGATGCCGTCTGGTCCAGGTGACTTGAAGGGCTCAAAGCTATTAATAGCCCAGCTTATTCTGGATCTCTCAGTCAACAAGCTAGCGACGCTCGCAGTCCACTCGCACTCTTGTTGGTCCTGCTGATCCTCTGGTTCTGTTAGAGAGTTCCCCGGGAAATGTGTGTCGAGCAGTACATTGAGCGACTGCTCGCTGCTTTTGGTCCAATTATTTGCCTCATCCTGCAAGTAAACCACTGTACAGGGTGAAGCTGATAATATTTCCCTCAGCCTTGCGGCGTCGGAGACCTTTTCCACTTCGCCACAGAAGGTATACCAAGAGCGTCTTTGCGCCTTTCTAAGCTCCTTCTTATAGATCTTGAGTTGCTCTTTATAGGCATCCCAAACATTAGCGACCCCAGTAGATTTGGCCTTGTTAAATAGCTTGTTGCAGGTCTTTTTCATAGCCGTTAGCTCAGAAGTCCACCATTGGGGTTTAGTTTTACTCTTGTACCTTGGTTTTGGACAGGCTTCTTCAAGGGAACTATTGATGTGGTGATATGCTCGACCAGATTATCCAGACCTGCTTTGTCATTTGGTTCGTACAGAAGTTTGGAGTTTAGGACTTTCTTGAAATTCTTCTCATACAGGTGCCACTTTGTCTTTCTCACATTTCTGTGGACGGCAGGTTCGGGTGCTTTTTTAGCGAGTTTGAACTCAATATAATGTGATCTGAGAATGAGTGGTCGTCCAGTACATTCCACCCAATAATTTTGTTTGACAGCCGGTCAGTAGCAAACGTTACGTCTAGTACTTCTGGTCTGTCTTTAATTGTAAAGGTCGGTTTATCACCTATGTTTCAAATACTTAGGTTGGTAGTTAGAATAAAGTCAAGAAGCGAATCACCCCTATTGTTTATATCCGTACTACCCTAGATAGTATGATGAGCGTTCGTGTCTGCGCCAATATTCAGCTCGACCTCGTCAGACGTTGCTTCTTCTGCTACTTCCCTGAATAGAGCAGTCGGTACTACAGCTTATCCACGATGATATATACGTTACTTTATGTATATTCCTATGGAGGAATATGGTTATTATTGAGGCAGGTTTCGGTGAACATTTGGCCGTTTTGCGTCATACTGCGGATACCGTGTCAGTCCATTGCCCTTTCTTGCTGGAGGTTACCTGAGCCTAGCTGTGCGATGAAATCGCTCATCAACACTCCACGGTTCACCGATGCAATTACAGTGACCAAGTGGCTGTAGAAATATTCCTTTATGGAGATTTTTGCGGTTTCTGTTGTGGCATAGCATTGAATGACAGTAAAGTTCCTGGCCCGTGTCTGAAGCGGGCTGCGATTATTTTGTCTGAACACGGCTTCACTCCATGAGTGCGTTTTTCGCGGCTCTGGATAGCAATATTCCCACGCCACTCATCCTTCGTTGTCCAGCGGGTCTTTCAGAGTATAATAGAGTATGTTAGCCTCTTGTAGGTATTTCCACGTTTCCGGAAAAGCGTGGTTCACAGAGACATGAAGAGTAGGTTGTACCTTATGAACTCTTTGCATACCTGTGTTAGTCACGATGTGTCGATCAATGAACATAAATCCATGTTCAGAATCGTGTCCATTTCATGAAGCTAAGGGTCGTCATCGGGCAAGAAGCGATGCTGGCAGCCCCTGCTGGCCGTGTGCAGTGGATTTAATCACTGTGGTTTTAGTGTTATTCCGCCCAATCTTGCCCTTTTGTGCAAGCAGGATGCACCACGTGCAGGAGAGGTTGACTTTTGGATAGGGTAGGCTATGTCTTACACGGGGCAAAATCGCATTTTTTGATTTGTTTGAATCGAAAGAAAATATACTTGGAACACAAATTTTTAATTATTATATATTTTCGAGCAAATACATTTTATTTGGAAATCAATAAAAGGTATTTAGAACGCATGTGTTAATATATTAGAACAAAATATATTTGCGAACTAATTTTCTCAAATAAAATATGTGTTTAAATACAAATAAAATTATTGTTTATGAATATTTCCAAATATATTTTATTAAAAAAAAAAAGATTTTTAAAACTTTGCTGAATTTTTCGAACTTTAGTTTTACTTTTTTCCATGTTTTCGAATTATGCTTTCCTATTAAAAATCGCATACTTAGCATTAACTTCTATTTGAAACCACCTATTTTTATTTTCTAACTATTCCCAGTCATTATTTTCGATTATAAAGAAATTTTACTAACATTAAAAATTTCCAAAAAATTACCTTTCAATTGCTAAAAACTTAAAACAATTAAAAAATAGATATATATTCACGCAAATAGATCTTTATTTGGGAAATAACATATGCAAATAAAAAATATTGGGATGTAAACATAGTTTTGTCTAGAGCAACATCCTCCCAAACATATTATATTTGTATGTGTCAAATGTTATATATTTGGAGTGCACCCTAAAAATATATATGTTTCAAGCAGAATATGTTTGGGACAATATACTACAGAGGCGATTTTTTTCAGCGTGTACGCTTCACTATCTAATGGGATACCTCATTTAAAGACAATAGTGTCAACAGCGGAACCACAACCACTGTTTTGCCGATTTTTTCTTGGTGTGGTGAATATTTCTGTCGAAACTAAATGGTTCTGAAAATATTTCGTTTTCAATAATGGAGTCATGCAGACAGGGCCACGCCTACGAGGACATCGTATATATGTATATATACACAAAATTGCAGCACTCTCGCTAACTAATTGTTCAACATACACTGATAGAAAAACCGTTCGTCACCATGACGAATCAGTTTCGTCAATATATTTTCGTACTGGCGACGAAAAGTTTCGTACATGCGATGTTTTTGTACGTCAATAGAACGAACACGATCATCAACCCATGTTTTTGGTGATTTCGAAATTCGTCGAGGGAACGATACGGTTTCATCCCCACGACGAAAAAATTTATTTGACCATTGTGCTGAAAATGTTATAAAACGAAGCAATCAATTTATAGTTTGTGCTTAATTGTACGGTTCTATATCCGTTCTGATTACATTAGTTAAATAATTTGTTGTACAAGTTTAATTTAAAAAATCTAATAATGGTGATGAATGGGATTTGTCGTGATGATGAATGGGATTCGTCGTGGTGATGAATGGAATTCGTCGTGGTGATGAATGGGAATCGTCGTGGTGATGAATGGAATTCGTCGTGGTGATGAATGGGAATCGTCGTGGTGATGAATGGGATTCGTCTGTTGGCAAATACATTACTTGATGAGATTTTTTTGATTTAAAATATCAGAAGCAATGAATACTTCTCGTTCGTTTGCTTTCAGCCTTTCCTGATAAGAACTGCGTTTCGAACCGAATATTCACAACTGAACCAGGCAAAGCGGTCAAGTAATTTTATTTTTAATGGTATAAAACCAGATGAATATTTATTGAAATTTTAAAAATGTAAATAGTCGGGGGCATGGATTCGTCGTGGTGATGAATGGGAATCGTCGTAGTCATGAATGGGATTCGTCGTGGTGATGAATGGGATTCGTCATAGTGATGAAAGGGTTTCGCCGTGGTGATTAACTCGAATAATTGTAGGGATTAATGGTGTTCATCGTGGTGATGAATGTAATTCGTCGTGGTAATGAACTCTATTCATCGTAGGTATGAACTGTGATCATCCTGAGGACGAATGTTTTTGGAAACAGAGATTCGTCATGGTGACGAACAAATTCATCATGAGGATTATTCCGTACGTTAGCTGACTTTTGACGAAAAAATAATCGTGATGATGTACAAATTCGTCGTCATGACGAAGCTTTTTCTATCAGTGTATCAATCTAAAAATTTGGCTTATATGGGCGGGGCCACGCCCTTTGGACCAATCCCTCCGATTTTTGAACCAATCACGTAGATTGCATCTAGATACATATACTTATACACAAAATTACAGCACTCCCTTTAACAAATTGTGGAAGATATCTCAATTTAAAATTTTTACTCATGTGACACGGCCATTGGTCCGATTCCGCCCATTTTTGGACCAATTACAGAAACTGCCACTGATTGCATACACGCAAAATTTCAGCACTCTAGCTAAAATTTTTTGTTTATATTAAAACTTGGCTCATATGGGCTCAAGTACCCTATTTTTACCATCCTCTACATATGCACATTCTGTGACTGTACGAAACAAACAACCAAACCCACAAATAGACACTCTATTTTATATATAGATAGACTAGCTAGACCGGGTCCACTTCGTTGCCCCAGATTTCAGATTCCGTCCATTTTTGGACCAATTACGTCGACTGTCACCAAATAGAGATACACAAAGATTGTTCAAGATATATCAATTTCAAAACGTGGCTCATATAGGCGGGGTTACGCCCATTGGTCAGATCCCGCCCATTTGTGGACAAATTACGTAGACTGCCACCAGATACATATGTAACAATGCCACACAAGTTCCGTGCGATCCAATAAAACAATTGCGTTATTTACAAAAATCACAATTAACATTTATTTGAAATTAAAATAAAAAGAAAGTGTACAATATTCCAACTCGTGATTTTTAGGACAGAAATCAGAAAAGAAAATTTCAATGGAAATAATTATTTTTTCGATTGACATGAAAAACAAAAATTATAAAAAGCTAACTACGTTATTCAAATTATGGCTTCGCCACATACTCCCTTCCCAGACGAAGTCACTATCGAGATGAAACACCTTTCGTGGACCTTAAAACCATGCTAGTTCTTTTCGGTGATCTCTCGACATCAACATTCTTTTTATCACACGGAATATTAAAGCGAACTTTCTTCCTCGCAGAACCGTCCATGGGGGAGTCGGGCAAATCAAGTGCTGGTTTTAGACGATCAATAGATATCGTTATCTCGGTTCCATTTCTGACAATCAGAAAAGTTTTTGCACTCCTTTTTTAACCGGAAAAGGTCCTTCGTATGGAGGTCCAAGACTACGTTTTACACGATCAACCCGCACAAACACATTTTCGCAGTCCGCTAAAGATCTTGGAACGAACACCCCACACTCCTGCTTCCTTGTATCACTTGGCCTAATGCTCTTCATTGTTTGTTTGAGTCTCCTCACAAAGTCCGTTGGCTCACACCCGTCCTCATTAGGAGATTCCACAAAAAACCCTCCAGGTAACATCTATTCTTCCCCATAAAGCAATTCCGCCGGGGATGCATTGATTTCCTCCTTAATCACGGTCCTTAACCCTAAAAGTTCCAAGGGTAACCGCCTAGACCAGTTAGGAGAATCACCCGCTGCACGAATGGCGACCTTAAGTGAACGATGAAACCGTTCCACCATTCCGTTAGCCTGTGGATGATAAGCCGTAGTTCTAATGCGTTTAGACCCAAGTAAGTTAAAAAGCTCCTGCATCATCGTGGACTCAAACTGTCCGCCGAGAAATATATTCGCCCACATATTTCTGCGCAACAGTGCGAGCCGATATATCCCTTAGAGGATAGGCCTCAGGCCAACGGGAGAAACGCTCAATAATGGTCAAAATGTAATAAAAGCCATCGCTTGGTGGAAGGGGACTTACAATATCCATATGTATATGACTAAACCTTCCTGAAGGGATAGGAATATTCTCAACCTTCGCCTTTGTATGACGAAAAACCTTCTGCCGTTGGCACTGTAAACAGGACCTCGCCCATCCATTAATGTCAGTCGTCATTTTGGGCCAAAAGTACCTTTGACGCCTAGTGTTCCTTATACCCGGTTGAGATAAATTATGAACAGATTGAAAAACCTTCCGACGCTCGCTCTGTGGAATATATGGTCTATTACGGCCAGTTGAAATATCGCACCAAATTATCCCATCGGTTCGTGGTATATTAACTGGTTTAAGATTAAATATCTTACCCACAGGCTGTGATGGTCGTAGGGTGATCAATTCAGAATCACTGACCTGACCAAACTCTAATATGTTCACCCCAGGCCGAGACAAAGAATCAGCCACCACATTGTCCCTTCCTTTGATGTAGCGAATGTCCGTTGTAAACTGCGAAATAAAGTCCAAATATCGAGACTGTCTTGGATTCCTATCTGTCTTAGAAGATATCGCATTCGTCAGGGGTTTATGGTCCGTGTTTATATGAAAATCTCTTCCTTCTAGAAAATATCTAAAGTGAATAATAGTCAATTATATTGCTAATAACTCTTTATCGAAAGCAGAATACTTCATCTGAGCGGGAGACAACTTCTTATTAAAAAAACCAAGCGGATGCCATTTCCTGAAAAATCGATGATAATAATTAACCGTGCCAACGAACCTCTGAACTTATTTAATGGAAGTAGGTTCTGGGAAACTAGCTATCGCCTCAATCCGATCTCTATCAGGAAGAATGTCATCCTTAGAAATCTCGTGCCCCAAAAAATTAAGTCTAGTCGACCCTAAAATATATTTGGATGCCTTCAGTCGGAGACCAAATTTGTCAAGACGCTCGAATAGTAAACGCAAATGCTCCTTTTGTTGTTCCTCGTCCTTACTCATCACCAAAATATCATCCAGATACGTGTAAGAAAAATCCAAACCCTGACACACCATGTTCATAAATCTCTGCTATGTAGAAGCAGCTCCTCTAAGTCCAAAAGTCATCATGGAGAATTCAAACAACCCAAATGGGGTTACGATAGCCGTCTTATGAATGTCCTCAGAGGCGACAGGAATATGATGGTATGCACGTACTATGTCAACCTTTGAGAAAACTTGACACCCATACATATTAGAGGAAAGATCCGAAATAAATGGTATCGGGTATCGGTCCGGAGTCGTTACCGCATTGAGTCTACGGTAATCGCCACAAGGTCTCCAGTCCGTTGAATCCGCCTTAGGAACCACATGCAGCGGCGAACTATAAGGAGAATCCGAAGGCCGACAAACGCCAATCTTCTTCATTAATCAAATTCATCCTTAGCTGCCTTATATCTCGCTGGATTCAAACGTCGAGTACGAGAAACTGGCAATCTTCCCTCAGTGTGGATATGATGGACCACGTTGTGTTTCGCCGGAGTCTCTTTAAAATTAAGTTCCTTGGTAAGTGTAGGGAACTGCTTCAGAATAGAACTGAATGGAGAATCACCCAAGGAAAAAGTCTTTGGAGAAGGCGAATCGTCCTGCTTAAACTTTCCTATTGATTAAATTTTCGAGAGTGGATCCACGAGTTTTCCGTTCTTCAAATCCACTATCAAACCAAATTTATGAATGAAATCGGCACCCAATATAGGTTTACTCACCGACGCAATATAAAATGGGTGGATGAATTCTCTTCGAAGTCCAAAATTCGTCTTTAAAAATCGATAACCATAGACATCAATTGTGGTGCGGCAGAAAATGAAAGACCTTCTTGGTAGTGGATGAACAAAAGTGGATGGAATAACTGAGACATCAGCACCCGTGTCAATTAAAAAGGTAAATTTCGTGTATGGGTCAAAAATAAATAAGCGACGTGAACCAAAAGCCGGTCCGCCGCCGTGACTGTGGACTGCTTTAGTTTCCCGATTTAAAACCTACAAGGACTAACACACATATTAGCCTTATCCTTACATCTTCTGTGTTAAAAATAGGGATGTAACGAAAGTGGCTTTAGCGAAAGCGAATATTGAAATATATTTCTTGCGAAAGCGAATAGTGAAATATGCATTTTTGCGAAAGCGAATAATAGTTTGAGCCTTTAGTACCAACAAATTTAAGGAACTGAATTGATACTTTTCCAGGATATTCAAGTATTAAGACTGTTTTCCAAAGTTTTACCTCCTGTTACCACAAGGAGACACATATCTTCAAATTGTGTGAAGGTAATAAGGAGATTTAACACTTTAATAAATGGAAGTGTCATTCATCTTAACAATGTTTATAAAATTTACCACGGTTCGAAAAAGCAAAAAAACAATCGTCACGCAAATTATTTCCACCAAAATTTTAAAAGTTTAGATAAATAAATGAATCTACGTTAATTTGGGCACTAAATATACATTTTCACAAAGAACAACTACCGTGATCAAATAAATACTAAAAATTCCAAATAATTATATAGGATTACCAACGACAGGTCCGATACATTCGTATTGCTCAGAATGTGATTCGTTACCAAAATGGCGTTTTCTTTTTGGTTCGTTTCTGTTTTTCCAGTATCTAATAAGCTTGTTACTTGCTCTCTCTCCTTCCAAATATATTGGTCGCTGGAATGATATTCAGGAGTTCCCGGACAGCAATATTAATCCCCAAGGCTATTAGCAGCGAGCGATGCCACACAAATTCCGTGCGATCCAATAACACAGAAACAGGACAGAAATCAGAAAAGAAAAATTTCAATGGAAATAATTCTTTTTTCGATTGACATGAAAAACAAAAATTATAAAAAGCTAACCACGTTATTCAAATTATGGCTTCGCCACACTAACAAATTTACCAAGATATCAGCTCATTTTTAAAATTTGGCTCGTTGCCCCAGATTTCAAATTTCTGATCCCGTAAATTTTTGGACCAATCACGAAGACTGCCACCAAATATGTATAAAATTACATTACTCTCTCTAACAAATTATTCAATGTATATCAATTTAAACACATGGCCCACAAACAGACGGGGCCTCCCACATTGGCTCCATCCCGCCCATTTTTTGACGCAGACTGCCACCAGATACATATCCACAAAATTGCAACACTATCGCTAACAAATTGTTCAAGATATCTCAAATTTAAAATTTGGCTTATATGAGCGGTGCCACGACCATTGGTCCAATTCCGCCGATGGGCGTGGCACCGTACCAATTACGTAGACTACCACCCGATACATGTACACAAAATTAAAGCACTATCGCTAACAAATCGTGCAAGATATATTAATTTCAAAATTTGGTTTATATGGGCGGGGCCACGCCCTCTTGATATATCAAAAATTCAAGTTACCCCCTACACATTTACATTCTGTGAAAATTTCACGAAGATCTGGTCGGCCGTTTAGACGTCTTTACGGTACAAACAAACACACATTCTGTTTTATATATAGACTAGATGACCTCAGCAGACGTTGTCCTGCCCGTTCTGTTTGGGATGTAGTTTGGTTATACATTGATATTTCATTAAGAAATCATACATTCCGAGTTTCAGGAAAAAATCACCATAGAAATGTATTTTGGACATAAGTCCACTACAGCAAAATCTGCGGGTTAGAATCATACATACAAACTATAATCAGGTCAAACCACACATACATTTTAAATTTCAGTTAAATCGCTCTGGAAATGCGGATTTCGCAAATTCTCAAACTCTAAAACACGGATGACCCCGAACTGAACCTAATGTGCAATTTTTAACCCATTCGCTTTTATGGTTGTGGAGATCATGCGTTACTCACAAACGTAAAAATGATTTTATATATAAATATATTTAATAGTTAATTCTGAAATTACCCAGACAGAAATTTATGACGGCACCACGAAAAAAACGTTGTGAAAGCACTGTTTTGGGGCGCTTTTACAACGCATGCTTAAAATGTCTTCAAAACGCTGTTTCATGATAAATATACAATGCTTTGAGAAAAATGTATCCTTTTTGGAAAGTGGTATCTAAGTTAGTCATTAAATCAATACCTCCTTTCCAAAACATGCTAAGTCGAAACAGTTGGGTTTTTAATGTACTGTGTATAAAAGCAAAAAATTACACCTACCCCCAGTTTTTGTAAAACGTTTTCGCTCGTCTACGACGAATTATCCAAATCAGTCAATTGATACGCGAAATATATAAGCCATATCAGTCTATAATTCGTCATGTACTATAGGAAAGATGGGAAATAATTCATACCGAAAATATTTCATGCATGTGTTTTATAGATTTTTAGTTACAGTTAATTGAAATTTTACGTTTCGTCGTAAACGAAAACGTTTTACAAAAACAGGAGTTTAATAACAACTTTAACGTAATGTCAGCAGCATAAAGGAAAACATTAATTGTGTGGCTTTCCAATTATTTAGGTTTAGGTTAGGGTGGCAGCCGTATTTTTTTACAAGCTCACATAGACCAGTTGAGGTCCCTAGTGTTACCACGGGCTGAAATGCCCCTCATCGAAACCAGCCTGATTGATATATAAATTTATCGATAGTACGAATATCAGTACTGGAAAGATCTGTTAGGCTGCCTAAAAAGGCCAACCCCAGTATGTCCAGTCATCGTTTACTCACAGCGGGACAGTCGCAAAGCAAGTGCTCAATGCTCTTCACTTCTTCCTCATCTCCACAGCTTCGGCAGAAGTCATTGGAGTCAATACCCAATCATTTGGCGTGTTCGCCGATCAAGCAGTGTCCCGTCAGAACCTGTACTAACGTAGACAATCGTTTCCTCTATAGTGCGAGGAGATATTTTGACCTTCTCAGGTTATACCTTGGCCAGATTTGTCTAGCTACCCTGCAGGTGCCGATCTCTGTCCATCTTTCGTTGGACTGCCTGATTGTCTCTTGTCTAAGCCAAAGCTTGCACGTGGATAGTGGCGCTCCAATATATGCAAATTCTTCGAAAATTTGTAATGTAGTACCTTTCCTAGCAAGTTCATCGACTTTGCTGTTCCCCGGGATATCCCTATGCCCAGGCACCCATATGTGGTGTATATTAAACTGCTCAGCCATCTCGTTAAGAGATCTGCGGCAGTCGAGGGCTGTTTGTGAATTTAGGGATGTTGCCTCCAGAGAATTGATGGCAGCCTGGCTGTCCGAGTAAATGACAACGCCAGTGCTGGTTACTATGTTGCGACTCAGCCACTTGGCAACTTCCCATATTGCCAATATTTCGGCTTGATAGACACTGCAGGTATCGTGTAGTCTGTGAGCTATATCCAGACTAAGTTCTTCACAGTGTACTCCGAAGCCAACCTTTTCATCCAGCTTCGAACCATCCGTGTAAAAGTGGAGATGTTTTCTATTACCTGGTATTCTGTCGACCCATTCATCTCTGGCGGGAATCATAGTGATGTAATTTCTCTCGAAGGTGTACACAGTTGGTATATAGTCCACTCGGTCGGTTACCATAGCACTACACTTTGATATCCTCATGTGACCATAGTTCTTGCACCTCCGCATTGATAGGCAGTTTAATCTTATTGCCGCTTTGGTTGCAATTTCTCTCGCCACAATATTAATCGGCAGTATATGGAGTAGGGCTTGTAGAGACTCAGTCCTTAAGGCTCCGCTTATGCTCAGGCAGGCAGTTCTCTGAACCTTTGTTAGTAGGTTGGTGATGGTTAGTTTGTCAGTTGCCGTCCACCATACCACAATACCGTATAACAGTATTGGACGAACTACTGCTATATATATCCAGTGGACGATTTTACACTGATAGAAAAACCGTTCGTCACCATGACGAATCAGTTTCGTCAGTATATCTTCGTACTGGTTTCGTACATACGATGTTTTTGTACGTCAATAGAACGAACACGATCATCAAGTCATGTTTTTGGTGATTTCGAAATTCGTCGAGAGAACGATAAGGTTTCATTCCCACGTCGAAAAGATTTATTTGGCCATTTTGCTCAAAATATGATCAAACGAAGCAATCAAATTATAGTTTCTGCTTAAATGTACTGTTCTTATGCGTTCTGATTACCTTAGTTAAACAATTTGTTGTGAAAGAGCAATTAAAAAAATCTAATAATTAACGACGAACACCGTTCGTCAATAAGATTATCCATTCATCATGAGAACGGTCGACTTATTTGCCCTTTAGGGCAACGTCAACTCCTACAGCAAAACAAAGTAAGACATGCGACGTTGTTATGTTCGTCCACGTGTGTGTTCCACGCAGCACCGATTGGTTCAAACAAACCGCACTGGCGCGGCGTAACTGATGTTTGTTTAACAAAACATCAAACACATGCATACTCGTACGTGCAGCTCGACAAGCTGCCCAGCAAAAAATAAAAGAAGTACTTCCAAAAGAATAACATTATAAGTACTTCCAATTCATAAGTATGAGCATTTTTTCGGCATTTAATGAAGTTCTTCTAAATAACTAACCAAAATGTGATTTCGGAATATAAATTATTAACCCAAGAATGCATAATTTTAAAACGGTTGGATGTAAAATAAATCTTGTGAAGTGATAAAAGTCCAGATCGGAAGGAACATATGTATGAAGGCTCTGATATATATGTAAAATACTGCGTCTGTAGTGCTAAAGGGAAGAAATATATATTTATATGGCGGTTATATCAGAATTAGTGAATGGTTCTGGAAGCTAGTCGACTTTTTCATCATTTAAATTTCGTTTCAGTCGACTAGGTCGATAAATCGGACCTACAAGTTGACTTTTTCATAGCCGATTAAAATAACATAAAGTCATTTCAAAGTATGCTGATTTTCTTCGAAATATGTTAAATTTTGGAATTGTAGTACATTGGATTGCGATAAAAACTGAATTTATTAACAACACTTTATACTTTCCAAAAATGTTAATATAGCATCACCAGAAATACCCAAGAGCGTAACCCTCAAAAAATGAAAATTCGTTTTTCGTCAAAAAATCACGATTTTATTCAAGAAAAAAAGACGTAATATGAAGTGCTCGTTTTTGATAAAGAACAAAAGGCGTAACTCACATTGTATTAGACAGAACGTACTGTATTCATCTATTTAAGTGTGAGAAAATGCGTAACTCATGGGGTAGACGGTTCCAGCAACGTGCTATTCTAACCAGAAAAGATCTGCTATAGATATTTTTCCAAATTCTTGGAATGAATATCTGCGGGTTCCTAGACGAGTGGGAAAACACGAACGGATTAAAAAATCCTTTGTGCAAAATATAGTACATTTGACTAAAATATGACTTCTATGGAGCTTAGATGCTAAATCGGAAGGTACACATCCATGCGAGTATGTGGTGCTATATGTAAATTTGAACCGATATTGTTCACACAGATATTAACTGTTAAAATAAGACACTCTTTACCAAATTTCATAAACATCGAAAGGAAATTATATCTTCTATAGAGGGTATAAGCTAAATCGAAGGAACATTCATATATATTACGATATCTGGTTCTAAGCTGATATTCAAATAGTTAAGAGATTTTTGATCGTTCGCCGTAGACGAAAGAAATACGGATTGTCTTTCAATTTCTTGTCCCAAAATAAAGATATGTACAAAATTTCTTTGAGATCGGACTATATTTGTGACCTGCACATAGATTACAAGAACGCATGCACAAGCTGACATAGCTAAATCGGTTCAGAAAGTGATTCTAAGTCGATCGGTATAATAAACGATGGTTCTATATATCTCTTCTCATTTTTGGTGTTAGAAGCAAATGCATAAAATCATAATAAATTGTACCACAGTGTGGTGTAGGTTATAATTAAATAATTTTAAAAGAAATATACCATATCATACATACTGTACCACACTGTGGTATGTACTTTACTACTCTCTGAACCGGGGCTACGGAAAACTTTTTTTTTGTGAGAATGTTAATTACACTATGGGGTCACACTTTTCAAGAGCCATCTACACCATACAGATTACAGACATCTTCAAATGTCCTAAACATACATACATATATATGATCGTTGATCTCTTTGGCCAATTGTATATTATTTATACGTTCCCTTCCCTATGTCAACATTTGTATTCCTTTAAAATATGAAATCTCTGGACCCAAATATGTTAATAAGAACGACATACATTCATCAAATAAATACAACACCAAAAAAGCAAATCTTACAGTGCTTTAAAAGAGTTGTGCAAAAGTGGTGACAAAGAAGTCCTTCCCCGGCGCGACAACCCCTTGTTAAATTCATTGGTGAAAATCCAAATTAGAACAACTTCCGGATCATAAGTTGGGGATTTTTATTGCTTCTTTGGATGCTCTGTTTTTGCTGGGTGTATAAGTGTGAAACATTTGTGCTAGTGGTCTGTTGGCAAATACATTACTTGATGTGATTATTTTTGATTTAAAATAGCAGAAGTAATGAATACTTCTCGTTTGTTTGATTTCAGCCTTACCTAATAAGAACTGCGACTCGAAACGAATATTCACAACTGAACCTAACAATGCAGTCAAATAATTTTATTTTCCATACCAGTTTATATGGTTTAAAACTAGAAGAACATTTATTGGAATTTTTAAAATTTAAATAGTTGTGGGCATGAATTCGTCGTGGTGATGAATGGGATTCGTCGTGGTGACGAATGGAATTCGTCGTGATGATGAATGGGATTCGTCGTGGTAACGAATGGAATTCGTCGTGGTAATGAATGGAGTTCAGCATGTTGATGAATAGAGTTCGTCGTGGTGATGAATGCTATTCGTCGTGATGATGAATGGGGTTCGTCATGATGATGAATGGGGTTCGTCGTGGTGATGAATGGATCATCCTGAGGACGAAAGTTTTTGGAAACAGAAATTCGTCATGGTGACGAACAAATTCATCAAGAGGATTATTCAGTACGTTAGCTGACTTTTGACGAAAAAATAATCGTGATGATGTACAAATTCGTCGTCATGACGAAGCTTTTTCTATCAGTGTAGGAGAGAGTCCCCACCGCGACCCTACAGCCTTTTTGCAAGAATATAAGGCGATGTTGGCCTTCCTTACACGTTCCAATACGTTAAGTCTAAATAACATTTTCCTATCTAGAATTATTCCTAAAAATTTTGCACTTTCAGAAAAGACTAGATCTGTTCCATTTATCCGAGGTGGAGGGTCCACATGTGGGACATTATTCATCCTGTGTCTGCGCCAATAATCAGCTCGAGCTCGTCAGACTTTGCTTCTTCTACTACTTCCCTGAATAGAGCAATCGGTACTACAGATTCATCAGGCAAGTAGCTGGATACCACCCAATATATGCGATTACCGATCTCCAGGCTAGCAGCTGTTTGGTCTTTACCACTTAAATTAGTCAGGAGAAAGATACTTAGATCTTTCCTGGCCAAAATGCAGGTTCTTGGAGTGCCTTCACAGTTGGCCACAAGCAGTTTAAAGTTGGGTGTCCTAATACCGCACACCCTTCCTCCCACTACGTAGGGCTCCTGTATCAGGACGAAGTCTACTGCGCCTGTGGACAGGCGCAGCAATAGATCCGCTGAGGCTGCTTTAGCGTGATGAAGGTTAATCTGTAGAATTCTTACCATCATTGGTAATTGACAGATCAACATCCACCCCGACAAGGGTGTTATCGAACTCTTCGTCCGTATCGTCGAGAAGCATGTCCCCGCCAGATGCGTCAAAGAGTCCGGAGACTCCCCTCAGCCTCTCTGTGCCGAAGTAGAGCTTTTGTCCTCAGAGAAGGACATAACAGATCTTCTGTCACCAGAAATAATAGGCGTGGGTACCTCCGTACTTCCAGAAAGTGCCACGGTGGACGACTCACCTTCTGCAGTGGGAGCTATATCCTGCTTGTATATCTTCAAGACTATAGTCTCTCTTGCACTCGCACTTTGTATATGGGAGGTGGATTCAGCGTTTAGGATAAGATTGACCTGCCGCTTTTTACCATCCGCCTCACCCACCTTGCTGATTCTCCAATTATGGGCCGGCAGACCAGGATTGGAATCTTTTATTATTTCTAAGATGTCAGCCGGGTTGGAGGGCTCTTCTGTAACCCAGGTGATGGCTCTAGGGTGACTAGGGATGTTGTTTTTTCGACAACACCCAACTGGGCACCCGGCCACACCTCACCCGCTCGACTCAGAGCAGCCTTGTACAGGTCTACTGATCTGGCATCACCGAAATATAAGAGCTTTACTCTCCCCTGATGCCATCCTGCATCGTTGCAGATTGGTGGTTTGCCCGGCATTTCTCTACGGACATCGAGGTAATGAGCCATAATGGCTGATTGTACATGACTCCATTTGTCCTTGAGGATGGATCCATCCTCACTACTTCTGTCTATAACAACCATCACTAGACTCTCCTTCGCCACTTCATTGAAGGGCTTGGTGAGTGTCCTGTTGATGGTGACATTAGGGCCTCTTGCCTTTTTCGAAGGCAGGGGTTCATCAGGTGATCTGATTCGTTTTAATTTATTAGCCGTTAACACAGCTAAATTTGTGGCTCTTTCAGCCGACTCATTGGCCTTAGAAGCATCTATGACGCCTTTAGCCCAGGTAAGTGACTCTTTTTGTTTTTCGGTAAGAGCCGAAACCTCAACAGCCTCCAACTTCGTCAGAACTCTGAGCGCTACACGATGCTCATTGTGCTTCCGTTTTGACGGTCGGACATGACGTTTTCCCCTCACCGCACCACCTGTTGTGAGTACTTGGGGGAGATTTCCCATATTTTTGGTGTGGTCGGCTTTGGCCAAGACCAACGGACGGACAGTCGGACGATTGGGGAACCGCGCTCCATCGGAACACGAAGGCATCCCCGTCAAGAGAATTTATTTTTATTTTGTCTGTATTAGACCGTACTACGATGTAGGCCTTACGGACTTTGTACAGATTTTTGCTATTGCGTAATAGGTACTGGTAACTATCCGCTATGTGATAAACACGTCCGTTCACTGCGAATGATCAGCAACGAATCTTCCAATTATTTAAGTCTAATAACTTAAACGATTTTCTATGAAATTCATGTGGAACATCTTTTCCTGCAAAAAGTTAAGCTTAATTGCGAAATAAACGAAAACACATATGGATTTCGTCAAAAATTACGATTTGTTATCAAAATTTAAAAGTTCTTATAAGCAACTATTCTTTTTATTAAAGTGGGAATTTTTTTTAAATACCTCAGGATTAGCCTTTACAGTGCATCTCTGGCATGCGAAAAACCCAGTGCTACCTTCACAACATCTAAGAATAATCAAGCTAACATGTTGCAGGAAAAATTTTATATTATGATTTGTTGTTGTAGCAGCTTGGAGACGCTGGTCATGAATTCAAAATATTTACCATTTAAATTAATACTTTATATTCATACTCGTATATTTCATTTGATTACCTTCAAACCATCGGAAAAACGTCATGAATTTTGTTTTTACAGCGTTTTAACAGGTTTGTAAAATACCGCCGTCACACCGTATATCGGTTTTTTGATCGAAATCTAATCATCGCGTGATGTTTATCGCGAAACTGCTGATAACAATATATTCCGCTGAGATCATAAATATGTACCTTATTAAATTCTCTATAATATTTTTGTAAAAAAAAATATTATAAAAAATATTTAACTTATAAAGCCACGCCCATTAGTCCGATCCCGCCCATTTTTGGCCCAATCACATAGACTGCCACCAGATACATATGCACAAAGTTACAGCACTCTCTCTAAGAAATTATGCAAGATATCTCAATTTCAAAATTTCACTTATATGGGCGGGGCCACGCCCATTGGTGTGATCCCGACCCTTTTTAAATCAATCAGTAGACTACCACCAGATACATATGTAAAAAATTACATTTCTCTCGCCAAAACATTGTGCAAGATATCTCAATTCAAACATGTGACTTATATGGGCGGGGCCACGGTCATTGGTCCGATCCCGCCCTTTTTTAAAACAAATAACTTAGACTACCACCAGATACATATACGCAGAATTACAGCACTCTCGCTAAAAATTTGTGCAAGATATATCAATTTTAAAATGTAGCTTATATGGGCGGTGCCACGCCCTTTGGTCCGATCCCGCCCATTTTTGGACCAATAACGTAGACTACCACCATATACATATGCACAAAATTCCATCACTCTCGCTAACAAATTGTGCAAAATATCTCAATTTTAAAATTTGTCTTATATGGGCGGTGCCACGGCCATTGGTCCGATCCCGCCCATTTTTGGACCAATCACGTAGACTGCCACCAGATACTTATGTACAAAATTACACCACTCTCGCTAACAAATTGTGCAAGATATCTCAATTTTAAAATTTTTCTTATGTGGGCTGGGCCACGGCCACTTGATATAACGAAAATTCAAGTACCCTATTTTCACCACGGCCCACACATGTACATTCTGTGAAAATTTCAAGAAGATTGGTCCAGCCGTTTAGACGTCTATACGGTACAAACAAACCAAGAAACACACATTCTTCTTTATATATAGACTAGCTGGACCCGGTCCACTTCGTTGCCCCAGACTCCAGTTTTCCGATCTCGTCATTTTTGGAGTAATAACGTAGACTGCCGCCACATATATATACACAAAACTCAGCAATCTCTCTAACAAATTTCTCATGATATATCGGGGTCACTACCATTGGTCTAATCCCTCCATTTTTTTAGATAAATATACACAAAATTGCAGCAATCTCGCTAACAAAATCTGGTAGATATCTCAATTTCAAAACTTTACCTATATGGGCGGGGCCAAACCCATTGGTACGAACTCGCCCATTTTCCGATCCCGTCCATTCTTGGACAAATAACCTAAACTGCCACCAAATACTTATACATAAAAGTACAACACTCTCGCTAACAAATAGTTCAAGACACATCTCTCTACTCTTGTCTAGTGCAGACGTGTTCGTTTCTTGCTCTCACAAAAATACATTTTTAAAATAAACTAGTGTAGCATTTTCAAACCTTTTAACACAGTGTTTTAATATCGACAATCTGGCATTGTTTGATGTTGTCAAATCTGTTTCAACGCACATAAATAAATAAAAAATCGAAAGAAAAAAACGAAGAAAATATTAACGAATTACACAGCAAACTTGCAAAGTATCAATAGTGTGTAAATAACAACAACGATAACAAAACATTGCATTCGCTTGCTACCACCAAAAAAAAAAAAATTGTGTTATGGAAAATATGCAAAACGAAGTGTCAAAGAGAGAAAGAGAAGACGAAACCTTACAACATATCTCTATGAGCGCAAACAAATCTCCGCGACTCTCACACCACTGTCCTACTTGCTCACAAACAATTAACAACCGTTTCGAAGAGTTTAAAGAGTATATCACATCGTTAATGAAAACAATAATTAAAGAGAGCGAGATACATCTCTTAAATGAGATTGATAAGAGATTCATTGACTATAAGAAATATGTTACTGCTCTATCAGATCGTGTTAATAAATTAGAAACACTGGCGGGCAAAATTGAAGACATTACAACTGAAATTGAGATACTAAAACGTGAAAAATTGAAACGTGACAACATTATGGTCGCTGGCGATTTACGCATCAGGGGAATTCCATTCGACAGTGGAGAAAACTTATTCTCAATATTTGAAAGTGTTTGCGAGTCCGTTAATATTAGAGTCCCCTCGGTTAAATCCATCTATCGTTTGCCCAGAAACAAAACCAAAACTATAATGCCTAACGACAGCGCGATCATTGTTAACCTTTCATCAGCTTATGATAAAAACTATGTGTTAAAATCCGTATCGCTGTTCAAAAAATCGAATAAAACACAATTATTTCTTGAACAAATTGGTTTTAAAAATTCGAAGAGTATTTATTACATAAATGAAAATTAAACGGCACACAATTACAAGATTCTACAAAAAGCTCTGAAGCTAAAAAAGGAAAAACTGCTGGATTCAGCATATTCTATCCGTGGAATTGTTCATGTCAGACGTCAGAAATCCGAACAGTCTATACGTAATGAAGCACATACAAATATTGTTACACATATTCAAATCTAAATACGCCTTAAATAAAATTGTAATCTCTAAATTATATCCTCAAAAAAAAAATCTATAAATTTCAAATCTCCCATATTTTTATACATATTTCTAATGCTCAAGCTTCTGTATTTGCACAAATTCATATTGTACCCAATTTGCATTGCTTATCCGATCAAACTCTCTTATGAACCATATAAGGTATAATTCTAAAGATAATGTGCTGAGTATGGTAAAAATTCTCGCAAATCAGAAAGCCGGATTGAAGGTTGTACACATTAATGCTCAAAGTCTAAACAACAAAATGGATGAATTTCGTAACATATTTGTAGAGTCCGGGGTCGATGTTATATGTGTTTCTGAAACATGGTTTCGTCCAGATATTACAGATGGCATCGTTCAACTATCTGGATACAATGTTTTTCGTGCAGATCGACTTAATCATGGTGGTGGAGTTGCTATCTATGTAAAATATGGTATAAAATGCAATAAAAAAGCCCATTCAGAAGCAGATAGTCGAATAGAATTTTTATTTGTTGAGCTGTTAACTAATCTCAAGACTAAAGTACTATTGGGATGCGTTTACAGACCTTATCGAAACGTGGATTGTTCAAATCTTATGTCCACAATTGAAAATAGTTCACTAGACTACTGTGATGTTATAATTACCGGCGACTTCAACTGCAATTTACTTATGGAGAGTCATGTATCAGATCTGATGCAAATAGTTGGGCTACTACCCTGTAACACTTCAAATGCAACCCACTTTACGCAAAGTAACAATAGCTTGATTGATTTAATATTTGTTAATCACAAGTCAAATATTCTTCTATATGATCAAATTTCGGCATGCTGTTTCTCCAGACACGACCTTCTGTTCTTGACATATGATACTGATGTAACCGTTTCCGAAGAAAATATACAATTTAGAGATTTCAAAAATACAAACTGGAACTTGCTAAATTCAAGAATTGAGAATACAAACTGGAATTTAATGTATTAGTTTGAAGATGTTAATGATCAGCTGAACTTCTTGCAGTGCCATATTTCTTCCATTTTTAATGATTGTGTACCTCTAAGGAATAAAAAAATACGAAATAAGCAACCTCCTTGGTTTAACCATAGAATAAATCTACTGATCGAAAAAAGGAATTTAGTATATAAAAGATGGAAACGATTTCGTACAGAAGAACTTCACATAGAATATAAAATCGCAAGGAAAACGGCGACATCTGAAATAAACAAGGCAAAAGCGCTCTTCTACCAACGTAGATTCAAAAATGCCATCGACAGCAAACAAAAATGGAAAGAAATCCGAAATATTGGAATTGGAAAAATAAAAAATCCGGTACACATAGATAATCTGGACATCAATGAACTCAATGAGCGATTCGTAAAATCCACTGAGGTATCCGAACTCACATTTGAATACGAAAATTTGTGTACTGCACCTGTAGAAAACTGTTTTACCTTCCGTGGTGTAGACGAGTCTGAGGTTTACAAAAGCTTCGTTGCAATCAAATCCAAGGCTGTTGGACTTGGTGAATTAAATCCTACCTTTTTAAATATTATTCTACCAACATTATTGCCATTTTTTACGCATCTCATTAATAACATTCTAACTAAATCCGTATTCCCAGCAGCGTGGAAACAGGCCAAAATTGTTCCAGTACCAAAAGCTCATAATGATTTCCGACCGATTGCTATATTACCATTTCTATCTAAGGTAGTTGAAAAAATCATGAACGGGCAAATTTCAGAGCACCTTGACAAACTTGACCTTCTGTCAGATAAACAATCAGGATTTAGGACAAAACGTAGTTGCATTACCACCTTACTAGATGTGGTTGATGAAATACGTCAAAACCTTGATGGAAACATGCTGTCATTTTTAGTCTTACTAGATCATAGCAAAGCTTTTGATACTGTTGATCATGACATTTTGAAATTGAAACTCAAAAAACTATTCCACTTCTCGGACTCATCATGTAAGCTTATCTCTTCGTACTTATCAGACCGAACACAAAAGGTTGTTGTTGAAAATACGTCCTCCAATGTTCTTACAGTATCCGCGGGAGTTCCCCAAGGATCCATTCTTGGACCTCTTCTGTTTTCAATATACATCAACGATTTACCCGATATACCAGTCTCATGCTCCGTTCAAATGTATGCTGATGATGTCCAATTATTAAAAAGCGCTAAACCTCCAGATATACAATCCTGTATCTCCGACATAAATCGTGACCTGAACCTTGTCTTCACATGGGCAAAATCAAATAGGCAATGCTTAAATCCATCAAAAACCAAGTGCATAATAATTTCAAAAAATGGAAGATTGGCGAGTAGCATTCAGTGTTGTCTGCAAATTGAGAATTCCAACATTGATTGCGTTCAAACGTCAAAAAATCTTGGACTTTTCTTCAATAACAAACTTTCCTGGACGAACCACATAAATGCTGCTGTTGGAAAAGTACATGGAATGCTGAGAAACCTTTGGGCTGTTCAAACATCAACTCCTTTCTCTATTGGAATGCTTTTAGCCAAGACCTACCTTATACCAACACTCATGTATGGCTGTGAAGTATTTGCCAACTGTGACTCAAGTGACTTTGCAAAATTAAACGTTGCCTATAATAATATTGCCAGGTACATATTTAACAAAAAACGTCGAGATAGAATTTCCGAATTTTCATGTCAAATCTTCAATATCACGTTCGCGAATCTTCTTAAAGCGAAAAGTCTCATACAACTGCATAAAATAATATATACAAGAGAACCAACATATTTGTTTGACCGTCTACAATTCGCACGTTCCAATAGAGGAAATAAGCTCATTCAGCCAAGAATAAACTGTCTGACATCTGAGAGACAATTTTTTATATTCAGCACACGTCTTTGGAATAGCCTTCCAACCAACCTACAAACTATAGGCAATGCAAATATTTTCAAAAAGAAGCTCTATCAATATCTTTATCCAAATTAAATAAATATATTTGATTCTGTGATAAACTATTTGTATAATTATTATTAATTTCATTATTTTAATATCGTTTTTATTATTGCAATGCAATGTATTTTTAAGTATCTTTTGTTTATATTTACCGATACGAAATAGTGTCAAATATTGTGTTTTCCAAATCCATTATCTAGTACTGTAATATATAAGATTTCCATTATCTTGTTGTACTAGTGTTACAAAATGTTTAAATAAATCAAATCATCAATTTAAAATATTGGCTTATACGGGCTGGGCTACGCCCACTGGTCCTATTCCGAAAATTTTTGCGTCAATCACGTAGACACCCTCCAGACACATATACACAAAATTGCAGCACTCTCGCTAACAAATAGTGTAAGATATCTCAATTTAAAAATTTGGCCTATATGGGCGGGACTACGCCTATTGATCCGATCCCACCCGTTTTTGGACCAATTACGTAGACTGTCACCAGATACTTATACACAAAATTACAGCACTCTCGCTAACAAATTGTGCAAGATATTCCAATTCCAAAATTTGGCTTATATGGGCGGGGCCACCCCCATTGATCCGATCCCGCCCATTTTTGGACCAATCACGTAGACTGCTACCAGATACATATACGCAAAATTTCAGCACTCCCGCTAACAAATTGTGTAATACGTATATTTAAATTTCAATTTCGCCCATTTGCCCGATACCGCCCTTTTTTGGACCAATCGCGCAGAATGCCACCAGATACTTACACACAAAATTACAGAACTCTCGCTAATAAATTGTGCAAGATATCTCAATTTCAAAATTTGGCCTATATGGGCGGGGCCACGCCCATTGGTCCGATCCCGTCCAATTTGTTGACCAATCGCGCATAATGCCACCAGATACATATACACAAAATATTTCAATTCCAAAATTTGGCTTATATGGGCGGGGCCACGCCCATTGGTCCTATTTTTGGAAAATTCACATAATCTGCCACTAAATGCATACACACAAAATTTCAGCACTCTAGTTAAAAAAATTTCTCAATATCAAAATTGGACCCATATGGGCGGGTCCACGCCCACTTAATATATCGAAAATTCAAGTACCCTATTGTACATTCTGTGAAAATTTCAAGATGATCGGTCCAGCGGTTTAGACGTCTATACGGAACAAATATACAAACAAAACCCACAAACAGACACTCTCTTTTATATATATAGACTAGCTGGCCCCGGTCCACTTCTTTGCCCCAGACTTCAGATTTCGATTCCGTCCATTTTTGGATCAATCGCGAATACCGCCATCAAATGCATATACATAAAATAACAGCACTCTCTCCAACAAATTTTTCGAGATATATTCCAAAAAAAGGCTCATATGGGCAGGGTCACGCCATTTGGTCCGATCCCGCCCCTTTTTTAACCAATTACGTAGACTGCCATCAAATGCAAATTCACAAAATTACAGCACTCTCGCTAAAAAATTGTGCAAGATATGTGTCTCAATTTCGAAATTTGGCTTATATAGGCGGGGCCACGCCAATTAGTCTGATCCGTCCCATTTCCTGACCAATCACGTAGACTGCCACCAGATACATATACACAATATACAGCGCTCATTTAAACAAATTGTGCAATATATCTCAATTTCAAAATTACGTTTATATTGGCGGGGCCACGCCCATTGGTTGAATCACACCATTTTTTGTTTAATCACGTAGACTGCATGAGATGCACAAAATTACAGCACTCTCGCTAACAAAATGCGGTGCCACGTCCATTGGTCTGATCCCGCCCATTTTTGGAGCAATCACGTAGACTGTCATCAGATACATATAAACAAAACTGCAGCACTCTCGATAATAAATTGTGCAAGATATCTCAATTTCAAAATTTGGTTTATATGGGCGGGGCCACGCCCATTGATCCGATACCGCCACTTTTTAGACCATTCACGTAGGCTATCACCCGATACATATGCACAAAATTAGAGCACTATCGCTAACAAATTGTGCATGGTATCTCAATATCAAAATTTTGCTTATATGGGCGGTGCCACGCCCATTGGTTCGATCCCGCTCATTTTTGGACCAATCACGTAGACTACCACCAGATATATATACACATAATTCCAGCACTCTCGCTAACAAATTGTGCAAAATATCTCAATTTAACAATTTGGCTTATATGGGCGGGGCCACTCCTATTGGTACGAACCCGCCCATTTTTGGACCAATCACGTAGATCGCCAACGGATATATATACACTAAATTCCAGGCCTCTCGATAAAAAATTGTGCAAGATATGACATTTTTAAAATTTAGCTGATATGGGCGGTGCCACGCCCATTGGTCCTATCCCGCCCATTTTTGGACCAATTACGTAGACTGCCACCAGATACATATACACAACATTGCAGCACTCTCGCTAGCAAATTGTGCAAGATATCTCAATTCAAAAATTTGAATAACATAGGCGGGGCCACGCCCAATGGTCCGATCCCGCCCATTTTTGAACCAATCACGTATACTACCAATAGATACATATACACAGAATTACAACACTCTCTTATGAATTGTGAAAGGTATCTAAATTTTAAAATTTGGCTTATATGGGCGGTGCCACGCCCATTTATAAACCAATCATGTAAACTGCAACCAGATACATATGCACAAAATTACAGCACTCTCGCTAACAAATTGTGCAAGTTAATTCAATTTCAAAATTTGGCTTATATGGGCGGGGCCACGCCCATTCGTCCGATTCAGCCCATTTTTGGACCAATCACGTAGACTACCACCAGAAACATATCCACAAAACTACAGCACTCTCGCTAACAAATTGTGCAACATAAGTCAATTTCAAAATTTGTCTTATGTGGGCGGTGCCACGCCCATTGGTCCGTTTCCGCCCATTTTTGGACCAATCACGTATACTACCACCAGATACGTATGCAAAAAATTACAGCACTCTCGCTAACAAATTGTGGAAAATATTTGAATTTTAAAATTTGCCTTATATGGGCGGGATCACGCCCATTGGTCCGATCCCACCCATTTTTGGATCAATTACGTAGAATGCCACCAGATACATATACACAACATTGCAGTACTCTCGCTAGCAAATTGTTCAAGATATCGAAATTTCAAAATTTGGTCTATATGGGCGGGGCCACGCCCATTGGGCCGATCCCGTCAATTTTTGGGCCAATCACGTAGACTGTCACCAGATACATATACACTAAAATACAGAACTCTCTCTAATAAATTGTGGAAAATATTTGAATTTCAAAATTTGCGTTATATTTGCCATTAGCCCATTTTTTTTAAAATTCACATAATCTGTCACTAAATGCATACACACAAAATTTCAGCACTCTAGCTAAAAAATTTTCTCAATATCAAAATTGGACCCATATGGGCGGGTCCACGCCCGCTTGATATATCGAAAATTCAAGTACCCTATTTTCAGCACCCCCTACACATGTACATTCTGTGAAAATTTCAAGATGATCGGTCTAGCGTTTAGACGTCTATACGGAACAAACAAACCCACCAAACAGACACTCTCTTTTATATATATAGACTAGCTGGACCCGGTCCACTTCGTTGCCCCAGATTGAGATTTCGGATCCCGTTCATTTTGGAACCAATCACGAATTCTGCCACCATATACATATACATAAAATAACAGCACTCTCGCTACAAATTGTGCAAGATATCTCAATTTCAAAATGTGGCTTACACGGGCGCGGCCACGCCCATTAGTCTTTGAACTAATCACGTAGACTGTCACCAGATACATATACACAGAATTACAACAGTATCTCTAACATATTGTGAAAAATATCTAAATTTCAAAATTTGGCTGATATTTGCGGTGCTACGCCCATTGGTCCGTTTCCGTCCATTCTTGGACCAATCACGTAGACTACCACCAGATACATACGCACAAAATTACAGTACTCTCGATAACAAATTGTGCAAGATAAGTCGATTTCAAAATTAGGCTTATATGGGCGGTGCCACGCCTATTTGTCCGATCCCGCCCACTTCTGGACCAATCACGTAGACTGCCACCAAATACATATGTACAACACTACAGCACTCTAGCTAACAAATTGTGCAAAATATCTCAATTTCAAAATTTGGCTTATATGGGCGGGGCCACGCCTGTTGGTCCGAACCCGCCCATTTTTGGACCAATCACGTAGATCGCCAACGGATATATATACACAAAATTCCAGGTCTCTCGCTGTCAAATTGTGCAAGATATCACATTTTCAAAATTTGTTTTATATGGGCGGGGCCACGCCCGTTGGTCCGATTCCGCCCATTTTTGGACCAGTCACGTAGACTACCACCAGATACATATGCAAAAAATTACAGCACTCTCGATAACAAATTGTGCAAGATAAGACGATTTCAAAATTAGGCTTATATGGGCGGTGCCACGCCTATTTGTCCGATCCCGCCCACTTCTGGACCAATCACGTAGACTGCCACCAAATACATATGTACAACACTACAGCACTCTAGCTAACAAATTGTGCAAAATATCTCAATTTCAAAATTTGGCTTATATGGGCGGGGCCACGCCTATTTGTCCGAACCCGCCCATTTTTGGACCAATCACGTAGATCGCCAACGGAAGTATATATACACAAAATTCCAGGTCTATCGGTAACAAATTGTGCAAGATATCACATTTTTAATATTTGGCTTACATGGGCGGTGCCACGCCCATATAAACACTAAACTGCAGAACTCTCGTTAATAAATTGTGGAAAATATTTAAATTTTAAAATTTGGCTTATATGGACGGGGCCACGCCAATTAGTCTGATCCCTCCCATTTCCTAACCAATCACGTAGACTACCGCCAGATACATATACACAAAAGTACAGCGCTCACTTAAACAAATTGTGTAAGATATCCCAATTTCAAAATTTTTTGTGTAATCACGTAGACTGCGTGAGATGCACAAAATCACAGCACTCTCGCTAACAAATTGTGCATGATATCTCAATTTCAAAATTTGGTTTATATGGGCGTGGCCACGGCCATTGATCCGATTCCGACCCTTTTTGGACCAATAACGCAGACTACCACCAGACATCACTCTCGCTAACAATTGTGCAAGATGTGTCTCATTTTCAAAATTTCGCTTACATAGGCGGGGCCACGTCCATTGGTCTGATCCCGCCCTTTTATGGGCGAATCGCGTGGACTGTCATCAGATACATATGCCCAAAACTGCAGCACTCTCGATAATAAATTGTGCAAGATATTTCAAGACGTGGCCACGCCCATTGGTTCGATGCCGCCCATTTTTGGACCAATCACGTAGACTACCACCATATACATATACACAAAATGCCAGCACTCTCGCTAACAAATTGTGCAAAATATCTCAATTTCAAAATTTGGCTTATATGAGCGGGGCCACGCCTATTGGTCCGAACCCGCCCATTGTTGGACCAATCACGTAGATCGCCAACGGATATATATACACAAAATTCCAGGTCTCTCGCTGTCAAATTGTGCAAGATATCACATTTTTAAAATTTGGCTTATATGGGCGGTGCCACGCCCGGTGGTCCGATCCCGCAAATTTTTGGACCAATCACGTGGACTGTCACCAGATACATATGTACAACATTGCAGCACTCTCGCTAGCAAATTGTGCAAGATATCGAAATTTCAAAATTTGGTCTATGTGGGCGGGGCCACGCCCATTGAACCCATTGGTTCGATGCCGCCCATTTTTGGACCAATCACGTAGACTACCACCATATACATATGCACAAAATGCCAGCACTCTCGCTAACAAATTGTGCAAAATATCTCAATTTAACAATTTGGCTTATATGGGCGGGGCCACTCCTATTGGTACGAACCCGCCCATTTTTGGACCCATCACGTAGACTGTCACCAGATACATATATACAAACTTGAAGAACTCACGCTAACGAATTGTGGAAAATATTTCAATTTCAAAATTTGGCTTATATGGGCGGGGCCACGCCCATTGGTCCGATTCCGCCCATTTTTTGAAAATTCACATAATCTGACACTAAATGCATACACACAAAATTTCAGCACTATCGTTAAAAATTTTTCTCAACACCAAAATTTGACCCATATGGGCGAGTCCACGACCACTTGATATATCGAAAATTTAAGTAACCTATTTTCACCACGCCCCACACATGTACATTCTGTGAAAATTTCAAGAAGATCGGTCTAGCCGTTTAGACGTCTATACGGAACAAACAAACCCACAAACAGATACTCTCTTTTATATATATATATAGACTAGCTGGACCCGGTCCACTTCGTTGCCCCAGACTTCAGATTTCCGATTCCGTCAATTTTTGAACCAATTACGTAGACTGCCATCAGATGCATACATCAAATCGCTAACAAATTGTGCATGATATCTCAATTTCAAAATTTGGTTTATATGGGCGGGTTGATCTGATCCCGCCACTTTTTAGACCATTCATGTAGGCTATCATCAGATACATATGCACAAAATTACAGAACTGTCGCTAAAAAAATGTGTAAGACATCTCAATTTTAAAATTTAGTTTATATGGGCGGGGCCCCGGCCATTGATCCGATCCCGACCCTTTTTGGACCAATAACGTAGACTACAACCAGACATCACTTTCGCAAAAAAATTGTGCAAGATATGTGTCTCAATTTCAAAATTTGGCTTCTATAGGCGGGGCCACGTCCATTGGTCTGATCCCGCCCATTTTTGCGCGAATCGCTTAGACTGTCATCAGATACATGCGCCCAAAACTGCAGCACTCTCGATAATAAATTGTGCAAGATATTTATATTTAAAAATTTTGCTTATATAGACGTGGCCACGCCCATTGGTTCGATGCCGCTCATTTTTGGAGCAATCACGTTTACTACGAAATTACAGCACTCTCGGTAACAAATTGTTCAATATATCTCAATTTCAAAAGTTGGCTTATATGGGCGGGGCCACGCCCATTGTTCCGATGCCGCCCATTTTTGGACCAATCACGTAGACTGCCACCATATACATATACACAAAATTACAGCACTCTCGCTATCAAATTGTGCAAAATATATCAATTTCAAAATTTGGCTTATATGGGCGTGGCCACGCCTATTGGTCCGAACCCGCCCATTTTTGGACCAATCATCTAGATCGCCAACTGATATATATATATATATACAGAAAATTCCAGGTCTCTCGCTAACAACTTGTGCAAGATATCACATTTTTAAAATTTGGCTTATATGGGCGGGGCCTCGCCCATTGGTCCGATTCCGCCCATTTTTTTAAAATTCACATAATCTGACACTAAATGCGTACACACAAAATTTCAGCACTCTAGCTAAACATTTTTCTCAATACCAAAATTTGACCCATATGGGCGGGTCCACGCCCACTTGATATATCGAAAATTCAGATACCCTATTTTCAGCACCCCCTACACATGTACATTCTGTGAAAATTTCAAGATGATCGGTCAAGCCGTTTAGACGTATATACGGAACAAACATACAAACAAACAAACCCACAAACAGACACTCTCTTTTATATATATAGATAGATGTTATTAAGGTTTTCTCTTTGGGTTAAAATACTGTTTTCGCGATAACTCTTAGAAAGGAAGCAGATCCTATTTTGATCTCTTCATAGTCGAAATTCTGAACAAAACCTCATAAGTTGTTTTGGCGCCAATCTAGACCAACATTCTACCGCTTGTGGCAGGCTGTGAATAATGCTCTGACTTAAAAATTTAACAAAAATTGCCATAAACAGTCTTCCAAATACCGACATTTAATAGTTTCTTGTGTGGTGATTACGAATCTGCTATTTAATATAGAATCTGTCATATAGTTTTGGAGATATAGCGGTTTTGTACATTAAAATAAAATATATATTTTGCAAATTGTTGTTATTTATTGTTGGTCTGTGCTTTTGTTATTCAGTCAGAATTTATTTTTGGTTTGAGACCATATGTTCCAGTTACTTTCTGTCTATTGCAAAAAAGTAATAACAACAAATACAAAAATTGGTAGAGAGATTTAATTGCTTGGTAGAATTGACTGCAGTTTCGATAGACACCACTCTATCATCTTCAGAATTCAGTAGCAATAGTGTATGTCTTTAACTTAAATCAGCTGAAATACTTATGGAAGCAGTAAATTGAATTTAACAAGAACTGCTAACCAAATCCGTATTTTGCCGAACTAAGTCAACATACTAAAACTCTCATACCAATACATTTTTGTTTTTTGCTTGAGTTCGCATCGCGAACCACGAAAACAAATGTAGTTTTGTCAACGGCTAATGCCGACGTCATCGTACCTCATGTGTTTGTACGTGTTGTTGTTATTTATTGTTGGTCTGTGCTTTTGTTATATTTTAAAACCGCCATATCTCAAAAACTGTATGACAACATTTCGTGATCACGATATCAAAGTGATTTAAGATCAGCGATTTGAAAATTAATTTTTTCTCAAATTTGAAAATCATTAAAAAAATAAATTAACAAATTTGGTTTCGAGCATCTGTAATTGCATTCGAACCGGAAGCTTTTAGATCCCAAACTAAAAAAATAGTCGCTTCAACCAGTTCAGCATCCCCTATATCGTAATGGGATGAGCATTTGCCTCAAAAAAGTGACTAATGTACATACATACGTATGTATCTCTGTGCATGATAAATGATAAATGCTTAAAACATTTCCATAAACACACACGGGGCAAAATAGCCTTTTTTGATATGTTTGAATCGAAAGAAAATATATTTGGAACACAAATTTTTAAATATTATATATTTTCTAGCAAATAAATTTTATTTGAAAATCAACAAAATATATTTGAAACGCATATATTAATATATTACAACAAAATATATTTGCAAACAAAAATTCTCAAATAAAATATGTGTTTAAATACAAATATAATTATTGTTTAGGAATTTCTCTAAATATATTTTATTTAAAAAAAAATTCAAAACTTTTGTTGACTTTTTCGAATTCCAGATTAAATTTTTCCTTGGTTCCGGGTTTATCCTCCCAGCATTAGCTTCTGTTCTTAATCATTAATGTTAATACAATTTATGAGTATTCTATCCAATATTATACGATTTCAATAATTATTTCACAAACATTAACAATTTATAAAAAAACTAACATTGAATTACTGAAAAATTTAACATAACTTAGGTATTTTCTGAATTCTTAAATGGAAATACATATTTATTTCGGAAATAATGGTCCCAAATAAAAATATATTGGGATATAAACAAAGATTTGTTTAGAACAACATCTTCCCAAATATATAATTTTGGTGTGTATCAAATACTATGTATTTGGAGTGTACCATAAACATATATATGTTTCCAGCCGAATATGTTTGGGACAATATACTACAGAAGCGATTTTTTTTTCAGCGTGCCTACACAAACTAGCAAAGGCCACTTTTAATAAATTGTTTATCGAAACCGAAAGCAGGATATGGAGGAGGATATATTGGGCAAATAAGTAAGGAAAAAAAATTAATAAAAATTTCCATGAACATGTAAAAATTCGAATTGAAATAGCAAACATTTATCTTTGGAAATGGATTTGGTCACATAATGTAGTATCGATACATACACTTGATGATAAATACAACATGGCTTTAATTGAAGTAGAAAATGTAATTGATTTAAAGTCGTTGCATGACTTTAAGTGAAGTCCAATATGTAACTGATTTTAAATTGTTCCATGTCTTTAATTGAAGTTCATGATGATGATGATTTTAATGAAAATTTTCTTTGGTGCCAAATCAAAGCCAAAATCATCAAAAGTTAGGATAATTTCATTGATTCTCAGTACGACTTTTTTCAATGCAGTTAACTCCAGCCGACTTTAGTATCTGTTTTACGGTGCATAATATACGAGTATGATGGATTAATAAAGCAGTAACAGCAAACGTCCAACAAATGCTGTAGTAAATACAACAAGAAGCTCACTACAAAAATAAACATGTTGGCGCGCATACACGCTGAAAGAAATCGCTTATGTAGTTATTGTCTCATACATGTTCTGCTTGAAACATACATATGTTTGGGGTACACTCCAAATATATAATATTTGACAAACTCAAATATTATGTTTGGAAGGATGTTGTTCTAAACAAAAGTATATTTTCATCAAATATTTTTTTATTTGGAACTATATTTATATTTATATTAAAGGCAAGTTTCTGTTTTTCAGAAGTTGAAATTAAGTATTTTTAAAAATTGTATGTATGTAAACATTTGTTAAAATTTACATTTAATTATATCTTTCGTAACTGTAAATTGAAATGATGGATTGACAAAAAGTGATGAATTGGAATATTTATAAAATAAAAATTAGTGCTGTAAATCAAAAGCTAATGCTGCTTATGTCATTTTCAAGTATAAAGTAGAGGTATAACACTAAATCTAGGAAAAGTTTGAATTACAATTAGAAAATTCAGCATAGTTTTAACATTAGTTGTTAAATAAAATATATTTGGGAAGCTTCTTAACCCAAAACTTTGTTTGTGTGTAAAAACATATTTTATTTGTAAAAGTCAGTTTGCAAATATATTTTGTTCTAAAATATTAATATATGCGTTTCAAACAAAATTTCTTGATTTTCTAATAGCATTTATTTTTTTCACAAATATATATTATTTAAAAATTTTGGTTCCATATATATTTTCTTTCAATTCAAACATATCAATAATGATAATTTTCCGCCGTGTAGACACAGAATATGGTACGTAATTTGTATGTATATGGCTGCGTGATTGCCGCAGAAGCCACGCACTGCACTGCATCAGTTGAAATTAGTGTTTTTCATATTGTAATTCCACTTGACAGCTCGTATGTAGATATCCACTGAGTGAATGTACGACACACATGTCTCTGTCATAAAATCACTGATGGGACTTTACAACTAAGAAGGCTGCATTTGATGTTAATCTAACCTGCTTTGTGGCCCACAGCAATCTTTTATCATTCACAAGTTGTCTGTTTGTTTTTGTCTCTCCTTTAGCATTTTCTCTTGGCAGCATTATTGCCAACACCTTCATGATTAAGTAACAATTAGTATAAACGGGAAAAATCAACGCTATTGAAATGTTCAATTGGAAAAAAATTAGTTTGGAAAACAATTTTGAAATATTGAAAATAAAAAAAAAATTATTTGAAACTCATGTTAATATAGTACAACAAAGTATATTTGCGAACATATTTTCTCTACTAAAATAAGTTTTTACAGGAAAGCAATATTATTATTATCTACTTGGTTAAAAACGATTTTCAAAATATTTTTTACTTTCAGTTTTAATTTCTTGATTTGTTGTGAGTAAAAAGTGATTTTTTAAGATATTTCGGATTTTATTTAAAAGAACACATACAATTTAGAGAAATGTATGAAATCTTTATGTGAGTCGATAGAACGGTCTAAAACGTTGACCGCGGCTGCGCTCAAATGGTTCATACGCTGGGTCCAAATTTGGCATACTTTCCCTACCATGTTGGCCGGTATCTCACGAATAAATTCAATATTGGCTTCCAGTGCTTCAAACTTTGCGCGCAAATCCCTATAGACATGACCCTTACAAAAAATAATCTAAATGCGGCCAATTGACCGGCCCTAAACGTGAAGAAAACTGTTCATCGAACTCGCCTCACACCATCTTGTTGAAACCACATGTCAGGCAAGTCCAGCTATTCCAGTTTGGGCAAAAAAGTAAGTAATCATCGCACGGTAGCGCTCGCCATTCACAGTAACGTTCCTGCCTTCGTTGTCTTTGAAAAAGTATGGTCCAATTTGTTTTGCTGCACTAATTTGTAATTTATAAATATTCCAAAAAATCACTTGTTGTCATTCCATCAATGCAATTTATTGTTACCCAAGAGTGCACGATTTAAATTTTAATTTTACAATCATATACATAATTTCGGAAAAACTGAAAACTTACCTTTCAATTAAGACATCGATACATTGCTAAAATACTAAAATGCTAATTAATGTTGTTTCGGATTTGGTTCCAAATAAAAAAAAACAGTAAGAAAAGACAGAAAGTCGGTCGGTTCGACTATATAATATCCTACACCTTCTAACAATGCGCAACGGGGCATTAACAAAGTACTTAGCTCCACCTCCTCATCATGGATTATTCCAATGAGGAGTTGATGATGTTTCTCATAATAAACTAGATTGCGTTGATACCAAATCGGGATTAACATATTTATGGGGGATATATATAATTCATAATTAAATTTAAAATATTCTCCCTTAATATACTGTACTTAAAAAAATAAAAATTATGTCTTAAATATAAGGTTACGTTGAACTCAAACCTCTACGGCTATTTTGAGCCACCCTGTATATGGGAGGTTTATTTAAATCTGAACCAATTTTCGCCAAATTTGGCAGTTCATTAATGTAATAATAAACCTCTTTCGGTCGAATTTCGTACTGATCGGATATAAAATACAACTTCTACAGCGCTTTGATGCCACATTGGGAGAAACATATACATGAGGGCTATATCTAAATCTGAACCAATTTTCAGCAATTTCAATAAAGTAAGTCCTTAATCCAAATAAGATATACGTATCAAACTTCAGCACGATCAGGCAATAATTGCGGTTTGTACTTTGAACACAAGAATAGACGGACATACGACGGACGAACATAGCTAAACCGTCTCAGAAAGTGATTCTAATAATAAACAATGGGTCCATCTCATCTCCTTTTGGGTGTTACAAACAAATGTACAATGTCAAAATAAAATGTACCACAATATGGTTTAGGGATTAAATATTAATTATTCATAGTTTTGTTTAAAACTACATTCTCCCAAACATAGAATATTTGTGTGTCAAATCTAACTATACTTATATATGGGCAAAAAACACATCACAAGGCCGACATTTTATACCCTCCACTATAGGATGGGGAGTATATTCATTTTGTCACTCCGTTTGTAGCACCTCTAAATAATGATCTGAGCTCCCATAAAGTATATATAATCTTAATCGTCGTAAAATTATAAGTCAATTTAGCCATGTCCGTCCGTCTGTTGTAATCACGCTACAGTCCGTTAAACCAGGTTGGCCTCCATGTAATAAAAAAAATATTCCGCCTCCCGGATGCGAGGCGGAATATGATAGCTAACCTCGAATCATTTGCAAAAATTTTTTTTAATTTTTTTCCGAGCCCGTGGAATCGGCCCAAAATCGTGATTTTATCGTATCTTTTTTATTTGTAGCTCGATTGCGATACATCAGTGTGTTGATCTCGATATGAACTACATTTGCTTTATAGATGTCGCTGATGTACAAAGTCATTTTCCAATGAAGACTTCACTTACTGCAGTTGCTACCCCTAAAATTTAAAAATATTTTTCTACAGGATTAAAGCGCTTTAAAAACCATTAACATTTTACTTTGGGTGTGCGCACTTTTGTTCAAAACCAAAAAGTTATATAGTCATCAGAAAATGACATTGTGCATCGGCGACATCTATGCAATGTAGGCAATGTAGTACTCGACGAGACCAACTCATTGATGTATCTGATTTGACAATCGAGCTACAAACAAAAAATTCCGCGGGCTCGGAAAAAATTTAAACAAATGTTTTTGCAATTGTCTTCAGGTAAGCGTTAATATTCCGCCTCGCATTTGATAACGTTTTATATTCTACTAGCTGGCCCCGGTCCACTTCGTTGCTCCAGACTTCAGATTTCCGATTCCGTCCATTTTTGGATCAATCACGAATACCGCCATAAAATGCATATACATAAAATAACAGCACTCTCTCTAACAAATTTTTCGAGATATATTCCAAAAAATGGCTCATATGGGCAGGGTCACGCCATTTGGTACGATCCCGCTCATTTTTTAACAAATTACGTAGACTGCCATCAAATGCATATTCAAAAAATTACAGCACTCTCGCTACAAAATTGTGCAAGGTATGTGTCTCAATTTCGAAATTTGGCTTATATAGGCGGGGCCACGCCAATTAGTCTGATCCGTCCCATTTCCTGACCAATCACGTAGACTGCCACCAGATACATATACACAATATACAGCGCTCATTTAAACAAATTTTGCAAGATATCTCAAATTCAAAATTACGTTTATATGGGCGGGGCCACGCCCATTGGTTGAATCACACCCTTTTTTTGTTTAATCACGTAGACTGCATGAGATGCACAAAATTACAGCACTCTCGCTAACAAAATGCGGTGCCACGTCCATTGGTCTGATCCCGCCCATTTTTGGAGCAATCACGTAGACTGTCATCAGATACATATAAACAAAACTGCAGCACTCTCGATAATAAATTGTGCAAGATATCTCAATTTCAAAATTTGGTTTATATGGGCGGGGCCACACCCATTGATCCGATACCGCCACTTTTTAGACCATTCACGTAGGCTATCACCCGATACATATGCACAAAATTAGAGCACTATCGCTAACAAATTGTGCATGGTATCTCAATATCAATAAAGTAAGTCCTTAATCCAAATAAGATATACGTATCAAACTTCAGCACGATCAGGCAATAATTGCGGTTTGTACTTTGAACACAAGAATAGACGGACATACGACGGACGAACATAGCTAAACCGTCTCAGAAAGTGATTCTAATAATAAACAATGGGTCCATCTCATCTCATTTTGGGTGTTACAAACAAATGTACAATGTCAAAATAAAATGTACCACAATATGGTTTAGGGATTAAATATTAATTATTCATAGTTTTGTTTAAAACTACATTCTCCCAAACATAGAATATTTGTGTGTCAAATCTAACTATACTTATATATGGGCAAAAAACACATCACAAGGCCGACATTTTATACCCTCCACTATAGGATGGGGAGTATATTCATTTTGTCACTCCGTTTGTAGCACCTCTAAATAATGATCTGAGCTCCCATAAAGTATATATAATCTTAATCGTCGTAAAATTATAAGTCAATTTAGCCATGTCCGTCCGTCTGTTGTAATCACGCTACAGTCCGTTAAACCAGGTTGGCCTCCATGTAATAAAAAAAATATTCCGCCTCCCGGATGCGAGGCGGAATATGATAGCTAACCTCGAATCATTTGCAAAAATTTTTTTTAATTTTTTTCCGACCCCGTGGAATCGGCCCAAAATCGTGATTTTATCGTATTTTTTTTATTTGTAGCTCGATTGCGATACATCAGTGTGTTGATCTCGATATGAACTACATTTGCTTTATAGATGTCGCTGATGTACAAAGTCATTTTCCAATGAAGACTTCACTTACTGCAGTTGCTACCCCTAAAATTTAAAAATATTTTTCTACAGGATTAAAGCGCTTTAAAAACCATTAACATTTTACTTTGGGTGTGCGCCCTTTTGTTCAAAACCAAAAAGTTATATAGTCATCAGAAAATGACATTGTGCATCGGCGACATCTATGCAATGTAGGCAATGTAGTACTCGACGAGACCAACTCATTGATGTATCTGATTTGACAATCGAGCTACAAACAAAAAATTCCGCGGGCTCGGAAAAAATTTAAACAAATGTTTTTGCAATTGTCTTCAGGTAAGCGTTAATATTCCGCCTCGCATTTGATAACGTTTTATATTCTACTAGCTGGCCCCGGTCCACTTCGTTGCTCCAGACTTCAGATTTCCGATTCCGTCCATTTTTGGATCAATCACGAATACCGCCATAAAATGCATATACATAAAATAACAGCACTCTCTCTAACAAATTTTTCGAGATATATTCCAAAAAATGGCTCATATGGGCAGGGTCACGCCATTTGGTACGATCCCGCTCATTTTTTAACAAATTACGTAGACTGCCATCAAATGCATATTCAAAAAATTACAGCACTCTCGCTACAAAATTGTGCAAGGTATGTGTCTCAATTTCGAAATTTGGCTTATATAGGCGGGGCCACGCCAATTAGTCTGATCCGTCCCATTTCCTGACCAATCACGTAGACTGCCACCAGATACATATACACAATATACAGCGCTCATTTGAACAAATTTTGCAAGATATCTCAAATTCAAAATTACGTTTATATGGGCGGGGCCACGCCCATTGGTTGAATCACACCCTTTTTTTGTTTAATCACGTAGACTGCATGAGATGCACAAAATTACAGCACTCTCGCTAACAAAATGCGGTGCCACGTCCATTGGTCTGATCCCGCCCATTTTTGGAGCAATCACGTAGACTGTCATCAGATACATATAAACAAAACTGCAGCACTCTCGATAATAAATTGTGCAAGATATCTCAATTTCAAAATTTGGTTTATATGGGCGGGGCCACACCCATTGATCCGATACCGCCACTTTTTAGACCATTCACGTAGGCTATCACCCGATACATATGCACAAAATTAGAGCACTATCGCTAACAAATTGTGCATGGTATCTCAATATCAATAAAGTAAGTCCTTAATCCAAATAAGATATACGTATCAAACTTCAGCACGATCAGGCAATAATTGCGGTTTGTACTTTGAACACAAGAATAGACGGACATACGACGGACGAACATAGCTAAACCGTCTCAGAAAGTGATTCTAATAATAAACAATGGGTCCATCTCATCTCATTTTGGGTGTTACAAACAAATGTACAATGTCAAAATAAAATGTACCACAATATGGTTTAGGGATTAAATATTAATTATTCATAGTTTTGTTTAAAACTACATTCTCCCAAACATAGAATATTTGTGTGTCAAATCTAACTATACTTATATATGGGCAAAAAACACATCACAAGGCCGACATTTTATACCCTCCACTATAGGATGGGGAGTATATTCATTTTGTCACTCCGTTTGTAGCACCTCTAAATAATGATCTGAGCTCCCATAAAGTATATATAATCTTAATCGTCGTAAAATTATAAGTCAATTTAGCCATGTCCGTCCGTCTGTTGTAATCACGCTACAGTCCGTTAAACCAGGTTGGCCTCCATGTAATAAAAAAAATATTCCGCCTCCCGGATGCGAGGCGGAATATGATAGCTAACCTCGAATCATTTGCAAAAATTTTTTTTAATTTTTTTCCGACCCCGTGGAATCGGCCCAAAATCGTGATTTTATCGTATTTTTTTTATTTGTAGCTCGATTGCGATACATCAGTGTGTTGATCTCGATATGAACTACATTTGCTTTATAGATGTCGCTGATGTACAAAGTCATTTTCCAATGAAGACTTCACTTACTGCAGTTGCTACCCCTAAAATTTAAAAATATTTTTCTACAGGATTAAAGCGCTTTAAAAACCATTAACATTTTACTTTGGGTGTGCGCCCTTTTGTTCAAAACCAAAAAGTTATATAGTCATCAGAAAATGACATTGTGCATCGGCGACATCTATGCAATGTAGGCAATGTAGTACTCGACGAGACCAACTCATTGATGTATCTCATTTGACAATCGAGCTACAAACAAAAAATTCCGCGGGCTCGGAAAAAATTTAAACAAATGTTTTTGCAATTGTCTTCAGGTAAGCGTTAATATTCCGCCTCGCATTTGATAACGTTTTATATTCTACTAGCTGGCCCCGGTCCACTTCGTTGCTCCAGACTTCAGATTTCCGATTCCGTCCATTTTTGGATCAATCACGAATACCGCCATAAAATGCATATACATAAAATAACAGCACTCTCTCTAACAAATTTTTCGAGATATATTCCAAAAAATGGCTCATATGGGCAGGGTCACG
This sequence comes from Eudasyphora cyanicolor, assembly GCA_963930755.1. Lineage (NCBI taxonomy): Eukaryota > Metazoa > Arthropoda > Insecta > Diptera > Muscidae > Eudasyphora > Eudasyphora cyanicolor. The sequence continues at coordinate 102,362,199 of OZ005737.1, forward strand.
CCATTTGGTACGATCCCGCTCATTTTTTAACAAATTACGTAGACTGCCATCAAATGCATATTCAAAAAATTACAGCACTCTCGCTACAAAATTGTGCAAGATATGTGTCTCAATTTCGAAATTTGGCTTATATAGGCGGGGCCACGCCAATTAGTCTGATCCGTCCCATTTCCTGACCAATCACGTAGACTGCCACCAGATACATATACACAATATACAGCGCTCATTTAAACAAATTTTGCAAGATATCTCAAATTCAAAATTACGTTTATATGGGCGGGGCCACGCCCATTGGTTGAATCACACCCTTTTTTTGTTTAATCACGTAGACTGCATGAGATGCACAAAATTACAGCACTCTCGCTAACAAAATGCGGTGCCACGTCCATTGGTCTGATCCCGCCCATCTTTGGAGCAATCACGTAGACTGTCATCAGATACATATAAACAAAACTGCAGCACTCTCGATAATAAATTGTGCAAGATATCTCAATTTCAAAATTTGGTTTATATGGGCGGGGCCACACCCATTGATCCGATACCGCCACTTTTTAGACCATTCACGTAGGCTATCACCCGATACATATGCACAAAATTAGAGCACTATCGCTAACAAATTGTGCATGGTATCTCAATATCAAAATTTTGCTTATATGGGCGGTGCCACGCCCATTGGTTCGATCCCGCTCATTTTTGGACCAATCACGTAGACTACCACCAGATATATATACACATAATTCCAGCACTCTCGCTAACAAATTGTGCAAAATATCTCAATTTAACAATTTGGCTTATATGGGCGGGGCCACTCCTATTGGTACGAACCCGCCCATTTTTGGACCAATCACGTAGATCGCCAACGGATATATATACACAAAATTCCAGGTCTCTCGCTAAAAAATTGTGCAAGATATGACATTTTTCAAATTTAGCTGATATGGGCGGTGCCACGCCCATTGGTCCTATCCCGCCCATTTTTGGACCAATTACGTAGAATGCCACCAGATACATATACACAACATTGCAGCACTCTCGCTAGCAAATTGTGCAAGATATCTCAATACAAAAATTTGACTTATATGGGCGGGGCCACGCCCAATGGTCCGATCCCGCCCATTTTTGAACCAATCACGTATACTACCAATAGATACATATACACAGAATTACAACACTCTCTTATGAATTGTGAAAAGTATCTAAATTTCAAAATTTGGCTTATATGGGCGGTGCTACGCCCATTTGTCCGTTTCCGCCCATTTAAAAACCAATCATGTAAACTGCAACCAGATACATATGCACAAAATTACAGCACTCTCGCTAACAAATTGTGCAAGTTAATTCAATTTCAAAATTTGGCTTATATGGGCGGGGCCACGCCCATTCGTCCGATTCAGCCCATTTTTGGACCAATCACGTAGACTACCACCAGATACATATCCACAAAACTACAGCACTCTCGCTAACAAATTGTGGAAAATATTTGAATTTCAAAACTTGCCTTATATGGGCGGGGTCGCGCCCATTGGTCCGATCCCACCCATTTTTGAACCAATTACGTAGAATGCCACCAGATACATATACACAACATTGCAGTACTCTCGCTAGCAAATTGTTCAAGATATCGAAATTTCAAAATTTGGTCTATGTGGGCGGGGCCACGCCCATTGGGCCGATTCTGCCCATTTTTTTTGGAAAATTCACATAATCTGTCACATAATATGCAAAAAATTACAGCACTCTCGATAACAAATTGTGCAAGATAAGTCGATTTCAAAATTAGGCTTATATGGGCGATGCCACGCCTATTTGTCCGATCCCGCCCACTTCTGGACCAATCACGTAGACTGCCACCAAATACATATGTACAACACTACAGCACTCTAGCTAACAAATTGTGCAAAATATCTCAATTTCAAAATTTGGCTTATATGGGCGGGGCCACGCCTATTGGTCCGAACCCGCCCATTTTTGGACCAATCACGTAGATCGCCAACGGAAATATATATACACAAAATTCCAGGTCTCTCGGTAAAAAATTGTGCAAGATATCACATTTTTAATATTTGGCTTACATGGGCGGTGCCACGCCCATATAAACACTAAACTACAGAACTCTCGCTAATAAATTGTGGAAAATATTTCAATTTTAAAATGTGGCTTATATGGACGGGGCCACGCCAATTAGTCTGATCCCTCCCATTTCCTGACCAATCACGTAGACTGCCGCCAGATACATATACACAAAAGTACAGCGCTCACTTAAACAAATTGTGCAAGATATCCCAATTTCAAAATTTTTTGTGTAATCACGTAGACTGCGTGAGATGCACAAAATCACAGCACTCTCGCTAACAAATTGTGCATGATATCTCAATTTCAAAATTTGGTTTATATGGGCGTGGCCACGGCCATTGATCCGATTCCGACCCTTTTTGGACCAATAACGTAGACTACCACCAGACATCACTCTCGCTAAAAATTGTGCAAGATGTGTCTCAATTTCAAAATTTCGCTTATATAGGAGGGGCCACGTCCATTGGTCTGATCCCGCCCTTTTATGGGCGAATCGCGTGGACTGTCATCAAATACATATGCCCAAAACTGCAGCACTCTCGATAATAAATTGTGCAAGATATTTCAAGACGTGGCCACGCCCATTGGTTCGATGCCGCTCATTTTTGGACCAATCACGTAGACTACCACCATATATATATACACGAAATTACAGAACTCTCGGTAACAAATTGTTCAACATATCTCAATTTCAAAATTTGGCTTATATGGGCGGGGCCACGCCCATTGTTCCGATCACCCCCATTTTTGGACCAATCACGTAGACTGCCACCATATACATATACACAAAATTCCAGCACTCTCGCTAACAAATTGTGCAAAATATCTCAATTTCAAAATTTGGCTTATATGAGCGGGGCCACGCCTATTGGTCCGAACCCGCCCATTTTTGGACCAATCACGTAGATCGCCAACGGATATATATACGCAAAATTCCAGGTCTCTCGCTGTCAAATTGTGCAAGATATCACATTTTTAAAATTTGGCTTATATGGGCGGTGCCACGCCCGGTGGTCCGATCCCGCCAATTTTTGGACCAATCACGTGGACTGTCACCAGATACATATGTACAACATTACAGCACTCTATCCAACAAATTGTGCAAGATATCAAATTTTTAAATGTAGCTTATATGGGCGGGGCCACGCCCATTGGTCCGATCCCGCCCATTTTTTGACCAATCAAGTAGTACTACCACCAGATACGTATGCACAAAATTACAGCATTCTCGCTAACAAAATGTGCAAGATATCTCAATTTCAAAATTTGGCCTATATGGGCGGGGTCACGCCCATTTGCCCGATCCCGCCCTTGTTTTTACCAATCGCGTAGAATGTCACCAGATACTTACACACAAAATTACAGAACTCTCGCTAATAAATTTTGGAAAATATTTCAATTTCAAAATTTGGGCTATATGGGCGGGGCCACGCCCATTGGTCCGATTCCGCCCATTTTTGGAAAATTCACATAATCTGCCACTAAATGCATTCACAAAAAATTTCAGCACTCTAGCAAAAAATTTTTCTCAATATCAAAATTGGACCCATATGGGCGGGTCCACGCCCACTTGATATATCGAAAATTCAAGTACCCTATTTTCAGCACCCCCTACTCATATACATTCTGTGAAAATTTCAAGATGATCGGTCTAGCCGTTTAGACGTCTATACGGAACAAACAAACAAACCCACAAACAGACAATCTCTTTTATATATATAGACTAGCTGAGCCCGGTGCGCTTCGCTGCCCATGTCAAAATTAGCGCTGTAGAAACTGTATTTTATATCCGATCAGTACGAAATTCGGCAGAAAGAGGTTTGTTATTACATGAAGGAATACTGCAAAATTCGGAGAAAATCGGTTCAGATTTAGATATAGCCCCCATATATATGTTACCCCCGATTTGAAATTCAAGCGCTGTAGAAACTGTATTTTATATCCGATCAGTAAGAAATTCGGCAGAAAGAGATTTCTTATTACATGAAGGAATACCGCAAAATTCGGAGAAAATCGGTTCAGATTTAGATATAGCCCCCATATATATGTTACCCCCAATTTGACATGTAAGCGCTGTAGATACTGTGTTTTATATCCGATCAGTACGAAATTCGACAGAAACAGGTTTCTATTTTACATGAATGAGTATTCAAGGAAAATCGATTCAGATTTATATATAACCTCCATATATATGTTCCTCCAGATTTGGTTACAAAGCGCTATAGAAGTTGTACTTTACTTCCGATCATTACAAAGTTCTCCAGAAAAATGTTTCTCAATTTAGGAACGAATATTGCTTAATTTAGCGATTATCGGTTCAAAATAAGATATACATACACACACACACACCACATTTACCAATTATTCCAAATTATTATCGCAATGACCCTAATCGGCCCCGCCCGACTTTCTGCCTTTCCTTACTGGTATTAGTGATAAATTCACTGAATGAAAAAATACCGAATTCAGTGGAAAGTCCAGAAAATAGAAATGTATACTTATAAAATTTCCAAATTCTTGTTTCATTGGTCATGCATCACATTATCATATTGCGATTGTATTGGAGTGAGCAGCTGTAATTATCGCATACCGAGCATTTATTTTCATGTATTTCCTATATAGTACTGGCAAGATATATCAAAATATGGGCTGTGCCACGCCCACTGGTCCTATTCCGCCCATTTGTAAGCCAATCACGTAGACTGCTACCAGATACATATACGCAAAATTTCAACACTCTCGCTAACAAAATGAGCAAGATAATTCAATTTCAAAATTTGGCTTATATGGGCAGTGGCACGCCCATTGGTCAGATCCCGCGAATTTTTGGACCAATCACGTGGACTGTCACCAGATACATATGTACAACATTACAGCACTCTAGATAAAAAATTGTGCAAGATATATCAATTTCGAAATTTGGCTTATAAGGGCGGAGCCACGCCCACTGGTCCGATCCCGCCCATTTTCTGACCAATCACGCAGACTGCCACCATATACATATACACAAAATTCCAGCACTCTCGCTAACATATTGTGCAAGATATATCAATTTCAAAATTTGGCTTATGTGGGCGGGGCCACGCGCATTGGTCCGCTCCCGCCCATTTTTGGAAAAATCACGTGGACTGCTACCAGATACATATACACAACATTGCAGCACTCTCGCTAGCAAATTGTGCAAGATATCGAAATTTCAAAATTTGGTCTATGTGGGCTGGGCCACGCCCATTGAGCCGATTTGGACCAATCACGCAGACTGCCACCATATACATATACACAAAATTCCAGGTCTCTCGGTATAAAATTGTGCAAGATATCACATTTTTAAAATTTGGCTTATATGGGCGGTGCCAGGCCCATTGGTCCGATCTCGCCCATATTTGGAAAAATCACGTGGACTGCTACCAGATACATATACACAACATTGCAGCACTCTCGCTGGCAAATTGTGCAAGATATCTCAATTTAAAAATTTGGTCTATGTGGGCGGGGCCACGCCCATTGAGCCGATCCCCCCATTTTTGGACCAATCACGGAGACTGTCACCAGATACATATAAACAAAACTGCAGCACTCTTGATAATAAATTGTGCAAGATATCGAAATTTCAAAATTTGGTCTATGTGGGCGGGGCCACGCCCATTGGGCCGATCCCGCCAATTTTTGGGCCAATCACGTAGACTGTCACCAGATACATATACACAACATTGCAGCACTCTCGCTAGCAAATTGTTCAAGATATCGAAATTTCAAAATTTGGTCTATGTTGGCGGGGCCACGCCCATTGGGCCGATCCCGCCAATTTTTGGACCAATCACGTAGACTGTCACCAGATACATATACACTCAAATACAGAACTCTCTCTAATAAATTGTAGAAAATATTTGAATTTCAAAATTTGGCTTATATGGGCGGGGCGACGCCCATTGGTCCGACTCCGCCCATTTTTGGAAAATTCACATTATCTGCCACTAAATGCATACACAAAAAATTTCAGCACTCTAGCTAAAAAATTTTCTTTATATCAAAATTGGACCCCTATGGACGGGTCCACGCCCACTTGATATATCGAAAATTCAAGTACCCTATTTTCAGCACCCCCTTCACATGTACATTCTGTGAAAATTTCAAGATGATCGGTCTAGCCGTTTAGACGTCTATACGGAACAAACAAACAAACCCACAAACAAACCCACAAACAGACACTCTCTTTTATATATATAGATAGATAGATAGATAGATTTTGGCAAGACTTCATCTCAATAAAATGTATACAAATAAAATTTTATTTTGTTGTAGTCCACGTGTAGATGTAAGGGTTTTCCAACAAGAGCTGTTATTTTGGTATTCAAAGAAAAATTCCATTTTTTTTAGATAAATGATCGAATGTTTATTTCATAATAAAGAGGAAGGTATGTCGTTAATAATGAAAAACACCATCAGCCAAAAGGCCACCACGACCACGCTTACAGGACCTTATCCTTTTCATGAAATTTTCCATAACCAAATCACAAAGTGGCTGCCCTATGTCCTCGATAGACTAACGAATTCTATCTTTGAGGTCTTGATTCGACGCTGGGCTGTTGGCGTAGACATTATCTTTCACGTGGCCCCAAAGAAAGAAGCCGCAAGGTGTTAAATCACAAGATCTCGGTGACCAATTGTGATCACCTCTTCGAGAGATAACACGGTCCGGAAACTTTTCCTGTAACAGAGCAATGGTTTCGTTGCTTGTGTGGCACGTAGCGCCGTCTTGTTGAAAGTAAACGTTGTCCAGATCAATACCATCCAACTCCGACCATAAAAAATCATTAATCATATCTCGATAGCGTAATCCATTCACCGTAACTGTTGATCCAACCTCATTTTCGAAAAAGTAAGGTCCAATGACCCCGCCGGACCATAAAGCTCACCAAACAGTCACACGTTGAGGATGGAGAGGCCTCTCAACAATAACTCTTGGGTTTTCCGAGCCCCAGATGCGACAATTTTGCTTGTTGACGTAGCCACCAAGGTGGAAATGGGCCTCATCAGTCAAGATGATTTTTCGATTATTTTCGAATTTTAATACATAATTTCAATGCGTTATTGAATCGTATATCGTTCCATTTTTAGTAATGGCGTAGTTTCTACTTTAAACCACAAATACCCGCTGGAGTTTGTCAGTCTCCTAACGGGTGCGTCCCCAGGTGGTGGATAGGGGGATGGATACACTGTTTCATCTAAACTGGGGATGCCTTAGGGAGGATGGATTTTCAATCCTTACTGAGGCGCCCCTTGGGGGATGGAGCAGTGTGTCCACCACCTTAGGGAATATTGCATTCCCCGCGGATCAAAACTGACTATGGGGATGTTTCCCCCAAAACAAAAAAACAATATGGAAAGTAAGAAAAGAGAGAATAAAGTTACGGTGCAGGGAGTAATAACCCCATTACCGGCGGCAAGTGTTGATGTGCTCCCTAGTCATGTGTCGTCGTTATCCAAGAATAGCGAGCCTAAAAAATTGTCAATGTCTCGTACAAGTGTGGCTGCCTTGGCACCTGTATTCGTAGTAACTGGAACAAGCGCAACTAACCCTCCTACAGGTGTGGGTGCCTTGACGCCTGCAGTCGCAGACAATGCAACAAGCGCGCATCTAGCCATTGGCAAAAATACGGAGAAGGAAAAGGAGGAGCCACGGGAGAGTATAAACTGGACCCAGCCTTCAAGTACAGGTAGGGAATACGATTCCGACCCAGCATTCAAGTACAGGTAGGGAATACGATTCCGACTCAAACGGATACGTTAACATTACTGTCTTAGCTAACTCCAAAGACGTCGAGGTCAGCAAGATGGTAGAAGAAGTCAACGCGTGCATGGCACAGCTCACGACAAAAAAAGAAAAAGCTACCAGGGGCACAAAGACGAAAGTTGAAGAAGATGAACCGAAACAGCAAACAGACCAAGGTGCAGGATGCTCCAAAGGAGCTATCTGAGACTCCATGAAAAAGGTAAGAAGCCACCATCTTATGCCAAAGTAGCGAGAAAGCAATATGGAGACGAGCTCTGCTACGCAGTGATCGATATCAACTGAGCATCTGGCAAAATCCCCACTGACCAACACAACAAAGTTGAAGACTTGGTAAATAATAAAATTGTGGAGCACGCCCTCAACACCGACGACGGGCCCCCAATTCAGATAATGAGCAGCGAGTTCAAAGGGGACACACTGAGGATGAATTTCGCGTCACCAGCATGTATATAGACACTGAAAGAGCTTGTGGATAGCATCCCCTCTCCATGGGAAGGCGCTAAGCTGAAACTGGTGAGGGTGAGGCCTAACATCTTTCTTACTGAAAACCATGGAACGTATAGTGGATACCATGATTAAAAGTATGATACCAAGAGAAATGCTAAAATTTAGACAACATGCCTATGTTAAAGGGCGATCAGTGGACACCGACCTACTCGAGGTAATACACAATATAGAAGAATCCTTCAATGGAAAGATGTATGCACTTGCGGTATGTATTACACCTCTGCAATGAATGTCTTGAATGGCCTTTCGAGACATTCAGTTGTTTATCAAATACTTACTGCCACACACTCTATTTTGACAAAACAAATGAATGAGTGAAGAGAACAGTAACCGCCAGACAGGCTTTAAAACAAATAAGTAACAAGACAATAGAGAAGTACACACATTCAATCACTGTACACCAAAACAAAAATACTCCATTTCATTGTACACTGCACTACAGTACACATTGTCATTGCAAAGAGAGACGCAACAACAAAGAGCGACGGACCACCTTAGAAATTTATTGATTTGAGGGGTTATTGATTTTGAGGTGTACATACTGAAGAAATAGAAAACAGCAGTGTACTCAGTGTTCCCAACTCTTCCGAGGCAAAAAGCACTACGGAACAACTATGCAGAAACCACTACAAAACCACTACCAACAAAGTATAAAAAACACCAAAAATCACTGTGAGAAAATAACAAAACCTTCCAAAAACGCTTACACAACAAATGAATTATTTTTTAAAACCACCAAAAAAATATTTTTGAATTCAATTTATTTATTAAACATTTAGATAATGTTTGTAACATTTTAGTTTAAAAACATAAATAACAACTTATATAACATAAACGTAACAGTCTTTTTTGTCTTCCATTCATAGGATTAAATTGTTAATATGACTTAGAATTGTTCTTGGCCAAATAAAATAGTATCATTTTCCTCTATCTCTTCTGGCCATAATAATGATTGTATATAAAATTTTGATTTCTTATATGTTTCATTAGAATTTATTTTTAAACATACATTATTGTGTATTTTATACTTAGAACAGCAAACATTTTGTAACTTTAACCCATACTTTATTTGTATTAAAGAATTTACTGTATTTAAAGACATTCGATTCCTTACTTTGTTTTTGAAGAAATTCATAACGCTAAATGTTCTTTCCACTTCCGCGTTAGAATATGGAAATGACAGAAGATTTATGACGAAATTCGATAACTTCCGAAATGGATACTGATTTCCGGAATCTTTAAAGTTATGAATTTCAATCCAAAACATATATGTTCGATCATGATTGTTCCACTTACAAAGCTTCATATTTTTAAGACATTTTTCAATTTCATCTAAATCGTTTTCATCGTCAACAAATTCTTTAATGAAATCTATGATATTTTGTTCTGTCATAGATAAAATATTTTCCACGCTAAAAAATGAAATTTTTTTTAACATTTCCATATTTTTAGGTAGTTTTAGTCTTATCTCATAAATAAGAGCCTTTGTAAAATTGACACAATCCGATTTAATTGATTTTTTATCTTCTTCAGAAATGTTGTTGTCTTGACAAGACTTTTCAAATTTGTATCCAAGATAACAATACTCATTTAGAACAAGATCTATGTCTCCTTCCATATAATCAAACTCAGTGTCGGGCAAAATTATACTGTTGGTTAAACTTTTTAAAAATCTGAGTAAATCTTTAAAAAGTTTTGTGTGATCGGCACTTTGAGATTCAAAAGCAAGATTTACCATCTGAACTTCTGATAAAACGGAAGCCAAATATGTTAAATAAACAGCATTTTTCGAATCATTGTACATACTTCTTAAGGCCGATGCTTCGAATGATTTATCATTTATAACAGTGAAATGTGTTTTAAGTTCTAACCACATGCCCAAAATTGATTTTATAGCTCTTTCAATCGAAAGCCATCTGGTTGGCGCAACCATTGGAATTTTTCTTGGCATATCATCGTCGCTGTTAAGTACTTTAAAAATTTTGATGTAGAGTTTTTTTCTGACTGCTGAGTTGGAAAACCAGTTGTAAGTTTCTTTGATCAAAAAGTTTAAACTCGATGGTAAAGCTTTATCTGATGCTGCACATACAGCTAATTGCAGAGAATGACAGACACATCTAATCAACACAAGATTTTTGAGATTATATTTGTGTTTAATTTTCTTGTATAGTCCATTGTTTACGCCCGTCATTGTTGCAGCGTTATCTGTTCCAACAGCCAAAAGATTTTGCATATCCAAATCAAATAATTTCAGCAGTCTCTCTAAAGCATCCAAAAGGTTTTCGGCTTTACCGCCATTTGTATTTATAAGGCCTAAAAAGGTCGTAACAAAATCTTGCTTATTTTCGCTATAATAACGCACGACCACACCCAAGAGTTTTTCTATGGAAATATCGGTCCCTCGGTTTGCCAAACACGACGAATTTATAGTTACGGCGGTCTTTTAGCAAATGAGCGATATCTCAATATTGAAAGTTAATTTCATTAAATGTACACGTTTCATTTTATGAACGTTTTCTAACAATAAAATATGTGGACATACACTTCGGCAATTTACTCTAACTAGATAGTTTAAACGATACCTTCATCCAAAATAAGGCTAAATTTTGCACCATTTATATCAGCCAAAAGATTTTCAATAAAGTGTGGTGCTAACACATTTGTTATGATGCTGGCACATTTAGTGCGATGGAGCGTGAAATGTGCTGCTTTGCTATCCGCAAATGCATTATTGCAAATTTCTCCCAGATGATCCATGGAATAAAACGGGCTATGTACTGCAGTGTAAAGGGCCAACATGGCCTGGCTAGCTTGTTGCTCAGTTGGTGTTGTGTTGAACGAAATTTCTTTTTGTATAAATCTGTTGTCATTAAAAGGTTTTGTTGTTCTTTGGTGTTTCGCAGTTTTCGTGTGTCGAATGAGATCCGTATACCTCGCATTTAATTCACACTTGCAGTTGATGCAAAGTACTTTTGTTTCATCTTTCAACCGTTTTATCCATTTCATCAGCAAAGGGTCCGCTTCCCACGCCTTTCTATACTTCTGAACTCGGATGTCCATCTGGATGCAAAATTTTGTTTTAATTTTCTACTCACAATAACAATTAAGTAAAATATTTACCACACAAAACTGCAAAAATTGGGAAAAACTAAGAAAACAATCAAGATAATATATTTTCTGTATTTCTCCACTTGTATGGGTACCAACAATCACATTGAAATAGAAAACAAATAATAATCGCACAGTTGCAAATAAGGGCATAAATCACATAAAAACATATGGAGAAACCTAAATTAAAGCGACATCGTTTTTACATTCTATGTGCTCTAAAAGAGTTCGACGATACGTAGCGTAAAATACATGAATTTTTCAATATCGCCCTCACTTTTCATTCGTCGTCGATGTATGCAAAAAATCACTAAAACCACTACGAAAAATTGTTAAAAACACTACCGTAGTGGTTTTTCTGAAAAATCACTACTTTTACGAAACAGTGGTATTTGGAGATCAAAAATCACCACAAGTAGCGGAAAAATCACCAAGTTGGCATCGCTGAGTGTACTTGCTTCATTTTACTCATCGTTTGACGAATTGAAACGAGTATAAAAAATACAACAACCGAACGAGCAGAGTACACGACTAGATTGTAAACATCAAACAATGTGAAGTGTTTGTCGTTTTTTTTTTTCGATCATTCTATGGTAGTGTCAATCGAGTAAAAATACAATGTTTCAGTGTGCAGTGAAGTAGTGTACACTACTGTAGACGAAGAGATGAATGTCTTGATGCAGAGGTTTAGTATGTATTGACATTGAAGGGGCTTTCGATAATGTACGGACCGACACACTCATCCAAGCCTTAGACCAGTTTCAGGTGGACCGGGCTCTCCGAGACTGGATAAGCCAAATGCTAAGGAATAGATGGACAAATTGTGGGTCCCACGACATAAAAAGAAGAGACAGAGTAGCACAGGGAACACCACAGGGCGGTATATTATCACCACTCCTGTGGGTCACTACTATAAATAGTCTCCTAAGGATACTAACGGATGAAGGACTTAAACCAGTCTGTTACGCAGACGACGTTATAATACTTCTGAGGGGGAAGAATCCTAATCAACTTTGTAGAAGGGCCGAAACGGCTCTAAAAATTGCATATGACTGGGCTCGACCGAGAGGTCAAAATGTAAACCCAAAAAAAACAGAGATATGTCTGTTCCCAAGGAAAACGAAGATTGGTCAATATGATGACCCCATTTTCCTAAACAAAACAATTCCAGTATCCAACAGGGTTAAATACTTAGGTGTTATCCTAGACAGGAAACTAAATTGGAAGTGCCACATGAAATAACAAGCAAACAAAGCTCACATATGCTGGGCACTATGTAGAAGAGCCATTGGCTCAAAATGGGACCTTAATCCAAGTATGACACACTGGCTCTACAAGAGCGTAATCAGACCTATTTTAACTTACGCATCAATAGTGTGCTGGACATCAATGAAAAAGAAGTGCAACGAATGTGTTGTCTCGGCGTAAGCGGGGCAATGAGGACCACATCCAGTAGGGCATTGGAGACGATCTTGAATATCCAACCAATAGAAATACAGATTAGATATGAAGCAGCCCTCACGGCGACGAGACTCAAAGTAATGGGCGAATGGATCGAAAGCGATCACATGTCATATTAACAAAAGATTGCTGAAGTAGTGACGGTGGATTTATGTAACTGACATAGCATCAGTATCCGAAAGAATACCTGAAAAATCAATAGTTGCTGAGTGTGAGACCATGATTCCAGACAGACAATATTGGATTGAAGGAACCGTAGTGCAGACAACATCTGGAATTTGCTGTTATACAGATGGATCGAAACTAGGGGAGAGAACGGGGCTATGACTTTATATCGAGGAACCGGAAACCGAACTCTTATTCCGTCTGCCAGACCATAACACAGTCCTGCAGGCGGAAGTCCGAGCAATTACAGAATGTGTGAGTTGGCTTGGCGCTAACACGAGACCAACAAGTGTGAATATATTCACAGATAGCCAAATGGCTATCAGGGCAAAAACGTCTAGAACGGTGAAGTCGAGGACAGTTTTAGATTGTAAAATGGCGATTAACGCCTACTCCGAACACGGCACTACATGCATCATATGGGTGCCTGGTCATTGCGGAGTAAGGGGTAACGAGAAAGCAAATGCCTTGGCATCTAGAGCCAGAGACTTGCAAGACCTTGCTGAGATTGAGCAAGGTAGAAACCAGTAAGATCATAACAATATATCCCGCTTCTTAGGAAATGATACTATACCAGACTTGACCCAACTTAGGGGCGTGGACTGGAAAAAGATTAAGGACTATGTCGATAGTACCGAGTTCCTAAAATAACTTTCCAAGGTCCATTCATTAACAATTAGAGCGCACAACAGGCCGAATGCTGGCTTATGTGTATGTCCAAGGACATGAGGCGGAATTTCACCGCCTGCTCTTCTCAACCTAACCTAATCTAAACCATAAATACCACATATTTCAGGTGATGAGTTTGGCTAAAGGATTTTCAGCCTAAAAATTGCAGCGTTCGTTTTTTTAATAATTTACTTAAACAAAAAGGATCGTTTCATGACTTGCTCCATATATAAAGATTTTTCCAGTAATAACCAGTAAGGAAAGACTGATAGTCGGGCGGGGCCGACTATATAATACCCTATCCCTCCCTAACAATGCGAAAATGGGCATTGCGATAATAATTTGGAGATATTGATTTTTTTTTTCAGTGTATAAAGTACTTAGCTCCACCAACGATAAGCTTAAAATGCGCAGTGTTATTTCATAGATCATGAATCGGAAGGAACAAATTGATGGGGCTATACTCAATCTAAACAGATTTTCATCAACTTGGAACAAAAACTTCATTTCTGCCAAATAATATAAAGATCGGACGCAAAATACAGTTTCAATAGCGATTAAATACTAAATAGGCTGGAACATAGTATATATGTGGCTATATCTAAATCTGAACCGATTATCCCCAATTTAAGCAGTATTAGTTCCTAAATTAAGAAACTTTTTTCTGTCAAATGTTGCAATATCGAAATTAAAGTAAAACTTCTGAAGCGCTTTGAAACTAAATCGGAGGAACTTATATATGGGGGCTTTATCTAAATCTGAGCCGATTTTCCCCGAATTCAGCAGTGTTAATTCATGTAATAAGAAACCTCTTTCTGATGAATATCGTACTGATCGTATAAAAAATTCAGTTTCTACAGCGCTTATGTGTAACATATATATAGGGACTATATCTAAATCTGAACCGATTTCCCCCGAATTTGGCAAAGTTCTCACATGTAATAAGAAAACTCTCTCCGCCGCATTTTGTACTGGTCGGATATAAAATACGGTTTCTACAGCGCCTATGTACTTGTCAAAACGGGTGAAACATATATATGGGGGCTATATCTAAATCTAAACGGGTTTTCTCCGAATTTGGCAGTGTTCATTCATGTAATAAGAAAACTCTCTCTGCCGAATCCCAATGTTCCGATATAAAATACGGTTTCTACAGCGCTTATATGTCATATCGGAGGTAAATATATATGGGGGCTATATGTAAATCTGAACCGATTTTGACCAATAGGAATCGTCCTTGGGCCAAAAAAGAGCACTGTGCTAAACTTCATCACAATCAGAACATAAATACGACTTGCACTTTGATTACAACGAGACGGACAGATGGACATGGTTAAATCCCTATAGAAGTTGTACTTTACTTCCAATCATTACAAAATTTGACAGAAATAAGTTTCTTAATTTAAGAACGAAAACTGCTTAATTTGGGGATAATGGGTTTAGATTTAGATATAGTCACATATAAATGTTCCTATGTTTAGTTTTCGAAACGCTATTAAAACTGTATTTTACGTCCGCTCTATATATAATTTGGCAGAAATAAAGTTTTTGATTGAAGTTGATGAAAATCTGTTTAGATTATGTACAGTCCCATCTATTTGTTCCTTTCTATGAAAGAATACTGCTCATTTTAAGGTTATAGTTTTAAATCTAGTTTATTAGCAATACCAATTTTCGCATTGTTAGGGAGGTGTATGGTTGATTTTATATTCGGATTTAGAACATCATAATCCTTTGTGATCGGGTCCGGTATCTGCTCGCTACCAGTGCGATGTCGTTTTTGTTGAAAAAATTTTTTTTGTCGTTCTGTTATATCTGGCTATAGAATGCCACCATTAAATTTTATTAATCGTGTTTCTGGTCCACATCCTAAAATAAACTCACTTTATAATAAGAAAGAAATTATAAAAAAAATTAGTCGGTTTGACTTTGAAAATTTCTACAACTTATGTTGGTGTCGTCATCCCATTACTAAAATTCATATTGTTATAGTAAACAAAATGGGCTTCACTTTTGCAGTTTAATGATATAGAATCCCATCCGCGGAACATACTTAAAATCGCCTGTAAAACATAAGTTGCTAGAAAAATATAATATAAAATAATATAAATATTTGCAAACAATTGTCAATGTACATTTTCGGCACACCTTCCCACATTCCGATAGTACTTCTGCAACCCTTCTAAGTTTTGACGCGATCGGAATGAATTTGAATAAAAGTGGGCCTTTTGACGTGTTTTTCCCCACATTTGAAAGAGTGTCTATTTGTGGCTTTGTTTGTTCGTTCCGTATAGACGACTAAACGGCTGGACCGATCTTCATGACATTTCCGCAGAATGTACATGGGTGGGGGTGGTAAAAATAGGGTACTTGAATTTTCGATATATCAAGTGGGCGTGTACCCGCCCATATGAGCCAAGTTTTGATATTGAGAAAAATTTGTAGCTAGAGTGCTGAAATTTTGAGTGTATGCATTTAGTGGCAGTTTATGTGATTTGTTCAAAAATGGACGGAATCGGACCAATGGGCCCGCCCCTTTGATCTAATTTTTGAAAATTTATTATTTTTAACAATTTACTAGCTGGACCCGGTCCACTTCATTGGTCCAAATTTCAGTTTAGTGAAATAGGAACACATCATGTCGTAATTTTTTATAGGGTTACATATTGCTGTCAAATACTTACTTATACACACTGATAAATAACAAGTAAGAAAGTTCAGTCGGGTAAACCACCTTGAGTCCCAAAAAAATATTAGTAAATTTATTTATTTTTTTGTTTTAATTAAATTATTATTAATAAATTGCATTTAATAACTTTAAAGTATGTACTGCTATTAAAGTTAAAAGCAGATTACTTTTGGTGCAAAATGGTCCATTTATGTGGGAGGAATCAAAAGGGGCGTCCCAATAACGGTCACTTTTCTCTGAACTCTAGGTACTATAAAAGCATTACACTGTACAAAATTTCAAGTATTTATATGCACTGGTATGAAAGTTATAAGCTGTTAACTTTTACTACCAAATTTGAAGTCAATCGGTTACTCCTTTCGAGAGTTATCGTGCGCATCAGCCAGCAGACAGACGGACGGACATTGCTCATTCGACTTAAAATTACCCAAAACGGATATCCGCCGAGCATACTTAGGGTCTAAGGTCACTCCTTCGATGTGTTACACTTTTGGCTCGTAGCAAATGATATATATCCTCCTCTCTAAGGTGAGGGGATAAAAACACAAGTGGTGGTTAGGTTGTTGTAATAATCATAGGCAAGGTGCCTGTAGGTTTATTGTTGGTTTTGCTGCTAAGTTTAGTGTGTGGTAACGAATATTTACCCTCCCCTCTAAGGTGAGGGGATAACATTCGGCCATGCCGAATCTTATATACCCTCCACCATGGATAGCATGTGACCTCACGAAATAACTCAAACCTAAAGAAAATAACACCGAAAACAAAAAAATATAGTAGATGAGAACAGTAGGAATCACAACAAGTTAGATGCTATATATGGGAGCTATATCTAAATATGGACCGATATGGCCCATTTGCAATCCCAAACAACCTGCAACTATACGAAGTATTTGTACCAAATTTTATCAACCTAGCTCTATTATTGCGGACTGTAGCGTGATTACCACAGACGGACGGACGGACATGGCTAAATCGTCTTAGAATTTTACGACGATTAAGAATATATATACTTTATGGGGTCTCAGATCAATATTTAGAGGTGTTACAAACGGAGTGACAAAATGAATATACCCCCCATCCTATGGTGGAGGGTATAAAAACAGAAGTGGTGGTTAGGTTGTTATAATAATCATAGGCAAGGTGCCTGTAGGTTTATTGTTGGTTTTGCTGCTAAGTTTAGTGTGTGGTAACGAATATTTACCTTTTTTACAAATGTACAGCAAGATATACTTATTTGAGCCACGGTCCAAGGTGGAGAGAGGTGGCGGAGCAAGTGTCAAAGAACAAGAAAACGAATCATTACTCGTTAAAATCTGCAAAGCTAATAAATTGGCCAATATATGCACCGAAAGAAATCAATGACATAAACGAAATTCAAAGAAACATTCTAACTTAAAAATTTCGGCCACCCAGCAACATCAAGAAAATGTTGCTAATATAATTAACTATTTTTTTTTATTTATATATGTATGTTGTATGTGGGTCGTAAGGGATTTTAGGACAGGACCATCGAGGAGCCAGTGACGGGTCTTAAGAGACCGGGTGTGAGAGCTACAAGGACTCCCACAAAAGGACAGGACCATTAACGAGCCTCTGACGGGTCAGTAGGGACCACGAGTGAGGGCAATTAGGGATCCCGTCGCTGGAACAAATATACAGCTATAACTAATAATTAAATTAAAAAAATGTTTTATGTATTAACAGGACATAAAACATTTTATTAAGAAAGTTTGTAAGATACGCAAATTCAGCGATTTCTAATAATAATTCGAGTGATATCGATTTCTAATAATAGAATAAGCGATGTAAGATTTACATTAAAAAAACGAAATGCGAATTTCAAAGAGGTGCGAAGAAAAATACGAACGAAAGGCATAAGCTATGCTAATTTTTTATGAAAATGTACGAGCTTGTTAGGTAGGAAGAGTACCAGTAATTACACAACCAAATAAATTATTTTGAGCGAGCAACGATCCTGACGAATTTCGAAGATAACCTTCTAGAAGAATTTAAGGATATATGTCAGCTCCTATTAAAATATCTACCGGACGGGAATCAAACAAATTCGAATCAGCCAAACGAATATTGGGTAATTGAGCTTTGAGGTCCGCAAAGGAAGGTAGGATTCCCGAAATGGAAGGAAGGACTATGGCGGTTGTCTTCAATACAATTTTGGAATCAACGTAAGAGCTTATATTCAATTGATAATTTTTTCCAGAAGTGGCCGAAACTGCACCATTTATTCCAGAATTATTATTAGCGATTGTAGAACGAATCGGAATATTTAATCGATTTTGAAGACACTCCAAAATAAAAGAGCCCTCGGAAGCCGGGCCAATCAACGCCCTAGCAGAATACGAAATATTATAATGAACGATATTCACCATGGCTGTTCCCAATACAACAGCTATTTTCTGCGCGGCATGAAAATCTTGACGAGATACGAGGTACGTTCAAAACATATTGCGAATTTTTAATGTCCGCGGGCTACGTGTATTTGATTTTTGATATTTTTGTAGCGTTATGTTGGTACTCATGTCCAGAGAATGAAGCCGAGGCAAAAAAGTGCGGCGGCGGCTGCCATTGGAAATTATAGATCGGCGGCGGCGGCTTGATGGCTAAGCCGACATAAAATTGACATACGGCGGCTCTGTGATAATCATTTTTATATTTAAAATAGTAGTTGAAAAGTTAAGCTCTGGCATATATTCATAAATAATGGATGTTTTTAAGTTAAATGTAAGCTATTGTGAAGTGAAACAAGTAACAGCGTTAAGTTCGGCCATGCGGAATCGTATATACCCTCCAGCATGATTTACAGTCAATTCTATTACTGAAAGATTTTTGGATATGGAGCAAGTCATGGTACGATCTTTTTGTTTAAGCAATTTGTTGAAGAAACGAACGCTACAGAAATACAATCTCCAGTATAACGTACCAAGTAAACTTAGCATTCTTTACAATGGAGGTATTAATTTATTACAATTCTGTAATACTCCATTGTTTTTTTCCGAAAATATTCGTTTCTCTATGTGTACCTAATCTAATAATAAATAAAAAATCTTATTATTTCCTTTAAAAAATAAATAATTTTTATAATTATTTTCCTATTACTATAAATATTCTCATTTTTAAAACATGTGACAATAAACGAATCAAAACGAAAATCACTTTCCATATCGCCCCCCCAAGAAATAGGAATAGGGTATAATTTGTTTGTCGTTTCGAGAAAATCATATTTGAAGTTTTTGTGATATTGAAACTCTATATCGGGACGTTGGCTTTTATTAATGAACAATAGACCGTTTATAGCACATGATGCAAAAAGTGAAAGGTGCTGCGATCTTTGATTTCCGGACCGAAAAAGTTTCCATTTGGCCTACAAGACTTCCATAATTTTTTTTGTGCCGATCTGATAAACCTAGGGTCTGCCCAAAGTTCATTCAAAATTTAGAACACACTTTATAGGGGAAATATTTTTTTTATTCAAAAATCGTATGTTTAAATAAGTAAAACTACATTTCTTTGTATTATTAATTAATAAATAGTTTTTAAATATTAAGATCGGTGAAAAAAACAAAAAATACAATTAATTCAATATTATATTAGATCTGACTTGTTATGTGAGGGACATTTTCTACGATATTCGTCAATGCACTGTAATATAAATTGATTTTGTTCTTCGTCTTTCGTAAGTATTCTGTTGTAATCATTCATAAATTGTACACCGCGTTCAGCAGTGTCGTTAACAACAAAAAGATTACGACAAACATTGAGAGCATCTTGATAATCTTCGTTTACTTACCAAATGGATGGGTCATGCTTTAAAAATTCAGTACTCAATCCAAAAGCACCGACAAAATGTTTGGTTTTGTATGAGACGAAATCGCTCAAATTATTACACAGCAATAGTTTCGGGTCGGAGAATTTTCGATCGTTTTCCAGATTTACGACGGGTTCTGTTGATTGCAGATGCCTAACCATTTTCGTTTCTCTTCGAGTGAAACATCCGAATCGAAAAATGCCAAAGCCATTGATTCTGGGGCCAAATACCACAAATGATTTTTCCATTTCTTCAAAACAGCTTCAGACACATCTCGGTCGATTTCTGCGTATGCGATGGAGTCTTTCAACAAGTGTATATCTTGATTTGGTGCTCGTATGGCAGTTGTGCATGTAAACCGCGCTTTGACATACAGCCGCACGAGAAAAATACATATATTCCGTAGCCCACTGGACTCTCGTTTTGTCAATGCAAACTGCTCTCGAAATAGGTATATTTTTAAGGCATAAATGCCTTTTCCCATGAACCTTGCGTGGTATGTTGGTGCCGACACCACAAAGAAAGTGGTCGAGACTTACCCAAACGGCAGCAAAACGATTAAAAAAAAGCACTTCAGGACCACAAGTCGCCGCAGTTTAACCTCAAACACATGTTTCAATACTATCTCCATCATGTGATGAGAACATGGGAACTTGATTAATTTTCGATCTAATTTGTTCTGCAACAAAATGCACGATCCAGTGTTTTGACCTGTATTTGACGAGTGTATCATGAACGACTTTGGCCATATTTTCTCCAGTACCAGCCGGGATTTTGGGGGCGCCCAAAAATTTTGATGTGTAGATCGATTTATCACAACAGTGGTCAGAGGCGTCGCAGCATTATACATTACAGTTATCACATCATGAAATATCTGTCTGTTTGACGGCAGTTTGGCTCCAGATATTGTATATAATACATGCCCAACTGATTCTACGGTGCGATATTTATCACTGGATCTAGTAACAATTTTGGATGTGGTCGGTCTGGAGACAAATAAGAATATGACTAAAATTAAATTTTGTGCGAAGCTGTCCCTTTCTCAATTCACTTAGGTTGGAGGCAGAGCGCGTTCAAAGTTCTGCTTATGTTTTCTTATTTGACCAGTAGAAAAATGTCAGACTGATGCGAAAAATCAACTATCATGCAAATCCGTTTTTTTTTCATGCATGCACAAGCATGATCTATTTTTTATTGTGATTGCTCTTACGTCTACATATGTACATAGAGGCCATGTCGGTGTGCATGCATGCCCTGTCATGACGTAAAATTCAAATGAAAACTGCTGTAACTTGTTCGTTCCTCGGTCGATTTTGATTGTTTACGACTTGTAAGAAAGAAAATTTTATTCAAAGACCATTTAAAAACTTTTCATGCTAATAAAATATTTTTTAATTACTTGAACATGTGACATTTGATAAAAACCCAAATTTTGTTCATGTAAAGTGAGTTTTGTGTTTTCAAACAACTTTGGGCAGACCTTAGCGTTATCCAATCGGCACCAAATTTTTGTAGGTCAAATGGAAACTTTTTCGGCCCGGAAATCAGTACCGAAAAAATAATAAATGGTCTAATGAACAATCAATTTCAAAAACGCAATAACCCAATTTGTGGAAGTATAATTTCCCCAAATTTTTACTAGGTATAAGGTGGGTACTATGTTTTTTCGGCACGAAAAAATTTCGCAAAATGTTATTTCGAGTTGAAAAATGGAACGCTTTTTTACTAAAGTTGCATTGCAGCTTGGAAGTGTGTGTGTCAAAGTGTCACTTTTATATGTATGTATGTGTGCATATGCATGTGCATTTTTCTTTTTGCTAACATTCTTGAAAACAAACAAAAGATAAAATTCGAATCAATAAACAATTAATTGGAATAATGCCGACGTAGAAAATAGTTAATTTAAATGTCAGAAAGGAAATATTGTTGGAGATCATTGTGCTAATGTTATACATAAATTATTTATTTTGTGTTGTTGCGGTGGCGACGTTTGTGAGACATGAAAAGCCAGGGTAGTACAATGTTATAAATAACGAAATAATTTCCTACTGTTGTACGAATATAAATAAATAAAATGATGTTTTGATTAATCGAAAAATGTTTTATTATTATATTTAAGGATTTACATTATATTTGTTGACATTTATATTATACTTCCATCCATAAACGGAATATCTTCTTCCATCTTCTATGGCTGGCAAGAACTAACTATGTATGTTCTTTACAACCATTTCCAATCACAGGCTCTGTCCAATTCCATTGTCCTACTGCTTTAGTAGCGTTAGGCGTCCATAATGTTTCTCCTGGCTTTTGCAAACAATTGTTCTAAACATACAAACATAAATGTACATATCTAATTACAAGACAAATTCCACATTATTACATTTAGTTACACGTTCTTTCAGTGTTTTACACATTTTGTTTGATTTTGTACTGCAATCCAATTGGTTTATTCCATACACATAGTTATTTTTCCTATCATATCTTTTTCATTATTTCGGAAGATAATTTAATTTATTATTCTTTATTAGGAAATTGTATTTCTAATATTTCCAACAGTTGAGTTTCTTGCGGACAAAAATAAATATAAACAAATGTGACCGTGGCGGCATTAAATTTGTTGCGGCGTTCAATTTGTAACGGCGTTAAATTTGTGGTGGCGCAAAATGTTACTTTTTCGCGTTGAAATAAAAATAGTACCACAAACGAAAAAATTTCGCAGTTTTTTTCGCGACTTTGTTTTTATATGGGATTTCAACGCGAAAAATTAACATAGTACCACGCTATACATACAACCAATTGCGTATATACAACAAATTGCGTCGATTATTAAAATGCAATAAAAAATAATAGTGTTTATGTGTATACTCTATTCTTCTATTGAGGGGACGATATATCTGTTATATCGTTGTTTGCTTATAAATGTAAATTGAATCTATCCATATTTTAAAGTTTTTCTATGGAACGGCGGCTGTGTCTCAGCCGATTTTAGTCGCAAAGATCGGCGGCGGCTTCGGCTGGTGAAAAAGGTCGGCGGCGGCTCAGCTCGGCGGCTTCATACTCTGCTCATGTCCCTTACTTTTGCTGACAAGGTCGGCCATTTTGAATGTTTATTTAATTTTTGACAGTTTTTATGCTTGTATGTGTTTTAACTTGTCTTCGATTTTCATCTATTTCAGAAAATGGATCAAAGAATCTGCATCAAATTTTGTGTGAAAAACAAAATAAAGTGCGCTGACGCATTCCGAATGTTGACTGTGGCATATGGTGAAGCTACCTTGGACCAAAGCAACGTTTATCGGTGGTACAAAATGTTCTTAGAGGGCCGAGAAGATGCGAAGGATGAACAGCGTGCCGGACGCCCGAGCTCACAGTTTTCTTTGATTGCGAGTCGTGGCGCATTATGAGTTCTTGCCACAGGTAGTACGGTCAATAAAGAATATTACCTGCAAGTTATGCGCAAATTGCGCGAAGCAATACGCCAAAAACACACGGATTTGTGGAAGAACAATAACTGGCTTTTGGCGCGAATATTTGGCCAAAAACAACACAGTAATGGTGCCGCAGCCACCGTATTGCCCTGACCTAGCCTGTGACTGTGACTATTTTTTGTTCCCAAAACTGAACAGGCCCATGAAAGGATGAAGCTACGTCACGATTGAGGAGATAAAGACAAGACAAGATCACAAAAAATGATTATTTGAAGTGCTTCGAGGATTGGAAAAAACTTTTGGCAGAAGTGTATTATATCCGAGGGGAATTACTTTGAAGGGGACAAAATAGATATTCATGAATAAATAAATACTTTTTGAAAAAATACAAAATTCGCAAATTTTTTTGAACATACTGTGTACACCTCCAGCCTATGTGGATGGAGAGGAACAGAAGGTACATTCGCGTTCGGTGTGCCTACCACTCGAGTCAAATTACTGGAAGTTGTTTCGTCGCGATACAACAAAGAATGATGATTTCGATTATATTTCAGACAACAACGTCTGCTATCGCAATTTTTGATTTCGTGGCCTTTACGCAGGCAATTTACGCGTAAACGGTGGCGATAGGCTGTAGCGAATCGACCCGAAGGCGTTAAACTGGAAAATCGTGGGCACGAGTAAATTTTATGGTTTTGATCTGGGCCAGAACACAACCGCATGGAAAGAAACGAACAGATACCGAAGACCGCGTTAGTTGGAGCATGGTCCTTCTTACCGTTTGAACGCTTTGGAGATTCTTCTCCCCTCATACCATGGAGGCACATAAGCGTGCCTTTCAGTCAAGAAGGCATCCAAATCTTTCCATGATGAAAGAGACGACTTATCCTTCACACTTTGTCCCCATAACGTTTGCGTAAATTTAGGTAGCCGTTGGAGGCAAATAAGTACTAAAATCGGATCCCAATTATCAGTCGAAATCTCATAAATGGACATCGCCGATACACATCCATTTATTCAGCGCTGGATTCATTTCAATACCAAACTACACCATTTCCAAATGTAATTCAGAAAATATCAATTGAAATTCAGAAATTCCATTTGAAATTCAGAACTCGTCACTTGAAATTCAGATTTTCCATTTAATTTTCAGAATTCGTCAATTGAAAATCAGAATTTCCATTTGAAATTCAGAACTCGTCAATTGAAATTCAGATTTTCCATTTGAAATTCAGAAATCGTCAATTGAAATTCAGATTTTCCATTTGAAATTCAGAACTCGTCAATTGAAATTCAGATTTTCCATTTGAAATTCAGAACTCGTCAATTGAAATTCAGAACTCGACATTTGAAATTCAGAATTTTTCATTTGAAATTCGGAATTCTTCAGATATCAGATTTTTAGAACATTTTAATGTGAAATTAAGTATATAGGTTTGAAGTCATATACATACCAGAAAAAGCATGGCTGGTCGTGGATTGGGATTTGAGTGGTGCAAGTAATAATAAAAATTGACCAACGCAGGAAAGCTTTTCTCATCAATGGAATGGAATTGGAATGAATTGTCAGAATTACGGACAGTCTTTGACAATGGCTCATAGGAAAGCGGATGATTGGATGAGCTCTTTCCCGAGTCAGATTCAATTTAAAATCGTTATTTACTTCAGTCACATGCATTGTAAAATGTTCCTATACATAAATAATGTGAAATTAAAAATAACTATGGTTGACTTCAGATGGTTCTTAATTTTAAGTATTTCCCATATGTAAATTTTAAATAACTTAGGCCATAATAACGTAGGCCAAAAAAAAATAATGCTACTGCATCCGAGGATTTGACTAACCACCTACGAAACGTCATGCATAGGTTTATGTTGGATTTCAAGACGTTTTCTTTTTCACTTGACTATTCAAAATACCTTGCTTAACTTAAAAGGAACTCTTTGATCTTCAGCTCAACTCCACACTGAGAAAACCATGAAATTAAAAAAAAAATTTCTTGTTTCAAATAGAAATTCCGAATTTCAATAGTTTCTGAATTTCAAATGAAAAGTTCTGAATTTAAAATGAAAAATTCTGAATTTCAAATGTCGCGTTCTGAATTTCAAGTGTCGAGTTCTGAATTTCAACTGAAGAATTCTGAATTACAAATGGATATTCTGAATTTCAATTGACGAGTTCTGAATTTCAAATGGAAATTCTGATTTTCAATTGACGAATTCTGAAAATTAAATGGAAAATCTGAATTTCAATTGACGAGTTCTGAATTTCAAATGGAAAATCTGAATTTCAAGTGACGAGTTCTGAATTTCAAATGGAATTTCTGAATTTCAATTGACGAATTCTGAATTTAAAATGAGTTTTTCTGAACTACATTTGGAAATGGTGTAGTCTCGTTTTCCAGGATCGGAAGGGAAAACATAATTTTAATTTGATTGTGGACTAGGAGACGAAGATTGTCGTACGTATGACTTAACGCTTTCCTAGTAGAAATTTCGAGACAATCTCGCGAGCTTCTCCACTAGTCTTACCAACCAAATGACACAAGCGCTCGATGTCTTTTAAACGAGTGGTGTTAATATAGACTGTGGTAAACAAGTCTCGAAATGTTGGCCACGATAAGAAATCGCCCTCAAAAACGTCTATGTCACATGGCGGGAGCGAATGATCATGTACACTGTCGCTAGCTATTTGTTCACTTCCCATGCGCGAGTTCCTATTACAAGTTTCAAAACTTAATGCAGTCGGAGAATCGACTTGAGTACCGATTTCACGAGAAGTGTGTGTCGACATACTCATACGAATATTGTTCAACAACTCTGTATTATGTGAGTCTCCGAAAGTTTGCTGTACCAATGAATCAACCGAGCTACGATCAGTCAAATTGAGGGACAATTTCCGAGAGATATTTTTAAACTGTGCAAGTTTTCTATTGATAGCGGACAGACAATTCATATATGTTTGATGGGATGCATCATATTTACTGTCCACCGAGTCAATGTCCGCTTTCCCCACGTCTTTGGAAGAGGGCAAGTAATCAATACACTTTACGATCATTTATTGGGTGTCAGTCCACAGTTTTATCAACTTGGTACTGCGAACCTCAAGACAATATACATCTGGATCCTCATCTTTCATAAGACGGAAATACGTATCAAATTTTAATAGAGCATCCGAAGCTCTTACGAAAAAGTCAAAGGCAGTAAGAGACATTTTTGCGAAGCGTTCTTCCAAGGATAAACGCTAAAAAAATATCGAAAAGGGCCAAAATATAATTGAATATCGCTAAGTGGGAAGATTCCAAAAAATTAAATTCGGAAAACAACAATGGCTTATGGAAAAACTACAAATGAGATCAAACATATAATCAAAATTCCCAAATTATAAATAAACGACCAAAATCTAATAAGTTCTTCAAACAAATGCAAAGATAATTTCAAAAATTACGAAAATCTATCAAGATGTTGAGAAAATGTCCAAAAATATTCAATAAATTTCTCGCAGTGTACCGAAAACTCAAAATATTTTGATAAAATTCTTGCGACAATAACGAAATTTATCAGTAGTAGTACATTTGTACATTTAAATTGGCCGAATGTAGGGTACACGGTGTCGTATAAGAACGAAAATAATTTATGTGTAGTGTACCTCTATCACTATTTCAAAAAATATCACGATAAAAATATTTAATGTATTTTTCACTAAAAGCACGTTTTCCTAGAAACCACTGTAGCTATGAGATCGAACAAGCTCTATGCAACCTCATATGTAGTAGTTATGTTCGATAATGTTCGAAGCGCCACGTTCGAGCAATTTTGATTGAATGTACATATGTCTGTTGGTTAAACCAAGCCAAGCAAAGACGACATTAACAATGTAACGAGTGAAGGGAGTAGCAAGAGGAGAGGAAACAACACATAACAGATGAGACATTTGCTACAAATTTGCTGAAGATACCCTACACCTCAGATGAACAGAACACATAGTTTTATATACCGATATTCTGCACGAACAAGCAAAGGGGGGAAAACTTTAACCCCCCCTAAAATAAAATTCCGATGTGATATTTCAAAACGCCGATACACGTATATATTTTTTTGGTCTCCTCTACCAGAATTTGTTATTTTGAAAAAAGTTTGAAATTGTTGTACAGTGTAATTTAAAGCGAACAAATCAAACCGAAACGAAATATTAATGCTTTGTAAAGGGTGTCCCAAGAAGAGCGCAATTTTTTAATTACTGATGCAGCAATTGAATTGTTTCTCTGGCTGTATGACATGTGGCGCCGTCTTGTTGGAACCACATGCCCTCCACATTCATTTCTTCAATTCTAGGCAAGAAAAAACTGGTTATCATTTCACGATACCGAACACCATTGACTGTTTGCGCTTGACCTGCCTCAAAGGTCCAATGATTCCTCCAGCCCAAAAACCACACCACACAGTGACACGTTGAGGATGCATTTGCTTCTCGTGAATCACTCGAGGATTTTCCGCACCCCAAATGCGACAATTCTGCCTATTGACGAAGCCATCAAGATGAAAATGGGCCCCGTCACTGAAGATGATTTTATCGGCAAAATCAGCATTTTCATGTTGTCTCTCCAATACCCAATTAACGAACTCCCTTCTTACTAACCTCGTACCTTCTACTAACAAACAATAACAATTATTCAAATGTCAAACAATGACACTTCGAATGTTGCGAGATTTAAAAATTGCGTTCTTCTTGGGACACCCTTTATATGGAATAGTATTATTCCCGATTGATTTATAGCGCGATTGAGCAACGAAATGACGATGATGTGGACTGTACATTTTAACGAAAACGCGACAGGGTTTCGAAAGCCGACCAAAATCTTTAATTTTAAATAAATAAAAACACTCGCGACACTCACTAGTTTACTGAACGTACGTACCAATGCTTTTGTTGTATAATGACGGTTTGTTGATGAGTGGTTCGGCGACGACGATGATTTTGTTGATGAGTAAGGTTAGGTGTTCCTTAACAGAAAACAGCAAAAACCAATTCCACGACGATGTAGGGCAGCGGCAACTCAAATCCGGCTCGATACGACCAATGTTCACGCCGGCGGGGTGTAGTGGAGCAAAAGAGATTTTGCAACGAAAGAGAGAATAAGAATATAAATAAAACACGATTAGCTGCATATAATAATAATAGGCTTGGTGTGTGGTAACGAAGTTTACCTTAAATATATGTGTACAGCAAGATGTACTTATTCGAGCGACGGTCCAAGATGGAGAGAGGTGGCGGAGCAGCAAGTGTCAAAGAACAAGAAAACGAATCATTACTCGTTAAAATCTGCAAAGCTAATACTACATGGATGTAGCAATGAGGAGTAGGCAGATTTTAACGAGAATGAGTGACACATAAATTGGCCAATATATGCACCGAAAGAAATCAATGACATAAACGAAATTCAAAGAAACATTGTAACATAAACACATACCACATTTAAAGTCACTTGAGGAAATGGTTTTAAGTCGACTTAGCATGTTTTAAGAGAGATTGCATTTTTAACTTCTAAATATTCCAAATTATATTTAGTCTAAATTTGGTGTCTATCCGTTAACCCCATCAAAAGTTATTCACAAAACAGTACATGTCATTCGATTTCCATTACAAAGGAATTCCACACAAATTTAAAAAAATTATCAAACTTTGATCGCCTCTCCTGAAAAACTACCTTTTTGCACTTCATACCAAATTTCGCACACTTGGTGCAAAGGTTCTGTAGATACATACATCGTTTTCAAAAAAGGTCCATTGGTCCGATCCCGACAATTGTTGAAATAATCACGTGGAGTGCAACTAAATGAATATACACAAATTACAGCTCTCTTGCTAACAAATTGTGCAAGCTATCTCAATTTAAAAAATTGGCTCATATGGGCGGAGCCATGTCCATGGTCCCTATTCCGCCTATTTTTCGATGAATCATGTAGACTGCCTCAGAATAAATACACACAAAATTACAGCACTCTCGCTAATAAATTGTTCAAGATATCTTGATATCAAAATTAGGTTCATACGGGGGAGAACACTCCCATTGGCCTGATCCCTCCCAATTTTTTGACCAATCACATATACTGCCACCAAATACTCATATACTGCCACACCATATTACAGCAATCTCGCTAACAAATTGTGCAAGATATCTTAATTTCAAAGTTTGGTTTCTATGGGCGGGGCCACGCCTGTTGGTCCGAGACCGTCCATTTTTGGACCAGTCACGTAGATTGTCACTAGAAACATATGCATAAAATTATAGTACTCTCGCTAACAAATTGAGCAATATATCTCAATTTAAAAATTTAGTTTATATACACGGGCAAAAATCGTCTTTTTTTATATGTTCGAATTGAAAGAAAATATACTTGGAAACCATTTTTTTAAATATTATATATTTGTTAACAAATATATTTTATTTGAAAATCAAGAAATTTTGTTTGGAACGCATATATTAATATATTATAACATAATTTATTTGCAAACTGACTTTCACAAATAAAATATGTGTTTACACACAAACAAAGTTATTCTTTAAGAGGTTTTCCAAATATATTTTATTTAAAAAAGATTTTTAAAACTTTGCTGACTAATTCTAATTTTAGTTAGTTTTTCCTAGTTTTGTGTTAAACTTTATACCTAAAAATGTCTTTTAATTTTTAAATGTTCCAATTCATCACTTTTTGTCAATCCATCAATGCAGTTTATATTTACGAAAGATTATTCTCTTTAAGTTTTAATTAAATTTTACAAACATATAAAATTTATTAAAGAAATGTGATTTGATTAGACATCTCAAAAACAGAAAACTTGCCTTTAAATTAAGACATTGATACATTTCCAAAATACATAAATGCAAATAAATCTTTATTCCGGAAATTCCAGTTCCAAATAAAAAAATATAAGAAGGGGAACATATTTTTGTTTAGAGCAACATCCTCCCAAACATATAATATTTGTGTGTGTCAAATATTATATATTTGGAGTGTACCCTAAACATATGTATATTTCAAGCCGAATATGCTTGGGACAATATATTACAGAAGCGATTTTTTTCAGCGTGTAGGAGGGGCCAAGCCCATTGGTTCGACCCCGCCCATTTTTGGACCAATCATGTAGACTGCGACCAGATACACACAAAATTATAGCACTCTCGCAAGATAAATACATTTTTAAATTTAGGTTGTATGCACGGGGCAAAATCGCCTTTTTGATATGTTTGAATCGAAAGAAAATATATTTGGAACACAACTTTTTAAATATTATGTGTTTCTGAGCAAATAAATTTTACTTGAAAATCAATAAAATATATTTGCAACCCGTATATTAATATGTTACAACATATAATATTTGCAAACTAATTTTCTCAAATAAAATATGTCTTTGAATACAAACAAAATTATTGTTTAGGAATTTCTCCAAATATATTTTATTTATAAAAGATTTTCTAAACTTTTCTTGAATTTTTCGAATTTCAGTTTTAATTTTTTTTGGTTTCGAATTGATTCTCCCAGTTATGGTACCAAATGCAGCATTATCTTCTGTTTTAAATCAATCATCTAATATTTCTGAGTATTCCAAGCCATCATTAATTGTCAATCCTCCAAGAAATATATTTCGATCCAAGATTATACGATTTCAATTATTATTATTTATTATTTTTACGACATGAAAAAAAGTTAACACAATTTAGGTAGTTTCTGAATACTTAAATGCAAATGAATATTTGTTTCGGAAAAAATAGTTCACATGTTGGGATGTAAACAAAGATTTGTTTAGAACAACCCCTCCCCAAATATATAATTTTTGTGTGTACCAAATATGATATGTTTAGAGTGTACCCTAAACATATTTATGTTTCAAGCCGAATATGTTTGGGACAATATACTACAGAAGCGATTTTTTTTCAGCGTGTGGGCAAAGCTACTCCCATTGGTCCCATCCCGCCCATTTTTAGACTAATCATATAGACTTCGACCAGATATATAAACACAAAATTATAGCACTCTCGCTAACCAATTGTTCAAGATATCTCAATTTCAAAATGGGTCACGCTCATTGGTCCGATACCGCCCATTTTACGACCAATCACATAGACTGCCACCAAATGCATATACGCAATATTGCAGCAATAGCTAACAAATTGTTCAAGATATCTTGATTTTAAAATTTGGTATATACGGCCCATTGCCTGATCCTGCCCAATTGTGGACCAATCACATAGACTGGCACCAAATGCATATATACAATATTACAGAAATTTCGCTATTATAATGGGCAATGTATCGATACCTCCATTCTAAAACATGACAAGTAGGGAGATTGCATTTTTAATTTCTAATTTTTTTTCATTCATGTTTATTAATCCAAATCACAGTTTTATAATACACACTTAATAATTAACAGTAATGAAATTTTATCACGAAGATATTTCAGCAAGTGGGTTCTTAGGGATATCGTATAAATAATTGCATTACATTTTATACTTATTATAGGCAAAAAGGATATAAAAACCTATACGTGATTTATTAAAGGTACAAATATGGAGAGAAAGTTATTGTTTAAGATAAAAATTATGTGAGAATAATCTTTAATTAATACAACATTTTCTGTTTGAATAAATTACGGACTTTTCTTTATATTTAAGGAAGTAAATCTAGACTCTCGCGTATTTTACAATAGCGTGAGGTTGCAACTTTTTCAAAATAATTGTCATTTGATAGCTTAATATGGTCAAGAAATAGCAGGTATCCAGTTTCTTCGTGTAATTGTGAGGTGGGGAAACGCCAGGGCTTCTTGTGAACCATTTTCAGACACTTATTTTGAATCACTTGTAGTTTTTTCAGATGGGCATTGGCGGCACGGTACCAGATAGGCGATGCGTACGATAAAATGGGTCTAATAACACATTTATAAATAAGATTTTTGTTTTTTAAATTGAGAGTTGATCTTCGATTCAGGAAAGGCCATAAAGCTCTGAAAGCATTTATTGCTTTTTGGCAAGTAGATTCTATATGTTTTCGAAATAAGAGCTTCTTGTCTAGGATTACACCAAGATATGTAACATCATCAAAATTTCAAAAAAAAAAATTCCGAGAAAGTTAAGCTGTCGTCCTGGAACTCTCTTAGGGGATTTATTAAAGGGAAATATGATGGACTGCGTCTTATTACTGTTTATTTTTATTTTCCACTTATTGTAGTATTTGTAGCAGCTATTGAGGCTGTGCTCCATTTTTTCATAAGGGCTGATGTAAGCTTGCTGTATGAAATAAGTAGGTGGTCCGAAGTATATATCGAGTACAGAGTAGGTGATAATATTGATCCCTGAGGGAGTCCCGCACGAATAGTTTTAAAAGTTGACAAGTTAAGCAGACAGCAAACTCTCTATTTTCAAGAAAGTGCGAAATAATTTTACAAATATATTTAGGCATATCAGCTGACGCCATTTTATGCAGGAGTCCATTATGACAGACTGTGTCGAAAGAATATATAATTCTTGGAATGCCATCGAGTCCAGGAGCTTTTGAAGTTTTCAGTTGAGAAAGTGTCGAATAAATTTCTTGGGCAGTAGTGAAAACTGCCCCAGCAGTAGAGGAATTTTCAAATCTTAGGGAGTCAGCGGTATTATTAACTTCATGGTATATAGAGTGGGTGTAATTTAATGTGAGCTCGTGGGATTTATAAAATATATTTGCAAATAACTCCGCCTTTTCTGCATCAGTTGTGAATTTGGTATCGTCAACTTTAAGATGTGGAATAACCTTCCTACCTTTACATCGTAACGAACGACTAATTTTCCAGAAACGTTTGTCTCCAGGTATCATGTTCTCCAGGAGATTTGACCATTTGTTGTTCCTAATGCTGTTTATTTTCTTGTTTATGAATTTACTTAAAAATGCAAAGAACTGCTTGTATAGGTTATAATGAAAACTATTACAAGAACGAAGTTGTTTTCTCTTATACATTTTTCTTTGGCCGATTAGGTGTAAAACTTCGGGGGTAATGAATAGGATTTAGCAGTGTTGTGAACAGGCGTTGACAAATTTCGAGCTGCAAGTATGAGGTTAGTGAAGTTGTCAATTTCCTTGTCAATAGATAAGCAGGTGTTATAGCTTTCTACGGATAACTCAATTCTTCGTTCTATAAATTCTCGAAAAAGATTCCAATTTGTATGATTGTACCAAAATTTCTCAGTACTTTCATTTTGTAACCGAGCTGTTATTGAACAGATAATAGGTCGGTGGTCCGATTGAAGTTCGTAATGTAACGCTGTAACAGTCATTGGAAATGACAAATTGTTTATAATAATATCGACGGTTGAGGGGTTGCTGTGTTGGCGGTGAGGATATAAGGTGGGATTATTCGGGTAAAAAATGAAGAAATTACGTTGTTGTTGCAGATTGTTAAGGATATTCCCGGCTATGTTATTAGTTTGACAGTTCCAAGAAGAGTGTTTTGCATTAAGTTCGCCCAGTAAAATAAAGTCAGCATTGTCGGGAGTGAGCTTGATTATGTCATTGACGAAAGACTGATTAAATTTTGGAGAATATGCAGTGGTGACTATCACTTTTCTTTGATATATGGTAATCTCTATTGAAAGATTTTCAATGAGTCTAGTACTGGTAATAGGAAGGAGTCTGTGATGGATACCTTTACGAATAAGTAAAGCAACCCCACCTCCATTTGCATCTTCTCGGTCGTTGCGATATAGTGTGTAGTCGCAGAAAAAGGGTTTATGGTGAACTTTAAAAAATGTTTCATTTAGCCCTGCGACGTGTATATTTTTCTTTGTTAGAAGATTCTCAAATTGTTTAAGATGAGCGTATGAAGTAATGCCGTTGGCATTCCAATGTAACATATTAATAGTTTTCTCATTATTTAAATTCATAGGCATATTTAAGGAGAGACATTACTACTTGCATTTGTTGCACTTTCGAGGTACATCTGCTTAGGTCGTCGAGTGCTGTGGTAAATATATTAAATAATTCATCCATATTAAACAGGTTTGAACCGTCATTAGTTAATGCGCCAGCGTATGTTTGGTTGATGGTTTGGTGCTGTGCTGCATAGTGGTGGGGGAAGTTTGAAGGCACATGTGCATTGGTACGTCTGGGGTGTGCAGCCGCGGCCCTCTTGGGTTGACTAGTAGTAACTTTATGTCTAATTTCAAGATATTTTTGACGTAGTGGACATCTAATGTCATTTGCAGCGTGATCCGTTCATACCTCACCAGCTTGCTTGCAGTTAAAACACGTGAAAGCTGCTGGTTGTTTCTTATCCTTTGTGAATGGACATTCTGTGGTCAGGTGTGTCTTTGCGCAAGACATACATGCTGTTTTCCGGTTACAGTGGTCACCACAGTGGCCATCAGGCATTTGCAGCACTGCGTAGGCCTATCAGATGATTTGGACTTGTGCTTTTTCCATGTAATTATTACATTACAAACCGATGTAATATTTCTTAAATGGATTGGGCTAAATGATTTTCTCTCGAATTGTATTTTATAAACTGCGTCATCTATGCTGCTGTATTTAGTTCGTACCTCAGTAACTGAAACTGGAGAGAGGTTATATGTTTTAAGGTCCTCCATGATGTCCGCAGTATTTAAGCTGGGAAGACCGTATAAGAAAGTTGTGTATAACTTTTTAGCTTTGTCGTTATAAGTGTGGAACTCTATTAAACCTTCTTTTAAAGTTTTTATACAGAAATCATAATTTTCTTGAGATTGTGGAAAAATTTTAGTTCCAATTGAAGTTCGTTTAAAGATACAATCATTTCCTACTAGAACTTGTATTTCTTGTATTTTGTATCCCCCATATGTATGTTAACCCCGATTTGAAATTCAAGCGCAGTAGAAACTGTATTTTATATCCGATCACAGCGAAATTCGGCAGAACGAGGTTTCTTATTACTCACAGGAATACTGCCAAATTCGGAGAAAATCGGTTCAGATTTAGATATAGCCCCCATATACATGTTACCCCCGATTTGACATGTAAATGCTGTAGAAACTGTATTTTATATCCGATCAGTGCGAAATTCGGCAGAAAGAGGTTTCTTATTACATGAAGGATACTGCCAAATTCGGGGAAAATCGGTTCAGATTTAAACATAGTCCCAATATATTTGTTACACCCGATTTGACATGTAAGCACTGTAGAACCCGTATTTTATATCCGATCCGTACGAAATTCAACAGAGAGTGTTTTCTTATTACATGTATGAACGCTGCCAAATTCAGGGAAAATCGGTTCAGATTTAGATTTGACATGTAAGAGCTGTAGAAACAGAGTTTTATATCCGATCGGTACGAAATTCGGCAGTGAACACTGCCAAATTCTTATCGCAATGCACATTTTCGCATTGTTAGGGAGGTGTAGGGAATTATATAGTCATCCCCGCCCGTCTTTCTGTCTTTCCTTACTGGTTTTATTTTAACATTCTTGCTCGTATTGTGAAGGATTACCATTTTGTGAAGTGGCAAAAAAATCCCTCGATTTTAAAACTGTTTTACTGCAATATTTAAAAGGGGTGTTCTATAACTGCACAATTTGTTAATGAAATCAGAAATAGATTTTCTGATAAAACTGCAAACATTCTGATAGTACTAAAATCACATGTTTTCAACAAAAAATTAATTTAGTTTTTATACCTCCACTTTAGTGTGAAGAGGGAATATATATTTTGCTACGGGCCAAAAGTGTAACACATCGAAGGAGTGACATAAGACCCGAAGTAAGTTCGACGGAAATCCGTTTTGGGTCATTATCCCCTCACTTTAGAGAGGAGGGTATATCAGTCTTAGCACCTCCCACACAAATGGACCATTTTTCACCAAGAGTTAACCGCTTATAACTTCAACACCAGTGCTGACAAATATTTGAAATTTTGTACAGTGTAATGCTTTTATAGATCCTTAAAAAATTGTAAAAATTTGCACAGCGTAACGTTTTGAATGTACCTATAGCCCTGTGAAAAATGGT
This sequence comes from Eudasyphora cyanicolor, assembly GCA_963930755.1. Classification (NCBI taxonomy): domain Eukaryota; kingdom Metazoa; phylum Arthropoda; class Insecta; order Diptera; family Muscidae; genus Eudasyphora; species Eudasyphora cyanicolor. The sequence goes on from OZ005737.1 coordinate 102,398,933, forward strand.
CGAAATGGCCAAATCATACCAAAATTAAATAGGTCATAACGTTAATGTACCAGTGCACATTAATGCTTATAATTCGGCACAGTGCATTGTATCTAAATTATCTGCTATCATATCATTTTTGATTTGATTGAATTGGAAAAATTTATATATGCAACAGAAATTTTTGAATATTATATATTTCTGAACAAACACATTTTATTTGAAAATAAATAAAATGTACATATGCGCTCTAACATATGTTATTAGAACAAAATATATTTGCAAACTATTTGTCTCAAATAAACTATGTGTTTAAATACAAATAAAATCATTATTTAGGTATTTCTCCAAGTATATTTTATTCAAAAAAGTTTTTCATTACTTTGCTGACTTTTTCGAATTTTAGTTTTAATTTTGTTTTCGAAATATGACTTACAATTAAAAATTGCATTTGAATGTAATGCTACATCTTCTGCATCAAAGCACACATTTTAAATTTCTTAGTATTCCAAATCATCATTTGTTGCCAATCTTTCAAGTAATTTATTATTATCCAAGATTATACGATTTCAATTGCAAAGTAACTTTTAAAAACATTAAAAATTTCTTGAAAAATTTCTTGAAATTGCTGAAAAACGTAACACAATGAAGGTATCGATATATTTTCTGAATACTTAAATGCAAATAAATCACTTAAATGCAATAAAATAAACCAAAATTATATTAGAATGGAAAAAAAGATTTTTTTAAAACAAAATCTTCCCAAATATATATTTATTTCTGTGTAATAAATATTACATCTTTAGAGAGCACCCTAAACAAATGTATGTTTCAAGACGAACACGTTTGGGACAATATACTACTACATTTATTTCTGCATGTACTGTTCAGCGAAAAATACGTGTATTCGTAGACCCCTTCTGGTACCTCCCACACTATTTGACAGATTTTTTCATGTAGTATTCCATATTAAATTACTCGCGAAGTGAGGGTATACCTTAGTCGGCTCACCCGACTGAATCTTTCTTACTTTTTTTTTATTTGTTTATTTATTGACACAATTAAAAATTTTAGAACTGAAATAAACAATAGTTAACAATATATAACGTCCCGTATTCGATCACTCTAGTTGTATAATAATTATAATAACATGTGTTTTGATTTAGAAAAATAATAAATTTATTTACTTTTAAGTATATGTTCATTGATTTATGCAATGACAACATTTTACAAAAAACATTACATCTGGTTTTGGAGGTTATTAAAATTAAGGTCTTAAGGTAAAAGGAGTAAGAAAATCCAAAATCTTTTTAGATTTTATTTATGTGTAAGACAAAATTCTCTATCATTTACACTTGTGTCATATCTGAGATCAGCATTTGTTTCAGATGTACAATCAATCGCTTCCACAATTGCCCGCCTGTAATTATGCTAAAAGAGCGGAATACCATTTTCATTTTGTATTAAATTAATTTTGCCTACACTGAAAAAAAAGTGTACTGAAAATCATTGAAATCTTGTTAACTCTTAAGATTTTTCTTTGATTTGGCTCCAAAGACAAATACTATTAAAATAAGTACATCTTGTGCTACAATTGAAGTCATTAATCATCTTTAAATCAGAACAGCAAACGTCTTTGAAAGAACTACGCCTTATACTTCGATGAAAGACTTCACATTTTTAAAACAATTACGCCTTGTGCTTACATTGAATACATAAAATTACTTTAGATTAAGTACATTCTGTAATTAAACCAAACACCTTGTACTTTCCTTAACCAAAACAAAATAACCGAGCGTTAGAGCTAACGAAAGTTAAATTGTATATAATTTGACAGCTATAACCGGTAGTTAGCTCTTAAACCTACACGCGGCAAAATCGTCTTTTTTGATGTGTTTGAATCGAAAGGAAATATATTTGTAACACAAATTTTTAAATATTATATATTTTTGAGCAAGTACATTTTATTTGAAAATCAATAGAATATATTTGGAACGCTTATATTAATATATTACAACAAAATATATTTGCAAACTAAATTTCTCAAATAAAATATGTGTTTAAATACAAATAAAATTATTGTTTAGGAATTTATTCAAATATATTTTATTTAAAAAAATTTTATTTGCTGAATTTTTAGAATTTCAGTTTAAATTTTCCCTTAGTTTCGAATTGTACCTCCCAGTTACAATACCATATGCAGCATTAACTGCTGTTTAAACCAATCATTTCATTTCTGAGTCAGTATTCCAATCCTCCATGTAATTTATTTTGTTCTAAGATTATACGATTTCTATTATTATTTATTATTATTTTTACGAACACTAAAAATTTCTAAAAAAAAACTTTGAATTAGTAAAAAATTAACACAATTAACGTATTTTCTGAATTCTTTAGTGCTAATAAATATTTGTTTCGGATATACTTGTCCCAAAATAAAAACATATTGGGATGTAAACAAAGATTTGTTTAGAATAACATTTTCCCAAATATATATTTTTTGTGTGTACCCAATATTATATGTTTAGAGCGTACCCTAAACATATATATGTTTCAAGCCGAATATGTTTGAGACAATATACTACAGAAGCGATTTTTTTTTCAGCGTGTAGTTTATTTATTTATTGTTAATGGCCCTAAGAGTAAAATATTTTTATTTAATTATTTATTTACACGTTTGATTTTTTGATTTGATTTTGATAAACAGTTTATTCAGTATGCTGCATAGCATACCTACCTGACGATACCCTTAGCCATTGTGTTTAGTCTAGTTTTTCTTCATATTAGAGAGAATATTTTTTCTAATGAACAAATAAATGATATTTTGCAAAATTGTTCCTAGTTGAAATGCCTGTGTAACTCTTCGTCAATAACATCCTCTTTCGAAATTTTTTGCTGAAGATCACTTTTATTCCTCCAATTTACATAAACATACACCATCGGGACCTGGTACAAAGATATTTAAAAAAAGTAAGAAAGTTTCAGTCGGGTAAACCGACTAAGGTATGCCCTCACTTTGTGAGTAATGTAATATTGAATATTACTCGAATTATTCTGTCAATTTGTGTGGGAGGTACCAGAAGGGGTTTATCAACTACACCTATTTTTGCTGAACATTAGATACTTTAAATTCATTGCACTGTGCCGAATTATAAGCATTTATGTGCACTGGTAAAAACGTCATGAGGTATTAAATTGTGGTATAATTTGGGCATTTTGTGTGGGAGGTACAAAAAAGGGCGTGGCGATTACGCCCATTTTTCATAGGCTATAGACACTATAAAAACATTACACTGTACACAATTTCAAGTATTTTTATACACTGGTTTTAATGTTATAAGCTGTTAACTTTTGGTGCAAAAAGGTACCTTTGTGTGGGAGGTACCAAAAAGGGCGTGGCTACAACGCCAATTTTTCCCTTGTCTGTAGGCAATATAAAAGCATAATACTGTTCAAAATTTCAATTTTTTTATACACTGTTATTAATGTTATAAGCTGTTAACTTTTGGTGCAAAACGGTGCATTTGTGTGGGAGGTACCAAAAAGGACGTGGCAACTTCGCCCATTTTTCTCGAGTTTATAGCGACTAATAAGCAAATACTATGTGTGGAATTTCAGAAGATTCGAATAAGCAGTATAGCAGTTATTAAAGAATCAATTTTTCACAACATTTTAACCCTTTGTGGGGGAGGTACTAGAAGGAGTGGACCAATATGGCCCATCTTCGAACTTAGCCGGAGATAGAAAAAAATATTACCACATACCAAATTTGAAGTCAATCGGTTACTCCTTTCGAGAGTTATCGTGCGCACCAGCCAGCAGACAGACAGACAGGCAGACGGACGGACATTGCTCATTCGACTTAAAATGACCCAAAACGGGTTTCCTCCGAACATACTTGGGGTCTTAGGTCACTCCTTCGATGTGTTACACTTTTTTCCGTAGCAAATGATATATACCCTCGTCACACTAAAGTGAGAGTATAAATATAAATTAATATCAAATTTAAGTTCGAAATTTAACATTTAAACTACACGCTGAAAAAATATACTTCTGTAGTGTATTGTCCCAAACATATTCTGCTTGAAATATACAAATGTTGAGGGTTCACTCGAAATATATTATATTTGGCACACAGAAATATATATTTGGGAAGATTTTGTTCTAAACAAATCTTTGGCACTATTATTTATAAAACAAATATATATTTGCATTTAAGTATTCAGAGAATATATCTATACATTAATTATCAGACACGTTTTCAGAAATTTTAAATGTCCGTAAAACTCTTTTATATTTGAATGTTGCAAAATGATACATTGCTTGATGGGTTGATAACAAATGGTGATCTGGAATAAATAGAAATTAAAAATTAAGGGCCTTATGCATAAAAAGTTATGGGAGGTTTATTGAACTGATTTTAATGATTCAAAATATGCAGCCTTCAACAATTTTATTATGCAATATTTCCAAACGTATTCAATATTGCTCGAAATACGACGGTGTCCAAATCATTGTTCTTGTGATAGATTGTGATGGATATCGTCGTACTGATATTAGAGAGAGAAATATTCTAGGTATAAGTAATCTGAAATTATAAATTTGTGTTTTAAAAAATGTTGTGATGTCCATTATAACTGCAATATAACTTTACCATTTAAACGTAATTCGAATATATTTATGTATATTTGATAACGTCGTAAAATTTCTGAAAATTGCAATATCTGAAAACGATTAGCATTTATTTCAAAGTTGTAATGATCAAGATAATTTAAAAAACAATCATACCCCCAATTTCACAACCTCCGGTTAAAGCTAACTCAAAAGCTAAAAATTGTATACAATTTGACAGCTATAACTATAGGTTAGTCCTAACTGTAGGATAACCGGAGATTGTGGAATTGGCCGTTAGTGTAATAGAATATACCAAAAATAAAAAATTATAAAATGAACACACCGTCACCTGAAATTCAAAATGACGTAACCCACATCTTCATGCTTTTTCAGGAAATGCAAAAAAAAGTAAACTAATTTGAAATTTTTGGCTAGATTTATGGATTTTCAGACTATTAAAGCGAAATCAAATAATAATCTAGTGCAATTGTATTTATGCGTGCATTCTGAATAAAAATACAATTTTATGAATCTGTTCGCTTTTTGAATGACCTTGTTTGATGTTACGTCATTTCGAATTTCACTCATAAAATGGTCAATTTTAAATATTGAACTCTAAGATTGTTAAGGAATGTCTAGATTAGTCTAATAGACTATAATCTATCATAAAGTTAAATTTGATTTTTTTGATGTTACGTCATTTTGGATTTCAGATGACGATATGTAAATATTTCTTACTCATAAATTAAAACTTGTTCACATCAAAATTTCTGTATCACTTCGAAATTATACACTATGACATATCGTAGCAAAACATGCAAATATGATGTCCAGTTTCAAAAAGTTTTCAGGGGAAAACAAAATTTCTAACTGTTTCTAAATTATATAATTTTCTTTCTGCAAATACACGAATGTTCTTTGTTCCGCTTAAATATCAATAAATTTCAATTATAATCCTCATGTTTTTATACAGACGTCACATGTTTTGCATTTTTATGTGAACTTATCACAGTCAAATGGGAAAAATAAAATAATATCTTTTTCTAGATAATGTATTTTTAAATGTTCTGCCATTCTATAAAAATCTCAAATTTCATAAAATTGGATTTAGCAAATTTGCATGTTTAGCTAACGATTTTCTCTTTAATGCACAAAATAACTGTTTATTTATACCAGTAAGGAAAGGCAGAAAGTCGGGCGGGGCCGACTATATAATACCCTACACCTCCCTAACAATGCGATAAGGGTCATTGCCATAATAATTTGGAATAATTGGTAAATGGGTAGAGACATATTATCTAATTCTGAAACGATAATCGCTAAATTAAGCAATATTCGTTCCTAAATTGAGAAACATCTTTTTGGAAAATTTTAATGATCGGAAGTAAAATACAACTTTTATAGCGGTTTGATACCAAATCAGGAGGAACATATATATGGAGCTTTAATATAAATCTGAACCGATCTTCCATGAATACTAAAAGTCCTCCTCCTGTCGAATTTCGTACTGATCGGATATAAAATACAGTCTCTACAGCGCTTATATGTCAAATCGGGGGTAACATATATATGGGAGCTATATCTAAATCTGAACCGATTTTCTCCGAATTTGGCAGTATTCTTTCGAGTAATAAGAAACCTCTTTCCGCCGAATTTTGCACTGATCGGATATAAAATACAATTTCTACAGCGCTTACAGGTCAAATCGGGGGTAACATATGTATATATGGGTGTTATATCTAACTCTAAACCGAGTTTCTCCGAATTTGGCAGTATTCCTTCATGTAGAAAGAAACCTCTTTTTGCCGACTTTCGCACTGATCGGATATAAAATAACATTTTTACAGCGCTCACATGTCAAATCGGGGGTAACGTATATATGGGGGCTATATCTAATTCCGAACCGATTTTCTCCAAATTAGGCAGTATTCCTTCATGTAATAAGAAACCTCTTTCTGCCGAATTTCGCACTGATCGGATATAAAATACAGTTTTTACAGCGCTTACATGTCAAATCGGGGGTAACATATATATGGAGGCTATATCTAAATCTGAGCCGATTTTCTCCGAATTTAGCAGTATTCCTTCATGTAATAAGAAACCTCTCTTTGCCGAATTTCGCACTGATCGGATATAAAATAAAATTTTTACAGCGCTTACATGTCAAATCGGGGGTAACGTATATATGGGGGCTATATCTAAATCTGAACCGATTTTAACCAAATTCAATAGGGATCGTCTTTGGGCCAAAAAAAAGATATGTGCAAAGTTTCGTCGAGATCGGACCATAATTGCGACCTGTACTTTGATTACAAGAATACATGCACAGACAGACGGACAGACGGACATAGCTAAATCAACTCAGAAAGTGATTCTAAGTCGATCGGTATAATAAACGATGGGTCTATTTCTTCTCCTTTTGGGTGTTACAAACAAATGCACAAAGTTATAATACCCTGTACCACAGCGTGGTGTAGGGTATAAAAAACGACATTACACTACATACACACATTTACGGACTTCTGCATTGTTTTTGTTAAAGTAAAAAATTCGTAAGCGCAACGAAATTCCACTCTAAATGACCGAGACAGATTTTATGACTCTTTTTGTTATCAATTCGCGTAACTACATCGCACACACTCACATTTTTTAATGTACCCCTTTTTATCTCATCGTCGTATGAGCCACCAATCGAAATTTCCAGACAATTTATTTTTGACTATATGTGAAATATCATCGCCACTTACATTTTGTTAGATGGCACACACTGCCGACAAACTGCCGCCAAAATTGTTGCTAATAATGTAGAATCAAGGACAACCGCACACAACCTTTCTCTACAACCGCTCCACAAGAACTGATTTCAAAAATTCCAAACAATCTTCACAGTAACTCTCACTATTACTCTCAATTTTGCGAACAAAAAGAGTCTAAATTGTCCTCTCGCAGTTAAAAAATATCTCTTTACTTAAAAGATAAATAATTCTTAATTCAACGTTACCAAAAAACAGGACTGAAAATTAAAGTTATATTGTCTTTAAAAACATGACATGAGAATTTCTACAATTTTAAGGGCAAAATCTTACAAACTATTAAAATTTATACTTGAGCTAATGACAGCTGTACTACAATCAATTATTATTTCTTTAATTTTATTACGTAACGTTAAAGTCAACATGACATAGGGTTATGAACATCTTACCATAGAAGTAAGGAATTTTACTTTAAACGAATGAACATTTCTTTGAAATCAAGTAAATTTTCATAAATTGAAAGAAATACAAATACATATTAAATCCTTGATTTAAGGGCAAACTAGTTTTTAGTTTCAGGTCACTATTTTTTTCAGTGTATGTATAGGAAAGCCTCAGGAGGGTCCTACACTTTTGTATTGTTTCAGATATATATGGTGTCGAACGTGACCGTTGTAGAAATTCAAAGTGATAAAAGAGTCAGAATAAAACATATATTAGATTCATCTTTCATATAATCTTATACATAGTTAATAGTACTATTACTGGTGTTTTAGTCTTTGATTAGAAAATAAGGACAAAACAATGAGCGGTTCGAACGCGACAAAAAAAGAAGTAGTTTTCTTTAACAACATGAGATTCAGAATATATGTTAAGGATGAACATTTTAAAATGTTTAAAAAATAATAAAGTTTTTGAATCCTCTTAGTTTGATAAGAATATCTTAGGAAGTATTTTTAAAATTTAATTTTTAAGTTGGTTCGAACGTGAAAATTTTTCCATGACTATTTTTAAAAAAAAAATTCCACCATAGATCGCATATGAATAGTTTCGGGTACAAATAAATTAGAGTTGTGTAGTTCGTGAACGAACTAGTTCAAATGAACGGGTCACTTTACTGAACGGTACGAACTAGTTCACACAACTCGTTTATTTCAGCTCAGTAGTTTAACCCTGTCATTTCGTCCACTCTACTCATTTCGTTATCTCTTCTCCGATGTTATGTGTGTTTCCCATTTTATGTCATCATGAATGTAGGATTTTTCCTATACAAACGCGTTGGTACCTATAATCAAATCATTCCATTCATGTTCCAAACAGATTCCTTTAGTAGCGGCTGATTTGAACTGGTGATCTGAACTAAAGATATGATTAAGTAAAGGGAGCTGGTGAGTTAAAGAGCTGATGAGCTGAAGCGAGCTGGTGAACTAAATGAACGAACTAGTTCACTCAATTGAACTGAACTAAAAAGAGCGATCACTTAAAAGAACTAAAGTGCCCGACTCTAAAATAAACTCATTATACCAAATGTTAGTTTAGGTTTTTATGCCGTTATGAAGATCTAGAGGGGCCTTTGTATAAGGGCTATATAAAAACATGGACCTATGACTACCGTTGTTCGTGTGAAGAATTTCGGATATAAATAAAAACCAATTAAAAATGTTCAACCCGATCAGTTGACATTTGTGGTTTTATGGCGTTAAGAAGTCAAAGTGTCCATTTTTAATCCCAAGTTACCTGTAGCTATAGGAAGTATCTATACCAAATTTCAGTCATCTAGCTTAATATTACTATTACTGTAGCGTGATTACAACAGAAGAACGGAAGAATGGGCGGACGGACATGGGTAAATAGTCTTAGAAATTTACAGCGATTAAGAATATATATTAGGGCGGGTTGATTATTTTTTTTAAATCGTATAGCAAAAACGTAAACTACATAAAATTCTTAGAAAATTCTCCGAAGAAACCATGTATCTAAAATAAAATCCTAATCCGCGCCTCTCGACTTGAAAATTTATATGCCCGCTTTTGCCAAAAAATAAATGCTGGAAAAATAGCTTATTCCAAAAAGAAATCGAATTTTCTGAATAATATTGTTTAGTAAGGTAGTTCTTTTGCACTTTATATCTTTTCTACACTCACAATTTTTTTCATTAAAAAAAATATTCACCCAAGTAAAAATGTTTGTACATAATATAATTTTATTTTTAATATTTTTATAAGGAACATAGATAAACAAATTTTCTTTCATAATTTAATAAAAAAGATTGGAAATACAAAAAAATGGTTTTCAGTATTTATAAAATAACCTTCTTTTGTTTCGATAAACAATTCTTATTTTATAATGCAAATAAAAACGTGAAACGTGTTCTAACTGTTTTTTATATAGAACGCAAATTAGAGGAGATGCAAATTGGGGTTCAACTGCCTTTTTGAAATTTGAATATTTTGATTAGTCTCAAGACAAAACCTGTATTGCATAAACTATAATATAACAAGTAAGAAAGTTTCAGTCGGGTAAACCGAATAAGGTATCCCTGACTTTGTGAGTACTGTAATATGAAATCCACGAATTAATCTGTCAATTTGTATGGGAGTTACCAGAGGGGTTTAACAAATACTCATATTTTCCGCTAAACAGTAAACTTCAAACATATTGTACTGTATCGAATTGTAAGCGTTTATATGCACTGGTATATTAAAGTTATGATCTATTAAATTTTGGTATGATTTGGCCATTTTGTGTGGGAGGTACCAAAAGGGGCGTGGCAACTTCGCCCATTTTTCACAGGATTGTAGGTACTATGAAACCATTACACTTTACAAAATTTCAAGTCTTTTTGTGCATAGGTATTCAAGTTATAAGCTGTTAACTTTTGGAGCAAAATGGTCCATTTGTGTGGAAGGTATCAAAAGGGGCGAGGTAACTTCGGCAATTTTTCTTGAGGTGATAGTGACTAATAAAATAATATTATGTGTAGAATTTCAGACCATTCAAATAAGTAGTATAGAAGTTATAAAATAATCAATAATTCACTTAATATTAACACTCCAATGTCTTTTTCCAACTAAAATGGCAATACTAAATGAAGAAAATTGTAAACAATTATATGAAAAATATTCATCAATTTTGCCTGATAGTTCTTTTGAATTGTGGATTAGTGAAGTGAATCTTTGGAGAAGAAGAATTGAAGCGGAGAATGTCAGAAATTCCCTGGTGTGACATTGTTACTGAGTATCTTCCTGATTTTGATCTATATAATTTACGTGGAGTTTATTTGTTTGATGACGAATAACAACACATTGAGATTTACTTATTACTATATTTTATTTACATATGTATTTACAGAGTTACAAAATTAGTGTTTTGCAATATTAATGTACGTCTTTAGTGAGACTTTTATGATGTTGCTCGCGCTTTGATGAATTCGAGAATGATCCCCGCGCCCACTGGTCTGCGTCCTTTTACATTCCCGTTCCATCCCAGAATATTCCCCAACATCATCCCCACATTGTCATCCCAAAACGTCATCACCAATCAGCATTCGTCCAGAAACTTCGCTGCTCTCCCTTGAGTTAAATATGTCGCCATACTCAACTCGCTCTTACAAAGTCGAGAGAGCAAAGTTCTGGAGTTGGTTGGATAGTGGCATGTGCGCATCCACATCGTCATCTGTGCCGTCGTGTGTGTGCGTGGGCATCCACATAGTCATCTGCGTCGTCGTGTGTGTGCATCCACATTCCCCCTTCCCCATGCGCAGTCAGCGTCCGTGTCGTCATACAAATAGCAAACGCGATGCTTCCAGAAACGTCTTACGCAATATTGCGCACACGTGTCATCAGAAATGGCTTACGCAATAATGCGTACACGTGTCGTCATCTGTGCCGCTAGGTTTATAGAAACATCGCCCTGCTACGCGTAATTTCGTCATGTACATATTCGTCTATTAATAATCCATAACTGTCCGTCCGTCAAAAAGTTCCAACTGTCCGTCCGTCCGGAGACCAATTCATACATTTCGGCTATCCTGACAATGCATTCGCCCCGAATGCAGGGTTCCACTCTTTCATAAATTCCGCTACAGTATGAGATCGTGCTGGCCCCTCTATGTCACCAACCTTTTCTACTGTATACTTTCCGTGCCTTTTCTTTTCTATCACCTTATATGGACCGAAATACTTGGGTTTAAGTTTTAACCCAGAGCCATATTGTGTTCTTTTTGCTGCAACCAGATCGTTTATTTCGTAATCTTTCTCTTTCTGTCTATTCTTATTAAATGTTTTCCGGTTCTCTTCCTGAATTTTCGAAATGTTCTCAACTGCTTCCTGCCTTATCTCTTCTCTCTCTTGATTTAGTTCGATTATTACCTCCTCATCCAAAAGATCACTTATATTAAGATTCTCTTTGACACGCATATCCAGACCAGTCAATATTTTAAATGGTGAAAATTTCGTACTTCTTGGGGGTGTGTTATTTATTGTCCGCTGCACTGCTTCAACGTGTTTGTACCACAGTGTTGGATCTTGCTGGCAAAGTTTAGTCAACATTGGTATCACAATTCGATTAATTCGTTCCACCCGCCCATTCCCTCTGGGAAGTCCTGTGGTTATTAATAAATGCTGCATACCTTCGTCTTCGCAGTACTCTCTGAAAGCATTTGACGTGAATGCAGTTCCTCGATCAGATATTATTCTGCGTGGGTTACCAAAAATGGCTACCTGTTTCTTGAGTCTACCAATAACTTCATCAGCTCTAGTACTCCTCGTCGGATAGAGCCAAACAAATTTGGAGAAATCACTTTCCAAATGGGATTCAACAGTCCTTCCTTTTTCCCCATCTTTGCTTCAGATATCAGACATTGTATGCAACTCTTCACTATTTGCGTAACCTTTGTTGTCAAATTTGGAATGTAAAATTCTCGTTCGATTAATTCCTGAGTCAAATGATGCATGTCATAATCCTCTCCCGACATTTCATCAATTAATGAAGAACTATAAATTTGATAAAATTCGTTACCCGCCAAATTTCCACCAGCTTCGTTAGTCGCTCTAGTTGGATCTGTGAAAATTGCATTACCATTGCGTATCACCACTTCATACTTCTCAATAGTTTCAAGTCCTATGACCGCCTCCCAGCGGACATCAGCATCGCGAACAACGTGAAACTTAAGTCGGACATTTGTACCATCAACAATACAGTCTGCATAAAAGAATCCTAATGTCTCAAACCGGGCGCCAGCAACGCCATGCATCGTGTGTGGTTCTTTAACCAATCTAATATCGCCCATCTTACGATAAATGTCTTGTCTGATCAATGAAATACTGCAACCTGAGTCGAAAAGTGTCTGTATTGTGTATTGACAATCCGGCGTACCAAATTGTTTTGAACATGAGATTGGGCTTCCCGCGTACAATGTCCACAATTCCGTTCACTGCTGATGGTTCCCTCTTGGTATTTCTCAACTCGGATTTACATTCAAAAGAACGGTGTCTCAGTTAATTACACTTAAAACACTTATACTGGTTCGAACAGTCTTATGCCATGTGCGACTTTCCACCACATTTGAAACAGCGCTTCTCTTCCGCTTTTATTTATCATCTTATTCATCTTTGAATCTGGAATACCTTCAGTAAAGTACTCTATGCAGCTTTTCTCGTCCAAATTTATGGGCTTGCCAATTTCCATCAAAGCATAAACGTGAAGCGTTTCCGATACTTTCAAACGTCGGTTCCTTAGCAGTCTGTGAACTTCTGCTGTCGACAACTGCTCACCAACTTCCTTCAACAGCGCCGCCTTTAATGAAGCCCACACTATTGATTCCACTTTGGCTTCTTATGAACATCTGTGCAGCTCCACGCAATAACTGCTTCCCATACACATATTTTTGCAGTTCATTCCAGCCAACAATCTCTGCATTGTCCTGGAATTCCTTGGTCCACTGACTAACATTCGGTATACTTGTGCCGGTAAAACATTGAATGCAGTCTTCAACATCCTTCAGGGTATACAAACTTCTCTCCCTAGGTTGGGTTGATAAAGCAGTCTCCGCGACGTCACTACTATCGTCCTCCTCTTTGCCGTTCTTATCCATCAAGCCGAAATGATTCATTAGTCTCTGTCTCAGGTCGTCTTTCCATCCATCTGTCTCCAGTCCGAGTTCAATCAGTTTCCCCTTCAATTCATCCTTCTTCATCTTACCAAAAACATCGAGATCCATCTTAAAGTCTTTACAAAAATTTGTCTTAATTAAATATTCAAAATTATAAAAAAATATATGTATGTATATTCCAAAATAATAAAATGTCTCAGAAAAGTCAAATGAAAATTAAACAGAAATAAAGCTATTCTATATATGAAAATTTTTAAATAGAAAAAATAAAAAAGTTAAAAATTATACTTGTACTTAACATATGCCAATTTAAAATGCACCTTAGCGGGTTTCTTGGTCGTCCTTCTGGTTTCTTCTTCTATTAGTTGGAGACTTCGATCTTGTTGTTTTCATTCGTCTTCAATGTTCCACAGCGTACTTAATAACATCTCAAAAATTTTAGATCAGCTTTCACTTTTCAAGATAACACTTACGTGATTTCCTTCTTAGATGGGCCAAATATATTTGCATCTCTCAAGTTCGGTTCCTTTTTATACCCTCACTTTAGTGTGACGAGGGTATATATCATTTGCTACGGAAAAAAGTGTAACACTTCGAAGGAGTGACCTAAGACCCCAAGTATGTTCGGAGGAAATCCGTTTTGGGTCAATTTAAGTCGAATGAGCAATGTCCGTCCGTCTGTCTGCTGGCTGGTGCGCTCGATAACTCTCGAAAGGAGTAACCGATTGACCTCAAATTTGGTATGTGGTAATATTTTTTTCTATCTCCGGCTAAGTTCGAAGATGGGCCATATTGGTCCACTCCTTATAGTATCTCCCCCACAAAGGGTTAAAATGTTGTGAAATATTGATTCTTTAATAACTGCTATACTACTTATTAGAATCTTTTGAAATTCCACACATAGTATTAGCTTATTAGTCGCTATCAACTCGAGAAAAATGGGCGAAGTCTCCACGTCCCTTTTGGTACCTCCCACACAAATGCACCATTTTGCACCAAAAGTTAACAGCTTATAACATTAATAACAGTGTATAAAAATACTTGACATTTTGTACAGTATTATGCTTTTATATTGCCTACAGTCCAGGGAAAAATGGGTGTTGTTGCCACGCCCCTTTTGGTACCTCCCACACAAAGGTACCTTTTTGCACCAAAAGTTAACAGCTTATAACATTAAAACCAGTGTATAAAAATACTTGAAATTTTGTACAGTGTAATGTTTTTATAGTGTCTATAGCCCTGTGAAAAATGGGCGTTATTGCCACGCCCCTTTTTGACCTCCCACACAAAATGCCCAAATCATGCCACAATTTAATGTCTCATAACGTTTATAAATACCAGTGCACATAAACACTTTACACTTCTTTATTTATTTGAAATGTTCACTCTTTTTACCTTCAGCTTAGTTCATATTCTTCTTCATGTTTTCATCTTTAAACTTCTTAAAATTTCTTAAAACATCTTTGTCTTTGTTAATTTATGTTCACCTTAAAACTTCAATTAATGTTTTTGTTCATCTTCACATCCAAAAGCTCAGCTTGGCACATCCCGGTTGAGCCCCCAAAAATGTGGAGTTTATTTGTTTGATGACGAATAACAACACATTGCGATTTACTTATTACTATATTTTATTTACATATGTATTTACAGAGTTACAAAATTAGTGTTTTGCAATATTAATGTACGTCTTTAGTGAGACTTCTATGATGTTGCTCGCGCTTTTATGAATTCGAGAATGATCCCCGCGCCCACTGGCCTGCGCCCTTTTATATTCCCGTTCCATCACAGAATATACCCCAATATTGTCATCCCAAAACGTCATCACCAATCAGCATTCGTCCAGAAACTTCGCTCCTCTCCCTTGAGTTAAATATGTCACCATACTCAACTCGCTCTTACAAAGTCGAGAGAGCAAAGTTCTGGAGTCGTGCTGTGATTGGTTGGATAGTGGCATGTGCGCATCCACATCGTCATCTGCGCCGTCGTGTGTGTGTGCATCCACATCGTCATCTGCGTCGTCGTGTGTGTGCATCCATATTACCCCCTTCCCCATGCGCAGTCAGCGTCCGTGTCGTCATACAAATAGCAAACGCGATGCTTCCAGAATCGTCTTACGCATTATTGCGCACACGTGTCATCAGAAATGGCTTACGCAATAATGCGCACACGTGTCGTCATCTGTGCCGCTAGGTTTCTAGAAACATCGCCCTGCTACGCGTAATTTCGTCATGTACATATTCGTCTATTAATAATCCATAACTGTCCGTCCGTCAATAAGTTCCAACTGTCCGTCCGTCCGGAGACCAATTCCTTTATAACGACAATTCGCAAAGGGTGGTTTATGTAGATATACCTAAGTTTTACCTACTGACATTCAAGGAAATTAAATAATATTTTTAATAAAAAAATTATGGTTGATTTATCACCGTAACGGGTGTGACCTTAGGTTTTGATAAAATCTTGATCAGTCGCTTTCTTATTGCATACTGTAAAATTTGTGTATGTACTGCCATATACATATGTATATTATAGACTACATTCCAAATAATTTAAATTATTCCATTTGTAGTAAATATAATAAAATGTAAAGGGTGTGACATGCCAATGTAACGGGTGTGAAATAGTCTCAATCTGGAGTAGTAATAAGTAGAACGAAATATTTTCCAAGATTTATTAGTCAACATGCATCTATTAAACTAGTTTTTTTCTGCGAAAAACAAAATCGAAGTCGTTTTATTCACTTAATCATATTCCAATTGCCGACTTTCTCTATCACATAGAGTAAAAACTTGAAAATGCAAAACTGCCAAAAACAAGTTTGGACATATTAAACACGTATTCTCTTCTGTACGAGTATCAATGTTTAAGACAATTCTATTTTTTCATTTTCTACAAAGAATAATTTCCAAATTAGAATACACTGAGCGTCACGCTAAAACATTATAAACAGAACTTCTTTCAAAATAATGTTTAGGTCGGTTATTCTTGATTTTTGTTAGTTTTCCACCTATTTTCTAATATATATGGATATTCTTTAACTCCATTTGAGAAATATACTTATGCCTTTTATTCCAAAACCAATCAAAACCTTGTAACAATGAATATGCTGATTTAAATTTAAACCTTATGGACCTTCATCGTCCTCTTAATGATTGTCCCATACCATCCATTTATTTTTTCAATTTATACAGAAGTTTCTGCTTTCTATTATTTAGTTTCATACCTGAAATAAAATTAATAAATAGACAATATTTTTAAATCGATTAAAAATTATTTACAGTCTTTGCGTAACGGGTGTGACAAATCTTATAATGCAAATTCTAGCGGAAATATTGTAACGACACTGAAACATTTTTATTTACTTTATACTATATAACCTTATAACTTATACAAAAGATGATATATGCATATCTACATAAAATGTATTAAATTTAACTTTTCCTATATTTTCCGTATCGGGTATTACACTAAACTACACTTAAGGTTGTGTACTTTCTTGCAGTCAAAGACAAATTCAGAAAATAAAAAAATATGTCGCAAACATTTTTCATTTCAGTTCAACAGTAAAAGTAGTACATACAACAATTTTATAATAACCTGTAGAAACCCATTGGTAGGAAAAAAACTATTCCTAAATTTCATCAACTCTTCATGAATTTGTAAAATTCAATTGTTCGTGATGTCCCTTATGGTAATTTTTTTTGCAAAAATCTGATTTATTTATTTATATGTGATGGGGTCAGTTTATGTGGAATCACCCATATGTAATATAGATGCATTTCCAAACGTTCACAAAATATTGACAGTGATGATTTTAATCACTGTAAATATATGTATATACATTAAAAATGCCAACCACTGATTTTTAATAAAAAAAGTTGGGTATCATATGTGAAAACCCCCCCAAAACAAAATCATGCGCACTGCCTACGAACATAATTTCCAAAAATTGCCGTATATTAAAACAGAGGCAGTGATTGGTGAAAATTTTATCATGATTCCATATTGAAAGAATTGTCATATTAGTTGCAAGTCAAGCGGCGATGAATAAATAATACAATTTTATTTAATTACTGGTATTGAATACCTACTTTTTTGTTTTTTTTTTTAACAACAATACTTTCAGAAATGTATGTTATTTAACTGCGGTTATAGACGGAAGTAGTGAGCATGGATCCATCCTCAAGGACAAATGGAGCCATGTTCAATCAGCTATTATGGCTCATTACCTCGATGCACGTAGAGAAATGCCGGGCAAACCACCAATCTACAACGATGCAGGATGGCATCAGGGGAGAGTAAAGTTTTTATATTTCGGAGATGCCAGATCAGTCGACCTGTATAAGGCTGCTCTGAGTCGAGCTGGTGAGGTGTGGCCGGGTGCCCAGTTGGATGTTGTGGAAGAAACAACATCCCTAATCACCCTAGAGCCACCACATGGGTTACAGAAGAGCCCTCCAACCCTGACATATTGGAAATAATAAAAGATTCCAATCCTGGTCTGCCGGCCCATAATTGGAGAATCAGCAAGGTGGGTGAGGCGGATGGTAAAAAGCGGCAGGTCATTTTGGTCCTTAACGCTGAATCCAACTCCCATATACAACGTGCAAGTGCAACCCTACAATATGGCTTCGAGACTATAGTCTTGAAGGTATACAAGCAGGATATAGCTCCCACTGCGGAAGGTGAGTCGTCCACGGTGGTTGATGCATGGCTTTCTGGAAGTGCGGAGGTACCCACGCCCATTATTTCTGTTGACTCCAACTCTAACAGAAGATTTGTAACGTCCTTCTCTGAGGACGAAAGCTCTATTTCTAACACAGAGGGGCTGAGGGGAGTCTCCGGACTCTTTGACGCAACTGGCGGGGACACGCTTCTCGACGATACGGACGAAGAGTTCGATAACACCCTTGTCGGGGTGGATGTTAATTTGTCAATTACCAATGATGGTAAAGGTAAGTACAGACGATTTGCAGATCGGACAACATTGCCAGAAAAATGGCGGAAAAAGGCAACCCTGTGAATTTACAACCGTGTGAACATAAAATTTTTGTTTTGCAACGTTAGCAGAAAAGTCATTGCGAGATCATTTGCTGATTGTTATATGTGCGAAGTTTATGCATGTGACAACGGCGCCATTGCCAGAAAATCATTTTATTTGCAACACTGTCTATAATGTACTTTTATTGGCAATCCTGCATATACATACATATTTACAAAATATATTGTAAATATATGAAATTGTAATGTTTTCTTGCAATCGTCTGAACTGTCAATTCACCTTTGCCTAACAATCTGACATTGCCCGTATATTTGCAGCACTTTAACAGTGTTGATAACGTTTGCCGATCTGGCAATCGTCTATACTCAGCTTAAGAATTGTACAGATTAACCTCCATCACGCTAAAGCAGCCTCAGCGGCTCTATTGCTGCGCCTGTCCACAGGTGCACTAGACATCGTCCTGATACAGGAGCCCTACGCAGTGGGAGGAAGGGTGTGCGGTGTCAGGACACACAACATTAAAATGCTTGTGGCCAACTGTGAAGGCACTCCCAGAACCTGCATTTTGGCCAGGAAAGATCTAAGAATCTTTCTCCTGGCTAATTTAAGTGGTATAGACCAAACATCTGCTAGTCTATAGATCGGCAATCGCATATACTATACGCATATACTATCTGGGGTAGTACGGATATAAACAATAGGGGTGATTCGCTTCTTGACTTTATTCTAACTACCAACCTAAGTATTTGTAACATAGGTAATAAACCGACCTTTACAATTAAAGACAGACAAGAAGTACTAGACGCAACGTTTGCTACTGACCGGCTTTCAGACAAAATTATTGGGTGGAATGTACTGGACGACCACTCATTCTCAGATCAGCATTATATTGAGTTCAAACTCGCTGAAATAGCGCCTGAACCTGCCGTCCACCGAAATGTGAGAAAGACAAAGTGGCACCTGTACGAGAAGAACTTCAAGAAAGTCCTCATCTCCCAACTTCTGTACGAACCGAATGACAAAGCCGGTCTGGATAATCTGGTCGAGCATATCACCATATCATTCAATAGTTCCCTTGAAGAAGCCTGTCCAAAAACAAGGTACAAGGGTAAAACTAAACCCCAATGGTGGACTTCTGAGCTAACGGCTATGAAAAGCCGGGGTCGCTAATGTTTGGGATGCCTATAAAGAGCAACTCAAGATCTATAAGAAGGAGCTTAGAAAGGCGCAAAGACGCTCTTGGTATACCTTCTGTGGCGAAGTGGAAAAGGTCTCCGATGCCGCAAGGCTGAGAAAAATACTATCAGCTTCACCCTGTACAGTGGGTTACTTGCAGGATGAGGCAAATAACTGGACAAAAAACAGCGAGCAGTCGCTGAATATACTGCTCGACACACATTTCCCGGGGAACTCATCAACAGAACCCGAAGACCAACAAGAATGCGAGTGGACTGCGAGCGTTGCTAGCTTGTTGACTGAGAGATCCAAAATAAGCTGGGCTATTAACAGCTTTCAAGTCACCTGGACCAGATGGCATCACTCCAGCAGAAAATGTTGAAGTACATTATCCCCTGGCTGGAGAAAATTTATGTAGGCTGTATCAGGCTTCATACATCCCGAATCGATGGAGGGATACCAAAGTGGTATTCATACCTAAAGCGGGGGAAATATCACACACTAGGCCAAAAGACTTCAGACCAATTTGCCTATCCTCCTTCCTATCGAAAGTTTTGGAAAGACTTTTAGATTATTTCATTAGGGAAGAACTGGATACAAAACTTCTGTCGGTGAACCAACATGCTTACAATACGGGAAATTCTACAGAATCAGCCCTGCACGAACTTGTGAGCACTATCGAATCGTCCCTGCATTTCAAGGAATTCACCATGGTGGCATTTCTTGACATAGAACGGGCTTTTAACAACATTCACTCCGATGCAGTAATTGCGGCACTGTCACATCTAAAAGTTAACTCTAGTATGATTAGACTAATTCAAAGTCTGCTCAAGACGCATAACAGCATGTCTTGGGTCCACAACTCTAACAAGGTTTGTAAGCAGAGGGACCCCACAAGGAGGAGTACTGTCTCCACTAATTTGGAACCTAGCGGTGAATGAAATCCTGATAGATCTAGAACGTTGTGGCTGCAAGGTCGTGGCATATGCGGACGACGTGGCAATCGCAGTGAGTGGCAAATTCGAAAACGTCCTACGAGACATTCTACAGGTGGTTCTGAACAAATTGGCTAGATGGGCCAGAAGCAGCGGTTTGGGCGTAAACCCAAACAAGACAGAATTGGTTCTCTTTACTAGGATGAATAATGTCCCACATGT
Source organism: Eudasyphora cyanicolor (assembly GCA_963930755.1). Taxonomy (NCBI): domain Eukaryota; kingdom Metazoa; phylum Arthropoda; class Insecta; order Diptera; family Muscidae; genus Eudasyphora; species Eudasyphora cyanicolor. Next base: position 102,419,726 of record OZ005737.1, read on the forward strand.
GAACCCTCAACCTCGGATAAATGGAACAGCTCGTATTTTCTGAAAGTGCAAAATTTTTGGGACTAATTCTAGATAGAAAACTGTTATTTAGACTTAACGTATTGGAACGGGTATGTAAGGCCAACGTCGCCTTATATTCCTGCAAAAAGGCTGTAGGGTCGCGGTGGGGCCTCTCTCCTAAAATTGTCCATTGGATATATATAGCAGTAGTTCGTCCTATACTGTTATACGGCATTGTGGTATGGTGGGCGGCAACTGACAAACTAACTAACCATCACCAACCTACTAACAAAGGTTCGGAGAACAGCCTGCCTGAGCATAAGCGGGGCCTTAAGGACTACAGCGACCGAGTCTCTACAAGCCCTACTCCATATACTGCCGATTAATGTTGTGGCGAGAGAAGTTGTAACCAAAGCGGTAATAAGATTAAACTGCCTATCAATGTGGAGGTACAAGAACTACGGTCACATGAGGATATCCGACCGAGTGGACTATATACCAACTGTGTAAACCTCGAGAGAAATTACATCACTATGATTCCCGCCAGAGATGAATGGGTTGGAAGAATACCAGGTAATAGAAACCATCTCTACTTTTACACGGATGGTTCGAAGCTTGATGAAATGGTTGGCTTCGGAGTACACTGTGTAGAGCTTAGTTTGGATATAGCTCACAGACTACCAGATACCTGCAGTGTATATCAAGCCGAAATAATGGCAATATGGGAAGTAGCCAAGAGGCTGAGTCGCAGCATAGTAACCAACACTGGCGTTGTCATTTACGCGGACAGCCAGGCTGCCATCAATTCTGTGGAGGCAACATCCCTAAATTCACAAACAGCCCTCTACTGCCGCAGATCTCATAACGAGATGGCTGAGCAATTTAATATACTACTCATATGGGTGCCTGGGCATAGGGATATCCCGGGGAACAGCAAAGCCGATGAACTTGCTAGGAAAGGGACGACATTACAAATTGTCGAAGAATTTGCGTATATTGGTGCGCCACTATCCACGTGCAAGCATTGGCTTAGGCAAGAGGCAATCCGGCAGTCCAACGAAAGATGGACAGAAATCAGTTCTGATGGGACACTGCTTGATCGGCGAACACGCGGCGAAAGATTGCGTATTGACTCTAATGGCTTCTCCAGAAGCTGTGGTGATGATGTTACAATACAGCTTTTATTTTTTTGAAAGTAATTTACAGTACCTTCAATACATGGTACAGTACATCAAAATTGGTCAAGTATTTCAGGAGTTACAACCGATTGAATGAACAAACATTTTAAAAGAATCGTAATTCCGCCATCTTTAATTTGCTCACAATGTTCGAAAAATGTTTTTAATTTTTTTCTTGAAACACATATAAAATATTTTTAAAAGAAGCCGAGCATTTGGCCGATATTGTCTTTCCCACATAATTGTCATAGATCCTTCTAAATATCATATTAAAAAATATTAAGATAATTCCCTGAAAACTTTTTGTTTTATTTTCAATTAACAACGTGCGTTTAATATGGAGCACCCTGTACATATGTATTCAATGATTTCGAAAAATGTTCTTTAATTAGTTTTACTTTCACTTTCTTTTATTAATTGAGGCTTCAGGCAGGGTATGTTCCAACCTGTTGTGTCGTTTAATAATTGTTAATATTTTGCTTTTTTTCTAGATGTAGTTTTTTATAATAGTATTGGCTAATTTATTTACAAATTTAAGATTTTTGTGTTCAGGTGTTACCTTTTCTATTGTTTTAGAGATTATGTTGTTTAGTCTGTCTATATGATTGCACAGTACAGCATTTTTCAGCTCATTGATTTGTAACTCAACTCTGAGAATTGGACGTGAAAGTAGCCCCAAAAATAAGAACTTATGGATCATTCGTTTAGTCAATCAAGTTGGCTCATTTAATAATTTAATGGCCATACGAATTTTTTGCTCAAAGTGGATTTTTAGCACTTTTTCCATATTTTCTCACGGATATATTGTAGCATATAACGAATTAGATTGAGGCAAGATGGTATTATAAAGCATACTAGTGAAGCCTAGCACGTAATAACTCCGGCCTTATTGCTCGTCGGAAGGATGGGTTCATGGCTCTTATGCCTTAGCCTCTTCTACGTATAAATTATAAAATTACGTGCTGGGTAAAGAGAAGGAGTCCAAGATTTAAAATGCTAATGATCACTAGACCCTAAGATGATATTCGGCCTAACTAGCCCTCCCATCCATGACCACACTTGATGTAACTGCCGCTTAAATAAACTCTTAAGTGTGATACCCATAACTAAAACAACCTAAATCTCTGAAGCTCACGAAATCAAACAGGAAATCTTTAAATGCCTATGCACAAATCATTTCAATTTTATTATCAAGAAATTCAGGTTTCAGTTTCTTAAAGGATTTAATATCGAATAGATATAATTCATAATAATTACTATAGTACCTAACAATAATCCAAACTATTATTCTAAGACATAGCAAAAACAAAATATGCAAGTACATAAAACAAGAATGCCCTATTTGAAATGTTTCGACTAACAGAATGAATATCTATCTTCTTACATATAAAGAAAAAAGATTGATAACAACAAAAATCTAGATTGACAAAACTAGGTAACCTTACCATCATTCGTATGCTCACAAAGGGAAATAATTATATTTATGATGTATACCGACTTAAAATATGATCACCTTAACCTTTGCTCACATCATTAACAAAAAAACCCAGAACAAGAATATATGAGCGAGCTCAGAGCTCCACTTTAAAACAATAATAAAGAAAATAAACTCTCACTTACATAAATTACAATCCCATCTGTCCCATGCTCCCACGACGAAAGGCCTTTCGATTAGAGTTGGGCACTATAGTTCTTTTAAGTGATCGCATTTCGTTCAGTAGATCACCAGTTCAAATAAGCCGCTATTAAAGGAATCTGATTGGAATATGAATGGAAGAGTTGGAATCACTAATACAAAGGCGTTTGTATAGGTAGAATCATACATTTATGATGACATAAAAATGGAAACAACACATAACAGCAGAGAAGAGAGAACGAAAAGATATGGTTGAAGAAAAAAACATAGTGAACTACTGAGCTGAAATTAACGAGTTGTGTAAACTAGTTCGTTCAGTTCAGTATAGTGACCCGTTCAATTGAACTAGTTCGTTCACGAACTACACAACTTTACTTTCGGGGTGCTGGATGCTGAAACTCAGAGAGATGATAAAGAGAGATGTTGCGATCGTTGGTCTGGGTTTATTTCAACAATGTTGTTAGACGGCTGGCAGCACTACCTAAGACGTATACTGTGAGTAAAGGCGTATAAAAGTATAGATACTGTTTCGGCAACATGTAGCAAAGAGCGCAACCAGATGATTTTCTACACAACGCGGTCTTTGATGATAATTAAGCAATTATCATTAAATGAAAACAATTACCACTGAAGAACAATACCGTAATGTTTGTATGTCGGTGGTAATTATGTTAATCAGTGCGTATACCTGGTTGTGCTTTTGGCTAGCCGAAATCATTTCGACAGTTTGCAAGGAAAAAAGAAAATTACATTACACTAGGCAACTAATATTTATATGAAATTGAAGCAAAATTCATTTTAAGTTTTTAACTTAGGCAACAACGTTTAAATCATCGAGATATTATCCAAGACATAAATGTAGTCAATTTTGACACTTCTTATCCATAAAAAGAAAACACATAAAAATAGAGGGAATTATGGTTCAATTTCGTTCTTTAAATACTTAAAACTTAATATTTTCTCTTTCTGTTTTTTTCTAACTCCTTATCTCACGAAATTCCACTTTCACTGCAACATATGACATTGCTGGAAACAGCATATTTTCCACAAATGTGAGGGGTTTCGCCGGGATTACGCGGATCTATTGGGATCTTTTCGCCCTAATCCTGATGTTCCACACTTTTGGCCTCCAGATGAATGCACATAATATAAGGGCACTTCTTCTTTACTTAAATTTTTCACAGATTTTTCCGCGTTTTTTAAATTACGTTGCTTAGGTTATTACCACGATGTAAGTGGTTTGGCTCTCAAAAACGAATGACTGCTTTGAATATGAATACAATGTGTGCAGTTGTAAAAATGTCAAGCTCACAGCAGTGAGAGCTGACTGGCCAACCAAACGGGGATAACAGGCAAATTCCAAATTCTCTCCTCTATCGTGCTCCAAATGTGTATTGGATAATCACTAGGTGTCAAATCTAATAACAACAAAACAGAGCGATAATGTTTATTTGATTTCTTCGGGAGATAAGAGTAAATGATTGCGACATTACCGCCTTTGCGAGATGACACCTGGGATGTTATTAATAAACTCAGTGTTGGTAGCTCTTCTCAACAAGAAATTAGCAAAACAAACGAATATCTTCGCTCTCGGGATGTAATGGATAATTTTTGGAAAGTATCTATATATAGAATTCGGGTCAGAGGAAGTTCAACTCAAAATCAATATTACGGACTTACATGCAATATATATAATTGTATACATGCAATATAGGTAATAATTCCAAACTCTAACTGGGTTAAATAATAAACTTTTTTTTCACTTGAAACTTTTAATGTGTGACTAATTTCAACTTTGCAATTGTAACACGGATGGGAAAATGGCCGAGCTAAGAGGACTTTGTGTGCAAGAAACCTCGTAGACGCTTCAACTTAACATTTCCCTTCCAGATTATTGGTAGAAATAGTGAAGAATAAGTGGACAAAACGTAAAAAAAACGATTACACAAGGCGTTCTTATCATATTGGCATCACACATAGATGGCGCAGACTCTACCTACATAAATCAAACTATGCCGTAAATTCGTGAATAAAAACATGCATTCAATGGAGGACTAATGGAAGAGTGACGCGAATATAAATGCTACATTTGTACACATAGCCAATCCTCTTCAATTGTCAACCTCACCCACTGTCCACCGGAGACTTGGTGTCCTCTGTCACGCTAACGAGGCTCTGACGACCGACCGTGGGCGGTATAACCCTAACCGCAGCATGGTGTAAATACCTGCAGCACCTCAACATGGATTGTTTCTCCTTGCAGGATCACGATGGGATCGTGCAACAGGGATGGCAGCGGATGAGCCAATAGTGTGGCCAACGGTGGCGCCCAAAAGTCTTCAAAAGACCTACCATCAACCAACCCTAACCTAGAGGGTTGCTGGCAGCCCCAGCGCTAGGTGCGGATGCGATGGCCCAATCAGTCGTCCATCTTTAACAAAACCGATTACAGAAACATCAACAAGCAACATTAGAACTGTTAACCCTCCGATGACGACCTATGGATTCAAAACCCGGTTTATGATTGGAACATGGAACGTAAGAACTCTTTCAGAACCATCGAGACTCCACCAAGTCCAAAACGAGATGTCAAATTACAGTGTTGATGTCCTTGGTTTAAGTGAAGTACGCTGGCCAAAATCCGGAACAATGGGCCTCCAGAAGGGCTACCAATTTATTTTCTCTGGAAATGCAGTACACCGAATAAATGGGGTCGGTCTTTTGTTATCGCCAATGGCAAAAAGTGCCCTTCTATCATACAATGCCATATCCGAGCGCTTCATAACGGCGAGACTAAATTCAAAATTTAGAAAAATTTCTATAGTGCAATGCTATGCTCCAACCGAACCCGACGAGGACGAATCAAAAGATCAATTCTACTCCCAACTTGATTCAATCGTGCGCTCTCTTCCGAAGGGTGATATTAAGCTCATTATGGGTGATTTCAATGCTAAAGTGGGTAGTAACAACAGTAACCTTCTTTCAGTCATGGGTAGACAAGGTCTTGGCGAGACGAGAAATGACAACGGCGATAGGTTGGTAGATTTCTGTGCCAGAAACCGTCTATTTATCGGTGGCACAAAGTTTGTGCATAAAGATATCCACAAATACACATGGGAATCGCCAGATGGTCACACGTGCAATCAAATTGACCATGTACTTATAAGTAAACTATTCTTGGGCTCGCTGATGGATGTAAAAACTAGACGTGGAGCTGACATTGATAGCGACCACATGCTGCTAGTTGCTACCTTACGTTTACGCCCCGCCGTTGTAAATAGATCTCAATTAAAGCGTACACAATTCAATCTCCCTAGATTTCAAAATCCGGAAACTGCGCTCGCGTATAAGTCAGCTCTGACTGATAGATTGCAAAGCAATCTCATGAACACCTGGGCCGAGATATCAACAGCGTGTACAGAAATAGCTTCCACCGTTATAGGCCCTGTAAAACTAAAACCAAAACCGTGGATAAGCAATGAAACCCTGGAGGAAATAAAACGCCGCAAACACCTTCGCAACGCTCTACTACGAACAAAAACAAATGAAGCGAAAGCTACAGCCAAAGCTAATTACCGCACTTCTTCCTCTCTGGTAAAGCGTTTAGTTCGCAGAGATAAGCGCAACTACTTCAATAAGCTAGTCGAACAAGCTGAAACCGCCGCCAGCATTGGAAACCTACGTAGCGTATATGACACCATAAAACAAATGAGTGGCAACAATATAAGACCTACGGCAACAATTAAAGATGAAAATGGGGCCGAATTAACGAATGCCGACAAACAAGTAGATCGATGGCGCAAGTTTTTTAGTACGGAAATATCAACATCCGACGAGATACATTCAGGCACTGAAACTCCCGTACGCCGTAATCCAAGAAGGGATATATCTACAGCTCCACCTTCATACGAAGAGATTGAAGCAGTCTTAAAATCGCTCAAAAATGGTAAAGCAACCGGTCCGGATAACATCCCCGCGGAACTGCTTCGGTACGGATCAGAGCCTATTGCAGAAGCTATTACCCCCATAATCAGAGAAGCGTGGGATACAAACATCATTCCCACAGAATGGAAAAAAGGGATAATAATAACAATCCCAAAGAAGGGTGACCTGACCCAATGTAAAAATTGGCGGGGAATAACTTTGTTAAATGCCATCAGCAAAGTTATGGCAAGTCTGCTACTTCAACGCATCTCCCCTGCGCTTGACTCAATTTTGCGCATAGAACAGGCTGGTTTTCGACCAGGGCGATCTTGTGCTGATCACATTAACTCGTTGCGCATAATCATTGAACAGTCAGTAGAACTCAACTCACACCTATATCTGCTATTCATTGATTTTGAGCGAGCTTTCGATACTGTATCGCGCGACGGTATGTGGAACGCACTCATAAACAAAGGCATACCTACAAAAATTGTTACACTGATTAGTGAGCTGTACAGAAATGCTGAAATTACAGTTCGTTTTAATGGAAGGGAAAGTCTACCATTCGGGACCCACAAAGGTGTGAAACAAGGATGCATCCTATCGCCCACTCTCTTCCTAATTCTCCTGGATTCGGCTTTAGAAGCAACAAACAACCAAGCACCATATGGCATCCGTTGGAACGTCAACAACTTTCTTGGCGACATCGACTACGCTGACGATATATGTTTTTCGCGCATAGTTTTGAACATATAAAAGCCAAGCTGGAACGCCTGATAGAAAATGCTGCTAATGTCGGTCTAAAGATAAATGCTAAAAAGACCAAGCTCATGAGAGTAGGAACAACAAATGTAACTCCGCTTTGTATAGACGGTCAGGTCATCGAAGACGTCGATAGCTTTTGCTACCTTGGTAGTAAAATAACGAAAAACGGGGGTTCAGAGGCAGACATCAGCGATCGTATTAATAAGGCTAGAAGCGCTTTTCTTACACTAAGTAAAATTTGGAGAAGCAACAACATCTCGCGTACAACCAAAATAAGAATTTTCAACTGCAGCGTCAAATCCATCTTACTGTATGGCTGCACAACTTGGAGCTTGACACAGGCGACAATTCGCAAAATCCAAGTTTTTTTAAACCGCTGTCTGCGCCAAATTTTAAGAATTTTCTGGCTTAACCGCATTTCTAATGAAGAACTGCTACTACGTACAAATACCAGCCCCGTCGAAGTCGAAATCCGAAGAAGGAAATGGACATGGTTAGGACACATCTTTCGCCGACCACAAAATGATATCGCTAGAGCTGCATTGGACTGGAACCCCCAAGGTCAACGTAGAAGAGGCCGTCCAAGAAACACATGGATACGCTGCACTAAGAGAGAATTGGAATCAGCCCAAATACCCTGGAACCATGCAAAAACACTGGCCAACGATAGAGTAAGATGGAGAGAGCTTGTCGATGCCCTATGTTCACTTTGAACCATTTACAATTGTTTTATGTAATTTAACTCAGTTGTAAATAAAGGACATATATATATATATTCAATGGAAATAAAAATCATAAAGATACGTGACTTTTGGGGCAAGCAACCCTACAATATCGCGGAAGCAAAGTTGTAGATATTGAATAGGAGAAAGAAATGCGAAACAAACCTACCCGAAAAAGTGCATCCAGTGCTTTAAAAATCGCAAAAATTCAAGTTTTTACCATTTTTCACCTTTTTTTGCCTAATTACTGGATTACAAATCCACAGAAATGCTGTTTTTTTACTATTACACCGTGCGACACCAATTTTTGGTCATGAAAATCTCTACATAATTCTGAAAGCTGACAAGAAACCAAACTGTATACATACTCAGTTTTTTATTTTCTGGTCAAATTCGCGTTTGAAAGGGCATGCCATTTTTTCTAGCAGAAAAATTACAATAAAGTTTTGAATAGTTATATCCCTTAAAAATGTCATGTCCTTTTAAACGCGAACTCGACCAGAAAATAAGAAAACTGAGTATACAGTTTTGTTTCTAGTCAGTTTTCAGAATTATGTAGAGATTTTTATGACCAATAATTTTTGTGAAAGTTTGTCGCACGGTGTTATCTATTAATACTTTCTTCTTAGCTATAATTTTTTGTTGTAACTGTATTTTTCATAGCTTTTATAAGATGCTAGATGACCATACGAGTATTTATTGCATAGCACGCAATAGAATTTCTTCAGCTGGTACAATACTTATGGTGCATTTCCCTTTTCGTGTTCATTATTACATTTTACGCATTTGGGAGGTAAAAAGCAGTTCGATAGACTGTGGAAAAATCCTTGGTAATTCCGGCATTAAGGTATTTCAGGACGCCTAACTTGCTCCCATTTGATAAATCTATTCGTCGTTGCTGTCTGGTGTTATTTGTACCAAATATATGGGTAACATACACGCTGAAAAAATCGCTTCTGTAGTATATTGTCCCAAACATATTCGGCTGGAAACATATATATGTTTAGGTTACACTCTAAACATATAATATTTGGTACACACAAAATTAATATATTTGGAAATATGTTGTTTACATCTTTCTTTACGTCCCAATATTATTTTACTTGGGGCTATTATTTCAGAAACAGATATTTATTTGCATTTAAGTATTCAGGAAATAACTAAATTGTGTTAAACTTTTCAGTAATTCGAAGTTCATTTTTTAGAAATTTTTAATGTTCGTAAAAATAATAAATAATAATAATTGAAATCGTATAATCTTGGATAAAAATAAAATAACTTTGGAGGATTGACAACTAATGATGGCTTGGAATACTCCGCAATTTTAAATGATTGATTTAAAACAGTAGAGGTAAAAATTCTAAAGCAAGGAAAAATCAAATGTTTTGAAAATCTTTTTCAAATAAAATATATTTGGAGAAATTCCTAACCAATAATTGTATTTGTATTTAAACACATATTTTATTTGAGAAATATAGTTACAAATATATTTTGTTGTAATATAAAAATATATTTTATTGATTTTCAAATAAAATTTATTTGCTCAGAAATATATCATAATTAAAAAATTGTGTTCCCAATATATTTGAATTTGCCCCGTGAAAGAACATTTCCTATTCTTTCTCGGCTTGGTTATGAATTTGCTTACTTTGATATACTTCATATACTTCATCCTGAAATGTGCACAACACTTCAAGTATTTCGTTGATATCGATGGTGTTATCAAGACCTTTTAGCATGTATGTTTTAGTTTTAATTACCTTTAGGTGTGAAAAATCTTTGATTTTGTATTTTATAATTATGTTTACACTCAAAATCTTTTAGTGAGTTCATAAATAAGGATTTTTATATCTGAATTATTTTATTTTAACCCTTTTTCTAAGAATTCGATTAATTGTTTTGTTTCGATGTCTACAAGGTTTATAGGTGGAACTTTTTTATTTTTGTCATTATTAACCACTGTGTTACTATTGCGATGAGTTGTTCTTCACTTGTTGTGTTGAATTGTTGTTGCTTGTTTTGGCACATTATTTGTTGTTACACTGGTGGTTTTAACTTTTTACTTTTTAGTTTAATTTCTTGCACATGTTTTTCAAATTCTTTAAGCAGCAAATTGATCACATTGCGCATCACTTCCAGTGTCCAACACTGTTTTTGTGCAGTTTCGCCGTCGGTAATTCCATGTTGTCGTTGTGTCGTCTTTTGGTGTCATTGATGTTAACTTCGAGTATATTTTGTAATTTTTAAAAAAAACCATGTACCCACAAAAAAATTATAAATATTTTCGTTAATAAAATGTTTGCGATCCTCCGTTGCATACTTCCGTGCACTCTCACTGTAGAAAGAAGACTCCCACCTAAAACTGTTCTTACTTGTTTTATGTCATCATAGGCACATAATTTTCTTAACAAATTGTTGTTTTTTATTTCATATTTCTTTTACGTTTCTATACCCTCTACCATATTAATTTTGTCACTCCGTTTGTAACACCTCTAATTATTGATCTGAGACCTCATAAAGTATATACGATTTGTATGCAACAATTGAGCTTGATGACTGAAATTTGGTATAGATACTTCTTATACCTGCAGGTAACTTGGGATTGAAAATGGGCAATATCCATTCATGTTTTGATATAGCCGCCATAAATAGCAAATAACGGTAGTCATAGGTCCATGTTTTTATATACCCCCATACAAATTTTACTTTGTAACGCCACAAAAACCTGAAATTTCTACGAACTGGGCTGAAAATAGGTACAATGAGTTTATTTATACCCGAAACCATTAACATGCGATCCATGATCCCACTTTACGTGTTTATATTAAAATACTTTATAAATGTACACGGAGAAAAAATAGGAAACAAAATATGAGCAAAACGTAAATGAAATATATTTTTTTGCAAATGTTGTACATAAAGTGCACTCGCGAAAATATGAGCACCTTATTATATGAAAATATGAACATTTTTTTTCTTCCATTGACTACTCTAATATATGAACTCAGTGCAATAGCTTTAAAATATGAACAGCTTATTTTTTGTATTTTTAACGGATTTTATCTACCTACACAGTGTTGAAATCTAATCAACAGGGTAGTTGCTAAATTTTACCTCAACTGCATTATAATTTGGGGATTACCCAATCAAATAAAATTTTTAAAATACACATTTTCATCAGTGCTCAGCTAAAATTCTATATTCGTTTTGTAAAATATAAATAAGTGAAAAGTTCCTAAATATGCATACAAATAAAACATAAGTTTTTAACTTTAAAAGAAAAATCAGAAATTTTAGAGCATTTAGGAAAATGTGTACGTGTTTCAAATGTAGCGAATTAATTTGGGGTGAAAAAATCTACAATATGTGGAATAAAAAATTAAAATGCTATTACATATTAAATGTGTTAACAAAACGTTTATTGGACCTGGAAAAAGAAAAACTGTGCGGCCTTTCGGTTTTTGAAATTGAGAGACAAAAAGATTCCTGTTAGCGGACTTATGTTAAAAGAAAAGACGAAAGACCTTCATAATAAAATTTAAGAAAATTGTTTGGAATTCAATGCCAGCGACGGATGGCTTCAAAACTTCAAAAAGAGACGGCGTTCGCTTGCTTCAAATATCTGGAGAAAAACGTTCTTCACAGCCCCAGTTGGTGGATACTTTCAAAATGAAGCTGAAGAAGAAATTTGAAGAGCTTGGATTAGTCAATGAGCAGCTCTATAACGCTGACGAATCCGGATTGTTTTGGAAATTGTTACCACAAAAGACATACGTGTCTTCATTAGAAAAAACAGCTCCTGGTACAAAAACTGAAAAACAGCGATCATCAACTTAACTTCTTGTAGTTGGAAAGGCTAATAGCCCTGCTGTTTTCAGAATTTTATTTGCCATGTTCATTGTTCACTTCTGTTAATTATGTACATATAATCTCGCAAGTTCTTTTGAACAATTTAGGTAAAACAATTTTTAACAAAAAAAAAGCTGCCGCTGAAAGCTATTCTCTTAATAGACTACGCTCCATCTCATCCATCTGAAGACGGCTGTATTTTTGCAATGTTTATGCTACCAAATGTAACCCCGCTCATACAACACATGGATCAAAACGCCATCAGGATTACAAAGATTTATTACAGGAACAGTCTTCTAGCCCTAGTTTCTGCAAAAGGGGTGTTTGCTGGAGTCTATGAAGCAAATTTCATTAAAAGAAGCCATAACAATTTTAGAATCTGCATGTAGAAGAGTAGATGCAAATGTGTCTGAATAAGACAATTGCTATAACTAAAAAGGTAAAATACTTGGGAGTAATCTTGGATCAGAAACTGTACTGGAAAGATCATCTTGAAGAAAGAGTTACAAAGGCACACAGATGTTGGTCGTTGTGCAGAAGAGCTATAGGTTTAAAATGGGGAATACGTCCAAATATGACTCACTGGCTTTACATGAGCGTGATTAGACCAATAATCTCCTACGCCTCTGTAGTGTGGTGGACATCAATGGACAAGAAGTGCAACGTAATACCTTTGCAAAAAATTCAACGTATGTGCTGTCTAGGCATAAGCGGGGCATTTAGAACTGCACCAACAAAAGCGTTGGAGACTATACTGCACATCCAACCAATAGACATCCGTATAAAGTATGAGGCAGCCCTCACAGCAAGACGTCTACAAGTGATGGGTGAATGGATAAATCGAGACCACAAGACCATCAAAAGATTTTAGAATATCTAGTTGGTCACATTCAAACGCCAGAAATCTCGGACCGCATTCCTGAAGTGCGGCTTACAGCTACCTGTGATACGTTTGTGCCAGACAGACGCTCCTGGGAAAGTGGAATTTTGGCCCATGTGCCAGTGGGAACCAGCTGCTACACGGATGGGTCCAAGCGAGGAGGAAGGACGGGTCTGGGACTTTTTTTTGATGAACCAGAAGTCAAACTTCACTTCCGCCTCCCTGACCATAACACGATAGAAGAAGACAGAAGTTCGAGCAATCACGGAGTGTGTGAACTGGCTCAGTAACACGACAAAGCCTAAATATGCCAACATCTTCACAGATAGCCAAATGGCGATTAAAGCAATAACATCGGAAAGGGTCAAATCCAGAACTGTGTTGGACTGTAAAAGAACGATAAATGATTACTCAGCCCATGGTCAATTGCGTATTTGCTGGGTACCAGGACACAACGGAGTGATTGGAAATGAACGGGCAAACAACTTGGCTTCAAAGGGCAGAGAACTTCGAGCAATAAACTTGGAAAATTGGAAACCTTTCGAAGCCACGAAAAATTAGTTGAAGCACTGGGCAGTGATGGCTCATAAAACTGTGTAGAATAGCGCAACAGTACGATCAACTGCAAAGATACTGTGGGGCGACCCAAATGAAAAGAAAACAAGAAGTCTTCTGAAACTAAACAAGATCGATATTAGTAACATGATGAGTGTTCTAACGGGACATTCAAGCTTACAAGCACATCTTCATCGCATAGGACTAGCTTGAAACGACGAATGCAGGGCATGCAGAGAAAACACCGAAAACATCGAAACGATGGAATATTTTCTGTGTCACTGCCCGGTTTTCACACATGCAAGATCCCAACATTTCGGATCCGACATATTGCCAGTCTTGGCTTAAGTGTATGTCCATGGACATGAGACGTTTAAACGTCTCCTCTCTTCAACCTAACCTTACCTAAATGTGTTATCTAAATGTTGGAATAATGTTTTGAATATGGTGCTTAGTCGAGGCGATCCTGAGGATGATATTCATTTAAGTGTTCTTAGAAACAACTTGACAATAAGTTTGGTTGATTTAGAAGAAACTGCAACTAATCATTTAAGTATTCTGCTACCTGAGGTTTGTGTTTTGAAAAAAGTGCATTAAAAACAAATTTGAATTTACAGCTTTGAACGCTAAAGAATGGAACGAAGATAACATAGAGTGTAACGAGAATGAAATGGAGGAAGAGCTATCCGATGAAGATGATTATGTGGATGAGCCGAAAAGAACTATAAAACCCATGGAAGCTGTCGAACTGTTTAATAAAGCATTGGCATGTGCCGAAAGCGAAATGGTTGATCAACGAGATTTTAGTGTATTGAGACAGTTAAGAGAGCGTGCCGTCTTTAAGGTGATTCAACAAAAGAAACAGCAAAAAAAATCGCCGATTTTTTGCATGATAACTGTTTTTTTTTCAAAAATGAATGCTTGTTTTTCTAATCCAATAAACAATAAATAACAACTTTAACATAAGAAACTCTTATTTTTATGATAAATACGTTTTTAAAGGGAAATTAGATGCCATTCGCAAATATGAACAATATTGCAAAAGTGGACTGGATAGGCTTTAATTAGTTCATATTACCGCGAGTGCATATATTTACATACCGAAAATGTTTGAATGTACCTATTACACTGTACAACAATTTCAAACTTTTTTAAAAATAACAGGGTTCTGTCAGTGGATTCTGGTAGAGGAGACCAAAAAAATATATACGTGTATCGGCGTTTTGAAAGATCACATCGGAATTTTATTTTAGGGGGGGTTAAAGTTTTCCCCCCTTTGCTTGTTCGTGCAGAATATCGGTATATAAAACTATGTGTTCTGTTCATCTGAGGTGTAGGGTATCTTCAGCAACTTTGTAGCAAATGTTAAGGCCTATATTTTTGTGGAATATATTAACCCTCTAGCTTCCCCCCACAACGGTGATTTTTGCCTATATTTTAACAAATCGTAAAAAACTCCCCTAAAAATGGGCGGAGGGCGTTGAAATATTCTACAAAAATGTCGGCCATAAAATTTTACTATAAGTGTCAGAACACACCAAAAGCCCAAAACTTAACACAAACTCCAAAAAAAACTTAAGAAAGCCTGTTAAGGGTTAATTTGTTATTCCTCGCATATGTAGGTTCTCCCAGCTCTGAAGAGAAGGTTGTTATTCAACAACTACCAAGAGTACTTTTGATCTTCGTCATTATTTCTGTCATTATATTTTTGTCACTCAAAATTACCATAACGGAACTTTTGAGTGGCACGTTACTTATGAACGTTAACGTTTGACATCGTGGGTCAACCAGTTAATCTTTTTATTTGCTTACAATAGTCTACAAGGGAATTTGTAAGAATAATAATGACTGACTGTTTGGGAAGACTTGACTGGTTTTGCTACGTCTGTGGCAAGCATACCCTTATGGAACATAGGGTTTCATTTTTTACGGGCAAAGTGGAGGATATATACACGAGGCAAAATCGCCATTTTGATATGTTTGAATCGAAAGAAAATATATTTGGAACACAAATTTTTAAATATTATATATTTCTTAGCAAATAAATTTTATTTGACAATCAATAAAATATATTTGAAACGCATATATTAATATATTACAACAAATTATATTTGCAAACTAAATTTCTCAAATAAAATATGTGTTTAAATACAAATAAAATTATTGTTTAGAAATTTCTCGAAATACATTTTATTTAAAAAATATTTCCAAAACTTTTGCTGAGTTTTTTATATTTCAGTTTCAATTTTTCTTGGGTTTCGAATTGTACCTCCCAGTTATGATACCATATGCAGCATTACCTTCTGTTTTAAATCAATCATTTCAAATTTCTGAGTATTCCAAGACATCATTAGTTGTCAATCCTCTAAGTACTTTATATTGATCCAAGGTTATATGATTTCAATTATTATTTTTTACGAATATTTCTAAAAATTTAAATTTGAATTACTGAAAAATTTGACACAATTTATGTATTTTATGAATACTTAAATGCAAATAAATATCTGTTTCGGAAATAATGGTCCCAAATAAAAACATATTGGAATGTAAACAAATATTTGTTTAGAACAACATCTTCCCAAATACACAATTTTTGTGTGTACCAAATATTACACGCTTAGAGTCTACCCCAAACATATATATGTTTCAAGCCGAATATGTTTGGGACAATATAGTACAGAAGGGATTTTTTTCAGCGTGTATTAAGTTTATTTTGAACTGGAAGTTTTTCCAGATGAGCCATGGGTGCCAAAACATATATGCCGAAATTGCTATATCGGTTTGATGCTGTGGTCTAAAGGTAATACAAGTTTTGATTTATATTTGATTATACATATATATTTATATTTAGATTTTCAGTTTTCAACTGAAACTGATGAGCATGGCGAACGGTTCCATCAGATATGTCTTCCCATTGAAAAACGCTATAAAGGCAAGAGCATTTTGTCACTTATAGCAGATTTATGTTGGACATTGTTTGATAATGGCGTCGAATTGCCAAGAGTGGAAAAAAGTGAATTAAAAATAAATGAAATTATGTATTTAATAAGTATTTCTCCTTGTATATGCGTTATTAATAGATTTTTTGTTTATAGTCCTGAAATATAATTTAATATAAAATAAATATTATTTAATTGTAAAATAAAATTATTATTTTTTTTTGCATCTCTCACATCAACCCCAAAAAATCAAATTTTTAAAGACCTTTTTGGTACTAACACTATATAATATCTAAATTAACCCTTAACAGGAAATCTTGAATTTGGCCGGCTTTTTGGTGTTTGTGTTAAGTTTTGGGCTTTGGTGTGTTCTGACATATATAGTAAAATTTTATGGCCATCATTTTTGTAGAACATTTCAACCCCGCCCCACCCATTTTTAGGGGAGTTTTTTGCGATTTGTTAAAATATAGGAAAAAATCACCGTTATGGGGGGAAGCTAGAGGGTTAAAATATTCCACAAAAATATAGGCCTTAACATTTGCTACAAAGTTGCTGAAGATACCCTACACCTCAGATGAACAGAACACATAGTTTTATATACCGATATTCTGCACGAACAAGCAAAGGGGGGAAAACTGTAACCCCCCTAAAATAAAATTCCGATGTGATCTTTCAAAACGCCGATATACGTATATATTTTTTTGGTCTCCTCTACCATAATCCATTGACAGAACCCTGTTATTTTTTTTTGTGTTGTACTGTGTTATCAATATTACTTTTCTCGGAATTACGATGCAGATTATCTAGCGGGTTTTCCTACAAGAGGTGTTATTTTGAATCACACGGTATTTCGGTAGCTGTCACTTTTGATGCTTTTATTCTTTGACATTTGACAAGTAGAAACTACGCCATTACTAAAAATGGAACGATACACGATTCAACAACACATTGAAATGATTAAAATTCGAAAATCATCGAAAAATGATTTTGACTGACAACAAGCAAAATTGTCGCATCTGGGGCTCGGAAAACCCAAGAGTTATTGCTGAGATGCCTGGAACAGTCGCCGCCCGTCGTAGCGGCGACTGTTCCAGGTTATCGCAGAGCGGTCTGTCTGGAAGTCCTATACCGACGTACCTATTACGGGCTAATACTGGCTATGGGGGGTGTCCCCCCAACCAATTTATGATTAAGCCAAAAAAGACGAAGGAGATTACGGCGCAGGGGAGGGAAAACCCAGTGCCGGCGACAAGCGTTGATTCACTCACGAGTCATGTGTCGTCGTTATCGAACAATCGTGAGCATGCAACTTCTACGAGCTATGGTGCCTTGGATCCCGTAGTCGAAAATGGAACAAGAGCACTTCCAGCCGCAGGCAAAACAAATGATAAGACAGATGAAGCAGAACCCAGCTGGGGCTCTAAGCAACCCCAGCCTTTAAAAGCCAGTGGGGACTCTGACTCTGAATCTTCAAATGAAAACAATATCACTATTGTTGCTAACTCAAAGAGACTGTCAGGGGCACAAAGAAGGAAACTCAATAAGTTGAACCGACAGAACCTATTACGGGATGAACCTGACAATTCTACCTCCAACACAAACATGGAGGCCGCTAAAAGAGTCAGGTCTCCCGAAGAACATAGCGCTGTTAAAGTGACTAAGAAAAAAAAGGGGTTGCCGTCTTCCAGTAATTCGGAGAAGCCTAAATTAACCACACAAAAGGAAGTCTCTAGTCGGGGTCATTTAATCGTAGGCGGTAAAGTTGATACAGTAACGCAGGTCAAGTCCACCAAATCGTCCGTTAAGGATAAGGCTTTAAACAAAAAGACTCTACAGACACGGAAAAATCAATCGGCCATAAAGAAGGGTAAGAAGCCACCATCTTATATTGATCAAAATAAAAAGAGCCACAAAACGAGTCAAAACAATGAGGGATTGTCGACTGGAAGATGGTGTAATAGGAGGAGGAGAATGACCCACTACCAAATAATGAGGGAGTGCCACCAGATAGGATAGACTCCCAAAAGAAACTTTTACTGGAAAGACAATGATTGAGGTTATCCAGATAAACCTCCACCGTAGCGAGACAGCAACCAGCGCTCTGATGGACATCATAAACAAAGGCAGGGTTCATATTGCTTTGATCCAGGAACTATGGACAGCTAGCAACAAGGTTACTGGATTAAACAATGTGAACTATAATATAAGGTACTCGTCCAAGGACTTTGACATTGCCACCTACGTCGGAATTACAACGTCTGGTGAGGGAATCCAAACATACAAGAAATGAGTTATTAGCTGGATGTGACGCCAACTCCCATCATATCGCTCGGGGTAGTACTAACACCAATAAAAGGGGACATGCCCTTATAGAATTTTTGAATACAAATGACCTCATAACTCTTAACATAGGAAACACTGCAACCTTTGTTAACAAAATTAGGGAAGAAGTATTAGGTATAACGATATGTTCAGAAACTCGTATTGATGAGATCCATGAGTGGGGTTTCGGATGAACACTCCTATTCAGACCACCGTTATATAAGGTTTAAAATTGCACGGCCACCGCCAAACCCAATAAGTTTCCGTAAAAAGGCTAAGACCGACAGGACTAATTAGGGAAATCTACTTAGAAATCGATTGGAGCAGCCTACACGCAATTATCTATGTGCAGAACACATTGATATCAATGTGAAGAAGATTACCGAGGCTCTTCGAGAAAGGAAATCTACCTATGAGAAACCCTGGATGACAGGACAAAAGCAATCAGTATATTGGGACGACTACCATAGAAGTCTCAAAGAATACAATGAAATCATTAGATCGGCGAAACGTAACTCCTGGAGGCTTTTCTGTGAACAGGTAGACAGCGTTAACAGCATGTCTAAAATGAAAAAGTTCCTCTCAAAAACTCATGTCCAAACCGAAACACTGGTGGATGAAACGGGTAAAAGGATGGAAACTATAGAGGATACCGTAAGGCTCTTGATGAAAACTCATTTTCCGACTGGTAATGCTGGACCTACAGAGAAACATTTGCAGAATGAAAATGTATTGCATCAAGTACCTATTTCGAATACAACAGATGGTATGGTTGAAGAAGCGAGAAAAAGTTTATCCCCCTTTAAGGCTGCGGGACCGGATGGAATATTTCCAGCACTTCTGCAGAATGAGGTGGATCAAAAAACTGGCAGGAATCAAGGGTGGTCTTCATACCAAAGCCTGACAAGTCGAGTTATACGACCCCAAAGGCTTATCGACCCATTAGCGAATAATTGATAACATGGTCAAACGTAAAATAGTGGATGACAGGCTAAAATTCAAACAGCATGCCTATCAAAGGAAGATCAGTGGAAACAGCTCTGCATGAGGTAGTGCACCACATAGAAGAGTCCTTCAGTAAAGAAATGTATACACTTGCTGTTTGCATAGACGTTGAGGGCGCATTTAACTTTGTACAGACCGATACACTTATCCAGTCCTTAGACGATTTTCAGGTTGACCGGGCGCTGAAAAACAGGATCAAAAATATGCTAAGAAATAGGTGGATTATTTGTGGGTCATATGACGTAAAAATTAGAGACAAGGTAAATCGTGGTATACCTCAGGGGGGTATTTTATCGCCTCTTCTGTGGGTTACGACGATACACAGTCTCCTAAAAGCCCTCACCAATGAAGGACTTAAACCAGTCTGTTATGCAGACGACGTTGTAATACTGCTAAGGGGCTTTCATCCAAATCTATTATGCAGAAGAGCTGAAGAGGCATTTAACATAGCATATAACTGGGTACAACCAAGGGGGTTAAATATTAACCCAGATAAAACAGAAATATGACTACTTACAAGGAAAACGAAGATCCCACGCCTCGATTCCTGAATAAGACAATTGCTATAACTAAAAAGGTAAAATACTTGGGAGTAATCTTGGATCAGAAACTGTACTGGAAAGATCATCTTGAAGAAAGAGTTACAAAGGCCCACTGATGTTGGTCGTTGTGCAGAAGAGCTATAGGTTTAAAATGGGGACTACGTTCAAATATGACTCACTGGCTTTACATGAGCGTGATTAGACCAATAATCACCTACGCCTGTGTAGTGTGGTGGATGGACAAGAAGTGCAACGTAATACGTTTGCAAAAAATTCAATGTATGTGCTGTCTAGGCATAAGCGGGGCATTTAGAACTGCACCAACAAAGGCGTTGGAGACTATACTGCACATCCAACCAATAGACATCCGTATAAAGTATGAGGCAGCCCTTACAGCAAGACGTCTACAAGTGATTGGTGAATGGATAAATATAGACCACACGTCGTACCATCAGAATATTTTAGAATCTCTAGTTGGTCACATTCAAACGCCAGAAATCTCCGACCGCATTCCTGAAGTGCGGCTTACAGCTACCTGTGATACGTTTGTGCCAGACAGACGCTCCTGGGAAAATGGAACTTTGGCCCATGTGCCAGTGGGAACCAGCTGCTACACGGATGGGTCCAACCGAGGAGGAAGGACGGGTCTGGGACTTTTTATACCCTACACCACACTGTGGTACAGGGTATTGTAACTTTGTGCATTTTTTTGTAACACCTAAAAGGAGAAGAAATAGATCCATCGTTTATTATACCGATCGACTTAGAATCACTTTCTGAGTTAATTTAGCTATGTCCGTCTGTCTGTCTGTCCGTCTGTGCATGTATTCTTGTAATCAAAGTACAGGTCGCAATTATGGTCCGATCTCGACGAAACTTTACACATATATTTTTTTTGGCCCAAGGACGATCCCTATTGAATTTGGTTAAAATCGGTTCAGATTAAGATATAGCCCCCATATATATGTTAGCCCAGATTTGACATGTAAGCGCTGTAAAAACTTTATTTTATATCCGATCAGTCTGAAATTCGGCAGAAAGAGGTTTCTTATTATATTAATGAGCACTGTTAAATTAAGAAGAAATCGGTTCAGATTTAGATATAGCCCCCATATATACGTTACCCCCGATTTGAAGTGTAAGCGCTGTAAAAATGTTATTTTATATCCGATCAGTATGAAATTCGGCAGAATGAGGTTTCTTATAATATGAATGAACACTGTTATATTTGGAAGAAATCGGTTCAGATTTAGATATAGTCCCCATATATACGTTACCCCCGATTTGAAGTGTAAGCGCTGTAAAAATGTTATTTTATATCCGATCAGTATGAAATTCGGCAGAATGAGGTTTCTTATAATATGAATGAACACTGTTAAATGAGGAAGAAATCGGTTCAGATTTAGATATAGCCCCCATATAAACGTTACCCCCGATTTGACATGTAAGCGCTGTAAAAAAGTTATTTTACATCCGATCAGTGCGAACTTCGGCAAATAGAGGTTTCCTTCAACATGAAGAAATACTGCCAAATTCGGAGAAAATCGTTTCAGATTTAGATATAGCCCCCATATATATGTTACCCCCGATTTGACATGTAAGCTCTGTAGAGACTGTATTTTATGTCCGATCAGTACGAAATTCTACAGAAAGAGTTATTTTTACATGAATGAGTATTCAGGGAAAATCGGTTCAGATTTATATATAACATCCGTATATATGTTCCTCCTGATTTGTTATCAAAGCGCTATAGAAGTTGTACTTTACTTCCGATCATTAAAATTTTCCAGAAATATGTTTCTCAATTTAGGAACGAATATTGCTTAATTTAGCGATTATCGGTTCAGAATTAGATATATCCACATATATAGGTTCTTACCCATTTACTAATTATTCCAAATTATTATCGCAATGACCCTTATCGCATTGTTAGGGAGGTGTAGGGTATTATATAGTCGGCTCCGCCCGACTTTCTGCCTTTCCTTACTGGTTATTGATGAACCAGAAGTCGAACTTCACTTCCGCCTCCCTGACCATAACACGGTATTTCAAGCAGAAGTTCGAGCAATCACGGAGTGATATGCCAACATCTTCACAGATAGCCAAATTGCGATTAAAGCAATAGCATCGGAAAGGGTCAAATCCAGAACTGTGTTGGACTGTAAAAGAACTATAGAATATTACTCAATTGCGTATTTGCTGGGTACCAGGACATAACGGAGTGATTGGAAATGAACGGGCAAACAGCTTGGCTTCAAAGGGCAGAGAACTTCGAGTAATAAACTTGGAAAATTGGAAACCTTTCGAAGCCACGAAAAATGAGTTGAAGCACTGGGCAGTGATGGCTCACAAAACTGTGTGGAATAGCGCAACAGTAGGAGCAACTGCAAAGATGCTGTGGGGAGACCTAAATGAAAAGAAAACAAGAAGTCTTCTGAAACTAAACAAGATCGATATTAGTAAGATGATGAGTGTTATAACGGTACACTCAAGCTTACAAGCACATCTTCATTGCATAGGACTAGCAGGAAACGACGAATGCAGGGCATGCAGGGAAAACATCGAAACGATGGAACATTTTCTGTCCGACATATTACCAGACTTGACTCATCTCAGAGAATATGACTGGAAGATACTGAGAAAATTCGTGTCTAGTACCGATTTTCTGTAACTCGTGAGGTATAAAAAGATCATAAATAAGGAGCACACAACAAGCCGAACCACTGGCTTAAGTGTATGTCCATGGATATGAGACGTTTAAACGTCACCTCTCTTCAACCTAACCTAACCTCTCCATCCTCAACGTGTGACTGTTTGGTGCGGTTTATGGTCCGGCGGGGTCATTGGACCTTACTTTTTCGAAAATGAGGTTGGATCAACAGTTACGGTGAATGGATTGCACTATCGAGAGATGATTAATGATTTTTTATGGTCGGAGTTGGATGGTAGTGATCTGGACAACGTCTACTTTCAACAAGACGGCGCTACGTGCCACACAAGCAACGAAACCATTGCTCTGTTACGGGAAAAGTTTCTGGACCATGTTGTCTCTCGAAGAGGTGATCACAATTGGCCACTAAGATCTTGTGATTTAACACCTTGCGACTTCTTCCTTTGGGGACACGTGAAAGATAAGGTCTACGCCAACAGCCCAGCGTCGATTCAAGACCTCAAAGGTAGAATTCGTGAGGCTATCGAGGACATAGGGCAGCCACTTATTTACAGGATGAGGCAAATAACTGGACCAAAAACAGCGAGCAGTCGCTCAATGTACTGCTCGACACACATTTCCCGGGGAACTCTGTAACAGAACCCGAGGATCAGCAGGACCAACAAGAGTGCGAGTGGACTGCGAGCGTCGCTAGCTTCTTGACTGAGAGATCCAGAATATCTGGGCTATTAACAGCTTTGAGCCCTTCAAGTCACCTGGACCAGATGGCATCACTCCAGCAGAAATGCAGAAAATTTAAAAGTTCATTATCCCCTGGCTGGAGAAAATTTATGTAGGCTGTATCAGGCTTTCATACGTCCCGAATCGATGGAGGGATACCAAAGTGGTATTCATACCTAAAGCGGGAAAGATATCACACACTAGTCCAAAAGACTTCAGACCAATTAGCCTATCCTCCTTCCTATTGAAAGGTCTGGCAAGACTTTTAGATCATTTCATTAGGGAAAACCTGGATACAAAACTCCTGTCGGGGAACTAACATGCTTACAATAAGGGCAAGTCTACAGAATCAGCCCTGCACGAACTTGTGAGCACTATCGAATCGTCCCTGCATTTCAAGGAATTCACCATGGTGGCATTTCTTGACATAGAAGGGGCTTTTAACAACATTCACTCAGATGCGGTAATTGCGGCACTCTCACATCTAAAAGTTAACACTAGTTTGATTAGACTAATTCAAAGTCTGCTCACCAGAAGACGCATAACAGCATGTCCAGGGTCCACAACTCTAACAAGGTTTGTAAACAGAGGGACCCCGCAAGGAGGAGTACTGTTCCCACTAATTTGGAACCTAGCGGTGAATGAAATCCTGCTAGATCTAGAACGTTGTGGCTGCAAGGTCGTGGCATATGCGGACGACGTGGCAATCGCAGTGAGTGGCAAATTCGTAAACGTCCTCAGAGACATCCTACAGGTGGCTCTGAACAAGTTGGCTAGATGGGCCAGAAGCAGCGGTTTGAGCGTTAATCCCAACAAGACAGAATTGGTTATCTTTACTAGGATGAATAATGTCCCACATGTGGACCCTCCACCTCGGATAAATGGAACAGATCTAGGCTTTTCTGAAAGTGCAAAATTTTTAGGGATAATTCTAGATAGGAAAATGTTATTTAGACTTAACGTATTGGAACGTGTAAGGAAGGCCAACGTCGCCTTATATTCCTGCAAAAAGGCTGTAGGGTCGCGGTGGGGACTCTCTCCTAAAATCTAAAACTGGATATATATAGCAGTAGTTCGTCCAATACTGTTATAGGGTATTGTGGTACGGTGGACGGCAACTGACAAACTAACCATCACCAACCTACTAACAAAGGTTCAGAGAACAGCGTGCCTGAGCATAAGCGGAGCCTTAAGGACTACAACGACCGAGTCTCTACAAGCCCTACTCCATATACTGCCGATTAATATTGTGGCGAGAGAAGTTGCAACCAAAGCGGCAATAAGATTAAACTGCCTATCAATGTGGAGGTACAAGAACAATGGTCACATGAGGATATCAAAGTGTAGTGCTATGGTAACCGACCGAGTGGACTATATACCAACTGTGTACACCTTCGAGAGAAATTACATCACTATGATTCCCGCCAGAGATGAATGGGTCGGCAGAATACCAGGTAATAGAAACCATCTCCACTTTTACACGGATGGTTCGAGTCTGGATATAGCTCACAGACTACCAGATACCTGCAGTGTCTATCAAGCCGAAATAATGGCAATATGGGAAGTCGCCAAGTGGCTGAGTCGCAACATAGTAACCAACACTGGCGTTGTCATTTACTCGGACAGCCAGGCTGCCATCAATTCTCTGGAGGCAACATCCCTAAATTCACAAAAAGCCCTCGACTGCCGCAGATCTCTTAACGAGATGGCTGAGCAGTTTAATATACACGAAAGGGACGACATTACAAATTCTCGAAGAATTTGCATATATTGGTGCGCTACTATCCACGTGTAAGCTTTGGCTTAGGCAAGAAGCAATCAGGCAGTCCAACGAAAGATGGACAGAAATCGGCACCTGCAGGGTAGCTAGACAAATCTGGCCAAGGTATGACCTGAGAAGGTCATAATATCTCCTCGCACTAGAGAGGAAACGATTGTCTACGTTAGTACAGGTTCTGACGGGACACTGCTTGATCGGCGAACACGCCAAAAGATTGGGTATTGACTCCAATGACTTCTGCCGAAGCTGTGGAGATGAGGAAGAAGTGGAGAGCATTGAGCACTTGCTTTGCGACTGTCCCGCTTTGAGTAAACGACGACTGGACATACTGGGGTCGGCCTTTTAAGGCAGCCTAACAGATCTTTCCCGTACTGATATTTGTACTATCGATAAATTTATATATCAAACAGGTTGGTTTCGATGAGGGGCATTTCAGCCCGTGGTAACACTAGGGACCTAAACTGGTCTATGTGAGCTTTTTTGGCCAGTTGGCTGATGTTGTTTTTCATTGTTAACGGCATACCTTCCTCTTTATTATCATATAAACATCCGATCATTTATCTCAAAAAATGAAATTTTTCTTTGAATACCAAAATAACACCTCTTGTTGGAAAGCCCTTTACAAAAATGGGGAAATACTTTAATAAGTTACAGAACTAATTTGTATTTTCGATTTTTGTTAATCGACCTTAATTTTAAAATTTATTTATTTATTTCTGTTGGGACTCAAGTTTAAAGTAATAAGGTTTGTTTATTTTCTCTTCAAATTCAATATTTCCTTCTTAATTTAAGACCGTCATCACTTACATACATTTTTCCGACCTATAGAAAAGAGTAAATTTTCCCAAAAATTATATGCTTCCAACAAAGGGTATACAATGTGTAAAAATGTTGACATGTATATCTAAAAATGTTAGCATGTGTATTAATAAGTTCCACATACAAAAAGAATGGTTGCACTAGTCACACCTTGTTTTGATTATCTAGAGACAATTCCGAGAAAACAAAAAAATTTTTTCTCTTCACCCTACATGCCGCCCATTAAATTTTATTATACAGCGTTTTCATTTGATGTCCGATCGTAACGGGATGATTGTCGAATTTCAATTTTGTATGTATTTTGTGATTTTGAAACCTGGGTAACTTTTTGTTTTTGAATTAAAGTGGGTACTTCGAAAGCAAAAGTATCATTATTTTTAAAGGCCTTTGTTATAGCTAGATGACAGAGGTCACTTATCGAATTTGACTTCAGAGACAAAGGATAACAATGGACGAAATATAGCCCTTGCCAAAACTCGAACAACGATATGCATCTCGTTACGATCGGACATCAAATGCCAACGCTGGATAATAAAATTAAAAGGGCGGCATGTAGGGTGCACAGAAAAAAATTTGTTTGTTGTCCCGGAATTGTCTCTAGATAATCCTCAAAACTGTGACTGGTACAAATTTTTTTGCGACCCACTCTTATGTATATCCATTCAAATGGATTTCTTCTATTTTGAGTGCGTTTCGGATAAAGTAATTTTAAATAAACCGACTACGCTTTTCGTAATATTCAGTAACCGGGATCCCAGGAACCTTAAAAAATATCCAGCTTTCCCTGGAATTGAAAAAGTGCGGGAAAATAAAAACTCTACGCACCACTATTTGCACAAAGAAGTGCACCATTGATATATGCTGTATTCAAGGATGGTTGCTATTTCGGAATTACTATTAATTATCTGGAGTTCAGAAGGCAACGGGTTGAGTCTCTTTTAAAACCATTTCCAACATTAGCGGCTAAATCAGCTCCATCCTCTTCTAGTCATAGAAATTGCTCGGTGAACTCCGTTTGGACAAATAAGGTCACATTATTTAAAGAGTGAATAAGAATATCACCACTTTAAAAAATGCGGTGGCCGTACAACATTTATATGCAAATGTAACGTGGCACTACATCCGGACAAATCGTCGCTTGAATGATTTGTATACCCCCACCATAGGATTATATACTCGTATGTTGTCACTCCGTTTGAACCAATTCGAAATAATGATCAGGGATCCCATAAATTATATGGGCATTTCCAGGGTCCTGGACGAAAAACATGAAGAAATCTTAACAATTTTTTTCGATAGGTTTTTAGTAGCATTACGTTTAGTGCAAAATGTATCTTTTATAGATTTGTGGTTTCCAACATATTAGCAATAAATATAACTCGTTTTCGCCTGCATCCAGAAAAATGCAAACATCAGCGAATTGGAACATAATTTTTTTGAAAGTAAAATGGAATGGAGGCTATTTACTTATAGTTGTCATGTTGAAATATTTCCATTGGATATTTTTTTACAACCTTTAGTAAGATTTAGCACGCAACATTCCTAACGCGACATTTTTCCCGTCACCTTTGTAATATGAATTTGTTCAATAAATTTAAACTCAAAAATGGATTTATTACATGCACGATTTAATACAATACTAATTATAAAAGCTTAAATATCAGAATTACCGGCTTACAAATGTGGCCCTTAGAGCGACAAGGAGTCTAATTGGAAGGGACCTTTATATGGAGGCTATATCAAAACATGGATCGATGTGCTACATTTTTACTAGTGTAGAGTAAGAGCTATATTGTGAATAAATGCTTATATTTCAGGCAGATATATTTAAAAATGTTCTCTAGAGCGCCAGGAAGTATAATCCGAAGCGAACATGGACCGATGTACCCCATTTTCACTAGGAACAATTTAATGCACTATAAAATATAAATGGCAGACTTGACTCATCTCAGAGGATATGACAGGAAGATACTAAGAAAATTCGTGTCTAGTAAAATAAAAAGGTCATAAATAAGGAGTGCACAACAGGCCGAACCACTGGCTTAAGTGTATGTCCTTGGACATTAGACGTTTCAACGTCTCCTCTCTTCATCCTAACCTACGAATAAATGCTAAGATTTTTTTCCATGATGACGTGCCAAACGATACTGAACAAAAATGACAAAGAAGTTTGTGATCTGTAAAAAAAATATATTGAATATCAAACCTCACGATGAATCAACCGTTATAAACAAAAACATCACTTTTGAAAAAATATACACTTACGATTCCGAACGCGACACAATATGAAAATCAAAATCAAATATTTAGAGTGACTATTCTGTGCTGTAACTTTTTTTAGTCAAGTCCGCTTATTTTTGACTTGAATTATAACAATTAATTAGAATGATCGTGGATTACTGATAACAAATGATGTTTTAAGTACCCGAGCGCGACATTGCAACATAACCAAAATCAAATGAAACATGTAACAGTGTTAATGCCAATACATAAAACGAAAGGAAATAAAACAATTTTGGTTTAGCTTTAAATATTAAACCAGTAAGGAAAGGCAGAAAGTCGGGCGGAGCCGACTATATAATACCCTACACCTTCCTAACAATGCGATAAGGGTCATTGCGATAATAATTTGGAATAATTGGTAAATGGGTAAGAACATATATATGTGGATATATCTAATTCTGAACCGATAATCGCTAAATTAAGCAATATTCGTTCCTAAATTGAGAAACATATTTCTGGAAAATTTTAATGATCGGAAGTAAAGCACAACTTCTATAGAGCTTTGATAACAAATCAGGAGGAACATATATACGGATGTTATATATAAATCTGAACCGATTTTCCCTGAATACTCATTCATGTAAAAAGACCTCTTTCTGTAGAATTTCGTACTGATCGGACATAAAATACAGTCTCTACAGAGCTTACATGTCAAATCGGGGGTAACATATATATGGGGGCTATATCTAAATCTGAAACGATTTTCTCCGAATTTGGCAGTATTTCTTCATGTAGAAGGAAACCTCTCTTTGCCGAAGTTCGCACTGATCGGATATAAAATAACATTTTTACAGCGCTTACATGTCAAATCGGGGGTAACGTTTATATGGGGGGCTATATCTAAATCTGAACCGATTTCTTCCACATTTAACAGTGTTCATTCATATTATAAGAAACCTCATTCTGCCGAATTTCATACTGATCGGATATAAAATAACATTTTTACAGCGCTTACACTTCAAATCGGGGGTAACGTATATATGTTGACTATATCTAAATCTGAACCGATTTCTTCCAAATATAACAGTGTTCATTCAGAAACCTCATTCTGCCGAATTTCATACTGATCGGATATAAAATAACATTTTTACAGCGCTTACACTTCAAATCGGGGGTAACGTATATATGGGGGCTATATCTAAATCTGAACCGATTTATACATAATAAGAAACCTCTTTCTGCCGAATTTCAGACTGATCGGATATAAAATAAAGTTTTTACAGCGCTTACATGTCAAATCGGGGCTAACATATATATGGGGGCTATATATTAATCTGAACCGATTTTAACCAAATTCAATAGGGATCTTGGGGTCCTTGGGCCAAAAAAAATATATGTGTAAAGTTTCGTCGAGATCGGACCATAATTGCGACCTGTACTTTGATTACAAGAATACATGCACAGACGGACAGACAGACAGACACACTGACAGACAGACAGACGGACAGACGGACATAGCTAAATCAACTCAGAAAGTGATTCTAAGTCGATCGGTATAATAAACGATGGGTCTATTTCTCTCCTTTTGGGTGTTACAAACAAATGCACAAAGTTATAATACCCCGTACCACAGTGTGGAGTAGGGTATAAAAATATAGAACCGCTTTATTTAATCGGTTTTGGTAACACGTTTACCTTTTGTATGTAAAACAAGATGTACCAATAAGCAGCGATATGCCAAGAGCAACGATATGCTGTCGTTAGGCGGGGTTGCGAAAAAGTATTTTGATCGAGAAAGGCGGCGGCAAAAAAGAAACGAAGTTACAACTACAAAGTGGCGCAAAAGTAACCTTCCGATGTTTTTTGTGCCAAAGTCACCGACCGATTATTGGCCAAATAAATAGTCAGCAATATTCCGCGTTCTGGAGCAGTGTTGCGTAACATTGTTTATTAACGTGTATTTCGCATGTGTTTACTACACAAATGTCAACATTAGGCATTAGGGGCCAATCGCAAAATGTATAGCATTTTCTGATAGGAGGATTACTTTTGCGCCACCTGTTAGTTACTCGTTAAAATCTGTAAAGCTACTCTTACAATGTTGCATTCAAAAGGAGCTAAATTATTGAATACAAACGAAATTGTTTCAGGTTTAAACATGCCGGCCACCTTGCCACATCAAAGTATGTTGCAACTAAAAACAAATTAATTCTAATAAACTTAATGTACCGGGTTTTCCAATAGGGGACATAACAATTTCGTTGCTTTATGTCAACGCACCCTTCAACATTTTTAATGATGTCAACACGTTAGTCGAAGTCAACATTTTCATTATGGTAAAGTTCAGTTAAGTTTTTCCAATTTTCGGCCGTAATAAAGTCCCACCAGATAGGCTGTGCGTGCTATAGAGGATAAATTTGAATTCAAAATGTTCACTTTCGATGTATCGCAGTCGAAAGTGTATGCGTTCAAAATTAGTCAAATCGGTCGATTCTACGTCGTTCTCAGGAATTGGACATCTCTCAAAACACACTGTGTTTTATTTTGCGAAAAGATCTTGGCTTTCATCCTTATAAGATTAAACTGACTCAAAAACTAAAGCCACTTGATCATGTGATGAGCTTGACATCGCCGATATGTGGTTTCAACAAGACGGTGCCACTAGCCACAAAGCACGCGTTACAATCGATTTACTAAAAGGCCAATTCGGTGAACGTGTTATCTCGAGAAATGGTCCGGTCGAATAGCCACCTCGTTCATGCGATTTGACGCCATTGGATTTCTTTTTATGTTGCCACATCAAGTCATTGATCTATGCCAACCAGCCAACAACTTTAGGCGAGCTCAGAGACAACATCCAACGCGAAATTGCCAACGTTCCGATCGAAATGTGGGCAAGAGTGGTGGAAAATTGGGTCCAAAGAATAGATCGCTGTAGACGGACCTGTGGTGGTCCTATGAACGAAAGCGAATTTCATTCTTAAAATGTAACATTTGCACTACACCTGGAATAAATTTGAACTCTATATCTTAAATATTCTGTGTTATCTATCTACGAGTATATCTATATATATAAAAGAGAGTGTCTGTTTGTGGGTTTGTTTGTTCCGTATAGGCGTCTAAACGGCTGGACCGATCTTCTTGAAATTTTCACAGAATGTACATGTGTTGGGGTGGTGAAAATAGGGTACTTGAATTTTTGATATATCAAGTGGGCGTGGTCCCGCCCATATGGGTCAAATTTTGATATTGAGAAAAATTTTTAGCTAGAGTGCTGAAATTTTGTGTGTATGCATTTAGTGGCAGATTATGGGAATTTTCCAAAAATGGGGGGAATCGGACCAATGGGCGTGGCCCCGCCCATATAAGCCAAATTTTGAAATTGAAATATTTTCCACAATTTATCAGCGAGAGTTCTGTAGTTAGGTTTAGGTTTAGGTTAGGGTGGCAGCCGTATTTTTTTACAAGCTCACATAGACCAGTTTAGGTCCCTAGTGTTACCACGGGCTGAAATGCCCCTCATCGAAACCAACCTGTTTGATATATAAATTTATCGATAGTACGAATATCAGTACTAGAAAGATCTGTTAGGCTGCCTAAAAAGGCCGACCCCAGTATGTCCAGTCGTCGTTTACTCAAAGCGGGACAGTCGCAAAGCAAGTGCTCAATGCTCTCCACTTCTTCCTCATCTCCACAGCTTCGGCAGAAGTCATTGGAGTCAATACCCAATCTTTTGGCGTGTTCGCCGATCAAGCAGTGTCCCGTCAGAACCTGTACTAACGTAGACAATCGTTTCCTCTCTAGTGCGAGAAGATATTTTGACCTTCTCAGGTCATACCTTGGCCAGATTTCTCTAGCTACCCTGCAGGTGCCGATTTCTGTCCATCTTTCGTTGGACTGCCTGATTGCCTCTTGCCTAAGCCAAAGCTTGCACGTGGATAGTGGCGCACCAATATATGCAAATTCTTCGAGAATTTGTAATGTCGTCCCTTTCCTAGCAAGTTCATCGGCTTTGCAGTTCCCCGGGATATCCCTATGCCCAGGCACCCATATGAGGTGTATATTAAACTGCTCAGCCATCTCGTTAAGAGATCTGCGGCAGTCGAGGGCTGTTTGTGAATTTAGGGATGTTGCCTCCAGAGAATTGATGGCAGCCTGGCTGTCCGAGTAAATGACAACGCCAGTGTTGGTTACTATGTTGCGACTCAGCCACTTGGCGACTTCCCATATTGCCATTATTTCGGCTTGATAGACACTGCAGGTATCTGGTAGTCTGTGAGCTATATCCAGACTAAGTTCTTCACAGTGTACAACGAAGCCAACCTTTTCATCAAGCTTCGAACCATCCGTGTAAAAGTGGAGATGGTTTCTATTACCTGGTATTCTGCCGACCCATTCGTCTCTGGCGGGAATCATAGTGATGTAATTTCTCTCGAAGGTGTACACAGTTGGTATATAGTCCACTCGGTCTGTTACCATAGCACTACACTTTGATATCCCCATGTGACCATAGTTCTTGTACCTCCACATTGATAGGCAGTTTAATCTTATTGCCGCTTTGGTTGCAACTTCTCTCGCCACAATATTAATCGGCAGTATATGGAGTAGGGCTTGTAGAGACTCGGTCGCTGTAGTCCTTAAGGCTCCGCTTATGCTCAGGCAGGCAGTTCTCTGAACCTTTGTTAGTAGGTTGGTAATGGTTAGTTTGTCAGTTGCCGTCCACCATACCAC
Source organism: Eudasyphora cyanicolor (assembly GCA_963930755.1). Taxonomy (NCBI): domain Eukaryota; kingdom Metazoa; phylum Arthropoda; class Insecta; order Diptera; family Muscidae; genus Eudasyphora; species Eudasyphora cyanicolor. The sequence goes on from OZ005737.1 coordinate 102,452,990, forward strand.
AATACCGTATAACAGTATTGGACGAACTACTGCTATATATATCCAGTGGACGATTTTAGGAGAGAGTCCCCACCGCGACCCTACAGCCTTTTTGCAGGAATATAAGGCGACGTTGGCCTTCCTTACACGTTCCAATACGTTAAGTCTAAATAACATTTTCCTATCTAGAATAATTCCTAAAAATTTTGCACTTTCAGAAAAGACTAGATCTGTTCACTTTCAGAAAAGACTAGATCTGAGGACGTTTACGAATTTGCCACTCACTGCGATTGCCACGTCGTCCGCATATGCCACGACCTTGCAGCCACAACGTTCTAGATCTAGCAGGATTTCATTCACCGCTAGGTTCCAAATTAGTGGAGACAGTACTCCTCCTTGCGGGGTCCCTCTGTTTACATACCTTGTTAGAGTTGTGGACCCTAGACATGCTGTTATGCGTCTTCTGGTGAGCAGACTTTGAATTAGTCTAATCAAACTATTGTTAACTTTTAGATGTGAGAGTGCCGCAATTACCGCATCTGAGTGAATGTTGTTAAAAGCCCCTTCTATGTCAAGAAATGCCACCATGGTGAATTCCTTGAAATGCAGGGACGATTCGATAGTGCTCACAAGTTCGTGCAGGGCTGATTCTGTAGACTTGCCCTTATTGTAGGCATGTTGGTTCCCCGACAGGAGTTTTGTATCCAGGTTTTCCCTAATGAAATGATCTAAAAGTCTTTCCAGACCTTTCAATAGGAAGGAGGATAGGCTAATTGGTCTGAAGTCTTTTGGCCTAGTGTGTGATATCTTTCCCGCTTTAGGTATGAATACCACTTTGGTATCCCTCCACCGATTAGGGACGTAGGAAAGCCTGATACAGCCTACATAAATTTTCTCCAGCCAGGGGATAATGTACTTTAACATTTTCTGCATTTCTGCTGGAGTGATGCCATCTGGTCCAGGTGACTTGAAGGGCTCAAAGCTGTTAATAGCCCAGCTTATTCTGGATCTCTCAGTCAAGAAGCTAGCGACGCTCGCAGTCCACTCGCACTCTTGTTGGTCCTGCTGATCCTCGGGTTCTGTTACAGAGTTCCCCTGGAAATGTGTGTCGAGCAGTACATTGAGCGACTGTTCGCTGTTTTTGGTCCAGTTATTTGCCTCATCCTGTAAATATCCCACTGTACAGGGTGAAGCAGATAATATCTTCCTCAGCCTAGCGGCGTCGGAGACCTTTTCCACTTCACCACAGAAGGTATACCAAGAGCGCCTTTGCGCCTTTCTAAGCCCCTTCTTATAGATCTTGAGTTTCTCTTTATAGGCATCCCAATCATTAGCGACCCCAGTAGATTTAGCCTTATTGAATAGCTTGTTGCAGGTCTTTTTCATAGCCGTTAGCTCAGAAGTCCACCATTGTTGTTTAGTTTTACCCTTGTACCTTGTTTTCGGACAGGCCTCTTCAAGGGAACTATTGAATGATGTGGTGATATGATCGACCAGATTATGCAGACCGGCTTTGTCATTCGGTTCGTACAGAAGTTTAGAGTTGAGGACTTTCTTGAAATTCTTCTCATACAGGTGCCACTTTGTCTTCCTTACATTTCTGTGGACGGCAGGTTTAGGCGCTTTTTCCGCGAGTTTGAACTCAATATAATGGTGATCTGAGAATGAGTGGTCGTCCAGTACATTCCACCCAATAATTGTGTCTGACAGCCGGTCAGTAGCAAACGTTACGTCGAGTACCTCCTGTCTGTCTTTAATTGTAAAGGTCGGTTTATTACCTATGTTACAAATACTAAGGTTGGTAGTTAGAATAAAGTCAAGAAGCGAATCACCCCTATTGTTTATATCCGTACTACCCCAGATAGTATGATGAGCGTTCGTGTCTGCGCCAATAATCAGCTCGATCTCGTCAGACGTTGCTTCTTCCACTACTTCCCTGAATAGAGCAGTCGGTACTACAGATTCATAAGGCAAGTAGCTGGAGACCACCCAATATATGCGATTACCGATCTCCAGGCTAGCAGCTGTTTGGTCTTTACCACTTAAGTTAGTCAGGAGAAAGATACTTAGATCTTTCCTGGCCAAAATGCAGGTTCTTGGAGTGCCTTCACAGTTGGCCACAAGCAGTTTAAAGTTGGGTGTCCTAATACCGCACACCCTTCCTCCCACTACGTAGTGCTCCTGTATCAGGACGATGTCTACTGCGCCTGTGGACAGGCGCAGCAATAGAGCCGCTGAGGCTGCTTTAGCGTGATGGAGGTTAATCTGTAGAATTCTTACCATCATTGGTAATTGACAGATTAACATCCACCCCGACAAGGGTGTTATCGAACTCTTCGTCCGTATCGTCGAGAAGCATGTCCCCGCCAGATGCGTCAAAGTAGTAGAGCTTTTGTCCTCAGAGAAGGACGTTACAGATCTTCTGTTAGAGTTGGAGTCACCAGAAATAATAGGCGTGGGTACCTCCGCAGTTCCAGGAAGTGCCACGGTGGACGACTCACCTTCTGCAGTGGGAACTATATCCTGCTTGTATATCTTCAAAACTATAGTCTCGAAGCCATATTGTAGGGTTGCACTCGCACCTTGTATATGGGAGGTGGATTCAGCGTTTAGGATAAGATTGACCTGCCGCTTTTTACCATCCGCCTCACCCACCTTGCTGATTCTCCAATTATGGGCCGGCAGACCAGGATTGGAATCTTTTATTATTTCTAAGATGTCAGCCGGGTTGGAGGGCTCTTCTGTAACCCAGGTGATGGCTCTAGGGTGACTAGGGATGTTGTTTTTTTCGACAACATCCAACTGGGCACCCGGCCACACCTCACCCGCTCGACTCAGAGCAGCCTTATACAGGTCTACTGATCTGGCATCACCGAAATATAAGAGCTTTACTCTCCCCTGATGCCATCCTGCATCGTTACGCTACGGACATCGAGGTAGTGAGCCATAATGGCTGATTGTACATGACTCCATTTGTCCTTGAGGATGGATCCATCCTCACTACTTCTGTCTATAACAGCCATCACTAGACTCTCCTTCGCCACTTCATTGAAGGGCTTGGTGAGTGTCCTATTGATGGTGACATTAGGGCCTCTTGCCTTTTTCGAAGGCAGGGGTTCATCAGGTGATCTGATTCGTTTTACTTTATTAGCCGTTAACACAGCTGAATTTGTGGCTCTTTCAGCCGACTCATTGGCCTTAGAAGCATCTATGACGCCTTTAGCCCAGGTAAGTGACTCTTTTTGTTTTTCGGTAAGAGCCGAAACCTCAACAGCCTCCAACTTCGTCAAAACTCTGAGCGCTACACGATGCTCATTGTGCTTCCGTTTTGACGGTCGGACATGACGTTTACCCCTCACCGCACCACCTGTTGTGAGTACTTGGGGGAGATTTTCACCATTTTTGGTGTGGTCGGCTTTGGCCAAGACCAACGGACGGACAGTCGGACGATTGGGGAACCGCGCTCCATCGGAACACGAAGGCATCCCCGTCAAGAGAATTTATTTTTATTTTGTCTGTATTAGACCGTAACAGGTACTACGATGTAGGCCTTACAGACTTTGTACAGATTTTTGCTATTGCGTAATAGGTACTGGTAACTATCCGCTATGTGAGAAACACGTCCGTTCACTGCGAATGATCAGCAACGAAGTTCTGTAGTTTAGTGTATATGTATCTGGTGACAGTCTACGTGATTGGTCAAAAAATGGGCGGGATCGGGCCAATGGGCGTGGCCCCGCCCGCATAGACCAAATTTTGCAATTAAGATATCATGCACAATTTGCTAGCGAGAGTGCTGCAATGTTGTGTATATATGTATCTGGTGGAATTCTACGTAAGTGGTCCAAAAATGGGCGGGATCGGACCTATGGGCGTGGCCACACCCATATAAGCCAAATTTTGAAATTGAGATATCTTGTAGAATTTATTAGCGAGAGTGATGAAATTTTGTATACATGTATCTGGTGGTGGTCCACGTGATTATTCCAAAAATGGCAGGGATCGAACCAATGGGCGTGGCCCCGCCCATATAAGCCAAGCTTTAAAATTTAGATATTTTTCACAATATGTTAGAGAGAGTTTTGTAATTCAGTGTATATGTATCTGGTGGTAGTCTACGTGATAAGTTAAAAAATGGGTGGGATCGGACCAATGGGCGTGGCCCGCCCATATATGTCAAATTTTAGAATTGTGTTATCTTAAACAATTTGTTAGCGTGAGAGCTGCAATTTAGTGCATATGCATCCGGTGGCAGTCTACGTTATTAATCCAAATATGGGCGGGATCCGACCTATGGTCCGCCCATATAAGCCAAATTTTGAAATTGAGATATCTTACACGATTTGTTAGCGAGAGTGCTGAAATTTTGAACATATGTATCTGGTGGTAGTCTACGTGATAGTTCCGAAAATAGCCGGGAGCGGATCAAAGGGCGTGGCCCCGCCCATATAAGCCAAATTTTGAAATTGAGATATCTTGCAAATTTGGTTAGAGAGAGTGCTGAAATTTTGTACATATGTATCTCGGTGTAGTCTACGTGATTGGTCAAAAATGGGCGGGATCGGACCAATGGGAGTGACCCCGCCCATATAAGGCAAAACATTTTAAATTGAGATATCTTGCACAATTTGTTAGCGAGAGTGCCGGTATTTTGTGCATATGCATGTGGTGGTAGTCTACATGACTTTTTCAAAAATGGGCGGAATCGGAACAATGGGCGTGGCCCCGCCCATACAAGCCAAATTTTTAAATTGAGATATCTTGCACAATTTGTTACCGGCAGTGCTGTAATTTTGTGCATATGCTTCTGGTGGGAGTCTACGTGATTTTTTTAAAAAATTTGCAGAATCGGACCAATGATCGTGGCCCCGCCCATATAAGCCAAATTTTGAAATTAAGATATCTTACACAATTTGTTAGCGAGAGTGCTGTAATTTTGTGCATATGTATATGGTGGTAGTCTACGTAATTGGTCCAAAAATTTGCGGGATCTGATTAAAGGGCGTGGCCCCGCTCATAGAAGCCAAATTTAGAAATTGACATATCTTTCATAATTTGTTAGCGAGAGTGTTGTAATTCTGTGTATATGTATCTGGTGGTAGTCTACGTGACTGGTCGAAAAATGAGCGGGATCGGAAAAATGGGCGTGGCCCCGCCCATATAAGCCAAATTTTGCAATTAAGATATCTTGGGCAATTTATTAGCGAGAGTGCTGCAATTTAGTGCAAAAAATGGGCGGGATCAGACCAACGGGAGTGGCCCAGACCAAATTTTGAAATAGATATATCTTACACGATTTGTTAGCGGGAGTGCTGTAATTTTGTGTATATGTATGTACGTTGTGGCAGTCTACGAGATTAGTCCCAAAGTGTGTGGGATCGGACCAATGGGCGTGGCACCGCCCATATAAGCCAAATTTTTAAATTGAGATATCTTGCACAATTTATTAGCGAGAGTGCTGTAATTTTGCGATGTATCTGGTGGCAGTCTACCTGATTAGTCCAAAAATGGGCAGGATCAGACTAATGGGCGTGGCACCGACCGAGAGAGTCACGTTTTGAAATTGGAATATCTTGCACAATTTGTTAGCGATAGTGCTGTAATTTTGTGTATATGTTTCTGGTGGTTGTCTAGGTGATTGACCCAAAAATGGGTGGTATATGACCAGTGTGCGTGGCCCCGGCCATATAAGTCAATATTTTAAATTGATATATCTTACACAATTTGTTAGCGAGAGTGCTGTAGTTTTGTGTTTGATATATCTTGAGCAATTTGTTAGAGAGATCAATGTAATATTGTGCATACATATTTGGTGTCAGTCTACGTAATGAATCCAAAAATGAACGGGATCGGAAATCTGAAGTCTGGAATGTGTGTTTGTTTTTTTGTTGGTTTGTTTGTTTGTACCGTATATGCGTCTAAACGGCTGGACCGATCTGTTTGAAATTTTCAAAGAATGTACATACGTTGGGGGTGGTAAAAACAGGGTACTTGAATTTTCGATTTTTTTTTTTTTTTTTTTTATATGTATAGCGTTTATTTACTGTATGTGTTACATAACATAAAAAATTAGGGCCTCAGCGCCATTTAGGCATTATTGAGGCATGTTGGCAACGAAATTTACTATACGATAAATAATTACATTACATTTCAGAATAAATATAAAAAAGTATAAGTGTTAAAGAATAAATTCTAGTACATGATTCACATTTTCTAACATTATCTTAGAAGCATTTCGAGATTCAGTTGCAAATAATTCAATAGGCGAATTTTAAAAGAAGACAAACTGTTAACATATTTCACATCATTTGGCAAACTGTTATACAAAAAACCACCCGTATACTCAACGCGCTGCTTGGTCATTTCTAACCTGCATCATACAACTCTTAGGTTAAGCCTATTTCTCGTATTAATAGATGTCTGATTTTGTGCAAATTGAATCGTATGGTATCCGACATTATTCAAGGATTTATAGACATAAAGTAAGGTCTGATATTGGTATAATGCGTGAACAGGCAACACTGTCGTACAAACATCTGTATACAGCTGTATAGTAGAGTGAGTTAATGGTAGGTTAAAAATTGTCTTTAATGCTTTATTTTGCATACATTGTAACGTTCTCAAAGAATTCGAATTTTTAGACCCATATATAATTGCTAAGTAATTAATATGACTTTGTATTAATGACTGATATAGCAATAATTTAGTTTTGACGTTTAAAACGTATTTCATTTTGTACAAGATTCCAATTGCCGGTGCTATTTTAGACATTAGATCACGAATGTGAGTATCCCAGGAAAGGTTACTCTGCAAGGTAACTCCTAAATATTTTACTTCACTTGCTTCATTCACAACTTTGCCATCAAAAACTATATTGAAATTTCTTTCAGAATTGTATGAATTTGGTCTAAATCGAATTAAATGTGTCTTGGATGCATTAAGGACCAATTTGTTTATTCTTGCAAATTCCAGAATTGAAGATAAATCTTTTTCTATTGCTGTTTTCAAAGCCAAATCACTTTTATATGGATAAAATAAACATATATCGTCAGCGAACATATACAAACGACCAGTCAAGTTTAAATTTGCCAAATCATTTAAGTATATAGAGAACAATAAGGGTCCTAAGCAACTTCCTTGGGGTACTCCACTTCCTACATGAGTCATATAACTCTTCTCTCCGGAAACTGTTACAAATCGTAACCGATCAGATAGAAAGTTTCTAAAGAGTACGTTTTCTTTTCCACAAATTCCGTAATATAACAGTTTCCTTAACATTATGTTATGGTCAACAATATCAAACACCTTAGAGAAATCCAAAAATATTCCTGCGACTCCCGAGTAGCCTTGATCCAAACAACTACAAATGAAATTCAAAACATTTACCACTGCTTCCTCTGTCCCACATCCTTTTTTAAACCCAAATTGATACTTGTACATAAAGTTATTCTCATCCAAATATTTTAGTAGTTTCTGATGAATTAATTTTTCAAATATCTTATCTATGACAGATAACAATGCAATGGGCCGAAATTGTTCCACAGACGTGGCATTTGAAACCTTAGGAATTGGCACAATCTTCTCTATTTTCATGCTTTGGGGGTATTTAGCAGTAACTATGATTTTATTGAAAATATTTAACATCGTTGGGATTATATAATCAATCTACAATTATTTTCGCTGTAATATTATCATATCCTGGCGAAGCATTGTACTTCAAAGCACTTACCACTTCATCTAATTCAAGTATATTAAATCGACCAAGAACAAATCTATTTGGGGTCTGGCATAAAGTTCTTAGAAGATTACAGTTATCACCCGGATAAGCAATTATCTGTTGCTTTAAATATTTTATAGAGTTTGTGAAATGCTGACTAAACAAATGTGACATTTCCTGAGCATTTAACGCTTTGTTATCTGTTTGGGAAACAATGTTAACGCCTACTTTTTGTTTACGTCCTAAGGCCAAATTGACAAAATTCCAAGTTTTCCTTGAGTCATTATTTGCTCGTTCTATGTTATCATAGTAGTATCTTTTCCTGGCCTCCCTGGAAGCCAACTTAACTACTTTACTTATTTGTTTCAATAAAATATCATATTTGCCGTTCTTTCGTTTTCTCCTTTTAGAAAGTAATTTTTCCTTGTATAATATAAGTTTCTGCAGATTTTTGTTCATCCAAGGCATGAGTTCAAACCTCAAATCTTTCCTGTACGTAGTCACTACAGTCGCATCCGATATAGCTTTAGTCAGTACATCTATAAACTCTTTGGCATAATCATCGCAATCATCTAGCGGAATACTTGACACATTTCTTTCCAAATACTGTTTCACTTTAATTACATCACAGAAAGTCTTACGCGTTTCTATATTTTTGATTGGTTGATTTTTCGTTTTAATAATACAACTGACAATATTGTGATCTGTCAATCCACATTCAACTGATTCAACATAAATTGTGTTAAATAAATTACTGAAAACATGGTCAATACAAGTCATAGATTCCGGCCTAGTAATTAACTCATGACAACTATGGCAATCATAATTTAGAAATAATTGTTTCAACTCCTCAAATTGGCCACAACGAAGTTGGTCAATATTTGAGTCACCAACCAAAACAATGGACCCATTACCAATGCATCTCAGCAATTGCTCTAGTACAGAAAGGAAATTAGGAACAGAACATTTTTGAGAACGATAAAAAGATACAATTTTAAGAGGTTTTGTATCAATTCGAAGATTATTAAAAGAAATTTCAATCAAATCCACAAAATTCAAGCTTTGACAATTTTCAACGGAAAAATTCAACTTTTCACTCACATATAAAGAAGTACCACCATATCCGTCACTTCTACAACAGTGCACACTTTTATACCCAGGAATCGTATAAAGTTGTATCAGGTCCTGATGAAACCAGGTTTCTTGCACAGCAATCACATCAGGTAGCCTTGGAAACCCAGCAATTAGGGATTTAAATTTATTGAATTTTGCAATAGACGAAATGCTTCTAACATTTATACTTATGATGTTTAAAAAAGAGTAATTCACATGCAACAGATTGCTACTAAAGTTTAAAAAGTTTTTATAATATTGGTTTGGAGCCATAACAGAAAAAAAATTTAATACAATTCATTTATAATTCAATAATTTTTATTATTTCTATTTAATTTGGTGACTCAAACGACAAGGGGTTATCTTCCTCAGCACTAGATTCTTCCTCCACAGCTATTACTTGTTTGCTTTGACTTCGAGTCCAAGATTTGGATGTTGTTGCATTCAAAAGAATTTTATCCACATCTTCTTCAGAACGAATGATCTGCGGCTTTGAAATGTCACTTCTCTTATACAAAATTCTCCCATTTTTAACAAAAACATGCTGGAAGCCCACATTTTTAATTGATTTGGCATACTTAAACAACTCCAATGTCTCCTTACTTAGAAATTTATTGATATACACATTTTTTGTAGATTCATCCTCCTTTAGTTTTGATTTAACAGACATAAGCTTTTCCTTTGCAGATTTGTTACAAAATTTGACTATAACCGTTTTCTTTTGACTATCTCTTCTGTTGTTGCCACTTATGAAAAACGCATCTTCTATGTTATCAGCATTTATATCTATATTAACACTTTTGGTTAGATTCAGTACAGATTCTACAGCCGAAGCGCCATCTACTGCGTTCAAGCCACTCACAATGCAATCATTTCTGACACGAGCATCATTTAACATTTTTACAGATGACTTCAAGTTTACAATCTCTCTTTTGAGCACCAGATTCTCCTTTTCAACTTGTGCTAACTTTTTTTTGTTCTCAGCTACACCTTTCAGTATTTCATCATACTGTTTAGACATAAAACGCATTGTTTCTTGAATATTGTTGTATGTTTGTTGTATCTCACTCAGCTGATCCAGTTTCACAAGTTTTGTTTTTATCTCCATCAATTCTTTTTTCAGTCCTGCTTCATCACTTTCGCCACCGTCACCAAAAGGACAAGTATAGAGCACGCTCTTGTTTTTTAAGAGGTACTCAAACCGACGTTTGTCCATTCTCGTGCACTGAGAGTGGAAAGCCTTTGTACATTTATCACATTCTATAAATTCATCGAAATCCTCTTTGATTTCTATCTTACATTGTTCACAAATAAGTTTTTTCGTTCTAAGACTTCTGCGACTTGTTGTGGGCATATTTCAGCTTTCCCGTAAGCAGAAATTGTTTTAAGAGGACTGGATATAGTTATTTTGTGCGCAAACACTGTTTTGTTTGTAAAAACGATTTATTTATCTGCTCTGATTTAACACTGCTAAAAATACGTTCGGTTCACAGCAGGGTTGCCAACTTCCACTGATTTACCAAGTGGGCGTGGCCCGCCCATATAAACCAAATTTTGAAATCGATATATCTTGCACAATTTGTTAGCTAGAGTGCTATAATGTTGTACATATGTATCTGGTGGCAGTCTACGTGATTGGTCCAAAAATAGGCGGGATCGGACAAACGGGCGTGGCACCGCCCATATAAGCCCAATTTTGAAAGTGACTTATCTTGCACAATTTGTTAGCGAGAGTGCTGTAATTTTGTGCATATGTATCTGGTGGTAGCCTACGTTATTGGTCCAAAAATGGGCGGAATCGGACGTATAGGCGTGGCCCCGCCCATATAAGCCAAACTTTGAAATTGATATATCTTGCACAATTTTTTTAGCGAGAGTGCTATAATTTTGCGCATATGTATCTGGTGGTAGTCTACGTGACTGGTCCAAAAATGGGCGGAAACGTACCAATGGGCGTGGCACCGCCCATATAAGCCAAATTTTGAAATTTAGATATTTTTCACAATATGTTAGAGAGAGTGTTGTAATTCTATGTATATGCACCTGGTGGTAGTCTACCTGATTGGTTGAAAAATGGGCGGGATCGGACAAATGGGCGTAGCCCCGCCCATATAAGTCAAATTTTTTTAATTGAGATATCTTGAAAATTTTGTTAGCGAGAGTGCTGTAACTTTGTTCATATATATATGGTGGTAGTCTATATGATTGTTCCAAAAATAGCCGGGATCGGACCAAAGGGCGTGGCTCCGCCCATATAAGCCAAATTTTGAAATTGAGATATCTTGCACAATTTGTTAGAGATAGTGCTGTAATTTTGTGCATATGTATCTGGTGGTAGTCTACGTGATTGGTCCAAAAAATGGGCGGGATCAGACTAATGGGCGTGGCTCCGCCCATATTAGCCAAATTTTGAAATTGAGATATCTTGCACAATATGTTTGCGAGAGTGCTTTACGAAGTGGACCGGGTCCAGCTAATTAATATATAAAATTGTTATGTCCTTAATGGAAAACCCTTTATAGATCAGCACCTATGTGAGCTTTTCAATTAAAATTTAAACTTTATCTAATTAAGAGTAGGTCTTAGTTTAGATTAGTCTTGATTTCAACTAATCGCGAATGGGCCAGTAGGGACCCTTGCAACTCAATTAGGTCAGTAGGAACCCTAGAAGTTGCATACGTTACAACGATTGCGGAGTTTGATCGGCCAGAATGACCAATTTGGTGATAGGTCGTCTTACATCGCTTTTCTATACGAACGTCAGCAACGCGAACACGACCTAATTTCCACGAGGTAGGATATACAGTTTCATTTTTTACGACCGCGTGATCATAATTCCGAATTTCGTTCTGGATATTTCAATTTGTACCGCATATGAGTCATTCCATGCCAAACGGGACGATTTTTGACATCACTATTTTTGATACGGGGGTTGCCCTGTCTATAAGCACATTCAAAAAACAAACAATGTTAATAAAACTCCAATATATGCAAGCTATATTCCATCGCCTTTCCCAGGCTTAAGAACCGTATCTCCTACGGAAAGTGCTACTTCTAGCGACCCAAACGTACACCGAATCCCAAAGAACACAATTCATTCAAATATGTCATACGCCCGTATGACAAGAAATGGTAATTCGTTACCCCTCAATTTTTCCTCGAAAATTAAATAGAAAAATTAATAGGAACTATGAATTAATTCATATTGTATATGCAAAGCATGATGCAAGAAATGATGAGAAATCAAAGTATGCTTATGCAACTCGTGTTAAATCAAAAATACATCAACTGAGAATTTGTTATTGGAATGCAAACGGCCTGAGCCAACCCAGAAATGAGGTAGAAAATTTTTTCCGAAACCACTGAGACACATTTTCCAACAAGAAATTGTTTTAGGATACGTGGTTATTCCACATACTATACTAAACACCCTAGCGGGAGAGCCTGTGGTGGTACAGCTCTTATTGTCCAAAATAAAATCAAACATTATCCTATGCCCGAATATAGGACTGAGCATATACAAGCAACTTCTATAGCTATCACATGCACAAATCTGGTTATATCGTCGATATATTATCCCCCTAGGCACAATATTAACAAAGATCAATTCATGGAGTTCTTCTCCACTCTTGGCACAAAGTTTTTGGTAGCAGGTGACTACAATGCCAAGCACACATTTTGGGGCTCTCGCCTCGCTACTCCAAAAGGTAGACAACTACTAAAAGCCATAACATCTGCTAAACCAGATGTAGCTGTAAAAATACGTTAGCTCACACCTATCCGATGGTGTATCGTTACGTACAACGGATGAAATTTAAGCCGCGGAAAACCTTTTCACGGACGTTGTAAACAGTGCTGTTAAAGTGGCTACTCGAAAAAGCGCATTCAAAAGAGATAACTCAAATAACGCAACAAGCATCAAAGCGTTAATCAATGAAAAAAGAAGCGTTAGAAGAGAGTGGCAACAATATCGCTCCCCAGCACTGAGAAAAAAACTAAAAAATTGCCAGAAGAGATTGAAATCAGCCCTATTATCAGCCGAGGAAAGTGATCTAAAAATATATTTGCAACCTCTGGATCCAACCCAGAAAACAGATTATAGTCTCTGGAAGGCCACAAAAAATATGCGAGGCCCTGTTGCGCATGAATCCCCAAATCGCCTTGAAAATGGGAACTGGGCAAAAACCACGGAAGAGAAACTAAATGCATTCGCAAACTACCTCGAGTCCGTTTTTACACCAACAGTGATGATCTGAAATCTATCCGCCCGTGATAGATATAATTCCTCGCCCACACTATTCGCCCGTGATAAACGACATAATTCCTCGCCCAATCTATCCGCCCGGGATAAATGACTCAATTCCTCTCCCAATCTATCAGCCCGTGATAGATGACATAACTTTTCGCCCAATCTGTCCGCCCGTGATAGACGACACAACTACACGCCCAATCTATCCGCCCGTGATATATGATATAATTCCTCGCCCAATTTATCCGCCCGGGACAAATGATTTAATTTCTCGGACAATCTATCAGCCCGTGATAGATGATATAATTCCTGACCCAATCAAACTTAGAATAAAGGATGTTGAAAAATCTGTCAAAGATCTAAAATTAAAGAAATCGCCCGGAAGAGATGGTATAACAGTGAAAATGATTAAAGAACTTCCCTTTTCAGCCTTGAAAATGGTGTTATTTTTATTCAATGCAATACTGCGTGTATGTTACTTCCACCTATCTTGGAAGAGGTCAGAAATCGTAATGATACCGAAACCAGGCAAAGATCCAACTCATAAGCTTACTATCGATACTGTAAAAAATGTTTCAGTCCATTCTCATGAAGAAAATCACACCTCATATTATTTCTAACAATATTATACCTGACCAATAATATATATGCCCATAACCAACTTTACGCACAAGTCTACTTTTGCGGATGATACTGCTTTCGTCAGTACTCACAAAAGGCCTTTAGTTGCGTCCGATCAACTGCAGTCTCATGTCCGAATCCTAGAAGAATGGTTAAAAAATGGAGAATAATGGTACGAAGGGATACAAGTCCTCCAATTTCTATTTTCTTTAAGAGTTATGAGCAATTTAAAGTTGACGAAATTACGTTTTTTTCGAAAAGGTGTGTTCATTCTTTAGCTTGTATTTCCTGAAATACGTGACCGATTTTAATGTGATATACCTTGTTTTGAAGGTACTTCAACTACTGCAACTAACTTTAATGTCGTGTTCTTAGATGTCCTTGTGAGTCCCTGTATGTATTTGGAAGTGGTGAATTGATGGAAACTATTTTTTTACGTTTTTAACAAAAAACCATTTGCATATTTTCTGTGAATGTGCTGTAAATAATTAACAGAATGATAATTTTTAGTCAATTAGTTTATTAAAACAGTAAGAACAATAAAACATTTAAGAAAAGAACGACAATTATTAATAATCAGTATACTAATGTAAAAATAAGAATAATAAAAAATGTATGAGAAAGATTTGAATCAAATATACTATTTAAGGTAAAAAAGAAGAAAATGAGTAAAAAAATATTAATCATTGTACACCGTCTTAATACAGTACTGTTCCGAAGTTAATGTTGTCTGAACTCTAATTTTTTTATCGAACAATGGAATGTATGCGTGGTAGTTTTGAGTTCCAGAAATAACTTTTGCTTTATTATCGCTTTGTTTTTTCTTTGAATTGTCGAATTGAATGCGAAAAACGGACTAACAAATTTATTGCATTTTTATACCCTACACCACACTGTGGTACAGGGTATTATAACTTTGTGCATTTGTTTGTAACACCCAAAAGGAGAAGAAATAGACCCATCGTTTATTATACCGATCGACTTAGAATTACTTTCTGAGTTGATTTAGCTATGTCCGTCTGTCTGTCCGTCTGTATGTCTGTGCATGTATTCTTGTAATCAAAGTACAGGTCGCAATTATGGTCCGATCTCGACGAAACTTTACACATATGTTTTATTTGGCCCAAGGACGATCCCTCTTGAATTTGGTTAAAATCGGTTCAGATTTAGATATAGCCCCCATATATATGTTACCCCAGATTTGACATGTAAGCGCTGTAAAAACTTTATTTTATATCCTATCAGTATGAAATTCGGCAGAAAGAGGTTTCTTATTATATGAATGAACACTGCTAAATTTGGAAGAAATCGGTTCAAATTTAGATATAGCCCCCATATATACGTTACCCCCGATTTGAAGTGTAAGCGCTGTAAAAATGTTATTATATATCCGATCAGTATGAAATTCGGCAGAAAGAGGTTGCTTATAATATGAATGAACACTGTTAAATTTGGAAGAAATCGGTTCAGATTTAGATATAGCCCCCATATATACGTTACCCCCGATTTGAAGTGTAAGCACTGTAAAAATGTTATTTTATATCCGATCAGTATGAAATTCGGCAGAAAGAGTTTTCCTATTATTTGAATGAACACTGTTAAATTTTGAAGAAATGGGTTCAGATTTAGATATAGCCCCCATATAAACGTTACCCCCGATTTCACATGTAAGCGCTGTAAAAATGTTATTTTATATCCGATCAGTGCGAATTTCGGCAAAAAGAGGTTTCCTTCTACATGAAGAAATACTGCCAAATTCGGAGAAAATCGGTTCAGATTTAGATATAGCCCCATATATATGTTACCCCCGATTCGACATGTAAGCGCTGTAGAGATTGTATTTTATATCCGATCAGTACGAAATTCGACAGAAAGATGTCTTTTTACATGAATGAGTATTCAGGGAAAATCGGTTCAGATTTATATATAACATCCATACATATGTTCCTCATGTTTTGGTATCAAAGCGCTATAAAAGTTGTACTTTACTTCCGATCATTAAAATTTTCCAGAAATATGTTTCTCAATTTAGGAACGAATATTGCTTAATTTAGCGATTATCGGTTCAGACTTAGATAATATGTTCCTACCCATTTACCAATTATTCCAAATTATTATCGCAATGACCCTTATGGCATTTTTAGGGAGGTGTAGGGTATTATATAGTCGGCCCCGCCCGACTTTCTGCCTTTCCTTACTGGTTTTCTACTTCAAAAAGAGAAATCCAGGTTGCAGTGATTTTAACAAATTGTTCATTTCAAAGTATATTTTAACAAGTGCTTTCTTATCTTTCGACTCTTGCTATTATTTAACGAGTTTTATTTTTTTAAATATCAAGCCATCGCTGATTTTTACTTTTTTGCAAATAATTTTGCAAAATTAGTAATTTTTATTGTTCTTATTGTTACATTAATAAACTAATGGCTACAAATTATCATTCTGTTAATTATTTAAAGCACCTTCACAGAAATTATGCAAATGGGTTTTTATAAAAAATCGTAAAAAATATCAATTCACCACTTCCAAATTCACACAGTAGCTAACAAAGACATCTAAGAACACGACATTAAAATTTCAAAAAAATCTAAGGATGTAATCATTTTGAAAATCGCAATAGATAGTATTTAAAGCAGAAAATATTAAAAATTATTATATGTGTCGCAGTGCCGACTCCAGTTAGATGTAGTAGTTAAAATTACCTACACAACAAGGTATAGTACATTAATATCTGTGACGTGTGCAGGAGATACAAGCTTAAAAATGAATTTTTTTTAAATATTTTCTTGAACTATGTATACGATATTTTTATACATACATACCCAAAATTTCGAAGCAATCAAAAATATTGATGTCAAAAGTCTTCCCGTTTGGCACGGAATGACTCATATGCAAAAGTTTCAGATATTCCTCTTTCCTACGAAACTAATGTGCCAGTGCCTGAACTTTTTTAAACCGATTCACAATAGAAAGTGGTTGTTAGGAACGACTGTTTAGGGAGGAGCATGCAACGGAGCACCTATTAAAAAGTGTCCTGTCTTCAACGTTGTCTTCAGCGACCGTTTCATGTGGACTATCGTACATTGGGCACAAAGGTCGAGTAACAACATATCTATCATCCTAATCCCTATGGGTTGTACGTATGGATTTTTCCTCACAAAATCTATCTGAAGGTGACAAAATACTTCATTTTGGAGATTTTTATTCAATACTATCTTCTTCAGAGATATTTAATCGTGTTGCGAAAGCATGAACTTGGTTGTACGGGACAGGACCCGTAATGAGCCAACCGAAGATAGTGTTCTGGGCGAGTAATGATCCCGACGAAATCTGAATAAATCCTTCTAAGAGAATTCGAGGGTATAAGTCCGCTTCTGTTAAGAGCTCTACGGGTCGCGAATCAAACAACTTTGGATCATCCAGACGAAGAGTTGGCAATTTTTTTCTTAAAATAAGAATCGACCGTAAAGAAGGGAAGATTTTCTGATATCGAAGGAAGATTATGGAGGTAGTTTCCACGACTATCGGCTCATTGAAAGAAGTTCCAATTCTCAATGTACAAATTTTCCTAGACGTGGCCGAAATGGCACGATTGACTCCAGAAATGGTTGCATTTCTTGAATGCACCGGAAGTTTCAACCTGTTCTGCAAGCGCTCTGGCTGTTCCCAAAAGAACAGATTTACTCATGGCAGTATGGAAAACTTGACGAGTGAACCATCCGATGTGGATGGTTGCGAAGGGTCTACAACAGGTTGACTAGAAGGTTGAGAATTTGAAACCGGTATAGTGTTATGGGGTAGTAGTAGCAGAAGCTGAACCCTGACTATCACGATGTAGTGAAGTGTGGTGTCTCGCTTCACATTTGAAGCAATGATGTTAACAATTTCAACACAAGCGATTTCTTTTTACAACTGTATATCATTCCGATGGCGAAAGTTTCTTAAATTTGAAACATTTGGAGAGCCTGTGATCTTCTTTAGGACAAAGAACTCATTTAGGGTGGACTCGGTGGTTTTGATGAGGTAGCATTTGTAAAATACGTTCTAACATTGGGGTTTGATCGTCTCGGAGAATCGTTTCCCCTCAGGTCATTGAGGCGCACGGGAGTGCGGATACTTTCCGAAAGAAATGAATCCATGTCTTTCCACAATGAAAGAGCAGATTTGCCCCTAACACTTTGCTCCCACAGGGTTTGGGTAAGCCTCGGCAAACGTTGGAGGCAGATAAAAATAAGAATAGGATCCCAATTATCTGTGCGATGGTGGAGTTGTTGTTTATTTTTACAATTATTTGAACAATTTATATATTTTGTAAAATTTGCCACCACTGCACAATAAAAATACGCTTATGCACTAATATTTCCTACTCCGCACGAAAGGGAAAAAATAATAATTCTATTTATTTTGTTTACTTTTCTTTTATTTGTTCAATATGTACGGACGGACATACACCGGTCTGTATACTCGTATATATGTACGTACGTATGTAAGCAGAGCCGCGAACGACGTTGGGAACGAGACGGTGTAGTGGGAGGGGCTTCGCGGCGCGCTGTAAAACGATATTTTTGTTATTTTTTGACAACCACTGTTTTGGTTATTGTTTTTAATTTTTCGCGAGGTCAAATTTTTTTAAACTACACTGCACTATACTAACCTTGTTAAATTATTTAAATAAATAATTAATATAATGATGATGATGAGATAAAGGGATGAGGATGGAGTAGCTGGATGAAGGGATGAAAACCGACGGCAACACGAACTGGTGGGCGAAACGAAAACAAAGCAATTAAATCCGCGAACTTTTGTACCGATTTCGGCTCAATAACCCGGTTCGATGCGACCAAAATGTTAATGACAATGCATAAAAAGAAAGAAAATGAAACAATTTTGGTTAGAATTTATTGTTTATACCCTACACCACACTGTGGTACAGGGTATTATAAGTTTGTTTCACGGCAGATGTTTGTAACACCTGAAAATAACACAGCTAGACCCACCTTAAAGTATACCGATCGACTCAGAATCACTAGCTGAGTCGATTTAACCATGTCTGTCCGTCCGTCTGTCCATGTAAAGTTGTTCGTCGACTACAGGTCGCAATTTCACTCCGATCGTTCTGAAATTTTGCAGTTTAGAATTTGGTTCAAATCGGTTTAGATTTAGATATAGCTCCCATATATATCTTTCGTCCGATTTGGCCTTTAGTCCTATAGAAGCTGTATTTTACATCCAATCGTTTTGAAATTTAGAATGGTAGAGTTTCTTGATCCATGAACCAACACTACCGAATTTGAAGAAAATCGGTTAAGATTTAGCTATAGCTCCCATATATATGTTTCGTCCGATTTGGCCCTTTAGTCATATAGAAGCTGTATTTTACATCCAATCGATTTGAAATTTAGAATGGTAGAGTTTCTTGATCCATGAACCAACACTACCGAATTTGAAGAAAATCGGTTAAGATTTAGCTCTAGCTCTCATATATATGTTTCGTCCGATTTGGCCATTTAGTCCTATAAAAGCTGTATTTTGCATCCAATCGTTTTGAAATTTAGAATGGTAGAGTTTTTTGATGCATGAACCAACATTGCCGAATTTGAAGAAAATCGGTTTAGATTTAGCTATAGCTCCCATATATATGTTTCGTCCGATTTTGCTCTTTAGTCCTGAAGAAGCTGTATTTTACATCCAATCATTATACCCTACACCACACTGTGGTACAGGGTATTATAAGTTTGTTTCACGGCAGATGTTTGTAACACCTGAAAATAACACAGCTAGACCCACCTTAAAGTATGCCGATCGACTCAGAATCACTAGCTGAGTCGATTTAACGATGTCCGTCCATCCGTCCGTCTGTCCATGTAAAGTTGTTCGTCGACTACAGGTCGCAATTTCACTCCGATCGTTCTGAAATTTTGCAGTTTAGAGTATTTCGCGGCTGTTAAGATCGCTGTTGAATTTGGTTGAAATCGGTTCAGATTTAGATATAGCTCCCATATATATCATTCGTCCGATTTGGCCCTTTAGTCCTATAGAAGCTGTATTTTACATCCGATCGTTTTGAAATTTTGAATGGTAGAGTTTCTTGATCCATGAGCCAACATTGCCGAATTTGAAGAAAATCGGTTAAGATTTAGCTATAGCTCCCATATATATGTTTCGTCCGATTTTGCTCTTTAGTCCTGTAGAAGCTGTATTTTACATCCAATCATTTTGAAATTTAGAATGGTAGAGT
This sequence comes from Eudasyphora cyanicolor, assembly GCA_963930755.1. NCBI lineage: Eukaryota > Metazoa > Arthropoda > Insecta > Diptera > Muscidae > Eudasyphora > Eudasyphora cyanicolor. The sequence goes on from OZ005737.1 coordinate 102,472,904, forward strand.
TTCTTGATCCATGAACCAACATTGCCGAATTTAAAGAAAATCGGTTAAGATTTAGCTATAGCTCCCATATATATGTTTCGTCCGATTTGGCCATTTAGTCCTATAAAAGCTGTATTTTACATCCAATCGTTTTGAAATTTAGAATGGTAGAGTTTATTGATCTATGAACCAACACTACCGAATTTGAAGAAAATCGGTTAAGATTTAGCTATAGCTCCCATATATATGTTTCGTCCGATTTGGCCCTTTAGTTCTATAGAAGCTGTATTTTACATCCAATCGTTTTGAAATTTAGAATGGTAGAGTTTATTGATCTATGAACCAACACTACCGAATTTGAAGAAAATCGTTTAAGATCTAGCTATAGCTCCCATATACATGTTTCGTCCGATTTGGCCCTTTAGTCCTGTAGAAGCTGTATTTTACATCCAATCATTTTGAAATTTAGAATGGTAGAGTTTCTTGATTCATGAACCAACATTGCCGAATTTGAAGAAAATCGGTAAAGATTTAGCTATAGCTTCCATATATATGTTTCGTCCGATTTGGCACTTTAGTTCTATAGAAGCTATATTTTACATCCAATCGTTTTGAAATTTAGAATGGTAGAGTTTCTTGATTCATGAACCAACATTGCCGAATTTGAAGAAAATCGGTAAAGATTTAGCTATAGCTCCCATATATATGTTTCATCCGATTTGGCTCTTTAGATCCAATCGTTTTAATACCCTACACCAAATATATAAATATATTTGGAGACGACTTTTTAAAATATTATATATTTGATAACAAACAAATTTTGTTTGAAAATCATAAAATTTAGTTTGGAACGCATATATTAATATATTAGAACAATATATATTTGCGCAGTGATTTTCACAAATAAAGTATGTGGTTACCCACAAACAAAGTTATTGTTAAGATGTTTTCCAAATATATTTTATTTAAAAATGATTTTTTAAACTTTGCTGAATTTATCGAATTGTAGTTAGTTTTTCCTATATTGTAGTTAAAAATGTCTTTAGCAGCATTAGCTTTTGTTTTACATCAATAAATAGTAATTTATAAGTATTCCAATTCATCACTTTTTGTCAATCCATCAATGCAATTTATATTTATGAAAGATTATACGATTTAAGTTTTAATTGAATTTTACAATCATTTATAAAAATTGCTCTTTGAACATCTGAAAAACAGAAAACTTGTCTTTAAGTTTAGGCGTTGATACATTGCCAAAAAGCGTAAATACTAGTTCAAAATAAAAACATATTAGAATGGGAACATATTTTTGTTTAGAACAATATCCTCCCAAACATATAATATTTGTGTATGTCAAATATTATATATTTGGAGTGTACCCTAAACATATGTATAATTCAAGCCGAATATGTTTGGGACATTATACTACAGAAGCGATTTTTATCAGCGTAAAAGTATATATCTTAAAAATATACTGACTTTACAAGGAATATTTTTCGAATTTATCACCCAAAAAAATAACGATTTACGACTGTTGAAGTATCATTATTTTTGGTGGCGGATTTTCAGGGAGCGGGAGTGTAGATAGAAAAACTTCTCGAAATGTTTCCTTTATTTCGTCCTCACACATCGAACCTCTATTTTGAATCGTTCCATACCAAAATTGTGATTGAGAACAAACAACTATTTGGACTAGTATTCAGGGTAAGTTATTTTCATCGAGGATACATTTTGCTGTACACACTGTAATTTCATGTAGAAGCCAGAATTTAATATACTACACGGAGGAAAATCGTCATTTTTGATATGTTTGAAATGAAAGAAAATATACTTGGAAACGATTTTTTTAAATATTATATATTTGGTAACAAATAAATTTTATTTGAAAATCAAGAAATTTTGTTTGGAACGCATATATTAATATATTAGAACATAATTTATTTGCAAACTGAATTTCACAAATAAAATATGTGTTTACACACAAACAAAGTTATTGTTTAAGAAGATTTCCAAATATGTTTTATTTAAAAAGATTTTTAAAGCCTTACGGACTTATTCGAATTTTAGTTAGTTTTTCCTAATTTTCGTGTTAAACTTTATAGCTAAAAATGTCCTTATTTATAAATATTCCTATTCATCACTTTTTGTCAATCCATCAATGTCGTTTATATTTACGAAAGATTGTTAGATTTAAGTTTTGATTAAATTTTACAAACATATAAAATTTATAAAAAAATTGCTCTTTGAAAATCTGAAAAACAGAAAACTTGTCTTTAAGTTAAGGCATTTAATACATTACCAAAATAAATAATTACAAATGAATCCTTGTTTCGGAAATACTAGTTCCAAATAAAAAATATTTGAATGGGAGCATATTTTTGTTTAGAACAATATCCTCACAAACATATAATATTTGTGTGTAGTATATTGTTTGGGACAATATACTACAGAAGCGATTTTTTTTCAGCGTGTAGTATTGCACAATCCTCTATAGCTGCACAATTCTCTTGTTTGAAACCATTGTGGATAATTTTTTTAATTGTAATTTCCAAAATATTTCCACAACGTTAAATTACCCAATTTATCAACTGGAAGGGCATATGATAAAATTGAAGTAACCCTCGCTAATATACATCGATATACTCCCCTAAATATTCTGCGACGAAATTATAACGAATTCAAAACTCAGTATCAGATACATAAACATTTTTGCAGCTATTGTTTTATTTCAAAAATAAAAAATGCTTATTTCACAATTTATGTCATGTTTACGATTTTCTACATTTCAGACGTACCGATTATGACGCTATTGCGAAATCTTGCAGATCACTGCATAAACATAATAGGTTGTATCGAAGAACACTTTTTGGCAGCTCCAGTCAGGGCGTGCCAAATATTTTAATTTGACTCATTAACATTAAACTTGTTAATAATATTTAATGCAACAAATGATGTCCCCTTAACTGACCGCAAAGATCCTGTGATTTAACCCCATTGGGTTATGAGTTTGTGCATTTGTTTGTAATACCAAGAAGCAGAAGAGTTAGATCCATCGTTTATTATATCGACGAACTTGGTATCATTTCCTGAGTCGATTTAACCGTATCCTTCTGTAGATGTGTCGTTGTAATCAAAGTGCAGGTCGTATTTATGGTCCGATTGTGATGAAATTTAGCACAGTGCTATTTTTTGGACCTAGGACCTAGCCCAGGGATTCCTATTGAAACTGGTCAAAATCGGCTCAGATTTACATATGGGGGCATATATGAACTGTTTATTTTGAAAATGGAACAAACGCCATTCTGCTTTACTCTATTCACCATTGAAAAAAGTGGGTTAATAAAATCCAAATGCAAAAAGTTGCACTTAATATATAAACATTAAAGTCTTGAGATTAGGGATGTAACGAATATTCGCATTCGCATATGCGAACGCGAATTATTCGCATCATTTTAGCATTCGCAATCGCAAATACCATCTTTGGATTATTCGCTTTCGCAAAAATATATTTCAGTATTCGCTTCCATTTATTAAAAGTGTTAAATCTCCTTATTCCCATCACACAATTTGAAGATATTAACACCAATGAAAACCTCTGTCACTTCTCTCCAAAACAGTTGAAAATGTGTTTGCCCTTGTGGTAACAGGAGGTAAAAACATGGAAAACATTCTTAATACTTGAATATTCTGGAAAAGTATCGTTTCAGTTCCTTAAATTTGCTGGTACTAAAAGGTCAAACTATTATTCGCATTCTCTATCGCAAAAATATATATTTTACTATTCGCTTTCGCATTCGCAAGAAATATATTTCAATATTCGCTTTCGCATTCGCTTTCGCTAAAGTCACTTTCGTTACATCCCTACTTTATATTTCTATTATTCATCTGGACTTTTAACAATACTACTCTTTGTTTAAAAGCAGAGTGGCATTTGTTCCACTTTCAGAATAAAGAGTTCCTATGTATCTCCGTTTTGACATATATGCACTGTATAATGTATCAAAGAAGTCTCTTGATACATTTAGAGATAATACTAAATTTGAGGAAGATCCGTTCAGATTTAGATATAACACTCACATATATGTTAGGTTAGGTTGAGAAGATGAGGCGATGAAATTCCGCCTCATGTCCTTGGACATACACATAAGCCAGTATTCGGCCTGTTGTGCGCTCTAATCTATATATATATAAATGAAATGGTGTTCGTTGGTACGCGATGGACTCGAAAACGGCTGAAAAGATTTTGCTGAATTTTTGCATGAGAATATCTTTTGGTGTGTGGAAGGTTCGTAGCTATATTCGGTTTTGATTGGACAAAGGGGCGTGGCACCACCCATACAACGTAAAATTTAAAAGTGGAATGTCTTGGGTACTATTGGTTCAAAATACTCAAATTCGATATGTGTGACCTTGGTACCAGTACCCATCACCGGTGTGAAGTGACAGTGGGCGTGGCACCGCCCATTCAACCTAAAATTCAAATATGAATTATTTCGAATACTATTGGAGCAAAATTCTCGAAATTGGGTATGTGTGACCTTGGTGCCAGTACGCGTCATTTAGCTGAAAACTGGGGTGATAGTGACAGTGGGCGTGGCACCGCACACACAACCTAAAATTCAAATATGAAATATTTCGAGTACTATTGCATTAAAATTCTCGAAATTAAGTGTGTGTGACCTTGGTACCAGTACGCTTTATGTAGCTGAAAACTAGGGTGACATCGCCCACCCAACCTGAAATTGAAAAATGCTATATTGCGAGTATTATTGCGGAAAGAGTCTCCAAATTTGGTATATGTGACATTGGTACCAGTATGCCTGATGGATCGATAAACTGATGTGACAGTTATAGTGGCGTGGCACCGCCCACACAACATGAAATTTACAACTACTATATTTTGAGTACTATTGCAGTAAGATCGTGCGCGTACGCGTGTTGGAGCCAAAAACAGGTGTGATTGTGACAGTAGGCGTGGTACCACCCACACTACCAGAAATTCAGAAGTGCAATATTTTGATTGCTATTGGACCAAAATTCTGGAAATTTGGTATGTGGAACCAGAGCGAGTGTTGGAGCAAGAAACTGGCGTGATAGTAACAGTGGGCGTGGCACCGCCCACACAACCTGCACTATTGCAGCTAGCCTGTAAAAATGGGTGTGTAACCTTCGAACCACAACCAATGATTGAACCAAAAACTGGCATCGTATTAACAGTGGGTACTCCTACACAACCTGAAATTTCAAAATTCAATATTTCGATCACTATATCAGCCATAGTTTCGAAGTTTGGCTTTCTGGCCTTGGTACCAGTAGGGGTGATGGAACGATGGAAACAGTTGGCATGACACCCCCATATAAATAAAAAATGTAGAACACAATATTTGAAATAGTATATCTATGCAAAAGGGAGTGATAAGTGCGCGGCGCCGCCCATACAACCCGAGATGTGAATTTGAAAAATTTTCAATATCATTGCAGGACAGTTTTGAAAATTTGCATGAAAATAGGGTCGATGGACAAAGTACTCAAAACGAAATATAGAGAGGCATTGTACTCATCGTCTTGAAGTTTATAGTGGATGCTGTAGATAGCACTCTACGGAGTCTGATTAAGTGGAAGTATCTGTGCATACGACACGCTTGCTGAAAACGAAATAACTGGAGACCATTATATCTAGATTGACGCAGACCAAGTGTGTTTAGTATTCAATTGCCTTCAAAGTTAGCACGCGACTCAACAAAATTGGGAGATATTGGATTAGAGGGCATGACTACGCGTATGCGGCATCTTTATAGAAAAAATAAATACTGATAGAATTATTGCACTAATTGGTATGACTGTATTTCACAGCAATCTATATAGCCCAACAGAGAATGAGCGACGTAGCCTCCCAAGGTGATTTGACGGGTATTGCACTACACGAAATTTGTGCATTTCAGTGCAATATGGATGACCGAAAACACTGCCGTAATATCAAGAGTGTCAACATATCATATGGTTCTATTTCACTGAAACGCACTTTGAGGGCAGCGAAGCGCACCGGGCCAGCTAGTTGTTAATAAAAAGGTCCTTGGAAAGTTATTTTAGGAACTCTGTAATATCGACATAGTCCTTAATCTTTTTCCTAAGAAACAGCATCTATTGTTCGCGAACGCTGGGCAACGGCAGAGGAAATGCTCCAACGTTTCGTCATCCTCCCCACATGCCCTACATACCCTGTCATCTACAACTCCAATCACTTACACTACCACCAGATACATATGCGCAAAATTAAAGCACTCTCGCTAACAAATCATGAATGATATGTCAATTTCAAAATTTGGCTTATATGGGCGGGGCCACGCCCATTAATCCGATCCCGTCAATTTTTGGACCAATTACGTAGACTCCCAAAAGAAACATATGCACAAAATTACTGCACTGCCGCTAACAAATTGTGCAACATATTTCAATTTCAAAATTAAGCTTGTATGGGCGGGGCCACGCCTATTGGTCCGATTCCGCCCATTTTTGAAAAGGTCATGTAGACTAGATATCTCAGTTTCAAAATTTAGCTTATATGGGCGGGGCCACGCCCATTGGTCCGATACCGCCCATTTTTGGACTAATTGCGTAGACTACCACCAGAAACATATGCACAAAATTACAGGCTTCTCGCTAACAAATTGTGCAAGATATCTCAATTTCAAAATTTGGCTTATATGGGCGGGGCCACGCCCATTGGTCCGATCCTGCCCATTTTTGAACCAAACACGTAGACTACTCCAAGATACATATGCACAAAATTACAGCACTCTCGCTAACAAATTGTGCAAGATATGTCAATTTAAAAATTTGGTTTATATTTGCGGGGCCATGCCCATTGGGCCAATCCAATCCAGCTCTCTCACCAACAAATTGTGCAACAAATCACATTTTTTAAATTTGGCTTATATGGGCGGGGCCACCACCATTGGTCCGATCCACCATATACATATGTACAACATTACAGCAATCTAGTTAAAAAATTGTGCAAGATATATCAATTTGAAAATTTTTCTTATATGGGCGGGGCCACGCCCACTTGCTAAATCGAAAATTCAAGTACCCTATTTTCACCACCCAGAAGATTGTTCCAGCCGTTTAGTCGCCTATACGGTACATACAAACCAACAAACACACATTCCTCTTTATATATAGATACTAAAAGCCGGTTTTCAGATTCCCTTTGCAGTTCAACTTACAACACCTACCACATATAAATATGCCAAAAGTTTTAACATTTTAGCTTTGTGATTGGAGAAAACGTGGCTTACTTTTGAAATTTGTGTAAAAAATGGTGTGAATTGGAGAAGCTTGGTAACAATACCAGTGAATATTTTTGACCCGTTATTTCATTGAGAACATTCTCTGGTAAATTTCCTTTAAGATGATGGTAAATATGTTATACTTTTCTTAACTAACTTCTTCTAAAACTCGAAAATACGAAATATACTTTTTCCTAAAAAAATGTCAAAAAATCTTATTTTTTGGGTATATCGAACCAAATTTTTTTCAGCACATAGGAAATTTTGTTGACAATGTAGACGTGTTTAAGCGGATAAAATCGGTGCATATTCTGATTATAATATTTACGAAATACTAGCACAGGGTCGGAAACGAAATACATGCAGATGTCTCGGTAACTATACAAGATAACTGTTAGGTGCAAAAAGCATTTTGTAGATCTCGGTTGCTAGAATACTCACAAGAATAAGTAATAAACAAATATTTTATATTCTACACTGTAATACATAGTACATCGGTGAGCCGCTACGTATTTTCCGTAGTCACGGTTCAGAGAATAATTCAAGTATTTGACAACATCTTCCGGTATCTCCCCCACAAACCAGCTGGGAAAGCCAAAGCCAAAAGTCGGGCGTAGCCGACTATATGATACCCTACACCACCTTACTACAACAGGTATCTAGCTTTTCTACATAAAAATTAATGAAAAAAAGGAATATTGTACTAGACCGCGAGGTTGTTAATTACAGGTTATTTCTAGGAAGAATATGGATATTTATCTAATGTAAGCAGATTTCGGAAAAAACACTAAGGAACGGTTCCTTAGCGTTCTGTACCGTTCCTTTGTCGCGAACGGAACAGTATCGTAACCCTTACACGAGAACAGAATACACTAAACATTTTTTAGTGTTACTGTTCGCGAACGGTACCACTACGATAACGTACCGTTCTTAGAACACGACGAACGGTACACTACGATAACGTACGGTTCATAGAACAGTATCACTACGTCGTAGTGATATTTGAATAGAACACTAACAGTATCACTACGTTTAGCGTTCCGTTCTTTTTTATATTCGACACCACAGGTCGCAAATGTGAAGCAATCTTAATGAAAATTGGTACAGAGTTATTTCTTAACCCAGGGACGATCCCTATTTAAAATGGGGCATATCGGTCTATTCTTTGATATAGCCCCCATACGAAGGTCCCTTTCGATAAGACATATTTACGCACTACAGAGCGAATTTTTTAACCGATCATGCCAAAATTTTAATATATGGTCATTCCTTTGCACTAGGCACGATTGAATGTAATACACGGTACAAATATTTAAATTTCAGCTTGGTCGGTTAAAAAATGCGCTCTCTAGTGCGTAAATATGTCTTATCGAAAGGGACCTTCGTATGGGGGCTATATCAAAGAATGGACCGATATGCCCCATTTTAAATAGGGGTTAAGAAATAACTCTGTACCGAATATAAAAAAGAACGGAACGCTAAACATAGTGATACTGTTAGTGTTCTGTTCAAAAGAACAGTATCACAACGACGTAGTGATACTGTTCTATGAACCGTACGTTATCGTAGTGTACCGTTCGTTGTGTTCTATGAACGGTACGTTATCATAGTGGTACCGTTCGCGAACAGTAACACTAAAAAAAATAATAACGTTAGTGTTCTCTGAAGGAACCGTTCCTATAACGTACTGTTTTTTTCTGAACACTGAATGTAAGAACATTTTATTAGTTGTGAAAAACAATTCTTCTGAAAGATTTATCTAAGTTGCAGCAAATTATCAATATTTCGGTTCCGACAGATTAGCAGATTTGACTCATCTCAAAGAATATGTGAAAAATTCAAAGAAAATTCGTATCCAGTACCGTTTTTTGTAATCATAAGAAGTGAAGATATCATAAAAAAGTACCGCACAACAGGCCGAACCACTGGACATGAGACGGACGAGTATGTCAATGGACATTAGACGTTAAACGTCTCCTCCCTCAACCTAACCTACAGCAAATGATGCAAAGAAATCATCAATTTGAATTAAAATATCAAAATCCGCACCAAATTTTCTAAAATCAAAGAACACATTTTTAAGTGTACAAGTGCATTTATTTTTTCAAAGCGATGTACTAATAACTCTTTGTAGCATATTCTCCCATTTAGTAATGAAATAATAAAAAATTATTCCGAAAAGAAAATTTTTATATAGGAAATATGGCGTTTTCGCCACTTTCAAAAGAAACATTTTGTATTAAAAGTTTGTTTTGTTTAATAGGCTTTAAAAGCGATAAATTTTACACCTTGTAGATACTTGTGATATTTTATATCTACTATTCACCCAGATTTTTAAACGAACTGAAACGCAAAACCCTTTATATCTCAAACAAACAAACAGTTCATATAAAGTATGTCAAAATTAGTTTCCACACCCAGGTTGGTGTCAGAAAGTTTTTTTTAAATTTTTTGATGTTCGCATATTCCGATCTGGAGAACATTTATGGATTTTTTTGATACTGTTCTGCTGGCTAAATTTTTGACTACATAATGAAATTTAAAAAATTCAAATAAAATAAAAGGTAATTTTTAACCTGAACAAATCGAATTTCAAAACACATTCTTGACATACTGTATATACCAAAAACAATATAATTTAAGAAGACATTCCTTTCTGTAGCTAGTAAGTGTCAGTTACGAACGCATAGGAATTTGAATTGAACGACTGAATTTTCTGCAATTGTCACAATTAAAAAATTTATATTAATCGATAAGTGCAAAAAAAAATGCAAGGAATGTTTTTTTGTGTGCGACAATTCAGTAACTGACAGATTTTGACATTTCGGCCTAAAGAAATGTCTTCGTATTCGATCATTTTTAGTATGTTCTCAAATGAATAGTTTTTGCTAATTTTTCTTTTTTTAAAGACTGAAAAAAGTGTGCCACCCTTTCAAAAATATGATGCCACTTTTTTTTAAGAATGACACTTTTTGTGATACTTTTTAAAATTTTCCGGCGGTCGCACTTATTCCATATTATATGCCAACAAAATTTGGTACTTATCCGTAAATCCATTCCAAAGTTTATAATAAAACAGTACTCGGGCCAAAAGTGTACCACATTGAATGAGTTACCTAAGACCCAACGTATGCTCGGCGGAAATCCGTTTTAAGGCATATGTTTATATTCTCACTTTAGTTTGTTTCCATTGTAAACCTGGCTGTATGCGATGGGGCACCGTCTTGTTGATACCACATGTTAGTCAAGCCCAAAGCATGCAGTTCTGGCGTTAAAAAGTTTTCAATCATATCTCGATATCGCTCCCCATTGACAGTTTTCATTTTCATAGAAGTAAGGTCCAACGATTCTCCTGACCAAATTGCACACCAGACAGTCACTGTTAATGGACGCAAAGGTGACTGATGAATAAAAACCGCCTATTCTGTTTATTCACATATCCATTCAAATGAAAATGTGCCTCGTCACTCATTGTGATTATTTCATGAAAATCGGTGTTGTCATGTTTTAACGATTAAAACACGTTGGTTTATCGAATATTTTTCCATAATAAATTTGCCAAATATGAACTGTCAAGACTAATGTTTACCAAAATTGCGGCAAAACAATGTAGTATACCTAACCGGCGGACACCCTGTATAATTATTGAGGATATAAACTAATGGTTTACTATCCTGTCCAATTGGTCTCGCCAGGGAATGATTTGATTACCCAAAATATTGTTGCACCATGTTATAAGCGAGTATTCAAACACACGCTGTTCAATATGTAATCTTTTAACAGTTTCATACCTTTTTCACCAAATCGTCCAAATGATTCAAGATTTGTCAAATATTAGCGGATTTCTGAAATTTTCTTTTCAGATTGCGACAAATAAATATTTGATGCTTTTTGTCGAATATTTGCGTAATTTGACCTTACCTTTGGTCTTCTCATTTTGGAATTTGGTTCATAATCTACAGGTTATCGACACATATAACATGCTTAATTTTGAATCAAAATAACTAGTTTTCTTAGCTCTATATAGTTTATTTTTTTGATTGGAGCCTTTATACATTTATGTATGTACATACATATGTATACGATTTGCTAAAATACAAAATTCGTTCCAAACATTCGCTTTTTTTTGGTTGTTTTATTTTTATGACGACCTTATTAAACAAATAGAATTCATTAAATTTATGTTTTATTTTTAGATTTCACAAATAAAACCGAACGAATAAAAAATACATAAAACCAAAATTCCTCTCGCCCGACCGCTCTCCGACGCACCGTCGGACTAATGCCGTAATTTAATTTAATTTATTTCATTTCATTTCTAGTTCGCTTTTATTTTCTGTCGCTGTTGATGTTTTCCCTCTTCTGCTGGTATTTCCAATGTTGGATACACACTGAACCATGAGTCACTCACCGCGAGACAAGATTAAAACAATTTGATTTTTCATCCAACCAAAAGTGGTTCCAACAACAAGAACTGTCATCAAATCAGATTGTCTGTCCACCCATTGCGACCGTAAACACACAACGTAAAATTATCGTATACGAATGGCCACTTGTTAGATGCGTAGGGGGTTCATTGTAAAGTAGAATGTTCAGTCGAATATACGGATTGTAGTGCAGCATCCATTCTGTATATATTTTCACAACATATTTATACAGTATATATTAAATGGTGTCGGGTATACATAGATATTTTAAAAAATTTAAACGAAATAAAATCGAAACATAATAACTTCCCCCAATACCTGTGTTGTTTGCAAACTTGAAAAAGGCCGGGCATTGACTTTAAGCTATGCTCACATTACATAAATAAATATTTGCTGCAAATAAGTTTTCCAAATTTAAGCAATAAAAAACGTCACACGTATACAGGTTTGTTCGTTTAAACGACGAAAAAATGATTTCCTTGCAGTTATGAAACATTTGTTTAGATACGATTTTTTCGATCTGCTTCCATAGCGTTTTAGTAGATTTATTATTGAAGCTTTGAGCAGTTTTTGTTATCTGTATGTATATAACAAATAAGGACAGTCGAACTGGCCGAACCTTATATACCCCTCACCTTATGTTAAAAAGTTTATAGCCGATTCCTCCCAAAACCCCATTTCAAATAAGGATAGCTGTCAAATACCAACGCGTTTGATTTTGAATGACAAGAATTAATTTGAGATCGCAACAGCCTAACTAACATTCATTTGATTGGAAATGTTATTTCGTGGCACCTGGGATCAAAGTTGCCGCTTCAAAAAAGTCATTGGTGTATTGTTTTTCACACTCGTACACAAAACTTTAAAGTGAGAAAAATGTGGGGTTTGGGCAATATGTCATCTGCGTTGGGCAATATTGCATTTTCTACTTATACAGTAGGTAAATTTTTATTTTTTTTTGCCCAAAAAATATAATTTTTTCATGACGTCCAAAGTGCAAAAACAAAAATCAAATATCCAGCACGATCAAAGTAAAATGTATATAGAGTAGGTTACACCGGTCGACACGATTTGTGGGGTCAGACTTTTAAGTGTCCAATTTGGTTTCTTTTCTATTACTAATAAATAACAAATAGCCATTTATCCGAATTAGTTCAGGAAAGTTCTAAAGAATTTAGAAATTAGTAACCTTCAACTTCTTACAACATAATTTTTCATCCGATATCTTACAAAATATTGCAAAACAATCAGATTTTTTGAGAAAATTTAAATTTTTTAAATAAAACCCCATAAAACAATCTAAAAATGTACAACTGTTATATTTTTATGATTTTATGGTAAAGTCTGATCGGTCATGAATTAAATGAGCCCATTTCGAAGCTAATTTAGTAATGTTTTAACTTCAAAACTTTATCATCGATGTAAAATTTACAAAAACAAACTTTAAAACTTACAAGCTGAAAAAAATCGCTTCCCAAGCATATTCTGCTTGAAATATACAAATATACATATTCTGCTTGAAATATACAGAATATATTTGGGAAGATGCTGTTCTAAACAAATCTTTGTTTCCGTCCATAATTTTTTTAGTTGGGGTTATTATTAACGAAACAAATATTTATTTCCATTTAAGCATACAGAAAAATATATACTCATATAGATAACTTAGTTTTAAGAAAATGTTTATGTTTTTTTTAAATGTTCATCAAAATCCTTTATAAGTAAAGTAGTATAATATTGCATAAAGATACATTGCTTCAAATGATAACGTGGAATAAATATAAAAGGTAATTCCAAAGAAAATCGACCCACTCTGAATTTTTATGAACTTCGATATTGCTGAAATTTTGCAAGTTATAAGCTTTTAACGTTTTTGTACCAATTAGTCCCTTTGTGTGGGAGGTACCAAAAGGGGCGTGACATTTTCGCCCATTTTTGTTCAGCTTATAACAGGTGGCGCAAAAGTAATCCTCCTATCAGAAAATGCTATACATTTTGCGATTGGCCCCTAATATCAGTTCTGTTTTGACATTTGTGTAGTAAACACATGCGAAATACACGTTAATAAACAATGTTACGCTACACTGCTCCAGAACGCGGAATATTGCTGACTATTTATTTGACCAATAATCGGTCGGTGACTTTGGCACAGATTTCCTGGCCGTCCAACGCCTACTGGTGAAACACTGCGACGTTTAGCCGCTCGCCTCGAAGAGACTGGCACAACACGAGACTCTGTCAGGCGTGGCAGACCCCGGAGTAGCCGTTCTGCAGAGAATATTGCTGCTGTAGCCGAGGATGTCATGGAAGCGCCGTCGACATCGACCAGACGACGTGCCACGCAAATGGGTATCAGTCGACGGTCTCTACAGCGAATTTTGGTACAAGATTTGAAGATGTTTCCGTACAAAGTCCAGACGGTGCATCAGCTGTTAGCTGCTGACCGCCAATCGCGTCTGACATAACATCGAAAGGTTACTTTTGCGCCACCTGTTAGATACGGTGAAATAATTACTATGAATGAAATCATCATTTGTTTCTCATGAGTAGTATAGAAGTTATAAGAGTTTTAACATGTCACCAAATTTTAACCCTTTGTGGGGGAGGTACTACAAGGAGGGGTCCACATACGAATTTGTAAGTCATTCGGTCACTCCTTTTCAGAGATATCGTTCGCATAACCCAGTGAAGCCGACAGACAGACGGACATTAATTAAGTCATATCTTTTGAACCCATTGAGCACCCATTCTGAAAATTTTGTATTTTATGGGTAAATATGGGGGTAATATTCGGAAGTAAAATAAAAAAATTGAAAATAACTTTTTCAGGATAATCAAGGATTAAGGACATTTTCGTCCTTTTGGCATCCTTAATACACATTTAGTGATCCTTTTGTGTACTTATTTCATTTAAATCTGACCTTCCGTTCTAAAGTTATGACGACTTGAACATAGCTTTATTTAAAAAAAAATGTAGATGACCCATTTTGGCACCCTATATCAGAAGGTAAAATTTTCAAATCGTATTTTTTGGGTGGATATTCTTTGGAATTACCCTAAATAAAAAAATTATTTTAAATTGAAGGGTATAACTCGAAATCAATGAAAAATTTAAAATGGCATTCCAAACAATCTGCAACGTTTTGAATTTTTTTTTTTATTCCTTTATTTATTTCTACATATATAACAAGTAGAGATACTTTATCAATAGCCTTTTTTTGACAGATCGTGTCATGCTGTCATGTTATTTTTGTTAAGTATTGTTTGGCATTTCATCGTGGAAAGTCTTACGCCTGAACAACGTTTTGACAACAAATTGACAGATTAATTAGTGTAATGTTATAACGGGTGATTCAATTAGAGATACTTTTTTTGACAGATCACGTGTGAGTCGTGTCATGCTGTCATGCTATTTTTGTTGAGTATTGTTTGGCATTTCATCATGGAAAGATTTAAGCCTGAACAGCGTTTAGCGTGTCATTCGCCAGTTACCAGTCGAAATGCTCGAACGAGTCATCGAAAATTGGACTCAATGGATGGACCATCTGAGACGTAGCCGCGGCCAACATTTGATAGACATAATCTTCAAAAAATAAATGCCAAAGAATGTTATTTCAGATGATAATAAACATTCCCCATTCAATTTGATTTTTCTGTGTTTTTTCTTTAAAAAAGTAGGGAACCTCGAAATGGATCACCCTATATTTGTGAACACCTATTTTATTTGAGAAAATTAGTTTGCAAATATATTTTGTTATAATATATTAATATATGAATATACTATAATATTCAATTATTTGTGTCCACACATATATTCTTTCTATTCAAACATATCAAAAAAGCATCAGAATGTACGCATTAATTCAGAAACCTATGAAAAAAAATTGTGTTTGTCGACCGATGTTATTTAAGATAACTTTCGAACTATCAAAATGTCAAAAGACGGCTAAGGGAAGCAAAGAGCATTTACGTGGCAAGCCTTTGGTAAAAACATAGCCTAAACTAAAAAATGTCGAAAAAAAATTAAAAAAACTGTAGAACAAATTAAAATATATTCGTACATCTTTAAATAAACAACATATACATTGTTCGAAAGGTCTAAGTTTCTTCTTTCAAAATCCGTTTAGAGATTGAAAGTAGGTTAATACTAAATAAAGCTATAGGCGTTCAAATGCGCAAAAGCAAGGAAATCGTTTTTTTACCCTTAAAACCGGATTTTGGGTGTGTCCGGAAAAATTGAAGGAACAAACATTGTTTTACTCGCCCAGACCTACAAGAAAAATATTTTCACAGTTTTTGGACTGTCGCACTGTGTAATTCAATCGCAAAATGTTCCCAAAAAAGGCGATAAAATCCCAAAAATTTACTAAAGCTCCCACTGGCGGCACTCAGAATTAAAAATAAATCTCAAAAATGGATTCCTCGACCCCAAAAACCCCTATTTACAAATATTTTGTACAGGAAAAACCATGTTTCGTCTCTGATCTTGAAAATAATGGAAAAAAATACCTATTTTGAAAAATCCGGGGGCTCGAAATTCATTTTTGACCTATGGTTTCTTGGGCAAAATTTCTCGAAATGACACATAGAACAAGAATCGCGATGCGCCTTTGACAAGAAAAAAATATCATATCATGTGAGTGAATTTTTAAAATCGATGTCTTCAGATTAGGATGAAACTTGCACCAACTTTAGTCCTATGTAGTAGTTATGACACAAATTTTAAACCAGATCGGTTAAGGACTGTCCGAGTTGGAGGGCATTGAATTTTGAAATTTTGGTCAAACGGACCTTTTGTCCCATCCAAATAACTTTTTACCTATTGCATTTTGAAAATTTTGCCCAAAGTGTTTCATACAGCTTTTTTCTTCAATCTTTTAAAAAAAAAAATAAAAAATTCGCAAAAATATTTTTTTTGCGAAATTAAAAATTTTTTTTTGCATTTTTGTCAAAAACTCCTTTTATATTTTTAATTGTTTTTGCTCAAGCGAAAGCTTATGACATTTTATTTGACAGCAAATATATAAAAATAAAGGTTTGGTATGTCGAAATCACGTTTTTTTATTTTTTTTGCAATTTATTTGGTATTACTGCGTAAGTTTTAAAAATGTCATTTTTATTGCTGAAGTCCAAGGGACAAGTTCTTGAATCAGAAAGCTTATGACATTTTATTTGACAGCAAATATATAAAAATAAAGGTTTGGTATGTCGAAATCACGTTTTTTTATTTTTTTTGCAATTTATTTGGTATTACTGCGTAAGTTTTAAAAATGTCATTTTTATTGCTGAAGTCCAAGGGACAAGTTCTTGAATCAGGTGTTATGACACCTGACTTAAAAAATGTGTGGCGAGGTAGGTTTTTCGGTCAACCCACATCTAACTAAGTCCTTGTTGACCCTAATAAAAATTTAAAACTCATTCGTTAAAATGCACTACATTTTAAAAACTTTTTTCAACTTTTCACAAGAAAATGTGAATGTGTGCCAAAACGTATACCATAAATATGCAGTTAAAGTTCTTGAACAAATAAAGGAGAAGTACAAAACATCAACGTGTAGAGCTGAGAGAATTCAACTTCTCACGCTTGTCCCATCGACACGGAGTTGCGCAAAAACAATGACTGAGTTTGGAACACCTATGCGGAAGCGCACTCCCAAAAACAAATAAAGTAAAACCCATAGATTGCAAGACTGAAGCTCTTGTGACTTAGTTTTACAAGCGCGATGATATGAGTCGACTTATGCCGGGGATGAAAGACTATACGTCAGTACGAGTTGACGGTAATAAAGTTCAAATGCAGAAGAGAATAATTCTGTGCAACTTGAATGACTTATACCCAACATTTCGATCCGAACATGAAGATGTCAAAATTGGATTCACAACATTTACCCAACTTAGGTAAAAGATTGTGTTTGTGAAGCAAGCAGAGGAACTCACACAGTATTCGCTTGTATTTATCATGAAAATGTGAAGCTGCTGTTGAAAGAAATTCACTTGAAGTATTTTACAAATGAAGAACAACAATTGAACAATTACCGAGATTGCCTTAAATTGACTATGTGTTCTAATCCAACAACTTCTTGCCACTTAGGCGAACGTGCAAATTGCCCGGGAACTACATTCATCAAACAGAACCTGATCAATTCATTTGATCGAGAACGTATTAAGGTTGTTAAATATGAATCCAGGCTGCAGTCTGAAAGATGCACATTGAAACATTATCTTAAATATTGATGATTTTGTGGATGAAATGTGTACCGAACTATTTAACATAAGAATCCACGACTTTCTAGTCAGAGAGCAATTGCCATTCTTCAAAGACTTGAAAACGCATTTGAAGACTGGTGAATTCGTTATTTCTTATGATTTCGCGGAGGACCACAAGTATGTTTTACAGGATGCTCGTCAACATTTTAAAAACAAGAGTAGCTTCGCAAATCTTATTGCTAATTAAACTGACTTTGGAGTACAAGCTGAGTGGCATATTCATCCTAAAGGTGGTTGTGATGGTACCTCAAAATAAATGTAGAGAAGTATAGCCTCCAACGCTCTCATCAAGATCGGATCTTACAGGGTGGCTGATATGTATTGCAACCAACTTCAGGTTGCTATCATTTCTAAACCGCTAGTCTGATAGCTGACAGATTTATTTCAGTGACAGTTCATTTTATTGTTTACAAGCTTACAAAAGCATTTTGATCTATTGCATTCAGAAAAAAAGTTATTCGTGATGGAATTCAAGCGTGATAGTGTGATTGCTTTATATTTGGTTGGAAAAACACAAGTGGCTATCGTTAGAGCCCTCCAGCATTTAAATGTGAATAAATCTTTTGTTTCTCGTACCATTGCTCGTTACCGTGATACTGGCAGTGTTGCATCGCGTCCAAAAAGTGGACGAAAAAAAACGGTAACAACACCAGAAATGATCCGAAAAGTGAAGGCCAGATTTGATCGAAATCCACGCCGCAGTGGTAGAAAAATTGCTCGTGAGCTGAACATATCGCGAGAACGGATACAACACATATTAAAAAATGAGCTTGGACTAAAGCCATTGAAGTTCCAAAAAGTGCAAGAGCTCACCGATGCATAAAAAAAAGTTAGACTGGAAAGAGCCAAGGAGTTGCTTCGCTTGCACGAAAGTGGCCAGTTACCGAATTTGGTTTTCTCCGATGAGAAGCCATTCCAAATTGAGCAGTTTGTGAACAAACAAAATGATCGGGTTTACTTGCCAAAGAGGTCAGCTGAAAATTTACACCTTCGATTGGCCACCAGAACTCAATCGCCGCCGATGGTAATGGTGTGGGCCGCCGTAACGGCCGATGGTCGCTCCCCGCTCGTATTCATCGACCATGGGGTCAAAATAAATGCCGGATATTATCGGGAAAATGTCCTAAAGACAGTATTGAAGCCCTGTGCAGACAAACATTTCGGTCGCAGACCATGGACATTCCAACAGGACTCAGCACCATCGCACTCAGCACGTCAACCAAGAATGGCTTAAAAAGGAGGTTCCTCGCTTCATTTCTACCGCACAATGGCCACCAAGATCTTCGGATCTCAATCCGTTGGACTTTTCACGTCTCGACAGGCCCAAAACGTGAAATTATCTGCTCACCGAAGTGTTCTCTCAATAAATCCATTGATTGATGCGATGTGTGGGAAGTGGCGTCGTCTTGTTGAAACCAAATGTCGCCGAGATCACGAGCTTCAATTTCAGGCATCAAATAGTCGGTTATCATGGCACGATAACGGTCGCCATTGACGTTTACGTTCTCACCGGCATCATTTTTGAAGAAATATGGACTGTTGTTTTTACTGGATGAAGTGGCAACTCTTGAATCTCGTCAGGTTGCTCTTCGTCCCAAATGCGGCAATTTTGCTTGTTTACATACCCATTGAGCCAGAAATGGGCCTCATCGCTGAACAAAATTTGGCTCGAAAACGTCGGATCTTCTTGGAACTTTTCAAGAGCCCATAGAGCGAATCGATTTCGCTTGGGAAGGTCGGGCGGCTTCAATTCTTGCACAAGCTGTATTTTGTATGCTTTCAATTTAAGATCTCGACGTAAAATGTGCCAAGTCGTTCCATACGTCAGTCCGAGTTGCTGCGAACGGCGCCGAATCGACTCTCCACGGTCTTCGTGTACACTCTCAGCTACGGCCGCTACATTTTCTTCACTGCGTGCTGGATGTGGTCTATTCGGTGGAATATTATCCAATAATGAATGCTGGGTCTCAATATGGGTGATGGTGTTGGGAATAGTACGCTCAGTAGGCAGATTATGTTGACCATAAGTTGAGCGAAGTGCACGAAACACATTCCTCAATTTTCGTAATAAAGTTGAACGATTTGTAAACGTTGTTCAGGCGTAAGTCTTTCCATGATGAAATGCCAAACAGTACTTAACAAAAATAACATGACAGCATGACACGGCTCACACGTGATCTGTCACAAAAAGGCTATTGAAAAAAGTATCTCTACTTGGATCACCCGTTATTTGCAGGTCCCATCCCATAATTTCCTTTTAGGCTGTTAAAGACTATGGCTAAGCTTTCGCTTGAGCAAAAAAAAAAATAAAAAACAAGTAAGAAAGTTCAGTCGGGTAAACCGACTTACGAATCCCCTCACCTTGAGTCCCTAAAAAATTTGAGTAAATTTATTTTTTTGTGTTTTAGTTAAGTTATTATCAATTTAAATTGCATTTGATGTACCGTTATTAAAGTTAAAAGCTGTTTGCATTTGGTACAAAATGGTCCATTTGTGTGGGAAGTACCAAAAGGGGCATGCAAAAACGGTTACTTTTCTCTGGACTCTAGATACTATAACAGCATTACACCGTACCAAATTTCAAGTATTTATATTCACTTGAGTTAAAGTTAAAATCTGTTAACTTTTGGTGTAAAATGGTCAATTTGTGTGGGAGGTACCAAAAGGGTCGTGCCAATAACGGCCACTTTTCTCTAGGTTCTAGGTACTATAAAAGCATTACACTGTACAAAATTTCAAGTATTTGTATGCACTGGTATTAAAGTTATAAGCTGGTAACTTTCGGTACAAAATGGTCCATTTGTGTGGGAGGTACCAAAAGGGGCGTGCCAATATCGCCCACTGTTCTCTGGACTTTAGGTACTATAAAAACATTACACTGTACAAAATTTCAAGTATTTGTATGAACTGATATTAAAGCCATAAGCAGTTTACTTTTGGTGCAAAATAGTCAATTTGTGTGGGAGGTACCAAAAAGGGAGTGGCCACTTCTCCCATTTTTCTTGACGTGTTAGCGACTAACAAACTACTACTATGCGTGAAATTTCAGAAGATTCGAGTAAGTAGTATAGCAGGTATTACAGAATCAATATTTCACTAAATCTTAACCTTTGTGTGGGAGGTACTAGAAGGAGTGGACCAAAATGGCCCATCTTCGAACTTAGCCGGAGATAGAGAAAAATATTGACGCATACCAAATTTGAATGGTTACTCCTTTTGAGAGTTATCGGGCGCACCAGCCAGCAGACAGACGGGCGGACATTGCTCAAATTAGTTAAAATGACCCAAAACGGATTTCCGCCGAACATACTTTGGGAGCTATAGCTTAATCTCAACCGATTTTCTTCAAATTCTGTAGTGTTGGTTCATGGATCAAGAAACTCTACCATTCTAAATTTCAAAATGATTGGATGTAAAATACAGCTTCTACAGGACTAAAGCGCAAAATCGGACGAAACATATATATGGGAGCTATATCTAAATCTTAACCGATTTTCTTCAAATTCGGCAATGTTGGTTCATGGATCAAGAAACTCTACCATTCTAAATTTTAAAATGATTGGATGTAAAATACAGCTTCTACAGGACTAAAGAGCACAATCGGACGAAACATATATATGGGAGCTATAGCTAAATCTTAACCGATTTTCTTCAAATTCGGCAATGTTGGTTCATGGATCAAGAAACTCTACCATTCTAAATTTCAAATCGATTGGATGTAAAATACAGCTTCTATAGGACTAAAGGGCCAAATCGGACGAAAGATATATATGGGAGCTATATCTAAATCTGAACCGATTTCAACCAAATTCAATAGCGATCTTAACAGCTGCGAAATACTCTAAACTGCAAAATTTCAGAACGATCGGAGTGAAATTGCGACCTGTAGTCGACGAACAACTTTACATGGACAGACGGACGGACGGACGGACATCGTTAAATCGACTCAGCTAGTGATTCTGAGTCGATCGGTATACTTTAAGGTGGGTCTATCTGTGTTATTTTCAGGTGTTACAAACATCTGCCATGAAACAAATTTATAATACCCTGTACCACAGAGTGGTGTAGGGTATAAAAAGTAGTTTTTGAAAAAAATGCAAAAATGATTTTAAATTTTGCAAAAAAATATTTTTTTGAATTTTTTATTATTTTTAAAAAGATTCAAGAAAAAGCTATCGAAAACACTTTGGGCAAAATGTTCAAAATGCATTATGTAAAAAGTTATTTTGATGGGACTAAAGGGCCATTTGACTAAAATGTCAAAATTCAGCACCATCCGTCGTCATCGTCAAAATTCAATTCATCCCAATTAGAAGACGTCGATTTTAAAAATTCACACACTTAATATGAAATCTCCATATGGCGGCCGGAAGTTAAACCCCAAGAAAATGCACCCCATATTGAAATTGAAAGTGCGCCACAAATTTGGGGCATATTTTCGTTACAAAAACTGATTTAGGAAATTACACCCCAATCAAGAAAACAGCATGAAATGAAAATAAACCCCAATAAAACTAAGAAATGGTCTCTTCTTAAATCTGTGGAGTACGCAATAATACACGTATACAAACCTATTTTCTAATTATAAATCTTTTCCTGTGCGGTCGGCCTGCGGCCTCTGTTTAAGACTTTCCCCTATGGACAGGATCCAATGTTGGCAACGTGGAGCAAATCTTTTATGCGTTGTCTCGCCTGTTTGTAGATTAATAGATGAAAATAATCCCCAAAAAGCAGACAAGAAATGAAAGTAAACCCCAAAAAGCAGACAAAAAATGAAATTAAGCCCCAAATAAAATTGTTGTTGTTTGATATCTTATTTTTTGCGGTCAATATTCATAAAAATATTGGGGTGTATTTTCCTGGGGCCCAATTTCATTCCGCCCCCCATATATAAAAACGTAGAAAATTCAATATTAGTACTTTCACCAAAAATGGGCGGGATTGAATAAGAGGGCGCGGAAATATTAAAATTTTGAATATGTCAGAAATTATTTATCGTAGAAGAACGAAATTTGTTTTGTAAGTTGTTGGAGTCAATATTATGGTGTTTTATTTTGTGCCCAAAAAATGCTACATAAATTTGTCTGCCTTTCGCCCGAAAAATTCATTTTCGTTTGTAAAAAAATGCTGCACTTTGATAGGATTTCGTTTTCTTTTGTAAAAATGTAGCACTTGCACGGTGCAAAAATGCAACTTTTCACACTTGGATTTAATTGAAAGGGGAAGACGCTGCCCTACCAAACTTATGTTTTTCCAGCGTCGAGCGAATAGCCTAAATACCCGCGTGTGTACGTGCGTGCTTTATTCTATGAAAGTTTGGACAGATGCTTTGTTTAGGCGGTGCCGTGGAGTATTCTTTGTTTTTATTTTTTTTAGTGAGTTAAAAGGCTAGTTCTTTGCATTTTTGTTTTCGATTGTGACCATAAAAAATGCAGCAGTACAATAGGGTGTAGGCGGCATTATTTAAATGCTGCTGTCTGCCAGGGCACCATCCTTTTTAGATAAGAAAACACCATTAGATTAGCCACAAATGAATCATAACAAATAAAAAGTGGACGGGGTGGAAATTGGGCGTGGCATTATTTATTTGGTACATACGTTACTCGAGCCATTATCGAAAGCTTCAAACAATGGACGGGATCGGATAAGTAAGTGTGGCAAAATATATGGGAAACTATTGACCATAGAAGAACGAAATTTGGACATTTAGATATTGGGGAAAATATTAGTAATTTCACTAAAAGTGGGCGGGATAGAATAAGAGGGCGTGGCAATATTAAAATTTGACAATATTAAATTTTGAATAAGAAAGAAATTTGTTTTGTTTGCAATTGATTCATGAAAAATTAAATAAGTGGGAGCGGTTAAAAGTAGGTGAGACATAATTCAAAATTTGAATACCTCAGAGTGTGGATCGTAGAAGAACAAAATTGACAGCAAACGAGACCGTAGAAGAATGATTTTTGGATTGTAAGTTATTGGAGTCAATATTAGTAATTTCATCAAAAGTGGTCGTGATGGGATTGGTGGTCAATTCACCAGAGGCTTTAGGAATGGGACAAGTATTCGTGGTTCATGTCATAAGAAGTAAATAACTATTATCGAATACCCGGGTGTATATGGTACCGACAATCTTTAAATTTGGTGTGCGTTATTATGTTAAACAAAAATGTGAGTTCCCCCGTCAAATAATGGGAGAGATCGGATCGGTGCATATCTATACATATGTATTTGTACGAAATATACAGGGTGGCTGATATGTATTGCAACCAACTTCAGGTTGCTATAATTTCTAAACCGCTAGTCTGATAGCTGACTGATTTATTTCAGTGACAGTTCATTGTATTGTTTACAAGCTTACAAGCATTTTGATCTATTGCATTCAGAAAAAAGTTATTCGTGATGGAATTCAAGCGTGATAGTGTGATTGCTTTATATTTGGGTGGAAAAACACAAGTGGCTATCGTTAGAGCCCTCCAGCATTTAAATGTGAATAAATCTTTTGTTTCTCGTACCATTGCTCGTTACCGTGATACTGGCAGTGTTGCATCGCGTCCAAAAATTGGACGAAAAAAAAACGGTAACAACACCAGAAATGATCCGAAAAGTGAAGGCCAGATTTGATCGAAATCCACGCAGCAGTGGTAGAAAAATTGCTCGTGAGCTGAACATATCGCGAGAACGGATACAACACATATTAAAAAATGAGCTTGGACTAAAGCCATTGAAGTTCCAAAAAGTGCAAGAGCTCACCGATGCACAAAAAAAAGTTAGACTGGAAAGAGCCAAGGAGTTGCTTCGCTTGCACGAAAGTGGCCAGTTACCGAATTTGGTTTTCTCCGCCAGGAATGGGCCAAAATACCGCAGAGCCACTTTCGTGCAGCGTGTGATGGCTTTGTCGGCCGTTTGAAGGCCATAATTCGTGCCAAAAGTGGCCAATTCGAACAAATCTAAACTGTTTCTTAAATTTTATGTTATTTCCGAAATTTTTTGCTTTTGAACAATAAAATTAAAAAAAAAAAATAAAAAAATATAGCGCTTTACTTTGTTGCATTTGCATATCAGCCACCCTGTATTTTGTAAGTGAATGACTAGAACAACTAGTTAGACTTATATTGTATTATTACTTGGTCATATACACTTTGTGCTTAAATTAAAATAGTGTGAGTGGCATTACTGAATCAGAGCATTTGAAACTAAGTACTAGGATGTCGAGTGCCTTTAAAAATTTACAGAACTGTTTTATTAGCTAAAATTTGGCTGGATGACTGCAAGTTTTCTGAAATTTCTTTAGATGTACTACAATAACAAAATTTGTTTTTGTTGACCGGTGTTTTAATCCAACTTCTGAATTATCGAAATGCCAAAGACAGCTACGCGGACAAAAGTGCATTTTTCTGCCAGGCCTTTGGCCGGGATTAAAGATTTTCACCTCTGGGGTATGCCCAAAAGCGGCTACGCGAACCAGCGTGGCCGACCTTCGACAGTAGAGGTGGCGAACTATCGATAGTGGCGCTTTCGAATAGTTTTTAAAAAAGTAATCGATATTTTGATTTTCAACTATCAAATCTTAACAAAAATTTCAATATATCGACGATACTATCGAATTTTAATAGTCCTCAAAAAAAGCTTTTATATGTAAAATAAATAATTAAATTTGTTTAAAAAAAGCAACTTTTTATTTTCTAAGTTCAATGCAGAAAAACTAAAATGATTGGGCTCATTTTGAACGGATACACGGCGTCTCTTTGGCGTCGGAACATCCAAAAGTGAAAATTTGGATTCAAATTTATCCACCATAGCACGCACGGCCTGTCGGGTGGGACGATCATTGGAGTAAGCGCTCTTAAAGTTGCGACCACCGACTCAGAATTTCGGTAGTAATTATTAATGATTTCCAAACGTTGGCATAAGTGAACTTTGCCATTATGAAAATGTTGACTTCGACAAACTTGTTGACCCTGAAAGACTATAAACAATGTTTGAGGGTGTGTTGACATAAAGATACGAAGTTGTTGGTGACAGTATTCGTGATTGTTTCAAAAATGGGCTGGGCTGGACCGGGTCCAGCTAGTACAATATATTTGTAGTGTACCCTAAACATATGTATGTTTCAAGCAGAGTATGTTTGGGACATGGTGTAAGAAAAAAACTTTCCTGTAGTTTAGTTAATCATCCCCTCAACTTGCCGATGAGCGTATATATCATTTGCTACAAGCAAAAAGTGTAACATATGTAAAGCTATTTACAGAATACTGTCAGATCGGACAACATTATCAACCCTGTTTAAGTGCTGCAAATGTGCGGACAATGATAGATTGTTAGGCAAAGTATGACAGCTCAGACGATTGCAAGAAAACCTTACAATTTCCTATATTTACAATATATTTTTTAAATATTTATATGCAGGATTACAAATAAAAATATTTTATACGGTGTTGCCAATAAAATATTTCTCTTACAATTGCGCCAATATCACATGCATAAACCTCGCACATCTAACAATCTGCAAATTATCTTACAATGACTTTTCTGCCAACGCTACAAGATACACATTTTATGTTCACTTGGTTTTACGTTCACAGGGTTGCATTTTGTCGCCATTTTTCTGACAATATTGTCCGATCTGGCAATCGTCTGTACATAGCTTAAGGAGTGACCTAATACCCCAAGTATGTTTGGTGGAAATTCGATTAGTGTCATTTTAAGTCATTTGAGCAATATCTGTCCGTCCGTCTGTCTGCTGGTTGGAGCGCACGAAAACTCTCGAAAGGGGTAGCCGATTGACTTCAAATTTGCTTTTACAGTACCTACAGGAAGCAAAATCGCCTTTTTTGATAATCAAAGGAAAATATATTTAGAACACAATTTTTTAAATATTATATATTTCTGAGCAAATAAATTTTATTTGAAAATCAATAAAATTTATTTGGAACGCATATATTAATATATTACAACAAAATATATTTGTAAACTAATTTTCTCAAATAAAATATAAAAATAAACTTATTGTTTAGAAATTTCTACAAGTACGAGTATAGTTTGTTAAAAAAGACTTTCAAACCGTTTTGAATTTAATTTTTCAATGATTTCGCTTGTTGTTTAATGCCATTTAAATTGATAATAATTTAATTAAAACAAACAAAATAAATATATTTACGAATATTTTTGGGACTGAAACTGAGGGGATTCGTAAGTCGGTTTACCCGACAGAACTATCTTACTTGTTTTAATCTAATATCGTACACTGAGTATATATTTTTATTGGGAGACATAGTACCACGGGTATTAAATTTAGTTATTTTACCTTCAGTTGTTGTTTGTGGCAAATGGGATTTCCAATAAAGTTGCTTCTTGATGGTTGGATTTACGGCTTGCATTCAAGCAAACATTCGGGGGTGACGTCAGGTGAACATGAATGTATTCTTGTTATTGGTAGCGCGGTTTTTATACCCTTTTGACACAGGTTCGGGACAGTTGTTTGACGCAATGTGACTAATGGACAGTTTGTAGGCGACGCTTGAGTGTTATTACATTCGTTGATTGTAATGTAATAGTTTTTGTTCCAATTGATTTTCCGTTAAAGGCATCGGTTGCTAGTCTTCAATATTTCGAAACATAAACTTGTTCTCATCTGAAATGCAAAAGGTAAAATCGCCACTTTAATTAATCTAAGACAAGAAATAAAATGTAGATGTGTGTGATACAAATATATGGTAAAACCGTCACGTTTGTAAATCTAACAGCAGAAATAAAATGTAAATGTACGAGTACGGGGTCTGTTCAATAGGACAGGTGAATTTTGAAATTTCTCGGGCTACGTGCACACACGTGTTGGCACACTTGTCTCGAACATATGTTTTTGTTGAGTTTGTTTGTGTGTAGTTTAGTTTGTTTGTGAGAGACATAACAGTTAGGCGTGGCATATGTGATTGTACTCTGAGTCAGAAAAATGTTTACAAGTGGTACAAGCTTTTTAAAGAAGGTCGAGAAGACGACGCTCGTCCTGGAAGATCCTTCACATCAATACCGATGAAAATGTTGAAAAAGTGAAGAAAATTGTTATGGAGAAACGTCGAATCACTATTAGAGAAGTCGCAGAGGATGTCGGCATATCGGTTGGCTCATACCATACAATTTTTTCGGAAATTTTGGACATGAAGCGTGGGGCAGCGAAGTTCGATCCAAAATTTCTGAATCAAAAAAACCGTAATCATTCCTCAACTACCATATTCAACAGATTTGGACCCTTCTACTTTTTCGTGTTCCCAAAAAGTGAAGAGACCAATGAAAGGACGGCGTTTTGCGAAATCGCAAAACACGTCTAACTGTTGTGTCTTTCACAAACAAACTTCACACAAATAAACTCAACTAAGAACATATGTTCGAGACAAGTGTGCCAACATAAAACAAACGCTAATAGAATGCACGTAGCCGGAGAAATTTCAAAATTCACCTTTTCCATTGAACAGACCTCACATGTGGTGACAAAAAATATATGCCAGTCGTAAATTCAACAACAATTCATATTCACTGAGTATAAAGTGGGAATAAAAATGTGTATGCCCTCACAAGCACCTCATTTGTTGAAATGAAATTGCTCTTAACAGAGGTTTGCAGAAAGAATGAAAATTTATTGGCCTAACTGCTCTGACCACATTCCGCGAGTCTAAGTCGAATTCCACCCACGTTCAAAGTTACTCGTATACCCAGTAAAAAATTGCTCGTTCTATTTATAACTGACTCGTCCAGAAATACTTTCAGTTTCGATTGCCAAGATTCAAATAAGCATTGCTCTCTGCATTCTATTGAAGTAGCTGTAGAACTGGCGCCAAGACATTAATTCTTCATTGTATTTTTTTCCTTCCGGAATATAAAGTGCTACATTCTTTCTGGAGTTTCTAAGAAGTTAACTCCAAACATCCGCAAAACTAAGCGAGTCTAAAACCAGTAAGGAAAGGCAGAAAGTCGGGCGGGGCCGACTATATAATACCCTACACCTCCCTAACAATGCGATAAGGGTCATTGCCATAATAATTTGGAATAATTGGTAAATGGGTAGAAACATATTATCTAATTCTGAAACGATAATCGGTAAATTAAGCAATATTCGTTCCTAAATTGAGAAACATCTTTCTGGAAAATTTTAATGATCGGAAGTAAAATACAACTTCTATAGCGGTTTGATACCAAATCAGGAGGAACATATATATAGAGCTTTAATATAAATCTGAACCGATCTTCCATGAATACTAATTCATATAAAAAGACCTCCTTCTGTCGAATTTCGTACTGATCGGGTATAAAATACAGGCCCTACAGCGCTTATATGTCTAATCGAAGGTAACATATATATGGGAGCTATATCTAAATCTGAACCGATTTTCTCCGAATTTGGCAGTATTCTTTCGAGTAATAAGAAACCTCTTTCTGCCGAATTTTGCACTGATCGGATATAAAATACAATTTCTACAGCGCTTACAGGTCAAATCGGGGGTAACATATGTATATATGGGTGTTATATCTAACTCTAAACCGAGTTTCTCCGAATTTGGCAGTATTCCTTCATGTAGAAAGAAACCTCTTTTTGCCGACGTTCGCACTGATCGGATATAAAATAACATTTTTACAGCGCTCATGTCAAATCGGGGGTAACGTATATATGGGGGCTATATCTAAATCCGAACCGATTTTCTCCGAATTAGGCAGTATTCCTTCATGTAATAAGAAACCTCTTTCTGCCGAATTTCGCACTGATCGGATATAAAATACAGTTTTTACAGCGCTTACATGTCAAATCGAGGGTAACATATATATGGGGGCTATATCTAAATCTGAGCCGATTTTCTCCGAATTTAGCAGTATTCCTTCATGTAATAAGAAACCTCTCTTTGCCGAATTTCGCACTGATCGGATATAAAATAACATTTTTACAGCGCTTACATGTCCAATCGGGGGTAACGTATATATGGGGGCTACATCTAAATCTGAACCGATTTCTTCCAAATTTAACAGTGTTCATTCATATAATAAGAAACCTCTTTCTGCCGAATTTCATACTGATCGGATATAAAATAAAGTTTTTACAGCGCTTACATGTCAAAACGGGGCTAACATATATATGGGGGCTATATCTAAATCTGAACCGATTTTAATCCTTGGGCCAAAAAAAAGATATCTGTAAAGTTTTGTCGAGATCGGACCGTAATTGCGACCTGTACTTTGATTACAAGAATACATGCACAGACAGACGGACATAGCTAAATCAACTCAGAAAGTGATTCTAAGTCGATCGGTATAATAAACGATGGGTCTATTTCTTCTCCTTTTGGGTGTTACAAACAAATGCACAAAGTTATAATACCCTGTACGACAGTGTGGTGTAGGGTATAAATAGAGCTGTTAAATTCTCAGCAAAGAGGAATAGACACTATAATATTCGTAGAATAATATTCGTAGAATTTAGTGTTGGTGAGTGCGAGACCGGTGGTGGGGCAGAGTGCCAGCACGCACTAAAAAAAGTAATGCTTTTTTCACCAATTCAGAAATAGTTCTGAAAGTCTCATCTCTTCATAAAAAATCGTTAGGGAAGCGAGTGAATTAGTACGCACAATTTCCAACTCGAATGCTTTTTCGGAAAAAATTTTATCAGGGTAGGTTTGTAAACCTTCTCCAAGTGGTCAGAGGTCGCAAAACACAGAAAATCAAAACAACTTTTGTAGGTTTCTCATAATATGTCGTCTAAGCTCTGTCTATATGTTTTAGTGGATAGAATGGATTTTCATGGCGAACATCACAGTTCACAAACCCTAGTTCGGAGGAAAAAATCGTCAGCTAATTATGTACCTGACACAATTATTGTTGAAGAGTTGGAAGAAATCATGATGATATTAGATGATATTAGAGAATACTACGTCGAAAATGATTTTAGTTGTCGTTCGATTTTGAGGCTTTAACTTTTTTTAAGGCCTAATACCTTTTCGTGGTACGCTTTTTGCTTCCAATGCTGAAATCGACTTTTGCTATAGCTTGACGAAAAAACAAAAATCTTTGTATCTCTTAAATGGTTGAGCTGCTGTTCTGATGTCGATTTTTAGCGATAAGGGCACGAGCTGGCAAGCCGACTACATTGACATGAATATATCTTCAAGCAACCTCTTTTGTCATTCTTGAATAATAAAGTCACATTTTGAAGTATAATTCTTAAAAATAGTACATTTTGTTACTACATTTTAAGGTACGTTTAAATTTACAAGAGGGGTGTACTGGACAATGCATGGAAACAAATCTTATAGTTATTTTGCTCATTCCACAACCTGCGGATGCGTAGCATTGTCGACAATGTCATCAAGGGCCAAAAGGCCCTCCGGGAATAACAGCGAAGTTGTTCAGTGCATATGCGTGATAGCATATATGAATAATTCTTTTTCGATAAATTTGGTCGATAAAAGGCAGTTCATATTGGGACTCTGTGGAAATCAGTCGGGCTCAACAATAGTGGTCGGACCTTTGGTCTGTAACACTTTTTGAAATCGGTAATCTGGAAACGGATGGCTGAATAAAAAGAACAGTTTATTTAGGACTTAC
Organism: Eudasyphora cyanicolor; assembly: GCA_963930755.1. Lineage (NCBI taxonomy): Eukaryota > Metazoa > Arthropoda > Insecta > Diptera > Muscidae > Eudasyphora > Eudasyphora cyanicolor. Next base: position 102,504,453 of record OZ005737.1, read on the forward strand.
AACGACAGCTTTGACCGATCGTTACTACGACAGATTACTCTGATCGTTACTACGACGACTTGTGCCGATCGTTACCAACCATTATAACGTATGTAAATTAGATTAGTAATATATAATTAAGCCCCGAAGTCGATAATCGAAGTTGTAGAATCAGATCGACGAAGAATTGTAGTCACAATACCCAATCCGTAAGAAGCCGAACCCAAAGTAACCAGAGCTACGACCGATCGAGCATGCAGCATACAATACCCAGCCTGAACATATCCGAAGCTGACAATCGAGTCTGCGGTATCCGGATCTACGACTGATCGAGCCTGCAGCATATAATACATAGACATACCCGATGGCTGAATATCCGAAGCCGACTACCGAAACTGCAGTATCCAGATCCACGAGGGATCGAGCCCGCAAAATACAACACTGAAGCCTGCAGCATGTAACTCCTAGACGTACCCCAAGGCTGAATATCCGAAGTCGGCATCCGAAACTGCGGTATCCAGATTCGCGATGGATCGAGCCTGCAGTTTACTCTTGGTCTAAACTTGTTAATCAAGTCGCTGTTGGCTGAATTTACTACCTGTAGTAAACACACTTATACCGTGCCGAATACCGAAATGATTCGACCCTACTTTAAGCGTTTGTTAAAGTGACATTTGCTTTTTCTTCGTGTGCATTTGCAAAACATTTCTATGCCATTTTTTTATGAAAACAAAAAAAATATTGAAGACTGATTTTGAACATTTTTCCTAGGAATAGTTTAGGTTAAATACAAAAATATAGAATAAAATGCGTCACTATGCCTTCTGGGACGTGGTTACGTCAAAATGGAATCGCCCTTAAATGGGAGATATATCAAAACGTGGACCTATTACCGAATTTGGTTTTCTCCGATGAGAAGCCATTCCAAATTGAGCAGTTTGTGAACAAACAAAATGATCGGGTTTACTTGCCAAAGAGGTCAGCTGAAAATTTACACCTTCGATTGGCCACCAGAACTCGAGCGCCGCCGATGGTAATGGTGTGGGCCGCCGTAACGGCCGATGGTCGCTCCCCGCTCGTATTCATCGACCATGGGGTCAAAATAAATGCTGAATATTAACGGGAAAATGTCTTAAAGACAGTATTGAAGCCCTGGGCAGACAAACATTTCGGCCGCAGACCATGGACATTCCAACAGGACTCAGCACGCTTCAACCAAGAATGGCTTAAAAAGGAGATTCCTCGCTTCATTTCTACCGCACAATGGCCACCAAGATCTCCGGATCTCAATCCGTTGGACTTTTGCGCCTGGGGCATTTTAGTGAGTAAGGTTCGCACTAAAAAATACCAAAGTATCGATCATCTCAGGACGGTATCGATCATCTAAACTGTTTCTAAAATTTTATGTTATTTCCGACATTTTTTGCTTTTGAACAATAAAATTTAAAAAAAAAATATATATAGCGCTTTACTTTGTTGCATTACATATCAGCCACCCTGTATATATGTTAGCCCGATTTGACATGTAAGCGCTGTAAAAACTTTATTTTATATCCGATCAGTATGAAATTCAGCAGAAAGAGGTCTCTTATTATATGAATGAACACTGTTAAATTTGGAAGAAATCGGTTCAGATTTAGATATAGCCCCCATATATACGTTACCCCCGATTTCACATGTATGCGCCGTAAAAAATTTAGTTTATAACCGATCAGTGTGAAATTCGACAGAAAGAGGTTTCTTATTACATGAAGGAATACTGCCGAATTCGGAGAAAATCGGTTCAGATTTAGATATAGCCCCCATATATATGTTACCCCCGATTTTACGTGTAAGCGCTGTAAAAAGTGTATTTTTAATCCGATCAGTAAAAAATTGGCAGAAAGAGGTTTCTCATTACGTGAATTAACACTGCCAAATTTGAGGGAAATCGGTTCAGATTTAGATATAGCCCCCATATATGTATATGTTACCCCCGATTTGACATGTAAGCGCTGTAGAACTGTATTTTAAATCCGATCAGTAAAAAAAATTGTCAGAAGAGGTTTCTCATTACATGAATTAACACAGCCAAATTTGAGGGAAATCGGTTCAGATTTAGATATAGCCCCCATATATATGTTACCCCCGATTTAACATGTAAGCGCTGTACAATCTGTATTTTATATCCGATCAGTATAAAAATCTACACAAAGAGGTTTCTTATTATATGCAGGGATACTTCCTAATTCAGAGAAAATCGGTTTAGATTTAGATATAGCCCCCATATATATGTTACCCCCGATTTGACATGTAAGTGCTGTAGAGACTGTATTTTATATCCGGTCAGTACGAAATTTGACAGAAAGAAGTTTCTTTTTACATGAATGAGTATTCAAGGAAAATCCGTTCAGATTTATATATAACCTCCATATATATGTTCCTCCTGATTTGGTACCAAAGCGCTATATAAGTTGTACTTTACTTCCGATCAAAATTTTCCAGAAAGATGTTCCTAATTTTTTTATATAAGCGCTATTTTAGAGACCTGAAAGGCTTCAGCGGAAATGAAAATTAAAACATTACTTAAACCAATTATTCCAAGGTAGCACCTACCTAACATACCCTGCTTATATTGTGTACGACTAAAAATCGAACTATTTATTGTGTTAAGGCTAATAATAACAACAGTAAATGCAAATATGTGGAATATTAGTATTAGTTCAATTTTTAATTCCACACATTATATTAAACTCCTCTTTGGAATAAGCCTTGACGTGGCGGGGGAGCTAAGTACTTTCGTAAAAGAAAGGAAACTAATTATTCAACTATTCAAAAAGAAATTCTTAATGTACATTGCCGAGGTGGTGTAGGTTATTATATAGTCGGCCCCGCCCGACTTTAACCTTTCCTTACTGGTTTAATAATCGTCTATTAAGCCAAAAGTATTTTTTAACTAATGCGCACTTTAAATCATAAAAATAAACAGTTATTAATTACAAACTTTACTTGCACATCGAACCATCTGAACTAGTGCCTGATTTATCCAGTGACGATGGCTACATTGAATATTAAATACAATAAGGTAATTCCAAAGTAAAACAACCCAAAAATTACAATTTAGATACATGATCCTTTGGATTTCCATGAAATTTGGTACACGTATTCTACTAGCCAGTGCTTTAATTATTCCCATTACAGTTTGTCTAAATTCATAGCGCTTTAGTTTTCATAGGTACCAAAATTAGTTAATGAGTTAAATGGTACATTTAAAATATTTAATATACTTTAAGAAATATAAGTCTTATATCAGGTTTTGTGTATTAAGGATATCAAAAGGACCAAAATGTCCTAAATCATTTAATATCCTGATAAGACACAACAACATATTTAACTTTTTATGGATTAAATAATATTAAATACTCGTAAATAATGTCAGTCCGTCTGTTTGAAGTCAGGGGCGAACGTTCACTCTGGAAAGGAGTGACCGAATGACTTCAAATTTCGGACGTGGTAATATTTTCTGCTAACTTATGGTGCTATTCTCGAATTCATAACAATAGTTTTTAAAATCATATTTCTTATCATTGAAATTTAGAATTCCTCTGACAAAATGAAAGCTTTTTAATTTAAAAATGTAGCCCAACGAAAAAATACATTATTAAGAGTTTTTTTCAATGAAGGAAACTACTGAAATTAGATGTTGTTCAATATGGCATTCCTTTTTTGATTATGACATCTAAAATTAAAAAATAGATTGAAAATGTGAAAAAAATGAAAAATCGTCCCTAAATGTTTTTAAGCTAGAATTTTCCAATAACATGAATGTTGTTGGATGATCTGTGGTCTTGGTTCCCATGGCTCATTAACCCCCAACATGTTATGTTGAAATTGTATCAAAATAAAGTCAGATGATTCTTTAAAGGGAGAGAATCATAGTGTAGGTCCAATATTATAATTTCCAGCTAAATCTGAAATGCAATTATTACGCATCCAGACTTCGTCTTCCATTTCCGTTAACAACACACAGAAAAAATTGGAGTAATTTCACTATCTTAAAGGTAGGCAACTAGTTGCCTACCATTATAGTCGCGTTTTTGGACACACAATAGAATTGAATCTTTTATGTCTAAATTTAAACAAATAGTTTGAACATCAGATGTGCAAAATTAAACATATAAAGTTTATATATTATGTTTAAATTTAAACATTGAATGTTTAATAAATGTGTAAATTTAAACAAAAAATCAAAATTTTAGTGTAATATTAAACATTTTGTTGTTGATTACTCCGGCACATAATATGTAACATTTAAACATTAAAGGCCTTATTCATAAAAAGTTATGGAAGGTTTATTGAACTAATTTTCAACGTTAAAATGTATTTTAACCTTCAATAACTTTTGCCGAATAAGGCCCTAAATGATTAATGCTAAATCATTAAATGTGTAAATTTAAATTAATTGTAACTTTTTAATGTCTAATTTTAAATTTGCACATTGGGTGCATTTTTAAAAATTCTAAGGATAATTTTGTTCTGAAAACAAAATTGTAAAATACTTATTTTAAAAGTATAAATCGATTTTGCTTGCATTTCTTAATAAGTTATATAGCAAGCAAAATTGATTTTATTTCTAAATCTGAAGTATATGTACATACATAAATGTTCACAGCTATTCCAGTTACTGCCTTAAAATGAAGAATAATGTTATAGTATTAGAAAAAGAATATTTTATTATGAAATTTATAAAGATTTATATATTAAAAAAAGAAATAATTGAATATATAATAAGACAAATAATAATTCAAATTTGTGTATTAAATACACAATACACACACTCGTACAGTACCACAATACAAATAATTATAATGTTCAGTATAAGGTGTAATGCTAATATTTTATTACACAGTGCAACAACCAAAATGGGAATGGGATGAAACCAATTGCAAATGAATGTTGACATTATCCCTATAAAAACCCTCAAGGGTTTTTATCAGTTCAGTGCTAGATTTTTTTTTACCGCATTTGAAGTTGGTAATTTTGTAGCATCATTTGCATGTCAGCGCCATCTATCGTGAGTTGTAGGTAATAAATGATTTCCTCGACCCCAAAAACCGTAAGATACCAAAACTTTACATGATAATAAAAATAAATAATCATTATTTTATCAAATTTTCAATGATCTTTTCTTGTTAGACAGCGTTCCAAAATCACAAACTTCAAATGCTGTAAAAAAAATCTCGCACTGACCTGAAAAAAACCCTTGAGGGTTTTGTTATGGATAATGTGAACTTTCATTGGCAATTGGTCTCATCCCACTCCGATTCGGAAAGTTCGATTTTGTATCACAGTGTTATTAGTGAAATGAAATTATTAGCTCTGGTAAACTGTTTAAATTTTTTGTCGTGTTTGGATAATGTTTATAAAAAATCGAACCAAAAAGTCCACGGACTGTGAGAACTGACAGTAAAACATTGTATTAAAAACGTAAAAATAATTCATTACGTCAGTTAATTAATATAAATAATTGTAATTTTTTCAACAAAATGAGCCACAAAAACTCTTTCAACGGAAATGAATTTTATCTCCTTTCTCTGCTCAATATCACGCTCTGAAATTAAATTAAATAATTTTTTTAATACTTTTTTACACAGAATTTGTGTATTAGCCTGGTCCTTATTTTGCAAATTTGAAAATGTGTAGCATCCACCTCTAACCCCTTTTCATTCATTAGATTTGTTTTGTTCTGATTTACCTTTTGGTTTTGACCAAATCACTTCATCCACTTTAACTTAGGAATGCCAAAATCTGTTGTTTGTTTTTCCTAAAACTGATAATATGTAGTTCAGAAATGAATGCACTGATTTAATATAAACATTTTACAATAAAGCTATTGGGCAAAATAATACATAAATCAAATCAAACAATGAATGTACTGTATTTCTAGGACGAGGTATAAGATACGAATATTGAATTTGGAGGATTTTTTTTAACTTCACAAACTTCATCGCTAATACGGGTTGCCAAGGAATAATACGATTAAACTGATGTTTTTGCACAGATCCTTTTTATGGCCTTTCAAACAAGATTTGAGGTGGGAGTTGTAACTTTTTACATTACAAACTTTTCTAAGGCCATCCTAGTGTGTATTTATGAATATACTTGCGGAGAAATGGCATGAGGGTTCAGTCGTGCTGGATGTTACATTCCTCTCACTATCATTCTCCGAAAATCCAACAAATAATCAGGATACTTTGTAATTGCTTGTTGCGGTACTGATCTTAGAAACCCATTAGTATATAAAAGGATGAAATCCTCAATTTATCAATGAGTAAATTAGGAAAAGCGTTTGGAACGTTTTCTTAATGGCATGAGAACAGACTTAGGATATCTGAAGGAACGTTTTGTCATGAATCTTGGCAATGTTGAAACAACTGCTTGGCCGATTCGGCAGTGTATTGACAGAGCTCCGCTGGGCATTGTAACTAGTTTCTACGATCCCAATCAGTGTTGCCAGAAATGACGATTCGAGATATTCTGCACGCTCTCTTTTATCTTTTTAAAATGAAAATTAGAAATGATACCAAAATTCTCAAATATTATGCATGGTCATTGAAACAAAAAAAATCGGTGGTAGATTTGATCGTATCCAATGACATAACAGGAAAAGTCTCAGAAATTGTGTTATGTTGCGAAATCGGTAGGACCTAGGAGGTCAAAAGTTGGACCTAGGAGGTCATTATTCCAACAAATAGTTTCAGTTAAAATAAATAGCTTGTAATAATTTTTTCCGCCCAATTGGCAGGAAAGTTTTGTTTCCTTGAGGCCACAAGTCAAAATATGGACCAATGAGGCCACTTTGTCATGGGTAACATAGAATTTTAGCCCAATCAACTGATATTTGTCTTTCCTTCTAAGGCACTAAAAAGTCAAATCGGGTGGGGCTGACCAAAATGTGGGCCAATGAGGTCAATACTCGTATGAATGATTTTGGGTCAATTTAAACGCAAATAGCCAAATTTAAAAATTCAAAAAATGTAAAAATTCAGCCTAATCGGTTGGCACTTGTGGTTTATAATGCGTTAATAAGTGTAATCTAGTAAGACCTTCGGGCTACATAAAACCATGGATCTAAGCTGGACCACGTTGGTGTGAATGGTTCTATGCTGTTCGTGGCATGCATGGGGATCCTTCTGTGAGAAGTATGTCTAAATATGGACCATTTTTAATCCAAAGAAACTGACATGTATAAAAGATATCAAAAATATAAGATCGGATTACAAACTTTTTTTAAGCAGAATTTGAGGATCCTTAAAATCATTTGAGAGTACCTATAAATACATATCTGTCTCTGAAACATGATGTTCGCCAGAAAAAACCCAAAAACTGTACGTATCTGGTAAATTTTTGTGTTGACGTTTTTTTGACGATTTCTAAAAATTATTTTGACGATTTCGTCTGGCAACACTGATCCCAATGCATAAAGAATGGGATGGTGTTTCTTTCTGTCCATTCGTCATTCTCCATCAGCATCATTCTTTCCGATTTTAAATAATATATGAGAACCATATCACAACAAATCTGTGAACCACTCAGACTTATGTGGATATATGAAGGCCTAATAATATAGCTACAAATAAAAAATATATTAATATAATTTTACATCTTTATTAAATTAATTAATTACCTTCAGTAATTACTGATACTATTGATGCTTTTATATAAATAATAATTGAAATACATTTTTAAACACGTTGGCTGTAGACACATAAAACTAACATTTTGTTTAAATCTAAGTTTGCATATATGTCATTGATAGCGAAGTAGTGATTTTAATATGTTTCCTCAAATATTACACTTTTACACAATTAACTAAATTTTAAAATATTTATTATAATTTATTTACTGCTTGTTGTTTACTGTTTGCTATATTTAGTGTTTGTGTGAGTTCACTGCACGCTTGGTTTGCTGAGAATGAGCGTGTCTTGGCGTCGTTTGCATTACTGCATTTTACGTGTAAGATTAAGAACAATGGTCACAATTTTGAACAAGATGTCTTTAATATTCGAATGCTCGCGTATTATTAAGCAAATGATGTAGAAATGAACAAATTGTGTTCGATGTGACACAATAAACGTTTAGAATTACAAAAATAGAGTATATGTACATGTAAATGAATTCGATAATATACAATAATTGTCTAAATCACTTTTTTACACATTCAACGCGTATACGACGTATGTTAAAAAAATATCGTGAATTTTGGATTTTTTTTGCAAAAAGTATTTATTTATTCATGAATATCTATTTTGTCCCCTTCAAAGTAATTCCCCTCGGATATAATACACTTCTGCCAACGTTTTTTCCGATTTTGTTCGGCTTCTCCTTCGATGCCGTCTTTAGCTCTCCAATCGTGGCGTAGCGTCGTCCTTTCATGGACCTTTTCAGTTTTGGAAACAAAAAATAGTCACAGGGGGCTAGGTCAGGGGAATATGGTGGCTGCGGCACCATTACTGTGTTGTTTTTGGCCAAATATTCGCGCACAAGCAACGATGTGTGTGCAGGGGCGTTATCATGGTGCAGAAGCCAATTTTTGTTCTTCCACAAATCCGGGCGTTTTAGGCGGATTGCTTCGCGCAATTTGGGCATAACTTGCAGGTAATATTCTTTATTGACCGTACTACCCTGTGGCAAGAACTCATAATGCACCACGCCCCTGCAATCAAGAAAACTGTGAGCAAAACCTTTACGTTCGACCGAACTCGGACGTCCGGCACGCTGTTCGTCCTTCGCATCTTCTCGGCCTCTAAGAACATTTTGTACCACCAATAAACGTTGCTTTGGTTTAAAAAATACACACTTTTTCATAGTAATTTTAAATGCACTTTTTACAGTGAAGGCTAACACAAATACTTAATGCTAAACAGATATCTTCATAAGAAAACAGCCTTTTAACACACAATATTTCTTATTATGTATATTGGGGTCGTGACTAATATCATTGAAAATTGTAAGAAAAAGATAGATGTATTTACTATCACAAATGTTGTTACTATCACAAAAATAAGCTTGTCACTTGGTCGAGAATAGGGCTGTTAGTTTATGTTGGAAGGGTGAGCACATCGCAATCTTATATTATTCTTAAATATATTATATTTAAAAAAGATTTTTAAAACTTTCTGACTTTTTCGAATTTTACTTTAAATTTTTCCTACATTTCGTGTTATACTTTAGAGTTGAAAATTCCATAGGCACCATTAGCTTTTGTTTTAGAGCAGTGATTTTTAATTTATAAATATTCCAATTCATTTCGATTTAAATTTTAATTAAATTTTATAAACATAACAAATTTCTAAAAAAATTCAATTTGAACTTCTGAAAAACAGAGAATTTGCCCTTAAATTAAGGCATTGCCAATATACCTAAATACAATATATTATTTGTTTCGGAAATATTAGTTCCACATCAAACATAGTTGTGTTTAGAACAATATACTCCCAAACGCATAAAATTTTTACGTAATGGGCGGGGCCATAAATATTATTATATGGGCGGGCCCACGCCCATTGGTCCGTTTCCGCGCATTTTTGGACTAATCACGTAGACTTCCAGACACATATTACAGTACTTTCGCTAACAAATTATGCAAGAAGAACGGACGTGTTTGTGAATAGCTCCGATTTTAAATAATTCTTTTGTATCTAGAGTTTTTACATTGAGCCGTAAACGCATAAAAACGTCGAATACATTAAAACGGTTTCATGGGTTCTATTGTCAAAGCATAGCCGCGCAGAAACAAACCAGTGTATAAGAATCTATTTTGTAAAATTGCAAATAAGCATTGTTTTACAAAATGCTTATACGTCATATGGCTCTCAACAAAATTGATACTTGTCTCTCACTCCGCTCTAACCTCTCTGAGAAAGTTCCTAAAGTGTCATATTGAAAGAACACGTAGCTAAACGAAAACACGTCACATCAGCAAATGGAACACTCAATCACAATGGATATGATTAACACATCTCTGCCAAATAAAGATACTGTGTGTATTAAGCTAAGTATACACAATTGCCAGATCAAACAATGTTATCAACCCTGTTAAAGTGCTGCAAATGTACGGACAATGACAAATTGTTAGGCAAGGGTGAATTGACAGTTCCTACGATTGTAAGAAATCCTTAGAATTTCACATATTTGCAATGTATTTTGTAAGTATTTATGTGCAGGATTGACAATACAATTATTTTTTTTGACAGGTTTACCAATGAAATGTTTTTCTGTCAATGGCGCCGTTGTCACATGCATAAACTTCGCACATCTAAAAATCTGCAAATTTTCTCGCAATGACTTGTCTGCTAAAGTTGCCAGACACACACGGTTGTAAATTCACAGGGTTGCATTTTGCCGCCATTTTTCTGGCAATATTGTCCGATCTGCAAATCGTGTGTCGAGTTGTGTCTATCGTTACCAACCATTATAACGTATGTAAATTAGATTAGTAATATAGAATTAAGCCCCGAAGTCGATAATCGAAGTAGTAGAAACCAGATCGACGAAGAATTGAAGCCGCAATAACCAACCCGGAAGAAGCCGAACCCAAAGTAACCAGAGCTACGACCGATCGAGCCTGCAGCCTACAATACCCAGCCTGAACATATCCGACGGCCTAATATCCGAAGCCGACAATCGAGTCTGCGGTATCCGGATCTACGAGTGATCGAGCCTGCAGCATATAATACATAGACATACCCGATAACTGAATATCCGAAGCCGACAACCGAAACTGCAGTATCCACACCCACGAGGGAGTCGGTGTTGGCTGAATTTACTACCTGTAGTAAACAGTACAAATATTAATTTTAACTCTGCAGGTGGTCTCCAGGCCGGAACTGGTAATCCACCCAATTCATCATCTGCCGGTGATGATTTGGCAGGGGCAGAATATATGCAGGCCCCAAACTCATCTGACCCAATAAGATTAACAACACCAACCACTTAAAACGCTACTGACACACAAACAAGATTAACGTGACAAGACAGCATTGAACTCTACCTCAGCGATGATACAAATGTCGGACTTGCTGCTCTTGGCAAGATCCAGCTAGTTGAAACCGATGAAGATGACATCACGACGATGGAATCGGATAGGTCTGGGCTGGTAGCTAAGTCCGTCGCGGGGGGAAAGTCAACTAAGACGGACGAGCAGAGAATGGAAGCTGGATACAAGCGCTCGCAGCGGTACCTGAGGAGTATGCAGTCGAAAGACCCAACATCCCTCACAGAACGCGACAAGCGCTTAATCCGGATGCATAGATTCCACGTCCGGAAGTACGAGTCTCTCGTAAATACTACGGTCGTGGAAGTATGCCCTCCACCTGCGACAAAGGACAGGAACACTGACACAAACACCAAGACACATACCACCGCACTCAACACAGCACACAAAAGTACACACGCGACGAAACTTTTTAAAAAGGCCATCAATCCACCGGCAGCTAAGGATGATGGCAATAACACGTCTCCAGGCCCTTCCAAAGGCAGGAAAGCTAGCCACAAAAGAGAAGTCCAACCTGCCGCGGCAGGCACCTCTGGCCATACTGATGACAAGAACGCTATCAAAAGACAACGTTCTAACGACTCCCAGGTTCCAGAAGGCAAACGGATTAAAAAATCTGCCAGTCTGACATCGGCGCCTGAACTTCAAGTAGCGATTCTTGACCGGAGTAATCCAGAAGTCAGGATCTCTACGGAAAGATGGATATTGGTGGAAGAAGGCATTCTGCTGAAAATGCATGAAACTCTTGCTACGGACGAGGATGATGCGTTCACCGAGTTCGACGGGGCCAAATGGCATAAGGGCGTGAAGATTGTTGGATGCGGAAATCCTAGAGCTCTCGAGTTCTTAACGGCATGCGTCAACAGTCTGAGCGGACTCTGGCCAGCTGGACCACTATAAAAGTATGGGTCCCACCTCCAATCCTGGAGGACAAGGTTATTCTGGACCTCCTCTAAAGGCAGAATAAGAGCCTACAAGCTGGGGATTGGAAGATAGTCCGAGGTCGTGCGAGAGACAAGGGAGATGGAAAGGACCTCTGGATCAAGATTGGTCCGGAGTCCCTAAATCTCCTCAGGCTCGGAACAATCAAGTTCGGACTAAACCGACTCCAGACGTCCGTCCCCGACGTGGAAGAAGAGTGCAGCAACCCCGGGCGGCATGAAAGTGGTGCAGCTAAACCTACACCACTCTGCAGCAGCGTCGGACGAGCTGTTGAGAGTAATGGGGGAAAGAAAGGATAGACGTGGCCCTTATACAGGAACCTTGGTTGGCGAGCAACAAAGTCCGCGGTCTCAGGTCATGTAATCTCATGCTCATTTCCCCGAAGACAGAAGGTAAGATTCGTAGCTGTATCGTAGCCTGTAGAAACATAACTCTGACAATGATCTCCCGCTACAGCAACGAAGACCTCACAGTGGTAGCAATGGAACGCCAGGGTAAACCTACACTGGTTTTCGCATCCATGTACCTGCCTTATGAATCCGCCGATCCCCCCTCAGATAAGGTACGTTCTCTGGTAAGTTGGTGTAAGAGTAAAGGGCACGACCTAATCATCGGAGGAGATGCAAACGCGCACCATACCATATGGTGCAGCACAGACATAGACAAACGAGGTGAGTCACTACTTGAATACATATTATCCACTGATCTAGTTATCTGCAATAAGGGCAATAGGCCCACATTCTTTAATAAAATCAGGGAACAGGTTATAGATTTAACTTTAGTATCTAATAGCGATTCAATAAGAATATCTATGTGGAGAGTGTCAAATGAATGTTCCTTCTCGGATCACCTTCTGATACACTTCAACATAGAGCATGAGGCTACTAAGGGGAAACCCTATCGTAACCCCTGGGACAAGTTTAGACAACTTAAGCAATCGTATCCACCACCAAACACCGAGATACATGACTTGCAGTGTCTGGAATGTGCAGTAGAGTGGGTCGCAAAAAAAAGTTGCACCGGTCACCCCCTAAATTTGAAGATTATCTAGAGACAATTTCGGGGAAACAAAAAAAATTTTTTTCTATGCACCCTACATGACGCCCTTTTAATTTTATTATCCTGCGTTGCCATTTGATGTCCGATCGTAACGGGATGCATATCGTTGTTTGAGTTTTAGCAAGGGCTACATTTCGTCCATATGTCACTTTTGACTTCGAAGTCAAATTCGATAAGTGACCTCTGTCATCTCGTTTTCTAGCCCCCTATGTCGGGAATATTTTGAAACGCCAATAAAGGTCTTCATAAATAATGAAACTTTTGCTTTTAAAGTACCCACTATTATTAATAAACAAAAAAGTTATACTAGTTTTGAAATTACCAAATACATGCAGAGATCAAATTACACAATCTACTTTTGACGTCGATTTCTGCCTCTCTCACACACATACACACAGATATACCCCATTCACATTCCCTATGACGGTTCGGTTCAATACGAACGAATTAAATTTGAGAGCTTCGTCACCAAATGTTAAAGCGTTCTAAGGAACGAAATCAGAATAAAATCACTGTTTTCCCATGCACCCTACACGACACCAAAATAGTAGTAATTTTGTCACTGTGTGCTTATTTAACGTATGATCTTAACGTATGATACGTCTTTGATGATATCTTCACAATGGCTACACTCCTTCCCTATGTCAGTCAGTAATCCGAGAGCAATTAGTGACTTATCCGATTTTCTACCTCTGTAAAGTAAAGAACTTTGAAATAAATATATTTTCTTTTACGATTTTTATTTTTATTCATAAATATATACTCGTATATTAAATTTACAGTCCAAGAAAAAACTTGAAACGTATGTCCAAAATTAAGAGCACAATTATTTTCGTTGCTGGTAATTTCGTAAGATCGAAGTTAATGGACAAGAAACAACAATCAAGGTAATACAGTTGTAATGCTGTTTTGCATCTCTTTCTCTCTTTGTATTAGATTCTCAGACTTATCTTAAAGTTGCACTTTCTGTAATTGAATTTTAGAAGCTTATGTTAGCTTTAAAACTATATTAATTAATTTTAATTTAATTTTACGTGCCATTCTCAAAATAAAAATGTTGTGCTGATTGTTAATAAATCAGCAGTAGGTTTAGGTTTAGGTTAGGGTGGCAGCCGTATTTTTTTTACAAGCTCACATAGACCAGTTTAGGTCCCTAGTGTTACCACGGGCTGAAATGCCCCTCATCGAAACCAACCTGTTTGATATATAAATTTATCGATAGTACGAATATCAGTACTGGAAAGATCTGTTAGGCTGCCTAAAAAGGCCGACCCCAGTATGTCCAGTCGTCGTTTACTCAAAGCGGGACAGTCGCAAAGCAAGTGCTCAATGCTCTCCACTTCTTCCTCATCTCCACAGCTTCGGCAGAAGTCATTGGAGTCAATACCCAATCTTTTGGCGTGTTCGCCGATCAAGCAGTGTCCCGTCAGAACCTGTACTAACGTAGATAATCGTTTCCTCTCTAGTGCGAGGAGATATTTTGACCTTCTCAGGTCATACCTTGGCCAGATTTGTCTAGCTACCCTGCAGGTGCCGATTTCTGTCCATCTTTCGTTGGACTGCCTGATTGCTTCTTGCCTAAGCCAAAGCTTGCACGTGGATAGTGGCGCACCAATATATGCAAATTCTTCGAGAATTTGTAATGTCGTCCCTTTCCTAGCAAGTTCATCGGCTTTGCAGTTCCACGGGATATCCCTATGCCCAGGCACCCATATGAGGTGTATATTAAACTGCTCAGCCATCTCGTTAAGAGATCTGCGGCAGTCGAGGGCTGTTTGTGAATTTAGGGATGTTGCCTCCAGAGAATTGATGGCAGCCTGGCTGTCCGAGTAAATTACAACGCCAGTGTTGGTTACTATGTTGCGACTCAGCCACTTGGCTACTTCCCATATTGCCATTATTTCGGCTTGATAGACACTGCAGGTATCTGGAAGTCTGTGAGCTATATCCAGACTAAGTTCTTCACAGTGTACTCCGAAGCCAACCTTTTCATCAAGCTTCGAACCATCCGTGTAAAAGTGGAGATGGTTTCTATTACCTGGTATTCTGCCGACCCATTCATCTCTGGCGGGAATCATAGTGATGTAATTTCTCTCGAAGGTGTACACAGTTGGTATATAGTCCACTCGGTCGGTTACCATAGCACTATACTTTGATATCCTCATGTGACCATAGTTTTTGTACCTCCACATTGATAGGCAGTTTAATCTTATTGCCGCTTTGGTTGCAACTTCTCTCGCCACAATATTAATCGGCAGTATATGGAGTAGGGCTTGTAGAGACTCGGTCGCTGTAGTCCTTAAGGCTCCGCTTATGCTCAGGCAGGCTGTTCTCTGAACCTTTGTTAGTAGGTTGGTAATGGTTAGTTTGTCAGTTGCCGTCCACCATACCACAATACCGTATAACAGTATTGGACGAACTACTGCTATATATATCCAGTGGACGATTTTAGGAGAGAGTCCCCACCGCGACCCTACAGCCTTTTTGCAGGAATATAAGGCGACGTTGGCCTTCCTTACACGTTCCAATACGTTAAGTCTAAATAACATTTTCCTATCTAGAATTATTCCTAAAAATTTTGCACTTTCAGAAAAGACTAGATCTGTTCCATTTATCCGAGGTGGAGGGTCCACATGTGGGACATTATTCATCCTAGTAAAGAGAACCAATTCTGTCTTGTTGGGGTTAACGCCCAAACCGCTGCTTCTGGCCCATCTAGCCAACTTGTTCAGAGCCACCTGTACGATGTCTCTGAGGACGCTTACGAATTTGCCACTCACTGCGATTGCCACGTCGTCCGCATATGCCACGACCTTGCAGCCACAACGTTCTAGATCTATCAGGATTTCATTCACCGCTAGGTTCCAAATTAGTGGAGACAATACTCCTCCTTGCGGGGTCCCTCTGTTTACATACCTTGTTAGAGTTGTGGACCCTAGACATGCTGTTATGCGTCTTCTGGTGAGCAGACTTTGAATTAGTCTAATCAAACTAGTGTTAACTTTTAGATGTGAGAGTGCCGCAATTACCGCATCTGAGTGAATGTTGTTAAAAGCCCCTTCTATGTCAAGAAATGCCACCATGGTGAATTCCTTGAAATGCAGGGACGATTCGATAGTGCTCACAAGTTCGTGCAGGGCTGATTCTGTAGACTTGCCCTTATTGTAAGCATGTTGGTTCCCCGACAGGAGTTTTGTATCCAGGTTTTCCCTAATGAAATGATCTAAAAGTATTTCCAGACCTTTCAATAGGAAGGAGGATAGGCTAATTGGTCTGAAGTCTTTTGGCCTAGTGTGTGATATCTTTCCCGCTTTAGGTATGAATACCACTTTGGTATCCCTCCATCGATTCGGGACGTATGAAAGCCTGATACAGCCTACATAAATTTTCTCCAGCCAGGGGATAATGAACTTTTAAATTTTCTGCATTTCTGCTGGAGTGATGCCATCTGGTCCAGGTGACTTGAAGGGCTCAAAGCTGTTAATAGCCCAGATATTCTGGATCTCTCAGTCAAGAAGCTAGCGACGCTCGCAGTCCACTCGCACTCTTGTTGGTCCTGCTGATCCTCGGGTTCTGTTACAGAGTTCCCCGGGAAATGTGTGTCGAGCAGTACATTGAGCGACTGCTCGCTGTTTTTGGTCCAGTTATTTGCCTCATCCTGTAAATATCCCACTGTACATGGTGAAGCAGATAATATCTTCCTCAGCCTAGCGGCGTCGGAGACCTTTTCCACTTCACCACAGAAGGTATACCAAGAGCGTCTTTGCGCCTTTCTAAGCTCCTTCTTATAGATCTTGAGTTGCTCTTTATAGGCATCCCAATCATTAGCGACCCCAGTAGATTTAGCCTTATTGAATAGCTTGTTGCAGGTCTTTTTCATAGCCGTTAGCTCAGAAGTCCACCATTGGGGTTTAGTTTTACCCTTGTACCTTGTTTTTGGACAGGCTTCTTCAAGGGATCTATTGAATGATATGGTGATATGATCGACCAGATTATCCAGACCGGCTTTGTCATTCGGTTCGTACAGAAGTTTAGAGTTGAGGACTTTCTTGAAATTCTTCTCATACAGATGCCACTTTGTCTTCCTTACATTTCTGTGGACGGCGGGTTTAGGCGCTTTTTCCGCGAGTTTGAACTCAATATAATGGTGATCTGAGAATGAGTGGTCGTCCAGTACATTCCACCCAATAATTTTGTCTGACAGTCTGTCTGTCAGACAAAATTATTATTGTCTGTCTTTAATTGTGAAGGTCGGTTTATTACCTATGTTACAAATACTAAGGTTGGTAGTTAGAATAAAGTCAAGAAGCGAATCACCCCTATTGTTTATATCCGTACTACCCCAGATAGTATGATGAGCGTTCGTGTCTGCGCCAATAATCAGCTCGAGCTCGTCAGACGTTGCTTCTTCTACTACTTCCCTGAATAGAGCAGTCGTTACTACAGATGCATAAGGCAAGTAGCTGGAGACCACCCAATATATGCGATTACCGATCTCCAGGCTAGCAGCTGTTTGGTCTTTACCACTTAAATTAGTCAGGAGAAATATACTTAGATCTTTCCTGGCCAAAATGCAGGTTCTTGGAGTGCCTTCGCAGTTGGCCACAAGCAGTTTAAAGTTGGGTGTCCTAATACCGCACACCCTTCCTCCCACTACGTAGGGCTCCTGTATCAGGACGATGTCTACTGCGCCTGTGGACAGGCGCAGCAATAGAGCCGCTGAGGCTGCTTTAGCGTGATGGAGGTTAATCTGTAGAATTCTTACCATCATTGGTAATTGACAGATTAACATCCACCCCGACAAGGGTGTTATCGAACTCTTCGTCCGTATCGTCGAGAAGCATGTCCTCGCCAGATGCGTCAAAGAGTCCGGAGACTCCCCTCAGCCTCTCTGTGTCCGTAGTAGAGCTTTTGTCCTCAGAGAAGGACGTTACAGATCTTCTGTTAGAGTTGGAGTCACCAGAAATAATAGGCGTGGGTACCTCCGCACTTCCAGAAAGTGCCACGGTGGACGACTCACCTTCTGCAGTGGGAGCTATATCCTGCTTGTATATCTTCAAGACTATAGTCTCGAAGCCATATTGTAGGGTTGCACTCGCACTTTGTATATGGGAGGTGGATTCAGAGTTTAGGATAAGATTGACCTGCCGCTTTTTACCATCCGCCTCACCCACCTTGCTGATTCTCCAATTATGGGCCGGCAGACCAGGATTGGAATCTTTTATTATTTCTAAGATGTCAGCCGGGTTGGAGGGTTCTTCTGTAACCCAGGTGATGGCTCTAGGGTGACTAGGGATGTTGTTTTTTTCGACAACATCTAACTGGGCACCCGGCCACACCTCACCCGCTCGACTCAGAGCAGCCTTATACAGGTCTACTGATCTGGCATCACCGAAATATAAGAGCTTTACTCTCCCATGATGCCATCCTGCATCGTTGCAGATTGGTGGTTTGCCCGGCATTTCTCTACGGACATCGAGGTAATGAGCCATAATGGCTGATTGTACATGACTCCATTTGTCCTTGAGGATGGATCCATCCTCACTACTTCTGTCTATAACAGCCATCACTAGACTCTCCTTCGCCACTTCATTGAAGGGCTTGGTGAGTGTCCTGTTGATGGTGACATTAGGGCCTCTTGCCTTTTTTGAAGGCAGGGGTTCATCAGGTGATCTGATTCGTTTTACTTTATTAGCCGTTAACACAGCTGAATTTGTGGCTCTTTCAGCCGACTCATTGGCCTTAGAAGCATCTATGACGCCTTTAGCCCAGGTAAGTGACTCTTTTTGTTTTTCGGTAAGAGCCGAAACCTCAACAGCCTCCAACTTCGTCAAAACTCTGAGCGCTACACGATGCTCATTGTGCTTCCGTTTTGACGGTCGGACATGACGTTTCCCCCTTACCGCACCACCTGTTGTGAGTACTTGGGGGAGATTTTCGCCATTTTTGGTGTGGTCGGCTTTGGCCAAGACCAACGGACGGACAGTCGGACGATTGGGGAACCGCGCTCCATCGGAACACGAAGGCATCCCCGTCAAGAGAATTTATTTTTATTTTGTCTGTATTAGACCGTAATAGGTACTACGATGTAGGCCTTACAGACTTTGTACAGATGACCAGACTTTCATGAGACCAGACGGACTGCTCACGGAGAACAACCAAGAGACTAGAACTTCTGATGAACACCCATTTTCCGGGTTGTAGCGAAGTTTCAGATGCCGTGGAAGCGTGCGCAGACACCCCGACGGCCTACACGGAGGAACTTATCAGAACTGTTATAGATGACGAGAAAATATGCTGGGCGGTGAGATCCTTCAAGCCTTTCAAATCGGCAGGCGCGGATGGCATCATTCCAGCTCTTTTACAAGAGTCCTTGGAACTCATTCTACCATGGCTACGCGCAATTTTTTCTGCAAGTCACATATACCCAAGGTATGGAGAGAAGTCAAGGTGCTCTTTATCCCCAAGGCGGGAAAAATAAACCACAGTACGACAAAGGACTATAGACCAATCAGTCTATCATCGTTTCTGTTGAAAGGCATGGAAAGACTAGTTGATCTAAACGTTAGGGGAAAACTGACACCAAACAACTTCAGTAGGGCACAACACGCCTACCAGAAAGTAAATCTGTGGAAACGACCTTACATGAAGTGGTAGGTTTTGTCGAGGACTCCCTTCATTACAAAGATTACACCATGGCGGCGTTCCTCGATGTAGAGGGCGCTTTTAATAATGTTAAGATAGCATCTATACTCAACGCACTTGACAGCATGGGCTCACACCCAGGCATAACCAAGTGGACAGGTAACATGCTCAAAAGCAGAATCATTAACTCAACCAAGGGCAATGGTTCGGTAAGAAAGCGAGTCACGAGAGGTACTCCGCAAGGTGGAGTGGTCTCACCGATATTATGGAATCTAGTGATAAACGAAATCCTAATGGATCTCAGCAATAAATAATTAAAATCACAGCGTATGCAGACGACGTCGTGATTTTGATTAGAGGAAAATGTATGCCTACGGTCAGCGAGATCATGGAAAGATCACTAAAACGGTTATCACGTTGGGCAGATAAAAATGGACTAGGAGTCAACCCAACGAAGACAGAACTAGTCCTCTTTACTAGAAGAAATAAAATTCTGAAATATCAGCTCCCTACACTACAGGGAAAGGTACTTGAACTATCGAAAGAGGCTAAGTACTTGGGCATCACCCTAGACTCTAAGCTGTTCTGGAAAAGGAATTTGGAGGAAAGGGGAAAGAAAGCGTTATGCGCCTTCTATGCCTGCAAGAAAATGTTTGGACGCAAATGGGGTTTGCAATCGAAAATGATACACTGGATGTATACATCGATCATTAGACCGATACTCACCTACGGATCAGTTGTATGGTGGAAAGCAGTAATGAAGAAATCACATCTCTCGCATCTAGCCAAAGTGCAAAGACTGATTTGCGTCGGGATAACTGGCGCCCTCAGATCTGCTCCACAAATGGCACTGGAGGCGATGCTGAACCTTCAACCAATCGATATATACATAGAGTGTACCGCAGCGAAAGTGACCCTTCGGCTAAGGGAATCAGGAATGGCCATCAATACCACACACGGAAATAGCTGAATCCTGGAAAGCATGGGCATAACAGACAAAATCAATAGGCCAATGGACAACTTGGCACCAAAGACAATTCAAGGTAAAAATTTTAATGTAACGTTTTCTAGCCGTGAGGACTGGGCATCAAATAGCGTCATAGAGGACGACGAGATCTCAATCTTCACGGACAGATCGAAAATGGAGACGGGCACGGGATCAGGAGTATATTCCGATACCCTTAATCTCAGAATCTCCACCAGACTCCCAGATGAATGCACTGTCTTCCAGGCAGAGATCTATGCCATTAACATTGCCGCGAAACAGATTTTGGAACGGGATATATCTCCGAAAAAATTCAAGATCTACGTCGACAGTATGGCAGCTCTCAAGGCCTTGAGCTCTAGGACTATCAAATCAAGCTGCACGATGGACTGCTTTCTATCCTTTACCCATATTCAGGCGCACGAAATCACGCTCTGCTGGGTGCCAGGACATAGCAACATACAGGGCAACGAATTAGCAGACGAATGTGCCAGGATAGGATCCGGTGCACGAAATGAAACCGCGACTCTGGACGTTCAAATTCCGTTCGTGGAACTTAAAAACCAAATCTGCGAACGCGGAGCAGCACTAACCAGATCTAGGTGGGATATCGTACAAAACTGCAGGACTGCAATAACCCTTTGGCCATCCATTGATGTGAAACGTACCGAAGAATTGCTGTCCTTCAGGAAGAACACACTAAGCATCCTCACTGGAGTCATCACAGGGCACTGCGTGATAGCCAATATGGCTGCACGCATGAAGCTTCCTTACGAAGACTTCTGTAGAAGCTGCTTGGATGAAGAAGAGGAGGAGTCAGTACAGCACCTGCTATGCTCATGCAAAGGACTGCAAGAGTACCGTTTGGCCTTTTTAGGGCACAGGCTCTTCGAAAACCTAGATGACCTAGCAGATGCACCGCTCAAGCCCCTTCTCAATTTCATCAGAAAATCTCTCTGGCTTAGTAAGGCCACAAAGACAAACGAAAACACGAGTCACTAGAACTTCTCTCCCTCTTCCTAAATCTTCTCTCCCTCTTCCTAAACCTTCTCTCCCTCTTCCTAGTCTGTCAACCTCCAACTATTTCTTCTATTTTTCTATTGTACTCACGGGAAACACAATGGACCGAATTGTCGGCCCCGAGTGAACTCGTCAGTTGTATTCTGACGGGCGTCCCCTTCAACCTAACCTAACCTAACCACTTATACCGTGCCGAATACCGAAATGATTCGACCCTACTTTAAGCGTTTGTTAAAGTGACATTTGCTTTTTCTTTGTTTGCATTTGCAAAACATTTATATGCAATTTTTTTATGAAAACAAAAAAAAAATATTGAAGACTGATTTTGAACATTTTTCCTTGGAATAGTTTAGGTTAAATAAAAAAAATATAGAATAAAATGCGTCACTATGCATTCTGGGACGTGGTTACATCAAAACGGATTTGCCCTTAAATGGGAAATATATCAAAACGTGGACCTATTTGCCGCATTTTTCCAGGAAGAGTTGAAGGCATTTTACAACATAAGTTGCTCCTTATCCCAAAAAATTCGTAAGAATCTGTTTCTTCGGTTCGAGCAGTACTGTGACTGTCACAGATGGACGGACATAATAATTTATATATATAATATAATTTCCATCCATACTTCGTCTTCCCTTTCCGTTAACAAGGCTAACACATATACTTAGAGCTAAACAAATTTCTATTTCGGCTATTTTTGGAACAATCACGTAGACTACCACCAGATACATATGTACAAAATTACAGCACTCTCGCTGACAAAATTTTCAAGATATCTCAATTTCAAAATTTGACTTATATGGGCGCGGCCACACCCATTGGTCCGATCCCGCCCATTTTTAAACCAATCAGGTAGACTACCACCAGATACATATGTATAAAATTACAGCACTCTCGCCAAAAAATTGTGCAAGATATCTCAATTTAAAAATTTGACTTATATGGGCGGGGCCACGCCCATTGGTCCAATCCCGATACACATTTACAGATACACATTTACAGATACACATTTACAAAATTACAGCACTCTCACCAAAAAATTGTGAAAGATATCTCAATTAAAAAATTTTACTAATATGGGCGGGGCTACGCCCATTGGTCCGATTATCGGACCAATGGGCGTGGCCATTGGCCCATTTTTTAATAGACTATCAACAGATACGTATATACAGAATTACAACACTCTCTCTAACATATTGTGAAAAATATCTAAATTTCAAAATTTGGCTTACATGAGCGGTGCCACGCCCATTGGTCCGTTTCCGCGCATTTTTGGACCAATCACGTAGACTATCACCAGATACATACGCGCAAAATTAAAGCACTCTCGCTAACAAATTATGAAAAATATGTCAATTTCAAAATTTGGCTTATATGGGCGGGACCACGCCCATTAATTCGATCCCGTAAATTTTTGGAAGAATTACGTAGACTCCCAACAGAAACATATGCACAAAATTACAGCACTGCCGCTAACAAATTGTGCAAGATATCTCAATTTCAAAATTTAGCTTGTGTGGGCGGGACCACGCCTATTGGTCCGATTCCGCCCATTTTTGAAAAAGTCATGTAGACTTATATGGGCGGGACCACGCCCATTAATCCGATCCCGTAAATTTTTGGAAGAATAACGTAGACTCCCAACAGAAACATATGCACAAAATTACAGCACTGCCGCTAACAAATTGTGCAAGATATCTCAATTTCAAAATTTAGCTTGTGTGGGCGGGACCACGCCTATTGGTCCGATTCCGCCCATTTTTGAAAAAGTCATGTAGACTACCACCACACGTATATGCACAAAATTCCGGCACTCTCGCTAACACATTGTGCAAGATATCTCAATTTCAAAATTTAGCTTATATGTGCGGGGCCACGCCCATTGGTCCGCTCCCGCCCATTTTTCGACCAATCACGTAGACTGCCACCGGATATATATATATATATGTACACTAAGTTCCAGCACTCACGCTAACAAAGTTTTCAAGATATCACAATTTGCCTTAAATGGGCGGGACCACGCCCATTGGTCTGATTCCGCTCATTTTTGGACCTATCACGTAGACTGCCATATATATATATATATATATATATATATATATATATATATTAGGGCGGGTCGATTTAAAAATCGCCCATTGCTCAGTGAAAATCGTATTCTAGGGATCAAAATAAGAAACTTTGCCGAAGGAACCATACCTCTAAAACGAATTCTGATGTCCCGGAAAAAATCCCACTTTGACCCATTTAGAGTGCTCCAATCGAGTCCAAATGTATGACCGACCCCAACTCAGTGAAGTGCTCAGTGAAAATCGTATTCTAGGGATGAAAATAAGAAACTTTGCCGAAGGAACCATACCTCTAAAACAAATTCTGATGTCCCGGAAAAAATCCCACTTCGACCCATTTAGAGTGCTCCAATCGAGTCCAAATGTATGGAACCCCCAGGGGGTTCCAGGGTGTGTGTCACTGGCATGGGTGGGTCGGGCCTCCAAAGTTGGTGGGGGTCGGTCATACATTTGGACTCGATTGTAGCACTCTAAATGGGTCAAAGTGGGATTTTTCAAAATTTGCCCCTACCCAAAAGTTCGACCCCAATTCCGGTACATCAGAATTCGTTTTAGAGGTATGGTTCCTTCGGCAAAGTTTCTTATTTTGATCCCTAGAATACGATTTTCACTGAGCAATGGCGACTTTTTTTGCCTCCCCACAAATCGACCCGGCCTAATATATATATATATAAATTGCAGCACTCTCGCTAACAAATTGTTCAAGATATCACAATTACAAAATTTGGCTTATATGGACGGGACCACGCCCATTGGTCTGATCCCGCTCATTTTTGGACCACGTAGACTGCCACCAAATACATATCGTCATCAGAAACGAAAAAGGGCCTATCATCATATTTGAAAATTTTACAAGAAAAGCCAAAAACTAAATAAAATGAAAAGTGCTGTCGTTAGAAAACGGGGGTTTCAGGATAATATCTAAACATAATGATGCATATATACATATAATCACACAAACATGATTTATATCTTGTTTGTGAAAATTGTGTGAAATAGATTTTTTTAACTTTGAAAAAAGAAATAATTTGCCCTTTTGAATTTCTTTAATAAATATATTGTGTACACTCGCTAATATATTGTTCAAAATAGTTCAATTTCAAAATTTGGCTTATAGGGCGGGACATTCACATAAACTGCTACTAAATGCATACACACAACATTTCAGCACTCTAGCATAAAATTTTTCTCAATATCAAAATCTGACTCATATGGTCGGGTCCACTCCCACTTGATATATCGAAAATGCAAGACACCAATTTCACCACCATTCTGTGACAAATTCAAGAAGATTGGCGTCTATATGGAACCAGCAAACAAACCTACAAAGTCTTTCCATGATGAAATGCCAAACAATACCACGCCTATTGGTCCGATTCCGCCCATTTTTGAAAAAGTCATGTAGACTACCACCACACGTATATGCACAAAATTCCGGCACTCTCGCTAACACATTGTGCAAGATATCTCAATTTCAAAATTTAGCTTATATGTGCGGGGCCACGCCCATTGGTCCGCTCCCGCCCATTTTTCGACCAATCACGTAGACTGCCACCAGATATATATATATATATGTACACTAAGTTCCAGCACTCACGCTAACAAAGTTTTCAAGATATCACAATTTGCCTTAAATGGGCGGGACCACGCCCATTGGTCTGATTCCGCTCATTTTTGGACCTATCACGTAGACTGCCATATATATATATATATATATATATATATATATATATATTAGGGCGGGTCGATTTAAAAATCGCCCATTGCTCAGTGAAAATCGTATTCTAGGGATCAAAATAAGAAACTTTGCCGAAGGAACCATACCTCTAAAACGAATTCTGATGTCCCGGAAAAAATCCCACTTTGACCCATTTAGAGTGCTCCAATCGAGTCCAAATGTATGACCGACCCCAACTCAGTGAAGTGCTCAGTGAAAATCGTATTCTAGGGATGAAAATAAGAAACTTTGCCGAAGGAACCATACCTCTAAAACAAATTCTGATGTCCCGGAAAAAATCCCACTTCGACCCATTTAGAGTGCTCCAATCGAGTCCAAATGTATGGAACCCCCAGGGGGTTCCAGGGTGTGTGTCACTGGCATGGGTGGGTCGGGCCTCCAAAGTTGGTGGGGGTCGGTCATACATTTGGACTCGATTGTAGCACTCTAAATGGGTCAAAGTGGGATTTTTCAAAATTTGCCCCTACCCAAAAGTTCGACCCCAATTCCGGTACATCAGAATTCGTTTTAGAGGTATGGTTCCTTCGGCAAAGTTTCTTATTTTGATCCCTAGAATACGATTTTCACTGAGCAATGGCGACTTTTTTTGCCTCCCCACAAATCGACCCGGCCTAATATATATATATATAAATTGCAGCACTCTCGCTAACAAATTGTTCAAGATATCACAATTACAAAATTTGGCTTATATGGACGGGACCACGCCCATTGGTCTGATCCCGCTCATTTTTGGACCACGTAGACTGCCACCAAATACATATCGTCATCAGAAACGAAAAAGGGCCTATCATCATATTTGAAAATTTTACAAGAAAAGCCAAAAACTAAATAAAATGAAAAGTGCTGTCGTTAGAAAACGGGGGTTTCAGGATAATATCTAAACATAATGATGCATATATACATATAATCACACAAACATGATTTATATCTTGTTTGTGAAAATTGTGTGAAATAGATTTTTTTAACTTTGAAAAAAGAAATAATTTGCCCTTTTGAATTTCTTTAATAAATATATTGTGTACACTCGCTAATATATTGTTCAAAATAGTTCAATTTCAAAATTTGGCTTATAGGGCGGGACATTCACATAAACTGCTACTAAATGCATACACACAACATTTCAGCACTCTAGCATAAAATTTTTCTCAATATCAAAATCTGACTCATATGGTCGGGTCCACTCCCACTTGATATATCGAAAATGCAAGACACCAATTTCACCACCATTCTGTGACAAATTCAAGAAGATTGGCGTCTATATGGAACCAGCAAACAAACCTACAAAGTCTTTCCATGATGAAATGCCAAACAATACTTAACAAAAATAACATGACAGCATGACACGGCTCACACGTAATCGTAAGACCCGATTAGGTTCACCATAAGTTGAGCGAAGTGCACGAAACACATTCCTCACAGAATGTGAATTTTCGTAATAAAGTTGAACGATTTGTTAACGTTGTGCAGGCTTAAGTCTTTCCATGATGAAATGTCAAA
The DNA here is from genome assembly GCA_963930755.1 of Eudasyphora cyanicolor. Classification (NCBI taxonomy): domain Eukaryota; kingdom Metazoa; phylum Arthropoda; class Insecta; order Diptera; family Muscidae; genus Eudasyphora; species Eudasyphora cyanicolor. The sequence continues at coordinate 102,531,422 of OZ005737.1, forward strand.
CAATACTTAACAAAAATAACATGACAGCATGACACGATTCACACGTGATCTGTCAAAAAAGGCTATTGTTAAAGTATCTCCCCTTGGATCACCCTATATATAGATAGATTTGGAGTGTACCTTAAATATATGTTTGTATATTTCTCGTATATCGTTCATTCCATGTCGAACCGAACACCTATTTTGGGTCACCATTCCCGATTTCAAAATAAATTTACATATCGATTCTCTGCTTAAAATAAAACATTTTATAGTTGGCAAAAAAATATTTTTTTCCAGATGTTATTAGCATCTGAAATCCGTACGTTTTGAGTTATGTATTTTGGGAACGGGTGAACGGATTTTTCAGGTGTGGCCCGAAAAAAGGCCTTCATTTTTTAATGCATCTGGCGATTTAATTTGCATTTTACCCATCAATGACACCAACTTAAAATTCTGTGAAAATATAGTTGTGTAGCCCCATATATTCTAAACCAACGCAGACAATTTTAAGATACTTAACAAATACTTAACAAAAATAACATGACAGCATGACACGATTCACACGTGATCTGTCAAAAAAGGCTATTGTTAAAGTATCTCCCCTTGGATCACCCTATATATAGATAGATTTGGAGTGTACCTTAAATATATGTTTGTATATTTCTCGTATATCGTTCATTCCATGTCGAACCGAACACCTATTTTGGGTCACCATTCCCGATTTCAAAATAAATTTACATATCGATTCTCTGCTTAAAATAAAACATTTTATAGTTGGCAAAAAAATATTTTTTTCCAGATGTTATTAGCATCTGAAATCCGTACGTTTTGAGTTATGTATTTTGGGAACGCGTGAACGGATTTTTCAGGTGTGGCCCGAAAAAAGGCCTTCATTTTTTAATGCATCTGGCGATTTAATTTGCATTTTACCCATCAATGACACCAACTTAAAATTCTGTGAAAATATAGTTGTGTAGCCCCATATATTCTAAACCAACGCAGACAATTTTAAGATGGTGTTCAGCCCCGCACTTTGCTACAAAAATATTTATTAAAAAAATCCTGAGATGTGAATATTGCACTTTTCATATTTTAAAAATCCCCTCTTGCCGACTGCCTCTCTCTCCAACAAAACGACCATAATCTGCTGAACATTCAGCCAGTGTAAATCGGGACTATACAAATTAGAGCTCCTCTTAAAGGGCTACCCCTTATGCAATTTTGCTCTTAAATTTAGATTTGCATAATGGACCACAAAAACACCAACATAGATATATCGAATATTTATAGGCATGTAGCCCTATTTAATCTGGTCTGATACTGCAAATTTGAATATGATGTTGTCTTCCGTTTCTATATAAGAGCATTTTTACTTAAAAATGTCAGAAATCGAAATTGTTTTTAGTTTATAAATGAAAATCATTGGCATTTTTATACCCTACACCACACTGTAGTACAGGGTATTAGAACTTTGTGCATTTGTTTTTAACACCCAAAAGGAGAAGAAATAGACCCATCGTTTTTTTATACCGATCGACTTAGAATCACTTTCTAAGTTGATTTAGCTATGTCCGTCTGTCTGTGCACGTATTCTTGTAATCAAAGTACAGGTCCAATTAAGGTTCGATCTCGACGAAACTTTACACATATTTTTTTTGGCGTATTGAATTTGGTTAATATCGGTTCAGATTTACATATAGCTCCATATGTATGTACCTCCGATTTGAGCGGTGTAGATACTGTATTTTATTTATATCCGCTCAGTACGCAGTTTGGCAAAAGGAGGTTTCTTATTACATGAATGAACACTGCCCAATTTTGAGGGAAATCGGTTCAGATTTAGATATAGACCCCATATATATGTTACCCCGACTTGACATGCACGGAAAGAAAAGTGTACTGAAAATTATTGAAATTTTCTTAACTTTTAAGATTTTTTCTTTGATTTGGCTCCAAAGACAAAGACTTTTAAACTAAGTACATCTTGTACTACAATTAAACTTGTACTACAAAAAAAAATAGTTCTCTTCGTATGAGCAGCGGTATCAATGGTTATTTTTGAGTTGATATACCAGAGGTAAGGAATACTTCTTATTCTTTTGGGAGAAGCTAGACCTCTTAGAGCTGGTTTTTTAAAGCTGAACCTTGCGGAATTTTTGGTTTAGCAACCACGAAATCGCTATATCGTACAAGGATCTGAGCTGTAAAAAAGTTTGAATTTTATAATACAGGGTGGAGCGCGGTAATTTGCTTATTTGGGAATGAAATAAAAAGGTTATGAACTTTAGAAAAATTTACTTTATATTTTAATTATCTTGAACAGTAAGGGAATTTTTAAATTACATGGTTTTAAAAAGTGTATCTGGCAAATGTAGACCTTCGCTATCCACACACTGCTGCATACGTTTTCTGAAGTTTTTATGAACTCTAACAAGCATGTCGACTGGTATTCTGCCAATTTCAGCCTCAATATTGTTAATTAGGTCTTCCAAGGTGTTTGGACGGTTGATATATATATACCTTTGACTACATATACTGTATATAGACACAAAGATGTTCTTATGCAGGAAGGTATCCTAATTACAAATCAAAAACGATTTAAAGGCCAAATTAAACTGACGAAAATACAATACGTGTTATTTTATTAATAATAGTCAAAAATAATAAATAATAAGATATGTCATCCCCGAGCGATTTATTTTTAACGAATAAAAATTTCAACGAGTAGGACTTCAAGAGTGAGGTTTTCCGCAATTCACAATTAAAAAATTAATATTAATCGATTAGTTCAAAAAAAGTTCAAACTATGTTCGCGGTAAACTGTTTTTTCGCGTTTGACGGTTCATTCCTATTCGTTCGTAACTGATAGATTTTGACATTTCGTCCGGACGGAACATCTATATAGTTGAAGGTCTGTGATAGTAGTTATACAAATTAAGATACATATATTTACATTACAATAACTTTACTTAGACATAAAACGAACACGAATTTTCTCGATATGACTGGAAGATACTGAGAAAATGCGTGTCTAGTACCGATTTTCTGTAACTCGTGAGGTATAACAACAGGCCGAACCACTGGCTTAAGTGTATGTCCATGAACATGAGACGTTTAAACGTCTCCTCTCTTCAACCTAACTTAACCTAACCTAACCTAGACATAAAATCCAATGACATCCTCCTTCGAATTTTTTTTAGCTGTAGATGATTTTTAGTCCTCCAATTTGCATAAACACATAATATTAATTAAGATGTACTTAAGCGATCGAAATGTATTCGTGTACACCGAACAAAAGTTCAAGATGGAGAGAGGTGGCGGAGCAAGTGTCAAAGAAAAACAAATACTTACTCGTTGAAATCTGCAAATCAAATATTACAAGGATGTAGTAACGAGGAGTAGGCAGATTTCGACGATCGTAAACTTACGATAAATGTGCCAATTTATGTACCTAGAGAAATTAATGATATCAACGAAATTCAAATCGTACTTAAAAACATGCAAATATGCTAAGTCCAGCTTCAAAAATTTTCAGAAGGAAGAACAATTAACTGTTTATATTTAATATAATTTTTTTCTGCAAATACGAAAATGACCTTCTATTTGGTCCGCTTAAATATCAATAATTTTTAATTATAATTATCAGTTTTTATACAGAGTTCACATATTTTGCATTTTTGTGTGAACTTCGAATATTTGAAGATCTCTGCACAAAGGGGGAAAACAGCATAATGGTGTTTTCATTTTTCTAGATGATGTATTTTTAAATCTTCTATCATTCTATAAAAAATCTAAATTTTCATAAAATTGGATTTAGCATATTTGCATGTTTAGTTAATGATATGCCAATTAGTGCACAAAATAACTGTTTATTTTATTTATTCATTATGGAAATATTTGCAATTTAATTCGACAGCGGAAAAACAACGTTCGATTGTTCATTGTTCCGACTTCGGCTTTATTTTGTTCTTTCTTGAATACATACATACACATATTTATAGTCTTTTTGCATTGTTTTTGTCACAGTAATAAATTCGTAAACGCACATAAACTGCACTACTCTGAATGTCAGATTTTATGACTTTTTTGTAATCAACACGCTTAACTCCAACGCACACACTCACATTTAGTAATCTACCCCTTTTTGTCTCAACGTCGTATGGGCAGCCAATCGATGTTCCCAGACAATTTATTTTCGGCTACCTGTGACACACACTGCCGACAAACAGCCGCCGAAACTGAATCCAAAATTCCAAACAAACTTCATTGTAACTCTCACTATTATTCTCAATTTGCGACCAAAAAGAGTCTAAATTGTCTTCTCGCAGATAAAAACGATCTCTTAATTTAAAAGATAACTATTCCTTAATTCAAAAATACCAAAAAACTGGTCTGAAAATTAAGGGTATATTGTCTACAAACTATTAAAATGTGTACTTGCGCTGTAGAAACTCTATTTTATATCCGCTCAGTACGAAATTTGGCAGAAAGAGGTTGTTGAAGCGTCAACAGCTGATCTTCAACAGCAGCGCCCCAGCGTTTATATTTGTAACTAACGACATCGCCACCTATCGACATCGATTAAACCTGAAATCGCAGTGATGGTAACGCCGTCACTGTGAGTTTTTTCTTGAGTTAGTTGTCAACTCACCCGCTTTTGGCACACTGCCAAACCGCCAGGCTCACGGCCAAAAATAATATATTAAAATAAAATAAATTAAATAAAAATAAAAGTTTTTTTTGTTCTTTTTTTATCTCCCGCCACTCTGGCGCGGAGTTAAACAGAGGTTTCCTATTACACGAATTAACACTGCCAAATTTGAGGGAAATCGGTTCAGATTTAGATATAGCCCCCATGCATATGTTACACCAGATTTGACATGTAAGCACCGTAGAGACTGTATTTTATATCCGATCAGTACGAAATTCGACAGAAAGAGGTTTCTTATTACATGAATGAGCATTACGGGAACATCGGTTCAGATTTAGATATAACCTCCATCTATATGTTCCTCCTGATTTGGTATCAAAGCGCTATATAAATTGAACTTTACTTCGGATCATTGCAAAATTTGGCAGGAGGATGTTTCTCAATTTAGGAACGAATATTGCTTAATTTAGCGGTAATCGATTCAGACTTAGATATATCAACATATATATGTTCCTACCTATTTACCAAATTATTCTAAATTATTGTCGCAATGATCCTTATCGCATTGTTAGGGAGGTGTAGGGTATTTTATAGTCGGCCCCGCCCGACTTTCTGCCATTCCTTACTGGTTTAGTAAATATTTTTTAAAAAGAACAAGGCTGAACACCATCTTGAAATTTGCAGGGACAGTTTAGGACAAATGGGGCTACTTAACTATATTTTTCCGAGAATTTTTAGTTGGTGTCATTGATGTGCAAGATGCAAATAAAGTTTCATATGCAACTGATGCATTTAAAACTTTGAATTAACCAGCATTAATATATGTACTTCAAGGTACAAGTAACGACCTTACAAACTAGGCTTCGTTTGTAAAATTCCGTCCACGCGTTTGCATAATGCATAACTTTCAAAATACACCTTTTCAGATATTTTCCCACATTTTAGATGCTTATAACATTTGAAAAAATTTTGGTTATTCAAGCCAACTACAAGATGATTCTTTTCCGTAGTAAAACGCATATACAAATTTTCAAGACAATCGGGAGTTCGAAAAATCGTTCGGTTTGACATGTAATGAACGCTTTATATATAAAAGGTTTAAAGATATTAAGAAATTGCGAAGTGATATCAGAAATCTAACTTTCTATGAAGGTTCTGTAAAAAAAATTGTTTCACATCGCAACATGTAAGTTTGTATACAGACTAGAAACATTTTTAACAGGTGGACAACTGTGAGGCCCTGTAGCTCCGCCTCTCTATACCTAGGGGCCCAAACTCAAAATTTAAGTTCTCTTAAGTTCTTTTTTAAATTCTTCCCATTGAATTTTGGGTCATTTCAATTTCTACACAGTCATACCAAATTGCAATACGCTTGGTGTAATGGTTTTCCCAATATCGTTTCTTCGAAGTCGCAACTTCAATTACACTATGCAACCAAAAAAATGTTTGTTTAGATTGAGCCATACTATTTTATGAAACCAAAACAAATTTCTTTTTATGGTAAAGTTTTTATTTCTAAAATTCCAATTTTAATCGACTGAAGTAATCGTTATAATAAGGATATTGACAATGGGAGTTTAATGGATACCGAAAAAGATCATGTCACTATACTTTTCTTTTATTTTTAACGAATTTGTTTTCATATACTGAAAACAACAAAAAAGATCTTGAGGCTAAATATGTACAAAAACAAAATATGTACATACTATGAAAGCAAATCTATATATGGGGAAAAACACGTCAAAAGGCCCACTTTTTTCAATTTTATTCCGATCGCGTCAGAACTTGGTGGGGTTGCAGAACTACTTTGGGTATGCTATATGCTTAAAATACAGCTTCCTAGCGTGATACGTTATGAAGATACAGGGTGTCAAAGTTGGAAATTTTGACCATTGTATCTCCCGAATACGCGGGCCGATTTGAATGAACAGTGGCTTATATGGCAGCTATTTAGAAACGCACAAAATGTGCATTGATAATTGTTTGCCAATATTCAATTTTCATATTTTTTTCTCGCGACTTATGTTTTCCTCGCGATTTTAATTGTGTTCCGCGGATGGGATTCTATAACTTTAAACTACAAAAATGAAGTCCATTCTGTTTACTTTATCAATACGAATTTTCGCTGTGGGATGAAAACCACAACAAAAGCTATGGAAATTTTGAATGTCAAACCTACTATTTTTTCATTACTTCTTTCGTATTATAAAGTGAGTTTATTCTAAGATGTGGACCGGAAACACGATTAATAAAATGTAATGGTGGCATTCTATAGCCAAATACGCCAGAACAACAAAATAACTTATTTCGCAAAAAGTCGACGTCGCATTTTTTACACTGGCCTACAATATTGCACTGGTCAACTCGAATCCTAGCGAGCAGATATCGGACACGATCTCGATGGACTTTGAGGTTCTAAATCCGAATATAAAATCAAAAATGCAATATATATTCGCGTTTTTGCGATATTGTATTAATTATGTGATAAAAATGCTGATTTTACAGCTTTTATGAATACAGAAACGCGAAAGACGCACTTTTACAAAAAAAAAATTCAGTTTTCGGAAAATAATCGCTTTTCAATTAATACGAGTATTCAACAACTGTAATAATCGTAAGTCATCTCCGAGATATCACCCGGGAAACCTAGTCGGAGAAATCGTATTTTTAATATAGCTACAATTGGAAAAATAAAAAAAAAATAAAATATGATATCTACCAGATGGTGTAAGATTTTGACCCTTTATAAAATTAACTTTTAACTCGTTTGATACTCGTTTTAATAGCAAAGCGATTATTTTGAGAAACCTGCAATTTTTTTTTGGTAAAAGTGCGTCTGTCGCGATTCTGTTTTCAAAAAGCCTAAAATCAGCACTTTTATCACATAATTAATACAATATCGCAAAAACTCGAATATATATTGCATTTTTGATTTTATATTCGGATTTAGAACCTCAAAATCCATCGAGATCGTGTCCGATATCTGCTCGCTAGGATTCGAGTTGACCAGTGCAATATTGTAGGCCAGTGTATAAAATGCGACGTTGACTTTTTGCGAAATAAGTTATTTTGTTGTTCTGGCGTATTTGGCTATAGAATGCCACCATTACATTTTATTAATCGTGTTTCCGGTCCACATCTTAGAATAAACTCACTTTATAATACGAAAGAAGTAATGAAAAAATAGTAGGTTTCACATTCAAAATTTCCATAGCTTTTGTTGTGGTTTTCATCCCACAGCTAAAATTCGTATTGATAAAGTAAACAGAATGGACTTCATTTTTGTAGTTTAAAGTTATAGAATCCCATCCGCGGAACACAATTAAAATCGCGAGGAAAACATAAGTCGCGAGAAAAAAATATGAAAATTGAATATTGGCAAACAATTATCAATGCACATTTTGTGCGTTTCTAAATAGCTGCCATATAAGCCACTGTTCATTCAAATCGGCCCACGTAGTCGGGAGATACAATGGTCAAAATTTCCAACTTTGACACCCTGTATCTTCATAACGTATCACGCTAGGAAGCTGTATTTTAAGCATATATCATACCCAAAGTAGTTCTGCAACCCCACCAAGTTCTGACGCGATCGGAATAAAATTGAAAAAAGTGGGCCTTTTGACGTGTTTTTCCCCATATATAAAAGAGAGTGTCTGTTTGTGGGTTTGTTTGTTTGTGTGTTTGTTTGTTCCGTATAGACGTCTAAACGGCTTGACCGATCATCTTGAAATTTTCACAGAATGTACATGTGTAGGGGGTGCTGAAAATAGGGTACTTGAATTTTCGATATATCAAGTGGGCGTGGACCCGCCCATATGGGTCCAATTTTGATATTGAGAAACATTTGTAGCTAGAGCGCTGAAATTTTGTGTGTATGAATTTAGTGGCAGATTATGTGAATTTTCCAAAAATGGGCGGAATCGGACCAAAGGGCGTGGCCCCGCCCATATAAGACAAATTTTGAGATATTTTGCACAATTTGTTAGCGAGAGTGCTGGAATTTTGTGTACATGTATATGGTGGCAGTCTACGTGCTTGGTCCAAAAATGGGCGGGATCGGACCAATAGGCGTGGCCCCGCCCATATAAGCCAAATTTTAAAAATGTGATATCTTCCACATTTTTTGTACCGAGAGACCTGGAATTTTGTGTATATGTTTATGGTGGCAGTCTGCGTGATTGGTCCAAAAATGGGCGGGATCGGCCCAATGGGCGTGGCTCGCCCACATAGACCAAATATTGATATCTTGCACAATTTGGTAGCGGGAGTGCTGCAATGTTGTGAATATGTATCTGGTGGCATTCTACGTAATTGGTCAGAAAATGGGCGGGATCGGACCAATGGGCGTGGCCCCGCCCTTATAAGCCAAATTTCGAAATTGACTTATCTTGCTCATTTTGTTAGCGAGAGTGTTGAAATTTTGCGTATATGTATCTGGTAGCAGTCTACGTGATTGGCTTACAAATGGGCGGAATAAGACCAGTGGGCGTGGCCCAGCCCATATTTTGATATATCAAAATACATAAACAAAAATGCTCGGTATGCGATAATTACAGCTGCCCACTCCAATACAATCGCAATATGATAATGTGATGCATGACCAATGAAACAAGAATTTGGAAATTTTATAAGTATACATTTCTATTTTCTGGACTTTCCACTGAATTCGGTATTTTTTCATTCAGTGAATTTATTACTAATACCAGTAAGGAAAGGCAGAAAGTCGGGCGGGGCCGACTATATAATACCCTACACCTCCCTAACAATGCGATAATAATTTGGAATAATTGGTAAATGTGGTGTGTGTGTGTATGTATATCTTATTTTGAACCGATAATCGCTAAATTAAGCAATATTCGTTCCTAAATTGAGAAACATTTTTCTGGAGAACTTTGTAATGATCGGAAGTAAAGTACAACTTCTATAGCGCTTTGTAACCAAATCTGGAGGAACATATATATGGAGGTTATATATAAATCTGAATCGATTTTCCTTGAATACTCATTCATGTAAAATAGAAACCTGTTTCTGTCGAATTTCGTACTGATCGGATATAAAACACAGTCTCTACAGCGCTTACATGTCAAATTGGGGGTAACATATATATGGGGGCTATATCTAAATCTCTACCGATTTTCTCCGAATTTTGCGGTATTCCTTCATGTAATAAGAAACCTCTTTCTGCCGAATTTCTTACTATTCGGATATAAAATACAGTTTCTACAGCGGTTGAATTTCAAATCGGGGGTAACATATATATGGGGACTATATCTAAACCTGAACCGATTTTCTCCGAATTTGGCAGTATTCCTTCATGTAATAAGAAACCTCTTTCTGCCGAATTTTGTACTGATCGGATATAAAATACAGTTTCTACAGCGCTTACATGTCAAATCGGGGGTAACATATATATGGGGCTATATCTAAATCTGAACCGATTTTCTCCGAATTTGGCAGTATTCCTTCATGTAATAACAAACCTCTTTCTGCCGAATTTCGTACTGATCGGATATAAAATACAGTTTCTACAGCGCTAATTTTGACATGGGCAGCGAAGCTCACCGGGCTCAGCTAGTAGAATAAAACAAAAAAAAAACAGAAACAAGAAGAAATGGTAGGGCACGACCAAATACTTTGTTGTTGCATAGGCAACTACAGCAAAACGTTCGTGTGGATTATTTACATTGTAAAGACTCACGAGAGTAGAAGTTGGTGCATGTACGAGGGATGATGATTACTGATTGTCCTTTTTGGAGATATGCGCTTTTAGCAAACAGTTCTCGTTCAATTTACTTGAGCTGTGCGTATATATTCTATATTCCAATTTTATTTGATGTTACCTATAGTACTTGGACAATATCTTTTGAAGTATAAGCTCGACACCATTCAAATTAAAGGAAAATTATAAAACAATTAAAAATATTTGATTTTTTTACCATAAAAAATATAATAGAAAGTCGCAAAAGTTTTGTTCGTTCCATTTTTTGAAAGCTAACATCCTGACGAAGAAAGCAATTCCTATTTTTATACATTTATCCATAGACATTTTGCAAATATGCTTTGTTTTCTTCGTTAGGATGCTAGCTTTCAAAAATTGGAATAAAAAATTTCTTGCGAGTTTTTATTAATTTTTTTATGGTTTGTTTGCGGCGAGCAAAAATCGAGTTTTTTTGGGAAAAAATCAATTTTTTTTATTTGTTTTAACAGCGGTTACTAAACTTCTGTTTCCACATTAAAGTGTCATTACTAACGTTTGTATTCCTCATAATTTCCTTTAATTTAACCTGATATAATAAGACACCTTCAAAAAAATTTGAATTTTAAAGAACATTTTGAAAAAACAAATTACCGTAAAATTTCTTTTTAATATTTTATTGTATTTAGGACCCCACATAACACCAGAAAATGTTAAGCGCAGCCCTTTGACAAAAATTTTGTTGCATAGTCTTATTGGTTGAGATACGAATACTGTATACATCCACACTCTAGATATAACGCTCTCCACTTATCATTTTTCCCCATTTCGTAAATAGTGCAATGGTTCTCCAGATTTCGTTTTTGCTGAGTCACGCACATTGCTGTCAAATCCATTCACACAAAATTTCAAGACGCTTACTGCATCGATATTTCGATATACATACTTAGAATAACGTTTTAAAAAATAGGTACGAATATTAGGTACGAACGATTAGGAATGAACATTCACACACAAAAAAAAATAGTTTTCCGCGAACATTGATTTAACTATTTTCGCACTTATTAATAAAATATCAATCATAGAATTTGTATCACAGACCTTTAATTAGACAGATGTTCCGTACGGACGAAACGTCAAAATCTATCAGGTACGAACGAATAGGAATGAACATTCACACGCAAAAAAACAGTTTGCCGCGAACATTGATTTAACTTTTTTGCACTTATCGATTAATATTAATTTTGTAACTTTATCAATTAAAAAAAATCGTGAAAATCGGTCTGAAAATCCGCGAAAACCCTTGTTGGAATCCGTGTTGGAATTCCAATTCGTTCGTACTTGACACTAGGGATGTAACGAATATTCGCATTCGCATATGCGAACGCGAATTATTCGCATCATTTTAAAATTCACTTTCGCATTCGCAAAAGCCATCTTTGGATTATTCGCTTTCGCATTCGCTTTCGCAAAAATATATTTCAGTATTCGCTTCCATTTATTAATGTGTTAAATCTCCTTATTCCCTTCACACAATTTGAAGATATGTGTGTGCTTGTGGTAACAGGAGGTAAAACTATGGAAAACAGTCTTAATACTTGAATATCCTGGAAAAGTATCAATTCAGTTCCTTAAATTTGTTGGTACTAAAGGCTCTAACTATTATTCGCATTCGCATTCGCTTTCGCAAAAATGCATATTTCACTATTCGCTTTCGCATTCGCATTCGCAAGAAATATATTTCAATATTCGCTTTCGCATTCGCTTTCGCATTCGCTTTCGCTAAAGCCACTTTCGTTACATCCCTACTTGGCACTTACTCGCTCGGGGAGACTAATCTTATTACTTTATTATTTTCGATTTGTATTGCAGAAAAGCAATCATAACATGCTTGTGTTTGTATAATCTTATTTTTTTTATATTCCTGCATTCTCTCGCAAACTATTCTGTGAATAACATGTCAAACATTTTCTTTTTAATTTTGTGAAATATTTTCTTTAAAATAAATTTTTTAGGAAGCCTGTGTTGTACATTTAGATTTTAAATTCTTACCTCTTAAATAATATTTAAAATCACTTCAATAATGAAAACAATGTGGTTACTGCTACACTGACCACAGTCAGAAAATTAAAACATATTTTTCGCGTTTATATTTGTTGTGTGTAGTACTCCATGTTTACAAAATTGTAGCTTTTGATCATATAAGATGCTTCTGAAAGGACAAAGACAGTACTGAAGTTTTTGATAGCGTTGGAACTGACCACAGGGCAAAAAATTACTACATGAAAAGTCCGTTGTTTATACAACGCTCTGGTCTATGATTGTGCAAAATTTCAGTTTTATAGCTCTTACAGGAGTCTCAGTGGTCAAGTGGTCAACGCCAAATGTGGAGAGTTATGCGACTTTTATTTTCCCTAAACCTTCGCGTAGCAATCCATATCTATATATATAGATTATGGATCCTTCGATCAAACCACGATCCATATCTATATATATAGATTATATTTGGAGAGATATTTTCATAGGTAAGGGGATGAGCGGAGATGTCGGGTGTTTTGGGAGAAATACTTCCTGAAGTGTCTCATTTATTCAGTTTATTGATTTGAATTTATTAACCTCTTTGTTTACCTAGTAATCTTTGTGGCTAAATATTTCGAAAACGCGATGTCACAGGAAAAAAACGGTTCATTTCATTCGATTTAGGGGTAGAAATTATGCGGGGCAAGTTATTTTCATTGAGGATACATTGTTAGCGTCCATTTTGCACATTCAGTGTTATGTATTATACCGATCAACATAGAATCACTTCCTGATGTGATTAACCCGTCTGTCTCTCCATATGCTTTTTTGCTCAAGGCGTATGTAGCAAATCTGAATCAATCTTTAAGAAAATTTGCACCGGCTGAAATTTGGCAGTTTGTACTTTATTTGTCCCTAAACCATTACGAAACAAGGTAATATCAGCGGATATTTTAGTATAGTCCCAATATAAAGATGTCTTACGATTTTACTTCCAGCTGCTATAAAGGCCTAGTTATTTTGACAAAAACTGGAGCTTTTCGGTACATGGTCGCATATAGCCCCCATTCGAAGGCACTCCCGTTTTGATCTTCTGAAGCTCCAAAGCCTACGTTTTTATCCGATACCGATGAAATATTGCAAATAGTATTTTACTAAGCTTTTTAACATTGCTGGTACAATAGACGATATATAAGTAGAATCATATTTTGATATAGTCCCCTCCGCTTTTAATTTTCATCCGATCTAGTTAAAATTTAATTTCATATAATTTAGATTATGTTTTGCCCAATGTCACTCCTTGGAAGAATGGGCTATATTTATTTTTATTTTAATTTCATTTGAAAACTAATAAAATATATTTGGTGCGCATAAGTTACAACGAAATATATTTGCGAACTAATTTTCTCATATTAAATATGTTTTTAAATACAAAAAAATATTATATAGAAACATTTCCAAATACATTTAATTTAAAAAAATGTTTAAAACTTTGCTAAATTTTTCGAATAAATTTAACTTAATTTTTCCTAGATTTCCTGTTATACTTTATAGTTAGAAATGTCATAAGCAGCATTAACTTTTGTTTTACAACACTAATTTTCAATTTATAAATCCAATCCATCAATGCAATTTTTCGTTACGCAAGATTATACAATTTAAATTTAAATAGCATTTTTCAAACATATAAGATTTCTATAAAGTGTGAAACTTTCCTTTAAATTAAGGCATTGATACATTGCCTAATACTTAGTTCAAAATAAAAAAAATATTTGGATGAAAACATACTTTTGTGTAGAACAACATCCTCTCAAACATATAATATTTGAGTTTGTCAACTATTATATTTTTGGAGTGTACCCTAAACATATATACAGGGTGGCTGATATGTATTGCAACCAACTTCAGGTTGCTATCATTTCTAAACCGCTAGTCTGATAGCTGACAGATTTTGTCGGGAAAATGTCCTAAAGACAGTATTGAATCCCTGGGCAGACAAACATTTCGGCCGCAGACCACGGACATTCCAACAGGACTCAGCACCATCGCACTCAGCACGCGTCAACCAAGAATGGCTTAAAAAGGAGGTTCCTCGCTTCATTTCTACCGCACAATGGCCACCAAGATCTCCGGATCTCAATCCGTTGGACTTTTGCGCCTGGGGCATTTTAGAGAGTAAGGTTCGCACTAAAAAATACCAAAGTATCGATCATCTCAAGACGGCGCTTCGCCGGGAATGGGCCAAAATACAAATACAATGGGCCAATAAACAATAAAATTAAAAAAAAAATAAAAAAATATAGCGCTTTACTTTGTTGCATTACATATCACCCACCCTGTAGGTTTCAAGCAAAATATGTTTGGGACAATATACTACATAAGTCATTTCTTCAGCGTGTATAGAAAGGTCACTTCCAACTCGTAATCTTAATGCTTAATATGTCATACGTATGATTAAACCGATTTTGATGAAACGTACGGATTTTTTTTTTAATTAAATTTTATTTATCAGCACTCATTTTGTTTGCTTAGTTTAAAGGTCTCTCCCGAATTGGCTCCTTAACGTCTACAACCACATTGCTCAAACCTGCTGGCTGAATTTACTGCATTTGTACCCGCTTTGCCTTCGAAAAGTTCTCAGTGAAAATGGATCATGTTCGTTTACGTTGAAATATAGTATAAGTATATTGGAAGGAACCCCTATGTGATGTAGGGTATTATATTAGTCGGTGTCGCCCGTTCTTACTTGTTGTTTGTTATACACACAAATCAATTGTGTAATGTTTATACAATTTGTTCTTTTCACAAGTGTAGCTTCACAACCGTTGCCTCGAAAATATGCTGGTTGGAATCACTCAAACGTCCCTATATTATATGCATGCATGGAACACACATTTGTTTCTGGGTTTATTTCCATATTTCTTATCGTCATTAGAATGAATGGCCGATGCTGCTGTTTTATCAACGCTGTTTGTTGTGTGTTATGATTCTATAGACTTTTATGACACTTGTCGCGCGAAGTGTAAAGGGGATATACTCACGGCATTGTCGATGATTTTATTATTGCTTTGCTGTATACATACATATTAGGCTGTACCAAAAACACAATTTTAGCCTATAACTGAAATAAAGAGCTTTGGTGGGCTGATTATGGAAATGTCAAACTTTTGCTTTTCTGAGTGTTCTGTCA
Organism: Eudasyphora cyanicolor; assembly: GCA_963930755.1. Classification (NCBI taxonomy): domain Eukaryota; kingdom Metazoa; phylum Arthropoda; class Insecta; order Diptera; family Muscidae; genus Eudasyphora; species Eudasyphora cyanicolor. The sequence goes on from OZ005737.1 coordinate 102,546,962, forward strand.
GACCCCACCGGCGGTTAGAGTTACAATCTTCTGGTAATTTTTTTAAAAAAGAATCGTGTTTTTTGTTTTGGTCAATGCGAAAATACAACGGCATTTGAAAATTGAACGTCCGGGTGAGACAAAAGACACTTTCGCAAAAACGCATGTTTGGAATTTCCGCAATCATCTTTGTATGTCTCTTTTGAGACATCTTTGGGTTTGAATTTCCAAATTTCCGGAACAGCCTAATACATACGAATGTATTTATATACTCGTACATACACGAGAATTGGACCGATTACTCGGCTTCGGCCAAAACCGGGTGATCGGCCCGCATTCAGACGTCGGTGAACATTTTTTCCTTTTGCACTTTTTTTATTGTTGTCTTAAGAAATATTATTTAAAGCACAATATTTTAAACGTTTTTATTTCATGTCAATGTTAACCGGGGCTGGAACTGTGGCTGGCTTGTCCCTTTACATGAGAGACTTCACGTATCCGCACCAAAAATTGTCTAGTGGTGTTAAGTCGCATGATATTGGCGGCGAATGGACTGCTCCAAAAAACAGGGCTGTGGAGTCGGAGTCTGGGAAATTTGCCGGGGGTCCGGAGTCGAAGTCGACCATAATTTTTCGACTCCGGACCCCGGCAAATTTCCCAGACTCCGACTCTACAGCCCTGTTTTTTTGGAGATGTATTGTGCAAAATGTACCAATTATGTGATAGAACTTTTTCACTCAAATAATTTTGGGAAAACAATTTTGGTAAAAAGAAGGATAAAATATTCGAAGCTTTTAACCAAATATTTAAGTATGCCAAAAATATCTAAATACAGTAGTTTTCCGATTTAACGTTAAACTGAAAAGTTTAACGTTCAGAGACTTTGTTTGGCATACAGTTTATTATAAAGACAACAAATATTGTTATACCCTACACCACACTGTGGTACAGGGTATTATAAGTTTATTTCACGGCAGATGTTTGTAACACCTGAAAATAACACAGCTAGACCCACCTTAAAGTATACCGATCGACTCAGAATCACTAGCTGAGTCGATTTAACGATGTCCGTCCGTCCGTCCGTCTGTCCATGTAAAGTTGTTCGTCGACTACAGGTCGCAATTTCACTCCGATCGTTCTGAAATTTTGCAGTTTAGAGTATTTCGCGGCTGTTAAGATCGCTATTGAATTTGGTTGAAATCGGTTCAGATTTAGATATACCTCCCATATATATCTTTCGTCAGATTTTGCCCTTTAGTCCTATAGAAGCTGTATTTTACATCCAATCGTTTCGAAATTTAGCATGGTAGTGTTTCTTGATCCATCAACCAACATTGCCGAATTTGAAGAAAATCGGTTAAGATTTAGCTATAGCTCCCATATATATGTTTCGTCCGATTTTGCTCTTTAGTCCTGAAGAAGCAGTATTTTACATCCAATCATTTTGAAATTTAGAATGGTAGAGATTCTTGATCCATGAACCAACTTTGCCGAATTTGAAGAAAATCGGTTAAGATTTAGCTATAGCTCCCATATATATGTTTCGTCCGATTTTGCTCTTTAGTCCTGAAGAAGCTGTATTTTACATCCAATCATTTTGAAATTTAGAATGGTAGTGTTTCTTGATCCATGAACCAACACTACCGAATTTGAAGAAAATCGGTTAAGATTTAGCTATAGCTCCCATATATATGTTTCGTCCGATTTGGCCCTTTAGTCCTATAGAAGCTGTATTTTACATCCGATCGTTTTGAAATTTAGAATGGTAGAGTTTCTTGATTCATGAACCAACTTTGCCGAATTTGAAGAAAATCGGTTAAGATTTAGCTATAGCTCCCATATATATGTTTCGTCCGATTTTGCTCTTTAGTCCTGAAGAAGCTGTATTTTACACCCAATCATTTTGAAATTTAGAATGGTAGAGTTTCTTGATCCATGAACCAACACTACCGAATTTGAAGAAAATCGGTTAAGATTTAGCTATAGCTCCCATATATATGTTTCGTCCGATTTGGCCCTTTAGTTCTATAGAAGCTGTATTTTACATCCAATCGTTTTGAAATTTAGAATGGTAGAGTTTATTGATCCATGAACCAACACTACCGAATTTGAAGAAAATCGGTTAAGATTTAGCTATAGCTCCCATATACGTGTTTAGTCCGATTTGGCCCTTTAGTCCTGTAGAAGCTGTATTTTACATTCAATCATTTTGAAATTTAGAATGGTAGAGTTTCTTGATCCATGAACCAACACTACCGAATTTGAAGAAAATCGGTTAAGATTTAGCTATAGCTCCCATATATATGTTTCGTCCGATTTGGCCCTTTAGTCCTGTAGAAGCTGTATTTTACATTCAATCATTTTGAAATTTAGAATGGTAGAGTTTCTTGATCCATGAACCAACACTACCGAATTTGAAGAAAATCGGTTAAGATTTAGCTATAGCTCCCATATATATGTTTCGTCCGATTTGGCCCTTTAGTCCTATAAAAGCTGTATTTTACATCCAATCGTTTTGAAATTTAGAATTGTAGAGTTTCTTGATTCATGAACCAACATTGCCGAATTTCAAGAAAATCGGTAAAGATTTAGCTATAGCTCCTATATATATGTTTCATCCGATTTGGCTCTTTAGATCCAATCGTTTTTATACCCTACACCACACTGTGGTACAGGGTATTATTTAAGTATAAAATGTCCCAAAAGTAAATTTATGTAAACAATTTATACATGAATTACAAAATTTATATATCAGAGTTATTCAATATTACGAGAGTGGTGTAGGGTATTATATAGTCGGCACCGCCCGACTTTAGCCTTTCCTTACTGGTTTTTATACCCTCACTTTAGTGTGACGAGGGTATATATCATTTGCTACGGAAAAAAGTGTAACACGTCGAAGGAGTGACCTAAGACCCCAAGTATGTTCGGAGGAAATCCGTTTTGGGTCATTTTAAGTCGAATGAGCAATGTCCGTCCGTCTGTCTGTCTGTCTGTCTGTCTGTCTGTCTGTCTGTCTGCTGGCTGGTGCGCACGATAACTCTCGAAAGGAGTAACCGATTGACCTCAAATTTGGTGTGTGGTAATATTTTTTTCTATCTCCGGCTAAGTTCGAAGATGGGCCATATTGGTCCACTCCTTCTAGTACCTCCCCCACAAAGGGTTAAAATGTTGTGAAATATTGATTCTTTAATAACTGCTATACTACTTATTCGAATCCTTTGAACATAGTATTAGCTTATTAGTCGTTATCAACTCGAGAAAAATGGGCGAAGTCGCCACGTCCCTTTTGGTACCTCCCACACAAATGCACCATTTTGCACCAAAAGTTAACAGCTTATAACATTAATAACAGTGTATAAAAATACTTGAAATTTTGTACAGTATTATGCTTTTATATTGCCTACAGTCCAGGGAAAAATGGGTGTTGTTGTCACGCCCCTTTTGGTACCTCCCACACAAAGGTACCTTTTTCCACCAAAAGTTAACAGCTTATAACATTAAAACCAGTGTATAAAAATACTTGAAATTTTGTACAGTGTAATGTTTTTATAGTGTCTATAGCCCTGTGAAAAATGGGCGTTATTGCCACGCCCCTCTTTGTACCTCCCACACAAAATGCCCAAATCATACTACAATTTAATGTCTCATAGCGTTTATACCAGTAAGTCGGCACAGTGCAATGAATTTAAAGTATCTAATGTTCAGCGAAAAATAGGTGTATTTGATAAACCCCTTCTGGTACCTCCCACACAAATTGACAGAATAATTCGAGTAATATTCAATATTACATTACTCACAAAGTGAGGGTATACCTTAGTCGGTTTACCCGACTGAAACTTTCTTACTTGTTAAAATGTATTTTATTGAACATATCTCATACGAGTATAAGTAGTCTTTACTCCATAGTGGAGTAAAAAAGAAATACATATGTAAGAGCTATATTAAACCATTATTACCCTATGAATTGTTGAAGGTTCAATGGAGTAAATTTCTAAAATCCAGGATTAGGATTTGTTATGTAGGAATTGTTCTCTAGAGTGTGAAGAAGTGACAGCGGTAAGGGAATTTTATATGTGGGCTATATCAAAACATGGGCCAATGTGGTCACTTATATCAAGGACGATTATGTGCTATATTAATCATAAATGCTTAAATTTATTGAAAAATGTGTTCTTTAGATCGCAAAGAAGTGACATCATCGTAACCGTAATTTTTGGTTACGAGTGGCAGCCTGTAAAACAGACTAATTTTGACTATATGGTCCATTGTGTTATAACAAGGACGTTAGGGATAACACGTTATCCCTGGCCTCTTCCGTTGAACCAATTCGATAGCTTTAAAAAGTTAAAAAGTTGGCGGATTGCCACATCTGCCAAGTTAGCTAACTCCCCAAGGAAATAAGAGCCTAGGGTTGCATGCCGTCTTCTAGAGAGAGCGGGGCACAAAAACAGAATGTGTTCAATTGATTCATTCTGATCTTGTCTCCACAGCCTCTGCAAGTCATTCTGCAAGACCTTCAACCCCTCTTCGTGCTTCCAATAAAACAGTGATCCGTCATGACAGACACGATAAGTGAGACGTCCGGACTCGACAACGACATCAGTGGGTTGGTGCGTTTTGAGTCTAGGCCGGGCCAAATCAACTTGACATGTATGCAGTCCCTGATTAGGGACCACCTGTAATATGTTGCCGTAAGTGCACTATCTCCAAGAAGTGCTCGCAGATCGCTATAGGCATGCCCACATATTCCAGTTTCTCTGGAGCGTGTAAGGTAGTTCCTAGTCCTGCAAGTTCAAATAGCTTGCAGTTCCCTGGTATTTCCCTGTGGCCCGGCACCCATATCAAGTGAATATTGAACTGTTAATCCATCTCAGTTTTTCAATTCAGCAATATAGTTTCCAGGAACTTGATAGCAGCCTGACTATTAGAGAAAATATTTACACCAACTTTGGTCAGAACATGAATTTCATTCCGCCACCTATTTAACAGCTAAAATTTCTGCCTGGTTAACACTACAGTGATCTGGCAGTCTTTTTGCAAGTGATAGCTCAAGTTCCTCAGAAAAGACACCAAAGCTTGGTTATTGAGTTTGGAACCATCTTTCATATTCGCGACCTACACTTTGTTCACAAGAATACATGGATAGATGGACATGGCTAAATCGACTAAGAAAATGATTCTATGCCGATAGGTATATTAAACAATGGGTCTATATCTTCTCTTTTTAGGCGTTACAGACAAATGCACAAAGTCTAATGACTGTACCGCAATGTGTTGTTCGGTACAGAAACGCGGTTCATATAACGGTATCTTTTATATTTGTACTTATTTTTGCTAAAGATCATTTCATTTTCATTTACATGCTATGATTTTTATATGTTCGTTAAATCGAGTGCAAAATATATTTATGTTCGCTATATAAGGCAAAGAAAATAAGTTTATAAAGAAGTTCCGTTAAGTAGCGAGTAGTCTATCAGTGACGAACGAATAGAAATTTGATTTCAGCGAGTGATTTTTTTGCGTATTTCAAGACCGATTTCCGAAATAATTTTGTTATTATCACATTTAGAAAATTAATATCGATCGTTATTTACCAAAAAAGTTCAAAAAAATACTCCAGAAAACTATATTTTTCGCGATTGAAAATCATTTATATTCGTTCGTAACTCACGCAAATGTAAACAAAGTCACGTCGGAACATCTGTGTAATAGAGAGTCTGTTATATAAGGTACTCAATAGAAACAATTATCCTGTTAGCCAGTTCGTTAAAATTTTGCAATAATATACACTATTCCTAAGCGAGTACAAAACAAGTAAGGAAAGGCCGAGCAAAGCCAACTATATGATACGGTACAACATCTTGTTAGAAATATGAAAAACAGCTTCCATAGCGTTACAATGCCAAATTCAAAGAAACGTTTATATCGAACTGAATCGATTTTCATCAATTCCAATAGGTTTCCTCCCTAGTGTGAAAGAGTCCTTATTGCCAAGTTTTAATACTGGTGCAATTTAATATGGTAGAAATACTTAACGAACAACTTAAGGTGGACAGACGGACAGCTAGTGATTCTGAGTAGAACGGTATATTTTAAGGTGTGTCTAGCTGTAGTATTTTTTACAAATCTGCCAAAAAAACAAATTATAACCTCCTGTACCATAGTGTGGTGTAGGGTATAATAACTAGACCTCGGATTTTTGCATATCTTTCAATTTTCATCCGATTTGAACCAAAATTTGTATTTAGACGTTTCATTACTCAAATTCAAATTATTTGAGTGCATATCAAAAATATGCAAAAAATATCCAAAAATATGCAAAAATATGCAAAATATGCAAAAAGTTTTGGCGATATACGAATCAAAAATGCAAAATATCAGAAGGATATGTCAATATTATTTAAAAAATCATGTCACAGAAATAAAAAATGGGTGATTCCAAAAATCATCAAAAAAAATTTTCCTAAATATATGAAAAGTATGGGGTAATTCCAAATGAAACCGACCCACTCTGAATATTTACATATGTAGATTTGGATGTACTTTTGCATGCATATATTAAAAGACAATGCGGAATTAAAGCCTTTTACCGTTTGACCAAATTCATAGTGGTTTACATTTTATAGGGAGCCAAAGTTTGTTATCTACAAATTGTTTTTATAAATTTAGATATTTTGAAGTCGACATAACTTTTGAACGGAATATCAGATTTGAATGATATAAGTACCATTTAAAAGATTTTAACATCCTCTCTAAGAATTATATGTCAAGTTATACATTTTTGTGTATTAGGGACTCAAAAGGACGAAATATCCTTAAACCTTGATTATCCTTAAGAGCGTATCTTAATTTTTTTTTGTTATATTTTCCAAAGTTAACCACATATTTTCCCAAAAAATGTAAACATTTCAGCATTGGTCTCCATGGGTTAAAAAAAATATGAATTAATTAATGTCCGTCCGTCTGTCAGTTCGACTGAACGTTGCTAACGATAACTCTGGAAAGGAGTGACCGAATGACGTAAAATTTTTTACGTATATGGGTTGTTCTTTCTCAAGTGTCACAGATCAAAAACTAGATCTTTCTTAAATTCTCAGAAAATGTTTCCCTAGAATGTGGGAGCAATGACCCACAATATTAAAAAAATTAAATGAAAATTGGAGGAAGAGGCGAGGTCAAAGTTCAGAAAAATTTATTTTTTCCACTGTAATGGTTTTTTAATGCTACAAAGCATAAGAAATTGAAAATAGAAAATATCATTTCTTGAAGCTTTATAAATTATAAATATATAAATTGGGATATCTCAGATTCGATCTAATTTCTTACTTAAATTTTTTATAAAAAATTGTCAATATGTACTCTACCAATGGTGTAAATTTTGGAGTGGGCACAACTTTGGTTCGGAAGTTCACTTAATAACTGAAAATCTTCACCAAATTACAAAGAAAAAATATTTGAAAACCAGTAAGGAAAGGCTAAAGTCGGGCGGTGCCGACTATATAATACCCTACACCACTCTCGTAATATTGAATAACTCTGATATATAAATTTTGTAATTCATGTATAAATTGTTTACATAAATTTACTTTTGGGACATTTTATACTTAAATAATACCCTGTACCACAGTGTGGTGTAGGGTATAAAAACGATTGGATCTAAAGAGCCAAATCGGATGAAACATATATATGGGAGCTATAGCTAAATCTTAACCGATTTTCTTCAAATTCGGTAGTGTTGGTTCATGGATCAAGAAACTCTACCATTCAAAATTTCAAAATGATTGGATGTAAAATACAGCTTCTTCAGGACTAAAGAGCAAAATCGGACGAAACAAATATATGGGAGCTATAGCTAAATCTTAACCGATTTTCTTCAAATTTGTCAAAGTTGGTTCATGGATCAAGAAACTCTACCATTCTAAATTTCAAAACGATCGGATGTAAAATACAGCTTCTATAGGGCTAAAGGGCCAAATCGGACGAAACATATATATGGGAGCTATAGCTAAATCTTAACCGATTTTCTTCAAATTCGGTAGTGTTGGTTCATGGATCAAGAAACTCTACCATTCTAAATTTCAAAATGATTGGGTGTAAAATACAGCTTCTTCAGGACTAAAGAGCAAAATCGGACGAAACATATATATGGGAGCTATAGCCAAATTCAATAGCGATCTTAACAGCCGCGAAATACTCTAAACTGCAAAATTTCAGAACGATCGGAGTGAAATTGCGACCTGTAGAAGACGAACAACTTTACATGGACAGACGGACGGACGGACGGACATCGTTAAATCGACTCAGCTAGTGATTCTGAGTCGATCGGTATACTTTAAGGTGGGACTAGCTGTGTTATTTTCAGGTGTTACAAACATCTGCCGTGAAACAAACTTATAATACCCTGTACCACAGTGTGGTGTAGGGAATAAAAAGAACCAACAAACAATATATATTTTAAACCAGTAAGGAAAGGCTAAAGTCGGGCGGTGCCGACTATATAATACCCTACACCACTCTCGTAATATTGAATAACTCAGATATATAAATTTTGTAATACATGTATAAATTGTTTACATAAATTTACTTTTGGGACATTTTATACTTAAATAATACCAAGTACCACAGTGTGGTGTAGGGTATAAAAACGATTAGATCTAAAGAGCCACAACGGATGAAACATATATATGGGAGCTATAGCTAAATCTTTACCGATTTTCTTCAAATTCGGCAATGTTGGTTCATGAATAAAGAAACTCTACCATTCTAAATTTCAAAACGATTGGATGTAAAATACAGCTTTTATAAGACTAAAGGGCCAAATCCGACGAAACATATATATGGGAGCTATAGCTAAATCTTAACCGATTTTCTTCAAATTCGGCAATGTTGGTTCATGGATCAAGAAACTCTACCATTCTAAATTTCAAAATGATTGGATGTAAAATACAGCTTTTATAGGACTATATGGCCAAATCGGGCGAAACATATATATGGGAGCTATAGCTAACTCTTAGCCGATTTTCTTCAAATTCGGCAATGTTGGTTCACGGATCAAGAAACTCTACCATTCTAAATTTCAAAACGATCGGATGTAAAATACAGCTTCTATAGGACTAAAGGGCCAAATCGGACGAAACATATATATGGGAGATATAGCTAAATCTTAACCGATTTCCTTCAAATTCGGCATTGTTGGTTCATGGATCAAGAAACTCTACCATTCTAAATTTCAAAACGATCGGATGTAAAATACAGCTTCTATAGGACTAAAGGGCCAAATCGGACGAAACATATATATGGGAGCTATAGCTAAATCTTAACCGATTTTCTTCAAATTCGGCAATGTTGGTTCATGGATCAAGAAACTCTACAATTCTAAATTTCAAAACGATCGGATGTAAAATACAGCTTCTATAGGACTAAAGGGCCAAATCGGACGAAAGATATATATGGGAGCTATATCTAAATCTGAACCGATTTCAACCAAATTCAATAGCGATCTTAACAGCCGCGAAATACTCTAAACTGCAAAATTTCAGAACGATCGGAGTGAAATTGCGACCTGTAGTCGACGAACAACTTTACATGGACAGACGGACGGACGGACAGATATCGTTAAATCGACTCAGCTAGTGATTCTGAGTCGATCGGTATACTTTAAGGTGGGTCTAGCTGTATTAATTTCAGGTGTTACAAACATCTGCCGTGAAACAAACTTATAATACCCTGTACCACAGTGTGGTGTAGGGTATAAAAATACATACAAATATTTATACCCTACACCACTCTGTGGTACAGGGTATTATAAATTTGTTTCATGGCAGATGTTTGTAACACCTGAAAATAACACAGATAGACCCACCTTATAGTATACCGATCGACTCAGAATCACTAGCTGAGTCGATTTAACGATGTCCGTCCGTCCGTCCGTCCGTCTGTCCATGTAAAGTTGTTCGTCGACTACAGGTCGCAATTTCACTCCGATCGTTCTGAAATTTTGCAGTTTAGAGTATTTCGCAGCTGTTAAGATCGCTATTGAATTTGGTTGAAATCGGTTCAGATTTAGATATAGCTCCCATATATATCTTTCGTCCGATTTGGCCCTTTAGTCCTATAGAAGCTGTATTTTACATCCAATCGATTTGAAATTTAGAATGGTAGAGTTTCTTGATCCATGAACCAACACTACAGAATTTGAAGAAAATCGGTTGAGATTAAGCTATAGCTCCCATATATATGTTTCGTCCGATTTTGCTCTTTAGTCCTGAAGAAGCTGTATTTTACATCCAATCGTTTTGAAATTTAGAATGATAGAGTTTCTTGATCCATGAACCAACATTGCCGAATTTAAAGAAAATCGGTTAAGATTTAGCTATAGCTCCCATATATATGTTTCGTCCGATTTTGCTCTTTAGTCCTGAAGAAGCTGTATTTTACATGCAATCATTTTGAAATTTAGAATGGTAGAGTTTCTTGATCCATGAACCAACACTACCGAATTTGAAGAAAATCGGTTAAGATTTAGCTATAGCTCCCATATATATGTTTCGTCCGATTTGGCCCTTTAGTTCTATAGAAGCTGTATTTTACATCCAATCGTTTTGAAATTTAGAATGGTAGAGTTTATTGATCCATGAACCAACACTACCGAATTTGAAGAAAATCGGTTAAGATTTAGCTATAGCTCCCATATACGTGTTTAGTCCGATTTGGCCCTTTAGTCCTGTAGAAGCTGTATTTTACATTCAATCATTTTGAAATTTAGAATGGTAGAGTTTCTTGATCCATGAACCAACACTACCGAATTTGAAGAAAATCGGTTAAGATTTAGCTATAGCTCCCATATATATGTTTCGTCCGATTTGGCCCTTTAGTCCTGTAGAAGCTGTATTTTACATTCAATCATTTTGAAATTTAGAATGGTAGAGTTTCTTGATCCATGAACCAACACTACCGAATTTGAAGAAAATCGGTTAAGATTTAGCTATAGCTCCCATATATATGTTTCGTCCGATTTGGCCCTTTAGTCCTATAAAAGCTGTATTTTACATCCAATCGTTTTGAAATTTAGAATTGTAGAGTTTCTTGATTCATGAACCAACATTGCCGAATTTCAAGAAAATCGGTAAAGATTTAGCTATAGCTCCTATATATATGTTTCATCCGATTTGGCTCTTTAGATCCAATCGTTTTTATACCCTACACCACACTGTGGTACAGGGTATTATTTAAGTATAAAATGTCCCAAAAGTAAATTTATGTAAACAATTTATACATGAATTACAAAATTTATATATCAGAGTTATTCAATATTACGAGAGTGGTGTAGGGTATTATATAGTCGGCACCGCCCGACTTTAGCCTTTCCTTACTGGTTTTTATACCCTCACTTTAGTGTGACGAGGGTATATATCATTTGCTACGGAAAAAAGTGTAACACGTCGAAGGAGTGACCTAAGACCCCAAGTATGTTCGGAGGAAATCCGTTTTGGGTCATTTTAAGTCGAATGAGCAATGTCCGTCCGTCTGTCTGTCTGTCTGTCTGTCTGTCTGTCTGTCTGCTGGCTGGTGCGCACGATAACTCTCGAAAGGAGTAACCGATTGACCTCAAATTTGGTGTGTGGTAATATTTTTTTCTATCTCCGGCTAAGTTCGAAGATGGGCCATATTGGTCCACTCCTTCTAGTACCTCCCCCACAAAGGGTTAAAATGTTGTGAAATATTGATTCTTTAATAACTGCTATACTACTTATTCGAATCCTTTGAACATAGTATTAGCTTATTAGTCGTTATCAACTCGAGAAAAATGGGCGAAGTCGCCACGTCCCTTTTGGTACCTCCCACACAAATGCACCATTTTGCACCAAAAGTTAACAGCTTATAACATTAATAACAGTGTATAAAAATACTTGAAATTTTGTACAGTATTATGCTTTTATATTGCCTACAGTCCAGGGAAAAATGGGTGTTGTTGTCACGCCCCTTTTGGTACCTCCCACACAAAGGTACCTTTTTCCACCAAAAGTTAACAGCTTATAACATTAAAACCAGTGTATAAAAATACTTGAAATTTTGTACAGTGTAATGTTTTTATAGTGTCTATAGCCCTGTGAAAAATGGGCGTTATTGCCACGCCCCTCTTTGTACCTCCCACACAAAATGCCCAAATCATACTACAATTTAATGTCTCATAGCGTTTATACCAGTAAGTCGGCACAGTGCAATGAATTTAAAGTATCTAATGTTCAGCGAAAAATAGGTGTATTTGATAAACCCCTTCTGGTACCTCCCACACAAATTGACAGAATAATTCGAGTAATATTCAATATTACATTACTCACAAAGTGAGGGTATACCTTAGTCGGTTTACCCGACTGAAACTTTCTTACTTGTTAAAATGTATTTTATTGAACATATCTCATACGAGTATAAGTAGTCTTTACTCCATAGTGGAGTAAAAAAGAAATACATATGTAAGAGCTATATTAAACCATTATTACCCTATGAATTGTTGAAGGTTCAATGGAGTAAATTTCTAAAATCCAGGATTAGGATTTGTTATGTAGGAATTGTTCTCTAGAGTGTGAAGAAGTGACAGCGGTAAGGGAATTTTATATGTGGGCTATATCAAAACATGGGCCAATGTGGTCACTTATATCAAGGACGATTATGTGCTATATTAATCATAAATGCTTAAATTTATTGAAAAATGTGTTCTTTAGATCGCAAAGAAGTGACATCATCGTAACCGTAATTTTTGGTTACGAGTGGCAGCCTGTAAAACAGACTAATTTTGACTATATGGTCCATTGTGTTATAACAAGGACGTTAGGGATAACACGTTATCCCTGGCCTCTTCCGTTGAACCAATTCGATAGCTTTAAAAAGTTAAAAAGTTGGCGGATTGCCACATCTGCCAAGTTAGCTAACTCCCCAAGGAAATAAGAGCCTAGGGTTGCATGCCGTCTTCTAGAGAGAGCGGGGCACAAAAACAGAATGTGTTCAATTGATTCATTCTGATCTTGTCTCCACAGCCTCTGCAAGTCATTCTGCAAGACCTTCAACCCCTCTTCGTGCTTCCAATAAAACAGTGATCCGTCATGACAGACACGATAAGTGAGACGTCCGGACTCGACAACGACATCAGTGGGTTGGTGCGTTTTGAGTCTAGGCCGGGCCAAATCAACTTGACATGTATGCAGTCCCTGATTAGGGACCACCTGTAATATGTTGCCGTAAGTGCACTATCTCCAAGAAGTGCTCGCAGATCGCTATAGGCATGCCCACATATTCCAGTTTCTCTGGAGCGTGTAAGGTAGTTCCTAGTCCTGCAAGTTCAAATAGCTTGCAGTTCCCTGGTATTTCCCTGTGGCCCGGCACCCATATCAAGTGAATATTGAACTGTTAATCCATCTCAGTTTTTCAATTCAGCAATATAGTTTCCAGGAACTTGATAGCAGCCTGACTATTAGAGAAAATATTTACACCAACTTTGGTCAGAACATGAATTTCATTCCGCCACCTATTTAACAGCTAAAATTTCTGCCTGGTTAACACTACAGTGATCTGGCAGTCTTTTTGCAAGTGATAGCTCAAGTTCCTCAGAAAAGACACCAAAGCTTGGTTATTGAGTTTGGAACCATCTTTCATATTCGCGACCTACACTTTGTTCACAAGAATACATGGATAGATGGACATGGCTAAATCGACTAAGAAAATGATTCTATGCCGATAGGTATATTAAACAATGGGTCTATATCTTCTCTTTTTAGGCGTTACAGACAAATGCACAAAGTCTAATGACTGTACCGCAATGTGTTGTTCGGTACAGAAACGCGGTTCATATAACGGTATCTTTTATATTTGTACTTATTTTTGCTAAAGATCATTTCATTTTCATTTACATGCTATGATTTTTATATGTTCGTTAAATCGAGTGCAAAATATATTTATGTTCGCTATATAAGGCAAAGAAAATAAGTTTATAAAGAAGTTCCGTTAAGTAGCGAGTAGTCTATCAGTGACGAACGAATAGAAATTTGATTTCAGCGAGTGATTTTTTTGCGTATTTCAAGACCGATTTCCGAAATAATTTTGTTATTATCACATTTAGAAAATTAATATCGATCGTTATTTACCAAAAAAGTTCAAAAAAATACTCCAGAAAACTATATTTTTCGCGATTGAAAATCATTTATATTCGTTCGTAACTCACGCAAATGTAAACAAAGTCACGTCGGAACATCTGTGTAATAGAGAGTCTGTTATATAAGGTACTCAATAGAAACAATTATCCTGTTAGCCAGTTCGTTAAAATTTTGCAATAATATACACTATTCCTAAGCGAGTACAAAACAAGTAAGGAAAGGCCGAGCAAAGCCAACTATATGATACGGTGCAACATCTTGTTAGAAATATGAAAAACAGCTTCCATAGCGTTACAATGCCAAATTCAAAGAAACGTTTATATCGAACTGAATCGATTTTCATCAATTCCAATAGGTTTCCTCCCTAGTGTGAAAGAGTCCTTATTGCCATGTTTTAATACTGGTGCAATTTAATATGGTAGAAATACTTAACGAACAACTTAAGGTGGACAGACGGACAGCTAGTGATTCTGAGTAGAACGGTATATTTTAAGGTGTGTCTAGCTGTAGTATTTTTTACAAATCTGCCAAAAAAACAAATTATAACCTCCTGTACCATAGTGTGGTGTAGGGTATAATAACTAGACCTCGGATTTTTGCATATCTTTCAATTTTCATCCGATTTGAACCAAAATTTGTATTTAGACGTTTCATTACTCAAATTCAAATTATTTGAGTGCATATCAAAAATATGCAAAAAATATCCAAAAATATGCAAAAATATGCAAAATATGCAAAAAGTTTTGGCGATATACGAATCAAAAATGCAAAATATCAGAAGGATAAAAAATCATTTTGAAATTTTGAATGGTAGAGTTTCTTGATCCATGAACCAACACTACCGAATTTGAAGAAAATCGGTAAAGATTTAGCTATAGCTCCCATATATATGTTTCATCCGTTGTGGCTCTTTAGATCTAATCGTTTTTATACCCTACACCACACTGTGGTACTTGGTATTATTTAAGTATAAAATGTCCCAAAAGTAAATTTATGTAAACAATTTATACATGTATTACAAAATTTATATATCTGAGTTATTCAATATTACGAGAGTGGTGTAGGGTATTATATAGTCGGCACCGCCCGACTTTAGCCTTTCCTTACTGGTTTAAAATATATATTGTTTGTTGGTTCTTTTTATTCCCTACACCACACTGTGGTACAGGGTATTATAAGTTTGTTTCACGGCAGATGTTTGTAACACCTGAAAATAACACAGCTAGTCCCACCTTAAAGTATACCGATCGACTCAGAATCACTAGCTGAGTCGATTTAACGATGTCCGTCCGTCCGTCCGTCTGTCCATGTAAAGTTGTTCGTCTTCTACAGGTCGCAATTTCACTCCGATCGTTCTGAAATTTTGCAGTTTAGAGTATTTCGCGGCTGTTAAGATCGCTATTGAATTTGGCTATAGCTCCCATATATATGTTTCGTCCGATTTTGCTCTTTAGTCCTGAAGAAGCTGTATTTTACACCCAATCATTTTGAAATTTAGAATGGTAGAGTTTCTTGATCCATGAACCAACACTACCGAATTTGAAGAAAATCGGTTAAGATTTAGCTATAGCTCCCATATATATGTTTCGTCCGATTTGGCCCTTTAGCCCTGAAGAAGCTGTATTTTACATCCGATCGTTTTGAAATTTAGAATGGTAGAGTTTCTTGATCCATGAACCAACTTTGACAAATTTGAAGAAAATCGGTTAAGATTTAGCTATAGCTCCCATATATTTGTTTCGTCCGATTTTGCTCTTTAGTCCTGAAGAAGCTGTATTTTACATCCAATCGCTTTGAAATTTAGAATGGTAGAGTTTCTTGATCCATGAACCAACATTGCCGAAAGATTTAGCTATAGCTCCCATATATATGTTTCATCCGATTTGGCTCTTTAGATCCAATCGTTTTTATACCCTACACCACACTGTGGTACAGGGTATTATTTAAGTATAAAATGTCCCAAAAGTAAATTTATGTAAACAATTTATACATGAATTACAAAATTTATATATCAGAGTTATTCAATATTACGAGAGTGGTGTAGGGTATTATATAGTCGGCCCGGCCGACTTTAGCCCTTCCTTACTGGTTTTTCTTTGTAATTTGGTGAAGAATTTCAGTTATTATTATGTAACTTCTGAACCAAAGTCGTCCCCACTCCAAAATTTACACCATCGGTAGAGTACATATGGACCAATTTTTTATAAAAAATTTAAGGAAAGAAAATGAATCGATTCAGACATATCTCAATTTATATTTTTAATTTCCGTGAAAAGTGACCGAAATAAACTGTTTTATATAAAACTAGCTGTGCTCGGTCCACTTCGTTGGCCCATATTTCAGATTTCCCATCCCGTCCATTTTTGGACTAATTACGTAGACTACCGCCAGATACATATGCACAAAGTTACAGCACTCTCGCTAACAAATTGTGGATAATATGTCAATTTCAAAATTTGGCTTATATGGGCGGGGCCACGCCCATTGGTCCAATGCCGACCATTTTTGGACCAATCACTAGGACTACCACCAGATACATATGTACAAAATTATAGTTCTAGCGCTAACAAATTGTAGTTGCAAGATATCTCAATTTCAAAATTTGGCTTATATGGGTCACTTTTGGTGAAACTACTTATATTTACTTCAACAACTTACAATCCAAATCTCGTTCTTCTAGGGTCAATAGTTTCTGAGATAATAAACGTTTAACTAATGCTACGCCCACTTTTGCCGCACCCACTGATCCGATCCTGCCAATTTTCGTTAAAGTTATAGATAATAACTCCAAAAACGTATGTTTCAAATTTCGTTCTTCTACGAACAACATATTCAGAGATCTTCGAATTTTATATAATGCCACGCCCACTTATTCTATCCCGCCCACTTTTGGTGAAGTTACTAATATTGATTCCTATAACTTACAATCCAAATTTGGTTCACCGACGATCAATAGTTTCTAAGTTAACTAATGTTTAACTAATGCTACTCCTACTTTTGCCACACCCACTAATCCGATCCCTCCCATTTTTATTGAAGTTTTAGAAAATAACTCCACTAACGTGTGTTCCAAATTTCGTTCTTCCAGGGTCAACAGTTTTTGAGATATTCGGATTTTAATTAATGCAACGCCAACCATTGCCCCGCCCACTTTTTTCAAAATTTTTTTTCCCAAACCATCTCTGACAAATAACCTTTCAAACAAAAGAAAATACCAGTAAGGAAAGGCTAAAGTCGGGCGGGGCCGACTATATAATACCCTACACCACTCTCGTAATATTGAATAACTCTGAAATATAAATTTTGTAGTTCATGTTTAAATTGTTTATTCTAAATTTCAAAACGATTGGATGTAAAATACAGCTTCTATAGAACTAAAGGGCCAAAGCGGACGAAACATATATATGGGAGCTATAGCTAAATCTTAACCGATTTTCTTCAAATTCGTTAGTGTTGGTTCATGGATCAAGAAACTCTACTATTCTAAATTTCAAAATGATTGGATGTAAAATACAGCTTCTACAGGACTAAAGAGCAAAATCGGACGAAACATATATATGGGAGCTATAGCTAAATCTTAACCGATTTTCTTCAAATTCGGCAATGTTGGTTCATGGATCAAGAAACTCTACCATTCTAAATTTCAAAACGATTGGATGTAAAATACAGCTTCTATAAGACTAAAGGGCCAAATCGGACGAAACATATATACCAACCAAATTCAATAGCGATTTTAACAGCTGCGAAATACTCTAAACTGCAAAATTTCAGAACGATCGGAGTGAAATAGCGACCTGTAGTCGAGGAACAACTTTACATGGACAGACGGACGGACATGCTTAAATCGACTCAGCTAGTGATTCTGAGTCGATCGGCATACTTTAAGGTGGGTCTAGCTATGTTATTTTCAGGTGTTACAAACATCTGCCGTGAAACAAACTTATAATACCCTGTACCACAGTGTGGTGTAGGGTATAAATATAATCGGTCCAGTGGTTTCATTTTTACATTTTTATTATAGACTAGCTGGACCCGGTCCACTTCGTTGCTTCAGACATCAGATTTCCGATCCCGTTAATTTTTGGACTAATTACGTAGACTGACACCAAATATATATGCACATAATTACATTGATCTCTCTAACAAATTGCTCAAGATATATCAAACACAAAATTAAATTGGCTTGCATGGGCTGGGCCACTCCCATTTGTCCGACACCGCCCATTTTTGGACCAAGCACGTAGACTAACAAATTGCGAAAGATATGTCAATTTAAAGATTTTGTTTATATGGGCGGGGCCACGCCATTCGTCCAATCCCGCCTATATTTGGACAAATCACGAAGACTATATCTTACAAATTGTGTAAGATATCTTAATTTTAAAAGTTGGCTTATATGGGCGGGGCCACGCTCATTGCTGCGATCGCGCCCTTTTTTTGACCAATCACGTAGGTCGCCAGCAGATATATATACACAATTTACAGCTCTCTTGCTAACAAATTGTGCAAGATATCTCGATTTCAAAACTTGGCTCAAAGGAGCGGGCCACGCCCATTAGTCCGACCACGCCCATGTTTGGACCAATCACGTAGACTGCCTCCAGATATATATACACAAAATTCCAGTTCTCTCGCTAACAAATTGTGCAAGATATCTCAAATTCAAAATGTGGCTTGCATGGGCGGGGCTACGCCCATTGGTCCGATCCCGCCCATTTTTGAACCAATCACGTAAACTGTCACCAGATACATATGCACAAAATTACAGCTCTCTCGCTAATAAATTGTGCAACATATCTCATATTTAAAAATTGGCTTATATGTGCGGTGCCACACCCATTGGTCTCGCCCCTTTTTGGACCAATCACGTAGACTGCCACCAGATACATATGTCCAAAATTACAGCTCTCTCATATATTTACAAAATTACAGCACTCTCGCTAACAAATTGTGCAAGAAATCTCACTTTTAAAATTTGTCTTATGTGGGCGGGGCTACGCCCTCTCTATATATTGAAAATTCAAGTACCATATTTTCACCACGCCCCACAAATGTACATTCTGTGAAAATTTCAAGAAGATCGGTTCAGCCGTTTAGACGTTTATACGGTACAAACAAACACACATTCTTCTTTATATATAGTATATGTAGATTAGTATTTTTTTGAAAAGTACGCGAAAAAAATCTTCAAGAAATAATATTTTCTATTTTCAAATTCTTATGCTTTGTAGCATTAAAATTAAATTAAAAAACCATTACAGATGAAAAAAAAACAATTTTTTGGAACTTTGACCTCGCCCCTGCCTCCAATTTTCATTTAATTTTTTAATAGTGTGGGTCATTACTCTCACATATTAGGGCGACATTTTCTGAGATCGAATTTTTGAACTGTGACACTTCAGAAAGAACTACCCATATTTAGATTAGGTTTCGATTTAGGTTACGGTGGCAGCCGTATTTTTTATACAAGCTCACATAGACCAATTTAGGTCCCTAGTGTTACCACGGGCTGAAATGCCCCTCATCGAAACCAACCTGTTTGATATACAAATTTGTCGATAGTACGAATATCGGTACTGGAAATATCTGTTAGGCTGCCTAGAAAAGCCGACCCCAGTATGCCCAGTCGTCGTTTACTCAGAGCGGGGCAGTCGCATAGCAACTGCTCAATGCTCTCCACTTCTTCCTCATCTCCATAGCTTCTGCAGAAGTCAGTAGAGTTACCCAATCTTTTGGCGTGTTCGCCGATCAAGCAGTGTCCCGTCAGAACTGATACTAACGTAGACAATCTTTGCCTATCTAGTGCGAGGAGATATTTTGATCTTCTCAGGTCATACCTTGGCCAGATTTGTCTAGCTACTCTGCAGGTGCCGATTTCTGTCCATCTTTCGTTGGACTGCCTGATTTCCTCTTGCCTAAGCCAAATCTTGCACGTGGATAGTGGCGCACCAATATATGCAAATTCTTCGAGAATTTGTAATGTCGTCCCTTTCCTAGCAAGTTCATCGGCTTTGCAGTTCCCCGGGATATCCCTATGCCCAGGCACCCATATGAGGTGTATATTAAACTGCTCAGCCATCTCATTAAGAGATCTGCGGCAGTCGAGGGCTGTTTGTGAATTTAGGGATGTTGCCTCCAGAGAATTGATGGCAGCCTGGTGTCCGAGTAAATTACAACGCCAGTGTTGGTTACTATGTTGCGACTCAGCCACTGGTAGTCTGTGAGCTATATCCAATCTAAGCTCTGCACAGTGTACTCCGAAGCCAACCTTTTCATCAAGCTTCGAACCATCCGTGTAAAAGTGGATATGGTTTCTATTACCTGGTATTCTTCCAACCCATTCATCTCTGGCGGGAATTATAGGGATGTAATTTCTCTCGAAGGTGTACACCGTTGGTATATAGTCCACTCGGTCGATTGCCATAGCACTACACTTTGATATCCTCATGTGACCGTAGTTTTTGTACCTCCACATTGATAGGCAGTTTTATCTTATTGCCGCTTTGGTTGCAACTTCTCTCGCCACAATATTAATCGGCAGTATATGGAGTAGGGCTTGTAGAGACTCGGTCGCTGTAGTCCTTAAGGCTCCGCTTATGCTCAGGCAGGCTGTTCTCTGAACCTTTGTTAGTAGGTTGGTGATGGTTAGTTTGTCAGTTGCCGTCCACCATACCACAATGCCGTATAGCAGTATAGGACGAACTACTGCTATATATATCCAGTGGACGATTTTAGGAGAGAGCCCCCACCGCTACCCTACAGCCTTTTTGCAGGAATATAAGGCGACGTTGGCCTTCCTTACACGTTCCAATATGTTAAGTCTAAATAACAGTTTTCTATCTAGAATTATTCCTAAAAATTTTGCACTTTCATAAAAGACTAGACCTGTTCCATTTATCCGAGGTGGAGGGTCCACATGTGGGACTTTTTTCATCCTAGTAAAGAGAACCAATTCTGTCTTGTTTGGGTTTACGCCCAAACCGCTGCTTCTTGCCCATCTAGCCAATTTATTCGGAGCCACCTGTAGAATATCTCGGAGGACGTTTTCGAATTTGCCACTCACTGCGATTGCAACGTCGTCCGCATATGCCACGAACTTGCAGCCACAAAGTTCTAGATCTAGCAAGATTTCATTCACCGCTAGGTTCCAAATTAGTGGAGACAGTACTCATCTTTGTGGGGTCCCTGTGTTTACAAACCTTGTTAGAGTTGTGGACCCAAGACATGCTGTTATGCGTCTTCTGTTGAGCAGACTTTGAATTAGTCTAATCAAGCTAACGTTCACCTTTAGATGTGACAATGCCGCGATTACCGCATCTGGGTGTATGTTGTTAAAATCCCCTTCTATGTCAAAAAAAGCCACCATGGTGAATTATTTGAAATGTAGGGACGATACGATAGTGCTTACAAGTTCGTGCAGGGCTGATTCTGTAGACTTTCCCTTATTTTAAGCATGTTAGTTCCCCGACAGGAGTTTTGTATCCAGGTTTTGCCTAATGAAATAATCTAAAAGTCTTTCCAGACTTTTCAATAGGAAAGAGGATAGGCTAATTGGTCTGAAGTCTTTTGGCCTAGTGTGCGATATCTTCCCCGCTTTGAGTATGAATACCACTTTGGTATCCCTCCATCGATTCGGGATGTATAAAAGCCTAATAGAGCCTACATAAATTTTCTGCAGCCAGGGCATAATGTACTTTAACATTTTCTGCATTTCTGCTGGAGTGATGCCGTCTGGTTCAGGTGACTTGAAGGGCTCAAAGCTGTTTATAGCCCAGCTTATTCTACATCTCTCAGTCAACAAGCTAGCGACGCTCGCAGTCCACTCGCACTCTTGTCGGTCCTGTTGATCCTCGGGCTCTGTTGATGAGTTCCCCGGGAAATGTGTGTCGAGCAGTACACTTAGCGATTGCTCGCTGTTTTTTGTCCAGTTGTTTGCTTCATCCTGCAAATACCCCACTGTACAAGGAGACGCGGATAGTACCTTCCTCAGCCTTGCGGCGTCGGAGACCTTTTCCACTTCGTCACAGAAGGAATACCAAGAGCGTCTTTGCGCCTTCCTAAGCTCCTTCTTATAGATTTTGAGTTGCCCTTTATATGCATCCCAATCATTAAAGGCTCCAGTATATTTCGCCTTGTTGAATAGCTAGTGGCAGGTCTTTTTCCTTGCCGTTAGCTCAGAAGTCCACCATTGAGGTTTAGTTTTACCCTTGTACCTTGTTTTTGGACAGGCTTCTTCAAGGGAACTATTGAATGTCGTGGTCATATGCTCGACCAGATTATCCAGACCGGCTTTGTCATTCGGTTCATAAAGAAGTTTAGAGTTGAGGACCTTTTTAAAATTCTTCTCATACAGGTGCCACTTTGTCTTCCTCACATTTCTGTGGACAGCAGGTTTAGGCGCTTTTTCGGCGAGTTTGATCTCTATATAATGGTGATCTGAGAATGAGTGGTCGTCCAGTACATTCCACCCAATAATTTTGTCTGACACCCGGTCAGTAGCAAACGTTACGTCTAGTACTTCTTGTCTGTCTTTAATTGTAAAGGTCGGTTTATGTTACAAATAGTTAGGTTGGTAGTTAGAATAAAGTAAAGATGAGCGTTCGTGTCCGCGCCAATAATCAGCTCGAGCTCGTCCGACTTTTGTAACGACCTACCATATCATGGCCTATTTCCTCTGGAGATGGCTACCTCATGGCCCCAGCCGTGCTCAGTCATGAGGGTGATTCTTTTCCATCAGAAATATGGTTCAGATTCGTTTTCATAAAAGTTAAAATAAGGTAGTTCTTATAGAAGAATAGTGGGGAAAACAAGATCAGGAATAGGTAAGATTGTGATTCGTCGACTCTGTATTCCTGCTCGTGCCATACCCTGTTGTCATTCAGGAAATTGGCCATTACCGTGGATTCTCCAACTCCTGCTCTTCACCTTTCGTGAATAAAGATGCAAATTCAACAATTCATTATACCCTACACCACACTGTGGTACAGGGTATTATGACTTTGTGCATTTGTTTGTAACACCTAAAAGGAGAAGAGATAGACCCATTGTTTATTATACCGATCGACTTGTAATCACTTTCTGAGTCGATTTAGCTATGTCCGTCTGTCTGTCCGTCTGTCTGTAGACGTATTCTTGTAATCAAAGTACAGGTCGCAATTATGGCTCGATCTTGACGAAACTTTACACATATCTTTTTTTTTGCCCAAGGACGATCCTTATTTAATTTGGTTAAAATCGTTTCAGATTTAGATATAGCCCCCATATATATGTTAGCCCCGATTTTACATGTAAGCGCTGTAAAACCTTTATTTTATATCCGATCAGTATGAAATTCAGCAGAAAGAGGTCTCTTATTATATGGATGAACACTGTTAAATTTGGAAGAAATCGGTTCAGATTTAGATATCGCCCCCATATATATGTTACACCCGATTTCACATGTAAGCGCCGTACAAAGTGTATTTTTAATCCGATCAGCATGAAAGTCGGCAGAAAAAGATTTCTTATTACATGAATTAATACTGCCGAATTTGAGGGAAATCGGTTGAGATTTAGATATAGCCCACATATATATGTTACCCCCGATTTGACATGTTAGCGCTGTAGAGACTGTATTTTATATCCGATCAGTACGAAATTCTACAGAAAGAGGTCTTTTTACATGAATCAGGGGAATTCAGGGAAAAACGGTTCAGATTTATATATAACCTCCATATATATATTCCTCCTGATTTGAAATTAACGCGCTATAGAAGTTGTACTTTACTTTCGATCATTAATATTTTCCGGAAAGATGTTTCTCAATTTAGGAACGAATATTGCTTAATTTAGCGATTATCGGCTCAGAATTAGATAATATGTTCCTGCCTACTTACCAATTATTCCAAATTATTTTCGCAATGACTTTTATCGCATTGTAAGGGAGGTGTAGGGTATTATATAATCGGCCCCGCCCGACTTTCTGCCTTTCCTTACTGGTTTTAAATTCAATAATTTATTAATTTAATAGACATGAATATAAAACTAAAAGAAATTACTCTGAAAATTATTATATAACTAACCAAGGTGATAATATAATGTAAATATGAATTTAAGAAAGTATCTGAATTAATATTATTTTTGTTATTTAAAGATTAAAAGATGACATCCATAAGACATTAAGTTTGAATGAAGTGTAAAAAAAACAGGTTCACTTAAAGTTACATACGTTAAAATGTAAAATAAAACAATATTTTAATTATAGTGGTATAAAATGTGGGTTGAAGTGTGGTTAAGTTAAATTTATATATGTTAAAATGTAGATATAGCACTATCTATATATATAAAATTGTTGCGTGACTGACTTAATGACTGACTGATCATCGCCCAGGCCAAACGGCTGAAGCTAGAATCATGAAATTTTGTGGGAGGGTAGCTCTTGGGATGTAGTCGAGCAATAAGACGGGATTTTTCAAAAGGGATAAATATGATACCACCGCCAAATCAAAACGGAATGAGCTAGAATCGTGAAATTTGGTCTGAGGGTAGCCCTTTTGAGGTAGACACAGAAACTGACTGGATTTTTTTAAAATCCGAACATTTAAGTGCACAGTGGGGTTAAAAATGGATAAATGTGGTATAACAGCCAAATCTAAATGGAAAGAGCTACAATCGTGAAATTTGCTGTTAGAGTAGCTCTTGGGAGGTAAACTAGAACAAGGAGCTTTTTTCGAAAATTTTAGGGGCACAGTGGGACAGAAAGGGATAAATATGGTACCACCGCCAACTTTAACGCCTAGAATTAGAATGGTGAAAATTGAAGCGTGGTTGTCCTTAGGACAACGGATCGGGGTAGTCAGCTTTTTTTTCTAATCGTACTTTTCTGGGCACAGTGGGGCAAAAAGTGTAAAATAGGGTATAGTGGTTTAAAAATGTTAGATATAGTCTAATGGTTCTAGGGTAGCTTTTGTAACATAAACTAGAGATCGGAAGTGATTTTTGGAAATTCTAACTTTAAGTAATTACGGTCCATTTGGGGCAAAAATGAATTTTGCAAAATTGGAACTTAAACTTGAGATGTGAAGAGCACAGTGGGTCAACAACATTAAATAATGTATAGTGGGCAAAAATGATACAGTGGATAACATGTGATTAAATTTGGTACAGTGGGCGTTAAGGGTTAAGTATGATAGAGTGGGGAAAAATATGATACAGTTAGACAAAAAGGGTTAGATACGGCACAGTGGGGCAAAAAGGGTTAAATATGGTGAAGTGAAGCAAACTGGATTAAGTATGGTACAGTGGGGCAAAATGGGTTAAGTATGGTACAGTGGGGCAAAAAAGATTAACTATGGAAGAGTGGGGCAAAAATGTATTAACTATGATACTGTGGGGCTAAAAGGATTAAATATGGTACAGTGTGACAAAAAGTTAAATATGGTAATGTGGGTCAAAAAGGGTGGTTAAGTATGGTAGAGTGGTGAGATTTTTAAATATGGTACAGTGAGACAAAACGGTTAAATATGGTGTAGAGAGACAAAAAGGGTTAAATATGACACAGTGGGGCAAAAAGGGTTACTATGGTACAGTGGGGCAAAAATAGTTAAATATTGAAAAGTGAGACAAAATGGATTAAACATGGTACAGTGGGGCAAAAAGGGTTAACTATGGACGAGTGGGGCAACAATATATTTACAACGATACAGTTGGGGAAAAATGATTAAATATGGTACAGTGTGACAAAAATGGTGAACTATGGTACAATGGGTCAAAAAGGGGTTAAGTATGGTAGAGTGGTGACAATTTTTAAATACTCACTGCACCAGTGAGACAAAAAGTGTTAAATACGGTACAGTGAGACAAAAAGGGTTAAATATGGCACAGTGGGACAAAAAGGGCCAACTATGGTACAGTGGGGCAAAAATAGTTAAATATGGTAAAATGGGACAAAATGGATCAAATATGGTACAGTGGGACAAAAATGTATTAACTGTGATACAGTGGGGGCAAAAGGCATTAAATATGGTACAGTGGGTCTAAAAGGGACAAAAAGGTGTAAGATGTGTACAAAGTGTTAAAGATGTTACAGTGAGACAAGTGGTTTAATACTGCACAATGGGACAAAAAAGGGTTAACCATAATACGGCGGGGAAAATAATAAAAATGGTAAAGTGGGACAAAATGGGTTAAATACGATACAGTGGGTGAAAATGCGTTACCACGGAAACAGTGAGGCAAAAATGTGTTAACTATGGTACAGTTGGACAATAATGATTAAATATGGTACAATGTGAAAAAAAATTGTTGACTACACTCAGAAAAATGGCAATCGTTTATGTGAGTAAAATCTATATCTCAGTTTAGTTCAAGATTTTTACTCATGTTTAGTTAAATTTTCCTCAAAACTGGGAAATTTTACTTTCAATGAGTACATTGAACTAAATTCAAAGATATAGCAAATTGGTTACATACTCGGAAATGGGATATGATTTTACTTACTTAAAATTCCATCGACCAAGTAAAAATTTCCTACTATTTGGTAAATTTTGACTTTTATCGAGGAAGGATTTCCTAGCATCGAAGAAACATTTACTACTCCTCGAAAATAAATCATTTTAGGAAATTTTAACTAGAAATATCCGAATTTCCTTAGTTCTAGTTCATGTTTTTCTGAAATTTATAATACGGTTTTCAAATAATCCTTGAATATTCGTTAAGCAAAAAATTCCCGTTCGTTTCAAGAGATTCTTTCCTTAACTGTTCAAATATCATTTCAAACAGCAGCTGCGAAGTTAAGTACTTTAACTTCGCAGCAAATATATATGATTATATGTGAAATACTTAAGACATACGATTGAGACATTGAATGAGAATTCTATTTGTTTCATGTTTTTTGAATTTGTTTCAAATACATTGGAGCAAAATATTTATTGGAAAATTCCCGAGAATATTTTGCTGAATTATATTAGTAGTAATGAACTAAAATTTAGTTTACTTCTACAAGTTGCAAGTTCAAAAATTACTGATTTATAGTTAAACGTTTCTTACATTTTAGTTTAATTTTCGTATATTCAAGTAAAATTGAACTTGATTTGAGGAATTATTTTACTTCCATTTAGTAAAAATGTAACTTAATCTTAGTAAAAAAATTACTTGATTTTAGTTAAAATGTTCTTAATTTTTAGTAAAAATTTCCTGATTTCAAGTAAAAATGTACCTGATTTTAGTGAAAATTTAACTAGATTTTTTCCAAATTTCATGTAAATTTTTACTTAAACTGAGTTAATTTTTCCTTAATATGAGTTCAATTGAACTAGATATAAAGGAATATTTACTAAATTCAAGTTAGAATTAACTAAAACTAAGTTCAAAACATTTGCTAATATTAAGGACAAATGTGAACTTGATTTGGGAAAAAATTGCTTTAGCGCCATGTGAAGTTTAATTTTCCTGAACTTTAGTTCATTTTAACTTATCTTTGGGTTCATTTTTTTCTGAGTGTATAAGGGTTAAATATGGTACCGTGGGGAAAATGGATAAAAATGGTACAGTAGGACAAAAATGGTTAAATATGGTACTGTATGACAAAAAGGTGTTAAATATGATTCAGTGGGCAAAAAACGTTACATTTAGTACATTGGGCTAAAACATGGAACATAAATATGAGATAAGAAGTCCTTTCTTCAAATGTTATGATTTTAGTTAAAGTTTAAAATTATGGTGCATAGTGCCTAAAAGGTGTTAAATAGGGTTGACTGTAGCAAAAAGGGTTAAATATGGTACAGTGAAGTAAAAAGGGTTAAAAATCTTACAGAGGGGTAAAAAAGTGTTAAATACGGTAAAGTGTGACAAAATGATTAAATGTGATAAGTGGGAAAAAATGTTAAGTTAAGGAGTACAGTGATTCATGGCCAGAGTGCGACAAAAAAAGCTAAATAAGGCACGGTATGGTAAAAAGTTAAACGTGTCACAGATATGGGATGCGAATATGGCTCTTGAATATAAACTATGATTTTCTCTAAATGCACACTTTTACTGGAACTGTTGGGGTAAAAACGATTGAATGTTGTATAGTGGTGCAAAAATGTTTAATTATGACACATTGGGTTAAGTGTGGTACAATGGAGAGAAAATGATTCAATATGATCCCAATCGCAATTGTAAGTCTTGCAACTTAAACTAAGCATTAATTTTACTTTTTTTAAATTAAAACTTTTAAAGACACCATGGGGCAAACATTGTTTTATATTGTACCAGGGTGTGAATGTATCTATTGGAATATAAACTAGGGGAAAAAGGTAAAATATAATCCAAATAATAGTTTTTGACATTTAGAGGCACAGAAGGGAAAAGAGATGAATATTGTACCTTGATGCCAGGAACATTAACAAGAAATGAATCGGAGATTTTCGTATGTCATTTTTCCCCATATGGAATAGTCATTTGTTTTTACATATTCTACAGCACCCTAAACAGAAAATAAATAAATGATGGGGGCTGCGATGCGCACCGGGTTAAGCTAGTTTTAAATATTGTTGTATAAAATGCGGGTTGATGTATGGTTGTTAAATAGCTCATACAAAATGATATATAGAAAATTCAAAACAAATGTTATAAAACTCACAACTTAAAATCCCTCATAAACTGGTACATTTTCCGACGATTTAAAAATATTGTTGCAGATCAGTTTGTATAACTCGGATATAAAGTATGTTAGTGTTTAGGTGTAATGTAGAGATTAAAAATTAAGGTGATTTGTAAATTATAATTAAACTATTGGAATTGGAATATCCTGTAACATCGTCTATCTTGAATCAGGAACAATTTAACCTATATGAGGTTTATCCTAATACTGGTGTCTCTTTATGGTGTCTCTTTAAATATTGGTTCAGGCAAAATGTCTTGAATAGAATATCTTCTTCTCGGTTTTGTATAGTGTTTTGATTGAATAATTTTGAATTTCCAATTGAAATATTTATCACTATATTACCGCCATGGTCCTCTGCCTTACGAATTCAATAATCAATAATCGAGAGTTATTAAGGATCACTGCAGCTTCGAATATTCAAGGCAGCGAAAATTAAAAAAAAAAGATTTGCGTCTTTTATGACCTCTTCGTCAATGCAAGGATTACAGGTCAGGAAGATATCACAATTTAAATATCCTTTCTTTCAGCGAATATAAAATTGTATTTCTTTATTTGACGAACGGTAAAATAAATTTTGTACGCTTTTGTGTACGCTTCAAAATCTCAATCTCAATTTTTCTTTTCCAAGAAAAATGTATTCGTTCGTTCCTTTCAAATCGAATTTTCAAACATACTCAAAAGCAAACTAGTTAAACAAATGGTATTCTGCTGTGCGAATTTTCAAAGACAAGTCACACGTTGCTTCTTCTACTACTTCCCTGAAGAGAGCTGTTGGAATTGCAGCTTCATAAGGAAAGTAACTGGAGACCACCCAGTATATGCGATTACCAATCTCCAGACTGAGGCAAATAACTTGACAAAAAAGAGCGAGCAGTCGCTTAATGTACTGCTCGATATACATTTCCCTTGGAACTCACCAACAGAACCCGAAGATCAGCAGAACCAACAAGAATGCAAGTGAACTGCGAGCGTCGCTAGCTTGATGACTGAGAGATCCAGAATATAATGGACAATTAACAGCTTTTAGCCCTTCAAGTCACCAGGAACAGACGACTTCACTCCAGCAGAAAATGTCAAAGTACATTATCCCCTGGCTGGAGAAGATTTATGTAGGCTGTATCAGGCTTTCATACATCCCGAATCGATAGAGGTATACCAAAGTTGTATTCATACCCAAAGCGGGAAAGATATCGCACACTAGGCCAATAGACTTCAGACCAATTAGCCTATCCTCCTTCCTATTGAAAGGTCTGGAAAGACTTTTAGATTATTTTATTAGAGAAAACCTGGATACAAAACTATTGTCGGGGAACCAACATGCTTACAATAAGGGAAAGTCTACAGAATCAACCTGCACGAACTTGTAAGCGCTATCGAATCGTCCCCACATTTCAAGGAATTTACCATGTTGGCATTTCTCGACATCGAAAGAGATTTTAACAACATCTATTTGTATGGGTGCTACCAAAAGCATTTTCTCATTGTTTAAATGACTTAAAATGGCCAAAATTGGATCTCCGTCATAAACTCTTGGGGTCTATTACGTCACTTATTCCATGTGTTGCACATTTAACGAGCAGCAACTGATATATACCCTCGTTCACAATAGTGGGCTTATAAGAAAATGATTTTGTTGAAATTCTGTTACTTCTACCAAAACGGATACAATTTCTACATTTATCCATTAATTTTTTCAAATATACATTGTTTTCTTCGTTAGGGTGCTAACTTTCAAAAAACGGAACAAACTTTTTTTTGCGATTTTTTTTTTCTATTTTTTATGATTTTTTTCGTGCTACCAAAAACGTTGTTTCAACGACAATTACTTAACTTTTGTTTCTACGTGAAATTGTTATTATGTAGTCATCATTTTAGACACTCCTGTTTTCTGGTAGTCTGTGAGCTATATCAAGACGGAGTTCCTTAAAGTGTACGGGTACTCCGAAGCCAACTTTATCATAAAGCTTCGAACCATCTGTGTAGAAGTGGTTATGGTTTCTGTTCGGTTACATTTTGATAGCCTCATGTGGTGGTAGTTCTCTGAATATTCGATAATGGGTTGGTAATTGATCGTTTATCAATTGCCGTCCGACACATCACAAGTCCATACAAGAGTATTGGGCGAACTACTGATATACATATTCTATGACGATTTTAGGAGAGGCCTCAACGCGACCCTACGGCTTTCCTGCAGGAATATAAGGCGACGTCGGCTTTCCTTACACGTTCCAGTACATTAAGTCTGAACGAAAATTTCTAGAATTATTCCTGAATATTTTGCACTTTCAGAAAAGACCACCTCTGTTCTATTTATCCAAGGAGGATCCACATGTGGAACCTTATTCTTCCTAGTAAAGAGAACCAATCCTGTCTTGCTTGGCTTAACGTTCAAACCGCTGCTTCTGTCCCTTCTGGTCAATTTTTCCAGAACTACCTTAATAATGTATGTGCAGAATTTGCCAGTTACAGCGATTGCCACGTCTTCCCCATACGCCGCTTCTTTGCAGCCACAACATTCTATAGCTAACAGGATTCAAAATGTACAGACCGATACACTTATCCAGTTCTTAGACGAGATTCAGGTTGACCGGGCGCTGAAAAACTGGATCAACTATATGCTAAGGAATAGGTGGATTATTTGTGGGTCATATGACGTAAAAATTAGAGACAAGATAAATCGTGGTATACCTCAGGGGGCATTTTATCGCCTCTTATATGGGTTACGACGATACACAGTCTCCTAAAAGCCCTCACCAATGAAGGAATTAAACCAGTCTGTTATGCAGACGAAGTTGTAATACTTCTAAGGGGCTTTCATCCAAATCTATTATGCAGAAGAGCTGAAGAGGCACTTAACTGGGCACAACCAAGGGGATTAAATATTAACCCAGACAAAACAGAAATATGTCTATTTACAAGGAAAACGAAGATCCCACGCCTCGATTCCTGAATAAGACAATTGTTATAACTAAAAAGGTAAAATACTTGGGAGTAATCATGGATCAGAAACTGTACTGAAAATATCATCTTGAAGAAAGAGTTACAAAGGCCCACAGATGTTGGTCGTTGTGCAGAAAAGCTATAGGTTTAAAATGGGGACTACGTCCAAATATGACTCACTGGCTTTACATGAGCGTGATTAGACCAATAATCACCTACGCCTGCGTAGTGTGATGGACACTAGGGTGTCCAAAACCGGTACCGGTTAACCGGTTTTGGACACCCTTTTCTTAAAAAATGTCATTTTCATTTTGTAACACCTGAAAATAACACAGCTAGACCCACCTTAAAGTATACCGATCGACTCAGAATCACTAGCTGAGTCGATTTAACCATGTCTGTCCGTCCGTCCGTCCGTCCGTCCATGTAAAGTTGTTCGTCGACTACAGGTCGCAATTTCATTTTGAAATTTAGAATGGTAGAGTTTCTTGATCCATGGACTAACATTGCTGAATTTGAAGAAAATCGGTTAAGATTTAGCTATAGCTCCCATATATATTTTTCACCCGATTTGGCTCCTTAGTCCTGTAGAAGCTGTATTTTACATCCAATCGTTTTTATACCCTACACCACACTGTGGTACAGGGTATTATTTAAGTATAAAATGTCTCAAAAGCAAATTTATGTAAACAATTTATACATGAATTACAAAATATATATTTCAGAGTTATTCAATATTACGAGAGTGGTGTAGGGTATTATATAGTCGGCCCCGCCCGACTTTAGCCATTCCTTACTGGTTTTTCTACTTGATGTGGATACCATTTATACAAGATGCAACAAATGACAACGATGAGGTGGATAATTCTGACAGTTGTTCTGAATATTCTGAAAGTGAATATGAATTCACTTATGTTGAAAATGATTTTGGCTTTAATCCTGATATCCACGATGTAACAAATAAAGTCAGGAAGTACAGCAAAGCATTCAATAGGTCGTCCATGAAGCACAGAACACTTCAAGCATACGTTCAAGAACGGAAAGACAAATAGCTTCGACTTTTTTGCGATGCTAAATCGCGACAGAACATCCATATACCTCTGATTCGGTTTGATATATAAGTTATTATATTGATGAGTCAAATCATTTCATTTTGGATTTATGTCACACACCGAATCGAAAGGCAAGCAACATTGTATGATGGCTTTGCTTTTTTTGAAAAGTTTGCAGAAGAAAATTGAGAAGCTGTGTTACTTATACAATGCTTTAATGACTATCGGACTAATACTGACTACATCAACGGTTGTGAGCATTTTCAACTTCAAGTAACTTAAAAAATTAAAAGTTAAAAATAATCATTTAAATTGTATTCTATTTATAAGATATTATTATAAAAAAAAAACATTCTAAATGATTTATTATCTTTTTAAGGTAATTTCAGAAATATAATACTTTCTATTTAAAGTAAATCAAAAAATTAAACCGGTAATAAACGAAATAATAATCTATTTTTGTTTACTAATTTTTACTACAAATGATTGTTAGTTGTTTTTTGTTTTACAATAAACATTTAATGACATTTTAATCACTTTCGTGTATTATTTAAAAACCGGCCTAAAAACCGGTTAACCGGTTTCGATAAAAACTAATAACCGAAAACCGGGTTTTAAAAAAAGTAATATTTCGTTTAAACCGGAAACCGTTTTTTCGAAATAACCGGTTTTTTTGGACACCCTAGTGGACACCACCCAGCAAAATCTTGGTAAGTTCATGTCATTACCACTCGCATTACCAGTTAATGATATCTCATTATCGCCAGCATTACTTTCGGTAAATAAATAACGACTAACAAAATAATGACAACAATAAGTTATTGCTAGTAATCTAAGTTAGAAAATCTTATTTTAAGTTATAAACCTTTCTTTAAATGATTTACGCGTTATGATTGTTTCTTAAATGATTTACGTATACGTTGTAGTTTGTATTCAGTTAAATTATTTAAAGAAAAGTTTATAAATTCAAATTAGATTCTCTAAATTAGATTACTAATAATAACTTATTTAGTTAGTTAGTCGTGATTTATTTACCGAAAGTAATGCCTGCGATATTGAGATATCATTACCTGGTAATGCATCTTGTAACGACATTTACTTACGAAGATTTTGATGGGTTATATCTTTGTACTTGATTATAAGCGATTTGTCTACGAATTGCGAGGTAGGCCAGTGGTTGTGATGCTAAACTACGAAACCATGAGGTCGCGAGTTTAATCCCACCTCCCGGCAAATGAAATGTTTCGTCATATGACGACAACAATCGATAAATGTTCTCTCGCAATTATACGCTCTACCCAATGTTACGCTCTTCCCAATTTTACGCTCTTCTACTTTCTCACCACATTCCACCACTGATTGTGGTGGAATGTGGAAATATCCACTACCACACAAACCACCCACTCGAAATATTATTTCTTTTGTCCACGCTTACTTTTTGAATACTTGTAAGCGTGGAGGTAAGTGGTTATTTTTCAGTTGCTTGTACGCTTGTGTGGAAGCACTTTCCTCCAATGACATGTACATGTAAAAATAATTCGAAGGGAGGCCAAATTATAAGCAGTTACTAGTTTTGAATTTAGCTTACCCGTCAGGTTATTTGGTAATGGGAAATTTTGCTGGGCAATGGACAAGAAGTGCAACGTAATACCTTTGCAAAAAATTCAACGTATGTGCTGTCTAGGCATAAGCGGGGGCATTTAGAACTGCACCAACAAAAACGTTGGAGACTATACTGCACATCCAACCAATAGACATCCGTATAAAGTATGAGGCAGCCCTCACAGCAAGACGTCTACAAGTGATGGGTGAATGGATAAATCGAGACCACAAGTCGTACCATCAGAAGTTTTTAGAATCTCTAGTTGGTCACATTCAAACCCAGATATCTCCGACCGCATTCCTGAAGTGCGGCTTACAGCTACCTGTGATTCAGACAGACGCTCCTGGGAACATGGAACTTTGGCCCATGTGCCAGTGGGAACCAGCTGCTACACGGATGGGTCCAAGCGAGAAGGAAGGACGGGTCTGGGACTTTTTATTGATGAACCAGAAGTCGAACTTCACTTCCGCCTCCCTGGCCATAACACGGTATTTCAAGCAGAAGTTCGAGCAATCACGGAGTGTGTGAACTGGCTCAGTAACACGACAAAGCCTAAATATGCCAACATCTTCACAGATAGCCAAATGGCGATTAAAGCAATAAAGGGTCAAATACAGAACTGTGTTGGACTGTAAAAGAACGATAAAAGATTTACTCAGATTTACTTGCTGGGTACCAGGACACAACGGAGTGATTGGAAATGAACGGGTAAACAGCTTGGCTTCGAAGGGCAGAGAACTTCGAGTAATAAACTTGGAAAATTGGAAACCTTTCGAAGCCACGAAAAATGAGCTGAAGCACTGGGCAGTGATGGCTCACAAAACTGTGTGGAATAGCGCAACAGTAGGAGAAACTGCAAAGATACTGTGGGGTGACCCAAATGAAAAGAAAACAAGAAGTCTTCTGAAACTAAACAAGATGGATATTAGTAAGATGATGAGTGTTCTAACGGGACACTCAAGCTTACAAGCACATCTTCATCGCATGGGACTAGCAGGAAACGACGAACGCATGGCATGCAGGGAAAACATCGAAACGATTTTCTGTGTCACTGCCCGGCTTTCACACATGCAAGACATTTCTGGTCCGACAAATTACCAGATTACTCATCTCAGAGAATATGACTGGAAGCTACTGGGGCTACAATTCCTTCTCTCTCTCTTTTCTATTAATTTTTCCGTGGTTGCTAAATGAGTCATTCACGAAGTAAAGTTTGCCATCATTCCACAAATTAATGGCAACTATCCAAAATTGGAAGTAAAACAATTTATTTGTATGAAAACATCAACAAATTTTCGAAAATTTTGACGTTTTGGCAGTTATCTTAAAGTGACACTTAAGCAAGTGGCAGCTAAACCGAAAATACTGTATTAACCAAATGCTAAGACAGGATCAGGAAAAAACGAAAAAAATCATTTTTCAAATGCAGACGGAAATGTTATACCGCCATCAAATAGTTAAACATTAATATACTTCATCATTGTTTTTTGTTATTCGATCTGTTATGACTTTTCATTGTTTTTTTAATATCGAGTTCGAGATCGTTGTTTTTTGTTTTTTTGTAAAATAGAAAATAGACAGAAAGTAACTGGAACATATGGTCTCAAACCAAAATAAATTCTGACTGAATAACAAAAGCACAGACAAACAATAACAACAGCACATTCAAACACATTAGGTACGATGACGTCGGCATTAGCCGTTGACAAAACTACATTTGTTTTCGTGGCTCGCGATGCGAACCCAAGCAAAAAAACAAAAATATATTGGTACGAGAGTTTTAGTACGTTGACTTAGTTCGGCAAAATACGGGTTTGGTTAGCAGTTCTTGTTAAATTCAATTTACTGCTTCCATAAGTATTTCAGCTGATTTAAGTTAAAGACATACACTATTGCTACTGAATTCTGAAGATGACTGCAGACTGCAGTCAAGTCTACCTATCAAATAAAACTCTCTACCAATTTTTGTATTTGTTTCTATTACTTTTTTGCAACAGACAGAAAGTAACTGGAACATATCGCTCACTCAAATGTCCATATTTTTTGCAAATGTCCATAAATTAGTCTCAGCGAAATTTGGTCTATAAGTAAACAACCATATTTCGGATTATTCAAGCGTATTTAAACATCTTATTTCATGTTACTTATCTGGCAATTTTACTTATATTGGCAATTTTCAATTTTGAGTCACTCTTGAAGTGAGTGAGCGATATGGTCTCAAACAAAATAAATTCTGACTGAATAACAAAAGCACAGACCAACAATATATAACAACAACACATAAAAAACATACCTTCTTTGAAAAGGGAGAATAAGAAATGTATTAAGGCTGGCCACTGGTTGGTGGTAGAGTTGGACACTTTAGTTCATTTAAGTGATCGCTCTATTTAGTTCAGTTCAATTGAGTGAACTAGTTCGTTCATTTAGTTCAATAGTTCACTTCAGCTCTTTAGCTCACCGGCTCTTTAGCTTAGCTCACCAACTCACGTTACTTAAACAGGTCGTTAGTTCAGCAGTTGTTTCGTTCAGATCACCATTTCAAATCAGCCGCTATCAAAGGAATCTGATTGGAACATGAATGGAATGAATTGAATATACAAACGCATTTGTATAGGAAGAACCCTACAATCATGATGACATAAAAATGGAAACAACACATAACAGCTGAGAAGAGAGAGCGAAATGACAGGGTTGAACTACTGAGCTGAAATGAACGAGTTGTGTGAACTAGTTCGTACCGTTCAGTAAAGTGACCCGTTCAATTGAACTTGTTCGTTCACGAACTACACAACTCTAGTTGGTGGACGATATCGTTTCGGAAACTTCCAAGCACCTTGGACAAATATTTCGTCTACGGGTAATCGAAAATAGTTCGCGATTCGTTATATTTGCAATTATTCCCTTCATTACCAAATAATGGCATCTCGTTATTCGGCTTATTAATAACGACTTACCAATAATAACAGAAATGAGCGATTTTTTTTCATTTTTTTTTCAACATGTTTTTTTAAATAATACGTGCAGATTTGAATGAAGATACCATAAATATTTACGCATATCGTATAATGTTAGATCGTTGAAGAATTTTTCCCATGTGGGTTTGGGTTCAGATATTCGAATCAGGCATGATGAAATTTTTTGTTTCAAGAAAAATGCGCGACAATATGCAAAAAATCACTTTAAATTGCCATGTCTTCATATCTACTACTTATTTTATAACTTATTTGTAATGCATTATTCAAGTACAACTTAAAATCGTGAAAATATAAGCACATATTTATGCTACAAATAAGTACTTATTGCTACTTTATTGTATGCTTTTGGGAAGTAATTTCCTCCAATGACATCCCCATGTTAAAATAATGATGTAATGCATTATTTAAGTACAACTTAAAATCGTGAAAATATAAGCACATATTTATGCTACAAATAAGTACTTATTATGCTACTTTATTGTATGCTTTTGGGAAGTAATTTCCTCCAATGACATCCCCATGTTAAAATAATGAGAAAAGTGGCTAAATAATAAATACTTACCATTATCGAACTTCGCTTACTCGTCGGATTATTTGGTAATGAGAAATTTTGCTGGGATATTCTAAATCCCTTTTGCAGTTTAACTTGCAACACCTACCACATGTTTGTAAAGGTTTTAATATTTTTGCTTTGCGATTGGAGAAAATGTGGAGAAGCGTATACCAGTGGCAATATTTTACTTTTTTTTTCAATATTCTCCAGGAAGTTTTCTTTATGATAAATATAGATAAGTCATATTTTTTTTATATAATTTTTTCTAATTCTAAACTCCAAGATACGATGCAAGAAATGTCTATACATAAATTGTCGCAAAAAATTACATTTTTTAAATTTTAACCTCAAATGGTCGCAACTTTTGTTTTCATGGGTATGTCGTATTGATTAAATTTTCTTTCATCATAAAAAAAAGCTTTTTTGAAAAAAGAAAAGTTTAATTTGAAACAAATCGTTATATATTCTGATCTGAAATCAACAAAATCCTAGGACGGGATAAATTTTCATTTGCAGATATCTCGGGAACTATTTGAGATAACTCTTATGTGTAAAATGCCTTTCGTAGACCCCGGTTCATAGAAGACTCGTAGAGAAAAACCCTTCTGTGTGTATAATGCACTTTCTCGATGAAAGCAACTTACCCTCGCATAATTTCGACACGCTAAATCGAATGGCATTAAAAGTTTTTAATGTGACATCGCGTCTTTACGATATTTAGACACAAAGTTTGCTGGGTAAACAAAGATGTTAGTATGTAAATGCCAACGCAATTTTAGTATAGAAGGCTTCGAAGTAGATGTTTCATGTCAAAGAAGAAAATAAGGGAGACAATTCATGAAGTATTTTTATCAAAACGCACGCTTACACCTCTAACATCTTGCCCCTGAGAAACTCACTCCAAAAACAATGCTATATCAAAAATCATAGAAACCAATAACATTTTTATACCCTACACCACACTGTGGTACAGGGTATTATAAGTTTGTTTCACGGCAGATGTTTGTAACACCTGAAAATAACACAGCTAGACCCACCTTAAAGTATACCGATCGACTCAGAATCACTAGCTGAGTCGATTTAACCATGTCTGTCCGTCCGTCCGTCTGTCCATGTAAAGTTGTTCGTCGACTACAGGTCGCAATTTCACCCCGATCATTCTGAAATTTTGCAGTTTAGAGTATTTCGCAGCTGTTAAGATCCCTATTGAATTTGGTTGAAATCGGTTCAGATTTAGATATAGCTCCCATATATATCTTTCGTCCGATTTGGCCCTTTAGTCCTATATAAGCTGTATTTTACATCCAATCATTTTGAAATTTAGAATGGTAGAGTTTCATGGACCATGAACCAACACTACCGAATTTAAAGAAAATCGGTTAAGATTTACCTATAGCTCCCATATATATGTTTCATCCGATTTGGCTCTTTAGTCCTGTAGAAGCTGTATTTTACATCCAATCGTTTTTATACCCTACATCACAGTGTGATACAGGGTATTATTTAAGTATAAAAAGTTTCAAAAGTAAATTTATGTAAACAATTTATACATGAATTACAAAATTTATATTTCAGAGTTATTCAATATTACGAGAGTGGTGTAGGGTATTATATAGTCGGCCCCGCCCGACTTTAGCCTTTCCTTACTGGTTGGGTAATGTATTCGACAAAAATATTCCTTGTAAAAAATCAAATCAAATTCAAATCTGGCCGAAGGACGGCCACCCAAACACTCTTCTGTTCGTGCTTTGCTAAATTGTATATTGATTGAAATATCATATGTGACATCATGGTTTTGGGCGACATTGGGCAATATGTCATTTAGAACAATAGGTAATTATCCCCTCACCTTAAGGTAACACATCGAAGGTGTGACCTATGTTAGGTTAGGTTAGGTTGAGGAGGAGGAGACGTTTAAACGTCTCATGTCCATGGACATACACTTAAACCAGTGGTTCGGTCTGTTGTGCGTTCCTTACATATGATTTTGATACCCCACGGGTTCAGTGTTGCCAGACGAATTTGACGGTATATCGTCAAAATAGGAGCACAAAAATCGTCAAATCATCAAAATAAGTTTTCGAAATCGTCAAAAAATCGTCAACACAAAAATACACAGTTTACATACAGCTTTTTTGTTTTTTCTCGGTCGAGGGCATGTTTCAGAGATAGATATGTGTTTACAAATACTCTCAAATGATTATGTGGATCCTCAAAGTTACCTTAAACAAATTTGTGATTCGATCTCATATTCTTGAACTGCAATAATAATCAATTTATAATTCGATATATTCCCATAGAAATATCGCAGCCGATTTTTATTTACGTCATAAAAGCGACAGACTTTATCCGATTGGGACGAAATTTGACAAAATGAATAGAAAAATTCACTCCAAAAAGGGTCCGGCGTAGATCCATGGTTCTATGTAGACCCCACATTTTTTTATAACACCCACCCGATTTTATTTTTCAGCGCCGTAGAAATCTCAATTGATTGAGTTTAACCAGAACCTTTTAAAGGAGTAATTGACGTCATTGGTCCATATTTTGACAAAGTCCCGTACAAAGGCCCCATTCAACTCGATTTTAGGATCGAAAATAAAATAGTTAAATTTGCGTTGGAAGAATTATATTATGCGATTTATTTGAACTGAAACTATTCGTTGGAATAAATACCTCCTAAGTCCAAGTGTTGATATAGCCTTTACTTTACTGAAAATGTTCACTGCAATTTCCTCAATCGATTTTGCAACTTAATAAAATTCCAGAGACTTTTCCTGTTATGTCATTGAATGTGATCGAATCTACTACTTGATTTTGATTTTTTCAATGATCAGCCATAATATTTGAGACTTTTTCTAACGTTTTCAATTTTAATTTTAAAAAGATAAATGGGAGTGTAAATTATACCTGGAAGTAGTTTTAAAAATCCTTTGTATAAGAAAATTTTTAAGTTTTCCTTACTTTTTTTTATATCAAAAAAATCGTCATTTCGGAGTAAAAATCGTCCTGTCCTAGTTTTTGGCTCTAAAAATCGTCAGTTCTGGCAACACTGCACGGGTTACAGAAAATCGGTACTAGACACCTATTTTCTCAGTATCTTCCAGTCATGTCCTCTGAGACGAGTCAAGTCTGGCAATATGTCGGAACCGAAATATCAGGATCTTGCATGTGTGAAAGCTGGGCAGTGACACAGAAAATGTTCCATCGTTTCGATGTTTTCCCTGCATGCCCAGCACTCGTCGTTTTCTGCTAGTCCTATGCGATGAAGATGTGCCTGTAAGCTTGAGTGTCCCGTTAGAACACTCATCATCTTACTAATCTCGATCTTGTTTAGTTTCAGAAAACTACTTGTTTTCTTCTCATTTGGGTCAACCCACAGTATCTTTGCAGTTGCTCCTACAGTTGCTCTATTCCATACAGTTTTGTGAGCTATCACCGCACAGTGCTTCAACTCATCCTTCGTGGCTTCGAAAGGTTTCCAATTTTCCAAGTTTATTACACGAAGTTCTCTGCCCTTTGAAGCCAAGCAGTTTGCTCGTTCATTTCCAATCACTCCGTTGTGTCCCGGTACGCAGTTGACCATGGACTGAGTAATTATTTATCGTTCTTTTACAGTCTAACACTGTTCTGGATTTGACCTTTTCCGATGTTATTGCTTTGATCGTCATTTGGCTATCTGTGAATATGTTGGCATATTTAGACTTTGTGGTATTACTGAGCCAGTAAACACACTCCGTGATTGCTC
Source organism: Eudasyphora cyanicolor (assembly GCA_963930755.1). Lineage (NCBI taxonomy): Eukaryota > Metazoa > Arthropoda > Insecta > Diptera > Muscidae > Eudasyphora > Eudasyphora cyanicolor. The sequence goes on from OZ005737.1 coordinate 102,588,588, forward strand.
GAACTTCTGCTTGAAATACTCTGTTATGGTCTGGGAGGCGGAAGTAAAGTTCGACTTCTGGTTCATCAATAACAAGTCCCAGACACGTCCTTCCTCCTAGCATGGACCCATCAGTGTAGCAGCTAGTTCCCACTGGCGCATGAGCTAGTGTTCCGTTTTCCCAGGAGCGTCTGTCTGGCACGAACGAATCACAGGTAGCTGTAAGCCGCACTTCAGGAATGCGGTCGGAGATTTCCGTTGTTTGAATATGACCGACCAGTGATTGTAATATCTTCTGATGGTACGACTTGTGGTCTCAATTTATCCATTCACCCATCACTTGTAGACGTATTGCTGTGAGGGCTGCCTCATACTTTATACGGATATCTATTGGTTGGATGTGCAGTATAGTCTCCAACGCTCTTGTTGGTGCGGTTCTAATTGTCCCGCTTATGCCTAGACAGCACATACGTTGCACTTTTTGCAATGGTATTACGTTGTACTTTTTGTCCACCACACTACAGAGGCGTAGGTTATTATTGGTCTAATCAAGCTCATGTAAAGCCAGTGTGTCATATTTGGACGTAGTCCCCATTTTGAACCTATAGCTCTTCTGCACAACGACCAACATCTGTGGGCCTTTGTAACTCTTTCTTCAATGTGATCTTTCCAGTACAGTTTCTGATCCAACATTACTCCAAGTATTTTACCTTTTTAGATATGGCAATATTCTTATCCAGGAATCGAGGCACGGTAAAAGGATGAATCTTCCTTTTCCTTGTAAATAGACATATTTCTGTTTTGTCTGGGTTGACATTTAATCCCCTTGGTTTTGCCCAGTTATATGCTATGTTGAGTGCCTCCTCAGCTCTTCTGCATAGTTGGTTTGGATGTGTGCCTCTTAGAAGTATTATAACGTCGTCTGCATAACAGACTGGTTGAAGTCCTTCATTGGTGAGGGCTTTAAGGAGACTATGATAGGTCGATAAGCCTGTGGGATCGTATAACTCGCCTTGCCAGGCTTGGGTATAAAGACCACCCTTGAGTCCTGCCAATTTTTTGGGGTATATGCATGAGTTAGGCATGCAGTGAAAACTCCAACCAGATGGGCTGATATCAGATCCACCTCATTCTGATGAAGCGCTGGATATATTCCGTCCGGTCCCGCAGCCTTGAAAGTAGAGACGCTTTTTATTGCTTCTTTAACCATAGCCACTTGGTGCATCACATTTTCGGTCTGTAACTGTTCCTCTGTTGGCCCAGCATTACCACTCGGAAAATGAGTTTTCATCAAAAGCCTTACGGTATCATCTATAGTTTCCATCCTTTTACCCGTTTCATCCACCAGTGTTTCGGTTTGGATATGAGTTTTCGAGAGGAACTTTTTTATTTTAGACATGCTGTTGACGCTTACCTGTTCTCAGAAAAGCCTCCAGGAGTTACGTTTCGCCAGTCTAATGATTTTATTGTATATACTGATATCTTTTTAAGTCGAGCTCTGTTGTAAAGTCACCCTTGCCAATCTAGCGAATTTGCCCTGTCATGCAGGGTTTCTCATAGGCAGATTTCCTTTCTTGAAGCGGGCAGCTATCTTCGAATGATTTAAAAGAGCCTCCGTAATCCTCCTCACATTGATATCAATGACTTCTGTACTTGGATAATCGTGTTTAGGATGGCCCAATCGATTTCTAAGTAGATTGCCGAATTTTACCTAAGACCCCAAGTATGTTTAACAGAAATTCGATTTTGGTCATTTTAAGTCATTTGAGCAATGTCCGTCCGACCGTCTGTCTGTCTGCTATCTGGTGCGCACGATAACTCTCAAAAGGATTAACCGATTGACTTCAAATTGTGGTAATATTTAGCCGGCTAAGTTAAAAGATGGGCCATAATGGTCCACTCCTTCTAGTACCTCCGCCACAAAGGGTTAACATTTAGTGTAACTTCTATACTACTGCTCTTTAATAACTTTTATACTACTTACTCGAATCTTCTGAAATGTCATTATTAGTCGCTAACACCTCAAGAAAAAGAGGCGAAGTTGTCACGCCCCTATTCGTACCTCCCACACAAATGGACCGTTTTGCACTAAAAGTTAACTGCCTAGAGCTTTAATATCAGCTCATGCAAATACTTAACATTTTGTACAGTGTAATGTTTTTATAGTACCTAGAGTCCAGTGAAAAGTGGACGTCATTGGCACGCCCCTTTTGGTACCTCCCACACAAATGGACCATTTTGCACCAAAAGTGAACAGCTTTTAACTTTAACACCAGTTCATACACATGCTTTAAATTTTGTTCAGTGTAATGCTTTAATAGCACCTTGAGTAAGGAGAAAACTGGCTGTTATTGGCACTCCCCTTTAGGTACCTCCCACACAAATGGACCATGTTGCACCAAATGTTAAATGGTTATAACTTCAATATCAGTGCATATAAATACTTGAAATTTTTGTACAGTGTATTGCTTTTAGAGTACCTAGAGACCAGAGAAAAGTGAGTGTTATTGGCATGCCCCTTTTGGTACATCCCACTCAAGTAGACCATTTGGTACCAAAAGTTAGCAGCTTATAACTTTATAACCAGTACATACTCGTACTTTAAATTTATTAAATGTAATTTAAATTAATAATAATTTAATTAATACAAAAAAGTAAATAAACTTACGAATATTTTTTTGGAACAATAGGTGAGAGGACTCTAAAGTCGGTTTACCCGACTGAACTTTCTTACTTGTTCTTTATTTTTTTCGCCCAAAAAAAGTTATGTCATAACGCCCAAAGTATACAAACAAATTTATTCTCAAATGTCCATCACGCTAACCAATATGAAATGTACCATGAGCATTTTTTGTAAAATAACTTTCGAATCATCGGAATGCCAAAAGGCTGCTACGCGGACTAAGGTGATCTGCGGTAGGCGGCCTTCGGCCGTAGTTGAAAATTTTCTCCTCTGGCGTATGTTCAACGACTGCTCGAAGTCAAGGTTTCGTTGCAAAGGCACTTTAGTTCGCGTAGCCGTCTTTGGACATACCCAAGAGGAGAACATCTTTAACGCTGAGGGTAAACGATTTTCCTAGAGAAACACAGAGTATTTACTATCCACATGAACCACTCGCAAAGAATGCTTTCCAAATATTTATTACTGTCTACTATTTTTGAAACGGCAGATTTTTTCCAAAACAATCACCGGTGACTAAAACTACCCAAAGATTAGCAAGTGCGTTACAAACGGTGAGACAAATCAGTATGTGTCACCGCTACATGATGAAGGTTATTATTTCAGTTCTTTCATTACGCTATGCTTTGTAACATTTGATATTTATAAAATGGATTTATAACAAAAGGAGGACAAATCCAAAAATTTTCCAAAAGGAAGGAGGACGGGAGGACACTGATTGAAAAGGTTAAATAAACACATATGTAGGGGGGTCACATGTATATCTAAACCGATTTCCTTCAAAGTTAGTAACATATATTCCGTAATGATTGGATGCCAAATCGTAAGGAACATATACATATATAAGGGCTATATTTCACCAATTTCAATTCGGCCTAAAAAGGGCTATGCTAAATTTCATAACCATCGTACCATATATACAAACTGGACTTTTATTACAAGGATACCTCCACAGACGTACGGACAGACGAGCAAGGCTAAATCGTGTCAGGAAGTGAATTCAAGTCGATTGGTATAACAAACGATGGGTCTAGCCCTTTTCATTTTGGGTGTACATATAAATTTGGGCGTAACGTATTCAGTATTCAACGATAAGTAGAGACAATTTAGCAAAAAGTAGCTCCACTGTTTTTTCACTAATCATTCTTCCACTTTCGTAGAGGATCGTAGGTAAGTCCGGCTCCGCAAAATAACTGTTCTCTGGGCACATTTCCCGCCGGTATAGTTAAAAAATGTATTTATTACCACAACATACATTGGTACAGTGTACAACTTTGTACATTTGTTTGTAACACGCAAAAGGAGAAGAAATAGTTCCATCGTTTGTTATACCGATCAGCTGAACACAGATTTAGATATAGCCCCCATATATGTTCCTCTTGATTTGGTATAAAAGCGATCTAGTTTATTATGATCAACATCTTCAACTCTTCCTTGGAATAAGCCATGATGAGGAGGTGGAGCTAAGTACTTTGCTAACTGAAACGAAACCAATTATTCCAAATTATTATCGCAATGTCCCTTAGTGCATTGTAAGGGAGGTGTAGAGTATTAAATAGTTGACCACGCTCGACTTTCTGTCTTCTTTACTGGTTATTTCCTATACCACACTGTGGTACAGGGTATTAAAACTTTGTGCATTTGTTTGTAACACCCAAAAGGAGAAGAAATAGACCCATCATTTATTGTACCGATCTACTTAGAATCACTTTTGAGTTGATTTAGCCAAGTCCGTGTGTCCGTCCGTCTGTTCATGTATTCTTGTAATCTAGGTACAGGTTGGCAATTATAACGCTATCTCAACGAAACTTTGGGCGTATCTTTCTTTTGGCCCAAGGACGATTTCTATTGAATTTAGTTAAAATCGGTTCAGAGTAACATATAGCTCACATATACCTCCGATTTGACATATATGCACTGCAAAAGCAACATTTTTTAACCGATGTGTACGTAAGGACAATACTAAATTTGAAGAGACTCCCATCAAATTTAGATATAGCCGCCATATATATATGTTCCCCCGATTTAACATGTAAGCGCTATAGAAACAGTATTTTATATTAGATCAGTACGAAGTACACCAGAAAGTTGTTACTATTAAATGCATGTACACTGACAAATTCAAAGAAAAATCGGTTCAGATTTAGATATAGCCTCATGTATATGCTACCCCCATTTTACAAGTGAGTGCTGTAGAAACTGTATTTTATATCCGATCAGTACGAAATTCAGCACAAAGAGGTTTCTAATTACATGAATGAACATTGCCAAATTTGGAGAAAATCGGTTCAGATTTAGATATAGCCCCCATATATATGACTCCCCCGATTTGACATTTAAGTGATGCAAAGTACAACAGAAAGAGGTTTCTATTAAATGAATGAACATTACCAAATTCGAAGAAAATCGGTTCAGATTTAGATATAGCCCCCATAACGTGTCAAAGCTCTATAGAAGTTGTACTTTACTTCGGAGCATTACAAAATTTAGCAGAAAGGAGTTTCTTAATTTAGGAACTAATAATGCTTAATTTGGGGATAATCGGTTCAGAGTTAGATATAGCCACAAATATGTGTTCCTGCCTATTTAAAATTTAAGCACTATTGAAACAGTACGTCCGATCTTTATATATTTGACAAAAATGATGTTTTTGATACATGTTGATGAAAATCAGTTTAGATTATGTATAAGTATAGTCCATGTATTTGTTTCTTCCGATTCTTGATCTATGAAAGAATACTGCGCATTTTAAGGTTATTGCAATGCCTTTTTCGCATTGTTAGGGAGGTGTAGGGTATTATAAAGTCGACCCGTCCGACTTTATGTCTTTCCTTACTGGGTTTTTGGTTTAAAAAATGTATAGTCAAATGTTTATACCCTACACCACACAGTGGCACAGGGTATTATAAGTTTGTTTCATGGCAGATGTTTGTAACACCTAGAAATACTACAGCTAGACCCACCTTAAAGTACGAGTATACCGATCGACTCAGAATCACTAGCTGAGTCGATTAAACCATGTCTGCCCATCCGTCAACCTTAGGTTAGGTTAGATTGAATAGAGGAGACGTTTAAAACGTCTCATGTCCATGAACATACACTTAAGCCAGTGGTTCGGCCTGTTGTGCGCTCCTTATTTATGATTTTCATACCCCACGGATTACAGAAAATCTGTACTAGACACGTATTTTCTCAGTATCTTCCAGTCATATCCTCTGAGATGAGTCAAGTCTGGCAATATGTCGGAACCGAAATATCGGGATCTTGCATGTGTGAAAGCTGGGCAGTGACACAGAAAATGTTCTATCGTTTCGATGTTTTGCTCCTACAGTTGCTCTATTACACACAGTTTTGTGAGCCATCACTGCCCAGTGCTTCATTCGTCATCATTCGTGCCTTCGAAAGGTTTCCAATTTTCCAAGTTTGTTACTCGAAGTTCTCTGCCCTTTGAAGCCAAACTGTTTGCTCGTTCATTTCCAATCACTCCGTTGTGTCCCGGTACCCAGAAAATACGCAGTTGACCATAGACTGAGTAATTATTTATCGTTCATTACAGTCTAACACTGTTCTGGATTTGACCTTTTCCGATGTTATTGCTTTGATCGCCATTTGGCTATCTATGAATATGTTGGCATATTTGGGCTTTGTGGTATTACTGAGCCAGTTAACACACTCCGTGATTGCTCGAACTTCTGCTTGAAATACTGTGTTATGGTCTGGGAGGCGGAAATAAAGTTCGACTTCTGGTTCATCAATAAAAAGTCCCATACCCGTCCTTCCTCCTAGCCTGGACCCATCAGTGTAGCAGCTGGTTCCAACTGGCGCATGAGCTAGTGTTCCGTTTTCCTAGGAGCGTCTGTCTGAAGCACAGGTAGCTGTAAGCCGCTCTTCCGGAATGCGGTCAGAAATTTCTGGCGTTTGAATGTGACCAAGTAGAGATTCTAAAATCTTCTGATGGTACGAGGGCTGCCTCATACTTTATACGGATGTCTATTGGTTGGATGTGCAGTATAGTCTCCAACGCTTTTGTTGGCGCAGTTCTAAATGCCCCGCTTATGTTTAGACAGCACATACGTTGAATTTTTTGCAAAGGTTTTACGTTGCACTTCTTGTCCATTTATGTCCACCACACTACACACGCGTAGGTGATTATTGGTCTAATCAGGCTCATGTAAAGCCAGTGAGTCATATTTGGACGTATTCCCCATTTTGAACCCATAGCTCTTCTGCACAACGACTAACATCTGTGGGGGTTTGTAACTCTTTCTTCAAGATGATCTTTCCAGCACAGTTTCTGATCTAAGATTACTTCCAATTATTTTACCTTTTTAGTTATAGCAATTGTCTTATTCAGGAATCGAGGCCGGGTAAAACGTGGGATCTTCGTTTTCCTTGTAAATAGACATATTTCTGTGTTGTCTGGGTTAACATTTAATCCCCTTGGTTGTGCCCAGTTATATGCTATGTTAAGTGCCTCTTCTGCTCTTCTGCATAATAGATTTGGATGAAAGCCCCTTAGAAGTATTACAACGTCGTCTGCATAACAGACTGGTTTAAATCCTTCATTGGTGAGGGCTTTTAGGAGACTGTGTATCGTCGTAACCCATAGAAGAGGCGATAAAATGCCCCCTAAGGTATACCACGATTTACCTTTACGTCATATGACCCACAAATAATCCACCTATTCCCTAGCATATTGTTGATCCAGTTTTTCAGCGCCGGGTCAACCTGAAACTCTGGATAAGTGTATCGGTATGTACATTGTTAAATGCGCGCTCAATGTCTATGCAAACAGCAAGTGTATACGTTTCTTTACTGAAGGACTCTTCTATGTGGTGCACTACCTCATGCAGAGCTGTTCCCGCTGACCATCCTTTGACACAGGCGTGTTGTTTGAATTTTAGCCTGTCATCCGCTTTTTTACTTTTGACCATGTCATCAACTATTCGCTCCAGGAAAGAAGTGAGGCTAATGGGTCTATAACTCGCCTTGCCAGGCTTTGGTTTGAAGACCACCCCTGATTCCTGCCAGTTTTTTGGGGTATAAGAATGGGTTAGGCATGCAGTGAACACTCCAGCCGGAGTTGATACCAGATCCACCTCATTCTGCAGAAGTGTTGGAAATATTCCATCCGGTACCGCAGCCTTAAAGGGAGAGAAACTTTTTATCGCTTCTTTAACCATACCATCTGTTATATCCGTAATAGGTACTTGATGCAATACATTTTCATTCTGTATCTGTTCCTCTGTTGGTCCAGCATTACCAGTCGGAAAATGAGTTTTCATCAAGAGCCCGTGTCATCCACCAGTGTTTCTGTTTGGACATGAATTTTTGAGACGAACTTTTTCATTTTAGACATACTGTTAACGCTGTCTACCTGCTCACAGAAAAGCCTCCAGGAGGTACGTTTCGCAGAACTAATGATTTTATTGTATTCGTTGAGTCTTCCGTGGTAGTCGTCCCAATATACTGATTGTTTTTTTACGTCGAGCTCTATTATAAAGTTTGCGGACATCTATGCCAATCGAGCGAATTTGTCCTGTCATCCAGGGTTTCTCATATGCAGATTTCCTTTCTCGAAGTGGGCAATTATCTTCGAATGATTTTACAAGAGCCTCGGTAATCATTTTCACATTGATATCAATGTCTCCTGCACATAGATAATCGCGGGTAGGCTGCCCCAATCGATTTCGAAGCAGATTTCTGAAATTAGCCCAGTCGGTCTTAGCCTTATTACGGAAACTTATTAAGTTTGGCGGTGGCCGTTCAATTTTAAACCTTATATAACGGTGGTCCGAATTGGAGTGTTCATCCGAAACCCTCCCCAAATGGATCTCATCAATAAGATTTTCTGAACATATCATTATATATAATACTTCTTCCCTAATTTTGTTAACAAAGGTTGCGGTGTTTCCTATGTTAAGAGTTATGAGGTCATTTGCATTCAAAAATTTTATAAGGGTGTGTCCCTTTTATTGGTGTTAGTACTACCCCAAGCGATATGATGGGAGTTGGCGTCACAACCAGATAATAACTCATTACTTGTGTGTTTGGATTCCCGCACCAGATGTTGTAATTCCGACGTAGGTGGCAATGTCGGCGCATCGAATGCCTGATATATTGACGCCAGGTACATATTTCCATTACCTTGCCTCAGCACCGTTGCGTCCGATGTTTACAACTCTGGAGAGAAAAGAAAACATAAGCTTTTATGGCACAAAATACAAGTCCGTGGACGAGTACCTGTGTTAGCGTAGAAAAGGTTATACTTCACATGGTTTAATCCAGTAACCTTGTTGCTAGTTGTCCATGGTTTCTGGATCACAGCAATATGAACGCTGCCTTTATTTATGATGTCCATCAGAGCGTTGGATGCTGTCTCGTTTCGGTAGAGGTTTATCTGGATGACCTCAATCATTGTCTTAGTTTCGAGGACGTACTCCGCTACCCTCGTATAGACCAAATCTTCGAAGTTACTCTTTTGGTCTTCGGGGATTCAGCCAGATGCACTACTGCTATTAATTATGGCATAGCATAGATCATCTCGAAAATGTTGTTCAGCTATATTTGAATAAGATGTTGGCTTCTTGCCCTTCTTTATGGTCAATTGATTTTTCCGTGTCTGTAGAGTCTTTTTGTTTGAAGCATCATCCTTAACGGATGATTTGGTTGACTTGACCTGCGTTCCTGGATCAACTTTACCGCCCACGATCGAAGGACCCCTAGAGACTTCCTTTTGTGTGTTACGTTGGGCTTCTCCGAATTACTGGAAGACGGCGAGTCCTTTCCCTTCGGGAGACCTGACTCTTTTAGCGGCCTCCATGTTTGTTTTGGAGGTAGAATTGTCAGGTTCATCCCGTAATAGGTTCTGTCGGTTCAACTTATTCCGTATCCTTCTTTGTGCCAGCAACAATAGTGATATTGTTTTCATTTGATGATTCAGAGTCTGAGTCCCCACTGCATGGAGCAAAATCGCATTTTTTGATGTTTGAATCGAAATAAAATATTTTTGAAACACAAATTTTTAAATATTATATATTTCTTAGCAAATAAATTTTATTTGAAAATCAATAAAATATATTTGGAACGCATATATTAATATATTACAACAAATTATATTTGCAAACTAAATTTCTAAAACTTATGCTGACTTTTTCGAATTTCAGTTTTATTTTTTCCTTGGTTTCGAATTGTACCTCCCAATTATTATTATTATTAGTTATACGCATTAACTTCTGTTTTAAATCAATCATTTCAAATTTCTGAGTATTCCAAGTCACCATTAGTTGTGAGTGAATCGACGCTTTTCGCCGGCACTGGGTTTTCCCTCCCCTGCGCCCTAATCTCCTTCGTCTTTTTTGGTTTAATCATAAATTGGTTGCGGGAGACATCCGATAGCCAGTATTAGCCCGTAATAGATACGTCGATATAGGCCTTCCAGACTGAGCTCAGAAATTTCAGTCCAGAGACCTATGCATCCAATTCAACCTACGCTTTAAAAACAACAAACCACGTGGTTTCGTAGTAGGTAGGTGAATAGATATTGCGTAATAGGTTACAAACTATCCGCTCTGTGGCGACACATGTACATTCTGTGAAAATTTCAAGAAGATCTGTCCCGCCTATACGGCACAAACAAACCAACAAACACACATTATTCTTTATTATACCCTACACCACACTGTGGTACAGGGTATTATAAGTTTATTTCACGGCAGATGTTTGTAACACCTGAAAATAACACAGCAAGACCCACCTTAAAGTATACCGATCGACTCAGAATCACTAGCTGAGTCGATTCAATGTCCGTCCGTCCGTCTGTCCATGTAAAGTTGTTCGTCGACTACAGGTCGCAATTTCACTCCGATCGTTCTGAAATTTTGCAGTTTAGAGTATTTCGCAGCTTTTAAGATCGCTATTGAATTTGGTTGAAATTGGTTCAGATTTAGATATAGCTCCCATATATATGTTTCGTCCGATTTTGCTCTTTAGTCCTGTAGAAGCTGTATTTTACATCCAATCATTTTGAAATTTAGAATGGTAGAGTTTCTTGATCCATGAACCAACACTACCGAATTTGAAGAAAATCGGTTAAGATTTAGCTATAGCTCCAATATATATGTTTCGTCCGATTTGGCCCTTTAGTCCTATAAAAGCTGTATTTTACATCCAATCGTTTTGAAATTTAGAATGGTAGAGTTTCTTGATCCATGAACCAACATTGCCGAATTTGAAGAAAATCGGTTAAGATTTAGCTATAGCTCCCATATATATGTTTCGTCCGATTTGGCCCTTTAGTTCTATAGAAGCTGTATTTTACATCCAATCGTTTTGAAATTTAGAATAAACAATTTATACATGAACTACAAAATTTATAGTTCAGAGTTATTCAATATTACGAGAGTGTGTAGGGTATTATATAGTCAGCCCCGCCCGACTTCAGCCTTTCCTTACTGGTTATATATGGGGCAAAATTCCTCAAGTGTCCCAGGTAAAAAATAAAAGTTGTCCGATTTGGCTGAAATTTTACTCGTTTATTGTCCATGTATAGAAACTCGGAGAATGCTAATATTGGGTCAATCGATCAGCGATTGACTAAGTTATTGGACATTCAATTCGGAAAAAAGCAAAATTTTTTGTCAAAATTGAAATTTTCAAACGCGTTTTTCAAATACAAATGAAGATTTTAGAGCAATGCGTCAAATGACGTTCTGAAGGGATTTTTGGCGGACTCTCTTGCAGATAAACATCTAATGTTGTAAAGTTGCATTTTCGACCATTTTTTTTGCATTATAAAAATATATCGCAATATAAAAAATATATCACGAAATTTTTTTTCTGCAATATTTTTACAAGTATCTTTGACATGTTTGTTAGCTCATATCAAATTTGTGGAATGTACTTTTTCCGCAACAAAAAGATACGTTTTTTTTTTTAACAAAAGTTAGTTCGAAGAAATAACAAAATTCTACAAAATCAGAAAATCATTTACATATATTTCGATAAACTTTGTCACTGTACGGCATATCAGACCTTGTTTTTCTTGTCAAACCAAGTTTTAATTGAGTGGACTGAAGGAAAAAAGTGTCGTAATCCAGCCAGCAAAAAGAATGGTGATTAAATTTTGTCAGAGGTAAAGAAAAAGTATAAGAATTCAGAGGATAAAAAAATCAATTACTAACCCTTGCATCACAAACTTGGGGACGCGACCGTATTATGAATGAATTCGGCGCTTCTGAACGGGAGAGAAAGAACTTCAAAGAAATTGTGTTCTGAACAAGGAATTTTAGCAATCCCAAAGCCGAAATGCGGTAGAAAATTGCCTTATAAAACTGAAGAGTTAGTTAAACATTTTTTCGAATTGGATGAAAACAGCCGTTTAAAGCCCTGGAAAAAAGATTATATTTCGGTAAATAAATGAAGGAGGACGTGAACAGGTGCGAAAAAGATTGCTATTATGTAACCTACAGGAATTATATTCACTCTTCAAAACAAGGTACTCCGTCTATATAAGTTTATCGAAATTTGCCCAGTTGAGACCTGCTCATTGCGTACTTGCACAAAGTAGCGAAACACATACCATGAGTGTGTGCACTTATCATGAAAATGTGAAACTTAAGTTAAGCATGTTGTATACGTTTAACAAAAAATATAATATAAATGGTTCAATAATATATTCGCAATTTTAAAAGTTTGATTGAAAAAATCATCTGTACTGACCCAGTAAACGAATGTTATTTTAGAGATTGCAAATCTTGCCCAAGTATTTCGGTTTAAAGATACGAAATAATGAACGCCTTAAAAAACTAGACATAAAAAAAGTTGCATTTGGAATCTGAACGTTTTGCTGAACATTTATGTGAAAAGCTTTCCGCACATGGAAAAGGAGCGTGTGATGGTGTTGGTGCCAACATAAAACGAAACGCTGCAAGATATAGTCTACAATGTCCAATAGAATCGCGTATTTTAAATGCTTCGTCGTTATTTTATAGCACAAAGGAAGATCTCAATATTCCTACATAAAAGATACCAATATCAGAGAACGGTACCTACCACAACAGTATCACACAGTCATTCCAACTGCAGATGGAAGATTAGAAATCAAACGTTTTTCAAAATATGAGAAATCTAATCTTCCCTACTTGTAGGAAAAGTTTTTAAATTTATGTATAAATATATATGTATGTATATATTTTATTAAATTTATTAATTGAAACTGTTAGCATTGACTGTAATTTTTCGAACTAATTTTGTAAAAAAAATCATATCTTTTTGTTGCGGAAAAAGTACATTCCACAAATTTGATATGAACTAACAAACATGTCAAAGATTCTTTTAAAAATATTGCAGAAAAAAAAATTCGTGATATATTTTTGATATTGCGAAATATTTTTTTTAATGCAAAAAAATTGGTCGAAAATGTAACTTTACGACAATAGTTGTTTATCTGCAAGAGAGTCCATGAAATATCCCTACAGAACGTCATTTGACGCTTTGCTCTTAAATCTTCATTTAATGTGAAATACGCGTTTGAAAATTTCAGTTTTGACAAAAATTTTTGCTTTTTTCCGAATTGAATGTCCAATAACTTTGTCAATCGCTGATCGATTGACCCAATATTAGCATTCTCCGAGTTTCTATGCTTGGAGAATAAACGAGTAAAATTTCAGCCAAATCGGACAACTTTTATTTGTTACCTGGGACACTTGAGGAATTTTGCCCCATATATAGATTTGTGTGTGCCAAATATAATATAGGGATGGTCACACTGTTCTATCCTAACTAAGGCTGTCTTAGAATTTGAAGAAAATCGGTTAAGATTTAGCTATAGCTCCAATATATATGTTTCGTCCGATTTGGCCCTTTAGTCCTATAAAAGCTGTATTTTACATCCAATCGTTTTGAAATTTAGAATGGTAGAGTTTCTTGATCCATGAACCAACATTGCCGAATTTGAAGAAAATCGGTTAAGATTTAGCTATAGCTCCCATATATATGTTTCGTCCGATTTGGCCCTTTAGTTCTATAGAAGCTGTATTTTACATCCAATCGTTTTGAAATTTAGAATAAACAATTTATACATGAACTACAAAATTTATAGTTCAGAGTTATTCAATATTACGAGAGTGTGTAGGGTATTATATAGTCAGCCCCGCCCGACTTCAGCCTTTCCTTACTGGTTATATATGGGGCAAAATTCCTCAAGTGTCCCAGGTAAAAAATAAAAGTTGTCCGATTTGGCTGAAATTTTACTCGTTTATTGTCCATGTATAGAAACTCGGAGAATGCTAATATTGGGTCAATCGATCAGCGATTGACTAAGTTATTGGACATTCAATTCGGAAAAAAGCAAAATTTTTTGTCAAAATTGAAATTTTCAAACGCGTTTTTCAAATACAAATGAAGATTTTAGAGCAATGCGTCAAATGACGTTCTGAAGGGATTTTTGGCGGACTCTCTTGCAGATAAACATCTAATGTTGTAAAGTTGCATTTTCGACCATTTTTTTTGCATTAAAAAAATATTTCGCAATATAAAAAATATATCACGAAATTTTTTTTCTGCAATATTTTTACAAGTATCTTTGACATGTTTGTTAGCTCATATCAAATTTGTGGAATGTACTTTTTCCGCAACAAAAAGATACGTTTTTTTTTTAACAAAAGTTAGTTCGAAGAAATAACAAAATTCTACAAAATCAGAAAATCATTTACATATATTTCGATAAACTTTGTCACTGTACGGCATATCAGACCTTGTTTTTCTTGTCAAACCAAGTTTTAATTGAGTGGACTGAAGGAAAAAAGTGTCGTAATCCAGCCAGCAAAAAGAATGGTGATTAAATTTTGTCAGAGGTAAAGAAAAAGTATAAGAATTCAGAGGATAAAAAAATCAATTACTAACCCTTGCATCACAAACTTGGGGACGCGACCGTATTATGAATGAATTCGGCGCTTCTGAACGGGAGAGAAAGAACTTCAAAGAAATTGTGTTCTGAACAAGGAATTTTAGCAATCCCAAAGCCGAAATGCGGTAGAAAATTGCCTTATAAAACTGAAGAGTTAGTTAAACATTTTTTCGAATTGGATGAAAACAGCCGTTTAAAGCCCTGGAAAAAAGATTATATTTCGGTAAATAAATGAAGGAGGACGTGAACAGGTGCGAAAAAGATTGCTATTATGTAACCTACAGGAATTATATTCACTCTTCAAAACAAGGTACTCCGTCTATATAAGTTTATCGAAATTTGCCCAGTTGAGACCTGCTCATTGCGTACTTGCACAAAGTAGCGAAACACATACCATGAGTGTGTGCACTTATCATGAAAATGTGAAACTTAAGTTAAGCATGTTGTATACGTTTAACAAAAAATATAATATAAATGGTTCAATAATATATTCGCAATTTTAAAAGTTTGATTGAAAAAATCATCTGTACTGACCCAGTAAACGAATGTTATTTTAGAGATTGCAAATCTTGCCCAAGTATTTCGGTTTAAAGATACGAAATAATGAACGCCTTAAAAAACTAGACATAAAAAAAGTTGCATTTGGAATCTGAACGTTTTGCTGAACATTTATGTGAAAAGCTTTCCGCACATGGAAAAGGAGCGTGTGATGGTGTTGGTGCCAACATAAAACGAAACGCTGCAAGATATAGTCTACAATGTCCAATAGAATCGCGTATTTTAAATGCTTCGTCGTTATTTTATAGCACAAAGGAAGATCTCAATATTCCTACATAAAAGATACCAATATCCGAGAACGGTACCTACCACAACAGTATCACACAGTCATTCCAACTGCAGATGGAAGATTAGAAATCAAACGTTTTTCAAAATATGAGAAATCTAATCTTCCCTACTTGTAGGAAAAGTTTTTAAATTTATGTATAAATATATATGTATGTATATATTTTATTAAATTTATTAATTGAAACTGTTAGCATTGACTGTAATTTTTCGAACTAATTTTGTAAAAAAAATCATATCTTTTTGTTGCGGAAAAAGTACATTCCACAAATTTGATATGAACTAACAAACATGTCAAAGATTCTTTTAAAAATATTGCAGAAAAAAAAAATTCGTGATATATTTTTGATATTGCGAAATATTTTTTTTAATGCAAAAAAATTGGTCGAAAATGTAACTTTACGACAATAGTTGTTTATCTGCAAGAGAGTCCATGAAATATCCCTACAGAACGTCATTTGACGCTTTGCTCTTAAATCTTCATTTAATGTGAAATACGCGTTTGAAAATTTCAGTTTTGACAAAAATTTTTGCTTTTTTCCGAATTGAATGTCCAATAACTTTGTCAATCGCTGATCGATTGACCCAATATTAGCATTCTCCGAGTTTCTATGCTTGGAGAATAAACGAGTAAAATTTCAGCCAAATCGGACAACTTTTATTTGTTACCTGGGACACTTGAGGAATTTTGCCCCATATATAGATTTGTGTGTGCCAAATATAATATAGGGATGGTCACACTGTTCTATCCTAACTAAGGCTGTCTTAGGGGGATGGAGTTCTATCATAACTAGGGCCACCTTGGGGAGGATGGAGCAGTGTGTTCACCGCCTTAGGCAATCTCGCATACAAAGAAAAAACAATGGAAGTAAAAGTCGAGAAAAGCAAGAATAAAGTTACCGTGCAGGAAGTAGTGAGCCAAACAATATAATCAATTCTCCTACTGGTGTGCCTGCCTTGGCGCATTTAGTCGTAGTTAATATAACAAGCGCAATCAATCCTCCTACAGGTGTGCGTGCCTTGGCGCATATAGTCGCAGTTAATGCATCAAACGCACATCTAGCCATGGGAAAACAGGGAGAAGGAAAAGGAGGACACACGGGAGAGTATCAACTGAACCAGCCTTCAAGTATAGGTAGAGAATCCGATTCCGACTCAAATGAATACGTTAACATTACTGTCTTAGCTAACTCCAAAGTTACCGAGGTCAGCAAGATAGTAGAAGAAGTCAACGCATGTACGGCACAGCTCACGACAAAAATGAAAAAGCTATCAGGGGCACAACGAGAAAAATTGAAGTAGATGGACCAGGACAGCAAACAGGCCAAGGTGCAGGATGCTCAGGATGCACAGGAGCTATCTGAAACTCCTTCCATCTCCTCGGAAGCAGGAAAGAGGGTCAGATCTCCCGAAGAGCTGAACACTGCGAAACCACTGAAGAAGAAAAAGAGCTCCCCGCTTTCAAGTAAATTGGAGAGAACAAGTCAAGCCCCTCACAAAGGAGACTCTAGTGTGTATCCTGGTGGAAAGGGCGACAATAAAGTCGATCCAACTACAAAGAAAGCGATCGCAATCACGGAATCCTCCGATAATGTTGGGGCATCCAAAAGATATCCCGGTCAACACGGAAAAGGAAGTTGCTTGATGAAAAAGGTAAGAAGCCACCATCTTATACCAAAGTAGCGAGGAAGCAATACAGAGACGAGCAATGATTGAAGTCATCCAGATAAACCTTCATCGGAACGAGACGGCAAACAACGCTTTGCTGGGATTAATAAATAAAGGTAAAACTCATATTGTTTTAATTCAAGTACCACGAACGATTCGCAACAAGGTTATTGGATTAAACCACGTCAATTACCAATTGTTTTATGCGAATACGGGATCTAGACCAAGGACCTGTATTATATGTCACAAAAATGTATGTTTTCTTTTCCCCCAGACTTGTCAACATCGTATGCTACAGTATTGAAGCAAGGGAATGGCAGTGTATACCTATCATTAGTATATCTACCTTACGGTTAACCGACATTACCACCCACGTCGGAACTACAACGCCTGGTGAGGAAAGTCAAGCAAACAGGTAACAAAGTACTAGTAAGTTGAAATGCTGCAGGAATGGAGGGCCTCCAAAGAACATTATTTTTCTGATCATCGTTACATAAGGTTTGCTGCCACCGCAAAACCCAATAAATTTCCGAAATAAGGCTAAAACCAAACGGACAAAATTCCGGATGTTAATTAGAGAAAGACTAGTGCATGAGGAGTGTGAGTGTCTAGGTGTTGGCGACATAGACAATAATGTTGATAATATTAGGAATATACTAGTGAGGTCATTCAAAGATAGCTGTCCGCTTCAAGTAAGGAAATCAGCCCAAGATAAACCATGGATGACCGGGAGATTCGCAACATTGGGAAAGAGGTTTGCAGACTTTACAATAGGGCACGCCGTAAAAAATCGCCAGTATACTGGGACGATTACCATAGAAGACTCAGAGAATACACCAAATTCACAAGAACAGCAAAACGAAACTCCTGGAAGCAGTTATGCGAACAGGTCGATAGCATTATCGATGTTTTTAAAATAAAAATGTTCCTTTCAAAAACCCATACCCAGGCCGAAACAATGGTAGACGATATGGGCAGAAGAGTAGAATTAACTGAAGGAATGGTAAGGCTTCTAATGAACACCAATTTTCCACAAGGTACGACGGGACATACAGAGATACCGGACTACACATGGTAGAATCTTTACGGCACTTTAAAAATTAAGGGATATGTCGATAGTACAGAGTTCCTAAAATAACTTTCTAAGGACTAGTCCATGAAACAAACAATTAGAGCGCACAACAGGCCGAAAACAGGATTATGTGTATGTCCAAGGACATGAGGCGGAGCAATCTGCCTCCTCTTCTCAACCTAACCTAACCGTACGCGTGATAATTGGATTTTGTAGTAACATAGCTCGGAGATAAAATATTATTATACCCTCACTTTAGTGTAACGATGCTATTTATCATTTGATACGGACCAAAAGTGTAAAACATCGAAGGAGTGACTCAAGACCCCATGTACGTTCGGCGGAAATCCGTTTTAGCACATTTTAAGTAATTTCAGCTATGTCCGTCCGTCTGTCTGGCTGGAGCACACGATAACTCTTGAAAGGTGTAACAGATTGACTTAAAATTTGGTATGTGATAATATTTTGTTCTATCTTACGCTAAGATTCGAAGATATTTCTCCACTCTTTCTAGTACCTCCTTCACAAAGGGTTACAATTGAGTGAAATATTGATTCTCTAATAACGTATATACTATTTCTCCGAATCTTCTGTAATTCCACACATAGTAATAATTCATCTGTCTGCCCTTTTGTACAAACAATTAAGTGCTAATAACTTTAAGATCAAGGCATATAAATACTAAATATAATTGTGTTCAGTGTAATGCTTTTATAGAACCCACAGTTCGACCAAAAATAGGCATTGTTGCATTGCCCCTTTTGGAACCTCCCACACAAAATCGAAAAATCATACCAAAATTGAATAGCTCATAATGTAAATACCAGTGCACAATAACGCTTAAAATACGGTACAGTGCAATGTCTTTGAACTATCTACTGTTCAGCGAAAAATAGGAGTATTCGCCCAGCCATTTATTCGTTCATACATATTGTTAATGAAATTTGTTTCTGCGTTTTCCCATCTTCCAGCTATTGTTCCATATTACATTACTCATAATGTGAGGGTCGCTTTATCCGACTTACATTTTCTTGTTTTCTCGAAGGTTGTTCATCGCGGAGTGGTTGTCGCTAAAAATTGTATGTCAATCTGTTTGTCAGAAAACGTAGATTGCAACAACTTATATATAAATTTAGAACACTCACTATAATATTATTTTTTAAAAAATTGTCGGTTTTCGTCAGATTTAAATATTATAAAAAATTCGCAATTTAATAATATTCCAAAAGTCGCGTACTTTATAAAACGACTTACTGATGCTCATATTTATTAGAAATTATGTTGTGATTCTAAATTTCCGCTATTCAAAGCAATTAAGATATCTTTTTGTTTAAAAATGTTTTGTTTAAAAATGTTTTTTCTTCACGAAAGGAAGAAAATTCAGATTTGATCTCTTCATTGTTGAGTTGAGGGGATGATTTTGAACAAAACCTCATTAGCCGTTTTTTGCATCAGTCTAGGTCATCTTTCGATTTCATGATATGAACCATTTTTACTATGGACGATAAAATATATGTGCTTAAATTTCAACATAATCCGATATTTTACTCTCTAGAGATTCAAAAAGTCTAATCGGAGGGGACCTTTTTATGGGGGCTATATCAAAACATGGACCGATATGCTCCATTTTAACTAGGGGATATTTGATGCTACATCTATGTTTGAATGTATATGTTGTTTTGTGGGTTTGTTTGTCTGTTCCGTATAGAAGTCGAAACGGCTGGACCGATCTCTTGAAATTTTCACAAAATGTAGGGATTGGTGGAAATTGGGTACTTGAATTTTTGATATATCAAGTGGGCGTAGACCCGGCCATATGAGACAAGTTTTGATATTAAGAAAATTTTTTTAGCTAGAGTGCTGAAATTTAGTGTGTATGCTTTTAGTTGCAGTTTATATGATTGCTCCAAAAATGAGCGGGATCGGACCAATTGGCGTTGCCCCGCCCATATAAGCCATATTTTGAAATTGAGATATCTTGCACAATTTGTTAGCGAGAGTGCTAAAGTTTTGTGAATATTTATCTTTCCATTTTCAGTAAGCAGTACAATGCACATTGGTCCCAAATACAACATTCTTAGGCCAAAAGTCGTAAATGTGAATTTAACCGCTTCTTTTGAGTTTGTAACAAAATTAAATAAATATTTGGTGGGTTTTTAATGCATCTTTATTACACCCTACACCACACAGTGGTACGGGGTATTATATGTTGGTTTCATGTCAGATACCTAGAAATACTACAGCTAGACCCACCTTAAAGTATACCGATAGACTCATAATCACTAGCTGATTAGATTTAACCATGTACGAGTATGTCTGCCCGTCCATCTAAAGTTGTCCGTTGAGTACAGGTCGTAATTTCAATCCGATCGTGCTGAAATGTATATATTTTTCGTCCGATTTGACATTTTAGCCCTATAGAATCTATATTATACATCCAATAGAAATTTAGCATGGTGATGATCCATAGACCAAAATTGCTCAATTTGAAGAAAATCGGTTACGATTTAGATATGGCTCTCATGTATTTGATTCGTTCGATTTGATTGATTCGTTTGTGTAAACAAATTTTAGTGGAAGTATACATTGGATATTTCATTGTTATCCAATCTTACTATAATGCGATAAAATATTAAGTATTAGTAGATAATGGTACACATACTTCTTCCAACACTTTTTTGTATGACGGGAAAAAATGAAGAGTTGCGTACCTTGTTTTTGACAGATTATTTTCCACTATAAATGCTAAAGCATCTTCCACTGGCTTTGAAAGGGGTGTATTTTCATCCTGCCAAATAATCTTCTGATTTTCGCCGAAGCGGTTGGACTGTTAATGATATACTTTAAGACTAATACTTACCAATTATTCCAAATTATTTTCGCAATGACCTTTATCGCATTGTAAGGGAGGTGTAGGGTATTATATAGTCGGCCCCGCCCGACTTTCTGCCTTTCCTTACTGGTTTTAAATTCAATAATTTATTAATTTAATAGACATGAATATAAAACTAAAAGAAATTACTCTGAAAATTATTATAAAACTAACCAAGGTGATAATATAATGTAAATATGAATTTAAGAAAGTATCTGAATTAATATTATTTTTGTTATTTAAAGATTAAAAGATGACATCCATAAGACATTAAGTTTGAATGAAGTGTAAAAAAAACAGGTTCACTTAAAGTTACATACGTTAAAATGTAAAATAAAACAATATTTTAATTATAGTGGTATAAAATGTGGGTTGAAGTGTGGTTAAGTTAAATTTATATATGTTAAAATGTAGAATATAGCACTATCTATATATATAAAATTGTTGCGTGACTGACTTAATGACTGACTGATCATCGCCCAGGCCAAACGGCTGAAGCTAGAATCATGAAATTTTGTGGGAGGGTAGCTCTTGGGATGTAGTCGAGCAATAAGACGGGATTTTTCAAAAGGGATAAATATGATACCACCGCCAAATCAAAACGGAATGAGTTAGAATCGTGAAATTTGGTCTGAGGGTAGCCCTTTTGAGGTAGACACAGAAACTGACTGGATTTTTTTAAAATCCGAACATTTAAGTGCACAGTGGGGTTAAAAATGGATAAATGTGGTACAACAGCCAAATCTAAATGGAAAGAGCTACAATCGTGAAATTTGCTGTTAGAGTAGCTCTTGGGAGGTAAACTAGAACAAGGAGCTTTTTTCGAAAATTTTAGGGGCACAGTGGGACAGAAAGGGATAAATATGGTACCACCGCCAACTTTAACGCCTAGAATTAGAATGGTGAAAATTGAAGCGTGGTTGTCCTTAGGACAACGGATCGGGGTAGTCAGCTTTTTTTTCTAATCGTACTTTTCTGGGCACAGTGGGGCAAAAAGTGTAAAATAGGGTATAGTGGTTTAAAAATGTTAGATATAGTCTAATGGTTCTAGGGTAGCTTTTGTAACATAAACTAGAGATCGGAAGTGATTTTTGGAAATTCTAACTTTAAGTAATTACGGTCCATTTGGGGCAAAAATGAATTTTCAAAATTGGAACTTAAACTTGAGATGTGAAGAGCACAGTGGGTCAACAACATTAAATAATGTATAGTGGGCAAAAATGATACAGTGGATAACATGTGATTAAATTTGGTACAGTGGGCGTTAAGGGTTAAGTATGATAGAGTGGGGAAAAATATGATACAGTTAGACAAAAAGGGTTAGATACGGCACAGTGGGGCAAAAAGGGTTAAATATGGTGAAGTGAAGCAAACTGGATTAAGTATGGTACAGTGGGGCAAAATGGGTTAAGTATGGTACAGTGGGGCAAAAAAGATTAACTATGGAAGAGTGGGGCAAAAATGTATTAACTATGATACTGTGGGGCTAAAAGGATTAAATATGGTACAGTGTGACAAAAAGTTAAATATGGTAATGTGGGTCAAAAAGGGTGGTTAAGTATGGTAGAGTGGTGAGATTTTTAAATATGGTACAGTGAGACAAAACGGTTAAATATGGTGCAGTGAGACAAAAAGGGTTAAATATGACACAGTGGGGCAAAAAGGGTTACTATGGTACAGTGGGGCAAAAATAGTTAAATATTGAAAAGTGAGACAAACTGGATTAAACATGGTACAGTGGGGCAAAAAGGGTTAACTATGGACGAGTGGGGCAACAATATATTTACAACGATACAGTTGGGGAAAAATGATTAAATATGGTACAGTGTGACAAAAATGGTGAACTATGGTACAATGGGTCAAAAAGGGGTTAAGTATGGTAGAGTGGTGACAATTTTTAAATACTCACTGCACCAGTGAGACAAAAAGTGTTAAATACGGTACAGTGAGACAAAAAGGGTTAAATATGGCACAGTGGGACAAAAAGGGCCAACTATGGTACAGTGGGGCAAAAATAGTTAAATATGGTAAAATGGGACAAAATGGATCAAATATGGTACAGTGGGACAAAAATGTATTAACTGTGATACAGTGGGGGCAAAAAGCATTAAAAAATTTCCTGATTTCAAGTAAAAATGTACCTGATTTTAGTGAAAATTTAACTAGATTTTTTCCAAATTTCATGTAAATTTTTACTTAAACTGAGTTAATTTTTCCTTAATATGAGTTCAATTGAACTAGATATAAAGGAATATTTACTAAATTCAAGTTAGAATTAACTAAAACTAAGTTCAAAACATTTGCTAATATTAAGGACAAATGTGAACTTGATTTGGGAAAAAATTGCTTTAGCGCCATGTGAAGTTTAATTTTCCTGAACTTTAGTTCATTTTAACTTATCTTTGGGTTCATTTTTTTCTGAGTGTATAAGGGTTAAATATGGTACCGTGGGGAAAATGGATAAAAATGGTACAGTAGGACAAAAATGGTTAAATATGGTACTGTATGACAAAAAGGTGTTAAATATGATTCAGTGGGCAAAAAACGTTACATTTAGTACATTGGGCTAAAACATGGAACATAAATATGAGATAAGAAGTCCTTTCTTCAAATGTTATGATTTTAGTTAAAGTTTAAAATTATGGTGCATAGTGCCTAAAAGGTGTTAAATAGGGTTGACTGTAGCAAAAAGGGTTAAATATGGTACAGTGAAGTAAAAAGGGTTAAAAATCTTACAGAGGGGTAAAAAAGTGTTAAATACGGTAAAGTGTGACAAAATGATTAAATGTGGTAAGTGGGAAAAAATGTTAAGTTAAGGAGTACAGTGATTCATGGCCAGAGTGCGACAAAAAAAGCTAAATAAGGCACGGTATGGTAAAAAGTTAAACGTGTCACAGATATGGGATGCGAATATGGCTCTTGAATATAAACTATGATTTTCTCTAAATGCACACTTTTACTGGTACTGTTGGGGTAAAAACGATTGAATGTTGTATAGTGGTGCAAAAATGTTTAATTATGACACATTGGGTTAAGTGTGGTACAATGGAGAGAAAATGATTCAATATGATCCCAATCGCAATTGTAAGTCTTGCAACTTAAACTAAGCATTAATTTTACTTTTTTTAAATTAAAACTTTTAAAGACACCATGGGGCAAACATTGTTTTATATTGTACCAGGGTGTGAATGTATCTATTGGAATATAAACTAGGGGAAAAGGTAAAATATAATCCAAATAATAGTTTTTGACATTTAGAGGCACAGAAGGGAAAAGAGATGAATATTGTACCTTGATGCCAGGAACATTAACAAGAAATGAATCGGAGATTTTCGTATGTCATTTTTCCCCATATGGAATAGTCATTTGTTTTTACATATTCTACAGCACCCTAAATAGAAAATAAATAAATGATGGGGGCTGCGATGCGCACCGGGTTAAGCTAGTTTTAAATATTGTTGTATAAAATGCGGGTTGATGTATGGTTGTTAAATAGCTCATACAAAATGATATATAGAAAATTCAAAACAAATGTTATAAAACTCACAACTTAAAATCCCTCGTAAACTGGTACATTTTCCGACGATTTAAAAATATTGTTGCAGATCAGTTTGTATAGCTCGGATATAAAGTATGTTAGTGTTTAGGTGTAATGTAGAGATTAAAAATTAAGGTGATTTGTAAATTATAATTAAACTATTGGAATTGGAATATCCTGTAACATCGTCTATCTTGAATCAGGAACAATTTAACCTATATGAGGTTTATCCTAATACTGGTGTCTCTTTAAATATTGGTTCAGGCAAAATGTCTTGAATAGAATATCTTCTTCTCGGTTTTGTATAGTGTTTTGATTGAATAATTTTGAATTTCCAATTGAAATATTTATCACTATATTACCGCCATGGTCCTCTGCCTTACGAATTCAATAATCAATAATCGAGAGTTATTAAGGATCACTGCAGCTTCGAATATTCAAGGCAGCGAAAATTAAAAAAAAAAGATTTGCGTCTTTTATGACCTCTTCGTCAATGCAAGGATTACAGGTCAGGAAGATATCACAATTTAAATATCCTTTCTTTCAGCGAATATAAAATTGTATTTCTTTATTTGACGAACGGTAAAATAAATTTTGTACGCTTTTGTGTACGCTTCAAAATCTCAATCTCAATTTTTCTTTTCCAAGAAAAATGTATTCGTTCGTTCCTTTCAAATCGAATTTTCAAACATACTCAAAAGCAAACTAGTTAAACAAATGGTATTCTGCTGTGCGAATTTTCAAAGAAAAGTCACACGTTGCTTCTTCTACTACTTCCCTGAAGAGAGCTGTTGGAATTGCAGCTTCATAAGGAAAGTAACTGGAGACCACCCAGTATATGCGATTACCAATCTCCAGACTGAGGCAAATAACTTGACAAAAAAGAGCGAGCAGTCGCTTAATGTACTGCTCGATATACATTTCCCTTGGAACTCACCAACAAAACCCGAAGATCAGCAGAACCAACAAGAATGCAAGTGAACTGCGAGCGTCGCTAGCTTGATGACTGAGAGATCCAGAATATAATGGACAATTAACAGCTTTTAGCCCTTCAAGTCACCAGGAACAGACGACTTCACTCCAGCAGAAAATGTTAAAGTACATTATCCCCTGGCTGGAGAAGATTTATGTAGGCTGTATCAGGCTTTCATACATCCCGAATCGATGGAGGTATACCAAAGTTGTATTCATACCCAAAGCGGGAAAGATATCGCACACTAGGCCAATAGACTTCAGACCAATTAGCCTATCCTCCTTCCTATTGAAAGATCTGGAAAGACTTTTAGATTATTTTATTAGAGAAAACCTGGATACAAAACTATTGTCGGGGAACCAACATGTTTACAATAAGGGAAAGTCTACAGAATCAACCTGCACGAACTTGTAAGCGCTATCGAATCGTCCCCACATTTCAAGGAATTTACCATGTTGGCATTTCTCGACATCGAAAGAGATTTTAACAACATCTATTTGTATGGGTGCTACCAAAAGCATTTTCTCATTGTTTAAATGACTTAAAATGGCCAAAATTGGATCTCCGTCATAAACTCTTGGGGTCTATTACGTCACTTATTCCATGTGTTGCACATTTAACGAGCAGCAACTGATATATACCCTCGTTCACAATAGTGGGCTTATAAGAAAATGATTTTGTTGAAATTCTGTTACTTCTACCAAAACGGATACAATTTCTACATTTATCCATTAATTTTTTCAAATATACATTGTTTTCTTCGTTAGGGTGCTAACTTTCAAAAAACGGAACAAACTTTTTTTTGCGATTTTTTTTTCTATTTTTTATGATTTTTTTCGTGCTACCAAAAACGTTGTTTCAACGACAATTACTTAACTTTTGTTTCTACGTGAAATTGTTATTATGTAGTCATCATTTTAGACACTCCTGTTTTCTGGTAGTCTGTGAGCTATATCAAGACGGAGTTCCTTAAAGTGTACGGGTACTCCGAAGCCAACTTTATCATAAAGCTTCGAACCATCTGTGTAGAAGTGGTTATGGTTTCTGTTCGGTTATATTTTGATAGCCTCATGTGGTGGTAGTTCTCTGAATATTCGATAATGGGTTGGTAATTGATCGTTTATCAATTGCCGTCCGACACATCACAAGTCCATACAAGAGTATTGGGCGAACTACTGATATACATATTCTATGACGATTTTAGGAGAGGCCTCAACGCGACCCTACAGCTTTCCTGCAGGAATATAAGGCGACGTCGGCTTTCCTTACACGTTCCAGTACATTAAGTCTGAACGAAAATTTCTAGAATTATTCCTGAATATTTTGCACTTTCAGAAAAGACCACCTCTGTTCTATTTATCCAAGGAGGATCCACATGTGGAACCTTATTCTTCCTAGTAAAGAGAACCAATCCTGTCTTGCTTGGCTTAACGTTCAAACCGCTGCTTCTGTCCCTTCTGGTCAATTTTTCCAGAACTACCTTAATAATGTATGTGCAGAATTTGCCAGTTACAGCGATTGCCACGTCTTCCCCATACGCCGCTTCTTTGCAGCCACAACATTCTATAGCTAACAGGATTCAAAATGTACAGACCGATACACTTATCCAGTTCTTAGACGAGATTCAGGTTGACCGGGCGCTGAAAAACTGGATCAACTATATGCTAAGGAATAGGTGGATTATTTGTGGGTCATATGACGTAAAAATTAGAGACAAGATAAATCGTGGTATACCTCAGGGGGCAAACCCTTTTCTTAAAAAATGTCATTTTCATTTTGTAACACCTGAAAATAACACAGCTAGACCCACCTTAAAGTATACCGATCGACTCAGAATCACTAGCTGAGTCGATTTAACCATGTCTGTCCGTCCGTCCGTCCATGTAAAGTTGTTCGTCGACTACAGGTCGCAATTTCATTTTGAAATTTAGAATGGTAGAGTTTCTTGATCCATGGACTAACATTGCCGAATTTGAAGAAAATCGGTTAAGATTTAGCTATAGCTCCCATATATATTTTTCACCCGATTTGGCTCCTTAGTCCTGTAGAAGCTGTATTTTACATCCAATCGTTTTTATACCCTACACCACACTGTGGTACAGGGTATTATTTAAGTATAAAATGTCTCAAAAGCAAATTTATGTAAACAATTTATACATGAATTACAAAATATATATTTCAGAGTTATTCAATATTACGAGAATTTCTTACTGGTTTTTCTACTTGATGTGGATACCATTTATACAAGATGCAACAAATGACAACGATGAGGTGGATAATTCTGACAGTTGTTCTGAATATTCTGAAAGTGAATATGAATTCACTTATGTTGAAAATGATTTTGGCTTTAATCCTGATATCCACGATGTAACAAATAAAGTCAGGAAGTACAGCAAAGCATTCAATAAGTCGTCCATGAAGCACAGAACACTTCAAGCATACGTTCAAGAACGGAAAGACAAATAGCTTCGACTTTTTTGCGATGCTAAATCGCGACAGAACAGCCATATACCTCTGATTCGGTTTGATATATAAGTTATTATATTGATGAGTCAAATCATTTAATTTTGGATTTATGTCACACACCGAATCGAAAGGCAAGCAACATTGTATGATGGCTTTGCTTTTTTTTGAAAAGTTTGCAGAAGAAAATTGAGAAGCTGTGTTACTTATACAATGCTTTAATGACTATCGGACTAATACTGACTACATCAACGGTTGTGAGCATTTTCAACTTCAAGTAACTTAAAAAATTAAAAGTTAAAAATAATCATTTAAATTGTATTCTATTTATAAGATATTATTATAAAAAAAAACATTCTAAATGATTTATTATCTTTTTAAGGTAATTTCAGAAATATAATACTTTCTATTTAAAGTAAATCAAAAAATTAAACCGGTAATAAACGAAATAATAATCTATTTTTGTTTACTAATTTTTACTACAAATGATTGTTAGTTGTTTTTTGTTTTACAATAAACATTTAATGACATTTTAATCACTTTCGTGTATTATTTAAAAACCGGCCTAAAAACCGGTTAGCCGGTTTCGATAAAAACTAATAACCGAAAACCGGGTTTTAAAAAAAGTAATATTTCGGTTAAACCGGAAACCGTTTTTTCGAAATAACCGGTTTTTTTGGACACCCTAGTGGACACCACCCAGCAAAATCTTGGTAAGTTCATGTCATTACCACTCGCATTACCAGGTAATGATATCTCATTATCGCCAGCATCACTTTCGGTAAATAAATAACGACTAACAAAATAATGACAACAATAAGTTATTGCTAGTAATCTAAGTTAGAAAATCTTATTTTAAGTTATAAACCTTTCTTTAAATGATTTACGCGTTATGATTGTTTCTTAAATGATTTACGTATACGTTGTAGTTTGTATTCAGTTAAATTATTTAAAGTAAAGTTTATAAATTCAAATTAGATTCTCTAAATTAGATTACTAATAATAACTTATTTAGTTAGTTAGTCGTGATTTATTTACCGAAAGTAATGCCTGCGATATTGAGATATCATTACCTGGTAATGCATCTTGTAACGACATTTACTTACGAAGATTTTGATGGGTTATATCTTTGTACTTGATTATAAGCGATTTGTCTACGAATTGCGAGGTAGGCCAGTGGTTGTGATGCTAAACTACGAAACCATGAGGTCGCGAGTTTAATCCCACCTCCCGGCAAATGAAATGTTTCGTCATATGACGACAACAATCGATAAATGTTCTCTCGCAATTATACGCTCTACCCAATGTTACGCTCTTCCCAATTTTACGCTCTTCTACTTTCTCACCACATTCCACCACTGATTGTGGTGAACAAACAATAGCAACTAGGAAATATCCACTACCACACAAACCACCCACTCGAAATATTATTTCTTTTGTCCACGCTTACTTTTTGAATACTTGTAAGCGTGGAGGTAAGTGGTTATTTTTCAGTTGCTTGTACGCTTGTGTGGAAGCACTTTCCTCCAATGACATGTACACGTAAAAATAATTCGAAGGGAGGCCAAATTATAAGCAGTTACTAGTTTTGAATTTAGCTTACCCGTCAGGTTATTTGGTAATGGGAAATTTTGCTGGGCAATGGACAAGAAGTGCAACGTAATACCTTTGCAAAAAATTCAACGTATGTGCTGTCTAGGCATAAGCGGGGGCATTTAGAACTGCACCAACAAAAACGTTGGAGACTATACTGCACATCCAACCAATAGACATCCGTATAAAGTATGAGGCAGCCCTCACAGCAAGACGTCTACAAGTGATGGGTGAATGGATAAATCGAGACCACAAGTCGTACCATCAGAAGTTTTTAGAATCTCTAGTTGGTCACATTCAAACCCAGATATCTCCGACCGCATTCCTGAAGTGCGGCTTACAGCTACCTGTGATTCAGACAGACGCTCCTGGGAACATGGAACTTTGGCCCATGTGCCAGTGGGAACCAGCTGCTACACGGATGGGTCCAAGCGAGAAGGAAGGACGGGTCTGGGACTTTTTATTGATGAACCAGAAGTCGAACTTCACTTCCGCCTCCCTGGCCATAACACGGTATTTCAAGCAGAAGTTCGAGCAATCACGGAGTGTGTGAACTGGCTCAGTAACACGACAAAGCCTAAATATGCCAACATCTTCACAGATAGCCAAATGGCGATTAAAGCAATAAAGGGTCAAATACAGAACTGTGTTGGACTGTAAAAGAACGATAAATGATTTACTCAGATTTACTTGCTGGGTACCAGGACACAACGGAGTGATTGGAAATGAACGGGTAAACAGCTTGACTTCAAAGGGCAGAGAACTTCGAGTAATAAACTTGGAAAATTGGAAACCTTTCGAAGCCACGAAAAATGAGCTGAAGCACTGGGCAGTGATGGCTCACAAAACTGTGTGGAATAGCGCAACAGTAGGAGAAACTGCAAAGATACTGTGGGGTGACCCAAATGAAAAGAAAACAAGAAGTCTTCTGAAACTAAACAAGATGGATATTAGTAAGATGATGAGTGTTCTAACGGGACACTCAAGCTTACAAGCACATCTTCATCGCATGGGACTAGCAGGAAACGACGAACGCATGGCATGCAGGGAAAACATCGAAACGATTTTCTGTGTCACTGCCCGGCTTTCACACATGCAAGACATTTCTGGTCCGACAAATTACCAGATTACTCATCTCAGAGAATATGACTGGAAGCTACTGGGGCTACAATTCCTTCTCTCTCTCTTTTCTATTATTTTTCCGTGGTTGCTAAATGAGTCATTTACGAAGTAAAGTTTGCCATCATTCCACAAATTAATGGCAACTATCCAAAATTGGAAGTAAAACAATTTATTAGTATGAAAACATCAACAAATTTTCGAAAATTTTGACGTTTTGGCAGTTATCTTAAAGTGACACTTAAGCAAGTGGCAGCTAAACCGAAAATACTGTATTAACCAAATGCTAAGACAGGATCAGGAAAAAACGAAAAAAAATCATTTTTCAAATGCAGACGGAAATGTTATAACGCCATCAAATAGTTAAACATTAATATACTTCATCATTGTTTTTTGTTATTCGATCTGTTATGACTTTTCATTGTTTTTTTAATATCGAGTTCGAGATCGTTGTTTTTTTGTAAAATAGAAAATAGACAGAAAGTAACTGGAACATATGGTCTCAAACCAAAATAAATTCTGACTGAATACCAAAAGCACAGACAAACAATGACAACAGCACATTCAAACACATTAGGTACGATGACGTCGGCATTAGCCGTTGACAAAACTACATTTGTTTTCGTGGCTCGCGATGCGAACCCAAGCAAAAAAACAAAAATATATTGGTACGAGAGTTTTAGTACGTTGACTTAGTTCGGCAAAATACGGGTTTGGTTAGCAGTTCTTGTTAAATTCAATTTACTGCTTCCATAAGTATTTCAGCTGATTTAAGTTAAAGACATACACTATTGCTACTGAATTCTGAAGATGACTGCAGACTGCAGTCAAGTCTACCTATCAAATAAAACTCTCTACCAATTTTTGTATTTGTTTCTATTACTTTTTTGCAACAGACAGAAAGTAACTGGAACATATCGCTCACTCACTACAAGAGTGACATAACTCAAAATTTAAAATTTTTGAGTTCGCCTTACAAAAATCCGAATTTTGCAAATGTCCATAAATTAGTCTCAGCGAAATTTGGTCTATAAGTAAACAACCATATTTCGGATTATTCAAGCGTATTTAAACATCTTATTTCATGTTACTTATCTGGCAATTTTACTTATATTGGCAATTTTCAATTTTGAGTCACTCTTGAAGTGAGTGAGCGATATGGTCTCAAACAAAATAAATTCTGACTGAATAACAAAAGCACAGACCAACAATATATAACAACAACACATAAAAAACATACCTTCTTTGAAAAGGGAGAATAAGAAATGTATTAAGGCTGGCCACTGGTTGGTGGTAGAGTTGGACACTTTAGTTCATTTAAGTGATCGCTCTATTTAGTTCAGTTCAATTGAGTGAACTAGTTCGTTCATTTAGTTCAATAGTTCACTTCAGCTCTTTAGCTCACCGGCTCTTTAGCTTAGCTCACCAACTCACGTTACTTAAACAGGTCGTTAGTTCAGCAGTTGTTTCGTTCAGATCACCATTTCAAATCAGCCGCTATCAAAGGAATCTGATTGGAACATGAATGGAATGAATTGAATATACAAACGCATTTGTATAGGAAGAACCCTACAATCATGATGACATAAAAATGGAAACAACACATAACAGCTGAGAAGAGAGAGCGAAATGACAGGGTTGAACTACTGAGCTGAAATGAACGAGTTGTGTGAACTAGTTCGTACCGTTCAGTAAAGTGACCCGTTCAATTGAACTTGTTCGTTCACGAACTACACAACTCTAGTTGGTGGACGATATTGTTTCGGAAACTTCCAAGCACCTTGGACAAATATTTCGTCTACGGGTAATCGAAAATAGTTCGCGATTCGTTATATTTGCAATTATTCCCTTCATTACCAAATAATGGCATCTCGTTATTCGGCTTATTAATAATGACTTACCAATAACAACAGAAATGAGCGATTTTTTTTTCATTTATTTTTCAACATGTTTTTTTAAATAATACGTGCAGATTTGAATGAAGATACCATAAATATGTACGTATATCGTATAATGTTAGATCGTTGAAGAATTTTTCCCATGTGGGTTTGGGTTCAGATATTCGAATCAGGCATGATGAAATTTTTTGTTTCAAGAAAAATGCGCGACAATATGCAAAAAATCACTTTAAATGGCCATGTCTTCATATCTACTACTTATTTTATAACTTATTTGTAATGCATTATTCAAGTACAACTTAAAATCGTGAAAATATAAGCACATATTTATGCTACAAATAAGTACTTATTATGCTACTTTATTGTATGCTTTTGGGAAGCAATTTCCTCCAATGACATCCCCATGTTAAAATAATGAGAAAAGTGGCTAAATAATAAATACTTACCATTATCGAACTTCGCTTACTCGTCGGATTATTTGGTAATGAGAAATTTTGCTGGGATATTCTAAATCCCTTTTGCAGTTTAACTTGCAACACCTACCACATGTTTGTAAAGGTTTTAATATTTTTGCTTTGCGATTGGAGAAAATGTGGAGAAGCGTATACCAGTGGCAATATTTTACTTTTTTTTTTCAATATTCTCCAGAAAGTTTTCTTTATTATAAATATAGATAAGTCATATTTTTTTTATATAATTTTTTCTAATTCTAAACTCCAAGATACGATGCAAGAAATGTCTATACATAAATTGTCGCAAAAAATTACATTTTTTTAAATTTTAACCTCAAATGGTCGCAACTTTTGTTTTCATGGGTATGTCGTATTGATTAAATTTTCTTTCATCATAAAAAAAAGCTTTTTTGAAAAAAAGAAAAGTTTAATTTGAAACAAATCGTTATATATTCTGATCTGAAATCAACAAAATTCTGATCTGAATCAAAAATGAGATAACTCTTATGTGTAAAATGCCTTTCGTAGACCCCGGTTCATAGAAGACTCGTAGAGAAAAACCCTTCTGTGTGCATAATGCACTTTCTTAACCATGTCTGTCCGCCCGTCCGTCTGTCCATGTAAAGTTGTTCGTCGACTACAGGTCGCAATTTCACCCCGATCATTCTGAAATTTTGCAGTTTAGAGTATTTCGCAGCTGTTAAGATCCCTATTGAATTTGGTTGAAATCGGTTCAGATTTAGATATAGCTCTCATATATATCTTTCGTCCGATTTGGCCCTTTAGTCCTATATAAGCTGTATTTTACATCCAATCATTTTGAAATTTAGAATGGTAGAGTTTCATGGACCATGAACCAACACTACCGAATTTAAAGAAAATCGGTTAAGATTTAGCTATAGCTCCCATATATATGTTTCATCCGATTTGGCTCTTTAGTCCTGTAGAAGCTGTATTTTACATCCAATCGTTTTTATACCCTACATCACAGTGTGATACAGGGTATTATTTAAGTATAAAAAGTTTCAAAAGTAAATTTATGTAAACAATTTATACATGAATTACAAAATTTATATTTCAGAGTTATTCAATATTACGAGAGTGGTGTAGGGTATTATATAGTCGGCCCCGCCCGACTTTAGCCTTTCCTTACTGGTTGGGTAATGTATTCGACAAAAATATTCCTTGTAAAAAATCAAATCAAATTCAAATCTGGCCGAAGGACGGCCACCCAAACACTCTTCTGTTCGTGCTTTGCTAAATTGTATATTGATTGAAATATCATATGTGACATCATGGTTTTGGGCGACATTGGGCAATATGTCATTTAGAACAATAGGTAATTATCCCCTCACCTTAAGGTAACACATCGAAGGTGTGACCTATGTTAGGTTAGGTTAGGTTGAGGAGGAGGAGACG
The DNA here is from genome assembly GCA_963930755.1 of Eudasyphora cyanicolor. NCBI lineage: Eukaryota > Metazoa > Arthropoda > Insecta > Diptera > Muscidae > Eudasyphora > Eudasyphora cyanicolor. Next base: position 102,623,065 of record OZ005737.1, read on the forward strand.
TTTAAACGTCTCATGTCCATGGACATACACTTAAACCAGTGGTTCGGCCTGTTGTGCGTTCCTTACATATGATTTTGATACCCCACGGGTTCAGTGTTGCCAGACGAATTTGACGGTATATCGTCAAAATAGGAGCACAAAAATCGTCAAATCGTCAAAATAAGTTTTCGAAATCGTCAAAAAATCGTCAACACAAAAATACACAGTTTACATACAGCTTTTTTGTTTTTTCTCGGTCGAGGGCATGTTTCAGAGATAGATATGTGTTTACAAATACTCTCAAATGATTATGTGGATCCTCAAAGTTACCTTAAACAAATTTGTGATTCGATCTCATATTCTTGAACTGCAATAATAATCAATTTATAATTCGACATATTCCCATAGAAATATCGCAGCCGATTTTTATTTACGTCATAAAAGCGACAGACTTTATCCGATTGGGACGAAATTTGACAAAATGAATAGAAAAATTCACTCCAAAAAGGGTCCGGCGTAGATCCATGGTTCTATGTAGACCCCACATTTTTTTATAACTCCCACCCGATTTTATTTTTCAGCGCCGTAGAAATCTCAATTGATTGAGTTTAACCAGAACCTTTTAAAGGAGTAATTGACGTCATTGGTCCATATTTTGACAAAGTCCCGTACAAAGGCCCCATTCAACTCGATTTTAGGATCGAAAATAAAATAGTTAAATTTGCGTTGGAAGAATTATTTTATGCGATTTATTTGAACTGAAACTATTCGTTGGAATAAATACCTCCTAAGTCCAAGTGTTGATATAGCCTTTACTTTACTGAAAATGTTCACTGCAATTTCCTCAATCGATTTTGCAACTTAATAAAATTCCAGAGACTTTTCCTGTTATGTCATTGAATGTGATCGAATCTACTACTTGATTTTGATTTTTTCAATGATCAGCCATAATATTTGAGACTTTTTCTAACGTTTTCAATTTTAATTTTAAAAAGATAAATGGGAGTGTAAATTATACCTGGAAGTAGTTTTAAAAATCCTTTGTATAAGAAAATTTTTAAGTTTTCCTTACTTTTTTTTATATCAAAAAAATCGTCATTTCGGAGTAAAAATCGTCCTGTCCTAGTTTTTGGCTCTAAAAATCGTCAGAATGACGATAAATCGTCAGTTCTGGCAACACTGCACGGGTTACAGAAAATCGGTACTAGACACCTATTTTCTCAGTATCTTCCAGTCATGTCCTCTGAGACGAGTCAAGTCTGGCAATATGTCGGAACCGAAATATCGGGATCTTGCATGTGTGAAAGCTGGGCAGTGACACAGAAAATGTTCCATCGTTTCGATGTTTTCCCAGCATGCCCTGCACTCGTCGTTTTCTGCTAGTCCTATGCGATGAAGATGTGCCTGTAAGCTTGAGTGTCCCGTTAGAACACTCATCATCTTACTAATCTCGATCTTGTTTAGTTTCAGAAAACTACTTGTTTTCTTCTCATTTGGGTCAACCCACAGTATCTTTGCAGTTGCTCCTACAGTTGCTCTATTCCATACAGTTTTGTGAGCTATCACCGCACAGTGCTTCAACTCATCCTTCGTGGCTTCGAAAGGTTTCCAATTTTCCAAGTTTATTACACGAAGTTCTCTGCCCTTTGAAGCCAAGCAGTTTGCTCGTTCATTTCCAATCACTCCGTTGTGTCCCGGTACGCAGTTGACCATGGACTGAGTAATTATTTATCGTTCTTTTACAGTCTAACACTGTTCTGGATTTGACCTTTTCCGATGTTATTGCTTTGATCGTCATTTGGCTATCTGTGAATATGTTGGCATATTTAGACTTTGTGGTATTACTGAGCCAGTAAACACACTCCGTGATTGCTCGAACTTCTGCTTGAAATACTCTGTTATGGTCTGGGAGGCGGAAGTAAAGTTCGACTTCTGGTTCATCAATAACAAGTCCCAGACACGTCCTTCCTCCTAGCATGGACCCATCAGTGTAGCAGCTAGTTCCCACTGGCGCATGAGCTAGTGTTCCGTTTTCCCAGGAGCGTCTGTCTGGCACGAACGAATCACAGGTAGCTGTAAGCCGCACTTCAGGAATGCGGTCGGAGATTTCCGTTGTTTGAATATGACCGACCAGTGATTGTAATATCTTCTGATGGTACGACTTGTGGTCTCAATTTATCCATTCACCCATCACTTGTAGACGTATTGCTGTGAGGGCTGCCTCATACTTTATACGGATATCTATTGGTTGGATGTGCAGTATAGTCTCCAACGCTCTTGTTGGTGCGGTTCTAATTGCCCCGCTTATGCCTAGACAGCACATACGTTGCACTTTTTGCAATGGTATTACGTTGTACTTTTTGTCCACCACACTACAGAGGCGTAGGTTATTATTGGTCTAATCAAGCTCATGTAAAGCCAGTGTGTCATATTTGGACGTAGTCCCCATTTTGAACCTATAGCTCTTCTGCACAACGACCAACATCTGTGGGCCTTTGTAACTCTTTCTTCAATGTGATCTTTCCAGTACAGTTTCTGATCCAAGATTACTCCAAGTATTTTACCTTTTTAGATATGGCAATATTCTTATCCAGGAATCGAGGCACGGTAAAAGGATGAATCTTCCTTTTCCTTGTAAATAGACATATTTCTGTTTTGTCTGGGTTGACATTTAATCCCCTTGGTTTTGCCCAGTTATATGCTATGTTGAGTGCCTCCTCAGCTCTTCTGCATAGTTGGTTTGGATGTGTGCCTCTTAGAAGTATTATAACGTCGTCTGCATAACAGACTGGTTGAAGTCCTTCATTGGTGAGGGCTTTAAGGAGACTATGATAGGTCGATAAGCCTGTGGGATCGTATAACTCGCCTTGCCAGGCTTGGGTATAAAGACCACCCTTGAGTCCTGCCAATTTTTTGGGGTATATGCATGAGTTAGGCATGCAGTGAAAACTCCAACCAGATGGGCTGATATCAGATCCACCTCATTCTGATGAAGCGCTGGATATATTCCGTCCGGTCCCGCAGCCTTGAAAGTAGAGACGCTTTTTATTGCTTCTTTAACCATAGCCACTTGGTGCATCACATTTTCGGTCTGTAACTGTTCCTCTGTTGGCCCAGCATTACCACTCGGAAAATGAGTTTTCATCAAAAGCCTTACGGTATCATCTATAGTTTCCATCCTTTTACCCGTTTCATCCACCAGTGTTTCGGTTTGGATATGAGTTTTCGAGAGGAACTTTTTTATTTTAGACATGCTGTTGACGCTTACCTGTTCTCAGAAAAGCCTCCAGGAGTTACGTTTCGCCAGTCTAATGATTTTATTGTATATACTGATATCTTTTTAAGTCGAGCTCTGTTGTAAAGTCACCCTTGCCAATCTAGCGAATTTGCCCTGTCATGCAGGGTTTCTCATAGGCAGATTTCCTTTCTTGAAGCGGGCAGCTATCTTCGAATGATTTAAAAGAGCCTCCGTAATCCTCCTCACATTGATATCAATGACTTCTGTACTTGGATAATCGTGTTTAGGATGGCCCAATCGATTTCTAAGTAGATTGCCGAATTTTACCTAAGACCCCAAGTATGTTTAACAGAAATTCGATTTTGGTCATTTTAAGTCATTTGAGCAATGTCCGTCCGACCGTCTGTCTGTCTGCTATCTGGTGCGCACGATAACTCTCAAAAGGATTAACCGATTGACTTCAAATTGTGGTAATATTTAGCCGGCTAAGTTAAAAGATGGGCCATAATGGTCCACTCCTTCTAGTACCTCCGCCACAAAGGGTTAACATTTAGTGTAACTTCTATACTACTGCTCTTTAATAACTTTTATACTACTTACTCGAATCTTCTGAAATGTCATTATTAGTCGCTAACACCTCAAGAAAAAGAGGCGAAGTTGTCACGCCCCTATTCGTACCTCCCACACAAATGGACCGTTTTGCACTAAAAGTTAACTGCCTAGAGCTTTAATATCAGCTCATGCAAATACTTAACATTTTGTACAGTGTAATGTTTTTATAGTACCTAGAGTCCAGTGAAAAGTGGACGTCATTGGCACGCCCCTTTTGGTACCTCCCACACAAATGGACCATTTTGCACCAAAAGTGAACAGCTTTTAACTTTAACACCAGTTCATACACATGCTTTAAATTTTGTTCAGTGTAATGCTTTAATAGCACCTTGAGTAAGGAGAAAACTGGCTGTTATTGGCACTCCCCTTTAGGTACCTCCCACACAAATGGACCATGTTGCACCAAATGTTAAATGGTTATAACTTCAATATCAGTGCATATAAATACTTGAAATTTTTGTACAGTGTATTGCTTTTAGAGTACCTAGAGACCAGAGAAAAGTGAGTGTTATTGGCATGCCCCTTTTGGTACATCCCACTCAAGTAGACCATTTGGTACCAAAAGTTAGCAGCTTATAACTTTATAACCAGTACATACTCGTACTTTAAATTTATTAAATGTAATTTAAATTAATAATAATTTAATTAATACAAAAAAGTAAATAAACTTACGAATATTTTTTTGGAACAATAGGTGAGAGGACTCTAAAGTCGGTTTACCCGACTGAACTTTCTTACTTGTTCTTTATTTTTTTCGCCCAAAAAAAGTTATGTCATAACGCCCAAAGTATACAAACAAATTTATTCTCAAATGTCCATCACGCTAACCAATATGAAATGTACCATGAGCATTTTTTGTAAAATAACTTTCGAATCATCGGAATGCCAAAAGGCTGCTACGCGGACTAAGGTGATCTGCGGTAGGCGGCCTTCGGCCGTAGTTGAAAATTTTCTCCTCTGGCGTATGTTCAACGACTGCTCGAAGTCAAGGTTTCGTTGCAAAGGCACTTTAGTTCGCGTAGCCGTCTTTGGACATACCCAAGAGGAGAACATCTTTAACGCTGAGGGTAAACGATTTTCCTAGAGAAACACAGAGTATTTACTATCCACATGAACCACTCGCAAAGAATGCTTTCCAAATATTTATTACTGTCTACTATTTTTGAAACGGCAGATTTTTTCCAAAACAATCACCGGTGACTAAAACTACCCAAAGATTAGCAAGTGCGTTACAAACGGTGAGACAAATCAGTATGTGTCACCGCTACATGATGAAGGTTATTATTTCAGTTCTTTCATTACGCTATGCTTTGTAACATTTGATATTTATAAAATGGATTTATAACAAAAGGAGGACAAATCCAAAAATTTTCCAAAAGGAAGGAGGACGGGAGGACACTGATTGAAAAGGTTAAATAAACACATATGTAGGGGGGTCACATGTATATCTAAACCGATTTCCTTCAAAGTTAGTAACATATATTCCGTAATGATTGGATGCCAAATCGTAAGGAACATATACATATATAAGGGCTATATTTCACCAATTTCAATTCGGCCTAAAAAGGGCTATGCTAAATTTCATAACCATCGTACCATATATACAAACTGGACTTTTATTACAAGGATACCTCCACAGACGTACGGACAGACGAGCAAGGCTAAATCGTGTCAGGAAGTGAATTCAAGTCGATTGGTATAACAAACGATGGGTCTAGCCCTTTTCATTTTGGGTGTACATATAAATTTGGGCGTAACGTATTCAGTATTCAACGATAAGTAGAGACAATTTAGCAAAAAGTAGCTCCACTGTTTTTTCACTAATCATTCTTCCACTTTCGTAGAGGATCGTAGGTAAGTCCGGCTCCGCAAAATAACTGTTCTCTGGGCACATTTCCCGCCGGTATAGTTAAAAAATGTATTTATTACCACAACATACATTGGTACAGTGTACAACTTTGTACATTTGTTTGTAACACGCAAAAGGAGAAGAAATAGTTCCATCGTTTGTTATACCGATCAGCTGAACACAGATTTAGATATAGCCCCCATATATGTTCCTCTTGATTTGGTATAAAAGCGATCTAGTTTATTATGATCAACATCTTCAACTCTTCCTTGGAATAAGCCATGATGAGGAGGTGGAGCTAAGTACTTTGCTAACTGAAACGAAACCAATTATTCCAAATTATTATCGCAATGTCCCTTAGTGCATTGTAAGGGAGGTGTAGAGTATTAAATAGTTGACCACGCTCGACTTTCTGTCTTCTTTACTGGTTATTTCCTATACCACACTGTGGTACAGGGTATTAAAACTTTGTGCATTTGTTTGTAACACCCAAAAGGAGAAGAAATAGACCCATCATTTATTGTACCGATCTACTTAGAATCACTTTTGAGTTGATTTAGCCAAGTCCGTGTGTCCGTCCGTCTGTTCATGTATTCTTGTAATCTAGGTACAGGTTGGCAATTATAACGCTATCTCAACGAAACTTTGGGCGTATCTTTCTTTTGGCCCAAGGACGATTTCTATTGAATTTAGTTAAAATCGGTTCAGAGTAACATATAGCTCACATATACCTCCGATTTGACATATATGCACTGCAAAAGCAACATTTTTTAACCGATGTGTACGTAAGGACAATACTAAATTTGAAGAGACTCCCATCAAATTTAGATATAGCCGCCATATATATATGTTCCCCCGATTTAACATGTAAGCGCTATAGAAACAGTATTTTATATTAGATCAGTACGAAGTACACCAGAAAGTTGTTACTATTAAATGCATGTACACTGACAAATTCAAAGAAAAATCGGTTCAGATTTAGATATAGCCTCATGTATATGCTACCCCCATTTTACAAGTGAGTGCTGTAGAAACTGTATTTTATATCCGATCAGTACGAAATTCGGCACAAAGAGGTTTCTAATTACATGAATGAACATTGCCAAATTTGGAGAAAATCGGTTCAGATTTAGATATAGCCCCCATATATATGACTCCCCCAATTTGACATTTAAGTGATGCAAAGTACAACAGAAAGAGGTTTCTATTAAATGAATGAACATTGCCAAATTCGAAGAAAATCGGTTCAGATTTAGATATAGCCCCCATAACGTGTCAAAGCTCTATAGAAGTTGTACTTTACTTCGGAGCATTACAAAATTTAGCAGAAAGGAGTTTCTTAATTTAGGAACTAATAATGCTTAATTTGGGGATAATCGGTTCAGAGTTAGATATAGCCACAAATATGTGTTCCTGCCTATTTAAAATTTAAGCACTATTGAAACAGTAGGCGTGTTTTCGTTACACCATAAGTGCTTAATTTGTATGGGGAGCTAAGCACTTTTAAGCACTATTAGTTCCCGATGAAGTTTGGTGCTTGTGTTCATGTCTTAATCGAGTATAATGTTGCCAGATTGGGCACCCTATATTTAGCAATATGGCATCCCATTTTTGGAGAGATTTTATCAATTATTGTGAATTAACGGTAAGAAGAAGAACAAAAATGGGAAATTATTTTAATATTTGCAAAAGAGTGTAAACAATTGAACATAGAATAGTAAATATATGTTTTATAAATACTTTTCACGAATTTGTTGTCTGTTTCGCACTGTTCTTTCTTCGCAACTCATGACACCATTGCTACCAGATAGTGAAAATCCGCCACTTATTGCTTATGTGCCAGTTAGTGGAGGTCAGTTGTTTTCGTTGCAAAGTGCTAAACTAAAAGTGCTAGCTTGTAACGAAAACATGCCTAGTACGTCCGATCTTTATATATTTGACAAAAATGATGTTTTTGATACATGTTGATGAAAATCAGTTTAGATTATGTATAAGTATAGTCCATGTATTTGTTTCTTCCGATTCTTGATCTATGAAAGAATACTGCGCATTTTAAGGTTATTGCAATGCCTTTTTCGCATTGTTAGGGAGGTGTAGGGTATTATAAAGTCGACCCGTCCGACTTTATGTCTTTCCTTACTGGGTTTTTGGTTTAAAAAATGTATAGTCAAATGTTTATACCCTACACCACACAGTGGCACAGGGTATTATAAGTTTGTTTCATGGCAGATGTTTGTAACACCTAGAAATACTACAGCTAGACCCACCTTAAAGTACGAGTATACCGATCGACTCAGAATCACTAGCTGAGTCGATTAAACCATGTCTGCCCATCCGTCAACCTTAGGTTAGGTTAGATTGAATAGAGGAGACGTTTAAAACATCTCATGTCCATGAACAGACACTTAAGCCAGTGGTTCGGCCTGTTGTGCGCTCCTTATTTATGATTTTCATACCCCACGGATTACAGAAAATCTGTACTAGACACGTATTTTCTCAGTATCTTCCAGTCATATCCTCTGAGATGAGTCAAGTCTGGCAATATGTCGGAACCGAAATATCGGGATCTTGCATGTGTGAAAGCTGGGCAGTGACACAGAAAATGTTCTATCGTTTCGATGTTTTGCTCCTACAGTTGCTCTATTACACACAGTTTTGTGAGCCATCACTGCCCAGTGCTTCATTCGTCATCATTCGTGCCTTCGAAAGGTTTCCAATTTTCCAAGTTTGTTACTCGAAGTTCTCTGCCCTTTGAAGCCAAACTGTTTGCTCGTTCATTTCCAATCACTCCGTTGTGTCCCGGTACCCAGAAAATACGCAGTTGACCATAGACTGAGTAATTATTTATCGTTCATTACAGTCTAACACTGTTCTGGATTTGACCTTTTCCGATGTTATTGCTTTGATCGCCATTTGGCTATCTATGAATATGTTGGCATATTTGGGCTTTGTGGTATTACTGAGCCAGTTAACACACTCCGTGATTGCTCGAACTTCTGCTTGAAATACTGTGTTATGGTCTGGGAGGCGGAAGTAAAGTTCGACTTCTGGTTCATCAATAAAAAGTCCCAGACCCGTCCTTCCTTCTAGCCTGGACCCATAAGTGTAGCAGCTGGTTCCAACTGGCGCATGAGCTAGTGTTCCGTTTTCCTAGGAGCGTCTGTCTGAAGCACAGGTAGCTGTAAGCCGCTCTTCCGGAATGCGGTCAGAAATTTCTGGCGTTTGAATGTGACCAAGTAGAGATTCTAAAATCTTCTGATGGTACGAGGGCTGCCTCATACTTTATACGGATGTCTATTGGTTGGATGTGCAGTATAGTCTCCAACGCTTTTGTTGGCGCAGTTCTAAATGCCCCGCTTATGTTTAGACAGCACATACGTTGAATTTTTTGCAAAGGTTTTACGTTGCACTTCTTGTCCATTGATGTCCACCACACTACACACGCGTAGGTGATTATTGGTCTAATCAGGCTCATGTAAAGCCAGTGAGTCATATTTGGACGTATTCCCCATTTTGAACCCATAGCTCTTCTGCACAACGACTAACATCTGTGGGGGTTTGTAACTCTTTCTTCAAGATGATCTTTCCAGCACAGTTTCTGATCTAAGATTACTTCCAATTATTTTACCTTTTTAGTTATAGCAATTGTCTTATTCAGGAATCGAGGCCGGGTAAAACGTGGGATCTTCGTTTTCCTTGTAAATAGACATATTTCTGTGTTGTCTGGGTTAACATTTAATCCCCTTGGTTGTGCCCAGTTATATGCTATGTTAAGTGCCTCTTCTGCTCTTCTGCATAATAGATTTGGATGACAGCCCCTTAGAAGTATTACAACGTCGTCTGCATAACAGACTGGTTTAAGTCCTTCATTGGTGAGGGCTTTTAGGAGACTGTGTATCGTCGTAACCCATAGAAGAGGCGATAAAATGCCCCCTAAGGTATACCACGATTTACCTTTACGTCATATGACCCACAAATAATCCACCTATTCCCTAGCATATTGTTGATCCAGTTTTTCAGCGCCGGGTCAACCTGAAACTCTGGATAAGTGTATCGGTATGTACATTGTTAAATGCGCGCTCAATGTCTATGCAAACAGCAAGTGTATACGTTTCTTTACTGAAGGACTCTTCTATGTGGTGCACTACCTCATGCAGAGCTGTTCCCGCTGACCATCCTTTGACACAGGCGTGTTGTTTGAATTTTAGCCTGTCATCCGCTTTTTTACTTTTGACCATGTCATCAACTATTCGCTCCAGGAAAGAAGTGAGGCTAATGGGTCTATAACTCGCCTTGCCAGGCTTTGGTTTGAAGACCACCCTTGATTCCTGCCAGTTTTTTGGGGTATAAGAATGGGTTAGGCATGCAGTGAACACTCCAGCCGGAGTTGATACCAGATCCACCTCATTCTGCAGAAGTGTTGGAAATATTCCATCCGGTACCGCAGCCTTAAAGGGAGAGAAACTTTTTATCGCTTCTTTAACCATACCATCTGTTATATCCGTAATAGGTACTTGATGCAATACATTTTCATTCTGTATCTGTTCCTCTGTTGGTCCAGCATTACCAGTCGGAAAATGAGTTTTCATCAAGAGCCCGTGTCATCCACCAGTGTTTCTGTTTGGACATGAATTTTTGAGACGAACTTTTTCATTTTAGACATGCTGTTAACGCTGTCTACCTGCTCACAGAAAAGCCTCCAGGAGGTACGTTTCGCAGAACTAATGATTTTATTGTATTCGTTGAGTCTTCCGTGGTAGTCGTCCCAATATACTGATTGTTTTTTTACGTCGAGCTCTATTATAAAGTTTGCGGACATCTATGCCAATCGAGCGAATTTGTCCTGTCATCCAGGGTTTCTCATATGCAGATTTCCTTTCTCGAAGTGGGCAATTATCTTCGAATGATTTTACAAGAGCCTCGGTAATCATTTTCACATTGATATCAATGTCTCCTGCACATAGATAATCGCGGGTAGGCTGCCCCAATCGATTTCTAAGCAGATTTCTGAAATTAGCCCAGTCGGTCTTAGCCTTATTACGGAAACTTATTAAGTTTGGCGGTGGCCGTTCAATTTTAAACCTTATATAACGGTGGTCCGAATTGGAGTGTTCATCCGAAACCCTCCCCAAATGGATCTCATCAATAAGATTTTCTGAACATATCATTATATATAATACTTCTTCCCTAATTTTGTTAACAAAGGTTGCGGTGTTTCCTATGTTAAGAGTTATGAGGTCATTTGCATTCAAAAATTTTATAAGGGTGTGTCCCTTTTATTGGTGTTAGTACTACCCCAAGCGATATGATGGGAGTTGGCGTCACAACCAGATAATAACTCATTACTTGTGTGTTTGGATTCCCGCACCAGATGTTGTAATTCCGACGTAGGTGGCAATGTCGGCGCATCGAATGCCAGATATATTGACGCCAGGTACATATTTCCATTACCTTGCCTCAGCACCGTTGCGTCCGATGTTTACAACTCTGGAGAGAAAAGAAAACATAAGCTTTTATGGCACAAAATACAAGTCCGTGGACGAGTACCTGTGTTAGCGTAGAAAAGGTTATACTTCACATGGTTTAATCCAGTAACCTTGTTGCTAGTTGTCCATGGTTTCTGGATCAAAGCAATATGAACGCTGCCTTTATTTATGATGTCCATCAGAGCGTTGGATGCTGTCTCGTTTCGGTAGAGGTTTATCTGGATGACCTCAATCATTGTCTTAGTTTCGAGGACGTACTCCGCTACCCTCGTATAGACCAAATCTTCGAAGTTACTCTTTTGGTCTTCGGGGATTCAGCCAGATGCACTACTGCTATTAATTATGGCATAGCATAGATCATCTCGAAAATGTTGTTCAGCTATATTTGAATAAGATGTTGGCTTCTTGCCCTTCTTTATGGTCAATTGATTTTTCCGTGTCTGTAGAGTCTTTTTGTTTGAAGCCTCATCCTTAACGGATGATTTGGTTGACTTGACCTGCGTTCCTGGATCAACTTTACCGCCCACGATCGAAGGACCCCTAGAGACTTCCTTTTGTATGTTACGTTGGGCTTCTCCGAATTACTGGAAGACGGCGAGCCCTTTCCCTTCGGGAGACCTGACTCTTTTAGCGGCCTCCATGTTTGTTTTGGAGGTAGAATTGTCAGGTTCATCCCGTAATAGGTTCTGTCGGTTCAACTTATTCCGTATCCTTCTTTGTGCCAGTAACAATAGTGATATTGTTTTCATTTGATGATTCAGAGTCTGAGTCCCCACTGCATGGAGCAAAATCGCATTTTTTGATGTTTGAATCGAAATAAAATATTTTTGAAACACAAATTTTTAAATATTATATATTTCTTAGCAAATAAATTTTATTTGAAAATCAATAAAATATATTTGGAACGCATATATTAATATATTACAACAAATTATATTTGCAAACTAAATTTCTAAAACTTATGCTGACTTTTTCGAATTTCAGTTTTATTTTTTCCTTGGTTTCGAATTGTACCTCCCAATTATTATTATTATTAGTTATACGCATTAACTTCTGTTTTAAATCAATCATTTCAAATTTCTGAGTATTCCAAGTCACCATTAGTTGTGAGTGAATCGACGCTTTTCGCCGGCACTGGGTTTTCCCTCCCCTGCGCCCTAATCTCCTTCGTCTTTTTTGGTTTAATCATAAATTGGTTGGGGGAGACATCCGATAGCCAGTATTAGCCCGTAATAGATACGTCGATATAGGCCTTCCAGACTGAGCTCAGAAATTTCAGTCCAGAGACCTATGCATCCAATTCAACCTACGCTTTAAAAACAACAAACCACGTGGTTGCGTAGTAGGTAGGTGAATAGATATTGCGTAATAGGTTACAAACTATCCGCTCTGTGGCGACACATGTACATTCTGTGAAAATTTCAAGAAGATCTGTCCCGCCTATACGGCACAAACAAACCAACAAACACACATTATTCTTTATTATACCCTACACCACACTGTGGTACAGGGTATTATAAGTTTGTTTCACGGCAGATGTTTGTAACACCTGAAAATAACACAGCAAGACCCACCTTAAAGTATACCGATCGACTCAGAATCACTAGCTGAGTCGATTCAATGTCCGTCCGTCCGTCTGTCCATGTAAAGTTGTTCGTCGACTACAGGTCGCAATTTCACTCCGATCGTTCTGAAATTTTGCAGTTTAGAGTATTTCGCAGCTTTTAAGATCGCTATTGAATTTGGTTGAAATTGGTTCAGATTTAGATATAGCTCCCATATATATGTTTCGTCCGATTTTGCTCTTTAGTCCTGTAGAAGCTGTATTTTACATCCAATCATTTTGAAATTTAGAATGGTAGAGTTTCTTGATCCATGAACCAACACTACCGAATTTGAAGAAAATCGGTTAAGATTTAGCTATAGCTCCAATATATATGTTTCGTCCGATTTGGCCCTTTAGTCCTATAAAAGCTGTATTTTACATCCAATCGTTTTGAAATTTAGAATGGTAGAGTTTCTTGATCCATGAACCAACATTGCCGAATTTGAAGAAAATCGGTTAAGATTTAGCTATAGCTCCCATATATATGTTTCGTCCGATTTGGCCCTTTAGTTCTATAGAAGCTGTATTTTACATCCGATCGTTTTGAAATTTAGAATAAACAATTTATACATGAACTACAAAATTATAGTTCAGAGTTATTCAATATTACGAGAGTGTGTAGGGTATTATATAGTCAGCCCCGCCCGACTTCAGCCTTTCCTTACTGGTTATATATGGGGCAAAATTCCTCAAGTGTCCCAGGTAAAAAATAAAAGTTGTCCGATTTGGCTGAAATTTTACTCGTTTATTGTCCATGTATAGAAACTCGGAGAATGCTAATATTGGGTCAATCGATCAGCGATTGACTAAGTTATTGGACATTCAATACGGAAAAAAGCAAAATTTTTTGTCAAAATTGAAATTTTCAAACGCGTTTTTCAAATACAAATGAAGATTTTAGAGCAATGCGTCAAATGACGTTCTGAAGGGATTTTTGGCGGACTCTCTTGCAGATAAACATCTAATGTTGTAAAGTTGTATTTTCGACCATTTTTTTTGCATTAAAAAAATATTTCGCAATATCAAAAATATATCACGAAATTTTTTTTCTGCAATATTTTTACAAGTATCTTTGACATGTTTGTTAGCTCATATCAAATTTGTGGAATGTACTTTTTCCGCAACAAAAAGATACGTTTTTTTTAACAAAAGTTAGTTCGAAGAAATAACAAAATTCTACAAAATCAGAAAATCATTTACATATATTTCGATAAACTTTGTCACTGTACGGCATATCAGACCTTGTTTTTCTTGTCAAACCAAGTTTTAATTGAGTGGACTGAAGGAAAAAAGTGTCGTAATCCAGCCAGCAAAAAGAATGGTGATTAAATTTTGTCAGAGGTAAAGAAAAAGTATAAGAATTCAGAGGATAAAAAAATCAATTACTAACCCTTGCATCACAAACTTGGGGACGCGACCGTATTATGAATGAATTCGGCGCTTCTGAACGGGAGAGAAAGAACTTCAAAGAAATTGTGTTCTGAACAAGGAATTTTAGCAATCCCAAAGCCGAAATGCGGTAGAAAATATCCTTATAAAACTGAAGAGTTAGTTAAACATTTTTTCGAATTGGATGAAAACAGCCGTTTAAAGCCCTGGAAAAAAGATTATATTTCGGTAAATAAATGAAGGAGGACGTGAACAGGTGCGAAAAAGATTGCTATTATGTAACCTACAGGAATTATATTCACTCTTCAAAACAAGGTACTCCGTCTATATAAGTTTATCGAAATTTGCCCAGTTGAGACCTGCTCATTGCGTACTTGCACAAAGTAGCGAAACACATACCATGAGTGTGTGCACTTATCATGAAAATGTGAAACTTAAGTTAAGCATGTTGTATACGTTTAACAAAAAATATAATATAAATGGTTCAATAATATATTCGCAATTTTAAAAGTTTGATTGAAAAAATCATCTGTACTGACCCAGTAAACGAATGTTATTTTAGAGATTGCAAATCTTGCCCAAGTATTTCGGTTTAAAGATACGAAATAATGAACGCCTTAAAAAACTAGACATAAAAAAGTTGCATTTGAGGCATAGCTCCAAACTGATAGATGTTCAGTAAACACAGTCATACTGGAATCTGAACGTTTTGCTGAACATTTATGTGAAAAGCTTTCCGCACATGGAAAAGGAGCGTGTGATGGTGTTGGTGCCAACATAAAACGAAACGCTGCAAGATATAGTCTACAATGTCCAATAGAATCGCGTATTTTAAATGCTTCGTCGTTATTTTATAGCACAAAGGAAGATCTCAATATTCCTACATAAAAGATACCAATATCCGAGAACGGTACCTACCACAACAGTATCACACAGTCATTCCAACTGCAGATGGAAGATTAGAAATCAAACGTTTTTCAAAATATGAGAAATCTAATCTTCCCTACTTGTAGGAAAAGTTTTTAAATTTATGTATAAATATATATGTATGTATATATTTTATTAAATTTATTAATTGAAACTGTTAGCATTGACTGTAATTTTTCGAACTAATTTTTTAAAAAAATCATATCTTTTTGTTGCGGAAAAAGTACATTCCACAAATTTGATATGAACTAACAAACATGTCAAAGATTCTTTTAAAAATATTGCAGAAAAAAAAAATTCGTGATATATTTTTGATATTGCGAAATATTTTTTTTAATGCAAAAAAATTGGTCGAAATGTTTATCTGCAAGAGAGTCCATGAAATATCCCTACAGAACGTCATTTGACGCTTTGCTCTTAAATCTTCATTTAATGTGAAAAACGCGTTTGAAAATTTCAGTTTTGACAAAAATTTTTGCTTTTTTCCGAATTGAATGTCCAATAACTTTGTCAATCGCTGACAATACCTGGGACACTTGAGGAATTTTGCCCCATTTGTGTGTGCCAAATATAATATAGGGATGGTCACACTGTTCTATCCTAACTAAGGCTGTCTTAGGGGGATGGAGTTCTATCATAACTAGGGCCACCTTGGGGAGGATGGAGCAGTGTGTTCACCGCCTTAGGCAATCTCGCATACAAAGAAAAAACAATGGAAGTAAAAGTCGAGAAAAGCAAGAATAAAGTTACCGTGCAGGAAGTAGTGAGCCAAACAATATAATCAATTCTCCTACTGGTGTGCCTGCCTTGGCGCATGTAGTCGTAGTTAATATAACAAGCGCAATCAATCCTCCTACAGGTGTGCGTGCCTTGGCGCATATAGTCGCAGTTAATGCATCAAACGCACATCTAGCCATGGGAAAACAGGGAGAAGGAAAAGGAGGACACACGGGAGAGTATCAACTGAACCAGCCTTCAAGTATAGGTAGAGAATCCGATTCCGACTCAAATGAATACGTTAACATTACTGTCTTAGCTAACTCCAAAGTTACCGAGGTCAGCAAGATAGTAGAAGAAGTCAACGCATGTACGGCACAGCTCACGACAAAAATGAAAAAGCTATCAGGGGCACAACGAGAAAAATTGAAGTAGATGAACCAGGACAGCAAACAGGCCAAGGTGCAGGATGCTCAGGATGCACAGGAGCTATCTGAAACTCCTTCCATCTCCTCGGAAGCAGGAAAGAGGGTCAGATCTCCCGAAGAGCTGAACACTGCGAAACCACTGAAGAAGAAAAAGAGCTCCCCGCTTTCAAGTAAATTGGAGAGAACAAGTCAAGCCCCTCACAAAGGAGACTCTAGTGTGTATCCTGGTGGAAAGGGCGACAATATAGTCGATCCAACTACAAAGAAAGCGATCGCAATCACGGAATCCTCCGATAATGTTGGGGCATCCAAAAGATATCCCGGTCAACACGGAAAAGGAAGTTGCTTGATGAAAAAGGTAAGAAGCCACCATCTTATACCAAAGTAGCGAGGAAGCAATACAGAGACGAGCAATGATTGAAGTCATCCAGATAAACCTTCATCGGAACGAGACGGCAAACAACGCTTTGCTGGGATTAATAAATAAAGGTAAAACTCATATTGTTTTAATTCAAGTACCACGAACGATTCGCAACAAGGTTATTGGATTAAACCACGTCAATTACCAATTGTTTTATGCGAATACGGGATCTAGACCAAGGACCTGTATTATATGTCACAAAAATTTATGTTTTCTTTTCCCCCAGACTTGTCAACATCGTATGCTACAGTATTGAAGCAAGGGAATGGCAGTGTATACCTATCATTAGTATATCTACCTTACGGTTAACCGACATTACCACCCACGTCGGAACTACAACGCCTGGTGAGGAAAGGTTTGCAGACTTTACAATAGGGCACGCCGTAAAAAATCGCCAGTATACTGGGACGATTACCATAGAAGACTCAGAGAATACACCAAATTCACAAGAACAGCAAAACGAAACTCCTGGAAGCAGTTATGCGAACAGGTCGATAGCATTATCGATGTTTTTAAAATAAAAATGTTCCTTTCAAAAACCCATACCCAGGCCGAAACAATGGTAGACGATATGGGCAGAAGAGTAGAATTAACTGAAGGAATGGTAAGGCTTCTAATGAACACCAATTTTCCACAAGGTACGACGGGACATACAGAGATACCGGACTACACATGGTAGAATCTTTACGGCACTTTAAAAATTAAGGGATATGTCGATAGTACAGAGTTCCTAAAATAACTTTCTAAGGACTAGTCCATGAAACAAACAATTAGAGCGCACAACAGGCCGAAAACAGGATTATGTGTATGTCCAAGGACATGAGGCGGAGCAATCTGCCTCCTCTTCTCAACCTAACCTAACCGTACGCGTGATAATTGGATTTTGTAGTAACATAGCTCGGAGATAAAATATTATTATACCCTCACTTTAGTGTAACGATGCTATTTATCATTTGATACGGACCAAAAGTGTAAAACATCGAAGGAGTGACTCAAGACCCCACGTACGTTCGGCGGAAATCCGTTTTAGCACATTTTAAGTAATTTCAGCTATGTCCGTCCGTCTGTCTGGCTGGAGCACACGATAACTCTTGAAAGGTGTAACAGATTGACTTAAAATTTGGTATGTGATAATATTTTGTTCTATCTTACGCTAAGATTCGAAGATATTTCTCCACTCTTTCTAGTACCTCCTTCACAAAGGGTTACAATTGAGTGAAATATTGATTCTCTAATAACGTATATACTATTTCTCCGAATCTTCTGTAATTCCACACATAGTAATAATTCATCTGTCTGCCCTTTTGTACAAACAATTAAGTGCTAATAACTTTAAGATCAAGGCATATAAATACTAAATATAATTGTGTTCAGTGTAATGCTTTTATAGAACCCACAGTTCGACCAAAAATAGGCATTGTTGCATTGCCCCTTTTGGAACCTCCCACACAAAATCGAAAAATCATACCAAAATTGAATAGCTCATAATGTAAATACCAGTGCACAATAACGCTTAAAATACGGTACAGTGCAATGTCTTTGAACTATCTACTGTTCAGCGAAAAATAGGAGTATTCGCCCAGCCATTTATTCGTTCATACATATTGTTAATGAAATTTGTTTCTGCGTTTTCCCATCTTCCAGCTATTGTTCCATATTACATTACTCACAATGTGAGGGTCGCTTTATCCGACTTACATTTTCTTGTTTTCTCGAAGGTTGTTCATCGCGGAGTGGTTGTCGCTAAAAATTGTATGTCAATCTGTTTGTCAGAAAACGTAGATTGCAACAACTTATATATAAATTTAGAACACTCACTATAATATTATTTTTTAAAAAATTGTCGGTTTTCGTCAGATTTAAATAAAATAAAATTCGCAATTTAATAATATTCCAAAAGTCGCGTACTTTATAAAACGACTTACTGATGCTCATATTTATTAGAAATTATGTTGTGATTCTAAATTTCCGCTATTCAAAGCAATTAAGATATCTTTTTGTTTAAAAATGTTTTTTCGCAATAACTTAAATTTCTTCACGAAAGGAAGAAAATTCAGATTTGATCTCTTCATTGTTGAGTTGAGGGGATGATTTTGAACAAAACCTCATTAGCCGTTTTTTGCGTCAGTCTAGGTCATCTTTCGATTTCATGAGGCACGCTGTGTAGAGTACGAATTTCGAAATCCAGACAAGTCAGTTGTTACTTGTGGTACCTACACAGCCAAGAAGTGGAATTCGGGGGCCTTGATATGGGGGTTTTATCAAAACGTGAACCATTCATTAAAAGAAGTGGTTCTGGACAAAACAAAATGTAAAGCCATTAATTCCATTCTGATCGCAAGTTTAGATTTATTTTATGGGGATTTATATTAATACCTGGACCGATATGAACCATTTTTACTATGGACGATAAAATATATGTGCTTAAATTTCAACATAATCCGATATTTTACTCTCTAGAGATTCAAAAAGTCTAATCGGAGGGGACCTTTTTATGGGGGCTATATCAAAACATGGACCGATATGCTCCATTTTAACTAGGGGATATTTGATGCTACATCTATGTTTGAATGTATATGTTGTTTTGTGGGTTTGTTTGTCTGTTCCGTATAGAAGTCGAAACGGCTGGACCGATCTCTTGAAATTTTCACAAAATGTAGGGATTGGTGGAAATTGGGTACTTGAATTTTTGATATATCAAGTGGGCGTAGACCCGGCCATATGAGACAAGTTTTGATATTAAGAAAATTTTGTTAGCTAGAGTGCTGAAATTTAGTGTGTATGCTTTTAGTTGCAGTTTATATGATTGCTCCAAAAATGAGCGGGATCGGACCAATTGGCGTTGCCCCGCCCATATAAGCCATATTTTGAAATTGAGATATCTTGCACAATTTGTTAGCGAGAGTGCTAAAGTTTTGTGAATATTTATCTTTCCATTTTCAGTAAGCAGTACAATGCACATTGGTCCCAAATACAACATTCTTAGGCCAAAAGTCGTAAATGTGAATTTAACCGCTTCTTTTGAGTTTGTAACAAAATTAAATAAATATTTGGTGGGTTTTTAATGCATCTTTATTACACCCTACACCACACAGTGGTACGGGGTATTATATGTTGGTTTCATGTCAGATACCTAGAAATACTACAGCTAGACCCACCTTAAAGTATACCGATAGACTCATAATCACTAGCTGATTAGATTTAACCATGTACGAGTATGTCTGCCCGTCCATCTAAAGTTGTCCGTTGAGTACAGGTCGTAATTTCAATCCGATCGTGCTGAAATGTATATATTTTTCGTCCGATTTGACATTTTAGCCCTATAGAATCTATATTATACATCCAATAGAAATTTAGCATGGTGATGATCCATAGACCAAAATTGCTCAATTTGAAGAAAATCGGTTACGATTTAGATATGGCTCTCATGTATTTGATTCGTTCGATTTGATTGATTCGTTTGTGTAAACAAATTTTAGTGGAAGTATACATTGGATATTTCATTGTTATCCAATCTTACTATAATGCGATAAAATATTAAGTATTAGTAGATAATGGTACACATACTTCTTCCAACACTTTTTTGTATGACGGGAAAAAATGAAGAGTTGCGTACCTTGTTTTTGACAGATTATTTTCCACTATAAATGCTAAAGCATCTTCCACTGGCTTTGAAAGGGGTGTATTTTCATCCTGCCAAATAATCTTCTGATTTTCGCCGAAGCGGTTGGACTGTTAATGATATACTTTAAGACTAATGCCAAATCTAAATCTCCCTTCTTTCGAGCCGATATTGATGCTGCTCTTATTAAGAGTTCGGGACCATTACTAATTGAAAGTTCCTCTCAGATGTTTTCAAATAATTCAGTGGTGGACGTCCAATGACCGGTTTAATATTAATCGAACATGGTTTTTTCGATTTCGTATCTTTCTTAATTAAGTTTTTTCGGCAATCCAATATGAATATTTTCGCCGAAACTATTCTTCTTTCTATGAAATTTGCACCAATTCGGATAAATATGAACGCTCAATATGAGTAGAACATTCATCCATATTCGTTTTCTCTAATAAATATCGGAATACGATTTCATTCTTTTTCACTTTTTGTTGCTTTGTAAATCAAATATTAAAAATTTCAGAATTATTCAAGTAGAAGAAGCTTGGAAAATACGTATTTTCCCAGAAATCGCAAAAAATCGCACATGGAGACTTAAGCTGAGTATAGACAATTGCCAGATCGGCAAACGTTATCAACCCTGTTAAAGTGCTGCAAATATACGGGCAATGTCAGATTGTTAGGCAAAGGTGAATTGACAGTTCAGACGATTGCAAGAAAACATTACAATTTCATATATTTACAATATATTTTGTAAATATTTATATGCAGGATTGCCAATAAAAATGCATTATAGACATTGTTGCAAATAAAATGATTTTCTGGCAATGGCGCCGTTGTCACATGCATAAACTTCGAACATATAACAATCAGCAAATTATCTCGCAATGACTTTTCTGCTAACGTTGGAAAACAAAAATTGTATGTTCACACGATTGTAAATTCACAGGGTTGCATTTTTCCGCCATTTTTCTGGCAATGTTGTCCGATCTGCAAATCGTCTGTACTTACCTTTATACATTAAAAAACAGGACACTTCAAACTAACTTTTTATTTCATTCTTACGCTAGACAGGACTAGATATAATTTGTAAAGACTTACTAGATTATGAAAACATAAAAAAATTTAAGAGCGGTTTAAACAATCCTGTTCTCTTCTAATATCAGTTAACTTTTGGCAGATTTAAAATTTTTGTATTATTTTACTCACCAAATTTCTTCCATTTCCGTTTGTTGCATTTCTTAAACTTACTTCTTGAATTCGGAAGTAATAAATTAAACTATAGCAAACAAAATCAGTTGTCCGAAATTAAAAATATGTGGACTCACAAAAATTTTTCGAACGTCCAAGAAGTGACTACTAAAAAAATAAATTGCTCTTGTGTTTTGGAGTGTTTACTATTATATGTTGCTATCAATCCTGTTCTCTTCTAATATCAGCTAACTTTTGGCAGATTTAAAATTTTTGTATTATTTTACTCACCAAATTTCTTCCATTTCCGTTTGTTGCATTTCTTAAACTTACTTCTTGAATTCGGAAGTAATAAATTAAACTATAGCAAACAAAATCAGTTGTCCGAAATTAAAAATATGTGCACTCACAAAAATTTTTCGAACGTCCAAGAAGTGACTACTAAAAAAATAAATTGCTCTTGTGTTTTGGAGTGTTTACTATTATATGGTGCTATCAGAAATATCTTTTTACCATATCAAAAAATTTACTTTTGGCCAAAGAAATGGGTGATTGGAACCACTGTGCAATGCAACATAAAGTGAAACTACTTAATTTCAGCCAAGTCGTTTGAGGAATATATTCTCTAGAGCGTCACGAAGTCTAATAGGAAAGTAAAATTGTATGGGACGATTTGATGGTACATATAACATACATGCTTATATTTAAACAAAATTGGTTGAAAAATGTGTTCTGTAGCGCGTCGAGAAGTCTAATCGGAAGCTACCTTTATATAGGGCTATATCAAAACTTGGACCGATATGCCCAATTTTCAATAGTTTTCGTAAAGATCGGTTTATATTCGCGACATGCACTTTGGTCACAAGAATAGGTATATGTATTAAGAAGACAAACAGAGAAACAAAAAGTGATACTATGCAGATCGGTATGATAAACTATGGCTTTATCTCTTCTTTTTTGGGCATTACAAACAAATGCAAAAATTCATAATTCCCTGTACCACAGAGTGGTGTCGGGTATAAAAACGCCTCTCAATGTCTAGAAATGGGAAACGTTTTACGTATACTTATCACTTGATTATACCTACATATGTATGTATGTACATATGTAGATAGGTATTAATAATTTCACAAAAATATCATAGCCAAACGTGATATTTATTTTAAAAAGCGTCATTAGCATACAAATTGTTTCAAATTGATAAACAAAGTAGGAAGAAACCGGCTTTTTAAAAGTGCATTTTTGGCGACATCGGGTGTTTCCAAAAATATCTTGGTTTTAACGGTTGTATTTGACATCAACAATCAATGTACACTCTAATAAACATATGTATATAGAGCGATAGTTTATCTTAATCTAAAACATATGTATGTATGCAAATATTTATGTACATATACATATCAACGCAGTTACGATTTAGTGAAGAGTGTGGTAGAATGCACATCCATACATATGTATGTATTCATCGATCAAAATTAAAATTCTTCAACAATCAATTTAAAAACACAGCATTAAAACTCACATCATAACAAATTCAGACAGGTTGTTGGCTGCTTCTTGCATTTACATATACTCGTATATGTATTTGTTTTTATTGTTAAAACTTTGTTTGTAAAACTTTTATGAATGAGTAAGTATGTTTATTAAACAAATCTATTGGAAGACATTCGGGTGTACACATACATAGCTGTGTATACGGTGATTTGAACGTACGTTAGTATGTACAGCGTATATTTAAATATTTACTACAAAATAAAACAAAATGTTATTGACAAGCGAGAATAATTACGAGCAATCGTTCGGAAAAAAATGTCGCATTCGTATATTTTGCCAGTTCGTATTCACAGAGTAACCGACCGACGTCCAACGTGTGCGCGCTAAGTGAAGTAAACACAAATATAAAAGTGACACGACTGCCAGAGCGTTAAAAGAGCAACTAAATGAAAATGTGCTAAAGCATACGGGCACACCGTTCAACTGCTCATCGTCATCCTCAACACGTCAACAACACAGAGTCACACCGGAGTGGCTCTTGTGGACGGACTCAATCGACTGAGCGATCCGCTCCACACGAAGAGGCAAACCTATGAACAGTAACAACCGCGAAAACATACGACGATGATTACATTTACGCCGACGACTGCGACCATGACTGTTGACAGCGACGATGTCGACCGTGGAATCGGATTGGCTGGTCAAAACGAAAGAATATACGATAAGAAAGTACTGCCAGAGTAAGATGTAAGTACGTGCATGTGTATTCTGACCCAGTATCAACTGAAAGATCCACGAGCAATGAGCTGCCCAAGCATAGGGATACCGTTTTGATGCTTTTAGCACTATTTTGGTACTCTTTCTACTGACAACTATCCACTGAGAAAAGAAATGCTGGACATTTAAAAAAAAATGTTATCAAGTGTACATTTTGGTCAATAACATGTTTCAAATGAAACAGGTGCCTAGGATTTTTGAACTGTTATAATTGGATAGTTGGCCGCTGAATCTAAATATTAAATGATTTTTTCTCTACCAGCTTTACATTTTGAGATCTGTGCTTTTATAATTATTATTATTTGCGTTTCCTACAGAATTCACTGGATGACATTGGTTGCCCGATGTGAAGTGACATTCAACGATTCTGGTAAAGTTGAGGCTACACGCTGAAAAAAAATCGCTTCTGTAGTATATTGTCCCAAACATATTCGGCTTGAAACAAATATATGTTTGGGGTAGACTCTAAGCATGTAATATTTGGTACACACAAAAATTGTGTATTTGGGAAGATGTTGTTCTAAACAAATATTTGTTTACATTCCAATATGTTTTTATTTGGGACAATTATTTCCGAAACAAATATATATTTGCATTTAAGTATTCATAAAATACACAAATTGTCTCAAATTTTTCAGTAATTCAAAGTTAAATTTTTAGAAATTTTTAATGTTCGTAAAAAATAATAATTGAAATCATATAATCTGGGATCAATACAAAGTACATAGAGGATTGACGACTAATGATGGCTTGGAATACTCAGAAATTTGAAATGATTGATTTAAAACAGAAGGTAATGCTGCATATGGTATCATAACTGGGAGGTACAATTCGAAACCCAAGAAAAATTGAAATATGAAAAACTCAGCAAAAGTTTTGGAAATATTTTTTAAATAAAATATATTTGGAAAAATTCCTAAATAATAATTTTATTTGTATTTAAACACATATTTTATTTGAGAAATTTAGTTTGCAAATATAATTTGTTGTAATATATTAATATATGCGTTCCAAATATATTTTATTGATTTTCCAATAAAATTTATTTGCTAAGAAATATATAATATTTAAAAATTTGTGTTCCAAATATATTTTCTTTCGATTCAAACATATCAAAAAAGGCGATTTTGCCCCGTGTAGTACTTGTGTACTGAAATTAAATGAGTTCAAGTAGAAGAAGTTGTATAAATCCAACTGAGTTGTTCTACTACATATGCGGAGAATACACGTTCAAAGAAAACAGAAAAACTGTTAGTGACCAAAAATAATAAATAATAAGATATATCATCCCCAAGCGAGTAAGTTGTCAGGTACGAACGAATAGAAATTTCAACGAGTAGGATTTCAAAGAGTGCGGTTTTCGGCAGATTTCGGACCGATTTTCCTGAATTTTATGTAATTGTCACAATTAAAAAATTAATATTAATCGATTAGTGCAAAAAAGTTCAAACTATGTTCGCGGAAAACTGTTTTTTTCGCTTGTGACAGTTCATTCCTATTCGTTCGTAACTGATAGATTTTGACGTTTCGGGCGGACGGAACATCTGTCTAATTAAAGGGGTGTGTCAGTGACTTTGTAAAGAAGGCATATCTTGTATATTTTGGTGTTAAACTTGGTGATCAGAAAAAAACATGAGCACCGCGTCACGTCTGAAAAATGTGTATGGAACATTTGCGACACTGGATTACGGATTTCGGTGTACAGATGATTTGGAGAGAACCCTAAAACCACTTCGATGGCTGTTATTTCTGCCTGGTAAATATTAGTGGAATCAATCGAAACAACCGCTGCAAGTGGACTTATCCTGATTTAGCCTCTGCAAGACGTTCAAGTGTCTGCAAGAGTTCACACTCAGAGGAAGTATCGATACCAGCTACCAGAACTGATTATGAGGGGATGTCGTCAATTCCACAACGTTTCATCCAGGATGAGTTCAATGAACTCATAAAAGATCTCAACCTGTCAAAAGAAGCTCCTGAAATATTTGCTTCTATGTAGGTTCAACGACAAAAATTTACTGGAACAAGAAACCAAAATTTGGTTTTGCCGTACAAGAGAAAAGGTTCTGCTCCCCTTCTCAAGATGGCGGTCTTGTATTTTGTCACGAAAATAGAGGACTTGTGGAAAAAAATGACTCTTCCTGGATATTTTCCAGATGATTGGCGCCTGTTTATTGACAGTTCAAAGCGATGTTTGAAATGTGTTCTTTTGCACAATGGCAACAAATATAGTTTAATATCTATTGCTCATTCAACGAAAATTAAAGAAGAATATAACACCATAGCTTTGGTTTTAGAGAATTTGGAATATCATGAACATCAATGGGTGACTTATGAGGACTTAAAAATGGTGAATTTTCTCCTTCGACATCAAAGTGGATGTACCAAATATCCTTGCCTCTGGAATAGTAGATACAAAACACACCATTGGGTTAGTAAAAAAATTGTTAAGAGAGAAAAAATTAACGTTGGCCGAGGGAAAATTATCCTTCCTCCACTTCATATCATGTTGGCCTTTATGAAGCAGTTTGTAAAGGCTCTTGATAAGAATGGATCGTGTATTTGGATTGAATACGTTTATTTTTGTTTTAGTTGATAATAATAGTATTTGTAGACTTCCAAATATTTCGTAGTTGGAAGAAAGTACTTTTTGATTTACCAATTCTGTATTCGAAGACTCCCGGGGTAACAGAATTTATCCACGAATTCAACCTGTTCATCACCAATAACAAAAGAAGAGCTATTCGATGTTTTTGTCTTGATAGCCTTTGTTTATATTGATCTTTAGACCTGCACTAGCTGAGTGAACTATAAGGTCAGTAATCTTCGTCTGCATATCGGAATGTTTGTGGTCAATACACATATGTCGCCGGCATAGTCCAAATCCTCCAGGTGGTTCATTAATGAACATTGGATTCCACGGTATTTGGATAACCATAAGAAAGAGAATAGCGGAGAGCAGGCAACCTTGTCATTAATCCGTCCATTATGTATAATTCTGCATTTAAAATCTTTGTACTGCGAATTTATTACATTGACCAGTTTTGCGGGGGTGGATACTCTAAATTAGTAGTATAGTCCACAAAGGCAACATAGAAGTGGTTTTGTCATTCCGTTGTTTGTTCCATAATAATCCTTATTGTCTTAATGTGATCAATGCACGACTTTTTTGCTCGGAAGCCTGCTTGCTGCTTACGTGGTTTGGACTCGATCGTTCCGCTTATCAGGTTTAGCAGTAATTTATTTTTTAGTAGTTATTTGTGTTTGCATATATATAAATGCAAATGCCCCAAGTATTATAATATTTAACGACCCACAAATAAGACAACTCATTAAGGATCCTATCTTCGTAAATTACATCGACGAGGCTGAGCGAAATGCCTGGATTTGATTTGTTGAATTTTTTTCAAGTATTTTTACTTGCAATATATTTACAAAGAAAATATTAAGCAATTTGTATAAAAACTTACAAATAACAGTTTTGCTAAGCTCCAGCAAACTTATCAAAAATTAACGTAGTTGCATTTGTAAATAAAACAATAAAATAAATAACAACTATTTTGTTTATAACACTTAAGTAATTTTATAACTTTGAATACAGGTTTAAATGTAATTATGTATGTGTAAGTTCTGCAACGAAGGGCAAATCAAGGACATGAAGTCGTTTTAATCTTCTAGATTCATTTCTGCCATATAAAAGTGTTAACGACAATAAGTTCAAATGTAGACTCAATCTGTTGAGGTAATTCGTGCTATATCTCCTAATATAGTGTTTAACTTTGGAGACAAATATATCTTTATGTATATTGTTACTTTTCACAAACCAAGGAGAATTAGTGATAAGTCTTAACGTTTTGGATTGATATGTTTGCAGAATTTCGACATTTTAAATGCTTGCTGTCCCAAAGCTCGATTCCGTATTTCCAGACCGGTTTTAATGTGGTTTTATATAGAATAACTTTGTTATCCAAATTAATTCTGATTTTGGACCTTAAAGCCAATACATCCGTTTTGATTTAATCTCTAACTTTTGTCTTTTCAATTGTATGTGTCGTTCCTATGTTAACCGTCTACCTATATTTAAACCTAGGTATTTCCAATAATTAGATGAGGGGATAGTGGCTCCATCTAGTATCACCGGTGCACAGTGGCTCAGAATCAAAATCCATCGGCCAAAATGTGACTTTGGCCAAAATGTGACAAATATGACTTTGTGCATTTGTTTGTAACGCCTAAAAGGAGAAGAGATAGACACTTTGTTTATTATACCGATCGACATAGAATCACTTGTTGTCCATAGTGCAGGTAGTATTTATGGTCCGATTATGATGAAATTTAGTACAGTGACTTCTGAAATTTAGTACAGAAGTCAAGATTTAGCTATATCCCCCATATATATGTTACCACCGATTTGACATGTAAGCGCTGTAGAAACTGTATTTTATATCAGATCAGTACGAAATCTTGCAGTCGGAGTTCTCTTATTACATGAACGAACACTGCCAAATTCGGGGAACATCGGTTCAGATTTAGATATAGTCCCCATATATAACTATGTTACAACCGATTTGATATGTAAGCGCTGTAGAAACCGTTTTTTATATCCGATCTGTATGAAATTCGGCAGAGAGAGATTTTTATTACGTTAATGAACCCTACCGAATTCGGAGAAAATCCGTTCTGATTTAGGTATGGCCCCCATATATATGTTTCACCCGATTTGACATGTATGCGCTGTAGAAACCTTTTTACATCCGATCTGTACGAAATTCGGCAGAGAGAGTTTTCTTATTCCGTTAATGAACACTATTAAATACGAAGAAAATCCGTTCAGATTTAGATATAGTCCCCATATATATGTTTCACCCGATTTGACATGTAAGCGCTGTAGAATCCGTATTTTATATCCGATAAGTACGAAATTTAACAGAGAGAGTTTTCTTATTACATGTATGAACACTGCTAAATTCAGGGGAAATCGGTTCAGATTTAAACATAGTCCCAAGATATCTGTTACACCCGATTTGACATGTAAGCGCTGTAGAAACCGTGTTCTTATTACATGTACTGCCAAATTCTTATCGCAATGCACATTTCGCATTGTTAGGGGGTGTAGGGTATTATAAAGCCGGCCGACTTTTTGTCTTCCCTTACTGGTTTTTATTAGAACTTGTGATTTGTTAACTTTATTGTGGCGGCAAAAAAATTGTTTGTTCCAAAAATAGTTTGTTTGTAATAAATATTTTAACAAATGCCCTTTTTGAAAAAAATTATGACTTTGGACCAACATAACCTTTTCCCTTTGAAAGCATTTTATAATACATATTTAGAAGGGTTGAAGGGTTCCCCTTTTTTAGTAAACAAAAGTCTAATTTTTAGTCCAAAAAACCTAGATTTTTTTTCCATTTGTTGCATATTTTAATTCTATTTTTACATGGTATTTAATCCTTTCAACCTGTTAAGTTAATTCTCCAAAAATAGGGGTTTCATTATACCTGTTCGCAATATAAATGCAAATTTAGTTTTATTTTCGTTACTCAACCAAACATGGAATCGTTGGATCATAAAGAATTGGTGGCAGTATATACGAAGAACCAGGAAATATCCGATATTTTAAATAGAATTCAAAATATAATTCCATATGATTTTTTAACAACCGAATCAAGAGATAAAATTGGCGTGAAAGTCAAAAGCTTTGCTACTAATTTGATATTTTGTTTGGCTGCGGTAGTTGAAACACGTATTGTGCGCTGTGTTAAAGTTTTCTTCAAAAAAGCTTAAAAAACAACAAATTCTACACAGTTGAAAATTTTCAAAAACAAAAGGATTAAGACAGTCATAAGCGGATTAGCGATTCGCACAAACAACAATAAACAAACGCAACAAGTGTACGCAAAAAAAAAGTACCGACAACAAGCCTGACTCAAGTAACAGCAACAACAATCATGACTGCAATGAACACTGAGTCTGCGATGAAGATGACCACAACTGGCAACAGGTAGTAGTTAAGAGGAAAAATATACGGCCACCTAATAGAAAAATTCTGATTGGACCAAAATTCGTTTCAAAGAAAAGGAATCGAAAAACAGGTGCATATTTTTAATTTTTTGTGCATATTTGAATTATGCAAAATATATGCAAAACAATTTTGCGATATATGAATCAAAAATGAGAAATTTTTGAAGGATATGTCAATACTATTTAAAAATGCATGACACAAAAATGGATGATTTCAAAAATCATCCAAAAAAGTGCCTAAATATATGGAAAGTATGGGGTAATTCCAAAGGAAACCGACCCATTCTGAATATGTATAGCTTTAGATTTGGATACAATTTTGCACGCGTATACTACAAGACAATACGGAGTTATGACCAAATTCAAAGCAGTTTAAATTATAGGGGGTGCCAAATTGGTCATCTAAACATTTTTTTAACAAATTTAGCTATTTTGAAGTCGATATAACTTTTAAACGGAATATCAGATTCGAATGATATCTATATTATACTAGCTGACCCCAGCAGACGTTGTCCTGCCCGTCCTATTTGGGATGTATTGGTTTTTTATTCATTGATATTTCATTAAAAAATCATACATCCCGAGTTTCAGGAAAAAATCACCAAAAAAATATATTGACCATATGTCCACTACAGCGCCATCTTCCAGAGACATATATAAAAACTATTATCACGAAAAACCACACATACAGGGTTGCCCATATTCGACGGACCCATCTGGCAACGCCATAACTTTTGACAGAGATGTCAGATCGCTTAATGACATACCGCGTTTGAAGCGTCAGTCCAAGCAGATTTTTACCATGGAACAATACACGCCACGCGAGCGCTCTGAAATAGTTGAAATTTACATTCAACAGAAGAAGTCAATTGTGAAAACTCAAAAAACAAAATTATCATGTCCGATGAAGCCCATTTCACATTGAATGGGACCGTAAATAAGCAAAATTGCCGTATTTACGCCACTGAAAATCCTCAGGAGATTCAAGAATTGCCTCTTCATGACGAAAAAGTCACAGTTTGGTGCGGCGTTAGTGCGAAAACGGTCATTGGGCCGTTTTTCTTCCAAAACGAAAATGGCCATGCTGTTACCATCAACCAGGAGCGTTATCGCGACATGATGACCAATTTTGTGATGCCAATTATTCGTCGAAAGCGTATGAGGCAGTTCTGGTTTCAACAAGACGGCGCTCCACCGCACACAAGTCGCATAACAATCGATTTTCTGAAGAATTTTTTTCCGGGCCGTTTGATATCGAAAAGTGGTGATTTGGACTGGCCACCGCGTTCGCCCGATTTGACGCCGCCTGACTTCTTCTTGTGGGGATATTTGAAGTCAAAGGTTTACGTTAACAAGCCAAGGACCGTAGAAGAGCTCAAGGACAACATTCGTGAAGAAATAGCCGTTGGCGAAAACGATGGAAAATGCTGCAAAAAGGGCACAATACGCCATCAACGCCAGAGGCGGCCATTTGAGAGATATCATATTCAAAAATTGATGTAAACAAATCTACTTGGAACAAATTAAATGATTAAGATTGCCAACCGCCAAATTTTTATTTTTTTCTTTGATTTTTTTTAAAAAAACATGGGTCCGTCGAATATGGGCAACCCTGTACACATTAAATTTCAGTCAAATCGGTCTGGAAATGCGAATTTTGCAAATAACTTGACCACTCTGCAATTAATCGCGGTGAAAATAATTCTAAAACACAAATGACCCCAAATCGAATATATTGTTAAATTTTCAGCCCATTCGCTTTTATGGTTTCGGAGATCATGCGTTACTAACAAACGTACAAAGGATTTTATATATAAAGATATATATATATAATTGAATCGTAGTTTGTTCGACTGCTTAAAACATGAAAACTACTGGACCATATTAGAAACATCCTTCTGCGGAATTATTCGTAATTGCCACGCGAAGGTTTAGGAAAAATAAACTTCGCAAAATTCTCAACAGGAGGCGCTGACCACCTGACCGCCTGATCTAGAAAGCTGAAATTTTGCATAAGCATAGACCAGAGTATTGTAAAAACAACAGAATTTTCACGTAGTAATTTTCTGCCCTGTGGTCAGTTCTAGCGCTATCACAAAATTGAGTATTGTGTTTGGCCTTTCGGAAGAATCTTATAAGATCAAAAGCGAAAACATTGTAAATATGAGGTGCTATACACGACAAATATAAAAGCGAAAAATAATTTTGAATTCGCTGACTTTGGTCAGTGTAGTAGTACCTTCATCTTTTTCATTATTTCAAGGGATTTAATAGTTATTTAAGAGCTAATAATCTAAAAATGTAAATTACTTACATAACTTAAAGGGGATGCGAAAATATCTTTTCAATGTCCAACCTGAGGTTAAACTGCAGTGACCAAAGCAATTGTCGCACTTTCAGTACTGAAAAAATTCTTTTAAGAACTATGAGCCTACAAACTGATTTGCATACATACAGATTGCCAAGTGATTTTTGACCACTTGGTCGCTGAATATATGCGCAAAGTTTCGAATATAGGTGCAAAGTTTCGAAGATATGTGCAAAGTTTCGTTGAGATCGGACCATAATAGCGACATGCACTTTCATTACAAGAATACATCTACGGACAGACAGACGGACATAGCTAAATCGACTCTGACAGTGATTACAAGTCGATCGGTATAATAAACAATGGGTCTATCTCTTCTCCTCTTGGGTGTTACAAACAAATTCACAAAGTCATAATACCCTGTACCACAGTGTGGTGTACGGTATAATAATTTACCCTCTTGGCCACTGAGACCTCCTATTAGAAGTAATAATCTGAAAATGTGCATACATATTGTTACGAGTATGACTTATGGTGATTTCGTTTGAGCAAAAAAATGTTTCTTCATTTTACACTGAAACCGCATTTTTAAGTTCGTTTGTAAAAATGGTGCAGCCGTATGAACGGGTTTTGTTTTTTTCGTTTTCGTTTTTTTAAATTATTACACTCCGCAAATGCGAAATTATTACATTTTTCACAAAAGCATACTTCAGAACCAAACCTAAATTAAAGCGTACATTCGTAATTCACTACCAAATCGCTACGCAATAATGTATACCGCACGTTTTTTGTTTGAGTGTGTGCATGCAAAATTACAGAGGGTGCAGGGGGAATTTTTAAAATGTCGCAACATGATGTGGTGACATTATTTTTCAGAAACGAAATCACCATTAAACATCACGTTGTTAGATTCATGATTTATTTAAGCTATTATTCATTTAATAACTTAGCATATTTTCTTTCTCAAGTGATAATTTGATCAGTTTTTCGAATGAAATAGTTTTCATTTACGAAATGCATACATACGTATACTTATATCATTGTGAATCTGTGAATTATAACTTAGCATATTTTCTTTCTCAAGTGATAATTTGATCAGTTTTTCGAATGAAATAGTTTTCATTTACGAAATGCATACATACGTATGCATATATCATTGTGAATCTGTGAATTATACGATTGCGAGTGATATTATTGATCGATATTTGTTACGATGCCAAGAAGAGGTCATGGTAACATTGGGCGGAGTTCTCAGAATGCAACGCTAATCCGAAATGTTGCGTAAAATCACACGAAAGAGGGTACGTTCTATTGAACGAGAATCAGCCCGGGCGCGACATCAAGAAGCCATTACTGAACTTCACAATGAGCAACAACGATTGAGAAGAAGAGCAGAAGTTTTTCGAAAGAACTGATGAGAATCGGAAATGGACAAATACTCTCAATGGTTTAATATCGACCCCACCCGTTATTTGAAAATTCATGAAATGAAATTCTGATGTGAATAAATTGATTTGGACGATTCCGGGAGAATTGCGTTCATAAAAATTAATGCATACTGATGAAAATGAAGACTCGATTATCCCGCTGAATTCATAAACTCTTTGGATTTGCCAGCATAGTTATTATGCTACGAAATCTTCATGCCCGAAACTGTTCAATGGAACACGATTGATTGTAACGAAGCTAATGAACAATTTGAAGGT
Organism: Eudasyphora cyanicolor; assembly: GCA_963930755.1. Classification (NCBI taxonomy): domain Eukaryota; kingdom Metazoa; phylum Arthropoda; class Insecta; order Diptera; family Muscidae; genus Eudasyphora; species Eudasyphora cyanicolor. Next base: position 102,656,827 of record OZ005737.1, read on the forward strand.
GGAAAGGAGGAAGAATGCCTAATTATGCTAATTCCTTTGACTTCAAGCGATTTATCATTCAAGTGCAAACGTCTTCAGTTCCCAGTGAAACTTACACAAACAAGTCAGAAGGACAATCGCAAGTCAAAAGAATATCGCTGGAAGTGTGTGGGATAAATCTGGAAATGTCATGCTTTTCACACGGCCAGCAGTATGTGGCGTGTTTTCGAGTTGGCTAACCATCCTCACTCTTCATGTACGTTCCAGAACATACAACAAAAATGTTGTATATCTGTCAGCATCAAATTAAATTCCATAATTACTCATTACTTTTTTTAGATTTCATTAAAACTATTGTTATTCATTTAAATTAATACTTTATTTAATTCTATTTTCAACAAATTTTGGACAGTACGAAGTCTGCCGAATCAGAGAGAGGCCAGCTCATCCGTTAACAATAGCTAATTTTGGGTCAAAAAAATCTTGGTGGAATCGTGAATGCTTAAAATTAATACAACCAAAAATATATTTTGGGCAAAACGAAGTTTGCAGGGTCAGCTGTACAAGCTGTTAATAAAATATTGAACCCTTTATACTATAAAGGGTATGTACGTCATGGAGGCGGCAATGTAATGGTCTGGGGATCCTTTTCCAGTAACGTGGAGTTATGTACACTTTTATGTACTGCGAAATATTGGAGAATGCCATGTTTCCCCATGCTGAGTGGAATGTTGCTATATTAGGGCAATTTCACGACAACCACCCGAATATTATCGCGAAATGATTCAATAATTGAGTTACAAAGGAATGGGTTAACGTTATGGAGAGGCCAGCTCAACCGTAGCCTTGAATCAAATTAAAAATCTTTGGGAAAATGTCAACATAGAGATAAATCGAGAAAGCGTAGGTTGTGATAAAAATAAGCTATTTCAGGCTATTGCGTATGCTTGGAACTCCATAGATACAAAGATAACAAGCAATCTTATTGATTCCATGCAAGAAGAAGCAACGCCGTCCTTGATAATAAATGTTTTTCCATAAAATCTTAGTAGAAATGCATAGTCCAATATGTTTTGTCGTGGGCATTTTTGACCTTTTTGTTTGTGAAATAAAATTTTAGTTTCAAATAATTTAAGCAGCCAAATTTCCAATTTTTGTTAAATTGATGCAATTTCGTAGATAATAGGTAACATTTTTGGAATATGTCATTGAAAGTTTTTCAGATTTTGACGATTAAACAGAAGTATGAAGTTAGTCCAATATGTATTGTCCGGCGGCCGGAAGTTGGACCCCAAGAAAATGCACCCAAAATTATTAAATGAAATTGAAAATAATTATAAATCTTTTCGGGCGTGGTCGGCCTACGGCCTCTGTTTAAGACTTTCTCCTATGGACAGGATCCAAAGTTGGCAACGTGGAGCAAATCTTTTATGCGTAACCTCTCCTGTTTCTAAATTTATAGATGAAAATAAGCCTCAAAAAGCAGACAAAAAAATGAAATAAAACCCCAAAAAGCAGATAAAAAATGAAATTAAGCCCCAAAATAAAATTTTTGTTGTTTGACATGTGATTTTTTGGGGCCCATATTCATAATAATATTGGGGTGTATTCTCCTAGGGCCCAATTTCATTCCGCCGTATTGTCCGATATTGTAAGTGAAAGATTTAACATCCTCTTTAAGAATTATAAATTAAGTAATACATTTTTGTGCATTAAGGACATCAAAAGGACGAAAATCCTTGATTATCCTGAAAAGCGTATCGTCAATTTTCCACATATTTTCCCAAACAATTTAAAAATACAGCATTGGCTCTCCATGGGTTAAAAAAATATTAATTAATTAATGTCCGTCCGTCTGTCAGTTCGATTGACTGGTGCTAAAGATAACCGTGGAAAGGAGTGACCGAATGCCTTAAAATTTCGTACGTGGTAATATTTTATTCAAACCCAGTTTATGTTTGATGGACAACCATATTAGCCTACTGAAACTCTTATAACTTATATACTACTCATGGGAATTCTGTAAAAGTAATCATTTTAACATCTCTATAAGCTGGACAAAAATGAACGAAAATGCCATGCCCCTTTTGATACCCCCCCTACACAGTGACCAATTGGTACAAAATGTTAACAGCTTATAATATTATTACCAGTGCATACAAATACTTGAAATTTTGTGCAGTGTAATGTTTTTGTAGTACCTACAGTCCAGTACAAAGTGGGCGTTGTTCTCACACAAATGGCAACAATTTTGTGAAATGTTAAAAATGAGAAATTCATTGAAGTAAATATATAAATAAAGAGTTTTAACAAATCACAAAATTTTTACCATTTTACCAATATCGCCCACTTCGTACTGTACTGTAAGTACTATAAAAACATTACACTGCACAAATTTTCAAGTATGGTGGACATTCGTTTGAGCGCACCAAAAAAATGTTTGTAAAGCGGTTTTTTATGACTTTTATGAAATGAAGAAAAGTTACAGTATTTATATTTCAAGTGCAGTTACTGGGATAAAGGTTTAATTTGAATATCAACGACACTTGCTTTTGAAATGTGATGCATTTCTGATATGACATTCGTTTGAACGCAGCAACAGACAATCTCATTTTTCTTCTTATTCGACCAAAATGAATTCGGAAATGTACATTGAATTGCAGGATGATGTTTTACTAACACCTATTGATGAACATTTGGATGATGGCATAATTTTTCAGCAGGACAACGCTTAAATTCACACATCACATCGAACGAAGGCTTGGTTTTCGGAAAAAAAATTAATTTATTGCCTTGGCCGGCTTGCAGTCCCGATTGCAATCCAATAAAAAATGTATGGGTCATACTCGCAGCAAAGGTATATTGAGCGTGGAAGACAATTCTCGACATTAAATGAGTTAAAATTTACAATAAAGAATTTTGGTCGGAAATTCACATTACAACAATTTAAAACTTGATAAACTCAATGCCAAATCGCATTTTTCTGTCGTTCAGTATAAGGGAGGACACACCAAATACTAATACACCTAATTCTGTTTTTACGCGATAGATACGTTCCTCGAAAACTCGCGTAAAAAAGAATCGCGTAAAAAAAGATAGGGTATCCATATAAAACAAGGGGATTGGTTCCACATATTAAATATCAGCTAAAATAATATGAATAAAGTATAGATTTTATGTTGATTCATACACATATTTTATTTTAACAAAAATAAAAGAAACAAACAATTCATTTAGAAAAACAAATAAAACTTAAATTTTATTTTTAATCAGTATTGCTATCTGATAAACGCATTTGTTTACGATGGACATCAACAGCACTTGCATCGCTTGAAATATTTTCAAATTCATGTTCAATTGGTGGAGATGGTTCAGTGGTTTGTGTCACGAATTCCGTTATCAATCGTTGACTTCCAGTTTTTATAAGACTGTTATGTAATTCACGATAATTACCCATTAATAATTTCTCACCAGGTTGAAATTTCGCGGCTTTTTCCTTACTAGGATCATGCGAAAATGATGGCCCAATTTAGCAGCCATTAGAAGACCTTCTTTAATTAGGGATGCAGTGAGGGTAGGAATCTCTTCGTCATTTTCACTAATTTCTTTCGATTCGACTGTTTCAAGAGCGAAATCAATTATCATCATCGCTACGTGCCTTATCTAACAATAATTCGTCGATATCTGCAGATGATAAATCATCGAAGCCTTCTCCGCGAACATCATAAGCTAAGGCTATGATGTTGGAATACTCAACCATATTAGAAGGCAATGGGCTATTATTCTTAACGCAATCTGGCCAAACTGCTCTCCAACATGCGTCAGTCATTAATAGAAAATTTCTTCCACGCGTCTCACAGTGGGCTAAAAAACTGACATAATTCTGCCATTTCCAAACCACTTATCGTATGGCGATGAAATTTTAGGTGTGTATACAAGAGGTGTTAGAGAGTTTAAGTTCGGAACTTGGGCCCCCTATCTCATACAGGGGCGGAGCTACAGCGCCCTAAAGTTGACCACCTCGGGTATACAAATTTTTCATCGACTTCTAACTTTTGAACGGTTTTAGTGGCGTTTTTTTCTTTGGATACTCCTAGACCAGACCTACAATAAACATTTTATAGGTTGAAGATATCTTGAATAGTTATAGATTTTAAATTTGAATTTTTCATTTATTCGCCGACTTTGCCTTGGAGTTTAGCCAATACCTCAATCAAAAGTTTACCGATTTTTTTCGATTGACAATAAAATTTACAATATCATGAAAAAAATAATCGATAAGATATGTGAAGAAATAAGAAAGTTATGGCTCTAAAGTAAAGTCAATTTATTGAAAAAATTTAATTTTTTGTATTTTTTGGCGAAAAAGTCCAATTCGTATTTAGGTCTTGTAGAAAAAGTTTGTTACACAAAGTATATCAAATTTATACTCATTTTAAAGGAGACGTTTCACAGAATCTGCTAAAGAAAATCCGAAGCCAAAATTTTAATTGGTGTTCCCTTAATTGGTGATCCCTTCTCCGATTTGGACCCTTTTTTACATAAATTTCAAAAGTTTGATCGATTTTCTCCGATCGCAAAGCTAAATTGTTAAATTTTTCTTCTTATTTATTTGAATTGGGTGTAACAAAATCGACTGCAAAGGGAATCCCGAGCGCGGCTTTTCATATCGAAGATATAAGACTAAAAGTAAAAATCCCATTTTTGGGGATTTTTGATGTATTTTTTGGGAATTGAGGGGTTTTTTATTAGAAATGTCCACATGTTGCGTTTGATTATTATTTCTAATATCAAAATAAAGAACTTTAAAAAAAATCATCGGAATACATACATTTTTAAGAATTTTATGCCGTATTTGCGTTTCTGTCTATATGCAAAATATTTTTTTTAATTATAACCTACACAACACTGTGGTACAGGGTATTATAACTTTGTGCATTTGTTTGTAACACCCAACAGGAGCCGAAATAGACCCATCGTTTATTATACCGATCGACTCAGAATCATTTTCTGAGTTGATTGAGCTATGTCCGTCTGTCCGTTTGTCCGTCTGTCTGTATGTCCGTCTGTCTGTGCATGTATTCTTGTAATCAAAGTACAGGTCGCAATTATGGTCCGATCTCGACGAAACTTTACACATATTTTTTTTTGGCCCAAGGACGATCCCTATTGAATTTGGTTAAAATCGGTTCAGATTTAGATATAGCCCCCATATATATGTTAGCCCCGATTTGACATGTACGCGCTGTAAAAACTTTATTTTATATCCGATCAGTATGAAATTCGGCAGAAAGAGGTTTCTTATTATATGAATGCACACTGTTAAATTCGGAGAAAATCGGTTCAGATTTAGATATAGCCCCCATATACCCTCGTATATGTTACCCCCGATTTGATATGTAAGCGCTGTAAAAACTGTATTTTATATCCGACCAGTATGAAATTCGGCAGAAAGAGATTTCCTTTTATATGAATGAACACTTTTAAATTTGGAAGAAATCGGTTCTGATTTAGATATAGCCCCCATATATATGTTACCCCCGATTTGACATATAAGCGCTGTTTAGACTGTATTTTATATCCGATCAGTACGAAATTCGACAGAAAGAGGTCTTTTTACATGAATGAGTATTCAGGGAAAATGGTTCAGATTTATATATAACCTCCATATATATGTTCCTCCTGATTTTGTTTCAAAGCGCTATAGAGGTTGTACTTTACTTCTGATAATTAAATTTTTCCAGAAAGATGTCTCAATTTAGAAACGAATATTGCTTAATTTAGCGATTATCGATTATGATTAAGGGTTTCCTAGAAATAGTGCCACAAAACAATGTTTTCTGAAAGGTAAATCTTACTAAATTTTATTATTGTTTGATAGAATCATGTGATCTACAAGAAATCAGTGCATATTGACTGATATAATAACCAATAAGTACAAGAAGGTAGGGAAAAATTAAAAAAATATTTTGCATATAGACAGAAACGTAAATACGGCATAAAATTCTTACAAATGTATATATTTCGATGAATTTTATTAGAAATAATAATCAAACGCAACATGTGGAAGTTTCTAGTGGAAAATCCCTCAATTCCCAAAAAATACATCAAAAGTCCCCAAAAATGCGATTTTTTACTTTTAGTCCTATATCTTCGATATGAAAAGCCGCGATCGGGATTCCCTTTGCAGTCGATTTTGTTACACCCTAATACAAATAAATAAAAAGAAAAAATTAACAATTTAGCTTTGCGATTGGAGAAAATCGATCAAACTTTTGAAATTTATGTAAAAAAAAAGGTCCAAATCGGAGAAGGGTGGCAACCACACCAATTAAAATTTTGGCTTCGGATTTTCTCTAGCAGAATTTATGAAACGTCTCCTTTAAAATGAGTATAAATTTGATACACTTTGTGTAACAAACTTTTTCTACAAGACCTAAATACGAATTGGACTTTTTTCGCCAAAAAATCCCCAAAAATTAAATTTTTTCAATAAATTGACTTTATAGGGCCATAACTTTCTTATTTCTTCACATATCTTATCGATTCTTTTTTTTCATGATATTGTAAATATTGTTATTGGCAATCCATAAAAAACACGCGAACAAAATCGGTAAATTTTGATTGAGATATTGGCTAACCTCCAAGGCAAAGTCGGCGAATAAATGAAAAATTCAAATTTAAAATCCACATTTCTTGGAAACTATTCAAGATATATTCAACCTATAAAATGTTTATTGTAGGTCTGGTCTAGGAGTATCCACACGTATATCCACGCCACTAAAACCGTGAAATGGCAGAATTATGTCCATTTTTTTTTCATTTTAGCCCACTGTGCGTCTGTGACTTTTAAATTTTCATCATTCATTAATTGATCTAAAATGTACCTGAATGTTTTTTTCACATAGTAGATCTTAAAAGCGGCAATAATTCCTTTATCCAGAGGTTGTATTAACGATGTTGTATTTGGAGGCAGAAAACAAAATTGGACATTTGGATGCTCTAAATGTGGATGACCTGGTGCATTGTCTATAATCAATAGCACTTTAAAATCATGTCCTTTATCACTCATATATCGCCGAACTTCCGGTACAAAATATTTAAGAAACCATTCGGTACCATTAGGGCCCTGTAGCTCCGCCCCTGTATGAGATAGGGGGCCCAAGTTCCGAACTTAAACTCTCTAACACCTCTTGTATACACACCTAAAATGTCATCGCCATACGATAAGTGGTTTGGAAATGGCAGAATTATGTCCATTTTTTTTTCATTTTAGCCCACTGTGCGTCTGTGACTTTTAAATTTTCATCATTCATTAATTGATCTAAAATGTACCTGAATGTTTTTTTCACATCGTAGATCTTAAAAGCGGCAATAATTCCTTTATCCAGAGGTTGTATTAACGATGTTGTATTTGGAGGCAGAAAACAAAATTGGACATTTGGATGCTCTAAATGTGGATGACCTGGTGCATTGTCTATAATCAATAGCACTTTAAAATCATGTCCTTTATCACTCATATATCGCCGAACTTCCGGTACAAAATATTTAAGAAACCATTCGGTAAAAGGCTCAGTTGTTACCCAGGCCTTTTTGTTAGCTGCCCAGTGAACGGGTAACGAGTCCATATTTACGCCTTTCATCGACCGTGATTTTTTAGCTTTACAAGTAAGGGTTTTAACATCCGATTTCGTTGGAGCAAAATAAAAAGTTCACACAATCTTTGGATAATTTAAATCCACTCGCAGTTTTCTGGGCTTTAGCTACATATGTTCGACTCGGCATTCGTTTCCAGAAAAGGCCAGTTTCATCCGCATTCCATACCTGATCCGGAGTGTAGCCACCATCTTCAATTATTTTAACCAGTTTTGCGGGAAATTCTTTCGCTGCCGGTTCATTAGCAGAGGCTATTTCCTTAATTTTAATATTATGAAGCGCGTGTCTTTGCAGAAACCTGTCATCCATCCTGTACTGGCAGAAAATTCAAATTTCTTATCTTTCTGGACTGATGTTTGTGGTTCCTTTTCTTTTAGCTGGTTATACAATTTCAAAGTCATCTGTTTTATAGTATTTCCGTCAACTGGTATCCGTTTTTGTGAGCTATCCTCAATCCATATTACAAGAGCCTCCTCCATTTTCTCCTTGTGTATGATGATGTATGGGCACTTAATTTTGTTCCAGCAATCACAGATTGTCTAATAGATACTTAATTTTTTTTCATCGTCCGTATGGTAGATTCGTTCAAACTAAAATATTTTCCTACTGAAGTGGCACTTTCTCCAGTGGCTAGACGATTTAAAATTTTTATTTTGTCTTCCAAAGAAATTGCGTTTCTTTTAGTTTGTTTTGTAGAGGACATTTTATATTGTGGTTTGGTAACCTATAGAAATAATAAATTGCACTTAATAAATATATGCTTAGGTAAACATGTATTAATTACCGTTTATGGAATTCGTCAACATTTATATGCGAATAATTATTTGCATTGTCTGCGCTCTTGTCCTGTACTTTCACGACAACTTATTGGAAACAAACAAGATAAGTCCCCTGTTATGATTGTAGTCAATTCTTCGTAACACACGATTTCCAGTGCTGTCAATAGACTGTTCATACCACATGATTTGCAGTGTGGCCAACTGCATATTTTATTTAAAATCCTCCAAATCCGGTAAAAACATATGTACGTTTTTCATATAAAAATACTTAAATTTTTAGACCGCGTTAAATCAAATCAAATCGCGTAAAAACAGAATGCAATGTTTTATTGGAATCGCGTTAAATCAAATTCGCGTAAAAAAAGTTCGCGTAAAAACAGAATTAGGTGTATAGCAAAACAAATGTACTTGGATTTAGATTAGATTATTGTATGTGTTTTCAACTATATTTTGTTTGTTGATTTTTTTTGAAAAAAAATTCTTTGTAATTTGGTGACGATTTTCAGCTATTATAATGTAGCATCTGAACCAAAGTTGTGCCCACTCTAAAATTTACACCATCGGTAGAGTACATATTGACATTTTTTTTATTTATATTTTTATTTCCGCGAAAAGTTACCGAAATTAACTGTTTTAGATAAAACCAGTAAGGAAAGGCAGAAAGTCGGGCGGGGCCGACTATATAATACCCTACACCTCCCTAACAATGCGATAAGGGTCATTGCCATAATAATTTGGAATAATTGGTAATTCTGAAACGATAATCGCTAAATTAAGCAATATTCGTTCCTAAATTCAGAACCATCTATCTGGAAAATTTTAATGATCGGAAGTAAAATACAACTTCTATAGCGGTTTGATACCAAATCAGGAGGAACATATATATGGAGCTTTAATATAAATCTGAACCGATCTTCCTTGATAACTCATTCATGTAAAAAGACCTCCTTCTGTCGAATTTCGTACTGATCGGATATAAAATACAGTCTCTACAGCGCTTACATGCCAAATCGGGGGTAACATATATATGGGAGCTATATCTAAATCTGAACCGATTTTCTCAGAATTTGGCAGTATTCCTTCATGTAGGAAGAAACCTCTTTTTGCCGACTTTCGCACTGATCGGATATAAAATAACATTTTTACAGCGCTTACATGTCAAATCGGGGGTAACGTATATATGGGGGCTATATCTAAATCTGAACCGATTTCTTCCAAATTTAAAAGTGTTCATTCATCTAATAGGAAACCTCTTTCTGACGAATTTCATACTGATCGGATATAAAATACAGTTTTTACAGCGCTTACATGTGAAATCGGGGGTAACATATATATGGGGGCTATATCTAAATCCGAACCGATTTTCTCCGAATTTGGCAGTATTCCTTCACGTAATAAGAAACCTCTTTCTGCCGAATTTCGCACTGATCGGATATAAAATACAGTTTTTACAGCGCTTACATGTCAAATCGGGGGTAACATATATATGGGGGCTATATCTAAATCTGAACCGATTTCTTCCAAATTTAACAGTGTTCATTCATATAATAAGAAACCTCAACCTGCCGAATTTCATACTGATCGGATATAAAATAAAGTTTTTACAGCGCTTACATGTCAAATCGGGGCTAACATATATATGGGGGCTATATCTAAATCTGAACCGATTTTGACCAAATTCAATAGGGATCGTCCTTGGGCCAAAAAAAAGATATGTGTAAGGTTTCGTCGAGATCGGACCATAATTGCGACCTGTACTTTGATTACAAGAATACATGCACAGACAGACAGACGGACAGACGGACAGACAGACAGACGGACAGACGGACATAGCTAAATCAACTCAGAAAGTGATTCTAAGTCGATCGGTATAATAAACGATGGGTCTATTTCTTCTCCTTTTGGGTGTTACAAACAAATGCACAAAGTTATAATACCCTGTACCACAGTGTGGTGTAGGGTATAATTAGTATTTTTTATGAAAATCCGCGGAAAAAGCAATAATAAATTATATTTTCTATTTTTTATTTCTTATGATCTGTATCATAAAAATTAACTTAAAAAAACCATTGCAGAAGAAAAAAATCAAATTTCCTGAACTTTGACATCGCCCCTTGCCTCCAATTTTTATTTTTTTAATATTGTGGTTCATTACTCCCACATACTAGGGCAACATTTTCTGAGAATTTAACAAAGATATAGTTTTTGACTTGTGACACTTGAGAAGAACTACCCACATACGTACGAAATTTTAAGAACCATTCAGTCGAACTGACAGACGGACGGACATTAATTAATTAATTTTATTAACCAATGCTGAAATGTTGCTTGCTTGCTTTTATTCGGTCTGCAAATCTTTGTGATTCTAACTAGGATACTCTCCTCGTTAAATTTTTTTTCGGGAAAATATGTGGGTTATTTTGAAAAATATAATAAAAAAAACTAAGATATGCTTTTTAGGATAATCAAGGTTGAAGGACACTTTCGTCCTTTTGAGTCCTTAATACACAACAGTTGGTAACTTAATTCATAATACTCAGAGAGGATGTTAAATTCTTTCTAATGGTACTTATATCATTCAAATCTAGCATTCCGTTCAAAAGTTCAAAAGTAAAAAATAGTTAAATTTGTAAAAAATGTTGTAGATGACCAACTTTGGCACACTATAAAATCTAAACCACTATGAAATTGGTCAAGTGGTAAAAGGCCATAATTCCGCATTGTCTTGTAGTATAAGCGTGCAAAATTGCACCCAAATCTAAATGTATAAATATTGAGAGTTGGTCGGTTTCATTTGGAATTACCCCATACTTTTCACTCATTTAGGCATCTTTTTTTGATGATTTTTGAAGTCACCCATTTTTTATTTTTGTGACATGATTTTTTAGATATTATTGACATTTCCCTCTGATATTTTGCATTTTTGATTGATATATCACAAACATTTTTTGCATATTTTGCATATTTATTCATTATTCATTTGCTACGAAAAAAATTACCTAAGACCCCAAGTTTGTTCGGCCGAAATCCGTTTTGGGCCATTTTAAATCGAATGAGCAATGTCCGTCCCCCTGTTTGTCTGTCGGTCTGTCTATCTGTCTGCTGGCTGGTGCGCACGATAACTCTCGAAAGGAGGATTGACTTCAAATTTGGTACATGGTAATATTATTTTCTATCTCCGGCTAAGTTCGAAGATGGGCCATATTGGTCCACTCCTTCTAGTACCTCCCCCACAAAGGGTTAACATGTTGTGAAATATTAAATCTTTAGTAACTGCTATACTACTTATTCAAATCTTCTGAAATTCCACACATAGTATTAGTTTATTAGTCGCTATCAACTCGAGAAAAATGGGAGAAGTTTCCACGCCCCTTTTGGTACCTCCCACACAAATGAACCAGTTTGCACCAAAAGTTAACAGCTTATAACAATAAAACCAGTGTATAAAAATACTTGGAATTTTGTACAGTGTAATGCTTTTATAGTGCCTACAGTCCAGTGAAAAATTAGCATTATTTTTACGCCCACTTTGGAACCTCCCACACAAAGGTATCATTTAGCACCAAAAGTTAACCGCTTATAACATTAATGCCAGTGTATAAAAATACTTGAAATTTTGTACAGTGTAATGCTTTTATAGTGTCTATAGCCCTGTGGAAAATTGACGTTAATGCCACGCCCCTTTTTGTACCTCCCACACAAAAGTACCATTTACACAAAAAGTTAAGTGCATACAGCGTGAGTACCAATGCACGAAAATGCAACAACATTTTGCACAGTGTATCGATTTTGAAGCGCGTATAGCCCTGTAAAAAATGGGCGTTATCACCACGCCCCTTATTGTACCTCCCACACAAAATGGCTAAATTATACCAACATTTATTATCTTAAACCCTTACAATTCGACACAGTGCAATGTATTTAAAGTATCTACTTTTCAGCGAAAAATAGGTGTATTTCTTAAAAACCTTCTGGTACCTCCCACACAAATGGACAGAATAATTCGTTTAATATTCTATAATACATTACTCAGAAAGTGAGGGTATACCTAAGTCGGTTTACCCGACTGAAACTTTTTTACTTGTTTTTTGCATATTTTGCATATATTTTGCATATTTTTTGCATATTTTGTACATATTTTTTTTGCATTTTTTTGCATATTTTTTATATGCACTCAAATTATTTAAATTTGAGTGATGAAACGTCTAAATACAAATTTTGGTTCAAATCGGATGAAAATTGAAAGCTATGCAAAAATCCGAGGTCTACTAATGATGTAGATGACAATGATAATGGTAGCAAGTATAAATAAAGTAATTTCTTATTCCGACTTAAATTACAAATCCTTGTGAGATGGCCAAGTTCGTTTAGTAATTAATTATATAGAGTCTTACAGAAAACTTTTAAAACATTTTTAATCTGCTAAGATTAATTATGATACATTCCAATTGAAGCAAGGAAAGGCATTTAGGGTAGTAATATAGAGACTTCATCACACGACTCCTACTTCGGATATGAAACCAATGCTTTTGAGTTTAGGTCATAAAGTCAGAAGCGTAAATAATGCAATGAGCCGTCAAGTGCCAAAGCAGCCACTATCTATATTCTTTGTTGACATAGATCCAAAGGAGATAAATAAAGATATTTATGATATTCAATCTTTCGATAATGCTAAAGGTTTTTCCAACAAGAGGTGTTATTATGGTATTTAAGGTATTTTTATTTGATAATAAATTATTTTGAGATAAATGATCGGATGTTTATTTCATAATAAAGAGGAAGGTATGCCGTTAATAATGAAAAACAACATCAGCCAACGGGCCACCACGACCACGCCTTCAGGACCATATCCTTTTCATGAAATTTTCCATAACCAAATCGCAAAGTGGCTGCCCTATGTCCTCGATAGCCTCACTAATTCTATCTATGAGGTCTTGAATCGACGCTGGGCTGTTGGCGTAGACCTTATCTTTCACGTGGCCCCAAAGAAAGAAGTCGCAAGGTGTTAAATCACAAGATCTCGGTGGCCAATTGTGATCTCAACAATAGCTCTTGGGTTTTCCGAGCCCCATATGCGACAATTTTGCTTGTTGACGTAGCCATTGAGGTGGAAATGGGCCTCATCAGTCAAGATGATTTTTCGATGGAATTCCGGATCATTTTCATGCATTTCAAGGACCCAATCAGCAAAGACACGACGTTGTTGATGATCGGCCGGATTGAATTCTTGTGTTAACTGAACATTACACTAGGTCACAAATAACAAATTTTTCTCTGTTATTTGTTTCTAGCATACTTTTTCTCATTGATTTTGACCTACTAAACACGAAAATGAGTTTTAAAAATTTTTCTGTCGATTGGTTTTCGAGATAAAAATTTTTGAACTTTTTTTTTAAAAATTTTGGAGGTACACTTACAATTTTGAGCATATCTTTCGTCTTCTTTGACGTATTTGATCCTACTACTACTCAAATTAAAGCAAATTGAGCCGTCTACAACTCATTCTCAGAAAATTGTCAAATCGGGTGAGTAGTTTTGATGTTGGCGGCTTAAAAAGGTTAAAAAACTGCGTTTTTTTAGTAAAAATGTGGCAGAAAAATTCTTATAAAAATTCATATAAAATATAAAACGCGATGCTAACAGCGATTTTGGATTTTTTAAGTATAGCTGGTATTTTTCCAAAGAAAATAAGCACTTACTTAACAAAATCTGACAACAAATGGCGGACTTATAATTTTTTTGGTAAAAGTCCGAAATTCCGCTATTTCACGATATTTTGATTTTCATTATTTGCACAGCTTACCTACCCAACGCAAACGAATAAATACATTTGAACTTAATTTAAAATAAACAAATTAGTCTTAGTATATTATTTTTTAATTTATTTAGAGCACTACATACTCAATGTATGGCACAATTAGAAATGGATGTGCCAGGTTAGCTAAACTAACGAAATTAACCAAATCAACGCCCCAAAAAAATGAGTAGAAACAAAGATATAACTGTACATTTTATGCCATGTGGAAAAACAGCTGACTTCTTCTTTGTTTTTTGTATTCGCTGCAATTGGTCTCACGTATTAGGGTCCAAATGTAGTCACCCATCATAGCCGTGTCATAGATGCCCTGATAGCGTCGTTCCATAGCCTTCAATTCCTGATGAAAGCGCTCGCCGTGTTCGTCGCTCACGTCTCCTAAATTCTCAGGGAAAAAATCCAAATGAGAATGCAGAAAGTGTATTTTAAGTGACATGTGCACTCCTACCCAAAAATAAAAAAAAAACGTGAATTAAAACGCTATTTAAATTAACATTTGTTTCAAAAAAAAACCTACCCATTGCTTCATAGTTCTTTACCAGATCCTCAACTATGTCCTTATAATTATCGCTTTTGTTGTTTCCTAAAAAGTTTTCCACAACAAGCCTGAAGGAATTCCATGCTGCGGCTTCGATGGGTGATAACAGCTTCGGGAATGTTTCATCTTTCAACATTTTTTTTATCTCGGGTCCTGCGAAGACTCCTTCTTTAATTTTTGCCAGCGAAAGGTAGTGGAAAATTGACCGTAAATAGGCAAAAGCTTCACCTTCTTTGTCCAATTTTTTGGCAAAATTTTTTATCAAACCCAATTTTATGTGCAGCGGCGGAAGTATTATATTTTCACGGTTCTCTATTAGTGGTTTGCGCTGAACATTCGCTTCTCCAACTACAGGTTTCGTTCGTTCCGGCCATTTTTTGAATATAATGCTGATCATCAGCGCGGCTATTCCAAAGGCACAGAAAACAGCAATGTCGCGTATAGCCTCCTTGGAGTCCACACAGAATGGCCACAACTTTGAGGTCGGTGCATATTTTCCAATTATATTTGCTATACTCTATGCATTTCAGCAAAATGTTCATAGTTTCAGAGTTCTCCTTGAATGAACCGCATGAGCAATAGGAAGAGATGGCTTTTCATTCCCATTATGTAAGAGAACTGCCTTCAAGCTCTCTTTGTTGCTGTCAATAAACAACCTCCATTCATTGGGGTTGTGAATTTGGTGAAGCTCTTGGAACAAGCCGGAAATGTCGCTGCAAAAACATATTTCATCTTTCTTTGTATAAAATTTTGCATACTGCTGGTGACGCTTCCTGTACGCTGTTACTTTCATTTCTGAATCCGCAAATCCACACTGTACCATCCGAGACGCAAAAAGTTCGGATTTCTCCTTAGTGAGACCAAAATCGCGCACCCAATCGTTTAGTTCGGCCTGTGACAGTAATTTTCGCTTTCTGCACGCCCCAAATTCGCTTGCACTTGACTCGGACTCTTGATCTGACGATTCTGCTTTTTGAAGAGATGCACCAGGGCACACTGGATATGGTACATCATTCGAATGTGGTACTGGAAGTGCAAACGATCCCACTTGAGCGTAGTTCCATTTTAAAAATCTCCCTACCCCACTGTAGCGGCTTTTTCCACATCATTGGTGTATCGAATTTCATATGGCGCCTAAAATTAAAATAAATTACTATATTTGCTTTGCTTAATGTGTTTAAATAAAAATTCTTACCTTCCGCCAGCTGCCCAGTTGGTTAGGATTATATAGCAAAGATCACATAGCGACTTAGGTGTCCATGGTTCTGTGATATTTGGTGAAATACCAAAATAATTCAAATAGTGCAATTGCACTGCTGGAGTAAACGTGTGTGCGTGATTATTCTTTATAAACTCGCCACAAACATTGCAGAAATTGTCTGGATTGTTCAAACACTCGAACACACGTAGTCTTTTACTCATTGTCTTACTTGTTGGGTAGGTATTATATGCACTTAAATTCAATTTGTTTCACTTTTTACTCGTACTACTCGCGTTCGTAGACACTTGTTGAATGACAAAAAACGATAAATGAACACCTATAAATACTAAGTATGTTACAATATTTTACTGACAGGTACTTATGAATGGGCGCATCTTTTAAGGGTGGCTATATACCTGATTCAGCAAGTGTGCGTTTCAAATTGTGGAAAAGTTTCCAAATAATGACCACTCACAAACAAAGAGGTTCTAGAATAAGAGTATGCACGGCGAAAATTCATGTGCAGAGTTGAGTTTTTCTATTGAAGTGGTGGACATAAAGGCATTTTAAATTGATTAAAAAAAGATATGTTCTCCGTTTTCTTTGTTTCAACTAACGTATAATAATTTTATTTTGTGTGTTTATTGACGTGCATGTGAAAAAGTGAAAGAAAAGCACACAACATACACGATTTTTCAATAAATTTTTTCATGAACTCATCTTTGCTCACGAGTCGGAATTCACCTTTCGTTGAGGTGAATGAAATGGTATCTCTTCTTATATTGAATCTCTTTGCTCACAAATGTGGGGGGAATTTCTGTAAAAAAATCCGATACAGGTAGCCATCGGGAAAACACACATCAATAAAAAAGTGTAATTCCCTTTTTTCCCTTTAATTGACTGTGAACGGAGTAGCAGTCATAAAGGAACACGAAGAGCGTCCACGCACATTCAGAAGCGTATATTACTCTGCAACCACAATCATAAAAATTAAATAACTATTTGTGTATTACTTATTTTTTTAATTCTGAGAATCATAAAAATTACCTAAACGTTTTTTCCAAACAATTTTGTACATGTAAAGTGGGTTTGCCAAAATTCGTATCGTAAAATGCACCTGTGTTTCTATGTTCTGCATTTTCATTATACCATTTTCGACGAAACGTCCCTACGGTATTGTAAATAGGTTTTTTACAATTATGAAATATTTGTGTTATTAATATTAATTTAAAAATTTTATCAAAACTGCAAAGTGCTGTGACATTTGAAAAAAATTTCCAAAAAAAAATTGCTGATTTCACTAAATTTTTGAAATTTCACGTCCCTTGCCAGAACAGAAGACATTAACCCAGGGTGGTGAAATTTTGAACAGAAGTAACTTATGTATAGGAGCAACTGTTCCGTTCTATTCCAAAAGGATTATAAAAAACTTGCTTTTTCGATCCCTCCTAGTAGGTTAGCTGTGCAAATAATGAAAATCAAAATATCGTGAAATAGCGGAATTTCGGTCTTATACCAAAAAAATATAAGTCCGCCATTTGTTGTCAGATTTTGTTAAGTAAGTGCTTATTTTCTTTGGAAAAATGCCAGCTATACGTAAAAAAACCAAAATCGCTGTTAGCATCGCGTTTTATATTTTATATGAATTTTTATATGAATTTTTCTGCCACATTTTTACTAAAAAAACGCAGTTTTTTTACCTTTTTAAGCCGCCAACATCAAAACTACTCACCCGATTTGAAAATTTTCTGAGAATGAGTTGTAGACGGCTCAATTTGCTTTAATTTGAGTAGTAGTAGGATCAAATACTTCAAAGAAGACGAAAGATATGCTCAAAATTGTAAGTGTACCTCCAAAAATTTAAAAAAAAAAAGTTCAACCATTTTTATCTCGAAAACCAATCGACAGAAAAATTTTTAAAACTCATTTTCGTGTTCAGTAGGTCAAAATCAATGAGAAAAACTATGCTAGAACCAAATAACAAAACGACTGTTGGCTAGTGTTATAAGCCATAGGACCCAAGTCTTTATGCAAGATACGGTGTAATGACGTTTGTGGAATGGCCAATTCCAAAGAACGACGAGGAATGGACAAACCTGGGTTTTCTTCAACACTTTGGGCTACAGCAGCAATATTCTTAGTTGTTTTTGAGCGACGTGCACGGGTTTTATTTTTCACATCACTAACTTGTCCCAACAGCTCGAATTTTTCCACCAATTTCTGTATTGCGGTCCGACAAGGTGCTTCACGACGACCCAAAAATGCTTTAGTTTTGCGAACTGTGACTGCAAGATTTTCACCATTTTTGTAGTGAATTTTAATAATTTCAATGCGTTGTTGAATCGTGTATCGTTCCATTTTTAGTAATGGCGTAGTTTCTACTTGTCAAATGTCAAAGAATAAAAGCTGCAAAAGTGACAGCTACCGAAATGTCAAAGAATAAAAGCTGCAAAAGTGACAGCTACCGAAATACCGGGTAATTCAAAATAACACCTCTTGTTGGAAAACCCACAATCATAATAGAAGCTCCTAAAAAACGTGATGATATATTACAATGTTATAGATTTCAAGACTATAGAAATATCCAAACGTACTAAAGGAAAAATTATCGATGCGTCAAATGTGGATTAGGCCATGCGAGAGCAGAAAGTACTAAACCGGCCAATATTCCTCCTAAATGTGTTCACTGTTCGTATAATCATACTGCAAATTATCGAGGATGTACAGCATATCAAATCTGATGCACACAAGATCAATGAAAACCAGTAAGGAAGGACAGAAAGTCACGCGGGGCCGACTATACTTAGTAGGGACATACATACTGTTACACACATTTAATGCAAATTTGTTGTAGATATTTATTGATATATATTGTAGACAAAAAGCAAGCATTCATTCGAAATGTCCACCTTTGGCCTTCACACATGCCTTAAGTTGCACTGGCCAATCATTAATAGCCGCACGCACCTCGTCCATTGGGAAGGTGTCCACAGCACGAATCAAAGCAGTCTTAAGATAATTGATGTTGGGGTTTCTTTTGTGGCAGACCACACTCAAAAAAAAGTGAACCCTAGAGCAAGTTAAAATGAACTTAAATGTAGGAATATTGAACTTCGTATTTCGCTAAAGCTATTTTTCCTTATATCAAGTTCATACATTTCCTCACAATTATGAAATATTTTTAACTTATTTCTAGTTAACTCGTACTTCCTTTAAGTAACTATTGAAATTAAAATAGGGAAAATTAACTCAATACTAGCAAATTCGGACTTGAAATTATGCAAATTCAGCATACTTTTGTCCTTATTGCAAGTAAATTTTTACCCAAATTTAGGAAAATTTAATTAAATTTATGCAAAAAGAAAAGAAAAATTAAAATTTTTCTTGGACTTTTTGATTTTTTTTGCGATTTTTGATCCTACTTCATTTCATCACTTTCCATTTATATGTTGGAATCTCTCTTACCACTTCCTCTTTGGATTTCTCTCTTCTACTTTATTTTAGGAATTGAAATTTATTTTATTAAACATTAAACATTATCTATATATAAAATTTTACCTCCGAATGCGATTCGATCCCAGAACCTTCCGTTTTATGAACCACATGTTTACCAACTGAGCTACGTAGACACTTAAAATTTTATGAAAAATTTGTTTTTAAATACAATTATATATCCCAAAATTTTCGAAACAATGTATTTTTATGTACACTTGAATTTGATAAAAGGATTGCCATCATTGAATGATAAATAGAGTTGCCATACTATATTTACTATATTTATAGGCGACGAAGAAATTTTATTATGAATGACATTTTCATATCAATCCCAAAAGAGTTTCGTAGCTCGATATATAGTGTGTCTGGCTCACTATCATGAGTTCGACTCTCGTCCCGGGCGTAACATTTTTAATGTTTCTCCATAAATTTAAGTTTCAGCAAGTAACGATTTGCAAAAAAATAAAAATTGCGGAACGAAAAAGATCAGAATTTTTTGTGTTTTTAGGACTACAACATATTCCGAAAATAGTTAATTTTTCCTTGATTTAAGTATGTTTTCCTAATTTTGAGTTCAAATTCATGGGCTCGAAATAAGGATTCATGATTATTTTTAGTTAAAATTTCCTAAAAATCATGCTTTCCATTATTAGTTCATAATTTCCTTATGTCTATGTTGGGTGTCCACCGCATATGTTTAAATTTGATAAATATATGAATATTCGAACTTTTTTCAAGAAATATTATTTTAATAAAAATATGTCCTCATTTTTAGTTAACGAACTATTCTGCATATTCCCCAAAAAAATAAAATTTGGTAGTACTAAATAAAATTTCCCAGTGTTAAGAAAAAATTAACTCAATATGAATAAAAACATTGAATTAAATTGGAGTATGGATTTTACTAAAATTTAGGAAATACATTTTTTTGAGTGTAAATATCACCTGCACTTTGATTACAAGAATACATGGACAGACAGACAGGCGGATATGGTTAAATCGACTCAAAAAGTGATTCTATGTCGATCGGTACAATACACAATGGGTCTATCTCCTCTCCTTTTAGGCGTTACAAACAAATGCACAAAGTCATAATACCCTGTACCACAGTGTGGAGTAGGGTATAACAAATATGTATAAACCAAAACGCTCATGACTTAAATCCCCACAATTATACTCAACCAACAAACAGGCTACACAGCAATATTCCACACGTTCAAGAAACAAACTCATAGGCAAGCAGATAGAGATGAGAAACCCGATATCAACAATGTTTCATTAAAAATAAAAGCAATGCTTGCTAAAGCTATGTATAGACGATTTGCTGATCGGACAATATTGTCAGAAAATGGCGGAAAAATGCAACCATGTGAACGTACAACCGTGTGAACATACAATTGTTGTCTTGCAATGTTGGCAGAAAAGTCATTGTGAGATAATTTTTAGAATGTTAGATGTGCGAAGTTTCTGCATGTGACAATGGCGCCATTGTCAGAGAAACATTTTATTGGCAACACTGTCTATAAAATATTTTTATTGGCAGTCCTGCATATAAATATTTACAAAATATATGAAATTGTAATGTTTTCTTGCAATCGTCTGAACTGTCAATTCACCTTTGCCTTGTAATCTGTAATTGTCCGTACATTTGCAGTACTTTAACAGGGTTGATAACGTTATCCGATCTGGCAATCGTCTATACATAGCATAAACAAATTTAACTAACAAACACTTTGATGAACATGATGTCAATGTTAACGACAAAATATGCAAGTAGATCTTGTTATTGCGGAATCGAATGCTAATGGTATTTTAAATCATATAAATGATATAAACATTTACCTCGAAAATTATTGCATCGACATATTGTTAGTATCAGATACACACTTCACTAATAAATAATATTTTCATATTAATGGTTACGATGTTGTTATTGCAAATCATTCAGCTCATGGCGGAGCAGCAATTATAATAAGGTCAAATATTAAAAATGAAGTAGCAGAATCTATATCAGAGCCATTTCTACAAGCAGCAGGAGTTAAAATAACGTGCGAGAATGCCAGTGTTTCTATTTACTTCGTGTACTTTCCACCTCGATTCAAGGTCACGTGCAATCAGTTCGAATCTTTTTTTAATAGTCTTGGAAATACATTTCTTATTGGTGGTACATACATACAATGTTTTGTCAACAGGAAGTCCTACTTATTGGTCCACTAATCCAAGCGGAATACCCCCATCGTCTCTAGTAATAGTTGCAAACTATGATCTCAGCTCAGACCATAGCCCAATTTTAGTTGACTTTAACAGAAGTTATTTCAAACGGCCGAAAAATCTAAAATTGTTTTCATTTCATACTGATATCAGTTAGTTTCAATACTGGATTGAAAAACATAAATTTAAACGTTTCCATCAAAAACAAAACTGAATTAAGAAAGTTGAATCTTTTACGAACTTGATCTACGAGTCTGCCTATTTGTCTACTCCGCAATAAGTATAAAACATCTCAAGATTTCGAATATCTCTGGAAATTAGACAACTTATAAGTAAGAAACGCCGATTGCGCAAAATCTGGCAAACAACAAAGTGTCGTGAGGACAAAACTAATTTTAACAGAGTCTTATTTCTTAAGACTCATTTTATTTACATATTTATTATTTATAAAACATTTCTAAGAAATTGAAATCAACCAAAAACAATGAATATAGCTTTTGGACGGCTGCAAAACATCTTACAAGACCACAAAAAAGAAATACTGCTATTAATGATTCTTCGGCTGTTTGGTACAAAGCAGGTAAGGACAAGGTATCTGCTTTTAAGGCTTTCCTTGAAGAAACATTCATCCAATTTTCATTTTGTGATTTATTGGAAGAAGAGAAAATAAGAGACTTTCGTGTCGTGTCTTGTCAAATGTATCGACCAATAAAACTCTTTACTGTAAGAGAGGTTGAAAATGAAGTTAAGAAACTAAATTCAAAAAGTTCACCTGGTTATGACCTCATAGACGGCAAAGTGTTAAAATCTTTGCCTAAATTCCTTATTGTTATATTTAATTCTGTGCTAAGATTGTCTTACTTTACCACGCAGTGGAAATTCGCAAAAATTATTATGGCCTAATAAACAAGAAAAGCCATTTCTTCATACAACCTATAAGTTTATTAACCGTATTATCCTAGGTCATATTTAGAAGAAAGAACATTTTATGTGAACATAAATGACGAAGATTCCGAAATTGGTTTAATAAAATCCGGAGTTCCTCAAGGCAGTGTATTGGAACCAATTTTGAATACAATACATACTTACATCTGACTTTGCTACGTACGACGCGTCGTTCGTTACACCTTCGCGACCATGTAACAATAGCCGTCAACAAGTGTAACGAAACCGCCGCCTGTCGTTTAAGTCCAGCTTAGCTCAGGGACAATGGGGTGGTTCTTGACAGCCAGTTACATAATTTAAATTTAGAGTTTATGGAAAGACAGAATCATAAGAGAAATGATAACGTCTGGAGATATCAATACCTGTCATGCCTTTTGTTTCGTCAATCTCAACAACGATTTAAATTTAACATATTTTAGTATATTTTAGTAGATTAATGAACATTATAACTCATCAAAACAATTAATGGGATTAAAGAAATATTATATCTATGTTTATACCCTACACCACACTGTGGTACAGGGTATTATGACTTTGTGCATTTGTTATCTTTTTTTTGGCCCAAGGACGATGCCTATTTAATTTGGTTAAAATCGGTTCATATTTGGATATAGCCCCCATATATATGTTAGCCCCGATTTGACATGTAAGCACTGTAAAAACTTTATTTTATATCCGATCAGTATGAAATTCAGCAGAAAGAGGTCTCTTAATATATTAATGAACACTGTTAAATTTGGAAGAAATCGGTTCAGATTTAGATATAGCCCCCATATATACGTTACCACCGATTTGAAGTGTAAGCGCTGTAAAAATGTTATTTGATATCCGATCAGTATGAAATTCGGCAGAATGAGGTTTCTTATAATATGAATGAACACTGTTAAATGTGGAAGAAATCGGTTCAGATTTAGATATAGCCCCCATATAAACGTTACCCCCGATTTGACATGTAAGCGCTGTAAAAAGTGTATTTTTAATCCCATCAGTACGAAATTCGGCAGAAAGAGGTTTCTTATTACATGAATTAATACTGCCAAATTTGAGGGAAATCTGTTAAGATTTAGATATAGCCCACATATATATGTTACCCCCGATTTGACATGTAAGCGCTGTAGAAACTGTATTTTATATCCGATCAGTAAAAAAATTGACAGAAAGAGGTTTCTCATTACATGAATTAACACTGCCAAATTTGAGGGAAATCGGTTCAGATTTAGATATAGCCCCCATATATACGTTACCCCCGATTTGACATGTAAATGCTGTAGAAACTGTATTTTATATCCAATCAGTGCGAAATTCGGCAGAAAGAGGTTTCTTATTACTCACAGGAATACTTCCAAATACTGCCAAATTCGGAGAAAATCGGTTCAGATTTAGATATAGCCCCCATATACATGTTACCCCCGATTTGACATGGAAATGCTGTAGAAACTGTATTTTATATCCGATCAGTGCGAAATTCGGCAGAAAGAGGTTTCATATTACTCGAAGGAATACTGCCAAATTCGGAGAAAATCGGTTCAGATTTAGATATAGCCCCCATATATATGTTACCACCGATTTGACATGTAAGCGCTGTAGAGACTGTATTTTATATCCGATCAGTACGAAATTCTACGGAAAGAGGTCTTTTTACATGAATGAGTATTCAGAGAAAATCGGTTCAGATTTATATATAACCTCCATATATATGTTCCTCCTGATTTGGTATCAAAGCGCTATATAAGTTGTACTTTACTTCCGATCATTTACATTTTCCAGAAAGATGTTTCTCAATTTAGGAACTAATATTGCTAAATTTAGCGATTATCGGTTTAGAATTAGATAATATGTTGCTACCCATTTACCAATTATTCCTAATAATTATAGCAATGACCCTTATCGCATTGTTAGGGAGGTGTAGGGTATTATATAGTCGGCCCCGCCCGACTTTCTGCCTTTCCTTACTGGTTTATGATAAAAGTTGTATGATAATTAAGGGTATTTGTTGTTCTTTTCTTTAATAAATTAAGTAGGATCCAAGTGACCCATGGAAATATGGTGCGTGTGTGTTGTATGTTGTAAATAAAATAAGTTAGATTCTTAGTTGACTAAAGTGTATACTAATATGCTATGTTTAGGTGAAAACTTACTTTTTCTGCGGTGAAGCGATCGCTGCAACGTAGGTAATTGACCAATGATTTAGTTGTTGGGGTATTCGTTTAGATGTGAGTGACAATAAAGTAAATACTATAGTTATTGGTAGTTTATATGGTAATTTCGGCATTCCTTGACTTGGGTCCTTTAGTATGCAAATTACTAAAAGAGCGCTGATTAAAATGTTAGGATTCCATTGAGATGAGTTGAGATAGCGATCCATAAGTAAACGGGATTCATCGAGGATCAATGCAATTGGCTGCCTTTTTTTGTTTAGAAAACTTATATTGTATAGTTGATTAAAATAAGGAGGGCAACAGATTATTGTTTTATATCCGGTATTCAAAATGGTTTATCTCAATATTCGTTTTTATATGTTGCTAGTACGGACAATACGTTTATGACACCTTATATTGTATTCAGGGCACCAAATAATGTGGTCTAAAATATTCCGCAGCCTCTGTTCTGAGAATTGAATTCGACCTGATTCTTAGGATTCTTCGAATTTTAATATTTTACGGTATTCTCCTTCAGGGGTTTTCCATCAGTCCAGCAAATAAATGAACTAGGTAATTACGAATTTTCCAGCGACCAAAATCGGAATATCTCAAATATGACTTTAAAAATGTTCCTTCTTTTACTTCTGCCTTTACGGTTCGAAAATTTTTATTGAATTTATCAAAAAATGTATATCGACAAAAATTTCAAAAATTTTATTTAAAAGAAATTTCTACTTCCGGAAACACACAGTAGCTCCACACAAGTCACCCGTGGAAGCTTCCAATAGAATACAAAAACAACTTGACTTAACTCAATCGTGCATTGAAAAAATTAAATGACGACACATTCTTAAATTAAGTATGCGACCTAGGCATAGGGATCTATAGTGGAGACAAAAAATCAATTTTCCGGCTTTTCGACTTTTCAGTTATTTGGATAATCGATTTTCGACTTTTCGATTTTGTCTTCAAATGATCTTTTTCTGGACGCGATTTGGCAGATTCCAAACA
Source organism: Eudasyphora cyanicolor (assembly GCA_963930755.1). Taxonomy (NCBI): domain Eukaryota; kingdom Metazoa; phylum Arthropoda; class Insecta; order Diptera; family Muscidae; genus Eudasyphora; species Eudasyphora cyanicolor. Next base: position 102,682,598 of record OZ005737.1, read on the forward strand.
ATTAATCGCAGGAACAAAAGCATAAGTTATTGGACTGTAATCTGAACTTCACAATGACAAGAAGGAATATATATTATTATACATTTCACTGAATTGTTGGCCAATTACAGCCCTTAGAATGAGTACATTTGCAAACGTATTACTCTAGGTTTGGTTTCCAATGCCGTAAATTTGCAATCTATAATGAATTCACTAATGTTGTAGCGAATATAGGAACCACTGATTACCAAGATAAATCAGAAAAAGAAAATGTCTCTAAAGTCTTAGTTATTGACACAACAACTGATAAGGACGATAGTTGTACCTTTATATACTTTAAAAGCTCATGCTTTTAGACTGAGCCCCCCATTGTACAGTTCCATACGCTACTCCAGCAATATCACAAGTACACCAAATTTGAATAGTAATTTCCAAAACCATCACCCAAATGCTAAAAAGGTTTCTTAAAATTTAAATATTGATCCAGACGGCAGTGCCTCAATTTCTGGTTTAGCTGGGAAGACTTCACCTCGCAGAAATCCAACCAAAATCAGCATTCAATTGAATGCAATCTATAAATGCAGCGTTTGAGTTCCTAAACACCAGCGAGAAAGGAAAGTATTGCTGCTGCGACCGGTAACACCCATCAGCACCACCACCGAGATGTTGAACAAGAACGTTTAGATGATCTTTAATTTTTGCCTGAAAATGCCTCCATTAGACGAAGTCCATTCCCCACACTGAAAATGGATGCTGACTCAACTGAGGAGGATTGTTGTGGAACAACTAATAGAGCACTTTCCACTGTTGAAAGTGATAAAGACGGTAAAATACAGTTGCAACTTTATCCGCAATGTCAGCAAAGTCCATTGACTCATCCGATGCTCCATTACCCATGAATTCAGCTTGGACATGAGGACAAAATTATATTAATTGAAATGAGATTGGGTTCTGCAAATCGAGAAGAACATATTTCGAAAAGTTGGACCAGAAATTGTTATTTGAAATCTAGACATCAGTTCATCATCGGAACCAAGGCTAAGCTGCTACCACCAGTAAGGGTGTAGGTTTACTAGGTGGAGGTTTGGATATTTTGGTGAGTTTTCTTTAAAATTAAAACTATTTGAGGACACAAATACGACATTCGAATCTAATATCTAGCTGCAGCTCGGTGGACCTCTTGCTGAAACAAACTATGCCGGAGCCAGTAGTTTATTTGGTGGCATCTTTTGGTTGGTCGGCACTGCCCTAAGTGGCGCTCTAATTCCTCAAAAATATTTGTAAGGCCCACAAATAGGCGAAATGGTACTAAAATGAAATATCCTTAAGATTTAAAAATGCCCGCATATAGGTGATATGGCATTCAAATGAAAGGAAATTCCTCAAGATTCCAAAAAGGAAAGAAATTCTTTTTAAATGGTATCATGAGTTTCTTTTTCAAATTCAAATTTGATTGGTCTGCAGTATTTCGTAGAATATGGTGTTTGATTTTTCCAAATATCCTGTGTCTGCATCGTACTGGTCGAAGGTTCCGAGTCTTCCAAATTCTTTATCAATCGCAATGGCACAAATGACACCATGAACATATCTGCGTCTGAAGTATTTTCACAGATTGCTTGTATTGTTTTTGCCCAGAAGAACCATCACATCCCCATTTGCAAAAGAGAGTTAACTTGCAGTTCCCACATTTCTTCAAATCATGTCCTTTAAATGATTGTAGCAAGCGTTGACCTGTATGATTAAGTAGGTCTTGAAGTTTTACCTCTGCCGAACTCGATGTGATTTTAATAGTGTCCGTTGGTGGCAAACAGTCCTTTTTAGCAGCAAGTATGTGATGATAGGATGGATACAGATTTGAGCCTTTTTCAATAGCACGCAAACTGAGCTGTGTATATTGGTGTTGTGTTAACTTCAAATCCAAAAAAAAAATGCTAATGCCTTCTCATTTGAGAACTGTTTTTCATTGCTTGGAGTTGGAATACTCTCAATAATCCGCTCTGTTCCCAGAGGACTAACGTTTAAAAATTTTTCAACAATTTCGGCTTTTGTGCTTTGTTTTTGTGATCGCAATTGATGTAACAAGCTTTCTGCAATAGTTTCACATCCGCTTTCTTCATTGATATCCTTAAGTTTCCGCCTTTTAGATCTATCGCTACAGTTGCCGAGTGATTTTGGTGGTCTCCCACAATTGTTTTGATTTTTACTTTCTGAAGGGATTTGGACACTAAGTTCGCCCTCTAACCATATTGCAAAGGTCTTTTGAAATGTATGTTTATTCCATCCAACTAGTTTGTAGCGCTAAGTTAAGTTGTTGATGAAAATATTTACTTGGTAGAATTGACTGCAGTTTCGATAGACACCACTCTATCATCTTCAGAATTCAGTAGCAATAGTGTATGTCTTTAACTTAAATCAGCTGAAATACTTGTGGAAGCAGTAAATTGAATTTAACAAGAACTGCTAACCAAACCCGTATTTTGCGAACTAAGTCAACATACTAAAACTCTCATACCAATACATTTTTGTTTTTTGCTTGGGTTCGCATCGCGAACCACGAAAACAAATGTAGTTTTGTCAACGGCTAATGCCGACGTCATCGTACCTCATGTGTTTGTATGTGTTGTTGTTATTTATTGTTGGTCTGTGCTTTATTTTTTTATTTACTTTATTTTGCAGTTCCAATTGTATTTCAATGCTTGGGGAATTTACTTTGCTTTAAACGTAACTTAAAACATCTTCCTTCTTTTTGTTTCTAAAATACTCTTCGGACAATTATTTATAGCTGAAGTTCTCCATTTTTTAATATTCTAAAATTTGATTGTTTCTGCTTGGATTTAATTTTGCAACTGAGTTTGTATTCGAATACCACTGGATTGTATCCTTTTCTTACATGCATAGTGTCATACTCTGTTCATAAGTAGCATAAACATAGGTAAAATAAAAAACGACCCAAAAAACTAAACCAGTAAGGAAAGACAGAAAGTCGGGCGGGGCCGACTACATAATACCCTAAACCTACCTACCAATGCGAAAATGGGCATTGCGATAAGAATTTGGCAGTGTTTATACATGTAATAAGCAAACTCTCTCTGCCGATTTTCGTACTGATCGGATATAAAACACGATTTCTACAGCGCTTACATGTTAAATCGGGTGAAACATATATATGGGGACTATATCTAAATCTGAACCGATTTTCCCCGAATTTGGCAGTGTTTATTCATGTAATAAGAGAACTCTCTCTGCCAAATTTCGTACTGATTTGATTTATAATACAGTTCCTACAGCGCTTACATGTCAAATCGGGTGAAACATATATATGGGGGCTATATCTAAATCTGAACGGATTTTCTCCGAATTTGGTAGAGTTCACGTAATAACAAAACTTGCTCTGCCAAATTTCATAAAGATCGGATGCAAAATGTGGTTTCTACAGCGCTTAAATGTCAAATCGGGTGAAACATATATATGGGGACTATATCCAAATCTGAACCGATTTTAACCAATTTCAATAGGGATCGTCCTTGGGCCAAAAAACAGCACTATGCTAAATTTCATCACAATCGGACCATAAATACGACCTGCACTTTGATTACAAGAATACATGGACAGACGGACAGACAGACGGACATGGCTAAATCGACTCAGAAAATGATTCTGAGTCGATCGGTATATTAAACAATGGGTCTATCTCTTCTCCTTTTAGGTGTTACAAACAAATGCACAAAGTCATAATACCCTGTACCACAGTGTGGTGTAGGGTATAAAAAGGGTTTAGATGTCATAGATAGACCTCAGATTATATGCAATTGCATATTTTTGCAGATTGATACAAAAATTCTGATTGGACCAAAATTCGTTTCAAAGAAAGCGGAATCGAAAAACAGGTGCATATTTTTAATTTTTTTGCATATTTGTGATATGCAAAAAATATGCAAAATATGCGAAAAAAATTGCGATATATGAATCAAAAATGCGAAGTTTTAAAAAGCTATGTCAATATTATTTAAAAAATCATGACACAAAAATAGATAATTTAAAAAATCATCCAAAAAAGTACCTAAATATGTATATGGAAAGTATGGGGTAATTCCAAAGGAAACCGACCCCCTCTGAATATTTATGAATATAGATTTTAATGAAATTTTGCAGGCGTATACTACAAGACAATACGGAATTATGGTTTTTATAGGTTGCCAAATGGGTCATCTAATCATTTATTTTTTAATTTTAGCTATTTTGAAGTCGATATAACTTTTTAACTGAAAATCAGATTTGAAAGATACTATACATAGATACAGTAGTTAATAAAATATTGGACCCTTAATACTATTAGGGGTCTGTAAATCACAGAGGCGGCAATGTACTACAAGACAATACGGAATTATGGCCAAATTCAAAGCAGTTTAGTTTTTATAGGTTGCCAAATTCGTCATCTACACATTTTTTTTTTTAATTTTAGCTATTTTGAAGTCGATATAACTTTTTAACTGAAAATCAGATTTGAAAGATACTATACATAGATACAGTAGTTTATAAAATATTGGACCCTTAATAGTATTAGGGTTCTGTAAATCACGGAGGCGGCAATGTAATGGTCTGTGGATGATTTTCCGGTAACGTGGTTGGGCCCCTCTATACAACAAACGGAATTATGTATAGGTTTCATCTTGGAGAATGTCATGTTTCCTTTTGGTGAGTGGAATGTTGCTCCATGACAACGACGACAATGATTGAGTTAGAAAGGAAGGGGTAAACGTTATGGAGTGGCCAGCTCAACCGTAGACTTGAATCCCATTGAAAATCTTCGGGAAAATTTCAACAAAGAGATAAATCGAGAAAGCGTAACTGGAGATAAAAATAAGCTATTTCAGGCTATTGCAGATGCTTGGAACTCCATAGATACAAAGATAACAACCAATCTTATTGATTTCATGCAAGAAGGGGCAACGCCGTCCTTGATAATAAATGTTTTTCCACGCTATCTTAGTAGAAATGCATAGTCCAATCAGTTTTGTCGTGAGAATTTTCAACCTTTTTCTGCAATAAATTTTAAATTTCAAATAATTTAAGCAGCCAAATTGCCACTTTTTTGGTAAATTGATCCAATTTCTTAGATAATAGGTACAATTTTTGGAATATATCATTGATAGTTTTCAGATGTTGGCGATTGAACAGAAGTATGAAGTAAGTCCAGTATGTGTAAGCTTTGTCCGATACTGTAAGTACTATTTGGAAGATTTTAACACCCTCTTTAAGAATTATAAATTAAGTAACGAATATTTGTGTATGAAGGACATCAAAAGGACGCAAATTCCCTTAATCCTGGATTATCCTGAAAAGTGCTAACGATAACCCTGGAAAGGAGTGACCGAATTTCGTGCGTGGTAATATTTTATTCAACCCCAGTTTATGTTTGATTGACAACCATTGGTGGCCTACTCTTTGTGGTACCTCCCCCAGAAATGGTTAAAATTAAATGAAAATTGGAGGCAGGGGCGAAAATTGATTTTTTCATCTGTAATGGTTTTTTGAAGTTAATTTTAATGCTACAAAACTGGAAGCTTTTTTTCGCGTACTTTCCAAAAAAATACTAATTTTATATAAAACAGTTTATTTCGGTCACTTTTCACGGAAATTAAAAATATAAATTGAGATATCTCTGAATCGATTTAATTTTTTTCCTTAAATTTTTTATAAAAATTGGTCCATATGTACACTTTGATGGTGTAAATTTTGGAGTGGGCACGACTTTGGTTCAGAAGTTACATGATAATAACTGAAAATCTTCACAATTCACATTAATTAATTCATATTTTTTTAAACCATGGAGACCAATGATGAAATTTTGAAATTTTTCGGGAAAATATGTGGGTAACTTTGAAGATTATGAGTGTTCTAACGGGACACTCAAGCTTACACGCACATCTTCATCGCGTAGGACTCTCAGAGGATATGACTGAAAGATACTGAGAATATTCGTGTCTAGTACCGATATTTTGTAACTCGTGAGGTATACAAATATCATAGATAAGGAGCGCACAACAGGCCGAACCACTGGCTTAAGTGTATGTCCACGGACATGAGACGTTTACACGTCTCCTCTCTTCAACATAACCTAACTTTGAAAAATATAACAAAAAAAATGTAAGATATGATTCAGAATAATCAAGGTTTAAGGATATTTTCGTCCTTTTGAGTCCTTAATACACAAAAATGTGTAAATTAATTCATAATTCTTAGAGAGGCTGTTAAAATCTTTCAAATGGTACTTATACCATTCAAATCTGATATTCCGTTCAAAAGTTATGTCGACTTCAAAACAGCTAAATTTGTAAATAAAAAATTTTAGATAACCAATTTGGCTCCCTATAAAATCAAAACCACTATAAGATTGGTCAAACGGTAAAATGCTTTAATTCCGCATTGTCTTTTAATATACGCGTTCAAAATTGCATCCAAACCAACATATGTAAATATTCAGAGTGGGTCGGTTTCATTTGGAATTACCCCATACTTTTCATATATTTAGGCAATTTTTTTTTTTTGGAAAATTTTTTAAATCACCCTTTTTTCATTTTTGTGACGCGATTTTTTAAATATTATTGACATTTCCTTCTGATATTTTGCATTTTTGATTCATATATCGCCAAAAAATGTTGCATATTTTGCATATTTTGTGCACATAATTTGCATATTTTTGATATGCATTCAAATTATTTAAATTTTAGTGATGAAACGTCTAAATAAAAATGTTGGTTCAAATCGGATGAAAATTGAAAGATATGAAAAAATGTTGAAATGAAAAAAAATTTTACTTTTGGTCAGTAAAATTCAATTCTGAACCATAGTGCGACGGTCAGAGACAAATTGTCCTGGGTTCTTTCCATAATAGGTGCAAGTCCTTTGAATTTTTAATTGTCCCCGCTATAAAACAGGAGGTTATCTGTGGTTATGGCCTTTTGAAGGAACTACACATTTGGTTACCATGTATAGGGGTAATTGAAGCAGGGAAAAATGAGTCAGACTAACTGCAACTGACACCGGAACAAGAACGCAGACTTATTAATGTTATAGCCAATTTTCCTGATTCGGAGTTAGAGGGTTTGGGATGTACAACTTTGATAGACCATCATATCGACACAGGTAGAGCGAAGACGATAAAGCAACGTTATTATCAAATATCTCCGGCGGTCGAGAAGCAATTGGCCGGAGAAATCGATAGGATGATTTCGTTAGGAGTAATTGAAGAGGCGCCTACTTCACCTTGGTCCTATCCGAAAGCAGTTGTCACAGAACCAGGCAAAGTTAGGATGTGTTTGGACAGCCGGATGTTGAATTCCGTAACAGAAAAGGACGCCTACCTAATTCCTCATATAGATGGTATTTTGTCTAGGTTACCTCCCGTACATTGTAATTCGAAGATTGACCTTAAAGATGCCTGTTGGCAGGTGAAATTGGAGGAGAGTTCAAGACCGAAAACGGCTTTTACAGTTCCGAATAGACCACTATACCAATTTACACGTATGCCCTTCGGGTTATGTAATGCCCCTCCAGGGTGACCGCTGGGAAATTTCAAAAAGTATCACAAAAAGTGTAATTCATCAAAAAAAAGTGACATCATATTTTTAAAAAAGTGGCACACTTTTTCAGACTTTATTCAATAAAACAACAACAAAAATCAAATGAAAACTTAACAAAAACAATTCATTTGAGTACATATATGGGCATTTCCCTGGGCTACTCAAAAAATGCCTTACAATTTTGCAACTTTTTCTTGAGTATTTTTTTCGGCATTGTACTCAAAGTTTATGCGCCACATTTACGCATTATGTAAATAAACAATTTTTACAATCTTGGCGTGAAATTATTGCATTGGACCCTGTCGATCTTTCTATTTAAAAAATTTGAGAAATATTTTATAATATTGACATTAAAGATACATTTTAATAACCCCTTTTTATATAAATTTTGTGCAGTCCGGAAGATGCCGTCCAAAATTCAACAAAAATCTAAATATACCACAAAAATTGAATTTTTAGAGTACATAATAAATACATACTTAAGAAGCATTGCCTCTAGTATATGCAAGCCAAAAGTTAGGTATTATTTATATAAGAAGTTTCCTTGAAATTTTTAAATCAATCAATATACTCGTACATCAATAATCGTGCTTTTTGTGCCGTCCGTCACGCTGCCGATTTGTCAATTTTTATGCAAACTAAAATGAATAACACTGTATTAAAAATTCTATAAATACAGTGTTATTAATCTCAATAGACATTACAAATTGGCTAATAACAATAATATTCCTAAGATCAATATCAACGAAGTTATGGGCAAAAGACTAATAAAATTCCTGCCGTCCGCAACGCCATAAATTCCCATACATATTCCAAACTGTGTATATTTTTCAATCTTACAACTCCACGACAATAAAATTAAGAACTGAAAGCATTGAAAGACAAGTTTCTACATTCAACCTGTTCGTTAACTTATTTTTCGTTAATGTCAGCTATGCGTTCTGCGCAAGCACTGCTATAAGGCAACGTAAAAATGTATACGAAAAATTGATAAAAATGTTGGTACAGGGGTTCATTTAAATTATTTATTAAAGCGAATAACGTCCGTCAAATTGTTTTTCAGAAAGTGCCAAAAATTTTGTACAAAGGGGCACGAAATAGAAAAAAGTGGAAAATTTAGTATCAACATAAAAAAGTGGCATACAAGTATCAATCCTGTAAAAAAGTGGCAAAATTTATATTTTAGTGGCACAACGGTCACGCTGTGCCCCTCAGACTCTTTGTAGGCTGATGGATATGGTAATTCCGTACAGTCTGAAGTAACATGTGTTCGTTTATCTTGATGACCTCTTGGTGGTGTCCAAGAATTTGGATGATGACATAAACCATCTGTTGGAAGTGGCAACACCTTTGCGAAAGGCCGGACTATCTATAAATATCTAGTTTATGTGGTCTGATTTGGAACTCTGCAGTAGTGAAGATAAAGTTAGAGCCATTAAGGAATTACCCTTTCCTATATCCATTAGACAAGTTCGTAAATTTCTGGGTATGTCCGCATGGTAACGTCGGTTTATACAGGATTATTCGGCTATAACCTTTCCGTTAACTGAGCTACTAACCAAAAAGAAGAAGTTTGTTTGGACGGAGCAGGCTCAGAAAGCACTCGATATCCTAAAAGATAGATTAACTTCGGCTCCCTTACTAGTACATCTAAATTACGACCGCACATTTGTACTGCAGTGTGGTGCTAGCACTTATGGTATTGGTGCTGTGTTAGCTCAGGAGGATGACGACGGGGTGGAAAGACCGATAGCGTTTATGTCACACAAGATGAATAACAGTGCTTGGCTGTTGTGATGTCAATAGGAAAATATCGAGCATATATTGAGCGCCAAGAATTTAAAGTTATGCGTGCTTAAAATGGTTGATGGGACAGAAGGACCTATCCGGACGGCTAGCTAGATGAACATCGCAGTGGCAAATATAATGTTGTGCCTGACGCACTATCAAGGGTTTATGAAGGAGAGGAATTTCTGGAAGCGTTAGAAATTGAAAATAGGCCGGCTATAGATTTGAGATCTGAGGCTTTCGAGAGCGTAGCTTATGTTAAGCTTCGCGAGGAATATTAAAAGTCGAAGTTGCCAGATTTTAAGGTGTTAGACCAGTTCATCTACAGAAGGAGTGAATTTTCGCATGGACAAACAAATGAGTCGGAATCGTGGAAGCTTTACGTTCCGTTAGAATTGAGACGACAAATTATATATTGGGCACATGACATTCCAAAATCGGGTCATGGAGGTATTGCGAGGACACTTGAGCGCATAAGGAGATATTCTTTTGGCCAGGATTAGTAGTAGAGGTGCGAAAATATATCAAAAATTGTGATTTGTGTTGAACGTCAAAGGCGCCTACTAATACTTTAAGGCCACCATTGGGACAAACGGTAATTACTGAAAGGCCCTTTCAGCGTTTATACAGGGTGGCGCAGAATGAGCTATATGGTTTAAATGGTTTATAACTTTTTTATTTATGCGATTATTATAATTTTTTTTAAACACAGGACATCACCTTCAAATGGTATCCATTTTCTGCTTCGCACATTCGTGCTCTTTTTAGCATATTTTCCAAAACTTTTCGAACACATCAGAGCATCGAAAAGACACCTTACGAGATTGTATTTGGGCAAGGAATGATAACACACGGGAGCGATTATGACATTTTAAGGAGGTTCGAATTTTCAGCCGAGACTGACGCGAAATTAGAGCGACAGGATGAATTCTCAATAATTAAAAATTCAATAAGAGAGCATGTTAGAAGGGCATATGAGAGAAACCAAAGGAGCTATAATTTAAGGTCTCTAAATAAGCAATTTGACGTAGGACAGGAGGTTATAAGACGGAACTTTGTCCAAATTTTCTATGTGGGCATAAAAGCCATGGTCGTGCGCAGGCTTGGAAAAGTTTACTACGAATTGGAGGATATGGAAGGAGGATACAAGAGTGTATACCATTTCAAATGCATTTGGATCTAAAGGGTAGGAAGACAATTGTTTTTTTTTACCGGTGGTGTAAATTTGTGAGCTTTCTAAAATGTTTTAAAACAATGGAGAAACAAATCGTAGGAAGATACATTATTTTAGTTTTGATTTCCTTGTCGAAAACTTTGGAAAAACTAATCATTCAATTCGAAAAGTTTAAAATAGAAAGTTCTAACGTTCGGCAAAATATCAATTATTTATTCGCAATCGTATAACATGTTGTGAAATGCAATTATCGAGTACAATTTTTTTGTAAAGATTTAACCATATTATCCAAAATAACGACGATACCAGTGGGATTTGTATCCCACTGTCATCTTCATTTTTACATATCCCGATAATCCTGGATCAGCAATCCTATTAAACTAACTGGGACAATATTGAAAAGATGAATTGCTAAAGTGCCACAACTTGGGGATTTCGTTATCCATTATGGATAAAAGATCTTACTAGTCAAATAAACCAAAGAATTACCAATAAATATGGATGATTTTATCTTAGAGTTAATCATACGCCGGATTGAACAATTGTGTTGTTGCCGGGATGTTCGTTAATTTTCTTTTGAATTAAATGTCTAAAATGGCTCTTAGAAAAGAATTCTTTATGTTTTCTGCGAAATTGTAGGCTTAGTTTAAAGGCAAGTGGGCTGACATGGAATTGAAGAGAAGGTTAAACGGCTTTTAGAAGATATTCAACATCTTAGTTCTTTTCATCTTTTTTTCTTTCCGATGTAACGAGAGACTATTCTGTCGGTTTCGATTATATAATGCTACCACAAATTTTATTTTTTTTGTGGTTGAAAGAACACCCCCATTAGCCCTGAACACGGCCGGAATTATAGGTAACGTTGGGCCGGAAGGAATAGGGTCTGTAGAGTGGCGGGTCGTCACAATCTTTAACATCATGGTTCCTCCAAGGGATGAAGAGGAACTGGAGACAATCAAACACCTTCTCTGTGATTACACGATACAAAATCTGGAATCTCTTTAATCCCACGATGTTGATCAAATTGCTTGAGATGGATGGTATGACATCAACTCATCAAAACCTCTCCTAAAAAGCCATATCTCCTCTCTCTTATCTATACTCTTCACCTCCTTCATCGTCTTCGACCTCTCCCTCTTTTTTTACTCATCTTCTCAAGACGAACACAATGGTTGTGTGCCGCGCGTCCTTAACCTAACCTAACGTACACAAACTTTGATGTTAACAAGTCTTAATTTATGAGTAACAAAAATTACATATGTGGGTGGTTTCGAGTTTACGAACCAATTTCGACACAATTTTTGGCATTGCAGTTTTTTGCAGAATTCAATATTTAAGATAGGTGGATGTCAATCATTTAAGAACAGCTACTCTAGTATCGAATGTACACATCATATTTTTAATTTTTAAGAGGAATTAGAAATTATCGAATGTACACATCATATTTTGAATTTTTAACAGAATTATACGAATGTATTGAATATGGCCCCCAGGATAATGATGGGAGAGTATAACATCCGAGGCCCTCAATCTGATGGCATATTTTGATAGAGCAGTTAGAGTGGTTTTCATCCCCAAAGCGGGAAAACCAAGTCACTCAATTCTTAAGGACTACAGACCAATCAGTCTCTCATCATTTTTACTGAAAACTTTAGAGAGACTGATTGATATCTACATATATCAGGGATCGTATATACCCGTCTTTAATCAGTAATAGTCCACACGCGTACATCAAGAATCGCTCCGTTGACAGTGCTCTTCATGACGTGGTGGGTTATATTGAGGGTAATCTAGGAAAAAATCAACTCCCTTTGGCTAACATCCCGGATATAGAAGGAGCCTTCAATAATGTGAAGTTGGAATCAACACATAACTCTTTAATGGATGGTTGATGGGATTGATTCAATGCTGAACTTGGTTCTAAATGGAGTACTCAAATCATTCGAGGAAGAGAGTGATGTTGTCATTATGGTTGGAGGCAAATTTCTCTCGACTATCACCGATCTTATTCAGGGTGCTCCAACGAAGCTATCTAAATGGCAACTGCAAACTGGCTGGGCATCAACCCTATGAAGACCGAGCTAGTACTATACACCAGACAAAATAAGATACCACGTTTCACCAAACCTATTCTGGACGGAGTGAAGCTGTCTAAAAACCTACTTGGCTCAAGCCAAGTACTTTCCATTGGATGTATGTAGCTATAGTGCATCCTATACTTACCTATGGTTCAGTGGTATAGTGGAAGGCGATATGAGCTAAATATGAGTTTAAAAGTTAGAGAAAGTACAAAGAGCAACATCATTATTTATATCCGCAGGGCGGCCCTCAACATGGTATCGAACCTACAACCTGAAGGTAATTTTGTTACGTGCAGTGCCACAAAGTAAAGCGGATTGGACATTCTCAATGAGGCATCAAGATTGTCTGATCTAAGGGTTCTAGCAGGACCGACAGACTATTTGTTACCAGTTTAGAAATTTTTCTCAAATATCGACATAATGACCCCCCCCCCCCCCCCAGAACAGACAGGTCATGCTTCCTTCGGAGGGCCATGCAAGATACGACGGCTCAAAGATGGTTGTATGTACAGGGTCAGGCATCTTCAGCGAATCTCTTGGCATACATATGTCCTACAGGTGAGTCGACACCTGCAGTTTTTTCCAGGCGGAGATCTTTGCTGCAAGTCTTCAGGTTGATAAACCGACAAAAACTCGGCAAGGTGATCACACAACAGTCTATGTTGACAATGAAGCTGGAATAGTAGATCGCTCCCACGTAGTGCACCCTGCACCAGTACTCCTCTAACACCGGGGTGTAATTCGACCTCGTGCCCATCGGTGTATGGTTTGCAGTCAGGGGTAATCGACTGTATTTGTACGGAGCCTTGCTGTTACCTGGGCGCCTCACCAAGTAAAAGGTTTTGTGTCACCCAGTACCGGGGGATATGCTGCGGTGGACATGTTGCTCCCCTACAGTAGTGGCTATACTTAAAACAAACTAACCTTAGTCCGGAGCTATGCGTACCGTGCTCATCGGATTTTTCGGTTCGCAGTCAGAGGTTACCATAGACTGCTATGACGTGATGGATCTAACCTACCACCCACGCTCGTGGGACTTTTATGCAACCCTTTAAACCAACGAAGACGGACATACTACAACAACTAACCGATACGACTACGAATACAAGAACTGATAACGATCCAACTACAACGAATACGACTACGACAAATTCACAAGGATCTAAACTATGTCTATGCCAAGTGATCCCAAGACCTCTTCTAAGATGGCAGCATTACCTGACACTTCGGTTTCCCATGGTAAGCATACCCGTCCTTCAATGAAAAAGTTTAATGATCGGCGCATTGCTCTCAGTATCCTTGAAAAGCTTGAGAAAACCGATCATGCAAGCAGAGCGAATCCCTGAAGTGGGCACGGAGTATTTCTAAAGAACAGGATACCGCATCAACTTCCATTCGACAGCAGCCAATTAAAAGGCTGTGCTCTCTAGATGAGCCACCGGCATCCAAAAGGACCAAAGGGTTTAGTGGTAACGCTGCTCCTCTGTTCAGTGGTAACGCTGCTCCTCGGTCCTTCACTGACGTTACTAAGGACAGTTCGATACTGGCGGTCATCAACAGGGGAGAGGAAGATGGCAACATCCCCTAGAGCAGGTGGAGTGAGATAAAGTACGCAGGCTGGTATCAGGACCACATAAAACTAATACGATTTAGTCTGTTGAGTGCTATCGCTGCGCTTTGAAGAAAATTGGGGAAGTTTGGCCGGGTGCGGCGCTAGATGTTGTCAACAAGGAGAACATCCCGTCTCGGCCCAGGGCGCATGCAAGGATTCCGGCTATAACAGCCGGTGTGGAATCGTTGACTACGATGCTGAAGGTTTGCATTCCCGAGCTTCCAACTGGCAACTGGAAGGTCGGTCGATTGGATGAGGCGGATGGGCATCGGAGGCACGCAGTATTTATACTATCAGAGCAACATCTGGCGGGAACCTGCTCTTTATCACGGGACCGGAATAATCCTGTGGTGATGAATCGGGTGAGGATGAGCTTCTAGCGGACACAGACGACGAGGCAAATCAACGACGAGGTGGTAGCGAAATCTGACAATGGTCCGGTTCCTACAGATAAACCTCCACCACTCTAAGGAAGCATCAGCTGCCTTAAAAGACCTCCTAATGCAAGGAGGGCCTGACCTGGATAGTTACCTTAGGACTAATCAACAGCATGCCTACAGCAAGGGTAAGTCTACCGTAACCGCCCTGCATGATCTAGTCAGCTTTATTGAAGGATCACTCTCTGTTAAGGAATATACTCTGGTAGCTTTCATAGATATAGAGAGGGCCTTCTATAAAATAAATCCAGCTTCTATAATTACGGCGTTAGAAACCCTGGGGATTGACTGCAGTATACGTAGGTTCATTCATAACCTTCTAATTAACAGCCTGTTCTGCGAAATGTACCAAAACGCAGATGTGCGATAGCTACCCAAACAATAATTTTCTTCTTCTTATTCTCACCCAAATAATCATGTTTTTAATTCTGTCCATTGTCACTTATCGTTCGGATAAGAAAGCTCTTTTCTTCGTCGTATTCCTGCCAAAGACCCATATTACATTCAAGTTTTTATTGACATTTCCTAAAGCCTTTCCCACACAAAAATATCAGATCGGGGGCAACCCTATCCAACAGCTGTCAATGTACTAACAGCTGATTCTAGACAATGAGAAATAATCAAACAACCGAAAACAAATACAATTGTTTGCTTGATTGATCATATATGTATGTATATATAGGGGCTATCTGCACCCATTTCAGTAAGTCCTTCTGTTAAAGAGAAAGTTCTTGCTAAATTTCATATTGATGTGTGCATAATTGTGATCTGTACTTGGGTTACAGGGATACAGCTACAAACAGACGGACGGACAAACCAAACCAATTCAGAAAGAGATTCTAAGTCGATAGATATATTATACGATTGTTTGGGTCATCTAATTAAAGGTATTATGAAACCAGTAAGGAAAGGCTAAAGTCGGGCGGTGCCGACTATATAATACCCTACACCACTCTCGTAATATTGAATAACTCTGATATATAAATTTTGTAATTCATGTATAAATTGTTTACATAAATTTACTTTTGGGACATTTTATACTTAAATAATACCCTGTACCACAGTGTGGTGTAGGGTATAAAAACGATTGGATCTAAAGAGCCAAATCGGATGAAACATATATATGAGAGCTATAGCTAAATCATTACCGATTTTCTTCAAATTCGGCAATGTTGGTTCATGAATCAAGAAACTCTACCATTCTAAATTTCAAAACGATTGGATGTAAAATATAGCTTCTATAGAACTAAAGGGCCAAATCGGACGAAACATATACATGTATATGGGAGCTATAGCTAAATCTTAACCGATTTTCTTCAAATTCGGCAGTGTTGGTTCATGGATCAACAAACTCTACCATTCTAAATTTCAAAATAATTGGATGTAAAATACAGCTATTACAGGACTAAAGGGCCAAATCGGACGAAACATGTATATGGGAGCTATAGCTAAATCTTAACCGATTTTCTTCAAATTCGGTAGTGTTGGTTCATGGATCAAGAAACTCTACTATTCTAAATTTCAAAACGATTGGATGTAAAATAGAGCTTTTATAGGACCAAATGGCCAAATCGGACGGAACATATATATGGGAGCTATAGCTAAATCTTAACCGATTTTCTTCAAATTCGGCAGTGTTGGTTCATGGTTCAACAAACTCTACCATTCCAAATTTCAAAATGATTGGATGTAAAATACAGCTTCTTCAGGACTAAAGAGCAAAATCGGACGAAACATATATATGGGAGCTATAGCTAAATCTTAACCGATTTTCTTCAAATTCAGCAATGTTGGTTCATGGATCAAGAAACTCTACCATTCTAAATTTCAAAACGATTGGATGTAAAATAGAGCTTTTATAGGACCAAATGGCCAAATCGGACGGAACATATATATGGGAGCTATAGCTAAATCTTAACCGATTTTCTTCAAATTCGGCAATGTTGGTTCATGGATCAAGAAACTCTACCGTTCTAAATTTCAAAACGATCGGATGTAAAATACAGCTTCTATAGGACTAAAGGGCCAAATCGGACGAAACATATATATGGGAGCTATAGCTAAATCTTAACCGATTTTCTTCAAATTCGGCAATGTTGGTTCGTGGATCAAGAAACTCTACCATTCTAAATTTCAAAACGATCGGATGTAAAATACAGCTTCTATAGGACTAAAGGGCCAAATCGGACGAAAGATATATATGGGAGCTATATCTAAATCTGAACCGATTTCAACCAAATTCCATAGCGATCTTAACAGCCGCGAAATACTCTAAACTGCAAAATTTCAGAACGATCGGAGTGAAATTGCGACCTGTAGTCGACGAACAACTTTACATGGACAGACGGACGGACATCGTTAGATCGACTCAGCTAGTGATTCTGAGTCGATCGGTATACTTTAAGGTTTAAGGTCTAGCTGTGTTATTTTCAGGTGTTACAAACATCTGCCGTGAAACAAACTTATAATACACTGTACCACAGTGTGGTGTAGGGTATAAAAACGCAAAAAGCAACAGTGTAGTTGTAGGATTTGAAACCATTTAAAACAAACTAATAAACAGAAATTTTTTGAAATTATTGTGGATACTTCTACAAAAGCCACGTGCTTATGTTTTTTTGGTTCATTTATTTTCCCAACAATTTTCCCTTTATCTTTCAAAAGGGCGGTAAACATAACCGACACGAATGAATTTTTCTGATCGTCTAATTTGACATTTCATTTCGTTCGTTGTTGTCTTATAAGAACCAAAATGGTAGCGATAATTGAAAGTTTCTTTGATTACATTCAAAACAAAGTGTTCAAAACCCAAAAATTTAATTCGCTTGCCAATATACTTGCGAACTGGCAAAAAAAATGACAAAACTGGCCCTAAGATACGCATTTCAGATAGCTTAGGGTCAACTGACCTCCATAGATTTGTCAGCAGGTGAACTGCAAGGCAGATGAACTTGCAAGAATGGGAACTACCTTACACGCTCCAGGGCACCTGGAACATGTGGACATGCCTCTACCAACCTGAAAGCTCCTCCTAAGAGATAGTGCACTTACGGCAACAAATGGCAGGTGGTCACTAGTCAGGAACTGCATACATTCCAGGCTGATGTGGCCCGGTTCAGACTCAAAACACACCAAAGCACTGCTGCCGTTGTCGAGAACTGATATCTCGCTTATCGTGTCCGTCATGACAGGTCACTGTCTTATTGGAAAGCATGCAGAGATATTAAAGGTCTTGCATTATGACTTTTGCAGAAGCTGTGGAGATGAAGAGGAGGAGGAATCAATAGAACACCTTCTGTGTCTGTGCCCCGCTCTCTCCAGAAGGCGGCATACAACGTTGGGCCTTATATCTTTGAGAAGTTAGCTAACTTGGCTGAAGTTGGAATCCGCTAACTTTTGAGCTTTTTACACCCTCCACCATAGGATGGGGGGTATATTCATTTTGTCACTCCGTTTGTAACACCTCTAACTATTGATCCGAGACCCCATAAAGTATATTTATTCTTAATCGTCGTAAAATTCTAAGACGATTTAGCCATGTCCGTCTGCAATAATAGAGCTAGGTTGACAAAATTTGGAAGAAATATTTCTTATAGTTGCAGGTTGTTTGGGTTTTCAAATGGGCCATATCGGTCAATGTTTTGATGTAGCTCCCCCTACACAGGTTGCACCAAAATGCGGTTTTTGAACCATATATACCATATTTTTAAATCAATTTAGCAGAAGCTTTACAATTTGTAATCTATTTGGATATGAATTCATCACAGCAAAAATTTTGCAAACTGTTCATATTTTGTTATAGTCACTCTATAGAGGTCGCTCCAAAATATACGTATTTATGCCATAAATACCACAGTTTCTAAGCATTTTTACTGAATCTTTGCAGTTTGAATTTAATTAAGACAAGAATTCCTCTCAATAAAAAGTTTTTAAATCAGTTCATATTTTGTTATAGTCCACCTATAGATGTCGCTCCCAAAAGGCTTATTTAAGCCATAAACACAACATTTTCTAAGAAATTTAGCTGAAACTTTGCAGTTTGTATTGGTTCAACGGGAGGGGCTAGGGATAACTTATGTTTTCCCTTACGTCCCTGTGGTAACACAATGGACTGGACAGTCTAAGTCAGTCTGTTTTACAGGCTAACACTCTTAACCTAAATTAGTAGGTAAAGAACAGAGCTAAAATTTTAATTTTAGTCCAAAAAGGGTTCCATAGCTCGATTAATAGTGCTTCTGGCTCACAAACTTAAGTATGTCGGTTAGGCGCTCGTCCGTGCCACTCCCCTTTTGGTACCACCCACTTAAATGTGCCATTTTGTACAAAAAGTTAACATCTTTTAACGTGAAAACCAATGATCCACGATACTACAAAACATTGCACAGTGTAACGCTTTTTAAGTACCTACAGGGTGGCTGATATGTATTGCAACCAACTTCCGGTTGCTAACATTTCTAAACCGCTAGTCTGATAGCTGACAGATTTATTTCAGTGACAGTTCATTTTGCATTCAGAAAAAAAGTTATTCGTGATGGAATTCAAGCGTGATAGTGTGATTGCTTTATATTTGGGTGGAAAAACACAAGTGGCTATCGTTAGAGCCCTCCAGCATTTAAATGTGAATAAATCTTTTGTTTCTCGTACCATTGCTCGTTACCGTGATACTGGCAGTGTTGCATCGTGTCCAAAAAGTGGACGAAAAAAAACGGTAACAACACCAGAAATGATCCGAAAAGTGAAGGCCAGATTTGATCGAAATCCACGCCGCAGTGGTAGAAAAATTGCTCGTGAGCTGAACATATCGCGAGAACGGATACAACACATATTAAAAAATGAGCTTGGACTAAAGCCATTGAAGTTCCAAAAAGTGCAAGAGCTCACCGATGCACAAAAAAGTTAGACTGGAAAGAGCCAAGGAGTTGCTTCGCTTGCACGAAAGTGGCCAGTTACCGAATTTGGTTTTCTCCGATGAGAAGCCATTCCAAATTGAGCAGTTTGTGAACAAACAAAATGATCGGGTTTACTTGCCAAAGAGCCACCAGAACTCAAGCGCCGCCGATGGTCGCTCCCCGCTCGTATTCATCGACCATGGGGTCAAAATAAATGCCGAATATTATCGGGAAAATGTCCTAAAGACAGTATTGAAGCCCTGGGCAGACAAAAATTTTGGCCGCAGACCATGGACATTCCAACAGGACTCAGCACGCGTCAACCAAGAATGGCTTAAAAAGGAGGTTCCTCGCTTCATTTCTACCGCACAATGGCCACCAAGATCTCCGGATCTCAATCCGTTGGACTTTTGCACCTGGGGCATTTTAGAGAGTAAGGTTCGCACTAAAAAATACCAAAGTATCGATCATCTCAAAACGGCGCTTCGCCGGGAATGGGCCAAAATACCGCAGAGCTACTTTCGTGCAGCGTGTGATGGCTTTGTCGGCCGTTTGAAGGTCATAATTCGTACCAAAGGTGGACAATTCGAACAAATCTAAACTGTTTCTAAAATTTCATGTTATTTCCGACATTTTTTGCTTTTGAACAATAAAATTTTAAAAAAAATTAAAAAATATATAGCGCTTTACTTTGTTGCATTACATATCAGCCACCCTGTATAGCCCTTTGTAAAATGAGCGATATCACCACGCCCATTTTGGTACCTCCCACACAAAATGGTTAATCATACCAAAATGATAACGTTAATATGCCACTGCACATAGACGCTTTTAATTCGACAAAGTGCAATGTATTTAAAGAACCTACCGTTTAGCGAAAAATAGGTGTATTTATTAACCCCTTCTGGTACCTCCCATACAAATTGAAACAATAATTCATGTAACATTCTATATTACTTTACTCAAAAAGTGAGGATATGACTTAGTTGGTTTACCCGACAGAAACTTTTTAATTTGTTTTTTTTTAATTATCACGATTAAAACATTAATATCAGTCGATGCGTGCAAGAAAGTACTTCGGAAAACTATTTTTTCGCGTTAAAAAAATAATTTCGTTCGTAACTCGAGAAAATTTAAACAAGGTCACGACGGCACATCTTAATAATTTATTGACTTTTAATTGAAGTATCTTTCTAGTTTGTTTTGGTTCGTAGATGTTATTTGTATCTTTTTATTTTTAAATCCCGAGAGTAAAACAGAAACAAAATGTTTTTCAGTTTGTTTTGATTTCTGTTTTTTTCTAACTGTAAAACAGAAAAAAAGTTATTTATGAGGAAAACAGATTAACCCCTTTCAGGGATAAATATTTTTACTCTCACTTTACTGAAATCCATTTTTTAAGTCATTTGAGAGAAGTCCGTCCGTCCGTCTATCTGTCTGCTGGCTGGTGCGCACTATAACTCTCGAAAGAAGTAGCCGATTGTCTTCAAATTTGGTATGCGGTAATATTTTTCTCCATCTCAGGGTAAGTTCGCAGGGTTAACATTAGTGAAATTTTTGAATTATTAAATAATTTCTATACAGCTCTTCGAATCTTTTTTATAGTACCTAGAGTCCATTAAAAATTGGGCGTTATCGGCACGCCCATTGTGGTACCTATCACACAAATAGACCTTTTTGCACCAAGCGTTAACAGCTTATAACTTTAACGTACAGTGTATTACTTTTACAGTACCAGAGAAAAATAGGCGTCATTGGCACGCTCTTTTTTGTACCTCCCACACAAACGTACCATTTTGTACAAAAAGTTAAAAAAGCTTATATCAGCTTTGTTCCTTTACCTACTACAAGTTACTACTTTTACCATTTTTACTAGTTTTACTTCAAAAGGCATTCCTTTACTCAAAAAACTAGTAAAAATAGTAGACATTTTTAAGAGAGTACATTCAAAACGTTTTTCTCTTTTACTACTTTATTACTAGTTTTTACTCGACAAATTTTTCCGAGTAAAAGTAGTAGCTTTCAAAATACATTGAAAGTTATATAACAGAAACTTCAAATAGAAGAAATTTTTCTCTGCTTGCTATTTTTACCAGATTTCAGTTTCCGTACTTTTTTAAAATATTTCACTCAGAGAGAATTTTGAATTATTTCAAATCTATCTGAATACCAATGCATATACATAAATACTAAAAATGTTTGCATACCGTAAAGTTTTAAAAATTCCTACATTCCTGCCTAAATGGGGGTTATCACCACACCCGTTTTAGTACCTCACATACAAAACAAGTAAGAAAGTTTCAGTCGGGTAAACCGACTAAGGTATACCCTCACTGTGTGAATAATGTAATCTATATATATCTATATATATAAAAGAGAGTGTCTGTTTGTGGGTTTGTTTGTTTGTTCCGTATAGACGTCTAAACGGCTAGTCCGATCATCTTGAAATTTTCACAGAATGTACATAGGGTACTTGAATTTTCGATACATCAAGTGGGCGCGGACCCGCCCATATGGGTCCAATTTTGATATTGAGAAAATTTTTTAGCTAGAGTGCTGAAATTATTTGTGTATGTATTTAGCAGATTATGTGCATTTTTAAAAAATGGGTGGAATCGGACAAATGGGCGTGGCCCCGCCCATATAGCCCAAATTTTGAAATTGAAATATTTTCCAAAATATATTAGCGAGAGTTCTGTAATTTTGTGTGTAAGTATCTGGTGGCATTCTACGCGATTGGTTAAAAAAAAGGGCGGGATCGGGCAAATGGGCGTGGCCCCGCCCATAAAGACCAAATTTTGAAATTGAGATATATTGCACATTTTGTTAGCGAGAATGCTGTAATTTTGTGCATACGTATCTGGTGGTAGTACTACTTGATTGGTCAAAAAATGGGCGGGATCGGACCAATGTGCGTGGCCCCGCCCATATAAGCTACATTTTAAAAATGTGATATCTTGCACAATTTGTTAGATAGAGTGCTGTAATGTTGTACATATGTATCTGGTGACAGTCCACGTGATTGGTCCAAAAATTGGCAGGATCGGACCACCGGGCGTGGCACCGCCCATATAAGCCAAATTTTAAAATTGAAATATTTTCCACAATTTATTAGCGAGAGTGCTGTAGTGTTGTACATATGTATTTGGTGGCAGTCTACGTGATTGGTCCAGAAGTGGGCGGGATCGGACAAATAGGCGTGGCACCGCCCATATAAGCCTAATTTTGAAATCGACTTATCTTGCACAATTTGTTATCGAGAGTGTTGTAATTTTTTGCATATGTATCTGGTGGTAGTCTACGTGATTGGTCCAAAAATGGGCGTGATCGGAACAATGAATTCATCACAGCAAAAATTTTGCAAACTGTTCATATTTTGTTATAGTCACTCTATAGAGGTCGCTCCAAAATATACGTATTTATGCCATAAATACCACAGTTTCTAAGCATTTTTACTGAATCTTTGCAGTTTGAATTTAATTAAGACAAGAATTCCTCTCAATAAAAAGTTTTTAAATCAGTTCATATTTTGTTATAGTCCACCTATAGATGTCGCTCCCAAAAGGCTTATTTAAGCCATAAACACAACATTTTCTAAGAAATTTAGCTGAAACTTTGCAGTTTGTATTGGTTCAACGGGAGGGGCTAGGGATAACTTATGTTTTCCCTTACGTCCCTGTGGTAACACAATGGACTGGACAGTCTAAGTCAGTCTGTTTTACAGGCTAACACTCTTAACCTAAATTAGTAGGTAAAGAACAGAGCTAAAATTTTAATTTTAGTCCAAAAAGGGTTCCATAGCTCGATTAATAGTGCTTCTGGCTCACAAACTTAAGTATGTCGGTTAGGCGCTCGTCCGTGCCACTCCCCTTTTGGTACCACCCACTTAAATGTGCCATTTTGTACAAAAAGTTAACATCTTTTAACGTGAAAACCAATGATCCACGATACTACAAAACATTGCACAGTGTAACGCTTTTTAAGTACCTACAGGGTGGCTGATATGTATTGCAACCAACTTCCGGTTGCTAACATTTCTAAACCGCTAGTCTGATAGCTGACAGATTTATTTCAGTGACAGTTCATTTTGCATTCAGAAAAAAAGTTATTCGTGATGGAATTCAAGCGTGATAGTGTGATTGCTTTATATTTGGGTGGAAAAACACAAGTGGCTATCGTTAGAGCCCTCCAGCATTTAAATGTGAATAAATCTTTTGTTTCTCGTACCATTGCTCGTTACCGTGATACTGGCAGTGTTGCATCGTGTCCAAAAAGTGGACGAAAAAAAACGGTAACAACACCAGAAATGATCCGAAAAGTGAAGGCCAGATTTGATCGAAATCCACGCCGCAGTGGTAGAAAAATTGCTCGTGAGCTGAACATATCGCGAGAACGGATACAACACATATTAAAAAATGAGCTTGGACTAAAGCCATTGAAGTTCCAAAAAGTGCAAGAGCTCACCGATGCACAAAAAAAGTTAGACTGGAAAGAGCCAAGGAGTTGCTTCGCTTGCACGAAAGTGGCCAGTTACCGAATTTGGTTTTCTCCGATGAGAAGCCATTCCAAATTGAGCAGTTTGTGAACAAACAAAATGATCGGGTTTACTTGCCAAAGAGCCACCAGAACTCAAGCGCCGCCGATGGTCGCTCCCCGCTCGTATTCATCGACCATGGGGTCAAAATAAATGCCGAATATTATCGGGAAAATGTCCTAAAGACAGTATTGAAGCCCTGGGCAGACAAAAATTTTGGCCGCAGACCATGGACATTCCAACAGGACTCAGCACGCGTCAACCAAGAATGGCTTAAAAAGGAGGTTCCTCGCTTCATTTCTACCGCACAATGGCCACCAAGATCTCCGGATCTCAATCCGTTGGACTTTTGCACCTGGGGCATTTTAGAGAGTAAGGTTCGCACTAAAAAATACCAAAGTATCGATCATCTCAAAACGGCGCTTCGCCGGGAATGGGCCAAAATACCGCAGAGCTACTTTCGTGCAGCGTGTGATGGCTTTGTCGGCCGTTTGAAGGTCATAATTCGTACCAAAGGTGGACAATTCGAACAAATCTAAACTGTTTCTAAAATTTCATGTTATTTCCGACATTTTTTGCTTTTGAACAATAAAATTTTAAAAAAAATTAAAAAATATATAGCGCTTTACTTTGTTGCATTACATATCAGCCACCCTGTATAGCCCTTTGTAAAATGAGCGATATCACCACGCCCCTTTTGGTACCTCCCACACAAAATGGTTAATCATACCAAAATGATAACGTTAATATGCCACTGCACATAGACGCTTTTAATTCGACAAAGTGCAATGTATTTAAAGAACCTACCGTTTAGCGAAAAATAGGTGTATTTATTAACCCCTTCTGGTACCTCCCATACAAATTGAAACAATAATTCATGTAACATTCTATATTACTTTACTCAAAAAGTGAGGATATGACTTAGTTGGTTTACCCGACAGAAACTTTTTAATTTGTTTTTTTTTAATTATCACGATTAAAACATTAATATCAGTCGATGCGTGCAAGAAAGTACTTCGGAAAACTATTTTTTCGCGTTAAAAAAATAATTTCGTTCGTAACTCGAGAAAATTTAAACAAGGTCACGACGGCACATCTTAATAATTTATTGACTTTTAATTGAAGTATCTTTCTAGTTTGTTTTGGTTCGTAGATGTTATTTGTATCTTTTTATTTTTAAATCCCGAGAGTAAAACAGAAACAAAATGTTTTTCAGTTTGTTTTGATTTCTGTTTTTTTCTAACTGTAAAACAGAAAAAAAGTTATTTATGAGGAAAACAGATTAACCCCTTTCAGGGATAAATATTTTTACTCTCACTTTACTGAAATCCATTTTTTAAGTCATTTGAGAGAAGTCCGTCCGTCCGTCTATCTGTCTGCTGGCTGGTGCGCACTATAACTCTCGAAAGAAGTAGCCGATTGTCTTCAAATTTGGTATGCGGTAATATTTTTCTCCATCTCAGGGTAAGTTCGCAGGGTTAACATTAGTGAAATTTTTGAATTATTAAATAATTTCTATACAGCTCTTCGAATCTTTTTTATAGTACCTAGAGTCCATTAAAAATTGGGCGTTATCGGCACGCCCATTGTGGTACCTATCACACAAATAGACCTTTTTGCACCAAGCGTTAACAGCTTATAACTTTAACGTACAGTGTATTACTTTTACAGTACCAGAGAAAAATAGGCGTCATTGGCACGCTCTTTTTTGTACCTCCCACACAAACGTACCATTTTGTACAAAAAGTTAAAAAAGCTTATATCAGCTTTGTTCCTTTACCTACTACAAGTTACTACTTTTACCATTTTTACTAGTTTTACTTCAAAAGGCATTCCTTTACTCAAAAAACTAGTAAAAATAGTAGACATTTTTAAGAGAGTACATTCAAAACGTTTTTCTCTTTTACTACTTTATTACTAGTTTTTACTCGACAAATTTTTCCGAGTAAAAGTAGTAGCTTTCAAAATACATTGAAAGTTATATAACAGAAACTTCAAATAGAAGAAATTTTTCTCTGCTTGCTATTTTTACCAGATTTCAGTTTCCGTACTTTTTTAAAATATTTCACTCAGAGAGAATTTTGAATTATTTCAAATCTATCTGAATACCAATGCATATACATAAATACTAAAAATGTTTGCATACCGTAAAGTTTTAAAAATTCCTACATTCCTGCCTAAATGGGGGTTATCACCACACCCGTTTTAGTACCTCACATACAAAACAAGTAAGAAAGTTTCAGTCGGGTAAACCGACTAAGGTATACCCTCACTGTGTGAATAATGTAATCTATATCTATCTATATATATAAAAGAGAGTGTCTGTTTGTGGGTTTGTTTGTTTGTTCCGTATAGACGTCTAAACGGCTAGTCCGATCATCTTGAAATTTTCACAGAATGTACATAGGGTACTTGAATTTTCGATACATCAAGTGGGCGCGGACCCGCCCATATGGGTCCAATTTTGATATTGAGAAAATTTTTTAGCTAGAGTGCTGAAATTATTTGTGTATGTATTTAGCAGATTATGTGCATTTTTAAAAAATGGGTGGAATCGGACAAATGGGCGTGGCCCCGCCCATATAGCCCAAATTTTGAAATTGAAATATTTTCCAAAATATATTAGCGAGAGTTCTGTAATTTTGTGTGTAAGTATCTGGTGGCATTCTACGCGATTGGTTAAAAAAAGGGCGGGATCGGGCAAATGGGCGTGGCCCCGCCCATAAAGACCAAATTTTGAAATTGAGATATATTGCACATTTTGTTAGCGAGAATGCTGTAATTTTGTGCATACGTATCTGGTGGTAGTACTACTTGATTGGTCAAAAAATGGGCGGGATCGGACCAATGTGCGTGGCCCCGCCCATATAAGCTACATTTTAAAAATGTGATATCTTGCACAATTTGTTAGATAGAGTGCTGTAATGTTGTACATATGTATCTGGTGACAGTCCACGTGATTGGTCCAAAAATTGGCAGGATCGGACCACCGGGCGTGGCACCGCCCATATAAGCCAAATTTTAAAATTGAAATATTTTCCACAATTTATTAGCGAGAGTGCTGTAGTGTTGTACATATGTATTTGGTGGCAGTCTACGTGATTGGTCCAGAAGTGGGCGGGATCGGACAAATAGGCGTGGCACCGCCCATATAAGCCTAATTTTGAAATCGACTTATCTTGCACAATTTGTTATCGAGAGTGTTGTAATTTTTTGCATATGTATCTGGTGGTAGTCTACGTGATTGGTCCAAAAATGGGCGTGATCGGAACAATGGGCGTGGCCCCGTCCATATAAGCCAAATTTTGAAATTGATATATCTTGCAAAATTGTTTAGCGAGAGTGCTGTAATTTTGTGCGTATGTATCTGGTGATAGTCTACGTGATTGGTCCAAGAATGGACGGAAACGGACCAATGGGCGTAGCAAATGTTTTTTAGCCAAATTTTGAAATTTAGATATTTTTCACAATATGTTAGAGATACTGTTGTAATTCTGTGTATATGTATCTGGTGACAGTCTACGGGATTAGTTCAAAGACTAATGGGCGTGGCCGCGCCCATGTAAGCCACATTTTGAAATTGAGATATCTTGCACAATTTGTTAGCGAGAGTGCTGTTATTTTATGTATATGTATATGGTGGCAGGATTCGTGATTGGTTCCAAAATGAACGGGATCCGAAATCTCAATCTGGGGCAACGAAGTGGTCCGGGTCCAGCTAGTCTATATATATAAAGAAGAATGTGTGTTTGTTTGTTGGTTCGTTTGTACCGTATAGGCGTCTAAACGGCTGGACCGACCTTCTTGAAATGTTCACAGAATGTACATGTGTGGGGGGTGGTGAAAATAGGGTACATGAATTTTCGATTTACCAAGTGGGCGTGGCCCCGCCCATATAAGCAAAATTTTTAATTTGATATATCTTGCACAATTTTTTAGCTAGGGTGCTGTAGTGTTGTACATATGTATCTGGTGGCAGTCTACGTGATTGGTCCAAAAATGGGCGGGATCGGACCAATGGGCGTGGCACCGCCCATATAAGCCAAATTTTAAAAATTTGATTTGTTGCACTATTTGTTAGAGAGCTGGAATTTTGAGTTTATGTATCTGGTGGTAGTCTTCGTAATTTGTTCAAAAATGGACGGGATTGGCCCAATGGGCATGGCCCCGCCCATATAAACCAAATTTTGTTAGCGAGAGTGCTGTAATTTTGTGCATATGTATCTTGCTGTTTTCTACGTGTTTGGTTCAAAAATGGGCGGGATCGAACCAATGGGCGTGGCCCCGCCCATATAAGCCAAATTTTGAAATTGAGATATCTTGCACAATTTGTTAGCGAGAAGGCTGTAATTTTGTGCATATGTATCTGGTGGTAGTCTACGTAATTACACACACAATACAGTTTGGTTGCCTCAACCGAATTATTTGCCAACCGAATTGTGTAGTTCTGTCTACTATCATGCGATTCCATCAGGACAACCAATATTTTGGTTGTGGTATACTTCTGTTTCCATGTTGACAACAATCATATTTGGTTGCGCCAACTACGAAAATGGTGGCTTAAATTATCTGTTGTAGTTGCCACAACCAACTGTTTTAAAAATTGGTTGTTCTGACAATTTGTCACATATACTACCGACAATTAATTAAAAACAGTTTTCATTAATTTTTATTTCATATATTGAACAAAAAACAAAACGATTCATAATAAAATTAAAAATCCCATATTACAAATTCATCACTATTCATCACTATATGAGATGTGGAAATATTAGTACACGAAAAAAACACAAAACTTGTATGCAAATTTCGCTTAAACCTGTGCTTTCAATTTCACGCTTGTTGCTTTTATTTTTTATTTATGTAAAACATTTTGCACAACATATTCTGCATTCCACACATTATTATCCACACGAGATTATTTTTGATTACCTACACCGTTCTTGAACAAAATGTTGAAGATTTTTTTATGTCGAGTAATTTTATTTTTTGTTTGTCATGTATCAGCAAAAGAACAGCAACCAATCTTTCGGTTGTATTTCCCAAAATACATCTGGGAAATGATTGGGATAACCAATAAACGATTATTTATTAAAATTTTTTCTGTTGTCGTAACCAAATATTCGTTGCAATAATAATCTTTGGTCTATTGATACAATTTCTGTTGTCAAGAATAAAACATTGGTTGTCACAACCAAAAATCGATCATATGGTACTATAATGAAAATTTAAAATCGGTTACCACAACTAACCGAGTGTCAATGAAAAAAACAATCTTAATTCGATTGATACAACCATCGATTTAGTTGCAATCATTTTCATTTGATCATATCCATGTTATTATTGTTGTTTCAATTAATTATTTATAAATACAACCGACATACGGTGTATGCAATATACTTTTTGTTGCTATAACTATTTTTTTATTGTTACAATCGAATTCCAACCAATTATTTTCCTGGGTGTAGTCTAAAAATGGGCGGTATCGGCTAAATTTTGAAATTGATATATCTTCCACAATTTGTTAGCGAGAGTGCTTGTATTTTGTGCATATACATGTGGTGGTAGTCTACATGACTTTTTCAAAAATGGGCTGAATCGAACCAATAGGCGTGGCCCTGCCCACACAAGCTAAATTTTGAAATTGAGATATCTTGCACAATTTGTTAGCGGCAGTGCTGTTTTTTTGTGCATATGTTTCTGTTGGGTTCGGATTAATGGGCGTGGCCCCGCCCATATTAACCAAATTTTGAAATTGAGATATCTTGCACAATTTTTTGGCGAGAGTGCTGTAATTTTATACATATGTATCTGGTGGTAGTCTACCTGATTGGTTTAAAAATGGGTGGGATCGGACCAATGTGCGTGGCCCCGCCCATATAAGTCAAATTTTGAAATTGAGATATCTTGAAAATTTTGTTAACGAGAGTGCTGTAATTTTGTACATATATATCTGGTGGTAGTCTGCGTGATTGTTCCAAAAATGGACGGGATCGGACGAATGGGAGTGGCCTCGCCCATATAAGGCAAACAAATTTAAATTGAGATATCTTGCACAATTTGTTAGCGAGAGTGCCGGTATTTTGTGCACATGCATGCCTTTTTGCAGGAATATAAGGCGACGTTGACCTTCCTTACACGTTCCAACACGTTAAGTCTAAATAAACAGTTTTCTATCTAGAATTATTCCTAAAAATTTTGCACTCACTGCGATTGCCAGGTCGTCCGCATATGCCACGACCTTGCAGCCCCAACGTTCTAGATCTAGCAGGATTTCATTCACCGCTAGGTTCCAAATTAGTGGAGACAGTACTCCTCCTTGTGGGGTCCCTCTGTTTACAAACCTTGTTAGAGTTGTGGACCCTAGACATGCTGTTATGCGTCTTCTGTTGAGTAGTCTTTGAATTAGTCTAATCAAGCTAGAGTTCACCTTTAGATGTGACAATGCCGCGATTACATCTGGGTTTATGTTGTTAAAAGCCCCACAACAGGCCGAACCACTGGCTTAAGTGTATGTCCATGGACATGAGACGTTTAAACGTCTCCTCTCTTCAACCTAACCTAAAAGCCCCTTCTATGTCAAGAAACTCCACCATGGTAAATTCCTTGAAATGTAGGGACGATTCGATAGTGCTCACAAGTTCGTGCAGGGCTGATTCTGTAGACTTTCCCTTATTGTAAGCATGTTGGTTCCCCGGCAGGAGTTTTGTATCCAGGTTTTGCCTAATGAAATAATCTAAAAGTCTTTCCAGAATTTTCAGTAGGAAAGAGGATATGCTAATTGGTCTGAAGTCTTTTGGCCTAGTGTGCGATATCTTCCCCGCTTTGGGTATGAATACCACGTTGGTATCCCTCCATCGATTCGGGATGTATGAAAGCCTAATACATCCTACTTTAATTTCTGCAGCCAGGAGATAATGTATTTTAACATTTTCTGCATTTCTGCTGGAGTGATGCCGTCTGGTCCAAGTGACTTGAAGGGCTCAAAGCTGTTTATAGCCCAGCTTATTTTGGATCTCTCAGTCAACAAGCTAGCGACGCTCGCAGTCCACTCGCACTCTTGTTGGTCCTGTTGATCCTCGGGCTCTGTTGATGAGCTCCCCGGGAAATGTGTGTCGAGCAGTACACTTAGCGATTGCTCGCTGTTTTTTGTCCAGTTGTTTGCCTCATCATGCAAATACCCCACTGTACAAGGAGTCGCGGATAGTACCTTCCTCAGCCTTGCGGCCTCGGAGACCTTTTCCACTTCGCCACAGAAGGAATACCAAGAGCGTCTTTGCGCCTTCCTAAGCTCCTTCTTATAGATCTTGAGTTGCCCTTTATATGCATCGCAATCATCAAAGGCTCCAGTAGATTTCGCCTTGTTAAATAGCTTGTTGCAGGTCTTTTTCCTTGCCGTTAGCTCAGAAGTCCACCATTAAGGTTTAGTTTTACCCTTGTACCTTGTTTTTGAACAGGCTTCTTCAAGGGAACTATTGAATGATGTGGTGATATGCTCGACCAGATTATCCAGACCGGCTTTGTCATTCGGTTCGTAAAGAAGTTTAGAGTTGAGGACCTTTTTAAAATTCTTCTCATACAGGTGCCACTTTGTCTTCCTCACATTTCTTTGGACAACAAGGTTTAGGCGCTTTTTCGGCTGAAAATGGTGATCTGAGAAAGAGTGGTCGTCCAGTACATTCCACCCAATAATTTTGTCTGACACCCGGTCAGTAGCAAACGTTACGTCTAGTACTTATTGTCTGTCTTTAATTGTCAAGGTCGGTTTATTGCCAATGTTACAAATAGTTAGGTTGGTAGTTAGAATAAAGTCAAGAAGCGAATCACCCCTATTGTTTATATCCGTACTACCCCAGATAGTATGATGAGCGTTCGTGTCTGCGCCAATAATCAGCTCGAGCTCGTCAGACGCTGCTTCTTCTACTACTTCCCTGAAGAGAGCTGTCGGTATTGCAGCTTCATAAGGAAAGTAACTGGAGAACATCCAGTATATGCGATTACCAATCTCCAGAAAAGCAGCTGTTTGGTCTTTACCACTTACATTAGTCAGGAGAAAAATACTTAGATATTTTCTGGCCAAAATGCAGGTTCTTGGAGTGCCTTCACAGTTGGCCACAAGCAGTTTAAAGTTCGGTGTCTTGATACCGCATACCCGTCCTCCTACTACATAGGGCTCCTGGATCAGGACAATGTCTACTGCACCTGTGGACAGGCGCAGCAATAGAGCCGCTGAGGCTGCTTTAGCGTGATGGAGGTTACTCTGTAGAATTCTGACCATCATTGGTAATCGACAGATTGACATCCACCCCGACAAGGGTGTTATCGAACTCTTCGTCCGTATCATCGGGGAGCATGTCCCCGCCAGATGCGTCAAAGAGTCCGGAGACTTCCCTCAGCCCCTCAGTATCCGAAGTTGTGTTTTCATCCTCAGAGAATGACGTTACAGATCTGCTGTTAGAGTTAGAGTCACCAGAAATAATGGTCGTGTGGACCTCCGCACTTCCAGAAAGCCTTGTATCAACCACGGTCGACGACTCGCCTTCCGCAGTGGGGGCTATATCCTGCTTGTATACCTTCAAGACTATAGTCACGAAACCATATTGCAGGGTTGCACTTGCACTTTGTATATGGGAGGTGGATTCAGCGTTAAGGATCAAATTGAGCTGTCGCTTTTTACCATCCGCATCACCCACCTTGCTAATTCTCCAATTATGGGTCGGCAGACCAGGATTGGAATCTTTTATTATCTCTAATATGTCAGCCGGGTTGGGGGGCTCTTCTGTAACCCAGGTGATGGCTCTAGGGTGACTAGGGATGTTGTTTTTTTCGACAACATCCAACTGGGCACCCGGCCACACCTCACCCGCTCGACTCAGAGCAGCCTTATACAGATCTAATGATATGGCATCACCGAAATATATGAGCTTTACTCTCCCCTGATGCCATCCTGCATCGTTGCAGACTGGTGGTTTGCCCGGCACTTCTCTTCGGACATCGAGGTAATGAACCATTATGGCGGATTGCACGTGGCTTCATTTGTCCTTGAGGATCCATCCTCACTACTTCTGTCTATAACAGCCATCACTAGACTCTCCTTCGCCACTTCATTGAAGGGCTTGGTGAGTGTCCTGTTGATGGTGACATTAGGGCCTCTTGCCTTTTTCGAAGACAGGGGTTCATCAGGTGATCTGATTCTTTTGACTTTATTAGCCGTTAACACAACTGAATTTGCGGCTCTTTCAGTCGGCTGATTGGCCTTAGAAGCATCTATGACGCCTTTAGCCCAGGTAAGTGACTCTTTTTGTTTTTCGGTAAGAGCCGAAACCTCAACAGCCTCCAACTTCGTCAAAACTCTGAGCGCTATCCGGTGCTCATTGTGCTTCCGTTTTGACGGTCGGACATGACGTTTTAACCTCACGGTACCGCCTGTTGTGAGTACTGGGGGGAAATTATCACCATGTTTGGTGTGGTCGGCTTTGGCCAAGACCAACGGACGGACAGTAGGACGATTGGGGAACCCCCGCTCCATCGGAACGCGAAGGCATCCCCGGCGACGAATTTATTAATTTCTGTATTAGCCCGTAAAAGGTACTACGATGTAGGCCTTCCAGACTTTGTACAGATTGTTTATTTTTGCGATTGCGTAATAGATTTTAACTATCCGCTCTGTGCTAAACACGTCCGTTCACTACGACTGATCACCAACGACGCATTGCTCTGAGTATCCTTGAGAAGCTTGAGAAAGCCGATCCTGCAAACAGAGCGAATCCCTGAAGTGGGCACGGAGTATTTCTAAAGAACAAGATACCGTATCAACTTCCATCCGGCAGCAACCAATTAAAAGGCTGTGCTCTCTAGATGAGCCGCCGGCATCCAAAAGGATCAAAGGGTTTAGTGGTAACGCTGCTCCTCGGTCCTTCGCTGACGTTACTAAAGACAGCTTGATACTGGCGGTCCTCAACAGGGGAGAGGAAGATTGCAGCAGTCATTTAAAGGCTGTGCTCTCTAGATGAGCCGCCGGCATCCAAAAGGACCAAAGGGTTTAGTGGTAACGCTGCTCCTCGGTTCAGTGGTAACGCTGCTCCTCGGTCCTTCGCGGACGTACCTAAGGACAGTTTGATACTGGCGGTCATCAACAGGGGAGAGGAAGATGGCAGCAGGTACAGTGAGATAAAGTACGCACTGTGCTCTGTTTTCTTCGATGTTCTTGAGGAGATGCCGGGTCCGGCTCCCGATTGTGAGCTTAAAAAGTCCTGAAATGAAAATGCAAACTATCCGGGATATAGAAGAAACGGTGGAACGAGCAGCATCTGGCGGGAAGTTGCTTGGATGTGTCGAGAAGCTCCTCTTCACGGGATCGGAAGAATCCTGTGGGGAATCCGGTGATGATGAGCTTCTAGCGGACACAGTCGACGAGGCAGATATAACGGTTGCGACGAAACCTGACAATGGCCCGTTCCTAAAGATAAGCATCCACCACTCTAAGGCAGCATTAGCTGCCTCAAAATACCTCCTGATGCAAGAAGGGGCTGACCTGGTCTTAATCCAGGAACGATGATTGAATGGAGATATTGCTTGTGGGCTCAGGACGTCAGGGTTTAAGCTGCTTCAAGGTACAGGTAATGGAAGACGTAGATCCTGTATACTTGCTAAGAACGGCCCTAATATATACATTCTTCCTTCTTTTAGTAGTGAAAACATAGTATCAGCCAGCCTTGATTTAGAAAACTATCATGTTAGGTTGGCCTCCGTTTATATGGCACTGAGACGCCACCTTGCACATTGAAATCACTTGTAGGAGCGGCAAACGAAAAGAACAAGGACCCAAAAATAGTAAATAAAAAGGTATGTCATCCCCGAGCTAGTAAGTTGTCAGGAACGAACGAATAACAATTTCAACGAGTAGGATTTAAAAGAGTGATTTTTTCCGCGGATTTCGGACATTTTTCCTTAATTTTTTGTATTTGTCACAATTAAAAAATTAATATTAATCGATATGTGTAAAAAAAGTTCAGGCTATGTTCGCGGAAAACTGTTTTTCGCACACCATTATATGTGGGTAGTAATCACATCGACGACAGGGGCGAATTACTTATCGAATATGTTATAAGTAGTAAGCTTGTGAATTGTAATAAAGGCCAAAACGTAGCTAAACTGAAGTGAAAATACTACCCAAATAAAGCGAAATCCGTACTTGAATCAAACCGTAGCGGTGTCAAATGATGGGATTTTTAATCCTTCACTTGTTAATGTTAGGGCTCATTATTTCAGCGTAAAGCAATTGATTTAAGAATTTTATGGGATTGATTTGAGTGCGAATTTTGATTGAATTAAGCCTGATGATTTAAGCCTGATCAATTCATGATTTAAGCTTAATAAATAATTGATTTAAGCATGATAATACTAGATTTTGTGTTCTTTCATTCGTTGTAACCTATATACCATTTATCATATAAAATGTTTGCCTCTAAACTGCAAAGACTGCTATTTTTTAAATGGTATGTCAATATACTATAGCTTGACAGCAAATGTAATTATTCGATATAAATCTCAAACATATAAGGAATACAATCAACAAAACGAACAAGAATTATTAACAACACTTGTCATCTCAAATCAAAAAAAAATCTCGCCATGTTATGTATTTACCAACTCTGCTTGATCGAGAAACCAATTTGATTTAGTTGCGCACAAATGTTTTTACGTATACATCTCGTCGATTTATATACTTGTGTGTTTAATATTGCTTCAGCCAAAATTAACCACTTAATGATAATGGATGAGAAGGTAATTTTATTGT
The DNA here is from genome assembly GCA_963930755.1 of Eudasyphora cyanicolor. Taxonomy (NCBI): domain Eukaryota; kingdom Metazoa; phylum Arthropoda; class Insecta; order Diptera; family Muscidae; genus Eudasyphora; species Eudasyphora cyanicolor. The sequence continues at coordinate 102,718,475 of OZ005737.1, forward strand.
GCTCAATGATTGTTCTGCCTCTCAGATATTAAAGTAAGCTTTATCTTCTTACTTTAAGCCATATTAGGCTTAATTTTCATTTTTAAGAAATGTTTTATACTTGTTTTAAATACGAACGTACTTTAATTTTTAAGTACGATTTCAGCTTAAAAAAAGAATTTGTTCTTGAATTTAGTATGGCATTTTACTTTCTGTGTACCTTCATTACTAGAAACAGACAAGAGGTGCTCGATTTCACCTTTGTATCCGAGAATTTAAGTGGAAGGATTTCTAATTGGAAGGTTTTAGACACTCATAGCTTTTCCGACCATAGATATATTATCTTCTGCATGAATGTGAATCCTCCTGATACCATCTTCCCACCCAATATTAGAAAGGCTAATTGTGAAAACTTTAGGCACATATTTCCTGAAATGAAAATGCAAACTATCCGGGATATAGAAGAAACGGTGGAACGAGTCTCTGCTCTTAATCTCTTAACTACTTGCTACAAGCCGCATGACCCAAATTGAAGCCAAGGGGCAAACACCGATCGCAATGGTGGTCGTCTCAATTAGTTATGCTGAGGAAGTGCTGTAGAAAGCTCTTCAATAGGGCAAAGGGCACCAGAGCCATACAGGATTGGGAGAAATACGAGCAAGAACTCAAACGGTACAAAAATGAGTTAAAAAAGGCTCAAAATTAATCCTGGAAAGATTTCTGTAGTGGTGTAGAAAGCTCTTCCGAAGCTTCATGGTTACGGAAAATTATAGCCCCAACACCTTGTACTACTGAGTACATCAAGAACGATGATAGTTCTTGGGCTACGTCCAGTGAGGAATCGCTGGCAGTGCTCCTGAATACACATTTCCCGGGCAACTCTGAAGAGGCATTGAAAACTTCCCAGCAAAATATAAAAGAAGTACTTCCAAAAGAATAACATTAGAAATATTTCCAAATCATAAGTATGAACATTTTATTCGGAATTTAATGAAGTTCTTCTAAATAACAAACGAAAATTTAATTTTGGAGTATACATTATTAATCATGCAATGCATAATTTTAAAACGATTGGATCTAAAATATAGCTTCTGAAGTGATAAAAGCCCAGATCGGAAGGAACATATATATCGGGACTATGAAATATATGTGAAGTACAGCTTCTATAGTGCTAAAGGGCAACATCGGAAGAAATATATATTTATATGGCGGCTATATCAGAATTAGTGAATGGTTCTGGAAACTGAATGTCGACTTTCGACGTTTTCATCATCCAAATTTTGTTTCAGTCGACTAGGTCGATTAATCGGACCAAAAGTCGACTTTTTCATAGTCGATTAAAATAAAATGAAGTCATTTTAATGTATGCTGATTTTCTTCGGAATATGTTAAATTGTGGAATTGTAGTACATTTGATTGCGATAGAAACTTATTAATAACACTTAAACCTTCCTAAAATGTTGATATATGTATGAGAATATACATGCTTCTTAAGTTCATATTTTGTGACCTATAGAAAAACGTAGCTAAACTGAAGTGAAAATACTACCCAAATAAAGCTAAATGGGTTCTATTTAGTGACCGTGTAAATTTAAATCTGCCTTAAAATTTATTAAAAAATACGTTTTTTTTTTGGTTGTGCTATAAATAAAATCCTTATAGAAATCGTGATAATTATAAGTTTGTATAGTAGGATAAAATAAAAATGTCCTTCATTTTAAAAGATATATATGTTCCAATTAATCGATACCAAAAGTCGATTTCAGCATAAAGTTGGAAGCAAAAAGTCGACCACGAAATAGTCATTTTTTAGCCACATAATTGATTCATTCTCTGAACAGAATCTAAACCAATTTTCTTTAAATTTAGTATTGTCAGCTTGTACATCAAGAACTTTTTTCTGCCAAATTTTATACATATCTGATAAAAAATGTCTGATATAGTACATATATGCCAAATCGGAGATAGATAAATATGGAAGCTGTACCTAAACACGGATAATCTTTCAATTGCAATACGGATTGTCTTGACCCAAAATAAAGATATGTGCAAAATTTCTTTGAGATCGGACTATATTTGCGTTTTCATCCCAAAAGGTGGAAAGTCGTCCCACACTGGAGCTAGGGATTTTCAGCCAATTAGTCTATCGTTATTTCTCCTTAAAACTCTGGAGAGATTAATAGATATTTACACCCGTCTCCTTAGGGGGTATTAAAATTCCCTTCTCTGAACGCGCAAAATACTTAGGTGTTTTACTAGACAGGAAGTTGAACCGCAAACCCAACATTTGGGAAAGAACAAATAAGGCTGTAGTAGTGCTATATATCTGTAAGAGGGCAAAAGGAAAACGCTGGGCTCTGACCCCGCGTATAGTTTATTGGTTGTATACTGCAGTAGTCAGACCGATAAAGCTGTACGGCATTGTCGTCTGGTGGACAGCTCTGCAGAAATCCACCTTTTGTGCGATACTAAACCAGGTTCAGTACTGGTGCTCTGAGAACGACTTTAATGCCGCTAGATATTATAGGAGTGCAATATGCCGCAGGTACTGCGATTAGACTGAAGGAACTGTCATAGTGTCATTCTATACTAGGCATGTTTTCGTTACAAGCTAGCACTTTTAGTTTAGCACTTTGCAACGAAAATAACTGACTTCCACTAACTGGGACATAAGCAATAAGTGGCGGATTTTCACTATCTGGTAGCAATGGTGTCATGAGTTGCGAAGAAAGAACAGTGCGAAACAGACAAAAAATTCGTGAAAAGTATTTATAAAACATATATTTACTATTCTATGTTCAATTGTTTACACTCTTTTGCAAATATTAAAATAATTTCCCATTTTTGTTCTTATTCTTCCCGTTAATTCACAATAATTGATAAAATCTCTCCAAAAATGGGATGCCATATCGCTAAGTATAGGGTGCCCAATCTGGCAACATCATACTTGATTAAGACATGAACACAAGCACCAAACTTCATCGGGAACTAATAGTGCTTAAAAGTGCTTAGCTCCCCATACAAATTAAGCACTTATGGTGTAACGAAAACACGCCTACTGAATGCCTGACCTTCCGGGCACTGTTGATTACACTATGACTGAACCACTCTTTTACAAGACGTATCTCACTCCTGATCAGAGAATGAAGCCGAGGCAAAATTGGCGGCGGCTGCTGCCATTCAAAATTATAGATCGGCGGCTGCTGCCATTCAAAATTATAGATCGGCGGCGGCGGCTTGATGGCTTAGCCGACATAAAATAGACATACGGCGGCCCTGTGATAGTAATTTTTACGTTTAAAATAATAATAATAATAGCCTAAGTAAAATAAAAACTGCAAGGATTCAGTTAAAATGCTTAGACAATGTGGTATTTATGGCTTAAATACGTATATTTGGGAGCGGCCTCTATAGGGTGACTATAACAAAATATGAATGTAACATTTTTGTTGTGATGCATTTTTGTCAAAATAGAATACAAACTGCAAAGTTTCAGCTAATTTGCTTTAAAAATGTGGTATCTATGGCTCAAAAACCATAATTTGGAGCGACCTCTAAGGGGAGCTATATCAAAACATATGTATATAACCTAGCTCTATTATTACGGACTGTAGCGTAATTTCAACAGATAGACAGACAGGCGGACATGGCTAAATCGTCTTAGAATTTCACGATGATCAAGAATATATATACTTTATAGGGTCGCAGATCATATTTCAAGGTGTTGCAAACAGAATGACAAAGCTAGTATACCACCTGCTATGGTGGCGGGTATAAAAATCATCGATTTCCATACAATGACAAGTCAAAAAATTGACGCTAGGCGGCTCTATGATGTACCCGATTTTCAAAGTAATCTAAGTCGAAACTGGTTGTTTTCAGGAGAGGCGAACCGTCGTTTTAATGAAATTTTAAATTTGTGTAGAATTACCTTGTAATTTGTTTTGGGCTTAACTTCATTGAATTGATGGATTTGACTGAAGACAATTTAGAATATTAAGAATTTAGAAATGCAATCTCCAGTATAACCTACCAAGTCGACTTAGCATTCTTTACAATGGAGGTATTAACTTATATGCAGTATTACAATTCTGTAATTCTCCATTGTTTTTTTTCCGAAAATATTTGTTTCTCTATGTGTACGTAATCTAATAATAAACAAAAACTCTTATTATTTCCTTTAAAAAATAATGTTTATAATTATTTTTCTATTACTATCAATATTTTCATTTTTAATACATGTTAAGCTCCATCTTGTGACAATAAACGAATCAATACGAAAATAACTTTCCATATCGTCTCCCAATAAATGAATAGGGTATAATTTATTTGTCGTTTCGAGAAAATCATATTTGAAGTTTTTGTGATATTGAAACTCGATATCGGATCGTAGGCTTTTATTAATGAATAATCAATTTCAAACACCCAATAACCCAATTAGTGGAAGTAGAATTTCCCCAAATTTTTACTAGATATACAACCAATTGCGTAGATTATTAAAATGCAATAAAAAATAATAGTGTTTATGTGTATGCACTATTCTTCTATTGAGGGGACGATATATCTGTTATATGGTTATTTGCTTATCAAAAATGTAAATTGTATCTATCCATATTTTAAAGTTTTTCTATGGAACGGGGGTGTGTTTCAGCCGTTTTTAGCCGCAAAGATCGGCGGCGGCTTCGGCTGGTGAAAAAAGTTCTGCGGCGGCTAAAATCGGCGGCTCGGCTCGGCGGCTTCATAGCTTCTGAAGTGATAAAAGCCCAGATCGGAAGGAACATATATATCGGGACTATGAAATATATGTGAAGTACAGCTTCTATAGTGCTAAAGGGCAACATCGGAAGAAATATATATTTATATGGCGGCTATATCAGAATTAGTGAATGGTTCTGGAAACTGAATGTCGACTTTCGACGTTTTCATCATCCAAATTTTGTTTCAGTCGACTAGGTCGATTAATCGGACCAAAAGTCGACTTTTTCATAGTCGATTAAAATAAAATGAAGTCATTTTAATGTATGCTGATTTTCTTCGGAATATGTTAAATTGTGGAATTGTAGTACATTTGATTGCGATAGAAACTTATTAATAACACTTAAACCTTCCTAAAATGTTGATATATGTATGAGAATATACATGCTTCTTAAGTTCATATTTTGTGACCTATAGAAAAACGTAGCTAAACTGAAGTGAAAATACTACCCAAATAAAGCTAAATGGGTTCTATTTAGTGACCGTGTAAATTTAAATCTGCCTTAAAATTTATTAAAAAATACGTTTTTTTTTTGGTTGTGCTATAAATAAAATCCTTATAGAAATCGTGATAATTATAAGTTTGTATAGTAGGATAAAATAAAAATGTCCTTCATTTTAAAAGATATATATGTTCCAATTAATCGATACCAAAAGTCGATTTCAGCATAAAGTTGGAAGCAAAAAGTCGACCACGAAATAGTCATTTTTTAGCCACATAATTGATTCATTCTCTGAACAGAATCTAAACCAATTTTCTTTAAATTTAGTATTGTCAGCTTGTACATCAAGAACTTTTTTCTGCCAAATTTTATACATATCTGATAAAAAATGTCTGATATAGTACATATATGCCAAATCGGAGATAGATAAATATGGAAGCTGTACCTAAACACGGATAATCTTTCAATTGCAATACGGATTGTCTTGACCCAAAATAAAGATATGTGCAAAATTTCTTTGAGATCGGACTATATTTGCGTTTTCATCCCAAAAGGTGGAAAGTCGTCCCACACTGGAGCTAGGGATTTTCAGCCAATTAGTCTATCGTTATTTCTCCTTAAAACTCTGGAGAGATTAATAGATATTTACACCCGTCTCCTTAGGGGGTATTAAAATTCCCTTCTCTGAACGCGCAAAATACTTAGGTGTTTTACTAGACAGGAAGTTGAACCGCAAACCCAACATTTGGGAAAGAACAAATAAGGCTGTAGTAGTGCTATATATCTGTAAGAGGGCAAAAGGAAAACGCTGGGCTCTGACCCCGCGTATAGTTTATTGGTTGTATACTGCAGTAGTCAGACCGATAAAGCTGTACGGCATTGTCGTCTGGTGGACAGCTCTGCAGAAATCCACCTTTTGTGCGATACTAAACCAGGTTCAGTACTGGTGCTCTGAGAACGACTTTAATGCCGCTAGATATTATAGGAGTGCAATATGCCGCAGGTACTGCGATTAGACTGAAGGAACTGTCATAGTGTCATTCTATACTAGGCATGTTTTCGTTACAAGCTAGCACTTTTAGTTTAGCACTTTGCAACGAAAATAACTGACTTCCACTAACTGGGACATAAGCAATAAGTGGCGGATTTTCACTATCTGGTAGCAATGGTGTCATGAGTTGCGAAGAAAGAACAGTGCGAAACAGACAAAAAATTCGTGAAAAGTATTTATAAAACATATATTTACTATTCTATGTTCAATTGTTTACACTCTTTTGCAAATATTAAAATAATTTCCCATTTTTGTTCTTATTCTTCCCGTTAATTCACAATAATTGATAAAATCTCTCCAAAAATGGGATGCCATATCGCTAAGTATAGGGTGCCCAATCTGGCAACATCATACTTGATTAAGACATGAACACAAGCACCAAACTTCATCGGGAACTAATAGTGCTTAAAAGTGCTTAGCTCCCCATACAAATTAAGCACTTATGGTGTAACGAAAACACGCCTACTGAATGCCTGACCTTCCGGGCACTGTTGATTACACTATGACTGAACCACTCTTTTACAAGACGTATCTCACTCCTGATCAGAGAATGAAGCCGAGGCAAAATTGGCGGCGGCTGCTGCCATTCAAAATTATAGATCGGCGGCTGCTGCCATTCAAAATTATAGATCGGCGGCGGCGGCTTGATGGCTTAGCCGACATAAAATAGACATACGGCGGCCCTGTGATAGTAATTTTTACGTTTAAAATAATAATAATAATAGCCTAAGTAAAATAAAAACTGCAAGGATTCAGTTAAAATGCTTAGACAATGTGGTATTTATGGCTTAAATACGTATATTTGGGAGCGGCCTCTATAGGGTGACTATAACAAAATATGAATGTAACATTTTTGTTGTGATGCATTTTTGTCAAAATAGAATACAAACTGCAAAGTTTCAGCTAATTTGCTTTAAAAATGTGGTATCTATGGCTCAAAAACCATAATTTGGAGCGACCTCTAAGGGGAGCTATATCAAAACATATGTATATAACCTAGCTCTATTATTACGGACTGTAGCGTAATTTCAACAGATAGACAGACAGGCGGACATGGCTAAATCGTCTTAGAATTTCACGATGATCAAGAATATATATACTTTATAGGGTCGCAGATCATATTTCAAGGTGTTGCAAACAGAATGACAAAGCTAGTATACCACCTGCTATGGTGGCGGGTATAAAAATCATCGATTTCCATACAATGACAAGTCAAAAAATTGACGCTAGGCGGCTCTATGATGTACCCGATTTTCAAAGTAATCTAAGTCGAAACTGGTTGTTTTCAGGAGAGGCGAACCGTCGTTTTAATGAAATTTTAAATTTGTGTAGAATTACCTTGTAATTTGTTTTGGGCTTAACTTCATTGAATTGATGGATTTGACTGAAGACAATTTAGAATATTAAGAATTTAGAAATGCAATCTCCAGTATAACCTACCAAGTCGACTTAGCATTCTTTACAATGGAGGTATTAACTTATATGCAGTATTACAATTCTGTAATTCTCCATTGTTTTTTTTCCGAAAATATTTGTTTCTCTATGTGTACGTAATCTAATAATAAACAAAAACTCTTATTATTTCCTTTAAAAAATAATGTTTATAATTATTTTTCTATTACTATCAATATTTTCATTTTTAATACATGTTAAGCTCCATCTTGTGACAATAAACGAATCAATACGAAAATAACTTTCCATATCGTCTCCCAATAAATGAATAGGGTATAATTTATTTGTCGTTTCGAGAAAATCATATTTGAAGTTTTTGTGATATTGAAACTCGATATCGGATCGTAGGCTTTTATTAATGAATAATCAATTTCAAACACCCAATAACCCAATTAGTGGAAGTAGAATTTCCCCAAATTTTTACTAGATATACAACCAATTGCGTAGATTATTAAAATGCAATAAAAAATAATAGTGTTTATGTGTATGCACTATTCTTCTATTGAGGGGACGATATATCTGTTATATGGTTATTTGCTTATCAAAAATGTAAATTGTATCTATCCATATTTTAAAGTTTTTCTATGGAACGGGGGTGTGTTTCAGCCGTTTTTAGCCGCAAAGATCGGCGGCGGCTTCGGCTGGTGAAAAAAGTTCTGCGGCGGCTAAAATCGGCGGCTCGGCTCGGCGGCTTCATACTCTGCTCCTGATAGACAAGTATGGAATGGTCGCATCCCAGGACAGGAGATGCGACCATTCGACTTCTAGACGTTTCCAAACTCGACAACCAAATAGGCTTTGGTGTCTTTTGTAACTTCAACTTTCACTTGCTTGATCATTGTACTGTTTACCAGGAAGAAATCTTAGATATTAAAGAAAAATTAATGTGCTGGCCAAAGTCGGTTTAAATATTTTCTCTGATAGTCAGGCCGGAAACTATATTCCTGACTTCAAAAACTGCCCTCGACTGTCGCAGATCTCTTAACGAGGTGGCTGAACAGTTCAATATTCACCTGATATGGGTGGCGGACCACAGGGATATACCAGGGCTGATTAATTTGCAAGACTTGCAACTACCTTACATGCTCCAGGGGACCTGGAACATGGGGGCATTCCTCTAGCAACCTCCAAGCTCCTCTTGAGAGATGTGGACTTACGAAAAAAAATTACAGGTGGTCACTAGTCAGGAACTGCATACATTCCAGGCTAATGTGGTCCTGCGTAGACTCAAAACGCACCAAAGCACTGCTGTCGTTGTCGAGAACGGACGTCTTGTCGTTGTCGAGAACGACCTGTCATGACGGACACGATAAGTCACTGTCTTATTGGACGTCACGCAGAGAGATTGAATGTCTTGCACAATGACTTTTTCAGAAGCTGTTGTGACAAGTTAGTTACCTAAAAGCATTAAAATTGGTTCAACGGGAGGGGCGATAACTTATGTTTTCCCTTACGTCCCTGTGGTAACACAATGGACTGAAAAGTCTAAGTGTGTTTTACAGGCTGCCACTCTTAACTTAACCTAACCTACACGCTGAAAAAAATCGCTTCTGTAGTATATTGTTCCTAAAGCTTAGTATAGACGATTGCCAGATCGACAAACGTTATCAACCCTGTTAAAGTGCTGCAAATGTACGGACAATGACAGATTGTTAGGCAACGGTCACATTCCAATTTCATATATTTACAATTATCGTTGCTGATCAGTCGTAGTGAACGGACGTGTTTAGCACAGAGCGGATAGTTAAAATCTATTACGCAGTACCTATTACGCAATCGCAAAAAAATTAATAAAAAATCTGTACAAAGTCTGGAAGGCCTACATCGTAGTACCTATTACGGGCTAATACAGACAAAAAAAATCGTTGACGGGGATGCCTTCGCTTTCCGATGGAGCGGGGTTCCCCAATCGTCCTACTGTCCGTCCGTTGGTCTTGGCCAAAGCCGACCACACCAAACATGGTGAAACTTTTCCCCCAGTACTCACAACAGGTGGTACGGTGAGGGGAAAACGTCACGTCCGACCGTCAAAACGGAAGCACAATGAGCACCGGATGGCGTTCAGAGTTTTGACGAAGTTGGAGGCTGTTGAGGTTTCGGCTCTTACCGAAAAACAAAAAGAGTCACTTACCTGGGTTAAAGGCATCATAGATGCTTCTAAGGCCAATCAGCCGGCTGAAAGAGACACAGCTGTGTTAACGGCTAATAAAGTCAAAAGAATCAGATCACCTGATGAACCCCTGCAAGAGTCCCTAATGTCACCATCAACAAGACACTCACCAAGCCCTTCAATGAAGTGGCGAAGGAGAGTCTAGTGATGGCCGTTATAGACAGAAGTAGCGAGGATGCATCCATCCTCAAGGACAAATGGAGCCATGTGCAATCAGCCATTATGGCTCATTACCTCGATGTCCGTAGAGATATGCCGGGCACACCACCAATCTGCAACGATGCAGGATGGCATCAAAAAACGGTTGACATATTAGAAATATTAAAGATTCCAAACCTGGTCTGCCCGCCCATAATTGGAGAATCAGCAAGGTGGGTGAGGCGGATGGTAAAAATCGGCAGGTCAATTTGATCCTTAACGCTGAATCCACCTCCCATATACAACGTGCAAGTGCAACCCTACAGTATGGCTTCGAGACTATAGTCTTGAAGGTATACAAGCAGGATATAGTTCCCACTGCGGAAGGTGAGTCGACCACCGTGGTTGATACACCGCTTTCTGGAAGTGCGGAGGTATCCACGCCCATTATTTCTGGTGACTCCAACTCTAACAGAAGATCTGTAACGTCCTACTCTGAGGACGAAAGCTCTACTTCTGACAGAGAGGGGCTGAGGACAGACAAGAAGACAGACGACGTAACGTTTGCTACTGGCCGGCTGCCAGACAAAATTATTGGGTGGAATGTACTGGACGACCACTCATTTTCAGATCACCATTATATTGAGTTCAAATTCGCTGAAAAAGCGCCTAAACCTGCCGTCCACAGAAATGTGAGGAAGACAAAGTGGCACCTGTATGAGAAGAATTTCAAGAAAGACCTCAACCCCAAACTTCTGTACGAACCGAATGACAAAGCCAGTCTGGATAATCTGGTCGAGCATATCACCACATCATTCAATAGTTCCCTTGAAGAAGCCTGTCCAAAAACAAGGTACAAGGGTAAAACAAAACCCCAATAGTGGACTTCTGAGCTAACGGCAATGAAAAAGACCTGCAACAAGCTTTTCAACAAGGCTAAATCTACTGGTGTCGCTAATGTTTGGGATGCCTATAAAGAGCAACACAAGATTTGTAAGAAGGAGCTTAGCAAGGCGCAAAGACGCTCTTGGTATACCTTCTGTGGCGAAGTGGAAAAGGTCTCCGACGCTGCAAGGCCGAGGAAAATACTATCAGCTTCACCCTGTACAGTGGGTTACTTGCAGGATGAGGCAAATAACTGGACAAAAAACAGCGAGCAGTCGCTGAATGTACTGCTCGACACACATTTCCCGGGGAACTCACCAACAGAACCCGAAGATCGGCAAGACCAACAAGAATGCGAGTGGACTGCGAGCGTAGCTAGCTTGTTGACTGAGAGATCCAGAATAAGCTGGGCTATTACTAGCTTTGAGCCCTTCAAGTCACCTGGACCAGACGGCATCACTCTAGCAGAAATGCAGAAAATGTTGAAGTACATTATTCGCTGGCTGGAGAAAATTTATGTGGCTTTCATACATCCCGAATCGATGGAGGGATACCAAAGTGGTATTCATACCTAAAGCGGGGAAGATATCACACACTATGCCAAAAGACTTCAGACCAATTAGCCTATCCTCTTTCCTATTGAAAAGTCTGGACAGACTTTTAGATTATTTCATTAGGCAAAACCTGGATACAAAACTCCTGTCGGGGAACCAACATGCTTACAATAAGGGCAAGTCTACAGAATCAGCCCTGCACGAACTTGTGAGCACTATCGAATCGTCCCTGCATTGTTGTATGGTGGACGGCAACTGACAAACTAACCATCACCAACCTACTAACAAAGGTTCAGAGAACTGCCTGCCTGAGCATAAGCGGAGCCTTAAGGACTACAGCGACCGAGTCTCTACAAGCCCTACTCCATATACTGCCGATTAATATTGTGGCGAGAGAAGTTGCAACCAAAGCGGCAATAAGATTAAACTGCCTATCAATGTGGAGGTACAAGAACTATGGTCACATGAGGATATCAAAGTGTAGTGCTATGGTAACCGACCGAGTGAACTATATACCAACGGTGTACACCTTCGAGTGAAATTACATCACTTCCCGCCAGAGATGAATGGGTTGGAAGAATACCAGGTAATAGAAACCATCTCCACTTTTACACGGATGGTTCGAAGCTTGATGAAAAGGTTGGCTTCGGAGTACACTGCGCAGAGCTTAGATTGGATATAGCTCACAGACTACCAGATACCTGCAGTGTCTATCAAGCCGAAATAATGGCAATATGGGAAGTAGCCAAGTGGCTGAGTCGCAACATAGTAACCAACACTGGCGTTGTAATTTACCACACCATCAATTCTCTGGAGGCAACATCCCTAAATTCACAAACAGCCCTCGACTGCCGCAGATCTCTTAACGAGATGGCTGAGCAGTTTAACATACAACTCATATGGGTGCCTGGGCATAGGGATATCCCGGGGAACTGCAAAGCCGATGAACTTGCTAGGAAAGGAACGACATTTCAAATTCTCGAAGAATTTGCATATATTGGTACGCCACTATCCACGTGCAAGCTTTGGCTTAGGCAAGAGGCAATCAAGAAGTCCAACGAAAGATGGACAGAAATCGGCACCTGCAGAGTAGCTAGACAAATCTGGCCAAGGTATGACCTGAGAAGATCAAAATATCTCCTCGCACTAGAGAGGCAAAGATTGTCTACGTTAGTATCAGTTCTGACGGGCACTGCTTGATCGGCGAACACGCCAAAAGATTGGGTATTGACTCTAATGACTTCTGCAGAAGCTGTGGAGATGAGGAAGACGTGGAGAGCATTGAGCACTTGCTTTGCGACTACCCCGCTCTGAGTAAACGACGACTGGACAGGGTCGGCTTTTCTAGGCAGCCTAACATATCTTTCCAGTACCGATATTCGTACTATCGATAAATTTGTATATCAAACAGGTTGGTTTCGACACTGAAAAAAATGCTTCATAGCATCAATGAACGCGTTTCATTAATTATTTTACATTGATACAATGAAAATGTTCATTGATGCAATGAAAATGCCATTACGGGAATGAAATGTTTCTTTAAGGCGTTTTTCTAATTTATGACGTGTCATTGATGGAATGAAACGGTTTACATTGATGGTATGAAGTTTACATTTTATAAAAAAGTAAGACTTATATAAAATTAACAAAAAAAAATATCAGTGGTGTAAAGATTTTAACATTAATAAAACAAAATAATACTACACAAACAGATTTACTATTTTTTATGTGCTTTTTATTCTCAAAAAAGGTCTATGAAACTGTTTCTTTATATTAATGTAACATTTCATAGAAGTTTAAAAGTTTCATTGCTGCAATGAAGTGGTACGGTGAAGAATATAAACTATGAAATTAGCTTTATATTGATGTTCTATATATATATTTTATCTATTTTATAAACATTTTAGGAGTATATAGTGGAGTTAATTAAACAACAATACTTTACGGAGTAGTTTTATTCAAAAAGAGGTCTATGAAACTGATGCATCAAATTAATGTAACTATTCATAAATAGAAATGTAAAGTTTCATTCCAGCAATGAATTTAAACAGTGAATATATTAAAAAAGTGTTTGTCACATTACATACATATGTACATACCTATATCTTCACAAATGTGTTTGTGTGGTAATAAATGTAATATGTTGATGTGTGAATCAGAGTCGTGCAAGCTCAATGAAAACGGTGGAGCGGCGTAGTTTTCTTGTATTTGTTTGAGAGGAGAGAGAGGCGGAATTCTATGAATCTACACCGCACAGTGGCATTAACGTCGAAAGTGCTGGCAGCAGCCCTTTGATTTAGTTTATAATAGCCCTTTGATTTAGTTTATAAACGGACGTAGTTGTGCGCGTTAATAAAAAATTCAAAAGTGAAAATATTAAAAGTGAAACAAAATGTCAACAAATACTGAATGAGATATGTTTTTTGTTTGGTACTTCATTAATTTTTATGTGGTACTTCTTAAAAGAAATGACAACTATGGATGTTGTGGAAGTAGATACAAACCCACGTCAAGCTTGAAATGACATGTTCGAAAAAACAGAAGTTGGAAAATATATGTCAAATGCCACAACAAGAAACAATTTTCAAGAACCATATCCGAAGTCAACGATGAAACACTCCAAAAACACTAGGTAAGTACTTTCTACCAAGTTATGTCCTAAACATATTTTCATTCACTCCTATTTATATTTTTTTATTTGTTTAGAAATTGGGGAAATGCGGAAATGTGCACACATAGCCTTAGATATCACAATCTATCCGCAGATGACTTTGGATGACCCTTTGGTCTGATCCCGCCCATTTTTAGTTCAATCACGTAGGCTTCCACCAGACTTATATGGGCGAGGCCACGCCCATTTTTGGACCACGCCCATTTTTGGACCACGCCCATTTTTGGACCAATCACGTAGACTACCACCAGATACATATACACAGAATTACAACACTCTCGCTAACAAATTATGAAAGATATGTCAATTTCTAAATTTGGCTTCTATGAGCGGGGCCACGCCCTTTAATCCGATCCTGCAAATTTTTGGACCAATTACGTAGACTACCACCATATACATATGCACAAAATTACAGCACTCTCGCTAACAAATTGTTTAAGATATCTTAATTTCAAAATTTGGCTTATATGGGCGGGGCCACGATCATTGGTCCGATTCTGCCCATTTTTTAAAAAAATCACGTAGGCTCCCACCAGAAACATATGCACAAAATTACAGCACTTCCGGTAACACCACATGCATATGGTAACACCACATGCATATGCACAAAATACCGGCACTCTCGCTAACAAATTGTGCAAGATATCTCAATTTAAAATGTTTTGCCTTATATGGGCGGGGTCACTCCCATTTGTCCGATCCCGCCCATTTTTGACCAATCACGTAGACTACACCGAGATACATATGCACAAAATTACAGCACTCTCTCTAACCAATTTTGCAAGATATCTCAATTTCAAATTTTGGCTTATATGGGCGGGGCCACGCCCTTTGATCCGCTCCCGGCTATTTTCGGAACCATCACGTAGACTACCACCAGATACATATGTACAAAATTACAGCACTCTCTCTAACAAAATTTTCAAGATATCTCAAATTCAAAATTTGACTTATATGGGCGGGGCCACGCCCGACACCGCCCATTTTTGAATAGACTACCACCAGATACATATATACAGAATTACAACACTCTCTCTAACATATTGTGAAAAATATCTAAATTTCAAAAGTTGGCTTATATGGGCGGTGCAACGCCCATTGGTCCGTTTCCGCCCACTTTTCGACCAATCACGTACACTACCACCAGATACATATGCGCAAAATTAAAGCACTCTCGCTAACAAATTATGAAAGATATGTCAATTTCAAAATTTGGCTTATATGGGCGGGGCCACGCCCCTTATATATATACGGTACAAACAAAGCAACAAACACACATTCTTCTCTATATTTATAGATATAACAATCTGCAAATTATCTCGCAATGACTTTTCTGCTAACTTTGCAAAACAAACATTGTATGTTCACACTGTTGTAAATTCACAGGGTAGCAATTTTCCGCCATTTTGCTGGCAACATTGTCCGATCTGTAAATCGTGTGTACTTACCTTAACACATTCTGCTTGAAACATACGAGTATATGGGCAAATATCAAATTTTTTTTAATTTTGAACGACATTTTTTTCAAGATTTTTTTGGCGAGCAGACGACAGTCGAAGATAATATACAACAGACGAAGATAAATATATAAACATGCAAAAAACGTTGTTGTGAATAAATTTCATCAAAGGAAATTTAAAAAAATGTTATAAAGTGCAATTTTCAGCGGAATGCGGAAAACTAAAATTACAATCATAGAACATTAGCATTTCTATCAGCCTATGACAAAATATTCTCTGTAGCTTCATTATTCGGATAAATATAGCGAATCCAAAAAATCCAAAAATCGATTTTCATACGAACATTATGCAATGTGCATAATTTGCACAATCATCAAAATAAAATGACGGCCCTCCGATTTCGGAATAGAGCGTTAAAAATCCTTTTATTTCATATACACTTCCACCATATCTGTACCCCGCACTGGGTGTGCCTTGACGATCATTGCTGAGACAAAAGTACGCGCGAAGAACATAGAAATGAATTTCAGACGTTTATACTATTAAAAATGCCAAGGACAAAATTTGCTATTTTTGCAAAAATTTAAAAAAGTGAATAAAACTTCGGCGATTCATTATTTTGTTACGGCCCCCTGATTTTTGGATTCACCAGGTCAAAAGCCATATGGGATAATTAATTCAGCTCAACCTATACATAGCTGTCGATGAGCTCCGCGAAATACACTATCAAAAAAAATTCAGGCAGGTTTAACAAAGGTTTGGGAAGCTATAGCGGTGGTTCCATTAAGATCACATCAACGACACCTATATAGATTTATAGGTATTTCAAGCCGCTATAACCGCTTCTTTAGTGTTATTTCATTACATGGCGGGCCGCGCTGACCGCGGTCAAAGAACAAACACACTTGAAATCGCATTTCAAAAAGTTATGAGCTATAATTTTTTGCGGAAAGATCTCACATGAACAGTGCTCACGAAAAATTCTTCCTCCATGTATCCCTCGTGTTGTTTGTAACTGTAACTCCAGTAACTTCAGAATAAATAGTTTGGCCACAACTTATAAAAGAATGGATACAGATATGAACATTTCTAGGACATTTTTCACAATTTTGAAATGTACGTGCTTATACCTTCTAAAGTTTTTTAGATAATATTAAGGTTGAGAAATACTGTCTGCAATGTTTTGGAGATATGGGACTTTGAAATCAGTTCTCAATTATTTCATATTGAGCTGCTCTCATATTGTGCCAATTATTGACAGGGTATTTCGTCCAAGATGCCGATGAGGTTGCTTGGTAGCTTCCGAAACGATATCGGCCACCAACCAGAGACCACCCTTAATACATTTCACACATTTCTTATTCTTCTTTTTCAAAGAAGGTTTGTTTTTCTGTTTAACAGAAAACAAAAACAACGATCTCGAACTCAATAGTCAAAAACAAAACTATGAAAAGTCACAACAGATCGAAAAATTAAAACAAAAACTGTTTACGCCGGCGGGGGCGTAGGGGAGCAAACGACGAGTTTACGTTTACTCCGAGAGGGTAAATAAAGAAAGAGTGGGGAGAAATAGAATACAAATAAAACACGATTAGTTTCATGTAATAATAATAGGCAAGGTGCCTGGAGTTTATTGTTGTTTTTGCTGCTTGGAGTGTGGTAACGAAGTTTTACCTTAATTTATTATGTACAGCAAGATGTACTTAAACGAGCGATGTGTGTCGGGCGACGGTCTAAGATGGAGAGAGGTGGCGGAGCAGGTGCCAAAGAACAAGAAAACGAATCGTTACTCGTTAAAATCTGCAAAGCTAATACTACAAGGATGTAGTAATGAGGAGTAGGCAGATTTTAACGAGTAAGTATGCCCGATAAATTGGCCAATATATGCACCGAAAGAAATCAATGACATAAACGAAATTCAAAGAAACATTCTAACTTAAATATTCCGGCCACCTTGCAACATCAATGAAATGTTGCGACTATAATTATACTCTCACTTTAGTGTGACGAGGGTATATATCATTTGCTACGGAAAAAAGTGTAACACGTCGAAGGAGTGACCTAAGACCCCAAGTATGTTCGGAGGAAATCCGGTTTGGGTCATTTTAAGTCGAATGAGCAATGTCCGTCCGTCTGTCTGTCTGTGTGTCTGCTGGCTGGTGCGCACGATAACTCTCGAAAGGAGTAACCGATTGACCTCAAATTTGGTATGTGGTAATATTTTTTTCTATCTCCGGCTAAGTTCGAAGATGGGCCATATTGGTCCACTCCTTCTAGTACCTCCCCCACAAAGGGTTAAAATGTTATGAAATATTGATTCTTTAATAACTGCTATACTACTTATTCGAATCTTTTGAAATTCCACACATAGTATTAGCTTATTAGTCGTTATCAACTCGAGAAAAATGGGCGAAGTCGCCACGTCCCTTTTGGTACCTCCCACACAAATGCACCATTTTGCACCAAAAGTTAACAGCTTATAACATTAATAACAGTGTATAAAAATACTTGAAATTTTGTACAGTATTATGCTTTTATATTGCCTACAGTCCAGGGGAAAATGGGTGTTGTTGTCACGCCCCTTTTGGTACCTCCCACACAAAGGTACTTTTTTGCACCAAAAGTTAAAAGCTTATAAAATTAAAACCAGTGTATAAAAATACTTGAAATTGTGTACAGTGTAAGGTATTTATAGTGTCTATAGCCCTGTGAAAAATGGGCGTTATTGCCACGCCCCTCTTTGTACCTCCCACACATAATGCCCAAATCATACCACAATTTAATGTCTCATAACGTTTATACCAGTGCACATAAATGCTTATAAGTCGGCACAGTGCAATGAATTTAAAGTATCTAATGTTCAGCAAAAAAAGGTGTATTTGATAAACCCCTTCTGGTACCTCCCACACAAATTGACAGAATAATTCGAGTAATATTCAATATTACATTACTCACAATGTGAGGGTATACCTTAGTCGGTTTACCCGACTGAAACTTTCTTACTTGTTAATTCATTTTTTTGATAATATTTTCAATACATATATATGTGTATGTGGTATGTGGGCCGTAAGGGACCCCAATATAAGGACAGGACCATTCAGGTGCCTGTGACGGGTCATTAGAGACCACGAGTGAGGGCCACAAGGACTCCCACAAAGGACAGGACCACAAGGGATCCTGTGACGTTTATAGCCATGCAGACCACAAACGATGGGCCGCGATAGACCCCGCGATAGGACAGAGCTTTTAAATACCCTGTGACGGGGCCATTATAAACTCCGAGTAAGGGTCACAGGAACTCCCACAAAAGGACAGGACCATTAAGGAGCCTGCGACGGGTCGTTAGAGACCACGAGGAAGGGCCATTAGGGACCCCCACGCACGGACGAATTTACAACTAGAACTAGTAATTAAATTAATCAAATCTAATATATACATAAGTAGGTTAGTAAGGAACGCAAATTCAGTTTCCTAGTGAGCATTCAAATAGGTTTAAGATTATTCGAGTCCATGTAAACCCGATCACGACAATTTCTAGCAATATTTCGATTTCAAATAAATTCAAATATACGACGTAAATTAAAAAAAGGAAAGGATGCGAATTTAAAGGAGCTGCGACGATAAATAAGAACGAATTTCGAATAATTCAAGATATATTAGGTAGGAAGAGTACCAGTAATTACCCAACCAAATACAGTATTTTGAGCAAGCAACGATCCTGAGAAATTCGAAGAAATCCTTCTGAAAGAATTTTAGGATACAAGTCAGCTCCTATCACAATATCTACCGGAAGAGAATCAACGAAATTCGAGTCAGCCAAACGAATATTGGGTAACTGAGATTTGAGGTCCGAAGTGACCGCAAAGGAAGGTAGGTTGCCCGAAATGGAAGGAAGGACTATTGCGTTTGTCTTCAATACAATTTTGGAATCAACGCAAGAGCTTATATTCAATTGAAAACATTTTCCAGAAGTGGCCGAAACTGCACCGTTTATTCCAGAAATGTTATTACAGATTGTACGATTTGACGGAAGCTTCAACCGATATTGAAGACTGTCCGATATAAAAGAGCCCTCAGAAGCTGGGTCAATCAACGCCCTAGCAGAATACGAAATGGATGGTTCAAGTAAAGGAGCAGATGGCACATTCGCGTTTGCTGTGCTTGCCACTCGAGTCGAACTACTCGGAGTGGTTTCGTCGCGATGCAACAACGTGTGATGATTCCTATTGCATTTCAAACAACGACGTTTGCTATCACAATTCTTGATTTCGTGGCCTTTACGCAGGCAATTTACACATAAACGGTGACGTTTGACTGTGGCGAATCGATCCGAAGGCGTCGAACTTGAAAAATGTGGGCACGAGTAAATTTTATGATTTTGATCAGGGCAAAGAATACAATCCGATGAAGAAGAAAGACTAGGTCGCGATGATGCCGCATTAGTATGAGCATGGACCTTCTTCCCTTTTGACCGTTTTGGAGATTCATCTCCCCTCATACCATGGAGGCACATAAGCGTGCGAATTCTCTCAGTCAAGAAGGCGTCCAACTCTTTTCACGATGAAAGAGACGATTTATCCTTCACACTTTGTTCCCACAACGTTTGTGTAAGTTCAGGAAGCCGCTGGAGGCAAATAAACACTACTATCGGATCGCAATTATCAGTCGAAATTTCATAAATGGACATCGCCAATAGACATCCATTTAAGCCGCGCTGGATTGATTTCAATCCCGAACTAGTTTCGATTTCAAGGACCGGAAGGGAAAACAGAATTTTCATTTGATTATGTACTAGAAGCCGAGGATTGTCGTACGTGTCTTTTAAAGATTTTCAAGCGAGAACGAAACTACGATTTAGTAGTGGAAATTTCGAGACAATCTCGCGGGCTTCTCCATTAGTCTTCCGTACCAAATGACACAGGCGTTCGATGTCGCTTAAACGAGAGTGGTTTATGTAGACTGCAGTGAATACGTCTCTAAATGTGGGCCACGATAAGAAATCGCCCTCAAAAACGTCTATGTCACATGGCGGTAGCGAAAGATTGTGTACGGTGTCGCTAAGAGGCGGACCTAAACTTGATGTAGACGGATAATATACTTGCGTACCGATTTCACGCGAATTGTTTGTCGATGTACTAATATTGTTCAACAAGTCTGTATTATGTGAGTTCCCGAGAGTTTGCTGTGTCGATGAAACAACCGAGCTACTGTTAGTTGAATTGAGGGACAATCTATGAGAGCTATTTTTAACCTGTGCCAATTTTCTATTAATAGCGGACAGACAATTCATGTATGTTCGATGGGACACATCATATTTACTCGTACTGTCCACCGAGTAGATGTCCGCTTTCCCCGCGTCTTTGGAAGAGGACAAGTAATCAATACAATTATCGAACATTTCCTGGGTGCCAGTCCACAATTTGTTCAACTCGGAACTGCGAACCTCAAGACCATATACATCTATATCCTCATCTTTCAGAAGACGGAAATATGTATCAAATTTGACTAGAGCATCCGAAGCTCTTACGAAAAAGTCAAGGGGAGTAAGAGACATTTTTACGAAGTGTTCTTCCAAAGATAACGCTAAACAAATTTCGAAAAGAGAAAAAAAGACAATCAAATATCGCTAGGTGGGAAGATTCCAAACAATTAAATTCGAAAAACAGCAAAGGTTTATCGAAAAACTCCAAATGAGATCAAAAGTAAACTATCAAAATTCTCTAGGGACCTAAACTGGTCTATGTGAGCTTGTAAAAAAAATACGGCTGCCACCCTATGAGATCGAACAACCTCGATAAGGTTCGAAGCGCCACATTCGAGCAATGTTGATTGAATGTATGTTTGTTGGTTAAACCGAGCCAAGCAAAGGCGACATTAACAATGTACAATTTATGACCCAAACAACGAGTGAAGGGAGTAGCAAGAGGAGAGGTTCTCGTTCGAATATCTTGTTATTGTTACACTAAATGGGCGCTCTTGCAGCCGAAGGCATTAACAGTAGAAAACCAAAACAAACAATCGAATGTATAAACGAGCGACACTAAGCACTACACTCTGCACGACCGAAATGATTTGGAATTATTTTAACAATTTAAAGCGAACAAATAAAACCGAAACTTATCAAACGAAATAATAATGCTTTGTATATGGAATAGAATTATTGCCGATTGATTTATAGCGCGATTTAGCAACGAAATGACGATGATGTGGACTGTATATTATGTACAGCAAGATGTACTTAAACGCAGGGATGCCAACTTTTTCTGAAGCAAAAGCGTAATGAAAAATTTAAAAAGCGTAAAAAGCACTAAATAAAAGCACTAAAAATTGCTTTATTCGAGTCACTTTAGTATAACAGTAAAAAAAATGATAGTCCAAACAAAAAATATATATAGTATACATTTTTATAATATATTTTATATATCGATACCTCCATTCTAAACTATGCTAACTGCAAAAATGTAGTTTTTCAAGAGAGGCGATCAAAGTTTGACGATTTTTTTAAATTTGTGGGGATTTCCTTTGTAATAAAATCGAATGACCTGTACTGTTTTTTGAATAACTTTTGATTGTGTTGACGGATAGACACCAAATTTTGACTGAATATAATTTGGAATATTTAGAAGTCTCCCTAAAACATGCTAAGTCGACTTAGCATGTTTTAGAATGGAGGTATCGATATATATACATATCAAGTCAAGTTGGCTCAATTAATAATTGAATGGCCATACGAATTTTTTGGCTCACGGTGGATTTTTTTGCACATTTTCTATATTTTTTCTCGGTATACCGTACGAATATCTCTTTTGTGTCTGAAGCAAATTAGGTATTGAATACGAGAAAAAAAATGCCGAACAAATCTATCTGAAAAAAGTGCATCCAGTGCCGTAAAATTCTTTTGTTGGGTGCAGCCATGTGGTGAAATTAAAATAGTTCTCCCTATATTTTAGCGGATAGCGCTCCAACTGTAAAAAAAGAATTTTTTTCGAAATAATTCAGTGAAATTTTGACAATTTCACTGAATTATTTGGTTTAGTTGTACACAATTCTCAATTCCAACGACATTTAAAACGCAGAGTGAAATGAGGGAGACATATGTAAGTGCATAGAATTAAGATGTTGACATGCAGTAACAAAATGGTACAATTTCTTATGTTGCCAGTTTCGATCGGACAAATGTACTAAAAGCGTCAAAAGCACTAAAAAAAAATATGAAAAGCGTTCAGTTAGTGCTTTTTTTCCTTTGGCACTAACTGAATACTTTTCGCGTATTGGGGGGTCTGAAAAGCACTAAATCTAGTGCGAAAAGCACTAAGTTGGCATCCCTGCTTAAACGAGCGATGTGTGTTGAGCGACGGTCCAAGATGGAGAGAGGTGGCGGAGCAGGTGTCAAAGAACAAGAAAACGAATCGTTAAGGTAAGTACACCGATTTGCAGATCGGACAACATTGCCAGTAAAACGGCGGAAAAATGCAACCCTGTGAATTTACAACCGTGTGAACATTCAATTTTTGTTTTGCAACGTTGGCAGAAAGGTCATTGCGAGATAACTTGCAGATTGTTACATGTGCGAAGTTTATGCATGTGACAACGGCGCCATTGCCAGAAATAAATTTTATTTGCTACACTGTCTATAATGTATTTTTATTGGCAATCCTGCATATACATATTTACAAAATATATTGTAAATATATGAAATTGTAATGTTTTCTTGCAATCGTCTCAACTGTCAATTCACCTTTGCCTAACAATCTGTCATTGTCCGTACATTTGCAGCACTTTAACAGGGTTGATAACGTTTGCCGATCTGGCAATCGTCTCTACTCAGCTTTACTCGTTAAAATCTGCAAAGCTAATACTACAAGGATGTAGTAATGAGGAGTAGGCAGATTTTAATGAGTATGTATGCCCGATAAGATATATGCACCGAAAGAAATCAATGACATAAACGAAATTCAAAAAAACATTCTAACTTAAACAAAAACAATGATTAATGAGGCAGAGTACGGCCGAACGTTGTTGTCGCTGTAAGAAGCGACAATAACAACAAATCGTGTGCCTTCCCCGCAAATTGCAGGGACACACAAATAACCAAACAAGAAGTGTGGGGATGTATGTATTAAGGTTGAGAAATACTGTCTGCAATGTTTTGGAGATATGGGACTTTGAAATCAGTTCTCAATTATTTCATATTGAGCTGCTCTCATATTGTGCCAATTATTGACAGGGTATTTTGTCCAAGGTGCCGATGAGGTTGCTTGGTATCTTCCGAAACGATATCGTCCACCAACCAGTGACCACCCTTAATACATTTCACACATTTCTTATTCTTCTTTTTCAAAGAAGGTTTGTTTTTCTGGGTAAAACAACATACATTACCCCTGTGTTAAAAAATTTTTATATTTGCCCATATATGTTATGTACTATTTGTCTAAACAAATTTTCGTTTCCATCTAATTATTTTTTTATTTGGGACTATTATTTCCGAAGTAAAGATTTCTTTGCATATAAGTATCCAAAAAATATATATGTAGATACCTTAAACTTAGTGCAAGTTTTAAGTTTTCCAGCAATTCAATGTTATTTTTTTAGAAATTGTAAATGTTCGTAAAATATCTTTATAATTGAATGCGCTCCAAATAAATTGTAATGATTTTCAAATAAAATGTATTTATTCAGAATAAAATGTATTTATTATTTAGACTTATATATAAAAGAGAATGTGTGTTTGTTTCTTGGTTCCGTATGGACGTCCAAACGGCTAGACCGATCTTCTTGAAATTTTCACAGAATGTACATGTACATTGTACATGTGTAGGGGGTGGTGAAAATGGAGTACTTGAATTTTCGATATATCAAGTGGGCGTGTATATGGCCAATATATAGACCAAATTTTTTTGAAATTTTAAACTTGCACAATTTCTTAGCGAGTGTGCTGTATTTTTGTGTTTATGTATCCGCTGACAGTCTATGTCATTGGTCCAAAAATTGGCGGAATCGGACAAATAGGCGTGGCCCGCCCTTATAAGCCAAATTTTAGAATTGAGATATCCTGCAAAATATATTAGCTAGAGTGCTGCAATTTAGTGTACACATATACATATAGTGGCAGTCTACTTGATTGGTCCAAGCCAAATTTTGAAATTGAGATATATTGCACAATTTGTTTGCGAGAGTGCTTCAATTTAGTGTATATATATCTGGTGACAGTCTACGTGATTGGTTCAAAAATTGGCGGGATCGGACCAATGGACGTGGCCACGCCCATAGAAGCCAAATTTTTGAATTGAGATATCATGAACAATTAGTTAGCGAGAGTGATGCAATTTAGTGTATATACATATATCTGGTGGCAGTATACATGATTGATCCAAAAAATAGCGGGATCGGACCAATAGGCTCCGCCCATATAAGCCAAAATTTTAATTTGATATATTGCATAATTTGTTAGCGAGAGTGCCACAATTTAGTGTATATGTATCTTGTGGTAGTCTAAGTAATTGGTCAAAAAATGGGCGGGATTGGACCGATGGCTGTGGCCCCACCTATATTAACCAAAGTTTGAAATTGAGATATCTTGCACAATTTATTAGCGAGAGTGCTGTAATTTTTTTGCATATGAGAATTTCTCCAAAGTCGAATGCGACATTCGTACGCATTCAAAGTGATAAAAACATATGCCAAAACATTATTTCATTTTGAGAAAAGGCGAAACTTATAGCTCTTGATTAGCACTATAATTGGTGCTAAGGTTGATTTTGCCCAATTGTTCGTTTTTAAGATAATTACAAAACACCAAGACATTCGCACGCGACAAAAACAGAAGTCGCTTTCAAAGCAAACCAATGCGAATAATTTTAAAATGTTATGGATTCATGTATATTATTAATATTTATTTTATTCAAAAATATGAAGTAGTTTATTTTTTATTTAATTGACATGCGACATTTTATTCCGTCGTACTTTTCATGTTTATTTTTGTACTTTTTATGCAACTATGTAGAGGGAGAACAGCAAACTGTGTGTCGAATGTCCAGCATGAGACGAGCAGAGTGTTCTTAAAAGAAATTATTTGCCTCTTTGCAATTGGATGTTTTATCAGAGGCCGGACAGACGTAATTCGTCAAATTCGCCTACTATAATTTATATGAAAGGGTCCCAAACAGACGTTTTCCGTCAAATCTGGACCACTTTCAATTAATATTTATTTATAAAAATATTATTATTTTATCCTCCTTTGGATACTGTTTGCCACAATCAAACAAAGCGATCAGTTTTCTGTTTGATCTTTATTTTCCAAACGCCAGAATAGGAATGACAATAATCTTCTTTGTGTACTCATATTTAAAAGAAGTTTTGGGAACCAACAAAATTAGGATTAACGGAATCAATAAGACAATGTAACATAAAGAATTGAAACACGATTTTGTTGTTATAAACATGAGTAGGCAATCAATACGACAATGTAACGAAATGAATTGAAACATAGTATTGTTGTTGTAAAAATTATTTAAATGAGTAACTAAATCTAATTGTATGTAAATAAATGAGTGAAACAAAACAAACAAAGAGAAGTTACTAAATAATAATTGAGTGTAAGTTACAGAGTGCGCGAATTGTTTAAATAAATTCAAATTATAATGAATGTACTCGAAAATAAATTATATCCAGTCATAATATATAAAATTAGATATTAATTTGAATACGCCTGTTACATCCTCCCCCTCTGCCCCAGAAATCGTTTCGATGATGTGGCAGCATTCAATCGTACTTCTTAGATTTCCTCGGTCGAAGAACTCTTCTTGCTGTGTTGGTAAGGGTCGATGAATTTGTATCTTCGGTGGGTGTTTACGGGTGTATTTGAATTATTCTTTAGTTTCTTTTATATAATTTTATTTAACATCATTGCGACTTGGTCGATATTTAATTACTACATTTTGTATTACATGTTGTCGTATGTCATTGCAACTCTGCGTATTATATGCAATACAACTCTGTATTATCTGTCAATTTATCTGGATGTTTGATGTTTAAAAAGATAAGTACAACAACAAGTCAGTAAGAAGAACTCTCGATTAACACGCAAGTGCAATCGCAATAAACCAAAAAAAGCATTGACTGAAAACTTGAATTACCAGTTGTTTTATTCAATAGAAATACAGTCCACGGGTTATCGTAAACATTTTGGCACTTCGGGCCGAATTTCAGTGAAAGCTTTGAGTTCGTTTTGCAAATGGTTGTGATAGAGTGATTCGTCGTGTAATTGGAACATTTTTCGTACATACATACGACTACATACAAGTGACTGCGATAAACATACAATCGTACGTGCATACATACATTTTATGCGGTGGTGACATCGGCATATGATCTTTTCGGTGTTTTTAACATACATACATACATACGTATAACTACGTGCAAACGTGAATTCGTCAGACGGTCGCGTCGGTAGTGTTGCTTGTGCATACGACTACATACAAGTGACTGCGATAAACATACAATCGTACGTGCATACATACATTTTATGCGGTGGTGACATCGGCATATGATCTTTTCGGTGTTTTTAACATACATACATACATACGTATAACTACGTGCAAACGTGACGTCGTCGGACGGTCTCGTCGGTAGTGTTGCTTGTCCTTGATAACAATTTCCATACGTCGGTGGAAATATAGTAATATAGATGAATGTGGATAAAGTCAAAAGCAAAACAAAGATAATTTAAAGTTTCGGTGTTTTGAGTGACGTTGCCTGATTTGTGAGACAGGATTTAACGAATATTGCGGTGTGTGAGTTCGCTAACAATAAGTACATCCACGAACCTATATAACGACTATTCCGGGTTAAGTTAATATTGTTTACCCTGTCTGCAAACTTGTCGATTTGACTTGTTACTTTAAGAATAAAGATGGAGCCACTGAAAAAGAGACGAGCATCTATCAAGGGCTCAATAACCAGGATCAATACATATATAAGCAACAATCAGTCTAATTTTGATGGCATAAAGGTACGTATTCCTGAACTTGACCATATTTTTACAAGGTATAATGAGGTTCAAGATGAGATCGATGCATTATGCACTACTGATGCAGAGATTGAGACGGAAGATAGGTATCGAGGCGAAGTTGAGGAACTATATTTTTCGACCAAGGCGATATGGTCGGCACTGGGTGATGATAATTTAGATCGTACAATGGTGGAGGCTGGAGGTGCAGATTCTAAGGATGAGTTGAGCAGTTCCATACGTACCATGGCTCAACATCAATCTGCGACCACAATTCTTTTGGAGACAATCACGGCTACGTTGGCGACTGTTGCTGATAGGCAATCTTCCAATTTACCTTCACACAATCCATCTTCATCGAACTCTCAGATGAGTACCAACCAGTCGGACCTTAGGTTACCGGCTATTCAAATACCAGAGTTCGATGGTGATTTATCAAGTTGGGTTAGATTTAAGGATTTGTTTGTTGCATTGGTAGACTCCAGAACGAATTTGTCAAACGTCGAGAAGCTGGAATATCTTCAATCAAAGCTGAAAGGTGAACCATCATCAATGATCAAACATTTGACACCTACGAATGACAACTATAAGATTGCATGGGAAGTTATCGTGAAGAAATATGATAGGCCTGAGAAGATCAAAAGGGCATATTTCGATTTGTTATTCGACCGAAAGTCTATATCTAACGGAACGCTATCAGAGGTTAAGCTGTTTTACAACAATTTGATTGAGTGTTATAATGCATTGAAGGTTCTGGGTGAACCAGTGGATTCATGGGACTCAATATTATTATACCTTATTGAGAGGAAATTGGATGCAGAGACCATTACTTTGTGGTACCGGCAACTGAGTTCTGATGAGGTTCCTTCATTTAAGTGTCTACTGGGGTTTTTGGACAAACGCGTTAATGAGCTGGAGAACTTGCAAAAATCTGCTCAGGTGGTCAGGTCAAATAGGCCAAATAAGTTTCTTACAATGACGTCCACGACACAATCCTGTCCAATTTGCAATAGCAATCACTTTGTATACAGTTGTCCAATCTTCTTGTCCTTGGGCACAGACGAACGCCAAGATACGATAAGGAAACATGGTCTATGTTTCAACTGTCTAAAGGGTAAACATTTTTCGAGAGATTGCAAATCATCTGTGTGTAAGATTTGCAAGGCGAGACACAATACCCTGCTTCATGTTGAAACCGAGTCTCTGGACATGCAACACCATGGTAATGAAACGGAAACATCGACAACTGTTAATGTCAACTCGAGTCATCAAAAGAATCCACCAATGATACTTTTACCTACCGCATTGGTGATGGTCAAGGACAGAACTAACAAACTACAACCATGCCGAGCTTTGATTGATTCAGGAGCACAATCAACACTAATATCTGAGGCTTGTGCACAACGACTGCAACTGGGAAGAACATATGACCGGACCTTGTTGTATGGAGTTGGTGGCAATAATCCTAGTTACACGAAAGGGAAAATTGAACTGGAGATATTTGCAGAACTTGCCAACAAATATATATACGTTCAATCGTACTGCTTATCGAATTTGACGCAATATCTTCCCTCACGAACCGTCATAGACCAAAATCTAAACTACTTCAATAATCTTCAACTCGCGGATCCCGCATATAACAAGAGAAATGGAATCGATATTATTTTGGGTGCAGATGTATTTGCGCAATGTATGCTTCCAGATAAAATCACACATCCATTAGGATCACCGACGGCTATCAACACAATATTTGGTTGGATTGTAATGGGAAATGTACAAGGCCACGAGGAAGGGTATTTCATTGCGCATGCTTACTCAGACTTGGAGTTTGATTTGCAGAAGTTTTGGGATGTGGAGGAATGCACGATACATAGGAAATATCTAAGTCCGGAGGAGAACATGGCAGAACAGCATTACATAGACAATGTTAGACGGCAAGACGATGGTAGATTTGTTGTCAGGCTTCCTTTTAAGGCTGGGAACATTGATCTTGGGGAGTCTAGAATGGCATCCTTAAAACGACTTCAATCGATGGAACGAAAATTCAGCAAGGACGAAAACCTCAGGTCGGAGTACCACAAATTCATGAACGAATACATCGATCTTCATCACATGGAGAGGTCTCAATGCAACGCAAACTCCGTCTACTATATGCCGCACCATGCTGTCCTGAAACCAACAAGCACCACGACTAGGTTGCGTGTGGTCTTCGATGCTTCTTGCAGGACATCGAACAATTATTCTCTTAATGATCACCTTCTGGTTGGGCCTGTGGTTCAAAATGACCTCTATTCTATTCTGCTTAAATTTCGTGTACATGGAATAGGTATTACTGCAGACATAGAAAAGATGTACAGGCAGGTATTGGTGCATCCGGACGACAGGTCATACCAGCGGATTTTATGGAGGAGTTCAACGGATCAACAACCTACAGAATATAACTTAAGTACTGTGACCTACGGAACTTCAGCAGCACCGTTTCTTGCAACTCGTACTCTCCGACAAATAGCTTTAGATAACGAAGCGAATTATCCGAACGAGTGCAAAGAAATTCAGGAAAACTTTTACGTGGATGATTATATGACGTCCGTTCCAGACCTTTTGTCAGCTGATATTCTCAGAAGAAACATATGTAGAATATTGTCTTGTTCCGGATTCAATCTGCGAAAATGGTCAACAAATTCAGAAGAATTCCAATACAACATTCCGTCTGAAGATCGGGCATCTACATCGTCACAAATCATAGACTCTTCCGAAACAGTAAAGACCCTTGGGTTGCTTTGGAATACAAGTAAAGATTGCTTTCAATATACTGTTTGTTTTGAGGACGATAAAGCTGTGGTGACCAAGAGGACAATTTTATCCAACATATGTAGGGTTTATGACCCCGTCGGTTGGCTGGCACCCGTGGTAATAATCTTCAAAATTTTCATGCAAAAGCTATGGCTAAAGGGACTTAACTGGGATCAAGACTTACCACCAGAGTTGAAAGCTGAATGGTCACTGTTGCGGAGGAACTTACACCATATCAAGCAGCTTGAAATCCCAAGATGGTTTAATTACACCGTTGGCGACAAGATGGAGTTGCACGGATTTGCTGATTCCTCAGAATTGGCATATGCTGCTGCAATTTATGTTCGTATAATGAAACCTGACGGATCTATTTCAGCGTGTTTACTAACGTCCAAGACGCGCGTTGCACCCATAAAACAAATAACATTACCGCGATTGGAACTTTGTGGTGCACAACTCATGGTTAAACTCATGATGAAAGTTCGAGAAGCACTGAATTTTCACGATGTTCCCATGTTCGGTTGGACAGATTCAACTGTAGTTCTAGCCTGGATTGGTGACCACCCGCGAAGATGGAAAACTTTCATAGCTAATAGGACTTCATACATAATTCAACATTTACCCGCAAAGTACTGGCGACATATCCCAACTAAACAAAATCCAGCTGATCTCGCTACGAGAGGTATGTCCTCAAACGAAGTTATCCGAAGCAGTTTGTGGTGGCAAGGACCAGCAGTTTTACAGTCATCAAACATTACATCTGAATTACCACCTACAGTATTACCCCACTCCGAGTTGGAAGAACGCAATGTTATAGCCACAGTGATATCCGTCGAAGACAACGATTTGATCATGCGGTATTCAGATTTCAACAGATTGGTTAGAATCACATCTTTAATTCTACGCTTCATAACCAATTGTAGGACTATCGCAAAGAATAGGAACGTTGGTTTTCTTACTACTTCGGAGTTGAAAACTGCGCATGATATCCTTGTGCGACAGTCGCAGCAGACATCATTCGAGAAAGAGATGCATATGCTAGCTTCGGAGAAATCGCTAAAATCAACACACAAATTATCATCTCTTATTCCATTTATTGACGTGGAAGGAAATCTACGTGTTGGAGGCCGCCTTACCAATGCTAGTATTAATTACGATCAAAAACATCCCTACATCCTACATAAGGACAGTCATCTTACGCATATTGTCGTTAAAGAATACCATATGCGGTATCTTCATGCTGGTACTAGACAACTGCAATATCTACTAGCGTTAAGGTATTGGATTCCAGGTGTTATTACTTTAATTAAACGCGTCGTATATAGGTGTTCACGATGCATGAGATTCCGTCAAAAACCGTTTCAGCAGCGCATGGGCGATCTTCCAACGTATCGTCTTCAACCTGGTCCAGCATTCTTGAATATCGGTATTGACTTCGCTGGTCCACTGCAAGTCAAATCATGGAAGGGTCGTGGATCCAAATCATATAAGTGCTGGATAGCGGCCTTCGTTTGCCTCAACACAAAGGCAATGCATCTGGAGGCTGTAACTGATTTATCTACTCCTGCGTTTTTGGCATCTCTACGTCGGTTCACATCTAGGCGTGGAAAACCCCTTCACATATTTACAGACAACGGCACTAACTTTGTTGGCTGCAATCAACAACTCAGAGATCTATATATATTTCTCAACACAGAAGCGACTCAGAATGATATCTGCAGAGAAATGTCAGATCAACGAATTAGTTGGCATTTCATACCTCCTTCTGCCCCGAACTTTGGCGGCATTTGGGAAGCGGGGGTAAAATCTATCAAGTTCCATCTCAAACGCGTACTGGGCAACTCTCTTGTAACATATGAGGAATTATCGACATTGTTGTGTCAGGTGGAATGCTGCGTAAACTCTCGTCCGTTATGCCTGAAATTTGAAGGAGATCCCGACCCGCTAACTCCAGCACATTTTTTAATACTTCGACCAATGACATCGGTTCCAGATGAAAGTCTAATTGACGTGAATGTTGGCCGATTGAGCAGATGGCAATACATCCAAAGATTAACTCAACAATTTTGGTCAAAATGGTCCAAGGAATATATCTCACAGCTTCAGAAACGACCAAAATGGGTGCAAAGACAACGGAACCTTCAAGAGGACGACATCATAATCGTCAAGGACGACAACTTGCCACCGACTCAATGGTTGCTGGGGCGAGTTATTGAAACCCATCCAGGCCAGGATGGCATTGTACGTGTGGTTACCGTACGGACGATGAAGGGTTGCTTGAGGCGACCAGTTTCCAAATTGTGCCCGCTCTTTATGGATTTTTGAAAGTGGATACTTTCAAGGTGGGCCGATATGTTTACGGGTGTATTTGAATTATTCTTTAGTTTCTTTTATATAATTTTATTTAACATCATTGCGACTTGGTCGATATTTAATTACTACATTTTGTACTACATGTTGTCGTATGTCATTGCAACTCTGCGTATTATATGCAATACAACTCTGTATTATCTGTCAATTTATCTGGATGTTTGATGTTTAAAAAGATAAGTACAACAACAAGTCAGTAAGAAGAACTCTCGATTAACACGCAAGTGCAATCGCAATAAACCAAAAAAAGCATTGACTGAAAACTTGAATTACCAGTTGTTTTATTCAATAGAAATACAGTCCACGGGTTATCGTAAACAGTGGGATTAATGTTATAGTTTTGTTGTTTATCTTTTGAGATGTTTGTAATAGTTGGGCTATCTTCGTTGCTTTGCTTATTGGAATCGGCGATGTTTGACGTTTTAGTGACTGGTCGTCCCCGCCGTCTAAGTGGATATATTGGTCCAACTGTCTGCCCGTTGTATGCGGTCAAATGTGAGGTATGGTATGTTCCTAATGGAACTTCAGGATTTTCGGCTGATGCTAGAATAAAACATGATGAACCTTTTATGCCAGTTATAACGTATGGACCATCTCTTCGTGGTACGAACTTCGATGTTATGTTTTTATTGGCATTACTTAAAACATGTGTTGCTACCAGCACTTTATCTCCGATCTTATATTGATGACTTTTTCTTCGTTTTATGTCCACATATGACTTATTCCTATCTTGTAATTTTTCTACCGACTCGTTAGCATTCTTTAATACTTCCGCCATTTTCAACAAATGGGGCGTTATTTGAGGTATGAAGTTTTCTGATAGAATAATTGCTTTCAGATCAAGATGAACTTCTAAAGGGCTTCTTAACTCTCTTCCGAATGTCAAGTATGATGCCGAATATCCAGTGCTTTCACATTTTGATGTATTCATTGCGAAACGAATCATTGGTAGTTTTGAGTCCCATAAAGTGTGGTCTTTGCCGACGCAAATAGCTAATTGGGTTTTTAGGTCGCGGTTTTTCCTCTCAACAGGATTCGCTTCCGGATGGTATACTGGGGTGAATGTTTGTCTTATATTCAAACAATATGCCAGCTTTTGCATGATTGCAGATATGAACTGGGGTCCATTATCAGTATGAATGCGTCGTGGAACTCCATACCGTAATATTATTTCATTTAGAATGATTTTTGAACAGTTCTCTGCGGTAGCCTCTCTTAAAGCGAACAATTAAACCCATCGGCTGCAAATATCTTCCACAACCAATATCCATTGGTTTCCTCTAATTGTTTGTGGAAGCGGTCCGACGAAATCTACAGCAATGACTTCGAATCTCTGGCCACTGGCGACGGTTTGTAGAAGTCCCGCTGGTCTCAAGTTTGTAGATTTATAACGCTGACATTCCAGGCATGATTTTACATATTTGGCGATTTCAGCACGCATTCCA
Organism: Eudasyphora cyanicolor; assembly: GCA_963930755.1. Classification (NCBI taxonomy): domain Eukaryota; kingdom Metazoa; phylum Arthropoda; class Insecta; order Diptera; family Muscidae; genus Eudasyphora; species Eudasyphora cyanicolor. The sequence goes on from OZ005737.1 coordinate 102,752,648, forward strand.
GACCAATAGTAATGCTGGGTTATGCGATGAATTGTTCTGTCTATGCCGTAATGGCCTGCCATAGGATCGTCGTGAAATCTTTTTAAAATATTTTCTCGCATAGATTTCGGAACTACTAATTGACCCAGCTCGGAATCCTGGTCAGAACAATATCTATACAATACTCCATCGATCAAGAGATAGCCTCGGTTTGTGTGTCTTAATACGTTCTCATCGTCAGCTTCAAATGAATCTATTATAGTTTTTATTTCGGTATCTTCTAATTGGGCTGTTCTTACTTCAGCTGCGCCTTGTCTTGGAAAATCGACTGAGATAGAAAAACATTCACATACAACGTCCGTATGGGTTTCATTGGAGCAAGGTGGGCGAGATAAGGTGTGAGCTATTACGTTATGCTTTCCGGGAGTGTAACCAAATATTATATTATACGATTGTAGCTCTAGAGCCCATCTCGCTAATCGTCCCGTTGGTGATTTCAGTGAGAAGAGCCATTTTAAAGGTTGATGGTCAGTGAAAACGAATATAGTGGAGCCCTCGATATAACCGCGAAATTTTTTGACATCCCAAACTACTGCCAAAGCTTCTCTTTCTGTCGTAGAGTAGTTTCGCTCAGCCGGAAGCAACAGGCGACTGGCGTATTCGAAGGGATGCTCATTTTCCTTCTCCCCCTGCATTAAAACGGCTCCGAGCGCATAATCGCTAGCATCGGTCTTTAAATTAAATGGTTTACTTTCGTCGATTTGCTGCAGTATGGGTGGAGATGCTAACATAACTTTAAGTTGGTTAAATGCATTTTCCTGCTCTTTTGCCCAAACAAACTTTGAACCCTTTTTGGTTAATTGAGACAATGGTTTAGATATCTCTGCAAAATCTGGTATAAAACGCCTAAACCATGAACATGTTTGCAGGAATGATATAACTTGCTTCAAATTTCTTGGATGCGGTCTTTGCAAAATCGCGCTTGTTTTATCTGGGTCTGGTTTCAAACCACGCACCGTTAATATATGGCCAAGATATTTAACCTCTGATCTGCAAAAGTAAGACTTTTCTCGAATGAATTGGAGTTTAAAGCTTTTCATTTTCTCAACTACCAATTGCAAGTCATTCATATGGTTTGTAAAAGTTTTGGAACATATGACGATGTCATCCAAATATGCCAATATCATTACTTGTGGCAGACTATTTCTTAATTTATCGATCAACCTTTGAAAGGTTGCCGGGGCATTCTTTAGGCCAAACGGCATTCTTTTGAAAATATATATGCCAAAAGGTGTTGTAAAGGCAGTTTTATTTTTGTCCCTTTCATGTAAATAATAGTCAAGCTAGAGGTCTAGTGTTTTTGGTTTAATAAATATTTTTATTATTCATATTTGTATCCGATATTTCGCAATTTCTTTGAATTGCATCATCGGGGATGTTCTACAACAATTAAACCATAATAAATAATTAATTAATTAATATAACAAAAATTTTGAAATAGTTAAAATAAGTATAAATAAGTAATCACAATTATAAGGCGAACAGAAAACACAGACACAAAACTTTTCCCTTTGATCACACTTACATGCATGTACAACAACAACACACAAATATTCTTAAAGCTAGCGTAGTATCACTACTCTCGTCGATGGTAAATATTGCACTGGTGTTAGGTTGTTATTGCACGTCGATCGTTGGAAATTCGTTGAGTCGTTTTTCTTATTAGGCTTCGGTAGCTGTGAGCGATGTTTTCGGTGTCGGACTTGTAGTTTATTCTTGTTGTTGTTGGTATATTATTGATGTGTAACATCTCAAGAGTGAACCTTTTTTGGTAGTTATTTTCTCTTTGTAACACACGTACATTGTCGAAATCAGGATGATGTTTGTTTCTCGCACAGTGTTCCGCCAGCGCAGTTTTTGCTGAATTTTTATGTCCTGATATTCTGGTTTTTAGCTTATTTTTTGTTGTACCGACATAAACTTTTTGACATTTTTCTGAATTATTTCCTTCGCATGAGATGGAATATATCACATTTGATGTTTCCATTATAGGGATCTTGCTCTTAGTGTTACTGAATAGTTTGTTTAATGTATTATTTGTTTTGTGTGCAATGTTACAGAGGTTTTGGTCGCAGATTTTTGAATTAGTAATTCTTTCAGATATATCTTGTATATATATAAGGGATTTGTATACTTTTTTGTGATCTTCCAATATATCGTAGTTTCGTTTTTTTGGTTTGTAGTTTGCTAATAATTCATTCGTCAGTTTTTTTGGGAAAGTTGTTTTCATAAAGAATATTCTTTATTTTAATTTTGTTTTGGTGGTGAAATTTCTCATCACTTATTGTTAGAACTCGGTTAATTAGGTTTTTAGCTGTGTTAATTAATATTCTCTTCGGGTGTTTCGAGTAATAGTTAATTAATCTACCGGATGCTGTTTTTTTCTGGTACCAATCAATGTCAAGTTTATCGCCGGATCTGCTAATGAGTGTGTCCAGGTAAGGTATTTTATTGTTATCCTCAATCTCGATTGTGAATTTAATATTGTTCTGGAAGCTGTTGAGCGTTGTCAAGGTTTCATTTATTGCACTTTCCCTAACTATTGCAAATAAGTCATCAACATATTTTGTCATAATCCTAGGTTTTGTTGTCAAGTTATCCATACAGGTGTCAAGTAGTTTCTCCATAACTATATCCGCTACTATTGGAGAAGCAGGGTAACCCATCGGTAGTCCTTTTTTCTGTCTGTATATTCTCTCTTCGTATTTGAAATATCTATTCTCTACAATGCAAAATTTTAAAATTTTAAGGAATATGCTCTTTGTCATATTCGTCAAATCTTCTATTTCGCTCCATCTTTCTTCAATAACCTTTAAAGCAAAGTCAACGGGTATGCTTGGGAAAAGCGAAATGACGTCAAAAGATACTAGTTTTTCATCCTGTTTGATAGTCAAGTTTTTGATCTTATCCCTAAATTGCACAGAATCCCTGACATTATACTTAGAGTTTTGTGTAAGTCTTTTTAAAATTGTGACTAAGAATTTGCACAGCTTCATTGATGGCGAATTTACTGAGGAACATATAGGTCGTAATGGATATCCCTCCTTATGTATTTTTGGCAATCCATATATTCTTGGGGCAGAAGCAACGTCCATTTTTAGATTTTTCCTTTCTGCTGCTGAAATCATATTATGTTTAAATAGTTCTTCCACTAGTTCGTTGTTTTTCTTTTGGAGACTGAGCGTTGGGTCCTTGTTAATCCTTTGATACGTCATCGTATCTCCCACAATATTAAGCATTCTCTCCTGGTATTCCTGTTTCTCCATAGCCACTGTGACATTACCTTTGTCCGCATTCAGAATTAGAATGTTCTTATTTTTCTTCAAAAATGTTTTCGTTGTTTCCACTGTTTTCATTATAAACTTGTCTCGTCCACTTTGTCTCATCTTATTAATGTAGTTGTCAATTGTTGTCGTGAACATTGTACGGGCTCTTTCTTGATCCTCTTTATCCTTATTGCTTTGGATAATGTTTTCGCCGTCCGCGATATATTTGAAAATTGGAAATTCATCCTTTGTTGTTGGTAAACCGTGCTTTTGTCCCAAGGATAGAAGCCATTTAACATCTTCGGGGAACTCAATGTTTGTTTTGTTGATGAACCATTTTGGATTAAACCTTATATTTAGACTCTGACGTTGTTTATGATATAGTTTGTCAAATTTTTGTCTGTGTTTTTTATTTGATGTTTCTTTTACTTTTTTCGTGATTGAGTTTTGATTAAGCCAAAGTTCTTCACTTTCTTCTTTGGAAAGTTGCTTGTTTAACCGTTTTGTAATATTGTTATTTTCTTCCTTGTAAACTTTTAACATGTTGTGTTTATGTTTTATTATAATATTTAATATTTTTCGTTGGAAATTTTCTATGTATGTTAATAATGTTGTTCGTAATGAGTATTCTGCATCTCTATTGTTTTCTAATATGTAATATATGTTTTTCATGGCCTTTATGATAAAGTCAGGAATAATTGCAGAATTTCTGCATTTTATGAGAAAAGTAATTGAGGAGTGAATCTTTTCTATTTTCACATTCAAATTTTTGTGTCTATTAATGTCATATCTCATCCAATTGTACTTATGTTTAATTTTGTTGTAGATCATTTTGGTTTATTTTTCTTTTTCGGCGTGCTCTCCGATCTGAATTATGAAGATTCTGTTTTTATTCGACCTTTTTTATTGAATATCCAATTCATGTAAATAATAGTCAAGCTCGAGGTCTAGTGTTTTTGGTTTAATAAATATTTTTATTATTCATATTTGTATCCGATATTTCGCAATTTCTTTGAATTGCATCATCGGGGATGTTCTACAACAATTAAACCATAATAAATAATTAAATAATTAATATAACAAAATTTTTTTTTTGTTATATTAATTCGACAATGTACGTGTGTTACAAAGAGAAAATAACTACCAAAAAAGGTTCACTCTTGAGATGTTACACATCAATAATATACCAACAACAACAAGAATAAACTACAAGTCCGACACCGAAAACATCGCTCACAGCTACCGAAGCCTAATAAGAAAAACGACTCAACGAATTTCCAACGATCGACGTGCAATAACAACCTAACACCAGTGCAATATTTACCATCGACGAGAGTAGTGATACTACGCTAGCTTTAAGAATATTTGTGTGTTGTTGTTGTACATGCATGTAAGTGTGATCAAAGGGAAAAGTTTTGTGTCTGTGTTTTCTGTTCGCCTTATAATTGTGATTACTTATTTATACTTATTTTAACTATTTCAAAATTTTTGTTATATTAATTAATTAATTATTTATTATGGTTTAATTGTTGTATAACATCCCCGATGATGCAATTCAAAGAAATTGCGAAATATCGGATACAAATATGAATAATAAAAATATTTATTAAACCAAAAACACTAGACCTCGAGCTTGACTATTATTTACATGAATTGGATATGCAATAAAAAAGGTCGAATAAAAACAGAATCTTCATAATTTCCTCTATTTCTATTTTGAGTTTTTCTTTCATTGCTGGAGATAGTCTGTAAGGAGGGCATGATATGGGTGTATGTGTGCCAGTATTTATGAAATGTTCAATATATGGAACTGTTTCATTTTTATCTTCAAATATATCACTAAAGTTGTTGAATAGGTTTACTAATGTTTCTCTTTCAGAGTCCTTCAAGTTTGCTCCTTCTTCATCTTTAAGAGTAAACTCAATTGCATTTATTTCAATGGACTCAATATCAACGCTTCTTCTCCTTTTCAAGGGGGGAAATAAGTTTGAGTCAACTTGAGGAACATAGTCAGATGGAACAGAGTCTTTAAAAATTCGGTTTATACCTCCAGGCGAATAATCGGATGATTTGTTTGAAATTGCGTTTTTAGTAGCAGATGCCTCATTATTGTTATTTTTCTCGAACCACTTCAAATAGTCGTTTACAACATCATGTTCTTTTATTGTAGCCTGTGTGAGTGTTATCGATCGAACTAGATTTGGTTGGTTCATTTTAAATTCAAATTGTTTTCCTGGTTCATCTTCAAAATGCCATCGTCTATCTGCCAAATCGAGGACAATATTAGCTTGCTCTAAAAAGTCTATTCCAATGAGCGTGCGATTTCCTCTAGCTTTAGGTAGACATATGAAGCGAATCTTTCTTAATCGTTTTCCTATTATAATATTCACAATAGTGGAGTATACGACTTCTTCATGTGGTATTCCATCAGCTAGAATTATTTCGGCTGATACTTGCTGACATTCCACCTCTTTTTCCTTCAGTTTTTGAAAAAGTTTGTATCCCGCAACACTGGTCCGAGCTGCTATGTCGAAATATGCCTCTCCTTCCATTCCATTTATGTTAACGGCAACTGTAGGAACATTTCTGCCAACTACGGTTGTGTGCAGTGAACTAAAATCAAGTTTTTCCGGGCTATTGTTAGGGTTTTTGTTATTACAATTTGGGCAATTTGCTCTGAAATATCCTGCGGCACCACATCCATAACAATTAATAGAATTTTCCTGAACTTTGCCGTTACCTCTTCGGTCTGATTCTATCTTTTTGTAACACGTATCAATGGTGTGATTTTTCTTCCGGCAGTATGAACATTTTATATTTGGATTAGTGGGCTTATCAAAGGATTCTTGTCTTGGTTTCGGAATTTTGTTTTCCTCCAGAAACATTTCGATATCTCTCGCTTTCTGAAGCAATTCCTGAAATGACCTAACATTATCTCTTGACAGTTTCTCCCTTATTGCAAGATTTAGTTGAGAAAAAATCATATTTATCATTGTGTTTTCCGAGAGCTTCTCTGATAACTGAGCAAAAAGAAGTCGTTTTCTGCATACAAAAGAGTCAGTGGATTCAAACATCTTTTGTTTGTCTTGAGTAATTTCGGCAAAAATACGCCAATCTGGTTTAGGGGGTGAAAAAGCTTTTCGTAGGAGATCTATGGCGGTATCAAATGTTTCTGCTTCATCTCGAACTCCTTGCCACCAAGTGGACGCATATCCTTCCAATAATAACGGAAAACTAGTTAGGGCAAGAGCATCAGAAACATTTTGTGCCTCTTTATAGACCAGTATAGTGGCAATAAAATCGTCTACTTTTGTCGTATTACGTCCACCGTTGAAACGGGCGCTACAGTTTACGAATGTCGTTTTAGTTTCAGGTTTCGCATTGAAATTATTCATAAATTGATGAAATTGGTCTTGTGTAAGAGTAAAGTTGAAGCTGTTATTAGAAAATGTACTTTGACTTATTTGTAAGTTACTGGCAAGTACATCGGAAGACATGTTCGAAGATTGGGTAGATAATGTCGGTTGTGTTCTACGAGAGTTAGGTGTAGCATTAGAATTTTGCGACGCAGTGGTCATTGTAATAGGATTTGGTATGATATTGCTATTATTTTGTGGAATATGTATATTTGATACATTTGCAACTTCCTCATTTAAAGGGTTCCTAGCAACATTTTGACTTGTCGACGCATTATTTGAAGTCGTAGGGGTGTTACTTGGAGGATTTGCAACTTCACCAAGTACAGAATGGGTTCCAACATTCTGACTTGTTGATGCATTACTCGAAGTCGCCGGTGTATTACGTGGACTACGTCGAATCATTATGCAATGTTTTATTAGTTTGGCCACTTAAAAAAAACCAATCGTGTCAGTTTTATTATAGTTGACCAAGATGGTGTAAGCAAATGAAAAAGCAACAACTATCTCAAAACAACAACTACAAACTGAAACAAATAATCCTTTATTCTCAAACATTGTGTGGATTTTTGTTGTTGGGCGCCAATGTAGAGGGAGAACAGCAAACTGTGTGTCGAATGTCCAGCATGAGACGAGCAGAGTGTTCTTAAAAGAAATTATTTGCCTCTTTGCAATTGGATGTTTTATCAGAGGCCGGACAGACGTAATTCGTCAAATTCGCCTACTATAATTTATATGAAAGGGTCCCAAACAGACGTTTTCCGTCAAATCTGGACCACTTTCAATTAATATTTATTTATAAAAATATTATTATTTTATCCTCCTTTGGATACTGTTTGCCAAAATCAAACAAAGCGATCAGTTTTCTGTTTGATCTTTATTTTCCAAACGCCAGAATAGGAATGATAATAATCTTCTTTGTGTACTCATATTTAAAAGAAGTTTTGGGAACCAACAAAATTAGGATTAACGGAATCAATAAGACAATGTAACATAAAGAATTGAAACACGATTTTGTTGTTACAAACATGAGTAGGCAATCAATACGACAATGTAACGAAATGGATTGAAACATAGTATTGTTGTTGTAAAAATGATTTAAATGAGTAACTAAATCTAATTGTATGTAAATAAATGAGTGAAACAAAAGAAACAAAGAGAAGTTACACCAATAATTGAGTGCTAAATAATAATAGAGTGTAAGTTACAGAGTGCGCGAATTGTTTAAATAAATTCAAATTATAATGAATGTACTCGAAAATAAATTATATCCAGTCATAATATATAAAATTAGATATTAATTTGAATACGCCTGTTACAACTAGACATCCAAATGTTGATTATAAATGATTTTTAATATATTCAAAATATTTTCGCAACAAAAATTATTTTTATTATATCCTTTAAATATAAATCAAGATTTAAAAGAGACACCATTAATCAGAAAATAACATGCAATACAAATGTTTAAAACATACATTTTGCAATTATTCGAATTTGCACTCAAATATTTTAAAATGTGTTATGAAAAATTTAGATTTTGGGAAAATTAGTTAAATTTAATAGATTCCCCATAAAAAAATAGTAAAACAACATACTTTTGTAGACTTTAAATTTTTTTGGCTGCGGTTGACATCTCGTTGGTCCAAACATGGGCGCGATCGGACCAATGGGCGTGGCCCGCCCATATAAGCCAAATTTTGAAATTGAGATATGTATCTTGCACAATTTGTTAGCGAATGTGATGTAATTTTGTGCATATGTATCTGGTAGTAGTCGACGTGATTGGTCCAAAAAAAGGCGAGATCGGAAGATCCATATAAGCCAAATGTTGAAATTGAGATATCTTGCACAATTTGTTAGCGAGAGTGCAGTATTTTTGTGCATATGTATCTGGTGGTAGTCTACTCGAAATTTCCAAAAATCGGCTGGATCGGAAAAATGGGCGTGGCACCGCCCGTGTGAGCCAAGTTTTGAAATTGAGATATCTGAACAAGTTGTTAGTGAGAGTGCTGTAATTTTGTGTAGATGCATTTGATGGCAGTCTACGTAATTGGTGCAAAAATGGAAGGATTGGACAAATAGACGTGACCGTGTTTGAAACTGGTATATCTTGAACAATTCGTTAGAGAGAGTACTGTAATTTTATATATATGTATTTATTTGTTGGCAGTCTTCGTGATTGCTCCAAAAATTGACGGAATCGAAAATCTGAAATCTGGGGCAACGAAGTCGAGCGGGTCCAGCTGTATATAATATCTAAAAATCTCTGTTCCACATATATTTTCTTTCACTCATACACTGCAATTTTGCCCCGTGTATGATTTTGGGAGTCGTGTGTTCGATTCCCACTAGAAGCTGTCGCTACAAAAATATAGCAAGCAACATGGTCATTGTCACCCCGCTTTTCCCTGCTCATTAAAATTAGAATATAAATTAACTTTGTATTGTAATTCATACAGATATGTAAATGAATATTCACTTTTAAACTTCAGGTTGTCACAAGAATGTCAAAAGCTGATAAATATGCAAACTAGAATTATCTATTTGCGATTACTGTCTTATGCGCAGGGTGTAAGAGGGAAAGATAGAAAGTGCTGGATATTGTTTTTCGAAAGCTCTTCTAGCTTATGCTTTTGATCTTTTAAATTTTTTAAACTTTGTGTAAAACTGACTTTTGACTACCTAGTTTGACCATACCCCTATGTGCACTGTACCATATTATTTGTTTTTACCCCACTGTATCATATTTAACAATACTCGCATTTTTCCACGGTAAATATGTAACTTCATGTTCCAATTTTGCCTCATTGTTCCATTTTTGGCCCAGTGTACCATAATTAACCATTTTTGCCCACTGTGCCTCTAAATGTATGCATTTCTAAAAAGCACTTATGATCTCTTTATGTTCTAAGAGCTACCCTAGCACCATGTGACCATGTTTAAGCCTTTTTACTTTTTGCCCCACTTTGCCACAAAAATAACGAATTTCGAAAAAATAGCTACCTATCCCGATACTTCGCCCAAAGGCAAGCCCCGCTTCAAATTTTGCGATTCTAACTCTAGCCGTTATATTTGGTGTTGGTACCATATAATCCTTTGTGTACCACTGTGTCTAAACAGTTTCAAAAAATCGTTCTCTGTGTGTAGACTACACCCGCTCTGTTAAAAACACCGTTTCCCCTCCGTTTGGTTGATTTAGTATAGTCCTCTTTACTATTTCGTACGAAAACCTATTATAACTTTGTGCATTTGTTTGTAACACCCAAAAGGAGAAGAAATAGACCCATCGTTTATTATACCGATCGACTTAGAATCACTTTCTGAGTTGATTTAGCTATGTCCGTCTGTCTGTCCTTTTTGTTGGCCCAAGGACGATCCCTATTGAATTTGGTTAATATCGGTTCGGATTTAGATATAGCCCCCATATATGTATATGTTACCCCCAATGTCACATGTAAGCGCTGTAAAAACTGTATTTTATATCCGATCAGTATGAAATTCGTCAGAAAGAGGTTTGCTATTATATGAATGAACACTTTTAAATTTGGAAGAAATCTGTTCAGATTTAGGTATAGCCCCCATATATACGTTACCCCCGATTTGAAATGTGAGCGCTGTAAAAATGTTATTTTATATCCGATCAGTGCCAAATTCGGCAGAAAGAGGTTTCTTATTACATGAAGGAATACTGCCAAATTCGGAGAAAATCGGTTCAGATTTAGATATAGCTCCCATATATATGTTACCCCCGATTTGACATGTAAGCGCTGTAGAGACTGTATTTTATATTTGATCAGTACGAAATTCGACAGAACGAGGTCTTTTTACATGAATGGGTATTCAGGGAAGATCGGTTCGATTCGATCATTAAAATTTTCCAGAAAGATGTTTCTCAATTTAGGAACGAATATTGTTTAATTTAGCGATTATCGCCATTTACCAATTATTCCAAATTATTATGGCAATGACCCTTATCGCATTGTAAGGGAGGTGTAGGGTATTATATAGTCGGCCCCGCCCGACTTTCTGCCTTTCCTTACTGGTTTATACTGTCATAGCACTATGCTGTTTTGATTTTGTTTGCGTAGCCATGCCTATTTGCAAACGCAATGTGCAAATACAGCATCCCGTTATTGTCGTAGATGCTTGATGCTTTCTCTCAAAATAATGAAATGTGCTTCAATTGCTACTTGAACTTCAGTCAGTAAAAAAGTGATGCGCAAGTTCTTTTTGATGAAGTGTAAATTAAAATGTAACAATGAGAGATCCATTTTATCTTCAAAAAAAGATTTTTAAAGGCAAAAGGAAGAATTAATAATATTAATTCATTTTATACGAGTATTTGCATATGTTTTTTTAAATGACAAAAAGTGAATTGCAATATGTTTTAGGTTAGGGTGGCAGCCGTTTTCTTTTTTATTTCTTCAGCTCACATAGACCAGTTTAGGTCCCTAGTGGTACCACGGGCTAAAATGCCCTTCATCGAAACCAACCTGTTTGCACTGTACCGTATTATTTATTTTTACCCCACTGTATCATATTTAACAATACTCGATTTTTCCACGGTAAATATGTAACTTCATGTTCCAATTTTGCCTCATTGTTCCATTTTTGGCCCAGTGTACCATAATTAACCATTTTTGCCCACTGTGCCTCTAAATGTATGCATTTTTAAACAGCACTTAGATCTCTTTATGTTCTAAGAGCTACCCTAGCACCATGTGACCATGTTTAAGCCTTTTTACTTTTTGCCCCACTTTGCCACAAAAATAACGAATTTCGAAAAAATAGCTACCTATCCCGATACTTCGCCCAAAGGCAAGCCCCGCTTCAAATTTTGCGATTCTAACTCTAGCCGTTATATTTGGTGTTGGTACCATATAATCACCTTTCTGTCCCACTGTGTCTAAACATTTTCAAAAAATCGTTCTCTGTGTGTAGACTACACCCGCTCTGTTAAAAACTCCGATTACCCTCCGTTTGGTTGATTTAGTATAGTCCTCTTTACTATTTCGTACGAAAACCTATTATAACTTTGTGCATTTGTTTGTAACACCCAAAAGGAGAAGAAATAGACCCATCGTTTATTATACCGATCGACTTAGAATCACTTTCTGAGTTGATTTAGCTATGTCCGTCTGTCTGTCCTTTTTGTTGGCCCAAGGACGATCCCTATTGAATTTGGTTAATATCGGTTCAGATTTAGATGTAGCCCCCATATATATGTTAGCCCCGATTTGACATGTAAGCGCTGTAAAAACTTTATTTTATATCCGATCAGTATGAAATTCGGCAGAAAGAGGTTTCTTATTATATGAATGAACACTGTTAAATTTGGAAGAAATCGGTTGAGATTTAGATATAGCCCCCATAACATGTAAGCGCTGTAAAAATGTTAATTTATATCCGATCAGTGCGAAATTCGGCAAAGAGAGGTTTCTTATTACATGAAGGAATACTGCTAAATTCGGAGAAAGTCGGTTCAGATTTAGATATAGCCCCCATATATACGTTACCCCCGATTTGACATGTAAGCGCTGTAAAAATGTTATTTTATATCCGATCAGTGCGAAATTCGGCAAAGACAGGTTTCTTATTACATGAAGGAATACTGCTAAATTCGGAGAAAATCGGTTCAGATTTAGATATAGCCCCATATATATGTTACCCCCGATTTGACATGTAAACGCTGTAAAAACTGTATTTTATATCCGATCAGTGGAAAATTTGGCAGAAAGAGGTTTCTTATTACATTAAGGAATACTGCTAAATTCGGAGAAAATCGGTTCGGATTTAGATATAGCCCCCATATATGTATATGTTACCCCCGATGTCACATGTAAGCGCTGTAAAAACTGTATTTTATATCCGATCAGTGCGAAATTCGGCAGAAAGAGGTTTCTTATTACATGAAGGAATACTGCCAAATTCGGAGAAAATCGGTTCAGATTTAGATATAGCTCCCCCGATTTGACATGTAAGCGCTGTAAAAACTTTATTTTATATCCGATCAGTGCGAAATTCGGCAAAGACAGGTTTCTTATTACATGAAGGAATACTGCTAAATTCGGAGAAAATCGGTTCAGATTTAGATATAGCCCCATATATATGTTACCCCCGATTTGACATGTAAGCGCTGTAAAAACTGTATTTTATATCCGATCAGTGGAAAATTTGGCAGAAAGAGGTTTCTTATTACATTAAGGAATACTGCTAAATTCGGAGAAAATCGTTTCGGATTTAGATATAGCCCCCATATATGTATATGTTACCCCCGATGTCACATGTAAGCGCTGTAAAAACTGTATTTTATATCCGATCAGTATGAAATTCGTCAGAAAGAGGTTTCCTATTATATGAATGAACACTTTTAAATTTGGAAGAAATCGGTTCAGATTTAGGTATAGCCCCCATATATACGTTACCCCCGATTTGACATGTGAGCGCTGTAAAAATGTTATTTTATATCCGATCAGTGCGAAATTCGGCAGAAAGAGGTTTCTTATTACATGAAGGAATACTGCCAAATTCGGAGAAAATCGGTTCAGATTTAGATATAGGTCCCATATATATGTTACCCCCGATTTGACACGTAAGCGCTGTAGAGACTGTATTTTATATCCGATCAGTACGAAATTCGACAGAACGAGGTCTTTTTACATGAATGGGTATTCAGGGAAGATCGGTTCGATTCCGATCATTAAAATTTTCCAGAAAGATGTTTCTCAATTTAGGAACGATAATTGCTTAATTTATCGATTATCGCCATTTACCAATTATTCCAAATTATTATGGCAATGACCCTTATCGCATTGTAAGGGAGGTGTAGGGTATTATATAGTCGGCCCCGCCCGACTTTCTGCCTTTCCTTACTGGTTTATACTGTCATAGCACTATGCTGTTTTGATTTTGTTTGCGTAGCCATGCCTATTTGCAAACGCAATGTGCAAATACAGCATCCCGTTATTGTCGTAGATGCTTGATGCTTTCTCTCAAAATAATGAAATGTGCTTCAATTGCTACTTGAACTTCAGTCAGTAAAGAAGTGATGCGCAAGTTCTTTTTGATGAAGTGTAAATTAAAATGTAACAATGAGAGATCCATTTTATCTTCAAAAAAAGATTTTTAAAGGCAAAAGGAAGAATTAATAATATTAAGGGCCTGTTTCTGTAACTTTTTTTCGTTCGTCTACTGCGAACGATCAAAAATCACTCAATTATTCCGAGAAATCTATAAATCGCAGAAGTTTATAATTCGTTGTGTCTGTAGGAAATCATGTAAAAAGCTTGTTCCTAAAATATTTCTAACCTGCGATTTATAGAATTCAAGTAATAGCTGAGACAATTTTGATCGTTCGCCGTAGACGAACGAAAATAAGTTACAGAAACAGGCCCTAATTCATTTTATACGAGTATTTGCATATGTTTTTTTAAATGACAAAAAGTGAATTGCAATACGTTTTAGGTTAGGGTGGCAGCCGTTTTCTTTTTTATTTCTTCAGCTCACATAGACCAGTTTAGGTCCCTAGTGGTACCACGGGCTAAAATGCCCTTCATCGAAACCAACCTGTTTGATATACAAATGTATCGATTGCACGCATATTGGTACTGGAAAGATCTGTTAGGCTGCCTAGAAAGGCCGACCCCAGTAGGTCCAGTCGTCGTTTACTCAAAGCGGGACAGTCGCATAGCAAGTGCTCAATGCTCTCCACTTCTTCCTCATCTCCACAGCTTCTGCAGAAGTCATTGGAGTTAATACCCAATCTTCTGGCGTGTTCGCCGATCAGGCAGTGTCCCGTCAGAACTGACACTAACGTAGACAGTCTTTTCCTTTCCAGTGCGAGGAGATATTTTGACCGTCTCAGGTCATACCTTGGCCAGATTTGTCTAGCTACCCTACAGGTGCAACCTAATACAAATTCACAAAATTAGAGCAAGCTCGCTAACAAATTGTGCAAGATATGTCAATTTCAAAATTTGGCTTATATGGGCGGGGCCACGCCCATTGGCCGATCCCGCCCATTTTTGGACCAATTAAGTAGCCTACCACCTAATACATATGCACAACATTACAGCACTCTCGCTAACAAATTGTGCAATATATGTCAATTTAAAAATTTGGGGCCACGCCCACTGGTCCGATCCCGCCCATTTTTGGACCAATCAGGTAGACTGACTCCATATATATATAAAAAAAATTTTAGTTCTCTCGCTAACAAATTGTGCAAGATATCTCAAATTCAAAATTTGGCTTATATGGGCGGGGCCACGCCGATTGGTCCGATCCCGCCCAATTTCAAAATGTGGCTTACATGGCGGGGCCACGCCCATTAGTCTGATCCCGCCCATTTTTGAACTAATCACGTAGACTGCCACAAGATACATATAAACAGAATTACAGTACTATCACTACTAAATTCTGCAAGATAGCTCAAATTTGGGTTATATGGGCGGAGCCGCGACCTTTGGTCTGATCCCGCTCATTTTTACACCAATCACATAGGCTTCCACTAGACACATATATGTACACAAAATTACAGCTCTCTCGCAAACAGATTATGCAACATAACTCAATTTCATCAGGTTGCTTATATGGGCGGAGATATGGGCCAAGATATCTCAATTCAAAAATTTGACTTATATGGGCTGGGCCACGCCCATTGGTCCGATCTCGCCCAATTTTTAACTAATCACGTATACTACCACCAGATACATATACACTGAATTACAAAACTCTCTCTAACATATTGTGAAAAATATCTTAATTTCAAAATTTGTCTTATATGGGCGGTGTCACGCCCATTGGTCCTTTTCCGCCCATTTTTGGACCAATCACGTAGACTACCCCCAGATACATATGCACAAAATAATAGCACTCTCGCAAAAAAATTGAGCAAGGTGTATCAATTTTAAAATTTGGCTTATGTGGGCGGTGCCACGCCCATTGGACCGATCCCGCCCATTTTTTGACAAATCAAGTAGACCCACTTGATATTTCGAAAATTCAAGTACCCTATTTTCAGCAACACCTACACATGTACATTCTGTGAAAATTTCAAGACGATCGGTCCAGCCGTTTAGACGTCTATACGGAACAAACAAACATGCAAACAAACAAACCTACAAACAGACACTCTCTGTTATACTCGTATATATAGATTTGAAAATTTGTGTTCCAAATCTATTTTCTTTTGGTTCAAACATATCAAAAAGGCCGATTTTGCCCCGTTTACGCAAGTACCAGTAATTTGGTTAGTATGTAAGATCTAACGATAGGATGCATGATACACAACGGATGAAAAAACCAGTATATTAGGCATGTTTTCGTTACAAGCTAGCAATTTTAGTTTAGCACTTTGCAACGAAAACAACGGACTTCCACTAACTGGCGCATAGGCGGTAGGTGGCGGATTTCCACTATCTGGTAACAATGATGTCACGAGTTGCGAAGAGAGAACAGTGCGAAAGAGACAAAAAATTCGTGGAATGTATTTATAAAACATAAATTTACTATTCTATGTTCAATTGTTTACACTCTTTTTGCAAATATTGAAATAATTTTCCATTTCTGTTCTTCTTCTTCCCGTTAATTCACAATAATTGACAACATTCTCTCCAAAAATGAGATGTCATACTGCGAAATATAGGATGCCCAATCTGGCAACACAATACTCGAATAAGACGGGAACACAAGCACCGACCTTCATCGGGAACTAATAATGCTGAAAAGTGCTTAGCTCCCCATACAAATTAAGCACCTATGGTGTAACGAAAACAAGCTTATTGTTACCCATAGATGGGTCAATTGACCGCTTCATAGAACATGTTAAAATCACCGGTCATTTTATTGTTAAAGTACCGGTTCTTAGGGATCGGTAAAATCACCAGTTTAGTACCAGTCCCATGAACCGGTGAATAAACCTGTTTATGGTTATCTGTAATTGGGTCAATTGACACCTTCCTAGGACATCGACATGTTAAGGGAACGGTACTGGTTCTTAGGGATTGGTAAAATCACCAGTTTAGTACCTGGCTCACGAACTGCAGGGCTTTTACACAAATGCACCATCTTGCACCATGGTGCATTTAGTGCACATACCATTTAATGCAAAAAGTTAACAGCTTATATAGTAAATACCAAAGCATATAAATGCTAAACATCTATGCACAGTGTAAAGTTTTTAAAATTCACCCGTTCTAGTACCTGCCTTACAAAAAGAATTGCGGAAATTAAGAAAATAAATTTATTTAGTTAGATAATCATTATAGCCAGTTTAAATTTTTCAATTTTTTGGAACCCTTGTGAAAAATTCGATTTTTGCGGGAAAAAATCGACTAATTGGTTGTTTTTAAATAAAAAATATTAACAAATTTAAAGAAACTCGACAGCGTAAAGATGTAAAGAATAGTGTAAAGAAATAGTGTAAACATTTCAAAAGGATCGGTTCAGTAGCTTTTGTTATGATGGGCACAGTCAAAACATGGGTTGTGGGAAAAACGCTTTAAAGTTTTTCTGATGTACTGAGATGTACATATGAATAGACTGCTGTATCTTCGTTGGTTTTTCGACGATTCACCTCCAATTTTTACTAAATATCCTTGAAAGGTTCACTATTCAGAAAAAAATTAACAAAAAGCAAAAAAAAGTTTGTAAACGTTACCCACCCCCTTCCCTTAAAAGATTTCGGATTTGATTTAAAAAATACTCTTACAATTTCAAGAAATGTATGAAAGTTTTATATGAGTCGATAGAACAGTCTATATAAATCATAGTTTACCGCTGCTGCGCCTTGAATGGTTCATACGCTGGGTCCAATTTCCAACATATCGCCGGTATTTCAAAAATAAATTCTTCAATATTGGCTTCCAGTGTATCAACCGTTGCGGTCTTGTCCCTTTAGACTTGAGGCTTAATATAGCCCCACAAAAAATAATCTAAAGGCGTTAAATCGTACGATCTATGCGATTGACCGGCCCAAACGGGAAATAAACTGTTCACCGAGCTCAAAATTCATAAAAATAAATAACATTTAATAATCTGCAAGCGTTGTTCGTTTGTAAGTCGATTCATTGTTAAAGGTGGGTACTATGTTTTTTCGGCACGAAAAAATTTCGCAAAATGTTATTTAGAGTTAAAAAATGGAACGCTTTTATACAAAGTCGCATTGCAATTTGGAAGTGTGTGTGTCAGTGTCACTGTTATATGTACACGCTGAAAAAAAATCGATTCTATAGTATATTGTTCCAAACCTATTCTCCTGGAAATATACATATGTTTAGGATACACTCCAAATATATAATATTTGACACGCACAAATATTATATGTTTGGGAGGAAATTATGTTTTCATCCTAATATTTATACCCTCACTTTAGTGTGACGAGGGTATATATCATTTGCTACGGAAAAAAGTGTAACACATCGAAGGAGTGACCTAAGACCCCAAATATGTTCGGAGGAAAACCGTTTTGGGTCATTTTAAGTCGAATGAGCAATGTCCGTCCGTCTGTCTGTCTGTCTGTCTGTCTGTGTGTCTGCTGGCTGGTGCGCACGATAACTCTCGAAAGGAGTAACCGATTGACTTCAAATTTGGTATGTGGTAATATTTTTTTCTATCTCCGGCTAAGTTCGAAGATGGGCCATATTGGTATACTCCTTCTAGTACCTCCCCCACAAAGGGTTAAAATGTTGTGAACAATTGATTCTTTAATAACTGCTATACTACTTATTCGAATCTTCTGAAATTCCACACATAGTATTAGCTTATTAGTCGCTATCAACTCGAGAAAATTGGGCGAAGTTGCCACGTCCCTTTTGGTACCTCCCACACAAATGCACCGTTTTGCACCAAAAGTTAACAGCTTATAACGTTAATAACAGTGTATAAAAAAACTTGAAATTTTGTATAGTATTATGCTTTTATATTGCCTACAGTCGAGGGAAAAATTGGCGTTGTTGCCACGCCCTTTTTGGTACCTCCCACACAAAGGTACCTTTTTGCACCAAAAGTTAACAGCTTATAACATTAAAACCAGTGTATAAAAATACGTGAAATTTTGTACAGTGTAATGTTTTTATAGTATCTATAGCCCTGTGAAAAATGGGCGTTATCGCCACGCCCCTTTTTGTACCTCCCACACAAAATGCCCAAATCATACCACAATTTAATATCTCATAACGTTTATACCAGTGCACATAAATGCCTATAAGTCGGCACAGTGAAATGAATTTAAAGTATCCAATGTTCAGCGAAAATTAGGTGTATTTGATAAACCCCTTCTGGTACCTCCCACACAAATTGACAGAATAATTCGAGTAATATTCAATATTACATTACTCACAAAGTGAGGGTATACCTTAGTCGGTTTACCCGACTGAAACTTTCTTACTTGTTTTTTATTTGGAAATATATAATATTTCCGAAACAATGACTAGTTTGTATTTAAATATTTTGGCAATGTATCGATGCCTTAATTTAAAGGAACGTTTTCAGTTTTTTTAGAATTTTAAGGTTTTATTTTTTAGAAATTTTATAAGTTTGTAAAATTCTAAAAAAAAATTCGAATTAATAAATAATTAATTGGAATAATGCCGACATAGAAAATAGATAATTTAAATGTCAGAAAGGAAATATTATTGGAGATCATTGTGCTAATGTTATATATAAATTATTTATACATATGTGTTGTTGCGGTTGCGATGTTTGTGTTTCTCCTGTAATGTTTCTCCTGGCTTTTGCACACAATTGTTCTAAACATACAAACAGAAATGTACATATCTAATTACAAGACAAATTCCACATTATTACATTTAGTTACATGTCCTTCCAGTGTTTTGCACATTTTGTTTGCTTTTGTACTGCAATCCAATTGGAATTTCGCTCTTCTGGTTTATTCCATAAACATAATTATTTTCCTTTTCACATCTTTGCATCCTTTTTCTTTATTTCGGAAGATAATTTAATTTATTATTCTTTATTAGGAAATTTTATTTCTAATATTTACAACAGTTTCTTGCGGAAAAAAATAAATATAAACAAATAGGAGTGTGACGGTGGCGGCATTAAATTTGTTGCGGCGTTCAATTTGTAACGGTGTTAAATTTGTGGTGGCGCAAAATGTTACTTTTTCGCGTTGAAATAAACATAGTACCATAAACGAAAAAATTTCGCAGTTTTTTTCCCGACTTCGTTTTTATATGGGATTTTAAGGCGAAAAATGAACATAGTACCACGCTTAAATTATAGACCAAACTGAATACGTTTGACAGTAACTTGTTACACGAAAACAGTTGGGCCGACAAAAACAGTGCATATTTACATTGGTCACAATGTGAGTGTATACCTTAGTCGGTTAACCCGGTTGAAATTTCGTTCTTGTTATACACTAACTTTAGTGTGACATCATTTGGTACGGGCCAAAAGTGTAACACATCGAAGCAGTGACCTAAGACCCCAAGTATGTTCGGCAGATATCCGCTTTGGGTCATTTTAAGTCGAATGAGCAATGTCCGTCCGTCCGACCGTCTGTCTGTGCGGCTGACTGTTGCGCACGATAACTCTCGAAAGAAGTGACCGATTGACTTCAAATTTGGTATTTGGTAATATTTTTTTCTGTCTCAGGCTCAGTTCGAAGACGGGCCATTTTGTTCCACTCCTTCTAGTACCTCCCCCAGAGGGTTAACATTTAGTAAAATATTGATTCATTAATAAATTCTGTACTACTTATCTGGACCAAATGGGCCATTTTGGACCAAAATTTATATACTTATAGCTTTAATATCACTTCTAAAAAATGCTTGCAATTTTGTACAGTGTAGTGCTTGCATAGTACCTAGAGTCCAGTGAAAGGTGGGCGTTTTTGACACGCCCCTTTTAATACCATGTACTACAAGTACTTGAAATTTTGTTAGGGGTTCAAACTTTTCTTAAAAAAATTACGTCTCTAATGTAAAAACGTAGTATCACCATATGATATAGGTGTATTTGTGAACAAGTCAGCTTCGGAGAGCATCGACTTATAAAAGGTCTTCAAGAAAAATCTGGATTCCTCCAGATAATTACAGTTTTCCAGTGACTGGGCAAAGAAGTTTAAAATTCCTACTTTCTTGGTTACATAAATATAAAAGGGATTTGCGTACTCCGTGAATCAAGTTGGTGCTTTCTGTAAAGTATGTGTGTTATTTGCTCCTAGAAATACCGCCGAAGTGCAAAACCAAAAATTAGGAAACTTGGTATCAAGACCATTTACCAACTGGAAAACACCACTCATCACTCGAATACCATAGAAACGGTGTAAAGAAAGCTGACATGACATCTAATGTAGATAAGCAAGCCAAAGCGTCCATCGATAAACAATTAAAAATTCACGAAAAGCAGTTCGTAAACGCAAAAAGAAAGCATTTGGAAGAAATAGTTAAAACAGCCGTCCTTTGTGGTTCACAAGGCTAAGCACTAAGAGGAATTTGTGATACCGGCAGAATCGATTCAAATGAAACTATTCAAAATGATGGCAATTTTAGAGCCTTGCTAAGTTATCGGGCGATAAAAGATTCAACGCAAGGTATATAAGCAATCGTGTTCAAAATTAAATTATATGTATTTGCAGTATTTGTCACACTCTTATTCACCGACAGCTTTTTGAGAGAATCAATAATCCCAAAGCTTTTCTCATCATGGCGGACGAATTAGCTGATATTTCAGGAGTTGATGGAAAAGGTTTGGCTGAAGTTATTCTAAATTTCATCGAATTTCGTCTGGTATTGATTGCAAGTATTTATTTGGGCAATGCTATGGCGGCGCAAGGGCAATGAACGCAGAATTTCATGGAGCGCAAGCATACGAGTATATGTACAAGAAAAGTACAGCTTATTACTATATTCACATTGTGCAGCTCACAGCTTCAACTTAGTTGTAAGTTACACATGCAAAGTAGTCCCAGTTAGGAATTGTCTCGGCACTATCCAAACCATATACCATTTTTTTCCAATATCCTAAAAGGTAAATAGATTTTCAAGAACCATTTTCTAAAAACAGGTATTTCCGTGATGATAAAAAGCTAAAATTAAAGCGGTATTGCGCAACACGATGGGTAGAACAACATTAGTCTGTTGAAATATAGCTTCACCTTCAAGTAGCCGTTATCGAGGCTTTGGAATGCATTTACTTCTCCTGGATTTTCAAGTTTCGGTCTATGGAGTTCATTCAGTTCACTTCTTGGCATTATCATTAAGATGCCACAAATATTGAAGAATATTATAAAATTTCGACCCATATTGCATATCTAGATTTATTCATCACATATCTCGAAGATAGCTTTTTGAAACACCGTGGAATTCTGTAAAATTTCCAATGTTTTTTTCCATATAAAATGCCAATACTAAATGAAGAACGTTGTAAACAAATATTAGAAAAATATTCATCAATTTTGCTTGACAGTTCTTTTGAAGTGTTGATTAGTGAAGTGAAATTCCCTGGATGCTCTTGATTTATGAGATGCATTTTCAAACGTTCGGTGATGGCGGTGTTACCTGTGACTACAGCAGCTCTTTTGCAACATTGCGTCGGCCGTAAAATTACTTGCGTTTAAATGGATTGGCTTCCCTGAATATTAATCGAGTCATTCCAGTAGATTTTAACGCAGTATTTGACGATTTTTTTATTTTATTTGTACTTTAGTACAATTAATATTTTATTTGTATTAATATAATATTTAAATACAGAAGCGTTAAAATTAGTTACAGATGTTTCCAACATTTTTGTTCGGAGTATCTTAACATGCAATTTAATTTGAGCATTAATTTTCGGAAGTAATTTTTTACTCAAAAACATACAGGGTAGACACTATAGTTTTGTCTTTCAATAATTCTTATTGAAAATATTACCTAAGCATTAATGATAATAACTATAAAGATATGTATATGCATTAAAAATGTCAACCATCGATTATTAATAAAATAAATTGGGTAACATATGTGAAATTTTTTGGTTACCTTACAGAAATCCGAATTTTGCAAATATCCATAAATTAATCTCAACGAAATTTAGTTCAATCATATTTCGGATTATTCCACCTTTTTGAAACTTCCTATTTCATCTTATTTATCTTTTTATACGGACTTAAAGTTACACTTGGTCTTGAAGTAAGTGAGCGATATGTTTTAAAGCACCAAATCTATATATTCAAAGCCATCATTTGTTGTCAACACATCTTGCATAATGTATCATTATATACGATTTCTATTGTAGAGGAATTTTACGAACATTTCAAATTTCCGAAAAAATACTGTTGAATTGCCATATTTTCGGAATACTTACATGCAAATAAATATCTGCTTCGTAAATAATAGTCCCAAATAAAAAATATTAGGACGGAAACAAAGATTTGTTTAGAACAACTTCTTCACAAATATATAATTTTTGTGTGTGCCAAATATAGTATATTAAGATTGTACCCTAAACATATATATGTTTCAAGCCGAATATTTTTGGGACAATATACTACAGGAGCACTTTTTTTTCATCGTGTGTGCGAAACATTTTTGTAGAATTTTTTAATTAAAAGAAAAAATATTGAAGACTGATTTTGAACATATTTTCTAGAAATAGCTGAAATAAAAAACAAGTAAGAAAGTTCAGTCGGATAAACCGACTTATGAATCCCCTCACCTTGAGTCCCAAACAAATATTAGTAAATTTATTAAAGTTTTTGTTTTAATTAAATTATTATCAATTTAAATTGCATTTAATAACTTTAAAGTATGTACTGGTATTTAAGTTATAAGCTGTTAACTTTTGGTGTAAATTTGTGTGGGGGAACCAAAAGGGGCGTGCCAATAACGGTCACTTTTCTCTAGACTGTAGGTACTATAAAAGCATTACACTGTACAAAATTTCAAGTATTTGTATGCACTGGTATAAAAGTTATAAGCTTGTTACTTTTGGTACAAAATGGGCCTTTTGTGTGGGAGGTACCAAAAGGAGCGTGGCAACAATGCCCATTTTTCACTGTATTATAGGTACTAATAAACCATTACACAGTTCAAAATTGCAGGTCTTTGTATGTACTGGTAATAAAGTTATACTAATAACTTTTGGTTCAAAATTGTCCATTTGTGTGGGAGGTACCAAAAGGGGCGTGGAATCTTCGCCCATTTTTCTCGAGGTAATAGTGACTAATAAACTAAAACAATGTGTAGAATTTGAGAGGACTCAAGTAAGTAGTATAGAAGTTATTAAATAAACAATATTTCACTAAATGTTAACCCTTTGTGAGGGAGGTACTAGAAGGAGTGGGCCAATGTGGCAAATCTTCGAACTTAGCCGGAGATAGAAGAAAATATTACCAAATACCAAATTTGAAGTCAATTGGTTACTCCTTTCGAGAGTTATCGTGCGCACCAGCCAGCAGACAGACGGACGGACATTGCTCATTCGACTTAAAATGACCCAAAACGGATATCCGCCGAACATACTTAGGGTCTCCTTCGATGTGTCACACTTTTGGCTCGTTACAAATGATATATACCCTCCTCTCTAACGTGAGGGGATAAAAATAAAATACGTCACTGTGCCTTCTAGAACGTGTTTACGTCAAAATGGAATGTAGGTACAATGGGAGATATCTTAAAACGTGGACCGATTTGTCGCATTTTTCCAGAAAGAGTAAAAGGCATTGTGCAACATAAGCTGCTCCTTATCCTACACGCTGAAAAAAATCGTTTCTGTAGTATATTATCCCAAACATATTCGGCTTGAAACATATATAGGTTTAGGGTAGACTCTAAGCATGTAATATTTGGTACATACAAAAATTGTGTATTTGGGAAGATGCTGTTCTAAACAAATATTTGTTTACATCCCAATGTGACCGCTATTTGTGAAACAAATATTTATTTGCATTTAAATATTCATAAACTACATAAATTGTGTCAAATTTTTCAGTAATTCAAAGTTACATTTTTAGAAATTTTTAATGTTCGTAAAAAAAAATAATTGAAATCATATAATCTTGGGTCAATATAAAGTACTTAGAGAATTGACTACTAATGATGGCTTGGAATACTTAGAAATTTGAAATGATTGATTTGAAACAGAAGTCAATGCTGCATATGGTATCATAACTGGGAGGTACAATTGGGAACCAAGAAAAAAAATTAAATTCGAAAAAGTCAACAAAAGAGTTGAAAATCTTTTTTAAATAAAATATATTTGGAGAAATTCCTAAACAATAATTTTGCTTGTACTTAAGCATATACTTTAATTGAGAAATTTAGTTTGCAAATATATTTTGTTGTAATATATTAATATATGCGTTCCAAATATATTTTATTGATTTTCAAATAAAATTTATTTGCTCAGAAATATATAATATTTAAAAATTTGTAATCCAAATATATTTTCTTTCGATTCAAACTATCAAAAAAGGCGATTTTGGCCAGGGTATATAAAATGCATTTTTTCATTCTTCTTTATTCATATTCTTCTTTTGTAGATATAATAAATGCATTTGTATGCATTGTATGTCTCAAATAATTTGCAATTGTTATCGATGTGGTGCATAGATCCACTTCTCTAATTGATTATTTTTTGGTTTCTTGTCCTGATTTTGTCAACTTTTCTGGCCAATGTCATTGCCCCGTTATATCTAAACATTCCTTAATTTATTTATCGCTTATCATTCCAGTTAACAATACAGAATTGTACTACGAATTTTACGATTATAGCTGCTTTAGTCAAGAATATTTGAGTAATTCTTTATCACATCTTGATTTTTCGCCAATTTACAATACGAATAATGTTAATGATCAATTGGAAGCTCTGATGTGCAGTTTGGGTGCTGCACATTCAATCTTCCCGTTGAAAACAAGAAGAGTACGAATTCGGACTGATAACTGGTTTGATGATCCACAAATTGTATATTATACTAGCTGGGCCCGGTCCACTTCGTTGCCCCAGATTGAGATTTCCGTCTCGTCCATTTTTTTTACCAATCACTAATCCTGCCACCAACTACATATACATATGTACATAAAATAACAGCACTCCCGCTAACAAATTGCGCAAGATATCTCAATTTCACGCCCTTTGGCTCATTTTTAGTCCAATCACGTAGGTTTCCACCAGACTTATATGGGCGAGGTCACGCCCATTGATCCGATTCCTCCCTTTTTTGGACCAATCACGTAGACTACCACCAGATACATATACACAGAATTACAACAGTCTCTCTAACATATTGTTAAAAATATCTAATTTCAAAATTTGCCTTATATGGGCGGTGCCACGCCCATTGGTCCGTTTCTGTCCATTTTTAGACAAATCACGTAGATTTTTTCCGGGCCACGGCCTTTAATCCGACCCCGAAAATTTTTTGACCAGTTACATAGACTACCACCAGATACATATGCACAAAATTACAGCACTGCCGGTAACAAATTGTGCAAGATATCTTAATTTCAAAATTTGGCTTGTATGGGCGGGGCCACGCCCCTTGTTCCGATTCCGCCAATTTTTGAAAAAGTCATGTAGACTACCACCACATGCATATGCACAAAATACCGGCACTCTCGCTAACAAATTGTGCAAGATATCTCAATTTAAAATGTTTTGCCTTATATGGGCGGGCCACTCCCATTGGTCCGATCCCGCCCGGGACATCAGAATTCGTTTTAGAGGTATGGTTCCTTCGGTAAAGTTTCTTATTTTGATCCCTTGAATACGATTTTCACTGAGCACTTCACTGAGTGGGGGTCGGTCATACATTTGGACTCGATTGGAGCACTCTAAATGGGTCAAAGTGGGATTTTTTCCGGGACATCAGAATTCGTTTTAGAGGTATGGTTCCTTCGGCAAAGTTTCTTATTTTGATCCCTAGAATACGATTTTCACAGAGCAATGGGCGATTTTTAAATCGACCCTCCCTAATGTGTAGATATCTATCCGTGATTTAGCTTACATAGAAAAAAGAAGCAATGATAACTGAAAGATTTTTTGCAAAACCTGAAATAAAGCCAAGTCAGTGCAAAGAAAAGCGAAATGCACATACATCTTTATTCCATAATAAACATACCAGTAAAGAATTTTGGAAATGTTTGAAGAGTAGAGGAGTCTCCACTAATACCGCTGCAGCAATTGACGTAGACATGGAAGAATTAAACAGAGTCTTTATTGATAACCAAATTGTTTCGCAACGGACGAATGACGAATCGCTGATTTTTCCATATAATGATGACGATTATTCATTTAATTGTGTGGAACAATGGGAGGTGGAACTAGCTTTTAAACTAGTGAAATCAAATGCTGCGGGCCTAGACGGGTACACTTTGAAGTTCTTCAAAGCAGTCTTTCCAGTCATATCGCCACACTTCACGCATTTGGTTAACACCATTTTCATGACCTCAACTTTCCATCGGACTGGAAAACCTCGAAAGTTATTCCGATGGCCAAAAAGGACGGAGTAGGTGGGGTAAATGGTTTTCGACCCATAGCAATAATCCCAATTCTTTCAAAATTAGTCGAACACTTAATGATTCAGAGAGTTGACAATAACTTCACGATTCCCAATGTGGAGAGCGAAAAGAAACACATCCAGTCTATTTCTGGGCTTGACGGATAACATAAGGAGTAGTTTGGATAACAACAAAGTGTCTGTACTATTAGCGCTAGACTTAGAAAATGCGTTTGATCAACTCGACCATTTTATTTTAATTAATGAAATGCGGTCTTTATTTGGTTTGGGTAATTCGGCTTGTGCTTTGCTACATGCATATTTAACTGGTAGGAGGCAACTAGTTTGTGCTAATAACACTGTGATACAAAATCGAACTTTCCGAATGGGAATGGGATGAGACCAATTGCAAATGAGAGTTGACATTATCCATAACAAAACCTCAAAGGATTTTTTCAGGTCAGTGCGAGTTTTTTTTACACGCATTTGAATTTGGTGATTTCAGCAAGAAATAATAATCATTGAAAATTTGATAAAATAATGCTTATTTTTTTATTATTATGGAATGTTGTGGTATATGTATTACTGTTTTTGGGGTCGAGGGATTCTTTTTTGATATTTATTTTTACCTACAACTCACGCTAGATGGCGCTGACATACAAATGGTGCTATTTCTTGTCGATTTTCATAGAAAACGGTTTTAAATCACCAACTTCAAACGCGTGTACAAAAAAATCTCGCACTGAACTGAAAAAAAACCTTGAAGGTTTTATTATGGATAATGTCAACTTCCATTTGCAATTGGTTTCATCCCATTCCCATTTTGCACTGTGTAACCAATGGTATCTAGAGTTAATTATACTCTCAGATGCTTATATTCTTCAGATCTATATCTCCGTGGTTTGTAAAACATAGATTAATTACAGCACTTGTCATGCCATATTTCTTGTACTGTTAAAAAGTTTATTCGGCAACAATCAATGCTAATTTGCATTTGATTCAAATAATGTTGAATAGTGTTATGCGCTATTTATATTCGCTTAATATACGTGCGCACACTTCTCCCTTTGTGAATAAATTCCTGTGATGTTCCCTTTATACATTTATACAATTTCGTGTACTCTTCTCCTTCTACAAGGTTTTTAGAAACCAATGCCCTGTTTTTCTTTTTCAATCTTTCATATTTTGTCATACATCCCGCAATAGCCAAATCCAAATCCCTCGTGTTCATCACCTTATGGGCAAATCTTTCCTGGTTCGAGTAGCTCGTTTATTTAATGTACTGCCTAACATCCCTAAAATGTTTTCTTTAACACCTTTGTCATACAGGCGCAAACTTCTGGGCTACATGCAATCCCATTTTTGTTCCGCATTTCTTTATTAAATATTAAATTGAGAGCATAAGGATATAGAAATATTATATTTTTTGTATGGAAGGTACCGCACCTGTGACATTCTAAAGATCTGTTCTCGAGTTATGAGGTTATGCTGGCCATTTTACGTCTCTTTGCACAATACACAATTTTCCTCCATGGTGTCCTTCCTTTGCCCAATACGAATTCTCAAAGCCCAAAAGAAAACAAAAGATCAGTTCTCGAGTTATGATATGAGGCTGTGTTGGCCATGTCCTAAATTTTTCTCCATTGTGTACCCCCTGGGGCCAGTACGAAACACTTAAGTCCAAAATCGTAAAATTAGAACGATACATTCTCGATTTATGTGCTTGCGTTGCCCGTAACGCGCCCCTTTTACCAATACAAAATTTTTTCTTTGGCCAATACGAATACTTCAAGGCAAATCGCAAATTTGAACAATCTTTACTCGAGTTATGAGATTCTAAAGGCCGCGCGACGCATTTTGACCAATCATAAATTCTTATCCATCGTGTCTTCTTGGAGCCAATATCAATCCATTAAGTCCAAAATAGTAATGTTCGTACTATCCGTTCTCGAGCTATGAGGTTGTGCTGGCCATATCGCGCCTCTTTGATCAATCCAAAATATTCCTCCATATTGTCACATTAAACCCAAAATTGTAAAAATCGAAAGACCAGTTCTCGAATTATAAAGTTATGTTGGCCGGCCACACTCGTTTGATTAATCCCAGATTTTCCTCCATAGTATTCTGTCTTGGGCAAATACGAAACCATCAATCCCAAAAACGTGAAAATCTAACGATCCGTTCTCGAGCTATGAGGTTTTGTTGGCCTCGGACGATCTATTCTCGAGTTATGAGTGGTCGGTGCCATGACCATCGACCAATCATAAATTTTCCTCCATAGTGTCGGGTAAATACGAAATCATCAAACCGAATGATCCGTTTGCGATTTATGAGGTTATTTGGGCTGTGCCTCGCCCCTTTTGCAAATCATAAAATTTCACCGCAGTGAATGATATGTTCTCGAGTTATGAGGTTGTATGTACGGACCGCGCTCCTTTGACCAATTGTTTAAGTTCGTAACATTGTCGCGCAACTTCCCCAGCATTTCGGGTTATTAGAAAAAATAAAGATCCCCATATTTGAATTCAACAAAATACTGAAAGTCGATTGTGTTTTTATTTCTTTTTATTTATTTCTTGCTACCCCCTTTTTGCGCCGTACGCTAACACCAATCATAAATTATCCTCCACAATGTTCTGCCAAAAATCGAACGATCTATTGTCGATTTATGAGGTTATGTGGACAATTCCAAGCTGCTTTGACCAATCAGAAATTGTCCTCCACAATGTCTTTTCTTTGGCCGATATAAAAAATCTTGCAAATCGAACGACCCGTTCTCTTATTATGAGGTAATATGCACCAGTCATAAATCTCCCTCCATGGTGTCCATCCTTGGACCATTACGAATTGATCAAGCCCTAATTTATGAAAATCTAATGAGTTGCTCTCGAGTTATGACGTTGTGTGTGGTCAGTTCCACGACCTTTTGACCAATCCTAAATGTTCTTCTATAGCCTCCTTGCTGTGCCAATACGAATCCACTAAGCACAAAATTGTGAAAATCAAACAATCCGTTCTAGAGCTATAAACGGTTCAACGCCCCTTTGACCAATGCTAAATTTTCCTCTATAGTATTCTTCGTTACCTAGCTACGAATTCACTAAGCTCAAAATATTGAAAATTTAATGATCAATTCCCGTGCTATAAAGTTTTGCTGGCAGTTTCGCGTCCTTTGACCAGTCAAAAATGTCCCCACATGGTGTCACTTCTGGAGCCACAGTGAACCCTTCAAGCCCAAAATCTTCAAAATCTTACGATGCATTTTCGATCTATATGATTTTGTTGACCACGCGAAGCCTCTTTGCCCAATTGTAAATGTTGGTATCTTCCCGAAATGTTGGTATCTTGCATGTGTGAAAGCCGGGCAGTGACACAGAAAATGTTCCATCGTTTCGATGTTTTCCCAGCATGCCCTGCATTCGTCGTTTCCTGCTAGTGCTATGCGATGAACATGTGCTTGTAAGCTTGAGTGTCTCGTTAGAACACTCATCATCTTACTAATATCGATCTTGTTTAGATTCAGAAGACTTCTGGTTTTCTTTTCATTTGGGTCACCCCACAGTATTTTTGCAGTTGCTCCTACTGTTGCGCTATTCCACACAGTTTTGTGAGCCATCACAGCCCAGTGCTTCAACTCGTTTTTCGTGGCTTCGAAAGGTTTCCAATTTTCCAAGCCAAGCTGTTTGCCCGTTCATTTCCAATCACTCCGTTGTGTCCTGGTACCCAGCAAATGCGCAATTGACCATTGGCTGAGTAATCATTTATCGTTCTTTTACAGTCCAACACAGTTCTAGATTTGACCCTTTCCGATGTTATTGCTTTAATCGCCATTTGGCTATCTGAGCCAGTTCACACACTCCGAGATTGCACGAACTTCAGCTTGAAATACCGTGTTATGGTCAGGGAGGCGGAAGTGAAGTTAGACTTCTGGTTCATTAATAAAAAGTCCCAGACCCGTCCTTCCTCCTCGCTTGGACCCGTCCGTGTAGCAGCTGGTTCCCACTGACACAGGGGCCAAAGTTCCATTTTCCCAGGAGCGTTTGTCTGGCACAATCGTATCACAGGTAGCTGTAAGCCGCACTTCAGGAATGCGGTCGGAGACTTCTGGCGTTTGAATGTGACCAACTAGAGATTCTAAAATCTTCTGATGGTACGACTGGTGGTCTCGATTTATCCATTCACCCATCACTTGTAGACGTCTTGCTGTGAGGGCTGCCTCATACTTTATACGAATGTCTATTGGTTGGATGTGCAGTATCGTCTCCAACGCTTTTGTTGGTGCAGTTCCAAATGCACCGCTTATGCCTAAACAGCACATACGTTGAATTTTTTGCAAAGGTTTTACGTTGCACTTCTTGTCCATTGATGTCCACCACACTACACAGGCGTAGGTGATTATTGGTCTAATCACGCTCATGTAAAGCCAGTGAGTCATATTTGGACGTAGTCCCCATTTTAAACCTATAGCTCTTGTGCACAACGACCAACATCTGTGGGCCTTTGTAACTCTTTCTTCAAGATGATCTTTCCAGTACAGTTTCTGATCCAAGATTACTCCCAAGTATTTTACCTTTTTAGTTATAGCAATTGTCTTATTCAGGAATCGAGGCAGGGTAAAACGTGGGATCTTCGTTTTCCTTGTAAATAAACATATTTCTGTTTTGTCTGGGTTAACATTTAATCCCCTTGGTTGTGCCTAGTTATATGCTATGTTAAGTGCCTCTTCAGCTCTTCTGCATAATAGATTTGGATGAAAGTCCCTTAGAAGTATTACAACGTCGTCTGCATAACAGACTGGTTTAAGTCCTTCATTGGTGAGGGCTTTTAGGAGACTGTGTATCGTCGTAACCCATAGAAGAGGCGATAAAATACCCCCCTGAGGTATACCACGATTTACCTTGTCTCTAATTTTTACGTCATATGACCCACAAATAATCCACCTATTCCTTAGCATATTGTTGATCCAGTTTTTCAGCGCCCGGTCAACCTGAAACTCGTCTAAGGACTGGATACGTGTATCGGTCTGTACATTGTTAAATGCCCTCAATGTCTATGCAAACAGCAAGTGTGTACATTTCTTTACTGAAGGACTCTTCTATGTGGTGCACTACCTCAAGCAGAGCTGTTTCCACTGATCTTCTTTTGACATAGGCGTGTTGTTTGAGTTTTAGCCTGTCATCCGCTATTTTACTTTTAACCACATTATCAATTATTCGCTCCATTGTTTTTAACAGGAAAGAAGTTAGGCTAATGGGCCGATAAGCCTTTGGGGTCGTATAACTCACCTTGCCAGGCTTTGGTATGAAGACCACCCTTGATTCCTGCCAGTTTTTTGGGGTATACGAATGGGTTAGGCATGCAGTGAACATTCCAGCCAGATGAGTTGATACCAGATCCACATCATTCTGCAGAAGAGCTGGAAATATTCCATCCGGTCCCGCAGCTTTAAAGGAAGAGAAACTTTTTATCGCTTCTTTAACCATACCATCTGTTATATCCGTAATAGGTACTTGATGCAATACATTTTCATTCTGTAACTGTTCCTCTGTTGGTCCAGCATTACCAGTCGGAAAATGAGTTTTCATCAAGAGCCTTACGGTATCCTCTATAGTTTCCATCCTTTTACCCGTTTCATCCACCAGTGTTTCGGTTTGGACATGAGTTTTTGAGAGGAACTTTTTCATTTTAGACATGCTGTTAACGCTGTCTACCTGTTCACAGAAAAGCCTCCAGGAGTTACGTTTCGCCGATCTAATGATTTTATTGTATTCTTTGAGTCTTCTGTGGTAGTCGTCCCAATATACTGATTGTTTTTTACGTCAAGCTCTGTTGTAAAGTCTGCGGACATCTTTGCCAATCGATCGAATTTGTCCTGCCATCCAGGGTTTCTCATAGGCAGATTTCTTTCTCGAAGTGGGCAACTATCTTCGAATGATTGTACAAGAGCCTCGGTAATCCTCTTCACATTGATATCAATGTCTTCTGTACAGACTTTGTCGAGGCCGTATGACCAATGCTAAATTTTCCTGTGCAATGTGCTTCTTTAGGCCAAGACGAATTGATTAAGCCCATAATCTTGAAAATCGTACGATCCTTTATCGTGCTATAAAGTTTTATTGGCAGTTTCGCGCCCCCTTGACCAATTCTGTCACTTCTATATCATTTCACCAATAGTGTCACTTTCGGAGCCTCTATGAACCCTTCAAACCCAAAATCTTCTAAATCCAACGATGCATTTTCGAGATATCAGATTGTGCTGACCGCGCGAAGCCCCTTTGACCAATCGTAAATGTTCCTCCGCAGTGCTCTTTCTTAGGCCAATACGAATTCATTAAGCCAAAATTTTGAAAATCAAGCAATACGTTCCCGAGCTATAAGGCTGTGTCGCGCCCGTTTGCCCAATGCTAATTTTTCCTGTGCAATTTGCTTCTTTAGGCCAATACGAATGGAATAAGTCCAAAATGTCACTTCTGGCCACTACGAACTCATAAAGCCCAAAATCATGAAAATCGAACGATCCGTTTTCGAGTGATGTGTGTTCAAACGTACGGCATTGTGTTATATATATATATATATATATATATATATATATATCGATTGATTTGAGTAATTAAGTAAATTGTATTTGAATATTTCGGAGTAGTAAATTCTTTTCGAGTAGAAAGCAGCTGCTTTTTGTTTATAAATAGACCAAAAGGCCTTTAATTACAAGTTTGAATAAATAAATGAAATGAAATGAAACCCACAACATAAGAAATGCAATTGTACAACATTCACTAGAGATATGTAAACAATCAACAAGTGTTAACAATTATTCGTTATTTGAATACCTTTTTGTATGTATTATCCGAACTCGTCATTTATTTGATCTTTAGTTGTTGTTCTTCAATTATTGGACAAGTGAGCATACATTTTTGTTAGTTAATACGGTTGTTTTTAAAATAAACAATAAAATAATTAATATATTCGACTACTCTTACAATGGATAATCGTATTAATGCATCATTAAGTCCCGATTTACACTGGCTGAATGTTCAGCAGATTATCGGCGTCTTGTAGGAGAGAGAGGCTGTCGTCAAGAGGGGGGAAAAAACTCTCCCTGAACGTGTTGAGTTATTCGTGCAAGTTCAAAAGAGAATTTGATGATAAGCTGCTGAAAAAACTTGCCTAGTGTAAATTCGGACTAAGAGAGAAAATGGTATGTGAAAAAAATGGTATTGCCAGCTTTATATTAGGCATGTTTTCGTTACAAGCTAGCGATTTTAGTTTAGCACTTTGCAACGAAAACAACTGACTTCCACTAACTGACTCATAAGCAGTAGTGGCGGAATTCCACTATCTGGTAGCAATGGTGTCATGAGTTGCGAAGAAAGAACAGTATGAAACAGACAAAATATTTGTGAAATGTATTCATAAAACATAAATTTACTATTCTATGTTCAATTGTTTCATTCTTTTTGCAAATATTAAAATAATTTCTCATTTTTGTTCCTCTTCTTCCCGTTAATTCACAATCTCTCCAAAAATGAGATGCCATACTGCGAAATATAGGATGCCCAATCTGGCAACACCATACTTGATTAAAACAGGAAAACAAGCACCAAACTTTATCGGGAACTAATAATGCTTTAAAGTGCTTAGCTCCCCATACAAATTAAGCACCTATGGTGTAACGAAAACACGCCTATTGTCGAAGTCATTAAAATGTTTATTAAGCTATGTATAGACGATTGCCAGATCGGACAATTTTGTCAGAACAATGCAACCATGTGAACGTACAACGGTGTGAACATATGTTTTGTCTTGCAACGTTGGCAGAAAAGACATTGTGAGATAATTTTCAGAGTGTTATATGTGCAAAGTTTAGGCATGTGACAACGACGCCATTGTCAGAAAAACATTTTATTGGCAACACTGTCTATAAAATATTTTTATTGACAATCTCGCATATAAATATTACAAAATATATTGTAAATATATGGTACAAGCTGACCCGGCAAATTTCGTTTTGCCCAAAATATATTTTTGGTTGCATTCATTTTAAGCATTCACGATTCCACCAAGATTTTTTTGACCCAAAATTAGCTATTGTTAACGGATATTTATAAGAAAGCTGATTCGGCAGACTTCGTACTGTCCAATATTTGTTGAAAATAGAATTAAATCAAGTATTAATTTTAATGAATAAAACAAGTAAGAAAGTTTCAGTCGGGTAAACCGACTAAGGTATACCCTCACTTTGTGAGTAATGTAATATATAACATTACACCAATAAATCTGTCATTTTGTGTGGGAGGTACAAAAAGGGGCGGGGTGATAACGCCCACTTTTTACAGGACTATAGGCACTATAACAGCATTACACTGTACAAAATTTCAAGTATTTGTATGCACTGGTATTAAAGTTACAAGCCGTTTACTTTTGGTACGAAACGGTCCATTTGTGTGGGATGTACCAAAAGGGGCTGTACAATAATGCCCATTTTTTACCGGACTATAGGCGCTACAAAAACATTATACTGTAGAAAATTTCAAGCATTTTTATGCACTTGTATTAACGTTATAAGCAGTTAAATTTTGATGCAAAATGGTCCATTTGTGTGGGAGGTACCAAAAGGGGCATGCCAACTTCACTCATTTTTCTCGAGTTAATAGCGACTAATATACTAATATTATGTGCAGAATTTCAAAAGATTCGAATAAGTAGTATAGAAGTTATTAAAGAATCAATATTTCACTAAATTTTAACCCTTTGTGTGGGAGGTACCAGAAGGAGTAGACCAATATGGCCCATCTTCGAACTCATCCGGAGATAGATCAAAATATTACCACATACCAAATTTGAAGTCAATCGGTTAATCCTTTCGAGAGTTATCGTGCGCACCAGCCAGCAGACACACAGACAGACAGGCAGACAGACAGACAGACAGACGGACGGACATTGCTCATTCGACTTAAAATGACCCAAAACGGATTTCCTCCGAACATACTTAGGGTCTTAGATCACTCCTTCGATGTGTTACACTTTTTTCCGTAGCAAATGATATATACCCTCGTCACACTAAAGTGAGGGTATAAATACATAGTTTTAATGAAATCTAAAAAAAGTAATGAGTAATTATTGAATTTAATTTAATGCTGACAGATATACAACATTTTTGGTTTATGTTCTGGAACGTACATGAAGAGTGAGGATGGTTAGCCAACTCGAAAACACGCCACATACTGCTGGCCGTGTGAAAAGCATGACATTTCCAGATTTATCCCACACACTTCCAGCGATTGTTCTTCTGACTTGCGATTGTCCTTCTGACTTGTTTGTGTAAGTTTCACTGGAAACTGAAGACGTTTGCACTTGAATGATAAATCGCTTGAAGTCAAAGGAATTAGCATAATTAGGCATTCTTCCTCCTTGAATGGTCCATTCAAAATCCTTTCCACCTTCAAATTGTTCATTAGCTTCGTCACAATCAATCGTGTTCCATTGAACAGTTTCGGGCATGAAGATTTCGTAGCATAATGACTATGCTGGCAAATCCAAAGAGTTTATGAATTCAGCGGGACAATTCATTTTCATTTTCAACAGTATCGATTAATTTTTATGAATGCAATTCTCCCGGAATCGTCCAAATCAATTTATTCACATCAGAATTTAATTTCATGAATTTTCAAATAACGGGTGGGATCGATATTAAACCATTGAGAGTATTTGTCCATTTCCGATTCTCATCAGTTCTTTCGAAAAACTTCTGCTCTTCTTCTCAATCGTTGTTGCTCATTGTGAAGTTCAGTAATGGCTTCTTGATGTCGTGCCCGAGCTGATTCTCGTTCAATAGCACGTACCCTCTTTCGTGTGATTTTACGCAACATTTCGGATTAGCGTTGCATTCTGAGAACTCCGCCCAATGTTACCCATGACCTCTTCGCAAACGTATAATTCACAGATTCACAACGATATAAGTATACGTATGTATGCATTTCGTAAATGAAAACTATTTCATTCGAAAAACTGATCAAATTATCACTTGAGAAAGAAAATATGCTAAGTTATTAAATGAATAATAGCTTAAATAAATCATGAATCTAATAACGTGATGTTTAATGGTGATTTCGTTTCTGAAAAATAATGTCACCACATCATGTTGCGACATTTTAAAAATTCCCCCTGCACCCTCTGCTAATTTTGCATGCGGACAATCAAACAAAAAACGTGCGGTGAGTAAAACCCATACCTACATTATTGCGTACCGATTTGGTAGTGCATTTAGAATGTACGCTTTCACTTAGGTTTGGTTCTGAAGTATGCTTTTGTGAAAATTGTGATATTTTCGCATTTGCGGAGTGTAATAATTTTAAAAAACGAAATCAAAACCCGTTCATACGGCTGCACCATTTTTACAAACGAAAAATGCGGTTTCAGTGTAAAATGAAGAAACATTTTTAAATTTTTTTGCTCAAACGAAATCACCGTAACAATATGTATCGTAACAATATGTATGCAAATTTTCAGATTATTACTTCTAATAGGAGGTCTCAGTGGCCAAGAGGGTAAATTATTATACCGTACACCACACTGTGGTACAGGGTATTATGACTTTGTGAATTTGTTTGTAACACCCAAGAGGAGATGAGATAGACCCATTGACTTGTAATCACTTTCAGAGTCGATTTAGCTATGTCCGTCTGTCTGTCTGTAGATGTATTCTTGTAATGAAAGTGCATGTCGCTATTATGGTCCGATCTCAACGAAACTTTGCTCATATCTTCGAAACTTTGCACCTATATTCGAAACTTTGCGCATATATTCAGCGACCAAGTGGTCAAAAATCACTTGGCAATCTGTATGTATGCAAATCAGTTTGTAGGCTCATAGTTCTTAAACGAATTTTTTCAGTACTGAAAGTGCGACAATTGCTTTGGTCACTGCAGTTTAACCTCAGGTTGGACATTGAAAAGATATTTTCGCATCCCTTTTAAGTTATGTAAGTAATTTACATTTTTAGATTATTAGCTCTTAAATAACTATTAAATCCCTTGAAATAATGAAAAAGATGAAGGTACTACTACACTGACCAAAGTCAGCGAATTCAAAATTATTTTTCGCTTTTATATTTGTCGTGTATAGCACTTCATATTTACAATGTTTTCGCTTTTGATCTTTTAAGATTCTTCCGAAAGGCCAAACACAACACTCAATTTTGTGATAGCGCTAGAACTGACCACAGGGCAAAAAATTACTACGTGAAAATTCTGTTGTTTATACAGTGCTCTGGTCTATGCTTACGCAAAATTTTAGCTTTCTCGATCTTACAGGAGCCTCAGCGGTCAGGTGGACAGCGCCTCCTGTTGAGAATTTTGCGAAGTTTATTTTTCCTAAATAATGGCAATAACGAATAATTCCGCAGAAGGATGTTTCTAATTTGGTCCAGTAGTTTTCATGTTTTACGCAGTCGAACAAACCACGATTTATTTATATATATATAGATTAAGAGGTCAAACTATTATGAACTGACTATGAAATACTCAAAATGGAACCTTGATTGACCAAAAAGATATAGCAATTTTATGGAGTCAATATTATAATTGTTCTTGTAAGTTTTTATATAGAATTTTAGATTAATCTGCTGGAATAGTGTAACTTCAAAAAAACGGCTTGACCGATTGAACTACAATGAATTTTGAAAAACTAAAAACTAAAAACTACAAAAAATTCCCGTACCCTAGTAGAATTATTTTGCTAAATTTTGGGAAAATTTAAAGGGGTAATTTTTTGTGTTGGTCGAACTTCTGTGGTATTACCCTATACGCTGTTTAGGTGTAATCAAATTCAGAAGGTTACAGTTTCATCGCAAAAACACTCACGAATGTACTTTTTTGTTCTAGTCGTAATAATAAGTCGCTGCTTAATAAGTCCCAAAGTCTGCGTTTAATTCTGCCTATAGTTCAACAATTATGGGTATCCTCAATCAAGGGAAGCGGAATGAATATATACGGGCAAAAGTAAAAATGATTTAAACCTGGTGAATCGGAGTTTTGATTTTCGATATTTCCGCAGTCGTTCAGAGTTATGAGTGTAAATTAACATATCCTCATAAACAGTGTTACCATAAACGTTTTTCGGAATAGAGGACTTTTGTGCCAGAAAGACATTTACAAAGAGAATTTAGAATTTTCGGAGGACATTGAAAAATTTCAGCAATTGGAAAGGGTAAGCATTTTACTATGATCAACAATAAAACTAATAACCCGTCAGGAAGTCTAAAATTTGGCAGAGGTGTCTATGTGATACTGTACACCATCTTATCGAAGCAGAATGAGAAGAAATATTGTCTAGTTTTATATGTATATGTTATTTTTCTGATGATAACGATTTGTCAAACAATTTGTATTTTATAGCGCTTATATGCCAAATCGGAGGTACTGGTTTTAAGTTGGCGCTAGATGTAGTATTTGTTTTATACGTCATATTTTTTTGTACTTTCATTGTACCAAGCCGTTACATAGAGGACGCATAACATATATTATGCCGTTGTAATTGATAAGTTTTGTTGTTGTTGTAATAGATTGACCTTTCATCAAAATAATAGTAGTGTGTGCTATTTAACTGTAAAATTTATTGCCGGCACAATTTTGCAAAAATGTCCATATTGATCTACTGCCGGGTTCTCCATTAAGGACATAACATTAACTTTGCCAGAGCCCAATCGGAGAAGTTTCGGCGTTTCAAACGATCAAGTGGCTTTAGTTCTTGATGATGGCCAAGATCTTTTCGAAAAATACGCCACAGTGCGGTTTGAGAGATGCCCAGTCCCTGAGAACGATCAAGTGGCTTTAGTTCTTGATGATGGCCAAGATCTTTTCGAAAAATACGCCACAGTGCGGTTTGAGAGATGCCCAGTCCCTGAGAACGAGGAATCGACTGATTTGGCTCATTTTGAACAGATGATATACACTTACGGCTGCTATATTCTCATCGCTTCGAGTTTAATCGCTTAATTCGCTTAAAAGTTTAATGCGTTGACTTCTAAAATAATATTATCATCTTCGTCAAAAATATCATAAAAAAATACCGCATACATATATCTTTGTTTAAAGTATACTTGATATATTACTCTTAAAAATATTGGCAATGTTAAGATTTTTAAGCCGTATTGAACTTATAATAGGATCAGAATTTTTTTGTAAGGTACGTCATTAAACCTTTGTTTGTGTTGTTTGGAAAATTTTTTTCCTGGTATGGAACACGCGAGCTTCTCGGATAATTTTGTGACTGGCTTCCTCAGATAAATAACCTTAAATTAAATAAATGTTTCCGGAAATAAAATTGTTAATATTTATATACCTACTGGCAAATTAAATTAAATAATGACATCGTAACCATTAATTTGTACTTTATGTACACTACTAACATTTAATATCATTGGAAGCGCGCCAAATTATTATCCTTGTTGCTATTAGAAACTCCTTAAATGCATTACTGTTAATTTTTTGTCGCGAGAAAATTTTAGACCTAAAGCAAAAGTACTTTTTCGTAATTTTGTGGACGAATAATTGAAACTTTTATATTTTATTTTTAAAGAGCATATAGCATTAACAATTTTTTGCGAAAAAATTTAGATCTTTAAGATTTTTTCCGATGACATAAATGGAATTTTATAAAAATTTTCTCAAATATATTTTATAAGTATGATTTTTTGTATATTTAAGAATTATGTCAACTACCAGGCTCTAAAAAAGTTATGGGTTTTTTTCTACAAGTTAAAGCAGATGGTTTTTGGAATACTACCTAAAAATATTTTTAGACCTAAAGCAAAATTACTTTTTCAAAATTTTGCGCGCGAAAATCATAATTTAATTTATGTTTTTGTTTAGTTTTAATTTCAAATCAAGTCCAGCGTATCTCTCCTTCTAAGGCGGGTATGACCTTCAACATTTAGTAGTTCTCGAGCCAGGATGTTTGGATGATTCAATAGTTTTCCCACGTAACACCGCACA
The DNA here is from genome assembly GCA_963930755.1 of Eudasyphora cyanicolor. Taxonomy (NCBI): domain Eukaryota; kingdom Metazoa; phylum Arthropoda; class Insecta; order Diptera; family Muscidae; genus Eudasyphora; species Eudasyphora cyanicolor. The sequence continues at coordinate 102,793,812 of OZ005737.1, forward strand.
GTGGGAGGAATTCCAAAAAAGGAAATAATTCTGCCGTTTCCTAACCACACAACTGACCAAACATGGCATGTTTGTAGAAGAGGTATTAGAGAAGTTAAGTTTTGAGTTTGGACCCCCTGTGGTGCACAGGGGCATAGCTGCAGGGTCTCAAAGTTGGCAACCTCGGGTAAACAAAATGTTTAAGAGCGTGTAACATTCGTCTTTTTCGCCCGATTCTATTTTATTCTAGTAACTGATACGTCCGATATGTTTTCTAGTAAGCGAAGTCTACAAAAGGTTTTTTGCACCTTACAGTTATCTTGTATAGTTACCGGGATAACTGCATTTGAAAATTGATTTTTTATTTTTTTCTCAGTCTCTATGCTAGTATTTTGTAAATATCGAATAGAATGTGCACCGATTTTATCCGCTTAAACACGTCTATATTGGCAACAAATTGCAAATTTGGTTCGATATACCCTATAGGAGAAAAGTTATGGCCACTTGAAGTTATATTTTCCAAAAAAATCGATTTTTTGTAATTTTTTTAGGAAAAAAGTATATGTCGTATTTTAGAGTTTTAGAAGAAGTTAGTTTACCCTTTCTTGCCCGAAAACACTAACACATTTCTGGGAACATATATTTATTAACATCGAGGAGAATATCTCCTGCTTCCAATTTCAATGTCCGCGGTGTCCTGGTTTGTCTGTTATAGGGAGTTGAATATTTCATTCCTCAACATAAAAGAGAAGTAGCAGAGGTTTTCATTTGTATTTATATCTTCAAGATACGTAAAGCGGTCATGAAGATATGGCTAATATAACAAAAAGTAATTTTGAGAAAAATTCGTAAGATATGTAACTTTGGTGCTCTGTACCACAAAAACTACAATGAATTTTGAAAAACTAAAAACTAAAAACTACAAAAAATTCCCGTACCCTAGTAGAATTACTTTGCTAAATTTTGGGAAAATTTAAAGGGGTAATTTTTTGTGTTGGTCGAACTTCTGTGGTATTACCCTATACGCTGTTCAGGTGTAATCAAATTCAGAAGGTTACAGTTTCATCGCAAAAACACTCACGAATGTACTTTTTTGTTCTAGTCGTAATAATAAGTCGCTGCTTAATAAGTCCCAAAGTCTGCGTTTAATTCTGCCTATAGTTCAACAATTATGGGTATCCTCAATCAAGGGAAGCGGAATGAATATATACGGGCAAAAGTAAAAATGATTTAAACCTGGTGAATCGGAGTTTTGCTTTTCGATATTTCCGCAGTCGTTCAGAGTTATGAGTGTAAATTAACATATCCTCATAAACAGTGTTACCATAAACGTTTTTCGGAATAGAGGACTTTTGTGCCAGAAAGACATTTACAAAGAGAATTTAGAATTTTCGGAGGACATTGAAAAATTTCAGCAATTGGAAAGGGTAAGCATTTTACTATGATCAACAATAAAACTAATAACCCGTCAGGAAGTCTAAAATTTGGCAGAGGTGTCTATGTGATACTGTACACCATCTTATCGAAGCAGAATGAGAAGAAATATTGTCTAGTTTTATATGTATATGTTATTTTTCTGATGATAACGATTTGTCAAACAATTTGTATTTTATAGCGCTTATATGCCAAATCGGAGGTACTGGTTTTAAGTTGGCGCTAGATGTAGTATTTGTTTTATACGTCATATTTTTTTGTACTTTCATTGTACCAAGCCGTTACATAGAGGACGCATAACATATATTATGCCGTTGTAATTGATAAGTTTTGTTGTTGTTGTAATAGCTTGACCTTTTATCAAAATAATAGTAGTGTGTGCTATTTAACTGTAAAATTTATTGCCGGCACAATTTTGCAAAAATGTCCATATTGATCTACTGCCGGGTTCTCCATTAAGGACATAACATTAACTTTGCCAGAGCCCAATCGGAGAAGTTTCGGCGTTTCAAACGATCAAGTGGCTTTAGTTCTTGATGATGGCCAAGATCTTTTCGAAAAGTACGCCACAGTGCGGTTTGAGAGATGCCCAGTCCCTGAGAACGATCAAGTGGCTTTAGTTCTTGATGATGGCCAAGATCTTTTCGAAAAATACGCCACAGTGCGGTTTGAGAGATGCCCAGTCCCTGAGAACGAGGAATCGACTGATTTGGCTCATTTTGAACAGATGATACACTTACGGCTGCTATATTTTCATCGCTTCGAGTTTAATCGCTTAATTCGCTTAAAAGTTTAATGCGTTGACTTCTAAAATAATATTATCATCTTCGTCAAAAATATCATAAAAAAATACCGCATACATATATCTTTGTTTAAAGTATACTTGATATATTACTCTTAAAAATATTGGCAATGTTAAGATTTTTAAGCCGTATTGAACTTATAATAGGATCAGAATTTTTTTGTAAGGTACGTCATTAAACCTTTGTTTGTGTTGTTTGGAAAATTTTTTTCCTGGTATGGAACACGCGAGCTTCTCGGATAATTTTGTGACTGGCTTCCTCAGATAAATAACCTTAAATTAAATAAATGTTTCCGGAAATAAAATTGTTAATATTTATATACCTACTGGCAAATTAAATTAAATAATGACATCGTAACCATTAATTTGTACTTTATGTACACTACTAACATTTAATATCATTGGAAGCGCGCCAAATTATTATCCTTGTTGCTATTAGAAACTCCTTAAATGCATTACTGTTAATTTTTTGTCGCGAGAAAATTTTAGACCTAAAGCAAAAGTACTTTTTCGTAATTTTGTGAACGAATAATTGAAACTTTTATATTTTACTAGCGGACCCGGCGAACTTCGCCTCGCCCCAATTTAACGCCTTCAGATAAACTCCAGAGTGATAATAAAACACAGATAGTTAAAATTTTAATGCGATTTGTTTAAAAGGAATCGAAATCAGTAGAGATAAATCGAATCAGATGATAAACAACAAACAACGAAGACAGAAGACAGGCAACGTACAGATGACCGTGCGAAAAACAGGGAAATTCGAGATTAATTCCACAGACTTCCTACGATTGGTTTTGAGATTTATTGATTGTCATCGAAAAAGCCAATCGTACAGGGAACTGAATCCGCTTGAATTGGAATGAAAGATCAGTTGGAATAATCGGAATTCGTGGGATAAGGACTTCCTCTCCTTTGAATTTTCCCTTGATGATCGTCGCCTGAATCACATTGTCCATCAGTTTCATAATGGACAACCGCGAACTATGCACAATTTCGGATGATTCAGATTCCGCAACATGATTATGATCGATTCCACCTTCAGCTGTAAATTATGCGGCGGAGCTCCTGGCACATCAAGCGAGTTCGATTTTACTTTGAATAATAAAATTCATGCTATCGACGTCCTTATTCTTCGCTGCTAATATTGCCCATTCACTAATCTAATCGAGATTTGGAAACACTTTGGTGATGAGTTCCTCGTTCGACGATGTGAACTCGCAAAAATTTGCCGGGAACAATATCAATGCAGTGGAAACATCAATAGTAATTTGGCCATTGCCAAGCGCCAACAGTTGTTTCGAGAATTCAAGAGCCGATGAGTCGTTCTGCAACGCGACTCTCATGTTCGTGGTCAATTTCAACTTCTTCAAAAATTTGCCGGGAACAATATCAATGCAGTGGAAACATCAATAGTAGTTTGGCCATTGCCAAGCGCCAACAGTTGTTTCGAGAATTCAAGAGCCGATGAGTCGTTCTGCAACGCGACTCTCATGTTCGTGGTCAATTTCAACTTCTTGACATAACTTCTTGACATGCAGCCACAAAGACCACTATTTCAGGCATGCATTAATTTCATCGGCAGTAGATTTCGGGATGACGGGAAGCGTTTGACGAAAATCTCCGGAGAGCAATATCAGACTCACCAAATTGTCTCAAATCACGTCGTAAATCCTTCATCGTTCGGTCAATTGCCTCCAGAGCTCGTTTATGCGCCATCGTGCATTCATCCGAAATTATGATTTTGCAATGCCCGCAATCCAATAAGATAACCTTACCTCTTATACTCAAACTTATTATCTGAAAAAATGTTCGAATTGATAAATATCGTGAATTTTAATTGATCGTAATGCTTGTACCGTTTGCCGATGTGATACGCGAAATCAGTGTAACAATACGCAAAACTCGAATGAATTGCACCAAGAAAAATAGCACATACTCGTACATATGTTTAATAGAAAACTTTTTTGTTTAATAGAAAATTAATAAAAAAATTTGGATTGAAAAAGAGAGCAGTAGATAGGAACAGTAGGAATCTCGCAAGAAATAGCAATTTTCGATTTTCCCAATTTTCCGACTTTTCCGGAGGGTTTTCCCAAAATTTTCTTTCGTAACAACCTTCTCCAGGCAAATACGAACAACTGAAAAAAAAAATTGAGCCAAATCGCTCCAGCCGTTCTGACGTGATGCCATTACACAGATGGACCGTTTCATTTTTATATATATAGATTTTTAAAGAGCATATAGCATTAACAATTTTTTGCGAAAAAATTTAGATCTTTACGATTTTTTCCGATGACATAAATGGAATTTTATAAAAATTTTCTCAAATATATTTTATAAGTATGATTTTTTGTATATTTAAGAATTATGTCAACTACCAGGCTCTAAAAAAGTTATGGGTTTGTTCTCCAAGTTAAAGCAGATGGTTTTTGGAATACTACCTAAAAATATTTTTAGACCTAAAGCAAAATTACTTTTTCAAAATTTTGCGCGCGAAAATCATAATTTAATTTATGTTTTTGTTTAGTTTTAATTTAAAATCAAGTCCAGCGTATCTCTCTTTCTAAGGCGGGTATGACCTTCAACATTTAGTAGTTCTCGAGCCAGGATGTTTGGATGATTCAATAGTTTTCCCACGTAACACCGCACAGTGGGAGGAATTCCAAAAAAAGGAAATAATTCTGCCGTTTCCTAACCACACAACTGACCAAAAATGGCATGTTTGTAGAAGAGGTATTAGAGAAGTTAAGTTTTGAGTTTGGACCCCCTGTGGTGCACAGGGGCATAGCTGCAGGGTCTCAAAGTTGGCAACCTCGGGTAAACAAAATTTTTAAGAGCGTGTAACATTCGTCTTTTTCGTCCGATTCTATTTTATTCTAGTAACTGATACGTCCGATATGTTTTCTAGTACGCGAGGTCTACGAAAGGTTTTTTGCACCTTACAGTTATCTTGTATAGTTACCGGGATAACTGCATTTGAAAATTGATTTTTTATTTTTTTCTCAGTCTCTATGCTAGTATTTTGTAAATATCGAATTGAATGTGCACCGATTTTATCCGCTTAAACACGTCTATATTGGCAACAAATTGCAAATTTGGTTCGATATACCCTATAGGAGAAAAGTTATGGCCACTTGAAGTTATATTTTCCAAAAAAATCGATTTTTTGTAATTTTTTTAGGAAAAAAGTATATGTCGTATTTTAGAGTTTTAGAAGAAGTTAGTTTACCCTTTCTTGCCCGAAAACACTAACACATTTCTGGGAACATATATTTATTAACATCGATGCTTCCAATTTCCAATTTCAATGTCCGCGGTGTCCTGGTTTGTCTGTTATAGGGAGTTGAATATTGGCAACAAGCATAGCGAAAAGGACGCAAGAAGCAAATTTTGTATAAAAATTCCGTATTACATGTTACTTTAGACTGTTTTAATAACTACTTTTAATATAATTTTTCTATTTTTATGCGTATACTGAAAAAAAAATCAATTTTCGTCCAACATTTTTTCCAAAACTGGTATACAATAAAGAATTGGCTGCAGCTGAATTCTCGTAGCTCCTGTGTTGCTGAAATTTTTTAAAAAGTCGTAAATCATCGTAAGTGTGATAACACAGGTATACCCACATTTTGGTGCCGGTACTTTTTCCCGTTTTCATGTTATGGGTTAGGGTGTTGCAAACCTGACACCACTTAGAAATACCCAAAATAATTGTGAAAAGAAAAAAGTAAAACATTTTTTGTGTGTATTTTTTGTCGTGTATTCACCACATATATAAAAAAAAAATTGCTCGGGATAATTTACACAGATTCTGTGGCTAAACGACATTAGTAATAAGAAGAAGAGATTATTTTACAGCAATTCCCTATCATAAATATAAAACAAGATAATAAAATGAACACTACCTGTAACAGAGAATAAAATTATGTAAACACACGTTTGTGACTTGTATATCAGAAAAGCATATGCACTTTTTAAATTGGATATTTCTGCAACTCAAAAACTAGAGCTGCTAGGGAAAAATTGTATTCAGTTTTGAAATCCGCGTTAAAAGTTCAAATAAAATCAGCTGCAAAACTCAGGGCACCAAAAAAATATTTTTTTTTGTAATACAACAATCACATTTTCAAAAAATTTCATAATATGATTTTGTTGAGAAACTACACAATGTTGCCTATAGGCAAAGAAGGAAAGTGTCAAAAATATTCACGAGTATTGTTATCAAGCTTCTCCAATTTACACCATTTTTTACACAAATTTCAAAAGTAAGCTTTCGGTATATTTATATGTGGTAAGGTGTTGTAAGTTGAAATGCAAACGGAATCTGAAACCCGGCTTTAAGTATAGTAGATATTGGGGAAAATCCAAAAAGTCTCATTTTTGGGGATTTTCAAAATTATTTTGGGAATTGTGGGATTAACTTTTGGAAATATAATGATCCGCGAATTACATGCGATTTGTGATGTCAAGACCTACAAACTACAAATATTTCATTAAAATAAGTCCATTTTTAAAAATTGTATGACGTTTTTATAACCTACACCACACTGTGGTAATGGGTATTATGACATAGTGAATTTTTTTGTAAGGCCCAAAAAGAGAAGAAATAGAACCATAGTTTATTATACCGTTCGACATAGAATCACTTTTTTAGTCGATTTAGCCATGTCCGTCTATCAGTCTGTCTGTCCATATATTCTTGTGATCAAAGTGCAGGTCGTAATTATGGTCCGATTGTGATGAAATTTAGGGCTATGCGAATAATCGCCCCAGGGAAAATCGCCCATAAGTAAAAAATGAACAATCGCCCAAAAATTTTGACAAAATAATTTCGTCGTTGGTTCATTCGTGTTTGGGCAATTTTAAACATTTTAATTTATGGGTATTTATTCATTGTGAATAAACATCCAATTGTTAAAAAATGTAAAAAGACACAAACAAGTTTTTGAGCGATTATTCATTTTTTCAAATGAATGAGGAATATATGTCTACAAGTTTTATATTTAGGAGGAGAGTTTACGCTTCTTGCCACCAACTGTATCACCATTTTCGATAAGCATTTAAAAGTTTCTACTTTTTAGAAATTATTTTTTTTGGAGTGCCTTAACAAACTTGAAAAATTTTCCATTCTTTGTAATCATTCGTCCTAGAACTCCATTATATGCTTTTACATCCAAAGTAGTTCTTGTGACTTTTTTGAAAACGGAAAAGCCAATTGGTCCAACCTGTATGAAAACAGTAATTATCATATCATTTATAATTTCGAAATGGTGGCATAATTCCTAAAAAAATATGAATATTGAAATTGATATGAAACCAGTAAGGAAAGACAGAAAGTCGGGCGGGGCCGACTATATAATACCCTACACCTCCATAACAAAGCGATAAGGGTCATTGCGATAATAATTTGTAATAAATGGTAAATGGGTAGGAACATATTATCTAATTCTGAAACGATAATCGCTAAATTAAGCAATATTCGTTCCTAAATTGAGACATCTTTCTGGAAAATTGTAATTATCGAAAGTAAAGTACAACTTCTATAGCGCTTTGAAACCAAATCAGGAGGAACATATGTATGGAGGTTATATCTAAATCTGAACCGATTTTCTCCGAATTTAACAGTGTGCATTCATATAATAAGAAACCTCTTTCTGCCGAATTTCATACTGATCGGATATAAAATAAATTTTTTACAGCGCTTACATGTCAAATCGGGGCTAACATATACATGGGGGCTATATCTAAATCTGAACCGATTTTAACCAAATTCAATAGGGATCGTCCTTGGGCCAAAAAAAAAAAAATATGTGTAATGTTTCGGACATAGCTAAATCAACTCAGAAAATGATTCTGAGTCGATCGGTATAATATTTCGGTCTATTTCGGCTCCTGTTGGGTGTTACAAACAAATGCACAAAGTTAAAATACCCTGTACCACAGTGTGGTACCCTGTGTAGGGTATAATTAAAAAAATATTTTGCATATAGACAGAAACGCAAATACGGTATAAAATTCTTAAAAATGTATATATTTCGATGAATTTTTTTTAAAGTTCTTTATTTTGATATTAGAAATAATAATCAAACGCAACATGTGGAAATTTCTAATGAAAAATCCCTCAATTCCCAAAAAATACATCAAAAATCCCCAAAAATAGGATTTTTACTTTTACTCCTATATCTTCGATATGAAAAGCCGCGCTCGGGATTCCCTTTGCATTCGATTTTGTTACACCCTGATACAATTAAATAAAAAGAAAAATTTAACAATTTAGCTTTGCGATTGGAGAAAATCTATCAAACTTTTGAACTTTATGTAAAAAAAGGTCCAAATCGGAGAAGGGTGGCAACCACAGCAATTAAAATGTTGGCTTCGGATTTTCTCTAACATATTCTGTGAAACGTCTCCTTTAAAATGAGTATAAATTTGATATACTTTGTGTAACTACCTTTTTCTACACGACCTAAATACGAATTGGACTTTTTTCGCCAAAAAATCTCCAAAAATTAATTCTTTCAAAAATTTAATAACTATCTTATTTCTTCACATATCTTATCAATTCTTTTTTCATGATATTGTAAAGTTTATTTGCAATCCATAAAAAAACACGCGAACAAAATCGGTAAACTTTTGACTGAGATATTGGCTAAATTCCAAGGCAAAGTCGGCGAATAAATGAAAAATTCAAATTTAAAATCCACATATCTCGGAAACTATTCAAGATATCTTCAACCTATAAAATGTTTATTGTAGGTCTGGTCTAGGAGTATCCACAGGAAACCCACTAAAACCGGACACTCCATTCAAAAGTTAGAAGCCGATGAAAATTTTGTATACCCGAGGTGGTCAACTTTAGGGCCCTGTAGCTCCGCCCCTGTATGAGATAGGGGGCCAAGTTCCGAACTTAAACTCTCTAACACCTCTTGTATACACACCTAAAAATGCATCGCCATATAATAAGTGGTTTTGAAATGGCAGAATTATGTCCATTTTTTTTCATTTTAGCCCACTGTGCAGCGCTTGAATTTCAAATCGGGGGTAACATATATATGGGGGCTATATCTAAATCTGAACCGATTATCTCCAAATTTGGCAGTATTCCTTCATGTAATAAGAAGCCCAACCTTTTTTTCCATAACAAAGATAAACAATTAAAAAATTGCGTTTATTGTGTAGGTAATGGAAGTTAGTTCCTTAGTTTTTTATTCGAATTTTATTCCTAAATATAAATGTGTACTTTAGTACGAGATCAGTAAAACTTTTTATAATAAAATACGTAAGAGTTAAAAATGTAATCTTCGATTTTTTGAAAGAAATATATCAATTATTTCATCGATTTTGACTTCATCTTTGTATATAGACATCAAAGCCAGATAAGATAGCCTTTCTCCTTCCATTCTGTTCCGAGGATAAGTTTTTATTCTTCTTAACGTCGAGAAACTTCGCTCAGCAGATGCCGTTGTCACAGGAATTGTGGCCAGTATCTGCAAACGGGTAAAAACGCTTGGGAACTTGTCCTCATCACAAACTGAAATAGCGTCTAATGCATTTGATGGCTTATCATTCTTCTGCTTCCAATAATCAATCCATATACTTATTTCAGCTAAAACAGATTCTGCTGAATTTTTTAAATCGTTTTTGTAAAAAAGTGTAACTTCTTCGAAATCTTCCTTTATTCGATTTACAACTCGTATCGGAACGATATTAAACAGACTTGCAATTATAGCTTCATGTTCGGAAAATCTATTATTTAAATGTGATATTACTTCGTCCAGATATGGTATGAACACTGTTGTCCTAAAATAAGCCTTGGCATCTGAACCAGGAATATTAGCCCTATACTTTTGAGTGCCTACTCTTCTAGGTAGTGCAGCTTCTATTCCAAGACTTCTTGCAAGTTGTGTAGATTCTTCAAACAGTTTATCAAACTCCGCGTCTGAATTTCTACGCATGTCACTTAATTTAGTCGTTGCCAATTTTATGATTTCGTAAGCCTTTATTATATCTAGGTTAATCGTTTGCAAATACCGTGATAAGTTCTGTGTAATGGCCAAAACCGTACTACTTATTACCACACCCAATATAAAGTCAAATTTACGTACACGGTTGTGCAAACTCATTTCATCACTGCAACCTACATGTTAAAAAGGTAGATAGATAAGAAATCATAAATGTAATTTTAACTTAATTTTCGCCATATCTGGTTATCATACATTTAAAGCCAACCAATAATTACACCGGTCGACAAAAACAACATTTTTTCTTGGGTTTCTGTTTTAATGCATAGATTTTGATTCTAGACGTCAAAAAACGTCAAAATCTCCAATCTTAGCTTTTAAAGTTTGTTTTTGTAAATTTTACATCGATAAGAAAGTTTTAAAGTTAAAACCCTACTAAATTAGCTATAACTTTTTAAATTATGCATCGATTTTCTTCGGAATGGGCTCGTTTAATTCATGACCGAACAGACTCATAAAAATATAACATTTGTTAATTTTTAGATTGTTTTATGGGAGTTTTATTTTACAAATATTCAAATTTTATCAAAAAATCATTTTTTGCAATATTTTGTAATACTCGTATATCGTCGAAACCGCTGAACGGATGGAAAATGGTTTTATATGAAGTTGAAGGCTACTTAATATTTAATTCTTTAAAACTTTCCTCAACCAAATCGGATAAATGGTTCTCGAGTTATGCCACTATATGTGGTTCAACCACTAATTTCTTTCCATATCACAGCTTATAAACAAAAGGCACATATTAAATATCACGACACAAATTCAGATTTTCAGGTTTGAGATACAATTGTGAAAAACTTATTAAATACGCATATTTTATCTCTGCATTTTTTGCAATTATCTATTTTTGAGTTTTTAAAACAATGCTGCAAATTTTGTTTAAATGTTTCATTCGTCAAACTCACTTTCTTGACAGCATCTGCAAACAAACAAATAGATATTTATCAGTATAAATAAAAATATAAAAAGTGTAAACCAATCTTACCGAAAACCGCATCATGTAGAGTATTATCAACTTAAAACAATTATTTTATTTAACAACTTTAAACCTCTTTGTTGCGCGATCAACTTTAAATTAACATCAATAATAGTGATACATACATATTTCTTGTTATTTATGTATTTTTTCCCAAAGCCGCTATAACTGAATTTTTTATTACTTTGCATTTTTTGTGCTTATTCACACGAACTAACTCTCCGCTTATATTGTAATCGGAGTTGTAATAAGTGGACGATATTTGTTTGATTACACACGTATAAAATTCTAAGTACTTAAATCGCTCGCTTAGAATGTCATAGTGATGTCATTGATTATAATCTAGGTACTTCGTTTCATTTACCGCTGGGCACATATTAAGGCATAACTAGAGAACCATTCATCCGAATTGGTTCAGGTAAGCTTTACAAACTTCAGAATTAAGTAGCCTTCAACTTCCATCCGTTCAGCGGTTTCGACGATATCTTACAAAGTATTGCAAAAAATCATATTTTTTTAAAAAATTTTAATAATTTTTAAATAAAAGCCTCATAAAAATATCTAGAAACGCATAATTATATTTTTGTGATTTTATCGTAAACTCTGAAAGGTTATGAATAAATTGAGACCTGTCCGAAGAAAATCGATGCATAATTTAAAAAGTTTTAGCGAGGAAACCATGCACTCTTCTTATTTTTAGTTGTTTTTACTTTTACTGTTACCATTTTTTACGCTTTTGTATTGTTTTTTTAACGATTTTGAAAATTGTAAAAAGTTTATGCCTATGTTTAAACAATTTCGGGGGGGCCCGGGGGCCCTCTGTATACGTCCCTGGTTGAGATCGGACCATAATTGCGACCTGTACTTTGATTACAAGAATACATCTTTGTACAGACAGACAGACGGACATAGCTAAATCGACTCAGAAAGTGATTACTAGTCGATCGGTATAATAAACAATAAACCTAACCTAAACCTATGGGTCTATCTCTTCTCCTTTTGGGTGTAACAAACAAATGCACAAAGTCATAATACCTTGTACCACAGTGTGGTGTAGGGTATAAAAAGTGGAACGGGAACAAATGTTTTTAAAAAATCGAATTTTTTTGTAAACATGTTTCCCTACCACTTGTATCTTATAATTTTCACTTCTCATAAGTTTGTAAATTGGAAAGAAAATAGCGCATTGGGGAAAAAATTTATTAAAAAAATCGCGCGATTTTTGTTTTCCATTGCTCTATATTCTTTCCAATTTGCAAACGATTTTGTTAATATTTTTTTAGGAATTATGCCACCATTTTGAAATTATAAATGATACGATAATTATTGTTTTCATACAGGTTGGACCAAGTGGCTTTTCCGTTTTCAAAAAAGTCACAAGAACTACTTCGGATGTAGAAGCATATAATGGAGTTCTAGGACGAATGATTGCAAAGAATGGAAATTTTTTTAAGTTCTTTTTTTAACTCCAAGCGGAAGAATTTCTAAAAAGGAGTAATTTTAAAATGCGTAGGTTTAGGTTAGGGTGGCAGCCGTATTTTTTTTACAAGCTCACATAGACCAGTTTAGGTCCCTAGTGTTACCACGGGCTGAAATGCCCCTCATCGAAACCAACCTGTTTGATATATAAATTTATCGATAGTACGAATATCAGTACTAGAAAGATCTGTTAGGCTGCCTAAAAAGGCCGACCCCAGTATGTCCAGTCGTCGTTTACTCAAAGCGGGACAGTCGCAAAGCAAGTGCTCAATGCTCTCCACTTCTTCCTCATCTCCACAGCTTCGGCAGAAGTCATTGGAGTCAATACCCAATCTTTTGGCGTGTTCGCCGATCAAGCAGTGTCCCGTCAGAACCTGTACTAACGTAGACAATCGTTTCCTCTCTAGTGCGAGAAGATATTTTGACCTTCTCAGGTCATACCTTGGCCAGATTTGTCTAGCTACCCTGCAGGTGCCGATTTCTGTCCATCTTTCGTTGGACTGCCTGATTGCCTCTTGCCTAAGCCAAAGCTTGCACGTGGATAGTGGCGCACCAATATATGCAAATTCTTCGAGAATTTGTAATGTCGTCCCTTTCCTAGCAAGTTCATCGGCTTTGCAGTTCCCCGGGATATCCCTATGCCCAGGCACCCATATGAGGTGTATATTAAACTGCTCAGCCATCTCGTTAAGAGATCTGCGGCAGTCGAGGGCTGTTTGTGAATTTAGGGATGTTGCCTCCAGAGAATTGATGGCAGCCTGGCTGTCCGAGTAAATGACAACGCCAGTGTTGGTTACTATGTTGCGACTCAGCCACTTGGCGACTTCCCATATTGCCATTATTTCGGCTTGATAGACACTGCAGTTATCTGGTAGTCTGTGAGCTATATCCAGACTAAGTTCTTCACAGTGTACTCCGAAGCCAACCTTTTCATCAAGCTTCGAACCATCCGTGTAAAAGTGGAGATGGTTTCTATTACCTGGTATTCTGCCGACCCATTCGTCTCTGGCGGGAATCATAGTGATGTAATTTCTCTCGAAGGTGTACACAGTTGGTATATAGTCCACTCGGTCGGTTACCATAGCACTACACTTTGATATCCTCATGTGACCATAGTTCTTGTACCTCCACAGTGATAGGCAGTTTAATCTTATTGCCGCTTTGGTTGCAACTTCTCTCGCCACAATATTAATCGGCAGTATATGGAGTAGGGCTTGTAGAGACTCGGTCGCTGTAGTCCTTAAGGCTCCGCTTATGCTCAGGCAGGCAGTTCTCTGAACCTTTGTTAGTAGGTTGGTAATGGTTAGTTTGTCAGTTGCCGTCCACCATACCACAATACCGTATAACAGTTTTGGACGAACTACTGCTATATATATCCAGTGGACGATTTTAGGAGAGAGTCCCCACCGCGACCCTACAGCCTTTTTGCAGGAATATAAGGCGACGTGGGTCTTCCTTACACGTTCCAATACGTTAAGTCTAAATAACATTTTCCTATCTAGAATTATTCCTAAAAATTTTGCAGTTTCAGAAAAGACTAGATATGTTCCATTTATCCGAGGTGGAGGGTCCACATGTGGGACATTATTCATCCTAGTAAAGAGAACCAATTCTGTCTTGTTGGGGTTAACGCCCAAACCGCTGCTTCTGGCCCATCTAACCAACTTGTTCAGAGCCACCTGTAGGATGTCTCTGAGGACGTTTACGAATTTGCCACTCACTGCGATTGCCACGTCGTCCGCATATGCCACGACCTTGCAGCCACAACGTTCTAGATCAAGCAGGATTTCATTCACCGCTAGGTTCCAAATTAGTGGAGACAGTACTCCTCCTTGCGGGGTCCCTCTGTTTACATACCTTGTTAGAGTTGTGGACCCTAGACATGCTGTTATGCGTCTTCTGGTGAGCAGACTTTGAATTAGTCTAATCAAACTATTGTTAACTTTTAGATGTGACAGTGCCGCAATTACCGCATCTGAGTGAATGTTGTTAAAAGCCCCTTCTATGTCAAGAAATGCCACCATGGTGAATTCCTTGAAATGCAGGGACGATTCGATAGTGCTCACAAGTTCGTGCAGGGCTGATTCTGTAGACTTGCCCTTATTGTAGGCATGTTGGTTCCCCGACAGGAGTTTTGTATCCAGGTTTTCCCTAATGAAATGATCTAAAAGTCTTTCCAGACCTTTCAATAGGAAGGAGGATAGGCTAATTGGTCTGCAGTCTTTTGGCCTAGTGTGTGATATCTTTCCCGCTTTAGGTATGAATACCACTTTGGTATCCCTCCACCGATTAGGGACGTATGAAAGCCTGATACAGCCTACATAAATTTTCTCCAGCCAGGGGATAATGTACTTTAACATTTTCTGCATTTCTGCTGGAGTGATGCCATCTGGTCCAGGTGACTTGAAGGGCTCAAAGCTGTTTATAGCCCAGCTTATTCTGGATCTCTCAGTCAAGAAGCTAGCGACGCTCGCAGTCCACTCGCACTCTTGTTGGTCCTGCTGATCCTCGGGTTCTGTTACAGAGTTGCCCGGGAAATGTGTGTCGAGCAGTACATTGAGCGACTGCTCGCTGTTTTTGGTCCAGTTATTTGCCTCATCCTGTAAATATCCCACTGTACAGGGTGAAGCAGATAATATCTTCCTCAGCCTAGCGGCGTCGCATTTGCGCCTTTCTAAGCAAGAGCGCATTTGCGCCTTTCTAAGCTCCTTCTTATAGATCTTGAGTTGCTCTTTATAGGCATCCCAATCATTAGCGACCCCAGTAGATTTAGCCTTATTGAATAGCTTGTTGCAGGTCTTTTTCATAGCCGTTAGCTCAGAAGTCCACCATTGGGGTTTAGTTTTACCCTTGTACCTTGTTTTCGGACAGGCTTCTTCAAGGGAACTATTGAATGATGTGGTGATATGATCGACCAGATTATCCAGACCGGCTTTGTCATTCGGTTCGTACAGAAGTTTAGAGTTGAGGACTTTCTTGAAATTCTTCTCATACAGGTGCCACTTTGTCTTCCTTACATTTCTGTGGACGGCAGGTTTAGGCGCTTTTTCCGCGAGTTTGAACTCAATATAATGGTGATCTGAGAATGAGTGGTCGTCCAGTACATTCCACCCAATAATTTTGTCTGACAGCCGGTCAGTTATGTCGAGTACCTCCTGTCTGTCTTTAATTGTGAAGGTCGGTTTATTACCTATGTTACAAATACTAAGGTTGATAGTTAGAATAAAGTCAAGAAGCGAATCACCCCTATTGTTTATATCCGTACTACCCCAGATAGTATGATGAGCGTTCGTGTCTGCGCCAATAATCAGCTCGATCTCGTCAGACGTTGCTTCTTCCACTACTTCCCTGAATAGAGCAGTCGGTACTACAGATTCATAAGGCAAGTAGCTGGAGACCACCCAATATATGCGATTACCGATCTCCAGGCTAGCAGCTGTTTGGTCTTTACCACTTAAATTAGTCAGGAGAAAGATACTTAGATCTTTCCTGGCCAAAATGCAGGTTCTTGGAGTGCCTTCACAGTTGGCCACAAGCAGTTTAAAGTTGGGTGTCCTAATACCGCACACCCTTCCTCCCACTACGTAGGGCTCCTGTATCAGGACGATGTCTACTGCGCCTGTGGACAGGCGCAGAAATAGAGCCGCTGAGGCTGCTTTAGCGTGATGGAGGTTAATCTGTAGAATTCTTACCATCATTGGTAATTGACAGATTAACATCCACCCCGACAAGGGTGTTATCGAACTCTTCGTCCGTATCGTCGAGAAGCATGTCCCCGCCAGATGCGTCAAAGAGTCCGGAGACTCCCCTCAGCCTCTCTGTGTCCGAAGTAGAGCTTTTGTCCTCAGAGAAGGACGTTACAGATCTTCTGTTAGAGTTGGAGTCACCAGAAATAATAGGCGTGGGTACCTCCGCACTTCCAGGAAGTGCCAGGGTGGACGACTCACCTTCTGCAGTGGGAGCTATATCCTGCTTGTATATCTTCAAGACTATAGTCTCGAAGCCATATTGTAGGGTTGCACTCGCACCTTGTATATGGGAGGTGGATTCAGCGTTTAGGATAAGATTGACCTGCCGCTTTTTACCATCCGCCTCACCCACCTTGCTGATTCTCCAATTATGGGCCGGCAGACCAGGATTGGAATCTTTTATTATTTCTAAGATGTCAGCCGGGTTGGAGGGCTCTTCTGTAACCCAGGTGATGGCTCTAGGGTGACTAGGGATGTTGTTTTTTTCGACAACATCCAACTGGGCACCCATCCACACCTCACCCGCTCGACTCAGAGCAGCCTTATACAGGTCTACTGATCTGGCATCACCGAAATATAAGAGCTTTACTCTCCCCTGATGCCATCCTGCATCGTTGCAGATTGGTGGTTTGCCCGGCATTTCTCTACGGACACCGAGGTAGTGAGCCATAATGGCTGATTGTACATGACTCCATTTGTCCTTGAGGATGGATCCATCCTCACTACTTCTGTCTATAACAGCCATCACTAGACTCTCCTTCGCCACTTCATTGAAGGGCTTGGTGAGTGTCCTGTTGATGGTGACATTAGGCTTCTTGCCTTTTTCGAAGGCAGGGGTTCATCAGGTGATCTGATTCGTTTTACTTTATTAGCCGTTAACACAGCTGAATTTGTGGCTCTTTCAGCCGACTCATTGGCCTTAGAAGCATCTATGACGCCTTTAGCCCAGGTAAGTGACTCTTTTTGTTTTTCGGTAAGAGCCGAAACCTCAACAGCCTCCAACTTCGTCAAAACTCTGAGCGCTACACGATGCTCATTGTGCTTCCGTTTTGACGGTCGGACATGACGTTTACCCCTCACCGCACCACCTGTTGTGAGTACTTGGGGGAGATTTTCACCATATTTGGTGCGGTCGGCTTTGGCCAAGACCAACGGACGGACAGTCGGACGATTGGGGAACCGCGCTCCATCGGAACACGAAGGCATCCCCGTCAAGAGAATTTATTTTTATTTTGTCTGTATTAGACCGTAATAGGTACTACGATGTAGGCCTTACAGACTTTGTACAGATTTTTGCTATTGCGTAATAGGTACTGGTAACTATCCGCTATGTGATAAACACGTCCGTTCACTGCGAATGATCAGCAACGAATCAAAAATGCGTATCGAAAGTGGTGGTGCAGTTGGTGGCAAGAAGCGCAAACTCTCCTTTACAGAAATATACTAAAGGCATCGGAGGTGCTAGAATCTGCATCGATTATTGCAATAAAATTCTAAGATCGAATGATATATTCAAAAAAACAGTATCTGTACAGATATGGAGCCATTTGAGGATATTTTTAAAGAATATCTCGACGAAGCATCTGATGTGGGAACAGAGGAATCTGAAAGGGGAAAAAATCTTCAACAGCGGTCTTTCTGGAATACCCATACTTGCATAATTTGTTTCAATTTACCTCCGGATATAGTTTAATTACCATGTAAACACCTAAAAATATGTAATTAATGTAACCTGAAAATACAGGCCCAAAGTATTTCTGATGGTACCAATAAGTATCAAGTTCGACCTGTCGCACCGAGGTACAGGATTCCATGCAAGTTTTTTCGAATATTCCACAATATTTTTGTCACTGAGAATTCTAAAATTAAACTGAATTTCTATTAGAAATAATAATAAATCATTCACTACATTTTTTCTTATTATTACTTGATTTTCTTCTTCTGAATAAAAGCCCTAAAACAAAAGTGGGCGATTGTTCATTCCAAATTTGGTCTAAAGTTCATGATCGTTTGGGCGATTTTTCATCACTAATTTTTAGTTTTTCTTGAAAATGAACAATCCCCAAATTATTTGACATTTTTCGTTTTGGGCGATTTTCTCTGGGGCGATTATTCGCATAGTCGAAATTTAGCACAGTGTTCTCTTTTTGGCCAAGGACGGTCCCTTTTGATCGATTCAGATTTAGATATATCCCCCATATATACAGGGTTTTCCAACAAGAGGTGTTATTTTGAATCACCCGGTATTTCGGTAGCTGTCACTTTTGAAGCTTTTATTCTTTGACATTTGACAAGTAGAAACTACGCCATTACTAAATGAATAATCGCCGATTAGAGTACTTATCGTCGGAGACTATAATAATATAGTTTGAAGGGGTGCAACCTTACTTTTGGACACTAGAAGATTGGAGAACACAACGAAATTGGATGTTTGGCACCGCACATAAACGCACGCGCAGTATGCTGACTTTAAATGACTTTGACTATTTGTATAGTGTCGGTTGGCATGAATTGCAGCCATCGTGGTATGGAAATTTGCTCAACAAGAGGAAGATCAGTAAGAAGATTATTCCATTTTTGTAACGATTCATCACTGATTACTTCATCCCACTGCAAGCCTTCTAACCAAAGCTGTTGCATTAACATTTTTCCTCTTATAATAACTGGGGATATCCATCCCGCTGGGTCAAAAAGTTGTGCAACCGCGGATAATATCTTACGTTTTGTAGTAATAGGATGTTGAAATGTTGGAGAAAACGAATAGCTGAATGTGTCCGTGGCTGCGTTCCACTTGATACCTAGGGTTTTGGTTGAACATGTTTCATTGAGATGGAGGAAATCGAGATCGTATAGATCTTCTGTGGGTACTTGTGCTAACACTTGAGGGTCATTTGCGGTTAATTTCTTGAGAGGGAACTCAGCTGATTTAAGTATGGAAATCAATTTCAGTTGGGTATTACACGTTTCCTCAATAGAAAAGCCACCTGAAAGGATGTCATCGACATATGTCTCCTTTCTTAAAATTGCAGAAATTTCCGGAGTTTGCATTTCGCAATCATTTGCCAACTGTAGGAGTGTGCGAATAGCTAAAAATGGAGCACAGTTCACTCCAAATGTTACTGTTTTCAGGTAATCTTTTATGGGACCTTGGGAAGTACTTTGGAAAAGTATTCGCTGAAAGGGTCTATCTTCAGGGTGGACTATCTGGCGGTACATTTTTTGAATATCACCGCCGAAAACATATTTATATTTTCTCCAATTTAAAATGACTGATGTTAGATCATTTTGAAGAGTTGGGGCAGTGCATAAAACATTATTAAGAGAGAAGTCAGATTTAGTTTTCCTGGAGGCGTTGAACACAATTCGAACCTTGGTCGTTTTGTGCTCCGGGCGTACCACGGCGTGATGTGGAAGGTAATACGAGTTATATTTGTCACCTAACCTCAGCTCGGAAGAAGAAGTTTCCTCCATATGGTCGAGATGTAAATATTCTTGAAGAACCGAGTTATAATCTTTGCTAAGCTCGTCATCCTTACACAACGATTTTTCCATTCTCGAATATTGGGCGAGAGCAATAAACCGAGAGGATCCCAAAAATATTGATTCTGGGAATTCCTTTTTGAATGGAAGTCTAACCATATATCGACCATCTTTCTGGCGTTCTGTAGTTGATTTGTAGTATTCTTCACAAAATGTATCTTCTATCGACATGGATGAAGTCTTTGGGATTTCTTCTTGCTCCCAAAATCTTCGTAAAACTGTCCTAAGAGCCATGTCATCACATGGTATAGCAGATGTTGTGAATGAATGGATTTTTGTTCGTATAGGACCACTTAACACCCGTCCGAATACTGTGTTATAAGCGGACGTTTCGCCGCATAGATCCTTCTTTATGCCTTCGACATTTATAAAGCGTTCCGAATCATTGCCAAGAATTAAATCAATTTGAGCTGATTTATTGAAAAATGGATCAGCTAATTGAAGATCTTTTAATTCGGAAATATTAGAGATATCGAATGAGGCTTCGGGTAAACGCTTGGTCAATTTAGGCAAAACAATTGCTTTGATGGAAAACCGTGAATCATATAGAGGAGAGTATACAACAAATTCACATTCCTTGTCTGCAATTTGTGTTTGGCCTCCAATACCCACAATTTCAAACTGGGATTTGTGGTAAGGGATCTGAAGACGAGATCTAACTTTCTCAGAGATAAAGGTTCTCTGGGATTCTGGATCTATGAGAGCTCTAACTGTAAATATATCCCCTCTGTTTTCAATTTTTACCAAGGCAGTTCTTAGTAAAATTGTTTCACAGTTTGATGAAAAATTTGCATGTATTTGAGCTTGAGAAGAAGTGGATGGTTTCTCATCCGCAGGTGTGAGTTTATTTTTTGGTTCAGATGCTTCAATTTTGGGATTAATATTTTCTAAATTTGGGGCATTACGTGGCTTCATGTGAAGCAAGCTGTGGTGGTTATTTTTGCAGTAAATGCATGTATGTTTGCTTTTGCAATGTGGTTTTGTATGAGACGAGGAGAGACAGTTGTTGCAGTATTTATTTTGAAAAACATAATCAATCCTTTCTTGGACTGTACATTTTCTAAACTTTGGACACATTCTTATATTATGTTCTCCTTTACAGAGCTTGCATAAAGAACTGATGTCATCCTGTGATAAATACGTTTGAATTTTACGATCGTTGGAGCTATGTGATGAAAAATTAGATTTCGTTGATCGTATAGTAGAAATCCTTTGTACCACCTCGTATCTCTTTGTCAAAAAATCGTCCATTTGTGACCATCTGGGCAAGTCACGATGAGATTTGAGGGATTACTCTCACATTAATAAGGTCTCATCAGGAAGCCTGGTGGAAACTAAATGAATGATAATTGGGTCCCAGTTGTTAGTGTCAACCTTTAATGCATTTAAAGTTGCTAGACAATCACTAACAGTACTCTGAATCTTTTGAATGGATTCACTGCTTTCAGCATGAGTCACTGGAATATTGAACAAAATATTTAATTGGTTATCCACCAGCACCCTCGTATTCTCGTAACGAGTTTTTAGAGCAGCACATGCTAAGTCAAAATTCTCATCGCATAAAGAGTATCTTTTGACAATAGCTCCTGCATTTCCCTGTGTTTTATTTCTAAGGTGATATAACTTCTGCGCCTTAGTCAGTTTGGGATGGTTCACATACACTGCGGTGAACATGTCCCTGAAGGAAGGCCATTGTTCATATCCGCCCCTGAAAACCTCAGTATCACATGGGGGTACTTTTATGCAGATAGCTGAGTTGTCCGCAGTATGTGCTTGGGAAAAATTAGTTGGAGGCATGGGCAAGCTGAGTCTTAAAGAAGATCTTTGAGTTGAAGAGGTGTTTGTTATCCTTAGCATATCCCATATTTGGGAACGAGCTAAGTAATAAGCCTCTGAACAAGCATTACAATTTATTTTAGCATTTTCTTTGAAATCTTTTGAAGTTGAAGCAACATTGCACAACATAAGTTTTTGAAAAGCACTTTGAACTTGGACCCATCTTTTCTCAAGATCCTCGAGTTTTATCTCAAGTATTGAGTCAGTTTGGTCTTCTAAAGTTGCACTTTCTAAGTTTGTGCAAAACATTAATAAATAGTCGCAATCAAATACAAATTTCACTCTTGCATTTTCAGACTCATTGGAGTTATGAAGGACAGTATTTGTTTCTGAGTTTGTAGAGGTGTTCATGTTGATATATTTTAACTTTATCAACGTTTAGTGTAGATATTTTAATGTATTTTGGTAGTGGATTGAAATGTGAATGATTTAATAAATTTTTATATGAATATATATTCATATAAAACAAATTATCTCAAAAAAAATATTTTTTTTTTTGATTTTGGTAAAAAATGTGTAATTTATGTGTTGTGTATTTATGTGGTTTGGTGATTAAATTTTCAATGTATATTTGATTCAGTTTAATAGCTTTATAACTTAATACCTTCTCTCGATCCTTTAGTTTTCATTCACTTTCTAGTATTTCTTTATTTTCGCTAATATTTTTATTTACGTTTGTTATGTGTTCTTGATTATGTTTTTGTAAAAATAAAATGTCAAAGTGGCACTTATATATTACTCTCTTTGATTTGTACACAGCAGAGTAGCAATAATGATAATGGTTTCAATCATCCACGAAGCAAATGACAAAGGAATTGAAGGTGAATGTGATTGAGTAATATTAATAGAGCGACTTTGTTATACACTTCATCACGAAAGGAGTGAAATTGAAAAATATAATTCTAGTTTTCTTTATTGCTATTGTATTCAAAAATAATACCATGTACCACAGTGTGGTGTTGGGTATAAACAAATTTCCGTAAAAATTGGGTTTTATTGGAAAATATGTCGAGCAATAAGTGTTTGCCGAAAATTAATTTATTTGTGTTTTTTTTAATTGTGTATATTAATTTCTTTGTTAAAATATGTACAAACAGAGAAATAATTTATTATTAGGTATTAAAAACAAATTGTGTTCAGATTGTGACGTTCAAATATTTCAACGTTGTAGTAAATCGATGATAGTCTGAACGTAGCTTAAGAATCGTATATAAAAGCAGGAATGTGAAATAGCAAATAAATGAGATCAAGTACGAGATTAAAAAGAAGAAGCAATTTATTTTTTGGTTTGCTTTGAATTGAATTTATAAACCGTTATTAGTTGATTTATTTTGTGTTTATATTCTTTCTATGCAAATCTAACCTTCCGAAAAAAACGTTTTTTGGAAATGTGTTATGTAACACTTTCATGAAAATAAATGTGTTTTTTTTACTCACGTTGCCAAACTTCCTGATATGGGTGAAATTTCCCCGGCTTATTAACTGCTTTAATGTTTCTTCCTTTCTTCATCTGCCTATATTCCTTATGCATAAATTATTTCCATTACATAGTGGCTACTACACTCTGCGCTAATTTTGACTCAAATATTGCTTTATTGTCGATTTTTTTGTTATATCTTTTCTTCTATAGCGTATTCACCAGCACTCACTATTATGAACTTTTTCAAAAAATTTATCAAATTTATAACCTCAAAAGGGTTTTTTTTTTTTAAATTGTTAACCTTAAATATTTTATTCCCAAACTTCTAACCTCAAAATGGGGCTAATTTTCAAATTTTTTTAACCTTTAAAGGGGTAACCAATTTTTGTTATTTTGCTCGTGCGAATTTGCTTTTTTAGTAAAATTTTTGGCACAATTTCGTTCTTGGCGTACATCAAAAGGAATCCGACACTTGCACTTCGAATTAACTTTTTCTTCCGCACTTGTGATTATTACTTACTGAGATCAATATGGGAACTAGCAGGAATACGAAATAAAGCGATAAATTACCTCATTTTTGCTGTGGTGAGTAGTTTTTTAGTGGTGACTTCCAATTATACTGGCTCTTTATTGTGACTCACGAAGGACCATGAATAATCGCCGATTAGAGTACTTATCGTCGGAGACTATAATAATGAGAGACAACAGAATTTATGATGTCTTCGATGATATTGATGATAACGGTGGGGAACGGGAGATATGATGCCTGAATAAAAAGATTCGATGATCAAACGAAGATAACCCAAACAATAACCATAGAACGAGTTTGTCTTTTCAACAATTTCTCATGAGTATGAGAAATTATTAGCGGGTGATATTGTATGAGTATATTTGAAGAAAAAGAAGCAAAATGAAAAGACAAATGAGATTCAAATGGGAGATTTTTATTGAGTTGGGTCCTCACCTTGTGACTTCAGTTTTATAAGTGGCCCTTTTTATGTGTGATATGAACTAAGTAATTTGACATTTCAGATTTTCTTTTAGTTTTGTAGTTTTGAATTGTAGTTAGTACATGTTATTTAGTAATTCACAATAGAAAGTACTTCGAAATTTTAAAACTATCACTAGAATTTTTAACGTTAAATTTGAAATATTAACTTAAATTTAATTTTTAATTCTATTTTATAATAAGGTCTGAACCTAGTTTAGACATATCGCCGGCCTTGCACTTGTGCAACTGGTTGTGAGGCAACGCAAAGTACAGCTGCTAGAGACTTTATAGCTTCAGACAGGATGAGAGTATTCGGAGTCATTGTAGTTGCCTCGTTTTGATGTCCCTTGGGTTGTTCCATCTTTACTTTTGGCCTATTATTTGGGGTTGGAGGTTGTATGCGTGTATGTATGGTATGAAGGAGGGAATGGTGGTACCCTTTGCACTTGAAGCACCGATCCTTTGATGTACATCGGTTGGTGGCATGGCTTCTAGCTAAGCAGTTACGGCAATATCTGTGTTTATCGACTACACCTTTCCTTTCGGAGACCGACATCCTCAAAAATATTCGACATACTCGTATGGAATGGTACCTAAAGCACAGCTTACACATGTGAATATCTGGGTTTCGTCGTATGTTAGCGTTTCTGGAAATATTAAAATATGGACGTTAAAACGTTATGGACGTTGCCTGTTCTACACATCGGTAAAGAACGGCATGATTTTGTGAAATTTGATGTGATATTCTTCAATGAAGAAGTTTCATTGTCGTCGAGTTCATTCCTAATTGGCAAAAAACATAACTTAACAATTGGTCTGGTAATAACTCCGGTTGTTGTTTGGACATCTGCGACCCGTACTTTGTTGTCAAAACTAAGATATGTTTTTTGAATTCTACCAAGCCGCCATTCACTGGGGGGTCGAAGATCATCCATTACGACAACAAGATCTCCAGGTGAAAGATTTGGGATGGAGTTTTTCCATTTATAGCGCATGTGTAATTTCTTTAAATAATCCATCTAATGGAAAACTGGTGGTGAAGAGCTTTGAGTTTTTCCCACCTATTTATTAGGGAAATATTTTGAGTATCTGGTTCAGGGAAAGCTACTATGGGAGCACCTTTTATAAAATGTCCGGGAGTCAGTGCTGTGAAATCAGTGGGATCTTCTGATAGTGCTGATATTGGCCTTGAGTTTAAAACGCCTTCAATCTTTGTAAGTAAGGTAGACATTTGTTCAAATGTGAATCTCTGAGCGCCTGCAATTCGTTTAAAATGGTATTTAAAGCTTTTTACGGCGGCCTCCCATAAGCCACCCATGTGAGGTGCGTGAGGTGGGATAAATCTCCATTCAAATCCATGAGTTAAATATTTCTGGGATATGTGAATTGCGGCCGTATTGAGAAAGAGTTTGAATTCCCTGAGCATTTTTCTGCTAGCTCCAATAAAATTCCGACCATTATCAGAGACTACCTTTCGAGGGAGCCCCCGCCTCCCAACGAATCGGGCAAATGCAGCTTCAAATGCGGCTGATGAGAGATCTGAACAAGGTTCAAGATGGATTGATTTTGTTGAGAAGCATACGAATACGCACGCATAGCCCTTTACAATGGGGGAGTTTCGTGTTTGTGAACTCTTGAGTTCAAAGGGACCGGCAAAATCAATGCCGGTGACGTGAAAAGGAGGCGTATATTCGCAGCTTTCGGGAGGCAGAGGTGCCATAATTTGTTGACTTGCTTTCTGTTTAAAAATTGTGAAAATTTTACACTTGTAAATTATACTTTTAACTCGAGTTTTAAGGCGGGATATATAAAATTCGGTCTGAACCATTCGACATAATTGGTTACATTCTCCGTGAATAAGAATTTCATGCAAATGATGCAGATAGAGATGACAAAGTTTGGAACTACCCGGTAATATAATCGGGTGGCGTTCGTTATATGATAGAGAAGAATTAGCAAGGCGGCCATTAACACGTAGTATATTATTGTTATCAAGAAATGGGTTAAGAGTTTTAAGTGAACTTTTATCTGAAATGGGCTTGGATTTTTGCAATGCATTATACTCATCATTGTAGTACATAGTTTGGGAAATCATTATAAGGCGATTTTTTACCAAGTTAACTTCTTTTTGAGTTAGTTTGAGATCTGTATATACATTGTCTGGCTTGTATTTGGCTAAGCTGTTGTGAACGAATCGGAATACATATGAGAGAACACGAAGGGCCCTATTATATGATGAAAAACGCGATAAAATCTCGAATTTCTTGGTTGAAACGTGTAGTGTTTGAACCCTTTTGCCTACTTCGGGAGATGCTAATGGGTTCCTTTTGGGCCAAGACGATGGCTGATTTGAAATCCAATTAGGACCTTGCCACCACAAGTTGTTATTGACTAGATCCTGTGGCTTACATCCACGTGTACCGAGATCAGCTGGATTTTCGTTAGTTGGAACATAACGCCAATTTGCGTTTGGGACTAATTTTAGAATTTGGGATGTGCGATTTGCGACGTATGTCTCCCAAGTGCATGGAGGTTTAGCCAGCCATCCAAGTACAATCGATGAATCGGTCCATAAAAAGTTTCATTAATATCAATGCCAAAGAGGTTAACGACATAATGGACAAGCTGAGCCAACAATAGTGCCCCGTTGAGCTCTAGCCTTGGCAACGATATAGTTTGAAGGGGTGCAACCTTACTTTTGGACACTAGAAGATTGGAGAACACAACGAAATTGGATGTTTGGCACCGCACATAAACGCACGCGCAGTATGCTGACTTTGACTGACTTTGACTATTTGTATAGTGTCGGTTGGCATGAATTGCAGCCATCGTGGTATGGAAATTTGCTCAACAAGAGGAAGATCAGTAAGAAGATTATTCCATTTTTGTAACGATTCATCACTGATTACTTCATCCCACTGCAAGCCTTCTAACCAAAGCTGTTGCATTAACATTTTTCCTCTTATAATAACTGGGGATATCCATCCCGCTGGGTCAAAAAGTTGTGCAACCGCGGATAATATCTTACGTTTTGTAGTAATAGGATGTTGAAATGTTGGAGAAAACGAATAGCTGAATGTGTCCGTGGCTGCGTTCCACTTGATACCTAGGGTTTTGGTTGAACATGTTTCATTGAGATGGAGGAAATCGAGATCGTATAGATCTTCTGTGGGTACTTGTGCTAACACTTGAGGGTCATTTGCGGTTAATTTCTTGAGAGGGAACTCAGCTGATTTAAGTATGGAAATCAATTTCAGTTGGGTATTACACGTTTCCTCAATAGAAAAGCCACCTGAAAGGATGTCATCGACATATGTCTCCTTTCTTAAAATTGCAGAAATTTCCGGAGTTTGCATTTCGCAATCATTTGCCAACTGTAAGAGTGTGCGAATAGCTAAAAATGGAGCACAGTTCACTCCAAATGTTACTGTTTTCAGGTAATCTTTTATGGGACCTTGGGAAGTACTTTGGAAAAGTATTCGCTGAAAGGGTCTATCTTCAGGGTGGACTATCTGGCGGTACATTTTTTGAATATCACCGCCGAAAACATATTTATATTTTCTCCAATTTAAAATGACTGATGTTAGATCATTTTGAAGAGTTGGGGCAGTGCATAAAACATTATTAAGAGAGAAGTCAGATTTAGTTTTCCTGGAGGCGTTGAACACAATTCGAACCTTGGTCGTTTTGTGCTCCGGGCGTACCACGGCGTGATGTGGAAGGTAATACGAGTTATATTTGTCACCTAACCTCAGCTCGGAAGAAGAAGTTTCCTCCATATGGTCGAGATGTAAATATTCTTGAAGAACCGAGTTATAATCTTTGCTAAGCTCGTCATCCTTACACAACGATTTTTCCATTCTCGAATATTGGGCGAGAGCAATAAACCGAGAGGATCCCAAAAATATTGATTCTGGGAATTCCTTTTTGAATGGAAGTCTAACCATATATCGACCATCTTTCTGGCGTTCTGTAGTTGATTTGTAGTATTCTTCACAAAATGTATCTTCTATCGACATGGATGAAGTCTTTGGGATTTCTTCTTGCTCCCAAAATCTTCGTAAAACTGTCCTAAGAGCCATGTCATCACATGGTATAGCAGATGTTGTGAATGAATGGATTTTTGTTCGTATAGGACCACTTAACACCCGTCCGAATACTGTGTTATAAGCGGACGTTTCGCCGCATAGATCCTTCTTTATGCCTTCGACATTTATAAAGCGTTCCGAATCATTGCCAAGAATTAAATCAATTTGAGCTGATTTATTGAAAAATGGATCAGCTAATTGAAGATCTTTTAATTCGGAAATATTAGAGATATCGAATGAGGCTTCGGGTAAACGCTTGGTCAATTTAGGCAAAACAATTGCTTTGATGGAAAACCGTGAATCATATAGAGGAGAGTATACAACAAATTCACATTCCTTGTCTGCAATTTGTGTTTGGCCTCCAATACCCACAATTTCAAACTGGGATTTGTGGTAAGGGATCTGAAGACGAGATCTAACTTTCTCAGAGATAAAGGTTCTCTGGGATTCTGGATCTATGAGAGCTCTAACTGTAAATATATCCCCTCTGTTTTCAATTTTTACCAAGGCAGTTCTTAGTAAAATTGTTTCACAGTTTGATGAAAAATTTGCATGTATTTGAGCTTGAGAAGAAGTGGATGGTTTCTCATCCGCAGGTGTGAGTTTATTTTTTGGTTCAGATGCTTCAATTTTGGGATTAATATTTTCTAAATTTGGGGCATTACGTGGCTTCATGTGAAGCAAGCTGTGGTGGTTATTTTTGCAGTAAATGCATGTATGTTTGCTTTTGCAATGTGGTTTTGTATGAGACGAGGAGAGACAGTTGTTGCAGTATTTATTTTGAAAAACATAATCAATCCTTTCTTGGACTGTACATTTTCTAAACTTTGGACACATTCTTATATTATGTTCTCCTTTACAGAGCTTGCATAAAGAACTGATGTCATCCTGTGATAAATACGTTTGAATTTTACGATCGTTGGAGCTATGTGATGAAAAATTAGATTTCGTTGATCGTATAGTAGAAATCCTTTGTACCACCTCGTATCTCTTTGTCAAAAAATCGTCCATTTGTGACCATCTGGGCAAGTCACGATGAGATTTGAGGGATTACTCTCACATTGATAAGGTCTCATCAGGAAGCCTGGTGGAAACTAAATGAATGATAATTGGGTCCCAGTTGTTAGTGTCAACCTTTAATGCATTTAAAGTTGCTAGACAATCACTAACAGTACTCTGAATCTTTTGAATGGATTCACTGCTTTCAGCATGAGTCACTGGAATATTGAACAAAATATTTAATTGGTTATCCACCAGCACCCTCGTATTCTCGTAACGAGTTTTTAGAGCAGCCCATGCTAAGTCAAAATTCTCATCGCATAAAGAGTATCTTTTGACAATAGCTCCTGCATTTCCCTGTGTTTTATTTCTAAGGTGATATAACTTCTGCGCCTTAGTCAGTTTGGGATGGTTCACATACACTGCGGTGAACATGTCCCTGAAGGAAGGCCATTGTTCATATCCGCCCCTGAAAACCTCAGTATCACATGGGGGTACTTTTATGCAGATAGCTGAGTTGTCCGCAGTATGTGCTTGGGAAAAATTAGTTGGAGGCATGGGCAAGCTGAGTCTTAAAGAAGATCTTTGAGTTGAAGAGGTGTTTGTTATCCTTAGCATATCCCATATTTGGGAACGAGCTAAGTAATAAGCCTCTGAACAAGCATTACAATTTATTTTAGCATTTTCTTTGAAATCTTTTGAAGTTGAAGCAACATTGCACAACATAAGTTTTTGAAAAGCACTTTGAACTTGGACCCATCTTTTCTCAAGATCCTCGAGTTTTATCTCAAGTATTGAGTCAGTTTGGTCTTCTAAAGTTGCACTTTCTAAGTTTGTGCAAAACATTAATAAATAGTCGCAATCAAATAAAAATTTCTCTCTTGCATTTTCAGACTCATTGGAGTTATGAAGGACAGTATTTGTTTCTGAGTTTGTAGAGGTGTTCATGTTGATATATTTTAACTTTATCAACGTTTAGTGTAGATATTTTAATGTATTTTGGTAGTGGATTGAAATGTGAATGATTTAATAAATTTTTATATGAATATATATTCATATAAAACAAATTATCTCAAAAAAAAATATTTTTTTTTTTGATTTTGGTAAAAAATGTGTAATTTATGTGTTGTGTATTTATGTGGTTTGGTGATTAAATTTTCAATGTATATTTGATTCAGTTTAATAGCTTTATAACTTAATACCTTCTCTCGATCCTTTAGTTTTCATTCACTTTCTAGTATTTCTTTATTTTCGCTAATATTTTTATTTACGTTTGTTATGTGTTCTTGATTATGTTTTTGTAAAAATAAAATGTCAAAGTGGCACTTATATATTACTCTCTTTGATTTGTACACAGCAGAGTAGCAATAATGATAATGGTTTCAATCATCCACGAAGCAAATGACAAAGGAATTGAAGGTGAATGTGATTGAGTAATATTAATAGAGCGACTTTGTTATACACTTCATCACGAAAGGAGTGAAATTGAAAAATATAATTCTAGTTTTCTTTATTGCTATTGTATTAAAAAATAATACCATGTACCACAGTGTGGTGTTGGGTATAAACAAGTTTCCGTAAAAATTGGGTTTTATTGGAAAATATGTCGAGCAATAAGTGTTTGCCGAAAATTAATTTATTTGTGTTTTTTTTAATTGTGTATATTAATTTCTTTGTTAAAATATGTACAAACAGAGAAATAATTTATTATTAGGTATTAAAAACAAATTGCGTTCAGATTGTGACGTTCAAATATTTCAACGTTGTAGTAAATCGATGATAGTCTGAACGTAGCTTAAGAATCGTATATAAAAGCAGGAATGTGAAATAGCAAATAAATGAGATCAAGAACGAGATTAAAAAGAAGTCATGAACAAATGATCAAGCGGGAATTGAAGAAATGATGACCACATGAGAATAAAAACGGGATAATGAAGAGGTAACAAAGAAATGATACCATGGAGGGAATATTGAGAAGTAATGGAGAAATGAGAACAAATTCGGGAATATGAAGGATTGAAGAATGAACGATATCAAAGGCGGGAGTATGGAGAAGTGATAGAAAATGAGAATAATGCGGGATGATAAAGATTATATAAATTGCCAGAATACGAATATAAGCGGGGATATGCAGAATCAATGACAAACGGTTTGAAAGCGATAGTATGAATATGTAATGAAAATGAAAGTGGGAATACAAAATAATTGGTTGGGACACAGCAATTTATTTTTTGGTTTGCTTTGAATTGAATTTATAAACCGTTATTAGTTGATTTATTTTGTGTTTATATTCTTTCTATGCAAATCTAACCTTCCGAAAAAAACGTTTTTTGGAAATGTGTTATGTAACACTTTCATGAAAATAAATGTGTTTTTTTACTCACGTTGCCAAACTTCCTGATATGGGTGAAATTTTCCCGGCTTATTAACTGCTTTAATGTTTCTTCCTTTCTTCATCTGTCCATATTCCTTATGCATAAATTATTTCCATTACATAGTGGCTACTACACTCTGCGCTAATTTTGACTCAAATATTGCTTTATTGTCGATTTTTTTTGTTATATCTTTTCTTCTGTAGCGTATTCACCAGCACTCACTATTATGAACTTTTTCAACAAATTTATCAAATTTATAACCTCAAAAGGGTTTTTTTTTAAATTGTTAATCTTAAATATTTTATTCCCAAACTTCTAACCTCAAAATGGGGCTATTTTTTCAAATTTTTTTAACCTTTAAAGGGGTAACCAATTTTTGTTATTTTGCTCGTGCGAATTTGCTTTTTTAGTAAAATTTTTGGCACAATTTCGTTCTTGGCGTACATCAAAAGGAATCCGACACTTGCACTTCGAATTAACTTTTTCTTCCGCACTTGTGATTATTACTTACTGAGATCAATGTGGGAACTAGCAGGAATACGAAATAAAGCGATAAATTACCTCATTTTTGCTGTGGTGAGTAGTTTTTTAGTGGTGACTTCCAATTATACTGGCTCTTTATTGTGACTCACGAAGGACCATGAATAATCGCCGATTAGAGTACTTATCGTCGGAGACTATAATAATGAGAGACAACAGAATTTATGATGTCTTCGATGATATTGATGATAACGGTGGGGAACGGGAGATATGATGCCTGAATAAAAAGATTCGATGATCAAACGAAGATAACCCAAACAATAACCATAGAACGAGTTTGTCTTTTCAACAATTTCTCATGAGTATGAGAAATTATTAGCGGGTGATATTGTATGAGTATATTTGAAGAAAAAGAAGCAAAATGAAAAGACAAATGAGATTCAAATGGGAGATTTTTATTGAGTTGGGTCCTCACCTTGTGACTTCAGTTTTATAAGTGGCCCTTTTTATGTGTGATATGAACTAAGTAATTTGACATTTCAGATTTTCTTTTAGTTTTGTAGTTTTGAATTGTAGTTAGTACATGTTATTTAGTAATTCACAATAGAAAGTACTTCGAAATTTTAAAACTATCACTAGAATTTTTAACGTTAAATTTGAAATATTAACTTAAATTTAATTTTTAATTCTATTTTATAATAAGGTCTGAACCTAGTTTAGACACTAAATATGGAACGATACACGATCTGTACGAAATTCGTCAGAGAGAGTTCTCTTTTTACATGAATGAACACTACCAAATTCGGGGAAAATCGTTTTAGATTTGGATGTAGTCCCCATATATAGGGTGATCTAAGTAGAGATACTTTTTCAAAAGCCTTTTTTGACGGATCACGTGTAAGTCGTGTCATGCTGTCATGTTATTTTTGTTAAGTATTGTTTAGCATTTCATCATGCAAAGACTTACGCCTGAACAACGTTTACAAATTATTCAGTTTTATTATCAAAATAATCGTTCGCCAATTGCGCTAAGTCAATTTTTTTTTATACCCTACACCACACTGTGGTACAGGGTATTATAACTTTGTGCATTTGTTTGTAACACCCAAAAGGAGAAGAAATAGACCCATCGTTTATTATACCGATCGACTTAGAATCACTTTCTGAGTTGATTTAGCTATGTCCGTCTGTCCGTCTGTCTGTCTGTGCATGTATTCTTGTAATCAAAGTACAGGTCGCAATTATGGTCCGATCTCGACGAAACCTTACACATATCTTTTTTTTGGCCCAAGGACGATCCCTATTGAATTTGGTCAAAATCGGTTCAGAATTAGATATAGCCCCCATATATATGTTAGCCCCGATTTGACATGTAAGCGCTGTAAAAACTTTATTTTATATCCGATCAGTATGAAATTCGGCAGGATGAGGTTTCTTATTATATGAATGAACACTGTTAAATTTGGAAGAAATCGGTTCAGATTTAGATATAGCCCCCATATATATGTTACCCCCGATTTGACATGTAAGCGCTGTAAAAACTGTATTTTATATCCGATCAGTGCGAAATTCGGCAGAAAGAGGTTTCTTATTACGTGAAGGAATACTGCCAAATTCGGAGAAAATCGGTTCGGATTTAGATATAGCCCCCATATATATGTTACCCCCGATTTCACATGTAAGCGCTGTAAAAACTGTATTTTATATCCGATCAGTATGAAATTCGTCAGAAAGAGGTTTCCTATTAAATGAATGAACACTTTTAAATTTGGAAGAAATCGGTTCAGATTTAGATATAGCCCCCATATATACGTTACCCCCGATTTGACATGTAAGCGCTGTAAAAATGTTATTTTATATCCGATCAGTGCGAAAGTCGGCAAAAAGAGGTTTCTTTCTACATGAAGGAATACTGCCAAATTCTGAGAAAATCGGTTCGGATTTAGATATAGCTCCCATATATATGTTACCCCCGATTTGGCATGTAAGCGCTGTAGAGACTGTATTTTATATCCGATCAGTACGAAATTCGACAGAAGGAGGTCTTTTTACATGAATGAGTTATCAAGGAAGATCGGTTCATATTTATATTAAAGCTCCATATATATGTTCCTCCTGATTTGGTATCAAACCGCTATAGAAGTTGTATTTTACTTCCGATCATTAAAATTTTCCAGATAGATGGTTCTGAATTTAGGAACGAATATTGCTTAATTTAGCGATTATCGTTTCAGAATTACCAATTATTCCAAATTATTATGGCAATGACCCTTATCGCATTGTTAGGGAGGTGTAGGGTATTATATAGTCGGCCCCGCCCGACTTTCTGCCTTTCCTTACTGGTTAAATCCAAAAAAACACTTTTCAGTCGACCCACAACCTTGAAACCCATAAGCAATATTTTAGCTCTCGTTAAGAGCTATCTTTTTGCCATTGACCGATTCCCGATCCGAAGTACCGGAATC
The DNA here is from genome assembly GCA_963930755.1 of Eudasyphora cyanicolor. Lineage (NCBI taxonomy): Eukaryota > Metazoa > Arthropoda > Insecta > Diptera > Muscidae > Eudasyphora > Eudasyphora cyanicolor. The sequence continues at coordinate 102,828,452 of OZ005737.1, forward strand.
ATCGGTCCATATTTCTTCAAAAATGATGCCGGTGAGAACGTAGCCGTCAATGCCGACCGTTATCGTGCCATGATAATAGACTATTTGATGCCTGAAATTGAAGCTCGTGATCTCGGTGACATTTGGCTTCAACAAGACGGCGCCACTTCCCACACAACGCATCAATCAATGGATTTATTGAGAGAACACTTCGGTGAGCAGATAATTTCACGTATTAGGCCGATCGATTGGCCACCAAGATCGTGTGATATCACACCGTTAGACTTTTTCCTGTGGGGATATGTAAAGTCTAAAGTTTATGCGGACAAACCAGCTTCGATTCAGGCCTTGGAGCAAAACATCACGCGTGTCATTCGCCAGTTACCAGTCGAAATGCTCGAACGAGTCATCGAAAATTGGACTCAATGGACCATCTGAGACGTAGCCGCGGCCAACATATGATAGACATAATCTTCGAAAAATAAATGCCAAAGAATGTTCTTTCAACTGATAATAAACATTCCCCATTCAATTTGAATTTCCTGTGTTTATTCTTTAAAAAAGTAGGGAACCTCGACATGGATCACGCTATATATATTACACCCGATTTGACATGTTAGCGCAGCAGAAACCGTATTTTATATCCGATAAGTACGAAATTCAACAGAGAGAGTTTTCTTATTACATGTATGAACACTGTCAAATTCGGAGAAAATCGGTTTAGATTTGGATATAGTCCCCATATATCAGTGCAGAATATAACCCGATTTCTCTCACATCAACTTCTCTAAATTGACAACAAAATTCAAAATGACGAACAACAAAATAGTTCGTTAAAAAGCGGAAAGATTCATAAAATTTTATTTTTTAATATACGCCACAACTATTTGCACTAGATTTGTTATTTGATTTCGCCTTAATGGTCCGGAAATCCATAAATCTGGTCAAAAGCTCAAATTTACTTTACTTTTTTTTTTGCTTCTCCTAAAAAAGCATGAACATGTGGGTTACGTCATTTTGGATTTCAGGTGACGATATGTAGTATTTTGGAGATACAGAGGAATTTTTAAAAAAGAAGGTATAACATATTTATATTCATCCTAAAGGACACTTCCTGGAGAATATTTTCGAGAAAAGAACGAGTCAAAAATTTGTATAGTGTTGCCACGCTTCTCCAAATTACACAATTTTTTACGAAAATTTCAAAACATGGCTACATTTTCGCAATTCACAAAGCTTGGATATGATATGCCATCAAATAGCAAATTTTGTTGTCTATTCAGAAAAAAATAATGAGAAATGAATCGATTTATATAATTCCATAAAATCGTTAAAAATTAATAGGTCTCAATTATTTATTGTAAATTGTACGTCTTGACACCAGAAATAGAGGCTAATTATAATATTATTATATTTGTTAATAAATATAAATTCCACAATTATATACGAAATTTTGTTGCCATTCTGCTACGATATTTACAAAAAACTAGCACAGGGTCGGTGAAAAAATTAAAAATTCAATTTTCAAATGCAGATATCTCGGTAACTATACACGATAACTGTAAGGTGCTAAAAGCCTTTTGTAGACCTCAGTTACTAGAATACACACAAAAAAGATTTTATGAATCGGACAAAAAAGACAAAGTTTCCGGCCCTGTATACCACAGAGGGCCGGAAACTCAAAACTTAACTCAAAACTTAACTTCTCTTATCCACTCGACAAACATGCCAAGTTTGGTCTCAATCGATTGTCTTATTAAGAAACGGCATAATTATTTCTCTTTTTTTGGAATTCCTCCCACTGTGCACCGGCAATATTTTTCAATTTCCTCTTTTATTGTTGGCATGTTGAGGTCCTTATGGATGTTAGCGTTTCTTATATACCATGGTGCACCTGTAATTAAACGAATAATATTCGATTGTCTTCTTTGTAATTTGCATACTGTACCACATGGGCTCGTTTTGTATAAAAGAACTTTATACTCTGGATCTACGGCAGATCTTTGGCTGATAAGCCACTGAAGTTGATTTCAGCTACTTTTAAGGCTATGTGATACGACCACATCAAACGACGATCTAAATGGATTCCAAGATATTTTACATGAGCCTTTTGAGGAATCAGTGAATTTAAAATATAAATTGGAGGGCATGTATCCCTTCGTAGGGTAAAAGTAACATGAGTACATTTTGAGGTATTCACCATTATTCTCCATTTTTAACCATTCTTCTAGGATTCGGACATGAAACTGCAGCTGGTCGCACGCAACTGAAGGACTTTTGTGAATATTGACGAAAGCAGTATCGTCCGCAAAGGTAGACTTGTGCGTAAAGTTGCTTATGGGCAGTTCTGACGTAAAAATAACGTACAGTATTGTATTGGGCTCCCCTGTGGGACACCGGCATATATTTTCTTAGGACTAGAAAAAATTCCATTTAATTTAACTTGGAAAGACCGGTTAGTCAAATAACTATTGAACAGTTTGTTAGTGTTTATTGGCAGAAGGTCGCATATTTTGTACAAAAGTCCTTCGTGCCAGACTTTGTAAAATATCTATGAATAGCGCCGAACAGTATTCTTTTTTCTCAAATGCTCTTTTGATGTATGTTACGATACGGTGTACTTGTTCTATAGTATTATGACTTTTCCGACAACCAAATTGATGATCAGTTATAACATTGTTAGAAATAATATGAGGTGTTATTTTCTTCGGAAGAATAGACTCAAACATTTTTGATAATATCCATAGTAGGCTTATAGGGCGATAGGTTTTAAATTGTGTTGGATCTTTTCCTGGTTTCGGTATCATCACGATTTCTGACCTCTTCCAAGATAGAGGAAAGTAACCAAAACGCAGAATAGCATTGAATAAAAATAACACCATTCTCACGACTGAGAACGGAAGCTTTTTTATCATTTTCGCTGTTATACCATCTACGCCGGGCGATTTCTTTAATTTTAGATCTTTGACAGATTTGTCAACATCCTTCTTTGTAAGCTTGATTGGACAAGGAATTATATCATCTATCACGGGCTGATAGTTTGGGCGAGGAATTAAATCATTTATCCCGGAAGGATAGATTGGGCGAGAAATTATTTCCTCTATCACGGGCGGATAGATTGGGCGATGAATTATTTCGTCCATCACGGGGGGATAGATTGGGCGAGGAATTATGTCGTCTATCACGGGGGATAGATTGGGCGAGGAATTATATCATCTATGACGGGCTGATAGATTGGGCGAGGAATTAAATTACACTATGCAACAAATGAACACTTTTTGAAAATTTGACCTTTTTTTTTGGGTTTTTGTGTTAAGATTTGGTGTGTTCCGACACATATAGTAAAATTTTATGGCGAAGGGGTGTTTTCACGATTTGTTTATATGGGGCCAAAAATTACAGTTATGTGGGGGAGCTGAAGGGATAATATGTTCCACAAAAATATTGGTCCTCATATTTTTTATAAAGTTTCTGAACATACCCTATACCAAAAAAAAAATATTTTTTTGTTACATAACAGTGAAATACTTACATTTTTGGGGTACAATGCGGTTTTTTGAGCTATTTAGGGTGCCTAGACACGTTCAGATTGTATTGATTCACAAAAGTTGTTCAGATTTACGTTGGCTACAATTTTGCCAAGCATTGTTAGTGAAAAATTATGAGTCCCCGGAAGTTATGCTGAAAAAAGTGAAAACAAATATTTTTTCCATCACTTTTTCAAAAAAAAGTACCGGAAAATTGTTTTTTCGCTAAAAATGTTAAGAAACTTTATTCAGCATATTCTTAGCTACATTATTGCCAAACATAGTCAAGCGGTATCACCAAGTCTGAATTAGTTGTTGGACAAAAGATGATTAAACCTTTTTCAAGGGCCTACAGATTTTCAGAAGCTTTGGAGGCCCATAAATAAAAATTGGTCACCAATTTCGCCAAACCGAGTATAGGGTTATACTACCCTTTGATAGTAGAATCGAACCTATACTGTCAAGCCCGTGTATTTTTTCACTGTTGCACAATGTTATTTGTCCCTGGCGGATAGATTGGGCAAGAAATTATTTCGTCTATCACGGGCGGATATATTGAGCGATGAATTATTTCGTCTATCACGGGCGGATAGATTGGGCGAGGAACTATATTATCTATCACGGGCCGATAGATTGGGCACGAAATTATATCATCTATCACGGGCGGATAGATTGGGCGTAATTATGTCGTCTATCATGGGCGGATAGATTGAGCGAGGAATTATATCACCTATCACCGCTGGAAGCTACATCTAGTTTAGCAGATGTTATGGCCTATAGAAGTTGTCTACCTTTTGGAGTAGTTAGACGAGAGCCCCAAAATGTGTGCCTGAAATTATAGTCACCTGCTACCAAGAACTTTGTGCCAAGAGTGGAGAAGAACAACATGAATTGGTCTTTGTTAATATTGTGCCTAGGTGGACATTGTACCAGATATCACCAGATTTGTGCCTGTGATAGCGTTAGAAGTAGCTTGTATATGCTCAGTTCTATATTCGGGCATAGGCTAATGTTTAATTTTATTTTGGACAATAAGAGCTGTACCACCACAGGCTCTCCCGCTTGGGTGTTGTGTCATATGAGGAATAACCACGTATCCTAAAACAATTTCTTGTTGAAAAATGTGCCTCAGAAACTAATAAAATATCTAAGAAGTTGTTTCGGAGAAAATGTTCTACCTCGTTTCTATGTTGGTTCAGGCCGTTTGCATTCCAATAACAAATTCTCAGTGGATAATTTTTTGGTTTAATACGGGTTACGAGTTACTGATTTCTCATCATTTCTTGCATCATGCTTTGCATATTTAACATGAAAGAATTCATAGTTTATATTAATTTTTCTATTGAATTTTCGAGGGGAAATTGAGGGGGTAACGAGTTACAATTTCTTGTCATATGGGCGTATGACATGTTTGGAGGAATTGTGTTCTTTGGGATTCGGAGCATGTTTGGGTCGCTAGAGCTATCATTTTCGGTAAGAGATACGGTTCTTAGGCCTGAGAAAGGCGATGGAATACAGCTTGTATATGTTGGAGTTTTATTAACATTGTTTGTTTCGTTTTAGTTGTTTGTTCGCGCAAGAAAACTGGAGTAGGTTTGGGTTCTCTAGTAGTTTCATTGGTTTCTTCGCTATTTTCCTCAGAGCAGAGAGGGCAAATAGGTTCGAACTTACAGCATTCATTCCCTTGGGAACTTTGGGATCAGGTTTCTTATGTGGGGACCTTGAGTTTGCCTTTCGTTTTGTCACTATTCCTGTTTGTATTTTGTTTCATCTGCACCCGTTGTACTGTTTGAGTTTGTACTAACTTTGGGAATCGCGCCCGTGAAGATGCGAGCACTGTTATCGTTCGTTTTAACTACTTTATTTGAGAGTATACTTTTAGGCTCCCCTTTATTTGGCATTGTGTTATTAATTTATTTTTGTTTTCGATACTTGACAATTGCGGTGAGAAAGAACGCTCACTGTTTGGGGTTTTGGCGGTTAAAAAGAGACTGTCATCTCTTGTTGCGTTATTTTCTGCAGTTGTCACAGAAATGTACGCATTTCTCCCATTTAAGGCCCAGTTAGGCAAACTTAACCGTAACGCCCCCGTAGCGTAACGAATCAGCTGATTCAATCTGTCATATGGAAATCAATGTAAACGATTAGCCAACGGAAACGAAACGTAAACGGACGGCTGAATCTGTTGAAATCAGAATTGGACGTTCCGTTTACGTACAATTTGACAACAGGTGATACTACATGTTGTTTACAATTACAATTGTATGTTCACCGAGAAAAGTAAAGAAAATAATTTATTAATTACTTGTTGTTTAAAAGTGCAAATAAACATGAAAGTCGATTATTCGATTTCATTGGTGCAGTCGCACGAGTATTTATACAATAAATATAATCCAGCATATAGGATATCTGAAAAAAAGCGAGAAGCTTGGAAGCAAATTGGCAAGGAGCTGGGCGTTACAGGTGAGTTTTATGAAGATCGCGGCTGACTCCAATAAAAATTAAATTTATAATCTGCTTCAGGATTCTTTTGACGACAGTACGAGACAATCATTGCGCCAATCTTCTTCATTGTGGGTTAATTCGACATCAATATAAGCATCTCCACAAACGTGGACTTATTTATAGACAGAGATTGGATTGTATTTGGCTGAGTCCCTCTTCAATGGAAATAGACATAAGTAAAGGGTTTTCCATTAAGGACATAAGAATTTTATATATTAATAAAACACAGAATATTTAAGATATAGAGTTCAAATTTATTCCAGGTGTAGTGCAAATGTTACATTTTAAGAATGAAATTCAATTTCGGTCATATGACCACCACGAGCCCGTCAACAGCGATCAATTCTTTGGACCCAATTTTCCACCACTCTTGGACACATTTCGACCGGAACGTTGGAAATTTCGCGTTGGATGTTGTCTCTGGGCTCGTCTAAAGTTGTTGACTTAGACCAAGGATATTCCTCAGGGGAAACGCCGCCAATAAAAAAAATGAGGAAATGCTTCAGAGGATGCTGACGATAATGGTTTACTAGGAGGTACAGACACTGTACCTAAAATAACTGATTGGCCAAACGGAGAGTACTGGAATATAGCTGTATTTAATTTAAATTATGAAATGGAAATTGTTTGTATTAAAATAGAGTATAAATAAATAAAAGTTTAATGGACATACCCCCATCGTGTTGGCTGCCATAAGTTCCAACATTAACTGATATGAATATCCCACATTCGTTGAAAATCATTGGCAATGTGTTTGTACTGCTGTGTAGTTTGTTCACTTAAATAAATCGGCGAAAGCAAGCGCCACAAAACTTCACTGCATTCTAAAATAATATTTCGAATTGTTGTTTTCCCCAGCTTGTGACTCCATGCAATCGATTGTATGGAACAACCGTGACTCAAATATCTACAATTTTAAAGAATAGAATGTTAATATTTCCCAACTTGGAATCATAGGATAAATCAGTATTTGACATACAGTGGTGTTATTGCTAGTCTCTCTGCCGGTCTAATACGTTGCTTTGGCGTAGTTAATTTTAATAACAAATTAAAAACTGCCATAGGCATTCTAGTGTCCGGCTTTCGCCCAGTCATTGTTTATAGGACGTCCACCCCATCTTCGTATCCGACGATATTTTCTTGATTACTTTTATTGTAAATTCTACACAGATTTAAAAAACACAAATTTATAAACATTATTTTTAACTTCATTTTTAATAAACCTAAACAAAAAGAAATCGCGGCTTTTTTGTTTACTTATGTGTTGTTGTTGTCAGAACATATGACTCGTTTTCTCAACGTTGGCTAATTGCCCAAACGGGCAACGTTACGGGAACGGTAAAGATAAATTACGGTTACGTATGCCTAACCCGGCCTTTAGACATAACCGCCTCTCAACGGAGGGAGTGAGAGACGGCACGGATATTTTTTTGTAAATTCCCTTTGTCCATTTATGAACAACCAACACAGCAAGCACTATGATTTTTAACTTGAATATTTGTTTGCAATAAGTTACACGTTAGCAATGAACTTTAACACACAATTATAATCAAATCACTTGTTAATAGCGTCCAACTCGCTTTATATGCTATACCAGGGTTAATCCGAAAGAAAATAATTTTTTTGATAGAATTATTGTGAGAGCCACTAGAAACACGTCTGTACGCAACAATGTTGCCCTATGTGTGAGAAGAGAAGGATGGCGTTAAATGTTTAACAATCAAAGAATTTTTACGGTATATACACTAATGTCCAAGGTTTAATAAACTACTTTAGGATAGGTTAAAAAGAGGGAAGACGTTTCAACATCTCATGTCCATGGATATACCCTTAAGCCAGTGTTTCGGTCTGTTGTGCGCTCCTTATTTATGATCTTCTTAACTCCTCATGGTTTACAGAAAATCCGTACTAGACACGAATTTTCTCAGTATCTTCCAGTCATATCCTCTGAGATGAGTCAAATCTGGTAATGTGTCGGACCCAAAATATCGGTATCCTGCATGTGTGAAAGCTGGGCAGTGACACAGAAAATGTTCCATCGTTTCGATGTTTTCCCTGCATTCGTCGTTTTCTGCTAGTCCTATCCGATGAAGATGTGCTTGTAAGCTTGAGTATCCCGTTGGAACACTCATCATCGCTATTCCATACAGTTTTGTGAGCAATCACTGCCCAGTGCTGTAACTCATCCTTAGTGGCTTTGAAAGGTTTCCAATTTTCTAAGTTTATTACTCGAAGTTCTCTGCCCTTTGAAGCCAAGATGTTTGTCAGTTCATTTCCAATAAACAACTTTAACCAAGTTGAAATAATCACCGCACCAAAAAATCTTGAATTTATAGTCCTATTCGGAGACAACCGGGTTCTGATATGTAAGAGAGTGTACATTTCGCCAGAAAAAAAACTATAGCACTGAAAGCCAAAACATATTTAACAAAAGTTTAGTGCGTAAAAAGTTATGGTGGCCAAAAAACAAGGTGGTCTTCATTGTGAAATTAACGTGGTGTTCTCTTCAACCGCCATTGTTCGTATGTATGTACATTGTACACTGGAAAAAAATAGTAATAAAATTAATGATGACACATTCTTAAATTAAGTATGCGACCTTGGCATTAATTCAATCACAATTGTACGAAATTTTCCTTAATCTAAAGTTTTGTGAATTTGAATTAATGACGATGTAACCATTAGTTTTGTGTACGCCCTTCTTTAAATGTAAGTCTTTAAATTTAAGAAAAAATCATTACTTTTGTAACAATGCTCATTATTTTAAGTAATATTTTAATACTTTTTAGGATTTTCTATATTAAAACAATGACGTAGCCACGTCATAGTTTTTATGCCAAATCGGACTTAATTGGCAGTATGAGATATTTGAGTAATAAATTTAAGGATGTGCTCCCCTTAAAGGAATCGTTGTCTTGGTAATAAATTTTATGACTCTTGCCATTATTTTTAAGAATACATACTTTTAAATTAAATGTCTCTCTCGGAGAATTATTCTTTCTCTCTTTCGGAGAATTATTCTCTCTCCCGGAGAATTAGGAATGTTTGTTAATGTGTGAGTCAATAATTGCATGGAATGTTGAAGAGCTATCTGAAAATTTGAAGTAACTCTGTCGTTTGTTTTCTCTTCATTCGTCAGTTATTGAGAAACGATGCACAGTGGGCTAAAATGGAAAAAAATTGACATAATTCTGCCATTTCAAAACCACTTATCGTATGGCGATGAAATTAGGTGTGTATACAAGAGGTGTTAGAGAGTTTAAGTTCGGAACTTGGGCCCCCTATCTCATACAGGGGCGGAGCTACAGGGCCCTAAAGTTGACCACCTCGGGTATACAAAATTTTCATCGGCTTCTAACTTTTGAACGTTTTATAGGTTGAAGATATCTTGAATAGTTTCCGAGATATGTGTATTTTAAATTTGAATTTTTCATTTTTTCGCCGACTTTCCCTTGGAGTTTAGCCAATATCTCAGTCAAAAAATTACCGATTTTGTTCGCGTTTTTTATGGATTGCCAATAAAATTAAAAAAAAACAATATCATGACAATATCAAGAATCGATAAGATGTGTGATGAAATAAGAAAGTTATGGCCCTATAAAGTCATATTTTTGAAAAAATTTCATTTTTGGAGATCTTTTGGCGAAAAAAGTCCAATTCGTATTTAGGTCTTGTAGAAAAAGGTACCACACTGTGGTACAGGGTATTATAACTTTGTGCATTTGTTTGTAACACCCAAAAGGAGCCGAAATAGACCCATCGTTTATTATACCGATCGACTCAGAATCATTTTCTGAGTTGATTTAGCTATGTCTGTGCATGTATTCTTGTAATCAAAGTACAGGTCGCAATTATGGTCCGATCTCGACGAAACTTTACACATATTTTTTTTTTTGGCCCAAGGACGATCCCTACTGAATTTAGCTAAAATCGGTTCAGATTTAGATATAGCCCCCATATATGTATATGTTAGCCCCGATTTGACATGTAAGCGCTGTAAAAACTTTATTTTATATCCGATCAGTATGAAATTCGGCAGAAAGAGGTTTCTTATTATATGAATGCACACTGTTAAATTCGGAGAAAATCGGTTCATATTTAGATATAGCCCCCATATACCCTCGTATATGTTACCCCCGATTGATATGTAGGCGCTGTAAAAATTGTATTTTATATCCGATCAGTGCGAAATTCTGCAAAAAGAGGTTTCTTTCTACATGAAGGAATACTGCCAAATTCGGAGAAAATCGGTTCAGAATTAGATATAGCCGCTATATATATGTTACCCCGATTTGACATGTATGTGCTGTAGAAACTGTAGTTTATATCCGATCAGTGCGAAATTCGGCAGAAAGAGGTTTCTTATTACTCGAAGGAATACTGCCAAATTCGGAGAAAATCGATTCAGATTTAGATATAGCCCCCATATATATGTTACCCCCGATTTGACATGTAAGCGCTGTGGAGACTGTATTTTATATCCGATCAGTACGAAATTCGACTGAAAGAGGTCTTTTTACATGAATGAGTATGCAGGGAATATCAGTTCAGACCCATATATATGTTCCTCCTGATTTGGTTTCAGAGCGCTATAAAAGTTGTACTTTACTTCCGATAATTCAAATTTTCCAGAAAGATGTCTCAACGAATATTGCTTAATTTAGCGATTATCGTTTCAGAATTAGATAATATGTTCCTACCCATTTACCAATTATTACAAATTATTATCGCAATGACCCTTATCGCATTGTTAGGGAGGTGTAGGGTATTATATAGTCGGCCCGCCCGACATTCTGCCTTTCCTTACTGGTTATACCTGTCAATGATTAAGGGTTTCCTAGAAATAGTGCCACAAAACAATATTTTCTGAAAGGTAAATCTTACTAAATTTTATTATTGTTTGATAAAAACATGTGATCTACAAGAAATCAGGGCATATTGACTGATATAATAACTAATAAGTACAAGAAGGTAGGGAAAAATTAAACAAAAAAAATTGCATATAGACAGAAAAGTAAATACGGCATAAAATTCTTAAAAAATTATATATTTCGATGAATTTTTTTCATTATTTTGATATCAGAAACATGTGGAAATTTCTAATGGAAAATCCCTCAATTCGCAAAAATACATAAAAATCCCCAAAAATTAGTTTTTTTACTTTTAGTCCTATATCTTCGATATGAAAAGCTGCGCTCGGGATTCCCTTTGCAGTCGATTTTGTTACACCCTAATACAAATAAATAAAAAGAAAAATTTAACAATTTAGCTTTGCGATTGGAGAAAATCGATCAAACTTTTGAAATTTATATGGCAACCACACCAATTAAAATTTTGGCTCCGGATTTTCTCTAGCATATTCTGTGAAACGTCTCCTTTAAAATGAGTATAAATTTGATATACGTTGCGTAACGAACTTTTTGTACAATACGAAATACGAATTGGACTTTTTTCGCCAAAAAATCTCCAAAAATGAAATTTTTTCAAAAATATTACTTTATAGGGCCATAACTTTCTTATTTCTTCACATATCTTATCGATTTTTTCATGATATTGTAAATTTTATTGGCAATCCATAAAAAAACACCCGGACAAAATCGGTAATTTTCGGTAAAGTCGGCGAAAAAATTAAAAATTCAAATTTAAAATCCACATATCTGGGAAACTATTCAAGATATCTTCAATCTATAAAATGTTTATTGTAGGTCTGGTCTAGGAGTATCCACAGACCCCACTAAAACCGGACACTACATTCAAAAGCTAGAAGCCGATGAAAATTTTGTATACCCGAGGTGGTCAACTTTAGGGCTCTGTAGCTCCGCCCCTGTATGAGATAGGGGGCCCATGTTCAGAACTTAAACTCTCTAACACCTCTTGTATACACACCTAAAATTTCATCGCCATACGATAAGTGTTTTTTTTTTCATTTTAGCCCACTGTGCGATGTAAGCAAACGGTTGTGTTTTTTTTCGTCGCGGAGAAAACGAAATTGCTGGAAGTACAGGGTGGCTGATATGTAATGCAACAAAGTAAAGCGCTATATTTTTTTATTTTTTTTTAAATTTTATTGTTCAAGAGCAAAAAATGTCGGAAATAACATAAAATTTTAGAAACAGTTTAGATTTGTTCGAATTGGCCACCTTTGGCACGAATTATGGCCTTCAAACGGCCGACAAAGCCATCACACGCTGCACGAAAGTGGCTCTGCGGTATTTTGGCCCATTCCCGGCGAAGCGCCGTCTTGAGATGATCGATACTTTGGTATTTTTTAGTGCGAACCTTACTCTCTAAAATGCCCCAGGCGCAAAAGTCCAACGGATTGAGATCCGGAGATCTTGGTGGCCATTGTGCGGTAGAAATTAAGCGAGGAACCTACTTTTTAAGCCATTTTTGGTTGACGCATGCTAAGTGCAATGGTGCTGAGTCCTGTTGGAATGTCCATGGTCTGCGGCCGAAATGTTTGTCTGCCCAGGGCTTTAATACTGTCTTTAGGACATTTTCCCAATAATATTCGGCATTTATTTTGACCCCATGGTCGATGAATACGAGCGGGGAGCGACCATGGGCCGTTACGGCGGCTCACACCATTACCATCGGCGGCGCTTGAGTTCTGGTGGCCAATCGAAGGTGTAAATTTTCAGCTGACCTCTTTGGCAAGTAAACCCGATCATTTTGTTTGTTCACAAACTGCTCAATTTGGAATGGTTTCTCATCGGAGAAAACCAAATTCGGTAACTGGCCACTTTCGTGCAAGCGAAGCAACTCCTTGGCTCTTTCCAGTCTAACTTTTTTTTGTGCATCGGTGAGCTCTTTCACTTTTTGGAACTTCAATGGCTTTAGTCCAAACTCATTTTTTAATATGTGTTGTATCCGTTCTCGCGATATGTTCAGCTCACGAACAATTTTTCTACCACTACGGCGTGGATTTCGATAGAAACCTGGCCTTCACTTCTCGGATCATTTCTGGTGTTGTTACCGTTTTTTTCCTCCACTTTTTGGACGCGATGCAACACTGCCAGTATCACGTTAACGAGCAATGGTACGAGAAACAAAAGATTTATTCACATTTAAATGCTGGAGGGCTCTAACGATAGCCACTTATGTTTTTCCACCCAAATATAAAGCAATCACACTATCACGCTTGAATTCCATCACGAATAACTTTTTTCTGAATGCAATAGATCAAAGTGCTTTTGTAAGCTTGTAAACAATAAAATGAACTGTCACTGAAATATATCTGTCAGCTTTCAGACTAGCGGTTTAGAAATGACAGCAACCTGAAGTTGGTTGCAATACATATCAGCCACCCTGTATGTCAGTATACATACGTACGAGTACATACAAAAGCGTAATTTTATATAAATATTATTTACTTCTCCATATTATACCGAAAATAATTTTATTATGGGCTGTTAACAGTTATTTTTGCTATATGACAACATACATACGTATCTGAAACTATTAGAAATACAATGTGGACATAAATAGATTGGCAAATCTCATAGCAACAACACAGGAAATCAAAAAAGGGATACATAAATGCATAGATTTCGTGCGTGTAGATTTCATATGTGTGTATGCATGTATGTGGTTGTGCGTCTTAGTTATTTCCCAGTGGTATAGGGGACTAGCGCCGCACGTCTATTTTCGCTAGGCCTTAAAGAACTACCGCTAGTCCCTCACAATTTACCTGGTAAATTTAACATGGGCATGTCCTACGAAGGGGGTTATTGACCCCTCACTGCATTATCTTTCCACACCATAAGCGCTAGCACAGTTTGCCCAGAAACTACACTGCCTCCAAGGGACCGGTGGCAGTGCCGGTCCCTTGTAGGAGGAACCATCTCCCCTATCGCCAATTAACCACCCAATTCGACACTCCTATCTTGTTGGTTATGTGGCTAGCTCTTTGTGACATACCCTTTCACTATACTCAATGGATAAAACCAATATGATTTTATAAAGAAAGTAAAAACAGTTTTATTTTTAGTCATTTCTTAAATACTTATACATATTAAAAATGCATGTGTAATATAATTCTTATAAAATATAATATAAATAAAATAAAATAATACTTCAAATTTTCTTGTAAGGTTACCATAAAAAAACATAGAAATTTAACTTTTCGTTTAAATCAAAAAATAAGAAAAGTAGTCAACTTTGGTCCAATTTTTCAAATATACCCGATAGCCCGATTTTCAATGTTAATATCTCAAAATAATCCTTGGGTCCTTGAACTAGAACAAAAGTTATTGAATTTTGGCCGATGATTCTGAACCACTGTGCGTCGGTTTGTTTGCTATGCAGTGCGTTTAGAAGCACATTTTGTTTTGCTGTAGCTTCTGCCAGGAATTTTAGTTGATCTAAAAAATGTAATTCAAAACAATTAAATTAGTTACATTATAAAAATACTTTACCTTGAATAAGATTATCCCGTTTTTTAAGTTCATCTAAAATAAGTACTCATTATCACCTTTAAATTTTTTCCTTCTGTTCACCACGCACAATAAGAAACAACTGAAGATCAGTTTTTTCTTTTTTAACAAAGAGCTGGAAGTAGTGGTTGATTTTGTTTAACGGGATTTGTTTATGACAACAACAAAATGTTTCGTAGAAAAAACCAGATCTATGTCCAGATTTACACTAGTATATTTTTTTCAGCAGCTTATCCGCTTATTCTCTTTTAAACTTGCCTCTGCGTTTAGACACATCATTTTTTTCGGATATTTCTGTGTGAATTGTTGTTGTTTCAAAGGCCGAGTGAAAAACACAAAACGTTCAGACCGATAAGCCCGAGTACGGGAGAGTTTTTTTCCCCCTCTTGCCGACTGCCTCTCTCTCCTACAAAACGACGATAATCTGCTGAACATTCAGCCAATGTAAATAGGGACTAGACCTAGGACTATGGAATGCGGTGGCGAATAGTGGGCACCGCTTAGTATAAGAAACATAGGATATTATTTCCTGGAGAAGGCGGTGTGTCTCTTTTACTGTCACATGCATAACGATTTATAGAAATAGCAAATAAGAGCTAACCCCTGCACCCGCCGGGTTTTATGTCATCTATGGTGATTTACACACAATTATGAAAGAGATGTTCTTGTTAGTAAGTTCTGTGAAGAGATTTATGCGAAATGGGCGAACAAAATAAGATTAACAAGTTTTGTAATACTGAAAGAGACAATAAACAAAATTTATAGAAATGTTAAAATTTAAAATTGTAAAACTAAAGCAAAACTTATTGGCAAATTTTGTTTTAATTAAAAGCATATATATATTAGAAATAACTGCTAACAGCGTATACATTATAAAAAATGTAAAATTATGTTATCACCGGGTTCGCAACCGATTAGGATGTAGATATAATACAGTTCTTAGCCTAAAAGGTAGTTTCTTTGAACTACAAATAGCGATAATTCGATGTCATATGTGTGTATGCATGTATGTGGTTGTGCGTAAAATAATATTATGTAATATTAAATAAAAACAAGTAAGAAAGTTCAGTCGGGTAAACTGACTAATGAATCCCCTCACTTGAGTCTCAAAAAATCTTAGTAAATTTACTTATTTTTTTGTTTAAATTAAATTATTATCAATTTAAATTGCATTTAATAACTTTGAAGTATGTACTTGTATTAAAGTTAAAAGCTGTTTACTTTTGGTACAAATGGTCCATTTGTGTGAGAGATACCAAAAGGGGTGAACCAATAACGGTCACTTTTCTCCGGACTCTAGGTACTATAAAAGCATTACACTGTACAAAATTTCAAGTATTTATATGCACTAGTATTAAAGTTATAAGCTCTTAACTTTTGATGTAAAATGGTCCATTTGTGTGGGAGGCACCAAAAGGGGCTTGCCAATTACGGCTACTTTTCTCTAGACTGTAGGTACTATAAAAACATTGCACTGTCCGAAATTTCAAGTACTTGTATGCACTGGTATTAAAGGTAAAAGCTGTTAACTTATGGTACAAAAGTGTGGGAGGTACCGAAAGGGGCGAACCAAAAATCCCATTTTTCACTGTATTGTAGGTACTTTTAATCCATTACACTATACAAAATTTCAAGTCTTTGTCTGCACTGGTAATAAAGTTATAAGCTATTGACTTTTGGTTCAAAATTGTCCATTTGTGTGGGAGGTACCAAAAGGTGTGTGGCAACTTCGCCCATTTTCCTCGAGGTAATAGTGACTAATAAACTAATACTATGTGTAGAGGAGAGGAGAGATTTCAGAGGATTCAAATAAGTAGTATAGAAGTTATTAAAAAATCCATATTTCACTAAATGTTAACCCTTTGTGGGGGAGGTACTAGAAGGAGTGGACCAATATGGCAATCTTCGAACTTAGCTGGAGATAGAAGAAAATATTACCACATACCAAATTTTAAGTCAATCGGTTACTCCTTTCGCGAGTTATCGTGCACACCAGCCAGCAGACAGACAGACGGACGGACATTGCTCATTCGACTTAAAATGACCCACAACGGATATGCGCCGAACATACTTAGGGTCTTAGGTCACTCCTTCGATGTGTTCCACTTTTGGCCCGTAGCAAATGAAATATACCCTCCACTCTAAGGCGAGGGGATAATTAAGTAAATTTCTCCTAATACCAATTTTAATACCCTACACCACACTGTGGTACAGGGTATTATAAGTTTGTTTCACGGCAGATGTTTCTAACACCTGAAAATAACACAGCTAGACCCACCTTAAAGTATACCGATCGACTCAGAATCACTAGCTGAGTCGATTTAAGCATGTCCGTCCGTCCGTCTGTCCATGTAAAGTTGTTCGTCGACTACAGGTCGCAATTTCACTCCGATCGTTCTGAAATTTTGCAGTTTAGAGTATTTCGCAGCTGTTAAGATCGCTATTGAATTTGGTTGAAATCGGTTCAGATTTAGATATAGCTCCCATATATATCTTTCGTCCGATTTGGCCCTTTAGTCCTATAGAAGCTGTATTTTACATCCAATCGTTTTGAAATTTAGAATGGAAGTGTTTCTTGATCCATGAACCAACATTGCCGAATTTGAAGAAAATCGGTTAAGATTTAGCTATAGCTCCCATATATATGTTTCGTTCGATTTGGCCCTTTAGTCCTATAGAAGCTGTATTTTACATCCAATCGTTTTGAAATTTAGAATGGTAGAGTTTCTTGATCTATGAACCAACATTGCTGAATTTGAAGAAAATCGGTTAAGATTTATCTATAGCTCCCATATATATGTTTCGTCCGATTTGGCTCTTTAGATCCAATCGTTTTTATACCCTACACCACACTGTGGTACAGGGTATTATTTAAGTATAAAATGTCCCAAAAGTAAATTTATGTAAACAATTTATACATGAATTACAAAATTTATATATCAGAGTTATTCAATATTACGAGAGTGGTGTAGGGTATTATATAGTCGGCCCCGCCCGACTTTAGCCTTTCCTTACTGGTTATTTGTTCAGCGGTTTCAACGATATCTTAGGAGATCGTGCTAAAACCCTATTTTTTGAGAACATTTTAATAATTTTTAAATAAACGCGTAATATAAATATCGAAAAATTTTCATTTATTAAATTTTTATTATTTTATCGTAAAGCACGATAAAATGAAATTAATCCGAAGGAAATCGATTCACAACTTCAAAAGTTATAGCTAAATTAAAAAGAGAAACGTTTTTATGGGATTTTCTGTGAAATTTTTGATCGGGACATTGTCTTAAGGCGAAATAAATTTCGAGGTAGATTTAATAAATTCGATACAACTTTTTAAGTTATGCATTGATTTTTTTAGTAATGATCTCATTGTATTCAGGACCGATCAGACTTTATGAAAAGTTAATAAATATTTTACTATTGAGTATTTGTCGTTGTTTTTATTACGCGTTTATTTCAAAACTATTAAAATTTTCTAAAAAAAATTGGAATTTTTAGCACTATCTTGTAATATATTGTCAAAACAGTTGAACCAATGAAAAATTGGTATTAGAAGAAGTTGAAGGATATTTAATTTTGGATTATTTAAAACGTGCCCGAAATAATTCGTTTAAATTATTCTCGAGTTATGCTAAAATATGTGTCGCACTTTCTATATTATTGCAAATCAGGATTTATCGCGAGAACAAATTCAAAGAAACCACCTTTAAAGCTAAGAACTTTATTATCTCATATATCCAAATCGGTTCCGAAATCCTATGCCGTAGCAACACAATTTTTTTTGTTGAGCTGTATAATTAATAATTTGTTATATAAATATATTTTTTAAATTTTTTAGTAAAACAATTTTTGAATGGGTCTATTATGAGTATTTGTGTCGTTGAAGAGTGACCAATTGTACCAAATATTTCAACGTAAGTATTATATGTGAAAGATTGAAATATATCTCTGATTTTTCCATAGTCTTCTTACTGTGATATGATGAAATTTATTTGAATATTTTTTCGTATCTTTTTCTGTTCGATTTCTTTTCAGATTATTTTATTTTAGAACGCGCAATGAACTTTGTTTTGAAATATGAAAAATGTGAATTGGAATTTACAAAGTGCAGCAAAATTATATAATATTTATTTTATACAACTTCTATTTAAATTCCAGGCAAATTCCTTGTTCAAAATCATTAATGTCGGTTCCAATGGAAATTTTTCTTGGACAATAAATAGAGAAATTATACCCACTATAGATTCACAAATCGATACCAACTATTTGAACATGGTCAAACATCAAGTATTTCGATATTGCGTTGGATACAACTAAAATATTGTTTTAAATTATAAAACGTTCAAAGTTTTCCGTAATATGTACTCGTATTATACTTTTTTTGTATTTTTTAATACAATTATAACAAATCCAATCTTTATAAAGATAAAGCGTTGTGTTTTGAATTTATAAGTTAACACTATAAATAGCATGAAGCATATATTCTATTAATATAAAATGATTTCAATGGTTCAATGAAAATGATTCATTAATAAGGGTAAAATTATAATAAATACAATGTAAAGAATTTTCCATACATATTTTAAAAAACTATATTTAAATCCATGTATGCCTTAAATGAATTACTAGTACATTCTTAGCCCAGCTCTCACACATGCAAGATCCCGATATTTCGGTTCCGACATATTGCCAGACTTGACTCATCTCAGAGGATATGACTGGAAGATACTGAGAAAATTCTAGTATCTAGTACCGATTTTCTGTAACCCGTGGGGTATAAAAATCATAAATAAGGAGCGCTCAACAGGCCGAACCACTGGCTTAAGTGTATGCCCTGAGACGTTTAAACGTCTCCTCTATTCAACCTAACCTAACCTAACCTAGTACATTCTTACATCAAGGACAGACATTTTAAATTTTATTACGATAATGTTTTAAATTTTACGATATTTTACTACAAATACGCACGCGTCATTCTTAAATTTACGCCAAAACGTAAGACCAAACATAATTAGTTTTATTACCCAAAGTTAATAATTCTATGATATGCATCCTCAAAACAAGTACTGTTTTTCTTTAAATTAACTATAAAACATTCTTATTTTTATAGCGATTGTCTTTGGCTCGAAATCATTGCCGAAAAATTCTTTGATTTTCAGTACGCATTTTTTAGTGTATGTATACCCATTAATCCCCTACTGAATGGATGCATTAATACGCCCATGAATGTACGTATGTAGTAATGTGTGGGAAATTTTAAATTTGAATCGGCTATAAAAAAATGTACTGATAATTTGTAAAATTTCTGGTTTTATTCGAAAGGTTGAACTTTGCCATTTAATAATGGAACACAATGTCATTCATACACACAGAATACAGTTTGGTTGCCTCAACCGAATTATTTGCCAACCGGTAATTCTGTCTACTATCATGCGATTCCATCAGGACAGCCAACATTTTGGTTGTGGTATACTTCTGCTTTCATGTTGACAACAATCATATTTGGTTGCGCCAACTACGAAAATGGTGGCTAAAATTATCTGTGGAATGTTGCCACAACCAACTGTTTTAATAAATTGGTTGTTCTGACAATTTGTCCGTCACATACTACCGACAATTAATTAAAAACAGTTTTCATTAATTTTTATTTTATTTATTGAAAAAAAAACAAACAATACATAACAAAATTAAAAATCAAATATTACAAATTCACTATTATGATATGTGGAAATATTTGACACAAATTTTAGTACACAAAAAAAAGCACAAAACTTTTATGCAGATATCCCTGAACCCCGTGCTTTCAATTTCATGGTTGTTGCTTTTATTTTTTATTTATGTAAAACATTTTGCACAACATATTCTGCATTCCACACATTATTATCCACACGAGGTTATTTTTGATTACCTATACCGTTCTTGAACAAAATGTTGAAGATTTTTTATGTCGGCTAATTTTATTTTCTGTTTGTTATGTATCAGCAAAAGAACAGCAACCAATCTTTCGGTCGTATTTCCCAAAATACATTTAATTATTCTAAATTTGAGAAATGATTGGGATAACCAATAAACGATTATTTAGTAATATTTTTTCTGTTGTAGTAACCAATTATTCGTTGCAATAATAATCCTTGGTCTATTGATACAATTTCTGTTGTCAAGAATAAAACATTGGTTGTCACAACCAAAAATCTATCATATGGTACTATAATGAAAGTTTAAAATTGGTTACCACAACTAACCGAGTGTCAATGAAAAAACAATCTTAATTCGATTGATACAACCATCGATTTAGTTGCAAGCATTTTTATTTGATCGTATCCATGTTATTATAGTTGTTTCAACTATTTATGTATAAATACAACCGACACACATGAGGTGAACCGAAAGAAAATGTCTTGAAAATAAAAATTAAACTGAAGTAAAACGAAATTGGTTTCAAAATAAAAACGGACCGACGGAAAGTACATAAAACCCAAGTGTAGTGAATATTTCTTTGAAGTGGAAAACTAAATTATTTGAAAGTGCAACCTTTTTATGAAAAATAAATAATGAAAGTAACTAACGAAAGTGTTTATTGGCGAAATATAAATAGAGAAACAATAAAAAGCCGTCGATGAAAGAAATTAAATTTAAGAACTAATAAATTTAAAAAAGTGTATTTTGTTTTTTGTATTATTATTTTCAAAGTTTTTGTGGAGTGAATGCCCTAAATCAAGGAATATTTCACATTTTAAGAAAAGTCAATCCGGATGAATTAAAATTTTCGAAACCAATGTACCAAACGCAAAATATTGGTGGAAATAAAAACTGACAAATCTCTGCCCAAGGAAAAAGTAAAGAAAATTAAGTGCAAAGCAAAATAAAAACTGATCGTCAAAATAAATGATTTTACTGCGCAGTGAAATAAAACAAGGACATACTTAAATAAAATTAATTAACTGGTGTAAAGGCCTATGTGCTCTAGGAAAAAAAGTGATCGGACGTGGAAACTAAATTTATATAAGCAAATAAATTAATTTGTAATACGTTTCGTTTGAAAAAAAAAAAATTATCAATTTATTTTTTCGTGAAGCTGGTGCCGTTTCGGCACCAGGGAGAATAGGCTTTTGGCTAGCTCTCTGCCAACTCCTCATGGGTGAGTGCTCCTCCCTTCAACCTGATACCCAGGTCGCAGCAATTATATTTATTTTACTTACAAATTCCAAACCTAACATGGAAGTGGGAGGTAGCTGTCTTAGCCTCCAACCGCCCATCCCAACCATGGTCATCGATATCTCCCTCCAATTATTTTTGGTGACCCCACAACTCCACTACATCCACATTCACTTACCATATACCAACATCCTACACCCTTGAAATTTAAAGGCTCATATTTTTAAATTTGTTTTCTCAATGCATCTATAGTTGCCGATGTAGTAATAGGACGTTCGTATTTACATTTAACAACTATCTAATTCTATTTATTATTACTAAAACTAGTTCACAAAATCTTACGAAGTATTACTAAAAATGCTACCGTTGACGGCGAAGACTGTTGTTTTCTCCTCCTCTGGTTCATTATAACGTTGCCAGATTGTTTGTCATTCGAATACGGCGGTCTTGGTGCTGCCACAACTACTCCCTCTCCAGCGATCGATATTCTCCTAGTTTGTGAGTTCCGCACAACTGGAAGTTCGGTGGACTGCGTACTCTGAGATGGTGTTGATGATTCTTAAGAGTATGTCTGAGGACTCGATAGACGTGTTGCTGTTGTTTGAGGACTCAGTAGATGTGTTTGTGTTATTTGAGGATGTTCAGGCTCAGTATTATTGATGACGAAAGCTGGCTTGAGTCGATCTACCGATATGTTCACGTCCTTGTTCTTCATTCGTATCGTATATAACCGATCTGAAATTCGTCGCACTATCTCAAACGGTCCAGTGTAAGGTGGTTCAAGTGGTCCTCGTACTGCGTCCGTGCGAAGAAAAACGTGAGTGCAATCATCGATGTTCTTGAAAATAAACATTTTGTTTTTGTTGTGGTGAGACACTGGAATTTGTCGCAGGATGTTGAAGTATTCACGAAGATTCCTTAAAAATTCAGATGAATCGGCAGGAATTTCTGATTCGGTGAAGAACTCTTGAGGTAACCGTAAGTGCCCACCATAAAGAAGATCCGAAGGCGAAGCTTAAAGATCCTCTTTGACAGCTGTCCTTAACCCGAACAAAACAGTTGGAAGTATATCGACCCACGATACTTGTGAATGGCACATTAAAGCTGCTTTGAAAGATCTGTGCCATCTCTCAATCATTCCATTCGATTGTTAATGATAAGCCGTTGTTCGAGTATGTTTCGAACCTATTAAATTCGCTAGGGCCTTGAATAACGCGGACTCGAATTGTGTGCACTGCTCTGTCGTAATTGTCTTAGGACAACCAAAGCGTGAAATCCAGTTGGACCATATAACCCTGTACTAACGGCATAATCACGATGTCCAAATGAACATGATCGAACGGATTGTCTGGGACATCTATCTTGTCTGGAGTAAGGCGGTTGTGTCTGGTGATCTTTGCTCTTTGGCACGATATGCAATTTAGGATTTGTTTCTTCATTCCAGGCCATACGTATTTCTCACGTATCTGTTGAAGACTAGTGCGGCCGCCAGGATGTGAAAGATTATGAATTGAATTGAAGATTTGTTGACGTAGTGACTCAGGAACATACATGCGAACATATCCTGTGGATACGTCACAGTATACTGATGTCATATCAAAATGTACTATTTGCAGTTTTAAAGAATTTGCGCCATCCAAAATAGTTTTCAACTTTTCGTCCATCTCTTGAGCTGATTGGAGTTCCATTAGAGTGACTGATGTTGGCATTGAAATTGCGTTAAGGCGGGACAGTACATCCGCCACTGCGTTTTCAGAACCCGACAAGTACAAAATTTCTGTCGTGAATTGCGAAATGAAACCAAGGTGCCTCAATTGTCGAGGCGAGGCTTTTTCCAGTTTTTGCGAAAATGCATAGACGAGCGGTTTGTGGTCGGTCCGAATTATGAAATGTCTTGCCTCCAGCAAATGGCGAAAATATCTTATATCTTATCAAGCAACTCTCTGTCATATGTGCTATAATTTCCGAGTGGTTGCCAAATTCCATTTGCTTTTTGTTCCAACACAGCTCCAATAGCGATGTCTGATGCGTCGGTTGTAAGGGCCAAATCTGAATTGGGTGCTGGATAGCTAGCATAGTTGCTTCACGAAGGCTGCGTTTACAAGATGCAAAAGCATTTCAGCTTCCTTTACCAGGTGCCAAACCTGTTGTCTCACCACCTTGCAATTAACGTCGCAATTTAGACTCGGAAGAATCCGGTTTATTATTTATTCCGGTTTATTATTAGAACCGGTTGGACCTTACCATTTACAGTCTGGTGTAAAACTGCGCCAACAGCTTCACTAGAGGCATCTGTATACAATGACAATTTTGCGTTGGGCGACAGGTGACAAAGCATGGTGGCGTTTGCTAATTCCTCCTTACAGGCCTCAAATGCGTTTGTGGCTTCATCGTCCCAAACAACTGGCGTCGTGTCGTTTTTGACGTTGCCCGAAATGAGAGCCTGCAATTTTCCTTGATTGCGCGTTGCATTCCTGAGAAAGGAGCGGTAAAAATTAATCATCCCCAGAAACCGCTTAAGTTCTTTCGCCACTTTAGGTTTGGGGTAATCACGTATTGCTGTCACTTTCTCTTCTAGGGGTTTAATGCCGTTCGGTGTTATAGTGTGGCCCAAAAATTTAACTTCGGACTTGCCCAAAACACATTTGCTACCGTTTACTGCGAAACCAGCTTTACGTAGCCGATCGAAAACAATCCTCAGGTGTTTCCCGTGCTCGTCCGCACTAGATGATGCAATGAGAATGTCATCGATGTAAGCGAATGTAAAATCGATGCCGTGCAAAACAGAAATGATGTGGCGCTGAAAAGTTTGTGCCGCATTCCGCAATCCAAATGTCATGTAGTTGAACTCGAACAACCCAAAGGGTGTTGTTATCGCCGTCTTGGGTATGTCGGAGGATTCTATGGGTATTTAATGGTACGCCTTTTGCAAATCTAGCACAGAAAATATATACTTGCCATGGAGCATGTGAGTACAATCATGCAAAAATGGAATAGGGTAGCGATCTGGTAAAGTTTGCGCATTAAGCGCACGGTAATCACCGCACGGCCGCCACACCCCGTTCGTCTTTTTTACCATATGTAGGGAGCTTGCCCAATTACTTTTGGATGGCTTGCAAATACCTCCAAAACTCAAACTCTTTTTTGGCAGCAGCGAATTTCTCAGGTGGCAGCCTTCGTGGTCGGGCAGACACCGCTGGGCCACCAGTAACGATGTGGTGTGTAACGTCCGTGTGCAATGACTCTCGATCTCGGTTGCTGCTTAACACGGTGATGTCTTTATACTCAAATAGCAGTCGTGAAAATATGTTGTCGGCATTGAATGTTGATATGACGGGTGCACATGAATATACTGTGTCACCCTTAGCGTGCAGCAAAGTCCTGCGATCGACGAGACGATTCTGCTTAATATCCACAAGTAAATCGAAGTGCTTGAGAAAATCAGAACCTATTATGGCTGTTGAAACATCTGCCACGAGAAAATTCCATTCGAAGACTCTCCTTAATGAAAGAGATAACTTGAGACGACGTTCGCCATATATTTTAATTCGGGTGCCATTAGTCGCAAATAATGTTGCTGAATTCGATGTGACTTTTCTGTCACATGAACGCGGTGGCAAAACGGAAACGTCAGCCCCCGTATCGATCAAGAACTTCACCTTTGTATCGTTGTCCAGCAATGTAAGACGTGCCACTGTAATTCGGCGTGGTGCGCTGGACAATGCACCAGCCACGGTAACTAGTTTTTTGGCATTGAATGGAATTCGCAAGGCTGGCGGCACTTTGTAGCGGCCTCGCCGAACTTCCAGTGGTACCAACAACATTTCTCCGCCGATGGTGTAGCACTACGTTGGCTCTTCTTACGATTCGATGAGCGACTGGATGACGACGTTCAATAATTGTGTAGGTCGCCTGTCGCCAAGGTGCATGTCGGACAGCAATTTCTGTATTTTCTTCTGTTCGATGATGCATTTTTTCAAAAATTCATATTTTCCCGTTGCAGGCGGTTTGAGGACAGCGTCCGAAATCTGCACTAACACCTGTGATTCAATAGCTGCTATGACGGTGCTGTATTTCGTTTCGTCAGCCACAATGCCTTTACAACAGAGCTCGACGTAAAAAACAATTGGGACGACTACCACAGAAGACTCAAAGAATACAATAAAATCATTGGTCGGCAAAACGTAACTTCTGGAGGCTTTTCTGTGAACAGGTAGACAGCGTTAACAGCATGTCTAAAATGAAAAAGTTCCTCTCAAAAACTCATGTCGAAACCGAAACATTGGTGGATGACACGGGTAAAAGGGTGGAAACTATAGAGGATACCGTAAGGCTCTTGATGAAAACTCATTTTCCGACTGGTAATGCTGGACCAACAGAGGAACAGTTACAGAATGAAAAGGTATTGCATCAAGTACCTATTACGGATATAACAGATGGTATGGTTAAAGAAGCGATAAAAAGTTTCTCTCCCTTTAAGGCTGCGGGACCGGATGGAATATTTCCAGCACTTCTGCAGAATGAGGTGGATCTGGTATCAACTCATCTGGCTGGAGTGTTCACTGCATGCCTAACCCATTCTTATACCCCAAAAAACTGGCAGGAATCAAGGGTGGTCTTCATACCAAAGCCTGGCAAGGCGAGTTATACGACACCAAAGACTTATCGACCCATTAGCCTAACTTCTTTCCTGTTAAAAACAATGGACATGGTCAAAAGTAAAATAGCGGATGACATGCTAAAATTCAAACAACACGCCTATGTCAAAAGAAGATCAGTGGAAACAGCTCTACATGAGGTAGTGCACCACATAGAAGAGTCCTTCAGTAAAGAAATGTATACACTTGCTGTTTGCATAGACATTGAGGGCGCATTTATCAATGTACAGACCGATACACTTAACCAGTCCGTAGGAGAGTTTCAGGTTGACCGGGCGCTGAAAAACTGGATCAACAATATGCTAAGGAATAGGTGGATTATTTGTGGGTCATATGACGTAAAAATTAGAGACAAGGTAAATCGTGGTATACCTCAGGGGGCATTTTATCGCCTCTTCTATAGGTTACGACGATACACAGTCTCCTAAAAGCCCTCACCAATGAAGGACTTTAACCAGTCTGTTATGCAGACGACTTTGTAATACTTCTAAGGGGGTTTCATCCAAATCTATTATGGAGAAGAGCTGAAGAGGCACTTAACATAGCATATAACTGGGCACAACCAAGGGGATTAAATGTTAACCCAGACAAAACAGAAATATGTCTATTTATAAGGAAAACGAAGATACCACGTTTTACCCAGCCTCGATTCCTGAATAAGACAATTGCTAGTACTAAAAAGTTAAACTACTTGGGAGTAATATTGGATCAGAAACTGTACTGGAAAGATCATCTTAAAGAACGAGTTACAAAGGCCCACAGATGTTGGTCGTTGTGCAGAAGAGCTATAGGTTCAAAATTTACATGAGCGTGATTAGACCAATAATCACCTACGCCTGTGTAGTGTGGAGGACATCAATGGACAAAAAGTGCAACGTAATACCATTGCAAAAAAATCAACTTATGTCCTGTTTAGGCATAAGCGGGTCACTTAGAACTGCACCAACAAAAGCTTTGGAGACTATACTGCACACCCAACCAATAGACATCCGTATAAAGTATGAGGCAGCCCTCACAGCAAGACGTCTACAAGTGATGGGTGAATGGATAAACCGAGACCACAAGTTGGTCACATTCAAACGCCAGAAATCTCCGACCGCATTCCTGAAGTGCGGCTTACCTCAACCTATGATTCGTTTGTGTAGACAGAGGCTCCTTCGAAAATTGAACTTTTGCCCATATGCCAGTGGCAACCAGCTGCTACACGGATGGGTCCAAGCGAAGAGGAAGGACGGGTCTGGGACTTTTTATTGATAAACCAGAAGTCGAACTTCACTTCCGCCTCGAGCAATCAGATAGCCAAATGGCGATTAAAGCAATAACATCGGAAAGGGTCATCAGATACTGTGGGGTGACCCAAATGAAAAGAAAACAAGAAGTCTTCTGAAACTAACCAAGATGATGAGTGTTCTAACGGGACACTCTAGCTTACAAGCACATCTTCATCGCATAGGACTAGCAGGAAACGACGAATGCAGGGCATGCATGGAAAACATGGAAACGATGGAACATTTTCTGTGTCACTGCCCGGCTTTCACACAGACTTGACTCATCTCAGAGGATATGACTGGAAGATACTGAGGAAATTCGTGTCTAGTACCGATTTTCTGTAACTCGTGAGGTATAAAAATATCATAAATAAGGAGCGCACAACAGGCCGAACCACTGGCTTAACTGTATGTCCATGGACATGAGACGTTTAAACGTCTCCTCTCTTCAACCTAACCTAAATAACTTCAAAATATTTGCAAAAATCGCGAAATGCTATTTCTTTAAAAGCAAATGATGTGGGCAACGCAGAAAAGGTAGAAAAATTCAAAATATTGCAGCAAATCGCGAAATTCGATTTTTTTCGAACAACAACCTGTAGTACACCAAGGTCAGCTTCCGAATTCTGAGTAAATGGGAGCATTTACAAGAACTGAAGTCTTCGATTCCATCCGATTATCATTACTTTTTTCATAACAAAAACTATATAAAAATAACTGCAGTTTTCCAACAAGAGGTGTTGTTTTGAATCACCCGGTATTTCGGTAGTTGTCACTTTTGAAGCTTTTATTTTTTGACATTTGACAAGTAGAAACTACGCCATTACTAAAAATGGAACGATACACGATTCAACAACGCATTGATATTATTAAAATTCGAAATTCATCTTGACTGATGAGGCCCATTTCCACCTCGGTGGCTACGTCAACAAGCAAAATTGTCGCAACTGGGGCTCAGAAAACCCAAGAGTTATTGTTGAGAAGCCCGTTATATAACATTACGTAAAAAGTTTTTGTCTTCACATTGTATCTAGGAACACTCGAGTTCCTTTCAACGTATGTAAGGTTTTCATACAGAATCGCGACAAAATCTTATTTCTTTAAGGTACCCACACTTTGTATTGCAAAATTTCTGCGAACATATCCCTACCAATAGCCATTTATTTACTATTTATCCATAGACAGTTTGGCGTTTAGTTTCAAAATATCTTTTAATTTGAATTATGTTCAAAATTTTTTATTTTCAACAATACCTACAAATTCCACAAAACGTAGACAATTTTCTAACAAAAATAAGGGCTATATTTCAGAACTTCGCGTACAATGGATTATATTCAAATTTTTCTGTTTGTAGCACATGGTAGCTATATGTAGAACATATCGTAGAACAAAAGTTCGCTGAAGCCAAATAATGTGACAATAAAACAGTTTTTTTTACTCTGCTGAAAAATTGGGTTTTTTAATATAACCACAAATGCATATAAGCCATCTTTAAGGGGTCCCAGATCAATATTTCAAGGTGTTGCAAACGGAATGACAAAGTTAGTACACCCCATCTTCTGGTGGACGGTATAATTACGTATTGACGAGATAAGCTTTATTGTATGCGCTGAAAGCTATTTGATCCATTGCGGGCCCCATAAAGAACACATAGTTTCATGTACCGATATGCTGCACGAACAGCAGAAAGGGGGAACTTGTAACAAAAAAACCAGTAAGGAAAGGCTAAAGTCGGGCGATGCCGACTATATAATACCCTACACCACTCGCGTAATATTGAATAACTCTGATATATAAATTTTGTAATTCATGTATAAATTGTTTCCATAAATTTACTTTTGGGACATTTTATACTTAAATAATACCCTGTACCACAGTGTGGTGTAGGGTATAAAAACGATTGGATCTAAAGAGCCAAATCGGATGAAACATATATATGGGAGCTATAGCTAAATCTTTACCGATTTTCTTCAAATTCGGCAATGTTGGTTCATGAATCAAGAAACTCTACCATTCTAAATTTCAAAACGATTGGATGTAAAATATAGCTTCTATAGAACTAAAGGGCCAAATCGGACGAAACATATATATTGGAGCTATAGCTAAATCTTAACCGATTTTCTTCAAATTCGTTAGTGTTGGTTCATGGATCAAGAAACTGTACCATTCTAAATTTCAAAATGATTGGATGTAAAATACAGCTTCTTCAGGACTAAAGAGCAAAATCGGACGAAACATATATATGGGAGCTATAGCTAAATCTTAACCGATTTTCTTTAAATTCGGCAATGTTGGTTCATGGATCAAGAAACTCTACCATTCTAAATTTCAAAACGATTGGATGTAAAATATAGCTTTTATAGGACTAAATGGCCAAATCGGACGAAACATATATATGGGAGCTATAGCTAAATCTTAACCGATTTTCTTCAAATTCGGTAGTGTTGGTTCATGGATCAAGAAACTCTAGCATCCTAAATTTCAAAATTATTGGATGTAAAATACAGCTTCTACAGGACTAAAGAGCAAAATCGGACGAAACATATATATGGGAGCTATAGCTAAATCTTAACCGATTTTCTTCAAATTCGGCAATGTTGGTTCATGGATCAAGAAACTCTAGCATTCTAAATTTCAAAACGATCGGATGTAAAATACAGCTTATATAGGACTAAAGGTCCAAATCGGATGAAACATATATATGGGAGCTATAGCTAAATCTTAACCGATTTTTTTCAAATTCTGTAGTGTTGGTTCATGGATCAAGAAACTCTACCATTCTAAATTTCAAAACTATTGGATGTAAAATACAGCTTCTATAGGACTAAAGGGCCAACTCGGACGAAAGATATATATGGGAGCTATATCTAAATCTGAACCGATTTTCTTCAAATTCGGCAATGTTGGTTCATGGATCAAGAAACTTTAGCATTCTAAATTTCAAAACGATCGGATGTAAAATACAGCTTCTATAGGACTAAAGGTCCAAATCGGATGAAACATATATATGGGAGCTATAGCTAAATCTTAACCGATTTTTTTCAAATTCTGTAGTGTTGGTTCATGGATCAAGAAACTCTACCATTCTAAATTTCAAAACTATTGGATGTAAAATACAGCTTCTATAGGACTAAAGGGCCAACTCGGACGAAAGATATATATGGGAGCTATATCTAAATCTGAACCGATTTCAACCAAATTCAATACCGATCTTAACAGCCGCGAAATACTCTAAACTGCAAAATTTCAGAACGATCGGAGTGAAATTGCGACCTGTAGTCGACGAACAACTTTACATGGACAAACGGACGGACGGACGGACGGACATCGTTAAATCGACTCAGCTAGTGATTCTGAGTCGATCGGTATACTTTAAGGTGGGATCTGCCGTGAAACAAACTTATAATACCCTGTACCACAGTGTGGTGTAGGGTATAAAAAGTGGGATGTGATCTTTTAAAACGTCGATACACGTATATACTTTGCTGGTCTCCTCTACCATTAAATCCATTGCCAAACTCCGTTTTTTTCGTGTTGTACAGTGTAGTCATTCAAACGTTTACTTATTGTTATTTAATGACAATTTTACAACTTGTATGAATTCATCAATTTTATTGCGATTTATTTGAAAGTGAACGGTATGAGCGCTTTCCTTTTTACTTGCTAAATCACGACACAGGCGAAAAGTAAGCGAAGTCAATTGCTTAACGTTTTGATCAAAACTACTGTCACCGAGGATTAAGCGCACATCCCAATCAAACGACTCCACCAGTTGACACTCGCCAGCATTCTGTTCTCGTACTAGATAACGTACAACTTCTTCACGGCGGGCATGTAACACCGTTGGTATAATAGCTTGTAATTCCGTTGGTAAAGCTGTTTGATCGCCCACTCCCGTCTCAGAACTGCAAATACAGCGATATAACTTTGCAATACTACGCGTAGCTAGCAAGAAGTCGTCGGGGTTGTGGAATCCATACTTGTGACACATACGCATTGAGCTTTGCACCTCCTGATTTCCAATAAGGAAATCAATGGAATGATTAAGTATCTGGAAAAAATTAAAAAGGAACAAATCAATTTTTCCACTTTTCCAGAATTTAATGTACATATGAAAAAAATTTAAGCAATTTTCCTTCAAGATTTCATGATGCTTAATACAGAACGAACGGCCGCAACGCATGGAAATCCAGGTTTTCAGGAGAAACATACAAATAACTTAGGGTCTCTTGAGTTTGAAATAGAAATGAGTTTCAGTAGAGCAAATCCTCCCAAATGTATACTTGTCACAAATTCAATTTCACAAAGACAACCTTAATTTAATAGCACTGTCTCAGCAAAATAATACGAATCTGTGCCTATTTATAAATAAAATCCTCATGTGATCCGCGATGAATTGCCTTGATCGAGTTTTTAGGGAGAATAAACTATAACCGAATAACACCATTAATAACACTAACAACGCATTCTTTGCGTTATCATAAATTTACCAATATTACGCGTAAATCGTGGTGATATTAATTTCGAATGTTTGAAATGAACGAGTCAATATATCCGAAGGACGTGCATCCGGTGGGTGCTTCATCCGAATCTGCAAAAACGGAATTAAAAACATGTGTTGGGGGCCATTTTATATTAGTTTAACGATATGGATACGCAGTGAGACTCCGCCAATTTTTTTAATTGGAATGCCCGTTTAGAGTAAATAAAATCGATAAGGCAAATAAAGTAAATTAATTCCATAGAAAATTATGGAAGTACCTCAATTAAGATTTCCCTATTGTCAATATTTAATAAGAATTCATACTCCTTCATGCCGCTGGTCAACGTTAACAAAATCACTACGGCCAGTATTGTAGAAATAAGTATAGACAACTTTATTAATTGTTTAGTTTCTATAGGCTGGGTTAGGCAAACGCAACCGTAACGCCCCCGTAGCGTAACGAAACACCTGATTCAAGGCTGGGTTAGGCATACGTAACCGTAATTTATCTCTACCGTTGCCCGTTTGAGCGATTAGCCAACGTTGAGAAAACGAGTCATATGTTCTGACAACAACAACACATAAGTAACAAAAAAGCCGCGATTTCTTTTTGTTTAGGTTTATTAAAAATGAAGTTAAAAAGAATGTTTATAAATTTGTGTATTTTAAATCTGTGCAGAACACACAGCAGTATAGAGTGTACTGCAGTACAAACACATTGCCAATGATTTTCAACGAATGTGGGATATGCCGAATTGTGTGGGAATCTGCGATGCTAACTATACATTCATATCAGTTAACGTTGGAAGTTATGGCAACCAACACGATGGAGGTATGTCCATTAAACTTCAATTTATTTATATTCTATTTTAATACAAACAATTTACATTTATTAATTTAAATTAAATACAGCTATATTCCAGTACTCTCCGTTTGGCCAATCAGTTATTTTAGGTACAGTACCTGTACCTCCTAGTAAACCATTATCGTCAGCATCCTCTGAAGCCTTTCCTCATTTTTTTATTGGCGATGCGGCGTTTCCTCTGAGGAATATCCTTGGTCTAAGTCACCAACTTGAGACGAGCTCAGAGACAACATCCAACGCGAAATTGCCAACGTTCCGGTCGAAATGTGTCCAAGTGGAAAATTGGGTCCAAAGAATAGATCGCTTTTGACGGGCTAGTGGTGGTCATATGACCGAAATTGAATTTCATTCTTAAAATGTAACATTTGCACTACACCTGGAATTTGAACCCTATATCTTAAATATTCTGTGTTTTATTAATATATACAATTCTTATGTCCTTTTACTTATATCTATTTCCATTGACTCAGCCAAATACAATCCAATCTCTATCTATAAATAAGTCCACGTTTGTAGAGACGCTTATATTGCTGTCAAATTAACCCACAATGAAGAATATTGGCGCAATGATTGTCTCGTACTTCGTCAAAAGAATGCTGAAGCAGATTATAAATTTAATTTTTAATGGAGTCAGCCGCGATCTTCATAAAAGTCACCTGTAACGCCCAGCTCCTTGCCAATTTGCTTCCAAGCTTCTCGTTTTTTTTCCGATATCCTATATACTGGATTATATTTATTGTATAAATAATCGTGCGACTGCACCAATGAAACCAAATATTCGTCTTTCATGTTTATTTGCACTTTTAAACAACAAAGAATTAATAAATTATTTTCTTTACTTTTCTCGGTGAACATACAATTGTAATTGTAAACAACATGTAGTATCAGCTGTTGTCAAATTGTACGTAAACGGAACGTCCAATTCTGATTTCAACAGATTCAGCCGATTCGTTACGCTACGGGGGCGTTACGGTTAAGTTTGCCTAACTGGGCCTTCAATCTGACATATGGAAATCAGTGTAAACGATTAGCAACGGAAACGGAAAGTAAACGGACGTCTGAATCTGCTGAAATTTGATTTTGACGGTACGTTTACGTGCATTTGAAAACAAAATTAGTAAAATAATGAAAAAGGATAAATTTATGCCAAACTTTTGAAAAGTAATGATAAATAGGTAATAAAATGATAAATTAGTAGCAAATAAATATAAAATAAAATTAATTTGTTGCTATTTTTGTTGTGAATGTCTAAGTGATACAGCAGGTTGTTTTAAGTTTTGGGCAATTGCTCCAGCGGGCGACGTTACGGCGGCGCTACAGTTAAATTACGGTTAAGTTTGCCTAACCCGGACTTATATCTCACTGAATGGTGTCTCTTAAATACAAGTGAATGCGTTCGGCGTCTGTCAAAAATACGCCTGGCGAATAATTTTGTACCTGCGCTGTACCCAAATACGCTTTAAGTGTGTCTCTTAAATACAAGTGAATGCGTTAGCGTCTGTCAAAAAACGCACTACGGATAATTTTTAACGTGCGCTGTACCCAATACGCAGTAAACAAAAAACATCTGACTTTTCATCCCCATTCCACAAAAAAATTTTTTTTCTACATTTGGAGTGGGTATTCAGTGCAATATCGATGTTATGGATGATTTATATTTTTGAAAATATTCTGGACAGACCACAAAGAAGAGGGAATAAAAATAAACTCCAAAACCAGGAGGCATTCGTATTTTAAACATTTTGCAGACAGAGCAACTCATTTTTCTTTGCCTTCTGAACTTTATAACTAAGTCCCGATTTACACTGGCTGAATGTTCAGCAGATTATCGGCGTTTTGTGGTAGAGAGAGAAAGTCGTAAAGAGGGGGAAAAAACTCTCCCGTAGTCGGGCTTATCGGGCTGAACGTTTTGTGTTTTTCACTCCACTTTGAAACAACAACAATTCACACAGGAATATCCGAAACAAAATTACGTGTCTAAACGCAGAGGCAAGTTTAAAAGAGAATTAGCGGATAACCTGCTGAAAAAAATATCCTAATGTAAATGTGGACTATGTTTTCGTACAGAAACCCGACTGCTCTGAAGCAATTTCATAGTTTGCATTTGAGCAGTATTATTGTGTATACACCCCAATGACACAACGTTTTTTAACTACAAAATTTCCATAGCAAGATGCTGTTTTTTCATTAGAGAAGAACGGAAAAATTAGTAATCGTGGAGTATCTAAAGATGTTGGTTTTGTCCGCCGAAGTCAAATTATGTTTCTTAAACTCTTTATTGGTTGTGCAAAATGTAAAGGCCTGTAATCCTCCACCTGACTTTGTAAACGCCATCCAAATCTATCAAAGCTGTCGGTTCCCTGGTGGCACTTGCCATGTTGGGACTAAATCGTGTTTTATTTCACATGGCAGTATCGCTATTAAATCAAATTCTATCTTTTAATCATGCTTCAAAGTAGAGAATTGTTTATTGGCTAGTTTCAATGGATATTTTCGAATGTCCTCGTTGAACATGGAACATCGTAAAGCTATGGAAATAAAAACTGTTCAGAACAAACTTGTGTCACATGCTTCAATGTAGGAAGAACAAACACATGGACTAACAAGTTTCTTGGGTTCGATCCGACCGGAATCAAAATGTGTTCTTGAAAATGGATTCCTTGCGTCCAAGCAGAATGAATGAATAAACATTAAGACAAAAATGCAGGTAGATATTTCAATGTTTTGGCATTTATTTGGTATTGACAACTCCAGAGAAATTGCTTGACAAGTGCCCTTCTTGATTTTTACACATTTGTGGAGAGGCTCCTTTGTATTCCATATGTGGGCAGTGTCCCAGCTATTTCAATCATTTCTTCGCTGTTAATCTGAAAAGCACAATTTAATATAAACAAAATAGTCGACCTTATTCCAGTTGGCGTCGTCGATTCTTAGTCGACACTGTTTAGATTGACGACTTCAAAAATTTTTAAATTTTTTTAAATATTTTTGGCTTTGTTCTATAGTTACCGATGTAGTAATAAGACGTTCAGGTTTTGCCATTGGCAACATTGTTGAGTGCGGACGTGTTTCAGTGGATTCTCTCTAAAAATTAACCAAAAACATTTATTTTTTGGATATACTTCAAAAAAATTATATAACTCGAATTGGACGTTAATTAAATATACCAAACTGTGTAAAAAATGCATTGCCCAAGTGTAGCTTTTAAAAATATAAAAGTGAACACATATCACATATCCAACAAAGTTGTGAAGAGAAATGCATATATTGCAGTGATATCCGTGAGTAGTGAAACAACAACCACACCAATGCGCGATGACAGTTTGTATCTTACCGCGAGACCCCTCAACAGCGCCCGCTCCTTTTCACCACAGTTGTTATTAAGCGCAGCAAGCGAATCAAACGAAACATAGCAAATGAAAGTAAATAACGAAAAGCATGAAAGTATGCTCCAAAATATTGTCAACACTACATAGGAAGAAAGAAGTTGCCAACGCTCAACTGGTGCAATTCCCAAAAATACAAATAGCGCTTCAAATAATACAGAAAATAAGATTCAAACAGGTATGGATTGATATATTCTCGTGACTAAGCGTAAGTCAGATTCTAGATCTCCAAAACAAGAGCCAAACCCTAATAGTCCCATAGAACAAGTTCATCGTGTTGTTACATACATCAGAAAGGCTTTTGAAAACAAAGAATATTGTTCTGCTCTATTCATAGATATATCGCAAGCTTTTGATAGTCTGGCACGATGGATCGTTAAACAAAATATGTGTACTTTTACCAAGTAACACACATAAAATGCTCAATAGCTATTTGTCAAACCGGTCGTTTGTAGTAAAATCGAATAGTATTTCTTCTAGCCCTAAGAAAATAACTGCCGGCGTTCCTCAGGCCAGCATACTGGGACCTATTCTATACATAATATATACAGCAGACATACCCACAAACACATTTACTCCTACGTCCACTTTTGCTTGCTGCTTTCGTCAGTATTCATAAAAACCCCTTAGTTGCTTCCGATCAACTGCAGTCGCATGTCCGAGTCTTAGAGAACTGGTTAGAAAAATGGAGAATAGTGGTAAATGCTACAAAATGCACTCATGTTACCTTTACCCTAAGACGAGATACTACTCCTTCAATAACCATCTTCAACTCGTTGATTCCACAGAAAGATCACGTGAAATATCTTGGAATTCACTTAGATCGTCATAGGTTCTAAGATAACACAAATAAAACTCAAAACGAATCAACTTCAATGGCTCATTGTCAAACGGTCTGCTGTAGACCTTGAGTATAAAGTCCTTTTATACAAATCTATAATAAAGCCAATTTGGACATATGGTATCCAGCTCTGGGGTACAGCGTGAGCTTCAAACATATGCAAATTACAAAGAAGACAGTCCAATATTCTTCGTTTAATTACAGGTGCACCTTGGTATATAAGAAACGCAAATATCCATAAGGACCTCAACATTCCAACCGTCGCTGAGGAAATCCGAGAATACTGCCGAAACTATGTGGATAAACTATCCGATCACCCAAATATCCTGGCCAGACAAATTCTAAACAATGAAAGAAACACTCGCCTTAGAAGAAGAAATACACTGGACTTACTATAACACATTTATATACATGGAAGATTACATTGTAGTCGAAATTTGATAAATTGATATTCCATTGAAATCCAATATTATTTAAACTTTGCAAATTCTCAAAGGGTTTATTGCACTGGCAACAACCCCCAGATTAATGTATTTAGGTTAAGATTTGAAAAATTATTGTTATTTTCATTCTATTATGAAAGATCCAAAAAACAAATGTAATGAACTAAAAAAAAAATTAAGTTTAACAACTATCTAATTCTATTTATTATTACTAAAACTAATTCACAAAATCTTACGAAGTATTACTAAAAATGCTACCGTTGACGGCGAAGACTTCTCTAGGAATCAGATGTTGTTTCCTTCTCCTCTGGTTCGTTACAACCTTGCCAGATTGTTTGTTATTCGAAGACGGCGGTCTTGGGGCTGCCACAGCCACTCCCTCTCCAGTAGTGGTGGGCATTATCGTTCACTGAACGGACCGGTCCTTTTCGTTCCGTTCCGGTAAAGGAACTCGTTCAGTCTTTTCGTTCCATCGTTCCTTTTGGCTCCTTCGTTCAAATGACATTCATTCGGTCAAACATCACAACAGCGGTTTGTTTACTCGTTCATTCTTCTTTTATGAACATGATAAAAACAATTTTGCCAATTGAATTTTGAAATTGAAAATATGTATATCTTTAATTTATTTAATTATGTTCTGCTGATTTTATTTAAATAACAATTGTTAAACATGTGATGTGTATGTAATCTGGGCACCCCCGTGAAAAAGACTAATGAAGGTAAAAGATTGATACCTCCGAACGCCACCAGCATTTAATTTTGTAATAAATTTAGTGTGACAGCACTAGAGAAATCATTGTTCGGTAAATTTGGCAACAATTAAACAGCTGTTCGAAAGAGAAGAATGGTAAAATGAACGAGCGAATGAACGAAAGATGAATAAAAGCAAAAAATCCGAAGTGAACGATGGAACTAAAAGAATGACATAGCAGGAAGCAGTTCCAATCGTTCCTTCAAAGGAATCGTTCAATTGAACGAGTTCGTTCCGGAACGACCCAACTCTACTCTCCAGTGACCAAGTCAGGATCCGACACCTGATCCGCTTGGAACGATATTCTCCTAGTTTGTGAGTTCCGCACAACTGGAAGTTCGGTGGACTGCGTACTCTGAGATGGTGTTGATGAGTCTTGAGAGAATGTCTGAGGACTCGGTAGAGGTGTTGCTGTTGTTTGAAGACTCGGTAGAGGCGTTTGTGTTGTTTGAGGATGTTCAGGCTCAGTATTATTGATGACGAAAGCTGTCTTGAGTGGATCTACCGATATGTTCACGTCCCTTTTCTTCATTCGTATCGTATATAACCGATCTGAAATTCGTCGCTCTATCTCAAACGGTCCAGTGTAAGGTGGTTAAAGTGGTCCTCGTACTGCGTCCGTGCGAAGAAAAACGTGAGTGCAATCATCGAGGTTCTTGAAAATAAACATTTTGTTTTTGTTGTGGTGAGACACTGGGATTGGTCGCAGGAAGTTGAAGTATTCACGAAGTTTCCTTAAAAATTCAGATGAATCGGCAGGAATTTCTGATTCGGTGAAAAACTCTTGAGGCAACCGTAAGGGCCCACCATAAAGAAGATCCGAAGGCGAAGCTTGAAGATCCTCTTTGACAGCTGTCCTTAATCCGAACAAAACAGTTGGAAGTATATAGACCCACGATGCTTGTGAATGACACATTAAAGCTGCTTTGAAAAATCTGTGCCATCTTTCAATCATTCCATTCGATTGTGGATGATAAGCCGTTGTTCGAGTACGTTTCGAACTTATTACATTCGCTAGGGCCTTAAATAACGCGGACTCGAATTGTGTGTCCTGGTCTACCGTTATTGTCTTAGGACAACCAAAGCGTGAAATCCAGTTGGACCAAAATGCAGTCGCGACCGTCTGGGCCGACATGTCCCTCAGAGGAACAGCTTTAGGCCATCGTGAAAATCGATCGATACTGGTGAGACAATATCTATACTAACGGCATTATCACGATGTCTAAATGAACATGATCGAACTGATTGTCTGGGACATCTATCTTGTCTGGAGTAAGGCGGTTGTGTCTGGTGATATTTGCTCTTTAGCACGGTATGCAATTCCGAGACCAATTTAGGATTTGTTTCTTCAATCCAGGCCATACGTATTTCTCACGTATCTGTTGAAGACAAGCACGGGCGCCAGGATGTGAAAGATTATGAATTGAATTGAAGATTTGTTTACGTAGTGACTCAGGAACAACGTTGAGAACATATCCTGTGGATACGTCAGAGTATACTGATGTCGTATCAAAATGTACTATTTGTAGTTTTAAAGAATTTGCGCCATCCAAAATAGTTTTCAACTCTCCGTCCATCTCTTGAGCTGATTGGAGTTCCATTAGAGTGACTGATGTTGGCATTGAAATTGCGTTAAGGCGGGACAGTGCATCCGCCACTGCGTTTTCAGAACCCGACAAGTACAACATTTCTGGATGAGCTAGCATAGTTGCTTCACGAAGGCTGCGTTTACATGATGCAAAAGCATTTGCAGCTTCAAGTTTCCAAGGAACCTTCCTCTTATCATTTTCTTGGAGTCATTAAGCAATTCATTGAGTGGTGCCTGTAGCTGAGCGGCATGTGGAATGCAACGACGATAAAAATTGACGACACCGAGGAATCAGCGAAGCTCGCAAATAGTTTCAGGTTTGGTGTAATTTTCAATAGCGGCAACACGATCTGTTGGAAGTGTACAACCATTGCCGTTGATGATGTAACCAAGAAACTGTACTTCAGATTGTCCAAATTTACATTTATTGACGTTGATTGTTAGACCGTATTGTCGAAGGCGGTAAATCTGCCGTAAATGTATTTGGTGTTCTTTAATAGACTCAGACATAACGATCATATCGTCAATATAACAATAAACAAAATCAAGACCTCTCAAAACGGAGTCCATAAACCTCTGAAAGGTTTGTGTGGCGTTTCTCAACCCGAATGGCATATATAAAAATTCCACAAGACCAAAAGGGGTGCACGCTGCTGTCTTTTCGATGTCTTCCGCAGCCATTGGTATTTGGTAATAAGCCTTAACAAGGTCGAGCGTAGAAAAAACTGACTTACCATATAATTTCTCACAAAAATCGTTGATGTTGGCAATTGGGTATCTGTCAGGCACAGTTTTCGAATTCAGCTTTCGGTAATCTCCACACGCTCGCCAACCACCATCTTTATTCGGCTCCATATGGAGCGGACTAGCCCAAGGACTTTTGGAGGGACGACATATATCATTGTCCAATAGGAAGTAAATTTCCGCTTTTGCAGCTGCAAGTTTCTCTCCAGAAAGTCTTC
Source organism: Eudasyphora cyanicolor (assembly GCA_963930755.1). Taxonomy (NCBI): domain Eukaryota; kingdom Metazoa; phylum Arthropoda; class Insecta; order Diptera; family Muscidae; genus Eudasyphora; species Eudasyphora cyanicolor. Next base: position 102,869,298 of record OZ005737.1, read on the forward strand.
GTGGGCGGTCTGCAACAGGGATTCCGATTGTTTCGATGTTGTGAACAAAATTTCATTACTTGTCGATTTACGCGTCAAAGTAGTAGTTTTGATGTCCATAACTCTTTCAGTAATTCTTGGAATGGTCCTGTCGATGGCGATAATGTTGAAATACTAAAATCTTTGGTCTTAAGAATTTCACCACGAATTGTTAAATTTGTTGTATTATCGATGAGGCATTTCCGTTTTAAATCAATCATCAAATTGTAATGAATTAGAAAGTCTGCCCCCAAAATGGGCGACTGGACATCGGCAATGGTAAACAACCACTTGAGTTCACGACGTAGACCCACGTCTAATTTAAGAACACAATTACCATATGTTTATATATTTCGCTGCTGTTTGCAGCAAGAATTCTGATGCCGGACGGCTTTAGAGTTGTTCTGATTAAGGATGGGGGTACAACTGACACCACCGATCCGGAATCAATTAAAAATCGAGACTTTGTACAAGGTGGCTCAAAAGTAATCCTCCTATCAGAAAATGCTATAAATTTTGCGATTGACCCCTAATGCCTAATGTTGACATTTGTGTAGTAAACACATGCGAAATACACGTTAATAAACAATGTTATGCTACACTGCTCCAGAACGCGGAATATTGCTGACTATTTATTTGACCAATAATCGGTCTTTGACTTTGGCACAAAAAACATCGAAAATTTCCTTTTGCGCCACCTGTTACATGTGTCGTAGATATGTCATTGCCACTATCGCCAGTTGTGTTAACTGACGACAGCCCTATTAATATTCTCGAACTAGTGTTGTAACGGGGAAAATTCGGTTTACAATGTTTGGCAGAATCTCCAAACTTTTGATGATACCAGCAAATCAATTTGTTGTTAGGAGGTCTATCATTTGAACGTGAATGACTGTGAGATCTGGATCGACGATGACCGTATCTGCTTTTATTGCTCGCTTGAAAGGTGCCCACTTTAGCAGAAAGATCCGTTAAAGTCTTGCAAATATCAGCTAAAGACACAGGCGAATTAATTGCGTCAATCGAAATGTTGGTATCAGATTGTAGTGGTGCCTCGGAGACAGCACACACAGTATTTCCTATAGCATCCAAAAATTTTTCTGCGTTTTTACCTAGTTTGTCTAAATCTTCCACTTCCCACACAGTTAATAGAGGGCGAATCGAATCTGGCATTTGCCAGAGAAATGGTGTCCGAATAATTGTTTCATTTCCTTTACTAGGTGCCAAACGTCTCATGTGGGATAGCATTTCCGACGTCTTCATACCTGTTGTCTCACCACCTTGCAATAAACGTCGCAATTTAGACTCGGAAGACTCAGCAAATTTCGAAATTAGTCGCTCCTTCAATGTAGAATATTTGTCTCTTTCGGCGGATTTCTTATGAGGTCTTCAACCGACAAGAGTATGTCGTCTTCAAGGCGCACAGAAACAACATCAAATTTGCCCGCATCCATTGAAACACAGAGAGAAAAGGAACGTTCAGCCTTAAGGTGGGTACTATGTTTTTTCAGCTTGAAAAAATTCCGCAAAACATTATTTCAAGTTGAAAAATGGAACGCTTTTTACTGAAGTCTCACAATATTATTTCGAAATGTCACTTTTATGTGTATTTATTTATGTTTGTGTTTTTCATTGTGCAAAAATTCATGAAAACAAAAAAAGAAATTTAAAGTGAAATCAATAAATTAATATAAATTTGGATAACTCTCAAGTATCTACCCTACCCGATGAAATGAAGTGTACTTCGTCTGCAAAATTGGCTTTAGTGAATAAAAGCAGAGAGAAGATGACTTGGAGGGAACACCAAATGCCCAGGAATTGAGTTTTGGCTCCAGCATTGAGGATTCAACGTCCATTCATACAAATACTACGCCACAAGTGATTGCGGAGGACAAAGAGAAAGGGCAAGAGAAGTCGTCGCATAGGCATCATCAAAACACAAGAAACATTCAAAAGAACGTCGAAAATCTCACGATAGAGAAAAGGATAAAGATCGACATCGACAAACACCAAAACACCTCGTCATCACACAACAAATCAGCGAGTGAAAAGGATCTATAAAAATCATCTTCCTCACATTCCTATTCAAAACATAATAAACATTCCTCGTCTTCCGAGAAGCGTCATTCATCTAGTTCTCATTGTCGTCGTCAAATAAGTCATCAACAAAACGTAATGAACATAAGGACGACCATCAATAGGCTAAACCTAAACCACATCGACGTAAAATTGTATTTGTACGCAAATGTATTCACTATTATCCAAATATTGTTATGTGTAGTAAGTCATCATACTAAAAATATTGAGTAAAAATATTTTTATTGAGCGTTGAACGACGATGATGCCGCATTTCCCGTAGGAAGTTTCCTATGGAACACTCTGTCTTTAGGAGCAAAAAACATATCATATTTTCCATACGAACGTGTCTAGCACCACCTTTATTTTACTCAAATGTCAACTATCTCCCCCGTTATAGACCCTCAAAAGGATTACAGGAGACCTCCTATGAAGGAAACCTTTGCGGAAAGATTGAATTTCCTGAATGACACCATGGATTTGTGCGGCCGGGCATTACTATTAGAGTTTATGTTCATCTCGTAGATCTCTCGAAATTAGAAATGTAATATTAAAAGGAATGTGATTTATTCTTAAATTTTATTTTATAATAAATAATGCTTAACAAATATGAATATTAAAGTAGATTAAATTTAAAAAAATTCAAATATAACATACACAATCATAGCATAGGGTGGATAAATAAAGAGATGATTCGTTACGAATATAGTAAATAATGTGGATATATTTTGTTATTATATGAACAAATAAAAAACAATATAAATATGAACTAATTTTTTATAATAAATAATTTCTTATTTACAGAAACTTTGGATGGGGGTTTTATCTCTAATATGTTGTTTGCCTTTTTAATTAACGTCATCATTAAAAAGTGAGCAATACTTGCTATTTAATTTATCTAAACGTTAATGTATATTTAAAATTACAAAAAAAAACAAACGCTTCTGAAGTAGAGATTGCAGACTACCACCATTACAATATTCATTTTGTATTAGCATATGATTAACTTCAGCCTAGGCGGAATAATAACGTACAACATTATCATGTATTCCCAAAACCGCATGAGCCCATACTTCGTTGAGGGCTTGTTTTCTGAAAGTTAAAGAAAAATGATATAATAAGTTATTGAATGACATTGAAACTTTGTTGGCTAAAAGAGCAATATAGTGAAGTAACAAGTAAGTATGCTCAGACGAAATACATTTCTCGATAAAGTGGTCAGGTCAGTTAGACAAACCGACAACGTTCATCTACAATAATTTCGGTATGATTTATTTTAAGAGATTTTTTTAAAGCCTATGTTATTTAAGGATGCTTTATCTTATTAATTGCGCTCAAGTTAAAATGTCATACAGCTCCAAATTCTGAATATATCTCTCATTTAGTGCATGAAAGTCACAACTCAAAATTGGAAATTCCGCCTATGGCGATTTGTGTAGCCTATAGAAAATTAACCTGACAATCGAATGGGATAAAATATCCAAATATCCCATAGATCCAAAATATCCACCAATTATCATTACGTTTTGAAGTGCAGGACATTTTTGTGTGGGCACCTAGAAATTTATAATTTTAAATTGTGACGTTCTTGCAATAAATGAGCGATATTTTTTCTTAATATATGGCTAGGTTCATTCTTTTAATGCTATTTTTCCACCATCTTCAGGTTTTAGCCAAAACGTCTGTAGAATCGATGGAAATATACTGTCTAATATACAGGTATATTTCGATAAAATCGCTTCCAAGTGCCACCTATCTTCCATTTTCTTCATGATATTGATAAAACCTAGTCGATGGAATGTGAAAATTGACGTTATTCGCCGTCTTGATAGTGAGAAATGCGAAAAACTTCATGAATTGGTAAAATTAGGAGGAAGTAATTTGAGAGCGATTTTATCGAAATCGCTTTCATCACATACCAGATAATTACGAATTGCCTTGGTGTTTAGAATGAATATGTCGTTCAGTTACTTCAAGACTGTTATAACTCAATATTAAAAATTTTTGAGGTTGTCTTACAGAAATGCGAATTTTGTAAATATCCATTAATTAATCTCAACGAAATTTAGTTTATAAGTAAAAAATCATATATTGGATTATTTCACCTTTTTTAAACTTCCTATTTTATCTTTTTATACGGACTTAAAGTTACACATCTCGACAATTTTCAATTTTGAGTTACGACAGTCTTGAAGTAGGTGAGCGATGTGTGTATGTCGTAAGTACAATCTTATTGCTTCGATAGCTTTTGTAGAGTTATTCTAACAGTCTCATGTGTGAGATGTTGATTAGGTCGTTGTCGAGCTTTATGCTTTAATAACGCTTATGATTGCTTACCCCGAGCAATAAATAACTTGATAGTAGCATAATACGCAGTATTTAATAATAATACATAAATGTCGGCTATCACGGCGTATTATAATTTACACATCTACGAAACGTGAATACTGTGTAAGTAATATTTTCTTTACATGAATTTTTTATGATCCACCAAAAAACTTTCACTTACGCTTTTTTTCTATAACTATTATGTGTTTTCGTTTGTTCTGTATGCCTGGCAATGAATGCTGCCCTAAGTTCCCCAAGATATAATATTAATGTAGATAAATAAATATTATATATTACAGTAGCAATAGTGAACGATTTAACACATTTTCTATGCCTCTAAATTTTGTTCCAAATTCACTTGAAGTCGAAGAGCAATCTCTCGTTTTATCTCTTTACTTTAATTCCGTCCCGGTGTTCGATTTAATTAAGTGATATTTGTGTACTATTAATACAACTTACTCAAAAGAACTTCCAGCCACTGGTTTAATGCTCTTCTTAATGGCATAAATGCAGCCATCCAAACGATTCAGGCACTGTCCTGTAATGACAGTCTCTTGGAAGCCTGGTGCATTTCCGCTGTGTGTTCGTTATCTTTTTTTATATCATCGTCGCCGTTAAGAAACAATTGCAATGAACGATTACTGAGTTTCTCACGACCGAATTGGGAGCGGCAACGTTTCTTAGTGAGCCATAAGACCTGCAAAAAAAATGTCACAAATTAACTGAATCACTTCTCACCCTGGTGTAAAGACATGTAAAGATTCCTGTCTTTTTGTTATATCCGATGCTGCAACGGCAGACAGGTGGTTCAAACACTTTCCCGATGACCTTTCCAAAATGGTTTTTGGTGTTGCTGGCGTATCTAACAATCTCAGAGCACGCACCTTACTATATGGTCGCGAAATTGACATCGTTGTTGGTGTCTTATCACTGTAATTTTTTCACTGGGTGCTGTGCTTCGTTTTGATAGTAGGCTAGGACTGCCACTTGTTTCATCGTCGTCATCACGACTGGGCGAAGCAAATCACAACTTTCAGGGCAAAATCGTTGTACAGGCGGGAGGCGATGAAGAAGGTGGACACATTTCGATCTCCAGTTGCTCAATTGAAGTTCCACCACTACTGCTTTGTTGTCGCGAACGAAATGCCATTTTTGCTGGAAAATGGCTTGCTGTGGTGTCGTGCCACTTGTTATTTATTAGAAAATCACATGAAAAAATCACATTAGAAAACAACATTAGAAAATCACATGAAAAAAGTATAAGTAATATTTACCTACATCAAACTGTTGAATCTCTCGCGGCCCAAAAAAATAATAGTAACAATAGGCGTGTTTTCGTTACACCATAAGTGCTTAATTTGTATGGGGAGCTAAGCACTTTTAAGCACTATTAGTTCCCGATGAAGTTTGGTGCTTGTGTTCATGTCTTAATCGAGTATGATGTTGCCAGATTGGGCACCCTACATTTAGCAATATGGCATCCCATTTTTGGAGAGATTTTATCAATTACTGTGAATTAACGGGAAGAAGAAGAACAAAAATGGGAAATTATTTCAATATTTGCAAAAAGGGTGTAAACAATTGAACATAGAATAGTAAATATATGTTTTATAAATACTTTTCACGAATTTTTTGTCTGTTTCGCACTGTTCTTTCTTCGCAACTCATGACACCATTGCTACCAGATAGTGAAAATCCGCCACTTATTGCTTATGTGCCAGTTAGTGGACGTCGGTTGTTTTCGTTGCAAAGTGCTAAACTAAAAGTGCTAGCTTGTAACGAAAACATGCCTTATGTTACAAAACGACGAAAAACTGGTGTGCGAGTCGGGCGACGACGATTTTTTTCTTCTATACGAAACGTATACACTGTCGCTGGCGACGGTGACTGTGTGCAATCGCTCAATTTATACGGCGCAAAATGTCAATTTCTCACGTTGAAATAAACACAGTACCACAAATGAAAAATTTTCACTAATTTTTTCACAACTTTGGTTTTTGTATGGGATTTCACCGTGAAACGGGAACATAGTACCGTGCTTTAGCAAAAAATAATTCCGGATTTACTGTTGAATTTTGGGGTATGCACTTTATGCAGGTTCGATCGCTGTCCTTCATATGCGTTCACTGATGAATGTCGAAGAGAGTGTACTTCAAGTTGTAGCGCCTATATTTGCTGAATTAAATTTTCCATTTCCGACATGTTTATGCTGCTACTGTCGAAAAATTCCATATCGTCTCCACCGAGCGATTCCTCGTTGTAATTAGAGTGTTCTCGTTGCCTCAAGTTGTGTCTGGAATGCATAAGCAAAAAAACGTAGTCTATTTTGGCAAAATGATGCATGAAAAAACTTTGAAAATTTTAAAAGCGCTGCAGCTGCTCTGCTATCAATTTTTTTTCGCTGCTCTGCTTCCCAGAAGTTTTTGTAGCAATGTAAAAAATAAAACTTCAGATTGTGCGTGGAATGCGGGGTCACCAATATAGTTGCCGATGTAGTAATAAGACGTTCGTATTTACATTTAACAACTATATAATTCTATTTATTATTACTAAAACTAGTTCACAAAATATTACGAAGTATTGCTAAAAATGCTACCGTTGACGGCGAAGACTTCTCTAAGAATCAGCTGTTGTTTTCTCCTCCTCTGGTTCGTTACAACGTTGCCAGATTGTTTGTCATTCGAACACGGCGGTCTTGGTGATGCCACAAATATTTTGCAGAAGACATTCACTAATTTGAAGTATTCTTTTGGAATAGCGATCACAATTCTCTAATATTATATTTAAAAAAGCTATAAGAGTAATAATTATAATTGTTCTAATAGTGTAAAAACGCAAAAAAAATCTGACGTATCGTAAAAATTTTCATGAAAAAGAAGCAATTTCATACTTTGAAAATTGTGTTCCTTAAATTAATTCAATTAGTACCACTTGAGCTTAAAAAGTAGTAGTTTAGTACATTAAAAAAAATTTCCATCCCTGCTATGCTGGGTCCCCGGTCACTGTCAGGGTATCTCTTAAATACCGACCTACGTGCAGATACCGACGTCGGTAACTTTCGAAAACTTCCGATAACACGAAACAACAGGGTGACACAGAGAAGCTTAAAACCGTATATAGAAGAAGTACGCTGTTTATACATACCTGCGTGAAGATACCGACGTCGGTAACTTCCGATAACACGAAATAACAGGGTGACCCAAAGTGACTGAATATAATGTCAAAATACAAAATGTATGAATGTATGTGTGTACGTATCAGCTGTTTTGGTCGATTGACAGGAAAAGTTACCGACGTCGCACAGTGGGCTAAAATGGAAAAAAATGGACATAATTCTGCCATTTCAGAATCACTTATCGTATGGCGATGAAATTTTAGGTGTGTATACAAGAGGTGTTAGAGAGTTTAAGTTCGGAACTTTGGCCCCCTATCTCATACAGGGGCGGAGCTACAGGGCCCTAAAGTTGACCACCTCGGGTATACAAAATTTTCATCGACTTCTAACTTTTGAATGGAGTGCCCGATTTGAGTGGCATTTTTTTCTGTGGGTACTCCTAGACCAGACCTTGAATAGTTTCCGAGATATGTGGATTTTAAATTTGAATTTTTCATTTTTTCGCCGACTTTGCCTTGGAGTTTAGCCAATATCCCAGTCAAAAATTTACCGATTTTGTTCGCGTTTGTTTTTATGGATTGCCAATAAAATTTGCAAGAAATAAAGAAGTGTCAAGAAGTAAGAATGTTATGGCCCTATAAAGTCAAATTTTTGAAAAAATTTAATTTTTGGAGATTTTTTGGCGAAAAAAGTCCAATTCGTATTTAGGTCTTGTAGAAAAAGTTTGTTATACAAAGTATATCAAATTTATACTCATTTTAAAGGAGACGTTTCACAGAACCTGTTAGAGAAAATCCGAAGCCAAAACTTTAATTGGTGTGGTTGCCAACCTTCTCCGAATTGGACCTTTTTTTACATAAATTTCAAAAGTTTCATCGATTTTCTCCAATCGCAAAGCTAAATAGTAAATTTATTTTTTTATTTGTATTAGGGTGTAACAAAATCGACCGCAAAGGAAATCCCGAGCGCGGGATTCACTTTTACTATAGGACTAAAAGTAAAAATCCCATTTTTGAGGATTTTTGATGTATTTTTTGGGAATTGAGGGATTTTCCATTAGAAATTTCCACACGCTGCATTTGATTATTATTTCTAATATCGAAATAAAGAACTTTAAAACAATTCATCGAAATGTATACATTTTTAAGAATTTTGTGCCGTATTTACGTTTCTGTCTATATGCAAAATATTTTTTTTAATTTTTCTTTACCTTCTTCTAGTTATTGGTTATTATATCAGTCAATATGCACTGATTTCTTGTAGATCACCTGTTTTTATCAAACAATAATAAAATTTAGTAAGAAGAACAATCATAAAATTGAGTAAGTAGGATAAAAGATGTCGGCCTTTATAATATGTTGGTGTGACTCTTGTTGCCTTAAATTTGTGTATACCCATTTGGTAAGCGAATTTCTGGAGAATATAATTTATTTTCTTATTTTATTTCTGTAATATATATTTTATTTCTGTAAAATAATCTGAATAATCCATGTCTAGGAGATAAAGCAAATCCTTGTATTCCTCAGGATTGTCACAAGTCAAAGATCGGTAACATATCCATCTTTTTCTTATTAAAGATAGAACAGGATCGGAAGATAGGAGAAGATTTACAAATATATCTTCATTTTGAAATTCTCTTGAACCTTTTCGGGAGTGAAATTGCTGAACATAGCGAAAATCGCGATTTCGTGCCTCCTGGGCTTCTTCCGTAAGCTCGCCCAATAGGGGTATATGAAATTCAATAATTATATCTCCATGACGCAATAATTTATGTACTGTTGGGGTCATATATTTCCATGGATACAGTTCTATTAGATGTTTCGAAATGTCTAGACAGTATTTTCCAAATTTGTCTGCATTCACTTTGTTCTTGCTGTTGATTGCCATTCGAATTATGTTGATTTTTTTCAGTAATTTCATATCAATTCCTGTGATCTTATGACGAATTCTTTTTTGCAAAAAAGTGCAACATTTTCATTGCTCTTTTTCCGAAAACGGCACTTTTGTGATACTTTTTTGAAATTTGGTAATTAAGTTACTCGCACAACTAAAATTTCAAAAAAGCGATATAATAGAGCAGTTTTCGGAAAAAGGGCAATGCAAGTGTTGCACTTTTTTGCAGAAAAGAATTCGCCATTAGATGTGATTTCATAATCCTTGAAGAAACGCCTTGCAGTGTTACCATTCCATATCCCACTAGTGGTTTGTCGACATTTAATCCAGTCTCTTTCCAAAATTCCTCTTGAATTATTTTTTCTGGAACTCTCTCGATGCATTTAATTCCTTTTTGTCCGGTAATTTGTTTGCATTCTCTGGATTACTATAATAATGCAAATCGTATGCTATGTGTAGGAAATGTTCTAAAAACCATATGAGAGCATGTAATGGAGAAATTCCAAATTTTAGAGCATATGTGTTAATTGTTGGGTTCTTCGATAAATCCGAAAATTCATTTTTTTTCCTCCACATAGTGTACATCTCCACGTAGATGATGTTCCCGTAACTTTCCCATCGATCATAGTGAAATTTAGGATGAAGGATATTGTGAAGCTGTAGTCCAATATTTTGATTGATATGGGTTCCAACTCCTTAATTTCCTTCTCAATATGATCAACCGGGTTTTGTGTGTTGGCAGTCGACTCTTTTGTATACTCAAACCATATTGATCTACAAAAGTTTTTTGATCCTGGAGTCGAATTTATCCAAATGTTATAAAAACTAGTTGAGGGACAATCCGTGTCTTCTCTCTTTCTTAATCTGAGGGGAACTAATAATGCCGTGAACACACTTCTATAATCTGTCCCGCTCGGACTTGTTTGTATTCAGGAAGGGTTGATAAGCCATCACATCCCCACTTGCACATAAGTTGCAAGTCACAATTATCCATTGTACTAAGCTGTTCTGTAGTAACAGTGGAAACTATTCTCGATGCTGTATTTTCCAGAAGGTTAGGAAGACCAATACTGACTCCACTTGTAGTGGTGAAGGAATAATAGACTTCTTTTTGTCCTTTATTTTGTTATATGAAGGTAAGACATCGACTCCTTTTTCGGACAATGCCCTCCTAAGTGTGTTGTAGTTGTCTTTGCTGAGTCCCAGTTGTGGCATAAGAGCAAGTGCTTCTTCATCCGTAAAAACTGACTTAGATGATGGTGTCGGAATACTCTCAACAATTCTCCGTAGACGTTTCGGTGATGCTGTTTGAAGAACACCGGCAATTTTTAAAGCATCAGTTGGTTGTTTCTCTTTTTTCAACATTGCCTTAAACGTATCCGTAACTTCTCCAGTAGTCATTACCGAAAGATTATTGGACAAACGCCTCTTCTTAGTTATTGTCGATACATCTTCGTAAGGTTTATGGGGTGGACCAACAGATGAAGTACAAACTGTTAAATCTATGTTGTTCTCGAGCCAATCTGAATATTTTTCAAGAAATTTTGAACGCGATTTTGCGTTTGTGATTTCGCTTTTTAATACTTTAATTTTATAGGTTCCTTCGATAAATTATACTATTCTACGGACTTTTTCCTCAAAAGTGTGAAATGGGATTTGGATTTTGTGTCGATTGTCGATTTTGTTACATAAAAAAAAATTTACAATTTAGCTTTGCGATTGGAGAAAATCGATCAAACTTTTGAAATTTATGTAAAAAAAAAGTCCAATTCGGAGAAGGGTGGCAACCACACCAATTACAATCTTCGGATTTTCTCTAACAGGTTCCGTGAAACGTCTCCTTTAAAATGAGAATAAATTTGATATACTTTGTGTAACAAACTTTTCTACAAGACCTAAATACGAATTGGACTTTTTTCGCCAAAAAATCTCCAAAAATGATTTTTTTTTAAAATTTGACTTTTTAGGGCCATAACTTTCTTATTTCTTGACATATCTTATCTCTCTTTTTTTCATGATATTGCAAATTTTATTGGCAATCCACAAAAAAACACGCGAACAAAATCGGTAAACTTTTGACTGAGATATTGGCTAAACTCCAAGGCAAAGTCGGCGAAAAAATGAAAAATTCAAATTTAAAATCCCCATATCTCGGAAACTATTCATGATATGTTCAAGGTATAAAATGTTTATTGTAGGTCTGGTCTAGGAGTATCCACGTCACTCAAATCGGACACTCCATTCAAAAGTTAGAAGCCGATGAAAAATTTGTATACCCGAGGTGGTCAACTTTAGGGCCCTGTAGCTCCGCCCCTGTATGAGATAGCGGGCCCAAGTTCCGAACTTAAACTCTCTAACACCTTTTGTATACACACCTATTCATCCAAATTTCATCGCCATACGATAAGTGGTTTTGAAATGGCAGAAATGTCCATTTTTTTCCATTTTAGCCCACTGTGCGTCGGTCGGTGGATGACAGATTTGGAAGTGTAATTTTTTAGAAAATATGTGAAAATATATTGTGATTGAGAGTAAAGTGAATGTAAGAAATAAAAGACAACAATGCACTGATCATTTTCGTGTCCCACAAGTCCTTGATATATGTAATCTCACCATGTAAATTTTAGATTTCAACTTTGTCCACTGGTTGTTAGGAACAAAATCAAATCTGGAGGCCAATTGGTGAAGGTATATATTCCTATTTGTATACCACTGAAAAAGGACACCAATACGAACATTTTCATGTCTCGAGTGTTTCCAGAATCACTTTTTTAATCCCCCAGAAATTACAGATTTCGATTTGGCCACTGGTGGTCAGGACACCAAAGTTGTCCTGCAAGCCAATTGGTAATGATATATATTCCTATTTGTATACCACTGAAAGAGGACACCAATACGAACATTTTCATGTCTCGAGTGTTTCCAGAATCACTTTTTTAATCCCCAAAAATTACAGATTTCGATTTGCCACTGGTGGTCAGGACAAAAAGTCGTTCTGGAAACCAAATGGAGTACAATACACTCCTATTTTGTCAGAGCTATAAGAGGATACTCTTATAGCCAGTGTTTCCAGTATCAGTTTTTTTTACCACAAAACTAGCCGTGGAAACCAATCGGTATCCTATTTTTTCGCCACTAGAAGAGAATTCTTTTTTTATTTTGGAATGATGTTTTTATTGTTGCTTACTTTTCACTGTTATTATTATAATAAATATGTTCAGTATATTTGAAACAATAGATTAGATTTCCTAATATAATGATTAGGGTTTATATTTAGTAAAAGTATCAACTAATTTATTTAAGTTGCTTTGTCTGAAACTCATCGTATTTTTTTTTTTGGAAAAATAATATTCAAATTGCAATGCAACTGAGATAATGGTTAAAATAAAATAAGTAAATAAATTTATTAAAATAAGTAGATGCTACGCTTATTTACGGGGAGGTCCCTTTCCAACTGTGGGCTCTTGAAGTGGCATATGTTGCGGTCGAAATTGCACTGGCGGCATCTTGGGTTTGCGGCACCCGCATGTGGTGACATTGGCCCTCCAGCCATCATATACGGAGGCTCCGGTTTTACGGTGGTGGAACTGGGCGTTTTTTCTGTAGATTCTCGAATTACTTTGTTAGTGCTGGTTCACACAAGACAATTTTTTTCCAAGCAAGTGTCAAAGGTTGGAAAAAATTGTCTCGTGTGAATCTGGACTTACACTTTTGGCTTGTGATAGATACAGCAAGTGATAAACACCTTTTCCCTGCAAGGTGAGGGGACAATGACCCAATTGATGAATACCATCCACTGTAAGGTGAGGGGATATCGATTTCAAATCGAATTTCCAACATACTTGGTCTCTTAGGTTACTCCATCGATGTGATTCGATTCCTTGCCCTGCATTCGGAAGGTATTAACGATCTTCGCCGCTGGAGTGCGTCAAAGGCCGGCTAATTAATCCTTACACCCAAAAAAAATTGTTTGCTGTTAATAACAACCAACGTCTGCTAATTTTTAGCAAACATTTTTTCTGCTAATACAGCACATTTTCTGCTGTAATAGCAAAAAGTTTGCATTAGCAAACGCACTGCTGAAAAATTTGCAGTTTGATGAAAATTTTTGCTGTTAATCAAAATATGTGAAAATAAGACAAAAGTTGCAATAATTTACATGATAAAGTTCAACTACGATTAAAAATCAAAAAGGTTAAGGTCATTCGTGTGATGAGAAAAGTATATTTAAAAAAATTAAATAATGCGGCGATATCTATTTTTATTTTTTCATTGGATTTTAAAAATATTGGAAATAGGAGTCGATTAAAACTGCAAAAAGTAAAACACAAATCGATAACGAATATGATTTGACGATTTCAAAATCTTAGTTCCGGACATACAATTAAAATTAATCTATTGTGTTTAGATTTTAGTTTCTAATTTTTTTATATTTTAATGAAACCAAAGCTAAACAATAATATTTTATGTGCGATTTGTAAAAATGTTTATAAAGTCTGATTCACACAAGGCAATTTTATTTCAAGCAAGTGTCAAAGTTTGTAGCAGAGTTCGGGAAAAAACACTAAGGAACGGTTCCTTAGCGTTCTGTACCGTTCCTTCGTCGCGAACGGAACAGTATCGCAACCCTTACACGAGAACAGAATACACTAAACATTTTTTAGTGTTACTGTTCGCGAACGGTACCACTACGATAACGTACGGTTCATAGAACAGTATCACTACGTTTAGCGTTCCGTTCTTTTTTATATTCGACACCACAGGTCGCAAATATGAAGCAATCTTAATGAAAATTGGTACAGAGTTATTTCTTAACCCAGGGACGATCCCTATTTATTCCCTATTATCCGTCCATTCTTTGATATAGCCCCCATACGAAGGTCCCTTTCGATAAGACATATTTACGCACTAGAGAGCGAATTTTTAAGCGATCATGCCAAAATTTGAATATATGTTCATTCCATTGCACTAGGCACGATTGAATGTATTACACGGTACAAATATTTAAATTTCAGCTTGGTCGGTTAAAAAATGCGCTTTCTAGTGCGTAAATATGTCTTATCGAAAGGGACCTTCGTATGGGGCTATATCAAAGAATGGACCGATATGCCACATTTTAAATAGGTATCGTCCCTGGGTTAAGCAATAACTCTGTACCAATCAGTACGACGTAGTGATACTGTTCTATGAACCGTACGTTATCGTAGTGTACCGTTCGTCGTGTTCTAAGAACGGTACGTTATCATAGTGGTACCGTTCGCGAACAGTAACACTAAAAAAATAAATAACGTTAGTGTTCTCTGAAGGAACCGTTCCAATAACGTACTGTTTTTTTCTGAACACTGGTTTGTAGGAGAGATAGTCTGGATTCACACATGCAATTTTTTTGTGCTGAATTGCAGTGTTTGTGGGAGAGGGACGCAGTCGGTGAGGGGGGAGAAAAAAATCTTCCGTACTCGCAATTTTTTTGCAATGCGTTTTGTGTTTTCTTTCGCTGTGAAGTGGTGTTTTTTTTTTTTGACATTTCCGCATTCTTTTTTATTTAATATTCGTAGTTTTGTGCTCGGTTCAACATATGTAAATTTGTGCGACATACATTTTAATGAAATTTATTAAATTTAATAAATTTTAATGAACGACGAAAATAAAATTGTCGAAACATAATACATACGTTGTCTGAACGCAAATGCAACTTCAAAAGCGGATTGCAGAAAGAAATTGCAAGTGTGAATCTAGACATACAGAGAGCACTTTCCGCTTAGAAGAAATTGCCTCGTGTGATCTAGGACTAAGTATTGTGTATGCAAAAAAAATTAAAAAAACGAGAGAATTCCTAAAGGCTTAGGGTGAGTATTAATAGAAAATTTCGCAAGATTGTATCATCCTGTGCAAAGACGATTTGTATACGGTTTCCACGGCTATTCCTGTGTGTATTGTTGTTGTTTCAAAGTGCGAATGAAAAACAAAACGTTCAATCGAGTACGAGAGTTTTTTCCCCTCCCTTTCCAACTGCCTCCCCTACAAACACCATTAAACCGCTTATAAAATTGCCCGGTGTAAATTGGGACGAACATAGACACCTCAACACACGCGGTAATTCGGCGTCTCTCTCTGTTCAACTTTGACACTTGCTTGGAAAAAGTTGCCGGGTGTGACTCTGGACATAGAGGCATACGGAAGATAATGTGCAGATTCACACTCGGCAACTTTTTCCAAGCAAGTGTCAAAGTTTGATGGAGAGAGAGGCGGGCGGAAAGAGTTCTCTCCTACAAACTTTGACACTTGCCTGGAAAAGTTGCCGAGTGTGAATCTGCACATTACCTTCCGTATGCCTCTATGTCCAGATTCAGATCCAGATTTGTGCAGATGACAAAATCTCATATAAAATGTTTATTTCGCATAGTCCCGATTTACACTGGCTGAATGTTCAGCAGATTATCGGCGTTTTGTAGGAGAGGCAGTCTGCAAGAGGGGGGAAAAACTCTCCCTGAACGTTTTGAGTTATTCGTGCAAGTTCGAAAGAGAATTTACCTGCGTGAAGATACCGACGTCGGTAACTTTCGATAACTTCCGATAACACGAAATAACAGGGTGACCAAAAGTTGCAACACATAATGTCAAATAACAAAATGTACGTGTGTATGTATGTACGTATCAGCTGTTTTTGGACGATTGACAGAAAAAGTTACCGACGTCGGTCGGTGGATGACAGATGTGGAATTGTATTTTTTTAGAAAATGTGTAAAAGTAATATGCTTTTTTGAAAAAAGTGAATATATGGAATAAAAGAGGACATTGCACTGATCATTTTCGTGTACCATATGCCCCTGAAATATCTAATCACACCGTGTAAATTGTAGATTTCTACTTTGTCCACTGGTGGTCACGACACAAAACAAGTCCTGGAAACTAAACGGAGATACAATATACTCCTAATTTTTCAGAGCTATAAGGGAATACTATTACGAACATTTGTGTGTATTCAGAGTTTCCAAAATCAGTTTCTCACTTCCCGAAAATTACAGATTTCGGTTTGACCACTGGTGGTCAGGACACAGAAGTCGGTCTGGGAACCAAACGGAGATACAATACACTCCTATTTTTTCAGAGCTATACGAGGATACTATTACGAATATTTTTGTGTCTTTAAAGATTCCAGAATCAGTTTTTAACTTCCCGAAAATTCCAGATTTCGGTTTGACCACTGGTGGTCAGGACACAAAAGTCGTCCTGAAAACCAAACGGAGATACAATACACTCCTATTTTTTCTACACTACTAGAGGATACTATTACGAACATTTATGTGTACTCAGAGTTTCCAGAATCAGTTTCTAACTTCCCGAAAATTCCAGATTTCGGTTTGACCACTGGTGGTCAGGACACAAAAGTCGACCTGGAAACCAAACGGAGATACAATACACTCCTATTTTTTCTACACTACTAGAGGATACTATTACGAACATTTATGTGTATTCAGAGTTGCCGGAATCAGTTTCTAACTTCCCGAAAATTCCAGATTTCCGTTTGACCACTGGTGGTCAGGACACAAAAGTCGTCCTGGGAACCAAACGGAGATACAATACACTCCTATTTTTTCTACACTACTAGAGGATACTATTACGAACATTTATGTGTACTCAGAGTTTCCAGAATCAGTTTTTAACTTCCCGAAAATTCCAGATTTCGGTTTGACCACTGGTGGTCAGGACACGAAAGTCCTGAAAACCAAACGGAGATACAATACACTCCTATTTTTTCTACACTACTAGAGGATACTATTACGAACATTTATGTGTATTCAGAGTTGCCGGAATCAGTTTCTAACTTCCCGAAAATTCCAGATTTCCGTTTGACCACTGGTGGTCAGGACACAAAAGTCGTCCTGGGAACCAAACGGAGATACAATACACTCCTATTTTTTCTACACTACTAGAGGATACTATTACGAATATTTTTGTGTCTTTAAAGTTTTCAGAATCAGTTTCTAACTTCCCGAAAATTCCAGATTTCGGTTTGACCACTGGTGGTCAGGACACAAAAGTCGTCCTGGAAACCAAACGGAGATACAATACACTCCTATTTTTTCTACACTACTAGAGGATACTATTACGAACATTTATGTGTATTCAGAGTTGCCGGAATCAGTTTCTACCTTCCCGAAAATTCCAGATTTCCGTATGACCACTGGTGGTCAGGACACAAAAGTCGTCCTGGAAACCAAACGGAGATACAATACACTCCTATTTTTTCTACACTACTAGAGGATACTATTACGAACATTTATGTGTATTCAGAGTTGCCGGAATCAGTTTCTACCTTCCCGAAAATTCCAGATTTCCGTTTGACCACTGGTGGTCAGGACACAAAAGTCGTCCTGGAAACCAAACGGAGATACAATACACTCCTATTTTTTCAGAGTTATAAGAGGATACTATTACGAACATTTGTGTGTATTCAGAGTTTCCGGAATCAGTTTCTAACTTCCCGAAAATGCCAGATTTCGGTTTGACCACTGGTGGTCAGGACACAAAAGTCTTCCTGGAAACCAAACGGAGATACAATACACTCCTATTTTTTCTACACTACTAGAGGATACTATTACGAACATTTATGTGTATTCAG
Source organism: Eudasyphora cyanicolor (assembly GCA_963930755.1). Classification (NCBI taxonomy): domain Eukaryota; kingdom Metazoa; phylum Arthropoda; class Insecta; order Diptera; family Muscidae; genus Eudasyphora; species Eudasyphora cyanicolor. The sequence continues at coordinate 102,887,351 of OZ005737.1, forward strand.
AGTTGCCGGAATCAGTTTCTAACTTCCCGAAAATTCCAGATTTCCGTTTGACCACTGGTGGTCAGGACACGAAAGTCCTGAAAACCAAACGGAGATACAATACACTCCTATTTTTTCTACACTACTAGAGGATACTATTACGAACATTTATGTGTATTCAGAGTTGCCGGAATCAGTTTTTAACTTCCCGAAAATTCCAGATTTCCGTTTGACCACTGGTGGTCAGGACACAAAAGTCGTCCTGGGAACCAAACGGAGATACAATACACTCCTATTTTTTCTACACTACTAGAGGATACTATTACGAATATTTTTGTGTCTTTAAAGTTTTCAGAATCAGTTTCTAACTTCCCGAAAATTCCAGATTTCGGTTTGACCACTGGTGGTCAGGACACAAAAGTCGTCCTGAAAACCAAACGGAGATACAATACACTCCTATTTTTTCTACACTACTAGAGGATACTATTACGAACATTTATGTGTACTCAGAGTTTCCAGAATCAGTTTCTAACTTCCCGAAAATTCCAGATTTCGGTTTGACCACTGGTGGTCAGGACACAAAAGTCGTCCTGGAAACCAAACGGAGATACAATACACTCCTATTTTTTCTACACTACTAGAGGATACTATTACGAACATTTATGTGTATTCAGAGTTGCCGGAATCAGTTTCTACCTTCCCGAAAATTCCAGATTTCCGTATGACCACTGGTGGTCAGGACACAAAAGTCGTCCTGGAAACCAAACGGAGATACAATACACTCCTATTTTTTCTACACTACTAGAGGATACTATTACGAACATTTATGTGTATTCAGAGTTGCCGGAATCAGTTTCTACCTTCCCGAAAATTCCAGATTTCCGTTTGACCACTGGTGGTCAGGACACAAAAGTCGTCCTGGAAACCAAACGGAGATACAATACACTCCTATTTTTTCAGAGTTATAAGAGGATACTATTACGAACATTTGTGTGGATTCAGAGTTTCCGGAATCAGTTTCTAACTTCCCGAAAATGCCAGATTTCGGTTTGACCACTGGTGGTCAGGACACAAAAGTCTTCCTGGAAACCAAACGGAGATACAATACACTCCTATTTTTTCTACACTACTAGAGGATACTATTACGAACATTTATGTGTATTCAGTGTTGCCGGAATCAGTTTCTAACTTCCCGAAAATGCCAGATTTCGGTTTGACCACTGGTGGTCAGGACACAAAAGTCTTCCTGGAAACCAAACGGAGATACAATACACTCCTATTTTTTCTACACTACTAGAGGATACTATTACGAACATTTATGTGTATTCAGTGTTGCCGGAATCAGTTTCTAACTTCCCGAAAATTCCAGATTTCCGTTTGACCACTGGTGGTCAGGACACGAAAGTCCTGAAAACCAAACGGAGATACAATACACTCCTATTTTTTCTACACTACTAGAGGATACTATTACGAACATTTATGTGTATTCAGAGTTGCCGGAATCAGTTTTTAACTTCCCGAAAATTCCAGATTTCCGTTTGACCACTGGTGGTCAGGACACAAAAGTCGTCCTGGGAACCAAACGGAGATACAATACACTCCTATTTTTTCTACACTACTAGAGGATACTATTACGAATATTTTTGTGTCTTTAAAGTTTTCAGAATCAGTTTCTAACTTCCCGAAAATTCCAGATTTCGGTTTGACCACTGGTGGTCAGGACACAAAAGTCGTCCTGAAAACCAAACGGAGATACAATACACTCCTATTTTTTCTACACTACTAGAGGATACTATTACGAACATTTATGTGTACTCAGAGTTTCCAGAATCAGTTTCTAACTTCCCGAAAATTCCAGATTTCGGTTTGACCACTGGTGGTCAGGACACGAAAGTCCTGAAAACCAAACGGAGATACAATACACTCCTATTTTTTCTACACTACTAGAGGATACTATTACGAACATTTATGTGTATTCAGAGTTGCCGGAATCAGTTTTTAACTTCCCGAAAATTCCAGATTTCCGTTTGACCACTGGTGGTCAGGACACAAAAGTCGTCCTGGGAACCAAACGGAGATACAATACACTCCTATTTTTTCTACACTACTAGAGGATACTATTACGAACATTTATGTGTATTCAGAGTTGCCGGAATCAGTTTCTACCTTCCCGAAAATTCCAGATTTCCGTTTGACCACGGGTGGTCAGGACACAAAAGTCGTCCTGGGAACCAAACGGAGATACAATACACTCCTATTTTTTCTACACTACTAGAGGATACTATTACGAACATTTATGTGTATTCAGAGTTGCCGGAATCAGTTTCTACCTTCCCGAAAATTCCAGATTTCCGTTTGACCACGGGTGGTCAGGACACAAAAGTCGTCCTGGGAACCAAACGGAGATACAATACACTCCTATTTTTTCTACACTACTAGAGGATACTATTACGAACATTTATGTGTATTCAGAGTTGCCGGAATCAGTTTTTAACTTCCCGAAAATTCCAGATTTCCGTTTGACCACTGGTGGTCAGGACACAAAAGTCGTCCTGGGAACCAAACGGAGATACAATACACTCCTATTTTTTCAGAGCTATACGAGGATACTATTACGAATATTTTTGTGTCTTTAAAGTTTCCAGAATCAGTTTTTAACTTCCCGAAAATTCCAGATTTCGGTTTGACCACTGGTGGTCAGGACACAAAAGTCGTCCTGAAAACCAAACGGAGATACAATACACTCCTATTTTTTCTACACTACTAGAGGATACTATTACGAATATTTTTGTGTCTTTAAAGTTTTCAGAATCAGTTTCTAACTTTCCGAAAATTCCAGATTTCCGTTTGACCACTGGTGGTCAGGACTGCTTCACTGGCGTTGTCGAAGTTTATTACTTCATTAAACTTCATCTCTCAAAATCAATAAACATAAACATCAGAATATTAAATAGAAGACTTGTAACATGTGATAGGAGAAAACATATATAGCCAATTTAAATTCAAATGGAAAAATCAATAGGCAGTGAGTCGTGCACTTATTACACAAAACAAAATAAATTCATTGCCAGATATATAAATAGCAACCCTCGAACATTCAGCTTTTAACATAAATACAAGTATTTTTAAATTAAATAAAATTATTCGCTTAAGTAACATAATGACGCATATGAGCATGACTACACTACCCTTTTGATGTGTAAATCGAATAATAAAGTCTAGACATATATCACTAAATACATATCACTTTAGATACAAAAATAAAGAGGCTTAAAATTTAGAAAAAGTAACAGTAAAATCCAATATTTCTTTCAAAAAAGTTCATCATTCTTAAGTTTTCTTTTATAAGACTTCATCTTTGATGACATTTCTTTGACAAAATTTCATTGCTGATGATTTTTTATTTATCGTTGATGACTTTCCTTTTAGAACTGTTCATTATTGATTTCTTTTCTTATAGAAAAGTTCATCGTTGATGACTTTTCTTATACAAATGTTCATCGTTGATGGTTGGTTACAAATTTACTCACAAGTTGTCTTTAACGAAATAGCTTAAGTCTGATACTTCTTCGAATTTAACTGAAGATTCTTCAAATTTATTGTTCGAGCACGAATAAGGGTAATTGTGTCGCTTTAAATAGAATATAATAACAATGGAAATATATTAAATTATTGTTGTTTGCTTAATGTGGTCCTTATGTTTCGCCAACATTTTCCAAAACTATAGCACGGTTTTTGTCAGCAAACTTTAGGAAAGTCTTAGCCAGTTTGTAGTCTACATCTTTGAGGTAACCAAAAATGGTAAGATTTAGGAATTAGTCGAGATCGTCCACAGAAGCAAAATCTTTGGAGGCAAGGCCGACTTAACAACGCATAAATTTAGCAATGTCAGTGTCTTCATTGACAAATTTAAGGCCACTGTAATCATGTGAGACTTCGCCTCCCTTAAAAATCTTCAATGTTGGGTAGCCGCTAACAGAGAACTTATTACATATTTCCTTGCCACCCTCGGTACAATCAACCTTGTCTAAAGTAATTGGTGGATCATCGTCTTAACAATCTCAGCTGCTTTGGCATACCCAGAGTTTAATCTTTTGAAGTGGCCACACCTTAAATAAGAGAAGTACATGTTTCTATTATAAATAATATGTATGTATGTGTATATACTAAAGTAAATGTATTATAAATATAATTAAATATTAAAATAATGGCATCGATTAAAGTGTTAATGATATGGATAGGTATGGAAGTACTTTTTTAACAATATATCGTCACTCTAATTTAAAAAAGGCGTAACTGACATTGAAGAAATTTTACATGAAGAAGAAAAACTGAATAAAATACGAAATAGTATATATTTTAAAAATGTGTTAATGCAGTTCGATTTAAAAAGCGAATACAAAAACTGTGTTAAATGTTTTTTTAATTTTTCTTATTTTTAAGAAATTTATGTTAGTTACGCCATTTTATACCCTACACCACACTGTGGTACAGGGTATTATAACTTTGTGCATTTGTTTGTAACACCCAGAAAGAGATGTGATAGACCCATCGTTTATTATACCGATCGACTTAGAATCACCTCCTAAGTTGATTTAGCAATGTCCGTCTCTCCGTCCGTGTGTAGGGTATTATATAGTCGGCCCCGCCCGACTTTCTGCCTTTCCTTACCGGTTTATTTTAATTTTCTTGAAAATAAATGTCAGTCACGCCTTTTATGTGAAGTCAGTTAGGGCATTTCCATTCATTAATTTTTTAAAATGATAAAATAAATATATGAGTTACGACTTTTTAAGTTCACCTATAAAACTACTATTTTTTGAGCATTACACCTTTTTTTCAAAAAGGTGTAATCAACATAAACGCAACGCTTGCTAGTAGTCACTACACTTGTTTTTCTTTCATATATTTTTCTGAAATGAGTTACGCCTTTTTTGGATAACTGTAAAAAAACTGCTATTTTTTTGCGGATCGCAATAATTTTTTCAGAGAAGATGGTTTAGAGTTTTCTAACGGAATATGAAAAAACGCGATTTCCAAAAAATTTTTTGTTACGCCTTTTATGAATCAGTCTAACGATATACAATACAAATATTTGGGCAACAGAAGGCCACATTATTTGATTCCAGTAACATACCTTTTATTTGTTAAATATTGTACAGTTGACCTAAATGTATTATTACACTGGGCAAAGGGTTAAATATTCCAAATATTCGTACTTTTACGGACACTGCGTGGTACAAGGTATTTCTTTATATATAAACTAAGAAGTAAAATATTACTACGAAAAGGTAAAGTCGGGCTAAACCAAGAGGTAAACTAATTTAGAAAGGCCAAAGTCGGGCGAAGCCGGCTATATGACCGTACACCAACTTGATAGAACAGAACTATTATCAAACAATTACCGAACCGATATCATTAAGATATACATAGTAGCCTTTATTCGTAGTCAAGTCACATCCTTCTTCTAATCTTCTTAATAAGATTACATAATAATAAATAAACATCAATATCAAAAGTCGGATATATGTCTTAACCAAATACATAGCCATTTTCAAATGGCAGAAGAAAACTCTCTGCAAATTTTCATTCGGTAGGAATTAAATAGTATTTTGATGCCAATTGGAAGGAATATATATATATATCGTTACCTTAGTACAGAAAAGCCACAACTCACGATTTTTGGAAATTGCGGTTTTTGTCGATTCAGATAAAGTAATACATAATACACCTCGCGGCGAAAATGCAGATCAATTTTATAAAAACTGGCAAAGTTATAGGCAAAAATGGAAAGCCCTAAATCATGCCGAAGAAAATATTGAATCAGAAAGGCCTCAACTAATATTCAAAGCTTTATCTATCTATATATATAAAAATGGAAAATGTTTGTATGTATGTATGTATGTGTTTTATAGACGCTTAAAGTATTGGACCGATTTTAAAATTTTTTCTTTTGTTTGAAAGCTATTTTGGAAAATTTTTTTTGCAAAAAGTGGCCGGGGAAAATGTAATGAAAATGGCACATTCTGAATAATATGAGAACAATTGATTTAAATTGTTGTGTTGTGTCCAGATAAAACTTGGAATCTCGTACAAAATTTGAAGACTTTTGTTTGAATAGGAAACATTTTATTGTATAGGCTGTGGGGCAAAGCCGATTTTGAAAAAGGTGGTCAATATATTATCCGAAACCAAACATCTCTAGATATACTGTGTACCAAAAGTGTAAAGTCCATTTTTCACTTCATGAAAATTCAAGTATTTGTATGCATTGGTATTATGCTAAAAGCTGTTACATTTTTGTGCAAAATGGTCAATTTGTGTTGGATGTACAAAGAGTGTCGTGCTAATAATTCCAACTTGACTGCACGTTACTATGTTACACTGTACAAAATTGCAAGTATTTGTACCCACTGATATTAAGGTTATAAGCTGTTAACTTTAGGTACAAAATGTTCCCTTTGTGTGGGAGTTACGAATTTCCTCCATTTGTGTGGGAGGTACCAAAAGGGGCATTCCGATAACGCCCATTTTTAAAAGCATTAAACTGTACACAATTTCAAGCATTTGTATGTACTGGTATTAAAGTTATAAGCTGATAATTTTTGGTGCAAAATAGTCTATTTGTGTGGGAGGTACCAAAAAGGGCGTGCCAATAACGCCCACTTTTCTCTGAACTCTAGGTAAAGTGTTTTCCAACAAGAGGTGTTATTTTGGTATCCAAAGAAAAATGCCCTTTTTGGAGTTAATGATCGGATGCTTATTTCATAATAAAGAGGAAGGTATGCCGTTAATAATGAAAAACAACATCAGCCAAATGGCCCTCACGACCACGCATACAGGACCAAAAATGCTTTAGTTTTGCGAACTGTTACTGCAAGATTTTCACCATTTTTTAGTTAATTTTAATTATTTAAATGCGTTGTTGAATCGTGTATCGTTCCAAGTAATGGCGTAGTTTCCACTTGCAGTCTGTTCGCCCTGATGATGACGACCTTGACGACAATATGGACAACGAAGAGCCAATCCGAGTCACAACTGCCCTGGGTGCAATGTGTAGCGTAAGCTATGTAAGAACTTTTCTTCTGTCACGCGACACTCCACAACAAATTCTTGATCATTTGGCTCAAGTAGAAGTGTATATAAATGAAACTAAAATTGGTACTAAGCAAACTCAAATAACTGATTTTTTTAAAAACTAATTTTTTTATACATATGTAATAAAATATCCCAAAATTGTCTTTAATAAATCAATGCATGTGCACTTACGAACTTCGTTTAAAACGAACTAGTTTACCCAATCCCTTGAAGTTCGCTTTAAGCGAAAATTACTATATTTTGGAATTTCAGACGAGTCGAATAAGTAGTATAGAAGATATTGGATAATCAATATTTCACTAAAAGTTAACACTTTGGTGGAGGAAGTACTAGAATGAGTGGACCCATCTTCGAAATTAGCCTGTGATAGAACAAAAATTTAACAACATACCACATTTTAAGTCGCTCGGTTACTCCTTTCGTGCGCCAGCAGACAGCAGAGATTTTCTCTCGGATCACAAAATTTTCCTTATAAGTGGGAGGTACAAAAGAAGCCATGCCACTTCACCCATGGCAATTTCAGAAGATTCAGATATGAACATCTTTTATCTTCTGGGGTGTATCCAATGTCGTCGACGTACATCGGAAGGATGCAATGCAGTATCTACTGATTACAGTAAATACTGCATTGCAAGATCGGAATATAATGTAATTAATAAAATATCATATAGCAATTACTTGATAAACATGAAAAATCGGCTGAGGGAGAATCCAAAATCATTTTATAAATTTGTTAACTCTAAACGAAGATCGTATGCCTTACCGAATTCCTTAAAATATGGATCTGTTACAGCAAATGATGACCTATCAATAAGTAATATGTTTGCAGACTTCTTCGCAACGACTTATTCAGCATACATTTATGATCAATCTAACTCTTATCCGTATCACTTATTGGAACATAGTCCTATTAATATACCATTATTGAATCATAAAACTGTTTTGGAGAACATGAAGAAGTTAAAAACGTCATTTAACCCTGGCCCTGATGGAATTCCTAGCAGTATCCTGAAAAATTGCGCTGATAGCTTATCTATTGCCTTAACATCACTATTTAATAAATCATTGCTAATTGGTTGTTTACCTCAACTGTGGAAGGAATCATACGTAATACCTCTATTTAAATCTGGCAGTAAAACTGAAGTGTCAAACTACAGAGGAATTGCTAAACTGAGTGCAATTCCTAAACTTTTCGAGAAAATAGTATCTGATATACTTGCACATCAAGTTTCCACTGTACTATCACCTTACCAACATGGATTTCGTAAATGCCGCTCAACTGTTACGAATGTTCTTGAACTTACATCCGTAGTAAATGATGGTTTTCGTAACCGAATGCAAACTGATGTAATTTACACAGATTTCAGCAAAGCATTTGATAAAGTTAATCTTACACTACTGTTACATAAACTGGATTGTATAGGTTTTAGTAAGAATCTGTTAATTTGGTTAAAAAGCTATTTATTCAACCGTACTCAGTGTGTTAAATTTGGTAATTCTCTATCAAAAAATATTGCTGTTACATCTGGCGTCCCTCAAGGTAGTCACCTTGGACCAATATTGTTTTCTTTATTTATAAATGATTTACCTTCTGCTGTCCACTTTTCTAAAGTTCTTATGTATGCGGATGATGTCAAAATTATTAAAACTGTTAATGATCAAGATGAACAGTCATTGCTTCAGTCTGATCTTGATAGTTTTCATAACTGGTGCCTGGTCAACTTAATGGAACTTAATATAAAAAAATGTAAACATATTTCTTTCTCTAGAAATGTTAATTTACAATTCAATTATTATATAAATGACGTTATGCTGGAATCTGTTGAATCCTTTATGGATCTTGGTATTCTGTTGGATCGTCGTATGAATTTCAGATCACATATATCATTAACAACTAATAAGGCTTATGGTGCTCTCGGATTTGTGAAGCGTTGGGGTAAAGAGTTTACTGATCCATCTGTTACTAGAAATCTATATACTTCGCTAGTACGACCTATTCTTGAATATGGATCCGTAATATGGGATCCGTGTTATACAATTCACTGCAATCGCATAGAATCTGTTCAGAAACAATTCCTACTATTCTGTCTACGTCGAAATGGTTGGTCTCAACAAAATCTGCCTTCATATGAGTACAGACTGGATCTTATTAAGTTACCTTCGCTAAAGAGCAGACGCGTAATGCTGAATATTTGTTTTGTATTAAATATATTACAAGGAAATATTACCTCTGAATTCCTGATTAATAAAATTAAACTGAATGTTCCATCTAGACCAACTAGAAACTTTGAACTGCTACACCTGACCTACTTTAGAACTAATTATGCTAATAATGATCCGTATCGTCGCCTATGTGTTACCTTTAACAAATACTACCACTTAATAGAACTGTGCGAGACTAAATCTACTTTAAAAAGAAAAATAACCATACTATTGAATTCTTAGTTCCTTGCAATTGTATATAAACTCGTTAATGAAATCATCATAACATATAAGCTAAAATGAATTTAAATAGAATAGTGTATATATTGTAAATAGTCTGTAAGGATATAAGTCTATAGACTAATAATAAAAAAAAAAAAAAAAAAAAAAAAAAAAAAAAAAAGTAGCGATCTACACGCTGCTGTAGTTCTCTATATTAAAAAAGCGCTTTTTTTGGAAAATTTAACATTCTTTTGCGTTGCGATCCTCCTCTGTGATAAACAAACAACCGACAGCACTTAAAGCAGCACAGTCCAACGTTGTGTTGATCAACTTTTGTTCCAATCAATATTATTCACATCTCTTTGTAACTTTTCGCAACGAAAAGGTTTTTATTGATTTTTTTTATCTGGATGTTAAAAAATAAAAATTTGACAAAATTTTTAATGGAGGCAGCAAAAAACTAAAACGTCACATTTTATTGAGGCTTCCTTCTGAAAGAGCAACCTTCTGTGAGCTTAGCGCGACCACCGGTTGGCTGGCACAAGATTGTAGCACAACCCGCACATACAACAACGCCTTGAGCGTGGCTGAAGTCAGTGGTGATTCTGTAGCAGCCGGGGCATTTGACGTCCATGAAATAGGAGTTGGAGTGTTGCTTCAGCTTGTGCTTACGCTTCTCTTGAGCGGGCAATGGGTGTAACAGATGTTTGGCTAGCGGCATGTTTATTATTTCACAGCTAACACGGAAAAGGTGTGCGTCCAAGGCCGGCTAATTAATGCTTAACTATTTTCTTTTTATGGCATATTACCATTCGTAAATAAAGCAAAGCGCCACCTGGCGATTTATATCAACATCGTACAACCTTCGTTTTGCTGAATTGGCGCAAATATTACACACACATACACATATGTATTTATATATACACGTGGTCAAACGGAAATCTGGAATTTTCGGGAAGGTAGAAACTGATTCCGGCAACTCTGAATACACATAAATGTTCGTAATAGTATCCTCTAGTAGTGTAGAAAAAATAGGAGTGTATTGTATCTCCGTTTGGTTCCCAGGACGACTTTTGTGTCCTGACCACCCGTGGTCAAACGGAAATCTGGAATTTTCGGGAAGGTAGAAACTGATTCCGGCAACTCTGAATACACATAAATGTTCGTAATAGTATCCTCTAGTAGTGTAGAAAAAATAGGAGTGTATTGTATCTCCGTTTGGTTTCCAGGACGACTTTTGTGTCCTGACCACCAGTGGTCATACGGAAATCTGGAATTTTCGGGAAGGTAGAAACTGATTCCGGCAACTCTGAATACACATAAATGTTCGTAATAGTATCCTCTAGTAGTGTAGAAAAAATAGGAGTGTATTGTATCTCCGTTTGGTTTCCAGGACGACTTTTGTGTCCTGACCACCAGTGGTCAAACCGAAATCTGGAATTTTCGGGAAGTTAGAAACTGATTCTGGAAACTCTGAGTACACATAAATGTTCGTAATAGTATCCTCTAGTAGTGTAGAAAAAATAGGAGTGTATTGTATCTCCGTTTGGTTTTCAGGACGACTTTTGTGTCCTGACCACCAGTGGTCAAACCGAAATCTGGAATTTTCGGGAAGTTAGAAACTGATTCTGAAAACTTTAAAGACACAAAAATATTCGTAATAGTATCCTCTAGTAGTGTAGAAAAAATAGGAGTGTATTGTATCTCCGTTTGGTTCCCAGGACGACTTTTGTGTCCTGACCACCAGTGGTCAAACGGAAATCTGGAATTTTCGGGAAGTTAAAAACTGATTCCGGCAACTCTGAATACACATAAATGTTCGTAATAGTATCCTCTAGTAGTGTAGAAAAAATAGGAGTGTATTGTATCTCCGTTTGGTTTTCAGGACTTTCGTGTCCTGACCACCAGTGGTCAAACGGAAATCTGGAATTTTCGGGAAGTTAGAAACTGATTCCGGCAACTCTGAATACACATAAATGTTCGTAATAGTATCCTCTAGTAGTGTAGAAAAAATAGGAGTGTATTGTATCTCCGTTTGGTTTCCAGGAAGACTTTTGTGTCCTGACCACCAGTGGTCAAACCGAAATCTGGCATTTTCGGGAAGTTAGAAACTGATTCCGGAAACTCTGAATACACACAAATGTTCGTAATAGTATCCTCTTATAACTCTGAAAAAATAGGAGTGTATTGTATCTCCGTTTGGTTTCCAGGACGACTTTTGTGTCCTGACCACCAGTGGTCAAACGGAAATCTGGAATTTTCGGGAAGGTAGAAACTGATTCCGGCAACTCTGAATACACATAAATGTTCGTAATAGTATCCTCTAGTAGTGTAGAAAAAATAGGAGTGTATTGTATCTCCGTTTGGTTTCCAGGACGACTTTTGTGTCCTGACCACCAGTGGTCATACGGAAATCTGGAATTTTCGGGAAGGTAGAAACTGATTCCGGCAACTCTGAATACACATAAATGTTCGTAATAGTATCCTCTAGTAGTGTAGAAAAAATAGGAGTGTATTGTATCTCCGTTTGGTTTCCAGGACGACTTTTGTGTCCTGACCACCAGTGGTCAAACCGAAATCTGGAATTTTCGGGAAGTTAGAAACTGATTCTGAAAACTTTAAAGACACAAAAATATTCGTAATAGTATCCTCTAGTAGTGTAGAAAAAATAGGAGTGTATTGTATCTCCGTTTGGTTCCCAGGACGACTTTTGTGTCCTGACCACCAGTGGTCAAACGGAAATCTGGAATTTTCGGGAAGTTAGAAACTGATTCCGGCAACTCTGAATACACATAAATGTTCGTAATAGTATCCTCTAGTAGTGTAGAAAAAATAGGAGTGTATTGTATCTCCGTTTGGTTTTCAGGACTTTCGTGTCCTGACCACCAGTGGTCAAACCGAAATCTGGAATTTTCGGGAAGTTAAAAACTGATTCTGGAAACTCTGAGTACACATAAATGTTCGTAATAGTATCCTCTAGTAGTGTAGAAAAAATAGGAGTGTATTGTATCTCCGTTTGGTTCCCAGGACGACTTTTGTGTCCTGACCACCAGTGGTCAAACGGAAATCTGGAATTTTCGGGAAGTTAGAAACTGATTCCGGCAACTCTGAATACACATAAATGTTCGTAATAGTATCCTCTAGTAGTGTAGAAAAAATAGGAGTGTATTGTATCTCCGTTTGGTTTCCAGGTCGACTTTTGTGTCCTGACCACCAGTGGTCAAACCGAAATCTGGAATTTTCGGGAAGTTAGAAACTGATTCTGGAAACTCTGAGTACACATAAATGTTCGTAATAGTATCCTCTAGTAGTGTAGAAAAAATAGGAGTGTATTGTATCTCCGTTTGGTTTTCAGGACGACTTTTGTGTCCTGACCACCAGTGGTCAAACCGAAATCTGGAATTTTCGGGAAGTTAAAAACTGATTCTGGAATCTTTAAAGACACAAAAATATTCGTAATAGTATCCTCGTATAGCTCTGAAAAAATAGGAGTGTATTGTATCTCCGTTTGGTTCCCAGACCGACTTCTGTGTCCTGACCACCAGTGGTCAAACCGAAATCTGTAATTTTCGGGAAGTGAGAAACTGATTTTGGAAACTCTGAATACACACAAATGTTCGTAATAGTATTCCCTTATAGCTCTGAAAAATTAGGAGTATATTGTATCTCCGTTTAGTTTCCAGGACTTGTTTTGTGTCGTGACCACCAGTGGACAAAGTAGAAATCTACAATTTACACGGTGTGATTAGATATTTCAGGGGCATATGGTACACGAAAATGATCAGTGCAATGTCCTCTTTTATTCCATATATTCACTTTTTTCAAAAAAGCATATTACTTTTACACATTTTCTAAAAAAATACAATTCCACATCTGTCATCCACCGACCGACGTCGGTAACTTTTTCTGTCAATCGTCCAAAAACAGCTGATACGTACATACATACACACGTACATTTTGTTATTTGACATTATGTGTTGCAACTTTTGGTCACCCTGTTATTTCGTGTTATCGGAAGTTATCGAAAGTTACCGACGTCGGTATCTTCACGCGGTATCTACCTGCGTGAACCAAAAGTTGCAACACATAATGTCAAATAACAAAATGTACGTGTGTATGTATGTACGTATCAGCTGTTTTTGGACGATTGACAGAAAAAGTTACCGACGTCGGTCGGTGGATGACAGATGTGGAATTGTATTTTTTTAGAAAATGTTTAAAAGTAATATGCTTTTTTGAAAAAAGTGAATATATGGAATAAAAGAGGACATTGCACTGATCATTTTCGTGTACCATATGCCCCTGAAATATCTAATCACACCGTGTAAATTGTAGATTTCTACTTTGTCCACTGGTGGTCAGGACACAAAACAAGTCCTGGAAACTAAACGGAGATACAATATTCTCCTAATTTTTCAGAGCTATAAGGGAATACTATTACGAACATTTGTGTGTATTCAGAGTTTCCAAAATCCGTTTCTAACTTCCCAAAAATTCCAGATTTCGGTTTGACCACTGGTGGTCAGGACACAGAAGTCGTCCTGGGAACCAAACGGAGATACAATACACTCCTATTTTTTCAGAGCTATACGAGGATACTATTACGAATATTTTTGTGTCTTTAAAGTTTCCAGAATCAGTTTTTAACTTCCCGAAAATTCCAGATTTCGGTTTGACCACTGGTGGTCAGGACACAAAAGTCGTCCTGAAAACCAAACGGAGATACAATACACTCCTATTTTTTCTACACTACTAGAGGATACTATTACGAACATTTATGTGTACTCAGAGTTTCCAGAATCAGTTTTTAACTTCCCGAAAATTCCAGATTTCGGTTTGACCACTGGTGGTCAGGACACGAAAGTCCTGAAAACCAAACGGAGATACAATACACTTCTATTTTTTCTACACTACTAGAGGATACTATTACGAACATTTATGTGTATTCAGAGTTGCCGGAATCAGTTTCTACCTTCCCGAAAATTCCAGATTTCCGATTGACCACTGGTGGTCAGGACACAAAAGTCGTCCTGGAAACCAAACGGAGATACAATACACTCCTATTTTTTCAGAGTTATAAGAGGATACTATTACGAATATTTTTGTGTCTTTAAAGTTTCCAGAATCAGTTTTTAACTTCCCGAAAATTCCAGATTTCGGTTTGACCACTGGTGGTCAGGACACGAAAGTCCTGAAAACCAAACGGAGATACAATACACTCCTATTTTTTCTACACTACTAGAGGATACTATTACGAACATTTATGTGTACTCAGAGTTTCCAGAATCAGTTTTTAACTTCCCGAAAATTCCAGATTTCGGTTTGACCACTGGTGGTCAGGACACGAAAGTCCTGAAAACCAAACGGAGATACAATACACTCCTATTTTTTCTACACTACTAGAGGATACTATTACGAACATTTATGTGTATTCAGAGTTGCCGGAATCAGTTTCTACCTTCCCGAAAATTCCAGATTTCCGTTTGACCACTGGTGGTCAGGACACAAAAGTCGTCCTGGAAACCAAACGGAGATACAATACACTCCTATTTTTTCAGAGTTATAAGAGGATACTATTACGAATATTTTTGTGTCTTTAAAGTTTCCAGAATCAGTTTTTAACTTCCCGAAAATTCCAGATTTCGGTTTGACCACTGGTGGTCAGGACACAAAAGTCGTCCTGGGAACCAAACGGAGATACAATACACTCCTATTTTTTCTGCACTACTAGAGGATACTATTACGAACATTTATGTGTACTCAGAGTTTCCAGAATCAGTTTTTAACTTCCCGAAAATTCCAGATTTCGGTTTGACCACTGGTGGTCAGGACACAAAATCGTCCTGGAAACCAAACGGAGATACAATACACTCCTATTTTTTCTACACTACTAGAGGATACTATTACGAACATTTATGTGTACTCAGAGTTTCCAGAATCAGTTTTTAACTTCCGAAAATTCCAGATTTCGGTTTCACCACTGGTGGTCAGGACACGAAAGTCCTGAAAACCAAACGGAGATACAATACACTCCTATTTTTTCTACACTACTAGAGGATACTATTACGAATATTTTTGTGTCTTTAAAGTTTCCAGAATCAGTTTCTAACTTTCCGAAAATTCCAGATTTCCGTTTGACCACTGGTGGTCAGGACTGCTTCACTGGCGTTGTCGAAGTTTATTACTTCATTAAACTTCATCTCTCAAAATCAATAAACATAAACATCAGAATATTAAATAGAAGACTTGTAACATGTGATAGGAGAAAAATTATATATAGCCAATTTAAATTCAAATGGAAAAATCAATAGGCAGTGAGTCGTGCACTTATTACATCCCATGCGCGGAAATTCAGTCATATGAACATTGCAAATTTGACTAAATATTTATAATTATTTATAAAATACTTTATGTGCAGTATAAATTCTTATGAAGTAGTTAATATATTATCTGCTATACGAGAGTAACTAATATTTTAATTTGTGTATAAACTGACATCATCATCATAATAATATGTCTGCTCCTTTACCTACTACATTTTACTATTTGAACAATTTTTTCTATATTGTTTTGTAAAAATGGTAAAATGTAGTAAGTAAAGGAACAGATATAATATTTGATGGCTTATTTTTGTACAATAATGTAATAAATATAAATTTTGTCACACAGTAACAAAATAAATTCATTGCCAGATATATAAATAGCAACCCTCGAACATTCAGCTTTTAACATAAATACAAGTATTTTTAAATTAAATAAAATTATTCGCTTAAGTAACATAATGACGCATATGAGCATGACTACACTACCCTTTTGATGTGTAAATCGAATAATAAAGTCTAGACATATATCACTAAATACATATCACTTTAGATACAAAAATAAAGAGGCTTAAAATTTAGAAAAAGTAACAGTAAAATCCAATATTTCTTTCAAAAAAGTTCATCATTCTTAAGTTTTCTTTTATAAGACTTCATCTTTGATGACATTTCTTTGACAAAATTTCATTGCTGATGATTTTTTATTTATCGTTGATGACTTTCCTTTTAGAACTGTTCATTATTGATTTCTTTTCTTATAGAAAAGTTCATCGTTGATGACTTTTCTTATACAAATGTTCATCGTTGATGGTTGGTTACAAATTTACTCACACGTTGTCTTTAACGAAATAGCTTAAGTCTGATACTTCTTCGAATTTAACTGAAGATTCTTCAAATTTATTGTTCGAGCACGAATAAGGGTAATTGTGTCGCTTTAAATAGAATATAATAACAATGGAAATATATTAAATTATTGTTGTTTGCTTAATGTGGTCCTTATGTTTCGCCAACATTTTCCAAAACTATAGCACGGTTTTTGTCAGCAAACTTTAGGAAAGTCTTAGCCAGTTTGTAGTCTACATCTTTGAGGTAACCAAAAATGGTAAGATTTAGGAATTAGTCGAGATCGTCCACAGAAGCAAAATCTTTGGAGGCAAGGCCGACTTAACAACGCATAAATTTAGCAATGTCAGTGTCTTCATTGACAAATTTAGGGCCACTGTAATCATGTGAGACTTCGCCTCCCTTAAAAATCTTCAATGTTGGGTAGCCGCTAACAGAGAACTTATTACATATTTCCTTGCCACCCTCGGTACAATCAACCTTGTCTAAAGTAATTGGTGGATCATCGTCTTAACAATCTCAGCTGCTTTGGCATACCCAGAGTTTAATCTTTTGAAGTGGCCACACCTTAAATAAGAGAAGTACATGTTTCTATTATAAATAATATGTATGTATGTGTATATACTAAAGTAAATGTATTATAAATATATTTAAATATTAAAATAATGGCATCGATTAAAGTGTTAATGATATGGATAGGTATGGAAGTACTTTTTTTAACAATATATCGTCACTCTAATTTAAAAAAGGCGTAACTGACATTGAAGAAATTTTACATGAAGAAGAAAAACTGAATAAAATACGAAATAGTATATATTTTAAAAATGTGTTAATGCAGTTCGATTTAAAAAGCGAATACAAAAACTGTGTTAAATGTTTTTTTAATTTTTCTTATTTTTAAGAAATTTATGTTAGTTACGCCATTTTATACCCTACACCACACTGTGGTACAGGGTATTATAACTTTGTACATTTGTTTGTAACACCCAGAAAGAGATGTGATAGACCCATCGTTTATTATACTGATCGACTTGGAATCACCTCCTGAGTTGATTTAGCAATGTCCGTCTCTCCGTCCGTGTGTAGGGTATTATATAGTCGGCCCCGCCCGACTTTCTGCCTTTCCTTACTGGTTTATTTTCATTTTCTTGAAAATAAATGTCAGTCACGCCTTTTATGTGAAGTCAGTTAGGGCATTTCCATTCATTAATTTTTTAAAATGATAAAATAAATATATGAGTTACGACTTTTTAAGTTCACCTATAAAACTACTATTTTTTGAGCATTACACCTTTTTTTCAAAAAGGTGTAATCAACATAAACGCAACGCTTGCTAGTAGTCACTACACTTGTTTTTCTTTCATATATTTTTCTGAAATGAGTTACGCCTTTTTTGGATTGCCTATAAAACTGCTATTTTTTTGCGGATCGCAATAATTTTTTCAGAGAAGATGGTTTAGAGTTTTCTAACGGAATATGAAAAAACGCGATTTCCAAAAAATTTTTTGTTACGCCTTTTATGAATCAGTCTAACGATATACAATACAAATATTTGGGCAACAGAAGGCCACATTATTTGATTCCAGTAACATACCTTTTATTTGTTAAATATTGTACAGTTGACCTAAATGTATTATTACACTGGGCAAAGGGTTAAATATTCCAAATATTCGTACTTTTACGGACACTGCGTGGTACAAGGTATTTCTTTATATATAAACCAAGAAGTAAAATATTACTACGAAAGGGTAAAGTCGGGCTAAACCAAGAGGTAAACTAATTTAGAAAGGCCAAAGTCGGGCGAAGCCGGCTATATGACCGTACACCAACTTGATAGAACAGAACTATTATCAAACAATTACCGAACCGATATCATTAAGATATACATAGTAGCCTTTATTCGTAGTCAAGTCACATCCTTCTTCTAATCTTCTTAATAAGATTACATAATAATAAATAAACATCAATATCAAAAGTCGGATATATGTCTTAACCAAATACATAGCCATTTTCAAATGGCAGAAGAAAACTCTCTGCAAATTTTCATTCGGTAGGAATTAAATAGTATGTATTTTGATGCCAATTGGAAGGAATATATATATATATCGTTAGCTTAGTACAGAAAAGCCACAACTCACGATTTTTGGAAATTGCGTTTTTTGTCGATTCAGATAAAGTAAGACATAATACACCTCGCGGCGAAAATGCAGATCAATTTTATAAAAACTGGCAAAGTTATAGGCAAAAATGGAAAGCCCTAAATCATGCCGAAGAAAATATTGAATCAGAAAGGCCTCAACTAATATTCAAAGCTTTATCTATCTATATATATAAAAATGGAAAATGTTTGTATGTATGTGTTTTATAGACGCTTAAAGTATTGGACCGATTTTAAAATTTTTTCTTTTGTTTGAAAGCTATTTTGGAAAATTTTTTTTTGCAAAAAGTGGCCGGGGAAAATGTGGGCATGGCACATTCTGAATAATATGAGAACAATTGATTTAAATTGTTGTGGTGGTGGGCAGTGGACATGGCCGATCCAGATAAAACTTGGGATCTCGTACAAAATTTGAAGACTTTTGTTTGAATAGGAAACATTTTATTGTATAGGCTGTGGGGCAAAGCCGATTTTGACAAAGGTAGTCAATATATTATCCGAAACCAATTTTAAACGATCTACCAATTTTAAAATGAAGCCATCCCATTGAGCGCCGTTGTGTGTAGAAAAAACATCTCTAGATATACTGTGTACCAAAAGTGTAACGTCCATTTTTCACTTCATGAAAATTCAAGTATTTGTATGCATTGGTATTATGCTAAAAGCTGTTACATTTTTGTGCAAAATGGTCAATTTGTGTTGGATGTACAAAGAGTGTCGTGCTAATAATTCCAACTTGACTGCACGTTACTATGTTACACTGTACAAAATTGCAAGTATTTGTACCCACTGATATTAAGGTTATAAGCTGTTAACTTTAGGTACAAAATGTTCCCTTTGTGTGGAAGTTACGAATTTCCTCCATTTGTGTGGGAGGTACCAAAAGGGGCATTCCGATAACGCCCATTTTTAAAAGCATTAAACTGTACACAATTTCAAGCATTTGTATGTACTGGTATTAAAGTTATAAGCTGATAACTTTTGGTGCAAAATAGTCTATTTGTGTGGGAGGTACCAAAAAGG
Source organism: Eudasyphora cyanicolor (assembly GCA_963930755.1). Classification (NCBI taxonomy): domain Eukaryota; kingdom Metazoa; phylum Arthropoda; class Insecta; order Diptera; family Muscidae; genus Eudasyphora; species Eudasyphora cyanicolor. The sequence goes on from OZ005737.1 coordinate 102,907,196, forward strand.
GCGTGCCAATAACGCCCACTTTTCTCTGAACTCTAGGTAAAGTGTTTTCCAACAAGAGGTGTTATTTTGGTATCCAAAGAAAAATGCCCTTTTTGGAGTTAATGATCGGATGCTTATTTCATAATAAAGAGGACGGTATGCCGTTAATAATGAAAAACAACATCAGCCAAATGGCCCCCACGACCACGCTTACAGGACCAAAAATGCTTTAGTTTAACGAACTGTTACTGCAAGATTTTCACCATTTTTTTTAGTTAATTTTAATTATTTAAATGCGTTGTTGAATCGTGTATCGTTCCATTATTAGTAATGGCGTAGTTTCCACTTGCAGTCTGTTCGCCCTGATGATGACGACCTTGACGACAATATGGACAACGAAGAGCCAATCCGAGTCACAACTGCCCTGGGTGCAATGTGTAGCGTAAGCTATGTAAGAACTTTTCTTCTGTCACGCGACACTCCACAACAAATTCTTGATCATTTGGCTCAAGTAGAAGTGTATATAAATGAAACTAAAATTGGTACTAAGCAAACTCAAATAACTGATTTTTTTAAAAACTAATTTTTTTATACATATGTAATAAAATATCCCAAAATTGTCTTTAATAAATCAATGCATGTGCACTTACGAACTTCGTTTAAAACGAACTAGTTTACCCAGTCCCTTGAAGATCGCTTTAAGCGAAAATTACTATATTTTGGAATTTCAGACGAGTCGAATAAGTAGTATAGAAGATATTGGATAATCAATATTTCACTAAAAGTTAACACTTTGGTGGAGGAAGTACTAGAATGAGTGGACCCATCTTCGAAATTAGCCTGTGATAGAACAAAAATTTAACAACATACCACATTTTAAGTCGCTCGGTTACCCTTTCGTGCGCCAGCAGACAGCAGAGATTTTCTCTCGGATCACAAAATTTTCCTTATAAGTGGGAGGTACAAAAGAAGCCATGGCAATTTCAGAAGATTCAGATATGAACATCTTTTATCTTCTGGGGTGTATCCAATGTCGTCGACGTACATCGGAAGGAAGTAGCGATCTCCACGCTGCTGTAGTTCTCTATATTAAAAAAGCGCTTCTTTTGGAAAATTTAACATTCTTTTGCGTTGCGATCCTCCTCTGTGATAAACAAACAACCGACAGCACTTAAAGCAGCACAGTCCAACGTTGTGTTGATCAACTTTTGTTCCAATCAATATTATTCACATCTCTTTGTAACTTTTCGCAACGAAAAGGTTTTTATTGATTTTTTTTATCTGGATGTTAAAAAATAAAAATTTGACAACATTTTTAATGGAGGCAGCAAAAAACTAAAACGTCACATTTTATTGAGGCTTCCTTCTGAAAGAGCAACCTTCTGTGAGCTTAGCGCAACCACCGGTTGGCTGGCACAAGATTGTAGCACAACCCGCACATACAACAACGCCTTGAGCGTGGCTGAAGTCAGTGGTGATTCTGTAGCAGCCGGGGCATTTGACGTCCATGAAATAGGAGTTGGAGTGTTGCTTCAGCTTGTGCTTACGCTTCTCTTGAGCGGGCAATGGGTGTAACAGATGTTTGGCTAGCGGCATGTTTATTATTTCACAGCTAACACGGAAAAGGTGTGCGTCCAAGGCCGGCTAATTAATGCTTAACTATTTTCTTTTTATGGCATACTACCATTCGTAAATAAAGCAAAGCGCCACCTGGCGATTTATATCAACATCGTACAACCTTCGTTTTGCTGAATTGGCGCAAATATTACACACACATACACATATGTATTTATATATACACATGAGTTTATGATATAGAGTCCAACCCCAATCAAACACGCTGGCGTCGGCGGCTGGTGGTTTTACATGTATTTCATATGGGCATAAGAAAACCGCCAGCCGCCAGCGTGTTTGATTGGGGTAGGACTTTCGTGTCCTGACCACCAGTGGTCAAACCGAAATCTGGAATTTTCGGGAAGTTAAAAACTGATTCTGGAAACTCTGAGTACACATAAATGTTCGTAATAGTATCCTCTAGTAGTGTAGAAAAAATAGGAGTGTATTGTATCTCCGTTTGGTTTTCAGGACTTTCGTGTCCTGACCACCAGTGGTCAAACCGAAATCTGGAATTTTCGGAAGTTAAAAACTGATTCTGGAAACTCTGAGTACACATAAATGTTCGTAATAGTATCCTCTAGTAGTGTAGAAAAAATAGGAGTGTATTGTATCTCCGTTTAGTTCCCAGGACGACTTTTGTGTCCTGACCACCAGTGGTCAAACCGAAATCTGGAATTTTCGGGAAGTTAAAAACTGATTCTGGAAACTCTGAGTACACATAAATGTTCGTAATAGTATCCTCTAGTAGTGTAGAAAAAATAGGAGTGTATTGTATCTCCGTTTGGTTCCCAGGACGACTTTTGTGTCCTGACCACCAGTGGTCAAACAGAAATCTGGAATTTTCGGGAAGTTAAAAACTGATTCTGGAAACTCTGAGTACACATAAATGTTCGTAATAGTATCCTCTAGTAGTGTAGAAAAAATAGGAGTGTATTGTATCTCCGTTTGGTTTTCAGGACTTTCGTGTCCTGACCACCAGTGGTCAAACCGAAATCTGGAATTTTCGGGAAGTTAAAAACTGATTCTGGAAACTCTGAGTACAAATAAATGTTCGTAATAGTATCCTCTAGTAGTGTAGAAAAAATAGGAGTGTATTGTATCTCCGTTTGGTTCCCAGGACGACTTTTGTGTCCTGACCACCAGTGGTCAAATCGAAATCTGGAATTTTCGGGAAGTTAAAAACTGATTCTGGAAACTCTGAGTACACATAAATGTTCGTAATAGTATCCTCTAGTAGTGTAGAAAAAATAGGAGTGTATTGTATCTCCGTTTGGTTCCCAGGACGACTTTTGTGTCCTGACCACCAGTGGTCAAACGGAAATCTGGAATTTTCGGGAAGTTAGAAACTGATTCCGGCAACTCTGAATACACATAAATGTTCGTAATAGTATCCTCTAGTAGTGTAGAAAAAATAGGAGTGTATTGTATCTCCGTTTGGTTTTCAGGACTTTCGTGTCCTGACCACCAGTGGTCAAACCGAAATCTGGAATTTTCGGGAAGTTAAAAACTGATTCTGGAAACTCTGAGTACACATAAATGTTCGTAATAGTATCCTCTAGTAGTGTAGAAAAAATAGGAGTGTATTGTATCTCCGTTTGGTTTTCAGGACTTTCGTGTCCTGACCACCAGTGGTCAAACCGAAATCTGGAATTTTCGGGAAGTTAAAAACTGATTCTGGAAACTTTAAAGACACAAAAATATTCGTAATAGTATCCTCTTATAACTCTGAAAAAATAGGAGTGTATTGTATCTCCGTTTGGTTTCCAGGACGACTTTTGTGTCCTGACCACCAGTGGTCAAACGGAAATCTGGAATTTTCGGGAAGGTAGAAACTGATTCCGGCAACTCTGAATACACATAAATGTTCGTAATAGTATCCTCTAGTAGTGTAGAAAAAATAGGAGTGTATTGTATCTCCGTTTGGTTTCCAGGACGACTTTTGTGTCCTGACCACCAGTGGTCAAACCGAAATCTGGAATTTTCGGGAAGTTAAAAACTGATTCTGGAAACTCTGAGTACACATAAATGTTCGTAATAGTATCCTCTAGTAGTGTAGAAAAAATAGGAGTGTATTGTATCTCCGTTTGGTTCCCAGGACGACTTTTGTGTCCTGACCACCAGTGGTCAAACGGAAATCTGGAATTTTCGGGAAGTTAGAAACTGATTCCGGCAACTCTGAATACACATAAATGTTCGTAATAGTATCCTCTAGTAGTGTAGAAAAAATAGGAGTGTATTGTATCTCCGTTTGGTTTTCAGGACTTTCGTGTCCTGACCACCAGTGGTCAAACCGAAATCTGGAATTTTCGGGAAGTTAAAAACTGATTCTGGAAACTCTGAGTACACATAAATGTTCGTAATAGTATCCTCTAGTAGTGTAGAAAAAATAGGAGTGTATTGTATCTCCGTTTGGTTCCCAGGACGACTTTTGTGTCCTGACCACCAGTGGTCAAACGGAAATCTGGAATTTTCGGGAAGTTAGAAACTGATTCCGGCAACTCTGAATACACATAAATGTTCGTAATAGTATCCGCTAGTAGTGTAGAAAAAATAGGAGTGTATTGTATCTCCGTTTGGTTTTCAGGACTTTCGTGTCCTGACCACCAGTGGTCAAACCGAAATCTGGAATTTTCGGGAAGTTAAAAACTGATTCTGGAAACTCTGAGTACACATAAATGTTCGTAATAGTATCCTCTAGTAGTGTAGAAAAAATAGGAGTGTATTGTATCTCCGTTTGGTTTTCAGGACTTTCGTGTCCTGACCACCAGTGGTCAAACCGAAATCTGGAATTTTCGGAAGTTAAAAACTGATTCTGGAAACTCTGAGTACACATAAATGTTCGTAATAGTATCCTCTAGTAGTGTAGAAAAAATAGGAGTGTATTGTATCTCCGTTTGGTTCCCAGGACGACTTTTGTGTCCTGACCACCAGTGGTCAAACCGAAATCTGGAATTTTCGGGAAGTTAAAAACTGATTCTGGAAACTCTGAGTACACATAAATGTTCGTAATAGTATCCTCTAGTAGTGTAGAAAAAATAGGAGTGTATTGTATCTCCGTTTGGTTCCCAGGACGACTTTTGTGTCCTGACCACCAGTGGTCAAACCGAAATCTGGAATTTTCGGGAAGTTAAAAACTGATTCTGGAAACTCTGAGTACACATAAATGTTCGTAATAGTATCCTCTAGTAGTGTAGAAAAAATAGGAGTGTATTGTATCTCCGTTTGGTTCCCAGGACGACTTTTGTGTCCTGACCACCAGTGGTCAAACGGAAATCTGGAATTTTCGGGAAGTTAGAAACTGATTCCGGCAACTCTGAATACACATAAATGTTCGTAATAGTATCCTCTAGTAGTGTAGAAAAAATAGGAGTGTATTGTATCTCCGTTTGGTTTTCAGGACTTTCGTGTCCTGACCACCAGTGGTCAAACCGAAATCTGGAATTTTCGGGAAGTTAAAAACTGATTCTGGAAACTCTGAGTACACATAAATGTTCGTAATAGTATCCTCTAGTAGTGTAGAAAAAATAGGAGTGTATTGTATCTCCGTTTGGTTTTCAGGACTTTCGTGTCCTGACCACCAGTGGTCAAACCGAAATCTGGAATTTTCGGGAAGTTAAAAACTGATTCTGGAAACTCTGAGTACACATAAATGTTCGAAATAGTATCCTCTAGTAGTGTAGAAAAAATAGGAGTGTATTGTATCTCCGTTTGGTTTTCAGGACTTTCGTGTCCTGACCACCAGTGGTCAAACCGAAATCTGGAATTTTCGGGAAGTTAAAAACTGATTCTGGAAACTTTAAAGACACAAAAATATTCGTAATAGTATCCTCTTATAACTCTGAAAAAATAGGAGTGTATTGTATCTCCGTTTGGTTTCCAGGACGACTTTTGTGTCCTGACCACCAGTGGTCAAACGGAAATCTGGAATTTTCGGGAAGGTAGAAACTGATTCCGGCAACTCTGAATACACATAAATGTTCGTAATAGTATCCTCTAGTAGTGTAGAAAAAATAGGAGTGTATTGTATCTCCGTTTGGTTTCCAGGACGACTTTTGTGTCCTGACCACCAGTGGTCAAACCGAAATCTGGAATTTTCGGGAAGTTAAAAACTGATTCTGGAAACTCTGAGTACACATAAATGTTCGTAATAGTATCCTCTAGTAGTGTAGAAAAAATAGGAGTGTATTGTATCTCCGTTTGGTTCCCAGGACGACTTTTGTGTCCTGACCACCAGTGGTCAAACGGAAATCTGGAATTTTCGGGAAGTTAGAAACTGATTCCGGCAACTCTGAATACACATAAATGTTCGTAATAGTATCCTCTAGTAGTGTAGAAAAAATAGGAGTGTATTGTATCTCCGTTTGGTTTTCAGGACTTTCGTGTCCTGACCACCAGTGGTCAAACCGAAATCTGGAATTTTCGGGAAGTTAAAAACTGATTCTGGAAACTCTGAGTACACATAAATGTTCGTAATAGTATCCTCTAGTAGTGTAGAAAAAATAGGAGTGTATTGTATCTCCGTTTGGTTTTCAGGACGACTTTTGTGTCCTGACCACCAGTGGTCAAACCGAAATCTGGAATTTTCGGGAAGTTAAAAACTGATTCTGGAAACTTTAAAGACACAAAAATATTCGTAATAGTATCCTCGTATAGCTCTGAAAAAATAGGAGTGTATTGTATCTCCGTTTGGTTCCCAGGACGACTTCTGTGTCCTGACCACCAGTGGTCAAACCGAAATCTGGAATTTTCGGGAAGTTAGAAACTGATTTTGGAAACTCTGAATACACACAAATGTTCGTAATAGTATTCCCTTATAGCTCTGAAAAATTAGGAGAATATTGTATCTCCGTTTGGTTTCCAGGACGACTTTTGTGTCCTGACCACCAGTGGTCATACGGAAATCTGGAATTTTCGGGAAGGTAGAAACTGATTCCGGCAACTCTGAATACACATAAATGTTCGTAATAGTATCCTCTAGTAGTGTAGAAAAAATAGGAGTGTATTGTATCTCCGTTTGGTTTCCAGGACGACTTTTGTGTCCTGACCACCAGTGGTCAAACCGAAATCTGGAATTTTCGGGAAGTTAGAAACTGATTCTGAAAACTTTAAAGACACAAAAATATTCGTAATAGTATCCTCTAGTAGTGTAGAAAAAATAGGAGTGTATTGTATCTCCGTTTGGTTCCCAGGACGACTTTTGTGTCCTGACCACCAGTGGTCAAACGGAAATCTGGAATTTTCGGGAAGTTAGAAACTGATTCCGGCAACTCTGAATACACATAAATGTTCGTAATAGTATCCTCTAGTAGTGTAGAAAAAATAGGAGTGTATTGTATCTCCGTTTGGTTTTCAGGACTTTCGTGTCCTGACCACCAGTGGTCAAACCGAAATCTGGAATTTTCGGGAAGTTAAAAACTGATTCTGGAAACTCTGAGTACACATAAATGTTCGTAATAGTATCCTCTAGTAGTGTAGAAAAAATAGGAGTGTATTGTATCTCCGTTTGGTTCCCAGGACGACTTTTGTGTCCTGACCACCAGTGGTCAAACGGAAATCTGGAATTTTCGGGAAGTTAGAAACTGATTCCGGCAACTCTGAATACACATAAATGTTCGTAATAGTATCCTCTAGTAGTGTAGAAAAAATAGGAGTGTATTGTATCTCCGTTTGGTTTCCAGGTCGACTTTTGTGTCCTGACCACCAGTGGTCAAACCGAAATCTGGAATTTTCGGGAAGTTAGAAACTGATTCTGGAAACTCTGAGTACACATAAATGTTCGTAATAGTATCCTCTAGTAGTGTAGAAAAAATAGGAGTGTATTGTATCTCCGTTTGGTTTTCAGGACGACTTTTGTGTCCTGACCACCAGTGGTCAAACCGAAATTTGGAATTTTCGGGAAGTTAAAAACTGATTCTGGAATCTTTAAAGACACAAAAATATTCGTAATAGTATCCTCGTATAGCTCTGAAAAAATAGGAGTGTATTGTATCTCCGTTTGGTTCCCAGACCGACTTCTGTGTCCTGACCACCAGTGGTCAAACCGAAATCTGTAATTTTCGGGAAGTGAGAAACTGATTTTGGAAACTCTGAATACACACAAATGTTCGTAATAGTATTCCCTTATAGCTCTGAAAAATTAGGAGTATATTGTATCTCCGTTTAGTTTCCAGGACTTGTTTTGTGTCGTGACCACCAGTGGACAAAGTAGAAATCTACAATTTACACGGTGTGATTAGATATTTCAGGGGCATATGGTACACGAAAATGATCAGTGCAATGTCCTCTTTTATTCCATATATTCACTTTTTTCAAAAAAGCATATTACTTTTACACATTTTCTAAAAAAATACAATTCCACATCTGTCATCCACCGACCGACGTCGGTAACTTTTTCTGTCAATCGTCCAAAAACAGCTGATACGTACATACATACACACGTACATTTTGTTATTTGACATTATGTGTTGCAACTTTTGGTCACCCTGTTATTTCGTGTTATCGGAAGTTATCGAAAGTTACCGACGTCGGTATCTTCACGCAGGTAGAGAATTTGATGATAAGCTGCTGAAAAAACTTGCCTAGTGTAAATTCGGACATATCAAAAAATATTGACAGCCGTAATATGCTTTCACTAGCATTCAAGAGTTGCCCTCTTTGACAGACATGGTGCGCCGACGCAGGCTATTTAAGTAACACCCTTTGAAGAGTAAAATATTTTACGCCGAACAAATTGAATTGAAATGTTTGTTCTGTTTGTTAATTCGCATTACAAAAGCATTCCGCGGGCGGAGTAAAGTAAACTTTTTGGCAATGAAAAACGAAAATAATGCAAATGATTTTAATAAGTAAAACGGTTCCGGGACAGCTTCGACAACACTTACAAATGGCTAAAGAAAATAGGCGAAATTGCGTATGCTTTGGAGGATCAATTAATCAAGTTGCAACAGGTAAGCGTACACCAATTCAAAATTTCATTATGATTGTGTAAGTCTTTTTTCTGGTTGTTTTCGTGATTCTCAGCAAGCAGTGTCCTATTAAAACCCTCTACTTTAATACGGCTACAAAAGTAAACTAAATGTATGTATGCTGTCCATACCAGACTACGAAGCCGAGGCGGCGCGGCTCGGCTTAGAGCCGCCGCCGACTTGTTTTCTTTCCTCCGAAGCCGCCGCCGATTTCAGCGGCTCAACTCGGCTAAAAATCAGCCGCCGAAATGAGTGACTCACGTCGACTACAACCCAGCCGCCGAAAAAATGTGAAAAGCGAATTTTTTCTTCAATTAAACAACGAAAAATGCGAAAAAAAACAAAGTTCCAAATGCAGCTATGTATACGGCGTCCATCAACAAGTGGTACCCTTATTTTTACATTTTTCATTGAAAACGCAAATTTTTTAACAAAGCAAGAAAATGACGCAGAAATCTATTAAAAGCTTTTTTTCGAATACGGATTGAAAATATTTTCTTTTAATCGTAAAATGGTTTCATTAGTTTTTTTAAAGCATTCACTTAATTTGAATTTGTTGATTCAGCTTAATTTTGTTCGTGGGAAATCTGATTATGTATAGAGCCGCCGATACGTCAAAGTTGAGTCGGCTAAGCCGCCGCCGCCGACCAATAATTTCATCCACAAGCCGCCGCCGATCATTTTGGGTCGGCTTCGTTGTCTGGTCCATACAAAGAACTTGTGATAGCAATGGACTGGCAATTTATTTCCGTGTCTACTTTTCCAAATCTCATAGACCTCTTAGAAGTGTGGTCCTAACGAAAATATCTGCAACAACGTAAGTAATTGTTTTGTGATTTGTTTACTTATTTCATTAATTAAACCTGTATCACCAGAAATGGCAACATTAATTTTTTACACCATATGCTTCAACGATGGTTGCTAATATCAGCATAGCGAAGTAACCTTTTGGCTCCAAAAAACTCGGGATAATTTAGTCTAATTGGGATGAAATCCATCGATAAGATAAGTTTGCCCACTGCTATGGCTCTGGACATGTACAGTTACCGTATATATAGGGTGAACCCAATTGGCTAACACGTAGGAGTCACTGATCATCATACGGTCTTGGAGAACATCAAATATAACCAAAAGTCGTACGATGTATGTTCGTTATTGTTATCATTCGGACAAAAAGAAGGTAGTTATTAATGCCAGTGACCGGTAAGTATTGTGTGTAGATGCTCCTATTGCTATTTAATTTTCTAAATGATTTATATTTTTTGATCAAGCGCACATAAAGGACCATGTTATCAATTAATCAAGACGCAACAGGTAAGCGTACGCAAATTGAAAATTAAATGTACTATGATTATAAGACTTATTTCTGTTTGTTTTCAAGATTCTCACCAAGCAGTGTCCTATTAAAATACGGGTATAAAAGATGATCTGAAATTTCGTAGCAACTACTATGTATAAATTTAGATAACTTGTGTCATGGATGGACTAGCCATTTATTTCCTTGTCTACTTTTCCAAATCGCATACACCTCTTGGAAGTGTGACCCTAATGATAATACCTGCAACAACTCGTAAGTATTTTTTTCCTTTTTGTGATTTGTTTACCGAAATGGCAACATTGATTATTTCTCTATACTGTTCCAACGATGGTCGCTAATATCCGAATCGCGAAGCAACCTTTTGGCTCCAAAAAACTCAGGATAATTCAGTCTAATTTGGATGTAATCCATGGATAAGACCATTTTGCCCAATGTACCGTGTCTATAGGGTAAACCCAACACATTGGCCAATATTGACAGAGTTCGCGTCGATGTCGTACGATTTATGTTCTTTATATTTATCCTTCGGACAAAAAGAAGATAATTGTTAATGCCAGTGACCGGTAAGTATTGTTTGTAGATACTCCTATTGCTATTCAATTTTATTAAATGATTTATTTTTCATTTATATTTTTAGATCAAGAATACATACAGATTTCACAATTCGAAACGCTTACCAATACATGGGCTGAATAACTTCAGGTTGGAGTCCTGGTTGATATACTCTTCTCAAATATCAGGAAAATATAAAATTTGTATTTCTTTTATTAAAATAAAAAAGAAAGAAACGTATGCTAGAATATCAAAAATAGTTTGTTCTTCCAGCCGCTTTTTTCTGTTAAATAATAGCAAAATTGTTTGCTAAAACGACTGTTCTAGTTTGCTACAGTAGCAGGCAAATTTATGTGCTAAAATAACAGACGAAGTCTGCTTTCCCTTTTTCAGCAGACACAGACGTTGAAACAACAAACATTTTTGCTAATGATACTCACAAAATTCTTTGAGTGTACTCTTGAGAGTCGGCAGTCTTATCAAACTCAACCTGCTAGTATAGGGTGGAATTTTTGAACAGATTCAATCTTATCAACGTAAGTCCCGTACTGGGGGTCCCACACTACGGACCCATATTCTAGAATAGGTCTAACTAGTGACGTATACAACTGCCTAGTTACATATGGACCATTGTAATTATGTTATTATTGAAATTGAGTTTAGGATCCATCAATATACCAAGATCCACAAAGGATTCAACAGTATCTAAATTGGAACCATGAAGACTAAAACTGGATGGAATCGCCCTCGACCTAGAGAAACACATATGTTTACATTTCTTAAGATTGAGGTCCATGCAATTTATATCACACCAATTTCCAAAATTAATCAAATCATTTTGAAGGAGCATTGAATCTTCAGATGTTTTATAAGAATAAAATATCTTAACATCATCTGCATACATCAGTAAATTTGAACTAGAAATTGAATCTGGTAAATCGTTGATGAATAGCAGAAATAGAATGGGGCCAATATGGCTACCTTGGGGAACCCCAGATGGAACCAAGATCGGATCAGAGCAGGATATACCAAATTTCACAATCTGAATACGACTATCAAGATAAGTCGATATCCAACGCAATAAGTTGTTACTAAAACCAATAAGATCAAGCTTATGTATCAAGAGTTTGTGATTGACTCTATCAAAAGCTTTACTAAAATCTGTATAAATCACGTCTGTCTGATTACCAAGAACAAACTCGTTTATAACCTGAGAAGAGAATTGCACCAAATTTGTCACAGTTGAAAGACCTTTACGAAATCCATGTTGGAATGGACTTAGAATAGACGATACTTTATGAGATAAAATCTCAGTAACCATTTTCTCAAAATGTTTTGGAATTATACTTAATTTTGCGATTCCACGATAATTCCCCATATCAGTGGGGCATCCAGATTTATGAAGAGGGGTTAAGTAAGATGTTCTCCAAATGGATGGGAAATAGCCATATTTTAACGAAGTATTAAATAGTAATGTGAGCGGAAGGGCAAGACTTTGAGCACAATTTTTGAGGATTATACTAGGTACGCCATCAGGACCAACACTATTAGAAGAATTAAGCTTGACCAAACTCGAAAATACAAATGGAAATCAAAATAAGGTATGCTAAACTGATTCAATGAAGGAATATTGTAAGGGTAGGGGACGACTAATTGTCTCTGTTGATGAGAATAGGTTGATGTAAAGAATATTGCAAAAGCATTGGCGATTGACTGGTCACCACAGAATTCCTCACTATCCATTCTAACCATAGAAGGTCTTGGATTAGATCTACGTTTCATATTTACAAAATCATAGAAAGATTTAGGATTAGACTTAAAATTGAGGGCTAACTTCTCTAAATAGATTTCATAACATCTGCTAGATTCAATATTAAATTGATATCTGGCAATAGCATACTTTGCATAATCGGTCTCCGAACCCGATTTTTTAAATAGTCTGCTCTCCAAGTTCTTAATAGCAGTCAAAGCAGGAGAATACCATGGTGGTCTATTAGAATTTTTAACACGAATCTTCGGAACAGATTGTTGAAAACAATTATTCAATACGTTATAAAACTGCTCAATAGCTGAGTCAATGTGAGTTAAATCATCACAATAGCAGATACAATCCAAATCAACGTCGAGGAGCATAGCATTAAGCAAATCAATATTTGTTCTTTTAAAACAAAAAATGCACCCTCATCACTTGGGGTGTGTACTCTTTGACAGACATCGTGCGCCGACGTCGGCTATTTAAGTAGCACCCTTTGAATAGTAAAATACTTTACGCCGAAAAAATTGAAATTTTCGTTCTGTTTGTAAATTCGCATTTAAGAAATCTTTGTGGCAACGAGATCACATCCATCAAAGAAGATAATGCAAATGATTTTAATGAGTAAAACGATTCCGTAGGACAGCTTCAACCACGCTTACAAATGGCTAAAGAAAGAAATCGGTTTAATATTTCCCGAAAAGGCGAAATTGTTTATGCCTTGTAGGATAGAAGGCACGAACTGGACATATTGAACGGTGGAGGGTGTTTACGACTTCATAATGAAATGCATGAGAGATGTGCCACACAAAGAACCACGTTATCAATTAATCAAGTCGCAAGCAACCTTTTGGCTCCAAAAAACACTGGATAATTTAGTCTAATTGGGATGTAATCCATCGATAAGATAATTTTGCCCAATGCCTTGGCTCTGGACATGTACAATTACCGTGTCTATAGGGTGAACCCAACACATTCGTTCTTTATATTTATCCTTCGGACAAAAAGAAGATAATTGTTAATGCCAGTGACCGGTAAGTATTGTTTGTAGATACTCCTATTGCTATTAAATTTTACTAAATGATTTATTTTTTATTTATACTTTTAGATCAAGCGTACATACAGATTTCACAGATCGAAACGCGTGTCAATACATGGGCTGAATAACTTCAGGTTGGAGTTCTGATTGATATACTCTTCTCAAATATCAGGAAAATATAAAATTTGTATTTCTTTTATTAAAATAAAAAAGAAAAGACGTATGCTAGAATAACCAAATAGTTTGTTCTTCCAGCCGCCTTTTTCTGCTAAATAATAGCTAATTTTTTTGCTAAAACGATTGTTTTAGTTTGCTCTAGTAGCAGGCAAATTTGTGTGCCAAAAGAACAACCATAGGATTGCTAAAATAACAAACGAAGTCTGCTTTCCATTTTTCAGCAGACACAGACTGTTGAAACAACAAACATTTTTGATAATGATAATCACAAAATTCTTTGAGTGTGGAGGGCCAATGTCACCACACCCGGGTGCCACAAACCCAACATGCCGCCAGTGCAATTTCGACCGCAACATATGCCACTTCAAGAGTCCACAGTTAGAAAGGGACCTCCACGTAACTAAGCGTAGCATCTACTTCTTTTAATTAATTTATTTACTTATTTTATTTTAACCATTATCTCAGTTGCATTGCAATTTCAGACAAAGCAACTTAAATAAATTAGTTGATACTTTTACTAAATATAAACCTCAATCATTATATCAGGAAATCTAATCTATTGTTTCAAATATACTGAACATATTTATTATAATAATAACAGTGAAAAGTAAGCAACAATAAAAACATCATTCCAAAATAAATAAAGAATTCTCTTCTAGTGGTACCGATTGGTTTCCACGGCTAGTTTTGTGGTAAAAAACTGATACTGGAAACACTTGCTATAAGAGTATCCTCTTATAGCTCTGAAAAAATAGGAATGTATTGTACTCCATTTGGTTTCCAGAACGACTTTTTTGTCCTGACCACCAGTGGCAAATCGAAATCTGTAATTTTTGGGGATTAAAAAAGTGATTCTAGAAACACTCGAGACATGAAAATGTTCGTATTGGTATCCTCTATCAGTGGTTTAAAAATAGGAATATATACCTTTACCAATTGGCTTGCAGGACAATTTTGTGTCCTGATCACCAGTGACCAAATCTAAATCTGGAATTTCTGGGGATTTAAAAAGTGATTCTGGAAACATTCGAGACATGAAAATGTTCGTATTGGAGTCCTCTTTCAGTGGTATAAAAATAGCAATATATACTTTTACCAATTGGCTTCCAGGACAACTTTTGTGTCCTGACCACCAGTGGCCAAATCGAAATCTGTAATTTGTGGGGATTAAAAATGTGATTCTGGAAACACTCGAGACATGAAAATGTTCGTATTGGTGTCCTCTTTCAGTGGTATAAAAATAGGAATATATACCTTTACCAATTGGTTTCTAGGATGATCTTTGTGTCCAGTCTCCCAGTGGCCTATCCCAAATCTGTAACTTTCGCGCAGTTAAAAAGTGATTCTGGAAACACTCGAAACATGAAAATGTCCGTATTGGTGTCCTCTTTCAGTGGTATAAAAATAGGAATATATACCTTTACCCATTGGCCACCAGACTTGATTTTGCTCCTCTCCACCAGTGGACAAAGTGGAAATCTACAATTTACATGGTGGGATTACATATTTTAAGGGCATTAGGGATACGAAAATGATCATTGCAATGTTGTCTTTTATTCCTTATATTCCTTTTACACTCAAACACAATTTATTTTCTCATATTTTCTAAAAAAATTACAATTCCACATCTGTCATCCACCGACCGACGTCGGAAACTTTTTCTGTCAATCGACCAAAACAGCTGATACATACACACATACATTCATACATTTTGTTATTTGACATTATGTTCAGTCACTTTGGGTCACCCTGTTATTTCGTGTTATCGAAAGTTACCGACGTCGGTATCTTCACGCAGGTCACAAATTATGGAATTCACGGCAATAATAGGCGTGTTTTCGTTACACCATAAGTGCTTAATTTGTATGGGGAGCTAAGCACTATTAGTTCCCGATGAAGTTTGGTGCTTGTGTTCATGTCTTAATCGAGTATGATGTTGCCAGATTGGGCACCCTATATTTAGCAATATGGCATCCCATTTTTGGAGAGATTTTATCAATTATTGTGAATTAACGGGAAGAAGAAGAACAAAAATGGGAAATTATTTTAATATTTGCAAAAGAGTGTAAACAATTGAGCATAGAATAGTAAATATATGTATTATAAATACTTTTCACAAATTTTTTGTCTGTTTCGCACTGTTCTTTCTTCGCAACTCATGACACTATTGCTACCAGATAGTGAAAATCCGCAACTTATTGCTTATGTGCCAGTTAGTGGAAGTCAGTTGTTTTCGCTGCAAAGTGCTAAACTAAAATTGCTAGCTTGTAACGAAAACATGCCTAATGTCTTTCCACCAGTCGATAAATTAATTTCCCCTAAGGGTGTCTCTTAAATAACAGTGAATACGTCAGCGTTTGTCAAAAGAACGACTGACTTCGTTTTTTTCCCCATTTGGTGGGAAAAAGTAGCAAATGCACACGGTTGTCTATAACTCAAATTGTCTTTGACTTTCCATTCGTCAGGTGAAGGAGTCCCGATTTTCGTTCAAGTTTAAAGGAGAATTTGATTATAAGCTGCTGAAAAAACTTGACTAGTGTAAATCTAGAATGATTTATACAAGGTGGCGCAAAAGTAACCTTTCGATGTTTTTTGTGCCAAAGTCACCGACCGATTATTGGTCAAATAAATAGTCAGCAATATTCCGCGTTCTGGAGCAGTGTAGCGTAACATTAGGCGTGTTTTCGTTACACCATAAGTACTTAATTTGTATGGGGAGCTAAGCACTTTTAAACACTATTAGTTCCCGATGAAGTTTGGTGCTTGTGTTCCTGTCTTAATCGAGTATGATGTTGCCAGATTGGGCACCCTATATTTAGCAATATGGCATCCCATTTTTGGAGAGATTTTATTAATTATTGTGAATTAACGGGAAGAACAAAAGAGAACAAAAATAGGAAATTATTTTAATATTTGCAAAAAGAGTGTAAACAATTGAACATAGAATAGTATATATATGTTTTATAAATACTTTTCACGATTTTTTTGTCTGTTTCGCACTGTTCTTTCTTCGCAACTCATGACACCATTGCTACCAGATAGTGAAAATCCGCCACTTATTGTGTATGTGCCAGTTAGTGGAAGTCAGTTGTTTTCGTTGCAAAGTGCTAAACTAAAATTGCTAGCTTGTAACGAAAACATGCCTATTGTGTATTAACGTGTATTTCGCATGTGTTTACTACACAAATGTTAACATTAGGCATTAGGGGCCAATCGCAAAATTTATAGCATTTTCTGATAGGAGGATTACTTTTGCGCAACCTTGTATATGCGGTGAAAGCCAGAACAGGGCTCATTAACAGCAAACTTTTGTTCTGGGCGTGAATCTCAACTCATTTGCGCTCATCTTCGGAAGTCAGTACTGGATTTTTCGTGGAAGTTCGATAAATTGGCAACACTGTTGATAAACGTCACTCGAATGGTTTTGTGCAAATTGTATTATAGCAAGTATTGCTGGTGTCTAAAATGATTAACAATACAGCTGGCTTAATCATTGGAAGAATATTACGAATTCTTGAGAATAAATTTGTTTTTAATTGTGATAACTAAATAATTGCGGCACTAAATTAAGGACAATTTCCGTGCTGTGAATTGCATGTAAGAAAATGTCCGTAGAGGATATACAAATCAATCAGCCCGAAAAGCTAAGTTTCGAAAAATGTAAGTATCATAAAATACAATGATAAGAGGTTCATAGTTTGCATACAATCATCATCCATAATAAATAGATCCGGAGAGTCGAGAAGAACAAAGAAAGCGCGAATACATAGAACAACTGTTGGCAGCGGGAAATGGGAAGATTGAGTTGGATACTCTGAGGAAGTTGGCACGGACTGATCATGGGCTCGTTACAGACGATTTACGCAGAACATTGTGGCCACTCCTTGTAGGGGTTGACGTATCAACTCTGGAACCCGCTCCAAAATTGAGCGATTTACAAACCCATCCGGAATACAATCAAGTTGTTTTGGATGTAAACCGTTCATTAAAGCGTTTTCCACCTGGTATTCCTTATAAGCAACGTATAGCACTCCAGGATCAATTGACAGTTTTGATTTTGCGAGTCATCAATAAATATCCATATTTGCGTTACTACCAAGGATACCATGATGTCGCAGTTACATTTCTTCTGGTTGTCGGAGAAGAGGTCGCATTCGCCGTCATGGAAGAATTATCAACCACGCACTTTTGCGAATGCATGCAGGAAACCATGGATCCAACACAGAAACGACTTATGTTTATCTGGCCAATAGTATATTTCGAAAATGCGTCCCTCTTCCAGTTTTTGCAAAGATCTTGTGTTGGTACATTGTTTGCTTTGCCCTGGTACTTGACGTGGTTCGGACACAGTTTGAATTCATATAAAGCTGTGGTGCGGCTATACGACTATTTTTTGGCATCTCCAATATATTCGCCAATTTTTGTAACTGCAGCAATAATTTTGCATAGAGCCGATGAAATAGTTGTAGAGGATTGTGACATGGCATCAGTACATTGCCTTCTATCAAAGGTATGATTGTTCCCATTCACAATAATACGAAAATAATTTATGTATTTATATAAGTTACCGGATGATTTGCCTTTCGAAGATCTCCTGAAAATATCGAGTAATCTCTATGACAAGTATTCCCTCATTGTGATTGAAAAAGAAGTGGAAAAACTAATCAAATTAGAGTAAGCGATACATAGATATTCAATTTTGTGTATACTAAATCAATGCATGTTTCTTATAGAAAACAACAGAGACAACGCGACGAAAAGCTAGCCTTGGAGCGACGTAAACGACTATCCCGAAATTCACAAAGCAAGGGTAGCTACTTGCTAAATCACTGGTTACCTCAGATGTTAACGCCGAAATCGTTTATTGTTACGACAGCATTTTCGATACTTTTTGGAATTTGTGCATACTACTACAAAAACCAGTACATGTCCACTGGTATTAGTTGAGTGTTTCTTAACACACTGCCGCCTTTGTCTCATACGCTCCGGCTTGCAGCATCGCCGTACTGTGGTTTGATGATTGGATTTTCATTATTCTAAATTTTTAAGAAGAGCTGTTCCAATTTAAACTCTCATTTTGCACTTCTTAAAATATCTTCTCTTTAAGCATTTAATTTAAGGCAATCGCAAGGATGGACGAATATAATATTCTTACGTTCCCCCGAATGTCCATGTTAAATTAATATACCTATTTATGTTTCTATTATATATTTCTGTTAAAATTACAACAATATATTGTTTATTATAGTATTTGGGCAGCACCGAAGAAATCATTTTGATGTAAATCACTTTGTCTGGCTTGGAGCAATTAACAATACATAAAATAAATGCTTTGGGGCTAATGTAGGTCATGGCTGTCAACTCCAGTATAATTTAACTCTCGTTACATTTTAGGTTAATTTTTCGTGTTTAAAGGGTCCCAGGCAAAAAAAAACAATCTATATTTCTTTCATTTGAAATAAAAGTTATATGTTTTAAAATAAAAATTCCTTTGGTCAACTTTCGCGAGAGTATATCGTCACTCTACTTTAAAAATGGCCTAACTTACATTGAAGAAATTTTACACGAGGAAGAGAAAACTAAATAAAATTAAAAATTTTATAAATTTTAAAAATCTTTTAATACAGATCGTGCACAAAAATTGTTTTGGAACGATGTCTTAATTTGTCTCATTTAAAATAAGCAGGCCATACAAAATAATGTCAATCAATATCTAATATCAAATCTTACAACCTTGAGAAAATTGCTGTAATACAAGGCCACGAGAACGGCCAAAAGTTATAATATGGCATTTTTTAGTGGCGGCAATTTGAGGTACCAGCAATTTTCTATAAATTAAATGTCATTTTTTTTGTTATCTTAATACGAAGAAGCCAGTGCAACAATCTCAGCTCCAATCACCAAAAACCACCAACTACCAACAATTTAATTTATAAAAAAAATGCTGGTACCTCAAATTGCAGCCACTAAAAAATGCTGTTACCTCAAATTGCCGCCACTAAAAAAAGCTGGTTGTTGTTGTTGGAGAAGCTGAGTTGATAATCCTTAAGTCTATTACTATTACAGACCGTTCCGGCATATATCCGATTATCGCGGGAACCTTATGTTGTTTCATCCACTCAATGTTGTCCGGTTGTAAATTAACATTTGTCTGTTAATTTCAGGGAATGGATGTTATTTGAGTGTTGCCGTTTTCAAAAGCGCTGCATTTCTGTTAATAGTCATCATGATGTTATGTCTATTTTTAGCTTCCCTGTTGACTTGGGTGATCAGATGTTGTTGTAGTGGTAGTGTGCCCGATGAGTTATTTTTAGCTGCAGAAACTCGAATTATGATGAAAAGATGAAATGTTGATGTTAAATTTTTCCGGTGCCCTGGCTGGGAGTTGAACCCAGCACCTTCGGGATCCAAGTCTAATGCACTAACCACTACGCAGCCGAAGGCCACAAAAAAATGCTTGTACCTCAAATTGCCGCCACTAAAAAAACGTTGGTACCTCAAATTGGTACTTGTATTCTGTGCCATAAAAACATGTTTTATTTTCTCTCCAGAGTTGTCAACATCGGAAGTAACGGTGCTGAGGCAAGGTAATGGAAATATGTACCTGGCGTCAATATATCTGCCATTCGATGCACCGACTTTGCCACCTACGTCGGAATTACATCGTCTGGTGAGGGAATCCAAACACACAAGTAATGAGTTATTAGCTGGATGTGACGCCAACTCCCATCATATCGCTTGGGGTAGTACTAACACCAATAAAAGGGGACACGCCCTTATCGAATTTTTGAATACAAATGACCTCATAACTCTTAACATAGGAAACACTTCAACCTTTGTTAACAAAATTAGGGAAGAAGTATTAGATATAACGATATGTTCAGAAAATCTTATTGATGAGATTCATGAGTGGAGGGTTTCGGATGAACACTCCTATTCAGACCACCGTTATATAAGGTTTAAAACCTAGTTACCCGGCACCTTTGTTGTTATATTCCATAAATTAACTTTATGTAATATATTGTAAATAAATAAATAAATAAATAAGGTTTAAAATTGCACGGCCACCGCCAAACCCCATAAGTTTCCGTAATAAGGCTAAGACCGACTGGACTAAATTCGGAAATCTACTTAGAAATCGATTGGGGCAGCCTACACGCGATTATCTATGTGCAGAAGACATTGATATCAATGTTAAGAAGATTACCGAGGCTCTTGTAAAATCATTCGAAGATAGTTGCCCACTTCGAGAAAGGAAATCTGCCTTTGAGAAACCCTGGATGACAGGACAAATTCGCTCGATCGGCAAAGATGTCCGCAGACTTTACAATAGAGCTCGACGTAAAAAACAATCAGTATATTGGGACGACTACCACAGAAGACTCAAAGAATACAATAAAATCGTTAGATCGGCGAAACGTAACTCCTGGAGGCTTTTTTGTAAACAGGTAGACAGTGTTAACAGCATGTCTAAAATGAAAAAGTTCCTCTCAAAAACTCATGTCCAAACCGAAACACTGGTAGATGAAACGGGTAAAAGGATGGAAACTATAGAGGATACCGTAAGGCTCTTGATGAAAACTCATTTTCCGACTGGTAATGCTGAACCGACAGAGGAACAGTTACAGAATGAAAATGTATTGCATCAAGTACCTATTACGGATATAACAGATGGTATGGTTAAAGAAGCGATAAAAAGTTTCTCTCCCTTTAAGGCTGCCGGACCGGATGGAATATTTCCAGCACTTCTGCAGAATGAGGTGGATCTGGTATCAACTCATCTGGCTGGAGTGTTCACTGCATGCCTAACCCATTCGTATACCCCAAAAAACTGGCAGGTGGTCTTCATACCAAAGCCTGGCAAGGCGAGTTATACGACCCCAAAGGCTTATCGACCCATTAGCCTTACTTCTTTCCTGTTAAAAACAATGGAGCGAATAATTGATAACATGGTCAAAGGTAAAATAGCGGATGACAGGCTAAAATTCAAACAACACGCCTATGTCAAAGGAAGATCAGTGGAAACAGCTCTGCATGAGGTAGTGCACCACATAGAAGAGTCCTTCAGTAAAGAAATGTACACACTTGCTGTTTGCATAGACATTGAGGGCATTTAACAATGTACAGACCGATACACTTATCCAGTCCTTAGACGAGTTTCAGGTTGACCGGGCGCTGAAAAACTGGATCAGCAATTTGCTAAGGAATAGGTGGATTATTTGTGGGTTAAATGACGTAAAAACTAGAGACAAGGTAAATCGTGGTATACCTCAGGGGGGCATTTTATCGCCTCTTCTATGGGTTACGACGATACACAGTCTCCTAAAAGCCCTCACCAATTAAGGACTTAAACCAGTCTGTTATGCAGACGACGTTGTAATACTTCTAAGGGGCTTTCATCCAAATCTATTATGCAGAAGAGCTGAAGAGGCACTTAACATAGCATATAACTGGGCACAACCAAGGGGATTAAATGTTAACCCAGACAAACCAGAAATATGTCTATTTACAAGGAAAACGAAGATCCCACGTTTTACCCCGCCTCGATTCCTGAATAAGACAATTGCTATAACTAAAAAGGTAAATACTTGGGAGTAATCTTGGATCAGAAACTGTACTGGAAAGATCATCTTGAAGAAAGAGTTACAAAGGCACACAGATGTTGGTCGTTGTGCAGAAGAGCTATAGGTTTAAAATGGGGACTACGACCAAATATGACTCACTGGCTTTACATGAGCGTGATCAGACCAATAATCACCTACGCCTGTGTAGTGTGGTGGACATCAATGGACAAGAAGTGCAAAAAATTCAACGTATGTGCTGTCTAGGCATAAGCGGGTCATTTAGAACTGCACCAACAACAGCGTTGGAGACTATACTGCACATCCAACCAATAGACATCCGTATAAAGTATGAGGCAGCCCTCACAGCAAGACGTCTACAAGTGATGGGTGAATGGATAAATCGAGACCACAAGTCGTACCATCAGAAGATTTTAGAATATCTAGTTGGTCACATTCAAACGCCAGAAATCTCGGACCGCATTCCTGAAGTGCGGCTTACAGCTCCCTGTGATACGTTTGTGCCAGACAGACGCTCCTGGGAAAATGGATCTTTGGCCCATGTGCCAGTGGGAATCAGCTGCTACACGGATGGGTCCAAGCGAGGAGGAAGGACGGGTCTGGGACTTTTTATTGATCAACCAAGTCGAACTTCACTTCCGCCTCCCTGACCATACCACGGTATTTCAAGCAGAAATTCGAGCAATCACGGAGTGTGTGAACTGGCTCAGTAACACGACAAAGCCTAAATATGCCAACATCTTCACAGATAGCCAAATGGTGATTAAAGCAATAACATCGGAAAGGGTCAAATCCAGAACTGTGTTGGACTGTAAAAGAACGATAAATGATTACTCAGCCCATGGTCAATTGCGTATTTGCTGGGTACCAGGACACAACGGAGTGATTGGAAATGAACGGGCAAACAGCTTGGCTTCAAAGGGCAGAGAACTTCGAGTAATAAACTTGAAAAATTGGAAACCGTTCGAAGCCACGAAGGATGAGTTGAAGCACTGGGCAGAGATGGCTGAAAAAACAGTAGGAGCAACTGCAAAGATACTGTGGGGTGACCCAAATGAAAAGAAAACAAGAAGTCTTCTGAAACTAAACAAGATCGATATTAATAAGATGATGAGTGTTCTAACGGGACACTCAAGCTTACAAGCACATCTTCATCGCATAGGACTAGCAGAAAACGACGAATGCAGGGCATGCAGAGAAAACATCGAAACGATGGAACATTTTCTGTGTCACTGCCCGGCTTTCACACATGCAAGATCCCAACATTTCGGTTCCGACATATTACCAGACTTGACTCATCTCAGAGAATATGACTGGAAGATACTGAGAAAATTCGTGTCTGGTACCGATTTTCTGTAACTCGTGAGGTATAAAAAGATCATAAATAAGGAGCGCACAACAGGCCGAACCACTGGCTTAAGTGTATGTCCATGGACATGAGACGTTTAATCGTCTCCTCTCTTCAACCTAACCTAACCTAATTGCATCCACTATAAAATGTTGGTACCACAAATTGCCGCCACTAAAAAATGCTAGAACTTTAATACTATATGTAGAAAAAGTGAAAACTTTCAAATGCTTCGGTAAAAAAAATAATTGCTTTTAAAAGAATTCTGTAAAATTAAAAATTGATCTAATCTCGATGAATTCTTCGTAGGTATATAATTCCCATATGCAAATTTCTTTGTAGATTGGTATATATACAAGTGATGATCGCCACAACTACAAGCTCACACTGTGTGTCATGTATAAGACCCTCTGATGATATCCCCGCACAGGATTGAAATAGTATAAGGGTATGTGTGTTTACATGGCTTTCAGAGCGCAGTGTCTTATCTTTTCCAATACACCACAAAAAACTCTTTCGAAAGGAAGAGTTGATCGAAAATGCTGAACAATTCGAATGTGAAAACATTCAATAACTAAATCTAATTAAAAATTAAATCGATCATTAACAAAAAACTTCTAAAAACATTTAAATAATAGGATCAGCCCGCCTAAATATAATTAGAAAGAAGCTGCTCATCTTCAACACGTAGTGTTAATGAATTCTAAATAATAATAACATAAAATATTTGATATTCAACAAAAAAATACTATGCTTACTGAAATGTAGTAAAGTCTTTCTAATCGTCCAACTAATCTCAGAATCTACGCCATCTACCTGGCGATTGGTGTACTGGCAACCCTTACCAGTCACATGGGTGGTGAAAATGGCGAATTTAAGTCTCGCTTAAAGCTTTGGCTGTGTGACTTGTACGCTTTCTTCGTAGGTATATAATTCCCATATGCAAATTTCTTTGTAGATTGGTATATATACAAGTGATGATCGCCACAACTACAAGCTCACACTGTGTGTCATGTATAAGACCCTCTGATGATATCGCCGCACAGGATTGAAATACGTATAAGGGTATGTGTTTACATGGCTTTCAGAGCGCAGTGTCTTATCTTTTCCAATACACCACAAAAACCTCTCTTTCGAAAGGAAGAGTTGATCGAAAATGCTGATCAATTCGAATGTGAAAACATTCAATAACTAAATCTAATTAAAAATTAAATCGATCATTAACAAAAAACTTTTTTAGAAGTAAAATAAAAAAAAACTTCTAAAAACATGAGCTTTTCATACAGATGATGCATATCGTATTTTTTTCTATCCAACATAAAAACGCAATGCCTACTAGTAGTTTGTGGTTTATGTGTTTAGTCAGCTAGGCCTTTTTTGAATTGCCTATAAAACCGCTATTTTTCGCGAATCACATTATTTTTCAAAGATGAGTTTCAGGGTATTCTAACGGAATATGAAAAAAATGGTTAGTTACGCTCTTTCTGAATTAGGCTAACTATTTGCATTTGGCCATTGCTCAAAATCGTCTGCGCCAATGTTTCCAGCTCTTTCGGGACAAAAATCGCTGCGGAACAGCCGTGCAGAAATACTACAAAACAACTACCAAAAAATTACTACAACGCCAAAAATCGCAGAGAAAATAACAAAAACCCCAACACTGACAACATGGTTAACATTATATATTAAAACATTTAAATAATGTAACATTGTTGTTCTAAAATATCTATCGAAAATGGAAGATATCGCACATGCGACTTCATTATCAGGCATGTCACAGAGGGCAAAATCGTACAAGAATTTACGTTTTTGAAATCGAAAACGTTTTTAGCTTCTACAGAATATGTAAACCGAAAAAGAAATTTCGGTTTAAAACGTTCACAAAATCTGAAGTGAAATTTATGATTTTAGTAATTAAAACTCCAGAAAAGTAAAAAATCTACCTAAAGATTAAGTAAGAATAATATTTGAATTAATTTCAAGCAAATTTCAAATCGAAATGGCCAATTCAAATTCAGCTTATTAATCCATATAAGTTAAACAAAAAAAATTAAAAATCTTATAACTACTGATAATAATAAAACTTATAAGTACTTAGCATATACATAGTCTCTAAATCTATCATCATCAATAATACAAAATAATATTTATACAAAAAGTCCCCCAAAAAATGGACCGTAAAAAGGGGGTCGAAATGGCCCAATAGTGCATAGGCCAATTAGAAAATTGTCGTCTTGCATATCAGAAGTTTTGTTAATGGGACTGCTTCTACACTTTGAATTCAAATGCTCTGGATTTAAAAATAAAACAAGATGTTATGAAAGTAGTTGTCGTAAGAGTTTTCACTCTTGAATTTATGTTTGACTGCTAGATTGTTGAAATTAAGAATAAATCTTAGGTTCAACAACAAAAAGCCCTCAATTATTTATAAACAAATAAAGAATGTCGTTGTTGAACTGAATACTTTAGTTGTTGCCAGAAGAGTGCTCGTGGCTATTTCCAAAGAACAAAGTTTCATCTTTTACGAAGTGCGCATGAAAATTGAGATAATGATTCTGACTTATTTTCTTATGATAAAGAAGTTTTAAAAACGAACACGTTTCACTGATTCGAGTGGAAAAAGAAGTAATAAATTTGTACAGGGTGGCGCAGAATGAGCTATATGGTTTAAATGGTTTATAACTTTTTTATTTACGCGATTATTATTATTTTTTTTAATACAGTATATTATTGGGGAATTTTTTGCAATAAGCTTAGAAAAATGATATCCTGTAAATGATGTCCATTTTCTGCTTCGCACATACGTGCTCTTTTTAGCATATTTTCCATAGTTAGGTTAGGATGAAGAGAGGAGACGTTTAAACGTCTCATGTCCATGGACATACACTTAAGCCAGTGGTTCGGCCTGTTGTGCGCTCCTTATTTATGATCTTCTTATACCTCACGAGTTACAGAAAATCGGTACTAGACACGAATTTTCTCAGTATCTTCCAGTCATATTCTCTGAGATGAGTCAAGTCTGGCAATATGTCGGACCCGAAATGTTGGGATCTTGCATGTGTGAAAGCCGGGCAGTGACACAGAAAATGTTCCATCGTTTCGATGTTTTCTCTGCATGCCCTGCATTCGTCGTTTTCTGCTAGTCCTATGCGATGAAGATGTGCTTGTAAGCTTGAGTGTCCCGTTAGAACACTCATCATCTTACTAATATCGATCTTGTTTAGTTTCAGAAGACTTCTTGTTTTCTTTTCATTTGGGTAACCCCACAGTATCTTTGCAGTTGCTCCTACTGTTGCGCTATTCCACACAGTTTTATGAGCCATCACTGTCCAGTGCTTCAACTCATTTTTCGTGGCTTCGAAAGGTTTCCAATTTTCGAAGTTCTCTGCCCTTTGAAGCCAAGTTGTTTGCCCGTTCATTTCCAATCACTCCGTTGTTTATCGTTCTTTTACAGTCCAACACAGTTCTGGATTTGACCCATTCCGATGTTATTGCTTTAATCGCCATTTGGCTATCTGTGAAGATGTTGGCATATTTAAGCTTTGTCGTGTTACTGAGCCAGTTCACACACTCCGTGATTGCTCGAACTTCTGCTTGAAATATCGTGTTATGGTCAGGGAGGCGGAAGTGAAGTTCGACTTCTGGATCATCAATAAAAAGTCCCAGACCCGTCCTTCCTCCTCGCTTGGACCCATCCGTGTAGCAGCTGGTTCCCACTGGCACATGGACCAAAGTAAGGGAGTGAAGATAGAGTCAAAAAGTTATAGTTAAATATTCGAGACAACAACCCTCCTGTATAAGTGTTATACTGGTATACATAGTCAAAAACTGACTTTCATAGTCAAATTTATAGTCAAATCTATAGTCAAATTTATAGTCAAAGTTATAGTCAAATGTAAATATGGTTATTTTGGTATGGGTTTTTCTATGGCCTCCACAGTTTGAAATATACCACTGACATTTTATATTTTTTTTTAAACACGGAAAGTATAAATATGCCAAAAAATATATTAATATTGCCCAAATCAGTGGGAACTTATTGGTTATTTTGTCATTATTTCATGGCCCCCCAAAATGAAACGAAGGGTTCCGACTCAGGTCTGTTTGCACTTTTGGGGAGCCGAAGGGGAGTATAAGAACACAGAAGTACAGAAATTTTGGTCTGAGCGTACGTTTTCGAGAAAATCGACCAAAAATATCAGTATGACAGTGGCGGTTATTTCGGTATTTTTCATGGCCCCCCAAAATTAAACGAAGAGTTCCGACTCAGGTCTGTCTGCACTTTTGGGGAGCCGAAGGGGAGTATAATAATACCAAAGTGTAGATATTTTGTTATATAATTTTAATTAAAACGGGCTTTTAAGGTCTACGTTTTAATGCAAATAAAAGATTATTTATTTCATTGTTTGCATCCGACGTTTCGCTGGGATTTTTCCAGCATCTTCAGGGATGATTATTTTATTGGATCTGGCAACAACATAATATGACAACATACATAGTTAGAACATGATACAATAATAGAAGGTAAAATCACTTGCCCAACAACAAAACTGGGATACAACCCTGTACATTATTTTCGTACAATAGCTTGTCAAAATAGGCAGCCGACTCGAACAGCTGACCAACAATTGGTTGTCAAATAAATTTTCTATTTGAAATTTGATTTTCTTTGAAAAGTATAATTTTTTCTAAAATTTCAAACTTACGTGCAGTTACGCTTTAAAGTAAATCTGGTGACTGCAATTTTATTCAGTATAACAAGTTTTCTCTTGTATTGGGATACACACACAATGTAAGTTTTGTCTTTAAGGAACTATAAAATTTAAATAATTTCATTTAAATCTCGGAAGGATAGTGTCATTATCCTTCATTGCACCCAGATGTTTTTGCTGTTACAGTATTGAGTAGCATTGACGATGGATGGCATATAATACAATACTGCCCGGTCGAGCTTTCCAACGATTTTACTTCTTTGGAATACATTTTTTAAAAGGTTTGTCTCTTCAGAGCTTGTCCTTACAAATGAGTGGCGAGAGGCATAAGCTGAATGCGGCCATACGTGTCACACATATCACCCATATCAGTAAAAAGGCAGGAACAGAAAAAATGGAGCAGTAAATGCATAAAATGGAAGACGGCCGGCCTCTCGTGCAATGGAATTAACTCAAAATGCCGACAGCAAGATCCTTTTGGGCAGAATGGGCCTCCTGATGACGTAGGGGACTTTGGGTTGAAGTGCTACTCCTCATGTTAAAACCAATTTTCAGGTTGTATTTATTTTCTAGTTAGGAAATAAGTTTTTCATGTTATAAGAAAATACAAACTCGTACATATGTATATGGACCATTTATTAAAAAATATGATGAACGAATAATGTAAAAAGAATTGAACGTATTATATATATTTTTTAATTTAATAACAAAGTTTGTCGTTGATACAAATAATAAGTTGTTAGCTGCAACATTGTTCAAGCTCAATCTGTTGAATTGTCCATCAATTATTCAGTTTTATGAAAATGGGTGTTGTCTTCCGCCTAGTTTACCATTCGTTAATGAACAAAATTGAACAAACAAGAGTTCCAAGAACGTCCAATTCAAATCGAAAAAGTTGCTGTTTGATGTGGATTTGGGGCTTACCAACTTCTTATGAGCTGAATTGGATGATATGGACACTAACATGTGGTTCCAACAGGACGGCGCGTGGAGTTGTGGAGTTTTGTTAAGTGGCACGTCTATGAGAACAATCTACAAACCATAACAGCCAACACAACCCTTGACATCCATAAAGCTTGTCTCATGCGCCAAAGTCATGGAAAATTCGAAACTACGGATCTGCTAAACCGCGGCATACATATGCAAGATATTATATTCCTTTTATAAAGACATCAATAGGACTTTAAAACGAAATTAATAACGTTATGTGATATCACAAATACACACTTTGCTTTATTTACATTTAAATATAGGAAATGTTAAATACAATTTACATTATTTAATTTGCGTGAATTTTGTTTGATTGTACACTATTTTTAAATACGCTCCCAACAACAAAATGTAAACAAACAGTCAAACGTCATCCATGAGTTTGACAATTCATTGAGCTCTGAAAAAATGGCGAGAAAATCAGCTGTTCGCTGTACGCTACCTTGTTCAATATACCTTGAGTTAGAAAAGCGAATAACAATAAGTTTAGTGAACATAGAAATTGCACTTACATTTAATCTTTAACCTTTGTTTAGATTTACATTAATAAAT
Organism: Eudasyphora cyanicolor; assembly: GCA_963930755.1. Classification (NCBI taxonomy): domain Eukaryota; kingdom Metazoa; phylum Arthropoda; class Insecta; order Diptera; family Muscidae; genus Eudasyphora; species Eudasyphora cyanicolor. The sequence continues at coordinate 102,936,780 of OZ005737.1, forward strand.
TAGTGTCTTAGTAACACAAAAACTGCACAACATAAAACACAAAATTTAAAAATAATTGCAAAAATAATCAAAAACTTAAAAACTAATATCACAGAGCAATTGCCTACGTTCTATATCACATTTGAAATTCGACTAACTTAAACTAATGCTATGGTGTAAATTGCATTCGTGTTGTCTTTGTCTTCTTTGTGGTTTATTGCACTTTTTAGTTGTTGTTGTATGCGCAAGCTCTCCAGAGTAAATCTCTTATTCTCATGTTTCTCTCTATCTAATATTTTGGTCTGAGCGTACATTTTCGAGAAAAACGACCAAAAATATCAGTATGACAGTGGCGGTTATTTCGGTATTTTTCATGGCCCCCCAAAATTAAACGAAGAGTTCCGACTCAGGTCTGTTTGAACTTTTGGGGAGCCGAAGGGGGGTATAAGAACACAGAAGTGTAGAAATTTTGGTCTGAGCGTACGTTTTCGAGAAAATCTACCAAAAATATCAGTATGACAGTGGCGGTTATTTCGGTATTTTTCATGGCCCCCCAAAATTAAACGAAGCGTTCCGACTCAGGTCTGTCTGCACTTTTGGGGAGCCGAAGGGGAGTATAAGAACACAGAAGTACAGAAATTTTGGTCTGAGCGTACATTTTCGAGAAAATCGACCAAAAATATCAGTATGACAGTGGCGGTTATTTCGGTATTTTTCATGGCCCCCCAAAATTAAACGAAGCGTTCCGACTCAGGTCTGTCTGCACTTTTGGGGAGCCGAAGGGGAGTATAAGAACACAGAAGTGTAGAAATTTTGGTCTGAGCGTACGTTTTTGAGAAAATCGACCAAAAATATCAGTATGACAGTGGCGGTTATTTCGGTATTTTTCATGGCCCCCCAAAATTAAACGAAGCGTTCCGACTCAGGTCTGTCTGCACTTTTGGGGAGCCGAAGGGGAGTATAAGAACACAGAAGTACAGAAATTTTGGTCTGAGCGTACATTTTCGAGAAAATCGACCAAAAATATCAGTATGACAGTGGCGGTTATTTCGGTATTTTTCATGGCCCCCCAAAATTAAACGAAGCGTTCCGACTCAGGTCTGTCTGCACTTTTGGGGAGCCGAAGGGGAGTATAATAATACCAAAGTGTAGAAATTTTGGTCTGAGCGTACGTTTTTGAGAAAATCGACCAAAAATATCACTATGACAGTAGTGGTTATTTCGGTATTTTTCATGGCCCCCCAAAATTAAACGAAGTGTTCCGACTCAGGTCTGTCTGCACTTTTGGGGAGCCGAAGGGGAGTATAAGAACACAGAAGTGTAGAAATTTTGGTCTGAGCGTACGTTTTTGAGAAAATCGACCAAAAATATCAGTATGACAGTGGCGGTTATTTCGGTATTTTTCATGGCCCCCCAAAATTAAACGAAGCGTTCCGACTCAGGTCTGTCTGCACTTTTGGGGAGCCGAAGGGGAGTATAATAATACCAAAGTGTAGAAATTTTGGTCTGAGCGTACGTTTTTGAGAAAATCGATACCAAAATAATCATATTTACATTTGACTATAACTTTGACTATAAATTTGACTATAGATTTGACTATAGATTTGACTATAAATTTGACTATGAAAGTCAGTTTTTGACTATGTATACCAGTATAACACTTATACAGGAGGGTTGTTGTCTCGAATATTTAACTATAACTTTTTGACTCTATCTTCACTCCCTTGGGTTACTTGCAGGATGAGGCAAATAATTGTACTGCTCGACACACATTTCCCGGGGAACTCTCTAACAGAACCAGAGGATCAGCAGGACCAACAAGAGTGCGAGTGGACTGCGAGCGTCGCTAGCTTGTTGACTGAGAGATCCAGAATAAGCTGGGCTATTAATAGCTTTGAGCCCTTCAAGTCACCTGGAACAGACGGCATCACTCCAGCAGAAATGCAGAAAATGTTGAAATACATTATCCCCTGGCTGGAGAAAATTTATGTAGGCTGTATCAGGCTTTCATACATCCCGAATCGATGGAGGGATACCAAAGTGGTATTCATACCAAAAGCGGGGAAGATATCACACACTAGGCCAAAAGACTTCAGACCAATTAGCCTATCCTCCTTCCTATTGAAAGGTCTGGAAAGACTTTTAGATTATTTCATTAGAGAAAACCTGGATACAAAACTCCTGTCGGTGAACCAACATGCTTACAATAAGGGGAAGTCTACAGTATCAGCCCTGCACGAACTTGTGAGCACTATCGAATCGTCCCTGCATTTCAAGGAATTCACCATGGTGGCATTTCTTGACATAGAAGGGGCTTTTAACAACATTCACTCAGATACAGTAATTGCGGCACTGTCACACCTAAAAGTTAACTCTAGTTTGATTAGACTAATTCAAAGTCTGCTCAACAAAAGACGCATAACAGCATGTCTTGGGTCCACAACTCTAACAAGGTTTGGAACCTAGCGGTGAATGAAATCCAGCTAGATGTAGAACGTTGTGGCTGCAAGGTCGTGGCATATGCGGACGACGTTGCAATCGCTGTGAATGGCAAATTCGAAAACGTCCTCCGAGACATTCTACAGGTGGCTCTGAACAAATTGGCTAGATGGGCCAGAAGCAGCGGTTTGGGCATAAACCCAAAAAAGACAGAATTGGTTCTCTTTACTAGGATGAATAAAGTCCCACATGTGCACCCTCCACCTCGGATAAATGGAACAGATCTAGTCTTTTCTGAAAGTGCAAAATTTTTAGGAATAATTCTAGATAGAAAACTGTTATTTAGACTTAACGTATTGGAACGTGTAAGGAAGGCCAACGTCGCCTTATATTCCTCCAAAAAGGCTGTAGGGTCGCGGTGGGGCCTCTCTCCTAAAATCGTCCACTGGATATATGTATATAGCAGTAGTTCGTCCTATACTGCTATACGGCATTGTGGTATGGTGGACGGCAACTGACAAACTAACCATCACCAACCTACTAACAAAGGTTCAGAGAACAGCCTGCCTGAGCATAAGCGGTGCCTTAAGGACTACAGCGACCGAGTCTCTACAAGCCCTACTCCATATACTGCCGATTAATATTGAGGCGGGAGAAGTTGCAACCAAAGCGGCAATAAGATTAAACTGCCTATCAATGTGGAGGTACAAAAACTACGGTCACATGAGGATATAAAAGTGTAGTGCTATGGTAACCGACCGAGTGGACTATATACCAACGGTGTACACCTTCGAGAGAAATTACGTCACTACGATGCCCGCCAGAGATGAATTGGTTGGAAGAATACCAGTTAATAGAAACCATCTCCACTTTTACACGGATGGTTCGAAGCTTGATGAAAAGGTTGGCTTCGGAGTACACTGTGCAGAGCTTAGATTGGATATAGCTCACAGACTACCAGATACCTGCAGTGTCTATCAAGCCGAAATAATGGCAATATGGGAAGTAGCCAAGTGGCTGAGTCGCAACATAGTAACCAACACTGGCGTTGTAATTTACTCAGACAGCCAGGCTGCCATCAATTCTCTGGAGGCAACATCCTTAAATTCACAAACAGCCCTCGACTGCCGCAGATCTCTTAACGAGATGGCTGAGCAGTTTAATATACACCTCATATGGGTGCCTGGGCATAGGGATATCCCGGGGAACTGCAAAGCCGATGAACTTGCTAGGAAAGGGACGACATTACAAATTCTCGAAGAATTTGCATATATTGGTGCGCCACTATCCACGTGCAAGCTTTGGCTTAGGCAAGAGGCAAGCAGGCAGTCCAACGAAAGATGGACAGAAATCGGCACCTGCAGAGTAGCTAGACAAATCTGGCCAAGGTATGACCTGAGAAGATCAAAATATCTCCTCGCACTAGAGAGGCAAAGATTGTCTACGTTAGTATCAGTTCTGACGGAACACTGCTTGATCGGCGAACACACCAAAAGATTGGGTATTAACTCTAATGACTTCTGCAGAAACTGTGGAGATGAGGAAGAAGTGGAGAGCATTGAGCACTTGCTATGCGACTGACCCGCTCTGAGTAAACGACGACTGGACATACTGGGGTCGGCTTTTCTAGGCAGCCTAACATATCTTTCCAGTACCGATATTCGTACTATCGACAAATTTGTATATCAAACAGGTTGGTTTCGATGAGGGGCATTTCAGCCCGTGGTAACACTAGGGACCTAAACTGGTCTATGTGAGCTTGTATACAAAATACGGCTGCCACCCTAACCTAAACCTAACCGCATATTACTTTGGTGATACGGCCTAATCTCCATTCTGTAGGGGCCAGGTTGTCATGCTTTATAATGACAAAGTCAATTTCTTTTACATTATTGCTTGTTGTATTTTATTGACGTTGAAGTTCAGTAATATATTCCGATTTGATCTTTCACTGAATATATGTTAGATTATTTTCAATCGCTTTCAACGGTTCAAGTGAGACAAATTGGCTGTGTCTTGTTCAGTTGGTGATTCAGGGGCAGCCACAAGTGGAACTCCTCATAGTAAGTGACCGGGGGTCAACGGCAAAAGCTCTTCTGAATTTTCTGATAGAGAGGATATCGGTCTTGAATTTAATACCACATCAATTCTTATTAGTAGAGTTGTAAAACCCTCAAAGGATGCAACTTCATGCTTTTCACTGCGGACTCCCAAAGACCGCCCTTATGCGGAGCGTACGGTGGTATGAAATACCAAAAAAAACCATGAATTCCATATTTATGTTGAAGAAATTTTTCTGAATTCTTCAGAAAAATGGTATGGTTTTAGGCAAGCCTTGTCGTCCGGAAAACCTCGTGAAAGTGTATGGCTCGTAGTATATGGTGGGTATAGTTAACAAAAAGTACAGCAAAATGTGACTTCTCGGGTATGATGACAGGATGTCGTTTGGCGTAGCATAAACCAGCGTTTTGAAGACGGCGTCTACTCCAAATATTATAAAATATAAAAATATAAAATATTACTCTTTTTTAAATCGGATTTTTACTTAGAAGACACTCGAATTCTGTCGGATAGTGCGTTTGTTGTGTTTAAATTAATTAATTGATTTTTAACGATAGTAATTTCTTTAGTGGTTAAGTTATCTATCTTGTGTGAAGACTTTCTGAGGTATGATTGGACGAAACGAAATATGTAGCCAATTACTCTTAGAGCGCGATTAAAAGGCGAAAACCTGGTGATAATTTTGTCTTGCAGTTTGAGACGAAAAGTTGAAACTTTTTTGCTTCTAAATCCGTGGGATCAAAAGTTCGTGGTTTTGGCCATGCTTCTATTGGTTGTTGAAGCCAGGAGGGTCCATGCCACCAGAGTGAATTCTGGATTAAGTCTCGTGAAAGGCATCCGCGACTTCCTAAGTCAGCGGGATTATCACATGTTTCCAGTGTTTCATTGGTTATTTTAAGAATTTTAGTAACGCGATTAGCAACAAAGATTTTTAAAGTTTGTGGCGATTTTTGCAACCATCCTAACACAATGGATGAATCAGTCCACATAACCAATTATTATGAGTCGAAAATTGATTTATTTAGATTTTTTGTGAGTTTAGGGAGTAGTTCGGCTCCGCACAGCTCAAGTTTTGGAATTGTTGTTCGTTTAGGTGGAGCCACTCGGGTTTTTGCTGCTAGCAGGTGGCTGGTGATTTTCCCAGATTCGTCGACGGTTCTAATACTAACTGCACCACAATAAGCTTTTTCCGACGCGTCACAGAATCCGTGTATTTGGACTGGACTACCCGGAGAAAAACTTACCCATCTTGGGATTTTCGACGTTGTGATATTAGGTAAACTGTCGATAAATGAATTCCATTTAGTCATTCCAATCAAGTTTTGCTTCCCACAATTGCTGCATGAGTATCATCGCTAAAATAACAATCGGATCCAGCCAACCAAGTGGGTTGAACAGTCGAGCAATCATGAAGAGAATTTGCCTCTTCGTTGCTGCTGACAAGGTACTTATTTAATGAACAACATAATAAAATATATCTTGCATCGCATTCCAACGAATGCCTAAAGTTTTGATAGAGCTGGAATTGTTTATTTTAAAAAAATCTTATAAATAAATTTCCCTTTTCAAAATTTCTGAATTTAGTCGGGCAGGGGCCGGACAAGATCCAGCCAAAATGAGATTCCCGTGACTCCAAACCTTTTCCAATGTTTGATCGAACTCCGTCTAAATTGATGAATGGAATATCGTCGCCTATTAGCATATTAATAGGTGCCGGCTTGAAATAGTTGGGATCAGCAAGTTTAAAATTTCTTAGTTCAGGGAGATTTTTGATTTTTACTCGTTGCGATTGTAGGAAATATACAAGTTTTGCTACGACGCAGAGTGGTTCAAAATCGTTTTTTACTGGCCAAAACTCTGTAACTTTGGAACCGATAGAGATATTTTAGTAATTTTTTGTTCTACAGGTAACTCCTTAAGCTTTTCTCCAGTTTTTATTTCAATAAAATCGGGTCAGCAGTTATTGGGAAATTCAAGGTCAAAGTTGAACTTTTGAATTTTTCTAATGCGAGGTATGTTAAAAAAATGTCGCGAATTTTGTATATTTTCAAAAAGTATTTATTTATTCATGAATATCTATTTTGTTCCCTTTAAAGAAATTCCCCTCGGATATAATACACTTCTGCCAAAGTTTTTTTCCAATCCTCGAAGCACTTCAAATAATAATTTTTTGTGATCTTGTTCAGCTCCTCCTTCTATGCCGTCTTTATTTCCTCAATCGTAGCGTAGCGTCGTCCTTTCATGGGCCTTTTCAGCTTTGGGAACAAAAAATATTCAAAGGGGGCTAGGTCAGGGGAATACGGTGGCTGCAGCACCATTACTGTGTTGTTTTTGGCCAAATATTCGCGCACAAGCAACGATGTGTGTGCAGGGGCGTTATCATGGTGCAAAAGCCAGTTTTTGTTCTTCCACAAATCCGGGCGTTTTTGGTGGATTGCTTCGCGCAATTTTTGCATAAATTGCAGGTAATATTCTGCAACTACCGTACTACCCTGTGGCAAGAACTCATAATGCACCATGCCCCTGCAATCAAAGAAAACTGTGAGCAAAACCTTTACGTTCGACCGAACTTTCGCTTTTTTCGGTCTTGGTTCATGCGGCAGCTTCCATTGGGATGATTGAGCTTTAGTTTCCACGTCGTAACCATAAACCCATGATTCGTCACCAGTTATGACCCTCTGGAGCAAATTTGGGTCGTCACGGTCACAAGGTAGCTTCACCATATGCCACAGTCAACATTCGGAATGCGTCAGCCCACTTTATTTTGTTTTTCACACAAAATTTGATGCAGATTCTTTGATCCATTTTCTGAAATAGATAAAAATCGAAGACAAGTTAAAACACATCCAAGCACAACAGCTGTCAAAAAATTAACTAAACATTCAAAATGGCCGATCTTGTCAGCATAAGTAAGGGACATGAGTACCAACATATCGCTATAAAAATATCAAAAATCAAATACACGTAGCCCGCGGAAATTAAAAATTCGCGATATGTTTCGTACATACTACGTATGTAACAAAAACAGTAAATTATAATTTTTATTCGTTCGGTTGAAAAATTGCCTGCAAATATTCCATATTTTGTTCCGTATTAATTCTGTCTTCTAGCAGCCCTCTGGCATCTTCATCTAAGTCCTGATGTTGTACTTTCCATTGATTTTGAATGCAGGAGATGAGGGGATCTGACGTTGCCAACAAAATATTGAAAATATTGACGTTGCTAAGTCCCCATTTACATGGTACTTTTTTTAAGTTTCGGTTTTTTTTTGTTTCGGTTTTTCCTGTGTGAATTGTTGTTGTTTCCAAGTGCGAACGAAAAACACAAAACGATGAGTACAAGTACGAGTACGGCATACTCGCCCTAACAAAATACTGAAACCCCCCTAACAAAATACTGAAAGATAGCAACCCTAAAACGAATGAAGAAAAACAATATTGCAGTATTAAATACATCCCTGGACTAACAGACAGCAAGAATATGAAATCAACAATAAACACATCAAGAAACATATGTTATGCATATAAAGCAAACACAACATTGAACAAACTATTTACAAACGTCAAAACTCCAATTGATAGTGTACGAAATAGCATGTAAGGGAAACAATGAACAAAACTGTGATCTATTATACGTAGGAACAAAAACAAGTGAAAGCGTTAAGTTCGGCCATGCCAAATCTTATATACCCTCCACCATGGATAGCATGTGACCTCACAAAATAACTCAAACCTAAAGAAAACAAGTAAGAAAGTTTCAGTCGGGTAAACCGACTAAGGTATACCCTCACTTTGTGAGTAATGTAATATGGAATATTAAACGAATTATTCTGTCAATTTGTATGGGAGGTACCAGAATGTTTTTAACAAATACACCTATTTTTCTCTGAATAGTAGATTCTTTAAATACATTGCACTGCGCCGAATTATAAGCGTTTTTTGCACTGGTATATTAACGTTATGAGATATTAAATTTGGTATGATTTGGCTATTTTGTGTGGGAGGTACAAAAAGGGGCGTGGTGATAACGGCCATTTTTACAGGGCTATAGGGACTTCAAAAGCGTTACACTGTGCAAAATATTGTTGCATTTTCGTGCTTGGTACTCATGCTGTGAGCTCTTAAATTTTTGTGCAAAATGGTACCTTTGTGTGTGAGGTACAAAAAGGGGCGTGGCAATAGCGCCCATTTTTCACAGTGCAAAAGACACTATAAAAGCATCACACTGTACAAAATTTCAAGTGCTTTTCTACACTGGTATTAATGTTATAAGCTGTTATCTTTTGGTGCAAAATGGTACCTTTGTGTAAGAGGTACCAAAAGGGGCGTGAATATGACACCCATTTTTCACTGGACTGTACGCACTATGAAAGCATTGCACTGTACAAAATTTCAAGTATTTTTATGCGCTGGTATTAATGTTATAAGCTGTTAACTTTTGGTGCAAAATGGTGCATTTGTGTGGGAGGTACCAAAAGGGGCGTAGCAACATGGCCCATTTTTCTCGAGTTGATAGCGACTAATAAACTAATGCTATGTGTGGAATTTCAGAAGATTCGAATAAGTAGTATAGCAGTTATTAAAGATTCAATATTTCACAACATTTTAACACTTTGTGGGGGAGGTACTAGAAGGAGTGGACCAATATGGCCCATCTTCGAACTTAGCCGGAGATAGAAAAAAATATTACCACGTACCAAATTTTAAGTCAATCGGTTACTCCTTTCGAGAGTTATCGTGCGCACCAGCCAGCAGACAGACAGACACACAGACAGACAGACGGACGGACATTGCTCATTCGACTTAAAATGACCCAAAACGAATATCCGCCGAACATACTTAGGGTCTTAGATCACTCCTTCGATGTGTTACACTTTTTTTTCGTAGCAAATGATATATACCCTCGTCACACTAAAGTGAGGGTATAATAACACCGAAAACACAAAAAATATAGTAGATGAGAACAGTAGGAATCACAACAAGTTAGATGCTATATATGGGAGCTATATCTAAATATGGACCGATATGGCCCATTTGCAATCCCAAACAACCTGCAACTATAAGAAGTATTTGTACCAAATTTGATCAACCTAGCTCTATTATTGCGGACTGTAGCGTGATTACCACAGACGGACGGACGGACATGGCTAAATCGTCTTAGAATTTTACGACGATTAAGAATGTATATACTTTATGGGGTCTCCGCTCAATATTTAGAGGTGTTACAAACGGAGTGACAAAATGAGTATACCCCCCATCCTATGGTGGAGGGTATAAAAATAACTCTTCAAACAAGAATGGGAGTACACAAGACAGACATCGAAAAGTGAAATATGAAAAGAGCTTTGTCACAACATATGATCGACAGTGGACACTAACCAGACTTCGTTAACGTTAGAATATTAGACAAGGAAAATAAAGAAAAGAAACGATATGTTATCGAAAGCTTAAGCTTAAGTTGTTTGTCATTAATGTGTTACGTTGTCATTATGTGCATTTATAAAAAATATTAAACAAGAAAACTTAAATTGTAATTGTGATGTTTTTATTTAAATAGACGTATCTCCAGAAGAAGTCAACAAACATTGACGAAACGTCGGGAAGAAAATGAAATAAAAAGGAATTTTTATTTAACTTTAAACTAGGTCTTAATGGATTAAACTAGTTAAATATTAAATAGATGTTCGTTTGTACAATTTCGAGATATTTTTCTGGTATTGTGCTCTCTATAAAACCTGTAATTCTTTATTTCTTTTTTCCTGGGCTTCCTCTGATAGATCTCCGATTGGTACCAAATGATGCTTAATGACATCTCCTCCATGATAAAGAATTTTGTGAACTGTTGCAGACATATTTCTCCATGAATATTTGGTATTATATATTCGTGCAGTTTCCTTGGTATATTCATTAATTTTTTTAGCATTAATTTGTTTATTACACGCAAGTACATCGATAATTGTTTTAAATCTTCAAATGAGATTTATATCAACACTAGTTATTTCAGATGCTTTTTTGGGATTGGAAAAGAACCTTCTTGATGTATTCCCATCATTGGTGTTGCGTGATCCTTGTTTTGGTTGGTCTATATCAACCCACATTTGAGAAATTCATCTTGCACATGTTTCGTTTTTGAATTTCTTAAATCCTTGGTGTCATTGTTTCTTATTGATCCTGTAGGTCCAAAATCCAAATCATAACTGATTTTAAGTATGTGTTCCACAACTCGTATTCTTGTATGTAGTGGCGATAATCCAAATTCATATGCATCAGTATTATCTACTGATTTTTCCGGGACTTGGTTTAATTTGCTTGATGTAGATTGACATATAATGCAGCTAGATGAAGCCTTTGTGTCAGTCAAATCATGGCCAACTTTTCCATCTATCATCGTTGGCACTAATTGGAAGTTAACTTCAATTGTCTGGCCTTCAATTTCTACTTCTAATGGCTGCAGTCTTGTAATTTGGGTTCTTATATCATTGACTTCTTTTTTAATGGTATCATGAGTTTCTTTTTTAAATTCAAATTTGATTGGTCTGCAGTATTTCGTAGAAGATGGTGTTTGATTTTTCCAAATATCCTTTGTCTGCATCGTACTGGTCGAAGGTTCCGAGTCTTCCAAATTCTTTATCAATCGCAATGGCACAAATGACACCATGAACATATCTGCGTCTGAATTATTTTCACATATAGATTTTCACATACTTTAAAGCGTAGGTTGAATTGGATGAATCGGTCACTGGCCAGAAATTTCTGATCTTACTTATTACGGGCTAATACTGGCTATGGGGGGTGTCCCCCCAACCAATTTACGATTAAACCAAAAAAGACGAAGGAGATTACGGCGCAGGGGAGGGAAAACCCATGCCGGCGACAAGCGTTGATTCACTAACGAGTCATGTGTCGTCGTTATCGAACAATCATGAGCATGCAACGACACATGATCTGTGTCGTTGCATGCTCTGACTCATCAAATTAAAACAATATCACTATTGTTGCTAACTCAAAGATACTGTCAGGAGCACAAAGAAGGAAACTGAATAAGTTGAACCGACAGAACCTATTACGGTTCTGTTATTACAATTCTACCTCCAACTCATACATGGAGCCGCTAAAGGAGTCAGGTCTCCCGAAGAACATAGCGATGGGAAAGTGACTAAGAAGAAAAAGGGCTCGCTGTCTTCCAGTAATTCGGAGAAGCCTAACGTAACCACACAAAAGGAAGTCTCTAGTCGGGGTCCTTCGATCGTGGGTGGTAAAGTTGATCCAGTAACGCAGATCAAGTCATCCGTTAAGGATGAGGCCTTAAACAAAAAGACTCTACAGACACGGAAAAATCAATTGGCCATAAAGAAGGGTAAGAAGACACCATCTTATTCTAATACAGCTAAACAACATTTTCGAGACGATCTATGCTATGCCATAATTAATAGCAGTAGTTCATCTGGCAGAATACCCGAAGACCAAAAGAGTAACTTCGAAGATTTGGTCTATACGAGGGTAGCGGAGTACGTCCTCGAATCTAAGGATGAACCAGCAATCGAAGTAATGAGTTGCAAGTTTGAGAGGGGTATTTGATGCTAAGGCTGGCATCACAACGCAGCGCTGGTGTCCTCGTAAAACTTGTGGATAGCTTCCCCTCACCTTGAGACGGCGCAAAGCTAAAATTGGTAAGGAAAAGCGACATTCCTGAACTCATAAAATCGACGCTATATGTTAAGGGATGTCCCAGTAAGTTCTCCTCAGAGTACATACTCGACATCATTGGCAAACAGAATTCAAAACTTTCCGTGAGAAAGTGGGAAGTCTTCTATATGAAGGATGATACCGAGGGTACTCTCCTCGTGTTGGACATAGACCCAGATTCCAAGAACAATCTTGTCATGGCGAAGGGCATGGCGTACTTCTTGATCTGGACAGTCCTTTTCAAAATTGGACCTGCCCGATTGGCAGGTCAGATGAATCGAGTCCAAATATACTGTCTGAAGAAGCAAACACTGGTAGTGAACGGATGGTAAGACAATGCCAAAAACTGATGTGGATGTAGTCAATAACACTATCAGTTTACCAATAGTAACGCCACTTTTGCAGGAAGTTGCCAGCAATGGTGGTGATCAAAATTAAAAAAGCCACAAAACGATTCAAAACAATGAGGGAGCAACAAAAAATAACACCGCCTCCCAAGAATGTTTACTGGAAGATGGTGTAATAGGTAGTGAACGAAAGGAGGAGAATGACCAACTACCAAATAATGAGGGAGAGCCACCAGATAGGATAGACTCCCAAAAGAAACTTTTACTGGAAAGACAATGATTGAGGTCATCCAGATAAACCTCCACCGGACGAGACAGCATCTAACGCTCTGATGGACATCAGAAATAAAGGCAGGGTTCATATTGCTTTGATCCAGGAACCATGGACAACTAGCAACAAGGTTACTGGATTAAACCATGTGAGCTATAACCTTTTCTACGCTAACACAGGTACTCGTCCAAGGACTTGTATTATGCCATAAAAACTTATGTTTTCTTTTCTGTCCAGAGTTGTCGACATCGGACGTAATGGTGCTGAGACAAGGTAATGGAAATATGTACCTGGCGTCTATATATCTGTCATTCGATTGACTCCCATCGTATCGCTTGGGGTAGTACTAACACCAATATAGAATTTTTGAATGCAAATGACCTCATAACTCTTAACATAGAAAACACTGCAACCTTTGTTCACAAAATTAAGGAAGACGTATTAGATATAACGATATGTCCAGAAAATATTATTGATGAGATCCATGTTTCGGATGAACCCTTCTATTCGGACCACCGTCATATAAGGTTTAAAATTGCACGGCCACCGCCAAACCCAATAAGTTTCCGCAATAAGGCAAAGACCGACTGGACTAATTTCGGAAATGATTCAAAGTTAGCGACCCATTAGCCTAACTTATTTCCTGTTAAAAACAATGGAGCGAATAATTGATGACATGGTCAAAAGTACTATAGCGGATGACAGGCTAAAGTTCAAACAACACGCCTATGTCGAAGGAAGATCAGTGGAAACAGCTCTGCATGAGGTAGAGCACCACATATAAGAGTCCTTCAGTAAAGAAATGTACACACTTGCTGTTTGCATAGACATTGAGGGCGCATTTAACAATGTACAGACCGATACACTTATCCAGTCCTTAAAAGAGTTTCAGGTTGACAGGGCGCTGAAAAACTGGATCAACAATATGCTAACGAACAGGTGGATTATTTGTGGGTCATATGACGAAAAAATTAGAGACAAGGTAAATCGTGGTATACCTCAGGGGGCATTTTATCGCCTCTTCTATGGGTTACGACGATACGCAGTCTCCTAAAAGCCCTCACCAATGAAGGACATAAACCACTCTGTTATGCAGACGACGTTGTAATACTTCTAAGGGGCTTTCATCCAAATCTAGTATCCAAATCGAGACCACAAGTCGTACCATCAGAAGATTTTAGAATCTCTAGTTGGTCACATTCAAACGCCAGAAATCCGACCGCATTCCTGAAGTGCGGCTTACAGCTACCTGTGATACGTTTGTGCCAGACAGACGCTCCTGGGAAAATGGCCCATGTGCCAGTGGGAACCAGCTGCTACACGGATGGGTCCAAGCGAGGAGGAAGGACGGGTCTGGGACTTTTTATTGATGAACCAGAAGTCGAACTTCACTTCCGCCTCCCTGACCATAACACGGTATTTCAAGCAGAAGTTCGAGCAATCACGGAGTGTGTGAACTGGCTCAGTAACACCACAAAGCCTAAATATGCCAACATTTTCACAGATAGCCAAATGGCGATTAAAGCAATAACATCGGAAGGGTCAAATCCAGAACTGTGTTGGACTGTAAAAGAACGATAAATGATTACTCAGCCCATGGTCCATTGCGTATTTGCTGGGTACCAGGACACAACGGAGTGATTGGAAATGAACGGACAAACAGCTTGGCTTCAAAGGGCAGAGAACTTCGAGTAATATACTTGGAAAATTTGAAACCTTTCGAAGCCACGTCCATGGACATGAGACGTATAAACTAGGGATGTAACGAAGCGAATGCGAATATTGAAATATATTTCTTGCGAGTTGAGCGCCCCAGTAGGCGAGTTGGTAGCGTACTCGCCTATGAGTTTGGGGGTCGTGGGTTCGATTACCACCAGAGGCTCTGGTCTGTCGCTGCAAACATTTAGCCATATGGTCTTTGTAACCCGGCCTTTCCCTGGACCATAAAATTAGAATATAAATTTACTTTGTATTGTAATTAGGGTGATCAAAAAACCGGTTATTTTGAAAATACGGTTTTCGGTTTCTTCGAAAATTAAGTTAACTCTAAAACCGGTTTTCGGTTTAACCGATAATAAAAAACCGGTGAACCGGTTGTTTTCGGTTTTTCTTTTTTAATAAAAATGCATAAATAATGCTCAACATTTTGTTAGATGACGTAAAATAAGCGTAGTGGAAATTCAATATGTAACCATATTCCAATTAAATTAAGATTTATTTGAAAATTTTATATTAAACACTTTATGTTTTTATTTATAATAGGTAATTGTTCTAATTTCATTTATGATATAATATTATAATCTGTGCAATATTTGTAATATTTATGTTCAATTTTTAAAGAGATTTCTTCCAAAAAAATTGATTATGATTTTTATAAAACTTGACTAATAGAGAAGATCGGCAAAATCTTAGCTTTTAGCATCATATAAATGGGAAACCGATTATATACATATATTATCAGAAGTAGCGGATTCTGCCTTGAGCATACTATTGAGATGAAAACTTCTTAAAATGTGAAACTGAACATATGTATTTTTATTTATATACTTATGTTTTTATTTATAATAGGTAATTGTTCCAATTTCATCTTTATATATAAAATTCTTTGTACGTTTGTTAGTAACGCATGATCTCCGAAACCATAAGAGCGAATGTGCTAAAAATTTGACAATAGGTTCAGTTTGGGGTCATTAGAATTATTTTCACCGTGATAAATGGCGAAGTGGTCAAGAAATTTGCAAAATTCGCATTTTAAGAGCGATTTGCTTGAAATTTAAAATGTACGTGTGGTTTGCCTTGATAATAGTTTGTATGTATGATTGTAACCGGTAGATGGCGCTATAATGGACTTATGGTCAATCAACATTTTGTTGATGATTTTTCCCCTGAAATTCGGGATGTATGCATTTGTTAACGAAATATAAATGAATAATAAACCAATACATCCCAAACAGAACGGGCAGGACAACGTCTGCTGGGGTCAGCTAGTTTATGATATAATATTATAATCTGTGCAATATTTGTAATATTTATGTTTAATTTTTAAAGAGATTTCTTCCAAAAAAATTGATTATGATTTTTATAAAACTTGACTAATAGAGAAAATCGGCAAAATCTTAGCTTTTAGCATCATATAAATGGCAAACCGATTATATACATATATTATCAGAAGTAGCGGATTCTGCCTTGAGCATACTATTGAGATGAAAACTTCTTAAAATGTGAAACTGAACATATGTATTTTTATTTATTCAATAAAAATACATATGTTCAATTAGAAAGAAAGGATTTCAATTAGAAAGGATTGTTAATTAATTTCTATACCGCAATAAGACCCTTGATAAAATATGCAGACGAAGTCAATAGAGAAGTACAACTGCATTTTGAAATCGATGGATATGCACAAATGATGTCAACGGTTTTTGTATTGATGTTTTCAAAATTTTAGGTAGGTTCCTGTTTCAAAAATAATAGTTTCTTTATCATTTTATAATGGTTTCAAAAAACCGAAAAGTCGAATAAACCGAGTTGAAAAAACCGACGGTTCAAGTTATTCGAAAAAGCAGAAAAACCGGAAACTGATAGGCGGTTTTTAAAGAGAAACCGATTAACCGGTTAACCGGTGCGGTTTTTGATTACCCTAATTGTAATTCATATAAAATAAAATAAATAAATATTTCTTGCGAATGCGAAAGCGAATAGTGAAATATGCATTTTTGAGAAAACGAATGCGAATAATAGTTTGACCCTTTAGTACCAACAAAATTAAGGATTAAAATTGATACTTTTCCAGGATATCCAAGTATTAAGATTTTTTTCCATATTTTTACCTCCTGTTACCACAAGGACAAGGATATTTTTCAACGGTTGGAAGAGGTTTTCATTGATATTAGTATCTTCAAAATGTGTGAAGCGAATAAGAAGATATAACACTTTTAACAAATGGAAGCGAATACTGAAATATATTTTTGCGAAAGCGAATAATACAAAGATGGTTTTTGCGATAGCAAATGTTAAAATGATGCGAATAATTCGCGTTCGAATGTCGCGAATATTCGTTACATCGTATAAACGTCTCCTCTCTTCAGCCTAACCTAACCTAAATGTATAAAAATACATACTCTGTTCATAAGTAGCATAAGCATAGGTAAAATAAAAAACGACCCAAAAAAACACACACAACTTGGCTTGGTGTACCTCCAACATAGTCATATGAGCAGGTAAAATGAAAAGAACAATCAATTTTTTCCCGAGTAATTTCATTAAAATTAAAAAAGTCTTCTGCAGGCTGGTCGGGGCAGGTATATGTAGGCTTAAAGATGACACTTTCACCTTTCTTGTGGTACCAAAATCTTCTCGAAGTCTCTTGATGCTAAAAAGTTTCATTCCCCTAAAATTCCAATTTGACAAAAATCCTATATCCTTCTACCAAAATATACAAAAATTACGTTTTTTTTTTTTTTCAAAATTACTAGTCTCAATATGTTTGCCATTGAATGGCTTAAAATCTTAGAAATCTGCGATGACAAAAAATTTGACTTTTGGCCAGTAAAATTCAATTCTGAACCACAGTGCGACGATTGCTTTAATTTTTAGTTGGTAGTTAGAATTTCCCGATGTTAGGTTGATATAACATCTAGTATTTTAATCATCCACGGGAATTGCGAGATTTTGTTAAACAAGCTTTGAAATTAAATTTTTCTCCGATCCTGCATTTAATAAAGCTCGAATGGTGTATAATTCGCCTGCATGGTCAATGCCAAAAAGTGCCGTTGGAAAGATAGTAGTACCTTCGTTCTGTGAAAAATGTGCCTGAACTGAGTCAACCGATGGGTATGACCGTTAGTCATTAGCCTGAGGCGCGTTGCGTGAACTCGAGGTTGTCCTGTGCTCGGAAGACGTTTGTTGTTCCCGATTTTTCTGGAAGGTTTTCATTTTCTTCCAAATGAAGCATAGTATGGTGCTTTTAATTATAACACACGATAGTAAAAAATTTATTTGCATACACGTATTTTATTTGATCTTTGATCGTTAACGATTTAAAATAATTTCAATTCCGTAGTGCCGGATTCCAGTTGGGAGTGGAACGTCTGAGATTGTTGATGCGATCCATATCCATCTTTAGAAGTGGATTTGCGATAATCCGAAATAGTTTTAATAATTTCAATCCTGTTTGACAGAAAATTGCTCATTTGAAACTTGTAGGCAACTCTTTATGATTGCTGAGTGAGTCTTCCCATGCGCGTAATGTTTCCTCTGGAAGTTTTATGGACCACATATAGATCAGGATAGGATCCCAATTATTTGTTTAGATTTTATAGGATTCGAAGATTTCTAAGCTGTTGTTCCGCTCTGAACTTGTCGAATAGCCTTTGGATATTCTGTCTGCGTCGCTGGTATCCCGAAAAGTTATTTCATCTGCTGATGAACTAAAATTCCTGGGTTCTCGTACCTAGTCTTCAGCGCAACCCAAGCCATTTTGAAATTCGCATCCCCCCTCGTCTTGCCACGCAGGTAGTAAAGCTTCTGAGACGATGACAACTCAGGATGATTTCCTAAAACAGCTGTGAAGACATTACAAAATACTGGCCATTTCGAATATCCTCCTTCGAAAGGTTGGGTATCACAAGGCGGAAACTTCAATGTCGAAAATCCAGGTTGGACCATTGAGTTAAAATCTCGAAAAGTATGCTCAGCTTCGCTTCTACTACCAAAGGGTAATATAACCTTACACTCGGTTTGGCGAAATTGGTGACCAATTGTTTTTTATGGACCTCCAAAGTTTCTTAAAATCTGTGTGCCCCTCGAAAAAGGTGTCATCAGCTTTTGTCCAACAACTAATTCAGACTTGGGGATATGGCTTAACTACATTTGGCATTAATATAGCTAAGGATATTTCTTAACATTTTATGGGAAAAAATTTTCCCCGTACTTTTTTTGAAAAGTGGAAGAAAAAATATTTTTGTTCACTATTTTCAGCATAACTTTCAGGTACTCAAAAATTTTCACTAATAATATTTGGCAAAATTGTAGCCAAGGTAAATCTAAAGGTAAATTGTTGTGATACAAATACAATCTGAACGTGTCTGGCACCTTAAATAGCTCAAATACCACATTGTACCTCAACAATTTTAGTATTTCACTATTATGAAAATTTTTTTTTTTTTTTGATTTAGAGTATGTTTAGCAACTTTATAGAAAATATTAAGGCCATTATTTGTCTTGAACATATTAACCCTCTAGCTCCCCCACATAACTTGAATTTCTGGCCCTATTTTAACAAATCGTGAAAATCACCCGACTATATAACACCGATAAGAAGATAAGATATTGGCAGAGTTCATACATGTACCCAGCAAAATTTCCCATTACCAAATAACCTGACCTATAATTTGGCCTCCCATCGAATTATTATACCCTACACCACACTGTGGTACAGGGTATTATAAGTTTGTTTCACGGCAGATGTTTGTAACACCTGAAAATAACACAGCAAGACCCACCTTAAAGTATACCGATCGACTCAGAATCACTAGATGAGTCGATTTAACGATGTCCGTCCGTCCGTCTGTCCATGTAAAGTTGTTCGTCGACTACAGGTCGCAATTTCACTCCGATCGTTCTGAAATTTTGCAGTTTAGAGTATTTCGCGGCTGTTAAGATCGGTATTGAATTTGGTTGAAATCGGCTCAGATTTAGATATAGCTCCCATAATTATCTTTCGTCCGAGTTGGCCCTTTAGTCCTATAGAAGCTGTATTTTACATCCAATAGTTTTGAAATTTAGAATGGTAGAGTTTCTTGATCCATGAACCAACACTACAGAATTTGAAAAAAATCGGTTAAGATTTAGCTATAGCTCCCATGTATATGTTTCGTCCGATTTGGCCCTTTAGTCCTATAGAAGCTGTATTTTACATCCGATCGTTTTGAAATTTAGAATGCCTGAGTTTCTTGATCCATGAACCAACATTGCCGAATTTGAAGAAAATCAGTTAAGATTTAGCTATAGCTCCCATATATATGTTTCGTCCGATTTTGCTCTTTAGTCCTGTAGAAGCTGTATTTTACATCCAACCATTTTGAAATTTAGAATGGTAGAGTTTCTTGATCCATGAACCAACACTACCGAATTTGAAGAAAATCGGTTAAGATTTAGCTATAGCTCCCATATATATGTTTCGTCCGATTTGGCCATTTAGTCCTATAAAAGCTGTATTTTACATCCAATCGTTTTGAAATTTAGAATGGTAGAGTTTCTTGATCCATGAACCAACATTGCCGAATTTGAAGAAAATCGGTTAAGATTTAGCTATAGCTCCCATATATATGTTTCGTCCGATTTTGCTCTTTAGATCCAATCGTTTTTATACCCTACACCACACTGTGGTACAGGGTATTATTTAAGTATAAAATGTCCCAAAAGTAAATTTATGTAAACAATTTATACATGAATTACAAAATGTATATATCAGAGTTATTTAATATTACGAGAGTGGTGTAGGGTATTATATAGTCGGCCCCGCCCGACTTTAGCCTTTCCTTACTGGTTTTTACATGTACATGCCATTGGAGCAGCTGAAAAGTATCCACTTACCCCCATGCTTAGGTTTAGGTTAGGGTGGCAGCCGTATTTTTTTTTACAAGCTCACATAGACCGGCCTAGTGGTAAGTGGATACTTTTCAGCTGCGCCCGTGTTACCACGGGCATTTCAGCCCGTGGTAACACGGGCTGAAATGCCCCTCATCGAAACCAACCTGTTTGATAGCAAGTGCTCAATGCTTTCCACTTCTTCCTCATCTCCACAGCTTCCGGTAACATTGGGTAGAATGTATAATTGGGAGAGAGTAGTTATCGATTGTTGTCGTCATATGACAAAAAGTTTCATTTGTCGGGAGGTGGGATTGAACTCGCGACCTCATGGTTTCGTAGTTTAGCATCACAACCACTGGCCTACCCCGCGATTCAGAATTAATAAACATTTCTTTAAACGATTTAATAAAAAATCATAAATCGTAAATCATTTAAAGAAAAGTTTATAAATTAAAATAAGATTTTCTTACTTAGATTACTTATTTTTGTCATTATTTTGTTAGTCGTTATTTATATACCGAAAGTAATGCTGGCTATAATGAGATATCATTACCTGGTAATGCGAGTGGTAATGACATGTACTTACCAAGATTTTGCTGGGTAATAAGAACACTTCCTCTGCCGAATTTCGTACTGATCGGATATACATGTCAAATCGGGAGAAACATATACCTATATATGGGGACTATATCTAAATCTGAACCGATTTTCCCCGAATTTGGCAGTGTTCATTAATGTAATAAGAGAACTCTCTCTGCCAAATTTCGTACTGATCGGATAAAAATACGGTTTCTACAGTGTTGACATATCAAATCGGGTGAAACATATATATGGGGGCTATATCTAAATCTGAACGGATTTTCTCCAAATTTGGTAGTGTTCATTCACGTCACAAGAAAACTCTCTCCGCCAGATTTCGTACTGATCTGATACAAAATACAGTTTCTACAGCGCTTACATGTCAAATCGGGGGTAACATATATATGGGGGTTATATCTAAATCTGAACCGATTTTGACCAATAGGGATCGTCCTTGGACCAATAAAGAGCACAGTGCTAAATTTTATTACAATCGGACCATAAATACGACCTGCACTTTGATTACAAGAATACTCGTACATGGACAGACGGACATGGCTAAATCGACTCAGAAAGTGATTCCAAGTCGATCGGTATAATAAATGGTAGGTCTATCTCTTCTCCTTTTGGGCGTTACAAACAAATGCACAAAGTCATAATATCCTGTACCACGGTGTGGTATAGGGTATAAAAATGGTCCAATTCTAGTCAAAAACGCTCTTTACTGGTATCGTTATTGCTTCGATAACCAGGTCGTATGATTATCGGTTCAGAATTAGATAATATGTTCCTACCCATTTACCAATTATTCCAAATTATTATCGCAATGACCCTTATCGCATTATTAGGGAGGTGTAGGGTATTTTATAGTCGGCCCCGCCCGACTTTCTGCCTTTCCTTACTGGTTTTTACTTACTGCATCTTGCAAGTGAATTTTTACCCTTGTTGTGCATTTTAACCCGGTAAAAGATATATTCCATGACATTGATACTAAACCTTTGCATCACGACATTAATTTCTTCGTCTACAGTTGTGTACACTACTTCACTGCACACTGAAACATTGTATTTTTTACTCGATTGACACTACCATAGAATAATCGAAAAAAATAACGAACACTTCACACTGTTTGATGTTTACAATCTAGTCGTGTACTCTGCTCGTTCGGTTGTTGTATTTGTATACCCTACACCACACTGTGGTACAGGGTATTATAACTTTGTGCATTTGTTTGTAACACCCAAAAGGAGAAGAAATAGACCCATCGTTTATTATACCGATCGACTTAAAATCACTTTCTGATTTGATTTAGCTATGTCCGTCTGTCTGTGCGTCTGTGCATGTATTCTTGTAATCAAAGTACAGGTCGCAATTATGGTCCGATCTCAACGAAACTTTACACATATCTTTTTTTTTGGCCCAAGGACGATCCCTTTTGAATTTGGTTAAAATCGGTTCAGATTTAGATATAGCTCCCATATATATGTTAGCCCCGATTTGACATGTAAGCGCTGTAAAAACTTCATTTTATATCCGATCAGTATAAAATTCGGCAGAAAGAGGTTTCTTTTTATATGGATGAACACTGTTAAATTTGGAAGAAATCGGTTCAGATTTAGATATAGCCCCCATATATACGTTACCCCCGATTTGACATGTAAGTGCTGTAAAAATGTTATTTTATATCCGATCTGTGCGAAATTCGGCAAAGAGAGGTTTCTTATTACATGAAGGAATACTGCTAAATTCGGAGAAAATCGAATCAGATTTAGATATAGCCCCCATATATATGTTACCCCCGATTTGACATGTAAGCGCTGTAAAAACTGTATTTTATATCCGATCAGTGCAAAATTCGGCAGAAAGAGGTTTCTTTTTACATGAAGGAATACTGCCAAATTCGGAGAAAATCGGTTCAGATTTAGATAAAGCTCCCATATATATGTTACCCCCGATTTGACATGTAATGCTGTAGAGACTGTATTTTATATCCGATCAGTACGAAAATCGACAGAAGGAGGTCTTTTTACATGAATAAGTATTCAGGGAAGATGGGTTCAGATTTATATTAAAGCTCCATATATATGTTCCTCCTGATTTGGTATCAAACCGCTATAGAAGTTGTATTTTACTTCCGATCATTAAAATTGTCCAGAAAGATGTTTCTCACTTTAGGAACGAATATTGCTTAATTTAGCGATTATCGTTTCAGAATTAGATAATATGTTTCTACCCATTTACCAATTATTCCAAATTATTATGGCAATGACCCTTATAGCATTGTTAGGGAGGTGTAGGGTATTATATAGTCGGCCCCGCCCGACTTTCTGCCTTTCCTTACTGGTTTATACTCGTTTCAATTCGTCAAACGATGAGTATAATGAAGCGAGTACACTGCTGTTTTCTATTTCTTCAGTACGTACACTAGTGTATTTTCCCATCAAAATCAATAAATTTTTAAGGTGGTCCGTCGCTCTTTGTTGTTGCGTCTCTCTTTGCAATGATAATGGGTACAGTAGTGCAGTGTACACTGAAATCGAGTATTTTTGTTTTGGTGTACAGTGTTTGAATGAGTGTACTTCTCTATTGTCTTCTTACTTATTTGTTTTGAAACCTGTTTGGCGGTTACTGTTCTCTTCACTCATTCATTTGATTTGTCAAAATAGAGTGGGTGGCAGTAAGTATTTGATAAACAACTGAATGTCTTGAAAGGCCATTCAAGATATTCATTGCAGAGGTTTAATTGATACCTCCATTCTAAACGATGCTAAGTGCAAAAAGGTAGTTTTTCAGGAGAGGCGATCAAAGTTTGATGAATTTTTTAAATTTGTGTGGAATTTCTTTATAATGCAAATAGAATGACCTGTACTGTTTTCTGAATAACTTTTGATTGGGTTAACGGATAAACACTAAATTTTGACTGAATATAATTTGGAATATTTAGAAAATAAAAATATAATCTCCCTAAAGTCGACTTACCATGTTTTAGAATGGAGGTTTCGATATGTAAGTATACTACAAATTTGTGACCAAATAAGTGTATATAAATACTCGTACTATCGCAATGCATTTTTTTAAGTGCATGGGGTGTCGTATTTGCCCCGCTAGTCCAAATTCTTACTGAACAATGTAATTTTTGAACTGTTTCTAATCTCCGGTTTTCCCAAATTTTTGGCTTGGCATAAATGTCTATTATGGGGACCAATAGTGATTTTTTACAAGAAATATTTTGGCGAATACATCACCCAAAAAATCCATCTATTTCTACACGCTGAAAAAACTCGGTTTTGTAGTATATTGTCCAAAACATATTCTGCTTGAAACATATATATGCTTAGGGTATACTCTAAATATATAATATTTGGCACAAAGAAATTTTTATTTGAGACTGAAACAAAAATGTTTTGCGTTTATGTAAGTATTCAGAAAATATATCGATACATTTATTGTTTAAGTTTTCAGCAATTCAAAATTGACAACAAATGACGACTAGGAATATATAGAAATTAAATATTATTGCTTTAAAAAAAGTTAATGAAACATATGATATAATTAAGGTATAGTTCGAAACCAAGGAAAAATTTTATCTGGATTTCGAAAAATTTCTATTAATTTTTTTTTCCAATTCAAACATATAAATATGTAAATTTTCCACCGTGTACGTCTTTTGGTATATCGTTATTTTTTGTAGGGAAATTATCGGGGGTAAGGGGATGAGCAGGTGTGTCGGGTGTTTTGGGAGAAATACTTCCCGAAGTGTCTCTTTTTTTTATTCTTTGACGTGGAACATGTATTCTGAAGCCTTTCAGCAACAAGCACAGCAGCAATTTTTTTTTAAAAAATTAAAAAAAATATTTTAGTTTACTTCCATCCAAAGCTTATATGTTAAAGAATTAAAAGAAGTTTAAAATTAAAAAAATCGGAGAGAACAAACAGTTTAAAAATGAAATTTTAATTTGAAAACTAAACATCGCACACAAAAATACAAACGGTGTGACAAAATGAATATACCCCCATCCTATGGTGGAGGGTATAATAATACAAAGAGTTTTCAGAGAATTATGTTAATATTTGTATACCCTCCACCATAGGATGGGGGGTATATTCATTTTGTCACTCCGTTTGTAACAGCTCTAAATATTGATTTGAGACCCCATAAAGTATATATATTCTTAATCGTCGTAAAATTCTAAGACGATTTAGCCATGTTCGTCTGTCCGTCCGGCCGTCTGTGGTAATCACGCTACAGTCCGCAATAATAGAGCTAGGTTGATCAAATTTGGTATACATATTTCTTATAGTTGCAGGTTGTTTGGGATGGCAAATGGGCCATATCGGTCAATGTTTTGATATAGCCCCCATATATAGCATCTAACTTGCTGTGATTCCTACTGTTCTCATCTACTATATGTTTCCTACTGTTCTCATCTACTATATTTTTTTGTTTTTGGTGTTATTTTCTATCCATGGTGGAGGGTATATAAGATTCGGCATGGCCGAACGTAACGCTTTCACTTGTTTATTATGTCTTTGACAATTATGTATGAATTAAATGTCGACCAAATGCGGGCTACGGCTTCGGTGACATAGACATAATTGAGGTTTAATGTCGTTAATGTGCCGAATTATCTCATCCTTTAGTTCTTGGGTTGTTCTTGGCTTACACGATGTACACGTTTTCTTTTAAATATCGTGGCACCATACTGTTGGAATCCATATCGTCCAGGTCTATACCACCCTTTATAACATCGTTCCGATTTGACTTCTAAACACCTCAAATTTCAACTGATCGGGTTGAAGATTATTTTTTCGGGTATAGTCATACCCAGAACCCTGCACACGAATAACGGTCGTCATAGGAACATGTGTGATATAGCTCCCCAACAAAGGCCCCTCTACAATTCTTTTTACTTTTCAAGCGGGCTATTGTGGTACAATTATTTTCAGCCTGTGTAAATAAAATAAGCATAAACTTGCAAAAAGAAAATGTTAGAAATAACACTTTAAATCATTTATTTTCTACTTTATGTGGAAGTTTAGATCCACAAAAGCGCATACACACTTAGACTTTAAGGTAGATGCCAAAAAATAACTTTATTAATATTTTTGTGTCGAAATAATTTAAGGGTATTCATTAAAAATCAAGCTTTCATATCAGGAGTACAGGCAAGTATAGGCAAGTACATTGTGTCATCTACTCGCAATGTGCTTGTCCATTCACATTTGTCTACATCTAATATTTACAAAAGGATTTTGTCCTGACTAAGAAAAGCTTTCAGATAAAAGCTTTTTGTTGACAATACACTTGACATAGCGTAAAAGGATACTAAACATTCGGGACAGAAAAAGACGTCATTTACATAAAAACAAATCCGACTTATTCGGACGGGCAGAAAAAAATTAATAATACTTAATAAAATTTTTTAACCAAAAATTATGTTCATTCTGTGAAATAAATTACTCGTTGTACATGTGTTCGTACGGACGTACGAATGTTTTACAATTAGTCCTTCACAAACAAAGAATATTTTTGCAAGTTGACGCTGTACAAAATCAATAAATGTTTCTCTTCATTGACAACAAGCTCCCAGTTTGATGTGAAAAGTATATAAAAACTAAAAGTTTCGAAAAAAACTGTAGAATGAAATAGTTAACGGTGATATATTTTTCAATGAACAAATTAACTAAATTTGGAATCATTTAAAATGGAATACTTTGGAGCACACATACAGTGAGAGTGTGTGTGTCGCAATTAGGAAGTCAGAAAAGGAGAGTATATGCACGCCGGTGGAGTCATTTAATGTGAAAAAATTTATTGTAGTTTACAAACAATCAGATAATTTTAAAGGTAAGAGAACCAAAATCGACCCCATAAATTCATCCCTAAGTTCATATGTTTGTATGAGTGGATATATGTACATATATACGCGTGTTTTCTGTACATTTAAGGGTATGTTCTTGTGTGATTAGGTTTGTATGTGTGTGACCCATATAGCAAATGTTCCGAGTATTAATTTTTTTCTGAAATACCAAAAAATGCGAGCACACATACTGACACACATATGTATCTACAATGTACATTATACATACATACGAATTTACGCATAAAAGAGTACGTACAAGTATTTAGACCGTTACTGCAAGATATGGTAGACCTGTTGAAGAACTGAGCAATACGTCAAAGAGTTTATTAACTTTGCAGTAATTAATTTCGTTATATTTTCAATATTTTACATATTTCATCATTCATCTAGGCGTGGCGACCTTTTGCATTCGGCTTTCTTGCCATCGAAAATGTAGGTCAGGCAATTTTCGCGTTATCATTACACCATATACGATTAATTTGTATGTAGAGATAATCTGTTTTAAGCGATGTTTGTTCCCGATACAGTTTCTCGCTTGCATTTCTGCTTTAATCGAATACGATGTTGCCAGTAGAAATTTTACATTTTACTCCACTCATTTTTGGAGAGTTCTACCACAGGATGGGGGTGTATTTATTTTGTCACCCCGTTCGTAATACCTCCAAATATTGATCTGAGACCCCATAAAGTATATAAATTATATTATGTATATGTATATTGTTAATTGTTGTAAAATTCTAAGTCGATTTAGCCATGTCTGTGTTTCCGTCCGTCTGTTGTAATCACGTTACAACAATTAAGCTAGATGTCTGAAATTTGGTATAGATACTTAGTATAATGGTCCATTTTTGATATACCCCACATTTATAGCATATCCTCGATTTCTTAACGTCATAGAACTACAAATGTCAACTGGTCGGGTTGAAAATTTGTAACTGGGGTTTATTTGTAACCGGAATCATTCACACGAACAACGGTAGTCATTGGTCCGTTTTTTGATAGAGCCCCCATACAAAGTTCCCTCGAGATTTGAATTCGTAACGCCACAAAAACCTCAAATATCATCGAATTGGGCTGAAATTTGGTATAATGAGTTTATTTGTACCTGAAACCAAACTGTACTTAAATTTTGGTTTAATCTTAACGGCATCTAATTTTTCTAAAATATTGCGGTGTTCATTCTATTCTATTATTTTAATATCTGCCAATTTAATAATGATTTGAAGTAAAACAAGACTTCGACAGCGTTTATAAGCCAAATTAAGTGGAACATGTATATATTCTTATTGGAGGGCTACACGTAAATCGTAACACATTTTTTTCAATGTTGGGATGAATCGTAAAGAAATTATATCTTCTATTGAGGATATAAGCTAAATCGAAGGTACAGACATTAGGCCGGGTCGATTTGTGGGGAGGCAAAAAAAGTCGCCATTGCTCAGTGAAAATCGTATTCTAGGGATCAAAATAAGAAACTTTGCCGAAGGAACCATACCTCTAAAACGAATTCTGATGTCCCGGAATTTGGGTCAAACTTTTGGGTAGGGGCAAATTTTGAAAAATCCCACTTTGACCCATTTAGAGTGCTCCAATCCAGTCCAAATGTATGACCGACCCCCACTAACTTTGGAGGCCCGACCCACCCATGTCAGTGGCACACCCCCTGGGGGTTCCATACATTTGGACTCGATTGGAGCACTCTAAATGGGTCAAAGTGGGATTTTTTCCGGGACATCAGAATTCGTTTTAGAGGTATGGTTCCTTCGGCAAAGTTTCTTATTTTTATCCCTAGAATACGATTTTCACTGAGCAATGGGCGATTTTTAAATCGACCCGCCCTAACAGACATATATATGAAGTACCAAGTATGCCTAATTTCAGAATGATCAAAGGCAAAATATAAATTCGGATTTAAAACAGTTCATCCACATTCAAATATCACATACATTTCATACATACCAAATTTCAGAATGAGAGATGGCAAAATATAGAATCTGCAGTTGGAAAAATCAAATAGGATACTACTAGGGTTGCCAGACGGTCGGGATTCGTCGGGATTTTCCCGACTTTTCGCATATTTACAGAGTCCCGATGATTGAAGTTATTTAGGGGGGAAATCCCGACTTTTTTTTCCATTTACCCTCTACACTATGGAAAATAACAGCGCAGTAAAAAAATAATAAAGAAAGTACAAGAAAATGCTATTTTCATATGTACTTGTTATGTACATTTGTAATTTTTCCGTCACTAATCTTTAATCTTTCAAGAAATGTAAATTTTGAACGAATTCAGCAACTTATCTAAAAGAATAGCTATTAACGTGGGCGAATTTGGTAGAAATTTCAAAAGTTATACAAATTTTAGATGCAGTGTCCTATGACATGTTGTGCATCGACTACTGCAATCTTCGAGCTATTTGTAAAGAATTGCCAAGGATATTTATACCCTTGTTTCATGGCAGATGTTTCTCAGACATAGAAATGCTACAGCTAGACCCACCTTAAAGTATACCGATCGACTAAGAAACAGATTTAGTTATATATAGCTCATTAGTTATAAAAAATGGTAGATTTTTTTATCCAGAGAACAACTTTGCTCAATTTGACGAAAATCGGTACAGATTTAGATTTATATCCCATATATATGTTTCGTCCTAATTGGCCTTTAAGCCCTATAGAAGCTACTTCTGAGTATTCCAAGCCATCATTAGTTGTCCATCCTCTATGTACTTTATATTGATTATATATTATTATTTTTACGAACATTAAACATTTCTAAAAATTTAAATTTGAATTACTGAAACATTTAAAACAATTTATGTATTTTATGAATACTTAATGCAAATAAATATTTGTTTCGGAAATAACAGTCACATTGGGATGCAAACAAATATTTGTTTAGAATAACATCTTCCCAAATACGCAATTTTTGTGTGTACCAAATATTATACGTTTAGAGTGTACCATATACAGGGTTGCCCATATTCGACGGACCCATCTGGCAACGCCATAACTTTTGACAGATATGTCAATGTCTTAATGACATACCGCGTTTGAAGCGTCAGTCCAAGCAGATTTTTACCATGGAACAATACACGCCACGCGAGCGCTCTGAAATAGTTGAAATTTACATTCAACAGAAGAAGTCAAACTCAACGTGCTTTTAAAATATTAAAAAATGTGAGAAGTGCGCCTTCTAAGAACACCATTAAGCGTTTATACGAAAAATTTTCGACTGGTGAGGCTCTTTCTAATCCGAAGAGGCCAAATAAAAGTCGACCAAGGCGATCGGCCGAGAATGTCGCTGCCGTACTAGCCAGTGTTGAGAGGTCCCCAAGAACATCCCAAAAACGCCGTTCTCAGCAGTTGGGCATGGCTCGGTCCACTTTACAACGGATTATTCGCGTTGATTTGCATTTGTTCCCGTACAAAATTCAATTGACGCAAAGATTGTTGCCTGCGGACAAGCCTCGTCGATTGGAATGGGCCCAACGAGTTTTTAAAAAAACATGGGTCCGTCGAATATGGGCAACCCTGTACTAAAGAAGCGATTTTTTTCAGCGTGTATAGCTTACATCCAACTGTTTTAAAGTAAAAGCGAATTTCGTGAAGAATAACACAAAGAAAGTATTTGTGGCAAACATAATATTGACCTATAGTGTATATAAGTTATTTTGAATTTTCTTATGTTAGACTTTTATTGAAACTGTAATGAGCTTTTTTTTAAATGCCAAAACCAATAAAATATTATCTATTTATCTGTCCCGACAAATCCCGCTTTTAAGTCTCGGTTATCCGGACTTTTCGAATACGGTGTCTGGCAACCCTAGATACTACATATATGGGTACTTCTTTCTGAAGTATCACAGGTCAAAAATTAGATCTTTCTCAAATTCTCAGAATGTGGGGGTATTTATCCACAATATTGAACAAATTAAATGAAAATTGGAGGCGAGGTCAGAAATATGAATTTTTTCCTGTGTAATGGTTTTTCGAAGTTAATTTTAATGCTACAAAGCATAAGAAATTTAAAATATTGTTTCTTAAAGGATTTTCCGTCCACATTTCATCGTAAACAATTTATTTCGGTCTTTTTCGCGGAAATAAAAATATAAATTGCGATATCTCACAATCGATCTAATTTTATGTCCTTAAATTTTTCATAAATAATGGTCCATATTTACTCTACCGATGGTGTAAATTTGGGAGTGGGGACGACTTTGGTTCAGAAGTTACATTATAATAACTGAAATTCTTCTCCAAATTACCAATAAAAAATATTTGTATGTGTTTTCAACTATATTTTGTTTGACCAAAGTCGTCCCCACTCCAAAATTTACACCATCGGTAGAGTACATATGACAATTTTTTATAAACAATTTAAGGGAAAATTGTACCAATTACGGTGTACCTGTTCTATAGTATTATGACTTTTTCTAAAACCAAATTGATGGTGAGAAATTATATGAGGTGTGATTTTCTTCATGAGAATGGACTCAAATATTTTTGAAAGTATCGATAGTAAGCTTATAGGGCGATAGGATTTGACTTGAGTTGGATCTTTGCCTGGTTTCGGTATCATCACGATTTCAGACATCTTCCAAGATAGGGGGAAGTAACCTACACGGAGAATTGCATTGAATAAAAATAACACAATTTTCAAGGCTGAAAAGGGAAGTTCTTTAATCATTTTCGCTGTTATACCATTTCCTCCGGGCGATTTCTTTAATTTTAGTTCTTTGACAGATTTTTCAACATCCTTTATTCTAAGCTTGATTGGGCCAGGAATTATATCATCTATCACGGGCGGATAGATTGGGCGTAGGGTTATATCGTCTATCACGGGCGGATAGATTGGGCGAGAAGTTATGTCATCTATCACGGGCTGATAGATTGGGAGAGGAATTGAGTCATTTATCCCGGGCGGATAGATTGTGTGAGAAATTGTATCATCTATCACGAGCGGATAGATTGGGCGAGGAATTGTGTCGTTTATCACGGAGAGAGATTGCACCAGAGATTGCAAATATATTTTTAGATCACTTTCCTCGGCAGATTTTAGGGCTGATTTCAATCTCTTCTGGCAATTTTTTAGTTTTTTTCTCAGTGCTGGGGAGCGATATTGTTGCCACTCTCTTCTTACGCTTCTTTTTTCATTGATTAACGCTTGGATGCCTGTTGGGTTATTGGAGTTAAGCTCGATTGGGCTGCTTTTTCGAGTAGCCACTTTAATAGCACTGTTTACAACGTCTGTGAATAGGTTTACCGCGGCTTCAATTTCATCCGTTGTACGTAACGATACACCATCGGTTAGGTGTGAGCTAACGTATTTTTTATATTTTAGCCAGTTGGTATACTTATTGGGCAAACTGTCACACCCATTTTCATGATTGTTGTAAAGCAGTGTCAAAATGGTAGGCGAATGATCCGATGATAGATCAAGTGATGGACATAGAGATAATTGTTCACGCCTTATATTTTTTATTATAGCGAAATCAATAAGGTCAGGCGTTTTGTTCAGATCTGAGGGCCAATATGTTGGGTGACCGCTCGAAGCTACATCTAGTTTAGCAGATGTTATGGCTTTAAGTAGTTGTCTACCTTTTGGAGTAGTGAGGCGAGAGCCCCAAAATGTGTGCTTGGCATAGGATAATGTTTGATTTTATTTTGAACAATAAGAGCTGTACCACCACAGTAGAGTGATCAAAACCGGTTTAAAATAAACCGGCCCATCGGTTTTTTGCTTCCACCGTCCCCGGTTTTTCTCAAAATCATGAATTTCGAACAACCGGTGCAACCGGTTATTTTCGTTTGTTTCCACCGGTTTTCCGGTTTTTTTATTATCACTAAAATATTAAAAATTATTTACAACTTTATATACAAAATATCACATATTAAGATAATGATATGAAAGATCTCCTTATATGGCTTAAAAAGACTCGGCAACTTTGCTAGAATCCGAAGCCATTCACCAATTTCTATACAAATTACAAAAATTTAAAGAAAATATATGATTCATACGCGCAGAAGTTATGTGAAAAGTAAACGCATTCTCCCACTTCCAAACCGAAACAAAAACAAGTAAGAAAATTTCATTTGGGTAAACCGACTAGTGTATACTCTTATATATTTATATATATATACTTGTATATACCCACCTGCACTAAAGTGTGTATATAAAATATATATGTATAAAGATTTAATACCTCTATTAAATATTCTATTTAATATCCCGAAATATTAATATTTTCTTGACTGAACTACATAAGGGGACTTTCATTGTCAAGTGAGTTAATTTTTAAAAGGGATGTCTTCTGTTGGGATGAAAATTGCACCAAGTAGCCCTATCAGATAGTAGTTATGAGACACAATTCCAACGAGATCCGTTAAGGACTTTCCGAGTTGGAGGGTGTCAAATATTGACATTTTTGTCAAACGGTTGTTTTTCCCATCTGAAATGCTAAAATGTTTGGTTGAACGTTAATTTTTTTCAGAGGTTTATATTTATTTTGATAGATCAACAGGTCCCATCCCATTAATAGGTCACAAAGCTTTTAAAGGAAATTATCGAAGCTTTCTTTTGAGCAAAAAAATGAAAAATGAAAACACAGATTTTTACCAAAATTTCAAAAAGTTTAATTTTGCAAAAAAAAAATAAAGAAAATATTTTTGCTAATTTTTTTAAAAGGTTGAAGAAAAGACTATCGATAACACTTTTGGAAAATGTTTCTAAATACAATAGCTTATTAGTTATAAGTATGAGGCAAAAGGACCGTTTGACTCAAATGACAATATTCATCACAATCCAACTCATAACTACTATCCAACAGGACTAAATTTGGTGCAAGATTCCTGATCAGAAGACATCGCTTTTAAAAATTTAATATTAAAAAATCGCCTTTTTTTGGTTTTAAAAAGGAAAATGTTTTTCAAACTGCAATTTTCATACTGTTTTGTTATGCAGAAAAAAACCGGTTCTACCGGTTTCCCCGGTTTTCTTCGAAGAAAAAACCGTCCACCGGTTTTTTTATAACTTATATAAACCATCCACCGGTTTTTTATTTTTTCAAAAAAACCGGTTTTTTGATCACTCTACACCACAGGCTCTCCCGCTAGGATATTTAGTATCGTATGTGGAATAACCACGTATCCTAAAACAATTTCTTGTTGAAAAATGTGTCTCAGAGACTAATAAAATATCTATACAGTGGTTTCGGAGAAAATTTTCTACCTCATTTCTGTGTTGGCTCAGGCCGTTTGCATTCCAATAACAAATTCTCATTGGATTTATTTTTGATTTAACACGAGTTGCATAAGCATACTTTGATTTCTCATCATTTCTTGCATCATGCTTTGCATATTCAACATGAATGCATTCATAGTTTCTATTAATTTTTCTATTGAGTTTTCGAGGGGAAATTGAGGGGGTAACGAAATACCATTTCTTGTCATACGGGCGTATGACATATTTGGAAGAATTGTATTCTTTGGGATTCGGTTTACGTTTGGGTTGCTAGAACTAGAATTTTCCGTAGGAGATACAGTTCTTAAGCCTGGGAAAGGCGATGGAATATAGCTTGCATATGTTGGAGTTTTATTAACATTGTTTGATTTTTTCATGTGCTTATAGACAGGGCAACCCCTGTAGTTTGCTGTATGTTTCTCACCGCAGTTACTACATTTTTTTACGCCGGTATCTGTTCTAGGATGGGGACAGTCAACGGACTTGTGCACATCGCCACATCTGACACAAACGGCCGGTAATTTACAGTATGCCTTGGTGTGTCCAAATTCTTGACAATTTGTACATTGGGGAGGATCGGCTCGTTTTAAAGGTTCGAATTCTACGGTTGCACAAATATCTTAGGTCATAAATAGGATGAGGTGCGCCTTTTTTCTTTATTCTTGAAGAATCAAATGTTAGTTCAACCTTAAACATGGGCTGAGGAATTTTCTTTTTATTTATAATGTTTATTATGGATTTAACTTCGTAATCCTCTTTAGCAAGTTCATCGATTATTTCAGCTGTTGAAACTGTACTATCAATACCCTTAATTACTACCACAAGACCTTTTGAACTCTTAAGCTGGTAAGTGTAGTAATTCTTTTTCTCGAGATCGAGCAACCCAACCACCTTTCTATAAGACACTTCGGTGTATGTCTGAATTTTTGTTTCGTATACATTGCCTCTACGAAGTGAAGCAACATAGAAGTTTTCTTTGCCTAGTAGCTGGGACAGCTTATTTACCAACGCGTTAGTTGTTTGTTCCCGCAAGAAAAGGAGGTGGTTTGGGTTCTCTCAGAGCTGAGGAGGTCAAATCTGTTCGAACTTACCGCATTCATTCCTTTGGAAACTTTGGGATCTGGTACCTTATGAGGAGACCTTGCACTTGCCTTTCATTTTGTCACTAAAATATATCTATCTATACCAGTTTGTACTTTCTCATCTTTGCCCGTTGTACTGTTTGGATTTGTACCTTTGGGGATTGTTCCTGTTGCTGTGGCAGCACTATTTCCATTCGGATTATCTACTGAACTTGAAAGCATACTTTTAGGCACTATGTTATTTTGCATTGTATTTTTTAGCATTTCTGTTTGATTTGTTTCACTACTTGACTGCGGTGAGAAAGAGCGCGCATTGTTTGGGGTTTTGGCTGTCAAAAAGAGGCTGTCATCTCTTCTAGGCGTTGTTGTTGCGTACTTTCTGTATTTGTCACAGAAATGTACGCATTTCTCCCATTAAGACTTAACCGCCTCTCAACGGAGGGAGTGAGAGACATGCACGAATATTTGTTTTTGTAAATTTCCTTTGTTTATTTTTGAACAACCAACATAGTAAGCACTATGATTTTTAACTTGATTATTTTTCTTGCAAAAAGTTACACTTTAGCAATAAACTTTAACACAGAATTATAACCAAATCACTTGTTAATAGCGTCCAACTCGCTTTATTTGCTTTAGCAGGGTTAATCCCAAAGAAAATAATTGTTTAATAGAATTATTGTGAGAGCCACTATAAACACGTCTGTACGCAACTATGTTGCCAGATGCCAGCATTAAAATTGACTTAAAACCATTACTGGGGAACATTTTCTGAGAATATAAGAAAAATCTAATTTTTAACCTTTGCCACTTGAGAAAAAATATAGCCGTATATGGCAGCTATATGTAAATCTGAACCGATTTTTATAATTTTCAATATGTTTTGGACACAAAAACCATGTATGCCAAAATTATTAGCAATCGTAAAAGAATTCCAATCTGTGTCTATCAATTTCATATCCTTTTGGTTGTTGCAGCCTTATATAAGCTTCCCTAAAGAAATATAAGAGTGGAAAGAAAAGTAAATAGGAAGTATGGGCAAAAATTATGAAGTACTGTCTAAAAATACGCATTAACTCGCAAAAGGATGCAGATCCGATGTTGACATCTTCATAGGAGAGTAGAGGGGATGGCTCTGAACAGCCTCATTAGACGTTTTAACTTTCAAAAATCTTGGAAATAATATTATTTTGACAGAAATAAATGTATGGACAGTATTTAGGAATGCTGTGATATAATCGCGTAATAATTCAATACCCTCACGTATTTATATACATATTCGTTCCCTGTACTTATATATTTACTCAAATTTTCAATTTCGAAATTTTAATATGAATGCTCAGTGGTCATGAGCATTCCATTGGATCACGATGTACCGATCATAACCCAAAATAATAAATGCAATTAATATTTAGGGGTATGTATAGATATTTTATGGTGATTTCGTTTGTGCAAAAAAATGTAACATTTTTTCTACATTTTAAACTGAAACCGCATTTTTAAATTCGTTTGTAAAAATGGTGCTGCCGTATAAACGGGTTTTTATTTCGTTTGTAAAATTATTACACTCCGCAAATGCGAAAATATCGCATTTTCCACACTCAGCCCAGTCCACGGTGTGGTGTGTTGCACCGTCAAAAAGCAGACTTCAGAACCAAACATAAATGAAAGCGTACATTCTCAATGCACTACCAAATGGCTGCGCAATAATGTAGATATGGGTTGTACTCACCGCACGATTGTGCGAGTGCAAAATGCGAAAATAGTCGAGATTCACACAAGGCAATTTTTTCCAAGCTAGTGCCAAGGTTTGTAGGAGAAAGAGGCAGGCGGAAGGAGCTCTCTGCCTCTTTCTCCAACAAACTTTGACACTTGCTTAAAATGTCGCAACATGATGTGGTGACATTATTTTTCAGGAACGAAATCACCATTAGATTTTTGCTTCAGGAATAGTTTTGATGAATGACGCGTGCTGTTGCCGGTTTAACCGCAAACCGAAATAAAATCATAAATATTCTGTGATCAGTCTATTTGTATGTCTATCAGATTCCAGACTGTCCATATCGAGAAGCAATAATGTGTGAACGTGCCCTGATCACCTCCTCATTTGTTCATATATATTTTTAGCTTATAAAATACAGTAACATGTCAGAAAGGATGAAAACTTCCTGACCACAACTGTTCTGAACACTGGTAAAATTTCCTTAATCTGAGCTCCGTATTATCCCATCCATTTTCTTAGCTATATGTACAAGTTATATGTAAACTTTCTGCTAAATATCTCTCC
Organism: Eudasyphora cyanicolor; assembly: GCA_963930755.1. Classification (NCBI taxonomy): domain Eukaryota; kingdom Metazoa; phylum Arthropoda; class Insecta; order Diptera; family Muscidae; genus Eudasyphora; species Eudasyphora cyanicolor. Next base: position 102,974,206 of record OZ005737.1, read on the forward strand.
TAGGTTCTCTTAGTGGTCAACAAATTTATAATACATATTACGGATAACTTTGAACATTTTAAGATTTAAAACAATATTTTAGTTGTACAAAGATAAACCGGCCAACACACTATCGTAATATTTGAAGTTGGACCTTGTTCGAATATTGTATTGCTATTACTTATTGCTATGTTCGATTTGTAAATCTATAGTGGGATTCGTTTCTCTATTTGTTGTCTATGTACAATTTTTATCGGAACCGACATTAACTATTTTGAACATGGAATTTAAATAGAAATTGTATAAAATAATTATTATACAATTGGTTTTACATATTATATAGTTTGTATGCTCATTAAAAAAATGCTATACAAAAAAATATATGTGTTTCAAATTATTATCAATTTAAATTGAATTTAATTTAATCACTTAAAAGTATGCACTGGTATTAAAGACATAAGCTGTTAACTTTTGATGCATGCTATTCCATATGTGTGGGAGGTACTAAAAGGGGCATGCCAATTTTTCACTAGACTGTAGTAGGTACTATAAAAGCATTACACTGTACAAACTTCCAAGTATGTATTTGTATGCCCCGGTATTAATGTTATAAGCAGTTAACAAATAGTACAAGAAATTTATATTAAACAATTGTCGATGGGCCATTTTTCTCGTTTCAAGAGGCCCCGCATGTTGGAATGTAATCGAAAACTTAAACAATCTGAGCGATATATGTATACAAACCATTAATGTATAATTTCTAAAATATGTGGATGGTTCGATATATAAATTATACCTGAATAAAAACTTCAAGGTGCATTCCGCCCTTTACGTCGGTAAATTGCACTCTCAAAGCCCATAACTTGTGCATGCTTTAATTCTTGTATCAACATTATGTCCATAAAATCTCACAATTATGCTCCAATAATGTTTGTTTCATTAAAAAAATGTGTAATTCGTTTCATATAAAATTATTCGAATGCTTCCACATATTTTAAAAATTTATTATTAGTTTAAAATTAAACCTAAAATTAAATGACTTGGGAAATGTTATGTGTTCTTCTGAGACATAAATATAATATAAAATTTGCACAGAACATAAAAAAACTTGTTTGTGGCAGAAAAAACATAAAAGTGCTATTTTTCATTTGAAAAAACTTGAAACATAAGTTTAAACTAATCATCTAGTAACGCTGTTGCGGATCGACACGTTTGTCTCTCTGCTGTCAGGAGCACAAAAATAGGCAACAACGATTGCCTGACCATTTTTTCCTGTGACATAGACTTTTTGAAATATATAGCCACAAATTTCACAATGAGGTTAGTAAATTCAGACACAATTTTAGTATATAAGACTTCGAATAGATATTTCATGTCTAAGAACAAAATAAAGGAGACACTTCTAGAAATATGTGTCTCCAAACACCCGGCGTTCCCTTTAGAAATCGATGAATTTCTTGGATAATGTTTTCGACAAAAGATTCCTTGTAAAAAATCACTATAGGTCCCCACAATGCACTTTAACGGCAACCCAGTGGTTTTCAAATATATCGTAGTTATCCACAAAGTTTGCTTGGCAAACGCAGGGTTAGAAAATTCAGCCATTGGATTTAGCGGGCCGAAATTATGCGGAGTTAGTTGTTTTCAACGGAGGATAAATTTTTAAAGTGCATTTGGCACACACAGTGATATTCTTTGTCGAACTTTTAATAGAAATGTTTGTGGTATATATTATGAATCCAATTTTTTATAAATTATTTCATTACAAATATGTAATAAAATCATCCTATATAAATGCACCCAGGAAAATAATTGCTTGGAATTCGATGTAACAATAAAAATAGTACTAACAACAAAAAGTATGTTGCCTACACCGTGTGTCGGTTGTATTTATATATAAATAGTTGAAACAACAATAATAACATGGCTACGAACAAATGAATATGCTTGCAACTAAATCGACGTTTGTATCAATTGAATTAAGATTGTTTTTTTCATTGACACTCGAATTTGTGTCAAATATTTCCACATCTCATAATAGTGATGAATTTGTAATAAGGGATTTTTAATTTTGCTATGAATTGTTTGGTTTTTTGTTCAATAAATAAAATAAAAATTAATGAAAACTGTTTTTAATTAATTGTCGGTAGTTTATGTCTGACAAATTGTCAGAACAACCTTTTGGATTGGGCAACATACAACAGATAATTTTATCCACCATTTTCGTAGTTGGCGCAACCAAATATGTTTGTTGTCAACATGGAAGCAGAAGTATACCACAACCAAAATGTTGGTTGTCCTGATGGAATCGCATGATAGTAGACACTACCACAGTTCGGTTGAGGCAACCAAACTGTATTCTGTGTGCGAATTTCTATATTAAAAGGAATACTTAATGAAATGTACTCAAATGGATTTATGATGTTATCATTTTATTTTTTACGAGAAGTTTTAATTTTTTATTGTAATATTCTTTATATAGGTTAGGTTGATAAGAGGAGGCAGCTTAACTCTGTACGATCATCATAGTCCTTAATTGTTTTCCAGTCTACGCCCCTAAGTTGAGTCAAGTCTGGTAGAGTATCATTTTCTAAGAAACGGGATCTATTGTTCGTGTGTTTTGCATTCTCTAGGGTTGTCGTTTGTAAATCCCTGGCTCTAGATGTCATTTGCTTTCTCGTTTCCCCTTACTCCGTAATGACCAGGCACCCATATGATGCATATAGTGCCGTGTTCGGAGTAAGCGTTAATCGCCATTTAACAATCTATAACTGTCCTCGACTTCACCGTTCTAGACGTTATTGCCTTGATAGCCATTGTGAAAATATTCACATTTGTTGGTGTTGTGTTAATTGCTCGAACTTCCGCCTGCAAGACTGTGTTATGGTCTGGCAGGCGGAATAAGAGTTCGGTTTCCGGTAGCCCTAGCTACCTTTTGATGATATGACTTGTGATCGCTTTCGATCCATTCGCCCATCTCCTTAAGTCTCGTTGCCGTGAGCTTCATATGTAATCTGTATTTCTATTGGTTGGATATTTAAGATCGTCTCCAATGCCCTGCTAGATGTGGTCTTACGCCGAGACAACACATTCGTTGGACCCTTTGTAGTATTATGTTCCACTTCTTATTCATTGATGTCCACCACACTATTGATGCGTAAGTTAGAATAGGTCTGATTACGCCAGTGTGTCATCCTTGGATTAATGCCCCATTTTGAGCCTATGGCTCTTCTACATAGTGCCCAGCACATGTGAGCTTTGTTTGCTCGTTCTTTTATTGTTTTGTTTAGGAAAGTGGATCATTGTTTTTTTTAGGAAAGTGAATTGGGGGCCGTCGTCGGTGTTGAGGGCGTGCTCCACAATTTTATTATTTACCAAGTCTTCAACGTTGTTGTGTTGGTCAGTGGGACCGACTATATAATACCATACATCTCCCTAACAATGCTATAAGGGTCATTGCGATAATAATTTGGAATACTTTTAAAACAGGTAGGAAGATCTATATGCTGCTATATCTAAATCTGGACCGATTATCGCTAAATTAAGCAATATTCGTTCCTAAATTGAGAAACATCAGCCAAATTTTGTAATGATCGGAAGTAAAGTACAACTTCTATGTATAGCGCTTTGATACCAAATCAGGAGGAACATATATATGGAGGTTATAGCGCTTTCATGAAAAATCGGGGGCAACATATATATGGGGCCTATATCTAAATCTGAACCGATTTTCCTCAAATTCACGAGACTGCTATCTGTAAATTTTTGTACAAATCGGTTCAAAATAGTGCATATCGTCGCTTGGATGACCAACTGCAGTAACTGACATTTTCAAAATTGTTCAGGAGAGCAGTTTTTCTGTTTTTGAGACAATGTTCCTTCTTCCCCACAGCGTAATATTTATTATATTTCCAATTTGCTTTTCATTGTGTACTTAACTCCATCTTTTACAATATTATTAACAAAAAAATAAAAAAAATTAATTATAATGCATGTTTTTCATAAACAATGCAGTTACGTCACTTTGTGGGAAAAAAAATTATACTTAATGTCAGTTACGACTGATCACCGCCCAGCCCAAACGGCTAAAGCTAGAGTCATGAAATTTGGTAGGATGGTAGTCCTTGCTATATAGACGTGCAATATAAAAGGGTTTTTCGAAATTTAGGGCGCACAATGGGTCAAAAAAGAAAAAAAAATATGGTATCACAGCCAAATCCAAACGGCTGGAGCTAGAATTGCAACATTTCGTGTGAGGGTAGGGTCTAGGGCGAAGATTCGGTATGAATCACAATTTTTCGAAATTAAAAAATTTTCGCGCACATTGGGACAAAAAGGGATAAATATGGCACCAAAGCCAAGTCCAAATGGGAAGAGCTTGAATCGTTTAATTTGGCTTGGGGGTAGCCATTGGAACGTAGACGACACAAGGAGTTTTTTAGGCAAAAATGATAAATATTATGCAGTGGGACAAAACAATGTTGGATATGGTACAGTGGGGGGAAATTTAAATTTGTGCAGTGGGTCAAAAATGTGTTAAATATGGCACAGTGGGGCAAAAAGGTTTAAATATAGTACAGTTGGGAAAAATTTTAAATTTGTGCAGTGGGACAAAAATGTGTAAAATATGGCACAGTGGGACAAAAATGTGTTTAATATTGTGGGGCAACATGGTTTAAACATGGTCAAGATTAAGGTTACGTATGGTACAGTGATGGAAAACATAAATATTGTGCAATTGGAAAAAAACGGTGTTTAATATGGTACAGTGGGGCAAAAAGTGCTAAATATGGTACAGTGTGGGAAAAAAATTAAATTTGTGCAGTGGGTCAAAAATGTGTTAAATATGGCACAGTGGGGCAAAACGGGTTAAATATGGTACCGTAGTGCAAAAATGGTAAAATATGGTACGATATGGCAAAAAGGGTTAAATATGGTAGAGTAGGGCTAAGGGTCACAATCTTCCACAATTCCACATATAGAATTAGTTTCTCCATCGCAATCATCTTGAGAAAAATAACCCAAGTTGCGACGTCTCTTTTGGCATCTCCCAAACAAATGGATCATTTTACAGAAAAAGTTAACGGCTGATGACTTTGATTCCAGTTCATATAAATACTTGACATTTTATTAAGTGTAATACTTTTATAGTTCCCATGGTATATTAAAAAATATGCGTTATTGTTATTACATAGTAGAGAGACGGAAAGTCATCTCTCAATCGAAAATACATCACGTTTTCATTATATATTTATAATCGGGATATAATTAATTACACTTTTATATTCATCCTAATAAATTATTATTTAATCATTAGAATACGGAATCTATATGTATATAAATTGATGTGTTTGTTGTTAAGTATGGACTCCAAAATAACTGGACCGATATTGATGAATCTTCCGATTATCCTAGCGGGTGACATAGGCTATATAAGTTATTGATTGAGGAGGCGTGACCCCGCCCAAATAAGCGAATTTGAAGTTATTTTCTTAGTGATTCCTATTGTTCCTACCTACTACGATTGGATTATTGAGATTCCTACTGTCGTTATCTGACGATTGGGACTGGACCGTGATCCCGTTTCGACCATAATCGGTCCAAAAATTAGCAACGAGTGGGCTGGGTCCACCAAGTACAACATTTCAGGAGAACGAATTATTAAGTGACATATTGCACTTACGTCTCTTGGTGAAAATAATTTTTTGCATTGTGTCAGTTACGTCTAAAATCATTTACCGTTTTTTGAGAAAACGGTAATATATATATGCACAAAATGTATACACACGTTGTACTTTGACTAGACAAATCGAATGGTGGCCTTAACTCAATTTCTGAAAAATGGTCAGTTACGTCGGTTGGTCATCCAAGCGACGATATATGTCAAATCGGAGGTACATATATATGGGAGCTATATGTAAACCTGAACCGATTTTAACCAAATTCAATAGGGATCGTCCTTGGGCCAAAAAAGATATGTGTAAAGTTTCGTTGGGATCGGACTATACTTGCGACCTGTACTTTGATTACATGAATACATTCAAAGACGGACGGACGGACACAGCTAAATCAATAAACCAGCGTTCGGAAAAAACATCAAAGTACAGTGCGTTAGCGTTCTGTACTGTACTTCATGGCGAACAGCACGCAAACACATTCCGTACAAGAAGTACAGAATACATTTCAGATGATCGGTGGGGACCTCTATATGGGGGCTATATCAAAACATGAACCGATGGGCCCCATTTTTTACGATTAGATTCAATATATGGTGTAAATTCTTAAATTTCAGCCAGATCAATTAAGAAATGTGTTCTCCAGAGCGTAAAGAATTGAAATCGGTGGGGACTTTTATACGGGGGCTATATCAAAACATGGACCGATGTTCCCCATTTTAACTAGGGACGATTAGATTCAATATATAGTGTAAATTCTTAAATTTCAGCCAAGTCAATTGAGAAATCTGTTCTCCAGAGCGTTAAGAAGTGAAATCTGTGGTCCATCAATACATGGACCGATGCGCCCTATTTTCAATAGGAGCCGTCTCTTGTTTAGTATATGATTCTGTACCAATTTTCATAAAAATCGCGTCATATTTGCGACCTGTGGTGTCCCGTATAAAAGAGAACAGAACGCTAAACGTAGCGTATTCTGTTTGCGTTCTCATAAAAAAACAACAACCACTACGAGGTAGCGTTTGAGTTCGAAGAACCGTACGTTATCATAGTGTTTGCGATCGTCATCTCAAAATCTTAATGTACGTTATTCTGTTTGCGTACACAATCACTAAAAAAGAAATAACGTTTGCGTTCTATGAACGAACCTTACGTATAGTGTACTGTTTTTTCCGAACACTGTAATAAACGATGGGTCTACTTCTTCTCGTTTTGGGTGTTATAAACAAATTCACAAAGTTATAATACCCTGTACCACAGTGTGGTACAGGGTATTATAACACACTGGTACCAAATTCAATTTTAGTGGCATAAATTCCAAAAATTAACTTAAGAAATTACAAGAAGTATATATATATATATATGAAAAGGCAACCCTATAGGGACCTAGGTAATATTTTTTTAAACTCAGTTGGCAACCCTGTTTGGCCTGCGATCAACTTTAGTAGTTCAATCACGTGTGTTTAAGCCCTTCTTCTTGAGAAAATATTGACAATATCTTTGCTACTAGAAATCAGCAAAAATAAAATAGTATTTAATTTGTGAAATATGGAAAATCACGCACGATATTTGTGTTTCGTGGAGTAAAAGTTATAGATGTACTCGCGTGTTCATGAAAGTTTAAAGGAAGGATTGTTAATTTAAATGTCCCTTATCATTTAGCACAGGTGCGCGTTGCGCGTTTTGTGCGCAAAATTATGATTTTTCAGTCAAACTTTTCTTTATCTGTGCTAAAATGTTACCTATTTGAGATGGTAATGGACTCAAAAATGATGCCGTTTCGAATTTGGTACTAAAAAAATATAAAAATTTTAACGAATACAAAATAGAATAGATAGAGATTCAAGTTCATAGTTTATATTTACTAAAGTTCGGAAGACATTTGAACAGGTTTAATAAAGCCAACTCTTTACAATAACTATCGAACACGAAACTTTACAATAACTATCGAACACGATGATTATGCGATAACGCTTTCTAATGTTGTGGGACGTTCCAGCTTTACCAGCAATGAAGAGGGAAATGACTAAAATGGAAATTAATAGCTAAACTCTCGCTGCGCCAAGAATATAACACTCGTTCATGCGGCAGCTATATCTGTGACAAAAGATGCCGATGTTTCGTTTGTTTTAAAAAATACTTTATCTTTAAACTTTAACACGTGGAAAAATATAATTGGCATCCCTGGTCAGCGATTGTCCTTAAAATATTAGCCCATAGTTCCCATAAATGTAACTGATTTTTACACATCGAGAGGTATTGTGTTAATAATTAATACCTCCCTTTGTTACAACCAAATTCCATTTTTATTTTATGATTGTCTCTTAGAAATTCAAATACTGGATAATAATGGAGCCGAAGAATCCATAGATCTATTATTGTTCTCACTTTTTTCGTACTCCACAACCACTCCTAAAAAACTGAGTGTGACGATATTTATGCATGTACGGATGTCGCAGGCCGTATATAGGGTTGATATTGTACTAATCGGAGGGAAATTTGTGTGTTGGCTCTATCCACATCTGAACCGATTTTCTTCAAATTAAATATAGTTGTTTCTTGCCACAAAAAACATATCCATGCCAAATTTCATGCAAATTGTACAATATTTGCAACCTGCACTTAGCATGCAAACATCGAGCTCGTGTGAGAGGTGGTGTTGCAAGATTTGTCCAAATTGTTGACCATTTGTTATGTATGTTATGAGTAAAAGGTGTGCAAATTTTTAAGGCTTTATAAAAATTCCTTAATATTTATTTGTATAATGTTAAAATAGTTCGTTATATGAAAAAGGACACATATGTTACTAGTTTGAGTAAAAAGCAACGAGTATATTTCTATGTACAAACTAGTAATTTTGGCAGCAGGGCACATGCATACATGCATATGAAACTTTACACACAAAATCTATACATTAAGGAATACTTTTTTTGGATTTCCTTTGTTGTTGTTGCTAAGAGATTTGCCAGTCTATTTAGGTCCACACTTTACTTTTATTTGTTTCAGTTATGTATTTTAATATCCTACACCATACTGTACTCTTTTGAATCCCTTCGATCCCCATTGAAATTGGTCAAAATCGGTTCAGATTTAAATATATCCCCATATATATGTTACACCCGATTTTACATGTAAGAGCTGTAGAAACAGTATTTTATATCAGATCCGTACGAAATCTGGCGGAGATAGTTCTCTTATTAACAGTTCTCTTATGAACGAACACTGCCAAATTCGGAGAAAATCGTTGAGATTTAGATATAGCCCCCATATATATGTTTCACCCGATTTGATATGTAAACACTGTAGAAACCGTATTTTATATCCGATCAGTACGAAAGTTGCCAGAGAGAGTTCTCTTATTACATGAATGAACACTGCCAAATTCGAGGAAAAGCGGTTCAGATTTAAACATAGTCCCAACATATATGTTGTTTCGCCGTGAGCGATGGTTTTATGGAAAATAAATAGAAATAAAACACGAGGTGTTAAGTTTTTTCATAAATTAAATAAATAAGCTTTATTGAAAGCAAAATTACCTTGTAAGGACAAGATGGTGGTTATGTTGTAAGAACAAGAGTACAAGAGTGTGTTGTTACTCGTTAAAAAGTAAACATACCCAGATGACGAAGGTAGCGAATACTCAAATAACCGGTAAATTCACTCGTCAAGATCAAGGCAATTACTCTGCAAGGATGCATTAAAGAGTAAGCTGATCTGAAAGAGTGAATCGTACGATCGGTACACTGTAAAAAGTCAGTGAAAACAAGGGATGATACCTAAATAAAGCTTAAAATAAAGAAAAGGCATTATATATTGCAGTTCTTGTGAGCTTTTTTAAATTGTAATTAATTTTTATTTATTTATTGTTTTTTTAATTATTTTTTTTTTCCCAAAAACAATGTCCAAGGGGACGGTGAGCCATGGGGCTTCTAGAGTTTATGTTGGTCCAAGGGGACCTTGCGAACCAAAGGGGTTGCAGAGGGTGATCCAAGGGGATCATAGCCAGGGGGCCGTATTTTATTTTACAGGGCAAGAGGACCTGGAGTGCCACGGGGCCTCCGTTGGTGTGTTCGCCTCAGCAATTACACACTCCCCACAGTACCCAACCGAATATTGCGAAGTGCGCGACCGGTAAACCGGGGTTTGCCAATAACTGTGAAATGACGACGCGACCTTTTTGGTAAAATTTAGGGTCGGCCAGTGGGAACCCGACAAATGAATTTTTATACGCTCAGGAACCGACTCGGTGGGCGTGGAAACATGTTGTAGGTCGCTCTCGACAGCAGTTAGCGTGATTTGCTGCTCCGGATCGTACGCGGAAGAGACCGTAAGCCGACATATCCGGATGCCATCAACCACCGACACTGGAAGTCCGAGGCGCTGAACCATAGAGGAGCATATCTGGCTGTGCTTTCCACAAGGGTCCAGTACATCACGAACCGGAATGCTACCTCTAGGAGACCCCAAATGAACCACCAAGCTGGGGGACAAAGCTACCACGTGATGGAGAGGCAATGTCACACCCAACCCAGTGGGCATGGATTCGGTACTAGCAGGGACACTTCTGGCGAGGGCTTTCTAGGATCGGCGTGCAGAAGATTATGGTGATGCCCCTGACATTCTCGGCACTTATACGGGCTCCGGCAGTCGCGAGTTAAATAGGAGTAGGCGAGACATCGTGAACAATACGGAACTTAACAACTGCCCGAAGTCTCGCTTCCAAGGTCATTGCCCGAAACATACGACAGGACCGAAGAGGGTGCATCATTTGGCAAACCCGGCATTGTTTGTCGATATTTTCTCGACTCGCGGAAATCTTGTTGGTGTTACCCGACGCGGAAATCGAGGGGGCCACGAAACTCGACACTACAAGCGAGGGGGGAAGAGATGGAGCTGGGACCATAGATGGCGCAGTCGTCACGATGGGCGCAACTACCAAGGTAGGCGCCGCCATGGCATCCACGCATGTTGTCCTCACCACCGGAAGGCTGACCGTAGTTGTCGGCAACTTCTCCACTCGCTGCGCATCCTCCTCTGATAACTCCATTATCTCGTCGAAGTCCGAGAGTTCGTTCTCGGAAATATCGCGATGAGAGAACTGCCATTTATATCGCAGTTGCAAGTCCTCAAATATTCCTCTTTCTGCTGTGTAAGAGCTTACATTTTTCTATACCGATTAACAAGGGACAAATGTGCCTCAGTTATAGTAGGTTCCGGAGGAGCTAACATCGGCGAGCCTATTAAAAAATGGCCAGGAGTGAGCGCTATCACCTCATCTGCATTATCGCCGATAGGGCTTAGAGGGCGAGAATTTAAACACGCCTCTATCCTCGCAAGAACGGTTGCTAATTCCTCAAAGGTGTACTTAAGGTTTTGAGCATGCTTTCGAAAATGAAGCTTAAAACTCCTTACCCCTGCTTCCCAGAGGCCACCCATATGGGGAGCCCCGGCTGGAATGAAGCGCCACGTAATACCTTGAAAACCAAAAGTGGAACAAACCGAATCACTACCTTCGCGCAAAAAAGCCCTAAAGTCCCTTTCAATTTGCCTCGAAGCACCCACAAAGTTGGTGCCGTTATCTGAGAAAATAGTCTAGCCACAAAGCGATGAAACGCGGCAAGGAAATTTTCAGTGGAAAGATCAGATACTGCTTCCAAAAGGATAGATTTCGTAGAAAAGCATACGAAAACGCACACGTAGCCCTTGGTAAGTTTGCAAGATCGACCTGTGAATGATCGAAAAGGTCGATCGATGGTGGTTCGCTCTGGAGGCAGAGCTGCCATAATTTGGCTACAAGACCGTTTCTTGTCCAATATACAGCGCTTACAATTATTTACGACCTTGCGTATTATAGTTTTGATACGTGGGATCCAGTACTCCACCCGGAGAATTCGTACCATAAGCTGATTGCCACCATGAATAGAAATCAAGTGTACAAATTCAATTGTTAATTTAGTCAACCGGCAATGATAGGGCAATATTGTTAGGTGTTTTTCTGTATAAGACAGAGTTGGCGAATGAGCGAGACGCCCATTTAAGCGCATGACTCCTTCCCTATCAAGAAGGGGATTTAATGGAACAAGAGAGCTCCCCCAATCTAATGCTTTATTGTCTAGCAAACATTGATATTCATTTTCATAATGGACTTTCTGAGCTATAATTGTTAAACGTCGCCTCACTTCTTTTATTTCCGTTCGTTCAAAGCGGAATCGACCCCAATAATTGGGATGAGTGTTGCGGAAAAATCTAAACTCGAAGGCCGCGATCAAGTTTTGAAAAACGCTCGAGAACATCTTCGAAATTACGAAAGAATCTGGCATGAGTCTTTAAGGGACGAAGTTCTACATCAGCATCGAGGGGGGCTAAATCATGTGTTTGGCCATTGTTCACGACCTAAACTAAACCTGCTACGACCTTGTCACCAGAGCGTCGAGGCGACTAGATTTTCTGGTGATAGTCCGCGGCTACATAAATCTGCTGGATTGTCCTCGGATCTGACATGATACCAGTTATACTTGCCGACATTTTCGTACAGACGCGGTTAGCCACAAATGTTGTCCACGTACCAGGTGTCTTTTTTAGTAAGGCGAGAACAATGGTGTAGTCTGTCCAGCAGTAAACCTGATTGAGGCGTATATCAATTTCCGCGAGAACTGTTTTAAATAACTCAGATGCTAAAACTGCCACGCAAAGTTCCAAACGAGGCAAAGAAATCGATTTAATTAGGGCCACTTTTGTCTTACAGGTGAGTAAATTAGAAAATACTTCACCATTGCAAGAGACGACCCGAAGGTAGACCACCCTCGCGTATGCCTTCTCCGAGGCATCCGAAAAGACATGTAACTCGGCAAAACACTCCGGACTATAACGAACCCACCTGGGAATTTTTATAGTGTTGACCCCTAGTAGGAATCACAAAATTTTCCCCTTCTAGCTTAGTAGGTGCAGGGAGATAATCGTCCCAACCTATGTTGTCTAGCTAAATCTTCTGCATAATAATTTTAGCGACGACAATAACTGGCCCCAGCCAACCAACTGGATCAAATAATTTCGCGATCGTCGAAAGGACCTCGCATATCGTATATGTAGGTTTTCGGTCTAGGGGATTGACAACGAAATAAAACGAGTCTATCTGCGCTTTCCAGCGAATTCCCAACGGTTTTGAAGTACTTGTTTCGACAAATTCCAAGACTTCAGCATCGACTATGTGCGACTCAAGATGTTCTTGTCATTAGGTATCCACTTTCTCAGCTCGAATTTCGCTGAACTTAGTGCCGAAATCAATTGATCTCGGGCTCGCACTGCAGTATCGAGATCGTGTGTACCAGTTAAGACGTCATCGACGTACATGCATCTCCGCAAGAAGTGCGCTGCCAAATGGAACTCAGTTTCAGTGTCATCAGCTAATTTCAAGAGCGTTCGGATCGCAAGATAGGGAGCGCAATTTGCCCCAAAAGTAACCGTTTGAAGTTCGTAATCATGAATGTCATTGGTCGGAACATCCCGGAAAAGTATTCTCTGTAGAGGTGTATGCGAAGGATCAACCCGGATTTGGCGATACATCTGAGTGATGTCACAGTTAAAAACAAATTGGAAGATCCTCCAACTCAAAATCAGAAGAACTAGATCCAGGGACGTATGTTTTAAACATAGGCATAAACTGTTTACAATTTTCAAAATCACACAAAAAAACACGAAAAATATTTGGAAGGCCGTTAAAAAAACAGTACAAAAGCGTAAAAAATGGTAACAGTAAAAGTAATAACAACTAAAAATAAGAAAAGTGCATGGTTTCCTCGCTAAAACTTTTTAAATTATGCATCGATTTTCTTCGGAATGGTCTCAATTTATGCATAACCTTTCAGAGTTTACGATAAAATCACAAAAATATGACAATTATGCGTTTCTAGATGTTTTTATTTAAAAATTATTAAAATGATCTCAAAAAATATGATTTTTTGCAATACTTTGTAAGATATCGTCGAAACCGCTGAACGGAAGGAAAATTGTATTGTGCGAAGTTGAAGGCTACTTAATTCTGAAGTTTGTAAAGCTTACCTGAACCAATTCGGAAGAATTGTTCTCTAGTTATGCCTTAATATGTTGTTCAACCTCTCTTTTTTCTTAGCCTAAAGGGTTGTCTCTTTAAATTCTCGCGATAAGCTGTGATATGGAAAGAAATTAGTGGTTGAACCACATATACATAGTGGCATAACTCGAGAACCATTTATCCGATTTGGTTGAGGAAAGTTTTAAAGAATTAAATATTAAGTAGCCTTCAACTTCATATAATACCATTTTCCATCCGTTTAGCGGTTTCGACGATATACGAGTATTACAAAATATTGCAAAAAAATGTGATTTTTTGATAAAATTTTAATATTTTAAAATAAAACTCCCATAAAACAATCTAAAAATGAACAAATTTTAAATTTTTATGATTTTATCGAAAAGTCTGTTCGGTCATGAATTAAACGAGCCCACTCCGAAGAAAATCGATGCATAATTTAAAAAGTTATAGCTAATTTAGTAAGGTTTTAGCTTTAAAACTTTCTTATCGATGTAAAATTTACAAAAACAAACTTTAAAAGCTAAGATTGGAGATTTCGACGTTTTTTGACTTCTAGAATCAGAATCTATGCATTAAAACAGAAACCCAAAAAAAATGTTGTTTTTGTCGACCGGTGTAATATTGGTTGACTTTAAATTTATGATAACCAGATATGGCGAAAATTAAGTTAAAATTACATTTATGATTTCATATCTATCTACCTTTTTAACATGTAGGTTGCAGTGATGGAATGAGTTTGCACAACCGTGTGTGTAAATTTGACTTTATATTGGGTGTGGTAATAAGTAGTACGGTTTTGGCCATTACACAGAACTTATCACGGTATTTGCAAACGATTAACCTAGATATAATAAATGCTTACGAAATCATAAAATTGGCAACGACTAAATTAAGTGACATGCGTAGAAATTCAGATGCGGAGTTTGATAAACTGTTTGAAGAATCCACACAACTTGCAAGAAGTTTTGGAACAGAAGCTGCAGTACCTAGAAGAGTAGGCACTCAAAAGTATAGGGCTAATATTTCTGGTTCAGATGTCAAGGCGTATTTTAGGACAACATTGTTCATACCATATCTGGACGAAGTAATATCACATTTAAATAATAGATTTTCCGAACATGAAGCTATAATTACAAGCCTGTTTAATATCGTTCCGATACGAGTTGTAAATCTAATAAAGGAAGATTTCGAAGAAGTCACACTTTTTACAAAAACGATTTAAAAAATTCAGCAAAATCTGTTTTTGCTGAAATAAGTATATGGATTGATTATTGGAAGCAGAAGAATGATTGATATTTCTTTCAAAAAATCGAAGATTACATTTTTAACTCTTACGTATTTTATTATTAAAAGTTTTACTGATCTCGTACTAAAGTACACATTTATATTTAGGAATAAAATTCGAATAAAAAACTAAGGAACTTAACTTCCATTACCTACACAATAAACGCAATTTTTTAATTGTTTATCTTTGTTATGAAAAAAAAGGTTGGGCCCCCCCCGAACCAAAATCCTGGATACGTCCCTGACTAGATCCAGTTGTAGTGTTGGGAGAATGTCATTAAGACTATTCCCATTCGAAGTTTTGTTAGATACGTTAAAAACAACGCGCAACTTCGTCGTTTGTTTTTCTGGATTTATTACAGGGTGATGTGGTAAATAGCAAGAAAAGTTTGGTACCAAGGGAGGTCCGGAGACTGGACTCATTTGTCATAAATTCAAGTATTCACGGACAACCTCATCATAAACGGACTTCACCCAGGGCTTTCGCAGTAGCGAAGCCTCATTGCGATTAAATTGTCGTAGAACATTCGCTCGGGACTCCCCAAGGCTCAAAGGACGGCAATCGTCAGATTTGATGGGCAAGGTCACTATATAGCGGCCATCGGCATCGCGACGGATGGTTTGCCTAAAATTTGGTTTGCCACAAATCTTATCAGAGGGGAAAAGAATGTTCCGTTTAGGACGCTCTTCAAGTTCCCAGAACCTCAGAAGATTTTTATTGAGGTTATCCTCCTCAAACGCTTCCAGTGTCGTCACAAAGGTGTGGACCGGAGGTGAGGAAATCGTACCGGTTATAACCCAGCCGAAAATAGTTTTCTGACCAAGTAACGAGCCTAGAAGACCTCGGTGAGTCTCCTCTAAAAAAATTCGGGGATAGAGATCCGCACCAATCAAAAGGTCAACGGGACGACAGTCAAAAAGATTTTAATCTGCCAATTGTATATTGGGCAGTCGCGTTTTAAAATCTGATGACACATAAGATGATGGTAAGTTTCCAGAAATTGTGGGAAGAACCAACGCTACAGTTTCTAACCGAACAGAGAAATCGAGGGGATTTCGAATCTCTATAGGACAAAGTTTTCGGGAAGTAGCCGAAACGGCATGACTGACGCCAGATATGGTAGAATTCGTGGAATGCACCGAAAGGTTTAACCGATTTTGCAATCGTTCCGAAATGAATGATGCCTCGGAAGCTGGGTCAATCAGTGCTCAAGCAGGGTATAAGACGCCATTATGATATACATTTACCATGGCGGTGCCCAATAATACCGCACGATTTTGAGAAACATGGAATGTTTTTCGATTTATGGCGGACGAATACGCGTTAGCAAAGGAGATTTTTAAGTGATGGACATTTTGCGGAATTTCGCACAGACTCGAAGAAGATAATTCTGCTTTGGACAGATCGTGCAAGTATGACTAGAGGTCGACTTGGTAGTACCCCATGAAGAAGAACTAGCACCCGTGAAGTGAGCTTTGACCATCTTGTCAGGCAGCTTTTTATTAGTTATATCCCGGAGACACGTTGATAGAGCGGATTTATTTTTCACACTCTGTCCCACAGCGTTGTGGTTATATTTGGTAATCGCTGAAGGCAGACGAACACCAAAATCGGATCCCAATTCTCGGTGGGGACGTCGTATATGGACATCGCAGAAAGGCAAGCGTTAATTCCTCCTTTGAATTGATTTCAGACCGAACTCGTTTCGACGTCGATAACCGGAAGGACAAAAAGAGTTTTTAGTTGGTTATGAACCAGTATGGGCGTGTTGTCGTAAGTGTCCCTAAGTGCTTCCCCAGCAAGAACGAAACTACGATGGGTCAGCGGAAATTTTGAGACTATTTCACGCGCCTCCCCACTAGTTTTACGCACCAAATGGCATCATCTTTCAACGCCAGGTTATGAACGCTATCACTCATAGGCGGCATAAGTGGCACGCTTTCCATTGCACTAGCTCCCGCCACATCAGGTTTATGGGAGATGGCTGCAGGAGAATTTGCCTCAAATGACGGATGAACGGGATTTCGGGTCCCACTTCCGGTTGCATTAGAACGCACGGAATCTGCCACCACGGAACTAACAACCGAAGATCGAGAAGAGGACCTGCGCGGACTACGTAGCAGAGCTAACTTCCTACACTGATAGAAAAACCGTTCGTCACCATGACCATAGAATTCGTCGTGGCGATGAATGGTATTCGTCGTGGTGGTGATTGGGATTCGTCTGTTGGCAAATACATTACTTGATGAGATTATTTTTGATTTAAAATATCAGAAGTAATGAATACTTCTCGTTCGTTTTCTTTCAGCCTTTCCTGATAAGAACTGCGTTTCGAACCGAATAATCACAACTGAACCAGGCAAAGCAGTCAAGTTTATTATCCATTACGTTTTTATTGGTCTAAAACCAGAAGAATATTTATTGAAAATTTAAAAATATAAATAGTTGGGGGCATGAATTAGTCGTTGTGATGAATGGAGTTCGTCGAGCTGATGAATGGAGTTCGTCGTGGTGATGATTGGGATTCTTCGTAGAAATTAGGTTAGGTTAGGTTAGGTTGAGAAGAGGAGGCGGTGAAATTCCACCTCATGTCCTTGGACATACACGTAAGCCAGTATTCGGCCTGTTGTGCGCTCTAATTGTTATTATCTAGAAAGGTCGGTAAGCTATTTTAGGAACTCTGTACTGTCGACATAGTCCTAATTTTCTTCCAGTCTACGCCCCTAAGTTGGGTCAAGTCTGGTATAGCATCATTTCCTAAGAAACGTGATCTATTGATGGCGAACGCTGGGCAGTGGCAGAGGAAATGCTCCAACGTTTCGTCATCCTCCCCGCATGCCCTACATATGCTGTCATCTACAACTCCTATCCTATGTAGGTGTGCTTGTAAGCATGTGTGTCCTGTAAGGACGCCCATGATCTTACTAATTTCTACCTTGCTCAATCTCAGTAAGGTCTTGGCCTTGTCCTCGTTTGGGTCACCCCACAAAACCTTCGTTGTCTTCCCAACGTTTTCACTATTCCATAGCGTGATATGGGCGTTCTTCGCCCATATTTGTAGTTCAGAACGTATAACTCTGAAGGGTTTTGCGTTCTCTAATGTTGTTGTTTGCAAGTCTCTGGCTCTAGATGCCAAGGCGTTTGCTTTCTCGTTACCCCTTACTCCGCAATGGCCAGGCACCCATATGATGCATATAGTGCCGTATTCGGAGTAGGCGTTAATCGCCATTTTACAATCTAAAACGGTCCTCGACCTCACCGTTCTAGACGTTATCGCCCTAATAGCCATTTGGCTATCTGTGAAAATATTCACCTTTGTTGGTCTTGTGTTAGTCCCAAGCCAGCTCACACATTCTGTAATTGCTCGGACTTCCGCCTGCAGGACTGTGTTATGGTCTGGCAGACGGAATAAGAGTTCGGTTTCCGGTTCTTCGATGTAAAGTCCTAGCCCCGTTCTCTCCCCTAGTTTCGATCCATCTGTATAACAGCAATTTCCAGATGTTGTCTGTACTACGGTTCCATCAATCCAGGATTGTCTGTCTGGTATCATGGCCTCACACTCAGCAACCATTGATCTTTCAGGTATTCTGTCGGATACTGATGATATGTCAGTTAAATCCACCGTCACTACCTCAGCTATCTTTTGATGATATGACACGTGATCGCTTTCGATCCATTCGCCCATCACTTTGAGCCTCGTCGCCGTGAGGGCAGCTTCATATCTAATCTGTATTTCTATTCGTAGAAATTAATGTGATTCGTCGTGGTGATGAATGGCAGTCGTCGTGGTGATGAACTCGATTAATTGTAGGGATGAATGGTGTTCATCGTGGTGATGAATGTAATTCGTCGTGGTGATGAATGTAATTCGTCGTGGTAATGAACTCGATTTATCGTAGGTATGAACTGTGATCATCCTGAGGACGAAAGTTTTTTGAAACAGAGATTTGTCATGGTGACGAACAAATTCATCAAGAGGATTATTCCATACGTTAGCTGAATTTTGACGAACAAATAATCGTGATGATGTACAAATTCGTCATCATCAGTGTATAATGGCCGACAAGCAATCCATATACAACTGATATGAAACATCGTATTTGCTTTGGACAGAATCGAGTTGTTCGGTTTTCGTATCTGCTGTGAGCTTAAAATGATTCAGACAGGCCTCGAAAGTCTATTGGGCCCTAGCCAATAAATTATTAAATTCTGGACTGCGAACTTCGAGACTATATATCGTGGTCCTCGTCTTTCAATGCATTGAAATGTGTATTAAATTATCCCAGAGCGTCCGAAGCTCTGATAAAGAAATCAAGAGGCGTAACCGACATTTTGTATTA
The DNA here is from genome assembly GCA_963930755.1 of Eudasyphora cyanicolor. NCBI lineage: Eukaryota > Metazoa > Arthropoda > Insecta > Diptera > Muscidae > Eudasyphora > Eudasyphora cyanicolor. The sequence continues at coordinate 102,993,556 of OZ005737.1, forward strand.
CGAAAAAGCATAAAACTTACTTAAAAAACAAGAAAAACCAACTAAATTCACGTTTGAATCTCGAAAAAGTTTAAAAATGTGTGAAAGCAGAGCAGCACTGAATTTTTTAGGGCCCCAAAATGCTTAAAATTTTTAAATTCGTGATCAAATCGTCTGAAGGCAGTGAGCCTACCGTAGCCTACCGAAACAGAAAATACTCGAAAACGAAAATAAAAAAATCCGTTTAGACATCGAAAATAAACGTTAAAACAATGTTTTTATTTATTATTGTCGGGATGACCTACTTTAGGGTACCCGAAAAAAATGGTTTAAACCTCGTGAAGGCGTTACTTTTCGAAAACGACCGAAAATTTGCAACTAATATATATATTTTTTACAAAAGTATTAATTAAAGTCGATTTGACCGAGGGTGCACGCGGATATATAGGTGCACGCGGATATATAGGATTTCAAACCGATCCGTATATATATATATATATATATCACACCGAAACCGATATTTTTTTCCGACAGTTTAAATTATTTTATTTTGTAAATAAACGATTTATTCACAGACCCGCCCGGCACCTGAAAGGGTTAATAAAAACCAACGAATATGGAAGCAAAAGAAAATAGAAGAAGAAAATGTTTGTATGTATATACGTATGTGTATGGCTGTAAGCGTAGGTAATAAGTACGTACATATGTGATTTGTAAATATATATCAATATATGTATATTAAGTAGCAGGCACTTGTTGATGGAAATGAAATTATGTGTGGTGCTTTGGTTGCTGGATATTTATTGTTGTTGTTGCTGTCGTCGATAGAGAAAAAATGCGTATTATGCGCGTTTGTTTATTTAAATAAAATCGGCACTTACAGCACAAAATAAAGGTGGATTTTTTAAGATAATTTTCACAATAATTACTATATTTTTAAACGAACATTTTCGCGGGCAGCTTTAATAAATTTATTTTAACACAATCACTATTAATATTGCCAATTCCACCAAATTATTGGAATACCAAAATACACTAAATTTAACTTCACACAATTAAGCACTGCACTTTTTTTGTTATTGTTTCAATTAATATTAGGTTAGGTTAGGTTGAATAGAGGGGACGTTTAAAACGTCTCATGTCCATGGACATACACTTAAGTCAGTGGTTCGGCCTGTTGTGCGCTCTTTATTTATGATTTTCATACCCCACGGATTACAGAAAATCGGTACTAGATACGTATTTTCTCAGTATCTTCCAGTCATATCCTCTGAGATTAGTCAAGTCTGGCAATATGTCGGAACCTTTCACACATGCCGGGCACAGTTTTGTGAGCCATCACTGCCCAGTGCTTCAACTCATCCTTCGTGGCTTCGAAAGGTTTCCAATTTTCCAAGTTTGTTACTCGAAGTTCTCTGCCCTTTGAATCCAAGCTGTTTGCTCGTTCATTTCCAATCACTCCGTTGTGTCCCGGTACCCAGAAAATACGCAGTTGACCATGGACTGAGTAATTATTTATCGTTCTTTTACAGTCTAACACTGTTCTGGATTTGACCTTTTCCGATGTTATTGCTTTGATCGCCATTTGGCTATCTGTGAATATGTTGGCATATTTAGGCTTTGTGGTATTACTGAGCCAGTTAACACACTCCGTGATTGCTCGAACTTCTGCTTGAAATACTGTGTTATGGTCTGGGAGGCGGAAGTAAAGTTCGACTTCTGGTTCATCAATTAAAAGTCCCAGACCCGTCCTTCCTCCTAGCCTGGACCCATCAGTGTAGCAGTTGGTTCCCACTGGCGCATGAGCTAGTGTTCCGTATTCCCATTAGCATCTGTCTGGCACGAACGATTCACAGGTAGCTGTAAGTCGCACTTCAGGAATGCGGTCGGAGATTTCCGTTGTTTGAATATGACCGACCAGTGATTGTAATATCTTCTGATGGTACGACTTGTGGTCTCGATTTATCCATTCACCCATCACTTGTAGATGTCTTGCTGTGAGGGCTGCCTCATACTTTATACGGATATCTATTGGTTGGATGTGCAGTATAGTCTCCAACGCTCTTGTTGGTGCGGTTCTAATTGCTCCGCTTATGCCTAGACAGCACATACGTTGCACTTTTTGCAATGGTATTACGTTGTACTTTTTGTCCATTGATGTCCACCGCACTACAGAGGCGTAGGTTATTATTGGTCTAATCACGCTCATGTAAAGCCAGTGTGTCATATTTGGATGTAGTCCCCATTTTGAACCTATAGCTCTTCTGCACAACGACCAACATCTGTGGGCCTTTGTAACTCTTTCTTCAATATGATCTTTCCAGTACAGTTTCTGATCCAAGATTACTCCCAAGTATTTTATCTTTTTAGATATGGCAATATTTTTATCCAGGAAACGAGGCACGGTAAAAGGATGAATCTTCCTTTTCCTTGTAAATACACATATTTCTGTGTTGTCTGGATTGACATTTAGTCCCCTTGGTTGTGCCCAGTTATATGCTATGTTAAGTGCCTCCTCAGCTCTTCTGCATAGTTGGTTTGGATGTGTGCCCCTTAGAAGTATTATAACGTCGTCTGCATAACAGACTGGTTTAAGTCTTTCATTGGTGAGGGCTTTAAGGAGACTGTGTATCGTTGTAACCCATAGGAGAGGCGATAAAATGCCCCCCTGAGGTATACCACGATTTACCATGTCTCTGATTTTTACGTCATATGACCCACAAATAATCCACCTATTCCTTAGCATATTGTTGATCCAGTTTTTCAACACCCGGTCAACCGGAAACTCGTCTAAGAACTGGATAAGTGTATCGGTCTGAACGTTGTTAAAAGCGCCCTCAATATCTATTCAAACGGCAAGTGTGTACTTTTCTTCACTGAAGGACTGTTCTATATGGTGTACTACCTCATGTAGAGCTGTTTCCACTGACCTTCCTTTAACATATGCGTGTTGCTTGAATTTTAGCTTGTCATCGGCTATCTTACTTTTGATCATGTCGTCAATTATTCGCTCCATTGTTTTTAAAAGGAAAAAAGTTAGGCTAATAGGTCGATAAGCCTTTGGGATCGTATAACTCGCCTTGCCAGGCTTAGGTATGAAGACCACCCTTGATTCCTGCCAATTTTTTTGGGTATATGCATGAGTTAGGCATGCAGTGAAAACTCCAACAAGATGAGTTGATACCAGATCCACCTCATTCTGAAGAAGCGCTGGAAATATTCCGTCCGGTCCCGCAGCCTTAAAAGGAGAGAAGCTTTTTATTGCTTCTTTAACCATAGCATACGTAATAGGTACTTGGTGCATTACATTTTCGGTCTGTAACTGTTCCTCTGTTGGCCCAGCATTACCACTCGGAAAATGAGTTTTCATCAAAAGCCTTAGGGTATCATCTATAGTTTCCATCCTTTTACCCGTTTCATCCACCAGTGTTTCGGTTTGGATATGAGTTTTTGAGAGGAACTTTTTTATTTTGGACATGCTGTTAACGCTGTTTATCTGCTCACAGAAAAGTCTCCAGGAGTTACGTTTCGCCAGTCTAATGATTTTATTGTATTCTTTGAGCATTCTGTGGTAGTAATCCCAATATACTGATAGCTTTTTACGTCGACTCTGTTGTAAAGTCTGCGGACATGCTTGCCAATCGAGCGAATTTGCCCTGTCATCCAGGGTTTCTCATAGGCAGATTTCCTTTCTCGAAGCGGGCAACTATCTTCGAATGATTTTACAAGAGCCTCCGTAATCTCACATTGATATCAATGTCTTCTGTACTTGGATAATCGTGTTTAGGCTGGCCCAATCGATTTCTAAGTAGATTGCCGAATTTGGTCCAGTCGGTTTTAGCCTTATTACGGAAACTTATTGGGTTAGGCGGTGGCCGTGCAATTTTAAACCTTATATGACGGTGGTCCGAATAGGAGTGTTCATCCGAAACCCTCCACTCATGGATCTCATCAATGATGTTTTCCGAGCATATCGTTATATCTAATACTTCTTCCCTAATTTTGTTAACAAAGGTCGCCTTGTTCCCTATGTTGAGAGTTAGGAGATCGTTAGTATTCAAAAATTCTATAAGGGCTTGTCCCCTTTTATTGGTGTCAGTACTACCCCAAGCAATATGGTGTGAGTTGGCATCACAACCAGCTAGTAACACATTACTTGTATTTTTGGATTCCCTTACCAGACGTTGTAATTTCGACGTAGGTGGCAATGTCGGCGCATCGAATGGCAGGTATACTGACGCCAGGTACATACTTCCATTACCTTGCATCAGCACAGTTGCGTCCGATGTTGACAACTCTGGAGAGAAAATATAGCATACGTTTTTATGGCACAGAATACAAGTCCTTGGACGAGTACCTGTGTTAGCGTAGAAAAGATTGTAGTTCATATGGTTTAATCCAGTAACTTTGTTACTAGTAGTCCATGGTTCCTGGACCAAAGCAACATGAACCCTGCCTTTATTTATTATGTTCATCAGAGCAATGGATGCCGTTTCGCTCCGGTGGAGGTTTATCTGGATGACCTCAATCATTGTCTTTCCAGTAAAAGTTTCCTTTGGGAGTCGTCTATCCTATTTGGTTGCACTCCCTCTTTATTTGGTAGTGAGTCTTTCTCCTCCTTTCGTTTACTACCTATTACACACTCTTCAAGTAGACCTCTTTGGGAGGCGGTGTTACTTTTTGTCGCTCCCTCTTTGTTTTGAGTTTTTGTGCTCCCCTTCATATCCTTATCACCACCTTTGCTGGGAACCTTCTGCAAAATTGATGATGTTATCGGCAAATTGGCGATGTTATAGACCACTTCCACCTCACTTTTTGGAATTGTCTCACTCTTTCTTCTGTTTCTTTCTGTTCACTATTTTCTTTTGCCACTGCAGGCGGTACGTTCCTGTTTGGGCTCGACTTAACTGCGCCGCTTTGCGCCGTCCCAAGGTGAGGGGATGCTCTCCACTAGTTTTCCGAGGACATCGACACAGCATTGTGATGCCAGGTTCAACATCAAAACGCCCCTCTCAAACGTGCAACTCATTACTTGGATTGTTGGTCCATCATTAGATTCGAGAATGTGGTCCAATACCTTTGTGTAGAACAAATCTTCGAAGATGCTCTTTTGCTCTTCGGGAATTCTGCCAGACGCACTACTGCTATCAATTATGGCATAGTGTAGTTCGTCCTGAATATGTTTTTTGGCTATTTGGGAATAAGATGGTGTTTCCTTACCCTTTCTTATAGCCACCTTGCTTTTTCCTTTAGAATGGGTCTTTTTGTTCGAGGCCCCCTCTTTTATGGATGGTTTGGTGGATTTACTCACCTTCTCCACAATAGGATCAACTTCACCTCCCACCATTAACGGATTCTGACTATAAACTCCCTTTTTGTTAGACTGAATTGGTTTCTCCGAAGTGCTGGGTGTCGGTGAGCTTTTTTTCTTCTTAGTTGATTTCGCATCGCTATGCTCTTCGGGAGATCTGACTCTTTTAGTAGATGTAGAAGAGTCAGATTCATCCTGTAATATCTTCTGTCGGTTCATCTTATTCAGTTTCCTTCTTTGTGCCCCTGACAGTCTTTTCCGATTTTCAACAATAGTAATATTGTTATCACTTGATGACTCAAGAGTCCGAGTTCCCACTAGCTTTTAAAAGCTGGGGTTGCTTAGAGCCCCCCCTTGGGTTTTCTTTATCTTCCTCATCGTTTATTTTGCCAAAGGCTAGATGTGCTCTTGTATCTGTTTCGACTACGGAATCCGAGGCACCCAACCCCGTAGAAGTTACTTGCTCACGATTGTTTGATAACGACGACACGTGACTCGCGAGTAAATCAACGCTTTCCGTCGGTACTGGGTTTATTTTCCCTGCACCGTAATATCATTTACTTCATCAGGGTTAATCATAAATTTTTGGTAGAGACCCCCATAGCCAGTATTTGCCCGCAATAGGTACGTCGATGTTGGCCTTCCAGACTATTTCCAAAATGTCTGTCCTGAGACCGATGCAACAAATTCAACCCCCACTTTAAGAACAACACCTTTTGGTTGCGTAGTAGGTAGGTGAATAAGTATTGCGTAATAAGTTGAAAAAAAAAACTATCCGCTCTGCAATAACACGTCCGTTCGTTACCGCTGGCGGTGACTGACAATTAATATTATATACCCGACGAAGGGCAGCGACCGATCTTTTACAATTCTGTCCGTCCGTTTCTATATGCGTTTATTTATTTTAAAGCACATATGTTTTCGCACGAGTGTACGTTCGTTTGTTTCGCGAACGTTGTATGGCGGCCCTTTAGCAATTTGCGTAGGGAATCTTTTGGAATTTTTTGTTTATTTTTATTACAATTAACGCGAGCTCACTACTAAACTATACATACACTGCACTATACATACCTCATATCGATGAAATAATGCAGGAAAATTAGAGTGAGATGTGGTGATTGTTGTTGGACGTGATCCGCAATCACTTGTAAGGGAAGAAAAAAGGTAGACCGATTATGTAGACCAAAATGTTTCGCCGTGAGCGATGGTTTTATGAAAAATAAATAGAAATAAAACACGGGGTGTTAAGTTTTTTCATAAATTAAATAAATAAGCTTTATTGAAAGCAAAATTACCTTGTAAGGACAAGGTGGTGGTTATGTTGTATGAACAAGAGTGTGTTGTTACTCGTTAAAAAGTAAACATACCCAGATGACGAAGGTAGCCAATACTCAAATAACCGGTAAATTCACTCGTCAAATTATATTAATACAATATATAGTTAATATGTGCAAAAAGGTCAAATTTTTGTGATTTTTTTGTGACGACACAATTTAAATGTTTTGATTGAAACCATCGTTAATATGTACTTTAGACGTGGTAAATTATTCTGCAACCAATTAATTTTATACAAGTCAATTAAAGTTGAAGAATACGCTACAATAACTAGAAAAATTCTCTTTGAAAAATATCCATGATAGAGACTAATAAAATATTATGTGTAGAATTTCAGAGGAATCAAATAAGCAGTATGGAAGTTATTAAATACTCAATAATTCACTTAATATTAACACTTTGTGTGGGAGGTACTAGAAGGAGAGGACCAATATGGCCCATCTTCGAACTTAGCCGGAGATAAAAAATAATACCACATACCAAATTTGAAGTCAATCGGTTACTCCTTTCGAGAGTTATCGTGCGCACCAGCTAGCAGAAAGACAGACAGACATACAGACGGACGGACATTGCTCATTCGACTAAAACCGACCTAAAACGGATATCCGCCAAACATACTTAGGGTCTTATGTCACTCCTTCGATGTGTTACACTTTTGGCCCGTAGCAAATGATATATACCCTCGTATCACTAAAGTGAGGGTATAATAAAACATAATAATCGTCTTCCCTAGGTAACGCTGGGAGGGTTTTTTGAGATTTCTATTTTTCAATTTTTGGGAACACTTTGAAGTGAAAAACGCGTTTTTTGTAAAAAAAAATCGGATAATTTGTTATTGTAAAATAAAACATATTAACAAATATAAAAACATCTCTCCAATCTCGGTGTAGTAATTTTGAAGTTATGATGGACACCGATTTTGAAAACGTGGGTTGTGGAAAGAACGCTTTAATGTTTTTCTGATGTACTGAGTCACGTATGAGGAGCAGTGGCTTAGACTGCTGTATCTTCGTTAGTTTTGCTCCGGTTCATCTCAAATTTCAAAGAGGTTCTCCATTCAAAAATTAAATTAAAAAAAAAATTAACAAACGTTTATAAAGGGTCCGCTATCTAACGATTTTTTTCAACTAGTGCTTATTTCGTGAATGGTAACACTTAAGGTAAGTACACACGATTTGCAGATTGGACAATATTGCTAGAAAAATGGCGGAAAAATGCAACCCTGTGTATTTACAACAGTGTGGACACACAATTTTTCTTTTGCAACGTTAGCAGAAAAGTTATTGCGAGTTAATTTGCAGATTGTTATATGTGCGAAGTTTATGCATGTGACAACGGCGCCATTGCCAGAAAAACTTTTTATTGGCAATCCTGCATAAAAATATTTACAAAATATATTGTAAATATTTACATTAGGGCGGGTTGATTTTTTTCTTTTAAATCGTATAGCAAAAACGTAAACTACATAAAATTCTAAGAAAATTCTCCGAAAAAAACAATGTATCTAAAATAAAATCCTAATCCGCGCCTCTCGACTTGAAAATGTATATGCCCGCCTTTGCCACAAAAAAATCTTAGAAAACAAAGCTTTTTCCAAAAAAATTGAATTTTCTGAATAAAATTGTTTAGTAAGGTAGTTCTTTTGCACTTTATATTATTTCTACACCCAAAATTTTTTTTCCTTAAAAAAAATATTCACCCAAGTGAAAAAGTTTGTATACATATAATTTTATATTTAATATTTTTATAAGGAACATAGATAACAAATTTTTCTTTCATAATTTAATAAAAAAGATTGGAAATATTGCACTCAAAAATGTTTTCAGTATTTATCTGTCAATTTGTATAGGAGATACCAGCATTGGCGTAGCAATGGATTTCTGCTGGGGTGGGCTATAGCCCCAAGAAGAAATGTTTGTTTTTATGCTTTAAAATTATTCACGGATGATATTGTCAACGAAAAGTAAGGATATTGTCAAGAAAAACAATTAATACAATTTTATTATTTAAGTAAAAAGGAATTAAATATTTTATAATGAACATAAAAAATAGCAGTATGAAATAAAATATAATTAACTTTCGTTAGCTCTAACGCTCGTTTATTTTGTTTTGTGTTAATGGAGGTAAGAGTAAAAAATTTATTATTCTTCTCTTTAAAAAAAATAAGAATATCGCTAACAATTTTACTATTTCGTTTTCGATATTTTAAATGGTCAAATTTCAACAAGGATCTTGGTTCATTGTAGATCTTAGTCATGTTTTAATTCGACCCGCCATCGCATCGATTTCCTTCACAGCCAGAAAAGTATTTCGAAAATTATTTAAAACGGTTTTGTTTTTATTCGATTTTTTTTTGGATCCACATTTTATGCATTTCTATCAACCTTTTCTTTCTTTGATTGGCTTATTGTCATATGAGTTTTGAAGATATTTTTGGCACATTAGTTTCTATGATTGGCGATTCCTTGTCAATTTGCAGGTTACTTCTATAATCATCAGTAAATTCAGAAGTTCGATTCACAGCTTTACCAAATACTTTACTGCTTTATTTAGTACAAGACTTAAATCTGTTCTCCAATATTAAAACGCTTTTGAACTCCCTTTACCGAAACAAATTTGGAAAACGTTTTGTTGGCAGCTCTGCTAAATATTTTCGTGTAACATGTTACTGTCAAACATGTTCAGTTTGGTCTATAATTTAACCATGAATCGACTAACAAACGATTATTTAAGTTTATTTCACTTTGAAGCGGCCAATTGGCATAGATCATGCGATTTAACGCCTTTAGATTATTTGTTTGGGGCTACGTAAAGGCTCATGTCTATAGGGACAAGCCTGCAACGGTTGACGCACTGGAAGCCAATATTGAAGAATTTATTCGTGAGATACCGGCCGATATGTTGGAGAGAGTATGCCAAAATTGAACCCAGCGTAACATTTACATGAAATCATCTAAACATTGAATTATATAGACCGTTCTCGACTCAAACACTCGTCTATCCTATTTGGTTGCACTCCCTCTTTATTTGGTAGTGAGTCTTTCTCCTCCTTTCGTTTACTACCTATTACACACTCTTCAAGTAGACCTCTTTGGGAGGCGGTGTTACTTTTTGTCGCTCCCTCTTTGTTTTGAGTTTTTGTGCTCCCCTTCATATCCTTATCACCACCTTTGCTGGGAACCTTCTGCAAAATTGATGATGTTATCGGCAAATTGGCGATGTTATAGACCACTTCCACCTCACTTTTTGGAATTGTCTCACTCTTTCTTCTGTTTCTTTCTGTTCACTATTTTCTTTTGCCACTGCAGGCGGTACGTTCCTGTTTGGGCTCGACTTAACTGCGCCGCTTTGCGCCGTCCCAAGGTGAGGGGATGCTCTCCACTAGTTTTCCGAGGACATCGACACAGCATTGTGATGCCAGGTTCAACATCAAAACGCCCCTCTCAAACGTGCAACTCATTACTTGGATTGTTGGTCCATCATTAGATTCGAGAATGTGGTCCAATACCTTTGTGTAGAACAAATCTTCGAAGATGCTCTTTTGCTCTTCGGGAATTCTGCCAGACGCACTACTGCTATCAATTATGGCATAGTGTAGTTCGTCCTGAATATGTTTTTTGGCTATTTGGGAATAAGATGGTGTTTCCTTACCCTTTCTTATAGCCACCTTGCTTTTTCCTATAGAATGGGTCTTTTTGTTCGAGGCCCCCTCTTTTATGGATGGTTTGGTGGACTTACTCACCTTCTCCACAATAGGATCAACTTCACCTCCCACCATTAACGGATTCTGACTATAAACTCCTTTTTTGTTAGACTGAATAGGTTTCTCCGAAGTGCTGGGTGTCGGTGAGCTTTTTTTCTTCTTAGTTGATTTCGCATCGCTATGCTCTTCGGGAGATCTGACTCTTTTAGTAGATGTAGAAGAGTCAGATTCATCCTGTAATATCTTCTGTCGGTTCATCTTATTCAGTTTCCTTCTTTGTGCCCCTGACAGTCTTTTCCGATTTTCAACAATAGTAATATTGTTATCACTTGATGACTCAAGAGTCCGAGTTCCCACTAGCTTTTAAAAGCTGGGGTTGCTTAGAGCCCCCCCTTGGGTTTTCTTTATCTTCCTCATCGTTTATTTTGCCAAAGGCTAGATGTGCTCTTGTATCTGTTTCGACTACGGAATCCGAGGCACCCAACCCCGTAGAAGTTACTTGCTCACGATTGTTTGATAACGACGACACGTGACTCGCGAGTAAATCAACGCTTTCCGTCGGTACTGGGTTTATTTTCCCTGCACCGTAATATCATTTACTTCATCAGGGTTAATCATAAATTTTTGGTAGAGACCCCCATAGCCAGTATTTGCCCGCAATAGGTACGTCGATGTTGGCCTTCCAGACTACTTCCAAAATGTCTGTCCTGAGACCGATGCAACAAATTCAACCCCCACTTTAAGAACAACACCTTTTGGTTGCGTAGTAGGTAGGTGAATAAGTATTGCGTAATAAGTTGAAAAAAAAACTATCCGCTCTGCAATAACACGTCCGTTCGTTACCGCTGGCGGTGACTGACAATTAATATTATATACCCGACGAAGGGCAGCGACCGATCTTTTACAATTCTGTCCGTCCGTTTCTATATGCGTTTATTTATTTTAAAGCACATATGTTTTCGCACGAGTGTACGTTCGTTTGTTTCGCGAACGTTGTATGGCGGCCCTTTAGCAATTTGCGTAGGGAATCTTTTGGAATTTTTTGTTTATTTTTTATTACAATTAACGCGAGCTCACTACTAAACTATACATACACTGCACTATACATACCTCATATCGATGAAATATTTAAGAATAATGCAGGAAAATTAGAGTGAGATGTGGTGATTGTTGTTGGACGTGATCCGCAATCACTTGTAAGGGAAGAAAAAAGGTAGACCGATTATGTAGACCAAAATGTTTCGCCGTGAGCGATGGTTTTATGAAAAATAAATAGAAATAAAACACGGGGTGTTAAGTTTTTTCATAAATTAAATAAATAAGCTTTATTGAAAGCAAAATTACCTTGTAAGGACAAGGTGGTGGTTATGTTGTATGAACAAGAGTGTGTTGTTACTCGTTAAAAAGTAAACATACCCAGATGACGAAGGTAGCCAATACTCAAATAACCGGTAAATTCACTCGTCAAATTATATTAATACAATATATAGTTAATATGTGCAAAAAGGTCAAATTTTTGTGATTTTTTTGTGACGACACAATTTAAATGTTTTGATTGAAACCAATGCACAGTGTGTTATTTCATCAATATAGTTGGACAAAAGTCGAATAAAAATGTTTACTGAATATCACAATCTTTATATGTATATGTCGTTAAAAAGAGGTCCACTATTACTGAAATAATTATAAGAAAACACAATAAGTTACTGTTATTAAGATAACGGTAAATGAAAGTGAGATTTTGACGTAGGTAGAAAAACAATGTGGGAATCTATACATTTTAGTTTGTGATCAGTGACGCGATTTTTCTTAGTTCGATTGAAAAAAATGCTGGAAATTTAAAAGTTAGTTCTATTTTAATAAATCTTGTGCATTTCATTACTTCGAATCATTTTAATTATGCGTGCGTATTTGAACTCCCTTTAAAATCCAATTCGTTATAAAGAAAAGGACATAACGAAATTTCAACTCATAACACCTCGTCCAAACTTTCAGGTTTTTAAATATAGTGTGTATACTACAAAAAAAAACATAAAATATCTTGCTCATATTTGCACAATTTTAAAATATTTGCTTTATTTTAAGAACGGCCCTGGAAATACCCTAAAAACTTTGGTTGATCTATAAATTGAAACACAGTGCGGCGAAAAAGCTAATACATCGTTAATATGTACTTTAGACGTGGTAAATTATTCTGCAACCAATTAATTTTATACAAGTCAATTAAAGTTGAAGAATACGCTACAATAACTAGAAAAATTCTCTTTGAAAAATATCCATGATAGAGACTAATAAAATATTATGTGTAGAATTTCAGAGGAATCAAATAAGCAGTATGGAAGTTATTAAATACTCAATAATTCACTTAATATTAACACTTTGTGTGGGAGGTACTAGAAGGAGAGGACCAATATGGCCCATCTTCGAACTTAGCCGGAGATAAAAAATAATACCACATACCAAATTTGAAGTCAATCGGTTACTCCTTTCGAGAGTTATCGTGCGCACCAGCTAGCAGAAAGACATACAGACGGACGGACATTGCTCATTCGACTAAAACCGACCTAAAACGGATATCCGCCAAACATACTTAGGGTCTTATGTCACTCCTTCGATGTGTTACACTTTTGGCCCGTAGCAAATGATATATACCCTCGTATCACTAAAGTGAGGGTATAATAAAACATAATAATCGTCTTCCCTAGGTAACGCTGGGAGGGTTTTTTGAGATTTCTATTTTTCAATTTTTGGGAACACTTTGAAGTGAAAAACGCGTTTTTTGTAAAAAAAATCGGATAATTTGTTATTGTAAAATAAAACATATTAACAAATATAAAAACATCTCTCCAATCTCGGTGTAGTAATTTTGAAGTTATGATGGACACCGATTTTGAAAACGTGGGTTGTGGAAAGAACGCTTTAATGTTTTTCTGATGTACTGAGTCACGTATGAGGAGCAGTGGCTTAGACTGCTGTATCTTCGTTAGTTTTGCTCCGGTTCATCTCAAATTTCAAAGAGGTTCTCCATTCAAAAATTAAATTAAAAAAAAAATTAACAAACGTTTATAAAGGGTCCGCTATCTAACGATTTTTTTCAACTAGTGCTTATTTCGTGAATGGTAACACTTAAGGTAAGTACACACGATTTGCAGATTGGACAATATTGCCAGAAAAATGGCGGAAAAATGCAACCCTGTGTATTTACAACAGTGTGGACACACAATTTTTCTTTTGCAACGTTAGCAGAAAAGTTATTGCGAGTTAATTTGCAGATTGTTATATGTGCGAAGTTTATGCATGTGACAACGGCGCCATTGCCAGAAAAACTTTTTATTGGCAATCCTGCATAAAAATATTTACAAAATATATTGTAAATATTTACATTAGGGCGGGTTGATTTTTTTCTTTTAAATCGTATAGCAAAAACGTAAACTACATAAAATTCTAAGAAAATTCTCCGAAAAAAACAATGTATCTAAAATAAAATCCTAATCCGCGCCTCTCGACTTGAAAATGTATATGCCCGCCTTTGCCACAAAAAAATCTTAGAAAACAAAGCTTTTTCCAAAAAAATTGAATTTTCTGAATAAAATTGTTTAGTAAGGTAGTTCTTTTGCACTTTATATTATTTCTACACCCAAAATTTTTTTTCCTTAAAAAAAATATTCACCCAAGTGAAAAAGTTTGTATACATATAATTTTATATTTAATATTTTTATAAGGAACATAGATAACAAATTTTTCTTTCATAATTTAATAAAAAAGATTGGAAATATTGCACTCAAAAATGTTTTCAGTATTTATCTGTCAATTTGTATAGGAGATACCAGCATTGGCGTAGCAATGGATTTCTGCTGGGGTGGGCTATAGCCCCAAGAAGAAATGTTTGTTTTTATGCTTTAAAATTATTCACGGATGATATTGTCAACGAAAAGTAAGGATATTGTCAAGAAAAACAATTAATACAATTTTATTATTTAAGTAAAAAGGAATTAAATATTTTATAATGAACATAAAAAATAGCAGTATGAAATAAAATATAATTAACTTTCGTTAGCTCTAACGCTCGTTTATTTTGTTTTGTGTTAATGGGGGTAAGAATAAAAAATGTATTATTCTTCTCTTTAAAAAAAATAAGAATATCGCTAACAATTTTACTATTTCGTTTTCGATATTTTAAATGGTCAAATTTCAACAAGGATCTTGGTTCATTGTAGATCTTAGTCATGTTTTAATTCGACGCGCCATCGCATCGATTTCCTTCACAGCCAGAAAAGTATTTCGAAAATTATTTAAAACGGTTTTGTTTTTATTCGATTTTTTTTTGGATCCACATTTTATGCATTTCTATCAACCTTTTCGTTCTTTGATTGGCTTATTGTCATATGAGTTTTGAAGATATTTTTGGCACATTAGTTTCTATGATTGGCGATTCCTTGTCAATTTGCAGGTTACTTCTATAATCATCAGTAAATTCAGAAGTTCGATTCACAGCTTTACCAAATACTTTACTGCTTTATTTAGTACAAGACTTAAATCTGTTCTCCAATATTAAAACGCTTTTGAACTCCCTTTACCGAAACAAATTTGGAAAACGTTTTGTTGGCAGCTCTGCTAAATATTTTCGTGTAACATGTTACTGTCAAACATGTTCAGTTTGGTCTATAATTTAACCATGAATCGACTAACAAACGATTATTTAAGTTTATTTCACTTTGAAGCGGCCAATTGGCATAGATCATGCGATTTAACGCCTTTAGATTATTTGTTTGGGGCTACGTAAAGGCTCATGTTTATAGGGACAAGCCTGCAACGGTTGACGCACTGGAAGCCAATATTGAAGAATTTATTCGTGAGATACCGGCCGATATGTTGGAGAGAGTATGCCAAAATTGAATCCAGCGTAACATTTACATGAAATCATCTAAACATTGAATTATATAGACCGTTCTCGACTCAAACAAATATTTCATACTTTTTTCTAAATTTTATGCGTTTTTTTAAATCAAATCCGAAAGGTTTGGAAATATGTACGTACAGCATTGAAAAATGTTGATGCTGATTGTATGTTCAAATAGGAGTCAACAATTACCCAATTTTAATTATATATGCCTCGCAGTGAATTAAAACACATTACATTTGCACCATTAAAAGACTTCCAATTATTGGAACATTTCCCATCTTATTTTTTCCCAAAAAATAAGTTTATGTAAAGAATTGGCATATCTACGAAACCTAAGAATAGTTCTTCTACTTCCAAATTGATTGCAAACTTTTGAATTTTTATATTCATTGCAGAATTTTCAAAAATTTATATTATTTCTGTTATTTGTAACTGTTAAATTGATAGATGATTGGAATTGATAATATTAAAAAATCCATCTGAAATATCTGTGGGGGGGGGCTAAAAAACTTCTGGGGTGGTATTAGACCACCCCAGCCACCCCCTTCCTACGCTTATGGATACCAGAGGGGGATTAACAAATACTCCTATTTTTCGCTAAACAGTAAACTTCAAATATATTGCACTGTATCGAATTGTAAGCGTTTATATGCACTGGTATATTAAAGTTATGATCTATTCAATTTTGGTATGATTTGATCATTTTGTTTGGGAGGTTCCAAAAGGAGCGTGGCAACTTCGTCCATTTTTCATTGAATTGTAGGTACTATGAAACCATTACACAGTACAAAATGTCATGTCTTTTTGTGCATAGGTATTCAAGTTATAAGCTGTTAAATTTTTGGAGCAAAATGGTCCATTTGTGTGGAAGGTACCAAAAGGGGGCGCGTTAAATTCGCCCATTTTTCTTGAGGTGATAGTGACTAATAAAATAATATTATGTGTAGAATTTCAGAGGATTCAAATAAGTAGTATAGAAAGAAGTTATTAAATAATCAATAATTCACTTAATATTAACACTTTGTGGGGGAGGTACTAGAAGGAGAGGGGCCGTTCAAGTATTACGTAAGCACTATAGGGGGTGGGGGGGTCTTTGCTTTGCTTATTTTTGATGACATTGGGGGGGGGTGTTGGAGATGGTGATTACGTCAGCAGTAGTTCTTTACTTTTTTCCACATATGACAACCCACACAGATTGTGATTACTTCAGCAGTAGTTATTTACTTTTTTACACATATGGCAACCCACACAATGTCTATGCTCGAAAACAAAACCCATATTCGGGGATTCCCATAAATAATGAGTACATTTAGGTACTCGCTTAGAATTTCTTCAATCAGTTTCGTTTCGGTACGATTGACGATTTGACGTGGTGTAAGCAAAGCAAAGCAAGTAAATATTTGTGTTACCGTTGATCCACTTTCGCCAAAGTGGAATTGTTTAAGATGTCGTTTCAAATAGACAAATCCAAGTTATACCAACAATTGTTTGAAAGTTTTAAAAAATCTCATACAAATACAAAACTACAAAAAGTACAGAAGTTAGTTAACGAAGTGTGGCGTAATTATAAGTTACAAGCAAAATCGGACAAGGAACTTGATATTATTGTCTCTAAGAGAATTGAAGAAGAATTGCAAGCAGCGACTAAGAATAAATCCAATCTACTACGATTTTTTTCCAAGGTGAGTGATGAAGTTAATGTAAATTAAACAATCACCCCTATCGCAGAAAAAATTTCACGTGAAATGTTTTGATCCCTAGAAAATACAAAGTAGAAATTGAAGTCTATAGGTATATTATTCTGCGTTAAAGAGATTTGCAATGAAGAAAATGATAACTACTCGTCTTAAAAGTCTATTCAAGTGGAATTATTTTCACTTTCCATTTTGATTATATCCCTTCAATTTTTCTGGGGAGCAAAACTTTTCACATGGAATTTTATTCACGATAGGGGTGAATATTAAATGTACTCACTATAGTGTGTATGTATTAATAAGACAAACATTAGCAGTACCTATAAAATGTTTTAATTTTTAGGCAACGAATACCTGTAAGCCTGCAGAAAAACCACAAATTATACAGCCAGCTTCAAATTCTAAAGAACAAAAAGACGACATAAACCCCGGAGTGGAATCACAACAGCAATGCGAAAACACAGAAAATACAGATAAACAGCCGAGAGCAAAACCTTCGCAGGAAGCTATGAAAAATAAGATTGCTCTACTCGAAAAAAATCTGAATGCTTTGTATTCTGCCAGAGATAGTATGCCAAGCCGTGTTGAAGTTGATAAACAAATCAATAAGTTGCGCGAAGAATTAAAAACAGCGAAAATGTCTTTAAACAGGAAGATTCAAAACGAAGTTGCCCAGAAGAAACACAGAGATGGTATGAAAAGAAAGTTAGAAGATATTTCTCATGCAAATCCAGAAATAAAAAAAAAACTATCCATGAGGGATTCAGTGGGACGGCCTAGCCTAGAAAATGATCAACCATTATTATTGAAAACAATTGCGGATATTGCTTTATTTGGCAGTGCAGCAGATGATAGAAGACGAACAGAATCTATTCGCAGTGTAAAAACTCTTGACGAATTAACACAAGAATTACGAAAAATAGGATTTGACATTAGTCGAAGTGGGACATATCTTCGTTTGATTCCCAGAAAATCTAATTCTGCAGAGGGACGAAGACATGTATCGACAGTCCCTGTAAAGCTCACTCGGGCTCAGACTGATCAGCACAAAAGCCACTTAGATAGCAATTTCGCTGAAACATCAATCCATTATTTGGAGAACATAGCATCCATACTTGGACCAGATCAAGTATTTATCATATCTCAAGATGATAAAGCTCGGGTCCCTATTGGTGTAACTGCGGCAAATAAGCAAGCACCTCTTCTAACGCACATGGAATATAGAATCAAATTGCCTGATCACGACTGGGTAATCGCTGAGCGGCATAAATTAATACCATCAGTTTATGCTGGTATCAAAATCACTTCCAGTATGCTAGGACAACCGCAAGCCGTTGGATATTCTGGACCAACATACATCGCTATTCGAAGTGGAAAGCATAGTTCATCTACTGCAAATACTCATGCTCATGATTTCGAGACGCTTCTCGAACTTGAAGAGTTTCAAGCATTAGCTAAAACTGACAATGGGTTGGTAAAACCAGTAGTAATCATGACGGTTGATGGAGGGCCAGATGAAAATCCGCGTTATACAAAAGTTATAGGGTTTGCTATTAAACACTTTAAGCGACATGATCTCGATGCATTGTTTTTAGCTACCAATGCTCCTGGCAGTAGTGCGTATAACAGAGTAGAGCGCAGAATGGCTCCTCTTAGTCGGGAACTGGCTGGTTTGATATTGCCTCATGACCATTTTGGGTCACATTTGGATGCACGTGGTGTTACAATTAATGAACATTTAGAAGGATCCAATTTCGAGTTTGCAGGAAATGTGTTAGCTGAGATATGGAGTTCAATGGAAATTGATGGCTATCATGTTACTGCACAATATGTTGGGCCGGGCGAACAAGATCTGCCTGATTTGCCAGATATTGAATGGTATTCAGAACATGTGCGTGAAAGCCAATACTTACTTCAAATTGTAAAATGTAGAAACATAGAATGCTGTCGTCCAAGAAGTGGCCTATTTAGATTACTAGACAACAGGTTTCTTCCACCACCAGTAAAAGTAAAACAAACAGTTGATGACTTGGTTTTGGATGATGGAGGGCAATTTCTCAATCTTCCAGTCAATTTAGCTCTACGCTTAAATTCTTCACTCAAAGATTTCCTACAAATGCCATACGATTATTTTTGTCCGACGGTAAAATTGAAGCTATTAAGTCGAACATGCAAAACGTGTGGTCTTTATCATACTTCCGTCAAGTCACTAAATCGTCACATCGAGAAGATCCATAAAAAAGTAAACACGCACACTGATATGAAAGTTAGGCCTTTAAGAGTGGCTGCTCGTCGTGCTAATGAACTGATGTGCATTATTCAAAATTTAGAGCACCAAGATGTTGAATGGCTCGATGAAAACGACGTAGACATTCCAAAATCGAATGAAAGTGAGCAGACACACAACATTGAGCAGCAAACATCCAATGTCATCGAAAACTTAGAATCATGGATTCGGGTGTCATGGACTGAAGACTGTTAATTGGAATTAAGGGTATAATAAAACATAATATATTTCAAGAAAAGAAAATAATTTTAGCGAAAGTAGAGGAAAAAAATTTCAAGTCGAGAGGCGCGGGTTAGGTTTTGATTTTAGACCCATGGTTTCTTGGGAGAATTTTCTTAGAATTTAATGTAGATTACGATTTTTAATTTTTTTTTTCATCCTCTCAAATCAACCCGCCCTAATGTACATATATGAAATTGTAATGTTTTCTTGCAATCGTCTGAACTGTCAATTCACCTTTGCCTAACAATCTGTCATTGTCCGTAGATTTGCAGCACTTTAAACAGGTTGATAACGTTTGCCGATCTGGCAATCGTCTATACTAAGCTTTAGCTCATGTCTGATTTGACAGATAATTAGTTTTATTCTTCCGCTGAACGAATATGGTTGTGTATACGCTTGAACAACGCTGGGAAATATGCCGAAGAAGAAGATGCCGATTTTGCCAAAAAAAATTCATCTTTTCAGATGAAGCTCATTTTGATCTTGGCGGGTATGTAAACAAGCAAAACTGTCGCATTTGGGTCACAGAAAACCCGCACGCATACATTGAAAAGCCGATACACCCAAAACGAGTCACTGTTTGGAGCGGATTTTGGTCCAGAGGCATAATTGGGCCATTTTTCTTCGAAAATGAGCAAGTGGCCGTTACAGTCAATGGCGATCGTTATCGGGCCATGTTGAACGAATTTTTGTTCACAAAAATTGAAGAGGAGGATATTGGCAACATTTGGTTTCAACAGGACGGCGCTACGTGCCACACAGCCGAAACTACACTCGATGTTTTGCGCGATTTTTTCAAAAAAAAAGTTATTTGGCGGACCCTTTATATATATTTTATTTTCTATTGTAACTGGCATTTTTAAGTAGACCTCATATCTTTAAATTTTCATCCGATTTGAAACAAAATTTGTATTTAGATATTTCATCACTCAAATTTAAATAATTTGAGTGCATATCAAAAATATGCAAAAAAATGCGCGAAATATATGCACAAAATATGCAAACATTTTTGGCGATATATGAATCAAAAATGCAAAATATCAGAAGGATATGTCAATACTATTTAAAAATCATGTCACAAAACTGAAAAACCCGACCCACTCTGAATATTTACATCTGTAGATTTGGATGCAATTTTGCACGCGTATATTAAAAGATAATGCGGCCTTTTACAGTTTGACCAATTTCATAGTGGTTTAGATTTTATAGGCAGCCAAAGTTGCTTATCTACAATTTTTTTTTTACAAATTTAGCTATTTTGAAGTCGACATAACTTTTGAACAGAATATCAGATTTGAATGATATAAGTACCATTTGAAAGATTTTAACATTTAAAAATTTCAGCATTGTTCCCACGGGTCAAAAAAATATAACTTAATTAATGTCCATCCATCTTTCAATTCGGCTGAATGGTGCTAACGATAACTATAGTTCTTTCTCAAGTGCCACAGGTCAAAAATTAGATCTTTTGCTAGTATGTGGGAGCAATGACCCACAATATTAAAAAAATTTAATGAAAATTGGAGGTAGAGGGCGAAGTCAAAGTACAGAAAAATTGATTTTTCATCTGTAATGTTTTTTTGAAGTTAATTTTATTGTTACAAAGCATAAGAAATTGAAAACATAATTTCTTAAAGCCTTTTCCACGTACGATACTTTTAAAAAATACTAACTTTATCTAAAACAGTTTATTTCGGTCACTTTTCGCGGAAATAAAAATATAAATTGCGATATCTCAGAATCGATCTAATTTTTTTTCCTTAAATATTTTATATTAAAAATGGTTAATATGTACTCTACCGAAGGTGTAAATTTTGAAGTGAGCACAACTTTGGTTCAGAAGTTACATTAATAACTGAAAATCTTCACCAAATTAAAAAGAAAAAATACCATTAATTCCAGTGCATGTTTTTATAGTTAGTTTATGTTGAAGAGAGGAGACGTTTAAACGTCTCATGTTCGTGGACATACACTTAAGCCAGTGGTTCGGCCTGTTGTGCGCTCCTTATTTATGATCTTTTTATACCTCACGACTTACAGAAAATCGGTACTAGACACGTATTTTCTCAGTATCTTCCAGTCATATCCTCTGAGATGAGTCAAGTCTTGTAATATGTCGTACCCGAAATGTTGGGATTTTGCATGTGTGAAAGCCGGGCAGTGACACAGAAAATGTTCCATCGTTTCGATGTTTTCCCTGCAAGCCCTGCATTCGTCGTTCCCTGCTAGTCCTATGCGATGAAGATGTGCTTGTAAGCTTGAGTGTCCCGTTAGAACAATCATCAGACTTGTTGTTTTCTATTCATTTGGGTCACCCCACAGTATCTTTGCAGTTGCTCCTACGTTGCCCTATTCCACACAGTTTTGTGAGCCATCACTGTCCAGTGCTTCAACTTATTTTTCGTGGCTTCGAAAGGTTTCCAATTTTCCAAATTTATTACTCGAAGTTCTCTGCCCTTTGATACCAAGCTGTTTGCCCGTTCATTTCCAATCACTCCTTTATGTCCTGGTACCCAGCAAATACGCAGTTGAGCATGGGCTGAGTAATCATTTATCGTTCTTTTACAGTCCAACACAGTTCTGGATTTGACCCTTTCCGATATTTAGGCTTTGTGGTGTTACTGAGCCAGTTCGCACACTCCGTGATTGCTCGAACTTCGGCTTGAAATATCGTGTTATGGTCAGGGAGGCGGAAGTGAATTTCGACTTCTGGTTCATCAATAAAAAGTCCCAGACCCGTCCTTTCTCCTCGCTTGGACCCATCCGTGTAGCAGCTGGTTCCCACTGGCACATGGGCCAAAGTTCCATTTACTCAGGAGCGTCTGTCTGGCACAAACGAATCACAGGTAGCTGTAAGCCGCACTTCAGGAATGGGGTCGGAGATTTCTGGCGTTTGAATGTGACCAACTAGAGATTCTAAAATCTTCTGATGGTACGACTTGTGGTCCCGATTTATCCATTCACCCATCACTTGTAGACGTCTTGCTGTGAGGGCTCTCTCATACTTTATACGGATGTCTATTGGTTGGATGTGCACTATAGTCTCCAACGCTTTTGTTGGTGCAGTTCTAAATGCCCCGCTTATGCCTAGACCGCACATAAAGGGTTTTCCAACAATAGGTGTTATTTGGTATTCAAAGAAAAATTCAATTTTTTGAGATAAATGATCGGATGTTTATTTCATAATAAAGAGGAAGGTAGGCCGTTAATAATGAAAAACAACATCAGCCAAATGGCCACCACGGTCCCGCATGTAGGACCATCCTTTTCATGAAATTTTTCATAACCAAAAGGCAAAGTGCCCTATGTCCTCGATAGCCTCACGAATTCTACCTTTGAGGTCTTGAATCGACGCTGGGCTGTTGGCGTAGACCTTATCTTTCACGTGGCCCCAAAGGAAGAAGTCGCAAGGCGTTAAATCACAAGATTCCGGTGGCCAACTGTGATCACCTCTTCGAGAGATAACACGGTTCGGAAACTTTTCCCGTAACACAGCAATGGTTTCGTTGCTTGTGTCTTGTCTTGTTGAAAGTAAAAGTTGTCCAGATCAATACCATCCAACTCCGACCATAAAAAATCATTAATCATCTCTCGATAGCGCAATCCATTCACCGTAACTGTTGATCCAACCTCATTTTCGAAAAAGTAAGGTCCAATGACCCCGACGGACGATAAACCGCACCAAACAGTCACACGTTGAGGATGGAGAGGCTTCTCAACAATAACTCTTGGGTTTTCCGAGCCCCAGATGCGACAATTTTGTTTGTTGACGTAGCCACCGAGGTGGAAATGGGCCTCATCAGTCAAGATGAATTTTAATAATTTTTAATCGAATTTTAATAATTTCAGTGCATTGTTGAATCGTGTATCGTTCCATTATTAGTATTGGCGTATTTTCTACTTGTCAAATGTCAAAGAATAAAAGCTTCAAAGTGACAGCTACCGAAATACCGGGTGATTCAAAATAACACCTCTTAGTGGAAACCCTGTACGTTGAATTTTTTGCACAGGTATTACGTTGCACTTCTTGTCCATTAATGTCCACCGCACTACATAGGCGTAGGTTATTATTGGTCTAATCATGCTCATGTAAAGCCAGCGAGTCATATTTGGACGTAGTCCCCATTATGAACCTATGTATAGCTCTTCTTCACAACGACCAATATCGGTGGGCCTTTGTAACTCTTTCTTCAAGATGATCATTCCAGTACAGTTTCTGATCCAAGATTACTCCCAAGTATTTTACGTTTTTAGTTATAGCAATTGTCTTATTCAGGAATCGAGGCCGGGTAAAACGTGTAACCTTCGTATTCCTTGTAAATAGACATATTTCTGTTTTGTCTGGGTTAACATTTAATCCCCTTGGTTGTGCCCAGTTATATGCTATGTTAAGTGCCTCTTCAGCTCTTCTGCATAATAGATTTGGATTAAAGCCCCTTAGAAGTATTACAACGTCGTCTGCATAACAGACTGGTTTAAGTCCTTCATTGGTGAGGGCTTTTAGGAGACTGTGTATCGTCGCAACCCATAGAAGATGCGGTAAACTGCCCCCTGAGGTATACCACGATTTAATTTGTCTCTGATTTTTACGTCATATGACCCACAAATAATCCACCTATTCCTTAGCATATTGTTGATCCAGTTTTTCAACACCCGGTCAACCTGAAACTCGTCTAAGGACTGGATAAGTGTATCGGTCTGTACATTGTTAAATGCGCCCTCAATGTCTATGCAAACAGCAAGTGTATACATTTCTTTACTGAAGGACTCTTCTATGTGGTGCACTACCTCATGCAGAGCTGTTTCCACTGATCTTCCTTTGACATAGGCGTGTTGTTTGAATTGTAGCCTGTCATCCGCTATTTTACTTTTGACCATGTCATCAATTATTCGCTCCATTGTTTTTAACAGGAAAGAAGTTAGGCAAATGGGTCGATAAGCCTTTGGGGTCGTATAACTCGCCTTGCCAGGCTTTGGTATGAAGACCACCCTTGATTCCTGTCAGTTTTTTGGGGTATAAGAATGGGAAAGGCATGCAGTGAACACTCCAGCCAGATGAGTTAATACCAGATCCACCTCCTTCTGCAGAAGTGCTGGAAATATTCCATCCGGTCCCGCAGACTTAAAAGGAGAGAAACATTTTATCGCTTCTTTAACTATACCATCTGTTATATCCGTAATAGGTACTAGATGCAATACATTTTCATTCTGTAACTGTTCCTCTGTTGGTCCAGCATTACCAGTAGAAATGGGTTTTCTTCAAGAGCCTTACGGTATCCTCTATAGTTTCCATCCTTTTACCCGCGTCATCCACCAGTGTTCCGGTTTGGACATGAGTTTTTGAGAGGAACCTTTTCATTTTAGACACGCTGTTAACGCTGTCTACCTGTTCATAGAAAAGCCTCCAGGAGTTACGTTTCGTCGATTTATTGATTTTATTGTATTTTTGAGTCTTCTGTGGTAGTCGTCCCAGTATACTGATTGTTTTTTACGTCGAGCTCTGTTGTAAAGTCTGCGGACATCCTTGCCAATCAAGCGAATTTGTCCCGTCGTCCGGGGTTTCTCATAGGCAGATTTCCTCTCTCGAAGTGGGCAACTATCTTCGAGTGATTTTACATGAGCCTCGGTATTCTTCTTCACATTGATATCAATGTCTTCTGCACATAGATAATCGCGTGTAGGCTGGCCCAATCGAGTTCTAAGTAGATTTCCGAAATTAGTCCAGTCGGTCTTAGTCTTATTACGGAAACTTATTGGGTTTGGTGGTGGCCGTGAAATTTTAAACCTTATTTGACGGTGATCTGAATAGGAGTGTTCATCCGAAACCCTCCACTCATGGATCTCATCAATAAGATTTTCTGAACATATCGCTATATCTAATACTTCTTCCCTAATTTTTTTTTAACAAAGGTTGCAGTGTTTCCTATGTTAAGAGTTATGAGGTAATTTATATTCAAAAATTCTATAAGGGCATATCCCCTTTTTTGGTGTTAGCGATATGATGGGAGTTGGCGTCACAACCAGCTAATAACTCATTACTTGTGTGTTTGGATTCCCTCACCAGACGTTGTAATTCCGACGTATGTGGCACTGTCGGCGCATCGAATGGCAGATATATTGACGGCAGGTACATACTTCCATTACCTTGCCTCAACTCTGGAGAGAAAAGAAAACATGAGTTTTTGTGGCACAAAGTACAAGTCCTTGGAGGAGTAACTGTGTTAGCGTAGAAAAGGTTATAGTTCACATGGTTTAATCCAGTGACCTTGTTGCCAGTTGTCCATGGTTCCTGGATCAAAGCAATATGAACCCTGCCTTTATTTATGATGTCCATCAGAGCGTTGGATGCTGTTTCGCTCCGGTGGAGGTTTATGTGGATGACCTCAATCATTGGCTTTCCAGTAAAAGTTTCTTTTGGGAGTCTACCCTATCTGCTGGCACTCCCGCATTATTTGGTAGTGGGTCATTCTCCTCCTTTCATTCACTACCTATTACACCATCTTGCAGTAGACAATTTTGGGAGGCGGTGTTATTTTTTGTCGCTCCTCATTGTTTTGTGGATCTTTTTATTTTGATCACCACCTTGCTGGGAACTTCCTGCAATCAGTTTTTAGCAGGGTCTTACTCGTAGAAGTTGCATGTTTTTATAGTACTTACAGTACAAAGTGGGCGTTGTTGCCACAACCTTTATAGTACCTCTCAGACAAATGGTAACAATTTTGTGAAATGTTAAAACTCTTTATTTATATATTTACTTCAATATGTTTCTCATTTTTATCATTTCACAAAATTGTTACCATTTGTGTGAGAGGTACTAAAAGGGGCATGGCAATAACGCCCACTATGTACTGGTCTCTAGGTACTATAAAAACATTACACGGCACAAAATTTTAAGTATTAGTGTGTACTAGTAATAATGTTATAAGCATTAATAATTAATTAATTTTTTGTACCAATTGGTCACTTTGTGTGGGGGTATAAAAAGGTGCGTGGCATTTTCGTTCTCTTTTTCCAGCTTATAGAGACGGTAAAATGATTACTTTGTATGAAATTTTACAGAATTCCCATGAGTAGTATATAAGTTATAAAAGTTTTAACATGCCCAAAAATGTTAACCATTTGTGGGGGAGGTACCACAAAGAGTAGGCTAATATGGTTGTCCGTCACACATAAACTGGTTTTGAATAAAATATTACTACGTACAAAATTTTAAGTTATTCGGTCACACCTTTCCAGGGTTATCGTTAGCACTTTTCAGGATAATCAAGGATTAAGGACATTTTCGTCCTTTTGATGTCCTTAATGCACAAAAATTCGTTACTTAATTTATAATTCTTAGAGAGGATGTTAAAATCTTTCAAATGACACTTACAGTATTGGACAATACATCTTGGACTAACTTCATACTTCTGTTCAATCGCCAAAATGTGAAAACTATCACAGATATATTCCAAAAAGTGTACCTATTATCTAAGAAATTGCATCAATATAACAAAAAATGGCAAATTGGCTGCTTAAATTATTTGAAATTAAAAATTTATTTTACAAAAACACAAAAAGGTCTAAAATTCGCACGACAAAACATATTGGACTATGCATTTCTACAAAGATTTTGTGGAAAACCATTTGTTATCAAGGATGGCATTGCTTCTTTTTGCATGGAATCAATAAGATTTCTTGTTATCTTTGTGTCTACACTGAAAAAAATTTGACATGAAATTAAAAACAAGTTTGCCCTTAAATCAGAGATTTAATCTGTCTTTGTTTGAAGAACAAATTTCTTTGAATTTAGGAAAATTTACTTGATTTCAAAGAAATTTTCATTCGTTTAAAGTAAATTTCTCATGTCATGTTTTTAAAAACAATTTAGCCTTAATTTTCAGCCCACTTTTCTTTGATTTTTAAATTAAAGATTAGTTATCTTTTAAATTAAGAAATTGGTTTTATCTGCGAGAGGACAATTTAGATTCTTTTTGGTCGCAAAATTTAGAATAATGGTGAGAGTTACAGTGAGGTGTGTTTGGCATTTTTTAGAATCAGTTCTTGTTGAGCGGTAGTAGAGAAAGGTTGTGTGCGCTTATGCGAGTGGACGTTTATAATTCTCCATTAATAGCAACAGTTTCGGCGGCTGTTTGTAGGCAGTGTGTATAACAGGTAGTCGAAAATACGATTAGATTTGTCTCAGTGGTAGATTTCCAAATGTGGGTGTGTGCGTTGTAGTTACGCGCAATGATAAAAAAAGAAGCATAAAATCACTTTCGGAATAGTAGAGTTTATATGTGCGTTTACGAATTTATTACTTTGACAAAAACAATGCAAAACGACCGTAAATGTGTGTATGTATGTATTCAAGAAAGAACGGAATAAAGCCGATGTTGGAACAATACGAGTAAACTATCCAACGTTGTTTTTCCGCTGTCGAAGTAAATTGCAACTATTTCCATAATGAATAAATAAAATATTATTTTTATAGAATATCATTAACTAAATATGCACTTTGCTACATCTAATTTTATGAAAATTGAGATTTGTTATAGAATGATAGAAGATTTAAAAATACATCATCTAGAAAAAGAAATCACCAAACAAACACGCTAAGTTCACACAAACATGCAAAACATGTGAAGTCTGTATAAAAACGGATAATTATGATAATTATAATTAACAATTATTGATATTTAAGCGGAAAAAATAAAAGATCATTCGCGTATTTGCAGAAAGAAAATTATATTAAATAGAAACAGTTAAAAAATGTTCTTCCTTCTGAGAACTTTTTGAAACTGGACTTTATATGTCATATAAAATAATTTCGGAGCGATACATGTTGATGTGAACAAGTCTTAATTTATGAGTAAGAAATATTTACATATAACAGTTCCACAAAAGGGTAAAAACTCAAAATTTAAAAAATTTCAGTAGAAGCCAAAGAATGTTTCCGTTAATATTTATTTCCAAAAAATTAATATTAACGGAAATATGTCACTGCAAGAAAATATCATTAAAAATATATTTTGATATTTTCTGACATATTTTATTATATCATATTATATTATGAATAAAACATCACATATTGTATTTTCGTTTGTTTTATTTTGGTCTTTGAATCGTTATTGATTTGTAACTAGGATATTCTCCTGCATAAGAAGTCTCTATAATTTTACAGAATTCAAACTTTTTACAAAAATGTATGGCAAAAAGCTCAATACTAATCATTCAGAAAGGTTCAGCTTTAAAACACCAGCTCTAAGAGGCCTAGCTTCTCCCAAACGAATAAAAAGAATTCCTCACTTCTGGTATTTCAACTCAAAAATAACCACGTCAAGTAATATATTTGCCACCGCAGCTCATTCGAAGAGAACGATTTTTTTTAGGAAAAATTTTGCCAACTATCATTTATTTATCCATTAGAATAAGTATTCCCTCTAAACAAAAAACAAAATTTAACACGAACGTTTAGACAAATAATTAAATAAAAAAAAATATTTTACGAAAAATATTTTACACTTGTGGAAAGTACAGCATGTGCTTAGTTTAATTACAGAATGTACTTAATCTAAAGTAATTTTATGTATTTGATGTAAGCACAAGGCGTAATAGATTTAAAAATGTGAAGTCTTTCATCGAAGTACAAGGCGTAATAGATTTAAAAATGTGAAATCTTTCATCGAAGTACTGATCTAAAGATGATTTATGACTTTAATTGTAGTACAAGATGTACTTATTTTAATAGTCTTTGTCTTTGGAGCCAAATCAAAGAAAAAATCTTAAAAGTTAAAAAAAATTATATGATTTTCAGTACACTTTTTTTTCAGTGTATGGAGTTCCAAGCATCTGCAATAGTCTGAAATAGCTTATTTTCATCTCCACCTACGATTTCTCAATTTATCTCATTGTTGAGAATTTCCCAATATGGCCACTCCATAACGTCAACCCCTTCCTTTCTAACTCAATCATTGAATCATTTCGCGGTATTATTCGGGTGGTTGTCGTGTTGAAATTGCCGTAATAGAGCAACATTCAACTCAGCTATATCGCAGTACATAAACCTGTTAATTATTCCGTTTATTGTATAGAGGGGTCCAACAACGTTACCGGAAAAGCATCCGCAGACATTGCCGCCACCATGATTTACAGACCGTTTATAGTATAAAGGGTCCAATATTTTATTAATTAGTATATATGTACTGTATATCATTCAAATTTGATATTCCGTTAAAATGTTATATCGACTTTAAAATAGCTAAATTTGTAAACAAATGTTTAGATGGCCAATTTGTCACCCTATAAAATCTAAACTGCTTTGAATTTGGTTATAATTCCGCATTGTCTTGTAGTATACGCGTGTTTTTCGATTCCTTTTTCTTTGGAACGAATTTTGGTCCAATTTTTTTTATCGATTTGCAAAAAAACAGTTAAGAAAGTTCAGTCGGTTAAACCGACTTATGAATCCCTTCACCATGAATCCCAAAAGAATATTCATAAATTTATTTGTTTTAATTAAATTATTATCAATTTAAATTGCATTTAATAACTTAAAATGTGTACTAGACCATTTATTATTTTTTCGGTACTGATTTCCGGGCCGAAAAAGTTTCCATATGACCTACAAACCTCCAATAAAAAATTTGGTGCCGATTGGATAACGCTAAGGCCTCACTTTACATGAACAAAATTTGGGTTTTTATCAAATGTCACATGTTCAAGTAATTAAAAAATATTTTATTAGCATGAAAAGATTTTAAATGGTCTTTGAATAAAATTTTCTTTCTTACAAGTCGTAAACAATCAAAATCGACCGAGAAACGAAAAAGTTACAGCAGTTTTCATTTGAATTTTACGTCATGACAGGGCATGCATGCACACCGACATGGCCTCTATGCAATCACAATAAAAAATAGATCATGCTTGTGCATGCATGAAAAAAAAAAACGGATTTGCATGATAGTTGATTTTTCGCATCAGTCTGACATTTTTCTACTGGTCAAATAATAAAACATAAGCAGAATTTTGCAGCGCGCTATACGGCCATGCAGCAGGGTCGTTTACAGAACGCGCTCTGTCTCCAGCCTAAGTGAATTGAGAAACGGACAGCTTCGCACAAAATTTAATTTTAGTCATATTCTTATTTGTCTCCAGACCGACCACATCCAAAATTGTTACTAGATCCAGTGATAAATTTCGCACCGTAGAATCAGTTGGGCATGTATCACATACAATATCTGGAGCCAAACTGCCGTCAAACAGACAGATATATCATGATGTGATAACTGTAATGTATAATGCTGCGACGCCTCTGACCACTGTTGGTGAGCTTGTGATTAATCGATCTACACATCAAATTTTTTGGGCGCCCCCAAAATCCCGGCTGGTACTGGAGAAAATATGGCCAAAGTCGTTCATGATACACTCATCAAATACAGGTCAAAACACTGGATCGTGCATTTTGTTGCAGAACAAATTAGATCGAAAATTAATCAAGTTCTCATCACATGATGGAGATAGTATTGAAACATGTGTTTGAGGTTAAACTTCGGCGACTTGTGGTCCTGAAGTGCCTATTTTTAATCGTTTTGCTGCCGTTTGGGTAAGTCTCGACCACAAATCGTTTAAAAACGGACTCGAAGATCCAACTGTACGCTCAAAAATAAGTAATGCTGACTGCGAAGTCATTAAGAAATTCTGCATTAAACAGCTAAATGAAACACAAATCCGAGCTGATTACAAGGAACTATTACAATTAACAATAATGTTTCTTGGTGGTGTCGGCACCAACATACCACGCAAGGTTCATGGGAAAAGGCATTTATGCCTTAAAAATATACCTATTTCGAGAGCAGTTTGCATTGACAAAACGAGAGTCCAGTGGGCTACGGAATATATGTATTTTTCTCGTGCGGATGTATGTCAAAGCGTGGTTTACATGCACAAATGCAATACGAGCACCAAATCAAGATATACACTTGTTGAAAGACTCAATCGCATACGCAGAAATCGACCGAGATGTGTCTGAAGCTGTTTGGAAGAAATGGAAAAATCATTTGTGGTATTTGGCCCCAGAATCAATGGCTTTGGAATTTTTCGATTCGGATGTTTCACTCGAAGAGAAACGAAAAATGGTTAGGCATCTGCAATCAACAGAACCCGTCGTAAATCTGGAAAACGATCGAAAATTCTACGACCCGAAACTATTGCCGTGTAATAATTTGAGCGATTTCGTCTCATACAAAACTTTTGGATTGAGTACGGAATTTTTAAAGCATGTTTGTCGTAATATGTTTGTTGTTAACGACACTGCTGAACGCGGTGTACAATTTATGAATGATTACAACAGAATACTTACGAAAGACGAAGAACAAAATCAATTTATATTACAGTGCATTGAAGAATATCGTAGAAAATGTCCCTCACATAACAAGTCAGATCTAATATAATATTGAATTAATTGTATTTTTTGTTTTTTTTTCAACATGATCCATTTGTGTGGGAGGTACCAAAAGGGGCGTATCAATGACGCCGACATTTCTCTGGACTCTAGGTACTATAAAAGCATTACACTGTACAAAATTGCAGGTATTTGTATGAACTGATATTAAAGCTATAAGCAAAAAGATAGTGGCCACTTCGCCGATTTTTCTTGATATGTTGGCGACTAACGAACTAATACTATGTGTGAATTTCACAAGATTCGAGTAAGTAGTATATAAGGTATTAAAGCATCAATATTTCATTAAAAGTTAACCCTTTGTGGGGGAGGTACTGGAAGGGGTGGACCAATATGGCCCATCTTCGAACTTAGCCGGAGATAGAGAAAAATATTACCGCATACCAAATTTGAAGTCAATCGGTTGCTCCTTTCGAGAGTTATCGAGCGCACCAGCCAGCAGACAGACACACAGACAGACGGACGGACGGACATTGCTCAAATTACTTAAAATGACCCAAAACGGATTTCCACCGAACATACTTAGGGTCTTAGGTCACTCCTTCGATGTGTTACACTTTTGGCTGGTAGCAAATGATATACATATACCCTCCTCTCTAAGGTGAGGGGATAAATGCATATCTGCAATTGCATATAATCCGAGGTCTATTTATAAGTAATTAAAGATTCGTCAAAATCTGAAAATGTTGTCACCAAAATTCACGAAATATAAACAACTTTAATTTTATAAATTCGGAAAAAAGTTCTCCTGTGGCAACACTGGACAGAGGTACTCTCAATTTTGAGAGAGAATCTTTGCTAGCATTAACAAAGGTATATTGATAGTAGGTACAATCCTGTGCAGTATTTTCGTACAATAGCTTGTCAAAATAGACAGTCGACTCGATCAGTTGACAAACAATTGGTTGTCAAATAATTTTTTTATTTGAAATTTTATTTTATTTGAAAGAAGAAATTTTGTTCGATAATTTCAAAGTTACGTGGAAGTACCCTATAATGTAATTCTTGTGACGGCTTTGTTAAGCAGTATAATAAGTTTTCGGTTGCATGTATGTAAACAATGTATTTTGTTTGATTGTACACTTACAACAACAATAAAATGTAAACAAACAATCAAACGTCATCTATGAGTTTGACAGCCCATTGAGCTCTAAAAAAATGCCGAAAATATCAGCTGTTCACTGTACTCTACCTTGTTCAATATACCTTGGCATTAACAAGCAACTCTGATTCTCCGAGAGGGAGAGAGTTAATTTAAAACAGAGATGGGCAAAAGCACTACCCGGGCTTTTTCCTCGCATGTGCACTTGAGCACACACATTGAATGAGATTTCAATGTGTGTACTCAACAGCGTTGCCAGATATTTTTTAAAAAAAAACTTAAAATTTTTGAAGAAAAAACTTATTTTGCCATCAATAAACTTATTATTTATATTTTATAAAAAAAATTAAAATCGTAGCAATTCAATATTAAATAGTAATAGAAATGCTTCTTCCTTTGATGCACTTAATATATGTAGTTTAGTTTTAAATGGTAATTATACAAATATAGATTAAACAATTGGCGATGGGCCATATTTCTCGAATCACAAACATATTGGAATATAGTCAAATTATTATAAAATCTGGTCGATATATGTGGGTATAAGTTACAAAACAATATTGTACAATTCATAAAAGAAGGGGATGATCCATAGTAGAAATTATTCCTGAGCAAAAAACTCCTTGGTACATTCCGCCGAAAAATGCAGTCTCGAAGCCCTAAGTTAGAAAAAATTTTTTTCTCCAATTATTTTTTATTTTATTAAAACATGTGTGTATTTCTATTCGAATTTATATTAAATTTATTCGTATTCTTCCACTGTGAAGTATGTGATTTATTTTTTAAAATTTTAAATTAAAACTAAATTAAATGATTTTGTGTTTTTCTGAGATAATAATATAAATTAAAAAAAGAAATTAAAAAAACTTATTTGTGGAAGAAAAAACTTAAAAGAGCTATTTTTCATTTGAAAAAACTTGAGAAATAAGTTTAAACTTATCGTCTGGTAACGCTGGTACTCAAGCGGTCGTCGCTTGTTATGCCAACGTACGATGTCACGCGCAGTGATGCCAACTTTTTCCGAAGCAAAAGCGTAATGAATAATTGAAAACGCGTAAAAGCGCGTAAATTCCAAACAAAAAGGCGTAAAAAGCACTTAACTATAACATTGCTTTAGTCAGGCGGAGACGACTACATTATACCCTACACGACCCCATCTGAGCAGAATTAAAATAAATATGTTTCGAAAATCGTTATCAGTTTTGTTTTCCTAATGAAAATAATATGTCCAAAAATTTGTATTTTATGGCATTCAAAAACAGGATATAGATACATACAGGGAACATATTCGTATCTGAAGCTGAACCTATTTTCGTCAAATTTGACAACGTTCCTATTTATTTCAAGAATCTGATATCTGTTAAAAATTATAGAGATCTGTTGACAATGTCGATTTAAAAGCGCCTACATTCAACATCGGTATATAGGCGTTATGGAGTCTATACCTAAATCTGAACCAATTTTCCCTAAATTTGGCAGTGTTCATTCCTGGTTGAAGGAACCGCTATATACATAATTGTATGTAGATCTGATGAGAAACGGGTATTTTATGGCGCTGAGACTCAGAAGATTTAAACCTGCAAGAATGTCGTAAATTTTCCCAGAGTTTATTATACGCTCAAACTACTTTCCAATACCAAATTTAGTAAAGATTTGATACAAATTGTGGCGTCTATGCCGCGTTGATGTCAAATCGGGATGTACATACATATGCCCTAAGATAAAAAATTACTTCTGTAGTATATTTGCTGGAAACATATGATATTTGAGAAAAATTACTTTTTTCCTATAGGTAGAAAAACAAATTAAGTAGCCGATTTAATAATTTCCCCGTTTTTAAAGATAATTTGCACCAAAACTCCGAACAAAATAACATTGACAATAGAGATATTCGAATTTTTTTCCCCTATGTAAATATAAAGTATTTGCACCAAAGTATATTTTATTTCAATTTTGATCCCAAACATATTTTGTTTGTTGTTTTTTCTCCGTGTGGTGAAGCAAAATAGTCTAATTTCTTTATGTTACCAGATGTGATCTGAAAAATGTACAAAAAGCGTCAAAAGCACTAACGAAAAATTTGAAAAGCGTACAGTTAGTGTTTTTTTTTCGTTTGGCACTAACTGAACACTTTTCGCGTATTGGGTAGTCCGAAAAGCACTAAATCTGGTGCGAAAAGCACTAAGTTGGCATCCCTGGTCACGCGTTAATTCGTATGAACTTAGAAGCGTAATTGTAGAAGCATATCGTCATCAGAAACGAGAAAGGGCGTATCACCATATTTGAACATTATACAGGAGAAGCAAAAAAACCAAATAAAATAAAAAATGTTGTCGTTAGAAAAACGGGGTTTTCAGGATAATACCTAAACGCAATGATGCGTATATATAAAACATGATTTATAACTTGTTTCAGAAAATTGCGTGAAATAGGAATTTTTAACCATGAAAGAAGAAGTAATTTGTTGTTAGGTCCTTTTGAATTTCGTTAATAAATTCGCCATTTTTGATAGCAGGTCGCTAAAAATGTGTCAGGATATATATAAAACATGATTTATAACTTGTTTCAGAAACTTGCGTGAAATAGGAATTTTTAACCATGAAAGAAGAAGTAATTTGTTGTTAGGTCCTTTTGAATTTCGTTAATAAATTCGCCATTTTTGATAGTAGCTCGCTATAAATTTGTCAGGATGTGTTTTTTAGTGCAGTGTACCGAAATCCATCAAAAACTTAATTTCCATTTTTCTTGTTGTTGGGTCCTTTTTCGTTTCTGATGACGATATGTGATATTCTTTGTTTACCTATAAATATTGTTTATAACATATTTCAAAGTTAAAACACTTTTAAATACACAGAACCAAATAAGGTTAGACACTCGAAAATTTTAAATACAATAAATAAGGAAAAAATTAAATATAGAATGTGTCCAACTTTTCTTTTTGCATCTGAAATTATTTTTTCTTTATAAACTATCAAATGAAATATGTTAGGAAAATTAACATAACATTTTTCGCAGTGCACAAAGTGGACGTTGGCACTTCTCACAAATACAGACGTACGATGTTGAATTTTATGGAAGTATGTTTGTGCCCATCGCTGATTTAAAAGTAAGTATTTTTAAAAATGTTGACAACAATTATAAAATTTATTACCAAGACAGCCTTTTCTTTAAGGGAAGCATAGCCTTGAATTTATTACTGAAATATCCCATACGGTCATTTAAGTCCGATTAGGCATTAAAACTATGACATGTCTACGTCATTGGTTTAATGTAGAAACTCCTTTAAGTTATTGAAATATAACTTAAAATAATGCAGATTATCACAAAAATAATTATTTTTTTCTTTAACTTAAAGGCGTACATTTAAAGAAGTGCGTACACAAAACTAATGATTAATTCAAGAAACTTAAGATTACGGAAAATTTCGTAAAAAACATGCAAATTTTCAATATTATAATGAAAACTGTGATTGAATTGATGCTGAGGTCTCATACTTAATTTAAGAATGTGTCTTTACTAATTTTATTACTACACTGAAAAGTGTACTTGCAATACTCTATATTTGAGTAAAATCCACATTTCCCTAACAGTGCTTTTTAAAAAGATATTAACAAAAACATATTGACCTATGTCGAAATGAAGCACCTACTAACAATACTCTACGCGGGGAAAATCCCCATTTTTGATATGTTTGAATTGGAATAAAATATATTTGGAACAAACATTTTTGAATATTATATATTTCTGAACAAATATATTTTATAGAAAAATCAATAAAATTTATTTTGAGCGCATATATTAATACATGAAATGAAAGCACCACCTGCCGAAATGAAGCACCTACTAACAATACTCTACGCGGGGAAAATCCCCATTTTTGATATGTTTGAATTGGAATAAAATATATTTGGAACAAACATTTTTGAATATTATATATTTCTGAACAAATATATTTTATAGAAAAATCAATAAAATTTATTTTGAGCGCATATATTAATATATGAGAACAAAATTTATTTGCGAACTAATTATCTCAAATAAAATATGTGTTTAAATATAAATAAAATTATGTTTAGGAATTTCTCCAAATATATTTTATTTAAACCAGGTTTTTAAAAATTTGCTAACTCTTTCGAATTTCAGTTTTAATCATTTCCTTGGTTTCGAATTACACCTCCCAGTTAAAATACCTATGCAGCAATAAATTCTGTTTTAAATCGCTCAGTTAATATTTCTACGTATTCCAATTCACCATTAGTTGTCAATCCTTCAAGTAATTTATTGTTGTCTAAGGCTATATGATTTGAATTATAAATTATTTTTACAAACATTAAAAATTAAAATAGCAGAATTAAAGAAAAACAACATAACGATAAAACTAATAACTAAATACGTCGACGACTTATTCGCGATCATAAAAAAGAATGATGAAGAAATAATTCTAAAAACATTTAACAATTACCACAATAAGCTAAAATTTACAATAGAGAAGGAAACAAATAATTCAATACCATATTTAGACATGCAAATATACAGACAAAATAAAAATATTATAACCGAATGGTATACCAAATCAATTGCTTCTGGCTGAATAATTAACTACCACTCCACACAACCTTTGAAACAGAAAATAAACACAGCAAACAATTTAATTAAAAAAGCAATTACATTAAGCGACGATAAATACAAAACAAGAAATATAAACAAAGTGAAGGATATTTTATTAAAAAACTCGTACCCTTGCTATATTATCAATAACTTGATATCAAAAAATACAGAAACACCTAAAAACATCCCAAACCAGGTCAATAAAAATGACACATCTGGCAACATCACCAAATATTTCAGTCTGCCATACATTCCTAAACTAACCGAAAACAAAACAATACGAGACATCATAAACGACAGTGAAGCAACAATAGCACACAAAGCAAATCAAACGATAACCAAATTGTTTACGAAAACAAAAACGAAAATAGAATTCAAAGTGAAATAAAATAAGGTCGATAACCTTTTAAATTGTAAATTAAAAAAAATTCGTTTAATTGCTGAAAAACTTAACACAGTTAAGGCATGGATATTGTCTGAACACATAAATACAAATAAATCTTTGTTTCGGAAATAATACTACCAAATAAAAAATATCAGGACGGAAACAAATTTTGTTTAGAACAATATATTGTTCTCAAACATAAATTTTTTATGTGTACTAAATAATACAGATATAGAGTACCCTATACATATATATCTGTCAAGCTGAATATTTCTGGGACAATATACTACAAAAGCTATATTTTATACACGCTGTATATTTGCGTGAAATCTCTGTTTCTCTAAAATTGCTTTTTAAAATGATGTTAATATGTCCTAATGAAGCCCAATTGCAGAAAACTATAAAGTGATTTTTCGACTTAGGCTGTTATTGCTTGTGACACAAATAAACTGGCAACATCTAAACCTGAAACAATATGAATACTGGTGTGAACAGCAGTACCACAATTCAAACGATACTAGATAGATACAGTCTAATAACAAAACGTAAGTTAAATACACGATCTCCACGCACACATATAGGGGTATTTCAAGTTTTGCCTCCTCGGAAAACGGTCAGATAGGTAGCAATGCATTTTTTTATTATAACTGCACCATTAATAAGGATTTAATGCATTATAGGAGTCATAGGATTCCAAGGGTACAAACTGTACAAGCGGGCTGTTTCCAGAGCATAGTTGTCGTTTTTTTTGGAATAGATGTTCCATTCCATAGATGTACCAAATAATACAGTTAGAGAGTACCCTATATGTACATATATATCAGTCACGCTGAATATTTCTGGGACAATATACTACAAAAGCGATATTTTCAGCGTGTATATTTGCGTGAAATCTTTGGTTCTCTAAAACTGTTTTTTAAAATGATATTAATAAAAACATATTGACCTATGTCCTAATGAAGCTCAATCGCAGAAAACTATAAAGTGATTTTTCGACTTAGGCCGTTATTGCTTGTGACGCAAATAAACTGGCTACATCTAAACCTGAAACAATATGAATACTGGTGTGAACAGCAGTATCACAGTCCAAACGAGACTAGTTAGATACATTCTAATAACAAAACGTAAGTTAAATACACGATCTCCACGCACACATATAGGGGTATTTCAAGTTGTGCCTCCTCGGAAAACTGTCAGATAGGTAGCAATGCAATTTTATTATAACTGCACCATTAATAAGGATTTTATGTATTGTACGAGTCACAGGATTCCAAGGGTACAAATTGTACAAGCGGGCTGTTTCCAGAGCATAGTTGTCGTATTTTTTGGAATAGATGTTCCATTCCATAGATGTATAAATACGATATATTTAAAAAACCATTTGGCAACCAAATGAAAGTGTAGTGTGGTGGCCTACGAGGTATGTTCAAAAAATATCGCGAATTTCCGCGGGCTACGTGTATTTGATTTTTGATATTTTTGTAGCGTTATGTTGGTACTCATGTCCCTTACTTATGCTGACAAGGTCGGCCAATTTGAATGTTTAGTTAATTTTTGACAGATGTTGTGCTTGGATGTGTTTTAACTTGTCTTCGATTTTTATCTATTTCAGAAAATGGATCAAATTTTTTCCTGCATCAAATTTTGTGTGAAAAACAAAATAAAGTGCGCTGACGCATTCCGAATGTTGACTGTGGCATATGGTGAAGCTACCTTGGACCAAAGCCACGATTATCGGTGGTACAAAATGTTCTTAGAGGGCCGAGAAGATGCGAAGGACGAACAGCGTGCCGGACGCCCGAGCTCACAGTTTTCTTTGATTGCAGGGGCGTGGTGCATTATGAGTTCTTGTCACAGGGTAGTACGGCCAATAAATAATATTACCTGCAAGTTATGCGCAAATTGCCGCCAAAAACGCCCGGATTTGTGGAAGAACAAAAACTGGCCATGATAACGCCCCTGCATACACATCGTTGCTTGTGCGCGAATATTTGGCCAAAAACAACACAGTAATGGTGCCGTAGCCACCGTATTCCCCTGACCTAGCCCCCTGTGACTATTTTTTGTTCCCAAAACTGAAAAGGCCCATGAAAGGAAGTGTATTATATCCGAGGGGAATTACTTTGAAGGGGACAAAATAGATATTCATAAATAAATAAATACTTTTTGCAAAAATACAAAATTCTCGATATTTTTGAACATACCTCGTACCATGAATGAATGAACGGGGATGTGGGGTGTTTTGGAAGAAATACTTTTTGAAGGGTCTACTTTCTTTCGTTCTTCGACATGGAACTTCTATTCTGAGTCTTTCTATAATAAAAATCTTCCTGAATTTACTAACCCTCCACAAATTAACCGAGGAGGCACGAAGCAGTTCTGAAATATAGTCGCATCTGAATCGACATTTTTATTTGAATTGAGATTGTTTGGATCCCGCACCTCAACTTGCAAATAATTTAAAATTATATCGTTCATTAGCCGTCAATGGTAATAGGACATCCGTCAGAAATTCAGATAAACGTCTAACTGTAAAACCAGTCAAAGGTTGCAATTGACTTTTGGCACTCATACTCGTCACTTTACATGCTTCTGGTGGTGGGTGTGTACCATTCATGCGATAAGAGTTTGTTTTTCAAAAAATTCAGCTTTTTCTTCCAACATAGGCAAATTTTCATTTTACATAAGGTCGAATACGTATTTGCGGGTCACAATTCTAACTCCGGAAGTACTCACTCATTAAAAAATCGTAATTTAAATATTTTACGGCTGCCTATTTCCAGGTGTTAAATTATTGCTTATCCGCGGCTAATTGAATAAAATATTATTGCAAATTATTAAATTTACACGCATATAAACATTATAACCGGAACTAACCCGGCAATATAACAAATACATTAATAACAAAAAATAAATGTCCAAGGAATATTTTTTAAAAAATGAGCTAACTAACCTAACCTCGTCCTTCTGAGTTCAGGTGAAATCGCAGAGAAAGAAAACGGTGAAGTACGTGTACAAATATATAAAAACTCAAAACATAGAGGGAGCGAAAAAAATAACACTGCCTCCCAAAAAAGTCTACTTGAAGAGTGTGTAATAGCTAGTGAACTAAAGGAGGAGAATGACCAACAACCAAATAATAAGGGAGTGCCACCAGATCGGATAGGCGATCATGTACTAGAAAGACGACGATTGAGGTCATACAGATAAACCTCCACCGGAGCGAAACAGCGTCCAACGCTCTGATGGACATAATGAGTAAATGCGATGTTCATATTGCCTTGATTCAGGAACAATGGACAACCAGTGTTACCGTTGGGCGACTAAAGGGGCAATTTTTCCCTTTTTTTAAGCAGTCTTTTGCGATACTAAATAGGCCACTATTCACATTTTTGGTGCCACCTATATACTCTTCTGCGACTTTTTTCTCATTTGAACCGTATGAAGAAAATAAATTAACTATAAATAGAAAACTACATGTGATTTCATATGCATACTTAGATAGTATACATCACACACATTTTTGTGGTTTTTGCTTTAGTGTAAAACAGAAGTCCTTATAGCGAGGATATATTGCAAAACCGACCAAGTCCATTTCTATAAATACACTGTGTGTGGACCAAAATGTATCCTCGATGAAAACAACCTACTCCGCATAATTTTGAGTTTTTGAGATATATAGTTACAAAGTTTGCTAAGTAAACAAAGAGTTTAGTAAATTCAGACACAATTTTAGTATATAAGGCTTCGAATAGGTGTTCCGTGTCTAAGAACAAAATAAAGCAGACACTTCTAGAAGTATTTCTCTCAGAACACACGCAGTTATATTTTGTCGAACTTTTAATAGAAATGTTTATTGTATAAATTATAAATCAATTTTTTTTATAAATTTTTCATTACAAATTTGTAATAAAATCTTCCTATATAAATGGATTTCTATTTTGAAAAGAATACTTGATGAAATGTACTAAAATCAATTTTTTATGTTATCTTTTTTTACGAGAAGTTTTAATTTTTTTATTGTAATTTTCTTTATGAACCTTAAAAAGTGGGCCACTTTATTCGAAGAACCCGTGCTCCTTTTTTGGAAAAAATCCCCTTTTTGATATTTTCAGCGGTAACCCTGTGGACAACCAACAACAAGTTTACTGGATTAAACCATGTGAACAACAACCATTTCTAAGCTTACATGTGTTAGCTCGTCCAAAGACTTGTATTTTGTGCTGTGTATTAGCTGGTTGTGATGCTAACTCCCACCTAATCGCTTGGGGTAGTACTGACATCAATTGAAGGGGACATGCCCTTATAGAATTTTTAAATACAAACAACCTTTGTTAACAAAATTAGGGAAGAAGTATTAGATATAACGATTTGTTAAGACACCTCATTGATGAGATCCGTGTGGGGAAGGTTTCGGATGAACACTCCTATTCGGATCACCGTTATATATGTAAGGTTTAAAATTGCACGGCCACCGCCTAACCCAATAAGCTTCTGTAATAAGGCTAAAACCG
The DNA here is from genome assembly GCA_963930755.1 of Eudasyphora cyanicolor. Lineage (NCBI taxonomy): Eukaryota > Metazoa > Arthropoda > Insecta > Diptera > Muscidae > Eudasyphora > Eudasyphora cyanicolor. Next base: position 103,036,041 of record OZ005737.1, read on the forward strand.
ACTGGACTACATAGAAATCAATTGGGCCAGCCCACACACGCTTATTATCCCTGGATGACAGAGAAATTCGCTCGATTGGCAAGGATGTCCGCAGACTTTACAACAGAGCTCGACGTAAAAAGTTATCAGTATATTGGGGCAACTACAGAAGAAGACTCAAAGAATACAACAAGATCATTAGATTGGCGAAACGTAACTACTGGAGGCTTTCTGTGAGCAGGTAGACAGCGTTAACAGCGTGTCTAAAATAAAAAAGTCCCTCTTTTAAACTCATATCCAAACCGAAGCACTGGTGGATAATACGGGTAAAATAATGGAAATAGTTTGCCCACGTAACACAGGCAATGTTTTTCAATTTCCTCTTTTACTTTTGGCATGTTGAGATCCTTATGGATGTTAGCGTTTCTTATATACCATGGTGCACCTGTAATTAAACGAAGAATATGCGATTGTCTTCTTTGTAATTTGAATATGTTTGAAGCGCACGCTGTACCCCAGAGCTGGATACCATATGTCCAAATGGGCTTCAATACTGTTTTGTATAAAAGAACTTTATACTCTGGATCTATATCAGATCTTTGGCTGATAAGCCACTGAAGTTGATTATGTAGTTTTGAGTTTTATTTGAGTTACTTTAGAGTCTATGTGGCGCGACCACGTCAAACGCCGATCTAAATGGATTCCAAGATATTTTACACGATCCTTTTGGGGAATCTGTGTATTGAAAATAGAAATTGGAGGACTTGTATCCCTTCGCAGGGTAAAAGTAACATGAGTACACTTTGAGACATTCACCATTATTCTCCATTTTTTTAACCATTCTTCTAGGATTCGGACATGAGACTGCAGTTGATCGGACGCAACTGAAGGGTTTTTGTGAGTGCTGACGAAAGCAGTATCGTCCGCAAAAGTAGACGTGTGCGTAAAGTTGGTTATGGGCATATCTGCCATAAAAATAACGTACAGTATAGGGCAAAGAATGCTACCTGTGGGACACCGGCATTTATATTCTTAGGGCTTGAAAAGACCGGTTAGTCAAATAACTCCTGAACAGTTTATGCGTGTTGATTGGCAGAAGGTCGCATATGTTGTACAAAAGTCCTTCGTGCCAGACTTTGTCAAATGCTTGGGAAATATCTATGAGTAACGCCGAACAATATTCTTTATTCTCAAAAGCTCTTTTGATGCAGGTTACGATACGGTGTACCTGTTCTATAGTATTATAACAACCAAATTGATGCTCAGGTATAATATTGTGAGAAATTATATGAGGTGTGATATTCTTCATGAGAATGGACTCAAAAAAATTTGAAAGTATCGATAGTAAGCTTATAGGGCGATAGGATTTGACTTGAGTTGGATCTTTGCCTGGTTTCGGTATCATTACTATTTCTGACCTCTTCCAAGATAGGGGGAAGTAACCTACACGGAGAATTGCATTGAATTAAAATAACACAATTTTCAAGGCTGAAAAGGGAAGTTCTTTAATCATTTTCGCTGTTATACCCAGGGCTGCGGAGTCGAGCCAAAACTACTCGACTCCGGCTCCCGGAGTCGAATTTTAAAACCATTCGACTCCGACCCCGGCAGTTAAATAACATAAATTTCTGAAATTATATTTCTACTTATACGTGAGTTCATTTGAAAATATGATATAGCTTTGTTAAAAGACAGCAAAAATTGGTATTCAATACCAGTAATTAAATAAAATTGTATTATTTATTGGCTTGCAAGCTGCAACTAATATTCAACACGAAATCATTATAAAATGTTCATCAATAACTGCCTCTGTTTTAATACAGATGCCACTTTGTCTTCCTTACATTTCTGTGGACGGCGTGTTTAGTCGCTTTTTCCGCGAGTTTGAACTCAATATAATGGTGATCTGAGAATGAGTGGTCGTCCAGTACATTCCACCCAATAATTTTGTCTGACAGCCGGTCAGTAGCAAACGTTACGTCGAGTACTTCTTGTCTGTCTTTAATTGTGAAGGTCGGTTTATTACCTATGTTACAAATACTAAGGTTGGTAGTTAGAATAAAGTCAAGAAGCGAATCACCCCTATTGTTTATATCCGTACTACCCCAGATAGTATGATGAGCGTTCGTGTCTGCGCCAATAATCAGCTCGAGCTCGTCAGACGTTGCTTCTTCTACTACTTCCCTGAATAGAGCAGTCGGTACTGCAGATTTATAAGGCAAGTAGCTGGAGACCACCCAATATATGCGATTACCGATCTCCAGGCTAGCAGCTGTTTGGTCTTTATCACTTAAATTAGTCAGGAGAAATATACTTAGATCTTTCCTGGCCAAAATGCAGGTTCTTGGAGTGAAATAAGTAGATATACTTTTTTCAATAGCCTTTTTTGACAAATCAGTCGTGTCATGCTGTCTTGTTATTTTTATTAAGTATTGTTTGGCATTGCATCGTGGAAAGACTTACGCCTGAACAATGTCTCAGATGGTCCATCCGTTGAGTCCAATTTTCGATGACTCGATTATGTTGGCCATAAGTTGAGCGAAGTGCACGAAACACTTTCACAGAACGTGAATTTTCGTAATAAAGCTGAACGATTTGTAAACGTTGTTCACGCGTAAAGGTGGGTACTATGTTTTTTCGGCACGAAAAAATTTCGCAAAATGTTATTTCAAGTTGAAAAATGGAACGCTTTTTTACTAAAGTTGCATTGCAGCTTGGAAGTGTGTGTGTCAAAGTGTCACTTTTATATGTATGTATGTGTGAATATGCATGTGCATTTTTTCTTTTTGATAACATTCTTAAAAACAAACACAAGATAAAATTCGAATCAATAAACAATTAATTGGAATAATGCCGACTTAGAAAATAGTTAATTTAAATGTCAGAAAGGAAATATTGTTGGAGATCATTGTGCTAATGTTATACATAAATTATTTATTTTCTGTTGTTGCGGTGGCGATGTTTGTGAGATATGAAAAGCCAGGGTAGTACAATGTTATAAATAACGAAATAATTTCCTACTGTTGTACGAATATAAATAAATAAAATTATGTTTTGATTAATCGAAAAATATGTTTTATTATTATATTTAAGGATTTACATTATATTTGTTGACATATATATTATACTTCCATCCATAAACGGAATATCTTCTTCCAACTTTAATGGCTGGCAAGAACTACATAACTATGTATGTTCTTTACAACCATTTCCAAATCGAGATCACAGGCACTGTCCAATTCCATTGTCCTACTGCTTTAGTAGCGTTAGCCGTCCATAATGTTTCTCCTGGCTTTTGCACACATTTGTTCTAAACATACAAACATAAATGTACATATCTAATTACAAGACAAATTCCACATTATTACATTTGGTTACATGTCCTTTTAGTGTTTTGCACATTTTGTTTGCTTTTGTACTGCAATCCAATTGGAATTTCACACTTCTGGTTTATTCCATAAACATAATTATTTTGCCTTTCACATCTTTGCATTCTTTTTTCTTTATTTCGGAAGATATTTTAATTATTATTCTTTATTAGGAAATTTTATTTCTAATATAACAGTTGAGTTTCTTGCGAACAAAAAAAAATATAAACAAATGGGGGTGCGACGGTGGCGGCATTAAATTTGTTGCGGCGTTCAAAATGTTAATTTTTCGCGTTGAAATAAACGTAGTACCACAAACGAAAAAATTTCGCAGTTTTTTTCGCGGCTTTGTTTTTATATGGGACTTCAACGCGAAAAATGAACATTGTACCACGCTTAAGTCGTTCCACGATGAAATGCCAAACAATACTTAATAAAAATAACATGACAGCATGGCACGACTCACAAGTGATCGTAAGACCCGATTATGTTGACCATAAGTTGAGCGAAGTGCACGAAACACATTCCTGACAGAACGTGAATTTTCGTAATAAAGTTGAACGATTTGTAAACGTTGTTCAGGCGTAAGTCTTTCCATGATTAAATGCCAAACAATACTTAACAAAAATAGCATGACACGACTCACACGTGATCTGTCAAAAAAGGCTATTGCAAAAAGTATATCTCTTGGATCACCCTATATAAATGTTTCTATAGAAAATTCTGTTTAGATTCATATTTATATTTACAATATCTGTGCGTATTCTGCTCTAACAAGGTTTTCTACGGTATCATATAGATGGCCTCGCGTGTTTTTTGTGGCCTTCCAGAGACTATAATCTGTTTTCTGGGTTTGACCCAGAGATTGCAAATATATTTTTAGATCACTTTCCTTTTTTTAGGGCTGATTTCAATCTCTTCTGGCAATTTTTTAGTTTTTTTTTCTCAGTGCTGGGGAGCGATATTGTTGCCACTCTCTTCTAACGCTTGGATGCCTGTTGGGTTGTTTGAGTTATCTCTTTTGAATGCGCTTTTTCGAGTAGCCACTTCAACAGCACTGTTTACAACGTCTGTGAATAGGTTTACCGCGGCTTTAATTTCATCCGTTGTACGTAACGATACAACATCGGAAAGGTGTGAGCTAACGTATTTTTTATATTTTAGCCAGTTGGTATACTTATTGACATAGAGATAATTGTTCACGCCTTATATTTTTTATTATAGCGAAATCAATAAGGTCTGGCGTTTTATTCAGATCTGAGGGCCAATATGTTGGGTGGCTTTAAGTAGTTGTCTACCTTTTGGAGTAGTGAGGCGAGAGCCCCAAAATGTGAGCTTGGCATTGTAGTCACCTGCTACGAAAAACTTTGTGCCAAGAGTGGAGAAGAACTCCATGAATTGATCTTTGTTAATATTGTGTCTAGGGGGACAATATATCGACGATATCACCAGATTTGTGCCTGTGATAGCGATAGAAGTTGCTTGTATATGCTCAGTCCTATATTCGGACATAGGATAATGTTTTATTTTATTTTGGACAATAAGAGCTGTACCACCACAGGCTCTCCGGCTAGGGTGTTTAGTATCGTATGTGGAATAACCGCGTATCCTAAAACAATTTCTGGTTGAAAAATGTGTCTCAGGGACTAATAAAATATCTATACAGTGGTTTCGGAGAAAATTTTTCTACCTCAGTTCAGTTATGGCTCAGGCCGTTTGCATTCTAATAACAAATTCTCAGTGGATTTATTTCTGATTTCACACTAGTTGCATAAGCATACTTTGATTTCTCATCATTTCTTGCATCATGCTTCGCATATTCAACATGAATGAATTCATAGTTTCTATTAATTTTTCTATTGAGTTTTCGAGGGGAAATTGAGGGGGTAACGAATTACCATTTCTTGTCATACGGGCGTATGACATATTTGGACGAATTGTGTTCTTTGGGATTCGGTTTACGTTTGGATCGCTAGAACTAGAATTTTCCGTAGGAGATACGGTTCTTAAGCCTGGGAAAGGCGATGGAATATAACTTGCATATATTGGAGTTTTATTAACATTGTTTGTTTTTTTCATGTGCTTATAGACAGGGCAACCCCTGTAGTTTGCTGTATGGTTCTCACCGCAGTTGCTACATTTCTTTACGCCAGTATCTGTTCTTGGATGGGGACAGTCGACGGACTTGTGCACATCTGACACAAACGGCCGGTATGCCTTGGTGTGTCCAAATTCTTGACAATTTGTACATTGAGGAGGATCGGCTCGTTTTAAAGGTTCTTCGACTCGAATTCTACGGTTGCACAAATATCTCAGGTCGTAAATAGGATGAGGTACGCCTTTTTTCTTTATTCGCGAAGAATTAAATGTTAGTTCAACTTTAAACATGGGCTGAGGAATTTTCTTTTTATTTATAATGTTTATTATGGATTTAACTTCGTAACCCTCTTTAGCAAGTTCATCGATTATTTTTAGCTGTTGAAACTGTACTATCAATACCATTAATTACTACCACAAGACCTTTCGAACTCTTCAGCTGGTAAGTGTAGTAATTGTTTTTTTCTAGATCGAGCACCCCAACCACCTTTCTATAATACACTTCGGTGTATGTCTGAATTTTAGTTTCGTATACATTGCCTCTACGAAGTGAAGCAACATAGAAGTTTTCTTTGCCTAATAGCTGGGACAGCTTATTTACCAACGTGTTAGTTGTTTGTTCCCGCAAGAAGCGTGGAGGTGGTTTGGGTTCTCTTGTAGTTTCATTTGTTTCTTCATTATTTTCCTCAGAGCTGAGGAGGTCAAATCGGTTCGAACTTACCGCATTCATTCCCTTGGGATCTGGTTCCTTATGAGGAGACCTTGCATTTGCCTTTCGATTTGTCACTAAAATGTAAATATCTATACCAGTTTGAATTTTATCATCTTTGTCCGTTGTACTGTTTGGATTTGTACATTGTATTTGTTAGCTTTTCTGTTTGATTTGTTTCACTACTTGACTACTGCTGTGAGAAAGAGCGCGCACTTTTTGGGGTTTTGGCGGTTAAAAAGTGGCTGTCATCTCTTCTAGGCGTTGTTGTTGCGTTATTTTCTGTAGTTGTCACAGAAATGTACGCATTTCTCCCATTAAGACTTAACCGCCACTCAACGGAGGAAGTGAGAGACATGCACGGATATTTGTTTTTGTAAATTTCCTTTGTTTATTTATGAACAACCAACACAGCAAGCACTATGATTTTTAACTTGATTATTTTTCTTGCAAAAAGTTACACTTTAGCAATAAACTTTAACACAGAATTAAACCCAAATCACTTGTTAATAACGTCCAACTCGCTTTATATGCTTTAGCAGGGTTAATCCCAAAGAAAATATTTTTTTAATAGAATTATTCTGAGAGCCATTATAAACACGTCTGTACGCAACTATGTTGCCAGATCTGTGGGTCATATGACGTCAATATTAGAGACAAGGTAAATCGTGGTGGGCATTTTATCGTCTGCTATGGGTGACAATGAAAGGCATACATCTAAACCAATTATGCAGAAGAGCTGAGGAGGCACTTAATATACCATATAACTGGACACAACCAAAGGGACTAAATGTTAACCCAGACAAAACAGAAATACTTTTACCGTGCCTCGATTCCTGGATAAGAAAATTGCCATATCTATAAAGGTAAAATTCTTGGGAGTAATCTTGGAGCAGAAACTAATTTGAAAAGATCATATTAAAAAAAGAGTTACCAAAGCCCATAGATGTTAGTCGTTATGCAGAAGAGCCATAGGTCCAAACATGACATACTGGCTTTAGATGAGTTTGATAAGACCAATAATAACCTGCGCATCTGAGCATTTCCATGTTAAGTGATCGCAGTATTTTTGGCTAATGTCACGGATTTTGATGAAACTTTTATAGTGGTTGTACTAAGTGTTGTCAAAAACCCATGCAAATTATTTTGCAAAAAATAAAAAGCTTGTCTATTGGGTTTATAAAAAATATATCTTTTTTTCCGCTATCAATATGGGACTTTTTGTAAATGTACAAAATGTAATTTGCACTCTTATAGAAAAACAATCTAAAAACAATTTTTTTTTAAATTTATTCAAATTAATTTTTAGAAAAAAATCCTCTTTTTATTTTGAAATTTTTGTATATGTGACCAAATTGTCCTCTAATATATTGCCAAGTTCCACGATGGCCTTTTTTGTCTTTCTCGAGGTATAATTAAATCTGTAGACAGTATACAGTATTGTCCCAGTATTTTGTAAAATGCTTACTAAGCCGGATTGAAATGCAAAAAATTACCATGGCGTAGAAACAAAATATTTTTTTATTTAGCAGAAAAAGTAGAAGGCCATGTCGTATTACCCTAAAACCTATTTACAATGTACTCTAACGCTTAATTCGTGGTACTATGTTCGCAACAAAGTCGCGAAAAAAACTGGAAATTTTTTCGTTTGTGGTACTATGTTTATTTCAACTCGAAAAAGTAACATTTTGCGCCACCACAAATTTAACGCCGTTACAAATTGAACGCCGCAACAAATTTAATGCCGGCACCGTCACACTCCCATTTGTTTATATTTATTTTTGTCCACAAGAAACTCAACTGTTGTAAATATTAGAAATAAAATTTCCTAATAAAGAATAATAAATTAAATTATCTTCCGAAATAAAGAAAAATAATGCCAAGGTGTGAAAGGGAAAATAATTATGCTTATGGAATAAACCAGAAGAGCGAAATTCCAATTGGATTGCAGTACAAAAGCAAACAAAATGAGCAAAACACTGGAAGGACATATAACTGATATGATATGTACATTTATGTTTGTATGTTCAGAACAATTGTGTGCAAATGCCAGGAGAAACATTATGGATGGCTAACGCTACTAAAGCAGTAGGACAATGGAATTGGACAGTGCCTGTAATCTCGATTTGGAAAAAAAGAACATACATAGTTAATTCTTGCCAGCCATAGAAGTTGGAAGAATATATTCCGTTTATGGATGGAAGTATAATATATGTCAACAAATATAATGTAAATCCTTAAATATAATAATAAAACATATTTTTCGATTAATCAAAACAACATTTTATTTATTTATATTCGTACAACAGTAGGAAAATATTTCGTTATTTATAACATTGTACTACCCTGGCTTTTCATGTCTAACAAACATCGGCACCGCAACAACCCAAAATAAATAATTTATGTATAACGTTAGCACAATGATCTCCAACAATATTGCCTTTCTGACATTGAAATTAACAATTTTCTAAGTCGGCATTATTCCAATTAATTGTTTATTGATTCGAATTTTATCTTTTGTTTGTTTTCAAGAATGTTAGCAAAAAGAAAAAATACACACACATGCATATAAAAGTGACACTGACACACACACTTCCAAATTGTAATGCGACTATTTATCCTAGAAAAAAGTGGTCAAATGAAGTTTGGAAGATAAGAGAAAGGTCTTACAAAGGCTTTAACAAAAAATGTATAATAATATGGTATATATTTACAGTGCTATATTATTGATAAATTTTATTGTAATGATCGACCCTTTTTGAATTTTATATTTTTAAATAAAAAGCGAGCTCTAGGTGATGGGTTATTTATTTATTTTGTTCAATATTTCGTTCCTAGATGAGAAACATCTTCAGGAACACCTATTTTTAAAAAAACATATACAGATTTTACAATAAAAACATAAACGCAACCACAATCATAATCTTGTCACGTACAACAATTCTGAGGAACAATAACAAATTTAAAATAACATGCAATCAACCTGCATAGTCAAAGTCTGTATTGTTACTGTCTGTGCTATTATCTTATTCGACTTTGTTTAGTCTCGTAATGAGCAGTCGATAGTTGTTTGCGCATCCCTCTGCGTCTGCCTTGTAGTTCATGCGTTTGTTTGTTGTTGTATTTATGATGTGCAGTGTCCAGGGATGGAAAATTTGATTTCTCAAAAAGTACTAAAATGATACTTTTTAAACAGAAACTAAACTCTTTAATAATAATAATTTAATGCAACTATGATGAAATTGTTGACTTTTTCATGGAAAATATTTAACGATGTATAAAATAAATTGTGATCAATAACTATGCAAACTTCTATAAAAGGCATCTTTAAATATAAAGGTTGGATACAATTTAAGGGCCGATGTTGATTTTGAATAAAACACAAATTATTGAGGAAATTATTGTCATTCCTTTTTATTATGATAATATCGGTATGGTTCAATTATGTATGGAACAAAATATCGGCCAAACGGCCGCCACGACTTCGGCGGCACACCTCCAACCGATGGTCCAAATTTTCGATGACGCTGAGGCATAATTGAGGTTCTATGCCGCTAATGTACCGAATTATTTCATCCTTTAGCTCTTGAATTCTTGCTGGCTTATCGACGTACACCTTTTCATTCAAATAGCCCCAAAGAAAGAAGTCCAACGGTGTCAAATCACATGATCTTGGCACCAATTGACATCGCCACGACGTGAGATAACACGGCCATTGAATTTGTTGCGCAAAAGAGCCATTGTTTCGTTAGCTGCGTGGCAAGTGGAACCGTCCTGTTGAAACCACATGTTGTCTACATCCATATCTTCCAATTCGGGCCATAAAAAGTTCGTTATCATCTCAGGATAGCGAACACCATTCACAGTAACTACCTGACCGGCCTCATTTCGAAGAAGTATGGCCCGATGACGTCGTCAGCCCATAGGTGTTTTGACATCTCCTACAGACCCGGTTTGCTGAATTTGCTGACAATTTTCCCGATTGTGGACACATTTGGTCGATTATGCTGATCAAAAAAACATCACGAAGTGCACGAAATGCATTTTGATTTGAACGCCCATTTTCGTAAAAGGCTTAAAAAACTTTAACGCGTTGCTCGATTGTGTATCTTTCATGGTTCAAATTGAGTTAGTCTGAAATGTCAAATGAAATGCAGAAAAAAACTTGACTTTTAGTAGTTCACATTCAACATAGGCCCTTAAAATTTAACCGCTCTATATAAGGGTATATATTGGATTAACTTCTGAAGAATAAGTAGATAGGAGTAAATGGTGCCAAAAGGGTCGTGCGGGTACTTCGATACTTTTGAAAGTGGAAAAGTAATGAAAAAAGTACGAAAGTACGGACTTTTCCATCCCTGGCAGTGTCTCTAACGTTAATCTCTTGTTGTAGTTTGTCTCATTGTCAATAACTCTCACTCTCTCCAAATCTGGTGTGTGCTTTTCTTTCGCACAGTGTTCCGCTAGCGCTGTTTTTGGCGTTGAATTTAGACTTTTTAATGTTATGTCCGATTTGTATCCAGCTAATCTTGTTTTTAATTTATTTTTAGTTGTTCCAATGTATACTTTTGGGCAGTTTGTAGCACCGTTACCATTGCAACCAATTTGATATATAATATTCGATTTATCCATTTTATCAAGTGCTTTTAAACTTTCATATGTTTTTCCCTTTATATGGGGCATATTTTCATTTGACACATTGTAATCTTTACCAAATTACACTGTGTGTGCAAAATGCACTTTAAATGTATCCTCGATGAAAAAGCTTACTCCGCATAATTTCGGTACGAAATGGCATTAGCCGATTTTCCTGTGACATAGGTTAGGTTAGGTTGAGTAGTGGAGGCAGATTGCTCCGCCTCATGTCCTTGGACATACACATAAGCCAGCCTGTTGTGCGCTCTAATTGTTTGTTTCATGGACTAGTCCTGATCATTTCCCATGAAACGGGATCTATTGTTTGCGAATTCACTGGCTGAGGAAGCGCTCCAATGTTTCGTCATCCTCCCCGCATGCCCTGCAGACTCTGCTGTCTACGACTCCTATTTTATGCAGATGCGCTAGTAAGCCTGTGTAAGGATACCCATGATATTACGGGTCTATATTTTGTTCAATTCCAGCCAAGTTTTTGTTTTGTCCTCGTTTGGGTCACCCTAGAAGATTCTTGTTGTTTCCCCAATAGTTTCCATAGCGTGATATGGGCGTTATTCGCCCATGTTTTTGAGTTCAAAACGCGTAGCTGTGAAAGGTTACAATCCAAAACTGCCCTTGATTTATCTGTTCTAGACGTTATTGCCTTGATAGCCATTTGGCTATCTGTAAAAATATTTACATTTGTTGTTGTTAGCGCTAAGCCAGTGCACACACACTTTTATTGCTCGGACTTCCGCCTGTAATACCTTGTTATGGTCTGGTAGGCGGAATATAGGTTCGGTTTCCGGTTCTTCGATATGAAGACCCAGCCCAGTCCTTTCCCCTAGCGCTAGGGTTCCATCTATCCAAGATTGTCTCACTGGTATCAGGTTCTACACTCAACAACTATTGATGTTTCAGGTATTCTGTCGGATACTGATGGTATGTCAGTTAAATTCCCTGCCACTACCACAATTATAGTACTTTGATAATATGACCTATGATCGCTTTCGATCCATTCACCCATCACTTTAAGTCTCACCGCAATGAGGTCGGCTTCATATCTAATCTGCATCTCTATTGGTTGGACATTTAAAATTATCTCCAATGCCCTATTAGATGTGGTTCTCATTGCTCCGTTTACGCCGAGATAACACATTCGTTGGACCTTTTGTAATATTTTTATGTTGCACTTCTTTTACATCGGTGTCCATCATACTACTGACGCGTAGGTTAGAACGGGTCTGATTACGCTTTTGTAGAGCAAGTGTGTCAACTTTGGATTGAGGCCCCATTTTTAGCCTATTGCTCTTCTACATAGTGACCAGCATCTGTGAGCTTTGTTTGCTCGTTCTTTTATGTGGTACTTCCAATTTAGTTTCCTGTCCAAGATTACACCTAAGTATTTGACCTTGTTCGATGCTGAAATTGTTTTGTCTAGGAAAAGTGGGTCAACGTATTGACCAATCTTCCTTTTCCTTTTAAACAGACATATCTCTGTTTTGTCTGGGTTTACATTTAGACCTCTCGGTCGAGCACTTCCCCTCAGAAGTACTATAAAGTCGTCTGCTTAGCATACTGGTTTAAGTCCTTCGTATTTTAGGATTCTCAGGAGACTGTTTATAGTAGTAACCCAAAGGAGTGGTTTTAATATACCACCCTGTGGTGTTCCCTGTGCCACCCTGTCTCTTATTTTTATCCATATATTCCTAGCATCCCAGCAAAATTTCCCATTACCAAATAACCTGACGGGTAAGCTAAATTCAAAACTAGTAACTGCTTATTATTTGGCCTCCCTTCGAATTATTTTTACATGTACATGTCATTGGAGGAAAGTGCTTCCACTCAAGCATACAGGCAGCTGAAAAATAACCACTTACCCCCACGCTTACAATTATCCAAAAAGTAAGCGTGGACAAAATAAATAATTTTAGGAGTGGGTTTGTGTGGTAGTGGATATTTCCTAGTTGCTATTGTTTGCTCACCACTATCAGTGGTGGAATGTGGTGAGAAAGTAGAAGAGCGTAACACTGGGAAGAGCGTAACATTTGTAAACCTCTTCCAGACTTGTACAATTTTTCTACTTTATACTTAATTGTAATTTGAAAATTTGAACATAGAAACGATTGAAAACAAGGAGTTCGTTAAGAAAATTTTTGATTAGAAGTTTTCATAATTTTGAAAGGAATGAAAAAAACATATCATTCATTCTGGAAATAGAGAGCTCAAGAGAACGATTTTATATTATTAAAAAGAAATTTTATCAAGAATAATTACAATTATTAATGGAAATTGTACCCGGAAATTAAACTGGCCAAGATTAAGAATTAAAACCGTTAATCTTCTCAATTTGCATCTCATATCGACGAACTTGATTTTCGGAATTCTGGGGCGTATATTAATTTCACCAAAGGCAAGCAATTTGAACTTTCGAATCTAAACTTTGAATTGCGTGGAATCTTCAATTTGATATTGGATTTCGTAATATTGTCAGAGCTTTTATAGAAGCATATACAATTCCTTAAAATCCTCTTGATCCATTTATCCAAATGCAATAAATTGAAGGCTTGTTCATAAATCACTGCTAATGGACCGAATATGGAGAAATATTGTAACGAGAATCATTAATTTAAAGGAGCTAACGACAATCCAAGATTATCCGTTCGTAGAACTAAAAACATCTACATTTATAAATTGAATAATTGACTATCTGGAGGACCAACCCATATAATATTAACTAAATTCGCTAACCTAATATTAAGACATGCACTTTTCACATTAATAATTCAGTCGAGCAATTTGTACAATTTGAACACCTTTAATATAGCAAGTTACTGGCAGCAATACCCTCCGTCAACAGGCCTGATGACATAACGGGATAAGTTTAGGTAAGTCCAGTGATTTTTTTTACTTCATTTTGTATAAACTCGACGCTACACTACATAAACTATATAAACACTAATCGTTATTTTTTTTATATCACAAATTCTTGATTTCAATTACATTTATTTTTACGATTAATTCTTAATCGTACATCTACATAAATACTTAATCTTACACATATTAATTTTGATAAATCCATTGTCATTTATTGATTTAATTTCTGTATGTTATTGCATTTATTCAATTTTTAAATATAGTATTAATTGTCCTTAAAATGAAATCATAAACTTTTACTGGAGTCACGAAAGGTGAAGGAGTCCGTGTAGAAAAGAAACAAAATGGGCTGACATTCATTGAATATATAAATGTCAGCGGGGTGGTTGGGTTTAAGAGCAGGGACGACAGCAGAAGATGCATAGCTGCTCCCGTCTATTAGCATCATACTTTCTTCCTATCTAAACACACTACACTTACACATGAGAGCTACCTTACACTTTTGGTTTATGCGCACGAGCCCTAGTCTGTTTCCAAAGGAAAAGAACCGCCCCGAGACTGAGCACGGCCGGGGCCAGAAGGTAGCCACCTCCGGAGGAAGCAGGGTCAGTTGGTAGGATCGTCACATAAATAAAATGGCTCCCAACGTGGGGCCTCAGCAAGTCATACGACGTCTAGTTTACGATATTGTCGGAATAATTACCATCTTTTCCTAATTCTGCTGAGGTCACAACACTTACATTATCCTCTTACACTCCCATCTAACATTTCCCTGGAACTTATTTAGGATTTTTCTTAAGTTGTTTTTGCGACATTGATACCAGACGAGTTCGGAGGAAATTTTTATATTACACGATCAAAAACTGATTTCATTGGAGTTTCATTTCGAGTTGCCTCGGAAGCATACCACTGAAACCATATTTACACACATTCTTTCTTCCTTTGTACTACCTATGTATTTGTAATGAGTCGGATTTTTGTGGTTTGGTATATTTCCAAATCCATACTCTCTTATAGATATATAGTTTTTCAGATTCCTTATTCTTGGGTGATCTATAGTCTTGGAACTTATTCTGAGATTATACCCTAAGAATTGGAATCGACTTCCAATATTTTTTTTTTTGAAATGATGCTAATAGAAAAATTGTTTCTTTTCTTGGGATATTCCTTTGTCCGAGTAGTGACATCGTTATCATTTAAATTTTAATATACATATATAAAATAATAGCTTAATTCCTTCAATTAAGGCATTTGCATATCTGAAAACTATATATACCCAGCAAAATCATGGTAAGTACATGTCATTACCAATCGCATTACCAGGTAATGATATCTCATTATCGCCAGCATTACTTTCGGTAAATAAATAACGACTAACAAAATAATGACAAAAATAAGTTATTTTTAGTAATCTAAGTTAGAAAATCTTATTTTAAGTTATAAACTTGTCTTTAAATGATTTATGATTTTTTCTTAAATGATTTACGTATATACGTTGTAGCTTGTATTCATTTAAATCATTTAAAGAAAAGTTTGAAAATTCAAATTAGATGACTAATAATAACTTATTTTTGTCATTATTTATTTAGTCGTTATTTATTTACCGAAAGTAATGCCGGCGATAATGAGATATCATTACCTGGTAATGCATCTGTTAACGAGATTTACTTAGGAAGATTTGGATGGGTTATATTTTTGTACTTGATTATTTAGCGATTTGTCTATGAATCGAGAGGTAGGCCAGTGGTTGTGATGCTAAACTACGAAACCATGAGGTCGCGAGTTCAATCCCACATCCTGGCAAGTGAAATTTTTCGTCTTATGACGACAACAATCGATAATTACTCTCTCCCAATTATACGCTCTACCCAATGTTACGCTCTTCCCAATGTTACGCTCTTCAACTTTCTCACCACATTCCACCACTGATGGTGGTGAGCAAACAATAGCAACTAGGAAATATCCGCTACCACACAAACCCTCTCCTAAAATTATTTCTTTTGTCCACGCTTTCAGCTGCCTGTATGCTTGAGTGGAAGAACTTTCCTCCAATGACATGTACATGTAAAAATAATTCGAAGGGAGGCCAAATAATAAGCAGTTACTAGTTTTGAATTTAGCCTACCCGTCAGGTTATTTGGTAATGGGAAATTTTACTGGGTATATAAATATAACTAAATATATTGATTATGCCTGTTACTCGAAGTCTCGAGGATTTAACGATGCAGGAAGGAGATAATAACAGGTCTTTTGTTGTTAACGGGGGTGATGCTGATAGGAGTGGCATTGCGGCAAGAACTAGGTCTGCAACGAGAACTCTACGATCGGGATCTGGAAGATCGCAACCCACGGAAGGAGGGCTGACAGTTGATACCGATCGGATGACTGATACCATTGATGAGGATAGAGTTCGCGTGATGATATCAGAGTCCCTTACCGACATGCAGAATAGAATTACGGCCACATTGACTAATGAGCTTGGTAGTTTGATTCGGGGAATTAACTTAGATCCAAACACGGGATCAGGAATTCGTAGATCAGCAACAGAGCTATCACATGTAGAATTCGTGGACAGACGTATTACGCCCACGGATACTTCAGATCGGACACTTAATATTATTAGGAATTGGAGATTAAAATTCACAGGGAGCACGAGTGATATAGCTGTGGACGAGTTTATCTATAGGGTTGGTATTATGACCTCGAACACCCTCGGGGGTGACTTCGGATTGCTATGCAAGTTTTCACATTTACTATTCGATGGTAAGGCACTGGAATGGTTTTGGAGATATCATCATCAGAACGATCACATCGAGTGGAATAGACTTTCGGCAACTTTGAAACATCAATATAAGGACTGCTATAACGATTACGATATAAGAGACGACATTCGTCGTCGAAGACAAAAACCGAATGAGACATTTGACGAATATTACGACTCAGTGATGCTATTATCTGATAGGCTTCGCTCACCTATGACAGATGAGGAACTTTGTGAAACAATGATTCGGAATTTAAGATCAGAGATTAGGCATGAACTGCTGCATGTGAGCATCAACAATGTCTCAGAATTGAGGAAGGCTGTAAGGAAACACGAAAAATTCATCCGAGATATGCAGGCAATGAATAGATTCAAGCAATTCCGCGATAAAGATAGAATAGCTGAAGTAGAACAAGACGTGGAAGAATTACATGATGATTTTAATGAAGATGAGGTTTTGGAGGTACATAGGATAGTAGAATGTTGGAATTGTGAGGAGAAGGGTCACGTTTATAAGGACTGTTTGAAGAATAGGACTACATTTTGTTATGGATGTGGACAGAGGATTGTTTATAAACCTAATTGTACGAACTGCAATCCTTCGGAAAACTCCAAGAAGGATGTCCCTCATCTGAAGAGAGGACATCCTCATATGCACTGGCGAAGGTAGATGGGATTAGGGATATTACACCAGACGATTCTTGTAAGAAAGGCAACCTCTATGGGGTTGGGCTTATACCTCGTGGGTTGACGGAGAAAGGGAAATCACTAGTTTATTCGGATACGAATAAAAAGATCAGATGTACACGTAGTGCTAGAAGAATTCGATATTTTTGGAAAAGGGTGAAAACGTTGAAGAAATATACGGTTGCGTCGATAGTTACAAGAGAGTCGGACACTAGACCGTATATACCATTATCAGTTGGAGGGAAATTATATTTTGCATTATTGGATAGTGATGCAAATAAGAGTGTAATTGGGGGAGAGCTAGCTGATAGTATTCATGACTTTTCGGACTTTAGGAAATGTAGTGGGACTGTGAGGACTGCGGATGGACAGAGACAGGAAATTTCAGGTATAGCCAATGTTGAATTTAGTTTTCAAAATTGTGACAGTAAATTTGAATTTTTAGTTATAAGAAGTATAAAACAGGATGTTATATGTGGGATGGATTTTTGGAGTAAATTTGGAATTTCGATATCGGTCGGTAGTGATGTTAGTGAAGTGAAGGTAATGGATGACGAGTTGGATTATATTCAATTATCGAGTGATCAACGCCGTAAATTGGATGCAATCGTAAACTTGTTTCCAAATTCAGATAGAGAGGGATTAGGATGCACGAATTTAGTTGAACACAGCATTGACACTGGTGACGCAAGGCCGATAAAGCAGCGATACTATCCTATATCACCTGCAAGGGAGAAGATACTGTGTATGGAAATTGATAGGATGATTTCGCTAGGAGTAATCGAGGAATGTCCACAATCACCATGGTCTTCACCTGTAGTTCTGATAGTTAAACCAGATAAGGTTAGATTTTGTGTTGATAGTAGAAAACTTAATTCAGTCACTATAAAAGATTCATATCCAATACCGAATATAGAAGGCATACTGTCCAGATTGCCATCTGTCCAGTTTATTTCCAAAGTGGATTTCAAAGATGCATTCTGGCAGATAAAGCTAGACAAGTCTTCTAAACCGAAAACAGCCTTTACTATCCCCAATAGACCACTTTACCAATTTACAAGAATGCCTTTCGGGCTCTGCAATGCACCAAACCATGTGTCGTCTAATGGATATGGTTATACCTTATAACTTGAAGACACATATTTTCACATATTCCTCTTGATAGTATCGGAGGGATTTGAGGAGCACTTACGACATTTACAAGAAGTGGCCATAAGGTTTAGGAAAGCTGGTTTGACCATCAACGTCAAAAAGAGTTGTTTTCACTAAAAATCGATCCAGAGAAGGTCAAGGCAATATCGGAATTCCCATCTCCAACCACAGTGCGTGCCCTCCGACAATTCCTTGGAATGATTGGTTGGTATCGTCGATTTATTGAGGATTTTTCTAGCCATTCGTTTCCCCTGACAGAACTTCTTTCAAAAAAGAAAACGTTCAAATGGTCGAAAGACGCCCAAGATTCGTTCGAATTATTAAAGTCGAAATTATGTAGTGCACCCGTCCTAGTTCATGCTGATTTTACAAAACCTTTCATAGTACAGTGCGATGCCAGTATGGTGGGTGTGGGGGCTGTATTGGCACAGGAAGATAAAGATGGCGTTGAAAGACCTATAGCTTTTATGTCTCAAAAACTGAACAAATCACAGAGGAATTATACCGTTACCGAACTAGAATGTTTAGCCGTGGTTTTGGCGGTAAGGAAATTTCGAACGTATATTGAGGGCCATGAGTTCAAAATAGTGGCCGATCATGCGAGCCTTAAGTGGTTGATGGGTCAGAAGGATTTGTCAGGACGATTGCCTAGGTGGGCATTAAAACTACAAGGTTTTAATTTCTCCATTGAACACCGAAGGGGTAGAGATAATGTTGTTCCTTATCACGATCATTTGAACAGGAAAATTCAATTTCCGAAGTCGAAATCGATGTGTTACCTGTTATTGACATGGATTCTGAGGCATTTATAGGAAAGGAGTACTCGGAATGGCGGAAACAGCTAATAAAATCGGGATTTCCTGATTTTAAAATAAAGGATAAGTTTATCTACAAGAGGACAACATTTTCAACTGGCGATTCAGATAACCGGAATGTATGGAAGTTGGTGGTACCAACGGAATTACGGAATGAGGTGATTTATACCGCACATAATTTGCCCAATGCTTCACATTGTGGAATTGCTAAGACAGTGGAAAGGATAAGAAGATTTTTCTATTGGCCCAGACTTGTAACTGAGGTTAAGGAATATGTAGGAAAGTGTGACTTATGCAGGACTTCGAAAATCCCGACTTCTACGTTGCGACCGCCTATGGGCCAAATGGTTATTTCAGAAAGACCATTTCAGAGATTATATGTAGATTTGATTGGTCCCTTTCCCAGGACTCGAAACGGTTATATAGGTATACTTATTGTTTTAGACCACTTTTCGAAATTTACTTTCCTCAAACCGCTTAAGAAGATGATATCGAGGCCAATAGTTTCGTATTTAAAGGATGATATTTTTGTGTGCTATGGCGTTCTCGAAGTGATCGTTTCTGATAATGGCACCCAGTTCAGAAGTAAGGACTTTGAGGATCTATTGAAGAAATTTGGGGTAAAACATCAGCTTACGGCTGTTTATAGTCCGAATGCGAATGCCAGCGAAGGTGTGAATAGGTCGATTAATGCGGCATTGAGGGCTTACATACGCGATGATCAAAGACAGTGGGACTCTTACCTGCCAAGTATTAATTGTGCACTGAGAAATACAATCCATTCTACAACGGGTATGACCCCATATCAAGTGATTTTCGGTCAACATATGATAACGCATGGGAAGGATTTTGAGATTTTGAAAAGGTTGAAATTATTAGAGGAAGCCGACATTGATATGAAGAGGATAGACAAATTCGCATTACTGAGGGATTCCATACAGGGAAAGATGAAAGTAGCTTATGAAAAGAATGAGAGAATTTACAATTTGAGATCAAAGAAGAGAGAATTAGAAATTGGAAACGATGTAATTCGGAGAAACTTTACACGGAGCTCAAATTTGAAATATTTCAATGCAAAGTTAGCTCCGACGGGAATAAAATCACAAATACTTCGAAAGATTGGTAATGTATATTATGAATTGAAAGATTTAGAAAGTGGCAAAATTGGTATTTATCACATGAAGGATATATGGACATAATTTTTTTTTTTTTTTTTTGTAAACCTCTTCCAGACTTGTAAAATTTTTCTACTTTATACTTAATTGTAATTTGAAAATTTGAACATAGAAACGATTGGAAACAAGGAGTTCGTTAAGAAAATTTTTGATTAGAAGTTTTCATAATTTTGAAAGGAATGAAAAAAACATATCATTCATTCTGGAAATAGAGAGCTCAAGAGAACGATTTTATATTATTAAAAAGAAATTTTATCAAGAATAATTACAATTATTAATGGAAATTGTACCCGGAAATTAAACTGGCCAAGATTAAGAATTAAAACCGTTAATCTTCTCAATTTGCATCTCATATCAACGAACTTGATTTTCGGAATTCTGGGGCGTATATTAATTTCACCAAAGGCAAGCAATTTGAACTTTCGAATCTAAACTTTGAATTGAGTGGAATCTTCAATTTGATATTGGATTTCGTAATATTGCCAGAGCTTTTATAGAAGCATATACAATTCCTTAAAATCCTCTTGATCCATTTATCCAAATGCAATAAATTGAAGGCTTGTTCATAAATCACTGCTAATGGACCGAATATGGAGAAATATTGTAACGAGAATCATTAATTTAAAGGAGCTAACGACAATCCAAGATTATCCGTTCGTAGAACTAAAAACATCTACATTTATAAATTGAATAATTGACTATCTGGAGGACCAACCCATATAATCTATATATATAAAAATGGAAAAATGTTTGTATGCATTTTATAGACGCTTAAACTACTGGACCGATTTTAAATTTTTTTCTTTTGTTTGAAAGCTATTTTGTCTGAGATGGTTTTGGAAAAAAAAATTTGCAAATAGTGGACCAACGAAGTGAACCGGGTCCATTTTATATATAAGGCAATTTTTTAAGTGATTCCTACTGTTCGTACCTACTAATAGATTCCTACTGTTCGTACCTACGAATAGATTCCTACTGTTCGTACCTACGAATAGATTCCTACTGTTCGTACCTACGAATAGATTAATGAGATTCCTACTGTCGGAAATCTGAAGTGTGGGGGCAACGAAGTGGACCGGGTCCAGCTATATATAATAAAAATGGAAAAATGTTTGTATGTATGTATGTATGTGTTTTATAGACGCTCAAACCACTGGACCGATTTTAAAATTTTTTCTTTTGTTTTAAAACTATTTTGTCTGAGATGGTTTTGGAAAAAAAAAAATTTGCAAATAGTGGACCAACGAAGTGAACCGGGTCCATTTTATATATAAGGCAATTTTTTAAGTGATTCCTACTGTTCGTACCTACTAATAGATTCCTACTGTTCGTACCTACGAATAGATTCCTACTGTTCGTACCTACGAATAGATTAAAGAGATTCCTACTGTCAGAAATCTGAAGTGTGGGGGCAACGAAGTGGACCGGGTCCAGCTAGTATTAACTAAATTCGCTAACCTAATATTAAGACATGCACTTTTCACATTAATAATTCAGTCGAGCAATTTGTACAATTTGAACACCTTTAATATAACAAGTTACTGGCAGCAATACCCCCCGTCAACAGGCCTGATGACATAACGGGATAAGTTTAGGTAAGTCCAGTGATTTTTTTTTACTTCATTTTGTATAAACTCGACGCTACACTACATAAACTATATAAACACTAATCGTTATTTTTTTTATATCACAAATTCTTGATTTCAATTACATTTATTTTTACGATTAATTCTTAATCGTACATCTACATAAATACTTAACCTTACACATATTAATTTTGATAAATCCATTGTCATTTATTGATTTAATTTCTGTATGTTATTGCATTTATTCAATTTTTAAATATAGTATTAATTGTCCTTAAAATGAAATCATAAACTTTTACTGGAGTCACGAAAGGTGAAGGAGTCCGTGTAGAAAAGAAACAAAATGGGCTGACATTCATTGAATATATAAATGTCAGCGGGGTGGTTGGGTTTAAGAGCAGGGACGACAGCAGAAGATGCATAGCTGCTCCCGTCTATTAGCATCATACTTTCTTCCTATCCAAACACACTACACTTACACATGAGAGCTACCTTACACTTTTGGTTTATGCGCACGAGCCCTAGTCTGTTTCCAAAGGAGGAAGCAGGGTCAGTTGGTAGGATCGTCACACATTAGGTAGAGCGTATAATTGGGAGAGAGTAGTTATCGATTGTTGTCGTCATAAGACGAAAAATTTCATTTGCCGGGAGGTGGGATTGAACTCGCGACCTCATGGTTTCGTAGTTTAGCATCACAACCACTGGCCTACCTCGCGATTCATAGACAAATCGCTAGATAATCAAGTACAAAAATATAACCCATCAAAATCTTCCTAAGTAAATGTCGTTACCAGATGCATTACCAGGTAATGATATCTCATTATCGCCAGCATTACTTTCGGTAAATAAATAACGACTACATAAATAATGACAAAAATAAGTTATTATTAGTCATCTAATTTGAATTTTCAAACTTTTCTTTAAATGATTTAAATGAATACAAGCTACAACGTATATACGTAAATCATTTAAGAAAAAATCATAAATCGTAAATCATTTAAAGACAAGTTTATAACTTAAAATAAGATTTTCTAACTTAGATTACTAGCAATAACTTATTTGTGTCATTATTTTGTTAGTCGTTATTTATTTACCGAAAGTAATGCTGGCGATAATGAGATATCATTACCTGGTAATGCGATTGGTAATGACATGTACTTACCAAGATTTTGCTGGGATGTGGCTTATCAAGTCTCGGACAGCCCGGGCTACCTGAAGCTGGTCTAAAGATTGGGTAAGTGTCGGTCCGCACATTGTTGAAATCACCTTCACTGTTAATGCATACCGCAAGTGTATACATCTTGCCATTGAAGTATTGTTCTATATTGTGTACTACCTTGTGTACGTCGGTTTCCACTTATCATCTTTTAACATATGCGTGTCGTTTAAATTTTAACATTTCCTTGGTATCTTACTTTTAATCATGTTATCCACTATGCGCTCCATTGTTTTGGCTAAGAAAGATGTTAGGCGTATTGGTCTATAGGCCTTAGGTGTTGCATAACTTGCCTTGTCGGGTTTAGGTATGAAACCTACCCTTGCCTTCTGCCAGGCTTTCGCCGTGTATGCGAATTTTAGGCAAGCTGTGAAAATAACGGCTAGATGAGTTAATATCGCGCATTTAGAGAAAGAACGTCACAACTCAAAATAATTATTTTTTGAGTTGGTCATACTAAATTGTCCTTCATTTCAATATCAATAAGCTGATCCATGATGTGGCTGAATCCTGAGGAAGACAACAATATTTGGCGCACTTCAGAAGTTATATATATCATCCCATTCTGCCAAATAGATATTTTTGTAAAGATCATTTAAATCAAAGGAACTTTTTGATTTTACAAACATCGTTAACGCTATCGACCTGTTCGCAGCTTCCAGCTTCCAGGAGTTTCGTTTTGCTTTTCTTCTGATTTTTGTGTATTCTCTGAGTCTTCTATGGTAGTTGTCCCAGTATATCCATGCGCTTTTCACGGCGTGTCCTGCGACATAAAAGTTTTGAGATATTTAGCAACAAATTTTGCTGGGTAAACAAACAGGTTAGTTAATTTAGACATAATTTTAGTATATAAGACTTCGGAATAGATGTTCCATGTCAACGAACAAAATAAAGGAGACAGTATTTCTCCAAAAACACCCGCTAATCCTCTTATCACTGAAAATTCCCCTCTAAATCAATGATACATCAAAAGTCTTAGAAATAGATAGATTTTTTGGATGATGTATTCGACAAAAAGATTCGCTGTAAAAAATCGCTATAGGTCCCCAAATGTATTTCGATGGAATCCGAGTGGTTTGTTATATAGGAGTATATCGTATTTAACTACAAAGTTTGCTGGGTAAGCAGATTGTTGATAAATTCAGAAGGCTTCGGAATAGATGTTTTATGACGAAGAACAAAATAATGGAGATATGTACTTTACAAAACACCCCTGCTCATCCCCTTACCCCTGAAAATCCCACTCCAAATATAATGTTATATCAAAAGTCGTAATGAAATTAGATTTAGTGGGCCGAAATTTTGAGTCAGATGCCTACTGGAACTTCCATTGGAAAGTTTGACATTTCAGAACGTGTATTGAAAAATCCATCTCGGTCAAAAAATGGAATTAACCCGTGAAAATTTTTGCGCGTTGATTTTTCTACGATTTTCGGTGTGGATTATCGAGACAAGAGTGTCTCATTAAACTTGTTTCGACTTTTGGTGAGGAATCTTCATCAAAAACCACTGTAAATAGCTGGTAGCAAGAGTTCCGTTTCTGAGTGGTACACAACCATCTGTTTGCCAACAGTGTTCGAAGAAATAAGGAAAACCACAGTGTGGTGTAGGGTATAAAAAAAGTCAACAAACAATATTTTGGGTTTGTTTTTTTTTTTGTAAAAAAATATAAATATGAATTTCTTCACCGTCGCATTTACGGGAAATGCTCGTATCAAATGTCCTTGAGATACCTACAAACCAATAAATTTTTCCACTGCTCCTCCAAGGAATTCTTCTCCCACCATAAACTGGAACTCCACTGGCGAACGATGGATTTTTTCCTTGCAACCAACAGTGACTGCAGTTGCTGTAGGGCTCACTTTTTTACGCTCAACTTAATACACACACTTACATATATTTGATAACAATGCAGACAAATTATTATATTTTTATATATGAACATACATATCTTTTATTTCTCTTTTTATTTGTATTGGACGCGACAACGAAAAAGCAAGTGAGTGCTTTTGAAATTTTCGTTCGCATAGATGACACAAGGAAATGCTAGTGGGACCCGAGTTGCGCGGAAATGCTTACGATTTCATTCGTTTTGGCATTCTGATGCCTGTTAGTGGGTCGCAAATCAGCTTTTAATCTCATAGAATGCAAACGAAAGTTAACGGTCAACACAGTGGGTCAGGCGATTAATTTCAATGTTACGAAAATTTCCTACCGAAGATGAAAGGCATTTGGACTTTAAAAGTATGACATGAAAATGTATGCAATTCCAAGTAAAATTTCGTTAAATTTATTGAAATGCTTACCTAAAGTAATAAAATTTCTCAATGTTATTTTCATAATTCAAAGAAATATCTTCAAAGTCAACAGGTGTACTACATAGTATGAGTCGAAAAAAATTTGAGGCAGATCCCCCTACGTTAAAATATTATCCAAAGGCAATTTTAGAACACCAAACCATTTTATGATCCGTGAGTCATACTTACGGCCCAATTAGGTTTTATTGTTCTGCTCTGTTATTTGGTATCCTATCGAAACAAAACGCATAACGTTGCTCATGTTCTGCCAATTCGTTTCCTACATCCATATGATGCCTATTTATCGTAACAAAGAAGGCTTCCAAAAACCATGAAACTTTTGCTTTAGAAGCACTTATATTTATACAAGAAACAAACTTACGGAGGTTTCAAAAATGTAGGGCACCCTACCAGGGCCCTGCGCAGGATTTTGTTTTGGGGGGCGGGTGTGTTTCACATATGGTACCCAATTTTTTTTATAAAAAATCGACGGTTGACATTTTTAATGCATATACATACATATATCTATAGTCACTAGAATTAAACCAGTATGGAAAGGCTAAAGTCCGGCGGGCCGACTATACATATAGTACCTTGGGCAAACTATATAATAGAAGCTGTATTTTACATCCAAGTGTTTTGAAATTTAGGGTGGTAGAGTGGTAATACACCACTCTAGTAATATTGAATAACACTGAAATATAAATTTTGTAATTCATATATAAATTGTTTACGTAAATTTACTTTTGGGAAATTTAATATAATTCAACGTTGGAATCTTCTGAAATTCAACACACATAGTATTAGTTGATTAGTCGCTAAAACGTCAAAAAATTGACCATTTTGCACCAAAAGTTAACAGCTTTTAACCTTAATACCAGTGCATGAAAATACTTTAAATTTACTTTAATTTAATTTAAAGACTAGGATATCCGGACACAGGTCTGATCAGAAAGCTACTGACAAACCTATAGAACAAAAGACGGCGCTTGCAGCACATTGCACTCGGACGGGACATAAGCCAAATTTGAAAGAAGTTGACATTATGACACAGGAGAAAAATTACAAAAGGAGATATGCATTAGAAATGTTACACATAATAAATGTACCAAACGAGGAGAGAATGAATTATAAAACTGACACGGACAACTGTGCACAGATTTACAGAAATTTAGTAGAAAAATACGGACGAAGGAAATAATTTTGTTAGTTAATCGTTAACTCTGTTAAGAAGTAGTCGATAGTTTCTGTTCTAAATGTAATTATTGTGATATTATTTTTGTCTTTTAAACATGTTTGTATAATTTGTAATTTATTTGTATTTTAAAGTGAATTTCCCTGAGGATGACTGTCGAAGACAGTCGAAATATTGGAAACAAATAAAATTGAAACTATTTAAAACAACAAATCCATCGTTTTTTAAATAATACATGACCTCAAGCCAAACCATCAATAACTTCATAATATAATAAAGGTCAACAATAAATAATTAACATAAAACACGGAAGGCACCCCGCAAAGATCTAAAATGCATTTATACAAGAGGATAAAACAAAAATATAACACAAATACCAATAAAATAATTAAACAATATTCTAAAAGTAACAGGCAAGCAGCATCCTTGAAATCATCAACGACATTTCTAATTAAATGCAGGCAAGTAGGCATTATACCTAGCTTCATTTTTAACACAACAAAGAACACATACAACATCTTTAAAACTAACAACAATATCCCGCCAAATTTAACGAGAGTACTAGAAAAGCACAACTACAATTTCCACATGAAAATACTAAAGCTACTAATACAATACAAGCACAAACAAAGAAACACAAACACCGTGATGCTCTCCCAAGCAAGAGATCAGCTTAGAAATCTCATGGACGAGGACTTGCAAAAATACATTGTAAGTGAAAACATTCTAAGATTTGTCGTATTTTCTCTTCGTTAGTTTTATGAAAGATGGGGTCACTGATGCTGAGTACCCTGTTGATAAAGTTGGTCGCCGTATTTATTTTTATTCGTCTGGGGTGTTTAGAGTAAAAATTGATCAATCGTCCGGATGCTGTTTTTTTTTTGATACCAGTCTAACTTTAGCAGGGGGCCTTGTCTATGTATAACTGTATCCAGGTATGGTAATTTGCATTTTTCTTCTTTTTCCATAGTAAATTGTATCTGGCTATTGAAGGAATTTAATGTTGTCAGTGTATTTTCTACTTCTGTCCTCTTTACAATACAGAATAGATCGTCCACATATTTTGTCCATAATTTAGGTTTGATAGTCAATTTTTGTATTGAAGCGTCCAGTAGTTCCTCCATGACAATATCCGCGATTATCGGTGACGTAGGCGATCCCATTGGCAATCCTTTTCGTTGTTCGTACACCTTGTCCTCATATATAAAATACCTGGTTTCTTTTATACAAAACGTCAATATTTCTATAAATAAATTCATCGGGATCTTTGTATATTCTTCAATTTTGTTCCATTTTTCTTTTATCATATTTATGGCTAAGTTTACTGGTATACTGGGGAACAGAGAAATTACGTCAAATGATATAAGTAATTCGTCATCTTCAATATGTGTGTTGTTAATTTTGGATTTAAATTGTACAGCATCTTTCACATTATACACCGAGTCCTTTGTTAAATTCTTTAAAACGTCAACTATGTATTTGGATAAGCCATAAGCCGGTGAATTCACCGACGAGCAGATTGGTCGTAAAGGGATACCGTCTTTGTGTATTTTGGGGAGTCCGTAAATTCTAGGTGCCATGGCTGTCCTAGTAGTCAGTTTGTTTTTCTCTGTCAAGTTGATTATATTCATACTGAATAATTTTTCCACGAACTTGTTGTTTTTATTTTGCAGTCCTGACGTTGGATCTCTTTTCATGCGTCTGTATGTACATATATCTCCTACTATAGTTTTCATTTTATTATTATAATCGTCTTTGCACATTGCCACTATTTTCCCTCCTTTGTCTGCGCTCAATATTAATATGTCAGCATTTTCCTTGAGAAATTGTCTGGTCTGTCCCACTGTGTCAAGAATGTGTTTGTCTCTTCTACTCAGTTTTGTCTTCTGTAAGTGGTCGTCAATAAGATAAACTAAATTTATCCTCGCTTTCTCTTGCTCTTCTCTGCTCCCTAATGAACACACTCTTCTCCCTCTGCTATCAGAGGGAACGATGTCCTTGTTTTTGGAAGTGAATACTTTGGGCCCAGGGAGAGCAGCCACTCGATATTCGTTGGTATGTTTATGTTGGTGTTGTTTACAAACCATCCTCTCTTGTTGTGTATGTTGAGTTTTGTATGTTGGCCTTGTTTAGCTTTTGTAATTTGTTGATGTGTTTTGTTTTGTGTTTCTTGTTGTACATACAACAAGAAACACAAAACTTGTTGTACAAGAAACACAAAACTTGTTGTACAAGAAACACAAAATACAACAAGAAACACAAAACAAAACACATCAACAAATTACAAAAGCTAAACAAGGCCAACATACAAAACTCAACATACACAACAAGAGAGGATGGTTTGTAAACAACACCAACATAAACATACCAACGAATATCGAGTGGCTGCTCTCCCTGGGCCCAAAGTATTCACTTCCAAAAACAAGGACATCGTTCCCTCTGATAGCAGAGGGAGAAGAGTGTGTTCATTAGGGAGCAGAGAAGAGCAAGAGAAAGCGAGGATAAATTTAGTTTATCTTATTGACGACCACTTACAGAAGACAAAACTGAGTAGAAGAGACAAACACATTCTTGACACAGTGGGACAGACCAGACAATTTCTCAAGGAAAATGCTGACATATTAATATTGAGCGCAGACAAAGGAGGGAAAATAGTGGCAATGTGCAAAGACGATTATAATAATAAAATGAAAACTATAGTAGGAGATATATGTACATACAGACGCATGAAAAGAGATCCAACGTCAGGACTGCAAAATAAAAACAACAAGTTCGTGGAAAAATTATTCAGTATGAATATAATCAACTTGACAGAGAAAAACAAACTGACTACTAGGACAGCCATGGCACCTAGAATTTACGGACTCCCCAAAATACACAAAGACGGTATCCCTTTACGACCAATCTGCTCGTCGGTGAATTCACCGGCTTATGGCTTATCCAAATACATAGTTGACGTTTTAAAGAATTTAACAAAGGACTCGGTGTATAATGTGAAAGATGCTGTACAATTTAAATCCAAAATTAACAACACACATATTGAAGATGACGAATTACTTATATCATTTGACGTAATTTCTCTGTTCCCCAGTATACCAGTAAACTTAGCCATAAATATGATAAAAGAAAAATGGAACAAAATTGAAGAATATACAAAGATCCCGATGAATTTATTTATAGAAATATTGACGTTTTGTATAAAAGAAACCAGGTATTTTATATATGAGGACAAGGTGTACGAACAACGAAAAGGATTGCCAATGGGATCGCCTACGTCACCGATAATCGCGGATATTGTCATGGAGGAACTACTGGACGCTTCAATACAAAAATTGACTATCAAACCTAAATTATGGACAAAATATGTGGACGATCTATTCTGTATTGTAAAGAGGACAGAAGTAGAAAATACACTGACAACATTAAATTCCTTCAATAGCCAGATACAATTTACTATGGAAAAAGAAGAAAAATGCAAATTACCATACCTGGATACAGTTATACATAGACAAGGCCCCCTGCTAAAGTTAGACTGGTATCAAAAAAAAAAACAGCATCCGGACGATTGATCAATTTTTACTCTAAACACCCCAGACGAATAAAAATAAATACGGCGACCAACTTTATCAACAGGGTACTCAGCATCAGTGACCCCATCTTTCATAAAACTAACGAAGAGAAAATACGACAAATCTTAGAGATGAATGACTTTCCGAAGAAAACCATCAATTGACTCATATGGCATGTAAAGGAGCGACAACGAGAGGATCAAAAAGAGGTTATAGCAAAGATGTACAAACCACTGACGTACATTCCAAACTTTTCAGAAAGATTTTGCCATTCAAACATATACAATAGAGACAATTTCCAATTAGCACAAAGGACGTACAATACTGTGAACAACTTCTTCAGCAACACTAAATCAAAAGTCAAAAAGGAGGACAAATCTAATGTAGTTTATAAGATTAAATGTGAGGGTGACAAGACCAATATATGCCAGAAGGTATATATTGGCACGACAAAATCTAAATTAAAGACTAGGATATCCGGACACAGGTCTGATCAAAAAGCTACTGACAAACCTATAGAACAAAAGACGGCGCTTGTAGCACATTGCACTCGGACGGGACATAAGCCAAATTTGAAAGAAGTTGACATTATGACACAGGAGCAAAATTACAAAAGGAGATATACATTAGAAATGTTACACATAATAAATGTACCAAACGAGGAGAGAATGAATTATAAAACTGACACGGACCATTGTGCACAGATTTACAGAAATTTAGTAGAAAAATACGGACGAAGGAAATAATTTTGTTAGTTAATCGTTAACTCTGTTAAGAAGTAGTCGATAGTTTCTGTTCTAAATGTAATTATTGTGATATTATTTTTGTCTATTAAACATGTTTGTATAATTTGTAATTTATTTGTATTTTAAAGTGAATGTCCCTGAGGATGACCGTCGAAGACAGTCGAAATATTGGAAACAAATAAAATTGAAACTATTTAAAACAAGAAATCCATCGTTTTTTAAATAATACATGACCTCAAGCCAAACCATCAATAACTTCATAATATAATAAAGGCCAACAATAAATAATTAACATTTTTAGGAATAATTCTAGATAGGAAACTGTTATTTAGACTTAACGTATTGGAACGTGTAAGGAACGCCAACGTCGCGTTATATTCCTGCAAAAAGGCTGTAGGGTCGCTGTGGGGCCTCTCTCCTAAAATCGTCCACTGGATATATATATAGCAGTAGTTCGTCCAATACTGTTATAGGGCATTGTGGTATGGTGGACGGCAACTGACAAACTAACAAAATTTGTATATCAAACAGGTTGGTTTCGATGAGGAGCATTTCAGCCCGTAGTGACACTAGGTCTAAACTGGTATATGTGAGCTTGTAAAAAATACGAATAATAAATTTTAAATATCGTAATTTTATTCAATGATTTAATATTTTTGTGCTATTTTCAACTAAAATGTCTTGTTCATTATTAACAATTCCATCATCTAAACTGTTGTTAAAAATGCTCTGATTATTTATGTCTGAAAAATATATCCAATTTTTATTCTTTGATTTACTTTTTGGAGGATGGAATACATTTTAACCATTAAACCAGTAAAAATGTTTAATTCGTTTCTTTTGAAGTTGTTTCATTCAGCGATTAATGAAATAAATAAAAATATTTTAACAATTTTACTAGCTTGAGATCAAATTAAATTTTTATATCTCAACATAACCCATTTAAATATAAACAAGTAAAAAACGTTAAGTTTGGCCATGCCGAATCTAATATACCCTCCACCGTGGATTGTATCTTATCTTATATATCCTCCACCAATCTTATATACTCTCCACCATGGAGCAAATCTTGGAACCATCCTTTTTGTGGAAGCAAATATTAAACATGTAAAAATTTCAGTCGGGGTAAACCGATTTTTATACCCTCACTTTAGTGTGACGAGGGTATATATCATTTGCTACGGAAAAAAGTGTAACACATCGAAGGAGTGATCTAAGACCCTAAGTATGTTCGGAGGAAATCCGTTTTGGGTCATTTTAAGTCGAATGAGCAATGTCCGTCCGTCTGTCTGTCTGTCTGTCTGTCTGTGTGTCTGCTGGCTGGTGCGCACGATAACTCTCGAAAGGAGTAACCGATTGACTTCAAATTTGGTATGTGGTAATATTTTTTTCTATCTCCGGCTAAGTTCGAAGATGGGCCATATTGGTCCACTCCTTCTAGTACCTCCCCCACAAATGGTTAAAATGTTGTGAAATATTGATTCTTTAATAACTACTATACTACTTATTCGAATCTTCCGAAATTCCACATAGTATTAGTTTATTAGTCGCTATTAACTCGAGAAAAATGGGCGAAGTTGCCACGTCCTTTTAGGTACCTCCCACACAAATGCACCGTTTTGCACCAAAAATTAACAGCTTATAACATTAATAACGGTGTATAAAAATACTTGAAATTTTGCACAGTGTTATGCTTTTATATTGCCTACAGTCCAGAGAAAAATGGGCGTTGTTGCCACGCCCCTTTTGGTACCTCCCACACAAAGGTACCATTTTGCACCAAAAGTTAACAGCTTATAACATTAATACAAGTGTATAATAATACTTGAAATTTTGTACAGTGTAATGTTTTTATAGTGTCTATAGTCCTGTGAAAAATGGGCGTTATCGCCACGCCCCTTTTTGTACCTCCCACACTAAATTGCCAAATCATACCACAATTTAATATCTCGTAACGTTTATACCAGTGCACATAAACGCTTATAATTCGGCGCAGTGCAATGAATTTAAAGTATCTACTGTTCAGCGAAAAATAGGTGTATTTGTTAAAAACATTCTGGTACCTCCCACACAATTGACAGAATAATTCGTGTAATATTCAATATTACATTACTCACAACGTGAGGGTATGCCTTAGTCGGTTTACCCGACTGAAACTTTCTTACTTGTTTTTATTTTAATTAACCGATTTTTTTTGTTTTAATTAAATTATTATCAATTAAAATTGCATTTAATATCTTGAAAGTATGTACTGGTATTAAAGTAATAAGCTGTTAACTTTTGGTGTAAAATGGTCCATTTGTGTGGGAGGTACCAAAAGGGGCGTGCCAATTACGGCCAATTTGGATTCTAGGTACTATAAAAGCATTACACTGTACTAAATTTCAAGTATTTGTATGCACTGGTATTAAAGTTATATGCTGGTAACTTTTGGTACAAAATGGTCCATTTGAGTGGGAGGTACCAAAAGGAGCGTGGCAATAATGCCAATTTTTCCCTGTATTTAAGTACTATTAAACCATTACACTGAACAAAGTTTAAGTGTATACAAATACACTGGTAATAAAGTTATAAACTTTTGGTTCAAAATTGCCAATTGTGTGGGAGGTACCAAAAGTGGCGTGGCAACTTCGCCCATTTTTCTCGAGGTAATAGTGACTACGAGGGCGGTTCGGAAACTTCTTAGCCTAGCACAAAAAGCGCGGTATAAACAGAATAAAGTTAAGTGTTTTGGAAACTTCCATCTCTGCTATGAACACATGTTAAATTTTGTTTCGTTCTGGCAACTCCTTCATATAGAAACAGGTGTTCACAAAAGACGCATCCGCGATTTTTTTACAATGGAAAAATTAGAAATGCGTGGTGTCATTAAATATTTACATAAAAAAGGTTTATCGGGACAAGAAATTCATAATGATATCGTAAATGTGTTAGGTGAAAGAGCTCCTTCATATGCAAGAGTAAAAAATTGGG
Organism: Eudasyphora cyanicolor; assembly: GCA_963930755.1. Classification (NCBI taxonomy): domain Eukaryota; kingdom Metazoa; phylum Arthropoda; class Insecta; order Diptera; family Muscidae; genus Eudasyphora; species Eudasyphora cyanicolor. The sequence goes on from OZ005737.1 coordinate 103,069,875, forward strand.
TTGCTGAATTTAAACGTGGTCGTTCAAGGATTGAAGATGAACGACGTAGTGGACGTCCAAAAACTGCAACAACAACAGAAATTGTAGCCAAAGTTCATGATATGGTATTAAATGATCGACGAATAAAAGTGCGTGAAATAGCTAATATCATGGGCATCTCAAATGATCGAGTTCATTTAATTTTGCATGAAGAACTACAGATAAAAAGCTTTCTTCAAGATGGCTGCCGCACTTGTTAACAGTCGACCAAAAACGCATAAGAATGAACATTTCTCAAGCTTGTTTGGATCGTTTTAAGCGAAATAAAATGGATTTTAAACGTCGTTTCATAACTGTTGATGGGACATGGCTCCACCACTATACTCCAGAGACAAAAGAACAATCCAAACAATGGCTGGAGGAAGTGCCCCAAAAAAGGCAAAAACAATTCAATCGGCTGGTAACCCAGCAAAATCTTGGTAAGTACCTGTCATTATTCCCTGCATTACCAAATAGTGACATCTCAATATTCGCAGAATTACTTTCGGCTTATTAATAATGACTTACCAATAATAACAGAAATAAGTGATTTTTTTATCAAAATAATTTTTGGCAAATTTTAGTATAATGCAATTTTGGCTATATTTGAGTTATTGTAGAAGATTTATTTATTTTCAACAAGTTTTCCAAAATACGTGCAAATTGAATGAAAATACCAAAAATATTTACGTATACCGTATGATGTTAGACCATTGAAGAATTTTTCACATGGTGGTTTGGGTTCAGAAATTCGAAATATACGCGACAATATGCACAAAATTACTTTCAATGGCCATATCTACTACGTATTTTGTAGCTTATTGGTAATGCATTATTAAGTACTTAAAATCATGAAAACATAAGCACATATTTATGTGGTATGCCTATGCTACAAATAAGTACTTATTATGCTACTTTATTGTATGCTTTTGGGAAGAACTTCCCTCCAATGACATCCCCATGTTAAAATAATGAGAAAAGTGGCTAAATAATAAGTACTTACCATTATCGAACTTTGCTTACTCGTCGGATTATTTGGTAATGAGAAATTTTGCTGGGTAAGGTTATGGCAACGGTTTTTTGGGACTTCAAAGGTATTTTATTGATTGACTATCTGCAAAAGGGTAAAACAATAAATTTTGAGTACTATTGCAACCTTTTGGATCAATTAAATGTACAAATTCGAGAAAAACGTCCTGGCTTACAACACAAAAAAATAATTTTTCATCAAGACAACGCACCAGCGCACAAGAGTGTTTTAACAATGGCTAAAATCAACGAATTAAAGTACGAGTTGCTTGACCACCCACCTTATTCTCCTGATTTAGCTCCCAGTGACTGTTACCTGTTCCCAAATCTAAAAAAATTCCTTGCTGGCAAGCGTTTTACTTCAAATGAAGATGCAATTACAGTTGTAAACCACTATTTTGAAGACCTTGAGGAAAACTATTTTGATCAAGGGATAGAATTGCTAGATAAGCGTTGGACTAAGTGTATTGAAGTTTCAGGAGATTATATTGAAAAATAAAAATATTTCTGGAAAACTAACTATTCTCTTTCATTGATAGGCTAAGAAGTTTCCGAACCGCCCTCGTAATAAACGAATACTATGTGTAGAATTTCAGAGTATTCAAGTACGTAGTATAGAAGTTATTAAATAACCAATATTTCACTTAATGTTAAACCTTTGTGGGAGAGGTACTAGAAGACGTGGACCAATATGCCCCATCTTTGAACTTAGCAGGAGATAGAAGAAAATATTACAACATACCAAATTTGAAGTCAATCGGTTTCTCCTTTCGAGAGTTATCGTGCGCACCAGCCAGCAGACAGACAGGCGGACGGACGGACATTGCTCATTCGACTTTAAATGACCCAAAACGGATATCCACATACTTAGGGTCTTAGATCAATCCTTCGATGTGTTACACTTTTGGCTCGTAGGAAATGATATATACCCTTCTCTCTAAGGTGAGGGGCTAAACAAAATGAACGTTGCAATATTTTGTTAAATTTTAGGTCCCAAATTCATTAGCCAAACACTTAACAAATTATGAACTGATTTAAACTAATTTTACTGTGATGAATTCTTGTCTAAATAAAGCACAAACTGCAAAGATTCGCGTAAAATGCTTAGAAATTGTGGTATTTATGACTTAAATAATCCTATTTTGGAGCGACCTCTATAGGGTGACTATAACAAAATATGAACCTATTTGAAAAATTTTAACTGTGATGAATTCTAGCCAAAATAGAATACAAACTGCAAAGTTGCAGCAAAATTGCTTTAAAAATGTGGTATCTAAGGCTCAAAAGCCGTATGTTGGAGCGACCTCTATGGGGGGATCTATATCAAAACATTGACCGATATGGTCCATTTGGAATCCCAAACGACCTGGAACTATAAGAAATATTTCTACCATATTTGATCAACCTAGTTCTATTATTACGGACTGTATCGTGATTTCAATAGACAGACATACGGACATGGCTGAATCGTCTTAGAATTTCACGACGATCATGAATATGTACTTTATGTGGTCGCGGATTAATATTTCAAGGTATTGCAAACGAAATGACAAAGTTAGTATACCCCCATCCTATGGTGGAGGGTATAAAAATTTAATAAGAAAATAATTATAATTTCATAACGTTAAATATGCCATCAAAACTGTTTTCACAAAAAAAAACGAATTTTGTTTCAAAAACAGATTGGAATTAGCTTGCATGAAAAGTGGCATGGGGTTTGAACCCCTAACCCCCCATGCGCACGGGCCAGAACCCTACTCCACCTATAATTATTTGTTTTTGTTATGTTGTCAATTGGCGTCCTATCGAAACAATGCATATCGTTGTTCATGTTTTATCAAACACTACGTTTAACCCTTCACACACTTTTAAATACGGCTTGAATTGTGACACTAGATTTTTCGAACCATATTTCTTACGACACAATGATGAAACCTTATTTAAAGAAAATTAAAACACATAAAACGTTTCCTTTGAAGTTGTTTCATTCAGCGAATAATGAATGTTTTAAAAATTTGACTTGATTGAGGTCAAACTATATCAAATTAAATGTAATAAGAAAATAATAATAATTTCATTACGTTAAATATGCAATCAAAACTATTTTTACAAAAAAAAAAACAGAATTTTGTATAATAAAACAGATTGGAATGAGCTTGCATGAAAAGTGGCATGAGGAATGATATTACTACTTGCTCCGGAAGACAATGGCACCCTATTCAAATTTGAATTACCTGGATTAGTCTGTTCACTGCATATAATGCAGTGAAATGGAGATGCGTAGTTTTTAAAATTGTGGAAACTTCGACGAATATTTTTAGCAAATAAAAAGTTACTTTTGCGGCTAATGGAAGCGATATAAGTTTAAAAACTTTTGAAAGCGAATAATTTTTTATTCAATATGAAAATTTTTTGATTAGGTTTTACAAACCTTTTTGTTTGCGAAAAAGATTTATAAGTTTTCGTGATTGTTTGTGAACTTGTGGATGGAAAATCATCTTCGACCTTAAAGATCTTACTCGACCTTATACAGAAGATATAAAGGGTCCGCCATCTAACGTTTTTTTTCAAATAGTACTTATTTCGTGAATGGTAACATTTAGCTCATGTCTGATTTGACAGATAATTAGTTTTATCCTTCCGCTGAATGAATATGGTTGTGTATAAGCTTGAACAACGCTGGGAAATATTGCGACATTACTTTGAAAATTTTGATTTTCCATTTTTTTCAGTTTTGATTTTCATTTGATTTTGATTTTTTCATTTTGATCTTGGCGAGTATTTAAACAAGCAAAATTGTCGCATTTGGGGCACAGAAAACCCGCACGCATACATTGAAAAGCCGATACACCCAAAACGAGTCACTGTTTGGTGCGGATTTTGGTCCAGAGGCATAATTGGCCCATTTTTCTTCAAAAATGAGCAAGGAGTGGGCGTTACAGTCAATAGCGATCGTTATCGGGCCATGTTGAACGAATTGTTGTTCACAAAACTTGAAGAGGAGGATATTGGCAACATTTGGTTTCAACAGGACGGCGCTACGTGCCACACAGCCGAAGCTAGACTCGATGTTTTGCGCCCTGTTTTTGAAGATCGCATTATCAGCCGCAGAGCTGATGTCGTTTGGCCACCTCGGAGCTGCGATTTGACACCGTTGGACTATTATTTGTGGGGTGCCCTCAAAGATAAGTGTTACGCCGACAAGCCAGAGACAATTGACGCTTTAAAGGACAATATTCGTGAAGCCATTGGTGAAATACAGCTGCACACAATCGATAATGTGCTTAAAAATTGGACCGATCGTGTAGGCTACTGCATGGCCAGCCGAGGCAGCCATTTGAATGAAATTATTTTCCATTATTAACCGGAAGGATTGTACTTTCAAATAAAAAAAGAAATTTGAGAAAATATTCAGTAGTTTTTTTTTATAGCATTTTCAAAAAAAAAAAAAGTTATTTGGCGGACCCTTTACATTCTTTCGTACAATCAAGGAATTGAATAAAACCCGACATCTGATTTACCAGTACTAAAAATTTGGCTCTCTAAATGAACCGCTATCATTCTGTTGTTGTGATACCTCGATCCCTATGTAGACCAAGCAGATTCATAATTGGCTTCTGTGACGGAAAGTGTTTCTGTGTTGTTGTTATTTATTGTTGGTCTGTGCTTTTGTTATTCAGTCAGAATTTATTTGGTTTGAGACCATATGTTCCATTTACTTTCTGTCTATTCCAAGAAAGTAATAGAAACAAATACAAAAATTGGTAGAGAGTTTTAATTGCTTGGTAGAATTGACTGCAGTTTCGATAGACACCACTCTATCATCTTCAGAATTCAGTAGCAATAGTGTATGTCTTTAACTTAAATCAGCTGAAATACTTGAGGAAGCAGAAAATTGAATTTAACAAGAACTGCTAACCAAACCCGTATTTTACCGAACTAAGTCAACATACTAAACTCTCATACCAATACATTTTTGTTTTTTGCTTGGGTTCGCATCGCGAACCACGAAAACAAATGTAGTTTTGTCAACGGCTAATGCCGACGTCATCGTACCTCATGTGTTTGTATGTGTTGTTGTCATTTATTGTTGGTCTGTGCTTTTGTTATTCAGTCAGAATTTATTTGGTTTGAGACCATATGTTCCATTTACTTTCTGTCTATTCCAAGAAAGTAATAGAAACAAATACAAAAATTGGTATCAATCAATTCAATTTTCTGCTTCCTCAAGTATTTCAGCTGATTTAAGTTAAAGACATACACTATTGCTACTGAATTCTGAAGATGATAGAGTGGTGTCTATCGAAACTGCAGTCAATTCTACCAAGCAATTAAAACTCTCTACCAATTTTTGTATTTGTTTCTATTACTTTCTTGGAATAGACAGAAAGTAAATGGAACATATGGTCTCAAACCAAATAAATTCTGACTGAATAACAAAAGCACAGACCAACAATAAATAACAACAACACATACAAACACATGAGGTACGATGACGTCGGCATTAGCCGTTGACAAAACTACATTTGTTTTCGTGGTTCGCGATGCGAACCCAAGCAAAAAACAAAAATGTATTGGTATGAGAGTTTAGTATGTTGACTTAGTTCGGTAAAATACGGGTTTGGTTAGCAGTTCTTGTTAAATTCAATTTTCTGCTTCCTCAAGTATTTCAGCTGATTTAAGTTAAAGACATACACTATTGCTACTGAATTCTGAAGATGATAGAGTGGTGTCTATCGAAACTGCAGTCAATTCTACCAAGCAATTAAAACTCTCTACCAATTTTTGTATTTGTTTCTATTACTTTCTTGGAATAGACAGAAAGTAAATGGAACATATGGAAAGTGTTTCTTTCAAATTAACGACCTCGCAACTGTACCCTACAATTAACATTATTTTGTGTGAGAGAATTGGTACTATGGACAAGCGAGGCATAAATGTCACCGAAAGAAATCCATTGAAATTGCCTGAAATAGGAAGCGATATCTTTGGCATCTAAACCAATTTTGGTGTCCGCACAACACTAGGTACAACAAAAGTAACAGATGTAACAGAATAATGAGACAGTGTCCATAATAATGCCCTTGGGTTAAATAAGGTACATATGTTGCATCTATTTCATCGTCGTGAATTTTCTGCGATACTTCACTATGTGGGCTTTCAAACATATTATATAAATTATAAACCCGTTGTCCGATTGCAAATAACCGGGGGTTATTATACCCTCCACCATAGGATGGGGGTATATTCATTTTGTCACTCCGTTTGTAACACCTATAAATATTGATCAGAGACCCCATAAGGAACATGTTCTTAAAATCTAAGACGATTTTGCCATGTCCACAGAATTGGTTCTCTTTACTAGAATGAATAATGTCCCACATTTTTAGGATTTATTCTAGACAGGAAACTGTTATTCTGACTTAAAGCACTGGAGCATGTAAGGAAGGCTAACGTCGCCTTATATTCCTGCAGGAAAGCTGTAGGGTCGCGGTGGGGCCTCTCCCCTAAAATCGTCGTTTGGATATGTATAGCAGTAGTTTTTCCAATACTGTTATACGGCATTGTGGTATGGTGGACGGCAACTGACAAACTAACCATTACCAACCTACTATCAAATGTTCAGAGAACTGCATGCCTGTGCATAAGCGGAGCCTTAAGGACTACAGCGAATGAGTCTCTACAAGCCCTACTACATATAATGCCGATTAATATTGTGGAGAGAGAAGTTGCAACCAGAGCGGCACTAAGATTAAACAGCATATCGATGTAGAGGTACAAGAACTACGGTCACATAAGGATATCAATGTGTAGTGCTATTGTAACCGACCGATTGGACTATATACCAACGAAACTACATCACTATGATACCAGCCAGAGATGAATGGGTTGGCAGAGTACCAGGTAATAGAAACCATCTCCACTTCTATACGGATGGTTCGAAGCTTGATGAAAAGGTTGGCTTCGGGGTACACTGTGAAAAACTTAGTTTGGATATAGCTCACAGACTAGCAGATACCTGCAGTGTCTATCAAGCCGAAATAATAGCAATATGGGAAGTCGCCAAGTGGCTGAGTCGCAACATAGTAACCAACACTGGCGTTGTCTTTTACTCGTACATCTAGCCTGCCTCCAGAGAATTGAGCCAACATCCCTAAATTCACAAACAGCCCTCGACTGCCGCAGATCTCTTAACGAGGTGGCTGAGCAGTTTAATATAAAGGTTTAATTATGGGGGTATCCCGGGGAACTACATAGCCGATGAACTTGCTAAGAAAATTGGTGCTCCACTATCCACATGCAAGCTTCGGCTTAGGCATGAGGCGATCAGGCAGTCCTGTAGGGTAGCTAGACAAATCTGGCCAAGGTATGAACTGAGAAGGTAAAAATATCTCTTCTCACTAGAGAGGAAAATATTGTCTACGTAAGTATCCGTTCTGAGGGGACATTGCCTGATCGGCGAAAACGCCAGAAGATTGGGTTTTGACTCTAATGACTTCTGCAGAAGCTGTGGAAATTAGGAAGAAGTGGAGAGCATTGAGCACTTGCTATGCGACTATCCCGCTTTGAGTAAAGAACGACTGGACACACTGGGGTCGGTCTTTCTAGGCAGTCTAACAGATCTTCCCGGTATCGATAAATTTGTATATCAAATAGGTTGGTTTCGATGAGGGGCATTTCAGCCCGTGATAACACTAAGGACCTAAACTGGTCTATGTGAGGTCACACTGTTATTTTCTACTGTTAAGGGTTCCAAGAGTAATACAAGCTAACGGAAAGTAAGTTCTGTAAAATATTTATTAAAAATAAAAATATTTAAAGTAAAAAATAAATCAAAAATCGGCAAAATATCGATCTTATTATCTGCTATTATATTAATTTACGAAGGTCGAACAAGGGGAATGTTTATGAATAGTACTCGTATGTACATAATATAATTTAATTATTTATTCATTTCCTGTTTTCGAACAAATTAGGTGGAAGTTTATGAGAGAATATTTCTGAAGCCACGAAAAGTTGATCTACGATATGTTAACGTCTTACGTAGCATACTCGTAAAGACTGGGTTAGACAAACGAACATAAATATTAATTTATCTTGTGAAAATCTATCTAAATAACTACATAAACAGATGTTGATGTTTGTCACATATTATTTTGTTGAATTAGCATTGATCAATTACTTGTATGCAGCAGGTAAGGAACACAACTAAAACGGCTGCGATCATTAATCCAATTTCAAACAGGACTGTAGGAATTTCAGAAACTATACACTGTGCCACAAGTTGGAGTATTTATATGCAGTGGTATTCACGATATAAGCTGTTACCATTTGTACAAAATGGTACGTGTGTGTGTGGAAGGTACCGACAGGGGAGTGATAATAACGCCCATTTGTCGACAGACTGTAGGTACTATAAAACATTAAACTGTACAAAAATTTAAGTAGTTGTATGCGCTAGTATTAAAGTTATAAGCTGTTAATTTGTCATATAAAATGGAACTTTTGTGTGGGTGGTACCAAAAGGGGCATGGCAACAACGCCTATTTATCAGTGGATTGTAGGTATGACAAAACATCCCAACAAAATCTTGGTAAGTACATGACATTATACCCTGCATTACGAAATAATGACATTTCATTAGTCGTTACATTAAGTGATTTTTTGAAGAATAAGTGATTTTTTGTTATCAAAATCATTTTGGCAATTTTTAATATAATGCAATATGGCCAGGCTCTCCCATATTCGACGGACCCATCTGGCAACGCCATAACTTTTGACAGAGATGTCAGATCGCTTAATGACATACCGCGTTTGAAGCGTCAGTCCAAGCAGATTTTTACCATGGAACAATACACGCCACGCGAGCGCTCTGAAATAGTTGAAATTTACATTCAACAGAAGAAGTCAAGTCAACGTGCTTTTAAAATATTAAAAAATGTGAGAAGTGCGCCTTCTAAGAACACCATTAAGCGTTTATACGAAAAATTTTCGACTGGTGAGGCTCTTTCTAATCCGAAGAGGCCAAATAAAAGTCGACCAAGGCGATCGGCCGAGAATATCGCTGCCGTACGAGCCAGTGTTGAGAGGTCCCCAAGAACATCCCAAAAACGCCGTTCTCAGCAGTTGGGCATGGCTCGGTCCACTTTACAACGGATTATTCGCGTTGATTTGTTCCCGTACAAAATTCAATTGACGCAAAGATTGTTGCCTGCGGACAAGCCTCGTCGATTGGAATGGGCCCAACGAGTCCGTGGGTCCGTCGAATATGGGCAACCCTGTATATGGGTTATTGAACAAGATTTATTTATATTAACATGTTTTCAAATAATACGTGCAGTTTTGAATAAAAATACCATAAATATTTACGTATATCGTATGATGTTAAACTATTGAAGAATTTTTCACATGGGGTTTGGGTTCAGAAATTCGAATCTGGCATGAGGAAATGTTTGTTTCGAGAAATATGCGCGGCAATATGCAAAAAGTCACTTTAAATGGCCATTTCTACATATCCACCATATCTACTACTTATTTTATAACTTATTGGTAATGCATTATTCAAGTACTTATAATCGTGAAAATATTAGCACATATTTATGTGCTACTTTATTGTATGCGTGGTTAATGAGAAAAGTGGCTAAATAACCATTATCGAAGTTTGCTTACTCGTCGGATTATTGCTGGGCAATTTTGCTGGGACGACGCTGTACAAAATTTGAAGTTTTTGTATTCCCCGGTATTAAAGTTATAAACTGTTATCTTTTGGTGCAAAATAGTACATTACGCCCACTTTTCACATGAGTGTACGGCCATTTGTGTGAGTGTACAAAATTTGAAGTATTTGCATGAAGTGATTGTTTATGTAGGGGTGGGGGTTTTTATGTTTAATTTACTAATTTTTATTTATTTCGTAATCCTATATTATTCCCCTTTTTATACCCTACACCACACTGTGGTACAGGGTATTATGACTTTGTGCATTTGTTTGTAACACCTAAAAGGAGAGGATAGACCCATTGTTTATTATACCGATCGACTCAGAATCACTTTCTGTGTCGATTTAGCCATGTCCGTCTGTCTGTCCGTCTGTCTGTCCGTCTGTCTGTCCGTATGTCCATGTATTCTTGTAATCAAAGTGCAGGTCGTATTTATGGTCCGATTGTTACGAAATTTAGCATAGTGCTCTTTTTTGACCCAAGGACGATCCCTATTGAAATTGGTTAAAATCGGTTCAGATTTGGATATAGTCCCCATATATATGTTTCACCCGATTTGACATGCAAGCGCCGTAGAAACCACATTTTACATCCGATCTTTATGAAATTCGGCAGAGAGAGTTTTATTATTACGTGAATGAACACTACCAAATTCGGAAAATCCGATCAGATTTAGATATAGCCCCCATATATATGTTTCACCCGATTTGGCATGTAAGCGCTGTAGGAACTGAATTTTAAATCAGATCAGTACGAAATTTGGCAGAGAGAGTTGTCTTATTACATGAATAAACACTGCCAAATTCGGGGAAAATCGGTTCAGATTTAGATATAGCCACCATATATATGTTTCACCCGATTTAACATTTAAGCGCTGTAGAAATCGTGTTTTATATCCGAACAGTACGAAATTTAACAGAGAGAGTTCTCTTATTACATGAATAAACACTGCCAAATTCGGGGAAAATCGGTTCAGATTTAGATATAGCCACCATATATATGTTTCACCCGATTTAACATTTAAGCGCTGTATAAATCGTGTTTTATATCCGATCAGTACGAAATTTAACAGAGAGTGTTCTCTTATTACATGAATAAACACTGCCAAATTCGGGGAAAATCGGTTCAGATTTAGATATAGCCACCATATATATGTTTCACCCGATTTAACATTTAAGCGCTGTAGAAATCGTGTTTTATATCCGATCCGTACGAAATTTAACAAAGAGAGTTTTCTTATAACATGTATGAACACTGCCAAATTCGGGAAAAACCGGTTCAGATTTTAACATAGTCCCAATATATATGTTACACCCGATTTGACATGTAAGCGCTGTAGAAACTGTGTTTTATATCCGATCAGTACGAAAATCGGCCAAATTCTTATCGCAATGCCCATTTTCGCATTGGTAGGTAGGTGTAGGGTATTATATAGTCGGCCCCGCCCGACTTTCTGTCTTTCCTTACTGGTTTATTCCTTTATTTGTGAAAAAAAAGAGTTTTGTTTTAGGTTTGTATTTGGTTTTAATACTCGTATTTAATATTTTCTATTTCATTGAATTAATTTATAGTTTAGGTTTGTATAATTTTAGGTTCATTGATTTCACAGTTTGGTTACATATTTTGGATTTATACTTGTTTGATTTTCTGTTGCTGACGAATGATATGAATGTTGGAAATAGAATGAATAACACTGGCTCTGCTTCACACAAATGAAGCAAAAACCAGATTTGACAAAGAGAATCGAATTAGCAACAACATAAACTCCGTTGCGTATGCGATGGTCAAAGGCAGTTGTTGCTGCTGTAGCTTCTTCGTCTACTTGTCGATGCAATGAGTGTTTACATGTTTCTCTGCTTTGATTAAAGCAGAGAAGCATATAAAGAAAACAAAGGTCAGTTACTTATTGGCTAGTTATATAAACAAAGAATAAGGAAAACTAATGTATGAACGTACATTAGATAGGGTCGTTTTATATGTTGTTTTTTACATTTTGTCTTAATAACTAGGAAATGAAAAGATATCAAATAGTTATTAAAAAGAGGTTTATAAGAAATTAAGAAAACGGTTTTATGATGTTTAACATTAAACAGTGATATTGAAGCTATAAGCAGTTAACTTTTGCTGCAAAATGGTCCATTTGTGTGAGTGGTACTAAAGGGGCGTGGCAACTTCGCCCATTTTTTTCGAGGTGATCGTGAATAATACTATGTATAGAATTTCTGAATTAAATAAGTAGTACAAGTAATTAAATAATCAACATTTCACCAAATATTAACCCTTTGTGGGGGAGGTACCAGAAGGAGTGGGTCAATATAGCCCATCTTTGAACTTAGCCTGAGATAGAAAAAAATAGTACCACATACCAAATTTGAAGTCATTCAGTTACTGCTTTCGAGTTTTATCATGCGCACCAGCCAGCAGACAGACGGGCGAACATTGATCATTCGACTTTAAATTACCCCAAACGGATTTCCACCGAACATACTTAGGGTCTTAGGTCACTCCTTCGATGTGGTCAACTTTTGGCCAGGGCTGCGGAGTCGAGCCAAAACAACTCGACTCCGACTTCCGGAGTCGGATTTTTAAATGATTCGACTCCGACTCCACTCGGACTCCGGCAGTTAAATAACATAAATTTCTGAAATTATATTTCTACTAAGACGTGAATTCATTTTATTAAAAATTAGATATAGCTTTGTTAAAAAACACAAAACAGTAGGTAAATACAATTTTATTATTCGACGCTTGACGTGCAAGTAATATGACAATTCTTTTAAAATGTAATCATGATAAAATTTTCAGCAATCACTGCCTCTGCTTTCATACCCGTATACCGCAATTTTTGGAAATTATGTTCGCTTCAGGCATCCAGTTTGTTCGTTAGTTATTATACTCTACACCATACTATGGTACGGGGGTTATAATTTTGTTTTACGGCAGATTTGTTAAAAATGCTATAGATAGACACACCTAAAATAATCTGTTCGACTCAGAATCACTAGCAGTCCGCCTGTCTGTCCATCTTAAGTTGTTCATTGAATACAGGTCAAAATTTTACTTCGATCCTGCTGAAATTTGGCAATAAGAACTCTTTCACAACAGGGAGGAAATCTATTGCAATTGGTCAAAATCGGTTCAGATCGATATTACCCCAATATACAAATGTTTCTTTAGATTTGGCCTTGTAGCGCTATGTGAGCTGTATTCCACATTCAATCATTTTGAAATTTAGTAGAGTAGAGTTTATTTATGCAAGGCATATTGTCGAATTTGAAAAAATTCAGTTTAGATTTAGTTTTATAACACTGTGCTAGTCCAAAAATGTAACAAAAAGGACACCCTATGGATAGACTAATTTCGGCCACGCTGAATCCAGTAGCATTAACCGTTTCTCTAAGTTAGCTCTTGTTTTCGCGATATTCGACCACAAAGTTTGCTAGGAAATCTGAGAGGTTAGTTAACCCTTGGAGAATTATTTTTTTGAATTACATTTTTGTAAATTATTTTTCAATTAGAGTCTACGGAAATTACAAAGTTAACTAACAAAACTTATGAAATTATGAAAACTGTTGATTTTCCACAAATATATTGAGAGGGCTCATAATAATTTTTCGCGAGGAATATTTGTATGACGTTTGACATATTTTAAGATTTGATTGCAATTTTTCAGGGTAAGGGGGAGAGAAGCTTGGACAACTGTTTTCAAAAAAATTATTCTGCAAAGGTTCCCTTTATTTCGTTCTTTGGAGTGAAGCATGTATTCCGAAGTATTCCATTTCAAAATCACCACAAAAGCAACAAACCTATCTTATTTTCCAGTATTCCAGTGATCGAATATCGCGAAAGCCACGTGATTTAGCACGGTCGAAATAGTTATATCCATATGCTCTCCTTTCTCTTACATTTTCAAAGTGTCCATTTCGAGCACAGTGTAATTATTATTTAGATTTCATATTTATATTACTATATCTGAGCTTATTCTGCTCTAACTAGGTGGTGTACGATATCATTGGACTTTCCTTACTGGTTTTTTAAATATAAAAATATTTGCTATAAAAGCTTGAAATGTTTAATCCTTCTTTTGAACCAGAATTGTTTTCCCAAAAATTGTTGAGTCCAAAAATTCTATCGCATAAATGGTACATTTTGCACAATCAACTCGGAGTCGACCATAATTTTGCTTTTGGCCCGTAGCAAATGATATATATAAGTACCCTCGTATCATTAACATGAGGGTATAATTATATATTAAAAGTATATATCAAGTAAGAAACTTTCAGTCGGTTAAACCGACCAATATATACCCTCACTTTGTGAATAATGCAATATGGTACACGAATTTATCTGCCAATATGTGTGGGAGGTACCAGATGGGGTTAAACAAATGCACCTATTTTTCGCTGAACAGTAGATATGTACTTTAAATATATTGCACTGTGTCGAATTATAGGCGGTAATGTGCACTGGCTTATTAACTTCACGAGATATTCGATTTTGGTATGATTTGACAATTTTGTGACCGAGATACCAGCAGGGGCGTGGTGATAACATCCATTTTTCACAGGGCTATAGGCACTTTAAAAGCGTTACACTGTGCAAAATGTAGCAGTATTTTCGTGCATTGGTACTCACGCTAAAAGCTGTTAACTTGTTGTTCAAAATGGTACCTTTGTGTGGGAGGTACCAAAAGGGGCGTGGCAATAACGCCCACATTGGACTCTACACAAAGCTTCATTCCATCAATGAAATTTTACATTGTATCAATGAAAAGTTACATTGTTTTTGAGCCAACGTAAGGCTTCTTTGATACAATGTAAAATGTTATGTTGAACTAGTAAATGTTTCATAGAAATTTGTTACATTGATGTAATGAACAAGTTTCACTAATGTTATGAATATGTTGCATTAATGTAATGAAAACGTTTCGTTGTTGTAATGAACATGTTTCATTGGTGCAATGAACATGTTTCATCTATGCAATGAACATGTTTCATTGATGCAACGAACATGTTTCATTGATGCAATGAACATGTTTCATTGATGCAATGAACATGTTTCATTGATGCAACGAACATGTCTCATTGACGAAATGAACATGTTTCATACCTTTGCTTTGAAATAAAATAAAAACCAATAGTCTTCGTGTTTTATTGCAATGTTTATTGTAGTACAACCGTGTTTTTCATAACTTTAAAATCAATGTCAATCTGAAAATATAGATAAATACATAATTAAAATTGTGGGTTTGGAGAAATTTTAAAATAAGAAGACAACTTAAGTTGAGAAAATAAAAAATGAAACAAAAAAATTCACAACACAATTTGTTAATTTCATTGTTCATTCGTAGTCGAAAAACAACCTCACCGACTGTAACGACCGTTACCCCAAAATCATTCAAACGTAATTCATTCAAACGATTTAATTTTATAGTAGCGGAAAATAAGAAGGTAAGTAAGATGAAGAATTTTGTAAGGCCAAATAAGCATCAAAAGTCTATTTTGATTTTTTTAAAAATGTAGCGAACGTTACTTTTTTTGGAGTTTTGCATTTGAACTGTTTTCGTCTTACTTAACTGGATTCTTACTAATTTTAACTGAAAAATATTGGAGCAACTTACCAAGATGCAAAAATATAGAAAACAACGAAAAGAAGACGAAGGAAGCATGAGGCTTCTTTGCAAAAGAGAGAGAGCGCTCAAAAACCGAAGACTACATCAAAAAAGGTGATGACAAACGCGTAAGAAAATTTCGTTAAAAAAAAAAACAAATAACGTTTAACTCTTTATGATGCAACGACCGTTACTTTTTAAAAAACGTTTTTTTGGTAACTAATTTTCTTTGGCTTGAAAATAAAGCTATTCCTTAAACAAAACATTTCAAAGAATTTAAGCAGATTTTTTCCTTGACGCATCCTGTGCAAAATTTTACAATACTCGTACATGATGTTTCTTTCCGAAATTTTAAATCAGCACATTTATAAAGTAACGACCGTTACTTCTTTAATATTTTGGAAGTGAATAGGAGTGAATGAAAATGTGTTTTTGGAGTATTCCATCGCTGCCTTTGTATGGATCTTGAAAATTGTTTCTTGTTGTGGTATTTAACACATATTTTCCAACTTCTGTCTGCCTATGTGTTTTTTTGAACAGTAGCTTGCCGTGTCTTTGTATGTACTTCAAACACAACAATAGAAGACAAATACAACATCTATAGTTGCCATTTGTTTTATGAAAATTATATTATTTTAAGTGCCTAAATAGATATAATTTCTTCCAAATGAAGTACCACACAATTTTTTTTTTTATTTAATCATAGTGCTGCTGCCAACACTCTTGCAACAATTGATTCTTCGCCACTGATTTGTTTTGGCACAGTACTCGCCAAACATAAAAAAGTAACTGGGTGGGTTGTTGTTGTAAGTGTGCCATAGAGATTTTATTTTCGGGTCGCAACAGCACACCTAATGCATTTCAGAATAATTAATATCGTGCACTAAAAACTGTTTAATGTTTGAAATATATTGTGAATAAAATTCAGCTTTACGACAATAATCGATACAAAAAAGATATGTAGTTTTCAAATTCGTAAACGTAAAAAAATGGATCATGAATATATAAAATTTGATAAAAATACGAACTTTTTTGACAACTTTAAATTAATGTACACCGAAAGTGGTATAATTTTGCTTTCTTAATACCACTTATCGACTGTCTTTGTTTAGCATTTATTAACCTATACTTTTTTTCATATAATACTCATTTGTTTCTGCCGGTAATTAATATTTCTAAAACAGAAATTTAGTATACGTTTGCTGAAAATGAAATATTTTTATGTATAAAGAAATTTTTGATATTTTAAACCTATTGAGTTTTTATTATTTTAAATAATACCCAGCAAAATCTTGGTACGTAAATGTCATTACCACTCGCATTACCAGGTAATGATATCTCATTATCGCCAGCATTACTTTCCGTAAATTAACAACGACTTACAAAATAATGACAAAAATAAGTTATTGCTAGTAATCTAAGTTTGAAAAACTTATTTTAATTTATTAACTGATTTAAGATTTATGATTTTTTTTAAATGATTTATGAATATACGTAGTAGTTTCTATTCAGTTAAATCATTTAAAGAAAAGTTTATAAATTTAAATTAGATTCTGTAAATTAGGTTACTAATAATAACTTATTTTTGTTATTACTTATGGTGCTTTCGTTTCTGAAAAATAATATCACCACACCATGTTGCGACATTTTAAAAATTCCCCCTGCACCCACTGCTAGTTTCGAATTTTGCATGTGAACAATCGAACAAAAATCGTACCTAAATTATGGCGCAACCATTTGATAGCGCATTAAGAATGTACGCTTTCTATTAGGTTTGGTTCAGCCCAGTCCCCCACACCGGGACTGGGCTGAGTGTGGAAAATGTGATGTTTTCGCATTTTCGTAGTGTAATAATTTTACAAACGAAATCAAAACCCGTTCATACGGCTGCACCATTTTTACAAAAGAACCTAAAAATTTGGTTTCAGTGTAAGATGTAGAAACCATTTTTTGCACAAACGAAATCACCATTAGTTAGTCGTTATTTATTTACCGAAAGTAATGCTGGCGATAATGAGATATCATTACCTGGTAATGCGATTTGTCTATGAACCGCGAGTGGTTGTGATGCTATACTACGAAACCATGAGGTCGCAAGTTCAATCCCACCTCCGGCAAAATTTTTCGTCATATGACGACAACAATCGATAACTACTCTCTCCCAAGTATACGCTCTTCCCATTTTTACACTCTTCTATTTTTCCACCGCAATTCACCACTGATGGAGGTTAACAAGCAATAGCAACTCGGAAATATCCACTACCACACAAACACACTCGTAAAATTATTTCTTTTGTCCACGCTTACTTTTGAATAATTGTAATAAGAATTTTGTGAACTGTTGCAGACATATTTATCCATGAATATTTGGTATTATATATTCGTGCAGTTTTCTTGGTATATTCATTGGATTTTTTAGCATCAATAAAATTTTTTAGCATCAATTTGTTTATGGCACGCAAGTACATCGATAATAGTTTTAAATTTTGAAATGAGATTTATATCAACACTAGTTATTTCAGATGCTTTTTCGGGATCAGAAAAGAACCTTCTTGCTGTATTCCCATCATTGGTATTGCCTGATCCTTGTTTTGAGAAATTCATCCTGAACATGTTTCTTTTTTAAATTTCTTAAATCCTTGTTGGTGTCATTGTTTCTTATTGATCCAGTAGGTCCAAAATCCAAACTGATTTTAAGTATGTGTTCCATAAATCGGGTTCTTGTATGTAGTGGCGATAATCCAAATTCATTTGCATCAGGATTATCTACTGATTTTTCCGGGACTTTCTTTAATTTGCTTGATGTAGATTGGCATATAATGCAGCTGGATGACGCCTTTGTGTCAGTCAAAGTCTGGCCAACTTGTCCATCTATCATCGTTAGCACTAATTGGTAGTTAACTTCAATTGTCTGACCTTCAATTTCTACTTCTAATGGCTGCAGTCTTGTAATTTGTGTTCTGATATCATTGAATTCTTTTTTGATGGTATCATGAGTTTCACATCCGATTTCTTCATTGATATCCTTAATACTGATATCCTCATTGATCGCCTTTTAGATCTATCGCTACAATTGCCGAGTGATTTTGGTGGGCTCCCACAATTGTTTTGATTTTTACTTTCTGAAGATACTTGGACACTAAGTTCGCAAAGGTCTTATAAAATGTATGTTTATCCCATCCAACTTGTTTAAGTTGATGAAAATATTTACTTTATTTTGCAGTTCCAATTGTATTTTGATGCTTGAGGAATTTACTTTGCTTTGAACGTAATTTAAAAATATTCCTTCTTTTTGTTTCTAAAATACTCTTCGGATAATTCTTTATAGCTGAAGTTGTCCATCTTTTTAATATTCTACAATTTGATTGTGTCTGCTTGGATACAAATTTGATTTTATCCTTTTCTTACATGTATAGTGTCATACTCTGTTCATAAGTAGCACAAATATAGGTAAAATAAAAAACGACCCAAAAAAAAGTAAAAAAGACTTAAGATGTCATAAATATGGGACAAAACTACATATAAACTACACATAAAATAGTAAATCTGTTTGTGAAGTATTATTTTGTTTTAATAATGTTAAAATCTTTACACCACTGATAAGTTTTGTTGTTAATTTTATCTTAATTTTCCTTTTTTTTATAAAATGTAAACTTCGTACCATCAACGTAAACCGTTTCATTCCATCAATGACACCCATAAAGTAGAAAAATTTATTAATGAAGGATTTCATTCCCATAATGATACTTTTCACAGCATCAATGCAATTGTTCATTGCATCAACGTAAAAAAATTAATGAAACGTGTTCATTGATGCAATGAAGCTTTTTTTTAGTGTAGATACTATAAAAGCATTACACTGTACAAAATGCATGCATTGGTATTAATGTTTTAAGCTGTTATCTTTTGGTTCCAAATGGTCCTTTTATTAAGGGAGGTACCAAAAGAGGCGGAACCACTTCGCTCATTTTTCTCATGGTAGTAGCGACTAAAAAACTAATAATATGTGTGGAATTTCAGAAGATTCGAATAAATAGTATAGAAGTTGTTAAAGAATCAATATTTTATTTTGACCCTTTGTGGGGGAGGTACCTGATAGAAAAAAAATATGTATTACCTCACACAAAATTTAAAGTCAATCAGTTACTCCTTTCGAGAGTTATCGTACGCACCAGCCAGCAGACAGATAGACAGACGGACATTGCTCAAATGACTTAAAATGACTCCCACTCAAATGGACCATTCGGCACCAAAGGTTAACTGCATATAGCTTTAATATCTGCTCATACAAATACTTGAAAATTGGTACATCATCGCGCGGATTACCATCTGGACGTGATGAGGGGGCCCGGTAAGTGCAATGACTCTGTAATGCCGGCGGTAGTCTAACTACTGGTCGGGCCACCCATGCCGGTAGGGTCTACGAGGAGCACTGAAGCTAAGAGTAATCCACAACCATAGTCTGAATGTAGACAAATGAAACCAAATGTAAAAGAGGTGTGGGAATAATCATAACTAAAAGAATGAGAAACTCATTACATTCTTGGCAACCAGTGTCCGATCGGATTATCACGACACGCTGAATATGTAGACGATTTCTGCTATCTGGGATGTGTGATGACAACAGAAGGAGGATCAGATGCCGATGTGGATAACAGAATGAAAAAAGCGAGGATGGCGTATGGACGTTTAAATAAAATTCAAAACCAAAATTCGCATACTTAAAGCCTGTGTCAAACCGACACTTCTTTATGGCGGTGAAACGTGGCTGATTGCAAATTCATTAACGCAAATTAATTTGTTCCTACTAAATTCGATATCCGTCTTCATTCGATATACGTCGCCTCTGTAATTTCAAAACAAAACCGGGGAAAGCAAATGTTTAGTCGATGTGCGTCTAGTTTATTGTCTTTGTTAATATATTTTCTGAAATCTTTCGTATGTTGTCTGGAAATCTGCGCAGAGAAAACTGAGCTCGAATCGTTAAAGTTTTTAGAATTTGGATTCCAATTAAAGAAAACAAAATAATGTTTCAATAAAATAAATCTCTGAAGATGTTGGGAAATCCCAATGGAACGTAGGATGTTAAGTATGAATAAAGTCATTCATTTGCACACAAAATAATAATCTGGGCAACTCTTGGAACACAAACTAGAAATGTAACGTATTTTATAGTGTAAAGGTAATCAAATCTTCTTCATTTTGCACCGTATATAATAACCATGTCATTTTGAAAGGAAGAGGTGTAACTATTTTACAGTACCCTAAACAGAAAATAAATAAAAGTTGGGGGCTGCGAAGCGCACCGGGTTAAAGCTAGTTATATATAAATTAACTAGCTGACCCGGTCCATTTCGTTGCCCCAGTTTTCCGATCCCGTCCATTTCTGGACTAATCATAATCGTAGACTGCCTCGAAATCCATATACACAAATTGACAGCACTCTCGCTAACAAATTCTTCAAGATATCTCCATTTCAAATCTTGGCTCATATGGGCGGGGCCATACCCATTGGTCCGATCCCGCCCATTTTTTGACCAATCACGTAGACTGCCACCAGATCCATATACACAAAATTACAGCACTCTCGCTGACAAATTGTGGACGTTCCCACGACAATCGGATCTTTGTTCCGGAACGACCCAAGCAAAGCTGGGCCGGGGATTGTCACCACAGCGAAAGCTGCATCATCAAATGAGTCCAATTTCTCTGTAATGGATGTCACAACTGGGTCCATTTCAGAAGATGTACTGGTCTGGCAAATCATGATGATTGTTCGATCGCATTTGTTGCCAGTTGTTGTACTAATCTACAGTCTGCTGGGAACACTGCTCCTATGAATCAGGCACAACGTGTGCACCGTCAACTAACGCCTCTGGCCCCGAACATCGACACTCCACACTGGAGATGTTCAGTTTGTAGACGAGTGATTCACAGGAATATTACATCCGTGCAGTGCAACAGCTGTATGTACTGGTGCCATATGCGACGTTGCACTAACCTTAGCTCTGACTTGCAATTGGAGCACTTTGTGGCTGATTGCTGCATCAACAACCCAGTGGCTGCTCTCCCGTTGCAAGCTGGAAGCAACAAACGGGCAAGTCCTACATAAACATCCTGCATTGCAAGTACAACAACAGGCAACTCCTTCTGCACCACTACATTAACAAACCCACTTAAATACCAACGGTACAAATAATAGAACAAATAATCGCATCATAACTAACAATAGCAGCACTAACACAAGTCAGCACATAACACATCCAACTTCACAATATCCGAACATTCAGTCACATCACAACACATCCCACACACACAATATATCCCACATATCCCATATCACATATTCCCAGAGCACTCCAATTTCCTTGGCTCAACATCCCCAGCAGCTTCCTCATGGTATCTCTGACGTTCCACAGGCTTTCCGGATCTTGCAACTCAACTGCAATGGTCTGAGAAACAAGGTTGTGGAACTTACCAGCTTTATACATGAACACAACATCCTAATAGCAGCTATCCAGGAAACGAAACTTACCAGTGAGTGTCGGTTGTCGTCACATGGAGGCTTCGTTATAGTCCGGAAAGACAGACAGAGAAACCATGGTGGAGGACTTGCTTTCATCGTTGATAGAAATGCATGTGTCAGGCAGATAGACCTATCCATTCCCCGGTCTACGGACCAGTACATCGAAGCCATGGCAATATCATAGGCGCTAGTTATCACCCCTCTATAGAACATCTATTACAGGGGGATAACAGAATGATACCTGGCGATTTCAATGCCCACCATATGACGTGGTATTTCCAGCTACCTGCTGACCCCCGAGGGACATCCATTGCTGAAGAGCTTGATTCCTCCGAATTCTCCCCCATTAACGAGGACTTCCCAATGAGAATCACGGCTACCTGCGCAAGCTCTCCGGACATATCCATAGTCAGCTCGTCGCTCCTGCCTTTTACATCTTGGCATACGCAGGTAGCCCTTGCATAAGATCACATCCCCATCGTGAAGCCCAGCGACTTCGTTGAATCGGAAAAAAGCACGTTTGTTAATTACAACAAAGCCAACTGGCGTGGCTTTACAAACGTTATTGACACAGACATGACAATGACCAACTCTCACGGCAGAATTTAATACCATTATAAATTAGCATCGTAAAGAAAAAAGGATATGTCATTTCGACTAATGCGAAGCTGGCTTGCACAAGTTATGGTCTACGATCAGGAATCTTTCAGGTGTGAATACTAGAAGAGGGAATGTTGCTGTGGAATTCAATGGTGAACAAACCACGGATGCCAAGAAATGTGCCCTGAAATTCTGCCAGGAATTCATTGTTCACCCATCAATTACAGCGGGACAAATTGAAGCGGCCAAGGCGAAACCATCCAAGGCACTTGGACGAGTCGTTGCTGATCATTCGCAGTGAACGGACGTGTTTATCACATAGCGGATAGTTACCAGTACCTATTACGCAATAGCAAAAATCTGTACAAAGTCTGTAAGGCCTACATCGTAGTACCTATTACGGTCTAATACAGACAAAATAAAAATAAATTCTCTTGACGGGGATGCCTTCGTGTTCCGATGGAGCGCGGTTCCCTAATCGTCCGACTGTCCGTCCGTTGGTCTTGGCCAAAGCCGACCACACCAAAAATGGCGAAAATCTCCCCCAAGTACTCACAACAGGTGGTGCGGTAAGGGGGAAACGTCATGTCCGACCGTCAAAACGGAAGCACAATGAGCATCGTGTAGCGCTCAGAGTTTTGACAAAGTTGGAGGCTGTTGAGGTTTCGGCTCTTACCGAAAAACAAAAAGAGTCACTTACCTGGGCTAAAGGCGTCATAGATGCTTCTAAGGCCAATGAGTCGGCTGGAAGAGCCACAAATTCAGCTGTGTTAACGGCTAATAAAGTAAAACGAATCAGATCACCTGATGAACCCCTGCCTTCGAAAAAGGCAAGAGGCCCTAATGTCACCATCAACAGGACACTCACCAAGCCCTTCAATGAAGTGGCGAAGGAGAGTCTAGTGATGGCTGTTATAGACAGAAGTAGTGAGGATGGATCCATCCTCAAGGACAAATGGAGTCATGTACAATCAGCCATTATGGCTCATTACCTCGATGTCCGTAGAGAAATGCCGGGCAAACCACCAATCTGCAACGATGCAGGATGGCATCAGGGGAGAGTAAAGCTCTTATATTTCGGTGATGCCAGATCAGTAGACCTGTATAAGGCTGCTCTGAGTCGAGCGGGTGAGGTGTGGCCGGGTGCCCAGTTGGATGTTGTCGAAAAAAACAACATCCCTAGTCACCCTAGAGCCATCACCTGGGTTACAGAAGAACCCTCCAACCCGGCTGACATCTTAGAAATAATAAAAGATTCCAATCCTGCCGGCCCATAATTGGAGAATCAGCAAGGTGGGTGAGGCGGATGGTAAAAAGCGGCAGGTCAATCTTATCCTAAACGCTGAATCCACCTCCCATATACAAAGTGCGAGTGCAACCCTACAATATGGCTTCGAGACTGTAGTCTTGAAGATATACAAACAGGATATAGCTCCCACTGCAGAAGGTGAGTCGTCCACCGTGGCACTTTCTGGAAGTGCGGAGGTACCCACGCCTATTATTTCTGGTGACTCCAACTCTAACAGAATATCTGTAACGTCCTTCTCTGAGGACAAAAGCTCTACTTCGGACACAGAGAGGCTGAGGGGAGTCTCCGGACTCTTTGACGCATCTGGCAGGGACATGCTTCTCGACGATACGGAAGAAGAGTTCAATAACACCCTTGTCGGGGTGGATGTTAATCTGTCAATTACCAATGATGGTAAGAATTCTACAGATTAACCTCCATCACGCTAAAGCAGCCTCAGCGGCTCTATTGCTGCGCCTGTCCACAGGCGCAGTAGACATCGTCCTGATACAGGAGCCCTACGTAGTGGGAGGAAGGGTGTGCGGTATTAGGACACCCAACTTTAAACTGCTTGTGGCCAACTGTGAAGGCACTCCAAGAACCTGCATTTTGGCCAGAAAAGATCTAAGTATATTTCTCCTGACTAATTTAAGTGGTAAAGACCAAACAGCTGCTAGCCTGGAGATCGGTAATCGCATATATTGGGTGGTCTCCAGCTACTTGCCTTATGAATCTGTAGTACCGACTGCTCTATTCAGGGAAGTAGTAGAAGAAGCAACGTCTGACGTGCTCGAGCTGATTATTGGCGCAGACACGAACGCTCATCATACTATCTGGGGTAGTACGGATATAAACAATAGGGGTGATTCGCTTCTTGACTTTATTCTAACTACCAACCTTAGTATTTGTAACATAGGTAATAAACCGACCTTCACAATTGAAGACAGACAAGAAGTACTCGACGTAACGTTTGCTACTGACCGGCTGTCAGACAAAATTATTGGGTGGAATGTACTGGACGACCACTCATTCTCAGATCACCATTATATTGAGTTCAAACTCGCGGAAAAAGCGCCTAAACCCGCCGTCCACAGAAATGTAAGGAAGACAAAGTGGCATCTGTATGAGAAGAATTTCAAGAAAGTCCTCAACTCTAAACTTCTGTACGAACCGAATGACAAAGCCGGTCTGGATAATCTGGTCGATCATATCACCATATCATTCAATAGATCCCTTGAAGAAGCCTGTCCAAAAACAAGGTACAAGGGTAAAACTAAACCCGAATGGTGGACTTCTGAGCTAACGGCTATGAAAAAGACCTGCAACAAGCTATTCAATAAGGCTAAATCTACTGGGGTCGGTAATGATTGGGATGCCTATAAAGAGCAACTCAAGATCTATAAGAATGAGCTTAGAAAGGCGCAAAGGCACTCTTGGTATACCTTCTGTGGTGAAGTGGAAAAGGTCTCCGACGCCGCTAGGCTGAGGAAGATATTATCTGCTTCACCATGTACAGTGGGATATTTACAGGATGAGGCAAATAACTGGACCAGAAACAGCGAGCAGTCGCTCAATGTACTGCTCGACACACATTTCCCGGGGAACTCTGTAACAGAACCCGAGGATCAGCAGGACCAACAAGAGTGCGAGTGGACTGCGAGCGTCGCTAGCTTCTTGACTGAGAGATCCAGAATAAGCTGGGCTATTAACAGCTTTGAGCCCTTCAAGTCACCTGGACCAGATGGCATCACTCCAGCAGAAATGCAGAAAATGTTAAAGTACATTATCCCCTGGCTGGAGAAAATTTATGTAGGCTGTATCAGGCTTTCATACGTCCCGAATCGATGGAGGGATACCAAAGTGGTATTCATACCTAAAGCGGGAAAGATATCACACACTAGGCCAAAAGACTTCAGACCAATTAGCCTATCCTCCTTCCTATTGAAAGGTCTGGAAAGACTTTTAGATCATTTCATTAGGGAAAACCTGGATACAAAACTCCTGTCGGGGAACCAACATGCTTACAATAAGGGCAAGTCTACAGAATCAGCCCTGCACGAACTTGTGAGCACTATCGAATCGTCACTGCATTTCAAGGAATTCACCATGGTGGCATTTCTTGACATAGAAGGGGCTTTTAACAACATTCACTCAGATGCGGTAATTGCGGCACTCTCACATCTAAAAGTTAACACTAGTTTGATTAGACTAATTCAAAGTCTGCTCACCAGAAGACGCATAACAGCATGTCTAGGGTCCACAACTCTAACAAGGTATGTAAACAGAGGGACCCCGCAAGGAGGAGTATTGTCTCCACTAATTTGGAACCTAGCGGTGAATGAAATCCTGCTAGATCTAGAACGTTGTGGCTGCAAGGTCGTGGCATATGCGGACGACGTGGCAATCGCAGTGAGTGGCAAATTCGTAAACGTCCTCAGAGACATCCTACAGGTGGCTCTGAACAAGTTGGCTAGATGGGCCAGAAGCAGCGGTTTGGGCGTTAACCCCAACAAGACAGAATTGGTTCTCTTTACTAGGATGAATAATGTCCCACATGTGGACCCTCCACCTCGGATAAATGGAACAGATCTAGTCTTTTCTGAAAGTGCAAAATTTTTAGGAATAATTCTAGATAGGAAAATGTTATTTAGACTTAACGTATTGGAACGTGTAAGGAAGGTCAAGGAAGGCCAACGTCTCCTTATATTCCTGCAAAAAGGCTGTAGGGTCGCGGTGGGGACTCTCTCCTAAAATCGTCCACTGGATATATATAGCAGTAGTTCGTCCAATACTGTTATACGGTATTGTGGTATGGTGGACGGCAACTGACAAACTAACCATTACCAACCTACTAACAAAGGTTCAGAGAACAGCCTGCCTGAGCATAAGCGGAGCCTTAAGGACTACAGCGACCGAGTCTCTACAAGCCCTACTCCATATACTGCCGATTAATATTGTGGCGAGAGAAGTTGCAACCAAAGCGGCAATAAGATTAAACTGCCTATCAATGTGGAGGTACAAAAACTATGGTCACATGAGGATATCAAAGTGTAGTGCTATGGTAACCGACCGAGTGGACTATATACCAACTGTGTACACCTTCGAGAGAAATTATATCACTATGATTCCCGCCAGAGATGAATGGGTCGGCAGAATACCAGGTAATAGAAACCATCTCCACTTTTACACGGATGGTTCGAAGCTTGATGAAAAGGTTGGCTTCGGAGTACACTGTGAAGAACTTAGTCTGGATATAGCTCACAGACTACCAGATACCTGCAGTGTCTATCAAGCCGAAATAATGGCAATATGGGAAGTCGCCAAGTGGCTGAGTCGCAACATAGTAACCAAAACTGGCGTTGTAATTTACTCGGACAGCCAGGCTGCCATCAATTCTCTGGAGGCAACATCCCTAAATTCACAAACAGCCCTCGACTGCCGCAGATCTCTTAACGAGATGGCTGAGCAGTTTAATATACACCTCATATGGGTGCCTGGGCATAGGGATATCCCGGGGAACTGCAAGGCCGATGAACTTGCTAGGAAAGGGACGACATTACAAATTCTCGAAGAATTTGCATATA
The DNA here is from genome assembly GCA_963930755.1 of Eudasyphora cyanicolor. Classification (NCBI taxonomy): domain Eukaryota; kingdom Metazoa; phylum Arthropoda; class Insecta; order Diptera; family Muscidae; genus Eudasyphora; species Eudasyphora cyanicolor. Next base: position 103,097,251 of record OZ005737.1, read on the forward strand.
TTGGTGCGCCACTATCCACGTGCAAGCTTTGGCTTAGGCAAGAGGCAATCAGGCAGTCCAACGAAAGATGGACAGAAATCGGCACCTGCAGGGTAGCTAGACAAATCTGGCCAAGGTATGACCTGAGAAGGTCAAAATATCTCCTCGCACTAGAGAGGAAACGATTGTCTACGTTAGTACAGGTTCTGACGGGACACTGCTTGATCGGCGAACACGCCAAAAGATTGGGTATTGACTCCAATGACTTCTGCCGAAGCTGTGGAGATGAGGAAGAAGTGGAGAGCATTGAGCACTTGCTTTGCGACTGTCCCGCTTTGAGTAAACGACGACTGGATATACTGGGGTCGGCCTTTTTAGGCAGCCTAACAGATCTTTCCAGTACTGATATTCTTACTATCGATAAATTTATATATCAAACAGGTTGGTTTCGATGAGGGGCATTTCAGCCCGTGGTAACACTAGGGACCTAAACTGGTCTATGTGAGCTTGTAAAAAAAATACGGCTGCCACCCTAACCTAAACCTAAACCTAAGGCACTTGGACCCGACGGCATCTCGATGGTGATGCTCAAACATCTAGGACCAGCAGCACCGTTGGTCCTCACGCACATACTGACATTATCGGTAAACAAGTCAGTGATTCCGGAAATCTGCGCGAGTGATACCGCTTCTGAAACCGGACAAACCCGCTAGCCGAGAAGAATCGTACCGGCCGATCTCCTGCCCACGATGACTGGTCATCTAGCCCTAGCCCACCACCAACATGGTTTCAGAAAGGCACATAGCACCACCACAGCCCTCTATGACATCGTCACAAGCATATCGAATGGACTCAATTAAACCAGACCTGCCGCTCGAACATTAATCGCCGCCATAGACTTACCTAGAGTCTTTGATACTGTCGACCACTCGATACTGCTAGACGATGTCATGAATTCCACATTGCCTCCCATCATTAAAAGATGTCAGTGATTCCGCAAATCTGCGCGAGTGATACCGCTTCTGAAACCGGACAAACCCGCTAGCCGAGAAGAATCGTACCGGCCGATCTCATATATAATACCATAAATTATTATTTTATATATTGTTTCATATATAATACCATAAATTATTATGGTCTTATTAAAAATCGATGGTAGACATTTTCATTAACATTTTTAACGTATTATATTTAAATATTATATTAATTGTAATGATTTAAACAATTTATTTATTGTATTGATGTTTTAATAAATTGACACGGCGAGGCGAAATAAAAAAATCGTCTAATACTGCGTTAACTTCTACTGAAATGTCACGATGAATATTCAGGGAATCCAATCAATTTAAACGATTTTCAGTCATGGTTGACCGCAAGTAATTTTTCAGGCGACGCAATCCACACTTCAAAAGAACTGTCGGGCAAGTTCGATAAATATTTTTCAAATAATTGTTGACAACTTTCTTCATAAGACATTGGAAATTTTACAGAATTCGACGGTGTTTCAAAAAGCGATCTTCGAGATGAGTGTTTAATAAATATAGGTATGAAATCTTATTGCAACGGTGACTTTATCGGGCCGAAATCCTAGGTTTCTTGTGTCTTGTTCTTCACAAAATAATTTAACAGACGAAAAAAATCTTACTAAAATGGAGAGTAAAATTTTCGCGTATGTCCATCAATTCCTTTTTCGTATTTTCAGCCGGATGAACGGCTTCAGATAAATCTTGATTTTAAGCAGTTAATTGAATGAACTACATGGACCGAAACTTGAAAATCCAACGTTTTTATAGTCATCAACAACTGAAATGTAGATGTTGTAGTTTTCTGTTCAGACCAAGTGGAATGCATTTATTCCAAAGCCTCGATAACGGCTACTTGTAGGTATGTATATTTCAATTGGCTCAAGTTGTTCTACCCACAGAGTTTGCAATGCCACTTTAATTTTAGCTTTTTTCATCACGGAAATTCCTGTCAATTGAAATTGCTTCTTGGAGAACAATTTGCCTTTTAGGATATTGTTATGGTTTGGATAGTGCGAGACAATTTCTAACTGAGACTACTTTGCGTGCGTAACTTAAGCTATCTACAGACGATTGTCTGATCAGACAACGTTATCAACCCTGTTAAAGTGCTGCAGATTTTTAGGCGAAGGTGACTGCAAGAAAACCATACAATTTCATATACAGGGTTTTCCAATAAGAGTGATATGATTTCTTTGAAAAAAACACGCTTATTGTTAAGGAAAATCAAAAGCTTTTTATTTAATGTGAAATACAATTACGTTTTAACGTTCTAAATAAAACGTCATTCAAATGGCCTCCACGACTTCTTCTGCAGGAACGAATTCGAACAACACAATTTTCGAGCACATTTTCCGCTAAATCAAGTCGTATGTCATGAATGGCACGTTCAATATTGACTTGTAAAGCTTGAAGAGAGTCTTGTTTATTTCGAAAGACCAATGACTTAAAATAACCCCACAAGAAATAGTCTAATGGTGTTAAATCACAACTTATTGTAGGCCATCTCCAAACTTTTCTCGCAACAATTCAATTGTTTCATTTGCTGTGTGGCACGTAGCCACAATCGGTCAATGGCAAAAAGATAGCTCTAAACGAGAGCTAAAATATTGCTCATGGGTGTCAAGGTCGTAGTCGTCGTCGTAGGTCGTCGACTGAAAAGTGTTTTTTTGGATTATAACAAAAATGGAAATGCACGAAAAGTTGCAATTGGAGAACGATTATTTTGATAATAAAACTGAATAATTTGTAAACGTTGCTCTTGCGTATATCTATCCATGATGAATTGTAAACACTACTGAATACAATGAAAAACAAATGACAGATCATGACATATTACAAATGTCCGAAACGACACATCAAAATCATATCATCCCTATTGGAAAACCCGTTATTTACAATATATTTTGTAAATATTTATATGCAGGATTGCCAATAAAAATATTTTAATGACAGTGCTGCCAATAAAATGTTTCTCTGACAATGGCGCCATTGTCAGATGCATAAATATAAACTAAGCAATCAATACTAGAAGTTTTGAGGAAATTTAGAATAACTTCGCCCAAACCTTTTCCATAGAACTGTTTTGTTTGGACGAAACTCTACAAATCTTCGCAAATTTTATATCGCCTATCGTTTTCATTAAGGTACCGGATACATATTGAAACTTGCTCAACCCCTGTTAGAGTGCTGCAAATGTACGGACAATTACAGATTGTTAGGCAAAGGTGAATTGTCAGTTCAGACGATTGCAAGAATTGCTAATAAAATGTTTCCCTGACACGGGCGCTATTGTCACATCATAAACATCGCACATCTGACAATCAAAAGTGTCTACAAATTATATCGCAATGGCAACGATGTGCGTTTACACTATTGCCAGATTACTACCAATATTATTGTCTTACAATAACTTTTCTGCCAACGTTGCAAGGCAAAAATTGTTAGTACACACGGTTGTAAGTTCACTGGGTTGCATTTTTCCGCCGTTTTCCTGACAATATTATTACATATCACAATCGTGTGTACATAGGTTGACAAATACTATAAATTTCATTTTGAACACGATATACTGCTTTTCATGAATTTTTAATTGTTTATCGATGGACACTGTTGTTTGCTTCTACTTAGATCTCATTTCAGCTTTCAGTAGTGGCGAAATACTTCAAGCGCTTTTTTCTAATTAGTAAATGGTTTTGATACCAGTCAAATTTTCCGGATGGTATCGGTTTGACCTACTTTTACTAAATTATATCTGTCATCATATGCTACAATTTACTAATTTTAATATATACACCTTTAAAGTAAACAACGGTTCAATGTTTAGTCTTTGATTTACTTTTAGGAAAAGAAACACATTTTAACCATTAAAACTAGTAGCAAAACAGTTTAATTCCAAATCATTTTGGGAGTGGGGGTTTGAACACCTAAACTGTTACTGTTTAACGCAAGTAATTTTTCAGTCGACGCAATTATGAAAAAGAGCGTTCGTTTGTCGCTGTAGTCACAGGTAACACCGCCATCACTGTCAAACGCATCTATATTACATATATCAAGAGCTTCCAGGGAATTTCTGACATTCTCCGCTTCAATTCTTCTTCTCCAAAGCTTCACTACACTAATCCACACTTCAAAAGAACTATCAGGCAAAATTGATGAATACTCGTATTTTTCAAATAATTGTTTACAATTTTCTTCATTTAGTATTGCCATTTTAGATGGAAAAGGACATTGGAAATTTGACAAAATTCCACGGTGTATCAAAAAGCGATCTTCGAGATGAGTGATGAATAAATCTAGATATTGAATATAGGTCAAAATCTTGTAATATTATTCAATATTTGTTGCATCAACATTGCAACGAAGACTTTGTCGAGCCGCAATCCTAGGTTTCTTGATTTGAATATCTCGTTCTTCACAAAATATTTTAATAGACGAAAAAATCGCTCCAAAATGGTGAGTAAAATTTTCGCGCATGTCCATCAATTCCTTTTTCGTATTTTCTGCCAGATGGACGGCTTCAGCTAAATCTTGATTTTCACTTTGAAGAACGCGACTTAATGATAATGCCAAGCAGTGAACTGAATGAACTACGTGGACCGAAACTTGAAAATCCAACGTTTTTATAGCTGATCAGACCAGGTGGTGTAGATGTATTCCAAAGCCTCGATAACGGCTACTTGTAGGCGAAGATATATTTCAACAGACTCATGTTGCTCTACCCATCGAGTTGGGCAATGCCGCTTTAATTTTAGCTTTATATCATCACAGAGATTGCTGTTGTCAGAAATTGCTTCTTGAAGAGCTATTTGGCTTTTAAGATATTGAAAAAAGTGGTATATGGTTTGGATAGTGCCGAGACTATTTCTAATTGGGACTACTTTGCATGCGTAACTTATAACCAAGTTGAAGCTGTGAGCTGCACAATGTGAATACAGTGCTAAGCTGTACTTTTCTTGGATATATGCTTGCGCCCCACGAAATTCTCCGTTCATTGCTCTTGCGCCGTCATAGCATTGACCAAATAAATACTTACAATCAATACCAGAAGTTTCGAGGAAATTTAGAATAACATCAGACAAACTTTTTTCATCGTTTTCGTTAAGGTACCGGATACACATTGAAACTTGCTCAACCCCTGAAATATCAGCTAATTCTTCCGCCATGACGGTAAACGCTTTGGAATTATTGATTCTCTTAATAAGTTGTCGGTGTATAAGAGTGTGGCAAATACTTATAATTTAAATTTTAACCCGATTGCTTATATACATTGCATTTCGTGGTAAATTTGTCAAGTGACTATTCAAATTTGAATCCGTTATCAACCGATACCTTAGCAAGGCTCCTAAATTGCCATCATTTTGAATAGTTTCATTTGAATCGAGTCTGTCGGTATCACATCTTCCTCTTAGTGCTAACTCTTGTCGACCACAAAGGACTACTGTTTGAACTATTGCTTCCAAATGCTTTATATTTTCGTTTACGACCTGCTTTTCCTGAATTTGTAATTTTTTATCGATGGACGCTGTGGCTTGCTTTTCTACATTAGATCTCATTTCAGCTTTCAATACACTGTTTCTATGGTATTCATGAGATAAGTGGTGGCGAAGTACGTCCAGTGCTTTTTTCCAATTATTAAATGGTCTTGATACCAAGTTTCCTAGTTTTTGGTTATGCACTTCTGTATCCCTAGGAGCAAATAATACACATGTTTTACAGAAAGCACTGACTTGATTCGCGGAGTACGCCAACCATTTATATTTATGTAACCAAGAAAGTTTGAATTTTAAACTTCTTTGCCCAGTCACTGGAAAACTATAATTATCTGGAGGAATCCAGATTTTTTCGTGAAGACCTTCTATATAGTCGATACTCTCTGAAGCTGACTTGTTCACGAATAAACCTATATCATATGGCGTTTGGGTTACTGGAAGCTGTAGAGTTTGATGTAGTTGGCTTTTCCATATGGCCATCATTCGTTTCGACGGGCAAATTACATCTCTGTGAATCCTGAAGAATATTCAGAAAAATTCATTGTAGATATAGTAATTATCATTGCAGACGTTTAAGTATTTCGTTATTCACACATACACATATTACAAAAAATAATTATAGGTTTTTTTACATTCTGCTTAGTAGTTAAGTATATCATAATACTTACGTAATCCTCCTCAATTCTTTGCCTTTAATAAAATATTGTCGAATATCCATCCTGTCGTAGCACTTTTACGAACTAACACAATCACTTATATGCGATTTAAAATTGAATGTCACGTGTTCATCGCACTTATTTAAATTGAACTAAACGTTAGTATTGTGTATGTTTACAATGTGTAAATGTATGTACAATGCACTTGGGCATACACAATGAAATCTACAATATGGTACTACATATTAGTACATATATTTACTACAAGACGGAAAATTCTTAATAATAATTGGCACGAATACTGCATTTTAAATATTATAATTTTAGTCAATGATTTAAGAGTTTTGTGCTATTTTCAACTAAAATGTCTTGTTCATTATTAACATTCCATCATCTAAACTGTTAAAAATGTTCTGATTATTTTTGTCTGAAAAATAATGGAATCCACATATAAATTTTTCTGTAAGATAAATTATACTATTTTGCCGTAAACGATGTTTGTCATCATCTTCTACAAATCTGTTACAGCAATTTTCTGAAGTGTACAGTTTGCTGAATGTTAAAGTCACAAATGTTTTTTTTCCATAACAAAGATAAACAATTAAAAAATTGCGTTTATTGTGTAGGTAATGGAAGTTAAGTTCCTTAGTTTTTTATTCGAATTTTATTCCTAAATATAAATGTGTACTTTAGAACGAGATCAGTAAAACTTTTTATAATAAAATACGTAAGAGTTAAAAATGTAATCTTCGATTTTTTGAAAGAAATATCAATCATTCTTCTGCTTCCAATAATCAATCCATATACTTATTTCAGCTAAAACAGATTTTGCTGAATTTTTTAAATCGTTTTTGTAAAAAGTGTGACTTCTTCGAAATCTTCCTTTATTAGATTTACAACTCGTATCGGAACGACATTAAACAGACTTGTAATTATAGCTTCATGTTCGGAAAATCTATTATTTAAATGTGATATTACTTCGTTCAGATATGGTATGAAAAATTTTGTCCTAAAATACGCATTGGCATCTGAACCAGGAATATTAGCCCTATACTTTTGAGTGCCTACTCTTCTAGGTAGTGCAGCTTCTATTCCAAAACTTCTTGCAAGTTGTGTAGATTCTTCAAACTGTTTATCAAACTCCGCATCTGAATTTCTACGCATGTCACTTAATTTAGTCGTTGCCAATTTTATGATTTCGTAAGCCATTATTATATCTAGGTTAATCGTTTGCAAATACCGTGATAAGTTCTGTGTAATGGCCAAAACCGTACTACTTATTACCACACCCAATATAAAGTCAAATTTACATACACGGTTGTGCAAACTCATTCCATCACTGCAACCTACATGTTAAAAAGGTAGATGATAAGAAATCATAAATGTAATTTTAACTTAATTTTCGCCATATCTGGTTATCACAAATTTAAAGCCAACCAATAATTACATCGGTCGACAAAAACAAAATTTTTTCTTGGGTTTCTGTTTTAATGCATAGATTCTGATTCTAGACGTCAAAAAACGTCAAAATCTCCAATCTTAGCTTTTAAAGTTTTTTTTTTGTAAATTTTACATCGATAAGAAAGTTTTAAAGTTAAAACCTTACTAAATTAGCTATAACTTTTTAAATTATGCATCGATTTTCTTCGGAATAGGCTCGTTTAATTCATGACCGAACAGACTTTACGATTAAATCATAAAAATGTAACATTTGTTCATTTCTAGATTGTTTTATGGGAGTTTTATTTTAAAAATTTCAAAATTTTATCAAAAAATCACATTTTTTTGCAATATTTTGTAATACTCGTATATCGTCGAAACCGCTGAAGGGATGGAAAATGGTATTATATGAAGTTGAAGGCTACTTAATATTTAATTCTTTAAAACTTCCCTCAACCAAATCGGATAAATGGTTCTCGAGTTATGCCACTATATGTGCTTCAACCACTGATTTCTTTCCATATCACAGCTTATCGCGAGAATTTAAAGAGACAACCCGTTAGGCTAAGAAAAAAGAGAGGTTGAAACACATATTATGGCATAACTAGAGAACCATTCATCCGAATTGGTTCAGGTAAGCTTTACAAACTTCAGAATTAAGTAGCCTTCAACTTCGCACAATACAATTTTCCATCCGTTCAGCGGTTTTGAAGATATCTTACAAAGTATTGCAAAAAATCATATTTTTTGAGAAAATTTTAATAATTTTAAAATAAAAGCCTCATAAAAACATCTAGAAACGCATAATTGTCACATTTTTGTGATTTTATCTTAATCTCTGAAAGGTTATGAATAAATTGAGACCATTCCGAAGAAAATCGATGCATAATTTAAAAAGTTTTAGCGAGGAAACCATGCACTTTTCTTATTTTTAGTTGTTATTACTTTTACTTCCTTCCAAATATTTTTCGTATTTTTTTGAACGATTTTGAAAATTGTAAACAGTTTATGCCTATGTTCAAAACATTTCGGGGGGGGGCCCCCCCTCTGTATACGTCCCTGCTGCCAACATATGCTACAATTTACTACATTTTAGACATAAAACTTTAAAGTAAACAACGGTTACATTTTTAGTCTTCGATTTACCGGAAAAACATTGTAACCGTTAAAATCAGTAGTAAAAAATTTTCATTCCAAATATGGGTTATATTTCATATATTCTTACATTACAAATATATCGAAAGGTCTAAGTCTATTTTTTCCAAATTCGTCTAAGGTTTGAAAATCGGTTAATAATTAACAAAGTTATTGGCGTTTATGTGCTAAATGCAGGGCTGTGGACTCGGAGTCTGGGAAATTTGCCCGGAGTCGGAGTCCGGAGTCGTAAAATTATGGTCGACTCCGAGATGGATTGTGCAAAATGTACCATTTATGTGATAGAACTTTTGCACTCAAAAATGTTTGGGAAAACAATTTCGGATAAAATATTCGATGCTTCTTTAACCTTTTTTGTATGCCACAAATATCTATAAAGTTAACCAATCTATCGAGTTCTTTATGTAAAACAGTTTTAGGAAATCTCTGATTATATTTAGCTAACATAATAAGTATCTTTGCAAGACTATACGATATTATTAAGCGAGTATAAAACAATTAAGGAAAGGTCGGGCGAAGCCAATTATGATACCGTACAACACCTTGTTAGAGCAAAATAAACTCAGATATTGTAAATATAAATATGAGATAATTACCTTATAAATCTGAATCTAAACAGAATTTTCTATAGAAACATTTATATATGGGGGCAATTTCGATCTAAACCGATTTTGACCAATTCCAATTTGACCTGTACTTAACGAACAACTTAAGATGGACAGACGGACAGCTAGTGATTCTGAGAAGAACGGTATATATTAGGTGAGTCTAGCTGCAATATTTTTTTTTTAATCTGCCAAAAAACTAATTTAAAACACCCTGTAACATAATTTAAAAAAATTGCGGTATATTAAAATAGATGCAGTTATTAATGAAAATTTTATCATGATTTCATGATAAACCGAACCCGACTCCGGGAGTCGGAGTCGGGTTTTTACCCGTAAATCCGGATTTTGGTGGTGTCCGGGGAATTTCAAAAAAAGGTTCTTGTTTTACTCGGCAAGTCTTACAGGAAACATAATCACCCTTATCGGGAATAAAATTCCACACGGAATTTGTTCCCTGTTCCCTAAATATCACATTGAAAAAGGAACAAATTCCGCGTGGAATTTTATTCCCGATAAGCGACAGATGGACAGCGACATTAATTTATTACAGAATCATACAGACCACATAGGTCAAGTTATTTTCACCAGTAAACTAGGACTTGTTCCTGCGAAATAATTAACGGAACAGGAACTGGGTATGATAGAAGGCTTTGAAACTTATGACAGAATTAAAGTATTTAACGCTGTTTTTGAAAACTCGCTCATCATAACTCTGTTCGTACCGATCTTTTCGCCAAATGTAATGACAAAAATAACTTTCGAACCTATTCCAAATATTGAGAACAAAAGTCTCTCGCTAACCGAAAAAACGTACTAATTAGTAGAAATAACAGATCCTTCAAAACTACAATAAAAGACAATTTAACTAAAAATTTAGAAGTCATCAATAGACCTCCGATTTTTGCATATCTTCAATTTTCATCCGGTTTGAACCAAAATTTGTGTTTAGACGTTTCATCACTCAAATTTAAATTATTTGTGTGCATATCAAAAATATGCAAAAAATTATGCAAAATATATGCCAAAAATATGCAGAAAAATATACAAAATTTTTGGTGGTATATAAATATCAGAAGGATATGTCAATACTATTTAAAAAGTCACAAAAATAAAAAATGGATGATTTAAAAAATCATAAATATATGAAAAGTATGGGGTAATTCCAAATGAAACCGACCCACTTTGAATAGTTATATATTTAGATATGATTGCACTTTTGCATGCGTATTAGTATACGCATGTATACGCATAATTCCGACAATGTGGAATTATGGCTTTTTACCGTTTGACCAATTTCATAGTGGTTTAGATTTGATAGGGTGCCAAAGTTGGTCATCTACATCATTTTTTAAAAAATTAAGCTATTTTGACGATATAACTTTTGATTTTTTTATTGATTTATATCAGATTTGAATTATATAAGTACCATTTGAAAGATGTTAACATCCTCCTTAGGAATTATAAATTAAGTTACCAATTTTTGTGTATTTTTTTGTTATATTTCTCAAAATTACCCACATATTTTCCCAAACAATTTAAAAATTTCAGCATTAGTCTCCATGGGTTAAAATATGAATTAATTAATGTCAGTCCGTCTGTCAGTTCGACTGAATGGTTCTAAAGATAACTTTGGAAAGGAGTGAATGAATGACTTAAAAATTCTTACGTACTCGTATATGGGTAGTTCTTCTCAAGTGTCACAGGTCAAAAACTAGATCTTTCTTAAAATCTCAGAAAATTTTGTTTTAGTATGCGGGAGTAATAACCCACAATATTAAAAAAATTAAATGAAAATTGGGGTGAGGACAAAGTTCAGAAAAATTGTTTTTTTTTCCTCCGTAATGTTTTTTATGCTACAAAGCATAAGAAATTGGAAATAAAATATATTATTTCTTAAAGCTTTTTCCACACTTTTCGCCGAAATATAAATTGTGATATTTCAGAATCGATCTAATTTTTATTCGTTAAACAGAAGCTACATTATAACTGAAAATCTTCACCAAATTACAAAGAAAAAATATTTGAAAAAAAAAATAAACCAAATATAGTTGAAAACACATACAAATATTTTTTCTTTGTATTTTGGTGAAGATTTTCAGTTATTATAATGTAACTTCTGAACCAAATTTGTGCCCACTCCAAAATTTACACCATCGGTACAATGGACCTTTTTTTATAAAATTAGTATTTTTATGAGAAGTACGCGGAAAAAGCTTCAAGAGATTATATTTTCTATTTTTAATTTCTTATGCTTTGAAGCATTAAAATTAACTTCAAAAAACCATTACAAAGGAGAAAAATCAATTTTTCTGAACTTTGTTTGACATCGCCCCTTGCCTCCAATTTTTGCTTATTTTTTTTAATAGCGTGGGTCATTACTCTCACTTGCTAGGGCAACATTTTCTATGTATTTGAGAAAGGTCTAATTTTTGACCTGTGAAACTTGAGAAAGGAACTAAACATACACGGAGGAAAAAAACGGCCTCTGTAACATATTGTCCCAAACATATTTTGCAGGCAACATATATATGTTTGGAGCAGCTCCCAAACATATTATGTTTGGGGTAGCGGTAATCTTACCAAACATGTATATGATTGTATGCAAACATATATATGATTGTATGTAATCATATATATGATTGTATGCAAACATTTATATGATTGTATGTAATCATATATATGATTGTATGTAACCATGTATATGATTATATGTAATCATATATATGATTGTATTTAATCATATATATGTTTGTATGCAAACATTTATATGATTGTATGTAATCATATATATGATTGTATGTAATCATGTATATGATTGTATGTAATCATATATACGATTGTATGTAATCATATATATGATTGTATCTCTTCTACTCTTCTCGCTCCTTCATGAAACTATAACGGTTCACAGCAACAAGTAACCTAATGTAAATCGTCACTCACTACGTCAAATACAGAAATACAATAACAACAAACAGTAATACACACTTTGCTTCTGAAAAGTAGTTCATGAGCTGCAGAATAGTTTTTGAGTTTTCTGAAAATTACTAAATTTTGAGTTGCGTCTCTTTAAAAGAATTTGTGCAATGTGCAGAGCAAGGCAAAACTCCAATATTTTTTCATTTCAGATGAAAACCATTTGTTAGTGCGGGAGTGTGTTTGTTCAAAGAACATGAAAAGCACATATACATACGTACATACATATGTATGTTGGCAAAATAGTTTATGTGGGGCAATAAAACGGCGTCAGTAATATAGAACGTTTTGTAAATAAAATGTATTGAAGTAACATACATTCCTTTTTAAAAAAATTAATTTTGCACCAAAATAATTGTGTTTTTTAATGAATAACCTCAATACATCTTTGATATCATATTCTTTCTTTTATTTTGAATTTGTTGTACGTGTTAAAACTACAACTAATTTCTTGGAATTCGACATTCACCACACATATTCAATAAAAAACCCGACATTAAACTCGACCGGGCGAGTAAGCATCATCAAATAATAATAATACCCTTTGGTGTCGGTGCCATTCCTCCTCATACACACACGCTGAAAAAAAATCGCTTCTGTAGTATATTGTCCCAAACATATTCGGCTTGAAACATATAAATGTTTAGGGTACGCTCTAAATATATAATATTTGGTACCCACAAAGGTTATATATTTGGGAAGATTTTGTTCTAAACAAATCTTTGTTTATTCAAATTTTTTTTTGTTTGGGACTATTATTTTTCGCAACAAATTAAAATTTTTTTTTTTTAGAAATTTTTAATGTTCGTAAAAATAATAAATAATAATAGAAATCCTATAATTTTGGATCAAAATAAATTTTTTGGTGGATTGACAATTAATGATGGCTTGGAATACTTAGAAATTTGAAATGATTGATTTGAAACAAACGTCAATGCTGCATAAGGTATCATAACTGGGAGGTAGATACAATTAGGAACCAAAAAAAACAAAAATGAAATTCGAAAAAGTCAGCACAAGATTTGAAATTATTTTTTAAATAAAATATATTTGGAGAAATTCCTAAACAATAATTTTATTTGTACTTAAACATATAAAGTATTTGAGAAATTTAGTTTGCAAATATATTTTGTTGTAATATATTAATATATTCGTTCCAAATATATTTTATTGATTTTCAAATTGAATTTATTTGCTCAGAAATATAAAATATTTAAAAATTTGTGTTCCAAATATATTTTCTTTCGATTCAAACATATCAAAAAAGACGATTTTGCCCCGTGCACGGTTACCATATACATATTACCCTTCTTTGCACAAAATTATGAGTCATATAATTGGACATTCAGAGAGTAATACTCTCTAAAACTCTAAAAAATATGTTCTAATATATTATTTTGCCAAAAATATGTTAGGACACAATCATATCGTTTTTTAATATGCTGGAATTTTGCCCCGAACATATTATAATTGTGTGCAAACATAATATGTTTACCCACAAACATATATATGATTGTACCCGTCCCAAACATATATATGATTGCATCCAAACATATTTTTAACATATTTTTTTCTCCGTGTATTTAGATTCCTTTTTGGTTACTATGTATAAGGAACATAGGGCCGTAACGAATTCATTCCAGTTCCGCTTATAGCTGATAAGGCCTTTATATCAGGCCACGCCTTGTTGGCTTTGTTCGCTTCAACATCGAGCAGTCTGCGCCATGTGTGACTCGGTCTCTCTCTTCTGCGGCTCCCTTGAGGATTCCAATCTAGGGCGTTTCTAGTGATGTCAGCATGAGTTCTTGTCCTGTAAGTACTTTAATGTTTTTAAAGTACTTACAGTACAGTACAAAGTGGGCGATTTTGCACACTCCATTCTACTACCTCTCACACAAATGGTAACTCATTTTTAACATTTCACAAAATTGTTACCATTTGTGTGAGTGGTACTAGAAGGTGCGTGGCAATAACGCGCACATTGTACTGTACTGTAAGTTACACCGTTTATAGCACATGATGCAAAAAGTGAAAGTTTCTGCGATCTTTGATTTCCGGACCGAAAAAGTTTCCATTTGGCCTACAAGACTTCCATAAAATTTTTTGTGCCGATCGGATAACCCTAGGGTCTGCCTAAAGTTCATTCAAAATTTAGAACATATTATTTAGAAATATAAATTGTGATATTTCAGAATCGATCTAATTTTTATTCGTTAAACAGAAGCTACATTATAACTGAAAATCTTCACCAAATTACAAAGAAAAAATATTTGAAAAAAAAAATAAACCAAATATAGTTGAAAACACATACAAATATTTTTTCTTTGTATTTTGGTGAAGATTTTCAGTTATTATAATGTAACTTCTGAACCAAATTTGTGCCCACTCCAAAATTTACACCATCGGTACAATGGACCATTTTTTATAAAATTAGTATTTTTATGAGAAGTACGCGGAAAAAGCTTCAAGAGATTATATTTTCTATTTTTAATTTCTTATGCTTTGAAGCATTAAAATTAACTTCAAAAAACCATTACAAAGGAGAAAAATCAATTTTTCTGAACTTTGTTTGACATCGCCCCTTGCCTCCAATTTTTGCTTATTTTTTTTAATAGCGTGGGTCATTACTCTCACATGCTAGGGCAACATTTTCTATGTATTTGAGAAAGGTCTAATTTTTGACCTGTGAAACTTGAGAAAGGAACTAAACATACACGGAGGAAAAAAACGGCCTCTGTAACATATTGTCCCAAACATATTTTGCAGGCAACATATATATGTTTGGAGCAGCTCCCAAACATATTATGTTTGGGGTAGCGGTAATCTTACCAAACATGTATATGATTGTATGCAAACATATATATGATTGTATGTAATCATATATATGATTGTATGCAAACATTTATATGATTGTATGTAATCATATATATGATTGTATGTAACCATGTATATGATTATATGTAATCATATATATGATTGTATTTAATCATATATATGTTTGTATGCAAACATTTATATGATTGTATGTAATCATATATATGATTGTATGTAATCATGTATATGATTGTATGTAATCATATATACGATTGTATGTAATCATATATATGATTGTATCTCTTCTACTCTTCTCGCTCCTTCATGAAACTATAACGGTTCACAGCAACAAGTAACCTAATGTAAATCGTCACTCACTACGTCAAATACAGAAATACAATAACAACAAACAGTAATACACACTTTGCTTCTGAAAAGTAGTTCATGAGCTGCAGAATAGTTTTTGAGTTTTCTGAAAATTACTAAATTTTGAGTTGCGTCTCTTTAAAAGAATTTGTGCAATGTGCAGAGCAAGGCAAAACTCCAATATTTTTTCATTTCAGATGAAAACCATTTGTTAGTGCGGGAGTGTGTTTGTTCAAAGAACATGAAAAGCACATATACATACGTACATACATATGTATGTTGGCAAAATAGTTTATGTGGGGCAATAAAACGGCGTCAGTAATATAGAACGTTTTGTAAATAAAATGTATTGAAGTAACATACATTCCTTTTTAAAAAAATTAATTTTGCACCAAAATAATTGTGTTTTTTAATGAATAACCTCAATACATCTTTGATATCATATTCTTTCTTTTATTTTGAATTTGTTGTACGTGTTAAAACTACAACTAATTTCTTGGAATTCGACATTCACCACACATATTCAATAAAAAACCCGACATTAAACTCGACCGGGCGAGTAAGCATCATCAAATAATAATAATACCCTTTGGTGTCGGTGCCATTCCTCCTCATACACACACGCTGAAAAAAAATCGCTTCTGTAGTATATTGTCCCAAACATATTCGGCTTGAAACATATAAATGTTTAGGGTACGCTCTAAATATATAATATTTGGTACCCACAAAGGTTATATATTTGGGAAGATTTTGTTCTAAACAAATCTTTGTTTATTCAAATTTTTTTTTGTTTGGGACTATTATTTTTCGCAACAAATTAAAATTTTTTTTTTTAGAAATTTTTAATGTTCGTAAAAATAATAAATAATAATAGAAATCCTATAATTTTGGATCAAAATAAATTTTTTGGTGGATTGACAATTAATGATGGCTTGGAATACTTAGAAATTTGAAATGATTGATTTGAAACAAACGTCAATGCTGCATAAGGTATCATAACTGGGAGGTAGATACAATTAGGAACCAAAAAAAACAAAAATGAAATTCGAAAAAGTCAGCACAAGATTTGAAATTATTTTTTAAATAAAATATATTTGGAGAAATTCCTAAACAATAATTTTATTTGTACTTAAACATATAAAGTATTTGAGAAATTTAGTTTGCAAATATATTTTGTTGTAATATATTAATATATTCGTTCCAAATATATTTTATTGATTTTCAAATTGAATTTATTTGCTCAGAAATATAAAATATTTAAAAATTTGTGTTCCAAATATATTTTCTTTCGATTCAAACATATCAAAAAAGACGATTTTGCCCCGTGCACGGTTACCATATACATATTACCCTTCTTTGCACAAAATTATGAGTCATATAATTGGACATTCAGAGAGTAATACTCTCTAAAACTCTAAAAAATATGTTCTAATATATTATTTTGCCAAAAATATGTTAGGACACAATCATATCGTTTTTTAATATGCTGGAATTTTGCCCCGAACATATTATAATTGTGTGCAAACATAATAGGTTTACCCACAAACATATATATGATTGTACCCGTCCCAAACATATATATGATTGCATCCAAACATATTTTTAACATATTTTTTTCTCCGTGTATTTAGATTCCTTTTTGGTTACTATGTATAAGGAACATAGGGCCGTAACGAATTCATTCCAGTTCCGCTTATAGCTGATAAGGCCTTTATATCAGGCCACGCCTTGTTGGCTTTGTTCGCTTCAACATCGAGCAGTCTGCGCCATGTGTGACTCGGTCTCTCTCTTCTGCGGCTCCCTTGAGGATTCCAATCTAGGGCGTTTCTAGTGATGTCAGCATGAGTTCTTGTCCTGTAAGTACTTTAATGTTTTTAAAGTACTTACAGTACAGTACAAAGTGGGCGATTTTGCACACTCCATTCTACTACCTCTCACACAAATGGTAACTCATTTTTAACATTTCACAAAATTGTTACCATTTGTGTGAGTGGTACTAGAAGGTGCGTGGCAATAACGCGCACATTGTACTGTACTGTAAGTTACACCGTTTATAGCACATGATGCAAAAAGTGAAAGTTTCTGCGATCTTTGATTTCCGGACCGAAAAAGTTTCCATTTGGCCTACAAGACTTCCATAAAATTTTTTGTGCCGATCGGATAACCCTAGGGTCTGCCTAAAGTTCATTCAAAATTTAGAACACACTTTATAGGGGAAATATTTTTTTTATTCAAAAATCGTATGTTTAAATAAGTAAAATTACATTTGTTTGTATTATTAATTAATAAATAGTTTTTAAATATTAAGATCGGTGAAAAAAAACAAAAAATACAATTAATTCAATATTATATTACATCTGACTTGTTATGTGAGGGACATTTTCTATGATATTCTTCAATGCACTGTAATATAAATTGATTTTGTTCTTCGTCTTTCGTAAGTATTCTGTTGTAATCATTCATAAATTGTACACCGCGTTCAGCAGTGTCGTTAACAACAAACAGATTACGACAAACATCGAGAGTATCTTGATAATCTTCCCAAATGGATGGGTCATGCTTTAAAAATTCAGTACTCAATCCAAAAGCACCGAAAAAATGTTTGGTTTAGTATGAGACGAAAAATTATTACACAGCAATAGTTTCGGGTCGGAGAATTTTCGATCGTTTTCCAGATTTACGACGGGCTCTGTTGATTGCAGATGCCTAACCATTTTTCGTTTCTCTTCGAGTGAAACATCCGAATCGAAAAATGCCAAAGCCATTGATTCTAGGGCCAAATACCACAAATGATTTTTCCATTTCTTCAAAACCGCTTCAGACACATCTTGTCTTTCAACAAGTGTATATCTTGATTTGGTGCTCGTATGGCATTTTGCATGTAAACCACGCCCACTGGACTCTCGTTTTGTCAATGCAAACTGTTCTAGAAATAGGTATATTTTTAAGGCATAAATGCCTTTTCCCATGAACCTTGCGTGGGATGTTGGACCAGGTGTTCGGAAGTTATCGCCGACACCACCAAGAAACATTATTGTTAATTGTAATAGTTCCTTGTAATCAGCTCGGATTTGTGTTTCATTTAGCTGTTTAATGCAGAATTTCTTAATGACTTCGCAGTCAGCATTACTTATTTTTGAGCGTACAGTTGGATCTTCGAGTCCGTTTTTAAACGATTTGTGGTCGAGACTTACCCAAACGGCAGCAAAACGATTAAAAATAGGCACTTCAGGACCACAAGTCGCCGAAGTTTAACCTCAAACACATGTTTCAATACTGTCTCCATCATGTGTTGAGAACATGGGAACTTGATTAATTTTCGATCTAATTTGTTCTGCAACAAAATGCACGATCTAGTGTTTTGACCTGTATTTGATGAGTGTATCATGAACGACTTTGGCCATCTTTTCTCCAGTACCAGCCGGGATTTTGGGCAGACCTTAACGTTATCCAATCGGCACCAAATTTTTTATTGGAGGTTTGTAGGTCAAATGGAAACTTTTTCGGCCCGGAAATCAGTACCGAAAAAATAATAAATGGTCTACTGTAAGTACTATAAAAACATTACACTGCACATAATTTCAGATATTTGTATGCACCAAAAATAATTCTTAGAGAGGATGTTAAAATCTTTCAAATGGTACTTACAGTATGAGACAATACATATTCATACTTCTGTTCAATCGCTAAAATCTGAAAAACTATCAATGATATACGTCAAAATCGCAAGTTGGCTGAAATTATTTGAGATTAAAAATTTATTTCACAAAAAACAAAAAGGTGGAAAATTCGCACGACAAAACATATTGGACTATGCATTTCTACTAAGATTTTGTGGAAAGTCATTTATTATCAAGGACGGTGTTGCTTCTTCTTGCATGGAATCAATAAGATTGTTTGTTATCTTTGTATCTATGGTGTTCCAAGCATCTGCAATAGCCTCAAATAGCTTATTTATATCCACCTACCGTTTCTCGAGTTATCTCTATGTTGACAATTTCCCAAAGGTTTTCAGTAGGATTCATGTCTACGGTTGAGCTGGCTACTCCATAACGTTAACCCCTTCCTTTCTAACTCAATCAGTGAATCATTTCGCGGTATTATTCTGGTGGTTGTCGTGTTGAAATTGCTGCAATAGAGCAATATTCCACTCAGCATAGGGAAACAGGGTATTCTCCAAGATTGCGCAGCACATACACCTGTACATAACTCCGTTTATTGTATAGAGGGGTCCAACCACGTTACCGGAAAAGGATCCCCAGGCCATTACATTGCCGCCTCCATGATTTACATGCCGGTTATAGTATAAAGGGTCCAATATTTTATTAACAGGTATATACTGTATATCATTCAAATCTGATATTCCGTTAAAAATTTATATCGACTTAAAAATAGCTAAATTTGTGAAAAATATGTTTAGATGACCAATTTGGTACCCTATAACATCTAAACTGCTTTGAATTTGGTCATAATTCCGTATTGTCTTGTAGCATTCGCGTACAAAATTTCATCAAAATCGAAATTCATAAATATTCAGAGTGGTTCGGTTTCCTTTGGAATTACCCCATAATTTCCATATATTTTGGATGATTTTTGAATCCATTTTTGTGTCATGATTTTTGAAATAGTATTGACATATCCTTCTATTTTTTGAATATATTTTGCATATCACAAATATGCACAAAAATCAAAAATATGCACCTATTTTTCGATTCCATTTTTTTAAACGAATTTTCGTCCAAACAGAATTTTTCTATCAAACCGCAAAAAAATATGCAATTGCATATAATCCAAGGTCTAGTCATTAATGACAAATGCATTAATGACATAATACGTAACAATGAATATAATTGTGGATTGGCAACATTTTCCGATATTAAAGCTAAAGATATATCCCAATGCACTCTTCTTTTTTAAACTTTAGAGATAAAATTATTTTTAATTGTAAATTAAATTTTGTATATCACAACTTAAATGGTACATTCCTAATTATATTTAATAATTGTGAAATCTCCATTGGAGATAATACATATGGGTCAGAATATTTAATATCGACCTATGGAGTTCATTTTTGGCTAAAATCTTTATAAACGTTGTAATATCCAAGAAAGAAACATGATGCATCATCAGTACATCTATTCAAACTATTTAAATTAGACAAATTTAACCTATAATTACTTAAGTGTACAACATTATTAATTATTTGTTAATTGTTATATTTTCTATTTATATAATATTATTCTTTTCTGTTTTATTTTATTTTCAAATATTACAAAGCTGCAAGTTAGTGCAAAAACATTGAGTTTTATGGTATTTTCTTTTCTAAAAAAAGATGTTGCGCTGTCAGAGAGCAGCATTTTAATAATGTCGCCTACACCCTCGTGTACTGCTGCATTTTTTATGGTCCGAATCGATAACAAAAATGCAAAAAACTAGCCTTTTAACTCACTAAAAGTAAACTAAAAACATAGAATACTCCACGGCGCAGCCTAAATAAAGCATCTGACAAAACTTCATTATAAAAAAGCACGCACGGACACTCGCGGTTATTTAGTCTATTCGCTCGACGCCGAAAAAACATCTGTTTTGTAGGGCAGCGTCCACCCCTTCGATTAAATATAGGGCTGAAATGTTGAATTTTTGCCCCGTGCAAGTGCGACATTTTTCACAAAAGAAAACGAAACCCTTTCACAGTGCAGCATTTATTTTACAATCGAAGACTAAAAGGCATTTTTGGGGCGAAAGGCATAAAAAATGTAGCATTTTTTGGAACAAAAGAAAACACCATTAATTATTTTGTTACATTCGGAGTTCATTACCATTGACAAATGGCAATGAACTCCGTTTATAAAATACATTTAAAGTTTTACATATTTCCCGGTTTTGAAACGTTTTATATTTTTCCCCAAAAACCATTGGTCGTTATTAAAAATGCTGACTCATACATATTTTGACCAGATATGGCAACTTTAATATACATACCATATCGGACCGATCGGATATAGTAATTAAATCGAGTAATCATATTTATAGTTTATGTTTAAAAAAACACTGTTTGCAAAAGGATTCATACATATGTGCACAAACAGAAAAAATGTCAAAAATTTCCAGACCCGGTGAGTATTTCGTCCATAACTTTTACAAATATTGAGTCTCCAAAAATCGAATTACTGTTTTAGATTTATGAGAGTCTGGCGCATATTTAAAACAAACGTTAACGTTACTTTGCAAAAATCGGTTCAGGCGTTCGAGAGCAATTACAAATTTGTGATACCCAAAAACTATTTTTTTTCTAAAATTAAAATACCCATAAAATTAAATAAAAATTATAGCGAGATCTTATTTTACCTATTTATAACTGTTTATAAACATTTTAGCCAAAAATAATTGATATAAATGGAAAATAGTTTTTTGTCACACATGTATTTATCATGACAATGGTTGACGCAAAATCTGCAATGCTGCTACTGGTACGACCTCCACAAGCCAATGCTACATTTGTGGCGCAACTTCTAAAGAATTTAACCAATTAGAGGATAACGGAAAAGCAAACCCCAAAGCTATTGAATTCGGTCTCTCAGTTTTACATGCCAGAATACGATTATTTGTTAGCATTCTTCATTTATTATATAAAATTCAGAAACAAAAATACAGAAAAAACGGATTCAGAAAAAGAAATCGAAAAAGAGCGAAAACGAGTAATACATGAAAGGTTTGGTAAAGAAATTGGTTTATTGGTGGATGTCCTTGTATGTCAGTTTGTACCCTTGGCATCCTATGACACCTACAATGCATAACATATTAATGCATGTTGCAATTATAATAAAAAATGCATTGTTTCCTATTGGACAGCTTTCTGAGAGGCAGCAGAACCGCGCAATAAACATTTCAGGTCTTACCGCTTTGGAAGAAAATGTTCAAGAGAAAGCTGCAATGATGACTACGATTGAGTTCAGATCCTTTGTTGAGTAGCATGAGGCCTATAAAAAAAAAGTAAATTGTTTTTTACTATTATGTCTGAAAATCTATTAGAAAGTTCTTTAGATAGCGAAGAGGAGCTGATTTCTAAAAACGTATAGTTTAAACATGACTTTTGATTAATTTTTTATCTTTTTCCATAAATATCTCCTTTTATCTGTAGATATATCTGATTTTTCAAAAAGTGTCTTTGTTTTATTTATGTACAGGGGTTTCCAATAAGAGTGATATGATTTATTTGAAAAAAGCACACTTATTGTTAAGGAAATTCAAAAGTTTTTTATTTAATGTGAAGTACAATCGACACAAATAAGTTCTAAATAAAACGCCATTGAAATGTCCTCCACCTTCTTCTGCAGGAACGAATTCGATGAACCCAATTTTCGAGCACTTTTTCCACTAAATCAAGTCGTATGTCATAAATGGCACGTTCAATATTGACTTGTAAAGCTTCAAGAGAGTCTGGTTTATTTCGAAAGACCAATGACTTCAAATAACCCCACAAGAAATAGTCTAATGGTGTTAAATCACAACTTCTTGGAGGCCATTCAATATCACAATTTCTTGAAATAATCGAATCTCCAAACTTTTCTCGCAACAATTCAATTGTTTCATTTGCTGTGTGGCACGTAGCCACAATCGGTCAATGGCAAAAAGATAGCTCTTAACGAGAGCTAAAATCAAGTCACGGTCGTAGGTCGACTGGAAAGTGTTTTTTCTTGATTTAAAAAAATTGACTTAGCGCACGAAAAGTTGCAATTGGAGAATGATTATTTTGATAATAAAACTTAGTAATTTGTAAACGTTGTTCTTGCGTATATCTCTCCATGATGAAATTGTAAACACCACTGAATACAATGAAAAACAAATGACAGATCATGACATATTACAAATGGCCGGCCGTCACTTCAAAATCATATCACCCTATTGGAAAACCCGTTACATCATGTAGAATAGAAATAATCACAAAAATTAGTTTGGCCGCATAGATCGTTGAAATTCCCCTATGTGCGTCGGGGTTTCTTTTGATAATAAAGAAAACTGAACCAATAAAACCCGTGTTTTGTATTGCACTGCTATAATATCTAGCGGTATTATATGCAGTAAAGTGAGCGAAATTTATTTAGCCGCATGCTTCAAATTTTAAAAATAACTGTTTATTTTTAAAATTTTAATATTAACTGCAAATTTAAAATTCCTAAAATTAACATGGACTTGGCATAGTTATTTTTATACTCTCCACCATAGGATGGGGGGGTGTATTCATTTTACCACTTCGTTTGTAACACCACTAAATATTGATCTGAGACCCCATAAAGTACATATATTATTAATCATCGTAAAATTCTAAGACGGTTTAGTCTTGTCCGTCCGTCTGTTGTAATCACGCTACAATCTACACTGATGGAAAAAGCATTGCCATGACGACGAATTTGTACATCATCATGATTATTTGTTCGTCAAAAGTCAGCTAACGTACGGAATAATCCTCTTGATGAATTTGTTCGTCTCCATGACGAATCTTTGTTTCCAAAAACTTTCGTCCTTAGGATGGTCACATTTCATCCCTACGACGAATCGAGTTCATCACCACGACGAATCCCATTCATCACCACGATGAATACCATTCATCACCACGACAAACCCTATTAATCACCACGACGAACTCCTTTCATCAGTTCGACGAACTCCTTTCATCAGTTCGACGAACTCCCTTCATCAGCACGACGAACTCCATTCATCACCACGACGAATTCATGTCCCCGACTATTTAAATTTTAAAAGCTTTGTTCCTGTACCTACTACAAGTTACTAGTTTTGCCATTTTTACCAGTTTTACTCCAAAAGCTTTCCTTTACTCAAAAAACTTGTAAAAATAGTATACAAATTTAAGAGAGAACTTTCAAAATGTCTTTCTTTTTTACTAGTTTTTACAATACATTCACAATCACAATACATTGAAAGTAATATTACAGAAAATTCAAATAGAAGAAATTTTTCTGTGCTTGCTATTTTTATCAGATTTCCGTTCCGTACTTTTTTAAAACATGTTTATTCAGAGAGAATTTTGAATTATTTCTCTTTTGCTAGTTTTACTATAAAAAAAGTAAAGGAACAAATCTAAAAATTTCAATAAATTTTCTTCTGGTTTTAGACCATTAAAAACGGTATGGAAAATAAAATTACTTGACTGCTTTGCCAGGTTTAGTTGTGATTATTCTGTTCGAAACACAGTTCTTATCAGGAAAGGCTTAAAGAAAACGAACGTGAAGTATTCATTACTTCTGGTATTTTAAATCAAAAATAATCTCATCAAGTAATGTATTTGCCAACAGACGAATCCCATTCATCACCACGACTAATATCATTCATCACCACGATGAATTCCATTCATCACCGCGACGAATCCCATTCATCATCGCGACGAATCCCATTCATCACCACGACGAATCCCATTCATCACCACGACGAATCCCATTCATCACAATTATTAGATTTTTTGAATTAAACTTTTACAACAAATTATTTAACTAAGGTAATTAGGACGCATATAGAACAGTCCAGTTAAGCACAAACTGTAAATTGATTGCTTCGTTATATCATATTTACAGCAAAATGGCCAAATAAATATTTTCGTCGTGGGAATGAAACCTTATCGATCCCTCGACGAATTCCGAAATCACCAAAAACATGGGTTGATGATCGTGTTCGTTCTATTGACGTGCAAAAACATCGCATGTACGAAACTTTTCATCAACAGTACGAAGATATATTGACGAAACTGATTCGTCATGGTGACGAACGGTTTTTCTATCAGTATATAATACTTGAGCTAGGTGGCTGGAATTTGGTACATACTTGTATACATCTTATATCTGCAGTTATGTTGGGATTGAAAATGGGCAATATTGGTCCATTTTTGGTAATAAAGCCTATTTGAAAAAAAATCTATGGATAAATGTAGAAATTAAAGCCTTTTTGGTAAGAGAATTTCACAAAAACCTTTTTTTTTAAATAGCGATTTTATTTGTTACTTTTATTTATATTATGTGCATTTGAGTTTATTTACATGTACAAGTTTCATTAGAAGTAATTGTGAGTTCTTTGTTGACGTTTGTAGATTTCGGAATCGGTTTCTCTAATGAGGAACCAAATATAATCTCCCATCATTCTTTCATCCCAGTGCCCTTGGTAATGCCGCTCGATGGACTTCATTTCTTGGTGAAATCTTTCCCCATGTTCGTCGTGTTATATACATAAATATAGAAAAATATACTTCTTACCAATTTTTTCATAATTTTTTAACAAATCATTAATCATTGTTTCATATTGCGGGCTTTTATTGGATCCAAGGAAATTTGAAACTACAAGCTTAAACGACCTCCATGCTGCAATTTCATCCGACGTCAAGTATGATTCGAAATTTACATCTTTCATCAGTTTCCTTATTTTAGACCCATCAAAAACGCCTTCTTCGATTTTTTTTAAAAGAAAGACTTTTAAATAAACTTTTTAAATATGAGAGTGAATTGACATCTTTCCTTAAGGCTTTCACAAAATTTTTAAAGAGATCCAGCTTAATATGCAGTGGTGGCAAAATAATGTTTTCTTTTGGACGAGAGGTGTGTATTTTATGTTGTTTTCTTCTGTAATGATCTTCGCGAGCTCGGCTATCCCAGAGGCATAAAAACAGCAATATTTTGTATATCCGCCTTGCATTCCACATAACATCCCAACTACTTTTAAATCGCAACAAATTTTCCAGTCATGTTGTTCATATTTTAAGTATTTTATCAATTTAGCCATTGTTTCGGATGATTCCTTAGTGTTGACGGCATGAGCAATGGGAATCGACGGTTTCTGATTTCCGTTGGGCAAAAGTATTGCTTTCAAACTTTCTTTACTGCTGTCAACAAATAACCGTCATTCTTTTGAATTGTATGTTTGATTAAGTTCCTCGAACAATCCGGGAATGTCCTTGCAAAAGCATATGTTATCAACAGTTGTATAAAATTGTTTGTAAAGTATATCACGGATATGTTAACATCTGGGCCCAAAATATTGTACTGTTTCATCCGCGATGCAAGTAGCTCTGTATTATCTTTGGTCAGTTCCAAATCTCTCACTAGATCATTGAGTTGAAACTGTGTTAAAAGCGATGACTTCTGACTCAAACTTGAATCGCTCAGAGTTGAGTACTCAGTTGAACTTGCTGATGTTTTAGGCTGTTAGCTATACTTGGACACTTGGGAATTGGTATTGTTTCCGAATGTGCAACTGGTAAAGTGACAGATTTTAATTCGTAATTCCAGCGAATGCTCCTTCCTACTCCAATCTGTTTACTTAGACAAAAATAGCAGTCCGTATCGTGAATGAACGGTTGTCTCCAAATCATTGGCATTCCAAATTGCACGTGATGTCTAAAATTAAAACGTTTTATCCCACAAAACATTAATTGTAAAGTACACCGCATGTTTCCATTAAGATTTAAGATTTAGATTTCCATTAAGATTTGTAAGATTTACATGGCACGAATTGCACATATATTTCTTCTATTATTTTACTAAACTCACATCGATTTTTTTAATTACATATTTTCCGCAGATGTAGCAGAAATTGTCGGGATCATTTACACATTGAGAAGTTCTTTGCCTTTTTCTCATACTTCGAAATATAACTTTATAATATTTTACAGAAAATCGACTTATTCAGCGCCTTAAAGAGGCGCTGAATTACACTAATTTATTAATAAGTAATTTCATTCATAAATTCCGGATTTAAGGTACATAAGTTGCAGTACCTGTAGCTGGCATATAGTTTGCTTCGAACGTAGAAACCCAATACATATAATTTTACTACCTGTATATACTACTGGGATGTCCATTCCCCTAATAGGAGCAACTGAATGGAAACCTCATAAATAAAAAACCACAAATATTGTTGAATGACCCTCTACCTGAGCGGATCTCATCCAATATAGCTCTCACATTGCATATCAAGAGAGTCTGGTTTATTTCGAAAGACCAATGACTTCAAATAACCCCACAAGAAATAGTCTAATGGTGTTAAATCACAACTTCTTGGAGGCCATTCAATATCACAATTTCTTGAAATAATCGAATCTCCAAACTTTTCTCGCAACAATTCAATTGTTTCATTTGCTGTGTGGCACGTAGCCACAATCGGTCAATGGCAAAAAGATAGCTCTTAACGAGAGCTAAAATCAAGTCACGGTCGTAGGTCGACTGGAAAGTGTTTTTTCTTGATTTAAAAAAAATTGACTTAGCGCACGAAAAGTTGCAATTGGAGAATGATTATTTTGATAATAAAACTGAGTAATTTGTAAACGTTGTTCTTGCGTATATCTCTCCATGATGAAATTGTAAACACCACTGAATACAATGAAAAACAAATGACAGATCATGACATATTACAAATGGCCGGCCGTCACTTCAAAATCATATCACCCTATTGGAAAACCCGTTACATCATGTAGAATAGAAATAATCACAAAAATTAGTTTGGCCGCATAGATCGTTGAAATTCCCCTATGTGCGTCGGGGTTTCTTTTGATAATAAAGAAAACTGAACCAATAAAACCCGTGTTTTGTATTGCACTGCTATAATATCTAGCGGTATTATATGCAGTAAAGTGAGCGAAATTTATTTAGCCGCATGCTTCAAATTTTAAAAATAACTGTTTATTTTTAAAATTTTAATATTAACTGCAAATTTAAAATTCCTAAAATTAACATGGACTTGGCATAGTTATTTTTATACTCTCCACCATAGGATGGGGGGGGGTGTATTCATTTTACCACTTCGTTTGTAACACCACTAAATATTGATCTGAGACCCCATAAAGTACATATATTATTAATCATCGTAAAATTCTAAGACGGTTTAGTCTTGTCCGTCCGTCTGTTGTAATCACGCTACAATCTACACTGATGGAAAAAGCATTGCCATGACGACGAATTTGTACATCATCATGATTATTTGTTCGTCAAAAGTCAGCTAACGTACGGAATAATCCTCTTGATGAATTTGTTCGTCTCCATGACGAATCTTTGTTTCCAAAAACTTTCGTCCTTAGGATGGTCACATTTCATCCCTACGACGAATCGAGTTCATCACCACGACGAATCCGATTCATCACCACGACGAATCCCATTCATCACCACGATGAATACCATTCATCACCACGACAAACCCTATTAATCACCACGACGAACTCCTTTCATCAGTTCGACGAACTCCCTTCATCAGCACGACGAACTCCATTCATCACCACGACGAATTCATGTCCCCGACTATTTAAATTTTAAAAGCTTTGTTCCTGTACCTACTACAAGTTACTAGTTTTGCCATTTTTACCAGTTTTACTCCAAAAGCTTTCCTTTACTCAAAAAACTAGTAAAAATAGTATACAAATTTAAGAGAGAACTTTCAAAATGCCTTTCTTTTTTACTAGTTTTTACAATACATTCACAATCACAATACATTGAAAGTAATATTACAGAAAATTCAAATAGAAGAAATTTTTCTGTGCTTGCTATTTTTATCAGATTTCCGTTCCGTACTTTTTTAAAACATGTTTATTCAGAGAGAATTTTGAATTATTTCTCTTTTGCTAGTTTTACTATAAAAAAAGTAAAGGAACAAATCTAAAAATTTCAATAAATTTTCTTCTGGTTTTAGACCATTAAAAACGGTATTGAAAATAAAATTACTTGACTGCTTTGCCAGGTTTAGTTGTGATTATTCTGTTCGAAACACAGTTCTTATCAGGAAAGGCTTAAAGAAAACGAATGTGAAGTATTCATTACTTCTGGTATTTTAAATCAAAAATAATCTCATCAAGTAATGTATTTGCCAACAGACGAATCCCATTCATCACCACGACTAATATCATTCATCACCACGATGAATTCCATTCATCACCGCGACGAATCCCATTCATCATCGCGACGAATCCCATTCATCACCACGACGAATCCCATTCATCACCACGACGAATCCCATTCATCACAATTATTAGATTTTTTGAATTAAACTTTTACAACAAATTATTTAACTAAGGTAATTAGGACGCATATAGAACAGTCCAGTTAAGCACAAACTGTAAATTGATTGCTTCGTTATATCATATTTACAGCAAAATGGCCAAATAAATATTTTCGTCGTGGGAATAAAACCTTATCGATCCCTCGACGAATTCCGAAATCACCAAAAACATTGGTTGATGATCGTGTTCGTTCTATTGACGTGCAAAAACATCGCATGTACGAAACTTTTCATCAACAGTACGAAGATATATTGACGAAACTGATTCGTCATGGTGACGAACGGTTTTTCTATCAGTATATAATACTTGAGCTAGGTGGCTGGAATTTGGTACATACTTGTATACATCTTATATCTGCAGTTATGTTGGGATTGAAAATGGGCAATATTGGTCCATTTTTGGTAATAAAGCCTATTTGAAAAAAAATCTATGGATAAATGTAGAAATTAAAGCCTTTTTGGTAAGAGAATTTCACAAAAACCTTTTTTTTAAATAGCGATTTTATTTGTTACTTTTATTTATATTATGTGCATTTGAGTTTATTTACATGTACAAGTTTCATTAGAAGTAATTGTGAGTTCTTTGTTGACGTTTGTAGATTTCGGAATCGGTTTCTCTAATGAGGAACCAAATATAATCTCCCATCATTCTTTCATCCCAGTGCCCTTGGTAATGCCGCTCGATGGACTTCATTTCTTGGTGAAACCTTTCCCCATGTTCGTCGTGTTATATACATAAATATAGAAAAATATACTTCTTACCAATTTTTTCATAATTTTTTAACAAATCATTAATCATTGTTTCATATTGCGGGCTTTTATTGGATCCAAGGAAATTTGAAACTACAAGCTTAAACGACCTCCATGCTGCAATTTCATCCGACGTCAAGTATGATTCGAAATTTACATCTTGCATCAGTTTCCTTATTTTAGGCCCATCAAAAACGCCTTCTTCGATTTTTTTTAAAAGAAAGACTTTTAAATAAACTTTTTAAATATGAGAGTGAATTGACATCTTTCCTTAAGGCTTTCACAAAATTTTTAAAGAGACCCAGCTTAATATGCAGTGGTGGCAAAATAATGTTTTCTTTTGGACGAGAGGTGTGTATTTTATGTTGTTTTCACCCAATGTAATGTGTATTCTTGTTGGCCATTTCTTTCTTCTGTAATGATCTTCGCGAGCTCGGCTATCCCAGAGGCATAAAAACAGCAATATTTTGTATATCCGCCTTGCATTCCACATAACATCCCAACTACTTTTAAATCGCAACAAATTTTCCAGTCATGTTGTTCATATTTTAAGTATTTTATCAATTTAGCCATTGTTTCGGATGATTCCTTAGTGTTGACGGCATGAGCAATGGGAATCACCACGACAAACCCTATTAATCACCACGACGAACTCCTTTCATCAGTTCGACGAACTCCTTTCATCAGTTCGACGAACTCCCTTCATCAGCACGACGAACTCCATTCATCACCACGACGAATTCATGTCCCCGACTATTTAAATTTTAAAAGCTTTGTTCCTGTACCTACTACAAGTTACTAGTTTTGCCATTTTTACCAGTTTTACTCCAAAAGCTTTCCTTTACTCAAAAAACTTGTAAAAATAGTATACAAATTTAAGAGAGAACTTTCAAAATGTCTTTCTTTTTTACTAGTTTTTACAATACATTCACAATCACAATACATTGAAAGTAATATTACAGAAAATTCAAATAGAAGAAATTTTTCTGTGCTTGCTATTTTTATCAGATTTCCGTTCCGTACTTTTTTAAAACATGTTTATTCAGAGAGAATTTTGAATTATTTCTCTTTTGCTAGTTTTACTATAAAAAAAGTAAAGGAACAAATCTAAAAATTTCAATAAATTTTCTTCTGGTTTTAGACCATTAAAAACGGTATGGAAAATAAAATTACTTGACTGCTTTGCCAGGTTTAGTTGTGATTATTCTGTTCGAAACACAGTTCTTATCAGGAAAGGCTTAAAGAAAACGAACGTGAAGTATTCATTACTTCTGGTATTTTAAATCAAAAATAATCTCATCAAGTAATGTATTTGCCAACAGACGAATCCCATTCATCACCACGACTAATATCATTCATCACCACGATGAATTCCATTCATCACCGCGACGAATCCCATTCATCATCGCGACGAATCCCATTCATCACCACGACGAATCCCATTCATCACCACGACGAATCCCATTCATCACAATTATTAGATTTTTTGAATTAAACTTTTACAACAAATTATTTAACTAAGGTAATTAGGACGCATATAGAACAGTCCAGTTAAGCACAAACTGTAAATTGATTGCTTCGTTATATCATATTTACAGCAAAATGGCCAAATAAATATTTTCGTCGTGGGAATGAAACCTTATCGATCCCTCGACGAATTCCGAAATCACCAAAAACATGGGTTGATGATCGTGTTCGTTCTATTGACGTGCAAAAACATCGCATGTACGAAACTTTTCATCAACAGTACGAAGATATATTGACGAAACTGATTCGTCATGGTGACGAACGGTTTTTCTATCAGTATATAATACTTGAGCTAGGTGGCTGGAATTTGGTACATACTTGTATACATCTTATATCTGCAGTTATGTTGGGATTGAAAATGGGCAATATTGGTCCATTTTTGGTAATAAAGCCTATTTGAAAAAAAATCTATGGATAAATGTAGAAATTAAAGCCTTTTTGGTAAGAGAATTTCACAAAAACCTTTTTTTTTAAATAGCGATTTTATTTGTTACTTTTATTTATATTATGTGCATTTGAGTTTATTTACATGTACAAGTTTCATTAGAAGTAATTGTGAGTTCTTTGTTGACGTTTGTAGATTTCGGAATCGGTTTCTCTAATGAGGAACCAAATATAATCTCCCATCATTCTTTCATCCCAGTGCCCTTGGTAATGCCGCTCGATGGACTTCATTTCTTGGTGAAATCTTTCCCCATGTTCGTCGTGTTATATACATAAATATAGAAAAATATACTTCTTACCAATTTTTTCATAATTTTTTAACAAATCATTAATCATTGTTTCATATTGCGGGCTTTTATTGGATCCAAGGAAATTTGAAACTACAAGCTTAAACGACCTCCATGCTGCAATTTCATCCGACGTCAAGTATGATTCGAAATTTACATCTTTCATCAGTTTCCTTATTTTAGACCCATCAAAAACGCCTTCTTCGATTTTTTTTAAAAGAAAGACTTTTAAATAAACTTTTTAAATATGAGAGTGAATTGACATCTTTCCTTAAGGCTTTCACAAAATTTTTAAAGAGATCCAGCTTAATATGCAGTGGTGGCAAAATAATGTTTTCTTTTGGACGAGAGGTGTGTATTTTATGTTGTTTTCTTCTGTAATGATCTTCGCGAGCTCGGCTATCCCAGAGGCATAAAAACAGCAATATTTTGTATATCCGCCTTGCATTCCACATAACATCCCAACTACTTTTAAATCGCAACAAATTTTCCAGTCATGTTGTTCATATTTTAAGTATTTTATCAATTTAGCCATTGTTTCGGATGATTCCTTAGTGTTGACGGCATGAGCAATGGGAATCGACGGTTTCTGATTTCCGTTGGGCAAAAGTATTGCTTTCAAACTTTCTTTACTGCTGTCAACAAATAACCGTCATTCTTTTGAATTGTATGTTTGATTAAGTTCCTCGAACAATCCGGGAATGTCCTTGCAAAAGCATATGTTATCAACAGTTGTATAAAATTGTTTGTAAAGTATATCACGGATATGTTAACATCTGGGCCCAAAATATTGTACTGTTTCATCCGCGATGCAAGTAGCTCTGTATTATCTTTGGTCAGTTCCAAATCTCTCACTAGATCATTGAGTTGAAACTGTGTTAAAAGCGATGACTTCTGACTCAAACTTGAATCGCTCAGAGTTGAGTACTCAGTTGAACTTGCTGATGTTTTAGGCTGTTAGCTATACTTGGACACTTGGGAATTGGTATTGTTTCCGAATGTGCAACTGGTAAAGTGACAGATTTTAATTCGTAATTCCAGCGAATGCTCCTTCCTACTCCAATCTGTTTACTTAGACAAAAATAGCAGTCCGTATCGTGAATGAACGGTTGTCTCCAAATCATTGGCATTCCAAATTGCACGTGATGTCTAAAATTAAAACGTTTTATCCCACA
Organism: Eudasyphora cyanicolor; assembly: GCA_963930755.1. NCBI lineage: Eukaryota > Metazoa > Arthropoda > Insecta > Diptera > Muscidae > Eudasyphora > Eudasyphora cyanicolor. The sequence goes on from OZ005737.1 coordinate 103,130,989, forward strand.
AAACATTAATTGTAAAGTACACCGCATGTTTCCATTAAGATTTAAGATTTAGATTTCCATTAAGATTTGTAAGATTTACATGGCACGAATTGCACATATATTTCTTCTATTATTTTACTAAACTCACATCGATTTTTTTAATTACATATTTTCCGCAGATGTAGCAGAAATTGTCGGGATCATTTACACATTGAGAAGTTCTTTGCCTTTTTCTCATACTTCGAAATATAACTTTATAATATTTTACAGAAAATCGACTTATTCAGCGCCTTAAAGAGGCGCTGAATTACACTAATTTATTAATAAGTAATTTCATTCATAAATTCCGGATTTAAGGTACATAAGTTGCAGTACCTGTAGCTGGCATATAGTTTGCTTCGAACGTAGAAACCCAATACATATAATTTTACTACCTGTATATACTACTGGGATGTCCATTCCCCTAATAGGAGCAACTGAATGGAAACCTCATAAATAAAAAACCACAAATATTGTTGAATGACCCTCTACCTGAGCGGATCTCATCCAATATAGCTCTCACATTGCATATCAAGAGAGTCTGGTTTATTTCGAAAGACCAATGACTTCAAATAACCCCACAAGAAATAGTCTAATGGTGTTACACAATTTCTTGAAATAATCGAACATTTCTTGAAATAATCACAATTTCTTGAAATAATCGAATCTCCAAACTTTTCTCGCAACAATTCAATTGTTTCATTTGCTGTGTGGCACGTAGCCACAATCGGTCAATGGCAAAAAGATAGCTCTTAACGAGAGCTAAAATCAAGTCACGGTCGTAGGTCGACTGGAAAGTGTTTTTTCTTGATTTAAAAAAAATTGACTTAGCGCACGAAAAGTTGCAATTGGAGAATGATTATTTTGATAATAAAACTGAGTAATTTGTAAACGTTGTTCTTGCGTATATCTCTCCATGATGAAATTGTAAACACCACTGAATACAATGAAAAACAAATGACAGATCATGACATATTACAAATGGCCGGCCGTCACTTCAAAATCATATCACCCTATTGGAAAACCCGTTACATCATGTAGAATAGAAATAATCACAAAAATTAGTTTGGCCGCATAGATCGTTGAAATTCCCCTATGTGCGTCGGGGTTTCTTTTGATAATAAAGAAAACTGAACCAATAAAACCCGTGTTTTGTATTGCACTGCTATAATATCTAGCGGTATTATATGCAGTAAAGTGAGCGAAATTTATTTAGCCGCATGCTTCAAATTTTAAAAATAACTGTTTATTTTTAAAATTTTAATATTAACTGCAAATTTAAAATTCCTAAAATTAACATGGACTTGGCATAGTTATTTTTATACTCTCCACCATAGGATGGGGGGGGTGTATTCATTTTACCACTTCGTTTGTAACACCACTAAATATTGATCTGAGACCCCATAAAGTACATATATTATTAATCATCGTAAAATTCTAAGACGGTTTAGTCTTGTCCGTCCGTCTGTTGTAATCACGCTACAATCTACACTGATGGAAAAAGCATTGCCATGACGACGAATTTGTACATCATCATGATTATTTGTTCGTCAAAAGTCAGCTAACGTACGGAATAATCCTCTTGATGAATTTGTTCGTCTCCATGACGAATCTTTGTTTCCAAAAACTTTCGTCCTTAGGATGGTCACATTTCATCCCTACGACGAATCGAGTTCATCACCACGACGAATCCGATTCATCACCACGACGAATCCCATTCATCACCACGATGAATACCATTCATCACCACGACAAACCCTATTAATCACCACGACGAACTCCTTTCATCAGTTCGACGAACTCCCTTCATCAGCACGACGAACTCCATTCATCACCACGACGAATTCATGTCCCCGACTATTTAAATTTTAAAAGCTTTGTTCCTGTACCTACTACAAGTTACTAGTTTTGCCATTTTTACCAGTTTTACTCCAAAAGCTTTCCTTTACTCAAAAAACTAGTAAAAATAGTATACAAATTTAAGAGAGAACTTTCAAAATGCCTTTCTTTTTTACTAGTTTTTACAATACATTCACAATCACAATACATTGAAAGTAATATTACAGAAAATTCAAATAGAAGAAATTTTTCTGTGCTTGCTATTTTTATCAGATTTCCGTTCCGTACTTTTTTAAAACATGTTTATTCAGAGAGAATTTTGAATTATTTCTCTTTTGCTAGTTTTACTATAAAAAAAGTAAAGGAACAAATCTAAAAATTTCAATAAATTTTCTTCTGGTTTTAGACCATTAAAAACGGTATTGAAAATAAAATTACTTGACTGCTTTGCCAGGTTTAGTTGTGATTATTCTGTTCGAAACACAGTTCTTATCAGGAAAGGCTTAAAGAAAACGAATGTGAAGTATTCATTACTTCTGGTATTTTAAATCAAAAATAATCTCATCAAGTAATGTATTTGCCAACAGACGAATCCCATTCATCACCACGACTAATATCATTCATCACCACGATGAATTCCATTCATCACCGCGACGAATCCCATTCATCATCGCGACGAATCCCATTCATCACCACGACGAATCCCATTCATCACCACGACGAATCCCATTCATCACAATTATTAGATTTTTTGAATTAAACTTTTACAACAAATTATTTAACTAAGGTAATTAGGACGCATATAGAACAGTCCAGTTAAGCACAAACTGTAAATTGATTGCTTCGTTATATCATATTTACAGCAAAATGGCCAAATAAATATTTTCGTCGTGGGAATAAAACCTTATCGATCCCTCGACGAATTCCGAAATCACCAAAAACATTGGTTGATGATCGTGTTCGTTCTATTGACGTGCAAAAACATCGCATGTACGAAACTTTTCATCAACAGTACGAAGATATATTGACGAAACTGATTCGTCATGGTGACGAACGGTTTTTCTATCAGTATATAATACTTGAGCTAGGTGGCTGGAATTTGGTACATACTTGTATACATCTTATATCTGCAGTTATGTTGGGATTGAAAATGGGCAATATTGGTCCATTTTTGGTAATAAAGCCTATTTGAAAAAAAATCTATGGATAAATGTAGAAATTAAAGCCTTTTTGGTAAGAGAATTTCACAAAAACCTTTTTTTTAAATAGCGATTTTATTTGTTACTTTTATTTATATTATGTGCATTTGAGTTTATTTACATGTACAAGTTTCATTAGAAGTAATTGTGAGTTCTTTGTTGACGTTTGTAGATTTCGGAATCGGTTTCTCTAATGAGGAACCAAATATAATCTCCCATCATTCTTTCATCCCAGTGCCCTTGGTAATGCCGCTCGATGGACTTCATTTCTTGGTGAAACCTTTCCCCATGTTCGTCGTGTTATATACATAAATATAGAAAAATATACTTCTTACCAATTTTTTCATAATTTTTTAACAAATCATTAATCATTGTTTCATATTGCGGGCTTTTATTGGATCCAAGGAAATTTGAAACTACAAGCTTAAACGACCTCCATGCTGCAATTTCATCCGACGTCAAGTATGATTCGAAATTTACATCTTGCATCAGTTTCCTTATTTTAGGCCCATCAAAAACGCCTTCTTCGATTTTTTTTAAAAGAAAGACTTTTAAATAAACTTTTTAAATATGAGAGTGAATTGACATCTTTCCTTAAGGCTTTCACAAAATTTTTAAAGAGACCCAGCTTAATATGCAGTGGTGGCAAAATAATGTTTTCTTTTGGACGAGAGGTGTGTATTTTATGTTGTTTTCACCCAATGTAATGTGTATTCTTGTTGGCCATTTCTTTCTTCTGTAATGATCTTCGCGAGCTCGGCTATCCCAGAGGCATAAAAACAGCAATATTTTGTATATCCGCCTTGCATTCCACATAACATCCCAACTACTTTTAAATCGCAACAAATTTTCCAGTCATGTTGTTCATATTTTAAGTATTTTATCAATTTAGCCATTGTTTCGGATGATTCCTTAGTGTTGACGGCATGAGCAATGGGAATCGACGGTTTCTGATTTCCGTTGGGCAAAAGTATTGCTTTCAAACTTTCTTTACTGCTGTCAACAAATAACCGTCATTCTTTTGAATTGTATGTTTGATTAAGTTCCTCGAACAATCCGGGAATGTCCTTGCAAAAGCATATGTTATCAACAGTTGTATAAAATTGTTTGTAAGGTATATCACGGATATGTTAACATCTGGGCCCAAAATATTGTACTGTTTCATCCGCGATGCAAGTAGCTCTGTATTATCTTTGGTCAGTTCCAAATCTCTCACTAGATCATTGAGTTGAAACTGTGTTAAAAGCGATGACTTCTGACTCAAACTTGAATCGCTCAGAGTTGAGTACTCAGTTGAACTTGCTGATGTTTTAGGCTGTTAGCTATACTTGGACACTTGGGAATTGGTATTGTTTCCGAATGTTCAACTGGTAAAGTGACAGATTTTAATTCGTAATTCCAGCGAATGCTCCTTCCTACTCCAATCTGTTTACTTAGACAAAAATAGCAGTCCGTATCGTGAATGAACGGTTGTCTCCAAATCATTGGCATTCCAAATTGCACGTGATGTCTAAAATTAAAACGTTTTATCCCACAAAACATTAATTGTAAAGTACACCGCATGTTTCCATTAAGATTTAAGATTTAGATTTCCATTAAGATTTGTAAGATTTACATGGCACGAATTGCACATATATTTCTTCTATTATTTTACTAAACTCACATCGATTTTTTTAATTACATATTTTCCGCAGATGTAGCAGAAATTGTCGGGATCATTTACACATTGAGAAGTTCTTTGCCTTTTTCTCATACTTCGAAATATAACTTTATAATATTTTACAGAAAATCGACTTAATTAGCGCTGAATTACACTAATTTATTAATAAGTAATTTCATTCATAAATTCCGGATTTAAGGTACATAAGTTGCAGTACCTGTAGCTGGCATATAGTTTGCTTCGAACGTAGAAACCCAATACATATAATTTTACTACCTGTATATACTACTGGGATGTCCATTCCCCTAATAGGAGCAACTGAATGGAAACCTCATAAATAAAAAACCACAAATATTGTTGAATGACCCTCTACCTGAGCGGATCTCATCCAATATAGCTCTCACATTGCATATCATGTTCTGTGGAGGGTTACGATCGGCCATAAAACCTCGTCCTCTCTGTATTTTTATAATGTCCGACATCAACCCTCATAAAATAAAATCCAAGTGCAATGCCTCTTATATGTCTCTCTCACATATGGCGAATTCAATATAAGCAAAAACATCATTTAAAAACGAAAAAATATAAAAGAAGATTTTTTTGAATTTCCCTAACATATACAAAATGGCTCATAACTTTTACATCTATACATAGATTGTGTTTCCTTCGTTAGCATCCTGGCTAACAAAAATAATTCTTTCGACTTTTTTTTTTTATATTTTTTTTTGTACCAGGAAAAAGTGTTTTTTTTTTTAAAAAAAAAAAATCATGTTTTTCTCATAATTTTTACGGCTGTTACTAAACCAAAGATTCTACGTGAAAGCATATGTAGCCCTCATAATTCCCTTTAATTTGAGGCATAACACGGCTCAATCAGGCTTATATATGGTCCAAATACTGAATGTACTTTCCATGAAAGCTGGAATTTCAAAAAAAAAATTTAAAAAAAAATTTACAATAAAATTTTTTTTTAATATTTTTTTCGTATTTGTGACACCGAATTGCACGAGAAACTGTTATCCACATCCCTTGGACAAAAATTGTATTGCATAGCGTTATTTAGGAAATTATTGTCATTTTTTATTATGATAATATTGGTTCAATTATGTATAGAACAAAATATCGGCCAAATGGCCCCCGCGACCTCGGCGGCACACCTCCATCCGATGGTCTAAATTTCATTCATACAGGTGGTAAAATTATATGTACGCAACACAAAGTAGTATGCGGCAGTCTTGAAAATATTGGGTTTCTACGTTCGAAGCAAAGTATATGTCAGCTACTGGTACTGCATCTTATGAACCTTAAACCCGGAATTTATGAATGACATTTCTTATTAATAAATTAGTGTAATTCAGCGCCTTAAAGAGATAAGTCGATTTTCTGAAAAATATTACAAAGTTATATTTCGAAGTATGAGTAAAAGGCAAAGAACTTTTCAATGTGTAAATGATCCCGACAATTTCTGCTACATCTTCGGAAAATATGTAATTAAAAAAAATCGACGAGCATTTAGTAAAATAATAGAAGAAATATATGTGCAATATTTTGATATACGAGTTAAAAATATGAACGAACCGTGGACACCAAGTATTTTGTGTAATTCGTGCCATGTAAATCTTACTCAATGGACTAGTGGAAGCATGCGGTAAGTACTTTAAAATTAATGTATTACAATGTTTTTTGGAATAAAACGTTATAATTTTAGACATCACGTGCAATTTGGAATGCCAATTATTTGGAGACAACCATTCATTCACGATACGGACTGCTATTTTTGTCTAAGTTAATAGATTGGAGTTGGAAGTGTCCATGTATAGCTAGCTAGCAGCCTAATAACTCTGAGAGATTCAAGTTTGAGTCAGAAGTCATCGCTTTTAACTCAGTTTCAACTCATTGATCTAGTGAGAGATTTGGAACAGACCAAAGATAAGGCAGAACTACTTGCATCTCGGATGAAACAGTACAATATTTTGGCCCCAGATGTTAACATATCATATTATAGAGTCCGTGATATACCTTACAAACAATTTTATACAACTGTGTTCGAGGAACTTAATGAAACATACAATTCAAAGGAATGGCGGTTATTTGTTGACAGCAGTAAAGAATGTTTGAAAGCAGTACTTTTACACAACGGAAATCAGAAACCGTCGATTCCCACTGCTCATGCTGTCAACACTAAGGAATCATACGAAACAATGGCTAAATTGATAAAATACATAAAATATAGTCATGTTTAAATCGCAAAATTTGTTGCGATTTAAAAGTAGTTGGTATGTTATGCCTCTGGTATAGCCGTGCTCGCGAAGATCATTACAGAAGAAAGAAATGGCCAACAAGAAAACCCATTACATTGGGTGAAAACAACATAAAATACACACCTCTCATCCAAAAAAAACATTATTTTGCCAACACTGCATATTCAGCTGAGGCTCTTTTAGAATTTTGTAAAAGCCTTAAGGAAAGATGACAATTCACTCTCATAATTAAATAGTTTATTTAAGTCTTTCTTTTTAAAAAATCGAAGAAGGCGTTTTTTATGGGCCTAAAATAAGGAAACTGATGAAAGATGTAATTTTCGAATCATATTTGACGTCGGATGAAATTGCAGCATGGATGTCGTTTCAAATTTCTTTGGCTCCAATAAAATCCCGCAATATGAAACAATGATTAAATATTTGTTGAAAAATTATGAAAAAATTGGTAAGAAATATATTTTTCGATATTTATGTATATAACACATATGTATGTATTCTTCTAACTTATTTTTCGCTTTATGTCTTCCAACAGGTGTAAATATGTCCCTAAAAATTCATTTCTTGCATTCTCATTTAAACTTTTTCCCCGAGAACAAAGAACTCACAATTACTTCTAATGAAACTTGTACATGTAAATAAACTTAAATGTACATAATATAAATAAAAGTAACAAATAAAATCGCTATTTAAACTGAAATTAAAAAAACAAGATTTTTTGAAATTCTCTTACCTCTACCAGAAGGGCTATAATTTCTATATTTATCCATAGATGTTTTTCAGATAGGCATTATATCCTTCGCTAGGATGCAAACTTTTAAAAAATAAAATATTTTTTTCGATTTTTTTATATTTTTTTTTGGCCCAGAATTTTTTTTTTTTTAAAAAATCTACTTTTTCCAGTTGGTTTAATGACTGTTACTAAACCACTGTTTCTAAGTGAAAGAGGTATTTCCAACATTGGTAGCCCAAATTAATAGCTTCAATTTAAAGTATAAGTCGACCTTATCGGGCATTTTCTCGACCTTATATATAAGTCGACCTTATATGTGCAAATACTAAGGGTACCTTCGACGATAATAGTATTTTTAATAAAAAAATTTAAAAAAAAATTTATCCATAAAAAATTTTTGGTTTTGATTTTATGTAACAGTATACCACAATCTATACAAAAAATTATTTTTAGGTCTAGGACACAAAAAAATTTTTTTTGTTGCATAGTGTAATAAGATTTCTACAGATTAACATCCATCACGCCAAATCAGCCTCAGCTGCTCTATTGCTGCGCCTGTCCACAGGTCTGGAGATCGGTAATCGTGAATGAATGGAACTACCTGTTAATGAATGGTGGTCTCCAAATAATTGGCATTCCAAATTGTACGTGATGTCTAAAATTAAAACGTTTTATTCCACAAAACATTGTAATACATTAATATAATAAAATGCAAGTGCAATGTCTCTTATATGTCTCTCTCACATATGGCGAATTCAATATAAGCAATAACATCATTTAAAACGAAAATATATGAAACACGATTTTTTTTAATTTCCCTAACATTTACAAAATGGCTCATAACTTTTACATCTATCCATACATTTTTTCAAATATACAGTGTTTTCTTCGTTAGCATGCTGGCTTTTTAAAAATATGATAAAATAATTTTTTCGACTTTTTTTGAACCAGGAAAAAGTGTTTTTATAAAAAAGTAATTTTTTTCTCATATTTTTGACGATTGTTACTAAACCAAAGATTCTACGTGAAAGCGATATTTGCAGCATTTGTAGCCATCATAATTCCCTTTAATTTAACGCATAACACGGCTCAATCAGACTTATACTAAATTATGGTTCAAGTACTAAATGTTCTTTCCACGAAAGCTGGAATTTTAAAAAATATTTACCATAAAATTTTTTTTTAATATTTTTTTGTGTTAGTGACGCCAAATTGCACCAGAAACTGTTATCCAGTTTTTGTTGCATAGTGTTATCATTGCCATTCGACAGATCAACCTCCACCCCAACAAGGGTGTTGTCGAACTCTTCGTCCGTATCACCGAGGACCATGTGCGTCAAGGAGTCCAGAAACCCTCCTCAGTGCCGTAACTACTGCTCTCGTTGTCAGAAAAAGGTATTACAGCCTTTGTGTTAGGATCTGAGGCTCTAGAAATTATAGGCACTTCCGGAGTGTTGGGTGCCGACCACATCACCTTCCGCAATGGGAGCTATATACTGCTGGCATAGCTTCAAAACTATAGTCTCGAAGCGATATCGTAGGGTTCCGTTTACCCGTTGAAAGTGTGAGGTGGATTCAGTATTAAAGTTGAAATTGATCTGCCTTTTTTTCATCCGCCTTAGTAATCATACTAAATATTCAATTATGGGTCGGCATACCAGATTGGAATTTTTAATTACCTCAAGTGTGTCATCCGAGTTAGAGGGTTCTTCTGTATCACAGATGAGGACTTTGGGTGACTAGGGAGGTTGTTTCTTCGACAACATCCAACTGGGCGCCCGGTCAGTTCTCACCCACTCGACTCAGAGCTGCCTTATACAGGTCAACTGATCTGGCATCAACGAAAGCTAATAGCTTTACCCACCCCTAATGTTATCCATCTCACTGAGGGCAGCAAGGTATTGAGCCGTAATGGCTCCTTTTGTCCTTGGGGATGAGACCATCCTCACTGCGCATAGTTTTTTTCACGAGGGTAGGGGGCGGCAAACATTAATTTACACTGAGTTTTGGAAACGGGAGAGTAGCGAAAGGCACGCCCTAATAAACGCACCGTTTTATTAACGAGGGTAGCGGACGGCTCACCCAAATGTACCCTGAGTTTTAAAACTGTAGAGTAGCGAACGGCACACCCTAATACACGCACGGATTTATTAACAAGGGTAGCGGACGGCACACCCTAATATACCCTAAGTTTTTAAAACTGGATAGTAGGGAACGGCACACAATACACGTTTTATTCACGAGGGTAGCGGACGGCAAGCCCTTATGTACACTGAGTTTCCGATCTGAGGGCAGCGAAATGCACACACTAGTATTCACTAAGTTTATTAACAAGACTAGTTCACTTACCGTCTGCTTGTGGCTACTGTTGCACACTGACTGTCCCGCCTTCCTCGTCGGTTGTCACCTTTATACCCAATTGGTATAACAGGGACTTGTTTACTCCAAAAGGACTTGTTTATCAAAACAACTTATTTCCCCATAACGACTACACGTGTTAAAACACACCCTGGGAGTGGAAGATTTCCATGCTAGCTAAATGCCGATATAGTCGCCGCCTGTCGTAGCGAACGGACGTGTTATCGCAGAGCGGATAGTTTTTAACCTATTACGCAATACCTATTCACCTACCTACTACGCAACCAGGAGGTTTGTTGTTTATAAAGCGTAGGTTGAATTGGATGCATCGGTCTCTGGACAGAAATTTCTGAGCTCAGTCTGGAAGGCCTATACCGACGTACCTATTACGGGCTAATACTGGCTATGGGGGTGTCTCCCCCAACCAATTTATGATTAAACCAAAAAAGACGAAGGAGATTACGGCGCAGTGGAGGGAAAACCCAGTGCCGGCGACAAGCGTTGATTCACTCACGAGTCATGTGTCGTCGTTATCGAACAATCGTGAGCAAGCAACTTCTACGAGCTTTGGTGCCTTGGATCCCGTAGTCGAAAATGAAACGAGATCACATCCAGCCGCAGGCAAAACAAATGATAAGACAGATGAAGCAGAACCCAGCAGGGGCTTTAAGCAACCCCAGCCTTTAAAAGACAGTGGGGACTCTGACTCTGAATCATCAAATGAAAACAATATCACTATTGTTGCTAACTCAAAGAGACTGTCAGGGGCACAAAGAAGGAAACTGAATAAGTTGAACCGACAGAACCTATTACGGGATGAACCTGACAATTCTACCTCCAATACAAACATGGAGGCCGCTAAAAGAGTCAGGTCTCCCGAAGAACATAGCGCTGTGAAAGTGACTAAGAAGAAAAAGGGCTCGCCGTCTTCCAGTAATTCGGATAAGCCTAACGTAACCACACAAAAGGATGTCTCTAGTCTGGGTCCTTCGATTGTGGGCGGTAAAGTTGACCCAATAACGCAGTTCAAGTCAACCAAATCATCCGTTAAGGATGAGGCTTTAACCAAAAAGACTCTACGGACACGGAAAAATCAATTGGCCATAAAGAAGGGTAAGAAGCCACCGTCTTATTCTAATAAAGCTAAACAACATTTTCGAGACGATATATGCTACGCCATAATTGATAGCAGTAGTGCATCTGGCAGAATCCCCGAAGACCAAAAGAGTAACTTCGAAGATTTGGTCTATACGAGGGTAGCGGAATACGTCCTCGAATCTAAGGATGAACCACCAATCGAAGTAATGAGTTGCAAGTTTGAGAGGGGTGTTTTGATGCTAAGGCTGGCATCACAACGCTGCGCTGGTGTCCTCGTAAAACTTGTGGATAGCTTCCCCTCACCTTGGGACGGCGCAAAGCTAAAATTGGTAAGGAAAAGCGACATTCCTGAACTCATAAAAACGACCCTTTATGTTAAGGTATGTCCCAGTAAGTTCTCATCAGAGTACATACTCGACATCATTGGCAAACAGAATTCAAAACTTTTCGTGAGAAAGTGGGAAGTCTTCTATAGGAAGGATGATACCGAGGGTACTCTCCTCGTGTTAGGCATAGACCCAGAATCCAAGAACAATCTTTTCATGGCGAAGGGCATGGCGTACTTCTTGATCTGGACAGTCTTTTTCAAAATTGGAAAGGTCCCGATTGGCAGGACAAATGAATCGAGTCCAAATATACTGTCTGGAGAGGCAAACACTGGTATTGAACGGATGGAGACAAGTGAGACACTGCCAAAAACTGATGTGGAAGTAGTCAATAACACCACCAGTTCACCAATAGTACCGCCACTTTAGCAGGAAGTTCCCAGCACCTTGATGATCAAAATAAAAAGAGCCACAAAACGATTCAAACCAATGAGGGAGCGACAAAAAATAACACCGCCTCCCAAAATTGTCGACTGGAAGATGGTGTAATAGGTAGTGAACGAAAGGGGGAGAATGACCCACTACCAAATAATGAGGGGGTGCCACCAGATAGGATAGACTCCCAAAAGAAACTTTTACTGGAAGGACAATGATTGACGTCATCCAGATAAACCTCCACCGAAGCGAGACAGCATCCAACGCTCTGATGGACATCATAAATAAAGACAGGGTTCATATTGCTTTGATCCAGGAACCATGGACAACTAGCAACAAGGTTACTGGATTAAACCATGTGAACTATAACCTTTTCTACGCTAACACAGGTACTCGTCCAAGGACTTGTATTCTGTGCCATAAAAACTTATGTTTTATTTTCTCTCCAGAGTTATCAACATCGGACGCAACGGTGCTGAGGCAAGGTAATGGAAATATGTACCTGGCGTCAATATATCTGCCATTCGATGCGCCGACATTGCCACCTACGTCGGAATTACAACGTCTGGTGAGGGAATCCAAACACACAAGTAATGAGTTATTAGCTGGATGTGACGCCAACTCCCATCATATCGCTTGGGGTAGTACTAACACCAATAAAAGGGGACACGCCCTTATCGAATTGTTGAATACAAATGACCTCATAACTCTTAACATAGGAAACACTGCAACCTTTGTTAACAAAATTAGGGAAGAAGTATTAGATATAACGATATGTTCAGAAAATCTTATTGATGAGATTCATGAGTGGAGGGTTTCGGATGAACACTCCTATTCAGACCACCGTTATATAAGGTTTAAAATTACACGGCCACCGCCAAACCCCATAAGTTTCCGTAATAAGGCTAAGACCGACTGGACTAAATTCGGAAATCTACTTAGAAATCGATTGGGTCAGCCTACACGCGATTATTTATGTGCAGAAGACATTGATATCAATGTTAAGAAGATTACCGAGGCTCTTGTAAAATCATTCGAATATGGTTGCCCACTTCGAGAAAGGAAATCTGCCTTTGAGAAACCCTGGATGACAGGACAAATTCGCTCGATTGGCAAAGATGTCCGCAGACTTTACAATAGAGCTCGATGTAAAAAACAATCAGTATATTGGGACGACTGCCACAGAAGACTCAAAGAATACAATAAAATCGTTAGATCGGCGAAACGTAACTCCTGGAGGCTTTTCAGCATGTCTAAAATGAAAAAGTTCCTCTCAAAAACTCATGTCCAAACCGAAACACTGGTGGATGAAACGGGTAAAAGGATGGAAACTATAGAGGATACCGTAAGGCTCTTGATGAAAACTCATTTTCCGACTGGTAATGCTGGACCAACAGAGGAACAGTTACAGAATGAAAATGTATTGCATTAAGTACCTATTACGGATATAACAGATGGTATGGTTAAAGATGCGATAAAAAGTTTCTCTCCCTTTAAGGCTGCGGGACCGGATGGAATATTTCCAGCACTTCTGCAGAATGAGGTGGATCTGGTACCAACTCATCTGGCTTAAGTGTTCACTGCATGCCTAACCCATTCGTATACCCCAAAAAACTGGCAGGAATCAAGGTTGGTCTTCATACCAAAGCCTGGCAAGGCGAGTTATACGACCCCAAAGCCTTATCGACCCATTAGCCTTACTTCTTTCCTGTTAAAAACAATGGAGCGAATAATTGATAACATGGTCAAAGGTAAAATAGCGGATGACAGGCTAAAATTCAAACAACACGTCTATGTCAAAGGAAGATCAGTGGAGAAGAATCCTTCAGTAAAGAAAAGTATACACTTGATGTTTGCATAGACATTGAGGGCGCATTTAACAATGTACAGACCAATACACTTATCCAGTCCTTAGACGAGTTTCAGGTTGACCGGGCGCTGAAAAACTGGATCAACAATATGCTAAGGAATAGGTGGATTATTTGTGGGTCATATGACGTAAAAATTAGAGACAAGGTAAATCGTGGTATACCTCAGGGGGGCATTTTATCGCCTCTTCTATGGGTTACGACGATACACAGTCTCCTAAAAGCCCTCACCAATGAAGGACTTAAACCAGTCTGTTATGCAGACGGCGTTGTAATACTTCTAAGGAGCTTTCATCCAAATTATGCAGAAGAGCTGAAGAGGCACTTAACATAGCATATAACTGGGCACAACCAAGGGGATTAAATGTTAACCCAGACAAAACAGAAATATGTCTATTTACAAGGAAAACGAAGATCCCACGTTTTACCCCGCCTCGATTCCTGAATAAGACAATTGCTATAACTAAAAAGGTAAAATACTTGGGAGTAATCTTGGATCAGAAACTGTACTGGAAAGATCATCTTGAAGAAAGAGTTACAAAGGCACACAGATGTTGGTCGTTGTGCAGAAGAGTTATAGGTTTAAAATGGGGACTACGTCCAAATATGACTCACTGGCTTTACATGAGCGTGATTAGACCAATAATCACCTACGCCTCTGTAGTGTGGTGGACATCAATGGACAAGAAGTGCAACGTAATACCTTTGCAAAAAATTCAACGTACGTGCTGTCTAGGCATAAGCGGGCCATTTAGAACTGCACCAACAAAAGCGTTGGAGACTATACTGCACATCCAACCAATAGACATCCGTATAAAGTATGAGGCAGCCCTCGCAGCAAGACGTCTACAAGTGATGGGTGAATGGATAAATCGAGACCACAAGTCGTACCATCAGAAGATTTTAGAATATCTAGTTGGTCACATTCAAACGCCAGAAATCTCGGACCGCATTCCTGAAGTGCGGCTTACAGCTACCTGTGATACGTTTGTGCCAGACAGACGCTCCTGGGAAAATGGAACTTTGGCCCATGTGCCAGTGGGAACCAGCTGCTACACGGATGGGTCCAAGCGAGGAGGAAGGACGGGTCTGGGACTTTTTATTGATGAACCAGAAGTCGAACTTCACTTCCGCCTCCCTGACCATAACACGGTATTTCAAGCAGAAGTTCGAGCAATCACGGAGTGTGTGAACTGGCTCAGTAACACGACAAAGCCTAAATATGCCAACATCTTCACAGATAGCCAAATGGCGATTAAAGCAATAACATCGGAAAGGGTCGAACCCAGAACTGTGTTGGACTGTAAAAGAACGATAAATGATTACTCAATTGCGTATTTGCTGGGTACCAGGACACAACGGAGTGATTGGAAATGAAGGGGCAAACAACTTGGCTTCAAAGGGCAGAGAACTTCGAGTAATAAACTTGGAAAGTTGGAAACCTTTCGAAGCCACGAAAAATGAGTTGAAGCACTGGGCAGTGATGGCTCATAAAACTGTGTGGAATAGCGCAACAGTAGGAGCAACTGCAAAGATACTGTGGGGTGACCCAAATGAAAAGAAAACAAGAAGTCTGAAACTAAACAAGAACTAGCAGGAAACGACGAATGCAGGGCATGCAGAGAAAACATCGAAACGATGGAACATTTTCTGTGTCGCCCGGCTTTCACACATGCAAATCCCAACATTTCGGATCCGACAGTCAGAGAATATGACTGGAAGATACTGAGAAAATTCGTGTCTAGTACCGATTTTCTGTAACTCGTGAGGTATAAAAAGATCATAAATAAGGAGCGCACAATATTGGTCAACTTGGCTTTAACTACACTTAAATTAGGAAGTGTACTTAAAGCCAATGGGAATACCCAGGTATTTCACCTCACTCCTGTACCGGATGATATCACCGCCAGAACGAATAAGTGGAGGACGCCCCGCAGACAATTTGCATTTGAGTAACATTGGATGGACTTCTCCACCGACCCTCGACGCCAACACGTGGACTCCACTCACCGACCGTGTGCATGGCGCACCTTTTTTCTCCAGCTCAGCATTCGATCAAGATGAGGAGGTCATCAGGAAGTCTAATATTAGGGGAACACTTTTTGGGGCTATATCGAAACATGGGCCGATATGACCCATTTTTGTTAAGGACGATTTAGTGTAATATAAAGTATAAATGCTTAAATTGTACCCAGCTCGATTGAAAAATGTGTTTCTATGGCGTGAAGAAGACAATTCAGGAGAGACCTTCGTATGGGTGCTATATCAAATCGCAGACCTTTGTTAGTGTGAAAGGTTCTGGGTATAAATAAACTGACAGTACACATTTTTAGATCGATCAGATAACATTGTCTCTGTCTATGGTGTTAATAAGTCAATTCGGATAGATATACGAGGGCTATATCTAAAAATCGACCGATATTGCCCATTTTAAATCTAATCTGATCTATAGTTATAAGAAGTATCTGTACCAAATTATAGTCTTCTAGTTTTATTATTTTAGATTGTAGTGTGATTTAAACTGACAGACAGATGGACATACGTGAAGATAACTCAATATTTTTTAAATTAAAAAATGTCATATATTTTGTATAGTATATCCACAATAATGGTTTAATGTATATACAAGAAAATGACTCCAAAATGTCTCAGAAACCACAAGAGATAGCGACCTGGGGATTGGACAGATCGATAAATCAAAAAAATTTTCAAGGAATTTTCAATTTTGTGATATACGTGAAGGACTTCGGAACGACGATATGGAGACAAAATTTGAATTTGAATTATCTGTCATGTAAATAGAAATTATAACAAGTGGATCGCAGGCCAAAAACAACATCAATGCATCCGAAGATCTAATTTACCACCAGTAAAACGTAATGCTGTCAAGGTCATTTTCTTTTTCACTTGACTATTCAAATACATAGCTTCACTTAGAAGGAAACCCTTTGATCTTCAGCTCATCTCCACGGTGAGAAAACTCAACAATAACATCAATAATAGATCAACTCCTCACAGGGATTCATTTGTGTAGAAAAACATCTACCAACAACAAACAACAACTTGAATATTCAGGGGGAAAAGAACTACGGCGGCAGGCGGTGGACTTTGTTCTTATTTGAAAGTAATTCATAAATGTAAATTTCAATTATCTTTAATATAAATAGAATTTATAACAAGTGGATGGCAGGCCAAAAACAACATCAATGCATCCGAAGACCTGATTTACCACCAGTGAAACGTAATAAAAGAAAGCGAGATGAAGTGGCAATAGCGATGAGAGAACGGATCATTACAAATAACCTCAATACATGGGAGATTACACGCTCAGAACTCAACAATATAAAAGAAGAGATAATCGGTTACACAAACAACCAAAACAAAAAAACCGTGGATCTCAGACAGTACATGGAATCTCATCAAGGAAAGGAATAAATTGAAACAACAACTACTTATTATCCCCGAACGCAAAGATCGATATAAAAACCTGGCATCCTCCCGATAGACAAACGAAGGTACTACGAAACACTCGCCACAGAAGCTGAGAATTCTGTCGAAGCAAACAACATGAGAGAACTACACAAAATAATTGTGTAAACTAATTTCTACGAATTATTTGCCGTGTCTTTTGGCCTAACACAATTACCAACACAGATCTGTGGAGAATAACTAAAGAGGACCCCATCACAATCCAGATACGAAGAAGAAAGTGGAAATGGGTGGCAGATCCTCTTCCACCTCCGTAAACCCTCCCATAGCATTACTAGAGCTGCACTGGACCGACGTGGAAGACTAAAAAATACTTTGCGCCAACAATCATGGCCGAAATAGGAAAAATTTGTTTAATTAGTGGGGAAAGATTAAAACTAGTTGTTACACGATAGGAATGTATGGAATACCCTTTTACAAGCCCTATTTTCCCAAGAGGGAAGGGTTTCAAGGTCGTTTTCGTGTTCATTTGACTATTCAAATACCTTCCTTCACTTAGAACGAAACCCTTTGATCCACAGCTCATCTCCACAGTGAAAAAACTCAAAAATAATATCAATAATAGATCAACCCCTCACTGGGATTCATCAAAATTATTTTTTAAGTTTTATAGATAGATTGTTTTGTGTTTCACGCCATATTAAACTACTTTAGAAGGACATCTACGTTTTTGGGGCCTTAAGAAGAGATGTTGAGTTTTATGGATTTTTCTGTTGTGGTGGCTATTTTTTGTACTATAAAATAGTATTATAAAGATACTATAAATATGAAGAAAGGACAGAAATGTTACTAGTTTGAAGTAAATCTAAAGTTAAAAAAGATAGACAAAAACTCGGACATGTTGAACTAAACACTGTATTTGACAATATACAAAATACTTTACAACAGAAATCAAAAGAACAGAGTATGCCATCAAACATAAAGCGACCCCTGAAGCTTGTTGGGATGATGGAGTTGAAATACAGTATAGACTTCAACCAGCAGCACAATACAAATTTAATACCAATAATAACGATGTAAACGCTTTAAACTTAATAGAATCAATCAAAAATTTTAAAAAGGCAGTAAAATTCGCCAAGAAGATAGCTTTAAAACAAAAATGTATAACCTCAATAAAACACCAAACTCAAACATGCTATTCAGAAATGTGTGAGGCTGTAAAAATTCCTTATTCTCAAAACTCGGGAGAAAGTGGTCTATAGACCTAGTAACTCCTCTCTTCAACGTGATATTGTAAAAACGCCCTCGGTTAATTAACAAAATTTTCAAGAATATTCAAATATTTTAAGGAAAAATACCAAGCCATCAACTGCAGGTATAGATGGAGTCACATATGAAATGGTAAATAAACTATCAAATAAATCTAAGAACAATTTATTAGCAGCAATGAATACTGCATGGAAAGACGGTTCGATTAAAAATTATTGGCGAAAAATCAAAATGTTCCCATTCCACAAAAAAGGAAACTAGTTGGATTTTTACACTAGCTTTAGGCCAATTGCCCTCATCCCCGTTTTTCTAAAAATCATCAATCTTATTATCAGAGAGCGTACACGCTGAAAAAAAATCGCTTCTGTAGTATATTGTCCCAAACATATTCGGCTTGAAACATATATATGTTTAGGGTACACTCTAAATATATAATATTTGGTACACACAAATATTAAATATTTGGGAAGGTGTTGGTCTAAACAATTCTTTGTTTCCATCCTAACAGGTTTTAATTTGGGTATATTACTTCCGAAACAAAGATTTATTTGCTTTTAAGTTTTCATAAAATACACCGATACCTTAATAACGTTAAGTTTCACAGGATTCAAAATTAATTTTTTATTTTTAATGTTTATAAAAATATTTTATAATTGAAATCGTATAATCTCAAAACAATAATTTATAATAAAATAATTTACTCGAAGGACTTACAGCTAATGATGAATTGGGATATTTAGAAATTTAAAATTAATGCTTTTAAACAGAAGACAATCTTGCATATGCCATATTTAGTTGCGAGGTACATTTCGAAATCAAGGAAAAATTAAAACTGAAGTTCGAAAAGACAGCAAAGTTTTGAAAATCTTTTTTAAATAAAATATATTTGGAGAAATTCCTGAACAATACTTTTATTTGTATTTAAACAAATATTTTATTTGAGAAAATTAGACTGCAAATATATTTTGTTGTAATATATTAATATATGCGTTCCAAATAAATTTTATTGATTTTCAAATAAAATTTGTTTGCTGAAAAATATATAATATTTAAAAAATTGTGTTCCAAATATATTTTCTTTCTATTCAAACATATCAAAAAAGGCGATTTTGCCCCGTGTATTAGTGCCACTCACTAACTTTTCCACGGGTCGAACCACAGAAACCCGTCGTTTCGTGGCATCCCCCTTTAAAAAATATTTTTTCTTTCAAAAAATATAAGAATATGCAATTCTGTCTACACGGGGCAAAATCGCCTTTTTTGATATATTTAAATCGAAAGAAAATATATTTGGAACACAAATTTTGAAATATTATATATTTCTGAGCAAATAAATTTTATTTGAAAATCAATAAAATATATTTGGAACTCGTACATTAATATGTTACAACAAACAATATTTGAAAACAATATTTGCAAACTAATTTCTTAAATAATATATGTTTTGAACACAAATAAAATTATTGTTTAGGAATTCTTCCAAATATATTTCATTTAAAAAAGATTTTCGAAACCTTTGTTGAATTTTACGAAGTTAAGTTTTATTTTTTTTTTTGGTTTCGAATTAAACCTCCCATGATACCAAATGCAGCATTAACTTCCGTAATAAAAGAAAGCGAGATGAAGTGGCAATAGCGATGAGAGAACGGATCATTACAAATAACCTCAATACATGGGAGATTACACGCTCAGAACTCAACAATATAAAAGAAGAGATAATCGGTTACACAAACAACCAAAACAAAAAAACCGTGGATCTCAGACAGTACATGGAATCTCATCAAGGAAAGGAATAAATTGAAACAACAACTACTTATTATCCCCGAACGCAAAGATCGATATAAAAACCTGGCATCCTCCCGATAGACAAACGAAGGTACTACGAAACACTCGCCACAGAAGCTGAGAATTCTGTCGAAGCAAACAACATGAGAGAACTACACAAAATAATTGTGTAAACTAATTTCTACGAATTATTTGCCGTGTCTTTTGGCCTAACACAATTACCAACACAGATCTGTGGAGAATAACTAAAGAGGACCCCATCACAATCCAGATACGAAGAAGAAAGTGGAAATGGGTGGCAGATCCTCTTCCACCTCCGTAAACCCTCCCATAGCATTACTAGAGCTGCACTGGACCGACGTGGAAGACTAAAAAATACTTTGCGCCAACAATCATGGCCGAAATAGGAAAAATTTGTTTAATAAGTGGGGAAAGATTAAAACTAGTTGTTACACGATAGAAATGTATGGAATACCCTTTTACAAGCCCTATTTTCCCAAGAGGGAAGGGTTTCAAGGTCGTTTTCGTGTTCATTTGACTATTCAAATACCTTCCTTCACTTAGAACGAAACCCTTTGATCTACAGCTCATCTCCACAGTGAAAAAACTCAAAAATAATATCAATAATAGATCAACCCCTCACTGGGATTCATCAAAATTATTTTTTAAGTTTTATAGATAGATTGTTTTGTGTTTCACGCCATATTAAACTACTTTAGAAGGACATCTACGTTTTTGGGGCCTTAAGAAGAGATGTTGAGTTTTATGGATTTTTCTGTTGTGGTGGCTATTTTTTGTACTATAAAATAGTATTATAAAGATACTATAAATATGAAGAAAGGACAGAAATGTTACTAGTTTGAAGTAAATCTAAAGTTAAAAAAGATAGACAAAAACTCGGAAATGTTGAACTAAACACTGTATTTGACAATATACAAAATACTTTACAACAGAAATCAAAAGAACAGAGTATGCCATCAAACATAAAGCGACCCCTGAAGCTTGTTGGGATGATGGAGTTGAAATACAGTATAGACTTCAACCAGCAGCACAATACAAATTTAATACCAATAATAACGATGTAAACGCTTTAAACTTAATAGAATCAATCAAAAATTTTAAAAAGGCAGTAAAATTCGCCAAGAAGAAAGCTTTAAAACAAAAATGTATAACCTCAATAAAACACCAAACTCAAACATGCTATTCAGAAATGTGTGAGGCTGTAAAAATTCCTTATTCTCAAAACTCGGGAGAAAGTGGTCTATAGACCTAGTAACTCCTCTCTTCAACGTGATATTGTAAAAACGCCCTCGGTTAATTAACAAAATTTTCAAGAATATTCAAATATTTTAAGGAAAAATACCAAGCCATCAACTGCAGGTATAGATGGAGTCACATATGAAATGGTAAATAAACTATCAAATAAATCTAAGAACAATTTATTAGCAGCAATGAACACTGCATGGAAAGACGGTTCGATTAAAAATTATTGGCGAAAAATCAAAATGTTCCCATTCCACAAAAAAGGAAACTAGTTGGATTTTTACACTAGCTTTAGGCCAATTGCCCTCATCCCCGTTTTTCTAAAAATCATCAATCTTATTATCAGAGAGCGTATTAGTGCCACTCACTAACTTTTCCACGGGTCGAACCACAGAAACCCATCGTTTCGTGGCATCCCCCTTTAAACAATATTTTTTCTTTCAAAAAATATAAGAATATGCAATTCTGTCTACACGGGGCAAAATCGCCTTTTTTGATATATTTAAATCGAAAGAAAATATATTTGGAACACAAATTTTGAAATATTATATATTTCTGAGCAAATAAATTTTATTTGAAAATCAATAAAATATATTTGGAACTCGTACATTAATATGTTACAACAAACAATATTTGAAAACAATATTTGCAAACTAATTTCTTAAATAATATATGTTTTGAACACAAATAAAATTATTGTTTAGGAATTCTTCCAAATATATTTCATTTAAAAAAGATTTTCGAAACCTTTGTTGAATTTTACGATGTTAAGTTTTAATTTTTTTTTTGGTTTCGAATTAAACCTCCCATGATACCAAATGCAGCATTAACTTCCGTTTTGAAACAATCCTTTAAAAACTCTGGGTATTACACGCCATCATTAATTGTCAATCTTCCAAGTAATATATTTCGATCCAAGATTATACGATTTCAATTATTATTATTTGTGACTTTTACAACATGAACAATTTCCAAAAAAATAACTGAATTACTGAAAAATTAAACACAATTTAGGTATTTTCTGAATACTTAAATGCAAATAAATATTTGTATCGGAAAAAATAGTCCAAAATAAACACATATTGGGACATAAACAAAGGTTTGTTTAGAACAACATCTTCCCAAAAATATAAATTTTTGTGTGTACCAAATACTATATGTTTAGTGTGTACCCTAAACATATATATGTTTCAAGCCGAATATGTTTGGGACAATATACTACAGAAGCGATTTTTTTTCAGCGTGTACAAATGTATTTTTCAACAATATTTTTCTTCAACTACTCACGAACGAAACTAAAAAATCCTTATTATTATTATTATTTTACCCATAATTTGAATTTAACGTAGCCCAAAGAACTATTCCTATGAAAAAATTTTTGCGAATTTTTTTTAGTTGGACTATAACCTTTATAATGATACCAAATGAAAATAATTCGAAGGAAGCCAGTTTTCTGATTTTTGTCCATGAAACGGAGCAGTGTGCGTCTAGGTCACTGTACCAAATAATCACCGTTTTCCGAGAGTCACACATTCCGGAGAGTCACACATTCCGCTTCATGTTAATTGGCTAAACTCGCAAATTCTCCTGTCGAGATCACTTGTTGTTTGAGACTATCATCACTAACGAGTGACTTGTTGCTATTATGACGTACCACAAAGTAAATATCAAAAACTTAACGAAAATAGGGAACATCTGTTTACGAAATTTTGGTATTTTACCTTTCAGCTTTTCCAAGTTCTTATCACATAAGTGTGGCTCTGCATACGTGAACAGAGCTATACAGTCATTCCCTGATGAAAATAAAATTGTTCCTCAGAGCACTTATGCATACAGGAAAAATTTGCCTGTATCCATGTGTGTAAATGACTTATTATTCACTATAAACCGCCATAAAAAATGGAAAAAAGTAATTATATTCACTCTCGACATCAACAAGGCCTATGAGCAACTTTATTATGGGAAATGAGTCTCTGAAAATCTGTAATAGCTTACCACATGCAGTTGCCTAAGTCCCACTCTCTTTGCCATATGCTCGTATTCCTTAGGGAAACATGGCATTGCGAATCAAAGTACATACTCGTATATCTAATAATGTGCGGATTTTCAAACAGCAAAAGTAACAAAAAGTCAATCGACTCTGCAAAATGCTTTCCAATTTAAATCTTCAATATAATCCCAAAAAATGCTGTTGTGTATGTGACTAAGGCAGCTAGGAAAATACTCGAAATTACTATACAAGGAACACCAATAACCAAAATTAATTTCTTGGGATCACAGTGAAGAAGTGATATTATCATGCAACACAACGCTTAATGCACTTAAAATGGTAAATAATTCCAAGTACGGTCTATATCCCAAGATAGCCATAAATCTATCTAAATCTTGGACTGACTCCATCAACTCCCGTCCTCATTATCTATTCTACATTTAATTTTATCATTATTTATTGTATATATTTAAATTTTTCGACTGTCCAACATTTTTTGTTTCTGTGTTCATTTGTCGCTGTAGTCATAGGTAATACCCCCATCACCGTCAATATTTGGTGAACGTTTGATAAGACTGCCTACTCTTAAGAGCGTACGTATTATGCTGTACACCACAATGGTGCTGAAAGTTATAAATGGTGATGTGCCCTCTAGTTTTATTCTTTCTAGGATTAGATTCAATGTACCATATAGACCTTCCAGATATTACCAATTATTACATATTAGTTTTCAACGTACAAATTATGCCTCGGCAGAGCCCATTCATAGAATGTGCATGGATTTTATTTATATTTTAATCTCTTTCTTAAATGTGTAAGTACACACGCTGAAAAAAATCGCCTCTGTAGTATATTGTCCCAAACATATTATGCTTGAAACATATATATTTTTAGAGTGCACTCCAAATATACAATATTTGACACATACAAATATTATATGTTTGGGAGGATGTTGTTCTGAACAAAACTACGTTTACATCCTAATATTTTTTATTTGGAAATGTTATTTCCCAAACAAAGATCTATTTGCGTGAATATATATCTATTCTTTAATTATTTTAAGTTGTCAGCAATTGAAAGGTAATTTTTAGAAAGTTTTAATGTTAGTAAAATTTCTTTATAATTCAAAATAATGACTTGGAATAGTTAGAAAAAAAAAATAAATAGTTTCAAATAGAAGTTAATGCTAAGTATTCCATTTTTAATAGAAATGCATAATTCGAAAACAAAGAAAAAATTAAAACTAAAATTCGAAAAATTCAGCAAAGTTTTGAAAATCTTTTTTTAATAAAATATATTTGGAAATATTCATAAACAATAATTTAATTTGTATTTAAACACATACTTTATTTGAGAAAATTAGTTCGCAAATATATTTTATTCTAATATATTAACTTATGGGTTCTAAATACATATTATTGATTTTTAAATAAAATTTATTTGCTTGAAAATATATAATATTTAAAAATTTGTATTGCAAGTATATTTTCTTTCGATTCAAACATATCAAAAAAGGCGATTTTGCCCCGTGCATTAATTTTATTTGTTTAGAATTTCACTACACATCTATATATAGAAAACCAGTAAGGAACGGCAGAAAGTCGGGCGGGGCCGACTATATAATACCCTACACCTCTCTAACAATGAGATAAGGGTCATTGCGATAATAAGTTGGAATAATTGGTAAATGGGTAGGAACATATTATAAAATTCTGAACCGATAATCGCTAAATTAAGCAATATTCGTTCTTAAATTGAGAAACTTCTTTCTGGAAAATTTTAATGATCGGAAGTAAAGTAGAGATTCTATAGCGCTTTGATACCAAATCAGGAGGAACATATATATGGAGGTTATATATAAATCTGAACCGATTTTCCCTGAATACTCATTCATGTAAAAGGACCTCTTTCTGTCGAATTTCGCACTGATCGGATATAAAATACAGTTTCTACAGCGCTTACATGTCAAATCGATGGTAAAATATGTATTGGGGCTATATCTAAATTTGAACCAATTTTCTCCTAATTTGGCAGTATTCCTTCGAGTAATAAGAAACCTCTTTCTGCCCAATTTCGCACTGATCGGATATAAAATACAGTTTCTACAGCGCTTAAATGACAAATCGGGGGTGTATATGCGGGGGCTATATCTAAATCTGAAACGATTTTCATCGAATTTGGCAGTATATTCCTTCATGTATACAGAAACCTCTTTTTTCCGAATTTCGCACTGATCGGGTATAAAATAACATTTTTACAGCGCTTACATGTCAAATCGGGGGTTACGTATATTTGGGGCTATATCTAAATCTGAACCGACTTCTACCAAATTTAAAAGTGTTCATTCATATAATAGAAAACCTCTTTTTGCCGAATTTCATACTGATCTTATATAAAATACAGTTTTTACCACGCTTACATGTCAAATCGGGGGTAACATATAGCACCTGTTCCACAAAAGGGTAACAACTCAACAACAAATTTTTAAATTTAGCTTTTTTGCAAGAAAACAACGTACAATGGCAATTTCAACCCACTGCAAAAAATGTCCGTTGATTTTTCTTCTTTTTCATAATAAAAACCCGTTATGACTCTCTCTGTGTTTTCAGAATAACGTCTTTATATTCATCTAAAGAGTTACATTTTGAATTGTCTCCAAGTGTTTAATCAAATGGGACCGTTGATTTATCATCTAAAGAGTAATATTTTTAGTTGTGCCCTTTTCAACTTATAATCCGAGTAAGATTTTTCAGTTAAAAAGTTACAACTCAAAATAATACCACTATTTATATACAAAATTTTTTTCTCGAAAAGAGTAACAACTCAAAAAAATTGTTATTTTTCTAAAATCAATAAAAAAACAAAAAGGAAAATAGCGTTATTATTTTTTTCTATGATATTTTATTGCAACGACATATTCTTTTTTGTAATATACCATTAATATTAATGGAAACAGTTTTTGGCCTCTACTGAAATTTTTTAAATTTTGAGTTGTTACCCTTTTGTGGAAATGGTGCGATATATATGGGGGCTATATCTAAATCTGAACCGATTTTCTCCGAATTTGGCAGTATTCCTTCATGTAATAAGAAACCTCTTTCTGCCGAATTTTGCACTGATCGGATATAAAATACAGTTTCTACAGCGCTTATATGTCAAATCGGGGGTTACATATATATGGGGGCTATATCTAAATCTGAACCGATTTTCTCCGAAATTCCTTCGTGTAATAAGTAACCTCTTTTTGCCGAAATTCGAACTGATCGGGTATAAAATAACATTTTTACAGCGCTTCCATGTCAAATCGGGGGTAACGTATATATGGGGGCTATATCTAAATCTGAACCGATTTCTTCCAAATTTAGCAGTGTTCATTCATATAATAAGAAACCTCTTTCTGCCGAATTTCATACTGATCGGATATAAAATAAATTTTTTACAGCGCTTCATTTCAAATCGGGGCTAACATATGTATGGGGGCTATATCTAGATCTGAACCGATTTTAATCAAATTTAATAGGGATCGTCCTTGGGCCAAAAAAAGATATGTATAAAGTTTCGTCGAGATCGGACCATAATTGCGACCTGTACTTTGATTACAAGAATACATGCACAGACAGACAGACGGACATAGCTAAATAAACTCAGAAAGTGATTCTAAGTCGATCGGTATAATAAACGATGGGCCTATTTCATCTCCTTTTGGGTGTTACAAACAAATGCACAAAGTTAGAATACTCTGTAACACAGTGTGGTGTAGGGTATAAACATTTTTACATGTACCGGTTGTTGACAATTTTCTGTACGCAATCCCTATGGATGTGCCCCCCTCGGTCAAAAGGGGTGGGTAAGAGTGGGTGTGGGACCGTTTGTAAAAAAATACGTTTGGAAATTTATCTAGATTAGATATATCAAGAGCTTCCAGGGAATTTCTGACATTCTCCGCTGCAATTCTTGTTCTCCAAATCTTCACATTACTAATCCACACTTCAAAAGAACTGTCAGGCAAAATTTATGAACTCAAATAATTGTTTACAACTTTTTTCATTTATTATTGTCATTTAATATGGAAAACAAGTAAGAAAGTTTCAGTCGGGTAAACCGACTAAGGTATACCCTCACTTTGTGAGTAATGTAATATTGAATATTACTCGAATTATTCTGTCAATTTGTGTGGGAGCTACCAGAAGGGGTTTATCAAATACACCTTTTTTTTGCTGAACATTAGATACTTTAAATTCATTGCACTGTGCCGACTTATAAGCATTTATGTGCACTGGTATAAACGTTATGAGACATTAAATTGTGGTATGATTTGGGCATTTTGTGTGGGAGGTACAAAGAGGGGCGTGGCAATAACTGTAGGCAATATAAAAGCATAATACTGTACAAAATTTCAAGTATTTTTATACACTGTTATTAATGTTATAAGCTGTTAACATTTGGTGCAAAATGGTGCATTTGTGTGGGAGGTACCAAAAGGGACGTGGCGACTTCGCCCATTTTTCTCGAGTTGATAACGACTAATAAGCTAATACTATGTGTGGAATTTCAAAAGATTCGAATAAGTAGTATAGCAGTTATTAAAGAATCAATATTTCACAACATTTTAACCCTTTGTGGGGGAGGTACTAGAAGGAGTGGACCAATATAGCACATCTTCGAACTTAGCCGGAGATAGAAAAAAATATTACCACATACCAAATTTGAGGTCAATCGGTTAGTCCTTTCGAGAGTTATCGTGCGCACCAGCCAGCAGACACACAGACAGACAGACAGACGGACGGACATTGCTCATTCGACTTAAAATGACCCAAAACGGATTTCCTCCGAACATACTTGGGGTCTTAGGTCACTCCTTCGACGTGTTACACTTTTTTCCGTAGCAAATGATATATACCCTCGTCACACTAAAGTGAGGGTATAAACACATTGGAAATTTGACAGAATTCCACGGTGTTTCTGCCCATAGGTGCGCTCTATGGGCAGAGGGAATCATTGGTCCATATATCTTCAAAAATTAAGGCGGCCATAATGTTACAGTCAATAGGGGACCCCATTGGAGCCATGATTAATGACTTTTTTCTTGCCTGAATTGAAGGATGTTGATGGGACGGCCTTTGGTTGCAACAAGGCGGCGCTATATGGCATACAGTCAACGGAACAATCAATTTATTGAAGGAACCTTTTGGTGAGCGCATATCTCGTGTCTGGGCCTCCAAGATCGTGCGATGTAACACCACTGGACTATTTTTTGTGGGGATATGTGAAGTTGCTTGTCTACGCATATAAGCGATTGACGGATTGGAGGAGAATATTCGGCGCGTTATTGCTGGCATACAGCCCCAAATGCTGCAATAAGTGGAGGGAACACATTTTAACCATTATCTGTGTTCCGTCCAATGAGCGGGCAGATTATTTTGCGAATCACGCGGCAAATGTTGGTAGCATCAATTCCTCCAGTCTATGAGTGACTTACCAAATCTCTAAAAAAACCCGCCATCCACAATCTAGAAGAAATATGTAATTTCATTCAGTGTTGCGATTTTAAACTATAACTCTACACTCATTGAACAAGAATAAAATAAATCAGAAAACAACAGGTCTAAATAACCGTATAAGTTACTATACGGTTACTTTGAATTCCCAAATACTAAACTTTCAGTGAAAAATAGTTACAATACAAGAAAGTCACTCACAATACTAATAAATGTGACTGTATTTAATAATGTAGTAATAACAAATAATGTTCTGGTATATGAGTACTCGGATATTCGACCGACACTGCTTTGACGCGGACGCACATATCCAGAAAAAAATCTATTCATACAAGTCACACATTTTTAAAAGTAGAAAAAAGTAGTTCCAATATGTGCCACAACTATTATTAACATCGTTGATTAAAACCAAAAAAATAAACAAGGAGACGGCGATAAGTTCGGCCAACCTGAATCTACACGGAGGAAAAAAACGGCCTCTGTAACATATTGCCCCAAACATATTTTGCAGGCAACATATATATGTTTGGAGCAGCTCCCAAACATATTATGTTTGGGGTAGCGGTAATGTTCCCAAACATTTATATGATTGTATGTAATCATATATATGCTTATGTCCAAACATTTATATGATTGTGTGTAATCATATATATGCTTATGTCCAAACATTTATATGATTGTATGTAATCATATATATGATTGCATTTAATCATGTATATGAGTGTATATTGTTGTTTTTTATCAAAAGTCTGAACCCTTTGTGACGCACCTATAATATATTTATAAAATTCTAGTCTAATGTTCCATTAATTATCCATTATTCGGACTGCGGACTATACCACTTTTCTTTCAACTTGGTTGGTAGCTCCGTTGATCCACCCCATTGACTGAAAAACGTCAACACCTTATACCACCTGCTATATAGAGTCAACGAGAATTATATGCACAGCGTGTATTTTAATTTACTTTCATGTTACACCCGAAACAAGGAAGTATAAGCATAGCCATATATTCATTCTGACTGGCTGTGGCTGTCAATGGTTGTATGTGGGTGCGTGCGTGTGTTCGCTGTGATGGCTTAGCACAGTGGTGATGGTGGATGCTCTATGAGTCACATAATTGGGCTCTCAGAGAGTAATACTCTCTAAAAATCTAAAAAATATGCTCTAATATATTATTTTGCGAAAAATATGTTAGGACACAATCATATCGTTTTATAATATGCTAGAATTTTGCCCCGAACATATTATGATTGTGTGCAAACATAATATGTTTACCCACAAACATATATATGATTGTGCCCGTCCCAAACATATTTATGATTGCATCCAAACATATTTTTAACATATTTTTTTCTCCGTGTAATATAACTACCACCATGGATCGCATTTGAATGGTTTTGGGTACAAATAAACTCATATAAACCCAAATTTCAGCCCCATCGTTGAAATTTGTGGTTTTATTGTGTTAAGACGTAAAGCTAGAGGAACCTATGTGTGGGGACTATATTAAAATATGGACCTATGGCGACCGTTGTTCGTGTGAAGGGTTTTGAGTATAAATATACCCAAAATACATATTTTTAGCCCGATTAGTTGAAATTTTTAGTATCTGTGGCGTTAAGGAATAAAATTGGGACAGAGGAGATGTATTTAGGTCTATATAAAAAAGGAAATACACCCATCCTGTGATGGAGGGTATACAAATCAAAATAAACTTTAAAAATAGATAAAAGTTTTCACTGTTGGTAATTTGGTACAATCGTGGTACCCTTGGTACAATTTCTTGGTCATTATGGTACAATTAGAAAAATGTACAATCCCATAACTGCTCTAAATTGTCAACAAAGAATTTTGTAATTGTCTTACTCTCAGTTCTCTCTCCCACGGAGAGTTTACATTCTTATTCTTTATAAGAATGTATTCTTTAAAATTAATTTTCATTTTATAATAGGTTCAACAATGCATGCCGTTGGTATCCATTCTGCCATGGCAATAAAACGCCAACGAAGGAGGCGTGATGAGCAAAAGCGAGCTAGGGAAAGGCGTTATAGTACACAAAGTTCGGAAAGTGGCGAAACGTTTCATTCTCCAAATGGGTCGGTACGACGCAAGTACCATCATGCTCACAACACCACTAAAGCAGGACCAGGAATGATCGATACCCAGGTAACATGTTCCTCTACATCTACCATAACATGTCGTCTATTTCGTTTTTCTTATTGTCCTGTAGGTGGTGACCAGTATTGGAATGCTACACATTGGGATTGTTTTTATCGTATTTGGAGTATTTTTATGTGGCGCTGGCATTATACCAGATGAAACAATGTCATGGAATGTTTTTAGTAAGTATGAAATTATAAAAAATTCCTAATAAACTGCATTGAGTCAAAATCAAACAGGAAAAAACACATAAAAACTGGAAGGTCTTCTATCAAGCATGCTTAGGGTACTCAAAGGCCTTCCAAAGACTTTACTACTTCCTTTCTATTTAACATAGCTTCCCGTTCCCCACAAGTATGCCACGAGAAGGGCTTCCTAGTAAAGGCATAACGAATGCCCGAAATAATCAGGCCTTCAAGAAGAACTAAAAAAAGGTCTGCTGATTATTTTTTGCATGTTTTAGGACCGTATAACGGAATACATCGACTTTTGTAGTTGAGTTTAAGCACAACAAATGAAACTCGCTTCAGGCTATTAAAAAGGAAGATTCTATGTTGGGATTTGCATAACGTTTCTTTTTTTGCTCTTTCATTTGATCTATTTGTTAAGTGATAATAAATCAGGCTTTTCGCAGGCCCTAAACTAAAAAAGTGAACTGAAAATCATTTTTTCTTTGATTTGGCTTCAAAGTCAAAGGCTATCGAAAAACAAAAAAAGTCACTTACTTGGACTAAGAGCGACATAGATGCTTCCAAAGCCAATGAGTTGGCTGAAAGGGCAACAAATTCGGCTGTGTTAACGGCTAATAAAGTCAAAAGAATCAGATCACCCGATGAGCCCCTGACTTCGAAAAAGGCAAGAGGCCCTAATGTCACCATCAATAGGACACTCACCAAGCCCTTCAATGAAGTGGCGAAGTAGAGTCTAGTGATGACTGTTGTAGACAGAAGTTGTGAGGCCATCCTCAAGGACAAATGGAGCAAAGTGCAATCTGCCATTATGGCTCATTACCTTGATGTCCGTAGAGAAATGCCGGGCAAACCACCAATCTGCACCGATGTAGGATGGCATCAGGGGAGAGTAAAGCTCTTATATTTCGGTGATGCCAGATCAGTAGACCTGTATAAGGCTGCTCTGAGTCGAGCGGGTGAGGTGTAGCCGGGCGCCCCGTTGGATGATGTCGAAAAAACAACATCCCTAATCACCCTAGAGCCTGGGTTACAGAAGAGCCCTCCAACTCGGCTGACATATTAGAGAACATAAAAGATTCCAATCCTGGTCTACCGACCCAAAATTAGCGAATTAGCAAGGTGGGTGAGGCGGATGGATAAAAGCGACAGGTCAATTTGATCCATAACACTGAATCCACCACCCATTCAACGTACAAGTGCAGCCCTGCAATATGGTTTCGAGTCTATAATCTTAAAGGTATACAAGCAGGATATAGCTCCCACTGCGGAAGTAGTCCACCGTGGTTTATACACGGTTTTCTGGAAGTGCGGACTTACTCACGCCCATTATTTCTGGTGACTTCAACTTTAATAGATCTGAAACGTTTGACGCATCTGGTAGGGATATGCTCCTCGATGACCCTTGTCGGGGTGGATGTCCACTGTCCATTACCAATGATAATAAGAATTCTACAGAATTACCTCCATCACGCTAAAACAGGTGCAGTAGACATCTTGCTGATACAGGAGCCATACGACGTTGGAGGAAGGCTGTGCGGTATCAGGACACACAACTTTAAACTGCTTGTGTCCAACTGTGAAGGCTCTCCAAGAACCTACATTATGGCCAGGAAAGATCTAAGAATCATTCTCCTGACAAATTTAAGTGGTTAAGTCCAAACAGGAATTAACAATTGCCACTGACAGCCTGTCAGGCAAAATTATTGGGTGGAATGTACTAAACGACCACTCATTCTCAGATGACCATTATATAGAGTTGAAACTCGCTGAAAGATATGCTTATATAAGAAGGAGCTTACGAAGCCGCAAAGACGCTCTTAGTATACCTTCTGTGGCGAAGCGGAAAAGGTCTCCGACGCCGCAAGGCTGCAGAACAAACTATCACCTTCATCCTGTACAGTAGATTATTTGCAGGATGAGGCAAAAAACAGCGTACAGCTCGACACACATTTCCCGGGGAACTTACCAACAGAACCCGAAGATCACCATGACCAACAAGAGTGCGAGTGGAATGCGAGCGTCGCTAGCTTGTTGACTGAGAGATACAGAATAAGCTGGGATATTGACAGCTTTGAGCCCTTCAAGTCACCTGGAGCAGACGGCATCACTCCAGCAGAAATGCCAAAGTAAATTATCCCCTGGCTGAAGAAAATGTATGTAGGCTGTATCAGGCTTTCCCAAACAAGACGAAATTGGTTTTCTTTACAAGGATGAATAATGTCCCACACGTGGACCCTCCTCTTCGGATAAATGTAACAGATATAGTCTTTTCTGAAAGTCCAAAATTGTTAGGAATAGTTGTAGATAGGAATATGTTAAAGTACTGGAACGTGTACGGAAGGACAACGTCGCCTTATATTCCTCCATTGGATATATAAGTACAAGGTGGCGCAAAAGTAAACTTTCGATGTTTTTTGGCTGTAATTTAAAAAAAAATGAAAAACTTTGATTCTTCTTGTGGATTATTTTTATTTGGTCTTTCAATTTTTTTTACATCAAGTCGAGAATATGATGTCATGTAAATGGCCGCCGCCACAGTTGATTGTCATTTGATCCCTTTTTATGGCATTTTCCATCACTTTGGCCAAAACTTCCGGCGATAGGTCCTCACATTCTTGACGGATATTGTCTTTAAGAGCTGCAAGAGTCTGAGGCTTGTTGACATAAACCCGCGACTTCAAAAAGCCCCACAAAAAGAAGTCTGGAGCGGTCAAATCAGGCGATCTTGCTGGCCAGTGCAAATCGCCAAAACGGGAGATTAGGCGCCCGGGAAATGCATCCTTCAGAATATCGGTTGTGGCACGTGCAGTGTGTGCCGTTGCACCGTCCTGTTGGAACCACATGTTTTCCAATCGCAATTCATCAAGTTGCGGCAAAAGGAACTCGTTGATCATTGCTCTGTAGCGCTCACCATTCACAGTAACCGTTTGGCCCGCGACGTCTTCGAAGAAAAAAGGTCCGATGACTCCTCCAGCGAAAACAGCACACCATACAGTGACTTTGAGCGGGTGTAATGGCTCTTCGTGGGTTACACGCGGATTTTCAGTGCCCCAGAAGCGTAAATTTTGCTTATTTACGTACCCGCTAAGATGGAAATGGACCTCATCACTCATGATTATTTTTGATGAAAAATCATCTTCCTCTTGGTGGTGATTAAGGATGGCTTGAGCGTATGTTAGACGCGATTGGCGGTCAGCAGCTAACAGCTGATGCACCGTCTGGACTTTGTACGGAAACATCTTCAAATCTTGTACCAAAATTCGCTGTAGAGACCGTCGACTGATACCCATTTGCGTGGCACGTCGTCTGGTCGATGTCGACGGCGCTTCCATGACATCCTCGGCTACAGCAGCAATATTCTCTGCAGAACGGCTACTCCGGGGTCTGCCACGCCTGGCAGCATCTCGTGTTGTGCCAGTCTCTTCGAGGCGAGCGGCTAAACGTCGCAGTGTTTCACCAGTGGGCGTTGGACGGCCAGGAAATCTGCGACGAAATTCACGTTGTGCCAAAGTCACCGACCGATTATTGGTCAAATAAATAGTCAGCAATATTCCGCGTTCTGGAGCAGTGTAGCGTAACATTGTTTATTAACGTGTATTTCGCATGTGTTTACTACACAAATGTCAAAACAGAACTGACATTAGGGGCCAATCGCAAAATGTATAGCATTTTCTGATAGGAGGATTACTTTTGCGCCACCTTGTATATAGCAGTACTTCGTCCAATACTGTTATACGGCATTGTGGTATGGCGGACGGCAACTGACAAACTAACCATTATAATACTATCAAAGGTTCCGAGAACTGGAAAAAAATAGCATTATGCCGACAATGTGCATTGCAGTTGATTTTTTAAATATAAAATACGAATGCGAATATTCCAATGTTGGTATTTGCGAATGCGAAAGCCTATATTCCAAAGTATGATTTTGCGAACGCGAATGTTCAAAATGAAGCGAAGTAAATTCCAAGGACACGTACAACAGTTGGTACCTTACACCTTATTCTGAGTTTACCCCCATACCATTTTCGGAATCGCTATTGTATACTTGAGAAAGCCAACCCCGCATTCCTGACATACAAGCAAAAAAATGCAGGAGTGTCGCCGAAGAAAAGGATAGTCGGTCAACTTAACAACCTGTTAAAAGGATGCGCTCTCCAGATTCTGCCAAAAGGACCAAAGAGGTCAAAGGTAACGCTGGTTCACAGTTCTGAGCAGACGTTGCTAAGGACAGCTTGGTACTGGGGCACTATGGGCGGTAATGGGAAAATATGGCTAAAATTCTGTAAAATCCAAGTTTTTGATGAAATTTTGAATGAAGGAAAATAACATACCCTTTTTCATATCGTGTTAAAAAATAAAGCCGCGTCTTCAAATAAAATTAATTAACACGGGTTTTGTATGTTTACCTACCTTGATGCCGAACATGGCAAAACGATTTCGACCCTAGCTATTTTGGTACTATTATATGGTGTTGAGTAAATCTCCTACATATATCAGGTCAAGTCACTTAAATTTTAAAATATGATGTAGCGTCCAAAGTGCGCCGAAGGTGCAGATGAATGTTTTACAGAATATTACAGAACACCTCAACGAAGACTCTCAAATCAATTTTGTAGTTACAACTGTTGACGTCTCGTAGGTATAAGGAACGTAATGTAAAAAAAATATTTTATGTAAAAAAGGACTTTAATTCCATGCAAGTTTTAACCACGAAAAGAAATTAAAATTTATAGCGCCTTAATTTCAAGCATGCCTTAAGTTCATGTGTGCATTGGTCCAATTACTTTCTCCTTTCTCGCCTCACAACATTAAAAATTGCATCAAAATTGTCTCTAAATATAGGTTAAAATATATGCATATTTGTGAACAGGTACATGATCACCTGCATATTAAGATATTTTGGATACAATATACTGGATATGTGCTCAACATATTCTAATAACCAACTTTCCAATATTACACGTGCCATAAAATTTGAATTTTGGCCGCATTATTCACTTGCCGCCAATGTGTGGCGGTCATCAACAGGTCAGAGGAAAACGGCAAAACATTTCCCTACCAACTTTGAAGAGGATTTGAATACTTCATCTGGGGATTTAGCCAGTGAGCCACGGAGATTTTAACTGAATCTAGAATCATTTCGAGCTCATCTTGAGATATAGTCAGGAACTGCACACATTCCAGACTTAGCTCCAAACGCACCAAAGCCTTGGTGTTGGTATCGTACTGCCTTACGGACACTGCCTTATTGGATGGTACACGGAGAGATAGAAGGTCTTGAGAAATAACTTTTGCAAAAGCTGCGGAGACGAAGAGGAGGAGGAATAAATAGAACACATTCTGTGTAAGTGCCCTTGGCTCTCATTTCATTGAGAAGTTAGCAGAATTGGCTGATGTTAAAATTCGCCAACTTTGGAGTTTTCTAAAGCAATCAAATTGGTTCAACGGGAGGGACTAGGAAAAATTTATGTTTTTTGTTACGTCCTTAAAGAGGCACAATGGACTATGGTGAACAATGGGCTACCAAAAGATAACAACCATACATTGTAGAATGGACGTTCTGGACGACAATTATGTAGCAAGGTATGGTTCAGCAAATTTGGGTACACTGTCAGCAAATGGACTCAATGAATCCTTATTGATTAATCTACAAAGACAAATGGGATTCCGAGCAGTAAAAAATTTACCTAATACCCTGAATTTGATCGTTAAATTTAAGCAGCAGCTAACCATCTTAGAGTACAATGATCTGAAGGTGCTGTTCACCAAGAATGCCATTCCCATAGAATTTAATTCTTTTTATCTTAATCTTCAATCCTGGCGAATTTAAAATCTCTCGATTGAATTAAACAGTCATAGATTTTATAATAACATTAAATTATGCTAGAATTTTATTGCAAAGCAATGTCATTCAATTGCCAAAAATGGCTGTGAATTACAAATAAAATGAATTTTTAACCACTGTCCTATAATTCGTCCGACAACTTCAAAATATTTCGTGAAAATGGCCTAAAATATTCTAACAAAAAAATGAGGTGACGGTATTAACCGCAAATAATATTTTATCAATGAATAGTGTGTATCAATATACGCAATTTTTCTATTTTATTTTTTTATGCCAAGGGATTGTTTTGAATAACAAAAGCCACATTTTATTATTTTGTGTACACTATATTTCTTCCAAATTATATTCAATATTTTTTATCAATGATTTAAACTGAGATATCAGTATAAACAACAATAGGCTATTAATAATGAAAAACGCCTAAACACTAATTTTTCAATTGACATTTTAACTCACTTTGTGGAAGCAGAGTTTCACAAAATGCTTATCAGATATAGACTCGATTACGGAGATATGTGGATATACATATACTTGTTTTATTGTTTAAACGATATGTAGGGGCTGAATTGTTGCAGGATAAATATAGGCACATCGGTTAGAAGTAATGAAGTTATGTACTCCATTTTCACTACGGACTATTTTATGCAATATAAAGTACACATGATCGGTTAAAAAATGCTTCCCAAGAAGTCTAATGAAAAAGGACCTTTGAGGGGATCTTTATATGGGGGCCACATCAAAAACATGGATCGACATGCCCAATTATCAATAGGGGTCGTCCATAGTTGAAATAATGAGTCTATGTCAATTTTCGTAAAGATCGGTTCATATTTGCGAACTGCACTTTGATCACAAGAATATATAGACAGACATGGTATAATACTCTATGGTCTATCTCATTTTTTGGCATTACAAACAAATGCATATATTTACTATATTGGCATTTCCATATTGAGACAGGTAATTTTTCGATTTTAAAAAACGCTTCTTTGGATATGTTTTTATAGAAAAATGAAGTTAAGACATGCAATCTTAAGGAATCATTATGAATGGTTAGCTCAAATAAAGGCAAGCATTTAAAATGTTGCCTTCAAATGTAAAATGTGTTTCTTAATTTTTTTATGATTTTATGGTTAAATGTTTTCACTTTATTTTCCACTTTTATTAAAAAATTTTTTTCCTATTCATGACATTTATTATTGAATGTTCCATTATTAACCCTTTGACGACCACTGGGATGTCAAAAATGTCCCAATTTCCTTTAAATGTTTATTTAGTCAGATAAAGATTCCACTAAAATCATTCAACCATTTTTTTAATTTTTCGAGGAGTAGCTCAGAGAAGTAAAAGAAGTTGGTATTTTTTTCAATCCCTATGGTCGTCAAAGGGTTAAACAATGAAAATGACATTTCATTTATTATTGAATCTTTCATTATTATACAATGAAAATAACAATAAGTGGACAAATCTTAACCTAGTATACTATTCTCTGGGTTATTGCCAATGCAAATAAACCATTCAGACTTTACACGATTTTTTACTTTAACAAAAATTAACATTTCAAATTTAAGAATTCATAATTTAATTTTTGTTTGGTTTTGAAATCTAGTCCTTCTAAGGCGTGTATGGCCTTCAAAATTTAGTAGTTCTCGAGTCAGGATGTTTAGATGATTCAATAGTTCGCCCACGTAACAACGACAATATTTTTCAATTTCCTCTTTTACTGTTGGCATGTTGAGGTCCTTATGGATGTTAGCGTTTCTTATACATATACCAGGTGCACCTGTAATTAAAAGAAGAATATTCGATTGTCTTCTTTGTAATTTACATGCATTAATTAGAAGTGCACGCTGTACCCAGCGCTAGTTACCATATGTCCAAATCGGCTTTAATACCGTTTTATATAAAATAACTTTATACTCTTGATCTAGGGCAGCTCTTTGGCTAATACGCCACTGAAGTTGAATAGTTTTGAGTTTTATTTGACTTACTTTGAGTCTATGTGATAAGACCACGTCAAACGTCAGTGAATTGAAATATAAATTGGGGGACATGTATCCCTTCGTAAGGTAAAAGTAACATGAGTACATTTTAAGGCATTTACCATTATTTTCCATTTTTTAACCATTTATCTAGAATTCGGACATGAGACTGCAGTTTGTTGGACGCAACTGAAGGGCTTTTGTGAGTACTGAAGTTGAATAGTTTTGAGTTTTATTTGACTTACTTTGAGTCTATGTGATAAGACCACGTCAAACGACGATCTAAATGGATACATATTTAGATAGATATTTTACATTATCCTTTTGAAGAATCAGTGAATTGAAATATAAATTGGGGGACATGTATCCCTTCGTAAGGTAAAAGTAACATGAGTACATTTTAAGGCATTTACCATTATTTTCCATTTTTTAACCATTTATCTAGAATTCGGACATGAGACTGCAGTTTGTTGGACGCAACTGAAGGGCTTTTGTGAGTACTAGCGAAAGCCAGTAGACTTGTGCGTAAAGTAGCTTATTGGCATATCTGCTATAAAAATAACGTACAGTTTAGGGCCAAGAATGCTCCGCTGTGGGACACCGGCACACAATGTATCAGAATCGTTTTTTACTGGCCAAAACTCTGAAATTTGAAATCGTTGAGATATTTTATTAATATTTTTTGTTCGACAGGTAACTCCTTAAGCTTTTTGCCAGTCTTTATTTCAAAATAATCGGGTCAGCAGTTGTTGAGGAATTCAAGATCAAAGTTGAACTTTTGAATTTAATATTTAGCATGGAAATGTGGGGTTTTGTTTTGTTTTCATCTTCTTTATTTATTAAAAGAGTGTCATACGTTGATAAATGTACCATTTTAATAAAAAATTTTGTAAAACGAAAAAAAAAAATTTTTGTCGACAAAAAAATTTTCTCTATGTGTAAAAAAACACAAACAACACACATAGCAAACTTTTTTATATTTTGTATTTGAACAACATTAAGGGAAAGCATTTATTTTTTACTTATATATGTAACAAAAACCGTAAATTGTAATTTTTATTCTTTCGGTTGGAAAATTGCCTGCAAATATTCTATATTTTGTTACGTATTATTTCTGTCCTCTAGCAGCCCTCTTTCATCTTCATCTAAGTCCCGATGTTCTACTTTTCATTGATTTCGAATGCTGGAGATGAGAGATCTGACGTTGCCAACAAAATATTAAATAGACCTTCGTTTGTACAATTTCGACATATTTTTCAGGTATTATTATATTATTCCTGGGCTTCCTCTGATAGATCTCCGATTGGTACCATATGATGCTTAATGACATCTCCTCCATGATAAACAATTTTGTGAACTGTTGCAGACATATTTCTCCATGAATATTTGGTATTATACATATATTCCTGCAGTTTCCTTTTTGAATCTAAGGATGAACCACCAATCGAAGTACGTCCTCGGATCTAAGGATGAACCACCAATCGAAGTAATGAGTTGCAAGTTTGAAGGGGTTGTTTTGATGCTAAGGCTGACATTACAACGCTGCGCTGGTGTCCTCGTAAAACTTGTGGATAGCTTCCCTCAACTTGGGACGGCGCGAAGCTGGCAAACAGAATTCAAAACTTTCCGTGAGAAAGTGGGAAGTCTTCTATAGGAAGGATGATACCGAGGGTACTCTCCTCGTGTTGGGCATAGACCCAGAATCCAAGAACAATCTAGTCATGGCGCAGGGCATGGCGTACTTCTTGATCTGGAAAGTCTTTTTCAAAAGACTGGAAAGGTCCCGATTGGCAGAACAGATGAATCGAGTCCAAATATACTGTCTGAAGAGGCAAACACTGAACGGATGGAGACAAGTGAGACACTGCCAAAAAACTGTAAATAACACCACCAGTTCACCAATAGTACCGCCACTTTTGCAGGAATTTCCTAGCAAAGGTGGTGATCAAAATAAAAAGAGCTACAAAACGATTCAAAACAATGAGGGAGCGACAAAAAATAACACCGCCTCCCCAAATTGTCTACTGCAAGATGGTGTAATAGGTAGTGAACGAAAAGAGGAGAATGACCCACTACCAAATAATGAGGGAGTGCCACCAGATAGGATAGACTCCCAAAAGAAACTTTTACTGGAAACACAATGATTGAGGTCATCCAGATAAACCTCCACCGGAGCGAGACATATGTACCTCGCGTCAATATATCTGCCATTCGATGCGCCGACATTGCCACCTACGTCGGAATTACAAAGTCTGGTGAGGGAATCCAAACACACAAGTAATGAGTTATTAGCTGGATGTGACGCCAACTCCCATCATATCGCTTGGGGTAGTAATAACACCAATAAAAGGGTACACGCCCTTATCGAATTTTTGAATACAAATGACCTCATAACTCTTAACATAGGAAACACTGCAACCTTTGTTAACAAAATTAGGGAAGAAGTATTAGATATAACGATATGTTCAGAAAATCTTATTAATGAGATTCATGAGTGGAGGGTTTCGGATGAACACTCCTATTCAGACCACCGTTACATAAGGTTTAAAATTGCACGGCCACCGCCAAACCCAATAAGTTTCCGTAATAAGGATAAGACCGACTGGACTAATTTCGGAAATCTACTTAGAAATCGATTGGGGCAGCCTAGCCGCGATTATCTATGGGCAGAAGACATTGATATCAATGTGAAAAAGATTACCGAGGCTCTTGTAAAATCATTCGAATATAGTTGCCCACTTCGAGAAAGGAAATCTGCCTTTGAGAAACCCTGGATGACAGGACAAATGTCCGCAGACTTTACAACAGAGCTCGACGTAAAAAACAATCAGTATATTGGGACGACTACCACAGAAGACTCAAAGAATACAATAAAATCATTAGATCGGCGAAATGTAACTCCTGGAGGCTTTTCTGTGAACAGGTAGACAGCGTTAACAGCATGTCTTAAATGAAAAAGTTCCTCTCAAAAACTCATGTCCAAACCGAAACACTGGTGGATGAAACGGGTAAAAGGATGGAAACAATAGAGGATACCGTAAGGCTCTTGATGAAAACTCATTTTCTGACTGGTAATGCTGGACCAACAGAGGAACAGTTACAGAATGAAAATGTATTGCATCTAGTACCTATGGTTAAAGAAGCAATAAAAAGCTTCTCTCCTTTCAAGGCTGTGGGACCGGACGGAATATTTCCAGCGCTTCTGCAGAATGAGGTGGATCTGGTATCAACGCATCTGGCTGGAGTGTTCACTGCATGCCTAACCCATTCTTATACCTCAAAGAACTGGCAGGAATCAAGGGTGGTCTTCATACCAAAGCCTGGCAAGGCGATTTATACGATTCCAAAGGCTTATCGACCTATTACTTAACTTCGTTCCTGTTAACAACAATGGAGCGAATAATTGACGACATGGTCAAAAGTAAGATAGCCGATGACAAGCTTAAATTAAAGCAACACGCATATGTTAAAGGAAGATCAGTGGAAACAGCTCTACATGAGGTAGTACACCACATAGAACAGTCCTTCAGTGAAGAAATGTACACACTTGCCGTTTGTATAGACATTGAGGGCGCATTTAACAATGTATGTACAGACCGATACACTTATCCAGTCCATAGACGAGTTTCAGGTTGACCGGGCGCTGAAAAACTGGATCAACAATATGCTAAGGAATATGTGGATTATTTGTGGGTCATATGACGTAAAAATCAGAGACAAGGTAAATCGTTGTATACCTCAGGGGGGCATTTTATCGCCTCTCCTATGGGTTACGACGATACACAGTCTCCTTAAAGCCCTCACCAATGAAGAACTTAAACCAGTCTGTTATGCAGACAACGTTATAATACTTCTAAGGGGCACACATCCAAACCAACTATGCAGAAGAGCTGGGGAGGCACTTAGCATATAACTGGGCACAACAGAAATATGTCTATTTACAAGGAAAAGGAAGATTCATCCTTTTACCGTGCCTCGATTCCTGGATAAGAATATTGCCATATCTAAAAATGTAAAATACTTGGGAGTTATCTGTACTGGGAAGATCATATTGAAGAAAGAGTTACAAAGGCCCACAGATGTTGGTCGTTGTGGAGAAGAGCTATAGGTTCAAAATGGGGACTACGTCCAAATATGACAGACTGGATTTTCATGAGCGTGATTAGACCAATAATAACCTACGCCTCTGTAATGGGGTGGACATCAATGGACAAAAAGTACAGCGTAATACCATTGCAAAAAGTGCAACGTATGCTCTGTCTATGCATAAGCGCGGCAATTAGAACCGCACCAACAAGAGCGTTGGAGACTATACTGTAAGTATGAGGCAGCTCTCACAGCAAAACGTCTACAAGTGACGGGTGAATGGATAAATCGAGACCACAAGTCGTACCATCAGAAGGTATTACAATCACTGGTCGGTCATATTCAAACTAGGGATGTAACGAATATTCGCTTTCGCATTCCCAAAAACCATATTTGGATTATTCGCTTTCGCAAAAATATATTTCAGTATTCGCTTCTATTTGTTAAAAGGTGGTCTTCATACCAAAGCCTGGCAAGGCGATTTATACGATTCCAAAGGCTTATCGACCTATTACTTAACTTCGTTCCTGTTAACAACAATGGAGCGAATAATTGACGACATGGTCAAAAGTAAGATAGCCGATGACAAGCTTAAATTAAAGCAACACGCATATGTTAAAGGAAGATCAGTGGAAACAGCTCTACATGAGGTAGTACACCACATAGAACAGTCCTTCAGTGAAGAAATGTACACACTTGCCGTTTGTATAGACATTGAGGGCGCATTTAACAATGTATGTACAGACCGATACACTTATCCAGTCCATAGACGAGTTTCAGGTTGACCGGGCGCTGAAAAACTGGATCAACAATATGCTAAGGAATATGTGGATTATTTGTGGGTCATATGACGTAAAAATCAGAGACAAGGTAAATCGTTGTATACCTCAGGGGGGCATTTTATCGCCTCTCCTATGGGTTACGACGATACACAGTCTCCTTAAAGCCCTCACCAATGAAGAACTTAAACCAGTCTGTTATGCAGACAACGTTATAATACTTCTAAGGGGCACACATCCAAACCAACTATGCAGAAGAGCTGGGGAGGCACTTAGCATATAACTGGGCACAACAGAAATATGTCTATTTACAAGGAAAAGGAAGATTCATCCTTTTACCGTGCCTCGATTCCTGGATAAGAATATTGCCATATCTAAAAATGTAAAATACTTGGGAGTTATCTGTACTGGGAAGATCATATTGAAGAAAGAGTTACAAAGGCCCACAGATGTTGGTCGTTGTGGAGAAGAGCTATAGGTTCAAAATGGAGACTACGTCCAAATATGACAGACTGGATTTTCATGAGCGTGATTAGACCAATAATAACCTACGCCTCTGTAATGGGGTGGACATCAATGGACAAAAAGTACAGCGTAATACCATTGCAAAAAGTGCAACGTATGC
This sequence comes from Eudasyphora cyanicolor, assembly GCA_963930755.1. Lineage (NCBI taxonomy): Eukaryota > Metazoa > Arthropoda > Insecta > Diptera > Muscidae > Eudasyphora > Eudasyphora cyanicolor. Next base: position 103,175,688 of record OZ005737.1, read on the forward strand.
TCTGTCTATGCATAAGCGCGGCAATTAGAACCGCACCAACAAGAGCGTTGGAGACTATACTGTAAGTATGAGGCAGCTCTCACAGCAAAACGTCTACAAGTGACGGGTGAATGGATAAATCGAGACCACAAGTCGTACCATCAGAAGGTATTACAATCACTGGTCGGTCATATTCAAACTAGGGATGTAACGAATATTCGCTTTCGCATTCCCAAAAACCATATTTGGATTATTCGCTTTCGCAAAAATATATTTCAGTATTCGCTTCTATTTGTTAAAAGTGTTAAAACTCCTTATTCGCTTCACACAATTTGAAGATAATAATACAAATGCAAACCTCTGCCACTTCTCTTTAAAACAGTTGAAAAAATATGTTTGTCCTTGTAGTAATAGGAGGTAAAAATATAGAAAACATTCTTAATACTTGAATATCCTGGAAAAGTATCAATTCGGTTCTTTAAATTTGGGTCAAACTATGATTCGCCTTCGCTTTCGCAAAAATGCATATTTTACTATTCGCTTTCGCATTCCCAAGATATATATTTCAATATTCGCTTTCGCTAAAGTCACTATCGTTACATCCCTAATTCAAACAACGGAAATCTTCGACCGCATTCCTGAAGTGCGGCTTACAGCTACTTGTGATTCGTTCGTGCCAGACAGACGCTCCTGGGAAAACGGAACACTAGCTCATTCACCAGTGGGAACCACCTGCTACACTGATGGGTCCAGACTAGGAGGAAGGACGGGTCTGGGACTTTTTATTGATGAACCAGAAGTCGAACTCCCAGACTATAACACAGTATTTCAAGCAGAAGTTCGAGCAATCACGGAGTGTGTTAACTGGCTCAGTAATACCACAAAGCCTAAATATGCCAACATTCACAGATATCCAAATGGCGATCAAAGCAATAACATCGGAAAAGGTCGAATCCAGAACAGTGTTAGACTGTAAAAGAACGATAAATAATTACTCAGTCCATGGTCAACAGCTTATTTTCTGGGTACCGGGACACAACGGAGTGATTGGAAATGAACGAACAAACAGCTTGGCTTCAAAGGGCAGAGAACTTCGAGTAATAAACTTGGAAACCTTTCGAAGCCACGAAGGATGAGTTGAAGCACTGGGCAGTGATGGCTCACAAACTCTGTGGAATAGAGCAATTGCAAAGATTCTGTGGGGTGACCTAAATGAGAAGAAAACAAGTAGTTTTCTGAAACTAAACAAGACCGATATTTCGGTTCCGACACATTGCCAGACTTGACTCATCTCAGAGGATATGACTGGAAGATACTGAGAAAATACGTGTCTGGTACCGATTTTCTGTAACCCGTGGGGTATAAAAATCATAAATAAGGAGCGCACAACAGGCCGAACCACTGGCTTTAGTGTATGTCCATGGACATGAGACGTTTAAACGTCTCCTCTATTCAACCTAACCTAACCTAGGCTGATGGCAGACCGCACGTTGAAGCAGTACAAGACGAAAATTGCTCAAAGTCACTGCTAAAACCATGCCACAACATGTCAGGCCGACTGCAGAGAGATAGAGAATACAGTCATGTGTTGAAATCAGAAAGCAGATTGACTGTGTTTGTATTTGATCTTTCTTTCTTGCATTTGTGTTCTGAAGAAGCAAAACTAAGCTAGAAACGCTTCACAACGCGCTCTCTTGATGAATTTATCGATTTCGGTTTGACTGTCTAATGAGAAAACACAGAAAACACTTTTCGGTCGCTGTAAGCTCACGCAACAAAATTGCTTCTTTCAAGCATAACAAACACATTTCTCTCTCTCAATGTAAACTGAATGAATTTTTTACACACATCAACCACCATACCCATTTGTGTGGCTGTGTGGTTTTTGACCGTTTGGTTCCGTGAGTCAAAGCACACTTGAACATGAACATACGGAATACACATTTGGTACACAACACAATCGAAGTAGACAATTTCAGCCTGTTTGTGTAACTTACAAAATTTGCTTTCGTTCGCCTGCCAGACGACAAACAGCTGATTTGGGTTTCACTAACTACCATCACAACGACAAGTCGCACAATAATGAACTCGTACGAAAACGTAATCATTTCAGTGTACATTTTGGTTTCTCTATCTCTCTTTGCTGTCGTCTGGGCGAACACAAATTTCAGAGCGAGTCACATTATTATAGCATCACTTTAGTGTGACGAGGGTATATATCATTTGCTACGGAAAAAAGTGTAACACATCGAAGGTGTGACCTAAGACCCCAAGTATGTTCGGCGGAAATCCTTTTTGGGTCATTTTAATTCGAATGAGAAATGTCCGTCCGTCCATCTGCTGGCTGGTGCTCTCGAAAGGAGTAACCGATTGATTTCAAATTTGGTACGTGGTAATATTTTTTTCAATATCCGGCTAAGTTCGAGGATGAGCCATATTGGTCCACTCCTTCTAGTACCTCACCCACAAAGGGTTAACATGTTGTGAAATATTGATTCTTTAATAACTGGCATATTATATATTCCAAATGCCCCATTTTGCACCAAAAGTATACAGCTTATAACTTGAATACCAGTGTTTAAAAATACTTGAAATTTTGTACATTGTAATGCTTTTATAGTGTCTATAGCCCTGTGAAAAATTGACGTTATTGCCACGCCCCTTTTTGTACCTCCCACACAAAGGTACCATTTTTCACAAAAAGATAAGAGCTTACATCATGAGTACCAATGGAGGGAAATACAATAACATTTTGCACATTGTAACGCTTTTGAAGTACTTATAGCCCTATATATACATATTTAGTATTGTACCTCCCACACTAAATGGGCAAATCATACCCAAATTTAATATCTCATAACGTTAATATATAGCAGTGCACATAGACGCATATAATTCGGCACAGTGCAATGTGTTTAAAGTATCTACTGTTCAGGGAAAAATAGGTGTATTTGCTAAACCCCTTCTGGTACCTCCCACACAAATTGACAGAATAATTAGTATAATATTCCATATAACATTATTCACAAAGTGAGGGTATACCTTAGTCGGTTTACCCGACTGAAACTTTCTTACTTGTTTTACTTGTCGACTGATAGGAACAATGACAAAAAACGGTATTAAAAGCAAAAATAAGTAGATATTAATTTAATTACGGTAAAAATAATTAAATAATAATAAAATTGTATACACATGTATACATATTTAGCATAAACAAGTCAACATTGGCAGCTCGTTAAGATGAGAGTCTTGGTTCAGCTCCGCTGACCCACCCAGGGTTGATTTTTTGGCCACCGCTAGTGTAAAGAGTATAGAGGTGTATTTGCTAAGATCAACCATACACAAATGTTTGCTTTTTTATACCGGAAGTTGTGAAATTATTGATCTGGCAATTACATTATTTTCTAATTGGTAAATTGCTAACGTCATTGACATAAGGCCGTGCGAACGAACGAACCATTTGGAAGGGTAGAGTTTCCTAACCCAAAAACCCAATTTGGAGGAAATCGGTTCACATTTCTATATATGAATTCTTAACATAAAAGAATTCATAGTTTCTATTAATTTTTCTATTGAATTTTCGAGGGCAACGAATTACCATTTCTTGTCATACGGGCTTATGACATATTTGGAGGAATTGTGTTCTTTGGGATTCGGTGCATAATTGGGTCGCTAGAGCTAGCATTTTCTGTAGGAGATACGGTTCTTAAGCCTGGGAAAGACGATGAAATATATATATGTTAACACAAATGTCTATAAAAATAACATTAAATTAAAGATTTGACTGCATAGAGTATTTTTAGCAAAAAAAAAATAAAGATACCATTTCGCGTTACGGTTGTTTATTGAACCGATTTTTAGTAATTTTTTCCTTTTGTCCGCGACGAAAAACATTAAAAAGTTTTTACTGACGGAAACCCAAATTAAGTGGATGATTTGTTTTCTCGAGGTTCTCGGATCAGGGCTAAAATACAAAAATTAAAAAAAGTATTTAATTTTCATAAAAAACGCTGTTACATATTGTCACGTCCGGGACGGTACGACAAAATGTAGGTTTGACTTTATGATGTTTTAAAATTCCTTGTTGAATTTTCATATAAAATGGATAAAAATAAATGTAAGTGTAGAAAAATATTTAACGAAATGCTTTGGGCACTGGTGTTAACGCTATGAGCCATTCAAATTTGGTATTATTTTTCCATTTTGTGTGGGAGGTACTAGACGGAGTGTGGAAATAACGCCTATTTTTCACTGAACTGAAGGTACTGCAAAATTTAAAGTTTCAACGTCGTTGTATGCACTAGTATTGTAGTTACAAGCTTTTATATTTTTGTACAAAATGGTCTCATTAGGTGGGAGGTACCAAAACGTGCGTGCAATATCGCCCACGAAATTGCAGGTATTTGTGGGTACTGTCAGAGATACCCTGCAGCGAAGCGGACCAGTTCATACATAGTTCTACACTGGTCCACGAGAATGTATGAACTAGTTCCACATAATATCTTTTCCCCAGCAAGCAACTGTTTATTTTTACATGGGCTTGTCCTAGGAAGAATAAATTGTCTCCAGCTGCATTCGTTTGGAACAGTTGTGATATAGTTCAGAATGGAATAGTTTAGAATTAGTTCTAGGGAACTAGCTCCGATATAGTTATTTAGGAATATATTTAAACTACTCCAGAACTGTTCCGCACGAATCCAGCTGGAAACAATTGATTCTTCCTAGGACAAGCCCATGTAAAAAGAAACAGTTGCTTGCTGGACAAAAGATATTATGTAGAATTGGTTCATGCTCTCTTGGTTATGTACCTGTCTAGAACCACTTCTCAGCTTGCCTTTATTATGAAATAAAAAGAAAATATATATTGAATTTTATGTTTATTTTTATAATATTTATGAAAACGAAATAAAAATATAATTATAAAAATTCATTAAAAGAGGATTTGAATTATTGTAATTCGTAGAAAAGGAAAATCGGTCCTTTTCAGAGACTGTTTCCAATTTCTCTGCAGGGTATAAGCTGATAAATTTTTTTACAAACTGGTACCTTTGAGTTGGGGTACCGATAGGGGAGGGTAACTTCGCCTATTTTTCTCAAAATGGTAGAGACAGATAATCTATTATTATGTGTGAAATTACGGAAGATTCGGATTAGTAGTATATAAATTATTACGGTATCAATATGTCACAAAATGTTACCCTTTGTCAGGAAAGTACTTGAAGGTGTGGGCTAATATGAGCCATCCTTGTACACAGCCTGAGATAGAGAAAAATATTACTACATACTAAATTTGAAAGCATTCGGTTAGTCTGCATTTACATGAAACTTTTTTTTAAGTATTAGGTATACTTGTCGGCGTTTTGTGGGCGAGAGATTCAGTCGGAAACGGGGGAAAAATATGCCGTACTCGTACTTATCGTACTCATTCGTTCGCACTTGGAAACAACAACAATTCACACAGGAAAAGCCGAAACAAAACAAATGAAAATAAGTATAAGTATTGAAAAAAAGTACGTGTGTGAACGTAAATACTTTTTCAAAAGAGAATAAGTCGATAAGTTACTTAAAAAAAAGTACCATGTAAATGGGGACTTACAACTTTCGAAAGTTATCGTGTGCATTAGCCAGACAGACGGAAGTGTTGCTATAAAGAAATGCAAAGAGGAATAGTTACTAGCACAAATTATTAAATTTTTTTATGTTTTTTTGGATACAATCGAATTATTTCACAAAAAATGATATTTTTACAAAATATTTATTAGCACGGACTTTTTTTAGCGTTCGGAAATTTGTCCGGGGCAGCACAAATATTACAATAATTTTGGGTCTTTTAAATTGGCGTTTGATATATTTAGAATCTATGACTTGTTCTCAGTATTTTCAATAAGAAAAAGTTCGAGGTGACATAACGAGTTTACCTGAATTTTACAGAAGTTCATAGCTGCCAAATAATGTAGGGAAATTTCGTAACGTCGAACAGGATTTTGTTTCGTTTATATAACGCTTATTAATGTTTGAAACTAGGTCGCGAAAAGCAATACCATAGATCTTTTAAAGATATATAATTTTGCATATGACAAAAATATTCGGAGGATGCTTATTTATTTATTTATATGAATTACAATAGAAAGTAAATTTATATTCTAATTATACGGTCCAGGGAAAAGCCAGGTTTCAGAGCCTCTGGTGGGAATCGAACCCACAACCTCCAAACTCATAGGCGAACACGCTACAAACTCACCTACTGGGTCGCTCGAAAGATGCTTAGTTTATATAATAACGTACAAAATATGTTAAATTTTCGTGACGTCCGGGATTTTGGAAATACCCATATAAAGGGTTTTCCAACAAGAGGTGTTATTTTGGTATTCAAAGAAAAATGTCATTTTTTAAATAAATGATCGGATGTTTATTTCATAATAAAGAGTAAGGTATGCCGTTAATAAAGAAAAACAACATCAGCCAAATGGCCACCACGACCACGATTACAGGACCATATCCTTTTCATGAATTTTTCATAACTAATGCGTTAATAATTTCAATGCGTTGTTGAATCGTGTATCGTGTCATTTTTAGTAATGGCGTAGTTTCTACTTGTCAAATGTCAAAGAATAAAAGCTTCAAAAGTGACAGCTACCGAAATACCGGGTGATTCAAAAAAACACCTCTTGTTGGGAAACCCTGCATATAAAATTTTTATGTATTTAATATATATAGTGCTCTTATAGAGTCACATGACTAATTCGAAACTTAAAGGAACATTTACGTAAATTGTTTACCCGCTTGAGTAGCACATAGTAACATGATAATGGTTTGTATGTTTCATTTATTCATTTTAATTAAACTCTCAGTAAATTGGTGGAGAGTATATATCTTTTGCTATGGGCCAAATGTGTAACGTAGGACTGACCTAAGACCGCAAGTATGTTCCGCGGAAAGCCGTTTTAGGAAATTTTAAGTAATTTGAGCATTGTCCGTTCGACTGTTTGTTTATCCGTACGCATGTCCGTCCATCTTTCTGTCTGGCTGGCGCGCACAATAAGAAGTAACCGATTGACTTAAAATTTTGCATGTGCCCAGTAAAAAAAATCTGAAAAAGCAATCGAGTAGGGAATTAAGCAGCTTAGTGTGTACTAATTCCCCACTGGCTTCTCTAACCGATTCTTTTTATAAAGGGATGAGACTTCCGAAACTTATTCTGAATTGCTGAAAAAAGAAGGTCTTCTTTTTTCGACATATTCAACGGTTTAGAAAAATTATAAAAAAAGTCTTTCTTTTTTTTTCCTTTCTATTTTCTATTTTTTTTAATTTTATTTTTATAGACTTATTTATTTTTTATTTCGATTCGACGAGGAACTAAACCCGGGTTACTTGTTTCAAAACAGTACATGCATCACCAACGGTCTCTAAGTATTAAAGGGAACCAAATTTTGTCGACAACTTCGCATCTTTTTTGGGATTTTTGGAATTAAGCTGACAATTTGATAGTTCAATTTTTAGACTCGCTTCCTTTTGCGGATTTTTTGAATTAAGTTCTCCATTAGAAAATCCAGCTACTTTAATAGAATACAGAGAGCAATGCTTAATTGAATCTTGGAAAACGAAACTGGAAGTATTTCGGGACGAGTCAGTTACAAATATAACCAGTAATTTTTTACAGGGTGGTAATATCTTGTAACGATGAGTTTCCTCCGGTTGCTGGGATACGCTCACGGGGATGGGTTCGTCACAGAAATTTATATTTACAGCGACAGAGAGTAATATGGCGGTAGATTTTCTTAACAAATATTTCCAGATCCGGTATTTTTATTCAAATGTTTATCTTAAACTTATGTTACTAATTTTACTGCTTATGCTATTCCTGGCTCTTCGGTTCAAATTGGGGTCTTAAGCGTGGTCCGCTGGGTCTCCGTGGTTGCTGCTGGTTCTTGGTTGATAGTTAAGCTGGCGTATCGGGTATCCGCTCTCGTGGTACCGTTATGATATGGGGTGACTTGGATGTCCACCGACGCTCCAAGTCTCGCGACTACCATATATCATTCTACGTAGTAAAATATCTTTACTACAAAATATTATTCTCCGGTTTCACTCGCGTCTGATTTATTCTCTGACTATTGGTGATCACGACGACCTCCCAATTTTGACTCGCACGTAGTTTATTCTAAATATTGGTGAACACGACAACCTTCCAATTGTACTCACACACGGTTTGTCTTGTGTATCGGTGGTCACGACGACCTTCCAAAATGTATTCCCTCACGATTTGGCTCTGAATATTGGTGAACATGACGACCTTCCAATTTTCTACCCCCACGGTTCGTTCTGAATATTGGTGATCACGACGACCTTCCAATTGTACTCACACACGGTTTGTCCTGTTTATTGGTGGTCACTTATTCTCTCACGATTTGATTCTGAATATTGTTGATCATGACGACCTTCCAATTTTATACCCACACGGTTCGTTCTGAATATTGCTGATCACGACGACCTTCCAAAACTTATTCACTCACTATTTGATTCTGAATATTGGTGATCATGACGACATTCCAATTTTATACCCACACCAGGGACGTATCCAGGGGGAGGGAGGGCACGGGGGTCCATTGGTTGTATATTGGTTGTCACGCCGACCATCCAATAATACTCACTCACGGTTTGCTCTGGATATGGGTGATGACGTCGACCTCCCAAGTTTATACACACACGGTTTGCTCTGGATGTTGGTGATCACGCTGACCATCCAATATTACTCAATCACGGTTGGCTCTGGATATGGGTGATCACGTCGATCACTGTTGTAAATCACGCCGACCTGCAAATTTTGTTCGCGACACAGTATTTCCGAAGAAATATTATTATTTAATTAATAATGATCACGATGATCCACTCCCGCACGATTTGTTATGCACTGTGTCCGTTCTAATTTTCGTAATCCTGGGTACTTGGTCTCACGATTGAAGAATTCGCATTTCTCAGGGTTAATTTTTATGGTGACTTCGTTTGTGCAAAAAAAAATATTTTTTTTTCTACATTTTTTGTATAAATAGTGCAGCCGTATGAACGGGTTTTGATTTCGTTTGCAAACTTCAGAACCAAACCTAATTGAAAGCGTACATTCTTAATGCACTATCAAATGGTTGCGCCATTATGTAGGTATGGGTTCAGGGAGAATTTTTAAAATGTCGCAACACGACGTGGTGATATTGTTTTCCAGAAATGAAATCACCATTAGATTAGTTGCCCGTAGTCTTCGGAAGACTTCCCCGAGGTGCACTAAGTGCTCATCCAGAGTTCTTCCTGTGACTATAATGTCGTCTAAGTAAGCGAAGGCGAAGGGCTCCAACTCGGGTCCAATGACGCTGTAAAGGTCGCTGGTGCAGAATGTAATCCAAATGACATCACCCGATATTGATATAGGCCTCGTCCAGCGACGTTGAATGCAGTAACCATCTTTCAAATTAAGACTACTAACGTACGTTGCTTCCCTCAGGCGGTATAGTATCGAATTTATTCGAGGCAACGGATGGGCGTCTGGGTCAGATCTGCTATTTTGGTGCCGGAAATCCATGCAGAGTCTCCAGGTTCCATTCTTTTTCTGTGCTAGGGTTATTGGGAAACTGTATGCACTGCGGGAGAGTTCGATGTATCCGCTGGCCAGAAGGTCGTTGATTTTACCATCTATGATAGCTTGCATTGCGGGATTACGAGGGTCATATCGGTTCTTGAACGGGCGGTTGTCAGTCATTACAATCCTGTGGGTGGCGACTGTTGATAATCCATGTAATTCATGAAACTTCTCCATCTCAGTTTCTAGGAAAGAGTTGATCTTTTCCTGATCCGTTGGACTATGGTCCTGAAATTGCAGATTCTTGCGGTGGGTTTCCGAACTCTCAGGCATATTTTCATTAGTTGTTCCGATGACTTTCGTTGGTTTAGGCTGCGGTGAACTTGAGGTCGTCTGAAGATGGAGGTTGCGGTCGGGTGGTCCGTTGGTCGAATCATTGAGGGCTTCGAAATGGCATGTGAGACCTGCGCAGGTTAGTTGCGCGTCATATTTGGTTAGGAAATGGAGGCCAAGTATTATATCCTCAGTGGCACCGGGCATGATGAGTAATCTTTCCCGAATCCGCAACTGACCGATGTCAATTAGGGTATCCATCTCGAAGTTGATTTGACGTTGGGTCCCATCAGCCAGTGTGACCATGGAGTTACAGGGATGTCGAGTACTGATGTCTTCTATGGTTTGGGCAAACACTTCGCTGATGAAACAGCGGGATGCTCCAGTGTCGACTGTGGCGTGGACCAAGATCTCACCGATGAGAATCTTCGCCACTAGTCTGCTAGGATCGAGGTGTATTTACTGCTGGGTTTAGTTCTGGGGACCCATACCTCCTCGTTCGGTATGATCCCAGGTTCCGTTTCCAGGCCGGCGGCGACAGCATTGGATGGTCCGCACCTCGCGACGTCCGCAAAGCCAGCAGAACAGTACGGGTTCACGCTGGCATTGTGACGCGAAATGTCGATCCTGTGCACAACGTCGGCAGGCCGTATGTGGATTTATACGGGGTAACTGATTCTGTTGTGTTTCCTCTGGGTTCGTCCGTCGGTGCTGTTCTCTGGGCGGAGTTGGCTGGCTGCGAATGTCATCTGCCATTCCGGTTAGGTCCGCAAGGCTCAGGAAATCGCGTCTGCGGATATACCATTGGTACTCCGGTAAAGCGTTCCTGAAGATTCTCTCCAGCTTCTGCACGTGGAGTGTATAATTTTGGAAAGTTTCACGGGTTCTCTGTTTCCGCTTGCGAATTTCGTCGTCCAAATTCTCGAAATACCGTGCTGGCAAGAATAATTTGAGAAAATCCTGCTTAAACCCAGCCCACGATTTCCAGTGTAGATTATTATTCCGATACCACACCAATGATTTTCCTGTGAGTATTTCAGGCATAACGGTGGGTATTCGATCCGTAGGGATTTCGTACATCTGGGATAGTTCCTCCAACCTTTCTGTTGGTAGGGTAACTCGTCATTTCCGGTCGCGTAACTTGGGTTAGTCTCGAGGTTTCCTCTCTCGGAGGCACAAACAGTAGCGTTTGCGTCGGGGACTTTAAATCCATTGAATCACTTTGCGTGTGAGCGTCCTTATGGGGGGTCGCGTGCTTCTTCTCTTCGCTAGCTCGCTCATGAATGGCTTGAAGCTCGAGTAGCCTAGGTATGCGCTACTCCTCATTGTGGCCATTCGCTTCCGCTGCTCCTCGACGGTTCCATATACTTCACAGTCGAACTCCGCCAGATATCGAGTCAGTTCTTCTTTCCTTAGGCTGTACGCCCAAGTGACTCGTAAACCAGTAGTCGCCATCTTATCGCTGTGGGACAGTGTGTTGTACGTCGATATCTAATTTCTATACCGCTTAATTAATCTGGATTAGTTATTGCCGTAATAATAGTTCTTTACTCTCAATGTCCCTGCTCGGGCGCCACTGTAACGACGAGTTTCCTCCGGTTGCTGGGATATGCTCACGGGGATGGGTTCGTCACAGAAATTTATATTTACAGCGACAGAGAGTAATAAGGCGGTAGATTTTCTTTACAAATAATTCCAGATCCGGTATATTTATTAAATTTTTTATCTTAAACATATGTTACTAATTTGACTGCTTATGCTATTCCTGGTTCTTCGTTTCAAATTGGGGTCTTGAGCGTGGTAAGCTGGGTCTCCGTGGTTGCTGCTGGTTCTCGGTTGATGGTTAAGCTGGCGTATCGGGTATCCGCTCTCGTGGTACCGTTATGATATGGGGTGACTTGGATGTCCACCGACGCTCCAAGTCTCGCGACTACCATATATCATTCTACGTAGTAAAATATCTTTACTACAAAATATTATTCTCCGGTTTCACTCGCGTCTGATTTATTCTCTGACTATTGGTGATCACGACGACCTCCCAATTTTGAATCGCACGTAGTTTATTCTAAATATTGGTGAACACGACAACCTTCCAATTGTATTCACACACGGTTTGTCTTGTGTATTGGTGGTCACGACGACCTTCCAAAATGTATTCCCTCACGATTTGGTTCTGAATATTGGTGATCATGACGACCTTCCAATTTTCTACCCACATGGTTCGTTCTGAATATTGGTGATCACGACGACCTTCTAATTGTACTCACACACGGTTTGTCCTGGTTATTGGTGCTCACGACGACCTTCCAAAACTTATTCACTCACGATTTGATTCTGAATATTGTTGATCATGACGACCTTCCAATTTTATACCCACACGGTTCGTTCTGAATATTGGTGATCACGACGCCCTTCCAAAACTTATTCACTCACGATTTGATTCTGAATATTGGTGATCATGACGACCTTCCAATTTCATACCCACACCAGGGACGTATCCAGGGGGAGGGCTCGGCCCACCCGAAATGTTTTAAACATAGGCATAAGCCATTTACAATTTTCAAAATCACTCAAAAAAAGAAAAATAAAACACGAAAAATATTTGGAAGGCTGTTCAAAAAATAAACGATATAAAAGCGTAAAAAATGGTAACAGTAAAAGTAATAACAACTAAAAAAAACTTGCTCAGTAAAATTTATTTTGCTCTGGCTCTCTCTTGTCGTCACTGTTTTGATGATTCACTGGACTGACCAAACAGCTACACATTTCTGCTGAGAGTGAAATAATTGATATATTTCTTTCAAAAAATCGAAGATTACATTCCCAACTCTTACGTATTTTATTATAAAAAGTTTTAATGATCTCGTACTAAAGTACATATTTATATTTAGGAATAAAATTCGACTAAAAAACTAAGGAACTTAACTTCCCTTACTTACACAATAAACGCGACTTTTTAATTGTTTATCTTTGTTATGAAAAAAAGGTTGGCCCCCCCTCCCCGAACCAAAATCCTGGATACGTCCCTGACCCACACGGTTCGTTCTGAATATTGGTGATCACGACGACCTTCCAATTATATTCATATACACAGGTAGTTCCGAATATTGGTGATCACGGTGACCTTCCAATTTTATTCACTCACGATTTGGTTCTGGATATTGGTGATCACGCCGACCATCCAATGTTACTCGCTCACGGTTTGATCTGAATATGGGTGACCACGTCGACCACCCAAGTTTATACACGCACGGTTTACTCTGGATATTGGTGATCACGCCGACCATTCAATAATACTCACTCACGGTTTGCTCTGGATATGGGTGATCACGTCGACCTCCTAAGTTTGTACACGCACGGTTTGCTCTGGATATGGGTGATCACGTCGACCTCCCAAGTTTATACACGCACGGTTTGCTCTGGATATTGGTGATCACGCCGACCATCCAATAAGACTCACTCACGGTTTGCTCTGGATATGGGTGGTGACGTCGACTTCACAAGTTTATACACACACGGTTTGCTCTGGATGTTGGTGATCACGCCGACCATCGAATATTACTCACTCACGGTTGGCTCTGGATATGGGTGATCACGTCACGACACGTATGCTGGGGTGACGCCGCATCCTAGGTTTAGGTTTAGGTTAGGGTGGCAGCCGTATTTTTTTTACAAGCTCACATAGACCAGTTTAGGTCCCTAGTGTTACCACGGGCTGAAATGCCCCTCATCGAAACCAACCTGTTTGATATATAAATTGATCGATAGTACGAATATCAGTACTGGAAAGATCTGTTAGGCTGCCTAAAAAGGCCGACCCCAGTATGTCCAGTCGTCGTTTACTCAAAGCGGGACAGTCGCAAAGCAAGTGCTCAATGCTCTCCACTTCTTCCTCATCTCCACAGCTTCGGCAGAAGTCATTGGAGTCAATACCCAATCTTTTGGCGTGTTCGCCGATCAAGCAGTGTCCCGTCAGAACCTGTACTAACGTAGACAATCGTTTCCTCTCTAGTGCGAGGAGATATTTTGACCTTCTCAGGTCATACCTTGGCCAGATTTGTCTAGCTACCCTGCAGGTGCCGATTTCTGTCCATCTTTCGTTGGACTGCCTGATTGCCTCTTGCCTAAGCCAAAGCTTGCACGTGGATAGTGGCGCACCAATATATGCAAATTCTTCGAGAATTTGTAATGTCGTCCCTTTCCTAGCAAGTTCATCGGCTTTGCAGTTCCCCGGGATATCCCTATGCCCAGGCACCCATATGAGGTGTATATTAAACTGCTCAGCCATCTCGTTAAGAGATCTGCGGCAGTCGAGGGCTGTTTGTGAATTTAGGGATGTTGCCTCCAGAGAATTGATGGCAGCCTGGCTGTCCGAGTAAATTACAACGCCAGTGTTGGTTACTATGTTGCGACTCAGCCACTTGGCGACTTCCCATATTGCCATTATTTCGGCTTGATAGACACTGCAGGTATCTGGTAGTCTGTGAGCTATATCCAGACTGAGTTCTTCACAGTGTACTCCGAAGCCAACCTTTTCATCAAGCTTCGAACCATCCGTGTAAAAGTGGAGATGGTTTCTATTACCTGGTATTCTGCCGACCCATTCATCTCTGGCGGGAATCATAGTGATGTAATTTCTCTCGAAGGTGTACACAGTTGGTATATAGTCCACTCGGTCGGTTACCATAGCACTACACTTTGATATCCTCATGTGACCATAGTTTTTGTACCTCCACATTGATAGGCAGTTTAATCTTATTGCCGCTTTGGTTGCAACTTCTCTCGCCACAATATTAATCGGCAGTATATGGAGTAGGGCTTGTAGAGACTCGGTCGCTGTAGTCCTTAAGGCTCCGCTTATGCTCAGGCAGGCTGTTCTCTGTACCTTTGTTAGTAGGTTGGTAATGGTTAGTTTGTCAGTTGCCGTCCACCATACCACAATACCGTATAACAGTATTGGACGAACTACTGCTATATATATCCAGTGGACGATTTTAGGAGAGAGTCCCCACCGCGACCCTACAGCCTTTTTGCAGGAATATAAGGCGACGTTGGCCTTCCTTACACGTTCCAATACGTTAAGTCTAAATAACATTTTCCTATCTAGAATTATTCCTAAAAATTTTGCACTTTCAGAAAAGACTAGATCTGTTCCATTTATCCGAGGTGGAGGGTCCACATGTGGGACATTATTCATCCTAGTAAAGAGAACCAAGTCTGTCTTGTTGGGGTTAACGCCCAAACCGCTGCTTCTTGCCCATCTAGCCAACTTGTTCAGAGCCACCTGTAGGATGTCTCTGAGGACGTTTACGAATTTGCCACTCACTGCGATTGCCACGTCGTCCGCATATGCCACGACCTTGCAGCCACAACGTTCTAGATCTAGCAGGATTTCATTCACCGCTAGGTTCCAAATTAGTGGAGACAATACTCCTCCTTGCGGGGTCCCTCTGTTGAGTTGTGGACCCTAGACATGCTGTTATGCGTCTTCTGGTGAGCAGACTTTGAATTAGTCTAATCAAACTAGTGTTAATTTTTAGATGTGAGAGTGCCGCAATTACCGCATCTGAGTGAATGTTGTTAAAGCCCCTTCTATGTCAAGAAATACCACCATGGTGAATTCCTTGAAATGCAGGGACGATTCGATAGTGCTCACAAGTTCGTGCAGGGCTGATTCTGTAGACTTGCCCTTATTGTAAGCATGTTGGTTCCCCGACAGGAGTTTTGTATCCAGGTTTTCCCTAATGAAATGATCTAAAAGTCTTTCCAGACCTTTCAATAGGAAGGAGGATAGGCTAATTTGTCTGAAGTATTTTGGCCTAGTGTGTGATATCTTTCCCGCTTTAGGTATGAATACCACTTTGGTATCCCTCCATCGATTCGGGACGTATGAAAGCCTGATACAGCCTACATAAATTTTCTCCAGCCAGGGGATAATGTACTTTAACATTTTCTGCATTTCTGCTGGAGTGATGCCATCTGGTCCAGGTGACTTGAAGGGCTCAAAGCTGTTAATAGCCCAGCTTATTCTGGATCTCTCAGTCAAGAAGCTAGCGACGCTCGCAGTCCACTCGCACTCTTGTTGGTCCTGCTGATCCTCGGGTTCTGTTACAGAGTTCCCCGGGAAATGTGTGTCGAGCAGTACATTGAGCGACTGCTCGCTGTTTTTGGTCCAGTTATTTGCCTCATCCTGTAAATATCCCACTGTACATGGTGAAGCAGATAATATCTTCCTCAGCCTAGCGGCGTCGGAGACCTTTTCCACTTCACCACAGAAGGCATACCAAGAGCGCCTTTGCGCCTTTCTAAGCTCCTTCTTATAGATCTTGAGTTGCTCTTTATAGGCATCCCAATCATTAGCGACCCCAGTAGATTTAGCCTTATTGAATAGCTTGTTACAGGTCTTTTTCATAGCCGTTAGCTCCGAAGTCCACCATTGGGGTTTAGTTTTACCCTTGTACCTTGTTTTTGGACAGGCTTCTTCAAGGGATCTATTGAATGATATGGTGATATGATCGACCAGATGATAGTTAGAATAAAGTCAAGAAGCGAATCACCCCTATTGTTTATATCCGTACTACCCCAGATAGTATGATGAGCGTTCGTGTCTGCGCCAATAATCAGCTCGAGCTCGTCAGACGTTGCTTCTTCTACTACTTCCCTGAATAGAGCAGTCGGTACTACAGATTCATAAGGCAAGTAGCTGGAGACCACCCAATATATGCGATTACCGATCTCCAGGCTAGCAGCTGTTTGGTCTTTACCACTTAAATTAGTCAGGAGAAATATACTTAGATCTTTCCTGGCCAAAATGCAGGTTCTTGGAGTGCCTTCACAGTTGGCCACAAGCAGTTTAAAGTTGGGTGTCCTAATACCGCACACCCTTCCTCCCACTACGTAGGGCTCCTGTATCAGGACGATGTCTACTGCGCCTGTGGACAGGCGCAGCAATAGAGCCGCTGAGGCTGCTTTAGCGTGATGGAGGTTAATCTGTAGAATTCTTACCATCATTGGTAATTGACAGATTAACATCCACCCCGACAAGGGTGTTATCGAACTCTTCGTCCGTATCGTCGAGAAGCATGTCCTCGCCAGATGCGTCAAAGAGTCCGGAGACTCCCCTCAGCCTCTCTGTGTCCGAAGTAGAGCTTTTGTCCTCAGAGAAGGACGTTACAGATATTCTGTTAGAGTTGGAGTCACCAGAAATAATAGGCGTGGGTACCTCCGCACTTCCAGAAAGTGCCACGGTGGACGACTCACCTTCTGCAGTGGGAGCTATATCCTGCTTGTATATCTTCAAGACTATAGTCTCGAAGCCATATTGTAGGGTTGCACTCGCACTTTGTATATGGGAGGTGGATTCAGCGTTTAGGATAAGATTGACCTGCCGCTTTTTACCATCCGCCTCACCCACCTTGCTGATTCTCCAATTATGGGCCGGCAGACCAGGATTGGAATCTTTTATTATTTCTAAGATGTCAGCCGGGTTGGAGGGTTCTTCTGTAACCCAGGTGATGGCTCTAGGGTGACTAGGGATGTTGTTTTTTTCGACAACATCCAACTGGGCACCCGGCCACACCTCACCCGCTCGACTCAGAGCAGCCTTATACAGGTCTACTGATCTGGCATCACCGAAATATAAGAGCTTTACTCTCCCCTGATGCCATCCTGCATCGTTGCAGATTGGTGGTTTGCCCGGCATTTCTCTACGGACATCGAGGTAATGAGCCATAATGGCTGATTGTACATGACTCCATTTGTCCTTGAGGATGGATCCATCCTCACTACTTCTGTCTATAACAGCCATCACTAGACTCTCCTTCGCCACTTCATTGAAGGGCTTGGTGAGTGTCCTGTTGATGGTGACATTAGGGCCTCTTGCCTTTTTCGAAGGCAGGGGTTCATCAGGTGATCTGATTCGTTTTACTTTATTAGCCGTTAACACAGCTGAATTTGTGGCTCTTCCAGCCGACTCATTGGCCTTAGAAGCATCTATGACGCCTTTAGCCCAGGTAAGTGACTCTTTTTGTTTTTCGGTAAGAGCCGAAACCTCAACAGCCTCCAACTTCGTCAAAACTCTGAGCGCTACACGATGCTCATTGTGCTTCCGTTTTGACGGTCGTACATGACGTTTCCCCCTTACCGCACCACCTGTTGTGAGTACTTGGGGGAGATTTTCGCCATTTTTGGTGTGGTCGGCTTTGGCCAAGACCAACGGACGGACAGTCGGACGATTGGGGAACCGCGCTCCATCGGAACACGAAGGCATCCCCGTCAAGAGAATTTATTTTTATTTTGTCTGTATTAGACCGTAATAGGTACTACGATGTAGGCCTTACAGACTTTGTACAGATTTTTGCTATTGCGTAATAGGTACTGGTAACTATCCGCTATGTGATAAACACGTCCGTTCACTGCGAATGATCAGCAACGAAACTCCGCCGCATCCTAACGGGACCTTGTTTACTACTCATGATATCCACGTGGTGTGATGTTTTGTATGGACTGTACTTGTTTCCAACGGTACTTTGTTTACCTCTTAGAGCTTCCACATGGTTCGGTGCTTTGGCGAGACTGTATTTATGTACTAAGGTAGTTTATACAAGCTGTACTTATTTCATATCTTCTAAACTCAGAATAATAATTTATTTGTACTTAAAAATATCAAAATTAAAACAATATAAAACTAATGGTAAAATTAGCAAAGAAATTATCAAAAATAACAAAATACACCTTATATATAAACATTAGTGTGGACGAAAACGCCGTGAGAACTTTCGTCATCCTCCCAGCGGAAAGACGATCGCCTTCCACTGGCGGTTTACAAGGAGGCGGTACTGTCTTCCATTGCGTTTGTATTGATTTGTGAAAGATAAAGAGAAAGTAATTAGTTCTTCAGATGGGTCGGATCAGATTTCAATGTGTCGAACGAGTCAGGCTCAACAAACGGTTTGATTTCACAGAGGTGCGCGTTAAGAATTTCGTTGGTTTCGCGACGACGAACGTGTACGATTACCGAAGACAGGAAATTCAGTACCTCGTAGGGTCCGTCGTATTTTCGAGCTAATTTCGCGGCGAAATTATCTATTGCTTTAGACAACGGTTGTTTTGGGTGATAAGCATTTCTCCAGCGGGAGCAACTTGACTCGGCTTATATTGCTCCATGACTGACAACTTCGAACGTATTTAGCCGTCATGGATCATTCCCGGCCAGTAGTACCTATTTCATACTCGATTGTTTTCCTAATCCCTAAGTGACCAGCTGAGGGTTGGCTGTGATTCTCGTGAAGTACCCGTTCACGGAGATGAGTGGCCACACAAAGCTTCCACAGGGTGCAGTCCTCATCATTGGGATGTCTCGAGATGTGTCGGAATAGTTGTCCATCAATAATGGCGTAATCGGCGAAATTCTGTGGGTTTTGTTTAATTTCCTGCATCCTTTTCTGTAGCCATGTGCACGAGGTGGATTCGTCCACGATCATCCTTTGAAGGGATTCTAACGGCTGGCGGGATAAAACGTCAGCAACGACATTGTACTTCCCCTTTCTGTACTGAACAGTAAAGTTATATTGCTGAAGTTCGAGAGCCCATCTGACCAGACGTTTTTTGGGGTTATCAATTGAATTGAGCTATTTCAGAGACAGGTGATCCGTGATGACATGGAACCAATATCCTTCTAAGTATGGACGCATCTTCTTTATGCCCCAAACTATAGCCAGTCACTCCTTTTCAGTTGCAGAATACTTTTTCTCGGCCGCATTTAAGGTCCGGTTTGCATACGCAATGACTCATTCTCCGTCCTCTAGCTCCTGAGATAGAACCGCTCCCAATCCATGGTCACTGGCATCAGCCTGAAGTATGAACGTTTTGGTGAAGTCAGGGCAGGCCAAACCTGGCTCATGTTTTAGTCTCATCTTTAGTATTTCAAAAACGGATTGCTGACTCTCTGTCCACTTCCTTTCTTCAGCTGCGAGGTAAGAGGATACGCCAGCGTGTTTGCCTGGGGCCGACATTTCCTGGAATGCTGCAATTTTATCCGGGTCGGTATGAATACCTTCTGCGCTGACAACATGTCCCAGGTACTTGGTCTCACGTTTGAAGAATTCGCATTTCTCGGGATTAATTCTTCTTCAGAACCAAACCTAATTGAAAGCGTAAATTCTTAATGCACAATAAAATGGTTGCGCCATTATGTAGGTATTGGTTTTACTCATCGCACGATTTTTGTTCGATTGTTCGCATGCAAAATGCGAAATTAGCAGTGGGTGCAGGGGAAATTTTTAAAATGTCGCAATACGACTTGGTGATATTCTTTTCCAGAAACGAAATCTCCATTAGATTAGTTGCCCGTAGTCTTCGGAAGACTTCCCCGAGGTGCACTAAGTGCTCATCCAGAGTTCTTCCTGTGACTATAATGTCGTCTAAGTAAGCGAAGGCGAAGGGCTCCAACTCGGATCCAATGACGCTGTCGGGGGCTCTCTGAAAGGTCGCTGGTGCAGAATGTAATCCTAATGACATCACCCGATATTGATATAGGCCTCGTCCAGCGACGTTGAATGCAGTAACCATCTTTCAAATCAAGACTACTAACGTACGTTGCTTCCCTCAGGCGGTCCAGTATCGAATTTATTCGAGGCAACGGATGGGCGTCTGGTCAGATCTGCTATTTAGGTGCCGGAAATCCATGCAGAGTATGCACTGCGGGAGGGTTCGATGTATCCGTTTGCCAGAAGGTCGTTGATTTTACCACCTATGATAGCTTGCATTGCGGGATTACGAGGGTCATATCGGTGCTTGAACGGGCGGTTGTCAGTCATTACAATCCTGTGGGTGGCGACTGTTGATAATCCATGTAATTGCTGAAACTTATGCATCTCAGTTACTAGGAAAGAGTTGATCTTTTCCCGATCCGTTGGACTATGGTCCTGAAATTGCAGATTCTTGCGGTGGGTTTCCGAACTCTCAGGCATATTTTCATTAGTTGTTCCGATGATTTCCGTTGGTTTAGGCTGCGGTGAACATGAGGTCGTCTGAAGATGGAGTTTGCGGTCGGGTGGTCCAGTGGTCGAGTCATTGAGGGCTTGGAATTGGCATGTGAGACCTGCGCAGGTTAGTTGCGCATCACATTTGGTTAGGAAATTGAGGTCAAGTATTATATCCTCAGTGGCACCGGGCATGATGAGTAATCTTTCCCGAATCCGCAACTGACCGATGTCAATTAGGGTATCCATCTCGAAGTTGATTTGACGTTGGGTCCCATCAGCCAGTGTGACCATGGAGTTACAGGGATGTCGAGTACTGATGTCTTCTATGGTTTGGGCAAACTCTTCGCTGATGAAACAGCGGATGCTCCACTGTCGACTGTGGCGTGGACCAAGATCTCACCGATGAGAATCTTCGCCACTAGTCTGCTAGGATTGAGGTGTATTGGTGTATTTACTGCTGGGTTTAGTTCTGGGGACCCATACCTCCTCGTTCGGTATGATCCCGGGTTCGTTTCCCGACCGGCAGCGACAGCATTGGATGGTCCGCATCTCGCGACGTCCGCAAAGCCTGCAGAACAGTACGGGTTCACGCTGCCATTGTGACGCGAAATGTCGATCCTGTGCACAACGTCGGCAGGCCGTATGTGGATTTATACGGGGTAACTGATTCTGTTGTGTTTCCTTTGGGTTCATCCGTCGGTGCTGTTCTCTGGGCAGAGTTGGCTGGCTGGGAATGTCATCTGCCATTCCGGTTAGGTCCGCAAGGCTCAGGAAATCGCGTCTGCGGATATAATAAGGCGGTAGATTTTCTTTACAAATAATTCCAGATCCGGTATATGTATTGAAATGTTTATCTTAAAGCTTATGTTACTAATTTTACAGCTTACGCTATTCCTGGTTCTTCGGTTCAAATGGGGGTCTTACGCCTAAACCCAGCCCAGGTCCTGCTTAAACCCAGCCCACGATTTCCAGTGTAGATTATTATTCCGATACCACACCAATGATTTTCCTGTGAGTATTTCAGGCATAACGGTGGGTATTCGATCCGTAGGGATTTCTTACATCTGGGATAGTTCCTCCACGTTTCTGTTGGTAGGGTAACTCGACATTTCCGGTCGCGTAACTTTGTTTAGTCTCGAGGTTTCCTCTCTCGGAGGCACAAACACTAGCGTTTGCGTCGGGGATTTTAAAACCATTGAATCACTTTGCGTGTGCGCGTCCTTATGGGGGGTCGCGGGCTTCTTCTCTTCGCTAGCTCGCTCATGAATGGCTTGAAGCTCGAGTAGCCTAGGTATGCTCTCCTCCTCATGGTGGCCATTCAGGAACATTGCGAATCGCTTCCGCTGATCCTCGACGGTTCCATCTACTTCACAGTCGAACTCCGCCAGATATCGAGTCAGTTCTTCTTTCCTTAGGCTGTACGCCCAAGTGACTCGTAAACCTGTAGTCGCCTTCTTGTCACTGTGGGGCAGTGTGTTGTACGTCGATATCTAATTTCTATACCGCTTAATTAATCTGGATTAGTTATTGCCGTAATAATAGTTCTTTACTCTCAATGTCCCTGCTCGGATATGCTCACGGGGATGGGTTCGTCACAGAAATTTATATTTACAGCGACAGAGAGTAATAAGGCGGTAGATTTTCTTTACAAATAATTCCAGATCCGGTATATGTATTGAAATGTTTATCTTAAAGCTTATGTTACTAATTTTACAGCTTACGCTATTCCTGGTTCTTCGGTTCAAATGGGGGTCTTACGCGCGGTCCGCTGGGTCTCCGTGGTTGCTGCTGGTTCTCGGTTGATGGTTAAGCTGGCGTATCGAGTATCCGCTCTCGTGGTACCGTTATGATATGGGGTGACTTGGATGTCCACCGACGCTCCAAGTCTCGCGACTACCAAATATCATTCTACGTAGTAAAATATCTTTACTACAAAATAGAAGGAGTATTTGCAGAATCGCGAAATTTGGTACCAACCTGTATTTGGTCTTAACTAAGAAAAAAATTAAATTTGGACCCAATCTGTCCGCGGGTTTCGTACTCCCATGCAAATTATTCCTTGCCCTCAAATATTAACCATACTATAACACTGCATTGGAGCATTCAATAGTTGTGAATTTAGCACGTCGTAATATTTCATACGTATCAATTGCTGTGCAAAATTTGGACGGGATAGAGCGAGTCCTTTTGGTACCTCCCACACACAGTGTTCAAAGGACTTAAAATTAAATATATCAAAAACGCTCAAGAGTGGCACTGGATTTCGACCAAAGTTTGTAAAGCGTAATAGACTTGCTGTGTGTGCAAATGCGTGCAAAATCTGGGAGGAATCGGTTAACGGTTTTTAGTACCTCCCACACAATGGCTCTATTGAAACATAATAAATGTAAGAAGTTATTAAAATACTTTCCACGAACCATTCGTTCAAAAATACTAGGGGAAACTCTTAATACACAATAAAATACAGTATTCTTGCGTTTTAAATTTGCTGCATGTATTTGTCAGATGAGTTTCCTTCGTTGACTTCTAAAACAATTTTCATTTTCTTCAAAAATATCACCTCCGTATACATCTTCGTTTAAAAGATACTTAGATATATTACTATTAAAAGTATTTTCAATGTAAGGTTGTTTAAATCGTTTTGAGCTTATAATCAGATCAGAATTTATTATAAGAAACGTCATTAAATCTTTGTTTGTGTTACTTCGGCATTTTTTTCTAGTATGGGACAAGCAAGCTTTTTGAGAAATATTGTGTGGCTGGCTTCGAGTGCTTCCTCAGATAAAGAACCTTATATTAAATAAATGCAATTATTCGAAAATACAAATTGTAAATATTTGTTTACCTATTGGCAAATTAAAGTAACTAATTACATCGCAACCATGAATTAGTACTTCATGTACACTACTCGGCTTATAATACCATCCGTAGCGCATCAAATAATTTTCCCTTGTTGCTATCAGGAGCTCCTTAAATGCATCATAGTTAATTTGTTTGCCGCAGGAAAGCACTCTCAAAATTGTTTCATATTTTCGATGAGGCCTTTGTCAATTCCGGTTATATCAGCAGCTAAATCGCTATTGGAAAAGAATCTACGAGCAGTATTTCCGTCATTCGTAGTACCAGAACCGCACTTAACCATATCCGTTGAAAGACCCGTCCTTCTTTTATACTGATCTTGAATTCTGGCTTTGTTTTTCAAATATTCTTTTCTCTGTTTTCACCATCTACTCGCCATTTTTTAAATGATAAGCGGTATGCTATATGCAGTATATTTTCAAAGAATTTTATCCAACAGTGGAGTGTGGAAAGTCAAAATTTTAAATGATCCACATTGGGAACTTTATTAAAATCCAATTGATTCATTTCTGTGGGTTTGGCATTACACATGAAACATATACTACACGAATCAGTATTTGTAATTATTTTTGCCACTGCACCATCTATCATTGTACAGTGCATTTTGTATGATACTTCATGTGTCATTTCATTGGCAACAATAACATCGCATTCAAGGCTGTCAATTTTGTCCGTTACTTGTTTGTATTCTCTACGGACAAGTTGTTCATTTTCCTTAGTAAAGAAGAATTTTACAGGCCTACAATAATTGGTCAATGATGGCATGTCATTAAACCAAACATCTTGCCCGGAAGTTAAATTAACAATCCTTAAAATTAGCCATATTTTAGTCATTAAGCATAAATACTATTAAAATAACTTACTTTATAGGCACAAATGCGATAAAAAACATATATTCATCCGTCAACGTCAGAAAATTGTTGTTTATAACTTCCCCACTTTGCAACTAGTTGTAACTTACTGTTTTCTTCGAGATTACAAAGTTGTATCAATCCCTCCGCTGTTTTACGTATTATAGTTTTCAGCTCTACTTCAGCCGAATTTTCGTTTGTCATCACTGAAAGTAGTACCATATACTTTCAGTTTTTCATTCCGTAATGTATGTATGGACGGAAGACATTGTGGGCAGCGTTACCATTGTGCGACTAAAGTGGCATATTTGCCCCTTTTTTTCAGCCGTGCTACTTTCGCGCCCCTTTTATTTTTTGATACTAAATGTGCCCTTTTTCGATTTTTTGTGCCACTTTTTGGCTTTTGTAAAAAATCTGCTTTTTATACTCTTATAACAACACTTTCGTACTAACGTACGGAAATGCCTCACGCGCTACTTTCTGAATTAGGTTATTTAATGGGATATACGCATATGCTAAAACGATTTACATATATCTTTTGTATGTGTATGCATATGTGAATTTATTTCCACCGTTTCATCTTATTGGTGAAAATTCTGCGAATAGGTCGGCGTCTATGCAAAAATACAAATAATTTGAGTGATTTCTTAAATGTAACAATATATGGTGAAAATTGTTTTTTTTTCGAATCAGTCGGCGTTTATAAAAAAATCCAATTTGTTTTGCTTGTGGTTTCTTAAATGTAACAAATATATGGATAAGTATTTTTCATTAGGTTGATGTACATAAACATATAAGTTTTTTTCTAAACAGATTTATTGTGAGATCAAAAAAACTCAATACAAAACACATCTGTCCCAAGCACAGATCTAATTAGAAAGTATAAAAAAGATGTTACAAAAAAAGTAACTATAAATAGAGAAATGTATGTGATAAAATATATTTAGTATACATCATAAGAAGTTTTCTATAACATTGTATTTTTTGTTTAGTTTTCGTGTAAATGAATGAATTTTTTAATGTTGCCTACTTATTTTTTATGTTAAGCTTTGTTTTTTATTGTTGTTTTCTTTAAATAAAAACCTTAAAATTGATCCCCCTTTTTGATCCCCCCTGATGATCAGTTGCCCCTTTTTTCGAAAAAATCCCCTTTTTCGAAATTGATCCCCCTTTTTGATCCCCCCTGATGATCAGTTGCCCCTTTTTTCGAAAAAATCCCCTTTTTGTGCCCCTTTTTGAAATTTTTCAACGGCAACGCTGATTGTAGGTGCAAGCCATTAATGACCTTGCGTAAGATAATATATTTTCTTTCGGAAAGATCTAAGTCTACGTATAAAGATAGTGCGCTGAAAGGGGATAGACAAGTGGATAGACAAGTGTCATATGCATTTAGGTTATCTCCTTTTTTCTGTTGAAGGGCGAACACCAACTCTTCCGCGGTATATTTGGCGACGAGGTCCGAAACTCAACGATACTTTGACCTTTTTGACGTTTTCTTTTTGGCGATGTAGATTTTACGCCCAGATTTTACGTAAAGGTTTTTTTTGATATATTCACAGGTGATGCTTTATTACTGCTGGAACTCGGTTCCTATTAGGTTATATATAATATATAACTGTCTTCTTAAAAAGGTGATGTAAACTTACGTTATCCACGCTAACAACATTTTCATTTAACCACTTCGAATATTTTTTCCAAAATATCTTTTGTTTCTTTTACACTCATTCTAATACTTCGATTGATTGAACCGTCGTACACTTCGCAATAAGACATCATCATCGTTATGGAGTAGTCGTTTATTGTTCTTCACATATCCATACAAAATTGGTACTTTACTCTTTATTGGTGCAGAAATCCAACAAGGTACAAAATCCGAATTTTTTAGGGACATTTTGCAACGAACTAAGTGCTCTCTATGAACAAATAAATTACGAATCTTTATCATATGAGTTAGGCAATTCTAGTAGGCTTTACAATTGGAATTGAGTTGCTAATATTAACATACATTCCAAAAATATGATATTCTTTACAATAATATTAGAAAAATTTTAGACCTAAAGCAAAACTACTTTTTCTCAATTTTGTGCGCGAATAATTTGACCTTTTATATTTTATGTTTAAAGAGGACATGGCATTAACAATTTCTGGCGAAAACAAAATTAGGGATCTATTTGAATTTTTTTCCCCGATTCCATATGTATTTATTTTTTTTTTTCGATTATCGACATAAAAAACACCATATTAAAAGCATTTTTTATATTTTTCTCAAGCGCAAAAAAAATTATGTGTTATGTCTACTCGTTAAGCGTTGGCGACTGTTTTGGGAATACCACTACAAATTATATATGAAAATTTAGTTTTTAGACATAAAAAAATATATATTTTTTTAAGTTTGTGCGCAAATACTTTATGTTGTTATATTTTTTATTTATTAGTAACAGTACATATATTGTTTGTGAAAAATAAAATTTAGGGATCTGTTCAAACTTTTTTTCACATTCCAATTAAACTTGCAAATTTTTTTCAGTTTAACAAAAATTACGAATTTTCCAAAGCAATTTTGAATAGTATGCAGTCAATTTCCTGCTAAGTTGGCATTTTTGTATTGCTAGGAATTCGATTAAATATTATATGCAAAAAGTTTTATTTAATTTCCTTTATAAATGAATTTGATACAGCTATTTTACAAAGTACGTTTAATGTAGTTTATTTTTGGTCGATTTGCACATACAAACATTGATTTTGGCGCCCTCTCTAGTGTCAAATAGAGCTAAATTCAAAAATATTGTTATTATTTATCTTAATTGGTTTGTTAATACAATACATTATTTTCGATTTTTGTCAATGGGACAGAGGACTGTGAGCCGCATCCTAGCGGGACCATGGTATCCACGTGGTGTGATGTTTTGTATAGACTGTACTTGTTTCCAACGGTACTTTGTTTACAACATGGAGCTTCCAGCAAGCTATTTAACAAGGCAAAATCTACAGGAGCCTTTAATGATTGGGATGCATATAAAGGGCAACTCAAGATGTATAAGAAGGAGCTTAGGAAGGCACAAAGACGCTCTTGGTATTCCTTCTGTGGCGAAGTGGAAAAGGACTCCGGCGCCGCAAGGCTGAGGAAGGTACTATCCGCGTCTCCTTGTACAGTGGGGTATTTGCAGGATGAGGCAAACAACTGGAAAAAAAACAACGAGCAATCGCTAAGTGTACTGCTCGACACACATTTCCCGGGGAACTCATCAACAGAGTCCGAGGATCAACAGGACCAACAATAGTGCGAGTGGACTGCGAGCATCGCTAGCTATAAACAGCTTTGAGCCCTTCAAGTCACCTGGACCAGACGGCATCACCCCAGCAGAAATGCAGAAAATGTTAAAGTACATTATCCCCTGGCTGCAGAATTTTTATGTAGGCTGTATTAGGCTTTCATACATCCCGAATCGATGGAGGGATACCAAAGTGGTATTCATACCCAAAGCGGGGAAGATATCGCACATGAGGCCAAAAGACTTCAGACCAATTAGCCTATCCTCTTTCCTATTGAAAAGTCTGGGAAGACTTTTAGATTATTTCATTAGGCAAAACCTGGATACAAAACTCCTGTCGGGGAACCAACATGCTTACAACAAGTGAAAGTCTACAGAATCAGCCCTGCACGAACTTGTGAGCACTATCGAATCGTCCCTACATTTCATAGAATTCTCCATTGTGGCTTTTCTTGACATAGAATGGGCTTTTAACAACATACACCCAGATGCAGTAATCGCGGCATTGTCACATCTAAAGGTGAACTCTAGCTTGATTAGACTAATTCAAAGACTACTCAACAGAAGACGTATAACAGCATGTCTAGGGTCCGGATAAATGGAACAGATCTAGTCTTTTCTGAAAGTGCAAAAATTTTAGGAATAATTTTGGATAGGAAACTGTCATTCAGACTAAACGTACTGGAACGTGTAAAGAAGGCCAACATCGCCCTATATTCCTGCAGGAAGGCTGTAGGGTCGCTGTGGGGCCTCTCACCTAAAATTGTCCATTGGATATATATAGCAGTGGTTCGTCCAATACTGTTATACGGCATTGTGGACGGCAACTGACAAACTAACCATCACAAACCTGCTATCACGGGTTCACAGAACTGCCTGCCTGTGCATAAGCGGAGCGTTAAGGACTACAGCGACTGAGTCTCTACAAGCCCTTCTCCATATACTGCCGATTAATGTTGTGGCGAGAGAAGTTGCGGCTCTAAGATTAAACTGCCTATCAATATGGAGGTACAAGAACTACGGTCACATGATGATATCAAAGTGTACATAGTGCTATGGTAACCAACCGAGTGGACTATATATCAACGGTGCGCACCTTTGAGAAGAACTACATCACTATGATACCAGCCAGGGATGAACGGGATGGCAGAATACCCGGAACTAGAAACCATCTCCACTTCTATACGGATGATTCGAAGCTTGATGAAAAGATTGGCTTCGGAGTACACTGTGAAGAACTTAATTTGGATATAGCTCACAGACTACCAGATACCTGCAGTGTCTATCAAGCCGAAATAATGGCAATATGGGAAGTCGCCAAGTGGAACATAGTAACCAACACTGGCGTTGTCATTTACTCAAACAGCCAGGCTGCCATCAATTCTCTGGAGGCCACATCCCTAAATTCACAAATAGCCCTCGACTGCCGCAGATCTCTTAACGAGATGGCTGAGCAGTTTAATATAGACCTCATATGGGTGCCTGGGCATAGGGATATCCCGGGGAACTGCAAAGCCGATGAACTTGCTAGGAAAGGGACGACGTTACAAATTCTCGAAAAATTTGCATATATTGGTGCGCCACTATCCACGTGCAAGCTTTGGCTTAGGCAAGAGGCAATCAGGCAGTCCAACGACAGATGGACACAAATCGGCACCTGTAGGGTAGCTAGACAAATCTGGCCAAGGTATGACCTGAAAAGGTCAAAATATCTCCTCGCACTGGAAAGGAAAAGATTATCTACTTTAGTATCAGTTCTGACGGGACACTGCCTGGTCGACGAACATGCCAGAAGATTGAGTATTAACTCCAACGACTTCTGCAGAAGCTGTGGAGATGAGGAAGAAGTGGAGAGCATTGAGCACTTGCTATGCGACTGTCCCGCTTTGAGTAGACGACGACTGGACCTACTGGGGTCGGCCTTTCTAGGCAGCCTAACAAATCTTTCCAGTACTAATATTCGTGCATTCGATACATTTGTATATCAAACAGGTTGGTTTCGATGAAGGGCATTTTAGCCCGTGGTACCACTAGGGACCTAAACTGGTCTATGTGAGCTGAAGAAATAAAAAAGAAAACGGCTGCCACCCTAACCTAAACCTAGAGCTTCCACGTGGTTCGGTGTTTTGGTGAGACTGTACATGTGTACTAAGGTAGTTTATACAAGCTGTACTTATTTCATATGTTCTAAACTCAGAATAATAATTAATTTGTACTTAAAAATACCAAAATTAAATAAATATACAACTAATGGTAAAATTAACAAAGAAAATATTCAAAAATAACAAAATACACTTTATATATAAACTAGTGTGGACGAAAACGCCGTGAGAACTTTCGTCATCACAATCTTTCTCTGTCTATCTCAGGTTAAGTTCGAAGATGGACCATACTGGTCCATTCCTTCTCATATCTGCCCACAAAGGGTTACCATTTAGTAAATTTTTTAAGCGATTTCACACATAAGGATATACATATATATATTTTTATTCGAATGCAATCGAATTTTGTTTCTTTGTAGCTAGGAATTTTATTTCTCTCCATGTACTTCCTGCTTTGGAATCTTCAAAGTCCACCAGATATTTCCAGGTGTTTGCCTATTATTCGTCTAGGCAGCCTAACAAATCTTTCCAGTACTAATATTCGTGCATTCGATACATTTGTATATCAAACAGGTTGGTTTCGATGAAGGGCATTTTAGCCCGTGGTACCACTAGGGACCTAAACTGGTCTATGTGAGCTGAAGAAATAAAAAAGAAAACGGCTGCCACCCTAACCTAAACCTAGAGCTTCCACGTGGTTCGGTGTTTTGGTGAGACTGTACATGTGTACTAAGGTAGTTTATACAAGCTGTACTTATTTCATATGTTCTAAACTCAGAATAATAATTAATTTGTACTTAAAAATACCAAAATTAAATAAATATACAACTAATGGTAAAATTAACAAAGAAAATATTCAAAAATAACAAAATACACTTTATATATAAACTAGTGTGGACGAAAACGCCGTGAGAACTTTCGTCATCACAATCTTTCTCTGTCTATCTCAGGTTAAGTTCGAAGATGGACCATACTGGTCCATTCCTTCTAATATCTGCCCACAAAGGGTTACCATTTAGTAAATTTTTTAAGCGATTTCACACATAAGGATATACATATATATATTTTTATTCGAATGCAATCGAATTTTGTTTCTTTGTAGCTAGGAATTTTATTTCTCTCCATGTACTTCCTGCTTTGGAATCTTCAAAGTCCACCAGATATTTCCAGGTGTTTGCCGGTTTGCCTATTATTCGTCTCCCTGTGGATTCCAATCGAGGGCACTACGTGTTATGTCGTTGGGCGTCGAATTTCCAATTCCATTGACTGTTGTTGTGCTGTCGCCCACAATCCAGCGTTAGAAATCGTGTTTGGCCAAATTATACATACGATCTTCCTTAGGCATTGGTTATCAAAGGCTTGCAGGACATTTAGTTCTCTAGTCGCTCCGTACCGTATTTCAAAGCCGTACAAAAGGACAGACTTAATGCTTGCACTGAAGACTATTAATTTATTTCTTCTGGATATGTGTTGATATGTGTTGTTGGATATGTGTTGATACGCATTTCTTTGGTTAAAGGCCCATTTATCGATAACACAGCCAGTGATGCAAGTGCAGTCAGATCCTTTAACAATCCCTGTATAATTTTGGGCTTCCTCTGGAAGTGGTCTGTATATTAGTTCTCGAAAGTGCCCAAAATTATAAGGATTTTGACCGTTTTCAAGTGCTGCGCAAGTGAAAATGTGCGCAGAAAAGGAAAAGCGACCGATAGACAGTTCAGGGAATTCAGGATATTCAGCACTGCAAATATAAAACTAAGATGGAAACCCTTTCTCCAATGAGTAACAGCTTTTCAGTAGAAGCAACCATTGGAGAAATAGTTGCCATATGTACAGACTATTGTAAACCTAAATGGGAACTAATGGGAGTATAATCGTAGTGACCGTTAATTCAATTTGTAATTCAGTTCAGACAGAATGTATTTATAAATATTTCTAAAAGTTAGCTTAAAATACTAAAATATTGTTGAACACGGTTCAACATGCCGACCCCCTATGCGGGATTGCAACCTAGTACTGGCACGCACCGGAGATTGTCCATCCAAACAGTGTACTTTGGGCGATGGGCATGGTGGAGGACGTCTGGAAAAGACCATCCCGCAGTATGCGACAAATATGGTCGTTGCCGAGCATCGCCTCAATGTTGGTGGGTTGAAAAAATTGAGGATCTGCGAGATCGGGTAAATGATTATAAACGGCTTCGAGTTTTTTGTCAGTGGTGGCAACCGGCAGCGTAGCGTTGAGCTGTGTCCTCACCATTTAGGTTAGGGTGGCAGCCGTATTTTTTTACAAGCTCACATAGACCAGTTTAGGTCCCTAGTGTTACCACGGGCTGAAATGCCCCTCATCGAAACCAACCTGTTTGATATATAAATTTATCGATAGTACGAATATCAGTACTGGAAAGATCTGTTAGGCTGCCTAAAAAGGCCGACCCCAGTATATCCAGTCGTCGTTTACTCAAAGCGGGACAGTCGCAAAGCAAGTGCTCAATGCTCTCCACTTCTTCCTCATCTCCACAGCTTCGGCAGAAGTCATTGGAGTCAATACCCAATCTTTTGGCGTGTTCGCCGATCAAGCAGTGTCCCGTCAGAACCTGTACTAACGTAGACAATCGTTTCCTCTCTAGTGCGAGGAGATATTTTGACCTTCTCAGGTCATACCTTGGCCAGATTTGTCTAGCTACCCTGCAGGTGCCGATTTCTGTCCATCTATCGTTGGACTGCCTGATTGCCTCTTGCCTAAGCCAAAGTTTGCACGTGGATAGTGGCGCACCAATATATGCAAATTCTTCGAGAATTTGTAATGTCGTCCCTTTCCTAGCAAGTTCATCGGCTTTGCAGTTCCCCGGGATATCCCTATGCCCAGGCACCCATATGAGGTGTATATTAAACTGCTCAGCCATCTCGTTAAGAGATCTGCGGCAGTCGAGGGCTGTTTGTGAATTTAGGGATGTTGCCTCCAGAGAATTGATGGCAGCCTGGCTGTCCGAGTAAATGACAACGCCATTGTTGGTTACTATGTTGCGACTCAGCCACTTGGCGACTTCCCATATTGCCATTATTTCGGCTTGATAGACACTGCAGGTATCTGGTAGTCTGTGAGCTATATCCAGACTAAGTTCTTCACAGTGTACTCCGAAGCCAACCTTTTCATCAAGCTTCGAACCATCCGTGTAAAAGTGGAGATGGTTTATATTACCTGGTATTCTGCCGACCCATTCATCTCTGGCGGGAATCATAGTGATGTAATTTCTCTCGAAGGTGTACACTGTTGGTATATAGTCCACTCGGTCGGTTACCATAGCACTACACTTTGATATCCTCATGTGACCATAGTTCTTGTACCTCCACATTGATAGGCAGTTTAATCTTATTGCCGCTTTGGTTGCAACTTCTCTCGCCACAATATTAATCGGCAGTATATGGAGTAGGGCTTGTAGAGACTCGGTCGCTGTAGTCCTTAAGGCTCCGCTTATGCTCAGGCAGGCAGTCCTCTGAACCTTTGTTAGTAGGTTGGTAATGGTTAGTTTGTCAGTTGCCGTCCACCATACCACAATACCGTATAACAGTATTGGACGAACTACTGCTATATATATCCAGTGGACGATTTTAGGAGAGAGTCCCCACCGCGACCCTACAGCCTTTTTGCAGGAATATAAGGCGACGTTGGCCTTCCTTACACGTTCCAATACGTTAAGTCTAAATAACATTTTCCTATCTAGAATTATTCCTAAAAATTTTGCACTTTCAGAAAAGACTAGATCTGTTCCATTTATCCGAGGTGGAGGGTCCACATGTGGGACATTATTCATCCTAGTAAAGAGAACCAATTCTGTCTTGTTGGGGTTAACGCCCAAACCGCTGCTTCTGGCCCATCTAGCCAACTTGTTCAGAGCCACCTGTAGGATGTCTCTGAGGACGTTTACGAATTTGCCACTCACTGCGATTGCCACGTCGTCCGCATATGCCACGACCTTGCAGCCACAACGTTCTAGATCTAGCAGGATTTCATTCACCGCTAGGTTCCAAATTAGTGGAGACAATACTCCTCCTTGCGGGGTCCCTCTGTTTACATACCTTGTTAGAGTTGTGGACCCTAGACATGCTGTTATGCGTCTTCTGGTGAGCAGACTTTGAATTAGTCTAATCAAACTAGTGTTAACTTTTAGATGTGAGAGTGCCGCAATTACCGCATCGGAATGAATGTTGTTAAAAGCCCCTTCTATGTCAAGAAATGCCACCATGGTGAATTCCTTGAAATGCAGGGACGATTCGATAGTGCTCACAAGTTCGTGCAGGGCTGATTCAGTAGACTTGCCCTTGTTGTAAGCATGTTGGTTCCCCGACAGGAGTTTTGTATCCAGGTTTTCCCTAATGAAATGATCTAAAAGTCTTTCCAGACCTTTCAATAAGAACGAGGATAGGCTAATTGGTCTGAAGTCTTTTGGCCTAGTGTGTGATATCTTTCCCGCTTTAGGTATGAATACCACTTTGGTATCCCTCCATCGATTCGGGACGTATGAAAGCCTGATACAGCCTACATAAATTTTCTCCAGCCAGGGGATAATGTACTTTAACATTTTCTGCATTTCTGCTGGAGTGATGCCATCTGGTCCAGGTGACTTGAAGGGCTCAAAGCTGTTAATAGCCCAGCTTATTCTGGATCTCTCAGTCAAGAAGCTAGCGACGCTCGCAGTCCACTCGCACTCTTGTTGGTCCTGCTGATCCTCGGGTTCTGTTATAGAGTTCCCCGGGAAATGTGTGTCGAGCAGTACATTGAGCGACTGCTCGCTGTTTTTGGTCCAGTTATTTGCCTCATCCTGTAAATATCCCACTGTACAGGGTGAAGCAGATAATATCTTCCTCAGCCTAGCGGCGTCGGAGACCTTTTCCACTTCACCACAGAAGGTATACCAAGAGCGCCTTTGCGCCTTTCTAAGCTCCTTCTTATAGATCTTGAGTTGCTCTTTATAGGCATCCCAATCATTAGCGACCCCAGTAGATTTAGCCTTATTGAATAGCTTGTTGCAGGTCTTTTTCATAGCCGTTAGCTCAGAAGTCCACCATTGGGGTTTAGTTTTACCCTTGTACCTTGTTTTTGGACAGGCTTCTTCAAGGGATCTATTGAATGATATGGTGATATGATCGACCAGATTATCCAAACCGGCTTTGTCATTCGGTTCGTACGGAAGTTTAGAGTTGAGGACTTTCTTGAAATTCTTCTCATACAGATGCCACTTTGTCTTCCTTACATTTCTGTGGACGGCGGGTTTAGGCGCTTTTTCCGCGAGTTTGAACTCAATATAATGATGATCTGAGAATGAGTGGTCGTCCAGTACATTCCACCCAATAATTTTGTCTGACAGCCGGTCAGTAGCAAACGTTACGTCGAGTACCTCTTGTCTGTCTTTAATTGTGAAGGTCGGTTTATTACCTATGTTACAAATACTAAGATTGGTAGTTAGAATAAAGTCAAGAAGCGAATCACCCCTATTGTTTATATCCGTACTACCCCAGATAGTATGATGAGCGTTCGTGTCTGCGCCAATAATCAGCTCGAGCTCGTCAGACGTTGCTTCTTCTACTACTTCCCTGAATAGAGCAGTCGGTACTACAGATTCATAAGGCAAGTAGCTGGAGACCACCCAATATATGCGATTACCGATCTCCAGGCTAGCAGCTGTTTGGTCTTTACCACTTAAATTAGTCAGGAGAAAGATACTTAGATCTTTCCTGGCCAAAATGCAGGTTCTTGGAGTGCCTTCACAGTTGGCCACAAGCAGTTTAAAGTTGGGTGTCCTAATACCGCACACCCTTCCTCCCACTACGTAGGGCTCCTGTATCAGGACGATGTCTACTGCGCCTGTGGACAGGCGCAGCAATAGAGCCGCTGAGGCTGCTTTAGCGTGATGGAGGTTAATCTGTAGAATTCTTACCATCATTGGTAATTGACAGATTAACATCCACCCCAACAAGGGTGTTATCGAACTCTTCGTCCGTATCGTCGAGAAGCATGTCCCCGCCAGATGCGTCAAAGAGTCCGGAGACTCCCCTCAGCCCCTCTGTGTCAGAAGTAGAGCTTTCGTCCTCAGAGTAGGACGTTACAGATCTTCTGTTAGAGTTGGAGTCACCAGAAATAATAGGCGTGGCTACCTCCGCACTTACAGAAAGTGCCACGGTGGACGACTCACCTTCCGCAGTGGGAGCTATATCCTGCTTGTATATCTTCAAGATTATAGTCTCGAAGCCATATTGTAGGGTTGCACTCGCACTTTGTATATGGGAGGTGGATTCAGCGTTTAGGATAAGATTGACCTGCCGCTTTTTACCATCCGCCTCACCCACCTTGCTGATTCTCCAATTATGGGCCGGCAGACCAGGATTGGAATCTTTTATTATTTCTAAGATGTCAGCCGGGTTGGAGGGCTCTTCTGTAACCCAGGTGATGGCTCTAGGGTGACTAGGGATGTTGTTTTTTCGACAACATCCAACTGGGCACCCGGCCACACCTCACCCGCTCGACTCAGAGCAGCCTTATAAAGGTCTACTGATCTGGCATCACCGAAATATAAGAGCTTTACTCTCCCCTGATGCCATCCTGCATCGTTGCAGATTGGTGGTTTGCCCGGCATTTCTCTACGGACATCGAGGTAATGAGCCATAATGGCTGATTGTACATGACTCCATTTGTCCTTGAGGATGGATCCATCCTCACTACTTCTGTCTATAACAGCCATCACTAGACTCTCCTTCGCCACTTCATTGAAGGGCTTGGTGAGTGTCCTGTTGATGGTGACATTAGGGCCTCTTGCCTTTTTCGAAGGCAGGGGTTCATCAGGTGATCTGATTCGTTTTACTTTATTAGCCGTTAACACAACTGAATTTGTGGCTCTTTCAGCCGACTCATTGGCCTTAGAAGCATCTATGACGCCTTTAGCCCAGGTAAGTGACTCTTTTTGTTTTTCGGTAAGAGCCGAAACCTCAACAGCCTCCAACTTCGTCAAAACTCTGAGCGCTACACGATGCTCATTGTGCTTCCGTTTTGACGGTCGGACATGACGTTTTCCCCTCACCGCACCACCTGTTGTGAGTACTTGGGGGAGATTTTCACCATTTTTGGTGTGGTCGGCTTTGGCCAAGACCAACGGACGGACAGTCGGACGATTGGGGAACCGCGCTCCATCGGAACACGAAGGCATCCCCGTCAAGAGAATTTATTTTAATTTTGTCTGTATTAGACCGTAATAGGTACTACGATGTAGGCCTTACAGACTTTGTACAGATTTTTGCTATTGCGTAATAGGTACTGGTAACTATCCGCTATGTGATAAACACGTCCGTTCACTGCGAATGATCAGCAACGAATGTGTCCTCACCATGCCCGTGACTGGATTTTCGCCGCCAGATCATGGTACGACTGCAGGTTGATGGTGCACCACTCCTTTCCGACGCGTTTCGTGGTCTGCAGCTCCAACCGCTCCACCAGACTCGTCATAATTATGGTATGGGCCGCCCCCGAGTTAAGAATCTGTCTAGTTTTTTCGTTGCCTGCGGAGGTAAGGACGCGCGCAATTCCCGTATTCATAAATATATGAGTACGAGGACGGATGCTTAGACGCTCGCTCATGGAAGACGGCTTAATGGTTTAGGTAGTAACGCTAGATGCAGCGGATCGGCTCGCATGTTGACGGGTGTGCTCGTCTCGGCTTGGCACGAACCTGTCGGAGCGTTTTCGCTCGGCGGCTGCGGATGTAATAGGGGGAGTGGCGATGGTGATGTTGAAAACAGGTTCGATTGCAAAGATTCGCTTAACAGAGATGCCGAAACTAAATTGTAGATAACGACCAACAGCCCCGGAAAATCTGATCATGGTCGATTGCCATTTATTACAAGTAGAGGTGTCAGTTTCACCTCCTCGGGCAGAATCACGATCCAGATCTTTGAGGATATTTGCCATTAATAACATTTGCTGATCGGACAAACCGGCTTTAACATATCTCTGCAAATAACTGTGTTTTTGGGAGAAAAATTTATCCATAAAGCAACAGATCTGCGCAGCTAAGTCAAGATATTCATGAGGTTCATCTGAGGCTGGTACCAAATTCGATTTCTGTCCTTCATTTTTTTTCTCCATGGCCTCTGCGGCATTATTCTCCTCCGCAGATTCAGGCTGTAAGGTCTCTTTAAACCAATGTAATTCTCACTGTCATCCTGTGGTTTCTTCTTCTTTGAAATTAGATCTTCAGAGCTGTACAGGCATTATTTTTGTTTTTTTGGTCTTTTGAGCCGGATTAAAATCTGTCTTTCTTTCTTTTTTTAAGTCCCGCCATCTTGGCGTGGATTTAAACATGGTCCTTCGAACCAAAGATCAGATCCAGTAACCCTGAGAATTGTGTTGTGCGGGATAAACATACATTCATGGTTCGACGGTGCATTGCGGGTAGGTTCTTGCCACTACGTGGGAAGTCAATTGTCTCCGTCGCTCCACCATTGTTTTCACCACGTGAAACAAGGCTGCACGAGCCAGCGACGGATGACAACAGAATAAAGGCTTCCCGTACATGTACAGCGGTCGATCCCAAAAAATGTCAACGGCCACAACAACAATTCTCCAAACAAGGAACAGCCACATCTCTACCAGCCAACAGCAACAGCAGCTCCCCCAGTGTTTCTATTTCGCGATTACCAACAACGCCGCCTATCGAAAGCGATTAAAACTGAAAAATCTGTGATGGCAACGCCGTCACTGTGACATATCGGTAGTTAGTTATCAACTCACCCGCTTTTGGCACGCTGCCAAACCGCTAGGCTCACGGCCAAAATAAAATATAAAATATTTAAAATAAAAATTAAAAAAAAAAAAATTCTGCTCAAAGTGGTGGTGCTACGGACTGGAGCTCCGTAGTTAAACCTCTTTTAAACAATCGTCATGATTTAACAAATAAAAATGAGATCCTTAATATCATAAAGGCTATCACAAGGTGTGAAAATTAGTTTTATGATGAGGAGAACAATTACTTGCAATTCTATACGACTTTTGCTTTGGCTGCCGACAAATTGAGCCAGTGCAATACCATACAAATACCATACCGCCATACTCATACGTTTCATATTACTACGTTTGGGTAAGGTGAGTGTCTATGAAATTAAATGGTTTTTGCCGGCATTGAAGAGTAAACCGGCGAAGGTAAACCATCAGCTAATGCACAAACAAAACCCACAGCCACGTCGGTGGTGGAGGTGGTGGCACTCGCGGAGGATCGGGATTTTCGGATTTTTGCATATCTTTCAATTTTCATCCGATTTGAACCAAAATTTGTATTTAGACGTTTATCACTCAAATTTAAATAATTTGAGTGCATATCAAAAATATGCAAAAAATATGCAAATAAAATATGCAAAATATATGGGAAATATGCAAAATATCAGAAGGATATGTCAATACTATTTAAAAAATCGTGTCACAAAAATTAAAAATGGGTGATTTCAAAAATCATCAAAAAATTGCCTAATTGTTTCCATTTGTGTGAGAGGTACTAGAAGGGGCATGGAAATAACTCCATTTTGTACTGGACTGTAGGTACTATAAAAACATTACACTGCACAAAATTTTAAGTATTTGTATGCACTGGTAATAATGTTATAAGCTGTTAATTTTTTGTACCAATTGGTCACTTTGTGTGGGGGGTATCAAAAGGTGCGTGGTATTTTCGTTCTCTTTTGTCCGGCTTGTAGATACGGTAAAATGATTACTATGTATGAAATTTGACAGAATTGCCATGAGTATATAGAAATTATAAGAGTTTAACATGCCCAAAAATTTTAACCATTTGTGGGGGAGGTACCACAAAGAGTAGGCTAATATGATTGTTCATCAAACATAAACTGGGTTTGAATAAAATATTACCACGTACGAAATTTTAAGTCATTCGGAAACTCCTTTCCAGGGTTATCGTTAGCCCTTTTCAGGATTAAGGACATTTTCGCCCTTTTGATGTCTTTAATACACAAAAATTCGTTACTTCATTTATATTTCTTAGAGAGGATGTTAAAATCTTTCTAATAGCACTTACAGTATTAGACAATAAATCTTGGACTAACTGCATACTTCTGTTCAAAAACTATTAATGACATATTCCAAAAATATTACCTATTATATAAGAAATTGCATCAATTTAACAAAAAAATGGCAATTTGGCTGCCTTAAGTTTTTTGTTTAAATCATAACGATTACAGACCGAATAATAAGGGGCAACCGACACGTTTTTTGAAATTAAAAATTTTTTCACAAAAAAAAAAACAAAAAGGTCTAAAATTCGCACGACAAAACATATTGGACTATGCATTTCTACTAAGATTTTGTGGAAAACCATTTATTATTAAGGACATCGTTGTTTCTTTTTACATGGAATCAATAAGATTTCTTGTTATCTTTGTATCTATGGAATTCTAAGCATCTGCAATAGCCTACTTTTATCTCCACCTACGCTTTCTCGATTTATCTCTTTGTTGAGAATTTCCCAGTAATTTTCAATGGGATTTAAGTCTACGGTTGAGCTGGCCACTCCATAACGTCAACCTTTCTAACTCAATCATTGAATCATTTCGTGGTATTATTGTGGGGGTTGTCGTGTTGAAATTGCCGTAATAGAGCAACATTCCACTCAGCATAGGGAAGCATGGAATTCTCCAAGATTTCGCAGTACATAAACCAGTTCATTATTCCGTTTATTGTATAGAGGGGTCCAACCACGTTACCGGAAAAGCATCCGCAGACCATGACATTGCCGCCTAAAGGGTCCAATATTTTATTAACAAGTATATACTGTATATCATTCAAATCTGATATTCCGTTAAAAAATTATATCGACTTCAAAATAGCTAAATTTGTAAAAAAAAATGCTTAGATGACCAATTGGGCACCCTATAAAATCTAAACTGCTTTGAATTTGATCATAATTCCGCATTGTTTTGTAGTATACGCGTGCAAAATTTCATCCAAATCAAAATTCGTAAATATTCAGAGTGGGTCGGTTTTCATTGGAATTACCCCATACTTTCCATATATTTAGGCACTCTTTTGGATGATTTTTGAAATCATCCATTTTTGTGTCATGATTTTTTAAATAGTATTGACATATCCTTCTAAAATTTCGCATTTTTGAATCAGATATCGCAAAATTTTTTTTTGCATATTTTTGCAAATTTTTTGCATATCACAAATATGCAAAAAAAAATTTAAAATATCCAATCAGAATTTTTCTATCAATCTGACAAACAAATATGCAATTGCATATA
The DNA here is from genome assembly GCA_963930755.1 of Eudasyphora cyanicolor. Lineage (NCBI taxonomy): Eukaryota > Metazoa > Arthropoda > Insecta > Diptera > Muscidae > Eudasyphora > Eudasyphora cyanicolor. The sequence continues at coordinate 103,216,937 of OZ005737.1, forward strand.
ATCCGAGGTTTAGTAATAATGCAAGTTCTACAGGAATCAGCTGCACTGGCGGCGGCGTTGGTACTAATGTCTTGCAATTTGATTATAATGACGTTGAGGACAGTATAAAGACAGTATTGAAGCCCTGTGCAGACAAACATTTCGGTCGCAGACCATGGACATTCCAACAGGACTCAGCACCATCGCACTCAGCACGTCAACCAAGAATGGCTTAAAAAGGAGGTTCCTCGCTTCATTTCTACCGCACAATGGTCACCAAGATCTCCGGATCTCAATCCGTTGGACTTTTCACGTTTCGACAGGCCCAAAACGTGAAATTATCTGCTCACCGAAGTGTTCTCTCAATAAATCCATTGATTGATGCGATGTGTGGGAAGTGGCGTCGTCTTGTTGAAACCAAATGTCGCCGAGATCACGATCTTCAATTTCAGGCATCAAATAGTCGGTTATCATGGCACGATAACGGTCGCCATTGACGTTTACGTTCTCACCGGCATCATTTTTGAAGAAATATGGACCGATGATTCCACCGGCCCATAAACCACACCAAACTGTTGTTTTTACTGGATGAAGTGGCAACTCTTGAATCTCGTCAGGTTGCTCTTCGTCCCAAATGCGGCAATTTTGCTTGTTTACATACCCATTGAGCCAGAAATGGGCCTCATCGCTGAACAAAATTTGGCTCGAAAACGTCGGATCTTCTTGGAACTTTTCAAGAGCCCATAGAGCGAATCGATTTCGCTTGGGAAGGTCGGGCGGCTTCAATTCTTGCACAAGCTGTATTTTGTATGCTTTCAATTTAAGATCTCGACGTAAAATGTGCCAAGTCGTTCCATACGTCAGTCCGAGTTGCTGCGAACGGCGCCGAATCGACTCTCCACGGTCTTCGTGTACACTCTCAGCTACGGCTTCTACATTTTCTTCACTGCGTGCTGGATGTGGTCTATTCGGTGGAATATTATCCAATAATGAATGCTGGGTCTCAATATGGGTGATGGTGTTGGGAATAGTACGCTCAGTAGGCAGATTATGTTGACCATAAGTTGAGCGAAGTGCACGAAACACATTCCTCAATTTTCGTAATAAAGTTGAACGATTTGTAAACGTTGTTCAGGCGTAAGTCTTTCCATGATGAAATGCCAAACAGTACTTAACAAAAATAACATGACAGCATGACACGGCTCACACGTGATCTGTCACAAAAAGGCTATTGAAAAAAGTATCTCTACTTGGATCACCCGTTATTTGCAGGTCCCATCCCATAATTTCCTTTTAGGCTGTCAAAGACTATGGCTAAGCTTTCGCTTGAGCAAAAAAAAGTAAAAAACAAGTAAGAAAGTTCAGTCGGGTAAACCGACTTATGAATCCCCTCACCTTGAGTCCCAAAAAAATTTGAGTAAATTTATTTTTTTGTGTTTTAGTTAAGTTATTATCAATTTAAATTGCATTTGATGTACCGTTATTAAAGTTAAAAGCTGTTTGCATTTGGTACAAAATGGTCCATTTGTGTGGGAAGTACCAAAAAGGGCATGCAAAAACGGTTACCAAAAGGGGCGTGCCAATAACGGCCACTTTTCTCTAGGTTCTAGGTACTATAAAAGCATTACACAATTTCAAGTATTTGTATGCACTGGTATTAAAGTTATAAGCTGGTAACTTTCGGTACAAAATGGTCCATTTGTGTGGGAGGTACCAAAAGAGGCGTGCCAATATCGCCCACTGTTCTCTGGACTTTAGGTACTATAAAAACATTACACTGTACAAATGGTATAAATATCTGCAATAAAGAATCACCAGTTGCTCAGAAGTAAAAAAACGTTTTACCAATCTTTTGACCTCTTCAAGTTACAAGTGCTTGAAGAATACAAAAACAAAAAATTAGTTCAATCCAAATTCAAATGTTTGGATTGACTTATACTAATTCGTTATAAACATTTGGTGACCCCAAAAAACACTAGTTGAATACGAGTTTCCCCCCACCAGTGGTAAGGAACTCAAAAATTTCATTAGTGGATATAAACACGTAGCTAAAAACGTATTTCTGACATTAAAACATTGGTGACAGGATATATATCAAGAGTTCCATCGTTTCATCGGGCGGTTATGATGTACATACTACATCAAGAGTTCCATATTTTCATCAGGCATCCAGCCACTCATCAAGCGTTCCAGCTTATCATCAGGCATCCAGCCATTCATCAAGCGTTCCAGCTTATCTTCGGGCGTTCCTGATACTACATCAAGCGTTCCAGCTTTTCGTCACTCATCCCTGCCATTCATTAAGTGTTCCAGCGTTCCACATTATCATTCCAGCTTTTCTTCAGGCGTTCTTGATATCCATCAAGCTTTCCAGATTTTCATCAAACGTTCCAGCTATTCTTCAAGCATATATATTCCAGTTAAAATAAAACTAAATTGATTAATATGGAAGCCTCTGCACAATTATTGGATTCTCAAAAAAATACGGTGAGATCATTCAGCAGATCATCCGCAACTTTAAAAAGGATTCGTCTGATAGAAAATCAACCACAGAATATTACAACGAACGTATTCGACACCTCACCGAAGCTTGGAATAAATTTGAAGATCAGGACACGATGTTACGAGTACTCAGTGATACTTCAGAATTGGCAACTTAGCAAGAGTACTTCACGAAAAACTTCTTCACCAAAATCAGTGAATTAACAAACTCGTATTTAGAAACGTTCAAAAGCGAAGCCAATCGTCTTAAGGCATTAAAAGGGAAGCAGCAAAGGTTTCCAGATTCCGAAATTATTGGTGCTGCATCAACTAATCAGCAGAAAACATTTCGTGAGGAATCAACTGGTCATCAAGGTCTTACACGACAAATAACAGCTCGGATGGCGGCATTAAAACGCTTCGTAAATGGATTGTCACATATGGAAGACTCTTATCCACGTCAGTACTACCAAATAAAAATAGACACAATCAACAAACTTTGGAGCCAAATACAAAACTTACACGACGATATTTGGGACAAATTTAAAGAGCCATCTACGTTTGGTTTTATCATTGATGAGTACTACACGTTGGAGGATGCAGTTCTGATACAACAAAATCAAAAACGGAATTCATTACCATTGCCAAATGCGACAATTCCACAGTTCAATGGAGACTACCTAAAATGGCGTCAGTTCCACGATTTATTTTCCGAGATGGTAGATAAACAGACAATTCAGAAAATGTGGTACTTAAAAACCAACGTATCTGGGGAAGCCGAACTTTTAATAAGCCAGTATACCTTAACAGATGGCAATTATAGTACTGCATGGCTATGTATTATTGGCCACAGCAAAAGTTATTATTACTGCTCCAAATGGAGTTTCCGATGAATTTAGAGCAGTTCTTGTTTCCGGTTCACAATTTAAAAAAACGAGGAAGTGCGCACACAATATACTCAGTTCATGCAAGAGTATGAAGAACTAGGTAATATGCAAAAGGTCAATATCGATATGGTTTCAGATCCTAAGTACTTCATTCCGCATCATTGTGTTCGGCCATAAAGACTAGTTTTCGACGCATCAGCAAAGACGTCATCCGGTTATATTAGGATTATTTTCAATTTTGCTTTGTTTCCGGCTTCCAAAATTTGTTTTCACAACCGATATCAAGAAAATGTATCGCCAGATATTAATTCACCCAGAAAACCAGCAATACCAATTAATTATCTGGAGAGATGATCCTCGTTTACCCATTAATTATTATATACTCAACGCGGTTACATATGGGACACGCGGGACCATATCACGCAAGGAGATGCTTACAGAAAATTGCTGAGGAAAACGCTGAAAATTACCCATATGGGTCTCAGATGCTGTAAGATAATTTTTACGTGAATGACGGTTTTTGGGGGATTAAATAGCCTTAACGTGGCAATTAAAATACAAGAGGAACTAATAGAAATTCTAAAGCGTCATTGCTTCAATTTAAAAAAATTGTGTTCAAATCATCCATGACTACTCGAAAATATTCCACTTGGCGATCAAGAAGTTAACTTAGACTTCAGCAACGACAAGTCCAACACAATAAAAACACTAGGATGACCTTGGCTACCAAAAACGGATCATCTATGCGTCAAGGTGAAATTGATTCCAACACAAGTGGTCACAAAACGTACGTAAACATCCGATATCGCAAGATTATTCGACCCGCTCGGACTATTAGCTCCCGTGGTTGTCAAGGCAAAAATCTTCATCCAGCACTAATGGCAACAGAAGTTAGACTGGGATGAACCCCTTTCCGAGAATCTTCATTCGACTTGGATCAATTTCAGAACCGGTTTAGACAACTTAAATACCATGAAAATCCCACGACGTGTCTTCCAAGGGGAAATTCCAGAAACGACGCAATTACACATATTGCAGATGCAAAAGGCTTTCGGTGCACTAGCTTACATCCGTGCTATTCTTAAAAGTAGAAGTATTACTGTACCATTACTTACATTGAAACAGCAAACGCTGCCTCGCTTAGAGTTATGATGAACTAATGAACTGAACAAAGCACTATTCATAATAATTTAAGCCGTTCAGTATTCTGACTTATCGCCGGAAATCAGCCAACTTCAAAAACATACAGAAATCGACAAAAAAAGCTCGATTAGTAGTTTGGCCCCATTTCTTGATGAAGATAACATTCTACGTTTGGGAGGCCGTTTGGAAGCCTCAATGCTACAATACGACACAAAACATCCAACGTTGCTCGCTTATAATGATCCTTTGATAAAGCTTTTATTCGAAGCGATACATTATGAAAATAAACGTTTATGAAAATAAAAGTTTCTGCAGCTAAAAATAACTCACCGGACGCATTACCACTACAACAACATCTGATCACACCATTCAACAGGGAAGCTAACAATAGACATAACACCATGACGACTATTAACAGAAATGCAGCGCTTCTAGTGGAGAATAGAAACGGCAACACTCAAATAACATCCATTCCCTGATATTAACAGACGAATGTTAATTTACATGCGGACAACATTGAGTGGATGAAAACAACATAAGGTTCCCGCGATAATCGGATATATGCCGGAACGAAGTCTGTAATAGAAATAGACTTGAGGATTATCAACTCAGCGTCTCCAAACTGCTACAACAACAACAACATCAACGCTGGTGTCGATTATTGCGGACCTTTCTGGATCCATTATAAGGCCAGAGGTAAAAAACCCACAAAGGCATATTTGGCCGTATTTTGTTGTTTTGCAACAAAGGCCGTACATCTCGAATTAGTAACAGATTTAACTACGGAAGCGTTTATAGGCGCTTTAAAAGGATTCATTGGCCTTCGAGGTCATTGTCAAAACATATATTCTGACAATTCAACCAACTTTATAGGAGCAAAAGAACTTACTGATAATGTATATTCAAAAGAAGCGAAGATGCAATCATTTCTACCTCCAGCTCAAAAGGAATACAATTCCATTTCATTCCACCTAGAGCACCACATTTTGGGGGTTTGTGGGAGGTAGCAGTTAAATCTGCAAAATATCTTCTACTTCGAAGTGTGGCAACAGCATCATTAACTCAGGAAGAAGTCGAGACCGTATTTGTGGAAATTGAAGCGATACTTAACTCTTGTCACTTACACCCATTTCAAATGATCTTGAGGCATTAAGTCCTAGACATTTCCTCATCGGCATTAACTCCTGGACATTTCCTCATCGGCGAACCACTCACATCGCATGTAGACTACAGGGCACAACTAATAAAGCTTTCTGGAGTGTCTCATTGGAAACTCGTGAGTCATCTAAAAATGAATTCTGGAATAGATGGTCCACAGAATTTTAAAACTGGAGATATGGTGATAATCAAAGAAGACAATCTACCATCGCTGAAATGGCCACTTGGAAGGGTCGTGAACGTTTACAAAGGAGACGATAATGCTGTAAGAGTCGTCGATGTTAAAACCGCTAAAGGCTTATTCAAACGCCCGATACACCGCCTAGCTCCTCTACCTGTAGAGGAAAATAAAACTAACGGCACATCTGATATTATGACAAGCAACAAGACTGAATCCACTACGGAAGATCTACCATCCAAACGGCGAAGAACCTCCAACTTCAATTTAACAACAGCATTTTTATGCCCCACTTGTTTGGGCATCTGAAATCATAGACACTAAATTCACTTCAGATGTTGGAATACACTTCGAAGGGATAGGACAGGTCAAGATGTCTAGAACCAATTGTAATCTCGTTGTCTATTGTGGGCTTGAACCGTATTGGAAGGAAATTGAGGCCTTTTCAGTACACTAGCTCTACGGCAGTTATGTCAAGTATTGAACCAAACAAATACCTGCAGAAATGTATTAACTGCTTTAAATCACGTTGAGGGTGGATTCATCACCAATTCCTAATATGCACAACAAGTGACTAATACCATTGAATCAGTCAAAGAAAATGAAGACCACCTTCACAACTTGCTGAAAAACCAAACATTTATCCTCGATGCTACCATTAACATAATCAAACAAGATGAAGCAGCCATTAAAAATAAGTTAGACGACCTTAACGCACAGAGTTCTGAAATATTGTCATAACATCGAAGAAAAAGACTACCAAGTACGACTTTTTGAAATATTTATTTAATTAGCCAAGCAAGTCACAAAAGCCGCAGCAAACTTACTGCGAATAAAATCATAAATTTTGGACGTGCTAACTGACACCCATCACGGAAAAATAAGTCCCAGTTTATTATCTCCTAAACAACTAAAAGTAGAATTAATAAAGATTCGAAATCATTGGAAATACCTGTCGACTTTGACAATCATCTCCAGCTATACAAACTGATGACAGTGGAAGGGGGATTAACTAAGGATCATGTCATATTTAAGATTTCAATTCCCTTATGTGACCAAGTTCCTTATGTTTTCAACAACATCCTCATTTCGATTGAACTCTGTGATGAAATTCTTGCTATAAACGTACATTTTGATCAATACTTTCGGATAAATCCAGCTATGCTACATTCATGTACTCATACGAAAGCCGATACATATTTGTGCTCTAACATTCAATCAAAATACAACAGGGGTTCTGAAATATGCTCATGTGAGATCCAGTTGTTAAACAACAACACGCGCTCAGCCTGTAACATAAAACGTCTGAACACAAATACAACAGGACTCAATTGTCGAATAACAACAAGTGGATGTATGTCTTCAATTCTCCTAAGCGAATCAATGCCGTATGTGGAAGGCATGGACAACAACTTACTTTAGATGGTTCTGGATTATTGATATTATAGCCTCAATGCGTCATTCAGGGACACCAATCAATTTCCAGTAACCGCTATGAAGCATACACCAGCCTAATCAACCCGGAAGATATTATCTGACCCAATCATCTGGTTCCATTATTACATGAAACAGTTCCATACAGTACTCAGTTTGATAACTTGACCGATCTTCAACATTTGCTCGCACAACAAAGGGATCTTAATCTGCCGGCACAAATCCGAAAACATCCATCTTCAGTACTATATATGTAGTGGGGTATACTGCACTCATTTTGTTTGATAGTAGTTTTGATCGTTTACAACATTTGGAAAAGAAGTCAAAGCTCTACAAACTCAAACCAGCGGAACCACAAATTATTCACCCGGTACCACAACAAAGGTCAACAACATTAGATTTCAGCATCTCAGTATCCTAACCTAAACTCACGAGTTATCTTTAACCACTTAAACTGTATTCAAAACATATACAATTCTTAACAACTTGTTTTGAACCTCCGTTCAACGCGGGGGAGAATGTTAAAACACAATTTATTGAATGCCAATAATTATTTTAATAAGCCGTAAATATTAAGTGAATACCCTTAATTCTGTTTTTCCAATAATGTATCATATTACAAAACTGTACTGATTGCAATTTTAAGTAATTGATTTCGATTGGTCAATTTGCCATAAATATTAACTTTGTAAAATTGTAATGTCAGCATAATTATGGTATAAATATCTGCAATAAAGAATCACCAGTTGCTCAGAAGTAAAAAACCGTTTTACCAATCTTTTCACCTCTTCAAGTTACAAGTGCTTGAAGAATTCAAAAACAAAAAATTAGTACAATCCAAATTCAAGTGTTTGGATTGACATATACTAATTCGTTATAAACAACCAGCAAATATCCTGAAACTGCAAAAAGTATCGCGACGACTAGTAGCACAGCTGGTGATGGTAGCATTGCGGGTGATAAAGATTCACCCAAATCGGAGATCAAGATCGCTTCAAATGCTTTTTATCAAGAGACCATAGCCAACTATATTTGCCCTTGACACAAGTTGAAGCTACACAAATTCGCAACACTTTAACCCATATGGTCACCGATATATCGATTTTATCACAGCCCTTGACATTGCCCATTCTACAACCTTTGACTCCTCGTCGCATAGCCAAATTGCCAAAAAGTGCTATATCAGCTTTGTACTGGACTGTACAGGCAGTGTTTTGAATATGTCCTCCACTGCGAGTACTCCAAAATCACAAACATCTTCTGGAGGAGGCGGCGGTGGTTCAACTGCTTCTGTCTCCACCAGTCATCGACCAAAGATGCCGATGATAATGAAGAAAATGCTCGCAATGTGCTGGACAAAGCATTGGAAATCTACACAGCCATTGGTCAAATGTTTAAAGATTCTGCACGTTCCCACATCTATCAAAATCGTTTATGTTTCGGTGCCTGGCTTCTGGTAAGCGGCATTCAAGGAGCTTCTGGTAGCACGGGAATTATCAAGACGACTGCAAACAGGCGAAAGCAAAACCAGGAGTATCCCTACAAGTCACTCAACCAACAGCCTCAGCTCGAGTAAATCTCTTTAAAGTACAGCAGGGTTTTGGAGTTTTAAATGCAGCCATAGCAAATCACTGCATAAAACTGTTGACAGAACTTATAGATGATTTGAAAATCGAGACAACATCTTCCACAGATATTCCACAGGCTGGACAAGGACAGCAAGCCGGAGCGACACCAGCTTCTCTGCCAGAACCTGCTAACTTTCAATGTTTTAGAACACTACACCACATTGCAGAGAGTCATGCGTGTTCTTAACACAGCCACTACATCAATTGTGGAGGGCGTATGCGGTTCATCGTCAACAAATCCACCCACCAATCTCGATTATGAAGATTTAAATATGGAAAATGCCCAGCTACTGCGATTCTTGTTCCATTCATTAAATCTAATGCAAAAGAACTCCATTTTACTACTAACAGCTGCAGGCGTTATACCATGCGCCGATGTTTGTCGCTATATATCAACCGATAAACCCGTCAGAAATAGTAAAATAATGTTACTATCACGTATTCTCTTATTTTTGGAGTATCTAATGAAACATCTATACAATGCTCCACCTGAACTTTTGGATCCGGTCCGAAGGACCATCTATAATTTTGGGCTTCCTCTGGAAGTGGACTGTATATTAATTCTCGAAAGCGCCCAAAATTATAAGGATTTTGACCGTTTTCATGAAACAAAGAGAGAATAAAAAAACGCAAACAGATTTCAAGTTTTAGTCAAGAGAATTCAGTTTCAGTTGGTTCGTCTGCTGCGCAAAATGTGCGCAGAAAAAGAAACACGACAGAGAGACAGTTCAGTATACTCAGCACTGGAAATATAAAACTAAGATGGAAACCCTTTCTGCAATGAGTGAAAGCTTTTCAGTAGAAGCAACTATTTGAGAAAGAGTTGCCATAAGCACAGACTATTGTAAACCTAAATTGGAACTAATGGGAGTAAAATCGTAGTGACCGTTAATTCAATTTTTAATTCAGTTCAGACAGATTGTATTTAGAAAGAATTCAAAAAGTAAGCTTAAAATACTAAAATATTGTTGAACACGGTTCAACAATCCCTCTACACCGGAGAATCTGTTCGTCATGAAGCAAATGTCATCAGCGTAATCAAGAACACAGCGATTACCCTCAAGTTCACAAGTTATTCCTCTGTGGTTTTGAGACACTCGTACCGTTAAAGTGTCGAGCAATATGTTGAAAAGCAGTGCTGGTAGCACACAACTGACAGATATCCCTTTTTCGGCAGCAATATGATAGACCCTTCAGTTAACTTTGGAGATAGTGTCGCGCTTGCCTAGAACTCTGTGATCAGTAGTAGCAGTATTTCGGCGCTAGGAGTTGGATCAGCCTTTATAAGTTCTGGGGATATATTGTCAGGGCCAGGTGTTTTGTTTCAGCGCAGGGAAGAGATCACCTTTGAAATTTCGGTGAGACCAGGGCATGACACATCGAAGTCGTTGTATTCTATGTACTTGTCGCTGGCATTCACAGAGGACACCATGAATACTTCCAGATGAGGCCCATAGCTCCGAATAGTACTCCTCCCACCCGTCCATTCGCTTGCTTCTCGATGTTATCAATTCCCCATTGCGATCCACAATATATATCCCGTGTGCGGTGGGTCTCAGCAGCTGCTTGCGCATTCATAGCCATTTGATTGCTCCATGATATTTTGTCACTCCTTGCGTGTTTCTTTACTATATCTATTTATTAGTTTTTTATTATTTTCTTTCGTCTTGAGAAAAATGGGCGCCTCCCACACAAATGAATCATTTTGTAAAAAAAGTTTACAGCGTATAACTTTAATACCAGCGGATACAACTACTTGAAATTTTGTGCAGTGTAACGCTTTTACAGTACCCGCAGTCGCGTGAAAACCATACCAAAATTTAAAAAGTCATAACTATAATACCAGTGCACATTATCTCTAGTCCTTGCATTTAATCATATTTGCATAATGATTTAGGATTAAGGTGGAAAATTTGCATATGCCAAATATATGCTCAAAATATGCAATAATACTTTTATTCAAATATAAAACATATGAACAATTCTGACGTTGATTCTTCTTTTACATTTTATTAATTAAAGGATATTAAAGTTTGTCTACTTATATGAAATGAATAACATATTTTATAAAAAAGATATTTTATAGTTTAAATACAAGGTGTTGTTCAATATTCTAAATTAGTAGTTGTGAGGCATTGGCGTTATTCACCAAAAAAAAATATTTTATAGGCTCAAAAGCTTGTCTCGAAAATATTATTTACTTTCAAAATAATACTGAAATCTGGATTTCTTTTTATAATTTTTTAAAAATGTTTAATTGATTTCGCTATTGGTAGACCATTAGCCTCCAAGGAAGTAATTATTTTAGCAAGTCTCCTGAAATTCGATTTTATATATACACTAGCTGTACCCGGTGCGCTTTGCTGCCCTTAAATTTCACTTCGGTGAAATATAACCATATGATAAGTCGGCACTATTGATATTACTGTTTCACAAATAAGTCGTGCGGGTACCATGCCTTTTATACTATAACGGGTCACGCACACTATATTATATTTAAAAGCATTTGAATACTAAAACTGAAGGTAGTGCTACGCCCTCCGTCGCTACAACTCTAGTTTTTGCTCCATCACGTGTACCGGTGCCAATGTCACACATAAAATAGCGAAGCTCTTGCTGTAACAGTACTTAAAATATTGCAATTGCAAATTTCATGTTATGTGGGCGGTGCCACGCCCACTGTTACAATCACGTCAGTTTTTCTCCGCCACGCGTTCTTTTTCCAAGGTTACGCATACCAAATTTCGAGGATGCAATAGTACTTCATATATTGCATTTCTAAATTTTTGCTTGTTATTATCACTCCAATGATATTGTAATGGTAGATCGCTTCCACGTAGTACACCCTGTGTAACGCTAAACGATCTACCAAGGAGTGGATTTACTAAAAAATCTACCCTAACACCGGGGTCTAATGCGACCTCGTGCCCATCGGTGTATGGTTTGCAGTCAGGGGTAATCGACTGTATTTGTACGGATTCGTACTACTTTTACAAGAATGCTTTCACTAGTTGGAGAGCTTTTAGGTGAGGAACTGAGTCATGTTTTTCTTTGTCGTTCTTCCTTTGGTGTCTTTCCTTCCTTTGGTGTCCTTTCTCAAATTATTTTTGTAGTATTGTTCACTTTTTTACACTTCTATGAAGATTTCCATAATAGAATTTTCTTTAAAAAGTCATATAATTCTATTTTTTTGTACTTTTTGAACAAAAAATCGGCCTTTGGCCAACTTCGACTGATTTTGTGGCCGAATGCCGAATATTGGCCGAATGTCGAGTTTTGGCCGTAGCCGAAGCCGAACATTCGATCGGGCTCTAATAATAAGTAAACCTGCTTAGAAGCTGCAAAATTTTCAATTTGCATATTCATAAAACTATAAAATGATGCTAATTTCTAAATCTTAAATAAAATCTTAAATGCAATTATTTTTTTTAAAGTGACATCATAGGTGGATGGTTCAGAATTTTTTATATTAACCTATGCATTTTATTTTTGTCTACAAATTTTATAAAAGCTTACTAAATGGTAAAATGAGATATCGCTTTAATTAATTTTTGGAAAAAATTTCCAAAATTTGGTGGGGATATGAAATTTAGAAAAATAAGAAAAATGCATTCTTGGCTTTTACGAAATTTGTAATTGCTTTTGAATGGCTGAACCGATTTTTACGAAGTTTACGTCTTTTGAAAGAGAACATGACTGGCCATTTGCATGTGTTTTCTGTTGGAATTTTTTAAAAACTTTTGTTGACTTTTTAATTTAAATAAATTACACCACCTTCGATTTTTTTACAAAGAAATACGCCAGACACATAAATCCAATCCAATATTGGATTTTTGAAGACTCAATATTTGTTAAAGTTATGGACGAATTACTAAGGTCGGGCAATTTTTTACATTTTGCTTCTGTTTCTGCCGGAGAATGACATTTGCGCACCGTTGATTGCTGTAAATTTATCAGCTCAGCCGATTGTTGAAGTTTGATTGGCTAAGCCGATCAGACTACCTGGGATAAAGGCGTCATATATGCTTCTAACGCCAATGAGCCGGCTGAGAGAGCTACAAATTCAGCTGTGTTAAAGGCTAATAAAGTCAAAAGAGTCAGATCACCTGATGAACCCCTGCCTTCGAAAAAGGCAAGAGGCCCTAATGTCACCATCAACAGGACACTCATCAAGCCCTTCAATGAAGTGGCGACAGAAGTAGTGAGGATGGATCCTTCCTCAAGGACAAATGGAGCCATGTGCAATCAGCCATTATAGCTCATTACCTGCATGTCCGTAAAGAAATGTCGGGCAAACCACCAATCTGCAACGATGCAGGATGGCATCAGGGGAGAGTAAAGCTCCTATACTTCGGTGATGCCAGATCAGTAGACCTGTATAAGGCTGCGCTGAGTCGAGCGGGTGAGGTGTAGCCGGTTGCCCAGTTGTATGTTGTCGAAAAAACAATATAACTAGTCACCCTAGAGCCATCACCTGGGTTACAGAAGAGCCTTCAAAACCGGCTGACATATTAGAAATAATAAAAGATTCCAATCCTGGTCAGCCGGCCCATAATTTGAGAATCAGCAAGGTGGGTGAGGCGGATGGTAAAAAGCGGCAGGTCAATTTGATCCTTAATGCTGAATCCACCTGCAACCCTACAATATGGCTTCGAGACTATAGTCTTGAAGGTATACAAGCAGGATATAGCTCCCATTGCAGAAGGTGAGTCGTCCACCGTGGCACTTCCTGGAAGTGCGGAGGTACCCACGCCTATTATTTCTGGTGACTCCAACTCTAACAGAAGATCTGTAACGTCCTTCTCTGAGGACAAAAGCTCTACTTCGGACACAGAGAGGCTGAGGGGAGTCTCCGGACTCTTTGACGCATCTGGCGGGGACATGCTTCTCGACGATACGGACGAAGAGTTCGATAACACCCTTGTCGGGGTGGATGTTAATCTTTTAATTACCAATGATGGTAAGAGTTCTACATATTACCCTCAATCACGCTACGGCAGCCTCAGCGGCTCTATTGCTGCGCCTGTCCACAGGTGCAGTAGACATCGTCCTGATACAGGAGCCCTACGCAGTGGGAGGAAGGGTGTGCGGTATTAGGACACCCAACTTTAAACTGCTTGTGGCCAACTGTGAAGGCACTCCAAGAACCTGCATTTTGGTCAGGAAATATCTAAGTATGTTTCTCCTGGCTAATTTATGTGGTAAAGACCAAACATCTGCAACGTCTGACGAGGTCGAGCTGATTATTGGCGCAGACACGAACGCTCATCATACTATCTGGGGTAGTACGGATATAAAAAATAGGGGTGATTCGCTTCTTGACTTTATTCTAACCACCAACCTAAGTATTTGTAACATTGGTAATAAACCGACCTTTACAATTAAAGACAGACAAGAAGTACCCGACATAACGTTTGCTACTGACCGGCTGTCAGATAAAATTATTGGGTGGAATGTACTGGACGACCACTCATTCTAACTTCACCATTATATTGAGTTCAAAACTCGCTGAAAAAGCACCTAAACCTGGTGTCCGCAGAAAAAAAGACAGAGTGGCACCTGTATGAGAAAAATTTCAAGAAAGTCCTCAACTCCAAATTTCTGTACGAACCGAAGGCGCAAAGACGCTCTTGGTATACCTTCTGTGGCGAAGTGAAAAAGGTCTCCGACGCCGCAAGGCTGAGGAAAATACTATCAGCTTCACCCTGTACAGTGGGTTACTTGCAGGATGATGCAAATAACTGGACAAAAAACAGCGAGCAGTCGCTGAATGTACAGCTCGACACACATTCCCCGGGGAACTCACCTACAGAACCCGAAGATCAGCAAGACCAACAAGAATGCGAGTGGACTGCGAGCGTTGCTAGCTTGTTGACTGAGAGATTCAGAATAAGCTGGTCTATTAACAGCTTTGAGCCCTTCAAGTCACCTAGACCAGGCGGCATCACTCCAGCAGAAATGCAGAAAATGTTAAAGAACATTATCCCCTGGCTGGAGAAAATTTATGTAGGCTCTATCAGGCTTTCATACATCCCGAATCGATGGGAATACCAAAGTGGTATTCATACCTAAAGCGGGGAAGATATCACACACTAGGCCAAAAGACTTCAGACCAATTAGGCTATCCTCCTTCCTATTGAAAGGTCTGGAAAGACTTTTAGATTATTTTGTTAGGGAAAACCTGGATACAAAACTCCTGTCGGTGAACCAACATGCCTACAATAAGGGGAAGTCTACAGAATCAGCCCTGCACGAACTTGTGAGCACTATCGAATCGTCACTGCATTTCAAGGAATTAACCACGGTGGCATTTCTTGAATTAGAAGGGGCTTTTAACTACATTCACTCAGATGCAGTAATTGCGGCACTGTCTCATCTAAAAGTTAACTCTAGTTTGATTAGACTAATTCAAAGTCTGCTCAACAGAAGACGCATAACAGCATGTCTTGGGTCCACAACTCTAACAAGGTTTGTAAACAGAGGGACCCCACAAGGACGAGTACTGTCATCACTAATTTGGAACCTAGCGGTGAATGAAAACATGTTAGATCTAGAACGTTGTGGCTGCAAGGTCGTGGCATATGCGGACGACGTGGCAATCGCAATGAGTGGCAAATTCGTAAACGTCCTCAGAGACATCCTACAGGTGGCTCTGAACAAATTGGCCAGATGGGCCAGAAGCAGCGGTTTGGGCGTAAACCCAAACAAGACAGAATTGGTTTTCTTTACTAGGATGAATAAAGTCCCACATGTGGACCCTCCACCTCGGATAAATGGAACAGATCTAGTCTTTTCTGATTCAACATGTTTAGGAATAATTCTAGATAGAAAACTGTTTTTTAGACTTAATGTATTGGAACGTGTAAGGAAGGCCAACGTCGCCTTATATTCCTGCAAAGGGTCGCGGTGGGACCTCTCTCCTAAAATCGTTCACTGGATCTCCACTTTTACACGGATGGTTCGAAGCTTGATGAAAAGGTTGGCTTCGGAGTATACTGTGAAGAACTTAGTTTGGATATAGCTCACAGACTACCAGATA
The DNA here is from genome assembly GCA_963930755.1 of Eudasyphora cyanicolor. Lineage (NCBI taxonomy): Eukaryota > Metazoa > Arthropoda > Insecta > Diptera > Muscidae > Eudasyphora > Eudasyphora cyanicolor. The sequence continues at coordinate 103,232,864 of OZ005737.1, forward strand.
CCTGCAGTGTCTATCAAGCCGAAATAATGGCAATATGGGAAGTCGCCAAGTGGCTGAGTCGCAACATAGTAACCAACACTGGCGTTGTCATTTACTCGGGCAGCCAGGCTGCCATCAATTCTCTGGAGGCAACATCCCTAAATTCACAAACAGCCCTCGACTGCCGCCTAACGAGATTGCTGAACAGCTTAATATACAACTCATATGGGTGCCTGGGCATAAGAATATTCCGGGGAACTGCAAAGCCGATGAACTTGCTAGGAAAGGGACGACATTACAAATTCTCGAAGAATTTGCATATAATGGTGCGCCACTATCCTGGCGCAAGCTTTGGCTTAGGCAAGAGGCAATCAGGCAGTCCAACAAAAGTTGGACAGAAATCGGCACCTGACCATGACCTGAGAATATAAAAATATCTCCTCGCACTGGAGATGCATATATTGTCTACGTTAGTATCAGTTCTGACGGGACACTTCTTGATCGGCGAACACGCCAAAAGATTGGGTATTGACTCCAATGACTACTGCAGAAGCTGTGTAGATGAGGAAGAAGTTGAGATCATTGAGCACTTGCTATGCGACTGCCCCGCTCTAAGACATACTGGGGTCGGCCTTTCTATGGAGCCTAACAGATCTTTCCAGTGCCGATATTCGTACTATCGATAAATTTGTATATCAAACAGGTTGGTTTCGATGAGGGGTATATCAGCCCGTGGTAACACTAGGGACTAAACTGGTCTATGTGCTTGTAAAAAAATACGGCTGCCAACCTAACCTAAAGCCGATCAGACGCCGCCGCCGATTCATATTTTTTCATGCGCCGCCGCCGCCTTTTATTTTGATCGGCTTCGTCGCCTGATGGGAGGTACAACGTCCACTGTTACAATCTCGCCAGACTTTAAGCTCAATCACATGTGCTGGTACCAAAGTCACACTTACCAAACTTCAAGAATTTTAAACACTGTCACTATCACAAAGATTTTGATTCCATCTCGCATACTGGTGCCAAGATCACATACACCAAATTTCGAGACTGTTACCGGGTACTGATACCAAGGTCACTCATAACAAATTTTGAGAATTTTGCTACGATAGTATACGAAATATTGCATTTTCAAATTTCGGGTCATGTGTGCGCTGCTGCGCCCACTGTCACTATCACGCCAGTTTTACCACCATGGCGGGTACTGGCATCAAGTTCACACATACCAAATTTCAAAAATTTTGCTCCAATATACGAAATATTGAATTTTTTTAAATTCAGGTTGTGTGGGCGGTTCCACACCCATAACCACCTCAGTTTTTAGCCCCATGGCGCCTATTGGTACACAAGGTCGCACATACCAAATTTCTAGAATTTTGCCCCAATACTACCCGAAACATTCCATTTTTAAATTTTAGGTTGTGTGGGCGTTGCCACGCTCATTTATTCAAACATAATCGAATATAGCTACGAACCTTCTGCTCACCAAAATATATGCAGCTGTTTTTGAGTCTATCGAGAACCAATGTTTGTAACATCTCTAAATAATAATTCCCATAAACCCCATAAAGTATATATATAATTTTAATCGTCGTAAAATACTAAGACGATTTAGCCATGTCCGTCTCTTGTAATCACGCTACAATATTTGTAATCACGCTACTAATTGAGCTAGATGACTGAAATTTGGTATAGATTTGACTTGGTAACAGTGGTTTATTTATACCAGAAATCCTTCACACGATCAACGGTACTCAAAGGTTAATGTTTTGATAGCCCCAACACAAAGGACCCTCTAGATTTGACTTCGTAACGCTACAAAAACATCAAATTTCAACGAATTGGGTTTTAATGAGTTTATTTGTACCCGAAACCATTCACATGCAATCCATGGTGGAGGGTATCTAAGATTCGACATGGATAGATAATCAAATCTGTAAATAATTGCGGGGTTTTCAACAGTTCTTTTGCCAGCATCTTCAGCGTTGAGTGTTTCGAGAACCAAAAATACTCGTACATACGATATGAAAATAGTTAATGTATTATTTTTTTATATTAGTAAACTTAAGTAACAAATCTTATCTCCGTTATCCCTTCAATGTTGTCTGCATAATGCTTTGAAAATCTATGTATATATCGTCAATCAAACCGAACGATTTTCGTAAAAAATTCCATTACGATTCTTATGATTTTTCCCAGACATTCTACTGTTAAAAGTATTATAACTACTTATAGACGGTCTTTTAAGAAAAAGAATTTTTTTCAAAATTTTTGATTATGTAGTTTAAAATTGCGAAAATCAAGAAAATAGTGCCTAGGTTGGAACATTAAAAATGGTGTAGTGAGAAAAAGCGTTGGCAGAATGTATAGAATGGAGCCTTATTTTAAATGTATTTGCAAGTGCTTTTCGCCGGCGATCTTGGCTACTGACCGCCACCGAACAAATTTTAATATTTTTGTTATTTGTCTTCTTTTTTTGTGTTTTTCACTACGAAAACACCAACCATAAAATTCCAAAAACACATATTGCTTGATTGATTCTAAACAAAACCTGACAATTTCAGCATGGAGAAATAATATCTTTCGACTGTATTTGTACGGAGCCTAGCTGATACCTGGGGGCCTCAGCAAGTAATAGGTGTTGTGCCACCCAGTCCCTGCCACAGTACCGGTGGTGGACATATTTCTTTCTCCCATACAGAAGTGGTTTTTCTTACAACAAACTCTCCTAAGTCCGGAAAGTTTTAAAACATAGGCATAAACTGTTTATAATTTTCAAAATCACTCAAAAAAAAACACGAAAAATATTTGGAAGACCGTTAAAAAAACAATACAAAAGCGTAAAAAATGGTAACAGTAAAAGTAATAACAACTAAAAATAAGAAAAGTGCATGATTTCTTCCCTAAAACTTTTTAAATTATGCATCGATTTTCTTCGGAATGGTCTCAATTTATTCATAACCTTTCAGAGTTTACGAAAACATCACAAAAATATGACAATTATGCGTTTCTAGATATTTTTATGAGGCTTTTATTTAAAAATTATTAAAATTTTCTCAAAAAATATGATTTTTTGCAATACTTTGTAAGATATCGTCGAAACCGCTGAACGGATGGTCTATTGTGCGAAGTTGAAGGCTACTTAATTCTGAAGTTTGTAAAGCTTACCTGAACCAAATCGGATGAATTGTTCTCTAGTTATGCCATAATATGTGGATTTTATCGTAAAGTCTGTTCGGTCATGAATTAAACGAGCCCATTCCGAAGAAAATCGATGCATAATTTAAAAAGTTATAGCTAATTTAGTAAGGTTTTAATTTTAAAACTTTCTTATCGATGTAAAATTTACAAAAACAAACTTTAAAAGCTAAGATTGGAGACGTTTTTTGACGTCTAGAATCAGAATCTATGCATACAGAAACCCACGAAAAAATGTTGTTTTTGTCGACCGGTGTAATTATTGGTTGGCTTTAAATTTATGATAACCAGATATGGCGAAAATTAAGTTAAAATTACATTTGTGATTTCTTACCTATCTACCTTTTTAACCTGTAGGTTGCAGTGATGGAATGAGTTTGCACAACCGTGTATGTAAATTTGACTTTATATTGGGTGTGGTAATAAGTAGTACGGTTTTGGCCATTACACAGAACTTATCACGGTATTTGCAAACGATTAACCTAGATATAATAAAGGCTTACGAAATCGTAAAATTGGCAACGACTAAATTAAGCGACATGCGTAGAAATTCAGATGCGGAGTTTGATAAACTGTTTGAAGAATCCACACAACTTGCAAGAAGTTTTGGAATAGAAGCTGCACCAACTAGAAGAGTAGGCACTTAAAAGTATAGGGCTAATATTTCTGGTTCAGATGCCAAGGCGTATTTTAGGACAACCTTGTTCATACCATATCTGAACGAAGTAATATCACATTTAAATAATAGATTTTCCGAACATGAAGCTATAATTACAAGTCTGTTTAATTTCGTTCCGATACGAGTTGTAAATCTAATAAAGGAAGATTTCGAAGAAGTCACACTTTTTACAAAAACGATTTAAAAAATTCAGCAAAATCTGTTTTTGCTGAAATAAGTATATGGATTGATTATTGGAAGCAGAAGAATGATTGATATTTCTTTCAAAAAATCGAGGATTACATTTTTAACTCTTACGATTATATTATATAAAGTTTTGCTGATCTCGTACTAAAGTACACATTTATATTTAGGGATAAAATTCGAATAAAAAACTAAGGAACTTAACTTCCATTACCTACACAATAAACGCATTTTTTTAATTGTTTATCTTTGTTATGGAAAAAAGGTTGGCCCCCCGAACCAAAATCCTGGATACGTCCCTGGTTCACAGTAAAAGTGGCTTCGTAGACTGTGGTTTGAGGGCTACCTTTGCTGATTCTTGGAGCCTCAGCAACGACTCAGTCCTTGTCACGTTTTTGGGCGGACACACTACAAGAACCAATCGATACAACAAATATGACTACGACAAATACACGAGGATCTAAACCTTGAGACCTCTTCTGAGGCGGCAGCATTACCTGGCACTTCGGTTTCTTATGACAAGGATACCCGTCCTTCACAGAGGAAGTTTAATGATCGTCGCATACCTCTCAGGATCCTTGAGAGACTTGAGAAAGCCGATCCTGCATCTCTGAGCATCAAGCAGAGAGAATCCCTGAAGTGGATACTGAGTATTACTGAAGAACAGGGTACCGCATTAAATTTCATACGACTGCAGCCAATTAATGGATGTGCTCTCCAGATGAACCACCGTCACCCAAAAGGACTAAAGAGACGTTACTAAGGACAGCTTGATACTGGCGGTCATCAACAGGGGAGAGGAAGACGGCAACATCTCCAAGAACAACTGGAGTGAGATAGAGTACGCACTGTGCTCTGTTTTCTTCGATGTTCTTGAGGAGCTGCCGGGTCCGTCTTTCGATTGTGTCGACGCAGGCTGGAAGGTCGGTCGATTGGATGAGGCGGATGGGCAGCGAAGGCACGCAGTATTTATACAGAATATCGATACTCTGTCTAGATTCAGCAAAATCCGACTTAAGGTGTACAAGAGCAATGAGGGAGTAAATTCGAAAAATACGCCTCTAGATAACACTGATGTAGTATCTAATAAAAATCCATTTTCGCATCCCACCTGGCGGGAACTTACGTTTCACCCTTTACCGATGTGCTTGCATGTGTCGAGAAGCTTGTCATCACGGGATAGAATGAATCCTGTGGGGATGAATCCGGTGAGGCAGAGCTTCTACTGGACACGAACGACGCGGCAGATATAACAGTGGTGGCGAAACCTGACAAGGGTCCGGTTCCAACAGATAAACCACTTACACTCTAACGCAGCATGAGCTGCCTTAAAATACCTCCTGATGTAAGGAGGGGGCTGACCTGGTCCTAATCCAGGAACCATGGTTGAATGGAGATATGGAAAATTTTAGCCTCAGCACCTTGTACTATTGGGTACATCAAGAAAGATGATAGTTCTTGGACTATGTCCAGTGAGGAATCGCTGGGTGTGCTCCGGATACACATTTCCCGGGCAGCTTGGATTCCCTTGAAGGGCAGCCATCAGAGGTTGCCAGCTACAGGTAGTGACTGACACAACTGCTCCTCGGCTCAGAGAGATATACACATGTTGTATCAATCAGGCATAATATATAGCAACAAAATGGAGAGAAACCATGGTTGTTTTCATGCCAAAGGATGTTAAAGAATATACTATGGTTTCTTAGATATAGAGGGGCCTTCAATAACATAAATCCAGCCGCTATAATTACGGCTTTAGAAACCCTGGGGGTGACAGCAGTATACGTAGGTTCATTACAAATTTACTAATTAAGAGACGAATTTCAGCTAGTTTAGGGTCAACTGTCTCCTCTGCTATAGAATCTCTCCATGAATAATATTTTACTTTCTCTGGAGATGATGGGTGTCCGAGTTGTTGCCTATGCAGATGACGTGGCAATAGATGTTAGACGGAAGTTTCTGGATACGCTTAGACACATCCTACATCAGGCCCTTCATACAACCCCAAGATGGGCTTCCGGTCATGGTCTTGGTGTTAACCCGACCAAGACGGAACTAGTTCTTCTCTCCAGGAGAAACAAGATACCACGAGTTACACCTGTCTCCTTTTATTTTACTAGACAGGAAGTTGCACTTCAAACCCAACCTTTTGGAAAGAGCAAATCAGACTGTGGTAGCGCTATACAAGTATACCTGGAAAAGGGAATAGGAAAACGCTGGGGTCTGAACCGGCGCACTGTGGTTCAGAATTGAATTTTACTGGCCAAAAGTCAAATTTGTTGTCATCGCCGATTTCTAAAATATTAATGCCATTCAATATCAAATATATTGAGACTAGGGTAGCCAAAAAATTAGATCAAAATATTTATTATTGTGGGCGTGGTGTGCTGCTGCAAACAAATATTTTATGTAATTTTGAAAAAAAAACGTAATATTTGTATATTTTTATAGAAGGAAATTGTCATTTCTCGCAAACTATTTTGCTTGTTACGTAGGTAGGAAAGCACTCTTTGAGAGATTGCCAAAACTTTTTTGCATCAAGAGACTTCAAGAAGATTTTGGTACCAGAAGAAAGGTGAAAGTGTCATCTTTAAGCCTGTGCATATGACTATGTTGTAGGTACACCAAGCCAAGTTGTGTGTGTTTTATGACATATTTACCATATTTATGACATCTTAACCCTTTTTAGTTTTTTTGGTCCTTTTTTATTTTAACTATGCTTATGCTACTTATGAACAGAGTATAACACTATACATGTAAGTTTTGTTTACATACTCATATTCCTGAAGATGTTCCTCAAAGAGGAACGAAATATCGAATATATAAAAAACATCAAAACTTGACCTCGAGCTTGTTTATTAATTAAAAACAACTAAAATTTACTGTTATTGTTACATATATAAATATAAAAAAAGTTTTACTATGCAAGGTGTTTTTTTAAATATCGAGGAAATTTTATTTTTTTTTTTAGTTTTACAAAATTTATTATTAAAACGGGTTATTTATCAACGTATGACATTCTTTTAATAAATAAAGAAGTTGAAAACAAAACCCCAAATTTCCATGCTAAATATTAAAAAAATTCAAAAGTTCAAAATTGACCTTGAATTCCTCAATAACTGCTGACCCGATTTTATTGAAATAAAATCTGGCGAAAAGCTTTAGGAGGTAACGCGAACAAAAATTACTAAAATATCTCTATCGGTTCCAAAGTTTCAGATTTTTGGCCAGTAAAAAACGATTCTGAACCACTGTGCGGCGTATAGTTTATTGGCTGTATACGGCAGTAATCACACCGATAATGTTGTACGGCATTGTCGTCTGGTGGACAGCTCTGCAGAAATCCACCTTCTGTGCAATACTAAACAAGGTACAGCGAATGGCTGCTATATGTATTACTGATGCGCTGAGAACGATACCAACTGCGGCACTAAATGTTATACTACATTTAATGCCGCTATATATTATAGCATTGTCATATGCCGCATGTACTGCGATTAGACTCAGGGAACTGTCACTATGATCAGGAAATGGCTAAGGACATAGTTTTATTCTAGACAGAATGCCAGACCTTCCGGGCACTGAACCACTCTTTGACAAGAAGTATCTCATTCTTATAACTTATAGATCAAAATGGAATGTTGGTATCCCAGGACAGAGGAGATTCTGAACTCAATAACAAAGTTGGTTTTGGTGTCTTTTCTGAGGAACTTGAGCTATCACTTGCAAAAAGACTGCCTGATCACTGTAGTGCTTACCAGGCAGATATCTTAGCTATTAAAGCGGTAGCGGAATGGCTGAAAATAATGTGCAGACCAAAGTCGGTATAAACATTTCTCTGATAGTCAGGCTGCTATCAAGTCCCTGGAAACTATAGTCCCCAATTCAAAAACTGCCCTCGACTGTCGCAGATCTCTTAACGAGATGGATGAGCAGTTCAATATTCACCTGATATGGGTGCCGGGCAACAGGGACATGCCATGGAACTGCAAGGCAGACGAACTTGGAAGACTAGGAACTACCTTACATGCTCCAGGCGACCTGAAACAATTGAGTATGCCTCTAGCGACCTGCAAGGTCATCTTGAGAGATAGTGCACTTACAGAACTGCGTACATTCTAGGCTGATGTGGCCCGGCCTAGACTCAAAACGCACCAAAAAACTGCTGTCGTTGTCGAGAACGGACGTCTCACTTATCGTGTCTGTCATGACAGGTCACTGTTTTATTGGACGGCACGCAGAGATATTGAAGGTCTTGCATAATGACTTTTGCGGAAGCTGTGGAGACGAAGAGGATGAGGAATAAATGTACCTTCTGTGTCTGTGTACCGCTCTCTCTAGAAGGTGGCATACAACCTTGGGCTCTTATTTCTTTGAGGAGTTAGCTAACTGGTTGATTTCCACCGAATATAACTAGGATTTTAGGTCACTCCTTCGATGTGTTACACTTTTGGCCTGTATCAAATTATATATACCCTCCTACACTAAATTGATTGTATAAAAAAGAATGAAACCAGTAAGAAAGGGACGACTATATGACTACTTTTATCCGCTATATTTTAAACGGATCTGTTGAGAAATTTTCTTTGACATGATAGTTATCTGCTAATATGCAAAAACCGGTGTATATGGGATATACATATATCGGCTATATCTATATCGGAACCGATTTACTCCAAATTTCGTAGCGACTGCTCTTGCAACAGGGGATATACTTGTGGACTTTATAGTGTCCACATGCCATATCGAATATACTTATACATATATATGACGGCAAAGTCCAACTTCAACCGATTTTCACCAATTTCAATATGGATTATCATTGGTCCAAAACAGAGCACTGTTATAAATTTTATCTCGTTCGAACTTGAAGGATGTGATTCCATTGTACAAATGTATACAAAATTTAAATAGAATAACGCATATTCCTTCCTTTTTTGCTTTTATCCAAATATTAAAAAACTCAATTTTTCAGGAGAGCAAAAAACTGTTTTTTGTCACATTATGTGAACTTCAGCGAATTTTTCTTCTACCATAGGTTCTACATATTGCTAAACTGAAAAAAATCATCTTCAATCTGATGAATTCCTACCTTGATTTGATGAAACTTTTCTTTGTTTTTCAACATACAACACTTTTCATTGATTTGAAGTAAAACGTGTCATCAATAGTTCTTCGAAAAATTACATTGATTCAATGAATATTTAACATCAATTTGAATTACTTACATTTAACGTCCAATTTTCCAGGGCTGTGGAGTCGGAGTCGGGGAAATCTGCCTGGAGTCGGAGTCCGGAGTCGAAAAATTATGGTCGACTCCGAGATGTATTGTGCAAATTGTGATAGAACTTGTGCACTCAAAAAAATTTTGGAAAACAATTTTGGTAAAAAAGAAGGATAAAATATTTGAAGCTTTTAACCAAATATTTAAGTATGCCACAAATATCTATATAGTTAAACAAACTTTCGAGTTTAAACTGTTTTAGGAAAGCGCTGATTATATTTAGCTAAAAAAAGTATTTTTGCAAAACTATACACTATTCCTAAGCGAGTAAATTACAAGTAAGAAATGGCCGAGCGAAGCCAACTATATGATACCGTTCAACACCTTGTTAGAGAAGAATAAGCTCAGATATTGTAAATAAAAATATGAGATAATTACCTTATAAATCAAATTCTAAACAGAATTTGTTAAAATTCGACAATATGCGTTCTTGGATAAATTAAAAAAATGATTGAAATACAGCTTCCATAGCGTTACAAGGCCAAATCTAAAGAAACATTTATAACTGGGTGCAATATCGACCTGAACCGATTTTCACCAATTCCAATAGGTTTCCTCCCTAATGTGAAAGAGTTCTTATTGCCAAATTTTAGCAGAATCGTTGTGAAATTTCGACCTGTACTTAACAAACAACTTAAAATGGACAGGCGGGAAGCTAGTGAGTCTGAGTATGACAGTATATTTTAAGGTATGTCTAGTTGTAGTATTTTTACAAATCTGCCAAAAAAACAAATTTATAACCTCCTGTACCATAGTGTGGTGTAGGGTGTAATAACTAACGAATAGGCTGGTTTCCTGAAGCGAACATAATTTCCAAAAATTGCGGTGTATTAAACCAGAGGCAGTGATTGATGAAAATTTTATCATGAATCCATGTTGAAAGAATTGTCATATTAGTTACAAATTCCAAGTCAAGCGTCGATAAATAAATAATACAATTTTATTTAATTACTGGTATTGAGAGTAGTAATCGATTGTTGTCGTCATATGACGACATTTGCGGGGAGGTGGGATTGAACTCGCGACGCAGTTTCGTAATTTAGCATCACAACCACGTGGTTTCGTCGTTTAGCATCACAACCACTGGACTACCTCGCGATTCATAGACTAATCGCTTAATAATCAAGTACAAAAATATAACCCATCAAAATCTAAATATGTAAGTAAACGTCGTTACCACATGCATTACCAGATAATGATATCTCATTATCGCCATCATTACTTTCGGTAAATAAATAACGACTAACTAAATAATGACAAAAATAAGTTATTATTGGTAATCTAATTTGAATTTATAAACTTTTCTTTACATGATTTAACTGAATACAAACTACAACGTATATACGTAAATCATTTAAGAAAAAATCATTAATCGTTTAAAGAAATGTTTATAAATTAAAATAAGATTTTCAACTTAGATTAGCTTTGTTCCTTTGCCTACTACAAGTTACTAGTTTTACTATTTTTTCTCCAAAAAGCGTTCCTTTACTCAAAAAACTAGTAAACACATTAGACAAATTTAAGAAAGAACTTTTAAAATGTCTTTCTCTTTTACTCCTTTTTTACTAGTTTTTACTCGACAAATTTTTCCGAGTAAAAGTAGTAGCTTTCAAAATACATTGAAAGTAGTATAACAGAAACTTCAAATAGAAGACATTTTTCCGTGCTTGCTATTTTTACCCAGATTTCCGTTCCAGTACTTTTTAATACATGTTTTCTCAGAGAGAATTTTGAATTATTTCTCTTTTGCTAGTTTTACTATTAAAAAATAAAGGAACAAATCTATTACTAGAAATAACTTATTTTTGTCATTATTTTGTTAGGCGTTACCGAAAGTAATGCTGACGATAATGAGATATCATTACCTAGTAATGCGAGTGGTAATGACATGTACTTACCAAAATTTTGCTGGGATACTATATAAACAAAAAACCATTTTTGGTGCCAAAGGCAGAACAAATTTTGCATTTTTTGGCACAAAAGAAAACACCATTCATTTTCCAAAACACGTCCGTTGTCGCAGTCAATCACTTTAACACTGAATCGTTGAAATAAATCTTCATGTTCAGCAACCACCATTTGTGTGGGTGTGTTTTGTGCGTTTGTTAGAATTTGTGTAGAAAAAAATTCTATGGTTAAAAAACCAAATTACATTACTTTTGAAATACAATCCAATTTTGCAGGAATGCATTTTTAACAAATCATTGTATTTCAAAATTAATTTAATAATTTGTCCCAATTACAAAACACAAGACCAACTACATCAGATCATAAACTCCGCTAATGTATTAATATAACATGCAATTTCATGTTACGGAAATTTTATTGAATACACACTTGGTAGACAACACAATCGAAGTAGACAATTAATGTATGTTCCTTCTGATTTGGCCTATTAGCGCTACAGAAGCAGTATTTTCCATATTCCATCCATTCATTTGAAAATATGCCAAAAACTCAATTTGGAGAAAATCTGTTCACATTTATATAAATATCAGTATGTTTTGTCAGATGCATAAACTTCGACCATCTTACAATGTCCTACAATTTATTGACAATTACTTTTCTGCCAATATTTCAAGACAACAATTTTTGAGATCACATTTTGACATTTTGCTGACAATATTGTAAGATCTGACCACAGTGTGTACATAGTTTAAGGGTGGGTAGCCAAATGAGCGAAGATATTGCGCGATTCTGTATAAAAACATCACATACGTAGAAAAGAACGCGAATGTTCCTAGATACAATGTGAAGACAAACACTTTTTATGACGGTATCAATAATTTCTTCACTTCATTAACTATTTACCTATAACATTAAAGTGGAGAGATTAAATATTGCGAGATATCGAACCTACGATAATTAAGATTCTTTGGTTTAATTACTTTTTTGAATGAAATAATTTTGAGTTCACTGATAAAAACATTTTTTATTTTGCCACACACGCGCACAAGTACCGAGGGATGCAAAGAAAAATCTCCAACCCCATCTGCAAAACTGTTAATAAAACAAAGCGGACAACCAACATTTATCTTTTGTGTTGTGTCCACATACACACACATATGTATTATTCCAACATATAAAAAATTTATAAAAATGCACTCTCACAAAATGAAAACAAAAATGAAATAATGTTTTCTCACCTCTCTTTAAAATATTCAATCATATGTTTCCGTAAACGTTTTTCGTTTACCATAAACGTGAATTATGAAATTTTTGGCATGAAAGAATGTCCGTGTACAGCAAGAGAAACTACGTTAACGATAAACGTTATCATTCACTAGAAATACTTCAACAGTTACGGGAAAAGTAGACCGTTTAAGACAAAGAATTATGTTTGCGATAAACGACCTCCAAGCGTTTTTTCTTTGTGTGCACATCACCCTCTTTTAACAAATAGCATTTTGCAATTGTTTGCAATGTTTTTCCCATATTTTTGCTAATGTAGGGTGATCCATTTCGAGGTTCCCTACTTTTTTAAAAAAAACACAGAAAATTCAAATTGAATGGGGAATGTTTATTATCATTTGAAAGAACATTCTTTGGCATTTATTTTTTGAAGATTATGTCTATCAAATGTTGGCCGCGGCTGCGTCTCAGATGTCCATCCGTTGAGTCCAATTTTCGATGACTCGTTCGATCATTTCGACTGTTAACTGGCGAATGACACGCGTAAACGTTGTTCAGGCGTAAGTCTTTCCATGATGAAATGCCAAACAATACTTAAGAAAAATAACATTACACCATGACACGACTCACACATGATCTGTCAAAAAAAGGCTATTGAAAAATGTATCTCTACTTGGATCACCCGTTATAATATAACACTAATAAATCTGTCAATTTGTTGTGAAAACGTTGTTAACGTTGTTCAGGCGTAAGTCTTTCCATGATGAAATGCCAAACAATACTTAACAAAAATAACATGACAGCATGACACGACTCACACGTGATCTGTCAAAAAAGGCTATTGAAAAAGTGTCTCTACTTGGATCACCCGTTATTTTAATGTATACCTCTTCTGCATAACCCACTTAACGATATATAAAAAATGCATTTCGCGATTTTTTTCGCAATGCTTTTGCAAACTTTTTAATTTAACTTGAAAATAGTGTCTGCTACGTTTTCTACGATACCATAACAATATAAATAATTTAGACGTTTTGAAGATATCACACATAAACATGTTTTTCTCACACGTGCATTGAAAATGCATTCAACGTTATAACCTTTTGAATAAACCTTGCAATTAAGTATTTTTCGATTTAAATATTTGAAGAATGCAATCATTTTCTCGTGTAATGGTGCACTTTAAATTTTCGCCATAAATACGTCATTGCTTTCATCTATTTTGCAATATACTTTATGAAGCAAAGTCCGTCTTTGCAGTAGGCATCTTAAACTTCGCTTAATAAGGTTCATGAGTGTTACACGGGCTCTCCCCTAACACCGGGGTGTAATGCGACCCACATCGGTGTATGTTCTGCAGTCAGGGGTAATCGACTGTATTTGTACGGAGCCTTGCTGATACCTGGTCAGCAAGTAATAGGTGTTGTGCCACCCAGTCTTGCTACAGTACCGGGGGCTATGCTGTGGGGGATACGTTTCTTCCCTGCAGTACACTGATAGAAAAAGATTCCCATTCATCATCACGACGAATCCCATTCATCAAACGATGAACTCTATTCATCACCACGAATAATTCATGCCCCCGGGTATTTAAATTTTAAAAATCAATAAATATTCCTTTGCCATAGTCTGTGTTTTGACGGCTGCCTTTGCTGATACCTCGACGCCTCAGCAACGACTCAGTCACGTTTTTGTGGGATATGACGTGATGGACTTAAAACTCGTGGGACCTATGTGAAACCTTTTGAACTAACAAAAACGGACACACTATAACCAACCAACCGATACGACCACGATTACTAGAACTCATAACGATACAACTACAACAAATAAGACGACGACTACGACAAAAACACGATGATCGAAACGTTGGCTTGGAAACAAGCCAGGCAATCCACAGACCTCTCTAAGGCGGCAGCATTACCTGGCACTTCGATTTCCTATGGTAAGCATACCCTCCTTCAAAGAGGAAGTTTAATGATCGGCACATGTCTCTCAGGATCCTTGAGAAAGCCAATCCTGCATCTCTGAACAACAAGCAGAGCGAAGTATATCTGAGAAAAAGGATACCGCATCAACTTCTTAACAGCAGCAGCCAATTAAAAGGCTGAACCGCCGGCATCCAAAAGGATCAAAGGCTTTAGTGGTAATGCTGCTCCTCGGTTCAGTGGTAACGCTGCACCTCGGTCCTTCGCTGACGTTACTAAGGAAAGCTTGATACTGGCGGTCGTCAACAGGGGAGGGGAAGACGGTAACATCCCCAAGACCAAGTGGAAAAAGATTGAGTACGCACTGTGATCTGTTTTCTTCGATGTTCTTGATGACCTGCCGTGTCCGGCTCCAGATTGTGTCGAAGCAAGCTGGTATCACGGCCGCATAAAACTAATACGATGAATCAATATGCGCTCTGTCGATTGCTATCGCTATTGGAGAAATCGGGCCGGGTACGGCGCTGGATGTTTTCAACAAGGAGGACATTTCGTCACGGCCCAGGACATATGAGTGGATTCCGGAGATGCTGAAGGTTTGCAATACCGAGCTTCAAACTGGCAAATGGAAGGTCGACCGATTGGATGAGGGGGATGGGCTTTGGAGACACGCAGTAATTATACTGAATGCCGTGTCTATACACCACCTGTCAAGTCCTTTGTTATGGTTTCATATGGGTTCAGCAAAATCCTACTTCAGGCGTACAAGAGCGATGATGGAGGAAATTCGAAAAATACTCCTCCAGATAACACTGGTGTACTATCTAATAAAGAACTTCCCTCTTCGCAAGTATTAGAGCAGAATCTGGCTGAAAGTTGCGTTTCACTCTTTACCAATGTGCTTGGATGTGTCGAGAAGTTCTGCACACCATCATATGTGGTGTCGAACTGAGATCAACGAAAGCGGCGAATTACTTATCAAATCTATATATCGTCATCTGAAATCCAAAATCACCTAACATCAAAAAAATCAAAATTAATTTTATGATTGAATATAGTCTATTAGGCTAAACTATACATTCCTACAAAATTTTGGAGTTCAATATCAAAAATTGACCATTTTATGAGTGATATTCAAAATGACGTTACAGCAAACAAGGTCGTTAAAAAAGCGGAAAGATTCATAAAATTTATTTTATTTAATTCAGAATGTATGCCACAACTTATTGCGCTAGATTTGTTATTTGATTTCGCGCAATAGTCTGAAATCTCTAAATTTAGTCAAAAGCTTAAAATTACTTTACCTTGTTTTTTGCTTCTCCTGAAATATCATGAACATGTGGGTTACGTTATTTTGGATTTCAGGTGACGATATATAAAAGAGAATGTGTGTTTGTTCCGTATAGTCGTCTAAATGGCTAGACCGATCTTTTTGAAATTTTACCAGAATGTACTTGTGTAGGAGGTGGTGAAAATAGGGTACTTAAATTTTCGATATATCAAGTGGGCGTGTCCACGCCCATATAAGCCAAATTTTGAAATCTTACATAATTTGTTAGCGAGAGTGCTGTAATTTTGTGCATATGTGTCTAGTGGCAGTCTACGTGATTGGTCCACAAATGTGCAGGATCGGACCAATGGGCGTGGCCCAGTCCATGTAAGCTAAATTTTGAAATCGACATATCCTGCACAATTTGTTAGCGAGAGTGCTGTAATTTTGTGCATATGTATCTGGTGGTAGTCCACGTAATTGGTCCACAAATGGCCGGGATCGGACCAATGCGCGTGGCCCCGCCCGTATAAGCCATATTTAGAAATTGAGATATCTTAAACAATTTGTTAGCGAGAGTGCTGCAATTTGGGCAAATGTATCTGGTGGTAGTCTACTTGATTTTTTCAAAAATAGGCTGAACCGCACCAATGCGCGTGACCCCTCTGACTTAAGCTAAATTTTGAAATTAAGATATCTTGCACAATTTGTTTTCAAGAGTGCTGTAATTTTGTGCATATGTGTCTTGTGGTAGTCTACGTGATTGGTCCAAAAATGTGCGGGATCGGACCAATGGGGGTGGCCCGCCAATATAAAACAAATTTTAAATTTGCACAGTGTGTTACTGAGAGTGCTGTAATTTTGTGTATATTTGTATATCTCTGGGAGCAGTCAACGTGATTGATTCAAAAATGGGCGGTATTGGAACAATGGGTGTGGCCCCGCCAAACTGAGACAAGTTTTGAAATTGATATATCTTGAACAATTTGTTAGGGAAAGTGCTGTAATTGTGTGTATATGTATTTGGTGACAGTCTACGTGATTGATCCAAAAATGGACGGGATCGGAAATCTGGGCCAACGAAGTAGACCGGGTCCAGCTAGTATGTTATAAGTAGTAATTTTTGATTTCTAATAGAGGGCATGAACCTACCTTCATTACTAGAAAGATACAGGAGGTGCTCACCTTTGTCTCCGAGAATTTGAGTGGAAGGATTTGTGATTGGAAACTTTCGGACACTCCTAGCTTTTCTGACTTCTGCAGGAATGCGAAGCTTCTTGATACTGTTTCCATCCCAATATTAGGAAAGCTAATTGGGAATAATTTAGGCACATATTCAACAGGTCTCTTCCAAAAAAATCCTGAAATGAAAATGCAAACTATCCGGGATCTAGAAGAAACAGTGGAACTGGAACTCTTATCGCCGGACCCACGATGTCGAACGTTAACGTTCGCGTGACTTCTATGCGAAAAACAGCTGGTTTGTGACCTACAGAACGGCATCAGGCAGTATGTTTAATTCGCTTTATGGTTCCTATGCCTCACAAATCAGCTGTTTTTCGCATAGAAGTCATGCGAACGTTAACGTGCGATTCGTTGCAAGCCGCATTTCCCAAACAGAAGCCAAGGGGCAAACGATGACGGCAATGTCGGTCGTTTCAATTACTAGTCATGCTATGGTAGGGCTGTATGAAACTCTTCAATAGGGCAAAGTCCACCAAAACGTAGGACTAGACACATACAAGGAAGAACTCAAATGAATAAAAAAGAGTTGAGAAAGGATCAAAATAAATCCTGGATACATTTCTGTAGTGGCGTAGAAAGCTCAGCATCAAGGTTACGAAAAATTTTAGACTCAACTCATGTACATCAAGAAAAATTATAGTTCTTGGACTATGTCCAGTGAGGAATCACTGGGAGTGCTCCTGGATACACATTTCCTGGGAAAATCTGAAGAGGCATTGAATACCTCAATTGGGAATTCCTTTGAAGTGTAGCTATCAGAGGTTGCTAGCGAGATTGTGACAGAATTTACAATTCTTTGGCCAATTAAAAGCTTTAAAACTTTAAAGTCGCCAGGACCAGACCTAGTCTCGCCGGTAGAGCTGCAGGCAGTGGCTGATACAATTGCTGCCTGGTTCAGAAGGGTATATACATGTTGAATCAATCAGGCTTGCATAGCAACAAATTGGAAAGAAAAAGGTTGTTTTCATTCCAAAAGCGGGAAAGCCGTCACACGCTGGAGCTAAGGATTTCTGGCCAATTATTCTATCGTCATTTCTCCTTTAAACTCTGGAGAGATTAAAAGATAGTAACCTTAGGACTGAAATTGATCACAGATCCACTCAACAGCATGCCTACAGCAAGAGCAAGTCCACTGAATCTTCAATAACATAAATCCAGCCGCTATAATTACTCCTTTATAATCCCTGGGGGTTAACAGATATATACGTACACTGGAAACAAATCATCTTCAAACTGATGAATTCCTCTCTTGGTTTGATGAAACTTTTCTCTGTTTTTCAACCTACAACACTTGTCATTGGTTTGATGTAAAACGTTTCATCAATAGTTCTTCGAAAAATTTCATTGATTCAATGAATATCTGACTTCAGTTTGAAGTACATAATAGTAATTTAACGTCCAAGTTTCCTTGAATTAAGGTAAATTATTTCATCTTTTCGTGAAAAACGTACTTCAAGTTATTGTTATTTTTACGTCGAAAATATGAAAAAACTTCATTGATTTGATGCACTTTTTACATTAAATTAATGTAAAAATAATTTCATTGAACTGAAGCAAAATATTCTGTAAATTAATAAAGTGATTCTTTTAATAAATATAATTATTATATCAATCAAATGCATATAAATCATTGTTTCTATGTCAAATCGCTATACAAACGAAAATGCAATTTTGGGGCGAAAGGCAAAACAAATTTAACATTTTTTGATACAAAAGAAAACACAATTAATATTCCGACAGACGTCCGCTGTCGCAGTCAACCACTTTCACAATGAATCGTTGAAAAAATCTTCATGTACAGCAACCATTATTTGAGTGGCTGTGTGTTTTGTGCGTTTGTTAAAATTTGCGTAGAAAAAAATCTGCAACCACCATACCCATTTGTGTGGATGTGTGATTCATAACTGTTTGGTTTCGTGTGTCAAGCAAACATGATCATATTTGTAAGGCAGTGCCAAACGAAATGTTGATTATTTTTTTTATTTTGGAGCCATTTCACATCATTATGTTTTTTAAATTCATTGTTTATAAATCAATTGATTTTGGCAACTAAAATGGCAAACTGCCCTTGTTATATTTGCGTATTTGTTGTTTACAATTGTGTCATGCCAATGGAAGTTATTGTGAGTCAAAATAATCGCCCTTATTCCCGTTGGCGACACTGTTTAAACACTTTTATTTACTTTTTATTACACTGTGCTTCTAAAGTACGGATTTTTATACATATCTGGGACTATTTTGTTCCCTTTTATAGCCACTTACCACATTTAACCATTTTACCGTATTTAACTTTTTTTGCTTCACCGTACCATATTTAACGCTTTTTGCTCCACTAAACCAGATTTAACACATTGTCTCCCCTCTGTAACACATTGAACATTTTTTTTTGCCCCAAGTGCATCATAATTTTAACCTTTTTGCACCACAGTGCTACTAAAAGCATACATTTTGAAAAAAAACATTCTCATTTCATATTTAACTTACCCTATCTCCCTGCATCCATATTTTTACCCACTATACTAAATGTACGTTTTTTGACCCACTTTAACCGTTTTGGGTCCACTGAATCAAATTTAACACCTTTTTGTCCTACTATATTTTGTCCACTATATTTAACCATTTATGCCCCACTGTACCATAGTTAACACATTTTTGCCCCACTGTTCCAAAGTAAACGCTTTTTGCCCCACTGTACCATACTTAACCCATTTTGTTCCACGATACCATATTTTGCTATTTGTGCCCACTGTAACCGTTTGTGTTCCACTGCTAACATATTTTTTTCCCACTGTTCCATAGTTAAAGCTATCTGCCCCACTTTAACATATTTAACCCATTTTGTCCCACGTTACCATATTCAACTAATTGTGCCCCACTGTACCATAGTTAACCCTTTTTGCCCAACTGTGCTATATTAAACCCTTTGTCTTACTGCACCATATTTAACAGTTTGTGCCCCACTGTAACATATTTAACCCTCTTTGCGCCACTGTACGATATTAAACACAGTTATGCTCTACTGTACTGTATAGTTAACCATTTTTGTCACACTGTACCATATTTAACCCTTTTTGCCCCATTGTATCATAGAAAATATATTTTTATAGTTAACGCTTTTTGTCCCACTGCATCATTTTTAACCCATTTTGTCCCACTTTACCATATACATATAACTACATATTTTTACCCCACTGTACCATATTTACCCACTGTAATATTTAACAAATTTTTGTCTCAGTGTACCGTATTTAAAATGTGTCTACACGCTAGCACACTTAAACCTTTTTCGAATGAGTACCAGAGAAAATATCAAACAAAGAAACAGAATCAAAGACAGGCAGAGGATATTACACGTGTGATTGATAGGCCGCGACGCGGTCAAGCTGACGAACAGTGAATGTTCGCAGACCCATAGCATACAAAAAACACACAGCACTTAGAAATAAACTAAATAGAAATAAACTTGTGTTGCGGAATTTGTGTATTAACGGAATTTACGATCTGATGTATTTGGTCTTGTATTTTGTCAATTTTCTATGCTTACAAAAACAAATTACAAATTTCTTTTGAAATACAATACAATAATGCAGGATTGCGTTTTTGACAAATCATTGTATTTCAAAAGTTAATTTAATAATTTGTCACAAATAAAAAATACAAGACCAACTACATCAGATCGTAAATTCCGTTAAAACACAAATTCCGCAACACATAAGAAGTAGGCAATTTATGTTCCTTCTGATTTGGCCTTGTAGCCAGGCTATGAAGCCGACGCGGCATAAATCGGCGGCGAGCCGCAGCCAGCCATTTTTTCCATCCGGCGCCGATTTTAGCGGCTCACATCGGCAGAAATTCAGCCGCCGAACTTTATTTAATGATCCGAAAAGATTTATTTTACGCAACCATGAAAATTAAGAAAGTGACTACTAAGTAATACAGTAGGGTCAGAATTTATAATAAAGTTTATTTTTGCGTAAAAATTTATGAAAAGTTTCTATGGATCTCGCTATCATTTATTCAAAAAATTTATGGGATTTGAAATTGAAAAATGCGGTTTTGGTTTTTACGGAAATTACAATAGTTCTTGAGCCAACCAATTTTTACAAAGTCTACGTCGTTTTAAATATAACACAACAGGCGCTATGTCATTCACAAAATATTCTCTTTCACAACAAAGACTACTAAGTAGAGTTTTATTAACCGATTTTCGACATTAAACCAAAACTTCCATAACTTTTCTTAAAATTTTGTGTTAATTTTATGTTTTTTCATCTAATTGGAAATATCATAAAGCGCCATCTTTGCCTGAGAATGACATTCGTGCGTCATCGTTTGTTGGAACTTTTTCGGCTAAGTCGATTGTTAAAATTTGATCGGCTCAGCCGCCGCCGATCGATAATTTTGATCGGCTTCATTGCATGCTTGTAGCGCTACAGAAGCTTTATTTTCCATATTCCATCTATTCATTTGAAAATTTGGCAGGGAGAGTTTCCTAACCCAAAAACTCAATTTGGGGAAAATTAAATCGGTTCACATTTCTATATACCCCCCTCATATATATCATTTCAAATTTGGCATTTAAGCGCTACAAAAGCTGTATTTTACATCCAATCATTTTGAAATTTCCAAACGTATGAATGTGATGAATGATTGATGTAAGAAATTTCATTGTTTTAATTTAGTACACAATTTTAATGAAATTTGAGGTCATCAAATTGAAGAATATTCACTAAATCAATGGAATAATTAGATCAATTCAATGAAAAACTATTGAAAAAACGTTTTCTTTATTTTGATGTACCATTTTATTTTCAGTGTAGGTTCATTTATAACCTTCTAATTAAGAGACGCATTTTAGCTAGTTTAGGGTCAACTGACCTCCAAGGGGGTGTTCTGTCTCCTCTGGTATGGAATCTCTTCATGAACAATAGTTTGCTTTCTCTGGAGATGGAGGGTGTCAGAGATCCTGCCTATGCAGATGACGTGGCAATAGATGCAAGAGGGAAGTTTCCGGATACTTTCAGAGACATCCTACAGCAGGCCCTTTATACAACCGCAAGATGGCCTTCCGGTAATGGTCTTGGTGTTAACCCCACCAGGCCGGAACTAGTTCTTTAGTACCAGGAGAAATAAGATAAAAAAGAAAAACACTAGGGTGTGAACCCGCGTATAGTTTATTGGCTGTATACGACAGAAGTCAGACCTATAATGCTGTATGGCATTGGCGTCTGGTGGACAGCTCTGCAGAAGACCACCTCCTGTGCGATACTAAGCAAGGTTCAGCGAATGGCTGCTGTATGTATCTTTGGTGAGCTGAGAACGATACCAACTGCGACACTAAATGTTATACTACATTTGAAACGTTTTATTTTCAAAGTGGAACGAACTATTTCAGTCGTTTTTAACCTGAGATATAGCAGGTTTTGCGCTTCAATGTGTTTAAAAATCTGGGTGACCGGTAGAAGTAAAATATGTACATGGAGCTCGTCTCAAGTCTTCAAAGTTTTATGTGGATCATTTTTTTTTTTTTGCTTTCGACTCAAGTTAACTTTATTTTAAGGGGGCTGAATCCTTCTTTAAGCCACTTTCAACGCAAACGTTTTGACAAAAATGTTTGTCATTTCTATTACGCCAAAGTCTCGATCAATTGGTAGATAGGAATGTCCGGAAACTAGAAATTTATTGTCGACAATTTCAATATCATTATCTACCGCCTGAACGACTTTCATCCAAGTCAAGGCCAATTTCATATTCTGTTTTGGCGTCATTATAAGATATTACATGTTTTTGATTTGTAACATTAGCAAGGTGTTTCATAATGCAGGATGCAATTGTTTCGTCCCAAACGTACATATCAATACTGTTGTTATGCAAATTATGAATACCAAAATTCAATACGTTCATATTTCTCTTATAATAAGATATTGAGACAGTTAGTTTCAGAAATGGCAATGCTTTTTGCAAATCGAACGAGAATGAAAAATACGTTGTTGGGTCATTGTAAGCTGTATCTACATCGTTTTGTAACGAAAGCCTGGCCATTTCGGCTGATTGTAAGTATACTTCGTGAGCATTATTTAGATCTTCTTTTTTAATTTCGTATGAGCTCGCATCGATTTGTAGCTTAAAAAGATCGCACTTCTTGCATGCGTCATTTTTAAGAGGTCGAAATTTTAAATCAAAATACTAATTGAAAGTTTTTCTGTACATCGAGTTGGCACTTTTCAATATATAGACCATGCATTTTCCTTGTATTAAGGTCCGGACTTAAGTTTTTAGTGTGTGAATTTGTCCCTCATTGGAAACGAACGTATCGTCATCATCGGGTATAATTCTTATCGCGCTTCTTGTAATGCTTTGTGGAGTTCGATATTCTTCTGAATGAAACAAATATATTAAAATTTAGAATTGACATTGCACAAATAAATTCTTACCCATTTCTTTTTTTCTTTTAATTTTTAGGTAAACCGTTCACATCTATATATATAAAAGAGAGTGTGTGTGTTTGTTCCGTATAGACGTCTAACGGCTAAACCGATCTTCTTGAAATTTTCACAGAATATACATGTGTAGGGGTTGGTGAAAATAGGGTACTTGAATTTTCGATATATCAAGTGGGCGTGGACACGCCAATATGAACCAACTTGCTGAAATTTTGTCTGTATGCATTTAGTGGCCGTTTATGTGATGGGTGCAAACATAGGCGGGGTCGGACCAATGGGCGTGGCCCCGCCCATATAAGCCAAATTTTGAAATTTAAATATCTTGCTCGATTTGTTGTCGAAAGTGCTGTAATTTTGTGTATATGGTTGGTTTCGACATTACGGGCCAATTCCGACATCATTTGTGGCATTGAAGTTTTTTGTTGAATTTAGTATTTCAGATAGGTATATTTAATCCATTTAAGGTTTTAATCCAGGTTTAGGTTAGGGTGGCAGCCGTTTTCTTTTTTCCTTCAGCTCATCAAATAGACCAGTTTAGGTCTCTAGTGGTACCACGGCCTAAAATGCCCTTCATCGAAACCAACCTGTTGGATATACAAATTTATCGATAGTACTAATATTGGTACTGGAAAGATCTGTTAGGCTGCCTAGAGAGACCGACCCCAGTAGGTCCAGTCGTCGTTTACTCAAAGCGGGACAGTCGCATAGCAAGTGCTCAATGCTCTCCACTTCTTCCTCATCTCCACAACTTCTGCAGAAGTCATTGGAGTCAATACACAATATTTTCCTTTCTAGTGCGATGAGATATTTTGACCTTCTCAGGTCATACCTTGGCCTGATTTGTCTAACTACCCTACAGGTGCCGATTTGTGTCCATCTTTCGTTGGACTGCCTGATTGCCTAAGCCAAGGCTTGCACGTTGATAGTGACGCACCAATATATGCAAATTGTTCGAGAATTTGTAATGTCGTCCCTTTCCTAGCAAGTTCATCGGCTTTGCAGTTCCCCGGGATATCCCTATGCCCAGGCACCCATATGAGGTGTATATTAAACTGCTTAGCCATCTCGTTAAGAGATCTGTGGCATTCGAGGGCTGTTTTTGAATTTAGGCATGTGGCTTCCAGAGAATTGATGGCAGCCTGGGTGTCCGAGTAAATGACAACGAAAGTGTTGGTTACTATGTTCCGACTCGGCCACTTGGCGACTTCCCATATTGTCAATATTTCGGCTTTATGGACACTGCAGGTATCTGGTAGTCTGTGAGCTATATCCAAATGAAATTCTTCACAGTGTACTCCGAAGCCAACCTTTTCATCAAGCTTCGAACCATCCGTATAGAAGTGGAGATGGTTTCTATTTCCGGGTATTCTGCCATCCCATTCATCCCTGGCTGGTATCATAGTGATCTAGTTCCTCTCAAATGTGCGCACCGTTGATATATATACAGTCGAGGGCTATTTGTGAATTTAGGGATGTGGCCTCCAGAGAATTGATGGCAGCCTGGCTGTCCGAGTAAATGACAACGCCAGTGTTGGCGACTTCCCATATTGCCAATTATTCCGGCTTGATAGACACTGCAGGTATCTGGTTTTCTGTGAGCTATATCCAAATTAAGTTCTTCACAGTGTACTCCGAAGCCAACCTTTTCATCAAGCTTCGAACCATCCGTATAGAAGTGGAAATGGTTTCTATTACCTGGTATTCTGCCGACCCATTCATCTCTGGCGGGAATCATAGTGATGTAATTTCTCTCGAAGGTGTACACAGTTGGTATATAGTCCACTCGGTCGGTTACCATAGCACCACACTTTGATATCCTCATGTGACCGTAGTTCTTGTACCTCCACATTGATAGGCAGTTTAATCTTAGTGCCGCTTTGATTGCCACTTCTCTCGCCACAACATTAATCGGCATTATATGGAGAAGGGCGTGTAGAGACTCAGTCGCTGTAGTTCTTAAGGCTCCGCTTATGCACAGGCAGGCAGTTCTCTGAACCTTTGATAGCAGGTTTGTGATTGTCAGTTTGTCAGTTGCCGGTCACCATGCCACAATGCCGTATAACAGTATTGGACGAACTACTGCTATATGTATCCAATGGGCAATTTTAGGAGAGAGGCCCACCGCGACCCTACAACCTTCCTGCAGGAATATAGGGCGATGTTGGCCTTCTTTGCACGTTCCAGTACGTTAAGTCTGAATTGACAGTATCCTATGTAAAATTATTCCTAAAAATTTTGCACTTTCAGAAAAGACTAGATCTGTTCCATTTATCCGAGGAGGAGGGTCCACTTGAGGGACAGTTTTCATCCTAGTAAAGAGAACTAATTCTGTCTTGTTTGGGTTAACACCCAAACCGCTGCTTCTGGCCCATCTAGCTAACTTGTTCAGAGTCACCTGTAGAATGAGTCGAAGGACGTTTTCGAATTTGCCACTCACTGCGATAGCCAGGTCGTCTGCATATGCCACGACCTTGCAGCCAAACGTTCTAGATCTAGCAGGATTTCATTCACCGCTAGGTTCCAAATTAGTGGAGACAGTATTCCTCCTTGTGGGGTCCCTCTGTTTACAAAGCTTGTTAGAGTTGTGGACCCAAGACATGCTGTTATGCGTCTTCTGTTGAGTAGTCTTTGAATTAGTCTAATCAAGCTAGAGTTCACCTTTAGATGTGACAATGCCGCAATTACCGCATCTGGGTGTATGTTGTTAAAAGCCCCTTCGATGTCAAGAAACGCCACCATGGTGAATTCTTTGAAATGTAGGGACAATTCGATAGTGTTCACAAGTTCGTGCAGGGCTGATTCTGTAGACTTCCCTTATTGTAAGCATGTTGGTTCCCCGACAGAAGTTTTGCATCCAGGTTTTCCCTAATGAAATAATGGTAAAGTCTTTCCAGACCTTGCAATAGGAAAGAGGATAGGCTAATTGGTCTGAAGTCTTTTGGCCTAGTGTGCGATATCTTCCCCGCTTTGGGTATGAATACCACTTTGGTATCACTCCATCGATTCGGGATGTATGAAACCCTAATACAGTCTACATAAATTTTCTGCAGCCAGGGGATAATGTACTTTAACATTTTCTGCATTTCTGCTGGGGTGATGCCGTCTGGTCCAGGTGACTTGAAGGGCTCAAATCTGTTTATAGCCCAGCTTATTCTGGATGTCTCAGTCAACAAGCTAGCGACGCTCGCAGTCCACTAGAACTCTTGTTGGTCCTGTTGATCCTCGGGCTCTGTTGATGAGTTCCCCGGGAAATGTGTGCCGAACAGTACATTTAGCGATTGCTCGCTGTTTTTTGTCCAGTTGTTTGCCTCGTCCTGCAAATACCCCACTGTACAAGGTGAAGAGTATAGTATCTTCCTCAGCCTTGCGGCGTCGGAGACCTTTTCCACTTCGCCACAGAAGGAATACCAAGAGCGTCTTTGCGCCTTCCTAAGCTCCTTCTTATAGATCTTGAGTTGCCCTTTATATGCATCCCAATCATAAAAGACTCCAGTAGATTTCGCCTTGTGGAATAGCTTGTTACAGGTCTTTTTCCTTGTCGTTAACTCAGAGGTCCACCATTGAGGTTTAGTTTTACCCTTGTACCTTGTTTTTGGACAGGCTTCTTCAAGGGAATTATTGAATGATGTGGTGATATGCTCGACCAGATTTTCCAGACCGGCTTTGTCATTCGGTTCATAGAGAAGTTTAGAGTTGTGGACCTTTTCAAAATTCTTCTCATACAGGTGCCACTTTGTCTTCCTCACATTTCTGTGGACAGCAGGTTTAGGCGTTTTTTTCAGCGGGTTTGAACTCTATATAATGGTGATCGGAGAATGAGTGGTCGTCCAGTACATTCCACCCAATAATTTTGTCTGACAGCCGGTCAGTAGCAAACGTTACGTCTAGTACTTCTTGTCTGTCTTTAATTGTAAAGGTCGGTTTATTGCCAATGTTACGAATAGTTAGGTTGGTAGTTAGAATAAAGTCAAGAAGCGACTCACTCCTATTGTTTATATCTGTACTACCCCAGATAGTATGATCAGCGTTCGTGTCTGCGCCAATAATCAGCTCGAGCTCGTCAGATATTGCTTCTTCTACTACTTCCCTGAAGAGAAGTAGTACTACAGCTTCATATAGAAAGTAACTGGAGACCACTCAGTATATGCGATTACCGATCTCCAGACTAGCTGCTGTTTGGACTTTACCACTACAATTAGCCAGGAGAAAAATACTTAGATATTTCCTGGACAAAATGCAGGTTCTTGGAGTGCCTTCACAGTTGGCCACAATCAGTTTAAAAATTGGTGTCTTGATACCGCACACCCGTCCTCCTACTATATAGGGCTCCTGGATCAGGACGATGTCTACTGCACCTGTGGACAGGCTCATGGCTGCTTTAGAGTGATGGAGGTTAATCTGCAGAATTCTTACCATCATTAGTAATCGACAGATTGACATCCACCCCGACAAGGGTGTTATCGAACTCTTCGTCCGTATCATCGGGGAGCCTGTCCCTGCCAGATGCGTCAAAGAGTCCGGAGACTTCCCTCAGTGTCCGAAGTAGTGCTTTCATACTCAGAGAAGGACATTACAGATCTTCTGTTAGAGTTGGAGGACATTACAGATCTTCTGTTAGAGTTGGAGTGACCAGAAATAATGGTCGTGTGTACCTCCGCACTTACAGAAAGCCTTGTATCAACCACGGTCGACGACTCGCCTTCCGCAGTGGGAGCTATATCCTGCTTGTATACCTTCAAGACTATAGTCTCGAAACCATATTGCAGGGTTGCAGTTGCACGTTGTATATGGGAGGTGGATTCAGCGTTAAGAATCAAATTGACCTGTCGCTTTTTACCATCCGCCTCACCCACCTTGCTAATTCTCCAATTGTCTTTTATTATCTCTAATATGTCATCCGAGCTGGAGGGCTCTTCGGTAACCCAGGTGATGGTTCTAGGGTGACTAGGAATGTTGTTTTTTCCACAACATCCAACTGGACAACTGGACAACAGGCCACACCTCACCCGCTCGACACAGAGCAGCCTTATACAGATCTACTGATCTGGCATCACCGAAATATAAGAGCTTTACTCTCCCCTGATGCCATCCTGTATCGTTGCAGACTGGTGGTTTGTCCGGCATTTCTCTTCGGACATCGAGGTAATGAGCCATAATGGCGGATTGCACATGGCTCCATTTGTCTTTGAGGATGGATCCATCCTAACTACTTCTGTCTATAACAGCCATCACTAGACTCTCCTTCGCTACTTCATTGAAGGGCTTGGTGTGTGGCCTGTTGATGGTGAAATTAGGGCCTCTTGCCTTTTTTGAAGGCGGTTGCTCATCAGGTGATCTGATTCTTTTGACTTTATTAGCCGTTAACACAGCTGAATTTGTGGCTCTTTCAGCCGACTCATTGGCTTTAGAAGCATCTATGACGCCTTTAGCCCAGGCAAGTGACTCCTTTTGTTTTTCTGTAAGAAACCACAACAACCTCCAACTTCGTCAAAACTCTGAGCGCTATCCGGTGCTCATTGTAACGGGTGGTCCAAGTAGAGATACTTTTTTCAATAGCCTTTTTTTGAAAGATCACGTGTGAGTCGTGACATGCTGTCATGTTATTTAGGTTAAGTATTGTTTGGCATTTCATCATGGAAAGACTTACGCCTGAACAACGTTTACAAATCGTTCAACTTTATTACGAAAATTTACGTTCTGTGAGGAATGTGTTTCGTGCACTTCGCTCAACTTATGGTCAACATAATCGGCCTACTGAGCGTACTATTCGCAACACCATCACCCATCTTGAGACCCAGCATTCATTATTGGATAATATTCGACCGAATAGACCACGTCCAGCACGCAGTGAAGAAAATGTAGCGGCCGTAGCTGAGAGTGTACACGAAGACCGTGGAGAGTCGATTCGGCGCCGTTCGCTCAACTCGGAAAAAAGCAACCTGAAGAGATTCAATAGCTGCCACTTCATCCAGAAAAAAACAAAGGTTTGGTGTGGTTTGTGGGCCAGTGGAATCATCGGTCCATATTTCTTCAAAAAATGATGCCGGTGAGAACGTAACCGTCAATGGCGACCGTTATCGGTCGGAAAAAAGCAACCTGAAGAGATTCAATAGCTGCCACTTCATCCAGAAAAAAACAAAGGTTTGGTGTGGTTTGTGGGCCAGTGGAATCATCGGTCCATATTTCTTCAAAAAATGATGCCGGTGAGAACGTAACCGTCAATGGCGACCGTTATCGTGCCATGATAACAGACTATTTGATGCCTGAAATTAAAGCTCGTGATCTCGGCGACATTTGGTTTCAACAAGACGGCGCCACTTCCCACACATCGCATCAATCAATGGATTTATTTAGAGAACACTTCGGTGAGCAGACAATTTCACGTTTTGGGCCGGTCGATTGGCCACCAAGATCGTGTGATATCACTCCGTTAGACTTTTTCCTGTGGGGATATGTAAAGTCTAAAGTTTGTGCGGACAAACCCGCTTCGATTCAGGCCTTGGAGCAAAACATAACGCATGTCATTCGCCAGTTACCAGTCGAAATGCTCGAACGAGTCATCGAAAATTAGACTCAACGGATGGACCATCTGAGACGTAGCCGCGGCCAACATTTGATAGACATAATCTTCAAAAAGTAAATGCCAAAGCATGTTCTTTCAAATGATAATAAACATTCCCCATTCAATTTGAATTTTCTGTGTTTTTTTCTTTAAAAAAGTAGGGAACCTCGACATGGATCATGCTATACTTCCGCTTTGACGGTCGGACACGACGTTTTCCTCTCACCGTACCACTTGTTGAGAGTACTGGGGGGAAATGTTCTCCCTTTTTGGTGTGGTCGGCTTTGGCCAAGACCAACGGACGGACAGTCCATCGGAACATGAAGCCATCACCGTCAAGTAAATTTATTTTTTTCTTGTCTGTATTAGCCCGATTGCGTAATAGATACTGCGTAACAGGTTTCAACTATCCGCTCTGTGATAAATACGACTGATCAGCAACGAGTTAATGACGGAGGAGTATTATATCCGAGGATCCTTGATCTTATGACATATTTGGATAGAACACCTCAAAATAAGAAGAAAAATTAATGAGGTCAATAATAGGGAAAAAATTCTATATTACACTAGTTACTGTAACATCCAAAAAAACGGAAAGATCTACAAATTTTCTAGATAATTTCCTTTGTTATCGAAATTGAAACAATCTTTTTTTATTATTATTTTGAATTCAATTGAATGGAAAAAGCCAAAAAGTCCGGTTACATTTTTCGATAACTTTTATCGTCCCAATGGGTACAATCTCCAAAAATGGATCAGAAAAATTTCGATAACATTTTATCGATATATTGCTTAGTTATCGAGTTATCGGACGAAAAAATTAGAAAAAAAATCGATAACTTTTTAGTTATCGATCTGCCCTTTTAATCGATAACTTCGATTCCAAGCTATGACACCGAGCAGCAGTCTTTGGACACACCCCAGAGGAGATAATCTTTAGCGACTGCGAAGGCTGGCCACGCTGCAGTACTTTCGTCCGCGTAGCCGTCTTTGGACATAACTCTCAATGCCGTCTTTGTACATTACTTTCGATAACTCGAAAGTTATCTAAAACTTTTACCCGACTTTTTGGATTTTTCCATTCAAATGAATTCAAAATAACAAAGAGTAAAAAAAATGTTTTTCAACCTCGATAACTAATGTAGTTATCGAAAAATTGGATTGATTTAAATGTTTTTTATATTACTGTAACGATGATAGTCATACAAAATATTGTTCACGAAAAAAATTGTTGATGGAAAAATTCTTTTTTTCCTATTGTCCGATAACTCGAAAACTAACACGTTATCGATAATTTGTCCGTCAATTTTTCTTCTTATGGTGGTCGCCCTTTATAGTTCCCTTGTTAATCGTCATTCCCCTGGCGTATTTTGACAGAGGAATGGACGTAACTGCAAGGTAGTTTTCGAACAAATTGATTGATTTTTTCGGTTTTTTTCTTCATTTATCGGTAAATAGGACAGTTCACAACAAATAGTATTGTTTTTTAACATATTTTTAATGTAATTTTACCAGAAAGAATCATTTTTTTAGCCGATTTTTTCAAAGTTTATTGTCCGATAACTCGACAACTAAGCAAGTTATCAATAAATTGTCCGTTAATTTTTCTTCTTATTTTGAGGTTCCCTTGTTTTATAGTTCCCTTGTTAATCGTCATTCCCCTGTCATCTTTTTTGACAATGACGATTTACTACAAATGTTTCCATATTTTCTGTTTTAATACTTGCATTCCAAAAATTTGCTTGGTTTTCAGAATGAAGTAAAAAAGCACAAAAAAGGTTATAAAAAGTATTGAACTTTAAAAATAAAAGCAGCACAGGGGAATGACGCACGTGAGTGTGAAAGCTCATTTCGGAAGACAAAGCGCGACTTACACAATTTTATTAATATTGTTGGTGAAAAATCCAACCACAAGTATATGTAGTAAATTTATTACTCTTTATAAATTGAATTATTGGAAATCCTGAATGGTTTGGAAATTTGAATTTTACGTAATATAAGATTTGACAGGGGAACGAAGCATATCTACAGGGACACAAAATAATCATCCATAAAAATAGTAATTGTTACAATGTTATAAACAATAATAGAAAACCTAAATCATAAAATACTATATTTTTCATTGAACCGATTTTATTAAATAAATATTAACTATTTTTTGTCAAAAATTTTGAACAAATTAAGTGAATGTGGTGTTAGGGACAGCCAGGGGAATGATTTTTGAGCAATTTGGTAGACAATTTTTTCATAAAAAGTTTTTTTCAATGGTATATTTTAGCGACCGCGTAGGACCTATAAAGTAAATTTCACAGTGGTATATACATATTTTATTTTTCCTAATTAAAATACGCAAGGACAGCAAATTATCCGATAATGTCGAAATCACCCATATGTTTTTTGTGGCAGTCTACGTGATTGGTCCAAAAATGGGCGGAATCGAACCAATGGGCGTGGCCCCGCCCGAATAAGCCAAATGTAGAAATTGAGATATCTTGCACAATTTATTAGGGAGAGTTCTGTAATTTTGTGTACATTTAACTATCGGCAGTCTATGTGATTGGTCCAAAAATGGGCGGGATCGGACCAACGGCGTGGCCCCGCCCATATAAGCGATATATTGAAATTGAAATATTTTGCACAATTTATTAGCAAGAATTCTGTAATTTTGTGGTGCGTGGCCCCATATAAGCCAAATTTTGAAATTGAAATATCACTCATAATTTATTAGCGAGAGTTCTGCAATTTTGCGTATATGTGTCTGGCAACGTAATTAACAACCAGCTAACATACCACAAGTTTCCATGATAATAAAAAGAAATAAGCTTTTTTTTATCAAATTTTGATCTTTTCTTGTTAGACAGTGTTCCAAAATCACCAACTTCAAATACGTGTAAAAACAAACTAGCACTGAAATGAAAAAACCCCTTGAAGGTTTTGTTATGGATAATGTCAACTTTTATTTGCAATTGGTTTCATCCCATTCCCATTTTGGTTGTTGCACTGTGTATTTAGTGAAATATTAATTCTTACTAATTTCTTTACTACTTACTCGAATGTTCTGAAATTCCACACGTTTTTTTTCCAATTCATTAAATTTTTTGTATTGAATCTTTCATTATTATACAATGAAAATAACAATAAGTGGACAAATCTTAACCTAAAATACTATTCTCTGGGTTATTGCCATTGCGAATAAACCATTGAGACTTTACACGATTTTTTACTTAAACAAAAAGGTTAACATTTCAAATTTAAGAATTCATAATTACATTTCATTTTTTGTTTTTGATTTTGATTAGTTTTAATTTAAATCATCTCCAGCGCATCTCTCCTTCTAAGGCGGTTATGACCTTCAAAATTTAGTAGTTCTCGAGCCAGGATGTTTGGATGATTGAATAGTTTACCCACGTAACACCGGCAATATTTTTGAATTTCATCTTTAACTGTTGGCATGTTGAGATCCTTATGGATGTTAGCGTTTCTTATATACCATGGTGCACCTGTAATTAAACGAAGAATATTCGATTGTCTTCTTTGTAATTTGCATACATTTGAAGCGCACGCTGTACCCCAGAGTTGGATACCATATGTCCAAATTGGCTTCAATACCGTTTTGTATAAAAGAACTTTATACTCTGGATCTAGGGCAGATCTTTGGCTGATAAGCCACTGAAGTTGATTAGTTTTGATTTTTATTTGAGTTACTTTAGAGTCTATGTGGCGCGACCACGTCAAACGCCGATCTAAATGGATTCCAAGGTATTTTACATGATCCTTTTGGGGAATCTGTGAATTGAAAATAGAAATTGGAGGACTTGCATCCCTTCGCAGGGTAAATGTAACATGAGTACACTTTGAGGCATTCACCATTATTCTCCATTTTTTAACCATTCTTCTAGGATTCGGACATGAGACTGCAATTGATCGGACGCAACTGAAGCGTTTTTGTGAGTACTGACGAAAGCAGTATCGTCCGCCAAAGTAGACGTGTGCGTAAAGTTTGTTATGGGCATATCTGCCGTAAAAATAACGTACAGTATAGGGCCAAGAATGCTCCCCGGTGGGACACCGGCATTTATTTTCTTAGGGGTAGAAAAAATGTCATTTGATTTAACTTGAAAAGACCGGTTAGTCAAATAACTCCTGAACAGTTTATGCGTGTTGATTGGCAGAAGGTCGCATATTTTGTACAAAAGTCCTTCGTGCCAGACTTTGTCAAATGCTTGGGAAATATCTATGAATAACGCCGAACATTATTCTTTATTCTCAAAAGCTCTTTTGATGCAGGTTACGATACGGTGTACCTGTTCTATAGTATTATGACTTTTTCTAAAACCAAATTGATGGTCAGGTATAATATTGTGAGAAATTATATGAGGTGTGATTTTCTTCATGAGAATGGACTCAAACATTTTTGAAAGTATCGATAGTAAGCTTATAGGGCGATAGGATTTGACTTGAGTTGGATCTTTGCCTGGTTTCGGTATCATCACGATTTCAGACCTCTTCCAAGATAGGGGGAAGTAACCTACACAGAGAATTGCATTGAATAAAAATAACACAATTTTCAAGGCTGAAAGGGAAGGTCTTTAATCATTTTCGCTGTTATACCATCTCCTCCGGGCGATTTCTTTAATTTTAGTTCTTTGACAGATTTTTCAACATCCTTTATTCTAAGCTTGATTGGGCCAGGAATTATATCATCTATCACGGGCTGACAGATTGGGCGACGAATTAAATCATCTATCACGGGCGGATAGATTGGGGTGGAGTTATATCGTCTATCACGGGCGGATAGATTGGGCGAGAAGTTATGTCATCTATAACGGGCTGATAGATTGGGAGAGGAATTGAGTCATTTATCCCGGGCGGATAGATTGTGTGAGAAATTATATCATCTATCACGGGCGGATAGATTGGGCGAGGAATTATGTCGTTTATCATGGCCGGATAGTGTGGGCGAGGAATTATATCTATCACGGGCGGATAGATTTCAGATGTATCACTGTTGGGTGTAAAAACGGACTCGAGGTAGTTTGCGAATGCATTTACTTTCTCTTCTGTGCTTTTTGCTCAGTTCCCATTTTCAAGGCGAATTGGGGATTCATGCGCAACAAGGCCTCGCATATTTTTTGTGGCCTTCCAGAGACTATAATCTGTTTTCTGGGTTGGATCCAGAGATTGCAAATATATTTTTAGATCACTTTCCTCGGATGATTTTAGGGCTGATTTCAATCTCTTCTGGCAATTTTTTAGTTTTTTTTCTCAGTGCTGGGGAGCGATATTGTTGCCACTCTCTTCTTACGCTTCTTTTTTCATTGATTAATGCTTGGATGCCTGTTGGGTTATTGGAGTTATCTCTTTTGACTGCGCTTTTTCGAGTAGCCACTTTAACAGCACTGTTAACAACGTCTGTGAATAGGTTTACCGCGGCTTCAATTTCATTCGTTGTACGTAACGATACACCATCGGAAAGGTGTGAGCTAACGTATTTTTGATATTTTAGCCAGTTGGTATACTTATTGGGAAAACTGTCACACCCATTTTCATGATTGTTGTAAAGCAGTGTCAAAATGGTAGGCGAATGATCCGATGATATATCAAGTGATGGACATAGAGATAATTGTTCACGCCTTATATTTTTTATTATAGCGAAATCAATAAGGTCGGGCGTTTTATTCAGATCTGAGGGCCAATATGTTGGGTGACCGCTCGAAGCTACATCTAGTTTAGCAGATGTTATGGCTTTAAGTAGTTGTCTACCTTTTGGAGTAGTGAGGCGAGAGCCCCAAAATGTGTGCTTGGCATTGTAGTCACCTGCTACCAAAAACTTTGTGCCAAGAGTGGAGAAGAACTCCATGAATTGATCTTTGTTAATATTGTGCCTAGGGGGACAATATATCGACGATATCACCAGATTTGTGCCTGTGATAGCGATAGAAGTTGCTTGTATATGCTCAGTCCTATATTCGGGCATAGGATAATGTTTGATTTTATTTTGGACAATAAGAGCTGTACCACCACAGGCTCTCCCGCTAGGGTGTTTAGTATCGTATGTGGAATAACCACGTATCCTAAAACAATTTCTGGTTGAAAAATGTGTCTCAGAGAGTAATAAAATATCTATACAGTGGTTTCGGAAAAAATTTTCTACCTCATTTCTGTGTTGGCTCAGGCCGTTTGCATTCCAATAACAAATTCTCATTGGATTTATTTTTAATTTAACACGAGTTGCATAAGCATACTTTGATTTCTCATCATTTCTTGCGTCATGCTTTGCATATTCAACATGAATGAATTCATAGTTTCTATTAATTTTTCTATTGAGTTTTCGAGGGGAAATTGTGGGGGAAACGAATTACCATTTCTTGTCATACGAGCGTATGACATATTTGGATGCATTATATTCTTTGGGATTCGGTTTACGTTTGGGTCGCTAGAACTAGCAGTTTCCGTAGGAGATACAGTTCTTAAGCCTGGGAAAGGCGATGGAATATAGCTTGCATATGTTGGAGTTTTATTAACATTGTTTGATTTTTTCATGTGCTTATAGACAGGGCAACCCCTGTAGTTTGCTGTATGGTTCTCACCGCAGTTGTTCATCGATTATTTCAGCTGTTGAAACTGTACTATCAATACCCTTAATTACTACCACAAGACCTTTTGAACTCTTAAGCTGGTAAGTGTAGTAATTCTTTTTCTCGAGATCGAGCAACCCAACCACCTTTCTATAAGACAGTTCGGTGTATGTCTGAATTTTTGTTTCGTATACATTGCCTCTACGAAGTGAAGCAACATAGAAGTTTTCTTTGCCTAGTAGCTGGGACAGCTTATTTACCAACGCGTTAGTTGTTTGTTCCCGCAAGAAAAGCGGAGGTGGTTTGGGTTCTCTTATAGTTTCATTTGTTTCTTCATTATTATCCTCAGAACTGAGGAGGTCAAATCGGTTCGAACTTACCGCATTCATTCCTTTGGAAACTTTAGGATTTGGTTCCTTATGAGGAGACCTTGCACTTGCCTTTCGTTTTGTCACTAAAATATATCTATCTATACCAGTTTGTATTTTACCATCTTTGCCCGTTGTACTGTTTGGATTTGTACCTTTGGGGATTGTTCCTGTTGCTGTGGCAACACTATTTCCATTCTACTGCTACTGAACTTGAAAGCATACTTTTAGGCACTACGTTATTTTGCATTGTATTTGTTAGCATTTCTGTTTGATTTGTTTCACTACTTGACAACTGCGGTGAGAAAGAGCGCGCATCGTTTGGGGTTTTGGCGGTCAAAAAGAGGCTGTCATCTCTTCTAGGCGTTGTTGTTGCGTTACTTTCTGTATTTGTCACAGAAATGTACGCATTTCTCCCATTAAGAATTACCCGCCTCTCAACGGAGGGAGTGAGAGACATGCACGAATATTTGTTTTTGTAAATTTCCTTTGTTTAATTATAAACAACCAACACAGCAAGCATTATGATTTTGAACTTGATCATTTTTCTTGCAAAAAGTTACACTTTAGCAATAAACTTTAACACAGAATTATAACCAAATCACTTGTTAATAGCGTCCAACTCGCTTTATATGCTTTAGCAGGGTTAATCCCATTGAAAATAATTTTTAATAGAATTATTGTGAGAGCCACTATAAACACGTCTGTACGCAACTATGTTGCCAGATGTAATATTAATTTATAAGTCGCTAGCGGCTCAAGAAAAGTGGGCGATGTTGCCGATCCCCTTTTGGTACCTCCCACACAAATGGACCATTTTGCACCAAAATGTTACTGCTAATACATTTAATATTAGTTCGTACAGATACTTGAAATTTTGTACAGTGTAATATTTTTATAGTACCTAGAGTCCAGAGAAAATGGGCGTTGTTGCTACGCCCCTTTTGGTATCTCCCATTTTTAAGTGGTTTTACCCGACTGAACTTTCTGACTTGTTTTTGATACACTTGAATCCATCAATCTTGTTATCAAATCCACCGTTAACTCTAAATATATTAGATTAGCGTTTGTTCCACTTTCAAAATAAATAGCTCATTTAATGCCGCTAAATATTACAGCATTACAATATGCCGCAAGTACTGCGATTAGACTTAGGGAACTGTGTTCAGAACCAAACCTAAATGAACGCGTACATTCTTAATGCACTACTAAATGGTTGCGCCATAATGTGGGTATGGGTTTTACTCAACGCACGATTTTTGTTCGATTGTTCGCATGCAAAATGGGAAATTAGCAGAGGGTGCAGGGGAAATTTTTAAAATGTTGCAACATGATGTGGTGACATTATTTTTCAGAAACGAAATCACCATTAATTATTGCGCAAAACTATACAAAAAAGTATACGACCAATATTCATTTATGCTTTTCCGATCTTGTTCCAAATTTAACTAAATAGAAATACTTAAAAGAAAAATACTTCGATTCAGTATTGGTAAAGGCTTTCAATCGCCCTTTAACCGCTTTTCTAATCGATTTGTATACAATGTTTTTAAAGTAAAGTATACAATGTTTTTAAAGTCACTCTCGTCAGTCTCTACATTTGTGACCTTCCCAATCGGTTTATATTAAGATTCATCTCTGATGAAAATATAATTGATAAATCTATGTACAACAAACAAAAACAATGATAATTGGTCAAACACAAATTATTTGTCTCCAATTGGTTTCATTAATGAAATAACCGGATTTTAACGTGAAAAACATCATTCGTCACAAATTGTACGATAAAGTTCTTTCAGGAACTCATAGAGGATAAGTCACATTAACCCTTTCAAAATTCTTTGTTATCCATTTTTTATTTCCTTTTTATAATATTTTAAATTAACCTAGTATAACAATATGAGAATCACACTCCAGACATGTGTAGCTCTGGGAGGAGAGTTAAAAATGCTACACCCACCCTTCTGCAATTTTTAAACGAACTTCGCTGCCGCACGCTTCATGCTCAAAAATTGTATGGCATAAGCCAACCGATATTCCGACATCCTCTGCAACTTCTCTAATAGTGATAGATCTTCCAGGACTAGCGTCGTCTTTCTCCACCTTCTTTGAAAAGCTTCAAATCTCGTACTGAACTGAAAAAACCCTTGAATGTTTTGTTATAGATAATGTCAACTTTTATTTGCAATTGGTTTCATACCATTCCCATTTGTTGCACTGCGTTATTAATATATATACATATTTTGGTTAAGACTTAGTTTGTCCTGCGGTAAAGCAATCGATGCAGCGTAGTTCTTGAACAATGGAATTGAATTGTAGATAATGTTAGTAAATTATAGGGTAATGCAAATCGTGATGATGTCATTAAAAAGAAGTTAATGAATTAGGGTAATGGTGATTCTCTAATATTATCTTCTGATGATGCATAATTGATAATGATGATGGTTGTTCTTGTTGTTAGTATGATCACAAAGTTAGGGCAAAAGTTAGGTAACAGAAAATATTAGGGATATTAGGAATTACGTTTCTTTACAGAATCATTAGCGTACACCCAGCGAAACAAAGCATGAATTCAACAATTTCCACCTTGAATCAACAAAAAACAGCTTCAAAAAGCGACCTAAGTGGAAAATTGTAAAATCTACAACGTTCAACATACAAATAAATTTAATCTTAAAACAACATTGATTTAAAGTTGCTCGTACTACATTCAACAACAAGCCCAACATTAAATAAAAAATTTGGCATGTTTAAATCACAAACAAGCAACATTATATAACAAATAATCTACCTTGTTTCAAAGTAGAAACATATTTAAATCAAAGTTGCACAACTTTAAATCAATGGTGCACAATTTAGAAATGTCGAGTCTTTTAACTGAAAACGTTCAGTGTCAATTTAAAGTTGTGGCCTACTCCACTGCGGTTGCACATTGGTCCATTTTTCCAAAAGTTATACTTATCATTTACATTTGCAATTAAAAAATAAACAATATATTTTTTATGGGATTTTGTGATTTTTTTATACTACAGTGCATTCGCGATAATATGAACTAATTAAAACCAAGCCAGTTCACTTTTGCAAGATTGTTCATATTTGCGAATGGCATCTAATTTCCCTTTCAAAAAGTTTTTCCAATAAAAATAAGAGTTTCTTATGGGTGATTCCAACGGAACGGGTGTGACATTGTTACTGAGTATTTTCCTGATTTTGATCTATATAATATAATTTTTAACGACAACTCACAATGGGTGGTTTATGTAGATATTCATAAGTGTTACCTACTGACATGCAAGGAAATTAAATAATATTTTTTATAAAAAAATATGGTTGATATATTACCGTAACGGGTGTGACCTTAAGTTTTGATAAAATCTTGATCAGCCGCTTTCTTTATTGCATACTGTAAAATGTTTCTATGTACTGCCAACAAAAAAATGTTTTTGGTATTTCGAGAGTATAGTGTATGTTGTAGACTTCATTCCAAATAATTTAAATTATTAATCCATTTGTAGTAAATATTTTAATATGTAACGGGTGTGACAAGCCAATGTAACGGGTGGAGTAATAAGTAGATCGAAATATTGTCCAGGATTTATTAGCCATCATGCATCTATTAAACTAGTTTTTTTCTGCGAAAAACAAAATCAAAGTCGTTTTATTCACTAAATCATATTCAGATTTCCGACTTTCTTTATCACATAGATTAAAAACTTACAAATACAAAATTCGTTGCCAAAAACAAGTTTTGACATCTTAAAAACTCTTTTTAGTTTTCCACCTACTTTCTAAAATGTATTGATATTTTTTAACTCCATTTGAGAAGTATTCTTATGCCTTTTATTCCAGAACCAATCAAAACATTGTACCATTGAATAAGCTGATTTAAAATGACTTTATGGACCTTCACTGCCGCACACATCCTTCTCTTAATGATTGCCCCTATACCATCTATTTATTTTTTCAATTTATACCGAAATTTCTGCTTTCTATTAATTAATTTCATACTCGACATAAAATTATTAAATATACAATATTTTTAAATCGAATAAAAATTATTAACGGTCCTTGCGTAATGGGTGTGACAAATATTATAATGCAAATTCTAGCGTAAATATTGCAATGATACTGAAACATTTTGATTCACTTTATACCATATAACCTTGACCTAACATACACAAAAGATGATATATGCATATCTACATAAAATGTATTTAATTTAACTTTTACGTGTACGGTATCGTGTGTGACAAACAAAACACTCCAAGATACAAAACCGTTTGCGGGCACTGAATATTTTCCAAAAGTTACGAATTTTACACTAAACTACACTTAAGGATGCGTACTTTCTTGTAGTCAAAAGAAAAATTTCACAAAATAAAAAATATGTCGAAAAATATCTCATGTCAGTTCAACTGTAAAATTAGTGCATCTAACAATTTTATAATAACCTATAGAAAACTCATTGCTAGGAAAAAAACTATTCCTAAATTTCATTAACTCTTCACGAATTTCTTAAATTCAATTGTTCGTGATATCCGTTATGGCATTTTTTTTGCAAAAATCTGATTTTTTTTTATTGTGATGGGGTCAGTTTACGTGGTATCACCCATATGTTAAATTTGTTATTTATTGTTTATTGGATTTAAAAAACAATCATAAATTTTTGAAAAAAAAGTTATTATGCGAAAAAACCGGTGATTTTTTTGCTGTTTCTTTTCTACATCTGGTGGCATAAACATTGCAAAAATACAGCCGTCTTCAGTTTTTAGTTCGTCCTCCGATGGATGAGATGGAGCGTTGAATATTAAGAGAATAGCTTTCAGCGGAAACTTTTTTTGAACTTGTGCGATTATATGTACATAATTGACAGAAGTGAATAAATTTTACCTTAGGAACAAATAAACGATGAAACCAATCTTTAAAAATAGCACCTGTCATCCATGCTGACTTAGAGTGTGTATAATGAACAGGGCAATTAAAATAAAGTTTAGGTTTAGGTTAGGGTGGCAGCCGTATTTTTTTACAAGCTCACATAGACCAGTTTAGGTCCCTAGTGTTACCACGGGCTGAAATGCCCCTCATCGAAACCAACCTGTTTGGTAAATAAATTTATCGATAGTACGAATATCAGTACTGGAAAGATCTGTTAGGCTGCCTAAAAAGGCCGACCCCAGTATGTCCAGTCGTCGTTTACTCAAAGCGGGACAGTCGCAAAGCAAGTGCCAATGCTCTCCACTTCTTCCTCATCTCCACAGCTTCGACAGAAGTCATTGGAGTCAATACCCAATCTTTTGGCGTGTTCGCCGATCAAGCAGTGTCCCGTCAGAACCCGTACTAACGTAGACAATCGTTCCCTCTCTAGTGCGAGGAGATATTTTGACCTTCTCAGGTCGTACCTTGGGCAGATTTGTCTAGCTACCCTGCAGGTGCCGATTTCTGTCCATCTTTCGTTGGACTGCCTGTTTACCTCTTGCCTAAGCCAAAGCTTGCGCGTGGATAGTGGCGCACCAATATATGCAAATTCTTCGAGAATTTGTAATGTCGTCCCTTTCCTAGCAAGTTCATCGGCTTTGCGGTTCCCCGGGATATCCCTATGCCCAGGCACCCATATGAGGTGTATATTAAACTGCTCAGCCATCTCGTTAAGAGATCTGCGGCAGTCGAGGGCTGTTTGTGAATTTAGGGATGTTGCCTCCAGAGAATTGATGGCAGCCTGGCTGTCCGAGTAAATGACAACGCCAGTGTTGGTTACTATGTTGCGACTCAGCCACTTGGCGACTTCCCATATTGCCATTATTTCGGCTCGATATACACTGCAGGTATCTGGTAGTCTGTGAGCTATATCCAGACTAAGTTCTTCACAGTGTACTCCGAAGCCAACCTTTTCATCAAGCTTCGAACCATCCGTGTAAAAGTGGAGATGGTTTCTATTACCTGGTATTCTGCAGACCCATTCATCTCTGGCGGGAATCATAGTGATGTAATTTCTCTCGAAGGTGTACACAGTTGCTATATAGTCCACTCGGTCGGTTACCATAGCACTACACTTTGATATTCTCATGTGACCATAGTTCTTGTACCTCCACATTGATAGGCAGTTTAATCTTATCGCCGCTTTGGTTGCAACTTCTCTCGCCACAATATTAATCGGCAGTATATGGAGTAGGGCTTGTAGAGACTCGGTCGCTG
Source organism: Eudasyphora cyanicolor (assembly GCA_963930755.1). Classification (NCBI taxonomy): domain Eukaryota; kingdom Metazoa; phylum Arthropoda; class Insecta; order Diptera; family Muscidae; genus Eudasyphora; species Eudasyphora cyanicolor. The sequence goes on from OZ005737.1 coordinate 103,275,908, forward strand.
TAGTCCTTAAGGCTCCGCTTATGCTCAGGCAGGCAGTTCTCTGAACCTTTGTTAGTAGGTTGGTGATGGTTAGTTTAACAGTAGTAATACCGTATAACAGTATTGGACGAACTACTGCTATATATATCCAGTGGACGATTTTAGGAGAGAGTCCCCACCGCGACCCTACAGCCTTTTTGCAGGAATATAAGGCGACGTTGGCCTTCCTTACACGTTCCAATACGTTAAGTCTAAATAACATTTTCCTATCTAGAATTATTCCTAAAAATTTTGCACTTTCAGAAAAGACTAGATCTGTTCCATTTATCCGAGGTGGAGGGTCCACATGTGGGACATTATTCATCCTAGTAACGAGAACCAATTCTGACTTGTTGGGGTTAACGCCCAACCGCTGCTTCTGGCCCATCTAGCCAACTTGTTCAGAGCCACCTGTAGGATGTCTCTGAGGACGTTTACGAATTTGCCACTCACTGCGATTGCCACGTCGTCCGCATATGCCACGACCTTGCAGCCACAACGTTCTAGATCTAGCAGGATTTCATTCACCGCTAGGTTCCAAATTAGTGGAGACAGTACTCCTCCTTGCGGGGTCCCTCTGTTTACAAACCTTGTTAGAGTTGTGGACCCTAGACGTGCTGTTATGCGTCTTCTGGTGAGCAGACTTTGAATTAGTCTAATCAAACTAGTGTTAACTTTTAGATGTGAGAGTGCCGCAATTACTGCATCTGAGTGAATGTTGTTAAAAGCCCCTTCTATGTCAAGAAATGCCACCATGGTGAATTCCTTGAAATGCAGGGACGATTCGATAGTGCTCTCAAGTTCGTGCAGGGCTCTTTCTGTGGACTTCCCCTTATTGTAGGCAAGTTGGTTCCCCGACAGGAGTTTTGTATCCAGGTTTTCCCTAATGAAATGTTCTAAAAGTCTTTCCAGACCTTTCAATAGGAAGGAGGATAGGCTAATTGGTCTGAAGTCTTTTGGCCTAGTGTGTGATATCTTTCCCGCTTTAGGTACGAATACCACTTTGGTATCCCTCCATCAAAGCCTGATACAGCCTACATAAATTTTCTCCAGCCAGGGGATAATGTCCTTTAACATTTTCTGCATTTATGCTGGAGTGATGCCATCTGGTCCAGGTGACTTGAAGGGCTCAAAGCTATTAATAGCCCAGCTTATTCAGGATCTCTCAGTCAAGAAGCTAGCGACGCTCGCAATCCACTCGCACTCTTGTTGGTCCTGCTGATCCTCGGGTTCTGTTACAGAGTTCCCCGGGAAATGTGTGTCGAGCAGTACATTGAGCGACTGCTCGCTGTTTTTGGTCCAGTTATTTGCCTCATCCTGTAAAGTATCGAAGCCATATTGTAGGGTTGCACTCGCACTTTGTATATGGGAGGTGGATTCAGCGTTTAGGATAAGATTGACCTGCCGCTTTTTACCATCCGCCTCACCCACCTTGCTGATTCTCGAATTATGGGCCGGCAGACCAGGATTGGAATCTTTTATTATTTCTAAGATGTCAGCCGGGTTGGAGGGCTCTTCTGTAACCCAGGTGATGGCTCTAGGGTGACTAGGGATGTTGTTTTTTCGACAACATCCAACTGGGCGCCCGACCACACCTCACCCGCTCGACTCAGAGCAGCCTTATACAGGTCTACTGATCTGGCATCACCGAAATATAAGAGCTTTACTCTCCCCTGATGCCATCCTGCATCGTTGCAGATTGGTGGTTTGCCAGGCATTTCTCTACGGACATCGAGGTAATGAGCCATAATGGCTGATTGTACATGACTCCATTTGTACTTGAGGATGGATCCATCCTCACTACTTCTGTCTATAACAGCCATCACTAGACTCTCCTTCGCCACTTCATTGAAGGGCTTGGTGAGTGTCCTGTTGATGGTGACATTAGGGTCTCTTGCCTTTTTCGAAGGCAGGGGTTCATCAGGTCATCTGATTCGTTTTACTTTATTAGCCGTTAACCCAGCTGATTTTTTGGTTCTTTCAGCCGACTCAATGGCCTTAGAAGCATCTATGACGCCTTTAGCCCAGGTAAATGACCCTTTTTGTTTTTCGGTAAGAGCCGAAACCTCAACAGCCTCCAACTTCGTCAAAACTCTGAGGGCTACACGATGCTCATTGTGCTTCCGTTTTGACGGTCGGACATGACGTTTTCCCCTCACCGCACCACCTGTTGAGAGTACTTGGGGGAGATTTTCACCATTTTTGGTGTGGTCGGCTTTGGCCAAGACCAACGGACGGACAGTCGGACGATTGGGGAACCGCGCTCCACCGGAACACGAAGGCATCCCCGTCAAGAGAATTTATTTTTATTTTGTCTGTATTAGACCGTAATAGGTACTACGATGTAGGCCTTACGGACTTTGTACAGATTTTCGCTATTGCGTAATAGGTACTGGTAACTATCCGCTATATGATAAACACGTCCGTTCACTGCGAATGATCAGCAAAGTTTAACTGCGGGTCTTTTTAGCCTTTCCAACTACAAGAAGTAACTCGCTGCTTTTCAGTTTTTGTACCAGGAGCTGTTTTTTCTAATGAAGACACGAATGTCTTTTGTGGTAACAATTTCCAAAACAATCCGGATTCGTCAGCGTTATAGAGCTGATCATTGACTAATCCAAGCTCTTTAATTTTCGTCTTCAGCTTAATTTTGAATGGATCCACTAACTAGGGCTGTGAAGAAAGTTTTTCTCCACATATTTGAAGCAAGCGAATGCCGTGTCTCTTTTTGACGCTTTGAAGCCAACCATCGCTGGCATTGAATTCCAAACTTTTCTTTGATTTTATTATGAAGGTATTTAGCCTTTTCTTTTAAAATAAGTCCGCTAACATTTTCAAAAACCATCGGTATAATGCATTCTCCATTTTTGGGTACTCGGAATGTCGCACAGTTTTTTTTCCAGACCCAATAAACGTATTGTTAACACATTTAATAATAGTATTTTTATTTTTTTATTCGACTATTGTAGATCTTTTGACCCCAAATTTATTCGCTAAATTTGTAACACTTACACCTTTTCCTAAATGCTCTAAAATTTCTGATTTTTCTTTTAAAGTTAAAAACTTATGTTTTTTTGTTTGTATATTAAGGAACTTTTCACTTTAAAATTATATTTTCAAAGCGAATATGGAATTTTAGCTGATTGTGAGAACTGATTAAAACGTGTATGTAAGAAATTTTGATTGACAGGTGAAGACAATTAAAAAGCAAACAACTAGGGTAATCCCAAAATTATAATGCAGTTGAGTTAGAATTTTGCAACTACCATGTTGATTTAGATTTCAATACTATGTAGGTAGATGAAATCCGTTAAAAATACAAAAATAAGCTGTTCATATTTTAAAGCTTTTGCGCTGTGTTCATATTTTAGAGTAGTCAATAAAGATAAAAAATTTCATATTTTGGGGTGTTCATATATTAGGTTTTTCATTTTCTACACAGAAAGAAAAAATTTAGTACTCTGTACTTGAATCAAGCCGTAGTGGTGTCAAAAATACGGTAAGTACAGTTTTGCAAAATGCTTCGATCAAGTACGGATATTTAAGCCCTGAATTCTTAATCTTAGCGCTCATTAAACCTGATTAGACTTGATTTTAAGCCGAATTATTCTTATTTCAAGCACAAAGCGATTGATTTAATTTTATAGGATTGATTTGAGTGCGAAACGGAGTTCAATGAAGAAAATTTTGATTGAATTAAGCCTGCCCAAAATTTGATTTATGACTGATAATACTTGATTTAAGCCTGATAAGTTCTTGATTTAAGCCTAACCAATACGATGTGGACCGGGGCCAGCTAGTCATTTATACACTTCGAATGGAAATTTTTTTTCATAATATTCGTCTGTCACGATTTTACCAAATATCTTTGTTAAAAACGTAAAAATATGTCAAAAGTAGTCCCAAAAAAAAATTACGGTTTCCATAACACTCAAAGGGAATGGAGTTGTTTCACTTCGAAAACAAACGTTTTTGTAAAATCGGTAAGTAACTAGCAAAACTTGTGTGTCGATATTAACTTTGTCTTTGACTTTTTCGCGACAATTATTATCCCCTCACCTTAGAGAGGAGGTGTTATGGAAATTCAAAAAAATCTTGTTTCATAGTTTTTTGTTTGGAAATGATGCTTATATTGAATTCGCCATATGTGAGGGAGACATATAAGCAACATTGCACATGCATTTTATTTTATGAGGATTGATGTCAGACATTATAAAATTATAGAGAGGACGACGTTTTATGGCCGTTCGTAACCCTCCATAAAACATGATATGCAATGTGAGAGCTATATTGGATGAGATCCGCTCATATAGAGGGTCATTCAACAATATTTGTGGTTTTTTATTTATGAGATTTCCATTCAGTTACGCCTTTTAGGGGCATGGACATCCCAATTGTATATACAGGTAGTAAAATTATATGTACGCAATACAATGTAGAGAAAATACTTTGGGAGTCTTTCGAAGCAAACTATATGTCATCTACAGGTACTGCAACTTATGAACCTTAAACCCGGGATAGGCGTTAATTTCTTCGCTAGGATGCAAACTATTCAAAAATAAAGTAAAATACTTTTTTTCGACTTTTTTTCTATTTTTTATGTTTTTTTTTTCGTCCCAGGAAATTTTTTTTGGAAAAAATCTACTTTTTCCAATTTGTTTAATGACTGTTACTAAACCTCTGTTTCAAAGTGAAAGAGATATTTCCAACATTGGTAGCCCACATTAATAGCTTCAATTTAACTTATAAGTCGACCTGATCAGGTATATACTTCAAAAATTAAAGTGCAAATACTAAGGGTACCTTCGACGATAATAGTATTTTTAATAAAAATTTTTTTAAAAAAAAATATCCATAAAAACATTTTTGGTTTTGATTTTATATAACAGTATGCCACAATCTATACAAAAAAATAATTTTTAGGTCTAGGACACAAAAAAAAATTTAGTGAAATGTTAATTCCTTAATAATTTCTATACTACTCACTCGAATATTCTGAAATTCCACACATAGTATTAATTTATAAGTCGCTAGCAGCTCAAGAAAATTGGGCGATGTTGCCGCTCCACTTTTGGTAACTCCCACACAAATGGACCATTTTGCACCAAAAGGTTACTGCTTATACATTTAATATTAGTTCGTACAGATACTTGCAATTTTGTACAGTGTAATATTTTTATAGTACCTAGAGTTCAAAAAAAAGTGGTCGTTGTTGGTACGCCCCTTTTGGTATCTCCCATTTTTAAGTCGGTTTACCCGACTGAACTTTCTTACTTGTTTTTGATACACTTGAATCCATCAATCTTGTTATCAAATACATCGTTAACTCTAAATATATTAAATTGGCGTTTGTTCCACTTTCAAAATAAACAGCTCATTTAATGCCGCTAAATATTACAGCATTACAATATGCCGCAAGTACTGCAATTATACTCAGGGAACTATCACTATGGTCAGGAAGTGGCTACATAGTGTTATTCTAGACAGAATGCCTGACCTTCCGAGCACTGTTGATTACACTATGATTGAACCAATCTTTGACAAGTAGTATCTCACTCTTATACCTGATAGATCAAAATGGAATGTTCGTATCCCAGGACAGAGGAGATTCGTTAACTTCTCTACAGATGGTTTCAAACTCAGTAACCAAGTGGGCTTTGGTGTCTTTTCTGAGGAACTTTAACTATCACTTGGAAAGAGACTGCCTGATCACTGTAGTGTTTACCAGTCTGAAATCTTAGCTATTAAGGAGATAGCGGAATGGCTGAAAATTAATGTGCAGACCAAAGTAGGTATAACTATTTTCTCTGATTGTCAGGCCGCTATCAAGCCCCTGGAAACTATATTCCTGAATTAAAAAACTGGCCTCGACTTTTACAGATCTCTTAACGGAATGGCTGAACAGTTCAATATTCACCTTATATGGGTGCCGGCCCGCAGGGATAACAGGGAACTGCAAGGCGGATGAACTTGAGAGACTTTTGGTGATTTCGTTTGTGCAAAAAATGTAAAAACTTTTTCTACATTTTACACTGAAACCGCATTTTTAGGTTCGTTTGTAAAAATGGTGCAGCCGTATGAACGGGTTTTGATTTCGTTTGCAAAATTATCACACTCCGCAAATGCGAAAAAAACGCATTTTCCACACTCAGCCCAGTACACGCTGTGGAGTGTAGCACCGTCAAAAAGCAGACTTCAGAACCAAACCTAAATGAAAGCGTACATTCTTAATGCACTACTAAATGGTTGCGCCATAATGTAGGTATGGGTTTTACTCACCGCACGATTTTTGTTCGATTGTTCGCATGCAAAATGGGAAATTAGCGGAGGGTGCAGGGGAAATTTTTAAAATGTTGAACGAAATCACCATTAATTATTGCAAACCCATACAAAAAAGTATACGACCAATATTCATTTATGCCTTTCCGATCTGGTTCCAAATTTGACTAAATAGAAATACTTAAAAGAAAAATACTTCGATTCAGTATTGGAAAAGCTTTCAATCGCCCTTTAAGCGTTTTCTAATCGATTTGTATACAATGTTTCTAAAGTCAATCTCGTCAGTCTCTACATTTGTGACCTTCCCAATCGGTTTATATTAAGATTCATCTCTGATGAAAATATAATTGATAAATCTATGTACAACAAACAAAAAAAATTATAATTGTTCAAACACAAATTATTTGTCTCCAAGTGGTTTTATTAATGAAATAACCGGATTTTAACGTAAAAAACATCATTCGTCACAAATTGTACGATAAAGTTCATTCAGGGACTCATAGAGGATAAGTCACATTACCTCTTTCAAAATTCTTTATTATCCATTTTTATTTCCTTTTTATAATATTTTAAATTAACCTAGTATTACAATGTGAGAATCACACTCTAGACATGTGTAGCTCTGGGAGGATCGTTAAAAATGCTACACCCACTCAATTTTTTTTTTCAAATCCCATGTCAACATTAACATTTAACATTTTTATGTAAATTAAGACCACACGTTATAATCTTAAGTATTTTCCTAAATTAAATTTGTAATATAATCGTATGTACGAGGTCTGTTCAGTAAATCAAAAAATATTTATTTTTTCTTTTTTATTAGATTTATTGAATGTTTTCTCATTCGAATAGTTCAGCTTTTTCGATCAACTCTTCCTTTCGAAAGAGAGGTTTTTGTGGTGTATTGGAAAAGATAAGACACTGCATCAATTTCTATTGTGTCCCTTTCAAAGTAGAAGCGGTTTTGATATGCACTTTTTGGTATTGCCTAGAGCTCATTCAGCGATTCGGCTTTTATCTCCTCAATCGTCGTAAAACGCCGTCCTTTCATCGGACTCTTAAATTTTGGGAACAGGAAAAAGCCGCAGGGGCCAAATTTGGAGAATGTGGTGGTTGAGGAATGATTACGGTATTCTTTTCGGCCAAAAAATTACGAACAAGCAATGCCGAGTTAGCATACACATTATCGTGATACAAAAGTCATGAATTGTTGTTCCACAATTCCGGGGATTTTTTCCGTATTACTTCTCGCAAGCGGCGGATAACTTCAAGATAATATTCCTTATTAACCGTACGACCATATAGCAAAAACTCATGATGCAATACGCCACGGTAATAGAAGAAAACAGTGAGCATAACCTTGAAATTTTAACGAACTTGGCGTGCTTGTTTGGTCGTGGCTCTTCCATTGGGATGATTGGATTTCGGTTTCGATGTCATTACCATATGTATAAGCAAATTTGGGTCGTCGTTAACGTCATTCCACTGTCATTCAACGATTCCTATGCAACGGCTTTTTTGTTAAAAATTCTGCAATTTTTAAACGAACTGACACACGCTTCATGCTCAAAAATTATATGGCATAAGCCAACCGATATTATCATTGCAGACATCCTCTGCAACTTCTCTAATAGTGATAGATCTTCCAGGACGAGCGTCGTCTTTCTGCACCTTCCTTGAAAAGCTTCAAATCTCGCACTGAACTGAAAAAAACCCTTGAAGGTTTTGTTATAGATAATGTCAACTTTCATTTGCAATTGGTTTCATCCCATTCCCATTTTGGTTGTTGCACTGTGTTATAAATATACATACATATTTTGGTTAAGACTTAGTTTGTCCTGCGGTAAAGCAATCGATGCAGCGTATTTCTTGGACAATGGAATTGAATTGTAGATAATGTTAGTAAATTATAGGGTAATGCAAATCGTGATGATGCCAATAAAAATAAGTTAACGAATTTGGGTAATGGTGATTCTCTAATATTGTCTTCTGATGGTGCATAATGGATAATGATGATGGTTGTTCTTGTTGTTAGGTTAGGTTAGGTTAAGTTAGGTTGAAGAGAGGAGACGTTTAAACGTCTCATGTCCATGGACATACACTTAAGCCAGTGGTTCGGCCTGTTGTGCGCTCCTTGTTGTTAGTATGATCTCAAAGTTAGGTAACAGAAAATATTAGGGATATTAGGAATTCGTTACAGAATCATTAGCAATCGTACACTCAGCGAAACAAAGCATGAATTCAACAATTTCCACCTTGAATCAACAAAAAAACAGCTTCAAAAAGCGACCTAAGTGGAGAATTGTAAAATCGACAACGTTCAACATAAAAATACATTTAATCTTAAAACAATATTGATTTAAAGTTGCTCGTACTACATTCAACAACAAGCCCAACATTAAATAAAAAATTTGGCATTTTTAAATCACAAACAAGGAACATTATATAAAAAATAATCTACCTTGTTTCAAAGTAGAAACAATTTAGAAATGTCGAGTCTTTTAACTGAGTTAATTTAAAGTTGTGGCCTACTCCACTGCGGTTGCACATTGGTCCATTTTTCCTAAAAGTTATACTTACCATTTACATATGTAATTAAAAAATAAACAATATATTTTTAATGATATTTTGTGATTTTTTTATATTACCGTGCATTCGTGATAATATGAACTAATTTAAACCAAGCCAGTTCACTTTTGCAAGATTGTTCATACTTGCGAATGCAATCTAATTTCCCTTTAAAAACGTTTTTCCAATAAAAATAAGAGTTTCTTATGTTAAATTTGTTATTTATTGTTTATTAGATTTAAAAAACAAGCATTAATTTTTGAAAAAAAAAACAGAAGTTATTATGCGAAAAAACCGTTGATTTTTTTGCTGTTTCTTTTGTTGCATCACCTTTAAAACGGCACGCTCTCTTAACTGCATCGATACACTCAAATCTCGTTGATCAAACATTTCGCTTTCGGCCTATTCCAATGCTGTATTAAACAGTTCGACAGCTTCCATGGATTTTATAGTTCTTTTTGGTTCCTCCACACAATCATCTTCGTCGGATAGCTCTTCCTCCATTTCATTCTCTCTATGTTATACTCGTTCCATTCTTTAACGTTCAAAGCTGTTAATTCAACCTGTAGTGAATTAAAGATTTAAATTTGTTTTTAATGCACATTTTTCAAAACACAAACCTCAGGTAGCAGAATACTTAAAAGGTTAGTTGCAGTTTCTTCTAAATCAACCAAATTTATTGTCAAGTTGTTTCTAAGAACATTTAAAGGAATATCATCCCCAGGATCGTCTCGACTAAGCACCATATTCAAAACATTGTTCCAACATTTAGATAACACATTTGCATCTTCTCCATGCAGATTCTAAAATTGTTATGGCTTCTTTTAGTGATATTTGCATCATAGACTGTAGCAAAGCATCCCCTTTTTGCAGCAACTAAGGCTAGAAGACTGTTCCTGTAATAAAGCTTTGTAATCCTGATGGCGTTTTGATCCATGGGTTGTATGAGCCGGGTTACATCTGGTGGCATAAACATTGCAAAAATACAGCCGTCATCAGTTTTTAGTTCGTCCTCCGATGGATGGATGAGACGGAGCGTTGTATATTAAGAGAATAGCATTCAGCGGGAACTTTTTTTGTTAAAAATTGTTTTACCTAAATTGTTCAAAAGAAATTGTGCGATTATATGTACATAATTGACAGAAGTCAATAAATTTTACCTCAGGAACAAATAAACGATGAAACCAATCTTTAAAAATGGCACCTGTCATCCATGCTGACTTAGAGTGTGTATAATGAACAGGGCAATTAAAATATAGTTTAACTGCGCGTCTTTTTTAGCCTTTCCAACTACAAGAAGTTTAAGGTGATGAGCAGCGTTTGCGCAACACAAGAAAGTAGCTCGCTGCTTTTCAGTTTTTGTACCTGGAGCTGTTTTTTCTAATGAAGACACGTATGTCTTTTGTGGTATCAATTTCCAAAACAATCCGGATTCGTCAGCGTTATAGAGCTGATCATTGACTAATCCAAGCTCTTTAATTTTCGTCTTCAGCTTAATTTTGAAAGGATCCACCAACTGGGGCTGTGAAGAAAGTTTTTCTCCAGATATTTGAAGCAAGCGAACGCCGTGTCTCTTTTTGAAGTTTTGAAGCCATCCATCGCTGGCATTGAATTCCAAACAATTTTCTTTAATTTTATTATGAAGGTATTTAGACCTTTCTTTTAAAATAATTCCGCTAACATTTTCAAAAGCCATCGGCATAATGCATTCTCCATTTTTAGGTACTCGGAATGCCGCACAGCTTTTCTTTTTGCAGGCTAAATTTGTTACACTTGCACCTAAATGCTCTAAAATTTCTGATTTTTCTTTTAAAGTTAAAAACTTATTTTTTTGCAGGCATATTAAGGAACTTTTCACTTTAAAATTATATTTTCAAAGCGAATATGGAATTTTAGCAGATTGTGAGAACTGAGTAAAACGTGTTTGTAAGAAATTTTGATTAACAGGTGAAGACAATTAATAAGCAAACAACTAGGGTAATCTCAAAATTATAATGCAGTTGAGTTAGAATTTTGCAACTACCCTGTTGATTTAGATTTCAATACTGTTTAGGTAAATAAAATCCGTTAAAAATACAAAAATAAGCTGTTCATATTTTAAAGCTTTTGCGCTGAGTTCATATTTTAGAGTAGTCAATGAAGAAAAAAAATGTTCATATTTTGGGGTGTTCATATTTTCGCGAATGCAACATTGGACTAATATATGTTTTTTCATTATCTACACAGAAAGAAAAAATTTAGTAATCCGTACTTGAATCAAGCCGTAGTGATGTCAAAAGTACGGTAAGTACAGTTTTTCTTAAACAAAGTGCAAAATGCTTCGATCAAGTACCGATTTTTAAATCACGAATTCTTAATCTTAGCGCTCATTAAGCCTGATTAGACTTGATTTTAGGCCGAATTATTCTTATTTCAAGCACAAAGCGATTGATTTAAGAATTTTATAGGATTGATATGAGTGCGAAACGGGCTTCAATGAAGAAAATGTTGATTGAATTAAGCCTGCCCAAAACTTGATTTATGCCTGATAATACTTGATTTAAGCCTGATCAGTTCTTGATTTAAGCCTAACCAATACTTGATGTAAGCCTGATCATACTTGATTTAATGTTCTTTCGTTCGTTTTATACCTATACACCATTTATATTAATTATACCATTTTTGCATCTGTATTGCAAAGAATGCATTTTTTTAAATGGTATGTCAAAATACAATTGCTTGACGGCAAAAGTAAATGTTTAGTTTTAATTAATCGATGTAAATTTCAAAAACGTAAATAATAGCATCAACAAAACAAACTAAAATTATTAACAGCTTCAAAAAACTTAAATAAAAAAAATCACGCAAAGTAATGAATTTACAAACACTGCTTGAACGAGAAATCATTTGGATATGCTTGCGCACAAACGTTTTTACATATACATCTCGTCGATTTATATCCGTGTGTCAGCCAAAATCAACCACTTAAATGAGAGTGGATAAGAGGGTAATTTTATTCTGCTATATAATTGTTCTGCCTCTCAGAGATTAAAGTAAGCTTTTTCTTCTTACTTTAAGCCATATTAGGCTTAATTTTCATTTTTAAAAAATGTTTACTTGATTTCAAGTATTATATACTTATTGTAAGCCCTTCAGCGCTTCATTTTTTCAATTTAAGCCTAATTATACATGTTTTAAGAAAAACTTAGTACGAACTTACTTGAATTTTTAATTACGATTTCGGCTTAAATTAAGAATTTTTTACTTGAATTTAGTATGGCATTTTTCTTTCTGTGTATGGAATAAGATAATGTATAAAAAGATATAAATTTCGTTAATTTGTTTATTTATTTCAAATGATTGAAAATTATGACAAAAAAATAAATATTTTAAATGCCTTAAAATTCATTTCATGAGTAGATATGCAATAAAAATGTATTATTATATCTTTTAATACTATTGCTTTGTAAAATCAATGTCTTTGTTAAATAAAATGTAAACATTCTTCAAAATTATTACATAAATAGAAAAAAAATCGTGATCTAACAAAAACCGTGGTGGATTTAAAACATATATGCATCCTTATTTTTGAAGTTTTGTAATTATAACATTTTGGGACGAATATAAGTTTTTCCATTATTTAAGGAATAAGAATGCATTGGAGTATATTTAATGCATACATTTCGTCAATTTGATATTCCTGTGTATCGATAATGGTTATTTTCTTGATAAATTTTCCCTGAACTCGTTGCTGATCATTCGCAGTGAACGGACGTGTTTATCACATAGCGGATAGTTACCAGTACCTATTACTCAATAGCAAAAATGTGTACAAAGTCCGTAAGGCCTACATCGTAATACCTATTACGGTCTAATACAGACAAAATAAAAATAAATTCTCTTGACGGGGATGCCTTCGTGTTCCGATGCAGCGCGGTTCCCCAATCGTCCGACTGTCCGTCCGTTGGTCTTGGCCAAAGCCGACCACACCAAAAATGGTGAAATCTCCCCAAAGTACTCACAACAGGTGGTGCGGTGAGGGGAAAACGTCATGTCCGACCGTCAAAACGGAAGCACAATGAGCATCGTGTAGCGCTCAGAGTTTTGACGAAGTTGGAGGCTGTTGAGGTTTCAGCTCTTGAAGTCACCTATTATTTCTGGTGACTCCAACTCTAACAGAAGATCTGTAACGTCCTTCTCTGAGGACAAAAGCTCTACTTCGGACACAGAGAGGCTGAGGGGAGTCTCCGGACTCTTTGACGCATCTGGCGGGGACATGCTTCTCGACGATACGGACGAAGAGTTCGATAACACCCTTGTCGGGGTGGATGTTAATCTGTCAATTACCAATGATGGTAAGAATTCTACAGATTAACCTCCATCACGCTAAAGCAGCCTCAGCGGTTCTATTTCTGCGACTGTCCACAGGCGCATTAGACATCGTCCTGATACAGGAGCCCTACGTAGTGGGAGGAAGGGTGTGCTGTATTAGGACACCCAACTTTAAACTGCTTGTGGCCAACTGTGGAGGCACTCCAAGAACCTGCATTTTGGCCAGGAAGGATCTAAGTATCTTTCTCCTGACTAATTTCAGTGGTAAAGACCAAACAGCTGCTAGCCTGGAGATCGGTAATATTGGGTGGTCTCCAGCTACTTGCCTTATGAATCTGTAGTACCGACTGCTCTATTCAGGGAAGTAGTAGAAGAAGCAACATCTGACGAGCTCGAGCTGATTATTGGCGCAGACACAAACGCTCAACATACTATCTGGGGTAGTACGGATATAAACAATAGGGGTGATTCGCTTCTTGACTTTATTCTAACTACCAACCTTAGTATTTGTAACATAGGTAATAAACCGACCTTTACAATTAAAGACAGACAAGAAGTACTCGACGTAACGTTTGCTACTGACCGGCTGTCAGACAAAATTATTGGGTGGAATGTACTGGACGACCACTCATTCTCAGATCACCATTATATTGAGTTCAAAATCACGGAAAAAGCGCCTAAACCTGCCGTCCACAGAAATGAAAGGAAGACAAAGTGGCACCAGTATGAGAAGAATTTCAAGAAAGTCCTCAACTCCAAACTTCTGTACGAACCGAATGACAAAGCCGGTCTGGATAATCTGGTCGATCATATCACCATATCATTCAATAGATCCCTCGAAGAAGCCTGTCCAAAAACAAGGTACAAGGGTAAAACTAAACCCCAATGGTGGACTTCTGAGCTAAAGGCTATGAAAAAGACCTGCAACAAGCTATTCAATAAGGCTAAATCTACTGGGGTCGCTAATGATTGGGATGCCTATAAAGAGCAACTCAAGATCTATAAGAGGGAGCTTAGGAAGGCGCAACGGCGCTCTTGGTATAACTTCTGTGGTGAAGTGGAAAAGGTCTCCGACGCCGCTAGGCAGATGAAGATATTATCTGATTCACCCTGTACAGTGGGATATTTACAGGATGAGGCAAATAACTGGACCAAAAACAGCGAGCAGTCGCTCAATGTACTGCTCGACACACATTTCCCGGGGAACTCTGTAACAGAACCCGAGGATCAGCAGGACCAACAAGAGGATAAGCAGGACCAGCGAGTGGACTGCGAGCGTCGCTAGCTTCTTGACTGAGAGATCCAGAATAAGCTGGGCTATTAATAGCTTTGAGCCCTTCAAGTCACCTGGACCAGATGGCATCACTCCAGCAGAAAAGCAGAAAATGTTAAAGTACATTATCCCCTGGCTGGAGAAAATTTATGTAGGCTGTATCAGGCTTTCATACGTCCCGAATCGATGGAGGGATACCAAAGTGGTATTCATACCTAAAGCGGGAAAGATATCACACACTAGGCCAAAAGACTTCAGACCAATTAGCCTATCCTTCTTCCTATTGAAAGGTCTGGAAAGACTTTTAGAACATTTCATTAGGGAAACCCTGGATACAAAACTCCTGTCGGGGAACCAACATGTTTACAATAAGGGCAAGTCTACAGAATCAGCCCTGCACGAACTTGTGAGCACTATCGAATCGTCCCTGCATTTCAAGGTGGCATTTCTTGACATAGAAGGGGCTTTTAACAACATTCACTCAGATGCGGTAATTGCGGCACTCTCACATCTAAAAGTTAACACTAGTTTGATTAGACTAATTCAAAGTCTGCTCACCAGAAGACGTATAACAGCATTTCTAGGGTCCACAACTCTAACAAGGTTTGTAAACAGAGGGACCCCGCAAGGAGGAGTACTGTCTCCACTAATTTGGAACCCAGCGGTGAATGAAATCCTGCTAGATCTAGAACGTTGTGGCTGCAAGGTCGTGGCATATGCGGACGACGTGGCAATCGCAGTGAGTGGCAAATTCGTAAACGTCCTCAGAGACATCCTACAGGTGGCTCTGAACCCCAACAAGTCAGAATTGGTTCTCTTTACTAGGATGAATAATGTCCCACATGTGGACCCTCCACCTCGGATAAATGGAACAGAAAGTGCAAAATTTTTAGGAATAATTCTATATAGGAAAATGTTATTTAGACTTAACGTATTGGAACGTGTAAGGAAGGCCAACGTCCCTTATATTCCTCCAAAAAGGCTGTAGGGTCGCGGTGGGGACTCTCTTCTAAAATCGTCCACTGGATATATATAGCAGTAGTTCGTCCAATACTGTTATACGGTATTGTGGTATGGTGGACGGCAACTGACAAACTAACCATCACCATTTGTGGCGAGAGAAGTTGCAACCAAAGCGGCAATAAGATTAAACTGCCTATCAATGTGGAGGTACAAGAACTATGGTTACATGAGGATATCAAAGTGTAGTGCTATGGTAACCGACCGAGTGGACTATATACCAACTGTGTACACCTTCGAGAGAAATTACATCACTATGATTCCCGCCAGAGATGAATGGGTCGGCAGAATACCAGGTAATATAAACCATCTCCACTTTTACAATATAAACCATCTCCACTTTACACTGTGAAGAACTTAGTCTGGATATAGCTCACAGACTACCAGATACCTGCAGTGTCTATCAAGCCGAAATAATGGCAATATGGGAAGTCGTCAAGTGGCTGAGTCGCAACATAGTAACCAACACTGGCGTTGTCATTTACTCGGACAGCCAGGCTGCCATCAATTCTCTGGAGACAACATCCCTAAATTCACAAACAGCCCTCGACTGCCGCAGATCTCTTAACGAGGTGGCTGAGCAGTTTAATATACACCTCATATGGGTGCCTGGGCATAGGGATATCCCGGGGAACTGCAAAGCCGATGAACTTGCTAGGAAAGGGACGACATTACAAATTCTCGAAGAATTTGCATATATTGGTGCGCCACTATCCACGTGCAAGCTTTGGCTTAGGCAAGAGGCAATCAGGCAGTCCAACGAAAGATGGACAGAAATCGGCACCTGCAGGGTAGCTAGACAAATCTGGCCAAGGTATGACCTGAGAAGGTCAAAATATATCCTCGCACTAGAGAGGAAACGATTGCCTACGTTAGTACAGGTTCTGACGGGACACTGCTTGATCGGCGAACACGCCAAAAGATTGGGTATTGACTCCAATGACTTCTGCCGAAGCTGTGGAGATGAGGAAGAAGTGGAGAGCATTGCGCACTTGCTTTGCGACTGTCCCGCTTTGAGTAAACGACGACTGGACATACTGGGGTCGGCCTTTTTAGGCAGCCTAACAGATCTTTCCAGTACTGATATTCGTACTATCGATAAATTTATATACAGGTTGGTTTCGATGAGGGGCATTTCAGCCCGTGGTAACACTAGGGACCTAAACTAGTCTATGTGAGCTTGTAAAAAAATACGGCTGCCACCCTAACCTAACCTAACCTTCCCTGATCATTTTTAAAACGATGAATTCTGAAGATCATATAGTAAATCTCTCTACCAATTTTTTTATTTGTTTCTATAACTATTTTGGAATAGACAATACAATTTCTTTTTTTTCAAATTTATAAAATTTCAGATCCCCATAAAAAAATACAAATATGTTTAAAGGGGTGTACAATTTTTACGATTTAGCACCATTGTATAAATTTTTTATGTAAACAAATCGTAGGCCGATATTAAAAATTCGGACTAGTTTTGCTCCCTAATATTTATTTTCTTTCAATTCAAACATGTCAAAAACTTCAATTTTCCCCGTGCTGGTAAACAGATTTATTTACGTTTTTTGAAATTACCCACTGTGTCACGTAAGATTTCGTTGCAGTAAACTCTAATTTACTTGAATTTTTAATAACAAAATGATATTAAAAGTCTATACACGCTGAAAAAAATCGCTTCTGTAGTATATTGTCCCAAACATATTCTGCTGGAAACATACATATGTTTAGAACACACTTCAAATATATAATATTTGACACGCATAAATATTAAATGTTTGGGAGGTTGTTGTTCCAAACAAAAGTATATTTTCATTCGCATATTTTGTTATTTGGAACTAATATTGTCGAAACAACGATTTATTTGTATTTAAGTATCAAGGCCGTAATTTAAAGGCAAGTTTTCTGTTTTTCAGAAGTTCAAAGATAATTTTTTTAGAAATGTCATATGTTTGTAAAATTAGATTAAAATTTAAATCGTATACTCTTTTTAACTATTAATTGAATTGATGGATTGTCAAAAAGTGATGAATTGGAATATTTATAAAATAAAAATTAGTGCTGCAAAACCAAATATAAAGCTGCTTATGACATTTTTAACTATAAGTATAAAATATACCACGAACAAATTTAAACTATAATTTCTGACAGCAAAGTTTTAAAAATCTTTTTTAAATAAAATATATTTGGGAAACTTCTTAAACAATAACTTTGTTTGTGTGTAAACACATATTTTAATTGTGATAGTTAGTTCGCAAATATATATTGTTCTAATATATTAATATATGCGTTCCAACTAAAATTTCTTGATTTCCAAATATAATTTATTTCTTCACAAATATATAATATTTAAAAAAATTGTTTCCAATTATATTTTCTTTCGATTCAAACATATCAAAAATGGTGATTTCCCCCCGTGTACTATAATTGAATAATTTATTTTAAAATTTTAGGCTCAAGTTCTGCTTGGTGGAATGAAGTCACTTGCACCGGTCTTTTTTCATTGGGACTTGGATTATTTTTGCTTATCTTGAATTGCCTGATAAGTCGCAAAGAAGAAGAGGATTTGGAAGATTATGTACAACGACAATTGACACGATCTCGATCTGGACATCGTTTAGAGCGTGACGTTGAAACTGGTGTTCTCACAACAAGACATGCACGTAAGGCTGTGGCATTGCAGAAAAACGGTTTGGCATCCGACGTGGCACTAGTGAACAGTTCAACAAATGAAAATGTGGCCAATGGGTCCATAGATGGTCTAACTTGTATGTTAAACGCTATAGACCAGTGTTCGTTATATCATAACATTTTTTGTCTTTACAGGTCTAAATACTTCCGGTGATATTTTATTAGAAAAAATAGTCGAAGAAGATAATTCATATCTAAACAATGGTAGTGTCGGCGTTTCGCCCATAGAAATCGAAAACGACACCAAACAACTTTTACGAAGCGAATCAATAAATGAAACAATCAATATAACACGAATATAAAATAATTTTTACTCGGACTCACCTAATTTATTCAATATGCAATTTAAATTTAATACATACTTTTTAATTAATGTAGATAATAAATTATGTATCTCTTTTTATAACAAAAACACTACAATACATAATTAATTGTAGTAAAAAAACTACCCAAATAATACGAGTGCACATACCTACATACATGCTTCTAAAATTAAGACTATTTGATTTTTATTACATTACTTTGTATATATCTTAAATGCCTACATACATGCTTCTAAAATTAGGACCAATTGATTTTGTTACATTATGTATTTGTATACCCTACACCACTCAGTTGTACATGGTATTACGAGTACGTTTGTTTTGACCCAAATGTCTGTATAGCCCTAAAATGTAGACCCACCTTCAAGTATACCGATCAACTCAGAATCACTAGCAGATTCGATCTAACTGTATGTCTTTTGTTTACAAAGTACAGGCCACAATTTAGTTCCGATCTTGATGATATTTTATACGTAGCACTTTCTTGCATCAAGGACGAAGCCTATTGAATATAATCCCTTTTATATGTACATCCCGACTTAACATTTAAGCGTCCACTACGAGTATGCAAACGTTTATAAACAGCATACTTGATATATGGTTGTCTTCGCTGCGTGTCTAAACATATTATTGAAAAGTACATCCTTACCCAGCAATATATCCCATTACCAAATAACCTGACGGGTAAGCTAAATTCAAAAGTAGTAACTGCTTATATAAGTAAGCCGAATTACCTTCGAATTATTTTTACACACACATGTAATTGGAGGAAAGTGCTTCCACTCAAACATACCTGATGCTGAAAAATAGCCACTTACCACCAGGCTTACAATTATTCAAAAGTAAGCGTGGACGTAAGTGTGTGTTTGTGTGGTAGTGGATATATCCGAGTTCCTAGTTCACCACCATCAGTGGTGGAATATGGTGAGAAAGTAGAATTGCATAAAATTGGGAAGAGCGTAGCATTGGAAAGCGCAAAATTGAGAGGAGGGTAATTATCGATTGCTGTCTTCATATGTCTGTCATTTGCCGGGAGGCGGGATTGAACTCGCGATCTCAAGGTTTCTTAGTTTAGCTCATAACTACTGGTCTACCTCGCGATTCGTCGGCAAATCACTTAATAATCAAGAACATAAATATAACACATCAAAATCTTTGTATGTACTCGTACATGTCGTTACCAGAGGGCTTTCGGTAAAAAATAACGACTAACTACATAATGTCAAAAATAAGTTATTGCTAGTAATCTAATCTTAAGAAACTAATTTGAATTTACAAACTTTTCTTTAAATGATTTAACTGAATACCAACTAAAGGGTCGTCCAAAATTAACGCATGATATTAATTGTAAATGAAAAAAAGTTTTCAGAGAATTATCTTAATATTTTTTATTATGATAGAAGGATCTATGATAATTATGTGTAAAACAAAATATCGGTCAAATGCAAAAATCTTGAAGTTATTTGGACCACCCTTTACAACGTATACAGGGTGGCTGATATGTATTGCAACCAACTTCAGGTTGCTATCATTTCTAAACCGCTAGTCTGATAGCTGACATATTTATTTCAGTGACAGTTCATTTTATTGTTAACAAGCTTACAAAAGCATTTTGATCTATTGCATTCAGAAAAAATGTTATTCGTGATGGAATTCAAGCGTGATAGTGTGATTGCTTTATATTTGGGTGGAAAAACACAAGAAAAACACATTGCTCGTTACCGTGATACTGGCAGTGTTGCATCGCGTCCAAAAAGTGGACGAAAAAAACGGTAACAACACCAGAAATGATCCGAAAAGTGAAGGCCAGATTTGATCGAAATCCACGCCGCAGTGGTAGAAAAATTGCTCGTGAGCTGAACATATCGCGAGAACAAATACTACACATATTAAAAAATGAGCTTGGACTAAAGCCATTGAAGTTCCAAAAAGTGCAAGAGTTCACCGATGCACAAAAAAAGTTAGACTGGAAAGAGCCAAGGAGTTGCTTCGCTTGCACGCAATGTCCAGTTACCGAATTTAATTTTATCCGATGAGAAGCCATTCCAAATTGAGCAGTTTGTGAACAAACAAAATGATCGGGTTTACTTGCCAAAGAGGTCAGCTGAAAATTTACACCTTCGATTGGCCACCAGAACTCAAGCCCCGCTCGTATTCATCGACCATGGGGTCAAAATAAATGCCGAATATTATCGGGAAAATATCCTAAAGGTACTGAAGCCCTGGGCAGACAAACATTTCGGCCGCTGACCATGGACATTCAAACAGGACTCAGCACCATCGCACTCTGCACGCGTCAACCAA
Organism: Eudasyphora cyanicolor; assembly: GCA_963930755.1. NCBI lineage: Eukaryota > Metazoa > Arthropoda > Insecta > Diptera > Muscidae > Eudasyphora > Eudasyphora cyanicolor. The sequence goes on from OZ005737.1 coordinate 103,296,689, forward strand.
GAATGGCTTAAAAAGGAGGTTCCTCGCTTCATTTCTACCGCACAATGGCCACCAAGATCTCCGGATCTCAATCCGTTGGACTTTTGCGCCTGGGGCATTTTAGAGAGTAAGGTTCGCACTAAAAAATACCAAAGTATCGATCATCTCAAGACGGCGCTTCGCCGGGAATGGGCCAAAATACCGCAGAGCCACTTTCGTGCAGCGTGTGATGGCTTTGTCGGCCGTTTGAAGGCCATAATTCGTGTCAAAGGTGGCCAATTCGAACAAATCTAAACTGTTTCTAAAATTGTATGTTATTTCCGACATTTTTTGCTTTTGAACAATAAAATTTAAAAAAAAATTAAAAAAAATATAGCGCTTTACTTTGTTGCATTACATATCAGCCACCCTGTATACGTAAATCATTTAAGAAAAAATCATATATCGTAAATCATTTAAAGAAAAGTTTATACATTCAATTTAGATTCTCTAAATTAGAATACTAGCAAAAACTTATTTTAGTCATTATTTAGCAAGTCGTTATTTATTTACCGATTGCCTGGTAATGCCGGAGGTAATGACATGTACTTTCCAATATTTTGCTGGGTAAACGTAAATACGTTAAGGGAACCAACAACTGAAATCGCCCATGCAGCGCTAGAATGGAACCCACAAGGTTGAGACAAAAGAGTCGGACCTGGAGAAGAAGTGTGCAGAGTGAGACGACCAAATCGTTTAGGGAATTACGAATGGAACCGCCTGATGCACGATGTCGACAGAAGATCTAAGCGAACGAAAGCTAGTTACTCACTTTCTCATGACTATCTTCTGAGTTTTCATTCGTATAGCCTTACGTGTTGTGAGTGACTGAAAATGTGCCAATTCAACAAGAATCTAAAAAACTGCAAGAAAAAACGCAAAATGTGTACATTTTATCAAAAGCAGCTATAAGGCGACACCATTCTGCTCAGCTGACACCAAAATCTATCTTATATATATATAAAAATGAAACGGTCCATCTGTGTAATGGCATCACGTCAGAACGGCTGGAGCGATTTGGATGATTTTTTTTTAATCGATTCTAAATTTTCAAGAGATGGTTTATATAGAAAAAAAAATTAATTGGACAAAGGGGCGTGGTACCTCCCATACAAATCGCAGGTTAAAAATCCGATATTTCTGCTCCTATTATAGGTATAGTGCTGAAATTTTGTTTGTATGCATTTAATGGCAGATTATGTGAATTTTCCAAAAATGGGCGGAATCGGACCAATGGGCGTGGCCCCGCCCATATAAGCCAAATTTTGAAATTGAGATATTTTGCACAATTTGTTAGCGAGAGTGCTGGAATTTTGTGTATATGTAAACGGTGGCAGTCTACGTGATTGGTCCAAAAATGGGCGGGATCGGACCAATGGGCGTGGCCCCGCCCACATAGACAAAATTTTGATATCTTGCACAATTTGCTAGCGGGAGTGCTGCAATGTTGCGTATATGTATCTGGTGGCATTCTACGTAATTGGTGAAAAAATGGGCGGGACCGGACCAATGGGCGTGGCCCCGCCCATATAAGCCAAATTTTGAAATTGAGATATTTTGCACAATTTGTTAGCGAGAGTGCTGGAATTTTGTGTATATGTAAACGGTGGCAGTCTACGTGATTGATCCAAAAACGGGCGGGATCGAACCAATGGGCGTGGCACCGCCCATATAAGCCAAATTTAAAAAATGTGATATCTTGCACAATTTGTTAGCGAGAGACCTGGAATTTTGTGTATATATATCCGTTGGCGATCTACGTGATTGGTCCAAAAATGGGCGGGTTCGGACCAATGGGCGTGGCCCCGCCCACAATGACCAAATTTTGAAATTTTTATATCTTGCACAATTTGCTATCGGGAGTGCTGCAATGTTGTGTATATGTATCTGGTGGCATTCTACGTAATTGGTCAGAAAATGGGCGGGATCGGACCAATGGGCGTGGCCCCGCCCTTATAAGCCAAATTTTGAAATTGATATAACTTGCACAATTTTTTATCTAGAAAAATTTTGAAATTGAATTATCTTGCTCATTTTGTTAGCGAGAGTGTTGAAATTTTGCGTATATGTATCTGGTAGCAGTCTACGTGATTGGCTTTCAAATGGGCGGAATAGGACCAGTGGGCGTGGCCCAGCCCATATTTTGATATATCTTGCAAGTATTATATAGGAAATACATGAACAAAAATGCTCGGTATGCGATAATTACAGCTACTCACTCCAATACAATCGCAATATGATAATGTGATGCAATATCAATGACACAAGAATTTGGAAATTTTATAAGTATACATTTCTATTTTCTGGACTTTCCACTGAATTCGGTATTTTTTCATTCAGTGAATTTATTACTAATACCAGTAAGGAAAGGCAGAAAGTCGGGCGGGGCCGACTATATAATACCCTACACCTCCCTAACAATGCGATAAGGGTCATTGCGATAATAATTTGGAATAATTGGTAAATGTATTTTGAACCGATAATCGCAAAATTAAGCAATATTCGTTCCTAAATTGAGAAAAATCTTTCTGGAGAACTTTGTAATGATCGGAAGTAAAGTACAACTTCTATAGCGCTTTGTAACCAAATCTGGAGGAACATATATATGGAGGTTATATATAAATCTGAATCGATTTTCCTAGAATACTCATTCATGTAAAATAGAAACCTGTTTCTGTCGAATTTCGTACTGATCGGATATAAAACACAGTCTCTACAGCGCTTACATGTCAAATTGGGGGTAACATATATATATGGGGGCTATATCTAAATCTGAACTGATTTTCTCCGAATTTTGCGGCATTCCTTCATGTAATAAGAAACCTCTTTCTGCCGAATTTCTTACTGATCGGATATAAAATACAGTTTCTACAGCGCTTGAATTTCAAATCGGGGGTAACATATATATGGGGACTATATCTAAATCTGAACCGATTTTCTCCGAATTTGGCAGTATTCCTTCATGTAATAACAAACCTCTTTCTGCCGAATTTCGTACTGATCGGATATAAAATACAGTTTCTACAGCGCGAATTTTGACATGGGCAGCGAAGCGCACCGGGCTCAGCTATTAAAATATAAATTAAACAAACAATATTTTGGGGTGGTTTTTGTGTTGTAAACAAAATACACATATATTTACATATATTTTTTTGGAAGAGAATGAAGGCATTTACAGGACATACATATATAATGAGAGAGATGCCCAGTTCCGTGGTCCCAGTGATTTTCCTCTATGACTGCAGTTGCTGTAGCGTTGACTTTTTTAGGTTAAAAGAACTACACATACCTATATTTGTTTAAAATGCAGAAAATCTATATATGGGAATTTCCGCCGAATGGTCAACCAGGGCCGAAAAATGTTGGTTATCATCGTATTTTATTGTGAAAACAAACAAATAAATAAAAAGTGTCAAAATTTTTGAAATACAATGGTTTCATAGCATATCTCCGTTGTTTTCATGAGAAAATTGGCATAAACACTGAAAAATTAAATTTTAGTTTAATTTATTTATCTAATGACAGCCGTAGAAATAGCAATATACATATATACATATAAAAAATAACTAAAAGTTAAAACAAGAAGTAAAAGTAAATAAATAAGAGGAAAAAGAAAATAACGGAAATTTAAAAACATAAACAAAATTTAACTGAAGCATAAATTAGAAAGGGGACAGTTAGGGTCAGGAACTAAATTAAAGTAAATAGATGGTAAAGATGGAGCAGAACGTAGCAATAGCAAGGCGAAAACAGGAACAGAGCGTAGCAGGAACAGAATACAGAAGGTTCAAGGGGTAGCAAGGCCAGAGCACAGCGGGAACCTAGTGTTTCAGGATCCGGACGCAGAAGAATTAGAGAATGGCAAGAATAGAACGAGTCAAGAATAGAGCACAGCAGGAACAGAGTGTTTCAGTAAAAGAGTATAAGTATAAGAGGAAGAGATCACAGTAGGAAACTGGGAATTACGGGAATAGTGTATTACAAGATAGAACGTATTAGGAACAGAGCATAACAGGGACAGAGAGTTTCAGGAAACAGATCATCGCAGGAACATTACAGGAACGAGGTTTAGTAAAAACCGAGCATGGCAGGAACAGAAAGTAGCAGAACCAGAGCATTACTGGAACGGATATGAAGGAACATAATATAGCAGGGACGAAGCATAACAGGAGCCGAACATTTCAGGAAACAGAACATAGCAGGAACAGAGCATTGCTGGGACAGAACGTAGCAGGAGCACAGCAGGAACAGAGCGTTGCATGAACGGATATTGACAGGAACATTACATAACAGGAACGAAGCAGGAACCGAAACATAGCAGGAAACAGAACGTATCCGGAACAGGACGTAGCAGGAAGAGGACGTAGCAGGAAACTGGAACTGGACTGGTAACCGTCTTTTAAAATAGCGCGAGATAACGTACGATCAATAAAAAAAAGAATAGTTAAAGATTCAAGTACTACGCGTTTTATCATTGAAATCGAGTCGAAGGATGAGAAGAGAGAGTAAACCGAGTTAGAGTTTCTGCGAAGTGAGCTTAAAGATTAGATTCGAGGATTACGCGTTTTACCATTGAAATAGAGTCGGAAGTTGAGAAGAGCGAGTAAACCGGGTTAAAGTTAAAGTCAAAATTAAATGTACAAAAATCAATTTTTAGAGGAATAAAATTACGAGTCGAACGAGCAGGAATGTTAAAGCGTAATTCGCTAACTAAATAATGTGAATTTATTTCTTCATTAATCAATTTAACCATAAACACAATGACTAACAGAAACCGTATTTTCTCAAGCGAAGGAATATCAATCAGTTTCAGGCGCTTGATGTAGAGGGTCGCTCCAGCCAAGACCAAGTAATGTCAAAAGTAGGAATTGTTTTTGTACTGACTCAATCCTATCAACGTGAATGTTATTATGAGGAGACCATAAAACCGAAGCATATTCCAAAGTAGTGTAGACAAAACTTGTTTAGCCAAATATGGGTCGTTAAATTCCTTAGACCATCGTTTGATAAATCCTAAAAAATTTATAGCTTTCGTCACACACGATTCAATGTAAAAGTTAAATTCAAGTTTGGAGTCAAATAAAACACCTAGATCATTGAAATTATCAACATTCTCAAGGGTGTAATTGCCTATAGATTAATTAGTCTGAATGATTAATGAACGAGAGAAAGACATTTTCTTGCATTTTTTTCAAATTTAACGACATAAAGTTTCTGTTACATCAATCTGAGGAACACAAAAGGTCATATTGTAGTGAAGTTATACAAGGAACTGAGTTAAAGGATACAAACAACTTGACATCATCTGCATACATTAATATCTAAGAATAGTTTACCACCGACGGAAGATCATTAAGATATAGATTGAACAGAATAGCACCTAAGTGACTACCTTGTGGAACATCCGAAGTTACATAAATGGTACGAGACAAAAGACTTTTTAAAAATACTCTCTGAGTCCTACCTTTTAAGTACGAAGGTATCCAACGGATTGAGCCATGAGGAAAACCAATTAATTTAAGCTTGCACAATAAGTGATCATGATTTACGGTGTCAAAAGCCTTGATGAAATCAGTATAATCAGTCTGCTTTTTCTGTGAGAATGAAGAAAATATTTGCGAAACGAATTCCATTGGATTGGTAACTGTGGACCTACGCTTTACAAAACCATCTTGAACGTCCATAAGATATTGCCCAGTGAATGAGAGAAGGTATCAGTGATTAATTTCTCAAAAAGTTTGGGTGTAGCACTAAGTTTTGCGATACCGCTGTAATTTTCGATATTAAATCTAGAGCATTTTTTGTACAAAAGAATAATAAAACTTTCCTTCCATAAGGGAGGGAATTTACCAGAAGATAGAGATGCGGTAAGCGGTATGTATAACTCATAAGCATATTCTCGTAATATGATCTTTGGGACTCTATCCGGACCTGGAGAATAGTTTAAAGACAGAGATAGTAAATTTTCTAAAACCTCATTATAAGATAATGATATTTTTGAAAAATGATTAAATGAGGAAATTGTATACGGGTAATCAGTAAAGGACAGGATGTTTTTAGTATAAGTACTTTGAAAGAAATTCTCGAAAAGGTCCACAATTCCCGAGTCTGCGGATGATTCCAAGTTACCATATTTCATAGTGCTTGGAAATCCATCAGTTTTTCTATTACTGTTAACGAACTTATAGAAATCTTTCGGACTTGATTTCAGTTTACATCTCATTTTATTTTGGGTAATTATTATAACAAATATAATTCATGTTATTAAATCTAGATTTTGCTACGGAGTATTTTATGTAATTTACCGACGAGCCACTACGTTGGAATTTTGTTTGCATTTTATTTCGAAAATTTCTAAGGTATCTCAACTCTTTAGTAAAACACGCAGGTCCAGAGCGAGACATACTTTTCATAAAGGTTGGAATACAAGAATAGAAACATGTGTGTAAGACAGGTAAAAGTAAGATACATCAGTTAGTAAATCCATACTAAATGATGGCCATGACACCTGTGATAAACAGTTATTTAATCCCTTGATATTAACCACTCTATAGTTAAATGACACATATTGATTGGAACTAGAATGATTCTGTGAGCAATAAGAGCTTAGATCAATAGATAGTGAAATTGTAGGATGATGATGATGAATATCTTCAGGCAAGTCAAAGGGGTGTGGTCTAGATACGGTAATATCTGAAGAGTTGAAAAAAAATAATGTCTAATCTCCTACCAAAGTCGTTATTAATATCCGAAATTTGTGTAAGTGCAATGTCCGATAATATTTATATCAAAACCAACATCTAAAACGCCCTACATCGGAGGGAATGTGAATGCCACTATCTTGACAACGGGACCAGGAGACTTTAGGCAGATTAAAGTCACCAAGCATAATAACAATATCTTTGAACCTAGTCATACTGTCCACTATTTTTACATATTTAGCATGTCTTATAAATAGTTCTACATCAGAATCAGGAGAAATCTATGAATAGGTTATAAACAAACTAGTAAAGCCAACTTAGCATTTGACCCACAGAAATTCATCCTCTCTTTTTAAAGGTATTTCAACAACGGAAGATACTAAAGAACCACGTACAGCAATTAAGACTCCACCACCTCTACGTGTTAGACGATCTTTTCTATAAATGTGATAATCATCACAAAGAATTTCTGCATTAAATATACTGGGTTTAAGCCATGTTTCGGTGAAAACAAGAATTTCAAAATTGGAAGAGAAACTATCAATAAATACATTTCTAAGTTTGGTGGTTAAGCAGCGGACATTCTGATAAAGGATTTAAGTAATTCGTTTTTTTGGCGTAGGATGATTGCCAGTCAAAGGACAAATATCAACATTATAATTCCGTCTAAATCTATCTCTTGGAGAAAATTCCTTCACAAGTAAACCAGGGGGCCAAAATGATTCATCAACTAAGGTGGAAAATAATTTCTGAGGGACAAGGATCTTAAACGAGGCAATATCTCTCGGTTGGGATGAATTAAATTTAGACAATTTCTATCATTTAATTCAATATATCTAGACATGATATAGGCACTAAAATTATCTTCACAAGTGTCCGGTGCAAGTCTAGATATAAAGATAGTTTTGCGAGGGGCAACACCAACTAAATCGTGATTAGTAGGGTGGACATCCGAAGCAGATTGGGAGAAAGATGGCGAAGATTTGACAAGTGGGACTGGTCACCCGGCGCACAGTGTGGTAGATCGCAAATCTAACTGGAAAAAATTAATAAATCGCGTTGGGTTCACTTCTCACTTATTAATTACATATATAAAAAATGAGTTCAAATATGTAAATTATTATAAAAAATCAACCTTTTTTAAAAAGATTTTTTTTAATATAATGATAATGAAATAAATAGTTCTCACTGTAGTTGTATATACTATTATTTAGGTTAAATATAACTAAGATTCATGATTAATAAAATTATTAAGTGAGTTTTTACGTAAGGAATCGGAGATAATTTTTAATATTAAAATAATTTCAACAAGAGGCGAAGGAAAAAGAGCAACTTAAACATTTGCACCTTTAACAACGGTATTATTATTTGTATTGTTGAATTGTTATTGTTGTTATTATTAATATTATTATTATTATTATCATTATTGTTAATATTAGTATAATCATTATTATTATTGTTTTTATTAATATTATTGTTTATTTCGGGAATTAAGGTATTAGGATGGACTGTACTATGGTTGGGAGAAACTGGTGATACAAATTAAACTAATAAATCACGAGAAGTAAAAGGATTTGTATTTGTGAAATTCGGAATTGAGAGCGATGAAGGCTTCTTTCTTTTAGACGAGGGGGAATTCATTAGATTCTCAGGCCATTTAAAATTATCAAACATTGTTTCAATATTTTTAAACCTCGAGACAACTTACGAAAAAACCTATATTAATATCTTAGAAAGTTTTCTTAGATTCTTTATATAATTTATAAAAATCCACATCAATTTTCCTATATTTGAAACATGACCTGCGAAGTCCACTAGTAGGATCTAAAATCTTATAGTAATGTCTACCATTGAGACCAGCACATTTTAAATGAATACTACCGTCACATAACCAACACGAAACAAATGCTCAGTACGGAAAACTTTTCGTGTAAACTCTCCATTATAAAAAACGAAAATTCAAAATAAGCGAAAAGCCTAAGAGTATGCTTTAAAATTCTGAGGTAACAAAATATAAATAAAAGAAGGAACTAACCAAAACAAAGTAGGATAAAGATTTACCACAACACAACAAAGCGAAAGACAACAGCTTGACTAACAAATTCAATTGAACAGAATATTACCAACGAAGTAACATAATAAAACCCACTGGTTAAACTCGAATATTCAATGGAACAAACAAATTCACACTATTTACATTCACGGTTTAAATAACAGTAAACACACGGCAAACTTAAAAAATTGTTATTTACTATAACGCAGTACCTATTCTCCTACCTACTACGCCACAACGTGGTTTGTTGTTTTTAAAGCGTAAGTTGAATTGGATGCATCGGTCTCTAGACAGAAATTGCTGAGCTTAGCTATATCGACGTACCTTTAACTGGCTCATACTGGCTATGGGGGTGTCTTCCCAAAAAATGTATGATTAAACCAAAAAAGACAATGGATATTACGGCGCAGGGGAGGGAAACCCCAGTACCGGCGACAAGCGTTGATTCACTCACGAGTCACGTGTCGTCGTTATCGAACAATCGTGAGCATGCAAATTTTACGAGGTTTGGTGCCTTGGATCCCGTTGTCGAAATGAAACAAGAGCACATCCAGCCGCGGGCAAAACAAAAGATAAGACAGATGAAGCAGAACCCAGCTGGGGCTCTGAGCAACCTCAGCCTTTAAAAACCAGTGGGGACTCTGAATCATCAAATGAAACCAATATCACTATTCTTGCTAACTCAAAGAGACTGTCTAACACATACATGGAGGCCGCTAAAAGAGTTAGGTCTCTCAAAGAACATAGTGGTGTGAATGTGACTACGAAGAAAACGGGCACACCATCTTCCAGTAATTCGGAGAAGCCTAACGTAACCACACAAAAGGAAGTCTCTAGTCGGGGTCCTTCGATCGTGGGCGGCAAAGTTGGTCCGGTAACGCAGATCAAGTCAACCCAATCATCTGTTAAGGATGAGGCTATAAACAAAAAGACTCAACAGACACGGAAAAATTAATTGGCCATAAATATGGTAAGAAGCCACCGTCTTCTTCTAAAATAGCTAAACAACATTTCCGAGACGATCTATGCTATGCCATAATTGATAGCAGTAGTGCATCTGGCAGAATCCTCGAAGACCAAAAGAGTAACTTCGAAGATTTGGTCTATACGAGGGTAGCGGAGTACGTCCTCGAATCTAAGAATGAACCACCAATCGAAGTAACGAGTTGCAACTTTGAGAGGGGTGTGTTGATGCTAAAGCTGGCATCACAACGCTGCGCTTGTGTTGGTGTAAAACTTCTGGATAGCTTCCCCTCACTTTCGGATGGCGCAAAGCTAAAATTGGTAAGGAAAAACGACATTCCTGAACTCATAGAAACGACACTATATGTCAAGGAATGTCCAGTAAGTTTTCATCAGAGTACATACTTGACATCATTGGCAAACAGAATTAAAAACTTGATAACGAGGGTACTCTCCTCGTTTTGGGCATAGACCCAGAATCCAAGAACAATCTTGTCATGGCGAAGGGCATGGTGTACTTCTTGATCTGGACTGTCTTTTTCAAAATTGTACAGGTCCCGATTGGCAGGACAGATAAATCGAGTCCAAATATACTGTCTGAAGAGGCAAACACTGGTAGTGAACGAATGGAGACATGTAAGACACTGCCAAAACTGATGTGGAGGTAGTCGATTACACCACTAGTTTACCAATAGTAAAAATTTTTACTAGAACATGGTGTAATAGGTAGTGAACGAAAGGAGGAGAATGACCCATTACCAAATAATGAGGGAATGCAATCAGATAGGATAGGCTCCCAAAAGAAACTTTTACTGGAAAGACAATGATTGAAGTCATCCAGATAAACCTTCGCCGGTGCGAGAGAGCATCCAACGCTCTGATGGACATCATACATAAAGGCAGGGTTCATATCACTTTGATCCATGAACTCGGACAACTAGCAACAAGGTTACTGGATTAAACCATGTGAACTACAACCTTTTCTACGCTAACACAGGTACTCGTCCAAGGACTTGTATTTTGCCATAAAAACTTATGTTTTCCTTTATCTCCAGAATTGTCAACATCGGGCGCAAAGTGCTGAGACAAGGTAATGGAAATATGTGCCTGGCGTCAATATATCTACCATTCGATGCGCCAACATTGCCACCTACGTCAGAATTACAACGTCTGGTGAGGGAATCCAAACACACAAGAAAAGAATTATTAGCTGTTTGTGACGCCAACTCCAATGATATCGCTTGGGGTAGTACTAACACCTATAAAAGGGGACACGTCCTTATAGAATTTTTGAATACAAACGACGTCACAACTCTTAACATAGGAAACAAGACAACCTTTGTTACCAAAATTAGGGAAGAAGTATTAGATATAACGATATGTTCAGAAAATCTTATTGATAAGATTCATGAGTGGAGGGTTTGGGATGAACACTCCTATTCGGACCACCGAATAAGAAACGGCCACCGCCAAACCCAATAAGATTCCGTAATAAGGCTAAGACCGACTGGACTAATTTCGGAAATCTACTTAGAAATCGATTGGGCCAGCCTACACGCTATTATCTTTCTGCAGAAGACATTGATATCAATGTGAAGAAGATTACGGAGGCTCTGGAAAAATTCGAAGATAGTTGCCCACTTTGAGAAAGAAAATCTACCTATGAGAAACCCTGGATGACAGGACAAATTTGCTCGACTGGCAAGGATGTCCGCAGAGTTTACAACAGAGCTCGACGTAAAAAATAATCAGTATATTGGAACGACTACCACAGAAGACTCAAAGAATACAATAAAATCATTAAATCGGCAAAGTAACTCCTGGAGGCTTTTCTGTGAGCAGGTAGACATCGTTAACAGCATGTCTAAAATGAAAAAGTTCCTCTCAAAAACTCATGTCCAAACCGAAACCCCGGTGGATCACTCGGGTAGAAGGATGGAAACTATATAGGATACCGTAATGCGATATTTTCGCATTTGCGGAGTGTAATAATTTTACAAACGAAATCAAAACCCGTTCATACGGCTGCACCATTTTTACAAACGAACCTAAAAATGCGGTTTCAGTGTAAAATGTAGAAACATTTTTACATTTTTTGGCACAAACGAAATAAGCATTAGATTTCACGTTTCAACGCTTTAATTATCTCTAGATGGTTTACATAGCATTTTATCCTTAATTGGTTTCACAGAAAATAATCCAAAGGGCTCAAATCAGAAGTCAATGTAATCGGTAATTCAAATTTTAAATGGCCCACCCTTTATAATGAAAGTAGAAAATCTGGTAAAAAATCCAAAGTGACATATGGAAGAAAAGTAGCCCTTCAAGAGATGATCCACCAGGTATCATACGTAAAGATAGGATAATAAATGTGTAGTCAGTGGCAAAAATACTTTTTTAGTGGAGTGTGAAACAAAGTGATTTTATTCTTCATTTAAAAAGCTTCAACATTTGTTAGAGAATCCCGCAAATTTAGTTTGTTGATGTTGGACCGGACTGCCATAGTGGTTGTGCGTTTGTGGCATTGGGTTATTCATGTGTGTGAGAGAGACAGAAAACGAGTTCAAAAGAATCTAGTCGAATTTGACTCCAGCATATATTTTACAATTTTGAACCCTATGTAAATTTTTTGTTTGTAAATAAAACTGAGTACTTTAAAGACAAAAGTTTAATTATTTTTAAATTCCTTTATTGTCGTTTCAACATAAGTCAAAATAACTAACAGCTTATAACTTTTATACCAGTGCATATAAATACTTGAAATTGTGTACGGTGTAATGCTTTTATAGTATCTAGAGTCCAGGGAAAAGTGACCGTTATTGGCACGCCCCTTTTGCTACCTCCCACTCAAATGGACCATTTTGAACCAAATGTAAACAGCTTTTAACTTTAATACCAGTACGTAGTTTAAAGTTATTAAATGTAATTTATAGTCATTAAATGCAATTTAAATTGATAATATTTTAATTAAAGCAAAAAAATAAATTTACAAATATTTTTTTCGGACTCAAGGTGAGGGGATTCATAAGTCGGTTTACCCGACTGAACTTTCTTACTTCTTAAGAATATACTTACAAAGAAATGTCATGAGGGTACAGTCGTGCTGAATGTTACATTCCTCGCACTATCTTTCTCCGAAAATCTAACAAATAATCAGTATACTTTGTAATTGCTTGTTGCGTTACTGATATTAGGTTAGGTTAGGTTAGGTTGAAGAGAGGAGACGTTTAAACGTCTCATGTCCATGGACATACACTTAAGCCAGTGGTTCGGCCTGTTGTGCGCTCCTTATTTATGATCTTTTTATACCTCACGAGTTACAGAAAATCGGTACTAGACACGAATTTTCTCAGTATCTTCCAGTCATATTCTCTGAGATGAGTCAAGTCTGGTAATATGTCGGACCCGAAATGTTGGGATCTTGCATGTGTGAAAGCCGGGCAGTGACACAGAAAATGTTCCATCGTTTCGATGTTTTCTCTGCATGCCCTGCATTCGTCGTTTCCTGCTAGTCCTATGCGATGAAGATGTGCTTGTAAGCTTGAGTGTCCCGTTAGAACACTCATCATCTTACTAATATCGATCTTGTTTAGTTTCAGAAGACTTCTTGTTTTCTTTTCATTTGGGTCACCCCACAGTATCTTTGCAGTTGCTCCTACTGTTGCGCTATTCCACACAGTTTTATGAGCCATCACTGCCCAGTGCTTCAACTCATTTTTCGTGGCTTCGAAAGGTTTCCAATTTTTCAAGTTTATTACTCGAAGTTCTCTGCCCTTTGAAGCCAAGTTGTTTGCCAGTTCATTTCCAATCACTCCGTTGTGTCCTGGTACCCAGCAAATACGCAATTGACCATGGGCTGAGTAATCATTTATCGTTCTTTTACAGTCCAACACAGTTCTGGATTTGACCCTTTCCGATGTTATTGCTTGAATCGCCATTTGGCTGTCTGTGAAGATGTTGGCATATTTAGGCTTTGTCGTGTTACTGAGCCAGTTCACACACTCCGTGATTGCTCGAACTTCTGCTTGAAATGCCGTGTTATGGTCAGGGAGGCGGAAGTGAAGTTCGACTTCTGGTTCATCAATAAAAAGTCCCAGACCCGTCCTTCCTCCTCGCTTGGACCCATCCGTGTAGCAGCTGGTTCCCACTGGCACATGGGCCAAAGTTCCATTTTCCCAGGAGCGTCTGTCTGGCACAAACGTATCACAGGTAGCTGTGAGCCGCACTTCAGGAATGCGGTCCGAGATTTCTGGCGTTTGAATGTGACCAACTAGATATTCTAAAATCTTCTGATGGTACTACTTGTGGTCTCGATTTATCCATTCACCCATCACTTGTAGACGTCTTGCTGTGAGGGCTGCCTCATACTTTATACGGATGTCTATTGGTTGGATGTGCAGTATAGTCTCCAACGCTTTTGTTGGTGCAGTTCTAAATGCCCCGCTTATGCCTAGACAGCACATACGTTGAATTTTTTGCAAAGGTATTACGTTGCACTTCTTGTCCATTGATGTCCACCACACTACAGAGGCGTAGGTGATTATTGGTCTAATCACGCTCATGTAAAGCCAGTGAGTCATATTTGGACGTAGTCCCCATTTTAAACCTATAGCTCTTCTGCACAACGACCAACATCTGTGTGCCTTTGTAACTCTTTCTTCAAGATGATCTTTCCAGTACAGTTTCTGATCCAAGATTACTCCCAAGTATTTTACCTTTTTAGTTATAGCAATTGTCTTATTCAGGAATCGAGGCGGGGTAAAACGTGTGATCTTCGTTTTCCTTGTAAATCTACATATTTCTGTTTTGTCTGGGTTAACATTTAATCCCCTTGGTTGTGCCCAGTTATATGCTATGTTAAGTGCCTCTTCAGCTCTTCTGCATAATAGATTTGTATGAAAGCCCCTTAGAAGTATTACAACGTCGTCTGCATAACAGACTGGTTTAAGTCCTTCATTGGTGAGGGTGTATCGTCGTAACCCATAGAAGAGGCGATAAAATGCCCCCTGAGGTATACCACGATTTACCTTGTCTCTAATTTTTACGTCATATGACCCACAAATAATCCACCTATTCCTTGTTGATCCAGTTTTTCAGCGCCCGGTCAACCTGAAACTCGTCTAAGGACTGGATAAGTGTATCAGTCTGTACATTGTTAAATGCGCCCTCAATGTCTATGCAAACAGCAAGTGTATACATTTCTTTACTGAAGCACTCTTCTATGTGGTACCTCATGCAGAGCTGTTTCCACTGATCTTCCTTTGACATAGGCGTGTTGTTTGAATTTTACCCTGTCATCCGCTATTTTACCTTTGACCATGTCATCAATTATTCGCTTCATTGTTTTTAACA
Organism: Eudasyphora cyanicolor; assembly: GCA_963930755.1. Classification (NCBI taxonomy): domain Eukaryota; kingdom Metazoa; phylum Arthropoda; class Insecta; order Diptera; family Muscidae; genus Eudasyphora; species Eudasyphora cyanicolor. The sequence continues at coordinate 103,311,776 of OZ005737.1, forward strand.
GGAAAGAAGTAAGGCTAATGGGTCGATAAGCCTTTGGGGTCGTGTAACTCGCCTTGCCAGGCTTTGGTATGAAGACCACCCTTGATCCCTGCCAGTTTTTTGGGGTATACGAATAGGCATGCCGTGAACACTCCAGCCAGATGAGTTGATACCAGATCCACCTCATTCTGCAGAAGTGCTGGAAATATTCCATCCGGTCCCGCAGCCTTAAAGGGAGAGAAACTTTTTATCGCTTCTTTAACCATACCATCTGTTATATCCGTAATAGGTACTTGATGCAATACATTTTCATTCTGTAACTGTTCCTCTGTTGGTCCAGCATTACCAGTCGGAAAATGAGTTTTCATCAAGAGCCTTACGGTATCCTCTATAGTTTCCATCCTTTTATCCGTTTCATCCACCAGTGTTTCGGTTTGGACATGAGTTTTTGAGAGGAACTTTTTCATTTTAGACATGCTGTTAACGCTGTCTACCTGTTCACAGAAAAGCCTCCAGGAGTTACGTTTCGCCGATCTAACGATTTTATTGTATTCTTTGAGTCTTCTGTGATAGTCGTCCCAATATACTGATTGTTTTTTACGTCGAGCTCTATTGTAAAGTCTGCGGACATCTTTGCCAATCGAGCGAATTTGTCCTGTCATCCAGGGTTTCTCAAAGGCAGATTTCCTTTCTCGAAGTGGGCAACCATATTCGAATGATTTTACAAGAGCCTCGGTAATCTTCTTAACATTGATATCAATGTCTTCTGCACATAGATAATCGCGTGTAGGCTGCCCCAATCGATTTCTAAGTAGATTTCCGAATTTAGTCCAGTCGGTCATAGCCTTATTACGGAAACTTATGGGGTTTGGCGGTGGCCGTGCAATTTTAAACCTTATATAACGGTGGTCTGAATAGGAGTGTTCATCCGAAACCCTCCACTCATGAATCTCATCAATAAGATTTTCTGAACATATCGTTACATCTAATACTTCTTCCCTAATTTTGTTAACAAAGGTTGCAGTGTTTCCTATGTTAAGAGTTATGAGGTCATTTGTATTCAAAAATTCGATAAGGGCGTGTCCCCTTTTATTGGTGTTAGTACTACCCCAAGCGATATGATGGGAGTTGGCGTCACATCCAGCTAATAACTCATTACTTGTGTGTTTGGATTCCCCCACCAGACGTTGTAATTCCGACGTAGGTGGCAATGTCGGCGCATCGAATGGCAGATATATTGACGCCAGGTACATATTTCCATTACCTTGCCTCAGCACCGTTGCGTCCGATGTTGACAACTCTGGAGAGAAAATAAAACATAGGTTTTTATGGCACAGAATACAAGTCCTTGGACGAGTACCTGTGTTAGCGTAGAAAAGGTTATAGTTCACATGGTTTAATCCAGTAACCTTGTTGCCAGTTGTCCATGGTTCCTGGATCAAAGCAATATGAACCCTGCCTTTATTTATGATGTCCATCAGAGCGTTGGATGCTGTCTCGCTCCGGTGGAGGTTTATCTGGATGACCTCAATCATTGTCCTTCCAGTAAAAGTTTCTTTTGGGAGTCTATCCTATCTGGTGGCACCACCTCTTTATTTGGTAGTGGGTCATTCTCCTCCTTTCGTTCACTACCTATTACACCATCTTCCAGTCGACAATTTTGGGAGGCGGTGTTATTTTTTGTCGCTCCCTCATTGGTTTGAATCGTTTTGTGGCTCTTTTTATTTTGATCACCACCTTTGCTGGGAACTTCCTGCAAATGTGGCGGTACTATTGGTGAACTGGTGGTGTTATTGACTACTTCCACATCAGTTTTTGGCAGTGTCTCACTCTATGCCTAACACGAGGAGAGTACCCTCGGTATCATCCTTCCTATAGAAGACTTCCCACTTTCTCACGGAAAGTTTTGAATTCTGTTTGCCAATGATGTCGAGTATGTACTCTGATGAGAACTTACTGGGACATCCCTTAACATATAGGGTCGTTTTTATGAGTTCAGGAATGTCGCTTTTCCTTACCAATTTTAGCTTTGCGCCGTCCCAAGGTGAGGGGAAGCTATCCACAAGTTTTACGAGGACACCAGCGCAGCGTTGTGATGCCAGCCTTAGCATCGAAACACCCCTCTCAAACTTGCAACTCATTACTTCGATTGGTGGTTCATCCTTAGATTCGAGGACGTATTCCGCTACCCTCGTATAGACCAAATCTTCGAAGTTACTCTTTTGGTCTTCGGGGATTCCTATTAATATATAAAAGGATGAAATCCTCAATTCATCAATGAGTAAATTAGCAAAAACGTTTGGAACATTTTCTTAATGATATGTGAACAGACTTAGGATATATGAAGGAACGTTTTGCCATGGAACTTAGAAATGTTTAAACAACTGCTTGGCCGATTCGGCAGTGTATGTATGTTAATAGAGCTCCGCTTGGTATTGTAACAAGTTTCCACGGTCCCAAGTATAAAGAATGGGATGGTGTGTTTCCTTCTGTCCATTCGTCATTCTCCATCAGCATCATAATACTGTTCGATTTTAAATAATATTAGAGAACCATATCACAACAAATCTGTGAACCATCACACTCAAGACTTATGTGGATCCATGAAGGCCTAATAATCTAGCTAAAAATCAAAAATATACTATTACAATTTTACATCTTTATTAAATAAATTAATTACCTTCAACATTTACTTGTACTATTGATGCTTTTATATAAATAATAATTGAAATACATTTAAACGAGTTGGCTGTAGGCACATAAAACTAGTTAGGTTAGGTTAGGTTAGGTTGAAGAGAGGAGACGTTTAAACGTCTCATGTCCATGGACATACACTTAAGCCAGTGGTTCGGCCTGTTGTGCGCTCCTTATTTATGATCTTGTTATACCTCACGAGTTACAGAAAATCGGTACTAGACACGAATTTTCTCAGTATCTTCCAGTCATATTCTCTGAGACGAGTCAAGTCTGGTAATATGTCGGACCCGAAATGTTGGGATCTTGCATGTGTGAAAGCCGGGCAGTGACACAGAAAATGTTCCATCGTTTCGATATTTTCTCTGCATGCCCTGTATTCGTCGTTTCCTGCTAGTCCTATGCGATGAAGATGTGCTTGTAAGCTTGAGTGTCCCGTTAGAACACTCATCATCTTACTAATATCGATCTTGTTTAGTTTCAGAAGACTTCTTGTTTTCTTTTCATATGGGTCACCCCACAGTATCTTTGCAGTAGCTCCTACTGTTGCGCTATTCCACACAGTTTTATGAGCCATCACTGCCCAGTGCTTCAACTCATTTTTCGTGGCTTCGAAAGGTTTCCAATTTTTCAAGTTTATTACTCGAAGTTCTCTGCCCTTTGAAGCCAAGTTGTTTGCCCGTTCATTTCCAATCACTCCGTTGTGTCCTGGTACCCAGCAAATACGCAATTGACCAAGGGCTGAGTAATCATTTATCGTTCTTTTACAGTCCAACACAGTTCTGGATTTGGCCCTTTCCGATGTTATTGCTTGAATCGCCATTTGGCTATCTGTGAAGATGTTGGCATATTTAGGCTTTGTCGTGTTACTGAGCCAGTTCACACACTCCGTGATTGCTCGAACTTCTGCTTGAAATACCGTGTTATGGTCAGGGAGGCGGAAGTGAAGTTCGACTTCTGGTTCATCAATAAAAAGTCCCAGACCCGTCCTTCCTCCTCGCTTGGACCCATCCGTGTAGCAGCTGGTTCCCACTGGCACATGGGCCAAAGTTCCATTTTCCCAGGAGCGTCTGTCTGGAACAAACGTATCACAGGTAGCTGTAAGCTAGGAATGCGGTCCGAGATTTCTGGCGTTTGAATGTGACCAACTAGATATTCTAAAATCTTCTGATGGTACGACTTGTGGTCTCGATTTATCCATTCACCCATCACTTGTAGACGTTTGCTGTGAGGGCTGCCTCATACTTTATACGAATGTCTATTGGTTGGATGTGCAGTATAGTCTCCAACGCCTTTGTTGGCGCAGTTCTAAATGCCCCGCTTATGCCTAGACAGCACATACGTTGAATTTTTTGCAAAGGTATTACGTTGCCCTTCTTGTCCATTGATGTCCACCACACTACAGAGGCGTAGGTGATTATTGGTCTAATCACGCTCATGTAAAGCCAGTGAGTCATATTTGGACGTAGTCCCCATTTTAAACCTATAGCTCTTCTGCACAACGACCAACATCTGTGTGCCTTTGTAACTCTTTCTTCAAGATGATCTTTCCAGTACAGTTTCTGATCCAAGATTACTCCCAGGTATTTTACCTTTTTAGTTATAGCAATTGTCTTATTCAGGAATCGAGGCGGGGTAAAACGTGGGATCCTCGTTTTCCTTGTAAATAGACATATTTCTGTTTTGTCTGGGTTAACATTTAATCCCCTTGGTTGTGCCCAGTTATATGCTATGTTAAGTGCCTCTTCAGCTCTTCTGCATAATAGATTTGGATGAAAGCCCCTTAGAAGTATTACAACGTCGTCTGCATAACAGACTGGTTTAAGTCCTTCATTGGTGAGGGCTTTTAGGAGACTGTGTATCGTCGTAACCCATAGAAGAGGCGATAAAAAGCCCCCCTGAGGTATACCACGATTTACCTTGTCTCTAATTTTTACGTCATATGACCCACAAATAATCCACCTATTCCTTAGCATATTGTTGATCCAGTTTTTCAGCGCCCGGTCAACCTGAAACTCGTCTAAGGACTGGATAAGTGTATCGGTCTGTATATTGTTAAATGCGCCCTCAATGTCTATGCAAACAGCAAGTGTATACATTTCTTTACTGAAGGACTCTTCTATGTGGTGCACTACCTCATGCAGAGCTGTTTCCACTGATCTTTCTTTGACATAGGCGTGTTGTTTGAATTTTAGCCTGTCATCCCCTATTTTACCTTTGACCATGTCATCAATTATTCGCTCCATTGTTTTTAACAGGAAAGAAGTAAGGCTAATGGGTCGATAAGCCTTTGGGGTCATGTAACTCGCCTTGCCAGGCTTTGGTATGAAGACCACCCTTGATTCCTGCCAGTTTTTTGGGGTATACGAATGGGTTAGGCATGCAGTGAACACTCCAGCCAGATGAGTTGATACCAGATCCACCTCATTCTGCAGAAGTGCTGGAAATATTCCATCCGGTCCCGCAGCCTTAAAGGGAGAGAAACTTTTTATCGCTTCTTTAACCATACCATCTGTTATATCCGTAATAGGTACTTGATGCAATACATTTTTATTCTGTAACTCTTCCTCTGTTGGTCCAGCATTACCAGTCGGAAAATGAGTTTTCATCAAGAGCCTTACGGTATCCTCTATAGTTTCCATCCTTTTACCCATTTCATACACCAGTGTTTCGGTTTGGACATGAGTTTTTGAGAGGAACTTTTTCATTTTAGACATGCTGTTAACGCTGTCTACCTGTTCACAGAAAAGCCTCCAGGAGTTACGTTTGAGTCTTCTGTGGTAGTCGTCCCAATATACTGATTGTTTTTTACGTCGAGCTCTATTGTAAAGTCTGTGGACATCTATTGTAAAGTCTTGGCTGTGCGTTTATATTTAATAATTTCGACTGAAGTAATCGTTGTAATAAGGATATTGATAATGGGAGTTTGGTGGCTCCCGAAACAGATCTGTCTATCCAACCATTACAACCGCCCCAATACATGTCACTTACTTCTTCTTTAATTTTTAACAAAGTTGTTTTCATATACTGAAAACAACAATAACGATCTTGAGCCTGAGTACAAAAACAAAATATGTACTATGAAAGCAGATCGAATAAAACAAAAAACAAAACCAAGAAGAAATGGTAGGGCACGACCAAATACGTTGTCGTTGCATAGTCAACTACAGCGAAACATTCGTGTGAATTCTTTACATTGTAAAGACTCACGAGAGTGGTGCATATACGAGGGATGATGATTACTGAATTGTCTTTTTTTGGAGATATGCGCTTTTAGCAAACTGTTCTTGTTTAATGATACTTGGCTGTTCGTATATATTTAATAATTTCGACTGAAGTAATCGTTGTAATAAAGATATTGATAATGGGAGTTTGGTGGCTCCCGAAACAGATCTGTCTATCCAACCATTACAACCGCCCCCAATACATGTCACTTACTTCTTCTTTAATTTTTAACAAAGTTGTTTTCATATACTGAAAACAACAAAAACGATCTTGAGCCTGAGTACAAAAACAAAATATGTACTATGAAAGCAGATCGAATAAAACAAAAACAAAAACAAGATTCAATAAATGTGTAAATCACTTTTTTACACATTCAACGCCTATACATCAACAAAATTTTTAAATTTGCACTAAAAAAATACACACTTTTTCATAGTAAAGAAATATTTAGCTTGGTTCCCTCGAACCGTGAGCTTGAAAATCTTATGATTAACTAATTTAATAGTTAAATTCCCTAATCAACATTTGTCTATATACATAGGCTTCCTTCAGAAAATAATAAAGGTTCATCCAAGAAAATCCTTCACATCCATTTAAAATATAAATTCAAGAATAAATAAATAAATTCATCAAGAATGAATTTTCCAAAGTTTTTTTTACCTAGTATGATTAAATATTGGACAGCGGCCGATAAAATGCGTTAATGTTTCGTGTTCTCTCAAATTACATATGGAGCATAGCTTGTTAGCGTCCTCTCGGTACGAGACACCATTTAGATACATCAGATCACCTCTGGCTCTAAGAATAAATGAAATTTGTCTTTGATTGAAATTATCGTTACAGTATGTTACACCCGCAGAGGGATTCAAATACTTATAAAATCGTATTTCGCTTTCTTGGGACTTCCGTACGTGATCATTATGGATATTTTCATTTATTTGATCCAATAACTGGTGACAAGCATTGTATTTTGCTGGCGTATATATTTTCGGCCCATATATTGTGTGATCTGACCCTTGCACCAGGAAATATTGTTCCCTACTATTTTTAGTGAAAGTTTATGTGGCTGTCTGACATCCATAACTCTGGATAGATCGGCATACTGAGAGAAATAATTTCCATTTGGCTCTTAGTGATATACCATCCTTCCCTATGAAGTTCCTCCAGGTTACATTCAAACAATTTTTGGCTGCATCATTTTTTTTTCGATATATGTTTCGCGAATGCCAATTTGGAGGTCAAAGTTATACCAAGGTATTTATACACACAAAAACATTTTAGAGTAACTTCGCTATATTAAAGGTAGGCAACGTCTAAATTTAAACAAATAGTTTGAACATCAGATGTGTAAAATTAAACATATAAATGTTTATATATTATGTTTAAATTTAAACATTAAATGTTTAATAAATGTGTAAATTTAAACAAAAAATCAAAATTTTAGTGTAATATTAAACATTTTGCTTCTGATTATTCAGGCACATAATATGTAACATTTAAACATTAAATGATTAATGCTAAATCATTAAATGTGTAAATTTAAACTAATTGTAACTTTTTAATGTATAATTTTAAATTTGCACATTGGGTGCATTGCAATTCTAAGGATAATTTTGTTCCGAAAACAAAATTTTGCTTGCTTTTCTTAATAAGTTATACGAGTATAGCAAGCAAAATTGATTTTATTCCTAAATCTGAACAATATGTACATACATAAATGTTCACAGCTATTCCAGTTACCGCCTAAAAATTAAAAATAATTTTATAGTATTAGAAAAAGAATATTTTATTATGAAATTCATAATGATATGTATATTAAAAAAAGAAATAACTGAATATGTAATAAGACAAATAATAATTCAAATTTGTGTATTAAATACACAGTACACTCGTACAGTACCACAATACAAATAATTATAATATTCAGTATAAGTTGTAATGCTAAGATTTTATTATTAGTGAAATGAAATAATTAGCTCTGGTAAATTGTTTACATTTTTTGTCATGTTTGGATAATGTTTATAAAAAATCGAACCAAAAACTCCATGGACTGTGAGAGCTGACAGTAAAACATTGTATTAAAAGCGTAAAAACGTCAGTTAATTAATATAAATAATTGTCCTTTTTTCAACAAAATGAGCCACAACAACTTTTTCAACGGAAATGAATGTTATCTCCTTTTTCTGCTCAATATCACGCTCTGAAATTAAATAAAATTAATTTTTTAATACTTTTTTACACGAATTTGTGTATTAGCCTGGTCCTTATTTTGCAAACTTGAAAATGTGTAGCATCCACCTCTTACCCCTTTTCATTCATTTGATTTATGGTTTGTTCTGATTTACCTTTTGGTTTTGACAAATCACTTCATCCACTTCAACTTAGGAATTAGCAATTGGTGACATAGTAATACATAAATCAAAACAACCAATAAATGCACATGTGTGTGAAGATAAATTCCGAATTTAACTAGCACAGACACAAACCAACCCTTTTAACAGAGCTCTGTAAACGACTTAACAGAGCTCTTCTTACAAGTTAGCTTATTTCGAAATTGGAGGAAGTGCGTCCACTAGTCACTGCGGTCGAACGGAACATTCTATATCGCATTGTTGCATACCACTGGAAAGCTCTTTCTGAGGGCTATCCAAATGCATAATCAGAATAAAATAAATCATCCAGAATTTATGCAAAACTTGTAACATTTCATCCCTTGAATTTGGATGAATTGCGTCCACTGTGTCCACATAGAACATTCTACCTGACATTGGTGCATACCGCTGGAAAGCTCTTTAAGACGGCTATCCAAATGCGAGATGAGAGTATTCCAAAATCATCCCGAATTTACGAAAAACTGTTGAACTTGATCCTCCAGAATTTGGATGAAGATGCTCCACTGGCCACTATGGCCACATGCAACATTCTATCTGACATTGTTGCATACCACAGGAAAGCTCTTTCCGAGGACTATCCATGTGCATACTCAGAGTATCCAAAAAGTCATCCAGAATTTTGGAAAAATCTTACAACTTTTTCTATATAAATTGGATAAAGCGCGTCCACTGGCCACTGTGGCCACATTGAACATTCTATCTGACATTGTTGTATACCACTAGAAAGCTATTTCTGAGAGCTATCCAAATAAACAATCAACGTATCCAAAAATCATCCAGAATTTATGCAAACATTGTAATACTTTTTCCCTGGAATTTGGATGAAGTGCGTCTACTGGCCACTGTGGCCACGTGGAACATTCTATTTGACATTGGTCTATATCACTGGAAAGCTATTTCTGAGGGCTATCCAACTGCATTAACAGCATATCCAAAAATTATCCAGAATTTATGCAATTATCGTCACATTTTTTCTCTGGAATTTGTATGAAGTGCCTCCACTGGCCACTGTGGCCACTGGGAACATTCTATCTGACATTGGTCTATATCACTGGAAAGCTCTTTCTGAGAGCTATCCAAATGCACAACCAGAGTATCCAAAAATCATCCAGAATTTATGCAGTTATCGCAACATTTTTTCTCTGGAATTTGGATGAAGTGGCTCCACTGTGGCCACAGGGAACATTCTATCTGACATTGGTCTATATCACTGGAAAGCTCTTTCTGAGGGCTATCCAACTGCATTAACAGCATATCCAAAAATTATCCAGAATTTATGCAATTATCGTCACATTTTTTCTCTGGAATTTGGATGAAGTGCCTCCACTGGCCACTGTGGCCACTGGGAACATTCTATCTGACATTGGTCTATATCACTGGAAAGCTCTTTCTGAGAGCTATCCAAATGCATAACCAGAGTATCCAAAAATCATCCAGAATTTATGCAGTTATCGTAACATTTTTTCTCTGGAATTTGGATGAAGTGACTCCACTGGCCACTGTCGCCACATGGACCATTCTATCTGACATTGGGCTACATCACTATAAAGCTACTTCTGAGAGCTATCCAAATGCATAACCAGAGTATCCAAAAATCATCCAGAATTTATGCAGTTATCGCAACATTTTTTCTCTGGAATTTGGATGAAGTGCCTCCACTGGCCACTGGGAACATTCTATCTGACATTGGTCTATATCACTGGAAAGCTCTTTCTGAGAGCTATCCAAATGCATAACCAGAGTATCCAAAAATCATCCAGAATTTATGCAGTTATCGTAAAATTTATGGATATTCTGATTGTGCATTTGGATAGCTCTCAGAAAGGGTTTTCCAGTGGTATGCAACAATGTCAGATAGAATGTTCCATGTGGCCACAGTGGTCAACGGAGGCACTTCATCAAAATTCCAGAGAACAAATTTTACGATAATTGCATAAATTCATGCATGATTTTTGGATACTCCGGTTATGCATTTGGATAGCTCTCAGAAAGAGCTTTCCAGTGATATAGACCAATGTCAGATAGAATGTTCCCTGTGGCCACAGTGGCCAGTGGAGGCACTTCATCCAAATTCCAGAGAAAAAATGTTGCGATAACTGCATAAATTCTGGATGATTTTTGGATACTCTGGTTATGCATTTGGATAGCTCTCAGAAGTAGCTTTCCAGTGATGTAGCCCAATGTCAGATAGAATGGTCCATGTGGCGACAGTGGCCAGTGGAGTCACTTCATCCAAATTCCTGAGAAAAAATGTTACGATAACTGCATAAATTCTGGATGATTTTTGGATACTCTGGTTGTGCATTTGGATAGCTCTCAGAAATATCTTTCCAGTGATATAGCCCATAATTGCATAAATTCTGGATGATTTTTGGATAATCTGGTTATGCGTTAGGATAGCCCTCAGAAATAGCTTTCCAGTGATATAGACCAATGTCAAATAGAATGTTCCACGTGGCCACAGTGGCCAGTAGACGCACTTCATCCAAATTCCAGGGAAAAAGTATTACAATGTTTGCATAAATTCTGGATGATTTTTGGATACGTTGATTGTTTATTTGGATATCTCTCAGAAATAGCTTTCTAGTGGTATACAACAATGTCAGATAGAATGTTCAATGTGGCCACAGTGGCCAGTGGACGCGCTTTATCCAATTTATATAAAAAAAGTTGTACGATTTTTCCAAAATTCTGGATGACTTTTTGGATACTCTGAGTATGCACATGGATAGTCCTCGGAAAGAGCTTTACTGTGGTATGCAACAATGTCAGATAGAATGTTCCATGTGGCCATAGTGGCCAGTGGAGCATCTTCATCCAAATTCTGGAGGATCAAGTTCAACAGTTTTTCGTAAATTCGGGCTGATTTTGGAATACTCTCATCTCGCATTTGGATAGCCGTCTTAAAGAGCTTTCCAGCGATATGCACCAATGTCAGGTAGAATGTTCTATGTGGACACAGTGAACGCAATTCATCCAAATTCAAGGGATGAAATGTTACAAGTTTTGCATAAATTCTGGATGATTTATGGATATTCTGATTATGCATTTGGATAGCCCTCAGAAAGAGCTTTCCAGTGGTATGCAACAATGCGATATAGAATGTTCCGTTCGACCGCAGTGACTAGTGGACGCACTTCCTCCAATTTCGAAATAAGCTAACTTGTAAGAAGAGCTCTGTTAAGTCGTTTACAGAGCTCTGTTAAAAGGGTTGGTTTGTGTCTGTGCTAGTTAAATTCGGAATTTATCTTCACACACATTAAATGCACTGCATTTCTAGGCCGATATATAAGATATTATATTTGGAGGATTTTTTTTAAATTTCGCAAATTTCGTCGCTAGTACGGGTTGCCAAGAAATGACACGTTTAAATTGATTTATTTGCCAGATCCTTTTTATGGCCTTTGAAACAAGATTTGAGGTGGGAGTTGTCACTTTTTACTTTCCAAACTTTTCTAAGCCCATCCTAGTGTGTATTTAAGAATATACTTACGGAGAAATGCCATGAGAGTTAAGTCGTACTGGATGTTACATTCCTCTCACTATCTTTCTCCGAAAATCCAACAAATAATCAGGATACTTTGTAATTGCTCGTTGCGTTACTGATCTTAAAAACCCATTAGTATATAAAAGGATGAATTCCTCAATTTATCAATGACTAAATTAGCAAAAGCGTTTGGAACGTTTTCTTAATGGTATGAGAGCAGACTTAGGATATCTGAAGGAACGTTTTGTCATGGAACTTCGAAATGTTTAAACAACTGCTTGGGCGATTCGGCTCCGCTTGGTATTGTAACTAGTTTCCACGGTCCCAATGCATAAAGAATGGGATGGTGTGTTTCTTTCTATCCATTCGTCTCCCTCCATCAGCATCATAATACTGTTCCATTTTAAATAATATTGGAGAACCATATCACAATCTATGAAGGCCCAATAATATAGCTACAAATCAAAAATATGTTAATATAATTTTACATTTTTATTTAATTAATTAATTACCTTCAGTATTGATGCTTTTATATAAATAATAAATGAAATACATTTTTAAACACGTTGGCTGTAGACACATAAAACTAACATCTTGTTTAAATCTAAGTTTGTCTTTGATAGCAAAGTAGTGATTTTAATATGTTTCTACACATATTACACTTATACATCATTAATTAAATTTTAAAATACTTATTATAATTTCTTTACTGCTTGTTGTTTACTATTTGCTATATTTAGTGTTTGTATGACATCACTGCACGCTTTGTTTACTGAGAATGAGTGTGTCTTGGCGTTGTTTGCATTACTGCATTTTGGGTGTAAGGTTAAGAACAATTGTCACAATTTTGAACAAGATGTTTTTAATTTTCGACAATGCTCGCGTAATATTAAGCAAATGATGTAGAAATGAACAAATTATGTTTGATGTGACACAATAAACGTTTAGAATTACAAAAATAGAGTATTTGTACATGTAAATGAATTCGATAGTATACAATAATTGTCTAAATCACGTTTTTAAACATTCAACGCGTATATATCAACAACATTTTTAAATTTACACTAAAAAATACACACTTTTTCATAGTAATTTTAAATGCGCTTTTTACAGTGTATTCACTAACGATTTTTATGTACTCTCCCTTATATATACACTTCTCATTTGCCGCTATATTCTGCCTCCTTTTCTGAAAATCATTATCTCCGATTTTTCCCGATTTACCTCCATGCCCCAGTTGTCACAGTATAGTGCCAAATTGTCTATTATATTTTGCAACTTTCCCGGATCATCTGCTAAGATTACTATGTCATCTGCATACATTAATAATCGAATATTTATATCATCTATGTATAGTCCTTATCCTAGAGCGGCATGCATATCATTCAGGTAAATGGCGAATAAGACAGGTGATACTAAGCACCCTTGCCTGGTATTCATTCAAGACTTTCATCCTATTTATCCATTCATTAATTCTTGTATTCACCATTCCCATCATCAACTTGGCAATACAATTCATAAACGAGATACCCCTGTAATTGCTTACTACATTTGGGACGCCTTTTTTATGGGTGGGGAATTTTATGCTTGTTTGGAATAAATCAAAATCATCATACCCGTTGTAGATTCTTGTGTATGCATTACACAAAGCGGCCAAGAATGTATCCGGGGAGTATTTGAAGAATTCATATGGTATTCTATCTTCTCCAGGTGCTTTATTTTCATTTACTTTCCTTAATTGTATTTTTATTTCTCCCAGTGAGAAATTTCTATCCAATATCTCATTTTCGACATTATGTGGGGCGTATTGGATCTCTGGTAGCTGAATGTTTGGGGTTGAAAGGTGTTGAAAATATTCTTTTAAGGCCGTAGCGGTTATATTGCATCCTATGATATTTTATATTTGCCTTATTTCCTTTGCTATCTTCCATGATTTGCTGTCGGAGATTTCCTCCATTCTGTATTCCAATCGCTCATAGTACACATGTTTCTTTTTTTCGCATAGGTTTTTATATTTTTTCCTTTGTGCATTATATATTTCTTTGTGCACCAAATTGCTACTCGATCTAAACATGTTGAGTTTTGTATGCGTTTTTGCGAGTTTTGTAAAGAGGGATTTGTACCTAGTTCAGCTACTTAACACTTACAGCCTGTTCAGCTAAATGTACCGAAACGCAGACGTGCGATAGCTACCCAAGCAATGATATTCTTCTTATTATACCCACCCAAGCAATCATGTTTTAAATTTGGTTCATTGTCACTTATCGTTCGGGTAAGAAAGCTCTTTTCTTCACCGTCTTCCTGTCAAAGGCCAATATTACCTTCATGTTTTTATTGAGATTTCTTAAAGCTTTTTCCACACGAAAATATCAGAACGGGGCAACCCTATCTAACAGCTGTAAAAAGACAATGAGAAATAATTAAAAAAACCGAAAACAAATACAATTGTTTGCTTAATTGATCATATATGTGTATATAGGGGCTACATCTTAATCGGAAACCTTCTGCACTCATTTCAGTAAGTCCGTGCGATAAAAAGGAAGTTCTTGCCAAATTTCATAGTGATCTGAGCATAATTGTGACGTGTACATGGTAACAAGGATACATTTACAAACAGATGGACGGACAAAACCAAACCAATTCAGAAATAGATTCTAGGTTGATAGGTATAATAAACAATGGTTTGGGTCACCTAATTTAAGGTATTGCGAAAAAATGCAAAAAGCAACAGTGTGGTTGTAAGATTTCAAAACATTTTATACAATCTAATAAACATACATTTTTTGAAATTTTGGTGGATACTTCAGCAAAAGATACATGAGTATGTTGTTTGGTTCATTAATCCATTTTTTATTCAATTACCCAACAATTTTCACTTTTTCTTTCAAGAGGGCGGTAAACATAACCGACACGAATGATTTTTTCTGATCGTCTATTTTGACATTTCATTTCGTTCGTTGTTGTCTTATAAGAACCAAAATGTTGGCGATGATTGAAAGCTTCTTTGTTTACATCCAAAACAAAGTGTGCAAAACCCAAAAATTTCATTCGCTTGCCATTTGACGTGCGAAGTGGCAAAAAAGAAGATACAAAAAACAGACCCTTAGTCTTTTCTGGTACGTATCTTTCAAGTCAATTAGCGGTCCTTAGATAGACTGGTATTATGTCAAATTTTGGTGAATTCACTTGGCAAAGTATAACATCTATGTTATTTCGATATAATACTTCATATTTGATGCCATTCTCCTCTAAGTCCTTTCGAACTCCACAAATTTGTCCTCCAATAGCTCTGCCTGGTAGCCGCCATCCAATATGTTTGAAGCCCCTAAATCTGTTTTCATATTTTCCCTGATCTTTGTCTTTTACATGCGTCTCTAGCAGGATAAAGATATCAAAGTTTTGTATGTATTGGGAGAACTCATTATAAAGGATTTTGTAGGCTAAGCCACAAATATTATACGCTACAATTTTTAAATTCGTAATATCATTAATATTTTTATCTTTTTGAGTTTTTTCTGATTTTTTATATTTGCTTATTTTCTTTGTTTTGAATGTGATTAGGGATTTTTATAAGTTTATTGAGTTAATTTTACTTAACAATAAATTGTAATCCAATTCTACTTGAGTCATATCAGTTCGCTTTTCGAGTCCCACCAAAATGTCTTTCCTTCTAAAATTATCTGCGGATTTGAGCACATCTGACACCATTTTTGAGGTCGTCAGAGTGACCAGTACTACTATTTTATCATTAATTTGATTTAGCTTCTTGACATTCTCTATTTCTATTTCGGAACCCAACTTCAGATTGTTTTTAAAAAGCTTCTTCACAGCGCCAAAAATTGATTGCTGATTGCCGAGTCCCCTTATAATAAGTTTCCTCTTGGCTAATTCTTCCTCCAATCACATCAACCTTCTTTTGTCTTTGGTTTCTTTAAGGATTTTTATCTCGGCTCTCATAGCATGATTTTCATCGGTTCTCCAATTTGTCGTCCAGCAATTTCGACATTGTTCCCAACTGCCGTTAGGTGATCTGGTGATTGTTCCATTCCATTCCAGTATATATTTAAACACTTCGGACAATTTAGAGGATTTTAAAAATGTGTATACTCCCCAAAACAATTGAGCTTATGGTGCCCTTCATTTGCGACACGGCGCTGCCTTTTCTGATTAAACATACACGGGGTAAATTTCAACCGCGATAACACAAATAACAACAACTTTTGTGAGAGCATCCCAAGAATACGTCCTTTCCCATCAACTATAATATATAACCTGTAAGGAAAGACTAAAGTCGGGCGGGGCCGACTGTATAATACCATCCACCATTGTTTGCCAACAAATACACGGATACTATTAACAGTTGCAGGTTAAATAGACAAGCTAAAAAACCTTAAATTTCCGCGTGATGGGTTAAAAAATACGTCCCATAGAACGCTAAGAAGTCTAATCGGAAGGGACCTTTATATGGGAACAATACCAAATTATGGAGTTATTTCCCATTTCCAGTAGGAACGATTAAGTGCAATATAAAGTATAAATTCTTAAAATGCAGCCAGATTGAAAAATGTTTTTTCTAGATCGTCAAGAAGTGACATCGGTGGGGACTTTTATATGGGGGCTATATCAGAACATGGACAGATGTTCCCCATTTTTGCTAGGGACGCTTAGGTATATTTAGTATGAATTCTTAAATTTCAGCCAGATCAATTGCAGAATCCGTTCTGTAACGCGTCAAGAAGTGACATAGGTGCGGACCGATGTGTCCAATTTTTACTACGGACGATTAGGTCCAATATAAAGTGTAAATTCTTATTTATAAAGTGTAAATCTATATCAAAACATGGACCGATGTTCCCCATTTTTAATATGGATGCTTAGGTCCAATATAAAGAGTATTCTTAAATTTCAGCCCATTGAAGAATGTGTTTTCTGGAGCGTCAAGAAGTGACATCGGTGGGGAGCTTTATATGGGGGCTATATGAAAACATGGACCGATATGCCCCATTTGCAATAGTCCGAGACAAGCGTAAATTCTTAAATTTCAGCCTGATCCATTCAAAAATATCTTCTCTAGAGTGTCAAGAAGAGACATCGGTGGGGTCCTTTATATGGGGGCTATATCAAAACATGGACCGATCCACCATTGTTTGCCAACAAATACACGGATACTATTAACAGTTGCAGGTTAAATAGACAAGCTAAAAAACCTTAAGTTTCCGCGTGATGGGTTAAAAAATACGTCCTATAGAACGCTAAGAAGTCTAATCGGAAGGGACCTTTATATGGGAGCAATACCAAATTATGGACAGTTATTTCCCATTTCCAGTAGGAACGATTAAGTGCAATATAAAGTATAAATTCTTAAAATTCAGCCAGATTGAAAAATGTTTTTTCTAGATCGTCAAGAAGTGACATCGGTGGGGACTTTTATATGGGGGCTGTATCAGAACATGGACAGATGTTCCCCATTTTTACTAGGGACGCTTAGGTATATTTAGTATGAATTCTTAAATTTCAGCCAGATCAATTGCAGAATCCGTTCTGTAGCGCGTCAGGAAGTGACATAGGTGCGGACGTTTATATGGGGGATATACAAAAACATGGACCGATGTGTCCAATTTTTACTACGGACGATTAGGTCCAATATGAAGTGTAAATTCTTAAATTTCAGCCTGATCCATTCAAAAATGTCTTCTCTAGAGTCTCGAGAAGTGACATCGGTGGGTACCTTTATATGGGGGCTATATCAAAACATGGACCGATGTTCCCCATTTTTAATATGGATGCTTAGCTCCAATATAAAGAGTATTCTTAAATTTCAGCCCATTGAAGAATGTGTTTTCTGGAGCGTCAAGAAGTGACATCGGTGGGGAGCTTTATATGGGGGCTATATGAAAACATGGACCGATATTCCCCATTTGCAATAGGGATCGTCTATAGTCCAAGACAAGTGTAAATTCTTAAATTTCAGCCTGATCCATTCAAAAATGTCTTCTCTAGAGTGTCAAAAAGAGACATCGGTGGGGTCCTTTATATGGGGGCTATATCAAAACATGGACCGATGTTCCCCATTTTTACTATGGATGCTTAGATCAAATATAAAGTGTATTCTTAAATTTTAGACAGATCCATTGGACAATGTGTTTTCTGGAGCGTCAAGAAATGACATCGACTGATATGCCCCATTTGCAATAGGGATCGTCCCTAGTCCAAGGCATGCCTCTATACCTGGCCAAATCGACTCAAAAACTGATTCTATGCCGATCGGTATAACAAACTGTTCTATCTCTTTGTTCTTTAGGGTTACAAACAAATGCACAAAGCCATAATACCCTGTACCACAGCCATAATACCCTGTACCGCAGCCATAATACCCTGTACCACTCCAAAACGGCTGGACCTATTTTGATGAAATTTTCAGGGAATCTTCAGATTATCCTAACGGATGACATATGCTATATTACTTCTTGATTGAGGGGACGTGGCCCCGCCCATGTTAGCCAATTTGGAGTTATTATTTTTGAAGTGATTCCTAGACTGTCCGTACCTACGAATGGATTAACAAGATTCCACCTGTCCCTATGGCCCATCAGTCCTGGGCTTTCTAGGATCCAACTGGAAGCAGCTGGAATCTTCGTGATGGGTCCTAAAATGGACGGGATAGGACCAATGGCCGTGGCCCCGCCCATGTGATCCATGTTTTTAAAGGGAGATATCTTAAACAACTTGTAATTTCAAAATTCTGTAATTTTGTGTATATGGATTTGGTGGCAGTCTACGTGATTAGTCCACGTAGACCAACGGAGTGGACCGGTCCAACGAAGTGGACCGGTTCCAGCTAGTTAGTTATATATTCATAAACATAGTTATATTTTCATTTTGTATTGGACGCCACAACGAAAATACAAGTGAGTGCTTTTGACATTTTCGTTCGCTTGGATGACACAAAGAAAAGTTAGTGGGCCCCCATTTTCCAGTGAAATGCTTACGCTTCTCGTTCGCTTGGGAACGAACGTTAACGTTCGACATCGTGTGTCAGGCGGTT
This sequence comes from Eudasyphora cyanicolor, assembly GCA_963930755.1. NCBI lineage: Eukaryota > Metazoa > Arthropoda > Insecta > Diptera > Muscidae > Eudasyphora > Eudasyphora cyanicolor. The sequence continues at coordinate 103,330,599 of OZ005737.1, forward strand.
AGTTCTAAAATATAAAATTACAAACATGTCAATAAATAAATAAGCTTTTTTCCATTTAAATTTAGCACAGGAAATTTGTATGAGTTAGTTTCAAATTTATTTTATATTGCTTCTACGCGAAAAAAATAGTTTCCGCTGTATTTTCTTCAACTTTTTTTGCACGTATCGATTGATACTAATTTTCTAAACGTGATAATAATAAAAAAAATCGGGAAGGAAAGGGTTGCGACCAGTGTTGCGACCAGTGTTGCCGTTTTGGGCATTTCGGCATTTCCTGGCCGATTTTTTACGCCAGGAAAAATGGGGGAATACTTTGGACCGTGCAAAATATGTTTGCTTTGGCACAGGCGATGTCTGGTGTAGTTGGAGAATTTTTGAAAAAACTAGAATTATTTTACGTTCGATGGACATGAGACGCTTAAACATCTCCTCTCTTCAACCTAACCTAACCTTACGTTCGAGGGTGTTATTCGGGGCTGCGGAGTCGAGCCAAAACTACTCGACTCCCGGAGTCGGATTTAAAAATGGTTCGACTCCGACTCCAGCTCCGACTCCGGCAGTGAAATAACATAAATTTCTGAAACTATATTTCTACTAAGACGTGAATTCATTTTATTGAAAGAAGATATAGTTTTGTTAAAAAACACAAAAAAGCAGGTATTAAATACCAGTAATTAAATAAAATTTTATTATTTATTTATCGGCGCTTGACTTGCAATTTTTGGAAATTATATTCGCTTCAGGTATTCAGTTTGTTCGTTAGTTATTGTACTCTACACCACACTATGGTACAGGGGGTTATAACTTTGTTTTTTTTGCAGATTTGTAAAAAATACTATAGATAGACATTCCTTAAAATATATTGTTCGACACAGAAGCACTAGCCGTCCGTCTGTCTGTCCATCTTAAGTTGTTCCTTGAATACAGGCCAAAATTTTACTCCGATCCTGCTGGAATTTAGCAATAAGAGAGGAAACCTATTGCAATTGGCCAAAATCGGTTCAGATCGATATTGTCCCCAGATAAAAATGTTTCATTAGATTTGGCCTTGTGGAAGCTGTATTCCACATTCAATCATGTAGGGTAGAGTTTATTTATGCAAAACGCATATTGTATTATTATTTATATTTCTTATCTATATTTACTATATCTGAGCTTATTCTGCTGTAACAAGGTGGTGTATGATATCATATAGCTGGCTTCGCCAGTCATTGGTATTTCCTTACTGGTTCTTTACTCGCTTAGGATTAGCGTATAGTCTTGCAAAATTCTTATGTTGTTAGCAACATATTCATCTTGCTAAATTGATCACAAATATAAACAAAACTTTCCGAAAACTGTCTTTACATAAAAAGTACATAATTTGGACTCAAAGACTCCGACTCCACAGCCCTGGTGTTATTTAAAGAACTTTTGAGCAATGGGATTGTTTAAAATTGTATTTCATATCTAAACAACTCTAAATATTTATCTGAGACCACATAAAGTAAATATATTCTTAATCGTCGTAAAATTCTAAGACTACAATAATTGAGCTAGATGGCTTCAATTTGATATAGATACTTCTTATGGCTACAGGTAACTTAGGATTGAAAATGGGCAATATCGGTCCATTTTTTTGATATAGACCACATATATGGCATCTCTCCGATTTGACTTCTTAACCCCAGAGACCACAATTGTCAACTGATCGGGCTGGTAACTGGTGTTTATTTATTCCCGGAATCCTACACAAACTACGGTAGTCAAAGGTCCATGTCTTGATAAAGCCCCCATACAAAGGTCCCTCTGGATCTGACTTCGTAACGTCACAAAAACCTCAAATTTCAACGAATTGGGCTGAAATTTGGAGGGTACATAAGATTCGCATGACCGAACTTAATCCGTCTTTACTTGTTTCTTTCTAACATATATTCTACCCGTTATTAATAATTTGAACAAGAAAATTCATGCGGAAAATTTACGTTTGGGCTACCTATATACTAGCAGAAAATCAAATTTTCTGCTACTGGTTATCAACATAAAAAAGATTTTTTCTTTGATTTGGTTCCAAAAACTATTAAAATAAGTACATCTTGTACTACAATTAAAGTCATAAATCATTTTTAAATCAGGACATCATACGTCTTTGAAAAAATTACGCCTTCTACTTCGATGAAAGACTTCCCATTTTTAAATCTATTATTTCGGTAAACAGTTTATTCAGTAGCATACCTGTACATATCTGACGATACCCGTAGCCATTGTGTTTAGTCTAGTTTTCTTTATATTAGAGGGAATACTTATTCTAATGGATAAATAAATGATATTTGGCAAAATTTTCCCTAAAACAAATCGTTCTCTTCGAATGAGCTGCGGTGGCAAATAGATTACTTGACGTGGTTATTTTTGAGTTGAAATACCAGAAGTGAGGAATGCTTCTTATTCGTTTGGAAGAAACTAGGCCTCTTAGAGCTGGTGTTTTAAAGCTGAACCTTGCTGAATGATTTGTTGAGTTGTCAAGTAATTGTATTTGCCATTCCTTTTTGTAAAAAAGTTTAAATTCTATAAAATTATAAAGACTTCTTATGTAGGAGAATATTCTAGTTACAAATCAATAACGATTTAAAGACCGATTTATATTTAACGATTTTATTCATAAGAGTTACAAAAATGAAAAAACATATATATACACTACAACACTTTCCCTCGAGACCTGTTACAAAGATATTTAAAAATATATATTAATATCAAATTTAAATTCGAAATTTAACATAGTTCTCCATCTTTTTAAAGAGATACAGGAGTTTGAATGATTCAAAATCTGCAGCCTTTAACAAGCCTTTTTCACAATTTAGACGTAATTCGAATATTTTTTATATTTGATAAAGACGTAAAATTTCGGAAAATTGCAATATCTGAAAACGATTAGAAGTTATTTCAAATGAACAACAAAATTGAAAAAACAATCTTACCCCCAATTTCACAACCTCCGGTTAGAGCTAACTCACAGTTAAAAAATTAAAATTTCATACAATTTGACAGCTATAACTGTAGGTTAGCTCTAACTGTAAGATAACCGGAGATTGTGGAATTGGCCGTTAGTGTTATAAAATTTACCAAAAGGGATATTAATAAAATGTACATATCGCACCTGTTCAACAAAAGAGTAACAACTCAAAATTAACAAGTAAAAGCGTTAAGTTCGATCATGCCGAATCATATATACCCTCCACCATGAATGTCTTTGGACACAAATAGAGTCAGATTGCCAAATTTCAGGCCGATTCGTTGAAATATGTGGTTTTTGTTGCGTTAGGAAGTAAAATCTAGGGGACTTTGTATGGGGGCTAATCAAAACATGACCCTATGGCTACCGTTGGTCGTATGAAGGTTTCCGGGTATAAATAAACCACAGTTACCAATTTTCAGTCCGATCAATTGAAGTTTGTGGTCTCTATGAAAGAAGTCAAATCGGATAGATTCTATATATGGGGGCTAAATCAAAATATGGACCGATATTGCCCATTTTCAATCCCATGTTACCTGCAGCTATTAAATCTATACAAAATGTCAGCCACCTAGCTCAAGTATTATACATTGTAGCGTGATTACAACAGACGGACATGGATAAATCGTCTTATAATTTCAAGACGATTAAGAATATATATACTTTATTGGGTCTCGGATCAATATTTAGAGGTGTTACAAACGGAGTGACAAAATGAATATACCCCCATCCTATGGCGGAGGGTATAAAAACAATTCAGTAGAGGCCAAAAACAGTTTCTGTTAATATTATTGATATAATAAAATATGTCAAAAAAATACGAAAATATATTTTTAAAAATATTTCCTTGCAGTGACATATTTCCGTTAATATTAATTCTTTGGAAATTAATATTTACGGAAACGTTCTTTGGCTTCTACTGATTTTTTTTTAAATTTTGACTTCTTTCCGTTTTGTGGAACTGGTGCGATATGTAAATATTTCTTACTCATAAATTAAGACTTGTTCACATTAACATTTTTGTATCGTTTCGAAATTATTTAATATGACATATCGTTAGCAAAACACGCAAATATGCTAAGTCCAGTTTCAAAAATTTTTCAGAAGGAAGAACAATTTTTTAACTGTTTCTATTTAATATAATTTCTTTCTTCAAATACGCGAAGGAACTTTCATTTGTTCCGCTTAAATATCAATAATTGTTAATTATAATAATACGTTTTTATACAGACTTCACATGTTTTGCATTTTTGTGTGAACCTAGAATATTTGAATATCACTGCACAAAGGGGGAAACCAGCATAATGGTGTTTTCTTTTTTCTAGATGATATATTTATTTCTAAATCTTCTATCATTCCATAAAAATCTCAATTTTCATAAAATTCTATTTAGAAAATTGGCATATTTAGTTAATAATATTCTATTTAATGCACAAAAAAACAATATTTTATTTATTCATTATGGAAATATTTGCAATTTACTTCGACATCGGTAAAACAACGTTCGATTGTTCCGACATCGCTTTACTTCCGCTCTTTCTTGAATACATACATACACACATTTAGGGTTTTTTGCATTGTTTTTGTCAAAGTAATAAATTCGAAAACGCACATAAACTCCACCACTCTGTATGTCCGAAAGAGATTTTATGTCTCTTTTTTGTTATCTTTGCGCGTAACTACAACGCACACACTTACATTTCGTAATCTACCACTGAGACAAATCTCATCGTCGTATGAGCAGCCAATCGATATTTACAGATAATTTATTTTCTACTACCTGTGACACACACTGCCGACAAACAGCCGCCGAAACGGTTGTCCTCTCGCAGATAAAAGATACTTAATCTTTAATTCAAAAAACAAAGAAAAGTGGACTGGAAATTAAGGATAATTTGTTTTTAAAAACATGACATTCGAATTTCTAAATTTTTAAGGAAAAGATTTTACAAACTATTAAAATGTGTACTTGAGTTAATAATAAAACGTAACGTTAAAGTCAACATGACATAGTGTTATGGACATATTATCATAGAAGTAAGAAATTTCACTTTAAACGAATGAAAATTTCTTTGAAATCAAGTAAATTTTCTTAAATTTAAAGAAATTTGTTCTTCAAACAAAGACAGATTAAATATTTGATTTAAGGGCAAACTTGTTTTTAATTTCATGTGAAATTTTTTTTCAGTATAGACATTGACTTCAAAAATAAAATCAATCGCTATGGCTTTTCCAAAATATTCATTGGCTCAAAGGCGGAAGTTTACATTCAAAATGATTTAACACAATCAGAACAAGTAAAAGCGTTAAGTTCGGCTATACCGAATCTTATATACCCTCCACCATGGATTTTATTATTGGGATATTGAGCAAATCATGAATCGATCATTTTTGTTTAAGTAAATTATTTAAAAAAACGAACGCTGCAATTTTTAGACACATTTTAGGCCGCAAATTCTTTAGCCAAACTCTTCACCTGAAAAATGTGGTATTTATGGTTTGAAATAGCATTATTGAGAGCTACATCTACACGGGGACTACAACAAAATATAATTTTATTTCTTTACATTTTATTGAGATGAATTCTTGCTAAAATAGAACACAAACTACAAAATTTCAGCTAAATTTCTTAGAAAATGTGGCGTTTTTGGGAGCGACATCTATAGGTGGACTTTAACAAAATATGAACTAATTTAAAAAATTTTTACTGTGATGAATTCTTGTCTTAATTATGTAAATACAAACTGCAAAGATACAATTAAAATGCTTAGAAAATATGGTATTTATGGCTTAATTTTTACTCGAACACGGGTTGTTTCTTCATAATAGAGGTCATTAACCCACTTTCGAGACCAGAAATAAGAAAGAGGTCTTAGACCTGACCTTTAGCACAGGTTTTAATTATATTGTTGAGGATTGGAAAGTGTCCATGGAAGTCAGTTTCTCGGACCACAAGTACATAGAGTTTAATTTTAAGAACATCAATAAGAATAGTACTGTCTCCTTTAGGAATCCAAGAAGGGTAAAATGGGATAAATTTAGCAATTTCTTAAGGAAATCTTTCAATTTTTGTGGCTCGCTGGAAAGCACAATGGACTTAGATTGGTCAGTTAATACCTTGGGAGACCTAATGAAAACGGTTTTTAAGAAATCCTGCCCTATTAGTAGACAGAGGACCTCAAAAGATATAAAATAGTGGAATCAAAATATCAGTTTTCTAAGAAAGCAATCTAGGAAAGACTTTAACGCGGCGAAGAAAAGTAGTATTGATCAATTATGGGAGGTCTATAAATGCTGCCTCCGTACATAAAAGAAAGAACTCCGGAAAGCAGAAAGAGAGAATTTCTGTAACCTTATTGAGGTACTATCCAATATTAGGGACACATCTAGAATTAGGAAATTAATGGCAAAGGAACCGCACTTTGGACTAAATCCCCTAACGACACACTGTCACATCTGATGAGAGCACACTTTCCAGGGTGCGATTCAGAGCAGCATACAAACAGCTACCAGCCTAACCAGGACTTGTCTAATACACGGATTGTTGATGGTCTTGTTACCCATCACAGCGTAAAATGGGCAATACACACTTTTAGACCTTTTAAATCTCCAGGATTCGATGGGATTTATCCCATAATGCTTCAAGAATCATTTGAGGTTATATCTGATTTCTCGTACATTTATTTAGGGCTTGTCTGAGATTAACATACGTCCCTCTATCATGGAGGAAGGTAAAGGTGGTTTTCATACCAAAAGTAGGCAGGTTAAACCACAGCTTCGCCAAAGGTCTATTAGTCTTTCCTCTTTCTTTGTCAAGACGTTAGAGAGAATTTTAGATGAGCATATCAGAAGCAAGCTTGACATAGGCTTCTTCTCTAGGAGCCAACATTCTTACCTGAAAGGTAGGTCGGTAGACTCAGCTTCCGGGTATAAATAAACCACAGTTACCAATTTTCAGTCCGATCAATTGAAGTTTGTGGTCTCTATGAAAGAAGTCAAATCGGATAGATTCTATATATGGGGACTAAATCAAAATATGGACCGATATTGCCCATTTTCAATCCCATGTTACCTGCAGCTATTAAATCTATACAAAATGTCAGCCACCTAGCTCAAGTATTATACATTGTAGCGTGATTACAACAGACGGACATGGATAAATCGTCTTATAATTTCAAGACGATTAAGAATATATATACTTTATTGGGTCTCGGATCAATATTTAGAGGTGTTACAAACGGAGTGACAAAATGAATATACCCCCATCCTATGGCGGAGGGTATAAAAACAATTCAGTAGAGGCCAAAAACAGTTTCTGTTAATATTATTGATATAATAAAATATGTCAAAAAAATACGAAAATATATTTTTAAAAATATTTCCTTGCAGTGACATATTTCCGTTAATATTAATTCTTTGGAAATTAATATTTACGGAAACGTTCTTTGGCTTCTACTGATTTTTTTTTAAATTTTGACTTCTTTCCGTTTTGTGGAACTGGTGCGATATGTAAATATTTCTTACTCATAAATTAAGACTTGTTCACATTAACATTTTTGTATCGTTTCGAAATTATTTAATATGACATATCGTTAGCAAAACACGCAAATATGCTAAGTCCAGCTTCAAAAAGTTTTCAGAAGGAAGAACAATTTTTTAACTGTTTCTATTTAATATAATTTCTTTCTTCAAATACGTGAAGGAACTTTCATTTGTTCCGCTTAAATATCAATAATTGTTAATTATAATAATACGTTTTTATACAGACTTCACATGTTTTGCATTTTTGTGTGAACCTAGAATATTTGAATATCACTGCACAAAGGGGGAAAACAGCATAATGGTGTTTTCTTTTTTCTAGATGATATATTTATTTCTAAATCTTCTATCATTCCATAAAAATCTCAATTTTCATAAAATTCTATTTAGAAAATTGGCATATTTAGTTAATAATATTCTATTTAATGCACAAAAAAAACAATATTTTATTTATTCATTATGGAAATATTTGCAATTTACTTCGACATCGGTAAAACAACGTTCGATTGTTCCGACATCGCTTTACTTCCGCTCTTTCTTGAATACATACATACACACATTTAGGGTTTTTTGCATTGTTTTTGTCAAAGTAATAAATTCGAAAACGCACATAAACTCCACCACTCTGTATGTCCGAAAGAGATTTTATGTCTCTTTTTTGTTATCTTTGCGCGTAACTACAACGCACACACTTACATTTCGTAATCTACCACTGAGACAAATCTCATCGTCGTATGAGCAGCCAATCGATATTTACAGATAATTTATTTTCTACTACCTGTGACACACACAGCCGCCGAAACGGTTGTCCTCTCGCAGATAAAAGATACTTAATCTTTAATTCAAAAAACAAAGAAAAGTGGACTGGAAATTAAGGATAATTTGTTTTTAAAAACATGACATTCGAATTTCTAAATTTTTAAGGAAAAGATTTTACAAACTATTAAAATGTGTACTTGAGTTAATAATAAAACGTAACGTTAAAGTCAACATGACATAGTGTTATGGACATATTATCATAGAAGTAAGAAATTTCACTTTAAACGAATGAAAATTTCTTTGAAATCAAGTAAATTTTCTTAAATTTAAAGAAATTTGTTCTTCAAACAAAGACAGATTAAATATTTGATTTAAGGGCAAACTTGTTTTTAATTTCATGTGAAATTTTTTTTCAGTATAGACATTGACTTCAAAAATAAAATCAATCGCTATGGCTTTTCCAAAATATTCATTGGCTCAAAGGCGGAAGTTTACATTCAAAATGATTTAACACAATCAGAACAAGTAAAAGCGTTAAGTTCGGCTATACCGAATCTTATATACCCTCCACCATGGATTTTATTATTGGGATATTGAGCAAATCATGAATCGATCATTTTTGTTTAAGTAAATTATTTAAAAAAACGAACGCTGCAATTTTTAGACACATTTTAGGCCGCAAATTCTTTAGCCAAACTCTTCACCTGAAAAATGTGGTATTTATGGTTTGAAATAGCATTATTGAGAGCTACATCTACACGGGGACTACAACAAAATATAATTTTATTTCTTTACATTTTATTGAGATGAATTCTTGCTAAAATAGAACACAAACTACAAAATTTCAGCTAAATTTCTTAGAAAATGTGGCGTTTTTGGGAGCGACATCTATAGGTGGACTTTAACAAAATATGAACTAATTTAAAAAATTTTTACTGTGATGAATTCTTGTCTTAATTATGTAAATACAAACTGCAAAGATACAATTAAAATGCTTAGAAAATATGGTATTTATGGCTTAATTTTTACTCGAACACGGGTTGTTTCTTCATAATAGAGGTCATTAACCCACTTTCGAGACCAGAAATAAGAAAGAGGTCTTAGACCTGACCTTTAGCACAGGTTTTAATTATATTGTTGAGGATTGGAAAGTGTCCATGGAAGTCAGTTTCTCGGACCACAAGTACATAGAGTTTAATTTTAAGAACATCAATAAGAATAGTACTGTCTCCTTTAGGAATCCAAGAAGGGTAAAATGGGATAAATTTAGCAATTTCTTAAGGAAATCTTTCAATTTTTGTGGCTCGCTGGAAAGCACAATGGACTTAGATTGGTCAGTTAATACCTTGGGAGACCTAATGAAAACGGTTTTTAAGAAATCCTGCCCTATTAGTAGACAGAGGACCTCAAAAGATATAAAATAGTGGAATCAAAATATCAGTTTTCTAAGAAAGCAATCTAGGAAAGACTTTAACGCGGCGAAGAAAAGTAGTATTGATCAATTATGGGAGGTCTATAAATGCTGCCTCCGTACATAAAAGAAAGAACTCCGGAAAGCAGAAAGAGAGAATTTCTGTAACCTTATTGAGGTACTATCCAATATTAGGGACACATCTAGAATTAGGAAATTAATGGCAAAGGAACCGCACTTTGGACTAAATCCCCTAACGACACACTGTCACATCTGATGAGAGCACACTTTCCAGGGTGCGATTCAGAGCAGCATACAAACAGCTACCAGCCTAACCAGGACTTGTCTAATACACGGATTGTTGATGGTCTTGTTACCCATCACAGCGTAAAATGGGCAATACACACTTTTAGACCTTTTAAATCTCCAGGATTCGATGGGATTTATCCCATAATGCTTCAAGAATCATTTGAGGTTATATCTGATTTCTCGTACATTTATTTAGGGCTTGTCTGAGATTAACATACGTCCCTCTATCATGGAGGAAGGTAAAGGTGGTTTTCATACCAAAAGTAGGCAGGTTAAACCACAGCTTCGCCAAAGGTCTATTAGTCTTTCCTCTTTCTTTGTCAAGACGTTAGAGAGAATTTTAGATGAGCATATCAGAAGCAAGCTTGACATAGGCTTCTTCTCTAGGAGCCAACATTCTTACCTGAAAGGTAGGTCGGTAGACTCAGCTCTACATAGCGTGGTACATTATATTGAAAGGACCCTGGAATTTAAGGAGTTCACTCTGGCAGCGTTCCTCGATGTAGAAGGTGCTTTTAACAATGTTCTTCCATCAGCCGTTGAAGTTGCACTGGAAGAAACAGGTACAGATGAATTTATTACCAAGTGGATCATGACTATGCTAAACTTTAGAGATATTACGACTTGTTTCGCGACAGCTTCAGTTGTAATGAGAGCGCCCAGAAGAACCCCTCAAAGAGGAGTTATTTCACCACTCTTGTGGATCCTAGTAGTTAATAAAATCCTTTTAAGATTGGAATTATCAGGAGTTAAGGTGTGCGCTTACGCTGATGATATTATAATACTTTCTAGAGGTAAATTCTTACCGTCAGTATCAAACATTCTGCAGAACTCCCTAACGGAAATATCCTCCTGGGCAACTGCTTACGGTTTAAACATTAACCCCACTAAGACCGAGTTGGTTCTGTTTGCAGGAAGGCAACAAATACCGGACTTTACATTACCGGTTTTACATGGTGCTGCTATCAAATTGTCTAATTCAGCAAAATTTTTGGGTGTTATCCTGTTTTGAAGGTTGAACTGGATAGAAAATAAAGAAGCTCGTATTAAGAAAGCTTTTGCGGCTTTATACTCATGCCAAAAATTCGTCGAGCCCAGATGGGGACTAAAACCTAAATTAGTTCACTGGCTCTATTATGCGATAGTAAGGCCTGTCCTGACCTATGGCTGTCATACATGGTAGCCCATAACAGAGTATGTTACACACGTTAAACCACTAAGTAAGGTAAATAAAGCCGCACTCAACCACCTGACGGGTGCGATGAGATCTACCGCCACAAGATCCCTTGAGATTATAATGGGTATTCAACCTATTGATTTATTTGTGAAAGAATCTGCGGAGCTTACATTAACTCGGCTAGCCCAGCAAAACCTTTTGTTAGGCACCAACTCAAAACTTACACGTATTGGGGACCTTACTTCAGTCATCGCCGATACAGATTACATTATTAGTCATGACGTCGTTGACAAAGGTTTTCGCATTAAAATTCGCACTCTGTCAGAAGGGAATGTTAGGTTTTATGAACTTAATGTCTTTACAGATGGTTCCAAAATGGAGGAGGGTACTGGATGTGGTATCTTCTGCAGCGACCTCGGCATGAAGGTCTCTCTACGCCTACGCAACGAATGTGGTATCTTTCAAGCAGAATTATTTGCGATTGCTAAAGCGGCTGAACTTATCTCGCTGATGCAAATATTTAGAAGCGATATTTGTTTATTCATCGATAGCCAGGCCGCTTTAAAGGCTCTACCGAGTACGAATATAAGGTCGAAGGTAGTCAGCCGCTGTCGCAGAGAGCTTAAGGTTCTCGAAGAACAGCATAATATAACTCTGTGCTGGGTACCGGGACACAAAGACATATTCGGTAATGAGGCTGCTGATAAACTAGCAAAATCAGGCGCAACTTCCTCGAGCAACATAGAGACTAATGTCTGCCCACCCCTTTCATTAATTTACTCTGATATTAAATCGAAACACAAAAACCTTTGGCAACAGAGATGTATATGAACAAACAAAAGCTCTCTGGGATGAACTGTCTTCACGAAATACTGATATACTGCTAGGATTTGATACGAAAGATTGTGGGCCTTCTTACAGGACACAATAGCCTAGGTAAGCATATGAATAGAATTGGCCTAAGAAATGACGACCTATGCCGTTGGTGTCAGGACCCTGGCGAAGTGGAATACACCTTTCATTTCCTTTGCCAATGTCCTTTTTTATCCCATAGAAGAAACAAGATACTGGGCTCTTTTTTCTTTCAGGAGCTGGAAGAGCCCACTCAGACTTCTACAATTCATCAAGGCATCCGATCGGAACTCAAGAATTAACTGATTTGGAAGAAGAAGAATGTATGAGGAATCACAATGGATCAATTATTGTCTCACTGGGCGCTTGGACTCACTCACCAGGCATCATCCTCAGTCAACCTAACCTCACCATAGGTTGACTATAACAAAATATGAAACGATTTGTAAAATTTTTGCTGTGATGAATTCTTGTCAAAATAGCATACAATAGAATTGCTTTAAAAATGTGGTATCTATGTCTCAAAACCGTATTTTGGAGCGACCGCTATAGGGGAGCTATATTAAAACTTTGACCGATATGGCCCATTTGAAATCCCAAACAACCTACATCTATAAGAAATATTTCTAATTTAATCAACCTAGCTCTATTGTTACGGACTGTAGGGTGATTACAACAGATGGACAGACCGATGTTGGTAAATCGTCTCAGAATTTTAAGACGATTACGAATACTCGTATATATACTTTATGGAGTCTCAGATCAATATTTAGAGGTGTAACAAACGGAATGACAAAATGAATATACCCCGCATCCTATAACGAAGGGTGTTGAACCATGTTCAACAAATTTTAGATATAAGGCAATGAAATAATGAATTGGAAAGACTGAACTGAAGTACATATTTGAAATTAACGATCCTTTCTATTTAAGTTTATTCTTTTAGTATTTACGTACTGATGGAAACCCTTAGTCTAATTGAGATTCAGCTAAAGAAGCTTTCACTCGATTAGACTAAGAGCATCCATCATGAAATTACATTCCAATGCAGCTTCGTCAAGTTCTCTTTTCGTTTGGTTCGTAGAGCTTCTGCATCGACAGAAAAACACACTTTCACTTTTCCAAGGGTATGGAAGCTCGCGCTCTACGGCCCTTTTGAACTACATTCAAATCTACATCTTTATACTTACTTACATTTCTGTGTCTTCTTATTTGTTTCTATTTTCATACGAGAATATGTGGATTACAATTTGTGAGGATTCATCGAACGATTATTAATATATACAGTCCACTTTTAGTCATCCCTCAGGTAGATTGTCCTACGAGCCTTCACGAGGAACTACGAGGATTAAGTGATAGAAGGAAGAACTAATTTCCATCCATCCAATCAATATATATACGTATACGTTCGAAGATGAACAACGAAAGAAGGTATGTTAACGTTTATTGTACAAGTGATGTGGTTTTGGATTAGTTAGCTTACTACGTTCAAAGATAAAGAATTGTTACAAAACTTTAGAAATCTCTAGGATTTGATAAAGAAGTATTCAAAGCAAGGTGCATGTTCGTAAGGGTCATAAGCTTTCATTGTTCTCGCAGAAGCTAGCACAACAAATCAGCGTTAAAGAGGTTCTTTTTTTATTAAAAAGAACGGCAAAAACTGTCGTTTGCGACAGTAAAAATATCTTAATTTGTATTTCAGAGGGTTGCTCAAATTTGTCGTTTGTTAACCGCAAATTTGCGCAAGACACACTTCAAACGTCTGTTCTGACCCTGTGCAAGAAAGCTTGTCCAAGAACGCAAAAGGGGTGTAATCTCTTTCAGATACATTGGTAAAAGTGTTAATCGCTTCACGAGCGTTCCGCATAATAAACGTTTACACCACACATCTTCATCGGTAAAAACTCTTTAATAAATAGTAGCAGTACGCACTAGCAACGCGTTGTCACTCGCATAAACTCTTTAAAAAAGAGTAGCAATACGTACTAGCAGTAATACGGAGAAATGCGTTCTCATTCGCATAAGCTCTGCTTCGAACAGTTGCTCTGAGCCTACCAGACCATAAACACTCGACTACTAGATGTTCCTTCGCTCTCTTAAGCAAATTTCTCGAGTTACGAACGATTAAATTTTTGACATTAGTAGTTAAGAGAAGAAAGAGCACAAATTTGTTTTTATTTTTTATACATATTTTTGGCATTTTGCCTCAAACATTTCACTTTACAACCACAATTGAAGCAAACACAATTGATTTTTAAAATAAAATAGCAAAAAACACATCTATAAATCGGCAAATTAAATCTCGAGAGCTAACAAGAGAGTGCCAAAATATCTCGAAGAGAGCAAAACAACTGTCAAAAATTTAATCGTTCGTAACTGTCACTTTTTAAAGAGTACGATGGACCATTTATTAGTTTGATTGTTTATGTACCAGACAATCCACATACAATACTCGTCACATCTCTTGCAAATTTAGACAGCGCATAAAAGACTCTGTAATAGTCATACGCTCAAGTTAGCCATAGACTCATATTTTCCCCGCCAATATTCTCGTGCTGCGCGCACAATAGTCAGCTCCAACAGCATCGTGTACTGCCATGACACTGAAATCTCTTTGTTGTTGTTGAGACTTCACGCCAGCGCAAACTCCCGCAGACGCAAAACTCGCGCTGCGTACGCAACAGCAGTTCGCTCAACCTCTGACCAATCTCGCGACGCTGCGATCGAAAATTAGTACAGTGGGTATACGCGCTCACAAACACCCGTACAAACTCTCTTAAAACATTGATATTGACGTTGTAGTCACCTTTGAAATGCCCGCACATATATATCATCTGCTCTTTCGTCTCATCATTGTGCGCTGCTGCAAAAGGTTTACTCCTTCAACGGCACGCATGTAGTGTGATTTCGTACGGACCAGTCATTTTCAATTCAATATGAAACGGTGAGGAGCGCCTGGAAATTCCGAAAAGAAGCAAACCAACCAAAATATTAGTGGTCAAGCGGAAAAGATAATAAACAATAGTGAAGAAAAATCATTATTAAAAGGGTTTGTGCCTTAAAAAAAATCCGTGCAATACACCAGATAAAAGTAAAGAGCAGTGTTGGAGACGTTTGCTGACAAAAGAGGGAAGAAACGTAAAGCCATAGAAAGTCCAAGGGCATACTCCGTAGTCAAATTACTGGACAGTGATTCAGCAAATTATCAATTGACCAAAATCGCCGGAGGGCCAAAGCTGGTCTATATTTCGAAAGTCAATCAAGCTCCAGGTGGCAACTGAGTACGGAGCTGCACCGACAACAAAGGGACAGATACCTTTCCTAACCCAACAACACACGAGGTATTGCGCAGAAGGTGCCCAAAAACTCGGAAGACACGGTCGAGGAGGCGGAAAAAGAAGACGAAAGCAGTAAGAAGTCGGTGTCATAAACAAAAGGAACGAGTGAGTACCGTTAGTAAAGATTTCTTCATACGTCTGTTGAAGTGTAGCGAAAAAAATATACTGAAAAGAATAAAGGTAAAGTTTAAAAAAACCAAGGTTTGTGTTTGCTAGAGTCTTTGCGTGTAAATGTTAATTTTGGATAGAAATAGAATGCGGAGGACAAGTAGCAAAAGAGACAAGGAGAAGATAAACTGGGTTTTAGATTTGTTGCAAATACTGTTACCAAAAGAAAATAAAATGTTACCCAAATAGAATTATTTGTTGCGGTTTCCTTCATGACAATCATTTATTCACTTCACGTTCCCACTACTACGACAAACGAAACGAATCGAGAATGAACCAAATAATATTGCTGCGAGAATAAGGAGGAAAACAAAGGTAAACAAAAGTCAACAAACTTAAACAGATGTTACCAAAGGCAATAAATTGCAAAGATGGCCCGTCACAGTTTATCATTACTTTTATAATCTAATTGCACAAAAGTGAGACGGACAGAATATCTTTGTTCTGTATTATGTGGCGTATTGTTTCAGTGAAAATCATATTTACTATTTAAAAAGCCAGGGCGAACCCACACCATTTTCATGAGAAGAAAACAAATTTATTGAACAAGAAAGCAAAACTGCAATTATACAATTAAACTTTTCGTTGATGCTATACAAATATTTTATTCCCAAAATATAATTATAAATTATTTACAACATATTATTTCCTTATGTGTGCGTTAATCAGAGTTGAAATTCCGGGGGAAAATCGTATTGATAAAGGTGATTCAAACATTTCTTGCGATTCAAAAATAAAATAAAAAAAAATTATAAGTCATAAGCTGACTAATATTCCTGCGGAAAAGAAAAAAAGTCTTGTTAACAAACAACTGTAAGAAACCTTATACACAGTTTACTACCGAATTAACCTGGTAACCTTTCATATCAGACAATTAAAAGTCACTGTTTCTGGATGGTTCGAATTGGCAAAAATATACCTATTTAGAAACAAATTTTTTGAACATATTGGTACAAATACATTTCAGGTGAAAATCAGTAAAATTTAGGTGGTGCCACATACGTAAAGCTGGCAAAACAAAATATAGTTGTGAATAATTCTCTCAAGCAATATATGTATGTGTCTAAATACAAACGAAATTGCTGTTTCAGAATATCTCCACATCTATTTTATTGGGGGAATATAGGCATAACGTTTCTGAATCAATCGAATTATTTTTATGAGCGAATCCAATGCAAGGAGTGTGAGTGCATTAACGTGTGCTGAACATTGTTTTTTATTTCTAAATACAACGAACATAAATGTGGTCGGTTCCCAAACGAATTTATTTAAAAGAAATTTGGAAATTATACGAATATTAAAAATGTCTAAGGATCAACTTGGAAGTACGGGGGCACACGTGTAACTTGGAGGAAAACTAACGTATCGGATACACGGTAAATTACAAACGCAGTTGACTTATTACACGTGAAAAGTCACGTTGTCTTGGAAAATAACTCAAAGTACAAAATTGTTTGCAGTTAACCTCTTAATCCGAGGTAATAATAAAAAAGTCTATAAATTCTTGGAAACAAATTATTCGATTCTATAGAGTGCCGCCAGAAGTTCTTGTTGGTATGCCAATTGCTTGTAATGGGATGTACAACATGCCAGCGGTACCAAACTCTAGCTTTTCAATATTCTGTTGTTGACCATCCTCGTTTAGCCATTTCGCGGCTCACCACCATAATAAAGAACCGAAATTTGGGGGAAAAACCTAAACGGAGGGACCGTGGGCGATTTGTAAACAATTTAGTGGTTATCACCGAGAAGAACAATAGAAAATTTCACATGACTATTCAAATACCTCCCTTCACTTAGAAGAAATATAATATTTTTATTTGGGAGATATTATCGTACCATAGGAGAAAAATACGAAACCAAAATTTAACAAATCTATAAAAAGAGTGTCAATAATCCATGCGTTTTATTGTCTGCAAAGTTTTGCGTCGGCTTTGACAGCGAGCCGAGTTAGATATCCAGCTACGAGGGAAAATTCAGGGATACTGTTGTTTATTACTAAACAATCTAGGACCAAGTTTAATTCTGCAATTACTATAAAGGAAATTGAGAAGTTTGAATTTGGGGCAATTTACGTGTCGGATAAAAGTGTTCTTGTGTTTTGCTTTTACAAGCATAACGACGGTTCACTTTTATTTCGGTACCGCTGTTTTAAGTTTGAAACCGGGATTAGTAATATTGAAGTTAAATTTCGTACATAAAAATTATTGAAAATAATTTTTTCATAGTACGTAAATTTACCAGTAACACTACCCGGGCATATTCTGTATTATTCCATTTGAGAAGATACAATAATTCAAGCTGAGTTCGAAAAAATTTAGTTTTTTTTTCGAACCAAGTAGCCACATTCTGTGCTTCTTTTGCCGCGATTCCAATTCAAGATCATACAGTTGCTAGTCTGGAGGTGGAGTTAGAGGATCTGGAACGTTGTTTGCGACAGTTACTCCAAGTCTATGAAACTGTAATGACCTCTGATGATCCAACTAATACAGCACAAGAACAAGAATCGACTCATTCCATGTTTGGCATACGCTGCAAATCTTACAAAGAACGCAAGGCATCAATTTTGGATCTCCTTCATATTGAGAAACAATAACTAGTGAAAGCTGAAGCAGTGGAGCAACCAAGGATTAGTGCCGTGGATGAGTGCGCTTATTCTTTGAAAGTTCCTTGCGATGATTAAATGGCCAAGCTTCAGAGATATGTTATCTGCATTTATGGTAATCATCCGAAGTTATCTCCAGCTCAGAAGCTGTTCCATCTTCGTGCAAAAACTAGGGGTGAAGCTAATCAGATTATAATGAGATTTGCACTAACTGACGCAAACTACCAATTGGCATGGGACGCTCTAAAGGAAAGGTATGAGAATAGGAGAATACCTATTAACCATCAGTTGAGGAAAATCTTCGAGCTCGATGGCATGCAAATCCAATATCTTTCCATCTTGTCACGCAAGAGGAAGATCATCCTGTGCCTTCTACTTCGTCTGGTCAAGTTCAGTCCTATTTCTCCGAATCAAAACACGGGACAATACTTCCAACTGCATTAGTCGACTTGGAACATAATTGACCAAGGCTCACAAGAGGCATTCATATCAGCTAGAATAGTTGCACAAGTAACAATCCCAACTAGGAAATCCTTCACGAGGATTTCCGGGTTGGGAGGTACCGTACATGAGAATGCGTCCAAGATGTGTGCTGTGACTTTAAGATCACGAAATCCGACTTCTATGTAAAGACAACCGCGATAGTCGTCTCGACCCTCAATCACCTGATGCCTTCGTCAGCTCCATCTATCTCGGAATGGGATGGACTGAGGAATTTAGATTTGGCCGACCCTCTGTTCTATAAACCAGCACAGATTGAAATATTGATAGGAAGTGATTTACTCCCATCGATTTTGAAATCTGGGGTTAAAAAGAATGTATGTGGCGGACTTTTGGCGCAAGGGTCTGAGTTCGGATGGTTCGTTAGTGGACCTGTAACTTGCCGAACTGTCACATCATTTGCAGCTTGGGTGAGCAGACCGGCTACCACTCTAAATGAGGAAGTACGAAAATTCTGGGAACTCGAGGAAATCTCTGACACACCTGAGATGTCCGAAGCTGACATCAAATGTGAAAACTTGTTCAAAGAAACCACAGTTCGACGAGAGGATGGAAGATATGTCGTTCGATTGCCGTTCAAGAGTGAATTTCCGAATGAGATTTCCTTGGGTTCATCCAGACGCACCGCCCTAGGTCAGTTTTTTAGGATGGAAAAGTCACTAAAAAGCGCTCCTGATCTACCGGATGAATACTCAAAAGTCTTGAGTGAGTACATTAAGCTCGGTCACATGTCAACAACTCAGTCGACCGAAATACAGGACAATACTACTTACTCTTCGTTCTACTTGCCACATCATGCAGTAGTATACCCGGAAAGTACATCGGCGAAAGTGCGGGTTGTTTTCGATGCATCTAAGAAAACCACAAGTGGATTTTCCCTCAACGATATGCTCCATACGGGGCCCACACTCCAGAACGACTTAACCAACGTCATTCTACGATGGCGATTGTTTATGTTCGTATTTAATGGAGATATTCAAAAAATGTACAGACAAATACTTGTTGATGAACGGGACCTCCAATACCAACGGGTTGTATTTCGAAAATCGCACTCAGATCCCGTACAAGATTTTGAACTTAAAACCGTCACATTCGGGGTTAATTGTGTTCCGTACCTTGCGATCAGGACGTTATTGCAATTAAGTGAAGACGGGCAATCCAGTCATCCAGCTGCCGCAGCTATGCTACGAAAACAGATCTATGTGGATGACATACTTTCGGGAGCTCATACCATTGAGGAAGCCAAAGGAAATTTGCAGGAATTAATAAACCTGTTAGCGTCAGCAGGATTTCCGTTAAAAAAATTACAGCAAATCGGCCTGAGATCATTCAAGATGTCGCCAGTGAAGATCTTCTGGATGAAAATTTCTTTAAGTTCGAAGATACTAGTGATACTAAATTGCTGGGAATTCGTTGGAATACGATGTCCGATTCCTTCTATTATAATGTCTCCGACATTAGAGTCCCTGACGAACATACTACAAAACGAATAATTTTGTCCATTGTGGCAAAATTATTCGATCGTGCCGGGTGGCAGGTACCTATCATAATCACGGCAAAAATGCTACTACAGCAACTTTGGATTGACGGAACAGACTGGACGAAAACGTGGAACCACATTCCTTGGAAAAGTGGAAAATGTTTCAAAAAGCTTTGCCGATATTTATTCCATTAAAATACTACGATGGACTTTATACTCTCCGAGCAAAGAAGTTCAAAATCACGGTTTCAGCGATGCTTCTGAAAAATCATATCGTGCATGCATCTACATAAGAACGTCCCAGTCAAAAAACGAGGTTACTTCCCAATTATTGGTTGCAAAAGTAAGGTAGCCCCGTTGAAAACACTTAGTCTGCCCAGAGTAGAACTGTGTGGGGCTGTGCTCTTAGCTCGACTCACGAAGAGTACATGTCAAAATATGGATATGGAAAAACCGTATATATATTTGTGAACCGACTCTACTATTGCTTTGGCCTGGCTTTCTAAACCTACATACATGTGGAAAACGTACGTAGCAAACAGGGTTGCGACAATTCTTGATCACGTCGGGAATTCAACCTGGATGCACGTACCGACCTCAGAGAATCCGGCCGATTTAGAAACTCGAGGATGCACCCCTTCAGACTTAAAAGACAGTGATTTATGGTGGCACGGGCCAAACTGGCTTGCCAAGGCTTCTGGCCCCTGCAACCCGCGGTGCAAGAACCCTCATTAGAGAAGAAAGCCAACTTTTTCCAGACTCTCACGGAGTCTGAGGACTCGGTTCGCTCAAAGGTGTCAACGGAAAGTGAGTCCACAATCTCCACAGGATTCGATAAAAGCCGAGGAAATGAAATTCGTGAAGCATCGTTTGATAAAACTCGCACAATTGATGTACTTCCCTCAAGAGTGTAATTCATTAGAAGCTCGATCTCCCGTAAGTTCTAGAAGTCGGCTTCTAACTCTAAATCCCTTCTGTGACGAAACTGGACTTTTACGAGTCAACGGCCGGTTGTCTGATTCAAATCTCAGCTACAACGAACGGCATCCGATCATACTGCCAGAGAAGTCCAGATTGTGCAAACTACTAATCGAATTCTCACATAAGATTTTGTTGAATGCGGAACGTCAGAGTATGTTGCGATTTATTCGATAAGAATTTTTTGTGACCCGACTAAAGAATGCCGTAAAACATTGCATAAGGAATTGTAAGATATGTACAATATACAAGCATCGGATAAGGAACCAAATCATGGCAGCGCTTCCTCCAGAAAGATGTACATTTTCCCTTCCATTCACCAATACTGGTGATTTCCCAGGACCTTTCGAGTTAAAAGCGTCAAAATTACGAAATGCGAAATTACAAAAAGGATATGCTATAGTCTTCGTGTGTTTATCTACCCGTGCTATACACTTGGAAGCATGTTCGGCGCTATCTTCCGAAGCATTTTTGGATACTTTTGACCGGTTCGTAGGTAGAAGAGGTCTTCCGGCCAAAATGTTTTCTGACAATGCCACAAATTTCGTGGGTGCTAGTCGGGCATTAGCCAAGGAATATACAAATTTTCTTAGGTCAGCGGAAAAATCTTTGGTTGACAAGTACAACGTACACGGGTTCATTTGGCACTTTATTCCCCGCAGGCACCACACATGGGTGGATTATGGGAAGCGGGAGTAAAAAGTATGAAATCCCACTTAAAGAAGGTTGAAAATAACTTTAAATTCACATATGAAGAATTTTCTACGCTTTTGGTGAGAATTGAGAGTGTCCTCAATTCAAGACCCATGTCTCGCATATCTGAAACTCCTACAGAGTTGGTGGCATTAACACCAGGGCATTTGCTGAGAGGTTCTCCACTTCTTGCGCCACAAGAGGAATACTCTGATAACCTCTCTATTATCAATCGATAGCAAAGGTTAAAGCTGTTGCAGATCCAATCTTTCGAAACGTTGGAAAGTTGAATACATCTCCGAACTACAGATGAGGTACAAGTAGAAAACCACTCAGCAAAACCTACAAGATAATGATTTAGTAGTTGTCACAGACGACAACTTACCACCCACAGAGTGGAGATTAGGTAGGATAGTACAGGTCTTTGCAGGCAGTGATTCACGAGTTCGACTGGCGGAAATACGCACACAGAATGGGGTGACCACTCGTCCCTTAGTCAAGTTATGTATATTACCAACATCATAAGAGCCAACAAAACCAATACCATCTAATCCAAACCACTTTACTTTAAAAATATAACATAACATCCAAGATTTTCTATAGCTCCCCAAAATGCCGCGTCTGCCAAAACAGGCACCATCTCCGACTTTGTGCGGAATTTTTAAGAATGACTGTGTTGTAGCGTCGCGAGCTTGTGCCTGGGACACACCAGCGAGTGGTGTCGCTCACGAAACAAGTGTGAAGTGTGTAATAGAAACCATCACACAAAGCTGCACATAGATGAACAGCGGCAAAGAATAAACCGCCAAATGGAACGAAATAGGAGGACCCGCAGTCGGTCCGTCACCCCCATTAGACCACGAAGTCCACCAGCATCACCAAGCCCCAGCAGATCCGTTCATCGCAGTCGACCTGTGAGCCGCCGAGATCCGTCACCTTGTACCAGCCAATCCAACGAGGGAGGTTAGGTTAGGGTGGCAGCCGTATTTTTTTACAAGCTCACATAGACCAGTTTAGGTCCCTAGTGTTACCACGGGCTGAAATGCCCCTCATCGAAACCAACCTGTTTGATATATAAATTTATCGATAGTACGAATATCAGTACTGGAAAGATCTGTTAGGCTGCCTAAAAAGGCCGACCCTAGCGTGTCCAGTCGTCGTGTACTCAAAGCGGAACAGTCGCAAAGCAAGTGCTCAATGCTCTCCACTTCTTCCTCATCTCCACAGCTTCGGCAGAAGTCATTGGAGTCAATACCCAATCTTTTGGCGTGTTCGCCGATCAAGCAGTGTCCCGTCAGAACCTGTACTAACGTAGACAATCGTTTCCTCTCTAGTGCGAGGAGATATTTTGACCTTCTCAGGTCATACCTTGGCCAGATTTGTCTAGCTACCCTGCATGTGCCGATTTCTGTCCATCTTTCGTTGGACTGCCTGATTGCCTCTTGCCTAAGCCAAAGCTTGCACGTGGATAGTGGCGCACCAATATATGCAAATTCTTCGAGAATTTGTAATGTCGTCCCGTTCCTAGCAAGTTCATCGGCTTTGCAGTTCCCCGGGATATCCCTATGCCCAGGCACCCATATGAGGTGTATATTAAACTGCTCAGCCATCCCGTTAAGAGATCTGCGGCAGTCAATGGCTGTTTGTGAATTTAGGGATGTTGCCTCCAGAGAATTGATGGCAGCCTGGCTGTCCGAGTAAATGACAACGCCAGTGTTGGTTACTATGTTGCGACTCAGCCACTTGGCGACTTCCCATATTGCCATTATTTCGGCTTGATAGACACTGCAGGTATCTGGTAGTCTGTGAGCTATATCCAGACTAAGTTCTTCACAGTGTACTCCGAAGCCAACCTTTTCATCAAGCTTCGAACCATCCGTGTAAAAGTGGAGATGGTTTCTATTACCTGGTATTCTGCCGACCCATTCATAGTGATGTAATTTCTCTCGAAGGTGTACACAGTTGGTATATAGTCCACTCGGTCGGTTACCATAGCACTACACTTTGATATCCTCATGTGACCATAGTTCTTGTACCTCCACATTGATAGGCAGTTTAATCTTATTGCCGCTTTGGTTGCAACTTCTCTCGCCACAATATTAATCGGCAATATATGGAGTAGGGCTTGTAGAGACTCGGTCGCTGTAGTCCTTAAGGCTTTGCTTATGCTCAGGCAGGCAGTTCTCTGAACCTTTGTTAGTAGGTTGGTGATGGTTAGTTTGTCAGTTGCCGTCCACCATACCACAATACCGTATAACAGTATTGGACGAACTACTGCTATATATATCCAGTGGATGATTTTAGGAGAGAGTCCCCACCGCGACCCTACAACCTTTTTGCAGGAATATAAGGCGACGTTGGCCTTCCTTACACGTTCCAATACGTTAAGTCTAAATAACATTTTCCTATCTAGAATTATTCCTAAAAATTTTGCACTTTCAGAAAAGACTAGATCTGTTCCATTTATCCGAGGTGGAGGGTCCACATGTGGGACATTATTCATCCTAGTAAAGAGAACCAATTCTGTCTTGTTGGGGTTAACGCCCAAACCGCTGCTTCTGGCCCATCTAGCCAACTTGTTCAGAGCCACCTGTAGGATGTCTCTGAGGACGTTTACGAATTTGCCACTCACTGCGATTGCCACGTCGTCCGCATATGCCACGACCTTGCACCGCTAGGTTCCAAATTAGTGGAGACAGTACTCCTCCTTGCGGGGTCCCTCTGTTTACAAACCTTTTTAGAGTTGTGGACCCTAGACATGCTGTCATGCGTCTTCTGGTGAGCAGACTTTGAATTAGTCTAATCAAACTAGTGTTAACTTTTAGATGTGAGAGTGCCGCAATTACCGCATCTGAGTGAATGTTGTTAAAAGCCCCTTCTATGTTAAGAAATGCCACCATGGTGAATTCCTTGAAATGCAGGGACGATTCGATAGTGCTCACAAGTTTGTGCAGGGCTGATTCTGTAGACTTGCCCTTATTGTTGGTATGTTGGTTCCCCGACAGGAGTTTTGTATCCAGGTTTTCCCTAATGAAATGATCTAAAAGTCTTTCCAGACCTTTCAATAGGAAGGAGGATAGGCTAATTGGTCTGAAGTCTTTTGGCCTAGTGTGTGATATCTTTCCCGCTTTAGGTATGAATACCACTTTGGTATCCCTCCATCGATTCGGGACGTATGAAAGCCTGATACAGCCTACATAAATTTTCTCCAGGGGATAATGTACTTTAACATTTTCTGCATTTCTGCTGGAGTGATGCCATCTGGTCCAGGTGACTTGAAGGGCTCAAAGCTATTAATAGCCCAGCTTATTCTGGATCTCTCAGTCAAGAAGCTAGCGACGCTCGCAGTCCACTCGCACTCTTGTTGGTCTTGCTGATCCTCGGGTTCTGTTACAGAGTTCCCAGGGAAATGTGTGTCGAGCAGTACATTGAACGACTGCTCGCTGTTTTTGGTCCAGTTATTTGCCTCATCCTGTAAATATCCCACTGTACAGGGTAGCAGATAATATCTTCCTCAGCCTAGCGGCGTCGGAGACCTTTTCCACTTCACCACAGAAGGTATACCAAGAGCGCCTTTGCGCCTTTCTAAGCTCATTCTTATAGATCTTGAGTTGCTCTTTATAGGCATCCCAATCATTAGCGACCCCAGTAGATTTAGCCTTATTGAATAGCTTGTTGCAGGTCTTTTTCATAGCCGTTAGCTCAGAAGTCCACCATTGGGGTTTAGTTTTACCCTTGTACCTTGTTTTTGGACAGGCTTCTTCAAGGGATCTATTGAATGATATGGTGATATGATCGACCAGATTATCCAGACCGGCTATGTCATTCGGTTCGTACAGAAGTTTAGAGTTGAGGACTTTCTTGAAATTCTTCTCATACAGGTGCCACTTTGTCTTCCTTACATTTCTGTGGACGGCAGGTTTAGGCGCTTTTTCCGCGAGTTTGAACTCAATATAATGGTGATCTGAGAATGAGTGGTCGTCCAGTACATTCCACCCAATACTTTTGTCTGACAGCCGGTCAGTAGCAAACGTTACGTCGAGTACCTCTTGTCTGTCTTCATTTGTAAAGGTCGGTTTATTACCTATGTTACAAATACTAAGGTTGGTAGTTAGAATAAAGGCAAGAAGCGAATCACCCCTATTGTTTATATCCGTACTACCCCAGATAGTATGATGAGAGTTCGTGTCTGCGCCAATAATCAGCTCGAGCTCGTCAGACGTTGCTTCTTCTACTACTTCCCTGAATAGAGCAGACCACCCAATATATGCGATTACCGATCTCCAGGCTAGCAGCTGTTTGGTCTTTACCACTTAAAATAGTCAGGAGAAAGATACTTAGATCTTTCCTGGCCAAAATGCAGGTTCTTGGAGTGCCTTCACAGTTGGCCACAAACAGTTTAAAGTTGGGTGTCCTAATACCGCACACCCTTCCTCCCACTACGTCGGGCTCCTGTATCAGGACGATGTCTACTGCGCCTGTGGACAGGCGCAGCAATAGAGCCGCTAAGGCTGCTTTAGCGTGATGGAGGTTAATCTGTAGAATTCTTACCATCATTGGTAATTGACAGATTAACATCCACCCCGACAAGGGTGTTATTGAACTCTTCTTCCGTATCGTCGAGAAGCATGTCCCTGCCAGATGCGTCAAAGAGTCCGGAGACTCCCCTCAGCCTCTCTGTGTCCGAAGTAGAGCTTTTGTCCTCAGAGAAGGACGTTACAGATATTCTGTTAGAGTTGGAGTCACCAGAAATAATAGGCGTGGGTACCTCCGCACTTCCAGAAAGTGCCACGGTGGACGACTCACCTTCTGCAGTGGGAGCTATATCCTGTTTGTATATCTTCAAGACTACAGTCTCGAAGCCATATTGTAGGGTTGCACTCGCACTTTGTATATGGGAGGTGGATTCAGCGTTTAGGATAAGATTGACCTGCCGCTTTTTACCATCCGCCTCACCCACCTTGCTGATTCTCCAATTATGGGCCGGCAGACCAGGATTGGAATCTTTTATTATTTCTAAGATGTCAGCCGAGTTGGAGGGCTCTTCTGTAACCCAGGTGATGGCTCTAGGGTGACTAGGGATGTTGTTTTTTTTCGACAACATCCAACTGGGCACCCGGCCACACCTCACCCGCTCGACTCAGAGCAGCATTATACAGGTCTACTGATCTGGCATCACCGAAATATAAGAGCTTTACTCTCCCCTGATGCCATCGTTGCAGATTGGTGGTTTGCCCAGCATTTCTCTACGGACATCGAGGTAATGAGCCATAATGGCTGATTGTACATGACTCCATTTGTCCTTGAGGATGGATCCATCCTCACTACTTCTGTCTATAACAGCCATCACTAGACTCTCCTTCGCCACTTCATTGAGGGCTTGGTGAGTGTCCCGTTGATGGTGACATTAGGGCCTCTTGCCTTTTTCGAAGGCAGGGGTTCATCAGGTGATCTGATTCGTTTTACTTTATTAGCCGTTAACACAGCTGAATTTGTGGCTCTTTCAGCCCACTCATTGGCCTTAGAAGCATCTATGACGCCTTTAGCCCAGGTAAGTGACTCTTTTTGTTTTTCGGTAAGAGTCGAAACCTCAACAGCCTCCAACTTCGTCAAAACTCTGAGCGCTACACGATGCTCATTGTGCTTCCGTTTTGACGGTCGGACATGACGTTTTCCCCTCACCGCACCACCTGTTGTGAGTACTTGGGGGAGATTTTCACCATTTTTGGTGTGGTCGGCTTTGGCCAAGACCAACGGACGGACAGTCGGACGATTGGGGAACCGCGCTCCATCCCAACACGAAGGCATCCCCGTCAAGAGAATTTATTTTTATTTTGTCTGTATTAGACCGTAATAGGTACTACGGTGTAGGCCTTATGGACTTTGTTCACGTACGCAGCATTGTCTCAACTTCCCGAGCCTGATCAATACCGGTCGCGTATTGACATCACTGGAATCTCCTCTACACCCCTCTTCGGAGACTTTATTCGCTTAGTTCGGATGTGTATGAGTGCGGATTGCCAATGGGCGGTGGTTGTTGTTTGGCTGCTTTGCTCATCTTCGGTTCTTTCTCTCCCTCTCTCTATCCGCAAAATCTATGGTAGTCGAACACTTGTAACGAGCCTCTGCGTTCACCACTTGTCGTTTTGCTCTACGCTCGCGCACACAGGCCTTGTCGCCAACCTCATACACGGTAATAAATACTTGTTTATTTGAAAATACACCAAATAAAGATCCCGCCACTATTTATATTTAAAACTAAAAATCGTTTGTTTTTATTTATTTATTTCTTTACCACACGCACCCCCCTTTTTGCACCCCTACACCAGCATTTTGGTCGTATCGAGCCGGATCGAAATCAGCATCGTAATAATCGTGTGATATTTTTTTCGTTTGAAGGATTCATCATCTCATCGCATCGTCATCGCATCGGTTCTTCAACAACCCTCACACCACTCATCAAAACATCATCATCTTATTCATCATCATCAATCACAGGTACGTAAATTTAGTTAAGAGTGAGCAACGAGTTTTCGTCATTGTTTTCCAAACAAAAATAAAAAGTGAAAAAAAGAGGAAAATTGCTTTGTTTGTTTGCTTATGCTATCGGTCGTTTGCTAATCACCCTATCGCGCGTGTCGTATTAAATACAGTCCACTATCGTTCGCATTTAACCCCCGTCGTTCACTATACGATCTGTTCGTGGTAAATTATAAAAAAAAATTATTAATTTTCGTTTTAAATCAATCGGTCGTTTGTGTATTTAATTGCAAGTGTTAAACTATTCACACAGTGCATATACATATACCGTCCATTTACTCTGTGGTGTTCTTTTGGTTATTTCGTTTTTTCTTCCCTCCTTACGTTCCTTTGCCACTGTTCTCGCGAGTACAACAACAAGATCGTCGCCGTCGCGGTTTCCAAAAATCAAATCGCAAATTGAGCATCGTTCGTGGGTCATTAACTACATAGTACCCACCATTCCTTTCCGTTTATTTACCCGTGCCAATACATACACGTACATCATCCCATACCACCATCAATCGGTTGACGTTCATTTTCGCACATTCATTCGCTGCTTCTTTTAATGCTTTGTTGTGCTTATTATTGAACAGCTGACGTGATTCCTACCGTGTGGTTCTGATTGTGAATATCCTTAAACAGCTGACTAATATTGTGATTGTCATTGTGAATAGTTTGGATCTGCTGACTGTGGTACTGTGGCTCACGGGTAAAAATCGCGAAAAACCAAAAATATTATTTTTGAAGTTTTTTAATTTCGGTGATAATTGTTGTTTGTTGTACTACTAATTAGTACATTATTCAATACTATTTGACTCCGTGCACCCTACAGCCCGTTTTGCTGACACATACACGTAAACGAACATTGTATATATTTTTTTTGATTGGGAAAAAGGTATTTGAAATTTTGTTTGTTATTTAAACGTGTTTTTTGCATTTTTATTTTTCGAAGTCGCGATTCGGCAGTAGTGCACCCTACTATCGGCACACTCGTTATACATCAGTTTTGAAAAAAAAAATATTTTTTTTGATTTTACCGTTTTCGGTCTTAAGAATTGTGTATATTTGGACACGAAAGTGCTACATTCGGTAGATTTTCGTACGCATCAACCGAGAACACCGCGAGAATTTTTTTGATTATTTGAATATATTGATATTTATTTTTATTTCTTGATTTGTTGTGCGCAAATTTAATTTGTTTTTCTTGCTATTTGGCGCACTTGGCCACACATTTAATTCGTTTTCAGCTTTCCGGTGATAGATTTTTTGAAAGATCTCATACAATTTGGGTTTTGGGTTTCCCCGATAGATTTGATTTCGCGTGTTTGTCTGAAATTGGGTCCATATTTCTTGGCAATCTTATCGTTTCATATCAATTGAATTTTGGTTGCTTTGTTTGCTTTCCATTGAGTGATTCGCGATTTTTTTGCGCTTGTGATCGAAAAGCCTTACTTTTTTCAAAATGCTTACTCCCCTTGATTTTTTCGTCAGCTCTTCGGAGGCTGTACTGAAATTTGACTCTTCGTTCCGTGGTCTGAATGAAGAGGACCACGATGTTCATGAGCTTGAGATTTATAGTACTGATTTAAATAGCATGTGGGCTACAACGAGAGAAATGTTTCAGAAATGTCTGGACTATTTGCAATCTTCTCCAGACGCGGGGAAGGATGATATGGACTTGGCGAACACCAAGTACGACGTGTCTCATCAGACATATATACAGTGTCTCGCCGCTATAAAACGAAAGTTGTCCATGATCAAGCGCTCTCGTAGAACCTCGCTCAGTTCTACAATGAGTGGTTCAGTAGTTTCATTGGCACCACAACCTTTGCGGGACACGCGCAATACAGACCCGTTGAACAATGTGAGTACCTCGACCCACGCCTCTCGTCATATGGGTACACCAGTCGAATCGTCGAACAATTTAGATATTGGAAATCGTGCTAGGCATGCGGGCATAATTCAGCCAATTAACGTCATGCATAATATTTCGATACCGCCTTGTGATACTGACGTTTTTGAGGGCGATTTTCATTCATGGCCCACGTTTCGAGATTTGTTTACGGCGGTTTATGTGAATAACTCTCGGCTTAGCGATATCGAACGTCTTTGTCATTTGCGTCGGAAAACGAGTGGGGAGGCCAGAGAAATTGTTGAGAAATTTCCCCTCACCCATCGAAGCTTCGATTTAGCTTGGAAGCTTTGAGGGACACGTATGACAATAAGCGTATCCTTGTGAATAATCACCTCAAGCTTTTATTCGATCTTCCGATTTTAGAAAATGAGACCAGTTCGGGTTTGAAGACTCTACAGCGCGGTATCAATGGCTGTTTATCGGCAATGGCCGTATACGACATTGTCACGGTCCACTGGGACCCTATATTAGTATTCATATGCATTCAGAGGTTGCCCAAGCTGACGCTCACGCTATGGGAGCAAAGCATCCGGGATAAATCGTCATTATCCCCCTGGCAGGCTTTAGATTCTTTTTTGGCAGAAAGAATACAAACTCTGGCATGTCTTCGCGACATCAAAGGAATCGAAACCCCCAAAGGTACGAATTCTCGAAAAGTTAGGGCGCATTTCACAAATACAGCATCTTCGGGAAATTCCCTACCTCCTTCCAAAAGTCGTTGTAGTCTTTGTTCAAAAGAATCTCACCCCATAATGTCGTGCCCCCGTTTTAAAAAATTTAATTTTGATCAGAGATTTTCGGAGGTGAAAAGGCAGGGTCGTTGTCTGAATTGCCTCTCGTTAGGACACGCCTTTAAGGACTGCCCTAGTGAACGAAATTGTAATGTGTGCAATGGAAGACACCACACCCTCTTACACCGTCCTGATCGTCCAGCCCGTGTAACGGCACCTCCACCTAGGTCTTCCCCCCATCCGCTCCTGCAGCTACCGGTCCCCCTTCTAATAATAGTGTTGATGTTCTAACCCTACAGTGATGAATCGTCAGGTGTTTCACATGTCGCAGAATAGTAAAGTGCTTCTTGGAACCGCTATGGTGAATATCATTCACCACGGAGTGTCATACCCGGTACGGGTTTTAATAGACCCGGCCTCCGAGGCATCGTTTATTACGGAAGCTTTACAGAATCGACTCGGATTGTACGCCCGATCTGTACTTGCTAGGGTCTCGGGGGTAAATGGTTCAGTTTCTGCCACTTCGCGTAGGAATTGTTCGGTGAGCATCGGTCCACTCATTGATTCTTCGATCGTATTAGAAACGATCGCTTTTGTCCTACCCCAATTTTCCGGAAACCTTCCATCCTTCTCGGTTAACCCTGACCTGGTGCATCGTTTACCCAACCTTCGTTTGGCTGACGCCCATCTATTCGATTGTCGACCCGTTGATTTGTTGATTGGTGCGGATTTGAACCCCCGAATTTTGTTACCCGGGACCCACCAACATATTTTAGGCTCCCTTCTGGCGCAAAATTCAATTTTCGGTTGGATCATTACCGGTCCCATCCCGTCGTCACCCGTTCAGGTCTTCACGACCACTTTGGAATTCGCTGAAGAAGACCACCTCAACAAAACTTTACTTCGATTTTGGGAAATGGAAGAGACCCCTAAACGGAAACTTCTGTCGCCGTCGGACAAGTTTTGTGAAGATAATTATACTTCCACCACTGTGAGAAATTCTGAGGGTCGTTACGTGGTTACACTTCCCATTCGCTCCGAATTTTCTCATCCCTTGCTACTTGGTGAATCGCGTCACAATGTACTTCAACAGTTCCATCGCTCTGAAAATTCCCTTTTACGACGACCATCGGTTAAAATTGTTTATGACAACGTTCTTCGGGAATATCTGGACTTAGGCCATATGCGTCAAGTTTCCTCTTCGCCCCCTACAGACATCAATGTTTGTTATTTACCCCATCATCCCGTCATAAACCCCGATAAACAGACTACGAAATTACGCGTCGTGTTTAACGCCTCGAACAAGACCTCGAATGGAAATAGTCTTAACGACATTCTCCATGTCGGGCCCACCCTTCAGGCCGACCTTGTATTATTGATTTTGCGATGGCGCTTGTTTCAATTCGTTTTTAATTGTGACATTACCCAGATGTATCGGCAAATACGCGTTGATCCGAAGCACACCCCGTTTCAGCGTATCGTGTTCAGGGAATCTCTATCCGATCCTATCTTGGATTTTGAGCTTCAGACTGTCACGTTTGGAGTAAATTGCGCTCCCTTCCTCGCAATTAGAACGCTTCTTCAGCTGGCAGACGACTGTGAAGTCGAGTACCCTTTCGCTGCACAGATTCTGCGTAAATACATGTATGTCGATGACGTACTAGCGGGCGCTCATGAGGTCGATACGGCGTTGATAGCCCGGGATCAACTTATCGCAGCACTAGCTACCGCTAAATTTGAGCTAAGGAAATGGACGTCGAACCATAGGTCTATTCTTGATCGCATTCCAAATGACCAATTAGTTGATGCCCAGGTCCTGTCATTTGTGGAGTCAAGCAGTTCCAAGCCATTGGGCATTCGTTGGAACGCCAGCCTTGATTCCTTCTATTTTTGCGTTGACCCTATTCCTACCAAGGCCTCCTATTCTAAGCGCGAAGTATTGTCCGTTATCGCCAAACTTTTTGATCCCGTGGGGTGGCTAGCCCCCGTTATCGTCGTTTGGCTGGATAACATTCAGTGGGACGATTCTCTCCTTGACGCGACGAAAACTGCTTGGCAGACTTTTGTGGATAATTATATCGCGGTCAATTCCGTTAGTATTCCTCGTTGGGTGCGCTACAGTCCCAGTAGTGTAGCCGAGTTGCATGTCTTTTCTGATGCCTCGGAAAAGGCATACGCGGGGGTGATATATATTCGAATTTTAAGCTCGGACGGTGAAGTACATGTTCATCTGTTGTCCTCTAAGACCAGGGTAGCACCTCTAAAATCTATTTCACTACCCCGCCTTGAACTCTGCGGAGCGGTTTTGGCTTCCGAACTCCTTAAGGCAGTCTTGAGCGAAATTGACATTTCGATTGAGAAAGTTTATTGTTGGACTGATTCCACAATTGTCCTGTCTTGGCTGCAAAAGACCCCATGCACTTGGACCACCTTCGTTGCTAATAGGGTTTGCCGCATACAGCAGAACATAGGTAATGGTCATTGGTACCATGTTAGATCCGAGGATAATCCCGCAGATTTGGGAAGTCGCGGTGTCTCGCCGTCAGAACTCTCGAATTCGTCGCTATGGTGGCATGGGACACCTTGGTTGTCGTTGGACCCTTCCCAATGGAATATTTCCAATAGCGTTCCCCTTGAAACTGAGCAGGAAGTTCGTCGTATTAGGAGTCATTTCTCTTTTTTCTCGGCTTACGATAATGTCCTAGATCGATTTTCATCCCTTGATAGGGCCTTACGTGTTCTCTCGTACGTGTTTCGATTTTTCCATAGGACGCATCCAACTCATCGGCCGCGATATGCCTTTGCTACTTCGGTTGTTACCTCCGAAGAAATCAAAGATGTCAAAAAACGCCTCGCGATTGTAGCTCAAAAAGTTCACTATGCCGAGGAGTACAAATGTCTTTTAGATAAGACAGCTTTACCTCCTCGGAGTCCCATCCTCTCCTTGAATCCGTGCCTCGATGAAGATGGCATAATGCGTCTCCATGGACGTTTAGCTAAGTCACCCACACTGTCGTACACTGAAAAACACCCAATTGTCCTGCCTTATTCCAGTCGTTTCACCCGTCTTCTCGTCGATTTCGTACATTTGATAACCATTCACGGTGGAAATCAACTTATGTTACGTACAGTGCGCATTGAGTATTGGATACCTCGCGTGAAGACCATTATTCGCGCTACCATTTGTCGTTGCAAGCCTTGTCTACTCGAAAAGAAACGGTCATGTAGTCAGATCATGGCTGCTTTGCCTCCTGAAAGAACAAGTGTTACTAGAGCTTTTACCACCACTGGGGTAGACTTCGCCGGACCCTTTGAGATCAAATCATATACGGGTCGGGCTTGTCGAGTAACGAAAGGTTACGTATGCATTTTTGTCTGCTTTTCGACAAAAGCAATTCATTTGGAGGCCACCTCCGATTTGTCGTCGGCTACATTCTTGGCCGCATTTCAGCGCTTCATTGCTCGCCGTGGTTGTCCTAGGTCGATTTTCTCTGACAATGGCACAAACTTCGTTGGCGCATCCCGTGAAATTGAAAGGGATTTTAAGCACTTCCTTCGCGAGGGTCGTAACGCAATTTGCTCCACCATGGGGTACCAAGAGCTCACCTGGCAGTTCATCCCAGCAGGCGCTCCCCATATGGGTGGTCTATGGGAGGCAGCCGTCAAGAGCTTCAAATTACATTTCCGTCGACATAGTAAGGACCTTAAATTTACCTTTGAAGAGCTGTCGACCATCCTGGCACGCATTGAAGCATGTTTGAACTCTCGCCCACTTTGTTCCATGTCTGACAATGCGGAAGAACTTGTTGCTCTCACCCCAGGACACTTTATTATAGGCCCGCCACTTTTATCTCCCCCCGAACCGCTCATTGAGGAGTCTCCTTTGAGTTTAGTTAACCGCTATAGGAAATTAAAAGCTTTGACGCACCAGTTTTGTATACGATGGAAAGATGAGTATTTACACAGTCTGAACAAGCGCTATAAATGGAAGTTTCCACAGCGAAATATTCAAATTGATGACCTTGTAGTTGTTCGCCATGAAAACCTTCCGCCTACTTCGTGGAGATTAGGTCGTGTTGTCCAAACTCATCCCGGTGATGACGGTAACGTGCGGGTCGCGGATATTCGTACCGAACAGGGTGTAGTAAGACGACCGGTAACGAAGTTAGTAGTTTTGACCGCGTCCTCTCCTTTTACTATGTTTAGCCATGGAGTCAGCTCAGGAACTTTTCCCAGAGGTGGTATTGACGGACTTTGACGAGGTAATGCTGTCCGATGAGGAAAGAGAAGTGGCAGCGGTCGTGGCAACGTCGGCTAAGCAGGTAGCGTGCTCCACCCCGCTCTCCGAGCAGGTTGTGGAGAGTGCACCAATAGAGCCACCATCGAACGCTCCAGCAGTCCCTCCTGCCCCTCTGGTCCCTCCAAACCCATCGTCGTCGACAGCGGTTGAGAATGGCCGACAGTCCAGTGGTATTAAACCCTCTCCACTTTGCCGAGTTTGCTCCCAACCGCACCCCCTGTACCGGTGTAAAGGCTTTAGGGGAATGCCACAAGAAAAGCGGTGGCGAACAGTAGTCCTTCACCGGTACTGTTATAATTGTCTGCGGTCGGACCACCAATCGAAATCGTGTCCGATAAGCCAAGGGTGCCGGTTATGTAACGACAGGCATCAGACGCTCCTTCATGGGCGCTCTCGTTCTTCGTCGCGTTCGTCGTCGCATTCCACAAGACCGCCAACACCTAGAACTTCAGTGCCCACCGTTCAACGTGCCGGGTCCGCACAACAACTGGTGGCTGATCGCGCAGCTTCAGCACAATCGGTTGCTGTATCGCAACACCCTGTCCCTCCACCAACCCATACGGGCGCTGCTGGACCCCTGTTGTCGAGTCAGTCAGGTATGCGAGTCCCTCATCCGACAACTGCGTTTGCCCACTGTCTTCGTAAACGACCGTCCCTATTGTGATTTGGTTATTATGTCATCGTATGACTCGGCCCAAACACAATACGTGACGGCGCAGGTGGCGGAGTTGACTTGTGGAGTTACTCCGGCCATATCGGTGTCCTCAAGTATCCGCGATTCCTTCCGCGGTTTGGAACTGGCGGATCCATCGTTTTTTCACTCCGGAGCCGTAGCGATGGTGCTAGGCCCGGAGATATATTGCAAAATTATAGCTCCGCGCGTCATTTCCCAACCAGGTCTACCGACGGCCCAATATACCAGTTTTGGATGGGTACTCTCGGGTCCGGTTCACCCAATAAATATTACTTTTTTCCCTTTTTTTTTTGATAAATTACTTATTTTGAATTAAAAGCTTAAATGGATTTTATTATTGAATTGAAATAAATTATATTGAATTGTTTATATCAAAAGAAAAACCAACAAGCTTACTTGAAACTGAATTTACGTGCCAAATCATCTACTAATCTAGTATAAGTTGTAGTTGTAGATTATTTCCTTCATATTACAACATCGTTTGGATGTTGCAAGGTGGCCGGCAATGTTCACGCATGGCCGGCAATGTTCAGCATTGTCTCAACTTCCCGAGCCTGATCAATACCGGTCGCGTATTGACATCACTGGAATCTCCTCTACACCCCTCTTCGGAGACTTTATTCGCTTAGTTCGGATGTGTATGAGTGCGGATTGCCAACGGGCGGTGGTTGTTGTTTGGCTGCTTTGCTTATCTTCGGTTCTTTCTCTCCCTCTCTATATCCGCAAAATCTATGGTAGTCGAACACTTGTAACGAGCCTCTGCGTTCACCACTTGTAATTTCGCTCTACGCTCGCGCACACAGGCCTTGTCGCCAACCTCATACACGGTAATAAATCCTTGTTTATTTGAAAATACACCAAATAAAGATCCCCCCACTATTTATATTTAAAACTAAAAATCGTTTGTTTTTATTTATTTATTTCTTTACCACACGCACCCCCCTTTTTGCACCCCTACACCAACAGACTTTGTACAGATTTTTGCTATTGCGTAATAGGTACTGGTAACTACCCGCTATGTGATAAACACGCCCGTCCACTGCGAATGATCAGCAACGAATCCAACGAGGGAAGTGCAAGGGCTCGTTCAATAAGTGAGCGACTAAGTGGACGCTCGAAACAACACATTTTCCTACCAACGGCGCTGGCACGAGTTCTTTCACCGGGCGGAACCGACTCAACAAGGCTGCTGCTTAATTCAGGGGCAGCACAAACTGTCATACTGAAATCACTAGTTGATCGGGTCCATCTGCGTACGACACATAAGGTCGGCAAAGAATTCTGCACGATCATCTTACAGCCATTTAATGATAAATCGGTAAAGGTGCATGTCACGGGTCTGGTGCGCCAACAACTCAACACTCCTCTCCCAGAGAAAATGACTGATAAGATATTAACTGAAATCTACAACCACATTCCCGATCTAGGGGACCCGAATTTTCACAGCCCTGTCAGCGTGGAAATCTTACTGGCCAACGACCAAATCGCCAGACAACGAGTAACATGCCCATAGCACAGAGTACCGTCTTCGAATGGACCATCTCGGGAGCGTGCCAGGTTTAAATTTGCAATACTGCAAGAGGCGGGAGCATGTTCAACCGTGTTCAACAAATATTAGATATAAGGCAATGAAATAATAAATTGGAAAGAAGCTTTCACTCGATTAGACTAAGAGCATCCATCTTGAAATTACATTCCAATGCAGCTTCGTCAAGTTCTCTTTTCATTTGGTTCATAGAGCTTCTGCATCGTCAGAAAAACTCACTTTCGCTGCAACACCACCAAGGATAAGGAAGCTCGCGCTCTGCGGCGCATTTGAACTACGTTCAAATCTACATTTTTATACTTACTTCAATAAACCGACTCTTGAATTTCAAGGACTGCTGTGGCCGTGGTCTTCATCGCTCCTGTGAGATGAAGCAGTGCCACTCTGATTATCCTTAGTTTCTTTGAATGTGTCTGGATATTCGTTATCGGCCATCAAACGTGGCATCCATATGAGGGAATTGGTCGGACGACCGCCGTGTATATCCAGTGAAATAGCTTAGGTTGCATGCTCCATTTACTGCCAACAAGTTTCTGACATGCGTATAAGCCGCAAAAGATTTTTTTATTCATTCATTTGTGTTTTCTATCCAGTTGAGCTTCGAGTCGAGAATTACCCCCAAAAATTTTGCAGATTTTGATAATTGCATGCCGCATCCCCGAAGGGATGGTAGTGTAAAGTTCAATTGTCCTTGCCTTTGTGAAGAGTACCATCTGTCTTTGTTGGGTTTATTCCTAAACCATAGTCTGGGTGACCATTCCGTTAGAATTTTCAAAGCACCTCCCATGATGTCTGCGATGGTTTGTGGAAATTTACCTGACGTCATTATGACTATATCGTCAGCGTACACGATTGCTTTAGCACCAACGTTCGTTAGACTTTTGAGAACTTCATCTACTACTAAGAGCCACAGCAAGAGTGAAATCACTCCTCCCTGTGGTAAACCGTTTTTTGCCAGTGCATTTCTTGTGTGGCCGCTCAGTTCCGACGATATGTTTCTGTGAGTTAACATAGCCGACAACCATTCGATGATATATGATTTTACTTCCGCATTATGTAGCGCCTTTAAAACGGCTTCTATTTTTGTACTGTTAAAACCAGGGAGGAAGCCTATAGGAATTGGTCAAAATCGGATCAGATCGATATTGCCGCCAGATATAAATTTTCCTTTAGATTTGGCCTTGTAGCGCTGTGTAAGCTGTATTTCACATTCAACAATTTTAAAACTTAGAAGGATTGAGTTTATTCATCCAGAATATATTTATAAGGTAATTATCTCATATTTATATTTAATACATATGTATCAGAGATCGGCGCCGGTGGCTGTTTTCAACACTACTAGTATACTCGCTGATTATGCGGTTGCGGCAGTAAACTACTTTTTTATTTTACGTATTCTTTCTTACTGCTTTATTTTACTGCGTGAGTTTGACACCGCATAGAAAAAAAACCGATCAAAAATATAACAAATAAGAATGCGGTTGTGGTGTTAAAGTGATTGGTTTTTTTGTGCAAAAAAATCCCACTACATGTGTTAGTTGTTTGTTCCTTCTTGTGTGTGCTTTTTTTTACTCCGCTGGTAAAACACATGCAAAAGCAGAACTGATAAGAGAATGCAAAGTGAGAGTGAGAGATTTTCGTTGATGTTGGGTTTATTGTTCGTATATTTTCGTTGATGATTTCTCAATGACAATGAAGTTTCGCTGCATTCTGTTTGAGTTTTCTTTTAGATTTTATTATGCTTCTATGAATGTACGACGACGCTGCATTGGTGTTTTTTCGCGAGTTTTGTAGCAAAATAAAAGACAATTAAAATGTCAGACCATAAATTAATTGTGGACAAAATTTTGAGTGGTGCTTACTCGTTGTCACCTCGACGAAAGGGAAAGAGTTTTGTCTGGAATATTTTGTCTGAAGTATTAAAGGAAGATGGTTCAATTCTGGAAGATTTGGTCTACTGCCGTTCATGCAGAAAACTTTTAAAATGCTTCGGAAATCAAACCTCCAACTTAAGCCGTCATAAATGTTGTCAGGTATTAAAGCAGCCTATCACGCTAAGACCCGTGTCTACTCCAGATAAAACAGAGACACTCAATGTACTATCCAAATGGGTTGTTGAGGATTG
Organism: Eudasyphora cyanicolor; assembly: GCA_963930755.1. Classification (NCBI taxonomy): domain Eukaryota; kingdom Metazoa; phylum Arthropoda; class Insecta; order Diptera; family Muscidae; genus Eudasyphora; species Eudasyphora cyanicolor. The sequence continues at coordinate 103,370,231 of OZ005737.1, forward strand.
TCGCCCGTTTTCATCCGTTAGTGGATCTGGATTTAAAGAAATGATTAAACATTTTATAAAGATTGGCGCTACGTACGGAGAGTGTGTTGACGTAGATGACATGCTTCCAGATGCTACAACAATTGCTCGCAAATGCCAAAAAGAAGCTGAGGAAAATAGAGCGGAGATTAGCAAAGAATTGAAAGAGGTCGTGAGTAGCGGTGGAGTGTCAATAATCACGGATTTGTGGACCGACAACTATGTCAAACGCACATTCTTAGGAGTCACTTTGCATTACCAAAAGGAGTATCAGATGGTCGACATCATCTTGGGCATAAAATCGATGGACTTTGAGCGATCAACCGCCCCTAATGTCTTACAGAAATTAAAGTCCATTTTAAACGAATTTGAGATTGACAATATGGAGAGCATAAAATTTGTGACTGACCGGGGGAAAAACATAGTTAAGGCATTAGAGAACAATATACGCTTAAACTGCAGTTGCCACTTATTTGCAAATGTGCTAAAGGCCTCATTCGAAGCAACAACAGAGCTAGCCGATTTGATAAATGCCTGTAAAAAATTGTAAAATATTTCAAAAAGGCAAATCTGCAGCACAAGTTGAATACATCGCTAAAAAATCCATGTGAAACACGCTGGAACTCAAACTACACAATGTGCAAATCTGTTCTGGACAACTGGATAGAAGTAAACAACATACTAAAGGAGGCAAATGAACATCAGCGATTGCAACACATCGATTTAAATACGCTTACTGTCCTTGTTGAGTTATGCAAAAACTTCGAAATAGTTTTTAAAGAATTGCAAACTTGCAGTTACGCTTCATTATGCTTTGTACTCCCATCAATTTACAAGGTAAGAACCCTATGCGAGCCCAACATTACTGATATGGCATCCATTTCGTTTTTAAAAGCAAATATAAATCGCAATGTCAATAATATTTGGGAAGATAATTTATCCATATGGCATAAGGTTGCATTTTTCTTGTATCCACCAGCTATAAATTTGCAATTAGAAGGTTTGAATGAAATTAAGGAATTTTGCATATCACAAATGGAAAAACTATCTAATAATACAGCGGCTCCCACATCTTTACCATCTAATCCAGACAGTCCGGCTACATCATCGTCGACATTATCAAGCATTGATTCCCCTATACAAAAAAACATGTTTTTCTTTTCAAACCTGTTGCAAAGATCCACAAATGTTCAACAAAGCCCCTTTAATGAATTAGAGAAATATTGTACTGAGAATGTTATTATTACCGAAGATTTCGAAGTAATTAGATGGTGGCAAAATAATGAGAAGTGTTATCCTCTGCTCTCTAAATTTGCATTGCAAGTACATTCAATTCCTGCAAGTAGCGCTGCAGCCGAACGAGCGTTTTCTCTTGCTGGAAATATAATCACTGAAAAGCGAAACAGATTAGGGCCTAAAGCCCTAGACAGTATTATCTTTTTACATTCACTATACAAAAATAAACATAATATGTAAATAAATAAACGAAATTACATACATACCATCTATAACTATAATCACAAATAAATGAATTGTTTTCTTAAGTTTTTAATATTTTTTATGATAATGAATTAAAATAAATGAATTAGTTTTTTTTTAAGTTTATAAGTCAAATTCAAAATGTAAATAAAAAACTGTACTTATATATTAATATTATATGTATATCTAAAATGTTATCAAATAAAAACACAAAAAAATGGATCAATAATGCTACATAAATTTGGCTGTTTTCTTCATTCATTTTTAGCAGTCAATGCAAAAAAAAAAAAAATTTGGTACAAGATCTTACACACACCCTTACAAGAAAGAGTAAAAAACCGAACATTCAAATAACAATATGTCCCACACTGAATAAACGCTACAAAACAACAACAAGAACAAAACCTGTGTCTCGTCATCGTTGTGTGCTTTTGTATTTATTTTCTGCGTAGCCATGCCTTTGATGATTTTTTTTTCCAGCGTAGAAAATAAGAGTAAACAAAACAACAAGTGAAAAACCAGCACATCAAGAAAGAGTAAAAAACATACGTAGCAATTTTGAGTTGGTATTTTTGATACTAGTTTATTTCACCACCGTAGTAGAAATAGACACACGGGAAAGTGTAAAAAACTACCACATGAGTTTTCTATCGATAGTTCAAATGCTTGTGTATGAAAAATACTATGTTCGTATGCGGTGTACTAGTAGTTGCGGTGTACCGGCGCAGATCTCTGATATGTATGGTATCATATAAATTCTTATTTTGTTAGCATCACATTCACCTTGCAAAATTGATCACATATATAATCAGAGCCTTCCTAAAACTATGTTTACATTAAAAGACGATACTTTGGTTGACTTTATAGATATTTTGGACATACAAAAATAATTGGTTAAAAGCTTCGAATGTTTTATAATTTTTTTGTACCAAAATTGTTAGTGCAACGTTATATCACATAAATGGTATATTTTGCACAATCCAGCTCGGAGTCAACCATAATTTTCCGACTCCGGGCAAATTTTCCAAGACTCCGACTCCACAGCCCTGTTTTTTGCATTCATTATTCTGCCTGCGAGGTGTAGGTGTATATCTGAAGTTTCAAATACGGATGTAGCTCCCTTTGCAATGTCGTTGACAAAAGTATTAGTAACATTCAATTCATTGGCATTTGTTAGGTTGCTTTTGCTACCAAACTTCTTGCATTGGTCAACCCAGCTACTGCCGCAGTTAGCCCATCTGCTTCCATAATCTGCTCCTCAGCTGAAGTCAACATTTCATCGAACAGACCTCCTCCAGTTTGCGTTCTCGACGCCTTGTTGTGAGAGAGTTTCGTCTTTGTGTTATGTTTTTGGTCTGTATAAACCTTTATAACATAAAGAAATATTAACTAGTTGTATTAATTTTGAAATATGTTTACATTACCTTCCGCCAACTAGAAACTCACTTTATTGGAGGGCCCCAGGCATTTAGTTTGTTGGCCAATTGTTTCCACATTGTTTTTCCTTGGTTGCAGTGCTGAATTTTTGGCCAAGTCGGTATATTCCAACATGAACTGCCGCGGTGTCTTTTTTTGCTTTCCATTGACTTTATTAGAGTTTGTTGTGGAAGCAGGCTATTCCCTTTTAGCACTTCCATTTGCACTACTTTCGTGGCTTTCGTTTTCCCTGTAAACAAGTAAAATATGTAGTATATTTTCTATATTATTATTATATTCTTTTTGATAAAGAATATAGAAAAATACTTACATTTTTAGCGTCTTATTTTTTTGCTTTGTTGGCTCTTGCTTTTTTTTGGTTTGTTGTGTGCTTGCGATAGCAAAATACATATCGAGTACAACTTCGATAAAGACTGTGGTGATCCGGAGTATCCACATTTCGATGACTAAGTACTCGATTTCGAGACCGGTGATTTGGCCCCAGATCTGTAACGTCCTCCTCTTCGGACACTGAAGAGTCTCCGGACCCTTTCACCCATCTTGCTTTAACATTCTGCTCAATGATACGGACGAAGAGTTCGATAACACCCTTGTCGGGGTGAATGTTAATCTGTCGATCACCAATGATAGGCGCAGCAATGGAGCCTGTCCACAGGAGCAGTAGACATCGTCCTGATACATGAGCCCTACGTAGTAGGATGAAACGTGTGCGGTAGGTGAAGGCACTCCAAGAACCTGCATTTTGGCCAGGAAAGATCTAAGTACGAGTATCTTTCTCTTGACTAATTTAAGTGGTAAAGCCCAAACAGCTGCTAGTCTGGAGATCGGTAATCGCATATATTAGGTGGTCTCCAGGTACTTGCCTTATGAACCTGTAGTATCGATAGCTCTCTTCAGGGAAGTAGTAGAAACAACAATGTCTGACGAGCTCGAGCTGATTATTGGCGCAGAAACGAACTATCTGGGGTAGTACGGATATAAACAATAGGGGTGATTCGCTTCTTGGCTTTATTCTATCTACCAACCTAAGTATTTGTAACATAGGTAATAAACCGACATTTACAATTAAAGACAGACAAGAAGTACTCGACGTAACGTTTGCTACTGACCTGTTGTCGGACAAAATTATTGGGTGTGTCTAGGTGGACACCCTGTTAGTTTTAAGTTAAATTAATTATAAATACAACCCCACGAATTATATCGAAGGATGAAAAGATGAAGTAGAATAAATTGACATTTATGACGGGAGCGAAATTCGCGGTCCCTCTCTTTTTAGTTTACCATTAACTCTCGCAATAAACAAACAAACCCGAAGGTACTATCACCCCCGTGTTTTCCTTTAATTTGAAAAACCATAATTTATTTGTGTTTTTATTTCCCCCCATCACCCGGGTAAAATTATTTTATAAATACCGAGATATTTATTGGTCCTTCGAACCGAATAATACCGCCCGTATAAATTTATTAATAAAATAATTTACCGGAGCTGATTCTCTTTTTAGAGCCCGAAGATCCCGACGATCAAATTGGCAGCGTTGCCCCCGAAACCAATATTATTGACATTAAATACCCACATATCCCCACAAACAAACCATAAGGTAAGGTTTCGATTTTATGATTTTCAGTGTCAAAAATAAATAAACAAAGCAAAGTTAAAGAGTCATAACAAAAATAAATAATAAACAATAAAAGAACCACCACTGCAGTGTCTGATTTGTTGAAGCTGTGGTTAACGATAGCCAACGACCGTCCACTTGCTTGTTACCCCCTACTCCCGTTCCTCGACAGCAGACGATTCGAACGTCGATTTGAGTGTGCGTGTTGTATTGGTTGCAATACAAGTTTGCAATACAAACCGCACAGTGGGCGCGAAGTGAAAAAAAGTTAATGCACTTTTATTTCAAAAATTGTTTTGAAAATTAAAAATAATAAAAATTGTGGTAACAAGCAATAATAATTTGAGAATTTTTATTGTTATATTCACAGTGTTTCGAAACTTATTTGTAGTTTCGCCCTATAAATAAATACATCCTCTTACACATTGTTTATTATATTAATACGTAGTTTGCGTTGAACAGTGGTGTTGGTTAGACAAAAAGTAGTGTATTTTTTGTCAAAATATACACAAATAAATAAATAAATTATCTTGGCCTTAGAGTCACACAATCCAACAGTCAAATTTGATTAGGTGAGCCCGTTTATCAAAATTTTATTAGGAAATTAGTCATTCCAGACCCCTTTCTTGAGAAATATTTATTTTTTGGCGATTTCCTTGTTTTTAACCCAATTTATTAAATAAATATGAGTGATCTCACCAATCTTATTAGAAGCGGTGCCCGCGTGACTGATTTGGAGTTCTTCGTAACCTCTATAGGTTCTGAAGAACACTCAATACACAGCCTCAATATACATAAACAAGAAATGTCTCGTTTATAGGAAGCTTTCCTTGCAAATTATGAGGAATTGTGTTATACGATGGGCCCTAAAGATAATATAAAAGAAGTTAAGGCAAAATATATCGCGGTATACATATGTTCGAGGACAATCGTTTATTGAGGACATCATAGAGAAACTTCTGGCGAAGAAGAAGTCTACTAGTTCCTCTCTTAATATTCACTTTCCCCCTTGTGATACTGAGATTTTTTCTGGTGATTATAAATCTTGGCCCACGTTCAGAGATATGTACTCTGCCCTTTATAAAGATAATGAACACATCAGCAATATCCAAAAAATGTATTATCTGATGCAAAGGACGGAAGGTGAAGCCCGCGATATAATAAAGACTTGTCCTATAACTAATGAGGGTTTTAGTCAGGCTTGGCAAAATTTAGTCGATCGTTACGAGAACAAGAGGGTTCTCGTAAACGCCCAACTTAAAATATTATTCAATCTTGCCCCCGTATGTAAAGAATCTGGACCCTCAATTAAACATTTACAGCGTACAATGAGCATAACTAATTTAACACTATTGGGTATAGATACAAAGAATTGGGACGTTATATTTGTCTTAATATGTTCCACCCGTCTTCCAGAAGTTACCTTAGGACTTTGGGAGCAATCCCAAGGGTCTAGTTCGAATTTGCCGAAATGGGAAACACTGGATAAGTTCTTGACCGCCAGGTATCAGACCCTTGAGTCTGTCTTTGACATCAAAGGCCCCCATAATTCTTCCTCCTCATCTGGTACAGGTCAAGTCAAGAAAAGTATTAGCCCGAAAAGTAAACCTAACATCAGTAAACGGTATGCAAGTTTCGCAACAACAGTTCCTTCCGCTCCTGTACAGCAGAAATGCCCCTTATGTTCTGATTCACATCCCTTAAGATTATGCGAAGACTTCCTTCGAATGTCAGTGAGTAATAGGATTGAAACTGTTAAGAGACTCAAATGTTGCACCAATTGTTTGGCTTCTTCGCACACATTTTCCAACTGCAAGAGCTCGAATAGTTGTTTCTTCTGTAAGCAGAAGCACCATTCGCACCTTCACAGGAAGGAATCATCGGTACGAGTAGTCCGAGATTCGAGCTCGCGTTCTGAATATTCCCAAGGTACAGGAAATCCAGCAACCGCGTTGCAATCTAATCAGTTCTTCTGGGAACAACTATTGTGGATGTATGTAGTCATGGTGTTAAATGTGCAGCGAGGGCTTTAATAGATCCCGCGTCTCAAGCTACTTTTATTTCTAGAAAGTTGCAAAGGAAGCTCTCTTTGCCGATATTCCCCACCGCTACTGCAAATATTGTAGGTCTGAATGGCGCTGTTTCAGCCAGGACGACCAGAACTTGTAGAATATCGCTGAGTTCTCCTATTGAGCCAACATTTGAGCTCACTACTGATGCATATGTAGTTGATAAATTGACAGGTCGCCTTCCCACCTATTCATTGTCCCGATTGGTTGATATCGATTTGCGAGAACTTACAATGAACGATATGAAATGTTCCCATATGGATCTTTTGTTAGGTGGTGTCATATTTTCCCGCATAATGCATACAGACGTCCATAAGCACCCTAATGGTGATCTGATTGCCCAAAGATCTGTCTTTGGGTGGATAGTGACTGGAAAAGTCCCCGAAACCAAGCCCCTACAATCCGTGGTGTCGTTTTATAACCACATGGAGTTGAATGATCAACTTGATCGGTTCTGTGAGATTGAAGATGTACCAAAGGTATGCACTATGTCGGAAGAAGATAAATTGTGTGAGGATTTGTATCGTCGTTCTACTTATCGAAATGAAGACGGTCGATATGTTGTTTCATTGCGAAATGAGTCTCGATTGTTCAAAAACCCCGAACTTAAAACGCAATACGATGGCGTATTGCAAGAATACTCAGAATTAAGTCATGTGACAAAAGTATTGTCAAATAATTCGAAACCTCCACTTTTATCATATTATTTGCCTCACCATGCAGTGATCAAACCCGATAGCGCCACAACTAAATTACGTGTGATGTTTAATGCCTCCAGTCCCACTTCAAATGGCGTAAGCCTTAATAATATTTTATATACTGGACCCGTTTTACAGGCAAATCAGATTGTCCTAGTATTACGCTGGCGAATTTTGAGATTTGTCTATAATGCCGACATTGAGAAAATGTATCGACAAATTCTAGTTCAACCCGATCAGACCTCATATCTGCGAATTGTATTCCGTACAGCCCCTGATAACGAAATCCTGGATTTCGAATTGCGTAGTCACCTTTGGTGTGAATTGTGCCCCTTATTTAGCTATACGGACCCTTTTTAAACTAGCTGACGGTGTTGAGTCTGAATATCCGCTAGCAGCTGAAATAATAAGATCACAGATGTATGTCGATGATATCTTGACAGGTGCTCATGCCCAAGAAGAAGTAATAATGGGCCGTGATGAACTTATTAAAGTTTTAGGCTGCGCTGGGTTTAATCTGCGCAAGTGGATGTCTAATGGACAATGTCTACTGCAAGATTTACCCCCCGAATACTTATTAGACAGAGAGTTTTTGAACATCTCTCATGACAGTACCGCGAAGACTCTGGGTTTACTTTGGAACGCTGGAAAAGATTCCTTCTTTTTCAAGCTTGTTTCGGCCCCTAATCGATTAACCGTCACCAAACGCGCCGTTTTGTCAGAGATTGCAAAATTGTTTGATCCAGCCGGTTGGTTGGCCCCGAAGATTATTGTTGCTAAAATAATAATGCAACAAATCTGGAATACAAAACGGATTGGGACGAATGTTTGAAACCCATGACATTGAGCAGATGGCTGGCATTTTTGGATGATTATAGTGAGATCTAACGGATAGAGATCCCCCGACGGGTTGGCTACAACCCGAAGCAGGAAGTACAACTTCATGCTTTTTGTGATGCTTCTGAGAAAGCATATGCGGCCTCACTATACATTCGAATTTGTATCGCGCCAGGTGAATATGTCACTAACTTGCTCACAGCGAGAACTAAAGTAGCGCCACTCAAGTTTGAATCCTAGCCCCGTTTAGAGCTTTGCGGTGCAACTCTATTGGTTGAGACTCTTCGTGTTGAATTGAGACTCCCTACAATTGAGACATTCTATTGGACTGACTCCACAATAGTTTTGTCGTGGCTTCAGAAGCCCCCGTGCCACTGGCCTACGTTCGTCGCTAATAGAGTCTCGAAAATATCTAATAAAGTTGGTACTGAAACTTAGCAGTACCTTAACTTGGCAACCCTGCGAATGTAGCTTCTCGAGGTATTCTAGTTGCTTCCACATTTAGAGTTATGACAAACCTCAAAACTCGCCCAGTTCGAGTAAATTTGATCCAAGTATCTGTACGTATCAGAAGATATCTTGGCCCGTTTCTCAGATTTGTCTAGAGCTTTGAGAGTATTAGCTTATGTATTTCGATTTTATAATCGTATACACCCGAGACATAAGGCCACACAGACGTTTTCTTCCCTTGAACTGCAACAAGGTGAGATCAACTTTGTGAAAGGTCGTGTGGTGATTCTTTGTCTGGTGATTCTTTGTCAACGTACGCACTTCTCTGAATATGCTGCGTTGGAGAACAGTGCGCAAGTTTCTCGAAAGAGCCCTTTATTAAACTTTAACCCCTTCATAGATTCTAGTGCATGTATGAGAATGAATGGTAGACTTGCGCGTTCTCCCACTCTCACTTATAATGAAAGATTCCCTAAAATTCTACCCTATAATGGTCGTTTCACCAAGTTGTACTTGGAATATATTCACAAGTATTCGCGGTACGGTGAGAACTCGTTAATGCTTACATTGATGAGATTAGAATTTTGGGTTCCTAAATTAATGAATCTTGTCAAAGGCGTTATCATTAATTGCCGTGTGTTGTTTCGGAAGAAAAATGTGGATTAAATTATTTCACGTCCGTTTAGATGCACAGAAGCCTATTTAGGCCCCGATGAAAGAATACGAGTAATCGATGTCCGAACGGCTAGTGACGTTCATACTAGACCTGTTGCTCGTACTCTTTCCAAATACGATTATAGAGCAGAATTAATTCGTTTCCTTTTCTGCGTGTGTGTGTTGTCCAAGTTTTTCTCTCCAGAAAGATGTCTGGCCCCATCATTAACAACATGCACCCCAAACTCGCAACAACAACATCCGCCCAACAAATCGCTATGGTCGCCCCAACAACAATGGTCGTGTGGATCTGGAGCTACAGGCCACAATTGCAGCCGAAATATACATCACCGTGGACAAAATGCTTCCAAAATGCATTCGAGGTCTAGCCCTGACAGTGGACCCACCACCATTATTATGAGATATTGATAGATTTCAGTCAACCTAATCAATGTTATGAACATAAATGCTAATCAAAACCATAAATGTTAACAGCATCGTATCTACCATATTCATATCACTCTCTTTATGTTATGTTATTAACACACATTTACATCTACGTATCTAATCACTGTACTAAATAGTCAATAAGAAATACATAAATGTAAATAAAAGATCAGTCATATTGTGAACTCAAAACCAAACGGTTATTCTTCTCTCGCGATATCAATACATTACATATTGGCGACGAGGTTAAAAATAATAAAGCAGAAAGGCAACGGAATATATGTTATTACATATTAAATAGAGAAAAGAAGAAATTACATAAAAAGTTTTCTAAGTAAAAAAAAAGGAAGGAAAAAGATGTCGCTTAGTGGCGATGCAACAACAAATAGCAGCCTGATGGTGGCACCGGTCACAATGCTTCAGTCAACAGGTGTACCGGAGTTCAACCCTAACTTGGAATCGTGGATGGTATGGAAGGAGCTTTTGGAGATTCACTTCTGTGAAATTAGTTGCACAGATGATGTGAAGAAATCGATTTTATTAAAATCGATTGGTGCGGTGCCGTATAAAGTTTTGCACAGTTTGTGCAGTCCAGCAACCCCTGTGTCAAAAAAGTTTAAAGATTTGTGTGGAATATTAGACACACAGTACACTCCACCTACAATCATATTTAGCGAAAGGAAAATATTTCACAGTGCAACAAAGCAGCAAGGGGAGTCTGTGGCGGAATGGTATGCTCGGGTAAAAACGCTGGCTCTCAATTGTAAATTTGGTGTTTATCTGGATGCATTTGTGTTAAACCAATTTGTTATGGGTTTACCAGATTACATGTTTGAAAGAATATGTGAAGAAGATGGGAGTCTCACAATTCAAATGGCACTATGGAAGGCGATGATATTAGAGACGAAGAATGCAGGAAAAGAAGCTAGAGAAGACAGTTCGGTGAACTTTGTCAAGAAGCCAAATAATCAGAGAAGAGGTAACGGCAGTTATAACAGCAATAGAGGTAATGGTGGTGGAAATAGCAGAGGCAGTTTTAACAACAGCAGCGTAGGCAGAAGGGGAAGCGACAGCAGAGGCAGCGGTGATGGTGGCAACAGAGGCAGCGGCAGAGATATGAGAGATGACGGAGACAGAAAATCTGCTTGTTCTCATTGTGGATGGCGAACACACACATCTCAGCTGTGCAAGTTCAAAGATAGCAAGTGCCATTCGTGTGGGAGAGTGGGCCATTTGGCATCTGTGTGTCACCATAAAAAGAGAAGTGTCAATTTTATTACAAATGATAATAATGATAATTATGATAATGATTGTGATGATAATGATGTTTTTAATTATTCCATTTTTAGTGTGGCTGAGCAAAATTCTGGTGGCGTGTATTCACTTCCAGTCGTCATTGATGGCCAAAAATTAAATGTTGTTTGTGACACGGGTGCACCGTGTACACTTTTGCCTAAATCGTTTTACGAGGAAAACACTACAGATAAAAGGCTGCGACCATGCAATGTGCCCTATGTTGACTACAGTGGGGTTAAGTTGAAGCTGGTTGGAGAATATAATGCGTCAATTACATATAAAGGTAACACCAAGTCTGTTGTTGTTGTAGATTATACAAACCCTCCATTACTTGGCCGTTCGTTTTTACGAGCCTTTAATTTTGAGTTGTTACAAGTAAATAATATAAATCGAAGTGAAATTGTTGATCAATTGAGAAATGAGTTTTTTGGGGTTTTTGAAGATAAGTTGGGTGAATTTAAAAACGCGAGAATTTCTTTGAAAGTTGTTGAGAATGCAGCTCCGGTGTTTTGTAAACCCAGACCGTTGCCATTGGCGTGGAAAGATCGCGTGGAAAAACAGTTACGTAATTTAATTAGTTCTGGTGTTTTAGAACCAGTCGACAATGCTGAATGGGGTACTCCCTTAGTACCAGTTTTAAAGCCCAACGGTGGCTTGCGAATATGCGGAGATTACAAAGTAACTGTTAACAAATTTTTAATGGATTTTAAATATCCGTTGCCAAGAATAGATGAGATATTCGCATCTTTAGAGGGTGGTGAAGTTTTCACAAAGCTTGATTTGTCTAACGCGTATAATCAGTTAGTTCTCGACGATGAGTCACAATTGTTATGTGCTTGGAGCACACACATAGGAACGTTAAAAGTTAAACGTTTACCTTTTGGTATTAAGACTGCAGCAGCGATATTTCAGAAGACTATGGAGAATCTATTGAGGAACATACCATTTGTGGTTGTGTATCAGGATGATATCACGGTCACTGGCAAGACTATGCAGGATCACATTAGTACGTTGAGTTTAGTACTCCAAAAACTACAGTCTGCTGGTTTAAAATTAAATGTCAAGTCAGTTTTCTTTCAACCAAAAATTTCTTACTTGGGCTTCAATATTGATAAAAACGGATTGAGCAAAAATGATGATCGAATTTCGAGCATTGTTGCTGCGCCTATTCCGAGTAATATCTCCGAAGTTAGAGCTTTTGTCGGTATGGCAAATTACTATTCAAAATTTATCGGTAATTTTGCAACTACGATGTCTCCACTTTACAATTTGTTGAGAAGGGATGTGCCGTTTTTATGGTCAAAAGATTGCCAGAGGGCATATGAAACTATCAAGAAAGCTGTAACGTCAGACCAAGTTTTGGTCCATTTCAACCCAAGCCTGCCGTTGGTGTTAACCACTGATGCTTCTAATACGGCGGTGGGTGGTATTTTGTCACATAAGTTTGCCAGTGGTTCGAAACCTATTGCATTTGTCTCTAGAGCGTTGAGCAAGTGCGAGAAAAATTACAGTACCCTTGAAAAGGAAGCCTTATCAATTGTGTTTTGTGTTACAAAGCTCCGCCAGTACTTGTTAGGAAACAAATTCATTTTAAAAACTGATCACCAACCACTTTTAACCATTTTTGGTAATAATAAAGGTTTTCCCATTATGGCTTCAGCAAGAATGCAGCGCTGGGCACTAATTTTGTCCGGTTTTGAATATAATATTAAATATGTTAAAGGACAGCATAATGAGGCTGATGCTATTTCAAGAATGCCTCAACAAAATTTTGAAAACAATAACACGGAATTTACTTATATGAACTTAGTTGAGTCTGGAACGGGTGTAAAAATGAGTTTCAAGGACATCGCTCGAGAGACAAGACGAGACCCAATGTTGTCTAAGGTGGTTGAATGCGTTTTAGATGGAACGTTATGCAACCTGAAGGATGATAAGTTCACTCCGTTTATTGAAAAATATACTCAACTTAGTGTTGAATATGGATGTTTAATGTGGGGTTACAGAACCATAATCCCCGAGAAAATGAAAGATAAAGTTTTAAATGAACTACATGCCTCGTATTTAGGAATAGTGAAAATAAAATCTCTTGCAAGATCATATTTATGGTGGCCCGGTCTGGATAAAAGCATTGAACACTTGATTAGAAATTGTTTACCATGTCAGAAACTCCAGCCTATCCCCGAGAAAAGCAATTTAATGCCGTGGACACCAAGTGGTTCCGTATGGAGCCGCATCCATATCGACTATGCAGGACCTATTAAAAATTTTTACTTCTTAATTGTGGTTGATTCGCATTCCAAGTTCGTTGAAGTTTTCAAGACTAGGGAAATTACCACATCGTTCACGGTCACAATATTAAGGGAAATTTTTTCGCGTTATGGATTGGTCGACACAATTGTAAGCGATAATGGTCGGCAATTCACATCTGAAGAGTTTCAAAGATTTTTGCTATTGAATGGAATAAATCACATAGTTACTGCGCCAGGGCATCCGTCTACAAATGGCCAAGCAGAAAATTTTGTGAAAACGTTTAAAAAATCAATACTAGCCAATTTAGATCAAAACAATAATGGTAATTTAGACCAAATTTTATGCAGATTTTTAATGGATTACCGAAATATGACACATGGTACTACAGGTGAAACTCCAGCAAAAATATTTTTTGGCAGAAACCTTAAAACTCGTTTCAGCAACCTCAAACCTCCAACAACAATAGAGAAGATTATTGAGTCTCAGCACAACAACGTAAGAATGGTGCGTGATTACCGCAACCCAAATAAGGCCAGTTGGACTCAGACAACAGTAGATCAACAACTTGGTCCTCAATCGTACTCTTGCGTTTTGGTCCACAACAAACACATTATCAAACGTCATTTGGACCAGATCAGAACTCAACAAGTTCGACAACAACAACAACAGCCTGTCAAAAGCAACATGCAAATAATAACACACAATAATGCAGTGTCCGAGGAAATGCCAAGACTGGAAGATGATGCACACTCTAGAAGGGAACTCAGACCACGAGAAGGAGGTAGAGTAGTAAAAGCTATTAATTACACTTAAAATTTGCAAAATTAACATTTCATATACTTTGTTTTAAATTCCAATTAAAATTTGAATTTGAATTTTTCTTTTTTTTTTTGTTTTGAAATGTACCTTAATTCTTATTCCTATTGTCATTATTGATAACAGCTTTAGGAGGAGCATATGAGATATTGATAGATTTCAGTCAACCTAATCAATGTTATGAACATAAATGCTAATCAAAACCATAAATGTTAACAGCATCGTATCTACCATATTCATATCACTCTCTTTATGTTATGTTATTCTAACACATATTTACATCTACGTATCTAATCACTGTACTAAATAGTCAATAAGAAATACATAAATGTAAATAAAAGATCAGTCATATCGTGAACTCAAAACCAAACGGTAATTCTTCTCTCGCGATATCAATACATTACAATTATAATACCAGCTATAGGTAGTTTTGTAATTTGAGCATATCCTTACATTTTGAATTGTATGATTGAATTCTCGTCCTGGTGTCCAGCCTAGCTCCTGCTTGTCTCTATGTTGCACTCCTGCAAGGGGGGCTGGATGTCTAGGTGGTCACCCTTTAAGTTAAATGAATTATAAATACAACCCTACGAATTATAACGAAGGATGAAAAGATGAAGTAGAATAAGTCTTTTTAGTTTACGATTAACTCTCGCAATAAACAAACAAACCCGAAGGTACTATTACCCCCGTGTTTTCCTTTAATTTGAAAAACCATAATTTATTTGTGTTTTTATTTCCCCCCATCACCCTGGTAAAATTATTTTATAAATACCGAGATATTTAGGGTGGAATGTACTGGACGACCACTCATTATCAGATCACCATTATATAGAGTTCAAACTCGATGAAAAAGCACTTTAACCTGCCGTCCACAGAAATCTGAGGAAGACAAAGTGGTACCTGTATGAGAAGAATTACAAAAAAGTACTGAACTCTAAACTTCTTTTTGAACCGAATGACAGAGCCAGTCTGGATAATAGTTCCCTTGAGTAGTTCCCTGTCCAAAAACAATGTACAAGGGTAAAACAAAACCTCAATGGTGGACTTCTGAGCTAACGGCTAGGAAAAGATCTACTACAAGCTATTCAATAGAGCGAAATCTAATGGGGTCGCTAATGATTGGGATGCCTATAAAGAGCAACTCAATTTATATAAAAAGGAGCTTAGGAAGGCGCTAAGACGCTCTCGGTATACCTTCTCTGGCGAAGTTGAAAAGGTATCCGACGCCGCAAGACTGCCCCTCAAGCCACCTGGACAAGATGTCATCACTCCAGCAGAAATGCAGAAAATGTCAAAGTACATTATCCCCTGGCTGGAGAAAATCTATGTAGGCTGTATCAGGCTTTCATACATCCCGAATCGATGGAGGAATACCAAAAAGGTGTTCATATCCACATTGGCTGCCACCATAACCTAAACCTAGGTCATCATCAGATTACATCATTTTCGTAGCCTTCAAAAGACTGCAATCTGTTCTCTCAGTTGAATCCAAAGATTGGAAATAGTTTTTAGATCACATTCCTCAGCTGCTGAACTATTCCTCTAGGAATTCTAGGGTTTGGCTCTTGCCTTGGAGATCAAGAATCTGACTTACGCTTATTCACGAGAATATATCTATCCACACCTGTTTGAATTTTCTTTTATTGGATGCGTTATTTGTATTTTTAGGGATGGCACCAGTTGAACGTTCCCAACTTTTTTCCTGCTGTGTAATTACAGTATCCGTTGTTTATTTTTTTAACAACAACTGCGGCGAAAAAGAGCTTGAGCTGTCATCACGCATTGGTATAGTTGTTGTTTCACTATCCGCGAATGTCACTGCAATATGTGTAGCCCGTTAGGCTGAGTCGTCTATCAAACTTTTATATTTTCAAAAGCTACACTGGGGTAAGGCTCTTCTTACATATTTGCGTCCAATTCGCGTTGTATGTTTTTTGATAGAATATCAAAAAATAACTATTTTTAAATAATTTTGTAGAAAGAATCCAATGAACACATCCGCACTCAGCGATGTTGCCAATGGGCTCATTTACCATTTTTAGCAGACTTTTTCTGCAGTGGCTGCTAAGATATTTCATTGAGTGTTGGAGCTTTTGAAACTATATCGTACACCAAATCAGTGGTTTTGCTTAATAATTTCACAACTTTTATTCTCTTAATTTTTAAGGAAGGTTGTTTATGTTTACAGAAAACAAAAACAACTATATCGAACTGGATAGTCAAATCAAAAACTATGAAAAATATTTTTTCATAAACGATTAGAAAAACTATTTATGCAAAAATTCTTTATTTCGATAACGCGAATAGTTCGATAGCATATACTACAAGAAGCTCTCAGTATGTGCGCGAGCGTAGTGCAACTAACGGTTAGTTGTGATGCGCGCGATATTATCGCCGAACAACGACTATAATTGACTACTTCACTCGGAGAGTATTCGACAACGACTGGTGAATGCAGAGGCTCTTTAGAAGTGTCAGACTACTTAGAAAATGCGAGGAAAGAGGGAGAGACCCGAGGATAATGCAAGGCAGCCACTAAACAACGACCGCCCATAGGCTATCCGCACTCACAAATCCGTAAGAAGCGAATTAGGTCTCCGAAGAGAGGTATAGGAGAGCATTGCCTCGGGAAGTTGAGACAATGATGCGTACGTGAACAACCCCTATATACATTTGAAATGAAATAAAACACAAAACTATTGAATTGCAATCAATATTGTTTCAATAAAATACTATAAACAAATATAATAATACATTTTGTTTATAAAAGATAAAGGGCGTAAGCACTACAACTTAGATGATAAATCATTAGCACAATCCATGGAACTTTCATATGTCATAATAGTCGAATTAAGCTCCCTAAGTTTTTTCATATATTGCAAATGAAGTTTAGATCTGGCATTTTTGTATGTTACACCATCCAACATTTTTGAAATGATGTAAGATAACCAAAATACATTGGTTTTTGGTTCGAATATTTCCCATTTATCGCTAGAAATAGAAAAGAAAATAAGAAAAATTGCTACGAAAATTCTCAGAAACAAAAAATACTTCAAAATTGCACGCATCATGCGATATATCTCAAATTGGTAATCCCCGGTGGCAGTAAACAGCTCAGAATCATTGGAAAGGTCGTTGTAGTAACAACAATTGTCATAAGTAATGCGGGACAATGTATAGTCGATTATAGTAATTTTTACACCTTTGGTGGGCAAAGTCATTATTTTGTCTTTGAGCTTATAATTGATATATTTGTCATCGGTATTGAGGACTAGAACATTACCCCAATGCAAATCCCGATGTTCGAATCGATACACATCTTCACCGACAGCGAGTGTATATATTATCTAAAATATAGGAATTGAACGTCTAGTGGTTCTTGTAAAATATAGATAAATTACCTGATGTAGTGCATAAAAAGACTGTTCTGCATTTCGAAAAACGAATCTCTCCAAGTCCTCTCCACTGAAAGTCATTTCTAAAATTATATATTGTTGACTAGCGGTAAAACACTCTGGATGATCATTTTCTGATTCTTTTCTGGCGTCGTAATCTTCCCAGAGCTTTTGCAAGTAAAATGGGTATTGACCTTTGACACAACGAACCTAAAATATCGTATCTTAGTTTATTTATTATAATTCGGTCAGTATTATTTCTATTCTCACCCTCTCGATATTAACAAATCCATCTGCAAAACTAGTTGTGCGACTGTTATCCTTCAGATCGCATAATTCCATGGAAATTACAACTTCCTGTAGAATTTGTTCGAATGATTTTTGTATTTCTCCATTAATTAATTCCTTGCCCTCAATAGGTATAATCTTCAAAACCGATTTTTTAACAACTCTTCCATCGGGTTTTGTATACAAAAATACTTCTCCAAATGCGCCTTCGCCAATTTTAGAACAATTTTGGAGATAATCTGCATCGTAAACTTCAGCGAATGGAGCAATATTACTTTGCATACAGCGTCGCAGTAATTGTCGTTTGAAGACATGCTTTCCTGTGCATAAACTAGATTTTTTTCGATTCAACGTAGATTTTCGTTGGCCAGCAACGGTTTTCCTTATCGATAATTTTGGTTTATTTGTGTGTTCATTACCTAATATTTCACCGTTAGCAATATTTTTTGGATTTGATGTGTTACCTGTAAAGTAAATAAAAACATAACGGAGTTAATAACATTTTAAGCTTTTTTGAAAAAATATATGGTATATGAGATTATGTTGTAGAGAAGAGACGTTTCAACGTCCCATATCCTTATTTATCATATTTTTAATTGGCGTCATTCGCCGCCAGTCGTACCGAACGGACGTGTTGTCGCAGAGCGGATAGTTTTTTAACCTATTCACCTACCTACTACGAAACCACGTGGTTTGTTGTTTTTAAAGCGTAGGTTGAATTGGATGCATCGGTCTCTGGACAGAAATTTCTAAACTTAATCTGGAAGGCCTATACCGACGTACCTATTACGGGCAAATACTGGCTATGGGGGTGTCTCCCCCCAACAATTTATGATTAAACCAAAAAAGACAAAGGAGATTACGGCGCAGGGCTAGCTAGATGGGCCAGAAGGGTGTTAACCCAAACAAGACAGAATTGGTTCTCTTTACTAGGATGAACAATGTCCCTCATGTGGACCCCTCCTCCTCGGATAAATGGAACAAATCTAGTCTTTTCTGAAAGTGCAAAATTTTTAGGAATAATTTTGGATAGGAAAATGTCATTCAGACTAAACGTACTGGAACGTGTAAAGAAGGCTAATGTCGCCCTGTATTCCTGCAGGAAGGCTGTAGGGTCGCGGTGGGGCCTCTCTCCTAAAATTGTCCATTGGATATATATAGCAGTGGTTCGTCCAATACTGTTATACGGCACTGTGGTATGGTGGACGGCAACTGACAAACTAACCATCACAAACCTGCTATCAAGGGTTCAGAGAACTGCCTGCCTGTGCATAAGCGGAGCGTTAAGGACTATAGCGACTGAGTCCTTACAAGCCCTTCTCCATATACTGCTGATTAATGTTGTGGCGAGAGAAGTTGCAACCAAAGCGGCACTAAGATTAAACTGCCTATCAATGTGGAGGTACAAGAACTACGGTCACATGAGGATATCAAAGTGTAGTGCTATGGCAACCGACCGAGTGGAATATATATCAACGGTGCGCACCTTTGAGAGGAACTAGATCACTATGATACCAGTCAGGGATGAATGGGATGGCAGAATACCCGGAAATAGAAAGCATCTCCACTTCTATACGGATGGTTCGAAGCTTGATGAAAAGGAGTACACTGTGAAGAACTTAATTTGGATATAGCTCACAGAAAACCAGATACCTGCAGTGTCTATCAAGCCGAAATAATGGCAATATGGGAAGTCGCCAAGTGGCTGAGTCGGAACATAGTAACCAACACTGGCGTTGTCATTTACTCGGACAGCCAGGCTGCCATCAATTCCCTAGAGGCCACATCCCTAAATTCACAAATAGCCCTCGACTATATATATATCAACGGTGCGCACATTTGAGAATAACTATATCACTATGATACCAGACAGGGATGAATGGGATGGCAGAATACCCGGAAATAGAAACCATCTCCACTTCTATACGGATGGTTCGAAGCTTGATGAAAAGGTTGGCTTCGGAGTACACTGTGAAGAACTTAATTTGGATATAGCTCACAGAAAACCAGATACCTGCAGTGTCTATCAAGCCGAAATAATGGTGATCGTGATATCGATACATTTGTACATCAAACAGGTTGGTTTCGATGAAGGGCATTTTAGCCCGTGGTACCACTAGGGACCTAAACTGGTCTATGTGAGCTGAAGAAAAAAAAACGGCGCAGGGGAGGAAAAACCCAGTGCCGGCGACAAGCGTTGATTCAATCACGAGTCATGTGTCGTCGTTATCGAATAATCGTGAGCATGCAACTTCTAAGAGCTTTGGTGCCTTGGCTCCCGTAGTCGAAAATTAAACAAGAGGACATCCAGCCGCAGGCAAAACTAAAGTCTCCCGAAGAACACAGTGCTGTGAAAGTGACTAAGAAGAAAAAGGGTTCCCCGTCTTCCAGTTATTCGGAGAAGCCTAACGTAACCACACAAAAATAAGTCTCTAGTCGGAGTCCTTCAATCGTGGGCGGTAAAGTTGATCCAGTAACGCAGATCAAGTCTACCAAATCATCCGTTAAGGATGAAGCTTTAAACAAAAAGATTCTACTGACACGGAAAAATCAATTGGACATATCGTTGCTGATCAGGCGTAGTGAACGGACGTGTTTAGCACAGAGCGGATAGTTAAAATCTATTACGCAGTCCCTATTACGCAATCGCAAAAAAATCTGTACAAAGTCTACATCGTAGTACCTATTACGGGCTAATACAGAAACTAATAAATTCGTCGACGGGGGTGCCATCGCGTTCCGATGGAGCGGGGTTCCCCAATCGTCCTACTGTCCGTCCGTTGGTCTTGGCCAAAGCCGACCAGACCAAACATGGTGAAAATTCCCCCCCAGTACTCACAACAGGTGGCACGGTGAGGGGAAAACGTCATGTCCGACCGTCAAAACGGAAGCACAATGAGCACCGGAGCGCTCAGAGTTTTGACGAAGTTGGAGGCTGTTGAGGTTTCGGCTCTTACCGAAAAACAAAAAGAGTCATAGATGCTTCTAAGATGTCTGTCCCTTTACCTACTACATTTTACTATTTCAAAAATGTTTACCATTTTTCTATATTGTTGTTGTAAAAATGGTAAAAAGTAGTAACTTGTAGTAGGTAAAGGAACAGAGCTAAGGCCAATCTGGCGGCTGAAAGAGCCACAAATTCAGCTGTGTTAACGGCTAATAATGTCAAAAGAATCAGATCACCTGATGAACCCCTGCCTTCGAAAAAGGCAAGAGGCCCTAATGTCACCATCAATAATTGGAGAATTAGCAAGGTGGGTGAGGCGGATGGTAAAAAGCGATAGGTCAATTTGATCCTTAACGCTGAATCCACCTCCCATATACAAAGTGCAAGTGCAACCCTGCAATATATAGCTCCCATTGCGGAAGGCGAGTCGTCGACCGTGGTTGATTCAAGGCTTTCTGGAAGTAAGGAGGCCCACACGACCATTATTTCTGGTGACTCTAACTCTAACAGAAGATCTGTAACGTCATTCTCTGAGGATGAAAACACCATTACGCTAAAGCAGCCTCAGCGGCTCTATTGCTGCGCCTGTCCACAAGTGCAGTAGACATCGTCCTGATCCAGGAGCCCTATGTAGTAGGAGGACGGGTGTGCGGTATCAAGACACCAAACTTTAAACTGCTTGTGGCCAACTGTGAAGGCACTCCGAGAACCAGCATTTTGGCCAGAAAAGATCTAAGTATTTTTCTTCTGACTAATTTAAGTGGTAAAGAGTCTGGAGATTGGCAATCGCATATACTGGGTGGTCTCCAGTTACTTTCCTTATGAAGCTGCAATACCGACAGCTCTCTTCAGGGAAGTAGTAGAAGAAGCAACGTCTGACGAGCTCGAGCTGATTATTGGCGCAGACACGAACGCTCATCATACTATCTGGGGTAGTACGGATATAAACAATAGGGGTGATTCGCTTCTTGACTTTATTCTAACTACAAACCTACCTATTTGTAACATTGGCAATAAACCGACCTTTACAATTAAAGACAGACAAGAAGTACTAGACGTAACGTTTGGTACTGACCGGATGTCAGACAAAATTATTGGGTGGAATGTGCTGGACGACCACTCATTCTCAGATCACCATTATATAGAGTTCAAACTCACCGAAAAAGCGCCTAAACCTGCCGTCCACAGAAATGTGAGGAAGACAAAGTGGCACCTGTATGAGAAGAATTTTAAAAATGTCCTCAACTCTAAACTTCTTTATGAACCGAATGACAAAGCCGGTCTGGATAATCTGGTCGAGCATATCACCACATCATTCAATAGTTCCCTTGCAGAAGCCTGTCCAAAAACAAGGTACAAGGGTAAACCTAAACTCAATGGTGGACTTCTGAGCTAACGGCAAGGAAAAAGACCGGCAACAAGCTATTCAATAAGGCTAAATCTACTGGGGTCGCAAATGATTGGGATGACTATAAAGAGCAACTCAAGATCTATAAGAAGGAGCTTAGAAAGGCGCAAAGGCGCTCTTGGTATACCTTCTGTGGTGAAGTGGAAAAGATCTCCGACGCCGCTAGGCTGAGGAAGATACAGGATGGGCCTAAAGAAACCAAGATGTGTAAAAGTTTAATAACTTTTTCGTTTATTAATTTTTTTTTATTTTATCTATCAGATTATATAGACAACACTTGGAGAATTTATAATGGAGAGGTTCACAATTGAACAGAGAACCAGAACAATAGAATTTTATTATTTAAACCAGAGATCAATTATTTTAACGCAAAGAGCATATCGTCGACATTTTAACGCCAGAATTTCGCCCTCTGAAGCAATGATTCGTTGCTTAGTTGATCGTCATCACCAACATGGCAGCGTAAGAGATTTGCCTCGAACCGGTAGACCACGTGTAAGTCGCACTGCGGAAAATATTGAACGAGTACAGCAAAGTGTTAACGAAGCACCAGAAACATCTGTCAGAAGGCGTTCTGCTCAGCTAGAAATGTCTCGTACGTCACTACGGCGCATTTTAAAAAAAGATTTACAGATATACCCATATAAGGTCCAATTGGTGCAAGAATTAAAACCCCCAGATCATCGGCAACGTCTAAATTTTGCAGTTAAATTTCAAGAGTTGGCCAGAAATGAAATAAACTTTATTAAAAATTTGATTATGAGTGATGAAGCTCATTTTCATTTGAATGGCTTTGTTAATAACCAGAACTGTAGGTTCTGGGGTTCTCAAAATCCAAGAGCCATTCATCAATGCCAATTGCACCCCATCAGGTGTACAGTATGGTGTGGGATCACATCTGAAAATTTCATTGGGCCTTACTTCTTCGAGAATGAAGATGGAAGTGCTGTAACCGTAAATGGAGAGCGGTATCGGTTTCTTATAGAAATTTTTTTACGTCCTGCTCTTGAAAACAGTCCTGGTATGTGGTTTCAGCAGGACGAAGCCACTGCCCATACTGCCCGAGACACAATGGCACTTTTAAGTCAAATTTTTGGAGCGCGAATAATTTCCAGAAATTCGGAAATAATTTGGCCAGCGCGATCTCCAGATTTGACAGCACCCGACTATTTGCTTGGGGTTATTTGAAGGAGCGAGTGTATGTGAACAAGCCAGAGACAATCCTTGAACTCAAGGCAAACATTCTTGCAGAAATTCGAACGCTACAGCCACAAGTTTTGAAAGGTGTTATGGAAAATGCTCTAAAAAGAGCCCATCAGTGCGAAGCTGAAAACGGTGGTCATTTAAGAGAAATTATTTTTCATACTTAGTGTAAAAAAATTTGACTTTTGTATATTATATAATCTGGAAGAAAAAATAAAAAAAAATTAATAAACGAAAAAGTTATTAAACTTTTACACCCCTTGGTTTCTTTAGGCCCATCCTGTATTATCTGCTTCACCCTGTACAGTGGGATATTTACAGGATGAGGCAAATAACTGGACCAAAAACAGCGAGCAGTCGCTCAATGTACTGCTCGACACACATTTCCCGGGGAACTCACCAACAGAACCCGAAGATCAATAAGACCAACAAGAATGCGAGCGTTGCTAGCTTGTTCACTGAGAGATCCAGAATAAGCTGTGCTATAAACAGCTTTGAGCCCTTCAAGTCACCTGCCTGCCGCCTGGCATTACTCCAGCAGAAATGCAGAAAATGTTAAAGTACATTATCCCCTGGCTGCAGAAAATTTATGTAGGCTGTATTAGGCTTTCATACATCCCGAATCGATGGAGGGATACCAAAGTGGTATTCATACCCAAAACGGGGAAGATATCGCACACTAGGCCAAAAGACTTCAGACCAATTAGCCTATCCTCTTTCCTATTGAAAAGTCTGGAAAGGCTTTTAGATTATTTCATTAGGCAAAACCTGGATACAAAACTCCTGTCGGGGAACCAACATGCTTACAATAAGGGAAAGTCTACAGAATCAGCCCTGCACGAACTTGTGAGCACTATCGAATCGTCCCTACATTTCAAAGAATTCACCATGGTGGCGTTTCTTGACATAGAAGGGGCTTTTAACAACATACACCCAGATGCGGTAATCGCGACATTGTCACATCTAAAGGTGAACTCTAGCTTGATTAGACTAAATCAAAGACTAATCAACAGAAGACGCATAACAGCATGTCTAGGGTCCACAACCCACAGGTTTGTAAACAGAGGTACCCCACAAGGAGGAGTACTGGCTCCACTAATTTGAAACCTAGCGGTGAATGAAATCCTGCTAGATCTAGAACGTTGTGGCTGCAAGATCGTGGCATATGCGGACGACCTGGCAATCGCAGTGAGTGGCAAATTCGAAAACATCCTCCGAAATATTCTACAGGTGGCTCTGAACAAGTTGGCTAGATGGGCCTGAAGCAGCGGTTTGGGTGTTAACCCAAACAAGACAGAATTGGTTCTCTTTACTAGGATGAATAATGTCCCTCATGTGGACCCTCCTCCTCGGATAAATGGAACAGATCTAGTCTTTTCTGAAAGTGCAAATTTTTTAGGAATAATTTTGGATAGGAAACTGTCATTCAGGCTAAACCTACTGGAACGTGTACAGAAGGCCAACATCACCCTATATTCCTGCATGAAGGCTGTAGGGTCGCGGCCTTTGGATATATATAGCAGTGGTTCGTCCAATACTGTTATACGCCATTGTGGTATGGTGGACGGCAACTGACAAACTAACCATCACATAGGAACCAACACTGGCGTTGTCATTTACTCGGACAGCCAGGCTGCCATCAATTCTCTGGAGGCCATATCGCTAAATTCACAAATAGCCCTCGACTGCCGCAGATCTCTTAACGAGATGGCTGAGCTATTTAATGTACACCTCATATGGGTGCCTGGGCATAGGGATATCCCGGGAAACTGCAAAGCCGATGAACTTGCTAGGAAAGGGACGACTTTACAAATTCTCGAAGAATTTGCATATGTTGGTGCGCCACTATCCACGTGCAAGCTTTGGCTTAGTCAAGAGGCAATCAGGCAGTCCAACGAAAGATGGACACCAATCGGCACCTGTAGGGTAGCTAGACAAATCTGGCCAAGGTATGACCTGAGAAGGTCAAAATATCTCCTCGCACTAGAAAGGAAAAGATTGTCTACGTCAGTTCTGACGGGACACTGCCTGATCGGCGAACACGCCAGAAGATTGGGTATAAACTCCAATGACTTCTGCAGAAGCTGTGGAGATGAGGATGAAGTGGATGAAGTGGAGAGCATTGAGCACTTGCTATGCGACTGTCCCGCTTTGAGTAGACGACGACTGGACCTACTGGGGTCGGCCTTTCTAGGCAGCCTAACAGATCTTTCCAGTACTAATATTCGTGCTATCGATACATTTGTATATCAAACAGGTTGGTTTCGATGAAGGACATTTTAGCCCGTGGTACCACTATGGACCTAAACTGGTCTATGTGAGCTGAAGAAAAAGAAAACGGCTGCCACCCTAACCTAAAACCTTCATTGAGTGAAATGCAATTGTGGGTTCAACCTAAGACGGTAGAATATATTTCGTTCGTTGAAATATTTCTCGTACATCAACTCAGTCTTGCACTAAGTGGAAACAACATCAATAATTCCAATGTTAGGAATTCAAGAACCTTAATATTGAACAGAGCCACAAATTAATTAAAGAACATTTATTATGTTTCAATTTCCTAAAGACAGGCCATAACTCTTCAAATTCTAGGTCAAACTATCGTTGTCGATCCTGTAACAATCGTCACCACAGTTTAGTTCACTTTCTACATGAAAATTCTTTGAACACAGCAAGTGAAATGGAAGTACCCAACTCACAAACTTCAACTTTGTTGAAAACCAAAACATCAACGTAACAGGTTCAGTAATCTTTTATTGAGGGCAGATATCGTATGGTCTGTTCTCAAAAACGGAAAATTAAACCTGAACCATCCCGGATTATTAGCCATCGATTCCATATTTGGTTGGATAAAGCTGTCCAATTCAACACACCGATACCCAACTCAACATTAATTTTGTATACGGTCTCCACAGACATTGACAAAATGCTTCAGAAATTCTGAGAGCTTGAACAATATCCTGGCGAAAAAGTAATTTATTATCACAAAACGTAGACCCTGCAGAAATACGTTTTCGTTCCCGATATTCAAATGCATTGAATGGCAAGTATACCCAGCAAAATTTCCCATTACCAAATAAGCTGACTAAATTCAAAACTAGTAACTGCTTATAAAACTGTGCAACAAATTTTGGGTCATCAAATCTTTCCCGAACGAAACAAATTGGACATGATAGTGCACCACTAGTATATCAAAACCCCTAAAGGGTTTTGCAAAGTTAGCTCGAATTTTTGTTTTATAGCCCTTTGAAGTTGGGATATTTTTACTCAAATTACCAGGCAAAAGGGCACTACAGCGAGCCGATGTCAAAACAAAAAGATAAACACAACCGCCTCCAAAGTGACTCCCAAAATGAAAAAAATATGTCCGATGGGACAACGGGCCATGAAGACATATTGCCTTCAAAAATGCCCTAAAGCCCACAGATAGGCGAAATGGTACTCAAATGAAAGGAAATATAAACAAGTTTAAAAAAAAAAGGAAGAAAAGAAAAGTCCAGTCGCGGTGACCAGGTCACAGAATGTGGAGGCCCAAAGAAGCCCTGTAGTGACAAAAAATGCCCTAATGCTTTTATATCTAATCCAATATAATGAATCAACGCATATACTAAACAATTGGAATTGAATATTTGAGGCCTCAAATATTTTAATTTATTATACTTTATGTGGTTTTGGACCTGGGGACTATTTTTGGGGAATCCATATTTTAAGGCCCCATACGCCTCTGGATTTTAATTTCCTTTTTGGAATCCTGAGGAATTTTCTTTCATTTGAGTACCATATCGTATATCTGTGGGCCTTAGGTCCTTTTTTGAGGGATAAGGCTCCTGGGCCCGTTGCTCCACTGTGTTTTTGTATGCATTTTTGGGTCATTTCGAATGTCGTGGTGTTTAATTTTTGTTTTGACATGTGCCCGCTAAAGTACACTTTTGCCAATATATAGAAGCAGTCTGGAAATTTGACTAAAAATAGCCCAACTTCAAAGGGCTATAAAACAAAAATTCGAGCTAACTTCGAAAAACCTTTTGGGGGTTTTCTTATACTAATGGTGTACTATCATATCCAATTGGTCTCGTTCGGGAAAGATTTTCTTGTTGCACAGTGTAATTTGGCCTCCCGTCGAATTATTTTTACATGTACATGTAATTGGAGGAAAGTGCTTCCACTCAAGCATACAAGCAGCTGAAAAATAACGACTTACCCCCACGCTTACAATTATTCAAAAGTAAGCGTGGACAAAAGAAATAATTTTACGAGTGTGTTTTTTGGTAGTGGATATTTCCGAGTTGCTATTGCTTGTTCACCACAGTGGTGGTATGTGGTGAGAAAGTAGAAGAGCGTAAAATTGGGAGAGCGTAACATTGAGATTGGGTAGAGCGTACAATTGGGAGAGAGTAGTTATAGATTGTTGTCGTCATATGACGAAAAATTTCATTTGCCGGGAGGTGGGATTGAACTCGCGACCACATGGTTTCGTATTTTAGCATCACAACCACTCGTCCACCAAAGAACTGCAAGAGTGTCACTTTTTGGCACTCTATTCACACTCATTGAAATTAGAGTGCCGGTGCTACTCATCACCCAAAAGCAAAGTAAAAATATCGCACACAAAAAATCATGCGAGTATTGCAAGAGGCCTGTATATCCCACACAATTCAAATTAATGAGTATTTTATGTTTGGACAGACACCCAGTTATTTTTCGTTGACATGTACCGTTCGTACATGCACCCATACGATTCTGGGAATAGGAAACAAGTAAGTACAAAAAGCAATGCACAAAAAGCAATGTAGACAAAGCACACATGTATTACTCGGGTGTTTTAAAGACACCGGAGTGTCTATGCACATATTGGCTGCTTTGTTTTTGATTTCTTTTGTTGTTAAGGGCCCCTTACATTGCGGATTTGTTGTCAAGCATCATGTTCTCTCAGATGTTGTGTTCGACGACTGTTTGCCCTTAGATTACTCATGCAATCTCTACAACATAATTTCATCTACGACAGCAACGTGGTCGGTTGTGCGTGTGCAGCGAAGAAAAAGATCAAAATGCCGTCGGCAAAATGAAAATATGCGACCATAAAAATTTGGGTATTTTCCTTCAACCTTTTTTAATGAATAATTAGGGAATTTTTGAAAGAATTTGTTTATGCCCACATTCCATATGAGTGTTACCCTCGTTTGTCAAAAGTAGCATTGCAGCTTCTTTCAATACCTGCGAGTAGTGCAGCAGCTGAAAGAGTGTTTTCTTTGGCAGATAACGTAATAACAGAAAAGAGAAATAAATTAGGGCCAAAATCTGTAGACAGCCTACTTTTTTTACACTCTATTTACAAAAATTTTAATTTAACTGAATAAGTTTTTTCCCTTAATTATATTTTTTATTTTGAATTCCAACTCTTTTAATTTATTAAATAAATTGAAATGAATTGTTCCATTTAATGTGATATTATTTGTATTATTGTCCGTATCGTTCAAACGAAATTGAAGTCATGCTATTTATGTTTTTATTATTTCATTTAAAAAATAACCAAATTCTTAAAAAAAAGTCTGAAATTGAACTGAACCATTCCTTAAAATTTAAGTATAGAAATATTTTCATTATTATTATTTTAACCTATATAACTTTGAAATCATATTCAATAAAACATGAACCAGTAAAACAATAATTTTAATGTATGCATATCTGTATATTTTATACTGTTACGCATTGGGATTTTGCTGCAACTACAAGCTGGTATAGCAAAATCCAAATAAACTACAGACACACACAAGAAAAAACAACAACACCCATGTCACCAAAAACATTTTATATCTCGAGTCTCGTGTTCCCTTTTCCACTCTTCCTTTTACGTGAGTGTTTTTGTTTGCCCTAATAGAATGTACACATGCAAAAATTAACTGCACCAGATTTACGCTTGTGCGTCTAAATACTCAAAAATGTTTGTTGAGTGAGTGTTACCTGTGCACCTTATTTACAGTGCTTAAAAACACCCTGGTGTCAAAAACACCCGATATCTATCCGGTGCACTTGTAGTTGCGGTGGCTTGCTGCTATTCTCTGTCGTCTACCTCGCGATTCATAGTCAAATCGCCTTATAATCAAGTACAATAATATAACCCATAAAAATCTTGGTAAATAAATGTCGTTACCACTTGCATACCAGGTAATGATATCTCCATATCGTCAGCATTACTTTCGGTAAATAAATAATGACAAAAATAAATTATTAGTAGTAATCTAATTTGAATTTATAAACTTCAAATGATTTAACTGAATACAAACTACAACGTATATACGTAAATTATTTAAGAAAAAATCAAAAATCGTAAATCATTTAAAGAAAAGTTTATAAATTAAAATTGAATCCGGCCTGTTTCTTAAATTGTATGATTTCCTCATAAAAAAAGACGCAGGACTAGATTTTAACAAACTTTTATTACTTTTGTTCCTATGATTCCGAGGAGTAGCTGTCCAGAACTTATAATAAGACCGGGCGCACTACTGTTCTCGTTGAAGGTAGAATTAAAAGTGAACTCCTCACAGCAACTTGCTCTCCTTTTATACACTTTGAGGTGCACAGTTGCACATCAAGTGTACCAAATAATTATCATAATCAGAGACGTATTCTAAAGTATAAATTTTTTTATTTGTACCAATATATAAATTAAAAGAAATATGTACAGAGTTGTACTAAATTCAAAAATAAACGTTAAAACTAATTCAAATAAATGAAAGGAGTTCAAAGGTAAAATAAATAAAAAGTAATTCATAAATGTGGGCCGTTACAGTCTCCCCTCTGATGCTGATAATGCCCCGGTGAAGCCTCAGAAAATAAATAGCGGCGTTGTCCTTTCTCATTAAAATGTCTTGTCAGGCGGTAGTACACCTCTTCCCAGTATTGGACAATTTTTCTCGGGGCCCTCCCCCTGGAACGGAGCTTTATCGTGCACCCTTACATCGACTGAGTACAAAGGCGTGAAAATTGAATCCAAATATTTATCCTGTTCTGAACGCCTTGTTTTCATTGGCGGAGCAAAGAGTCTCGATGTATTGCCTGGTGTTGTCTGTCCTGAAGGTATGGAATTCCGGAAAATATTTTGTATGGTATGAGGCGAATAGTCATTACTGTTCAGCCTCTTTGGTGTAGGTGGAGGTCTTATGAGAGCAACGGGCGATGGAAACAGCACTGGATTTGTTTGCGGTGTATCGGCTTGATGTGTTGCAAGATTTCTTGGTGTTGCCGGCAGCGGTGAAATAGCATTGTTACCTTCCACAAACTCAATGAAATGCGAAACTTTCTTAATGGCTTTCGTAGTTGGCGAGTCTTCATTAGCCCTCAAATCCAAAGAAAATATTTGCATTTCTAAGGGATTAGTAAATTTGTGTTTGATTCTCGGCTCATTCTCGAAAAACCAATAGCGCTGCGACATATTCAAAACTATTCCTGCCTGTTCCATGAAGTCTGCGCCAAGTAACGTTCGATTTCTTGCCGCATTTGGTAGGCCTGTTGCTGTGTATCGGTCGATCGGTTGTGGTGTGCATACTGTTGCTGTGCGGTGGTCGATTGGTGGTGGTGTAAATGCTGTTGCTGTGTGCCGATCCGCTGGTGGTTGGTTTCATGATCTTGATGCTGTGTTTGCTCTGTCACATTCTGCTGCTGCTGTTGACGTTGTTCATCCCTGCGTATTCTCCTCTTACAAACATCGACGCTATGTCCCCATGCACGGCAAAAGTTACAGCGACTTGGCATTGATTCCTTCTTAATGTCGTCAGAAGAAGTTGTTGTTGGTGGTTCACGTGCCTCTGTCAGCGACAATTCGGCGTCTCTGCACGCAGAGAGTAGCTCTTCGAATGTTTTCGCACTCTCTCGCCGCACACGCTCTCTAATTTCTGTGTTGGTAGTCCAAATGTTAAGTCTATTTGGATTTCCTCAGACACAGAGGTTTTCAGCTGAGAAAATAACAGCCCCTTCTTACAGATAAAGCTGTCCGTTGGCTGATTCTTTTGCTGTTTGTCGTCGAAAATGTTTGCGAATATGCGCCAGTCAGGAATAGAAGGGGAAAACGTTGCTTTAATTAACTTCTTCGCAACTTCAAATGTGTTGGCATTCTGCTTCACGCCAATCCACGAATTTGCTGCGTAGTCCTCCAAAAGAAGCTGCGTAGTCCTCCAAAAGAAGCGGCGTCGGAGACATTCTCAATTTCCTTGTAGACAGTGATGGCGTTAGGAACTCCTCAACAGCAGCGGGATCTCTCTGTCCCTTGAAGCGCGCAGTGCAATGCTAAAACGAGCCGCGCTGGCCGTTGTTACGCATTACCTGGATAAGCTGCTGAAATTGAGAGTCGCTGAATTGTGCCATATCGTCTTCTCCGGATTGGTACTCGTCGCTGTCGGCTGCAAAGTTTTCTTCTTTTCTTACAATTTTGGGTTGCTCGTGGTCTGTGGCAACTAAGTTGGGCGTCAATGAATCCGGCCTGTTTCTTAAATTGTATGATTTCCTCATAAAAAAAGACACAGGACTAGATTTTAACAAACGTTTATTACTTTTGTTCCTATGATTCCGAGGAGTAGCTGTCCAGAACTTATAATAAGACCGGGCGCACTACTGTTCTCGTTGAAGGTAGAATTAAAAGTGAACTCCTCACAGCAACTTGCTCTCCTTTTATACACTTTGAGGTGCACAGTTGCACATCAAGTGTACTAAATAATTATCATAATCAGAGACGTATTCTATAGTATAAATGCACAGAGTTGTACCAATATATAAATTAAAAGAAATATGTGCAGAGTTGTATTAAATTCAAAAATAAACGTTAAAGCTAATTCAAATAAATAAAAGGAGTTCAAAGGTAAAATAAATAAAAAGTAATTCATAAATTCATAAAATAAGATTTTCTAACTTAGATTACTAGAAATAACTTATTTTGTCATTATTTTGTTAGTCGTTATTTATTTACCGAAGGTAATGCTGGCGATAATGGGATATCATTACCTGGTAATGCGAGTGGTAATGACATGTACTTACCAAGATTTTGCTGGGATATTGTCGAACTTCCTTTTAATACTTCAAACCCCAAGTTTGGAAATACTTTAACAGGAGCTATTTCTAGATGGAAAAATGATTTAACAAGAATAGAGATTTGAGAACACAATATATAGATTTCATGAGAGATTATGGGTCGTTGGGACACGTGGAAAATATTCTAGATATTGAAGTCGATAAACATTACACCATTCTGCTCTCAAACCAGACAGCAGCACTACCAAACTAAGGGTGTTATTTGATGGCTCCTTTAAGGATTCTTCCGGCCAATCGCTCAATGTCACGCTACTGGTTTGACTATCTATACAGCGTGATTTGTTTAGAGTTTCAATTCGTTTTCGTTAATATGTGTATGTCTTTACAGCTGACATAACGAAAATGTTTCGTCAAATTTGGATTCCGAAAAAGATCTGGACTACTAACGTATAGTTGGAGAAGCGATCCCAACAGCCCTATTCAACATTATCGCTTATGTACAGTGACTTAATGAACATCATGTGTATGTACGTGTCCTTCAACAGCTAGCTACTGACAATGAATCACAATTTCTAAATGCGGCGTCGATCATTCGGAACAATATTTACGTGGATGATGTTATTACAGGTGCAGAAAGTCAAGAAGATCTTCAACACGCAAAGGAAAAATTAACATCATTATTTGAATCAGATGGTTTCATGCTTCGGAAGTAGAGTTCCAATATTTTCAAAATATTTCTAAGGAACACTGGCAAACGGGTAAATTAGGAAGTGGTAATTTATTAGATTTACACATAAAGTTATTAGGATTTCATTAGAATCGCCTATCTGACACATACTCGTTTCGTGTGACTTACAAACCATATTGTCATTCCATAACGAAACGCAAAATTCTGTCAGATACAGTCAGTATTTTTGGAATTTTTGTCTCCATCGAACATTTTGATGAACATGTTGCTGCAGAGAATATGGTTAATAATCATGTTATGGGATGACCATATATCAGACCAAATGTTACATAAATGGATTTGACTAAAAGATTCAATTATTCACTTCGAAAAGCTATATATTCATCACAATATTTTCTTATAGTCAGTAGGTTAGGTTAGGTTGAAGAGAGGAGACGTTTAAACGTCTCATGTCCATGGACATACACTTAAGCCAGTGGTTCGGCCTGTTGTGCGCTCCTTATTTATGACCTTTTTATACCTCACGAGTTACAGAAAATCGGTACTAGACACTAATTTTCTCAGTATCTTCCAGTCATATTCTCTGAGATGAGTCGAGTCTGGTAATATGTCGGATCCGAAAAGTTGGGATCCGGCAGTGACACAGAAAATGTTCCATCGTTTCGATGTTTTCCCTTCATGCCCTGCATTCGTCGTTTCCTGCTAGTCCTATGCGATAAAGATGTGCTTGTAAGCTTGAGTGTCCCGTTAGAACACTCATCATCTTACTAATATCGATCTTGTTTAGTTTCAGAAGACTTCTTGTTTTCTTTTCATTTGGGTCACCCCACAGTATCTTAGCAGTTGCTCCTACTGTTGCGCTATTCCACACAGTTTTGTGAGCCATCACTGCCCAGTGCTTCAACTCATTCTTCGTGTCTTCGAAAGGTTTACATATTATTTATTATTCGAAGTTCTCTGCCCTTTGAAGCCAAGCTATTTGCCCGTTCATTTCCAATCACTCCGTTGTGTCCTGGTACCCAACAAATACGCAATTCACCATGAGTAATCATTTATCATTCTTTTACAGTCCAACACAGTTCTGGATTTGACCCTTTCCGATGTTATTGCTTTAATCGCCATTTGGCTATATGTGAAGATGTTGGCATATTTAGGCTTTGTGGTGTTACTGAGCCCTTTCACACACTCCGTGATTGCTTGAACTTCTGCTTGAAATACCGTGTAATGGTCAGGGAGGCTGAAGTTAAGTTCGACTTCTGGTTCATCAATAAAAAGTCCCAGACCCGTCCTTCCTCCTCGCTTGGACCCATCCGTGTAGCAGCTGGTTCCCACTGGCACATGGGCCAAAGTTCCATTTCCCCAGGAGCGTCTGTCTGGCACAAACGTATCACAGGTAGCTGTAAGCCGCACTTTAGGAATGCGGACGGAGATTTCTGACGTTTGAATGTGACCAACTAGAGATTCTAAAATCTTCTGATGGCACGACTTGTGGTCTCGATTTATCCATTCACCCATCAATTGTAGACGTCTTGCTGTGAGGGCTGCCTCGTACTTTATACGGATGTCTATTGGTTGGATGTGCAGTAAAGTCTCCAACGCTTTTGGTGGTGCAGTTCTAAATGACCCGCTTATGCCTAGACAGCACATACGTTGAATTTTTTGCAAAGGTATTAC
Source organism: Eudasyphora cyanicolor (assembly GCA_963930755.1). Classification (NCBI taxonomy): domain Eukaryota; kingdom Metazoa; phylum Arthropoda; class Insecta; order Diptera; family Muscidae; genus Eudasyphora; species Eudasyphora cyanicolor. The sequence continues at coordinate 103,404,928 of OZ005737.1, forward strand.
GTTGCACTTCTTGTCCATTGATGTCCACCACACTACACAGGCGTAGGTGATTATTGGTCTAATCACGCTCATGTAAAGCCAGTGAGTCATATTTGGGCCCCATTTTAAACATATAGCTCTTTTGCACAACGACCAACATCTGTGAGCCTTTGTAACTCTTTCATCAAGATGATCTTTCCAGTACAGTTTCTGATCCAAGATTACTCCCAAGTATTTTACAGTTTTAGTTATAGCAATTGTCTTATTCAGGAATCGAGGCCTGGTAAAACGTGGGATCTTCGTATTCCTTGTAAATAGACATATTTCTGTTTTGTCTGGGTTAACATTTAATCCCCTTGGTTGTGCCCAGTTATACTCGTATGCTATGTTAAGTGCCTCTTCACCTCTTCTGCATAATAGATTTGGATGAAAGTCCCTTAGAAGTATTACAACGTCGTCTGCATAACAGACTAGTTTAAGTCCTTCATTGGTGAGGGCTTTTAGGAGACTGTGTATCGTCGTAACGATAAAATGGCCCCCTGAGGTATACCACGATTTACCTTGTCTCTAATTTTTACGTCATATGACCCACAAATAATCCACCTATTCCTTAGCATATTGTTGATCCAGTTTTTCAGCGCCCGGTCAACCTGAAACTCGTCTAAGGACTGGATAAATGTATCGGTCTGTACATTGTTAAATGCGCCCTCAAGGTCTACGCAAACAGCAAGTGTATACATTTCTGTACTGAAGGACTTTTCTATGTGGTGCACTACCTCATGCAGAGCTGTTTCCACTGATCTTCCTTTGACATAGGCGTGTTGTTTGAAATTTAGCCTGTCATCCGCTATTTTACTTTTGACCATGTTATCAATTATTCGATCCATTGTTTTTAACAGGAAAGAAGTTAGGCTAATGGGTCGAAAAGCCTTTGGGGTCGTATAACTCGCCTTCCCAGGCTTTGGTATGAAGACCACCCTTGATTCCTGCCAACTGTTGTAAATAAATAATAAAGAATAATAAATTAAATTATCTTCCGAAGTAAAGAAAAATAATGCAAAGATGTGAAAGGGAAAATAATTATGCTTTTGGAATAAACCAGAAGAGCGAAATTCCAATTGGATTGCAGTACAAAAGCAAACAAAATGTGCAAAACACTGGAAGGGCATGTAACTAAATGTAATAATGTGGAATTTGTCTTGTAATTAAATATGTACATTTATGTATGTTTGTATGTTTAGAACAATTGTGTGCAAAAGCATGGAGAAACATTATAGACAGCTAACGCCACCAAAGCAGTAGAACAATGGAATTGGACAGTGCCTGTGATCTCGATTTGGAAATGGTTGTAAAGAACATACATAGTTAGTTCTTGTCAGCCATAGAAGTTGGAAGAAGATATTCCGTTTATGGATGGAAGTTTAATTTATATATGTCAACAAATATAATGTTAATCCTTAAATATAATAATAAACATATTTTTCGATTCATCAAACATTATTTAATTATATTCGTACAACAGTAGGAAATTATTTTGTTATTTATAACATTGTACTAACCTGGCTTTTGATGCGCCACGAACATCGCCACCGCAACAACACAAAATAAATAATTTATGTATAACATTAGCACAATGATCTCCAACTATATTTCCTTTCTGACATTTAAATTAACTATTTTCTAAGTCGGCATTATTCCAATTAATGGTTTATTGATTAGAATTGTAACTTTTGTTTGTTTTCAAGAATAGTAGCAAAAAGAAAAAATGCACATACATATAAAAGTGACACTTTGACTCACACACTTCCAAACTGCAATGCGACTTTAGTAAAAAAGCTTTCCATTTTTCAACTCGAAATAACATTTCGTGAAATTTAAAAGTGCCGAAAAAACACAGTACCCTTCTATAAGGGGAGTATTAACATAAAAGCTGCTAAAACGAAACTTAAGGTACCGTCAACACACGAGCTGTGTGCTGCTGCATTGCTGTGCCCTCAACATCGAGACAACAAAATGTTTCGTATGGATGGATTCTGAAAGTGAATTGATGATGATAGCCAGCCGACTGCGCCTCGAGAGGTTTGTATCCTCATGAATTGATAAGCCACGACTTGTAGTGAAAGAACCTCTTTGGTAAGATTTCAGGTATCAGAATGGCCAGCAACAAAGTTCAAATTCAACGAACACAGTGAAGAAGTGAAATCGGAAAAGCAAAAACTCGTACTATCAACACTAGTAGGTCAGTAGAACACCTGTTCTGTTAGCACTCGCGTGAGAAATATCAAACTGGTATCGACTTCTACAAATAATATCATATATTCTACGAAATTTATATCATATCAAGAGTTACGTAAGGCTCGACCGTTTTAAGATACCATAAAATGTCTTCAAGAAAATAAAAGCCATCCTAAAAATTAAAACCTCAATAAACTTTTCCATGATAATCCATGATTTTAACATCACATATCTACATGTTGGATCTTCGGAACTATTCACAATTTTGCGTCAACAATATTGGGTACTTAGAGCAACGAATTTGGTTTGTTCTGTTGTGTTTAAATGTAAAATTTGTTTTATGCTTCGTCGTCAAACTTCACAATTGATAACAAACGTTCCAGTAGAACGAATCCAACAATTTCGACCATTCTTTAACACAGGATACGAATTTGCAGGTCCAATAACCATTACAAGGACTACTTGCAAATGTCCAAGGGTATGTAAAGCTTATACCTCTTTATTCATATGTCTGTCAACAAAGGCACTACACATGGAGCTCGCTCGTAAGTGACCTCAGCGCAGTGTAATTAATTGCGGCTTTTAAAATCTAGGCGTGGATCATGCTGCAATTTATAAAGCGATAATGGCACGAATTCGATTATTTGCTGTTGTTCTATTTTGTACCGGGTACTATTTTTCTATAAAAAAATGATTTTCGGCAGATATTTTAATTTTAATATATCAATGTGTGCCTTCTAAAATCCACACTCTCAAAGGGCGTAACTAACAACCGGCGGAACCTGTAATATTTAAATTTGAAGCGAGGTCACTCTTTTGGATTTAGAGACAGTGTAAGTGGTATTTCCTACTTTTACCGATACAAATTTTTATGCATATGCAATTTTACTTACATATATATTTTACATTCAGCATATGCACATTACTTTTTGCATATTCCCTTGCATAATTTCTGCATATAATCTGCATATATCGAGTAGGCAGTTTCAATCGAATTTAGAATCCAAAAATACACCTAATACTAAGATATTAACTTGTTCGGATGACAAATAGAGATTGCATAAATTTCTGCAATAAAAATTCATAAATTAATTCACACAAACATTAATTATAATTTGCTATTTTTTGGAAATTGTGTGAAATAGACATTTTTAATTATGAAAAAGGAAAAATTTTGAAAGGAATAAAATATTTTTAAAAACAGATTAATCAATTGATCTGCCTGAAATTTAAGAATTTATACTTTTTATTCCACTAATCGCTTCTAGTTAAAATATAAAGGTCCCTTCCCATTATACTTCTTGGCGTTCTAGAGGACGGCCAGGGTTCTGACTACCGGAAAAAGTTATATCTATCTATCTATATATATAAAAGAGAGTGTCTGTTTGTGGGTTTGATTGTTCCGTATAGACGTCTAAACGGCTAGACCGATCATCTGAATATGAATTGATGCTGAAAATACGGTACTTGAATTTTCGATATATCAAGTGGGCGTGGACCCGCCCATATGGGTCAAATTTTGGTATTGAGAACAATTTTTAGCTAGAGTGCTGAAATTTTGTTTGTATGCATTTAGTGTCAGATTATGTGAATTTTCAAAAAATGGGCGGAATCGGACCAATGGGCGTGGCCCCGCCCATACAAGCCAAATTTTGAAATTGAAATATTTTCCACAATTTATTAGCGAGAGTTCTGTAGTTTTGTGTATATGTATCAGGTGACAGTCTACGTGATTGGTCCAAAAATGGGCGGGATCGGACCAATGGGCGTGGCCCCGCCCACATAGACCAAATTTTGAAATTTCGATATCTTGCACAATTTGCTATCGGGAGTGCTGCAATGTTGTGTATATGTATCTGGTGGCATTCTACGTAATTGGTAAAAAAATGGGCGGGATCGGACCAATGGGCGTGGCCCCGCCCATATAAGCCAAATTTTGAAATTGATATATCATGCACAATTTACTAGCTAGAGTGCTGTAATGTTGTACATATGTATCTGGTGACAGTCCACGTGATTGGTCCAAAAATTTACGGGATCGGACCAATGGGCGTGGCAGCGCCTATATAAGCCTAATTTTAAAAATGTGATATCTTGCAGAATTTGTTAGCGAGAGACCTGGAATTTTGTGTACATATATCCGTTGGCGATCTACGTGATTGGTCAAAAAATGGGCGGGTTCGGACCATTAGGCGTGGCCCCGCCCATACAACCCAAATTTTGAAATAGAAATATCTTGCACAATTTATTATCGAGAGTGCGCAAGTTTTGGGCATATGTATCTGATGACAGTCTACGCGATTCGCCTAAAAATGGCCGGGATCAGACCAATGGACGTGGCCCCGCCTATATAAGCCAAATTTTGAAATTGAGAGGTTTTGCACAATTTGTTAGCGAGAGTGCTGGAATGTTATGTATATGTATATGGTGGCAGTCTACGTGATGGCTCCAAAAATGGGCGGGATCGGACCAATGGGCGTGGCCCCGTCCACATAGACCAAATTTGCCAGCGGGAGTGCTGCAATGTTGCGTATATGTATCTGGTGGCATTCTACGTAATTGGTCAAAAAATGGGTGGGACCGGACCAATGGGCGTGGCCCCGCCCACATAGAACAAATTTTGATATCTTGCACAATTTGCTATCGGGAGTGCTGCAATGTTGTGTATATGTATCTGGTGGCATTCTACGTAATTGGTCAGAAAATGGGCGGGATCGGACCAATGGGCGTGGCCCCGCCCTTATAAGCCAAATTTCGAAATTGATATATCTTGCACAATTTTTTATCTAGAGTGCTGTAATGTTGTACATATGCATCTGGTGACAGTCCACGTGATTGGTCCAAAAATTGGCGGGGTCTGACCAATGGGCGTGCCACCGCCCATATAAGCCAAATTTTGGAATTGAATTATATTGCTCATTTTGTTAGCGAGAGTGTTGAAATTTTGCGTACATGTATCTGGTAGCAGTCTACGTGATTGGCTTACAAATGGGCGGAATAGGACCAGTGGGCGTGGCACAGCCCATATTTTGATATATCTTGCAAGTATTATATAGGAAATACATGAACAAAAATGCTCGGTATGCGATAATTACAGCTGCTCATTCCAAAACAATCGCAATATGATAATGTGATGCATGACCAATGAAACAAGAATTTGGAAATTTTATAGGTATACACTTCTATTTTCTGGACTTTCCACTGAATTCGGTATTTTTTCATTCAGTGAATTTATTACTAATACCAGTAAGGAAAGGCAGAAAGTCGGGCGGGGCCGACTATATAATACCCTAAACCTCCCTAACAATGCGATAAGGGTCATTGCGATAATAATTTGGAATAAATGGTAAATGTATTTTGAACCGATAATCGCTAAATTAAGCAATATTCGTTCCTAAATTGAGAAACATTTTTCTGGAGAACTTTGTAATGATCGGAAGTAAAGTACAACTTCTATAGCGCTTTGTAACCAAATCTGGAGGAACATATATATGGAGGTTATATATAAATCTGAATCGATTTTCCTTGAATACTCATTCATGTAAAATAGAAACCTGTTTCTGTCAAATTTCCTACTGATCGGATATAAAACACAGTCTCTACAGCGCTTACATGTCAAATTGGGGGTAACATATATATGGGGGCTATATCTAAATCTGAACCGATTTTCTCCGAATTTTGCGGTATTCCTTCATGTAATAAAAAACCTCTTTCTGCCGATTTTCTTACTGATCGGATATTAAATACAGTTTCTACAGCGCTTGAATTTCAAATCGGGGGTAACATATATATGGGGAAATCTGAACCGATTTTCTCCGAATTTGGCAGTATTCCTTCATGTAATAAGAAACTTCTTTCTGCCGAATTTCGTACTGATCGGATATAAAATACAGTTTCTACAGCGCTTACATGTCAAATCGGGGGTAACATATATATGGGTGCTATATCTAAATCTGAACCGATTTTCTCAGAATTTGGCAGTATTCCTTCATGTAATAACAAACCTCTTTCTGCCGAATTTCGTACTGATCGGATATAAAATACAGTTTCTACAGCGCTAATTTTGACATGGGCAGCGAAGCGCACCGGGCTCAGCTAGTCGTTCATAAAGTTGAAGTAAGTAAGTAGGGAATAAGGGAATTTGTCACGTTTGGGGGTCTTTTGTTTGACATAACTAGAGAACGACTAGTCCGATTTTGCTGCAACAAATATACAAATGTTAAGAATTACAATTCCTTAAATCTATTCATACATTATTTTTCTACATAAAAACAGTTTCGCAGCTAAAAATTAATTTAGGAAGAAACTAAATAATTTTTGATAAAAAAATTTAAATTTGTAATATTTATAAATAACGAAAATCCGAAACGGGAAATATTATTATTTAGTACTTTCACGTAAATTCACATAACCTATGAACGCCATCAATGTGACGAAGCATTAAATAAATACTTAAGTTATTCTTAACTAAAAGAGAAGTGTTGTCTTAATATAAAGGCAGCTGTATAAGTTTGTTAAATCATGTTAAACTTAATATTCTTTAAAAACAATTTGTGTTCATAAAAATAAAAACTAGGCTATCATCTCAAAGATCGGATCAGAAAGCTCTTAACAAACCCATACAACAAAAATATACCCTTGCAGCACATTGTACCACTACCAGACATAAACCTAAGTTTGACAGTGTTGAGATACTAACGCAAAAGAGACATTAGGAAGGAGATTTTCACCAGAAAAGAGACTGAATTTTAAGACAAGCACTGCTGGCTATGCTCATGTCTACAGGCATTCAATAGAAACGCATAACGAAAGTTCACACAGTGAACGACTATTTTTGTTACAACAATATTTAATGTAAATACTTATCGTTAACGTATTTTTATTGTCATTGTTTCATTGTAATAATTCGTGTTTTTGTGGGATAGATTCCCCCTTATGTTGGCCGTAATATTGAGAAATAAAGAAAATAGATACAAAATAAATGTATAGTCATTTATTTACCACGGACCTCAAGCCAAACCAACGATCAATTAATAACAACAAATAGGTCAACAATACATATGCACATCCAACATCTGTGTTTATTTAAAATAAACCTAACTGTAATAAAAACTTAACCGTGGTATGGGCAAATAATTGTTCTTTGTGTTACAAGAGCAGTGCTTTTAGACAAAATAAAGTGGTTCAAAGAAAAGGACATATAAAAGCTGTGGAAAATAAACCAAATAGCCGCTATAAAATAAATTTGTTCTAAACAACTCTTAGTTTCCACCAAATTATTTTTTGGGACTATTATTTACAATGTAGAGATTTATTTGTTATAAGTATTAAAAAAATATTTCAATACTTAAAGCGGGAGAGAACATTTGCAAACCTTTTTTTGGAATTTTTTTCAGTTTTATTTTTGAATGAATAAACTCTTAAAAATATTGTGTAGAAATTTTAGAAGAATCGGAGCAAAACTACGAAGATACAGCAGTCTAAGCAACAGCGCCCCATACATGACTCAGTACATCAGAAAAACTTTAAAGCGTTTTTCCCACAACCCACGTTTTCAAAGTCGGTGTCCACCATATCTTCAAAACTACTGCAGCGATCATTTTGAACACTATTTCTGTACAAAATGTACAAAGAGTTTTTTTTGTGAAAATTTGTTAAAATTTTTTATTTTACAATAAAAAATTAGCCGATGTTTTTGTGCAAAAATTGCGTTTTTCACTTCAGAGTGTTGTCAATTTAATTTTAAAAATAGGCAATAGGTTATTTTAGATAAAATATATTTGAAGAACTTGCTTAAAAATAATTGTATTTCAGAAAGTTGGTTCGCAAATATATTTTGTTGTATATATGCGCTCCAAATAAATTCTAATGATTTTATAATAAAATTTATTTATTCATAATATATTTTTTTTAATAAGTTTGTTTTTATTCTACCTTTTTAATGTCCAATGTGGTATATGAGATTACATGTGAAGGCAATGACTCGGAAACATGTAAAAAAGTCTACGTTGGTACAACCAAAAACAAGTTAAAAACTAGAATATGTGGACATAAATCAGATCTAAAAATTCGAAATAATGAAAATTCATCAAAAACGGCATTAGCGGCCCACTGTGTGAGAAAATCACCATTCTGACTTCGACAATGTACGTGTATTACAAAGAGAAAACAATTACAATAAACGCTTCATTCTCGAGACACTACACATCAACGATGTACCAACGACGAAGAGAATGGACTTCAAGACAGATACGGAAAACATCGCTCACAGTTACCGAAACCTAATTAGAAAAACGAAACAACGAATGACCACCGATCAATGTGCAATACGAATGTAACAACAGTGCAATATTTACAACGGACGAGAGTAGTGATACTACACTAGCTTTAAGTTTTTTTTGTGTAGTTGTTCACATACACTTAAGTCTTATTGGTAGGGAATAGTTGTCTGTTTTTTCTGTTTACCTGTTATTTACAAATAATTATTTATACTTATTTAGTTAATAATATTTAAAAATCTGTGATAATAATAACATTAATTTCTGTTTAATAATTGTAGAACATCCCTGATGAAACAATTCAAGGAAATTGCGAAATATCTGAAAATTAAAATATAAATTTGAATAAAAACTATATCCTAAAATTGACCTCGAGCTTGACTATGACTTAAAACAATTTGGATATTAAAAAGGTCGAATAAAAACAAACTTATGAAAATTAAAACGGAGAGCACGCCGAGAAAATAAAAGATAAAATGATCTACAATAAAATTAAACAGAAGAATAATTTCGTTAAATACGACATTAATAGACACAAGAATTTGAATGTGAAAATAGAAAAGATTCACTCCTCAATTACATTTCTTATAAAATGCCGAAATTCCGGAATCATTCCAGATTTTATCATGAATTCCATGAAATTTGAGATCAGCAAATGAAAATCACAGACAAACATTTAACAAACTTTACCAGAAACAACAAAAAAACTTCAATATTAGGTTTAACCCTAAATGGTTTGTCAACAAAACAGACGTAGAATTTCTCGACGATGTAAAATGGCTACTATCTTTAGGCCAAAAACACGGCCTTCCAACAAAAAAGGAAGATTCTCCTCTATTTAAATATATCGCCGACGGAGAGAATATTATACAAACAAAAAGGGATAAGGAAGATCAGGAAATTGCCCGTACAATGTTCACAACAACAATTGACAACCACTTAAATAAGATGTGAACAAATGGACGTGACAAATTTGTGATGAAAACAGTGGAAAAACCAACCAAATTTTTGAATAAAAAAAAACGTTCTAATTCTGAATGCAGACAAAGGCAATGTCACAGTGGCCATGGACAAAAAATACTACGAGGAAAGGATGATCGAAATTTTAGGAGATATGATGACCTACCAGAGAATAAATAAAGACCCAACACTCTGTCTCCAAAGAAAGAACAATGAGTTAGTAGAAGAGTTATTCAGACAAAATGCAATATCATCAATAGAGAAGAAAAATCTAAAAACAGAAGTCGCCACCGCCCCGAGACTATATGGGTTACCCAAGATACATAAAAAGGGATACCCCTTAAGGCCTATTTGTTCCTCAGTCAATTCACATTCAATGAAACTATGTAAGTACTTAGTGAACATCTTAAAACGACAAAATTCGAAATACAATGTCAGGGATTCTGTGCAATTTAGGGATAAGGTTAAAAACTTGACTATCAAACAGGATGAAAAACTTGTATCTTTTGACGTCATAGCGCTTTTTTCAAGCATACCCGTCGACTTTGCAGTGAAAGTTATAAAGGATAGATGGCTGGAAATAGAAGAATTTACGAATATGACAAAGAGAATATTCCTACGAATTCTTAAATTTTGCATTATGGAGAACAGATATTTTAAATACGAAGACAAATTATACAAACAAAAGAAAGGACTACCGATGGGTTCACCGGCTTCTCCAATAGTAGCGGATATAGTTATGGAGAAACTACTTGACACCTGTATGGATAACTTGACAACAAAACCTAGTATTATGACCAAATATGTTGACGACCTATTCGCAATAGTTCCGGAGAGTGCTATAGATATAACATTGACAACCCTCAACAGCTTTCAAAATAATACAAAATTCACAATGGAGATGGAGATGGAAGAAAATAATAAAATACCGTATCTTGACACAATCATAATAAAAAACGGCGATAATTTGGATATAGATTGGTACCAGAAAGAAACAGCATCCGGGAGAATAATGAACTATTTCTCAAAACATTCGAAGAGAATAATAATAAACACAGCAAAAAACCTGATAAACAGAATTCCGTCTATTAGTGACGAGAAGTTTCACCAGCAAAACAAAATAAAAATCAAGAATATATTACATAATAATAATTTTCCAAAAAACCTCACGAACCAACTAATATCTAGTTATAAACCAAAGCAGAATAATAACGACACAATAAAAGAGGAAAAAATATTCAAATCCCTGATATATATTCAAGATATATCTGAGCGAAATGCCAATACAGATATCTGCGAAAAAGTGCACTACGGCATTGCACACTAAACAAACAACACCCTAAACAAACTATTCAGCAATACAAAAGCAAGATTCCTATAATAGAAAATTCCAATGTGGCATATGAGATTTCATGTGACGGCAATGACTCGGAAACATGTAAAAAAGTCAACGTTGGTACAACCAAAAACAAGTTAAAAACTAGAATATCTGGACATAAATCATATCTAAAAATTCGAAAAAATTAAAATTCATCAAAAACGGCATTAGCGGCTCACTCCTGACTTCGACAATGTATGTGTATTACAAAGAGAAAACAATTACAACAAACGCTTCATTCTCGAGACACTACACATCAACGATGTACCAACGACGAAGAGAATGAACTTCAAGACAGATACGGAAAACATGCTCACAGTTACCGAAACCTAATTAGAAAAACGAAACAACGAATGACCACCGATCAATGTGCAATACGAATGTAACAACAGTGCAATATTTACAACGGACGAGAGTAGTGATACTATGCTAGCTTTAAGTTTTTTTTTATGTTGTTGTTCACATACACGTAAGTGTGATTGGTAGGGAATAGTTGTGTCTGTTTTTTCTGTTTACCTGTTATTTACAAATAATTATTTATACTTATTTAGTTAATAATATTTAAAAAACTGTGATAATTATTATTATATTATTATTATATTAATTTCTGTTTAATAATTGTAGAACATCCCTGATGAAGCAATTCAAGGAAATTGCGAAATATCCGAAAAATAAAATTTAAATTTGAATAAAAACTATATCCTAAAATTTACCTCGAGCTTGACTATTACTTAAAACTATTCATAATATATATTATTTAAAATTTCTGTTCCAAATATATGTTATTTCTATTCAAACATATCAAAAAAGGCGATTTTGCCCCGTGAAGAAATGGCTGGATGAATACGCCTATTTTGAGCTCTGCACAGTAGATACTTCAAGGACATTGCTCAGTACCGAATTGTAAGTGTTTATGTATAATTTGGCTTAAAAATATAAATAATGGCAGTAATTCATGTATGAGCATTAATTTGATTTATTTAGTCATCATTTCCATTTAATTTATTTTTGTCCCTTTTCTTTCAATTCAACATTTACATAAGGACAGGACCACTGAGGTGCCTGTGACGGTCATAAAGTCCACGAGTGAGAGCCGCAAGGACTCCCAAAAAAGGACAGGCCCATTGAGGCGCCTGTGACGGGTCATTAGAGACCACGAGTGAGGGTCACAAAGACTCCCACAAAAGGACATGCCCATTGAGGCGCCTGTGACGGTTTATTACAAACCACGAGTAAGGATCCCCATTCACAGTAAGTACCCAGCCGAAGAGAGTGTACTGGGACATTGTCAATCCGGGAGGAGCACAAACACGGCTGATGACGACTTGGGCGTATACCTCTGGACGGAGTACCAAAGCTACCCGGCCCTTTTTATAGAACCGCAAGAGGAAATCCGAGGTACGAATTCTTCAATCATTCTGGCACGTGAGGCATTGTTTGTGGTCGTAGGCAGACGCAACGGTAAGGCGGCATAACGGTACTCCATGGAGCCACGAGAGAGCAACCACATGGATCAATCACCGCTCGCACGTTCCCACGACGATCGGATCTTTGCTCCGGAACGACCAGAGTTCCACTCGGCCGGGGATCGTCAACTCAGCAACAGCTGTACAACCCGTTTGTTTTTCCCCCAGGTGAGTAAATCATACTAGCAGTTTTGCTCGCCTTATTATTGATCTTTGCTGGCATCGAGAAGAATTCAGGACCAAACTCCAACGAGGTCTTGATCTGCTCTGTGTGCCATATCAGGATTAACTCTAACCACGTCAAATTCCACCAATGGTGTCATTTTGCAGAGTGTTCCAACTTCACCAGACACCGTGATTGGAATTCGAAGTCTGTGGCAAAGTGCTGCATCTGTATCTGTGCAACGGTTTTAGAAGTAAGACTGCCGAAATCAAATTTCACGCATAGGCACTTCAGGAGACCTAATTGACTCCCAAGATAGAGTTAGGTCTCGCCTTTATCATCGAGCGAAACGTGAGCTACCAGCTCGTAGACCCCCAAACTCTCCGCAACCTGACCAGTTCTTTGAACACATGAGCTTCTCCATCGAAGCAGGAGGCGTCGATATTGAAGTCACCAATGTATAAATTCCGCTCGTTAACAACATAGGAGCCAGCTATCATCCCAGCATCGAGACACTACTTCTGGGTGGTAACAGAATTATAAGTCCCGCACTTCTTTCGCTTTCAATTGCTGGGAGTGCGAACAAAACCTTCAGTTTGTTGTGGGCTAAAAGACGTGGATTGTCATAAGTATCCCTTAAAGCTTTCCACGACAAAACAAACAGCGATTAAGTAGCGAAAACTTTGAAACAATCTCACGCGCCTCTCCACTTGTTTTTCGCACGAGGTGACATAAATCCTCAATATTGCTCAAACGAGAGTTGTTGATGTAGACCGCCGTAAATAGGTCCCTGAAAGTGGGCCACGATAAGAAATCGACCTCAAAAATGTCGGTGTCCCACGGCGGCAACGAAAGGTTATTCACACTATCACTCGCGAGGTGGAAATCGAGATGTTATTTTCAGAATTTGAGGGAGGCAGACAATCAGCTTGAGTGCTCATGTCGCGAATCACCGACCGAAGAAGTCAAGGACGATCGACGGGACCGGTTGAACTGCAACAGTTTTCGGTTAATTACTCATACAATCAGCTTGAGTGCTCATGTCGCGAGACGCATGAGTCGACGCACTCATATTATGTATGTTGTGAGAATTTTGCGTCTCCACGCGATCTGATGAAGCCGAATCACCGACCGAAGAAGTCAAGGAAGATCGACGGGACCGGTTGAACTGTATTCGGTTAATTACTGTTAGGCAATTCAAGGCAAGTCATATTTTACCAGAGCATCCGAAGCCCTGATAAAGAAATCAAGAGGTGTGATCGGCATTTTAAAGTATAGAAAGTAGGACTGTATTCAAAATTCGAACTGATATTACCACATATATTACCACAAAAAAAGGTACTAAAAGCGAGCGAAACAAGGCAAGGTGGAGTAAAACTCAGAAAACCACCGAGAATGGTCGAACAACACGAATAATATAAACCTGAATTTAAAAAAAGTCCTAATCGCGCACGGTTATACAATTTTCTTTTCACAAATTTCCAAAAAATAACGTATAAATATTGAAAAGTGTTTAAATATTTTGCAACAATTCGCCCAAAAAATTTAAACACTATAAGTCGCACGAAATATTCAAAATATCTCAAAAATGTATCAAAAAACCAATGTATATAAGTAGAAAAGTATGTGCGATTTCAAAAACTGTCAAAAAAATTCTCGCGTTACACCGAAATTTTAAATATTATCTTTATTAATTTTATTTCGAAAATAACGAAATTTACAGGCCGAACACGCAAACTACCAATTGTAGTACTTTTATGTCAAATTATTCACAAATGTAACGATCGTTCACGAAAATTTCAAAACAAATGAAATATTTAAAAAATCGAGCCAAATATTTATTTAAAAAATCGAGCAAATTACTTTGGCGTACAAATAGTCAAGCATCTATTCTCTTATTCGGACACATGTATAATATTAAAATTTCATAATTTAACCTAACGGGTACTTTTTAGGCATGGTAGCGTGGTAGCATCAACCGGAGGAGCAAAAGGAAGGCCAATAAAAGTATGGAGGAGTGTTCAATTTTCACAAGAGGAAACTTGCCGATGCCACCAATGACATGACCACGAAGCAATTATCGAAACCGCTGTCTATTATATATACAAAGGATAATAAAAAGGTTAGGTCGCAGACACAAAATCTGTTGCTGATACAAGCCCACTGCGCCTAAAAATGATTAAGGAAAGCATTCCCACGCCCACAGTGGGATTTGTTCATACAAAGTTTGGCAAAAATTTAAGGAGTGATCGTAAAATGTTGAAATTTTGTTCTGAACCTTTGGTTAGCTCAGTTAAGAAAAATATAGTTTCATCAAAATTGGCCATAGAACCCAAAATTTATTTTTGGCCCAAACTTTTTGAAATTTGGCACAGAGCCTTTTATTACCTCAATTAAGAATAAAATAAAGCTTCATCAAAATTGGACACGCCCACCACCGAACGCCCATAGAGGCCAAATTTATTTTTGGCCCAAACTTTTTGAAATTTGGCACAGAACATTTTATTACCTCAATTAAGAATAAAATAAAGTTTCATCAAAATTGGCTACGCCCACCTCCCACCGCCCATAGATCCCAAATTTATTTTTGGCCCAAACTTTTTGAAATTTGGCACAGAACCTTTTATTACCTCAATTAACGCCCACCACTCACCGCCCATATAACCCATATTATATTTTTTCTCAAAACGTTTTGTTTCTTAAGCAAAACTAATTATTTTATAAATAAATTTCAGTACATGCACTTAAATATAGACTTTTATTCATCATATCAGAAATCGAAAGTAAATAGTCAATCATTATATTTGCAAACTTAAATCCCACAATTCACAAAATAAATGCGAAAAAACTCCAATAATGGGATTTTTGGTTTTCCCCCAAAATATCTACTATACTAAAAGCCTGGGCTCCACATATACAATTTTTAAAGGTTTAAATTTTCTAGTTTTCGATTGGAGAAAATGTGGCTTAGTTTTGAAATTTGGGTAAAAAATATTGTAAGTTGTCGAAGCGTGGCAACAATTTGATTTGCTTCATCTTCGAAAAGATTCTCCAAGAAGTTTTCTTTAAATTCCCTAATACCTTTTCTACAATTTTAGTTGCAATCGTTGTCTGGTTAAGAAACAGCGGAATTATTTCCATTTTTTAATTCCGCTCACAGTGCGAACTTCCACAACTTTCTTTAAAAAAATAATATATAATTTGTATGTATATAATAAAAATTACACTAACCTGAAGGAATTGATTGGGTTCTTCGCCACTGATTTAATGATTTCCTCCATTTACCAGGTTGTAAAGAAACGAATGGAGTTGTCTTCCGATAGCTCTCCTGAGGAAATCTAGAAGAACGAGAAACTACGTTTGTATCGAAACAAACATTTTTACGCGACCGTCTGGCCTTAATATTTTCCAGCACCAAAGAAAGCGGCGATCCTGCTGGCAAATCCTCTTTCGAACTTCCTTGTTGGGGAGCAGAAGTACATTCAACAAAATTTAATTCTACAGCGTTTTTAGTTTTATTGATTGGTGTGGCGCTAAATTTTACTGTGTCGAAACCTCTTAAGTATTTGTGTTGGGACCCAGTTTCCCTAAAATATCGAATATCCCAATTTCCAATGGGAGACAAGGTACATTTGAAAGGTTTAGTTGATTGAGTTCTCCTTGGTGTCGATAGCGTACAACAGTTATCGTTCTCTCCATTATATAAATGTGCGTTAGGGACTTGGTGCTGCTTGTCTAAAGGTGAAGTACAAATTGCTTGATCATGTGGTTCTTTCAGCGATGCTTGACTAATCGAATTTTCGAAGCAGCTGTTTTCGTAACTAGAGTTCATATTAAACGATGCTCTGACGTCTTCTTTAAGGATATTCATTTTTCGCAAAATCCTATATGAGTAATTTGAAGCTTTTTAATTTGTGTTTTAAATTTTTTTACACTGTCCTATTGAGTCGTGCGTTTTATTGACATCGAATATAATTTATAGATATAGGACGAGAATCAAGTTAAGTGGTAAGGAAAATTGCGTATGGTATCTGATTTTGATAAAACTTGGTGGAAATGTTAAGTGTGGTGCTCTAATAACGGGGATACAATTTTGTTGAAAAATCTTCAAAACTTTTGTTCTTCATAATTTATGTTCTACGAGAGATATTTAAATATTGTGTTTTCATTCTATTAAATATTGTTTCACATTTACCAATTTCTCAGGGTAAATTAAGAATCTATATAGAACCGTGAGAAAAATACATCATTATTTCTACTTGTAATAAAAAAAAATCTATTGATTTCTCCTGAAAACAAAAAAACATAGTAGTAATATCAGCCTTCGCGAAAGTATTTATAGAATATCAGTTAATATTTAACTTGATAATGCTTTTTTATCATTATGATCGAACATCAGCTTTTTCTTTGCACCAAGTTTTGCTTTATTTTAAACGCCTTCACAATAATTGCTCTTGTAGTGGCATTCAATCTCACATCAAAAAAGGCTAAAGCAGTTTCTTCAACAACCATGAGTGGTTACAAAAATTGTTAATAGCTGCCTCTGACGTAACTGTATCGTTGTCTTCGTACAATGTAAAGGTTTGTAAAAAGCTTAAATCATTGAAGCAAGCTTCTGAGGCATTTGAGCAGTTTGACATAAAACTTTATGATAAAAATTCAAGCATCTGCTAGTACATCCCCTTGATCTGCTGGAACGGAACATTATTTTCGTAACAATATGAATATATTAAGCAATATATTGCTCTTCATCTCGCTTGATGCACTTCTTTTCAAACACTGCTGGGTTACAATTTTTAATATTAAGCTATACATTTTATTTTTGCTAAAAAGTTTATAAAAAATTGGTAATTGGTAGAATAAGATCTCGCTATCATTTTTTTAATAAAAAATAATTTGCGAAATTTTATGGGAATTTAAAATTTTCAAAATTTAAAAAATGCATTTTTGTGCTTTACGCAATTTTTAATTGCTGTTGAACAGCTGAACCGATTTTTAAAAGTCATTTTGAAAGATAATATAACGGCAAATTCTTTCGAAAATTTTAAAAGTATAATTTAAAAAAATGATACAACGAATATTCAGCAGACGAAATACTAAGGTAACTCTGGCAAATTTGGACATTTTTCTTCTGTTTCTGCACATACGATTTTTAAAATCCCTTTGTATGAAATAATAATCAAATTATTATTTTGGATTTATGAAAATCTGGTGCATATTCTGTTTAAATTTTAAAAAATCGAGGAGGAAGAATATTTTTTAAATTAAAGTTTTTAAAAAATTTTCAAAAATAGTTTATAAGTTGAAAAAAATCAACCAAAAATGGTCCTTTATGTTCTCTTTTAATCGATGGAAATTTTGTAAAAATCGGTTCAGGCGTTCAGGAAATTTTGTAAAACTCAAAAGAATAAAACTTTCAAAAAGTAAATGGTAACGATAGTGTTTTATCATTTAGCTACTTTTTAGGGAAAAATAAAATTCATAGGTTAATATTAAAAATTCTGACCCACATTTTTAACTAATGCTACCCAACTTTTCCACATCCAATAATCCGCACTAGAAAGGAAAATATTGTCTACGATTGTATCAGTTCTGACGGGACACTGCCTGATCGGCGAACACGCCAGAAAATTTTGTATTGACTCCAATGACTTTTGCAGAAGCTGTGGAGATGAGGAAGAAGCGGAGAGCATTGGGCACTTGCTATGCGACTGTCCCGCTTTGAGTAAACGATGACTGGATATACTAGGGTCGGCCTTTCTAGGTAGTCTAACAGATCTTTCCGGTACCAATATTCGTATTATAGATACATTTGTATATCAAACAGCTTGGTTTCGATGAGGGACATTTTAGCCCGTGGTACCACTAGGGTCCTAATGTCTATGTGAGCTGAAGGAGAAAAAATGGCTGCCACCCTAACCTAAACCTAAAATCCGAATACGCCTATTTTCTGTGCTGTGAAATACACTCATACCAAATTTCTGGACAATTGATGCAATGGTTCTTCAGACATTAGGACTGGTCTATGTGAGCTGAAGGAGAAAAAATGGCTGCCACCCTAACCTAAACCTAAAATCCGAATACGCCCATTTTCTGTGCTGTGAAATACACTCATACCAAATTTCTGGACAATTGATGCAATGGTTCTTCAGACATTTCGTTTCCGATAAGGGTCATGTGAGCGAGGACATGCACGCATTTTCGATATCGCCAATTTTCTGAGTGAAATAGAATGAAATTTTAACCGCAAGTCGGCACGGGAGGCCTTGGTCCCAGAGGCGTAACATTTTTGTAGTGTCATTTTTGCATCAAGCCTCAACTTTTTGAGGGATGAGACTTGAACATTTTGATAAGAAAAAATTTTCGTACAAATAACGGACAACGAACCGATTCGATTTTATCAATATACATATATCCCGTATTGAGGGTCCCACACAATAGACCCATATGTCAGAATATGTCTAACATGGGAAGTATACAGCAGCAGCAGCATGTCGTTACATGTGGATCTGAAAATTATTTCGCCCTATTGAGTTTGGGTCCAATGAAATAGAATTTGAGATTTATTAATATACCAAGATTGAGACAGGAGTCAACGGTGTCTAAATTCGTTTTATAAGATCTGAAAAACGTACTCAAAATAATTTTTTGGATGATACGTATCTTAAAATTGGATTGTAGGCTACTGTTCGTTAACGTTCACTTGTTGTGTCACAAGACATAATTAACTCACAGCCATACATCAGAGTAGGTATGAGGTAAGTTTTGGCCAACAAGATTCGTATATGCGTTGTAGTATAGAATTGGCTATTCCATAGAACTTTCAGTTTCGAATACGTCTGATTAACTATCATATTAATGTGATCTGAACAGGTTAAGGAGTTATTAAAAAGTATACCCAAATTTGTACATGTGTCGACGATATCAATTTCTTGGTTATTAAGAAGCGCATCAGAAGGAAACACTGTTCATGTTGTCTTCGTCCTATGACCAGACATTTCGATCTAGACGGATTTACAGAGAGACCATCGGATGATGCTGTAGTGACGCTTGTCTACGTGTGCAGTATTTCCTCCCCTTTTCGATTTTATTTGTGAAAGTGTTGTAAACGAACGGCCCCATAAACACTCGAATATCCGGGTTGTAACTGGGTGTAAGTATTTCATATTACATTTATATTCGTCGACGTCTTTAAGAGAAAATCTAAATCAATTTGTCAGCTTAGGAATATCATAACAAAATAGAAGATGTATATTTAGAGGCATCTTTCTCTATGTATAGGGTGATCCAAGTAGAGATATTTTTTTCAAGAGCCTTTTTTTGGCAGATCACGTGTGAGTCGTTTCATGCTGTCATGTTATATTTGTTAAGTATTGATTGGCATTTTATCATGAAAAGACTTACGCCTGAACAACGTTCGTCCTTTTCCTAGCAAGTTCATCGGCTTTGCAGTTCCCCGGGATATCCCTATGCCCAGGCACCCATATGAGGTGTATATTAAACTGCGCAGCCATCTGAATTTAGGCATGTGGCCTCCAGCAAATTGATGG
Source organism: Eudasyphora cyanicolor (assembly GCA_963930755.1). NCBI lineage: Eukaryota > Metazoa > Arthropoda > Insecta > Diptera > Muscidae > Eudasyphora > Eudasyphora cyanicolor. Next base: position 103,424,937 of record OZ005737.1, read on the forward strand.
CAGCCTAGCTGTCCGAGTAAATGACAACGCCAGCGTTGGTTACTATGTTGCGACTCAGCCACTTGGAGACTTCCCATATTTCCATTATTGCGGCTTGATAGACACTGCATGTATCTGGTAGTCTGTGAGCTATATTCAAACTAAGTTCTTTACAGTGTACTCCGAAGCCAACTTTTTTTATCAAGCTTCGAACCATCCGTATAGAAGTCGAGATGGTTTTTATTACCGGGTAATCTGTCAACCCATTCATCTCTGGCTGGTATCATAGTGATGTAGTTCCTCTCGAAGGTGTACACTGTTGGTATATAGTCCTCTCGGTCCGTTACCATAGCACTACACTTTGATATCCTCATGTGACCGTAGTTCTTATACCTCCACGCAGTTTAATCTTTGTGCCACTCTGATTGCAACTTTTCGCGCCACAATATTAATCGGCAGTATATGGAGTAGGGCTTGTAGAGACTCAGTCGCTAAAGTCCTTAAGGCTCCGCTTATGCACAGACATGCAGTTCTCTGAACCTTTGGTAGTAGGTTGGTGATGGTTAGTATGTCAGTTGCCGTCCACCATACCACAATGCCGAATAACACTATTGGACGAACTACTGCTATATATATCCAATGGACGATTTTAGGAGAGAGGTCCCATCGCGACCCTACAGCCTTTTTGCAGGAATATAAGGCGACATTGGCCTTCCTTACACGTCCCAGTGCGTTAAGTCTGAATAACAGTTTCCTATCTAGAATTATTCCTACAAATTTTGCACTTTCAGAAAAGACTAGATCTGTTCCATTTATCCGAGGACGAGGGTCCACATGTGGGACATTATTCATCCTAGTAAAGAGATCCAATTCTGTCTTGTTTGGGTTAACGCCCAAACCGCTGCTTCTGGCCTATCTAGCCAACTTGTTGAGAGCCACATGTACAATGTCTCAGAGGACGTTTTCGAATTTGCCACTCACTGCGATTGCCACGTCGTCCGCATATGCCACGACCTTGCAGCCACAAAGTTCTAGATCTAGCAGAATTTCATTCACCGCTAGGTTCCAAATTAGGGGAGGGAGTACTCCTCCTTGTGGAGTCCCTCTGTTTACAAACCTTGTTAGAGTTGTGGATACTAGACACGCTGTTATGAGTCTTCTGTTAAGTAGGCTTTGTATTGTCTAATCAAGCTAGGGTTTACGTTTAGATGTGACAGTGCCGCAATTACCGCATTTGAGTGAATGTTGTTAAAAGCTCCTTCAATGTCAAGAAATGCCACCATGGTGAATTCCTTCAAATGTAGGGACGATTCGATAGTGCGCACAAGTTCGTGCATTCTGTAGACTTTGCCTTATTGTAAGCATGTTGGTTCCCCGACAGGAGTTTTGTATCCAGGTTTTCCCTAATGAAATGATCTAAAAGTCTTTCCAGACCTTTCAATAGGAAAGAGGATAAGCTAATTGGTCTGAAGTCTTTTGGAATAGTGTGCGATATCTTTCCCGCTTTGGGTATGAATACCACCTTGCTGTCCCTCCATCGATTCGGGATGTATGAAAGCCTGATACAGCCTACATAAATTTTCTCCAGCCAGGGGATAATGTACTTCAACATTTTCTGCATTTCTGCTGGAGTGATGCCGTCTGGTCCAGGTGACTTGAAGGGCTCAAAGCTGTTAATGGTTCTCTCAGTCAACTCAGTCCTGCTGATATTAGGGTTCTGTTGGTGAGTTCCCCGGGAAATGTGTGTCGAACAGTACATAAAGCGACTGGTCGCTGTTTTTTGTCCAGTTATTTGCCTCATCCTGCAAGTAACCCACTGTACTAGGTGAAGCTGATAGTATCTTCCTCAGCCTTGCGGCGTCGGAGACCTTTTCCACTTCGCCACAGAAGGTCTTTTTCTTAGTCGTTACCTCCGCAGTCCACCATTGATGTTTAGTTTTACCCTTGTTTTTGGACAGGCTTCTTCAAGGGAACTATTTATTGAATGATGTGGTGATATGCTCGAACAGATTATCCAGACCGGCTTTGTCATTCGGTTCATACAGAAGTTTAGAGTTGAGGATTTTTTTAAATTCTTCTCATACAGGTGCCACTTTTTCTTCCTCACATGTCTGTGGACGGCAGGTTTATGCGCTTTTTCGGCGAGTTTGACCTCTATGTAATATTGATCTAAAATGAGTGGTACAGTATATTCCACCCAGTAATTTTGTCTGACAGCCGATCAGTTACGTCGAGTACTTCTTGCCTATCATTAATTGTAAAGGTCGGTTTATTGCTTATATTACAAATAGTTAGGTTGGTAGTTAGAATAATGTCAAGAAGCAAATCACCCCCATTGTTTATATCCGTACTACCCCAGATAGTATGATGAGCATTCGTGACTGCGCCAATGGTCAGCTCAAGCTCGTCAGACGTTGCTTCTCCTACTACTTCCCTGAATAGTGATGTCGGCATTACAGCTTCATAAGGGAAGTAACTGGCAACCATTTGATATCTCCCTTATCGTATTCGATGTCTGTCCAGGTCAGAAATTGGATTCCCAAAATCTCACATCTCAGCTGAGTGTCCTCATTTGACGTCAATGTTGGAGTGCCTATGTTTTCATTCCCTCATTGCCAGTACCGTTCGCGCCGCCAGAACATAAAACCATCGTGCAAAAGTTTGATTAACACACTTAACATAAAATACTGCAATTATTTTCCCCATGTTTACAACGTCTGCAAGCTTATTGGTGTTAACCTTCACGAGTACTTAAATCACGATTTTTCTATAAGAAAAATTAAAGAATCTAAAGAAAATAATGTTTGTTCTCATAATTTGTTTTACAATTAACAATTTGTGATTTATGCAATTTAAAAAACAACCAAATTTTCAAAACTCGATAATTTAGAAAAAATAATTTTTATAAAGAATACTCGGTCGGTGAAACAAGCTAAATGAGTGAAGTGATATGGTACAAAAAATTAACAGCTTATAACATTATTACCAGTGCATACAAATACTTGAAATTTTGTGCAGTGTAATGCTTTTATAGTATCACTTCATCACCACTTCATTAATTCATTTTAATATGAATAAAATATTTATCACTAATAAGGTACGTACTTTCTTTCAGTGCTTTATTAATTACAAGTGATCATTCGGTGGATTGTTTTGAATAAAAAACCTAACCTAAAATATTAATAAACAAACCCAGTGTCGTCTTCAACTCGGTCGGGTTTTTTTCTCTCGTTCGTCTGTCATCTGTCTCCCACGAGAACATTCATACGGAAAAACGCGAATTAATTCGATACTCAAGCAACACATTTAAAGAGAATAGTGAAAAGAGCGTTTTATTGGTGAATATGGTGATAATTCAAACGTCATCCACAGTGTTTTTTATTATTTTCTTTTATTTATTTATTGAAAGTCTACTGAGGTTGTTTCAACGAGCATTTAATTGGCTGTAAATTATAATAACAACACATACAAGCTGGATTGAAACACACTGGTTCGACTCTCAACAAAACACTGCTGTCGACGCCATGCAGTCAGGAAGACACAATATGTCTCTATGTCACCACTTGTTCTATAGTGACAATTGAACAAGGTAAAATGTCTACAACTTTCCTTTTATGCGCGAGTAGAAATACTTTACAGACAACTGTTGTACAGTATTTATGGCGACATTGACATTGCTTGTCTTCTTTGTTTGCATGCGCATTATAATAGCTGCCTGCAGAATGCGCAGTCAGCAGGTAGAGATTTGTTGACAGTTGTTCTTTTTTCATTCCTTCATTTTCTTCTGTCAAAGAAGAACGCGTTCGTTTTGTGAAAATAAATTTTGTGTGCTAAAAAGGTGATTACAATTATTTTACAATTACAATTATTTAAAGACTTGTAAAAAAACGAACAATATCATATACAAATAGATGTTTGCAATGTGAGCATGAAAACAGCCAAATGAATATTGTGGGAGAAAGTGAAGATTTTGTGGAGAATTTGGAAGATTTTGGCGTTCCGAAATTGACGTTGCGGGAGAAGTTAAAGCAGTGGTACATAGAAACAACTCCTTCTAGGAAGTGTTTGGATAAACTATTGTCAATATTAAATGAAGAAGGCCTGGATGTACCACTCTCTTGTGAAACTTTGTTGGGCAAAAGAACTCAGGTCTTAGTTAGGAACGTATTCCCTGGAACCTATTGCCACATTGGGATGGAAACGAAATTAAGAAAAATTGAAAATATTTTAGAAAACTACGAAGAGGTCGTATTGGATGTAAATATAGACGGGATTCCACTATTCAAAAGCTCGCGGATTCAATTGTGGCCATTTCTTTGCAAAATTGTCAACGTACAGGAGCGGATACAACCTTTTCCTGTGGGAATATACTTGGGGAGCAGTAAGCCGAGTTGCATTAAAGATTATTTGAAAGACTTCATCGAAGAAGTAATTTTATAAAAAGATCAATTTGAGTTGAAAGGAAAGCCAATTCAATTAAAGTTACGTTGCTTAACGTGTGATACGCAGGCTAAATCATTCGTTTGTGGCGTTCCTGGTCATACCTTTAGAAGAGATAGGATTTGGTATGGTATCGCAAACACCATTAGACAGCATGCACCTTATCGACCTGGGGCTCACAAAAAAGATGCTCATTCGAATAGTTCACAATAAAACAGAAGAAATGACACCAAATGAAAATATTTTGAAAATATCTTCCGAACTGGTGAAATTAAAAAAAATATTCCTAATGAGTTTCCACGAAAACCTAGGCCTTTAGATGATTTGCGTCATTGGAAAGCGACAGAATTTCACCGTTTCCTTGCTTACACAGGCATAATTGCCCTTTATAAAAATGTGCACAAGGATATCTACTACGAATTTTTAACTTTGCATTGTGCTTATCGACTACTCAATAAAAATCTTCATCAAGCAGATGAATTGCTAAAATTATTTGTCGAAATTTCTCTACTGTATTTGGGTCAAACAGCATTTCATTTAATGTCCATAATCTGTTACATTTAGCTTCTTGCGCAGAAACATATGGTCTTATTATATCGTTTTCTGCATACGACTTTGAAAACAAGCTGCAGATTTTGAAAGGACATGTTAGTAAGCCATCATTGATCCTTCAACAAATTGCGCAAAAGGAAAAGCGTACAGCCTATGTCAAAACTAAAAAGGAAGAGATAAAGTACAAAGGAGATGTCTTTGTTGGAACTTTTGTGACGGATTTCTTCATTTCTTGGAAAGAACCCAATAATATTTGTTCCGTGAAATCACATATTGCAATAAAAATTTAAACTATAAAAAAAATGATGAAATGTATATTGAAGGGCGACCATTATTGGATTTAGAGAGTTTTTACCAAGGACCCATAAATTCTTGTGAGCTAGGTATTTTCAAAACAAACCTAGCTTTAGGCGAGAAAGAAAAATTTTCAATAAGAGACATTAAATACAAATTTGTGTGCCTGCCATTTCATTCTGATTTCGTAATAATACCCATCATACACTCCAGTCTTCCAGAAAATTTTCAATCTAACATTGCAAATTCTTAAACAGAATAACAATAATATATAATCATTCCTAATATATATTACACATTCAACACACAAGATGTTTAACGAAAAAGCCAACCCTTCAAAACATCATATTTTCAAACGTTTTTTTATATTTTTACAGGTAATCCTAACTGTAATTGCTGCCAAGAAGTTTCAAAAAAACTAGACACGGTTATTGAGATTTTGGCCGAACATAGTTTTAATGGATCGCATTGTTTCCCAAAATGCATTCGTAGACGATATAATGTCGATATTTCCAATTAATACGGAGGAAAAATTTAAAGAATTTGACAACATTTTAGCATCGACTTCGGAGCCATATGTAAACATTTTTGTTTTCAGCAAACCGATTTTTTAATAAATTAATTTACTTTATTATTATTTTGCAGATTCGACAAATGAAAAATATTATCGGTGGCAACGTTGGACGTAATTTGAACCAAATATTTGGTCAAAATATTATAATGAATTTCAACGTCGACGGAACCTTTGGAAAAAAAGACTGTTCACCAACACAAAGAGTAAGATACCGATCACAGAAACTCCAAACGTTGTATACGAAATACCATGTGGAGGTAACAACACAGATCAATGCCATAAAGTCTATGTTGGCACAACAAAAAATAAGCTCAAAACAAGAATATCCGGACACAAATCTGATATAAAAAATCGCAACATCAGCAACACTCAACAAAAAACTGCATTAGCTACACATTGTGCCAGTAGTAAACACCAACCAGACTTTGACAACGTTCGTGTACTTCAGAGAGAGAGCAACTATAACAATCGATTTACTCTCGAGATACTGCATATTAACAACGTACCAACAAGAAAAAGAGTTAACTACAAAACCGATACAGAGAACATAGCACACATATACAAACATCTTATTAGACGAACAAGACAACGAGAGGCCATCGATAATCGTGCAATATTAGAATAACAACCAGTGCAATATTTACATCCGACGGTAGTAGTCACACTACAGTAGTTTTTAAGTATTGTTTGTTGTTGTGTTTTTACTTTTACACGTAAGTTGGTCGTTGTAGAAATATGTTCTAATAATATGTTCTCCTAGTATTAATAAATTAATTTATAGTTATTTTCACTTGAATTTAGTTATATTACTTTATTAATTTAAGTTATTGTGTACTTAATTTATTGTAGAACATGATCCCTGATGACGGAATTCAAAAGATAATTCCGAAATATTGGAAATAAATAAAAATTTCAAAAAAAAAAAAACAGACCTCGAGCTTGTACAATCTTTTAATCGAATAATTTACAACAAAAAGGTCGAATAAAACCAAAAATATTAACTTTTTATTTATATTTTTGGATAATTTCAATATTTCCGTTCAAATTTGTTATTTGTTTCATTTTTATTCAAAGACAATGTTTTTTGAGAAAAATAATTTTGAAATGTTAACAAAAACATTGTCAAAATACGAAGAAAAAAAGTTAAAAGTTGAAAAAATTTTTGCTTTGCATCGGTTTTTTTCTTCAAAGCATGTTTCTTGTCTGTGTACACATATGAGAACGCACATTTAACTTTTTGACACATATGAATGAAGCAAATAATCGAAGGAAAGAATTCTATCTGTGTGGGCCTTAAGAGCTTTTCTGCGCCAAAAGAGGAAATATTTTAAACAAAATAGCCGCAACAAAAACGAGGTGCAAAATGATGAAAATGTAAAAAAATCATGATTTTCTAAATTTTCCAATGTAAGAGTATATATACATATACATAGGTTTTACCAGCCTCGAAGAAAATGAGCATTTAATAAAAATACTTACAGACTGTTCCAAAAAATTAGTTATAATGTACTATTAACTTTTGTTAATTAAAACTAGTTAAAGGTTTAGCCGGCCTTGAAGAAAATGACATGCAACTTAAAGACTGCTATAAAAAATATTTAATTTTATGTACATTCCAGTATTTAATATTTTTTGTTAATTAAATAAATAAAAGGTTTAGCCAGCCTCGAAGAAAGTGAGAATATAAATATATGTGTTTTAGTGTACTGCGCACACCTTTATAAAGATGTAGACCAGGGTCACTAAAGTTTACTACTACCGAATCTTTGGTTCAAATGTCTCTATATGAATTACTTTGACATTTAACATTAACTAGTGAATTTTTGGTCCAAATGTCTACATATGGTTAACTTTGACATTTAACATTTACTAGTGAATCTTTGTTGCAAATGTCTAGGTTTAGGTTAGGGTGGCAGCCGTTTTCTTTTTTATTTCTTCAGCTCACATAGACCAGTTTAGGTCCCTAGTGGTACCACGGGCTAAAATGTCCTTCATCGAAACCAACCTGTTTGATATACAAATGTATCGATAGCACGAATATTGGTACTGGAAAGATCTGTTAGGCTGCCTAGAAAGGCCGAACCCAGTAGGTCCAGTCGTCGTTTACTCAAAGCGGGACAGTCGCATAGCAAGTGCTCAATGCTCTCCACTTCTTCCTTATCTCCACAGCTTCTGCAGAAGTCATTTGAGTTAATACCCAATCTTCTGGCGTGTTCGCCGATCAGGTCCCTTTTCTAGCAAGTTCATCGGCTTTGCAGTTCCCCGAGATATCCCTATGCCCAGGCACCCATATGAGGTGTATATTAAACTGCTCAGCCATCTCTTTAAGAGATCTGCGGCAGTCGAGGGCTATTTGTGAATTTAGGGATGTGGCCTCCAGAGAATTGATGGCAGCCTGGCTGTCCGAGTAAATGACAACGCCAGTGTTGGAAATGTGTACATATGGTTAAATTTGACTTTTAACATTTACTACTGAATCTTTGGTGCAAATGTCTACGTATGGTTTACTTTTACATTTAATATTTACTACTGAATCTTTGGTCCAAATGTCTACTGGTGTACTACTGACAATGTCACAAGTAAATCACTACAATTTTACTAATGGCATTTCCTACAGGGCGTCGAGTTCGTTTCACACACACACACACCAAACATTCATAGAATCAGCTGTGGTATATTATAGTGGGTCGTAATTCTTATTTATTAACGTGGGTCGAAATATTATTTAATTTTTTTTTGTGAATAAATAAATATTTTTTTCGCGATTTTTAAAATTTTCGAGTTTTTTCATATTTTTTGCTACACTGAGAAAACCCATTGTATTCTACAATACACTGTGAGAAGAATATTGAGAATAATTCAATACACTGAGAAAAAATCGGTTCATTTTTGGGAAATTTTACAAATTTTCCATTTTATTCGGAAATTTAAAACAATTTTGGGTGACTTTGAACATTACGTGCTTTCTTATTAACTTATTCGTGTTTTTCGATACATCAGTAATAAGAGGTCTCTCGTTTTTTTATTTCCTCAGGCATTTTCGTGTCAACCTTTTCTGAATTATTCGACATCTTCTTAGTTTTCTGCTGTATTTTTTGAATTCTCAGCGCTTTTTTGAAACATTTTATCACCAAATTCTTTCGTTGACATTTTATAATTTCAATAATTTATTGACACTTCGGTTTAAATTTGTCATACATTTTAGAACATTTCTTTGAAAATTTATTCATAATGCCGCTCACTCCTTTCGACTTCTTTATTCGAGCCACTGTTGCTTTGGTGAGATTTGACGCCAACATCAGTCTGGTGAAGAACGAGGCGCATGATATATTTTCCCTTGAAATACTGGGATCTGAGGCTAAATCTTTATGGGATAAAGTAAAAACAAAGTTTGATCAATGCCTTACATTCCTAGCAGATCAGGAGAATTCAGTTAATGACATTACCTTAGCCGACATGAAATACGATGTCGCATACAAATCCTATATAAGTGTTCTCTCCTCCATTAATCGAAAGCTAGAAGAATTTCGGGCTTCGCCTAAAGCGTCTAGTCAGACTCCACCTCCTAATACCGGCAATATTGATACTCCATGTCGAACCGTAGGTAGGGAGTCCGATTTGAATTCGTCACAAAGTTCACAGTATTCGGGAAATTCTTCCCTTATTAGAGAGTGAGACTAGCTCAGGTTTGAAAAATTTACAACGAGGCATTAACGGCTGCGTTTCGGCCATGTCTGTCTATGATGTGTCGACTGAAGATTGGGATCCTATACTAGTATTCCTGTGCCTTCAGCGACTTCCCAAAATTAGCGTCACTTTATGGGAACAAAACATAAAAAATAAATCAGCTCTGTCCTCTTAGGAAGATTTGGATCAATTTCTTACGGAACGGATACAAACACTTACCTGCCTTCGTGATCTTAGGGGTATAGAATCTTCAAACAATCAAACCAATAATAATAAGAAAATCCGTTCGCATTTTACAATTGCTACAAATTCTCGAACCCCCGCCGCCAACTCTCGAATCTCTCCTCGCGCGTCGAGATCTTCTCGCGCACCCTCTGAAAATTCTTGTGTTCTCTGTCCACAACAGATTCACCAGTTCTAAGTGGGAACTTCAAAATTTGTCTCCTCCTGACACCGATGTTGAACTTCGGCCTGTCGAATGTCATGTATCCTTTTTTACAAATTATGAGGATATTTTGGAAAGATTTTCATCTTTAGATAGGGCGGCTATGCGTGTGATAGCGTACGTCTTCCGTTTCTTTTATAGAACACATTCTTCTCATAGAGATCGCCATATTTATCGAGATACGACTCTCAACTCAAAACAGTGAGATTACGTCTAGCTGTTTTGGCGCAAAAGGCACCCTATGCTGAAGAATATGATTGTTTATTGAAGAAGAAACCATTGAATTTTAAAAGTTAGCTTCTACCCCTTAATCCATTTCTGGATGACTCGAGTGTACTTCGTCTAAACGGGTGTTTGGCTCGATCGCCAGCCCTATCTTATTCGGAAAGGCACCCTATAATTGTTCCCTACGCCAGCCGTTTTGCCTCCCTATTATATATTCATTTAATTTCCATACATGGAGGAAACCAGTTGATGCTAAGCATCCTTCGCATTGAATACTGGATCCCACGCCCCACCTCTTTAGTCAGAACAACTATCAATAGATGTAAACGCTGTGTGTTAGACAAAAAGCGGTCTTGCACACAGATTATGGCTGCTCTCCCTCCGGAGAGGACCTTTGTATCCCGACCGTTCACCACTACTGGCGTAGATTTTGCCGGGTTACGTTTGCGTTTTTGTATGCTTTTCTACGAAAGCCATACATCTTGAGGTTACGTCAGATTTGTCTACGACATCCTTTTTGGCGGCTTTTCATAGATTTATATCACTTCGTGGTTGCCCTAAAACTATATTCTCGGATAATGGCACTAATTTCGTTGGTGCATCCCGGGAATTAGAAAGGGGTTTTAGATCTGTACTTCGTGAAAACCGCGATCTCTTGTGTTCCTCATATCAATATCAGGAACTTTCTTGGGAATTTATCCCTGCCGGAGCACCCCATATGGGTGGCCTTTGGGAAGCCGCCGTAAAAAGTTTTAAATTGCATTTTCGAAAACATGCGGCAATCTTCAAATATACGTTTGAAGAACTTTCAACAATTCTTGCTAGAATAGAGGCGTGTTTGAACTCCCGCCCTCTTTGTCCGATGAATGATAATCCTAATGATACAGTAGCACTTACGCCAGGACATTTTCTTATTGGATATCCGATCCTCGCTCCTCCGGAGCCTCAAATCGACGAATCTCCGCTACACCTAGTCAATAGGTATCGGAAAATGAAAGCTCTAACTCAACAGTTCTGCCTTCGGTGGAAAGAGAAAAGTATCTGAAGAGCCTACATAAACGCTACAAATGGAAGTATCCGTAGCGCGACATAAAAAATAATGATTTGGTCGTTATTCGGCACGAGCAATTACCCCCCACGTCGTGGAAGTTAGGTCGAGTAGTTGCTGTTCATCCGGGGTCCGACGGTCACGTTCTGGTCGCGGATATTCGAATAGAAAACGGAATCGTAAACCGCTCAGTTTCAGTTAGATTTGAAAAAATTAGGTTGACGGTTGCTTCCCTATCGTGAATATTCGGGCTTTTTGAACGTTGTAAGACGACTTAGGGTCTCGTCAGATCCTACTAATTAATATTTTTCGTTAGTTGTTTCGCCATGTCGCCCTCTAAAATGTTTCGCCATGTCGCCCTGGAAAATCTAGGCATGATGGAAGCGACTCTCCTCGACTATGAGGATGACGTCCAATGTCCGACGAGGAGCGAGAGATTGCAGCAAAATCCATCTCTGGAGAAGCTGTCTCTACCGAGACTATAGCGCCTTCGGAAGCTGAATCAGTGCCTCCCCAACCTGAGCAGGCACTACGTTTAAATAAGTTAATACTGTGGGGTCGCCACCACTTTCGGCATCTTGTCGGAAGGAACCGGGATCGGGAAGGCGGCATTGGAAAGTTCCCTGTGTAGTCTGCCAGGCGAAATATCACCTCCGAAATTGTAGGGAATTTCAGGCTATGCGGTTGGAGAGGAAACTTCGCACAATCGTATTACATCGTTGCTGTGCTAATTGCTTGGACACTACGCACCTTGTACGCGATTGCCCTAGAAAGCAACGATGCATAAATTGTCAAGCTAACCACCACACCCTTCTCCATTCTGGTTCTTCCTCTCCGTCCCACTCCTCTGGATCACGTCCACCTAAAAAAACAAAAGGCTCCTCCCGCACATAAACAACAATATCCACGTCCGTCCGCTGAAAAAGGTCCGTCTGATAAAATTTCACGTCCGCATCCGCTCCCTACTCCGCAATCACGTCCGATAATGGCTCTTCAGTCAGTTATCACTTTTGGGCCAACGGCAGTCGTCATAGTCATCTTGCCTGACCAACGAATACCGGTCAGAGCTCTTTTGGACCAGTGCTCGGGGCACAGCATAGTTTGTCGGACGTTTGCCGAGAAACTTTCGTTGCACCCCGTTAGCATTGGCCAAGAGAGCTTCGGCCAGTTTACCGTCGCGTCAAGTCATGACGGCACCCAATGTTTGAGCGTATCCGCTCGTGTAATGAGTTTGACTCACATAACGGATCCATCAGAGTCTGCGACCAACGGCATCCGGGAGCATTATGCAGGTATGCAGCTTGCGGATCCTCATTTTAATAGGGTTTTGCCCATAGGATTAGTTTTAGGGCCTGAGGTTTACCATAAAATTATGAAGCACCAACATACTCGAGCCCCGGTTTTCCATGGGCCCAACTCACCATTTTCGGGTGGGTTATATCGGGTCCATGTAATTTATAAGTTATATAACTTAAATTATGTCAACGGGCGGTCGGTTGTTGGCTTTGGTCTGTCAGACCATTTGAATTTTAATACTAGCTCGTCGAGCACATTTTTAAGAAAAAAAATTAAAAACAAAGAAAAAAATGTCTATTTTTTACAATAATGTTTCCACATTATCTTCTTTTTGTAAATTTTGTATTATTTAATTAAGATTCTAATTTTAGTTTACAACATAGCTGGGTGTTGCAAGGCGGGCGGCAATGTTTAAGTTCAAAATATTTTTACTTTAATTTCCCCTTTTTCATTTTCCTCATTAAGTGGCATTCCTCAATTTTCTCCGGCGTTAGATTCTGTCTACTACTTTCAAATACGACTTTGTGGTTTACGACCAAAAGTACAAGAAAGTACGGCAGAATCTAAGGAGTAAAAAGCTACTAAGCGCGGCCTTTCGGCATCCACGCTTTTGTTTTTCCTTTTGTTAATCACTCGTTATTTGGATTTCGTCCAAAAAGCATCACAAATACATCAAATGTAAAGTAATTGTTCTACGATAATTAAACTTACTCCAAACATTATTGGAAAAATTCTAACCACATCTGCCTTTTTATTTTATTTCTTTTCATTTCTCATTTCATTGCTCCGCAAACAATGACCAATTTGGCACCCTATAAAATCTAAACTGCTTTGAATTTGGTCATAATTCCGTATTGTCTTGTAGAATAAGCGTGCAAAACTTCAACCAAATCAAAATTCTAAATATTCATATATTTAGCCTGGATGATTTTTGAAATCATCCATTTTTGTATCTTGATTTTTTAAATAGTATTGACATATCCTTCTAAAATTTCGCATTTTTGATTCATATATCGCAAATTTTTTTTGCAAAAAAATTAAAATATACACCTGTTTTTAGATTCCTTTTTCTTTGAAACGAATTTTGGTCCAATCAGAATTTTTCTATCAATCTGCAAAAAATATGCAATTGCATATAATCCGAGGTCTATTTATAACTTAGAAGTTCTATGTACAATTTATTCTATACAGAAAAAGAGGAAATTATAAAACCTAAACGATATATGTATTAGGCCGGGTCGATTTGTGGGGAGGCAAAAAAGTCGCCCATTGCTCAGTGAAAATCGTATTCTAGGGATCAAAATAAGAAACTTTGCCGAAGGAACCATACCTCTAAAACGAATTGTCCCGGAATTTGGGTCGAACTTTTGGGTAGGGGCAAATTTTGAAAAATCCCACTTTGACCCATTTAGAGTGCTCCAATCGAGTCCAAATGTATGACCGACCCCCACTAACTTTGGAGGCCCGACCCACCCATGCCAGTGGCACACCCCCTGGGGGTTCAAAAAATCGCCAGTTTTGGCACTTTACATGAAAAAATCAGCGAAATGCCTATGTTTTTTTCTTTTTGGAGTTTATTTTTCTCTTTAGAAATTTATTTAGTCAGAACATATGTAAATGAAAAAATGAATTCAACTTAGTAATAGAAAAGAAATTAAAAAAATTATTAGAAATTAGCGTTTTTTACAACCCTTTTAAAACCAAGGCATCACTGTGATGCATTTGCATGTCGTAAACTTAGTTGTGTGGGTTTTTATCAACCCTTTTAAAAAATGAAGGTATCACTGTGACACAATTGCAGGTCGTAAAATTGCTTGTGTGAGTTTTTTATAGCACCTACTTAAGAAGTGAAGTTTGTTTTTACAACCCTTTTGTGGGTTTTTTATGGCACCTTGTTAAGGAATGCGCGTTTTTTTGCAACCATTTTAACAATTAAGGTATCACTGTGATGCACCGCAACCCTATTCAAAATGAACGTATCACTGTGACACAATTGCAGGTCGTAAAATTGCAGGCAGGTAGAATTGAAATTACCATTTCATTCTTATTACCTCGTCTCGTAGACCATATATTGGGTGTCCCAAGAAGAACGCAATTTTTAAATCTCGCAACATTCGAAGTGTCATTGTTTGACATTTGAATAATTGTTATTGTTTGTTAGTAGAAGGTACGAGGTTAGTAAAAATGGAGAAGGACAGCGAAGGGAGTTCGTTAATTGGGTATTGGAGAGACAACATGAAAATGCTGATTTTGCCGATAAAATCATCTTCAGTGACGAGGCCCATTTTCATCTTGATGGCTTCGTCAATAGGCAGAATTGTCGCATTTGGGGTGCGGAAAATCCTCGAGTGATTCACGAGAAGCAAATGCATCCTCAACGTGTCACTGTGTGGTGTGGTTTTTGGGCTGGAGGAATCATTGGACCTTTTTTTTATGAAAATGAGGCAGGTCAAGCGCAAACAGTCAATGGTGTTCGGTATCGTGAAATGATAACCAGTTTTTTCTTGCCTAGAATTGAAGAAATGAATGTGGAGGGCATGTGGTTCCAACAAGACGGCGCCACATGTCATACAGCCAGAGAAACAATTTAAAATTAAAAATTGCGCTCTTCTTGGGACACCCTTATAACGCAACATTTTTTGTGAATGCATTAAGTCGTTGTGAAGAACTCAAAGTGTGAAGTGCTAATTTCAGATAAAAAAATATTTAAAAAAAAAATAATAAGTGAAGTGACCACTCCAAATCAAAATGTTTACAATGAATCCACCATCCTCTACACCGCAAGATGAAGTAACAACAACATCAACAACTATCGAAAACCCAATGAGTCATATACCCAAGTATGATGTTACTTTATTTGGTGTGTCTACTGATTTGACTGATCTTAATTTACCAACCCATCTGGATATCTTGAGATATTATTTTTACTTAAGCGAACGTGCTAAAACAGAACAAAAAAAGTTTTCCTATACATCATTCACTATTCAAGTACAAGATAAGTTGATTGGAATTTGGGAAAAACTTGGTATGGAAATAATGCTGAAAAAAGTTTATTTAATAAATTGAATAGATTGCTTGACAAATATCAAGAGAAGAAACAAAACCCAACAATTTACAGAGTATGTAAAATCTCTGGAAACATTGGAACATGTAAATGCGATTTGAAGGCAGCTCCATGTGCATGCGGCTTGGTTCCCGAACGCCTCAAAGAGTTTATGCACGATCAACATAATCAGAGAAGGCTAACAATGGATGCATTTGTGATGGAAATTGAAGATCAAGGAGCAACGTCTATGTCAATTTTTACCAAGATCCCGATGATTCAACATACGCACCGCCACCGGTTCAAGAAGATATGGATAGAAGCATAAGTTCACAATACACAGAGAGATACGATTGTTTTATCTTTGCCTTGGTATGTGACAGATTTGGTGTGCCTGATAGAGTAGCATCAGCATTGGGAACCGCTCTTTTGCAAGATTTTAAAATTAAAGATAAGCATGGGAAACCTCTCATCATGGATAAATCGAAAGTTCGCAGAGAAATGCAGACAAAAGTGCTTCGCAAACGGTTAGATGATATCAATTTGTTAGCTTTTTCATTCGATGGCAGAAAAGATGTTACTTTAACGATAGATAAAATTGATGAGAAGTATCATACTAGGATGGTAAAAGAACCTCATCTTGTTATTTTGAGAGAACCCAATTCTGAATTGATTGGTTACGTAAGACTGGAACATGAAACCGCTGAATACAAAACAACCAAATTAAATGATTTTTTCAACGATTAAAATATATCACTAGATGCATTAATTGGAATATGCACTGACGGTGAGCCAACAAACACTGGCCCACACGGTGGAATTATACGACGATTCGACTTGCTGTTTTAGGTTTAGGTTAGGGTGGCAGCCGTATTTTTTTTAAAAGCTCACATAGACCAGTTTAGGTCCCTAGTGTTACCACGGGCTGAAATGCCCCTCATCGAAACCAACCTGTTTGATATATAAATTTATCGATAGTACGAATATCAGTACTGGAAAGATCTGTTAGGCTGCCTAAAAAGGCCGACCCCAGTATGTCCAGTCGTCGTTTACTCAAAGCGGGACAGTCGCAAAGCAAGTGCTCAATGCTCTCCACTTCTTCCTCATACCCAATCTTTTGGCATGTTCGCCGATCAAGCAGTGTCCTGTCAGAACCTGTACTAACGTAGACAATCGTTTCCTCTCTAGTGCGAGGAGATATTTTGACCTTCTCAGGTCATACCTTGGCCAGATTTGTCTAGCTACCCTGCAGGTGCCGATTTCTGTCCATCTTTCGTTGGACTGCCTCTTGCCTAAGCCAAACCTTGCACGTGGATAGTGGCGCACCAATATATGCAAATTCTTCGAGAATTTGTAATGTCGTCCCTTTCCTAGCAAGTTCATCGGCTTTGCAGTTCCCCGGGATATCCCTATGCCCAGGCACCCATATGAGGTGTATATTAAACTGCTCAGCCATCTCGTTAAGAGATCTGCGGCAGTCGAGGGCTGTTTGTGAATTTAGGGGTGTTGCCTACAGAGAATTTATGGCAGCCTGGCTGTCCGAGTAAATGACAACGCCAGTGTTGGTTACTATGTTGCGACTCAGCCACTTGGCGACTTCCCATATTGCCATTATTTCGGCTTGATAGACACTGCATGTATCTGGTAGTCTGTGAGCTATATCCAGACTAAGTTCTTCACTGTGTACTCCGAAGCCAACCTTTTCATCAAGCTTCGAACCATCCGTGTAAACGTGGAGATGGTTTCTATTACCTGGTATTCTGCCGACCCATTCATCTCTGGTGGGAATCATAGTGATGTAATTTCTCTCGAAGGTGTACACAGTTGGTATATAGTCCACTCGGTCGGTTACCATAGCACTACACTTTGATATCCTCATGTGACCATAGTTCTTGTACCTCCACATTGATAGGCAATTTAATCTTATTGCCGCTTTGGTTGCAACTTCTCTCGCCACAGTATTAATCAGCAGTATATGGAGTAGGGCTTGTAGAGACTCGGTCGCTGTAGTCCTTAAGGCTCCGCTTATGCTCAGGCAGGCAGTTTTCTGAACCTTTGTTAGTAGGTTGGTAATGGTTAGTTTGTCAGTTGCCGTCCACCATACCACAATACCGTATAACAGTATTGGACGAACTACTGCTATATATATCCAGTGGACGATTTTAGGAGAGAGTCCCCACCGCGACCCTACAGCCTTTTTGCAGGAATATAAGGCGACGTTGGCCTTCCTTACACGTTCCAATACGTTAAGTCTAAATAACATTTTCCTATCTAGAATTATTCCTAAAAATTTTGCACTTTCAGAAAAGACTAGATCTGTTCCATTTATCCGAGGTGGAGGGTCCACATGTGGGACATTATTCATCCTAGTAAAGAGAACCAATTCTGTCTTGTTGGGGTTAACGCCCAAACCGCTGCTTCTGGCCCATCTAGCCAACTTGTTCAGAGCCACCTGTAGGATGTCTCTGAGGACGTTTACGAATTTGCCACTCACTGCGATTGCCACGTCGTCCGCATATGCCACGACCTTGCAGCCACAACGTTCTAGATCTAGCAGCATTTCATTCACCGCTAGGTTCCAAATTAGTGGAGACAGTACTCCTCCTTGCGGGGTACCTCTGTTTACAAACCTTGTTAGAGTTGTGGACCCTGGACATGCTGTTATGCGTCTTCTGGTGAGCAGACTTTGAATTAGTCTAATCAAACTATTGTTAACTTTTAGATGTGACAGTGCCGCAATTACCGCATCTGAGTGAATGTTGTTAAAAGCCCCTTCTATGTCAAGAAATGCCACCATGGTGAATTCCTTGAAATGCAGGGACGATTCGATAGTGCTCACAAGTTCGTGCAGGGCTGATTCTGTAGACTTGCCCTTATTGTAAGCATGTTGGTTCCCCGACAGGAGTTTTGTATCTAGGTTTTCCCTAATGAAATGATCTAAAAGTCTTTCCAGACCTTTCAATAGGAAGGAGGATAGGCTAATTGGTCTGAAGTCTTTTGGCCTAGTGTGTGATATCTTTCCCGCTTTAGGTATGAATACCACTTTGGTATCCCTCCATCGATTCGGGACGTATGGAAGCCTGATACAGCCTACATAAATTTTCTCCAACCAGGGGATAATGTACTTTAACATTTTCTGCATTTCTGCTGGAGTGATGCCATCTGGTAAAGGTGACTTGAAGGGCTCAAAGCTGTTAATAGCCCAGCTTATTCTGGATCTCTCAGTCAAGAAGCTAGCGACGCTCGCAGTCCACTCGCACTCTTGTTGGTCCTGCTGATCCTCGTATTCTGTTACAGAGTTCCCCGGGAAATGTGTGTCGAGCAGTACATTGAGCGACTGCTCGCTGTTTTTGGTCCAGTTATTTGCCTCATCCTGTAAATATCCCACTGTACAGGGTGAAACAGATAATATCTTCCTCAGCCTAGCGGCGTCGGAGACCTTTTCCACTTCACCACAGAAGGTATACCAAGAGCGCCTTTGCGCCTTTCTAAGCTCCTTCTTATAGATCTTGAGTTGCTCTTTATAGGCATCCCAATCATTAGCGACCCCAGTAGATTTAGCCTTATTGAATAGCTTGTTGCAGGTCTTTTTCATAGCCGTTAGCTCAGAAGTCCACCATTGGGGTTTAGTTTTACCCTTGTACATTGTTTTTGGGCAGGCTTCTTCAAGGGATCTATTGAATGATATGGTGATATGATCGACCAGATTATTCAGACCGGCTTTGTCATTCGGTTCGTACAGAAGTTTAGAGTTGAGGACTTTCTTGAAATTCTTCTCATACAGATGCAACTTTGTCTTCCTTACATTTCTGTGGACGGCGGGTTTAGGCGCTTTTTCCGCGAGTTTGAACTCAATATAATGGTGATCTGAGAACGAGTGGTCGTCCAGTACATTCCACCCAATAATTTTGTCTGACAGCCGGTCAGTAGCAAACGTTACGTCGAGTACTTCTTGTCTGTCTTTAATTGTGAAGGTCGGTTTATTACCTATGTTACAAATACTAAGGTTGGTAGTTAGAATAAAGTCAAGAAGCGAATCACCCCTATTGTTTATATCCGTACTACCCCAGATAGTATGATGAGCGTTCGTGTCTGCGCCAATAATCAGCTCGAGCTCGTCAGACGATGCTTCTTCTACTACTTCCCTGAATAGAGCAGTCGGTACTACAGATTCATAAGGCAAGTAGCTGGAGACCACCCAATATGTGCGATTACCGATCTCCAGGCTAGCAGCTGTTTGGTCTTTACCACTTAAATTAGTCAGGAAAAAAGATACTTAGATCTTTCCTGGCCAAAATGCAGGTTCTTGGAGTGCCTTCACAGTTGGCCACAAGCAGTTTAAAGTTGGGTGTCCTAATACCGCACACCCTTCCTCCCACTACGTAGGGCTCCTGTATCAGGACGATGTCCACTGCGCCTGTGGACAGGCGCAGCAATAGAGCCGCTGAGGCTGCTTTAGCGTGATGGAGGTTAATCTGTAGAATTCTTACCATCATTGGTAATTGACAGATTAACATCCACCCCGACAAGGGTGTTATCGAACTCTTCGTCCGTATCGTCGAGAAGCATGTCCCTGCCAGATGCGTCAAAGAGTCCGGAGACTCCCCTCAGCCTCTCTGTGTCCGAAGTAGAGCTTTTGTCCTCAGAGAAGGACGTTACAGATCTTCTGTTAGAGCTGGAGTCACCAGAAATAATAGGCGTGGGTACCTCCGCACTTCCAGAAAGTGCCACGGTGGACGACAAGACTATAGTCTCGAAGCCATATTGTAGGGTTGCACTCGCACTTTGTATATGGGAGGTGGATTCAGCGTTTAGGATAAGATTGACCTGCCGCTTTTTACCATCCGCCTCACCCACCTTGCTGATTCTCCAATTATGGGCCGGCAGACCAGGATTGGAATATTTTATTATTTCTAAGATGTCAGCCGGGTTGGAGGGCTCTTCTGTAACCCAAGTGATGGCTCTAGGGTGACAAGGGATGTTGTTTTTTCGACAACATCCAACTGGGCACCCGGCCACACCTCACCCGCTCGACTCAGAGCAGCCTTATACAGGTCTACTGATCTGGCATCACCGAAATATAAGAGCTTTACTCTCCCCTGATGTCATCCTGCATCGTTGCAGATTGGTGGTTTGCCCGGCCATCTACGGACATCGAGGTAATGAGCCATAATGGCTGATTGTCCTTGAGGATGGATCCATCCTCACTACTTCTGTCTATAACAGCCATCACTAGACTCTCCTTCGCCACTTCATTGAAGGGCTTGGCGAGTGTCTTGTTGATGGTGACATTAGGGCCTCTTGCCTTTTTCGAAGGCAGGGGTTCGGTAAGAGCCGAAACCTCAACAGCCTCCAACTTCGTCAAAACTCTGAGCGCTACACGATGCTCATTGTGCTTCCGTTGTGACGGTCGGACATGACGTTTTTCCCTCACCGCACAACCTGTTGTGAGTACTTGGGGGAGATTTTCACCATTTTTGGTGTGGTCGGCTTTGGCCAAGACCAACGGACGGACAGTCGGACGATTGGGGAACCGCGCTCCATCGGAACACGAAGGCATCCCCGTCAAGAGACCGTAGTAGGTACTACGATGTAGGCCTTACAGACTTTGTACGGATTTTTGCTATTGCGTAATAGGTACTGGTAACTATCCGCTATGTGATAAACACGTCCGTTCACTGCGACTGATCAGCAACGAATCCCGACTTGCTGTTAAAAAGACCATTGCATTGGTTCGTTTGCCTTCTACACTTCAACGAACTTCCGTTTCGGCATTTGTTTGAAGCTTTGGATAAATCAACCAGCACTGGACCAAGATCGGCAACCGGAAAACTGAGCCGTCAAATCGAAACTTGTGAAACTCTTCCGGTAAGTTATTGCTATCACTCATTTATTATAATTGTCAACCATTTTTAATTATTTTATTATAATATATTTCAGGTGGTGGACGGCTTCCAGAAAATTGAGTTGCAAAATATGCCCCCTGCTCCAGAAAAAATTTAATTTTCCACCGATTCGAAGTACTTATACGACATGGCCCATGCAATTTCTAGCGGCGTGGTTTCGGTGGATCTGGCTAACATCATACCAGGAAAAATTGTACATTCTCGGTGGCACACCAAGGCCGCTAGATTATTACGATTATATGTGACAACGGAAAATCCAGATGCAAATTGAAGTATTCTGGTTGAATTTATAATTAAATGTTATGTGCCAATGAACTTCAATATCAAGTATTACAGCTCTGTCGTGTACGGCAGTGCATTATTTTTCAAGTTCATTAGTTGGTCACGATTTCTAGAACCTCGTTTACGCAAAATTGTCAATCAAGTAATTAAAGATAATTCATATTATGCGCATTCGGAAAATATCTTGTTATCAATGTTGTTTGATGATAGCAAAGAAAAGCGCGACTGTGCTATCAAGAAAATTCTACGCTATCGAACCAATGTTGACGACCCAACGCAACTTAGAGCTTATAAAAAAACAGATATAAACTTTAATTGCACAAGTTACACGGAAATTATCAATATGAATGACATAAATAACGTATTTGAACCACCATTCACGCGAAGCATTCCGTATGATACATTGAAAGAATATTTAAATCAAGATGATCCACCGTTTAATGATCCAAAAATTCCATCACACATACAAGGAACGGAACGACATGTTCAATTGCCAGCTAACATTTCCAAACGGGTTATACCGGAAAATGTAGAGGCTGTTATGGCGACGGCATTAGAGAGCCGTGCGAAATTGCCCAGACTTGAAAGTAAAAAAGACTTCAAACAATAATTTTTTTTACTTTCTTTTCTATAACTAACTTAAATTAATTTTTTCATTTACATATGTTCTGACTAAATAAATTTCTTAAGAGAAAAAATAGATATTATTATAAATGAATATGAACTGTTTATTTTGAAAGTGGCGTAAACGCCATTCAGTTTTTAAAGCAAGAGTAGTATCGTTAGAAGGCTAAGTGAATAGAAGAAATATATTATTTACATTCAGTTCACCTCAAGACTTCAACGTTTCAATATTAAGTGACAATTTTCGCATTTGAGTTTTATTAACCCACTATTTTCAACGATAAATCGAGTAAAGCAGAGTGGCGTTTACGCCACTTTCAAAACAAACAGTTCATATTATTATAAATAAATAAAGAAAAAACATAGCCATTTCGCTGATTTTGTCATGTAAAGTGCCAAAAATTGTGATTTTTTTGAAATGTTTGTATGGGGAACCCCCCATGTGAGTTCCAGGGGGTGTGCCACTAGCATGGGTGGATCGGCCCTCCAAAGTTAGTGGGGGTCGGTCATACATTTGGACTCGATTGGAGCACTCTAAATGGGTCAAAGTGGGATTTTTCAAAATTTACCCCTACCCAAAAGTTCGACCCAAATTCCGGGACATCAGAATTCGTTTTAGAGGTATGGTTCCTTCGGCAAAGTTTCTTATTTTGATCCCTAGAATACGATTTTCACTGAGCAATGGGCGACTTTTAAATCGACCCGCCCTAATATGTATAGTTATTTATGTATGTAATGGGTTCAAAATTTACCTTCAGCGGCGGCGGAGCTACTATGGCAAACTTTTTCCCAAAAAGTGGAGAGTTTAGTGTCGCTAAGACGGAGTAAATTCCACTCTATTATAATTAAATCGCGGTCACATTCAACAAGCTTAGGGAATTCCTAACAAGTGGCAATAGTGAGAAATCTTAATTTGAAAGCACTTTTTCAGGGGTTATCATATGTAACAGCTTTAAATCGATTCCTTTTCTATTTAACTAGCAATTCGATGTAAATGACAAAATAGCTGATTTTAGTCATGTTTTCCTGATTGAGTTAAATCATATAGAATGTAATTTTCCGCCTTTGAGCCCATTAATATTGTAGAAAATCCAAACTGATTGATTTTATTTTTGTAGGTAATATCTATGTTATTAACCAGATTTTTTTTATAAAATTGCTGAATATTATAAGAAAATTTGATTTTTTGCTTGTATAAAGGGTAGCGCAAACGTTAACTTTCCGCTTGAATTTCCTTCTTCAAATTATTAATAACGGGTTGAATACATATATGTTAGAAAGAAAAAATAGCACTAAACTTTATTCAAAAGCGTCCTCCAACTACACCATGCACCGTCTGTTGCTAAACCAACCATATTTTGCATGACCCAAAATATTCCTTGATTTTTCCTGGCGGAAAAAATCGGCCCAAACTAAAATTTTTTAATTTTTTCTGCCCACATTTGGTCCGGAATGCCCAAAACGGCAACACTGATGGCCAGTTCATATGCGGCGGGTACGGTGAGAGCCATATTCCACCGCATATTAATAAGTGAGAAAGTTCCAAAAATATTTTTTTCTTTAATAACACTATGCAACAACATTTTTGTCCAAGGGATGTGGATAACAGTTTCTGATGCAATTAGGTGTCACAAACACGAAAAAAATATTATTTTTTTTTTTTTTTAATTTCCAGCATTCATGGAAATTACATTCAGTATTTCGACCATAATTTAATAAGCCTGATTGAGTCGTGTTATGCCTCAAATTAAAGGGAATTATGAGGGCTACATATACTGCAAATATCGCTTTCACGTAGAATCTTTGGTTTACAGTCGTCAAAAATATGAGAAAATAATGATTTTTTTTTAATCACTTTTTCCTGGTACAAGAAAAAACATAAAAAAAGGAAAAAAATCGAAAAAATTATAAAAATTATCGAAAAAATATCACGTTTTTAAAAAGTCAGCTTGCTAACGAGGAAAACACCGTCAATTTGAAAAAGTCTATGGATAGCTGTAAAAGTTATGAGCCATTTTGTAAATGTTAGAAAAATTAAAAAAAAAATCTTTTTTCATATTTTTTCGTCTGGGGCACTGCCTGCAACTCAAATATTGCAATATTTGAACGATACCAATCAGTAACATTGCGATTAATTGTGAATGCCCCGTGGTTTGTTCGGAATTCATCTATTCTAAATGATTTAAGAACGCCAACTGTCAAAAAAGAAATCCGAAGATACAGCGAAAATTACATACGGCGCTTGAGCGATCACCCGAATCCATTAGCCATAGCGCTGCTTGATGATAGCAATGAAATTAGGAGACTGAAACGTAAACACATACTAGACTTGCCATATTCACATAGAACATAAATCATATGAAATTTTAATTTTTCCATAAAATAGAAATGTCATATCATAGAGCGCATATAAATCCGTTATATGATTATATAATTATATTATGTAATGTAATGTCACTAAACTTATGTTAATTTAATAGTTACGTAGTTCGCTGAAACTATCTAACTCCTGTCATTTTGTAATTAATGAACAAATTTGCTTATTGTCTTCGGACAGATTGCAGATAAATAAAGAGAGAGAAAAAAAATATTTTTTCGTTTTTATATGATGTTTTTGCTTATATTGAATTCGCCATATGTGAGAGAGACATATACGAGACATTGCACTTGCATTTTATTTTATGAGGATTGATGTCAGACATTCTAAATTATAGAGAGGACGAGATTTATGGCCGTTCGTAACCCTCCATAAAACATGATATGCAATGTGAGAGCTATATTAGATGAGATCCGCTCAGATAGAGGGTCATTCAACAATATTTGCGGTTTTTTATTTATGAGGTTTCCATTCAGTTACGCCTTTTAGGGGCATGGACATCCCAGTCGTATATACAGGTAGTAAAATCATATGTACGCAATGCAAAGCAGTACGCGGCAGTCTTGAAAAATTGGTTGTCTACTTTCGAAGCAAACTATATGTCACCTACAGGTACTGCAACTTATGAACCTTAAACCCGGAATTTATGAATGAAATTTCTTATTAATAAATTAGTATAATTCAGCGCCTTAAAGAGATAAGTCGATTTTCTGAAAATTATTACAAATTTATATTTCGAAGTATGAGTAAAAGGCAAAGAACTTTTCAAAGTGTAAATGATCCCGACAATTTCTGCTACATCTGCGGAAAATATGTAATTAAAAAAATCGACGTGCGTTTAGTAAAATAATAGAAGAAATATATATGTGAAATATTTTGGTATACGAGTTAAAAATATGAACGAACCGT
Organism: Eudasyphora cyanicolor; assembly: GCA_963930755.1. Taxonomy (NCBI): domain Eukaryota; kingdom Metazoa; phylum Arthropoda; class Insecta; order Diptera; family Muscidae; genus Eudasyphora; species Eudasyphora cyanicolor. Next base: position 103,450,618 of record OZ005737.1, read on the forward strand.
GGACACCTAGTATTTGTGTAATTCGTGCCATGCAAATCTTACTCGATGGACTAATGGAATGCGGTAAGTACTTTAAAATTAATGTATTACAATGTTTTGTGTAATAACACGTTTTAATTTTAGACATCAGGTGCAATTTGGAACGCCAATGATTTGGAGACACGATACGGACTGCTATTTTTGTCTATGTTAATAGATTGGAGTAGGAAGTGTATAATTATAGCTAACAGCCTAATAACGGAAACATCATAAAGTTCAACTGAGTACTCAACTCTGAGCGATTCAAGTTTGAGTCAGAAGTCATCGCTTTTAACTCAGTTTCAACTCATTGATCTAGTGAGAAATTTTGGAACTGACCAAAGATAAGGCAGAACTACTTGCATCTGGGTTGAAACAGTACAATATTTTGGCCCCAGATGTTAACATATCATATTATAGAGTCCGTGATATACCTTACAAATAATTTTATACAACTGTGGATAACAGATGCTTTTGCAAGGACATTCCCGGATTGTTCGAGGAACTTAATCAAACATACAATTCAAAGGAATGGCGGTTACTTGTTGACAGCAGTAAAGAAAGTTTGAAAGCAGTACTTTTACACAACGGAAATCAGAAACCGTCGATTCCCATTGCTCATGCTGTTAACACTAAGGAATCATACGAAACAATGGCTAAATTGATAAACTACATAAAATATGAACATGACTGGAAAATTTGTTGCGATTTAAAAGTAGTTGGTATGTTATGCCTCTGGGATAGCCGTGCTCGCGAAGATCTCTAAGCATATTAAGCTGGGGCTCTTTAAAAATTTTGTAAAAGCCTTAAGGAAATATGGCAATTCACTCTCATATTTAAATAGTTTATTTTAAAGTCTTTCTTTTCAAAAAAGCGAAGGAGTTTTTGATGGGCCTAAAATAAGGAAACTGATGAAAGATGGAAATTTCGAATCATATTTGACGTCGGATGAAATTGCAGCTTGGAGTTTCAAATTTCCTTGGATCCAATAAAAGCCCGCAATATGAAACAATGATTAATGATTTGTTAAATAATGAAAAAATTGGTTAGTAATATATTTTGCTTTATATTTATGTATATAACACATATGTATGTATTCTTCCAACTTATTTTTCGATTTATGTATTCCAACAGGTGTAAATATGTCCCTCAACATTCATTTCTTGCATTCTACTTTAAACTTTTTCCCCGAGAATCTTGGCGACGTAAGTGACGATCATGGCGAAAGGTTCCACCAAGAAATGAAGTCCACCGAGCGGCATTACCAAGAGAACTGGTATGAAAGAATGATGGGAGATTATATTTGGTTCCTGATTCCGATTCCGAAATCTACAAACGTCAACAAAGAATTCACAATTACTTCTAATGAAACTTGTACATGTAAATAAATTCAAATGAATATATGAAAGTAACAAATAAAATCGCTATTTAAAAAGAAATTAAAAAAAAAAGATTTTTTGAAATTGGAAATTTTTAAATATGATGATAGGCCCATTCTCGTTTCTCATGACGATATGTAGATACGGCGAAGATCACGTTTAACTTTAATATGATAACATTATACAGATCAATTCTGCTGCTAATGTAAATTTGTACGTCGTCGGCATACAGATAAATGTGACGATGTTTTAGTTGTCGAGTTATGTCATTAACATACATCAAAGATAATAGCGGAACTTAGATTGATCCTTGTGGAACGCCTTTTCTGACTGTTAGTGGAACAGAAACTTTTTCACCAGCAACAGTCAACAAATTCTTTGCCGGTGATGAGAACTTTAACATTTTTACCACCATTACGCAGAGTAGTTCAGATCTACAGTATCAAACGCCTTGGAGTGATCATGGAGAACTAATAAAGAGATACGATTAATATCTGCAAACTTGCGTATTTGTTCGGAAATATCAAAAAGAGTTGTAATACAACTGTGACCCTGCCGAAATCACAATTGTCTACTGCTGAGGAGATTATTCGCACGAAGATGTAGGTTAATTTGGCTTTGAACTAATATTTCGAATCGGTCGAATGTCATTAGGCGTGTTTTCGTTACACCATAAGTGCTTAATTTGTATGGGGAGCTAAGCACTTTTAAGCACTATTAGTTCCCGATGAAGTTTGGTGCTTGTGTTCATGTCTTAATCGAGTATGATGTTGCCAGATTAGGCACCCTATATTTAGCAATATGGCATCCCATTTTTAGAGAGATTTTATCAATTATTGTGAATTAACGGGAAGAAGAAGAACAAAAATGGGAAATTATTTTAATATTTGCAAAAGAGTGTAAACAATTGAACATAGAATAGTAAATATATGTTTTATAAATACTTTTCACGAATTTTTTGTCTGTTTCGCACTGTTCTTTCTTCGCAACTCATGACACCATTGCTACCAGATAGTGACAATCCGCCACTTATTGCTTATGTGCCAGTTAGTGGAAGTCAGTTGTTTTCGTTGCAAAGTGCTAAACAAAAAGTGCTAGCTTGTAACGAAAACATGCTTTTGGGAATTGGAAATATTTTGGAATATTTCCAAACAAATGGAAACTGGCTTTTTGCAATTATTGTATTGAATATACTCGTAAACGTACGGGTAGTAAATAAGGTAAAACAATGCTCAAAAATGGCGGATAAAGACTGTTAAAGCCTACTGCATCGGACTTGATCTTGAGACATGTTGTAATTACATCGTTCTCACTAACTTTCATGTGCTGAGTGTTCTGAAAATTATTGATAATAAGAGCAGTTTGTAGGCACAGATGGAAATTTGATAAATTGTCCGTTAACTTTTTCAGCATCGATAATGGATGAATCAAAAGGTTTTTTCTTTCAATGCCAATTTCCTTAATATTTCTCCAGATGTTCTTTGAGGCTATTGCAGATCGAAATTTTCTAGCATAATACTGATATTTCGTTCTGGGTATCATTTTATTGCGAAATTCTGATTGTAAATACCGACATTTATATATTTTCCATCGCTTGTAAGCTCGATCGCGAACTACAATATCAGCTTTAATTTTAGAGTTAAACCAAGGTTTACCATGCTGTTTTGTTTAAGCCCTTTACAGGGGAACTTTTTTGAAAATTGTCATTAAGAAATGAAATGTATTTTAGTCCACACGCTTACGATAATGTAAGAAAAAAAAGAAAGCCAAAGAAAAACGCAAAACTAGGGAAAAGAAGCCGAAATCAGGGAAACCGGGACCGGACGCCTTCGTCATCACTGCTAACGGGGAAACGTCGTACGCGGATATCCTGAGAAAGATGAAGTCTGACCCGAAGCTAGGTGAACTAAGCGATGTATTTACGAAGATCAAAAAGACACAAAAAGGTGAATTACTCCTGCAACTTAGCGGAAATTGAGATAAAACCGACCAATTTAAAAACGCTGTTGGTGATATATTCGCCGAGGGTGCATCAGTTCAAAGCACGTCAGAGAAGACGGTTTGTGAAAAAAAGACATGGATGAAATTACGACAAAGTAAGAAGTCCGTGATGCTGTTGTTTGAGCCACTTTGCATACTGCGCAAATCCGAAGAAACGGTGGATGACAAGCACGTAGCGGGTAGCAAAATATGCCCCCAATTTAAAAAGGCGTTGTCTACCAAAAAGAAGTAGATGAGAGTCTTTCAAACAAATTTAAACCATTGTGAAGGCGCACAAGATCTTCTTGCGCAAACGGTGCGAGAGAAAAAGGTGGATATAGTCCTAATTAGCGAACCATACAAGCTCCCGGAAAACGCGCATGGACTACCGGAATGTCGAGAAAGGTAGCAAATTTGACCAGTGGAGAAGCTGCAATGCAGGGTACCAGCTCTCGATCATCAATTTTTACAGCTGTTATTGTGCTCCCAGTCTAACGCATGCAGAATTCCAAGCAACATTGGATGAACTAGTCGCCGACGCCAAAAACAGGAGTCCCATTGTTATCGGCGGGGATTTCAATGCGTGCGCCACACATTGGGGAAGCAGATCTACAAATTCTCGAGGACGAAGCCTTGGGGTAACACTCGCTCCTCTTGAAGTGGAACTGTTGAATGATGGTAAAGAGTGTACTTTTCACAGATCGAGATCGGAGTCTGCCATAGACGTTTTATTCGCCAGCTCTTCCTTGTCAAGGGTCACTAAATGGTGGGTTAGTAACCATAACACCCAAAGCTATAACAATATAATCTTCGATATTAAGCCAAAATATCGAAAGAAAAGCTAAATCAAAAGTTCACCGGACCAAAATGGAGGGAGTCTGCTTTCGATATAGGCGCATTTGAAGAGATAATCGGCATGGCTCAGCTCTCTTCCAGATCTGCCTATGATCGAGATAAAGATCTAAAGAGTTTTATTGTTATTGAAAACTCTCGAAGTGTGGGCAACCTTGTTATTGGTGGAACGAAGGTATACGACAACTACGGGCTGATTGTTTAAGAGCTAGACGGAAAATGCAACGAGCAAGGGGAAGAGCTACGTTTGACAGCCGATTAGCAGATTTTAGAGAGAAACGGAAATACTTACAGGTAGCGATCAAGGAAAGCAAACGTATAAGCTTTACAATGCTATGCAACGATGCTGACATCAATCCATGGGGAACCATTGTTTGTCACAAACCCCATGTTGACATGCGACAATGAAATAATTCAGGATATCTCGAGGTAGGAGCTCGATGAAGCATGCGTGAAAATAGGCAACAATAAAGCACCGGACGAAATCCCAAACGTAGCATTAAAGGCTGCAATCTTTCGCAGACCAGACCTTTTCCTTGACACCTTTCAGATGTGTCTTCGAAAGAGAATCTTCCCTATCCAATGGAAGTCACAGAAGCTCGTCCTAATCCCCAAAGGAGCCGCCGGGGGAATCATCATCATACCACCCAATATGTCTCCTCGACACGTTGGGCAAAATCCTGCAGAGGATGTTGTATAAGAGACTATTGTCAATAATAGAAGAAAAATCAGCTCTATCCGAACAATAATTCTGATTTAGAAAAGGGCGGTCTACAATAGGCGCTGTGAAGCTGGTGTTCGACACGGCCACGAAAGTTATCGAAGGTGCAAGATGGAAATGCGGAACGAAGAAGTACTGCGCAGTCGTTACTCTAGACGTGAAGAACGCCTTCAACTCCGCAAACTGGGCGCATATACGGAAAGCCCTCGTACGAATGGAAGCCCCAACGTATATCGTGGACATAATCGAGCTACTTTGAAAGCAGGAAACTCATATACCATAGTGAGCAATACAACATAACAGCCGGCGATACAAAAGGATCAGTCCTGGGCCCACTGCTCTGGAATGTAATGTATGACGAGGTGTTGAGACTCCCCCTTCCAAATGGGGTGAATATTATAGGCTTTGCGGACGCCATTGCCATAATAACAATCTCACTTAGAAGCAGCCACTAACACGGCAATACGGAAGCGGTTCTAATTACAAGCCGGAAAAACGGAGTACATAAATATTACAGTGGGGGATAAAGTTATCCGATCCAGCAACTCCCTTTAATAACTAGGAGTCGTTATAGACAATAGGTTGAGATTCAAAGACCACATCAAATACATCAGCGACAAGTCTTCCAAAACACAGGCGTTTCTGGCAAAGATGTTACCCAATATTGGAGGTCCCAAACACGCACGGCGCCAACTACTCAGTGATACTTTATGCATCTCCCGTATGGGCCGGCGCACTGGAAGTGAAAACCTACAGGAGAAAACCGTTGTCTACACACAGACTAAGCTGTCTCCGCACCATTTACGGATATAGAACGATATCGGAGGAAGCAGCAGGTGTGATCGCAGGGCTTATCCCAACCGACTTATTGGCCAGCGAAATGAAGCGAATCCACGAAAGGAAACCGGAGAACAGGAAGGAGAGATCCGAATTTGCCAGGGAAGAGCGATCTGTATCGGTCGCCACTTGGCGAGTTCGAAAGGGTGATGGACATACCTTCTTTTACCCAATGTAAGTGTATGGTTGGACAGACAACACGGGGAAACTGACTTCTACCTGACACAGTTCCTTCCGAAAATATCTGCATAAATTTGGACATGATAGTTCGCCTATGTGCCCAAACTGTGTGAATGAGGAAAAAGACGAAAATCACGTGATATTTCTCTGCCCTAGGTTTCACAGAGAAGGCGTATACAATAGAACATTCGAACGTGATCGAATACATTCTACATTGCGAAGATTCTTTGCAAAAGATATCTCAATTAGTGCAAAAACAATACTTGAGCTACACAGAGTTGACAACATCCGGAGGAGCACAGAAATCAACATGATTTAGATCGCAGCAGATAGCCTAATGGCTAACCATCCTTCACAGCAGTTCCTTGGAGGTCAGATGGTCGGAGGAGGGGATGTGGTTTAGTACGTAAGAATCGTGCATGTTTTTCAGTACGTGCTTAATCAAACATCTTTCAGAAGATTCCACACGTCCAGCGCAAAAAAGGCCACACGCTTGAAGTAACGATAAAAAATTGGCTCTTTCAAGTTGTACATTAATTTGAAGTCAACTGTAAAGTAATTTGTTTTCTTTTGTGGAAGTTTGTTTAAGTGGAAGTTTCTAAAATTATATACACTAATTATTGTGATAGACTCTAAAAGCATAATATTAATTTAGTTTTAATCTCGAAAGAAATCATTAAACTCTTCGTTTCTATCTATACTTATGTCTTGATCATTGACAGTTTTTTTATATATACTTTTCCACGTACGGTGAAAACGGAATTTAGCTGTTTGCCGACTTGAGTATTTTATAATTAAAAGCAGTGAGGTTTTCATTAATATAGAAATTATTGGTCGAATCATTACCTAAGTGTCGAAGCTGTAGCTGTGTTTTATTGCATTTTCTAAAGTTTGCTATTGATTGTAAAATAAAATTCTTATCATATGGCGGTGTGAACTTCACCAATATAACGGCATCGGACGAATTCAGTTTCTGCTTCGCAAACTATACATACATTGAAAGGAAAGAACAGATATGTCCAGAATGCCACAAATAGCAGTGAATAATTGTGAAAGGTTCCCATTGTTATGATAAGGAATGTTATTTATTCGTAATTCTATTTGCATATTTAATATACACTATGCAACAAAATCATTGTCGAAGGGCTGTGCATAACATTTTCTGGTTATATGGAGCCCTAAACACGAAAATATATTTTAAACAAAATTTATAGTATTTTTTTAATTTTTATTTATAATTCCCATTTTATTGGAGGGTGACTAGTATTTGAATCATATTTTTTAAATGCTCGATAACGGCGGAATACACGTTAAATTAAAGGAAATTGTGACGACTACAAATGTTAATAATGCCATTTTCACGTGGAAACAGAAGTTTAGTAACTGTCGTTAAAAAAATTTGATTTTTTCAAAAAATCGTTTTTTGTTGGCGCGAAAAAAAACCATTAAAGTAGGAATACCGGCTTTATCGAGCTTCGAAAAATATGGTCCAAATACTTAAGGTAAGGTATGCCTCAATATATACAAAAAAACTTTTTAGGTCTCCGACAAAAAAAAATAGCATAGTGTATGTTAACGTCTTCCTGCAGGCCAATTTCATTTCTAGTTGCTGTTTCAATCTGTGACGCGTCGATAAGCTGAACAAAATCTCTTCGGCAATTTTTTTACATTCTAATGTACCCCAAAACAATATTGCCAAATAAAACAAATTAAAATTTAATTTTTTTAACTTCCTTATTTTTACAATATGAATCCTAATTTACAATTTATCCGTAGACATAGGTATTGTTTTTCTCATTATGATGCTAGCTTTCAAAAATTAAACAAACAATATTTTGGCGATTTTTTTTCTATTTTTATAGCTTTTTTTAAGGACAGTAGGTTAGGTTAAAGAGAGGAGACGTTTAAACGTAAGTGCTTCGGCCTGTTATGCGCTCCTCACGAATTTTCTCATTTATTTATATTATTATACCCTCACTTTAGTGTGACGAGGGTATATATCATTTGCTACGGAAAAAAGTGTAACACGTCGAAGGAGTGACCTAAGACCCCAAGTATGTTCGGAGGAAATCCGTCTTGGCTCATTTTAAGTCGAATGACCAATGTCCGTCCGTCTGTCTGTCTGCTGGCTGGTGCGCACGATAACTCTCGAAAGGAGTAACCGATTGACCTCAAATTTGGTATGTGGTAATATTTTTTTCATATCTCCGGAAGATGGGCCATATTGGTCTACTCCTTCTAGTACCTCCCCCGCAAAGGTTTAAAATGTTGTGAAATATGGATTCTTTAATAACTGTTATACTACTTATTCGAATCTTTTGAAATTCCACACATAGTATTAGCTTATTAGTCGCTATCAACTCGAGAAAATGCACCATTTTGCACCAAAAGTTAACAGCTTATAACATTAATAACAGTGTATAAAAATACTTGAAATTTTGTACAGTATTATGCTTTTGTATTGCCTACAGTCCAGGGAAAAATGGGTGTTGTTGCCACGCCCCTTTTGGTACCTCCCACACAAAGGTACCTTTTTGCACCAAAAGTTAACAGCTTATAACATTAAAACCAGTGTATAAAAATACTTGAAATTTTGTACAGTGTAATGTTTTTATAGTGTCTATAGCCCTGTGAAAAATGGGCGTTATTGCCACGCCCCTTTTTGTACCTCCCACACAAAATGCCCAAATCGTACCACAATTTAATGTCTCATAACCTTTATACCAGTGCACATAAATGCTTATAAGTCGTCACAGTGCAATGAATTTAAAGTATCTAAGGTTCAGTATTATGTATTTGATAAACCCCTTCTGGTACCTCCCACACAAATTGACAGAATAATTCGAGTAATATTCAATATTACAGTACTCACAAAGTGAGGGTATACCTTAGTCGGTTTACCCGACTGAAACTTTCTTAGTTGTTTATTTATTTATTTATTTCAATTACAATACAAAGTAAATTAATATTCTAATTTAACGGTCCACGAAAAAGCTGGTTTACAAAGACCATGTGGTTAGATGTTGCAGCGACAGACAAAAGCCTCTGGTGGGAATCGAACCCACAACTCACAAACTCATAGCGACTTACCTACTGGGGCGCTCAAATAGTGTAAAATATTTATGAGAGACGTTCCTTTCTGTTTTTATTTCATCAGTTATAAGTTGCAGTTTTCGCTCAAATCTGGTCGATCATGCACGCTGAAAAAATGGCTCTGTAATATATATGTATTGTCCCAAACATATTCAACTTGAAAGATATATATTTTGAATCATCCGGTATTTCGGTAGCTGTCACCTTTGAAGCTTTTATTCTTTGACAAGTGACAAGTAGAAACTACGCCAATACTTACAAGTAAAAGCGTTAAGTTCGGCCATGCCGAATCTTATATACCCTCCACCATGGATAGCATGTGACCTCACAAAATAACTCAAACCTATAGAAAATAACACCGAAAAACAAAAAAATAAAGTAGATGAGAACAGTAGGAATCATATAGTAGATGAGAACAGTAGGAATCACAGCAAGTTAGATGCTATATATGGGGGCTATATCAAAACATTGAACGATATGGCCCATTTGCAATTCCAAACAACCTGCAACTATAAGAAGTATTTGTACCAAATTTGATCAACCTAGCTCTATTATTGCGGACTGTAGCGTGAATACCACAGACGGACGGACGGACGCAGGGACAGACGGACGGACGCAGGGACAGACAGACGGACATGGCTAAATCGTCTTAGAATTTTACGACGATTAAGAATATATATACTTTATGGGGTCTCAGATAAATATTTAGAGGTGTTACAAACGGAGTGACAAAATGAATATACCCCCCATCCTATGGTGGAGGGTATAAAAATGGAACGATACACGATTCAACAACGCATTGAAATTATTAAAATTCGAAAAACCATCCTGACTGATGAGGCCCATTTCCCCCTCGGTGGCTACGTCAACAAGCAAAATTGTCGCATCTGGGGCTCAGTAAACCCAAGAGTTATTGTTGAGAAGCCTCTCCGTCCTCGAAAATGAGGTTGGATTAACAGTTACGGTGAATGGATTGCGCTATCGAGAGATGATTAATGATTTTTTATGGTCGGAGTTGGATGGTATTGATCTGGACAACGTTTACTTTCAACAAGACGGCGCTACGTGCCACACAAGCAACGAAACCATTGCTCTGTTACTGGGAAAAGTTTCCGGACCGTGTTATCTCTCGAAGGTGTTTTTTTTTTTTTTTGAAAATTTGTTAAAATTTTTTATTTTACAATAAAAGTCAGCCGATTTTTTTTTTGCAAAAATTGCGTTTTTCTCTTCGGAGTGTTGCCAAAAATTTAAAAATATAAATTTCCTGGGGAAAGCAATAATTTTTGTTGCATAGTGTTATTTTAAATAAAATATATTTGAAGAACTTTCTTAAAAATAATTGTATTTGTTTGTAAACACATATTTTATTTCAGAAAGTTAGTTCGCAAATATATTTTGTTGTAATATATTAACACTAGCTGACCCAGCAGACGTTGTCCTGCCCGTCATGTTTGGGATGTATTGGTTTCCCAGCAAAAAATAAAAGAAGTACTTCCAAAAGAATAACATTATAAGTACTTCCAATTCATAAGTATAAACATTTTTCGGAATTTAATGGAGTTCTTCTAAATAACTAACCAAAATGTAATTTCGGAATATAAATTATTAACCCAAGAATGCATAATTTTAAAACGATTGTATGTAAAATGAATCTTGTGAAGTGATAAAAGTCCAGATCGGAAGGAACATATGTATGAGGGCTATGATATATATGTAAAATACTGTTTCTATAGTGCTAAAGGGAAGAAATATATATTTATATGGCGGCTATATCAGAATTAGTGAATGGTTCTGGAAGCTAGTCGACTTATTCATCAATTAAATTTCGTTTCTGTCAACTAGGTCGATAAATCGGAGTCGACTTTTTCATAGCCGATTAAAATAACATAAAGTCATTTCAAAGTATGCTGATTTTCTCGAAATATGTTAAATTTTGGAATTGTAGTACATTGAATTGCGATAAAAACTGAATTTATTAACAACACTTTATACTTTCCAAAAATGTTAATATAGCGTCACCAGAAATGCCCAAGAGCGTAACCCTCAAAAAATGAAAATTCGTTTTTCGTCAAAAAATCACGATTTTATTCAAGAAAAAAAGACGTAACATCAAGCGCTCGTTTTTGATAAAGAACAAAAGGCGTAACTCACATTGTATTAGACAGAACGTACTGTATTCATCTATTTAACCTTTGTAGTTGTTCTCTTGTTGCTGTTTTGATTTTTGTAAATCGTGTTTGACACCTATTTTAAATGCAAAATTCTATATGGGTCTGTATTTAAATTTGGCCTTTATCTGAAGGGTATCCATTTTTTTTTTATCAAATTTCGCAGTGTTCGTGATTCTATAAACTAATCTCTGCCAAATTTAATAATGCTCTGATGTAAAACATGAAAACACATTTTTCCAACCTTGCTAGTGACCGTTTATTCTCGGATTAAAAAATCCTTTATGCAAAATATAGTACATTTGACTAAAATATGACTTCTATGGAGCTTAGATGCTAAATCGGAAGGTACACATCCATACTCGATATGTTAATATCGAGTATTAACAGATATTAACTGTTAAAATAAGACACTCTTTACCAAATTTCATGAACATCGAAAGGAAATTATATCTTCTATAGAGGGTATAAGCTAAATCGAAGGTACATTCATATATATTACGATATCTGGTTCTAAACTGATATTCAAATAGTTGTGAAGTTTTTGATCGTTCGCCGTAGACGAAAGAAATACGGATTGTCTTTCAATTTCAATACGAATTGTCTTGTCCCAAAATAAAGATATGTACAAAATTTCTTTGAGATCGGACTATCTTTGTGACCTGCACATAGATTACAAGAATGCATGCACAAACTGACATAGCTAAATCGGTTCAGAGAGTGATTCTACGTCGAACGGTATAATAAACGATGGTTCTATATATCTCTTCTCATTTTCGGTGTTAGAAACAAATGCATAAAATCATAATAAATTGTACCACAGTGTGGTGTAGGTTATAATTAAATAATTTTAAAAGAAATTATGGTAATTAAATATACCATACCATACATACTGTACCACACTGTGGTACTTTACTACTCTCTGAACCGGGGCTACGGAAAACTTTTTTTGTGAGAATGTTAATTACACTATGGGGTCAAGAGCCATCTACACCATACAGATTACAGACATCTTCAAATGTCCTAAACATACATACATATATGTGATCGTTGATCTCTTTGGCCAATAGTATATTATTTATACGTTCCCTTCCCTATGTCAACATTTGTATTCCTTTAAAATATGAAATCTCTGGACCCAAAGGTGTTAATAAGAACGACATACATTCATGAAATAAATACAGCACCAAAAAATCAAATCTTACAGAGCTTTAAAAGAGTTGTGCAAAAGTGGTGACAAAGAAGTACTTCCCCGGCGTACTTGTTAAATTCATTGGTGAAAATCCAAATTAGAACAACTTCCGGATAAGAAGTTGGGGATTTTTATTGCTTCTTTGGATGCTCTTTTTTTGCTGGGTTGTTATTCATTGATATTTCATTTAGAAATGCATACATCCCGAATTTCAGGAAAAAATCATCAAACTAATTTTATTGACAATATGTCCACTACAGCGCCATCTGCCACTTAGAATCACACATACAAACTTTTATCAAGACAAACCACACATACATTTTAAATTTCATTCAAATCGCTCTAGATATCCGAAAAAAAAACATAAATGACCCCAAACTGAATATATTGTTAAATTTTCAGCCCATTCGATTTTATGGTTTCGGAGATCATGCGTTACTACCAAACGTACAACGGATTTTATATATAAAGATATGCGCTCCAAATAAATTCTAATGATTTTATAATAAAATTTATTTATTCATAATATATATTATTTAAAATTTCTGTTCCAAATATGTTTTTTCTATTCAAACATACCAAAAACGACGATTTACCTCTGAACAGTAGATACTTCAAGGACATTGCACAGTACCAAATTGTAAGTGTTTATGTACACTGGTATCAACGTTATGAGTCATTCAATTTTGGTATAATTTGGCCTAAAAATATAAATAATGGCAGGTATAGTGCAGTAATTCATGTGTGAGCATTAATTTGATTTATTTAGTCATCATTTCCATTTAATTTATTTTTTCCCTTTTCAACATTTACATAAGGACAGGACCATTGAGGTGCCTGTGACGGGTCATAAAGTCCACGAGTGAGGGCCGCAAGGACTCCCAAAAAAGGACAGGCCCATTGAGGCGCCTGTGACGGGTCATTAGAGACAACGAGTGAGGGTCACAAAGACTCCCACAAAAGGACATGCCCATTGAGGCGCCTGTGACGGTTCATTACAGACCACGAGTAAGGATTCCCATTCACAGTAAGTAGCCAGCCGAAGACAGTGTACTGGGACATTGTCAATCCGGGAGGAGCACAAACACGGCTGATGACGACTTGGGCGTATACCTCTGGACGGAGTACCAAAGCTACCCGGCCCTTTTTATAGAACCGCAAGAGGAAATCCGAGGTACGAATTCTTCAATCATTCTGGCACGTGAGGCATTGTTTGTGGTCGTAGGCAGACGCAACGGTAAGGCGGCATAACGGTACTCCATCGAGCCACGAGAGAGCAACTTTTGCTTTGTCTATCACATGGATCAATAAACGCTCGCACGTTCCCACGACGATCGGATCTTTGCTCCGGAACGACCAGAGGTCTACTCGGCCAGGGATCGTCAACTCAGCAACAGCTGTACAACCCGTTTGTTTTTTCCCCAGGTGAGTAAATCATACCAGCAGTTTTGCTCGCCTTATTATTGATCTTTGCTGGCATCGAGAAGAATTCAGGACCAAACTCCAACGAGGTCTTGATCTGCTCTGTGTGCCATATCAGGATTAACTCTAACCACGTCGAAGTCCAGTGCAATGTATTCCACCAATAGTGTCATTTTGCACAGTGTTCCGACTTCACCAAACACTGTGGTTGGAATTCGAAGTCTCTGGCAAAACGCTGCATCTGTACAATGTGTAATGTCCAAATACGCAAGAACATAACATCGGTTCTTTCCAATAGCTGCAAGAGATGGTGTCACATGAGGCGTTGCAGGAATCTGCGCTCGCACAGAGACTGGAATGAGCGTTTTGTGGCTGACTGCTGCCTAAACAACAGCAGACCGGCCATTGCCCCAGTAACTCAAGGACTCCAACAACTCCGCCCAGACAAGTGCCAGTAGTCAACGCCATGCCTCACACTCAGCAGCATCTGGTTGGTCCAATTACCACGCCTCCTATTCCAACATCTTCTCTGGCAAGGGCCAATGCGTCGCTCATGAGTCCCATTCAGATTCCATCAGATAATCGGGTGCCTCCTGCTTCGCAACAATCCCCTCTACCAGTATCCAGCATTCCACAACTAACCATCCAAATCCTCTCCTCAACATCCCACCAACCTCGGCCGGACTTGCATGATATTGGTGACCCACAGTTCTTAAAGAACCTGCAATTAAATTGCAACGGTTTTAGAAATAAGACTGCCGAAATCACCAATTTCACGCATAGGCACTTCAGGAGACTTTATTGACTCCCAAGAAAGAGTTAGGTCTCGCCTTTATCATCGAGCGAAACGTGAGCTACCAGCTCGTAGACCCCCAAACTCTCCGCAACCTGACCAGTTCATTGAACACATGAGCATCTCCATCGAAGCATGAGGCGTCGATATTGAAGTCACCAATTTCACGCATAGGCACTTCAGGAGACCTAATTGACTCCCAAGATAGAGTTAGGTCTCGCCTTTATCATCGAGCGAAACGTGAGCTACCAACTCGTTGACCCCCAAACTCTCCGCAACCTGACCAGTTCTTTGAACACATGAGCATCTCCATCGAAGCAGGAGGCGTCGGTATTGAAGTCACCAATGTATAAATTCCGCTCGTTAACAGCATAGGAGCCAGCTATCATCCCTGCATCGAGACACTACTTCTGAGTGATAACAGAATTATACTTGGTGACTTCAATGCTCATGATGAGATATGGCACCCACCGCTGGCCGCGGGCAGCTCAGAATTCTCAGTCATTAACGAAGATTTCTCTACGCGTGTAACGGCCACATGTTCCAGCTTATCGTAGAGAAGGTGAGCGACTTCGTTGAAGCTGAAGAACGCACGTTCGTGAATTACAATAAAGCCGACTGGCATAAAGCCATGCCATCCGTCACATTGCCATAATAACACGCAATAAGCCGAAGCCAAAAAATGAACGACGAAGTTCTGCCAGCAGTTTATAGCACACCCAGCACAGCAGGACAGGACCAAGATAGCGATAACCAGGGGAGCAAAGAATCTTTGTCGAGAACATGATCACCCATCCAACTATGTTCAAAGCTAAAGCTTCCAAAGGCCTTGGTCCTGATGGCATCTCGATGGTAATGCTAAAGAAGCTAGGACCAGATGGAATCGGATACCTCATGAAAATTCTCATTCCCTCAATCTAGAAGTCTGTGATACCTGAAATATGGAAGACCGAACGTGTTATCCCCCTCCTTAAACCAGAGAAACAGGCTAGCCAGGGAGAATCTTACCGCCCTCTTATCACCAACAGCCAAGGTTTAGAAGCACTCCTTATCCTCTTTCTTACTGAGCACTTCCACCTTGTCAATAATCAACAGGGCTTCAGGAAGGCTCACATCACATCAACGGCGTTAAATATAATCACCACACACATCGCGAAAGGCCTTAATCAACATAGACCGCCTGAGCGAAAGATAGTCGCAGCCTTGGATTTATCTAAGACCTTTGACACGGTCGATCACGGTCTATTGCTGCAAGACATCCTGAACTCGAGCCTAACCAACACTACCAAACGTTGGTCAGGTAACTACCTCAATGGTAGACAAGTGTTTGTCCAGTTCAGAGGCCGTAAAACTACAGCGGGAAGAAGGCCCAAACTCGGAACAAAGTCGTGAAAGCCCTGTCAGGATCCACTTGGGGCAAAGAAAGGAAAAAATTTATTGCGACGTATAAAGCAATCAGTCGCTCCGTCTTCAATTACGCGGCCCCAGTTTGGACATCATTCCGCAGCGACACTCAATGGCGTGGTCTCCAGATGTACCGGATGTGGATCACCTACTTGAGGGTCACAATCCATATCCATATTCACCAACACACCCTTACCCACAACTTTAACAATGCACAAATAATCCATGATCAAAACTCCATTTTCCTGAGAAAGACAAACGGAAGCAGTCGAACTGTTACAACAACATCACCGCCCGCACCGGGATAGACACTGCATGGTACATCACATGTACGCTCCGTCCTCAATTACGCGGCCCCAGTTTGGACATCATTTCGCAGCGACACTCAATGGCGTGGTCTCCAGAGCATGCGAAACAGTGCGCTCAGAATTACGACCGGATGCGTACAAATGACGGATGTGGATCACCTACTTGAGGATCACAATACATATCCATATTCACCAACACACCCTTACCCACAACTTTAACAATGCACAAATAATCCATGGTCAAAACTCAATCTTTCAGGGAAAGACAAACGAAAGCAGTCGAACAACAACATCACCGCCCGCACCGGGATGGACACTCCATGGTACATCACATGTACTCGTACCACCAGACTTGGGGACAATGAAACCACGATTTTCCGTTCGAACGTCCACGACACGAACGTGACCGTCATGACGACTGACAACTATATCATCGTTTTTTCCTACGCGTTCCGGAAATTTTCGTTTATACCCTTTATGTAAATTTTGAAATGAATTGCCACGTCAGGCCTTTGTGCAACTTACCTAAACATGTAAGAAATTACCCGGAGGGCCCGATCAAACGACGAAAATCTCTCAAGCAAATCATCATAATCCGAGAAAAATGATGCGTGACCGCACGAACATCTATATCTGTTTTAAGGGGATTTAAGTCCCGAATGGACCACTCCGATTTGTCTCGACTAAGCCAATGTGGCTATGCCACCATAAATCTGCCGGAGAAATACCTCGACTTCCTAGATCGGCAGGGTTGTCTTCTGATTTCACATGGTACCAATTATGATTCCCGACGTTTTCTTGAATTCGACACACTCTATTCGCCACATACGTAGTCCACGTTGAAGGAGTCTTTCTTAACCAACAATAGATCTGGCAAAATTCCAAATCAATTTCCCTAAATATCTTCAAAAGATCCGACGCTAAAACCTCACCACAAAGTTTCTGTCGAGGCAACGATATCGTTTTTTTTGGGGGGGCTACTCTGGTTTTCGAGAAGAGCAAATGAGCAACCACTTTTCCACCTGGACATTCAATACGAATATATACTGCCTTTTCCGAGGCATCCGAAAAAACATGTAGTTCGGCCGGAAATCCGGGGGAGTACTGAACCCATCTTGGAATTCTAATAGTCTATACACCGTCGCCATTCACTTTCAGTTTCTGGTATAAGTGGATCGTCCCCACCGATATTATCCATCCATAGTTTCTGCATAATCATCTTAGCGGTATCCAGCACAGGACCTAACAAACCGATGTGATCGAACAATTTTGCGATGGCCGAAAGTACTTGTCTTTTGGTGTTGCTAGCTCTTTTCAAAATAAGCTACGCATCGATGTAAAATGAATCTAATGGTAATTTCGTTTGTGCAAAAAAATTTAAATGTTTATACATTTTATACTGAAACCGCATTTTTAGGTTCGTTTGTAAAAATGGTGCAGCCGTATGAACGTGTTTTGATTTCGTTTGTAAAAATATTACACTCCACAAATGCGAAAATATCGCATTTTCCACACTCAGCCCAGTCCACTGTGTGGAGTGTTGCACCGTCAAAAAGCAGACTTCAGAACCAAACCTAAATCAAAGCCTACATTCTTAATGCACTACCAAATGGTTGCGCCATAATGTATCGTAGGTATGAGTTTTACTCACCGCACGATTTTTTTCGATTGTTCGCATGCAAAATGCGAAATTAGCAGAGGGTGCAGGGGAGGATTTTTAAAATGTCGCAAAATGGTGTGGTGACGTTATTCTTCAGAAACGAAATCCGCATAACTGTGCATTACACCTTATCCCTAAAGGTTTGGAACTACTAGTCTCCACGAAATCCAAGACTTTAGCATTCAGGTGAAAACTGATCGAGGATGGCTCTGTCGTCATCTACCCTCAAAAGCGTCCGTATGGCAAAATAAGGGGCACAATTAACACCGAATGTCACCGTATGCAATTCATAATCCTGACCCGGCTTTGTCGGCGAGTCGCGGAAACAATCCTGTGAAGAGATGTATTTTGAGGCTCCACGCGAATTTGTCTATACATCTGAGTAATATCGGTGTTAAATACGAATTTAAATGTCCGCCAACGGAGTATCAAGAGCACTAAATCTAACTGCAAGGTGGGTCCAACATACAGTACGTCGTTCAAGCTATTCCCATTGGGGGTTGTGTTCGAAGCATTGAACACTACGCGAAGTTTCGTCGTCTGCTTGTCCAGGTTTATGACAGGGTGGGAAGGCAAATAGCAAGTCAAAGTATCCTCCGAAGTGGGGAATACTGGCCTTATATGGTCATGTGCCACATACTGATTCAAAACGCTCTCATAAACTGTCTTAATATTCGGTTTCCGTAACAAAGACGACTCGTTGCGAAAGAATTGGCCTAAAACGCTCCCACTCGATTCTCCGAGGCATCTACTCGTATCTAATTCGGTTTTGAGTGGCAACGTCACGATCTATCTACCATCCGAAGTCCTACGTGTGGTCTATTCCTCACAATAACGGTCCGACGGCGACAGAATATTTCTCTTGGCAATAGTAGACGCATATGTTCGAACTTGGGAGACTGGAACAGGACCAGTGACTAGCCAACCGAAGATAGACTTTTGGGCTAACAAGGATGCTGACAAAATCGGAATGGTGTCCTCTAACAAAGTCCCTGGGTATAAGTCGGCACCTAACAGAAGATCGACAGGACGATAATCGAACAAATTAACATCCGCGAAACGAAGGTCTGGCATCTGAGTCCTGAGGTCCCATGTTACTTGAAAAGAGGGCAGATCTCCGGAGATAGAGTCAAGACTAAATCCGAAGTGTCGAGAGGACTTCCAATCTCCAAGTTACATATTTTCCTTGAAGTGGCCGAAACTGCACAATTAACACCTGAAATTGTAGCATTGGTGGAATGCACTGGGAGTCGCAAATGATTTTGAAGTCGCTCTGTAAGAAAAGAGGACTCAGAAGCTGGATCAATCAATGCCCAATCACCATCGCTGTTCCCAAAATAACAGCTTTGTTCAGCGCAGCATGAAAACCTTGGCTCGAATCGCATCCAGCCTATGTGGATGGTTCACAATGTTCAAGTGGAGGAGCAGAAGGAGTGGTTGACCTGGGTCTAGAATCTGGAGGATTTGAGCGGGTTGTGTTTGCCACTAGAGCCGAAGTACTCGCATTGGGCTCGTCGCGATGTAGTAAGGTATGGTGGTTTTGATTGCATTTGCAACAACGACAGAGCGAATCTATCAGAGGATGTGAAACTTGAAAACCATAAGGCAAGCATAAATTTTGTGTTCTTGGTTCGGGCACAATACACAACCGGATTTAGAGGAAGAACGAGAAGATCCAGACGCAGCCCCGTTTGAAAAATGGGACTGGACCTTCCTGACATTCGAGTGCCTTGGCTGTTCAACTCCTCTCATACCGTGATGGCACATCAGAATTCACTCTGTTAGGAAGTCATCCAAATCTTTCCACGTGAACAGGGAGGATTTATCCTTCACGCTTTGCTCCCATACCGTCTGGGCAATTTTGGGTAACCTTTGCAAACAAATAAACACCAAGATCGGATCCCAATTGTCCGTGGAGACTTCGTAAATGGACATCGCCGAGAGCATCCATTTATACCACGCTGTACGGACTTAAGTCCCGCATTTCTTTCGCTTTCAATTGCTGGGAGAGCGACAAAACCTTCAGTTGGTTGTTGACTAAAAGACGTGGATTGTCATAAGTATCCCTTAAAGCTTTCCACGCCAAAACAAACAGCGATTAAGTAGCGAAAACTTTGAAACAATCTCACGCGCATCTCCACTTGTTTTTTGCACGAGGTGACATAAATCCCCAATATCGCTCAAACGAGAGTTGTTAATGTAGACCGCCGTAAACAGGTCCCTGAAAGTGGGCCACGATAAGAAATCGACCTCAAAAATGTCGGTGTCACACGGCGGCAACGAAAGGTTATTTTCATGAGCGAAATTGAGATGTTATTTTCAGAATTTGAGGGAGGCAGACAATCAGTTTGAGTGCTCATGTTGCGAGACGCATGAGTCGACGCACTCATATTATGTAGGTTGTGAGAATTTTGCGTCTCGTCGCGATCTGATGGAGCCGAATCATCGACCGAAGAAGTCAAGGACGATCGACGGGACCGGTTGAACTGCAACAGTTTTCGGTTAATTACTCAGACAATCAGCTTGAGTGCTAATGTTGCGAGACGCATGAGTCGACACTTTCATATTATGTAGGTTGTGAGAATTTTGCGTCTCCTCGCGATCTGATGAAACCGAATCACCGACCGAAGAAGTCAAGGAAGATCGACGGGACCGGTTGAACTGTTTTCGTTTAATTACTGTTAGTCAATTCAAGGCAAGTCATATTTGCTATCTGCCGCGTCAATGTCA
Organism: Eudasyphora cyanicolor; assembly: GCA_963930755.1. Taxonomy (NCBI): domain Eukaryota; kingdom Metazoa; phylum Arthropoda; class Insecta; order Diptera; family Muscidae; genus Eudasyphora; species Eudasyphora cyanicolor. Next base: position 103,471,355 of record OZ005737.1, read on the forward strand.
TCCTTAGTTGCGTCCTCGGATGACTGCAAAAAGTTTAGACATTTCCCAAACATTTCTTGGGCCTTTGTCCACAATTTTTTTAACTCAGCACCTCGTATTTCTAAACAAGAAAGATCAAGTTCATCATTGTTTAGTTAACTGGAGCGCGCATGGAATTTTACCAGAGCATCGAAAGCCCTGATAAAGAAATCAAGAGGTGTGATCGGCATTTTAAAGTATAGAAAGTAGGACTGTATTCAAAATTCGTACTGATATTACCACATATATTAGCACAAAAAAGGTACTAAAGGCGAGCGAAACAAGGCAAGGTGGAGTAAAACTCCATCCAAAACCATCGAGAATGGTCGACCACCACGAATAATACAAACCTAAATTTACCAAAAGTCCTAAACCCGCACTGGTATACAATTTTCTTTTCACAAATTTCCAAAAAAAACGATCAAAAATAACTTATAAATATTGAAGTGTTGAAATATTTTGCAACAATTCGCCCAATAAATTTAAACTCGATAAGTCGCACGAAATATTCAAAATATCTCAAAAATTTATCAAAAAACCAATGTATATAAGTAGAAAAGTATGTGCGAAAAATTTCTCGCCTTACAACGAAATTTTAAATATTATCTTTATTAAATATTTTATTTCGAAAATAACGAAATTTACAGGCCGAACACGCCAACTACCAATTGTAGTACTTTTATGTCAAATTATTCACAAATGTAAGGATCGTTCACGAAAATTTCAAAACAAATGAAATATTTAAAAAATCGTGCCAAATAATTGATCAGTCAACGGGTGCACGTCGATTAATTGCCGAAAAGCGGTCGAAAAGCTATATTATTCGAGTCGAAAATATTTAAAAAAAAGTCGCATTGACTTTGCTTAGGGTGCACGCGAATTTAATTTTCCTTTAAATAGTTTTATTTTCAATATGCACAGTATTAATTGTTTCCAACAAAATTTATTTAGACGCGTATGGCGTAACGTGCGTTAGCGCGACGTATGTATGACGTACGTAAACGAGAAACTCGGGGTTCATCAACTGCAACCCTGTCCACCGACCGATAACACAACAATCGAAACTGACAGCTGTCGTTGCGCAATCGATATCGAAGCAATCGAAAGACCATGTGTTCAATAAACGCAAATGACGCTGTTTTTATGTAAATGAACTATTATATACGCGAATTTATGTACTTTTTATATATATCCGGCTCGAAGGGCCAATGTTTACGCCGAATGCGTGAAAATAAATAAAACACGAAATAAAGGGAGTTTAGGAGTCACTCGATGTCAGTCGAGTGAAAGTAGAACAAATTCTAAAATGGACAAAGGTGGCTGCGTCTGTCCTAATTACTCGTTAAAATCTGAAACCCAAACCAGCTGTTTTTCGTCTGGCAGGCGAACGAAAGCTAATTTTCAAGTTACAGAAACAGGCTGTTAGTTATTTTTAGTTAAGTTGCTATTACAACTCTGTAAATATTAATGCCGTTTTTAGTTTTCTTTTCTGCTTAAGCATAGTTTAAGTTTTAGTTCTAATAAAGAATTCAACTCAACAGGTTATGGGCTACATGACACGCTTGGAAAACTTTTCTTAAAAAGTTTTATAAAGTGATACAAGTTTCTTTGTAGATATAATCGGTGGACTATTTAATTAAGCAAAATAACGTAGCATCATTCCAAATAGAACGACTTCGTGGAAGAGAAAACTTTGATACTTGGAAGAGGCAAGCGAAATCGTGTTTGGTTATCCAAGGATGTATGAAGGTTGTGGAATCTGGCACATCTGATCAAAAGGATGCTGATTTAAATGACCGTGCGTTAGCTGAAATCATACTTATTACACTAGGTCACAAATAACAAAATTTTCTCTGTTATTTGTTTCTAGCATACTTTTTCTCATTGATTTTGACCTACTAAACACGAAAATGAGTTTTAAAAATTTTTCTGTCGATTGGTTTTCGAGATAAAAATTTTTGAACTTTTTTTTTTAAATTTTTGGAGGTACACTTACAATTTTGAGCATATCTTTCGTCTTCTTTGACGTATTTGATCCTACTACTACTCAAATTAAAGCAAATTGAGCCGTCTACAACTCATTCTCAGAAAATTTTCAAATCGGGTGAGTAGTTTTGATGTTGGCGGCTTAAAAAGGTTAAAAAACTGCGTTTTTTTAGTAAAAATGTGGCAGAAAAATTCATATAAAAATTCATATAAAATATAAAACGCGATGCTAACAGCGATTTTAGTTTTTGTACGTATAGCTGGCATTTTTCCAAAGAAAATAAGCACTTACTTAACAAAATCTGACAACAAATGGCGGACTTATAATTTTTTTGGTAAAAGACCGAAATTCCGCTATTTCACGATATTTTGATTTTCATTATTTGCACAGCTTACCTACCCAACGCAAACGAATAAATACATTTGAACTTAATTTAAAATAAACAAATTAGTCTTAGTATATTATTTTTTAATTTATTTAGAGCACTACATACTCAATGTATGGCACAATTAGAAATGGATGTGCCAGGTTAGCTAAACTAACGAAATTAACCAAATCAACGCCCAAAAAAAATGAGTAGAAACAAAGATATAACTGTACATTTTATGCCATGTGGAAAAACAGCTGACTTCTTCTTTGTTTTTTGTATTCGCTGCAATTGGTCTCACGTATTAGGGTCCAAATGTAGTCACCCATCATAGCCGTGTCATAGATGCCCTGATAGCGTCGTTCCATAGCCTTCAATTCCTGATGAAAGCGCTCGCCGTGTTCGTCGCTCACGTCTCCTAAATTCTCAGGGAAAAATCCAAATGAGAATGCAGAAAGTGTATTTTAAGTGACATGTGCACTCCTACCCAAAAATGAAAAAAAAACGACAATTAAAACGCTATTTAAATTAACATTTGTTTCAAAAAAAACCTACCCATTGCTTCATAGTTCTTTACCAGATCCTCAACTATGTCCTTATAATTATCGCTTTTGTTGTTTCCTAAAAAGTTTTCCACAACAAGCCTGAAGGAATTCCATGCTGCGGCTTCGATGGGTGATAACAGCTTCGGGAATGTTTCATCTTTCAACATTTTTTTTATCTCGGGTCCTGCGAAGACTCCTTCTTTAATTTTTGCCAGCGAAAGGTAAAGGAAAATTGACCGTAAATAGGCAAAAGCTTCACCTTCTTTGTCCAATTTTTTGGCAAAATTTTTTATCAAACCCAATTTTATGTGCAGCGGCGGAAGTATTATATTTTCACGGTTCTCTATTAGTGGTTTGCGCTGAACATTCGCTTCTCCAACTACAGGTTTCGTTCGTTCCGGCCATTTTTTTTGAATATAATGCTGATCATCAGCGCGGCTATTCCAAAGGCACGGAAAACAGCAATGTCGCGTATAGCCTCCTTGGAGTCCACACAGAATGGCCACAACTTTGAGGTCGGCGCATATTTTCCAATTATATTTGCTATACTCTATGCATTTCAGCAAAATGTTCATAGTTTCATAGTTTTCCTTTGAATGAACCGCATGAGCAATAGGAAGAGATGGCTTTTCATTCCCATTATGTAAGAGAACTGCCTTCAAGCTCTCTTTGTTGCTGTCAATAAACAACCTCCATTCATTGGGGTTGTGAATTTGGTGAAGCTCTTGGAACAAGCCGGAAATGTCGCTGCAAAAACATATTTCGTCTTTCTTTGTATAAAATTTTGCATACTGCTGGTGACGCTTCCTGTACGCTGTTACTTTCACTTCTGAATCCGCAAATCCACACTGTACCATCCGAGACGCAAAAAGTTCGGATTTCTCCTTAGTGAGACCAAAATCGCGCACCCAATCGTTTAGTTCGGCCTGTGACAGTAATTTTCGCTTTCTGCACGCCCCAAATTCGCTTGCACTTGACTCGGACTCTTGATCTGACGATTCTGCTTTTTGAAGAGATGCACCAGGGCACACTGGATATGGTACATCATTCGAATGTGGTACTGGAAGTGCAAACGATCCCACTTGAGCGTAGTTCCATTTTAAAAATCTCCCTACCCCACTGTTTGTGGTGAGGCAAAAATAACAGTCTGTGGAATGGCATAGCGGCTTTTTCCACATCATTGGTGTATCGAATTTCATATGGCGCCTAAAATTAAAATAAATTACTATATTTGCTTTGCTTAATGTGTTTAAATAAAAATTCTTACCTTCCGCCAGCTGCCCAGTTGGTTAGGATTATATAGCAAAGATCACATAGCGACTTAGGTGTCCATGGTTCTGTGATATTTGGTGAAATACCAAAATAATTCAAATAGTGCAATTGCACTGCTGGAGTAAACGTGTGTGCGTGATTATTCTTTATAAACTCGCCACAAACATTGCAGAAATTGTCTGGATTGTTCAAACACTCGAACACACGTAGTCTTTTACTCATTGTCTTACTTGTTGGGTAGGTATTATATGCACTTAAATTCAATTTGTTTCACTTTTTACTCGTACTACTCGCGTTCGTAGACACTTGTTGAATGACAAAAAACGATAAATGAACACCTATAAATACTAAGTATGTTACAATATTTTACTGACAGGTACTTATGAATGGGCGCATCTTTTAAGGGTGGCTATATACCTGATTCAGCAAGTCTGCGTTTCAAATTGTGGAAAAGTTTCCAAATAATGACCACTCACAAATGTGGGGGGAATTTCTGTAAAAAAAATCCGATACAGATAGCCATCGGGAAAACACACATCAATAAAAAAGTGTAATTCCCTTTTTTCCCTTTAATTGACTGTGAATGGAGTAGCAGTCATAAAGGAACACGAAGAGCGTCCACGCACATTCAGAAGCGTATATTACTCTGCAACCACAATCATAAAAATTAAATAACTATTTGTGTATTACTTATTTTTTTTAATTCGGAGAATCATAAAAATTACGTAAACGTTTTTTCCAAACAATTTTGTACATGTAAAGTGGGTTTGCCAAAATTCGTATCGTAAAATGCACCTGTGTTTCTATGTTCTGCATTTTCATTATACCATTTTCGACGAAACGTCCCTACGGTATTGTAAATAGGTTTTTAACAATTCTGAAATATTTGTGTTATTAATATTAATTTAAAAATTTTATCAAAACTGCAAAGTGCTGTGACATTTGAAAAAAATTTCCAAAAAAAAATTGCTGATTTCACTAAATTTTTGAAATTTCACGTCCCTTGCCAGAACAGAAGACATTAACCCAGGGTGGTGAAATTTTGAACAGAAGTAACTTATGTATAGGAGCAAATGTTCCGTTCTATTCTAAAAGGATTATAAAAAACTTGCTTTTTCGATCCCTCCTAGTAGGTTAGCTGTGCAAATAATGAAAATGAAAATCAAAATTTCGTGAAATAGCGGAATTTCGGTCTTATACCAAAAAAATTATAAGTCCGCCATTTGTTGTCAGATTTTGTTAGGTAAGTGCTTATTTTCTTTGGAAAAATGCCAGCTATACGTAAAAAACCCAAAATCGCTGTTAGCATCGCGTTTTATATTTTATATGAATTTTTATATGAATTTTTCTGCCACATTTTTACTAAAAAAAACGCAGTTTTTTAACCTTTTTAAGCCGCCAACATCAAAACTACTCACCCGATTTGAAAATTTTCTGAGAATGAGTTGTAGACGGCTCAATTTGCTTTAATTTGAGTAGTAGTAGGATCAAATACGTCAAAGAAGACGAAAGATATGCTCAAAATTGTAAGTGTACCTCCAAAAATTTAAAAAAAAAAGTTCAAAAATTTGTATCTCGAAAACCATTCGACAGAAACATTTTTAAAACTTATTTTCGTGTTCAGTAGGTCAAAATCAATGAGAAAAACTATGCTAGAACCAAATAACAAAACGACTGTTGGCTAGTGTTATCAGCCTTAGTAATTACGGCCACGTAGCACAGGCAAAACCGGCGAAGGGAGCTTAGGATGCCCTTATGGGCGCTTTTGAAGACAAAAGCTTAACCAGAAAGGTGGAGTTGTTTAAATAACTGGTCAACATAAAGCTGCAAAACTACGTATTCATACAGGAGTACATTAACGATTTGGCGATAATAGCAATTAAGGTGAAAAATGTAATCCCTAATATTATTGATGAGTTGACGGCGTCATTAATGTAAGGAAGACTGATAACTTTAGATCGCTAGTTATGGCTGTGGAGAATTCGAAGGAGAAACTAAGAGTCGACATGGTAAAAAATGTCATACTTCATGACGCCATGTTTGATGAAACGACCCAAAAGGAACCTGCTTTTCACATCAAAAATCCAAAAAGGGAGAAAAGGCAAATTCAGTGCTGCAACTGCAAGGCATTTGGAAATGTTCTCGAAATTATCCCAATAAGAAAAATTGGAATGGCACACTATGGGCGGAAATGGTGGCCAAAATGCTGTAAAATCTACAAAAATTTGATGAAAAAGCGCAATTTTTTTCAATTTTTTTTTATATATATTTTAAATTTCATAATTTTTTGTGTAAATATATCGTAAGTATGATCGGTCATGAATAAAATAATATCAATTTAAAAAGTTGTAGCTAATTTAGCAAATTAAGTCACTTAAATTTAAAAATACGATATAGCGCCCAAAGTGCACCGAAGGCGCAGTTGAAATCTTTACAGAATTTTAAAGAAAACCTCAGCGAAGACTCAACAAAATTTTTGTGGTGACGCCGCGTGACATTTTCTGGTTATAAGAAACGTAAAGTAAAAAAAATGTCTGCCAACAAAAGGACTGTATTTCCATGCAAATTTTAACAACGAAAACAAGTAATTATATCTAGCGTCTATATTTAATTTTATATCTCATATAACATTACTTAAGTTGATACGTATTTTGGTCCAGTTAATTTTTCATTTCTATCTTCTCAACAGTTCAAATATCAGCAAACTGTACTATAATTGCCGATACAAATACAGGCCTAATTTATATTTTGTTTATATTTCGGATACAATATACTGAATAAGTGCTCAACAGATTGGTATAATATTTTGTTCAATATTACATGTGGCAAAAATTTTAATTTTGGCCACAATTTTCGATTTCCGCCCATAATGTGGCGTTGCAAACAGCATAGGCAAGAAAAAGAGCGTCAAAAGTAAAGAAGATTTGTTTGCATCAACGCTAATTGCATAGCAACATCATGAATACCTGTGCAAATAGATACACATCGATGAGAACGGTATCTTGGTATGTCGACAGTGTTGCTAGCATCCACATGATGAATAAGGACAGCTATATGTACAACAAATGCGACGTAGGAAATAAGATCATTGTTGCTAGCCGAAGCGAACTCGATGTGGAATGCGTAGACGACGACGCACAGTGCTCTGTGTTCATGTAACGATGTGACAAAAATAGAAGGAGTATTTGAGGAATTATGAAATTTTGTACCAAGCTGTATTTGGTCATAATTAACCCTTTGACGACCGTAAGGTTTTACAAAAATACCAACTTTTTTAACTTCTCTGAGTTACTGGTCGAAAAATTAAAAATATGGTTGGCTGATTTTAGTGGAATCAAAAAAGTACGTATGTTTTCTTCTTACTAAATAAATATTTAAAGCAAATTAGGACATTTTAGACATGAGTGAAGTAAGAAATGCAAAAATATTCGCATGGGACATATATATCCCAGTGATCGTCAAAGGGTTAAGAAAAATTTTAAATTTGGGCCCAATCGGACCGCGGGTCTCGTACCCCACGAAAAATATTCCGGGTACTCAAAAATTCACCAGACCGTAACACTGAATTGGGGCATTGTATATTTATGAAATTTAAAATGTTATCATATTTTACACAAACAGTTGCGGTGCAAAATTTTTACGGGATAGAGCGAGTCCTTTTGGTACCTGCCACATAAAGGGTTCAAAGGACTTAAAAATAAATATATAAAGAACGCTCAAGAGTGGTACTGGATTTCGACCAAAATTTTTAAAGCGTAATAGGCTAGCTGTGAGAAAATTTGGAGAAATCGTGTCAAGATCCTTCGCGACAGCCCCCTAGAAGATCTTGACAATTTAGTTTTTGGCCGGATATCGTGCGACTCATCAAATTAAAGAAAATTTTGTGTAGATTACAAATTTGGTGGGGAAAAGTCGAAGACTCACTAGGGAAAATTCCTGTATATCAAACGCCGGGTACGTGGACCAAATTATGTTTGCGTAGTATTCTACTGTATTGTGTCGGTTTAAAAGTTTAATGCATGTATTTATCAGAAGAATTTCCTTCGTTGACTTCTACAATAATATTATCATCTTCGTCAAAAACGTCATCAAAAATACCGCATAGATCTTCGTTGAAAAGATAATTGATATAGTACACTTAAAAATTTTGTCTGGTATGGAATACGCGAGCATTCCCAGATAATTTTGTGACTGACTTCCTTAGACAAACAACCTTAAATTAAATTAATAAATAATGGCAAATTAATGTAACTAATAACATCGTAACCATGAATTAGTAATATATGTACACACGCTGAAAAAATCGCTTCTGTAGTATATTGTCGCAAACATATTCTGCTTGAAATACGCAAATGTTTAGGGTGCACTCTAAACATATTTTATTTAGCACACATAAAAATTATATATTTGGGATGATGTTGTTCTAATCAAATTTCCGTCCTAATATTTATTATTTGGAACTATTATTTACGAAACAAATATTTATTTGCATTTAGGTATTCAGCAAATATATATCAATACCTTTATTTTAGGACAAGTTTTATATTTTTCAGTAATCAACGGTAATGTTTTCGGAAATTTCATTATGGGTTGACAACAAATGATGACTTGAAATATATAGAAATTAAAAATGAGTTCCTAAAAACTAAATTTTATTGCGACTAGTCAGTTTAAATTATAAGGTATAACTAGAAATCAATGAAAAATTAAAAATGAAATTCGAAAAATCTGCAACGTTTTGAAAATCTATTTTAAACAAAATATTGTTGAAGAAATTCCTAAACAATTACTTTATTTGTATATAATCACATATTTTATTTGAGAAACTTATTTTGCAAAAATATTGTTGTAATATATTAGTTTATGCGTTCCCAATAAATTTTATTGATTTTCAAATGAAAATTGCAAAAATTTATAATATATAAAAATTTGTGTTCCAAATATATTTTCTTTCGATTCAAACATATCAAACAAGTAAGAAAGTTTCAGTCGGGTAAACCGACTAAGGTATACCCTCACTTTGTGAGTAATGTAATATTGAATATTACTCGAATTATTCTGTCAATTTGTGTGGGAGGTACCAGAAGGGGTTTATCAAATACACCTTTTTTTCGCTGAACATTAGATACTTTAAATTCATTGCACTGTGCGACCTATAAGCATTTATGTGCACTGGTATAAACGTTATGAGACATTAAATTGTGGTATGATTTGGGCATTTTGTGTGGGAGGTACAAAAAGGGGCGTGGCAATAACGCCCATTATTCACAGGGCTATAGACACTATAAAAACATTACACTGTACAAAATTTCAAGTATTTTTATGCACTGGTTTTAATGTTATAAGCTGTTAACTTTTGGTGCAAAAATGTACCTTTGTGTGGGAGGTACCAAAAGGGACGTGGCGACTTCGCCCATTTTTCTCGAGTTGATAGCGACTAATAAGCTAATACTATGTGTGGAATTTCAAAACATTCGAATAAGTAGTATAGCCGTTATTAAAAAATCAATATTTCACAACATTTTAACCCTTTGTGGGGGAGGTACTAGAAGGAGTGGACCAATATGGCCCATCTTCGAACTTAGCCGGAGATAGAAAAAAATATTACCACATACGAAATTTGAGGTCAATCGGTTACTCCTTTCGAGAGTTATCGTGCGCACCAGCCAGCAGACACACAGACAGACAGACAGACGGACGGACATTGCTCATTCGACTTAAAATGACCCAAAACGGATTTCCTCCGAACATACTTGGAGTCTTAGGTCACTCCTTCGACGTGTTACACTTTTATCCGTAGCAAATGATATATACCCTCGTCACACTAAAGTGAGGGTATAAAAAGGCGATTTTGCCCCTTGCACTACTGGCATGTAATATCATTGGAAGCGCATCAAATTATTATCCTTGTTGCTATTAGGAATTTCTTAAATACATTAATGTTAATTTTTGCCGCAAGAAAATTTTAGGACTTAAAGCAAAAGTACTTTTCATACTTTTGTGCACGAATAATTGGAACTTTTATATCTTATGTTTAAAGAGGTCATAGCATTAATAATTTCTGGCGAACAATTGAGATTGTTACGATTTCCCCGATGACATAAAATATTATTTTTTTCTATTTTCGACATAAACGCACCATATTAAAAGCATTTTTTTTATAATTTTTGTCAAAAATATTTTATCAATAAGATTTTCTGTATTTTTAAGATCAGCTATCAGGCGCAAAAAAATTATGGGTTTGTTCTACAAGTTAAGCGTTGGAGACGGTTTTTGGAATACCACGTCTGGAATTTGGTTTCTCTAAGGTTCGTTCGTTCGTTCGCTTGGCCTTACGTCAACGACGTAAGCAATTTACCAATTGGAAAATAATGTTATTGCCAAATCAATAATTTCACAACTTCCGGTCTAAAAAAGCACACATTTTTATATGGTCGACCTTAGAAAATACACATCTGTATCCTTTACTTAGCGGGTGGGTCAGCTGAGCTGATCCAACACTCTCATTTCTTTCTCTCTCTCTTTCGCGTCTCTCTCATTGTGCACTGATGATTTTTTTTCATCTTAGCGAGGTGCCAATGTTGACTTCTTTATGCTTAAATATGTAAACATATGTATACAGTTTTATTACTATTTAATTGTTTTTACCATAATTATATTATTATTTACGTTTTTTTGTCATTGTTCCTATCAGTCGACAAATAAAATAAAGTGACTCGATCTGACATTTGTGTTCGCCCAGATGACAGCAGAGACAGATAGAGAAACCAAAATTTACGCTGAAATGATCAGCGATGCCAACTTGGTGATTTTTCCGCTACTTGTGGTGGTTTTTGATCTCCAAATACCACTGTTTTGTAAAACTAGTGATTTTTCAGAAAAACCACTACGGTAGCGTTTTTAACAATTTCTTGTAGCGCTTTTAGTGATTTTACATACAGAATGCAAAATGACGGCGACATTAAAAAAATTCACTCCATATGTTCTTATGTGATTTGTACCCGTAATTCACAACTGAGCGTTATGAATTTCTTTAAGAACTACGATAGTCCTGAATTCAAGCAAGTGTCAAAGTTTGTAGGAGAGAGACTTTGACACTTGGACTTAGGAATCGAATGTCTTTAATACAAATCAAATATGTGTTAAAGTTTCAAAATGTTTGCTGCTCGTAGTATAAAATACCCAATAATTTATGTTTAAAAATAAATGCCAATGAAACATTTAAAAATCAAAATTTTATACACAATCAATATTATGGCCAGAAGAGATAGAGGAAAATTATACTATTCTATTTGGCCAGGAACAAGTCATTTATTAATAGTCCAATCCTAAGAATGTAAAACAAAAAAGACTGTTACGTTTTTGTTGTAAATATAAGTTCTTAAAAGCTTTGTTCCTTTAGCAGCGTTACCGTTGAGAAATTTCAAAAAGTGGCACAAAAAGGGGATTATTTTTAAAAAAGTGGCACAAAAAAAGTCCCAAAGTTTTCATAAGTTTATTTTATTTAAACAAAACACTCAAATTGAATAATAAAGTAACCAAAAGCAACGGAAAAAACTCAGATTATTAAAATAAGAGTTGAAATACACATTACAAAAAAAAAACAATTCAATTACATTTAAACTGGAAATGGAATAAAAAAATAACAAAAAACGCAGTTCGTTAAAATACCCGTTTAAATCATTTACAAGGCACATAAACAATTTTTATTGTTATTGGATCCAATTGTCCCTAGTAACAATGGGACATATCAGTCCATATTTTGGTATGTCGTATGTCGCCAAGAAGTCTAATCGGATGGTATCTTTATATGGGAGCTATATAAACAATGGACCAATATGCCGATTTTCTAAAAAGGGACCGTCCTTGGTCCAAAATATGACCTTTTTAAAATTTTCGTAAAGATCGGATAATATCGGACAGACAGACGTGGTGTCGGGTATAAATATTTGTAAACAAATATTTGACGTTCCTGAACCGAAAAAAATAAGAGTAGTATACATATTTTAAAAGGCATACAAACGTTTCTGGTTGAGGAAAGTAGAAAAAATTCCAAAAAGGGGATTTCTGAAAAGGGGGCAGCAAAAGTGGCATGGCTTAAAAAAAGGGTAAAAATGCCACTTTAGTCGCACAACGGTAACGCTGACTACATGTTACTAGTTTTGCCATTTTTACCAGCTTTACTCCAAAAAGCGTTCCTTTACTCAAAAAGCTAGTAAAAATAGTATACAAATTTAAGAGAGAACTTTCAAAATGTCCTTTTTTTTCTTACTAGTTCTTACTCGACAAATTTTTCCGAGTAAAAGTAGTAGCTTTCACAATACATTGAAAGTAATATTTCACAAAATTCAAATAGAAGACAGTTGTCTGTGCTACATGGTTAACATTTTTGTCAGTATTAGCGTTATTGGGAGATTTTGTTATTTTCTCATAGCGATTTTTGGTGTTTTTATACTTGGTTGGTAGTGGTTTTGTGGTGGTTTCTGCACAGTTGTTCCGTAGTGATTTTTGCCTCGGAAGAGTTGGGAACACTGGAAATGATTATGTTTCGTGCGACTTGTCGTTGTAATGGTAGTTAGTGAAACCCAAATCAGCTGTTTGTCGTCTGGCAAGCGAACAAAAGCTAAATTTTAAGTTACAGAAACAGGCTGTTATATTTTATGTTTATAGAGGACATATCGTTACTAATATCTGGCGAAAAAATTTATAAGTATACATTTTTGTATGTTTAAGAATTCTATCAGTTATAAGGCGCAAAAAAAATTATGGGTGTGGTCACAAGTTAAGCTTTGACGACTGTTTTTGGAATACCCCTATAAATTATATTTTAAAATAGCGCTTTTAGACATAAAAAAATATATATTTGTTTTAGTTTGCGCGCCACATTTTTTTTTTATTTAACAGCACAAACATATATTTTGTTTTGAAAAAAAAAATAGGTTCATGACTTTACTCTTTTGTATTATTAGCAATGCGAATAAATATTATATAAAAGAAGTTTGGTTTAATTTCCCTAATAAACGAATTTTATATACATTGGGCAAAATCGTCTTTTTTGATATGTTTGACTCGAAAGAAAATATATTTGGAACATAAATTTGAAAATATTATATATTTCTGAACAAATACATTTTATTTGAAAATCAATAAAATATATTTGGAACGCATATTTTAATATATTACATCAAAATATATTTGGAAATTTCTCAAATAAAATATGTTTTTAAATACAAATAAAATTGTACGTGTTGCAATATATATGGATGGCGCCAGGCACAATAAACGTAAATGTCAAACTTTCCAAAGGAAAGTTAAAAAAATCAATTTGGCAAAAAAATGGAATTAATTCGTGAACATTTTCGTTCGATCACACACGCAGAAAAAAAATCGCTTCTGTAGTATATTGTCCCAAACATATTCGGCTTGAAACATATATATGTTTAGGGTACACACTAAACATATAATATTTGGTACACACAAAAATTTATATTTTTGGGAAGATGTTGTTCTAAACAAACCTTTGTTTATGTCCCAATATGTGTTTATTTTGGACTATTTTTTCCGATACAAATATTTATTTGCATTTAAGTATTCAGAAAATACCTAAATTGTGTTTAATTTTTCAGTAATTCAGTTATTTTTTTAGAAATTTTTCATGTTGTAAAAATAACAAATAATAATAATTGAAATCGTATAATCTTGGATCGAAATATATTACTTGGAAGATTGACAATTAATGATGGCGTGTAATACTCAGAGATTTTAAATGATTGTTTCAAAACGGAAGTTAATGCTGCATTTGGTATCACGGGAGGTTTAATTCGAAACCAAAAAAAAAAAATTAAAACTTAATTTCGTAAAATTCAACAAAGGTTTCGAAAATCTTTTTTAAATGAAATATATATGGAAGAATTCCTAAACAATAATTTTATTTGTGTTCAAAACATATATTATTTAAGAAATTAGTTTGCAAATATTGTTTGCAAATATTGTTTGTTGTAACATATTAATGTACGAGTTCCAAATATATTTTATTGATTTTCAAATAAAATTTATTTGCTCAGAAATATATAATATTTCAAAATTTGTGTTCCAAATATATTTTCTTTCGATTTAAACATATCAAAAAAGGCGATTTTGCCCCGTGCAGTTGGATACAAACTCTCTCTGAGAACGGTCGAGTTTCGTTACTCTCTACATATCTTCTTTTAACTACGTTATAAGAATATCGGAAATAATTAACATAATTATTAGTGTTTTTGTTGAATACTAACGATCTCATAACTCTCAATACAGGGAACAAGGCGACCTTTGTTAACAAAATTAGGGAAGAAGTATTACATATAACGATATGCTCAGAAAACCTCATTGATGAGATCCATGAGTGGAGGGTTTCGGATCAACACTCCTATTCGGACCACCTTTATATAAGGTTTAAAATTGCACGGCCACCACCAGACCCAATAAGTTTCCCTAATAAGGCTAAAACAGACTGGGCCAAATTCGGCAATCTACTTAGAAATCGATAGGGCCAGCCTAAACACGATTATCCAAGTACTGAAGACATTGATATCAATGTGAGAAGGATTACGGAGGCTCTTGTAAAATCATTCGAAGATAGTTGTCCGCTTCGAGAAAGGAAATCTGCCTATGAGAAACCCTGGATGACAGGGCAAATTCGCTCGATTGGCAAGGATGTCCGCAGACTTTACAACAGAGCTCGACGAAAAAAGCTATCAGTATATTAAGATGACTACCACAGAAGACTCAAAGAATACAATAAAATTATTAGACTGGCGAAACATAACTCCTGGAGGCTTTTCTGTGAGCAGGTAGACAGCGTTAATAGCATGTCTAAAATAAAAAAGTTCCTCTCAAAAACTCATATCCAAATCGAAACACTGGTGGATGAAACGGGTAAAAGGATGGAAACTATAGATGTAAGGCTTTTGATGAAAACTCATTTTCCGAGTGGTAATGCTGGACCAACAGAGGAACAGTTACAGACCGAAAATGTGATGCACCAAGTACCTATTACGGATGCTATGGTTAAAGAAGAAATAAAAAGCTTCCAGCACTTCTTCAGAATGAGGTGGATCTTGTATCAACTCATCTGTTTGGAGTTTTCACTGCATGCCTAACTCATGCATATACCCCAAAAAATTGGCACGAATCAAGGGTGGTCTTCATACCCAAGCATGGCAAGGCGAGTTATACGATCCCAAAGGCTTATCGACCTATTAGCCTTATTTCCTGTTAAAAACAATGGAGCGAATAATTGACGACATCATCAAAAGTAAGATAGCCGATGACAAGCTAAAACTTAAGCAACACGCATATGTTAAAGGAAGATCAGTGGAAACAGCTCTACATGAGGTAGTACACCACATAGATCAGTCCTTCAGTGAAGAAATGTACACACTTGCCGTTTGTATAGACATTGAGGGCGCTTTTAAAATTATATGTACGCAATACAAAGTAGTACGCGGCAGTCTTGAAAATATTGGGTGTCTACTTTCGAAGCAAACTATATCGACAGTTTATATTCAATATCCTCTATCTTAAAAAACACAATTGTTCAGTAGAGCAAAAAAACCGTTTAAATCCCTAATTTTAAAGAAAATTCAAATTGTTTGTTCTACAATGTTTATTACACCTAACTACGTGAACTACTAAATAATATTTTTTTCAATATTTGCACCACGAGCCATTTTATGGAACATAGAGGGTATTGCTATTGAAAAATTCTTCATGTATAAAAAAAGATAGAGGGTTTTGCATAGTAAAAAAAATTATTATTTATGAATTCCACAATTTTTTTTTATATATAATTATACATATTATAATAAAAATAATAAATAAAAATAACAATGAATTAATGATTAATTTTTTATTTAAGTATTATCTATTTCTTGGGGTTCATTATTGAATCCATTTTAAAATTGTCATACAAAAAATGGTATTCTTGTGGAATCACAGGTTAGATATAAAAATAGTCATAATTTGAAAACTAAAGCTTCGACTAAAAAAATTTAACCAAATTCGGGTTTAGCATACTCTTTTCACCAAAGAACATTCTTTTAGAAGAAAAAAAAAAAACAAAAAAAAAATAGTCCCAAATTATATGAAGAGATAGAGGGTATTGCATTCAGAAAAAATAAGTGTGTAAGATAGAGAAATTACAAAAATGACCATAAAATCTCAATTTTTGTTTTTTTTTTATTTCCAAATAAGTACCATAGATGCGCCTTATTTTACCGAATATTTTAACATAAAAATCTCATTTTTGCAAAAATTGAAGATAGAGGGTTTTGAATATAAGCTCTCGATATGATAGCTACAGGTACTGCAACTTATGCACCTTAAACCCGGAATTTATGAATGAAATTTTTATTAATAAATTAGTGTAATTCAGCGCCTTAAAGAGATAAGTCGATTTTCTTAAAAATATTAAATAGTTATATTTCGAAGTATGTGTAAAAGGCAAAGAACTTTTTAATGTGTAAATGAACCCGACAATTTCTGCTACATCTGCGGAAAATATGTAATTAAAAAAATCTACATGCGTTTAGTAAAATAATAGAAGAAATATATGTGTAATATTTTGGTATACGAGTTACAAATATGAACGAACCGTGAACACCTAGTATTTTGTGTAATTCGTGCCAAGTAAATCTTACTCTATGGACTAGTGGAAGAATGCGGTAAGTACTTTAAAATGAATGTATTAAAATGTTTTATGGAATAAAACGTTTTAATTTTAGACTTCACGTGGAATTTGGATTGCCAATGATTTGGAGACAACCATTCATTCACGATACGGATTCACAAAAATCTAATGTAATAGATTGGAGTAGGAAGTGTCCAAGTATTGCTAACAGCTTAATAACGGAAACATCATCAAGTTCAACTGAGTACTCAACTCTGAGCGATTCAAGTTTGAGTCAGAAGTCATCGCTTTTAACTCAGTTTCAACTCATTGATCTAGTGAGAGATTTGGAACTGACCAAAGGTAAGGCACAACTACTTGCATGTGGGATGAAACAGTACAATATTTTGGCCCCAGATGTTAACATATCATATTAAAGAGTCCGTGATATACCTTACAAACAATTTTATACAACTATGCTTTTTCAAGGACATTCCCGGATTGTTCGAGGAACTTAATCAAACACACAATTCAAAGGAATGACGGTTACTTGTTGACAGCAGTAAAGAAAGTTTGAAAGCAGTACTTTTACACAACGGAAATCAGAAACCGTCGATCCCATTGCTCATGTTGTCAACGCTAAGGAATCATACGAAACAATGCACACTGGTCCCTAATCCATTTTTGTGGCATAAATATGAAGGAATGTATATACAGTAGGCCGGGTCGATTTGTGGGGAGGCAAAAAAAAGTTGCCATTGCTCAGTATTTAGAGTGCTCCAATCGAGTCCAAATGTATGACCGACCTCCACTAACTTTGGAGGCCCGACCCTTTGGTCCTTGGTAACAAAAACATATCCATGCCAAATTTTATGCAAATTAGACCCTATTTGCAACCAGAACTTAGCTAACAGATATCAAGCTTGTGTGAGAGGTGGTAGTGGGAGTTGCCAGATTGGTCCAAATTTTTGTTCATTTGTTATGTGAGTTATGACTGACAGGTGTGCAAATTTTTAGGGCTGTATATTAGGGCGGGTCGATTTAAAAGTCGCCCATTGCTCAGTGAAAATCGTATTCTAGGGATCAAAATAAGAAACTTTGCCCGAGGAACCATACCTCTAAAACGAATTCTGATGTCCCCACTTTTGACCCGTAGGGAGAAATTTTGAAAAATCCCACTTTGACCCATTTAGAAGGCGCCAATTGAGTCTAAATGTATGAACGACCCCCACTAACTTTGGAGGGCCGATCCACCCATGCCAGTGGCACACCCCCTGGAACTCACCTGGGGGGTTCCCCATACAAACATTTAAAAAAAATTACCATTTTTGGCACTTTACATGACAAAATCAGCGAAATGGCGGTTCCAGGGGGTGTTCCACTGGCATGGGTGGGTCGGGTCTCCAAAGTTAGTGGAGGTCGGTCATACATTTGGACTTGATTGGAGCACTCTAAATGGGTCAAAGTGGGATTTTTCAAAATTCGCCGACCCAAATTCCGGGCAACAGAATTCGTTTTAGAGGTATGGTTCCTTCGGCAAAGTTTCTTATTTTGATCCCTAGAATACGATTTTCACTGAGCAATGGCAACTTTTTTTGCCTCCCCACAAATCGACCCGGCCTACTGTATATACATTCCTTCATATTTATGCCACAAAAATGGATTTGGGACCAGTGTGCATTGTTTCGTATGATTCCTTAGCGTTGACAACATGAGCAATGGGAATCGATGGTTTCTGATTTCCGTTGTGTAAAAGTACTGCTTTCAAACTTTCTTTACTGCTGTCAACAAGTAACCGTCCCTTTGAATTGTATGTTTGATTAAGTTCCTCGAACAATCCGGGAATGTCCTTGAAAAAGCATAGATGTATAAAATTGTTTGTAAGGTATATCACAGACTCTATAATATGATATGTTATCATCTGGGGCCAAAATATTTTACTGTTTCATCCCACATGCAAGTAGTTGTGCCTTATCTTTGGTCAGTTCCAAATCTCTCACTAGATCAATGAGTTGAAACTGAGTTAAAAGCGATTACTTCTGACTCAAGCTTGAATCGCTCAGAGTTGAGTACTCAGTTGAACTTGATGATGTTTCCGTTATTAAGCTGTTAGCAATACTTGGACACTTCCTACTCCAATCTATTAACTTAGATTTTTGTGAATTCGTATCGTGAATGAATGGTTGTCTCCAAATCATTGGCAATCCAAATTCCACGTGAAGTCTAAAATTAAAACGTTTTATTCCATAAAACATTTTAATACATTAATTTTAAAGTACTTACCGCATTCTTCCACTAGTCCATCGAGTAAGATTTACTTGGCACGAATTACACAAAATACTAGGTGTCCACGGTTCGTTCATATTTGTAACTCGTATACCAAAATATTACACATATATTTCTTCTATTATTTTACTAAACGCATGTAGATTTTTTTAATTACATATTTTCCGCAGATGTAGCAGAAATTGTCGGGATCATTTACACATTAAAAAGTTCTTTGCCTTTTACACATACTTCGAAATATAACTTTTTAATATTTTTAAGAAAATCGACTTATCTCTTTAAGGCGCTGAATTACACTAATTTATTAATAAAAATTTCATTCATAAATTCCGGGTTTAAGGTGCATAAGTTGCAGTACCTGTAGCTGTCATATAGTTTGCTTCGAAAGTAGACACCCAATATTTTCAAGACTGCCGCGTACTACTTTGTATTGCGTACATATAATTTTACTACCTGTATATACGGTTGGGATGCCCATGCCCCTAAAAGGCGTACCTGAATGGAAACCTCATAAATAAAAAATCACAAATATTGTTGAACGACCCTCTATCTGAGCGGATCTCATCCAATATAGCTCCCACATTGCATATAATGTTTTATGGGGGGCTACGAAGGGCCATAAATCCTCGTCCTCTCTATAATTTTATAATAGGCGTGTTTTCGTTACACCATAAGTGCTTAATTTGTATGGGGAGCTAAGCACTTTTAAGCACTATTAGTTCCCGATGAAGTTTGGTGCTTGTGTTCATGTCTTAATCGAGAATGATGTTGCCAGATTGGGCACCCTATATTTAGCAATATGGCATCCCATTTTTGGAGATTTTTTATCAATTATTGTGAATTAACGGGAAGAAGAAGAACAAAAATGGGAAATTATTTTAATATTTTCAAACAGAGTGTAAACAATTGAACATAGAATAGTAAATATATGTTTTATAAATACTTTTCACGAATTTTTTGTCTGTTTCGCACTGTTCTTTCTTCGCAACTCATGACACCATTGCTACCAGATAGTGAAAATCCGCCACTTATTGCTTATGTGCCAGTTAGTGGAAGTCAGTTGTTTTCGTTGCAAAGTGCTAAACTAAAAGTGCTAGCTTGTAACGAAAACATGCCTAATGTCTGACATCAATCCTCATAAAATAAAATGCAAGTGCAATGTCTCTTATATGTCTCTCTCACATATGGCGAATTCAATATAAGCAAAAACATCAATTAAAAACGAAAAAATATGAAACAAGATTTTTTGAATTTCCCTAACATTTACAAAATGGCTCATAACTTTTACATCTATCCATAGATTTTTTCAAATGTGATAAAATAATTTTTTCGATTTTTTTTATTTTTATGGTTTTTTTGTACCAGGAAAAAGTGTTTTTTTAAAAAAAAATATTTTTGACGACTGTTACTAAACCAAAGATTCTACGTGAAAGCGATATTTGCAGCATATGTAGCCCTCATAATTCCCTTTAACATGAGGCATAACACGGCTCAATCAGACTTATACTATAAAATTATGGTCCAAATACTGAATGTACTTTCCATGAAAGCTCGAATTTTAAAAACAAAATTTAAAAAAAAAAATTACCATAAACATTTTTTTTAATATTTTTTTCGTGTTTGTGACACCTAATTGCACCAGAAACTGTTATTCACATCCCTTTGACAAAAATTTTGGTGCATAGTGTAATTGTTTGCAACGCTCCAGTTTATCATTGCTCGGTGAAAAAAATGTTGTACCAATAGAACAGCTTTTGTAAATTTAGTCTTTACCAAACAATTTCAGCAATTCTGTGAGAGTAATGCTGGGATCCACTACAACAGTGCACCACATCGGTTTCCCGACGTCGAAGGCAAATTAGCAAAAAAAGTTCATGGCAGAAGGTTGCAATCTTTTCTGCCTCTTGAAATTAGATCACCTTTCCAGGGTCGTTGAAGTAGATTTGCCCCGGGGGCATCTCCGTTGTTTATTATTATTAAAGCTGTTGTGTTTATTATCAGAAAAAACTCGGAGTTCAATAAGAACGACAAAAGATAACAAAACCACTAGGTTAGGTTGAATAGAGGAGACGTTTAAACGTCTCATGTCCATGGACATACACTTAAGCCAGTGGTTCGGCCTGGCTCACTGAGCAATGGGCGACTTTTAAATCGACCCGCCCTAATATACAGCCCTAAATATTTGCACACCTGTCAGTCATAACTCACATAACAAATGAACAAAAATTTGGACCAATCTGGCAACTCCCACTACCACCTCTCACACAAGCTTGATATCTGTTAGCTAAGTTCTGTCTGCAAATATGGTCCAATTTGCATGAAATTTGGCATGGATATGTTTTTGTTACCAAGGACCAATATTTAATTTGAAGAAAATCGAATCAAATTTGGATATACAAATTTGCCATCGATTTGGACAATATGGACCCTATACGCTGACTGCGACATTCGGTTTGCGTAAATATCGACACACTCAATATTTTAGTAGTTATGGTGTCCAAAAAAGTGAACCCAATATACAATACCTCCCTATGTTATAAACAAATTCTATTATTATCATAACTGTATGCATTTATGATTGTCTCTTAGAAATGCAAATACTTGATAATAATGGATCCGAAGAATTCATAGATCTGTGAAAAATTAATGCGGCTATTTTGTCAGACAGTCACTTCTGTCTTACTTATAAAATTTGTTTAGTGTCTCCGAAGCATTTCCAACAGGAAGTGCAGAAGCGACAACAATCTGAGAACAATGCGCTAATATTTTAAGTAAAGTTGCTGACAAGAATATTTTTCCATGTGTAACAAGGTCCATGTGCCTCTAGGTCTATGTGTAACAAGGTCCATGTGTAACAAGGTACATGTGTAACAAGTTTGTGTTAAAGTATTTTTTAAAACAAACATCGGCATCTTTGTCTAACTCGCTGATATAGTTGCCGTATGCACAAGAGGGGAGTTTCATGTTCTTGGATCAGTGAGAGTTCAGCTGTCAATTCCCTTTTTAGTCGTTTTCCCACTTCAGTGGCTGTTTCGCATAATCATCGTGTTCGATATTACTTTTAAAATTTTCAGAAACCCACTCGGAATGGGCCTCCGCTAACCTTTCCAAATGTCTTCTGAACTTTGATAACTATTTCTGAACATAAACTAAAACACATTTTCATCCATTATTTTAGTACCAAATTCGAAGCGGTATCATGCCATTAACATCCTAAATATCTAACATTTCAGCACAGTTAAACAAGAGATTGACTGCAAAAACATATTTTTGATCACTTTGCGCACAAAACGCGCAAAGCGCATCTATACTACATGGTAAAGGACACTTTAATAAACAATCGTGCGTTTAAACTTTCATGAACACGCGAGTACATATTTAACTTTTACTCCACGAAACACAAATAACGTGAGGTTATGTATCTCTAAAATACCACACCTCATAAATACGAAATAACAACGAAAAAGACGAAACAATTATGAATTATGTTATAATAATTATATCTACATACTTTGAGATTGATTTTCCATATTTCACAGATTAAATAAAATTTTAGTTCTGCCGTTTTCCAGTATCAAATTGCCAATATTTTCTCAAGAAGAAGTGCTTAAAAACACCTGATTGAACTACTAACTTTGATCGCATGGATAAAAACATAGTTGCCACCTAAGTTTAAAAAATTATATTTTCTAGGTCCGCTATAGGATTGCCTTTTCGAATATATATATACTTCTGGTAATTTCTTAAGATTATTTTTTGAATATATGCCAAAAAATTTGGATTTGGAACCAGTGTGCAATGGCTAAATTGATAAAATACGTAAAATATGAACATGACTGGAAAATTTGTTGCGATTTAAAAGTAGTTGGTATGTTATGCCTCTGGGATAGCCGATATTTTGCCAACAATGCATATTAAGCTGGGGCTCTTTTAAAATTTTGTAAAAGCCTTAAGGAAAGATGGCAATTCACTCTCATATTTAGAAAGTGTATTTAAAAGTCTTTTCAAAAAATCGAAGGAGTTTTTGATGGACCTAAAATAAGGAAACTGATGAAAGATGTGAATTTCGAATCATATTTGACGTCGGATGAAATTGCAGCATGGAGGTCTTTTAAGCTTGTTGTTTCAAATTTCATTGGATCCAATAAAAGCCCGCATTATGAAACAATGAATAATGATTTGTTAAAAAATTATGAAAAAATTGGTTAGAAATATATTTTTTTATATTTATGTATATAACACATATGTATGTATTCTTCCAACTTATTTTTCACTTTACGTATTTCAACAGGTGTAAATATGTCCCTCAAAATTCATTTCTTGTATTCTCATTTAAACTTTTTACCCGAGAATCTTGACGACGTAAGTGACGAACATGGCGAAAGGTTTCACCAAGAATTGAAGTCCATCGAGCGACGTTACCAAGGGCACTGGGATGAAAGAATGATGGGAGATTATGTTTGGTTCCTCATTAGAGAAACCGATTCCGAAATCTACAAACGTCAACAAAGAACTCACAACTACTTCTAATGAAACTTGTTCATGTAAATAAACTCAAATGTACATAATATAAATAAAAGTAATAAATAAAATCGCTATTTAAACAGAAATTTCAAAAAAAAGATTTTTTGAAATTCTCTTATCTCTACCAAAAGGGCTATAATTTCTACATTTATCCATAGATTTTTTCAAATAGGCATTATTCTCTTCGCTAGGATGCAAACTTTTAAAAAATAAAATAAAATATTTTTTTTCGATTTTTTTCTCATTTTTGTTTTTTTTTGTCCCTGGATTTTTTTTTGTTTTTGAAAAAAATCAGCTTTTTCCAATTTCTTTAATGACTGTTACTAAACCACTGTTTCTACACGCTGAAAAAAAATCGCTTCTGTAGTATATTGTCCCAAACATATTCGGCTTGAAACATATATATGTTTAGGGTACACACTAAACATATAATATTTGGTACACACAAAAATGTATATTTTTGGGAAGATGTTGTTCTAAACAAACCTTTGTTTATGTCCCAATATGTGTTTATTTTGGACTATTTTTTCCGATACAAATATTTATTTGCATTTAAGTATTCAGAAAATACCTAAATTGTGTTTAATTTTTCAGTAATTCAGTTATTTTTTTGGAAATTGTTCATGTTGTAAAAATAACAAATAATAATAATTGAAATCGTATAATCTTGGATCGAAATATATTACTTGGAAGATTGACAATTAATGATGGCGTGTAATACCCAGAGTTTTTAAAGGATTGTTTCAAAACGGAAGTTAATGCTGCATTTGGTATCATGGGAGGTTTAATTCGAAACCAAAAAAAAAATTAAAACTTAACTTCGTAAAATTCAACAAAGGTTTCGAAAATCTTTTTTAAATGAAATATATTTGGAAGAATTCCTAAACAATAATTTTATTTGTGTTCAAAACATATATTATTTAAGAAATTAGTTTGCAAATATTGTTTGCAAATATTGTTTGTTGTAACATATTAATGTACGAGTTCCAAATATATTTTATTGATTTTCAAATAAAATTTATTTGCTCAGAAATATATAATATTTCAAAATTTGTGTTCCAAATATATTTTCTTTCGATTTAAATATATCAAAAAAGGCGATTTTGCCCCGTGTAAGTGAAAGAGATATTTCCAACATTGGTAGCCCACATTAATAGCTTCAATTTACCGTATATGTCGACCTGATCGGGCATACACTCCAAAAATTATAGGGCAAATACTAAGGGTACCTTCGACGATAAAAGTATTTAAAAAAATGTTTAATTTTATATAACAGCATGCCACAATCTATACAAAAAAATTATTTTTAGGTTTAGGACACAAAAAAAATGTTTTTGTTGCATAGTGTAATGTTCTACACTTAAGTATTTACATATTAAATTTATGTAATTTAAATAGTTTTTAGTTTATAATAATCTGTGTAGGAAAAAATCGTCGCTCATTGGGTATTCCTTACAATGTAAGTATTTATTTCGAATAGGTTCAATGTACTCGTAATGGTATTTACGAGGGCCTTTATTTATTTTAGCCTTTCTACCGCGGTTTTGTAACCTCATCTCTTCTATTTTTTGTTCTATTTTTAAGCAATATTCAAAATATATGTTATTACATGATTGATGGCCCCATTCTTACAATTTAAAATGCGTCGTTATTGGGTCGTTGGGTCTTTGCAAGCTAGCGCGATATTATATATATCGGCAGTTTCTTTTCTACATTATTTAGAAAATCAGCTACATTCTCGATTTTTTGGTTTAGTTCGCACCTGAAAATATGTGTTGTTTAGGAATAAAAAATTATTTAGTATACACGCTTCTTAAGAATCTTACATGTCTGTACAAGTCCATTGCCATTATACTTGAATCTGCTAAAAGTTTTAGTAAATCATTTTATATTGGTGAAAATCCTGGCAATTTTCACAATAACTATAACTTCTTTACCAAATTTAATTGATGTAGCAGCATATCCCGATTGTACTCGTAATTTTAAAGCCGGTTCAGCCATGTATTTACTGACATTCAATACATTTCGAACCTTGTATGCATTCCAGTGAATGGAAACAGTTGTAAGCAGCTGCATTTTTTCTGCGTTATTGGTTATCTTTGAAAGAGCCGTCTTGATTTCTGCTGCAATTTTGTAGTCATCGTTTTGATAAGTGCTTAATACCAGGGTTCGGAAAAAACAGTACACTAGTGGTTTGGTTTTTTGTGAGAACGCAAACAGAATACACTACGTTTAGCGTTCTGTTCTTTTTTATACGGGACACCACAGGTCGCAAATATAAGGCGATCTTTATGAAATTTGTTACAGAACCATGTAGTAGACTAGGGACGGCCCCTATTGAAAATGGGGCACATAGGTCAATGTATTGATATAGCTTCCATATAAAAGTCCCCAACAATTTCACTTCTTAACACTCTGGAGAACAGATTTCTCAATTAATCTGGCTGAAATTTAAGAATTTACACTATATACTGAATCTTATCGTCTCTAGTAAAAATGAGAACGAGAATATTGGACCTAATCGTCCCTAGTAAAAATGGGAAAAATCGGTTAATTTTTTGGTATAGCCCCCATACAAAGGTTACCACAGATTTCACTTCTTGCTGATCTGGAGAATACATTTTTCAATTGATCTGGCTGAAATTTAAGAATTTACACCATATATTGGACCTAATCGTCCCTAGTAAAAATGGTGCACATCGGTGGATGTTTTGATCTAGCCCCATATAAAGGTCCCCACCGATTTCACTTCTTGAAGCTCTGGGGAACACATTTGTCAACAGATCTGTCTGAAATTTAAGAATTTACACTTTATATTGGACCTAATCGTCCCTAAAGAAAATGGGGAACATCGGTTAATGTTTTGTTATAGCCCCCATATAAAGGTCACCACCGATTTCACTTCTTGTCGATCTGGAGAATACGTTTTTCAATTGATCGGCTGAAACTTAAGAATTTACTCTATATATTGGACCCAGTCGTCCCTAGTAAAAATGGGGAACATGGGTTAATGTTTTAGTATAGCCCCCATGTTAAGGTCACCACCGATTTCACGTCACTTCTTTCCCCCATATAAAGGTCCACACTGATGTCACTTCGAATATAAACATTAACTCTATTTAAACGGCTCGATTTCAAAAAGCCCCTACATTCATTTACATTCATTCCATTCATTAGTTTGTAAAACAGTCGTCCCCCAAGACTTAATCTTTCATTCCTTGTTTGATATTAAAGGCGCATTGAATAAAGGTATATTATCTTATTTAATTGTTAAAACGTTTATTTTAGCCCAAAGTAATGTCTACAACAGAATTATTAATTTAATTTTAAATTTATTTATCGCTTGATATGTAGAGGCTATATCAAACCGTTATTTCTACGAAATGTTGCAGGTTAAATAGAGTAAATGTCGAAGTATTAAATTTCTTACTTCGAATTCATAAATTTTAGCCAGATCAATTGAAAATTGTGTTCTCCAGAGCTTCAAGAAGTGAAATCGGTGGGGACCTTTTAATGGTGGCTACATCAAAACATCCACCGATGTGCACCATTTTTAATAGGGATGATTAGGTAGAATATAAAGTGTAAATTCTTAAATTTCAGCCAGATCAATGGAAAAATGTATTCTCCCGATCATCAAGAAGTGAAATCGGTGGTGACCTTTATATGGGGGCTATACCAAAACATTAACCGATGTTCCCCATTTGTACTAGGGACGATTATGTCCAATATGAAGTGTAAATTCTTAAATTTCAGCCAGATCTATTGAAAAATTTGTTCTTCAGAGCGTCAAGAAATGAAATCGGTGGGGCCCATTCCCATTTTTACTAGGGACGATTAGATTCAATATATAGTGTAAATTCTTAAATTTCGGCCAGATCAATTGAGAAATTTGTTCTCCATAGCGTTATGAAGTGAAATCGGTGGGGACTTTTATATGGGGGCAATATCAATACATGGACCGATGTGTCCCATTTTCCCTCTCTCAATGCACGTAAATAATACGAGAATGAATTATTCAGTCAGAATTTATTTTGGGTTGGGACCATATGTTTCAGTTACTTTCTGTCTGTTGCAAAAATATAATAGAAACAAATACAAAAATTGGTAGAGAGCTTAAATTGCTTTGTAGAATTGACTGCAGTTTCAATAGACACCACTCTTTCATCTTCAGAATTCAGTAGCAATAGTGTATGTCTTTAACTTAAATCAGCTGATATACTTATGGAAGCAGTAAATTGAATTTAACAAGAACTGCTAACCAAACCCGTATTTTGCCGAACTAAGCCAACATACTAAAACTCTCATACCAATACATTTTTGTTCTTTGCTTGGGTTCGCATCGCGAACTAAACCAATTTTGGCTTTATATGGGTTACTGTACAAGATTAATTTATTTTTTAACATGTTTTCAAATAATACGTGCAGTTTGGAATGGAAATTCCATAAATATTTACGTGTATCTTCTGATGTTAGACCATTGAAGAATTTCACATGGGGGTTTGGGTTCAGAAATTCGAATCTGGCATGAGAAAATTGTTTGTTTCGAGAAATATATGCGACAATATGCAAAAAATCACTTTAAATGGCCATTTCTACATATGTACCATATCTACATACTACATATTTTATAACTTATTGGTAATGCATTTTTCAAGTACCTAAAATCGTGAAAATATAAGCACATATTTATGTGGTATGCCTATGCTAGAAATAAGTACTTATTAAGCTACTTTATTGTATGCTTTTGGGAAGTACTTTCCTCCAATGACATCCCCATGTTAAAATAATGAGAAAAGTGGCTAACTCACTCGTCAGATTATTTGGTAATGAGAAATATTGCTGGGGTACTACAATTATAAAATCAAATACTATACTACCAAAGAGGTTCAATGCATTAACCGATGAAATGATAGAACTATTGAGGAGCGCTTTAAATGCCAAATTATTCTTTACCGATTTTAGGTTTAGGTTAGGGTGGCAGCCGATTTTTTTTTATACAAGCTCACATAGACCAGTTTAGGTCCCTAGTGTTACCACGGGCTGAAATGCCCCT
This sequence comes from Eudasyphora cyanicolor, assembly GCA_963930755.1. Taxonomy (NCBI): domain Eukaryota; kingdom Metazoa; phylum Arthropoda; class Insecta; order Diptera; family Muscidae; genus Eudasyphora; species Eudasyphora cyanicolor. The sequence goes on from OZ005737.1 coordinate 103,500,059, forward strand.
CATCGAAACCAACCTGTTTGATATACAAATTTGTCGATAGTACGAATATCGGTACTGGAAAGATCTGTTAGGCTGCTTAGAAAAGCCGACCCCAGTATGTCCAGTCGTCGTTTACTCAGAGCGGGACAGTCGCATAGCAAGTGCTCAATGCTCTCCACTTCTTCATCTCCACAGCTTCTGCAGAAGTCATTGGAGTTAATACCCTATCTTTTGGCGTGTTCGCCGATCAAGCAGTGCCCCGTCAGAACTGATACTAACGTAGACAATCTTTGCCTCTCTAGTGCGAGGAGATATTTTGATCTTCTCAGGTCATACCTTGGCCAGATTTGACTAGCTACCCTGCAGGTGCCGATTTCTGTCCATCTTTCGTTGGACTGCCTGATTGCCTCTTGCGTAAGCCAAAGCGTGCACGTGGATAGTGGCGCACCAATATATGCAAATTCTTCGAGAATTTGTAATGTCGTCCCTTTCCTAGCAAGTTCATCGGCTTTGCAGTTCCCCGGGATATCCTTATGCCCAGGCACCCATATGAGGTGTATATTAAACTGCTCAGCCATCTCGTTAAGAGATCTGCGGCAGTCGAGGGCTGTTTGTGAATTTAGGGATGTTGCCTCCAGAGAATTGATGGCAGCCTGGCTGTCCGAGTAAATGACAACGCCAGTGTTGGTTACTATGTTGCGACTCAGCCACTTGGCTACTTCCCATATTGCCATTATTTCGGCTTGATAGACACTGCAGGTATCTGGTAGTCTGTGAGCTATATCCAATCTAAGCTCTACACAGTGTACTCCGAAGCCAACCTTTTCACCAAGCTTCGAACCATCCGTGTAAAAGTGGAGATGATTTCTATTACCTGGTATTCTTCCAACCCATTCAGCTCTGGCGGGAATCATAGTGATGTAATTTCTCTCGAAGGTGTACACCGTTGGCATATAGTCCACTCGGTCGGTTACCATAGCACTACACGTTGATATCCTAATGTGACCGTAGTTTTTGTACCTCCACATTGATAGGCAGTTTAATCTTATTGCCGCTTTTGTTGCAACTTCTCTCGCCACAATATTAATCGGCAGTATATGGAGTAGGGCTTGTAGAGACTCGGTCGCTGCAGTCCTTAAGGCTCCGCTTATGCTCAGGCAGGCTGTTCTCTGAACCTTTGTTAGTAGGTTGGTGATGGTTAGTTTGTCAGTTGCCGTCCACCATACCACAATGCCGTATAACAGTATAGGACGAACTACTGCTATATATATATCCAGTGGACGATTTTACCGATTACATTTTGTCATCTGAAATCCAAAATCACGTAACATCAAAAAAAATCAAAATTTATTTTATGATTGATTATAGTCTATTAGGCTAAACTACACATTACTACAAAAGTTTGGAGTTCAATATCAAAAATTGACAATTTTATGAGTGACATTCAAAATGACGTTACAGCAAACAAGGTCATTAAAAAATCGGAAAGATTCATAAAATTTTATTTTATTTAATTATTTGATTTCTCCTTAGTAGTCTGGAATCTCTAAATTTGGTCAAAAGCTTAAATGTTACTTTAAGTTAGGTTAGGGTAGGTTGAATAGAGACTTTTAACGTCTCATGTCCATGGACATACACGTAAGCCAGTGGTTCGGCCTGTTGTGCGCTCCTTATTTATGATTTTTATACCTCACGGGTTACAGAAAATCGGTACTAGACACTTATTTTCTCAGTGTCTTCCAGTCATATCCTCTGAGATGAGTGAAGTCTGGCAATATGTCGGAACCGAAATATCGCGATCTTGCATGTGTGAAAGCTGGGCAGTGACACAGAAAATGTTCCATCGTTTCGATGTTTTCCCTGCATGCCCTGCACTCGTCGTTTTCTGCTAGTCCTATGCGGTGAAGATTTGCCTGTAAGCTTGAGTGTCCCGTTAGAACACTTATCATCTTACTAATCTCGATTTTGTATAGTTTCAGAAAACTACTGGTTTTCTTCTCATTTGGGTCACCCCACGGTATATGCATGAGTTAAGGTAAGTACACACGATTTCCAGATCGGGCAACATTGCCAAAAAAACATTTTATTTGCAACGCTGTCTATAATGTATTTTTATTGGCAATCCTGCATATAAATATTTATAAAATATATTGCAAATATATGAAATTGTAATGTTTTCATGCAATCGTTTGAACTGTCAATTCACCTTTGCCTAACAATCTGTTATTGTCCGTATATTTGCAGCACTTTAACAGGGTTGATAACGTTTGCCGATCGGGCAATCGTCTATACTAGGCTTTAGGCATGCAGTGAAAACTCCAACCAGATGAGTTGATACCAGGTCTGTAACTGTTCCTCTGTTACCCCAGCATTACCACTCGGAAAATGAGTTTTCATCAAAAGCCTTACGGTATCATCTATAGTTTCCATCCTTTTACCCGTTTCATCCACCAGTGTTTCGGTTTGGATATGAGTTTTTGAGAGGAACTTTTTTATTTTAGACATGCTGTTAACGCTGTCTACCTGCTCACAGAATAGCCTCCAGGAGTTACGTTTCGCCAGTCTAATGATTTTATTGTATTCTTTGAGTCTTCTGTGGTAGTCATCCCAATATACTGATAGCTTTTTACGTCGAGCTCTGTTGTAAAGTCTGCGGACATCCTTGCCAATCGAGCGAATTTGCCCTGTCATCCAGGTTTTCTCATAAGCAGATTTCCTTTCTCAGTCGGTTTTAGCCTTATTACGGAAACTTATTGGGTTAGGCGGTGGCCGTGCAATTTTAAACCTTATATAACGGTGGTCCGAATAGGAGTGTTCATCCGAAGCCCTCCACTCATGGATCTCATCAATGAGTTTTTCCGAGCATATCGTTATATCTAATACTTCTTCCTTAATTCCAAAGGTCGCCTTGTTCCCTATATTGAGAGTTAGGAGATCGTTAGTATTCAAAAATTCTATAAGGGCTTGTCCCCTTTTATTGGTGTCAGTACTACCCCAAGTTGGCAGCACAACCAGCTAGTAACACATTACTTGTATTTTTAGATTCCCTTACCAGACGTTGTAATTCCGACGTAGGTGGCAATGTCGGCGCATCGAATGCCAGGTATACTGACGACAGGTACATACTTCCATTACCTTGCATCAGCACAGCTGCGTCCGATGTTGACAACTCTGAAGAGAAAATATAGCATACGTTTTTATGGCACAGAATACAAGTCCTTGGACGAGTACCTGTGTTAGCGTAGAAAAGATTGTAGTTCATGTGGTTGAACGCAGTAACTTTGTTACTAGTAGTCCACGGTTCGTGGACCACAGCAACATGAACCCTGCCTTTATTTGTTACGTCCATCAGAGCAATGGATGCCGTTTCGCTTCGGTGGAGGTTTATCTGGATGACCTCAATCATTGTCTTTCCAGTATAAGTTTCCTTTGGGAGTCGTCTATCCTATCTGGTTGCACTCCCTCCTTATTTGGTAGTGGGTCTTTCTCCTCCTTTCATTTACTACACATTACACACTCTTTAAGTAGATCTCTTTGGGTGGCGGTGTTACTTTTTGTCGTGGGAGGCGGTGTTATCACCACTATTACTGGGAACATTCTGCAAAATTGGTGATATTATCGGCAATTTGTTATCGACCACTTCTTGGAAGGCGGTGTTGTTTTTTGTCGCTCCCTCTTTGTTTTGAGTTTTTATGCCCCTCTTCATATCCTTATCACCACCTTTGCTGGGAACTTTCTGCAAAATTGATGATGGTATCGGCAATTTTGCGATGTTATCGACCGGTTCCACCTCACTTTTTGGAATTGTCTCACTCGCTTCTTTCTGTTCACTATTTTCACTTGCCACTGCAGGCGGTACGTTCGTGTTTGGGCTCGATTTAACTGTCCTGCCAATGGGGGTTTTTCCAATCTTAAAGAAGATTTTCCAAATCCCGAAAAATGCCATGCCTTTTGTCTTGACAAGGCTATCCCTGGAATACGGGTCTATGCCTACCACCAGGAGAGAACCATCGGGATAATTTTTCCTGTGGAAGACTTCCCCACTTTAAGGTTCGAATATTGTTTGCCAATGACGCTGAGTATGCGCTGTGACGGTACCTTACTTGCCCATCATCTGACATAGTAAGATGTTTTTATGAGTACAGGGATGTCGCTTTTCCTTACCAGTTTCAGTTTTGCGCTGTCCCAAGGTGAGGGGATGTTCTCCACTAGTTTTTCGAGGACATCGACAAAGCATTGTGATGCCAGTTTCAGTATCAAAACGCCCCCCTCAAACGTGCAACTCATTACTTGGATTGTTGGTCCATCAAATCTTCGAAGATGCTCTTTTGCTCTTCGGGAATTCTGCCAGACGCACTACTGCTATCAATTATGGCATAGTGTAGTTCGTCCTGAATATGTTTTTTGGTTATTTGGGAATAAGATGGTGCTTCCTTACACTTCTTTATAGCCACCTTGCTTTTTCTTTAGAATGGGTCTTTTTGTTTGAGGCCCTCTCATTTATGGATGGTTTGGTGGACTTGCTCACCTTCTCACAACAGGATCAACTTCACCTCCCACCATTAACGGATTCCGACTAGGAACTCCTTTTTTGGTAGATTGAATAGGTTTCTCCGAAGTGCTGGGTGTCGGTGAGCTTTTTTTCTTCTTAATTGATTTCGCATCGCTATGCTCTTCGCTCTCTTCTGACTCTTTTAGTAGATGTAGAAGAGTCAGATTCATCCTGTAATATCTTCTGCCGGTTCATCTTATTCAGTTTCCTTCTTTGTGCCCCTGACAGTCTTTTCCGATTTTCAACAATAGTAATATTGTTATCACTTGATGACTCAGGGTCAGAGTTCCCACTAGATTTTAAAAGCTGGGGTTGCTTAGAGCATCCTTGGGTTTTCTTTATCTTCCTCATCGTTTCTTTTGCCAAAGGCTAGATGTGCTCTTGTATCTGTTTCGACTACGGGATCCGAGGCACCCAACCCCGTAGAAGTTACTTACTCACGATTGTTTGATAACGACGACACGTGACTCGCGAGTAAATGAACGCTTTCCGCCGGTACTGGGTTTATTTTTCCCTGCACCGTAATATCATTTACTTCATCAGGGTATTTTCAGCCAGTATTTGCCCGTAATAGGTACGTCGATGTTGGCCTTCCAGACTACTTCCAAAATGTCTGCCCTGAGACCGATGCAACAAATTCAACCCCCACTTTAAGAACAACACCTTGTGGTTGCGTAGTAGGTAGGTGAATAAGTACTGCGTAATAGGTTGAAAAAACTATCCGCTCTGCAATAACAGGTCCGTTCGCTAAAACAGGCGGCGACTGACTCCTAACTAACTAAATGTTACTTTACTTTGTTTTTTGCTTCTCCTGAAAAATCATGAACATGTGGGTTACGTTATTTTGGATTTCAGGTGACGATGTGAAACGTTTTCATGTATTTTATTTTGAAATTATGTATGTACTAAGTATTACTTTACTTTTTAATTTAAAAAATTATATATTTGTAATAAACAAATGTACTTTATAAATATCATTTAATATATTTAATATGTAATTCAATAACGAGAAATATATTATGTGAAATATAAAAAACTAATTTTCATGTTATGTTTTGGGGTAAAAATGTATGCCATAAACATAAATCTAATTAGTAACGAATTGGTTTCAGTGTATTTCACAACTGAACTTAAAAACAATGAATAAAGTAAGTACGGCGTTAAAGATGCTCGAATCTAATAATCGTCAGCAAAAATAAGAAACCAAATCATTCCTTGTGATTGAGAAAAGATCAAGTAAGTAAACAAAAATGCATTTCGTTTTAGACAATGCGAATTGTATTAGCATAAATCTGAAGTTGAATTTCAAAATATGTTTCTGATTTTTACAGTGAGCCGCGACATGTATGTTTATTGTAAATATTAGCTGATAAGTGACAAAGACAAATAAGTTGGGTTGGGTATGTGGTATGATGGTATGATTCATGGCCAGTTTAACTCCCGTTAAACTGGCCCTGAAACAGCATGTCTCAATATACATAACGAAGACGACTTTTGTTTCAAATGGTGTATAACTGCGGCATTAATTTATGTAGATATTAATGGATAACGTAACTCTTCGTATGATATAGATTCTATTACCTCCGACACTATAACTCTCAGCAATGGGGTGACCTTACATTTTAAAGGTTTAAGATTTCCATTATCATTGAAAGAAATTAAAATATTTGAGAAAAATAATGTCGGTATAAGTATAAATGTATTTGGCTGTGATGAAAAGTGAAGTTGTTGGACCGTATAAACTGACGAAGGAGGAGAGAGGTAATCACATAAATCTCTTACTGTTGGAGGATAAAGATCAAAGTCACTATATTTTGGTAAAAGATATTTCAAGGTAATTTAATGAAATAATCATTGTTATTCAATATTATAATTAAAACAAAAAATATTTTTTTACAGACTTCTAAGAAATCAGCTGACAGCTCACCGTGAAAGCACAATACTCTGCAACGGATGTTTACAGTATACATACTCGGAAACAATACATACCAAACATAAAATGGAATGTAACAAAACTGTTACCGAGAAAGCCATTTAGGAATTTACACACTACAACAAAATTATGGAGGTTCCGTGGGTTGTGTATGCAGATTTCGAGTGTATACTTGTAAAAGTCGATGAAGTAGTAAGTGCTAGAAATAAATTTGAAAAAAAGCATGTTTCATTGTTGATTACATTGAATGTAACTTTGATAGGAAATTATGTAAATTTAGAATTTATAAAGGGGAGGATGCAGCGGAGAAATTTGTTGACTTTCTTTCTCAAGATTGTAATTATATATATGATTACTACTTAAGCCTAAAAAAATATATAATTACAATAACTCCAACAGAAGATTCACTTTTTTCAAATACTCTTGTTTGTCATATTTGTAAAAAGGAATTAGGAAATGAAAGAGTACGCGATCATTGTCATCTGACTAGTAAGTTTCGTGGTGCCGTATATAATGAATGTAATTTAAAATTTCGTGTACCAATTTTCTTCCACAACTTTTCATCATACGACTATCACCTACTTGTTAAGGAATTGTCGAAAATTGAGGGGTACATTAAAGTAATTCCGTTAAACAAGGAATTATATATTTCAATATCCCATATTACGTATAAGGGAGAAAGAAGTTATTTTGAAATGAGTTTCCTAGACTCTTACGTTTTATGCCAGAGAGTTTAGATAAATTAGCTTCCAATCTGGCAGAAGGAGACTTTCACTCGGTAAAATCACTCTTTTCAGACCCTTACAAATGTACGTTAATGATAAGAAAATATGTCCTCCCTTATGAGTTTCTATACTCATTTACCGTCTAGATGACAATACACTTCCTCCTATCGGTGAATTTTGCAATACTTTAAATAATAAAAAGTGTTCTGACGATGGCTATAATCATGCTAGAAAAGTGTGGGAAAGTTTCAATTTTTCCACAGTTATGTAAATCTTACATGGAACTATATCTGACAGCCGACGTGTTAATTTTAACAGAGATTTGTGAAAAATGTAGAAAAATATGTATGTATATTTATGATTTAGATCCGTGACATTTTTTTACAGCTCCTGGACTTTAGTTTGATGCTATGTTTAAATGTACTAACGCACTTTTAGAACTCTTAGTAGACGTGGATATGTAAAATTTTTTAAAAAATGGTATTCGTGGGGTTTGGTTCAATGTTGTAAGAAGCATGCTATAGCGAATAACATTTACATGAAAGACTATGATGACACTAAGTCTGAAGAGACGATATTATATTTTGATGCTAAACTTATACGGTTGGGCAATGTGTGAATATCTCCCCACTGGTAATTTTAAATGGGAAGAGGTCACTGATGATATAATTAAAAAAATAAGGAATACTCCGAAAGATTCACCCACAGGATATGTTTTGAGTGTTGATCTTGACTGTCCTGACGAATGTCACGATTTCCAAAATGACTTACCGCTTTGCCCAGAAAACAAAACTGTAGAGTCAGCGAAATATAAGGAATTAATAGAAGACCTTACTCCAAAACGTGATTAAACTATACACTACAGAGTGCTGAATCAATGTTTAGACAACAATCTCGTTTTGAGTAAAGTACACAGAATTCTCTCTTTTGATCAAGAGCCTTGGTTAAAGAATTATATAGATGAAAACACAAAACACAGGATGGCAGCACGAACAATTTTGACAAACATTTCTTTAAACTTCTTAATAATGCTGTGTATGACAAGACAATGGAAAATGTCGATAAGAGAAAGGAAGTACATACAGGAACTTGTTGGGAACTAGGTACTGAGGATTGGATTACAAAAAGTAATTTTCATAGTGTATCTTATTTTTCTGAAGATATGAGGATATAAGGTTAAAGTTGTCTATGATAAACCAAAATATTTAGGTTTTTGTGTTTTGGACTGATCTAAATGGAAAATGTACGATTTTCATTATAATGTCATGAAGCCACTGTTTGGTGAACATTTAGATCTACTTTACATGGAAACTGACTTTTTCATTTATTCCATACGTAATGTCAACTTTTATATTAGGATAACTCTAGAAGATATTGAGAAATATTTTGATACATCGAAGTATCCGGAAAATAATGTATTTAAAAAAAAAATTGTGGAAAAATAATGTCTGAATTTGTTGGCCTTCGTTCAAAGATGTAATCTTTTACTTTAGATACTGGAGATGAAATTAAAAAATCTAAAGGAGTATAAAAATGCATTTTAGGAAAGTATAGTATTAGTAATTACAGGGATAGTGTACTGAATAAAAAGTATATCACGACGATAAGTTAACATTTAAGTCTAAGATGCATAAAATATACACTAATAAGTTAAATAAGGTAACTTTAAGCTACAATGATGATAAAAGTACATATGCATGGGGTCATTATTGAATTAGAAATGAAGAAAGTCCAGAATATGAATTGGATATGTTATTGTAAGATATTCAAAAACTTCAGGAAGAAAATGGATAATTTTGTAATTTAATTTATTGGATATTTAAAAATAATATTTCCCAAAGATCTATTATCCAAAGATATACAGCCGTATTCATAATAACTTACAACAGCTTTACAAAACCTTTGTTAAGCAAAATTTGTTAAAACTGTATTCATAAACGATTATTAGCCAAAAACACCTTTTGTAAACCATTGTTAAATGCGTGCATTTTAATATTGGTTCGACCCTACTTTGAGCGTTTGTTAAAGTGACATTTGTTTTTTCTTCGAGTGCATTTGCAAAACATTTTTATGGAATTTTTTAATTAAATGAAAAAAAAATATTATAAGACTTTTTTGAACATATTTTCTAGAAACGGTTTAGGGTAAAATAAGAAAAAAAGTAATAATACCATTAAATGGGAGGTATATCAAAACGTGGACTGATTTGTCGCATTTTTCCAGAAAGAGTTAAAGGAATTGGATATGTTATTGTAAGATATTCAAAAACTTCAGGAAGAAAATGGATAATTTTGTAATTTAATTTATTGGATATTTAAAAATAATATTTCCCAAAGATCTATTATCCAAAGATATACAGCCGTATTCATAATAACTTACAACAGCTTTACAAAACCTTTGTTAAGCAAAATTTGTGAAAACTGTATTCATAAACGATTATTAGCCAAAAACACCTTTTGTAAACCATTGTTAAATGCGTGCATTTTAATATTGGTTCGACCCTACTTTGAGCGTTTGTTAAAGTGACATTTGTTTTTTCTTCGAGTGCATTTGCAAAACATTTTTATGGAATTTTTTAATTAAATGAAAAAAAAATATTATAATACTTTTTTGAACATATTTTCTAGAAACGGTTTAGGGTAAAATAAGAAAAAAAGTAATAATACCATTAAATGGGAGGTATATCAAAACGTGGACTGATTTGTCGCATTTTTCCAGAAAGAGTTAAAGGCATTGTGCAACATAAGCTGCTCTTTATCCCAAAACTATCGTAAGGATTGGTTCCTTTTTTCGAGCAGTATTTGATTGTCACAGACGGACGGACATGGCTAAATCGACTCTGGGCATGATTCTGCGTCCATCGCATCAATTTTCTCATCCTTTTTTCTATATTGTTTCATAAAAAATAAAAGCTTTTATTGTTGCAAAACCACAACACAATAAATGCAAATTGTACAAAATTCACTAGTGATATGTGAACAATAAACATGTGTTATATGTATATCATTTTTGTATGTAATAAAAAAATTTATCTGAATTCGTCATTTATTTGTTGTTGTTTTTTATTTATTGGACAAGTGAGCATACATTTGTGTTAAATAAATTTGTTAAAATAAACAATAAAATGATCGTTGCTTGCTTGCTTTTATTCGGTCTGCAAATCTTTGTGATTCTAACTAGGATACTCTCCCGGCTTCAAGACCATTTTGTTTCTATATTATTATAGAAACAAGTATTTTGTACATGGCGGTGTATAAATATGTATTAAAAATTGGCAGCACACATACTGGATCATGATTTCTGAGCCGTGACACTCGTTACCAACAGTTCTGCTGCAATTGTATGGGAGATACGGAGCTCTATATGGTTGATTTCTACACACAATCGAATGAGAAATCTTTGTGAAACCACACTTCTCCAAAATCTTCCAAAAACAATTGTTAACCAAATCTAAGGGAATCAGGAATGGCCATCAATACCACACACGGACATGGCTCAATCCTGGAAAGCATGGGCATAACAGACAAAATCAATAGGCCAACGGACTACTTGGCACCAAGGACAATTCGAGATAATAATTTTAATGTAACGTTTCGTAGCCGTGAGGACTGGGCATCAAATAGCGTCATAGAGGACGACGAGATCTCAATCTTCACGGTCGGATCGAAAATGGAGACGGGCACGGGATCAGGAGTATATTACGATACCCTTAATCTCAGAATCTCCACCAGACTCCCAGATGAATGCACTGTCTTCCAGGCAGAGATCTATGCCATTAACATTGCCGCGAAACAGATTTTGGAACGGGATATTTCTCCGAAAAAATTCAAGATCTACGTCGACAGTATGGCAGCTCTCAAGGCCTTGGGCTCTAGAACTATCAAATTACGCTGCACGATGGACTGCTTTTTATCCTTAACCATATTCAGGCGCACGAAATCACGCTCTGCTGGGTGCCAGGACAAAGCAACATACAGGGCAACGAATTAGCAGACGAATGTGCCAGGATAGGATCCGGCGCACGAAATGAAACCGCGACTCTGGACGTGCAAATTCCGTTCGTGGAACTTAAAAACCAAATCGACGAACGCGGAGCAGCACTAACCAGATCGAGGTGGGATATCGTACAAAACTGCAGGACTGCAAGAACCCTTTACGAAGACTTCTGTAGAAGATGCTTGGATGAAGAAGAGGAGGAGTCAGTACATCACCTGCTATGCTCATGTAAAGGACTGCAAGAGTACCGTTCTCTCTGGTTTAGTAAGGCCACAAAGACAAACGAAAACACGAGTCACTACATCTTCTCTCCCTCTTCCTAAATCTTCTCTCCCTCTTCCTAAACCTTCTCTCCCTCTTCCTAGTCTGTCTACCTCCAACTATTTCTTCTATTTTTTCTATTCTACTCACGGGAAACACAATGGACCGAATTGTCGGCCCGAGTGAACTCGTCAGTTGTATTCTGACCGGCGTCCCTTTCAACCTAACCTAACCATTGTTAACCACAGTTAATACAAAACACCAGCCATGTCCAATGAGATGCAAATTTTGCTCCAGCAAATGGAAAATTACAACACTATGCACAAAAGCTTTTATGGTTTTTGGCTGCACTAAGTGTAGTTGTGGTGAGTCAGAAGACTCACCATGTTTTGCCGATCCATGCATTTGATATGTTGCTTGCTTGCTTTTATTCGGTCTGCAATTCTTTGTGTTTCTAACTAGGATATACCCGGCTTAAAGACCATTTTGTTTCTATATTATTATAGAAACAAGTATTTTATACATGGCGTTGTATAAATATGTATTAAAAATTGGCAACACACATACTGGATCACGATTTCTGAGCCGTGACACTCGTTAAAAGTTCCTCAAAAAACACAAAGTCGTAGTTATTATACAAGCAGACAAAGGCAACAAAACAGTTACTGGATGATCTTAAGAACAAGGACATAAATATATATACAAATATGTAGATGATATTTTGGCAATAGTTAAGAACGACGACTTAAATGAGATTTTAAAGAAATTAAACCAACATCATCCAAAAAAATTCACAGTGGAGGTTGAAAATGACAACCAAATTGCATACTTGGACGCAAAATTACATCGGAAGGACAATGCACTTATAAAGGGTTTTCCAACAAGAGGTGTTATTTTAGTATTCAAAGTGCCATTTTTGAGATAAATGATCGGATGTTTATTTCATAATAAAGAGGAAGGTATTCCGTTAATAATGAAAAACAACATCAGTCAAATGGCCTTCACGACCACGCTTACAGAACCATATCCTTTTCATGAAATTTTCCATAACCAAATCGCAAAGTGGCTGCCATATGTCCTCGACCACCTCACGAATTCCATCTTTGAGGTCTTGAATCGACGCTGGGCTGTTGGCGTAGACCTTATCTTTCACGTGGCCCCAAAGGAAAAAGTCGCAAGGTGTTAAATCACAAGATCTCAGTGGCCAATTGTGATCACCTCTTCGAGAGATAATACGGTCCGGAAACATTTCCCGTAACAGAGCAATGGTTTCGTTGCTTGTGTGGCACGTAGCGCCGTCTTGTTGAAAGTAAACGTTGTCCAGATCAATACCATCCAACTCCGACCATAAAAAATCATTAATCATCTCTCGATAGCGCAATCCATTCACCGTAACTGTTGATCCAACCTCATTTTCGAAAAAGTAAGGTCCAATTACCCCGCCGGACCATAAACCACACACCAAACAGTCACACGTTGAGGATGGAGAGGCTTCTCAACAACAACTCTTGGGTTTTCCTGAATTTGACTGGTACATGAAAGAAACTTCCTCCGGCAGAATTATTAATTTTAATTGAAACCAACAAAAATCGGAAATAATAAATACTGCAAAGTGTTCTGTGTATCATACAGAATATTAACAATAAGTGACGAACAGCAAGAATACCAAAAAATAACCAACAATAGCTTTCCAAAAAAACGGATATGACAAATAGTAGAAGAAACAAAAAAGAAGACAATAACAGAAAATAATAAACAGAAGAAATAATAAAGGAAGAGATGAAAACTGCTGTGAACTTATTTACATTGGAACATCCAAACGAACTTTAGAAACATGAATGAACGAACATAAAACGGACATAGAAAAGAGGAAAGAAAATACAGCTCTGCAACAACACATAATGAACACAGAACACACAGCTGACTTCAAGAACGTACGGATCATAGACAAACAAATAAGAGAGAGAAAACGAATGACTATAGAAAGCTTACGAATATAAGAAAAAATACACAAAGCAATGAACTTAAAGGAGGATACAAATAACATAAGTGTCAATTACTGCTTTGCAATAAGAGGAACCCATCTGTGATATTCGTTTAAGTTAAGTTCATTTGTTTTATATGTTTGTATATGTATTTTATATGTTTAAATATACCAAAAATATCTATGTAATTACTTAAATTAATGTGACTGTAAGTGAATGTAAATTCTTTTGTTATTCGTGAATTGTATATATTTTCTTAAATAGCCGAAACCCTTGAAAAAGTCAACATAAAATTGACGAAACGTTGGGTACAATTTAATAAAATTGAATTTTATTTTAAACATAAAGGTCCAATTAGCTTAACAAAGAAAACATTAACAAAAAGTATTCGATCTGGCCAATAATTACACATCAAAAAAAGTTTATTTTAAAGGCTTCTGAGGCTGTACCCAAGCAGGTACAATGCTCAATGCATGTATTCATATATGCTTATTTTATTGTACGAAAAGTTTTGAAACACTCACTTTCTACATTCAGAGCTACGTCACAAAGATCATAGATCGTTTAGTCAATTTTTAAGCTTTTCGTTCTTTATGAATTCTGGTTTCGATTTCAGAGAAAATCCTTTTTGTTTTAGCAGAACCAACAGATCATGAGAATACAAAAATACATCAAAGGTAGGAACGTTATCGGCAGGAATAAAAACACTGGTATAAAAAATTCAAAATGACTTAAGATCAGAGTGGCACTTCTAATTTTTCCGTATTGACATTTTTGGCTCCACAATATGCATCAAATTGGTACCCCTTCCCCACTACTTCTCGTTAGCCTCCAATTTTTGAAGCCAAATCTTACAGGTTGGCCTCTGACGAAAGATTTTGAAGGGTGACTTCCAAAATGTTTAACAATTAATTCGTCAATTTTAGTCATAGCAGTTTTTGCAAAGGTTTAACCTTAGTCTGTTCACCGCAAGGTGAAGAAATTTTTTGATTTCCACGAATCAAATTCGGGCATATTGTTAGAAACACAATTATGAGCATTTCACTGTGAAGAATAAAGGCGAGTTTAATCGACCACTTCAGAATCAAATAAAGTTTCGATCACTTCATGAGCTCCGACATTCCTACTAACTTCGATATCATTTCGTTCTTATTGTGCATAAAAAAGTTATACTTGACATTTCAATTGACTTGATTTTGAGTGCTGGATTCTGCGACGCAGCTTTTCAAGGGGTACATCTTCGCTATCGCTGCTTCAAAAAACCTCTATATCACCCAAAGCATCTTGTGGCATGATGTTAGCGATAAGATCATCAGCATCAATGCCTCTTCATCTGTATTGACATGTGCATGTGGTGGAATATATGTAACATAAAACACATTATGATTTGAAGCCCCTTCCATTATTAAATCTTCTGTCATAAAAGATTGATGGGTTGAAGCTTTCAAAAACCATGTCAATTCACAAAAAATTAGAAAAATGTGATATAAAAAATCTAATCAAAATATATACCTTATCAGTCATTGTACCCAAGCGAGTACACTGTTTTTCAAACTTACATTTCTATTGGAAAATCTCTTTTTTATGAAATTTTCTTTTCATATTAGAAAAAACAAGCCTTTTTATTTATAAATCAAGTGAAAACTCTTTGATTGTTATGCGACAAACTTTTGACAAAGTCAAACGGTCCCTGACCTATCCAAAATGAGCAAATCTGGAAAAGGCTAAACAAGGCAAAGCAAAATTCGAAGTACTATTATTTGCTACCGCAGAACTGTCAATGTGATTTTATTAGAGTACACATAATTCAAAATCAAAACAAACTCTGAAAAAAACTTATTTCTTAGTGGATTTATGGCATTTCAAATATGAGTGTTTTTCTGTACCTGTGCAAGTACAAAGGCCAGTAATGGGTTATGAGAGAAAATGGTGTGTGTTGCCAGCATTACATTGCCGAAGTCATTGGAATGTTTATTAGTTAAAATGCTGTTTATGAATTCGATTTTTTAATAATCGTTTTAAGGCCAAAAATGTTCGTTAATTAATGTGCACTTTAAATCATAATTAGGATTTTTTATGAATACGGCTGATAATATATAAGAATAAAAAGTGTATGTTTAGCAATATGTTTCATTTGAAAAAATAAATAAAAACATTATTTTTAAATTTTAAAATAATGTTATTGACTTTTTAATTTCATAATGGAAAGCATAAGGGTAAATATAATTATGTATTTCTCTTATTTTAAATATTTTTGCGCACAATTCCAGTCAAGGGATACTCCACCATTCGATCGTGAATAATTAGACAGTAAGCTGCTGTGTTTTGAGGTATGGTTGTGCCAGTCTCAATCTGAATCTTTAAATCAATCGGACAAATCATCAGAAATATATCCCACACAATTATTTCTTAGTCTGGCATTATTGCTAACTTCACCATTTGCTTTCTTTAAATTCCCCTCAATATACAAGTAGCTTTCTGATGGTAAAATGTAGAGATCTTGGTTTTGAATGCTTATTCTTATTTCATCATTATTTTTAAAAGATTGAATTTATGGTACATTGCTATGGCAGTCTCGTTTTACAATATCCTCGTCTGAGGGTGGTTTTTCAGAGATATTTATAATTTCAGACATGATGCTTTACTTTTAATTTGAGTAGCTTTAAAAAGTCTTTATTTTTACAACATTTCTTTTATATTTATATTTATTATAAATAATCATTTTTTTCTCGGTCTCAGACGAATTCGAAGGGTGATTTCTTTTCCCGAAAATGTATTAAACGTCCTTTTTGATCCAAAATCTTAATCTCAAGACGACTGGTCTTTCCGCTAATTTATAGCCTGGAGGAACATCTTAGAATATATATATAATAATATAGAATATTGAGAAGACGTAATCTAAATTTGAAGTGTATTATTATTTGCTTCAACGTCAACTACTTTATTAGAACTTAGTACATTACATTTGATCGTTATAAAATCAACAATGTCTTGAAGTTCATATGACCCAATAGGTATTTCTATTACATCATCTCCAATGTGAAATAGATTATTGTCAGAGTCGACATTTGGAATTGAATTATATGACTGAAAGTCAATTAGACAACACTCATAGTCATCATCACCCAATTCGATGGGTGGAGAGTAATTTGAAGTCAAAATTTAATTTTTACCACTTAATGTTAAAGTTCCCAACATTTTGAAAGTCAATATACGAATAAATGAAAACACGTAATGTAATTGGGTTTTATAATTTATTTAACTTTATTGATTTTATATACGAAATTTACAATACATAATTTTTTCTTACCCAAGAATTGTGTTGATTTGAGAACCCCAACCATTTCACCAAAACCTTGACGCCGTTCGTTCTCAAAACCTTTTCCACCAGATAGACATTAGGATATCTCGTGCGTAAAATCTGCTCCTTATAAAATCCACCTTGTATTGGATGGCCTTCATAGTCTTCAACAAGTATGTTATAGGGTTAATTAGTTGTATATCGCGTATTTTGAATATTTCTGTAGTGCAGTTTGGAGTGTACCCCTTTTCAAATATATTTTTATATTTACTGATACGGACGTGGTCACCAACATGAAAGTTAGAGGGTTTGGACATTTTTAGATGACTTTACACAGCTTTCAGCAGGGTTGCCTCATTTGAAGAATTGACTTTAATGGGGGGCCATTTTGATTGTTCGATGAGTTATATTATTATATCTTTTAATTAAAATTTTATAAATATCAAGCCAATGATATGTACCATTATGACTAAATTCTTTCCACATCATTCCTTTTAGCGTTCTATTAAAGCGCTCGACAATAGACGCTTTCATAACACTATAGGTAGATGTTCACGGCGACCTCACAAAAACGCTCTCACCCACAGGTTTCAGGGATCTTGTGGCAACGGCTGTCAGGGCCAAATATCACTTGCCTCACAGGAGCAGACTCCAATCCACAGCTCTCAACAGCAACGGGAACCCCACACAACAAAGCACTACACACAGCAAAGCACCACACTTGATCTTACATTATTTAGTCAAAACACAGCTTTTATTTGATTTTTATTTAATTCTTTTTATTTTATTTATTTAGATTCTACCACTTTAATGTTTGGAGTACGAAAAAGAAAAAAAGAATGATTTCAGTTGTTCTTTTTGACATTACTCTCTCAACCAGTAATGTATTCAGCTCAACCAACGTAGGTGTGAGAGAGGCAAGAATAACAGCTGTCAAAGTGTTCACGTTCAAGCATATCGGGGATGAGCAGGAACATCAGTGATGGGCAAATGAGGCAGTGATGGGAAACGGTACCAACTGGCTCATAACCGTTTTGCGCGTGAACATTCCGCCGCCTTTGCAGGGACAATGCAAAATAGCCCAAATAACATTTTTTTTTTTAATCAGAAAGGAATTGTACACAGATCCAAATTCAATGATTATTATTCTGCAAACTAGTATGTACATAAATTTGAAATTAAAATATTAACTTCATTCATTAACATAAATATAAATTAAAAAATACTTCATGAGTACTTATTAATACATTGTAGTGTAGAGCCAAATTGTTAGTTGTCCTCGGTGGTTTCCTTTTCTATTTCGCCGAAGAATGACCAGCCGAACACGGTGTCTTGGGCGAAAGGAAGTTCCCCTTCAGATTGAGGTAAACCATTGTAAATTTTACCAGGGATGTCCGAACCGAGGATTATGGAACATGGATATGGTAAATAGAATCCATGATCGGCTAGTACCTTGCCTTTACTCCATTCCTTGATTTTTTCAGGTTTAAGTTTGCTGCTAGGGGCCAAAATATTATTTCCCAGTCGACGATTCAGATGGACTTCCACTGACTTCTGCTCATCACGCGAGCAGGTGAGCCAAACCGTGAGTTTCTGGTGGCACTTGTCCCATGGGATCGGGAAGGTGTCGGTGGGCATATAATAGCTTACTTCATTCCTTGGCTCCAAGAGCATGCGAACGTGTGCCCGTTGTTGGGGTACCACGCTGCTCCACATAACTGCCCATGCTGTCATTGGCACCCATGCCGTGTTGTCGAAGTTGCAGCAAGGTGTGATGCGGCTCCCAGCATCGACCACATAGATCACGAGATGGACGCTTGGGGAGCTGGTGGGATCGTCCGAGGCAGTTCTCGCAGGCTCTGTGCTCGTTCACGATATCTCGTTTTTCGAGAGGTGATATCGTGAGAAATCTGCGACAATTTTTTAAGCCGTGCCGCGAGGTGCACAATGGGCACAGAAATTCTTCGTTGTAACTCATGGTTCTGGGGAAAAGATACAAAGGATTAAAACCGGGATAAGAAAATCTACTACTACATTTGGCTTTAACGTCTCTTCTGTTTCATGTTTATCTGCTTATCATTCTTGCGCTCGCGGGAGCAAAACGAGCTTGTGAACCGGTCGAGTGATGATTCCGGTC
Source organism: Eudasyphora cyanicolor (assembly GCA_963930755.1). Taxonomy (NCBI): domain Eukaryota; kingdom Metazoa; phylum Arthropoda; class Insecta; order Diptera; family Muscidae; genus Eudasyphora; species Eudasyphora cyanicolor. Next base: position 103,518,928 of record OZ005737.1, read on the forward strand.
CGGGTTCTCACATCAACAACTCTGACGAGATTATCACGTCCAAAATACAATTTAACAATGCGCCCTAGACGCCAGTCAGTGGGACAAATTGATTCCTGGCGTATCACTACCAAATCGTTAATGGACAAATTTTGTTGAGGTAACTTCCATTTAAAACGTTTATGGAGTTCGGACAAATATTCTGCCTTCCACCGACGACCAAATTCTTGCTGAATTAGCTTTATTTTTCTCCAGCGGTTGAGCAGGGAGGTTCGTGACGGGATTTCTTCTGACTCAGCAGGAACGAGGAGAGAAGATCCAACTAGAAAATGACCTGGTGTTAGGGCAGAGAAATCATCAGGACTATTAGACAGGGGAGCAAGGGGTCTCGAGTTGAGACAACATTCTATGGAGGCAAGTATCGTCGCAAACTCTTCAAAGGTATGACGTAGTTGACCTGCAATTTTCTTAAGATGGGTTTTACAACTTTTCACGCCGGCTTCCCATAAGCCACCCATATGGGGAGCTCCGGCTGGTATGAAGTGCCATTCTAATCGTTGGAATCCATATTTGGAGACAATCTCATCCTTGATTTCAGAGACAATTTTAGTTAGATGGGTCTTTAACTCCCGAGCAGCACCAACGAAGTTCCGTCCATTGTCGGAGTATATTTTATGCGGACATCCGCGCCGTGAGACGAAACGAGACAAGGCTGATGAAATACCTATGGAGTAGTGTTCAAATGTCTTCTTTAGCGAAGGATGAGTACGGTGAAAGAAGCGATAAATATATGAGACAACATGCAATGCCCTTGAGAGGGAGGAAAAACGATCTAGTATATCTTCTGTTTCCGCTGCTCTAGCAATGTGGACTTTCGCCGATCTAATTTCTAGTTCAGTGTCTGGAACTTGAGGACTATTGGGCCAAAAGTGTTTCTCCTTTTCAAGCCAAGGTGGTCCGTGCCACCATAAATCACAACCCTTTAGTTCTAAAGGGGTCGCCCCCCGGTTTGCTTGGTCTGCCGGGTTTTCTGCAGTCCCCACATGCCCCCAATTACTAGCAATCTTCTCTTGAATAATTGACACTGTATTCGAAACATATGTTGCCCAATTATGTGATGGTTTTTTGATCCAAGCCAATACTATGATCGAGCCAGTCCAAGGAAATAATCCATCATGTGATATGTTCAATTGGGGCAATACCGAATCTGCTAACTCCGCTAATAAAACGCCGCAAAGTTCTAACCTTGGAACCGAAATTTTCTTTATAGGGGCAACTTTTGACTTTGCAACTAGCAATTTTGTATAGACATTTCCCTCAGTCTCTACTCTTATATACAACACTGCAGCATATGCGAGTTCTGAAGAGTCACAGAACCCATGAATTTCAATCTTCCAAGATGGAGAATATTGTAACCAACGGGGTATTTTTAATTCATCTATTTCTCCATAATTTGCAATAAAAGCTCTCCATTTCACCAGAGTCAAGGGTTTAATGGGATCATCCCATTATATATTGTCGAGCCACAGCAATTGCATGAGAATTTTCGCTGTTATTATTACAGGCGATAGCCACCCTAAGGGATCAAATAACCTTGCTATCACTGAAAGGACCTCTCTTTTGGTGAATGATTCTTTATGAGCCAATTTTTGTGTGACAAAATAAAACGAATCAGTTGCCCCATTCCATCTAATTCCTAATGTCTTGACTGAACTTTTTTATCGAAATTAAGGATTTGCTTATTTAACAAATGATCTCGAGGCAAGTCTTTCAAAATTTCCTTATTATTCGAAGTCCATTTTCTTAGCTGGAAACCAGCGAACTCTAATATTTTTATAAGCTGGTTACGTGCTTCTAATGCCTCTGATATAGAATGTGAGCCAACCAAAGAATCGTCTACATACATATTTTCCTTTAATATCGTTGAGCCAATTGGATAACGCTCTTTTTCATCTTCTGCTAATTGCAGCAGCGTTCTGAGGGCTAAAAACGGAGCACAATTTACACCAAATGTAACTGTTTTTAGTTGGTAATCTTGTCTCTCTTCATCAGGAGAAGATCGAAACAAAATACGCTGAAAAGAGGCATGTTGTGGGTTGACAAGTATCTGTCGATACATTTTCGTTATATCCGCATTAAACACGAATTTGTAAAAGCGCCAATTATGTCCTTTTGAAGAACTGGGCCGATAAAAAACGCGTCGTTTAAACTTTTCCCATTTGCAGATGGGCATGAGGCATTAAAAACCACTTGTACAATTTCGGGGCTTCTTCTGTAAGTGGACTGTATTTTACTTTTAATAAAACTCTCAAAATTGCAAGGATTTTGGCCGTTTTATAAATGCATGGAAAACAGAGAAATAAAAAGACAAAGAGTTGCAGTTTCAGTGAGATTCAGTTCAGTTTATTTGAGAGTTCAGGTCTTACCGCTTTCGTTGCTGCTGCACAAGTGAAAATTGTGCGGCAGAACGAAAAGCGACAGAGAGGCAGTTTAGGGTTTTAGGGAAATTCAGCATCACAGTAACTGGAATCAGGAATTAAGATGGAAACTCTTTATCCAATGAGTGAAAGCTTTTCAGAAGAAGCAATCATTGGATAAAGAGTTGCCATAGGTACAGACTAGCTTACAACTAAATGGGAATTAAAGAATGATGGTCACAACGACCGTTAATTATAAATCATTATAATTCAAGAATCATTGTATATTTAGAAATTCAGTTAGGTAAATATTCAGTATATCTTAAAATTAAATAAAATTGTTGAACACGGTTCAACATGCCGCCGCCCTTGCAGTATTGCAACCTCAATAGTGGCATGCGCCGGAGATCGTCCAGCCAAATAAGGTGCTTTGGGCGATAGGCATAGTTGAGGAAGTTTGTATCAGCCCGGCTCGCAGAGTTCGGCAGATCTGGTCGTTGCCGATCATGATCTCGACATTGGTCGGCTGGAAAAAGTGTGGATCAGCAAGATCTTCTAGATGGTTGTAAATCGCTTCCAGTTTTTTCTCAGTGGTGACAGCAGGCAACGTGGCATTTATCTGAGTCCTCACCACCCCGGTAATTTGAATTTTGGCCGCTAAATCATGGAACGACTGGAGGTTGATCGTGCAGTACTCCTTGCCGTCCTTTTTTGTCGTCCGTAATTCCAACCTTTCAGCCAGACTTCTCACGATGATCGTGTGGGCCGCCCCCGAATTGAATAGCAAGCGCGTTTTCTCTGGCCCCGAAAGGTGAGAACTCGCACTGGAGCAGTGGGCATAAAAATGTGCATTCTTGGGCGGATGCTCAAGCGTTCGCTCACCGCTGACGCCTTGCTGGTGGATGCCGCCGTGGAGTTGGACGCAGCAGATCCTCGTCGACGTGAGTGATGTCGTGTGGTATCGTTTCTGCTTGGCGCGAATCGGTCGAACCGTTTTCGCTCTGCTGCTGCGGACGTTGTTGGGGGAGAATGGTGACGGTGGTGGTGTGGGCAACAGATCGTACTTGGCTCTGGCGAAGGTTCCTTCTTAACCGTGGGTGGCTTCATGGGAGCCTTCCGCTTCTGGCCATCAACATGGAGGTATGTGTGATGGTTGTTGTTGCAAACCATACAAGTCTTCCGGGACGGACACCAATTTCGACTGTGGGACGCACACAAACAATTGAAGCAGTACCCCTTTTCTTTTGCTACGTCACGGCGTTCTTGGACCGACATATTTTTAAATTTGGTGCAGTTGCTCAAGAAATGTCTTTCATGGCACACACGGCACTTGGGGAGGCTAGGAGAGTTGCTAGAGAGTAAGTTTAATTAAATATGTGAACGGTAGGTATTATACATGAAAAATCGATTATGCACTCGGAAGAATACAAAGTTTAACGAGAGGCCTAGTTATCGTACCGTTCTGAGTTCTGATTTCAGCAACACGAACTCGAGAATCAGTACCAGAGAAGACTTTAATCACCCGTCCTAGTCGCCATTCAGTTGGTGGCAAATTGTCCTCCTGTACAATGACAAAATCGTCTTCCTTCAGATTTTGTTGCGCAGATTTCCACTTATATCTTCGCTGCAGGTTACAGATATACTCCGATTTCCATCGTTTAGCGAAATGGATCTGGATTAACTTCAGGCGTTGCCATCTATTAATCAGCGAAAGATTCTCCGAGAATTCTTCAGGTATGGCGACTAATGCACCTCCCTTCAACAGGTGCCCTGGGGTTAATGGGTTCAATTCCGTGGGATCTTCGCTCATGGGAGAAAGAGGTCGAGAGTTAAGAACACTTTCGATCCGGACCAGTAAGGTTGAAAACTCTTCGAATGTAAATTTTATGTTACCTGCGACTTTTCTCAGATGAGTTTTCATACTTTTCACGCCAGCTTCCCATATGCCACCCATGTGTGGAGGATGTTCCCCCGCATGCAAAGTGTCAAGAGAACCCATGCAGACTGTACTTTTCGACAAGAGATTTTTCAGCTAATTTCAAGAAGTTTCTGTATTCAGTTGTAAGTGTGCGATTGGCTCCGACAAAGTTTGTCCCATTGTCTGAGAAAACTTTGTTCGGAAAACCTCGTCGACCTACGAATCTATCGAATGTAGCCAGAATCGCTTCAGTTGATACTTCAGAGCAAACTTCTAAATGAATAGCCCGTGTAGACAGACAGACGAATACAGCAGTATATCCTTTCAGCTTCTTCTGTAAGTGGACTGTATTTTACTTTTAATAAAACTCCCAAAATTGCAAGGATTTTGGCCGTTTTATAAATGCATGGAAAACAGAGAAATAAAAAGACAAAGAGTTGCAGTTTCAGTGAGATTCAGTTCAGTTTATTTGAGAGTTCAGGTCTTACCGCTTTCGTTGCTGCTGCACAAGTGAAAATTGTGCGGCAGAACGAAAAGCGACAGAGAGGCAGTTTAGGGTTTTAGGGAAATTCAGCATCACAGTAACTGGAATCAGGAATTAAGATGGAAACTCTTTATCCAATGAGTGAAAGCTTTTCAGAAGAAGCAATCATTGGATAAAGAGTTGCCATAGGTACAGACTAGCTTACAACTAAATGGGAATTAAAGAATGATGGTCACAACGACCGTTAATTATAAATCATTATAATTCAAGAATCATTGTATATTTAGAAATTCAGTTAGGTAAATATTCAGTATATCTTAAAATTAAATAAAATTGTTGAACACGGTTCAACATGCCGCCGCCCTTGCAGTATTGCAACCTCAATAGTGGCATGCGCCGGAGATCGTCCAGCCAAATAAGGTGCTTTGGGCGATAGGCATAGTTGAGGAAGTTTGTATCAGCCCGGCTCGCAGAGTTCGGCAGATCTGGTCGTTGCCGAACATGATCTCGACATTGGTCGGCTGGAAAAAGTGTGGATCAGCAAGATCTTCTAGATGGTTGTAAATCGCTTCCAGTTTTTTCTCAGTGGTGACAGCAGGCAACGTGGCATTTAGCTGAGTCCTCACCACCCCGGTAATTTGAATTTTGGCCGCTAAATCATGGAACGACTGGAGGTGCTTTGGGCGATAGGCATAGTTGAGGAAGTTTGTATCAGCCCGGCTCGCAGAGTTCGGCAGATCTGGTCGTTGCCGAACATGATCTCGACATTGGTCGGCTGGAAAAAGTGTGGATCAGCAAGATCTTCTAGATGGTTGTAAATCGCTTCCAGTTTTTTCTCAGTGGTGACAGCAGGCAACGTGGCATTTAGCTGAGTCCTCACCACCCCGGTAATTTGAATTTTGGCCGCTAAATCATGGAACGACTGGAGGACTGGATCGTGCAGTACTCCTTGCCGTCCTTTTTTGTCGTCCGTAATTCCAACCTTTCAACCAGACTTCTCACGATGATCGTGTGGGCCGCCCCCGAATTGAATAGCAAGCGCGTTTTCTCTGGCCCCGAAGAGGGGAGAACTCGCACTGGAGCAGTGGGCATAAAAATGTGCATTCTTGGGCGGATGCTCAAGCTTTCGCTCACCGCTGACGCCTTGCTGGTGGATGCCGCCGTGGAGTTGGACGCAGCAGATCCTCGTCGACGTGAGTGATGTCGTGTGGTATCGTTTCTGCTTGGCGCGAATCGGTCGAACCGTTTTCGCTCTGCTGCTGCGGACGTTGTTGGGGGAGAATGGTGACGGTGGTGGTGTGGGCAACAGATCGTACTTGGCTCTGGCGAAGGTTCCTTCTTAACCGTGGGTGGCTTCATGGGAGCCTTCCGCTTCTGGCCATCAACATGGAGGTATGTGTGATGGTTGTTGTTGCAAACCATACAAGTCTTCCGGGACGGACACCAATTTCGACTGTGGGACGCACACAAACAATTGAAGCAGTACCCCTTTTCTTTTGCTACGTCACGGCGTTCTTGGACCGACATATTTTTAAATTTGGTGCAGTTGCTCAAGAAATGTCTTTCATGGCACACACGGCACTTGGGGATGCTAGGAGAGTTGCTAGAGAGTAAGTTTAATTAAATATGTGAACGGTAGGTATTATACATGAAAAATCGATTATGCACTCGGAAGAATACAAAGTTTAACGAGAGGCCTAGTTATCGTACCGTTCTGAGTTCTGATTTCAGCAACACGAACTCGAGAACCAGTACCAGAGAAGACTTTAATCACCCGTCCTAGCCGCCATTCAGTTGGTGGCAAATTGTCCTCCTGTAGAATGACAAAATCGTCTTCCTTCAGATTTTGTTGCGCAGATTTCCACTTATATCTTCGCTGCAGGTTACAGATATACTCCGATTTCCATCGTTTAGCGAAATGGATCTGGATTAACTTCAGGCGTTGCCATCTATTAATCAGCGAAAGATTCTCCGAGAATTCTTCAGGTATGGCGACTAATGCAGCTCCCTTCAACAGGTGCCCTGGGGTTAATGGGTTCAATTCCGTGGGATCTTCGCTCATGGGAGAAAGAGGTCGAGAGTTAAGAACACTTTCGATCCGGACCAGTAAGGTTGAAAACTCTTCGAATGTAAATTTTATGTTACCTGCGACTTTTCTCAGATGAGTTTTCATACTTTTCACGCCAGCTTCCCATATGCCACCCATGTGTGGAGGATGTTCCCCCGCATGCAAAGTGTCAAGAGAACCCATGCAGACTGTACTTTTCGACAAGAGATTTTTCAGCTAATTTCAAGAAGTTTCTGTATTCAGTTGTAAGTGTGCGATTGGCTCCGACAAAGTTTGTCCCATTGTCTGAGAAAACTTTGTTCGGAAAACCTCGTCGACCTACGAATCTATCGAATGTAGCCAGAATCGCTTCAGTTGATACTTCAGAGCAAACTTCTAAATGAATAGCCCGTGTAGACAGACAGACGAATACAGCAGTATATCCTTTCAGCTTCTTCTGTAAGTGGACTGTATTTTACTTTTAATAAAACTCCCAAAATTGCAAGGATTTTGGCCGTTTTATAAATGCATGGAAAACAGAGACATAAAAAGACAAAGAGTTGCAGTTTCAGTGAGATTCAGTTCAGTTTATTTGAGAGTTCAGGTCTTACCGCTTTCGTTGCTGCTGCACAAGTGAAAATTGTGCGGCAGAACGAAAAGCGACAGAGAGGCAGTTTACGGTTTTAGGGAAATTCAGCATCACAGTAACTGGAATCAGGAATTAAGATGGAAACTCTTTATCCAATGAGTGAAAGCTTTTCAGAAGAAGCAATCATTGGATAAAGAGTTGCCATAGGTACAGACTAGCTTACAACTAAATGGGAATTAAAGAATGATGGTCACAACGACCGTTAATTATAAATCATTATAATTCAAGAATCATTGTATATTTAGAAATTCAGTTAGGTAAATATTCAGTATATCTTAAAATTAAATAAAATTGTTGAACACGGTTCAACATGCCGCCGCCCTTGCAGTATTGCAACCTCAATAGTGGCATGCGCCGGAGATCGTCCAGCCAAATAAGGTGCTTTGGGCGATAGGCATAGTTGAGGAAGTTTGTATCAGCCCGGCTCGCAGAGTTCGGCAGATCTGGTCGTTGCCGAACATGATCTCGACATTGGTCGGCTGGAAAAAGTGTGGATCAGCAAGATCTTCTAGATGGTTGTAAATCGCTTCCAGTTTTTTCTCAGTGGTGACAGCAGGCAACGTGGCATTTAGCTGAGTCCTCACCACCCCGGTAATTTGAATTTTGGCCGCTAAATCATGGAACGACTGGAGGTGCTTTGGGCGATAGGCATAGTTGAGGAAGTTTGTATCAGCCCGGCTCGCAGAGTTCGGCAGATCTGGTCGTTGCCGAACATGATCTCGACATTGGTCGGCTGGAAAAAGTGTGGATCAGCAAGATCTTCTAGATGGTTGTAAATCGCTTCCAGTTTTTTCTCAGTGGTGACAGCAGGCAACGTGGCATTTAGCTGAGTCCTCACCACCCCGGTAATTTGAATTTTGGCCGCTAAATCATGGAACGACTGGAGGACTGGATCGTGCAGTACTCCTTGCCGTCCTTTTTTGTCGTCCGTAATTCCAACCTTTCAACCAGACTTCTCACGATGATCGTGTGGGCCGCCCCCGAATTGAATAGCAAGCGCGTTTTCTCTGGCCCCGAAGAGGTGAGAACTCGCACTGGAGCAGTGGGCATAAAAATGTGCATTCTTGGGCGGATGCTCAAGCTTTCGCTCACCGCTGACGCCTTGCTGGTGGATGCCGCCGTGGAGTTGGACGCAGCAGATCCTCGTCGACGTGAGTGATGTCGTGTGGTATCGTTTCTGCTTGGCGCGAATCGGTCGAACCGTTTTCGCTCTGCTGCTGCGGACGTTGTTGGGGGAGAATGGTGACGGTGGTGGTGTGGGCAACAGATCGTACTTGGCTCTGGCGAAGGTTCCTTCTTAACCGTGGGTGGCTTCATGGGAGCCTTCCGCTTCTGGCCATCAACATGGAGGTATGTGTGATGGTTGTTGTTGCAAACCATACAAGTCTTCCGGGACGGACACCAATTTCGACTGTGGGACGCACACAAACAATTGAAGCAGTACCCCTTTTCTTTTGCTACGTCACGGCGTTCTTGGACCGACATATTTTTAAATTTGGTGCAGTTGCTCAAGAAATGTCTTTCATGGCACACACGGCACTTGGGGATGCTAGGAGAGTTGCTAGAGAGTAAGTTTAATTAAATATGTGAACGGTAGGTATTATACATGAAAAATCGATTATGCACTCGGAAGAATACAAAGTTTAACGAGAGGCCTAGTTATCGTACCGTTCTGAGTTCTGATTTCAGCAACACGAACTCGAGAACCAGTACCAGAGAAGACTTTAATCACCCGTCCTAGTCGCCATTCAGTTGGTGGCAAATTGTCCTCCTGTACAATGACAAAATCGTCTTCCTTCAGATTTTGTTGCGCAGATTTCCACTTATATCTTCGCTGCAGGTTACAGATATACTCCGATTTCCATCGTTTAGCGAAATGGATCTGGATTAACTTCAGGCGTTGCCATCTATTAATCAGCGAAAGATTCTCCGAGAATTCTTCAGGTATGGCGACTAATGCAGCTCCCTTCAACAGGTGCCCTGGGGTTAATGGGTTCAATTCCGTGGGATCTTCGCTCATGGGAGAAAGAGGTCGAGAGTTAAGAACACTTTCGATCCGGACCAGTAAGGTTGAAAACTCTTCGAATGTAAATTTTATGTTACCTGCGACTTTTCTCAGATGAGTTTTCATACTTTTCACGCCAGCTTCCCATATGCCACCCATGTGTGGAGGATGTTCCCCCACATGCAAAGTGTCAAGAGAACCCATGCAGACTGTACTTTTCGACAAGAGATTTTTCAGCTAATTTCAAGAAGTTTCTGTATTCAGTTGTAAGTGTGCGATTGGCTCCGACAAAGTTTGTCCCATTGTCTGAGAAAACTTTGTTCGGAAAACCTCGTCGACCTACGAATCTATCGAATGTAGCCAGAATCGCTTCAGTTGATACTTCAGAGCAAACTTCTAAATGAATAGCCCGTGTAGACAGACAGACGAATACAGCAGTATATCCTTTCAGAAGCTTAGCATTACGCAATCGAGAAGATTTTATGTCAAAGGGCCCAGCGAAGTCAACTCCTGTGTTGGTGAACGGTAACGAAAAGGTACATCTTTCAATGGGGAGAGCTGCCATTATTTGATCTCGGACTCGGTGCTTGTAAATTGCACAGGTTTTGCAATTTCTAATACAGTGGCGTATAGCATTCTTTAAACGGATGACATACAATTCTTGTCGAATTGCACGAAGCATACTTTGATGCTCAGCGTGTAACAGAATTTTATGGGTATATTCGATTAGCAGTTTACAGAATCGTGAATTTTCAGGCAGGATTATGGGATGTCGTTCATTGTAGCTCATATCCGAGTTAGCAAGACGGCCATTTACTCGAAGTAATTTATTTTCATCGAGAAATGGATTCAGGGTTAAAAGCCTGCTTTTCGAACTGATTGTCTGGTTTGCTTCGAGAGCCTGGTATTCAACGGGGTAATGGGAGGATTGAGCGATTTTCAGCAGACGTTGTTTAACACATAAGATTTCTTGAGCATTTATCAGGTTCGTTTGCATGTCACCGCATGGGCGCTTCTGGCTTTTCCTAACGAAATGAAACATGTAACATAAAACTCGTAACGCACGATCAAATGACGAGAATCGCTCTAGCACATCTTCCAATTGAAGCTGGATTTGAAAAGTAGTGACTTTCTTCTCCAGCAAAAGATCTTTGTATGTTGTCTGCTTGGGCCAAAATTCAGCAGACTTGATGAGCCATTTCGGTCCATGCCACCAAAGTTGACTCACGCTAAGTTCTGATGCTGTACACCCTCGTGTTCCAATATCCGCTGGGTTTTCCGCAGTTGACATTCCCCACATTGTCAAGTACTTCAGAGACTTTGTTGGCAACGAAAGTTTTCCAGTGAAAAGGAGGTTTGCTGAGCCATTATAAAGTGATTGTGGAGTCTGACCACAAGTAGATTTCCGGAACAACCAAACTCAGATTTTGACAAACAGATTTTAATAAGCGAGATAGTAAAGCAGCTCCACACAGCTCCAATCTGGGTAGACTTACAGTTTTTAGCGGGGCCACTTTACTTTTGGATGCCAGCAGATAGGAAGAGACTACATTTTCCGATGAAGTTGACCGAATGTATAAGCAAGCGCAGTATGCCTTCTCAGAGGCGTCGTAAAAACCATGAATTTGAATCTTGGAGATAAAAAATTCCATTTTTGAAAGAATGTGGCTTGATTTCTTCGTCCCAGTCAGTGCCATCTATCCAGAGTTGCTGCATTAGGACCTTCGCCACGACTATAATTGGGGCTAGCCAGCCCGCTGGGTCGAATATCTTCGCAACTATTGACAGAATTTCCCGTTTTGTTAGTGGCGAGGATGGTACAGCAATATTGGACACCTTGTAAAAGAATGTATCATTCATCGCGTTCCAGCGAATCCCTAATGTCTTGGTTTCACTGGCATCTTCCAATTTGAGAAAATCTTTGTCTAGAAGACCTCCGGGGGCATGTTGTGGAGGATTTGAGAGTGATTAGCAGTAAGTTTTTTCAGGGGTAATCCCGCAGAGTTCAGCAAATCAATCAATTCAACCAGATGCGACCTCGCTTCGGCAACTGAATGTCCTCCAGACAGTACATCATCGACATATATTTGCCTTTCCAGAATGCTTGCTGCGGTAGGGTGAGTCGTCTCTCCGTCCTCACTTAGTGGCAATAAGGTTCTTATTGCAAGATATGGTGCACAATTCACCCCAAAGTTCACAGTTTTCAGACAAAAGTCGTCAATTTCGCTGTTGGGAGACATCCGAAAAATAATCCTCTGGTATTGCCTATCTTCTTCATGAATCCAAATTTGGCGGTACATCTTTTGTATGTCTCCGTTAAGGACGTACTTGAAGAAGCGCCATCGCAGAATAACATTCATCAGATCATTTTGCAAGGTTGGTCCAATGTACAGAATATCATTTAAAGAGAAACCACTATTAGTATTCTTTGATGCGTTGAAAACTACGCGAACTTTGGTGGATTTACTCTCTGGTTTGATCACCGCGAGATGGGGCAGGTAAAACGGGAATCTTCAATGAGTTCAGTTTGTGTAGTGGGCTCCATGTGGTCCAGTTCTAAATACTCGTACAGCACGTTCGAGTATTCCGATGCTAATTCGGCGCTGTTCCTTAATGTTTTCTCCATCCTGAGAAATTGACCCAGAGCAGATCTCCTTGACGAACCGAGATAAATGTCCTTAGGCAAATTTTGCTTGAATGGCAACCTCACGATGTATTTCCCATCACAGCGGCGACTAGTTGTATCCTTGTAAAACTCTTCGCACCAGAGATCATCCTCAGATTGACTTTTGTGGGCAGGTATTTCCTCCAATTCCCAAAACTTCCTTACTTCATCGTTCAGCGAATCAGGAGTTGCAACCCAAGACGCGAATGAGTTTACGGATCGAACAGAGGGTGGCCCGCTGATCAGCCAACCGAATTCAGTCTCTTGAGCTAAAAGATTTCCACAGACATTCTTTTGAACTCCAGATTTCAGAATCAGAGGAAGTACATCACTCCCTAGGAGCATGTCGATCTGTGCAGGTTTGAAAAATTTCGGATCTGCTAAATCCAGACGGTCCAGATGTGACCAGTCTGTAATATGTGTATGAGATGCCGGCATCAGGTGGTTAAGGCTTGAGATTACGATTGCGTTCATATTGAGTTTAAAATCAGATTTTCTAGATTTCAGAGTGAGCTGACAGGTTCTTGTGGCGTTTTCCAGAACAGTACCACCAAGACCCGAAATCCTCGTGAAGGATTTTGTCGTTGAAATCGAAAATTGATTTAATATCCTACTCTATACGAATGACTCTTGGGAACCTTGATCAACGAAAACTCTAATGGTGAATGTGATTCCGCGGTGTTCAATGTCAAGCAAGGCAGTCGGCAGGACTTCTCCGGAATCAGAAAAGTAGTTTTGGACGTTTTAGGTTAGGTTTAGGTTAGGGTGGCAGCCGTATTTTTTATACAAGCTCACATAGAGCAGTTTAGGTCCCTAGTGTTACCACGGGCTGAAATGCCCCTCATCGAAACCAACCTGTTTGATATACAAATTTGTCGATATTACGAATATCGGTACTGGAAAGATCTGTTAGGCTGCCTAGAAAAGCCGACCCCAGTATGTCCAGTCGTCGTTTACTCAGAGCGGGACAGTCGCATAGCAAGTGCTCAATGCTCTCCACTTCTTCCTCATCTCCACAGCTTCTGCAGAAGTCATTAGAGTCAATACCCAATCTTTTGGCGTGTTCGCCGATCAAGCAGTGTCCCGTCAGAACTGATACTAACGTAGACAATATTTGCCTCTCTAGTGCGAGGAGATATTTTGATCTTCTCAGGTCATACCTTGGCCAGATTTGTCTAGCTACTCTGCAGGTGCCGATTTCTGTCCATCTTTCGTTGGACTGCCTGATTGGCTCTTGCCTAAGCCAAAGCTTGCACGTGGATAGTGGCGCACCAATATATGCAAATTCTTCGAGAATTTGTAATGTCGTCCCTTTCCTAGCAAGTTCATCGGCTTTGCAGTTCCCCGGGATATCCCTATGCCCAGGCACCCATATGAGGTGTATGTTAAACTGCTCAGCCATCTCGTTAAGAGATCTGCGGCAGTCGAGGGCTGTTTGTGAATTTAGGGATGTTGCCTCCAGAGAATTGATGGCAGCCTGGCTGTCTGAGTAAATGACAACGCCAGTGTTGGTTACTATGTTGCTACTCAGCCACTTAGCTACTTCCCATATTGCCATTATTTCGGCTTGATAGACACTGCAGGTATCTGGTAGTCTGTGAGCTATATCCAATCTAAGCTCTGCACAGTGTACTCGGAAGCCAACCTTTGCATCAAGCTTCGAACCATCCGTGTAAAAGTGGAGATGGTTTCTATTACCTGGGTTTCTTCCAACCCATTCATCTCTGGCGGAAATCATAGTGATGTAATTTCTCTCGAAGGTGTACACCGTTGGTATATAGTCCACTCGGTCGGTTACCATAGCACTACACTTTGATATTCTCATGTGACCGTAGTTTTTGTACCTCCACATTGATAGGCAGTTTAATCTTATTGCCGCTTTGGTTGCAACTTCTCTCGCCACAATATTAATCGGCAGTATATGGAGTAGGACTTGTAGAGACTCGGTCGCTGTAGTCCTTAAGGCTCCGCTTATGCTCAGGCAGGCAGTTCTCTGAACCTTTGTTAGTAGGTTGGTGATGGTTAGTTTGTCAGTTGCCGTCCACCATACCACAACGCCGTATAGCAGTGTAGGACGAACTACTGCTATATATATCCAGTGGACGATTTTAGGAGAGAAGCCCCACCGCGACCCTACAGCCTTTTTGCAGGAATATAAGGCGACGTTAGCCTTCCTTACACGTTCCAATACATTAAGTCTAAATAACAGTTTTCTATCTAGAATTATTCCTAAAAATTTTGCATTTTCAGAAAAGACTAGATCTGTTCCATTTATCCGACGTGGAGGGTGCACATGTGGGACTTTATTCATCCTAGTAAAGAGAACCAATTCTGTCTTGTTGGGGTTAACGCCCAAACCGCTGCTTCTGGCCCATCTAGCCAACTTGTTCAGAGCCACCTGTAGGATGTCTCTGAGGACGTTTACGAATTTGCCACTCACTGCGATTGCCACGTCGCACAGTGGCGCCATTTGAGTTTTTTCGTTGCAAAAATCATATGTTTTGAACCGAATAAGATAATTGAACAGTTTAAACAGCATATGATAGATAACTGTTCAGCCTATGAAATGAGCGTTTGGACAGGGTGCTACGCTTTGTAGGGGCCTACTTATGGGTTATCAAAATTAAAATTTTTAGAAAAATCAATTTTATGGTAACTAAAAAACATTTTTAGTTTTATTTTTTTCTTTAGGGTTTTATGTTTTAAATTATTACCCAACAAATTTAAAAAAAAATACTTCTTTTTTAAATTTATTTTTTCAATTTTCTGTAAAATATTCATCACAATTCGTAGGAGAAGGTATATCTAAAAGACTAATCATTTCTAAACTATAATTAATTTCTAACTCTATTCGTGACTTCACATGCCGCAGGGAAGAAATAAGTGGATCGGAAGATGCTGCCAACATGTTGAAGAGGTCCTCATTTTGCCTTACCCTTGATGCTTTGAATGTGTTCTGCAATCTATATTTTTTATAAAATTTGTTAAGAGACTCCTGTGCTTCTTCAGAAAGCTCTCCAATTGGCAAAGACTGGTACTCAATTATATCTTTGCCATGCGCCAATATTTTATGGACGGTCGGGGTCAACTTCTTCTGTGGATACATTTCTGCTAAAAGAGATGCAGTTTTCGATGCATATTCTCCATATTTTATAGAATTGACGTTTTCTTTGCAGTTTAAAACATTCAAGATCGTTCCCAATCTTTTCACAATTTGATTGTCAATTCCAGTGATTCTAGTTACTGCCTCATCATTTTTAAAAAATCTACTAGAAGTGTTTCCATCGTTTGAGTTACCGTATCCGTGCTTGGGACAGTCTACTTTTAGTCCAACTTGTTTAAAAAAAGCATCCTGTATTTGCTTCTTTCTGATCTTTTCCTTATCCTTTATTGATGTATTTTCATCGAAGTTTTCCTCCTCTTGTGGTAGGGTATACACCAGTTTTAGCAAGAACTCCATACACCTTATCCTTGCGTGTAATGGTGACATTCCATATTCGTAATTCTCCTCGTTTGTAGAATCGTTTAAATTGCCAAAGTTCTTCTGACTCTTTTTGTTCTTCAATGTCCTTCACCGTGGTCCTTATGAGTTCTGCCGATTCCCTTGCAAACTGAAACATTATTGGTCGGCAATAATGCACTGATGACGGACGTGGATTTTTCCAGTGTAGGGAAACATCAGATTTTAGCCGCAAATGAACAACAGATGCCATAAACATATTTCCGTCCGATATTGTAGCGTCATCGGAAGATATCCTTTGGTTATAAACGCTTTGTCCGGATGATCCATCGCAGCCCCATTTGCTGATCAATGTCAGTTTCTCAGGAAGAATTTTCACCTCATTTTCAGGAAGACTCCCCAACAACCGTTTTGCTGTATGGCCCATGAGATCCTGCAGATTGGCTTTCACAGAGACTTCCGTAAACTCCGTATGCAGTGGTCGTGAATTTATTTTGGCTTGCGTAATATGCTTGTATCCTGGTAAATCGTCAGCCCCGTGTCGCATCAAGGATGCCCGTAGTATATCATATTTTTCTTTGGAAAGTTGTAAGTCCATAAACAAGGCCAAGGCTTCTTCGGAACCATACTTTTTAATGTGTGCGTTTGTGGGCGTGGGAATGCTTTCCTTAATCCTTTTTAGTCGCAGTGGGCTTGCATCAGCAAAAGATTTTGTAATCTGCGACCTCACTCTTTCACTATCCTTTGTATATTTAATAGACAGCGCCTCCGATAAATGCTTCGTGGTCAAGTCATTGGTGGCATCGACAAGTTTCCTCTTTCTTGTGAAAATTGAACACTCCTCAATACTAATATAATAAAAATTTTCCCAATAATTCTATCATGAGTGCCAGTTACAGAAGTTTACGCGAGTTGTTTTTATTGTTTTACAAAATGAATACACAGTTGGTCTGGCCTGACCCATGTGTAACGAATGTGACTATAGAAACATGTGTATGACGAAGGGTTAATGATTTGATTTTTGCCAATCAAAAACCACGTCTTTTTTACCTTTTTCACCTCTAGAAGCCAAAGGGGCGCCTAGAGGCAAATAAAACCTTTGGGATTATGTAAAGGAATAATCAAAGAACATATTTTGAAAATATGGCAAATATAGAAAAATATAGATTTTTTTTATTTTCCGTCAAAGTTGAAAAATAGTGAAAAAACGGATAGTTTTTAAATAGTGTTTTACCAGGAGAAACACAAAGCAAACAGTTAATTTTTTTTATCATTATACATTTAATAAATACATCAATAAATACAAACAAAAAATAAGGCGATCCGTTACCTATTTTTCGTGATATTACACCTGAAATCGCAACAAATTGACTAAAAATTGTGTGTTTTTTTGAAAACCGAAAGTCGGACTTTGAACGGTTATATCTTCTAAACTAAAAATGTGATATTATTAAGAGTAGTATATTTGAAATCGTTGAAAAGTTTCCTATAACATGGGTTTATTCAAAACTTCGTCGGCGCACATGAAAATTTTGATTTTTGCAACCTCGTTTGCTCTACGGGCGCCACTGTGCGTCGTCCGCATATGCCACGACTTTGCAGCCACAACGTTCTAGATCAAGCAGGATTTCATTCACCGCTAGGTTCCAAATTAGTGGAGACAGTACTCCTCCTTGTGGGGTCCCTCTGTTTACAAACCTTGTTAGAGTTGTGGACCCAAGACATGCTGTTATGCGTCTTCTGTTGAGCAGACTTTGAATTAGTCTAATCAAACTAGAGTTGACATTAAGATGTGACAGTGCCGCAATTACTGCATCTGAGTGAATGTTGTTAAAAGCCCCTTCTATGTCAAGAAATGCCACCATGGTGAATTCCTTGAAATGAAGGGACGATTCGATAGTGCTCACAAGTTCGTGCAGGGCTGATTCTGTAGACTTCCCCTTATTGTAAGCATGTTGGTTCACTGACAGGAGTTTTGTATCCAAGTTTTCCCTAATGAAATAATCTAAAAGTCTTTCCAGACCTTTCAGCAGGAAGGAGGATAGGCTAATTGGTCTGAAGTCTTTTGGCCTAGTGTGTGATATCTTCCCCGCTTTTGGTATGAATACCACTTTGGTATCCCTCCATCGATTCGTGATGTATGAAAGCCTGATACAGCCTACATAAATTTTCTCCAGCCAGGGGACAATGTATTAAGTTTTGGACGTTAGGTCTAGTAGCATTAGCGGTAGCTGACGTAGTCGGCTGTTCATCATATTGGGTATCAATATGGAATGATGCTGTATGTGATTGCAATTCCCGCCGATTCTGTGAGGAGCCTGGGCCACTTGACCCCGAAGTTACATCCTGACGTCCAGCGTGACCAGATTCAGGATGTAAAATCGTATGATGAGACTGTTGACATTTTTGGCATAATCTCTCACTTTGACAATTTTGTGTACCGTGTCCGTAAGACAAACAGTTTTCACAAACTTTGTTAGCGGAGATGAATTTTCGTTGTTCAGTGAGCGACCATGTTCTGAATTTGTGGCAATTCCGCAACGCATGGTTCTGCCGGCAGACCTTGCAAGGTCGAAAATTTGCTTCGGATTTAGCATGATAATTTTGTGACTTCTGTGGGGGAGTCGAGGTGGATGGCTTTCTCATATCGGATATGGATTCCAACATGTTCAGCCTTTTCGATATAAAATCGTCCAGTTGATCCCAGGTTGGCAACTGTTTGGGGTCATCCAATGAATTTTCCCAGGCAGTCAATGTCTCTTCTGGTAACTTTGAAGAAACCCAATATACCAGGAACGGATCCCAGGCGATAACAGCTATGTTATACGTCCTCAGAACAGACAGACAGTTGTTGATGGTATATTGTAAGTTTCTCAAAGATTTCCCTCTTTCAGAAGATACACTATCAATTTCGAAAATTTTTCTCAACTGATGGTTTATGAGAATCCGTCTATTTTCGTATCTCTGGCGAAGAGATTCCCAGGCAAGTTCAAAATTGTCATCAGTCAAGGCAAATTGTTTAACAATTTGGCTTGCTTCCCCTCGCGTTTTCGCCCTCAGGTGGAACAGTTTCTGGGCCGATGACAATTTGGGATGTTTGGCATAAATGGCAGAGAACATGTCTCGAAAACTTGGCCATTTATCATAACCACCACTGAATAGCTCGGTATCGCAAGGCGGAACCTTCAACGAAAACCCTTCAGCACTAATTCTGGGCTCAGATATTTCCTTTGTGCTGGACTTCTCAGATTTCCCTTTCTCGATTTGCACCAAGTCAAGAATTGCGGCCTTGCAGTTCTTGTAAGACCTGCAGGATTCCGAAAATATGGAGTGAATTGACTTGCGTGAGTCCTCAGTAGTCGCAACGTCATCTGAAGTCATCTCAGATTCGTAGATATTGACCAGCTGGCGCCAACGCCTTTCCAAATCGTCGAGCTCAACCTGCAAGCTCGACGCAGTATGATCTTCTCATTGAAGGTTGAGCAGAAAAGATCAACCTGATTTGAGAAAAACATAAACCTTTTTGAGGACGTTTTCGCTTTTATGGGTACGCGAGACAAGAAGCAGCAATAAATAAAAAGTACTGTGAGAAGATTTCTCCGATATTCCCACCAAAGAGAAACAAAATAAATTAACTAAGAATGCCAAATATTCGCAGAGGATTATTTGCGTACCAAATAAATCAAGATTTCGTAAAAATGTGAAGCAGATTTTTACGAGAGGGAATTGTAATAGCCTTTTGGGATTACCCTCTAATCCAGTATTGTAACAGCTCAGTTACAATATTGTGAGATAACTCAAAAAGGAAAGAAATCGCAACGTCAAAGTAACTTTCAAAGCTTTTTAAATTTTTTTAATTCGAAACAATAATTTAACATTGCAATACTCCTAATGGGGAACCCTACCGTTCCAGTAAAGGTTCAACATAAGGAAAAAACAAACAAACCCCTGAGTATGTTGTCGATATGAAAATTCAGCTCGAGTAGAATACACACTTCTTGAACGCACAATAATTAGAAATTTTCTTTCATTCAAAATCGCCAGTTAAAAGTTCCAATGTCTCCGGAGGCTTGGAAAACACAATCGAACCGAATCGATCACGTGTAGTAGGTTTCTTGTCTCTTTAATCTAAACTTTTACTTTTTCTAATCTCTCCACTAAAAGGCAGTAGGGCAACCCTATGCTCCATCGAGAGAGGTAAAGAAATATTTATGTATATATATACAAGACAGTCAGTCGACAACCGTATTACCCGAAAAAGAGAAAAAAAACCGTTCTGTGCACACTTCACACTACAGACAAACTCTTAGTTGGATGTACAAATGCAGTACTACAATCCAAATAACGATCTTTTTTTGTTTTTTCCGAGAGTTCTACGATTTACTATCATTATTACCTCGCGGAGAGAAATCACTGTGTTCTATTAATTGAACTAATGCTGAATTCATTCAAATTTCCCAGTAAAAAGCAGTTATTTTCATTAGACACGTTTCATTTATTAATCCGTAAGATGCAAGAGATAATACTCCCTACCCATATGTCTGCAGGCTAGTTTGCTCAGATACAATGTATCTACACACATGAAAGTAATGTTCAATCCAAAATTGTGTATATTGTATATTATTAACAATTTTCATAAATATCGGAGTATCATGAAAACAAATCTTTTGTTGAATGTAATCACAGTAAAATGTATGCCATCTGAGGGTTTTGTTATATGACTTCCTCTATTTTGTAACCCTGCACTTTGGCGGGGGACAAATTGACAAGTAAAAGGTTTGCAACGAAGCAAACAAATCAAAAAACTTCCAGGGTGCAAGGCAGAGACAATTTTGTTTATTAGCTGTGCATATGATACGATGTTAATTACAATGTTTCTACAGAAGCGGAAGCAACTTGTCTTCAATAACATCAGCTTCCTTAGAAACCCGAACCGTTGAAACAAATTCAATTATTCTAACTATAGTACAATGCTACAGTCCGCAGGTACAGAGTTGCTGCTACTGATATCGAAACTGCAATTAGCAATTCAGAACTACAAATATCGGTTAAAACTGCTGCTTTTTTTTGTGTTTGCATAGGTGGCCACCATTTTCAGAACAGAAATTATTTTTATTGTATTATTATTCAATATGGAATTTTGGGAATAAATTAATTTTTTGAAAATCAGGTTCCAGGTCGCGTACTTTACTATATTGCCAGGACTCGATATTTGCAGATCCACCTACTCATATAACATATGTTTTAAAATCTTTGGGATGGTGTTGCTAATATGGTCGAATTTCGGTTGCAAGTCTCTTCACCTAAGACTATGTCTTACTGTTAAATAATATTTTCTAAAGATTTCAAACCATCAGTTATTCCACAATTTATGGTTGTTTAGATTATAATAAAATTTGTCAACTAATAAAACAAAAACCAGTTTTGAATTTACAAAAAGTTTAAAGCTTGGTGAACAATTATTCTATTGATGTACTTTCTGCGCATTTACATGCAAATAAAATATTACAGGGGAAACACCGATTTACTTAGAAGAATCTTTCTTTCCCGAATATATGTTTGCCTGTTCTTAATATTAGTTAATGTTACACACAGCATAGGTTTGAGACAACATACTATACATATATTAGCAGTGCGTAGATATATTTCAGATATATGATAGCTCTTTTTTCTTTTTTTATATGTATTACGACGATTTCAGATATATAATAATAACTTCGGTCCCAATGGTGATATATATAGATATATATATATGTAGTTTTTGCGGATTATCTGCGAATCAGTATAAATTTATGCAATCTTTCCATTAAGTCCTAGACGTCTTACGACTGACCATTCCACCTCTAGATCTTAACAGGTGGTTGAGAGAATCAATTTTATTTGTTGCAGATGTCTCGTGTATATTGTCAAGGAAAAAAAAAGCATATACCAATACAAACCTTGTCAAAACAAAGAGAGCATACTATCTTTCCCAGAGTTACACACGATTCACCCAAAATAATTTTATAAGTATGATTATCGTTGACTTTCCTTAAAATGTTTTGCTTTGTTTTCAGTAGATATTAATTGTGCAAAAATCACGTGAATACCCCTACTCATGACTTGTCACGGGAGGGGGTGGTGGTCTGTCTTTCTTCTTTATTGTTTCATTATTTCTTCTAAACCAATTTAGCGTGTTTTTTCCCCACTCGTGGTTGTCACCACCGTTAACCGACAGCCTCACTCCCCTTAGTCAATGGATGTCTTCCTCGTGTTCTTAGCTTTGCACTTTTTGCGCCTTTTCCTCTCCCCTGTTTTCTGCTTCGTCGTCTTACTTCAAGATTAGGTGCTGGTTTCTATCGAAATCACTATTCTCATTGCGTATGCTGGCAATCTTCTGTTTTTAAGTGACAATTGCTTTGCATGTACTTTTGCGACATATTGTAATGTTGTGGCACTTATTTATGCATATATGGCTTGGTATTCACCCGTACTCCCATGGAAATATTTTAAATGATTCACTTCGGTACGATCTTTTATAACAATTCTTCTTCCCTTTTGTACATTAAAATCAGTTTCGTAACTCGTTTAACAAGCAAATTCTTTACTTAAAATAATCATGCTTAAAAATAATTATTAAATTTAAGTGCTTGAGGTGGGTAGGTACTCATTGCTTCGTCGTTGGATTGAAATGTTGGCTGCTGCTATCATGACAGATTGACGGAGCTATGCCTATCACCAAACCTGACGAGATGAGAGAGTGAGCAGCAGCTATCGTGTATGTGTACGCTTTGGATGCTCCGTACTCTCTTTAAAAGATAATGCAGTCGCAAAACCGACGAGATTACGACAGCAGACGGAGCTTTGCGTGTACGACGCGCGAGTATAAATGCAGTCTAATGTGTGATTAAGTGAATGTATGAATGAGTACTCTCAATCCGGCAGAGACTTCGATCGGTAGCATTAAGAGAGCGGGAAACTGCGTTGGCCGTTTTATGTGCATGCGTTAGCCGCTGACTATGATTAGTCCCGATTTACATCAGCAGATTATCGACTTTTTGTAGGAGAGAGAGGCAGTCGGCAAGAGGGGGGAAAAACTCTCCCTCAACGTTTTGAGTTATTCGTGCAAGTTCAAAAGAGAATTTGATGATAAGCTGCTGAAAAAACTTGCCTAGTGTAAATTCGGACTTGCAGTGTGCGGTATATAAAGAATTTCTGGCAAGTGTAGTGTGAGGCGATGCTTGAGTACTGTGGTTGCGTCGGGCTATGTGAGGCTAGCCCAATTTGTGTGCGTATGTTAAGTGTTATCAAAGTGACATACAAATGAAGAGAATTGCCCCAATCTCTGTGTTTGGTGAGCTCAAAAATAGTTAGGTTTATGACTGTGTGTGTGAGTTTAAAATCGACTACCAACGAGATTTAATAGCGAAGAGTGTGGTGTAGCGCAGAGATTGTTTCAATCTCTGTGGCTGGTAGGCTCTTTCAAAGCACTAGCCTAACCAAATGAACTTTTTCTTTGCACAGAGATATGCAGGTTTGAAAACAAGGTTGCCGTTTTTCATTAAAATAGCAATTGTCATGTATTTTATGTATGTTGATGAACAGCGAAATAATAAAGGAAACAAGCAAATTGTGTGCTACAGAATAAAATTTCAAAAATTGTATTATGTAATAACACAATTTATTGTGACGACCGTCTTCGACGCACAGAATTTGAATTTTGTAAAGAGAGTTGGAAGAGAGCTCAGTCTCCTCAGGTAAATATTCAGTATATCTTAAAATTAAATAAAATTGTTGAACACGGTTCAACACCACTCTTAATTTGGTTGTGGTGCTCTCAGGCTTAAAAATTACATGATGGGGTAAATAAAAAAAGCTCTCCGAGCTATTTTTTGGAGGTTCGACTCTCTCCATATGTCCCAGGGACAAATACTCCTTGATGACATCATCATACATTGTCTTCAAATCAGGGTTTCGAAGTAAAGATTTCTCGTTCCTTAGAAATTGACTAAGGGCCACGTATCTATTCGCATTTTTTGACGAATTTAGTGGATTTTAAGGCCGAAAAGGCAAATCTACCATATATCTGCCATCAGCAGTCCTTATCGTTGTTTTCTTATAGATCTCTTCACAGAGCCTATCATCCTCGGAAATTATTGGTTTCCTTGAAACCTCCTCTATCTCCCAAAACTTTTTCAATTGATACCCTGGTGCACTGCGAAACTCGGACTGTGCGTCTCGGATTCGAAGCACTCGTTGATTGGTGCACTGCGAAACTCGGACTGTGCGTCTCGGATTCGAAGCACTCGTTGGGCCAGTCACAATCCAACCAAAGACTGTCTCCTGAGCCACAAGCGAGCCAAGAATTCCGTGTACTACACCCTTTAGTAGAATCAACGGATATAAATTTCCTCCCAAGAGAATATCCACCGGGCCAGTTTGATAAAAATTAGGATCTGCAAATTCCAATTAGGAAGCTGTTTCGCTACTATAATTTCGTAAGAATGGTTTGGTACGTTATCCGTAACATCTTGCACTACTAGTGCATCAGTTTCTACTACAAAATCTGGCTTTAATATTGAGGCAATTTTGAAAAACGCTATTCTCGAGCATTTTGTCAGATATTCACCGCCTAAACCCGTGATATCTGCCGATACTGATTTTGTGGGTAATTTCAATAATTGCTGAACCCTTGTTGATATGAATGTGTCATCTGAACATGGGTCAATTAAGGCTCGAACTTTATGTGCGACGCCATCTTTAAAAATGTTTATCTACGCTGTTGCTAACATAGTCTTGTTTGAAACGGACGTATGATAAGCTCTAATTCTTAGATGTTGAAGGTGCTTCAGTGGACTGTAAATTCTGATTCTGAGAGTTTTGGGCCAAATTTGTCGAACTTGCTACACTAGCATTATGCTGCTGGACTGATCTTTCTATGTGTAAAAGTGTGTGATGCTTATAATTGCATTTTGCGCAATTATTTTTATTGAGACATTTATCGACACCATGTCCTGGGGATAAACATTTTACATAACTTTTCTCTTTCGTAACAAAATTTAATCTGTTTCGTGGACTCATGTTTACGAATTTGGGACAACTCTTCAGTACGTGGTTTTCCTTACACAAAGTACATTTAATATTGTTAACCTTTGTGTGATGTACCTTGAATTGTTTTGACCTGTCCAAATTATTCTGTCTTTGGCGAGGGGCAGATTCATGTGTTCCCATCATATCAGATACACTTTCAATAGTCTGAAATCTTTCTGTCAAAAACTTGCTTAAATCTTCCCATTTCGGAAGCTCTGTCTTTTCCTCAATTCACTGTTCCCAGAGAGACAATGTAAGTGTCGGCAACTTTGCTGAACATTGGAAGACGAATATTGGATCCCATGATCCCACAGCTATTTTGTACAGTTTTAGTACAGAAATGCAATTTGTTATGTCCCTATGCAATTTTTTAAGGTTACTTGCTGACTCATTTGTGCATTGAGGCAAATTGAATAAAATTCTTAACTGATTGTTTATTAATATTCTTTTATTTTCGTATTGGCTTTTTAAATTCGCCCACGCGATGTCGAAACCCTCGGCTGTTAATGGGATATGTTTATTAATTTCCCTCGCTTCTCCAGTTGTTTTCTGAAACAAGTGATATAATTTTTCGACAGAGCTAAGTTTTTTGTTATTCACATAAATAGCAGTGAATAAGTCTCTGAAGCTGGGCCAAGTAACGTAATCTCCATAAAAAATCTCTGTAATCTACATAAAAAATCTCTGTAATCTCCATAAAAAATCTCTGTGGGACACTGACAGACGAAGAACTGGGCTTTTGACTAACAGGAGCCGGTTTAATTTTTTCCTTCCAATCTCCTATTATGGTCATACAGTTCATATACTTTGTACTGACTTCAGTCTTCTTCTTTTTTATTGTTGCTTTGTCTGATTTTTGGCAGTCAGGGTCAGTATTGCATTTTTTATAAATGTCTTTAAACTCTGATCATAGATCCTGAATCTCCTGGCTTTCTGCCTCTATAATTGATTCATTATATTTACTAGCCTCTGTCTCCCTCATCCTTTTTTCATGTGCGATGATTTCGTCAAACTGAATCAGAAATTCCTCTACGAGACTCATTGTAACGTCTTTTGTTTTCTATTTTTATTAATTTTCTAACTAATAATTCGCTAGATGGCTTAATTTAATTTACGCCGATTATTCACAAATGAGATCGGGACAAAATGAATTCGCACTAAAACACAGTGCAACCAACGATATTTCACACGGAAGCTGTCAAATCGATTTTCAAAAAATATTTTTAAATATTTTTATAGCACTAGACCCACTGTGCCTTAAGACTGGATAGCAATTTATTGCAGAGTTTAGAGACAAATATTTCCAATTTGATCTAAACAATATTGGTTATTGTATGCTTTGGCCCACTGTCCTCGCTGTGTTCCAAAACAAATGCCTTCAATGATAATAAAAGGTTTTTAGATTGCCTCAACGGGTAATTTTATTATTACAGAAAAACTCTCCAGAATGTACGGGCCAAATCAATATTTCCCAAACGACAAAAAAATATAAATATTTATTATAATATTTATTGAATTGAATTTATTTTAGTATCAGATCCAGCGAACAAATCTTTTATCCGTGGCACCACTGTGCACTTGATTTTTATTTTAAAAAAGGTTATTGATTAAAGGCGGGACAAATGATAAACGGAATCAAAATTTTATTTCAACAAATTTATTTTGCTTATTTACATCCACCACCGTAGACGAAAAATCGCGAGCTTAGCATTTATATGTCTAAACCAAGAATTGCATCCAACATGAGTAGTTCCAATGCGGCGAAACAAAAATATTTCCCAATAAAATTTTCCAATTTTTTCTATCATGAGCCACTGTGCGTCAAAAGGATAGTTTTCTTCCAGCTGGTATGCTTATTAACTCAAGCCCAACACAAGAAACTTACTTGCATTTAAATTTTCATAGAATTGCCTATTTGCCGCTACGTACCACTGTACGAGGTTAATGTACCAAAGAGACAAACATAGAAAAGCCAAAAGAGACAAGACAATGTCAAAAAGACAAAACAGTAAACTATTTCAACCTTGAATATGAATAGCTATTGCACTTCAGTACATAAAGAGAATCAGATTTGCAAACCAACGAAAGTGGCGTCGACAGAGGCAAACAGCAATAACAACTTTGAAGTCAGTGGATTAGTAAAAGGCAGAAGCCAAAAAAAACTAAATGCGTTGACTGAGACAAAAGGCAGAACACAATACATACATGGAATGCAAAAAATTCCATGTACAATGAACTTAATAGCGGCTTTTCTAGCGGCTTTTATTATTTTCACATCAACTTCTTCCAAAAATTCATGGTTATCCAACCATGAATTGTCCCTGGACAATATTCACTGTGAGACAAATGTTACCGTCGTAGAAGGCGTTTTCACAATGATAACGATATGGGCCAATATGTAATAGTAGTACTTTTCGTAATATAAAACAGCTTGTCACCACAGATGCGATTTATTGATCATTAGTGTTGACAGGGGTTACAATAATGGTGTGAGGTGTGAATAAATGGTATGTCTGAGATTTTTATTCTGATCAGGTTTGCATTGAGATCCCGCCCCCATCCTAAGGGATCGCATATTGATTGCCGTGTGTTTTGTGTATGTTGCTTCATTTTTCTAAGACTGTTCGAAAATAGAATAAATTTGGAGACGAATGTAAACATTTTTCTAATTTTGTTTTATTTTATAACTTTGAGCATTGGTTTTTTCCTGTTTTTTCTTTTTGTTTGAGATAGAGTTAGTCCTGTTTCTAAAACGTGTTTATTGGTTCTTACCTGCGTTGTGGGTGGGTTGGTTTTTTGTTGTCATCAATATTGTGATCTCGCGCCATCCTAAAGGGATCGCATATTGGGTGCCAATACGGCTTGTTTATGGCTCATGGCGATTTTTTTTTTATAATTTTTGTGTATGTTGCCTTATTTGTCTTAGGCTGTTTGCAAAGAGAAAAGTTTTGGGATCGAATGTAAACATAGTTCTAATTATGTTTTCTTTGTAACGATTTAGTAATGTCGAGCATAGGTTTTTCTGTTTGCTCTTTACGTTTGGGATGGATTTAGATCGTTGGATATTTTGTTTACATTTATTTTTCACGAATGGATTTAGAGTAATTCTCAGTCCGTCTTTCAGACGGACAGACTAGGGAAATTTCATCATATGATAATCATATTAGTGCGGTCGGAGGAGATATGCATAACTGCTAAGCTATTCACAACAAGCTTCAAGGATGGTAATTTTGTAGTAATTTTGATTATGTTGCTAAATTTTTAAAACCGTAAAGTGTCTTACATCATTGATATGCCTATTTTGTGTGTGGATGGTGTTGTTCCTGTGTTTAGCCTTAAGAACACAAATTTTTAAATATTATATATTTTGAGCAAATAAATTTTTTTTTGAAAATCAATAACATTTATTTGGAACACCTATATTAATATATTACTACAAAATATGCTTGTGAAATAATTTTCTCAAATAAAAAATGTGTTTAAATACTAATAAAAGTATTGTTTACGAATTTCTCCAAATATGTTTTAAGTAAAAACAATTGCAAAACTTTGCAGATTTTTCGAATTTCATTTTTCATTGATTTCGAGTTATACTTTAAAATTTAAAATGACATAAGTGAGAATAAAATTTATTTTAAATTAATTTCTATTTATTCCAAGTCATCATTTTTTGTCATACGATTTCAATTACAAAAAAATTTTACGAACATTTAACAAACAAAAATATTTACGAAAGTGGACACACAGCTGATCTTAAAAATTTCAAAATATTGGACAGAGAAAAAGTGGAGAACAACAGATATGCATTAGAAAGTTTACGAATACAAGAGAGAATAGAAAAACAAACACAAAAGAAGACAAGGACAATACAAAACTTCAGTATTCCGTTGCAATAGCTCAAAGTGATAAACTCTGTGATATTAGTACTAAGTTTTCTGTGTTTTATTATTTATTTATTATTTAAAATGTGTTCGTGGAGTCCAGTTTTTTATGATAAATTTAAATGATACAAATATGTAAACAAATTGTAAGCAGAAGATTTATTAACTAATTAAAACGAAAAATAAAATTATATTTATTAACTTGTCGATAGAAAATGCAAAATAAATATTTCCTTAAAATGTCGGAAAAAAGCTGACGAAACGTTGGGAAAACAATGAATTTAAAAAAAAATTGTTTTATTCAAACTATGACCAAAATAGCCCGAAAATCTTAAGAAATTACAATTATAACAGGTGGCGCAAAAGTAATCCTCCTATCAGAAAATGCTATAAATTTTGCGATTGGCCCCTAATGTCAGTTCTGTTTTGATATTTGTGTAGTAAACACATGCGAAATACACGTTAATAAACAATGTTACGCTACACTGCTCCAGAACGCGGAATATTGCTGACTATTTATTTGACTAATAAAAAAATCAAAAATCAATCAAAAATAATCATGAGTGATGAGGCCCATTTCCATCTTAGCGGGTACGTAAATAAGCAAAATTTACGCTTCTGGGGCACTGAAAATCCGCGTGTAACCCACGAAGAGCCATTACACCCGCTCAAAGTCACTGTATGGTGTGCTGTTTTCGTTGGAGGAGTCATCCGACCTTTTTTCTTCGAAGACGTCGCGGGCCAAACGGTTACTGTGAATGGTGAGCGCTACAGAGCAATGATCAACGAGTTCTTTTTGCCGCAACTTGATGAATTGGGATTGGAGAACATGTGGTTCCAACAGGACGGTGCAACGGCACACACTGCACGTGCCACAACCGATATGCTGAAGGATGCATTTCCCGGGCGCCTAATCTCCCGTTTTGGCGATTTGCACTGGCCAGCAAGATCGCCTGATTTGACCCCTCCAGACTTCTTTTTGTGGGGCTTTTTGAAGTCGCGGGTTTATGTCAACAAGCATCAGATTCTTGCAGCTCTTAAAGAATATCCGTCAAGAATGTAAGGACCTATCGCCGATTACAATTCTGTATTCAAAACTTTTGCAAAATAAATACATTTGGAGAAAACTGCGAAAGAAAATTTCAAATTAGATGTATTTTGCAACCCCGTGAATCACTCATAAACCTCTTTAAACGAAGTTTAAGATGCCCACCATGAAGAGTGGACTCTACTTCTTATAGTATATTGCAAAATAGCGAAAATTTTATGCTTTTGACTGCCGAATCCTAAAATATCTAACATTACCTAAGATGCGCTATAACACAAGAAAATTATTTCATTTTTAGAATATTTAAATCTAAAAATACTTAGAGTAAAAGTTTTATTATGAATTGCATGTTAAAAAGTTATAACTCTGAATGCATTTCCAATGCACACAGGAGAAAAACTATTTTATGTGTGATATCTACAAAACATCTAAACTATTGTCCTTGTTGGGTGTCGCAGAAAAAGTATAAAACGCTGTGTACATAAAAATTTGCACAAAGTCGCAAAATGCAATTGTTTTAAAATAACTTGAAGTGTATAACGTGGAAAAGGTAGAAAACACTATGTTCATACATTAAAATATTTGCAAAAACATTGCAAAATATCTCGAAACGTAATTTGTTAAATGAAGATGATGTGGATAACGCAAAAAACACTATGTTCAATTAACTTTAAAATATTTGCAAAATCATTGCGAAAATCGCGAAATGCAATTTTTTTAAAAGCACATGGTGTGGGCTACACAGAAAAGGTAGTCAACTGTATGTTTAAATAACTTCGAATATAAAAAAATTCAAACAAATAGCGAAATTCAATATTTTCGAAGAGCAACCTCTACATCACGGTCAGCTTCCAATTTCTAAGACTAAATGAAAGCATTTTCAAGAATTGAAATCTGTGACTTCATCCGATAATCATTATTATTATATCTAAGAACACTCACGTCTCTTTAACGTATGTAAGAAAGATTTATAAAGAATCCCGACAAAACCTTCGTTAATTTGGCTAACCACACTTATTTCTGCGAATATAACCCTATCCGTTTTTTTACTATTTACCCATAACCAGTTTGGCGTTTAGTTTTAAAATATCTTTTAAATAGAATTGTATTCAACATTTTCTATTTTCAATATAAACTAGCTGAATCCGGCAGACGTTGTCCTGCCCGTTCTTTTCGGAATGTATTGGTTTGTTATTAATTAATATTTCATTCAAAAATGCATATATTCCGAGTTTCAGGAGAAAATCACCAAAAAATTTATTTTGGGTATAAGTCCACTGCAAATGCTGATTTAGCAAATAACTTGACCACTCCTGCATTTTTCGCAGTTTAAATAATTCTTAATTCGCTTTATAGTTTCGGAGATCATGCATTAGTAACAAACGCACAAGGATTTTACATATAAAGATTTAAATTTGAACAAAAGCTGCTATACTTACCAATTCCACAAAACATAGACAATTTCCGAAGGAAAAGGGGTATATTTCAGAACTTCGCGTATAATGGATTATATTAAAATTTTTTGTTTGTAGCACATAGTAGCAATATGTAGAACATATCGTAGAACAAAAATTTGCGGAATCTCAAAAATGTCACAATAAAACAGTTTTTTTCTTGCTCTCCTGAAAATTGTTTTTTTTTTAATATAGCTACAAATGGATATAAGTCTTCAGTTAGTTAGTTTTCTTAATAAAGGAACGGCACTGTTTTTCCTTGAAATAGTCACATTTAGAAGACAATCTCTACACGGGGGAAAATCGTCATTTTTGATATGTTTGAATTGAAAGAAAATATATTTGGAAGCGATTTTTTCAAATACTATATATTTGTTAACAAATAAATTTTATTTGAAAATCAAGAAATCTTGTTTGGAACGCATATATTAATATATTAGAACATAATATATTTACTAACTGACTTTCACAAATAAAATATGTGTGTACCTACAAACAAAGTTATTGTTTAAGAAGTTTTCCAAACATATTTTATTTAAAAAAATGTTTAAAACTTTGCTGATTTTTTCGAATTTTAGTTAGTTTTTCCTAGTTTTCGTTTTAAACTTTATAGCTAAAAATGTCTTTTAATTTATAAATATTCCAATTCATCACTTTTTGTCAATCCATCAATGCAATTTATATTCACGAAAGATTATACGATTTAAGTTTTAATTAAATTTTAAAAACATTTAAAATTTATAAAAAAATTATCTTTGAGCACCTGAAAAACAGAAAACTTGTCTTTAAATCAAGGCATTGATACATTGCCAAAATAATTAAATACAAACTAATCTTTGTTTCGGAAATACTAGTTCCAAAAATAAAATATTAGAATGGGAACATATTTTTGTTTAGAACAATATTCTCGCAAACATATAATATTTATGTGTGTCAAATATTATATATTTGGAGTGTACTCTAAACATATGTATATTTCAAGCCGAATATGTTTGGGACAATATACTACAGAAGCGATTTTTTTTTCAGCGTGTATAAGTGTCTATTGTATATTTATTAACCTTTAACTGTGGAGGTGGTGGTAAAGATTCTTGCAGCTCTTAAAGAATATCCGTCAAGAATGTGAGGACCTATCGCCGGAGGTTTTGGCCACAGTGATGGAAAATGCCATAAAAAGGGCTCAAATGACAATCAACTGTGGCGGCGGCCATTTACATGACATCATATTCTCGACTTGATGTAAAAAAAATTAAAAGACCAAATAAAAATAATCCACAAGAAGAATCAAAGTTTTTCATTTTTTTTTAAATTACAGCCAAAAAACATCGAAGGGTTACTTTTGCGCCACCTTATATTTGTCACAAAAACAAACAAAACATTTTACGAACAAAAAAATTAACTTTGAGTTACTGAAAAACCTAAAACTTGGCTGACAACTAATGTGTCGTTATACATATTTTCTAATTACGAAAATGGATATAAATCTTTGTTTCAGAAATAATAGCCAAAATAATATAATATTTGGACTGAAAGAAAGATTTGTTTAGAGCAACACATACCCAAATATATAATTTTTTGTGTGCAAAAAATAATATATTTCGAATGTACCCTAAACATATGTATATTTCCAGCAGAATATGTTTGGGACAATATACTACAGAAGCGATTTTTTTCAGCGTTTAGATACTTATTTATTGCGAGTGGGAGGTATTTTTTTATGTCGATGACAAACTTTGAAAAGTAATTTGAACATTATGACATGTTTTCTTATTATATATGGTTGGCATGTTTGATGGCAAATAATTTTGATATTTCAGATTCAATATGTAATAAAATATTATTGAATCTAAATCCCAAATATTTTGTTTTCTTATTCATTTGGGTGGAGGGGGAGATTTAGGTTTGTTTTCTTAATAAAATAATGTCATGTTTTTTCTTGAAGGATCTAAAAAAACGATTCAGATGATTTCACTTGTCTTATAGGTTTGGGTTAATTTTTGTCATGTATTTCATTTACAAACACTTCATACCGCATTTAAACCATAAGGCTCAATTCATGGAATGTTACAACAAATGCCTGAGCTCGATGACCTACACGTACTTTTGAAGTTGTGTTAACATAGATGTATTAATATACATTCACCATATCTTATTCATGGGGTAATTTTGTTTATGTTGCTCTATTTTTAAAACGGTATCGATATGCCTGTGTGAATGAGGATGTTCCTGTGTTTAATACGCGTTTATATGAACGTTTCATACGAGAAACAAACAAAGCATACTTATTGTGTTCTTATTATCTATGGGCGGTCTTTGTTGTCAAATAATTATGATCTTTCAGATTCAATCACAAACATTTTTCAAGTCTTTATGAGAGGAGTGAATTGAGATCCTGTGTGGAAGGCTGATTTCAAAGAGGATCATATGCTAATGATCTCTCAGTCAATTTAAATAAATAGCGTCCAATTTTGTGTAGATAACATACTTTGAAAAGTAATTTGAATATCATGAAATCTAAGACGGAGATTATAGAATCCTTCAACAAACTGAATTTTAAAAAATTCTTAGTTTGAAGGAAATAAAACTTAATACAGAATATCCCATCAATACAGCATATCGATATCTTATATCAAAAGGGTGCTATAATAAGATTTTCGAAAATGTGATTTTGATGACAAATGCGTCTGCTTTACATGATTGACCTACGGTATACATTTTAAAACAAAACAAACATCCTAACAGCCTTAACGTTTTGTTGTTTTATGTATTTTTACGAAGACAAAAAGGCTATACTTACATTTTTTTATTTGATTTCCAAATTGCTAACTATAAATTTTTAGATGCTGTATGAACTTTTCCTGCAGATTTTGACTCGCTGATTACAATTCTGTATTCAAAACTTTTGCAAAATAAATACATTTGGAGAAAACTGCGAAAGAAAATTTCAAATTAGATGTATTTTGCAACCCCGTGAATCACTCATAAACCTCTTTAAACGAAGTTTAAGATGCCCACCATGAAGAGTGGACTCTACTTCTTATAGTATATTGCAAAATAGCGAAAATTTTATGCTTTTGACTGCCGAATCCTAAAATATCTAACATTACCTAAGATGCGCTATAACACAAGAAAATTATTTCATTTTTAGAATATTTAAATCTAAAAATACTTAGAGTAAAAGTTTTATTATGAATTGCATCTTAAAAAGTTATAACTCTGAATGCATTTCCAATGCACACAGGAGAAAAACTATTTTATGTGTGATATCTACAAAACATCTAAACTATTGTCCTTGTTGGGTGTCGCAGAAAAAGTATAAAACGCTGTGTACATAAAAATTTGCACAAAGTCGCAAAATGCAATTGTTTTAAAATAACTTGAAGTGTATAACGTGGAAAAGGTAGAAAACACTATGTTCATACATTAAAATATTTGCAAAAACATTGCAAAATATCTCGAAACGTAATTTGTTAAATGAAGATGATGTGGATAACGCAAAAAACACTATGTTCAATTAACTTTAAAATATTTGCAAAATCATTGCGAAAATCGCGAAATGCAATTTCTTTAAAAGCACATGGTGTGGGCTACACAGAAAAGGTAGTCAACTGTATGTTTAAATAACTTCGAATATAAAAAAATTCAAACAAATAGCGAAATTCAATATTTTCGAAGAGCAACCTCTACATCACGGTCAGCTTCCAATTTCTAAGACTAAATGAAAGCATTTTCAAGAATTGAAATCTGTGACTTCATCCGATAATCATTATTATTATATCTAAGAACACTCACGTCTCTTTAACGTATGTAAGAAAGATTTATAAAGAATCCCGACAAAACCTTCGTTAATTTGGCTAACCACACTTAGTATTGAAAAATTTCTGCGAATATAACCCTATCCGTTTTTTTACTATTTACCCATAACCAGTTTGGCGTTTAGTTTTAAAATATCTTTTAAATAGAATTGTATTCAACATTTTCTATTTTCAATATAAACTAGCTGAATCCGGCAGACGTTGTCCTGCCCGTTCTTTTCGGAATGTATTGGTTTGTTATTAATTAATATTTCATTCAAAAACGCATATATTCCGAGTTTCAGGAGAAAATCACCAAAAAATTTATTTTGGGTATAAGTCCACTGCAAATGCTGATTTAGCAAATAACTTGACCACTCCTGCATTTTTCGCAGTTTAAATAATTCTTAATTCGCTTTATAGTTTCGGAGATCATGCATTAGTAACAAACGCACAAGGATTTTACATATAAAGATTTAAATTTGAACAAAAGCTGCTATACTTACCAATTCCACAAAACATAGACAATTTCCGAAGGAAAAGGGGTATATTTCAGAACTTCGCGTATAATGGATTATATTAAAATTTTTTGTTTGTAGCACATAGTAGCAATATGTAGAACATATCGTAGAACAAAAATTTGCGGAATCTCAAAAATGTCACAATAAAACAGTTTTTTTCTTGCTCTCCTGAAAATTGTTTTTTTTTTAATATAGCTACAAATGGATATAAGTCTTCAGTTAGTTAGTTTTCTTAATAAAGGAACGGCACTGTTTTTCCTTGAAATAGTCACATTTAGAAGACAATCTCTATAAGTGTCTATTGTATATTTATTAACCTTTAACTGTGGAGGTGGTGGTAAATTTTACAATTTTTTTTCTGTATTTAAAAAGCTTGTGAAAAAAGTCCCAATTTTTGTGGAACATAACAAAAATTAATATTTTTTTATTATTTTAATAAAAGTTATAGTAATTTATTTCTTAGCAACAAATAAGAACCAAATGTTTTAAAAAAAATATTTTATAAAATTAAAAGGGGTTGAATTTACCCCGCGTCCAAAATTACGTCATAAATGTTCACCCCCAAGTTAAATAAGGTTAGGTTAGGTAAGGTTGGGTTAAATTAGGATAGGTTTCCAAAAAACTAATAAAACAGCTTCCTAAGACATTCTCACTGATGTCGATTTAAAGGCATTTTGAGAAATGTATATTCCTTATTTCAGAAGTGAATTAATGCGCGATAAACTCCCAAGAAAACCGCGCACAATAGAGTCTGGGGTAGTTAATCTTGACTCATATAAGGGGAGAGGCACTCATTGGGTAGCATATCAGAAAAATAAACAGCAAAATGAGTATTTCGACAGTTTTGGTATTAATAAATTATTTGTTATTTAAATTATTTATTATTTTTAAGAGAAGGCAACAATTAATACTGTAAATTGTGGTCATTTATGTCTATGATTCTATTACATTTAAATAAATAAGTAAACACAATTATTTGAATTATTTTTTTAGAACATAATTTGCAAATTTTTAATGTCTTGTATACTAATATTTTTCCATTTTTTACCAAACTGAAAATATAGACGAGTTAAGTCATTTTCAACATCTCTCTCATAGAATATATATATATCCGTTACTTGCATATGGGTTTTGCTCATAGTCGCACAAGTGGGTATATAAAAATTATAGTAGAAGAGTGAAATTTGTTTTTTGTAGTATATTATTACAACACACAAGTGTCGTGAGAAATATAACGTTATATACAAGAAATATGGCATATATGATCGGCTCCTCTTTTGCGCTGAATTACTTTGTTTTCAAACAACCGTTTGACATCCGATAACTAAGCAGAGAGGGACGGAGAAAATGACTTTGGTAAAAAAAATATGTGAATGGGTGAGAATGGTCGATGAGTTCCATTTACTACTGCCACTAAATTACACAGAGCAACAACCAAAATGGCAATGGGATGAAACCTATTGCAAATGAAAGTTGACATTATCCATAAACCTTCAAGGGTTTGTTTCCGTTCAGTGCGAGATTTTTTTTTAAACGCATTTGAAGTTGGTGATTTTGAACCGTTTTTTCTATGAAAATCGACAAGAAATAGCACCATTTGTATGTCAGCGCCATCTAGCGTGAATTGTAGGTAAAAATAAATATCAAAAATGAATTCCTCAACCCTAAAAACAACATTTCATGATAATAAAAAATAAGCATTATTTTATCAAATTTTCAATGATCTTTTCTTGTTAGACAGCGTTCCAAAATCACCAACTTCAAATGAGTGTAAAAAAAATCACGCACTGACCTGAAAAAAATCCTTGAAAGTTTTGTTATGGATAATGGCAACTTTCGTTTGCAATTGGTCTCATCCCAGTGTTATTTTAAGTACGTTTTGTTGTTGGACAGACAAAAAAAGATTTCTTACCAAAATATTTGAAAACCACTGTTATTAATTTAGAGAATAAAATAAGTCTAACAAATTTTAAAAAAAATTTAAGTTTGGAATCTCTATAAATGCAGGAGTGGTCAAGATATTTGCAAAATCCGCATTTGCAGAGTGATATAACTGAAATGCGCTGTAGTGAACTTATATCAAAATAATTTTTTTGGTGATTTTTTCCTGAAACTCGGAATATATG
Source organism: Eudasyphora cyanicolor (assembly GCA_963930755.1). Lineage (NCBI taxonomy): Eukaryota > Metazoa > Arthropoda > Insecta > Diptera > Muscidae > Eudasyphora > Eudasyphora cyanicolor. Next base: position 103,556,445 of record OZ005737.1, read on the forward strand.
CGTTTTTGAATGAAATATTAATTAACAACAAACCAATACATCCCGAAAAGAACGGGCAGGACAACGTCTACTGGGGTCAGCTAGTTTATATTGAAAATAGAAAATGTTGAACACAATTCAATTTAAAAGATATTTTGAAACTAAACGCCAAAATGGTTATGGTTAAATAATTTAAAAAAATGGCTAGGGTTATATTCGCACAAATTTTTCAATACTAAGTGTGGTTAGTCAAATTAAAGAAGATTTTGTCGGGATTCTGTATAAAAGTCTTACATACGTTAAAGACGTGAGTGTTCCTAGATATAATAGTAATGATAATCGGATGAAATCACAGATTTCAATTCTTGAAAATGCTTCCATTTTGTCTTAGAAATTGGAAGCTGACCGTGATGTAGAGGTTGCTCTTCGAAAATATTGAATTTCGCTATTTGTTTGATTTTTTTTTTATGTTCTAAGAACATACAGTTGTCTACCTTTTCTGTGTAGCCCACACCATGTGCTTTAAAGAAATTGCATTTCGCGATTTTCGCAATGATTTTGCAAATATTAAGTTAATTGAACATAGTGTTTTTTGCGTTATCCAAATCATATTCTTTTAACAAATTACTTTTCGAGATATTTTGCAATGTTTTTGCAAATATTTTAATGTATGAACATAGTGTTTTCTACCTTTTCCACGTTATACACTTCAAGTTATTTTAAAACAATTGCAAATTTGCGACTTTGTGCAAATTTTTATGTACACAGCGTTTTATACTTTTTCTGCGATACCCATAACAAGGAAAATAGTTTAGATGTTTTGTAGATATCACACGTAAAATAGTTTTTCTCCTGTGTGCATTGGAAATGCATTCAGAGTTATAACTTTTTAACTTGCAATTCATAATAAAACTTTTACTCTAAGTATTTTTAGATTTAAATATTTTAAAAATGAAATAATTTTTTCGTGTTATAGCGCATCTTAGGTAATGTTAGATATTTTAGGAATCGGCAGTCAAAAGCATAAAATATTCGCTATTTTGCAAGAAGTAGTGTCCACTCTTCATGGTGGGCATCTTAAACTTCGTTTAAAGAGGTTTATGAGTGATACACGGGGTTGCAAAATACATCTAATTTGAAATTTTCTTCCGCAGTTTTCTCCAAATGTATTTATTTTGCAAAAGTTTTGAATACAGAATTGTAATCAGCGGGTCAAAATCATACAGCATCTAAAAATTTATAGTTAGCAATTTGGAAATAAAATAAAAAATTTAAGTATAGCCTTTTTGTCTTCGTAAAAATACATAAAACAACAAAACGTTAAGGATGTTAGGATGTTTGTTTTGTTTTAAAATGTCAATCATGTAAAGCAGACGCATTTGTCACCAAAATCACATTTTCGAAAATCTTATTATAGCACCCTCTTGATATAAGCCATTGATATGCTGTATTGACGGGATATTCAGTATTAAGTTTTATTTCCTTCAAACTAAGAATTTTTTAAAATTCAGTTTGTTGAAGGATTATATAATCTCCGTCTTAGATTTCATGATATTCAAATTACTTTTCAAAGTATGTCATCTACACCAAATTGGACGCTATTTATTAGTTCAGAATCTTTATATCGGTCCATTTGATTTTATTGTCATCGTGATCTATATTGTAGTTTCCTGTACTCAGAGGTTTGAGGTCAAGAAAATCCACATGTGTCAGTTCTATAACAGTATAAGGTTCTCCAGTTTTTTTTGCTGTTTTAATCAAAGTGATATACTGCTCTGGAACGTAAATTGGAGATGATTTCAATGATCTCGTAATGTTACGTTGGATGACAGAATGAACACAGTCTCCTTCGTTTTGGGTGTGCCCTTTTATTAGGAACTTATGAGTAATACTCTTTATGTTCGGCAATTCTTGAGTGGCATATTGGTACATTGCCAGCATGAATTTGTTCTTTTGTTGGCCACAGCAATGTATCTTGTGTTCTCAGATACATTAGAACACAAGAGCCAATTTCATTAACACCTCGGGCGCCTTCTCCCTCATGCCATACAAAACAAGTTGTGTCCTTTGTACCGAGCTCGGTTACTGTGAAATTAAGTACATTTAATTTAGACGTATAATAGAAACTAACCACATCACCCCGTGGACAAGGTATCACCGCTTGGAGGTCATACACAGCCACTACGAAGGTATTACTCACAAGCTCTTTATCTCTATCTTTTTCAGTTCTAGCGAGATTCTTGTTCTTCAAGTGCTCGTCGTGTGTCTCTTGTAGTAACGATTTATCTTCAGCGTTTTGGTAAGCCATGCAATCTTCGCATTGATCCTTCTTAGGCTGCCAGAAAGATAAGTTAAAATCATTTATAAATATTTTGTAGTATACTTGATATGAAACGTGTGGTGCACCCTCAGACTCACATTTGTCTGCGTAATGTCGGTGTAGTGCCGCGATTGTAAACCCGCCCTCAATATACTCCCGAGTCGATCGCGCCCTACAGTAATGGCTTTCTATGCGGGGTATTGAATTGATGTGTGCTTTGATACCATCGGTCAGCTCTGAATCTATTATCTTATGGTTGTCATGTTTTCCCTTATTATCTTTAAGGTGCACACCAGTTTCGGACTGCTTCTTGACAACGGTTCTGATGGTAGTGTCTGAGATTGCAAGGGTATTCATGAAGAATACTTTACATACCCGGTTTTTTTTTTATTATTTCGAGTCAGATAAAATGCGTGATTGTAATTTTTGCGACTGCTACCTTCACGAACGTATCTATATTTTGGTTCAATCTTGGTCATGTGATCGTGAATAAACTGTCGTTGGATTTCCAGATCACCGCACTCCCAGAACTTTTCGAATATATGTTTTCTTTCTTCAAACGTAAACTCTGTAGAACATTTAAATTTACATTTGCTCGAACATACGGGACCCATTTTTTTGGCATCATAAACCTTCTTAGACTTGGACATAGAAGTGTAGGACATACCTTTGTTTTTCAATAGCTTGCTCTGGTTTCGTTTCCATAAAAGCGGTTCTGCTTTTCTTGTTGTAGTTGCTCTACATCGGAATCTGACTGGGCTTTGCAGTTTTCATAAAATGGATCTTCATACGTAGGATCCTTGACAGTATCATCGGATGAGAAATCTTTTAGGTCATTATTAGAACTGGAGCTGCTCGAAGAGCTAGACAAAGAGATAGACGAAGAGTCACTGTCTGCGTCTGTTTCGTTATCTTCACCGGAGAATATCTGAGGAAAGCTGATTGTGTCTGAATTTTACTTGAATCCATTTCACTAGGTCGTATTGGTGACCGAGATTGCTGTCCATCTCGAGGGTCATTTGTAGGTGGTACCATGTTCAAAATACGAAAACTAAAAATTTTTTTTAATGTTTAATAAAATCTATTCAGATATCACTTTCAAATACAAAGATACCACATTTCGAAAAATGTTACTTTAGCTTAAGAAATAAGAAAATAATTCTAATTATTTTTTTGCAAAACTAACTTAATAAAATATGGTAGTATTCTAAACAAAAATAAGAGAAAATATCAAATTTACAGAAACTCAGTTACAGAAACGGTACAAAACAAAACTAACGGTTTTGGGTTTACGGGTGTTTTTGATCATAAAATGACGGCTGTTTTAGCGAAACATGAAAGTTTCATCGTTTAAGAAGCATTTTATGCAAAAAAATTATTTTTGATATTTTTTGAAATGTGTGACTTTTGTATTTAAGGAGCGACATATTGAATCTGAAATATCAAAATTATTTGCCATCAAACATGCCAACCATAGATAATAAGAAAACATGTCATAATGTTCAAATTACTTTTCAAAGTTTGTCATCGACATAAAAAATACCTCCCACTCCCAATAAAAAAAATATATACACGCTGAAAAAAATCGCTTCTGTAGTATATTGTCCCAAACATATTCTGCTGGAAATATACATATGTTTAGGGTACATTCGAAATATATTATTTTTTGCACACAAAAAATTATATATTTGGGAATGTGTTGCTCTAAACAAATCTTTCTTTCAGTCCAAATATTATATTATTTTGGCTATTATTTCTGAAACAAAGATTTATATCCATTTTCGTAATTAGAAAATATGTATAACAACACATTAGATGTCAGCCAAGTTTTAGGTTTTTCAGTAACTCAAAGTTAATTTTTTTGTTCGTAAAATGTTTTGTTTGTTTTTGTGACCAATATAATTGTAATTTGTTACGATTTTCGGGCTATTTTGGTCATAGTTTGAATAAAACAATTTTTTTAAATTCATTGTTTTCCCAACGTTTCGTCAGCTTTCTTCCGACATCTTCAGGAAATATTTATTTTGAATTTCCTATCGACAAGTTAATAAACATATTTTTATTTTTCCTTTTAATTAGTTAATAAATCTTCTGCTTACAATTTGTTTACATAACATTTGTATTATTTAAATTTATCATAAAATTTTTAGACTCCACGAACACACATTTTAAATAATAAATAAATAATAAATCACAGAAAACTTATTACTAATATCACAGAGTTTATCACTTTAAGCTATTGCAACGGAATACTGAAGTTTTGTATTGTCCTTGTCTTCTTTTGTGTTTATAGATTTTTCTATTCTCTCTTGTATTCGTAAACTTTTTAATGCATATCTCTTGTTCTCCACTTTTTCTCTGTCCAATATTTTGACATTTTTAAGATCAGCTGCGTGTCCACTTTCGTAAATGTTTTTGTTTGTTAAATGTTCGTAAAATTTTTTTGTAATTTAAATCGTATGACAAAAAATTATGATAATGCATATCTCTTGTTCTCCACTTTTTCTCTGTCCAATATTTTGACATTTTTAAGATCAGCTGTGTGTCCACTTTCGTAAATGTTTTTGTTTGTTAAATGTTCGTAAAATTTTTTTGTAATTGAAATCGTGTGACAAAAAATTATGACTTGGAATAAATAGAAATTAATTTAAAATAAATTTATTCTCACTTATGTCATTTTAAATTTTAAAGTATAACTCGAAATCAACGAAAAATGAAATTCGAAAAATCTGCAAAGTTTTGCAATTGTTTTTAATTAAAACATATTTGGAGAAATTCCTAAACAATACTTTTATTTGTATTTAAACACATCTTTTATTTGAGAAAATTATTTCACAAGCATATTTTGTAGTAATATATTAATATAGGTGTCCTAATAAATGTTATTGATTTTCAAATAAAATTTATTTGCTCGAAAATATATAATATTTAAAAATTTGTGTTCTTAAGGCTAAACACAGGAACAACACCATCCACTCACAAAATAGGCATATCAATGATCTAAAAATTAAGCAACATAATCAAAATTACAACAGAATTACCATCCTTGAAGTTTGTTGTGAATCACAGTACAGTTATGCATATCTCCTCCGACCGCACTAAACCGCCATGACTTTTATCATATGATGAAATTTCCCTATTCTTTCCGTCTGAAAGATGGACTGAGAATTCCTCTAAATCCATTCTTGAAAAATAAATGTAAACAAAATATCCAACGATCTAAATCCATCCCAAACGTAAAGAGCAAACAGAAAAACCTATGCCCGACATTACTAAATCGTTACAATAAAACAAAATTAGAACCATGTTTACACTCGACCCCAAAATCCATCCCAAGCGTAAAGAGCAAACAGAAAAACCTATGCCCGACATTACTAAATCGTTACAAATAAAACAAAATTAGAACCATGTTTACACTCGACCCCAAAATTGTTCTCTTTGCAAACAGCCTTAGACAAATAAAGCAACATGCACGAAAATTACAACAAAAAATTTCCATGTGAGCCATAAACACACGACCAAACAACCAAACAAACCATTATACAAAAATTACAACATCAAAAATGACACCTGAGCTATACACGGCAACCAATATGCGATCCCTTTAGGATGGGGCGGGATCTCAATGCACACCTCTCAATATTGATGGCAATAACAACCAAACCACCCCACAAAGCAGGAAAGAGTCAATAAACACGTGTTAGACACAGTACTAACTCCATCCAAACCACACAAAACAGGCATATCAATGATCGAAGACACTATACCGTTTTAAAAATAAAGCAACATAATCGAAATTACAATAAAATTACCACCCTTGAAGTTTGTTGTGAATCACAATACAGCCATGCATATTTTCCCCGACCACACTAAACCGCCATGAATTTATCATATGTTGAAATTCCCCTAGCATCCAGCCACCCAATAGTGTGTCCGTCCGAAAGACGGACTGAAGAGATGAAATTCCCCTAGCAACCTGCCACCCAATTGCCTGTCCGTCAAAAAGACGGACTGAGAATTCCTCTAAATCCATTCCAAACGTAAAGAGCAAACATAAAAACCGATGCTTGACGTTAATAAATCGTTACAAATAAAACAAAACTAGAACTATGTTTACATTCGATCCTTTAGGATGGGGCGAGATCACAACATTTATGACAACAAAAAACCAACCCACCCACTACGCAAGAAAAAATCAATAAACACGTGTTATATACAGGACTAGCTCCATCTCATACATAAAGAGCAAACAGAAAAAAACCAATGCTCGCCGTTACAAAATAAAACAAAATTAAAAAATGTTTACATTCATCTCCAAAATCCTTTAGGATGGGGCGAGATCACAAAATTTATGACAACAAAAAACCAACCCACCCACAACGCAAGAAAAAAATCAATAAACACGTGTTATATACAGGACTAGCTCCATCTCATACATAAAGAGCAAACAGAAAAAAACCAATGCTCGCCGTTACAAAATAAAACAAAATTAAAAAAATTTTACATTCATCTCCAAAATTATTCTATTTTCAAACAGCCTTAGACAAATGAAGCTACATACACAAAACACACGGCAACCAATCTCAATGCACACCTGATGACAATAAAAACCTCAGACATACCATTCGTTCACACCTCACACCATTATTATAACCCCTGTCAACTAGTTCACCTCTACTCCTTTTGTACCTCGGTTGGAATTGGGCTTTGTTGTTGTTCCTCCAACTGTGGGTGTTGAAGTACAGCACCTTTTCATGGCGTGTACTTCAGTCCCTTACCCATATTGTTGTATGGGCTACACATATTGTGGATTAAATTTAGACCACTGTTGTAAGTATGGTGTGTGATAGGAATATTGTTGTGGGTCAATATACTGTACGAAGGGTGATTAAGGGAATTGATAGCCCCAATTCACGTTTTGCATATTGTACGGATATTGTATCAGAGGGATTAAAATGATTAAAATATTGTTGTGGGTGTTGATATCCTCCAAAGGGATATTGTTGATCAAATGCAGCCTGAGGATTCGTCCACTGAACGGATTGCTGCTAATTTGCAGTACCCTCTAATTGTTGATGTCCTTGTGTTTGTAGTTGATAGGGATCCTGCTGATTTTGTAGAGATAAATTATCCTATAATTCTTGTTGACCTTGTAATTTGATTTCGGTATCATTTACCCACACTTGCTATATGTTTTAGACTCCACGAACACACATTTTAAATAATAAATCACAGAAAACTTATTACTAGTATCACAGAGTTTATCACTTTAAGCTATTGCAACGGAATACTGAAGTTTTGTATTGTCCTTGTCTTCTTTTGTTTATAAATTTTTCTATTCTCTCTTGTATTCGTAAACTTTCTAATGCATATCTCTTGTTCTCCACTTTTTCTCTGTCCAATATTTTGACATTTTTAAGATCAGCTGTGTGTCCACTTTCGTAAATGTTTTTGTTTGTTAAATGTTCGTAAAATTTTTTTGTAATTGAAATCGTATGACAAAAAATGATGATAATGCATATCTCTTGTTCTCCGCTTTTTCTCTGTCCAATATTTTGAAATTTTTAAGATCAGCTGTGTGTCCACTTTCGTAAATGTTTTTGTTTGTTTAATGTTCGTAAAATTTTTTTGTAATTGAAATCGTGTGACAAAAAATTATGACTTGGAATAAATAGAAATTAATTTAAAATAAATTTATTCTCACTTATGTCATTTTAAATTTTAAAGTATAACTCGAAATCAATGAAAAATGAAATTCGAAAAATCTGCAAAGTTTTGCAATTGTTTTTAATTAAGACATATTTGGAGAAATTCCTAAACAATACTTTTATTTGTATTTAAACACATCTTTTATTTGAGAAAATTATTTCACAAGCATATTTTGTAGTAATATATTAATATAGGTGTCCAAATAAATGTTATTGATTTTCAAATAAAATTTATTTGCTCGAAAATATATAATATTTAAAAATTTGTGTTCTTAAGGCTAAACACAGGAACAACACCATCCACTCACAAAATAGGCATATCAATGATCTAAAAATTAAGCAACATAATCAAAATTATAACAAAATTACCATCCTTGAAGTTTGTTGTGAATCACAGTACAGTTATGCATATCTCCTCCGACCGCACTAAACCGCCATGACTTTTATCATATGATGAAATTTCCCTAGTCTTTCCGTCTGAAAGACGGACTGAGAATTCCTCTAAATCCATTCTTGAAAAATGTAAACAAAATATCCAACGATCTAAATCCATCCCAAACGTAAATAGCAAACAGAAAAACCTATGCCCGACATTACTAAATCGTTACAAATAAAACAAAATTAGAACCATGTTTACACTCGACCCCAAAATTTTTCTCTTTGCAAACAGCCTTAGACAAATAAAGCAACATGCACGAAAATGGCAACAAAAAATTTCCCCGTGAGCCATAAACACACGGCAACCATTATGCGAAAATTACAACAACAAAAATGACACCTGAGCTATACACGGCAACCAATATGCGATCCCTTTAGGATGGGGCGGGATCTCAATGCACACCTCTCAATATTGATGGCAATAACAACCAAACCACCCCACAACGCAGGAAAGAATCAATAAACACGTGTTAGACACAGTACTAACTCCATCCAAACCACACAAAACAGGCATATCAATGATCGAAGACACTATACCGTTTTAAAAATAAAGCAACATAATCGAAATTACAATAAAATTACCACCCTTGAAGTTTGTTGTGAATCACAATACAGCCATGCATATTTCCCCCGACCACACTAAACCGCCATGAATTTATCATATGTTGAAATTCCCCTAGCATCCAGCCACCTAATAGTGTGTCCGTCCGAAAGACGGACTGAAGAGATGAAAGTCCCCTAGCAACCTGCCAACCAATTGCCTGTCCATCCAAAAGACGGACTGAGAATTCCTCTAAATCCATTCCAAACATAAAGAGCAAACATAAAAACCGATGCTTGACGTTAATAAATCGTTACAAATAAAACAAAACTAGAACTATGTTTACATTCGATCCTTTAGGATGGGGCGAGATCACAAAATTTATGACAACAAAAAACCAACCCACCCACTACGCAAGAAAAAATCAATAAACACGTGTTATATACAGGACTAGCTCCATCTCATACATAAAGAGCAAACAGAAAAAAACCAATGCTCGCCGTTACAAAATAAAACAAAATTACAAAATGTTTACATTCATCTCCAAAATCCTTTAGGATGGGGCGAGATCACAAAATTTATGACAACAAAAAACCAACCCACCCACAACGCAAGAAAAAAATCAATAAACACGTGTTATATACAGGACTAGCTCCATCTCATACATAAAGAGCAAACAGAAAAAAACCAATGCTCGCCGTTACAAAATAAAACACAATTAAAAAAATTTTACATTCATCTCCAAAATTATTCTATTTTCAAACAGCCTTAGACAAATGAAGCAACATACACAAAACACACGGCAACCAATCTCAATGCACACCTGATGCCAATAAAAACCTCAGACATACCATTTGTTCACACCTCACACCATTATTATAACCCCTGTCAACTAGTTCACCTCTACTCCTTTTGTACCTCGGTTGGAATTGGGCTTTGTTGTTGTTCCTCCAACTGTGGGTGTTGAAGTACAGCACCTTTTCATGGCGTGTACTTCAGTCCCTTACCCATATTGTTGTATGGGGTACACATATTGTGGATTAAATTTAGACCACTGTGGGTAATACTGTTCAATTCATTACATTTTTTTATTGAATCTTTCATTATTATACAATGAAAATAACAATAAGTGGACAAATCTTAACCTAAAATACTTTTCTCTGGGTTGTTGCCATTGCGAACAAACCATTGAGACTTTACGCGATTTTTTTACTTAAACAAAAGGTTAACATTTCAAATATAGGAATTCATAATTTCATTTAATTTTTTTTGTTTGATTAGGATTTTGATTAGGATTTGTTTTAATTTATATCATGTCCAGCGTATCTCTCCTTCTAAGGCGGTCATGACCTTCAAAATTTAGTAGATCTCGAGCCAGGATGTTTGCCCACTGAAGTTGATTAGTTTTGAGTTTTATTTGAGTTACTTTAGAGTCTATGTGGCGCGACCACGTCAAACGCCGATCTAAGTGGATTCCAAGGTATTTTCCATGATCCTTTTGGGGAATCTGTGAGTTGAAAATAGAAATTGGAGGACTTGCATCCCTTCGCAGGGTAAAAGTAACATGAGTACACTTTGAGGCATTCACCATTATTCTCCATTTTTTTAACCATTCTTCTAGGATTCGGACATGCGACTGCAGTTGATCGGACGCAACTGAAGGGTTTTTGTGAGTACTGACGAAAGCAGTATCGTCCGCAAAGGTAGACGTGAGCGTAAAGTTGGTTATGGGCATATCTGCCGTAAAAATAACGTACAGTATAGGGCCAAGAATGCTCCCCTGTGGGACACCGGCATTTATTTTCTTAGGGCTAGAAAAAATGCCATTTGATTTAACTTGAAAAGACCGGTTAGTCAAATAGCTCCTGAGCAGTTTATGCGTGTTGATTGGCAGAAGGTCACATATTTTGTACAAAAGTCCTTCGTGCCAGACTTTGTCAAATGCTTGGGAAATATCTATGAATAACGCCGAACAGTATTCTTTATTCTCAAAAGCTCTTCTGATGCAGGTTACGATACGGTGTACCTGTTCTATAGTATTGTGACTTTTTCTAAAACCAAATTGATGGTCAGGTATAATATTGTGAGAAATTATGTGAGGTGTGATTTTCTTCATGAGAATGGACTCAAACATTTTTGAAAGTATCGATAGTAAGCTTATAGGGCGATAGGATTTGACTTGAGTTGGATCTTTGCCTGGTTTCGGTATCATCACGATTTCAGACCTCTTCCAAGATAGGGGGAAGTAACCTACACGGAGAATTGCATTGAATAAAAATAACACAATTTTCAAGGCTGAAAAGGGAAGTTCTTTAATCATTTTCGCTGTTATACCATCTCCTCCGGACGATTTCTTTAATTTTAGTTCTTTGACAGATTTTTCAACATCCTTTATTCTAAGCTTGATTGGGCCAGGAATTATATCATCTATCACGGGCTGATGGATTGGGCGACGAATTAAATCATCTATCACGGGCGGATAGATTGGGCGTGGAGTTATATCGTCTATCACGGGCGGATAGATTGGTCGAGAAGTTATGTCATCTATCACGGGCTGATACATTGGGAGAGGAATTGAGTCATTTATCCCGGGCGGATAGATTGTGTGAGAAATTGTATCATCTATCACGGGCGGATAGATTGGTCGAGGAATTGTGTCGTTTATCACGGGCGGATAGAGTGGGTGAGGAATTATATCTATCACGGGCGGATAGATTTCATATGTATCACTGTTGGGTGTAAAAACGGACTCGAGGTAGTTTGCGAATGCATTTACATTCTCTTCTGTGCTTTTTGCCCAGTTCCCATTTTCAAGGCGAATTGGGGATTCATGCGCAACAGGACCTCGCATGTTTTTTGTGGCCTTCCAGAGACTATAATCTGTTTTCTGGGTTGGATCTGGAGATTGCAAATATATTTTTAGATCACTTTCCTCGGCTGATTTCAATCTCTTCTGGCAATTTTTTAGTTTTTTTCTCAGTGATGGGGAGCGATATTGTTGCCACTCTCTTCTTACGCTTCTTTTTTCATTGATTAACGCTTGGATGCTTATTGGGTTATTGGAGTTATCTCTTTTGAATGCGCTTTTTCGAGTAGCCACTTTAACAGCACTGTTTACAACGTCTGTGAATAGGTTTACCGCGGCTTCAATTTCATCCGTTGTACGTAACGATACACCATCGGATAGGTGTGAGCTAACGTATTTTTTATATTTTAGCCAGTTGGTATACTTATTGGGCAAACTGTCACACAAATTTTCATGACTGTTGTAAAGCAGTGTCAAAATGGTAGGCGAATGATCCGATGATAGATCAAGTGATGGACATAGAGATAATTGTTCACGCCTTATATTTTTTATTATAGCGAAATCAATAAGGTCAGGCGTTTTGTTCAGATCTGAGGGCCAATATGTTGGGTGACCGCTCGAAGCTACATCTAGTTTAGCAGATGTTATGGCTTTAAGTAGTTGTCTACCTTTTGGAGTAGTGAGGCGAGAGCCCCAAAATGTGTGCTTGGCATTGTAGTCACCTGCTACCAAAAACTTTGTGCCAAGAGTGGAGAAGAACTCCATGAATTGATCTTTGTTAATATTGTGCCTAGGGGGACAATATATCGACGATATCACCAGATTTGTGCCTGTGATAGCGATAGAAGTTGCTTGTATATGCTCAGTCCTATATTCGGGCATAGGATAATGTTTGATTTTATTTTGGACAATAAGAGCTGTACCACCACAGGCTCTCCCGCTAGGATGTTTAGTATCGTATGTGGAATAACCACGTATCCTAAAACAATTTCTGGTTGAAAAATGTGTCTCAGAGACTAATAAAATATCTATACAGTGGTTTCGGAGAAAATTTTCTACCTCATTTCTGTGTTGGCTCAGGCCGTTTGCATTCCAATAACAAATTCTCATTGGATTTATTTTTGATTTAACACGAGTTGCATAAGCATACTTTGATTTCTCATCATTTCTTGCATCATGCTTTGCATATTCAACATGAATGAATTCATAGTTTCTATTAATTTTTCTATTGAGTATTCTTTGGGATTCGGTTTACGTTTGGATCGCTAGAACTAGCATTTTCTGTAGGAGATACAGTTCTTAAGCCTGGGAAAGGCGATGGAATATAGCTTGCATATGCTGGAATTTTATTAACATTGTTTGATTTTTTCATGTGCTTATAGACAGGGCAACCCCTGTAGTTTGCTGTATGGTTCTCACCGCAGTTACTACATTTTTTACGCCGGTATCTGTTCTAGGATGGGGACAGTCAACGGACTTGTGCACATCGCCACATCTGACACAAATGGCCGGTAATTTACAGTATGCCTTGGTGTGTCTTCTTGACAATTTGTACATTGGGGAGGATCGGCTCGTTTTAAAGGTTCCTCGACTCGAATTCTACGGTTGCACAAATATCTTAGGTCGTAAATAGGATGAGGTGCGCCTGTTTTCTTTATTCTTGAAGAATCAAATGTTAGTTCAACCTTAAACATGGGCTGAGGAATTTTCTTTTTATTTATAATGTTTATTATGGATTTAACTTCATAACCCTCTTTAGCAAGTTCATCGATTATTTCAGCTGTTGAAACTGTACTATCAATACCCTTAATTACTACCACGAGACCTTTTGAACTTTTAAGCTGGTAAGTGTAGTAATTCTTTTTCTCGAAATCGAGCAACCCAACCACCTTTCTATAAGACACTTCGGTGTGTGTCTGAATTTTTGTTTCGTATACATTGCCTCTACGAAGTGAAGCAACATAGAAGTTTTCTTTGCCTAGTAGCTGGGACAGCTTATTTACCAACGCGTTAGTTGTTTGTTCCCGCAAGAAAAGCGGAGGTGGTTTGGGTTCTCTTATAGTTTCATTTGTTTCTTCATTACTATCCTCAGAGCTGAGGAGGTCAAATCGGTTCGAACTTACCGCATTCATTCCTTTGGAAACTTTGGGATTTGGTTCCTTATGAGGAGACCTTGCACTTGCCTTTCGTTTTGTCACTAAAATATATCTATCTATACCAGTTTGTATTTTCTCATCTTTGCCCGTTGTACTGTTTGGATTTGTACCTTTGGGGATTGTTCCTGTTGCTGTGGCAACACTATTTCCATTCGGATTAGCTACTGAACTTGAAAGCATACTTTTAGGCACTACGTTATTTTGCATTGTATTTGTTAGCATTTCTATTTGATTTGTTTCACTACTTGACAACTGCGGTGAGAAAGAGCGCGCATTGTTTGGGGTTTTGGCGGTCAAAAAGAGGCTGTCATCTCTTCTAGGCGTTGTTGTTGCGTTGCTTTCTGTATTTGTCACAGAAATGTACGCATTTCTGCCATTAAGACTTAACCGCCTCTCAACGGAGGGAGTGAGAGACATGCACGAATATTTGTTTTTGTAAATTTCCTTTGTTTATTTATGAACAACCAACACAGCAAGCACTATGATTTTTAACTTGATTATTTTTCTTGCAAAAAGTTACACTTTAGCAATAAACTTTAACACAGAATTATAACCAAATCACTTGTTAATAGCGTCCAACTCGCTTTATATGCTTTAGCAGGGTTAATCCCAAAGAAAATAATTTATTAATAGAATTTTTGTGAGAGCCACTATAAACACGTCTGTACGCAACTATGATGCCAGATGTGAACTGAGAGGGATTAAAATGATTAAAATATTGTTGTGGGGGTTGATATCCTCCAAAGGGATATTGTTGATCAAATGCAGCCTGAGGATTCGTCCACTGAACGGATAGCTGCTAATTTGCAGTACCCTCTAATTGTTGATGTCCTTGTGTTTGTAGTTGATAGGGATCCTGCTGATTTTGTAGAGATAAATTATCCTATAATTCTTGTTGACCTTGTAATTTGATTTCGGTATCATTTACCAACACTTGCTATATCTTTTAGACTCCACGAACACACATTTTAAATAATAAATCACAGAAAACTTATTACTAGTATCACAGAGTTTATCACTTTAAGCTATTGCAACGGAATACTGAAGTTTTGTATTGTCCTTGTCTTCTTTTGTTTATAGATTTTTCTATTCTCTCTTGTATTCGTAAACTTTCTAATGCATATCTCTTGTTCTCCACTTTTTCTCTGTCCAATATTTTGACATTTTTAAGATCAGCTGTGTGTCCACTTTCGTAAATGTTTTTGTTTGTTAAATGTTCGTAAAATTTTTTTGTAATTGAAATCGTATGACAAAAAATGATGATAATGCATATATCTTGTTCTCCGCTTTTTCTCTGTCCAATATTTTGAAATTTTTAAGATCAGCTGTGTGTCCACTTTCGTAAATGTTTTTGTTTGTTTAATGTTCGTAAAATTTTTTTGTAATTGAAATCGTGTGACAAAAAATTATGACTTGGAATAAATAGAAATTAATTTAAAATAAATTTATTCTCACTTATGTCATTTTAAATTTTAAAGTATAACTCGAAATCAATGAAAAATGAAATTCGAAAAATCTGCAAAGTTTTGCAATTGTTTTTAATTAAGACATATTTGGAGAAATTCCTAAACAATACTTTTATTTGTATTTAAACACATCTTTTATTTGAGAAAATTATTTCGCAAGCATATTTTGTAGTAATATATTAATATAGGTGTCCAAATAAATGTTATTGATTTTCAAATAAAATTTATTTGCTCGAAAATATATAATATTTAAAAATTTGTGTTCTTAAGGCTAAACACAGGAACAACACCATCCACTCACAAAATAGGCATATCAATGATCTAAAAATTAAGCAACATAATCAAAATTATAACAAAATTACCATCCTTGAAGTTTGTTGTGAATCACAGTACAGTTATGCATATCTCCTCCGACCGCACTAAACCGCCATGACTTTTATCATATGATGAAATTTCCCTAGTCTTTCCGTCTGAAAGACGGACTGAGAATTCCTCTAAATCCATTCCTGAAAAATAAATGTAAACAAAATATCCAACGATCTAAATCCATCCCAAACGTAAAGAGCAAACAGAAAAACCTATGCCCGACATTACTAAATCGTTACAAATAAAACAAAATTAGAACCATGTTTACACTCGACCCCAAAATTTTTCTCTTTGCAAACAGCCTTAGACAAATAAAGCAACATGCACGAAAATGACAACAAAAAATTTCCCCGTGAGCCATAAACACACGGCAACCATTATGCGAAAATTACAACAACAAAAATGACACCTGAGCTATACACGGCAACCAATATGCGATCCCTTTAGGATGGGGCGGGATCTCAATGCACACCTCTCAATATTGATGGCAATAACAACCAAACCACCCCACAACGCATGAAAGAATCAATAAACACGTGTTAGACACAGTACTAACTCCATCCAAACCACACAAAACAGGCATATCAATGATCGAAGACACTATACCGTTTTAAAAATAAAGCAACATAAGCGAAATTACAATAAAATAACCACCCTTGAAGTTTGTTGTGAATCACAGTACAGCCATGCATATTTCCCCCGACCACACTAAACCGCCATGAATTTATCATATGTTGAAAATCTCCTAGCATCCAGCCACCCAATAGTGTGTCCGTCCGAAAGACGGACTGAAGAGATGAAATTCCCCTAGCAACCTGCCACCCAATTGCCTGTCCGTCCAAAAGACGGACTGAGAATTCCTCTAAATCCATTCCAAACATAAAGAGCAAACATAAAAACCGATGCTTGACGTTAATAAATCGTTACAAATAAAACAAAACTAGAACTATGTTTACATTCGATCCTTTAGGATGGGGCGAGATCACAAAACACACGGCAACCAATCTCAATGCACACCTGATGACAATAAAAACCTCAGACATACCATTTATTCACACCTCACACCATTATTATAACCCCTGTCAACTAGTTCACCTCTACTCCTTTTGTACCTCAGTTGGAATTGGGCTTTGTTGTTGTTCCTCCAACTCTGGGTGTTGAAGTACAGCACCTTTTCATGGCGTGTACATCAGTCCCTTACCCATATTGTTGTATGGGGTACACATATTGTGGATTAAATTTAGACCACTGTGGGTAATACTGTTGTAAGTATGGTGTGTGATAGGAATATTGTTGTGGGTCAATATACTGTACGAAGGGTGATTAAGGGAATTGATAGCCCCAATTCACGTTTTGCATATTGTACGGATATTGTATTAGAGGGATTAAAATGATTAAAATATTGTTGTGGGGGTTGATATCCTCCAAAGGGATATTGTTGACCAAATGCAGCCTGAGGATTCGTCCACTGAACGGATTGCTGCTAATTTGCAGTACCCTCTAATTGTTGATGTCCTTGTGTTTGTAGTTGATAGGGATCCTGCTGATTTTGTAGAGATAAATTATCCTATAATTCTTGTTGATTTGATTTCGGTATCATTTACCCACACTTTCTATAACAAAATAATTTTTAAAGGAAAAATTTTTGGATTTTAATAAATCGAGATTAACAGACGGAGCTACAAACAGGGACAGATTCTTTGTTCTTCATATTTTGTAATTTGTAAAACATTTCAATAAAAAATATGTGTAAACAAAAATTTTTCTCCATAAAATCCATATTGATTTTTGAAACTCAATCACAGCTCGCTTAAATCACCATTGAATAAGGTAAACACAAATCTAATCCCCGTTCTCATACCACATACCCAACCCAACTGATTTGCCTTAGTCACCTACTCCAACGGGAAATCAGCTAATATTTACAATAAACCTACATGTCGCGGCTCACTGTAAAAATCAGAAACCTAAACATATTTTGAAATTCAACTTCAGATTTATGCTTATAAAATTCGCATTGTCTAAAATGAAATGCATTTTTGTTTACGTGATTTTTTCTCAATCACAAGGAATGATTTGGTTTCTTATTTTTGCTGACGATTATCAAATTCTAGCATCTTTAACGCCATACTTTATTCATTGTTTTTTAGTTCAGTTGTAAAATACACTGACACCAATTCGATAATAATCAGATTTATGTTTATGACATACATTTTTACCCCATAACATAACATTTTTTTATATTTCACATAATATATTTTTTTTATTGAATTACATATTACATATATTACATGAATTTTATAATATATGTAATATGTAATTCAAATATATAATTCTTTAAATTAAAAAGTAGAGTAATACTTAGTACATACATAATTTCACAATAAATACATGAAAACATGTCACATGTAATCGGTGAAGAATAATAAGGCATTTAAAGCGCTGCTCAACTCCAATTTAGTTAACGAATTATCCTTTTGTTCATTAAGACTCTCTGACACTTTATATAAGATATCGGCAAAACAGCGCCCATGGGCGACTCTCTCACACCTACTTACTCTACTTCTTGATCTGGACAGTCTTTTTCAAAATTGGAAAGGTCCCGATTGGCAGGACAAATGAATCGAGTCCAAATATACTGTCTGAAGAGGCAAACACTTGTATTGAACGGATGGAGACAAGTGAGACACTGCCAAAAACTGATGTGGAAGTAGTCAATAACACCACCAGTTCACCAATAGTACCGCTACTTTTGCAGGAAGTTCCCCGCAAAGGTGGTGATCAAAATAAAAAGAGCCACAAAACGATTCAAACCAATGAGGGAGCGACAAAAAATAACACCGCCTCCCAAAATTGTCGCCTGGAAGATGGTGTAATAGGTAGTGAACGTAAGGAGGAGAATGACCCACTACCAAGTAAAGAGGGGGTGCCACCAGATATGATAGACTCCCAAAAGAAACTTTTACTGGAAGGACAATGATTGAGGTCATCCAGATAAACCTCCACCGGAGCGAGGCAGCATCCAATGCTCTGATGGACATCATAAATAAAGGCAGGGTTCATATTGCTTTGATCCAGGAACCATGGACAACTAGCAACAAGGTTACTGGATTAAACCATGTGAACTATAACCTTTTCTACGCTAACACAGGTACTCGTCCAAGGACTTGTATTCTGTGCCATAAAAACTTATGTTTTATTTTCTCTCCAGAGTTGTCAACATCGGACGCAACGGTGCTGAGGCAAGGTAATGGAAATATGTACCTGGCGTCAATATATCTGCCATTCGATGCGCCGACATTGCCACCTACGTCGGAATTACAACGTCTGGTGGGGGAATCCAAACACACAAGTAATGAGTTATTAGCTGGATGTGACGCCAACTCCCATCATATCGCTTGGGGTAGTACTAACACCAATGAAAGGGGACACGCCCTTATCGAATTTTTGAATACAAATGACCTCATAACTCTTAACATAGGAAACACTGCAACCTTTGTTAACAAAATTAGGGAAGAAGTATTAGATATAACGATATGTTCAGAAAATCTTATTGATGAGATCCATGAGTGGAGGGTTTCGGATGAACACTCCTATTCAGACCACCGTTATATAAGGTTTAAAATTGCACGGCCACCGCCAAACCCCATAAGTTTCCGTAATAAGGCTAAGACCGACTGGACTAAATTCGGAAATCTACTTAGAAATCGATTGGGGCAGCCTACACGCGATTATCTATGTGCAGAAGACATTGATATCAATGTTAAGAAGATTACCGAGGCTCTTGTAAAATCATTCGAAGATAGTTGCCCACTTCGAGAAAGGAAATCTGCCTTTGAGAAACCCTGGATGACAGGACAAATTCGCTCGATTGGCAAAGATGTCCGCAGACTTTACAATAGAGCTCGACGTAAAAAACAATCAGTATATTGGGACGACTACCACAGAAGACTCAACGAATACAATAAAATCGTTAGATCGGCGAAACGTAACTCCTGGATTGGCAAAGATGTCCGCAGACTTTACAATAGAGCTCGACGTAAAAAACAATCAGTATATTGGAACGACTACCACAGAAGACTCAAAGAATACAATAAAATCGTTAGATCGGCGAAACGTAACTCCTGGAGACTTTTCTGTGAACAGGTAGACAGCGTTAACAGCATGTCTAAAATGAAAAAGTTCCTCTCAAAAACTCATGTCCAAACCGAAACACTGGTAGATGAAACGGGTAAAAGGATGGAAACTATAGAGGATACCGTAAGGCTCTTGATGAAAACTCATTTTCCGACTGGTAATGCTGGACCAACAGAGGAACAGTTACAGAATGAAAATGTATTGCATCAAGTACCTATTACGGATATAACAGATGGTATGGTTAAAGAGGCGATAAAAAGTTTCTCTCCCTTTAAGGCTGCGGGACCGGATGGAATATTTCCAGCACTTCTGCAGAATGAGGTGGATCTGGTATCAACTCATCTGGCTGGAGTGTTCACTGCATGCCTAACCCATTCGTATACCCCAAAAAACTGGCAGGAATCAAGGGTGGCCTTCATACCAAAGCCTGGCAAGGCGAGTTACACGACCCCAAAGGCTTATCGACCCATTAGCCTTACTTCTTTCCTGTTAAAAACAATGGAGCGAATAATTGATGACATGGTCAAAGGTAAAATAGCAGACAGGCTAAAATTCAAACAACACGCCTATGTCAAAGGAAGATCAGTGGAAACAGCTCTGCATGAAGTAGTGCACCACATAGAAGAGTCCTTCAGTAAAGAAATGTATACACTTGCTGTTTGCATAGACATTGAGGGCGCATTTAACAATGTACAGACCGATACACTTATCCAGTCCTTAGACGAGTTTCAGGTTGACCGGGCGCTGAAAAACTGGATCAACAATATGCTAAGGAATAGGTGGATTATTTGTGGGTCATATGACGTAAAAATTATAGACAAGGTAAATCGTGGAATACCTCAGGGGGGCATTTTATCGCCTCTTCTATGGGTTACGACGATACACAGTCTCCTAAAAGCCCTCACCAATGAAGGACTTAAACCAGTCTGTTATGCAGACGACGTTGTAATACTTCTAAGGGGCTTTCATCCAAATCTCTTATGCAGAAGAGCTGAAGAGGCACTTAACATAGCATATAACTGGGCACAACCAAGGGGATTAAATGTTAACCCAGACAAAACAGAAATATGTATATTTACAAGGAAAACGAAGATCCCACGTTTTACCCCGCCTCGATTTCTGAATAAGACAATTGCTGTAACTAAAAAGGTAAAATACTTGGGAGTAATCTTGGATCAGAAACTGTACTGGAAAGATCATCTTGAAGAAAGAGTTACAAAGGCACACAGATGTTGTTCGTTGTGCAGAAGAGCTATAGGTTTAAAATGGGGACTACGTCCAAATATAACTCACTGGCTTTACATGAGCGTGATTAGACCAATAATCACCTACGCCTCTGTAGTGTGGTGGACATCAATGGACAAGAAGTGCAACGTAATACCTTTGCAAAAAATTCAACGTATGTGCTGTCTAGGCATAAGCGGGGCATTTAAAACTGCACCAACAAAAGCGTTGGAGACTATACTACACATCCAACCAATAGACATCCGTATAAAGTATGAGGCAGTCCTCACAGCAAGACGTCTACAAGTGATGGGTGAATGGATAAATCGAGACCACAAGTCGTACCATCAGAAGATTTTAGAATATCTAGTTGGTCACATTCAAACGCCAGAAATCTAGGACCGCATTCCTGAAGTGCGGCTTACAGCTACCTGTGATACGTTTGTGCCAGACAGACGCTCCTGGGAAAATGGAACTTTGGCCCATGTGCCAGTGGGAACCAGCTGCTACACGGATGGGTCCAAGCGAGGAGGAAGGACGGGTCTGGGACTTTTTATTGATGAACCAGAAGTCGAACTTCACTTCCGCCTCCCTGACCATAACACGGCATTTCAAGCAGAAGTTCGAGCAATCACGGAGTGTGTGAACTGGCTCAGTAACACGACAAAGCCTAAATATGCCAACATCTTCACAGATAGCCAAATGGCGATTCAAGCAATAACATCGGAAAGGGTCAAATCCAGAACTGTGTTGGACTGTAAAAGAACGATAAATGATTACTCAGCCCATGGTCAATTGCGTATTTGCTGGGTACCAGGACACAACGGAGTGATTGGAAATGAACGGGCAAACAACTTGGCTTCAAAGGGCAGAGAACTTCGAGTAATAAACTTGAAAAATTGGAAACCTTTCGAAGCCACGAAAAATGAGTTCAAGCACTGGGCAGTGATGGCTGATAAAACTGTGTGGAATAGCGCAACAGTAGGAGCAACTGCAAAGATACTGTGGGGTGACCCAAATGAAAACATGAAGTCTTCTGAAACTAAACAAGATCGATATTAGTAAGATGATGAGTGTTCTAACGGGACACTCAAGCTTACAAGCACATCTTCATCGCATAGGACTAGCAGGAAACGACGAATGCAGGGCATGCAGAGAAAACATCGAAACGATGGAACATTTTCTGTGTCACTGCCCGGCTTTCACACATGCAAGATCCCAACATTTCGGGACCGACATATTACCAGACTTGACTCATCTCAGAGAATATGACTGGAAGATACTGAGAAAATTCGTGTCTAGTACCGATTTTCTGTAACTCGTGAGGTATAAAAAGATCATAAATAAGGAGCGCACAACAGGCCGAACCACTGGCTTAAGTGTATGTCCATGGACATGAGACGTTTAAACGTCTCCTCTCTTCAACCTAACCTAACCTAACCTAAATCATTGGTAAATAGTAGAAACAGCAAAGGGCCAATATGACTACCTTGGGGTACTCCAGATGAAACTAAAATCGGGCCTGAGAAGTAACTACCAAATTTAACAATCTGAACACGACTGTTAAGATAAGAGGATATCCAACTCAACAAGTTATTACTAAAACCAATACGATTCAGCTTATATAGTAAGAGCTTATGATTAACTCTATCAAAAGCTTTACTAAAATCAGTATATACCACATCAGTCTGATTACTCATCAATTACCTGAAATTGAGACCGGTAAGCGCTTTTTTTGTCCGGTAAGTGCTAATTTGGTACGGTAAGAGCTTTTTTTGTCCGGTAAGCGCTAATTTGGTGCGGTAAGCGCTTTTTTTGTCCGGTAAACGCTTTTTTTTGTCCGGTAAGCACTTTTTTGTCCGGTAAGCGCTAATTTGGTACGGTAAGCGCTTTTTTGTCCGGTAAGCCCTTATTTGGTACGCTAAGCGCTTTTTTTGTCCGGTAAGCGCTAATTTGGTACGGTAAGCGCTTTTTTTGTCCGGTACGCACTTTTTTGTCCGGTAAGCGCTAATTAGGTACGGAAAGCGCTTTTTTGTCCGGTAAGCCCTTATTTGGTACGCTAAGCGCTTTTTTTGTCCGGTAAGCGCTAATTTGGTACGGTAAGCGCTTTTTTTGTCCGGTAAGCGCTTTTTTATCCGGTAAGCGCTTTTTTTTGAATTGAACCGAATTTGTCATAGTCGAAAGTCTCCTACGAAATCCATGTTGGAATGGACTAAGAATAGGTGATATATATATATATCACTATAAGATAAAATCTCAGTGATCTTTTTTTCAAAAAGGTTTGGAATTATACTTAATCTTGCAATTCCACGATAATTCATAACATCAATCAAGCTTCCAGGTTTATGAAGTAAAGTTAAAAAGTTGTTGACACTGTTGACGAGAATAGGTTGATGCAAAGAATTTTGCAAAACAATCGGCGATTGGCTGATCACCACCGAATTCTTCACCGTCAATTCTAAACCTAGAAGGCCTTGGATTAGACTTACATTTCATATTGAAAATATCATGGAACGATTTAGGGCTCATCTTAAAATTGTGGCCTAACTTCTCTAAGTAGAGCTCATAGCACTTACGAGATTCAATGTTACACTGTGATCTGGCAACAGAGTGCCTAAAGTAATCGACATCGGATCCAGACCTTTTGAATTTCGTAAATAGTCTGCTCTTCATTTTCCTGAGAGCAGTCATATTTGAAGAATACCACTGTGGACTTTTAGTATTCTTAACACGAATCTTTGGCACAGATTGTACCAAACATTCATTAGACATTGTAAAATCTCTCAACAGATACATCAATATCAGTCAAGTGATTACAACAACAAACTAAATCCCAGTCAGTATTCAAGAGCAGAGAATTTAGCAACTCAAAATTTGTTTTTTTGAAACAAAAAAACTGTACCCTCGTCGCGTAGTCCACTCAAACGTGATCGAAAAAGAATTCAAGGGAGTAAATGCCTCAGTATCTGGCAATGAAAGCCAGGGGGTAAATTAATTTCCCCCAAGATTAGGATATGGTCCACATCCCTCAACATCAAAACCAATCAGCTTATAGCCTTTAAGTGACCATCATAAACAGATAATTCCGAGTCTGGGAGGATGTAGGAACATGATGTAGGAATGAAACTAATAATTTAGCTTTACCTAAAATAATAGAAACAACAATAAATTCAATATCATCAGTCTCATCAAGAGTGACACGTTCAGAAGAAAGCGAACTTTTTACAGCAATAAGAACTCCACCGCCAATTTTTTGAATGCGATATTCATTCGACAGTATCTCTGAATCAAATATTAAGGGTTTTAACCAGGTCTCAGTGAAACACAAAACTGAAAAATCAAAGTCAAAGCTATCAGCAAATAGTCGGGTTAAGCCCTCTTACATTTTGATAAGCTATGACCAAAGAGTTAGGCCCTGTTTCTGTAACTTATTTTCGTTCGTCTACGGCAAACGATCAAAAATCACTCAGTTATTCCGAGAAATCTATAAGTCACAACAGGTTATAATTCTGTGTGTCTATAGTAAATCACGCAAAAAGCTCGTACCTAAAATATTTCTAACCTGCGCTTTATAGAATTCAAGGAATAGTTGAGTGATTTTTGATCGGTCGCCGTAGACGAACAAAAATAAGTTAAAGAAACAGGCCCTTAATCATTTTTTTTGAGTATTTTAAAGAGTTAGACCTCAAAGGTAACTGCGCTAAATTGTCGATCTTATCAACAAATTCTTTAACAAATGCCTTAGGCGGCCAAAAATCAGAATATATCAGTTTATCAAAGATCTTCGGTTGCACGATGATCTTAAATGATGACTACTAGATCTCGGATTATATGTAATTGCATCATTTTTTTGCGGATTGCTGGAAAAATTCTGATTGGACCAAAATTCGTTTCAAAGAAAAAGGAACAGGTGCATATTTTTCATTTTTTTTTGCATATTTGTGATATGCAAAAAATATGCAAAAAAAATGAAAAAAATGCGATATTTGCGAAATTTTAGAAGGATATATACTATTTAAAAAATCATGACACAAAAATGGATGATTTAAAAAATCATCAAAAAAAAGTACCTAAATATATGGAAAGTATGGGGTAATTCTAAAGGAAACCGACCCACTCTGAATATTTATGAATAAGGATTTGAATCAAATTTTGCAGGCGTATACTACAAGACAATACGGAGTTATGCCCAAATTCAAAGCAGTTTAGTTTTTATAGGTTGCCAAATTGGTCATCTACACATATTTTTTAAATTGTAGCTATCTTGAAGTCGATATAACTTTTTAACTGAATATCAGATTTGAAAGATACTATACAAAGATAATAAAATATTAGACCCTTAATACTATTAGGGGTCTGTAAATCACGGAGGCGGCAATGTCTGTGGATGATTTTCCGGTAACGTGGTTGGGCCCCTCTATACAACAAACGGAATTATGTACAGTTTCATGTTTCTTTTTTTTTTATCTGGCAACATAGTTGCGTACAGACGTGTTTATAGTGGCTCTCACAAAAATTCTATTAAAAAATTATTTTCTTTGGGATTAAACCTGCTAAAGCATATAAAGCGAGTTGGACGCTATTAACAAGTGATTTGGTTATAATTCTGTGTTAAAGTTTATTGCTAAAGTGTAACTTTTTGCAAGAAAAATAATCAAGTTAAAAATCATAGTGCTTGCTGTGTTGGTTGTTCATAAATAAACAAAGGAAATTTACAAAAACAAATATTCGTGCATGTCTCTCACTCCCTCCGTTGAGAGGCGGTTAAGTCTTAATGGCAGAAATGCGTACATTTCTGTGACAAATACAGAAAGTAACGCAACAACAACGCCTAGAAGAGATGACAGCCTCTTTTTGACCGCCAAAACCCCAAACAATGCGCGTTCTTTCTCACCGCAGTTGTCAAGTAGTGAAACAAATCAAATAGAAATGCTAACAAATACAATGCAAAATAACGTAGTGCCTAAAAGTATGCTTTCAAGTTCAGTAGCTAATCCGAATGGAAATAGTGTTGCCACAGCAACAGGAACAATCCCCAAAGGTACAAATCCAAACAGTACAACGGGCAAAGATGAGAAAATACAAACTGGTATAGATAGATATATCTTAGTGACAAAACGAAAGGCAAGTGCAAGGTCTCCTCATAAGGAACCAGATCCCAAAGTTTCCAAAGGAATGAATGCGGTAAGTTCGAACCGATTTGACCTCCTCAGCTCTGAGGATAGTAATGAAGAAACAAGTGAAACTATAAGAGAACCCAAACCACCTCCGCTTTTCTTGCGGGAACAAACAACTAACGCGTTGGTAAATAAGCTGTCCCAGCTACTAGGCAAAGAAAACTTCTATGTTGCTTCACTTCGTAGAGGCAATGTATACGAAACAAAAATTCAGACGCACACCGAAGTGTCTTATAGAAAGGTGGTTGGGTTGCTCGATTTCGAGAAAAAGAATTACTACACTTACCAGCTTAAGAGTTCAAAAGGTCTCGTGGTAGTAATTAAGGGTATTGATAGTACAGTTTCAACAGCTGAAATAATCGATGAACTTGCTAAAGAGGGTTATGAAGTTAAATCCATAATAAACATTATAAATAAAAAGAAAATTCCTCAGCCCATGTTTAAGGTTGAACTAACATTTGATTCTTCAAGAATAAAGAAAAAAGGCGCACCTCATCCTATTTACGACCTAAGATATTTGTGCAACCGTAGAATTCGAGTCGAGGAACCTTTAAAACGAGCCGATCCTCCCCAATGTACAAATTGTCAAGAATTTGGACACACCAAGGCATACTGTAAATTACCGGCCATTTGTGTCAGATGTGGCGATGTGCACAAGTCCGTTGACTGTCCCCATCCTAGAACAGATACCGGCGTAAAAAAATGTAGTAACTGCGGTGAGAACCATACAGCAAACTACAGGGGTTGCCCTGTCTATAAGCACATGAAAAAATCAAACAATGTTAATAAAACTCCAACATATGCAAGCTATATTCCATCGCCTTTCCCAGGCTTAAGAACTGTATCTCCTACAGAAAATGCTAGTTCTAGCGATCCAAACGTAAACCGAATCCCAAAGAATACAATTCATCCAAATATGTCATACGCCCGTATGACAAGAAATGGTAATTCGTTACCCCCTCAATTTCCCCTCGAAAACTCAATAGAAAAATTAATAGAAACTATGAATTCATTCATGTTGAATATGCAAAGCATGATGCAAGAAATGATGAGAAATCAAAGTATGCTTATGCAACTCGTGTTAAATCAAAAATAAATCCAATGAGAATTTGTTATTGGAATGCAAACGGCTTGAGCCAACACAGAAATAAGGTAGAAAATTTTCTCCGAAACCACTGTATAGATATTTTATTAGTCTCTGAGACACATTTTTCAACCAGAAATTGTTTTAGGATACGTGGTTATTCCACATACGATACTAAACATCCTAGCGGGAGAGCCTGTGGTGGTACAGCTCTTATTGTCCAAAATAAAATCAAACATTATCCTATGCCCGAATATAGGACTGAGCATATACAAGCAACTTCTATCGCTATCACAGGCACAAATCTGGTGATATCGTCGATATATTGTCCCCCTAGGCACAATATTAACAAAGATCAATTCATGGAGTTCTTCTCCACTCTTGGCACAAAGTTTTTGGTAGCAGGTGACTACAATGCCAAGCACACATTTTGGGGCTCTCGCCTCACTACTCCAAAAGGTAGACAACTACTTAAAGCCATAACATCTGCTAAACTAGATGTAGCTTCGAGCGGTCACCCAACATATTGGCCCTCAGATCTGAACAAAACGCCTGACCTTATTGATTTCGCTATAATAAAAAATATAAGGCGTGAACAATTATCTCTATGTCCATCACTTGATCTATCATCGGATCATTCGCCTACCATTTTGACACTGCTTTACAACAATCATGAAAATGGGTGTGACAGTTTGCCCAATAAGTATACCAACTGGCTAAAATATAAAAAATACGTTAGCTCACACCTATCCGATGGTGTATCGTTACGTACAACGGATGAAATTGAAGCCGCGGTAAACCTATTCACAGACGTTGTAAACAGTGCTGTTAAAGTGGCTACTCGAAAAAGCGCATTCAAAAGAGATAACTCCAATAACCCAATAGGCATCCAAGCGTTAATCAATGAAAAAAGAAGCGTAAGAAGAGAGTGGCAACAATATCGCTCCCCAGCACTGAGAAAAAAACTAAAAAATTGCCAGAAGAGATTGAAATCAGCCCTAAAATCAGCCGAGGAAAGTGATCTAAAAATATATTTGCAATCTCTGGATCCAACCCAGTAAACAGATTATAGTCTCTGGAAGGCCACAAAAAACATGCGAGGTCCTGTTGCGCATGAATCCCCAATTCGCCTTGAAAATGGGAACTGGGCAAAAAGCACAGAAGAGAAAGTAAATGCATTCGCAAACTACCTCGAGTCCGTTTTTACACCCAACAGTGATACATCTGAAATCTATCCGCCCGTGATAGATATAATTCCTCGCCCACACTATCCGCCCGTGATAAACGACACAATTCCTCGCCCAATCTATCCGCCCGTGATAGATGATACAATTTCTCACACAATCTATCCGCCCGGGATAAATGACTCAATTCCTCTCCCAATGTATCAGCCCGTGATAGATGACATAACTTCTCGCCCAATCTATCCGCCCGTGATAGACGATATAACTCCACGCCCAATCTATCCGCCCGTGATAGATGATTTAATTCGTCGCCCAATCTATCAGCCCGTGATAGATGATATAATTCCTGGCCCAATCAAGCTTAGAATAAAGGATGTTGAAAAATCTGTCAAAGAACTAAAATTTAAGAAATCGCCCGGAGGAGATGGTATAACAGCGAAAATGATTAAAGAACTTCCCTTTTCAGCCTTGAAAATTGTGTTATTTTTATTCAATGCAATTCTACGTGTAGGTTACTTCCCCCTATCTTGGAAGAGGTCTGAAATCGTGATGATACCGAAACCAGGCAAAGATCCAACTCAAGTCAAATCCTATCGCCCTATAAGCTTACTATCGATACTTTCAAAAATGTTTGAGTCCATTCTCATGAAGAAAATCACACCTCACATAATTTCTCACAGTATTATACCTGACCACCAATTTGGTTTTAGAAAAAGTCACAATACTATAGAACAGGTACACCGTATCGTAACCTGCATCAGAAGAGCTTTTGAGAATAAAGAATACTGTTCGGCGTTATTCATAGATATTTCCCAAGCATTTGACAAAGTCTGGCACGAAGGACTCTTGTACAAAATATGTGACCTTCTGCCAATCAACACGCATAAACTGTTCAGGAGCTATTTGACTAACCGGTCTTTTCAAGTTAAATCAAATGGCATTTTTTCTAGCCCTAAGAAAATAAATGCCGGTGTCCCACAGGGGAGCATTCTTGGCCCTATACTGTACGTTATTTTTACGGCAGATATGCCCATAACCAACTTTACGCTCACGTCTACTTTTGCGGACGATACTGCTTTCGTCAGTACTCACAAAAACCCTTCAGTTGCGTCCGATCACCTGCAGTCGCATGTCCGAATCCTAGAAGAATGGTTAAAAAAATGGAGAATAATGGTGAATGCCTCAAAGTGTACTCATGTTACTTTTACCCTGCGAAGGGATGCAAGTCCTTCAATTTCTATTTTCAACTCACAGATTCCCCAAAAGGATCATGTAAAATACCTTGGAATCCACTTAGATCGGCGTTTGACGTGGTCGCGCCACATAGACTCTAAAGTAACCCAAATAAAACTCAAAACTAATCAACTTCAGTGGCTTATCAGCCAAAGATCTGCCCTAGATCCAGAGTATAAAGTTCTTTTATACAAAACGGTATTGAAGCCGATTTGGACATATGGTATCCAGCTCTGGGGTACAGCGTGCGCTTCAAATGTATGCAAATTACAAAGAAGACAATCGAATATTCTTCGTTTAATTACAGGTGCACCATGGTATATAAGAAACGCTAACATCCATAAGGATCTCAACATGCCAACAGTAAAAGAGGAAATTGAAAAATATTGCCGGTGTTACGTGGGTAAACTATTCAATCATCCAAACATCCTGGCTCGAGAACTACTAAATTTTGAAGGTCATGACCGCCTTAGAAGGAGAGATACGCTGGACATGATATAAATTAAAACAAATCCTAATCAAAATCCAAATCCTAATCAAAATCTAAAACAAAAAAATGAAATGAAATTATGAATTCCTAAATTTGAAATGTTAACCTTTTGTTTAAGTAAAAAAATCGTGTAAAGTCTCAATGGTTTGTTCGCAATGGCAACAACCCAGAGAATAGTATTTTAGGTTAAGATTTGTCCACTTATTGTTATTTTCATTGTATAATAATGAAAGATTCAATAAAAAATGTAATGAATTGGAAAAAAAAAAAAAAAAAAAGTTTCATGTACTGCGAAATCTTGGAGAATGCCATGTTTGCTGAGTGGAATGTTCCTCTATTACGGCAATTTCAACACGACAATGATTGAGTTAGAAAGGAAGGGGTTAACGTTATGGCCAGCTCAACCGTAGACTTGAATCCCATTGAAAATCTTTGGGAAATTGTCAGCAAAGAGATAAATCGAGAACGCGTAACTGGAGATAAAAATAAGCTATTTCAGGCTATTGCAGATGCTTGGAACTCCACAGATACAAAGATAACAACCAACCTTATTGATTCCATGCAAGAAAGGGCATCGCCGTTTTTGATAATAAATGTTTTTCCACAAAATCTTAGTAGAAATGCATAGTCCAATCTGTTTTGTCGTGCGAATTTTCGACCTTCTTTCATTTCACAACATTGTTACCATTTGCGTGAGAGGTACTAGAAGGGGCGTGGCAATAACGCCCACTTTGTACTGGACTGTAGGTACAATAAAAACATGACACTACACAAAATTTCAAGTATTCGTATGCACTGGTATTAATGGGTCGGGCACGCGCTGCGAAGACCTCATGCTGTCCCTATGTTCTTTATAGGAACGAAAAAGGAATCTAAATATGGGCAGTAAGATTGAAATTAAAAATATAAATTGAGATATCTCTAAATCGATTTAATTTTTTTTCCTTAAATTTTTTATAAAAATTGGTCCATATGTACACTATCGATGGTGTAAATTTTGCAGTGGGGACGACTTTGGTTCAGAAGTTACATGATAATAACTGAAAATCTTCACCAAATTACAAAGAACAAATATTTGTAGGTGTTTTCAACTATAATTTGTTTGTTGATTTTTTTTTTTTTTCAGATATTTTTTCTTTGTAATTTGGTGAAGATTTTCAGTTATTAATGTAACTTCAGAACCAAAATTGTGCCCACTCCAAATTTACAGAGTACGTATTGACCATTTTTTATAAAAAATGTAAGGAAAAAATTAGATCGATTCTGAGATACCGCAATTTATATTTTTTTCCGGAAAAGGTGACCGAAATAAAATGTTTTAAATAAAGTTAGTATTTTTTATGTAAAGTACATGGAAAAGCTTTAAGAAATAATATTTTCAATTTCTTAGGCTTTGTAGCATTAAAATTAACTTCAAAAAACCATTACAGAGGAAAAGATACATTTTTCTGAACTTTGACCTCGCCCTCTTTCTCCAATTTTCATTTATTTTTTTTTAATTGTGGGTCATTGCTCCCACATACTAGGGAAACATTTTGTGAGAATTTAAGAAAGATCAAGATTTTTACTTGTGGCACTTGAGAAAGAACTACCCGTATACGTACGAAATTTTACGTCATTCGGCCACTCCTTTCCAGAATTATCGTTAGCACCATTCAGTCGAACTGACAGACGGACGGACATTAGTTAATTCATATTTTTTTTAAACCATTTTTGGGAAAATATGTGGGTAACTTTGAAAAATATAACAAAAAAAATGTAAGATACGCTTTTCAGGACAATCAAGGTTTAAGAATATTTTTGGTCCTTTCGAGTCCTTAATACACAAAAATGTGTAACTTAACTTATAATTCATAAAGAGGGTATTAAAATCTTTTTACCATTTAAATCTGATATTCCGTTCAAAAGTTATGTCGACTTCATAACAGCAAAATTTGTAAAAAAAAATGTAGATAACCAACTTTGGCTCCCTATAAAATCTAAACCACTATGAAATTGGTCAAACGGTAAAATGTTTAATTCCGCATTGTCTTTTAATATACGCGTGCAAAATTGCATCCAAATCTACATATGTAAATATTCAGAGTCGTTGCTGATCAGTCGTAGTGAACGGACGTGTTTAGCACAGAGCGGATAGTTAAAATCTATTCCGCAGTACCTATTACGCAATCGCAAAAAAATCTGTACAAAGTCTGGAAGGCCTACATCGTAGTACCTATAACCGGCTAATACAGACAAAAAAATAATAAATTCGTTGACGGGGATGCCTTCGCGTTCCGATGGAGCGGGGGGCACACCAAACATGGTGAAAATTCCCCCCCAGTACTCACAACAGGTGGTACGGTGAGGGGAAAACGTCATGTCCGACCGTCAAAACGGAAGCACAATGAGCACCGGATAGCGCTCAGAGTTTTGACGAAGTTGGAGGCTGTTGAGGTTTCGGCTCTTACCGAACAACAAAAAGAGTCACTTAACTGGGTCATAGATGCTTCTAAGGCCAATCAGCCGGCTGAAAGAGCCACAAATTCAGCTGTGTTAACGGCTAATAAAGTCAAAAGAATCAGATCACCTGATGAACCCCTGCCTTCGAAAAAGGCAAGAGGCCCTAATGTCACCATCAACAGACACTCACCAATCCCTTCAATGAAGTGGCGAAGGAGAGTCTAGTGATGGCCGTTATAGACAGAAGTAGTGAGGATGGATCCATCCTCAAGGACAAATGGAGCCATGTGCAATCAGCCATTATGGCTCATTACCTCGATGTCCGTAAAGAAATGCCGGACAAACCACCAATCTGCAACGATGCAGGATGGTATCAGGGGAGAGTAAAGCTCTTATATTTCGGTGATGCCAGATCAGTAGACCTGTATAAGGCTGCTCTGAGTCGAGAAGGTGAGGTGTGGCCGGGTGCCCAGTTGGATATTGTCGAAAAAACAACATCCCTAGTCACCCTAGAGCCATCACTTGGGTTACAGAAGAGCCCTCCAACCCGGCTGACATATTAGAAATAAAAAAAAATTCGATCCTGGTCTGCCCGCCCATAATTGGAGAGTCAGCAAGGTGGGTAAAAAGCGACAGGTCAATTTGATCCTTAACGCTGAACCCAACTCCCATATACAACGTGCAAGTGCAACCCTACAATATGGCTTCGAGACCATAGTCTTAAAGGTATACAAGCAGGATATAGCTCCCACTGCGGAAGGTGAGTCGTCCACCGTGGTTGATACACGGCTTTCTGGAAGTGCTAAGGTACCCACGCCCATTATTTCTGGTGACTCCAACTCTAACAGAAGATCTGTTACGTCCTTCTCTGAGCGGCCTTCTCAGCGGCTCTGCGCCTGCCCACAGGTGCAGTAGACATCGTCCTGATACAGGAGCCCTACGCAGTGCGAGGAAGGGTATGCGGTATCAGGACACCCAACTTTAAACTGCTTGTGGCCAACTGTGAAGGCACTCGAAGAACCTGCAATTTGGCCAGGAAAGATCTAAGTATCTTCCTCCTGGCTAATTTAAGTGGTAAAGACCAAACAGCTGCTAGTCTGGATATCGGTAATCGCATATATTGGGTGGTCTCCAGTTACTTGCCTTATGAAGCTGTAGTACCGACTGCTCTATTCACGGAAGTAGTAGAAGAAGCAACGTCTGACTAGGTCGAGCTGATTATTGGCGCAGACACGAACGCTCATCATACTATCTGGGGTAGTACGGATATAAACAATAGGGGTGATTCGCTTCTTGACTTTATTCTAACTACCAACCTATGTAATTGTAACATAGGTAATAAACCGACCTTTACAATTAAAGACAGACAAGAAGTACCAGACGTAACGTTTGCTACTGACCGGCTATCAGACAAAATTATTGGGTGGAATGTACTGGACGACCACTCATTCTCAGATCACCGTTATATTGAGTTCAAACTCGCTGAAAAAGCGCCTGAACCTGCCGTCCACAGAAATGTGAGAAAGACAAAGTGGCACCTGTATGAGAAGAATTTCAAGAAAGTCCTCAACTCCAAACTTCTGTTCGAACCGAATGACAAAGCCGATCTGGATAATCTGGTCGAGCATATCACCACATCATTCAATAGTTCCCTTGAAGAAGCCTGTCCAAACACAAGGTACAAGGGCAAAACTAAACCATAATGGTGGACTTCTGAGCTAACGGCTATGAAAAAGACCTGCAACAAGCTATTCAACAAGGCTAAATCTACTGCAATGATTGGGATGCCTATAAAGAGCAACTCAAGATCTATAAGAAGGAGCTTAGAAAGGCGCAGACGCTCTTGGTATACCTTCTGTATCGAAGTGGAAAAGGTCTCTGACGCCGCAAGGCTGAGGAAAATACTATCAGCTTCACCCTTTACAGTGGTTTACTTGCAGGATGAGACAAATAACACAGGGATTTTGTCCAAGGGATGTGGATAACAGTTTCTGGTGTATTTTGGTGTCACAAACACGAAAAAAATATTAAAAAAATTGTTCATGGTAAATAATTTTAAATTCCACCTTTCATGGAAAGTACATTTAGTATTTGGACCATAATTCATCAAGTATAAGTCTGATTGAGCCTATTATTATAGTTATGCGTTAAATTAAAGGGAATTATGAGGACTCCATATGCTGCAAATATCACTTTCACATAGAATCTTTGGTTTAGTAACAGTCGTTAAAAATATGAGAAAAAAATGATTTTTTTTTTGAAAAAACGCTTTTTCCTGATACAAAAAAAAATCATAAAAAAAAAGAAAAAAAAAGGCGAAAAAATTATTTTATCACATTTTTAAAAAGCTAGCATGCTAAAGCGGAAAACACTGTCTATTTGAAAAAATCTATGAATAGATGTAAAAGTTATAAGCCATTTTTTAAATGTTAGGGAAATTCCAAAAAATCTTGTTTCATATTTTTCCATTTTTAAATAATGTGTTTGCTTATATTGAATTCGCCATATGTGAGAGAGTCATATAACAGACATTGCATTTGCATTTTATTTTATGAGGATTGATGTCAGACATTATAAAATTATAGAGAGGGCGAGATTTTATGGCCGTTCGAATCCCTCCATAAAACATTATATACAATGTGAGAGCTATATTGGATGAGATCCGCTTAGTTAGAGGGTCATTCAACAATATTTGTGGTTTTTTATTTATGAGGTTTCCATTCAGTTACGCCTTTTAGGGGCATGGTCGTATACACAGGTAGTAAAATTATATCTACGCAATACAAAGTAGTACGCGGCAGTCTTGATAATATTGGGTTTCTACGTTCGAAGCAAACTATATGTCAGCTACAGGTACTGCAACGTATGTACCTTAAAACCGGAATTTATGAATGAAATTTCTTATTAATAAATTAGTGCAATTCGGCGCCTTAAAGAGATAAGTCGATTTTCTGAAAAATATTATAAAGTTATATTTCGAAGTATGAGTAAATGCAAAGAACTTTTTCCCCGACAATTTCTGCTACATCTGCGGAAAATATGTAATTAAAAAAATCGACGTGCGTTTAGTAAAATAATAGAAGGAATATATGTGCAATATTTTGGTATACGAGTTAAAAATATGAACGAACCGTGGACACCTAGTATTTTGTGTAATTCGTGCCATGTAAATCTTACTCGATGGACTAGTGGAAGCATGCGGTAAGTACTTTACAATTAATGTATTACAATGTTTTGTGGAATAAAACGTTTTAATTTTAGACATCACGTGCAATTTGGAATGCCAATGATTTGGAGACAATCATTCATTCACGATACGGACTGCTATTTTTGTCTAAGTAAACAGATAGGACTAGGAAGGAGCATTCGCTGAAATTACGCGGAAGTAAAATCTGTCACTTTGCCAGTTGCACATTCGGAAACAATACCAATTCCCAAGTGTCAAAGTATATCTAACAGCCTAATTACGGAAACATCATCAAGTTCAACTGAGGACTCAACTCTGAGCGATTCAAGTTTGAGTCAGACGTCATCGCTTTTAACTCAGTTTCAACTCATTGATCTAGTGAGAAATTTGGAACTGACCACCTCGGATGAAACAGTACAATATTTTGGCCCCAGATGTTAACATATCATATTACAGAGTCGGTGATATACATTACAAACAATTTTATACAACTGTGGATAACACATGCTTTTGCAAGGACATTCCCGGATTGTTCGAGGAACTTAATCAAACATACAATTCAAAGGAATGGCGGTTATTTGTTGACAGCAGTAAAGAACATTTGAAAACAGTACTTTTGCACAACGGAATTCAGAAACCGTCGATTCCCATTGCTCATGCTGTCAACACTAAGGAATCATACGAAACAATGGCTAAATTGATAAAATACGTAAAATATGAACAACATGACTGGAAAATTTGTTGCGATTTAAAAGTAGTTGGGATGTTATGTGGAATGCAAGGCGGATATACAAAATATTGACGTTTTTATGCCTCTGGGATAGCCGTGCTCGCTAATTTCATTACAGAAGAAAGAAATGGCCAACAAGAATACACATTACATTGGGTGAAAACAACGTAAAATACACACCTCTCGTCCAAAAAGAAAACATTATTTTGCCAACACTGCATATTAAGCTGGGGCTCTTTATAAATTTTGTAAAAGCCTTAAAGAAAGAAAGAAAATCGAAGAAGGCGTTTTTGATGGGCCTAAAGTAATGAAACTGATGAAAGATGTAAATTTTGAATAATTTTTGACGTCGGATGAAATTGCAGCATGGAGGTCGTTTAAGCTTGTGGTTTCCAGTTTCTTTGGATCCAATAAAAGCCCGCAATATGAAACAATGATTAATGATTTGTTAAAAAATTAGTAAGAAATATATAAGAAAGAAATTTGTAAATATATATGTATTCTTCTAACTTATTTTTCGCTTTATGTATTCCAACATGTGTAAATATGTCCCTCAAAATTCATTTCTTGCATTCTCATTTAATCTTTTTCCCCGAGAATCTTGGCGACGTAACATGGAGAAAGATTACTTCTAATGAAACGTGTACATGCAAATAAGTCAAATGTACATAATAAAAATAAAAGTAACAAATAAAATCGCTATTTAAACAGAAATTAAAAAAAAGATTTTTTGAAATTCTCTTACCTCTAGCAAAAAGACCATAATTTCTACATTTGTCCATATCCATTATCAAATAGGCATTATTTTCCTCGCTAGGACGCAAACTATTAAAAAATAAATAGTTTGCGTTCCAGGAAATTTTTTTTTTGGAAAAAAATCTACTTTTCCCATTTTGTTTAATGACTGTTACTAAACCACATTAATAGCTTCATTTAACGTATAAGTCGACCTGATCAGGCATATACTCCAAAAACTGAAGAGCAAATAAGGGTACATTCGACGATAATAGCATTTTTAATAAAAAAATTTTTGGTTTTGATATTATATAACAGTATGCCACAATCTATACAAAAAAATAATATTTAGGTCTAGGACACAAAAAAATTTTTTTTTGTTACATAGTGTTATTGGACCAAAAACAGCGAGCAGTCGCTCAATGTACTGCTAGACACACATTTCGCGGGGAACTCAAAAACAGAACCCGAAGATCAACAAGACCAACAAGAATGCGAGTGGACTGCGAGCGTTGCTAGCTTGTTGACAGAGATCCAGAATAAGCTGGGCTATTAACAGCTTTGAGCCCTTGAAGTCACCTGGACCAGATGGCATCACTCCAGCAAAAATGCAGAAAATGTTGAAGTACATTATCCCCTGTCTGGAGAAAATTTATGTAGGCTGTATCAGGCTTTCATACATTCCGAATCGATGGAGGGATACCAAAGTGGTATTCATACCTAAAGCGGGAAAAATATCACACACTAGGCCAAAAGACTTCAGACCACTTAGCCTATCCTCCTTCCTATTGAAAGGTCTGGAAAGACTTTTAGATTATTTCATTATGGATACAAAACTCCTGTCGGTGAACCAACATGCTTACAATAAGGGGAAGTCTACAGAATCAGCCCTGCACGAACTTGTGAGCACTATCGAATCGTCCCTGCATTTCAAGGAATTCAAAAGGAGGAGTACTGTCTCCAGTAATTTGGAAGCTAACGGTGAATGAAATCCTGCTAGATCTAGAACGTTGTGGCTGCAAGGTCGTGGCATATGCGGAGGACGTGGCAATCGCAGTGGGTGGCAAATTCGAAAACGTCCTCCGAGACATTCTACAGGTGGCTCTGAACAAATTGGCTAGATGGGCCAGAAGCAGCGGTTTGGGCGTAAACCCAAACAAGACAGAATTGGTTCTCTTTACTAGGATGAATAAGGATGAATAAAGTCCCACATGTTGACCCTGCACCTCGGATAAATGGAAAAGATCTAGTCTTTTCTGAAAGTGCAAAATTTTTAGGAATAATTCTAGATAGAAAACTGTTATTTAGACTTAACGTATTGGAACGTGTAAGGAAGGATAACGTCGCCTTATATTCCTACAAAATGGCTGTAGGGTCGCGGTGGGGCCTCTCTCCTAAAATCGTCCACTGGATATATATAGCAGTAGTTCGTCCTATACTGCTATACGGCGTTGTGGTATGGTGGACGGCAACTGACAAAGTAACCATCACCAACCTACTAACAAAGGTTCAGAGAACAACCTGCCTGAGCATAAGCGGAGCCTTAAGGACTACAAGGACTACTACAAGCCCCACTCCATATACTGCCGATTAATATTGTGGCGAGAGAAGTTGCAACCAAAGCGGCAAAAAGATTAAACTGCCTATCAATGTGGAGGTACAAAAACTACGGCCACATGAGGATGTCAAAGTGTGGTGCTATGGTAACCGACCGAGTGGACTATATAGCAACTGTGTACATCTTCGAGAGAAATTACATCACTATGATTCCCGCCAGAGATGAATGGGTTGGAAAAATACCAGGTAATAGAAACCATCTCCACTTTTACACGGATGGTTCGAAGCTTGATGAAAAGGTTGGCTTCGGAGTACACTGTGAAGAGCTTAGTTTGGATATAGCTCACAGACTACCAGATACCTGCAGTGTCTATCAAGCCGAAATAATGGCAATATGGGAAGTAGCGAAGTGGCTGAGTCGCAACATAGTAACCAACACTGGCGTTGTCATTTACTCGGACAGCCAGGCTGCCATCAATTCTCTGGAGGCAACATCCCTAAATTCACAAACAACCCTCGACTGCCGCAGATCTCTTAACGAGATGGCTGAGCAGTTTAATATACACCTCATATGGGTGCCTGGGCATAGGGATATCCCGGGGAACTGCAAAGCCGATGAACTTGCTAGGAAAGGGACGACATTACAAATTCTCCAAGAATTTGCATATATTGGTGCGATACTATCCATCTGCAAGCTTTGGCTTAGGCAAGAGGCAATCAGGCAGTCCAACGAAAGATGGACAGAAATCGGAACCTGCAGGGTAGCTAGACAAATCTGGCCAAGGTATGACCTGAGAAGATCAAAATATCTCCTCGCACTAGAGAGGCAAAGATTGTCTACGTTAGTATCAGTTCTGACGGGACACTGCTTGATCGGCGAACACGCCAAAAGATTGGGTATTGATTCTAATGACTTCTGCAGAAGCTGTGGAGATGAGGA
Organism: Eudasyphora cyanicolor; assembly: GCA_963930755.1. Classification (NCBI taxonomy): domain Eukaryota; kingdom Metazoa; phylum Arthropoda; class Insecta; order Diptera; family Muscidae; genus Eudasyphora; species Eudasyphora cyanicolor. Next base: position 103,596,345 of record OZ005737.1, read on the forward strand.
AGAAGTGGAGAGCATTGAGCACTTGCTATGCGACTGCCCCGCTATGAGTAAACGACGACTGGACATACTGGGGTCGGCGTTTCTAGGCAGCCTAACAGATCATTCCAGTACCGATATTTGTACTATCGATAAATTTTTATATCAAACAGGTTGGTTTCGATGAGGGGCATTTCAGCCCGTGGTAACACTAGGGACCTAAACTGGTCTATGTGAGCTTGTATAAAAAAAATACGGCTGCCACCCTAACCAAAACCTAAAATATTCAGAGTGGGTCGGTTTCAATTGGAATTACCCCATACTTTTCATATTTTTAGGCAATTTTTTTGGATGATTTTTTAAATCACCCATTTTTTATTTCTGTGACACGATTTTTTATTTAGTAATGACATACTCGTATACTTCTGATATTTTGCATTTTTGATTCATATATCGCCAAAAAATTGCATATTTTTGCATATTTTTTGCATATTTTTTGCATATTTCTGATTAAATTTGAGTGATGAAACGTCTTAATACAAATTTTGGATCAAATCGGATGAAAATTGAAAGATATGCAAAATTCTGAGGTCTAATGATGACCTAGAATTTGGCGAAAACGAACGAATCTGAAGATAAAAGTCACCTTCAATTTTAGATCTAATGTAAAAGTTTATATCTTCGGAGGATGTATCGAGAGCAAAGCGTGAAAAAAGTACTTTTTTGGCTGGGACCACAGTCAGAGTTTTCGATTTCCCACCGGCTCGTGATGCTACATTTGCAGGAGGTTTAGGATTCATTTCAAGATGAACCACTGTATTCTCCTCCTGTATAGAAACAACCTTATCAACCCTTGGTGTTAGCGAGAGCAACTTTCTGCTGATCAACAGAAAGAGAACAAGAAGCACTGGCTTCTGACGGTAACGACGTACCACTCGTACCACTAGCACTCGGTGTACCGACGTCGAGCTTCTTAGAAAGTGTCTTTTTCGTCGACCTTTTTAGCTTCTGTCCGACAACGTCAGGCGAACAAACAAAGGCATTCAATTCTGGAAACATATCAAACAGAGATGCATATTTGTTGAATCTCGAATACAATGACCACATTTCCTTACCAATTTCAGCCATTTTCGAAGAATAATCTTTAACAAATTTAAAGAACTCTACATTAATTTTTCTACAGTTTGTCCGTGTTGCTTTATTAACTGGCGGTGGTGGAAATTTATTCATCTGCATCCCTCTCTCCACACTGTTATACAATTTCATAACATTTGCAATCGTACTCAGCATGCGTAGAGTCGTATGCTGGTGGGCCTTTAGTTTTGTACTGGCGCTTGTGGTGTTCGGTATTTGTGCGCGTGTGTGGCAAAATTAAAAATATTTTTATCAGTGAACGCAAAATGATTTCATTCGAATAATTAATTAAACCAAAGAATCTAAATTATCGCAGGTGCGATATTTCGCAAATATACTGCGGACTCCAATTTAATGTTATAGGTAAATAGTAAATAGTAAATCGTCACTTCATTTACCATTTACCTATAATATTAAATTGGACATGTGGGGAAAATAACCAGATAGTTAATAGCAAAAAAATTAATCGAGCGCTGCATGAAAATATTGAATATTTTGTGGAAAGCCGGAATAATAAAAAACAATAGATTTTAACAGAAACTGAGTCCATCTATAGCTTCTGTTAACGACTACTCGTACTTGGTTATTTTCCCACACGTCTTAAATTGTGAATAAGCAAAATCATTAACAATCAATCAGCACACGTTTAGGTACTGAAGCTGCTAATGGTGAAATAAATTTATTCAGGTACAACACAACTGGATACTTCTGGAAATTGCTGATATTTTCAACACTAAACAGTTAAAGTTTGTTTTTTAATGACACTATGCAACAAGATTTTTCACCCGAAGTTTTTCATGTTATTTTCTGATGTACTTTAGTATCCTATTCATGGACGTGGAAACTTTTGAATTGTCAGCATTTGGGTCAGAATATTGACCTATAAAATTCACTTTTGACTAAAAAGTTTGATATATGTGGTAAGATAACATCTCGCTTTGATCTACACAATGGACTACTACATTTTTAATATGTTCTAACATACATGCTTTCTTATTTACAGCTTGTCTACAACTCAATTAGAAGATAGCAGCCAAATAATAGCAGAGGTGTTTGTCGGGAAGCTCCCGGGTACATTTTACTAAAAATTTTGATATTTTTGATTATAAACATAATTTTATAAAACATTAAATATCATAATTCAATCAAATTATTCTTTTGCGGCAATCGTTTTCTCATTTATTGTTAAACTGACATTGCTTATGACAAACGAAATGACCGTTTGCAACAAACGTTTTAAAGGGTTTGGGATAAACAGGCATTGCTAGTGACAAACAATAACCGTTTGCACCAAACGTTTCACAGAGTTTGCAATAAATATAAGTCATTTTCGATAAGAACACTAACCGTTTGCTATAAACGTTTCTTTGGGTTTTGGGATAAACATAAATCGTTTGCGAATTTTTTCTTTGCGTGAAACAGGAATAGGATGAAAAACCAATAATACACAAAAATTAGTTTTAATATTCCACCCTCTACTATAAGGAGTTAAAGATGAGAATATTGGCAAAAGAAAAAAATGCTCGATGGCAACTCTTTTTGAACAAATGAAACAATGTAGAGAGCACATACACGAAAGGAGGGAGGAACACAACAGTTGTTATCTAATTGCAATAGCAAATAAAACCAACTTAAAACACAGGAAGTTTCACAGAAAGTTAATAATTATTAAACACAATTTCATAAAGCAAGAAACTATTGAATTCGGTTAAAATTAATTAATTAAATTGTCACGGGAGCACAAACTCAAAAGTCAAACTATTTGAACAGGGTTGCCAACGAAATAAAGGCTCAATGGATAAAGGATTAGTGTACAAAAAACAGACAAAATAATGATAACATACAAGGTTTTTGAGACGCTGATTGGGCTGGTAACATTGACGACCGTAAATCTACTACCGGATATATTTTAATGCATCAATCGGCAGCTATATCATGGGTAACGAGAAAACAGAAGACAATTAGCACTTCCTCTACCAGAGGTAACAATCTTGCCCCTCGTAAACTCGGGCTCTTCTTCTTGTCAATCCGCGAACTTGGTTCCCAATTCTTACTTCGACTTAACTTCGATATGAAGAGGTCGAGCGACCAAACGTTACCTACAGGCAAAAGGTATATACGGGGAAAACCCTTCAAACCATGGGCTTCCTCTATAACTCCGCATTCTAGACAAAGTAGTGATACACTACTATAAAAGTATCCCTTTAACGTCTATAGTCAAAATCAACTACCCTGAATCTAATTACGGATGAGATGATAAGAGGTGAGCAAACAGAACTCATGGACATCGACACGCTGAAAAGGGAAATAGCCGCTCAGTATGGTGAGCTATATCAGCAGCTGTCAGAGTTTGTGGATGATGACTCTCTTATCGGAATCAGTCAGGAGAGCGTGCCACCGGAAATGATGGATTACCTTACCTTGTCGGATGAGGATGGAGAGATTACAATGATCTCTGCCCAGACTTTCGAGAAGGATAGACCTGTCAAAGAAACGCAGGTAGCCAACCGTAGGCGTGACGAAAGCCAATATGATTCCATCGACTCATCTTTCCTAAGTAAGCGAACCATCTAACGTCGGAGGCTTGACTCTGACGAGTCAAGGAGCTTTAGACCCAGGATAAACTCCCGAAAAGCCATAGGAAAAAGTCTACGGCTACCCGATGACTATCATAGGGCTTGCTCTTATCTTCGTTAGTTTGAAGGAAGGAGTAAGTCCGACGTAACGGTTAGAGAAAAAGGTTTCAATAGCGTAAACTTTAACACAGTTCTTCGTCATGAGCGACGTCACCCCGCCATAATGAAGAGATCAGCTCAGTTGAAATCCCTATTGAAGCCTCTTTCTCTCTCTACCCCGCAGGAGATTGCAACTCCTACGCCCTCTGAGGTAGCGGTAACAGCATCTCCCACAATTGTACCTCCAAAAGTGCGCACAACAGGCCGAACCACTGGCTTAAGTGTATGTCCTTGGACATGAGACGTTTTAACTTTGACCCGATAGGAGGATTAGCCCTTCCAACTGGAAGCTACTAGACCCAAAGCTGCTAAATTTAATGCTTTCTGATAGAAGGAGCAGCAGTCATGTTATCTTTGATAGAGCGCAATGGAAACATGGTGTAAAACTAATCAAAAGTGCCAAGTGCCTTGGACTTTCTTCGATGGGCCCTTGAGAACGTCGAAACCCCCTGGTCTGGCGCAAAAATCAAAGTTCTGCCTCCTACTGCTTTACATCTTCGAAGGACAGCGACAGCATGGATCCCAGCTGAAACAGGTCAGATTGATCCAGTGAAACTGCTCGCGAAGCAGAATGCCGGCCTCAGCACAGCTCTTTGGGCGATCCAATAAACTAAAAATCAGAAGATTACTTAAGAGAGAGAGAGAGAGAGGGCAAGGAAAGATGGGGATTGGCTACTTTCACTTCAGCATTCAAACCTCAAAAGAGAACTAGCTCGTGCAAGCTAAGAATAATGCAGATTAATCTGCATCATTCTATATCTGCCTCGAACGAACTTTTTATTGCCCTCTCCAATTCTTCAATGGACATAGCTCTAATCCGGGAACCCTGTATCGTTAAGAATAAGGTAACTGGACTGAGCAATGTAAATTTCATCACATTCTCACCTCCCACAGAAAACAAGGACTTGCATTGTAGGTAGGAAAGATTTAAACCAAATCCTTCAACATAACTACAGCAGTGGAGACCAAACAACTGTGAGGCTAGGAACGAAAAATAACCAACCGTTACTACTCTCATCAATCTATCTACCATATGAGGAAAACAACCCGCCAAATGAGTCAGTGAGCACCAGCTCGCATGACAATCGCCGTAAAACAAGGCTGATCATAGGAACCGACGCCAATGCTCACCACTCTCTATGGGAAAGCTCAGATTTCAACTCTCGAGGTGAGTCACATTATGATTTTATTTTAAATTCTGGACTAAGGATTTGCAACTTTGGTAACGATCCAACTGTTCAAGTCAAAAATAGATAGACATAACATTGACAAATCTTGATAATAATGATCGATCGACCATAGACACATTCTTTTCGATCTGAATATGGTAACAGGTAATGAAGCCCCCTTCAGAAATCCAAAGAAAACTAACTGGGCTCAGTTTAATGAATTTGTTGATAGGCAGCTCCTTTCGATGAAGCATAACTTCGCCGACAACAATAGCAGCAGTTGATGACTTTACTTCAACCTTGCTAGTTAATTTTGGGACGGTTTACCTTACGTATCCAGGTATAATAAGGCCAACAAGACCAAAACGAGTGCAGATTGGGATTGATACAAGGAATCTTTCAATAAGTACAAAAATGAGGTCAAGCGGGCCAAACGAGCCTCCTGGATCAACTTCTGTGAAAGCATATAAGGTGTTAATGAGACCCGAAGGTTGCTCTGTTGATAGTCCTCTACATGACGTGGTTGGTTACATTGAGCGAAATTTAGAAAATCCGAATTCACTATAGCTGCCTTCTTGGATAAAGAAGGGGCCTTTAACAATGTGAAATTGGAGTCCATACACGACTCCTTGTTGGATGTGGGTGCACCTCATCTGCAGATTGACTGGATTGATTCAATGTTGAAAAACAGGACCATCAACGCAACATTGGCAGAGGGTTCTAATAAGAAGATTGTGACCAGGGGATCCCCACAGGGAGGCGTACTATCACCTCCCCTGTGGCTTCTGGTCATAAACGGGATACTCAGATCCCTCGAGAAGGAAAGAGTGAAAGTTATCGCATATGCCAATGATGTTGTGATCATGGTTGGAGGTAAATATTTCTCAACCATTACTGATCTTACTCAAGGTGCTCTTAGGAAACTATCTATTTGGGTAACGGCAAACGGGCTAGGAATAAATCCGACTAAGACAGAATTAGTACTGTTCACTAGGAAGAATAAGATCAAACCTTTCCATAAACCCCTTCTTGGCGGAGTGGAATTGAAATTGTTGCCGGAGGCAAAATACTTTGGCGTCATCCTTGACTAGAAGCAAAACTGGAAAAGGATCACCGAGGAAAGAGTCAAAAGGTATTGAACGCAATCTACTCCTCTAGAAACTTCATAGGTAAAAGCTGGGGGCTCCGTCTAAGTACTATCCTTTGGATGTACACAGCGATTGTGTGTCCTATCCTCACCTATGGTTCCGTGGTGTGGTGGAAAGCGACTGAATGTAGATATCAGTTAAAATTTTTAGAGAAAGTTCAAAGGATCGCATCCTTGTTCATAACCGGCGCGAGAAGTACACCACAGGCGGCAATAAATACTTTACTGAACCTTCAACTGATATGTCAATTCATTAATGGTGATTTCGTTTTTAAATGTAAAATTGTTTCTACATTTTACACTGAAACCGCATTTTTAGGTTCGTTTGTAAAAATGGTGCAGCCGTATGAACGAGTTTTGATTTCGTTTGTAGAATTATTACACTCCGCAAATGCGAAAATATCGTTTTTCCCACACTCAGCCCAGTCCACGGTGCGGAGTGTTGCGCCGTCAAAAACAAAACTTCAGAACCAAACCTAATTGAAAGCGTACATTCTTAATGCACTATCAAATGGTTGCGCCATTATGTAGGTATGGGTTTTACTCACCGCACGATTTTTGTTTGATTGTTCGCATGCAAAATGCGAAATTAGCAGTGGGTGCAGGGGGAATTTTTAAAATGTCGCAACATGACCCGGTGATATTATTTTTCAGAAACGATATCACCATAAGTGTGGCGCCACAAAGTGTGCAATTAGACTCCACGAGTCAAATATGTGGCGCAACTTAGACTGGGGCCACTCGAAAATCCTGAATGAGGCATCGGCCAAGACCAATCTGAGGGAAATGGCAGGACAAACGGACTATTTGTCGCCAGTTGTAAACAATTCCACCAGGTTGGACATGCGATTTATACAGATGGATCAAAAATGGATGTAGGCACGGGGCAGGCATCTTTAGTGAATCTCTTGGCATAAGTAGATCTTATAGGTTTTCTGATACCTGCAGTGTTTTCCAGGCTGATGTTTTTGCCATCCCGGAAACCTTGCATTTAATTAACAAAGGGAATTTTAGACAGAACGAGTGCATAACGGTCTATGTTGACAGTCAGGCCGATCTGAAGGTACTGAAGTCAAACGTTATTAGGTCAAAAGTGGTGAATGATTGTATACTGGAAATGCAAAATATGCCATTTAATGTAAAACTGTGCTGAGTTCCCGGACACTGCGACATTGAAGGGAATGAGAAGGCTGATTAACTCGCACGGGGAAGGTCGGCGATGGAAGCCACAGAAGCAGAATCATCACTATATCTTCCACTGTGTGAATTCAGTCGCCAGTCAGCGTGTCTATCATTAAACAAATGTCCCTCCTAGATTTCGATATGGCTGGCCTAGAGATTTAGTGATTTTACAGTTTTACAGATCTGCTTGGCCATTTCTGGTTTGCCAGGTCTTTGTAGAAACACTCTATGTTGCGATATCACAGTGTCCGGGGACCCAGCACAGTCTGATTATGTCTGCCAATTGCTGTAGTTCCAAACTGCACTCGTTAACCACCTTTCACTTAATAGTGTTTGACATCAGTGCCTTCAGAGCAGCCTGACTGTCAACATATAACAGTCTATGTTCATGATCATATTGCCCGCGTTGTCGATTTATCAAACTGGGGGCTTGCAGTATAGCAAAGATCTCCGCCTGGAAAACGCTGCAGGCGTCGTCTAACCTGTAGGACGTATTTATGCCAAGAGATTCGCTGAAAATGACTGCTCCTGTGCCTACGTCAATCTTTGAACCGTCAGTGTATATTGCAGGGCCCTCCAAAGGAAGGTTGCCGCATGACCAGTCTGTTCTAAGGGAATCATTATGTCCAGATTTGAGGAGAATTTCTGAACTGGTGACAAATATTCTGTCGGTCCTGTCAGAGCCCTTAGATCAGACATTTTTGATGCCTCAATGAGAATGGTCGAGTGGCCCCAATCCACGTTACGCCACACACGAGCTTCTCGGAGTCTGAGAGGGCAATTTGTAGCACTGCACATAACAAAAAGACCTACAGGTTGTAGGTTCAATACCATGTCGAGGGCCGCCTGCGGTGTGCTCTCTCTCGCACCAGAAACAAATAATGATGCCGCTCTTTGTACTTTCTGTAACTTTTTAAGCTGATATTTAACTTCTGTCGCCTTCCACCATACCACTGAACCATAGGAAGTATAGGAAGTATAGGACGCACTATAGCACACTATGCATAAGATCGGTGATAGTCGAGAGAAATTTGCCTCCAACCATGATGACAACATCATCTGCGTAGGCGACAACTTTCACTCTTTCTTCCTCAAATGATCTGAGTCTTCAATTTAGTACCAAGAGCAACAGGAGATGTGACAGTACCCCTACTTGAGGAGTTCCTCTGGTTACCATCTTCCTCATTGAGCCCTCCGCAAGTGATGCGTTTATGATTCTGCTGTTTAGCAGTGAATCAATCCAATCAACCAGTAGAGGGGGAATGTCCACATCCATTAAGGAATTATGTAGCAATTCCAACTTCCCATTATTGAAGCCTCCTTCTATGTCTAGGAAAGTAGCCAAAGTGTATTGGTTTTTTTTTCCTAGATTACCCTCAATATAACCCACCACGTCATGAAGAGCACTGTCAACAGAGCGACCCTTGATGTATGCATGTTGACTACTGCTGATTAAAGATGGGTGTAATCGATCCTTGATATAGATGTCAATCAGTCTCTCCAAAGTTTTCAGTAAAAACGATGAGAGACTGGTTGGTCTGTAGTCCTTAGGCATTGAGTGACTAGGTTTTGCGCTTGGGGGATGAAAACCACTCTAACTTCACGCCATTTGGAGGGAATAAAATCTCCTCCCTAAAAATCGTTAAGAGTAAGCATATCGCTCTTGACCCTGCGTTTTGTAGCATGGCCGGTGATATGCCATCTGGTCCAGTCGATTTAAAGGGTTCTAAGATATTAGTGGCCCACATTGTTATCCATCGATTGAAGCTGCCTGTCAACAAGGTAATTATACTCCACCCAGTTAGTTTTCCTTTGGTTCCTGAAAAGGTATTTCATCACCTGTAACCATATTCAGATTGAAGAGGATATATTTATGGTCCGAGAAGGAGTTCTCCTTGGACACTCTCCAACCTGAAAAAACAGTTTCGTCTATGTTCGTTAATATTATGTCTATTACTTCCGACCTATTTCTGACTTGGAAAGTTGGATCATTACCAATATTGCAAATATTTAGCCCAGAATTCAAAATAAAGTCATAAAGTGGCTCACCTCTAGGGTTGATGTTCGTACTTCCCCATAGAGAGTGTTGCGTGTTTGCGTCACATCCTAGTATCATCCTTGTCTTCCGATGATTCTCAGGCACGAGCTTTCGCACTGGCGGGTTGTTTATCGCGTATGGTAGATAGACTGATGCGAGTAGGAATGGTTGGGTGTGTCTATTCTCTAACCTCACCATCGTCAGGTCTCCATTGCTGTAATTGTACTGAAGGATTAAGTTAGGTTTTTTCTACCTACAATACATGTTCTCACCTTGTCCTCTGGAGGAGGAAAGTATGTATGTGATGTAATTTTTATGCCCAAATCACCTTATTCTTAACGATATAGGGTGCTTGAATTAGAACAATGTCTACTTTAGAGTTTGAGAGGGCGAGAAGAAGTTTGTTCGAGGAAGCTATAGAGTGGTGCAGATTAATCTGAATTACCCTTAGCTTACTCGAACTAGTTCTGCTTTGCCTTTTGGAGCCGGAAATGTCTTTCCACAGCGTTCCATCAAAGAGCACGAAAGCTGAGGTAAGTTCAGTCGTCTCCAGGGTCGTCCTAAGGTCACACAAACCTTAAGAAATAAGGACTCAAGGATTTTCACTGACTAGGGCTTACAATTCAGGTTTAATTGAGGCGATAAACTATTTTACAATCTACTTGTATTTGTTTTAAGGATACGATTGACAATTACAAGATACTGCTTATGGCCTCTTCGACTCGTAGAACTGGTCGTGAGGTCGAGACAGTGGTTGCTGGGGGAATATCGATTTGAAGGTGGTCGGGAACTTGCTGTTTGTGCGATTTATAGATAATCGGGAACTTGTGGTCCTCGGGACCGGATAATAGTTTTTGACCACTGTCTTGATAGCAATCTCAAGCTGGTCGACTGGTAGGTGACACTAATTACCCTGTGGTACGTATGGTATCGGTATGCGGTGCTTCGGTAAATTAAGTGCAGAGTTTCGGTTTGAGGCTCGCTATAAGTCTATTCACTACAGGTAGTAAGTTCGGGCAAAACCGACTTGATTAACAAGTGTAGACCAATAACCAGTTAGGCTTCTTCTACAGCTATCGTGCCGGAGATTAGGTTATGTATTGGCTGGGTGTTCATATGCTGCAGGCTCGATCCCTCGTGGTTCGGTTGTCGGCATCTGATATTAAGCCTTTGGGTACGTCTAGGTATTATATGCTGCAGGCTCGATCCCTCATGGATCTGGATACCGCAGTCTCGGTTGTCGGCTTCGGATATGTTCTGGTTGGGTGTTGTCGTATGCTGCACAATGTGTCGTAGATCCGTATACCGCAGTCTCTCTTGTCGGCTTCGGGTATTTGGGCGTCGTATATGTTCAGGCAGGGTATTGTATGCCGCAGGCTCGATCTGTTGTAGATCGCGGTCGCGTTTGCCGGCTTCGGATATGTTCTGGTTGGGTGTTGTCGTATGCTGCAGACTCGATCTGTCGTAGATCCGGATACCGCAGTATCGGTTGTTGGCTTCGGGTATGTTCTGGTTGGGTGTTGTCGTATGCTGCAGGCTCGATCAGTCGTGGCTGTGGTTACTTCGTCGATTTTGTTTCTACAGCTTCGTTTGTCGGGTTCGGGTCTTACTAATCTAATGTACATACGTTACAATGGTTGGTAACGATCGACACAAATCGTCGTGGTAACGATTGGCCAAAGCTGTCGTAGTAACGATCGACCGAAGGCGTTGTACAGCGTGGCGCAATTCTTTATAACTTTTTTAAATATTATACTTTCTTCGTTTTTTTTTCAGCATATTGTGAAGGAGACTTGGGGAATTAATTATGAATCATTACACGATCGAACAACGTACAAAAATAATTGAATTTTATTTTTCACACCAACAGGCTATTGTGTTGACACAGCGTGCATATCGTCGTCATTTTAATGAACGCATTGCACCCACAGCGTCAGCAATAATCCATTTGATTGGAAATTTTCATCAACATGGGTCTGTAAGAACCCTTCCTGGTGCCGGAAGAACACCTACCGTGCACACTGGTCAAAGTATTGAACGTGTACGGGAGAGCGTGCATCATAGTCCATCAACACCAACAAGGAGGCGTTCGACACAACTTGGACTATCACGACTTTCGCTGCAGAGAATTTTGAGTACATTAGACTTGTTCCCATATAAAGTTCAACTTGTGCAAGAATTGAAGGCAACAGACTAGCAGCAACGGCTTGAATATGCCATTCGTTTCCGTGAAAAATCGGAGGAAAATCTAGACTTTATTCACAATTTGGTGATGAGCGATGAAGCTCATTTCCTATTAAATGGGTATGTCAACAAGCAAAACTGCAGGATTTGGGCTACGGAAAATCAAAGAGCAGTTCATAAGCGACAATCACACCCATATAAGTGTACTATTTGGTGCGGTGTATCCTTCGAAAGGATAATTGGCCCATATTTTTTTGAAAATGAAAGTGGTGTCTTAATCAGCGGTGGTGCATATCGGACGATGTTGGAAAATTTGTTAGGCCAGCTGTGGAAAACCATCCGAACTTGTGGTTTTAACAAGATGGAGCCACAGCACAGACTGCAGGTGCCACAATGGCTTTGTTAAGGGACATATTCGGCGAACGCATTATTTCGCGCACAAGCGATTTTAACTGACCTCCACGTTCACCAGATTTAACAGCTCCTGACAGTTTTCTTTGGGAATACTTGAAAGAAAGAGTGCACGTTAACAAACCAAGAACCATACTCCAACTAAAAACCAACATTCGAAATGAAATCATGGCCATTACACCCGAAATTTTGCTAAAAGTTATGGAAAATATGCTAAAAATAGCACGAAATAGCGAAGTAGAAAATGAACATCATTTACAGGATATCATTTTTCCAAGATAATTGCAAAAAAATCCCCAATAATTTGGGGATTTTTGGGATAATAATTTAAAAAAAAAAATATAATAATCGCATAAATAAAAAAGTTATAAACCATATAGCTCATTCTACGCCACCCTGTAGTAACGATCAGAAGAACTAATGGACTAATACTCGTAGTAACGATCAGAAGAATCTCGTAGAAACGATAGGCAGAAGCTGTCGTAGTAACGATCGACCGAAGTCGTCTTAGAAACGATCGGCCGAAGCTGTCGTAGTAACGATCAAACGATTCTGTCGTAGTAACGATCGGCCGAAGCTGTCGTGGTTAGTCGTAAAAAGAACTGTTATTTATTTTCAGCCTTCCGTTTCCAGATGACCGCATTCCAAGAAAGTGGTACAGACCAAGGTCCCACCACTATAGATGAGTCCCAACAGATCTCCACAGAGACCCCATAACGAACACACTTTGCCATCCAAGTCCTGATATCATACGAGTATATCCCTGCGTACCCAAAGTGGATGAGAATTATCCCCACATGTGCGTTAACGCATACGCACTGAGTATTAGTCCACTAGTTTTTGCATTGATTGGCCATAACACGTGGTGGCCTCGTCTAGTGGTGGGGGGAACTACATGTGTGTGTCTGGTTTGGCTGTTGATAAGTTTTTGAGTACGAGTGTGTGTGCTTTTGCATTGGTTTGGAGGGTGGTTGTAGCACAACAGATGTGGCATTAGTATAAAACATTCTCCGCAACGTTTTAAATCATTCATAATTATAATAAAGTAATACATATTTTGTTTTTGCGCGTAGCCTCAAGATCGTTATTGTTGTTTTCAGTATATGAAAACAGCTTTGTTAAAAATTAAAGAAGAAGTAAGTGACATGTATTGGGGGTGGTTGTAATGGTTGGATAGACAGATCTGTTTCGGGAGCCACCAAACTCCCATTATCAATATCCTTATTACAACGACTACTTCATTCGAAATTATTAGAATATACATATACGCACAGCCAAGCATCATTAAACGAGAACTGTTTGCTAAAAGCGCATATCTCAAAAAAAAAAGACAATTCAGTAATCATCATCCCTCGTACATGCACCAACTTCCACTCTCGTGAGTCTTTACAATGTAAAGAATTCACACGAATGTTTTGCTGTAGTTGACTATGCAACAACAACGTATTTGGTCGTGCCCTACCATTTGTTTTTTGTTTTATTCTATCTGCTTTCATAGTACATATTTTGTTTTTGCACTTATGCTCAAGATCGTTATTGTTGTTTTCAGTATATGAAAACAACTTTGTTAAAAATTAAAGAAGTGACATGTATTGGGGGTGGTTGTAATGGTTGGATTGACAGATCTGTTTCGGGAGCCACCATAGACCCAGGCTCATCCGTGTGCCTGGGTCTATAGCTCCTTGACGCGTCAGGATCAGGCGTTCTGCGTTGGAGGACTTGCTAGCCATGAAGTCGGGTACCGGCTCAGGTTGAGGTGATGGAGTCGACAGTTCGGTTTCCGTCACGTCCACGGCAAGGTTAGTTGCCGGCTTTGTCTCGATGGATTTAACCATCTCGGTAGTCGGGACGGAGATAATCGTGATCTCACATTCACTATCCGACAGAGTAAGATCTTCCATTAAGTCCGCTGGCACGCTCTCCTGGCTGAGTCCGATGAGGGAATCATCATCCACCATATCCGACAATTGCTGACATAACTCACCATACTGAGTGGTTATTTCCGGTTCAATATGTCGATGTCCCTTAATTCAGTTAAGCCCCTAATTACCTCATCCATTATGAGATGTAGGGGTGACGGGTAAGTGTCGTATGGACGGACTTCGGATATATTTGGGAGGGGACTAGGATGACTGGCATTGGACATAGAGTTCGGACGTTGGCTATCCGTAGGAATTGTAGGGGATGAAGCTTCAATGCTGCTGGTTGTAGCCGTAGTAGTTGTTGTGGTTGTTGTTGGTATGTTTTTTAAGAAATTCACATTTGGACCCACTCGCTGAGGCGCCCAGGTATCAGCGAGGCTCCGAACAAACATAGTCGGTTACCCCTGACTACGAACCATAAACATTGATAGGCACGAGGTCGCATAACACCTTGACGTTAGGGGATACTTTTATAGTAGAATATCACTACTATATCTAGCATAAGGAGTTATATAGGAACAGAGATCAGGGATGTAACGAATATTCGCATTCGCATATGCGAACGCAAATTATTCGCATCATTTTAACATTCGCATTTGCAAAAACCATCTTAGGATTATTCGCTTTCGCAAAAAAATATTTCAGTATTCGCTTCCATTTGTTAAAAGTGTTAAAACTCCTTATTCCATTCACACAATTTGAAGATATTAATACCAAAGAAAACCTCTGCCACTTTTCTTCAAAACAGTTGGAAAAGATGTTTGTCCTTGTAGTAACAGGAGGTAAAAATATGGAAACACTTCTTAATACTTGAATATCCTGGAAAAGTATCAATTCAGTTCCTTAAATTTGTTGGTACTAAAGGGTCAAACTATTATTCGCATCCGCTTTTGCAAAAATGCATATTTTACTTTTCGCATTCGGAAGAAATATATTTCAATATTAGCTTTCGCTAAAGTCACTTTCGTTACATCCCTAACAGAGATCTAGCTAACCAGAAATGGTCAACCAGATCGGACTGTAAGATCACTAGGTCTCATATCCCAAACCCGTACCAACTATTTGTTGAACCTCACAAAGAGGGATATTCGCCTGTTGGTGTTCGTACTCACTGTAATGTTAGAGCACTAACATCTGTAATGTTAGAGCACTAACATCTAAGTGGCAACGTGATTTCGAGGACTACTGTCGGCTCTGTGCAGATGAGGAGGAGCTGGAGACGATTGAGCTCTGCCAATGTCCTTCACTATTTAGAAGAAGAAACCGCTATCTAGGTGACTTTATTATCGCAGATCGCGAAGCTCTGTCATCGCACAACATTGACAGAATCCTTTACTTCATTAGGTGCATGGAATGGCTTAAACGGCATGGAAACACAAATTTTGCTTCCACCCCTTTCAATCCCTTACCTCGCATTTCTGTTTTCTCCGTTTTAATGAACCACCGCCCCCCACCCTTTATATACTCACTTTTATTCTATTACCTACCAGGACTAACACAATGGACCTACCGGTCTCCGAGTGGAGCGGTGCACGCCAGCTATTGGTAGTGTGCTGAGCGTCCTTTAACCTAACCTAACCATTGCATTGTCATCGACTGAAGCCGAAGTTATGGCGGTTACAGCAGCCATTCAGGAATCTGTTGAAACGAAATTGCATTAAATTGTTTTGCGACAATAAAGGTGCTATACAAGTGGCGGTAAATAGCAACTACTCTTCCCGGACGAAACATGTGGCATTAAGGCAAAATTTATCCGACAGAAAATTGATGATGGAGAAGTGCAGCTGGAATATCTATCCACATCCGTTGTTGACATCTTGACAAAGGCTGTCACACCAAATAAATTGGATTATTTTAGAGATAAGTTCGAAATTCTGTAGATATTTTTTTATTATTTTGATTGGATTTTAAGTTTTTTATACCCTACACCACACTGTATTACAGGGAATTATGACTTTGTGCATTTGTTTGTAACGCCCAAAAAGAGAAGAAATAGAATCATAGTTTATTATACCGATCGACATTTACACCCCTATTCTCGACCGAGTGACAAGAAAATTTTTGTGATAGTAACAACATTTGTGATACTAAAATCAATTTGATATTCTGGGTTTCAAATGGAAGCTCTTTTTGTTATAATTTTCAATGATAGCAGTCACAACACCAATAGCTCATGATAAGATATATTTTGTGTATAAAAAACCGTTTTTTCAGCGTTTTCTTGTTAGTGTTGTTATCGGAAAGGAAAAAAGGCGATGTCTGGATGCGGGATTTTTGCATCCCAGACAATTTACCTGATTTTCTTCCTTTAAAGAAACATCTCTATCTGATAAATTATTATACAATGTGGGGATATCTATGATGGGGATTAATTAAGCATGGGTGCAGAAAGACCTCAAATCTTCCAACATACATACATATTTCATGCTATTGTATATTTTTTGCCCGAAAAACATTTGGGGATGATTTGTTCATTTTTAATTTATTTTCGAATTTTTTTCTATGTCATAATAAAAAAATCATGCCATATTGGAAAATATTGAATTTCAGTAGATTTCTTCATACACAAAAGCTTTTAATAATGTATTTTTTTCATTAGGCAGCAATGCCAAAATTTTTTGAATTATAAAGCTTTAATTTTGTCACAGGAATTCCAGAATAGGTATTTCAAATTTCAATGATAAGAAATGTGATAGTAAAAACTCATGAATGATTATTGTTATGTATTCGAGAATAGCACCGTTAGCCATGTCCGTCTGTCTGTCCATGTATTCTTGCAATCAAAGTGCAGGTCGTATTTATGGTCCAAATGTGATGAAATTTAGCACAGTGCTCTTTTTTGGCCCAAGGACGATTCCTATTGAAATTGGTCAAAATCGGTTCAGATTTAGATGTAGCCCCCATATATATGTATATGTTACTCTCGATTTGACATGTGAGCGCTGCAGAAACTGTATTTTATATCAGATCAGTATGAAATTCGGCAGAGTTCTCTTTTTTTCGAACGGTCCCAAAGCATCCACTCTTACCCGTCCCTTCCGACCGAGGGGGTCACATCCCCATGACGTAGGGATTGCGTACACACCATGATCCAGACCATAGTTATAGTTAATAGTAGAGGGCGAAAATACCAGCTACAGAAAAATTTCAACAGCCGGCACATGCAAAAATTCAATATTTTTCTATATATAGATGTGTAATGAACTTCTTAATAATAAAATGAATCTACTTACACATTTAAAAAAGAGATTATTCTAGATTTAACTGCATCAATTTCTACATCAATGTCAATAAATTCATATAAAGTGTGGACATTCTACGAATGGGCTCTGCCGAAGCATAATTTGTACGTTGAAAATCAATATGTAATAATTGGTAATATCTAGAAGGTCTATATGGTACATTGAATCGAATCTTAGAAATAATAAAAATAGAGGGCACATCACTATTTATAACTTTCAGCACCATGGTGGTGTTCAGATAATATGTCTGCTCTTAATAGTAGGCACTCTTATCAAACTCAACCTAGCAGGATGGAAGACTAAAATCACTATTCTAATGAATGTTAAAGCGAATAATAAAAATTGTTTTGAACCGATTCAATACTATCAACGTAAGTCCCGTAGTGGGGGTCCCACACTACAGACCCATGTTCTATAATAGGTCTAACTAGGGGACGTATACAACTGTCTAGTTACATATGGTTCTACGAATTCATTCGCCCATCGCTTAATGAAACCAAGAACGCCATAAGCTTTATTCGCCATTGTAATTATGCGATTCTTAAAATTGAGTTTAGGGTCCATTAATATTCCAAGATCCACAAAGGATTCAACAGCAAGGACTGCGCACGAAAAATATCTTACACACTTTTTTTGCAATAACATTTTTGAGTAGAGTCATTAATCCGAAATGAACGCTCTTATAAATAGAGCAGTATTCAAAAGATGTTATATTAAGATTTTCGAAAATGAGATTTTGCATGATGAGATGTTGCAAAACAGTTGAAGCAATGATTATAGCGAAAATTTGATGCTTTTGACTGCAGAATCCTAAAATATCTAATATTACCTAAAATGCGCTACATCACGAGAAAATGAATTCGTTTTTTTAAAAAAAATTTAATTCGAAAAAACATACAGTAAAAGTATTATTACTTTAGAAATTTTTATTTTGTTATTCGACCTTTTATCTTACGCGTTTTTTTTTTTTCTCTTACGTGTTTTTTTGTATTTGTTTTTCAATCAAGCTCGAGGTCTGTGTTGTTGTTAATTTATTTATTCTTTATTATATTCAATATATCGATCTTCTTTGAAGATCATCCTCAGGAATTCTACAAAGTTTTGGAAAAGTATTTATAAAATTCATCAGATCACCTGATGAACCCCTGCCTTCGAAGAAGGCAAGAGGCACTTATGTCACCATCATCAGGACACTCACTAAGCCCATCAGTGGCGAAGGAGAGTCTAGTGACGGCCGTTGTAGAGAGAAGTGAGGATGGTTCTATCTTCAAGGTCAAATTGAGGTCAGGTTCATTACGTCGATGTCCGTAGAGAAATGCCGGGCCAGATCAGTACACCTGTATAAGGCTGCTCTGCGTCGAGCGGGCGATGTGTGGCCGGGTGCCCAGTTGGATGTTGTCGAAAAAACAACATCACTAGTCACCCTAGAGCCATCACCTGGGTTACAGAAGAGACCTCCAACTCGCCTGACATATTAGAAATACTAACAGCTTCCAATCCTGGTCTGCCGACCCGTAATTGGAAAATTAGTAAGGTGATTGAGGCGGATGGTAAAAAGCGACACGTAAATTTTATATTTAACGCTGAATCCACCTCCCATATACAACGTGCAAGTGCAACCCTGCAATATGTTTTTGAGACTATAGTCATGAAGGTATACAATCTATATATATCTATAGATCAGTAGACCTGTATAAGGCTGCTCTGAGTCGAGCGGGTGAGGTGTGGCCGGGTGCCCAGTTGGATATTGTCGAAAAAAAACAATATCCCTAGTCACCCTAGAGCCATCACCTGGGTTACAGAAGAGCCCTCCAACCGGGCTGACATATTAGAAATAATAAAAGATTCCAATCCTGGTCTGCCCGCCCATAATTGGAGAATCAGCAAGGTGAGTGAGGCGGATGGTAAAAAGCGGCAGGTCAATTTGATCCTTAACGCTGAATCCACCTCCCATATACAACGTGCAAGTGCAACCCTACAGTATGGCTTCGAGACTATAGTCTTGAAGGTATACAAGCAGGATATAGTTTCCACTGCGGAAGGTGAGTCGTCCACCGCGGTTGATACACAGCTTTCTGGAAGTGCGGAGGTATCCACGCCCATTATTTCGGGTGACTCCAACTCTAACAGAAGATCTGTAACGTCCTACTCTGAGGACGAAAGCTCTACTTCTGACACAGAGGGGTGAGGGGAGTCTCCGGACTCTTTGACGCATCTGGCGGGGACAGGCTTCTCGATGATACGGACGAAGAGTTCGATAACACCCTTGTCGGGGTGGAAGTTAATCTGTCAATTACCAATGATGGTAAGAATTTTACAGATTAACCTCCATCACGCTAAAGCAGCCTCAGCGGCTCTATTGCTGCGCCTGTCCACAGGTGCAGTAGACATCGTCCTGATACAGGAGCCCTACGCAGTGGGAGGAAGGGTGTGCGGCATCAGGACACCCAACTTTAAACTGCTTGTGGCCAACTGTGAAGGCACTCCAAGAACCTGCATTTTTGCCAGGAAAGATCTAGGTATCTTTCTCCTGGCTAATTTAAGTGGTAAAGACCAAACATCTGCTAGTCTGGAGATCGGTAATCGCATATATTGGGTGGTTACTTGCCTTATGAAGCTGTAGTACCGACTGCTCTATTCAGGGAAGTAGTAGAAGAAGCAACATCTGACGAGGTCGAGCTGATTGTTGGCGCAGACACGAACGCTCATCATACTATCTGGGGTAGTACGGATACAAACAATAGGGGTGATTCGCTTCTTGACTTTATTCTAGGTTAGGTTAGGTTGAATAGCGGAGACGTTTAAAACGTCTCATGTCCATGGACATACACTTAAGCCAGTGGTTCGGCCTGTTGTGCGCTCCTTATTTATGATTTTCATACCCCACGCATTACAGAAAATCGGTACTAGACACGAATTTGCTCACTATCTTCCAGTCATATCCTCTGAGATGAGTCAAGTCTGACAATATGTCGGAACCGAAATATCGGGATCTTGCATGTGTGAAAGCTGGGCAGTGACACAGAAAATGTTCTATCGTTTCGATGTTTTCCCTGCATGCCCTGCACTCGTCGTTTTCTGCTAGTCCTATGCGATGAAGATGTACCTGTAAGCTTGAGTGTCCCGTTAGAACACTTATCATCTTACTAATCTCGATCTTGTTTAGTTTCAGAAAACTACTGGTTTTCTTCTCATTTGGGTCACCCACAGTATCTTTGCAGTTGCTCCTACAGTTGCTCTATTCCACACAGTTTTGCGAGCCATCACTGCCCAATGCTTCAACTCATCCTTCGTGGCTTCGAAAGGTTTCCAATTTACCAAGTTTATTACTCGAAGATCTCTGCCCTTTGAAGCCAAGCTGTTTGCTCGTTCATTTCCAATCACTCCGTTGTGTCCCGGTACCCAGAAAATACGCAGTTGACCATGGACTGAGTAATTATTTATCGTTCTTTTACAGTCTAACACGGTTCTGGATTTGACCATTTCCGATGTTATTGCTTTAATCGCCATTTGGCTATCTGTGAATATGTTGGTATATTTAGGCTTTGTGGTATTACTGAGCCAGTTAACACACTCCGTGATTGCTCGAACTTCTGCTTGAAATACTGTGTTATGGTCTGGGAGGCGGAAGTAAAGTTCGACTTCTGGTTCATCAATAAAAAAGTCCCAGACCTGTCCTTCCTCCTAGCCTGGACCCATCAGTGTAGCAGCTGGTTCCCACTGGCGCATGAGCAAGTGTTCCGTTTTCCCAGGAGCGTCTGTCTGGCACGAACGATTCACAGGTAGCTGTAAGCCGCACTTCAGGAATGCGGTCGGAGATTTCCGTCGTTTGAATATGACCGACCAGTGATTGTAATATCTTTTGATGGTACGACTTGTGGTCTCGATTTATCCATTCACCCATCACTTGTAGACGTCTTGCTGTGAGGGCTGCCTCATACTTTATACGGATATCTATTGGTTGGATGTGCAGTATAGTCTCCAACGCTCTTGTTGGTGCGGTTCTAATTGCTCCGCTTATGTCTAGACAGCACATACGTTGCACTTTTTGCAATGGTATTACGTTGTACTTTTTGTCCATTGATGTCCACCACACTACAGAGGCGTAGTTGATTATTGGTCTAATCACGCTCATGTAAAGCCAGTGTGTCATATTTGGACGTAGTCCCCATTTTGAACCTATAGCTCTTCTGCACAACGACCAACATCTGTGGGCCTTTGTAACTCTTTCTTCAATATGATCTTTCCAGTACAGTTTCTGATCCAAGATTACTCCCAAGTATTTTATCTTTTTAGATATGGCAATATTCTTATCCAGGAAACGAGGCACGGTAAAAGGATGAATCTTCCTTTTCCTTGTAAATAGACATATTTCTGTTTTGTCTGGATTGACATTTAGTCCCCTTGGTTGTGCCCAGTTATATGCTATGTTAAGTGCCTCTTCAGCTCTTCTGCATAGTTGGTTTGGATGTGTGCCCCTTAGAAGTATTATAACGTCGTCTGCATAACAGACTGGTTTAAGTCCTTCATTGGTGAGGGCTTTAAGGAGACTGTGTATCGTCGTAACCCATAGGAGAGGCGATAAAATGCCCCCTTAAGGTATACCACGATTTACCTTGTCTCTGATTTTTACGTCATATGACCCACAAATAATCCACCTATTCCTTAGCATATTGTTGATCCAGTTTATCAACGCCCGGTGAAACTCGTCTAAGGACTGGATAAGTGTATCGGTCTGAACGTTGTTAAAATCGCCCTCAATGTCTATACAAACGGCAAGTGTGTACAATTTTTCACTGAAGGACTTTTCTATGTGGTGTACTACCTCATGTAGAGCTGTTTCCACTGATCTTCCTTTAACATATGCGTGTTGCTTGAATTTTAGCTTGTCATCGGCTATCTTACTTTTGATCATGTCGTCAATTATTCGCTCCATTGTTTTTAAGAGGAAAGAAGTTAGGCTAATAGGTCGATAAGCCTTTGGGATCGTATAACTCGCCTTGCCAGGCTTAGGTATGAAGACCACCCTTGATTCCTGCCAATTTTTTGGGGTATATGCATGAGTTAGGCATGCAGTGAAAACTCCAACAAGATGAGTTGACACCAGATCCACCTCATTCTGAAGAAGCGCTGGAAATATTCCGTCCGGTCCCGCAGCCTTATAAGGAGAGAAGCTTTTTATTGCTTCTTTAACCATAGCATCCGTAATAGGTACTTGGTGCATTACATTTTCGGTCTGAAACTGTTCCTCTATTGGCTCACTCGGAAAATGAGTTTTCATCAAAAGCCTTACGGTATCATCTATAGTTTCCATCTTTTTACCCGTTTCATCTACCAGTGTTTCGGTTTGGATATGAGTTTTTGAGAGGAACTTTTTTATTTTGGACATGCTGTTAACGATGTCTACCTGCTCACAGAAAAGTTTCCAGGAGTTACGTTTCGCCAGTCTAATGATTTTATTGTATTCGTTGAGCTTTCTGTGGTACTCATCCCAATATACTGATAGCTTTTTACGTCGAGCTCTGTTGTAAAGTCTGCGGACATCCTTGCCAATCGAGCGAATTTGCCCTGTCATCCAGGGTTTCTCATAGGCAGATTTCCTTTCTCGAAGCGGGCAACTATCTTCGAATGATTTTACAAGAGCCTCCGTAATCCTCCTCACATTGATATCAATGTCTTCTGTACTTGGATAATCGTGTTTAGGCTGGCCCAATCGATTTCTAAGTAGATTGCCGAATTTGGTCCAGTCGGTTTTAGCCTTATTACGGAAACTTATTGGTCTAGGCGGTGGCCGTGCAATTTTAAACCTTATATAACGGTGGTCCGAATAGGAGTGTTCATCCGAAACCCTCCACTCATGGATCTCATCAATGAGGTTTTCCGAGCATATCGTTATATCTAATACTTCTTCCCTAATTTTGTTAACAAAGGTCGCCTTGTTCCCTATGTTGAGAGTTAGGAGATCGTTAGTATTCAAAAATTCTAGAAGGGCTTGTCCCCTTTTATTGGTGTCACTACTACCCCAAGCAATATGGTGTGAGTTGGCATCACAACCAGCTAGTAACACATTACTTGTATTTTTGGATTCCCTTACCAGACGTTGTAATTCCGACGTAGGTGGCAATGTCGGCGCATCGAATGGCAGGTATACTGACGCCAGATACATACTTCCATTACCTTGTATCAGCACAGTTGCGTCCGATGTTGACAGCTCTGGAGAGAATAGATAGCATAAGTTTTTATGGCACAGAATACAAGTCCTTGGACGAGTACCTGTGTTAGCGTAGAAAAGATTGTAGTTCATATGGTTTAATCCAGTAACTTTGTTACTAGTAGTCCACGGTTCCTGGACCAAAGCAACATGAACCCTGCCTTTATTTATTATGTCCATCAGAGCATTGGATGCCATTTCGCTCCGGTGGAGGTTTATCTGGATGACCTCAATCATTGTCTTTCCAGTAAAAATTTCCTTTGGGAGTCGTCTATCCTATTTGGTTGCACTCCCTCTTTATTTGGTAGTGAGTCTTTCTCCTCCTTTTGTTTACTACCTATTACACACTCTTCAAGTAGACCTCTTTGGGAGGCGGTGTTACTTTTTGTCGTTCCCTCTTTGTTTTGATTCTTTATGTACCTATTCCTATCACCACTATTGCTGGGAACATTCTGCAAAATTGGTGATATTATCGGCAATTTGGTAATGTTATCGACCTCTTTTTGGAAGGCGGTGTTGTTTTTTGTCGCTCCCTCTTTGTTTTAAGTTTTTGTGCTCCTCTTCATATCCTTATCACCACCTTTGCTGG
Organism: Eudasyphora cyanicolor; assembly: GCA_963930755.1. Classification (NCBI taxonomy): domain Eukaryota; kingdom Metazoa; phylum Arthropoda; class Insecta; order Diptera; family Muscidae; genus Eudasyphora; species Eudasyphora cyanicolor. Next base: position 103,620,285 of record OZ005737.1, read on the forward strand.
GAACTTTCTGCAAAATTGATGATGTTATCGGCAAATTGGCGACTTTATTCTAACTACCAACCTAAGTATTTGTAACATAGGTAATAAAACGACCTTTACAATTAAAGACAGACAAGAAGTACTCGACGTAACGTTTGCTACTGACCGGCTGTCAGACAAAATTATTGGGTGGAATGTACTGGACGACCACTCATTCTCAGATCACCATTATATTGAGTTCAAACTCGCTGAAAAAGCGCCTGAACCTGCCGTCCACAGAAATGTGAGAAAGACAAAGTGGCACCTGTATGAAAAGAATTTCAAGAAAGTCCTCAACTCCAAACTTCTGTACGAACCGAATGACAAAGCCGGTCTGGATCATCTGGTCGAGCATATCACAACATCATTCAATAGTTCCCTTGAAGAAGCCTGTCGAAAAACAAGGTACAAGGGTAAAACTAAACCCCAATGGTGGACTTCTGAGCTAACGGCTATGAAAAAGACCTACAACAAGCTATTCAACAAGGCTAAATCTACAGGGGTCGCTAATGTTTGGGATGCCTATAAAGAGCAACTCAAGATCTATAAGAAGGAGCTTAGAAAGGCGCAAAGACGCTCTTGGTATACCTTCAGTGGCGAAGTGGAAAAGTTCTCCGACACCGCAAGGCTGAGGAAAATATTATCAGCTTCACCCTGTACAGTGGGTTACTTGCAGGATGAGGCAAATAATTGGATCAAAAACAGCGAGCAGTCGCTCAATGTACTGCTCGACACACATTTCCCGGGGAACTCTCTAACAGAACCAGAGGATCAGCAGGACCAACAAGAGTGCGAGTGGACTGCGAGCGTCGCTAGCTTGTTGACTGAGAGATCCAGAATAAGCTGGGCTATTAATAGCTTTGAGCCCTTCAAGTCACCTGGTCCAGAGGGCATCACTCCAGCAGAAATGCAGAAAATGTTGAAATACATTATCCCCTGGCTGGAGAAAATGTATGTAGGCTGTATCAGGCTTTCATACATCCCGAATCGATGGAGGGATACCAAAGTGGTATTCATACCAAAAGCGGGGAAGATATCACACACTAGGCCAGAAGACTTCAGACCAATTGGCCTATCCTCCTTCCTATTGAAAGGTCTGGAAAGACTTTTAGATTATTTCATTAGGGAAAACCTGGATACAAAACTCCTGTCAGTGAACCAACATGCTTACAATAAGGGGAAGTCTACAGAATCAGCCCTGCACGAACTTGTGAGCACTATCGAATCGTCCCTGTATTTCAAGGAATTCACCATGGTGGCATTTCTTGACATAGAAGGGGCTTTTAACAACATTCACTCAGATGCAGTAATTGCGGCACTGTCACATCTTAATGTTAACTCTAGTTTGATTAGACTAATTCAAAGTCTGTTCAACAGAAGACGCATAACAGCATGTCTTGGGTCCACAACTCTAACAAGGTTTGTAAACAGAGGGACCCCACAAGGAGGAGTACTGTCTCCACTAATTTGGAACCTAGCGGTGAATGAAATCCTGCTAGATCTAGAACGTTGTGGCTGCAAGGTCGTGGCATATGCGGACGACGTTGCAATCGCAGTGAGTGGCAAATTCGAAAACGTCCTCCGAGACATTCTACAGGTGGTTCTGAACAAATTGGCTAGATGGGCCAGAAGCAGCGGTTTGGGCATAAACCCAAACAAGACCGAATTGGTTCTCTTTACTAGGATGAATAAAGTCCCACATGTGCACCCTCCACCTCGGGTAAATGGAACAGATCGAGTCTTTTCTGAAAGTGCAAAATTTTTAGGAATAATTCTAGATAGAAAACTGTTATTTAGACTTAATGTATTGGAACGTGTAAGGAAGGCTAACGTCGCCTTATATTCCTGCAAAAAGGCTGTAGGGTCGCGGTGGGGCCTCTCTCCTAAAATCGTCCACTGGATATATATAGCAGTAGTTCGTCCTATACTGCTATACGGCATTGTGGTATGGTGGACGGCAACTGACAAACAAACCATCACCAACCTACTAACAAAGGTTCAGAGAACTGCCTGCCTGAGCATAAGCGGAGCCTTAAGGACTACAGCGACCGAGTCTCTACAAGCGCTACTCCATATACTGCCGATTAATATTGTGGCGAGAGAAGTTGCAACCAAAGCGACAATAAGATTAAACAGCCTATCAATGTGGAGGTACAAGAACTATGGTCACATGAGGATATCAAAGTGTAGTGCTATGGTAACCGACCGAGTGGACTATATACCAACGGTGTACACCTTCGAGAGAAATTACATCACTATGATTCCCGCGAGAGATGAATGGGTTGGAAGAAAACCAGGTAATAGAAACCATCTCTACTTTTACACGGATGGTTCGAAGCTTGATGAAAAGGTTGGCTTCGGAGTGCACTGTGCAGAGCTTAGATTGGATATAGCTCACAGACTACCAGATACCTGCAGTGTATATCAAGCCGAAATAATGGCAATATGGGAAGTAGCCAAGTGGCTGAGTCGCAACATAGTAACCAACACTGGCGTTGTCATTTACTCGGACAGCCAGGCTGCCATAAATTCTCTGGAGGCAACGTCCCTAAATTCACAAACAGCCCTCGACTGCCGCAGATCTCTTAACGAGATGGCTGAGCAGTTTAACATACACCTCATATGGGTGCCTGGGCATAGGGATATCCCGGGGAACTGCAAAGCCGATGAACTTGCTAGGAAAGGGACGACATTACAAATTCTCGAAGAATTTGCATATATTGGTGCGCCACTATCCACGTGCAAGCTTTGGCTTAGGCAAGAGCCAATCAGGCAGTCCAACGAAAGATGGACAGAAATCGGCACCTGCAGAGTAGCTAGACAAATCTGGCCAAGGTATGACCTGAGAAGATCAAAATATCTCCTCGCACTAGAGAGGCAAAGATTGTCTACGTTAGTATCAGTTCTGACGGGACACTGCTTGATCGGCGAACACGCCAAAAGATTGGGTATTGACTCTAATGACTTCTGCAGAAGCTGTGGAGATGAGGAAGAAGTGGAGAGCATTGAGCACTTGCTATGCGACTGTCCCGCTCTGAGTAAACGACGACTGGACATACTGGGGTCGGCTTTTCTAGGCAGCCTAACAGATCTTTCCAGTACCGATATTCGTAATATCGACAAATTTGTATATCAAACAGGTTGGTTTCGATGAGGGGCATTTCAGTAAGTGAGCTTGTATAAAAAATACGGCTGCCACCCTAACCTAAAACTAACCTAATGGCAATGGTTTTTGAATAGTGTCCTGTGGATACTCCTAGACCAGACCTACAATAAACTTTTCATAGCTTGAAGATATCTTGAATAGTTTCCGAGTTATGCGGATTTTAAATTTGAATTTTTCATTTTTTCGCCGACTTTGCCTTGGAGTTTAGCCAATATCTCAGTCAAAAGTTTACCGATTTTGTTCGCGTGTTCTTTATGGATTGCCAATAAAATTTACAATATCATCAAAAAAAAAGAATCGATAAGATATGTCAAGAAACAAAAAAGTTACGGCCCTATAATAATTTTTAGGGATTTTCCATTAGAAATTTCCACATGTTGCGTTTGATTATTATTTCTAATATCAAAATAAAGAACTTAAAAAAAATTCATCGAAATATATACATTTTTAAGAATTTTATGCCGTATTTACGTTTCTGTCTATATGCCAAAATTTTTTTTTAATTTGTCCCTACGTTCTTGTACTTATTGGTTATTATATCAGTCAATATGCACTGATTTCTTGTAGATCACATGTTTTTAGCAAACAATAATAAAATTTAGTAAGATTTGGATAAATTCGCCTCCAGGATCAAAAAACTTTTGTAGACCAATATGGTTTGAGTATACAAAACAGTCGGCTATCAACACACAAAACCTGGTTTATCATATTGAGAAGGAAATTAAGGAGCTGTAACCCATATCAATCAAAATATTGGACTTCCTTCATCCTAAATTTCACTATGGACGATGGGAAAGTTTGCAATGCTGTTACGGGAACATCATCTACGTGGAGGGAATAAAATGAATTATCGGATTTATCGAAGAACCCAACAATTAACACATATGCTCTAAGATTTGGAATTTCCCCATTACATGCTCGCATACGGGTTTTAGAACATTTCCTACACATAGCATACGATTTGCATTATTATAGTAATCCAGAGAATGCAAACAAATTAGCGGACAAAAAGGAATTAAAAGCATCGAGAGAGTTCCAGAAAAAAGAATTCAAGAGGAATTTTGGAAAGAGACTGGATTAAATGTCGACAAACCACTAGTGGGATATGGAAATACAAATGATGGTAACACTGCACGGCGTTTCTTCAAGGATTATGAAATCACATCTAAGATCACAGGAATTCATATAGAATTACTGAGAAAAATCAGCATAATTCTAATGGCAATCAACAGCAAGAACAAAGTGAATGCAGAAAAATTTGGAAAATACTGTCTAGGTATTTCGAAACATCTAATATAACTGTATCCATGGAAAGATATGACCCCAACAGAACATAAATATTGCGTCATGGAGATATAATTATTGCATTTCATACTCTCCCTTACGGAAGAAGCCCAGGAGGCACGAAATCGCGATTTTCTCAATGTTCAGCAATTTCACTCCCGAAAAAGTTCAAGAGAATTTCAAAATGAAGATATATTTGTACATATTCTCCTCTCTTCCGATCCTGTTCTATCTTTAATAAGAAAAAGATTGATATGTTACCGATCTTTGACATGTGACAATCCTGAGGAATACATGGATTTGCTTTATCTTCTAGACTTGGATTATTCAGATTATTTTACAGAAATCTTATATATATATATAAAAATGGTGTGAAAAATGTATAGTAATTCATCAATTGAGAACGGCTTGACCGATTTGGCTCAATTTTTTTTTCAGTTGTTCGTATTTGCCAGGAGAAGGTTGTTACGAAAGAAAATTTTGGGAAAACCCTCCGGAAAAGTCGGAAAATTGGGAAAATCGAAAAATGCTATTTCTTGCGAGATTCCTACTGCTCCTATCTACTGCTCTCTTTTTCAATCCAAATTTTTTTATTAATTTCGCGTATCACATCGGCAAACGGTACAAGCATTACGATCAATTAAAATTCAACGCGATATTTATCAATTCGAACATTTTTTCAGATAATAAGATTGAGTATAAGAGGTAAGGTTATCTTATTGGATTGCGGGCATTGCAAAATCATAATTTGGGATGAATGCACGATGGCGCATAAACGAGCTCTGGAGGCAGTTGACCGAACGATGAAGGATTTACGACGTGATTTGAGACAATTTGGTGAGTCTATGATATTGCTGCCCGGAGATTTTCGTCAAACGCTTCCCGTCATCCCGAAATCTACTGCCGATGAAATTAATGCATGCCTGAAATCGTGGTCTTTGTGGCGGCATGTCAAGAAGTTGAAATTGACCACGAACATGAGAGTCGCGTTGCAGAACGACTCATCGGCTCTTGAATTCTCGAAACAACTGTTGGCGCTTGGCAATGGCCAAATACTGTTGATGTTTCCACTGGATTGATATTGATCCCGGCAAATTTTTACGAGTTCACATCGTCGAAGGAGGAACTCATCACAAAAGTGTTTCCAAATCTCGATTAGATTAGTGAACGGGCAATATTAGCAGCGAAGAATAAGGACGTCGATAGCATGAATTTTATTATTCAAAGTAAAATCGACGTCGCTTGATGTGCCAGGAGCTCCGCCGCATAATTTACAGCTGAAGGTGGAATCGATCATAATCATGTTGAGGAATCTGAATCATCCGAAATTGTGCATAGTTCGCGGTTGTCCATTATGAAACTGATGGACAATGTGATTCAGGCGACGATCATCAAGGGAAAATTCAAGAGAAAGTCCTTATCCCACGAATTCCGATTATTCCAACTGATCTTTCATTCCAATTCAAGCGGATTCAGTTCCCTGTACGATTGGCTTTTGCGATGACAATCAATAAATCTCAAGAACATTGGATGCTCCAAAGAAAGCATTTCCATTATCGGAAAACATCTTTGCAGGCCAACCTCTTCGAGAGATAAATCTAGTGAATGCAGCAATAAAACATTTAGTAGTCATATCATTAGTCATTTCCAAATGAATTGCCTTAGTCGAAAAACAGACAAATACGAGCACATAGCCCTTCGTAATTCGACAGCCTCTACCAATATAGGACTCGATTTCATAGGGGCCTGCAAAATCGACTCCTGTGCACATAAACGGACGTGAAAGTGTAGTTCTTTCAGGGGGAAGTGCTGCCATAATTTGATCCAAATTTTTCCCTCGAAACAATACGCATGCACGGCAATTACGGATAATGCTTTTTACAAGATTCTTTAATTTAGGAACCCAAAATTCTAATCTGATCAATCTAAGCATAAACGAGTTTGTTTAGTTCTAAGCTATATTATAGATATTAACACACTTTTGTCCTCTACTGTATACAAAATGTAACATATTTTATGTGGCCCACTGTCACTGACCACAAATCAGTGCTTATGTTTATATGTATAAAATGTTTAATATGAACAAAGTTGATTGTACTCACTTATTGTTTACGTCAGCATATTTTGCATAGTAGTCATTTTATTCTTGCTAAAATTATACAATAATATGTAAGTTCCGTGTTTCCCATGCAAAATTGCTTACTTTACTATTGCCGATCTAGTATATTATTGAACTTATGTTGTGCTTATTATTTCAGTATAAATAGATAATAAATTACTGGCATTCGATCAGTTAACATCATTAAACCATCATTCACGATTGTTTTATTAACTCACCACCTGCCTTTCAGTTCCAAGTGCTGGAAAGGTACTCAATTAATATATTGGTGTCTCTTAATTGGTAAACACTAATCGTCGGCTTAATGCTATTTTGTTCCATACGCCTTTTGAGTTACCAATACAATATATCAGAATCTGAAATAATTTTTGTCCTATCTCTCTTAGTTTTCGAGATATTTAGAGGGCAGTTTGTGCCACCTCCACTTTACCGAACAATTTGTTGGGCTTTTTGTTCTATATCCAATTTTGTGGCGTATGGACCAAAATTACAATGTAATTTTTATATTGAAAATTACAGTGCACTTTTGGCCCATGTGCTTATTACACTGTGCGACAATCCAAAAACCATGATACTATTTTTCTTGTAGGTCTTGGCGAGTAAAACAACGTTTGTTCTACGAAATTTGCTGGACACCCCCAAAATCCGGATTTACGGGTAAAAAACCAATTTTCTTGTATTGCGTCAAAATAGTATTGCGTCATTTGCTTCTCAACTTATTTTGTCGCACTGTGTTATCTATATATATAAAAATGAAATGGTGTTCGTTGGTACGCGATGGACTCGAAAACGGCTGAACAGATTTTGCTGAATTTTTGCATGAGAATATGTTTTGGTGTGTGAAAGGTTCGTAGCTATATTCGGTTTTGATGGGACAAAGGGGCGTGGCACCGCCCATACAATGTAAAATTTAAAAGTGGAATATCTTGGGTACTATTGGTTCAAAATACTCGAAATTCGATATGTGTGACCTTGGTACCAGTACACATCATGGAGCCAAAAACCGGTGGTATAGTGACAGTGGGCGTGGCACCGCCCATACAACCTAATATTCAAATATGAAATATTTCAAATACTATTGGAGCAAAATTCTCGAAATTGGGTATGTGTGACCTTTGTGCCATTACGCGTCATGTAGCTGAAAACTGGGGTGATAGTGATAATGGGCGTGGTACCGCCCACACAACCTAAAAAGCAAATATGAAATATTTCGAGTACTATTGCAGTAAAATTCTCGAAACTTAGTATGTGTGACCTTGGTACCAGCACGCGTCACAGGGCTAAAAACGGGGAAACAGTTAAAGTGGGCGCGGCACGGCCCACACAACCTAAAATTCAAATATGAAATATTTCGAATACTATACATAGTAGCAAAATTCTCAAAATTGGGTATGTGTGACCTTGGTGCCAGTACGCGTTATGTAGCTGAAAACGGCGTGACATCGACCACCCAACTTGCAATTTAAAAGTGCTTTATTACGAGTATTATTGCGGTAAGAGTCTCCAAATTTAGTATGTGTGACATTGGTACCAGTATGCGTGATCAAACGATAATCTGGTGTGACAGTTATAGTGGGTGTGGCACCGCCCACACAACCTGAAATTTACAAATACTATATTTTGAGAACTATTGCAGTGTGACAGTAGGCGTCGTACCAACCACACTACCAGAAATGTGAAACATGACATCTGAATATATAATATTTCCTGCACTATTGCAGCTAGCCTGCAAAAATGGGTGTGTACCCTTCGAACCACAACCAATGATTGAACCAAATCGTATTAACAGTAGGTACTCCTACACAACCTGAAATTTCAAAATGCAATATTTCGATCACTATATCAGCCATGGTTTCGAAGTTTGGCTGTCTGGCCTTGGTACCAGTAGGGGTGATGGAGCTACAAACAGGAGCGATGGAAACAGTTGGTATTTGAAATAGTATTGCGGCGATATCTTTGCAAAAGAGAGTGATAAGGGCGTTGCGCCGCCCATACAACCCGAGATGTGAATTTGAAAAATTTCCAATATCATTGCAGGACAGTTTCGAAAATTTGCATGAAAATTGTGTCGATGGACAAAATACTCAAAACGAAATATAGAGCAGTTTTTACAGCGCTGACATATCAAATCGGGGGTAACATATATATGGGGGCTATATCTAAATCTGAACTGATTTTCTCCAAATTTGGCAGTATTCCTTCACCTAATAAGAGACCTCTTTCTGCCGAATTTCGCACTGATCGGATATAAAATACACTTTCTACAGGGCTTACATGTCAAATCGGGGGTTACATATATATGGGGGCTATATCTAAATCTGAACCGATTTTCTCCGAATTTGGACGTATTCCTTCATGTAATAAGAGACCTATTTCTGCTGAATTTCGCACTGATCGGATATAAAATACAGTTTCTACAACGCTTACATGTCAAATCGGGGGTAACATATATATGGGGGCTATATCTAAATCTGAACCGATTTTCTCCAAATTTGGCAGTATTCCTTCATGTAATAAGAACCCTCCTTCTGCCGAATTTCGCACTGATCGGATATAAAATACAGGTTTTACAGAGCTTACAGTTCAAATCGGGGGTAACATATCGTCGGCTTAATGCTATTTTGATCCATACGCCATTTTGTATGAACGGAGAAAAACGCAATTTATTGTTTGAGTAAAAACGGGACTGAAGAGTTACACACTTTTTATTTCACAGGGTTCCCAACAGTGCTTGTATGATTCTCATGCATTTCTATGCCATTACATCCAAAAATAAGCAAGTTATAAAAATTTTTGTACTTCGCATTTTGGTCCATATCCACTTTTATTTTAACATTTTTTCGTATTTGTATTACATGGACCACAAAAAGGGTCGGTATGGAAGGACACTAATTTACATATTGTGATCGAAAAAACGTAAAATACTGAGAGAAAAATGTAGGGCGATAGAAAAATTGAGACATAGAACAAAAATATCGAAATTATTTCCCGTTATTCAGAGTAAAACTAATTTACCCTACCAATACCTCGAAAACTAGGCGAGATAGGAAAAAATGATTGCAGATTCTGAAAGAGCATACTTGGAACCCATGTTATCAACTCCTAACTCAAAAAACGCGAAAATGGCGTATGGACCAAAATAGCATTAAGCCGACGATATATATGGGGGCTATATCTGAATCTGAACCGATTTCTTCCAAATTTAATAGTGGTCATCCATATAATAAGAAACCTCGTTCTGCCGAATTTCATACTGATCGGATATAAAATAAAGTTTTTACAGCGCTTACAGGTCAAATCGGGGGTAACATATATATGGGGGCTATATCTAAATCTGAACCAATTTTCTCCGAATTTAGCAGTGTTCCTTCATGTAATAAGAAACCTCTCTTTGCCGAATTTCGCACTGATCGAATATAAAATAACATTTTTACAGCGCTTACATGTCAAATCGAGGGTAACGTATATATGGGGGCTATATCTAAATCTGAACCGATTTCTTCCAAATTTAACAGTGTTCATTCATATAACAAGAAACCTCTTTCTGCCGAATTTCATAGTGATCGGATATAAAATAAAGTTTTTACAGCGCTTACATGTCAAATGGGGGCTAACATATATATGGGGGCTATATCTAAATCTGAACCGATTTTATCCAAATTCAATAGGGATCGTCCTTGGGCCAAAAAAAGGATATGTGTAAAGTTTCGTCGAGATCGGACCATAATTGCGACCTGTACTTTGATTACAAGAATCAAAGTGATTCTAAGCCGATCGGTATAATAAACGATGGGTCTATTTCTTCTCCTTTTGGGTGTTACAAACAAATGCACAAAGTTATAATACCCTGTACCACAGTGTGGTGTAGGGTATAAAAATGTAAGTTTTTTAGGGTTGGTTTTATTTTATACTGACTTAATATATTTATGTTCAGTAAACAAAACATATATTTCGGCGACTCGGACACCGAATTAGACTTTTCGTCCGATGATATTGATAATGACCCCGATTTCCTGCCTGTGGTGAATACTGGCAGTGATGCCTCAATGACGAATGCTGGCAGTGATAACTTAAAGACGAATACTGATAATGATGTCTTAATGACGAATACTGACAATGACGTCTTAATGAAGAATTCTAGCAGTGATCTCTTAATGCCGAATACTGCCAGTGATGTCTTACTGCCGAATACTAGCAGTGATGTCTTAATGACGAATACTAGCAGTGATCTCTTAATGACGAATACTACCAGTGATGTCTTAATGACGAATACTACCAGTGATGTCTTAATGACGTCATCTCCTAAATCACTAACAAATAAACGACAAAGAACTAAACATGAGGATCAATGGAAAAGAAATCGAAATAAAAAGTTGAGACAATCTGGAAAGAGCTTCTTAAATTGAGGCAATCAAAATGTACCACCAAAGAAAATATTATATTCTTGCTGTAGCACATGCCCATTTAAATGCACATCGAATTTTAGCGATAATGATAGAACTAAAATTTTCGATAATTTTTGGAAACTGAAAGATGACGAAAAACTAGCATTTTATTTTAAGTTTGTTAGAAGCAAATCCGTGGAAAGACGTCGTGTTTCAGAATCGAATAAAAAAAATGTATCATATTACTACTACTTTCAAATTGGCGATCGTACCGAAAGAGTATGCAGATTGTTTTTCCTGAACACATTGAATATTAGCAAGCGAAGGATTTATTATGCTTTTAAAAATTGTCAAGATGGTACCAGTGGTATTCCAATTAGCTCCAAAAGAGGAAAGCATATTAAAAAATCCACTTCCGAAAAACAACTTTCTGAATATAATATTGGCTTCCACAAACCAAAGAAAGATATTTGTGATAAATGTTATGTATACAGTAACAAGGAATCATTAAATGAGAGCGAGACGAAAATCTATTAAGACCACCTATTGGAAAAAGATGTATGCCGAACTAATCGAGGGCTTGATCGGGAAAACCATGATCCTAATCATGGTATCATATGCTATGACTTGCAAAAAGTTTTTGGATTAAAATTTAATTTGATAATTAAAATTTGTCATTAAATATTTACATAAAAAAGGTTTATCGGGACAAGAAATTCATAATGATATGGTGAATGTGTTAGGTGAAAGTGCTCCTTCATATGCAACAGTAAAAAATTGGGTTGCTGAATTTAAACGTGGTCGTACAAGCATTGAAGATGAACCACGTAGTGGACGTCCAAAAACAGCAACAACAACAGAAATTGTAGCCAAAGTGCATGATATGGTATTAAATGATCGACGAATAAAAGTGCGTGAAATAGCTAATATCATGGGCATCTCAAATGATCGAGGCCATTTAATTTTGCATGAAGAACTACAGATGAAAAAGCTTTCTGCAAGATGGGTGCCGCACTTGTTAACAGTCGACCAAAAACGCATAAGAATGAACATTTCTCAAGCTTCTTTGGATCGTTTATAAATAAAATGGATTTTAAGCGTCGTTTCATAACTTTTGATGAGACATGGATCCACCACTATACTCCAGAGACAAAAGAACAATCCAAACAATGGACTGAAGCTGGAGGAAGTGCCACAAAGAAGGCAAAATAAATTCAATCGGCTGGTAAGGTTATGGCAACGGTTTTTTGGGACTTCAAAGGTATTTTATTGATTGAATATCTGCAAAAGGGTAAAACAATAAATTCAGAGTACTATTGCAACCTTTTGGATCAATTAAATGTACAAATTCGAGAAAAACGTCCTGGCTTACAACACAAAAAAATAATTTTTCATCAAGACAACGCACCAGCGCACAAGAGTGTTTTAACAATGGCTAAAATCAACGAATTAAACTACGAGTTGTTTGACCACCCACCTTATTCTCCTGATTTAGCTCCCAGTGACTTTTACCTGTTCCCAAATCTAAAAAAATTCCTTGCTGGCAAGCGTTTTACCTCAAATGAAGATGCAATTACAGTTGTAAACCACTATTTTGAAGACCTTGAGGAAAACTATTTTAATCAAGGGATAGAATTGCTAGATAAGCGTTGGACAAGGTGTATTGAAGTTTCAAGAGATTATATTGGAAAATAAAAATATTTCTGAAAAACTAACTATTCTCTTTCATTGATAGGCTAAGAAGTTTCCGAACCGCCCTCGTATTGCGCAGTTTGGAATGAATTTTATAGTGGCAGATCTGGAAATGATATTGCTAGTGCTCTTGTCCGAATACTCTCAAAGGTTAGCAGCGAATATCCACATATTAATCGAATCTCTTTGTGGAGCGATTCTTGTGTACCGCAGAATCGAAATCGGATCAATAGCACCGCAATCAAGCACTTTACTGTGTACATTCCGTTATCGATAAATATCTAAAAAATATGGAAATATACAGCCCCCAGCACTTGATTGATCTTTTATTGAAGATAGACAAATAGAAAACGAAACTTTCCATAATTGAAATGCAGCCTAATGATTTGAAGTGTTATTCGGTCTTAGCAGCTAAATTGGACTTTGTAGGAGTACCATTTTCAAAAGTAAAAACATTATTTTATGAACATGAAAATCAGTTTTCTATCAAGTATAAAACATCATTTTTGAATGCATCGTATCAGATATGTAGTTTGCTTAAACGCCCTAGAAAATGTCAACTAGGAACACCACACAACTTATTATCAAGCACGGTTCCAAGCCTGCGGCGAAATTCCATTTCATTAGAAAAGATAAAAGATATAAAAGATCTAATCCATTTTATTCCAAATAAACACAAAACATATATGCATAATTTATTAAAATAAAACATAATATAAACTACATTTTATAATCAACGGCTGAAATAATATTAAGTTTAAGATTTATTACATATGTATGTATATGAACTATGTACTAAAAATTTGAGTTTCGTTTAAATAAAATACCTGAAAACTACACACCGTATTTGCTTATTAAAATAAGCAAATAAAATGGATATGGACCACAATAAACACAAATTTGGCAATGCTGTATTGATCCTCCCAATGGTCCATGTGAGCCAAAATTTAAAAAATCAATAATAATTTTGGATATGGACCAAAGTGACAACTCTCTATTTTTAATAAATTTGCTATAAATTCTTTACTTCTTGAATTACAGGTCTAAATCTGTTTGGGGACATATTTCTGACTATAAAGAAAAATATGAAATAAAAAAAGTGTATACCTTTTCGGCTCAGTTTTTTGAAAACGTATCTCAAACTTTAGATGCCTTTTTCTCGAATCATAAAAAATGGCGTATGGAACAAAATAGCATTAAGCCGGCGTAATATCAGTTCAATGTGAAAAAAGGACATTCTAGCCTTTATCCAGACATCAGAGAAAATTCCGAAGCATCGGAGATTAGTCCTGAGTTTAATCCTCAAGCAGGACGCCGTACGCAAATCATTGTGAATTCCTTGTGATCCAGAGGCTAAACTTTGCAGCCAATTCATCATACCGTTCAGTGAAGGAGCTTAAAGGATCATGTCATCAGTAACCGAGTTATTAGAATTCCAAAACTCAGTTGGTGAAAGCATTCAACGGATAGTACGTAATTTCAAGAAAGATTCAGCTGATAGGAAGGGGAAAGCTTCCTACTTTGAGGAACGCTACCGATGGGAAATTGAGGATCTTGGTTGACCAGCCATCGGATGTTGAATACTTTAAAAAAAGGTATTTCGACCAAATACAAGCGTTGACTGAAGAATATATGAAAATATTTGAGACGGAAGCGAATCGCCTGCATAAAGCCGAATCGGAAAATCCCCATGGAGCTCAGGGTACGAAATTGCAGTTTCCGCTGCCAGATCAGACAGATCGGATAGATAACGACGAAATTGGGATTGAAATGTCTCCTCTAGCAATACTCGGCAAAATCAAGGCTCGCATGGCAGCTTTAAGGAGGTGTATTTCATCACTGTCTGGTGTAAGTGGAAATGAGCACGAAGAATATTACAAAGTGCGAATTGATACAATTAATAAATTGTGGAGTCAAGTAGAGGAGTTATATGATCGATCGTGGGATCAAATTGAAAATCCTTTGGCAGCTGGCTTAAATCAAGGCGATTATGACAATCTTAATGACATGGTTTTTCACACTGACACTGACAAAGCTACAAGTCATGTCAAATCAACTAAAGGGTTCCAGATCGCCGAAATATCAATCCTGCATGACAACATCATTTCCACTTCCGAAGATATCGATTCCGAAATTTGATGGCGATTACAGTAAATGGAGCCAATTCTACGACCTGTTTCTCCATATGATACATGAACAGCCTATACCTAACGTCCAAAAAATGTGGTATCATAAGGCTAATCTTTCAGGAGAAGCAGAGAGATTAATTAGCCATCTTTCTACAACGGAAAACAACTACATTTCTGCTTGGTCGATGTTACAAGAACGATATAATAACAAAAGGGTTCTTGTAGCAACGTTAGTCGACAAAATTATCAATCAACAAACAGGTACCTCAAATGCCTGCGCCATCAAGGCTCTACACGACAAAACTCGTGAGTGTTTATTGGCATTAAACAATCTTTGAGTAACCACGAGTGCGTGGAGCCCTCTTCTCTTGCAAATTTTGATAAAAAAGTTGGACCGTAATCTGCATATCAGATTCGAGCAGTCACTAGATCAGCCAAAGGAGTTGCCGAGCATTGACGCTCTGCTCTCTTTTCTGGAATTCCAATTTCAGACAATGGATTCCGTCGCCCACAAGCCAGCACAGACTTCAAATAAAACTGTGTCGTCAGCAGTCACAGCGGGTAAAAAAGGAGACACGTGCGTTCTGTAACCTAAGCAAACATGTACTATACCACTGTAGAAAGTTTCTACAGTTATCAGAAGCAGACAGACTGAGATATGTCCAAGCGCAGAAGCTATGCGTTAATTGTTTTAGAAGGGATCATTCCTCAAAAACTTGTTCATCAAGCTCATGCAAGAAGTGTAACAGGAAACACAATACGCTGTTACACTTGGGAGCAAATAATAAAACATCACTAGGACCAAGTGATGATGAAAAACTAATTATCAATCTCAACTGGAAGTAAAAGGTGGCGCTTCCAACGCAATTGTGACGTCGGCAGCAGCAGATATCTTGTCGCCCCGCAGGGAATATGTCTTGCTGGCAACTGCTAGAGTTAGAATAATAGCGGCTAATGGAAATTCGGCTGAGTTTCGAGCAATATTAGACTCTGGCTCACAGGTAAACCTTGTATCTGAGCGTTTAGTACAAAAGGTTGCGCCTTTCAACGTCGGAATCCTCGTTGCACATTAATGGTTTTGGTAATGCACAAAGGAAAGCATCGAAACGTATAAATGTGAAATTGCAGTCAAGGAACTCTGATTTTGCAACAAATTGAGAAGCATTTGTCCTTCCAACAATAATCCCACCTCAACCAAACCAGATTGTTGACAATTCAAGTTGGAATATTCCAAATGTTAACTTGGCTGACCCATATTTCCACCAACCTGGAAAGGTTGACGTTCTTCTCGGAGCAGAGTATTACCTCAGTCTAATACAAAATGGTAAAATAGAACTTTCCAGAGAACTTCCGATTCTCTTGAATACGTCGCTCGGCTGGATTGTCAGTGGTAAAATAACACCAGATCAAAAAACGAATGATACTGTCACGTGTGCGGTTTCCACATCCGGAATAAGATCTTCTGATAACACTTATTGAATGATGTTATCGAACTCCTATGAAAAATGGAGGATGACGGACCGTATGAGAAGAGTCTTTCACAAGACGAAAAGCAGTGTGAAATACATTTTGCACAAAATGTCCGGATTGATATTTCAGGACGTTTCATTGTAAGATTGCTTTTCGTGAGAATACTTCTGTGTTAGCAGATTCTAAGGAAATGGCCCACAGACGATTCCTCAGCCTTGAACGCCGTCTGCTAAAGGACCCCATTACCAGAGCACAGTATGTTAAGTTCATGGAGGATTATGAGCAAATGGGACATATTTTGGAAGTAGACATCAATTCAATACTGTTCCCTAACTACTTTATTCCACACCATTGTGTTTTAAAACCAGAGAGAACGACAACAAAAACTAATTATTCGCTCAATGTCCTGATGTATATTGGACCAACTGTGCAAAGCGATCTGTTTTCAATACTAGTGCGATTCCGGTTTCCTCGATATGTGTTTACTACAGATATTGAAAAGATGTATCGGCAAATACTGATACACGAAGGTGATAGGAGGTATCAAATTGTTTTGTGGAGGAAGGATACATCATATCCCATAAGGTATTACCAGCTAAACATGGTTACCTACGGAACGCGGTCTGCTCCATATTTGGCTTTATGTAGATGACGGACTTGGTGGATCGAATAGCTTGGCCACAGCTATAGAGTCCCAACGACAATTGATTCACATTTTAAAGAAACGTGGATTTAATTGTCGGAAATGGAGCGCAAATCATGTCCAACTTCTGCAAAGTATTCCACAAGAATCCCGTGAAGTTGACCTTGATTTTAACAGCAGCGATAAGGAGTCTATTAAAACTCTGGGTCTGATATGGCTACCTAAAACTGATCACCTTTGCGTTAAGGCAAAGGTAGAACCAGTAAACATCTCGACAAAACGTACAGTAAGTTCTGACTTGGCAAAACTTTTTGACCCACTTGGACTCTTGGCTCCCGTTGTAGTGAAGGCAAAAATATTCATCCAGCATCTGTGGCAGCTGAGACTAACATGGGATGAAGGTCTTCCGTCAGACCTCAATGCAACATGGTCAAACCTTCGTGAAAGTTTGGCTACGCTTAACAACCTGCTCATATCGAGACACATATTTAAGGGTAACATACTTGTAAACAGTCAGCTTCATATTTTTGCGGATGCCTCGAAAAGGCATTTGGAATTGCGGCGTATATTCGAGCGACATTCAAAGATGGCAGAATTATGTCACGTCTGTTGTGTGCAAAATCTCGCATAGCACCCATCAAAAGGCAAACTCTTCCAAGACTAGAACTAAGCGCCGCGCTGCTGGCTGCGGAATTATCATATCGCCTTCGAAAGGATATTCAAATAAACGACCTGCCTATATTCTTGTGGACGGACTCTGAGATTGTGTTATCGTGGATAAATTCACAGTCATCAGCATTCCAAACTTTTGTTGGGATCATTCAGGAAACTTCAGCGGGTAATGTATGACATTACGTCATCCGTTTTATTCAAAATTCTTTTGTCGGAAGGCACCAAAGATCAGATCTCAAGGCATTAAATCCTCAGGAGCTTGATGCAGGACTTATAGCTATCGTACGTGCTGTTCAATGTGCGGATTTTCATGATGAACTAAAACAGTTAAAGAACAAGCAGGATATTGTGAAGCAGAGTTCCATTAGCAGTTTATCGCCTTTCCTTGATGAGAAAGGAATCATCCGTGTTGGAGGGCGATTGGAAGAATCCTCTTTACCTTATGAGACAAGACATCCAATGCTTCTCCCATATAATGATACATTGGTCAAATTGTTATTCACGATGATGCATGATGAGAATAAACATTGTAGTCCACAGGCTTTATTGGGAATAATACGGCAGAGATTCTGGCCAATAAAAGGCAAAATAACGGCAAGAGCTACAGTGCAGAAATGCTTGAAATGCAACAAAGCCTCACCTAAATTATGTCAACAAATAATGGGGAACCTTCCGCAGAGAAGAATCACACCTGCCAGGCCGTTCATCAATGCAGGCGTTGATTACCTTGGCCCACAATGGATCCATTATAAAGTCAGAGGAAAACGACCAACAAAGGCGTATGTCGCAGTATTTTGTTGTTTTGCTACGAAAGCAGTTCACTTTGAACTTGTGAGTGACTTATCGACGGATGCGTTCATAGGTGCGTTGAAACGCTTTATCAGTCGACGAGGGCGTTGTCAGAACATCTACAGTGACAACGCAACAAACTTTGTTGGAGCCAGCAACAAGTTAGCGGAACTTGCTGATTCAGTGTTTTCAGAAAACGGGAAGGAATCAATAGTATCCACATGCAGCTCAAAAGGAATAAAATTTCACTTTAGTCCGCCTAGAGCTCCGCATTTTGGAGGGCTATGAGAAGCCGCGGTACAATCAGCAAAACATTTACTAATCCGAAGTGTGGATACAGCTTCATTAACGTATGAAGAGCTTAAAACTGTTATTGTGGAGATAGAGGCGATATTAAATTCCCGTCCCTTAACACCTATGTCATACGATCCATCAAATTTATCAGCATTAACCCCAGGCCATCTATTGATCGGCGAAGCCCCTACAGCTCAAGTAGACAGCGCAGCAACTTCCAAGAAGCTGTCACTATTGTCAAGATAGGAACTGGTATCGCAACTCAAGCACGAATTCTGGAGACGATGGTCCAGTGAATACCTGCACGAGCTACAGCAACGACATAAATGGAAGAAGTCAACTACCAACATGAAGAATGGAGATTTGGTTATCATTCGGGAAGACAACACGCCAATCATGAAATGGCCGTTAGGACGAATATCAAATGTTTATCCCGGCAATGACGGATCTATACTAGTTGTTGATGTGAAAACGGCATCTGGTACATACAAAAGACCAATACATCGTCTTGCATTACTTCCTGTTGAGGACAGTTCAGAACCTGAACCAGAACAAAGTCTAACTCCGGACGTTTCAGAGACAAGTCGTAGCGATGAACCTAAAAGGAAAAGGATACGATTGCCAGGAAATAATGTATTCATAACGTTACTAGCAACGCTACTGATCATTCCAATTGTTTTAGGATCTCCGATAACCAATGATAAGTTTGGATCCAAAGTATGTATCCACTTTGAGGAAATTGGATCAACTGCAGTTTCCACAAGTCAATGGAATCTGTTCGTATATTATGACTTATCCACATACTGGGTTAATACCAAATTTTTAGTCAATGGTACCAATTCATTGCTACAACTTTGTTACAAAATGGAACCCAATATATCCTGCTTTAACATAATAGAACACTTTCAACATCTTGAAACTGATCTCAATCTGGATAATAAGTTGTTATATAAATCACGAAACAGAAGAGGAGCCGTTGATTTCGTCGGGAACATCGCCCATTCGTTATTTGGCATACTAGATTCAGAGTATGCTAAGGAAATGTCATCAACAATCACAAATCTTCGGAATGATGACTCATTTATCCTCAGATTGTTAAAGGATCAGACCTCAGTCGTTAACTCAACAATAAATATTATGAACCAAGGTCTGACATCCACTAAACTCCAGTTTGAAAATCTTCAAAGGAAAATTAATGAGATCAGTAAGAATGAACAGAAGTTGAATGACGAAGTGTACCAAATCAAATTATTTCAACTCTTCAACATAGGCGTAATGCAGCTTTCCCTTATTGTCAACAGCTTACAAAAAATTCAATCATGTATCTTGGAAGCTTTGACTGACACCCATCAAAGAAAAATCAACTCACTGTTACTAACTCCAACACAACTAGAATCCGAAATAAGTCAAATTAAAATGCATATATCTCAATATTTGGAATTACCGGTTCCTGAGGATGACTTGTTGGAACTATACAAATTGATGAAAATTAAAAGTGGACTTGCCCAAGATCATGTGGTTTTTAGTATAACCATACCGTTAATCGATCACGAGAAACTTAGGCTTTATAAACTTATTGCTATTCCCAATCGCTTAAATAACTCTATGGCAGTAATAGAAACTTGCAGTCCGGTATTAGCAATAAAAATTAATCGAGGACACTATTTCCCGGTTTCATTCTCTCAACTTAAAACGTGCGATATCGTCAGCCAGGATGTTTTTATATGCTACGGGTTTCAATTGCGATATATATTCGGAGCAGAAACCTGTTCATGCGTTCTATTTCAAAACGATACTCAGCCTGTATGCCCTTTAACTACGCTTCAAACAAATGTAACTTGGATCCCCTGACACATAAAAATCAATGGATATATTCTACTGTATCCACTACTCAAGCAACAGCAGTATGCGAAAAGGAAATCATTCCCTTAACATTACAAGGATCCGGATTATTAACCATCAAATCTGATTGCATCCTCAAACATGACTTCATTCATGTATCAGGCCAACAATTTATATCCTCAAAGTTATTATCATCATATACAAGTCTCGGAAACATTTCTGAATTATCACACCAGTATTACCCACAAAATAAAACCGTAAACAAAGCTAATTTTTCATCAATGAGCGATCAATATGCATTACAATTGAGCGCATTAACAGAGATGCAAACTAAATTAGACTCAATAAACCAATCTGAATTTGCACATCATGTAAACTCCAAACATTTCGTCACTGTTGCCTATTCCGCATTAATTGTCAGCACGGTAGTCATTATCATCATTCTATGCAGAACAGTGTTACACAAGAATTCAAGAATAGCTCGGATTACTGATATGCCACAACGTGAGTCATCCCTTCAGGAATCCCAGCCACACATCTTTGGACCTACCCCAACCCCCCGACAGAGTTTCACAATCCATGTTTAAGATCGTTGAGATGACCACACTTAGTTGACCGATTGGCCAACGCGGGGGAGAATGTTTAGTTCTAAGCTATATTATAGATATTAACACACTTTTGTCCTCTACTGTATACAAAATGTAACATATTTTATGTGACTCAATTAACACACTGTCACTGACCACAAATCAGTGCTTATGTTTATATGTACAAAATGTTTAATATGAACAAAGTTGATTGTACTCACTTATTGTTTACGTCAGCATATTTTGCATAGTAGTCATTTTATTCTTGCTAAAGTTATACAATAATATGTAAGTTCCGTGTTTCCCATGCAAAATTGCTTACTTTACTATTGCCGATCTAGTATATTATTGAACTTATGTTGTGCTTATTATTTCAGTATAAATAGATAATAAATTACTGGCATTCGATCAGTTAACATCGTTAAAACATCATTCACGATTGTTTTATTAACTCACCACCTGCCTTTCAGTTCCAAGTGCTGGAAAGGTACTCAATTAATAAATTGGTGTCAATTCTGATGCAACATCTTAAATGGTAAACACTAATATCAGTTCAATATACATAACAGAGTTCTCACCGTATACCGAATACTTGTGAATATATTCCAAGTACAACTTGGTGAAACGACCATTATAGGGTAGAATTTTGGGGAATCTTTCATTACACTGTACAACAATTTCTAACTTTTTTCAAAATAACAGGGTTCTGTCAGTGGATTCTGGTAGAGGAGACCAAAAAAATATATACGTGTATCGGCGTTTTGAAAGATCACATCGGAATTTTATTTTAGGGGGGGTTAAAGTTTTCCCCCCTTTGCTTGTTCGTGCAGAATATCGGTATATAAAACTATGTGTTCTGTTCATCTGAGGTGTAGGGTATCTTCAGCAACTTTGTAGCAAATGTTAAGGCCTATATTTTTGTGGAATATATTAACCCTCTAGCTTCCCCCCATAACGTTGATTTTTGTCTATATTTTGACAAATCGTAAAAAACTCCCCTAAAAATGGGTGGAGCGGGGTTGAAATATTCTACAAAAATGTCGGCCATAAAATGTTACTATAAGTGTCAGAACACACCAAAGCCCAAAACTTAACACAAACTCCAAAAAAACGCCCAAATTTAATATTGGGAAAACTTGACTGGTTTTGCTACGTCTGTGGCAAGCATACCCTTATGGAACATAGGGTTTAATTTTTTACGAGCAAAGTGGAGGATATATATTATGTATGTATGTATGTATATTTATTGATTTGTAATTTCAGTATACACAAATTGTTTATAATTTATATACAAAGAGTTCAGTTTACAATAAGTAACTTTTCATCTTAAACATAATAGGCGTGTTTTCGTTACACCATAAGTGCTTAATTTGTATGGGGAGCTAAGCACTTTTAAGCACTATTAGTTCCCGATGAAGTTTGGTGCTTGTGTTCATGTCTTAATCGAGTATGATGTTGCCAGATTGGGCACCCTACATTTAGCAATATGGCATCACATTTTTGGAGAGATTTTATCAATTATTGTGAAATAACGGGAAGAAGAAGAACAAAAATGGGAAATTATTTCAATATTTGCAAAAAGAATGTAAACAATTGAACATAGAATAGTAAATATATGCTTTATAAATACTTTTCACGAATTTTTTGTCTGTTTCGCACTGTTCTTTCTCCCAACTCATGACACCATGCTACCAGATAGTGAAAATCCGCCACTTATTGCTTATGTGCCAGTTAGTGGAAGTCAGTTGTTTTCGTTGCAAAGTGCTAAACTAAAAGTGCTAGCTTGTAACGAAAACATGCCTAATGTGTTATAATAAATATGAACATCAAATTATATTATATAAATTAAGGGAAATAAGTTTGCAATGAAAAACCCAAAACATTATTAGAAGAAAAATGTCAGAAGATAAAAGTACTCTTATTTTTTAAGAACTCAATGACCGTATATGTGTATACGAGGAGAATGAACATTTTTCATAGAATCTTTCGGTGAGATAATTAATTTTGTCCTTAACTAGTGATATTTTATGTTTTGAATGAAGACGATATGTTGAGTAGTAGTATGGCAAATCATATAACATTTTCAAAATTTTATTTTGGCATATCTGCAATCGTTTTATGTGACAATCCGCTGACTCGTGCCATACTGGAGCGGCATAAAAAAGGATGGAATGAAATATTACTTTAAGAATAATAAGTTTGTTTTCAATATTTAATTTTGACTTTCTATTTATGAAAGGATATAGAATTTTAATGGTTGTATTAATTTTGTTAATTGTGAAGCTTATGTGGTCGTTAAATATAAATTTTCTGTCAAGAATTACACCTAGATATTTTACTTTTAGTTCCCAGGGGACATCCACACCCCCTGTTTTAATACTAGAACTCGGTAAGAAACAACTTTTTCTTTTTCTAGAAAAGTAAATGGCTTGAGTTTTGGTTGTATTAACGACTATCTTCCATTTGTTGAAATAATTTAGAACGACATCTACTGATTTTTGGAGATTTGAAATTACATCTGAACTGTACAACTCTGAACTCAGAATTGCTGCGTCGTCTGCAAAAATTGAGGATTTGCATTCATCTAATACGGAAAATCGTGAGTGTAAATATTATATAAAATGGGTGAGAGGCAAGAACCTTGAGGACATCCAGCGGGTATTGTGAATAAATTTGATTCTTTATCACCGATGTGAACTTGAAAGGACCTATTTGTTAAGAAGTTTTTGATAATTTTTACTATTGGTACATTTAAACCAATTTTAATTAGTTTATGAATGAGAGCATCGTGCCAAACAGAGTCGAAAGCGGATTTGATATCTAACAATATCATAGCTGTTGATTTACCATTACCAAAACCATTCTTTACAATATTTTTAATACGAATAAGAGGCTGTATGGTGTTATGTTCGGAGCGGAAGCCAAACTGTTGAGATGGTAAAATATTTTTATCCTCTATATAAGAAACAACTATTTCCTTAATTATTTTTTCCAAAATTTTGCTCAACGAACTTAATAAGCTTATTGGTCTGTAGGAGTCTGGCCTTGATATATCCTTGCCGGGTTTAGGGATGGCAATAACTTTAGATTGCTTCCAGAGATTTGGGAAGTAACATCATCTAAGGCAAGCATTAAACAATTTTGTTAGCAATTTTAAAGCACTCTGTGGGAGCGCTTTTAGACATTTATTTGAAATTTTGTAAGAACCAGGACATTTCTTGTTCTTAAGACCTTTAATAATTATCTTAATCCTGTTTAAACTAACATTTTCCAGGTTCTGAAAGTCGCTTTCGTTTATACCCCGTAATGTTTCAGATACCATTTCGATGGTGTTTTGGTCGCTTAAATTAGCCGATATAAAATGGTTTGAATGGAAATGTTTTGCAAGCCTTTCTGCTTTTTCAAAATTTGTTGTATAAAGACAACCATTTTCTTTAAGGGATGGAATAGATCTCATTTTCTTCTTGATTATTTTAGATATGTTCCAAAAATGAGGTGAAGATTTGTTGAGACTCGTTAGCAATAAGTTCCAGTTTGAGTTTCTAAAGCTAGATACGGCATCATTGATAACTCTGTTTAAAAAGTTCGTTTCCATTTTGTAATGTTTAAGCCGGCATCTCATCCAATTTCGCCTGGAGGTATTTCTTAGTGTTATTAAGTTTAAAATGTGTCTTGGTAGACGTTTGACATAATTAGTAGAATGTGGAATCTTTGGAACTGCTGCGTCAATTCCATTTAATATTAGAGAATTAAACTCATTTATCAATCTATCAACATCTTCAATATTGTTTATTTCCATATCTAAACATGAGATATTTCTATTGATATAAGTTCTGAAAATCTTCCAATCCGCATTCCTGTAATTATATCTTAAATTGTTATAAGATTTATAAGAAGAATTATAAGAAGTATGGACTGGTAAATGGTCCGATCCGAGGTTATTTAGTGTTAATGCTGGAGATAATTTGTCTGGCACGTTAGTTATGAAAAAATCTAATACAGACGGGCTTGAATTACTGCTGGAAGGGATTAATGTTGGTTCCGGTGGATATACCAAACCGAAAGTGTTAGTTGTTATTAAATCATGAAGGATGTTACCCCAACAATTTGATCTTAAGCAACCCCATTCCCGACTTCTACAATTAAAGTCTCCACCTAAAATATAATCACCTTGGATTCTAGATAGTTTTTTTAGATCCGATTTAAACTGATTTTTTCTATCCTCTGAAGGTCCCGCGGATCCACCTGGGAAATAACAACTATATACTTTAATAGATGTATTGTCATTTAATTTAACATTCACACCAACATTTTCGATTAAGGAAGTTTCAATTTTAGGCAGCAATTCATGAGAAATATTTTTTCGAACCACAACAGCTACACCACCGCCTCTATTCAACTCTCTATCGTTGCGATAACAATGAAAATTCGGATGTGTTATTACAATATTTCCCTTTAACCAAGTTTCGTTGACCAAAGCTACGTCAACATTTTCTCTAATAATAAAATCAAAAAATTCATACAATTTATTTCGAATTCCTCTGGAATTCCATATCATAATTTTAAGGATGTGATTGTTCATGATAAAAATTTAAATGCTAGCGTGGTAATAACATTAAATTGTTCTGACTTGGTTTTACAAGTTCTTAAATTTTCAATTAATTCTACAGTTAAAGATTTTAGTTCATCTATAGAAAATAAGTCATTATTAACAACATTATTAGAATGTGAATGTGTATAGTTAGGTTTTACAATGTTGGCCCAATTATTCGAATTTGATGGTGTTTGATGTACATTCTGAACGAAACTTCTTTGGGTAGTCTGACGCTTTGGTGTAGAGTAGCGATTCTTAAGATCGATGTATTTTGATCTGCTGGGACAATCTGCAGCATTTGAAGAATGTTGACCGTCGCAGTTTGCACACTTCGTAACCGACAACATTTTCTCTAATAATAAAATCAAAAAATTCATACAATTTATATCGAATTCCTCTGGAATTCCATATCATAATTTTAAGGATGTGATTGTTCATGATAAAAATTTAAATGCTAGCGTGGTAATAACATTAAATTGTTCTGACTTGGTTTTACAAGTTCTTAAATTTTCAATTAATTCTACAGTTAACGATTTTAGTTCATCTATAGAAAATAAGTCATTATTAACAACATTATTAGAATGTGAATGTGTATAATTAGGTTTTACAATGTTGGCCCAATTATTCGAATTTGATGGTGTTTGATGTACATTCTGAACGAAACTTCTTTGGGTAGTCTGACGCTTTGGTGTAGAGTAGCGATTCTTAAGATCGATGTATTTTGATCTTCTGGGACAATCTGCAGCATTTGAAGAATATTGACCGTCGCAGTTTGCACACTTCGTAACCGGTGAGTTGCACAGTGATGTTTTGTGTGGTCCAGCACATTTTGCACAAAACGTTTTTACGTTGCAATGTTCAGATCCGTGTCCAAACATTTGGCAATTATAACATTGAGTTACTCTGTTTTGTTGCTTAGATTGATAATTCCATTTAACACGAATGTATTCAATATTTTGGTAGTTTTCTCTTAGTTCTTTAAGAGTTATTGAACCCTTTTGGAAGTAAACAACGTATAGAATTACTTCTCTATTGAGGTTTGTTTTCTTAAAAACTGGTTTGACGTCGATAACATTCAAACCAACTTTACATAGATCTGCTTTTACTTTGTTGGCATCCATTTTATCCAAACCCGAGAGAATCACCTTGTAAGGTCTATTATTTTTGGACATGTACGAAAAGTACTCTATGTTATTTTCTTTTAAATATTTCTTCACGGTGTTATAATCGTATTGGAGTTCACAAAAAAGTTTGTGTCGAATAGATATTTTTCTTATTGAATACTGCGTAATTTTAATTGTTTTGCACATTTTGTGAATATCATCAAAATTTGTTTTGAGAATTGTAATTGGTGGTACATGTCTTTTAACAGTGTTAATTGGTGTGGGATCGCCCATATCTTTATTTGTTTTTTCATCTTCAATGAGTGTTTGAAGAGGCAAATAATAGTTTGATTTTGACAACTTATTGGACGTTGAGGTGTAGGGTATCTTCAGCAACTTTGTAGCAAATGTTAAGGCCTATATTTTTGTGGAATATATTAACCCTCTAGCTTCCCCCCATAACGTTGATTTTTGTCTATATTTTGACAAATCGTAAAAAACTCCCCTAAAAATGGGTGGAGCGGGGTTGAAATATTCTACAAAAATGTCGGCCATAAAATGTTACTATAAGTGTCAGAACACACCAAAGCCCAAAACTTAACACAAACTCCAAAAAAAACGCCCAAATTTAATATTGGGAAAACTTGACTGGTTTTGCTACGTCTGTGGCAAGCATACCCTTATGGAACATAGGGTTTAATTTTTTACGAGCAAAGTGGAGGATATATATTATGTATGTATGTATGTATATTTATTGATTTGTAATTTCAGTATACACAAATTGTTTATAATTTATATACAAAGAGTTCAGTTTACAATAAGTAACTTTTCATCTTAAACATAATAGGCGTGTTTTCGTTACACCATAAGTGCTTAATTTGTATGGGGAGCTAAGCACTTTTAAGCACTATTAGTTCCCGATGAAGTTTGGTGCTTGTGTTCATGTCTTAATCGAGTATGATGTTGCCAGATTGGGCACCCTACATTTAGCAATATGGCATCACATTTTTGGAGAGATTTTATCAATTATTGTGAAATAACGGGAAGAAGAAGAACAAAAATGGGAAATTATTTCAATATTTGCAAAAAGAATGTAAACAATTGAACATAGAATAGTAAATATATGCTTTATAAATACTTTTCACGAATTTTTTGTCTGTTTCGCACTGTTCTTTCTCCCAACTCATGACACAATGCTACCAGATAGTGAAAATCCGCCACTTATTGCTTATGTGCCAGTTAGTAGAAGTCAGTTGTTTTCGTTGCAAAGTGCTAAACTAAAAGTGCTAGCTTGTAACGAAAACATGCCTAATGTGTTATAATAAATATGAACATCAAATTATATTATATAAATTAAGGGAAATAAGTTTGCAATGAAAAACCCAAAACATTATTAGAAGAAAAATGTCAGAAGATAAAAGTACTCTTATTTTTTAAGAACTCAATGACCGTATATGTGTATACGAGGAGAATGAACATTTTTCATAGAATCTTTCGGTGAGATAATTAATTTTGTCCTTAACTAGTGATATTTTATGTTTTGAATGAAGACGATATGTTGAGTAGTAGTATGGCAAATCATATAACATTTTCAAAATTTTATTTTGGCATATCTGCAATCGTTTTATGTGACAATCCGCTGACTCGTGCCATACTGGAGCGGCATAAAAAAGGATGGAATGAAATATTACTTTAAGAATAATAAGTTTGTTTTCAATATTTAATTTTGACTTTCTATTTATGAAAGGATATAGAATTTTAATGGTTGTATTAATTTTGTTAATTGTGAAGCTTATGTGGTCGTTAAATATAAATTTTCTGTCAAGAATTACACCTAGATATTTTACTTTTAGTTCCCAGGGGACATCCACACCCCCTGTTTTAATACTTGAACTCGGTAAGAAACAACTTTTTCTTTTTCTAGAAAAGTAAATGGCTTGAGTTTTGGTTGTATTAACGACTATCTTCCATTTGTTGAAATAATTTAGAACGACATCTACTGATTTTTGGAGATTTGAAATTACATCTGAACTCAGAATTGCTGCGTCGTCTGCAAAAATTGAGGATTTGCATTCATCTAATACGGAAAATCGTGAGTGTAAATATTATATAAAATGGGTGAGAGGCAAGAACCTTGAGGACATCCAGCGGGTATTGTGAATAAATTTGATTCTTTATCACCGATGTGAACTTGAAAGGACCTATTTGTTAAGAAGTTTTTGATAATTTTTACTATTGGTACATTTAAACCAATTTTAATTAGTTTATGAATGAGAGCATCGTGCCAAACAGAGTCGAAAGCGGATTTGATATCTAACAATATCATAGCTGTTGATTT
The DNA here is from genome assembly GCA_963930755.1 of Eudasyphora cyanicolor. NCBI lineage: Eukaryota > Metazoa > Arthropoda > Insecta > Diptera > Muscidae > Eudasyphora > Eudasyphora cyanicolor. Next base: position 103,649,410 of record OZ005737.1, read on the forward strand.
ACCATTACCAAAACCATTCTTTACAATATTTTTAATACGAACAAGAGGCTGTATGGTGTTATGTTCGGAGCGGAAGCCAAACTGTTGAGATGGTAAAATATTTTTATCCTCTATATAAGAAACAACTATTTCCTTAATTATTTTTTCCAAAATTTTGCTCAACGAACTTAATAAGCTTATTGGTCTGTAGGAGTCTGGCCTTGATATATCCTTGCCGGGTTTAGGGATGGCAATAACTTTAGATTGCTTCCAGAGATTTGGGAAGTAACATCATCTAAGGCAAGCATTAAACAATTTTGTTAGCAATTTTAAAGCACTCTGTGGGAGCGCTTTTAGACATTTATTTGAAATTTTGTAAGAACCAGGACATTTCTTGTTCTTAAGACCTTTAATAATTATCTTAATCCTGTTTAAACTAACATTTTCCAGGTTCTGAAAGTCGCTTTCGTTTATACCCCGTAATGTTTCAGATACCATTTCGATGGTGTTTTGGTCGCTTAAATTAGCCGATATAAAATGGTTTGAATGGAAATGTTTTGCAAGCCTTTCTGCTTTTTCAAAATTTGTTGTATAAAGACAACCATTTTCTTTAAGGGATGGAATAGATCTCATTTTCTTCTTGATTATTTTAGATATGTTCCAAAAATGAGGTGAAGATTTGTTGAGACTCGTTAGCAATAAGTTCCAGTTTGAGTTTCTAAAGCTAGATACGGCATCATTGATAACTCTGTTTAAAAAGTTCGTTTCCATTTTGTAATGTTTAAGCCGGCATCTCATCCAATTTCGCCTGGAGGTATTTCTTAGTGTTATTAAGTTTAAAATGTGTCTTGGTAGACGTTTGACATAATTAGTAGAATGTGGAATCTTTGGAACTGCTGCGTCAATTCCATTTAATATTAGAGAATTAAACTCATTTATCAATCTATCAACATCTTCAATATTGTTTATTTCCATATCTAAACATGATATAAGTTCTGAAAATCTTCCAATCCGCATTCCTGTAATTATATCTTAAATTGTTATAAGATTTATAAGAAGAATTATAAGAAGTATGGACTGGTAAATGGTCCGATCCGAGGTTATTTAGTGTTAATGCTGGAGATAATTTGTCTGGCACGTTAGTTATGAAAAAATCTAATACAGACGGGCTTGAATTACTGCTGGAAGGGATTAATGTTGGTTCCGGTGGATATACCAAACCGAAAGTGTTAGTTGTTATTAAATCATGAAGGATGTTACCCCAACAATTTGATCTTAAGCAACCCCATTCCCGACTTCTACAATTAAAGTCTCCACCTAAAATATAATCACCTTGGATTCTAGATAGTTTTTTTAGATCCGATTTAAACTGATTTTTTCTATCCTCTGAAGGTCCCGCGGATCCACCTGGGAAATAACAACTATATACTTTAATAGATGTATTGTCATTTAATTTAACATTCACACCAACATTTTCGATTAAGGAAGTTTCAATTTTAGGCAGCAATTCATGAGAAATATTTTTTCGAACCACAACAGCTACACCACCGCCTCTATTCAACTCTCTATCGTTGCGATAACAATGAAAATTCGGATGTGTCATTACAATATTTCCCTTTAACCAAGTTTCGTTGACCAAAGCTACGTCAACATTTTCTCTAATAATAAAATCAAAAAATTCATACAATTTATTTCGAATTCCTCTGGAATTCCATATCATAATTTTAAGGATGTGATTGTTCATGATAAAAATTTAAATGCTAGCGTGGTAATAACATTAAATTGTTCTGACTTGGTTTTACAAGTTCTTAAATTTTCAATTAATTCTACAGTTAAAGATTTTAGTTCATCTATAGAAAATAAGTCATTATTAACAACATTATTAGAATGTGAATGTGTATAGTTAGGTTTTACAATGTTGGCCCAATTATTCGAATTTGATGGTGTTTGATGTACATTCTGAACGAAACTTCTTTGGGTAGTCTGACGCTTTGGTGTAGAGTAGCGATTCTTAAGATCGATGTATTTTGATCTGCTGGGACAATCTGCAGCATTTGAAGAATGTTGACCGTCGCAGTTTGCACACTTCGTAACCGACAACATTTTCTCTAATAATAAAATCAAAAAATTCATACAATTTATTTCGAATTCCTCTGGAATTCCATATCATAATTTTAAGGATGTGATTGTTCATGATAAAAATTTAAATGCTAGCGTGGTAATAACATTAAATTGTTCTGACTTGGTTTTACAAGTTCTTAAATTTTCAATTAATTCTACAGTTAACGATTTTAGTTCATCTATAGAAAATAAGTCATTATTAACAACATTATTAGAATGTGAATGTGTATAATTAGGTTTTACAATGTTGGCCCAATTATTCGAATTTGATGGTGTTTGATGTACATTCTGAACGAAACTTCTTTGGGTAGTCTGACGCTTTGGTGTAGAGTAGCGATTCTTAAGATCGATGTATTTTGATCTTCTGGGACAATCTGCAGCATTTGAAGAATATTGACCGTCGCAGTTTGCACACTTCGTAACCGGTGAGTTGCACAGTGATGTTTTGTGTGGTCCTGCACATTTTGCACAAAACGTTTTTACGTTGCAATGTTCAGATCCGTGTCCAAACATTTGGCAATTATAACATTGAGTTACTCTGTTTTGTTGCTTAGATTGATAATTCCATTTAACACGAATGTATTCAATATTTTGGTAGTTTTCTCTTAGTTCTTTAAGAGTTATTGAACCCTTTTGGAAGTAAACAACGTATAGAATTACTTCTCTATTGAGGTTTGTTTTCTTAAAAACTGGTTTGACGTCGATAACATTCAAACCAACTTTACATAGATCTGCTTTTACTTTGTTGGCATCCATTTTATCCAAACCCGGAGAATCACCTTGTAAGGTCTATTATTTTTGGACATGTACGAAAAGTACTCTATGTTATTTTCCTTTAAATATTTCTTCACGGTGTTATAATCGTATTGGAGTTCACAAAAAAGTTTGTGTCGAATAGATATTTTTCTTATTGAATACTGCGTAATTTTAATTGTTTTGCACATTTTGTGAATATCATCAAAATTTGTTTTGAGAATTGTAATTGGTGGTACATGTCTTTTAACAGTGTTAATTGGTGTGGGATCGCCCATATCTTTATTTGTTTTTTCATCTTCAATGAGTGTTTGAAGAGGCAAATAATAGTTTGATTTTGACAACTTATTGGACGTTGACGGCTCGTCTCCGTTATCATTGATAAACTGTCTCTTTCTCTCTCTCGAACTCATGTTCGAAAGAGAGTATATTAACACTCTCACTTAGACTCTCTTTTACTCAAGAGCGAGATTCAAAATACAATTGAAGTAATGAATATTTTTTTTGTTTGTTTTCGAAAGTCACCGTAATGCGAAGTGAAGAAAACAATGGTTGTAAACATAAATGTCCGCGATTTGTGTTAACAACTCAAATGCACCAGTGAGACTGAGGATATATATTAAGTTTATTTTGAACCGGAAGTTTTTCCAGATGAGCCATGGGTGCCAAAACATATATGCCGAAATTGCTATATCGGTTTGATGCTGTGGTCTAAAGGTAATACAAGTTTTGATTTATACATATATATTTATGTTTTGATTTTCAGTTTTCAACTGAAACTGATGAGGATGGCGAACGGTTCCATCAGATATGTCTTCCTATTGAAAAACGCTATAAAGGAAAGAGCATTTTTTCACTTATAACAGATTTATGTTGGACATTGTTTGATAATGGCGTCGAATTGCCAAGAGTGAAAAAAAGTGAATTAAAAATAAATGAACGTATGTATTTAATAAGTATTTCTCCTTGTATATGCGTTATTAATCGATTTTTTGTTTATAGTCCTGAAATATAATTTAATATAAAATAAATATTATTTAATTGTAAAATAAAATCTTTATTTTTTTGCATCTCTCACATCAACCCCGAAAAATCCAATTTTTAAAGACTTTTTTGGTACTAACACTATATAATATCTAAATTAACCCTTAACAGGAAACCTTGAATTTGGCCGGCTTTTTGGTGTTTGTGTTAAGTTTTGGGCTTTAGTGTGTTCTGACATATATAGTAAAATTTTATGGCCATCATTTTTGTAGAACATTTCAACCCCGCCCCACCCATTTTTAGGGGAGTTTTTTACGATTTGTTAAAATATAGGCAAAAATCACCGTTATGGGGGGAAGCTAGAGGGTTAAAATATTCCACAAAAATATAGGCCTTAACATTTGCTACAAAGTTGCTGAAGATACCCTACACCTTAGATGAACAGAACACATAGTTTTATATACCGATATTCTGCACGAACTAGCAAAGGGGGGAAAACTTTAACACCCCTAACGCCGATATACGTATATATTTTTTTGGTCTCCTCTACCATAATCCATTGACAGAACCCTGTTATTTTTTTTGTGTTGTACTGTGTTATAAGTGAGAGTGGGAGAACGCGCTAGTCGACCATTCATCCTCATAAATCCACTAGAATCTATGAAGGGGTTAAAGTTCAATAAAGGGCTCTTTCGAGAAACTTGCGCATTGTTCTCCAACGCAGCATATTCAGAGAAGTGCGTACGTTGACAAAGAATCACCAGACGACGAAGTTGATATCACCTTGTTGCAGTTCAAGGAAAGAATACGTCTGTGCGGCCTTATGTTTCGGGTGCATACGATTATAAAATCGAAATACATAAGCTAATACTCTCATAGCTCTAGACAAATCTGAGAAACGGGCCAAGATATCTTCTGATACAGATACTTGGATACGGGTCCAGTATACAAAATATTATTAAGGCTTACACCATTTGATGTGAGCCTGGAGGCATTAAACACCACACGTAGTTTAGTTGTGGCGCTATCGAGTTTGATCACTGCATGGTTAGGCAAATAATATGATATATGTGGAGGTGTAGATTTATTGGACAATACTTTTGTCATATGACTTAATTCTGAGTATTCTTGCAATACGCCATTATATTGTGTTTTAAGTTCGGGGGTTTTCAACAATCGAGACTCATTTCGTTTAAATTGCGAAACGGCTGCATTTCGCATATATGGGCCTGTAAATCTATAGAGTATTCACGCTTGAAAGGCAATGAAACAACATATCGACCGTCTTCATTTCGATAAGTAGAACGACGATACAAATCCTCACACAATTTATCTTCTTCCGACATAGTGCATACCCTTGGTACATCTTCAATCTCCAAGAACGGAGCAAGTTGATCATTCAACTCCATGTGATTATAAAACGACACCACTGATTGTAGGGGCTGGGTTTCGGGGACTTTACCAGTCACTATCCACCCAACGACAGATCTTTGGGCTATCAGATCACCATTAGGGTGCTTATGGACGTCTGTATGCATTATGCGGGAAAATATGTCACCACCTAACAAAAGATCCATATGGGAACATTTCAAATCGTTCATTGTAAGTTCTCGGAAATCGGTATCAACCAATAGGGACAATGAATAGGTGGGAAGGCGACCGGTCAATTTATCAACGATATATGCATAAGTAGTGAGCTGAAATGTTGGATCAATAGGAGAACTCAGCTATATTGTGCAAGTTCTGGTCGTCTTGGCTGAAACTGCGCCATTCAGACCTAAAATATTTGCAGTAGCGGCCGGGAATATCGGCAAAGAGCTTCCTTTGCAACTTTCTAGAAATAAAGGTGACTTGAGACGCAGGATCCATCAAAGCTCTCGCTGCACATTTAACTCCATGACTACATATATCCACAATAGCTGTTCCCAGGAGAACTGTGGAGAACTGATTAGATTGCAACGCGGTTGCAAACGTCAGTAAAGGTTGGGCAGCTGCTGAGGTCGACGGACCGTCCTCAGCATCTGATCGCGCTGGATTTCCTGTACGCGAGCTCGAATCTCGGACTACTTGTACCGATGATTCCTTCCTGTGAAGGTGCGAATAGTGCTTCTGCTTGGAGAAGAAACAACTATTCGAGCTCTTGCAGTGGGAAAATGTGTGCGATGAAGCCAAACAATTTCGATGAAGCCAAACAATTTCGGAAGGAACTGTTGTAACGAAACTTGTATACAGTTTACTGATGTTAGGTTTACTGGGCTAATACTTTTCTTGACTTGACCTGTACCAGATGAGGAGGAAGAATTATGGGGGCCTTTGATGTCAAAGACAGACTGATACCTGGCAGTCAAAAACATATCCAGTGTTTCCCATTTCGGCAAATTCGATTGCTCCCAAAGTCCTAGGGTAAATTCTGGAAGACGGGTGGAACATATAAAGACAAATATTACGTCCCAATTCTTTGTATCTATACTCAATAGTGATAAAATAGTAATACAGTCACTCATTGTACGCTGTAAATGTTTAATTGAGTGTCAGATTCTTTACTTACGGGGGCAAGATTGAATAATATTTTAAGTTGGGCGTTTACGAGAACCCTCTCAGTATCACAAGGGGGAAGGTGAATTGGGAGAGATGGGGGACTAGTGGACTTCTTCTTCGCCAGAAGTTTTTTTATGAAGTCCTCAATAAACGATTGTCCTCGAACATACGTCTTATATACCGCGATATATTTTGCCTTAACTTCTTTTATATTATCTTTAGGGCCCATCGTATTACACAATTCCTGATAATATGCAAGGAAAGCTTCCCATAAACGAGACATTTCTTGTTTATGTATATTGAGGCTGTGTATTGAGTGTTCTTCAGAACCTATAGAGGTTACGAAGAACTCCAAATCAGTCACGCGATCACCGCTTCTAATAAGATCGGGTGAGATCACTCATATTTATTTAAAAATTGGGTTAAAAACAAGGAAATCGACAAAAATTAAATATTTCTCAAAAATAGGGGTCTGAAATGACTAATTTCCTATTAAAACTTTGATAAACTGGCTCACCTAATCAAATTTTACTGTTTCAATGTGTGACTCTAAGGCCAAAATAAATATTTGTTTTATATATGTATTTATTTATTTTCACAACAATACACTACTTTTTATCTAACCAACACCATTGTTCAACGCAAACAACGTAGTAATATAATAAACAACGTGTAAGAGGCTGTATTTATTTATAGGACGAAACTACAAACTAGTTTCGAAACACTGTGAATATAACAATAAAAATTCACAAATTATTATTGTTTGCTACCACAATTTTTATTATTTTCAAAACAATTTTTGAAATAAAAGTGCATACACTTTTTTTCACTTAAGGCCCAATGTGCGGTTTGATCAAAAAGAATAATGTACAAGTGTGGATTGACCAAACTTGTATTGCAACCAATACAACACGCACACTCAAATCGACGTTTTAACGGTCTGTTGCCGAGGGACGGGAGTGGGGGGTAACAAGCCAGCGGATCTTTAACCACAGCTTCAACGATGACAACAAATCATACACTGCAGTGGTGGTTCTTTTTTGTTTATTTAATTTCTTTTTGTTATGCACTCCTACACATTGCTTTGGTTTATTTATTTTTACACTCACAAAATCAAAACCTTACCTTATGTTGGCTGGTTGGATTGTGGGGAAATAAGGGAATTTATTTACAATAACGTGTTCGGGGGCAACGCTACCAATTTGATCGTCGGGATCTTCGGGCTCTAAAAAGAGAATCACTCCGGGTAAAATTATTCCATAGGTCACTGGTTCATATCCGGTTCGAAGGACTAATAAATATCTCGGTATTTACAAAATAACTTTACCCGAGTGATGGGGGGAAATAAAAACACAAATAAGTTATGGTTTTTTAAATTCAAAGAAAACACGGGGGTAATCGTACCGTCGCACAGTGGGCTAAAATGAAAAAAAAATGGACATAATTCTGCCATTTCAAAACCACTTATCGTATGGCGATGAAATTTTAGGTGTGTATACAAGATGTGTTAGAGAGTTTAAGTTCGGAAATTGGGCCGCCTATCATATACAGGCGCGGAGCTACAGGGCCCTAAAGTTGACCACCTCGGGTATACAAAATTTTCATCGGCTTCTAACTTTTGAATGGAGTGTCCGGTTTTAGTGGCGTGGATACTCCTAGACCAGACCTACAATAAACATTTTATAGGTTGAAGATATCTTGAATAGTTTCCGAGATATGTGGATTTTAAATTTGAATTTTTCATTTATTCGCCGACGTTGCCTTGGAATTTAGCCAATATCTCAGTCAAAAGTTTACCAATTTTATTCGCGTGTTTTTTTATGGATTGCCAATTTACAATATCATGAAAGAAAGAATCGATGAGATATGTGAAGAAATAAGAAAGTTATGGCCCTATAAAGTCAAATTTTTGAAAAAATTTCATTTTTGGAGATTTTTTGGCGAAAAAAGTCCAATTCGTATTTAGAAAAAGTTTGTTACACAAAGTATATCAAATTTATACTCATTTTAAAGGAGACGTTTCACAGAATATGTTAGGGAAAATCCGAAGCCAAAATTTTAATTGGTGTGGTTGCCACCCGTCTCCGATTTGGACCTTTTTTTTACATAAATTTCAAAAGTTTGATCGAGTTTCTCCAATCGCAAAGCTAAATTGTTAAATTTTTCTTTTTATTTAATTGTATTAGGGTGTAACAAAATCGACTGCATAGGAAATCCCGAGCGGGGCTTTTCATATCGAAGATATAGCACTAAAAGTAAAAATCCCAATTTTTTGGATTTTTGATGTATTTTTTGGGAATTGAGGGTCAATATGCACTGATTTCTTGTAGATCACGTGTTTTTATCAAACAATATTAAAATTTAGTAAGATTTACCTTTCAGAAAATATTGTTTTGTGGCACTATTTCTAGGAAACCCTTAATCATTGACAGGTATAACCAGTAAGGAAAGGCAGAAAGTCGGGCGGGCCGACTATATAATACCCTACACCTCCCTAACAAAGCGATAAGGGTCATTGCGATAATAATTTGTAATAATTGGTAAATGGGTAGGAACATACGAGGGCGGTTCGGAAACTTCTTAGCCTAGCACAAAAAGCGCGGTATAAACAGAAAAAAGTTAAGTGTTTTGGAAACTTCCATCTCTGCTATATAGAAACAGGTGTTCATATAGAAACAGGTGTTCACAAAAGACGCATCCGCAATTTTTTTACAATGGAAAAATTAGAAATGCGTGGTGTCATTAAATATTTACATAAAAAAGGTTTATCGGGACAAGAAATTCATAATGATATGGTGAATGTGTTAGGTGAAAGTGCTCCTTCATATGCAACAGTAAAAAATTGGGTTGCTGAATTTACACATGGTCGTACAAGCATTGAAGATGAACCACGTAGTGGACGTCCACAAACAGCAACAACAACAGAAATTGTAGCCAAAGTGCATGATATGGTATTAAATGATCGACGAATAAAAGTGCGTGAAATAGCTAATATCATGGGCATCTCAAATGATCGAGTCCATTTAATTTTGCATGAAGAACTACAGATGAAAAAGCTTTCTGCAAAATGGGTGCCGCACTTGTTAAAAGTCGACCAAAAACGCATAAGAATGAACATTTCTCAAGCTTCTTTGGATCGTTTATAAATATAATGGATTTTAAGCGTCGTTTCATAACTGTTGATGAGACATGGATCCACCACTATACTCCAGAGACAAAAGAACAATCCAAACAATGGACTGAAGCTGGAGGAAGTGCCACAAAGAAGGCAAAATAAATTCAATCGGCTGGTAAGGTTATGGCAACGGTTTTTTGGGACTTCAAAGGTATTTTATTGATTGACTATCTGCAAAAGGGTAAAACAATAAATTTAGAGTACTATTGCAACCTTTTGGATCAATTAAATGTACAAATTCGAGAAAAACGTCCTGGCTTACAACACAAAAAAATAATTTTTCATCAAGACAACGCACCAGCGCTCAAGAGTGTTTTAACAATGGCTAAAATCAACGAATTAAACTACGAGTTGCTTGACCACCCACCTTATTCTCCTGATTTAGCTCCCAGTGACTTTTACCTGTTCCCAAATCTAAAAAAATTCCTTGCTGGCAAACGTTTTACCTCAAATGAAGATGCAATTACAGTTGTAATTTACTATTTTGAAGACCTTGAGGAAAACTATTTTAATCAAGGGATAGAATTGCTAGATAAGCGTTGGACTAAGTGTATTGAAGTTTCAGGAGATTATAATGAAAAATAAAAATATTTCTGAAAAACTAACTATTCTCTTTCATTGATAGGCTATGAAGTTTCCGAACTGCCCTCGTATTATCTAATTCTGAAACGATAATCGATAAATTAAGCAATATTCGTTCCTAAATTGAGACATCTTTCTGGAAAATTTTAATTATCGGAAGTTAAGTACAACTTCTATAGCGCTTTGAAACCAAATCAGGAGGAACGTATGAATGGAGGTTATATATAAATCTGAACCGATTTTCCCTGAATACTCTCATGTAAAAAGACCTCTTTCTGTCGAATTTCGTACTGAGCGGATATAAAATACAGTCTCCACAGCGCTTACATGTCAAATCGGGGTAACATATATATGGGGGCTATATCTAAATCTGAACCGATTTTCTCCCAATTTGGCAGTATTCCTTCATGTAGAAAGAAACCTCTTTTTGCCGAATTTCGCACTGATCGGATATAAAATAAAATTTTTACAGCGCTTAAATGTCAAATCGAGAGTAACGTATATATGGAGGATATATCTAAATCTGAATCGATTTCTTCCAAATTTAAAATTGTTCATTCATATAAAAGGAAACCTCTTTCTGCCGAATTTCATACTGATCGGATATAAAATACAGTTTTTACCGTATATCAAATCGGGGGTAACATATACGAAGGTATATGGGGGCTATATCTAAATCTGAACCGATTTTCTCCGAATATAACAGTGTGCAATCATATAATAAGAAACCGAATTTCATACTGATCGGATATAAAATAAAGTTTTTACAGCGCTTACATGTCAATTCGGGGCTAACATATATGTATATGGGGGCTATATCTAAATCTGAACCGATTTTAACCAAATTCCTAGGGATCGTCCTTGGGCCAAAAAAAATATGTGTAAAGTTTCGTCGAGATCGGACCATAAGTGCGACCTGTACTTTGATTACAAGAATATATGCACAGACAGACAGACAGACGGACATAGCTAAATGAACTCAGAAAATTATTCTGAGTCGATCGGTATAATAAACGATGGGTCTATTTCGGCTCCTGTTGGGTGTTACAAACAAATGCACAAAGTTATAATACCCTGTACCACAGTGTGGTGTAGGGTATAATAAAAAAAATATTTTGCATATAGACAGAAACGTAAATACGGCATAAAATTCTTAAAAAGTATATATTTCTATGAATTTTTTTTTAAAGTTCTTTATTTTGATATTAGGAATAATAATCAAACGCGACATGTGGAAATTTCTAATGGAAAATCCCTCAATTCCCAAAAAATACATCAAAGATCCCCAAACAAATTGGATTTTTTACATTTAGTCCTATATCTTCGATATGAAAAGCCGCGCTCGGGATTCCCTTTGCAGTCGATTTTGTTACACCCTAATACAAATAAATAAAAAGAAAAAATCAACAATTTAGCTTTGCGATTGGAGAAAATCGATCAAACTTTTGAAATTTATGTAAAAAAAAGGTCCAAATCGGAAAAGGGTGGCAACCACACCAATTAAAATTTTGGCTTCGGCTTTTTCTACAAGACCTAAATACGAATTGGATTTTTTCGCCAAAAAATCTCCAAAAATGATTTTTTTTCAAAAATTTGACTTTATAGGGCCATAACTTTCTTATTTCTTCACATATCTTATCGATTCTTTTTTTCATGATATTGTAAATTTTATTGGCAATCCACAAAAAAACACGCGAATAAAATCGGTAAACTTTTGACTGAGATATTGGCTAAATTCCAAGGCAAAGTCGGCGAATAAATGAAAAATTCAAATTTAAAATCCACATATCTCGGAAACTATTCAAGATATATTCAACCTATCAAAAAAACGCCACTAAAACCAGACACCCCATTCAAAAGTTAGGAGCCGCTGAAAATTTTGTATACCCGAGGTGGTCAACTTTAGGGCCCTGTAGCTCCGCCCCTGTATGAGATAGGGGGCCCAAGTTCCGAACTTAAACTCTCTAACACCTCTTGTATACACACCTAAAATTTCATCGACCTACGATAAGTGGTTTTGAAATGGCAGAATTATGTCCATTTTTTTCCATTTTAGCCCACTGTGCGTCGGGTGCTTTGTTTATTTAGGAGAGTTAATTGTAAACTGAAGAGAGGGGAGCGCCAACTTCGTTCCCGTCACAAACGTCATGTTATTTTACTTTCTTTCTTTTCCAATTCTTCGTTATAATACATAGGGTTGTATTTATAATTCATGTAACTTAAAACTAACAGCGTGTCCACCTAGATACATTGCAAAAAACCTCGATAAATGCAATTTGTTAAAAGAAGATGATGCAGAAAACACGATGTTCAAATAACTTTAACTTTTCTTTAAAGCACATGATGGGGGAAAAGGTAGAAAACTGTATGTTCAAATTTATTTAAAGTATAAAAATAAATAAATTTAAAATATAAAATTAATAAATTTAAAATATAAATTCTAACGGTCAGCTTCCAATTTCTACGAGTAAATGAAAGCGTTTACAAGAATTGAAATCTGTAACTCCATCGGATTACCTTATTATAACTGAACTATATAAACAATAGAATTACGTTTACTAGCGACAAAATCTTCTTTCATTTGGCTACCAACATTTAGTATTGCAAAATTTCTGTGAATATAGCCCTACCAATAGCAATTAATTTGCTATTTAACCATAGACAGTTTGTCGTTTAGTTTCAAAGTATGTATCTTTAAATTTGAATTGTGTTCAGCATTTTTTATTTTCAATATAAATTTACAAATTTCACAAAACATAGACAATTTACGAAGGAAAAAAGGGCTATGTTTAAGAACTTCGCGTATGATGGGTTATATTATTTCTTTTATTTATAGAACAAAGTAGCAATATGTGGAACATATCGTAGAACAAAAATTCGCTGAAGCTCAAATAATGTGACAATAAAACAGTTTTTTTCTCTGCTGAATAATTGGGGTTTTTATAGCCACTAATGGATATGGGTGGTTTCGATATTACCTGACAATTTCGTCATCATTTTTGGCATTGAAGTTTTTTGAAAAATTCAATTTATGATATAGGTCGATATAATCCATTTAAGAATAGCTACTCCAATATCGAATGTACACATATTTTTTTTTTAATTTTTAACTGAATTATTCTTATTTTTTGAAAATGTGGCCCCAAGGGTAATGAATGTAATTGAGGGACCACATCCGTGGTCCCTCGATCTGATGACATTTTTTTATAAAGCACCTCAAAACAAGAAGAAAACGGGCATTTCATCGATAACATCATATTTCCCCCTCTACTATTAACCCGCCATGGTCCGGATCATGGTGAACGCAATCACTTCGTTATGGGAATGTGGCCCCCTCGGTCGTAAGGGGCGGGAAGATTAGGTTAAAGGACGCGTAGTGCACTACCAATTTGTAGTGCACTACTCCACTCGGAGACCGAAAGGTCCATTGTGCTAGTCCTATAAAGAATTATATATTTGGAGAATCAGTAGAAAAAATAATAGATTGAAAAATTAGAGGGGGTGGAAGGGGGCCTAATAAGGAGTGAGAAGAACGAAAAAAAATTTTGAATTAAAAGATTGAATTTGCCTATCTACCCTGCAGGTGCCGATTTCTGTCCATCTTTCGTTGGACTGCCTGATTGCCTCTTGCCTAAGCAAAAACTTGCACGTGGATAGTGGCGCACCAATATATGCAAATTCCTGGAGAATTTGTAATGTCGTCCCTTTCCTAACAAGTTCATCGGCTTTGCAGTTCCCCAGGATATCCCTATGCCCAGGCACCCATATGAGGTATATATTAAACTGCTCAGCCATCTCGTTAAGAGATCTGCGGCAGTCGAGGGCTGTTTGTGAATTTAGGGATGTTGCCTCCAGAGAATTGATGGCAGCCTGACTGTCCGAGTAAATGACAACGCCAGTGTTGGTTACTATGTTGCGACTCAGCCACTTGGCGACTTCCCATATTGCCATTATTTCGGCTTGATAGACACTGCAGGTATCTGGTAGTCTGTGAGATATATCCAAACTAAGTTCTTCACAGTGTACTCCGAAGCTAACCTTTTCATCAAGCTTCGAACCATCCGTGTAAAAGTGGAGATGGTTTCTATTACCTGGTATTCTGCCAACCCATTCACCACAGTTGGTATATAGTCCACTCGGTCGGTTACCATAGCACTACACTTTGATATCCTCATGCGACCGTAGTTCTCGTACCTCCACATTGATAGTCAGTTTAATCTTATTGTCGCTCTGGTTGCAACTTCTCCCGCCACAATATTAATCGGCATTATGTGGAGTAGGGCTTGTAGAGATTCAGTCGCTGTAGTCCTTAAGGCTCAGCTTATGCACAGGCAGACAGTTCTTTGAACCTTTGTTAGTAGGTTGGTGATGGTTAGTTTGTCAGTTGCCGTCCACCATGCCACAATGTCGTATAACCAATTTTGTCTTGTTTGGGTTAACGCCCAAACCGCTGCTTCTGGCCCATCTAGCCAATTTGTTCAGAGCCACAAGTAGAATGACTCTGAGGACGTTTTTGAGACAGTATTGCTCCTTGTGGAGTCCCTCTGTTTACAAACCTTTTAGAGTTGTGTTATGCGTCTTCTGTTGAGCAGGCTGTGTATAAGTCTAATCAAGATAGAGTTTACCTTAAGATGTGACAGTGTCGCAATTACCGAATTTGAGTGAATGTTGTTAAAAGTCCCTTCTTTGTCAAGAAATGCCACCATGGTGAATTCCTTGAAATGCAGCGACGATTCGATAGTGCTCACAAGTTCGTGCAGGGTTGATTCTGTAGACTTCCCTTATTGTAAGCATGTTGGTTCCCCGATAGAAGTTTTTTATCCAGGTTTTCCCTAATGAAATAATCTAAAAGTCTTTCCGGACCTTTCAATAGGAAGGAGGATAGGCTAATTGGTCTGAAGTCTTTTGGCCTACTGTGTGATATCTTCCCCGCTTTGGGTATGAATACCACTTTGGTATCCCTCCATCGATTCGGGATGTATGAAAGTCTAATACAGCCTACATAAATTTTCTCCAGCCAGGGGATAATGTACTTTAATATTTTCTGCATTTCTGCTGGAGTGATGCCGTCTGGTCCAGGTGACTTGAAGGGCTCAAAGCTATTTATAGCCCACCTTATTCTGGATCTCCCAGTCAACAAGCTAGCGACGCTCGCAGTCCACTCGCACTCTTGTTGGTCCTGTTGATCCACAGGCTCAGTTGAGTTCCCCGGGAAATGTGTCGAGCAGCACATTTAGCGATTGCTCGCTGTTTTTTGTGCAGTTGTTTGCCTCATCCTGCATATACCCTACTGTACAAGGTGAAGTGGATAGTATCTTCCTCAGCCTTGCGGCGTCGGAGACCTTTTCCAATTCGCCACAGAAGGAATACCAAGAGCGTTTTTGCGCCTTCCTAAGCTCCTTCTTATAGATCTTGAGTTGCCCTTTATATGCATCCCAATCATTAGCGACTCCAGTAGATTACGCCTTGTTGAATAGCTTGTTGCAGGTCTTTTTCCTTGCCTTTAGCTCAGAGGTTTAGTTTTACCCTTGTACCTTGTTTTTGGACAGGCTTCTTCAAGGGAACTATTGAATGATGTAATCAGTATCCAGGCCGGCTTTGTCATTCGGTTCATAAAGAAGTTTAGAATTGAGGACTTTCTTGAAATTCTTCTCATACAGGTGTCACTTTGTCTTCCTCACATTTCTGTGGACGGCAGGTTCAGGCGCTTTTTCAGCCAATAATTTTGTCTGACAGCCGGTCAGTAGCAAACGTTAAGTCGAGTACTTCTTGTCTGTCTTTAATTGTAAAGGTCGGTTTATTACCTATGTTACAAATACTTAGGTTGGTAGTTAGAATAAAGTCAAGAAGCGAATCACCCCTATTGTCAGACGTTGCTTCTTTAATTGACAGATTAACATCCACCCCGACAAGGGTGTTATCGAACTCTTCGTCCGTATCATCGAGAAGCGTGCCAGAAGCCCCTCTGTGCCAGAAGTAGAGCTTTCGTCCTCAGAGAAGGACGTTACAGATCTTCTGTTAGAGTTGGAGTCACCAGAAATAATGGGCGTGGGTACCTCCGCACTTCCAGAAAGTCGTGTATCAACCACGGTGGACGACTCACCTTCCGCAGTGGGAGCTATATCCTCACACAGAATATATTTTGGTTGCCTCAACCGAATTATTTGCCAACCGAATTTTGGTAGTTCTGTCTACTATCATGCGATTCCATCAGGACAACCAATATTTTGGTTGTGGTATACTTCTGCTTCCATGTTGAGAACAGTCATATTTGGTTGCGCCAACTACGAAAATGGTGGCTTAAATTATCAGCTGTAGTTGCCACAACCAACTGTTTTAAAAAATTGGTTGTTCTGACAATTTGTCACGTCATATACTACCGACAATTAATTAAAAACAGATTTAATTAATTTTTAAACTGTTTTAAAAAAATGGTTGTTCTGGAAATTTGTCAGTCATATACTACCGACAATTAATTAAAAATAGTTTTCAATAATTTTTATTTTATTTATTGAACAAAAAACAAAACAATTCATAAAAAAAATTAAAAATCCCATATTACAAATTCATCACTATTATGAGATGTGGAAATATTTGACACATAATTTAGTACACGAAAAAAAACACAAAACTTTTATGCAAATATCGCTTAACACTGTGCTTTCAATTTCATGATTGTTGTTTTTATTTTTTATTTATGTAAAACATTTTGCACAACATATTCTGCATTCCACACATTATTATCCACACGATATTATTTTTGATTACCTATACCGTTCTTGAACAAAATGTTGAAGATTTTTTTATGTCGAGTAATATTATTTTTTGTTTGTCATGTATCAGCAAAAGAACAGCAACCAATATTTCGGTGGTATTTCCCAAAATACATTTAATTATTCTAAATTTGGGAAATGATTGGGATAACTAATAAACGATTATTTATTAATATTTTTTCTGTGGTAGTAACAAATTATTCGTTGCAATAATAATCTTTGGTCTATTGATACAATTTCTGTTGTGAAGAATAAAACATTGGTTGTCACAACCAAAAATCGATCATATGGTACTATAATGAAAAGTTAAAATTGGTTACAACTAACCGAGGGTCAATGAAAAAAACAATCTTAATTGCAATTTAGTTGCAAGCATTTTCATTTGATCGTATCCATGTTACTATTGTTGCTTCAACTAATTATATATAAATACAACCGACAGACGGTGTAGGCAATATACTTTTTGTTGCTAATACTATTTTTTTATTGTTACAATCGAAATCCATCCAATTAGTTTCCTGGGTGCTGCTTGTATACTGTCAAGACTATAGTCTCGAAGCCATATTGTAGGGTTACACTTGCACGTTGTATATGGGAGGTGGATTCAGCGTTAAGGATAAAATTGACCTGTCGCTTTTTACCATCCGCCTCACCCACCTTGCTGATTCTCCAATTATGGGCCGGCAGACCAGGATTGGAATCTTTTATTATTTCTAATATGTCAGCCGGATTGGAGGGCTCTTCTGTAACCCGGTGATGGCTCTAGGGTGACTAGGGATGTTGTTTTTTTCGACAACATCCAACTGGGCACCTGGCCACACCTCACCCGCTCGACTCGGAGCAGCCTTATACAGGTCTACTGATCTGGCATCACCGAAATATAAGAGCTTTACTCTCCCCTGATGCCATTCTGCATCGTTGCAGATTGGTGGTTTGCCCGGCATTTCCACATGGCTTCATTTGTCCTTGAGGATGGATCCACCCTCACTACTTCTGTCTATAACTGCCATCACTAGACTCTCCTGCGCCACTTCATTGAAGGGCTTGGTGAGTGTCCTGTTGATGGTGACATTAGGGCCTCTTGCCTTTTTCGAAGGCAGGGGTTCATCAGGTGATCTGATTCTTTTGACTTTATTAGCCGTTAACACAGCTGAAGTTGTGGGTCTTTCAGCCGACTCATTGGCCTTAGAAGCATTTATGACGCCTTTAGCCCAGTTAAGTGACTCTTTTTGTTTTTCGGTAAGAGCCGAAACCTCAACAGCCTCCAACTTCGTCAAAACTCTGAGCGTTATCCGGTGCTCATTGTGCTTCCGTTTTGACGGTCGGATATGACGTTTTCCCCTCACCGTACCACCTGTTGTTTCCCCACACCGTACCACCTGTTGTGAGTACTGGAGGGAAATTTTCACCATTTTTGGTGTGGTCGGCTTTGGCCAAGACCAACGGACGGACAGTAGGAAGATTGGGGAGCCCCGCTCCATCGGAACACGAAGGCATCCCCGTACTTTGTACAGATTTTTTTTGCTATTGCGTAATAGGTTTTAACTATCCGCTCTGTGATAAACACGTCCGTTCACTACGACTGATCAGCAACGTTTAGGCAGATGGATGTGCGGTTGTCATCCCCAGCCATTTCAGACATCTAATATAATTGAGGATACTGTCGATTTTATACGATGACAGAGCTTCGAGATCTTTGATCGTAAAGTCACCTAAGTAGCGGTGTCTTCTTCTAGAAAGAAAAGGACATTGGAAACAAAGGTGCTCGATTATTTCAAGTTCCTCTTCGCCTGTACGAAGACGACAGCAGTCCTCGGTGTCCCGTTGCCACTTTGATGTAAGTTGTCTAACGTTACAGTGGCCTGTGAAGACGCCCACTAACATGCGTAAATCCCTCTTTGTGAGGTTCAGCAAAACCCTAGTTCTGGATTGTGACATAAGAGGCCAGAGACCTAACGGTTTTACAGTCCGATCTGGCTGAACAATTCTGGTTAACTTGACCCCTGTAGAAGCGCCCTATCATGCCGAAGAACTCACACATTGGTGGATACAGTGATGACACCGCACTAGTGGTTTCCATCGCCGACCCATTCCGTGCGAGCTCATCAGCCTTCTCGTTTCCGTCCATGTCACAGTGTCCTTGAGCCCAGCAGAGCTTGACGTTAACTGTTAATTTTTGCATTTCTAATATGCAATCGTTCACTAACTTGGATTTAATGACGTTGGAATTCAGTGCCTTCAGAGCAGCTTGACTATCAACATAGATAGTATGTTTTCACTTCACTAAAGATACCAGCCCCCGTTCCCACATCCATCTTTGATCCATCTTTTTTTGAAATTCCCGAATCTTTTTTTGAAATTCCCTGGACACCCCCAAAATCCGGATTTACGGATAAAAACCCGATTTTTTGCCTTTTTTCACTTGAACGCCTATAACATTGCTAATTATTAACCAATTTTCAATCTCTAAAAGAATTTGGAAAGAAGCGAATTAGACCTTTCTAAAGATGCATATTCAGGGTTGTTGTGGAATCCGATTGTTGTCGGAATCGGAATTGAAACCGAGAAAAAAATAACTTTGGAGTCACAGAAGGTTATTTTTTCGATTTAAATTCCGATTCAGACAACAGTCGAATTCCACAACGAAAAAAAAATAAATTTGGTGTCACAGAAAGTTATTTTTTTTCTCGATTTCAATTCCGATTCCGACAACAATCGGATTCCACAACAACCCTGATTTTGTCTATTTGAAGCTGTAGGAATATAGGTTTATTTGTCCGACAAACATTTTTTTCATTTTTGTCCGTCATTTTATATTTTAGGCAATGTTTTTACCAATTATATTGTGAGATAACCATAATATAATTAATGTACATATTTAGTATATTTTAAAAGGAAAAAAATGCAAACAGTCTCTTAAAAATCCGTTTGCAATTGACTGAGTTATTAAAGTTTCATTCGGTGTCTAATAGCACACTTGGTGGCGCTACAGTTAATATATTGACCTATCGTTTGAAGGTTTACAGCCTGTTTCTGTAACTTAAAAAATTGCTTTCGTTCGCCTGCCAGACGACAAACAGCTGATTTGGGTTTCACTAACCAC
The DNA here is from genome assembly GCA_963930755.1 of Eudasyphora cyanicolor. NCBI lineage: Eukaryota > Metazoa > Arthropoda > Insecta > Diptera > Muscidae > Eudasyphora > Eudasyphora cyanicolor. The sequence continues at coordinate 103,669,418 of OZ005737.1, forward strand.
AATCACAACGACAAGTCGCACGAAAATGAACTCGTGCGAAAACGTTATCATTTCAGTGTAAATTTTGGTTTCTCTATCTCTCTTTGCTGTCATCTGGGCGAACACAAATTTCAGATCGAGTCACTTTATTTTATTTGTCGACTGATAGGAACAATGACAAAAAATCGGTATTAAAAGCAACAAATAAGTAGATATCAATATAATTATGGTAACAAAATTAAATAGTAATAAAATTGTATACATGTGTATACATATTTAAGCATAAAGAAGTCAACATTGGCAGCTCGCTGAGATGGAAAAAATTCATCAGTGCACAATGAGAGAGACGGGAGAGAGAGAAAGAAATGAGAGTGTTGCATCAGCTCAACTGACCCACCCAGGGTTGATTTTTGGCCACCGCTAGTGTAATGGATACAGAGGTGTATTTTCTAAGGTCGACCATACAAAAAAGTGTGCTTTTTTAGACCGGAAGTTGTGAAATTAATGATCTGGCAATTACATTTTTATCCAATTGGTAAATTGTTAACGTCATTGGCGTAAGGCCAGGCGAACGAACGAACCTTAGAGAAACCAAATTCCTGACGAAAATGAGTGACTGGTTTTCGTTCGCAGAGACTTTCGTTAGAAATACAGAAACAGGCCGTTAGTAAAGTGTTCATCACCGCTTGCAGTATAGTCCTTCTCGCGCCGGTTATGAGTAGAGAAGCGATTCTTTGAATTTTCTCTAAAGATTTTAGCTGGTGTCTATATCGAGTTGCTTTCCATCACACTACTGAACCATAGGTGAGGATGGAACGCACAACTTTAACCTATGGAACCTCTGGAGGAGTTGATTGCATTCAGTTCCTTTTTGACTCTTTCCTCAGTGTTTCTTTTCCAATTTAATTTCTGATCAAGTATCACGCTAGGGTACTTAGCCTCTGGGGACAGTTTCAACTCCTCCCCGTCGAGAATGAGTTTATGGACAAATTCTATCTTATTTTTCCAAGTGAATAGTACTAGCTCTGTCTTAGTTGGATTAATTCCTAGCCCGTTCGCCGTTGCCCATCTAGACAGTTTCCTAAGAGCACTTTGAATAAGATCAGTAATGGTTGAGAGGAACTTGCCTCCAACCATGACAACTACATAGTCGGCATATGCGACAACTTTCACTCGATCTTTCTCGAATGATCTGAGTACCCCGTTTATGACAAGAAGCCACAGGAGAGGAGATAGAACCCCTCCCTGTGGTATACCTCTAGTTACAGTTTTCCTAATGGAACCCTCTGCTAGATCCAGTCAACCAGCAGAGGGGGTGTGCTCACATCCAACAAAGATTCGTGTATGGATTCCAAATTCACATTGTTAAATGCCCCTTCAATATCTACGAAGGCCGCCAAAGTAAAATCGGGATTTTCCAAGTTATTTTCAATGTAGCCAACCACGTCATGAAGAGCACTATCAACCGAGCGGCCTTTGATGTATGCATGTTGACAGTTACTGATTAATGATGGTTGTAAACTACCCCTAATATAGGTGTCAATCAGTCTTTCCAGCGTTTTTAAAACAAACGACGAGAGACTAATTAGTCTATAGTCCTTGGGCGTGGAGTGACTCGGTTTCCCCGCTTTGGGAATGAAAACCACCTTGACCTCACGCCATTTTGAGGGTATATAATTCGTAAGTAGGCAGTGCCTAAAAATCAGCGACAGCATATTAACTGCTATTGGCCCTGCATTTTGTAGCATGGCTGGTGATATGCCATCTGGTCCGGCAGACTTAAAGGCTTCGAAGGAAGCCTCATTTACCACAGTGGACGCGCGTTCATCACACTGTGGTGCACTTGATCTAGTACTGACATTGGGAAATTCATCCTGGACTATGTTCGAACACCCGGAAAAGTGAGTCGTGGCTAAAAGGTCAAGAGTTTCTGAGCTGGACTCAACTCCAAGTCCCATCTTCCTTCTTAATGCTACCCAGCGGCTTTGGATATTTTGATAGCAGTCGTCGGAATCTGGAGGACTCATTCACACCTTCTATGCTTTCACAGAAGTTGATCCAAGAGGCTCGCTTAGCCTTTTTGACCTCACTCTTGTACTGTTTGGAAGATTCCTTATAGTAATCCCAATCTGCACTCAATTTGGTTTTGTTGGCTTTATTATACAGTCTCCTTGCATTCTGCCTCAAATTACGAAGGTCTTTGGTACACCATGCAGGGTGAGACATTTTATCCGGGTACATAAGGGGACATGCTTTCTCAAAGTTAACTACCCAGGCTGCAGTAAAATCATCAACTGCTGCTTCCAACTCGGTGTTGTCAGCGAAGTTATGCTTCGACGACAGTAGCTGTCTACCAAGTTCATTACTCGTATTAGGTTTAGGTTTAAGTTAGGGTGGCAGCCGTATTTTTTTACAAGCTCACATAGACCAGTTTACGTCCCTAGTGTTACCACGGGCTGAAATGCCCCTCATCGAAACCAACCTGTTTGATATATAAATTTATCGATAGTACGAATATCAGTACTGGAAAGATCTGTTAGGCTGCCTAAAAAGGCCGACCCCAGTATGTCCAGTCGTCGTTTACTCAAAGCGGGACAGTCGCAAAGCAAGTGCTCAATGCTCTCCACTTCTTCCTCATCTCCACAGCTTCGGCAGAAGTCATTGGAGTCAATTCCCAATCTTTTGGCGTGTTCACCGATCAAGCAGTGTCCCGTCAGAACCTGTACTAACGTAGACAATCGTTTCCTCTCTAGAGCGAGGAGATAATTTGACCTTCTTAGGTCATACCTTGGCCAGATTTGTCTAGCTACCCTGCAGGAGCCGATTTCTGTCCATCTTTCGTTGGACTGCCTGATTGCCTCTTGCCTAAGCCAAAGCTTGCACGTGGATAGTGGCGCACCAATATATGCAAATTCTTCGAGAATTTGTAATGTCGTCCCTTTCCTAGCAAGTTCATCGGCTTTGCAGTTCCCCGGGATATCCCTATGCCCAGGCACCCATATGAGGTGTATATTAAACTGCTCAGCCATCTCGTTAAGAGATCTGCGGCAGTCGAGGGCTGTTTGTGAATTTAGGGATGTTGCCTCCAGAGAATTGATGGCAGCCTGGCTGTCCGAGTAAATGACAACGCCAGTGTTGGTTACTATGTTGCGACTCAGCCACTTGGCGACTTCCCATATTGCCATTATTTCGGCTTGATAGACACTGCAGGTATCTGGTAGTCTGTGAGCTATATCCAGACTAAGCTCTTCACAGTGTACTCCGAAGCCAACCTTTTCATCAAGCTTCGAACCATCCGTGTAAAAGTGGAGATGGTTTCTATTACCTGGTATTCTGCCGACCCATTCATCTCTGGCGGGAATCATAGTGATGTAATTTCTCTCGAAGGTGTACACAGTTGGTATATAGTCCACTCGGTCGGTTACCATAGCACTACACTTTGATATCCTCATGTGACCATAGTTCTTGTACCTCCACATTGATAGGCAGTTTAATCTTATTGCCGCTTTGGTTGCAACTTCTCTCGCCACAATATTAATCGGCAGTATATGGAGTAGGGCTTGTAGAGACTCGGTCGCTGTAGTCCTTAAGGCTCCGCTTATACTCAGGCAGGCAGTTCTCTAAACCTTTGTTAGTAGGTTGGTAATGGTTAGTTTGTCAGTTGCCGTCCACCATACCACAATACCGTATAACAGTATTGGACGAACTACTGCTATATATATCCAGTGGACGATTTTAGGAGAGAGTCCCCACCGCGACCCTACAGCCTTTTTGCAGGAATATAAGGCGACGTTGGCCTTCCTTACACGTTCCAATACGTTAAGTCTACATAACATTTTCCTGTCTAGAATTATTCCTAAAAATTTTGCACTTTCAGAAAAGACTAGATCTGTTCCATTTATCCGAGGTGGAGGGTCCACATGTGGGGCATTATTCATCCTAGTAAAGAGAACCAATTCTGTCTTGTTGGGGTTAACGCCCAAACCGCTGCTTCTGGCCCATCTAGCCAACTTGTTCAGAGCCACCTGTAGGATGTCTCTGAGGACGTTTACGAATTTGCCACTCACTGCGATTGCCACGTCGTCCGCATATGACACGACCTTGCAGCCACAACGTTCTAGATGTAGCAGGATTTCATTCACCGCTAGGTTCCAAATTAGTGGAGACAGTACTCCTCCTTGCGGGGTCCCTCTGTTTACAAACCTTGTTAGAGTTGTGGACCCTAGACATGCTGTTATGCGTCTTCTGGTGAGCAGACTTTGAATTAGTCTAATCAAACTAGTGTTAACTTTTAGATGTGAGAGTGCCGCAATTACCGCATCTGAGTGAATGTTGTTAAAAGCCCCTTCTATGTCAAGAAATGCCACCATGGTGAATTCCTTGAAATGCAGGGACGATTCGATAGTGCTCACAAGTTCGTGCAGGGCTGATTCTGTAGACTTGCCCTTATTGTAAGCATGTTGGTTCCCCGACAGGAGTTTTGTATATTATGAGATGTGGAAATATTTGACACATAATTTAGTACACGAAAAAAACACAAAACTTTTATGCAAATATCGCTTAACACTGTGCTTTCAATTTCATGATTGTTGTTTTTATTTTTTATTTATGTAAAACATTTTGCACAACATATTCTGCATTCCACACATTATTATCCACACGATATTATTTTTGATTACCTATACCGTTCTTGAACAAAATGTTGAAGATTTTTTTATGTCGAGTAATATTATTTTTTGTTTGTCATGTATCAGCAAAAGAACAGCAACCAATATTTCGGTGGTATTTCCCAAAATACATTTAATTATTCTAAATTTGGGAAATGATTGGGATAACTAATAAACGATTATTTATTAATATTTTTTCTGTGGTAGTAACAAATTATTCGTTGCAATAATAATCTTTGGTCTATTGATACAATTTCTGTTGTGAAGAATAAAACATTGGTTGTCACAACCAAAAATCGATCATATGGTACTATAATGAAAAGTTAAAATTGGTTACAACTAACCGAGGGTCAATGAAAAAAACAATCTTAATTGCAATTTAGTTGCAAGCATTTTCATTTGATCGTATCCATGTTACTATTGTTGCTTCAACTAATTATATATAAATACAACCGACAGACGGTGTAGGCAATATACTTTTTGTTGCTAATACTATTTTTTTATTGTTACAATCGAAATCCATCCAATTAGTTTCCTGGGTGCTGCTTGTATACTGTCAAGACTATAGTCTCGAAGCCATATTGTAGGGTTACACTTGCACGTTGTATATGGGAGGTGGATTCAGCGTTAAGGATAAAATTGACCTGTCGCTTTTTACCATCCGCCTCACCCACCTTGCTGATTCTCCAATTATGGGCCGGCAGACCAGGATTGGAATCTTTTATTATTTCTAATATGTCAGCCGGATTGGAGGGCTCTTCTGTAACCCGGTGATGGCTCTAAGGTGACTAGGGATGTTGTTTTTTTTCGACAACATCCAACTGGGCACCTGGCCACACCTCACCCGCTCGACTCGGAGCAGCCTTATACAGGTCTACTGATCTGGCATCACCGAAATATAAGAGCTTTACTCTCCCCTGATGCCATTCTGCATCGTTGCAGATTGGTGGTTTGCCCGGCATTTCCACATGGCTTCATTTGTCCTTGAGGATGGATCCACCCTCACTACTTCTGTCTATAACTGCCATCACTAGACTCTCCTGCGCCACTTCATTGAAGGGCTTGGTGAGTGTCCTGTTGATGGTGACATTAGGGCCTCTTGCCTTTTTCGAAGGCAGGGGTTCATCAGGTGATCTGATTCTTTTGACTTTATTAGCCGTTAACACAGCTGAAGTTGTGGGTCTTTCAGCCGACTCATTGGCCTTAGAAGCATTTATGACGCCTTTAGCCCAGTTAAGTGACTCTTTTTGTTTTTCGGTAAGAGCCGAAACCTCAACAGCCTCCAACTTCGTCAAAACTCTGAGCGTTATCCGGTGCTCATTGTGCTTCCGTTTTGACGGTCGGATATGACGTTTTCCCCTCACCGTACCACCTGTTGTGAGTACTGGAGGGAAATTTTCACCATTTTTGGTGTGGTCGGCTTTGGCCAAGACCAACGGACGGACAGTAGGAAGATTGGGGAGCCCCGCTCCATCGGAACACGAAGGCATCCCCGTACTTTGTACAGATTTTTTTTGCTATTGCGTAATAGGTTTTAACTATCCGCTCTGTGATAAACACGTCCGTTCACTACGACTGATCAGCAACGTTTAGGCAGATGGATGTGCGGTTGTCATCCCCAGCCATTTCAGACATCTAATATAATTGAGGATACTGTCGATTTTATACGATGACAGAGCTTCGAGATCTTTGATCGTAAAGTCACGTAAGTAGCGGTGTCTTCTTCTAGAAAGAAAAGGACATTGGAAACAAAGGTGCTCGATTATTTCAAGTTCCTCTTCGCCTGTACGAAGACGACAGCAGTCCTCGGTGTCCCGTTGCCACTTTGATGTAAGTGGTCTAACGTTACAGTGGCCTGTGAAGACGCCCACTAACATGCGTAAATCCCTCTTTGTGAGGTTCAGCAAAACCCTAGTTCTGGATTGTGACATAAGAGGCCAGAGACCTAACGGTTTTACAGTCCGATCTGGCTGAACAATTCTGGTTAACTTGACCCCTGTAGAAGCGCCCTATCATGCCGAAGAACTCACACATTGGTGGATACAGTGATGACACCGCACTAGTGGTTTCCATCGCCGACCCATTCCGTGCGAGCTCATCAGCCTTCTCGTTTCCGTCCATGTCACAGTGTCCTTGAGCCCAGCAGAGCTTGACGTTAACTGTTAATTTTTGCATTTCTAATATGCAATCGTTCACTAACTTGGATTTAATGACGTTGGAATTCAGTGCCTTCAGAGCAGCTTGACTATCAACATAGATAGTATGTTTTCACTTCACTAAAGATACCAGCCCCCGTTCCCACATCCATCTTTGATCCATCTTTTTTTGAAATTCCCGAATCTTTTTTTGAAATTCCCTGGACACCCCCAAAATCCGGATTTACGGGTAAAAACCCGATTTTTTGCCTTTTTTCACTTGAACGCCTATAACATTGCTAATTATTAACCAATTTTCAATCTCTAAAAGAATTTGGAAAGAAGCGAATTAGACCTTTCTAAAGATGCATATTCAGGGTTGTTGTGGAATCCGATTGTTGTCGGAATCGGAATTGAAACCGAGAAAAAAATAACTTTGGAGTCACAGAAGGTTATTTTTTTTCGATTTAAATTCCGATTCGGACAACAGTCGAATTCCACAACGAAAAAAAAAATAAATTTGGTGTCACAGAAAGTTATTTTTTTTCTCGATTTCAATTCCGATTCCGACAACAATCGGATTCCACAACAACCCTGATTTTGTCTATTTGAAGCTGTAGGAATATAGGTTTATTTGTCCGACAAACATTTTTTTCATTTTTGTCCGTCATTTTATATTTTAGGCAATGTTTTTACCAATTATATTGTGAGATAACCATAATATAATTAATGTACATATTTAGTATATTTTAAAAGGAAAAAAATGCAAACAGTCTCTTAAAAATCCGTTTGCAATTGACTGAGTTATTAAAGTTTCATTCGGTGTCTAATAGCACACTTGGTGGCGCTACAGTTAATATATTGACCTATCGTTTGAAGGTTTACAGCCTGTTTCTGTAACTTAAAAAATTGCTTTCGTTCGCCTGCCAGACGACAAACAGCTGATTTGGGTTTCACTAACCACAATCACAACGACAAGTCGCACGAAAATGAACTCGTGCGAAAACGTTATCATTTCAGTGTAAATTTTGGTTTCTCTATCTCTCTTTGCTGTCATCTGGGCGAACACAAATGTCAGATCGAGTCACTTTATTTTATTTGTCGACTGATAGGAACAATGACAAAAAATCGGTATTAAAAGCAACAAATAAGTAGATATCAATATAATTATGGTAACAAAATTTAATAGTAATAAAATTGTATACATGTGTATACATATTTAAGCATAAAGAAGTCAACATTGGCAGCTCGCTGAGATGGAAAAAATTCATCAGTGCACAATGAGAGAGACGGGAGAGAGAGAAAGAAATGAGAGTGTTGCATCAGCTCAACTGACCCACCCAGGGTTGATTTTTGGCCACCGCTAGTGTAATGGATACAGAGGTGTATTTTCTAAGGTCGACCATACAAAAAAGTGTGCTTTTTTAGACCGGAAGTTGTGAAATTAATGATCTGGCAATTACATTTTTATCCAATTGGTAAATTGTTAACGTCATTGGCGTAAGGCCAGGCGAACGAACGAACCTTAGAGAAACCAAATTCCTGACGAAAATGAGTGACTGGTTTTCGTTCGCAGAGACTTTCGTTAGAAATACAGAAACAGGCCGTTAGTAAAGTGTTCATCACCGCTTGCAGTATAGTCCTTCTCGCGCCGGTTATGAGTAGAGAAGCGATTCTTTGAATTTTCTCTAAAGATTTTAGCTGGTGTCTATATCGAGTTGCTTTCCACCACACTACTGAACCATAGGTGAGGATGGAACGCACAATCGCGGTGTAAATCTAGTGGATCCATCTTTGATCCATCTTTTTTTGAAATTCCCGAATCTTTTTTTGAAATTCCCTGGACACCCCCAAAATCCGGATTTACGGTAAAAACCCGATTTTTTGCCTTTTTTCACTTGAACGCCTATAACATTGCTAATTATTAGCCAATTTTCAATCTCTAAAAGAATTTGGAAAGAAGCGAATGAGACCTTTCTAAAGATGCATATTCAGGGTTGTTGTGGAATCCGATTGTTGTCGGAATCGGAATTGAAACCGAGAAAAAAATAACTTTGGAGTCACAGAAGGTTATTTTTTTCGATTTAAATTCCGATTCGGACAACAGTCGAATTCCACAACGAAAAAAAAATAAATTTGGTGTCAGTTAGTTATTTTTTTTCTCGATTTCAATTCCGATTCCGACAACAATCGGATTCCACAACAACCCTGATTTTGTCTATTTGAAGCTGTAGGAATATAGGTTTATTTGTCCGACAAACATTTTTTTCATTTTTGTCCGTCATTTTATATTTTAGGCAATGTTTTTACCAATTATATTGTGAGATAACCATAATATAATTAATGTACATATTTAGTATATTTTAAAAGGAAAAAAATGCAAACAGTCTCTTAAAAATCCGTTTGCAATTGACTGAGTTATTAAAGTTTCATTCGGTGTCTAATAGCACACTTGGTGGCGCTGCAGTTAATATATTGACCTATCGTTTGAAGGTTTACAGCCTGTTTCTGTAAGTTAAAAAATTGCTTTCGTTCGCCTGCCAGACGACAAACAGCTGATTTGGGTTTCACTAACCACAATCACAACGACAAGTCGCACGAAAATGAACTCGTGCGAAAACGTTATCATTTCAGTGTAAATTTTGGTTTCTCTATCTCTCTTTGCTGTCATCTGGGCGAACACAAATGTCAGATCGAGTCACTTTATTTTATTTGTCGACTGATAGGAACAATGACAAAAAATCGGTATTAAAAGCAACAAATAAGTAGATATCAATATAATTATGGTAACAAAATTAAATAGTAATAAAATTGTATACATGTGTATACATATTTAAGCATAAAGAAGTCAACATTGGCAGCTCGCTGAGATGGAAAAAATTCATCAGTGCACAATGAGAGAGACGGGAGAGAGAGAAAGAAATGAGAGTGTTGCATCAGCTCAACTGACCCACCCAGGGTTGATTTTTGGCCACCGCTAGTGTAATGGATACAGAGGTGTATTTTCTAAGGTCGACCATACAAAAAAGTGTGCTTTTTTAGACCGGAAGTTGTGAAATTAATGATCTGGCAATTACATTTTTATCCAATTGGTAAATTGTTAACGTCATTGGCGTAAGGCCAGGCGAACGAACGAACCTTAGAGAAACCAAATTCCTGACGAAAATGAGTGACTGGTTTTCGTTCGCAGAGACTTTCGTTAGAAATACAGAAACAGGCCGTTAGTAAAGTGTTCATCACCGCTTGCAGTATAGTCCTTCTCGCGCCGGTTATGAGTAGAGAAGCGATTCTTTGAATTTTCTCTAAAGATTTTAGCTGGTGTCTATATCGAGTTGCTTTCCACCACACTACTGAACCATAGGTGAGGATGGAACGCACAATCGCGGTGTAAATCTAGTGGATAGTACTTGGGCGGAGCCCCCAACTTTAACCTATGGAACCTCTGGAGGAGTTGATTGCATTCAGTTCCTTTTTGACTCTTTCCTCAGTGTTTCTTTTCCAATTTAATTTCTGATCAAGTATCACGCTAGGGTACTTAGCCTCTGGGGACAGTTTCAACTCCTCCCCGTCGAGAATGAGTTTATGGACAAATTCTATCTTATTTTTCCAAGTGAATAGTACTAGCTCTGTCTTAGTTGGATTAATTCCTAGCCCGTTCGCCGTTGCCCATCTAGACAGTTTCCTAAGAGCACTTTGAATAAGATCAGTAATGGTTGAGAGGAACTTGCCTCCAACCATGACAACTACATAGTCGGCATATGCGACAACTTTCACTCTATCTTTCTCGAATGATCTGAGTACCCCGTTTATGACAAGAAGCCACAGGAGAGGAGATAGAACCCCTCCCTGTGGTATACCTCTAGTTACAGTTTTCCTAATGGAACCCTCTGCTAGATCCAGTCAACCAGCAGAGGGGGTGTGCTCACATCCAACAAAGATTCGTGTATGGATTCCAAATTCACATTGTTAAATGCCCCTTCAATATCTACGAAGGCCGCCAAAGTAAAATCGGGGTTTTCCAAGTTATTTTCAATGTAGCCAACCACGTCATGAAGAGCACTATCAACCGAGCGGCCTTTGATGTATGCATGTTGACAGTTACTGATTAATGATGGTTGTAAACTACCCCTAATATAGGTGTCAATCAGTCTTTCCAGCGTTTTTAAAACAAACGACGAGAGACTAATTATTCTATAGTCCTTGGGTGTGGAGTGACTCGGTTTCCCCGCTTTGGGAATGAAAACCACCTTGACCTCACGCCATTTTGAGGGTATATAATTCGTAAGTAGGCAGTGCCTAAAAATCAGCGACAGCATATTAACTGCTATTGGCCCTGCATTTTGTAGCATGGCTGGTGATATGCCATCTGGTCCGGCAGACTTAAAGGCTTCGAAGGAAGCCTCATTTACCACAGTGGACGCGCGTTCATCACACTGTGGTGCACTTGATCTAGTACTGACATTGGGAAATTCATCCTGGACTATGTTCGAACACCCGGAAAAGTGAGTCGCGGCTAAAAGGTCAAGAGTTTCTGAGCTGGACTCAACTCCAAGTCCCATCTTCCTTCTTAATGCTACCCAGCGGCTTTGGATATTTTGATAGCAGTCGTCGGAATCTGGAGGACTCATTCACACCTTCTATGCTTTCACAGAAGTTGATCCAAGAGGCTCGCTTAGCCTTTTTGACCTCACTCTTGTACTGTTTGGAAGATTCCTTATAGTAATCCCAATCTGCACTCAATTTGGTTTTGTTGGCTTTATTATACAGTCTCCTTGCATTCTGCCTCAAATTACGAAGGTCTTTGGTACACCATGCAGGGTGAGACATTTTATCCGGGTACATAAGGGGACATGATTTCTCAAAGTTAACTACCCAGACTGCAGTAAAATCATCAACTGCTGCTTCCAACTCGGTGTTGTCAGCGAAGTTATGCTTCGACGACAGTAGCTGTCTACCAAGTTCATTACTCGTATTAGGTTTAGGTTTAAGTTAGGGTGGCAGCCGTATTTTTTTACAAGCTCACATAGACCAGTTTACGTCCCTAGTGTTACCACGGGCTGAAATGCCCCTCATCGAAACCAACCTGTTTGATATATAAATTTATCGATAGTACGAATATCAGTACTGGAAAGATCTGTTAGGCTGCCTAAAAAGGCCGACCCCAGTATGTCCAGTCGTCGTTTACTCAAAGCGGGACAGTCGCAAAGCAAGTGCTCAATGCTCTCCACTTCTTCCTCATCTCCACAGCTTCGGCAGAAGTCATTGGAGTCAATTCCCAATCTTTTGGCGTGTTCACCGATCAAGCAGTGTCCCGTCAGAACCTGTACTAACGTAGACAATCGTTTCCTCTCTAGAGCGAGGAGATAATTTGACCTTCTCAGGTCATACCTTGGCCAGATTTGTCTAGCTACCCTGTAGGAGCCGATTTCTGTCCATCTTTCGTTGGACTGCCTGATTGCCTCTTGCCTAAGCCAAAGCTTGCACGTGGATAGTGGCGCACCAATATATGCAAATTCTTCGAGAATTTGTAATGCCGTCCCTTTCCTAGCAAGTTCATCGGCTTTGCAGTTCCCCGGGATATCCCTATGCCCAGGCACCCATATGAGGTGTATATTAAACTGCTCAGCCATCTCGTTAAGAGATCTGCGGCAGTCGAGGGCTGTTTGTGAATTTAGGGATGTTGCCTCCAGAGAATTGATGGCAGCCTGGCTGTCCGAGTAAATGACAACGCCAGTGTTGGTTACTATGTTGCGACTCAGCCACTTGGCGACTTCCCATATTGCCATTATTTCGGCTTGATAGACACTGCAGGTATCTGGTAGTCTGTGAGCTATATCCAGACTAAGCTCTTCACAGTGTACTCCGAAGCCAACCTTTTCATCAAGCTTCGAACCATCCGTGTAAAAGTGGAGATGGTTTCTATTACCTGGTATTCTGCCGACCCATTCATCTCTGGCGGGAATCATAGTGATGTAATTTCTCTCGAAGGTGTACACAGTTGGTATATAGTCCACTCGGTCGGTTACCATAGCACTACACTTTGATATCCTCATGTGACCATAGTTCTTGTACCTCCACATTGATAGGCAGTTTAATCTTATTGCCGCTTTGGTTGCAACTTCTCTCGCCACAATATTATGAATAGAGGTTATGAATAGAGAAGCGATTCTTTGAATTTTCTCTAAAGATTTTAGCTGGTGTCTATATCGAGTTGCTTTCCACCACACTACTGAACCATAGGTGAGGATGGAACGCACAATCGCGGTGTAAATCTAGTGGATCCATCTTTGATCCATCTTTCTTTGAAATTCCCGAATCTTTTTTTGAAATTCCCTGGACACCCCCAAAATCCGGATTTACGGTAAAAACCCGATTTTTTGCCTTTTTTCACTTGAACGCCTATAACATTGCTAATTATTAGCCAATTTTCAATCTCTAAAAGAATTTGGAAAGAAGCGAATTAGACCTTTCTAAAGATGCATATTCAGGGTTGTTGTGGAATCCGATTGTTGTCGGAATCGGAATTGAAACCGAGAAAAAAATAACTTTGGAGTCACAGAAGGTTATTTTTTTCGATTTAAATTCCGATTCGGACAACAGTCGAATTCCACAACGAAAAAAAAATAAATTTGGTGTCACAGAAAGTTATTTTTTTTTCTCGATTTCAATTCCGATTCCGACAACAATCGGATTCCACAACAACCCTGATTTTGTCTATTTGAAGCTGTAGGAATATAGGTTTATTTGTCCGACAAACATTTTTTTCATTTTTGTCCGTCATTTTATATTTTAGGCAATGTTTTTACCAATTATATTGTGAGATAACCATAATATAATTAATGTACATATTTAGTATATTTTAAAAGGAAAAAAATGCAAACAGTCTCTTAAAAATCCGTTTGCAATTGACTGAGTTATTAAAGTTTCATTCGGTGTCTAATAGCACACTTGGTGGCGCTACAGTTAATATATTGACCTATCGTTTGAAGGTTTACAGCCTGTTTCTGTAACTTAAAAAATTGCTTTCGTTCGCCTGCCAGACGACAAACAGCTGATTTGGGTTTCACTAACCACAATCACAACGACAAGTCGCACGAAAATGAACTCGTGCGAAAACGTTATCATTTCAGTGTAAATTTTGGTTTCTCTATCTCTCTTTGCTGTCATCTGGGCGAACACAAATGTCAGATCGAGTCACTTTATTTTATTTGTCGACTGATAGGAACAATGACAAAAAATCGGTATTAAAAGCAACAAATAAGTAGATATCAATATAATTATGGTAACAAAATTAAATAGTAATAAAATTGTATACATGTGTATACATATTTAAGCATAAAGAAGTCAACATTGGCAGCTCGCTGAGATGGAAAAAATTCATCAGTGCACAATGAGAGAGACGGGAGAGAGAGAATGAAATGAGAGTGTTGCATCAGCTCAACTGACCCACCCAGGGTTGATTTTTGGCCACCGCTAGTGTAATGGATACAGAGGTGTATTTTCTAAGGTCGACCATACAAAAAAGTGTGCTTTTTTAGACCGGAAGTTGTGAAATTAATGATCTGGCAATTACATTTTTATCCAATTGGTAAATTGTTAACGTCATTGGCGTAAGGCCAGGCGAACGAACGAACCTTAGAGAAACCAAATTCCTGACGAAAATGAGTGACTGGTTTTCGTTCGCAGAGACTTTCGTTAGAAATACAGAAACAGGCCGTTAGTAAAGTGTTCATCACCGCTTGCAGTATAGTCCTTCTCGCGCCGGTTATGAGTAGAGAAGCGATTCTTTGAATTTTCTCTAAAGATTTTAGCTGGTGTCTATATCGAGTTGCTTTCCACCACACTACTGAACCATAGGTGAGGATGGAACGCACAATCGCGGTGTAAATCTAGTGGATAGTACTTGGGCGGAGCCCCCAACTTTAACCTATGGAACCTCTGGAGGAGTTGATTGCATTCAGTTCCTTTTTGACTCTTTCCTCAGTGTTTCTTTTCCAATTTAATTTCTGATCAAGTATCACGCTAGGGTACTTAGCCTCTGGGGACAGTTTCAACTCCTCCCCGTCGAGAATGAGTTTATGGACAAATTCTATCTTATTTTTCCAAGTGAATAGTACTAGCTCTGTCTTAGTTGGATTAATTCCTAGCCCGTTCGCCGTTGCCCATCTAGACAGTTTCCTAAGAGCACTTTGAATAAGATCAGTAATGGTTGAGAGGAACTTGCCTCCAACCATGACAACTACATAGTCGGCATATGCGACAACTTTCACTCTATCTTTCTCGAATGATCTGAGTACCCCGTTTATGACAAGAAGCCACAGGAGAGGAGATAGAACCCCTCCCTGTGGTATACCTCTAGTTACAGTTTTCCTAATGGAACCCTCTGCTAGATCCAGTCAACCAGCAGAGGGGGTGTGCTCACATCCAACAAAGATTCGTGTATGGATTCCAAATTCACATTGTTAAATGCCCCTTCAATATCTACGAAGGCCGCCAAAGTAAAATCGGGGTTTTCCAAGTTATTTTCAATGTAGCCAACCACGTCATGAAGAGCACTATCAACCGAGCGGCCTTTGATGTATGCATGTTGACAGTTACTGATTAATGATGGTTGTAAACTACCCCTAATATAGGTGTCAATCAGTCTTTCCAGCGTTTTTAAAACAAACGACGAGAGACTAATTATTCTATAGTCCTTGGGTGTGGAGTGACTCGGTTTCCCCGCTTTGGGAATGAAAACCACCTTGACCTCACGCCATTTTGAGGGTATATAATTCGTAAGTAGGCAGTGCCTAAAAATCAGCGACAGCATATTAACTGCTATTGGCCCTGCATTTTGTAGCATGGCTGGTGATATGCCATCTGGTCCGGCAGACTTAAAGGCTTCGAAGGAAGCCTCATTTACCACAGTGGACGCGCGTTCATCACACTGTGGTGCACTTGATCTAGTACTGACATTGGGAAATTCATCCTGGACTATGTTCGAACACCCGGAAAAGTGAGTCGCGGCTAAAAGGTCAAGAGTTTCTGAGCTGGACTCAACTCCAAGTCCCATCTTCCTTCTTAATGCTACCCAGCGGCTTTGGATATTTTGATAGCAGTCGTCGGAATCTGGAGGACTCATTCACACCTTCTATGCTTTCACAGAAGTTGATCCAAGAGGCTCGCTTAGCCTTTTTGACCTCACTCTTGTACTGTTTGGAAGATTCCTTATAGTAATCCCAATCTGCACTCAATTTGGTTTTGTTGGCTTTATTATACAGTCTCCTTGCATTCTGCCTCAAATTACGAAGGTCTTTGGTACACCATGCAGGGTGAGACATTTTATCCGGGTACATAAGGGGACATGATTTCTCAAAGTTAACTACCCAGACTGCAGTAAAATCATCAACTGCTGCTTCCAACTCGGTGTTGTCAGCGAAGTTATGCTTCGACGACAGTAGCTGTCTACCAAGTTCATTACTCGTATTAGGTTTAGGTTTAAGTTAGGGTGGCAGCCGTATTTTTTTACAAGCTCACATAGACCAGTTTACGTCCCTAGTGTTACCACGGGCTGAAATGCCCCTCATCGAAACCAACCTGTTTGATATATAAATTTATCGATAGTACGAATATCAGTACTGGAAAGATCTGTTAGGCTGCCTAAAAAGGCCGACCCCAGTATGTCCAGTCGTCGTTTACTCAAAGCGGGACAGTCGCAAAGCAAGTGCTCAATGCTCTCCACTTCTTCCTCATCTCCACAGCTTCGGCAGAAGTCATTGGAGTCAATTCCCAATCTTTTGGCGTGTTCACCGATCAAGCAGTGTCCCGTCAGAACCTGTACTAACGTAGACAATCGTTTCCTCTCTAGAGCGAGGAGATAATTTGACCTTCTCAGGTCATACCTTGGCCAGATTTGTCTAGCTACCCTGTAGGAGCCGATTTCTGTCCATCTTTCGTTGGACTGCCTGATTGCCTCTTGCCTAAGCCAAAGCTTGCACGTGGATAGTGGCGCACCAATATATGCAAATTCTTCGAGAATTTGTAATGCCGTCCCTTTCCTAGCAAGTTCATCGGCTTTGCAGTTCCCCGGGATATCCCTATGCCCAGGCACCCATATGAGGTGTATATTAAACTGCTCAGCCATCTCGTTAAGAGATCTGCGGCAGTCGAGGGCTGTTTGTGAATTTAGGGATGTTGCCTCCAGAGAATTGATGGCAGCCTGGCTGTCCGAGTAAATGACAACGCCAGTGTTGGTTACTATGTTGCGACTCAGCCACTTGGCGACTTCCCATATTGCCATTATTTCGGCTTGATAGACACTGCAGGTATCTGGTAGTCTGTGAGCTATATCCAGACTAAGCTCTTCACAGTGTACTCCGAAGCCAACCTTTTCATCAAGCTTCGAACCATCCGTGTAAAAGTGGAGATGGTTTCTATTACCTGGTATTCTGCCGACCCATTCATCTCTGGCGGGAATCATAGTGATGTAATTTCTCTCGAAGGTGTACACAGTTGGTATATAGTCCACTCGGTCGGTTACCATAGCACTACACTTTGATATCCTCATGTGACCATAGTTCTTGTACCTCCACATTGATAGGCAGTTTAATCTTATTGCCGCTTTGGTTGCAACTTCTCTCGCCACAATATTATGAATAGAGGTTATGAATAGAGAAGCGATTCTTTGAATTTTCTCTAAAGATTTTAGCTGGTGTCTATATCGAGTTGCTTTCCACCACACTACTGAACCATAGGTGAGGATGGAACGCACAATCGCGGTGTAAATCTAGTGGATCCATCTTTGATCCATCTTTCTTTGAAATTCCCGAATCTTTTTTTGAAATTCCCTGGACACCCCCAAAATCCGGATTTACGGTAAAAACCCGATTTTTTGCCTTTTTTCACTTGAACGCCTATAACATTGCTAATTATTAGCCAATTTTCAATCTCTAAAAGAATTTGGAAAGAAGCGAATTAGACCTTTCTAAAGATGCATATTCAGGGTTGTTGTGGAATCCGATTGTTGTCGGAATCGGAATTGAAACCGAGAAAAAAATAACTTTGGAGTCACAGAAGGTTATTTTTTTCGATTTAAATTCCGATTCGGACAACAGTCGAATTCCACAACGAAAAAAAAATAAATTTGGTGTCACAGAAAGTTATTTTTTTTTCTCGATTTCAATTCCGATTCCGACAACAATCGGATTCCACAACAACCCTGATTTTGTCTATTTGAAGCTGTAGGAATATAGGTTTATTTGTCCGACAAACATTTTTTTCATTTTTGTCCGTCATTTTATATTTTAGGCAATGTTTTTACCAATTATATTGTGAGATAACCATAATATAATTAATGTACATATTTAGTATATTTTAAAAGGAAAAAAATGCAAACAGTCTCTTAAAAATCCGTTTGCAATTGACTGAGTTATTAAAGTTTCATTCGGTGTCTAATAGCACACTTGGTGGCGCTACAGTTAATATATTGACCTATCGTTTGAAGGTTTACAGCCTGTTTCTGTAACTTAAAAAATTGCTTTCGTTCGCCTGCCAGACGACAAACAGCTGATTTGGGTTTCACTAACCACAATCACAACGACAAGTCGCACGAAAATGAACTCGTGCGAAAACGTTATCATTTCAGTGTAAATTTTGGTTTCTCTATCTCTCTTTGCTGTCATCTGGGCGAACACAAATGTCAGATCGAGTCACTTTATTTTATTTGTCGACTGATAGGAACAATGACAAAAAATCGGTATTAAAAGCAACAAATAAGTAGATATCAATATAATTATGGTAACAAAATTAAATAGTAATAAAATTGTATACATGTGTATACATATTTAAGCATAAAGAAGTCAACATTGGCAGCTCGCTGAGATGGAAAAAATTCATCAGTGCACAATGAGAGAGACGGGAGAGAGAGAATGAAATGAGAGTGTTGCATCAGCTCAACTGACCCACCCAGGGTTGATTTTTGGCCACCGCTAGTGTAATGGATACAGAGGTGTATTTTCTAAGGTCGACCATACAAAAAAGTGTGCTTTTTTAGACCGGAAGTTGTGAAATTAATGATCTGGCAATTACATTTTTATCCAATTGGTAAATTGTTAACGTCATTGGCGTAAGGCCAGGCGAACGAACGAACCTTAGAGAAACCAAATTCCTGACGAAAATGAGTGACTGGTTTTCGTTCGCAGAGACTTTCGTTAGAAATACAGAAACAGGCCGTTAGTAAAGTGTTCATCACCGCTTGCAGTATAGTCCTTCTCGCGCCGGTTATGAGTAGAGAAGCGATTCTTTGAATTTTCTCTAAAGATTTTAGCTGGTGTCTATATCGAGTTGCTTTCCACCACACTACTGAACCATAGGTGAGGATGGAACGCACAATCGCGGTGTAAATCTAGTGGATAGTACTTGGGCGGAGCCCCCAACTTTAACCTATGGAACCTCTGGAGGAGTTGATTGCATTCAGTTCCTTTTTGACTCTTTCCTCAGTGTTTCTTTTCCAATTTAATTTCTGATCAAGTATCACGCTAGGGTACTTAGCCTCTGGGGACAGTTTCAACTCCTCCCCGTCGAGAATGAGTTTATGGACAAATTCTATCTTATTTTTCCAAGTGAATAGTACTAGCTCTGTCTTAGTTGGATTAATTCCTAGCCCGTTCGCCGTTGCCCATCTAGACAGTTTCCTAAGAGCACTTTGAATAAGATCAGTAATGGTTGAGAGGAACTTGCCTCCAACCATGACAACTACATAGTCGGCATATGCGACAACTTTCACTCTATCTTTCTCGAATGATCTGAGTACCCCGTTTATGACAAGAAGCCACAGGAGAGGAGATAGAACCCCTCCCTGTGGTATACCTCTAGTTACAGTTTTCCTAATGGAACCCTCTGCTAGATCCAGTCAACCAGCAGAGGGGGTGTGCTCACATCCAACAAAGATTCGTGTATGGATTCCAAATTCACATTGTTAAATGCCCCTTCAATATCTACGAAGGCCGCCAAAGTAAAATCGGGGTTTTCCAAGTTATTTTCAATGTAGCCAACCACGTCATGAAGAGCACTATCAACCGAGCGGCCTTTGATGTATGCATGTTGACAGTTACTGATTAATGATGGTTGTAAACTACCCCTAATATAGGTGTCAATCAGTCTTTCCAGCGTTTTTAAAACAAACGACGAGAGACTAATTATTCTATAGTCCTTGGGCGTGGAGTGACTCGGTTTCCCCGCTTTGGGAATGAAAACCACCTTGACCTCACGCCATTTTGAGGGTATATAATTCGTAAGTAGGCAGTGCCTAAAAATCAGCGACAGCATATTAACTGCTATTGGCCCTGCATTTTGTAGCATGGCTGGTGATATGCCATCTGGTCCGGCAGACTTAAAGGCTTCGAAGGAAGCCTCATTTACCACAGTGGACGCGCGTTCATCACACTGTGGTGCACTTGATCTAGTACTGACATTGGGAAATTCATCCTGGACTATGTTCGAACACCCGGAAAAGTGAGTCGCGGCTAAAAGGTCAAGAGTTTCTGAGCTGGACTCAACTCCAAGTCCCATCTTCCTTCTTAATGCTACCCAGCGGCTTTGGATATTTTGATAGCAGTCGTCGGAATCTGGAGGACTCATTCACACCTTCTATGCTTTCACAGAAGTTGATCCAAGAGGCTCGCTTAGCCTTTTTGACCTCACTCTTGTACTGTTTGGAAGATTCCTTATAGTAATCCCAATCTGCACTCAATTTGGTTTTGTTGGCTTTATTATACAGTCTCCTTGCATTCTGCCTCAAATTACGAAGGTCTTTGGTACACCATGCAGGGTGAGACATTTTATCCGGGTACGTAAGGGGACATGATTTCTCAAAGTTAACTACCCAGACTGCAGTAAAATCATCAACTGCTGCTTCCAACTCGGTGTTGTCAGCGAAGTTATGCTTCGACGACAGTAGCTGTCTACCAAGTTCATTACTCGTATTAGGTTTAGGTTTAAGTTAGGGTGGCAGCCGTATTTTTTTACAAGCTCACATAGACCAGTTTACGTCCCTAGTGTTACCACGGGCTGAAATGCCCCTCATCGAAACCAACCTGTTTGATATATAAATTTATCGATAGTACGAATATCAGTACTGGAAAGATCTGTTAGGCTGCCTAAAAAGGCCGACCCCAGTATGTCCAGTCGTCGTTTACTCAAAGCGGGACAGTCGCAAAGCAAGTGCTCAATGCTCTCCACTTCTTCCTCATCTCCACAGCTTCGGCAGAAGTCATTGGAGTCAATTCCCAATCTTTTGGCGTGTTCACCGATCAAGCAGTGTCCCGTCAGAACCTGTACTAACGTAGACAATCGTTTCCTCTCTAGAGCGAGGAGATAATTTGACCTTCTCAGGTCATACCTTGGCCAGATTTGTCTAGCTACCCTGTAGGAGCCGATTTCTGTCCATCTTTCGTTGGACTGCCTGATTGCCTCTTGCCTAAGCCAAAGCTTGCACGTGGATAGTGGCGCACCAATATATGCAAATTCTTCGAGAATTTGTAATGTCGTCCCTTTCCTAGCAAGTTCATCGGCTTTGCAGTTCCCCGGGATATCCCTATGCCCAGGCACCCATATGAGGTGTATATTAAACTGCTCAGCCATCTCGTTAAGAGATCTGCGGCAGTCGAGGGCTGTTTGCGAATTTAGGGATGTTGCCTCCAGAGAATTGATGGCAGCCTGGCTGTCCGAGTAAATGACAACGCCAGTGTTGGTTACTATGTTGCGACTCAGCCACTTGGCGACTTCCCATATTGCCATTATTTCGGCTTGATAGACACTGCAGGTATCTGGTAGTCTGTGAGCTATATCCAGACTAAGCTCTTCACAGTGTACTCCGAAGCCAACCTTTTCATCAAGCTTCGAACCATCCGTGTAAAAGTGGAGATGGTTTCTATTACCTGGTATTCTGCCGACCCATTCATCTCTGGCAGGAATCATAGTGATGTAATTTCTCTCGAAGGTGTACACAGTTGGTATATAGTCCACTCGGTCGGTTACCATAGCACTACACTTTGATATCCTCATGTGACCATAGTTCTTGTACCTCCACATTGATAGGCAGTTTAATCTTATTGCCGCTTTGGTTGCAACTTCTCTCGCCACAATATTAATCGGCAGTATATGGAGTAGGGCTTGTAGAGACTCGGTCGCTGTAGTCCTTAAGGTTCCGCTTATACTCAGGCAGGCAGTTCTCTAAACCTTTGTTAGTAGGTTGGTAATGGTTAGTTTGTCAGTTGCCGTCCACCATACCACAATACCGTATAACAGTATTGGACGAACTACTGCTATATATATCCAGTGGACGATTTTAGGAGAGAGTCCCCACCGCGATCCTACAGCCTTTTTGCAGGAATATAAGGCGACGTTGGCCTTCCTTACACGTTCCAATACATTAAGTCTACATAACATTTTCCTATCTAGAATTATTCCTAAAAATTTTGCACTTTCAGAAAAGACTAGACCTGTTCCATTTATCCGAGGTGGAGGGTCCACATGTGGAGCATTATTCATCCTAGTAAAGAGAACCAATTCTGTCTTGTTGGGGTTAACGCCCAAACCGCTGCTTCTGGCCCATCTAGCCAACTTGTTCAGAGCCACCTGTAGGATGTCTCTGAGGACGTTTACGAATTTGCCACTCACTGCGATTGCCACGTCGTCCGCATATGACACGACCTTGCAGCCACAACGTTCTAGATGTAGCAGGATTTCATTCACCGCTAGGTTCCAAATTAGTGGAGACAGTACTCCTCCTTGCGAGGTCCCTCTGTTTACAAACCTTGTTAGAGTTGTGGACCCTAGACATGCTGTTATGCGTCTTCTGGTGAGCAGACTTTGAATTAGTCTAATCAAACTAGTGTTAACTTTTAGATGTGAGAGTGCCGCAATTACCGCATCTGAGTGAATGTTGTTAAAAGCCCCTTCTATGTCAAGAAATGCCACCATGGTGAATTCCTTGAAATGCAGGGACGATTCGATAGTGCTCACAAGTTCGTGCAGGGCTGATTCTGTAGACTTGCCCTTATTGTAAGCATGTTGGTTCCCCGACAGGAGTTTTGTATCCAGGTTTTCCGTAATGAAATGACCTAAAAGTCTTTTAATTGGTCTGAAGTCTTTTGGCCTAGTGTGTGATATCTTTCCCGCTTTAGGTATGAATACCACTTTGGTATCCCTCCATCGATTCGGGACGTATGAAAGCCTGATACAGCCTACATAAATTTTCTCCAGCCAGGGGATAATGTACTTTAACATTTTCTGCATTTCTGCTGGAGTGATGCCATCTGGTCCAGGTGACTTGAAGGGCTCAAAGCTGTTAATAGCCCAGCTTATTCTGGATCTCTCAGTCAAGAAGCTAGCGACGCTCGCAGTCCACTCGCACTCTTGTTGGTCCTGCTGAT
Source organism: Eudasyphora cyanicolor (assembly GCA_963930755.1). NCBI lineage: Eukaryota > Metazoa > Arthropoda > Insecta > Diptera > Muscidae > Eudasyphora > Eudasyphora cyanicolor. The sequence continues at coordinate 103,692,614 of OZ005737.1, forward strand.
CCTCGGGTTCTGTTACAGAGTTCCCCGGGAAATGTGTGTCGAGCAGTACATTGAGCGACTGCTCGCTGTTTTTGGTCCAGTTATTTGCCTCATCCTGTAAATATCCCACTGTACAGGGTGAAGCAGATAATATCTTCCTCAGCCTAGCGGCGTCGGAGACCTTTTCCACTTCACCACAGAAGGTATACCAAGAGCGCCTTTCGAAGCTCCTTCTTATACATCATGAGTTGCTCTTTATAGGCATCCCAATCATTAGCGACCCCAGTAGATTTAGCCTTATTGAATAGCTTGTTGCAGGTCTTTTTCATAGCCGTTAGCTCAGAAGTCCACCATTGGGGTTTACTTTTACCCTTGTACCTTGTTTTTGGACAGGCTTCTTCAAGGTATCTATTGAATGATATGGTGATATGATCGACCAGATTATCCAGACCGGCTTTGTCATTCGGTTCGTACAGAAGTTTAGAGTTGAGGACTTTCTTGAAATTCTTCTCATACAGATGCCACTTTGTCTTCCTTACATTTCTGTGGACGGCGGGTTTAGGCGCTTTTTCCGCGAGTTTGAACTCAATATAACGGTGATCTGAGAATGAGTGGTCGTCCAGTACATTCCACCCAATAATTTTGTCTGACAGCCGGTCAGTAGCAAACGTTACGTCTAGTACTTCTTGTCTGTCTTTAATTGTGAAGGTTGGTTTATTACCTATGTTACAAATACTAAGGTTGGTAGTTAGAATAAAGTCAAGAAGCGAATCACCCCTATTGTTTATATCCGTACTACCCCAGATAGTATGATGAGCGTTCGTGTCTGCGCCAATAATCAGCTCGAGCTCGTCAGACGTTGCTTCTTCTACTACTTCCCTGAATAGAGCAGTCGGTACTACAGATTCATAAGGCAAGTAGCTGGAGACCACCCAATATATGCGATTACCGATCTCCAGGCTAGCAGCTGTTTGGTCTTTACCACTTAAATTAGTCAGGAGAAAGATACTTAGATCTTTCCTGGCCAAAATGCAGGTTCTTGGAGTGCCTTCACAGTTGGCCACAAGCAGTTTAAAGTTGGGTGTCCTAATACCGCACACTCTTCCTCCCACTACGTAGGGCTCCTGTATCAGGACGATGTCTACTGCGCCTGTGGACAGGCGCAGCAATAGAGCCGCTGAGGCTGCTTTAGCGTGATGGAGGTTAATCTGTAGAATTCTTACCAGGTTAATCTGTAGAATTCTTACCATCATTGGTAATTGACAGATTAACATCCACCCCGACAAGGATGTTATCGAACTCTTCGTCCGTATCGTCGAGAAGCATGTCCCCGCCAGATGCTTCAAAGAGTCCGGAGACTCCCCTCAGCCTCTCTGTGTCCGAAGTAGAGCTTTTGTCCTCAGAGAAGGACGTTACAGATCTTCTGTTAGAGTTGGAGTCACCAGAAATAATAGGCGTGGGTACCTCCGCACTTCCAGAAAGTGCCACGGTGGACGACTCACCTTCTGCAGTGGGAGCTATATCCTGCTTGTATATCGTATCTCAATGCCCATTTTCGCATAGTTAGGGATGTGTAGTTTTGTTTCCACGAATTGAAATTGGAACATTTACATTCAGGGAGTGTGTTGTGAAGTGATTGTGAAATATTCACTAAGAAGTATATTTCTACTACCTTTTACTCAAACCACTTTTAGTTATTTTTACTACAAGTTTATATTACAACTCTGTAAATATTAATATCGTTGTTCTTTTTCTGTTCTGCTGTAGCAACCCAAAATGGTGGTAAACAATACAACAACCATATCAACAACAACACCAATCAATGAGGACCACCTCACGCGCATTACGGCAACCTGCCGAAGCTCCCCTGATGTCACATTAGTGAGCTCGAACCTGGTGACAATCTCTTGGCACGTGGACATTGCCCTAAATTCCGACCACCTCCCCATCACTGTTAGGCTACAAACCAGACTTCATCCCCTCGGAGGACAGAACGTCCATGAACTTTGGTAAAGCAGACTGGGCACTATTTACCAAGCTCACGGAAGTCGAGTTTGCTATCACCCGCCGGAGTGAGAACTTTCGGCAAATATTAACACGGGCGTGCAAAAGGTGCATACCAGCGGGTCGAATTCCCAACATTCGACCAAATTTCCCCACGGATACATCAAAGTTGGCAGAGCAAAGGAAAGAAATTTGGAGAAATGATCGCTATTCATATGGCTGGGGAGCTATAACAATTTTTTCTATTATGAAGTATTTTTAATTTAATAATGTAAATCATAAAATTTAGGCTTTATTTGTATTGATGTTGAAATAAAATTGAAATTGAAATGACCCAGCAGATCCCAGGATCCTCAGTCTAAATAAGGAGATCGACCGACTAGTGACCGCCGACAAGAGAGACAGGTGGCGGAAACACCTTGAAGAGTCCGATCTAGGATCCAGGAAACTGTGGTCCACCATTAAAAACCTCTCCAACCCCAGGCGAAACGATGGCATACGCATATCGTTTGGTGAGCAAACTACAAAAGACAATTTGTTGAGCACCCAATGACACCGGACCGTGAAAGCAGAAGGCTTAGACGAGCCTCCCAGACAACCCCATAACCATCACCCTGGATAATGTGCTTAAGGTCATAAAAGCCGCCGACAGCTATTGGTCCAGACGGTCTGGCGACAAAGATGCTGAAACACATCGGAAGAAATGGAGCAATATTCCTTGCACATATTTTCAGCTTATGCCTCAGCACCTTTGAAATCCCAGACATGTGGAAACTGGGGAATATTGTCCCAGTGCCGAAACCAGGAAAACCGGTATAACAATGAAGCTCGTATCGAGCAATTACTGTTCTATCCCCTGTAGTGAAAATTCTGGAAGCAATTTTAATGCCCAGCTTTGCAGAACACCTCCCCCTGGCTGAGCATCAGCATGGTTTTCGCTCGGGCAGGAGCACAACCACCGCTCTTTGCGAAATATCAGCCAAGATTGCAGAGGGACTGAATAGTAAGAGGCCGCATAAACGCTCCATCCTCGTGACATTGGATCTGTCTAAGGCGTTCGACACGGTTAGTCACACCACCCTCTTGAGTGATGTTATGAAGACCACACACCCTAATGTAGAATTCAGAGGAAAGATGTCGCCACTAAGAAAGAAAAAACAAGGCGTACCTCAAGGTGATGTTCTCTCTCCCCTACTCTTTTACTATTACGTGACCAAAGCTCCTCTACCCCGACCAGAGATCACCCTGGTGTCATATACGGATGACTGTTCCCTCCTGTCCATGGGTAGAGATATTAAGGAGCTAGAAGATAACATCTTCCCGCACTGAGAGATTTCTTTGCTGACAGGAATCTTATGCTTTCTGCCCCTAAGTCAACAGCCACATTACTCACGTCGTGGACAAAAGAAGTGAACCAGGAACTCGAAATCCACATACGTGGCCAGAGTATCCCAACGATCAAGAACCCCAAAATTCTTGGTGTTACGTACGATAACATGTTCCTCTTTTGTAAACACGCTTAGATTGTGGCCAAAAACGTAGGGAGTAGGAGCAAGATCCTGAAAGCCTTGGGGGGTAGCACATGGGGAAAGACAAGAAGACAATCTTATCAACCTATAAGGCTATAGGACGACCCTTGATCGATTACGCAGCCCCGGAATGAGTTCCCTGTTTAAGTAACACGCAATGGAAGAAACTTCAAAAGGCACAGAATGCGTCACTAAGAGTAGTCACAGGTTGTCCGGAAGAACCGTTCCTATACGCTTTGGCTTTAGAAAGGAAACCAGGTATCTATCGGAGAGACAGCTAACAACGGACAGCTCAGATGAAGGCATTGCAACGGCATTGAGGCAAGAGCACACGGAAATGGTTCAAGAAGCCATCGAACCATATCCACGCAGCATCGTGCTTGGAGGCAGACTACCGCCTGTTCATGACGATGAGAAGCAGTTACCTAGGGAGACCAGATCTGTTCTTTCCCAGCTCAGATCTGTTATCTCTAGGTACCTGAACAGTTACATCTCCGTCTTGAACCCAGCAGTACGGGATGCCCCAAGTGTGGTCACTCGCCGCACATCACCAGACATCTGTTCGAGTGTCCCGCAAACCCGACCCACCTGACACCAATATCACTCTGGACACATCGCCGTCTTCGAACGACACGACAGCGTGGATCACGTCAGATTTAGATCAGCCGAACATGCTGAAACAGCTCGCGAAACAGAATGCCATCATTAGCACTGTCGAGTGGACAATCCTGTCGGCCAAAGAATGTGCTGAGAGTGGTGGGCTGATCGTGAAAGCTACCATCAACAAAATAACCGAAGAGTACATACGAGAGAGAGGGGGAAGCTAAGGTACGGTTTTGGCCACTGTCATTTCCGGCACCAAAAGGCAAAGCAGAACTAGTTCGGGTAAGCTAAGGGGAAATGCAGGTAAATCTGCACCACTCTATAGCGAACTTCTTATCGCCCTCTCAAACTCTGAACAAACAACTAGACATTGCTCTAGTTCAAGAACCCTATATCGTTAAGAATAAGGTGACTGGTTTGGGCAATAAAAATTACATCACATATTTCCCAAGGTGAGAACATGTATTGTAGGTAGAAAGAATCTTAACTTAATCCTTCAGTATAATTACAGCAATGCAGACCTGACGACGGAGAATAGACAAACCCAACCATTCCTACTCTCATCAGTCGAGGATGAGTTGAAGCACTGGACAGTGATGGCTCACAAAACTGTGTGGAATAGAGCAACTGCAGAGATACTGTGGGGTGACCCAAATGAGAAGAAAACAAGTAGTTTTCTGAAACTAAACAAGATCGAGATTAGTAAGATAATGAGTGTTCTAACGGGAAACTAAAGCAGGATCCCGATATTTCGGTTCCGACATATTGCCAGACTTGACTCATCTCAGAGGATATGACTGGAAGATACTGAGAAAATACGTGTCTAGTACCGATTTTCTGTAACCCGTGGAGTATAAAAAACATAAATAAGAAGCGCACAACAGGCCGAACCACTGGCTTAAGTGTATATCCTTGGATATGAGACGTTTAAACGTCTCCTCTATTCAACCTAACCTAACCCAACCTAACTCTCATCAGTCTATCTGCCATACGAGGAAAACTACCCGCCAAATGAGTCAGTGCGCAAGCTCGTGCATGAGAATCATCGGAAGACAAGGAAATCATATGTGACGCAAACGCGCACCACTCTTTATGGGGAAGTACGAACATCAACACTAGAGGTGGGTCACTTTATTTTGAATTTTGGGCTAAAGATTTGCAATATTGGTAATGATCCAACTTACCAAGTCAGAAATAGGTCGGACGACACTGTTCTTTCCTGGACGACACTGTTCTTTCAGGTTGGAGAGTGTCCAAGGAGAACTCCTTCTCGGACCATAAATATATCATTTTCGATCTGAATAGGGTTACAGGTGATGAAATACCTTTCTGGAACCAAAGGAAAACAAACTGGGTAGAGTATAAAGACCTTGTTGATAGGCAGCTCCAATCGATGGATAACAATTTCGCCGACATGAGTAGGTTAGAAACAGCAGTGGACAATTTTACTGCAACCCTGTTAGATAGTCTTGAGAGAACATGTCCCCTTACATATCCAGGAAAAAGGTCACAACCTGCATGGTGGACCAGAGACCTTCGTAAGTCAAGGCAGACTACCAGGAAATTGTACAACAAAGCCAATAGAACCAAAGCAAGTACTGATTGGGATCGCTATAAGGAAGCTTTCAACATGTACAAGAGCGAGGTCAAACGGGCGAAACACGTCTCCAGGGTCTATTGCTGTGAAAGCATAGAAGGGGTAAACGAGCCCTCCAGATTTCGAAGATTGTTATCAAAAGACCCCAAGTCGCTTGGTAGCATCAAAAAGAAAGCTGGACTGAGAATCACGGTGCGATGACCGCGCTCTTTCGATTGTCAAAAGTTTAGTAACCAAGGAGAAAATACTGTGGGCCATTAATTCCTTCGAACCCTTCAAATCGACTGGACCAGATGGCATATCACCGACCATGCTACAAAACGCAGGGCCAAGAGCGATATGCTTACTCTTAGCGATTTTTAGGGAGTGCCTACTGAGGAATTTTATTCGCTCCAAATAGCGTGAAGTTAGAGTGGTTTTCATCCCCAAGGCGGGAAAACCTAGTCACTCAATGCCTAAGTACTACAGACCAATCAGTCTCTCATCGTTTTTACTGAAAACCTTGGAGACTGATTGACATCTATATCAAGGATCGATTACACCCATCTTTAATCAGCAGTAGTCAACATGCGTACATCAAGGGTCGCTCTGTTGACAGTGCTCTTCATGACGTGGTGGGTTATATTGAGGATACTCTAGGAGAAAAAAAACCAATACACTTTGGCTACTTTCCTAGACATAGAAGGAGCCTTCAATAATGTGAAGTTGGAATCGATACATAACTCCTTAATGGATGTGGACATTCCCCCTGTACTGGTTGACTGGATTGATTTAATACTAAACAGCAGAATCATAAACGCATCGCTTGCAGAGGGCTCCATTAGGAAGGTAACAGCTCATGTGACTCTTGGTACACGGGGCAAAATCCCCTTTTTGATATGTTTGAATCGAAAGAAATTATAGTTGTAACACAAATTTTTAAATATTATATATTTCTGAGCAAATAAATATTATTTGAAAATCAATAAAATATATTTGGAACGCATATATTAATATATTACACCAAAATATATTTGCAAACTAAATTGCCCAAATAAAATATGTGTTTAAATACAAATAAAATTATTATTTAGGAATTTATCCAAATATATTTTATTTAAAAAAGATTTTCACAACTTTTGCTGAATTTTTCGAATTTCAGTTTTATTTATTCGTTGGTTTCAAATTGTACCTCCCAGTTACAATACCATATGCAGCTTTTTGGATCACATTTTCTTTGCTTTTGTATTTTATTTTTGTATGTTCATGAAATTTTAGTTTTTCATTTTTTTGTTTATTCCATATTTTTTCTGTGGCAAAACAGACGTTTAAATTAGAAATAAATTTTTGTAAGAAAATATAAAAATTCTGACCCGCGACAATTTTGTTCATAATGGCGAATTCTGACGAAGAAAATTTTGTTTCTCGTCCAACATCTCCGCCATTAAGTGTGTCTCGAGTGAGTGTAAAGGTTCCACCGTTTTGGAAAGCAAACCCAAAGCTGTGGTTTAGCCAAATAGAAAGCCAGTTTTTCAACGCTGGAATTTCGCAAGACGCAACGAAATATTATACGCTAGTTGGATCTATTGAGAGTAATATTCTCAATGCTGTAAGTAACATCATCGAGAAGCCCCAGCTGAAAATATGTATGGTGCCTTAAAAACAGCGCTGCTTGCAGAATTTCAAGATTCGGAAGAAAGGCGGCTGCAGAAATTGTTGGAGAATGTCGATATGGGTGATATGAAACCATCTGCGATGTTACGAGAGATGCGACAACTATCGTCAGGAAAAGTCTCAGATGATATGCTAAAGTCATTATGGTTTCAGCGCCTGCCAATAACGATTAAAGCTTTTCTCTCCGTAAGTGCTGATAGCTTGGACAAGCTTGCGGATATGGCAGATCAAATCAATAACCATCTAGATAATTCTTCAATATCTCAAGTAAGTAAATACAATTCGAACTCGTTGGATAATATTGAGGGCCAGATGAATGAGATACTGAGACGCATTAATGAAATGTCGACATCGCAACAACAACACAGTCGTGGCAGAAGCAAGAACAGAAGTAGAAGCGGAAGTAAATCTCGCAACGCTTCGGAAGCCGGACGTAAATGCTGGTATCATTATAAATTTGGCAACAGTGCCACGAAGTGCCGTCCACCATGTACACACAAAGCGGAAAACGAATAACTCCTTCGCCTACGGTGACAGACGAAGGGCTTTTGAAGTTATGTTGCCTAATTTTACGGGATAAGTACTCAAATCAACAGTTTCTAGTGGACACGGGTGCTGATATATCAGTAATTCCCGCATCTGTTCAACAGAAACGATCTGGTCCACATACGCTAGAGCTACATGCAGCAAACAACAATCAAGACCTATGGTGAGCGAATTCTTAAACTAAACCTAGGATTTAGAAGAAATTTTGTGTGGCCGTTTGTTATCGCCGACATACCACAAGCAATCATTGGTTCCGATTTTCTTGAGAAGTTTGATTTGCTTGTTGATGTTTAAAGACGCTGCCTCATCGACAAGAAAACTAACTTGAAAACAGTTTGTTCCATGACTAACGAACAGAGAATTTCTTCAGTAAAATGCAACATAACTCCACAAAATTCCCCTTTTCATTCTTTAATTGAAGAATTTAAGGATATAACAAAACCGTGCAATAAATTACCTCCTGTAAAACATTCAGTGACACATCATATTACAACTAATGGGCTACCAGTTCATAGCAAGCCTCGACGATTACCACCGGAAAAGCTCAAAATAGTCAAGAGAGAATTCGAATACATGCTGCAGTTAGGAATATGCCGCACTTCCAAGAGTAGTTGGTCCAGTCCATTGCATTTGGTGCAAAAACAAAACAATGACTGGAGACCGTGTGGGGATTATAGAGCGTTAAACAAAGCAACCGTACCAGATCGTTATCCCGTTCCACACATACACGATTTCGCTAGCAATTTACATGGTAAGAACATATTTTCCAAAATAGATTTGGTGAAAGGCTACTTCCAAATCCCAGTTGAAGAGAAAGACATCCCGAAAACAGCTATCGCAACGCCAATTGGATTATTCGAATTTACACGAATGCCATTCGGTTTGTGCAATGCTGCGCAAACATTTCAGCGTTTCATGAATGATGTTGTCAGGGGTCTCGAATTTTGCTACGTTTACATTGACGACGTTTTGATAGCTTCAACGGATATGGAGGAACACAATAATCATTTACGCAAGTTGTTTGAGCGATTGAGGAATTACGGTCTTACCATTAATGTTGCCAAATGTGAATTCGGTAAGTCAGAACTTTGTTTTCTTGGATATTTAGTGACCTCAAAAGGATTGTTACCGAATCCGGAACACGTTGATGCTATCAAGAACTACAAACTACCCGAAACAATCCACGAGCTCAGTCAATTTCTGGGTCTTATTAACTTTTATCGACGATTTATACAGAAAGCTGCCGAAGCACAAGCAACTCTTCACGAAATAAAGAAAGGACAAAAGAAGAAAGCCAAACGAAAGATCATCTGTACAGAAGAACTCAAGAACGCATTTCAAGAAAGCAAGAATCAACTATCAAATGCTACTCTACTTACGTATCCTGTGGATGGTGCACCTACGTCTTTATGGGTCGACGCCTCAGACTTCGGTATGGGAGCCGTACTTCAGCAATTTGTAGGTGATAAGTGGGTGCCTTTGGGATTTTGTTCCAAAAAATTCTCCGAAACGCAACGTCGATATAGCACTTATGACTGGGAATTACAAGCAGCGTACTACGGTTTGAAGAATTTTCAATATTTCCTTGAAGGTCAACCATTTTTAATTTATACGGATCATAAACCACTTTCATTTGCTTTTTCCCAGCGACCTGAGAAAGCATCACCAAGGCAATTGCGTCAACTGGACTACATTTCTCAACACACCACAGATATTCGATACGTCAGAGGAAAGGACAATATAACTGCTGATGTTTTATCAAGACTAGATGCAGTCGAAATGCCATCATCATTAAATTATGAAGATTTAGCGAAAGATCAAGTAAATGATGATGAATTGATTTCAGTGCTATCTACCACTGAACACAGTTTAGTCCTGAAGAAAATTAAGATGTCGGAATCTGATCTCGAATTATATTGTGATTGTTCTACAGCAAACATTCGACCTTTCATCACAAAGAGATTTCGACGCGATGTTTTCAATATGATTCACAATTTAGCACATTCTGGATTACGATCAACGCTCAATCGTTGAACGTTTTATTTGGTCATCAATGAAAGCAGATATTTCATCTTGGACGAAAACATACGTTACTTGTCAAAAGTCAAAGGTTGGAAGACATACAAAAAGCAACATTGGATCTTATCCTATTCCAGAAAATAGATTTGCATATGTGAGCATTGATATCGTTGGACCTTTGCCTTCCTCGAGAGGATATAGATACTGCCTAACTTGTATTGACCGTTTCACAAGATGGGCAGAAGCGATTACAATAGAAGACATAACGGCTGAGACAGTTGCTAATGCATTTTTACATGGATGGGTTTCCAGATTTGGCGTTCCAAAGCAAATTACAACTGACCAAGGAAGACAGTTTGAATCATCTCTATTTCGGGAATTAGCAAAGGTAATTGGATCAAAAGCCGTTCATACTAAAGCTTACCATCCACAGGCTAACGGCCAGATAGAGAGATGTCATCGTACTCTGAAAAACGCACTCAAATGTCACACTGACACGAAATGGGTTGATGAGCTACCGTTAGTAATGCTTGGGTTGCGAAGTTCTATTAACCCTGATGTAGGATATTCGCCAGCAGAAATGGTTTACGGTACCACATTACAAGTTCCTGGTCAATTCTTTAGTGAAAATCCATGTTCCGTCAGCAATGATTGAGTTTCGAATTTTTGCGAACTGATGCAGGATCTTCGAACAACAAAAGTAACTCGTCATGGCAATAGTACAGTGTATATTCCTCAAGATATTACTACATGTACACATGTATTTTTGAGAAATGATGCTGTTAATAAACCTCTACAACCACCATATACCGGTCCCTACTTAGTATTTCGTCGTGATGAAATAAAAACTAACAACACTGAAAAAGTTGTATCAATTGATCGAGTTAAGCCAGCAAAGATGATTTCGAACACCGAAGAAACAATTTCTACTGAGGTACCAGACTCTAAAATGATTACAAGAAATAGCAAGAGAGTTCGTTTCCAACGTAGTTGGATCACATGTTCTTTGCTTTGGTATTTTATTTTTGTATGTTCATAAAATTTTAGTTTTTCATTTTTTTGTTTATTCGATATTTTTTCTGTGGCAAAACAGACGTTTAAATTAGAAATAATTTTTTGTAAGAAAATATAAAAATTCCTTTTCTTCACAAGTAATCATTTCTTGTCAATCCTCCAAGTAATTTATTTTGGTCCAAGATTCTACGATTTTAATCATTATTATTTATTATTTATACGAACATTAAAAATATCTAAAAAAATTAACCTTGAATTAATAAAAAAATTGTCACAATTAACGTATTTTCTAAATTCTAGAAATAAATATTTGTTTCGGAAATAATAGTCCCAAATATTTATTTATTTACAAAATCTTCCCAAATATATAATTTTTGTATGTACCAAATAATATATGTCTAGAGTGTACTCTAAACATATATATGTTTCAAGCCGAATATGTTTGGAACAATATACTACAGAAGCGATTTTTTTGCAGCGTGTACTAAATGGAATACTCACCTCATTTGAGGAAGAAAGAGTGAAAATTCTCGTCTACGAATAAGATCGGTGATAGTCGAAAAAAATTTGCCTCCAACATGATGACATCATATCATGGTTGGAGGCAAATTTCTCTCGACTATCACCGATCTTATTCAGGGTGCTCTTAGGAGGCTATCTAGATGACCAAAAGCAAATGGGCTTTTGGCATGAAGTCCGAGCTAGTACTATTCACCAGACAGAACAAGATACCACATTTCAGAAATATCAGCTTAAAAAGTTAGAGAAAGTACAAAGAGCGGCATCATTATTTATATTGGGTGCGAGAAAAAGCACACCGCAGGCGGCCCTCGACATGGTATTGAACCTACAACCTGTAGGTCTTTTGTTAAGTGTAGTGCTACAAAATGCGCTATCTGACAAGAGGCTCGGCCATTCTCATTGAGGCATCAAGAATGTCTGATCTAAGGGCTATTCAGAAATTCTCCTCAAATCTCGACATTATGATCACCCCCAGGACATGCGGCAACCATCCTTTGGAGGGCCATGCAATATACACTGACGGTTCAAAGATGGATGTAGGCACAGGGGCAGGCATTTTCAGCGAATCTCTTGGCATAAATACGTCCTACAGGTTAGCCGATACCTGCAGCGTTTTTCAGGCGGAGATCTTTGCTATACTGCAAGCCCTCAGCTTGATAAATCGACGAAAACTCGGGCAAGACGATCACATAACAGTATATCGTCGGCTTAATGCTATTTTGGTCCATACGCCATTTTTGTGTTTTTTGAGTTAGGAGTTGATAATATGGGTTCCAAGCATGCTCTTTCAGAATCTGCAATCATTTTTTTCCTATCTCGCCTAGTTTTCGAGATATTGGTAGGGTAAATTTGTTTTACTCTGAATAACGGGAAATAATTTCGATATTTTTGTTCTATGTCTCAATTTTTCTATCGCCTTATATTTTTCACTCAGTATTTTACGTTCTTTCGATCACAATATTTAAATTAGTGTCCATCCATACCGACCCTTTTTGTGGTCCATGTAATACAAATACGAAAAAATAGTAAAATAAAAGTGGATATGGACCAAAATTCCAAGTACAAAAATTGTTATAACTTGCTTATTTTTGGATGTAATGGCATAGAAATGCATGAGAATCATACAAACACTGTTGGGAACCCTATGAAATAAAAAGTGTGTAACTCTTCAGTCCCGTTTTTACTCAAACAATAAATTGCGTTTTTCTCCGTTCATACAAAATGGCGTATGGAACAAAATAGCATTAAGCCGACGATATGTCGACAGTCAGCTTGCTGGGAAGTCAACCACTATTAAGTCAAAGGTCAGCTTCGTTGGCAACCCTGCTTGCAATAGTTGTGTTGTGATTTGTGCTCCCTTTTCGATCTTAATTTAATTGAATTACAATAAATGCACTTATCTGTTAGTTTTGACTAACAGATAAGTGTATTTTTTATATGTGTGCTTATTGTTTTTATTTGAATAATATTATTCGTGTTTTTCCAGTTAGAATCTTACTCGCATCGCGTTAGATAACAACTGTTGTGCTGCATTTAGTGTTGTGTTGTTGTTGTGCCGTTTACTCTTCTTGTCAGTGCTTTCTACTCCGTTTCTGTTTTGCTCAAACAGAGTTGCCATCAAACTTTTTTGTTTTGTTATTACACGTTTTAAATATATACAATAGAGGGTAAAATATTTACTTTTTTTGTATAACATGTCGTGCTCTACTGAAAATTGTAGAATTGTCTCCGATACGGAAAGATCTTTTGAATGCTGGCTGTGTACTGACCTTTGGTACGCTAAGGTGTACCTGCAAGGATCGTAGATGCTTTGTATGGGGATGATAATGGTCTTAAATGGTGTTGTGTAAGATGTAAAAAGATTAATGTAGATTTCTACAAATTCGTTAAGGATTATTCCTTTGAGGTTTCTCAGATGGGGAAGGAACTTAGGGCGTTGTATGAACGTTACCATAAGTTCACTTCTCTGTTTGCCGGACGGAAGCGCAAGAGGCCGGCGAAGAAGGCGCTCTCTAAGAAGCTTGACGCCGTTGCACCGAGTACTTCTGACCTCATAACGTCGGTTGAGCCTACGAATTCAACTGCTTCTGTTAAGGTAGTGCATTCTGATTCTGTTCATCAGCAAGATGTTATTGTCGCTGCAACACCGACTGCTGATCAGGTTGTCCTGCAAAATCTGCCAACCCTGCTTGTGTCAAGTTGTGTTATTTGGTGCTCCGTCAATATAATTTTTATTTAAATAAATTTTGTGGAATTAAAATCGATTTTGTTCTATATTTTGTTCAGATACGTGTATAAGTATTATTATCAGTGGTGTACTTATCGGTATACGTTTATTTTTGGTTGTTGACTAAATTTGTAGAATTTAATTCCTGGAAAGAAATTGTCTGCCGCTAAAGCAACAAGTGTTTGTACTTTAGTGTCAAAATAATTGTGTTGTAGTGACAAATTAATTAATTAATTTTGTGTCTTTAATCGTAATTTTGTTAAAAATAAAAATCTTTGTATTATTTTCTATTTGTGATTTATTAGTTTTCCTTAAATTTTGTTGATTATTTGTTTCGGTAAAATATTTTTTGCCGGTACAACAACAAGTGTTGTTGCTTTAGTGTCGCTGTGTTTGTGCTAGTTGATTATTGTTTTATATTGTTGCTTTGTGCTTCTGTTTGTCTGAATTATCAACAGAGTTGGCAGTGTATTGTAATTTGTCTGTTTGTGGGGATATATTTTTTCTCCTCATTTTAAAATAGTAGAGGGTTTTTATTAACTATTGTTTTGAGTTTATTTATTGTTTGGTGTTATTTGTCTGTTTTGGTGTATTTTTACCTAACTTAAAAATGGTCTCACTGGTGCCGCATCAAGTGTAGAAAGATTAATATTGAATTTTATAATTTCAAACTAGATATTTTCAATGTCTATATGCGGTTCATGAATTTCACTGCTTTGATTAAGAATTATCCAACCTCGACGATTATGCTAGTTCGCCGGCTTCTTCTGGACAGAAATGAAAAAGGTTGATGGAAAAAATTAAACATTGATCCGCCTAATGTTTCTGTTCCAAAAAAGCCGGACACGCCCTCAACTCCAACAGTGCCACCTAATCCTGTTGAGATGGCGACTCCATTAACCGCAGGAAGTAACTCCAATTCTCCCTGTGGATACCCCCCTCCCCCCTTGTGGTTCCACAACTTGTTGTTCCGCCACCTTCTACAAGGAATACGACGTTTCAAGTTTTGACTTAGATACGTCCTCTGAAGATTTAGATGACTATATTAGATCCAATATTGAGGTGATTTATATCTGAAGACAGTCAAGATGATATTGCCTTCAACGGCTACCAGATCATCGTTTAAGGTTATTGTTCAACTTGAAATCTTTGATAAGTTGTTATATCCCAATTTTACTCGTTTACCTGCGAGGCATTCTAACTTGTCAAAAAACTGATAAACTCTCTGGTCATTGCTTATCAGAATGTAAGAGGGCTTAATACCAAATTAACCCGCTTATTTTCTGATAACTTTGACTTCGATTTCTCTGTTTTGTCTTTCACCGAGACCTGGTTAAAACCTAATATATTTGATTCCGAATATTTGTCTAATGAATACGAAATATACAGAAAAGATCGTCTTAATAAAATTGGTGGTGGTGCCCTTATCGCTGTAGTTAGTTCGTTGTCATCAGAACGTGTCTTTCTTGACATAGCTAACGACATTGAATTCATTGTTGTCTCTATTAATTTAGGGAAAACCAAATTATTCGTTAGTTGCTCTTACATCCCTCCAAACTCGGAAATATCTGTTTATGACAATAACTTATCGGCTATCGGCAGAGTGGTTTCGATGTTGATCGAATTATCATTCTAGGTGATTTTAACTTACCCTCCGTTTCTTGAGGTATTTATTCCCCTAAATTCTTCATCAATCCCTTTGAGTGGACCTGCAATGTAGTCAGGCGTTTTTCTGATCTCGATCTATTCCAGATAAATGGCATTTCCAACTCAATTGATAAATTACTTGATTTAGTATTTGTTGATATTCGATGTTTACAGACTTTCTCCTATTTCTATACCGGAGGATAATTACCACCCTACGCTGGGTATTTCCATGACGTATGACATGGTGGACACTCCCTGTGTACACACCCCACGTGATGAGGGTGCAGTTTTTGGTTTCAAAAGAACTAATTTTGACTTGCTTAATGCTCTGCTCCTCGACGTTGATTGGGATTGTATCTGCTGTTGTGATCATTTGACTCACATTGACGCAGCTATTGAGCAGTTTTATAACGTATTGAATTATTGTTCGCAACAATCTGTTCCGAAGATTCGTGTTAAAAATTCTAATAGGCCACCATGGTATTCTCCTGCTTTGACTGCTATGAAGAACTTGAAGAGCAGACTGTTTAAAAAGTTTAAAAATTCGGGTTCGGAGACCGATTATGCAAAGTATGCTATTGACAGATCTCAATTTAATATTGAATCCAGCAGATGTTATGGAATCTACTTAGAGAAGTTAGCACTCAATTTTAAGTCGAATCCAAAATCTTTCTACGATTTTGTGAATATGAAACGTATATCTGATCCAAGACCTTCTATGGTTAGAATGGATAGTGAAGAATTCTGTGGTGACCAATCAATCTCATGAACAGAGACAACTGGACGTCTCCTACCCTTACAATATTCCTTCATTGAATCAGTTAAGCATACCTTATTTTGATTTCCCATTTTTATTTTCGAGTTTGGTCAAGCTTAAATCTTCTAATAGTGTTGGTCCGGATGGAGTACCTAGCATAATCCTCAAATATTGTGCTCTAAGTCTTGCTGTTCCGCTTACATTGCTATTTAATATTTCGTTAAAATATGGCTATTTCCCTTCCATTTGGAGAACATCTTGCTTAACCCCTCTTCATAAATCTGAAAGCCTCACTGATGTGGGAAATTATCGTGGAATCGCAAAATTAAGTATAATTCCAAAACATTTTGAGAAAATGGTTACTGAGATTTTTATCTCATAAAGTATCGTATATTCTAAGTCCATTCCAACATGGATTTCGTAAAGGTCTTTCAACTGTGACTAATTTAGTGCAATTTTCTTCTCAGGTTATAAACGAGTTTGTTCTTGGTAATCAAACAGACGTGATTTATACAGATTTTAGTAAAGCTTTCGATAGAGTCAATCACAAACTCTTAATACACAAGCTGGATCTTATTGGTTTTAGTAACAACTTATTGCGTTGGATATCGTCTTATCTTGATAGTCGTATTCAGATTGTGAAATTTGGTAGATCCTGTTCTGATCCAATTTTGGTTCCATCTGGGGTTCCCCAAGGTAGCCATATTGGACCCATTCTGTTTCTGCTATTCATCAACGATTTCCAAGATTCAATTTCTAGTTCTAAATTATTGATGTATGCAGATGATGTTAAGATATTTTATTCTTATAAAACATCTGAAGATTCAATGCTCCTTCAAAATGATTTGGTTAGTTGTATAAATTGCATGGACCTTAATCTTAAGAAATTTAAACATATGTGTTTCTCTAGATCGAGGGCGATTCCATCTAGTTTTAGTCTTCATGGATCCAATTTAGATACTGTTGACTCCTTTGGGGATCTTGGTATATTAATGGATCCTAAACTCGATTTCAAAAATCACATAATTACAATAGTGAATAAAGCTTTTGGCGTGCTCGGTTTCATTAAGCGATGGGCTAAAGAATTTGTAGATCCATATGTAACTTGGCAGTTGTATACGTCCCTAGTTAGACATATTCTAGAATACGGGACTTACGTTGATAAGATTGAATCGGTTTAAAAACAATTTATATTATTCGCTTTAAGACATCTTCATTGGAATAGTGATTTTAGTCATCCACCCTATACGAGCAGTTTGATAAGACTGCCTACTCTTAAGAGTAGGCGTACTATGCTGAACATCACCATGGTGCTGAAAGTTATAATCTCTTTTATAAATGTGTAAGTAGACTAATGTTATTTGTTTAGAGGTTCACTACATGTCTATATACAGAAAAACTTATGAATTTTTGCATGTGCCGGCTGTTGAAATTTTCTGTAGCTGGTATTTCCACCCTCTACCATTAACCCGCCATGGTCCGGATCATGGTGTGTACGCAATCCCTACGTCATGGGGATGTGGCCCCTTCGGTCGGAAGGGGCGGGTAAGAGTGGATGCGTTGGGAATGTTCGAAGAAAAAAAATCATATTAATTTTTGCATGTGCCGGCTGTTGAAATGTTTCTGTAGCTGGTATTTCCACCCTCTACTATTAACCCGCCATGGTCCGGATCATGGTGTGTACGCAATCCCTACGCCTGGGGATGTGGCTCCTTGGTCGGAAGGGGCGGGTAAGAGTGGATGCGTTGGGACCGTTTGATCTATACCACTGCGAGTAGGTAGGAAACCAAAAACACTGACTGTGGTCCCAGCTTTGCTCCGGATACGTCCTCGATGATTTAAATATTTATATAAGGTCAAAGATAGACGGTGATTTTTATCTTAAATCATTTAAAATGCGTTCATCTTCGTCCGTATCTCAGTCGTCATTCAAGATCATCATACAACCGGAGATCTTTGATAAGCTGATACAACGTGGTTTTTGGCCGCCTAAGACATTTGTTAAAGAGTTTGTTGATAGACGCCTTTGCCTTTGAGACAATCTACATCCAATTCTTCAAAAAACTTATAAATTCTTTTGTGATAGCATAACAGAATGTTAGAGGGCTTAATACTAAATTATACCGCTTATTTTCTGACAGCTTTTACTTACTTTTCCGTTTTAGGCTTCACTGAGACTTGGCTAAAGTCTTCAATATTTAATTTTGTGATTCTGTCAAATAAATATTTAATATACCGCATAGATAGAATTGGCCTTGGTGGCGGACAAGATGGACCGAAAGTGATACGTTTGTTAGGGAGCGGCCAGACTTTGGCTTCGGTCTAAGTCTCGGCTTTTTACTGACCGGACATGGCTCTCTAAATGCATTTTTGCATGCCAGAGGCCTGTCCAATAGTCCGGACTGTGGTTGTGGGAGGGGACCCGAAGATTGGCGGCATGTACTGACGGAATGCTCGCACTATGATGATGTTAGGGATTTGGCTAGTATGGGAATCTTCCACTCCCAGGGGGTGTGGGATTTCAGTAGGGTTCTAGAGGACGATCGTACGTTAAGGGCGATGGGCAGTTTTGCTCGTATTGTTTTCAATAGGAGACGACTGAGAGACGTGTAGTGGAGGTTAACTGATTACACTTTACATTACACTTCTGTCGGCATAGCTTGCCCAGTAAGTTGTTGTTGTCCTGCGGTCGAGATGCGCGGCGCAGATGCCTCCATCTGCGCCCTGGATGCTGGTTGCTGTCCTCGTTGTTATTGCTACCGTCTGCCGATTGTTCGCGTTGGTCGCGTGGTAACCATGGTATGTTTGATGTTTTGTGTGTGGTCGTTCACCCGTGAGGGTGTTCGTGTTTTATGTTTTTGTGGGTCACTGATGATTCAGTGGCTGTGTGGTAGTCCGGAGCGGCGTCACGATTACGTGACCGGTGAGCCATCCGTGAGGATGGCTGTGTTAATTGTTGTGTGCACGTGTTGTTTTGATTGTTGTCTATTTCAACTTTTTGAATGACATGCCACCAGTCCCGGACCTATTTGGAGGACCAACTCGTAGTAGCTTGGGCTACGAAGTCCGACCGGAGACTATAATCTGGTACCACGGGAGCCAGGAGCCCCTGGAACTTCGGCTCCAGCCTGGCTGTTGGTGTGGCCCCTTGGGGAGCATTTTGTGGTGGCTGTGTGTGGTTTAGACCCAAATCGCGGGGAGAGCGCAAGCTCGGTGTGGAGTTGCATTTTCAACCGGGTGCCATGACCCATAGAATGGTAGGAGTTTTAGGTAGGCTCCGCCCTTAACCAAAGGGGACGACATGCCAAAAACATGAAGTCGAATTGGTACTCGCGCACTTCGGTGTGTGGGGGCGTTGGTAGACGCATTGTATTCACCCGGTGTCGAGAGCACAGTGCGGTAAGGCCAATGCGGCGGGGACGCACTCAAAACTCGATTCCCATCTGCCGTTATCAGTACACTTTCTTCCGAACTTGTCAATCTCGATGAGACTAAAGACATTGAATGTATTGTTGTCTCTATTAATTTAGGTAAAGCTAAATTATTTTTGTCTTGCTCGTACATCCCTCCAAACTCGGAATTATCTGTTTATGAAAATCACTTGTTGGCCATCATCAGAGTAATTTCGATGTTGGGGGATGTAGACCGTATCATCATTTTAGGGAATTTTAATTTACCCCCGTTTCTTAGCTTTCTTTGACGGATACTGAGGCTCTTAATCCTTTGAATTCATCTTCAATGACGTTTGAGTGGACTAACGATGTGGTTAGGCGTTTTTCTGATCTTGGGCTATTCCAGATCAACGGTATTTCCAATATGTATGATAAGTTACTTGATTTGGTTTTCGTGAATAATACAATTTTTTTTGAAATTTATAGAATTTCTCCCTTCTCTTCCCCGGAAGACAGTTACCATCCCACGCTTGGTATTTCGGTATTGTGTGACTCTTCTGTAGACTTTTTTTTTTAACGAACGTTCCCAACGCAACCACTCTAACCCGCCCCTTCCGACCGAGGGTGCCACATCCCCATGACGTAGGGATTGCATACACACCATGATCCGGACCATGGCGGGTTAATAGTAGAGGGTGGAAATACCAGCTACAGAAGAATTTCAACAGCCGGCACATGCAAACAATAAAATTAGTCTACTTACACATTTAAAAATGATATTATTCTAGATCTAACTACATCAATTTCTACATCAATGTCAATAACTTCATATAAAGTGTTAAAATCCATGCACATTCTACGAATGGGCTCTGCCGAAGCATAATTTGTACGTTGAAAATCAATATCTAATAATTGGTAATATCTGGAAGGTCTACAAGGTAAATTGAATCCAATCCTAGACAAAATAAAATTAGAAGGCACATCACCATTTATAACTTCCAGCACCATGGTTGTGTTCAGCATAATACGTCTACTCTTGAGAGTAGGCAGTCTTATCAAACTCAACCTGCTAGTATAGGGTGGAAGACTAAAATCACTATCCCAATGAAGATGTCTTAAAGCGAATAATAATCAACGTAAGTCCCGTACTGGGGATCCCACACTGCGGACCCATATTCTAGAATAGGTCTAACTAGTGACGTATACAACTGCCTAGTTACATATTGTTCTACGAATTCTTTCGCCCATCGCTTTATGAAACCAAGCACGCCATAAGCTTTATTCACCATAATTATGTGATTATTGAAATTGAGTTTAGGATCCATCAATATACCAAGATCCACAAAGGATTCAACAGTATCTAAATTGGAACCATGAAGACTAAAACTGGATGGAATCGCCCTCGACCTAGAGAAACACATATGTTTACATTTCTTAAGATTGAGGTCCATGCAATTTATATCACACCAATTTCCAAAATTAATCAAATCATTTTGAAGGAGCATTGAATCTTCAGATGTTTTATAAGAATAAAATATCTTAACATCATCTGCATACATCAGTAAATTTGAACTAGAAATTGAATCTAGTAAATCGTTGATGAATAGCAGAAATAGAATGGGGCCAATATGGCTACCTTGGGGAACCCCAGATGGAACCAAGATCGGATGAGGGTACAGTTTTTTGTTTCAAAAGAACAAACTTTGAATTCTCTATTATTAAATATTGATTGAGTTTTTGTTTGTAAATGTGATCGTGTTGCTGATATGGATGTTGCTATTGATAGATTTTATAATGTTTTAAATGAATGTTTGCTACAATCCGTAAGATTCACATTAGGAAGTCTATTAATCCACCATGGCATTCTTCTAAAATGACTGCTGTCAAGAAATTGAAGTGCAGGTGGTTTAAGAAATTTAAAAAATCTGGATCAGATATCGATTATGCAAGGTACTCTGTAGCCAGATCGCAGTATAATATTGAATCTCGTAGATGCTATAAATTCTACTTAGAGAAAGTAGCTTATCATTTTAAAATTAATCCCAAATCTTACTATGATTTTGTCAATATGAAACGAAAGTCCAATCCCAGGCCTTCCAGGGTTAGAATGGATGGTGTGGAATTCTGTGGTGATCAATCTATCGCCGATTGTTTTGCAAAAATTTTTGCATCAACCTATTCTCGTCAACAATGTCAACAGGGCGTCCCACAGTGTCACGAGCCTGGCCAAAAATGGTAAGAGCTGATGTTGGAATTGTTGATTTTTTTTCACACAATTTTATGAAAAACACAACAACTAAAAAAAGTGTAAAATATTATCCAAAAATATTGAGCAGTTTTTGAGTTATTGTGGCTCAAAGTTGTGGTTTGTTTGCAAAATGATAATTGTTAAGAAACACAATGAAATTTCGTATCCAGTAATAAGGGGTTAAATTCCAATTTTTTGTTAACGGTTGGTACAAAATGCCATTGAAATGCAAGTGTGATACATATTGCTACTATTGCAACACTGTTATAGTTTACAAATATTGATCATATGTGATGTACCGTTACCAAGAATACAGGTCTGGTGTGAAGTCAGGTTTTGACAATATACACAAACTTGCGTAGACAATTAAAAAAAAACATCAAAAAACATCTCTCCAATTTTTTGATATTTTTTAGCTACAAGTATGTATTTTAACATTTATAAGTCTCAGCTGCACAACTCTGCACAAATTTTATTGGTGAATCTTTTTATCCCCTCACCATAGAGAGGAGGTTATATATCATTTGCTACGAGCCAAAAGTGTAACACATCGAAGGAGTGACCTAAGACCCTAAGTATGTTCGGCGGAAATCCTTTTGGGTCATTTTAAGTCATTTGAGCAATGTCCGTCAGTCCGTCCGTCAGTCTGTCTGTCTGTTTGCTGGCTGGTGCGCACGATAACTCTTGAAAGGAGTAACCGATTGACTTCAAATTTGGTGTGCGGTAATATTTTTCTCTTTATCCGGCTAAGTTCGAAGATGGGCCATATTGGTCCACTCCTTCTAGTACCTCCCCCACAAAGGGTTAACTTTTGGTGAAATATTGATTCTTTAATAACGACTATACTACTTACTCGAATCTTCTGAAATTTCACACATAGTATTAGTTTGCTAGTCGCTAACACGCCAAGAAAAATGGTTGGTACCTCCCACACAGATGGACCATTTTAGATCAAAAGTTAACAGCATAGCGAGTAGTATATTTGTTCGTACTTACGAGTATATCCGTATTTATTACATATTATCTCAAATAAATAAAAAAATTCGCAATGTGTTAAAATGTATTATGATTTGCTGTAAATATATTATGGGAAACTAAATCCTTTTTTGAACATTTACTATTATGTTCAAAATGCATATGTGATAAAAATCCAAAAAATAAACGAAAATTAAAAACAAATCAAAATTGAAAATGAAGGTGGACCTCAAAATTTGAGCCTATTTTCTTTGCAAACGATTTGTTCTGTACCCAAATCGGACTAAACATATATATGGGAGCTTTATCTAGATCTGACACGATTTTCTTCAAATTCGGCAATACTGGTCTATAGGTCAAGAAACTCTACTATGCTACATTTCAAAACAATTGGATGTAAAGTACAGCTTCTATAGGGCTAAAGGGACAAATCGGACAAAACATATATATGGGGGCTATATCTGTCCTTTAGTCAATTTTTCCAAAACTTCGTTTTTATTCTTCCCGACCGGAAAAAACGACTTATGCAAAATTTCATTCACCTGCGACGGCTCCTTCTATTTTTGGCCACCTCTTATATGAAATCACGACACTGTGCGTCCCCTACAATATTCCGTGAATCAATTGCGCATACCTTATTTTGAATTATCAGTAGTATCGTCAAACTTACGCAAGCTTACATCCTCTAACAGTGCTGGCCCTGATGGTATACCAAGTATAATCTTAAAATATTGTGCTCACAGTCTTGCTGTTCCGCTTACATTATTATTTAACAATTCAATAAGTTTTGGCTATTTCCATCTACTTGGAGAAATTTGTTCATAAGTCCACTTCATAAATCAGGAAGCTTGATAGATGTGTTGAATTATCGAGGTATTGCGAAATTAAGTATTATCCCAAAAATTGTATCGCATAGTGTATCGTCTATTCTTAGTCCTTTCCAGCATGGATTTCGGAAGGGACTTTCAACTATGACGAATTTAGTTCAATTTACTTCCCAGGTAATTAAAGAATTCGTGCTTGGTAAACAGACAGATGTAGTTTATACCGATTTTAGTAAGGCATTTGATAGAGTTAATCACAAACTCTTATTATATAAGCTTGAGCGCGTTGGTTTTAGTAACAGCTTGTTGAGTTGGATATCCTCTTATCTGGATAACCGTTCAGATTGTGAAGTAGTAGTAGGTAGTTGATGGTCGGAATTCTTGTGCCATTGACTATCACATTGAGTTGCTCCTTCAATTGCGCTGTCCATGCAGTAAACAGTGTGGCCGATGATTTGGTGGCGGATATTTTCAGGAAGAAATTGGCAATCTCAGCCAGGTAGACATTCAGCCTTCCACATATGTCATCGATCAAAGGGCCACGCCAGAATCGTACAGTCATCAGCATATGATATGATTTCAACGCCGTCAGGTGGAGGTGGAATTGCAGAGAGGTAGAGGTTAAACAGTGCCGGAAATATCACCCCACCTCGAGGAACTCCCTGAGTCACTCTACAGGGTTTGGACTTCTTGTTCCTGAATTCCACATACTACTGGCGCCCACACATTTAATTGACAGTCCAACGTTTCAAACTGTTCGGGAGGGACGTGTTAGCGATGTCCTCAAAAAGCGTGGCGTGACTGACAGTATCGAAGGCCCTCGATAGGTCTAGCGCCACGAGGACGGTCCTGTCACCGGGCTTGTTCTGGTTAAGACCGCGGCTCACATGTGTGATATGGCGTGTAAAGCAGTAGTCGTACTATGCTGCTTTCGGAATCCATGCTGACGATCAGCAATTGGAAAATGTCCAATCAGGCTCGGGAGGATAAACGCCTCAAGCGTCTTTGCTACTGGCGAGAGAAGGGAGATAGACCTGTACGATTCTCCCTTGCTTGCATCTTTGCCCGGTTTCAGTAGCGGGACCACTCTGCCCATTTTCCAGGATTCGGGTATTATCAGAGTGGTCAAGGACAGATTGAGGACCCTAGTCAGATACTCAACTACCTGTATGTCCAACGGCTTCAACATAAGTATCGAGATTCCGTCGGGCCAAGCGCTTTGGATGACTTAGTGCCACGATTGACATCTGCAACTTCTCCAACTGTAAACTGTGGTGGTACTTCTTCAGCTCGGAGAGCACGGATACGACGCATTACTCTCTTTTTCGGTCTGTCACTCACGCGCTCCTTTTTGGGTCAGTCACAGTGGTGGCACCAAATGTCCCGCTGCATCTGCTGGGAAATTGGGTCGTATCTCGGGTATTCGACCAGGAGGGATAAAGCAAGCGGCTGCTGCATTGATGATGCCTCGGAATTTCTTCTCAGCTACCCGAACATCTGAGGGGAAGCTGCGGTTGGTGAATTCTCTGAACTCGTTCCAGTCCGATGAAATCGGCTGGTCTGTCTATGGAGATGATTATGGGGAGGTGGTCTGATCCCAATGAAATGACGGGCTGCCAGGTGACGTCATTTATCAGACCAGGCGACACGATGCTGATATCTGGCGAGCTGCTGCAATCTCCCATAATCCGTGTGGGGGCGTCCTCATTCACTGTGCAAAACGTAGAGCTGTCTACCTGCTCAGCCAAAGCTATGCCTCTATGGTCATTAGCTAGGAGAGAATGCCAAAGCTCATAATGTCCAATCAAGTCTCCTAGGACCACGCGATTATTGCCCTGCAGTAACGGACTAATGTCCGGCAAATAACGCGTGGAACAGCTACCAATCGGCGGTATATATACGTTAGACATCCTTGAAGCACACTGAGAGGTACGGAGGCACAGCAGGCTCCAACATAACTCTTTATGCGGCGATACTCCCCGGCGTTCCTAAGGCCAGAACAATCCCTGAGATGCAACCACTCCATACATCGGGTACACCTTACTGATGTTGAGTTGCCATGTATAAGGCTCCCACAGACAGAGCAGAAATATTGTTGTGGTCCGGGATTTTGTTCGGTCCCGGCACGGACCAGAAGAATTCGGAGCAAACACTCCGGGATGTGCCTCTCCCAAGGCAAAAAAATGGACGAACATAAAAGACGTAGTACTGAGGTGGCAGCCCCTGACCGAAGAACTGCTGCTTCGGATCAATCCGGTACAAAGAACCGGCTGCCGTGGGAATGTACAGTTGCGGCCAAATAATAGCACCACATTCACCTCCAGCCATGTGGATACGACATTTTCAAATATAAAGCAATTTTAAGCAAATTTACTATTGAATCATTATTTTAAATCCCTTTTCCTCAAAAATATCTACATTTTGCAAAAGAAAACGATAGATTGTGTATTTTGAGGGGTTCTTTGAAGTAACCTCTGGATCAGGCCAGTCAAAAAATAGCACCATCGACAAAAAGTTGATAAAGTTTTACCAATTTTGTGAAAAATGTAGAATCCAGTCTATCTTGCCGCATTTGCTGGTTAAAGGTTTAGTCAGGACGAGCAATTTGAAGCTTTGTATGATGATTTAAGGAGCCGCAAAGATTTTTATGTCTGAAGGGTTAAAATATTTCGCAAATATATGGGGAAACTCAAGTTAATTGCTTCCATCCCACAAAAATGGTCAAGCTTACAGATTTTCAAATTGGCAATTGTGTATAATTTAATATAACCAATTGGAAATTGCCAAGCAAAAAATGGCACAACTTTTTTTGTTCAGATGAGTCGGAATATAGATTATTTTGAGGGAGGTAATGTTGGACCTATAAAATTAAACAAACTAATGCAAAATGCGGTCAGAAATTTACAACCAAAGCAAGAAAACTTCTCTATGGTTTGTGCAATGTTTTTCCTATTATAGAAAAGGAACTTTACATTGTATAAAAACTATCATTGATTCATCCGTATATGAAATAATTCTTAATATGATATTGTAGGTTAATGCATATGAAGAAATATTGCTCGTCCGCAGTTTCCAACAAGATAAGGATCCGAATTTCGAGCAAATTAATGATATAATGCTTTCGCAATTACCTAATAAGCTCGATAGAATGGCACGCATTGCCCCGAACTGTCCATATTACAAAAAATATGGATTATTAATTTCTTTTATTCTTATACGATTTTCCTTGTATAAGAATAAAAGAAAGCTCGCAAAAGCTTTAGGGAAAACGGGAAAGTCATTTGAATACTCGATTTAGCAGATAGGGGTCAGGATCTGGACAATTATTTTGGAAGGGCATTGTGTCACTGAACGTAATATTGCTGAGTAAATATAGCGTGATCCATTTCGAGGTTCCCTACTTTTTTACAGAAAAAAACACAGAAAATTCAAATTGAATGGGGAATGTTTATTATCATTTGAAAGAACATTCTTTGGCATTTATTTTTTGAAGATTATGTCTATCATGAAATGCCATTTCCATGATGAAATGCCAAACAATACTTAACAAAAATAACATGACAGCATGACACGACTCACACGTGATCTGTCAAAAAAAGGCTATTGAAAAAAGTATAACATTACACTAATTAATTATAACATTACACTAATTAATCTGTCAATTTGTTGTCAAAACGTTGTTGAGGCGTAAGTCTTTCCATGATGAAATGCCAAACAATACCTAACAAAAATAACATGACAGCATGACACGACTCACACGTGATACGTCAAAAAAAGGCTATGGAAAAAAGTTTCTCTACTTGAATCACCTAATATTTAATAGTGTTGTAACTAAAACAACCGTTCTTGTTGAGGAATATTATTAGAGTAATTTATTTCTTAGTGTTTGTGGTGATATTCACATAATAGTGATGACTATGAATAATCCATATTACATGCATATATCGATTTCAAATATATAATAGAAATATTCGACGAATAAAGACAATGATACTATGTTTACATTATGACATTTCCTCCCCCCTTAATTTAATCAAATTCAAGGTAGGAATCTGCTAAACGTTGAGGTACTTTTCGTTGCCTTGTTGATCGGCGTAGCTCGTCAGGAGTTGACGTGGAATTTCCTGTTCTCGGAGTTTCGTCGGGAACATAAACATTTTTATTAGTTGGATCTGATTCTGCATGGTTGTCTGAGTGTATTTGATTTCCAGGAACATTTGGAATTGTTGGTTGCAATCAAGTTTGTTGGATCAATGGTAAAGGTAAACTTCCATCTGGTGTGTTGTTTGTTATAGTTGGTACCGGTCTTGAATATTCAACGTTCGTATTCACGCATTCATTTACCGCTAATTTTCGTATTTGATCTACATGTCTTCGCCAAATACGACCTTCGTCTAATCTGACATCATAATGAAGTTCGCAGCATATTTTTTTAAAACTTCCATTCAGTTTGAAACTCATTTGAGTCAAATTGCCTCCCATGGTCGCTAACAAATACATTTGGAATCCCAAATTGGGGAAATATTTCGCGACACTTCTGGATAGTAGTATCAGTATTCATATTCGAGCAGATGTGAACAAAACAAACGGATATTTACCAAATATTGGTCCAGCATAATCAGCATGAACTCTCTCAAATGGCTTTTTGTGGCGCATCCACGTGTGTTTAGTAGTAGGTTTAGGTTTAGGTTAGGGTGGCAGCCGTATTTTTTTTACAAGCTCACATAGACCAGTTTAGGTCCCTAGTGTTACCACGGGCTGAAATGCCCCTCATCGAAACCAACCTGTTTGATATATAAATTTATCGATAGTACGAATATCAGTACTGGAAAGATCTGTTAGGCTGCCTAAAAAGGCCGACCCCAGTATGTCCAGTCGTCGTTTACTCAAAGCGGGACAGTCGCAAAGCAAGTGCACAATGCTCTCCACTTCTTCCTCATCTCCACAGCTTCGGCAGAAGTCATTGGAGTCAATACTCAATCTTTTGGCGTGTTCGCCGATCAAGCAGTGTCCCGTCAGAACCTGTACTAACGTAGACAATCGTTTCCTCTCTAGTGCGAGGAGATATTTTGACCTTCTCAGGTCATACCTTGGCCAGATTTGTCTAGCTACCCTGCAGGTGCCGATTTCTGTCCATCTTTCGTTGGACTGCCTGATTGCCTCTTGCCTAAGCCAAAGCTTGCACGTGGATAGTGGCGCACCAATATATGCAAATTCTTCGAGAATTTGTAATGTCGTCCCTTTCCTAGCAAGTTCATCGGCTTTGCAGTTACCCGGGATATCCCTATGCCCAGGCACCCATATGAGATGTATATTAAACTGCTCCGCCATCTCGTTAAGAGATCTGCGGCAGTCGAGGGCTGTTTGTGAATTTAGGGATGTTGCCTCCAGAGAATTGATGGCAGCCTGGCTGTCCGAGTAAATTACAACGCCAGTGTTGGTTACTATGTTGCGACTCAGCCACTTGGCGACTTCCCATATTGCCATTATTTCGGCTTGATATACACTGCAGGTATCTGGTAGTCTGTGAGCTATATACAGACTAAGTTCTTCACAGTGTACTCCGAAGCCAACCTTTTCATCAAGCTTCGAACCATCCGTGTAAAAGTGGAGATGGTTTCTATAACCTGGTATTCTGCCGACCCATTCATCTCTGGCGGGAATCATAGTGATGTAATTTCTCTCGAAGGTGTACACAGTTGGTATATAGTCGTGTTTAGTAGTAATCTTCTTAGGATCTGGGCGCGTATTTTGGCATTCTACACATTTGTTTACTACACTTTCAATTTCCTTGTCCAAGGTCTTCCTTGAACAAATTTCGTTTACTGAACCGTAGCCCTCTGCTCCCAAAATATTTTGCCAATTTAATTTAATTTTCTGTAACCATTCTCTTCCTAGAATTGGTTTTTGGTTCGATCGCACAATATACAATTTGAATTTTTTCTCCTCATCGCTGCCTGTCACTGCGACACATATGTATCCAACACATTGCAAAGTTGTACCGCAATAAAGGTATGTACAGACGATTTGCAGATCGGACAACATTGCCAGAAAAATGGCGGAAAAATGCAACCCTGTGAATTTACAACCGTGTGAACATACAATTTTTGTTTTGCAACGTTAGCAGAAAAGTCATTGCGAGATAATTTGCTGATTGTTATATATGCGAAGTTTATGCATGTGACAACGGCGCCATTGTCAGAAAATCATTTTATTTGCAACACTGTCTATAATGTATTTTTATTGGAAATCCTGCATATAAATATTTACAAAATATATTGTAAATATATGAAATTGTAATGTTTTCTTGCAATCGTCTGAACTGTCAATTCACCTTTGCCTAACAATCTGACATTGCCCTATATTTGCAGCACTTTAACAGGGTTGATAACGTTTGCCGATCTGGCAATCGTCTATACTCAGCTTAACTCACAAGCTCCACATCGGAATGTTTGGCATCTGACAAATTAATAATTGATACCGGTGATCCCGTGTCCCGTGTTATTATTTCTTCATTTACCCGCAGACTGTGCATGATTTTGTTGCTTAACTAATTTACTTCGCCTTTAGAATTCACCAACAACAATTCTTCAACTGTCGTTTCTCTTTCATGAACTTGGTTTATTTGTTTTCTCTCTTTAAAACACACTTTTCTCAAATGCCCCTTTTGATTACAAAAAATGGCGTGTAAAATTTTTTCTCACCGCCAATTCACTCTTTTACCACACATAACGCATCCTCCAAAGTCAGATTTTTCTTTTCCAACAACCAACTTTGCAATTTACTATCACATAGACCAATTACAAATTGATTTCTGAGAGCCTTAACCAAATAACCACCAAACTCGCAACCAACCGCCAACTTTTTCAATGACACCACAAAATCACGGCTGACTCAGACTCTTGTTGCCTGCACATGTTAAACCGAAAATATTCCACCAACTCACTAGGCCTCGGCTCAAAGTGTTCTTCCAACACCTTGATTATTTTCGCGAATGTTTCTTCCTCAGGTTGTTTATGTGTCAATTTGTCGCATAAGACGTTGTATGCGCCTGTACCGATGAAATGCAACAACAATGACTGCTTCTTGTCCTCTTTACAATCGTACAGCTTCGTCTCAAATCGTTTCATCCAACGACACCAAGAAATCTTTTGTGGATCAAAGTTAAAGAAATTTACGCCAGAATCTGCCATTTTATTCACTTTCCGTACACTTGTACTGTAAAAAATGTACATCTCCAAATGTGTTGAGATTCTATAGTAATAAGTGTATGTAATAATATATAATACTTTGTTGTCAGTTTTCATAATTATAAGTATGTATTAAGCGAGTATTTATTCCAGTCAGTGACCAAAATAAAGAACGAATACAAATTGAGTTCACATATCAACGGCCACTGACTGAAGTATTACAAACTGCAATAATGCATAATTAACAATATTAAGAATCACCATCGTCAACGATGGCTGACCTACATCAAACATTAAGCATAACCGTAATATCTGCTGGATGATCAATTTAACGGTATAAATAACTAAAACTATTCTCTTACTCCTATTCTTCATACAAGAGAAAAGTTATAAACTACTTAAATGACATTTCGACTTAATATTTTATATTGTACATAATTTTCTATTTTATCGTCTGATTGCTATGGGACCCTAATTATTTATACTTTTATTTTCTGCAATGTTCATATGGCTGGGGAGCCATTTAAATATTATTCTTTATTAATAATTTTTAAAATATTTTGAATTTTGTTATTTTTATACATAGTATTAACCTCACAGTACATGCATAATTGGCCTTTTTGGGCTTTCTATGTATTGATATTAAATAAATAAATAAAAAATAAATAAATAAATAAGGGAATTAAATAAAGAATCAATGTAGTATACAATTCATAGTTGTTTTAATATAATATTACTGAATACACGGTTCAACTGCCCTGTACTTCACTCAACAAATTCCAAGTTTATGTGCTTGGGATTACACATTTGGTGACCCCGACTTTTCAGAAAAGCATCCTTAGGAAATAAGGGAACAATCCTTATTTGGTGCCCCTAAAAATAAGTTTCCCACGATAATTCGAGTACTCGAGGCAAACTAATTTAAGGAACAATCCAGAACACTGGTGACCACCCAACTCGTCAACCCAACCAAGCGACTTCCGAAAATATGGAGACAATTTAAATCCTCGGCAATAGGAATAAGTTGTCACGCCTGGCAAAATGTTGGAAGAATTAGTAGCAAAACAGGGAAAGAGTGCCGTCGAAATAGAGAAGGCAATCGCAAACATTAGAAAGGCTCCGCTAGATCGGAGGACGTTAGACTTCTACGAGAAAAAGTCGGCAGAGCTAATTAAGCTGTGGAAAGTCTTTGAACAGCAGGATAATAGTATCCGAAGATATCCTTCAACTACGACAGATAATTAATATCTGGCCCAGAACGTTTATGATACCGTCAAGACTAAATTTTGTGCGATCACGGATGAAATCAATAAAGCACTCAGTGCCTGTAAGGAAAACCAGCATTAGGTACCCCACAAAAACCACTCCCGGCAGTTAGAGAAACCAAGCAACAGAGAGAACCCGCGGAGTTCGGAAGCACAATAAGGCGACAACGGGCCTTGATAATATCCCTAGAGCGTTTGCTCCAGAGACAATCCAAGATCGAGGCGCCTATGCAATCCATGTATGCTATAGACAAGCTATAGGCTAACATAGAAGAAATGCACTTGACAGTGCATGCATTTTCTGATGATCCAGCTACAGGTGGTTACGATATCGCAAATTACTTAGAACTCGAGGGACAGGTGCTAAAACACAAGGAGGAGCTGTTGTCTCTACAGAAAGGTACAGAACCACACGTGAATACATCGAAGTCACCGCCAATTGAACTACCAAAGATGGCAATCCCCAAGTTTGACGGAGACTACTTGAAATGGCAAACTTTCGCGGATATATTTACTAAAATGATACACGAGCAGCCGACTCATTCGCCATTTCGAACTTACAGAAGCAAATTATTTGGCGGCGTGGAACACATTGACAGACAGGTTCAACAACAAGATGGCTCTGGCTTCTGCGTTAATGCAAAAAATAATAAATTTGCCAAATCTTACATCGGAAGGTAAGGCCATAAGAGACTTTCATGATGTCCTGAATGAAAGCCTAGCGGCCCTTAGAAATCTTGGAATCGAAATAGACAAGTGGGATCCACTTTTGATACATATTCTGATAAAAAAGTTGGACAGACAATCACACAGTCGTTGGCAACCCTGCTTGCAATAGTTGTGCTGTGATCTGTGCTCCCTCTTCGATTCTTATTAAATTGCATTTTTGTGTGAAAATAACACGTTTTTGTTTCTAAAAATAGTTTTGATTAACAGATAAGTGTATTTTTTATAAGTGTGCTTGTTGTTCTTATTTTGAAAGATAATTATTTGTGTGTTTTCCAGTTGGAATCTTTCTCGCATCGCGTTAGATAACAACTGTTGTGCTGCATTTAGTGTTGTGTTTTGTTGTTGTGTCGTTACTCTTGTCTGTGCTTTCCACTCCGTTTCTGTTTTGTTTTTCTCAAGCAGAGTTGCCAACAAACTTTTTTGTTCTGTTTTACACGTTTTAACATTATACAGTAGAGGGTGAAATATTTACTTTTTTTGTATAACATGTCGTGCTCTAGTGAAACCTGTAGAATTGTCTCCGATACGGAAAGATCTTTCGAATGCTGGCTGTGTACTGACCTTTGGCATGCTAAGTGTGCAGGTGTACCCGCAAGGATCGTAGATGCTCTGTATGGGGATAATAATGGTCTTAAATGGTGTTGTGTTAGATGTAGAAAAATTAATGTAGATTTCTACAAATTCGTAAAAGATTATTCCTTTGAGGTTTCCCAAATGGGGAAGGAGCTTTGGGCGTTGTATGAACGTTTCCATAAGTTCACTTCTCTGTTTGATAAGTTTCCAGACCTAGATGGATTCGTGTGCTCCCCTGACGTTGCTGGACGGAAGCGCAAGAGGCCGGCGAAGAAGGAGCTCTCTAAAAAGCTTGACGCCGTTGCACCTAGTACTTCTGAACTTATAACGTCGGAGGTGCCTACGAATCGATCAACTGCTTCTGTTAAGGTAGTTCATTTTGATTCTATCGATCAGCAAGATGTTGTTGTCGCTGCAGCACCAATTGCTGATCAGGTTGTCCCTATGCAAGAGGGATATTCAGAGGTTCATTTTGAACCTGAACCTAACCCCCCTGCTACCATACCACCGCGAGTAGGTAGGAAACCGAAGACACTGACTGTGGCCCCAGCCAAGAAAGTGGTTTTTGTTTCCCGCTTTGCTCCGGATACGTCCTCCGATGACTTAAATCTTTACATAAGGTCTAAGATAGATGGTGATTTTTATCTTAAATCATTTAAAATGCGCTCATCTTCGTCCGTATCTCAGTCGTCATTCAAGATCATCGTACAACCGGAGATCTTTGATAAACTGATACAACGTGATTTCTGGCCGCCTAAGGCATTTGTTAAGGAGTTTGTTGATAGGGTTGATAATTTAGCACGTCTGCCTTTGAAACAATCTACATCCAAGTCTTCAAAAAACTAATAAATTCTTTTGTGATAGCATACCAGAATGTTAGAGGGCTTAACACAAAATTATCCCGCTTATTTTGTGACAGCTTTTACTTTGAGTTTTCCGTTTTAGGCTTCACTGAAACTTGGCTAAAGTCTTCAATATTTAATTCTGAGATTCTATCAAATAAATATTTAATATATCGAAAAGATCGCATAGGTAGAATTGGCGGTGGTGTTCTTATTGCCGTTATCAGTTCGCTTTCTTCCGAAATTGTCAATCTCGATGAGACTAAAGACATTGAATGTATAGTTGTTTCTATTAATTTAGGTAAAGCTAAGTTATTTGTGTCTTGCTCGTACATCCCTCCAAACTCGGAATTATCTGTTTATGATAATCACTTGTTGGCTATCAGCAGAGTAATTTCAATGTTGAGGGATGTAGACCGTATCATCATTTTAGGGGATTTTAATTTACCCTCCGTTTCTTGGCTTTCTTTGCCGGATACTGAGGCTCTTACTCCTTTGAATTCATCTTCGTCGACGTTTGAGTGGACTAACGATGTAGTTAGGCGTTTTACTGATCTTGGGCTATTCCAGATCAACGGTATTTCCAATATTTATGATAAGTTACTTGATTTGGTATTCGTGAATAATACAAATTTTTTTGAAACTTATAGAATTTCTCCCGTCTCTTCCCCGGAAGACAGTTACCATCCCACGCTCGGTATTTCGATGTTGTGTGAAATGGAGGACTCTTATGTAGACTCCTCACATGATGAGGGTACAGTTTTTTGTTTCAAAAGAACGAACTTTGAATTGCTTAATTCTCTATTATTAAATATTGATTGGGTTTTTGTTTGTAATTGTGATCGTGTTGCTGATATGGATGCTGCCATTGATAGATTTTATAATGTTTTAAATGAATGTTTGCTACAATCCGTACCAAAGATTCACATTAGGAAGTCTATTAATCCACCATGGCATTCTTCTAAAATGACTGCTGTCAAGAATTTGAAGAGCAGGTTGTTTAAGAAATTTAAAAAATCTGGATCAGATATGGATTATGCAAGATACTCTGTAGCCAGATCGCAGTATAATATTGAATCTCGTAGATGCTATAAACTCTACTTAGAGAAAGTGGCTTATCATTTTAAAATTAATCCCAAATCTTTCTATGATTTTGTCAATATGAAACGAAAGTCCAATCCCAGGCCTTCCAGGGTTAGAATGGATGGTGTGGAATTCTGTGGTGATCAATCTATCGCCGATTGTTTTGCAAAATTTTTTGCTTCAACCTATTCTCGTCAACAATGTCAACAGGGCGTCCCCTACCCCTACAATATTCCTTCCGTGAATCAACTGCGCATACCTTATTTTGATTTATCGGTAGTATCGTCAAACTTAGGCAAGCTTAAATCCTCTAACTGTGCTGGCCCTGATGGTATACCCAGTATAATCTTAAAATCTTGTGCTCAAAATCTTGCTGTTCCGCTTACATTATTATTTAACAATTCAATAAGGTTTGGCTATTTCCCATCTACTTGGAGAAATTCGTTCATAAGTCCACTTCATAAATCTGGAAGCTTGATAGATGTGTTGAATTATCGAGGTATTGCGAAATTAAGTATTATCCCAAAACTTTTTGAGAAGATGGTCACTGAGATTTTATCGCATAGTGTATCGTCTATTCTTAGTCCTTTCCAGCATGGATTTCGGAAGGGACTTTCAACTATGACGAATTTAGTTCAATTTACTTCCCAAGTAATTAAAGAATGATTAATTGG
Organism: Eudasyphora cyanicolor; assembly: GCA_963930755.1. Taxonomy (NCBI): domain Eukaryota; kingdom Metazoa; phylum Arthropoda; class Insecta; order Diptera; family Muscidae; genus Eudasyphora; species Eudasyphora cyanicolor. Next base: position 103,728,506 of record OZ005737.1, read on the forward strand.
TAAACAGACAGATGTAGTTTATACCGATTTTAGTAAGGCATTTGATAGAGTTAATCACAAACTCTTATTATATAAGCTTGAGCGCGTTGGTTTTAGTAACAGCTTGTTGAGTTGGATATCCTCTTATCTGGATAGCCGTATTCAGGTTGTGAAATTTGGTAGTTTCCGTTCTGGTCCGATTGTGATTCCTTCTGGGGTGCCCCAGGGTAGTCATATTGGCCCCGTGCTGTTTCTTCTATTTATCAATGATTTACCAGAATCAATTATTAATTCTAGGCTATTGATGTATGCGGATGATGTTAAGATATTTTTCTCTTATAATGCAACTGAAGATTCTATGATACTTCAAACTGATTTAGATAACTTTGGTCATTGGTGTGATATTAATTGCATGGACCTTAATTTGAGGAAATGTAAGCACATGTGTTTCTCTAGGTCGAAAACTATCCCATTTAAATTTGGTCTTAATGGTTCCTATTTAGATACTGTTGAGACCTTTGTGGATCTTGGTATATTGATGGATCCTAAACTCAATTTCAATAATCACATAATTACAATGGTGAACAAAGCTTATGGTGTTCTAGGCTTTATTAAGCGATGGGCGAAAGAATTTTCAGACCCATATATAACAAAGCAGCTTTATACTTCACTTGTTAGACCTATTCTAGAATATGGGTCCGTTGTATGGGACCCTCAATACGGGACATACATCGATAAGATCGAATCTGTTCAGAAGCAATTTTTATTATTTGCTTTGCGACACCTTCACTGGAATAGCGATTTTGTTCTTCCACCATACACTAGTAGGTTGAGTTTGATAAGACTCCCTACTCTTAGGAGCAGACGTATTATGCTGAACTCTACAATGATTCTAAAGGTTATAAAAGGTGATGTATCTTCCGATTACATTCTTTCTAAGATAAGATTTAATATTCCATTCAGATCATCCAGATATTACCAATTATTACATATTGATTTTCAACGTACTAATTATGCATCTGCAGATCCCATCCGTAGAATGTGTGTGGATTTTAACACTTTATACGATATTATTGACTTTGATATAGAAATTGACACAGTGAAATCTCGAATTATATCGTATTTAAATGTGTAGTAATATAATGTATTTTTCTGCATGTCTATATTTAGTACAAATCTATTATTTTGAGAATTAATATTAAATTTGTATATGCATGTGCCGGCTGTTGATATTTTCTGTAGCTGGTATTCCACCCTCTACTATTATCCCGCCATGGTTCGGATCATGGTGTGTACGCAATCCCTACGTTATGGGGATGTGGCCCCCTCGGTCGGAAGGGGCGGGTAAGAGTGGCAGCGTTGGGACCGTTCGAAACAAAAAAAAAAAAAAAAATAATGTACGAACAATCCTTAGAGGATCCTAAGGAACTACAGACTATGGACGATTTTCTTCGCTGTCTTCAGAATCGGTTCCAATCGTTAGAAGCAGTTGGAGGTAAGGAGAAAGTGAAGGCGGTATCAACAATAGCAGCGTCCAACAACACCGATTGTCCACTTTGTAAGACCAATCACCCACTATACTATTGTGGACAGTTCTTAAAGATGGCGCCTGGAGAGAAACTAAAATGGGTCCAGAAAAACAACCGCTGTATAAACTGTTTCAGAACCGATCACATCGCCAAAGCATGTACGAAGTTATTATTACTGCATTTGGAGCACAAATCCAAATGCTCAAATCAACAACAATCTGGCACACAGCAACCAGCACAACCCTCATCATCAACAGTTGCAGCAGCACAATCGTCAACAACAGCATCATCAACTCAACTTAATGGCCGCCGATAACGGCGAACAACGGGAGATTCGTAAGTCGTCTGTCAATCGAGCCAAAGAAAACGTCTCTTTCTATCGAGGGAATTGGCGGAAGATCAAGGAACAGTAATCAACGTGCAAACATAAGTTTCCAGTCCATGACGGGCAGATTTTCAGCCAGACTAGAGGCTTTTGTACCTGCCCAACCCAGTAGACCGTTTGATATAGCGTCATGGCCGATTCCAGAAAACATCCAGCTTTCTAACCCATTCTTCAATAACACAGGCAAAATTGATGTTCTTCTGGGAGCCGAATTCTTCTTCGATTTGATGTTATCCAAAGAATTAGATTATCCAAAGATTTGCCCATACTGCGAAACACGAGACTTGGATGGATCGTAAGTGGAATGGTGGAAGAATCCTCGAGGTGCTCAGCAGTTTGCGCCATCTACAGCGAAGAGGAACTTGCCACAAGCGAAATTATACAACAGTTTTGGAAAGTCGATGACTTCCACGGAGACTCAAGTTTAACGTTAGCAGAACAAAAATGCGAAAATCATTTCCTCCAAAACACAATCAGAGATTTGGATGGACGTTTCGTTGTCCGATTACCGTTCGCAGATTCTGGTCCCATCTGGAGTGCCTCAAGGTAGTCAAATTGGTCCCGTTATGTTTCTACTATTTATTAATGATTTGTCAGCTTCAATATCTAGATCTAATTTACTAATGTATGCAGATGATGTCAATATATTTTTCTCTTATAATACAACTGATAAATCAATGTTGCTACAAAATGATTTAGATAATTTTGGACATTGGTGCCATATTAATTGCATGGACCTTACTTTGAAGAAATGTAAACATATGTGTTTATCTAGATCGAGGACGATTCTATCTAGGTTTAGTCTTTGTGGTTCCTATTTAGATACTGTTGAATCCTTCGTGGATCTCGGTGTATTGATGGACCCTAAACTAAATTTCAATAATCACATAATTACGATGGTGAATAAGGCTTTTGGCGTTCTTGGTTTCATTAAGCGTTGGGCGAAAGAATTCTCAGACCCTTATGTAACAGTTGTATACTTCCCTAGTTAGACCTATTCTAGAATATGAGTCTGTAGTGTGGGACCCACAATACGGGACTTATGTCGATAAGATCGATTCGGTTCAAAAACAATTTTTATTTTTCGCTTTGAGGCATCTTCATTGGAATAGTGATTTTGTTCTTCCACCCTACATTAGCAGGTTGAGTTTGATAAAACTGCCTACTCTTAAGAGCAGACGTATTATGCTGAACTCGACTATGATACTGAAGGTGATAAATGGTGATGTCCCATCTACTTTCATTATTTCTAAGATCAGATTTAATGTTCCTTTCAGGTCTTCCCGATATTACCAATTACTGCATATTGATTTTCAGCATACAAATTATGCATCGGCAGAACCTATTCGTAGAATGTGCATGGTTATTGAAATTGATGTACCAATTGATGTAGTAAGATCTCGAATTACAGTAGAATCTCGAAAAAGTTAAGTCGCGAAAAAGTTAATCACTCGGTTAAGTTAATCGATTTTCAGCGTACACGTTCAGCTCTAAAAAGTTAATTTTTCAGTTAACTTTTCTGAGCGTTTTTCAAAAAACCCGTTTGTTTTCTACTACATTTAAGTGGCAATTTGGTCAGTTTTTAATAATTCTCAGTGGCAACGCTGAGCTCTAATTTTGTTATACATATTCGGGTATTCACAGAATTTCTTTTCTGCTTTGAGGGCATCTCTTAAATACCGGTGAATTGCGTCCGGCGTCTGTCAAAGTGTTGTTGTATGCACAGAAAACAATAGGATGAGATTTGAGTTTGACAGACGCCGGACGCATTCACTGGTATTTAAGAGATACCCTGAGCTGCGAAAACCTGTGGTCGTCTTCATCATCAAACAAAATTGATTTAGTCAGTCGGGAACATTTGAATTTGTGAGTTGTGTATTGTTTACTTAAAAAAATGTTAACAAAGCAGAAGAAATCATCGCAGATCAGATTAGACTTACAGCAGAAAGTGGAGATTTTAAAAAAAGTGATCAGGGTATTCACGGAAAAAGATTGGCGTTGGATAATGAAAGCGATGAACTAATTATCGAGCAAGATATTCAACAAGCAAAAGTGAGCTTCTCGACAGCAATTGAAAGCATCAATAACTTGATAAAATGGTTTGAAGACAATGACGATGCAAATCAAGTGGCAGACCTTGTCAATATTCGCACAAAAATGGTCAAGAGCTATTACACAAAAGAAAAAAAACAAACAAGCCTCGACTGCTTCTTTAAACCACTCCGCACAAATTAGTACATATGAAGTTTCGGCTCCAGAAAATGGTGACTGAGAATTTTAAACCAGCCGGTACAAATCTAAAGTTTCCTTTTTGTAAAATTGATAAAACCTAAGTCATTGAAATAAATTTAACGTGTTATTTTTATAAAATCTATGTTTATTATAGTATTTTTTTTTCTTTTTTGAAAACCTCTTAGAAAAGTTAATATTTCGAAAAAGTTAATTACCCTAGGAACATGTTGGTTAACTTTTTCGAGATTCTACTGTATCTCTTTTTTAAATATGTGCAATATGTAATGCTATTGTATTCTGTTGATGTTTTTTGTGTGTCTATATAACTAGAAATATTTGAATTGTTGCATGTACCGGCTGTTGATACTTTTCTGTAGCTGGTATTTCCACCCTCTACTTTTAACCCGCCATGGTCCGGATCATGGTGTGTACGCAATCCCTACGATATGGGGATGTGGCCCCTTCGGTCGGAAGGGGCGGGTAAGAGTGGCTGCGTTGGCACCGTTCGTAAAAAAAAGACCCAAACTCATTGGCCGACTCAAAGGCGCTTGCACTCTCTAGATTTTTGGCTCTTGAACGACGACTGTCTAGAACTCCTCAACTATAAAAACAATATGTGGACTTCATGAAAGAATACGAGGCATTGGGCCATATAATAAGTACGGAACAAGTTCAAGACACTCATTTATACATTCCTCATCACTATGTGTTTGGCCTGACAGCAGCACCACGAAACTTCGTGTAGTATTCCATGCATCAGACAAAACCGCATCTGGATATTCACTTAACGACATACTATATACCGGGCCAACTGCCCAAGGCGACCTAACCGTCTACCAAGATTTGTGTTGTGTTTAACACCGACATTAAAAAAAATGTATCGTCAAATATTGGTTGATGAAAAAGATCGCAAATTCCAACAAATTTTATGGCGGAACGCTCCCGGTGAAACCATAGGGCATTATGTATTGAATACTGTTACATACGCAACCTCTTCTGCTCCATATCTGCCGACCAAGTGCCTACAGTAGGGTGATCAAAAAACAGGTTATTTTGAAAATACGGTTTTCGGTTTCTTCGAAAATTAAGTTAACTCTAAAACCGGTTTTCGGTTTAACCGAAAATAAAAAAACCGGCGAACCGGTTGTTTTCGGTTTTTCTGTTTTAATAAAAATGCATAAATAATGTTCAACATTTTGTTAGATGACGTAAAATAAGCGTAGTGCAACTTCAGTATGTAACCATATTCCAATTAAATTAAGATTTATTTGAAAATTTTATTTTAAACACTTCATATTTTTATTTATAATAGGTAATTGTCTAATTTCATTTATGATATAATATTATAATCTCTGCAATATTTGTAATATTTATGTTCAATTTTTAAAGAGATTTCTTTCAAAAAAATTGATTATGATTTTTATAGAAATTACTAATAGTGAAGATCGGCAAAATCTTAGCTTTTAGCATCATATAAATGGCAAACCGATTATATTCATATATTGTCAGAAGTAGCGGATTCTGCCTTGAGCATACTATAGAGATGAAAACTTGTCGAAATGTGAAACTGAACAAATGTATTTTTATTATACCTACATTTCAATTAGAAAGGATTGTTAATTAATTTCTATACCGCAATAAGACCCTTGATAAAATATGCAGACGAAGTCAATAGAGAAGTTAGCAATGTAAACAGTATAAATACATATAAAACTGCATTCTGAAATCGATGGATATGCACAAATGATGTCAACGGTTTTTATATTGATGTTTTCAAAATATTAGGTAGGTTCCTGTTTCAAAAATAATATTTTCTTTATCATTTTATAATGGTTTCAAAAAACCGAAAAGTCGAATAAACCGAGTTGAAAAAACCGACGGTTCGAGTTATTCGAAAAAGCAGAAAAACCGGAAACCGATATGCGGTTTTTAAAGAGAAACCGATTAACCGGTTAACCGGTGCGGTTTTTGATTACCCTAGCCTACATCAACTGGCAAATATACAGAAGTACCCCTTAGGTGCCCCCGTGTTGCGGCATGATTTCTATGTGGATGACGGCATTAGTGGCGCTGACAGTTTGGCGACGGCTATTGAAATACAGCAACAGCTCTCAAACCTACTTCATGAAGCCAGGTTTAAGCTTAGGAAATGGTGCGCAAATCATTCGCTGTTACTACAAGAAATTTTTGCAGAAGATCGCTAAGTCAACCTAGATTTCGACCACACGTCAACAAAGGTTTTGGGATTAACGTGGATCCCTAAATCAGATCAGGTTTGCTTAAAGGCAGATTTGACTGATTGCTCAGTTATAACCAAAAGATCAGTCACTCCGATGCCGCACGGATCTTTGACCCTTTAGGGATCGCAGGTCCGGTAATAGCAGCAGCATAAATATTCATCAAGAAGCTATGGCAGATGCAAATATCCTGGGATGAACAATTACCAAAAGATATGTGTGCACAATGGTCTTCATTCCGCCAAAAGTTGTTTCAGTTGAACGACAGTCGTCTGGACAGTACAACTCCACGTATTTGTTGATGCTTCAGAGACGGCGTACGGAGCCGCACTATACCTTCGATCGAAACTAGAAGATGGACGACTAATCGTCAGATTACTATGCGCAAAATCCCGTGTGGCACCACTAAAAGGGTTAACACTATCCCGGCTAGAGTTGTGTGCTGCGGCATTCTGAGCAGAATTAACGGCGAGGGTAAAAAAGGAGCTAAAATTCGAGAATGTTCCAACATTCTATTGGTCAGACTCTGAAATTGTGCTCTACTGGATAAATTCTACGTCGTCCTCTCTTCGCACATTTGTTGCCAACAAGGTTACGAAGATCCAAACTCTGACGGTATGTAACCAATGGCGCCATGTCGGCACGAAGGACAATCCTGCAGATTTGATATCGAGAGGTATAAGTCCCGACAGACTCGCAACATGCAACATTTGGTTCTATGGACCCACTTTTCTTCACGGGAAGGAAACGGTGTGGCCACAGCCACTGAATCCCATAAATCTGGAGTTCAAACAGAAGGCTGCAGTGGCAGCCGCAGCATCCAGTGATGGGTTACAGGATATAATATATACAATCAATCATCGTAATTCCTTCAGGCAGTTGCAGAGAATCGTTGCGTACGTCATGAGGTTTGTAGAAGTCATCAAAAGGAAACGGAGATAAAGCAGCTAACAAGGCACAAGGCGTTAGACAAATCAAGTCCCATATACAGTCTGTCGCCATTCCTTGATGACAAGGGTGTATTGAGGATTGGCGGTCGCCGGGAGGAATCAACATTATCCTTCGAGGCCAAACATCCAATGTTGTTGCCTTACAATGACCCGATAACTAAATTGACATTGGTCATGATGCATAATGATAACCATCATTGCGGTCCTCAACTACTACTGGCGAACTCAAGTCCATGGCACACAATGTAATACAAAATTGTGTGCGGTGTACTCGAGCCAGACCAAGATTATTTCAGCAAATAATGGGAAATCTCCCAGCTAGTAGAGTAACACCAGCACGGCCATTTATAAAGACAGGCGTGGATTATTGCGGTCCATTTTGGGTGCACTATATATCCCAGTCGGCAGTCCACTTGGAAGTAGTAACTGATTTGACTACTGACGCCTTCCTTGGCGCTCTGAAGAGATTCGTTTATTTAAGCAGCAGTTAAGTCAGCAAAACATCTACTCCTCCGCAGGGTTTCAAGTGCTTCACTGACGCATGAAGAGCTCGAGACCGTGGTTATAAAAATAGAAGCCGTTTTAAACTCACGACCACTAACTCCAATATCAACAAATGCCAACGATTTAATGGCACTCACTCCTGGCCACTTTCTGGTTGGAGAACCATTGATAGCTCATGTTTATACAAGAGCTTCGCAGCAAACAACATCACTGGCTACGAGGTGGAGGTTGGTATCCAAAATAAAGCATGAATTTTGGAGGCGTTGGTCCAATGAGTACTTAACCCAGCTTCAGGAAAGGCACAAATGGATGTCAACATCCCCAAACATTCAAAAGGGACAGATGGTGATAATTAAGGAAGATAACGTTCCAGTAATGAAATGGCCCATTGGTAGAATTACAGAGACGCATCCGGGAAACGATGGCATTGTCCGAGTGGTCGACGTAAAAACATCTTCAGGGGTAGTCAAAAGACCAATACAATTCCTTTGTGGCTAACCCACACAAAGAAGGTTTATCAAATGATCCGGGACCAAGTCCGGCAAAACGACGCAAACATCCAAGCACCTCGTTCTTGCTAACGGCAGCGATCACACTCTTCCTTCTGCCATTCGTTCTAAGCAACTCCACAAAGGTTCAGAAATTTGGGAGCGACCCTGGTATCTATTTTGAAGGAATTGGTACAACCAAAATTGTAACGGCAGAATGGAAAATTGTAGCTTATTATGAATTAGGGTTACGCACGTTTCAGCAGTTATGCGAAACCTCATCCAGGAAAAAATTGTGTGAATCGTTGGCAGCCAACCTTAAAATGATTAATGGACAACTGATGGAAGAAAAAGAAGTAATCCTGATTCCTCGAAAGAAAAGAGCAGCCTTAAACATCGTAGGAAATGTAGCCCATGCGTTATTTGGCGTCCTAGATTCTGACTACGCAGAAGACATGATAAGAACCATCACCAACTTGAAGAGTGATAGAAACCACATCGCTGAGTTGCTCCGCAATCAGACGTCTATAATTGACTCTACAATAAACATAATCAAGCAGGACGAAGCTACGAGCAATTTCCGTATAAGCGAAATTCAGAGGTCAGTCGTACAGTTATCGAACAAAATCGAAGGAGATAATCAAGAAATCGATAGAACACAAGCATTAGCATTTCTATCCACTCAACTCACCCTCATGGCCAGTAAATTGCAACAAACTGAGTCTAACATTGTTGAAGTATAACAGACGCTCAACGATGCAGGATGGCATCAGGGGAGAGTAAAGCTCTTATATTTCGGTGATGCCAGATCAGTAGACCTGTATAAGGCTGCTCTGAGTCGGGCGGGTGAGGTGTGGCCGGGTGCCCAGTTGGATGTTGTCGAAAAAAACAACATCCCTAGTCACCCTAGAGCCATCACCTGGGTTACAGAAGAGCCCTCCAACCCGGCTGACATCTTAGAAATAATAAAAGATTCCAATCCTGGTCTGCCGGCCCATAATTGGAGAATCAGCAAGGTGGGTGAGGCGGATGGTAAAAAGCGGCAGGTCAATCTTATCCTAAACGCTGAATCCACCTCCCATATACAAGGTGCGAGTGCAACCCTACAATATGGCTTCGAGACTATAGTCTTGAAGATATACAAGCAGGATATAGCTCCCACTGCAGAAGGTGAGTCGTCCACCGTGGCACTTCCTGGAAGTGCGGAGGTACCCACGCCTATTATTTCTGGTGACTCCAACTCTAACAGAAGATCTGTAACGTCCTTCTCTGAGGACAAAAGCTCTACTTCGGACACAGAGAGGCTGAGGGGAGTCTCCGGACTCTTTGACGCATCTGGCGGGGACATGCTTCTCGACGATACGGACGAAGAGTTCGATAACACCCTTGTCGGGGTGGATGTTAATCTGTCAATTACCAATGATGGTAAGAATTCTACAGATTAACCTCCATCACGCTAAAGCAGCCTCAGCGGCTCTATTGCTGCGCCTGGCCACAGGCGCAGTAGACATCGTCCTGATACAGGAGCCCCACGTAGTGGGAGGAAGGGTGTGCGGTATTAGGACACCCAACTTTAAACTGCTTGTGGCCAACTGTGAAGGCACTCCAAGAACCTGCATTTTGGCCAGGAAAGATCTAAGTATCTTTCTCCTGACTAATTTAAGTGGTAAAGACCAAACAGCTGCTAGCCTGGAGATCGGTAATCGCATATATTGGGTGGTCTCCAGCTACTTGCCTTATGAATCTGTAGTACCGACTGCTCTATTCAGGGAAGTAGTGGAAGAAGCAACGTCTGACGAGATCGAGCTGATTATTGGCGCAGACACGAACGCTCATCATACTATCTGGGGTAGTACGGATATAAACAATAGGGGTGATTCGCTTCTTGACTTTATTCTAACTACCAACCTTAGTATTTGTAATATAGGTAATAAACCGACCTTCACAATTAAAGACAGACAAGAAGTACTCGACGTAACGTTTGCTACTGACCGGCTGTCAGACAAAATTATTGGGTGGAATGTACTGGACGACCACTCATTCTCAGATCACCATTATATTGAGTTCAAACTCGCGGAAAAAGCGCCTAAACCTGCCGTCCACAGAAATGTAAGGAAGACAAAGTGGCACCTGTATGAGAAGAATTTCAAGAAAGTCCTCAACTCTAAACTTCTGTACGAACCGAATGACAAAGCCGGTCTGGATAATCTGGTCGATCATATCACCACATCATTCAATAGTTCCCTTGAAGAAGCCTGTCCGAAAACAAGGTACAAGGGTAAAACTAAACCCCAATGGTGGACTTCTGAGCTAACGGCTATGAAAAAGACCTGCAACAAGCTATTCAATAAGGCTAAATCTACTGGGGTCGCTAATGATTGGGATGCCTATAAAGAGCAACTCAAGATCTATAAGAAGGAGCTTAGAAAGGCGCAAAGGCGCTCTTGGTATACCTTCTGTGGTGAAGTGGAAAAGGTCTCCGACGCCGCTAGGCTGAGGAAGATATTATCTGCTTCACCCTGTACAGTGGGATATTTACAGGATGAGGCAAATAACTGGACCAAAAACAGCGAGCAGTCGCTCAATGTACTGCTCGACACACATTTCCCGGGCAACTCTGTAACAGAACCCGAGGATCAGCAGGACCAACAAGAGTGCGAGTGGACTGCGAGCGTCGCTAGCTTCTTGACTGAGAGATCCAGAATAAGCTGGGCTATTAACAGCTTTGAGCCCTTCAAGTCACCTGGACCAGATGGCATCACTCCAGCAGAAATGCAGAAAATGTTAAAGTACATTATCCCCTGGCTGGAGAAAATTTATGTAGGCTGTATCAGGCTTTCATACGTCCCTAATCGGTGGAGGGATACCAAAGTGGTATTCATACCTAAAGCGGGAAAGATATCACACACTAGGCCAAAAGACTTCAGACCAATTAGCCTATCATCCTTCCTATTGAAAGGTCTGGAAAGACTTTTAGATCATTTCATTAGGGAAAACCTGGATACAAAACTCCTGTCGGGGAACCAACATGCCTACAATAAGGGCAAGTCTACAGAATCAGCCCTGCACGAACTTGTGAGCACTATCGAATCGTCCCTGCATTTCAAGGAATTCACCATGGTGGCATTTCTTGACATAGAAGGGGCTTTTAACAACATTCACTCAGATGCGGTAATTGCGGCACTGTCACATCTAAAAGTTAACAATAGTTTGATTAGACTAATTCAAAGTCTGCTCACCAGAAGACGCATAACAGCATGTCTAGGGTCCACAACTCTAACAAGGTATGTAAACAGAGGGACCCCGCAAGGAGGAGTATTGTCTCCACTAATTTGGAAACTAGCGGTGAATGAAATCCTGCTAGAGCTAGAACGTTGTGGCTGCAAGGTCGTGGCATATGCGGACGACGTGGCAATCGCAGTGAGTGGCAAATTCGTAAACGTCCTCAGAGACATCCTACAGGTGGCTCTGAACAAGTTGGTTAGATGGGCCAGAAGCAGCGGTTTGGGTGTTAACCCCAACAAGACAGAATTGGTTCTCTTTACTAGGATGAATAATGTCCCACATGTGGACCCTCCACCTCGGATAAATGGAACAGATCTAGTCTTTTCTGAAAGTGCAAAATTTTTAGGAATAATTCTAGATAGGAAAATGTTATTTAGACTTAACGTATTGGAACGTGTAAGGAAGGCCAACGTCGCCTTATATTCCTGCAAAAAGGCTGTAGGGTCGCGGTGGGGACTCTCTCCTAAAATCGTCCACTGGATATATATAGCAGTAGTTCGTCCAATACTGTTATACGGTATTGTGGTATGGTGGACGGCAACTGACAAACTAACCATTACCAACCTACTAACAAAGGTTCAGAGAACTGCCTGCCTGAGCATAAGCGGAGCCTTAAGGACTACAGCGACCGAGTCTCTACAAGCCCTACTCCATATACTGCCGATTAATATTGTGGCGAGAGAAGTTGCAACCAAAGCGGCAATAAGATTAAACTGCCTATCACTGTGGAGGTACAAGAACTATGGTCACATGAGGATATCAAAGTGTAGTGCTATGGTAACCGACCGAGTGGACTATATACCAACTGTGTACACCTTCGAGAGAAATTACATCACTATGATTCCCGCCAGAGACGAATGGGTCGGCAGAATACCAGGTAATAGAAACCATCTCCACTTTTACACGGATGGTTCGAAGCTTGATGAAAAGGTTGGCTTCGGAGTACACTGTGAAGAACTTAGTCTGGATATAGCTCACAGACTACCAGATACCTGCAGTGTCTATCAAGCCGAAATAATGGCAATATGGGAAGTCGCCAAGTGGCTGAGTCGCAACATAGTAACCAACACTGGCGTTGTCATTTACTCGGACAGCCAGGCTGCCATCAATTCTCTGGAGGCAACATCCCTAAATTCACAAACAGCCCTCGACTGCCGCAGATCTCTTAACGAGATGGCTGAGCAGTTTAATATACACCTCATATGGGTGCCTGGGCATAGGGATATCCCGGGGAACTGCAAAGCCGATGAACTTGCTAGGAAAGGGACGACATTACAAATTCTCGAAGAATTTGCATATATTGGTGCGCCACTATCCACGTGCAAGCTTTGGCTTAGGCAAGAGGCAATCAGGCAGTCCAACGAAAGATGGACAGAAATCGGCACCTGCAGGGTAGCTAGACAAATCTGGCCAAGGTATGACCTGAAAAGGTCAAAATATCTTCTCGCACTAGAGAGGAAAAGATTGTCTACGTTAGTAAAGGTTCTGACGGGACACTGCTTGATCGGCGAACACGCCAAAAGATTGGGTATTGACTCCAATGACTTCTGCCGAAGCTGTGGAGATGAGGAAGAAGTGGAGAGCATTGAGCACTTGCTTTGCGACTGTCCCGCTTTGAGTAAACGACGACTGGACATACTGGGGTCGGCCTTTTTAGGCAGCCTAACAGATCTTTCTAGTACTGATATTCGTACTATCGATAAATTTATATATCAAACAGGTTGGTTTCGATGAGGGGCATTTCAGCCCGTGGTAACACTAGGGACCTAAACTGGTCTATGTGAGCTTGTAAAAAATACGGCTGCCACCCTAACCTAAACCTAAACCTAAAACAGACGCTCATCATGGAAGGGTAAGTCTGCAGCTCGTAACACCACACCAACTTCTGGATGAAATTCATACAATCCGAGCCCACCTTCCAACCTCTCGCACACTACCAATCACAGAAGACAGCCTGATCGAATTGTATAAGCTAATGGAGGCCAGTGGAAGAGTCACAAGATACAAAATCATATTCGAAATCACATTGCCATTGGTTGGTCAAGAACACTTTGACTTCTTCAAGCAGATTCCGGTTCCCTCATCAAGATATGGACACTTATTCACCATATCTACGGACACCCACTTCCTAGCAATAAACTCACACAGAGAAGAATATATTCCCATCTCAATCGATGATATGAAAACATGTTTCAGAGCCAAGGGTGATAACTTTATATGCAGAAACATGCAATAACAACTCGGCACACTTTTAACAATAAATCCACAACAGCCTGTAAACTGTCCAAAATTTACGATGGGCCAATGTGGATTCAGAACACCCAACTGAATCAATGGATATTTGTAATTACCAACAGCACCGAAGTATCAGTGGTTTGCGGCACGGAAACTACACAAATGACCGTAATGGGTTCTGGTATCCTTCAACTAAAACCAAATTTTGTGCTTAAGGACCGTACGATCACCATACAAGGACACAACAGCACCTCGAGCATTCCGCACGCGTCATACGCCCGATTCAGAACCATTGAGTCTCTCAGCACCTCAACCGACGTAGCAAAAATCGTTAACAATCAAACCAAGCGGTTCAAAACACACGTCGAAGAACTAAAGATTTTACAAAAACAACTGGAGTCTGCAAATATAGCTAACATAACGATAACCACGGAATCAAATAGCATACATCACCATGCAGTAAGCTACTCCGCGTTAGTAATTGCCACAGGACTGGCTATAATCTATTTCATCCGCAAGACACATTCAAGGCAAAAATATAACACAAACAACCAACAAGGTCGACCTGAACCTCAGCCAGCACCCCGACAACCCCTATCCCAATTACAAAACACTTTGGACATCTTTATTAAGTAATTGAACATTACACGGTTCAACATGGGGGAGAATGTTGAGGGCTGAAATTTTGATAATTTCCTATTCACTTTATTTGAATACATTCATACGAATAACAAACATAATATATCCCAGTCGGGAGTCGTTGCTGATCAGTCGTAGTGAACGGACGTGTTTATCACAGAGCGGATAGTAAAAAACCTATTACGCAGCAACTATTACCCAATCGCAAAAAAATCTTGAAAGGTATGGAAAGCCTACATCGTAGTACCTATTACGGGCTAATACAGACAAAAAAATAAATAAATTATCTTGACGGTGATGCCTTCGTGTTCCGATGGAGCGGGGTTCCCCAATCGTCCGACTGTCCGTCCGTTGGTCTTGGCCAAAGCCGACCACACCGAAAGGGGTGACAATTTCCCCCCAGTGCACACAACAGGTGGTACGGTGAGGGGAAAACGTCATGTCCGACCGTCAAAACGGAAGCACAATGAGCACCGGATAGCGCTCAGAGTTTTGACGAAGTTGGAGGCTGTTGAGGTTTCGGCTCTTACCGAAAAACAAAAAGAATCACTTACCTGAAAGAGCCACCAATTCAGCTGTGTTAACGGCTAATAAAATCAAAAGAATCAGATCACCTGATGAACCCCTGCCTTCGAAAAAAGGAAGAGGCCCTAATGTCACCATCAACAGGACACTCACCTAGCCCTTCAATGAAGTGGCGAAGGAGAGTTTAGTGATGGCTGTTATAGACAGAAGTAGTGAGGATGAATCCATACTCAAGGACAAATGGAGCCATGTGCAATCAGCCATTATGGCTCATTACCTCGATGTCCGTAGAGAAATGTCGGGCAAACCACCAATCTGCAACGATGCAGGATGGCATCAGGGGAGAGTAAAGCTCTTATATTTCAGTGATGCCAGATCAGTAAACCTGTATAAGGCTGCTCTGTGTCGAGAGGGTGAGGTGTGACCGGGTGCCCAGTTGGATGTTGTCGAAAAAACAACATTCCTAGTTATCCTAGAGCCATCACTTGGGTTACAGAAGAGCCCTCCCTCCAACCCGGCTGACATATTAGAAATAATAAAAGATTCCAATCCTGGTCTGCCCGCCCATAATTGGAGAATCAGCCAGGTGGGTGAGGCGGATGGTAAAATAGGGCAGGTCAATTTGATCCTTATCGCTGAATCCACCTCCCATATACAACGTGCAAGTGCAACCCTTCGAGACTATAATCTTGAAGGTATACAAGCAGGATATAGCTCCCTCTGCGGAAGGTGAGCCGTCCACCGTGGTTGATACACGGCTTACTTCTGGTGACTCCAACTCTAATAGAAGATCTGTAACGTCCTTCTCTGATGACGAAAGCTCTACTACTGGCACAGAGGGGCTGAGGGGAGTCTCCGGACTCTTTGACGCATCTGGCGGGAACACGCTTCTCGATGATACGGACGAAGAGTTCGATAACACCCTTGTCAGGGTGGATGTTCATCTGTCAATTACCAATGAATTCTTCAGATTAACCTACATCACGCTAAAGCAGCCTCAGCGGCTCTATTGCTGCGCCTGTCCACAGGTGCAGTAGACATCGTCCAAATACAGGAGCCCTACGCAGTGGGAGGATGGGTGTGCGGTATCAGGACACCCAACTTTAAACTGCTTGTGGCCAACTGTGAAGGCACTCCAAGAACCTGCATTTTGGCCAGGAAAGATCTAAGTATCTCCTGGCTAATTTAAGTGGTAAAGACCATGAAGCTGTAGTACCGACTGCTCTATTCAGGGAAGTAGTAGAAGAAGCAACGTCTGACGAGCTCGAGCTGATTATTGGCGCAGACACGAACGCTCATCATACTATCTGGGGTAGTACGGATATAAACAATAGGGGTGATTCGCTTCTTGACTTTATTCTAACTACCAACCTAAGTATTTGTAACATAGGTAATAAACCGACCTTTACAATTAAAGACAGACAAGAAGTACTCGACGTAACGTTTGCTACTGGCCGGCTGCCAGACAAAATTATTTGGTGGAATGTACTGGACAACCACTCATTCTCAGATCACCATTATATTGAGTTCAAACTCGCTGAAAACGCGCCTAAACCTGCCGGCCACAGAAATGTGAGGAAGACACACCTGTATGAGAAGAATTTCAAGAAAGTCCTCAACTCTAAACTTCCGTACGAACCGAATGACAAAGCCTGTCTGGATAATCTGGTCGATCATATCACCATATCATTCAATAGATCCCTTGAAGAAGCCTGTCCAAAAACAAGGTACAAGGGTAAAACTAAACCCCAATGGTGGACTTCTGAGCTAACAGCTATGAAAAAGACCTGCAACAAGCTATTCAATAAGGCTAAATCTACTGGGGTCGCTAATGATTGGGATGCCTATAAAGAGCAACTCAAGGTCTATAAGAAGGAGCTTAGAAAGGCGCAAAGGCGCTCTTGGTATACCTTCTGTGGTGAAGTGGAAAAGGTCTCCGACGCCGCTAGGCTGAGGAAGATATTATCTGCTTCACCCTTTACAGTGGGATATTTACAGGATGAGGCAAATAACTGGACCAAAAACAGCGAGCAGTCGCTCAATGTACTGCTCGACACACATTTCCCGGGGAACTCTGTAACAGAACCCGAGGATCAGCAGGACCAACAAGAGTGCGAGTGGACTGCGAGCGTCGCTAGCTTCTTGACTGAGAAATCCAGAATAAGCTGGGCTATTAACAGCTTTGAGCCCTTCAAGTCACCTGGACCAGATGGCATCACTCCAGCAGAAATGCAGAAAATGTTAAAGTACATTATCCCCTGGCTGGAGAAAATGTATGTAGGCTGTATCAGGCTTTCATACGTCCCGAATCGATTGAGGGATACCAAAGTGGTATTCATACCTAAAGCGGGAAAGATATCACACACTAGGCCAAAAGACTTCAGACCAATTAGCCTATCCTCGTTCCTATTGAAAGGTCTGGAAAGACTTTTAGGTCATTTCATTACGGAAAACCTGGATACAAAACTCCTGTCGGGGAACCAACATGCTTACAATAAGGGCAAGTCTACAGAATCAGCCCTGTACGAACTTGTGAGCACTATCGAATCGTCCCTGCATTTCAAGGAATTCACCATGGTGGCATTTCTCGACATAGAAGGGGCTTTTAACAACATTCACTCAGATGCGGTAATTGCGGCACTATCACATCTAAAAGTTAACACTAGTTTGATTAGACTAATTCAAAGTCTGCCCACCAGAAGACGCATAACAGCATGTCTAGGGTCCACAACTCTAATCAATCACAGTGAGCAAACAGTGGCAAATTCGTAAACGTCCTCAGAGACATCCTACAGGTGGCTCTGAACAAGTTGGCTAGATGGGCCAGAAGCAGCGGTTTGGGCGTTAGCCCCAACAAGACAGAATTGGTTCTCTTTACTAGGATGAATAATGTCCCACATGTGGACCCTCCACCTCGGATAAATGGAACAGATCTAGTCTTTTCTGAAAGTGCAAAATTTTTAGGAATAATTCTAGATAGGAAAATGTTATTTAGACTTAACGTATTGGAACGTGTAAGGAAGGCCAACGTCGCCTTATATTCCTGCAAAAAGGCTGTAGGGTCGCGGTGGGGACTCTCCTAAAATCGTCCACTGGATATATATAGCAGTAGTTCGCCCAATACTGTTATACGGTATTGTGGTATGGTGGACGGCAACTGACAAACTAACCATTACCAACCTACTAACAAAGGTTCAGAGAACTGCCTGCCTGAGCATAAGCGGAGCCTTAAGGACTACAGCGACCGAGTCTCTACAACCCCTACTCCATATACTGCCGATTAATATTGTGGCGAGAGAAGTTGCAACCAAAGCGGCAATAAGAATCAACTGCCTATCAATGTGGAGGTACAAGAACTATGGTCACATGAGGATATCAAAGTGTAGTGCTATGGTAACCGACCGAGTGGACTATATACCAACTGTGTACACCTTCGAGAGAAATTACATCACTATGATTCCCGCCAGAGATGAATGGGTCGGCAGAATTCCAGGTAATAGAAACCATCTCCACTTTTACACGGATGGTTCGAAGCTTGATGAAAAGGTTGGCTTCGGAGTACACTGTGAAGAACTTAGTCTGGATATAGCTCACAGACTACCAGATACCTGCAGTGTCTATCAAGCCGAAATAATGGCAATATGGGAAGTCGCCAAGTGGCTGAGTCGCAACATAGTAACCAACACTGGCGTTGTCATTTACTCGGACAGCCAGGCTGCCATCAATTCTCTGGAGGCAACATCCCTAAATTCACAAACAGTCCTCGACTGCCGCAGATCTCTTAACGAGATGGCTGAGCAGTTTAATATACACCTCATATGGGTGCCTGGGCATAGGCATATCCCGGGGAACTGCAAAGCCGATGAACTTGCTAGGAAAGGGACGACATTACAAATTCTCGAAGAATTTGCATATATTGGTGCGCCACTATCCACGTGCAAGCTTTGGCTTAGGGAAGAGGCAATCAGGCAGTTCAACGAAAAATGGACAGAAATCGGCACCTGCAGGGTAGCTAGACAAATCTGGCCAAGGTATGACCTGAGAAGGTCAATATATCTCCTCGCACTAGAGAGGAAACGATTGTCTACGTTAGTACAGGTTCTGACGGGACACTGCTTGATCGGCGAACACGCCAAAAGATTGGGTATTGACTCCAATGACTTCTGCCGATGCTGTGGAGATGAGGAAGAAGTGGAGAGCATTGAGCACTTGCTTTGCGACTGTCCCGCTTTGAGTAAACGACGACTGGACATACTGGGGTCGGCCTTTTTTAGGCAGCCTAACAGATCTTTCCAGTACTGATATTCGTACTATCGATAAATTTATATATCAAACAGGTTGGTTTCGATGAGGGGCATTTCAGCCCGTGGTAACACTAGGGACCTAAACTGGTCTATGTGAGCTTGTAAAAAAATACGGCTGCCACCCTAACCTAAACCTAACATACAGGATGAGGCAAATAGCTGGACCAAAAACAGCGAGCAGTCAATGTACTGCTCGACATGCATTTCCCGGGGAACTCTCTAACAGAACCAGAGGATCAGCGGGACCAACAAGAGGGCGAGTGGACTTCAAGCGTACCTAGGTTGTTGACTGAGAGATCCAGAATAAGCTGGATTATTAATAGCTTTGAGCCCTTCAAGTCACCTGGACCAGACGGCATCACTCCAGCAGAAATGCAGAAATTATTAAAGTACATTATCCCCTGGCTGGAGAACATTTATGTAGGCTGTATCAGGCTTTCATACATCCCGAATCGATGGAGGGATACCAAAGTGGTATTCATATCTAAAGCGGGGAAGATATCACACACTAGGCCAAAAGACTTCAGACCAATTAGCCTATCCTTCGTCTTATTTTTTTTTTTAACGAACGTTCCCAACGCAACCACTCTTACCCGCCCCTTCCGACCGAGGGGGCCACATCCACATGACGTAGGGATTGCGTACACACCATGATCCGGACCATGGCGGGTTAATTGTAGAGGGTGGAAATACCAGCTACAGAAAAATTTCATCAGCCGGCACATGCAAACAATAAAAGTAGTCTACTTACACATTTAAAAAAGATATTATTCTAGATCTAACTACATCAATTTCTACATCAATGTCAATAACTTCATATAAAGTGTTAAAATCCATGCACATTCTACGAATGGGCTCTGCCGAAGCATAATTGGTACGTTGAAAATCAATATGTAATAATTGGTAATATCTGGAAGGTCTACAAGGTACATCGAATCCAATCCTAGACAAAATAAAATTAGAAGGAACATCACCATTTATAACTTTCAGCACCATGGTTGTGTTCAGCATAATACGTCTACTCTTGAGAGTAGGCAGTCTTATCAAACTCAACCAGCTAGTATAGGGTGGAAGACTAAAATCACTATTCCAATGAAGATGTCTTAAAGCGAATAATAAAAATTGTTTTTGAACCGATTCAATCTTATCAACGTAAGTCCCGTACTGGGGGTCCCACACTACGGACCCATATTCTAGAATAGGTCTAACTAGTGACGTATATAACTGCCTAGTTACATATGGATCTACGAATTCTTTCGCCCATCGCTTTATGAAACCAAGCACGCCATAAGCTTTATTCACCATTGTAATTATGTGATTATTGAAATTGAGTTTAGGATCCATCAATATACCAAGATCCACAAAGGATTCAACAGTATCTAAATTGGAACCATGAAGACTAAAACTGGATGGAATCGCCCTCGACCTAGAGAAACACATATGTTTACATTTCTTAAGATTGAGGTTCATGCAATTTATATCACACTATTTTCCAAAATTAATCAAATCATTTTGAAGGAGCATTGAATCTTCAGATGTTTTATAAGAATAAAATATCTTAACAAACTGCATACATCAGTAAATTTGAACTAGAAATTGAATCTGGTAAATCGTTGATGAATAGCAGAAATAGAATGGGGCCAATATGGCTACCTTGGGGAACTATTGAAAGGTCTGGAATTACCGACCAATTACACTATGCAACAAAATTGTTGTCCAAGGGATGTGGATAACAGTTTCTGGTGCAATTAAGTGTCACAAACACAAAAAAAATATTAAAAAAAAATTTTATGGTAAATTTTTTTTTTTAAATTCCAGCTTTCATGGAAAGTACATTCAGTATGTGGACCATAATTTTTCAATTATAAGTCTGATTGAGCCGTGTTATGCCTCAAATTAAAGGGAATTATGAGGGCTATGAGGTTTAGTAACAGTCGTCAAAAATATGAGAAAAAAATGTTTTTTTTTTAAAAAACACTTTTTCCTGGTACAAAAAAAATCATAAAAAATAGAAAAAAATCGAAAAAATTATTTTATCACATTTTTAAAAAGCCAGCATGCTAACGAAGGAAACACAATCTATGTATAGATGTAAAAGTTATGAGCCATTTTGTATATGTTAGGGAAATTCAAAAAAATCTTGTTTCATATTTTTTCGTTTTTAACTGATGTTTTTTATATTGAATTCGCCATATGTGAGAAAGACATATAAGAGACATTGCACTTGCACTTGCATTTTATTTTATGAGGATTGATGTTAGACATTATATAATTATAGAGAGGACGAGGTTTTATGGCCGTTCGTAACCCTCCATAAAACACGATATGCAATGTGAGAGCTATATTGGATGAGATCCGCTCAGATAGAGGGTCATTCAACAATATTTGTGGGTTTTTTTATTTATGAGGTTTCCATTCAGTTACGCCTTTTAGGGGCATGGACATCCCAGTCGTATATACAGGTACATAGTAAAATTATATGTACGCAATACAAAGTAGTACGCGGCAGTCTTGAAAATATTGGGTGTCTACTTTCGAAGCAAACTATATGTCAGCTACAGGTACTGCAACTTATGAATTCCTTCCGGGTAATGAATTCCTTAAACCCGGAATTTATGAATGAAATTTCTTATTAATAAATTAGTGTAATTCAGCGCCTTAAAGAGATAAGTCGATTTTCTGAAAAATATTACAAAGTTATATTTCGAGTATGAGTAAAAGGCAAAGAACTTTTCAATGAGTAAATGATCCCGACAATTTCTGCTACATCTGCGGAAAATATGTAATTAAAAAAATCGACGTGCGATTAGTAAAATTATAGAAGAAATATATGTGTAACATTTTGGTATACGAGTAAAAAATTTGAACGAACCGTTGACACCTAGTATTTTGTGCAATTCGTGCCATGTAAATCTTACTCGACGGACTGTGGAAGAATGCGGTAAGTACTTTACAATTAACGTATTACAATGTTTTGTGGAATAAAACGTTTTAATTTTGGACTTCACGTGCAATTTGGAATGCCAATGATTTGGAGACAACCATTCATTCACGATACGGACTGCTATTTTTGTCTAAGTTAATAGATTGGAGTAGGAAGTGTCCAAGTATAGCTAACAGCCTAATAACGGAAACATCATCAAGTTCAACTGAGTACTCAACTCTGACCGATTCAAGTTTGAGTCAGAAGTCATTGATCTAGTGAGAGATTTGGAACTGACCAAAGATAAGGCAGAACTACTTGAATCTGGGATGAAACAGTACAATATTTTGGCCCCAGATGTTAACATATCATATTATAGAGTCCGTGATATACCTTACAAACAATTTTATACAACTGTGGATAACAGATGCTTTTGCAAGAATTGTTCGAGGAACCTAATCAAACATACAATTCAAAGGAATGGCGGTTACTTTTTTACAGCAGTAAAGAAAGTTTGAAAGCAGTACTTTTACAAAACGGAAATCAGGAACCGTCGATTCGGAATCATACGAAACAATGGCTAAATAGATAAAATACATAAAATATGAACATGACTGGAAAATTTGTTGCGATTTAAAAGCAATTGGTATGTTACGCCCCTGGGATAGCCGATATTTTGCCACCACTACATATTAAGCTGGGGCGGTTAGAAATATATATTTTTTTTATATTTATGTATATAACACATATGTATGTATTCTTCCAACATATTATTCGCTTTATGTATTCCAACAGGTGTAAATATGTCCCTCAAAATTCATTTCTTGCATTCTCATTTAAACTTTTTCCCCGAGAATCTTGGCGACGTAAGTGACGAACATGGCGAAAGGTTTCACCAAGAATTGAAGTCCATCGAGCGGCGTTACCAACGGCACTGGGATGAAAGAATGATGGGAGATTATATTTGGTTCCTCTCCCTCTTCTCTTAATCATCTTCTCAGTACGAACACAATGGACCAAATGATCTCCGAGTGAAGTGGTGCACGCCATCAAAGGTTGTGTACCGCGCGTCTTTAACCTAACTTAACCTTACCTAGATTTTTGACCGAATAACCACCGCTAAATGATCGGAGTAGCATCCGTGAAATAGCTGTATGGGGAGCAAGCAGTGAAGTAATTATATTTGCTTCTCCGTTTAAAAAAAAACTTTGCATTACATAATAGAGGCAAAGATGGTCGAAATAAAAACAAACGAAAATACAATAACAAAACTCCCATAAAGAATGCAATAACAAAAACAAACGTATACCATAACAAATATAATTTTGTCAAAAAATGTATTAATTGAAAGTAGAGGTAGGGAAAGCCAGGGCACATCATCCATTTCTTTAGCCAAAAGTAACATTTTTGATGTGGTCCAAAGATATTTCTGATAACACCATATAATAGTAAACACTACCAAAATACAGGAGAAATATATATTTTTTTGTGGTCACTTCTTTGACATTTGAAAGCAAGCCTTCAAAATTCAAATTGTGAGTAAATATATTTTTAATTTCGTTGGTTTGTTTGTTTGTACCGTATAGGCGTCTAAACGGCTAGACCGATCTTCATGAAATTTTCACAGAATGTACATTTGTGGGGTGGTGAAAATAGGTACCCGCCCATATGGGTCAAATGTTGACATTGAGTAAATTTTTTAATTAGAGTCCTGCTTGTGTGTATGCATGTAGTGGCAAATTATGTTAATTATCCAAAAATGCGCGGAATCGGACCAATGGGCGTGGCCCCGCCCATATAAGCCATATTTTGAAATTGTAATATTTTTACCACAATTTATTAGCGAGAGTTCTGTAGTTTAGTGTATATGGATCTGGTGGCAGTCAACGTGATTGGTCCAAAAATGCGCGGGATCAGATAAATATTCGTGGCACCTACGTGATTGGTCCAAAAATTGGCGGGATCGGACCAATGGGAGTGGCCCAGCCCATACAAGGCAAAAAATTTGAAATTGAGATATCTTGCACAATTTGTTAGCGAGAGTGCCTGTATTTTGTGCATATGCATGTGGTGGTAGTCTACATGACCTTTTCAAAAATGGGCGGAATCGGACCATTGAGCGTGGCCCCGCCCATATAAGCCAAATTTTGAAATTGACATATCTTGCGTGAGTGATGTAATTTTGTGCATATGTATGTATAAGCCAGGGATCGGAAATCTCAATCTGGGGCAACGAAGTGGACCGCTTCCACCTAGTACAAAATAAAGCTTTGTAATAAAGTAAAAACCAAAGTGGAATATATTTTATTTTTTCTAATTTAAGTACACAAGGACAGCAAATAAAATATGGTCAAAATACTAACCCAGCAAAAAATAAAAGTACTTCCAAAAGAATAACATTATAAGTACTTCCAAATCATAAGTATGAACATTTTTTCAGCATTTAATGAAGTTCTTCTTAACCTAACCTAAATAACTTACCAAAATGTAATTTTGGAGTATAAATTATTAACCCTATAATCAAAGCGATTGGATGTAAAATAAAGCTTCTGAAGTGATAAAAACTCGGCAATGTATGTCATAGTATTAAGACACTCCACTCCACTGGAAAATTTCAAAATGATTGAATGTGAAATATGGCTTCTATAGTGCTAAAGGGCCAAAACGGAAGAAATATATATATAAACCGATTTTCTTTAAATTTAGTATTGTCAGCTTGTACATCACGAACTTCTTTTTGCCAACTTTTATACCGATCGGTTTATATATAGTGCATAGATGCCAATCGGAGGTTGACATGTATATATTGCAGCTATATCTAAATATGAACCGATTTTATAAAGATATGTGCAAAGTTTCTTTGAGATCCGACCTGTACTTTGATTACAAGAATACATGCACAGACGAACACAGCTAAATAATTGCTCTTTTTTGCTGAGAAGGGCACCTTCCAATAAAATCAGAATTAAAAGAAAAATTTTAAAATTTTTTTCGTGTTTAGAGCAACATACTGCTCCAGAAAATTTTATGCGCAGCCTAGCGACAATAATTTTGTAAACCAGTGAAATCAGTCAATCGATTCGCGCAACTTATAGAAGACTGGAAGATACAAAATATCGAATGCGGCACTTTGAACTTTTATGCGGATGGATCAGAAATTATTAATGAAGAGCGGGCTTTCGTGATTGTTACAAATTAATGGACGACTGTACCATATTTCAGGACATCTTCGCTATTTTACAAGCTGCAGAAATTATATCAAACAGTAATATCTGTTTTTCATTGATAGCCAAGTAGCAGGCGTTGATTGCGCCGGATATAAGGTTAAAGTCGGCCGTAGAGAGTTGAGGATTCTCACAGAACGGAATAAAATTACTCTGAGCTGGTTTCCAGACCACAATAGTATTCCGGGAAACGAAGAAGCAAATTTAATACCTACCTAAGAATGAAACACGCCTTAAAGGTGGCACTGTTTCGGAAGCTTTAGAACATTTGTCTCGTAATTTTTCTAGAATCAACGAAATTATAACAAGACATAACATCTTAGGGATACGTACTGCTGATGATGGGTTATGTGGATGGTGTGGCGATGCTGACTATTCGCAAGAAAGCTCTGTGGTTTACATGCATAACCAGATAAGTTGATTTAAGCAATTTTTGAGTTTTTTGGATAAATGTTTTAATTGTCTACGATCGATCGATTGATATCTACTATTTACGAAAATAAGCGTTTTTGAGCATTTTATAAAGCTTTCAAATTTGCCACTCCCAAATTCACTAGAACCCAAAACATCTATACGCCTAAATGAACATTTCATTTTTTTTTTACTTATGAACGGTAATTCGGGGAAATAATAGAGTTATCACTTCCTCTGTCAGTGTTCAGCCTTAAACGAAAGAAGAAACGAGATACTCGGCGAGAGAATTGCTCCGAAAGATGATCCCTTTTAACACAATGTGGTTTAACAAGTGCTTGTCACATATACCTATTAAATATGTCACATATATCTAATAAATATTGCTCGTCACATATACCTATTAAATATGTCACATATATCTAATAATATTGCTTGTCACATAGATCTAATAAATTATTTGACAAGCACTTGTTAAACCACATTGTGTCAAAAGGGATCGTCTTTCGGAGCAATTCTCTCGCCGAGTATCTCAGTTCTGACGGCTTTATTTTTCTACAGACATTTGCAGAACTAGGGAATAATCTTTACATTTATCATCGAGTCCTTTGAACCATTCAAGAATACGTTTTTCAAAGGATACTGATGTTTCCACTTATTTCACCGTCGCTGCTATATACATACATGTGAATGAAGGGAAACACAAATTCAAAATTCTAACAGATAGTATTTCGTTTCTAAAAAAATGTTGCCCGCCGACGTGAAGTACTTGAAAATATTATCACCTTTTAAGGCGAAATAATGGTAGTCCTCGAATTTAACTAACTCAAATTTCCAAAATGTTTTAGAAAAGTGTAGTTTTCGGGAAAAGGGAACAGAAAACGCTGCACTTTTTCCAGTAAAAAATCACCATTAAAAATCTCAATATATTTGCAATTATCAAAATCGTACGACTCAAGGACAATGTAAAGAATACGTAGGTGAAGTGTCGAAACTTACGGTTTCTGCTCCAGTAATTTATCAAACGAATCTTTCCATGCATCGTCGGGCAATGTATTATCATCAAGAGAATTATGGTCACCCATTTTAACAAATAAATTGGTAACGAAATAAACTGATAAATAAACAATATTTAAAAATGTGTATGGCGGAAAATCAAGCTGAACCTATTTTCGTTCCAATGATGCCATTTTTGACAGTAAATTTGACATATCAATCAGATGGTAAAGGCTAGATTAGTACCACGTAATCATCTTTCAACATTAGCGGAACCGTAAATGCAAGCTTTGTAAGGGGCTTTTTACATCATGAAATTTCGTCGTGCGATCTGTCAAAAATACATCCCTGGGCGACTAGTCTTTTAGGTGTAAGGATATCTCTTAAATACGAGTGAATGCGTCAAACTCGAATTTCAAATATATTTAAATGTACTACAGCTACTCCGCAAATACGATTTTCGATTTCAAATGTATTTAGATGTGCTACAGCAACACCCCAAATACGTATTTGGGCAGCTGTAGTACATATAAGCTTTGTTCCCCTACCTACTTCAATTACTAGTTTTACGAATTTTACCAATTTTAATCCAAAAATCGTTCCTACTTCTTTTACTATTTTGTACTGGACAAATTTTTCCGGGTAAAAGTAGTGGCTTTCAAAATATATACCAGAAACTTCAAATAGAAGACATTTTTCTGTGCTTGCCATTTTCACAAGACTTCCGTTCCCGTACTTCTTTAAAATATGTTTACTCAGAGAGAATTTTGAATTATTTCTATTAAAAAAGTAAGGAAACAAATCTATAAATACCTTTCAAATACGAGTTTGACAGACGGCGGACGTATTCACTGGTATTCAAGAGGTACCCTAAACGAGGATCGCGCGATTTTGTGAGAGGATCGCACGACCCCGAGGGAGAGTCGCACGACAAAATTGGGAGTGTCTCTTAAATACCGGTGAATGCGTCAGCGTCTGTCAAAAAACGCACTACGGATAATTTTTAACGTGCGCTGTACCCAAATACGCAGTAAACAAAAAAACAGCTAACTTTTCATCCCCATTTCAGAAAAAATTTAGTTTTTCTACATTTGGAGTGGATTTTCAGAGCAATATCGATATTATGGATGATTTATATTTTTCTAAAATATTCTGGACAGACCACAAATAAGAGGGAATAGAAATTTACTCTAAAACCAGGAGGCATTTGTATTTTAAACATTTTGCAGAAAGAGCAATTAATTTTTCTTCGCCTTCTCAACTTTCTAGCAAAGTTTTCGTACGGAGAGATTGTAGAAAGCGGACTGAACTGAAGCAATCTGATAATTTGCATTGGAGCAGTAGTATTGTGTATACACCCCAATTACACAACGTTTTTTAACAAAAAAAATTCCATAGCATTTAGATGAGTTTGTTATGCAGGATGCTGTTTTTCATTAGAGAAGAACGGAAATATTAGTAATCGTGAAGTATCTAAAGATGTTGCTTTTGTCCACCGAAGTCAAATAATATTTCTTAAACTCTTTATTGGTTGAACAAAATGTAGAGACCTGTAATTCTCCACCTGACTTCGTAAACGTCAACCAAATGTATCGAAGCTGTCGGTTGCCTGGTGGCACTTGCCATGTTGGGAATAAATCGTGTTTAATTTCACATGACTGTGTCGCTATTAAATCAAATTCTATATTATAATCATGTTTGAATTGTTTATTAGACATTTTTCAGTTGATATTTCGAAATGTCATCGTTGAACATGGAATTCAAATGCGTTGCAGCATCGTAAAACTATTGAAATAAAAACTGTTCGGTACAAGCTCGTATCACATGCTTCATTGTAGGAAGGAAAAACACCCGGACAACCGATTTTCTTGGGTTCGATCCGACCGGAATCAAAATGTGTTTAGTTTTCTTCTTGAAAATGAATTCTTCGCGTCCAACCAGCGTGAATAGGTACCCCACGTTTCTTTTAAATGAATAAACCTTAAGACAAAAATGCAGGTACAAATTTTAAAGTTTTGGAGTTTTGGCATTTACTTGGTGTTGACAACTCCAGAGAAATTGCTTGCCAAATGCCTTCCTTGATTTTTGAACATTTGCATAGCGGTGGGCTGTGTCCCAGCTATTTCAATCAATTCTTCGCTTTTAACATGAAAGACACATTTTAATATAAATTATCGTCCCAGTAGGCGAGTTGGTAGCGTACTCGCCTATGAGTTTGGGGGTTGTGGGTTCTATTCCCACCAGAGGCTCTGGTCTGTCGCTGCAAAATTAAGCCATATGGTCCAGGGTTGCCACAACGGGGGTTTTGACCCCAATACTGGGGTTTAGTCAACGCAAATTGGGATAAAAAAAATAATTTTTGGGGGGGGGGGGGGGGGTGGGGTTTTTGTAGAATTTGTTGGGGTTTCTTGGGGTTAAATTAATGCAATATAAAGATTTTATAATCTTGTATGATATTTATCCAAATATGAGCTCGAGATCTATCTATTATGGTTTTTTATGTATTTGTTTTTTTTTATATTCATTCAGGATCAGAAAATATGACTGCGAAAAACCTTAAAATTATCCGTAGAAAATTAGTATGGACTCCCTCCGTTGTTGTCTGTTGTCACGCATGACAGACAACACGAAACACTTTCATTTTTTATACCATTTTTTAACGAGTATTTTCTAAAATGATTTTACCAAATCTGAACTTCTTATTTAAAAACAGTACGAGACTTTGCACCATTATGTATAAATTGCCATCAAATGAAAATCTGAAATATTATTTATAGGGATGTTTCTATATTCTGACCTGCTGTCACCACAAAAGCATACGTGAAGTGGTTAAGAAGATATGACAATTTTAACAAATGGTATTTTTAGAAAAAATCCTGAGATCTGTGACATAGAAACTATATCAAATTTTGAAAAACTAAAAACGCCAAAAAAAAAGTCGCTAGTAGAGGAATGTTTAAAGTTTATTAAAATCAATAGAGTAATTTTTAAAATGTTTGTTTTCGATTTCATTTCGGGTCTGCAGTTTCTTATATGTTTGATTTGTTTTCAATAAAAATAGTTATATGTGGGGTTAAGTTGGGGATTTTCTTGTGATTATTTGGGACAAGAGCAATTTTTTCTGGCATCCCTGATATGGTCTTTGTAACCCGGCCTTTCCCTGGACCTTAAAATTAGAATATACATTTACTTTGTATTGTAATTCATATAAATAAATAAATCAATAATAATATAAATTATAATAGTAAAATATTAAATTCTTACCGGTTTGTATTTAGTATTTCCAGTTGTAAACGCTCTGTCAAGTTCGGATTTTTTGAAATTATCCGCCGTATCCGTGTGCGTATTTGGGTAGCTGTAGTACATTTCCATACATTTGAAAACGAGTTTGACAGGCGCAGGACGCATTCACTGGTATTTAGGAGATACCCTGACATCCAATTACAAGCAGGGATGGAAAATTAATTTTTCCATTTTTTTAAGTACTAAACTGATACTTTTTAGGATCAAGTGGTACTAATTGAATTAATTTTTAAAAGTATGAAATTGCTTCTTTTTTCGTGAAAATTTTTAAGATATGTTGGATGATTTTGCGTTTTTATACAATTTCAATAATTATAATTAGACATTCCGCTTATAGCATTTCTGAATATAATTTTAGAGAATTGTTATCGCTATTCCAAAAGAATACTTCAAATTCGTAAATGTGTTCTGCAAAATATTAATTAAAAGCGTACAGATCATATTCTCTTCATATAAATAAAAATGGAAAATAAACACATTTTTATAAAATGCTGTGCCTCGTACCTAGTTACCTTCGACATCAATTGTATTGGAATTAATTAATTTAATTGTGATAGAAAACGTAAACCGAGAGTGTGTGAATTAGGAAAACAAAATGTCATTTGATTTTTGTCTATATAAATAATTACTAAACAATAGATATTTTAAATTAAATAGTACAGGATACGTTGGTACTTATGAAAGTGAAAAGGTACTGAAAAAAGGAATAAAGTATAACTTTTTCCATCCCTGCTTGTTATACGACTTTGTTGCGAAACAATTCAATTCTATTCTAACATTTTTCATTATTACGAGATAACTTACATACATTAGGTATTGTTCAAAGGTGACACCGCACTTTTGAACATCAGTGTGAGATGTCCACTGCTGCGCGGCATTATATGTGTAGGTGTATAAATGCGAATGCATTTATATGCCCATACATGCGTAACCTATGCACTCATCACTCTAAAGCACTCATTACATGTACTCATTACTCTAATTTCCCTTTTGCTTATTTGTTTGTTTACTTGTCGCTTGCCATCTGTAGCTTAACGAAAGTCGTTAAGTGAGCTTAGAAGAGATAGATGGCAAGCACAAGTAATCAGTCTTTTACCGATCCTTAAACAACACTCGTGCGCCTCTCCCCCGTGATAAGTGATAATAAGTGAATTATAAAGTGCTAGTGGTTGTGGTATATGTAAACAGTTTTATAAGTAAAGTAATAGTGACCCTCAAAATAAAAGAAGTCCCTTTGTCTTACAAACATTTACAACTAACCATAAATCTAAAACCAACAGAAAATTATTGAATACAAAACAATTTGAATTGCTCTTAGTTTCAACTAAAACAACACTACACTTTTAATTGAATTGTTCTCACTTTACTAACTTACCATTTTCAATAAAAACTGTGAATTTTAAAAATTGAAAAACTAAGATTTCTTTTTTTTCGAAAGGCAACAAAACGCAAGAGCGTTAAACATTTGGTCCTATGCCAACCGGATAAAAAAGTGCGTTTTTTTAAATAATTAAAAAACAAAAATATCAACGTGTGTAGTGCAATTAAAACAAAAAAAGTGTTTTAAAAAATATTTAAAATTCAAACACCGTGAGCATTGTGCAAGATCGGTTAAAATAAAAAATCGGTTCGGCGCGATTAAACAAAACAAACAAAGTGACCCAAAAACAAAAAGTGACCCAACACACCAGTGACCCAACACAAGCCAGCAACACAAGACCCCTTGGAAACACAACCCAACAACATCACCCTTGAATCCCTAGAAGGAAGGAAGGAAGAACCAGCGACCAACGCCAACAACAGGTACCTCAAACACATAAAAGGATCAAAGTGAGTACCCAAAATTTGTGCAAGTAGCGTTGTTACATAGGGTGCCAAAACCATTTTTTTTCGAACTCCGCCATATTGATATATGAAGGAGATTTTGGCGGGTCTGGCCCTATGTACGACGCTGGCTTGGTCTTTGCCTTTTACATATATACAAAAATAACTGAATACTTAACTGCAGTTAGCTTGCACTTATATACATATACTTATATACTTTGATATACATACATACATAAGTGCAGTTAGCTTGCAGTTACATACCTACACATTGCTGCACATATATACCCTTTACATATATACTAACCTCTTGCATAACCTACATGCATTCTAACCTATGAAAGTTTTTTGACGATTTTTTCGGTAACAACGCGCGACTTTACTGTTTTCTAGTTTTCGCAACTTTAGGAAAATAACAACTCACCCTTTTTGAAAACCCTTCGATAATTTGCTCAAATAATTTATTACGCATTCTGATGAATTTTTCTGAAAGCCAGCGGCTAGTCGAGTCGATTTATTCGGTCAAGTTATTTTTAAGATAAGATTATTAAGATACGATTATTAAGATAAGTTTATTAAGATTTGTTTCGGACGCGCGGACGGACACCCATTGACTTAATCCGAAAACCTCAGCAAGAATTCCCGATAATTTTGTGCTGAATAACGCGTGGACGGACAACTTTCTTGCGAAACAAAAGAGCGAAAATTTCTTGAATCTTTTCGGCTGCTTAAATCGCGGTTATATTTATTAAGCTTACTTTTATTCTTATTACTATTAGTATTAGCTGCTTGAAAGAAAAGAAAAAAAAAGGAAAATTTATTGGCTCGACTCATCCGCTGACTGGCTTGTGAACCCTACAAATTACTTCGTGATTTTTGGGTACCTTAAACATCAATTTTGCAACTTAGAAAAAAAAATATATTTTTTTTTTGTCTTTTTTGAGGGAGAAATCGACCGTATGATATTAGCTTTGGAGACGCTAAAATCAATCCCAATCAATAAATTAAAAGAAAAAAATAATTTATTTTTTTTTGCTTTAGAAAATACGTGTTCCGACTTTTTGTACGACCCTCGTATTGCATTAGATTCAATAGAAAAATCCTTTTGAAAAATGTCAAAAAATTTAAGATTTTTTACATTCTTTAGCTGTTAATATGTGTGGTTTGTGCTATAAATCAACATTATTGTAGTTTCCAACCGATTTGAAGCGAAAATCTTGATATATTTTATAAAAAAGTTCCTGTGCCGACACTTTCAACTCGACCCCTCGTACCCATTAAAACAACAACAACAGCAGTCTATGTACATCGATGCATACCAGAAATAGGTAGCGGATTTTTTTTCGTTGGTTTCTCGTTGTCTTTTCATTCGTTTTCACTTCTTGCCTTGATTAGGGAACCCAAAGGTTAATGTACCACTGGAGTTTTTTTGTGAAATAGAAAAAAAGGGAGAAGTAGGAAAACATAATTTCAGCCGTAAAGAAAGGAATGAGAGAACATATGGTTTGATGGGATCGGACGGACATTTCGGCAAAAGCTAAACAGAACTAACACAATAATTTACATTTATTGAAATTTATTTTTATTTTTGGAAATTACACTTTACAACGAAAAATAAATTTGCACAAAATTTATTAAGTGCTAATTTTTGGAAATTACACTTTGCTACGAAAAATAAATTTGCTCAGAAATTTATTAAGTGCTAATTTTTGGGAAATTACACTTTACTACGAAAAATAAATTTGCTCAGAAATTTATTAAGTGTTATTTTTTGGAAATTACACTTTACTACGAAAAATAAATTTGCTCGAAAAATTTATTAAGTGATAGTTTCTTGGAAGAAACACCTTTCTACAAAATTTGGGTTTTTTTTTGAAAAAACAATTTCTTACAAGGTTTTTTTTTGTTTGTTATAATTTTGCAAAAAACACTTTCCTACAAAATTTGTTTTTTAATTCGATCGAATTTTTTCTGATAGAAGAATCACTTTCCTACGGGTTTTTTGTTCTGTTAAAGAAGAGTTGATTGGTAATTTTTTGAGAGTACACTAGTCGACAAAGAATTACTTTCGTCCACATTTTTATTTATATAATTTTTTTTCTCCAAAAGACCCAAGTCTATAAAAATTATTATCGCTAAAATTTCTTACTTTTCGCACAAACGACACAAGTTCAAAATAAACTGCCATTATTTATATATATTCGTGAAAAAAAGATCGGACTGTAAAAGATTGGCCCCATTCAACAAATATTTAGCGTTTTTCTGAAATTATTTTGCAGATATTGGCAAAGTAAATTTTTACAGAAATTGTTAAAAGAAAATCTCAATTTTAAAAGTTTCTTGAAATTTTAGCCAGTTTAAAATTTGACAAAGAAGATATTTAAGAAGGAGGAAATATGGATAAAGTTTTACGTGATAAATTTGTAAATTGCGTAAATGACCTGATAGATTTTGAGAGTGGTTACTCTGCTACTAGCACCGATGATAATATTCACTCATTAGAAGTGACACGTGTAGAATTGAACTCTGTTTGGGATCAGGTGAAAAGGGCCTATGTGGATTGTAGAGACCGTGTTCCCGAAAAAGATGAGGCCCCAATCGATAAATCAAAGTTGAGGACCCATTATAAAGAGGCATTAGAGACATACAAACGATGTTTAAGCGCAGTAAATGGAGAAATTTTAGCATTAACCGACGAAAGGCAGCAGGAAAAGTTCGAACGAGAATCGGAGACCCGAAAAAAGGAAACAGTTGAGCCAAACAACCATCTATCGTTACGTTTACCACCATGCGACACCGACACACTTCATGGAGGATACAGCGCTTGGCCTACTTTTCGGGATTTGTTTTCGGCCTTGTACAGAAATAATTCTAGACTTAGTAAAGTAGAAAAACTTTTCCATCTAAAACAAAAAACCGCGGGGGAGGCACGGGAAATTATTAGTAACGTACCACTAACAAATGAAGGTTTTGATCTAGCATGGAAAAACTTAGAAAACAGATACGAGAATAAACGAATGCAAGTTAATGAACAGCTAAAGACTCTACTTAGTTTACCACAAGTTTCGGCAGATTCAGGATCCTCGATCCAAAAACTTCAACGCACTATTGATGGTTGCGTTCAGACACTAGAAACACTCAAGGTAGATGTAAAGGGGTAGGACCCAATTTTAGTTTACCTTACTTCTACGAAACTGCCGAGAAATTTCTTAGAAGAATTTGAAAACGGTTTGGAAGACTGTTCCATACTAACGTCATGGAAAGATTTGAATGAATTTTTGACACACAAGTTCAAAACTTTAGAATCTGTAGGAAATATTAAGCCCCATTTCTCCAAAAATAATCAGCCTAGATCCGATTATAGTAGGAAGGAAAATAGGGTTAAGTCATTTCAAACTAATGTTGCGCAACAGACTCAAAGTTCGCAAAGAAGATTCAACAATAGCAACAGAATTAGCACATCTACGCAACCTAGTAGTCGTACAAATGGACCGAGTTGCCAAATTTGCAAGGCAAACCATTTGTTACGAAATTGTCCACAATTCCTTGAGAAAAACGTGAATGATCGCATTCACTTAGTAAAACTTCCACAATCTTTGTTACAACTGCATCACTTCGGATCATGGTGTAAGAGATTGTAAGAGTCGTTTCACGTGTAGGGAATGTAATCAAAGACATCACACTTTATTACATAAGGGTAACGAGGCCCGACCTACAAATTCACAACCGGTTAGAGATGACGTACGACCTAGTACCAGTGCGGCAGCTCTAACCACCCTAGTACAATCCACTCCTAGTTTACAGTCCACACCTAGTTTTCAAACTCCTAGTATAACGACTCTAACTCTCAAGGAAAATTCACAACTTAGCCAGCAGCAATCGAAGGAAACACTACTCTTCACAGCGATTGTTCAAATTGAATCTAGAGGGCAGCGATATGACGCACGAGCGATTATCGACCCTGGATCTCAATCGACATTTATTTCAGAGAAGATTACAAACCAATTGAAGCTTCCAACTAGGAAGAATCTTGTTCATGTTACCGGTTTAAGTGAAACCGTTTCAGAAACTTCAACAAAAGCTTGTCTTTTTAACCTTTGTTCTCGTACAAACCCTAGTTTTGAATTAGAAGTTTGGGCACCCGTTTTGAAGTCCCTTCCTTCTAATTTGCCGTCGCGCACCCTAGATAAAAATCAACACAGAGAAACAACCCAACTCGAGTTAGCAGATCCTCGTTTTTACGAAAGCCGACCCATAGATCTTCTGATAGGTTTAGACATAGGACCCTTAATTTACACAGTAGGAGCTCCAATGAAATCTATAGGATCTTTACTAGCGCAAAGCACTGTTTTTGGCTGGATAGTGGGCGGACCCCTTGAAAAATCAAACACAAATGATAGGAAAATTTCACTTTACAATACAGTTTCGATAGAGAAAATTCTCACACGTTTTTGGGAGGTGGAGGAGACCCCAAAAAAAGTTTTGAGGTCAGCAGAGGACACCTTTTGCGAAACAAATTTCAAAAATACAACGCGAAGAAATGAAGATGGACGATATATTGTCACGATGTCGTTCAAATCTTGTGCTGAACTTGGAGCATCTCGAAATATCGCAATGGCGCAATTCTATAGAATGGAAAGAAAGTTGCAAAAAACGCCCGAAATCAAATCTCAATACGACGCAGCGATAATGGAATATTTGGAACTTGGACACATGCGGAAACTGAGACCCCAGGAAATCGAGAAGACCCCTCACTACTATTTGCCACATCATGCAGTTATTAAACCAGATAGGGTTACTACTAAACTTAGGGTAGTTTTCAATGCGTCAAGTCCCACATCAAATAGGAAAAGTCTTAATGACATTTTACATCCAGGGCCAATTCTTCAACAGGATTTAGTATTGCAGATTTTAAAATGGAGGTTTTTTAGATATGTATTCAACGCGGACGTTACCAAAATGTATCGTCGAATACAAATCGACCCAAGTCAGGCCCCATTTCAAAGAATTCTTTTTAGAAGATCGGCAAATGACCCAGTTGAAGACTTTGAACTTTCGACAGTCACTTTCGGAATTAATTGCGCCCCATTTCTAGCTCTTAGGACCCTAATTCAATTGGCAGAAGATGTTAAAGAAACATACCCATTAGGTTCGGAAATTATAAAACAAAATTTATATGTCGACGACTTTTTAGCTGGAGGTCACACTGTAGAAGAATCCCTTAAGTCTATGAAAGAATTAGTAGCAGCCATGGACTCAGCAGGTTTTGAATTGAGAAAATGGAGTTCAAACGACCCCAATCTACTTCGCGATCTGCCACCTGACTCACTCTTGCCGGTCAATTGGTTGGATATTTCGGAAGGAACTTCAACGAAGACTCTAGGTATCCGATGGAACATTTCGGCTGATAACTTTACGTTCACATCACCACCCACGGAAGAAAGGGAATTATGCACCAAACGAGAAGTCCTTTCAACAATTGCCAAATTTTTCGACCCATGTGGATGGCT
This sequence comes from Eudasyphora cyanicolor, assembly GCA_963930755.1. Taxonomy (NCBI): domain Eukaryota; kingdom Metazoa; phylum Arthropoda; class Insecta; order Diptera; family Muscidae; genus Eudasyphora; species Eudasyphora cyanicolor. Next base: position 103,765,989 of record OZ005737.1, read on the forward strand.
GGCTCCAGTAATCATCGTAACAAAGCTTATCATGCAACAAGTCTGGCTGGATAAAGTAGATTGGGACGACGCGTTGAAGCCCATCACTCGAATGAATTGGAAGAATTTCATTAAAAATTGTCCCTCAATAGATTCAGTTTCAGTGCCTAGGTGGATCAGATTTAAACCTTCAAGTAAAATTGAAGTGCATGGTTTTTGTGACGCTTCAGAAAGCGCTTACGCCGCGACTCTTTATGTTAGAGTAGAACATTTAGATCAAACAGTCGACACGTTTCTTTTGGCAGCGAAAACTCGAGTAGCACCCATCAAAAAAATATCTCTGCCTAGATTAGAATTATGCGGAGCCGTTCTCTTAGCAAAATTAACCACAGCGGTGGTTCCCAACTTACAAATTGAAAATATTTCAACACACTTTTGGACCGACTCAACGATCGTGTTAGCATGGCTCAAAAAACCCCCGTGTTCATGGAGTGCCTTTGTGGGAAATAGAATTTCAGATATTTTAGATAATGTAGGCAACGAAAATTGGAAGCACATAGATTCAGAAAGCAACACAGCTGATGTAGCCAGTCGAGGATGTTCGCCACATGATTTGCAGTCACATCATTTGTGGTGGACTGGACCCCAATGGCTGAAGTTTCCAAAAGACCGATGGCCTAGACACGACATTATGAGCGACACAGAGTTAGAAGCAAAAGCAGTTAAAGTTTTCGCGACCACAACAGTTGAAGATCCTTTGGATAGATTTTCTTCTCTATCAAGAGCATATAAAGTCTTAGCATTTGCAATTCGTTTTTGGAGAAATACCGGCGTCAATCGGACCCGACTTAGAATTTCTTCAGCAGAAATCACCCATGGTGAAATACAAGATATCAAAGATCGTCTTATTGTTTTAACACAAAAACATTATTTCGCAGAGGAGTATTTAGCGTTAACCCAAAAGAAAAGACTCTCATCTGGTAGCAGTCTTTTATCTCTCAATCCATTCATTGATTCAAAAGGAATCATTAGGGCAAATGGCCGCCTTGTTCAGTCCCCAGCACTTACATATAACGAGCGCCATCCCATTCTTATCCCATACGAATCGAGATTAGCCCTTTTGTTAGTAGAATTTATTCACAAAATTACGATGCATGGCGGAAATCAACTCATGACTCGAGTAATCAGGTCTGAATTTTGGATATTTAAATTGAAGCCCTTAATCAAGAAGGTAATTCATAATTGTCGAACTTGTGTTTTATATAAACACCAGACTCAAACGCAAATTATGGCCTCACTTCCGCCCCAGCGAACTATGCTGACTCGACCTTTTACCAACACAGGAGTAGATTTTGCAGGACCCTTCAACATAAAGAATTTTACAGGAAGAGCTTGTTTAATAACAAAGGGTTATGTTTGCGTCTTCGTTTGCTTTTCCACAAAAGCCATTCACTTAGAACCCACAAGTGATTTATCAACTCAATCTTTTTTAGCCGCTTTATCTCGCTTTATTGGGCGACGAGGAAGCCCAGCCAAGATCTACTCAGATAATGGGACTAATTTTGTAGGAGCAGCAGAGTTAATAAACAAAGATAGGCTAGAGTTTATGAAGAATCTGCAAAAGGACGCCACCCAGAACAATGTTTATCAAAATTTAGAATGGAGTTTTATTCCTCCCGGTGCCCCTCATATGGGCGGATTATGGGAGGCGGGAGTTAAATCATTCAAAACACATCTACGAAAATTTATACCGCAAATGAATTTTACCTTTGAAGAATTCTCGACCATTTTAGCGCGAATTGAAGCCTGTCTTAACTCTCGACCCCTAAGTCCAGCCAGGGACGACCCTTCCGATTTAAATCCTCTTACCCCAGCACATTTTCTGATAGGTACCTCCATTTTGACCCCAGCAGAACCAGATGTTTCAGACGGAAACCTCACCCTAGCCAACAGATGGAAACGATTAAAGATTATCTCTCACTATTTTTGCCAAAGATGGAAAACTGAGTATTTAAATGAGCTACATCGTCGATATAAGTGGAAGTATCAAACAGAAAATGTAAAGGAAGACGATTTGATTGTAATTAAAGATGAGAGATTGGCCCCGACTGAATGGAAATTAGGTCGTATAGAAAGAACTTACCTTGGAACTGATCAAAACATTAGGGTCGTAGATATTCGGACAGCACACGGAGTAGTTAGTAGACCGATAACGAAAATCGTCAAACTATTTTCAGATTGACTTAAAATTTATTTTTATGTAGAAGAACTTGGTACTCACATCTCTTCTATTCTAGATAAGGTTTCTCAGTTGCCTAGCCCAACCCATCGTCGTGACTCATCCAACTCACGAAGTACCGTCATACGACACGAGGAGAGCCCATATACCCCGAAGACAGATGCTGTGGTATCCAGTACCCTACAACTTCGACCCTACTAAGACCCGCCATCGCATTTCCATCAACATTTGTTGTTCAAGCCTTGGACCCGGGACAGGCCCCAAAACTGGATGGGTTTTTCATCCACGGAAGCCACATGAGCTGCAGTTCTAGATTAAGCTAGTCTAAGATAGAATAATGTACACTATATCACGGGGGGGGGGGGGGAGAATGTTCAAAGGTGACACCGCACTTTTGAACATCAGTGTGAGATGTCCACTGCTGCGCGGCATTATATGTGTAGGTGTATAAATGCGAATGCATTAATATGCCCATACATGCGTAACCTATGCACTCATCACTCTAAAGCACTCATTACATGTACTCATTACTCTAATTTCCCTTTTGCTTATTTGTTTGTTTACTTGTCGCTTGCCATCTGTAGCTTAACGAAAGTCGTTAAGTGAGCTTAGAAGAGATAGATGGCAAGCACAAGTAATCAGTCTTTTACCGATCCTTAAACAACACTCGTGCGCCTCTCCCCCGTGATAAGTGATAATAAGTGAATTATAAAGTGCTAGTGGTTGTGGTATATGTAAACAGTTTTATAAGTAAAGTAATAGTGACCCTCAAAATAAAAGAAGTCCCTTTGTCTTACAAACATTTACAACTAACCATAAATCTAAAATCAACAGAAAATTATTGAATACAAAACAATTTGAATTGCTCTTAGTTTCAACTAAAACAACACTACACTTTTAATTGAATTGTTCCCACTTTACTAACTTACCATTTTCAATAAAAACTGTGAATTTTAAAAATTGAAAAACTAAGATTTCTTTTTTTTCGAAAGGCAACAAAACGCAAGAGCGTTAAACATTTGGTCCTATGCCAACCGGATAAAAAAGTGCGTTTTTTTAAATAATTAAAAAACAAAAATATCAACGTGTGTAGTGCAATTAAAACGTGTGTAGTGCAATTAAAACAAAAAATATTTAAAATTCAAACACCGTGAGCATTGTGCAAGATCGGTTAAAATAAAAAATCGGTTCGGCGCGATTAAACAAAACAAACAAAGTGACCCAAAAACAAAAAGTGACCCAACACACCAGTGACCCAACACAAGACCCCTTGGAAACACAACCCAACAACATCACCCTTGAATCCCTAGAAGGAAGGAAGGAAGAACCAGCGACCAACGCCAACAACAGGTACCTCAAACACATAAAAGGATCAAAGTGAGTACCCAAAATTTGTGCAAGTAGCGTTGTTACATAGGGTGCCAAAACCATTTTTTTCGAACTCCGCCATATTGATATATGAAGGAGATTTTGGCGGGTCTGGCCCTATGTACGACGCTGGCTTGGTCTTTGCCTTTTACATATATACAAAAATAACTGAATACTTAACTGCAGTTAGCTTGCACTTATATACATATACTTATATACTTTGATATACATACATACATAAGTGCAGTTAGCTTGCAGTTACATACCTACACATTGCTGCACATATATACCCTTTACATATATACTAACCTCTTGCATAACCTACATGCATTCTAACCTATGAAAGTTTTTTGACGATTTTTTCGGTAACAACGCGCGACTTTACTGTTTTCTAGTTTTCGCAACTTTAGGAAAATAACAACTCACCCTTTTTGAAAACCCTTCGATAATTTGCTCAAATAATTTATTACGCATTCTGATGAATTTTTCTGAAAGCCAGCGGCTAGTCGAGTCGATTTATTCGGTCAAGTTATTTTTAAGATAAGATTATTAAGATAAGATTATTAAGATACGATTATTAAGATAAGTTTATTAAGATTTGTTTCGGACGCGCGGACGGACACCCATTGACTTAATCCGAAAACCTCAGCAAGAATTCCCGATAATTTTGTGCTGAATAACGCGTGGACGGACAACTTTCTTGCGAAACAAAAGAGCGAAAATTTCTTGAATCTTTTCGGCTGCTTAAATCGCGGTTATATTTATTAAGCTTACTTTTATTCTTATTACTATTAGTATTAGCTGCTTGAAAGAAAAGAAAAAAAAAGGAAAATTTATTGGCTCGACTCATCCGCTGACTGGCTTGTGAACCCTACAAATTACTTCGTGATTTTTGGGTACCTTAAACATCGATTTTGCAACTTAGAAAAAAAAATATATTTTTTTTTTGTCTTTTTTGAGGGAGAAATCGACCGTATGATATTAGCTTTGGAGACGCTAAAATCAATCCCAATCAATAAATTAAAAGAAAAAAATAATTTATTTTTTTTTGCTTTAGAAAATACGTGTTCCGACTTTTTGTACGACCCTCGTATTGCATTAGATTCAATAGAAAAATCCTTTTGAAAAATGTCAAAAAATTTAAGATTTTTTACATTCTTTAGCTGTTAATATGTGTGGTTTGTGCTATAAATCAACATTATTGTAGTTTCCAACCGATTTGAAGCGAAAATCTTGATATATTTTATAAAAAAGTTCCTGTGCCGACACTTTCAACTCGACCCCTCGTACCCATTAAAACAACAACAACAGCAGTCTACAGGGTTGCCCATATTCGACGGACCCATCTGGCAACGCCATAACTTTTGACAGAGATGTCAGATCGCTTAATGACATACCGCGTTTGAAGCGTCAGTCCAAGCAGATTTTTACCATGGAACAATACACGCCACGCGAGCGCTCTGAAATAGTTGAAATTTACATTCAACAGAAGAAGTCAATTGTGAAAACTCAACGTGCTTTTAAAATATTAAAAAATGTGAGAAGTGCGCCTTCTAAGAACACCATTAAGCGTTTATACGAAAAATTTTCGCCACTGAAAATCCTCAGGAGATTCAAGAATTGCCTCTTCATGACGAAAAAGTCACAGTTTGGTGCGGCGTTAGTGCGAAAACGGTCATTGGGCCGTTTTTCTTCCAAAACGAAAATGGCCATGCTGTTACCATCAACCAGGAGCGTTATCGCGACATGATGACCAATTTTGTGATGCCAATTATTCGTCGAAAGCGTATGAGGCAGTTCTGGTTTCAACAAGACGGCGCTCCACCGCACACAAGTCGCATAACAATCGATTTTCTGAAGAATTTGTTTCCGGGCCGTTTGATGTCGAAAAGTGGTGATTTGGACTGGCCACCGCGTTCGCCCGATTTGACGCCGCCTGACTTCTTCTTGTGGGGATATTTGAAGTCAAAGGTTTACGTTAACAAGCCAAGGACCGTAGAAGAGCTCAAGGACAACATTCGTGAAGAAATAGCCGCTATTCCGGCCGAAATGTTGGCGAAAACGATGGAAAATGCTGCAAAAAGGGCACAATACGCCATCAACGCCAGAGGCGGCCATTTGAGAGATATCATATTCAAAAATTGATGTAAACAAATCTACTTGGAACAAATTAAATGATTAAGATTGCCAACCGCCAAATTTTTATTTTTTTCTTTGATTTTTTTTAAAAAAACATGGGTCCGTCGAATATGGGCAACCCTGTATGTACATCGATGCATACCAGACAATAGGTAGCGGATTTTTTTTCGTTGGTTTCTCGTTGTCTTTTCATTCGTTTTCACTTCTTGCCTTGATTAGGGAACCCAAAGGTTAATGTACCACTGGAGTTTTTTTGTGAAATAGAAAAAAAAGGGAGAAGTAGGAAAACATAATTTCAGCCGTAAAGAAAGGAATGAGAGAACATATGGTTTGATGGTTGATGGGATCGGACGGACATTTCGGCAAAAGCTAAACAGAACTAACACAATAATTTACATTTATTGAAATTTATTTTTATTTTTGGAAATTACACTTTATAACGAAAAATAAATTTGCACAAAATTATTAAGTGCTAATTTTTGGAAATTACACTTTGCTACGAAAAATAAATTTGCTCAGAAATTTATTAAGTGTTATTTTTTGGAAATTACACTTTACTACGAAAAATAAATTTGCTCGAAAAATTTATTAAGTGATAGTTTCTTGGAAGAAACACCTTTCTACAAAATTTGGGTTTTTTTTTGAAAAAACAATTTCTTACAAGGTTTTTTTTTTGTTTGTTATAATTTTGCAAAAAACACTTTCCTACAAAATTTGTTTTTTAATTCGATCGAATTTTTTCTGATAGAAGAATCACTTTCCTACGGGTTTTTTGTTCTGTTAAAGAAGAGTTGATTGGTAATTTTTTGACAGTACACTAGTCGACAAAGAATTACTTTCGTCCAAATTTTTATTTATATAATTTTTTTTTCTCCAAAAGACCCAAGTCTATAAAAATTATTATCGCTAAAATTTCTTACTTTTCGCACAAACGACACAAGTTCAAAATAAACTGCCATTATTTATATATATTCGTGAAAAAAAGATCGGACTGTAAAAGATTGGCCCCATTCAACAAATATTTAGCGTTTTTCTGAAATTATTTTGCAGATATTGGCAAAGTAAATTTTTACAGAAATTGTTAAAAGAAAATCTCAATTTTAAAAGTTTCTTGAAATTTTAGCCAGTTTAAAATTTGACAAAGAAGATATTTAAGAAGGAGGAAATATGGATAAAGTTTTACGTGATAAATTTGTAAATTGCGTAAATGACCTGATAGATTTTGAGAGTGGTTACTCTGCTACTAGCACCGATGATAATATTCACTCATTAGAAGTGACACGTGTAGAATTGAACTCTGTTTGGAATCAGGTGAAAAGGGCCTATGTGGATTGTAGAGACCGTGTTCCCGAAAAAGATGAGGCCCCAATCGATAAATCAAAGTTGAGGACCCATTATAAAGAGGCATTAGAGACATACAAACGATGTTTAAGCGCAGTAAATGGAGAAATTTTAGCATTAACCGACGAAAGGCAGCAGGAAAAGTTCGAACGAGAATCGGAGACCCGAAAAAAGGAAACAGTTGAGCCAAACAACCATCTATCGTTACGTTTACCACCATGCGACACCGACACATTTCATGGAGGATACAGCGCTTGGCCTACTTTTCGGGATTTGTTTTCGGCCTTGTACAGAAATAATTCTAGACTTAGTAAAGTAGAAAAACTTTTCCATCTAAAACAAAAAACCGCAGGGGAGGCACGGGAAATTATTAGTAACGTACCACTAACAAATGAAGGTTTTGATCTAGCATGGAAAAACTTAGAAAACAGATACGAGAATAAACGAATGCAGCTAAAGACTCTACTTAGTTTACCACAAGTTTCGGCAGATTCAGGATCCTCGATCCAAAAACTTCAACGCACTATTGATGGTTGCGTTCAGACACTAGAAACACTCAAGGTAGATGTAAAGGGGTAGGACCCAATTTTAGTTTACCTTACTTCTACGAAACTGCCGAGAAATTTCTTAGAAGAATTTGAAAACGGTTTGGAAGACTGTTCCATACTACCGTCATGGAAAGATTTGAATGAATTTTTGACACACAAGTTCAAAACTTTAGAATCTGTAGGAAATATTAAGCCCCATTTCTCCAAAAATAATCAGCCTAGATCCGATTATAGTAGGAAGGAAAATAGGGTTAAGTCATTTCAAACTAATGTTGCGCAACAGACTCAAAGTTCGCAAAGAAGATTCAACAATAGCAACAGAATTAGCACACCTACGCAACCTAGTAGTCGTACAAATGGACCGAGTTGCCAAATTTGCAAGGCAAACCATTTGTTACGAAATTGTCCACAATTCCTTGAGAAAAACGTGAATGATCGCATTCACTTAGTAAAACTTCACAATCTTTGTTACAACTGCATCACTTCGGATCATGGTGTAAGAGATTGTAAGAGTCGTTTCACGTGTAGGGAATGTAATCAAAGACATCACACTTTATTACATAAGGGTAACGAGGCCCGACCTACAAATTCACAACCGGTTATAGATGACGTACGACCTAGTACCAGTGCGGCAGCTCTAACCACCCTAGTACAATCCACTCCTAGTTTACAGTCCACACCTAGTTTTCAAACTCCTAGTATAACGACTCTAACTCTCAAGGAAAATTCACAACTTAGCCAGCAGCAATCGAAGGAAACACTACTCTTCACAGCGATTGTTCAAATTGAATCTAGAGGGCAGCGATATGACGCACGAGCGATTATCGACCCTGGATCTCAATCAACATTTATTTCAGAGAAGATTACAAACCAATTGAAGCTTCCAACTAGGAAGAATCTTGTTCATGTTACCGGTTTAAGTGAAACCGTTTCTGAAACTTCAACAAAAGCTTGTCTTTTTAACCTTTGTTCTCGTACAAACCCTAGTTTTGAATTAGAAGTTTGGGCACCCGTTTTGAAGTCCCTTCCTTCTAATTTGCCGTCGCGCACCCTAGATAAAAATCAACACAGAGAAACAACCCAACTCGAGTTAGCAGATCCTCGTTTTTACGAAAGCCGACCCATAGATCTTCTGATAGGTTTAGACATAGGACCCTTAATTTACACAGTAGGAGCTCCAATGAAATCTATAGGATCTTTACTAGCGCAAAGCACTGTTTTTGGCTGGATAGTGGGCGGACCCCTTGAAAAATCAAACACAAATGATAGGAAAATTTCACTTTACAATACAGTTTCGATAGAGAAAATTCTCACACGTTTTTGGGAGGTGGAGGAGACCCCAAAAAAAGTTTTGAGGTCAGCAGAGGACACCTTTTGCGAAACAAATTTCAAAAATACAACGCGAAGAAATGAAGATGGACGATATATTGTCACGATGTCGTTCAAATCTTGTGCTGAACTTGGAGCATCTCGAAATATCGCAATGGCGCAATTCAATAGAATGGAAAGAAAGTTGCAAAAAACGCCCGAAATCAAATCTCAATACGACGCAGCGATAATGGAATATTTGGAACTTGGACACATGCGGAAACTGAGACCCCAGGAAATCGAGAAGACCCCTCACTACTATTTGCCACATCATGCAGTTATTAAACCAGATAGGGTTACTACTAAACTTAGGGTAGTTTTCAATGCGTCAAGTCCCACATCAAATAGGAAAAGTCTTAATGACATTTTACATCCAGGGCCAATTCTTCAACAGGATTTAGTATTGCAGATTTTAAAATGGAGGTTTTTTAGATATGTATTCAACGCGGACGTTACCAAAATGTATCGTCAAATACAAATCGACCCAAGTCAGGCCCCATTTCAAAGAATTCTTTTTAGAAGATCGGCAAATGACCCAGTTGAAGACTTTGAACTTTCGACAGTCACTTTCGGAATTAATTGCGCCCCATTTCTAGCTCTTAGGACCCTAATTCAATTGGCAGAAGATGTTAAAGAAACATACCCATTAGGTTCGGAAATTATAAAACAAAATTTATATGTCGACGACTTTTTAGCTGGAGGTCACACTGTAGAAGAATCCCTTAAGTCTATGAAAGAATTAGTAGCAGCCATGGACTCAGCAGGTTTTGAATTGAGAAAATGGAGTTCAAACGACCCCAATCTACTTCGCGATCTGCCACCTGACTCACTCTTGCCGGTCAATTGGTTGGATATTTCGGAAGGAACTTCAACGAAGACTCTAGGTATCCGATGGAACATTTCGGCTGATAACTTTACGTTCACATCACCACCCACGGAAGAAAGGGAATTATGCACCAAACGAGAAGTCCTTTCAACAATTGCCAAATTTTTCGACCCATGTGGATGGCTGGCTCCAGTAATCATCGTAACAAAGCTTATCATGCAACAAGTCTGGCTGGATAAAGTAGATTGGGACGACGCGTTGAAGCCCATCACTCGAATGAATTGGAAGAATTTCATTAAAAATTGTCCCTCAATAGATTCAGTTTCAGTGCCTAGGTGGATCAGATTTAAACCTTCAAGTAAAATTGAAGTGCATGGTTTTTGTGACGCTTCAGAAAGCGCTTACGCCGCGACTCTTTATGTTAGAGTAGAACATTTAGATCAAACAGTCGACACGTTTCTTTTGGCAGCGAAAACTCGAGTAGCACCCATCAAAAAAATATCTCTGCCTAGATTAGAATTATGCGGAGCCGTTCTCTTAGCAAAATTAACCACAGCGGTGGTTCCCAACTTACAAATTGAAAATATTTCAACACACTTTTGGACCGACTCAACGATCGTGTTAGCATGGCTCAAAAAACCCCCGTGTTCATGGAGTGCCTTTGTGGGAAATAGAATTTCAGATATTTTAGATAATGTAGGCAACGAAAATTGGAAGCACATAGATTCAGAAAGCAACACAGCTGATGTAGCCAGTCGAGGATGTTCGCCACATGATTTGCAGTCACATCATTTGTGGTGGACTGGACCCCAATGGCTGAAGTTTCCAAAAGACCGATGGCCTAGACACGACATTATGAGCGACACAGAGTTAGAAGCAAAAGCAGTTAAAGTTTTCGCGACCACAACAGTTGAAGATCCTTTGGATAGATTTTCTTCTCTATCAAGAGCATATAAAGTCTTAGCATTTGCAATTCGTTTTTGGAGAAATACCGGCGTCAATCGGACCCGACTTAGAATTTCTTCAGCAGAAATCACCCATGGTGAAATACAAGATATCAAAGATCGTCTTATTGTTTTAACACAAAAACATTATTTCGCAGAGGAGTATTTAGCGTTAACCCAAAAGAAAAGACTCTCATCTGGTAGCAGTCTTTTATCTCTCAATCCATTCATTGATTCAAAAGGAATCATTAGGGCAAATGGCCGCCTTGTTCAGTCCCCAGCACTTACATATAACGAGCGCCATCCCATTCTTATCCCATACGAATCGAGATTAGCCCTTTTGTTAGTAGAATTTATTCACAAAATTACGATGCATGGCGGAAATCAACTCATGACTCGAGTAATCAGGTCTGAATTTTGGATATTTAAATTGAAGCCCTTAATCAAGAAGGTAATTCATAATTGTCGAACTTGTGTTTTATATAAACACCAGACTCAAACGCAAATTATGGCCTCACTTCCGCCCCAGCGAACTATGCTGACTCGACCTTTTACCAACACAGGAGTAGATTTTGCAGGACCCTTCAACATAAAGAATTTTACAGGAAGAGCTTGTTTAATAACAAAGGGTTATGTTTGCGTCTTCGTTTGCTTTTCCACAAAAGCCATTCACTTAGAACCCACAAGTGATTTATCAACTCAATCTTTTTTAGCCGCTTTATCTCGCTTTATTGGGCGACGAGGAAGCCCAGCCAAGATCTACTCAGATAATGGGACTAATTTTGTAGGAGCAGCAGAGTTAATAAACAAAGATAGGCTAGAGTTTATGAAGAATCTGCAAAAGGACGCCACCCAGAACAATGTTTATCAAAATTTAGAATGGAGTTTTATTCCTCCCGGTGCCCCTCATATGGGCGGATTATGGGAGGCGGGAGTTAAATCATTCAAAACACATCTACGAAAATTTATACCGCAAATGAATTTTACCTTTGAAGAATTCGCGACCATTTTAGCGCGAATTGAAGCCTGTCTTAACTCTCGACCCCTAAGTCCAGCCAGGGACGACCCTTCCGATTTAAATCCTCTTACCCCAGCACATTTTCTGATAGGTACCTCCATTTTGACCCCAGCAGAACCAGATGTTTCAGACGGAAACCTCACCCTAGCCAACAGATGGAAACGATTAAAGATTATCTCTCACTATTTTTGCCAAAGATGGAAAACTGAGTATTTAAATGAGCTACATCGTCGATATAAGTGGAAGTATCAAACAGAAAATGTAAAGGAAGACGATTTGATTGTAATTAAAGATGAGAGATTGGCCCCGACTGAATGGAAATTAGGTCGTATAGAAAGAACTTACCTTGGAACTGATCAAAACATTAGGGTCGTAGATATTCGGACAGCACACGGAGTAGTTAGTAGACCGATAACGAAAATCGTCAAACTATTTTCAGATTGACTCAAAATTTATTTTTATGTAGAAGAACTTGGTACTCACATCTCTTCTATTCTAGATAAGGTTTCTCAGTTGCCTAGCCCAACCCATCGTCGTGACTCATCCAACTCACGAAGTACCGTCATACGACACGAGGAGAGCCCATATACCCCGAAGACAGATGCTGTGGTATCCAGTACCCTACAACTTCGACCCTACTAAGACCCGCCATCGCATTTCCATCAACATTTGTTGTTCAAGCCTTGGACCCGGGACAGGCCCCAAAACTGGATGGGGTTTTCATCCACGGAAGCCACATGAGCTGCAGTTCTAGATTAAGCTAGTCTAAGATAGAATAATGTACACTATATCACGGGGGGGGGGAGAATGTTCAAAGGTGACACCGCACTTTTGAACATCAGTGTGAGATGTCCACTGCTGCGCGGCATTATATGTGTAGGTGTATAAATGCGAATGCATTTATATGCCCATACATGCGTAACCTATGCACTCATCACTCTAAAGCACTCATTACATGTACTCATTACTCTAATTTCCCTTTTGCTTATTTGTTTGTTTACTTGTCGCTTGCCATCTGTAGCTTAACGAAAGTCGTTAAGTGAGATTAGAAGAGATAGATGGCAAGCACAAGTAATCAGTCTTTTACCGATCCTTAAACAACACTCGTGCGCCTCTCCCCCGTGATAAGTGATAATAAGTGAATTATAAAGTGCTAGTGGTTGTGGTATATGTAAACAGTTTTATAAGTAAAGTAATAGTGACCCTCAAAATAAAAGAAGTCCCTTTGTCTTACAAACATTTACAACAAACCATAAATCTAAAACCAACAGAAAATTATTGAATACAAAACAATTTGAATTGCTCTTAGTTTCAACTAAAACAACACTACACTTTTAATTGAATTGTTCCCACTTTACTAACTTACCATTTTCAATAAAAACTGTGAATTTTAAAAATTGAAAAACTAAGATTTCTTTTTTTTCGAAAGGCAACAAAACGCAAGAGCGTTAAACAGGTATCTTACAAGTTATTTATATTTAGTTTCTTAAAATTATTTATTTTACTTATACTAGTTACAATGCTTTGTCGATATACATATTTAATATTTTCCCAAAAAATCGAATTACAAAAAGGGAATTACACATAATTTTATTGTTTTATACTTAATACTATAACTTAAAAAAAAATCGGGAGAGGATTAAATACAAATTCTCACTGGAATGTCACGTGACAGATCGTTTAGATGTAAAGCGGCCTTACATAAGTGCGTATTCACACTTGCAATTTTTTCTGCTATTCTCTTTTGAAGTTGCATTTGCGTTCAGACAACGTATTCTGTTTCGACAGTTTTTATACCCTCAGTTTAGTGATACGAGGGTATATATCATTTGCTACGGACCAAAAGTGTAACACATCGAAGAAGCGATCTAAGACCCTAAGTATGTTCGTCTGATATCCGTTTTGGGTCATTTTAAGTCTAATGAGCAATGTCCGTCCGTCTGTCTGTCTGTCTGCTGGGTGGTGCGCACGATAACTCTCGAAAGGAGTAACCGATTGACTTCAAATTTGGTATGTGGTAATATTTTTTTCTATCTCCGGCTAAGGTCGAAGATGGGCCATATTGGTTCACTCCTTCTAGTACCTTCCCCACAAAGAGTTAAAATGTAGTGAAATAATTATTTTATAACTTCCATACTACTTATTCGAATCTTCCAAAAATATAGTTTATTAGTCGCTATCACCTCGAGAAAAATGGGCGACGTTGCCACTTTTGATACCTGCCACACAAATGCACCATTTTGCACCAAAAGTAAACAGCTTATAACATTTATACCAGTTCATAAAAACACTTGAAATTTTGTACAGTGTAATGCTTTTATGGTACCTATAATAAGGCGTTCACACCAACCCGTTTTGGTTCATTGAGATGTTTTCGAGCCAAAACGAGTTGCTTTCCCCTTATAGAAATGTCAATTGAAACCGTCTCAATCGTCATGTTTTTCTCAATAGCACGTACCAAAACTGCATGTTGAAGTATGTGAACCCCCTTAAGTTTTCAATCTGTCGCACACTGAACATATACATTTCAAATTTTGTCAACAATAAAAATGTTTGGTTGAATGGTAAATATTTGAATTCTCGTTGTGCATTGATTTGTGAGCACCAAATAATTTAACAATGCTTTTTTGGTACTTTCCGGCTTAAATGCAGTTTACCCACACTGCTCAGATTTCGCCCAAATTTTTACCATTTGTAGAGCTCGTCATTTCTATACAAACCCAAATTTTTTTTTCTCCGGAGACCCATAGTTCCGGAGATATGGGCTTTCAAAAATTCTAACCTCAAATTATTAAAGTCGTTATATTTCGGTCAAATATTGATGGATACAAGCAAAACCGGTGTCATTGGAAAGCTTGTGGAAGCATCTTTCAGATGGTGTACGTAGTTTCCGAATGCGTTATTCCATTGCAGATCAATCTGATTTTTTTTAATATTTTTTAAAACAGTCATGTTTTATATAGAATTTGGTATGTCAGGAAGACATTAGTTCGCGTAGCTGTCTTGGAACACACCAGAGGGGGAAATCTTTAATCCCGGCCGAAGAGCGCCTCGCAGGAATACTTTGGATAGCGTAGCCGGCTTTTGACACACCCCAGAGGAGGAAATTTATAAGCCCGGCCGAAGGCCGCCACGCAGGAATACTTTGGATGGCGTAGCCAGCTTTGGACATATCCCAGAGGAGAAAATATTTAAGCGCGGCCGAAGGCCGCCACGCAGGAATACTTTGGATGGCGTAGCCGGCTTTGGACACACCCCAGAGGAGAAAATCTATAAGCCCGGCCGAAGGCCACCACGCAGGAATACTTTGGATGGCGTAGCCGGCTTTGGACACACCCCAGAGGAGAAAATCTATAAGCCCGGCCGAAGGCCGCCACGCAGGAATACTTTGGATGGCGTAGCCGGCTTTGGACATATCTCAGAGGAGAAAATCTTTAAGCGCGGCCGAAGGCCGCCACGCAGGAATACTTTGGATGGCGTAGCCGGCTTTGGACATATCCCAGAGGAGAAAATCTTTAAGCGCGGCCGAAGGCCGCCACGCTAGAATTCTGTGTACTGCGTAGACGGCTTTAGACACACCCCAGAGGAAAACATCTTTAACCCCGGCCGAAGGCCGCCACGCAGTATTCTGTGGATTGCTTAGCCGGCTTTTGACACACCCAGATCCCGGATTGTTCTGTAATGGAATAAGTAATTTGGATACTATGTACATCATCGGAAAGATGTTTCCACAGGCTTCCCAATGATACCCTTTGCGTTTACATTCATCAATATTTGACCGAAATAAAACGATTTTAATAATTGAAGGTTAGAATTTTTGAAGGCCCATATCTTCGGATCTATGGGTTTCCGGAGAAAAAAAATAATGGGTTTGTATAGGAATGACAAGCTCTACAAATGGTGAAAATTTGGTCAAAATCCGAGCAGTGTGGGTAAACTGCATTTGTTCCAATAAATGTCATAATTAAGCAGGCAACATGTGTGAACGGTGAGATGTGTTCCCAAAACAAATGCGCCAAAACGGGTTGGTGTGAACGCCTTATAATGCAGTGAAAAATGGGCGTTATTACCACGCCTCTTTTGGTACCCACCACACAAAGGTACCTTTTTGCACCAAAAGTTAACAGCTTATAACATTAATACCAGTGTATAAAAATACTTGAAATTTTGGACAACGCCTACAATGCAGTGAAAAATGGGCGTTATTACCACACCCCATTGGGTACCCACCACACAAAGGTACCATTTTGCACCAAAAGTTAACATCGTATAACATTGATACCAGTGTATATTAATACTTGAAATTTTGTACAGTGTAACGCTTTTGAAATACCTATAGCCCTGTGAAAATTGGACGGTATCACCACGCCCCTTTTTGTACCTCCCACACAAAATGTTAATATACCAGTGCACATAAACGCTTATAATTCGCACAGTACAATGTATTTAAAGTATCTACTGTTCAGCAAAAATAGGTGTATTTATTAAACCCCTTCTTGTACCTCTCACATAAATTGTCAGAATAATTCGTGTAATATTCCATTTTACATTACTCACACAGTGAGGGTATACTTTAGTCGGTTTACCCGACTGATACTCTCTTACTTGTTTTTTTCACCGTTCATTAAAATTCATTAAATTTCATTAAAATGTATGTCGCACAAATTTACATATGTTGAACCGATCACAAAACTACGAATATTAAATAAAAAGGAATGCGGAAATGTCAAAAAAATCACCACTTCACAGCGAAAGAAAACACAAAACGCATTGCAAAAAAATTGCAAGTACGGAAGACTTTTTTCTCCCCCCTTACCGACTGCGTCCCTCTCCCACAAGCACTGCAATTCAGCGGGGAAAAATTGCATGTGTGAATACAGACATAGATACATACGAATAAGAATGCGTATGGATTAACAGTTAAAAAGTAGTAAACAGAATGATCGAAATCAAAAAGCATGTGAATGATGTTAATACAGTCGAATTCGCTTAATTGAAAACGGGAAAATTCAGTGCACTCGTTTCATTTATCCGAGGTTTTCAATAATGCGAATTCAGTATAAATGAAATATGCCTCTTTTAACCGAAGTTCGGATAATGGCTTTTTTTCATCTAAGAGAAGTTCGTATAAATGAAAACTCTTCCAATTAAACGAACGAATTGAAATTTATTTTATTAACGTAAGTGCACATTAAAAAACATAAAGGATTTTAATTTAAAAAAGCTATTATTGAAAACTGTAAGTTCATTTATTTAAATTATGGTTTAATTAAAATGTTTTATTATGATCTTTTGATTTCTGTTTTTGCAAATGTGCTTGTTTTATTTGTTGCATATCCTGTACATTTTTAAAGCTATGAAGTTTTTAATCTTATGAAAATAATGATTTTATATATTAATCAATTATAGAACTTTGTTGTATGTTTCGGAGGCCCAATTATAATTTCACTAGAGCGATTTCGGCTTCATTACGGGAACTGGTAACTTGTTCAATGATATCTTCCTCATTTAATCCTCCAAAGCAATAGCTGTCCACATCAATGACATAGTTGAAAATGAAATTGCAAATAGTTTTTGCAGAAAATTCACAACCTATTTTTTGCCATAATGCTCTTGCGATAGTGTCAGTTAAAAGATCGAACATCCCCCCAGGCAATGGCTGAATCAATGATGTTTTATTGGCTGGCAAAACGACGATATTTAAATTTCACAAAATAGTAGCAGTAACTAACGGGTGATCTAAGTAGAGATACTTTTTCAGCCTTTTTTGACAGATCACGTGTGAGTCGTTTCATGCTGTCATGTTATTTTTGTTAAATATTGTTTGGCATTTCATCATGGAAAGACTTACGCCTGAACAACGTTTACAAATTATTCAGTTTTATTATCAAAATAATCGTTCGCCAATTGCGCTAAGTCCATTTAATTTAAATCCAAAAAAACCCTTTCCAGTCGACCCCCGACCATGAGCAATATTTTAGCTCGCGTTAAGAGCTATCTTTTTGTCATTGACCGATTCCCGATCCGACGTACCGGAATCATCGGTCCATATTTCTTCAAAAATGATGCCGGTGAGAACATAACCGTCAATGGCGACCGTTATCGTGCTATGATAACCGACTATTTGATGCCTGAAATTGAAGCTCGTGATGTCGGCGACATTTGGTTTCAACAAGACGGCGCGGCGCCACTTCCCACACATCGCATCGATCAATGGATTTATTGAGAGAAGACTTCGGTGCGCAGATAATTTCACGTTTTGGGCCGATCGATTGGCCACCAAGATCGTGTGATATCACACCGTTAGACTTTTTCTTGTGGGGATTTGTAAAGTCTAAAGTTTATGCGGACAAACCCGCTTCGATTCAGGCCTTGCCAGTTACCAGTCGAATTGCTCGAACGAGTCATCGAAAATTGGACTCAACGGATGGACCATCTGAGGCGTAGCCGAGGCCAACATTTGATAGACATACGCCCATGTGATGGCAATTGCATTTCGCTTATAATTGGCAATTTCGTTTTCAAAACGCAAAATCGATCCGCTGAATTTTTTTGCAGCAAAACATTTTTGTATTATTAAATTAAAATTATTAATTATGGAGAATAATAACAACATCCACGTATGCATTTTATTATTATAAAATTTCAAATACCATAAACATTTAAGGAACAAATTTGGCGTTTTGCGATTTCGACTCACGCGATTGTCATCGCATGGGCGATAATCGTCAAAAAATAAATGCCAAAGAATGTTCTTGCAAATGATAATAAACATTCCCCATTCACTTTGAATTTTCTGTGTTTTTTTTCTTTAAAAAAGTAGGGAACCTCGAAATGGATCACCCTATAATTGACAGGCAAGGCAACCCATCTTTCCAGCCAACCTTTCTTTGTTACAAATTCACTATTGAGCTTTTCTGCAGAAAATTTAGCCTCTTTCCAGCAAATAGAGCTCAGTAAATGTGGCTTGTTTTGATTTTATATCTTTAAACACGCATTAGAATTTTCAGCTTTGCAATCTTTTCACATTCCTATTGGAAATATTTTTATTTTGTTACTCAACCCTAGTAATGGAGCCCCTACCCTTAATAATTTGAATAAGTGTGACTGAACTGCAGTTAAACTGTTCGCAAAATTCCTTCTTGGTCAACCAATACTTTTCTGTAAGATTTCCAGTATGTTTAGAAAAGTGTGGCAAACTTACTCCACTACAAAAAAAAATCCACTACAAAACCGGTGTCATTGGAAAGCTTGTGGAAGCATCTTTCAGATGGTGTACGTAGTTTCCGAATGCGTTATTCCATTGCAGATCAATCTGATTTTTTTTAATATTTTTTAAAACAGTCATGTTTTATATAGAATTTGGTATGTCAGGAAGACATTAGTTCGCGTAGCTGTCTTGGAACACACCAGAGGGGGAAATCTTTAATCCCGGCCGAAGAGCGCCTCGCAGGAATACTTTGGATAGCGTAGCCGGCTTTTGACACACCCCAGAGGAGGAAATTTATAAGCCCGGCCGAAGGCCGCCACGCAGGAATACTTTGGATGGCGTAGCCGGCTTTGGACATATCCCAGAGGAGAAAATCTTTAAGCGCGGCCGAAGGCCGCCACGCAGGAATACTTTGGATGGCGTAGCCGGCTTTGGACACACCCCAGAGGAGAAAATCTATAAGCCCGGCCGAAGGCCGCCACGCAGGAATACTTTGGATGGCGTAGCCGGCTTTGGACACACCCCAGAGGAGAAAATCTATAAGCCCGGCCGAAGGCCGCCACGCAGGAATACTTTGGATGGCGTAGCCGGCTTTGGACATATCTCAGAGGAGAAAATCTTTAAGCGCGGCCGAAGGCCGCCACGCAGGTATACTTTGGATGGCGTAGCCGGCTTTGGACATATCCCAGAGGAGAAAATCTTTAAGCGCGGCCGAAGGCCGCCACGCTAGAATTCTGTGTACTGCGTAGACGGCTTTAGACACACCCCAGAGGAAAACATCTTTAACCCCGGCCGAAGGCCGCCACGCAGTATTCTGTGGATTGCTTAGCCGGCTTTTGACACACCCAGATCCCGGATTGTTCTGTAATGGAATAAGTAATTTGGATACTATGTACATCATCGGAAAGATGTTTCCACAGGCTTCCCAATGATACCCTTTGCGTTTACATTCATCAATATTTGACCGAAATAAAACGATTTTAATAATTGAAGGTTAGAATTTTTGAAGGCCCATATCTTCGGATCTATGGGTTTCCGGAGAAAAAAAATAATGGGTTTGTATAGGAATGACAAGCTCTACAAATGGTGAAAATTTGGTCAAAATCCGAGCAGTGTGGGTAAACTGCATTTGTTCCAATAAATGTCATAATTAAGCAGGCAACATGTGTGAACGGTGAGATGTGTTCCCAAAACAAATGCGCCAAAACGGGTTGGTGTGAACGCCTTATAATGCAGTGAAAAATGGGCGTTATTACCACGCCTCTTTTGGTACCCACCACACAAAGGTACCTTTTTGCACCAAAAGTTAACAGCTTATAACATTAATACCAGTGTATAAAAATACTTGAAATTTTGGACAACGCCTACAATGCAGTGAAAAATGGGCGTTATTACCACACCCCATTGGGTACCCACCACACAAAGGTACCATTTTGCACCAAAAGTTAACATCGTATAACATTGATACCAGTGTATATTAATACTTGAAATTTTGTACAGTGTAACGCTTTTGAAATACCTATAGCCCTGTGAAAATTGGACGGTATCACCACGCCCCTTTTTGTACCTCCCACACAAAATGTTAATATACCAGTGCACATAAACGCTTATAATTCGCACAGTACAATGTATTTAAAGTATCTACTGTTCAGCAAAAATAGGTGTATTTATTAAACCCCTTCTTGTACCTCTCACATAAATTGTCAGAATAATTCGTGTAATATTCCATTTTACATTACTCACACAGTGAGGGTATACTTTAGTCGGTTTACCCGACTGATACTCTCTTACTTGTTTTTTTCACCGTTCATTAAAATTCATTAAATTTCATTAAAATGTATGTCGCACAAATTTACATATGTTGAACCGATCACAAAACTACGAATATTAAATAAAAAGGAATGCGGAAATGTCAAAAAAATCACCACTTCACAGCGAAAGAAAACACAAAACGCATTGCAAAAAAATTGCAAGTACGGAAGACTTTTTTCTCCCCCCTTACCGACTGCGTCCCTCTCCCACAAGCACTGCAATTCAGCGGGGAAAAATTGCATGTGTGAATACAGACATAGATACATACGAATAAGAATGCGTATGGATTAACAGTTAAAAAGTAGTAAACAGAATGATCGAAATCAAAAAGCATGTGAATGATGTTAATACAGTCGAATTCGCTTAATTGAAAACGGGAAAATTCAGTGCACTCGTTTCATTTATCCGAGGTTTTCAATAATGCGAATTCAGTATAAATGAAATATGCCTCTTTTAACCGAAGTTCGGATAATGGCTTTTTTTCATCTAAGAGAAGTTCGTATAAATGAAAACTCTTCCAATTAAACGAACGAATTGAAATTTATTTTATTAACGTAAGTGCACATTAAAAAACATAAAGGATTTTAATTTAAAAAAGCTATTATTGAAAACTGTAAGTTCATTTATTTAAATTATGGTTTAATTAAAATGTTTTATTATGATCTTTTGATTTCTGTTTTTGCAAATGTGCTTGTTTTATTTGTTGCATATCCTGTACATTTTTAAAGCTATGAAGTTTTTAATCTTATGAAAATAATGATTTTATATATTAATCAATTATAGAACTTTGTTGTATGTTTCGGAGGCCCAATTATAATTTCACTAGAGCGATTTCGGCTTCATTACGGGAACTGGTAACTTGTTCAATGATATCTTCCTCATTTAATCCTCCAAAGCAATAGCTGTCCACATCAATGACATAGTTGAAAATGAAATTGCAAATAGTTTTTGCAGAAAATTCACAACCTATTTTTTGCCATAATGCTCTTGCGATAGTGTCAGTTAAAAGATCGAACATCCCCCAAGGCAATGGCTGAATCAATGATGTTTTATTGGCTGGCAAAACGACGATATTTAAATTTCACAAAATAGTAGCAGTAACTAACGGGTGATCTAAGTAGAGATACTTTTTCAGCCTTTTTTGACAGATCACGTGTGAGTCGTTTCATGCTGTCATGTTATTTTTGTTAAATATTGTTTGGCATTTCATCATGGAAAGACTTACGCCTGAACAACGTTTACAAATTATTCAGTTTTATTATCAAAATAATCGTTCGCCAATTGCGCTAAGTCCATTTAATTTAAATCCAAAAAAACCCTTTCCAGTCGACCCCCGACCATGAGCAATATTTTAGCTCGCGTTAAGAGCTATCTTTTTGTCATTGACCGATTCCCGATCCGACGTACCGGAATCATCGGTCCATATTTCTTCAAAAATGATGCCGGTGAGAACATAACCGTCAATGGCGACCGTTATCGTGCTATGATAACCGACTATTTGATGCCTGAAATTGAAGCTCGTGATGTCGGCGACATTTGGTTTCAACAAGACGGCGCGGCGCCACTTCCCACACATCGCATCGATCAATGGATTTATTGAGAGAAGACTTCGGTGCGCAGATAATTTCACGTTTTGGGCCGATCGATTGGCCACCAAGATCGTGTGATATCACACCGTTAGACTTTTTCTTGTGGGGATTTGTAAAGTCTAAAGTTTATGCGGACAAACCCGCTTCGATTCAGGCCTTGCCAGTTACCAGTCGAATTGCTCGAACGAGTCATCGAAAATTGGACTCAACGGATGGACCATCTGAGGCGTAGCCGAGGCCAACATTTGATAGACATACGCCCATGTGATGGCAATTGCATTTCGCTTATAATTGGCAATTTCGTTTTCAAAACGCAAAATCGATCCGCTGAATTTTTTTGCAGCAAAACATTTTTGTATTATTAAATTAAAATTATTAATTATGGAGAATAATAACAACATCCACGTATGCATTTTATTATTATAAAATTTCAAATACCATAAACATTTAAGGAACAAATTTGGCGTTTTGCGATTTCGACTCACGCGATTGTCATCGCATGGGCGATAATCGTCAAAAAATAAATGCCAAAGAATGTTCTTGCAAATGATAATAAACATTCCCCATTCACTTTGAATTTTCTGTGTTTTTTTTCTTTAAAAAAGTAGGGAACCTCGAAATGGATCACCCTATAATTGACAGGCAAGGCAACCCATCTTTCCAGCCAACCTTTCTTTGTTACAAATTCACTATTGAGCTTTTCTGCAGAAAATTTAGCCTCTTTCCAGCAAATAGAGCTCAGTAAATGTGGCTTGTTTTGATTTTATATCTTTAAACACGCATTAGAATTTTCAGCTTTGCAATCTTTTCACATTCCTATTGGAAATATTTTTATTTTGTTACTCAACCCTAGTAATGGAGCCCCTACCCTTAATAATTTGAATAAGTGTGACTGAACTGCAGTTAAACTGTTCGCAAAATTCCTTCTTGGTCAACCAATACTTTTCTGTAAGATTTCCAGTATGTTTAGAAAAGTGTGGCAAACTTACTCCACTACAAAAAAAAATCCACTACAAAACCGGTGTCATTGGAAAGCTTGTGGAAGCATCTTTCAGATGGTGTACGTAGTTTCCGAATGCGTTATTCCATTGCAGATCAATCTGATTTTTTTTAATATTTTTTAAAACAGTCATGTTTTATATAGAATTTGGTATGTCAGGAAGACATTAGTTCGCGTAGCTGTCTTGGAACACACCAGAGGGGGAAATCTTTAATCCCGGCCGAAGAGCGCCTCGCAGGAATACTTTGGATAGCGTAGCCGGCTTTTGACACA
This sequence comes from Eudasyphora cyanicolor, assembly GCA_963930755.1. Classification (NCBI taxonomy): domain Eukaryota; kingdom Metazoa; phylum Arthropoda; class Insecta; order Diptera; family Muscidae; genus Eudasyphora; species Eudasyphora cyanicolor. The sequence goes on from OZ005737.1 coordinate 103,789,643, forward strand.
CCCCAGAGGAGGAAATTTATAAGCCCGGCCGAAGGCCGCCACGCAGGAATACTTTGGATGGCGTAGCCGGCTTTGGACATATCCCAGAGGAGAAAATCTTTAAGCGCGGCCGAAGGCCGCCACGCAGGAATACTTTGGATGGCGTAGCCGGCTTTGGACACACCCCAGAGGAGAAAATCTATAAGCCCGGCCGAAGGCCGCCACGCAGGAATACTTTGGATGGCGTAGCCGGCTTTGGACACACCCCAGAGGAGAAAATCTATAAGCCCGGCCGAAGGCCGCCACGCAGGAATACTTTGGATGGCGTAGCCGGCTTTGGACATATCTCAGAGGAGAAAATCTTTAAGCGCGGCCGAAGGCCGCCACGCAGGTATACTTTGGATGGCGTAGCCGGCTTTGGACATATCCCAGAGGAGAAAATCTTTAAGCGCGGCCGAAGGCCGCCACGCTAGAATTCTGTGTACTGCGTAGACGGCTTTAGACACACCCCAGAGGAAAACATCTTTAACCCCGGCCGAAGGCCGCCACGCAGTATTCTGTGGATTGCTTAGCCGGCTTTTGACACACCCAGATCCCGGATTGTTCTGTAATGGAATAAGTAATTTGGATACTATGTACATCATCGGAAAGATGTTTCCACAGGCTTCCCAATGATACCCTTTGCGTTTACATTCATCAATATTTGACCGAAATAAAACGATTTTAATAATTGAAGGTTAGAATTTTTGAAGGCCCATATCTTCGGATCTATGGGTTTCCGGAGAAAAAAAATAATGGGTTTGTATAGGAATGACAAGCTCTACAAATGGTGAAAATTTGGTCAAAATCCGAGCAGTGTGGGTAAACTGCATTTGTTCCAATAAATGTCATAATTAAGCAGGCAACATGTGTGAACGGTGAGATGTGTTCCCAAAACAAATGCGCCAAAACGGGTTGGTGTGAACGCCTTATAATGCAGTGAAAAATGGGCGTTATTACCACGCCTCTTTTGGTACCCACCACACAAAGGTACCTTTTTGCACCAAAAGTTAACAGCTTATAACATTAATACCAGTGTATAAAAATACTTGAAATTTTGGACAACGCCTACAATGCAGTGAAAAATGGGCGTTATTACCACACCCCATTGGGTACCCACCACACAAAGGTACCATTTTGCACCAAAAGTTAACATCGTATAACATTGATACCAGTGTATATTAATACTTGAAATTTTGTACAGTGTAACGCTTTTGAAATACCTATAGCCCTGTGAAAATTGGACGGTATCACCACGCCCCTTTTTGTACCTCCCACACAAAATGTTAATATACCAGTGCACATAAACGCTTATAATTCGCACAGTACAATGTATTTAAAGTATCTACTGTTCAGCAAAAATAGGTGTATTTATTAAACCCCTTCTTGTACCTCTCACATAAATTGTCAGAATAATTCGTGTAATATTCCATTTTACATTACTCACACAGTGAGGGTATACTTTAGTCGGTTTACCCGACTGATACTCTCTTACTTGTTTTTTTCACCGTTCATTAAAATTCATTAAATTTCATTAAAATGTATGTCGCACAAATTTACATATGTTGAACCGATCACAAAACTACGAATATTAAATAAAAAGGAATGCGGAAATGTCAAAAAAATCACCACTTCACAGCGAAAGAAAACACAAAACGCATTGCAAAAAAATTGCAAGTACGGAAGACTTTTTTCTCCCCCCTTACCGACTGCGTCCCTCTCCCACAAGCACTGCAATTCAGCGGGGAAAAATTGCATGTGTGAATACAGACATAGATACATACGAATAAGAATGCGTATGGATTAACAGTTAAAAAGTAGTAAACAGAATGATCGAAATCAAAAAGCATGTGAATGATGTTAATACAGTCGAATTCGCTTAATTGAAAACGGGAAAATTCAGTGCACTCGTTTCATTTATCCGAGGTTTTCAATAATGCGAATTCAGTATAAATGAAATATGCCTCTTTTAACCGAAGTTCGGATAATGGCTTTTTTTCATCTAAGAGAAGTTCGTATAAATGAAAACTCTTCCAATTAAACGAACGAATTGAAATTTATTTTATTAACGTAAGTGCACATTAAAAAACATAAAGGATTTTAATTTAAAAAAGCTATTATTGAAAACTGTAAGTTCATTTATTTAAATTATGGTTTAATTAAAATGTTTTATTATGATCTTTTGATTTCTGTTTTTGCAAATGTGCTTGTTTTATTTGTTGCATATCCTGTACATTTTTAAAGCTATGAAGTTTTTAATCTTATGAAAATAATGATTTTATATATTAATCAATTATAGAACTTTGTTGTATGTTTCGGAGGCCCAATTATAATTTCACTAGAGCGATTTCGGCTTCATTACGGGAACTGGTAACTTGTTCAATGATATCTTCCTCATTTAATCCTCCAAAGCAATAGCTGTCCACATCAATGAGATAGTTGAAAATGAAATTGCAAATAGTTTTTGCAGAAAATTCACAACCTATTTTTTGCCATAATGCTCTTGCGATAGTGTCAGTTAAAAGATCGAACATCCCCCAAGGCAATGGCTGAATCAATGATGTTTTATTGGCTGGCAAAACGACGATATTTAAATTTCACAAAATAGTAGCAGTAACTAACGGGTGATCTAAGTAGAGATACTTTTTCAGCCTTTTTTGACAGATCACGTGTGAGTCGTTTCATGCTGTCATGTTATTTTTGTTAAATATTGTTTGGCATTTCATCATGGAAAGACTTACGCCTGAACAACGTTTACAAATTATTCAGTTTTATTATCAAAATAATCGTTCGCCAATTGCGCTAAGTCCATTTAATTTAAATCCAAAAAAACCCTTTCCAGTCGACCCCCGACCATGAGCAATATTTTAGCTCGCGTTAAGAGCTATCTTTTTGTCATTGACCGATTCCCGATCCGACGTACCGGAATCATCGGTCCATATTTCTTCAAAAATGATGCCGGTGAGAACATAACCGTCAATGGCGACCGTTATCGTGCTATGATAACCGACTATTTGATGCCTGAAATTGAAGCTCGTGATGTCGGCGACATTTGGTTTCAACAAGACGGCGCGGCGCCACTTCCAACACATCGCATCGATCAATGGATTTATTGAGAGAAGACTTCGGTGCGCAGATAATTTCACGTTTTGGGCCGATCGATTGGCCACCAAGATCGTGTGATATCACACCGTTAGACTTTTTCTTGTGGGGATTTGTAAAGTCTAAAGTTTATGCGGACAAACCCGCTTCGATTCAGGCCTTGCCAGTTACCAGTCGAATTGCTCGAACGAGTCATCGAAAATTGGACTCAACGGATGGACCATCTGAGGCGTAGCCGAGGCCAACATTTGATAGACATACGCCCATGTGATGGCAATTGCATTTCGCTTATAATTGGCAATTTCGTTTTCAAAACGCAAAATCGATCCGCTGAATTTTTTTGCAGCAAAACATTTTTGTATTATTAAATTAAAATTATTAATTATGGAGAATAATAACAACATCCACGTATGCATTTTATTATTATAAAATTTCAAATACCATAAACATTTAAGGAACAAATTTGGCGTTTTGCGATTTCGACTCACGCGATTGTCATCGCATGGGCGATAATCGTCAAAAAATAAATGCCAAAGAATGTTCTTGCAAATGATAATAAACATTCCCCATTCACTTTGAATTTTCTGTGTTTTTTTTCTTTAAAAAAGTAGGGAACCTCGAAATGGATCACCCTATAATTGACAGGCAAGGCAACCCATCTTTCCAGCCAACCTTTCTTTGTTACAAATTCACTATTGAGCTTTTCTGCAGAAAATTTAGCCTCTTTCCAGCAAATAGAGCTCAGTAAATGTGGCTTGTTTTGATTTTATATCTTTAAACACGCATTAGAATTTTCAGCTTTGCAATCTTTTCACATTCCTATTGGAAATATTTTTATTTTGTTACTCAACCCTAGTAATGGAGCCCCTACCCTTAATAATTTGAATAAGTGTGACTGAACTGCAGTTAAACTGTTCGCAAAATTCCTTCTTGGTCAACCAATACTTTTCTGTAAGATTTCCAGTATGTTTAGAAAAGTGTGGCAAACTTACTCCACTACAAAAAAAAATCACAGTAATTCATTATTTTTGATAATTACCATCTTCGCTGATACTATTTTTTCAGGGTAACTACATGCTCTGATCGGAGATAAATTTTCGTTCGTCGGGGTTTCCATTCCGTTTGTTTTAAGGGGTAACGTCAATTCTTTCAATAGAAGGCACATTTTTATATATTTTTTGCGAGATTTCGCGAGAAAAATAAAAAAAAATTAGAAGCGTTACCTTGTGAATTATATATAGAAATATTGTTCAAAGAATCGGTGCAGTAGTTTTTGAGTTATGAGGGGCACCGACTTTGAAAGCGTGGGTTGTGGGAAAATGCTTTAAAGCATATCTGATGCAGTGAGTCACGTGGAAGCGTGGTTGCTTAAATAACTGTATCTTCGTTAGTTTTGTTTCGATTCATCACAAATTTTCACATAAGTTGTTTGAAAGGTTCAGAATATCGAATGAAAAAAATGCAAAAAAAAAGTTTATAAACAATGTTAAAATAGAAACTACATAATTTCGGTTCAGCGGGGTTAATATCATTGGAATGAGATTTTTTTGGAGTAATTTTTATTCCAATTAAGCGATTTTTCAATTAAGCGGAGTTTCAAATAACCGGAGTGAAACGTATGAAAAATTTGTTGAAATAATTGATTTAAATATTTTGTTTCAATTATGCGACTTTTTCAACTAAGCGGATTCGACTGTAAATTAATTTCGTGATAAAAATATAAAATTAAAGATGAAAAAGTGAAAATTAAGGGGAAAAGTGATGTGGACTGTGCAACTGTGTATACATAAGTTATGGATCAGTGATGTGGACTGAAAAGTGATGTGGACTGTGCAAGTCTGTAAACATAAGTTATGGATCAGGTACTATGTGTTTTCTTAAGACTAATGTTAAAATATCAGAGTGTTTGATTTGTAATACTAAGTTCATATGTTAGGTGTTTTTATATTCAGTGCTAACCCCTGTGTGTTCCAGGCGTCGTCTTTTGGAAGAGGTTTGGTGGTGCAAATGGATCGGGTTCGTTGGCAGGATTTTCATTAAGAATACCGATTGGGGACAAGTAAGTTGATCCGTTCCAAGTAATATTTCGCTCTGATTCATAAATTTCATTTAAAAGGACATTTTCATGATGCTCCAGTTTTTCTACAAATTTCCTTTGAAGTTCCAAGACATAATTGCAGAATGGTTTTATCTTGCCACATTCGTAAATGTGTTCATTCGAATAATGTTTGTTTGGGACTCGAAGTTTTTCCAACACATTTCCTGAGTATTTTCAGCTAAAATATTTCAAGTTCTTTGGCTACGGTTGGAGAAATGGTAAACCAAATCGGGAATCCATATGAAATTATTGAGCATATAGGCACCTTGTACAACAGCAACTTAGTATTTTGTGAGAGGTGAGTGCTATTCAGTATAATTGAGAAGGAACCTGCTACACGTTGCGCCTTCTGCAGTGAGATTCTAGCATGTTTGTTGAATTTAAGTAACTTATGTATGTTTATTCCCAAATATTTTAGGGATTCTTTAAATCGTATTTCTGTTCCATCAAGTACTAAATTCAACAACTTGCTTTCTGGAACAACGGTTCTATTACATTTTCCGGAGGCATTCCTCACACATATTGCTCCGGACTTTGCAGCGTTTATCTGAATACACCACGTTTTATAATACGCATTAATTTTCCCAAGATGGAAGGCCGCGTGATGTAGTGCTTGAACTGGTGAGTTATTATGACTGTATATAAAGCAGTTGTCAGCGTATAACAAAGCCTTTGAATTTTCTGTTAGATGTGGGATGTCGTGAAGAAAAAATTGGACAGTAAAGGCGCAAGGACACTTCCTTGGGGAACCCCGCTTTTGACGATCCCGTATCTGGACAGAACCTCGTTGATCTGGATGGTAAATTTTCGGTTTGTAAAGAAATTTTGAAGGATTATTATGAGGTAAGGGTCAATTCCAAGTTCAATTAGTTTGTGCATAATACCATTATGATACACTGAATCAAGCGCCTTCTGAATATCTAGGGATATTGCTACCGTGCAGGATTTCTCTCTACGATTTTTTATTACGTCGCTGTGAAACTTCAAAAGGGAATGATTGTTAGAATGGGCTTGTTTAAAGCCAAATTGGAAATTTGAGATGGGGTTTATTATGTGTCCCGGTACCCAGAAAATACGCAGTTGACCATGGACTGAGTAATTATTTATCGTTCTTTTACAGTCTAACACTGTTCTGGATTTGATCTTTTCCGATGTTATTGCTTTGATCGCCATTTGGCTATCTGTAAAGAGGCTTTGCATATTTAGGCTTTGTGGTATTACTGAGCCAGTTAACACACTCCGTGATGGCTCGAACATCTGCTTAAAATACTGTGTTATGGTCTGGGAGGCGGAAATAAAAAGTCCCAGACCAGTCCTTCCTCCCAGCCTGGACCCATCAGTGTAGCAGCTGGTTCCCACTGGCACATGAGCTAGTGTTCCGTTTCCCAGGAGCGTCTGTCTGGCACGAACGAATCACAGGTAGCTGTAAGCCGCACTTCAGGAATGCGGTCGGAGATTACCGTTGTTTTCTGAAGGTACGACTTGTGGTCTCGATTTATCCATTCACCCATCACTTGTAGACGTCTTGCTGTGAGGGCTGCCTCATATTTTATACGGATATCTATTGGTTGGATGTGCAGTATAGTCTCCAACGCTCTTGTTGGTGCGGTTCTAATTGCCCCGCTTATGCCCAGACAGCACATACGTTGCACTTTTTCCAATGGTATTACGTTGTACTTTTTGTCCATTAATGTCCACCAAACTACAGAGGCGTAGTTTATTAATGGTCTAATCACGCTCATGTAAAGCCAGTGTGTCATTTTTGGATGTAGTCCCCATTTTGAACCTATAGCTCTTCTGCACAACGACCAACATCTGTGGGTCTTGGTAACTCTTTCTTCAATATGATCTTTCCAAATCAGTTTCTGATCCAAGATCTCTCCCAAGTATTTTACCTTTTCAGATATGGTAATATAATATATATATGGCGATAAAATGCCCCCCTGAGGTACACCACGATTGACATTGTCTCTAATTTTTACGTCATATGACCCACAAATAATCCACCTATTCCTTAGCATATTGTTGATCCAGTTTATCAGCGCCCGATCAAACTGAAACTCGACTAAGGACTGAATAAGTGTATCGGTCTGAACGTTGTTAAAAGCGCCTTCAATGTCTATACAATCGGACATGAAGTGTGAAGTGTGTACATTTCTTCACTGAAGGACTCATCTACAGCTGTTTCCACTGATCTTCCATTAACACATGCGTGTTGCTTAAATTTTAGCTTGTCATCGGCTATCTTACTTTTGACCATGTCGTCAATTATTCGCTCCATTGTTTTTAATAGATTGGTGGTTTGCCCGGCATTACTCTACGAACATCGAGGTAATGAGCCATAATGGCTGATTCCACATGGCTCCATTTGTCCTTGAGGATGGATCCATCCTCACTACTTCTGTCTATAACAGCCTTCTTCTTCTAGAAAGAAAAGGACATTGGAAAAAAAGGTGCTCGATTTTTTCAAGTTCCTCTTCGCCTGTACGAAGACGACAGCAGTCCTCGGTGTCCCGTTGCCAGTTTGATGTAAGTGCTCTAACGTTACAGTGGTCTGTGAAGACGCCCACTAACAGGCGTAAATCCCTCTTTGTGAGGTTCAGCAAGTCCCTAGTTCTGGATTGCGACATAAGAGGCCAGAGACCTAACGGTTTTACAGTCCGATCTGGCTGAACAATTCTGGTTAACTTGACCCCTGTAGAAGCGCCTATCATGCCGAAGAACTCACACATTGGTGGATACAGTGAAGACACCGCACTAGTGGTTTCATTGCCGACCCATTCCGTGCGAGCTCATCAGCCTTCTCGTTTCCGTCCACGTCACAGTGTCCTTGAGCCCAGCAGAGCTTGACGTTAACTGTTAATTTTTGCATTTCTAATATGCAATCGTTCACTAACTTGGATTTAATGACGTTGGAATTCAGTGCCTTCAGAGCAGCTTGACTATCAACATAGATAGTATGTTTTCACCCTGCCTGCAAAAACCCTCGTTAATTAAACGCAAGGTGACCCGGATGGCAAAAAACTCCGCCTGAAAGACAACGCAGGTGTCTGACAACTTATAAGATCTGCTAATGCTAAGAGATTCACTAAAGATGCCAGCCCCCGTTCCCACATCCATCTTTGATCCATCTGTGTAAATCGCGTGACCACGAAAGGGGGAGAACACCATCCATCCAATCTGATCTAGAAGGGATCGTCGTGTCCAACCTTGTGGAGAAATTCAGAACAGGTGGCAAATAACACAGTGCGCCAAAATAAACTCAAGTTGAGAAGCAAATGACGCGATACTATTTTTCCTGTAGGTCTTGTCGAGTAAAACACGAATCTTTTTTTGAAATTCCCCGGACACCCCCAAAATCCGGATTTACGGGTAAAAACCCGATTTTTTGCCTTTTTCACTTGAACGCCTATAACATTGCTAATTATTAACCAATTTCAATCTCTAAAAGAATTTAGAAAGAAGCGAATTAGACCTTTCTAAAGATGCATATTTTGTCTATTTGAAGCTGTAGGAATATAGGTTTATTTGTCCGACAAAATTTTTTTTTCATTTTTGTCCGTCATTTTATATTTTAGGCAATGTTTTTACCAATTATATTGTGAGATAACCATAATATAATTAATGTACATATTTAGTATATTTTAAAAGGAAAAAAATGCAACCAGTCTCTTAAAAATCCGTTTGTAATTGACTGTTATTAAAGTTTCATTCGGTGTCTAATAGCACACTTGGTGGCGCTACAGTTAATATATTGGCCATATCGTTTGAAGGTTTACAGCCTGTTTCTGTAACTTAAAAATTTGCTTTCGTTCGCCTGCCAGACGACAAACAGCTGATTTGGGTTTCACTAACCACAATCACAACGACAAGTCGCACGAAAATGAACTCGTGCGAAAACGTAATCATTTCAGTGTAAATTTTGGTTTCTCTATCTCTCTTTGCTGTCATCTGGGCGAACACAAATGTCAGATCGAGTCACTTTATTTTATTTGTCGACTGATAGGAACAATGACAAAAAATCGGTATTAAAAGCAACAAATAAGTAGATATCAATATAATTATGGTAACAAAATTAAATAGTAATAAAATTGTATACATATTTAAGCATAAAGAAGTCAACATTGGCAGCTCGCTGAGATGGAAAAAATTCATCAGTGCACAATGAGAGAGACAGGAGAGAGAGAGAGAGAAAGAAATGAGAGTGTTGCATCAGCTCAACTGACCCACCCAGGGTTGATTTTTGGCCACCGCTAGTGTAATGGATACAGAGGTGTATTTTCTAAGGTCGACCATACAAAAAAGTGTGCTTTTTTAGACCGGAAGTTGTGAAATTAATGATCTGGCAATTACATTTTTATCCAATTGGTAAATTGTTAACGTCATTGGCGTAAGGCCAGGCGAACGAACGAACCTTAGAGAAACCAAATTCCTGACGAAAATTAGTGACTGGTTTTCGTTCGCAGAGACTTTCGGTAGAAATACAGAAACAGGCAGTTAGTAAAGTGTTCATCACCGCTTGCAGTATAGTCCTTCTCGCGCCGGTTATGAATAGAGAAGCGATTCTTTGAATTTTCTCTAAAGATTTTAGCTGGTGTCTATATCGAGTTGCTTTCCACCACACTACTGAACCATAGGTGAGGATGGGACGCACAATCGCGGTGTAAATCTAGTGGATAGTACTTGGGCGGAGCCCCCAACTTTAACCTATGGAACCTCTGGAGGAGTTGATTGCATTCAGTTCCTTTTTGACTCTTTCCTCAGTGTTTCTTTTCCAATTTAATTTCTGATCAAGTATCACGCTAGGGTACTTAGCCTCTGGGGACAGTTTCAACTCCTCCCCGTCGAGAATGAGTTTATGGACAAATTCTATCTTATTTTTCCAAGTGAATAGTACTAGCTCTGTCTTAGTTGGACAACGACAACTTTCACTTTCACTCTATCTTTCTCGAATGATCTGAGTACCCCGTTTATGACAAGAAGCCACAGGAGAGGAGATAGAACCCCTCCCTGTGGTATACCTCTAGTTACAGTTTTCCTAATGGAACCCTCTGCTAGATCCAGTCAACCAGCAGAGGGGGTGTGCTCACATCCAACAAAGATTCGTGTATGGATTCCAAATTCACATTGTTAAAGGCCCCTTCAATATCTACGAAGGCTGCCAAAGTAAAATCGGGGTTTTCCAAGTTATTTTCAATGTAGCCAACCACGTCATGAAGAGCACTATCAACCGAGCGGCCTTTGATGTATGCATGTTGACAGTTACTGATTAATGATGGTTGTAAACTACCCCTAATATAGGTGTCAATCAGTCTTTCCAGCGTTTTTAAAACAAACGACGAGAGACTAATTAGTCTATAGTCCTTGGGCGTAGAGTGACTCGGTTTCCCCGCTTTGGGAATGAAAACCACCTTGACCTCACGCCATTTTGAGGGTATATAATTCGTAAGTAGGCAGTGCCTAAAAATCAGCGACAGCATATTAACTGTTATTGGCCCTGCATTTTGTAGCATGGCTGGTGATATGCCATCTGGTCCGGCAGACTTAAAGGCTTCGAAGGAAGCCTCATTTACCACAGTGGACGCGCGTTCATCACACTGTGGTGCACTTGATCTAGTACTGACATTGGGAAATTCATCCTGGACTATGTTCGAACACCCGGAAAAGTGAGTCGTGGCTAAAAGGTCAAGAGTTTCTGAGCTGGACTCAACTCCAAGTCCCATCTTCCTTCTTAATGCTACCCAGCGGCTTTGGATATTTTGATAGCAGTCGTCGGAATCTGGAGGACTCATTCACACCTTCTATGCTTTCACAGAAGTTGATCCAAGAGGCTCGCTTAGCCTTTTTGACCTCACTCTTGTACTGTTTGGAAGATTCCTTATAGTAATCCCAATCTGCACTCAATTTGGTTTTGTTGGCTTTATTATACAGTCTCATTGCATACTGCCTCAAATTACGAAGGTCTTTGGTACACCATGCAGGGTGAGACATTTTACCCGGATACGTAAGGGGACATGATTTCTCAAAGTTAACTACCCAGGCTGCAGTAAAATCATCAACTGCTGCTTCCAGCTCGGTGTTGTCAGCGAAGTTATGCTTCGACGACAGTAGCTGTCTACCAAGTTCATTACTCGTATACTGAGCCAAGTTAGTCTTCCTTGGGTTTCTGAGGGGGGGTTCATTATAAATTACCGCATTCAGAGTAAAAAGAATGTACCTGTCATCCGAGAAGAAATTCTCCTTGGACACTCTCCATCCCGAAAGAACATTATCATCAAGATTAGTTAGGGTTATGTATATTACCTCTATTTTTGACCTGAAAAGTGGGATCACTACCAACGTTACAAATCTATAGGCCACAATTTAAAATAAAATCATAAAGTGACTCACCTCGAGTGTTAATGTTAGAGCTTTCCCAAAGAGAGTGGTGTGCGTTGGTAAATAAACTGATGCGAGTAGTAACGGTTTGTTGTTTTTCGTCTCTAACCTCACAGTTGTCTGATCACCATTGCTGTAATTATGTAGAAGGATTATGTTTACATTTTTCCTACCTGCAATGCAGGTCCTTATCTGTAGTGGTAGGTGAGTACGTGAAAATTTACATTGCTCAGTCCACTTACCTTATTCTTAACGATATAAGGTTCCTGGATTATAGCGATGTCAACTGAAGAGTTAGAGAGGGCAATTAGAAGTTCGTTCAAGGCTGCTATAGAATGATGCAGATTAATCTGCACTACTCTTAGCTTACTCGAACTAGTTTCCTTTTGAGGTTTGCATGCGGAAATGGCAGAAACCACATCCCCATCTTACCTTACCCCTTCTTTCTCTTAAGTACTCTTCTGATTTTTGTCAATAGCAACTTTGAAGATCAGACCACCACTTTCAGCACACTCCTTAGTCGATTATATCGTCCAAAGAGCTGTACTGAGACCGGCGTTCTGCTTCGCGAGCAGTTTCAGTGGATCACTCTGAATTAATTCAGTTGGGATCCAAGCTGTCGCTGTCGTTCGAAGAGGTAAAGCAGTAGGAGGCAGAACTTTGACTTGTGCGCCAGGCCAGGGGGCTTTTACGTTATCTATCAAGATTATAGTCTCGAAGGGTTACACTTGCACGTTGTATATGGGAGGTGGATTCAGCGTTAAGGATAAAATTGACCTGTCGCTTTTTACCATCCGCCTCACCCACCTTGCTGACTCTCCAATTATTGGCCGGCAGACCAGGATTGGAATCTTTTATTATTTCTAATATGTCAGCCGGGTTGGAGGGCTCTTCTGTAACCCGGTGATGGCTCTAGGGTGACTAGGGATGTTTTTTCGACAACATCCAACTGGGCACCTGGCCACACCTCACCCGCTCGACTCGGAGCAGCCTTATACAGGTCTACTGATCTGGCATCACCGAAATATAAGAGATTTACTCTCCCCTGATGCCATTCCGCATCGTTGCAGATTGGTGGTTTGCCCGGCATTTCTCTACGGACATCGAGGTAATGAGCCATAATGGCTGATTCCACATGGCTCCATTTGTCCTTGAGGATGGATCCACCCTCACTACTTCTGTCTATAACTGCCATCACTAGACTCTCCTGCGCCACTTCATTGAAGGGCTTGGTGAGTGTCCTGTTGATGGTGACATTAGGGCCTCTTGCCTTTTTCGAAGGCAGGGGTTCATCAGGTGATCTGATTCTTTTGACTTTATTAGCCGTTAACACAGCTGAATTTGTGGCTCTTTCAGCCGGCTCATTGGCCTTAGAAGCATTTATGACGCCTCAACATAGATAGTATGTTTTCACCCTGCCTGCAAAAACCCTCGTTAATTAAACGCAAGGTAACCAGGATGGTTGCGCCTGAAAGACACCGCAGGTGTCTGACAACTTATAAGATCTGCTAATGCTAAGAGATTCACTAAAGATGACAGGCCCCGTTCCCACATACATCGTTGATCCATCTGTGTAAATCACGTGACCACGAAAGGGGGAGAACACCATCCAGCCAATCTGATCTAGAAGGGATCTTCGTGTCCAACCTTGTGGAGAAATTCAGAACAGGTGGAAAATAACACAGTGCGACAAAATAAACTCAAGTTGAGAAGCACAGAGCACTTATAGTACTCTGTCTTAGTTGGATTAATTCCTAGCCCGTTCGCCGTTGCCCATCTAGACAGCTTCCTAAGATCACTTTGAATAAGATCAGTAATGGTTTAGAGGAACTTGCCTCCAACCATGATAACTACATAGTCGGCATATGCCACAACTTTCACTCTATCTTTCTCGAATGATCTGAGTACCCATGTTTATGACAAGAAGACACAGGAGAGGAGATAGAACCCCTCCCTGTGGTGTACCTCTAGTTACAGTTTTCCTAATGGAACCCTCTGCTAAATCCAGTCAACCAGCAGAGGGGGTGGAAGCCTATGAAAACAGACTTATTCACCACAAAAATATTGAAATTCCAAAACTTCTAGAATCGGCGCACCTAACCAGACGATTGAATTGATGCAAACCACTGGCCTTGAAGCAGCGTTTTACCCAGCAAATAGATTCTTAAGCTAATCTTGGCTGATTTAACTGATTTGATTTAAAAGAACTACTAGTTAGTCTCAGGAATGTAATAGACTAGTTGTAGTGTAATTTTTAAGCAGTTTTGTAATGTTTAAAAAAATAAAATAAAAAAAAGCAGAGGGGGTGTGCTCACATCCAACAAAGATTCGTATATGGATTCCAAATTCACATTGTTAAAGGCCCCTTCAATATCTACGAAGGCTGCCAAAGTAAAATCGGGGTTTTCCAGGTTATTTTCAATGTAGCCAACGACGTCATGAAGAGAACTATCAACCGTGCGGCCTTTGATGTATACATGTTGACAGTTACTGATTAATGATGGTTGTAAACTACCCCTAATATAGGTGTCAATCAGTAATTCCAGCATTTTTAAAACAAACGACGAGAGACTAATTAGTCTATAGTCCTTGGGCGTGGAGTGAATCGGTTTTCCCGCCATTCTGAGGGTATATAATTCGTAAGTAGGCAGTGCCTAAAAATCAGCGACAGCATATTAACTGCTATTGGCCCTGCATTTTGTAGCATGGCTGGTGATATGCCATCTGGTCCGGCAGACTTAAAGGCTTCGATAGAAGTCTCATTTACCACAGTGGACGCGCGTTCATCACACTGTGGTGCACTTGATCTAGTACTGACATTGGGATATTCCTCCTGGACTATGTTCGAACACCCGGAAAAGTGTGTCGTGGCTGAAAGGTCCAGAGTTTCTGAGCAGGACTCAGTCCAAGTCCCATATTCCTTATTAATGCTTCCCAGCGCCTTTGGATATTTTGATATCAGTCGTCGGAATCTGGAGGACTCATTCACACCTTCTATGCTTTCACAGAAGTTGATCCAAGAGGCTCGCTTAGCCTTTTTGACCTCACTCTTGTACTGTTTGGAAGATTTCTTATAGTAATCCCAATCTGCACTCAATTTGGTTTTGTTGGCTTCTCAAAGTTAACTACCAAGGCTGCAGTAAAATCATCAACTGCTGCTTGTCCAGCTCGGTGTTGTCAGCGAAGTTATGCTTCGACGACAGTAGCTGTCTACCAACAAGTTCATTACTCGTATACTGAGCCCAGTTAGTCTTCCTTGGGTTTCTGAGGGGGGGTTCATTACAAGTTACCACATTCAGAGTAAAAAGAATATACCTGTGATCCGAGAAGAAATTCTCCTTGGACACTCTCCATCCCGAAAGAACATTATCATCAAGATTAGTCAGGGTTATGTCTATTACCTCCGATCTATTTTAGACCTGAAAAGTGGGATCACTACCAACGTTACAAATCTATAGGCCAGAATTTAAAATAAAATCTAAAGTGACTCACCTCGAGTGTTAATGTCAGAGCTTTCCCATAGAGAGTGGTGGGCGTTGGCGCCGCATCCAATAACCAGCCTTGTTAAGCGTATATTGTCATGCACCAGCTTGATCACTTACACGTTTGGCGGGTTGATTTCCTCATATGGTAAATAAACTGATGCGAGCAGTAACGGTTTGTTGTTTTTCGTCTCTAACCTCACAGTTGTCTCATCACCATTGCTGTAATTATGTAGAAGGATTAGGTTTACATTTTTCCTACCTGCAATGCAGGTCCTCACCTTATCTGTAGTGGTAGGTGAGTACGTGAACATTTACATTACTCAGTCCACTTACCTTATTCTTAACGATATAAGGTTCCTGGATTATAGCGATGTCAACTGAAGAGTTAGAGAGGTCAATTAGAAGTTCGTTCAAGGCTGCAATAGAATGATGCAGATTAATCTGCACTACTCTTAACTTACTCGAACTAGTTTCCTTTTGAGGTTTGCATGTGGAAATGGCAGAAACCAAATCCCCATCTTACCTTACCCCCTCTTTCTCTTAAGTACTCTTCTGATTTTTGTCAATAGCAACTTTAAAGATCAGACCACCACTTTCAGCACACTCCTTAGTCGATTGTATCGTCCAAAAAGCTGTACTGAGACCGGCGTTCTGCTTCGCGAGCAATTTCAGTGGATCACTCAGTTCAGCTGTAACTCTTCAAAGGAACAGACGTGCTATTTTCATACGCGCATCACCGCGATATTCTTTTGTTTTTCAAGTTGTTCTCGGAAAGTGTATCAAATACAATAACAATGTCAACAGCAGAAGAACTAATGTGTGCAGTCACTGCATTACACCGTTCACGGACTCGAATTTTGTTTGGTGTCATGGCTGCGACACAAAGTTTCATTTCGGCTCCTGTACCGTTCTCAAAAAAAACCTACGATGGAATGAGCGCACCGAGAAAACTAGAGTGGAGATGCCACATCTGCCAACCGCGTTATAAATCGCCCAACACTGCATATAGAGCATTTATTTACAGCAACCAAACTTCACCGCAACAACAAAGCCCCAACGTACAGAACAATACTCAAGAACCAAACAGTATGCAAAAAAACAACAACGTGAAGACGACGACGAAGGCAACGAAAACAGCAAACGTTTCAAAGACACAACAACTATAACAATAACCGAAGCTACCGACAATAACTCTGCTATGTCAAATGAGCACAACCAAAACTACTTAGAGCTTAAGACTGACATGGGAGAGCTTAAAACAGCAATGCACAATATGATAACTAATATTAATGCATTCACTGCAGCCAGCAACACCATGATGGGAACACTCCAAAATTCTCTCGACAGCATAAACCAAAATCTCTCTAAAATCACAACCAAAATAGTCGATCTCGAAGTAAGGGACAGGGAAAAGAGCGATCAAATATGTAAACTGGAGAGGAGAATTGAACGACTCGAGCAGAAAGCCATCGACAGAAATATAGAAATAAACAACGTTGACGGCACTATGGAAGCGTCAACGGTAGTACAAAAAATAGGCATCGAAATCGACGATACCCACATAAATAAGGCATACCGCTTAAAGAACAAAACCAAAATAATTGTAGAGTTTTCTACACAAAAAATAAAAAATGAAATTATGAGTAAATTAAAAGGGCATAGAGTAGATGCAAGTGTAATAGACGGAGAAACAAACATTGAAAACAGATTATACATAAACGATGAGCTAACACCTCACAATAGACGTGTTTTATGGCTGGCGAAGACAAAGGCCAAAGAGAACGGATGGAAATTTGTATGGGTGCGAAATGGCAAAATATATGCGGGAAGAAATGAAAATACATCCCAAATAATTATAAGTAACGCAGCCGATATCGAAATGATTACCGTGTCACAATAAAAATAATCGTTATTTCTATGAATTATTACAAAATCAAAATAATAACAAAAAACACATAAAATAACAGGTGGCGCAAAAGTAACCTTTCGATGTTTTTTGTGCCAAAGTCACCGACCGATTATTGGTCAAATAAATAGTCAGCAATATTCGGCGTTCTGGAGCAGTGTAGCGTAACATTGTTTATTAACGTGTATTTCGCATGTGTTTACTACACAAATGTCAACATTAGGCATTAGGGGCCAATCGCAAAATTTATAGCAAAGGCCAAAGAGAACGGATGGAAATTTGTATGGGTGCGAAATGGCAAAATATATGCGGGAAGAAATGAAAATACATCCCAAATAATTATAAGAAACGCAGCCGATATCGAAATGATTACCGTGTCACAATAAAAATAATCGTTATTTCTATGAATTATTACAAAATCAAAATAATAACAAAAAAAAAAACACATAAAATAACAGGTGGCGCAAAAGTAACCTTTCGATGTTTTTGTGCCAAAGTCACCGACCGATTATTGGTCAAATAAATAGTCAGCAATATTCCGCGTTCTGGAGCAGTGTAGCGTAACATTGTTTATTAACGTGTATTTCGCATGTGTTTACTACACAAATGTCAACATTAGGCATTAGGGGCCAATCGCAAAATTTATAGCATTTTCGGGTAGGAGGATTACTTTTGCGCCACCTTGTATTATATAACTTGCCGAATTTTTTTTATGAAAAAAAATCGATGCAGTAATACTAAATCACGCTTTCTACATTTCTTTTTTCTCTTCTTTTCAAAAAACGAAGAAAAACATCAAACTAGATTAAATAAAAAATTAAATATAACAAAAAAAAAATATAAACTATTTAGCTAAAAATGAGTTATACAAAAGAAATAATAAATAATTTCAATGAAATCAATATGAACTACCTTAATTATCCGCTTTCCTTTAAACATATGAACGTACGCTCACTCCGCAAAAATTTTCTGCCATTTATAGTTCAGATTAAAAAAATAACAACCAAAACACCTCTATTAATCCTTACCGAAACAAATATATCCAACAACGAAAACCAATTTTACTCCATCGACGGTTTCAACGCAATTTTCTTGAACCGTGATAACAGAGGAGGAGGCATCGCT
This sequence comes from Eudasyphora cyanicolor, assembly GCA_963930755.1. Lineage (NCBI taxonomy): Eukaryota > Metazoa > Arthropoda > Insecta > Diptera > Muscidae > Eudasyphora > Eudasyphora cyanicolor. The sequence continues at coordinate 103,807,755 of OZ005737.1, forward strand.
ATCTACATAAAAGATAGTCTGAACTACGAAACAACAATAACAGAAACAACTTCTTTTGAAGGCATAAGGCTGGATATAACAACAACAAACCAAAAAAGCCATCAAAATCATCACCGTCTACCGTCCCCCAAAACAAAACATACATACGTTTACCACAGTGCTAGACACAACAATAAACAACAAACAACCAGAAACAAAGCGCACAACAACAGCATATTTAGGTATGCTTTCTTCAAATGGAATGCACTGCATGGTCACTGATGGGACCAGAGAAGATACCAACAACAACACAATTACTTGCATTGACCACTTGTTCATTCGCAGCAACTTAGCGACAACAACTGCACACTCTGCAGTCATTAGAACAACCCTCTCAGATCATTATGCTCTCTTTGGCTGCATACAAGAAGATCAGAGCAAAAATTATCACACGCATAACAGACAGGGTACGGATTTTGGTGCAAAAACAAACAATGGAAAAGTTAATCGCCTCCTAAACGAAATAAACTGGTTTGAAATAATGAATAAATCTAACAACTCTAACGACTTATTCAATACAATACACAATACTTTCATCAATACTTACGAAAAATCTAAAGAATTGTCGAAAAAGATTAAAAAAAGAAATCCATATCCATGGCTCAGTGAGGAAATCTTAAAATTCTGTGACGTTCGGGACAATCTTCATAAAAAATGGGTTAAAGACAAAAAATATAAAATAAATGAAAAATTGTACAAAACGTATAGTAACAAACTAAATAAAAAAATAATATATGAGAAAAATTAATATAATAAGCAGCAATTCATAAAAAATAGAAATTATATAAGAGGAACTTGGCAGTTAATAAACGAAATAACAGGCAAAAAACATGTAATATCGACAAAACAATTAAAACAAATTTCAAAAATGAAAATATACAAAATATCGCAGATAATTTTGCTAAAAACTTCCAAAAAACATCGAAAAAATAGTGCATCAATGCAATTTAAACACAATTTCAAGGACTTACACGAACATACCTAACACAATATACATTAATCACATCGACACAGAAGAAGTGTATAACATCCTGATCGGCCTAAACATTAGAAAAGTCCGGGAGCTGATGGAATTAGTTCAATTGATCTAAAAAATAATGCATGTATACTAACTCCAATAATAACTAAATTTATAAACTGTAGTCTTAATGAAGCAAGCATACCAAAACTCCTTAAAACATCAATCATCCGTCCAATATTCAAAAGCGGCAAAAAAGATGACTATAACAACTATAGACCCATTGCAATTTTGTCTGTCGTAGACAAGATTTTGGAGAAGATAATAGTACGAAGACTGAACGAATTTATTAACAAGTTTCAAATATTAAATAAAAACCAGCATGGATTTAAAAAAAAACAAAACTATTAATAAATTGCTTGGCTTATTTTCAAACCACATTAACCAATGTGTGGCTGATAATTTACACTGCGTAGCTCTATTTATAGATTTCAGCAAAGCTTTTGATACCCTTCCACATCAAAAACTAATAGATACCTTAGAAAGAAATGGAATCAGAGGCTACAGCTTAGAGTGGTTCAAGAACTACCTAACATTTAGGACATATTGAGTTCAATTAGAAAATAAAGTTAGTCAAGACACTCTAACAAATTATGGAGTTCCACAAGGATCCAAACTGGGACCAATCCTTTACATTATATATGCAAATGATATACTAAATAAACTGTCAGAAAGCATACCCTTTGCATATGCTGATGAAACAGCGGTGGTAGTATCAAATAGGTGCATAAATACAGCAATACTTGCTATGCAGAGAGAGCTGGATGTGATTACTAGATGGTGCCACGATAGTGGCCTAATCATAAATCCAAACAAAACGAAAATAATGCACTTTAGAACCAGAAATTCACCATTTAAAAACATATCACTAACATTCCACAGTTACGAGTGCATACACAACACAAATAAAAACATTAACGAAGAAAGTAACGATACATGTCCAACACGCATAGACACAGTAAACACATATACGTACTTGGGAATACACCTGGACAGCCATTTCAAATGGAAAACCACATCGAACATTTGCAGAAAAAAATTGCGTAGCACTGTTTTTGCGATGTATCACCTCAGCAAATCCTGTCCCTACAAAGTATTAAAACAAGCTTACTTCTCACTCGCTGAATCGTACCTGAGACACGGGATAACAGCATGGGGAAGATCTACATATTGCAGAACATTGCAAATCACACAAAACAGAATAATAAAATTATTTAAAAATAATCACCAACCTACTAATACGCAATCGAATACCACATCAAATAAAAACACAATAACAAACCAATCATCATCCAATAACACGGCTAATATGTACAAACTAATGGACATCCTTGATATTGAGGGAATATACAATACAACAATTGTTAACGAGTTCTACAGATTTCTACAAACAATAAACCATAACCACCCTACCAATGACTTTCAACAAGATGCCAATTATACTACTAAACCTAAAAAATTAACAAAGTAGGAAATACAGCTGGACTGAATATAATTAGATTATTAACATATTTAGTTTTGCAAATATATATTTACTTTACCTGCAGACAAGCCATAGGGCTTCGCAGGATGTTAAATACGATAAAATGTAAACATGCTGTTATATCCATAAATACTGAATTAAAAAAAAAAAAAAAACAAACAAAAAATTCAGTTGGGATCCAAACTGTCGCTGTTGTTCGAAGAGGTAAAGCAGTAGGAGGCAGAACGTTGACTTGTGCGCCAGGCCAGGGGGCTTTCACGTTATCCACGGTCCATCGAAGAATGTACAAGGACTCACTGTTGGCACATTTGATAAGCTTAATACCATCTTTCCATTGCGCTCCATAGAAGATTACATCGCTACTGCTCCACCTATCTGAAAGTGTTAGATTGCGCAGCGTCGGTTCTCTTAGCTTCCAATTGGAAGGGCTTATCCACCTGTCGGGGTCGGCCATGTCTACTACCGCCACCTGCTAGTCTAAGGTTTTCGGGGAAGGGATATCTGGTTTCCTACCTTGAGGTCTTGAATAGGGCTTAAACACCTTTATTGCTGGTCTAGACCCAGAGGGTTCTTTACCACCAGAAGGTATTACGCTCTGTTGGACTTGACGGTTAGGTGTTAACTTTCCTGCTTCGTTTTCGGCGGTCACATGCTGACGCTTCTTCGCAGCCGGGTGCGACTCCTCGTTCGACCTCGTCCGTTTCACAGTATTATGTAAAGCAGAAGATCGTATTGAGGCCGCATCTTGCCGTGAGGTTGAGGGACCTTCGAAACGAGGCAGAAAGTTACTGCCAGTATCTTGTTTGTTATTAAGTGTGGTCTTTTGTGAGCCAACACTGATCTGTACCTTTGGAGGTACATACGACGCATTGCTCTCCTTTTCGCTGTCACTCACGGGTGCTCTATAAATTGTCGGTTAAAATAACGCACGCACCGGGTCAGTCAAAGTGGTGGCACCCAATGTGACTGCGGTCCGCTCTTTCTTTCCTGCCTGGATACGAGAGTGACTTAACCTTTGCCCACAATTTACCAATTCCTGTTGCTGCTGTTGGTGAATTCTCTGAACTCGTTCCAGTCCGATTTCCTTTGATTCAGGAAAGTACGGCGTTCAGAGATAATGAAATCGGCTGGTCTGTCTATGGAGATGATTATGGGTGGTCTGATCCCAATGAAATGACGGGCGACACGATGGTGGTATCTGGCGAGCTGCTGCAATCACCCATAATCCGTGTGGGGGCGTCCTCATTCACTGTGCAGAACGTAGAGCTATCTATCTGCTCAGCCAAAGCTATGCCACTATGGTCATTAGCTAGGAGAGAATGCCAAAGCTTATGATGGGAATCATGAGCTTTGGCATTCTCCTAGGACCACGCGATTATTGCCCTGCAGTAACGGACTAATGTCCGGCAAATAACGCGGAGAACAGCTACCAATCGGCGGTATACATATACGTTATACAGTTCTATCTCGGCAGTCCCGGACTTAACTGCTACCCCCATACATTCAATGTATGGGTCTCTAGAGTCAAGCTCAGGCGAGATAGGTCTGTATTGCACAGAATGGTGTAATAGGAAAGCCTGTCCCCCACCTCCACTTCTAGTGCGATCCTTACGTAGCACAACCCTGACAACTGTGCAAGCTGCATGTGTCGTTCAGCTTTGTTTCCTGGATCGCAGCAACCTTGATGTTCTTCCGATTCATAAAATCTACAATCTCGTTGATTTTGCCGCGGAGACCATTGCAATTAAATTGCATGAGGGATGCATGTTCGGGGGTTGGTACATCAATGTGTGGCGTTGATAGCTGTGCATGTTGCTGTAGGGGAGATTGCGGCGGTGTCCCATAAACCGAACTCGCCGGTCACGTAGACGACGAGGCCGACGACTGTGATCCTTGAGGCACACTTAGAGGTATGGCGGCACAGCAGTCTCCAACATAACTCCTTATGCGGCGATACTCCCCGGCGGTCCTAAGGCCAGAACAGCCCGTGATATGCAATCACTCCATACATCGGGTACACCTTACTGATGTTGAGTTGCCATGCATAAAGTTCCCGCAGATAGAGCAGAAAAATTTTTGTGGTCCGGGATTTTGTTCGGTCCCGGCACGGACCAGAAGTATTCGGAGCAGACACTCCGGGATGCGCCTCTTCCAAGGCGAAAAAATGGACGAACATAAAACACGTAGTACTGAGGTGGCAGCCCCTAGCCGGGTCAATCCGGTACAAAGAACCGGCTGCCGTGGGATTGAGTTTGTGATTAACTCTATCGAAAGCTTTACTAAAATCTGTATAAATCACGTCTGTCTGATTACCAAGAACAAACTCGTTTATAAACTGAAAAGAAAATTGCACTAAATTTGTCACAGTTGAAAGGCCTTTACGAAATCCATGTTGGAATGGACTTAGAATAGAATATTTTCTCAAAAAGTTTTGGATAATTCCCCACAACAGTGAGGCTTCCAGATTTATGGAGAGGGGTTAGTAAGATGTTCTCCAAATGGATGGGAAATAGCCATATTTTAACGAAATGTGTATTAGCAATGTAACCGGAACAACAAGACTTTGAGCACAATATTTGACTATTAGAAGATTTAATCTCGACCAAACTCGAAAATGCAAATGGAAAATCAAAATAAGGTATGCTCAACTGATTCAATGAAGGAATATTGTAAGGGCGTCTAGTTGTCTCTGTTGATGGGAATAAGTGGATGTAAACATTTTTGCAAAAGCATTGGCGATTGATTGGTCACTACAGAAATCCTCACTATTCATTCTAACCATAGAAGTTCTTGGATTAGATCTACGTATCATATTTACAAAATCATAGATTTAGGATTCGACTTAAAATTGAGGGTTAGCCTCTCTAAGTAGATTCCATAACATCTGCTATATTCAATATTAAATTGAGATCTGGCAACAGCATACTTCGCATAATCGGTCTGCGAACCCGATTTTTTAAATAGTCTGCTCTTCAAGTTCTTAATAGCAGTCAAAGCAGGAGAATACCATGGTGGCCTACTCGAATTTTATACACGAATCTTCGGAACACATTTTTATACCCTACACCACACTGTGGTACAGGGTATTATAACTTTGTGCATTTGTTTGTAACACCCAAAAGGAGAAGAAATAGACCCATCGTTTATTATACCGATCGACTTAGAATCACTTTCTGAGTTGATTTAGCTATGTCCGTCTGTCCGTCGGTGCATGTATTCTTGTAATCAAAGTACAGGTCGCAATTATGGTCCGATCGCGACGAAACTTTACACATATCATTTGTTTGGCCCAAGGACGATCCCTATTGAATTTGGTTAAAATCGGTTCAGATTTAGATATAGCCCCCATATATATGAAACCCCCGATTTGACATGTAAGCGCTGTAGAAAGTGTATTTTATATCCGATCAGTGCGAAATTCGGCAGAAAGAGGTCTCTTATTAGGTGAAGGAATACTGCCAAATTTGGAGAAAATCAGTTCAGATTTAGATATAGCCCCCATATATATGTTACCCCCGATTTGATATGTAAGCGCTGTAAAAACTGCATTTTATATCCGATCAGTATGAAATTCGGCAGAAAAAGGTTTCATATTATATGAATGAACACTTTTAAATTTGAAAGAAATCGGTTCAGATTTAGATATAGCCCCCATATATAAGTTACCCCGATTTGACATGTAAGCCCTGTAAAAATGTTAATTTATATCCGATCAGTCTCTGTATTTTATATCTGATCAGAACGAAATTCGACAGAAAGAGGTCTGTTTACATGAATGAGTATTCAGGGAAATCGGTTCAGATTTAAATATAACCTCCATATATATGTTCCTCCTGATTTGGTGTCAAAGCCCTATATAAGTTGTACTTTACTTCCGATCATTTAAATTTTCAAGAAAGATGTTTCCCAATTTAGGAACGAATATTGTTAAATTTAGCGATTATCGGTTTAGAATTAGATAATATGTTCCTACCTATTTACCAATTATTCCAAATTATTATCGCAATGACCCTTATCGCATTGTTAGTGAGGTGTAGGGTATTATATAGTCGGCCCCGCCCGACTTTCTGCCTTTCCTTACTGGTTTTTCCTTTAAAAAAGATTTAAAATTTTTTAATTACTTAATTTTTCCACTTTGTTATTAACGGTTGCGTTGCGCCTTCTCTTATATATATATATATATATAAATTTATATATATAAATTTATTAGACAAATAAAACAATATTCAAATATATATTTTTTTCCAATTCATTAAATTTTTTTTTTGTTGAATCTTTCATTATTATACAATGAAAATAACAATAAGTGGACAAATCTTAACCTAAAATACTATTCTCTGGGTTATTGCCATTGCGAATAAACCATTGAGACTTTACACGATTTTTTACTTAAACAAAAAGATTAACATTTCAAATTTAGGAATTCATTATTTCATTTAATTTTTGTTTGTTTTTGATTAGGATTTGTTTTAATTTATATCATGTCCAGCGTATCTCTCCTTCTAAGGCGGTCATGACCATCAAAATTTAGTAGTTCTCGAGCCAGGATGTTTGGATGATTGAATAGTTTACCCACGTAACACCGGCAATATTTTTCAATTTCCTCTTTTACTGTTGGCATGTTGAGATCCTTATCGATGTTAGCGTTTCTTATATACCATGGTGCAACTGTAATTAAACGAAGAATATTCGATTGTCTTCTTTGTAATTTGCATACATTTGAAGCGCACGCTGTACCCCAGAGCTGGATACCATATGTCCAAATTGGCTTCAATACCGTTTTGTATGAAAGAACTTTATACTCTGGATCTAGGGCAGATCTTTGGCTGATAAGCCACTGAAGTTGATTAGTTTTGAGTTTTATTTGAGTTACTTTAGAGTCTATGTGGCGCGACCACGTCAAACGCCGATCTAAGTGGATTCCAAGGCATTTTACATCATCCTTTTGGGGAATCTGTGAATTGAATATAGAGATTGGAGGACTTGCATCCCTTCGCAGGGTAAAAGTAACATGAGTAAACTTTGAGGCATTCACCATTATTCTCCATTTTTTTAACCATTCTTCTAGGATTCGGACATGAGACTGCAGTTGATCGGACGCAACTGAAGGGTTTTTGTGAGTACTGACGAAAGCAGTATCGTCCGCAAAAGTAGACGTGAGCGTAAAGTTGGTTATGGGCATATCTGCCGTAAAAATAACGTACAGTATAGGGCCAAGAATGCTCCCCTGTGGGACACCGACATTTATTTTCTTAGGGCTAGAAAAAATTCCATTTGATTTAACTTGAAAAGACCGGTTAGTCAAATAACTCCTGAACAGTTTATGCGTGTTGATTGGCAGAAGGTCGCATATTTTGTACAAAAGTCCTTCGTGCCAGACAAATGCTTGGGAAATATCTATGAATAACACCGAACAGTATTCTTTATTCTCAAAAGCTCTTTTGATGCAGGTTACGATACGGTGTACCTGTTCTATAGTATTATGACTTTTTCTAAAACCAAATTGATGGTCAGGTATAATATTGTGAGAAATTATATGAGGTGTGATTTTCTTCATGAGAATGGACTCAAACATTTTTGAAAGTATCGATAGTAAGCTTATAGGGCGATAGGATTTGACTTGAGTTGGATCTTTGCCTGGTTTCGGTATCATCACGATTTCAGACCTCTTCCAAGATAGGGGGAAGTAACCTACACGGAGAATTGCATTGAATAAAAATAACACAATTTTCAAGGCTGAAAAGGGAAGTTCTTTAATCATTTTCGCTGTTATACCATCTCCTCCGGGCGATTTCTTTAATTTTAGTTCTTTGACAGATTTTTCAACATCCTTTATTCTAAGCTTGATTGTGCCAGGAATTATATCATCTATCACGGGCTGATAGATTGGGCGACGAATTAAATCATCTATCACGGGCGGATAGATTGGGCGTGGAGTTATATCGTCTATCACGGGCGGATAGATTGGGCGAGAAGTTATGTCATCTATCACGGGCTGATAGATTGGGAGAGGAATTGAGTCATTTATCCCGGGCGGATAGATTGTGTGAGAAATTGTATCATCTATCACGGGCGGATAGATTGGGCGAGGAATTGTGTCGTTTATCACGGACGGATAGTGTGGACGAGGAATTATATCTATCATGGGCGGATAGATTTCAGATGTATCACTGTTGGGTGTAAAAACGGACTCGAGGTAGTTTGCGAATGCATTTACTTTCTCTTCTGTGCTTTTTGCCCAGTTCCCATTTTCAAGGCGAATTGGGGATTCATGCGCAACAGGACCTCGCATATTTTTTGTGTCCAGAGATTGCAAATATATTTTTAGATCACTTTCCTCGGCTGATTTTAGGGCTGATTTCAATCTCTTCTGGCAATATTTTTGTTTTTTTCTCAGTGCTGGGGAGCGATATTGTTGCCACTCTCTTCTTACGCTTCTTTTTTCATTGATTAACGCTTGGATGCCTATTGGGTTATTGGAGTTATCTCTTTTGAATGCTCTTTTTCGAGTAGCCACTTTAACAGCACTGTTTACAACGTCTGTGAATAGGTTTACCGCGGCTTCAATTTCATCCGTTGTACGTCCTATATTCGGGCATAGGATAATGTTTGATTTTATTTTGGACAATAAGAGCTGTACCACCACAGGCTCTCCCGCTAGGGTGTTTAGTATCGTATGTGGAATAACCACGTATCCTAAAACAATTTCTGGTTGAAAAATGTGTCTCAGAGACTAATAAAATATCTATACAGTTTCGGAGAACATTTTCTACCTCATTTCTGTGTTGGCTCAGGCCGTTTGCATTCCAATAACAAATTCTCATTGGATTTATTTTTAATTTAAGACGAATTGCATAAGCATACTTTGATTTCTCATCATTTCTTGCATCATGCTTTGCATATTCAACATGAATGAATTCATAGTTTCTATTAATTTTTCTATTGAGTTTTCGAGGGGAAATTGGGGGGGTAACGAATTACCATTTCTTGTCATACGAGCGTATGACATATTTGGATGAATTATATTCTTTGGGATTCGGTTTACGTTTGGGTCGCTAGAACTAGCATTTTCCGTAGGAAAATTTCTTAAGCCTGGGAAAGGCGATGGAATATAGCTAGCATATGCTGGAGTTTTATTAACATTGTTTGATTTTTTCATGTGCTTATAGACAGGGCAACCCCTGTACTTTGCTGTATGGTTCTCACCGCAGTTACTACATTTTTTTACGCCGGTATCTGTTCTAGGATGGGGACAGTCAACGGACTTGTGCACATCGCCACATCTGACACAAACGGCCGGAAATTTACAGTATGCCTTGGTGTGTCCAAATTATTGACAATTTGTACATTGGGGAGGATCGGCTCGTTTTAAAGGTTCCTCGACTCGAATTCTACGGTTGCACAAATATCTTAGGTCGTAAATAGGATGAGGTGCGCCTTTTTTCTTTATTCTTGAAGAATCAAATGTTAGTTCAACCTTAAACATGGGCTGAGGAATTTTCTTTTTATTTATAATGTTTATTATGGATTTAACTTCGTAACCCTCTTTAGCAAGTTCATCGATTATTTCAGCTGTTGAAACTGTACTATCAATACCCTTAATTACTACCACAAGACCTTTTGAACTCTTAAGCTGGTAAGTGTAGTAATTCTTTTTCTCGAGATCGAGCAACCCAACCACCTTTCTATAAGACACTTCGGTGTATGTCTGAATTTTTGTTTCGTATACATTGCCTCTACGAAGTGAAGCAACATAGAAGTTTTCTTTGCCTAGTAGCTGGGACAGCTTATTTACCAACAACGTTAGTTGTTTGTAGTTGTTCTCGCAAGAAAAGTTGTTTGTTCTCGCAAGAAAAGCGGAGGTGGTTTGGGTTCTCTTATAGTTTCATTTGTTTCTTCATTACTATCCTCAGAGCTGAGGAGGTCAAATCGGTTCGAACTTACCGCATTCATTCCTTTGGAAACTTTGGGATCTTGTTCCTTATGAGGAGACCTTGCACTTGCCTTTCGTTTTGTCACTAAAATATATCTATCTATACCAGTTTGTATTTTCTCAGCTTTGCCCGTTGTACTGTTTGGATTTGTACCTTTGGGGATTGTTCCTGTTGCTGTGGCAACACTATTTCCATTCGGATTAGCTACTGAACTTGAAAGCATACTTTTAGGCACTACGTTATTTTGCATTGTATTTGTTAGCAATTCTATTTGATTTGTTTCACTATTTGACAACTGTGGTGAGAAAGAACGCGCATTGTTTGGGGTTTTGGCGGTCAAAAAGAGGCTATCATCTCTTCTAGGCGTTGTTGTTGCGTTACTTTCTGTATTGGTCACAGAAATGTACGCATTTCTGCCATTAAGACTTAACCGCCTCTCAACGGAGGGAGTGAGAGACATGCACGAATATTTGTTTTTGTAAATTTCCTTTGTTTATTTATGAACAACCAACACAGCAAGCCCTATGATTTTTACTTGATTATTTTTCTTGCAAAAAGTTACACTTTAGCAATAAACTTTAACACAGAATTATAACCAAATCACTTGTTAATAGTGTCCAACTCGCTTTATATGCTTTAGCAGGTTTAATCCCAAAGAAAATAATTTTTTAATAGAATTTTTGCTAGTCTATCCAAGTATTTCGTGATTGCCAAATAAAATTCCATGACATGTTTACATCGAAATCCATATTTTCAAAATTATGAATTGTCATCAATAAGTCATTTAAATATTGAATATTGATCAATAGTAATTTAAATATCTTAATTTTTCGAATGATATGTTATCCTACAGAAAAATTCCATATTTTAAATATGCAGTACTTTATTGACCCCTTATACATTTCAATTTTCATGCTCTGTCATCTACGCTATTTTAGCTTGAAGTTGGTTGATTGTCATCAACAATATCATTAGGATCAAAAACAACATCCATGGAGCTGAAAGAATTTTTCCGTTTAATGAATTGATCTTTGTAGTGTCTCTGATTGTTTTTCCTAGCTTTATAGTGCTTATCATCAATACGTTCAACTTAAATTTCCTCTTGTTTTGCTGCAAGTTTGGAAACGTTTGGAATCCTTTTGAAGTTCTCTTCAATCTCCTCATTCTTTCGGCCTTTGTTGCGGTACTCCAAAGTCCTTTCTTTTACTGATTCTATCCGTTCATAAACATCTTTCATGTTTATATTAGAGTTAAAAAAGTGGATATCACTGGGTTTCTGTTTAGTGGTTAAATGTATTGTATTGTTATAGACAAAATTTTACTGTAGTACTAAATCGATGTCGTATGCAATATCATCTTCCTCTTCCCGTTTTTATACCCTACACCACACTGTGGTACAGGTTATTATAAGTTTGTTTCACGGCAGATGTTTGTAACACCTTAAAATAACACAGCTAGATCCACCTTAAAGTATACCGATCGACTCAGAATCACTAGCTGAGTCGATTTAACGATGTCTGTCCGTCCGTCTGTCCATGTAAAGTTGTTCGTCGACTACAGGTCGCAATTTCACTCCGATCGTTCTGAAATTTTGCAGTTTAGAGTATTTCGCGGCTGTTAAGATCGCTATTGAATTTGGTTGAAATCGGTTCAGATTTAGATATAGCTCCCATATATATCTTTCGTCCGATTTGGCCCTTTAGTCCTATAGAAGCTGTATTTTACATCCGATCGTTTTGAAATTTAGAATGGTAGAGTTTCTTGATCCATGAACCAACATTGCTGAATTTGAAAAAAATCGGTTAAGATTTAGTTATAGCTCCCATATATATGTTTCGTCCGATTTGGCCCTTTAGTCCTATAGAAGCTGTATTTTACATCCGATCGTTTTGAAATTTAGAATGGTAGAGTTTCTTGATCCATGAACCAACATTGCCGAATTTGGATTAAATCGGTTAAGATTTAGATATAGCTCCCATATATATCTTTCGTCCGATTTGGTCCTTTAGTCCTATAGAAGCTGTATTTTACATCCGATCGTTTTGAAATTTAGAATGGTAGAGTTTCTTGATCCATGAACCAACATTGCCGAATTTGAAGAAAATCGGTGCAGATTTAGATATAGCTCCCATATATATCTTTCGTCCGATTTGGTCCTTTAGTCCTATAGAAGCTGTATTTTACATCCGATCGTTTTGAAATTTAGAATGGTAGAGTTTCTTGATCCATGAACCAACATTGCCGAATTTGGATTAAATCGGTTAAGATTTAGATATAGCTCCCATATATATCTTTCGTCCGATTTGGTCCTTTAGTCCTATAGAAGCTGTATTTTACATCCGATCGTTTTGAAATTTAGAATGGTAGAGTTTCTTGATCCATGAACCAACATTGCCGAATTTGAAGAAAATCGGTTAAGATTTAGCTATAGCTCCCATATATATGCTTCGTCCGATTTGGCCCTTTAGTCCTATAGAAGATGTATTTTACATCCGATCGTTTTGAAATTTAGAATGGTAGAGTTTCTTGATCCATGAACCAACATTGCTGAATTTGAAAAAAATCGGTTAAGATTTAGTTATAGCTCCCATATATATGTTTCGTCCGATTTGGCCCTTTAGTCCTATAGAAGCTGTATTTTACATCCGATCGCTTTGAAATTTAGAATGGTAGAGTTTCTTGATCCATGAACCAATATTGCCGAATTTGGATTAAATCGGTTAAGATTTAGATATAGCTCCCATATATATCTTTCGTCCGATTTGGTCCTTTAGTCCTATAGAAGCTGTATTTGACATCCGATCGTTTTGAAATTTAGAATGGTAGAGTTTCTTGATCCATGAACCAACATTGCCGAATTTGAAGAAAATCGGTTAAGATTTAGCTATAGCTCCCATATATATGCTTCGTCCGATTTGGCCCTTTAGTCCTATAGAAGATGTATTTTACATCCGATAGTTTTGAAATTTAGAATGGTAGAGTTTCTTGATCCATGAACCAACATTGCCGAATTTGAAGAAAATCGGTTAAGATTTAGCTATAGCTCCCATATATATGTTTCGTCCGATTTGGCCCTTTAGTCCTATAGAAGCTGAATTTTACATCCGATCGTTTTGAAGTTTAGAATGGCAGAGTTTCTTGATCCATGAACCAACATTGCCGAATTTGAAGAAAATCGGTTAAGATTTAGCTATAGCACCCATATATATGTTTCGTCCGATTTGGCCCTTTAGTCATATAAAAGCCGTATTTTACATCCAATCGTGTTGAAATTTAGAATGGTAGAGTTTCTTGATCCATGAACCAACACTACCGAATTTGAAGAAAATCGGTTAAGATTTAGCTATAGCTCCCATATATATTTTTCATCCGATTTGGCTCTTTAGATCCAATCGTTTTTATACCCTACACCACACTGTGTTATAGGGTATTATTTAAGTATAAAATGTCCCAAAAGTAAATTTATGTAAACAATTTATACATGAATTACAAAATTTATATATCAGAGTTATTCAATATTACGAGAGTGGTGTAGGGTATTATATAGTCGGCACCGCCCGACTTTAGCCTTTCCTTACTGGTTTAAATATCCGTATGTTTTCATTTATACTGCTGCGAAATCTTTCTATATCAGAATTTTCAGTATGTCTGTTTGGTGTAGTTAGATGTTATCCAATACCTTTATTGTCCAGAAAATCTTTAAATAATGCTGTAGAAAAACATGCCTCATTGTCAGTCACCAAAATTCTTTGCATCTTCATTAAATTAAAGACTATAGTAAATGCTTTAATTAGACATAAAGGTGTCCTATCTTCTATTTCCTGCATTAGAGCATATTTAGAAAATGTATCAATAACCGTAAGATACATGTTGTTTCTACCCATAAACCAGATATCTGCATGATACATTTCATATGGTCCTTTTGGGGTTTTGTGTCTTTTCAAATGGTAACTTTATGGGTCTTCTCTCGATTTTAAACTTGCAGACTTTAAAATTATTTATAATTTATTTCCCTCTTAAAATTAGGATACTAATATATGTCTTTTAACTCCTGATAAGTCTTTTCTATACCCGGATGATTTTTGTCATATTTATGATGTTTTAGTATTATTTCCATAAATTGCTCAATTTGTAAATCTTCAATAAGTTTGTAAGTTCAAAAAATCTTAAAGTTTGTTATGCTTCTTAATTTAATTACTTCCTCTTGAATTTTTATATAAGTTGGTTCTATTTCACAATAAATTGTCACATTTTGTTCGTTTTTAATAATCTCAATAACTTTACCTACAATTTCGCTATCCTGACTATAGTTGAACTGATGAAGAGGTTTTTCGGTTATCGGGATGTGGTCATAGCCATCTTCATTGGCGCTATGTACCGTAGATACAAGTGACCCAGATCGTTTATCTGTTACAATCTCTGATCTCACTGACATGTTATCGTTGTCCTTAACCCAAACATCTGTATATGATAATTTTTTCCTCGGATGTTTTCGGCTAAAATGTTTTGTCAATGAGATTTTCGTCTTAAAACGATTTCTCTATATTTTTTGCATTGATATCTTAATCCTCTATGTACAATTCTTTTGTGGATTCCCAAGTTTGTAGCTTGAGTATACTTTCTATTACATTCGCTACATTCAAAAAGATATTGAATTCCAGATAGAGCGTCGGCAACCTTATTTTCTTTTCCATTCACATGACAGATATCGAATTCATATATGTATATATATAAATACTTATCTAATTGTTGTGGGTACTTATAATTTTCAGGTTTATTCATATAAAGGCTCTGCTTTGTTTGTTGTGAGATTTCCATTGATTCTGAAAAACCTTGATGTGGTAATTGCCACTGCTGTCTTAGTTGTTGTTGCCATTGGTTGGGTTGGTTACCTCCACTTTGATACAAATTATGTTGGTAGCTTTTTGGTTCCCATTGAGTATTGGAATTTCTATTTTGAAAATTGGTATATGTTGCAGTTTTGGAATTCCTATTTTGGTGAGATTGAAATTCTTATTGATTTTTGCTAAAATGTTTTATGTTTCGCTGCTGATTGCTATATGGAGAGTTAAGACCGTTATAGGAATTATTTTGAGAATTTTGTAATAATCCCGCTGATGATAATTCATGTAAAGCTTGCTCCATAGTAGATGGTTTCAAAGCGCACAAAACCGTTCTTTGATGTATAGGTAATTTGTTTATGAAGATTTTCAAAGCCGTTTTGTTGTTGAGTTGAATTTCACTCAGTTGTTCGTCTAGTCTATACCTTTGGTTTAATAAAGTTAATTTCCGTTGTAAATAATTGTAAAATTCTGTAACGTCGCCTCTATATTCTGCGTTTTTCAAATCTTCATAGAGACATTCGGCGGAAGCAAGGCCTCCAAAATTTGATTCTAACATTGTTTTGATATCTGACCAAGTTTTCAAATGTGGATGAATTTCCATTGCCGTTCTAGCTCGACCTTTTAGTTTACTTTTAATGATGGACATTATCATATTCTGTGAGATTTCGTCGTATGTTAATAAAATAGGAATTAGATTATCGATCCCATTTGTAAAAGTATAAAACTCTTCCTTCTGGCATTAAAATCTGAGAGATGAGCTAGGTAAGTAATGGGAAAAGGCGAAGTTTCCAGGGATTGAAGTAGTCATATTGATTTTTTTCCTCTTTAATTGATTTATCAATTCGTATACGTCTTTTATTTGATATTTAATTTTGTTTTGTAGTTTTTTTTTCAAGAAATCACAGGCTTTCAAAATTTTCCTTTTGCACAGGACCTGACACTTCTTTTCAACGAGGTTTATCAGTATTAATTCCGTAAGATTCTTTTTTGCGAATTGCTAAACCTTTTGTAGCAATCCTACCGACTGCACCAGTTAAATTTATTAGACAAATAAAACAAAATTCAAATATATTAGACAATTAAAACAATCTTTACTTCTGAACAGTAAAATTAAGTCTGAACAAAATTGTATCAATATTAACTTTTTACACTCGGGTGAAATACAAACATACTTAATTTTAAAACTACTATGTAAGAAATTTTACTTTTCATAATGATCAAGTAACAATTTATGTATTTGTATTTGGTGTTCCATAACTATATACACATACTTTTTGTATTTTGTTTTTGATGTTGTTGTTTTTATTGTTGTATATGAAACACACGCGTCACTTAAACCATATTTTCTTTTTTAAAACGAAAGAAATCTTCAACTCAAAATACACTACACGGGGGACGATTCTGGGGGAAACGTTCCTAGTTTACTTCTTGGATTTACCGGTAGGTTTTTGGGCTGGCTTCTTGTCTGCCGACTTGCCAGCGGTCTTGGTGGCAGAACCTTTTGTGGGTTTCTTCTTCAACAGCCTTGGTGGGCTTGACGGGATTAACGAGACTCTCGCGTTGGCTCTTCAAAGCCTTGACAATCTTTTGTTCTTCAATGAGGAAGGTACGGATGATGCGTTCGCGCAAGCAACCATGGCAGAGAACACCACCATGGGTACGGGCGACAGTCTTGAGGAGGTTGGACATACGGCTACGCTCGCAAGGACGAGACGGCTGGATACTCCTCAACTTCTCTTAACATGACCGCACTTTGGGACAGTCATATGTTGCTTGACATATTGGTAGACCATGCGACCGCCAGGGGTGCGAAAAATACGCCTCCTGTTGGATCTGGTGTTGTAGGACAGACGTCTTCTCAAAGTCAAACGTTGAACCATTTTGTCGGCTTCAAGAAAAAAACTAGAAAGGGAAGATTGTTGCAAATAATTATTAAATTTATTAAGACGATATTTTGTGTATATCACGTATTCATTAGATAAAATTTCCGAATCAAATATATTAGGTTTTAACCAGGTCTCGGTGAAGACAAAACAGAAATCGAAGTCAAAACTATCAGCAAATAAAACTGCTTAATAGCTGTGTCAATGTGAGTTAGATGATCACAACTGCAGATACAATCCCAATCAACGTCGAGGAGTAGAGCATTAAGCAAATCAGAATTAGTTCTTTTAAAGCAAAAAACTGCACCCTCATTACGTGGGGTGTGTACACAAGGAGTGTCCACCATGTCATACGTCATGGAAATACCCAGTGTAGGGTGGTAAGTATCCTCCGTTATAGAAATTGGAGAAATTCTGTAAACATCGAATAATTGGGAAATATCAACAAATATTAAATCAAGTAATTTATAAATGGAGTTGGAAATACCATTAATCTGGAATAAATCGAGGTCAGAAAAACGCCTGACTACATCGCAGGTCCACTCAAAAGAGGTTGATGAAGAATTTAGGGGAATAAATGCCTCAGTATCGGGCAATGAAAGCCAAGAAACTGAGGGCAAGTTAAAATCACCTAGAATGATAATTCGATCAACATCGAAACAACTCTGCCGATAGCCGATAAGTGATTATCATAAACAGATAATTTCGAGTTTGGAGGGATGTAAGAGCAACTAACGAATAATTTGGTTTTCCCTAAATTCACAGAGACAACAATGAATTCAATGTCGTTAGTTATGTAAAGATATACACGTGCAGACGGCAACGAACTAACTACAGCGATGAGGACACCAACACCAATTTTATTAAGACGACATTTTCTGTATATCACGTATTCATTAGATAAAATTTTCGAATCAAATATATTAGGTTTTAACCAGGTCTCGGTGAAGACAAAACAGAGAAATCGAAGTCAAAACTATCAGCAAATAAGCGGGTTAATTTGGTATGAAGCCCTCTTACATTCTGATAAGCTATGACCAGAGAGTTTATTAGTTTTTTGGCAAGTTATAATGCCTCGCAGGTAAACGAACCAGGTTATCTACCCTATCCACAAATTCATTTACAAATGCCTTTGGAGGCCAAAAATTGGGATCTATCAAAGATTTCAGGTTGACCAATAACCTTAAATGATGATCAGATAGAAATCACCCTCAATCTTGGATCTAATATAGTCATCTAAATCTTCAGAGGACTGGCACCACAGTCAGCGTTTTTGTTTTCCCATTTGCGTCGTATTCCTAGTAACAGGTGGCGGACCAACAACTTGCGGAACCAAAAAGAGGGGGCGGCACAGGTATAATTGGAATTACCTCCTGCGAAGTTCCTGCTGGAGCAGTTAATGGAGTTGCCCTCTCAACAGGATTAGGTGGCACTGTTGGAGTTGAAGGCGTGTACGGCTTTTTTGGATCAGAAACATTAGGCTGATGTTTAATCCTTTTATCATACCTATACCTTTGGTTTAATAAAGTTAATTTCCGTTGTAAATAATTGTAAAATTCTGTAACGTCGCCTCTATATTCTGGTTGATTGTCATCAACAATATCATTAGGATCAAAAACAACATCCATGGAGCTGAAAGAATTTTTCCGTTTAATGAATTGATCTTTGTAGTGTCTCTGATTGTTTTTCCTAGCTTTATAGTGCTTATCATCAATACGTTCAACTTAAATTTCCTCTTGTTTTGCTGCAAGTTTGGAAACGTTTGGAATCCTTTTGAAGTTCTCTTCAATCTCCTCATTCTTTCGGCCTTTGTTGCGGTACTCCAAAGTCCTTTCTTTTACTGATTCTATCCGTTCATAAACATCTTTCATGTTTATATTAGAGTTAAAAAAGTGGATATCACTGGGTTTCTGTTTAGTGGTTAAATGTATTGTATTGTTATAGACAAAATTTTACTGTAGTACTAAATCGATGTCGTATGCAATATCATCTTCCTCTTCCCATTTTTATACCCTACACCACACTGTGGTACAGGTTATTATAAGTTTGTTTCACGGCAGATGTTTGTAACACCTTAAAATAACACAGCTAGATCCACCTTAAAGTATACCGATCGACTCAGAATCACTAGCTGAGTCGATTTAACGATGTCTGTCCGTCCGTCTGTCCATGTAAAGTTGTTCGTCGACTACAGGTCGCAATTTCACTCCGATCGTTCTGAAATTTTGCAGTTTAGAGTATTTCGCGGCTGTTAAGATCGCTATTGAATTTGGTTGAAATCGGTTCAGATTTAGATATAGCTCCCATATATATCTTTCGTCCGATTTGGCCCTTTAGTCCTATAGAAGCTGTATTTTACATCCGATCGTTTTGAAATTTAGAATGGTAGAGTTTCTTGATCCATGAACCAACATTGCTGAATTTGAAAAAAATCGGTTAAGATTTAGTTATAGCTCCCATATATATGTTTCGTCCGATTTGGCCCTTTAGTCCTATAGAAGCTGTATTTTACATCCGATCGTTTTGAAATTTAGAATGGTAGAGTTTCTTGATCCATGAACCAACATTGCCGAATTTGGATTAAATCGGTTAAGATTTAGATATAGCTCCCATATATATCTTTCGTCCGATTTGGTCCTTTAGTCCTATAGAAGCTGTATTTTACATCCGATCGTTTTGAAATTTAGAATGGTAGAGTTTCTTGATCCATGAACCAACATTGCCGAATTTGAAGAAAATCGGTGCAGATTTAGATATAGCTCCCATATATATCTTTCGTCCGATTTGGTCCTTTAGTCCTATAGAAGCTGTATTTTACATCCGATCGTTTTGAAATTTAGAATGGTAGAGTTTCTTGATCCATGAACCAACATTGCCGAATTTGGATTAAATCGGTTAAGATTTAGATATAGCTCCCATATATATCTTTCGTCCGATTTGGTCCTTTAGTCCTATAGAAGCTGTATTTTACATCCGATCGTTTTGAAATTTAGAATGGTAGAGTTTCTTGATCCATGAACCAACATTGCCGAATTTGAAGAAAATCGGTTAAGATTTAGCTATAGCTCCCATATATATGTTTCGTCCGATTTGGCCCTTTAGTCCTATAGAAGCTGAATTTTACATCCGATCGTTTTGAAGTTTAGAATGGCAGAGTTTCTTGATCCATGAACCAACATTGCCGAATTTGAAGAAAATCGGTTAAGATTTAGCTATAGCACCCATATATATGTTTCGTCCGATTTGGCCCTTTAGTCATATAAAAGCCGTATTTTACATCCAATCGTGTTGAAATTTAGAATGGTAGAGTTTCTTGATCCATGAACCAACACTACCGAATTTGAAGAAAATCGGTTAAGATTTAGCTATAGCTCCCATATATATTTTTCATCCGATTTGGCTCTTTAGATCCAATCGTTTTTATACCCTACACCACACTGTGTTATAGGGTATTATTTAAGTATAAAATGTCCCAAAAGTAAATTTATGTAAACAATTTATACATGAATTACAAAATTTATATATCAGAGTTATTCAATATTACGAGAGTGGTGTAGGGTATTATATAGTCGGCACCGCCCGACTTTAGCCTTTCCTTACTGGTTTAAATATCCGTATGTTTTCATTTATACTGCTGCGAAATCTTTCTATATCAGAATTTTCAGTATGTCTGTTTGGTGTAGTTAGATGTTATCCAATACCTTTATTGTCCAGAAAATCTTTAAATAATGCTGTAGAAAAACATGCCTCATTGTCAGTCACCAACATTCTTTGCATCTTCATTAAATTAAAGACTATAGTAAATGCTTTAATTAGACATAAAGGTGTCCTATCTTCTATTTCCTGCATTAGAGCATATTTAGAAAATGTATCAATAACCGTAAGATACATGTTGTTTCTACCCATAAACCAGATATCTGCATGATACATTTCATATGGTCCTTTTGGGGTTTTGTGTCTTTTCAAATGGTAACTTTATGGGTCTTCTCTCGATTTTAAACTTGCAGACTTTAAAATTATTTATAATTTATTTCCCTCTTAAAATTAGGATACTAATATATGTCTTTTAACTCCTGATAAGTCTTTTCTATACCCGGATGATTTTTGTCATATTTATGATGTTTTAGTATTATTTCCATAAATTGCTCAATTTGTAAATCTTCAATAAGTTTGTAAGTTCAAAAAATCTTAAAGTTTGTTATGCTTCTTAATTTAATTACTTCCTCTTGAATTTTTATATAAGTTGGTTCTATTTCACAATAAATTGTCACATTTTGTTCGTTTTTAATAATCTCAATAACTTTACCTACAATTTCGCTATCCTGACTATAGTTGAACTGATGAAGAGGTTTTTCGGTTATCGGGATGTGGTCATAGCCATCTTCATTGGCGCTATGTACCGTAGATACAAGTGACCCAGATCGTTTATCTGTTACAATCTCTGATCTCACTGACATGTTATCGTTGTCCTTAACCCAAACATCTGTATATGATAATTTTTTCCTCGGATGTTTTCGGCTAAAATGTTTTGTCAATGAGATTTTCGTCTTAAAACGATTTCTCTATATTTTTTGCATTGATATCTTAATCCTCTATGTACAATTCTTTTGTGGATTCCCAAGTTTGTAGCTTGAGTATACTTTCTATTACATTCGCTACATTCAAAAAGATATTGAATTCCAGATAGAGCGTCGGCAACCTTATTTTCTTTTCCATTCACATGACAGATATCGAATTCATATATGTATATATATAAATACTTATCTAATTGTTGTGGGTACTTATAATTTTCAGGTTTATTCATATAAAGGCTCTGCTTTGTTTGTTGTGAGATGTCCATTGATTCTGAAAAACCTTGATGTGGTAATTGCCACTGCTGTCTTAGTTGTTGTTGCCATTGGTTGGGTTGGTTACCTCCACTTTGATACAAATTATGTTGGTAGCTTTTTGGTTCCCATTGAGTATTGGAATTTCTATTTTGAAAATTGGTATATGTTGCAGTTTTGGAATTCCTATTTTGGTGAGATTGAAATTCTTATTGATTTTTGCTAAAATGTTTTATGTTTCGCTGCTGATTGCTATATGGAGAGTTAAGACCGTTATAGGAATTATTTTGAGAATTTTGTAATAATCCCGCTGATGATAATTCATGTAAAGCTTGCTCCATAGTAGATGGTTTCAAAGCGCACAAAACCGTTCTTTGATGTATAGGTAATTTGTTTATGAAGATTTTCAAAGCCGTTTTGTTGTTGAGTTGAATTTCACTCAGTTGTTCGTCTAGTCTATACCTTTGGTTTAATAAAGTTAATTTCCGTTGTAAATAATTGTAAAATTCTGTAACGTCGCCTCTATATTCTGCGTTTTTCAAATCTTCATAGAGACATTCGGCGGAAGCAAGGCCTCCAAAATTTGATTCTAACATTGTTTTGATATCTGACCAAGTTTTCAAATGTGGATGAATTTCCATTGCCGTTCTAGCTCGACCTTTTAGTTTACTTTTAATGATGGACATTATCATATTCTGTGAGATTTCGTCGTATGTTAATAAAATAGGAATTAGATTATCGATCCCATTTGTAAAAGTATAAAACTCTTCCTTCTGGCATTAAAATCTGAGAGATGAGCTAGGTAAGTAATGGGAAAAGGCGAAGTTTCCAGGGATTGAAGTAGTCATATTGATTTTTTTCCTCTTTAATTGATTTATCAATTCGTATACGTCTTTTATTTGATATTTAATTTTGTTTTGTAGTTTTTTTTTCAAGAAATCACAGGCTTTCAAAATTTTCCTTTTGCACAGGACCTGACACTTCTTTTCAACGAGGTTTATCAGTATTAATTCCGTAAGATTCTTTTTTGCGAATTGCTAAACCTTTTGTAGCAATCCTACCGACTGCACCAGTTAAATTTATTAGACAAATAAAACAAAATTCAAATATATTAGACAATTAAAACAATCTTTACTTCTGAACAGTAAAATTAAGTCTGAACAAAATTGTATCAATATTAACTTTTTACACTCGGGTGAAATACAAACATACTTAATTTTAAAACTACTATGTAAGAAATTTTACTTTTCATAATGATCAAGTAACAATTTATGTATTTGTATTTGGTGTTCCATAACTATATACACATACTTTTTGTATTTTGTTTTTGATGTTGTTGTTTTTATTGTTGTATATTAAACACACGCGTCACTTAAACCATATTTTCTTTTTTAAAACGAAAGAAATCTTCAACTCAAAATACACTACACGGGGGACGATTCTGGGGGAAACGTTCCTAGTTTACTTCTTGGATTTACCGGTAGGTTTTTGGGCTGGCTTCTTGTCTGCCGACTTGCCAGCGGTCTTGGTGGCAGAACCTTTTGTGGGTTTCTTCTTCAACAGCCTTGGTGGGCTTGACGGGATTAACGAGACTCTCGCGTTGGCTCTTCAAAGCCTTGACAATCTTTTGTTCTTCAATGAGGAAGGTACGGATGATGCGTTCGCGCAAGCAACCATGGCAGAGAACACCACCATGGGTACGGGCGACAGTCTTGAGGAGGTTGGACATACGGCTACGCTCGCAAGGACGAGACGGCTGGATACTCCTCAACTTCTCTTAACATGACCGCACTTTGGGACAGTCATATGTTGCTTGACATATTGGTAGACCATGCGACCGCCAGGGGTGCGAAAAATACGCCTCCTGTTGGATCTGGTGTTGTAGGACAGACGTCTTCTCAAAGTCAAACGTTGAACCATTTTGTCGGCTTCAAGAAAAAAACTAGAAAGGGAAGATTGTTGCAAATAATTATTAAATTTATTAAGACGATATTTTGTGTATATCACGTATTCATTAGATAAAATTTCCGAATCAAATATATTAGGTTTTAACCAGGTCTCGGTGAAGACAAAACAGAAATCGAAGTCAAAACTATCAGCAAATAAAACTGCTTAATAGCTGTGTCAATGTGAGTTAGATGATCACAACTGCAGATACAATCCCAATCAACGTCGAGGAGTAGAGCATTAAGCAAATCAGAATTAGTTCTTTTAAAGCAAAAAACTGCACCCTCATTACGTGGGGTGTGTACACAAGGAGTGTCCACCATGTCATACGTCATGGAAATACCCAGTGTAGGGTGGTAAGTATCCTCCGTTATAGAAATTGGAGAAATTCTGTAAACATCGAATAATTGGGAAATATCAACAAATATTAAATCAAGTAATTTATAAATGGAGTTGGAAATACCAATAATCTGGAATAAATCGAGGTCAGAAAAACGCCTGACTACATCGCAGGTCCACTCAAAAGAGGTTGATGAAGAATTTAGGGGAATAAATGCCTCAGTATCGGGCAATGAAAGCCAAGAAACTGAGGGCAAGTTAAAATCACCTAGAATGATAATTCGATCAACATCGAAACAACTCTGCCGATAGCCGATAAGTGATTATCATAAACAGATAATTTCGAGTTTGGAGGGATGTAAGAGCAACTAACGAATAATTTGGTTTTCCCTAAATTCACAGAGACAACAATGAATTCAATGTCGTTAGTTATGTAAAGATATACACGTGCAGACGGCAACGAACTAACTACAGCGATGAGGACACCAACACCAATTTTATTAAGACGACATTTTCTGTATATCACGTATTCATTAGATAAAATTTTCGAATCAAATATATTAGGTTTTAACCAGGTCTCGGTGAAGACAAAACAGAGAAATCGAAGTCAAAACTATCAGCAAATAAGCGGGTTAATTTGGTATGAAGCCCTCTTACATTCTGATAAGCTATGACCAGAGAGTTTATTAGTTTTTTGGCAAGTTATAATGCCTCGCAGGTAAACGAACCAGGTTATCTACCCTATCCACAAATTCATTTACAAATGCCTTTGGAGGCCAAAAATTGGGATCTATCAAAGATTTCAGGTTGACCAATAACCTTAAATGATGATCAGATAGAAATCACCCTCAATCTTGGATCTAATATAGTCATCTAAATCTTCAGAGGACTGGCACCACAGTCAGCGTTTTTGTTTTCCCATTTGCGTCGTATTCCTAGTAACAGGTGGCGGACCAACAACTTGCGGAACCAAAAAGAGGGGGCGGCACAGGTATAATTGGAATTACCTCCTGCGAAGTTCCTGCTGGAGCAGTTAATGGAGTTGCCCTCTCAACAGGATTAGGTGGCACTGTTGGAGTTGAAGGCGTGTACGGCTTTTTTGGATCAGAAACATTAGGCTGATGTTTAATCCTTTTATCATACCTATACCTTTGGTTTAATAAAGTTAATTTCCGTTGTAAATAATTGTAAAATTCTGTAACGTCGCCTCTATATTCTGGTTGATTGTCATCAACAATATCATTAGGATCAAAAACAACATCCATGGAGCTGAAAGAATTTTTCCGTTTAATGAATTGATCTTTGTAGTGTCTCTGATTGTTTTTCCTAGCTTTATAGTGCTTATCATCAATACGTTCAACTTAAATTTCCTCTTGTTTTGCTGCAAGTTTGGAAACGTTTGGAATCCTTTTGAAGTTCTCTTCAATCTCCTCATTCTTTCGGCCTTTGTTGCGGTACTCCAAAGTCCTTTCTTTTACTGATTCTATCCGTTCATAAACATCTTTCATGTTTATATTAGAGTTAAAAAAGTGGATATCACTGGGTTTCTGTTTAGTGGTTAAATGTATTGTATTGTTATAGACAAAATTTTACTGTAGTACTAAATCGATGTCGTATGCAATATCATCTTCCTCTTCCCGTTTTTATACCCTACACCACACTGTGGTACAGGTTATTATAAGTTTGTTTCACGGCAGATGTTTGTAACACCTTAAAATAACACAGCTAGATCCACCTTAAAGTATACCGATCGACTCAGAATCACTAGCTGAGTCGATTTAACGATGTCTGTCCGTCCGTCTGTCCATGTAAAGTTGTTCGTCGACTACAGGTCGCAATTTCACTCCGATCGTTCTGAAATTTTGCAGTTTAGAGTATTTCGCGGCTGTTAAGATCGCTATTGAATTTGGTTGAAATCGGTTCAGATTTAGATATAGCTCCCATATATATCTTTCGTCCGATTTGGCCCTTTAGTCCTATAGAAGCTGTATTTTACATCCGATCGTTTTGAAATTTAGAATGGTAGAGTTTCTTGATCCATGAACCAACATTGCTGAATTTGAAAAAAATCGGTTAAGATTTAGTTATAGCTCCCATATATATGTTTCGTCCGATTTGGCCCTTTAGTCCTATAGAAGCTGTATTTTACATCCGATCGTTTTGAAATTTAGAATGGTAGAGTTTCTTGATCCATGAACCAACATTGCCGAATTTGGATTAAATCGGTTAAGATTTAGATATAGCTCCCATATATATCTTTCGTCCGATTTGGTCCTTTAGTCCTATAGAAGCTGTATTTTACATCCGATCGTTTTGAAATTTAGAATGGTAGAGTTTCTTGATCCATGAACCAACATTGCCGAATTTGAAGAAAATCGGTGCAGATTTAGATATAGCTCCCATATATATCTTTCGTCCGATTTGGTCCTTTAGTCCTATAGAAGCTGTATTTTACATCCGATCGTTTTGAAATTTAGAATGGTAGAGTTTCTTGATCCATGAACCAACATTGCCGAATTTGGATTAAATCGGTTAAGATTTAGATATAGCTCCCATATATATCTTTCGTCCGATTTGGTCCTTTAGTCCTATAGAAGCTGTATTTTACATCCGATCGTTTTGAAATTTAGAATGGTAGGGTTTCTTGATCCATGAACCAACATTGCCGAATTTGAAGAAAATCGGTTAAGATTTAGCTATAGCTCCCATATATATGCTTCGTCCGATTTGGCCCTTTAGTCCTATAGAAGATGTATTTTACATCCGATCGTTTTGAAATTTAGAATGGTAGAGTTTCTTGATCCATGAACCAACATTGCTGAATTTGAAAAAAATCGGTTAAGATTTAGTTATAGCTCCCATATATATGTTTCGTCCGATTTGGCCCTTTAGTCCTATAGAAGCTGTATTTTACATCCGATCGTTTTGAAATTTAGAATGGTAGAGTTTCTTGATCCATGAACCAATATTGCCGAATTTGGATTAAATCGGTTAAGATTTAGATATAGCTCCCATATATATCTTTCGTCCGATTTGGTCCTTTAGTCCTATAGAAGCTGTATTTGACATCCGATCGTTTTGAAATTTAGAATGGTAGAGTTTCTTGATCCATGAACCAACATTGCCGAATTTGAAGAAAATCGGTTAAGATTTAGCTATAGCTCCCATATATATGCTTCGTCCGATTTGGCCCTTTAGTCCTATAGAAGATGTATTTTACATCCGATAGTTTTGAAATTTAGAATGGTAGAGTTTCTTGATCCATGAACCAACATTGCCGAATTTGAAGAAAATCGGTGCAGATTTAGATATAGCTCCCATATATATCTTTCGTCCGATTTGGTCCTTTAGTCCTATAGAAGCTGTATTTTACATCCGATCGTTTTGAAATTTAGAATGGTAGAGTTTCTAGATCCATGAACCAACACTGCCAAATTTGAAGAAAATCGGTTAAGATTTAGCTATAGCTCCCATATATATGTTTCGTCCGATTTGGCCCTTTAGTCCTATAGAAGCTGAATTTTACATCCGATCGTTTTGAAGTTTAGAATGGCAGAGTTTCTTGATCCATGAACCAACATTGCCGAATTTGAAGAAAATCGGTTAAGATTTAGCTATAGCACCCATATATATGTTTCGTCCGATTTGGCCCTTTAGTCATATAAAAGCCGTATTTTACATCCAATCGTGTTGAAATTTAGAATGGTAGAGTTTCTTGATCCATGAACCAACACTACCGAATTTGAAGAAAATCGGTTAAGATTTAGCTATAGCTCCCATATATATTTTTCATCCGATTTGGCTCTTTAGATCCAATCGTTTTTATACCCTACACCACACTGTGTTATAGGGTATTATTTAAGTATAAAATGTCCCAAAAGTAAATTTATGTAAACAATTTATACATGAATTACAAAATTTATATATCAGAGTTATTCAATATTACGAGAGTGGTGTAGGGTATTATATAGTCGGCACCGCCCGACTTTAGCCTTTCCTTACTGGTTTAAATATCCGTATGTTTTCATTTATACTGCTGCGAAATCTTTCTATATCAGAATTTTCAGTATGTCTGTTTGGTGTAGTTAGATGTTATCCAATACCTTTATTGTCCAGAAAATCTTTAAATAATGCTGTAGAAAAACATGCCTCATTGTCAGTCACCAACATTCTTTGCATCTTCATTAAATTAAAGACTATAGTAAATGCTTTAATTAGACATAAAGGTGTCCTATCTTCTATTTCCTGCATTAGAGCATATTTAGAAAATGTATCAATAACCGTAAGATACATGTTGTTTCTACCCATAAACCAGATATCTGCATGATACATTTCATATGGTCCTTTTGGGGTTTTGTGTCTTTTCAAATGGTAACTTTATGGGTCTTCTCTCGATTTTAAACTTGCAGACTTTAAAATTATTTATAATTTATTTCCCTCTTAAAATTAGGATACTAATATATGTCTTTTAACTCCTGATAAGTCTTTTCTATACCCGGATGATTTTTGTCATATTTATGATGTTTTAGTATTATTTCCATAAATTGCTCAATTTGTAAATCTTCAATAAGTTTGTAAGTTCAAAAAATCTTAAAGTTTGTTATGCTTCTTAATTTAATTACTTCCTCTTGAATTTTTATATAAGTTGGTTCTATTTCACAATAAATTGTCACATTTTGTTCGTTTTTAATAATCTCAATAACTTTACCTACAATTTCGCTATCCTGACTATAGTTGAACTGATGAAGAGGTTTTTCGGTTATCGGGATGTGGTCATAGCCATCTTCATTGGCGCTATGTACCGTAGATACAAGTGACCCAGATCGTTTATCTGTTACAATCTCTGATCTCACTGACATGTTATCGTTGTCCTTAACCCAAACATCTGTATATGATAATTTTTTCCTCGGATGTTTTCGGCTAAAATGTTTTGTCAATGAGATTTTCGTCTTAAAACGATTTCTCTATATTTTTTGCATTGATATCTTAATCCTCTATGTACAATTCTTTTGTGGATTCCCAAGTTTGTAGCTTGAGTATACTTTCTATTACATTCGCTACATTCAAAAAGATATTGA
The DNA here is from genome assembly GCA_963930755.1 of Eudasyphora cyanicolor. Classification (NCBI taxonomy): domain Eukaryota; kingdom Metazoa; phylum Arthropoda; class Insecta; order Diptera; family Muscidae; genus Eudasyphora; species Eudasyphora cyanicolor. Next base: position 103,837,146 of record OZ005737.1, read on the forward strand.
ATTCCAGATAGAGCGTCGGCAACCTTATTTTCTTTTCCATTCACATGACAGATATCGAATTCATATATGTATATATATAAATACTTATCTAATTGTTGTGGGTACTTATAATTTTCAGGTTTATTCATATAAAGGCTCTGCTTTGTTTGTTGTGAGATGTCCATTGATTCTGAAAAACCTTGATGTGGTGATTGCCACTGCTGTCTTAGTTGTTGTTGCCATTGGTTGGGTTGGTTACCTCCACTTTGATACAAATTATGTTGGTAGCTTTTTGGTTCCCATTGAGTATTGGAATTTCTATTTTGAAAATTGGTATATGTTGCAGTTTTGGAATTCCTATTTTGGTGAGATTGAAATTCTTATTGATTTTTGCTAAAATGTTTTATGTTTCGCTGCTGATTGCTATATGGAGAGTTAAGACCGTTATAGGAATTATTTTGAGAATTTTGTAATAATCCCGCTGATGATAATTCATGTAAAGCTTGCTCCATAGTAGATGGTTTCAAAGCGCACAAAACCGTTCTTTGATGTATAGGTAATTTGTTTATGAAGATTTTCAAAGCCGTTTTGTTGTTGAGTTGAATTTCACTCAGTTGTTCGTCTAGTCTATACCTTTGGTTTAATAAAGTTAATTTCCGTTGTAAATAATTGTAAAATTCTGTAACGTCGCCTCTATATTCTGCGTTTTTCAAATCTTCATAGAGACATTCGGCGGAAGCAAGGCCTCCAAAATTTGATTCTAACATTGTTTTGATATCTGACCAAGTTTTCAAATGTGGATGAATTTCCATTGCCGTTCTAGCTCGACCTTTTAGTTTACTTTTAATGATGGACATTATCATATTCTGTGAGATTTCGTCGTATGTTAATAAAATAGGAATTAGATTATCGATCCCATTTGTAAAAGTATAAAACTCTTCCTTCTGGCATTAAAATCTGAGAGATGAGCTAGGTAAGTAATGGGAAAAGGCGAAGTTTCCAGGGATTGAAGTAGTCATATTGATTTTTTTCCTCTTTAATTGATTTATCAATTCGTATACGTCTTTTATTTGATATTTAATTTTGTTTTGTAGTTTTTTTTTCAAGAAATCACAGGCTTTCAAAATTTTCCTTTTGCACAGGACCTGACACTTCTTTTCAACGAGGTTTATCAGTATTAATTCCGTAAGATTCTTTTTTGCGAATTGCTAAACCTTTTGTAGCAATCCTACCGACTGCACCAGTTAAATTTATTAGACAAATAAAACAAAATTCAAATATATTAGACAATTAAAACAATCTTTACTTCTGAACAGTAAAATTAAGTCTGAACAAAATTGTATCAATATTAAGTTTTTACACTCGGGTGAAATACAAACATACTTAATTTTAAAACTACTATGTAAGAAATTTTACTTTTCATAATGATCAAGTAACAATTTATGTATTTGTATTTGGTGTTCCATAACTATATACACATACTTTTTGTATTTTGTTTTTGATGTTGTTGTTTTTATTGTTGTATATGAAACACACGCGTCACTTAAACCATATTTTCTTTTTTAAAACGAAAGAAATCTTCAACTCAAAATACACTACACGGGGGACGATTCTGGGGGAAACGTTCCTAGTTTACTTCTTGGATTTACCGGTAGGTTTTTGGGCTGGCTTCTTGTCTGCCGACTTGCCAGCGGTCTTGGTGGCAGAACCTTTTGTGGGTTTCTTCTTCAACAGCCTTGGTGGGCTTGACGGGATTAACGAGACTCTCGCGTTGGCTCTTCAAAGCCTTGACAATCTTTTGTTCTTCAATGAGGAAGGTACGGATGATGCGTTCGCGCAAGCAACCATGGCAGAGAACACCACCATGGGTACGGGCGACAGTCTTGAGGAGGTTGGACATACGGCTACGCTCGCAAGGACGAGACGGCTGGATACTCCTCAACTTCTCTTAACATGACCGCACTTTGGGACAGTCATATGTTGCTTGACATATTGGTAGACCATGCGACCGCCAGGGGTGCGAAAAATACGCCTCCTGTTGGATCTGGTGTTGTAGGACAGACGTCTTCTCAAAGTCAAACGTTGAACCATTTTGTCGGCTTCAAGAAAAAAACTAGAAAGGGAAGATTGTTGCAAATAATTATTAAATTTATTAAGACGATATTTTGTGTATATCACGTATTCATTAGATAAAATTTCCGAATCAAATATATTAGGTTTTAACCAGGTCTCGGTGAAGACAAAACAGAAATCGAAGTCAAAACTATCAGCAAATAAAACTGCTTAATAGCTGTGTCAATGTGAGTTAGATGATCACAACTGCAGATACAATCCCAATCAACGTCGAGGAGTAGAGCATTAAGCAAATCAGAATTAGTTCTTTTAAAGCAAAAAACTGCACCCTCATTACGTGGGGTGTGTACACAAGGAGTGTCCACCATGTCATACGTCATGGAAATACCCAGTGTAGGGTGGTAAGTATCCTCCGTTATAGAAATTGGAGAAATTCTGTAAACATCGAATAATTGGGAAATATCAACAAATATTAAATCAAGTAATTTATAAATGGAGTTGGAAATACCATTAATCTGGAATAAATCGAGGTCAGAAAAACGCCTGACTACATCGCAGGTCCACTCAAAAGAGGTTGATGAAGAATTTAGGGGAATAAATGCCTCAGTATCGGGCAATGAAAGCCAAGAAACTGAGGGCAAGTTAAAATCACCTAGAATGATAATTCGATCAACATCGAAACAACTCTGCCGATAGCCGATAAGTGATTATCATAAACAGATAATTTCGAGTTTGGAGGGATGTAAGAGCAACTAACGAATAATTTGGTTTTCCCTAAATTCACAGAGACAACAATGAATTCAATGTCGTTAGTTATGTAAAGATATACACGTGCAGACGGCAACGAACTAACTACAGCGATGAGGACACCAACACCAATTTTATTAAGACGACATTTTCTGTATATCACGTATTCATTAGATAAAATTTTCGAATCAAATATATTAGGTTTTAACCAGGTCTCGGTGAAGACAAAACAGAGAAATCGAAGTCAAAACTATCAGCAAATAAGCGGGTTAATTTGGTATGAAGCCCTCTTACATTCTGATAAGCTATGACCAGAGAGTTTATTAGTTTTTTGGCAAGTTATAATGCCTCGCAGGTAAACGAACCAGGTTATCTACCCTATCCACAAATTCATTTACAAATGCCTTTGGAGGCCAAAAATTGGGATCTATCAAAGATTTCAGGTTGACCAATAACCTTAAATGATGATCAGATAGAAATCACCCTCAATCTTGGATCTAATATAGTCATCTAAATCTTCAGAGGACTGGCACCACAGTCAGCGTTTTTGTTTTCCCATTTGCGTCGTATTCCTAGTAACAGGTGGCGGACCAACAACTTGCGGAACCAAAAAGAGGGGGCGGCACAGGTATAATTGGAATTACCTCCTGCGAAGTTCCTGCTGGAGCAGTTAATGGAGTTGCCCTCTCAACAGGATTAGGTGGCACTGTTGGAGTTGAAGGCGTGTACGGCTTTTTTGGATCAGAAACATTAGGCTGATGTTTAATCCTTTTATCATACCTATACCTTTGGTTTAATAAAGTTAATTTCCGTTGTAAATAATTGTAAAATTCTGTAACGTCGCCTCTATATTCTGCGTTTTTCAAATCTTCATAGAGACATTCGGCGGAAGCAAGGCCTCCAAAATTTGATTCTAACATTGTTTTGATATCTGACCAAGTTTTCAAATGTGGATGAATTTCCATTGCCGTTCTAGCTCGACCTTTTAGTTTACTTTTAATGATGGACATTATCATATTCTGTGAGATTTCGTCGTATGTTAATAAAATAGGAATTAGATTATCGATCCCATTTGTAAAAGTATAAAACTCTTCCTTCTGGCATTAAAATCTGAGAGATGAGCTAGGTAAGTAATGGGAAAAGGCGAAGTTTCCAGGGATTGAAGTAGTCATATTGATTTTTTTCCTCTTTAATTGATTTATCAATTCGTATACGTCTTTTATTTGATATTTAATTTTGTTTTGTAGTTTTTTTTTCAAGAAATCACAGGCTTTCAAAATTTTCCTTTTGCACAGGACCTGACACTTCTTTTCAACGAGGTTTATCAGTATTAATTCCGTAAGATTCTTTTTTGCGAATTGCTAAACCTTTTGTAGCAATCCTACCGACTGCACCAGTTAAATTTATTAGACAAATAAAACAAAATTCAAATATATTAGACAATTAAAACAATCTTTACTTCTGAACAGTAAAATTAAGTCTGAACAAAATTGTATCAATATTAAGTTTTTACACTCGGGTGAAATACAAACATACTTAATTTTAAAACTACTATGTAAGAAATTTTACTTTTCATAATGATCAAGTAACAATTTATGTATTTGTATTTGGTGTTCCATAACTATATACACATACTTTTTGTATTTTGTTTTTGATGTTGTTGTTTTTATTGTTGTATATGAAACACACGCGTCACTTAAACCATATTTTCTTTTTTAAAACGAAAGAAATCTTCAACTCAAAATACACTACACGGGGGACGATTCTGGGGGAAACGTTCCTAGTTTACTTCTTGGATTTACCGGTAGGTTTTTGGGCTGGCTTCTTGTCTGCCGACTTGCCAGCGGTCTTGGTGGCAGAACCTTTTGTGGGTTTCTTCTTCAACAGCCTTGGTGGGCTTGACGGGATTAACGAGACTCTCGCGTTGGCTCTTCAAAGCCTTGACAATCTTTTGTTCTTCAATGAGGAAGGTACGGATGATGCGTTCGCGCAAGCAACCATGGCAGAGAACACCACCATGGGTACGGGCGACAGTCTTGAGGAGGTTGGACATACGGCTACGCTCGCAAGGACGAGACGGCTGGATACTCCTCAACTTCTCTTAACATGACCGCACTTTGGGACAGTCATATGTTGCTTGACATATTGGTAGACCATGCGACCGCCAGGGGTGCGAAAAATACGCCTCCTGTTGGATCTGGTGTTGTAGGACAGACGTCTTCTCAAAGTCAAACGTTGAACCATTTTGTCGGCTTCAAGAAAAAAACTAGAAAGGGAAGATTGTTGCAAATAATTATTAAATTTATTAAGACGATATTTTGTGTATATCACGTATTCATTAGATAAAATTTCCGAATCAAATATATTAGGTTTTAACCAGGTCTCGGTGAAGACAAAACAGAAATCGAAGTCAAAACTATCAGCAAATAAAACTGCTTAATAGCTGTGTCAATGTGAGTTAGATGATCACAACTGCAGATACAATCCCAATCAACGTCGAGGAGTAGAGCATTAAGCAAATCAGAATTAGTTCTTTTAAAGCAAAAAACTGCACCCTCATTACGTGGGGTGTGTACACAAGGAGTGTCCACCATGTCATACGTCATGGAAATACCCAGTGTAGGGTGGTAAGTATCCTCCGTTATAGAAATTGGAGAAATTCTGTAAACATCGAATAATTGGGAAATATCAACAAATATTAAATCAAGTAATTTATAAATGGAGTTGGAAATACCATTAATCTGGAATAAATCGAGGTCAGAAAAACGCCTGACTACATCGCAGGTCCACTCAAAAGAGGTTGATGAAGAATTTAGGGGAATAAATGCCTCAGTATCGGGCAATGAAAGCCAAGAAACTGAGGGCAAGTTAAAATCACCTAGAATGATAATTCGATCAACATCGAAACAACTCTGCCGATAGCCGATAAGTGATTATCATAAACAGATAATTTCGAGTTTGGAGGGATGTAAGAGCAACTAACGAATAATTTGGTTTTCCCTAAATTCACAGAGACAACAATGAATTAAATGTCGTTAGTTATGTAAAGATATACACGTGCAGACGGCAACGAACTAACTACAGCGATGAGGACACCAACACCAATTTTATTAAGACGACATTTTCTGTATATCACGTATTCATTAGATAAAATTTTCGAATCAAATATATTAGGTTTTAACCAGGTCTCGGTGAAGACAAAACAGAGAAATCGAAGTCAAAACTATCAGCAAATAAGCGGGTTAATTTGGTATGAAGCCCTCTTACATTCTGATAAGCTATGACCAGAGAGTTTATTAGTTTTTTGGCAAGTTATAATGCCTCGCAGGTAAACGAACCAGGTTATCTACCCTATCCACAAATTCATTTACAAATGCCTTTGGAGGCCAAAAATTGGGATCTATCAAAGATTTCAGGTTGACCAATAACCTTAAATGATGATCAGATAGAAATCACCCTCAATCTTGGATCTAATATAGTCATCTAAATCTTCAGAGGACTGGCACCACAGTCAGCGTTTTTGTTTTCCCATTTGCGTCGTATTCCTAGTAACAGGTGGCGGACCAACAACTTGCGGAACCAAAAAGAGGGGGCGGCACAGGTATAATTGGAATTACCTCCTGCGAAGTTCCTGCTGGAGCAGTTAATGGAGTTGCCCTCTCAACAGGATTAGGTGGCACTGTTGGAGTTGAAGGCGTGTACGGCTTTTTTGGATCAGAAACATTAGGCTGATGTTTAATCCTTTTATCAACCTTTTTCGTTTCTGTCCAGAAGAAGCCGGCGAACTAGCATACTCGTCGAGGTTAGGATAATCCTTAATCAAAGCAGTGAAATTCATGAACCGCATATAGACATTGAAAATATCTTTGTTCAGATCATTAAACTCAGTCGTATACGATTTGACGAAATTATAAAATTCTGTATTAATCATTCCACACTTGATGCAGGACCAGTGAAGAGCATTTTTTCACCATATAAAGCATCAACCATCCTAGCAGTCACGCCAGCACACTAGGCATGCCATAAGTTAGTGCTTGGCCAGCACTCAATTAGTGTTTCCTTTCCGGAAGTAATTCTACAATTTACCGATTTGCATGCCATTTCTAAGTTAGGTAAAATACACCAAAACAGACAAATAACATCAAACAATAAATAAATCCAAATATAGGATAAATGGAACAGATCTAGTCTTTTCTGAAAGTGCAAAATTTTTAGGAATAATTCTAGATAGATAGGATGTAACGAAAGTGGCTTTAGCGAAAGCGAATGCGAATATTGAAATATATTTCTTGCGAATGCGAAAGCGAATAGTGAAATATGCATTTTTGCGAAAGCGAATGCGAATAATAGTTTGAGCCTTTAGTACCAACAAATTTAAGGAACCGAATTGATACTTTTCCAGGATATTCAAGTATTAAGACTGTTTTCCATAGTTTTACCTCCTGTTACCACAAGCACACACATATCTTCAAATTGTGTGAAGGGAATAAGGAGATTTAACACTTTAATAAATGGAAGCGAATACTGAAATATATTTTTGCGAAAGTGAATGCGAAAGCGAATAATCCAAAGATGGTTTTTGCGAATGCGAAAGTGAATTTTAAAATGATGCGAATAATTCACGTTCGCATATGCGAATGCGAATATTCGTTACATCCCTAATTTAGACTTAACGTATTGGAACGTGTAAGGAAGGCCAACGTCGCCTTATATTCCTGCAAAAAGGCTGTAGGGTCGCGGTGGGGCCTATCTCCTAAAATCGTCCACTGGATATATATAGCAGTAGTTCGTCCTATACTGTTATACGGCATTGTGGTATGGTGGACGGCAACTGACAAACTAACCATCACCAACCTACTAACAAAGGTTCAGAGAACAGCCTGCCTGAGCATAAGCGGAGCCTTAAGGACTACAGCGACCGAGTCTCTACATGCCCTACTCCATATACTGCCGATTAATATTGTGGCGAGAGAAGTTGCAACCAAAGCGGCAATAAGATTAAACTGCCTATCAATGTGGAGGTACAAAAACTACGGTCACATGAGAATATCAAAGTGTAGTGCTATGGTAACCGACCGAGTGGACTATATACCAACGGTGTACACCTTCGAGAGAAATTACATCACTATGATTCCCACCAGAGATGAATGGGTTGGAAGAATACCAGGTAATAGAAACCATCTCCACTTTTACACGGATGGTTCGAAGCTTGATGAAAAGGTTGGCTTCGGAGTACACTGTGCAGAGCTTAGTCCGAATTTACACTAGGCAAGTTTTTTCAGCAGCTTATCATCAAATTCTCGTTTGAACTTGCACGAATAACTCAAAACGTTCAGGGAGAGTTTCCCCCCCTCTTGCCGACTGCCTCTCTCTCCTACAAAACGCCGATAATCTGCTGAACATTCAGCCAGTGTAAATCGGGACTTAGATTGGATATAGCTCACAGACTACCAGATACCTGCAGTGTCTATCAATCCGAAATAATGGCAATATGGGAAGTAGCCAAGTGGCTGAGTCGCAACGTAGTAACCAACACTGGCGTTGTAATTTACTCGGACAGCCAGGCTGCCATCAATTCTCTGGAGGCAACATCCCTAAATTCACAAACAGCCCTCGACTGCCGCAGATCTCTTAACGAGATGGCTGAGCAGTTTAACATACACCTCATATGGGTGCATGGGCATAGGGATATCCCGGGGAACTGTAAAGCCGATGAACTTGCTAGGAAAGGGACGACATTACAAATTCTCGAAGAATTTGCATATGTTGGTGCGCCACTATCCACGTGCAAGCTTTGGCTTAGGCAAGAGGCAATCAGGCAGTCCAACGAAAGATGGATAGAAATCGGTACCTGCAGAGTAGCTAGACAAATTTGGCCAAGGTATGACCTGAGAAAATCAAAATATCTCCTCGCACTAGAGAGGCAAAGATTGTCTACGTTAGTATCAGTTCTGACGGGACACTGCTTGATCGGCGAACACGCCAAAAGATTGGGTATTGACTCTTATGACTTCTGCAGGGTTCTGGATATAAACTACGGTCACATGAGAATATCAAAGTGTAGTGCTATGGTAACCGACCGAGTGGACTATATACCAACGGTGTACACCTTCGAGAGAAATTACATCACTATGATTCCCACCAGAGATGAATGGGTTGGAAGATTACCAGGTAATAGAAACCATCTCCACTTTTACACGGATGGTTCGAAGCTTGATGAAAAGGTTGGCTTCGGAGTACACTGTGCAGAGCTTAGTCCGAATTTACACTAGGCAAGTTTTTTCAGCAGCTTATCATCAAATTCTCTTTTGAACTTGCACGAATAACTCAAAACGTTCAGGGAGAGTTTCCCCCCTCTTGCCGACTGCCTCTCTCTCCTACAAAACGCCGATAATCTGCTGAACATTCAGCCAGTGTAAATCGGGACTTAGATTGGATATAGCTCACAGACTACCAGATACCTGCAGTGTCTATCAATCCGAAATAATGGCAATATGGGAAGTAGCCAAGTGGCTGAGTCGCAACGTAGTAACCAACACTGGCGTTGTAATTTACTCGGACAGCCAGGCTGCCATCAATTCTCTGGAGGCAACATCCCTAAATTCACAAACAGCCCTCGACTGCCGCAGATCTCTTAACGAGATGGCTGAGCAGTTTAACATACACCTCATATGGGTGCATGGGCATAGGGATATCCCGGGGAACTGTAAAGCCGATGAACTTGCTGGGAAAGGGACGACATTACAAATTCTCGAAGAATTTGCATATATTGGTGCGCCACTATCCACGTGCAAGCTTTGGCTTAGGCAAGAGGCAATCAGGCAGTCCAACGAAAGATGGACAGAAATCGGTACCTGCAGAGTAGCTAGACAAATTTGGCCAAGGTATGACCTAAGAAAATCAAAATATCTCCTCGCACTAGAGAGGCAAAGATTGTCTACGTTAGTATCAGTTCTGACGGGACACTGCTTGATCGGCGAACACGCCAAAAGATTGGGTATTGACTCTTATGACTTCTGCAGAAGCTGTAAAGATGAGGAAGAAGTGGAGAGCATTGCGCACTTGCTATGCGACTGCCCCGCTCTGAGTAAACGACGACTGGACATACTGGGGTCGGCTTTCTAGGCAGATCTTTCCAGTACCGATATTCGTACTATCGACAAATTTGTATATCGAACAGCTTGGTTTCGATGAGGGGCATTTCAGCCCGTGGCAACACTAGGGACCTAAACTGGTCTATGTGAGCTTGTATAAAAAATACGACTGCCACCCTAACCTAAACCTAAACCTACCATACGTCCTCCGTTGGGAGGACATGTCCTCCTTTTTAACCTTCTTCTGTCCGATTTTACTTATTAACGACATAGAGACTGCAAATTTCAACTGGACGAACTGAAATTGGTAATTTGGGAGTATGTATATCCAGAACCCTTCAGACGAAGAATGGTCTTCATAGGTCCCACACAAAGGTACCTCAAGATTTTACTTCTTAACGCAACAAATTTCAAAGAATCAAAGAACATTTGACATGCAATCTATGGTGTAGGGTAATTCGGATTGACAGATCTTAACGCCGCTTCACTTATTTATTATAATTAACACCTAAAAATACTGGAACTAGACCCACTTTAAAGTACACCGATTGTCTGTCTGTCTATTTCCTTTAGTACAGGTCGGACTTTCATTCCGATCTCGCTGAAATTTGACAATAAGGGCTATTTCATACCTGGAAAGAAATTGGTCAAAGTCGGTTTAGATTAAGATATGGGCCCTATATAAATGTTCTTTCCGATATGGCCTTTTAGCGCCACAGAAGCTTTTTCATATCCAATCACTACCCATATTGTAAAATTTGGTGTAAATCTGCTCAGATTTAAATGTAGCACCCAAGAACAAACCTTGCCAAATTGAAGAAAATTTGTTCAGATTTCGATATAGTCGTCCGATTTGGCATCTAAGCGCTACAAAATACAAATTGTTGTACAAAGCATTATCATAGGAAATTGTATTTATTAAATGTCCTCCGAAAGTTTCAAACTCTCTTTGTAAATGTTACAAATGTCCTCCTTTTCTGACACAAAAGTCCTCATTTCCGAAAAAAGGTTATGATAACCCTGTTTTTGATGGATGGTTTGTTGTTTTGTTGGGACCCCAGATCAAATAGGTTTGCAAATGATTTACCTGGGTATATCAGTGATGCATTTACTGTTCTTCTGACATTGTTTCTGCTGCTTCTTTTTCTTTATAGCCTTTTGAATTCGTTCCTTACGCTTCGCGACATATTTTTTCTACGAGGGCACCCTCTCCAGTTTTCTGTGTGGTCCTCCTCGTTGCGGTTCACACAATACGGGGACGAAGAATCCGTTTTTTGTCGTTGGCACTCACCTGGTAGGTGTTTCTGATTGCACTTTACGCGGTTATACTGTGAGCCGCAGTTTTTAGAGACATGTCCCCAGCGCTGACAACGATGACATTGAATTTCGGATTCTTTTCTTAGGTTTTTCCAAGCATATAGTCTGGTTAAGTAAGTCCATTTGTTCTGAAATGTCACTAAGTGATTTTCCTGGATGTAGAGTTACTAACAGTAATCCAGTGTATATATTCAACTTGACAGGTCTGGGTGTGGTATATTTGATGACCTTCGGGATAACACCAGGAATCCTTTCGTCTAAGGCCTTCTTGACAGTGTCGTCTCTATGTCATTGTAGAGACCTCTCAGAATAAATGATACTTGTTTTAGTTCTTTTGAAAGAATGGACAGGTACGGATTTCTCTCGCACCGTTTGTAACGTGGCGAAGTGAGCCTGGGGATCTGCATGGTAAAGCTTGCATTTATATTTACCTACTGTTTGCGTAGCAATGAAATGAAAAGAAACAAAATAAAAAGGCAGATGTGGTTAGAATTTTTTCCAATAATGTTTGGAGTAAATTTTATTGAATAATTGTCGTAGAACAATTACTTTACCTTTGATAACAAAATGTTGGGATGCTTTTTGGAAGAAATCCAAATAACGAGTGTCTTTAACAAAAAGTGAACAAAGCTTGGTGCCGAAAGGCCGCGCTTAGTAGCTTTTTACTCGTTAGATTCTGTCGTACTTTCTTGTACTTTTGGTCGTAAACCACAAAGTCGTATTTGAAAGACAGAATATTTGACAGAATCTAACGCCGGGGAATATTGCGGAATGCCACTTAATGAAGAAAATGAAAAAGGGGAAATTAAAGTAAAAAATAATTTGAACTTAAACATTGCCGCCCGCCTTGCAACATTCAGCTATGTTGTAAACTAAAATTAGAATCTTAATTAAAAAATTTACAAAAGAAGAAGATAATGTTGAACATTATTGCAAAAACTATAAATTTTTTTCTTTTTATTACACGAGGCAAAATCGCCTTTTTTGATATGTTTGAATCGAAAGAAAATATATTTTGAACACAAATTTTTAAATGTTATATATTTCTGAGCAAATAAATTTTATTTCAAAATCAAAAAAATATATTTAGAACTCGTATATTAATATGTTACAACATATAATATTTGAAATCTAAATTTCTCAAATAAAATATGTATTTGAACAAAAATAAAATTTTTGTTTAAGAATTTCTCCAAAGATATGTTATTTAAAAGAGTTTTTAGAAAGTTTTGTTGAATTTTTCAAATTTCAGTTTTAATTTTTTGGTTTCTTTGTTTTAAACCTCCGAGATATGATACCAAATGCAGCATTAACTTATGTTTTAAAACAATCATTTCAAAATTCTGAGTATTGCATATATGATTTCAATTATTATTATTTATTATATTTACGACATGAAAAATTTATTAAAAAATTAACTTTGAATTACTGAAACATTTAACACAATTTAGGTATTTTCTGAATACTTAAATGCAAACAAATAATTGTTTCGGAAAAAATAGTCCAAAATAAACACATATTGGGATGTAAACAAAGATTTGTTTAGAACAACATCTTCCCAAATATATAATTTTTGTGTGTTCCAAATATTTAGAGTGTGCCCTAAAGATATATATGTTTCAAGCCGAATATATTTGGGACAATATACTACAGAAGCGATATTTTTCAGCGTGTATTTTTTCATAAAAATGTGCTAGACGAGCTAGTATTAAAATTCAAATGGTCTGACAGACCAAAGCCAACTTTATTAAAGTGGACCGTTGACATAATTGAAGTTCTATAACTTATAAATTATATGGACCCGATATAACCCACCCGAAAATAGTGAGTTGGGCCCATGGAAAACCGGGGCTCGAATAGGTCTGGTGCTTCATAATTTTATGGTAAACCTCAGGCAATTGGCACAGCAACGATGTAACACGATTGTGCGAAGTTTCCTCTCCATCCGCATAGCCTGAAATTCCCTACAATTTCGGAGGTGATGTTTTGCCTGGCAGACTACACAGGTAACTTTCCAATGCCGCCTTCCCGAGCCCGGTTCCTTTCGACAAGATGCCGAAAGTGGTGGCGACGCCACAGTATTACCTCCGGAAGCAACTTCCGGAGCCGCCGACGGCGGATTTGTTTTTAAATGTAGTGCCTGCTCAGGTTGGGGAGGCACTGATTTAGCTGCCGAAGGCGCTATAGTCTCGGAAGAGACAGCTGCTCCAGAGATGGATTTTGTGAGGAAAATTATGAACGGACAACTCTCGGGATTCTGAGGGAAGATAAGTGGTATCTCTCCCATTTAGGGCTCAATTCTTTGAACAGGTGGACTTACGACATTCTAGGACAAATTGTTTACAACTTCGAACGGGAATAGCCTAAATGACATTCTTCATGTGGGTCCGACATTGCAATTAGATTTAGTCCTCTTAATTCTTAGGTGGAAATAAATATTTTATTTATATCGCGATTTTAATTGTTTAGTCCTACGGCTAACAATCAACAATGTTTAAGTTGAAATATTAATCTTTTTGTATTCCCCCTTTCATTTTCCTTCTTAAGTGGCAATTCCCAATTTTCCCCGGCATTAGCTTCTGTCTACTACTTTCACATACGACTTTGTGGTTTACGACCAAAAGTACAAGAAAGTACGACAAAATCTAGCGAGTAAAAAAGCGCGGCCTTTCGGCATCCATGCTTTGTTTTCTTTATGTACTCACTCGTTATTTGGATTTCGTCCGAACAGCATCCCCAACATTTTGTTATAGAAGGTAATTTATAATTGTTCTACGACAATTATTACAATAAACAACTCCAAACATTATTGGAAAAAATTCTAACCACATCTACCTTTTAATTTTATTTCTTTTCATTTCATTGTTACGCAAACTTTGATCCTTCGAGCCGAAGAATTGCTTCCAGCAAATAATTAACTCGGTTTTCTTGTTCTTCTTCTTGAAAAAGGCAACGACTACGTCGTACCCCACAACAACAGCACTCACAACCACATACCATCATCACTTTTCATCCATTTCTTTTAAATAAATTGTTCATCACAAATAAGGTACGTGCTTTAATTTATTTAATTATTTCAAGTGATCTACCGTGATTTGTTCTGAAAAACCCACCCTTAAGGTGGGTGCTATGTTTTTTCAGCTTGAAAAAATTCCACAAAATGTTATTGCAAGTTGAAAAATGGAACGCTTTTTTACAAAGTCGCATTGCATTTTTGAAGTAGGTGTGTCGAAATGTCACTTTTATATGAATGTGTGTGGTATAAGCATGTGCATTTTTTCCTTTTTGCTTTTCTTGAAAACAAACACGAGTTTAAATTCTAATCAATAAACAATTAAATTAAATAATGCCGACTTATAAAATAGATAATTTAAATTGCAGAAAGGAAATATTGTTGAAGATCATTGTGCTGTTATACATAAATTATTTATTTTGTGTTGAAACGATGACGATGCTTGTGAGGCATCAGAAGCCAGGTTACAAATAACAAAATAATTTCCTACTGTTGTACGAATGTAAATAAATAAAATGTTGTTTTGATGAACCGAAAAGATGTTTTATTATTACTTTTAAGGATTTGTTGACATATATAAATTAAACTTCCATCCATAAACGGAATTTCTTTTGCCAACTCCTATGGCTGGCAAGAACTCACTATTTTCTTTATAACCATTTAAAAACGAGATCACATGCACTGCCCAATTCCATTGTCCTACTGCTTCGGTAGCGTTAGCTGTCCACAAAGTTTTTCAAGGCTTTTGGTCACGATTGTTCTAAACATACAAACGTACATATGTAATTACAAGACAAATTCCACATTGTTACATATAGTTACATGTCCTTCCAGTGTTTTGCACATTTTTGCTTTGTTATCCAATCGGAATGTCACTCTTCTCGTTTATTCCATGTACATAATTATTTTCCGTCCTTTGCATTAGTTTTCTTTATTTCAGATAATTTAATCTCATTCAGTGGTGACAATGGGGCTCACAGCCTTAATTTGTCTCTTTGCGACATCGATGTATTCAATGGTGATTTCCTCTCATGGCCGACATTCAGGGATTTATTTTCGGCGGTGTACATTAACAATGTCCGCGTGAGTGAAATAGAAAAACTATGTCATCTGATAAAGAAGACTAGTGGCGATGCTCGTGAGATTGTATCCAAGTTTCCGCTTACGCATCGAAGTTTCAATCTTGCATGGCAAGCACTGAAGGACACTTACGACAATACTCGTATATTGGTCAACCACCAACTTAAAGTACTCTTTGACCTGCTATATGAGAGAGTGAGACTAGCTGAGGTTTAAAAAATTTACAACGGGGCATTAACGGCTGCGTTTCGGTCATGTCTGTCTATGATGTGTCGACTGAAGATTGGGATCCTATACTAGTATTCCTGTGCCTTCAACGACTTCCCAAAATTTGCGTTACGTTATGGGAACAAAACATAAAAAATAAATCAACTTTGTCCTCTTGGACGATTTGGATCAATTTCTTTCGGAACATATCCAAACTCTTACTGCCTTCGTGATCTTAGGGGTATAGAATCTTCAAACAATCAAACCAATAATAATAAGAAAATCCGTTCCCATTTTACGAAAGCTACAAATTCTCGAACCCCTGCCGCCACCTCTCGAATCTCTCCTCGTGCGACGAGATCTTCTCGCGCACCCTCTGAAAATTCTTGTATTCTCTCTCTACGACAGATTCACCACCTTCGTACCTGTTCCAAATTCTGTTAGCTTCCAGTGCCTGATCGATTGAGCGCAGTGAGGAGACATCACTGTTGTATTAAGGGCCTGTTTCTGTAACTTATTTTCGTTCGTCTACGGCGAACGATCAAAATTCTCTCAGCTATTACTTGAATTCTATAAAACGCAGGTTAGAAATATTTTAGGAACAAGCTTTTTACATGATTTTCTACAGACACAACGAATTATAAACTTCTGTGATTTATAGATTTCTCGGAATAATTGTGTGATTTTTGATCGTTCGCAGTAGACGAACGAAAAAAGTTACAGAAACAAGCCCTTACTGTTTATCTCGAGGACACGAAGTCAATAACTGTGTGAGCTCATATAACTGTGGTATATGCAATAGGAGACACCACACCCTTTTGCATAAGAATGTTTCGAATTCTACGACTTCTACCTCTACCACAAACACGGCCACTATTACTCCAGCCTCTAATTCAAGTTCTCTCAATACAAATCAGTCCTCTAAATCGACCGGCATTACTTCTGGAGCCTCAAATAGACAGGTTTTTCACACCGCACAGATTAGAAATGTGTTATTAGGGACAGCAATGGTGAACATTGTTCATCAGGGTACTACGTACCCAGCTAGGGCTCTAATCGATCCTGCTTCAGAAGCTTCTTTTATTATGGAGCGACTTCAGAAACTTATTGGTATTAAAACCATTTCGACTCAGGCTACTATCTCTGGTATAAATCAGACAGTTTCAATCATTTCTCGAAAACTGTGTTCTTTAGTTATTAGTTCTCCTCTAGATGCGTCTCTCTACATGGAAACAACAGCTTTTTCGATTCTTTTCTTAGGTTTTTCCAAGCATATAGTCTGGTTAAGTAAGTCCATTTGTTCTGAAATGTCACTAAGTGATTTTCCTGGATGTAGAGTTACTAACAGTAATCCAGTGTATATATTCAACTTGACAGGTCTGGGTGTGGTATATTTGATGACCTTCGGGATAACACCAGGAATCCTTTCGTCTAAGGCCTTCTTGACAGTGTCGTCTCTATGTCATTGTAGAGACCTCTCAGAATAAATGATACTTGTTTTAGTTCTTTTGAAAGAATGGACAGGTACGGATTTCTCTCGCACCGTTTGTAACGTGGCGAAGTGAGCCTGGGGATCTGCATGGTAAAGCTTGCATTTATATTTACCTACTGTTTGCGTAGCAATGAAATGAAAAGAAACAAAATAAAAAGGCAGATGTGGTTAGAATTTTTTCCAATAATGTTTGGAGTAAATTTTATTGAATAATTGTCGTAGAACAATTACTTTACCTTTGATAACAAAATGTTGGGATGCTTTTTGGAAGAAATCCAAATAACGAGTGTCTTTAACAAAAAGTGAACAAAGCTTGGTGCCGAAAGGCCGCGCTTAGTAGCTTTTTACTCGTTAGATTCTGTCGTACTTTCTTGTACTTTTGGTCGTAAACCACAAAGTCGTATTTGAAAGACAGAATATTTGACAGAATCTAACGCCGGGGAATATTGCGGAATGCCACTTAATGAAGAAAATGAAAAAGGGGAAATTAAAGTAAAAAATAATTTGAACTTAAACATTGCCGCCCGCCTTGCAACATTCAGCTATGTTGTAAACTAAAATTAGAATCTTAATTAAAAAATTTACAAAAGAAGAAGATAATGTTGAACATTATTGCAAAAACTATAAATTTTTTTCTTTTTATTACACGAGGCAAAATCGCCTTTTTTGATATGTTTGAATCGAAAGAAAATATATTTTGAACACAAATTTTTAAATGTTATATATTTCTGAGCAAATAAATTTTATTTCAAAATCAAAAAAATATATTTAGAACTCGTATATTAATATGTTACAACATATAATATTTGAAATCTAAATTTCTCAAATAAAATATGTATTTGAACAAAAATAAAATTTTTGTTTAAGAATTTCTCCAAAGATATGTTATTTAAAAGAGTTTTTAGAAAGTTTTGTTGAATTTTTCAAATTTCAGTTTTAATTTTTTGGTTTCTTTGTTTTAAACCTCCGAGATATGATACCAAATGCAGCATTAACTTATGTTTTAAAACAATCATTTCAAAATTCTGAGTATTGCATATATGATTTCAATTATTATTATTTATTATATTTACGACATGAAAAATTTATTAAAAAATTAACTTTGAATTACTGAAACATTTAACACAATTTTGGTATTTTCTGAATACTTAAATGCAAACAAATAATTGTTTCGGAAAAAATAGTCCAAAATAAACACATATTGGGATGTAAACAAAGATTTGTTTAGAACAACATCTTCCCAAATATATAATTTTTGTGTGTTCCAAATATTTAGAGTGTGCCCTAAAGATATATATGTTTCAAGCCGAATATATTTGGGACAATATACTACAGAAGCGATATTTTTCAGCGTGTATTTTTTCATAAAAATGTGCTAGACGAGCTAGTATTAAAATTCAAATGGTCTGACAGACCAAAGCCAACTTTATTAAAGTGGACCGTTGACATAATTGAAGTTCTATAACTTATAAATTATATGGACCCGATATAACCCACCCGAAAATAGTGAGTTGGGCCCATGGAAAACCGGGGCTCGAATAGGTCTGGTGCTTCATAATTTTATGGTAAACCTCAGGCAATTGGCACAGCAACGATGTAACACGATTGTGCGAAGTTTCCTCTCCATCCGCATAGCCTGAAATTCCCTACAATTTCGGAGGTGATGTTTTGCCTGGCAGACTACACAGGTAACTTTCCAATGCCGCCTTCCCGAGCCCGGTTCCTTTCGACAAGATGCCGAAAGTGGTGGCGACGCCACAGTATTACCTCCGGAAGCAACTTCCGGAGCCGCCGACGGCGGATTTGTTTTTAAATGTAGTGCCTGCTCAGGTTGGGGAGGCACTGATTTAGCTGCCGAAGGCGCTATAGTCTCGGAAGAGACAGCTGCTCCAGAGATGGATTTTGTGAGGAAAATTATGAACGGACAACTCTCGGGATTCTGAGGGAAGATAAGTGGTATCTCTCCCATTTAGGGCTCAATTCTTTGAACAGGTGGACTTACGACATTCTAGGACAAATTGTTTACAACTTCGAACGGGAATAGCCTAAATGACATTCTTCATGTGGGTCCGACATTGCAATTAGATTTAGTCCTCTTAATTCTTAGGTGGAAATAAATATTTTATTTATATCGCGATTTTAATTGTTTAGTCCTACGGCTAACAATCAACAATGTTTAAGTTGAAATATTAATCTTTTTGTATTCCCCCTTTCATTTTCCTTCTTAAGTGGCAATTCCCAATTTTCCCCGGCATTAGCTTCTGTCTACTACTTTCACATACGACTTTGTGGTTTACGACCAAAAGTACAAGAAAGTACGACAAAATCTAGCGAGTAAAAAAGCGCGGCCTTTCGGCATCCATGCTTTGTTTTCTTTATGTACTCACTCGTTATTTGGATTTCGTCCGAACAGCATCCCCAACATTTTGTTATAGAAGGTAATTTATAATTGTTCTACGACAATTATTACAATAAACAACTCCAAACATTATTGGAAAAAATTCTAACCACATCTACCTTTTAATTTTATTTCTTTTCATTTCATTGTTACGCAAACTTTGATCCTTCGAGCCGAAGAATTGCTTCCAGCAAATAATTAACTCGGTTTTCTTGTTCTTCTTCTTGAAAAAGGCAACGACTACGTCGTACCCCACAACAACAGCACTCACAACCACATACCATCATCACTTTTCATCCATTTCTTTTAAATAAATTGTTCATCACAAATAAGGTACGTGCTTTAATTTATTTAATTATTTCAAGTGATCTACCGTGATTTGTTCTGAAAAACCCACCCTTAAGGTGGGTGCTATGTTTTTTCAGCTTGAAAAAATTCCACAAAATGTTATTGCAAGTTGAAAAATGGAACGCTTTTTTACAAAGTCGCATTGCATTTTTGAAGTAGGTGTGTCGAAATGTCACTTTTATATGAATGTGTGTGGTATAAGCATGTGCATTTTTTCCTTTTTGCTTTTCTTGAAAACAAACACGAGTTTAAATTCTAATCAATAAACAATTAAATTAAATAATGCCGACTTATAAAATAGATAATTTAAATTGCAGAAAGGAAATATTGTTGAAGATCATTGTGCTGTTATACATAAATTATTTATTTTGTGTTGAAACGATGACGATGCTTGTGAGGCATCAGAAGCCAGGTTACAAATAACAAAATAATTTCCTACTGTTGTACGAATGTAAATAAATAAAATGTTGTTTTGATGAACCGAAAAGATGTTTTATTATTACTTTTAAGGATTTGTTGACATATATAAATTAAACTTCCATCCATAAACGGAATTTCTTTTGCCAACTCCTATGGCTGGCAAGAACTCACTATTTTCTTTATAACCATTTAAAAACGAGATCACATGCACTGCCCAATTCCATTGTCCTACTGCTTCGGTAGCGTTAGCTGTCCACAAAGTTTTTCAAGGCTTTTGGTCACGATTGTTCTAAACATACAAACGTACATATGTAATTACAAGACAAATTCCACATTGTTACATATAGTTACATGTCCTTCCAGTGTTTTGCACATTTTTGCTTTGTTATCCAATCGGAATGTCACTCTTCTCGTTTATTCCATGTACATAATTATTTTCCGTCCTTTGCATTAGTTTTCTTTATTTCAGATAATTTAATCTCATTCAGTGGTGACAATGGGGCTCACAGCCTTAATTTGTCTCTTTGCGACATCGATGTATTCAATGGTGATTTCCTCTCATGGCCGACATTCAGGGATTTATTTTCGGCGGTGTACATTAACAATGTCCGCGTGAGTGAAATAGAAAAACTATGTCATCTGATAAAGAAGACTAGTGGCGATGCTCGTGAGATTGTATCCAAGTTTCCGCTTACGCATCGAAGTTTCAATCTTGCATGGCAAGCACTGAAGGACACTTACGACAATACTCGTATATTGGTCAACCACCAACTTAAAGTACTCTTTGACCTGCTATATGAGAGAGTGAGACTAGCTGAGGTTTAAAAAATTTACAACGGGGCATTAACGGCTGCGTTTCGGTCATGTCTGTCTATGATGTGTCGACTGAAGATTGGGATCCTATACTAGTATTCCTGTGCCTTCAACGACTTCCCAAAATTTGCGTTACGTTATGGGAACAAAACATAAAAAATAAATCAACTTTGTCCTCTTGGACGATTTGGATCAATTTCTTTCGGAACATATCCAAACTCTTACTGCCTTCGTGATCTTAGGGGTATAGAATCTTCAAACAATCAAACCAATAATAATAAGAAAATCCGTTCCCATTTTACGAAAGCTACAAATTCTCGAACCCCTGCCGCCACCTCTCGAATCTCTCCTCGTGCGACGAGATCTTCTCGCGCACCCTCTGAAAATTCTTGTATTCTCTCTCTACGACAGATTCACCACCTTCGTACCTGTTCCAAATTCTGTTAGCTTCCAGTGCCTGATCGATTGAGCGCAGTGAGGAGACATCACTGTTGTATTAAGGGCCTGTTTCTGTAACTTATTTTCGTTCGTCTACGGCGAACGATCAAAATTCTCTCAGCTATTACTTGAATTCTATAAAACGCAGGTTAGAAATATTTTAGGAACAAGCTTTTTACATGATTTTCTACAGACACAACGAATTATAAACTTCTGTGATTTATAGATTTCTCGGAATAATTGTGTGATTTTTGATCGTTCGCAGTAGACGAACGAAAAAAGTTACAGAAACAAGCCCTTACTGTTTATCTCGAGGACACGAAGTCAATAACTGTGTGAGCTCATATAACTGTGGTATATGCAATAGGAGACACCACACCCTTTTGCATAAGAATGTTTCGAATTCTACGACTTCTACCTCTACCACAAACACGGCCACTATTACTCCAGCCTCTAATTCAAGTTCTCTCAATACAAATCAGTCCTCTAAATCGACCGGCATTACTTCTGGAGCCTCAAATAGACAGGTTTTTCACACCGCACAGATTAGAAATGTGTTATTAGGGACAGCAATGGTGAACATTGTTCATCAGGGTACTACGTACCCAGCTAGGGCTCTAATCGATCCTGCTTCAGAAGCTTCTTTTATTATGGAGCGACTTCAGAAACTTATTGGTATTAAAACCATTTCGACTCAGGCTACTATCTCTGGTATAAATCAGACAGTTTCAATCATTTCTCGAAAACTGTGTTCTTTAGTTATTAGTTCTCCTCTAGATGCGTCTCTCTACATGGAAACAACAGCTTTGGTTCTTTCACACATCTCGGAAGATTTGCCATTCTTTTCTATAAGTAGTGCTGTAACTTCTCGTATGCCAAATCTACGTTTGGCCGATTCTAATCTTTTCGTTTGTCGTCCCGTTGACCTATTACTAGGGGCAGATCTTTATCCTAAACTTCTGCGACAAGGGACTCTCACAAACATATAAGGATAGCGCAAAAAACGGTCTTTGGTTGGATCATTACTGGTCCTCTGTCCTCTCCTAATATTCCGGCTTTTACCACGACTATAGATTTTAGTGAGGAAGACGGACTTAACAAGACTCTTCTTCGTTTCTGGGAACATGAGGAAGTTTCTAAATGATTAATTTAACTCCAGAGGACAGATTTTGTGAGGAAAATTATGAACGGACAACTCGTAGGGATTCTGAGGGAAGATACGTCATATCTCTCCCATTTAGGGCTGAATTCTTTGAACAGGTGGACTTAGGACATTCTAGGACAAATTGTTTACGACAATTTCTTCGAAATGAGGCTTCTCTCCTTCGAAAACCACAAATTAAGACAGTCTACGACTCGGTAGTAAGGGAATATTTAGAATTAGATCACATGAGGCCAGTTCCGGCTACGCCATCAAACTCTATGGTTTGTTACTTGCCTCATCACCCAGTGATCAAACCAGATAAGCAGACGACGAAGCTCCGAGTGGTTTTCAACGCCTCGAATAAGACTTCGAACGGGAATAGCCTAAATGACATTCTTCATGTGGGTCCGACATTGCAATTAGATTTAGTCCTCTTAATTCTTAGGTGGAGACTTTTTAGGTACGTCTAAACTGCGACATCACACAGGTGTATCGCCAGATCAGGGTTGACCCAGCTCATACTCCTCTTCAGAGGATACTTTTTAGGAATTCTCCTCAGGAGGACGTTCAGGATAATGAACTTCAGACGGTGACCTTCGGGGTTAATTGTGCACCCTATTTATATTTAGCCCTACGGACTTTGTTGCAATTAGCCGATGACACAGAAAATGATTTTCCCCTAGCTGTACACATCCTACGGAGGTGCATGTATGTAGATGACGTTTTGGCAGGGTATCATGACTTGGGAACCGCTTTAGATTCTCGGGGTCAATTAATAGCAGCCTTATCTTCTGCCAAATTCGAGTTGAGGAAATGGACCTCCGATGACCGTGCGCTACTGGAAGGTCTACCGACTGACCACCTAGTTGTTGCAAAGCTTCTCACCTTCGTGGAAGCTAGCAGCTCCAAACCTCTAGGCATTCGTTGGAATGCCCAATTAGATCAATTTTTTTTAGTGTGAATCCCCTCCCGAATAAATTCCGATATACAAAAAGAGAAGTTCTGTCCAGTATAGCCAAATTATTTGATCCAGTAGTTGGTTAGGCCCTGTGATTGTAACAGCAAAGATAGTTATGCAACGAATTTGGCTAGATAATATTGGGTGGGATGATCTACTCCGATTCGTGGACTCTTATCTGGAGGTGAATTCCATTCAGATTCCTAGATGGGTCCATTATTCCCCCAATAATACAGTCGAAATTCATGTCTTTTCCGACGCCTCGGAAAAGGCATACGCGGGAGTGGCGTACATTCGTATATTGGCACCGAATGGGGATATTTTTACTCATCTGCTTTCTTGTAAGACGAAAGTAACCCCCATTAAATCAATTTCATCCCGCTGGAGTTGTCAGTCTCCTAACGGGCGCGTCCCCAGGTGGCGGATAGGGGGAGGGGGATGGACACACTGTTTCATCTCAACTAGGGATGCCTCAGGGAGGGTGGATTTTTCTATCCTTACTGAGGCGCCCCTGGGGGGGATGGAACAGTGTGTACACCACCTTAGGGAATATTGCATTCCCCGCGGACAAAAACTGACTATGGGGGTGTTTCCCCTAAAACAAAAAAACAATATGGAAAGTAGGAAATGTGGAAATAAAGTTACGGTGCAGGGAGTAATAACCCCTGTACCGGCGGCAATTGTTGATGTGCTCCCTAGTCACGTGCCGTCGTTATCCCAAGATAGCGAGCCAAAAAATTTTTCAATGTCTCCTACAGGTGTGGCTGCCTTGGCACCTGTAGTCGTAGTAAGTGAAACAAGCGCAACCAATCCTCCTACAGGTGTGGGTGCCTTGGCGCCTGTAGTCGCAGACAATGCAACAAGCGCACATACAGCCATTGGCAAAAATACGGAGAAGGAAGAGGAGGAACCACGGGAGAGTATTAACTGGACCCAGCCTTCTAGTACAGGTAGAGAATCCGATTCCGACTCCGACTCAAACGAACACGTTAACATTACTGTTTTAGCTAACTCCAAAGACGTCGAGGTCAGCAAGATGGTAGAAGAAGTCAACGCGTGCATGGCACAGCTCACGACAAAAAAGAAGAAGCTATCAGGGGCACAACGACGAAAGTTGAAGAAGATGAACCGAAGCAGCAAACAGGCCATAGTGCAGGATGCTCCAAAGGAGCTATCTGAAACTCCATCCACCTCTGCGGAGGCAGGAAAGAGGATCAGATCTCCAGAAGAGCAGAACACTGCGAAACCGCCGAAGAAGAAAAAGAGCTCCCCGCTTTCAAGTAAATTGGAGAGAACAAGTCAAGCCCCTCACGAAGGAGACTCCGGTCTGTATCCTGGTGGAGAGGGCGGCGACAAAGTCGATCCAACTACAAAGGATGCGAGCGCAACCACAGAACCCTCCGGAAAGCTTAGTACATCCAAAAAGATGTCACGATCTTTACGGAAGAGGAAGTTGGTTGATGAAAAAGGTAAGAAGCCACCATCTTATGCCAAAGTAGCCAGAAAGCAATATAGAGACGAGCTCTGCTACGCAGTGATCGACATCAACAGAGCATCCGGCAAAATCCCCACTGACCAACACAACAACGTTGAAGACTTGGTGAATAATAAAATTGTGGAGCACGCTCTCAACTCCGACGACGGGCCCCCAATTCAAATAATGAGCAGCGAGTTCAAAGGGGACACACTGAGGATGAATTTCGCGTCACCAGAATGTATAGAGACCCTCAAAGAGCTTGTGGATAGCATCCCCTCTCCCTGGGAAGGCGCTAAGCTGAAACTGGTAAGGAGGAGGGACATCCCTCAGCTCATAAAAACAACAGTACACGTCAAAGGATGGGGCAGCAATTTCACATCAGAACGCATGCTCAAACTCTTTGGCCAGCAAAACAAGGGACTGGACGTGAAGAGGTGGGAAGTCTTCCACAGAGAGAATGACCGTGATGGCACTCTCCTTGTGGTGGGTTTGGATCGGCTCTCCATGGCCAGCCTGGTCAAGACGAAGGGTATGGCGTTCTATGTGAACAAAGCAGTCTTCTTCAAAATTGGTAAGGCTTTGGTTGGCGCTGAAAACCGGACAAATGAGCCAATAAATAATAAAGGCAGCGATGAAGATAAGCGCTCACTGCAGCCAAAAAATGATGAGGGAGCCGAATCTACAATCACTGACTCCCAAGAAGACCGGTTACTGGAGGACCAATGATTGAAGTCGTCCAGATAAACCTCCATCGGAGCGAGGCGGCAACCAACGCTTTGATGGAAATAATAAATAAAGGTAAGACTCATATTGCTTTAATCCAAGAACCATGGACGATTCGAAACAAGGTTACTGGCTTAAATCACGTTAATTACCAACTGTTTTATGCAAATACAGGAACTAGACCAAGGACTTGTATTATATGTCACAAAAATTTATGTTATCTTTTTTCTCCAGAGTTGTCAACATCGGATGCTACAGTACTGAAACAAGGGAATGGAAGTGTATACCTAGCATCAGTATATCTGCCTTTCGATTCACCGACATTACCACCTACGTCGGAACTACAACGCTTGGTGAGGAAAGTCAAACAAACAGGTAACGAAGTACTAGTAGGTTGCGATGCTAACTCTCACCACGTCGCGTGGGGTAGTACTAACATTAATAAACGGGGCCAGGCCCTAGTAGAATTCTTGAATACTAACGACCTAATAACACTTAACATAGGTAACACGGCTACCTTCGTTAATAGAATAAGGGAAGAAGTATTAGATATAACAATATGTTCAGAAAATCTAATAGACGTGATACAGGAATGGAGGGTCTCTGAAGAACATTCTTTTTCTGATCACCGTTACATAAGGTTTAAGATAGCACGGCCACCGCCGAACCCAATAAGTTTCAGAAATAAGGCCAAAACTATATGGACAAAATTCGGGAAGCTAATTAGAGAAAGACTAGGGCATGGACTTTTCGAGTGCCTA
The DNA here is from genome assembly GCA_963930755.1 of Eudasyphora cyanicolor. NCBI lineage: Eukaryota > Metazoa > Arthropoda > Insecta > Diptera > Muscidae > Eudasyphora > Eudasyphora cyanicolor. The sequence continues at coordinate 103,863,628 of OZ005737.1, forward strand.
AGTGTTGAGGATATTGACACTAATGTTGACTACATTACGGATATATTAGTAAGGTCTTTCGAAGATAGCTGTCCGCTTCGAGAAAGGAAATCAGCCCAAGAGAAGCCTTGGATGACCGGGGACATTCGCAACATTGGGAAAGAGGTCCGTAGACTTTACAATAGGGCACGCCGTAAAAAATCTCCAGTACTCCAGTACTACAGTGAAAATGAGGAACAACTAAGTCATATCATTACAGACCATATGGTCAAAGAAGTCGTAAGAAGCTTTTCACCATTTAAGGCACCAGGACCTGATGGAATATTTCCGGCACTACTACAGATGGAGGTGGATTACATATCAACTCATCTAGCCGCCATTTTCACAGCATGTCTAAAATTCGCATACACACCGAAAGCCTGGCAGGAGGCAAGGGTAGTTTTCATACCTAAACCCGGCAAGGCAAGTTATGCAACACCTAAGGCTTATAGACCAATAAGCCTAACATCGTTCTTACTCAAAACCATGGAGCGTATAGTGGATACCATGATTAAAAGTAAGATACCAGGCGAAATGCTAAAATTTAGACAACATGCCTATGTTAAAGGGCGATCGGTGGATACCGCCCTACACGATGTAGTACACAGCATAGAAGAATCCTTCAATGGAAAGATGTATACACTTGCGGTATGTATAGACATTGAAGGGGCGTTCAATAATGTACGGACCGACACACTCATCCAATCCTTAGACCAGTTTCAGGTGGACCGGGCTCTCCGAGACTGGATAAGCCACATGCTAAGGAATAGATGGATAAATTGTGGGTCCCACGACATAAAAATAAGAGACAGAGTAGCACAGGGAACACCACAGGGCGGTATATTATCACCACTCCTGTGGGTCACTACTATAAATAGTCTCCTAAGGATACTAACGGATGAAGGACTTAAACCAGTCTGTTACGCAGATGACGTTATAATACTTCTGAGGGGGAAGAATCCTAATCAACTTTGTAGAAGGGCCGAAACGGCTCTAAAAATTGCATATGACTGGGCTCGACCGAGAGGCCTAAATGTAAACCCAGAAAAGACAGAGATATGTCTGTTCACAAGGAAAACGAAGATTGGTCAGTATGATGACCCGCATTTCCTAAACAAAACAATTCCAGTTTCCAACAGGGTTAAAACTTAGGTGTTATCCTGGACAGGAAACTAAATTGGAAGTGCCACATAGAAGAACGAGCAAACAAGGCTCACATATGCTGGGCACTATGTAGAAGAGCCATTAGCTCAAAATGGGGCCTTAATCCAAGTATGACACAATGGCTCTACAAGAGCGTAATCAGACCTATTTTGACTTACGCATCAGGAGTGTGGTGGACATCAATGAAGAATAAGTGCAACATAATGATATTACAAAAGGTCCAACGAATGTGTTGTCTCGGCATAAGCGGGACAATGAGGACCACATCCAGTAGGGCATTGGAGACGATCTTGAATATCCAACCAATAGAAATACAGATTAGATATGAAGCTGCCCTCACGGCGACGAGGCTCAAAGTGATGGGCGAATGGATCGAAAGCGATCACGTGTCATATCATCAAAAGATAGCTGAGGTAGTGACGGTGGATTTAACTGACATATCATCAGTATCCGACAGAATACCTGAAAGATCAATGGTTGCTGAGTGTGAGACCATGATACCAGACAGACAATCCTGGATTGATGGAACCGTAGTACAGACAACATCTGGAAATTGCTGTTATACAGATGGATCGAAACTAGGGGAGAGAACGGGGCTAGGACTTTACATCGAAGAACCGGAAACCGAACTCTTATTCCGTCTGCCAGACCATAACACAGTCCTGCAGGCGGAAGTCCGAGCAATTACAGAATGTGTGAGCTGGCTTGGGACTAACACAAGACCAACAAAAGTGAATATTTTCACAGATAGCCAAATGGCTATTAGGGCGATAACGTCTAGAACGGTGAGGTCGAGGACCGTTTTAGATTGTAAAATGGCGATTAACGCCTACTCCGAATACGGCACTATATGCATCATATGGGTGCCTGGCCATTGCGGAGTAAGGGGTAACGAGAAAGCAAACGCCTTGGCATCTAGAGCCAGAGACTTGCAAACAACAACATTAGAGAACGCAAAACCCTTCAGAGTTATGCGTTCTGAACTACAAATATGGGCGAAGAACGCCCATATCACGCTATGGAATAGTGAAAACGTTGGGAAGACAACGAAGGTCTTTTGGGGTGACCCAAACGAGGACAAGGCCAAGACCTTACTGAGATTGAGCAAGGTAGAAATTAGTAAGATCATGGGCGTCCTTACAGGACACACATGCTTACAAGCACACCTACATAGGATAGGAGTTGTAGATGACAGCATATGTAGGGCATGCGGGGAGGATGATGAAACGTTGGAGCATTTCCTCTGCCACTACCCAGCGTTCGCCAACAATAGATCACGTTTCTTAGGAAATGATGCTATACCAGACTTGACCCAACTTAGGGGCGTAGACTGGAAGAAAATTAAGGACTATGTCGACAGTACAGAGTTCCTAAAATAGCTTACCGACCTTTCTAAATAATAACAATTAGAGCGCACAACAGGCCGAATACTGGCTTACGTGTATGTCCAAGGACATGAGGTGGAATTTCACCGCCTCCTCTTCTCAACCTAACCTAACCTAACCTAAATCAATTTCATTGCCTCGGTTAGAGCTTTGTGGAGCCGTGTTGGCCTCTGAATTGCTTAAACCCATTCTCAGTGAAATTGATATAGAAATTCATAGAGTTTATGGTTGGACAGATTCTACGATCGTCCTTTCATGGCTTAGAAAGACGCCATCAACGTGGACTACATTTGTTGCCAATCGTGTATGCAAAATTCAAGAACACGTTGGCATCACGTTCGTTCTGAGGATAATCCCGCAGATCTTGGCAGCCGCGGGCTTTCGCCTGCTGTGTTGGCCAAATCGCATATTTGGTGGCAGCGGCCACACTGGCTCCGCCAGGACAGTTCTCAGTGGGAACTTCAAAATTTGTCTCCTCCAGACACCGATGTTGAACTTCGGCCTGTCAAATGCTATGTATCCTTTTTTACATATTATGAGGATATTTTGGAAAGATTTTCATCTTTAGATAGGGCTATGTGTGTGATAGCGTACGTCATCCGTTTCTTTCATAGAACACATTCTTCTAATAGAAATCGCCAGATTTATCGAGATACGACTCTTACGAGTTCGGAAATCAAAACAGTGAGATTACGTCTAGATGTTTTGGCGCAAAAGGCACACTATGCTGAAGAATTTGATTGTTTATTGAAGAAGAAACCTTTGAATTCTAAAAGTTCGCTTCTACCCCTCAATCCATTTCTGGATGACTCGGGTGTACTTCGTCTAAACGGCCGTTTGGCGCGATCGCTAACCCTGTCTTATACAGAAAGGCACCCTATTATTGTTCCCTACGCTAGCCGTTTTGACTTCCTATTAGTTACATATATTCATTTAATTTCCATAGATGGAGGAAACCAGTTGATGCTACGCATCCTTCGCATTGAATACTGGATCCCACGCCTCACCTCTTTAGTCAGAACAACAATTAATAGATGTAAACGTTGTGTGTTAGACAGAAAGCGGTCTTGCACTCAGATTATGGCTGCTCTTCCTCCGGAGAGGACCATTGTATCCCGACCGTTCGCCACTACTGGCGTAGATTTTACCGGTTCTTTTGATCTTAAATCCTTTACAGGTCGGGCTTGCAAAATAACTAAGGGTTACGTTTTCGTTTTTGTATGCTTTTCTACGAAACCCATACATCTCGAGGCTACGTCAGATTTGTCTACGACAACCTTTTTGGCGGCCTTTCAAAGATTTATATCACGTCGTGGTTGCCCTAAAACTATATTTTCGGATAATGGCACTAACTTCGTTGGTGCATTCCGAGAATTAGAAAGGGATTTTAGATCTGTACTTCGTGAAAACCGCGATCTCTTGTGTTCCTCATATCAATATCAGGAAATTTCTTGGGAATTTATCCCTGCCGGAGCACCCCATATGGGTGGCCATTGGTAAGCCGCCGTAAAAAGTTTTAAATTGCATTTTCGAAAACATGCGGCAAACTTCAAATATACGTTTGAAGAACTTCCAACAATTCTAAAATAGAGGCGTCTTTGAACTCCCTACCTCTTTGTCCGATGAATGATAATCCTAATGATATAGTAGCACTTACACCAGGACATTTTCTTATTGGATCTCCGGAGCCTCTAAATCGACGAATCTCCCCTACACCTAGTCAATAGATATCGGAAAATGAAAGCTCTAACTCAACAGTTCTGCCTTCGGTGGAAAGACGAGTATCTTAAGAGCCTACATAAACGCTACAAATGGAAGTACCGCAGCGCGACATAAAAAATAACGATTTGGTCGTTATTTGGCACGAGCAATTACCCCCCACGTCGTGGAAGTTAGGTCGAGTAGTTGCTGTTCATCCGGGGACGGTCACGTTCGGGTCGCAGATATTCGAATAGAAAACGGCATCGTAAAACGCCCAGTAGCTAAATTAGTAATTTTGCCGCAGTGAGTCCACTTTTCGCGTCGGAATCGCGTCCTCTCCTTTTTTCAGTTAGATTTGAAAAGTTAGGTTGACGGTCGCGTTCGTATCGTGAATATTCGAACGTTGTAAGACGACTTAGGGTTTCTTCAGATCTTTCTAATTAATAATTTTCGTTCCTTGTTTCGCCATGTCGCCCTCTCTATTTTTTCGGAGAAATATGGAAAATCTAGGTAAGATGGCAGCGACTCTCCATGACTATGAGGATGACGTCCCAATATACGACGAGGAGCGAGAGACTACAGCAACATCAATCTCTGGTGTTGCCGCCTTCGGCAGCTGAATCCCTGCCTCCCCAACCGAAAGAGGCAGTAAATAAATAAAAAAATCCGCCGTCGGCGGCTCCAGAAGTTCCTTCCGGAGTAACAACTGTGGCGTCGCCACACATTTCGGCATCTTGTCGAAAAGAACCGGGCTCGAAAAGGCACAATTGGAAGTTCCCGAAAAAAACAGTAAACAGCCGTCCGATCGAATTTCACATCCGCATCCTGTTCGCCATCACGTCCGATAATGGCTCTTCAGTCAGTTATCACCTTTGGGCCTACGACAATGATATTGCTTATCCTGCCAGGATAATACTTATCTTTTTGGACCCGTGAAGCACTATACCTACTCGAGCCCTGGTTTCCCATGGACTCAACTCACCATTTTCGGGTGGTTATATCGGGTCCATGTAATTTATAAGGAATTTAACGTAAATAATGTCAACGGGCCAGTCGGTCCATTTTAATGTTGGCTTAGGTCTGTCAGACCATTGCATTTTAAAAACTAGCTCGACGAGCACAATTTTATGAAAAAATAATAAAAAAAACAATGAAAAAATATGTATATCTTTTGCAATAATGTTTCCAATTTATATTCTTTTTGTAATTTTTGTTATCATTTAATTATGATTCTAATTTCAGTTTTAGTTGGATGTTGCAAGGCGGGCGGTAATGTTTAAGTTCAAATATTAATCTTTTTGTATTCCCCCTTTAATTTTCCTTTCTTAAGTGGCAATTCCCAATTTCCCCGGCGTTAGATTCTGTCTACTACTTTCACATACGACTTTGTTGTTTACGACCAAAAGTACAAGAAAGTACGACAGAATCTAACAAGTAAAAAAGCTACTAAACGCGGCCTTTCGGCATCCAAGCTTTGTTTTCTTTTTGTAACTCACTCGTTATTTGGATTTCGTCCGAACAGCATCCCCAACATTTTGTTATCGAAGGTAATTTATAATTGTTCTACGACAATTATTACAATAAACAACTCCAAACATTATTGGAAAAAATTCTAACCACATCTGCCTTTTTAGTTTATTTCATTGCTACGCAAACACCTACATTCTTAATTTTTTACGTTATTTCCGGTATTTTAACATTCAGCTGATCAACAAGTTGCTTTATGTTAATGTTATACAAAAAAATTGGCGGGCAAAAGGAATTTAGAATTTCTCTTGACTCGACAGTCCCACTATCAGTACTTTCGGGATTCCTTTCTGCGATGTTGCTTCGTTGGATTTCGATTATTAGGATCATAATTTAATCCAGATATGTCGATGTCTGCCAGTGGCGTAATGTCCTCTAGCCTTAGCCGTTTTTGTGGTTTGTTTTTTCGCCATTGCTCGCATATACTACCTGTGTTGAGGTAGATGGCATTTCTTCGTCCATATGAAATGGTGTTGTTGCAGGCACCGTCCGAGTATATTACTCCAGATATGATACCCACAGAAAATGTTTGTTTTAAATTAGTTTATTGAAATTTGTAAAAATGAATAAAATTGCGTCCAATCTCTAGCAGAGTTCTGAGCCGAACTTCTGAAATGTACTACAGCTACCCAAATAGGCCGGATAATTTCAAAAAAAGTACAAAAAAAACAACAAAAGAAAACAAAAACACAAACAGATGATAAGCGGCATTTTTTTTTTATTTTGGTTCGAAGTAGATAAATATTAAATGTTAACTTTGCTGGAAATACTAAATACAAATCGGTAATTTACTATTATAATTTATATTAAAATTTGCTTTTCATGCTAACAGCGAAGAATTGATTGAAACAGCTGGGACCCAGCCCACTTATGAAATGCAAAGGAGAAGGAACCGCACTGCAAAATTGTAAAAATCAAGGAGGGCACATGGCAAGCAATTTCTCTGGAGTTGTCAACAACAAGTAAATGCCAAAACTGTAAAATGTGTACCAGCATTTTTGTTTATTGATCTTTATTCATTCAACAGAAACGTGGGGAATAGAATAGTTCAGGTGTTTGTTCTTCCTGCAATGCTGTTTGTTCTTCCTGCAATGAAGCATATGACAAGAGCTTGTCCCGAACAGTTTTTATTTCAATAGCTTCACGATGCTGCACCGCATTTAATTCCATGTTCAACGAGGACATTTTGAAATATCAAGAAACATGATTTGACTTCGGTGGACAAAACAAACATTTTTAGATACACCACGTTCAAACACAATATTTTATGCACTCATATTCTTATTTTGATTAAAACATATAACTAAAATGCTATAAAACTTTTTGTAGTTACTGCTCCAATGCAAACTATTAAATTGCTCCAGTGCAGTTCGGGTTCTACAAGCTTTGTGTACGTAAACTTAGTTAGAAAGTTGGTCCCGATTTTGGCTGAATGTTCAGTAGATTATCGGCGTTTTGTAGGAGAGAGAGACAGTCGGCAAGAGGGGGGAAAACTCTCCCTGAACGTTTTGAGTTCTTCGTGCAAGTTCAAAAGAGAATTTGATGATTAGCTGCTAAAAAAACTTGCCTAGTGTAAATCTGAACTTGAGAAGGCGAAGAACAATTGATTGCTCTGTCTGCAAAATGGTGAAGCCGGCTTTATAAAATATGAACTCCTCCCGGTTTTGTAGTAAATTTCTATTCCCTCTTTGCAGTTTGTCCACAATATTTTAAAAAAAAATTAAATCATGCATAAAATCGATATTGCTGTGAATTTCCACTTCATATGTAGCAAAACAAAAATTTTCTGAAGTGGGGATGAAAAGTCAGCTGTTTTTTGTTTACATCGTATTTGGGTACAGCACGCTTTAAAAATTATCCATCACGCGTTTTTTTGACAGGCGCTGACGCACTCATGGTTTAGACACCTTAGGGCATCTCCTAAATACCGGTGAATGCGTCCTGCGTCTGTCAAACTCGATTTCAAATATATGAAAATGTACTACAGCTACCGAAATACGCACACGGATACGCCGGATAATTTCAAAAAATCCGAATTTGACAGTGCGCTTACAACTACAACGAAAGAAAACAAAACAACAACAAAAGAAAAAATAAACACAAACAGATGACAAGCAGCATTTAATTTTTTTATTTTGGAACAGTGCACGAAGTAGAAAAATATTAAATGTTGAATTTGCTGGAAATACTAAATACAAACCGGTAAGAATTTAATATTGTACTATTATAATTTATATTAAAATGTGCCTTTCAGATTAACAGCGAAGAAATTATTGAAAATGCTGGGACACTGCCCATTTATGGAATACAAAGAGCCTCTCCACAAATGTGTAAAAATCAAGAAGGGCACATGGCAAGCAATTTCTCTGAAGTTGTCAACACCAAGTAAATTCCAAAACTTTAAAATATGTACCAGCATTTTTGTCTTAATGTTTATTCATTCAACAGAAACCTGGGGAAACTCTTCATGCTGCTTGGACGCAAGGAATCCATTTTCAAGAACACATTTTTATTCAGGTCGGATCGAATTGTTAGCCCCGGGGTTTGTTATTCCTACAAATAGAACTTCCTATGTGAAATAGAACACGATTTAGTCCCAACATGGCAAGTGCCAAGGGGGAACCGACAGCTTCGATAGATTTGGATGGTGTTTACAAACTCAGGAGGAGAATTGCAGGTCTTTGCATTTTGCACAACCAATAAAGAGTTTAAGAAACATAATTTGATTTCGGTGGACAAAAACAACATCTTTAGATACTCCACGATTACTAATATTTCCGTTCTTCTCTAACGAAAAACAGCAACTTGCATAACAAACAAAAAAAAGAAATTATTGAAATAGCTGGGACACTGTCCATTTATGCAATACAAAGAGCCTCTCCACAAATGTGTAAAAATCATGAAGGGCACATGGCAAGCAATTTCTCTGAAGTTGTCAACACCAAGTAAATTCCAAAACTTTAAAATATGTACCAGCATTTATGGCTTAATGTTTATTCATTCAACAGAAACCTGGGGAAACTCTTCATGCTGCTTGGACGCAAGGAATCCATTTTCAAGAACACATTTTTATTCCGGTCGGATCGAACCGTTAGCCCAGGTGTTTGTTCTTCCTACAAATAGAACTTCCTATGTGAAATAGAACACGATTTAGTCCCAACATGGCAAGTGCCAAGGGGAACCGACAGCTTCGATAGATTTGGATGGTGCTTACAAACTCAGGAGGAGAATTGCAGGTCTTTGCATTTTGCACAACCAATAAAGAGTTTAAGAAACATAATTTGATTTCGGTGGACAAAACCAACATCTTTAGATACTCCACGATTACTAATATTTCCGTTCTTCTCTAACAAAAAACAGCATTTTGCATAACAAACAAATGAAAACATATAACTACAATGCTATGGAAATTTTGTAGTTAAAAAACGTTGTGTCATATTACACAATAATACTGCTCAAATGCAAACTATTAAAATGCTTCAGTGCAGTGCAGTTTCTACAATCTTTCCGTACGAAAACATAGTTAGAAAGTTGAAAAGGCGAAGTAAAATTAATTGCTCTGTCTGCCAAATGTTTAAAATACGAATGCCTCCTGGTTTTGGAGTAAATTGCTATTCCCTCTTCTTTGTAGTTTGTTCAGAATATTTTCAAAACATATAAACCATCCATAACATCGATTATCGGGCCTGTTCTGTAGCAAGGTGATTTGAAATCACGGTGATTTTAAAATCACCGGCGACTTACAATCCCTGTTGCAGTTAGAAATCGCCCGGTTTATTATTCACATCCTCCCAAAAAAGATTGTTTGAAATATATTCGGGTGATTTCGAACTCCAAAAGTGATGTTAAGTCGCCGGTGATTTTAAAATCACCGTGATATCAAATCGCCCTGATTACAGAACAGACCCGTATAGCTCTGTATATCCACTCCAAATGTAGAAAAACAAAATTTTTCTGAAATGGGGATGATAAATCAGCTGTTTTTTGTTTACTGCGTATTTCGGTACAGCGCGCGTTAAAAATTATCCATCATGGGTTTTTTGACAGACGCTGACGCATTCACTGGTATTTAAGAGACACCCTTAACCAGAAATTTTTACGTCTGTGGCCCTCCACAAATTTAGACCTCGTTTACATTAGGCGTGTTTTCGTTACACCATACATAAGTCATGTTTTCGATACACCATCGCCCCTGTTCTGGAATTCACTTGTGGTGGCGAAGTGAAATGTATTCACCGAGAGGTGTTCTGCAATTCGCTTTCACCCCATTTCATGCAATTTTTTCTCACCATGTTTTCCGTTGTGAGAGCGCTGTGAATTCTCATTTTTTGGAAAGAAGAATCATTGTAATCACAAATTAACTGTGCCGTGACAAAATTTGTTATGTTTACTTCTTAATTACAAGTTTCTGTACGATAAAATAATCTAATTAATTAATAAATTAGGTTTTATAAAATAAGTCCAAAATTTCAACCAACTTTTTTTCTTTTGTGATGTGAGTAAGTGAATTCTTGGCAAGTCAGCTGATTTGGTTTGACTTCGAAAAATCAGAGATGCAAGATGTTTGTTAGTTTGAAATACAACCATTTTAATGGAGTAACCTTAAGGTTATTTGCATCGGATAATTTAATTTTGGTACAGAAATGTTATTCCAATTCAAAAATTACTAAATTTAACAAAAATATAAGTAAAATAAATAAAATGATTGTCAATTTGCCTGTTATGAACTGTATGGCAACTCTACTTCTGCAAAGTGTCAAATTTTTGACGCCATAGCAAAAACAACAAAAATAAAAACAAAAACTGGAGGGAAAATAACCAAAGGATTTAGATTTTACAAGATGTAAGTATGCTGATCTTTTTGCTAAAGCTATTTGTTCAAATTCATTGCATTACTATCCCACAGGTCTTCACGAAAAATAGTTCACACAACGAGATTATTCACAACGATTTATTCATTATAAAGACTGTGTTTTATTAAATTATTGAACGTGCAATTTCGTCTCTTACTCTTGTGCCATCGGTACCACTATTTAATTGTTACTCATCTTCGATGTTGTCATCGTCATGTATCGGAACTTCAGCATCCATAGGCAAATTCAAACGCTTGCAAATATTGTGCAGTGCGATTTTGTGATTTTAAGTTGCCTATAGTCCTCTCAACAATGTTCCGTGCTACGCAGTGTACTTTGTTGAATTTGTGTTCACTGGAGTTATATATAGGTTTTCTATATTGCGTGATAAGGTATGGTTCCATGCGTAACCTCCGTCATCTAAGAGCCAGCAATTATGGGAACGTGCATACATCTCGGCGTAATGGTTCTCTGCTATACCTGATTTCCATATAACAGGTGGCGCAAAAGTAATCCTCCTATCAGAAAATGCTATACATTTTGCGATTGGCCCCTAATGTCAGTTCTGTTTTGACATTTGTGTAGTAAACACATGCGAAATACACGTTAATAAACAATGTTACGCTACACTGCTCCAGAACGCGGAATATTGCTGACTATTTATTTGACCAATAATCGGTCGGTGACTTTGGCAAAGATTTCCTGGGCGTCCAACGCCTACTGGTGAAACACTGCGACGTTTAGCCGCTCGCCTCGAAGAGACTGGCACAACACGATATGCTGCCAGGCGTGGCAGACCCCGGAGTAGCCGTTCTGCAGAGAATATTGCTGCTGTAGCCGAGGATGTCATGGAAGCGCCGTCGACATCGACCAGACGACGTGCCACGCAAATGGGTATCAGTCGACGGTCTCTACAGCGAATTTTGGTACAAGATTTGAAGATGTTTCCGTACAAAGTCCAGACGGTGCATCAGCTGTTAGCTGCTGACCGCCAATCGCGTCTAACGTAACATCGAAAGGTTACTTTTGCGCCACCTGTTATGTGAATCATGACACGATCCAGGTCTGGTGCTGTATTTTCATTTGGTAGTCACAAACCTTAATAAAAAGAAAGTTTACATAAACAAATATAAATGTATGTATGTTTGTACTTACAATCATCGTATTTATGCTAAAATATCCTTTTCGGTTATAAAAAAGCGCTTCTCCATCTGGAGGTTTTATGAGCCGAACATGAGCACCGTCGACATAACCAACAACGCAGGGAATTGCCTTTGGTAAAAATGCATTTTTAAAGCACTGTCTTCCGCCTGACTCATTTCCATATTAATCCATTGTGGACATATTTTGTCCTCAATAGCGTTTACCACTTTCCACAATATTTTGCAGAATGTAGTCCTTCCCATGCTTATATTTATGTCGTTTGCTGCAACACCTTGAAAAGCGCTCACCGCTAGAAATCTCAAAGCTGCCGCCAATTGTATTTTTTGTGGTATTGAGCCTGTGCTAATGTAGGGTGCAATTTGATCAAGGATCATTGAAAATCCGTCTTTATTAAGCCGGTAAAAAGCTATAAAACTTTTAAAGGCATAAATTATTATGTTAAACAGATTAACGACACTTAACTTACCTCGAATTTGGAATATCCATTGGATTTGAGTAGTCACGCAAGTGCCGCCTTTTGATACGTTCCTCAAGAACTGCATAAATCCCTAATAGCTAAGAGAAAAGCTATTGGTTTTTTTTTGTGTTTTTTTATAAAATATGATTAATAAATCTTCAGATTTTCTATTTTTAATTTCTTGTCGGATTCTTCGCGAGTATAAATTGTTTTGTTTACATTTTTGTCTGCAAATTATGGCTTTGCAGACAAAAACACATGTTTCGATTTTTTTGAGCAGAAGTTCGAAAAAGAGAATTCACGTGAGAACCAGAACACCTCTCCATTCGTTTGGTGAAGTGAATTTGTGAAGTGAATTGAATATTTGGTGAGAGCCAGAACAGGGCTGCATAGCTAAGTATTAAGTAACTTATCGGCGTTCTGTTGGTGAGGGAGGCGGGGGGTGGGGGTGTATACTGTAGCATATAACCAATTAAATCGACCTTAGATGGTATTACTAAGCATATTAGTGAAGCCTATACTCAAAGAATTTTGTGAGTATCATTAGGAAAAATGTTTGTCGTTTCAACAGTCTGTGTCTGCTGAAAAAGGGAAAGCAGACTTCGTCTGTTATTTTAGCAACCCTATGGTTGTTATTTTAGCACATAAATTTGCCTGCTACTGTAGCAAACTAGAACAGTCGTTTTAGAAAACAATTTTGCTATTATTTAACAGAAAAAAGCGGCTGGGAGAACAAACTATTTTTGTTATTCTAGCATACGTTTCTTTCTTTCTTATTTTAATTAAAGAAATACAAATTTTATATTTTCCTGATATTTGAGAAGAGTATATCAACCAGAACTCCAACCTGAAGTTATTCAGCCCATGTATTGGTAAGCGTTTCGAACTGTGAAATCTGTATGTATGCTTGATCTAAAAATATAAATGAAAAAAAAATCATTTAATAAAATTGTATAGCATTAGGAGTATCTACAAACAATACTTACCGGTCACTGGCATTAACAATTATCTTCTTTTTGTCCGATGGATAAATATAAAGAACATAAATCATACGACATCGACGCAAACTCTGTCAATATTGGCCAATGTGTTGGGTTTACCCTATAGCCACGGTATCTAATTGTACATGTCCAGAGCCATATCATTGGGCAAAATGACCTTATCCATGGATTACATCCAAATTAGACTAAATTATCCTGCGTTTTTTGGAGCCAAAAGGTTGCTTTGTGATTCGGATATTAGCGACCATCGTTGGAACATATAGAGTAAATAATCAATGTTGCCATTTCGGTAAACAAATCACAAAAAGGAAAAAAATACGAGTTGTTGCAGGTATTATCATTAGGGTCACACTTCCAAGAGGTGTATGCGATTTGGAAAAGTAGACAAGGAAATAAATGGCGAGTCCACCCATGACACAAGTTATCTGAATTTAAACATAGTAGTTGCTACGAAATTTCAGATCATCTTTTATACCCGTATTTTAATAGGAAACTGCTTGGTGAGAATCTCAAACAGAAATAAGTCTTATAATCACAGTACATTAAATTTTCAATTTGCGTACGCTTACCTGTTGCGCCTTGATTAATTGATAACATGGTCCTTTTCTGCAAAATTATCTTATCGATGGATTTCATCCCAATTAGACTAAATTATCCAGAGTTTTTTGGAGCCAAAAGGTTACTTCGCTATGCTGATATTAGCAACCATCGTTGAAGCATATGGTGTAAAAAATTAAAGTTGCCATTTCTGGTGATGCAGGTTTAATTAATAAATAAGAATAAGAAATAAGTAAACAAATCACAAAACAATTACTTACGTTGTTGCAGATATTTTCGTTAGGACCACACTTCTAAGAGGTCTATGAGATTTGGAAAAGTAGACACGGAAAGAAATTGCCAGTCCATTGCTATCACAAGTTCTTTGTATGGACAGCACACATTTAGTTTACTTTTGTAGCCGTATTAAAGTAGAGGGTTTTAATAGGACACTGCTTGCTGAGAATCATGAAAACAACCTGAAATTAGACTTACACAATCATAGTGAAATTTGCAATTTGTGTACGCTTACCTGTTGCAACTTGATTAATTGGTCCTCCAAAGCATACGCAATTTCGCCTTTTTTTCTTTAGCCATTTGTAAGTGTTGTCGAAGCTGTCCCGGAACCGTTTTACTTATTAAAATCATTTGCATTATCTTCGTTTTCATTGCCAAAAAGTTTACTTTACTCCGCCCGCGGAATGCTTTTGTAATGCGAATTAACAAACAGAACGAAAATTTCAATTCAATTTGTTCGGCGTAAAATATTTTACTCTTCAAAGGGTGTTACATAAATGCCGGCGTCTGTCAAAGAGGGCAACTCTATGCTAATGCTAGTGAAAGCATATTACGTCTGTCTTTTTTTTGATATGCGAAATAAACCTGCGTGAAGATACCGACGTCGGTAACTTTCGATAACTTCCGATAACACGAAATAACAGGGTGACACAAAGTGACTGAACATAATGTCAAATAACAAAATGTATGAATGTATGTGTGTACGTATCAGCTGTTTTGGTCGATTGACAGAAAAAGTTTCCGACGTCGGTCGGTGGATGACAGATGTGGAATTGTAATTTTGTAAAATATGAGAAAATAAATTGTGTTTAAGTGTAAAAAGAATATAAGGAATAAAAAACAACATTAAAAAATGCCCTTAAAATATGTAATCCCACCATGTAAATTGTAGAGTTCCACTTTGTCCACTGGTGGAGAGGAACACAATCAAGTCTGGTGGCCAATGGGTAAAGGTATATATTCCTATTTTTATACCACTGAAAGAGGACTCCAATGCGGACATTTTCGTGTCTCCAGTGTTTCAAGAATCACTTTTTAACTTCCCGAAAGGTACAGATTTCGATTTGCCACTGGTGGTCAGGACACAAAAGTCGTCCTGGAAGCCAATAGGTAAAGGTATATATTCCTATCTTTATACCACAGAAAGTGGACACCAATGTGGACATTTTCGTGTCTCCAGTGTTTCAAGAATCACTTTTTAACTTCCCAAAAGGTACAGATTTCGATTTGGCCACTGGGGGTCAGGACACAAAAGCCGTCCTGGAAGCCAATAGGTAAAGGTATATATTCCTATTTATATACCACTGAAAGAGGACACCAATACGGACATTTTCACCTTTCTAGTGTTTCCAGAATCACTTTTTAACTTCCCGAAAGTTACAGATTTCGATTTGGCCACTGGGGGTCAGGACACAAAAGTCGTCCTGGAAGCCAATTGATAAAGGTATATATTCCTATTTTGATACCACAGAAAGAGGACACCACTACGAACATTTTTGTGTATCCAGTGTTTCAAGAATCACTTTTTAACTTCCCGAAAGTTACAGATTTCGATTTGGCCACTGGGGGTCAGGACACAAAAGTCGTCCTGGAAGCCAATTGATAAAGGTATATATTCCTATTTTTATACCACAGAAAGAGGACACCAATGCGGACATTTTCGTGTCTCCAGTGTTTCAAGAATCACTTTTTAACTTCCCGAAAGGTACAGATTTCGATTTGGCCACTGGCGGTCAGGACACAAAAGTCGTCCTGGAAGCCAATAGGAAAAGGTATATATTCCTATTTTTATACCACTGAAAGAGGACACCAATACGGACATTTTCACCTTTCTAGTGTTTCCAGAATCACTTTTTAACTTCCCGAAAGTTACAGATTTCGATTTGGCCACTGGGGGTCAGGACACAAAAGTCGTCCTGGAAGCCAATTGATAAAGGTATATATTCCTATTTTTATACCACAGAAAGAGGACACCAATGCGGACATTTTCGTGTCTCCAGTGTTTCAAGAATCACTTTTTAACTTCCCGAAAGGTACAGATTTCGATTTGGCCACTGGCGGTCAGGACACAAAAGTCGTCCTGGAAGCCAATAGGAAAAGGTATATATTCCTATTTTTATACCACTGAAAGAGGACACCAATACGGACATTTTCGTGTCTCCAGTGTTTCCAGAATCGCTTTTTAACTTCCCGAAAAGTACAGATTTCGATTTGCCACTGGTGGTCAGGACATAAAAGTGGTCCTGGAAGCCAATAGGTAAAGGTATATATTCCTATTTTGATACCACAGAAAGAGGACACCAATACGAACATTTTCGTGTCTCCAGTGTTTCAAGAATCACTTTTGAACTTCCCGAAAGTTACAGATTTCAATTTGGCCACTGGGGGTCAGGAACAAAAGTCGTCCTGGAAGCCAATAGGTAAAGGTATATATTCCTATTTTTATACCACTGAAAGAGGACACCAATGCGGACATTTTCGTGTCTCCAGTGTTTCCAGAATCACTTTTTAACTTCCCGAAAGGTACAGATTTCGATTTGGCCACTGGCGGTCAGGACACAAAAGTCGTCCTGGAAGCCAATAGGAAAAGGTATATATTCCTATTTTTATACCACTGAAAGAGGACACCAATGCGGACATTTTCGTGTCTCCAGTGTTTCCAGAATCACTTTTTAACTTCCCGAAAGGTACAGATTTCGATTTGGCCACTGGCGGTCAGGACACAAAAGTCGTCCTGGAAGCCAATAGGTAAAGGTATATATTCCTATTTTTATACCACTGAAAGAGGACACCAATGCGGACATTTTCGTGTCTCCAGTGTTTCCAGAATCACATTTTAACTTCCCGAAAGGTACAGATTTCGATTTGGCCACTGGGGGTCAAGACACAAAAGTCGTCCTGGAAGCCAATTGATAAAGGTATATATTCCTATTTTGATACCACAGAAAGAGGACACCAATGCGGACATTTTCGTGTCTCCAGTGTTTCCAGAATCACTTTTTAACTTCCCGAAAGGTACAGATTTCGATTTGGCCACTGGCGGTCAGGACACAAAAGTCGTCCTGGAAGCCAATATTAAAAGGTATATATTCCTATTTTTATACCACTGAAAGAGGACACCAATACGGACATTTTCGTGTCTCCAGTGTTTCCAGAATCACATTTTAACTTCCCGAAAGGTACAGATTTCGATTTTGCCACTGGGGGTCAGGACACAAAAGTCTTACTGGAAGCCAATTGATAAAGGTATATATTCCTATTTTTATACCACTGAAAGAGGACACCAATACGAACATTTTCGTGTCTCCAGTGTTTCAAGAATCACTTTTGAACTTCCCGAAAGTTACAGATTTCAATTTGGCCACTGGGGGTCAGGAACAAAAGTCGTCCTGGAAGCCAATAGGTAAAGGTATATATTCCTATTTTTATACCACTGAAAGAGGACACCAATGCGGACATTTTCGTGTCTCCAGTGTTTCCAGAATCACATTTTAACTTCCCGAAAGGTACAGATTTCGATTTGGCCACTGGGGGTCAAGACACAAAAGTCGTCCTGGAAGCCAATTGATAAAGGTATATATTCCTATTTTGATACCACAGAAAGAGGACACCAATGCGGACATTTTCGTGTCTCCAGTGTTTCCAGAATCACTTTTTAACTTCCCGAAAGGTACAGATTTCGATTTGGCCACTGGCGGTCAGGACACAAAAGTCGTCCTGGAAGCCAATAGGAAAAGGTATATATTCCTATTTTTATACCACTGAAAGAGGACACCAATACGGACATTTTCGTGTCTCCAGTGTTTCCAGAATCGCTTTTTAACTTCCCGAAAAGTACAGATTTCGATTTGCCACTGGTGGTCAGGACATAAAAGTGGTCCTGGAAGCCAATAGGTAAAGGTATATATTCCTATTTTGATACCACAGAAAGAGGACACCAATGCGGACATTTTCGTGTCTCCAGTGTTTCCAGAATCACTTTTTAACTTCCCGAAAGGTACAGATTTCGATTTGGCCACTGGCGGTCAGGACACAAAAGTCGTCCTGGAAGCCAATAGGAAAAGGTATATATTCCTATTTTTATACCACTGAAAGAGGACACCAATACGGACATTTTCGTGTCTCCAGTGTTTCCAGAATCGCTTTTTAACTTCCCGAAAAGTACAGATTTCGATTTGCCACTGGTGGTCAGGACATAAAAGTGGTCCTGGAAGCCAATAGGTAAAGGTATATATTCCTATTTTTATACCACTGAAAGAGGACACCAATACGGACATTTACGTGTCTCCAGTGTTTCAGGAATCACTTTTTAACTTCCCGAAAGGTACAGATTTCGATTTGCCACTGGTGGTCAGGACACAAAAGTCGTCCTGGAAGCCAATAGGTAAAGGTATATATTCCTATTTTGATACCACTGAAAGAGGACACCAATACGGACATTTTCGTGTCTCCAGTGTTTCAAGAATCACTTTTTAACTTCCCGAAAGGTACAGATTTCGATTTGGCCACTGGCGGTCAGGACACAAAAGTCGTCCTGGAAGCCAATAAGAAAAGGTATATATTCCTATTTTTATACCACTGAAAGAGGACACCAATACGGACATTTTCGTGTCTCCAGTGTTTCCAGAATCACTTTTTAACTTCCCGAAAAGTACAGATTTCGATTTGCCGCTGGTGGTCAGGACACAAAAGTCGTCCTGGAAGCCAATAGGTAAAGGTATATATTCCTATTTTTATACCACTGAAAGAGGACACCAATACGGACATTTTCGTGTCTCCAGTGTTTCAGGAATCACTTTTTAACTTCCTGAAAGGTACAGATTTCGATTTTGCCACTGGGGGTCAGGACACAAAAGTCTTACTGGAAGCCAATTGATAAAGGTATATATTCCTATTTTGATACCACTGAAAGAGGACACCAATACGGACATTTTCACCTTTCTAGTGTTTCCAGAATCACTTTTTAACTTCCCGAAAGTTACAGATTTCGATTTGGCCACTGGGGGTCAGGACACAAAAGTCGTCCTGGAAGCCAATTGATAAAGGTATATATTCCTATTTTTATACCACAGAAAGAGGACACCAATGCGGACATTTTCGTGTCTCCAGTGTTTCAAGAATCACTTTTTAACTTCCCGAAAGTTACAGATTTCGATTTGGCCACTGGGGGTCAGGACACAAAAGTCGTCCTGGAAGCCAATTGATAAAGGTATATATTCCTATTTTTATACCACAGAAAGAGGACACCAATACGAACATTTTCGTGTATCCAGTGTTTCAAGAATCACTTTTTAACTTCCCAAAAGGTACAGATTTCGATTTGCCACTGGTGGTCAGGACACAAAAGTCGTCCTGGAAGCCAATAGGTAAAGGTATATATTCCTATTTTTATACCACAGAAAGAGGACACCAATGCGGACATTTTCGTGTCTCCAGTGTTTCAAGAATCACTTTTTAACTTCCCGAAAGTTACAGATTTCGATTTGGCCACTGGGGGTCAGGACACAAAAGTCGTCCTGGAAGCCAATTGATAAAGGTATATATTCCTATTTTTATACCACAGAAAGAGGACACCAATGCGGACATTTTCGTGTCTCCAGTGTTTCAAGAATCACTTTTTAACTTCCCGAAAGTTACAGATTTCGATTTGGCCACTGGGGGTCAGGACACAAAAGTCGTCCTGGAAGCCAATTGATAAAGGTATATATTCCTATTTTTATACCGCTGAAAGAGGACACCAATACGGACATTTTCGTGTCTCCAGTGTTTCAAGAATCACTTTTTAACTTCCCGAAAGGTACAGATTTCGATTTTGCCACTGGGGGTCAGGACACAAAAGTCTTACTGGAAGCCAATTGATAAAGGTATATATTCCTATTTTTATACCACTGAAAGAGGACACCAATACGAACATTTTCGTGTCTCCAGTGTTTCAAGAATCACTTTTGAACTTCCCGAAAGTTACAGATTTCAATTTGGCCACTGGGGGTCAGGAACAAAAGTCGTCCTGGAAGCCAATAGGTAAAGGTATATATTCCTATTTTTATACCACTGAAAGAGGACACCAATGCGGACATTTTCGTGTCTCCAGTGTTTCAAGAATCACTTTTTAACTTCCCGAAAGGTACAGATTTCGATTTGGCCACTGGGGGTCAAGACACAAAAGTCGTCCTGGAAGCCAATTGATAAAGGTATATATTCCTATTTTGATACCACAGAAAGAGGACACCAATGCGGACATTTTCGTGTCTCCAGTGTTTCCAGAATCACTTTTTAACTTCCCGAAAGTTACACAATTCGATTTGGCCACTGGGGGTCAGGACACAAAAGTCGTCCTGGAAGCCAATAGGTAAAGGTATATATTCCTATTTTTATACCACTGAAAGGGGACACCAAAACAAACATTTTCATGTCTGGAGTGTTTCCAGAATCACTTTTTAAATCCCCAAAAATTGCAGGTTTCGATGTGGCCAGGAACATAAGGGCCGGTACTGTCCTCAACTTTTTGCGTGGAAAATAGTAAACATGCGTATAAAAGAAGCACATGATAAATCTAAGAGAACACGTTATTTAGAAAATAGTAAACAAACTAATTACAAATGTATATAAATACACATTTTGGTAAATCAAAGTATTTTTGTTAATCATTTTATTTTTATTAAAATTAATTTTTTTTTTTGCAATAACTCAATACCTGCATTACTCTAATTCAATTTTCGCTCACATGAAAACAAACAAGGTCATTAAAAAAGCGGAAAGATTCATAAAATGTTATTATTTTTTATTCAGAATGTACGCCACAACTAATTGCACGAAATTTGTTAATTGATTTCGCCTTAATAGTCTGGAAATCCATAAATATGGTCAAAAGCTTAAAATTACTTTACTTTGTTTTTTGCTTCACCTGAAAAAACATGAACATGTGAGTGACGTCATTTTGGATTTCAGGTGACGATATATTTCTGGCCTAGGCAACAGTAAGTGTTGCCGGCGCCATCTAACACTTGATCAACGTACTCGGAACGTTTTCAAGTATGAGGGCATCTCTTAAATACCGGTGAATTGCGTCCTGCGTCTGTCAAAGTGTTGTTGTATGCACAGAAAACAATAGGATGAAATTTGAGTTTGTCAGACGCCGGACGCCTTCACCATAGATAAAGGAAAATCTATAGATGAAACATTTGGTACTACATTGTTGTGTAGTTCGAGGTAATTTTCATGGCGGCGCTGAAGTCACTGCTAGAGAGAAAATTTCCCTTTTGTCAAAAACTGGAAATTCCAAAATAAAATGTCGTTGAGAATGGAAATTCGAAAAGCTCTTTTGAACTTTCGCTGCAAATGGCGATAGTTAAATTTCAAATTATAATTTTCAATTTCCATTCTAAACAACAGTGTGAGTTTGAAAATCGTTTTTTTGTGATTGTGAATAATTGTGAAAAATGCCAAAAAAGTGTTTTTTAATTGTAAAGGGTTTAAACACCTTTACAAGTTTCCTTCGCACACCGAATTAAGAAAGGAATGGTGCGAAAAACTAAATATTTTAATTTGTAGTTTAGTGCCAAGTCATAGATTATGTGACCGGCACTTCACTGGACCCGTATCCAGAAAACTGCCCATGGATGTAGTTCCAGGTGAGTTTGATTGTGATTTTGCAAATTTGAATGCATATTTAAGTGTATATTCGTTTTAAAAATATGCATGAAAAAATTTCAAATAATAGTGCGACCGGTTAATCGGTTTTCTTTATAAACGGTTTTTATGATGATTTTTCTTTGTTCTTTATTTTATAGTGCTAACATAAGTTAAACGTATCGGTTTTCGCTTTATTAAAAATCTGTAAATAACAAATTTAAAGAATTTTTTAGCCTGAACAATAAAAAATGTTGTCCCAATTTTTACAAGTGAAAGAAAAGGAAACATTTAATTTATTTGTTTATGATAACAAATCCTTTTTTGGAATTTAATTTTTACATCTTTTTAATCGTGGGAAAACCAATAGGTGGTAAATATTTTGTATGAAAACCGGTGCAGCCGTTCATTATACCCTACACCACACTGTGGTACAGGGTATTATAACTTTGTGCATTTGTTTGTAACACCCAAAAGGAGAAGAAATATACCCATCGTTTATTATACCGATCGACTTAGAATCACTTTCTGAGTTGATTTAGCTATGTCCGTCTGTCTGTCTGTCCGTCTGTGCATGTATTCTTGTAATCAATGTACAGGTCGCAATTATGGTCCGATCGCGACGAAACTTTACACATATCATTTGTTTGGTCCAAGGACGATCCCTATTGAATTTGGTTAAAATCGGTTCAGATTTAGATATAGCCCCCATATATATGTTACCCCCGATTTGACATGTAAGCGCTGTAAAAACTTTATTTTATATCCGATCAGTATGAAATTCGGCAGAAAGAGGTTTCTTATTACATGAGGTAATACTGCTAAATTCGGAGAAAATCGGTTCAGATTTAGATATAGCCCCCATATATATGTAACCCCCGATTTGACATGTAAGCGTTGTAGAAACTGTATTTTATATCCGATCAGTGAGAAATTCAGCAGAAAGAGGTCTCTTATTACATGAAGGAATACGTCCAAATTCGGAGAAAATCGGTTCAGATTTAGATATAGCCCCCATATATATGTAACCCCCGATTTGACATGTAAGCGCTGTAGAAAGTGTATTTTATAACCGATCAGTGCGAAATTCGGCAGAAAGAGGTCTCTTATTAGGTGAAGGAATACTGCCAAATTTGGAGAAAATCAGTTCAGATTTAGATATAGCCCCCATATATATGTTACCCCCGATTTGATATGTAAGCGCTGTAAAAACTGCATTTTATATCCGATCAGTATGAAATTCGGCAGAAAAAGGTTTCATATTATATGAATGAACACTTTTAAATTTGGAAGAAATCGGTTCAGATTTAGATATAGCCCCCATATATAAGTTACCCCGATTTGACATGTAAGCCCTGTAAAAATGTTAATTTATATCCGATCAGTCTCTGTATTTTATATCTGATCAGAACGAAATTCGACAGAAAGAGGTCTGTTTACATGAATGAGTATTCAGGGAAATCGGTTCAGATTTAAATATAACCTCCATATATATGTTCCTCCTGATTTGGTGTCAAAGCCCTATATAAGTTGTACTTTACTTCCGATCATTTAAATTTTCAAGAAAGATGTTTCCCAATTTAGGAACGAATATTGCTAAATTTAGAGATTATCGGTTTAGAATTAGATAATATGTTCCTACCTATTTACTAATTATTCCAAATTATTATCGCAATGACCCTTATCGCATTGTTAGTGAGGTGTAGGGTATTATATAGTCGGCCCCGCCCGACTTTCTTCCTTTCCTTACTGGTTTTTAATTCAGAATTGTTTACAATTTTAGGAAAAGATTAAAATGTTCATATTGTTTGTATCATAATAAAAGAAACATTTTCATCTTTTCAAAAATTTTAAGTAATTAATTGTGAATTGGAAATCTCTGCGATTGTTTGCACCGGTTTTCATACAAATTATTCACAAAAAAGCTTTTATTATTCAACATATTTTTTAATCGTGCGAAACCCGATACATGGTGATTATTTTCAATGAGAACCGTTACAACCGTTCGTTTTTAATTCAGAATTATTTAAAAATTGAAGAAAAGATGATTATTGTTGATATTTATATTATAAATTATAGATATATTTTCGTTCGGTGGTAAATATTTTATACGAAATCCGGTTTTTTGTTTGTACCACCCTAAAGATATTTCAGCAGATTCCTCCACCCGTTTTTGTATCGTTTTTGTTATTGTGATTTCCACATGATAAATTTATGACCATCAGCTTTCCATTTATACGTATATTTGAGAATAGTAGAATTTCCTTAATTTTAAGTACATGAAGTGTGTGTAGGATTTTCAGGCATCTGGGACTATGATGTCATACCACATACGTTATATTTAAATAATAACGTCGAAGGAATGTGATCGGATTTATTTTGTATAAAGGATGGGATGATATGAAATGGACCCTTCAATTGACCTCCAAGGTTGTTCGATTTGATCAAATCGACTCTCCTAGAAGTGTCATACATGGATCGGTAGATAATAAATAGCTGATAGCATTTATGCTAACATCTGGAAATAGAATTGTTCGTCCAGAAAGCGCAACAGCGGTGGTCATATGCCCGAAATCATTTTAAACTTTTTATAACCCTGTATTTATATTTGGAATAAAAACATTTTTTATTAAATATTACTTTGTTTTATTTGTTTAAAATATCAACTTCACGTTAAAATTTATTGAATAAGTAATTAAAAGCAAACAACACACACCTACACAACACCGATATTAGGCACAAACACACTGGAAACAAAACAGAAAAGATGACACCTGCCCGCGGACTTCACCCATCAACACACCACAAACATCAGTCACCTACACACTGGGTATAATACAGAGAAGATGTGGTAAGTTTAGATTTTGCATTGTAAACTATTATATTTATTATAACTATCGTCTAGGGAATATGAAAAATATGAACCCATTTGGGTAACTTTTATTCTGATCAAAAATCAGACTACAAATTTCGAGAGCGACCTCACAGTTCAAACGGCTGAAGCTAGAATCATGAAATTTGGTATGTCTTGGGACATAGACGAGTAATGAATGATTTTTTCAAAATTTGTATTTTTGGGCGCACAGTGGGATCAAAAAGAAAAAATGTGGTACTACTGCCAAATCTAAAAGACTAATGCTAGAATCGCGAAATTTGGTGTGAGGGTAGTCCTTAGAACGTAGACTACGAAAAATATGGTTCTTAGGATGTCGATTCGGAAATATGTAGAATGTTTCGAAATCGAAATAATGGGATTTAGAATGAAATTTGGATTTGCAAGGATATCCATTAGGAATAAGAATCGAATCATTTTAGGGGCAATGTGTGAAAAAACGATAATTATGTTACAACGGGAGTTAAATATAGTGCAGCGGGGAAAATGACACAGTGGGGTAAAAAGGTGATAAATACCATACATTGAAGCAAATTTGTAAGCAAATATGGTACAGTGGGACAAATATACAGTGGTGCAGAAATCTGTTAAATATGATGATATAGTGGAACTAACATGGTTGAATAGGGTAGTGAGACGAAGGGTTATCTTTGGCACAGTGGGCCAAAATGGTTTTAACTATGGGCAGTGGGGCTCAAATGGTTAAATATGGTCCAGTGGGTTCAAAATATGTTAAAAGAAGAAAGGCATTAGGTTCGAGTTTGTATCTTATATACACACTGTGGTTTCTACTGCGTTTTGAGGGTATATAGTATTTCCATGATAGACGACCAGTAAAGAGATTCATTTGTTCAGGTGTATTCAAAATGTATAAATTTGCACAAAAACCTGAATCTGTCCTCAGATCAATGTATCATTATCTGAGATTACCATTTCAATTATAAAGGCATTTTACAAATATTTAAATTTTCTGAAAGAAATACCGTTGAATTGTCGAAAACATGAAACTTGTCTTAAAATGATCGTATTGATGTATTTTTGAATACTTAAATTCAAATATTTATTTCATAGATAATAGTCCAAAATAAAAAAATGTTAGGAATGAAACAAAGATTTGTTTAGAACAATAACTTCCCAAATATATAATTTTTGTATATGACGAATATAATATATTTCGAGTGTTCCCTAAACATGTGTATATTTCAAGCAGAATATGTTTGGGACAATATACTACAGAAGCGATGTTTTTTAGCGTGTAGATACTCTTCTTTGGGAAAAATTAAAAATGCAATTTGTATATGCCGATATCTCGGGAGGTATATGAGATAAGGCCGATTTTTTCATATATACTCTGTAAATGGGTATTTTCATATGGGAATCTATTATAAAAGCTCTTTACATACTTCTAAGTACACAAATTATTCAAAAAATATAAAGATTTGTTTTGTACATTTAATATTTCAAAACAAGCTGATGGCACAGGTTGCCGCATGGATGCAGCTGAATACCGTTCAATTACCCGAATACCGTCCGAAGTTGCCGTTTCATTGCCCGAAGTCGACGTTTCATTGCCCGAAGTCGACGTTTCATTGCCCGAAGTTCATGATGAGCCGGATTATATGCATTATGAGCCCATGGAGGTTGCAGCTGAAGCTACGAACAAAGAGAATTGTATGATGACTGACAACGTTACGCATATTTTAAGTCCAACCATTGATGTTGAAATGGAAGTTGTCAGCAGCGAAAATACATGCAGCATTATACCAATAACTTTTAACGAACCAGCACGGGGCAAAATCGCATTTTTTGATATGTTTGAATGGAAAGAAAATATATTTGGAACACAAATTTTTAAATATTATATATTTCTGAAAAAATAAATTTTATTTGGAAATCAATAAAATATATTTGGAACGCATATATTAATATATTACAACAAAATATATTTGCAAACTAAATTTCCCAAATAAAATATGTGTTTAAGTACAAATAAAATTATTTTTTTAGGAATTTCTTCAAATATATTTTATTTAAAAAAGTTTTTCAAATCTTTTTCTGGCTTTTCCGAATTTAATTTTTAATTTTTTTCTTGGTTCCCAATTGTACCTCCCAGTTATGATCCATATGCAGCATTGACTTCTGTTTCAAATCAATTATTTCAATTTCTGAGCATTCCAAGCCATCATTAGTTGTCAATCCACCAAAAAAATTATTTTGATCCAAGAAAATAGGATTTTAATTACTATTTTTCCGAACATTAAACAATTTCTAAAAAATTACTTTCAATTACTGAACAATATAACACATTTTTTATTTGTTTCGGAAATAATAGTCCCAAATAAAGATTTGTTTATAACACCATCTTCCCAAACATATAACCTTTGTGTGTACCAAATATTATATGTTTAGAGTGTTCCCTGAACATATATATGTTTCAAGCCGAATATGTTTGGGACAATATACTACAGAAGCGATGAGTATACTTTTTTCAGCGTGAGGTAAGAAAACGTATAGCCGCATTCCCTTAAAGAGACCACGTTTGTCGTTAATGTCTGGAAATGAAAAATATTGTTATTGTAATTGCCATGTAAACGATGAAAAGAATTTGCAAAAACTTGTCGATAATATTGAACTGCATAAGAAGAGGGAAGTCAGACTAAGACAACAGATCGATGTATTGATGAAAAAAGCTGATGACGCTGAAAAGCAATACAGGGCGCGAGAATTTGAGAATATTAAGCTAAAGAGAATTGAAGAAAACTTGAGAGCGGAAATGACCTGCGTGAAGATACCGACGTCGGTATCTTCCGATAACACGAAATAACAGGGTGACCCAAAGTAGCACAACATAATGTCAAAAAACAAAATGTACGTGTGTGTATATACGTATCAGCTGTTTTAGACAGAAAAATTTACCGATTTTGGTCGGTGGATGACAGATGTGAGATTGTCATTTATTAGTAAATAAATGCAAATTATTTTTGTTTTAAAGGAAAGTGAATAATAGAAATAAAAGTGGTCATTGCACTGATCATTTTCGTGTACCATATGTCCTTGAAATACCAAATCTCACCATATAACTTGCAGTTTTCCACTTAGGTCTGGAGGCCAAACGGAAAGACAATATATTCCAAGTTTTGCTCCACTGAATGAGGAAATCAATACGAACATTTCCATGTATTCAGAGTTTCCAGAAACTGATTTTAAATGACCAAATAATCCAGATTTCGGCTTGCCCACTTGTGGTCAGGACACAAAATCCAGTCTGGAAGCTAAACGGAGAGACAATATATTCTGAATATTGCACCACTGAAAGAGGAAATCAGTACGAACATTTCCATGTATTCAGAGTTTCCAGAAACTGATTTTAAATGACCAAATAATCCAGATTTCGTTTTGCCCACTGGTGGTCAGGACACAAAATCCAGTCTGGAGCACAAACGGAGATACAATATATTCCAAATTTTGCTCCACTGAAAGAGGAAATCAATACGAACATTTCCATGTATTCAGAGTTCCCAAAAACTGTTATCGACTGACCAAATAATCCTGATTTCGGTTTGGCCACTGGTGGTCAGGACACAAAATCCAGTCTGGAGGCCAAACGGAGATACAATATATTCTGGATTTTGCACCACTGAAAAAGGAAACCTACACGAATATTTCCGTGTATTCAGAGTTTCCAAAAACTGTTTCCGACTGACCAAATAATCCAGATTTCGGTTTGGCCACTGGTGGTCAGGACACAAAATCCAGTCTGGAAGCTAAACGGAAAGACAATATATTCTGAATTTTGCACCACTGAAAGAGGAAATCAGTACGAACATTTCCATGTATTCAGAGTTTCCAGAAACTGATTTTAAATGACCAAATAATCCAGATTTCGGTTTGCCCACTGGTGGTCAGGACACAAAATCCAGTCTGGAGCACAAACTTAGATACAATATATTCCAAGTTTTGCTCCACTGAAAGAGGAAATCAATACGAACATTTCCACCGCTGAAAGAGGAAATCAGTACGAACATTTCCATGTATTCAGAGTTTCCAGAAACTGATTTTAAATGACCAAATAATCCAGATTTCGGTTTGCCCACTGGTGGTCAGGACACAAAATCCAGTCTGGAGGCCAAACGGAGATACAATATATTCTGGATTTTGCACCACTGAAAGAGGAAATCAGTGCGAACATTTCCATGTATTCAGAGTTTCCAAAAACTGTTTCCGACTGACCAAATAATCCAGATTTCGGTTTGCCACTGGTGGTCAGGACACAAAATCCAGTCTGGAAGCCTAACGAAGAGACAATATATTCCAAGTTTTGCTCCACTGAAAGAGGAAATCAATACGAACATTTCCATGTATTCAGAGTTTCCAAAAACTGTTTTCGACTGACCAAATAATCCAGATTTCGGCTTGCCCACTGGTGGTCAGGACACAAAATCCAGTCTGGAAGCCAAACGGAGATACAATATTTTCTGGATTTTGCATCACTGAAAAAGGAAACCTACACGAATATTTCCGTGTATTCAGAGTTTCCAAAAACTGTTTCCGACTCACCAAATAATCCAGATTTCGGTTTGGCCACTGGTGGTCAGGACACAAAATCCAGTCTGGAAGCTAAACGGAAAGACAATATATTGCACCACTGAAAGAGGAAATCAGTACGAACATTTCCATGTATTCAGAGTTTCCAGAAACTGATTTTAAATTACCAAATAATCCAGATTTCGGTTTGCCCACTGGTGGTCAGGACACAAAATCCGGTCTGGAAGCTAAACGGAAAGACAATATATCCTGAATTTTGCACCACTGAAAGAGGAAATCAGTACGCACATTTCCATGTATTCAGAGTTTCCAGAAACTGATTTTAAATGACCAAATAATACAGATTTCGGTTTGCCCACTGGTGGTCAGGACACAAAATCCAGTCTGGAAGCTAAACGGAAAGACAATATATTCTGAATTTTGCACCACTGAGAGAAGAAATCAGTACTAACATTTCCATGTATTCAGAGTTTCCAGAAACTGATTTTAAATGACCTTGCCCACTGGTGGTCAGGACACAAAATCCAGTCTGGAAGCTAAACGGAAAGACAATATATTCTGAATTTTGCTCCACTGAAAGAGGAAATCAGTACGAACATTTCCATGTATTCAGAGTTTCCAGAAACTGATTTTAAATGACCAAATAATCCAGATTTCGGTTTGCCCACTGGTGGTCAGGACACAAAATCCAGTCTGGAGCACAAACTTAGATACAATATATTCCAAGTTTTGCTCCACTGAAAGAGGAAATCAATACGAACATTTCCATGTATTCAGAGTTCCCAAAAACTGTTTTCGACTGACCAAATAATCCAGATTTCGGTTTACCCACTGGTGGTCAGGACACAAAATCCAGTCTGGAAGCCTGACGAAGAGACAATATATTCTGAATTTTGCACCACTGAAAAAGAAAACCTATACGAACTTTTCCTTGTCTTCAGAGTTTCCAAAAACTGTTTTCGACTGGCTAAATATTCCAGATTTCGGTTTTCCCACTGGTGGTCAGGACACAAATCCAGAAGCCTAACGAAGAGACAATGTATTCTGAATTTTGCACCACTGAAAAAGGAAACCTACACGAAGATTTCCATGTATTCAGAGTTTTCAAAAACTGACTGACCAAATAATCCAGATTTCGGTTTTCCCACTGGTGGTCAGGACACAAAATCCAGTCTGGAAGCCTAACGAAGAGACAATATATTCTGAATTTTGCACCACTGAAAAAGGAAACCTACACGAAGATTTCCATGTATTCAGAGTTTCCAAAAACTGTTTTCGACTGACCAAATAATCCAGATTTCGGTTTACCCACTGGTGGTCAGGACACAAAATCCAGTCTGGAAGCTAAACGGAAAGACAATATATTCCAAATTTTTCACCACTGAAAAAGGAAATCAGTACGAACATTTCCATGTATTCAGAGTTTCCAGAAACTGATTTTAAATGACCAAATAATCCAGATTTCGGTTTACCCACTGGTGGTCAGGACACAAAATCCAGTCTGGAAGCCTAACGAAGAACTTTTCCATGTATTCAGAGAATACATGGATCTCATTATAATCTAACTAATTTATAATTGTATACAATTTTATATGGATGTTATTAGTTTGTAAAACCAATATTTGGCCTTATAGGCTTTTGTATTACAATGTATGAAATAAATGAAACTCCTTATATTAATAATAAATTCATTTTCGAAAAAATTTGCTAGAAAAATGTAATTTTAATAAAAAATAATAAATTGTTGGTTTTTCTTGTTTCTGCTATTGTAAATAATATATTTAAAAAATACATTATAACAAAACCTAATCTCTACATAATAAACACAGTACAAAAAGCATAGCTTCAACAGTTTCCTGGTCCTCTTCCTCTTATTCCTCCTGTACTCTCAAACGATGTTGTGTTAAAAATGCCACATCAAATATCGCCTGCTGTTGGACATTACGGGACCTCGTATTTCATGGACTTCTCATAAGATTATTGAATACTTGTATATTATATCATCATTTTACAATGTACCCAAGCCAAAATACAATTCCTCAGACGAGCAATAACTTAACGTGGTATATCCTTTGACAAATTTTGTGAGATACCACCATCGCCATCAGCACGAGAAGATGGTGATATCCAAATGAAACCATTGTTACCTAAGATTATGCTGGCATCACAGGGCAAGTTGTGGAAATGTGTCTTACGTCTTTTCACTAAGACATGCCATATTTCACAGAGCGGGTGTAAAGAAATAATGCGCCCTCATCATAAATGGTTTGAACTTCAGCAGAAATAAGATCAACTTCTTGCAGATACTTTCGCATTGCCTGTTCATATTCTGCTAGACGCCTTCTCAATTCTCCACCCGGTAAATTAACGGAGGAAAGCAAAAGCACAGAATCTAGTCTTGAATTGGTATTAACTTTCCATCTTTTTGTTGAACCTCAGTGATACGTGCTACCACTACATCCCCTACGTCAGTCGCCGTCAGTGGTAGCGAACGGACGTGTTATTGCAGAACGGATAGTTTTTCCAACCTATTACGCAATACTTATTCACCTACCTACTACGCAACCACAAGGTGTTGTTCTTAAAGTGGGTGTTGAATTTGTTGCATCGGTCTCAGGACAGACATTTTGGAAGTAGTCTGGATGGCCAACATCGAAGTACCTATTACGGTCAAATACTGGCTATGGGGGTCTCTCCCAAAAATTTATGATTAACCCTGATGAAGTAAATGATATTACGGTGCAGGGAAAAATAAACCCAGTACCGGCGGAAAGCGTTGATTTACTCGCGAGTCGCGTGTCGTCGTTATCAAACAATCGTGAGCAAGTAACTTCTACGGGGTTGGGTGCCTCGGATTCCGTAGTCGAAACAGATACAAGCGCACATCTAGCCTTTGGCAAAATAAACGATGAGGAAGATAAAGAAAACCCAAGGGGGGGCTCTAAGCAACCCCAGCTTTTAAAAACTAGTGGGAACTCGGACTCTGAGTCATCAAGTGATAACAATATTACTATTGTTGAAAATCGGAAAAGACTGTCAGGGGCACAAAGAAGGAAACTGAATAAGATGAACCGGCAGAAGATAATACAGGATGAATCTGACTCTTCTACATCTACTAAAAGAGTCAGATCTCCCGAAGAGCATAGCGATGCGAAATCAACTAAGAAGAAAAAAAGCTCACCGACACCCAGCACTTCGAAGAAACCTATTCAATCTACCAAAAAAGGAGTTTCTAGTCAGAATCCGTTAATGGTGGGAGGAGAAGTTGATCTTGTTGTTGAGAAGGTGAGTAAGTCCACCAAACCATCCATAAAAGAGGGGCCTCAAACAAAAAGACCCATTCTAAAGGAAAAAGCAAGGTGGCTATAAGAAAGGGTAAGGAAACACCATCTTATTCCCAAATAGCCAAAAAACATATTCAGGACGAACTACACTATGCCATAATTGATAGCAGTAGTGCGTCTGGCAGAATTCCCGAAGAGCATCTTCGAAGATTTTTTCTACACAAAGGTATTCGACCACATTCTCGAATCTAATGATGGACCAACAATCCAAGTAATGAGTTGCACGTTTGAGAGGGGCGTTTTGATGCTGAAACTGGCATCACAATGCTGTGTCGATGTCCTCGGAAAACTAGTGGAGAGCATCCCCTCACCTTGGGACAGCGCAAAGCTGAAACTGGTAAGGAAAAGTGATATCCCTGTACTCATAAAACATCTTTCTATGTCAGAGGATGGGCTAGTAAGGTACCGTCAGAGCGCATACTCAGCGTCATTGGCAAACAAGATTCGAACCTTAAAGTGGGGAAGTGGGAAGTCTTCCACAGGAAAAATGATCCCGATGGTTCTCTCCTGGTGGTAGGCATAGACCCGTATTCCAGGGATAGCCTTGTCAAGACAAAAGGCATGGCATTTTTCGGGATTTGGAAAATCTTCTTTAAGATTGGAAAAACCCCCATTGGCAGGACAGTTAAGTCGAGCCCAAACACGAACGTACCGCCTGCAGTGGCAAACGAAAATAGTGAACAGAATGAAGCGAGTGAGACAATTCCAAAAAGTGAGGTGGAAGTGGTCGGTAACATCGCCAATTTGCCGATAACATCATCAATTTTACAGAAAGTTCCCAGCAAAGGTGGTGATAAGGATATGAAGAATAGCACAAAAACTCAAAACAAAGAGGGAGCGACAAAAAACAACACCGCCTTCCAAAAAGAGGTCGATAACATTACCAAATTGCCGATAATATCACCAATTTTGCAGAATGTTCCCAGCAATAGTGGTGATAGGAATAGGCACATAAAGAATCAAAACAAAGAGGGAACGACAAAAAGTAACACCGCCTCCCAAAGAGGTCTACTTGAAGAGTGTGTAATAGGTAGTAAACGAAAGGAGGAGAAAGACTCACTACCAAATAAAGAGGGAGTGCAACCAAATAGGATAGACGACTCCCGAAGGAAATTTTTACTGGAAAGACAATGATTGAGGTCATCCAGATAAACCTCCACCGGAGCGAAATGGCATCCATTGCTCTGATGGACATAATAAATAAAGGCAGGGTTCATGTTGCTTTGGTCCAGGAACCGTGGACTACTAGTAACAAAGTTACTGGATTAAACCATATGAACTACAATCTTTTCTACGCTAACACAGGTACTCGTCCAAGGACTTGTATTCTGTGCCATAAAAACTTATGCTATATATTCTCTCCAGAGCTGTCAACATCGGACGCAACTGTGCTGATACAAGGTAATGGAAGTATGTACCTGGCGTCAGTATACCTGCCATTCGATGCGCCGACATTGCCACCTACGTCGGAATTACAACGTCTGGTAAGGGAATCCAAAAATACAAGTAATGTGTTACTAGCTGGTTGTGATGCCAACTCTCACCATATTGCTTGGGGTAGTAGTGACACCAATAAAAGGGGACAAGCCCTTATAGAATTTTTGAATACTAACGATCTCCTAACTCTCAACATAGGGAACAAGGCGACCTTTGTTAAAAAAAATTAGGGAAGAAGTATTAGATATAACGATATGCTCGGAAAACCTCATTGATGAGATCCATGAGTGGAGGGTTTCGGATGAACACTCCTATTCGGACCACCGTTATATAAGGTTTAAAATTGCACGGCCACCGCCTAGCCCAATAAGTTTCCGTAATAAGGCTAAAACAGACTGAACCAAATTCGGCAATCTACTTAGAAATCGATTGGGCCAGCCTAAACACGATTATCCAAGTACAGAAGACATTGATATCAATGTGAGGAGGATTACGGAGGCTCTTGTAAAATCATTCGAAGATAGTTGCCCGCTTCGAGAAAGGAAATCTGCCTATGAGAAACCCTGGATGACAGGGAAAATTCGCTCGATTGGCAAGGATGTCCGCAGACTTTACAACAGAGCTCGACGTAAAAAGCTATCAGTATATTGGGATGACTACCACAGAAAGCTCAAAGAATACAATAAAATCATTAGACTGGCGAAACGTAACTCCCGGAGACTTTTCTGTGAGCAGGTAGACAGCGTTAACAGCATGACCAAAATAAAAAAGTTCCTCTCAAAAACTCATATCCAAACCGAAACACTGGTGGATGAAACGGGTAAAAAGATGGAAACTATAGATGATACCGTAAGGCTTTTGATGAAAACTCATTTTCCGAGTGGTAATGCTGGGCCAATAGAGGAACAGTTACAGACCGAAAATGTAATGCACCAAGTACCTATTACGGATGCTATGGTTAAAGAAGCAATAAAAAGCTTCTTTCCTTATAAGGCTGCGGGACCGGACGGAATATTTCCAGCGCTTCTTCAGAATGAGGTGGATCTGGTATCAACTCATCTTGTTGGAGTTTTCACTGCATGCCTAACTCATGCATATACCCCAAAAAAATTGGCAGGAATCAAGGGTGGTCTTCATACCTAAGCCTGGCAAGGCGAGTTATACGATCCCAAAGGCTTATCGACCTATTAGCCTAACTTCTTTCCTCTTAAAAACAATGGAGCGAATAATTGACGACATGATCAAAAGTAAGATAGCCGATGACAAGCTAAAATTCAAGCAACACGCATATGTTAAAGGAAGATCAGTGGAAACAGCTCTACATGAGGTAGTACACCACATAGAAAAGTCCTTCAGTGAAAAATTGTACACACTTGCCGTTTGTATAGACATTGAGGGCGCTTTTAACAACGTTCAGACCGATACACTTATCCAGTCCTTAGACGAGTTTCAGGTTGACCGGGCGTTGATAAACTGGATCAACAATATGCTAAGGAATAGGTGGATTATTTGTGGGTCATATGACGTAAAAATCAGAGACAAGGTAAATCGTGGTATACCTCAGGGGGGCATTTTATCGCCTCTCCTATGGGTTACGACGATACACAGTCTCCTTAAAGCCCTCACCAATGAAGGACTTAAACCAGTCTGTTATGCAGACGACGTTATAATACTTCTAAGGGGCAAATATCCAAACCAACTATGCAGAAGAGCAGAATAGGCACTTAACATAGCATATAACTGGGCACAACCAAGGGGACTAAATGTCAATCCAGACAAAACAGAAATATGTCTATTTACAAGGAAAAGGAAGATTCATCCTTTTACCGTGCCTCGTTTCCTGGATAAGAATATTGCCATATCTAAAAAGATAAAATAGTTGGGAGTAATCTTGGATCAGAAACTGTACTGGAAAGATCATATTGAAGAAAGAGTTACAAAGGCCCACAGATGTTGGTCGTTGTGCAGAAGAGCTATAGGTTCAAAATGGGGACTACGTCCAAATATGACACACTGGCTTTACATGAGCGTGATTAGACCAATAATCACCTACGCCTCTGTAGTGTGGTGGACATCAATGGACAAAAAGTACAACGTAATACCATTGCAAAAAGTGCAACGTATGTGCTGTCTAGGCATAAGCGGAGCAATTAGAACCGCACCAACAAGAGCGTTGGAGACTATACTGCACATCCAACCAATAGATATCCGTATAAAGTATGAGGCAGCCCTCACAGCAAGACGTCTACAAGTGATGGCTGAATGGATAAATCGAGACCACAAGTCGTACCATCAGAAGATATTACAATCACTGGTCGGTCATATTCAAACAACGGAAATCTCCGACCGCATTCCTGAAGTGCGGCTTACAGCTACCTGTGAATCGTTCGTGCCAGACAGACGCTCCTGGGAAAACGGAACACTTGCTCATGCGCCAGTGGGAACCAGCTGCTACACTGATGGGTCCAGGCTAGGAGGAAGGACGGGTCTGGGACTTTTTATTGATGAACCAGAAGTCGAACTTTACTTCCGCCTCCCAGACCATAACACAGTATTTCAAGCAGAAGTTCGAGCAATCACGGAGTGTGTTAACTGGCTCAGTAATACCACAAAGCCTAAATATGCCAACATATTCACAGATAGCCAAATGGCGATCAAAGCAATAACATCGGAAAAGGTCAAATCCAGAACCGTGTTAGACTGTAAAAGAACGATAAATAAGTACTCAGTCCATGGTCAACTGCGTATTTTCTGGGTACCGGGACACAACGGAGTGATTGGAAATGAACGAGCAAACAGCTTGGCTTCAAAGGGCAGAGAACTTCGAGTAATAAACTTGGAAAATTGGAAACCTTTCGAAGCCACGAAGGATGAGTTGAAGCATGGGGCAGTGATGGCTCACAAAACTGTGTGGAATAGAGCAACTGTAGGAGCAACTGCAAAGATACTGTGGGGTGACCCAAATGAGAAGAAAACCAGTAGTTTTCTGAAACTAAACAAGATCGAGATTAGTAAGATGATAAGTGTTCTAACGGGACACTCAAGCTTACAGGCACATCTTCATCGCATAGGACTAGCAGAAAACGACGAGTGCAGGGCATGCAGGGAAAACATCGAAACGATAGAAAATTTTCTGTGTCACTGCCCAGCTTTCACACATGCAAGATCCCGATATTTCGGTTCCGACATATTGCCAGACTTGACTCATCTCAGAGGATATGACTGGAAGATACT
Organism: Eudasyphora cyanicolor; assembly: GCA_963930755.1. Taxonomy (NCBI): domain Eukaryota; kingdom Metazoa; phylum Arthropoda; class Insecta; order Diptera; family Muscidae; genus Eudasyphora; species Eudasyphora cyanicolor. Next base: position 103,900,814 of record OZ005737.1, read on the forward strand.
GAGAAAATACGTGTCTAGTACCGATTTTCTGTAATCCGTGGGGTATGAAAATCATAAATAAGGAGCGCACAACAGGCCGAACTACTGATTTTGAGCCAATATTGATTTGTTCAATATCTATTGAAAATAGTTAAATTCTACTAAGTAAATATGAAACTACAAAATGTAAACAAAAACACGCTGTACTCGTGAGAAATTACAGGGATGCCACTCTATTGTTTTTCGCTCTCAACTGTAAATGGAGGTATGCCTTAAATCATATGCCACGACCTTGAGCCACAACGTTCTAGATCTAGCAGGATTTCATTCACCGCTAGGTTCCAAATTAGTGGAGACAGTACTCCTTCTTGTGGGGTCCCTCTGTTTACAAACCTTGTTAGAGTTGTGGACCCAAGACATGCTGTTATGCGTCTTCTTTTGAGCATACTTTGAATTAGTCTAATCAAACTACAGTTAAATTTTAGATGTGACAGTGCCGCAATTACTGCATCTGAGTGAATGTTGTTAAAAGCACCTTCTATGTCAAGAAATGCCACCATGGTGAATTCCTTGAAATGCAGGGACGATTCGATAGTGCTCACAAGTTCACCGACAGGAGCGTTGTATCCAGGTTTTCCTAATGAAATAATCTAAAAGTCTTTCCAGACCTTTCAATAGGAAGGAGAATATGGTAATTGGTCTGAAGTCTTTTGGCCTAGTGTGTGATATCTTCCCCGCTTTAGGTATGAATACCACTTTGGTATCCCTCCATCGATTCGGGATGTATGAAAGCCTGATACAGCCTACATAAATTTTCTCCAGCCAGGGGATAATGTACTTCAACATTTTCTGCATTTCTGCTGGAGTGATGCCGTCTGGTCCAGGTGACTTGAAGGGCTCAAAGCCCAGCTTATTCTGGATCTCTCAGTCAACAAGCTGGTTCTGTTAGAGAGTTCCCCGGGAAATGTGTGTCGAGCAGTACATTGAGCGGCTGCTCGCTGTTTTTGGTCCAATTATTTGCCTCATCCTGCAAATAACCCACTGTACAGGTCTAAGCTGATAGTATTTTCCTCAGCCTTGCGGCGTCGGAGACCTTTTCCACTTCGCCACAGAAGGTATACCAAGAGCGTCTTTGCGCCTTTCTAAGCTCCTTATAGATCTTGAGTTGCTCTTTATAGGCATCCCAAACATTAGCGACCCCAGTAGATTTAGCCTTATTGAATAGCTTGTTGCAGGTCTTTTTCATAGCCGTTAGCTCAGAAGTCCACCATTGGGGTTTAGTTTTACCCTTGTACCTTGTTTTTGGACAGGCTTCTTCAAGGGATCTATTGAATGATATGGTGATATGATCGAACAGATTATCCAGACCGGCTTTGTCATTCGGTTCGTACAGAAGTTTAGTTGAGGACCTTCTTGAAATTCTTCTCATACAGGTGCCACTTTGTCTTCCTTACATTTCTGTGGACGGCTGGTTTAGGCGCCTTTTCATCGAGTTTGAACTCAATATAATGGTGATCTGAGAATGAGTGGTCGTCCAGTACATTCCACCAAATAATTTTGTCTGGCAGCCGGCCAGTAGCAAACGTTACGTCGAGTACTTCTTGTCTGTCTTTAATTGTAAAGGTCGGTTTATTACCTATGTTACAAATACTTAGGTTGGTAGTTAGAATAAAGTCAAGAAGCGAATCACCCCTATTGTTTATATCCGTACTACCCCATATAGTATGATGAGCGTTCGTGTCTGCGCCAATAATCAGATCGACCTCGTCAGACGTTGCTTCTTCTACTACTTCCCTGAATAGAGCAGTTGGTACTACAGCTTCATGAGGCCACCCAATATATATCCAGACTAGCAGCTGTTTGGTCTTTACCACTTAAATTAGCCAGGAGATACTTAGATCTTTCCTGGCCAAAATGCAGGTTCTTGGAGTGCCTTCACAGTTGGCCACAAGCAGTTTAAAGTTGGGTGTCCTGATACCGCACACCCTTCCTCCCACTGCGTAGGGTTCCTGTATCAGGACGATGTCTACTGCATCTGTGGACAGGCGCAGCAATAAAGCCGCTGAGGCTGCTTTAGCGTGGTGGAGGTTAATCTGTAAAATTCTTACCATCATTGGTAATTGACAGATTAACATCCACCCCGACAAGGGTGTTATCGAACTCTTCGTCCGTATCATCGAGGAGCGTGTCCCCGCCAGATGCGTCAAAGAATCCGGAGACTCCCCTCAGCCCGTCTGTGTCAGAAGTAGAGCTTTCGTCCTCAGAGTAGGACGTTACAGATCTTCTGTTAGAGTTGGAGTCACCAGAAATAATGGGCGTGGATACCTCCGCACTTCCAGAAAGCTGTGTATCAACCACGGTGGACGACTCACTTTCCGCAGTGGGACCTATATCCTGCATGTATACCTTCAAGACTATAGTCTCGAAGCCATAATGTAGGGTTGCACTTTCACGTTGTACATGGGAGGTGCATTCAGCGTTAAGGATCAAATTGACCTGCCGCTTTTTGCCATCCGCCTCACCCACCTTGCTGATTCTCCAATTATGGGCCGGCAGACCAGGATTGGAATCTTTTATTATTTCTAATATGTCAGCCGGGTTGGAGGGCTCTTCTGTAACCCAGGTGATGGCTCTAGGGTGACTAGGGATGTTGTTTTTTTCGACAACATCCAACTGGGCACCCGGCCACACCTCACCCGCTCGACTCAGAGCAGCCTTATAAAGGTCTACTGATCTGGCATCACCGAAATATAAGAGCTTTACTCTCCCCTGATGCCATCCTGCATCGTTGCAGATTGGTGGTTTGCCCGGCATTTCTCTACGGACATCGAGGTAATGAGCCATAATGGCTGATTGTACATGACTCCATTTGTCCTTCTGTCTATAACAGCCATCACTAGACTCACCTTCGCCACTTCATTGAAGGGCTTGGTGAGTGTCCTGTTGATGGTGACATTAAGGCCTCTTGCCTTTTTCGAAGGCAGGGGTTCATCAGGTGATCTGATTCGTTTTACTTTATTAGCCGTTAACACAGCTGAATTTGTGGCTCTTTCAGCCGACTCATTGGCCTTAGAAGCATCTATGACGCCTTTAGCCCAGTTAAGTGACTCTTTTTGTTTTTCGGTAAGAGCCGAAACCTCAACAGCCTCCAACTTCGTCAAAACTCTGAGCGCTACACGATGCTCATTGTGCTTCCGTTTTGACGGTCGGACATGACGTTTTCCCCTCACCGTACCACCTGTTGTGAGTACTTGGGGGAGATTTTCACCATTTTTGGTGTGGTCGGCTTTGGCCAAGACCAACGGACGGACAGTCGGACGATTGGGGAACCGCGCTCCATCGGAACACGAAGGCATCCCCGTCAAGAGAATTTATTTTAATTTTGTCTGTATTAGACCGTAATAGGTACTACGATGTAGGCCTTACAGACTTTGTACAGATTTTTGCTATTGCGTAATAGGTACTGGTAACTATCCGCTATGTGATAAACACGTCCGTTCACTGCGAATGATCAGCAACATTCATCTATTGGGTTGCTGGTGGCGCCTTCATGCTATATTCGACATTTAGCGTTGTCGTAGATAGATTTCATTAACGTTATGATTTTATCCGGGATTCCTTTGCAACGGAGTGCATTCTATATTGCTGTGTGGTGGAGAGTGTCGAATGCTTTTTCGAAGTCGACGAATACCAAATATAAGGGTGAACGCCATTCAACCGGCTCCTACACTATTATTCTCAAGCTATTAACATGATCAATGCAAGATTTGTTGTGGCGGAAACCTGCTTGCACATTTCGGATTGATTGGTTTGAGACAATGGATAGTCTTTCATTTATTATTTTAGCTATAACTCTGTTCACCACACTTAATAGCGTTATTCCTCGCCAGTTCTTACACTCCGTTAGGTCTCCCTTTTTTGGTAATTTGATTATCATGAATTCCTTAAGGTCATCGTTTATCTGGTTTGTTGTCCAGAAGTTATCTATGATGTGTTGTAATAAACGGGCGCTTAAATGTCTATCAGCGTTTAGTAATTCTGTTGATATATTATCGATTCCTGGCGCTTTGTTGTTTTTCAGGGCCTTTATCGATTTCCTCTATGCTTGGGTTTTCTATTGATATGTGCTGCCTTTCGGTGTGTTGGTGGCTGTACTCTGTTGAAGATGGGGTGGAGTTCAGCATATGTTCGTAATGCTCTACCCAAACGTTGAGCTGTCCATTCTTGTTGTGATGAGCTCGCCGTGTCTGTTTTTAATTAGCTTGTTGGTGTTGTAGCGTTTGCGTCCCAGTAGCTTCGTAATTCTGTGTAGATCACCAATTCTGTTGGTTTCCGACGATGCTTGTGCCTCTTTGGAGAGGTTTTCAGTCCACCTTCTTTTGTCGTGTCGAGCACTGCGCTTGACTTCTTTGTCTTTGCGGGTGTATTCCCCCTGCATCCGTATTTTTTCGTTGCTGGTTTATGCTTGGTTAAGTTTCCCTTTGCATATCTTCCTTTCTTCTATGAGGTGCCATGTTTCGTCCGAGACTGGATCTCGGATTGTACCCAATGTGTTCCTCTGCGGCGTTGATGAAACTGTTTCTGATGGTGGGCCAGTCCACACTTCTTCGAATATTTTCGGTTTCAATGGCGGCTCGAATGGCATTTCGATGTGTTGGATTGCTTAGTTTATGGGCGTTGAATTTTCTTTGTAGTTGGGTTTGTTTCTGTATTGCAGAAACTTTTAGCCTTATTGTTCCAACAATCATATGTTGATCACTGTTACAATCTGCTCCTCTCTTGTTTCGTACATCTAGTAGACAGTTCCGCCAGGTCTTGGTGATGTGATCTATCTGGTTTTTCGTTGTGTGATCGGGAGATATCCAGGTGACTCTGTGGATTCGTTTGTGTGGAAATAGAGTTCCTCCAATAACAAGATTGTTGGCCATGCACATTTCTTTAAACATCTCTCCATTTTCAGACAGTCTTCCAAGTGCATGTCGAACCATGATGCCATCCATGTTGATGTTGTTTGGTCCTACTTGTGCATTGAAGTCACGCATTACTATGACAATATCCCCTCGAGGTATGGATGATGTTATTCTGGATAGATGACTGTAGAAGTCTTCCTTCACGTTAAAATCTGCTGCATCTGTTGGTGCATAACATTGTACACAGGTCAAGTTCCTGTCTCTTGTTCGGAATCGTGCTGTTATGATTCTGTCGTAGTGTGGTTTCCATTCCATAAGGGCATTTCGAGCATTATTTGTAAGCAGAAAGGCAACACCACTCGATCGAGGCTGGCTGGATGGCTTTCCAGAGAATATGAGGCTACAGCCTCCCGACTTTTTAATTTCAGCAGAGTCGGGTCATCTTGTTTCGCTCAGTTCGCCTTCAGGAAAGCAAATGGTAATGAGCATTTCCGCTGCATCTCGGAGAGGGTTATACCGCCCATAGTCGGTCGTCATAGCCCCGTTTGTTATCGACAGGGAACACGACTTTGTAGGTGAGGTTGACAGTTGAGTGGATGAGGCTATGTGTTCGCGTCACCACCCCATTGGTCCACCCTTAGATATAGCCCCCATATATATGTTTCGGCCGATTTGATATGTAAGCACTGTAGAAACCGTATTTTATATCCGATCAGTACGAAATTTAACAGAGATAGTTTTCTTATTACATGTATGAACCCTGAAATCGGTTAAGATTTAAACATAGTCCCAATATAAATGTTACACCCGATTTGACAAGTAAGCGCTGTAAAAACCGTATTTTATATCCGATATGTAGAAATTCGGCAGAGAGAGTTTTCTTCTTACATTAATGAAACTACCAAATTCGGGGAAATTCAGTTGAGATTTAGATATAGCCCCCATACATATGTTTCATTCGATTTGACATGTAAGCACTGACCGTGTTTTATATCCAGTACGAAATTCGGCAGAGAAAGTCTTCTTATTACATCCATGCACAATGCTCATTTTCGCGTTGATATGGGGTGTAGGGTATTATATAGTTGGCCCCGCCCGACTCTGTATTTCCTTACTGGTTGCTTTTAATAAAGTTTTTTTGTCATTGCTCCTATCAGTCGACAAATAAAATAAAGTGACTCGATCTGACATTTCATCGGCTCAATGCTATTTTGTTCCATACGCCATTTTGCATGATCGGAGAAAAACGCTATTTATTGTTTGAGTAAAAACGGGACTGAAGAGTTACACACTTTTTATTTCATAGGGTTCCCAAAAGTGTTTGTATGATTCTCATGCATTTCTATGCCATTACATCCAAAAATAAGCAAGTTATAACAATTTTTGTACTTGGCATTTTGGTCCATATCCACTTTTATTTTAATACTTTTTCGTATTTGTATTACATGGACCACAAATAGGGTCGGTATGGATGGACACTAATTTACATATTGTGATCGAAAGAACGTCAAATACTGAGTGAAAACCAGTAAGGAAAGGCAGAAAGTCGGGCGGGGCCGATAATACCCTACACCTCACTAACAATGCGATAAGGGTCATTGCGATAATAATTTGGAATAATTGGTAAATAGGTAGGAACATATTATCTAATTCTAAACCGATAATCGCTAAATTTAGCAATATTCGTTCCTAAATTGGGAAACATCTTTCTTGAAAATTTAAATGATCGGAAGTAAAGTACAACTTATATAGGGCTTTGACACCAAATCAGGAGGAACATATATATGGAGGTTATATTTAAATCTGAACCGATTTCCCTGAATACTCATTCATGTAAACAGACCTCTTTCTGTCGAATTTCGTTCTGATCAGATATAAAATACAGAGACTGATCGGATATAAATTAACATTTTTACAGGGCTTACATGTCAAATCGGGGTAACTTATATATGGGGGCTATATCTAAATCTGAACCGATTTCTTCCAAATTTAAAAGTGTTCATTCATATAATATGAAACCTTTTTCTGCCGAATTTCATACTGATCGGATATAAAATGCAGTTTTTACAGCGCTGACATATCAAATCGGGGGTAACATATATATGGGGGCTATATCTAAATCTGAACTGATTTTCTCCAAATTTGGCAGTATTCCTTCACCTAATAAGAGACATCTTTCTGCCGAATTTCGCACTGATCGGATATAAAATACACTTTCTGCAGCGCTTACATGTCAAATCGGGGGTTACATATATATGGGGGCTATATCTAAATCTGAACCGATTTTCTTCGAATTTGGACGTATTCCTTCATGTAATAAGAGACCTCTTTCTGCTGAATTTCGCACTGATCGGATATAAAATACAGTTTCTACAACGCTTACATGTCAAATCGGGGGTTACATATATATGGGGGCTATATCTAAATCTGAACCGATTTTCTCCGAATTTAGCAGTATTACCTCATGTAATAAGAAACCTCTTTCTGCCGAATTTCATACTGATCGGATATAAAATAAAGTTTTTACATACAGCGCTTACAAGTCAAATCGGGGGTAACATATATATGGGGGCTATATCTAAATTTGAACCGATTTTAACCAAATTCAATAGGGATCGTCCTTGGGCCAAACAAATGATATGTGTAAAGTTTCGTCGCGATCGGACCATAATTGCGACCTGTACTTTGATTACAAGAATACATGCACAGACGGACAGACGGACATAGCTAAATCAACTCAGAAAGTGATTCTAAGTCGATCGGTATAATAAACGATGGGTCTATTTCTTCTCCTTTTGGGTGTTACAAACAAATGCACAAAGTTATAATACCCTGTACCACAGTGTGGTGTAGGGTATAAATATAGGGCGATAGAAAAATTGAGACATAGAACAAAAATATCGAAATTATTTCCCGTTATTCAGAGTAAAACAAATTTACCCTACCAATATCTCGAAAACTAGGCGAGATAGGAAAAAAATTATTGCAGATTCTGAAAGAGCATGCTTGCAACCCATATCATCAACTCCTAACTCAAAAAACACAAAAATGGCGTATGGACCAAAATAGCATTAAGCCGACGATTTGTGTTCGCCCAGATGACAGCAAAGAGAGATGGAGAAACCAAAATTTACACTGATATGATAATGTTTTCGTACGAGTTCATTATTGTGCGACTTGTCGTTGTGATTGCAGTTAGTGAAACCCAAATCAGTTGTTTGTCGTCTGGCAGGCGAGCGAAACCAAACTTTTAAGTTACATAAACAGGCTGTAAGCCTTAATATTCCGCCTCGTATTTGTTACACAGGGAGAATCCATCATGTCATACGTCATGGAAATACGTCCTGATTCACATTCGGCAATTTTTTCCAAGTAAGTGTCAAAGTTTGTTGGAGCTGGAGGCAGGCGGAAAGAGCTCTCTGCCTCTCTCACCAACAAACTTTGACACTTGCTTGGAAAAAATTGCTGGAATAGATCGAGATCAGAAAAACTCCTGACTACATCGCAGGTCCAGTCAAATGAGATTGATAAAGAATTTAGGGGAGTAAATGCCTCAGTTTCGGGCAATGAAAGCCAAGAAATGGAGGGTAAGTTAAAATCACCTAGAATGATAATGCGTTCAACATATCTCAACATGGAAACCACTCTGCCGATAAGTGATTATCATAAACAAATTGTCTTCAGATAGAAATCACCCTCAATGTTAGATCTAATATAATCGTATAAATCTTCAGAGGACGTATCTAAAGCTAATTATGAAACAAAAACTACTTTCTGGGCACACAGAAAATCATACTTATCTAAATTTCAAAGAAAATTTTTAACAAAATTGAGATAAAGGCGCAAAATTAATTTGACACTAAAACACAATTATTTTGATATCACAGCACAAACACTTATGGTGATTTCGTTTGTACAAAAAAATGTAAAATTATTTCTACATTTTACACTGAAACCGCATTTTTAGGTTCGTTTGTAAAAATAATGCAGCCGTATGAACGGGTTTTGATTTCGTTTGTAAAATTGTTACACTCCGCAAATGCGAAAATATCGCATTTTCCACACTCAGCCCAGTCCACGGTGTGGAGTGTTGCACCGTCAAAAAGCAAACTTCAGAACCAAACCTAATTGAAAGCGTACATTCTTAATGCACTATCAAATGGTTGCGCCATAATATAGGTATGGGTTTTACTCACCGCACGATTTTTGTTCGATTGTTCGTATGCAAAATGCGAAATTAGCAGTGGGTGCAGGGGGAATTTTTAAAATGTCGCAACATGATTTGGTGATATTATTTTTCAGAAACGAAATCACCATTAGTGTTTTAGCGGCAGACAATTTATTTCCGAAATAAAAATCTACAAATTTAGTGAACAACCAAATACATATAAACTAATACCAATAAGTACACCAATGATAATAACACAGTACAACACATGATTTTGGGACTGAATTCTGAGAATTGTACGTGAAAGTAGCCTCAAAAATAAGAACTTCTGCATTATTCGTTTGGTCAATTAATAATTTAATTACCATTTTTGTTTGCTCATGGTTGAGTTTTAGCCATTTTTCCCTATTTTAACACGGTTATATCTCGTTATACCGTACGGAATATCTCTTTTGTGTCTGAAGCAAAGTTGTAGATATTGAATAGGAGAAAAAAATGCGAAACAAACCTACCCAAAATTATATTGACGGAGCTCCAAATAACACATCTTGTCACAAATAGGGTTGTCAGCCGATTTTCTTTGCAAACTGCTAAACTAAATTGCTAGCTAGTAACAAAAATCTATAAAAAGCTATATATTGCGATTTAGTCGCGCGATCCGTCAAAAATACAACGCCGCCAGTCTAGACTTTTAGGTGCAAACGAGGATCCCGATTCCTAAAGAGTATCGTACGATTCCAATAGAGAATCGCACGACAAAATGACAGCGCAAGGGAATTGCCACACCATTTAAAATTTTCAAAAAAGATCAGGCATTCTAAGTCACCAATGTTGTTTTTCGTGTAAATTTCAAGGAAAAAATATAAGGAAAGGAAATGCATAAATGGAAGCAAATGGATTACGTAAATCAAATCTTGACAACGTGTTCGTCATTTGCAATAAAAATTTAATTAAAAATATCAAATATATAATTAAAAATATAAAATATATAATTAAAACTATAAAAAATAGTTTACAGAATGTAAAGTTCTGCACCTCCACTAGGAGACCCTTTTGGATCCATTGCGACTCCCTTCTTTTCGGTCCATTGTTGTTGTGTGGTCCATGGATGGGGGAAATGAAAAAAGGATGATAGAAGTCAAATAGGAAATGTGAAGTAAGAGAGGTTAAAACGAAGAGAATAGGAAAGAGGTCGTACCACAGGAAAGGACATCGAATGCTCACACACACAGACTGACAACGATTCTGAATATCGTTTCTCAATAGTCACGTTCCCTCTGTGTGTGTGTGCAGCACGCACGCTTTCCTGAGTATCCATACGAGTCCGGATTCATTTATGCTAACGTAAAAGGAAACGTAAAAGGATGGATACCCACGTACGCATGCTTGTATCCAGGTTACTTTGACCGGAGAGATAGTGTGGTTGTGGGGTTAAAGTGAAAGGAAAAGAGTAGAATGGTACATCAAAGTATATCACTTGGGTCACTTGCGATCCTGACTAATTGGGTTCTTGGTAGTCACGCTGTCTCCGTTTGCACATACGCCGATGACAATTTTTTTCTTTTCGTTGGACTAGCTGTTTTATTGCTAGCCACAACATGTTAATAAGTTGAAGAACATTCCAAGGTCCATTCGCCAAGGTCTTGGAAATGTGCTTATCTTATTTTTGAGAATATCTATGTTCTTTGATATCCACAATATTTTCATTTAGCCAGCCAATTTTCTTCACAAAGCTTATGGTGTTGTCGTTGGTTGCTTTCAAAACATTCTCTAGCTCGTCCAGAAAATGGTAGCCAAGCCACTTTTTCCGCTGGCTTTGTAAACACGGACATTTGCAGAGGACGTACTCTATAGTCTCGAGTTCGTCTTTATCGCCGCACATACTATATACAAGGTTTAGGTTAGGGTGGCAGCCGTATTTTTTTTATTCAAGCTCACATAGACCAGTTTAGGTCCCTAGTGTTACCACGGGCTGAAATGCCGAAATCGAAACCAACCGGTTACCAGTTATAGCTCCTACGATGAGTCTCAGACTCCGCCTATCTAGTCCTAGCAGTAGTTCGGAGTTGAGGTCCTACAGTCGTCTCTACTGCTCTAGGCCTGGTTGACCTTGCCTGAGATTCAGTCCCTCTGACTACTGTAGAAGTGACCGATCCTTCCGCTACTTCGTTACACATCGCGAATCCCTCTCTCGCCAATTCATCTGCAATTTCGTTCCCCGCTATATTACAGTGTCCCGGTATCCAACACAATTAGACTTTGCAGTGCTTCATAGGGATCCCTAGAGCTTGCCTGCAATCCAAGACAAGCCTTGAGTTTACTCGATGACTTCCACCTGCCTGACTATCGACATATGTCATGTAATTTGTATTACCAAAGTCCAGTCTTGGCACCATATATTCTGAGATTCCACTGGAGTCTCTGTATCGGCCAAACAGACTTTTTTTCAGGATTCGCCACCAGTCTAACCAGGACTTATCTAATACACGGATTGTTGATGGTCTTATTACCCATCACAGCGTAAAATGGACAACACACACTTTTAGACCTTTTAAATCTCCAGGATTCGAAGAAATTTATCCCATAATGCTTCTAGAATCATTTGAGGTGATATCTGATTATCTCGTTAATTTATTTGGGGCTTGTCTGAGATTAACGTTCGTCCCTCCATCATGGAGGAAGGTAAAGGTGGGTTTTATACCAAAAGTAGGCAGGTTAAACCACAGCTCCGCCAAAGATTTTAGGCCTATTTGTCTCTACTCTTTCTTTGTCAAGACGTTAGAGAGAATTTTAGCTGAGCATATCAGAAGCAAGCTTGACATAGGCTTCCTCTCTAGGTGCCAACATGCTTACTTGAATGGTAGGTCGGTAGACTCAGCTCTACATAGTATGGTAAATTATATTGAAATGATGATCAAATTGTCTAATTCAGCAAAATTTTTGGGTGTTATCCTGGATCGAAGGCTGAACTGGATAGAAAATAAAGAAGCTCGTATCAAGAAAGCTTTTTTTTTTCTTTTTTTTTTTTTTTTTTTTATTTGTATTATATTTCATATTACATTTGATTAAGTCCCACGAAGCCCCAATAGGGCTTGTCTGCAGGAAAAATTTATATTAATGCGTTTTTGGAATACAAATTATTAACTTATTTACATTTCAAAATTTTCGCTTCATTGCGATTCAATTAAAATTTTCTTTATAATATATTTTCTTTTACAATTATTATATATTAATGCGTTTTTGGAATACAAATTATTAACTTATTTACATTTCAAAATTTTCGCTTCATTGCGATTCAATTAAAATTTTCTTTATAATATATTTTCTTTTACAATTATTACTTATATTTAGTGCATGTGCAGGTAGTGAATTTAGGAACATTGGTAGCTGTACAGATACGGTATTCTTTCCATAGGTATTTTTGTATGTTGGAACTTTATATCTCCCTTCTGATCTTCTTCTAGTGTTATGCTGGTGATCGATGATTTCCAAGAAACTCTTATCTTCAGAAAATTCAGTCGGCTTTGCGGCTTTGTACTCATGCCAGAAGTTCGTCGGGCCCAGATGGGGACTAAAACCTAAATTAATTCACCGGCTCTACTCTGCGATAGTAAGGCCTGTCCTGACCTATGGCTGTCGTACATGGTGGCCCTTAACAGAGTATGTTACACACGTTAAAGCACTAAGTAAGGTAAATAAAGTTGCACTCAGATAACTGACGGGTGCGATGAAATCCACCGCCACAAGATCCCTTGAGATTATAATGGGTTTTCAACCTATTGATTTATTTGTGGAGGAATCTCGGCCAGCCCAGCAAAACCTTTTGTTAGGCACCAACTCAAAACATACTCCTATTGGGGACCTTACCTCAGTCTTCACCGATACAGATTACGTTATTAGTCAACGTAGTTGACAAAGGTTTTCACATTAAAATTCCCACCCTGTCAGAATGGCAGAAAGGGTGGGAATTTAGGTTTTATGACCTTGATGTCTTTACAGATAGTTCCAAAATGGAGGAGGGCACTGGATGTGGTATCTTCTACAGCGAGCTTGGCATGGAGGTCTCTCTACGCCTACGCAACGAATGTAGTATCTTTCAAGCATAATTATTTACGATTGCCAAAGCGGCTGAACTTTCTCGCTGATGCAAGTATTTAGAAGCGATATTTGTTTTTCATCGACAGCTTTAAAGGATCTACGGAGTACGAATGGCAGAAAGGGTGGGAATTTAGGTTTTATGACCTTGATGTCTTTACAGATAGTTCCAAAATGGAGGAGGGCACTGGATGTGGTATCTTCTACAGCGAGCTTGGCATGGATGTCTCTCTACGCCTACGCAACGAATGTAGTATCTTTCAAGCATAATTATTTACGATTGCCAAAGCGGCTGAACTTTCTCGCTGATGCAAGTATTTAGAAGCGATATTTGTTTTTCATCGACAGCTTTAAAGGATCTACGGAGTACGAATATAATGTCAGCCGCTGTCGCAGCGAACTTAAGGTTCTCGAAGAACAGCATAATATAACTCTGTGCTGGGTACCGGGACACAAAGACATATTCGGTAATGAGGCTGCTGATAATCTCGCATAATCAGGCGCAATTTCCTCGAGCAAGATAGAGACCGATATCTGCCCACCCCTTTCGTTAATTTACTCTGATATTAAATCGAAATACAAAAACCTTTGACAACAGAGATGGCAATCAACAGCAGGATGTGATCAAACAAAAGCTTTCTGGGATGAATTGTCTTCACGGAATACTGATATACTGCTAGGATTAGATAAAGCGAATATACGAAAGATTGTGGGCCTTATTACAGGACACAATAGCCTTCGTAAGTATATGCATAGGGTTTTTTATCCCATAGAAGAAACAAGATACTGGCCTCTTTTTTCTTTCAGGAGCTGGAAGAGCTTAAAGGGTTGGACCCACTCAGACTTGTACAATCCATCAAGGCATCCGACCGAAACTCTAAAACTAACTGATTTGGAAGAAGAAAAATGTAGGAGGAATCACAATGGATCAATTATGGTATGGTAGTTGGCGCTTGGTCTCACTCACCAGGCGTCATCCTCAGTCAACCTAACCTAACCTCTACCAGAGGTAACAATCTTGCCGCCATGTAGAGGCTTAAACTCGAATTCTTCTTATTGAATCAACGCCAATCTACGAACTTGGTTCCAACCCGTAGAGGGCGTAGTTTATTCGATATTAAGAACTCGTGTGACCAAAGGTTACCTACAGGCAAAAGGTATATGCGAGGTAATTCCCTTTCATAGTAGTTTAGGATGTAGTTTATTCGATATTAAGAACTCGTGTGACCAAAGGTTTCCTACAGGCAAAAGGTATATGCGAGGTAATTCCCTTTCACCATGGGCCTCCTCTAAAGCTCCATATGCTAGATATGGTAGTGATACTCTACTATAAAAGTACCCCCAATATCGAAGTGTTATGCGAGCCTGTGCCTATCGAAGTTTATTACAATTTCGTAGTCGGGGGTAAATGACTATGTTTGAACGGAGCCTCGATGATACCTGGGCGCCTTATCGAGTCTGTTTATGCTTTTTCGCAAAGTCCTTACCATAGTAATGGGGGCTATGCTATGGCCGACCTCTCTTCCCATACACTCGTGGGACCAAATTATGAACTCAAATAAAACAACAAAAACAAACACAACAATTACAACTACAACAATTACCAGTAGCATTGGGGTTTCATCCCAAACAATGCCTACTGACTGTCATTCTGTTAGTCCGATCTCCATCTCAATCTGCTCCAGTCCTCTACCTAGCAGTTTTATTGCCCGTCCGAATGGATGAGGTGATACGAAGTGAACAATCCGAGCTCAGGGACATCGACTCGCTGAACAGAGAAATGTCCTCCCAATATGGTGAGCTCTGTCAGCAATTGTCAGAATTGGTGAGTGATGGATTTCTCATCGGACTCAGTCAGGAAAGCGTGCCTGCGGGTATGATGGATGACCTCATTATATCGGATGAGGATAGAGAAACTACGGTTATCTCTGCCCCGAATTTCGATAGAGGTAGGCCATACATAATTACGCCGGTGGCCAACAAGGCTGCAGTCGCGATCAATGCCAACGCTACTTCACCGACTCCACCTTCCGTGGTAAATGAACCCTCAAGTGTCGGTGGCTTGACTCTGACTCGGCAAGGAGCTTTAGACCCAGGATCTCCTGTGGATAAACTCCCTAAAAGCGAAAGAAGAAGAAAGTCATCTGCAAAAAGGCTCGCGATGCCTATCACAGGGCTTGTTCTTATCTTCGCAAGTTTGAAGGTAAGAGCGAGGCCGATTTAACGATGAGAGAAAAGGGTTTCATCAGAGCAAACTGGAACACGATTCTTCAACATGAGCGACGACATCCCGCCATTGTAAATAGTTCTGTTGAAATCCCAGCTGAAACCTTCTCTCACTTCCATGGTTGAGACTACAACTCCTACGCCCTCTGCACTAGCGGTGACAGCAGCTCCCACTAATGTACATCCAAAGGTACATATCAGTGTCGGTTCACAAAAGACCACACATACTAACAAACAAGATACTGGCAGTAACTTTCTGCCTCTTTTCGAAGTTCATTGCAAGCTGCGGTCTCAATAAGATCTTCTGCTTTACAGAATACTGTGAAACGGACGAGGTCGCACAAGGAGTCGCACCGTGTGACCGCCAGCATGTGACCGCCGGAAATGAAGCAGGAAAGTTAACACCTAACCGTCAAGTCCAACAGAGCGTAATACCTTCTGGTGGTAAAGAACCCTCTAGGTCTAGTCCAGCAAAGAAGGCGTTTAAGCCCTATTCAAGACCTCAAGGTAGGAAACCATATATCCCTTCCCAGAAACCCTTAGACCAGCAGGTGGTGGTAGTAGACATGGCCGACCCCGACGGGAGGATACGCCCTTCTAATTGGAAGCTACTAGAACCGAAGCTGCTCAATCTTATACTTTCAGATAGGTGGAGCAGTAGCGATGTAATATTCGATGGAACGCAATGGAAAAATGGTATAAAACTTACCAAATGTACCAACAGAGAGTCCTTCCACTTTATTCGATGGGCCGTAAATAACGTGAAAGCTCCTGGCATGGCGCACAGTTTTGCCTCCTACTGCTTTACCTCTTCGAACGACGGCGACGGCTAAGTCACCAATGTTGTTTTTCGTGTAAATTTCAAGGAAAAAATATAAGGAAAGGAAATGCATAAATGGAAGCAAATGGATTACGTAAATCAAATCTTGACAACGTGTTCGTCATTTGCAATAAAAATTTAATTAAAAATATCAAATATATAATTAAAAATATAAAATATATAATTAAAACTATAAAAAATAGTTTACAGAATGTAAAGTTCTGCACCTCCACTAGGAGACCCTTTTGGATCCATTGCGACTCCCTTCTTTTCGGTCCATTGTTGTTGTGTGGTCCATGGATGGGGGAAATGAAAAAAGGATGATAGAAGTCAAATAGGAAATGTGAAGTAAGAGAGGTTAAAACGAAGAGAATAGGAAAGAGGTCGTACCACAGGAAAGGACATCGAATGCTCACACACACAGACTGACAACGATTCTGAATATCGTTTCTCAATAGTCACGTTCCCTCTGTGTGTGTGTGCAGCACGCACGCTTTCCTGAGTATCCATACGAGTCCGGATTCATTTATGCTAACGTAAAAGGAAACGTAAAAGGATGGATACCCACGTACGCATGCTTGTATCCAGGTTACTTTGACCGGAGAGATAGTGTGGTTGTGGGGTTAAAGTGAAAGGAAAAGAGTAGAATGGTACATCAAAGTATATCACTTGGGTCACTTGCGATCCTGACTAATTGGGTTCTTGGTAGTCACGCTGTCTCCGTTTGCACATACGCCGATGACAATTTTTTTCTTTTCGTTGGACTAGCTGTTTTATTGCTAGCCACAACATGTTAATAAGTTGAAGAACATTCCAAGGTCCATTCGCCAAGGTCTTGGAAATGTGCTTATCTTATTTTTGAGAATATCTATGTTCTTTGATATCCACAATATTTTCATTTAGCCAGCCAATTTTCTTCACAAAGCTTATGGTGTTGTCGTTGGTTGCTTTCAAAACATTCTCTAGCTCGTCCAGAAAATGGTAGCCAAGCCACTTTTTCCGCTGGCTTTGTAAACACGGACATTTGCAGAGGACGTACTCTATAGTCTCGAGTTCGTCTTTATCGCCGCACATACTATATACAAGGTTTAGGTTAGGGTGGCAGCCGTATTTTTTTTATTCAAGCTCACATAGACCAGTTTAGGTCCCTAGTGTTACCACGGGCTGAAATGCCGAAATCGAAACCAACCGGTTACCAGTTATAGCTCCTACGATGAGTCTCAGACTCCGCCTATCTAGTCCTAGCAGTAGTTCGGAGTTGAGGTCCTACAGTCGTCTCTACTGCTCTAGGCCTGGTTGACCTTGCCTGAGATTCAGTCCCTCTGACTACTGTAGAAGTGACCGATCCTTCCGCTACTTCGTTACACATCGCGAATCCCTCTCTCGCCAATTCATCTGCAATTTCGTTCCCCGCTATATTACAGTGTCCCGGTATCCAACACAATTAGACTTTGCAGTGCTTCATAGGGATCCCTAGAGCTTGCCTGCAATCCAAGACAAGCCTTGAGTTTACTCGATGACTTCCACCTGCCTGACTATCGACATATGTCATGTAATTTGTATTACCAAAGTCCAGTCTTGGCACCATATATTCTGAGATTCCACTGGAGTCTCTGTATCGGCCAAACAGACTTTTTTTCAGGATTCGCCACCAGTCTAACCAGGACTTATCTAATACACGGATTGTTGATGGTCTTATTACCCATCACAGCGTAAAATGGACAACACACACTTTTAGACCTTTTAAATCTCCAGGATTCGAAGAAATTTATCCCATAATGCTTCTAGAATCATTTGAGGTGATATCTGATTATCTCGTTAATTTATTTGGGGCTTGTCTGAGATTAACGTTCGTCCCTCCATCATGGAGGAAGGTAAAGGTGGGTTTTATACCAAAAGTAGGCAGGTTAAACCACAGCTCCGCCAAAGATTTTAGGCCTATTTGTCTCTACTCTTTCTTTGTCAAGACGTTAGAGAGAATTTTAGCTGAGCATATCAGAAGCAAGCTTGACATAGGCTTCCTCTCTAGGTGCCAACATGCTTACTTGAATGGTAGGTCGGTAGACTCAGCTCTACATAGTATGGTAAATTATATTGAAATGATGATCAAATTGTCTAATTCAGCAAAATTTTTGGGTGTTATCCTGGATCGAAGGCTGAACTGGATAGAAAATAAAGAAGCTCGTATCAAGAAAGCTTTTTTTTTTCTTTTTTTTTTTTTTTTTTTATTTGTATTATATTTCATATTACATTTGATTAAGTCCCACGAAGCCCCAATAGGGCTTGTCTGCAGGAAAAATTTATATTAATGCGTTTTTGGAATACAAATTATTAACTTATTTACATTTCAAAATTTTCGCTTCATTGCGATTCAATTAAAATTTTCTTTATAATATATTTTCTTTTACAATTATTATATATTAATGCGTTTTTGGAATACAAATTATTAACTTATTTACATTTCAAAATTTTCGCTTCATTGCGATTCAATTAAAATTTTCTTTATAATATATTTTCTTTTACAATTATTACTTATATTTAGTGCATGTGCAGGTAGTGAATTTAGGAACATTGGTAGCTGTACAGATACGGTATTCTTTCCATAGGTATTTTTGTATGTTGGAACTTTATATCTCCCTTCTGATCTTCTTCTAGTGTTATGCTGGTGATCGATGATTTCCAAGAAACTCTTATCTTCAGAAAATTCAGTCGGCTTTGCGGCTTTGTACTCATGCCAGAAGTTCGTCGGGCCCAGATGGGGACTAAAACCTAAATTAATTCACCGGCTCTACTCTGCGATAGTAAGGCCTGTCCTGACCTATGGCTGTCGTACATGGTGGCCCTTAACAGAGTATGTTACACACGTTAAAGCACTAAGTAAGGTAAATAAAGTTGCACTCAGATAACTGACGGGTGCGATGAAATCCACCGCCACAAGATCCCTTGAGATTATAATGGGTTTTCAACCTATTGATTTATTTGTGGAGGAATCTCGGCCAGCCCAGCAAAACCTTTTGTTAGGCACCAACTCAAAACATACTCCTATTGGGGACCTTACCTCAGTCTTCACCGATACAGATTACGTTATTAGTCAACGTAGTTGACAAAGGTTTTCACATTAAAATTCCCACCCTGTCAGAATGGCAGAAAGGGTGGGAATTTAGGTTTTATGACCTTGATGTCTTTACAGATAGTTCCAAAATGGAGGAGGGCACTGGATGTGGTATCTTCTACAGCGAGCTTGGCATGGAGGTCTCTCTACGCCTACGCAACGAATGTAGTATCTTTCAAGCATAATTATTTACGATTGCCAAAGCGGCTGAACTTTCTCGCTGATGCAAGTATTTAGAAGCGATATTTGTTTTTCATCGACAGCTTTAAAGGATCTACGGAGTACGAATGGCAGAAAGGGTGGGAATTTAGGTTTTATGACCTTGATGTCTTTACAGATAGTTCCAAAATGGAGGAGGGCACTGGATGTGGTATCTTCTACAGCGAGCTTGGCATGGATGTCTCTCTACGCCTACGCAACGAATGTAGTATCTTTCAAGCATAATTATTTACGATTGCCAAAGCGGCTGAACTTTCTCGCTGATGCAAGTATTTAGAAGCGATATTTGTTTTTCATCGACAGCTTTAAAGGATCTACGGAGTACGAATATAATGTCAGCCGCTGTCGCAGCGAACTTAAGGTTCTCGAAGAACAGCATAATATAACTCTGTGCTGGGTACCGGGACACAAAGACATATTCGGTAATGAGGCTGCTGATAATCTCGCATAATCAGGCGCAATTTCCTCGAGCAAGATAGAGACCGATATCTGCCCACCCCTTTCGTTAATTTACTCTGATATTAAATCGAAATACAAAAACCTTTGACAACAGAGATGGCAATCAACAGCAGGATGTGATCAAACAAAAGCTTTCTGGGATGAATTGTCTTCACGGAATACTGATATACTGCTAGGATTAGATAAAGCGAATATACGAAAGATTGTGGGCCTTATTACAGGACACAATAGCCTTCGTAAGTATATGCATAGGGTTTTTTATCCCATAGAAGAAACAAGATACTGGCCTCTTTTTTCTTTCAGGAGCTGGAAGAGCTTAAAGGGTTGGACCCACTCAGACTTGTACAATCCATCAAGGCATCCGACCGAAACTCTAAAACTAACTGATTTGGAAGAAGAAAAATGTAGGAGGAATCACAATGGATCAATTATGGTATGGTAGTTGGCGCTTGGTCTCACTCACCAGGCGTCATCCTCAGTCAACCTAACCTAACCTCTACCAGAGGTAACAATCTTGCCGCCATGTAGAGGCTTAAACTCGAATTCTTCTTATTGAATCAACGCCAATCTACGAACTTGGTTCCAACCCGTAGAGGGCGTAGTTTATTCGATATTAAGAACTCGTGTGACCAAAGGTTACCTACAGGCAAAAGGTATATGCGAGGTAATTCCCTTTCATAGTAGTTTAGGATGTAGTTTATTCGATATTAAGAACTCGTGTGACCAAAGGTTTCCTACAGGCAAAAGGTATATGCGAGGTAATTCCCTTTCACCATGGGCCTCCTCTAAAGCTCCATATGCTAGATATGGTAGTGATACTCTACTATAAAAGTACCCCCAATATCGAAGTGTTATGCGAGCCTGTGCCTATCGAAGTTTATTACAATTTCGTAGTCGGGGGTAAATGACTATGTTTGAACGGAGCCTCGATGATACCTGGGCGCCTTATCGAGTCTGTTTATGCTTTTTCGCAAAGTCCTTACCATAGTAATGGGGGCTATGCTATGGCCGACCTCTCTTCCCATACACTCGTGGGACCAAATTATGAACTCAAATAAAACAACAAAAACAAACACAACAATTACAACTACAACAATTACCAGTAGCATTGGGGTTTCATCCCAAACAATGCCTACTGACTGTCATTCTGTTAGTCCGATCTCCATCTCAATCTGCTCCAGTCCTCTACCTAGCAGTTTTATTGCCCGTCCGAATGGATGAGGTGATACGAAGTGAACAATCCGAGCTCAGGGACATCGACTCGCTGAACAGAGAAATGTCCTCCCAATATGGTGAGCTCTGTCAGCAATTGTCAGAATTGGTGAGTGATGGATTTCTCATCGGACTCAGTCAGGAAAGCGTGCCTGCGGGTATGATGGATGACCTCATTATATCGGATGAGGATAGAGAAACTACGGTTATCTCTGCCCCGAATTTCGATAGAGGTAGGCCATACATAATTACGCCGGTGGCCAACAAGGCTGCAGTCGCGATCAATGCCAACGCTACTTCACCGACTCCACCTTCCGTGGTAAATGAACCCTCAAGTGTCGGTGGCTTGACTCTGACTCGGCAAGGAGCTTTAGACCCAGGATCTCCTGTGGATAAACTCCCTAAAAGCGAAAGAAGAAGAAAGTCATCTGCAAAAAGGCTCGCGATGCCTATCACAGGGCTTGTTCTTATCTTCGCAAGTTTGAAGGTAAGAGCGAGGCCGATTTAACGATGAGAGAAAAGGGTTTCATCAGAGCAAACTGGAACACGATTCTTCAACATGAGCGACGACATCCCGCCATTGTAAATAGTTCTGTTGAAATCCCAGCTGAAACCTTCTCTCACTTCCATGGTTGAGACTACAACTCCTACGCCCTCTGCACTAGCGGTGACAGCAGCTCCCACTAATGTACATCCAAAGGTACATATCAGTGTCGGTTCACAAAAGACCACACATACTAACAAACAAGATACTGGCAGTAACTTTCTGCCTCTTTTCGAAGTTCATTGCAAGCTGCGGTCTCAATAAGATCTTCTGCTTTACAGAATACTGTGAAACGGACGAGGTCGCACAAGGAGTCGCACCGTGTGACCGCCAGCATGTGACCGCCGGAAATGAAGCAGGAAAGTTAACACCTAACCGTCAAGTCCAACAGAGCGTAATACCTTCTGGTGGTAAAGAACCCTCTAGGTCTAGTCCAGCAAAGAAGGCGTTTAAGCCCTATTCAAGACCTCAAGGTAGGAAACCATATATCCCTTCCCAGAAACCCTTAGACCAGCAGGTGGTGGTAGTAGACATGGCCGACCCCGACGGGAGGATACGCCCTTCTAATTGGAAGCTACTAGAACCGAAGCTGCTCAATCTTATACTTTCAGATAGGTGGAGCAGTAGCGATGTAATATTCGATGGAACGCAATGGAAAAATGGTATAAAACTTACCAAATGTACCAACAGAGAGTCCTTCCACTTTATTCGATGGGCCGTAAATAACGTGAAAGCTCCTGGCATGGCGCACAGTTTTGCCTCCTACTGCTTTACCTCTTCGAACGACGGCGACGGCTTGGATACCAACTGAATTAATTCAGACTGATCCACTGAAACTGCTCGCGAAGCAGAACGCCTGTCTCAGTACAGCTCTTTGAACGATATGAGTTGCGAAGAAAGAACAGTACGAAACAGGCAAAATATTTGTGAAATGTATTTATAAAACATAAATTTACTATTCTATGTTCAATTGTTTATATTCTTTTTTCAAATATTAAATTATTTTCCATTTTTGTTCTTCTTCTTTTAATTCACAATAATTGACAACAATCTCTCCAAAAATGAGATGCATTACTGCGAAATATAGGATGCCCAATCTGGCAACACCAAGCTTGATTAAGACAGGAACACTGGCACCAAACTTCTATGGGAACTAATAATTCTTAAAAGTGCTTAGCTCCCCATACAAATTAAGCACCTATGGTGTAACGAAAACACGACTTATATACGCTTAAAAAGGCTGGTTATAGGATGCGACGCTCCCCACTCTCTATGGGGAAGCTCAAAAATTAACACTCGAGGTGAGTCACTTTATGATTTTATTTTAAGTTCTGGCCTAAAGATTTGTAACGTTGGTAGTGATCCCACTTTTCAGGTCAAAAATAGATCGGAGGTAATAGACATAACCTTGAGAAATCTTGATGATAATGTTCTTTCAGGATGGAGAGTGTCCAAGGAGAATTCCTTCTCGGACCACAAGTACATTCTTTTTACTCTGGATATGGTAACTTGTAATGAACCCCCCTTCAGAAACCAAAGGAAGACTAACTGGGTTCAGTATAATGAACTTGTTGGTAGGCAGCTACTGTCGTTGAAGCATAACATCACTGACAACACCGAGTTGGAAGCGGCAGATGATGATTTTACTGCAGCCTTACTAGTTAACTTTGAGAAATCATGTCCCCTTACGTACCCGGGTAAAATTTCTCTGCCTGCATGGTGGGCCAAAGACCTTCGTAATTTGAGGCAGAATGCAAAGATACTGTATAATAAAGCCAACAAAACCAAATTGAGTGCAGATTAAGAATGCTATAAGGAATCTTCCAAACAGTACGAGTACAAGAGTGAGGTAAAAAGTCTAAGCGAGCCTCTTGGATCAACTTCTGTGAAAGTATAGAAGGTGTGAATGAGTCCTCCAGATTCCGACGACTGCTATCAAAAGATCCAACGGCGCTGGGTAGCATTAAGAAGGAAGATGGGACTTGGACTGAGTCCAGCTCAGAAACTCTGGACCTTTTAGCCACGACACACTTTTCTGGGTGTTCGAACGTAGTCCAGGAGGAATTTCCCAATGTCAGTACTAGATGAAGTGCGCGTCCGCTGTGGTAAATGTCCTAGTAACCGACAAGAAAATTCTGTAGGCTATAAACTCCTTCGAAGCCTTTAAGTCTGCCGGACCAGATGGCATATCACCAGCCATGCTACAAAATGCAGGGCCAATAGCTGTTAACATGCTGTTGCTGATTTTTAGGCAATGCCTACTTAGGAATTATATACCCTCAAAATGGCGTGAGGTCAAGGTGGTTTTCATTCCCAAAGCGGGAAAACCCAGTCACTCCACGCCCAACTACTACAGACCATTTAGTCTCTCGTCGTTTGTTTTAAAAACGCTGGAAAGACTGATTGAAACCTATATTAGGGGTAGTTTACAACCATCATTAATCAGTAACTGTCAACATGCATACATCAAAGGCCGCTCGGTTTATAGTGCTCTTCATGACGTCGTTGGCTACATTGAAAATAACCTGGAAAAACCCGATTTTACTTTGGCAGCCTTCTTAGATATTGAAGGGCCCTTTAACAATGTGAATTTGGAATCCATACACGAATCTTTGTTGGATGTGAGCACACCCCCTCTGCTGGTTGACTGGATTGACACAATGCTGCAAGGCAGGATCATCAACTCAACTCTAGCAGAGGGTTCCATGGTGGTGGTGGTTATCATGGTTGGAGGCAAGCTCCTCTCAACCAATACTGATCTTATTCAAAGTGCTCTTAGGAAGCTGTCTAGATGGGCAACGGCGAACGGGCTAGGAATTAATCCAACTAACACAGAGCTAGTTCTATTCACTTGGAAAAATAAGATAGAATTGGTCCATAAACCCATTCTCGACGAGGTGGAGTTGAAACTGTCCCCAGAGGCTAAGTACCTTGGCCGCGATTGTGCGTCTCATCCTCATCTATGGTTCAGCAGTGTGGTGGAAAGCAACTGGATATAGACACCAGCTAAAATCTTTAGAGAAAATTCAAAGAATCGCTTCTCTATTCATAACCGGCGCGAGAAGGACTACACTGCAAGCTGCAATGAACACTTTACTAAACCTTCAAACTATAGGTCAATATATTAAGTGTAGCTAGCGCCACCAAGTATGCAATTAGACTCCGCGAATCACTTATGTGGCGCAACTCAGACTGCGGACCTTAATGAGGCATCTAACAGGCCCAGGCTGAGGGTTCTAACAGGACAAACTGATTATTTGCCACCTGTTCTGAATTTCTCCACATGGTTGGACACGACGACCCCTTCTAGATCAGATTGGCTGGATGTTGTTCTCCCCTTTCGTGGTCACGCGATTTACACAGATGGATCAAAGATGGATGTGGGAACGGGGGCTGGCAGCTTTAGTGAATCACTTAGCATTAGCAGATCTTATAAGTTGACAGATACCTGCGGTTTCTTTCAGGCGGATGTTTTTGCCATCCTGGTTACCTTGCGTTTAATTAACGAGTGTTTTTCCAGGCAGGGTGAAAACATAACTATCTATATTGATAGTCAAGCTGCTCTGAAGGCACTGAACTCCAACGTCATTAAATCCATGTTAGTGAACGATTGCATATTAGAAAGGCAAAAATTAACAGTTATCGTCAAGCTCTGCTGGGTTCCAGAACACTGTGACATCGACGGAAACGAGAAGGCTGATGAGCTCGCACGGAATGGGTCGGCGATGGAAACCACTAGTGTAGTGTCATCACTGTATTACCAAGGTGTAAATTCTTCGGCATGATAGAGCGCTTCTACAGGGATCAAGTTAACCAGAATTGGTCAGCCAGATCGGACTGTAAAATCGCTAGGTCTCTCTGGCCTCTTATGTCACAATCCAGAACAAGGGACTTGCTGAACTTCACAAGGAGGGATTTACGCCTGTTAGTGGGCATCTTCACAAGCCACTGTAACGTTAGAGCACTTACATCAATGTGGCAACGGGACACCGAGGACTACTGTCGTCTCTGTACAGACGAAGAGGAACTTGAAACGATCGAGTACCTTCTTTGCCAATGTCCTATTCTTTCTAAAAGAAGACACAGCTACCTAGGTGACTTTACGATCGAAGATCTCGAAGTTCTGCCATCGCATAAAATCGACAGTATCCTCAATTATATTAGTTGCCTGAAATGGCTGGGGATGACAACCGCTCATCCATCTGCCTAAACGGCATTGTCTATCGCAAGAACCTTTTTGCCCTCTCTTCTTTTAATTCAACATTTCTTTTTTCCGTTTTTCTCACTCCTTATTAGGCCCCCCACCCCCTCTCATTTTTCAATCTATTGTTTTTTCTATGGTTTCTCCAAATCTTTAATTCTTTATAGGACTGGGACAATGGACCTTTCGGTCTCCGAGTGGAGTAGTGCAAGCCAAATTGGTAGTGCACTACGCGTCCTTTAACCTAACCTAACCTTCAGGATCCGCGTATGACCATACTGCCATAGCCTGAGCAAAGCCGACTCAGAAAGTCGATGCAGGCTTTTGCCGCTACTCACATCACAAATCCGCTTGCGGCGTGCTGCGTGTGGCACCAGTGATGCCCATCGTAGTACACCTTTGGGCCTTAGCTAGTATCTTGCAATGGCTATCTGTGCACATAGGTGAGAACTGGTCTGACCACTGATCTGTATATCCAATCTGCTATATGTCGTCTCAGTCCCTAGTTCTTGCATATTGAGTTCTTCCACATGTAGTAGGCGTTGAGGCCTTTCTTTAGCCCCTCATAGGTGTTTTTCTTCCAGTAAAATTTGGAGTCAATGAGTATATTGACATTTTTTTACATATTTTAATGCACTTCTTTCTGCGCCATCAGTTACTACTACACATTTTGAATTATTAGTTGGAAGATTTACACGATTTTCTATACTAACAAATAATATGATGGAGCAACAAATGATATTTTGTCCTTATCAATTCGAAAAAGAATATGATTTTTTTGAACCAATAAAATTAAATTAAAAATCAAATTTTTTTGTTATTTATTCTTAAAAAAATAATATATTATGGTGGGCCGCTTAAAAAAACGCTTACCGGACAAAAAAAGCGCTTACCGGACATAAAAGCTCTTACAGGACAAAAAAAGCGCTTACCGGACAAAAATATCCAAAAATTAATCCCAAACCCATTGAGTTTTTAATTAAGCATTTTTTACAATTAAACAAATTTTATTTACAGAGTTTGTTAATCTTGAAAAATGTGCTTAAAATAGGATTAAAAATAGGAAAAGTATGTGGAATACCAGCTCCGTTTTACTCGGAATCACACCTAAACCTTTGCCTCTGGCCCAGGAAGAAAGTTCCCTTAAAGATGCTTGCATTATGTCGCTGATGACTTGTAGAAATTTTTTTTCACCAGTATCACTACATCTTCCTGCCCTCTTATTAATATTTCTTCAGGATGTCATTGGCCGCTAGCAACCATAGTAAGGGTGATAATACACCTCCCTGTGGTGTCGCTTTGCTCACTGATCTTCTTTTTAGGTTTAGGTTAGGGTGGCAGCCGTATTTTTTTTACAAGCTCACATAGACCAGTTTAGGTCCCTAGTGTTACCACGGGCTGAAATGCCCCTCATCGAAACCAACCTGTTTGATATATAAATTTATCGATAGTACGAATATCAGTACTGGAAAGATCTGTTAGGCTGCCTAAAAAGGCCGACCCCAGTATGTCCAGTCATCGTTTACTCAATGCGGGACAGTCGCAAAGCAAGTGCTCAATGCTCTCCACTTCTTCCTCATCTCCACAGCTTCGGCAAAAGTCATTGGAGTCAATACCCAATCTTTTGGCGTGTTCGCCGACCAAGCAGTGTTCCGCCAGAACCTGTACTAACGTAGACAGTCGTTTCCTCTTTAGTGCGAGGAGATATTTTGACCTTCTCAGGTCATACCTTGGCCAGATTTGTCTAGCTACCCTGCAGGTGCCGATTTCTGTCCATATTTCGTTGGACTGCCTGATTGCCTAAGCCAGAGCTTGCACGTGGATAGGGGCGCACCAATATATGCAAATTCTTCGAGAATTTGTAATGTCGTCCCTTTCCTAGCAAGTTCATCGGCTTTGCAGTTTCCCGGGATATCCCTATGCCCAGGCACCCATATGAGGTGTATATTAAACTGCTCAGCCATCTCGTTAAGAGATCTGCGGCAGTCGAGGGTTGTTTGTGAATTTAGGGATGTTGCCTCCAGAGAATTGATGGCAGCCTGGCTGTCCGAGTAAATGACAACGCCAGTGTTGGTTACTATGTTGCGACTCAGCCACTTGGCGACTTCCCATTTTGCCAATATTTCAGCTTGATAGACACTGCAGGTATCTGTAGTCTGTGAGCTATATCCAGACTAAGTTCTTCACAGTGTACTCCGAAGCCAATCTTTTCATCAAGCTTCGAACCATCTGTGTAAAAGTGGACATGGTTTCTATTACCTGGTATTCTGCCGACCCATTCATCTCTGGCGGGAATCATAGTGATGTAATTTCTCTCGAAGGTGTATACAGTTGGTATATAGTCCACTCGGTCGGTTACCATAGCACTACACTTTGATGTCCTCATGTGACCATAGTTCTTGTAACTCCACATTGATAGGCAGTTTAATCTTATTGCCGCATTGGTTGCAACTTCTCTCGTTACAATATTAATCGGCAGTATATGGAGTAGGGCTTGTAGAGACTTGGTCGCTGTAGTCCTTAAGGCTCCGCTTATGCTCAGGCAGGCAGATCTCTGAACCTTTGTTTGTAGGTTGGTGATGGTTAGTTTGTCAGTTGCCGTCCACCATACCACAATACCGTATAACAGTATTGGATGCACTACTGCTTTATATATCCAGTGGACGATTTTAGAAGAGAGTCCCCACCGCAACCCTACAGCCTTTTTGCAGGAATATAAGGCGACGTTGGCCTTCCTTACACGTTCCAATACGTTAAGTCTAAATAACATTTTCCTATCTAGAATTATTCCTAAAAATTTTGCACTTTCAGAAAAGACTAGATCTGTTCCATTTATCCGAGGTGAATGTTGTTAAAAGCCCCTTCTATATCAAGAAATGCCACCATGGTGAATTCCTTGAAATGCAGGGACGATTCGATAGTGCTCACAAGTTCGTGCAGGGTTGATTCTGTAGACTTGCCCTTATTGTATGCATGTTGGTTCCCCGACAGGAGTTTTGTATCCAGGTTTTCCCTAATGAAATGCTCTAAAAGTCTTTCCAGACCTTTCAATAGGAAGGAGGATAGGCTAATTGGTCTGAAGTCTTTTGGTCTAGTGTGTGATATCTTTCCCGCTTTAGGTATGAATACCACTTTGGTATCCCTCCATCGATTCGGGACGTATGAAAGCCTGATACAGACTACATAAATTTTCTCCAGCCAGGGGATAATGTACTTTAACATTTTCTGCATTTCTGTTGGAGTGATGCCATCTGGTCCAGGTGACTTGAAGGGCTCAAAGCTATTAATAGCCCAGCTTATTCTGGATCTCTCAGTCAAGAAGCTAGCGACGCTAGCAGTTCACTCGCACTCTTGCTGGTCCTGCTGATCCTCGGGTTCTGTTACAGAGTTCCCCGGGAAATGTGTGTCGAGTAGTACATTGAGCGACTGATCGCAGTTTTTGGTCCAGTTATTTGCCTCATCCTGTAAATATCACACTGTATAGGGTGAAGCAGATAATATCTTCCTCAGCCTAGCGGCGTCGGAGACCTTTTCCACTTCACCACAGAAGGTATACCAAGAGCGCCTTTCTAAGCTCCTTCTTATAGATCTTGAGTTGCTCTTTATAGGCATCCCAATCATTAGCGACACCAGTAGATTTAGCCTTATTGAATAGCTTGTTGCAGGTCTTTTTCATAGCCGTAAGCTCAGAAGTCCACCATTGGGGTTTAGTTTTACCCTTGTACCTTGTTTTTGGACAGGCTTCTTCAAGAGATCTATTGAATGATATGGTGATATGATCGACCAGATTATCCAGACCGGCTTTGTCATTCGGTTCGTACAGAAGTTTGGAGTTGAAGACTTTCTTGAAATTCTTTTCACACAGGTGCCACTTTACCTTTCTCACATTTCTGGGGACGGCAGGTTTAGGCGCCTTTTCATCGAGTTTGAACTCAATGTAATGGTGACCTGAGAATTAGTAGTCGTCCAGTACATTCCACCAGATGTTTGGCCATTACCACTTAAATTAGCCAGGAGAAAGATACTTAGATCTTTCCTGGCCAAAATGCAGGTTCTTGGAGTGCCTAAACAGTTGGCCACAAGCAGTTTAAAGTTGGGTGTCCTGATACCGCACACCCTTCCTCCCACTGCGTAGGGCTCCTGTATCAGGACGATGTCTAGGATAAGATTGACCTGCCGCTTTTTACCATCCGCCTCACCCACCTTGCTGATTCTCCAATTATCGGCCGGCAGACCAGGATTGGAATCTTTTATTATTTCTAAGATGTCAGCCGGGTTGGAGGGCTCTTCTGTAACCCAAGTGATGGCTCTAGGGTGACTAGGGATGTTATTTTTTTCGACAACATCCAACTGGGCACCCGGCCACACCTCACCCGCTCGACTCAGAGCAGCCTTATACAGGTCTACTGATCTGGCATCACCGAAATATAAGAGCTTTACTCTCCCCTGATGCCATCCTGCATCGTTGCAGATTGGTGGTTTGCCCGGCATTTCTCTACGGAAATCGAGGTAATGAGCCATAATGGCTGATTGTACATGACTCCTTTTGTCCTTGAGGATGGATCTATCCTCACTACTTCTGTCTATAACAGCCATCACTAGACTCTCCTTCGCCACTTCATTGAAGGGCTTGGTGAGTGTCCTGTTGATGGTCAAGATAATTTATTTTTATTTTGTCTGTATTAGACCGTAATAGGTACTACGATGTAGGCCTTACGGACTTTGCTATTGCGTAATAGGTACTGGTAACTATCCGCTATGTGATAAACACTTCCGTTCACTGCGAATGATCAGCAACGAATCCACTGATCTTCTTACTAAACTGCTTCCTAGATTTGAGTTGCTTACACTGCTGTTCGGATCAATCGAATACCCCATAAAAGACGGCCTATAATTCTTCGAAGTTGTGTGGGATGGCTTCCCAGACTTGGGAATGGACACAACTTTAACTTCTCTCCACTTTTTCGGTATATACCTGAGTGCTAAGCACTTCCTGAAAGTCTTGACTAAGATCAGCATAGCGTTGTGTGAAAAGTAGGGATAAAATCATTGGGTCCCGGCGATTTATATGGACCAAATGTGCGTATCGCACACGCTGTCTTTTCTACATTTACAATGCTCTCAATTGCACTGCGGCACTGGTGAGTGTCGGTGCTACTAGTGTCATAATTGCCTATGCTACCATTCAATTCCCGGGAAATGGCCTCTTTTATATGGACCCATAGAAAGATATCCATGAGCCCCTTTTAGCTCTCTTTATATCTCCCTTGTACTTATTTATATCTCCCTTGTATATATTTATATCTTTCCCAGTCCTCTGGATCTCTTGAAATGTTTACTCTATTAAACTTTCTTCTCACTGTTGACCTCTGATTCCACAGTTCCTTGGACCACTATAACGGGTCCTGCCTCTTGTCCGGATAAGTCATCGGAAAAGCTAATTCAAAACTTTCTATAACAATATATAATACCTCATCCACAGTTTCATCCACATCACTGATCGTATAACAACCCCTTGATATGGAGGAAATTTTGGATTCCATATTAAAATTGAATAAATCCCATTTAGTCCTGCTAAGATTCCTGTAGGGATTTGCTTTGCCCTTCTCAAAACTCAGTTCGAAAGTTCCTGACACCTTATATTTCCTTATACAACACTTTCTACTGTTCGTCAATGTTACATCTATAAATTCTTCCCTATCTGTTGTCCTGAGCGTAGGTGTGTTTCCAAAACTACAGATTCTAAGATGGTTAGTAGCTACCTATGTAAAAGCTGACTCACCTCTATCATTTATTTCGCTGCTCCCCAATTGTGAAAAATTCGCGTTTGCATCACAGCCGAGCACCAAGTCGATGTGCCTTGTTCGTCTTCTTTCGTCCTCGACTAGCGTCCGCACCACCTCACACGGGGGCTCCCGTACCTCGTATGGCATGTAGACGGACGCCAATATAAGATTTGTCCTACCTCTGGCCTCCCCGTTTATGACCGTTAAGTCGCCTCTGCTGAAGATTGAGAAAGAGTGAAATTAATCTCGTTCCTAACTAAAATGTAGGTTCTAACCTTGGTGTTCGTAGAAGGCGTGAACAAGGTGTACCCCTTATCTACTAGCAAACGAACCTTACCCTCAGTGCTGATCCAAGGCTCCTGAACTAGTGCTACATCTGTTTGAGAGGAGTTAAGGTACGTTGTTTACTCATACGAGGCTGCTTCACTGTGGTGCAGATTTATCTGTACCACTCGTAGCCTCGCCGATTGCATCAGACTTATGGAACCTAAATTTGATGTAACCTAAACCGAAGTTAAGAACGCCCACATCTCACCAATCTCTCTAGTGACTTCAAGTAGGCAGCGTACATGAGATCTTTACCTGAGTTCTCCTTACAGTTCACAGAACCCATTGGTTTCCATTGGACTGTATTGAGATCCTCGTTTTGTACGACCAACGATGACAGTGTGATCTCCACAGATGGGACAGGTGGTGGAATCCATACTCTCACCGCTGGTCGTATTGGAAGTGCCGTTGAGTCTATCAGATCCAATTTCGCTCCCGGTCAGAGTTTCCCAAATCAACTTTCAACAGCGATGGTGTTGAAATGCAGTGCTGCTAACGCCGTCATTGTGATGGTAACGCCGTCACATTCTTTTTCTGGGTCAGTTCACGACTCACCCGCTTATGGCACACTGCCAAACCGCCAGGCTCAAGGGCTAATAAATAAAATAATTAAAATAAAAAAATATATAACTTTTGTGTTTTTCTTTTTTTAACTCCCGCCACTCTGGCGGAGTTAATTTAAAATTTTTTCTAAATTTTACACTGAAAACGCATAATTTCGTTTGTAAAAATAGTGCAGCCGTATGAGCGGGTTTTGATTTCGTTTGTAAAATTATTACACTCCGCAAATGCGAAAATATCGGATTGTCCACACAGCCCACGGTATGGAGTGTTGCACCGTCAAAAAGCCGACTTGATAAACAAATCTAAATGAAAGCGTACATTCTTAATGCACTACCAAATGGCTGCGCAATAATGTAGGTATAGGATTTTACTCACCGCACGATTCTTGTTCGATTGTGCCAATGCAGAATGCGAAATTATCACAGGGTGCAGGTGACATTATTTTCCAGAATCGAAATCACCATAAGTAACTTTGAGCTTATTGCACAATTTGCAATAAACCTCGCATATTTTCTAATGTTATATTATGTATAATTTCTAATATAATGTATATAGTCATAATATATATGTATGTACATACATATGTATTGTTCATATTACAGGCAGCATTACTCATCGCTCAGACATTTACGCATAATTGCAGGAATTCCTTGATGTGCGAAAGGCCGGACAACATTCAGACAGCAGCCAAAAAATGCAGAGAACAAAAACCAGTAAGGATAGACCGAAAGTCTCTGCTGAATTTCGTACTGACCGGATATAAAACACGGTTTCTACAGCGCATATCAAATCGGGTGAAACATATACATATATGGGGGCTATATCTAAATCTGAAAGGATTTTCTCCGAATTTGGTAGTGTTCATTCACGTTATAAGAAAACTCTCTGCCGAATTTCGCACAGATCGGATGTAAAATACGGTTTCTACAGCGCTTACATGTCAAATCGGGTGAAACATATTATGGGGGCTATATCTAAATCTGAACCGATTTTGACCAATTTCAATAACCAAAAAAGAGCGCAATGCTAAATTTGTATCACAATCGTAACATAAGTACGACCTGTACTTTGATTACAAGAAAATTTTCAGCAGTGTGTTTGCTAATGCAAAACTATGTACAAACTTTTTGCTGTTACAATAGGAAATTTGCTGTATTAGCAGGAAAAACAGTTGCTGTAAATTAGCAGCAAACTTTTTTATGGAGAATAATAATAACATCTACGTTTGCATTTCATTATTATTAGATTTTAAAGGCCATAAACATTTAAGGAACAAATTTGGCGTTTTGCGATATCAACTCACGCGTGTAGGATCGCTTGTAGCCATAAAATCTGTTCTAATTCTGTTTTAATTCTTTTTGTAAAAAAATCATCATTTGATTCACGTGAGATTCGAACTCGGGTTCACCGGCTCCTAATGCGAGTCGCTACCACCTGGCCTACCATCGAAGATCGTGTCGGCTCGGCAATTAAGAAGTCGGTCCTGCAGTAGGTAATGCAGTGTGTGGTGTCCAGTTGAGTAGTTATTACATTGGTTACTGTATGAACATTACATCGTTTAGTTATACTGCTTATTACGACTGTTTGCGTTTTATGGGTGTATTGGTTTAAACAACTTTCGAACTAGCAGAATTTTTCCAAAAATAGTTGAGTGATTTGGCAGTTAGCGTATCCATTCCAAGCAGACATTGTCTATAAATATGGGCATCGTCACATAAACTGTCCATTTTTCCGCACTTTGCATACAGTTGACTTTCCACGGATTACGAAATCCTTTTCCTTCCCTAATTAATTTGTGTAAAAATGCACAGGAGGAGATTTTCCGACGGGGAAAAATAAGGAATTTGCTGGGTAATTGGATTCGTGAGGCGATTTATTTTCGCTCCTTGTTTTTGCGGGTGCGATAATCTCTACCTTTGTTACCAAGGAACAGGCCAAACCATTCCCAACCATACCAGTCGGCATTACGGCCTTACATACATCCTACTCGGGCACGGGAAACCCTCATCGATAAACCCGTATTTTATCTTTGGCTCCATTCTCTGCACTCGTTGGACAGAACACCGTATTGGTTACCCAACAGCATCATCAGCAAGTGACAGTGTTTATAAAGTGCTAAAAAAGTGAAATTTAGTAGCTCGCCTAGCGTCCATTTCTTTTAGAAGTCAGAGGAAAATTTTTCAAATCTCCTCAAACCAACAGATTGATGTCTGGTATGTAGGTGAATTTCTAATGCGAACACAACCAAACAGACTGCCCTTATTCAAATTAACATTTATCCCTCGCTCGACTAGTGGTGGGTTGGTGCAGTATATAGCACCTCCGATTCTTAATCTCGGGGTCGTGGGTTCGACGCCTACGCCGCGCAAGTTTTGTCAAGTCAGTTTTATTTAATTTCTATGATTTATTCATTACTATTAACAAAGTGCCTTTGGTTTTGATCGCATAATTCTGTTAAAAGATCTATATATCTGGTGTCGGAATTATTGGTAATAATCCCTGTTCAACTCTCAAGGCAGTAAAATTGTTTTCTTATACGAGTATACCTACATATATGTAAATCTCAAATCAATCGATTTTTTTTGTTTACTTTTTTTTGATTTGAGAACAATGTCTTTGATAATTTTATAAATATATTTATTAATTTTGCATGATTTATTTATCCATGATATCCGAACTGGATATATTTTTTTTCAGCTTATTTTTTTATAACGATATCTGCTCATAAAAAAATCTTCATTATTTTTGTTAGTTAATGCTTTGAATTTTTATTAAAAAAAACTCTATTTGGCAAAAGAAAGAAAAGAGAATGTTATTTGAAATAATCATTCCTCAACTTATAATATTCTTTGGCTAGGGTCAATTATTCCTTTTATTAAATCTTACCATTGTAATATATAGATGATAGATCTTTTTTTTTTTGCATAATAAACTGAATTTGCAATGAGTTGCTAAAATTAAATATTTGTTATACCCTCACTTTAGTGTGACGAGGGTATATATCATTTGCTACGGAAAAAAGTGTAACACATCGAAGGAGTGACCTAAGACCCCAAGTATGTTCGGCGGAAATCCGTTTTGGGTCATTTTAAGTCGAATGAGCAATGTCCGTCCGTCTGTCTGTCTGTCTGCTGGCTGGTACGTGCTAATATTTTTTTCTATCTCCGGCTAAGTTCGAAGATGGGCCATATTGGTCCACTCCTTCTGTTACCTCCCCCACAAAGGGTTAAAATGTTGTGAAATATTGATTCTTTAATAACTGCTATTATACGTATTCGAATCTTCTGAAATTCCACACATAGTATTAGTTTGTTAGTCGCTATCAACTCGAGGAAAATGGGCGAAATTTCCATGGCCCTTTTGGTACCTCCCACACAAATGCACCATTTTGCACTAAAAGTTAAAAGCTTATAACATTAATACCAGTGTTTAGAAATACTTGAAATTTTGTACAGTGTAATGCTTTTATAGTACCTACAGTCCAGTGAAAAATGGGCGTTATTGCCGCGCTCCTTTTGGTACCACCCACACAAATGCACCATTTTGCACCAAAAGTTAACAGCTTATAACATTAATGCCAGTGTATAAAAATACTTGAAATTTTGTACAGCGTAATTCTTTTATAGTGTCTACAGTCCATTGATAAATTACGCCCCTTTTGGTACCTCTCCCACAAAGGTACCATTTTGCACCAAAAGTTAACAGTTTATAACATTAATATCAGTGTATACAATTACTTGAAATTTTGTACAGTGTAATGCTTTTATAATGCCTATAGTCCAGTGAAAAATGAGAGTTATCACCACGCCCCTTTTTGTACCTCCCACACAAAATGGCCAAATTTTGCCACAATTTAATATCTCAACGTTAATATACCAGTCCATATAAACGGTTACAATTCGGCACAGTGCAATGTATTTAAAGTATCTACTGTTCAGCGAAATATAGGTGTATTTCTTAAACCCCTTCTGGTACCTCCCACAAAAATTGACAGAATAATTTGTGTAATATTGAATATTACATTACTCACAAAGTGAGGGTATACGTTAGTCGGTTTACCCGACTGAAACTTTCTTACTTGTTTTCCTAACAGTTCGGTGGGTTAGGGAAAAGTAAAAGGGACCATGAAGATTTTATCTAGCTTTCAACTCATGGTCATGGTTGGGAGGGGTAAACTACAGATGTTAACACCTATGCATCTGTTCAACATCAAAATTCTCATACTTTAGCTTGGTTATTTCTTTTCTTTTGGCTGTTTCTTTGTCGTTTAGTTTTCACATTTCGCACGCACACATCAAAATAGTTCTATATTAGGCGTGTTTTCGTTACACCATAAGTGCTTAATTTGTATGGGGAGCTAAGCACTTTTAAGCACTATTAGTTCCCGATGAAGTTTGGTGCTTGTGTTCATGTCTTAATCGAGTATGATGTTGCCAGATTGGGCACCCTATATTTAGCAATATGGCATCCCATTTTTGGAGAGATTTTATCAATTATTGTGAATTAACGGGAAGAAGAAGAACAAATATGGGAAATTATTTTAATATTTGCAAAAGAGTGTAAACAATTGAACATAGAATAGTAAATATATGTTTTATAAATACTTTTCACGAATTTTTTTGTCTGTTTCGCACTGTTCTTTCTTCGCAACTCATGACACCATTACTACCAGATAGTGAAAATCCGCCACTTATTGCTTATGTGCCAGTTAGTGGAAGTCAGTTGTTTTCGTTGCAAAGTGCTAAACTAAAAGTGCTAGCTTGTAACGAAAACATGCCTATTGTAGTTTTTATGGCACTACTTGAGAACAGTAGCTTTTAAATGAACCCCCCCATTTCCGACGAGACAGAAGCCGGAAACCAGTTTCGTGCTGCTGCTGATCCTCTCAAAACGAACTTGCCACCTGAGGATGACCTCATATAGTTGTATGCTACACGCGATTGTCATCACATGGGCGTAAGTATTTTTTATTATTTTCAACGTTCGAAAAACTGAAAAAAGACTGAAGAATTTTAATTTTATTTAAATACTAGTATTTAATAGTATTTTATGTTTGTGTTAGCTCCGCGCTTATTTTTTCTTCTTCAAAAATGAATTTAATTTGTTTTTAAAAAAATTATTTTATAAGGCGTTCACTCCAACCCGTTTTGGCTCATTTGTTTTGGGAAAACATCTCACCGTTCACACATGTTGCCTGCTTAATTATGACATTTATTATGTTTTCAAATGGCATATCGTCGGCTCAATGCTATTTTGTTCCATACGCCATTTTGTATGATCGGAGAAAAACGCAATTTATTGTTTGAGTAAAAACGGGATTGAAGACAACAGTGTTTGTATGATTCTCATGCATTTCCATGCCATTGCATTAAAAAATAAGCAAGTTATAACAAATTTAGTACATGGCATTTAGGTCCATATCCACTTTTGTTTTAATATTTTTTTCGTATTTGTATTACATGGACCACAAAGACGGACGGTATTGAAGGAGAGTAATTACATATTGTGATCGAAAGAACATAAAATAGTGAGTATAAAATATAGGGCGATAGAAAAATTAAGACATAGAACAAAAATATCAAAATTATTTCCCGTAAATCAGAGTTAAATCGATTTACCCTA
Source organism: Eudasyphora cyanicolor (assembly GCA_963930755.1). Classification (NCBI taxonomy): domain Eukaryota; kingdom Metazoa; phylum Arthropoda; class Insecta; order Diptera; family Muscidae; genus Eudasyphora; species Eudasyphora cyanicolor. Next base: position 103,939,058 of record OZ005737.1, read on the forward strand.
CCAATATCTCGAAAACTAGACGAGATAGGAAAAAAAATATTGCAGATTCTCAAAGAGCATGCTTCAAACCCATATTATCAGCTCCTAACTCAAAAACACAAAAATGGCGTATGGACCAAAATAGCATTAAGCCGACGATATGTCAACTTATTGTGTACAAACAACTTTTACTGAAAATATAAAAAAGAAACATGGAAAGTAACAAACAAGCATTGTTAAATTATTTGGTGCTCACAAAAATGCCACTAGATTCTATTCCAATTGTTGCTTCCATTTTTATTGTTGACAAAATTTGAAATGTATATGTTCAGTGTGCGACAGATTGACAACTTAAGGGGGTTCACATACTTCAACATGCAGTTTTGGGACGTGTTATTGAGAAAAACATGCCGATTGAGACGGTTTCAATTGACATTTCTATAAGGGGAAAACAAGTCCAGATTTACACTAGTATATTTTTTTCAGCAGCTTATCCGCTTATTCTCTTTTAAACTTACCTCTGCGTTTAGACACATCATTTTGTTTCGGATATTTCTGTGTGAATTGTTGTTGTTTCAAAGGCCGAGTGAAAAACACAAAACGTTCAGACCGATAAGCCCGAGTACGGGAGAGTTTTTTCCCCCCTCTTGCCGACTGCCTCTCTCTCCTACAAAACGCCGATAATCTGCTGAACATTCAGCCAATGTAAATAGGGACCAACTCGTTTTTGGCTCGAAAACATCTCAATGAGCCAAAACGGGTTGGTGTGAACGCCTTATTACAAAATTGTTGCTACTTGTGCCTGTTTTAAAACCGGAATAAAAAAATAAGTTCAAATAAAAAATTCTTTCCCTTTAAAAGTAGGCACCAATAACTATGATAGACAATAATTATGACAACTGACAAACTAACCATTACCAACCTACTAACAAAGGTTCAGAGAACTGCCTGCCTGAGCATACATAAGCGGAGCCTTAAGGACTACAGCGACCGAGTCTCTACAAGACCTACTCCATATACTGCCGATTAATATTGCGACGAGAGAAGTTGCAACCAAAGCGGCAATAAGATTAAACTGCCTATCAATGTGGAGGTACAAGAACTATGGTCACATGAGGATATCAAAGTGTAGTGCTATGGTAACCGACCGAGTGGACTATATACCAACTGTGTACACCTTCGAGAGAAATTACATCACTATGATTCCCGCCAGAGATGAATGGGTGGGCAGAATACCAGGTAATAGAAACCATCTCCACTTTTACACGGATGTTTCGAAGCTTGATGAAAAGGTTGGCTTCGGAGTACACTGTGAAGAACTTAGTCTGAATATAGCTCACAGACTACCAGATACCTGCAGTGTCTATCAAGCCGAAATAATGGCAATATGGGAAGTCGCCAAGTGGCTGAGTCGCAACATAGTAACCAACACTGGCGTTGTCATTTACTCGGACAGCCAGACTGCCATCAATTCTCTGGAGGCAACATCCCTAAATTCACAAACAGTCCTCGACTGCCGCAGATCTCTTAACGAGATGGCTGAGCAGTTTAATATACACCTCATATGGGTGCCTGGGCATAGGCATATCCCGGGGAACTGCAAAGCCGATGAACTTGCTAGGAAAGGGACGACATTACAAATTCTCGAAGAATTTGCATATATTGGTGCGCCACTATCCACGTGCAAGCTTTGGCTTAGGCAAGAGGCAATCAGGCAGTCCAACGAAAGATGGACAGAAATCGGCACCTGCAGGGTAGCTAGACAAATCTGGCTAAGGTATGACCTGAGAAGGTCAAAATATCTCCTCGCACTAGAGAGGAAACGATTGTCTACGTTAGTACAGGTTCTGACGGGACACTGCTTGATCGGCGAACACGCCAAGAGATTGGGTATTGACTCCAATGACTTCTGCCGAAGCTGTGGTGATGAGGAAGAAGTGGAGAGCATTGAGCACTTGCTTTGCGACTGTCCCGCTTTGAGTAAACGACGACTGGACATACTGGGGTCAGCCTTTTTGGCAGCCTAACAGATCTTTCCAGTACTGATATTCGTACTATCGATAAATTTATATATCAAACAGGTTGGTTTCGATGAGGGGCATTTCAGCCCGTGGTAACACTAGGGACCTAGACTGGTCTGTGTGAGCTTGTAAAAAAAATACGGCTGCCACCCTAACCTAAACCTAAAAACTATGATAGAAAATAGTTCCCAACGATTGGATAAATAGTTAGTGCGGGGGCACTAGTTCTGCAGTAGTGCTGAATGAATCACCTACATAGCTAATATATAAAAACTAACTTTGAAGTTGATTACTATGAGTGATATGAAAAGCTAGTATAATAAAACTAGTGGTGCCTCTGATTACAGGTAATGCAGTGGGGAGTCAATTGGCTACCTCCAATGACAAGCCGATGTTAAATTCACCAGTTATTTACATTGGGAGTAATCTAGGAAGGAACTAGTCATGGTTACCTTGGAACTAGTGATTCTACAGGTTCCGAACTAGTTCCGTTTCCTAGCGGGCTACGACACATCCACTCACACCTACGACACACACAATCACATTTTTACAGACATTGTTACGTTGCTTGTCAAGCAAATTTGATCGGGTCACTTAAGATTTTTAAATCGCTCTATTCCTATGTCAAATCATAATCATTTTTGATTTGTGTTTTACTTCTTGCAGATATATTCGACTCGAATTTTTAATATTTATAAAATCCTATGAAAAAATTAAAAATATAGAGAAACGTAGATTGAAAATAGACATCGCCGACAATTTTTTTTTTTTAAATATACTTTACTCATCGCCCGAATGACATTAACACTTTTGGTTTTCAATGAAATTTAAATTATAGCAACATTTGTCTTATTTTAACTTATTTTTATTAACAGCAAACGGCAAATTTTTCAGCAGTGTGTTTGCTAATGCAAAACTATGTACAATCTTTTTGCTGTTACAATAGGTTAAATTTCTTCTTAAATTGACAAATAAAACTAGATTTTTAAAATTTTTTGGTTATGAACCAAAATAAGCTGAACGATGAATCATATCGGCGGGTTTATCGACATTAAGATACGAGAAAAAGTTCCATTTGTACATTTGTTTCGAACAATATTTTCCAAATTCAATTAATTTGTTTCCAGAATTTGATTCGAATTTAAAAAATTAGTATGCCTTATATTTACCAAGGCGTCACGACCCCCTGATACATTGCTACGGACCCCCATTGGACCGCGGACCTCAATTTTAGAAACTCTGGGTTAGTGTATCCCGATGAGCATTTTTGAAAAAATTAGATGATAATATTAAATGTTGATTTTAATTTTTTTCCGTTACCCTGGCTGGAAGTCAAACCCAACACCTTCAGAATATATGTATGTGTTTATAGCGCAATAACCACTGAGCTACGAAGGCAACCTATAGAGATTATGTGCTGTTCTAAATAATCAATGCTTGCTGTTAGTTTGGAATTTTGTTTATTACAGGAAATGTACACATAATTTACAATGTTTGTACAAACAATCATCATACAATTACATATAATAAATAACAAGTACCATATAACGGGCATGGCCATACTGGAGTCATATCTTTTTCTTGTCCTTTCAACGGTGCAACAAATATCTCTCGCTACAAAAGTTGTTTTTACTAATTATATTCCTAATGTTAGAGGAATCCAGTGAAGTTAAAAAGCAGATATGAGGAAAAATGATTTGCATTTGTTGTAAATTCCCCTTTATTTATTGCGCTTTTGCTTACTATAAGAAAGAAATACATCGTATTAGAGAGGTTTGTGTGGTAGAATATGTACTTTTATCAATTAAAACATGATATTTTCTAAATTTTGATGTTTGTTGGCTAAGAAGCAAAAACAGGCAAAGAATCGTAAAATTTAAAAAGTTGATTTAAAGGAAGTCATTACTTTTTTGCTAGAGCTATTCCTAGACCAAGAATGCCACCCAGTACCAATGCTGCTCCTCCAGCTACCGCCATTCCCTTAGCCATGTCCTTATCACTTTGCTTTTTAATGTATTCCTACAGACGGGAAATTAAATTATCGCTGTAACCACAACACAGTTACGTACTATTCTTACCTCCAAGGATCGAACCTGGTCATTAGACTCTATTTCTAAGAAAGCTCTGCAATACTTTAGACCATCCGAGTAGTTCTTTATACGCGCATTACCAAATGCTAGATAATATATGTAATCACGGCGGCCATCTGGATGCACTCTAGCCAATTCTTCCAATATCATGATGCCCTGTTAAAAAGTAATAATAATTATAAATGACTCATGTAGTGTCCACACAGTCGTAATCTTTAGTGATGCATATTTATGTACGTAAATATTTACCTTTCTTATGTCGTTCGTATATCTGCTTCGTACTAAACAAAATGCATACTCGAATTTTGTTTCAGTTGTAACTTCTCCGTCCAATTCCAATTCGTGGGCATATTTCTTCTCAAATCTCTGAAAAGGAATTGGAATTGAAAATAAAAATACTTATGTGGACTCCCCTTTTTACCTCAAGGTCCTCCTGCGGTACAACTTCGTTCAAAAGCTCCTCCATTCTTATTTAGCACTGTATTCACTGTTATATCGCAAAATGTTAAATACTACAAAACAATGAGAAAGGAAATTACTGCGTAAACAATATTGCAATAAATGTTATGTTACTACTTAAATATGAGTGTTAGCGTATGACGTCTGTCACATTTGATATATGGGCAAATCTGGGTTGCGGAAGTTACATCCGTACGCATTTTGTTTTACTAATGTTCATCCCGTTGGCGTTTGAATGCTAGTTTTAAGTAATTAGTATAAGAGTATGCCTGCAGTTAAACTTAAGTTAAGTTTTTAGCAGTTAAGCCATGCTGTAATTTAATGTAAGCAATTTTATGAATCAATAAATGGCAATTTTGAAAATGAAAAACTGAAAATGGCGTTTGAATGCAATATTTTCATCTAGGCTAGAACAAGGTTCATCTAAAAACAAAAAAAATCGCCTGTTTCAGACTTACGTTGCGTACGTTACACAACAATTTCAACACGTTAAAACGACATTATTCTGCGGAAATTTTTATATTACGTTATAATTTATATCTTATAGAACCCGCTTAACGGGTCAGTTCATTAAAATGTACGCAAAATAATGATTTCATTACACAGGTGGCACTTTTTTACATTTTTGGTATACAGTTTTTCGGAATCAGCGTTACCACTGGTAATTTGAAAAAGTAGCACAAAATGGGGTTTTTTTGGAAAAAAAAGTGGCACGCGATTCTAATGATGTAGCACACATTTTATGATCATAAAGTTCTACTTCACACGAGGCAATTTTTTTCAAGCATGTGTTACAGCCTGTTTCTGTAACTTAAAATTTTGCTTTCGTTCGCTTGCCAGACGACAAACAGCTGATTTGGGTTTCACTAACTGCCATCACAACGGCAAGTCGCACGATAATGAACTCGTACGAAAACATAATCATTTCAGTGTAAATTTTGGTTTCTCTATCTCTCTTTGCTGTCATCTGGGCGAACACAAATGTCAGATCGAGTCACTTTATTTTATTTGTCAACTGATAGGAACAATGACAATAAAAACGTTATTAAAAGCAAAAAATAAGTAGATATAAATATAATTATGGTAAAAACAATTAAATAATAATAAAATTGTATATGTACATATGTATACATATTTAAGCATAAAGAAGTCAACATTGGCAGCTCGCTGAGATGGAAAAAATTCATCAGTGCACAATGAGATAGACGGGAGAGAGAGAGACAAAAAATGAGAGTGTTGGATCAGCTCAACTGACCCACCCAGGGTTGATTTTTGTCCACCGCTAGTGTAATGGATACAGAGGTGTATTTTCTAAGGTCGACCATACGCAAATGTGTGCTTTTTTAGACGGAAGTTGTGAAATTATTGACCTGGTAATTACATTATTTGCCAATTGGTAAATTGTTAACGTCATTGACGTAAAGCCAGGCGAACGAACGAACGAAACTTAGAGAAACCAAATTCCAGACGAAAGTGAGTGATTGGTTTTCGTTCGCATAGACTTTCGTTAGAAATACAGAAACAGGCCGTTAAAGTTTTTTGATCGAGAGGTAGAGATCTCTCCGCCTCCATCTCTCTTCGACAAACTTTGTCACTTGCTTGGAAAAAATTGCCTCGTATAAATTAGGTCTAAGCTATGTACAGACGTTGCCAGATCGGACAATGTTATCAACCCTGTTAAAGTGCTGCAAATGCAATGACTTTTCTGCCAAAAATTGTAATTTCACACGTTTGGAAGTTCTCAGGTCTGCATTTATTCGCCATTTTCCTGACAATATTGTCCGATCTGGCAATCGTGTGTACATAGCTGTAGCAAGAGAAAACAACAATAAAGTATCAAATGATCATTTAGATAAAAAAATATACCATTATCTCCAAAATTATATATGTACCTCCAAAATTATATATATACCTCCAAAGTTGACATAGACAAATCGAAATTTTGGCCCGGTCAATAGCACACTCAAATTAACAGCCTATTTCGAATGTTGGTTATCGTTCGTTTGCTTGATGACAAAATTATCAGTCGACAAACAAAACAAAGTGACTCAATTTGACATTTGTGTTTTCCCAGATGACAGCGAAACGATTACGTTTTCCATAGTCTTCCTTCACACGAGTCAATTTTTTATATCCGGGGTTTACACGAGACAGTTTTGCGAAGACAATAGCAATACATTTACACTTGTTTATTAATACACTTACACATATCTCATTGTCTTCGTACTGTCTTTGATTTTTTGATGACAGTACATTCGGCAATCGTCTTGACGGAAGCTGCCATTTTAATGTATGCAGTCAATCAGAGCGCGGAACGACACTAATGGGGTTTGCTTCAAATTTATTTTCTTCAGTATTGTTTAACGCCTACCTCACATGAACAGTGTTTCCCTCTTTTGACAACCAATACCTATTCTCAATTGTCTTCTGCAAATTGTCTTGTGTAAAAGTAGGTTTGTATGTTTAGAACAATTGTGTCGAAAAACCTGGAGAAACTTTGTGAGTGGCTATATCTTTGTATACACGGTGGCCAGATCTAACAATTTTATCAACTCTGTCAATGTGACGCCAATGTATTGACGATGACAGATCGTTAGAAATATGTGAATTGGCCGTTTAGACGATTGCAAGAAAATATTATAATTATATAAATATATTGTGTCCAATGTGTACAATGATACTCATATAGTCCATTTTCACACTTGCAATTTTCCCCCGCAGAATTGCAGTGTTTGTGGGAGAGGGACGTAGTCGGTAAGGTGGGGAGAAAAGTCTTCTGTACTTGAAATTTTTTTGCAGTGCGTTTTCTTTCGCTGTAAACTGGTGATTTTTTTATGACATTTCCAAATTCCTTTTTATTTAATATTCGTAGTTTTGTGCTCGGTTCAACATATGTAAATTTGTGCGAAATACATTTTAATGAACGATGGAAAAAAAATTGTCGTAACAGAATACGTTGTCTGAACGCAAATGCAACTTCAAAAGAGAATTGCATAAAAAAATGCTAGTGTAAATATGAACATACCAGTGCAGATTTCTTTGTATGTCTCTGTTCACACGATACTTTTTTTAAGTAACTTCTCGACTTGTTCTCTTTTGAACTCGTGTTTACGTTTACACACGTAGTTTTTTTCAATACATATACTTATTTTAATTTTTTTGTTTCGGCTTTTCCTGTGTGAATTGCTGTTGTTTCCAAGCAAAAATAATGAATAATAAGATATGTCATCCCGGAGCGAGTAAGTTGTCAGTTACGAAAGAATATAAATTTCAACGAGTAGGTCTTGATTAGTGCAAAGAAAGTTCTAACTATGTTCGCGGAAAAGTGTTTTTTCGCGTGTGACATTTCGTTCCTATTCGTTCGTAACTGATAGATTTTGACGTTTCGTTTTCACATCTGTCTAATTTAAGGTCTGTGGTTTCCAAGTGCAAATGAAAAACACAAAACATTGAGTACGGCATACTTGTTCCCTCTTTCCGACTGCCTCTCTCACCAACAAAACGACGATAAGTATACGTAATACTTAAAAAAAGGATCATGTCAAAGGGAACTATTGGTTCTTTAGGTTATCGATAACTGGTTACTCAAGATACCTGGAGTTTTTCCACTATCTGGTAGCAATGGTGTCATGAGTTTGAAGAAAGAACAGTGCGAAACCGACAACAAATTCGTGAAATGTATTATAAAACATAAATTTACTATTCTATGTTCAATTGTTTACACTATTTTTGCGAATACTGAAATAATTTTCCATTTTTGTTCTTCTTCTTCCCGTTAATTCACAATAATTGACAACAATTTCTCCAAAAATGAAATGCCATACTGGGAAATATTGGATGTCCAATCTGGCAACACCATACTCGATTAAGACAGGAACACAAGCACCAAACTTCATCGGGAACTAATATTGCTTAAAAGTGCTTAGCTCCCCATAAAAATTAAGCACCTATGGTGTAACGAAAACACGCCTATTATAGGCATGTTTTCGTTACAAGCTAGCACTTTTAGTTTAGCACTTTGCAACGAAAACAACTGACTTCCACTAACTGGCACATAAGCAATAAGTGGCGGATTTTCACTATCCGGTAGCAATGGTGTCATGAGTTGCGAAGAAAGAACAGTGCGAAACAGACAAAACAGTCGTGAAAAGTATTTATAAAACATATTCTTACTATTCTATGTTCAATTGTTTACACTCTTTTTGGAAATATTAAAATAATTTCACATTTTTGTTCTTCTTCTTCCCGTTAATTCACAATAATTGATCAAATCTCTCCAAAAATGGGATGCCATATTGCTAAATATAGGGTGCCCAATCTGGCAACATCATACTCGATTAAGACATGAACACAAGCACCAAACTTCATCGGGAACTAATAGTGCTTAAAAGTGCTTAGCTCCCCATACAAATTAAGCACTTACGGTGTAACGAAAACATGCCTTATGTGTTCAATATTAATGTTTTCATTTTTCTGTACTAAAATATTAAGAGTAATATTAAAAACTGTAATAACGCTATTACCAATCCATGAAAACATTTTCCATATATAAGTCAATGCCTAAATATACTAGGATAATCTCATCGACTATAGATTATAAATATTGAAAAAGCCTTTTGCTTTTTCAATATTTATATGCGGTCGTGGTGCAGTATGCAAATAAGAGCAAAGGGAATTTATGTTTATAATGTTATCAAAGAACTGGAAGGTTATTGCACAAAGGTAGAAAATTTTCTATCTAACTTGTAGAAACATATATGTGGGCATTTCCGCCGAATGGTCAACCAGTGCCGAAAAATTAAATGTTGATAACCACCGTATTTTATTGTGAATAATTATAAAAAAAAATGAAAAAACAATGTCTAAATTTTTAAAATTCAATGGATTCATAGCATATCTCAGTTGTTTTTATGAGGAATTTGGCCTGAAAGACGAACAATTTTATTTTTCATTTTAAACTACTTTTAAAGACATTTTTATATTTAATTATTTTACATGCAAAATATATATTATGTTTGCGCTCCTTCTACAAAATCTCTCTATTACAATCTATTAAGAAGAGAAAAATACAAGTAGACCAAAAAAAGTTCGGTTAACGGTTAAAGCACATGGAAAAATCGTACGTTCCCTATCGGTACTTAAGCCAATTAGAAAAAAACTAACAGAGATAATATATGGTGTAAATACTCATCATCATGTCATCGAAAAGAAGAAGACTCTATAAAAAATATACTTAGTCCGTATTTACACTGGCTGAATGTTCAGCAGATTATCGGCGTTTTGTTGGAGAGAGGGGCAGTCTGCAAGAGGGAGGGACTTACTTACTTTCACTAAACATAAAGCTACCAATATGCTATCGAATCACCCAAAAAAATGCGGGGAACATTTTTGTTTTCTATATTCTTTGTACATCAAAAGCGTACGAACGTAGGTTCGTCGAAACATATAATTTTTAAGAATCAAGAAATCGTAAATTTTCCCTCATTTACAAACATTATCTATGGCTATTTATTACAATTATCCAATCCATTAAATTGTATGAATGGGCCCAACAATCATATAATAATTATATTTTGAATATTGTTCAAAAACGGAAAAAAAAACCGAAAAGATGAGGTTACAAAACCGCTTTAGAAAGGCAAAAATGATAAAAAGCACATGTAAATACCATTACGTTAAGCCCATTGGAAAAAATGCTTCTATTGTAAGGAATACTCAATGTGCGATGATTTTTTGTTACACAAATTATTATAAACAAAAAGCTATTTAAATTAGACAAATTTAATCTATAAATAAAATAAATAGTGTAGAAAATTATTAATTCTTTGATAGTTTTTATATTTTCTATTTATATAATATTTTTCTTTTCTGTTTTTTGCTTTCTTTTTATACCCTACACCACACTGTGGTACAGGGTATTATAAGTTTGTTTCGCGGCAGATGTTTGTAACACCTGAAAATACCACAGCTAGACCCACCTTAAAGTATACCGATCGACTCAGAATCACTAGCTGAGTCGATTTAACGATGTCCGTCCGTCCGTCCGTCCGTCCGTCCATGTAAAGTTGTTCGTCGACTACAGGTCGCAATTTCACTCCGATCGTTCTGAAATTTTGCAGTTTAGAGTATTTCGCGGCTGTTAAGATCGCTATTGAATTTGGTTGAAATCGGTTCAGATTTAGATATAGCTCCCATATATATCTTTCGTCCGATTTGCCCTTTAGTCCTATAGAAGCTGTATTTTACATCCAATCGTTTTGAAATTTAGAATGGTAGAGTTTCTTGATCCATGAACCAACACTACCGAATTTGAAAAAAATCGGTTAAGATTTAGCTATAGCTCCCATATATATGTTTCGTCCGATTTGGCCCTTTAGTCCTATAGAAGCTGTATTTTACATCCGATCGTTTTAAAATTTAGAATGGTAGAGTTTCTTGATCCATGAACCAACATTGCCGAATTTGAAGAAAATCGGTTAAGATTTAGCTATAGCTCCCATATATATGTTTCCTCCGATTTTGCTCTTTAGTCCTGTAGAAGCTGTATTTTACATCCAATCATTTTGAAATTTAGAATGGTAGAGTTTCTTGATCCATGAACCAACACTACCGAATTTGAAGAAAATCGGTTAAGATTTAGCTATAGCTCCCATATATATGTTTCGTCCGATTTGGCCATTTAGTCCTATAAAAGCTGTATTTTACATCCAATCGTTTTGAAATTTAGAATGGTAGAGTTTCTTGATCCATGAACCAACATTGCCGAATTTGAAGAAAATCGGTTAAGATTTAGCTATAGCTCCCATCTATATATTTTTCCTCCGATTTTGCTCTTTAGTCCTGTAGAAGCTGTATTTTACATCCAATCATTTTGAAATTTAGAATGGTAGAGTTTCTTGATCCATGAACTAACACTACCGAATTTGAAGAAAATCGGTTAAGATTTAGCTATAGCTCCCATATATATGTTTCGTCCGATTTGGCCCTTTAGTCCTATAGAAGCTGTATTTTACATCCGATCGCTTTGAAATTTAGAATGGTAGAGTTTCTTGATCCATGAACCAACATTGCCGAATTTGAAGAAAATCGGTTAAGATTTAGCTATAGCCCCCATATATATGTTTCGTCCGATTTTGCTCTTTAGTCCTGTAGAAGCTGTATTTTACATCCAATCATTTTGAAATTTAGAATGGTAGAGTTTCTTGATCAATGAACCAACACTACCTAATTTGAAGAAAATCGGCTAAGATTTAGCTATAGCTCCCATATATATGTTTCGTCCGATTTGGCCCTTTAGTTCTATAGAAGCTGTATTTTACATCCAATCGTTTTGAAATTTAGAATGGTAGAGTTTCTTGATTCATGAACCAACATCGCCGAATTTGAAGAAAATCGGTAAAGATTTAGCTATAGCACCCATATATATGTTTCATCCGATTTGGCTCTTTAGATCCAATCGTTTTTATACCCTACACCACACTGTGGTACAGGGTATTATTTAAGTATAAAATGTCCCAAAAGTAAATTTATGTAAACAATTTATACATGAATTACAAAATTTATATATCATAGTTATTCAATTTTACGAGAGTGGTGTAGGGTATTATATAGTCGGCACCGCCCGACTTTAGCCTTTCCTTACTGGTTTATACATGTTTTATATATTTTTTAATAAAAATGTTACAAACTGCAAGCTAATGCAAAAATATTGAGTTTTAAATATTTTGTTACATTAGATTACCATGGAGAAATGTGAGTAAATTGTATAAAAAGCATTCAAAGTTCTATAGAAGCTGTATTTTACATCCAATCGTTTTGAAATTTAGAATGGTAGAGTTTCTTGATTCATGAACCAACATCGCCGAATTTGAAGAAAATCGGTAAAGATTTAGCTATAGCACCCATATATATGTTTCATCCGATTTGGCTCTTTAGATCCAATCGTTTTTATACCCTACACCACACTGTGGTACAGGGTATTATTTAAGTATAAAATGTCCCAAAAGTAAATTTATGTAAACAATTTATACATGAATTACAAAATTTATATATCATAGTTATTCAATTTTACGAGAGTGGTGTAGGGTATTATATAGTCGGCACCGCCCGACTTTAGCCTTTCCTTACTGGTTTATACATGTTTTATATATTTTTTAATAAAAATGTTACAAACTGCAAGCTAATGCAAAAATATTGAGTTTTAAATATTTTGTTACATTAGATTACCATGGAGAAATGTGAGTAAATTGTATAAAAAGCATTCAAAGGTTTAAAAATGTCCCCCTTTTGAAACGTTGTATATTTATTCCCAAAAAAACTTGGATCGCTTTCAGAACTGCTGATTCATACATATATACCATATGGGAGCGATAGGATATAGTAATCAAATCGAGTAATCCATTTATATAATTTTTAAAACTTTTTCAAAAAAAAAATTGTAGCGAGATCTTATTTTACCTATTTGTAACTGGTTATAAACATTTTAGCCAAAAATAAACGAAATAGGTTGTATTAAATATTGTGACCCAAAGAGGATTGTCAATAAAAATATTTTATAGACAGTGTTGCTAATAAAATATTTCTCTGACAATGGCGCCATTGTCAGATGAATAAACCTTGCACGACTTACAATTTATTGACGATGATTTTTCTGCCAACGTTGCAAGACAAATTTTATGTTCACACCGTTTTACGTTAACATTGTTGAATTTTTTTGTCATTTTGCTAACAATATTATAAGATCGGGCCACAGTGTGTACATAGCTTAACGCTATGTTTATGTATGTATGTTAACAAATATAATGTAAATCCTTAAGTCCCCATTTACATGGTACTTTTTTTAATTAACTTATCGACTTATTCTCTTTTGAAAAAGTATTTACGTTCACACACGTACTTTTTTCAATACTTATACTTATTTTCATTTGTTTTGTTTCGGCTTTTCCTGTGTGAATTGTTGTTGTTTCCAAGTGCGAACGAAAAACACAAAACGATGAGTACGACAAGTACGGCATACTTTTTTCCCCCCGTTTCCAACTGCCTCTGTCGCCCACAAAACGCCGATAAGTATACTTATTTGTTTACAGTCGTTCAACAATATGAAATTATTTTGTTATTTATAAAGCTATGTACACAAGTCTGCCAGATCGGGCAATATTATCAGAAAAATTGCGGGAAAATGCAACCCTGTGAATATGAAATTTTTGTCTTGCAACTTTGGCAGAAAGTTCATTATAAGACACTAATATAGGTAGAAATCTGGCAATCGTGTATGTGTTCACAATTTAATCACCCTTATTCCAGTTGGCGTCGTCGACGTCGTCACATCATTTTCGTCATATCTATGAAGTTCTAGCTTTGTCATCTTTACGCCAAAACTAATGTTTTTGGTATCCATGAAATAACAAAAACAATCTTTTAATCTTAAAAATATTTCAAAATTTATGAAGTCGTCAATCCAAACAGTGTCAACTAAGAATCAACGTCGACGCCAACTGGAATAAAGGCGAATGTTTTTTGATTACAATTTAAACGTGTGTTTGTTTTCAAGAATATTAGCAAATAAAAAAACCCACATTCATATACACACATACATATATATAAAAGTGACACTTTGACACTTCGAAATGTCAATGCGACTTTATTAAAAAGCATTCCATTTTTCAACTTGATAAAACATTTTGTTGAACTTTTTCATGGTGAAAAAACGTAGTGCCCAGCTATATGTGGTGAAAATTGCAAAAAGTTCGAATGGGACATATGTGCGTCCCCTGGCCGTCTAAGGGTTAATAGACTTTAGAAATACTTTGTGAATTTATTATTTGTATTAACCTTTTATTTATTATTTTAATTTTTGATCTTTTATTGTTGCTTTCTTTAAATAAAATCCTAAAAATTGTGGCTCTTTTCTTTGTAAAGTGAGCCAATTTCCTTAAAAAAAATTCCCTTTTTATGCCAATTTTTTTAAATTGTACAACGGTAGCACTGGCCTCAATCCCACTGGTGACAGGGTGTCGGCGTAATTTTTAGATTTTGTGTCATACTGTTTGGATTACTGCATATGGATTTCACGCAACAAAGACTGTTCTGTTATTGAATTTTTTGTGTTAGTAATATGGAGAGGAAATTTTGTGAAATCCAATAGTATGCTATTCGAAAAATTGCAATATGTTATTTAGAATATGAAATGGGCTGCATCACTAGTAGCAATAAACAAATATTTTCTTTAAAAAGGGATGATGTTTACAATGTCAGCGTTTTACGTGTGCAGTCTGAGGTGATACTAGCGGGTCAAGGTGTTCTTGAAATCACCCCAAATGAAATTATATTCAACGCTCCAAATCATGAACCAGTTGCTTGGGCATTACAGCACTTGCGTAGATATGGACTAACTGAAGATGTATTTAGTTTTGAAGCTGGTCGACGTTGTGCCACAGGTCCGGGGATATATACGTTTCGCTGCTGTAACGCTGACCAGCTATACTCAAAATTTCAATGGTATATTAACTCAATGTCCCTTGGAGCCGATCGAAGTATCAGTTCCAACCATCCCGCAAATCTCTTTGATCGCCTAGATACCCATCAGCAACAACAGCACGCCAATAACTACTTGGAGCCCACGGCAATACTTGGAGTTGCAGCTGAACAGAGAACTATTTTAGACGGATGGAACAATGGAACAAATTTAAATTCGCCAGACTCACTGCTTAGTCCATCTCTTACGTCGGAAATTGTACATATTCCCTCTACGACATCATATAGCAATGTCAATCCATCTAATATCAGCTACAATATATATATGGATCAACCAATTCCTTCAGCAAATGAGCATAACAACAACGCTTCTATTTCTGACGCCAGCAACTCTTTTCTTACTAGCGACGTAATATTAAAAACTGTTGTGAGGACGTCATCTTTAGATGTGCCACCTGATGAATGTGCTCCAGTTTTGACACCTTCTGTCAGCGATTCTCAAAAGATGTATTCGAATGTTGATCTCGTAACAAGTACTCCAAATTCTACATGTCAAAATTCTGGATTCGACTGTGCAGAACCCGCATATGCAAATGTTGAAATTAACCAAGTTAATCAATCACTCGCTTCACAATTTATTACAAAGCAGCAATTGACTCCAGAACGTACGACAATAACAAATGGCACAGCTGTAAACTACATAATTTTGGATTTAGATCAGCCTCGCAGTCCATCTCAGTGTTCTCCAAAGACAACCTTTGGCAGCGACCAATCCTTAATTGAAAATCATACAAATGGAGAGATATTCAATGTCGCTGAGCAATTAACAGATGCATTGTCATTACCTTGCGGATCTTCAACCATGCCGAAGAGGACAACAATGAGCGACGTTAGATCAAATTTCTCAGACACGAAAATAGAATCTTCTGGGAGCTACACCCGGATTGATTTTTTGAAAACATTTGCTCTTATGAAATCTTCAACAAATTATGCAGACTTTGATACTGATCATGATCAGGAAGAATGTCGAATAACGCGCCACAGTAAATTTGTAAGAAAAGCATACTCAATAAGTGAGTAAATGTTTAGTAGTAAGTCATTGAAGAGTACAGAGTACCCAAATGTAAATTATATTAAAGATCTACATTAAAAACATTAATTTGCATAACATTATTAAAATTGTTTTAGGTCGTTTTTTTTTTGTTGATATTGAAAAACCTTGATATTTTGAAATTTGCTGTCCTTGGGAATTTGTGAACAATACGACATGGAATATTTGACAGTTGTTTGTCTTGTGTTGTTTTTGTAGAAGCTTGTAGAAGTTGAGGTGATAACACTTAAGTTTATTTTTTGTTACAGACTTTGTTTCGGCTTATAGGTATCCTTATGTCGTGGGAACATAGTTATTTACCTATTACTCAATGTTGTCCTGATGTTATTAAACATTTTTCTATTAATATTAGGGAATGGTTCTGTTGTAACTAAAACAACCGTTCTTTTTGAGGAATATTATTAGAGTAATTTATTTCTTAGTGTTAGAGGTGATATTCATCTATTAGTGACGAATATGAATAATCCATATGCATGTAATCGATATCGAATATATAATAGGAATAAATACAATGATACTATGTTTACATTATGACATTTCTCCCTCTCCCCCCTTAATTTAATCAAATTCAGGGTTAGAATCTGCTAAACGTTGAGGTACCTTTCGTTGCCTTGTTGATCGGCGTAGCTCGTCAGGAGTTGCTGTCGAATTTAATGTTCTCGGAGTTTCGTCAGGAACATGAACATTTTTATTTATTTATTTATTCAATTCAGTTTCGTAATATAAAAGCCTTTTTAGGCCAATACATCTATATTACACAGTAAATAATAACCTGAGTATCAATTATATATATAGTAAATATTCATTAACTTTAGCTCATATACCAAACATGATGGCTCCCCAGCCATAACAATTAATAAGATCTTATCAATGTGAAAAAATTGCAAAGGCAATAGAGGGACCTAAAAGCAGCAACAAATAGAAACATCAACAGAGTTTACTGAAGAAAAGGCAATAGTTTCCGACGAAAAACGTTGTTAGAGTGCGAGCATATGCGTAGCTCGTATGACAGAAAGTTCCAACAATGGGCCACTCTAATCAGTTGGATCTGATTCTGCTGGTTGTCCGCGTGTATTTGATTTCCAGGAACATTTGGAATGGTTGGTTGCAATCGAGTTTGTTGAATCAATGGTAAAGGTAAACTTCCAGCTGTTGTTTGTTATAGTTGGTACCTGTCTTGAATATTCAACGTTCGTATTCACGCATTCATTTACCGCTGATTTTCGTATTTGATCTACATGTCTTCGCCAAATACGACCGTCGTCTAATCTGACATCAAAATGTTCGCCGAATATTTTCTCCACATTTCCATATCGCCACTTCACCTTTGATAAGTAGTCTCGCACTGCAACTCTCTCTCCCTCAAAAATAATTCTTTGATGGGACAGCGCGTAATTTATTCAGCCCTGTTCTGGCTCTCACCAAATATTCAATTCACTTCACAAATTCACTTCACCCAACGAATGGAGAGGTGTTCTGGTTCTCACGTGAATTCTCTTTTTCGAACTTCTGCTCAAAAAAATCGAAACATATGTTTTTGTCTGCAAAGCCATAATTTGCAGACAAAAACGTAAACAAAACAATTTATTCTCGCGAAGAATCAGACAAGAAATTAAAAAAGAAAATCTGAAGATTTATTAATCATATTTTATAAAAAACACAACAAAAAATATGCCACTAGCTTTTCCCTTAGCCATTAGGGATTTAAGTTTTAAGAAATGAAGTTCTTGAGGAACGTATCAAGGCGGCACTTGCGTGACTACTCAAATCCAATGGATATTCCAAATTCGTGGTAAGTTAAGTGTCGTTAATCTGTTTAACATAATAATTTATGCCTTTAAATGTTTTATAGCTTTTTACCGGCTTAATAAAGACGGATTTTCAATGATCCTTGATCAAATTGCACCCTTCATTAGCACAGGATCAATACCACAAAAAATACAATTGGCGGCAGCTTTGAGATTTCTTGCGGTGAGCGCTTTTCAAGGTATTGTAGCAAACGACATAAATATAAGCATGGGAAGGACTACATTGTGCAAAATATTGTGGAAAGTGGTAAATGGAAATGAGTCAGGCGGAAGTCAGTGCTTCAAAAATGCATTTTTACCAAAAGCATGGAATTCCCGGGGTTGTTGGTTGTGTCGACGGTACTCACGTTCGACTCATAAAACCTCCAGATGGAGAAGCGCTTTTTTATAACCGAAAGGGATATTTTAGCATAAATACCATGATTGTAAGTAAAAATACACATTCATTTATATTTATTTGTGTAAACGCTTTTTTTTATTAAGGTTTGTGACTACGAAATGAAAATACGGGCCGTTGACAGCACTAGACCTGGATCGTGTCATGATTCATATATATGGAAATCAGGTATAGCAGAGAATCATTACGCCGAGATGTATGCACGTTCCCGAAATTGCTGGCTTTTAGCTGACGGAGGTTACGCTTTGGAACCATACCTTATCACGCCATATAGAAATCCTACATATAACTCCAGTGAACACAAATTCAACAAAGTACACTGCTCAGCACGGAACATTGTTGAGAGGACTATAGGCAACATAAAATCTCGTTTCCGATGCCTACAAGCGACCCTCCACTACGAACCAGCAAAAGTAAGCAGAATTATTAATGCGTGCTGCGCACTGCACAATATTTGCAAGCATTTTAATTTACCTATGGATGCTGAAGTTCCGATACCTGACGATGACAACATTGAAGATGTGGAACAATTAAGTAGTGGTACCGATGGCACACGAGTAAGAGACGAAATTGCACGTTCAATAGTTCAATAAAACACAGTCTTTAGAATGAATAAACTAAAAATACAAAACAAATTTTATTTGCTGCAGTCTTTTATGAGATCAATTAGATATATATGTATTTATTAACTATATTGTCAATTTAAAGTCCCATCTTCAATTGTTCCAGCTCGATGGACTTCAATTTCAGCTCATTTCGGGTGAGCAAATGCTTCTCCATTTGTATGTGGTGCCTTTTCTTTTCTTTTATTTCCTCCTTTTTTAATGAGACTAGTTCATCTAGCTTATTTTCAATGCTTATTAATGTATGACTATTGGCAACCATCACTTCCTTTATTGCACTAATACCACCCGAAACACACTTAAAATTTTTCGTTTCCTCCTCCATTAAGTACTCCACGTCCGATGGTTTCTTTCTCTTTGGTGCGGGTGGCTCAACGTTGGGAGAGGCAATTGGCGAATCGGGTATATCGCCGAAATCAGGAGAGTGGCTGCGTACACGCTTTGATGCAGTCACTGTATTTGCAGCTGATGATGTGGCAAGTTTTTCTGCTGGTTTTGCAATTGACGTTTCTTTGGGCCTAATACGACTTGCATGCGATGTAGATGGTGCATCTGCGTCAATATTTTCTTTATTGGGGCCACCTAATTTCTGGGTGTTCTTTATCCCATCCGCGCACATATAAAGGTCGCACAAAACAGCAACACGTTCCTCCAAAGGTGTCATTACATATTTATTATATTGGCCACCACCTGTTGCCCGACATTCCCTTTTGTTATGTGTAAGCTTGGATTTAATGTTCCGTTCTTGTTTGAGGTCCGCATGAATTAAGGTTTGTTGCCGGGTCTGACCACAGTTTATCCTGCTCTGCTTTATCCATCTTTGAGTAGCCCATGGCCAAGTCTGGGTGTAACTCCATGAACTGGACGAAAATCTCATTGTGAGAACTATTTATTCGTGGGGACCTGTAGGATAGTAATGCAATGAATTTTAACAATTAGCTTCAGCAAAAAGCTCAGCATACTTACATCTTGTAAAATCTTTTGGTTATTTTCCGTCCAATTTTTGTTTTATGTTTTTTTGTTTTGTCAAGTTGGTGTTGATTGTTTTATGTTTGTTGTTTTTGTTACGTTTTAATAGACGTCAAACATTTGACACTTTGCAGAAGTAGCGTTGCCACACGGTTCATAATAGGCAAATTGACGATCATTTTAATTATTTTACTTATATTTTTGTTAAATTTAGTAAATTTTTAAAATGGAATAACATTTCTGTACCAAAATTAAATTATCCGATGCAAATAACCTTGAGGTTACTCCATTAAAATGGTTGTATTTCAAACTAACAAACATCTTGCATCTCTGATTTTTGGAAGTCAAACCAAATCAGCTGATTTGCCAAGAACTCACTCACATCACAAAAGAAAAAAAGTTGGTTGCAATTTTGGACTTATTTTATAAAACCTAATTTATTAATTAATTTGATTATTTTATCGTACAGAAACTTGTAATTAAGAAGTAAACATTACAAATTTTGTCACGGCACAGTTAATTTGTGATTACAATAATTATTCTTTCCAAAAAATGAGAACTCACAGCGCTCTCACAATGGAAAACATGGCGAGAAAAAATTGCATGAAATGGGGTGAAAGTTAGTTGCAGAACACCTCTCGGTGAATACTTCTCCCTTCACCACCACAAGTGAATTCCAGAACATGGGCGATTGTCTGCATCCTGATTCACATCGTTAGGAATCAACAAATCTAAACGTGACTGCATTTTTCTGCCAAACATTAAAATTGCTGGTGATTTCCCTGTTGTTGAGTGTATAGCCCGTCTGTATGCCATCAGTATCTTTGACAATTCGGGTGTACATTTGGATGCCATCAACTTTGATTTGATTGTTTGAACATAACGTTCCGCTTGTCCGTTTGTTGCAGTATGGTATGGTGCACCTTGTTTGTGAACAATTCCATTTACTTTTAAAAAATGTTGAAACTCATTCGAGTCAAATTGCCTCCCATGGTCGCTAACAAATATATTTGGAATCCCAAATTGGGAAAAAATTTCGCAACACTTCTGGATAGTAGTATCAGTATTCATATTCGAGCAGATATGAACCTCAGGCCATTTTGTGTACGCATCCACCAAAACAAACATATATTTACCAAATATTTGTCCAGCATAATCAGCATGAACTCTCTCAAATGGCTTTTTGGGGCGCATCCACGTGTGTTTAGTAGTAATCTTCTTAGGATCTGGGCGCGTATATTGGCATTCTACACATTTTTTACTACACTTTCAATTTCATTGTTCAAGTTCTTCCTTGAACAAATTTCGTCTACTGAACCGTAGCCCTCTGCTCTCAAAATATTTTGCCAATTTAATTTAATTTTCTGTAACCATTCTCTTCCTAGAATTGGTTTTTGGTTCGATCGTACAATATACAATATTAATTTTTTCTACTCATCGCTACCTGTCACTGCGACACATGTGTATCCAATACATTGCAAAGTTGTACCGCAATAACTCACAAGCTCCACATCGGGATGACACACTTTCAATGTCGGGAAATAACGTTTGGCATCTGACAAATTAATAATAGAAACCGGTGATCCCGTGTCATATCGAAAGTTATCATTTCTTCATTTACCCGCAGACTGTGCATGATTTTGTTGCTTAACTTATTTACTTCGCCTTTAGAATTCACCAACAACAATTCTTCAACTGTCGTTTCTTTTGCATGAACTTGGTGTATTTGTTTTTCTCTTTAAACACACACTTTTCTCAAATGCCCCTTTTGATTAAAAAAATTACATGTAAAATTTTTGTATTTGCATTGGTTTGCCATATGCGAGGTATTACCACATCTAAAACACTTTGTTTTCATGGGGTATGTTTGCATCAGCCTTTTTTGCATTCCTTTTGAGATCGTTCTTCTTTATTTTATTCACATTCGATTTCTCACCGCCATTTTGTAGCTCGATACCGCCTTTTTCTGCCAATTCACTCGCTGTTACCACACTTAACGCTTCCTCCAAAGTCAGATCTTTCTTTTCCAACAACCGACTTTGCAATTTACTATAACATAGACCAAATACAAATTGGTTTCTGAGAGCTTTACCCAAATAATCACCAAACTCGCAACCAAACCGCCAACTTTTTCAATGACACCACAAAATCACCTGCTGATTCAGACTCTTTTTGCCTCGGCATGTTGAACCGAAAACATTCCACCAACTCACTAGGCCTCGGCTCAAAGTGTTCTTCCAACACCTTGATTATTTCCGCTAATGGTTCTACCTCTGGTTGTTTAGGTGTCAATTTGTCACATAAGACGTTGTAGGCGCCTGTACCGATGAAATGCAACAACAATGCCTGCTTCTTGTCCTCTTTACAATCGTACAGCTTCATAGCCGTCTCAAAACGTTTCACCCAACGACACCAAGAAATCTTTTGTGGATCAAAAGCATCAAAGTTAAAGATATTTACGCCAGAATCTGCCATTTTACTTTCACTTTCCGTACCTTTGTACTGTAAACATTTTAAATATATCTCCAAAATGAATATCGTGAGATTCGTCTTGTAATCCTCGTCGCCAAAATTGATGTAACTAAAACAACCGTTCTTGTTGAGGAATATTCCCTGCAAACATTTTGCTATCGCCTGCGATTCGCGAAAACGTTCGCCTGTGTCTGTGTGCCTGTGCCGATTCGCGGAAAGCGCATCGCGGGATAATCGCATTTTGCGAATCATTTTATTTAGTTTTATATAATTTTATATCTTTTATTTCATGATGGTGCAAAAACCAGTTTTGTTCTTCCACAAATCCGGGCGTTTTTGGCGAATTGCTTCACATCAAAAATTATTTTTCTTATATCCCTTAAATATAATTCATGATTTAAAAGAGAGACCATTAATCAGAAAATGACATGCAATACAAATGTTTAAAACATAAATTTTGCAATTATTCGAATTTGCACTCAAATATTTTAAAATGTGTTATGAATAAATGTAGTTTTTGGGAAAATTAGTTAAATTTGACAGATTCCCTATAAAAAAATAGTAAAACAACATACTTTTCTAGACTTTCAATTTTTTGGCTGCGGTTGACATCTCTTTGGAAATGCCCATATATGAACAGAAATAATTAATTATTTGTTTGCTTCGCGTTCCGCTTATCTACCCGGTCCTTAGCATGCGCAAAATGTTGCTGGAGGACATGCGTTATTACTGTGTCCTCACACCCGACAATTTTTTGATGACACATTCCTATAAAGAAATTGAAAGGTAAACAATAAACATTGCTCAGTGAAAATCGTATTCTAGGGATCAAAATAAGAAACTTTGCCGAAGGAACCATACCTCTAAAACGAATTCTGATGTCCCGGAAAAAATCCCACTTTGACCCATTTAGAGTGCTCCAATCGAGTCCAAATGTATGACCGAACCCCACTCAGTGAAGTGCTCAGTGAAAATCGTATTCTAGGGATCAAAATAAGAAACTTTGACGAAGGAACCATACCTCTAAAACGAATTCTGATGTCCCGGAAAAAATCCCACTTTGACCCATCAATCGAGTCCAAATGTATGGAACCCCCAGGGGGTGTGCCACTGGCATGGGTGGGTCGGGCCTCCAAAGTTAGTGGGGGTCGGACGGTTTGGACTCGATTGGAGCACTCTAAATGGGTCAAAGTGGGATTTTTCAAAATTTGCCCCTACCCAAAAGTTCGACCCAAATTCCGGGACATCAGAATTCGTTTTAGAGGTATGGTTCCTTCGGCAAAGTTTCTTATTTTCATCCCTAGAATACGATTTTCACTGAGCAATGACGACTTTTTTTGCCTCCCCACAAATCGACCCGGCCTAATATGTATGTATTACAGATCAACGAAAAATTAACTTCTGATTCTCTACTATTCCCGATGCTTCTCTCCTGCTTTTCAAACGCAGAGCTTTCTTAGACAACATTATTATTTAATTGTTATAACAAAATCTTAAAAAAAAACCGTCACTAATCACTTTCACAACTGGAATGACAATTTTGCGTATTGACAGTTGCCCTTGTAATGAAATCAATTATTTTACCGCTAACTCAACGAAAGAACCAAACAAAAAATCGCATTGAACAAAAAATCGCTTATATATGTATAAAGCGTAGGCGATGGTACGCGATTCATGTCTTCAAAAGTTGTTACAACTGGGGTGTTTTCAGAACAATTTCTACTTGTGTGTACGATCGCGTATTCATCGCTTATGTGTAAAGCCTAGGCGATGGTACGCGATTCATGTATCAAATTTTGGCAAAACAGAATTATTTTCACAACAATGTCGAGCAAATTGTGCACGATCGCCCATTCATCGCTTATTTATAAGGCCTAGGCGATGGTTGGCGATTCTTATTCGCTGGGAAAGATCGCGTAATCATCGCCCATCAATTTATCGCCAAAAATTCACAAAAATGTTTGCAGGGATTATTAGAGTAATTTATTTCTTAGTGTAAGTGGTGATATATATCTATTAGTGATGAATATGAATAATCCATATGCATGTAATCGATATCGAATATATAATAGGAATAATCGACGAATAAATACAATGATACTCAGCCCTGTTCTGGCTCTCACCAAATATTCAATTCACTTCACAAATTCACTTCACCCAACGAATGGAGAGGTGTTCTGGTTCTCACGTGAATTCTCTTTTTCGAACTTCTGCTCAAAAAAATCGAAACATATGTTTTTGTCTGCAAAGCCATAATTTGCAGACAAAAACGTAAACAAAACAATTTATTCTCGCGAAGAATCAGACAAGAAATTAAAAAAGAAAATCTGAAGATTTATTAATCATATTTTATAAAAAACACAACAAAAAATATGCCACTAGCTTTTCTCTTAGCCATTAGGGATTTAAGTTTTAAGAAATGAAGTTCTTGAGGAACGTATCAAGGCGGCACTTGCGTGACTACTCAAATCCAATGGATATTCCAAATTCGTGGTAAGTTAAGTGTCGTTAATCTGTTTAACATAATAATTTATGCCTTTAAATGTTTTATAGCTTTTTACCGGCTTAATAAAGACGGATTTTCAATGATCCTTGATCAAATTGCACCCTTCATTAGCACAGGATCAATACCACAAAAAATACAATTGGCGGCAGCTTTGAGATTTCTTGCGGTGAGCGCTTTTCAAGGTATTGTAGCAATTAAATATAAGCATGGGAAGGACTACATATAAGCATGGGAAGGACTACATTGTGCAAAATATTGTGGAAAGTGGTAAATGGAAATGAGTCAGGCGGAAGTCAGTGCTTCAAAAATGCATTTTTACCAAAAGCATGGAATTCCCGGGGTTGTTGGTTGTGTCGACGGTACTCACGTTCGACTCATAAAACCTCCAGATGGAGAAGCGCTTTTTTATAACCGAAAGGGATATTTTAGCATAAATACCATGATTGTAAGTATAAATACACATTCATTTATATTGGTTTGTGTAAACGCTTTTTGTATTAAGGTTTGTGACTACGAAATGAAAATACGGGCCGTTGACAGCACTAGACCTGGATCGTGTCATGATTCATATATATGGAAATCAGGTATAGCAGAGAATCATTACGCCGAGATGTATACACGTTCCCGAAATTACTGACTTTTAGCTGACGGAGGTTACGCTTTGGAACCATACCTTATCACGCCATATAGAAATCCTACATATAACTCCAGTGAACACAAATTCAACAAAGTACACTGCTCAGCACGGAACATTGTTGAGAGGACTATAGGCAACATAAAATCTCGTTTCCGATGCCTACAAGCGACCCTCCAATACGAACCAGCAAAAGTAAGCAGAATTATTAATGCGTGCTGCGCACTGCACAATATTTGCAAGCATTTTAATTTACCTATGGATGCTGAAGTTCCGATACCTGACGATGACAACATTGAAGATGTGGAACAATTAAGTAGTGGTACCGATGGCACGCGAGTAAGAGACGAAATTGCACGTTCAATAGTTCAATAAAACACAGTCTTTAGAATGAATAAACTAAAAATACAAAACAAATTTTATTTGCTGCAGTCTTTTATGAGATCAATTAGATATATATGTATTTATTAACTATATTGTCAATTTAAAGTCCCATCTTCAATTGTTCCAGCTCGATGGACTTCAATTTCAGCTCATTTCGGGTGAGCAAATGCTTCTCCATTTGTATGTGGTGCCTTTTGTTTTCTTTTATTTCCTCCTTTTTTAATGAGACTAGTTCATCTAGCTTATTTTCAATGCTTATTAATGTTTGACTATTGGCAACCATCACTTCTTTTATTGCACTAATACCACCCGAAACACACTTACAATTTTTCGTTTCCTCCTCCATTAAGTACTCCACGTCCGATGGTTTCTTTCTCTTTGGTGCGGGTGGCTCAACGTCGGGAGAGGCAATTGGCGAATCGGGTATATCGCCGAAATCAGGAGAGTGGCTGCGTACACGCTTTGATGCAGTCACTGTATTTGCAGCTGATGATGTGGCAAGTTTTCTGCTGGTTTTGCACTTGACGTTTCTTTGGGCCTAATACGACTTGCAAGCGATGTAGATGGTGCATCGGCGTCAATATTTTCTTTATTGGGGCCACCTAATTTCTGGGTGTTCTTTATCCCATCCGCGCACATATAAAGGTCCACAAAACAGCAACACGTTCTTCCAAAGGTGTCATTACATATTTATTATATTGGCCACCACCTGTTGCCCGACATTCCCTTTTGTTATGTGTAAGCTTGGATTTAATGTTCCGTTCTTGTTTGAGGTCCACATGAATTAAGGTTTGTTGCCAGGTCTGACCACAGTTTATCCTGCTCTGCTTTATCCATCTTTGAGTAGCCCATGACCAAGTCTGGGTGTAACTCCATGAACTGGACGAAAATCTCATTGTGAGAACTATTTTTTCGTGGGGACCTGTAGGATAGTAATGCAATGAATTTGAACAATTAGCTTCAGCAAAAAGCTTAGCATACTTACATCTTGTAAAATCTAAATCCTTTGGTTATTTTCCGTCCAATTTTTGTTTTATGTTTTTTTGTTTTGTCAAGTTGGTGTTAATTGTTTTATGTTTGTTGTTTTTGTTACGTTTTAATAGACGTCAAACATTTGACACTTTGCAGAAGTAGCGTTGCCACACGGTTCATAATAGGCAAATTGACGATCATTTTAATTATTTTACTTATATTTTTGTTAAATTTAGTAAATTTTTAAAATGGAATAACATTTCTGTACCAAAATTAAATTATCCGATGCAAATAACCTTGAGGTTACTCTATTAAAATGGTTGTATTTCAAACTAACAAACATCTTGCATCTCTGATTTTTCGAAGTCAAACCAAATCAGCTGATTTGCCAAGAACTCACTTAATCACATCACAAAAGAAAAAAAAGTTGGTTGCAATTTTGGACTTATTTTATAAAACCTAATTTATTAATTAATTTGATTATTTTATCGTACAGAAACTTGTAATTAAGAAGTAAACATTACAAATTTTGTCACGGCACAGTTAATTTGTGATTACAATAATTATTCTTTCCAAAAAATGAGAACTCACAGCGCTCTCACAATGGAAAACATGGCGAGAAAAAATTGCATGAAATGGGGTGTAAGTGATTTGCAGAACACCTCTCGGTGAATACTTCTCCCTTCACCACCACAAGTGAATTCCAGAACATGGGCGACTATGTTTACATTACCCGCTGGAGTTGTCAGTCTCCTAACGGGCGCGTCCCCAGGTGGTGGATAGGGGGAGGGGGATGGACACACTGTTTCATCTCAACTAGGGATGCCTCAGGGAGGGTGGATTTTTTCTATCCTTACTGAGGCGCCCCTGGGGGGATGGAACAGTGTGTACACCACCTTAGGGAATATTGCATTCCCCGCGGACCAAAACTGACTATGGGGGTGTTTCCCCTAAAACAAAAAAACAATATGGAAAGTAGGAAATGTGTAAATAAAGTTACGGTGCAGGGAGTAATAACCCCAGTACCGGCGGCAATTGCTGATGTGCTCCCTAGTCACGTGCCGTGGTTATCCCAAGATAGCGAGCCAAAAAATTGTTCAATGTCTCCTACAGGTGTGGCTGCCTTGGCACCTGTAGTCGTAGTAAGTGAAACAAGCGCAACCAATCCTCCTACAGGTGTGGGTGCCTTGGCGCCTGTAGTCGCAGACAATGCAACAAGCGCACATACAGCCATTGGCAAAAATACGGAGAAGGAAGAGGAGGAACCACGGGAGAGTATTAACTGGACCCAGCCTTCTAGTACAGGTAGAGAATCCGATTCCGACTCCGACTCAAACGAACACGTTAACATTACTGTTTTAGCTAACTCCAAAGACGTCGAGGTCAGCAAGATGGTAGAAGAAGTCAACGCGTGCATGGCACAGCTCACGACAAAAAAGAAGAAGCTATCAGGGGCACAACGACGAAAGTTGAAGAAGATGAACCGAAGCAGCAAACAGGCCATAGTGCAGGATGCTCCAAAGGAGCTATCTGAAACTCCATCCACCTCTGCGGAGGCAGGAAAGAGGATCAGATCTCCAGAAGAGCAGAACACTGCGAAACCGCCGAAGAAGAAAAAGAGCTCCCCGCTTTCAAGTAAATTGGAGAGAACAAGTCAAGCCCCTCACGAAGGAGACTCCAGTCTGTATCCTGGTGGAGAGGGCGGCGACAAAGTCGATCCAACTACAAAGGAAGCGAGCGCAACCACGGAACCCTCCGGAAAGCATAGTACATCCACGCTCTCAACTCCGACGACGGGCCCCCAATTCAAATAATGAGCAGCGAGTTCAAAGGGGACACACTGAGGATGAATTTCGCGTCACCAGAATGTATAGAGACCCTCAAAGAGCTTGTGGATAGCATCCCCTCTCCCTGGGAAGGCGCTAAGCTGAAACTGGTAAGGAGGAGGGACATCCCTCAGCTCATAAAAACAACAGTACACGTCAAAGGATGGGGCAGCAATTTCACATCAGAACGCATGCTCAAACTCTTTGGCCAGCAAAACAAGGGACTGGACGTGAAGAGGTGGGAAGTCTTCCACAGAGAGAATGACCGTGATGGCACTCTCCTTGTGGTGGGTTTGGATCGGCTCTCCATGGCCAGCCTGGTCAAGACGAAGGGTATGGCGTTCTATGTGAACAAAGCAGTCTTCTTCAAAATTGGTAAGGCTTTGGTTGGCGCTGAAAACCGGACAACTGAGCCAATAAATAATAAAGGCAGCGATGAAGATAAGCGCTCACTGCAGCCAAAAAATGATGAGGGAGCCGAATCTACAATCACTGACTCCCAAGAAGACCGGTTACTGGAGGACCAATGATTGAAGTCGTCCAGATAAACCTCCATCGGAGCGAGGCGGCAACCAACGCTTTGATGGAAATAATAAATAAAGGTAAGACTCATATTGCTTTAATCCAAGAACCATGGACGATTCGAAACAAGGTTACTGGCTTAAATCACGTTAATTACCAACTGTTTTATGCAAATACAGGAACTAGACCAAGGACTTGTATTATATGTCACAAAAATTTATGTTATCTTTTTTCTCCAGAGTTGTCAACATCGGATGCTACAGTACTGAAACAAGGGAATGGAAGTGTATACCTAGCATCAGTATATCTGCCTTTCGATTCACCGACATTACCACCTACGTCGGAACTACAACGCTTCGTGAGGAAAGTCAAACAAACAGGTAACGAAGTACTAGTAGGTTGCGATGCTAACTCTCACCACGTCGCGTGGGGTAGTACTAACATTAATAAACGGGGCCAGGCCCTAGTAGAATTCTTGAATACTAACGACCTAATAACACTTAACATAGGTAACACGGCTACCTTCGTTAATAGAATAAGGGAAGAAGTATTAGATATAACAATATGTTCAGAAAATCTAATAGACGTGATACAGGAATGGAGGGTCTCTGAAGAACATTCTTTTTCTGATCACCGTTACATAAGGTTTAAGATAGCACGGCCACCGCCGAACCCAATAAGTTTCAGAAATAAGGCCAAAACTAAATGGACAAAATTCGGGAAGCTAATTAGAGAAAGACTAGGGCATGGACTTTTCGAGTGCCCAAGTGTTGAGGATATTGACACTAATTTTGACTACATTACGGATATATTAGTAAGGTCTTTCGAAGACAGCTGTCCGCTTCGAGAAAGGAAATCAGCCCAAGAGAAGCCTTGGATGACCGGGGAGATTCGCAACATTGGGAAAGAGGTCCGTAGACTTTACAATAGGGCACGCCGTAAAAAATCTCCAGTATACTGGGACGACTACCATAGAAGACTCAGAGAATATAACAAAATCACAAGAACAGCAAAACGAAACTCCTGGAAGCTATTCTGCGAACAGGTCGATAGCGTTAACGATGTTTCTAAAATTAAAAAGTTCCTCTCAAAAACCCATACCCAAACCGAAACAATGGTAGACGATATGGGCAGAAGAGTGGACTCAACCGAAGAGATGGTAAGACTTTTGATGAACACCCATTTTCCGCAAGGTACGACGGGCCAGACTGAGATACCGAACTACAGTGAAAATGAGGAACAACTAAGTCATATCATTACAGACCATATGGTCAAAGAAGCCGTAAGAAGCTTTTCACCATTTAAGGCACCAGGACCTGATGGAATATTTCCGGCACTACTACAGATGGAGGTGGATTACATATCAATTCATCTAGCCGCCATTTTCACAGCATGTCTAAAATTCGCATACACACCGAAAGCCTGGCAGGAGGCAAGGGTAGTTTTCATACCTAAACCCGGCAAGGCAAGTTATGCAACACCTAAGGCTTATAGACCAATAAGCCTAACATCGTTCTTACTCAAAACCATGGAGCGTATAGTGGATACCATGATTAAAAGTAAGATACCAGGCGAAATGCTAAAATTTAGACAACATGCCTATGTTAAAGGGCGATCGGTGGATACCGCCCTACACGATGTAGTACACAACATAGAAGAATCCTTCAATGGAAAGATGTATACACTTGCGGTATGTATAGACATTGAAGGGGCGTTCAATAATGTACGGACCGACACACTCATCCAATCCTTAGACCAGTTTCAGGTGGACCGGGCTCTCCGAGACTGGATAAGCCACATGCTAAGGAATAGATGGATAAATTGTGGGTCCCACGACATAAAAATAAGAGACAGAGTAGCACAGGGAACACCACAGGGCGGTATTTTATCACCACTCCTGTGGGTCACTACTATAAATAGTCTCCTAAGGATACTAACGGATGAAGGACTTAAACCAGTCTGTTACGCAGATGACGTTATAATACTTCTGAGGGGGAAGAATCCTAATCAACTTTGTAGAAGGGCCGAAACGGCTCTAAAAATTGCATATGACTGGGCTCGACCGAGAGGCCTAAATGTAAACCCAGAAAAGACAGAGATATGTCTGTTCACAAGGAAAACGAAGATTGGTCAGTATGATGACCCGCATTTCCTAAACAAAACAATTCCAGTTTCCAACAGGGTTAAATACTTAGGTGTTATCCTGGACAGGAAACTAAATTGGAAGTGCCACATAGAAGAACGAGCAAACAAGGCTCACATATGCTGGGCACTATGTAGAAGAGCCATTAGCTCAAAATGGGGCCTTAATCCAAGTATGACACAATGGCTCTACAAGAGCGTAATCAGACCTATTTTGACTTACGCATCAGTAGTGTGGTGGACATCAATGAAGAATAAGTGCAACATAATATTACAAAAGGTCCAACGAATGTGTTGTCTCGGCATAAGCGGGACAATGAGGACCACATCCAGTAGGGCATTGGAGACGATCTTGAATATCCAACCAATAGAAATACAGATTAGATATGAAGCTGCCCTCACGGCGACGAGGCTCAAAGTGATGGGCGAATGGATCGAAAGCGATCACGTGTCATATCATCAAAAGATAGCTGAGGTAGTGACGGTGGATTTAACTGACATATCATCAGTATCCGACAGAATACCTGAAAGATCAATGGTTGCTGAGTGTGAGACCATGATACCAGACAGACAATCCTGGATTGATGGAACCGTAGTACAGACAACATCTGGAAATTGCTGTTATACAGATGGATCGAAACTAGGGGAGAGAACGGGGCTAGGACTTTACATCGAAGAACCGGAAACCGAACTCTTATTCCGTCTGCCAGACCATAACACAGTCCTGCAGGCGGAAGTCCGAGCAATTACAGAATGTGTGAGCTGGCTTGGGACTAACACAAGACCAACAAACGTGAATATTTTCACAGATAGCCAAATGGCTATTAGGGCGATAACGTCTAGAACGGTGAGGTCGAGGACCGTTTTAGATTGTAAAATGGCGATTAACGCCTACTCCGAATACGGCACTATATGCATCATATGGGTGCCTGGCCATTGCGGAGTAAGGGGTAACGAGAAAGCAAACGCCTTGGCATCTAGAGCCAGAGACTTGCAAACAACAACATTAGAGAACGCAAAACCCTTCAGAGTTATGCGTTCTGAACTACAAATATGGGCGAAGAACGCCCATATCACGCTATGGAATAGTGAAAACGTTGGGAAGACAACGAAGGTCTTGTGGGGTGACCCAAACGAGGACAAGGCCAAGACCTTACTGAGATTGAGCAAGGTAGAAATTAGTAAGATCATGGGCGTCCTTACAGGACACACATGCTTACAAGCACACCTACATAGGATAGGAGTTGTAGATGACAGCATATGTAGGGCATGCGGGGAGGATGATGAAACGTTGGAGCATTTCCTCTGCCACTGCCCAGCGTTCGCCAACAATAGATCACGTTTCTTAGGAAATGATGCTATACCAGACTTGACCCAACTTAGGGGCGTAGACTGGAAGAAAATTAAGGACTATGTCGACAGTACAGAGTTCCTAAAATAGCTTACCGACCTTTCTAAATAATAACAATTAGAGCGCACAACAGGCCGAATACTGGCTTACGTGTATGTCCAAGGACATGAGGTGGAATTTCACCGCCTCCTCTTCTCAACCTAACCTAACCTAACCATGTTTACATTATGACAGGTTCTTATTTGAGTTTTCAGTTTCTATTCTTCACTAGAACGGTGTTGTCTATTTTTAGCATCACTATAGTCTTGGGCATTCAGATGTTGTTGTAGTGCGTTTTAGCTGCAGAAACTCGAACTACGATGAAAACATAAATTGTTGATGTTAAATTCTTCCATTGCCCTGGCTGGGAATCGAAACCAGCATCTTCGGAATCCAAGTCTGTCGCAGCGGAAATACTTATACTTCTAACGCATTAATTTTTTAAATGAATTTTTCAGTTATTGAAAATTGCATTTTTCAAGTTATTGAAAACCAGAAAATTTAAACCGAAAAAAATCGGTTTGAAAACGGACAAAATCTTATGTGAAATTTAACTTAAACTCCAGAAAAGTCGAAAAATCTGCTCAGAATTACGTATAAATAATGTTTTAATTAATTTCAAGTAAACAAATAATTAAGATTCTCTTCGTATGAAAATTCGTGTTTTGTACAGGACTTTTCCAATATCTTAAAGTCTGTTTGGTTCAGGTTTTTACTTGGTATGGTGAACCCGTTAACAAAACATTAAATAATGTTTTAATTAATTTCAAGTAAACAAATAATTAAGATTCTCTTCGTATGAAAATTCGTGTTTTGCACAGGACTTTTCCAATATCTTAAAGGCTGTTTGGTTCAGGTTTTTACTTGGTATGGTGAACCCGTTAACAAAACATTGACCTTCAATGAATAATAAAGGGTCCGCCAAATAACTTTTTTTAAAACATCGCGCAAGACATCGAGTGTAGCTTCGGCTGTGGCACGTAGCGCCGTCCTGTTGAAACAAAATGTTGCCAATACCCTCCTCTTCAATTTTTATGAACAAAAATTCAACATGGCCCAATAACGTTCGCATTGACTGTAACGGCCACTCCTTGCTCATTTTCGAAGAAAAATGGCCCAATTATGCCTCTGGACCAAAATCCGCACCAAACAGTGACTCGTTTTGGGGGTATCGGCTTTTCAATGTATGCGTGCCAAATGCCCCAAATGCGACAATTTTGCTTGTTTACATACCCGCCAAGATCAAAATGAGCTTCATCTGAAAAGATGATTTTTTTTGGCAAAATCGGCATCTTCTGTAAGTCGATCGCAGGCCCACTTGTTTAAGCGTATACCCAACCATATTCGTTCAGCGGAAGGATAAAACTAATTATCTGTCAAATCAGACATGAGCTAAGTGTTACCATTCACGAAATAAGCACTAGTTGAAAAAAAACGTTAGATAGTATAATCGAAAACGTTCTTGGTTTCTACAGAAAACGTAAGCAGAAATTTCACTTCAGATTTTGTGAACGTTTTAAACCGAAATTTATATTTTTAGCAATTTAAACTCCGAGAAAGTAAAAAATCTACTAAAAATGAATAATAATATAACAAAAAAAAAGATAAAATGCAATCCTGAAACTAAAAAGGAAACAACAAACAAAATAAATAAAGTTTATTTTAGGAATTAAGTAATTTGCTTTGCTATACTATCCCTTATAAGAGTACCTACGTTGAACAGACTTCTTTGAGAAGTATCTCCCACGTCATAATCAATTTCATCCATTACTTCAAATTCCTCATTGATGTTCAAAATATGGGGTTCCTCAAGTTCAACGTTGTATTCTCTGCAGATGTGAAGCAAAGCACAGCACACGTTTAAAATTTTAATAACCTTTTTCGGGCTATAGACCAATGTTACCAGTAAACATCTGAACCGGCTTTTTATTACGCCAATTACATGCTCTACAATGCACAGTGGGCTAAAGTGGGAAAAAATTGACATAATTCTGCCATTTCAAAAGCACATATCGTATGGCGATGAAATTTTAGGTGTGTATAAGAGGTGTTAGAGAGTTTAAGTTCGGAACTTAGGCCCCCTGTCTCATACAGTGGCGGAGCTACAGGGCCCTAAAGTTGACCACCTCGGGTATACAAAATTTTCATCGGCTTCAAACTTTTGAATGGAGTGTCCGGTTTTAGTGGCGTTTTTCTGTGGATACTCCTAGACCAGACCTACAATAAACATTTTATAGGTTGAAGATATCTTGAATAGTTTCCGAGATATGTGGATTTTAAATTTGAATTTTTCATTTTTTCGCCGACTTTGCCTTGGAGTTTAGCCAATATCTCAGTCAAAAAATTACCGATTTTGTTCGCATGTTTTTTATGGATAGCCAATAAAATTTACAACATCATGAAAAAAGAATCGATAAGATATGTGAAGAAATAAGAAAGGTATGGCCCTATAAAATCATATTTTTGAAAAAAACTCATTTTTGAAGATTTTTTGGCGGAAAAAGTCCAATTCGTATTTAGGTCTTGTAGAAAAAGGTTGTTACACAAAGTATATCAAATTTATACTCATTTTAAAGGAGACGTTTCACAAAATATGCTAAAGAAAATCCGAAGCCAAAATTTTAATTGGTGTGGTTGCCACCCTTCTCCGATTTTGACCGTTTTTTTTACATAAATTTCAAAAGTTTGATCGATTTTCTCCAATCGCAAAGCTAAATTGTTAAATTTTTCTTTTTATTTATTTGTATTAGGGTGTAATAAAATCGACTGCAAAGGGAATCCCGAGCGCGGCTTTTCATATCGAAGATATATGACTAAAAGTAAAAAATCCAATTTTTGGGGATTTTTGATGTATTTTTTGGGAATTGAGGGATTTTCCGTTAGAAATTTCCACATGTTGCGTTTGATTATTATTTCTAATATCAAAATAAAGAACTTTAAAAAAATTCATCGAAATATATTTTTAAGAATTTTATGCCTTATTTACGTTTCTGTCTATATGCAATTTTTTTTTAATTTTAATTTTTCCGTACCTTCTTGTGCTTATTAGTTATTATATCAGTCAATTTCTTGTAGATCACATGTTTTTATCAAACAATAATAAAATTTAGTAAGATTTACCTTTCAGAAAATATTGTTTTGTGACACTATTTCTAGGAAACCCTTAATCATTGACAGGTATAAGCAGTAAGGAAAGGCAGAAAGTCGGGCGGGGCCGACTATATAATACCCTACACCTCCCTAACAATGCGATAAGGGTCATTGCGATAATAATTTGTAATAATTGGTAAATGGGTAGGAACATATGTATTATCTAATTCTGAAACGACAATCGCTAAATTAAGCAATATTCGTTACTAAATTGAGACATCTTTCTGGAAAATTTTAATTATCGGAAGTAAAGTACAACTTCTATAGCGCTATGAAACCAAATCAGGAGGAACATATATATGGAGGTTATATATAAATCTGAACCGATTTTCCCTGAATACTCATTCATGTAAAAAGACCTCTTTCTGTCGAATTTCATACTGATCGGATATAAAATACAGTCTCCACAACGCTTACATGTCAAATCGGGGGTAACATATATATGGGGGCTATATCTAAATCTGAACCGATTTTCTCCGAATTTGGCAGTATTCCTTCGAGTAATAAGAAACCTCTTTCTGCCGAATTTCGCACTGATCGGATATAAAATACAGTTTCTACAGCGCATACATGTCAAATCGGGGTAACATATATATGGGGGCTATATCTAGTTCTGAACCGATTTTCTCCGAATATGGCAGTATTCCTTCATGTAGAAAGAAACCTCTTTTGCAGAATTTCGCACTGATCGGATATACAATAAAATTTTTACAGCGTTTACATATCAAATAGGGGGTAACATATACGAGGGTATATGGGGGCTATATCTAAATCTGAACCGAATTTAACAGTGTGCATTCATATAATAAGAAACCTCTTTCTGCTGATCGGATATAAAATAAAGTTTTTACATCGCTTACATGTAAAATCCGGGCTAACATATATATGGGGACTATACCGATTTTAGCCAAATTCAATAGGGATCGCCCTTATGCCAAAAAAAAAATATGTGTATAGTTTAGTCGAGATCGGACCATAATTGTGACCTGTACTTTGATTACAGGAATACATGCACAGACTGACGACGGACATAGCTAAATCAACTCAGAAAATGATTCTGAGTCCATCGGTATAATAAACGATGGGTCTATTTCGGCTCCTTTTGGGTGTTACAAACAAATGCACAAAGTTATAATACCCTGTACCACAGTGTGGTGTAGGGTATAATTAAAAAAAAATTGCATATAGACAGAAACGTAAATACGGCATAAAATTCTTAAAAATGTATATATTTCGATGAATTTTTTGTTAAAGTTCTTTATTTTGATATTAGAAATAATAATCAAACGCAACATGTGGAAATTTCTAACGGAAAATCCCTCAATTCCCAAAAAATACATCAAAAATCCCCAAAAATGGGATTTTTTACTTTTAGTCATATATCTTCGATATGAAAAGCCGTGCTCGGGATTCCCTTTGCAGTCGATTTTATTACACACACAAATTTAACAATTTAGCTTTGCGATTGGTCCAAATCGGAGAAGGGTGGCAACCACACCAATTAAAATTTTGGCTTCGGATTTTCTGTAGCAGATTCTGTGAAACGTCTCCTTTAAAATTAGTATAAATTTGATATACTTTGTGTAACAAACTTTTTCTACAAGACCTAAATACGAATTGGACTTTTTTCGCCAAAAAATCTCCAAAAATGAATTTTTTTCAAAAAATTGACTTTCTAGTGCCATAACATTCTTATTTCTTCACATATCTTATCGATTCTTTTTTTCATGATATTATAAATTTTATTGGCAATCTATAAAAAAACACGCTAACAAAAACGGTAAACTTTTGAATGAGATATTGGCTAAACTCGAAGGCAAAGTCGGCGAAAAAATGAAAAATTAAAATCCACATATCTCGGAAACTATTTAAGATATCTTCAATATCACTAAATACCACTAAAACCGGACACTTCATTCAAAAGTTAGAAGCCGATGAAAATTTTGTAAACCCGAGGTGGTCAACTTTAGGGCCCTGTAGCTCCGCCCCTGTATGAGATAGGGGGGCCATGTTCCGAACTTAAACTCTCTAACACCTCTTGTATAACCACCTAAAATTTCATCGCCATACGATAAGTGGTTTTGAAATGGCAGAATTATGTCCATTTTTTCCATTTTAGCCCACTGTGCAATGTTACGAGCTGATGTATGTTTTTTGTTAAATTTGTGCTACATAGTTCCGACGGTCACATCTTTTTATGGCGTCATTAAGAACGGTTCTTATCCATAGCCAGAGTCACCCAATAGGCGAGAATTCATACCGCCATTTCTGTATTCATTTAAAAAATATGTACATTCTTGCTCCACTTAATCCCAAATAAATGCGTCGTGGCAAGACCCAGACTTGCAAGCATTCACAACTCTCACTTTCGTGTTGTAATCACATATCTAAAAACATATTGTAATCCCATATCTAATTCATTTCTTTGAAAATAGCTATAACTTACAATCATTGCGTTTAAGCTATATGTTCCTTACCTGCAATGAAAATTGAATACTATAGACGTCGCATGGTATTTACAGACTTCATCCGCCAGGTGGCGTCCGAGCAGCATTTCTCTCATTCTCAAATTCCTCTCTCAATTATTTCTCTGTCAAAACATGCAGACTTTTTTGTACTCTCAGATAATTTCTGAGAAGGGAGTGAGTTTTTTAGTTTGTTTTGTTGTTGAATGTTTTGAAGTTGGAATATAATAAAATTAATGATGAAAATCTTTTCTATCTTTGCAGAGAAATAAAAGTAACTATCCTATCTTTGCAGAACGCTCTCTTTACATTTTAGCCAGACAAAGTGTCATCTTGAATATGCAGACATACTAAACGAATTGTCAAACTCCATGCGACGTCTATAGTATTCAATTGTCATTGTTCTCTATTGTAACCCAGTGTTCTCTATTGTAACCCATTGTTCTCTATTGTAACCCATCTTCTGTGGGTTTCGATATTTTTATGTGACTACCGTCTATGCATCCAATTATGCCGGGTATCTGGTATTTTAAAAAGAAGTGCAATTTCGAGTTCGTCTTCTCTTCAGGCGTCATTCTTAGTTTTATGAAATGTGGACATATCTTACTCTCGAGAGCATTCATAACTCTCCATAGAATAATTGAAACGCTGCTTCTTCCCATACTTAAATCTACGTCCTTGGCTATAACGCCAATTGAATAATTCAAGGTATTGTGGAGCTCTTCAGGAACGGTTCAATTTATTCCAGTGCCATAAAAATTCCTCTTTATTCAAACGATAAGAGCTTATAAAACTAAAGAAAAAATATTAAACGAATATACAATTAAATGGATACTTATTTAGTTACACTATTTGTTTGGGACAATGGATCTGATGCATCGCGCAAACTTCTGCGGTGTAGTTTTGTTTCGGAATTATTATAAACGTGTGCTGTATAACATCTGCAAAGAATACAACGTTGAGCTTGAGGAACCTCATAATGGATGAAATTGATTTAACGTGGGAGATACTTCTCAAAGAAATCTGTTCGATGCGGGTACTCTTATAAGGGACAGTATACCAAACCAAATTAATTAATACCTAAATTAAATTTTATTTATTTTGTTTGTTGTTTTATTTTTTGGTTTCAGGGTTGCATTTTCTCTTATTTTGTTTTGTTTTATGGTTGCTTTATGGGATACAGCACTTATAAGACCAAAAGTATTAACATTTTCGTACGAAAAGTATTTGAAATAGTTTTTTTGTTTGAAATTAATTCAAATATTATTCATTCTTAATCTTTAGTATTTTTTTTGACTTTTTTCTGAGTTTAAATTATTAAAAATATAAATTTCACATCAGATTTTGTGAACGTTATAAACCGATAATTATTTTTCGGTTTACGTTTTTTGTAGAAGTTAAAAACGTTTTCGATTTCAAAGACGTAAATTCTTGTACGATTTTGCCCTCTGACATGCCTGATAATAGGTGAAAAGTTGGAAGGAAACTGAAATGTGATACAAACTTTTAAATTGAAATTGCTTTTAACCTTTTTTGGCAATCAAGATTTAGTAAAAATATATGATTGTTGCTTTCGAAATTGTTTATTTAATAACATTTTAATATAATCTAAAAACTGAAGGTGACACAAACATTTTTCAAATTTCTATAATTTTTATTGTGAACGTAAAAGTGAAATCAATAGCACCAGTAAGAACGAGTCTGCGACTTACTATGCATAAAGAGAATCTTAGGAATGTAATTAAAAACTTGTTTTGCCATGCTCAACATTCAATGAGGTTGATTACGATTCCAATTTATCTTGGTGCTTGTGCTGTTCTATGATTTTGATTTCAGAACGCGATCGTGACTTTTGAAGCAATTCAGATGCCATCGCGATAAGGAATCCAAATTGATGACCAATGTTCCCGGGTGGAAGGTAGGTTGCGGTCCGTAATAATCGTTTTTTTCGGCTAACGTTTTGTACAAAATGTACAAAATCGTCAAGATTTATTGTACAACTTGCAAAAGAAACGCGAAATGTGTATCAAATTTGTATAATTTTTTTGTGTTGACTATATAAATGAAGTTTTTATTTTGTTTGGTGGACCAAAATACACTTTTGTACATGATGTATATATTCTTGTTGTTTTTTTATAGTTTTTCTTACGTTTATGTTATTTTTTGTTGTAATAAGTGATTGAAATGAAGAAAATGAGAAATCGCGAGATTTTTTTAAATAATTTTTCTTTTATTCTTATTGTTGTTTATGTACGAGATATGTTAAAAAAATATCGCGAATTTTTAATTTCCGCGGGCTACGTGTATTAGATTTTTGATATTTTTGTAGCGTTATGTTGGTACTCATGTCCCTTACTTATGCTGACAAGGTCGGCCATTTTGAATGTTTAGTTAATTTTTGGCAGCTGTTGTGCTTGGATGTGTTTTAACTTGTCTTCGATTTTTATCTATTTCAGAAAATGGATCAAATTTTTTTCTGCATCAAATTTTGTGTGGAAAACAAAATATAGTGCGCTGACGCATTCCGAATGTTGACTGTGGCATATGGTGAAGCTACCTTGGACCAAAGCAACGTTTATCGGTGTTACAAAATGTTCTTAGAGGGCCGAGAATATGCGAAGGACGAACAGCGTGCCGGGCGCCCTTTTTTGCTCACAGTTTTCTTTGATTGCAGGGGCGTGGTGCATTATGAATTCTTGCCACAGGGTGGTACGGTGAATAAAGAATATTACCTGAAAGTTATGCGCAAATTGCGCGAAGCAATCCGCCAAAAACGCGCGGATTTGTGGAAGAACAAAAACTGGCTTTTGCACCATGATAACGCACACACATCGTTGCTTGTGCGCGAATATTTGGTCAAAAACAACACAGTAATGGAGCCGCAGCCACCGTATTCCCTGACCTAGCCCCCTGTGACTATTTTTTGTTCCCAAAACTGAAAAGGCCCATGAAAGGACGACGCTACGCCACGATTGAGGAGATAAA
This sequence comes from Eudasyphora cyanicolor, assembly GCA_963930755.1. NCBI lineage: Eukaryota > Metazoa > Arthropoda > Insecta > Diptera > Muscidae > Eudasyphora > Eudasyphora cyanicolor. The sequence continues at coordinate 103,980,436 of OZ005737.1, forward strand.
GACGGCATCAAAGAAGGAGCTGAACAAGATCACAAATAATGATTATTTGAATTGCTTCTAGGATTGGAAAAAACTTTTGGTAGAAGTGTATTATATCCGAGGGGAATTACTTTGAAGGGGACAAAATAGATATTCATGAATAAATAAATACATTTTGAAAATATACAAAATTCGCGATATTTTTTGAACATACCTCGTATGTATTATTTGCTCTACCTATGTTGTCAATTGTAACTCGGGAAGTATAGACGGCAACCAAAAAAAATACTTTATATATTTTATTCAGAATCAAATTATTTACCTACGTTGTAAATTTTGATCCGATGAAAAATAAGGAAGATATTGATGAATATATCTCCAAAATTTTTGGGGCCCGTAACACAGAAAATATGGGTCGCCGCCAAAAAAAAATATTTTTTATTCGGAATCGAAAGTTCTACCTATGTTGTAAATTTTGAGCAAATTGGTTCATTTGTGCTAAACTAGATCATTATGGAAAGTATGTACCTAATATGAGAAACTTGAAAAAACCTTTGGATGATCTCAAGAAGGACAACAATTTCGAATGAACAACCGAATGCCAGTCAGTCTTGGATAAGTTTAAGGATATTCTTTCATCAGAATTACTTAAGGTAGATTATGTAGGTTAGGGTGGCAGCCGTATTTTTTATACAAGCTCACATAGACCAGTTTAGGTCCCTAGTATTACCACGGGCTGAAATGCCCCTCATCGAAACCAACCTGTTTGATATACAAATTTATCGATAGTACGAATATCGGTACTGGAAAGATCTGTTAGGCTGCCTAGAAAAGCCGACCCCAGTATGTCCAGTCGTCGTTTACTCAGAGCGCACCAATATATGCAAATTCTTCGAGAATTTGTAATGTCGTCCCTTTCCTAGCAAGTTCATCGGCTTTGCAGTTCCCCGGGATATCCCTATGCCCAGGCACCCATATGAGGTGTATATTAAACTGCTCAGCCATCTCTTTAAGAGATCTGCGACAGTCGAGGGCTGTTTGTGAATTTAGGGATGTTGCCTCCAGAGAATTTATGCCAGCCTGGCTGTCCGAGTAAATGACAACGCCAGTGTTGGTTACAATGTTGCGACTCAGCCACTTGGCTACTTCCCATATTGCCATTATTTCGGCTTGATAGACACTACAGGTATCTGGTAGTCTGTGAGCTATATCCAAACTAAGCTCTGCACAGTGTACTCCGAAGCCAACCTTTTCATCAAGCTTCGAACCATCCGTGTAAAAGTGGAGATGGTTTCTATTACCTGGTATTCTTCCAACCCATTAATCTCTGGCGGGAATAATAGTGATGTAATTTTTCTCGAAGGTGTTCACAGTTGGGATATAGTCCACTCGGTAGGTTACCATAGCACTACACTTTGTTATCCTCATGTGACCGTAGTTTTTGTACCTCCACATTGATAGGCAGTTTAATCTTATTGCCGCTTTGGGTGCAACTTCTCTCACCACAATATTAATCGGCAGTATATGGAGTAGGGCTTGTAGAGACTCGGTCGCTGTAGTCCTTAAGGCTCCGCATATGCTCAGGCAGGCTGTTCTCTGAACCTTTGTTAGTAGGTTGGTGATGGTTAGTTTGTCAGTCGCAGTCCACCATACCACAAAGCCATATAACAGTATAGGACGAACTACTGCTATATATATACAGTGGGCGATTTTAGGAGAGAGGCCCCACCGCGACCCTACAGCCTTTTTCAGGAATATAAGGCGACGTTGGCCTTCCTTACACGTTCCAATACGTTAAGTCTAAATAACAGTTTTCTATCTAGAATTATTCATAAAAATTTTGCACTTTCAGAAAATATAGATCTGTTCCATTTATCCGAGGTGGAGGATCCACATGTGGGACTTTATTCATCCTAGTAAAGAGAACCAATTCTGCTTGTTTGGGTTTACGCCCAAACCGCTGCTTCTGGCCCATCTAGCCAATTTGTTCAGAGCCACCTGTAGAATTTCTCGGAGGACGTTTTCGAATTTGCCACTCACTGCGATTGCCACGTCGTCCGCATATGCCACGACTTTGCAGCCACAACGTTCTAGATCTAGCAGGATTTCATTCACCGCTAGGTTCCAAATTAGTGGAGACAGTACTCCTCCTTGTGGGGTCCCTCTGTTTACAAACCTTGTTAGAGTTGTGGACCCAAGACATGCTGTTATGCGTCTTCTTTTGAGCAGACTTTGAATTAGTCTAATCATACTACAGTTAAATTTTAGATGTGACAGTGCCGCAATTACTGCATCTGAGTGAATGTTGTTAAAAGCACCTTCTATGTCAAGAAATTCCACCATGGTGAATTCCTTGAAATGCAGGGACGATTCGATAGTGCTCACATGTTCACCGACAGGAGTTTTGTATCCAGGTTTTCCTAATGAAATAATCTAAAAGTCTTTCCAGACCTTTCAATAGGAAGGAGAATATGCTAATTGGTCTGAAGTCTTTTGGCCTAGTGTGTGATATCTTCCACGCTTTAGGTATGAATACCACTTTTCTGCATTTCTGCTGGAGTGATGCCGTCTGGTCCAGGTGACTTGAAGGGCTCAAAGCTATTAATAGCCCAGCTTATTCTGTCAACAAGCTAGCGACGTTCGCACTCTTGTTGGTCCTACTGATCCTCTGGTTCTGTTAGAGAGTTCCCCGGGAAATGTGTGTCGAGCAGTACATGGAGCGACTGCTCGCTGTTTTTGGTCCAATTATTTGCCTCATCCTGCAAGTAACCCACTGTACAGGTTGAAGCTGATAGTATTTTCCTCAGCCTTGCGGCATCGGAGACCTTTTCCACTTCGCCACAGAAGGTATACCAAGAGCGTCTTTGCGCCTTTCTAAGCTCCTTATAGATCTTGAGTTGCTCTTTATAGGCATCCCAAACATTAGCGACCCCAGTAGATTTAGCCTTGTTGAATAGCTTGTTGCAGGTCTTTTAGCTCAAAAGTCCACCATTGGGGTTTAGTTTTACCCTTGTACCTTGTTTTTGGACAGGCTTCTTCAAGGGAACTATTGAATGATGTGGTGATATGCTCGACCAGATTATCCAGACCGGCTTTGTCATTCGGTTCGTACAGAAGTTTGGAGTTGAAGACTTTCTTGAAATTCTTTTCACACAGGTGCCACTTTACCTTTCTCACATTTCTGGGGACGGCAGGTGTAGGCGCCTTTTCATCGAGTTTGAACTCAATATAATGGTGATCTGAGAATGAGTGGTCGTCCAGTACATTCCACCAGATGTTTGGTCTTTACCACTTAAATTAGCCAGGAGAAAGATACTTAGATCTTTCCTGGCCAAAATGCAGGTTCTTGGAGTGCCTAAACAGTTGGCCACAAGCAGTTTAAAGTTGGGTGTCCTGATACCGCACACCCTTCCTCCCACTGCGTAGGGCTCCTGTATCAGGACGATGTCTACTGCACCTGTGGACAGGCGCAGCAATAGAGCCGCTGAGGCTGCTTTAGCGTGATGGAGGTTAATCTGTAGAATTCTTACCATCATTGGTAATTGACAGATTAACATCCACCCCGACAAGGGTGTTATCGAACTCTTCGTCCGTATCATCGAGAATCGTGCCCCCGCCAGATGCGTCAAAGAGTCCGGAGACTCCCCTCAGCCCCTCTGTGTCAGAAGTAAAGCTTTCGTCATCAGAGTAGGACGTTACAGATGTTCTGTTAGAGTTGGAGTCACCAGAAATAATGGGTGTGGATACCTCCGCACTTACAGAACGCCGTGTATCAACCACGGTGGACGACTCACCTTCCGCAGTGTGAGCTATATCCTGCTTGTATACCTTCAAGACTATAGTCTCGAAGTCATATAGTAGGGTTGCACTTACACGTTGTATATGGGAGGTGGATTCAGCGTTAAGGATCAAATTGACCTGCCGCTTTTTACCATCCGCCTCACCCAACTTGCTGATTCTCCAATTATGGGCTAGCAGACCAGGATTGGAATCTTTTATTATTTCTAATATGTCAGCCGGGTTGGAGGGCTCTTCTGTAACCCAGTTGATGGCTCTAGGGTGACTAGGGATGTTGTTTTTTCGACAACATACAACTGGGCACCCGGCCACGCCTCACCCGCTCGACTCAGAGCAGCCTTATACAGGTCTACTGATCTGGCATCACCGAAATATAAGAGCTTTACTCTCCCCTGATGCCATCCTGCATCGTTGCAGACCGGTGGTTTGCCCGGCATTTCTCTACGGACATCGAGGTAATGAGCCATAATGGCTGATTGCACATGGCTCCATTTGTCCTTGAGGATGGATTCATCCTCACTACTTCTGTCTATAACGGCCATCACTAGACTCTCCTTCGCCACTTCATTGAAGGGCTTGGTGAGTGTTCTGTTGATGGTGACATTAGGGCCTCTTGCCTTTTTCGAAGGCAGGGGTTCATCAGGTGATCTGATTCTTTTGACTTTATTAGCCGTTAACACAGCCGAATTTGTGGCACTTTCAGCCGGCTGATTGGCCTTAGAAGCATCTATGACGCCATTAGCCCAGGTAAGTGACTTAAGGTAAGTACACACGATGTGCAGATCGGACAATTTTTTTTTGTTTTTTCGTCAAGTTGTAGTTGGACGAGTACTCAGGGTACTCATATACCAGGACTGATTATTTGGGTATTTGGTTTTTAGTACATTATGGGAATGGTACTATTTGGACTGTATTTTGCACTTTTGGTTACTTTCGTTGTGTTCCTTTACTATAATAGTGATGTGTTTTTTCATTTTTGTTTTGTTTATTATGTTTCTTAAGCTGAGTATAGACGATTGCCAGATCGGCAAACGTTATCAACCCTGCTAAAGTGCTGCAAATATACGGACAATGACAGATTGTTAGGCAAAGGTGAATTGACAGTTCAGACGATTGCAAGAAAACATTACAATTTTATATATTTACAATATATGTTGTAAATATTTATATGCAAGATTGCCAATAAAAATACATTATAGACAGTGTTGCAAATAAAATGTTTTTTCTGGCAATGGCGCCGTTGTCACATGCAAAAACTTCGCACATATAACAATCTGCAAATTATCTCGCAATGACTTTTCTGCTAACGTTGCAAAACAAAAATTGTGTGTTTATACGGTTGTAAATTCACAGGGTTGAATTTTTCCGCCATTTTTCTGGCAACGTTGTCCGATCTGCAAATGGTGTGTACTTACCTTAACAATAACGCTATAAGTCAATTTTGCATTTCTGAATGAAATAGCAGAGCTCTTTTTTTGTTGGTGAGACGAGTTTTTGAGAAGTTGAGGTAAGCTGTTGTAAAGGGTAAAGATTTCGAAATCTTTCCTTTCCTCGCTGAATTTTGTGTATTTGAATAACAAATGGTCTTCCGTTTCAGGAGTTTTGCAGCTGTCGCACATAATGGTTGGAGCTGCGTTGATGGTGTGGAGGTAAATTTTACCATATGAGTGACCTGTAAATAGTCTGTTTATGAGTTTGATATTTCCAGACGACAGTGAGAAGCCGGAGAACCAGTGCTGTTTGGGTGGTGTTGAGAAAAACTGAGCAAAGTAAGTGCCTTTGTTTTGTGACATATCAATGTATTTATTTATCCATTCATCCCATAGGAGTTGGCGGATATGGTTTTTGGCATCCTTAACCGAAAGGGAGTTGGGGATTATACATACATCCATTATCAGCAGAATGTTTGGCAAAGTAGTCCGCCCTTTCATTGGGTTCAATGCCAGTGTGGGAGGGAGTCCATATGAAGGTGAGCGTAGTAATATGAGAATTGTTGATTTTGTGGATGATTGTGTTAGCTAGGTAATTATAGGATGTGTTTTCTATTAATAGTAGACACGCGTTTTTGCTGTCGGTTATAACAGCAGCTTTTTCAATACCATCCTCGACAATTAGATCTATGGCTTTATTGATTGCATGTAATTCTCCCATAAGTGAAGATGTTTTTGTTTTAATTTTGAATAGAAAATTTTGTTTGCAGGATATATTACAGACTGCACATCCCGTTTCGTTTGCCTGAACCGAGGCATCAGTAGCCCATATAAAACATCCAATACTCTTTAGCTCAGTAATTTGTTTTTCTATCGTTTTTTGGAAGAATTCCTTAGGAAGTGTGTTTTTGGGGTTTTCAAAGATATCCAGCAGAAAACTTATTTTTTCACTGGGTTGTTCTTTTTTATTTACGACCGTATTGTCGAGAATGTGTTTAAATTTTGTGTAAATTAGTCCAAGACTGGTCTTCTTTGTGACGTTTTGTGAAATTTTTATATATTTCTGAGAATTAAAGATTTTAAATTTTATCAATTCCTTTGTCGCAAGAAATTGTGATCGTTGCTCCGGCGGTAGTGTTAGTGACAAAGCATATATGATGTGATTTGGGGTTGACGGTGTGAGCCCAAGGTTTTTTCTCAGAATTTGGTTCTGAAAGGCAGTAACTTTTCGGTTGAGATAAGTAGGCATATGAGCCATTGATAAAATGGAGTATTCAGTCTTAGAAAACAATAACGATTTGGATAAGTTTAACGCCGTATTTAACAGAATTAACCATTCTAAGGGCATTTAACGTTGAATTGCCAGACAATATGACTTCTTCATAGTGTTCTTTGAGCGTTAGACTATTTTTTATGTGTCTGCCCAGTAATAACGGGTGTGATTTTGGTATTTCGTATAGTGATATTTGGGATTTTTCTTCCTCCTTTGGCGACATACATGACTGAGGTTTTATTTGGATTGTATTCGAGGTTTAGTTTTGAAAGTACATTGCAGAAGCTGTGTACTTTTACCAGAAGGTTGTCACTAGCTATTTCAAAAAAATTATTATAAAATCATCAGCAAATTGGAAGATATAGGTGTTTTGATCAGCAATACCGTGTAGACCTAAGGTACATATGTTGAAGAGCGTCGGACTTAGACAACTGCCCTGTGGTAGACCGTTATTAATTTCTATGGAGTCTTCACCGAGGATTATAATTCTTTTTTTTGAGAAAATTAATAGCCCGTTAATGTCAGATGGGAAGTTTAGCTCATTTAAGATTTTATAAAGCATTTCGATTTTTACACAATCATAAGCCTTTGAAATGTCTAGTGTAAAGAAAATGACTTTGTCACCTTTTTCTTTGTGGTAGTTGATTGTGTATAATAAATCATTAATACACATCGATGCAGAGAAATGTTTTCTATACGCACATGTGGTTTGTGGAAGTATTTGATTGACTTCAAGAAATATTTGTAGTCGATCTCCAGATCGTTGCCTTTTTTGGAATGGGTACGACTTTTATTTTCCTCCATTCATTCCTGATTTCACAGTTTTTCCAATGCACGTTCATCGCAGCAAGTAAGTTGTATTTTGAATTTACGGATAGATGGTTTATCATATGTGATATGTGATGCCGTCCATTCCTGCAGCAGAGGGTTTATTTTTTCTTCTCAGTACGTCAGACAGTTCTTCAATTGTGAGTTGCATAGATGACAAAGTATTCTCAATAGACAGAGTAATTTGCGAGTTTTCTGGAACTTGATCTCTCAGATGGATTACAAATTTTTTGTTATTGGAGACCATTTGGAAGGAGGGTTTACAGAAAGCGAGTTTTTACAACCACGTATAAATCAGAACAATGCCTTTGAATTTGGAGCTTCATTAATCTGTTCAATTTTGTTTTTAAAACTATGTTTCTTTGCATATTTGATAGCTTTTCTGAAATTTTTAATTGCTTCTATTAGTTTTGTAGCATTTACATCGTTGTTATTAAGATTGAAAGTTTTTTGTGCCGCCAACTGTAGGCGATATAATTTTTCTACATTATAGACCCCCCAAGATTTGGGGTTGGCCTTTCCTTTGAGAACATATGTTACATTTTTTATTTTGGAGAAGATCGATTTTTCTATATCACCAAGGTCGCCATTTAATTCGACATTTTTGAGATCATTTAGGAGTTTACGTTTTGCGAGAAATTTTATATTTTGATTTGTGACGTTTTTAATGTTAAGAATCAGTGGAAAATTATGGCTACCCCCGATGGTAGTGTTATACACATTCCAAGATACATCGAATGCAGCATTTGTGAAAGAGAGATCTAACACTGAGCCCGTTACATCTTGCAGTCGTTTTTTAACGGTTATGTTTCCATTGTTTAGACATCTGAAATTGGATGCATCAATTAGTGTTTTTATGGCTTTGCCTCTTTGAGAATCAAAGGTGTCACGGTAGAAAGAATGTCTAGCGTTTAAGTCACCACATATGAATACATTAGTTTTGGTTTCTAACAACGATATAAGTTTGTTTAATTCTTGTTTGATTGTGTTACACTTTATTGAGTTTATAAACTGAGGCAAGTGTTAGATTTTCTGATAAGTTGGTTGTTTCACATACTAGAATATCAAGTGGGGTGTTAAAACTGATTTTTTTGAATTTTATTTGATTTTTGAAAAGGATGGCAACTCCTCCGTAGTTGTCTCCTCTCTTTTTCGACACTATATTTTAGTTTTGAAATGTTGTGTTGTTTTGGCTTTCATCTATATTAAAAATTTCCGAAAGAAAACATACATATATCAATTTCAAGTTTTTTTAAATAAAATTGAAGAAAACTTTTGTTTTTATTTAAACTTTGAATGTTGTATTGTAGTAGTTTTAATGACATGTGTATGTGTAGAATTGATATATTTTGTTTTCTTTTATAATTTTTAAATCTTAGTTGAAGTTTATATTTATTTTAGGTTGGAGAATCCAAATGATCTGTAAAGTTTGTTAGACATTTTCTGCTTGTGATTGGGGTTCCTGCTATTGAAGTTTGAAACTGGTGTAGGATGTTTCGACCTTCGGAGCTGTTTAATGAGGTAAGTACTTTCGACATCTGATTGGCAAAAACTGATAAGATTTTTTCCAGGATGAATTCTTTTGGGTTCCGGAGCTACAATTTTGCTGTATTTAACTCTTGTGATTCTTTTGTTTATTTCTTCATTTATATTTCGATTTAATGGTTCTTTTTTCCTTTTGACTGTGGGGAAGTTATTTTTATAGGCTTCCTCAGATAAGATTTGGTAAAAATTTTGGGTTTCATGGTATTTTTGGAAGACTTCTTTCCTTGACAAGTTTTATTTATATTTCTCGCAGATTGCGCTCTGATTCCCACTTAGCACATTTGGTAGATTCGGTAGAGATATGGTCTGTTTTGCTGCAGAGAATGCATCTCGACGAGTTGCAGACACCTTTGCATATAGTTGTTGCTAGACAATCATTACATTTGTCTTTGCACTGAATAGGGCAGATAATGAATTGACCGCATTTTAGGCAGCGTTTAGATGACCTGCAACGACAGGCAATGTGACCTAAACGACCACAGTGCAGACATTGGCGAATGGGGGGTACGTATAGTTCTGGAACGATCTTGGTTCCACACATAAATGTTTCAGGTGGGTTTCCATCACATATGACTCCAACCTTTATGGTTTCAGTAGGTTCTAATTCATTTTTTCTTGTGAAGCGGTGTATAGACAATACTTCCATGTCATTGTTTGCTTCAATAGACTCTACGATCTCTAAACCAGGGATCGAGGTAGGGACATTTTTGACTATGTAGAATCTCTGAACAAAACGATCAGTGATTTTTGCTTTAAGGCCAATTCCTCTTAGATTTGGGTTCAGGGCAAAATTGTTTGCAGCGGTAAAGTTATTGAATGTCATGCGAAAAGTATTGTATCCAATGTTTTTGCAAACATAGTTATTAGGAATTTTTATTTTTTGTAACCTAGCATAGATGTGAAATTCACAGTTCTTCCTTCTCGAGCTCACCGGAGTGTCTGAAGTAACTGGAACAAAATAAGGGCCAGGATGATGTGGCGGATATAGAATAGTGACGTTTGACATTTTATTGTAATTGTGAACAATTGCTGGTTCTTCATTTTGATCATTTAATTGATCGATAATTGAATGTTTGTTAGAGGTATGTTTTGTGTTTTGATTTTGGATTTGTATATAGTTTTGATTTTGTTTGGATGCTTGGTATTGAAAACGATTGAGTTGCATGTTTTGGCTTTGTTTTGAAGTTGATGGCATGTAGCTTGGCAACATGTTTCTTAATGGTAACCCATTGTTATCTTTTAAGGTCTTATTGTCTCTGGCAATGGATTGAGCTTTTCTTTTGTCATAAAGAGGGGGTGGTTGTGGTGGTGGAGGTGGATCCCCAACTCCACACATTTTGTTTTATTTATAACAAGTTGATACTTGTTTTTTTTTTATTTAGTTTGAGCCCACGGTGCAATAAATTTGCACAAAAAGGTTTTTTTTCAATGCACGGTAAACCGCTATGTGTGTTGTTGTTTGTTTACTTTTTTGCTTTGGAGAAAAAGGCACAAGAAAAATGACCAGCGTTTGACAGTCCGATGCCAACAGATGTTGGATTGTGACTGAGATCGGACAATATCGCCAGAAAAATGGCGGAAAAATGCAGCCCTGTGAAATTTACAACTGTGTGAACATAAAATTTTTGTCTAGCAACGTTAGCAGAAAAGTCGTTGCGAGATAATCTGCAGATTGTTAGATGTGCGAAGTTTATGCATGTGACAACGGCGCCATTGCCAGAAAAACATTTTATTGGCAACACTGTTTATAAAATATTTTTGTTGGCATTCCTGCATATAAATATTTACAAAATATATTGTAAATATATGAAATTATAAGGTTTTCTTGCAATCGGCTGAACTGTCAATTCACCTTTGGCTAACAATCTGTCATTGTCCGTACATTTGCAGCACTTTAACAGGGTTTATAACTAACTATATAATTTAAACCTACCAATTAACGTGGCAGCTGACGCATCATGTCATGGCATCATATATCACATTTTCCCAATAACAGTATGAAAGCAATATATCACATTTCTAGATCACTGACCCCAGCTGAAAAAACTACAGTCAGATCGAAAAGGAGGGTCTTGCTTTGATATTTGCAGTTCAGAAATTTCATCGTATGATATTTGGTCGTAAATGCACACTTCATACCGATCATATGTCATTGCTTACCATATTTTGATAAAAAAGGGTATTCCCATTTACACCGCAAATCGACTTCAAAAATAGGCAGTCATCTTACTAGCATACGATTTCGAAATAAAGTATACGTACACAAGATTTCTCAAAAGCTTCCATGAAAGACCATCGGATGATTATAACGGGGTTTCCAATAGGGATGATATGATTTTGAAGTGACGTTTCGGCCATTTGTAATATGTCATGATCTGTCATTTGTTTTTCATTGTATTCAGTAGTGTTTACAATTTCATCATGGAGAGAACAGCGTTTACAAATTATTCAGTTTTATTATCAAAATAATCGTTCTCCAAATGCAACTTTTCGTGCGCTAAGTCAAATTTTTTTAAATTAAAAAAAAAACACTTTCCAGTCGACCTACGACCCTGACACCCATGAGCAATATTTTAGCTCTCGTTAAAAGCTATGTTTTTGCCATTGACTGATTGTGGCTACGTGCCACACAGCAAATGAAACATTTGAATTGTTGCGAGAAAAGTTTGTGAAGCGGTGTATAGACAATACTTCCATGTCATTGTTTGCTTCAATAGACTCTACGATCTCTAAACCAGGGATCGAGGTAGGGACATTTTTGACTATGTAGAATCTCTGAACAAAACGATCAGTGATTTTTGCTTTAAGGCCAATTCCGCTTAGATTTGGGTTCAGGGCAAAATTGTTTGCAGCGGTAAAGTTATTGAATGTCATGCGAAAAGTATTGTATCCAATGTTTTTGCAAACATAGTTATTAGGAATTTTTATTTTTTGTAACCTAGCATAGATGTGAAATTCACAGTTCTTCCTTCTCGAGCTCACCGGAGTGTCTGAAGTAACTGGAACAAAATAAGGGCCAGGATGATGTGGCGGATATAGAATAGTGACGTTTGACATTTTATTGTAATTGTGAACAATTGCTGGTTCTTCATTTTGATCATTTAATTGATCGATAATTGAATGTTTGTTAGAGGTATGTTTTGTGTTTTGATTTTGGATTTGTATATAGTTTTGATTTTGTTTGGATGCTTGGTATTGAAAACGATTGAGTTGCATGTTTTGGCTTTGTTTTGAAGTTGATGGCATGTAGCTTGGCAACATGTTTCTTAATGGTAACCCATTGTTATCTTTTAAGGTCTTATTGTCTCTGGCAATGGATTGAGCTTTTCTTTTGTCATAAAGAGGGGTGGTTGTGGTGGTGGAGGTGGATCCCCAACTCCACCCATTTTGTTTTATTTATAACAAGTTGATACTTGTTTTTTTTTGATTTAGTTTGAGCCCACGGTGCAATAAATTTGCACAAAAAGTTTTTTTTTCAATGCACGGTAAACCGCTATGTGCGTTGTTGTTTGTTTATTTTTTTGCTTTGGAGAAAAAGGCACAAGAAAAATGACCAGCGTTTGACAGTCCGATGCCAACAGATGTTGGATTGTGACTGAGATCGGACAATATCACCAGAAAAATGGCGGAAAAATGCAGCCCTGTGAAATTTACAACTGTGTGAACATAAAATTTTTGTCTAGCAACGTTAGCAGAAAAGTCGTTGCGAGATAATTTGCAGATTGTTAGATGTGCGAAGTTTATGCATGTGACAACGGCGCCATTGCCAGAAAAACATTTTATTGGCAACACTGTTTATAAAATATTTTTGTTGGCATTCCTGCATATAAATATTTACAAAATATATTGTAAATATATGAAATTATAAGGTTTTCTTGCAATCGTCTGAACTGTCAATTCACCTTTGGCTAACAATCTGTCATTGTCCGTACATTTGCAGCACTTTAACAGGGTTTATAACGTTGTCTGATCTGGCAATCGTGTAAACTTAGCTTTACTCAGTATAATTTAAACCTACCAATTCACGTGGCAGCTGACGCATCATGTCATGGCATCATATATCACATTTTTCCAATAACAGTATGAAAGCAATATATCACATTTCTAGATCACTGACCCCAGCTGAAAAAACTACAGTCAGATCGAAAAGGAGGGTCTTGCTTTGATATTTGCAGTTCTGAAATTTCATCGTATGATATTTGGTCGTAAATGCACACTTCATACCGATCATATGTCATTGCTTACCATATTTGGATAAAAACCTATTCCCATTTACACCGCAAATCGACTTCAAAAATAGGCAGTCATCTTACTAGCATACGATTTCGAAATAAAGTATACGTACACAAGATTTCTCAAAAGCTTCCATGAAAGACCATCGGATGATTATAACGGGGTTTCCAATAGGGATGATATGATTTTGAAGTGACGTTTCGGCCATTTGTAATATGTCATGATCTGTCATTTGTTTTTCATTGTATTCAGTAGTGTTTACAATTTCATCATGGAGAGATATACGCAAGAACAACGTTTACAAATTATTCAGTTTTATTATCAAAATAATCGTTCTCCAAATGCAACTTTTCGTGCGCTAAGTCCAATTTTTTTAAATTAAAAAATAACACTTTCCAGTCGACCTACGACCCTGACACCCATGAGCAATATTTTAGTTCTCGTTAAAAGCTATGCTTTTGCCATTGACTGATTGTGGCTACGTGCCACACAGCAAATGAAACATTTGAATTGTTGCGAGAAAAGTTTGGCAATTCGATTATTTCAAGAAATTGTGATATTGAATGGACTCCAAGAAGTTGTGATTTAACACCATTAGACTATTCCAATGTTTTTGCAAACATAGTTATTAGGAATTTTTATTTGTTGTAACCTAGCATAGAGGTGTAATTCACAGTTCTTCCTTCTCGAGCTCACCGGAGTGTCTGAAGTAACTGGAACAAAATAAGGGCCAGGATGATGTGGCGGATATAGAATAGTGACGTTTGACATTTTATTGTAATTGTAATTGGTGGTTCTTCATTTTGATCATTTAATTGATCGATAATTTAATGTTTGTTAGAGGTAAGGTTTGTGTTTTGATTTTGGATTTGTATATAGTTTTGATTTTGATTGGATGTTTGGCATTGAAAACGATTGAGTTGCATGTTTTGGCTTTGTTTTGAAGTTGATGGCATGTCGCTTGGCAACATGTTTCTTAATGGAAACCCATTGTTATCTCTTAAGGTCTTATTGTCTCTGGCAATGGATTGAGCTTTTCTTTTGTCATAAAGAGGGGGTGGTTGTGGTGGTGGAGGTGGATCCCCAACTCCACCCATTTTGTTTTATTTATAACAAGTTGATACTTGTTTTTTTTATTTAGTTTGAGCCCACGGTGCAATAAATGTGCACAAAAGGGTTTTTTTAATGCACGGTAAACCGCTATGTGTATGTGTGTTGTCGTTTGTTTATTTTTTTTTGCTTTGGAGAAAAAGGCACAAGAAAAACGACCACCGTTTGACAGTCCGATGCCAACAGATGTTGGATTGTGACTGAGATTGGACAATATCGCCAGAAAAATGGCGGAAAAATGCAGCCCAGTGAAATTTACAACTGTGTGAACATACAATTTTTGTCTTGCAACGTTAGCAGAAAAGTCATTGCGAGATTGTAAAAAAAAAACACTTTCCAGTCGACCTACGACCTTGACAGCCATGAGCAATATTTTAGCTCTCGTTAAGAGCTATGTTTTTGCCATTGACCGATTGTAACTACGTGCCACACAGCAAATGAAACAATTGAATTGTTTCGAGAACAGTTTGGCGATTCGATTATTTCAAGAAATTGTGATATTGAATGGCCTCCAAGATGTTGTGATTTAACACCATTAGACTATTTCTTGTGGGGTTATTTTAAGTCATTGGTCTTTCGAAATAAACCAGACTCTCTTCAAGCTTTACAAGTCAATATTGAACGTGCCATTCATGACATACGACTTGATTCAGTGGAAAAAGTGCTCGAAAATTGGGTTCTTTTATTTATTTAGAACATAATTGTATCGATTGTACTTCACATTAAGTTTTTTTTCAAAGAAATCATATCACTCTTATTGAAAAACCCTATATAATAGCGTCCATAAATTTTGAAAGATTTTCAAACTAACCTTAACAAAACTTTTTTTTCGAACGGTCCCAACGCATCCACTCTTACCCGCCCCTTCTGACCGAGAGGGTCACATCCCCATGACGTAGAGGTGGCCCCCTGAAAAATTTATAATTTCAACAGCCGACACATGCAAAAATTCAAATGATTTTCTATATACTCGTACATATAGACATGTAATGAACCTCTAAACAAATAAAATGAGTCTACTTACACATTTAAAAAAGAGATTATTCTAGATCTAACTGCATCAATTTCTACATCAGTGCCAATAACTTCATATAAAGTGTTAAAATCCATGCACTTTCTACGAATGGGCTCTGCCGAAGCATAATTTGTACGTTGAAAATCAATATGTAATAATTGGTAATATCTGGAAGATATATATGGTACATTGAATCCAATCCTACACGGAATAAAATTAGAGGGCACATCACCATATCTAACTTTCAGCACCATTTTGGTGTTCAGCAGGTTGAGTTTGGAGGACTAAAATCACTATTCCAATGAAGATGTCTTAAAGTGAAAATAAAAATTGTTTTTGAACCGATTCAATCTTATCAACGTGTCCCGTATTGGGGGTCCCATACCACAGACTGGGGATGTAACGAAAGTGACTTTAGCGAAAGCGAATATTGAAATATATTTCTTGCGAATGCGAAAGCGAATAGTAATATATGCATTTTTGCGAAAGCGAATAATAGTTTGACCCTTTAGTACCAACAAATTTAAGGAACTGAATTGATACTTTTCAAGTATATTCAAGTATTAAGAATGTTTTCCATATTTATCCCCTCACCTTAGAGAGGAGGGTATATACCATTTGCTAAGAGCCAAAGTGTAACACATCGAAGAAGTGACCTAAGACCCTAAGTCTGTTCGGCGGATATCCGTTTTGGGTCAATTTAAGTCGAATGAGCAATGTCCGTCCGTCCGTCTGTCAGTCTGCTGGCTGGTACGATAACTCTCGAAAGGAGTAACCGATTGACTTAAAATTTGGTATGTGGTAATATTTTCTTCTATCTCCGGCTAAGTTCGAAGATGGGCCATATTGGTCCACTCCTTCTAGTACCTCCCCCACAAACGGTTAACATTTAGTGAAATATTGATTATTTAATAACTTCTATATTACTTATCTGAATCCTCTGAAATTCTACACATGGTATTAGTTTATTAGTCACTATTACCTCGAGAAAAATGAGCGAAGATGCCACGCCCCTTTTGCTACCTCCCACACAAATGGACAATTTTGAACCAAAAGTTTATAGCTTATAACTTTATTACCAGTTCATACAAAGACCTGAAATTTTGTACAGTGTAATGGTTTAATAGTACCTAGAGTCTAGAGAAAAGTAGCCGTTATTGGCTCACCCTTTTGGTAGCCCCCACACATATGGACCATTTTACACCAAAAGTTAATAGATTACAACTTTAATACCAGTACATACTGTAAAGTTATTAAATGCAATTTAAATTGATAATAATTTAATTAAAACAAAAAATAAATAAATTTACTAATATTTTTTGGGACTCAAGGTGAGGGGATTCATAAGTCGGTTTACCCGACTGAACTTTCTTACTTGTTTTATCCCCTGTTACTACAAGGACAAACATATTTTTTCAAATGTTTGAAGAGAAGTGGCAGAGGTTTTCATTGGTATTAAAATCTTCAAATTGTGTGAAGGGAATAAGGAGTTTTAACACTTTTAACAAATGGAAGCGAATACTGAAATATATTTTTGCGAAAGCGAATAATCCAAAGATGGTTTTCGCGAATAATTCGCGTTCGCATATGCGAATGTTTTGCTTATGTGAGAGAGACATATAAGAGACATTGCACTTGCATTTTATTTTATGAGGATTGATGTCAGACATAAAATTATAGAGAGGACGAGGTTTTATGGCCGTTCGTAACCCTCCATAAAACATGATATGCAATGTGAGAGCTATATTGGATGAGATCCGCTCAAGTAGAGGGTCATACAACAATATTTGTGGTTTTTTATTTATGAGGTTTCCATTCAGTTACGCCTTTTAGGGGCATGGACATCCCAGTCGTATATACAGGAAGTAAAATTATACGTACGCAATACAAAGTAGTACGCGGCAGTCTTGAAAATATTGGGTTTCTACGTTCGAAGCAAACTATATGTCAGTTACAGGTACTGCAACTTATGAACCTTAAACCCGGAATTTATGAATGAAATTTCTTATTAATAAATTAGTGTAATTCAGCTCCTTAAAGAGATAAGTCGATTTTCTGAAAAATATTACAAAGTTATATTTCGAAGTATGTGTAAAAGGCAAAGAACTTTTCAATGTGTAAATGATCCCGACAATTTCTGCTACATCTGCGGAAAATATGTAATTAAAAAAATCGACGTGCGTTTAGTAAAATAATAGAAGAAATATATGTGTAATATTTTGGTATACGAGTTAAAAATATGAACGAACCGTGGACACCTAGTAGTTTGTGTAATTCGTGCCATGTAAATCTTAGTCGATGGACTAGTGGAAGAATGCGTTAAGTATTTTACAATTAATGTATTACAATGCTTTGTGGAATAAAACGTTTTAATATTACTCTTCACGTGCAATTTGGAATGCCAATGATTTGGAGACAACCATTCATTCACGATACGGGCTGCTATTTTTGTCTAAGTAAATAGATTGGAGTTGGAAGGAGCATTCGCTGGAATTACGCTGAAGTAAAATCTATCACTGTGCTAGTTGCACATTCGGAAACAATTCCCAAGTGTCCAAGCATAGCTAACAGCCTAATTACGGAAACATCATCAAGTTCAACTGAGTACTTAACTCTGAGCGATTCAAGTTTGAGTCAGAAGACATCGCTTTTAACTCAGTTTCAACTCATTGATCTAGTGAGAGATTTGGAACTGACCAAAGATAAGGCAGAACTACTTGCATCTCGGATGAAACAGTACAATATTTTGGCCCCAGATGTTAACATATCATATTATAGAGTACGTGATATACCTTACAAACAATTTTATACAACTGTGTATAACAGATGCTTTTGCAAGGACATTCCTGGATTGTTCGAGGAACTTAATCAAACATACAATTCAAAGGAATGACGGTTATTTGTTGACAGCAGTAAAGAAAGTTTGAAAGCAGTACTTTTACACAACGGAAATCAGAAACCGTCGATTCCCATTGCTCATGCTGTCAACAATAAGGACTCATACGAAACAATGGCTAAATTGATAAAATACTTAAAATATGAACATGACTGCAAAATTTGTTGCGATAAAAAAGTAGTTGGTATGTTATGCCTCTGGGATAGCCGTGCTCGCGAAGATCATTACACAAGAAAGAAATGGCCAACAAGAAAACACATTACATTGGGTGAAAACAACATAAAGTACACACCTCTCGTCCAAAAGGAAAACATTATTTTGCCACTCAACAAAGAACTCACAATTACTTCTAATGAAATTTGTACATGTAAATAAACTCAAATGTACATAATATAAATAAAAGTTGTCATAATGTAAACATAGTATCATTGTATTTATTCGTCGATTATTCCTATTATATATTCGATATCGATTATATGCATATGGGTTATTCATATTCATCACTAATAGGTGAATATCCAATGACAATTGAATACTATAGACGTCGCATGGAATTTGACAATTCGTTTAGTATGTCTGCATATTGAAGACCTGCGTGAAGATACCGACGTCGGTAACTTTCGATAACTTCCGATAACACGAAATAACAGGGTGACCAAAAGTTGCAACACATAATGTCAAATAACAAAATGTACGTGTGTATGTATGTACGTATCAGCTGTTTTTGGACGATTGACAGAAAAAGTTACCGACGTCGGTCGGTGGATGACAGATGTGGAATTGTATTTTTTTAGAAAATGGGTAAAAGTAATATGCTTTTTTGAAAAAAGTGAATATATGGAATAAAAGAGGACATTGCACTGATCATTTTCGTGTACCATATGCCCCTGAAATATCTAATCACACCGTGTAAATTGTAGATTTCTACTTTGTCCACTGGTGGTCAGGACACAAAACAAGTCCTGGAAACTAAACGGAGATACAATATACTCCTAATTTTTCAGAGCTATAAGGGAATACTATTACGAACATTTGTGTGTATTCAGAGTTTCCAAAATCAGTTTCTAACTTCCCGAAAATGCCAGATTTCGGTTTGACCACTGGTGGTCAGGACACAAAAGTCGTCCTGGGAACCAAACGGAGATACAATACACTCCTATTTTTTCTACACTACTAGAGGATACTATTACGAACATTTATGTGTACTCAGAGTTTCCAGAATCAGTTTTTAACTTCCCGAAAATTCCAGATTTCGGTTTGACCACTGGTGGTCAGGACACAAAAGTCGTCCTGAAAACCAAACGGAGATACAATACACTCCTATTTTTTCTACACTACTAGAGGATACTATTACGAACATTTATGTGTACTCAGAGTTTCCAGAATCAGTTTCTAACTTCCCGAAAATTCCAGATTTCGGTTTGACCACTGGTGGTCAGGACACAAAAGTCGTCCTGGAAACCAAACGGAGATACAATACACTCCTATTTTTTCTACACTACTAGAGGATACTATTACGAACATTTATGTGTATTCAGAGTTGCCGGAATCAGTTTCTAACTTCCCGAAAATTCCAGATTTCCGTTTGACCACTGGTGGTCAGGACACAAAAGTCGTCCTGGGAACCAAACGGAGATACAATACACTCCTATTTTTTCTACACTACTAGAGGATAATATTACGAACATTTATGTGTACTCAGAGTTTCCAGAATCAGTTTTTAACTTCCCGAAAATTCCAGATTTCGGTTTGACCACTGGTGGTCAGGACACGAAAGTCCTGAAAACCAAACGGAGATACAATACACTCCTATTTTTTCTACACTACTAGAGGATACTATTACGAACATTTATGTGTATTCAGAGTTGCCGGAATCAGTTTCTAACTTCCCGAAAATTCCAGATTTCCGTTTGACCACTGGTGGTCAGGACACAAAAGTCGTCCTGGGAACCAAACGGAGATACAATACACTCCTATTTTTTCTACACTACTAGAGGATACTATTACGAACATTTATGTGTACTCAGAGTTTCCAGAATCAGTTTTTAACTTCCCGAAAATTCCAGATTTCGGTTTGACCACTGGTGGTCAGGACACGAAAGTCCTGAAAACCAAAAATGTGTAAAAGTAATATGCTTTTTTGAAAAAAGTGAATATATGGAATAAAAGAGGACATTGCACTGATCATTTTCGTGTACCATATGCCCCTGAAATATCTAATCACACCGTGTAAATTGTAGATTTCTACTTCGTCCACTGGTGGTCAGGACACAAAACAAGTCCTGGAAACTAAACGGAGATACAATATACTCCTAATTTTTCAGAGCTATAAGGGAATACTATTACGAACATTTGTGTGTATTCAGAGTTTCCAAAATCAGTTTCTAACATCCCGAAAATTCCAGATTTCGGTTTGACCACTGGTGGTCAGGACACAGAAGTCGGTCTGGGAACCAAACGGAGATACAATACACTCCTATTTTTTCAGAGCTATACGAGGATACTATTACGAATATTTTTGTGTCTTTAAAGTTTCCAGAATCAGTTTCTAACTTCCCGAAAATTCCAGATTTCGGTTTGACCACTGGTGGTCAGGACACAAAAGTCGTCCTGGAAACCAAACGGAGAAACAATACACTCCTATTTTTTCTACACTACTAGAGGATACTATTACGAACATTTATGTGTATTCAGAGTTGCCGGAATCAGTTTCTACCTTCCCGAAAATTCCAGATTTCCGTTTGACCACTGGTGGTCAGGACACAAAAGTCGTCCTGGAAACCAAACGGAGATACAATACACTCCTATTTTTTCAGAGTTATAAGAGGATACTATTACGAACATTTGTGTGTATTCAGAGTTTCCGGAATCAGTTTCTAACTTCCCGAAAATGCCAGATTTCGGTTTGACCACTGGTGGTCAGGACACAAAAGTCGTCCTGGGAACCAAACGGAGATACAATACACTCCTATTTTTTCTACACTACTAGAGGATACTATTACGAACATTTATGTGTATTCAGAGTTGCCGGAATCAGTTTCTAACTTCCCGAAAATTCCAGATTTCCGTTTGACCACTGGTGGTCAGGACACAAAAGTCGTCCTGGGAACCAAACGGAGATACAATACACTCCTATTTTTTCTACACTACTAGAGGATACTATTACGAACATTTATGTGTATTCAGAGTTGCCGGAATCAGTTTCTAACTTCCCGAAAATTCCAGATTTCCGTTTGACCACTGGTGGTCAGGACACGAAAGTCCTGAAAACCAAACGGAGATACAATACACTCCTATTTTTTCTACACTACTAGAGGATACTATTACGAACATTTATGTGTATTCAGAGTTGCCGGAATCAGTTTTTAACCAATACTTTAAGCGTCTATAAAACACATACATACATACATACAAACATTTTCCATTTTTATATATATAGATAGATAAAGCTTTGAATATTAGTTGAGGCCTTTCTGATTTAATATTTTCTTCGGCATGATTTAGGGCTTTCCATTTTTGCCTATAACTTTGCCAGTTTTTATAAAATTGGTCTGCATTTTCGCCGCGAGGTGTATTATGTATTACTTTATCTGAATCGACAAAAAACGCAATTTCCAAAAATCGTGAGTTGTGGCTTTTCTGTACTAAGGTAACGATATATATATATATTCCTTCCAATTGCATCAAAATACTATTTAATTCCTACCGAATGAAAATTTGCAGAGAGTTTTCTTCTGCCATTTGAAAATGGCTATGTATTTGGTTAAGACATATATCCGACTTTTGATATTGATGTTTATTTATTATTATGTAATCTTATTAAGAAGATTAGAAGAAGGATGTGACTTGACTACGAATAAAGGCTACTATGTATATCTTAATGATATCGGTTCGGTAATTGTTTGATAATAGTTCTGTTCTATCAAGTTGGTGTACGGTCATATAGCCGGCTTCGCCCGACTTTGGCCTTTCTAAATTAGTTTACCTCTTGGTTTAGCCCGACTTTACCTTTTCGTAGTAATATTTTACTTCTTAGTTTATATATAAAGAAATACCTTGTACCACGCAGTGTCCGTAAAAGTACGAATATTTGGAATATTTAACCCTTTGTCCAGTGTAATAATACATTTAGGTCAACTGTACAATATTTAACAAATAAAAGGTATGTTACTGGAATCAAATAATGTGGCCTTCTGTTGCCCAAATATTTGTATTGTATATCGTTAGACTGATTCATAAAAGGCGTAACAAAAAATTTTTTGGAAATCGCGTTTTTTCATATTCCGTTAGAAAACTCTAAACCATCTTCTCTGAAAAAATTATTGCGATCCGCAAAAAAATAGCAGTTTTATAGGCAATCCAAAAAAGGCGTAACTCATTTCAGAAAAATATATGAAAGAAAAACAAGTGTAGTGACTACTAGCAAGCGTTGCGTTTATGTTGACTACACCTTTTTGAAAAAAAGGTGTAATGCTCAAAAAATAGTAGTTTTATAGGTGAACTTAAAAAGTCGTAACTCATATATTTATTTTATCATTTTAAAAAATTAATGAATGGAAATGCCCTAACTGACTTCACATAAAAGGCGTGACTGACATTTATTTTCAAGAAAATGAAAATAAACCGGTAAGGAAAGGCAGAAAGTCGGGCGGGGCCGACTATATAATACCCTACACACGGACGGAGAGACGGACATTGCTAAATCAACTCAGGAGGTGATTCTAAGTCGATCGGTATAATAAACGATGGGTCTATCACATCTCTTTCTGGGTGTTACAAACAAATGCACAAAGTTATAATACCCTGTACCACAGTGTGGTGTAGGGTATAAAATGGCGTAACTAACATAAATTTCTTAAAAATAAGAAAAATTAAAAAAAAATTTAACACAGTTTTTGTATTCGCTTTTTAAATCGAACTGCATTAACACATTTTTAAAATATATACTATTTCGTATTTTATTCAGTTTTTCTTCTTCATGTAAAATTTCTTCAATGTCAGTTACGCCTTTTTTAAATTAGAGTGACGATATATTGTTAAAAAAGTACTTCCATACCTATCCATATCATTAACACTTTAATCGATGCCATTATTTTAATATTTAAATATATTTATAATACATTTACTTTAGTATATACACATACATACATATTATTTATAATAGAAACATGTACTTCTCTTATTTAAGGTGTGGCCACTTCAAAAGATTAAACTCTGGGTATGCCAAAGCAGCTGAGATTGTTAAGACGATGATCCACCAATTACTTTAGACAAGGTTGATTGTACCGAGGGTGGCAAGGAAATATGTAATAAGTTCTCTGTTAGCGGCTACCCAACATTGAAGATTTTTAAGGGAGGCGAAGTCTCACATGATTACAGTGGCCCTAAATTTGTCAATGAAGACACTGACATTGCTAAATTTATGCGTTGTTAAGTCGGCCTTGCCTCCAAAGATTTTGCTTCTGTGGACGATCTCGACTAATTCCTAAATCTTACCATTTTTGGTTACCTCAAAGATGTAGACTACAAACTGGCTAAGACTTTGCTAAAGTTTGCTGACAAAAACCGTGCTATAGTTTTGGAAAATGTTGGCGAAACATAAGGACCACATTAAGCAAACAACAATAATGTAATATATTTCCATTGTTATTATATTCTATTTAAAGCGACACAATTACCCTTATTCGTGCTCGAACAATAAATTTGAAGAATCTTCAGTTAAATTCGAAGAAGTATCAGACTTAAGCTATTTCGTTAAAGACAACTTGTGAGTAAATTTGTAACCAACCATCAACGATGAACATTTGTATAAGAAAAGTCATCAACGATGAACTTTTCTATAAGAAAAGAAATCAATAATGAACAGTTCTAAAAGGAAAGTCATCAACGATAAATAAAAAATCATCAGCAATGAAATTTTGTCAAAGAAATGCCATCAAAGATGAAGTCTTATAAAAGAAAACTTAAGAATGATGAACTTTTTTGAAAGAAATATTGGATTTTACTGTTACTTTTTCTAAATTTTAAGCCTCTTTATTTTTGTATCTAAAGTGATATGTATTTAGTGATATATGTCTAGACTTTATTATTCGATTTACACATCAAAAGGGTAGTGTAGTCATGCTCATATGCGTCATTATGTTACTTAAGCGAATAATTTTATTTAATTTAAAAATACTTGTATTTATGTTAAAAGCTGAATGTTCGAGGGTTGCTATTTATATATCTGGCAATGAATTTATTTTGTTTTGAGTAATAAGTGCACGACTCACTGCCTATTGATTTTTCCATTTGAATTTAAATTGGCTATATATGTTTTCTCCTATCACATGTTACAAGTCTTCTATTTAATATTCTGATGTTTATGTTTATTGATTTTGAGAGATGAAGTTTAATGAAGTAATAAACTTCGACAACGCCAGTGAAGCAGTCCTGACCACCAGTGGTCAAACGGAAATCTGGAATTTTCGGAAAGTTAGAAACTGATTCTGGAAACTTTAAAGACACAAAAATATTCGTAATAGTATCCTCTAGTAGTGTAGAAAAAATAGGAGTGTATTGTATCTCCGTTTGGTTCCCAGGACGACTTTTGTGTCCTGACCACCAGTGGTCAAACGGAAATCTGGAATTTTCGGGAAGTTAAAAACTGATTCCGGCAACTCTGAATACACATAAATGTTCGTAATAGTATCCTCTAGTAGTGTAGAAAAAATAGGAGTGTATTGTATCTCCGTTTGGTTTTCAGGACTTTCGTGTCCTGACCACCAGTGGTCAAACGGAAATCTGGAATTTTCGGGAAGTTAGAAACTGATTCCGGCAACTCTGAATACACATAAATGTTCGTAATAGTATCCTCTAGTAGTGTAGAAAAAATAGGAGTGTATTGTATCTCCGTTTGGTTTTCAGGACTTTCGTGTCCTGACCACCAGTGGTCAAACCGAAATCTGGAATTTTCGGGAAGTTAAAAACTGATTCTGGAAACTCTGAGTACACATAAATGTTCGTAATAGTATCCTCTAGTAGTGTAGAAAAAATAGGAGTGTATTGTATCTCCGTTTGGTTTCCAGGACGACTTTTGTGTCCTGACCACCAGTGGTCAAACCGAAATCTGGCATTTTCGGGAAGTTAGAAACTGATTCCGGAAACTCTGAATACACACAAATGTTCGTAATAGTATCCTCTTATAACTCTGAAAAAATAGGAGTGTATTGTATCTCCGTTTGGTTTCCAGGACGACTTTTGTGTCCTGACCACCAGTGGTCAAACGGAAATCTGGAATTTTCGGGAAGGTAGAAACTGATTCCGGCAACTCTGAATACACATAAATGTTCGTAATAGTATCCTCTAGTAGTGTAGAAAAAAATAGGAGTGTATTGTATCTCCGTTTGGTTTCCAGGACGACTTTTGTGTCCTGACTACCAGTGGTCAAACGGAAATCTGGAATTTTCGGGAAGGTAGAAACTGATTCCGGCAACTCTGAATACACATAAATGTTCGTAATAGTATCCTCTAGTAGTGTAGAAAAAATAGGAGTGTATTGTATCTCCGTTTGGTTTCCAGGACGACTTTTGTGTCCTGACCACCAGTGGTCAAACCGAAATCTGGAATTTTCGGGAAGTTAGAAACTGATTCCGGCAACTCTGAATACACATAAATGTTCGTAATAGTATCCTCTAGTAGTGTAGAAAAAATAGGAGTGTATTGTATCTCCGTTTGGTTTCCAGGACGACTTTTGTGTCCTGACCACCAGTGGTCAAACGGAAATCTGGAATTTTCGGGAAGTTAGAAACTGATTCCGGCAACTCTGAATACACATAAATGTTCGTAATAGTATCCTCTAGTAGTGTAGAAAAAATAGGAGTGTATTGTATCTCCGTTTGGTTTTCAGGACTTTCGTGTCCTGACCACCAGTGGTCAAACCGAAATCTGGAATTTTCGGGAAGTTAAAAACTGATTCTGGAAACTCTGAGTACACATAAATGTTCGTAATAGTATCCTCTAGTAGTGTAGAAAAAATAGGAGTGTATTGTATCTCCGTTTGGTTTCCAGGACGACTTTTGTGTCCTGACCACCAGTGGTCAAACCGAAATCTGGCATTTTCGGGAAGTTAGAAACTGATTCCGGAAACTCTGAATACACACAAATGTTCGTAATAGTATCCTCTTATAACTCTGAAAAAATAGGAGTGTATTGTATCTCCGTTTGGTTTCCAGGACGACTTTTGTGTCCTGACCACCAGTGGTCAAACGGAAATCTGGAATTTTCGGGAAGGTAGAAACTGATTCCGGCAACTCTGAATACACATAAATGTTCGTAATAGTATCCTCTAGTAGTGTAGAAAAAATAGGAGTGTATTGTATCTCCGTTTGGTTTCCAGGACGACTTTTGTGTCCTGACTACCAGTGGTCAAACGGAAATCTGGAATTTTCGGGAAGGTAGAAACTGATTCCGGCAACTCTGAATACACATAAATGTTCGTAATAGTATCCTCTAGTAGTGTAGAAAAAATAGGAGTGTATTGTATCTCCGTTTGGTTTCCAGGACGACTTTTGTGTCCTGACCACCAGTGGTCAAACCGAAATCTGGAATTTTCGGGAAGTTAAAAACTGATTCTGGAAACTCTGAGTACACATAAATGTTCGTAATAGTATCCTCTAGTAGTGTAGAAAAAATAGGAGTGTATTGTATCTCCGTTTGGTTCCCAGGACGACTTTTGTGTCCTGACCACCAGTGGTCAAACGGAAATCTGGAATTTTCGGGAAGTTAGAAACTGATTCCGGCAACTCTGAATACACATAAATGTTCGTAATAGTATCCTCTAGTAGTGTAGAAAAAATAGGAGTGTATTGTATCTCCGTTTGGTTTTCAGGACTTTCGTGTCCTGACCACCAGTGGTCAAACCGAAATCTGGAATTTTCGGGAAGTTAAAAACTGATTCTGGAAACTCTGAGTACACATAAATGTTCGTAATATTATCCTCTAGTAGTGTAGAAAAAATAGGAGTGTATTGTATCTCCGTTTGGTTCCCAGGACGACTTTTGTGTCCTGACCACCAGTGGTCAAACGGAAATCTGGAATTTTCGGGAAGTTAGAAACTGATTCCGGCAACTCTGAATACACATAAATGTTCGTAATAGTATCCTCTAGTAGTGTAGAAAAAATAGGAGTGTATTGTATCTCCGTTTGGTTTCCAGGACGACTTTTGTGTCCTGACCACCAGTGGTCAAACCGAAATCTGGAATTTTCGGGAAGTTAGAAACTGATTCTGGAAACTCTGAGTACACATAAATGTTCGTAATAGTATCCTCTAGTAGTGTAGAAAAAATAGGAGTGTATTGTATCTCCGTTTGGTTTTCAGGACGACTTTTGTGTCCTGACCACCAGTGGTCAAACCGAAATCTGGAATTTTCGGGAAGTTAAAAACTGATTCTGGAAACTCTGAGTACACATAAATGTTCGTAATAGTATCCTCTAGTAGTGTAGAAAAAATAGGAGTGTATTGTATCTCCGTTTGGTTCCCAGGACGACTTTTGTGTCCTGACCACCAGTGGTCAAACCGAAATCTGGCATTTTCGGGAAGTTAGAAACTGATTTTGGAAACTCTGAATACACACAAATGTTCGTAATAGTATTCCCTTATAGCTCTGAAAAATTAGGAGTATATTGTATCTCCGTTTAGTTTCCAGGACTTGTTTTGTGTCCTGACCACCAGTGGACAAAGTAGAAATCTACAATTTACACGGTGTGATTAGATATTTCAGGGGCATATGGTACACGAAAATGATCAGTGCAATGTCCTCTTTTATTCCATATATTCACTTTTTTCAAAAAAGCATATTACTTTTACACATTTTCTAAAAAATACAATTCCACATCTGTCATCCACCGACCGACGTCGGTAACTTTTTCTGTCAATCGTCCAAAAACAGCTGATACGTACATACATACACACGTACATTTTGTTATTTGACATTATATGTTCCAACTTTTGGTCACCCTGTTATTTCGTGTTATCGGAAGTTATCGAAAGTTACCGACGTCGGTATCTTCACGCAGGTATATTGAAGATGGCGCTTTGTCTGGCTAAACGGTAAAGAGAGCGTTCTGCAAAGAGAGGATAGCTACTTTTATTTACTATGCAAAGAGAGAAAAGATTTTCATCGTTAATTTTATTATATTCCAACTTCAAAACATTCAACAACAAAACAAACTAAAAAACTCACTCCCTTCTCAGATGTTATTTGAGAGTACAAAAAAGTCGGCATGTTTTGACAGAGAAATTATTGAGAGAGGAATTTGAGAATGAGAGAAATGCTGCTCGGACGCCACCTGGTGGATGAAGTCTGTAAATACCATGCGACGTCTATAGTATTCAATTGTCATTGGAATATCACCACTAACACTAGAAATAAATTACTCTAATAATATTCCTCAACAAGAACGGTTGTTTTAGTTACAACAAAAGTAATAAATAAAATTCGCTATTTAAACAGAAATTAAAAAAAAGATTTTTTGAAATTCTCTTACCTCTACCAAAAGGGCTATAATTTCGACATTTATCCATAGATTTTTTCAAATAGGCATTCGCTAGGATGCAATCTTTTAAAAAATAAAATAAAATATTTTTTCGATTTTTTTCTATTTTTTGCGTTTTTTTTCGTCGCAGTTTTTTTTTAGGAAAAGTCTACATTTTTTTTTACATTTACTAAACCAATGTTTCTAAGTGAAAGAGATATTTCTGTGGTCACAAGGCATAACAGCATAACTCGAGTTATGCTCAAACTGAGTTATTAATGCAATAATGTTCCCCATCTTCGATGACGTATTGTGACACATTTTGGTGATGATCCCTTGTTTAGTTAAATATATAAGGCAGCATATCTGACTGTGTCACTTCATTACAAATGGATTATTATATCGATTCAAACACTTAAAATTTCTCTGCTGAAAAGTTTCAAAAACAGGCATATGCTGTTATGCCTTGTGATCACAGATTTCCAACATTGGTAGCCCACATAGATAGCTTCAATTTAAGGAATAAGTCGACCTTATCGGTCATATACTCCAAAAATTATAGTGCAAATACTAAGGGTACCTTCGACGATAATAGTATTTTTAATAAAAATTTTTTAAAAAAAAATTATACATGAAAAAATTTTTGGTTTTGATTTTGTATAACAGTATGCCACAATCTATACAAAAAATTAATTTTTAGTTTTGGGACACAAAAAAATTGTTTTGTTGCATAGTGTAATCAGTTGGGACGCACAATCGTGGTGTAAATCCAGTGGATAATACTTGGAGGGACCAGGGCTGTGGAGTCGAGCCAAAAATTAGTCGACTCCGACTCCCGGAGTCGAATTTTTAAATCATTCGACTCCGACTCCAGCTTCGACTCCGGCAGTTAAATAACATAAATTTCTGAAATTATATTTCTACTAAGACGTGAGTTTATGTTATTGAAAATAAGATATAGCTTTGTTAAGAAAATACAAAAAGTAGGTATTCAATACCAGTAATTAAATAAAATTGTATTATTTATTTATCGACGCTTGACCTGCAAGTTGCAACTAATATGACAATTCTTTCAACATGGAATCATGATAAAATTTTCATCAATCACTGCATCTGTTTTAATATACCGCAATTTTTGGAAATTATGTTCGCTTCAGGCAAACAGTTTAATCGTTAGTTATTATACCATACGCCACACTATGGTGCAGGAGGTTATAAATTTGTTTTTTTGACAGATTTGTAAAAAATACTTCAGCTAGACACACCTTAAAATATACCGTTCTACTCAGAATTACTAGCTGTCCGTCTTTCTATCTTAAGTTGTTCGTTAAGTATTTGTACCAAATTAAATTGTACCAGTATTAAAATTTGGAAATAAGAACCCCTTCACGCAAGGGAGGAAACCTATTGGAATTGGTGAAAATCGGTACAGGTCGATATTGCCCCCAGATATAAATGTTTCTTTAGATTTGGCCTTGTAACGCTATTGAAGCTGTATTTCACATTCAATGATTTTTTTAATTTAGTAGGATTGAATTTATTTATCCAAGAACGCATATTGTCGAATTTTAAAAAACTCTTTTTAGAATAAGGCAATTATAAATATTGCATATTTATATTTGCAATATCTGAGCTTATTCTGCTCTAACAAGGTGTAGTACGGTATCATATATTTGGCTTCGCCCGGCCTTTCCTTACTTGTTATGTACTCGCTTAGGAATAGTGTATAGTCTTAAAAAATACTTATTTTGTTAGCTAAATATAATCAGAGCTTTCCTAAAACTGCTTTACATAAAAACTCGATAGTTTGGTTAACTTTATAGATATTTTTGGCATACAAAAATATTTGGTTAAAACCTTCGAATATTTATCCTTCTTTTGTACCAAAATTGTTTTCCAAAACATTTTTGAGTGCAAAATTCTATCACACAATTGTACATTTTGCACAATCCATCTCGGAGTCGGAGTCGACCATAATTTTTCGACTCCGACTCCACAGCCCTGGGAGGGACCCCCCAACTTTTAAGGTATGGAACCTCTGCAGGAGTGGATTGCATTCAGTCCCTTTTTGACCCTTTTTTGGTGTTGCTTTTCCTGTTTAATTTCGGGTCAAGTATGACGCCAAGGTACTTATCCTCTGGGGACAGTTTCAACTCCACCCGGTCGAGAATGGGTTTATGGAAATTTTATATCTTATTTTTCCTAGTGAATATTGAAACTTGTACATGTAAATAAACTCAAATGTACATAATATAAATAAAAGTTGTCATAATGTAAACATATGTGGGCGAGAGAACGAGAGAAGGGGTACTTGCAACTCCGAGAAAGAAGTTGCAGTCAGTAGCAAAACGACGATCGACGTGAACGGTTGCTCAATCGACGAAAGACGCATCAAATCAAATCGAACCAAACATTTCATTTAATTTCTATTTCTTACCCTTTTAATATTAATTAATCTTTCATGAATTAAATAAATCTATCATATTATTTCCTTAAATAAACTATTTTGTTTAATCAATAAATAAAATCCCACAAAAATTGGAGGCTAAACCAAAATTATAAGAACAGTGAGTGAGTGAAACATACACATAGATAGAATAGAGCCAACAGTGTGTGTGTACGTGTGTTGAAGAAAAAAGAAAAGACGACGACACAACAGTCGAACGCTCCGGATAGTAACCACGAACAGTTCCTCGGAAATTGTGAAATTCGTTTTAAACCGAAATCAAGAAAGAAAAAATTTACGTTCAACAATGACGTCACTACAGTGTTTTTCCAATGTTCGAGATAATTTGAAAAACGGCACTAAGGGAGAGCATTGTGGCTTTGCACAAGTATGTGTTCGAAAACGAAGGGGATCGTGGAAACCGACAGCGCTTGCGTGTGTTTTGAAGGTTTTGAGTTCGATGAGAAGAACGACGACTTTAAGAGTAAGATGGAATATGTTAAACAGAACTTAACTGCGACAGATTTGGCAATAATTTGTAGCGTGCTTGGCATCACACACAAAGCAGAGGGCGGGAAGCAGTGCTTTATTGATTCGAAAAATCCTTATTACAATGGGTAAATACGCTTAAAGCTAACATTTTTCATTCTTACGAGATAACTTACATACATTAGGTATCTTACAAGTTATATAAATTTAGTTTCTTAAAATTATGTATTTCTACATTTCACTTATACTAGTTACAATGCTTTGTCGATATATTTAATATTTTCCCACAAAATCGAATTACAAAAAGGGAATTACTCATCATTTTATTGTTTTTTACTTAATACTATGACTTAAAAATAACACTTAATAATAATATATACAAAAGGGTGGGAGTGCAAAGGCAGTCCCGATTATTGGCGCGTACTATATACGGTGTCGTCCAAGTCGTAGCTATCTATCCGGCGATGATAGAATAGTAATTGGTCGCCACGGTATAGCCCGCCGTCTCTATTCAGAGTTAAAAGACCAGCAGGAGGCTGGTATTTTAATTCGGTTAGCCTGTCTAGGGTGGTGTCTAGATTTAGGCATGTTCTCATCAATTCATTATCAAGAGAGGATGAGCTCTCAAGGTGCCGAATTGCTGTTTTTGTTAAAAACACATCAATACGATCGAAGTCAATCGCGCCGTAGATAGACCGATTCGAGGGTTTCCGTACCGTACCGTCGTCCGCGATGGTGTTTCGAAGACCGAGGGATGTAACGAGAATTCGTCGTTCCCATCGCCTAAGCCTCTCCATTTGGCAGGAAGAGATTCCAAACCAGGATGGAAAGGCATAGGCCATGATGGGTCTGATGATCTGTTTATAGACCAAAAGTTTAACGTCCTTGCTGAGTCCTCCGCGTCGCCTCAGCAAGGGGACGTAAAGGGAAAATAAACGATTGACTTTTGCTAAAATGTGATCCATATGTCTCACAAATTTGAAGTCCATCGAAAAGACAACGCCAAGGTATTTTATACTGGCTGATGTCCGAATTATTTCATTTCCTATCTTAATGACAGGAATATATTTTTGCGCATTAGAATAAAGGAGCTTGCGCCTACCTTTAAATATAATGCTATCACATTTTGATATATTCAAACTGAGTCTCCATCTGTCGAAATAGTTCGATAACTCTAAAAGATAAGAATATATCCTAGAGTTTACAGTTGAAGCTACTGGCCCGGAAGAGGCAATGAGTATATCATCTGCGTAGATCAAAAGCAAGTCACCAGAGGGTGGCTGCGGAATGTCACACAGAAGAATATTGTAGAGGACTGGACCGAGGAGAGAGCCCTGCGGAACCCCAGCCACTACATTTTTTCTCTCAGAGAGGTCGTTACCAACCTTAACTCTGTATGAGCGATCTCGTAGAAAGTTCGCTACCATCCGACAGGTGTTGCCATCAAAGCCGCGGGTCAACATCTTGAATAAGATGCCGGCGTGCCAAGCAGTGTCAAACGCCTTGGAAAAATCAAGACTAACTGCAATGGTCACATGGCGCTTATTCAAGGCCCTGGCTACATGGTCGGATAGCACTGAGAGTGCATGGGAAGTGGAATGACCCTTGCGAAAACCGAATTGGTTGTCCGCAAGTATTCCGACATCTTCTATCGTGTCCCTTATTCTGCGCAACAGGAAGTGCTCCAGAAGTTTGCCAAAGGCTGAAAGTAGGGATATTGGTCGATAGTTGCTGCTTTGTTTGGGATCAGAACCAGGTTTTGGGATAGGAACCGTTAGTGATTCCTTCCAAGCCCTGGGGAAATATCCCATGTTTAGGCAGTGATTGAAGATTATGGACAAAAATGTCCAAATCATTATATTGGTCTTTTTCAAGACAATATCCGGAATTCCGTCAACTCCGGCTGATCGACGGTTGCGTTTACCTCTCAAGGCCTCTCCGACCTCTTGAGGTGTCACAAAACCAACGTTTCGCCAGATCGTTCCCTCACCGCGGATTGAAGCATCCGCAGTGAGTTCATCATCGAAGTTGAGGATTGGGCTCAAGTCGTTCAGTTCGGAGACTTCACTATCAATGAAGTCATTGAATGTGTTGCCTCCGGTCTGGTTCGAAGTCCCAGACGACTGAACGCTGTCAGCGAGAAGATTCGCTTTACCCATATCATCGGATACGAGAGTGCCATTAGCGTTAAGCAAGGCAGAAATAGGTGCTCGGGCTTTTAGCCCGGCTGCACCTTTTACTTGTCTGAATGTTGAGTTGTTTACTCGGATGGATTGCAGGAAGGCAGTCCAATGTAAGCGCTCGAATTCAGCAATTTGGCCCTGGATAATTCTATCCAGGTTTCGAATTTCAGCCTTTAAGGTGGGATATCGTCCAGGGTCTTCCGACCGATGAAGAATCCTTCGAAGGCGTTTCTTCTCCCGTATAAAATTAATTATATGGGGTGGAAGATTTCGAAGTCCTCTTTGGTTGGAGTTCATTCGAGGAATGTTCTCTTCCATAGAGGCGCGGAAAGCGGTGGACATGATGCCCACACACTCATCGATTTCGTCGGTCGTAACGTTCCGATTGATCGGAAGTTCGCGATTTTCAAGACGAGTTTCGAGGCGTCGATTAAAACGATTACGGTCAATTTTATCAAAGTTAAAGTATTCTTGTCTTCTGTTGTCAGAAGCAAGTCCACTTTGACTTAGTACGATCTCCACAGCTTTGTGGTCAGATTCGAAATCGAGAGTTCTGAGTCCAGAGGCCTCAGCCTCTCCCGCGAAGGATAATCCCGAGGAGACCATGAAGATATCTATGTACGAATTCGTACCGTATCTTGTAGGCCCCTCGGTGTTAGCTATCCTAAGTTCCGGACACTCCAAGAGGTAGTCATAGAGAGACCTGCCTTGAGGGTTGGTGACGTCACCTCCCCAGCTTGGGTGTTTCGCGTTAAGGTCGCCGCCGATAATAATATCGTCTTGACCGAATATGTCGAGTTGATTCGCGTATAGAGTATCTTGAGGCTTGTGGTATAAGGCGACAGTTGTCAGCCAGGACCCATCAAGTTTTTTAACACGCACGCAAGTATTCTCGAAGCTCCCGAGGTTTAGAGTAACCCTCTGGGAGTGAACTTTTTCTTTGACAAGGATCGCAGTGCCGCCACCGCGTACGAGTCTGTCTTGCCTATACATAGTATAGCCGCGAAAATTTACTCTATTTACCGGATTTAATTTATGTTCAGCGAGCAGAAGAACATCCGGTTTGTGTTTCCTTAGAAACAAATCGAGGTAATGTCTCCTGTGCATCTAAATGATGGAGTTGACATTAACCACAAAGCAGAGGACTTAACGACGCACATATTTCGGAATTTGAGAAGAGGCAATATGTTATGCGACGCAGCAATGAAGCCAACAAGCGACGACGAAGAAGACGACGACGATATCGAAAAGGGGAATGTTTTGTATGTAGAAGGCAGAAACAGAGGAACCAACAACGCATCGGCAGAAATTAAACGACGGCCAAACGAAGGTACAAATGTTCATCAGAGAGACGGAGACGGGGATGATTTTTTTTGTCTTTGGGAAACGATGACTGCAGAAATACAAGAACAAATCCTATGGTGTCAAGATTTGCATTGAATTTTCGCGATATTGAAGATTCGGTAAGAGTATTTGACGGCAACGACAAATTTCCTATTGAGGCGTGGATAGAGGAATTTGAGGAATGTGCTACAGTGATGTGTTGGGACGATTTTTAACGGTTTGTTTTTGCAAAGAAGTCGTTGAAAGGGGTAGCCAGACGTTTTGTGATGAGCGAAAGAGGTATAACGTCGTGGAGTAAACTACGAACAGCACTTTTGGAAGAATTTCGAACAACAATCAACAGCGCCGAACTTCATAAACAGCTCTGCGAGAGAATGATGGAAAAAGGGGAGAGCGTTAGAGAGTATTTTTTCGAAATGAAAGATTTGTCTTCTCGAGGTCATGTTGCGAAGCCGCATTGATTCAATACGTAATTGATGGTATTAGTGACTTACACATTAACAAAACAATTTTATACGGTGCGCGAAATTTGAGCGAATTTAAAGAGAAACTTAAGTGTTACGAGACAATTCGGGAAAAGTCGAAGAATATGTGTGAGACAAAAATATACAAAAATCGGAAAGAGTTGCCAAATGTGAACAATACAAAGGATTTGACGTGTTACAATTGTGGTAAAAAAGGCCATAAATCATCTAAATCATCACTAAATGTTTTAGGTGTAACCAATTTGGCCATATTTAAAAAAACTGCACGGTTAATAAAGACAATGAAAATTCCAATACGCGATATTTAATTTCCACGAACAGTGTAATGAAAAAGAATGTGAAAATCGGCAACGAATATCGAATTGCACTTCTTGATACAGGAAGTAAATTTAATATCATTACGAACAGCGTATATACAAGTTTGAATAAACCGGAAATTACGGAAATAAACATTAATCTTATCGGTTTCGGTCAAGACAAAGAGTGTAAGATCAAGCCAATCGGTGGCATAGAACAAAAAATGACAACCGATAATGAAGAATACAACGTGAATTTTCTTGTCGTGCCGGATAAAAAATGGATATTGACGTTATACTCGGTGAAGAATTCTGTAAGGACGTGGAAGTGACAATAAACCGTCGTGGTCTATGTTTCAATAAAATCGAGAAAAATGAATATGACATTGTGTCCATGATGAAAATTGATGCGATAAGTGACAGTTCTGAACTGAATATTGGTGAACAAGCCGGAAAAGAGGCAAAAAAGAGAGTGCGCGATCTAATAAACAATTAAATTCCCGCGAAATCTAAGTCGACGAACGTTGAGATGAATGAGACACCAATATACTCGCGACCGCGCAGATTACCAATAGTTGAGAGATCGATAGTGGACAGTCAAATTGATCAGTGGTTAAAGGACGGTATAATCCAGAATTCCGAATCGGAATTTAGCAGCCCAATTGTACTTGTTAAAAAACGAAGACTATGCGTTGATTTTAGAAGACTGAACAAGGTAACTGTCAAAGATAGATTTCCATTGCCGTTAATAGAGGATCAGCTGGATCGGCTTGAAGATGCTAAGATTTTTAGCACCATTGACTTAAAGAATGGATTTTTTCACGTGCCTGTGGCGGAATCGAGTAGGAAATACACCTCTTTTGTGACCTACAACGGCCAGTACGAAGTTCATAAGGTTCCGTTTGGTTTGTCCAATTCGCCCAGTGTTTTTCAGAGACATGTTAATTCAATATTTCGAGATTTGAGCCAAAAGGGAATCGCACTACCTTATGTTGACGATATCATCGACTTGAAGAAGTGATTCAACGATGTAGGGAATATGGTTTGGAGCTAAATGTCAAGAAATGTCAATTATTGAAGAGTAGAATACAGTTTTTGGGTAATGTTATCGAAGATCAGCGGATATATCCATCCCCAGAAAAAGTTAAGGCTATACTGAAATTTCCAACGCCGCAAAATTTGAAACAGTTATAGAGTTTTCTTGGACTGGCTGGTTATTTAAGAATGTTCATTCCTAATTTCTCTATGATGGCGAAACCTTTGAGCGATTTGACGAAAAAAGATTCGAAATTCAAGATGGATCATGAGCAATAACAAGCATTGGATAATTTGAAGAGGACTTTGACTTACGAACCAGTTTTGAAGATTTTTAACCACAATCATGAAACTGAATTACATACGGATGCTTCAATTGACGGCTATGGCGCTATTCTGTTCCAGAGGTGTCCCGACGATAATCAGCTACATCCGGTATATTTCATGAGCAGAAAGACGAACGCTGAACGAAAATATACTTGCTATGAACTGGAAATCTTAGCAGTAGTCGAGTCGTTAAAGAAATTTAGAGTTTATTTGCTTGGATTACAATTTAAATTGATTACGGACTGTAATGCTTTTGCGAAGACATTAGAGAAGAGAGATCTTTGTACTTGAGTTGACAGATGGATTCTTCTCCTCCAGGAATACGACTACGTTGTCGAACACCGATCAGGTACCCAGATGAGGCATGTAGATGCTCTTAGTCGCTATCCAGTTATGATGATACGTGAGGATGATATTCTTTCGAGGATTCATAAGTCCCAGACGCAAGACGATGAAATAAAAGCTTTGATGGAAATACTAAGTTAAGAAACTTAGTATAACGGATACTTCATGAGAGGAGATATTTTGTACAAGTTGGTGGACGGTTATGAATTGGTTGCTGTACCGAGGAGTATGCAAAGAGAAATTATCCGACGAGCACATGATAGAGGCCATTTTGGAGTAAAAAAGACGAGAGAACTCATATGTCATGAATTCTTTATACCTAAACTCGACGAAAAGATCCAGAATTACATTATGATTTGCATTCCATGTATAGTTTCCAATAGGAAGCAGGGTAGGCAGGAAGGCGAATTACATCCACTGCCTAAGAATGATGTTCCACTCCATACCTTTCATATTGATTTCCTTGGACCCCTCGAATCAACAAATAAGCAGTACAAACACATCTTAGCAGTTATAGACTCGTTTACGAAATTTTGTTGGCTGTACCCGGCGAAATCGACGGCTTCAGCTGAGGTTATAGCTAAACTACGTATGCAGAGCATGATTTTCGGAAATCCCCAACAAATTATAACAGATCATGGAGCCGCGTTTACGTCTGAAGATTTTCGTAAATATGCAGACGAGGAGAATATACGAGTACTGAATGTGACTACAGGATTACCACGCGCAAACGGACAAATTGAGAGGTGAAATTCGGTTATAAGCAAAGTTTTGGCGAAGCTTAGCATTGAGGATCCAACCAAATGGTATAAGTACGTCGAGAAAGTTCAACAATACATCAACTCAACATACACACGAGTACTGAGACGACGCCTTTTCAACTGTTAACTGGTGTCAACATGCGGAGTAAAGATGACATTCAAATTAAAGAAATTATCGAGAACGAGATCATTTCGACATTCAATGACGAAAGAGACGAGTTGAGGAAGACCACGAAAGGGCAAATACTCAAGATGCAAAATGCAAAATGAGAACAGGCGATCCTACAATCGTAGGCGCAAAACAGCAAGGAAATATAATGAAGGAGACATCGTAGCCATAAAGAGGACACAGTTTGGCGGTGATCTTAAACTGAAACCGAAATATCTAGGTCCATATCAGGTGACGAAGATAAAGCCAAATGATACTTACGACGTCAGAAAAAATGGGAACGTGGATGGTCCAATACGTACAACAACATGTGCCGAGTTTATGAAGCCTTGGTTTGTGGAGGAAACTAAATTCGAGACGAATGAATAGCAAGATGGCCGAGTTGTGGGCGAGAGAACGAGAGAAGGGGTACTTGCAACTCCGAGAAAGAAGTTGCAGTCAGTAGCAAAACGACGATCGACGTGAACGGTTGCTCAATCGACGAAAGACGCATCAAAAAAAATCGAACCAAACATTTCATTTAATTTCTATTTCTTACCCTTTTAACATTAATTAATCTTTCATGAATTAAATAAATCTATCATATTATTTCCTTAAATAAACTATTTTGTTTAATCAATAAATAAAATCCCACACATAGTCCATATTTACACTAGGATATTTTTTCAGCAGCTTATCCGCTAATTCTCTTTTAAACTTGCCTCTGCGTTTAGACACATAATTTTGTTTCGGATATTTCTGTGTGAATTGTTGTTGTTTCAAATGCCGAGTGAAAAACACAAAACGTTCAGACCGATAAGCCTGAGTACGGGAGAGTTTTTTCCCCCCTCGTGCCGACTGCCTCTCTCTCCTACAAAACGCCGATAATCTGCTGAAAATTCAGCCAATGTAAATAGGGACATAGTATCATTGTATTTATTCGTCGATTATTCCTATTATATATTCGATATCGATTACATGCATATGGGTTATTCATATTCAGGTGAATATCACCACTATAGTGCAAATACTAAGGGTACCTTCGACGATAATAGTATTTTTAATAAACGTTTTAAAAAAAAATTATCCATGAAAAATTTTTTGGTTTTGATTTTGTATAACAGTATGCCACAATCTATACAAAAAATTAATTTTTAGTTTTGGGACACAAAAAAATTGTTTTGTTGCATAGTGTAATCAATCGAATTTTTAAATCATTCGACTCCGACTCCAGCTTCGACTCCGGCAGTTAAATAACATAAATTTCTGAAATTATATTTCTACTAAGACGTGAGTTTATGTTATTGAAAATAAGATATAGCTTTGTTAAGAAAATACAAAAAGTAGGTATTCAATACCAGTAATTAAATAAAATTGTATTATTTATTTATCGACGCTTGACCTGCAAGTTGCAACTAATATGACAATTCTTTCAACATGGAATCATGATAAAATTTTCATCAATCACTGCATCTGTTTTAATATACCGCAATTTTTGGAAATTATGTTCGCTTCAGGCAAACAGTTTATTCGTTAGTTATTATACCATACGCCACACTATGGTGCAGGAGGTTATAAATTTGTTTTTTGACAGATTTGTAAAAAATACTTCAGCTAGACACACCTTAAAATATACCGTTCTACTCAGAATTACTAGCTGTCCGTCTTTCTATCTTAAGTTGTTCGTTAAGTATTTGTACCAAATTAAATTGTACCAGTATTAAAATTTGGAAATAAGAACCCCTTCACGCAAGGGAGGAAACCTATTGGAATTGGTGAAAATCGGTACAGGTCGATATTGCCCCCAGATATAAATGTTTCTTTAGATTTGGCCTTGTAACGCTATTGAAGCTGTATTTCACATTCAATGATTTTTTTAATTTAGTAGGATTGAATTTATTTATCCAAGAACGCATATTGTCGAATTTTAAAAAACTCTTTTTAGAATAAGGCAATTATAAATATTGCATATTTATATTTGCAATATCTGAGCTTATTCTGCTCTAACAAGGTGTAGTACGGTATCATATATTTGGCTTCGCCCGGCCTTTCCTTACTTGTTATGTACTCGCTTAGGAATAGTGTATAGTCTTAAAAAATACTTATTTTGTTAGCTAAATATAATCAGAGCTTTCCTAAAACTGCTTTACATAAAAACTCGATAGTTTGGTTAACTTTATAGATATTTTTGGCATACAAAAATATTTGGTTAAAACCTTCGAATATTTATCCTTCTTTTGTACCAAAATTGTTTTCCAAAACATTTTTGAGTGCAAAATTCTATCACACAATTGTACATTTTGCACAATCCATCTCGGAGTCGGAGTCGACCATAATTTTTCGACTCCGACTCCACAGCCCTGGGAGGGACCCCCCAACTTTTAAGGTATGGAACCTCTGCAGGAGTGGATTGCATTCAGTCCCTTTTTGACCCTTTTTTGGTGTTGCTTTTCCTGTTTAATTTCGGGTCAAGTATGACGCCAAGGTACTTATCCTCTGGGGACAGTTTCAACTCCACCCGGTCGAGAATGGGTTTATGGAAATTTTATATCTTATTTTTCCTAGTGAATATTGAAACTTGTACATGTAAATAAACTCAAATGTACATAATATAAATAAAAGTTGTCATAATGTAAACATATGTGGGCGAGAGAACGAGAGAAGGGGTACTTGCAACTCCGAGAAAGAAGTTGCAGTCAGTAGCAAAACGACGATCGACGTGAACGGTTGCTCAATCGACGAAAGACGCATCAAATCAAATCGAACCAAACATTTCATTTAATTTCTATTTCTTACCCTTTTAATATTAATTAATCTTTCATGAATTAAATAAATCTATCATATTATTTCCTTAAATAAACTATTTTGTTTAATCAATAAATAAAATCCCACAAAAATTGGAGGCTCAACCAAAATTATAAGAACAGTGAGTGAGTGAAACATACACATAGATAGAATAGAGCCAACAGTGTGTGTGTACGTGAAAATTGTGAAATTCGTTTCAAACCGAAATCAAGAAAGAAAAAATTAACGTGCAACAATGACGTCACTACAGAGTTTTTCCAATGTTCGAGATAATTTGAAAAACGGCACTAAGGAGAGCATTGTGGCTTTGCACAAGTATGTGTTCGAAAACGAAGGGGACCGTGGAAACCGACAGCGCTTGCGTGTGTTTGAAGGTTTTGAGTTCGATGAGAAGAACGACGACTTTAAGAGTAAGATGGAATATGTTAAACAGAACTTAACTGCGACCGATTTGGCAATAATTTGCAGCGTGCTTGGCATCACACACAAAGCAGAGGACTTAACGACGCACATATTTCGGAATTTAGAAGAGGCAATATGTTATGCGACGCAGCAATGAAGCCAACAAGCGACGACGAAGAAGACGACGACGATATCGAAAAGGGGAATGTTTTGTATGTAGAAGGCAGAAACAGAGGAACCAACGACGCATTGGCAGAAATTAAACGACGGCCAAACGAAGGTACAAATGTTCATCAGAGAGACGGAGACGGGGATGATTTTTTTTTCGTCTTTGGGAAACGATGACTGCAGAAATACAAGAACAAATCCTATGGTGTCAAGATTTGCATTGAATTTTCGCGATATTGAAGATTCGGTAAGAGTATTTGACGGCAACGACAAATTTCCTATTGAGGCGTGGATAGAGGAATTTGAGGAATGTGCTACAGTGATGTGTTGGGACGATTTTTAACGGTTTGTTTTTGCAAAGAAGTCGTTGAAAGGGGTAGCCAGACGTTTTGTGATGAGCGAAAGAGGTATAACGTCGTGGAGTAAACTACGAACAGCACTTTTGGAAGAATTTCGAACAACAATCAACAGCGCCGAACTTCATAAACAGCTCTGCGAGAGAATGATGGAAAAAGGGGAGAGCGTTAGAGAGTATTTTTTCGAAATGAAAGATTTGTCTTCTCGAGGTCATGTTGACGATGCCGCATTGATTCAATACGTAATTGATGGTATTAGTGACTTACACATTAACAAAACAATTTTATACGGTGCGCGAAATTTGAGCGAATTTAAAGAGAAACTTAAGTGTTACGAGACAATTCGGGAAAAGTCGAAGAATATGTGTGAGACAAAAATAAACAAAAATCGGAAAGAGTTGCCAAATGTGAACAATACAAAGGATTTGACGTGTTACAATTGTGGTAAAAAAGGCCATAAATCATCTAAATCATCACTAAATGTTTTAGGTGTAACCAATTTGGCCATATTTCAAAAAACTGCACGGTTAATACAGACAATGAAAATTCCAATACGCGATATTTAATTTCCACAAACAGTGTAATGAAAAAGAATGTGAAAATCGGCAACGAATATCGAATTGCACTTTTTGATACAGGAAGTAAATTTAATATCATTACGAACAGCGTATATACAACTTTGAATAAACCGGAAATTACGGAAATAAACATTAATCTTATCGGTTTCGGTCAAGACAAAGAGTGTAAGATCAAGCCAATCGGTGGCATAGAACAAAAAATGACAACCGATAATGAAGAATACAACGTAAATTTTCTTGTCGTGCCGGATAAAAATATGGATATTGACGTTATACTCGGTGAAGAATTCTGTAAGGACGTGGAAGTGACAATAAACCGTCGTGGTCTATGTTTCAATAAAATCGAGAAAAATGAATATGACATTGTGTCCATGATGAAAATTGATGCGATAAGTGACAGTTCTGAACTGAATATTGGTGAACAAGCCGGAAAAGAGGCAAAAAAGCGAGTGCGCGATCTAATAAATAGATTTCCATTGCCGTTAATAGAGGATCAGCTGGATCGGCTTGAAGATGCTAAGATTTTTAGCACCATTGACTTAAAGAATGGATTTTTTCACGTGCCTGTGGCGGAATCGAGTAGGAAATACACCTCTTTTGTGACCTACAACGGCCAGTACGAATTTCATAAGGTTCCGTTTGGTTTGTCCAATTCGCACAGTGTTTTTCAGAGACATGTTAATTCAATATTTCGAGATTTGAGCCAAAAGGGAATCGCACTACCTTATGTTGACGATATCATCGACTTGAAGAAGTGATTCAACGATGTAGCGAATATGGTTTGGAGCTAAATGTCAAGAAATGTCAATTATTGAAGAGTAGAATACAGTTTTTGGGTAATGTTATCCAAGATCAGCGGATATATCCATCCCCAGAAAAAGTTAAGGCTATACTGAAATTTCCAACGCCGCAAAATTTGAAACAGTTACAGAGTTTTCTTGGACTGGCTGGTTATTTAAGAATGTTCATTCCTAATTTCTCTATGATGGCGAAACCTTTGAGCGATTTGACGAAAAAAGATTCGAAATTCACGATGGATCATGAGCAATAACAAGCATTGGATAATTTGAAGAGGACTTTGCTTGCGAACCAGTTTTGAAGATTTTTAACCACAATCATGAAACTGAATTACATACGGATGCTTCAATTGACGGCTATGGCGCTATTCTTTTCCAGAGGTGTCCCGACGATAATCAGCTACATCCGGTATATTTCATGAGCAGAAAGACGAACGCTGAATGAAAATATGCTAGCTATGAACTGGAAATCTTAGCAGTAGTCGAGTCGTTAACAGGGTATGAAGCCGCCGAGCCGAGCCGCCGATTTTAGCCGCCGCCGACCTTTTTTCACCAGCTGAAGCCGCCGCCGATCTTTGCGGCTAAAATCGGCTGAAACACAGCCGCCGTTCCATAGAAAAACTTATGGATAGATACAATTTACATGTTTGATAAAC
This sequence comes from Eudasyphora cyanicolor, assembly GCA_963930755.1. Taxonomy (NCBI): domain Eukaryota; kingdom Metazoa; phylum Arthropoda; class Insecta; order Diptera; family Muscidae; genus Eudasyphora; species Eudasyphora cyanicolor. The sequence goes on from OZ005737.1 coordinate 104,024,679, forward strand.
TTATGGATAGATACAATTTACATTTTTGATAAGCAAATAACCATATAACAGATATATCGTCCCCTCAATAGAAGAATATTGTATAAACATAAACACATTTTAATAATCTACGCAATTGGTTGTATATCTAGTAAAAATTTGTGGAAATTCTACTTCCACAAATTGGGTGTTTGAAATTGATTGTTCATTAATCGAGTTTCAATATCACAAAAACTTCAAATATGATTTTCTCGAAACGACAAACAAATTCTACCCTGCTCATTTATTGGGGGACGATATGGAAAGTGATTTTCCTTTTGATTCGTTTGTTGTCACAAGAGGGAACTTAACATGTATTAAAAATGAGAATATTGATAGTAATTGAAAAATAATTATAAAAATAATTTTTTAAAGGAAATGATAAGATTTTTTATTTATGATTAGATTACTTACACATAGAGAAACAAATATTTTCAGAAAAAAGGCAATGGAGTATTACAGAATTGTAATACTGCATGTAAATTAATACCTCCGTTGTAAAGAATGCTAAGTCTAATTGGTACGTTATACTGGAGATTGCATGTCTAAATTGTCTTCAGTCAAATCCATCAATTCAATGAAGGTACAAGGTAATTCTACACAAATTTAAAATTTCACTTAAACGACGATTCGCCTCTCCTGAAAACAACCAGTTTCGACTTACCTTGAAAATCGAGTATATCATAGAGCCGCCTAGCGTCAATTTTATGACTTATAATTGTATGGAAATCGGTGATTTTTGGTTTTTGAGCCATAGATACCGCATTTTTAAAGCAATTTTGCTGAAACTTTGCAGTTTGTATTTTATTTTGACAAAAAATTCATCACAACAAAAATTTTACATTTATATTTCATATTTTGTTGTAGTCACCCTATAGAGGCCGCTCCAAAATATACCTATTTAAGCCAGTAAATTTTTTTTAAATCGGTTCATATTTGGTTGTAGTCCACCTATAGATGTCGCTCCCAAAAAGGCTTGCTTAAGCCATAAACACCACATACTTAAACCCATTTTGCTGAAACTTTTCAGTTTGTATTCTACTTATATTTTGACAAGAATTCATGTCAATGAAATTTATACAAATCAAAAGTTTGGCGAAGAGGCATAAAATTTGGCTAAAAACTGTAGCGTTCTTTTTTTTCAATAAATCGTGAGATCTTTTTGTTTAAGCAATGACTTGCTCCATTTCCAAAAATCTTTGAGTAATAGAATTGAATGCAATTCTTGCTGGAGGGTATATAAGATTCGGCATGGCCGAACTTAACGCTGGTACTTGTTTCACTTCACAATATCTTACAATTAACTTAAAAACATCCATTATTTATGAATATATACCAGAGCTTAACTTTTTATATAGTTGGGCGGGCCGACTATACATATAATACCATACACCTCCCTAACAATGCGAAAATAGGCATTGCGATAAGAATTTGGCTGTGTTCATTCATATAATAAGAAAACTCTTTTGAATTTCTTACTGATCGGATATAAAATACGGTTTCTACAGCGCTTACATGTCAAATCGGGTGAAACATATATATATTTATTTATTTATTTATTAATATATTTAATGCAAATAAATTTACAAGAAATATTGAGGGGGAAGAGGACTGGCAATTAAAGCCTTCGCTTTACATACATACATACATACATGTATATATAAGTATAGGGGCCGAATTTGGTATTTTTCATTCATATAATAAGAAAACTCTCTCTGCCGAATTTCGTACTTATCGGATATAAAATACGGTTTCTACAGCGGTTACATGTCAAATCGGGTGTAACATATATATTGGGACTATGTTTAAATCTGAACCGATTTTCCCCGAATTTGGCAGTGTTCATACATGTAATAAGAAAACTCTCTCCGTTGTATTTCGTACTGATCGGATATATGGGGGCTATATCTGAAGTTGAACCGATTTCCCTCAAATTTGGCGGTGTTAATTCATGTGATAAGAAACCTCTTTCTGCCAAATTTTTTACTGATCGGATATAAAATACAGTTTCTACAGCGCTTACATGTAAAATCGGGGGTAACATATATATGGGGGCTATATCTAAATCAGAACTGATTTTCCCCAAATTTTGTATTGCCTCTAAGTGTCTCATAAGACTACTCTCTGTCAATTTTTGTACAAATCGGTTCAAAAATTTTGCTTATACAGAGCATATATGCCAAATCGGAGGTACATATATATGGGAGCTATATGTAAATTTTAACCAAATTCAATAGGGATCGTCCTTGGACTTAAAGAAAGATATGTGCAAAGTTTCGTTGAGATCGGACAATAATTGCGACCTGTACTTTGATTACAAGAATACATCTACAGACAGACGGACTAAATCGACTCAGAAAGAGATTACAAGTCGATCGGTATAATAAACAATGGGTCTATCTCTTATCATTTTGGGAGTTACAAACAAATGCACAAAGTCATAATACCCTGTACCACAGTGTGGTGTAGGGTATAAAAATGACTATCACAGAGCCGCCGTATGTCAATTTTATGTCGGCTAAGCCATCAAGCCTCCGCCGCCGATCTGTAATTTTCCATGGCAGCCGCCGCCGTCAATTTTGCCTCGGCTTCATTCTCTGGTCGTTAAAGAAATTTAGAGTTTATTTGCTTGGATTACAATTTAAATTGATTACGGACTGTAATGCTTTTGCGAAGATATTAGAGAAGAGAGATGGGACGCACAATCGCGGTGTAAATCCAGTGGATAATACTTGGACGGAGCCACCAACTTTTAAGCTATGGAACCTCTGCAGGAGTAGATTGCATTCAGTCCCTTTTTAACCCTTTTTTTGGTGTTGCTTTTCCAGTTTAATTTCTGGTCGAGTATGACGCCAAGGTACTTATCCTCTGGGGACAGTTTCAACTCCACCCCGTCGAGAATGGGTTTATGGAAATTTTATATCTTATTTTTCCTAATGAATAGGACTAACTCTGTCTTAGTTGGATTAATTCCTAGCCCGTTCGCCGTTGCCCATCTAGGCAGCTTCCATACTTAGATTAAGGTGCCAAGCATATGTGAGCTTTGTTTGCTCGTTCTTTTATGTGGCACTTCCAATTTAGTTTTCTGTCCAGGATTACACCTAAGTATTTAACACTGTTGTATACTGGAGATGTTTTGTTTAGAAAAAGTGGGTCATCATATTGACCAATCTTCGTTTTCCTTGTGAACAGACATATCTCTGTTTTTTCTGGGTTTACATTTAGACCTCTCGGTCGAGCCCAGTCATATGCTATTTTTAGAGCCGTTTCGCCCTTCTACAAAGTTGATTAGGATTCTTCCCCCTCAGAAGTATTATAACGCCATCTGCATAACAGACTGGTTTATGTCCTTCATCCGTTAGTATCCTTAGGAGACTATTTATAGTAGTGACCCACAGGAGTGGTGATAATATACCACCCTGTGGTGTTCCCTGTGCTACTCTGTCTCTTTTTTATGTCGTGGGACCCGCAATTTATCATCTATTCCTTAGCATGTGGCTTATCCAGTCTCGGAGAGCCCGGTCCACCTGAAACTGGTCTAAGAATTGGATGAATGTGTCGGTCCGTAAATTATCGAACGACCCTTCAATGTCAATACATACCGCAAGTGTATACATCTTTCTATTGAAGGATTCTTCTATATTGTGTACTACCTCGTGTAGGGCGGTGTCCACTGATCGCACTTTAACATAGGCATGTTGTCTAAATTTTAGCATTTCGCCTGGTATCTTACTTTTACTCATGGTATCCACTATACGTTCCATGTTTTTGAGTAAGAAAGATATTAGGCTTATTGGTCTATAAGCCTTAGGTGTTGCATAACTTGCCTTGCCGGGTTTAGGTATGAAAACTACTCTTGCCTCCTGCCAGGCTTTCGGTGTGTATGCGAATTTTAGACATGCTGTGAAAACAGCGGCTAGATAAGTTGATATGTAATCCACCTCCATCTGTAGTAGTGCCGGAAATATTCCATCAGGTCCTGATGCCTTAAATGGTGAAAAACTTTTTACGGCTTCTTTGACCATATGGCCTGTAATGATATAACTTTGTTGTTATTCATTTTCTCTGTTGATGGGTATCTCAGTCTGGCCCGTCGTACCTTTCGGAAAATGGGTGTTCATCAAAAGCCTTACCATTTCTTCAGTTAAGTCGACTCTTCTGCCTATATCGTCTACCATTGTTTCGGTTTGGGTATGGGTTTTTGAGAGGAACTTTTTAATTTTAGAAACATCGTTAACGCTATAGATCCTTATTTCGGAAACTTATTGGGTTCGGCGATGGCCGTGCTATCTTAAACCTTATGAGACCCTCCATTCCTGTATTTCGTATATTGGATTTTCTGAACATATTGTTATATCTAATACTTCTTCCCTTATTCTTTTTTTAGGTCGTTAGTATTCAAGAATTCTACTAGGGCCTGGCCGCGTTTTCTAATGTTAGTACTGCCCCACGCGACGTGGTGAGAGTTAGCATCGCAACCTACTAGTACTTCGTTACCTGTTTGTTTGACTTTCCTCACCAAGGGGTGGTAATGTCGGTGAATCGAAAGGCAGATATACTGATGCGAGGTATACGCTTCCGATGTTGACAACTCTGGAGAAAAAAGATAACATACATTTTTGTGACATATAATACAAGTCCTTGGTCTAGTTCCTGTATTTGCATAAAACAGGTGGTAATTGACGTGGTTTAATCCAGTAACCTTGTTTCGAATCGTACATGGTTCTTGGATTAAAGTAATATAAGCCTTACCTTTATTTATTATTTCCATCAAAGCGTTGGTAGCCGTCTCGCTCCGATGGAGGTTTATCTGGATGACTTCAATCATTGATCCTCCAGTAACCGGGCTTCTTGGGAGTCGGAGATGGTAGATTCGGCCGATCCAAACCCACCACAAGGAGAGTGCCATCACGTTCATTCTCTCTGTGGAAGACTTCCCACCTCTTCACGTCCAGTCCTTTGTTTTGCTGGCCAAAGAGTTTGAGCATGCGTTCTGATGTGAAATTGCTGCCCCATCCTTTGACGTGTACTGTCCTTTTTATGAGGGATGTCCCTCATCCTCACCAGTTTCAGCTTAGCGCCTTCCCAGGGAGAGGGGATGCTATCCACAAGCTCTTTGAGGGTCTCTATACATGCTGGTGACGAGAAATTCATCCTCAATGTGTCCCCTTTGCCGTCGGTGTTGAGGGCGTGCTCCACAATTTTATTCTTCAACGTTGTTGTGTTTAGGTTTAGGTTTAGGTTAGGGTGGCAGCCGTATTTTTTTACAAGCTCACATAGACCAGTTTAGGTCCCTAGTGTTACCACGGGCTGAAATGCCCCTCATCGAAACCAACCTGTTTGATATATAAATTTATCGATAGTGCGAATATCAGTACTGGAAAGATATGTTAGGCTGCCTAAAAAGGCCGACCCTAGTATGTCCAGTCGTCGTTTACTCAAAGCGGGACAGTCGCAAAGCAAGTGCTCAATGCTCTCCACTTCTTCCTCATCTCCACAGCTTCGGCAGAAGTCATTGGAGTCAATACCCAATCTTTTGGCGTGTTCGCCGATCAAGCAGTGTCCCGTCAGAACCTGTACTAACGTAGACAATCGTTTCCTCTCTAGTGCGAGGAGATATTTCGACCTTCTCAGGTCATACCTTGGCCAGATTTGTCTAGCTACCCTGCAGGTGCCGATTTCCGTCCATCTCTCGTTGGACTGCCTGATTGCCTCTTGCCTAAGCCAAAGCTTGCACGTGGATAGTGGCGCACCAATATATGCAAATTCTTCGAGAATTTGTAATGTCGTCCCTTTCCTAGCAAGTTCATCGGCTTTGCAGTTCCCCGGGATATCCCTATGCCCAGGCACCCATATGAGGTGTATATTAAACTGCTAAGCCATCTCGTTAAGAGATCTGCGGCAGTCGAGGGCTGTTTGTGAATTTAGGGATGTTGCCTCCAGAGAATTGATGGCAGCCTGGCTGTCCGAGTAAATGACAACGCCAGTGTTGGTTACTATGTTGCGACTCAGCCACTTGGCGACTTCCCATATTGCCATTATTTCGGCTTGATAGACACTGCAGGTATCTGGTAGTCTGTGAGCTATATCCAGACTAAGTTCTTCACAGTGTACTCCGAAGCCAACCTTTTCATCAAGCTTCGAACCATCCGTGTAAAAGTGGAGATGGTTTCTATTACCTGGTATTCTGCCGACCCATTCGTCTCTGGCGGGAATCATAGTGATGTAATTTCTCTCGAAGGTGTACACAGTAGGTATATAGTCCACTCGGTCGGTTACCATAGCACTACACTTTGATATCCTCATGTGACCATAGTTCTTGTACCTCCACATTGATAGGCAGTTTAATCTTATTGCCGCTTTGGTTGCAACTTCTCTCGCCACAATATTAATCGGCAGTATATGGAGTAGGGCTTGTAGAGACTCGGTCGCTGTAGTCCTTAAGGCTCCGCTTATGCTCAGGCAGGCAGTTCTCTGAACCTTTGTTAGTAGGTTGGTAATGGTTAGTTTGTCAGTTGCCGTCCACCATACCACAATACCGTATAACAGTATTGGACGAACTACTGCTATATATATCCAGTGGACGATTTTAGGAGAGAGTCCCCACCGCGACCCTACAGCCTTTTTGCAGGAATATAAGGCGACGTTGGCCTTCCTTACACGTTCCAATACGTTAAGTCTAAATAACATTTTCCTATCTAGAATTATTCATAAAAATTTTTCACTTTCAGAAAAGACTAGATCTGTTCCATTTATACGAGGTGGAGGGTCCACATGTGGGACATTATTCATCCTAGTAAAGAGAACCAATTCTGTCTTGTTGGGGTTAACGCCCAAACCGCTGCTTCTGGCCCATCTAGCCAACTTGTTCAGAGCCACCTGTAGGATGTCTCTGAGGACGTTTACGAAATTGCCACTCACTGCGATTGCCACGTCGTCCGCATATGCCACGACCTTGCAGCCACAACGTTCTAGATCTAGCAGGATTTCATTCACCGCTAGGTTCCAAATTAGTGGAGACAATACTCCTCCTTGCGGGGTCCCTCTGTTTACATACCTTGTTAGAGTTGTGGACCCTAGACATGCTGTTATGCGTCTTCTGGTGAGCAGACTTTGAATTAGTCTAATCAAACTAGTGTTAACTTTTAGATGTGAGAGTGCCACAATTACCGCATCTGAGTGAATGTTGTTAAAAGCCCCTTCTATGTCAAGAAATGCCACCATGGTGAATTCCTTGAAATGCAGGGACGGTTCGATAGTGCTCACAAGTTCGTGCAGGGCTGATTCTGTAGACTTGCCCTTATTGTAAGCATGTTGGTTCCCCGACAGGAGTTTTGTATCCAGGTTTTCCCTAATGAAATGATCTAAAAGTCTTTCCAGACCTTTCAATAGGAAGGAGGATAGGCTAATTGGTCTGAAGTCTTTTGGCCTAGTGTGTGATATCTTTCCCGCTTTAGGTATGAATACCACTTTGGTATCCCTCCATCGATTCGGGACGTATGAAAGCCTGATACAGCCTACATAAATTTTCTCCAGCCAGGGGATAATGTACTTTAACATTTTCTGCATTTCTGCTGGAGTGATGCCATCTGGTCCAGGTGACTTGAAGGGCTCAAAGCTGTTAATAGCCCAGCTTATTCTGGATCTCTCAGTCAAGAAGCTAGCGACGCTCGCAGTCCACTCGCACTCTTGTTGGTCCTGCTGATCCTCGGGTTCTGTTATAGAGTTCCCCCGGAAATGTGTGTCGAGCAGTACATTGAGCGACTGCTCGCTGTTTTTGGTCCAGTTATTTGCCTCATCCTGTAAATATCCCACTGTACAGGGTGAAGCAGATAATATCTTCCTCAGCCTAGCGGCGTCGGAGACCTTTTCCACTTCACCACAGAAGGTATACCAAGAGCGCCTTTGCGCCTTTCTAAGCTCCTTCTTATAGATCTTGAGTTGCTCTTTATAGGCATCCCAATCATTAGCGACCCCAGTAGATTTAGCCTTATTGAATAGCTTGTTGCAGGTCTTTTTCATAGCCGTTAGCTCAGAAGTCCACCATTGGGGTTTAGTTTTACCCTTGTACCTTGTTGTTGGACAGGCTTCTTCAAGGGATCTATTGAATGATATGGTGATATGATCGACCAGATTATCCAGACCGGCTTTGTCATTCGGTTCGTACAGAAGTTTAGAGTTGAGGAATTTCTTGAAATTCTTCTCATACAGATGCCACTTTGTCTTCCTTACATTTCTGTGGACGGCGGGTTTAGGCGCTTTTTCCGCGAGTTTGAACTCAATATAATGGTGATCTGAGAATGAGTGGTCGTCCAGTACATTCCACCCAATAATTTTGTCTGACAGCCGGTCAGTAGCAAACGTTACGTCGAGTACTTCTTGTCTGTCTTTAGTTGTGAAGGTCGGTTTATTACCTATGTTACAAATACTAAGGTTGGTAGTTAGAATAAAGTCAAGAAGCGAATCACCCCTATTGTTTATATCCGTACTACCCCAGATAGTATGATGAGCGTTCGTGTCTGCGCCAATAATCAGCTCAAGCTCGTCAGACGTTGCTTCTTCTACTACTTCCCTGAATAGAGCAGTCGGTACTACTGATTCATAAGGCAAGTAGCTGGAGACCACCCAATATATGCGATTACCGATCTCCAGGCTAGCAGCTGTTTGGTCTTTACCACTTAAATTAGTCAGGAGAAAGATACTTAGATCTTTCCTGGCCAAAATGCAGGTTCTTGGAGTGCCTTCACAGTTGGCCACAAGCAGTTTGAAGTTGGGTGTCCTAATACCGCACACCCTTCCGCCCACTGCATATGGCTCCTGTATCAGGACGATGTCTACTGCGCCTGTGGACAGGCGCAGCAATAGAGCCGCTGAGGCTGCTTTAGCGTGATGGAGGTTAATCTGTAGAATTCTTACCATCATTGGTAATTGACAGATTAACATCCACCCCGACAAGGGTGTTATCGAACTCTTCGTCCGTATCGTCGAGAAGCATGTCCCCGCCAGATGCGTCAAAGAGTCCGGAGACTCCCCTCAGCCTCTCTGTGTCCGAAGTAGAGCTTTTGTCCTCAGAGAAGGACGTTACAGATCTTCTGTTAGAGTTGGAGTCACCAGAAATAATAGGCGTGGGTACCTCCGCACTTCCAGAAAGTGCCACGGTTGACGACTCACCTTCTGCAGTGGGAGCTATATCCTGCTTGTATATCTTCAAGACTATAGTCTCGAAGCCATATTGTAGGGTTGCACTCGCACTTTGTATATGGGAGGTGGATTCAGCGTTTAGGATAAGATTGACCTGCCGCTTTTTACCATCCGCCTCACCCACCTTGCTGATTCTCCAATTATGGGCCGGCAGACCAGGATTGGAATCTTTTATTATTTCTAAGATGTCAGCCGGGTTGGAGGGCTCTTCTGTAACCCAGGTGATGGCTCTAGGGTGACTAGGGATGTTGTTTTTTCGACAACATCCAACTGGGCACCCGGCCACACCTCACCCGCTCGACTCAGAGCAGCCTTATACAGGTCTACTGATCTGGCATCACCGAAATATAAGAGCTTTACTCTCCCCTGATGCCATCCTGCATCGTTGCAGATTGGTGGTTTGCCCGGCATTTCTCTACGGACATCGAGGTAATGAGCCATAATGGCTGATTGTACATGACTCCATTTGTCCTTGAGGATGGATCCATCCTCACTACTTCTGTCTATAACAGCCATCACTAGACTCTCCTTCGCCACTTCATTGAAAGGCTTGGTGAGTGTCCTGTTGATGGTGACATTAGGGCCTCTTGCCTTTTTCGAAGGCAGGGGTTCATCAGGTTATCTGATTCGTTTTACTTTATTAGCCGTTAACACAGCTGAATTTGTGGCTCTTTCAGCCGACTCATTGCCGACTCATTGTCCTTAGAAGCATCTATGACGCCTTTAGCCCAGGTAAGTGACTCTTTTTGTTTTTCGGTAAGAGCCGAAACCTCAACAGCCTCCAACTTCGTCAAAATTCTGAGCGCTACACGATGCTCATTGTGCTTCCGTTTTGACGGTCGGACATGACGTTTCCCCCTCACCGCACCACCTGTTGTGAGTACTTGGGGGAGATTTTCAACATTTTTGGTGTGGTCGGCTTTGGCCAAGACCAACGGACGGACAGTCGGACGATTGGGGAACCGCGCTCCATCGGAACACGAAGGCATCCCCGTCAAGAGAATTTATTTTTATTTTGTCTGTATTAGACCGTAATAGGCACTACGATGCAGGCCTTACAGACTTTGTACAGATTTTTGCTATTGCGTAATAGGTACTGGTAACTATCCGCTATGTGATAAACACGTCCGTTCACTGCGAATGATCAGCAACGAATTGGTCGTGTTGGTCGGTGGGTATTTTGCCAGATGCCCTGTTGAAATCGATCACTGCGTAGCAGAGCTCGTATCTATATTGCTTTCTCGCTACTTTGGCATATGATTGTGGCTTCTTACCCTTTTCATCAACCAACTTCTTCTTCCGTATTGATCGTGACATCTTTTCAGATGTCCTAATCTTTCCGGATGATTCAGTGGTTGCGCTCGCTTTCTTTGTAGTTGGATCGACTTTGTCGCCGCCCTAGACCAGAGTCTCCTTCGTGAGGGGCTTGATTTGTTTTCTCCAATTTACTTGAAAGCGGGGAGCTCTTTTTCTTCTCCGGCGGTTTCGCAATGTTCTGCTCTTCTGGAGATTTGATCCTCTTTCCTGCTTCAGAGGAGGTGGATGGAGTCTCAGATAGCTTTGGAGCATCCTGCACCTTGGCCTGTTTGCTGTTTCGGTTCACCTTCTTCAACTTTCGTCTTTGTGCCCCTGATAGCTTTTTCTTTTTTGTCGTGAGCTGTGCCATGCACGCGTTGACTTCTTCTACCATCTTGCAGACCTCGACGACTTTTGAGTTAGCTAAGACAGTAATGTTAACGTATTCGTTTGAGTCGGAATCGGATTTCCTACCTGTACTTGAAGGCTGGGTCCAGTTTACACTCTCTCGTGGTGTCTCCTTTTCCTTCTCCGTATTTTTGCCAATGGCTAGATGCTCGCTTGTTGCTTTGTCTGAGACTACAGGCGCCAAGGCACCCACACCTGTAGGAGGATTAGTTGCGCTTGTTCCAGTTACTACGACTACAGGTGGCAAGGCAGCCACACCTGTAGGAGACATTGAACATTTTTTAGGCTCGCTATTCTTGGATAACGACGACACATGACTAGGAAGAACATCAACATTTGCCGCCGGTACTGGGGTTATTACTCCCTGCACCGTAACTTTATTCTCCCTTTTCTTACTTCCCATATTGTTGTTTTGTTTTAGGAGTAACACCACCATAGTCAGTTTTGGTCCGCGGGGAATGCAATTTTCCCTAAGGCGGTGGACACACTGCTCCATCCCCCCCAGGGGCGTCTCAGTAAGGACAGAAAATCCATCCTCCCTAAGGCATCCTAGTTGAGATGAAACAGTGTGCCCATCCCCCTCCCCCTATCCGCCACCTGGGGATGCGCCCGTTAGGAGACTGACAAACTCCAGCGGGTCTAGTCACTGATTTCCTAATGGAACAATCTGCTAGAGTTGAGTTGATGATCCTGCCTTTCAGCACTGTATCAATCCAGTCAACCAGCAGAGCGGATGTGCTCACATTCAACAAAAATTCGTGTATGGATACCAAATTCACATTATTAAAAGCCCCTTCAATATCTAAGAAGGCTGCCAAAATGAATTCGCTTTTCTCCAGGTTATTTTCAATGTAACCAACCACGTCATGAAGAGCACTATCAACTGAGAAGCCTTTGATGTAGGCATGTTGACAGTTACTGATTAATGACGGTTGTAAACTACCCCTAATATAGGTGTCAATAAGTCTTTCCAACGTTTTTAAAACAAACGATGAGAAACTAATTGGTCTATAGTCCTTAAGCCAAGAGGCCCTAATGTCACCATCAACAGGACAAGGACCAAGCCCTTCAATGAAGTGGCGAAGGAGAGTCTAGTGATGGCTGTTATAGACAGAAGTAGTGAGGATGGATCCATCCTCATGGAAAAATGGAGCCATGTGCAATCTGCCATTATGGCTCATTACCTCGATGTCCGAAGAGAAATACCGGGCAAACCACCAGTCTGCAACGATGCAGGATGGCATCAGGGGAGAGTAAAGCTCTTATATTTCGGTGATGCCAGATCAGTAGATGTTGTCGAAAAAACAACATCCCTAGTCACCCTAGAGCCATCACCTGGGTTACAGAAGAGCCCTCCAACCCGGCTGACATATTAGAAATAATAAAAGATTCCAATCCTGGTCTGCCGGCTCATAATTGGAGAATCAGCAAGGTGGGTGAGGCGGATGGTAAAAATCGGCAGGTCAATTTGATCCATAACGCTGAATCCACCTCCCATATACAAAGTGCAAGTGCAACCCTACAATATGGCTTCGAGACTATAGTCTTAAATGTATACAAGCAGGATAGAGCTCCCACTGCGGAAGGTGAGTCGTCCACCGTGGTTGATACACGGCTTTCTGGAAGTGCGGAGGTACCCACGCCCATTATTTCTGGTGACTCCAACTCTAACAGAAGATCTGTAACGTCCTTCTCTGAGGACGAAAGCTCTACTTCTGACACAGAGGGGCTGAGGGGAGTCTTCGGACTCTTTGACGCATCTGGCGGGGACACGCTTCTCGGTGATACGGACGAAGAGTTCGATAACACCCTTGTCGGGGTGGATGTTAATTTGTCAATTACCTATGACGGTAAGAATTCTACAGATTAACCTCCATAACGCTAATGCAGCCTCAGCGGCTCTATTGCTGCGCCTGTCCACAGTGCAGTAGACATCGTCCTGATACAGGAGCCATATGCAGTGGGCGGAAGGGTGTGCGGTATCAGGACACCCAACTTTAAACTGATTGTGGCCAACTGTGAAGGCACTCCAAGAACCTGCATTTTGGCCAGGATAAATCTAATTATCTTTCTCCTGGCTAATTTGAGTGGTAAAGACCAAACATCTGCTAGTCTGGAGATCGGTAATCGCATATATTGGGTGGTCTCCAGTTACTAGCCTTATGAAGTTGTAGTACCGACTGCTCTATTCAGGGATGTAGTAGAAGAAGCACCGTCTGACGAGTTCGAGCTGATTGTAGGCGTAGACACGAGCGCTCATTATACTATCTGGGGTAGTACGGATATAAACAATAGGGGTGATTCGCTTCTTGACTTTATTCTAACTACCAACTTAAGTATTTGTAACATAGGTAATAAACCGACCTTTGCAATTAAAGACAGACAAGAAGTACTAGACGTAACGTTTGCTACTGACCGGCTGTCAGACAAAATTATTGGGTGGAATGTACTGGACGACCACTCATTCACAGATCACCATTATATTGAGTTCAAACTCGCTGAAAAATCGCCTGAACCTGCCGTCCACAGAAATGTGAGAAAGACAAAGTGGCACCTGTATGAGAAGAATTCCAAACTTCTGTACGAACCGAATGACAAAGCCAGTCTGGATAATCTGGTCGAGCATATCACTACATCATTCAATAGTTTCCTTGGAGAAGCCTGTCCAAAAGCAAGGTACAAGGGTAAAACTAAACCCCAATGGTGGACTTCTGAGCTAACGGCTATGAAAAAGACCTGCAACAAGCTATTCAACCAGACTAAATCTACTGGGGTCGCTAATGTTTGGGATGCCTATAAGGAGCAACTCAAGATCTATAAGAAAGTGCTTAGAAAGGCGCAAAGACGCTCTTGGTATACCTTCTGTGGGAAGTGGAAAAGGTCTCCGACGCCGCAAGGCTGAGGAAAATACTATCAGCTTCACCCTGTACAGTGGGTTACTTGCAGGATGAGGCAAATAATTGGACCAAAAACAGCGAGCAGTCGCTCAATGTACCGCTTGACACACATTTCCCGGGGAACTCTCTAACAGAACCAGAGTATCAACAGGACGAAGAAGAGTGTGAGTGGACTGCGAGCGTCGCTAGCTTGTTGACTGAGAGATCCAGAATAAGCTGGGCTATTAATAGCATTGATCCCTTCAAGACACCTGGACCAGACGGCATCACTCCAGCAGAAATGCAGAAAATGTTGAAGTGCATTATCCCATGGCTGGAGAAAATTTATGAAGGCTGTATCAGGCTTTCAAACATCCCGAATCGATGGAGGGATACCAAAGTGGTATTCATACCTAAAGCGGGGAAGATATCACACACTAGGCCAAAAGACTTCAGACCAATTAGCCTATCCTCCTTCCTATTGAAGGGTCTGGAAAGACTTTTAGATTATTTCATTAGGGAAAACCTAGATACAAAACTCCTGTCGGTGAACCAACATGCTTACAATAAGGGGAAGTCTACAGAATCAGCCCTGCACGAACTTGTGACCATTATCGAATCGTCCCTGCATTTCAAGGAATTCTTGACATAGAAGGGGTTTTTAACAACATTCACCCAGATGCTGTAATTGCGGCACTGTCACAAACATTCTCCGAGATATTCTACAGGTGGCTCTGAACAAGTTGGCTAGAAGGGCCAGAAGCAGCGGTTTGGGTGTGAACTTCCTTCTTAATACTACCCAGCTCCTTTGGATCTTTTGATAGCAGTCGTCGGAGGACTCGTTCACAGCTTCTATACTTTCGCAGAAGTTGATCCAAGAGACTCGCTTAGCCTTTTTTTCCTCATTCCTGTACTGTTTGGAAGATTCCTTATAGCAATCCCAATCTGCACTCAATTTGTTTTTTTTTGGCTTTATTACACAGTCTCATTGTATTCTGCCTCAAATAACGAAGGTCTTTGGTCCACTATGCAGGTTGAGACCTTTTACCCGGGTACGTAAGGGGACATGATTTCTCAAAGTTAACTACCAAGGCTGCAGTAAAATCATCAACTGCTGCTTCCAGCTCGGTGTTGTCAGCGAAGGTTTGCTTCAACGACAGTAGCTGTCTACCAACAAGTTCATTATACTGAGCCCAGTTAGTCTTCCTTGGGTTTCTGAAGGGGGGTTCATTACAAGTTACCATATTCAGAGTAAAAATAATGTACCTGTAGTCCGAGAACGAATTCTCCTTGGACACTCTCCATCCTGAAAGAACATTATCATCAAGATTAGTCAAGGTTATGTCTATTATTCCCGATCTATTTTTGACCTGAAAAGTGGGATCACTACCAACGTTACAAATCTTTAGACCAGAATTTAAAATAAAATCATAAAGTGACACACCTCGAGTGTTAATGTTAGAGCTTCCCCATAGAGAGTTGTGGGCGTTGGCGTCGCATCCTAAAACCAGCCTTGTTAAGCGTATATTGTCAAGCACCAGCTTGCTCACTAACTCGATTGGTGCGCCAGGCCAGGGAGCTTCCACGTTATCTACGGCCCATTGAAAAAAGTACAAGGACTCTCTGTTGGCACATTTGAAAAGCTTAATACCATCTTTCCATTGCGCTCCATCGAAGTTTACATCGCTACTGTTACAACCCACTGTCCCCCTAAGTTACCATTCCAATGACTCATCCGATGACTCATCATAGCATTGAACTCGACACGCATCATATTACTTTAAGATTAAATACTTCCATCGTACGAGCATAAAATATAAAACATACAAACCAATTAGTCGCCGGCATGCCCCATATAATCCTCAGATGTTTTGTTATCGCCTAAAGTTCTAAATCAAAGATCATGTTCCGAAACTGTAAACATACTCAAGTAAAAAGATTGTATTAAATAAAAGATCAGTTCTATTTCGATTGTAAAACTTAACGCAAGTGTTTTAATTCCTAACGGAGATAGGGATTGTCGGGACTAGGATTCGAAAAAGGAAAGTAAATTTGGAAAAGGAATAAGTGGAGTATAGCACTCATCACCTTTTTCCAAATAAGTTTCTTTTTTAAAAACTCTTTCTTCTAAGAAAGAAAGAAAACTGGCGCAGTCGGTAGGATTACCATTTCGTTTGTGGTAATCCGTGAAACGTACCTACGGGAAACGATTGTCCTACGCAAAAGGACATCAGTGAAACGTATCGCGAAAAAAAAGGTCCTACGTAAAAGGACACAAAACAAAAAGTCGTGCATCATTCTCTGATGGTACGCAAGTTAGTGACTAAGAAAATTTATAGAAACAAAAATTTATAGTGAAAGTAACTAAATTTTTGAACAATAAAAATAAAAAACAGTAACAAAACAAAAAAAGAAAAATATACATTAAACAAAAATAGTGAAACCAAATATATTAATAACGAACCCAACACCATTTGGACAAAATCAATTAAAATGAGTACACCCATCCAACCGGGTAATGCAGCCCTGAGTGCAGCGTTGAACGATGCCACCCTAAGGACCTTGGACATCAACCCTTTAACGTACATAGAAAAACTAAGAGAATTTGATGGGAAGAAGGAGGACTTATCAACTTTCATTACAAATGTAGATGACATAATTCCTACATTGATGTTGTACAATGAGCAAGCACAACGAATGTGCATGAACATAGTTAAGTCAAAATTAACTGGAAAAGCAAGAAGAGCGATGGAAGTTCATCCTCACTTGACGGTATGGACTGATATTAAAGCTATGTTAAACACCAACTTTGGAGGATTTTCAACAGCAGACCAATTATACCAAGAATTGAGAGGAGCTCAATACAAAGGTAGTACCATGGATTTCTATAACTATATCCAACACAAACTGGCAATACTAAACCAAAAGTGCGGACAGGAAAATCGACTAAGTGAAGTAAAAAGCAATATCCAGACCGCACTGAAGATTTTTATAACACGTCTTCCCGTACACATGAGGACGGTGTTATGCGCACTAAAGCCACCAACCATGGAAGAGGCTCTACATGAATTATGTTCAGCTGGTTTCCTGAACCAAGAGAAACCAAAACAAGACAAGCCCCATCCAAATTCTCAGCCGCAGCAACAACATTGGCAACCCAGAATAGTGCAACCGAATTTTAGACCACAGTTCCAGCAGCAGCATCAACAACATTGGCATCCAAGAACAACGCAACCGAATTTCAGACCACCGTTCCAGCAGCACCAACAACAACAACAATTTAGACAACAGCAACAACCATTTCCACAACAACAACCACCATTTAGGCAACAAAAACCAGAACCGATGGAAATAGACGCATCCCAGCAGTCCAGACGTCAGACACATCACCAAGAGCAGAAATTCGGTAAGAACTACACTGATACTATTTATGATGAAGTTTATGATCAAGTAGATATAAGTAACTTACATTGTAATGAAGTTTACCAGGATAGTAATGGGTATAATAATGAGTACAACGAATACTATTATCAAGACAATCAAAATAATTATACTTGTGATCGGACGGATGACTATCAGACAGATTATCAGGCAAATGATCAGGTAAAGGCAGAAAATTTTCGGTTAGTTCCTTCGAAAAAGCCACCGGACTTCCCTATATCTTGCTTAGAGGAAAGTCACGGAAGACCAGACTGTTTATTGATACTGGTTCTACAGAGAATCTTTTGAGTAAAGACCATTGCCCCCCCCAGTATATAAAAGACGCATATTCCCCGATACATATAAAGACAGCGGCAGGTGTCATTACGGTCGACCGCAATGCACATTTTCCGAAGGATACGATACAAATTCCATTAAAGACGGATACGACATTCAGGATATATTATGGAGATCCTGAAGAGGAGGAAACAGTAGTTGGAAACCTAGCAGAACTCCATCATTTTGACATTTTAGGGATAACAGACCAGCTACGGACAGACCACTTGAACTCAGAAGAAAAACTGGAACTCCATAAATTAATCGGTAGATATGAAAACGCATTTTATCACCCTGGTGATGACCTTACCTTCACTAATGAAGTGAAACATAGGATAGAAACTGGAGACAACGGTCCCATATACAATAAATCATATAGATACCCGGCAATACACTCAGAAGAAGTGAATCGACAGATGTCTGAGATGTTAGAACAGGGAATTATAGAACATAGTTCTTCCCCGTATAATTCTCCGATTTGGATAGTCCCAAAGAAGGAAGACAAAGTAGGGAATAAGGAATGGACGATCGTGATAGACTACAGGAAACTGAACGCTATTACCAAAGACGATAGATATCCTATCCCGATAATTGCCGATATTCTAGACAAATTGGGCCGAGCCAATTATTTCACGACTTTGGATTTGACAAAAGGATTTTATCAGATTGAGGTAGACCCAAGAGATAGAGAAAAGACGGCATTCTCCACGGCAAATGGACATTTTGAATTTGTTAGGATGCCATTCGGTTTGAAAAATGCTCCAGCAACTTTCCAACGAATGATGAATAATGTTCTTAAGGATCATATCAACAAGATATGCCTAGTGTACATGGACGACATATTGATATTCTCGACATCGCTACAAGAACATAAAAGAGTTCCCCATACCGAAGAATATCAAGGAGTTTTCTAGGATTAACAGGATATTATAGGAAATTCATTCCGAGTTACGCGAAGATTGCGAAACCATTAACGATGAGGTTGAAAAAAGGTACAACGGTTAATACTGAGGATATCGATTACGTGAAATCATTCGACAGATTACGACAGATATTGATGTCTGATATGATACTTCGGTACCCAGACTTTGAGAAGATTTTCACTCTCACTACGGACGCTAGTAATTATGCACTAGGAGCCGTATTATCCCAACAGAATGGACCAATAGCATTTGCTTCACGCACGTTGAATAAACATGAGATCAATTACTCCACAGTTGAAAAAGAATTACTTGCAATTGTTTGAGCAGTCAAGCAATTCCGACATTACCTTTACGGTAGAAAATTCGAATTGAAAACTGACCATAAACCCCTGATATGGCTTGCGAATCTCAAAGAGCCCAACTCTAAATTGATCCGTTGGAAAATAAAGTTGAACGAATACGAGTTTGATATTAAACATGTAGAAGGAAAGGAGAATAGGGTAGCCGATGCTCTCTCGAGAATTAAAGAGGTCAATGCATTTACCGCTAAAGGAAAACATAAATGTGAAATTTGTAACAAAATTTATGCTAAACCACATCTCCTTAGAAGACATTTAGAAGAACATTTGAGCCAGAATCATTTTCCCTGTAAACTTTGCAGTAAAGTATATAGACAAGTCACTTCTTTGTACGAACATTATAAGAAAAGCCATAAACTAACTAAAGACCAATTGAGACAGGAGGATGGAAGACTTGTAATAGGAAATGTCACGAACGAAAGACCATGTTCACCAGTAGCTACGATACATAGCGCTGATGAAGACGACCATAATTTTATTAAGATATCGGAGAGACCCCTTCAACAATATAGGAGCCAGATAGTGATTAATAAGTCTAGTGAAAATAAGACAACTCACAAAAGGATATTTGACAAAGACAGAATAATATACGCTTATGAAATTTTTGACGACGAATTGATATCGCGAATATTGGATGAAGCTATGGAGAATAACCTTTCTGCATTATATTGTGAAGACAAGGAGATATTACAGAAAATTCAGGAAAGATATAGGACCATAAAGGAAAACCCTTTGAATACGAGACAATTTGACGTCATACTAACGACAAAGACACTACAGGACGTTGGATATGAGGAACTGCTCGAAATCATAAATAGACACCATAGGTTTGAGAATAACCACCCAGGGATTGACAAAACATATGCGGAATTGAAAGAAAAATATTATTATCCAAATATGAAAAAGGAAATTGTTAAGATTATCAACAACTGCGTTATATGTAACTTCAAAATCGAAAGACATCCGGTGAAATTGCCATTTGAAAAAACGGAGACCCCACATGGGCCCTATATACATTATCATCTGGACATTTGGTTCCTTAACAACCAGATATTTTACCTTACCATGATAGATAAGTTTACGAAATACGCGGCAATGGAAGAGTTACTCGACAAAACACCCTTACAGGCTGTGAAGACCATAACTAAATTGTTCCTTATCATGAAGAAACCCCAAAAGATAAGTATGGATAATGACCCGACCTTTTCTAACCCTATATTCATGGGATATCTTGAAGACAATAATATTGAATATCATTTCACGACTCCTCATAGACATACAGGTAATTCGGATATCGAACGTTTCCACAGCAGCTTAAACGAGAATATTAGAATATTGAAAGTTAGGGAGGAAAACAATGATATAGCCTATAACTACGATCTACCCTTGCAGGCATTACAGGCATATAACAACAGCTTACACCTTTCCACCAAACAGAAACCTATTGATTTACACTTCTACAATTCAGACATACAAATGCAGAAAATTTATGAGGAAATAGAAAAGACAAAAGAGAAAATGCTGAAATACAGAAATAAGAATAGGAAAGATGAAGATATTGATCCTAAATTTGGCAGAACGAAGATCCCTCATAAGACAGAAACCAAGGTAAAACGGTTGACCACAAAACAAATTGATAAAAATAAATATAAAATAGATAATCGAAACACAATTCTTCACAAAGACCAGTTCATTAAAAGGAAATGTCTTTCCAGGTCTTTGGAAGTCCTTACTGGCGATTTTCTTGATGATATCCCCAGTGGTAGCGCAGAAACTCGAGGTAGTCGACCTGAATGAAGGAAATGGATATACAATCATACGGCTAGGAGAAAGAATGTTAATAGATAACTATATAAAAATTCTTCACGTATTTAACACCACAAAATATACGATCTACTTGAATGAACTAGAAAAGGAAGTTTCACACCTTGACGATTTGTATTTGTCACATCAAATTGAACACATCAATTCACGCCTTAGAAGTATCATACCTCACCATACGAGAGGCAAACGAGGTTTAATCAACATATTTGGTACCGGTTTGAAATACCTTTATGGGACAATGGATAATAATGACAGAGAGGAGAGGAACGGACATAATCTAATAACCCAAAGTAACAATCAGATACATATCAACACTCAATTTGATAATCAATTAGCTAATTTGACGAAATTGTATAACGACCAAACGAAACTCTTGATCAAAAGCGTTTCGAATATCAAATCAATTAAAGAGAGTACAGCAAGAACTGACAAGACTTATCGACTAAAATATCAAATCGATCACATGAGTAAATTATTAGATAAAGTAAGAGATTTGATCTTGACATCTAAATTAAGTATACTCACTCGAGACATACTGAGTGATGAAGAGATAAAAATATATAATATAACTCTGGAAAAAATGAGAGAAATTAAGATGAACTTAGCTATTTATAAAAATAACATAATATTCATCTTGAAAATACCCCAATATAATCCTGAAATATTTCAAGAAATATATATTCAACCAATACCAAATAAGAACAAAATGCAAATTGAAATTGCAGAAAAATTGTATATTACGAAAGATAATAAGATGTATTATGATGTAAACGAATCCCCGAATCTTAAAGAAATTCAGGATGATTGTATCTCTAATTTATTTAACTATAAGCTCATGAAATGTCATTACATAAAGAACACTAAAACAGAAATTATTGAAATTGGCCTCAACATTATAGTTGCCATAAACACAAATCAAATTGTTAACCATACATGTAAAATTATCCGGAAATCATTTAATGACTATTGAAAATTGTAAAGTAAACTTAGATAAGTGGTATGATAAAAGAATGTATCAAAACTCATTAATTATCCCAAATCCCAATAGAAACATCCAAATGATAAACGAAACAAATGACTCCCTAGAAGAATTACAATATAATCATATTAAGAACACTGAATTTATATCAGAGCTTAAATTTAAACAGAAAGTAACCAATTACACTGTATCCATGCTAATAGTTCTAATCATAATAATTGTAACATTATACCTTTATATAAAGTACAGATCCAGATCAAATAAAGTAAATGTAGCAGTAAACATGCCCTTCCCCTTAGCTCCGTTGGATCACGGGCAAGAGTCTTCGTCCGGGGGTGTTATAACCCACTGTCCCCCTAAGTTACCATTCCAATGACTCATCCGATGACTCATCATAGCATTGAACTCGACACGCATCATATTACTTTAAGATTAAATACTTCGATCGTACGAGCATAAAATATAAAACATACAAACCAATTAGTCGCCGGCATGCACCATATAATCCTCAGATGTTTTGTTATCGCCTAAAGTTCTAAATCAAAGATCATGTTCCGAAACTGTAAACATACTCAAGTAAAAAGATTGTATTAAATAAAAGATCAGTTCTATTTCGATTGTAAAACTTAACGCAAGTGTTTTAATTCCTAACGGAGATAGGGATTGTCGGGACTAGGATTCGAAAAAGGAAAGTAAATTTGGAAAAGGAATAAGTGGAGTATAGCACTCATCACCTTTTTCCAAATAAGTTTCTTTTTTAAAAACTCTTTCTTCTAAGAAAGAAAGAAAACTCTACTGCTGCACCTATCTGAAAGTGTTAGTTTGAGCAGCTTCGGTTCTAGTAGCTTCCAATTGGAAGGGCTTATCCTCCCGTCGGGGTGGACCATGACTACTACCGCCACCTGCTGGTCTAAGATTTTCTGGGAAGGTATATCTGGTTTCCTACCTTGGGGTCATGAATAGGGATTTCAACAGAACAGATCTCTTCACAATGGCGGGATGTCGTCGCTCATGTCGAAGAATCGTGTTCCAGTTTGTTCGGATGATACCCTTTTCTCTCGTCGTTAAATCGGTCTCGCTGTTATCTTCAAACTTGCGAAGATAAGAACAAGCCTTGACTTATTTCTTCCGCTTTTAGGGAGTTTACTCACAAAAGATTCTGAGTCTAAAGCTCCTTGTCGCGTCAGAGACAAGCCACCCACATATGTTTTAAAATGATGCCAACATCAAAAATAGATTTTTCAGTCTAAAAAAAATAAATCCACAGTTTATCTATGAAAATCGACAAGAAATAGCACAATTTGTATGACACTGCCATCTAGCGTGAGTTGTAGGTAAAAATAAATATCAAAAATAAAACTCCTCGACCCCAGAAACGGTAAGATACCACAATTTTCCATAATAATAAAAAAATAAGCATTATTTTATCAAATTTGCAATGATCTTTTCTTGTTAGACAGCGTTCCAAAATCACCAACTTCAAATGCGTGTAAAAAAAATCTCGCACTGAACTGAAAAAACCCTTGAGGTTTTATTATGGATAATGTCAGCTTTCATTTGCAATTGCTTTCATCCCATTCCTATTTTGGTTGTTGCTCTGTGATATCAGTAAAAAATTCAGTTAAGACAGATTTGTCATCATGACCCTTAAGAACACGAGCACTAGAACGAGCCAATATAGACTATGGCGGCCCGGTCAAAGGAGGTGCTATCTCAACATAGTCGATGCTTTTTCATAATATCCAGTCATCTATGAAACAACTTCAATGACAGCTTATACAGGGCGGCCGATAAAAGCCGCAACCAAAAAAAATTAATAACTTTTTTTCTATTTAATGAATTTGGTTATTTTTTTTTAATTTGCAGATTGATTTTTAGATTTAACAAAAATGGATAACTGGGACACCGTAACAAGAATTTGGATTGTCCGCCGCACTGGAGTCCGGAGTTTCGGTTCAAAGAGAGTATAGGCACGTTTGGCGGCAATCCTCCGAGCAGATGGACCATAATGAGACTTGTGAACAAAATTGCCGAGCATGGGACAGTCAACAGAAGACCCTACTATCGAAACCCTTCAGTTCGGACGGAGGAAACAATCGCTGCTGTAGCTGCTGCCATACAAAACAATCCAAGAGTTTCGACAAGAAGCTTGCTGCTCAAATGGCTATAAGCAGTCAAATTAATAAATAAATGCAAATGGCCAACAAACTGAACGCATCAGACAGACTTCCCGATTCGCTTGGAATTTTGTCAGAAGATGTTTCAAATGGTGGAAGAGGACGGAAACATGTTGAACTGTCTTTTCATGTCTGACGAGGCCCATTTCGATTTAACGGCAATACAAACAAACAAAATTGTCGAATATGGAGGGCTTCCAACCCACAGATACTCCATGAGATGGAGTTGCATCCACTTCGTGTCGCAGTGTGGTGTGCAGTTTAATAGTTATATGCATATGTATGTAACTCTGTATATGATCTATCATTCTATTTTGAATACCCTTTATGTTTATTTACATTGTTATTAACTGTCTTTAGTGATATTTTTCTACTTCTTTATATTTTGTTTTGTGTTGCTATTGCAATAGCGGAATGGCAATGCGATGACAATGATTGCGTATGCACATGCATGCTTTGTTTATTTATAAAGGGTCCGCCAAATATTTTTTTTTTTAAAACATCGCTCAAAAAATTGAGTGTAGCTTCGGCTGTGTGGCACGTAGCGCCGTCCTGTTGAAACCAAATGTTGCCAATATCCCCCTCTTCAATTTTTGTGAACAAAAATTGCCATTGACTGTAACGGCCACTCCTTGCTCATTTTCGAAGAAAAATGGCCCAGTTATGCCTCTGGACCAAAATCCGCACCAAACAGTGACTCGTTTTGGGTGTATCGGCTTTTCAATGTATGCGTGCGGATTTTCTGTGCCCCAAATGCGACAATTTTGCTTGTTTACATACCCGCCAAGATCAAACTGAGCTTCATCTGAAAAGATGATTTTTTGGCAAAATCGGCATCTTCTGTAAGACGACCGCTCCCAGCGTTGTTCAAGCGTATACACAATCATATTCGTTCAGCGGAAGGATACAACTAATTATCTGTCAACTCAGACATGAGCTAAGTGTTACCATTCACGAAATAAGCACTAGTTGAAAAAAAACGCTAGACGGCGGACCCTTTGTTTTGTCTGCGTACAGTAACGCATTGATCGATCTTGCACGATCATACTTGTTTCACTCACTCGCATACGCACCGTTACGTATTGGCGAATAGAAAAAACAAAATTATGATGGATATTGAATGTGCATGCAGAACGATGCTTTTGTTCGTTCCGAAGCAGTATTAAAGTTGGATTCTTACGATTCGCTTCGACCAAGCATTGCCAAGTTAAAAGTAGAATTGTATTAGTGATTGAATAAAAAAATATTGAAAGTACTGTCAATTAATTGACTTTACAGAAGAATTGATCATTAAATAAATGTTTTATACCAAAACTTAACAAAGCTGTTTTGAATTAAAATCGTACAACGAAACTGGCGCAGTCGGTAGGATGTCCGGGTATTCTTGTGATAAAAGTGATATTCAGAGATACTCGACATTTTAATGTCTTAACGGGTACATAAAACATAAACATGAGTGAACAACTTTAAACAAACCCGTTTAATTAAAAATAAATTTCCTGCCACAAGTGAATTACTTTACTAGAAAAAACGTTGAAGCTAAATATAAAATAAACATACCACTTAAAAGAAACATTCAACAAAAAACGACTAGTTCAATCACTTTTTGTAAAACAAAACCGAAAATTGTATAAAAATGCACAATGATTAAATGAAATAAAAACTAAAATAAATACAAAAAGGGATAGATTTCCTTGTCATTATCACAATTCAATTGTTATCAATTTTCTTTTATGTTGTAAATAAGTTTGTGTTTTGTTGGAATTTCAATATTACAAAAAAAAGACTACAGAAATTTATATTTATTTTTTTTCACTTATTTTTTAATTTTTTCAAAAAATGGCTACTGGTAACACTCAAATTCTCTCTATGACTTAGGGTCCTCTTTGATTTCTCGAAAGATTGCCCGATTTTTCAGGAGATAGAAAAGATCTGTATACCTTTATTTCTCTTGTTGATAGAATTAATCCACTTCTCATTCAATATGATGAACCTTCTCAATTGATGTTTTTTGATCTGATTAAAAGTAAATTGAAGAGTAGACCGTTTATAGCACATGATGCAAAAAGTGAAAGTTGCTGCGATCTTTGATTTCCGGACCGATAAAGTTTCCATTTGGCCTACAAGACTTCCATAAAAATTTTTGTGCCGATCGGATAACCCTAGGGTCTGCCCAAAGTTCATTTAAAATTTAGAACACACTTTATAGGGGAAATGTTTTTTTTATTCAAAAATCGTATGTTTAAATAAGTAAAATTACATTTCTTTGTATTATTAATTAATAAATAGTTTTTAAATATCAATGCACTGTAATATAAATTGATTTTGTTCTTCGTCTTTCGTAAGTATTCTGTTGTAATCATTCATAAATTGTACACCGCGTTCAGCAGTGTCGTTAACAACAAACAGATTACGACAAACATCGAGAGTATCTTGATAATCTTCCCAAATGGATGCGTCATGCTTTAAAAATTCAGTACTCAATCCAAAAGCACCGAAAAAATGTTTGGTTTTGCATGAGACGAAATCGCTCAAATTATTACACAGCAATAGTTTCGGGTCGGAGAATTTTCGATCGTTTTCCAGATTTACGACGGGCTCTGTTGATTGCAGATGCCTAACCATTTTTCGTTTCTCTTCGAGTGAAACATCCGAATCGAAAAATGCCAAAGCCATTGATTCTAGGGCCAAATACCACAAATGATTTTTCCATTTCTTCAAAACCGCTTCAGACACATCTTGTCTTTCAACAAGTGTATATCTTGATTTGGTGCTCGTATGGCATTTTGCATGTAAACCACGCCCGCTGGACTCTCGTTTTGTCAATGCAAACTGCTCTAGAAATAGGTATATTTTTAAGGCATAAATGCCTTTTCCCATGAACCTTGCGTGGGATGTTGGACCAGGTGTTCGGAAGATATCGCCGACACCACCAAGATACATTATTGTTAATTGTAATAGTTCCTTGTAATCAGCTCGGATTTGTGTTTCATTTAGCTGTTTAATGCAGAATTTCTTAATGACTTCGCAGTCAGCATTACTTATTTTTGAGCGTACAGTTGGATCTTCGAGTCCGTTTTTAAACGATTTGTGGTCGAGACTAACCCAAACGGCAGCAAAACGATTAAAAATAGGCACTTCAGGACCACAAGTCGCCGAAGTTTAACCTCAAACACATGTTTCAATACTGTCTCCATCATGTGATGAGAACATGGGAACTTGATTAAGTTTCGATCTAATTTGTTCTGCAACAAAATGCACGATCCAGTGTTTTGACCTGTATTTGATGAGTGTATCATGAACGACTTTGGCCATCTTTTCTCCAGTACCAGCCAGGATTTTGGTGGCGCCCAAAAATGTTGATGTGTAGATCGATTAATCACATGCTCACCAACAGTGGTCAGAGGCGTCGCAGCATTATACATTACAGTTATCACATCAGGAAATATCTGTCTGTTTGACGGCAGTTTGGCTCCAGATATTGTATGTGATACATGCCCAACTGATTCTACTGTGCGAAATTTATCACTGGATCTAGTAACCATTTTGGATGTGGTCGGTCTGGAGACAAATAAGAATATGGCTAAAATTAAATTTTGTGCGAAGCTGTCCCTTTCTCAATTCTGGCTGGAGACAGAGCGCGTTCTGTAAACGACCCTGTTGCATGGCCGTATAGCGCGCACCAGTAGAAAAATGTCAGACTGATGCGAAAAATCAACTATCATGCAAATCCGTTGTTTTTTTTCATGCATGCCCTGTCATGACGTAAAATTCAAATGAAAACTGCTGTAACTTTTTCGTTTCTCGGTCGATTTTGATTGCTTAAGACTTGTAAGAAAGAAAATTTTATTCAAAGATCATTTAAAAACTTTTCATGCTAATAAAATATTTTTTAATTACTTGAACATGTGATATTTGATAAAAACCCAAATTTTGTTCATGTAAAGTGAGTTTTGTGTTTTCAAACAACTTTGGGCAGACATTAGCGTTATCCAATCGGCACCAAATTATTTATTGGAGGTTTGTAGGTCAAATGGAAACTTTTTCGGCCCCGAAATCAGTACCGAACAAATAATAAATGGTCTATTGAAGAGTAGGGCAAAGGAGACTATTGAAATTAAATTTCACGTCCAATCATGGACGGAAATGAAGACAATTCTGACAAATAATTTTGGGGAGAGACATAGCATTGAGAAGCTGTATGATAGACTCAGGGCTGTGGATTTTAAAACGAATGCCATTAATTTTTATAATGAAATTAAAGACCGTCTTCGAAGTTTGAATAATAAAGCCGCTACTGATGTTGGAATAAATTCAGACAGTGAACAAATCGCTAGAGGTAATATGAAGACTGCTCTCAATATTTTTAAGGCTAAAATACCAGAGCCAATGAGGACTATACTGGCGTGTAGGAATCCGGACACCATTGAAGAGGCAATGTACATACATACATCGGGGTATGCTGGTTACAGATGTGCAAATAAAAATAACCCTACTAAAAGGGCTGCTAGTGATGATAATAAAAGTGGAAATCGGGTCCACGCGAACTTGAGTCTTAGAAGTGGCCGTGGTAATCAGCGTTATGGTCAAAACTGGGAGGACGGCCGTTATTACAAGGGCTGGGTTACTGTAAATAAACCAGGTGATTTAAATAGGCCGAATAATGGTAATGGATACCAACGGGCAATGGTAACATCCATAACACCAATAATAATTTCGATCATAATAACGGGCAACATTTTAGAAACAATTATTCGAATCTGAATCCCAACAACAACAGATCTCTTTCAGAACCAATGGATATTAATATGTATGATTAAAAATGCTGACAATTCAGGTAACTTGCAGGGAAGAATACCACAGAATATTCCGCACTCGATTAATTCAAATAATGTTTCGGACTCTTTTTATCAGAATTCTTACAACTCATCCAGATTCGATGAATATGAATCGTAATGCTGATTCTTGGATTAATACAATACCACGGAATATGAATAGTATCAATAACTCGCATTATTTCCAGAATTCCAATCTTAAAATTGCTGCGAATCAGGATGCTTCGACTCAGAATACAGCTGTACAAAATTTTCTTTTTCAAGCCTCTCCGGAGGGCTACCGCATATAGCGCTTAAGAACGATTTGAAATTTATAGTGGATACTGGAGCCACTCACTCGACTGTGAATCCAGTATTATATGATCCTAAGTGGAGGATCAATGTTGCAGGTATGACTTTGAAGACTTTGCAGCATGAAATATTGACAAGTACTATTTACCAGATTCCTATGTTTTCCGAATTGGGAGACAGCAATGATAGGATATTTCTGATCGAGTGTAAGTTTCACAGTGGGTATGACGGGATTATAGGCAATGATATCTTACGGACTTATGATAATAGGGTCGTTCCTTATTATTACCAATGTGGAATGTGGATTAGTACATATAGCGGCACATTGCAACTGTGATGGTGAAATTATTATTCAAGAAGGTGTTTATAATTCGCATAATTTTAAGGTTGAGGTAGAGACTATTGCTCAATGTCCGAATGTAATACACCTTACCGAGGATGGTTCGTGGCCAGTTAATTCTGATAATTACTATTTAGTTTATGACAAGTTGTCACAGGAACATAATTCAAGATTAAATTGCATGGAACAAATTAGAACTAGTCATTTTAATGCCGAGGAAGAACTCAATTTACGAAATATTCTATATAAGTATCACGAATTATTTCATGGTGCAAGTTCGAACTTAACTTTTACGAATACGATCAAGCATAGGATAATTACTAGAGACGATATAACAGTATTTTCAAAGACATATACATAGATACCCCTATGTTTATAAGGACGAGGTAAGGAGGCAGATACATGCAATCGATTGTATGAAACAACCGTGACCCAAATATCTACAATTTTAAAGAATAGAATGTTAATATTTCCCATCTTGGAATCATAGGATAAAGCAATATTTGACATACAGTGGTGTTATTGCTAGTCTCTCTGCCGGCCTAATCCGTTGCTTTGGCGTAGTTAACTCATATTTTATTAATATTAATGACAAATTAAAAACTCCCATAGGCATTCTAGTGTCCGGCTTTCGCCCAGTCATTGTTTATAGGACGTCCACCCCATCTTCTTATCCGACGATATTTTCTTGATTACTTTTATTTTTTTTAACATCATTTTTAATAAATCTAAACAAAAAGAAATCGCGGCTTTTTTGTTTACTTATGTGTTGTTGTTGTCAGAACATATGACTTGTTTTCTCAACGTTGGCTAATCGCTCAAACGGGCAACGTTACGGCAACGGTAAAGATAAATTACGGTTACGTATGCCTAACCCGGACATTAGGTTTTAAAGCGTTGCCTTTGACAGATTTTTTGCGGGAGAGGAATATTGAAATTCATTTCACGTCGAATAATAATCACACATCGAATGCAGATGTAGAACGTCTCCATAACACCATGAATGAGCATATTAGTCTACTCAGATATGATCCCGGGAGAGACATGGACACTGTAGAGGAGAAATTTATAAGGTGATCATGTTTTATAATAATACAGTTCATTCGACCATTGGATGCAAGCCCATTGATTTTCAGAACGGTCTGGTAAGAACGGAGGATTATCCGAGAATAAGAGAGAGAATAATAAATCTAAAGAGAAGTATATAAACAAATTGAATAGGAACAGGGAAGAGTGTGAAATTCAAACTTGTCAGGTATATTTGAAACATGAAAGGGGAGGAAAAAACCATGCCAAATTTGGAAAGATTTATGTAGACAGATTAGATGATGATCATGTTGTAACGCAAACAAGACACAAGTATTATAAATCGCACATTAAAAGGAAAAAACATTTGCAACTGAATGAATAATGTAAAATATTAAATATTGTAACATCAGAGAAATAACATGGACCTTCGTTAAATAGATACGTATACATTGATTTTAAAATTCCAATTGTTAAAGGAATAAATGATAAATAATTTGAATTATAGTATTGTAAAGTAAAATTAAGATATTTAAAAACCTATTAATATAAAAGAAAACCTGTAATATAGATTTACCTAAATATGACACATATTAAAAAATATATATTTTATTTGATAACTATAAATTTAAGACCTCCTAAAATTATTAACACATTATGGCTATTAAGTGGAACATTTTCGATTTCATTATTTTATGGCGTTGAAATTATAATTAAAATAAATTCATTTCGTCGGAGCCTCAATCTAACGACGGGGGAGTTATATGCATATGTATGTAACTATGTATATGATCTATCATTCTATTTTGAATACCCTTTATGTTTATTTACATTGTTATTAACTGTCTTTAGTGATATTTTTCTACTTTATATTTTGTTTTGGGTTGCTATTCCAATAGCAGAATGGCAATGCGATGACAATGCTTGCGTATGCACATGCATGCTTTGTTTATTTATATTTTGTCTGCGTACAGTAAGTAACGCATTTATTATAAACCATAATTCCAAGCATTGCCAAGTTAAAAGTAGAACTGTATTAGTGATTGAATAAAAAATATTGAAAGTACTGTAAATTAATTGACTTTGCAGAAGAATTGATCATAAAATAAATGTTTTATACCAAAACTTAAAACAAGCTGTTTTGAATTAAAATCGTATAACGAAACTTTTAATCTCGCTTCATTGTCGGGCCTTACTTCTTCGAAGAAAACGGTCACACTGTTACGGTTACTGTAGACCGTTACTTGAGCATGTTGAAAGAGTTTTTCTATCCAGAATTACGTCGAATGAGAATTTCTTTCAACTCTGTGTGGCCTCTAATGACAGAATTGCGACGAAAATTTCCTAATAAGCTGATATCCAGAATTTCCACATTCTGTTGGCCCCCAGGTCGCCTGACCTTTCTGCACCTGACTTTTTCTTGTGGGGTTATTGCAAAAGGGAAGTCTGTAAAGCAAAACTTACAAAATTTGAATGAACTAAAGCAATCCATTCGAGAAACAAGGAACGAACCATACAGCATACTCGTGCAGTCCGTTTTCATCCCAGCTCAAACGGGCAAGCCGAAAGGTTTGTGGACACTCTAAAAAGGAACGACCACGGAGATACTGCACACATTTCTCGAAGTGTACAGATCAACACCGAATCCGAACTCCCAAAATGGATCTTCACCAGCAAAAGCTTTCATTGGTCGTAAAATGCGAACCATGTTTGACGCACTTAGAAAGCCTATTTCAACATCACCAGAAAGGAATGAGAAAATGGAAATCCAATAACAATTCCAAGAACGGAACTAAAACTAAATCGTTTAAGCACGGAGACCTAGCCTACGCCAAATAATTTAGCAGAAAGAAATCATTTTGTGTTCCAGGAGAAATCCTTTGCAAAATTGGAAAGGTCACTTACGACACTTTAATAGGAATTGGACATCGTAAAAAGATCATCAAGGCTCATGCAGATCAACTCAGAGTCAGAATTCCTGATACTCCAGATACTACTCCTACGCCAGACATATTACCACTTGATATGTTACTACAGGACTTCAACATTATGGACGATTTGAACTCTCCATCAGTTGTAGAAAACACAAAAAATTCGTCAATTCCAGGGGAAGATTTCGCTACTCCACCAAGTTCACCTCTTGCAAATCAACCACTGAGGATATTCCAGAGAAGACAACCAGTAGAACCGGTCTCCAAAGACCCGGCTCTATCTTAAAAAGGGAGATGTTATGTAACACGAATTACTCCTTACATTCGTAATGCAGATCTGGCAATACTAATACATGCGGATCGCGAACAAGTTTTTTTGCGACATTCTGTGTTCACGAGTCGCATGGTATCCACCATTCTGCACACAACACTCACTCATACACCTACACTTTAATTTCATCATTGTCACTATTTACTTGTATTTTACTTGCCTCAACCAACTTTTTATTATTAAACAATTAATAAATGAATTTCTATTGTTAGGTTAAACTTCTTCATCTATCATTCATAAACATAAGCACATAACACTAAACAATCCCAATTTTTGTCTACAATGCAAAAGTTGTGGTCTACGCGAACATTCGCAATTATTGGCTACTCTTCCCGATATTTCGGTCATGTATAAACTACACTTGGAATGTGGTCGTATGATAAATCTTTATGATTGATTGCAAGCTCTTCGCTCAATAGTAGAATACTCGAAAGAGGATCAGGAACAGGTTGATACTCAAATACAGTAGGTTTTCTGGATTTAGGTGAGTTTCTGTCGTTAGACTTAATCACACCGTGCTCTAAACACCTGGGTAAATACATGCGTCGACCAGCGTCATGCCACACGTTTAACGTGGTAATGCTAAATTGTTAAGGAATTTATTGTACCCTACACCACACTGTGGTACAGGGTATTATAAGTTTGTTTCACGGCAGATGTTTGTAACACCTAAAAATAACACGGCTAGACCCACCTTAAAGTATACCGATCGACTCAGAATCACTAGTTAAGTCGATTTAAGCATGTCTGTCCGTCCGTCCGTCCGTCTGTCCATGTAAAGTTGTTCGTTCACTCCGATCGATCTGAAATTTTGCAGTTTAGAGTATTTCGCAGCTGTTAAGATCGCTATTGAATTTAGTTGAAATCGGTTCAGATTTAGATATAGCTCCCATATATATCTTTCGTCCGATTTGGCCCTTTAGTCCTATAGAAGCTGTATTTTACATCCGATCGTTTTGAAATTTAGAATGGTAGAGTTTCTTGATCCATGAACCAACATTGCTGAATTTGAAGAAAATCGGTTAAAATTTATCTATAGCTCCCATATATATGTTTCGTCCGATTTTGCTCTTTAGTCCTGTAGAAGCTGTATTTTACATCCAATCATTTTGAAATTTAGAATTGTAGAGTTTCTTGAAGAAAATCGGTTAAGATTTAGCTATAGCTCCCATATATATGTTTCGTCCGATTTGGCCCTTTAGTTCTATAGAAGCTATATTTTACATCCAATCGTTTTGAAATTTAGAATGGTAGAGTTTCTTGATCCATGAACCAACATTGCTGAATTTGAAGAAAATCGGTTTAGATTTAGCTATAGCTCCCATATATATGTTTCGTCCGATTTTGCTTTTTAGTCCTGTAGAAGCTGTATTTTACATCCAATCATTTTGAAATTTAGAATTGTAGAGTTTCTTGATCCATGAACCAACATTGCTAAATTTGAAGAAAATCGGTTTAGATTTAGCTATAGCTCCCATATATATGTTTCGTCCGATTTTGCCCTTTAGTTCTATAGAAGCTGTATTTTACATCCAATCATTTTGAAATTTAGAATGGTAGAGTTTCTTGATCCATGAACCAACACTACCGAATTTGAAGAAAATCGGTTAAGATTTAGCTATAGCTCCCATATATATGTTTCGTCCGATTTGGCCCTTTAGTTCTATAGAAGCTATATTTTACATCCAATCGTTTTGAAATTTAGAATGGTAGAGTTTCTTGATCCATGAACCAACATTGCCGAATTTGAAGAAAATCGGTAAAGATTTAGCTATAGCTCCCATATATATGTTTCATCCGATTTTGCTCTTTAGTCCTGAAGAAGCTGTATTTTACATCCAATCACTTTGAAATTGAGAATGGTAGAGTTTCTTGATCCATGAACCAACACTACCGAATTTGAAGAAAATCGGTTAAGATTTAGCTATAGCTCCCATATATATGTTTCGTCCGATTTGGCCCTTTAGTTCTATAGAAGCTATATTTTACATCCAATCGTTTTGAAATTTAGAATGGTAGAGTTTCTTGATCCATGAACCAACATTGCTGAATTAGAAGAAAATCGGTTTAGATTTAGCTATAGCTCCCATATATATGTTTCGTCCGATTTTGCTCTTTAGTCCTGTAGAAGCTGTATTTTACATCCAATCATTTTGAAATTTAGAATGGTAGAGTTTCTTGATCCATGAACCAACATTGCTGAATTTGAAGAAAATCGGTTTAGATTTAGCTATAGCTCCCATATATATGTTTCGTCCGATTTTGCCCTTTAGTTCTATAGAAGCTGTGTTTTACATCCAATCGTATTAAAATTGAGAATGGTAGAGTTTCTTGATCCATGAATGAACACTACCGAATTTGAAGAAAATCGGTTAAGATTTAGCTATAGCTCCCATATATATGTTTCGTCCGATTTGGCCCTTTAGTTCTATAGAAGCTATATTTTACATCCAATCGTTTTGAAATTTAGAATGGTAGAGTTTCTTGATCCATGAACCAACATTGCCGAATTTGAAGAAAATCGGTAAAGATTTAGCTATAGCTCCCATATATATGTTTCATCCGATTTTGCTCTTTAGTCCTGAAGAAGCTGTATTTTACATCCAATCACTTTGAAATTGAGAATGGTAGAGTTTCTTGATCCATGAACCAACATTGCTGAATTTGAAGAAAATCGGTTTAGATTTAGCTATAGCTCCCATATATATGTTTCGTCCGATTTTGCCCTTTAGTTCTATAGAAGCTGTGTTTTACATCCAATCGTATTAAAATTGAGAATGGTAGAGTTTCTTGATCCATGAATGAACACTACCGAATTTGAAGAAAATCGGTTAAGATTTAGCTATAGCTCCCATATATATGTTTCGTCCGATTTTGCCCTTTAGTTCTATAGAAGCTGTATTTTACATCCAATCATTTTGAAATTTAGAATGGTAGAGTTTCTTGATCCATGAACCAACACTACCGAATTTGAAGAAAATCGGTTAAGATTTAGCTATAGCTCCCATATATATGTTTCGTCCGATTTGGCCCTTTAGTTCTATAGAAGCTATATTTTACATCCAATCGTTTTGAAATTTAGAATGGTAGAGTTTCTTGATCCATGAACCAACATTGCCGAATTTGAAGAAAATCGGTAAAGATTTAGCTATAGCTCCCATATATATGTTTCATCCGATTTTGCTCTTTAGTCCTGAAGAAGCTGTATTTTACATCCAATCACTTTGAAATTGAGAATGGTAGAGTTTCTTGATCCATGAACCAACACTACCGAATTTGAAGAAAATCGGTTAAGATTTAGCTATAGCTCCCATATATATGTTTCGTCCGATTTGGCCCTTTAGTTCTATAGAAGCTATATTTTACATCCAATCGTTTTGAAATTTAGAATGGTAGAGTTTCTTGATCCATGAACCAACATTGCTGAATTAGAAGAAAATCGGTTTAGATTTAGCTATAGCTCCCATATATATGTTTCGTCCGATTTTGCTCTTTAGTCCTGTAGAAACTGTATTTTACATCCAATCATTTTGAAATTTAGAATGGTAGAGTTTCTTGATCCATGAACCAACACTACCGAAGAAAATCGGTTAAGATTTAGCTATAGCTCCCATATATATGTTTCGTCCGATTTGGCCCTTTAGTCCTATAAAACCTGTATTTTACATCCAATCGTTTTGAAATTTAGAATGGTAGAGTTTCTTGATCCATGCACCAACATTGCCGAATTTGAAGAAAATCGGTTAAGATTTAGCTATAGCTCCCATATATATGTTTCGTCCGATTTTGCTCTTTAGTCCTGAAGAAGCTGTATTTTACATCCAATCATTTTGAAATTTAGAATGGTGGAGTTTCTTGATCCATGAACCAAAACTACCGAATTTGAAGAAAATCGGTTAAGATTTAACTATAGCTCCCATATATATGTTTCGTCAGATTTGGCCCTTTAGTTCTATAGAAGCTACATTTTACATCCAATCGTTTTGAAATTTAGAATGGTAGAGTTTCTTGATCCATGAACCAACATTGCCGAATTTGAAGAATATCGGTAAAGACTTAGCTATAGCTCCCATATATATGTTTCATCCGATTTGGCTCTTTAGATCCAATCGTTTTTATACCCTACACCACACTGTGGTACAGGGTATTATTTACGTATAAAATGTCCCAAAAGTAAATTGATGTAAACAATTTATACATGAATTACAAAATTTATATATCAGAGTTATTTAATATTACGAGAGTGGTGTAGGGTATTATATAGTCGGCCCCGCCCGACTTTAGCCTTTCCTTACTGGTTTTTTCTTATTATCATCCCTTTATTTCTCATGCTACTTAAGTCATACTTTGTATTTTTATAAAAAAAAATGCTGGAATTTATAAATCAAATTATTTCAATATTTTGGATAAGTTAATTCGTTTTTACTTCGCTATACAGGTAGACCTCACTTAACACGGGGGTACGTTCCTGGAAAATGCCGGGTAAAGCGAAATCGTGTTAAACGATACAAGAAACTTGTATAAAAGTCGGGTTTAGGTTTCATAATTTAAAAACACGAAAACTGCATTTTTTTGTAATTTATAGAGTTATTGTTGTTTATAGTTACCCTGTTGAGATTTTTATGTTTTTTGATATCGTTCTGCTTGTGGTCGTATTTAATTAAAATGCGTTTTTACGTTTTTCTAATTAATTTATTTTCCAATATTTGGACTAACGTCGTTAGTATTCTTCAGTTAATTTGAAATTAAAAAATTTACAAAGTTCGTCCAAGTTAACTCACATAGAGTTCCATACAACAACAACTCCATACGACAACAACGGGTAACGTTGATAATTGTCAACACAAGACCCCAGAGTTAATATAATATGATTTTGAGCAAGTGACTTTACCTGATGTAATGTGTCATAATTGAATTTAAATACGGGACAAAATAAATATATAGGGATCATAAAGTGTTCATACATGTAACTTGTTTGAAACATACACGTATGTGTATACAAAGCGTGTATACATGTGTCCAGACGCCATAACGAGCTACAACATTTTTCCGATACCGCGTTAGAACGAGACTTTTACCGAAAATTATTCCTGATAGAGCAAGGCCGTGCTATATGAAGGAAATGCTAAGCGTGCAATGGTGATGATGCATTGTGTTCTCTTTGACCTGACCACAATCTAAAAATGTGAAATTTTGTCAAAATTTCGACCAACAACCTTAAATCTGATGTCATCGGGCTTAAATCAAGTCAATGATCGTTAATCCGCTTGATTACATTTAATGTGATAATTGGCCTTTTAATCTGACCAACGATATTTAATCAGGGCAATGACCTTTAATCCCATATATGACCCTTAATCCGCACAATGGTGGTTTTGGTCGAGAGGAAACTGAAATGTAATACAAACTCTTAAATTGAATCGCTTCTTATCTTTTTTTGACAATTTATAGTAAAAAATATAATTTTTGTTTGCGAAAATGTTTATTTAATAACATTTTAATAAAGTCTAAAAACGTAAGCTTACAATTTCTTTTCCAAGTTTCTATAAATTGTTATTGTGAACATAAAAAGCGAATTAATAGCGCCATTTACCATGCAGTCGGCCGACGCATCTGTGCTACTCACTTAAAGTGAGTATTATAATAGTAAAGAGAATCTTATGAATGAAATTAGTCCAGATTCACACTTGCAATTTTTTTCTGCTGAATTGCAGTGTTTGTGGGAGAGGGACGCAGTCGGTAAGGGGGGAGAAAAAAATATTCCGTACTCGCAATTTTTTTGCAATGAGTTTTCTTTCGCTGTAAAGTTTATCGACATTTCCACACTGCTTTTCATTTAATATTCGTTGTTTTGTGCTCGGTTCAACATATGTAAATTTGTGCGACATACACTTTAATAAAATTTAATGAGTTTTAATGAACGGTGAAAATAAAAAATTGTCGAAACAGAATACGTTGTCTGAACGCAAATACAACTTCAAAAGAGAATTGCAGAAAAAAATTGCAAGTGTGAATCTGCACTTACAAATGTTGTTATCCACTTGTCTATATTCCTCGACCACCATTTTCTTGAAACCATTCTCCACATCCGATGAGGCGACCACATCCAGTTTATCTTGGTGCTTGGGCTGTTCCATCTGAACTTTGTATTTTTCCTATTCGATGAATTTGCGATAACAAAGTGAACAGCGTTAGGGATCTACTCCCGTGTGGCGCAGCATGTGTCATTGACCTTCAGTTTTAGTTAGTCCGGGCAATGACATTTAATCCCATCTATGACCCTTAATATCATCTGTAGCGGAACGACTAATCGACCTGTTAAAGTGCGTACTATGTTTTTTCGGCACGAAAAAATTTTGGAAAATGTTATTTCGAGATGAAAAATGAATCGCTTTTTTACTCGCATTGCAATTTTGAAGTGTGTGTGACGAGGTGTCACTTTTAAAGTCAAAATTTTAATCAATAAACAATTAATTGGATTAATGCCGACTTAGAAAATAATTAATTTAAATGTCAGAAAGGAACTTTTGTTATACATAAATTATTTATTTTGTGTTGATACGATGGCGATGTTTGTGAGGCATCAATGTTTTAAATAAAAAAATAATTTCCTACTGTTGCACGAATATAAAGTTTTGATGAACCGAAAAGTATTTGTTGAAATATATAAATTAAACTTCTATCCATAAACGGAATATCTTCTTCCAACTTCTATGGCTGGAAAGAATTCTATATTCTTTACAACCATTTCCAAATCAAGATCACAGGCACTGTCCAATTCCATTGTTCTACTGCTTTGGTAGCGTTAGCCGTCCACAATGTTTCCCCAGGCTTTTCGACACAATTGTTCTAAACATACAAACATAAATGTACATATCGTCATCTGAATTCTAAAATCACGTAACATCAAAAAATCGATTTTGGAGTTCAATATCAAAAACTGACCATTTTATGAGTGATATTCAAAATGACGTTACAGCAAACAAAAGCGGAAAGATTCAAAAAATTTTATTTTATTTTATTCAGAAAGTACGCCACAACTAATTGCGCTAGATTTGTTATTTGATTTCGTCTTAATAGTCTGAAATCCCTAAATTTTGTCAAAGGCTTAAAAGTACTTTACTTTGTTTTTTGCTTCTACTGAAAAATCATGAACATGTGGGTTACGTTATTTTGGATTTCAGGTGACAATATGTGACAAATTCCACAATACTACATATAAGTTACATGACCTTCCAGTGTTTTGCACATTTTGTTTGCTTTCTTTTGTTTGATAAGCTCAGTGGGACTATTTTTTGATCATGAAATCCAGTGTCTCTACAACGCCAAAAAGGTTACACACTGGATTTACAGCCAAATCAATATGCAATAGGTTTGGTGCCGCCAGCTTCAATGGCGATAAAGGTGGCTCACCACCTGTGATTTTAAGGTTTGCTTTAAAATAAATCTGCACTCTTTGCCATTCACCTAGATGATTCACCGAAGGAGATGCCTGGCGGAAATTTGCCACAGTGATCAAACGCTGCAAATGGGCTATACGATGTTTCTGCCATGTTTCATGAGATTGCAAATACAGAGACACGGTTGAAATGTCCAGAGGACCTTCTACTTCGAAGACACTCTCTTGCCGTTTTTCTGATGGCGAGGAGCCGTGAGATAGGTGACAAGAGTTATGCTGTCTCGTGCAGCGGAGCGTGAGGAGATAGCAGATACACATCGTAGAAGAGCAAGTAGGGAACGAATTGGGCACCGGCATCTTCGTGGAAGCTATTTTCCCAGGCGAAACGCATGAGTAGTAGCTTCAGATCGTGTATGATATTCGGTTAGGAAATGTCACAGCGTTGGGTGCTCCCGTGCATGTAGCTACCATGGCGGGTCATACAGGCTCAGAAGGCCGCCTTGGAGACTTCCGGACCCCAGAGTGGTAGTAACCACTGCTACGGGTATTGGCATCTGCAAACTCGCTCTCTTCCATTTATCTCGGCGACAATTCAGCCGTAGTGACTATGGTTTCCCAAAAAGCTTACACCGCGAGAGCTAGATTTGGGTTAGCTCAATTTTTTCTATTTACATAACAAATTGATTTTTTTGTGGCGATTGTAACCATCATGGAACCTACAAACACGCGAAGAAATATGTAATGTTGGAAATGTGATCCAAAATATAGTAAGTACCATTTAATTTCACGTTTTATTTCTTTAAAAAATACACAGCAACCACAAATAAATGGTTGCCGAAAAATCCACCATTTACCAACTGAAGTTGTCGGTAGTTGTCATCCGTAATGTAATTTTGGCAACTGGCAACACAATTAAACGTTGGTTGCAATCCATATTCGACCCGTTAGTTTTGTTTTGTCGTTACTTCCGAGGAAGGTCTTACCTGGATCAGCTCGAGATAAGAATTATTTGGCCCACAGAACGCCACTACAAATCGATAGGTGAAAAGTATGTGTGTCGGTGTCTCAGCTACGCCACAGCTGTTGAAACCAAGGCTTGTCTGCCAGTTGAGGTGAAAATCTTTGAAGTAGTGAGAATTAGCCGATGATGCATATTCAGCCGCCAACTGGTCACGGAGCCGGGGCTCCAATATGGCGTCTCTCATTGGCCACGCGAGATCCCAGCGTGCCTCCACTTTCACCGCACGTCTCCAAGTCCGCAATCTCATTGGGGCGGATACCGACGTGGCCCGGTATATAGTGGAACTCAACGCCCAAGGGGATTGACTCAGCCAGATCCAAACCATGCCCATCAAAAAATGTCCGCTCTCCCGGCCCTCGAGGGCCCTAATACCACTCAGGCTATCGGTGAGAATCGCCACCTTGAGAAAACCGCTGTCAATAGCAAAGTCCAAAGCCTTAACAAAGGCCATAAGTTAACCCGCCTTGGACGACAATCTCTTGGCCGCCATGGACGACAATCTCTTGACTCAGCCAGATCCAAACCATGCCAATCAAAAAATTTCCGCTCCCACGGACCTCGAGGGCCCCAATACCACTCAGGCTATCGGTGAGAATCGCCACATTGAGAAAACCGCTGTCAATAGCAAAGTCCAAAGCCTTAACAATAAGTTAAGCCGCCATGGACGACAATCTCTTGTCCGTGAAAAATGCCCGAGAAGAATTCGTGTCAGGGTGATAATATGCGGCTCCTGGCCTAGATCTAGCCACCGATGCGTCCGTAAAAACAACCTCAAAATTCCTTCGCGACAGGTCTTCCATCTTCTACCGGAAAAGTGTCCGAATAACATCTGGGCCCGCTGACGATTTCGGGGGGGCTGAGCCCTTAAGGAAATCCTTCTCCGTTTTAATGTTCTCCGAACCACCGCGCCTGTTTCCAGCGTAGCCCATATCGTCTAAAATCGCCCTGTACTTCTCATAGGCTCTACAATAGCCTGTTCCATTCCGATGCGTCGAATGGCGTAGAGACCGCGCCGCCGGGAGCTCAAAGGTGAAAACCTTCACCAACTCCTTCGCCGTGGCAAGCTCGAATCTGTATCTCGGTGGAAGTTCCGCGCCAAATGATATAAAATTGCAATCGGAGTTGATCGGATTTACCTCAGTGCCTTACGCAGGAATACATTTAGACTTCGCTTAAGGCTGCTATCCGCAGTCTTGGTGAGATTCTACACTGCCGAGGCCCCATATTCTATCCTCGACCGTACGATGGCCTTGTAAAAGGTAAGGGACCGTGCCGGGTCAATACCAAATTTACAGCCACTCACAATCTTCAGGAAGTTGCATTTCTTATCAATCTCCGCTATAGTCCCATCGACGTGGCCCCGCTGAGAGCCGTTGGAGGCAATCACGATTCCAAGAAATTTGATGTCCTTCGGTTGAGCCAGCGTGACACCATCAACAATCATCCTAAGTTTCTTGCGCCTACGGCTGCAATGCGAAAGATTCGTCCTTGTGGTGTTGAAGTAAAGATTCATAGATCGGCATTTCTCTCGAAGTTGCATAAGCTCCGTCAAAAGGATATCCTTTGCGTTAGAAAAATAGTCGTCGGCGAACTGGAACAATAAGCACTCATCATCCGTTATGTCATACAGTAGGATGGTGTAAAGATTGAAAGACTGAGCCCACTGCCCTGAGCCAGGCCGTTTCCAGTGTTCACACGATACGCTCCCAATTGTAACGTCCTCCGAGAACCATACTTCACAATCCATTCAACGATACGCGCATTAAAACCCCTATAAAGCATCAGATTGGCCAGCGTAGGTATTTCGGTCCTGTCGTACGCCTTCTCCACGTCCACGCACGCTCCGACCACCTGGTGGCCCATCAGGTCATTGACGCACATAGAGGTGGATCTGCAAGGTCTGAAAGCATAAGACCTCGGGGGAGTAGATCATTCTCATCCATGAATCGCGTGATCTCATTGTCTTGGGACAATTCTGACCATAGTTATTCCGGAATCTCGCCAATCTCCCAGATATCACAAATCATCCGATAAAAGGAGATAAGCGCGTCGTCGCCTAGTCTTAAAATCGCCCGCCGCCGACGCACAGTGGTTCAGAATCGTTTTTTACTGGCCAAAACTCTGTAACTTTGGAAACGATAGAGATATTTTAGCAAGTTTATTGTTCGATAGGTTTTTATTTCAATAAAATCGGGTTATTGAGGAATTCAAGGTCAAAGTTTAACTTTTGAATTTTTTAATATTTAGCATGGAAATGTGGGGTTTTGGTTTGTTTTCATCTTCTTTATTTATTAAAAGAATGTCATACGTTGATAATTAAACCATTTCAATAATAAATTTTGCAAAACTAAAAAAAAAATTTTTTTGACAAAAAATTTCGTCGATATTTAAACAAACACCTTGCATAGCAAACTTTTTTTATATTTAGTATTTGAACAACATTTACTGAAAGCATTTCTTTTTTACTCATATATGTAACAAAAACAGCAAATTATAACTTTTAATCGTTCGGTTGAAAAATTGCATGCAAATATTCCATATTTTGTTCCGTATTATTTCTGTCCTCTAGCAGTCCTCTTGCATCTTCATCTAAGTCCCGATGTTGTACTTTCCATTGATTTCGAATGCTGGAGATGAGGGGATCTGACGTTGCCAACAAAATATTAAACAGATCTTCGTTTGTACAATTTCGAGATATTTTTCTGGTATTGTGCTCTCTACAAAACCTGTAATCCGTATTTCTTTTTTCCTGGGCTTCCTCTGATAGATCTCCGATTGGTACCAAATGATGATTAATGACATCTCCTCCATGATAAAGAATTTTGTGAACTGTTGCAGACATATTTCTCCATGAATATTTGGTATTATATATTCGTGCAGTTTCCTTGGTATATTCATTAAATTTGTTAGCATCAATTTGTTTATGGCACGCAAGTACATCGATAATTGTTTTAAATCTTGAAATGAGATTTATATCAACACCAGTTATTTCAGATGCTTTTTCGGGATCAGAAT
Organism: Eudasyphora cyanicolor; assembly: GCA_963930755.1. NCBI lineage: Eukaryota > Metazoa > Arthropoda > Insecta > Diptera > Muscidae > Eudasyphora > Eudasyphora cyanicolor. The sequence goes on from OZ005737.1 coordinate 104,068,685, forward strand.
AGAACCTTCTTGCTGAATTCCCATCATTGGTATTGCCTGATCTTTGTTTTGGTTGGTCTATAATCAACCCACATTTGAGAAATTCATCCTAAACGTGTTTCTTTTTTAAATTTCTTAAATCCTTCTTGGAATCATTGTTTCTTATTGATCCTGTAGGTCCAAAATCCAAATCATAACTGATTTTAAGTATGTGTTCCGTAAATCGTATTCTTGTATATATTGGCGATAATCAAAATTCATATGCATCAGTACTAGCTACTGATTTTCCTGGACTTGGTTTAAATTGCTTGATGCAGATTGACATATAATGCAGCTGGATGAAGTCTTTGTGTCAGTCAAAGCCTGACAATCTTTCCATCTATCATCGTTAGCACTAATTGGTAGTTAACTTCAATGGTATCATGAGTTTCTTTTTTAAATTCAAATTTGATTGGTCTGCTGTATTCGTAGCAGATGGTGTTTGATTTTTAAAAATATCCTTTGCCTGCGTCGTACTGGTCGAAGGTTCCGAGTCTTCCAAATTCTTTATCAATTGCAATGGCACAAATGACACCATGAACACATCTGTGTCTGAAGTATTTTCGCATACAGATTGCTTGTATTGTTTTTGTCCAGAAGAACCATCACATCCCCATTTTAAAAAGAGAGTTAACTTGCAGTTCCCATATTTCTTCAAATCATGTCCTTTCAATGATTGTAGCAAGCGTTGAGCTGTATGATTAAGAAGGTCTTGAAGTTTTACCTCTGCCGAACTCGATGTGATTTTAAAAGTGTCCGTTGGTGGCAAACAGTCCTTTTTAGCAGCAAGTATGTGATGATATGATGGATACAGATTTGAGCCTTTTTCAATCGCACGCAACCTGAGCTGTGTATATTTGTGTGTTTTTAACTTCAAATCCAAAAATAATGCTAATGCCTCTTCATTTGAGAACTGCTTTTCATCGCTTGGAGTTGGAATACTCTTAATAATCCGCTTTGTTCTCAGAGGACTAGCGTTTAAAACTTTTTCATAAATTTCGGCTTTTGTGCGTTGTTTTTGGGATCGCAATTGATGAATCAAGCTTTCTGCAATATCCGATTCTTCATTAATATCCTTTAAGTTTCCGCCTTTTAGATCTATCGCTACAGTTGCCGAGTGATTTTGGTGGTCTCTCACAATTGTTTTGATTTTTACTTTCTGAAGATACTTGGACACTAAGTTCGTTCTCTAACCATATTGCAAAGGTCTTATAGAATTTATGTTTATTCCATCCAACTTGTTTGTATCGCTTAGTTAAGTTGTTGATGAAAATATTTCGGGTCTGTTCTGTAATCACGGCGATGTGATATCACGGTGATTTTAAAATCACTTTTGGAGTTCGAAATCAACCGAACATAATTCGAACAATCTTTTTTGGGAGGATATAAATAAAAAACCGGGCGATTTCGAACTCCAACATTGATTTTAAGTTGCCGGTGATTTTAAAATCTCCGTGATATCAAATCACCTTGCTTCAGAACAGACCCGTTTACTTTATTTTGCAGTTCCAATTGTATTTCGATGGAATTTACTTTGCTTTGAACGTAACCAAAAACATCTTCCTTCTTTTTGTTTCTAAAATACTCTTCGGATAATTCTTTATAGCTGAAGTTCTCCATTTTTTTAACATTCTTAAATTTGATTGTTTCTGCTGGGATATAATTTTGCAACTGAGTTTGTATTCGAATACCACTGGATTTTATCATTTTCTTACATGTACTCGTATAGTGTCATACTCTGTTCATAAGTAGCATAAACATAGGTAAAATAAAAAACGACCCAAAAAATGGTTAAGATGTCATAAATATGGTAAATATGTCATAAAACACACACCACTTGGCTTGGTGTACCTACAACATACTCATATGAACAGGTAAAAAAAGAACAATAATTTTTTTCCCGAGTAATTGTATTAAAAGTAAAAAAGTGTCGGTGCGATCCTCATCATGTCTGGAGTACATGCCGACAGGGATTTTTTCTAATGTTTCACCTTTTCTCATAAAGAAGGCTATTGATACAGTTGGAGGAAAAATAATTGATTGCAGGAAGCATATAGTGGCCAATTTCTAATACAATGTCCAGATTCTCACTTGCAATTTTGTTGCTGAATTGGAGTGTTTGTGGGAGAGGGACGCAGTCGGTAAGGGGGAGAAAAAAATCTTCCGTACTCGCATTTTTTTACAATGCGTTTTGCGTTTTCTTTCGCTGTAAAGTTTTTCGACATTTCCACAATGCTTTTCATTTAACATTCGTTGTTTTGTGCTCGGTTCAACATATGTACATTTGTGCGACATATATTTTAATAAAATTTAATGAATTTTAATGAAAGATGGAAAAAAAATTGTCAAACAGAATACGTTGTCTGAACGCAAATGCAATTTCAAAAGAGAATTGCAGAAAAAATTGCAAGTGTGAATCTGGACAATGCACAAATGGTAAACAGGCAAATAAAATCATAAAAACATGGTCATATAGTCATAGTCATATGAACAGGTAAAATAAAAAGAACAATAAATTTTTTCCCGAGTAATTTCATTAAAATTAAAAAAGTGTCGGTGCGTTCCTCATCATGTCTAGAGCTGGAGTACATGCCGACAGGGATTTTTCTAATGTTCTAATGCAATGCACAAATGGTAAACAGGCAAATAAAATCATAAAAATTATGTCGCTATCTTTTGATATTTTCGTTAATGTGGAAGAACACCGTTCACTAAATCTCTCAAAAGGTATTTTCTATTCCAATGAATTACGCGAGTTGGACGACAACGAAATAAAAGAAAAAATGACTGAAATAAATAGAGATGTGGTTGACATAAAACGTTTGAAGAAACGCGATCCCGAAAAAAAACTGACGAATATAGACTCCGGATTATACGTTGTGACATTTAAGGGCCGAAAACCCCCCGAGATATTGGATATTTCAACACCGAAGTAAGGCCATACATCCTTAATCCATTACGCTGTTTCATCTGTTTTAAATTTGGTCACATAACAGGTAAACATGAGAAATGTGATAAACAACCAAAATGCACCAACTGTCAAAAAGATCACAACAGTCTCTCTAAAGAATACCCCACGTACAAGCAAGAGTATGTAATTCAAACGATACGGATTATAGAGAATAAAAGTATTTACGAAGCAAGGAAACAATACGAAAAACGAAACCCTCTCCCATCAACATATGCTAATGCTGTCACAACCCCAACAACAACTGCAGCAACAAACAAAACATGTAATAGGTTAGGTTAGGTTGAATAGAGGAGACGTTTAAAACGTCTCATGTCCATGGACATACACTTAAGCCAGTGGTTCGGCCTGTTGTGCGCTCCTTATTTATGATTTTCATACCCACGGATTACAGAAAATCGGTACTAGACTCGTATTTTCTCAGTATCTTCCAGTCATATCCTCTGAGATGAGTCAAGTCTGGCAATATGTCGGAACCGAAATATCGGGATCTTGCATGTGTGAAAGCTGGGCAGTGACACAGAAAATGTTCTATCGTTTCGATGTTTTCCCTGCATGCCCTGCACTCGTCGTTTTCTGCTAGTCCTATGCGATGAAGATGTGCCTGTTATCTTGAGTGTCCCGTTAGAACACTTATCATCTTACTAATCTCGATCTTGTTTAGTTTCAGAAAACTACTGGTTTTCTTCTCATTTGGGTCACCCCACAGTATCTTTGCAGTTGCTCCTACAGTTGCTCTATTCCACACAGTTTTGTGAGCCATCACTGCCCAATGCTTCAACTCATCCTTCGTGGCTTCGAAAGGTTTCCAATTTTCCAAGTTTATTACTCGAAGTTCTCTGCCCTTTGAAGCCAAGCTGTTTGCTCGTTCATTTCCAATCACTCCGTTGTGTCCAGGTACCCAGAAAATACGCAGTTGACCATGGACTGAGTAATTATTTATCGTTCTTTTACAGTCTAACACGGTTCTGGATTTGACCTTTTCCGATGTTATTGTTTTGATCGCCATTTGGCTATCTGTGAATATGTTGGCATATTTAGGCTTTGTGGTATTACTGAGCCAGTTAACACACTCCGTGATTGCTCGAACTTCTGCTTGAAATACTGTGTTATGGTCTGGGAGGCGGAAGTAAAGTTCGACTTCTGGTTCATCAATAAAAAGTCCCAGACCCGTCCTTCCTCCTAGCCTGGACCCTTTAGTGTAGCAGCTGGTTCCCACTGGCGCATGAGCAAGTGCTCCGTTTTCCCAGGAGCGTCTGTCTGGCACGAACGATTCACAGGTAGCTGTAAGCCGCACTTCAGGAATGCGGTCGGAGATTTCCGTTGTTTGAATATGACCGACCAGTGATTGTAATATCTTCTGATGGTACGACTTGTGGTCTCGATTTATCCATTCAGCCATCACTTGTAGACGTCTTGCTGTGAGGGCTGCCTCATACTTTATACGGATATCTATTGGTTGGATGTGCAGTATAGTCTCCAACGCTTGTTGGTGCGGTTCTAATTGCTCCACTTATGCCTAGACAGCACATACGTTGCACTTTTTGCAATGGTATTACGTTGTACTTTTTGTCCATTGATGTCTACCACACTACAGAGGCGTAGGTGATTATTGGTCTAATCACGCTCATGTAAAGCCAGTGTGTCATATTTGGACGTAGTCCCCATTTTGAACCTATAGCTCTTCTGCACAACGACCAACATCTGTGGGCCTTTGTAACTCTTTCTTCAATATGATCTTTCCAGTACAGTTTCTGATCTAAGATTACTCCCAAGTATTTTATCTTTTTAGATATGGCAATATTCTTATCCAGGAAACGAGGCACGGTAAAAGGATGAATCTTCCTTTTCCTTGTAAATAGACATATTTCTGTTTTGTCTGGATTGACATTTAGTCCCCTTGGTTGTGCCCAGTTATATGCTATGTTAAGTGCCTCTTCAGCTCTTCTGCATAGCTGGTTTGGATGTGTGCCCCTTAGAAGTATTATAACGTCGTCTGCATAACAGACTGGTTTAAGTCCTTCATTGGTGAGGGCTTTAAGGAGACTGTGTATCGTCGTAACCCATAGGAGAGGCGATAAAATGCCCCCCTGAGGTATACCACGATTTACCTTGTCTCTGATTTTTACGTCATATACCCACAAATAATCCACCTATTCCTTAGCATATTGTTGATCCAGTTTATCAACGCCCGGTCAACCTGAAACTCGTCTAAGGACTGGATAAGTGTATCGGTCTGAACGTTGTAAAAGCGCCCTCAATGTCTATACAGACGGCAAGTGTGTAAAATTTTTCACTGAAGGACTTTTCTATGTGGTGTACTACCTGATGTAGAGCTGTTGCCACTGATCTTCCTTTAACATATGCGTGTTGCTTGAATTTTAGCTTGTCATCGGCTATCTTACTTTTGATCATGTCGTCAATTATTCGCTCCATTGTTTTTAAGAGGAAATAAGTTAGGCTAATAGGTCGATAAGCCTTTGGGATCGTATAACTCGCCTTGCCAGGCTTAGGTATGAAGACCACCCTTGATTCCTGCCAATTTTTTTGGGGTATATGCATGAGTTAGGCATGCAGTGAAAACTCCAACAAAATGAGTTGATACCAGATCCACCTCATTCTGAAGAAGCGCTGAAAATATTCCGTCCGGTCCCGCAGCCTTATAAGGAGAGAAGCTTTTTATTGCTTCTTTAACCATAGCATCTGTAATAGGTACTTGGTGCATTACATTTTCGGTCTGTAACTGTTCCTCTATTGGCCCAGCATTACCACTCGGAAAATGAGTTTTCATCAAAATCCTTACGGTATCATCTATAGTTTCCATCTTTTTACCCGTTTCATCCACCAGTGTTTCGGTTTGGATATGAGTTTTTGAGAGGAACTTTTTTATTTTGGACATGCTGTTAACGGTGTCTACCTGCTCACAGAAAAGTCTCCAGGAGTTACGTTTCGCCAGTGTAATGATTTTATTGTATTCTTTGAGCATTCTGTGGTAGTCATCCCAATATACTGATAGCTTTTTACGTCGAGCTCTGTTGTAAAGTCTGCGGACATCCTTGCCAATCGAGCGAATTTGCCCTGTCATCCAGGGTTTCTCATAGGCAGATTTCCTTTCTCGAAGCGGGCAACTATCTTCGAATGATTTTACAAGAGCCTCCGTAATCCTCCTCAAATTGATATCAATGTCTTCTGTACTTGGATAATCGTGTTTAGGCTGGCCCAATCGATTTCTAAGTAGATTGCCGAATTTGGTCCAGTCGGTTTTAGCCTTATTACGGAAACTTATTGGGCTAGGCGGTGGGCGTGCAATTTTAAACCTTATATAACGGTGGTCCGAATAGGAGTGTTCATCCGAAACCCTCCACTCATGGATCTCATCAATGAGGTTTTCCGAGCATATCGTTATATCTAATACTTCTTCCCTAATTTTGTTAACAAAGGTCGCCTTGTTCCCTATGTTGAGACATAGGAGATCGTTAGTATTCAAAAATTCTATAAGGGCTTGTCCCCTTTTATTGGTATCACTACTACCCCAAGCAATATGGTGTGAGTTGGCATCACAACCAGCTAGTAACACATTACTTGTATTTTTGGATTCCCTTACCAGACGTTGTAATTCCGACGTAGGTGGCTATGTCGGCGCATCGAATGGCAGGTATACTGACGCCATATACATACTTACATTACCTTGTATCAGCTGCGTCCGATGTTGACAGCTCTGGAGAGAATAGATAGCATACGTTTTTATGGCACAGAATACAAGTCCTTGGGCGAGTACCTGTGTTAGCGTAGAACAGATTGTAGTTCATATGGTTTAATCCTGTAACTTTGTTACTAGTAGTCCACGGTTCCTGGACCAAAGCAACATGAACCCTTTATTTATTATGTCCATCAGAGCAATGGATGCCATTTCGCTCCGGTGAAGGTTTATCTGGATGACCTCAATCATTGTCTTTCCAGTAAAAATTTCCTTTGGGAGTCGTCTATCCTATTTGGTTGCACTCCCTCTTTATTTGGTAGTGAGTCTTTCTCCTCCTTTCGTTTACTACCTACTACACACTCTTCAAGTAGACCTCTTTGGGAGGCGGTGTTACTTTTTGTCGTTCCCTCTTTGTTTTGATTCTTTATGTACCTATTCCTATCACCACTATTGCTGGGAACATTCTGCAAAATTGGTGATATTATCGGCAATTTGGTAATGTTATCGACCTCTTTTTGGAAGGCGGTGTTGTTTTTTGTCGCTCCCTCTTTGTTTTGAGTTTTTGTGCTCCTCTTCATATCCTTATCACCACCTTTGCTGGGAACTTTCTGCAAAATTGATGATGTTATCGGCAAATTGGCGATGTTATCGACCACTTTCACCTCAACAGGACATGTAATAGCCATTGCAAGTGTCAACAGAGTGGTCAAAACTCTCAAAGAAGCTCTCTCTTCAGTATCATCTGTACGCGAAATAAAACAAACAAATGGATCGAAAATAACACTACTACCGAAAGGCATATCAAAAAGGAAAAAACCTGAAAAGAAGAAGAAACAAAACACGAACAAAGAATTAGAAAAGACAACTGATGACATTATGGAAGATGATTTAATGTCAAGTAGTTCGAGTACTTATGAGTAGCGATTACCAAATAATCCAATGGAATTGTAACGGATTTTCGAGACATTTAGATGAAATTAAATTGTTAGGCCCTTATTCATAAAAATTTAACGAAGGTTTGATGAACGCATTAACACTGCTAAAGCGTTCCTCAAACCTTCATTAAATTTTTTATGAAGAAGGCCCTTACTTTCTAAAATCAATTGCCTTGCAATGTGTATTCAAGAATCTAAATTTAAATCGAATTGTTATACATTCCTACGAGACTTCACATGATATTATAAAAACCTAAATGATGTGACAACAGCCCACGGTGGTGTCTGTATCTATCTCAACAATATGGTAGATGCAGAGGAAATACACTTAAATACCGACCTTCAGATAGTAGCAATAAAAATTATATTTCCTATTAAATGTATTATTTGTTCGATATACCTTCCTGGGTCTGAAAATATTTCTACGAACGCACTCAATAACATCGTAAATCAATTTGACTGCCATACATTTTATTAGGAGATTTTAACGCCCACAATTCCATTTGGGGATCCGAAAAAACAGATTCTAGAAATTGTACATAAACGTTAATAGAATAATGACCTTAATATCCTAAATAATATTAACTGTCCCACGCATTTTAGTCTAGCATACAGAACATTTAGCCATATTGATCTAAGTCAGATATCTCCTGAAATTGAACATCAGTTTTAATGGAATGTTTGTGATGATCTTCATAACAGCGATCATTATCCTATATTAATTAAATACAATGGAAAATCCCCCCACCTTCCAACGAAGACACTCCTGGAATATTCGAAAAGCAAACTGGGATAAATTTAACTGCAACTTAAATAAGCCTTTTGTCAATTTTAATAACGTTGATGAAATAGAACGTTATATCACCAACGAGATTTTAAACTCGGCCCAAAAAGCTGTTCCTTATAAAAAATCAGATTGTAACAGAAAATAAGTACCTTGGTGGAACAATACTATAAAATTATTAATAAAGGAAAGGAAAACATTTTTAAAGAGTTTTAAAAGTAATATGAATTCATAGAACTTAGCAAAATTTCTACGAGTTAAATCCAAAGTACGAAAAGAAATTAGAGAAAGTCGTAGGAAATCATGGATGGAATTCGGCGAGGTCATAAACTTGCGGACATCATCCTCAGAAGTATACAGAAAAATAAAATCTTTGAATGGTGTTTCAAATTTCCGCCAAATTATATCGATAGAAGATAGATATCGCTAATATATTGCCAAAGAACTTTTCAAAGAACTCATCGTCAGAAAATTATACAACTAAATTTAGAACATTTGCAGCAACTAAAAATGTATCTATAAACACGTATAATAATGGGGAAGTCTATAATATTAAATTCTCCTTAAATGAATTGAAATTCACTTTATGATCATCCAAGGGAACATCTCCCGGACCATATAACATTAGTTATGAAATGTTACAACATTTGAATCAAAATTCGAAACAATATCTGATAAACTTTTATAACTTATTATGTACAACAAATGTTTTTCCAAGCAATTGGAAAAAAACACTAAAGAAAAAAGATACCACAAACAAGAATAATTATAGACCAATATCCCTTACCAATTGTCTGTGCAAAGTGTTTGAGAGAGTGGTAAACAAAAGACTCGTATGGTACTTAGAAAAGAATAATATAATTAATATTAATCAATCAGGATTCCGAAAAATAGAGGTACCATTGATAACTTAGCAATATTTCATTCAGATATAATGGAAAGCTTTTCATACAATAAAATATTTAATTGCAGTATTTTTCGATTTACGTAAGGCGTGTGATTGCGTTTGGAGAAATTCAATTTTTGAAAAACTAAATTCTTCTGGAATTAATGGTAATATGTCACCCTTCATTTTAAATTTCTTGAAACACAGAACATTTTGTTGCTTGATAGGCAATACATACTCGGACTCTTATACCCTAGAAAATGGAGTACCGCAAGGATCAGTTCTTAGTGTAAATCTATTCCTTATGGCAATCAATTCAGTATTTAGCAACATTACAAGAGATGTAAAATCATTAGCCTACGTAGATGATCTTGTTATATGTTGTTCTGGAAAAAAGAAGACGACAATAACAAATAAAATACATAAAACCACAAAAAAAAACTCGTGTCATGGAATGATATCAGCGGATAAATTCTTAGGTGTTATATTCGATAAAAAACTTAGTTTTCAACATCGTATTGAACACATTAAAGCAAAAGCAAACTCGAAACTAAATATAATAAAAATGCTGAGATTCTCTCAGTTCGGATCGGATCAAAAAACAGTTCCTAACATATGTACTTAATTCTATAGTACTACATACTATTGATTATGCCTCCATCATATATTCATATGCTTCAGAATCTGGTTTAAAATCTCTTAATTCCATTTTAAATACGGGTATACGACTCTCTATTGGAGCTTTTAAAACTAGTCCTGCTAATAGCTTACAAGTAATATCTTGTTGTCTTCCACTGCACCTTAGAAGATTAAAACATCTTTTAAACTAAACGCTGAAGATATTATCATTAAAAGACCACCCTTTTCATAAAATGGTATCAAATTACCCTAAATAGCCCAACTTAATACAAAATCTTCAAGAAACCACCCGCTGTATTTAAGAGCCAATGAAGAATTATTAAAGATAATATCAAAATATATTCTTGACACTGAGAAAATAGAATTCGAAGATAGCTCCATGGACATTCTCGGACGTAAAGTTCAACTTTTCACTTGCTTATTGCAATAAAAATGAAACACCGACAGAAATTCAAAAACGTTTCTTAGTTGTTGTAAATAATAAATATAAATAATATGCGTTATATTATACTGATGGTTCTGTAATGAATGAACGAGCTGGATTAGCAGTTATCGGAGAAAATATGACAATTTGTAAACGTATACCCAACTACTCCTCAATATACACATGTGAATTAACTGCAATTAAAATTTGTTAAGATGCTACAATTACTTCGGCCAGAAAATACTTATTCTATCTGACAGCAAAAGTTCTTTGATGGGAATATGCGACTCATTCAGTAAAAATAATACCATTCAACAACAGATTTAATAAAACTTAATAGACTTAAAATTGATCACTGCCTTATAACACAAAAATATATTATTGAAAGATCATCCCCTCCTCAGTGTGAATGTGGTCAAATATTATCAATATATCATATTTTTAATGAATGCAGGAAATATGAAGATATAAAACTTAAATACAAAATTAAAGATATTAAATGCTTATCTAACGAACGCGAATTCTATAACATAAAAAATGTTCTTACGGAAATCAATATCTACAATTCCATTTGTTAGTGTCACTCACCAACTATCCTAAGGGTAGCCCAACGAAACGGCTATGTTTCCTGGCACCCCGGGTAGTATGCTCACCATTATATATTCCCGTCTCTGGCACGGACGGGCAGAGCTCACCACCAACTGCAATTGAGTCAAAGGCACATACCAAGTGCCTACACAAGAATAGCAGACTGTTCCTGTTGTTGATGCTTTGGATCGAACCAAAGCCAATGTCACAAGGAACGGGAATCACTCACGAGCGCTGTTGTTGTTGATGATGTCGTCGAGCCAAGGGCACCAGTACCCAAACAGCAAAAACTCCGTTGCTAAAGCAAAGAAAAAGGGAATGAGGCGAAAGCACAACTTCACAAACCACGGTCTATTTGTATAGACTTGTATAAAGCTTAAAGCTTTATTATGTTTTTGTTCTTGCCTCAATACGAGTACTGTTTAAAATAACAACACAAATTTACTTTTAACATTCAAAGGCAACTATGCTAAGTTTCAACAATTCAATTTCACTCCACTTGTTTCATATGTTGACCGGTTGAATGCAAAATTATGAAGAAGGAAAATATCGAACTGACTTTAAGTTGTCAGTTCGTTACCGGTTACAAGAAGAAAAAAGTAACGAGTAAAGCGCGGCAGAGCGACTTACGTCCAAGCATATAGGGATAAATCAGCTAACGTTTGAAAAGTGCCAGTGATGATCACTTAGAGATTATCATGTTAGTGATGGAAAGATGTATCCCTATACCTGCTTGAACACCGTTTAAATTTAGATCATCTTTTGTAAAGTATTTTTATTATTTTATACAACCATATGTAAACATATACTAACATAGTTTATCTATATACAATCTTTCAGAGTCTATATAACCTTATTGTGTTGGGACCCTTACAAAATATAAATAAATAAATAAAATAAAAAAGTTTTCTACATGCTGGTCTGGTAAGGTACAAAAGTATATATAGGCTTAATGAGGACAATTTCACCTTTCTTCTGGTACGAAAATCTTCTTGAAGTCTCTTGATGCTAAAAAGTTTCATTCCACTTAAATTCCAATTTGACAAAAATATAGTACCTGTGGAAATATGTTATAACACCGGAAAAGTCTGCTGCATTCATCATTCCACCACTTCTTGGGTCTATAAGCGCAAGTCTGACCAGACCGTGAAGAGTTTCTCTTGTAAATGTCATCGATGCCAGCCATAAAATCGTCAAGGGAGTGTCTGGACTCCATCCGCGCCAAATCCCTCAACAGTCCGTTACGATTAACCATCACCTTAGGTGCCGCATCCACCGGTCTAAAGAGCCCCATCACTATCGCGAGGTGATTGCTATTGGTCAGTTTCTGTTGAAGCCCCCTTCATGCCAAAATGGAATCAGACGAGCCCAGATGGGATACGTCAATGGCAGAACGATAATTCTCACCCAAAACAAAAGTGGGTTCGCCATTGTTGAGGCACAAAAACTCCGACCCTTTCATGAATTCACGAACAGGACAAGAGGCGACTGTTATCAGTCACAGGTTTTCCCACATAACGGTTTCCCCCCTGCTATCAAGGTCGGCCACTCGAGGGTTTTCACAATAGTCCTGAAATTGGATATACCGGTGTTGGGTGGGACATAGGCAGACAATAGGTTAATATTCTCCTTTAGATTCAATGTGGTAATCCCCACGTATTCGCCTTCTCCTTTGATGTCTATAATGGAAAATCTGATATGCCGACGAATGATAATGGTCACTCCACCAAAGTCATCCGCCCTGCTCAATAGAGCAACGTATATCCTCTGTTCCTCAAGGAACATCTCCACAGCATCCTTATTCTCTTTTTTGCTTTATTTTGTACATTGAGTTGAAGAAATTTCATTTTGAAAAAACTTACTTGTGTTATAGGCCCTCGGGCGTAAAAAACTAGACTTGATAAAATAGAAGGATACTTGGACACGGCCAGTGCCGTGGCCCCTCTGAGCTTGGCCAAATCGATGTCAGTTATTTGGTTATTCATGTCATAACGAAGTTCCTTGAGCATATCCAACTGCTCCTTCTTGAAATCATCAGTTCCAGTTGAGAAGATTTTTGAAACCTTTGCTGCCATCTCACTAATTGCTTTATCGTAATCTGATGTCGGAGCTTGACATCAGATTACGATAAAGCATTTGGACTCACGTAAGTCTCGTCTTCTTTCAAAGCATCTCTGTGCTGTTCCATTGTCTTTTTCGAGTTTTCCTCCTCGCGTTGCTTCTTGATGTTCACATTCCTCTTAGCCACCCTCGCATACGGGCATGTAGTTGTCGATCGGCAGTCGCCGCCGATGTTTCCTGTTGTGTAACCCCTCTGACCCATGGTGCCGATGTAGGCCGAATGGTGGGAAGGCCTGATCGATATCCTCATCTAGAATGCTAAACCAGTTCGATCCAAAAACAGCAGCATAATCGTACGTTATTCTCGCTTCCTTGAAGCTGAGGTTCTCGAAGACCACAGTCCTTTTTATCTGAAAAGCCTTCTCATTGGCAGGACAATTCCGGTCTGTAGGAAGGTGATCACCCCCCAGTACACGCAAACAATTTTCAACACACATTGCTCCTCCTCGGAATGACAGCCATAACATTTCCGACAACAACCGACCTTTTGCTTACAGTGGGCCGCGTAATGGTTAAAACGAAAGCAACTATAGCATTGGCCAAAGGGAATCACATCACTCACCTTATACGTCACTCTAACTTCGTAAAGTGTCACCGTCGGTGGGTGTTTTGAGCCTTTAAACAAAATTTTTACCCGTTCGGTATCCACACGAACTCCACTTTCTGATCTGGTGAATCTAAAAGCTCTTATAATCTGTTAACTCGACTCTATCAAATCCAATAACTCATCGATCGTATGGTCCAATGGCACAATCCCCACTTGACAACGAAACTCTCGAATATCTTTGGGCAGTAACCCTCCCCCTGCATGCGTGCATCATTCGCTAGTGCATTGGCAGACAAAGCGACGTTGAATACCACCTTGCATCTGCCGCACCCAATCTTAATCACCTCCAAAATATTCTTGATGCCTAATTTCTTCAATGTCTTGCTCAATGAGAGCACGTTGATGGGTCTCCGGTTGCCTGGTTGTGATATGGTGTCGACGTATACGATGAGGGGGCCGTCATGACCGTCATCATAACGAGCGTTGACAAAAACTCTCATCTCGGCGGGGTCACCGCCCGTTGCCATTTTAACACGCGCCCTCTTGTAGGGGTTCAATTCCCTCTCCGCAACGGCTGACGTTTTTCCAACGTCGCCCAAATCGCCAGAATTTCGTCGCGCAGATTTGCCCGACTACTGCTCCTCGAACGCACCGTGTTCACGGGTGCGCTGAAGACCTTCATCTGCCTCCTCCCCCTTTCACCCGGTGGAGGAGGGGGATCCTTGAAGTCCTCCTCCAACATCGTCAAAACTCAAAAACAAAATTCCCAGAAAAAAAACTCCAGAAAAAAGGCAGGGTTCAGAAAGACGCCGCCAAAAAAGCGCAAAAAAACTCTCCGTAAAAGCACAGACGTCCGCACTCGCGGAAGAAAATTTTCGAATGGACCCATTAGTTTATTATTCTTTATTAGGACATTTTATTTCTAATATTTACAAGTAAGTAAAGATTTTTTATTGAGTCTTTTAGATTTTCAATTACAATTGTTTACTTATCGATAACTACAAAGATTTTTCTTAGAACTATGTATATTCGTCTTGTTCTAATACACTGTGATATGCTAAAAACTACTTGCTGATATAAATTGTTATTGTGTTGATATAAATATGATTATTGGAATGAAGGCTTGCTCTCGGCCTTTTCTCTTGCATGCAGAGAATGAATTATGCTATAAAGAGGACTTAAAAATAAAAACAATTAAAAACTAAATAAAAAGAGAACTGTCAAGGCAATAACAGACAGTGTAGTAAAAAACATGTGTGTGAATAAAAACAAAATGAACTTACAAAAGTATGAGTGTATGTCAACAAAGAAAATAAAAGTGTACAGCTACATTGCGAGTAATTGATTACGTGTAAATATCACAGTAAATTTCTCCTTTTGTTCGAATATGAAAAGGGATAAAACAACATTTAAATTAACGATAAGTACATAAGTACTATTGTAGATATCGCAGATTGAGATTGTATGATTTAGTGTCTATCATTTTTATATAAAACAGTGTTTTTTGTTTGTTTTGTTTTAGGTTAGTACTACTACAAATAATTGGTTTACCCCCTATGAGTACCCGGAGATGATTTTAGGTAAAAGGTTGGTGGTGAGTAGATGTCGTGGTCAGAATCGTTTACATTTGGGTTGTCTTCCCAAAGGATGCCGACGGGTGAGAGGTAAGTAGATCTTGACCAGTTTATATTTAATTTAATAGGAGATTTTCATGGTCGGCAAGTTTTTCGGAAAACTTCCTTTGCAACCCCAAGGCGTATCGGCTGGACTTCAGAGCTTTCGTATACATAGTGATTTGAAAATCGTTTGGAACGATTTTCGTAATTCTTGCCGTTGCATTTTCTGAGAATTTTGCGCTCACAGATTTCCAGATCCCTGGCTTCAGAAGGTGACATTGTGGACCATATTGGAAATCCTTAACAGAGAATAAAAGTTTCGGAATATATTACAAATTTCGGGGCTATTTGTTGTAATGGTATTTCCATCTTCTAATTGTTGACAAAAAGGGGATCTTTTATTCCCGACAATTTTATATACTCCCTTGAAAGCTGTTGAACCTGGTTTAATTTTTTGTAGTTTATTGTTGAAGTGAGTATCTTGTTCTTTGTTTACTAGGTCTTTTATAATTATTATTAAGAGTTGTATTTGTTTAGAAAGTAAATTATACTCACTACCGAGCCTATTTCCAGTGCGGTTGAAGATTTTTTTAGTTCTTTCTGACTCCGATAAAGGTGGCTTCTGACCCCTTATCTCGTACTTTTTGGAGTGGACATCATGTACGAATTTGAAGGTAATGTTGAATTTGCTTATGAAGTTATCTATCTCATTATTTAATAGGTTTCTATTTACAGGTGGTAAAATTTGTTGGATTACAGAATCCTTACCTTGCCGGAAGAGTTTCCAATCGGCTGATTTGTAAGAAGTGATGAATTGCGGAATTCTTAGCATTAGATTGGAGGTATCAAAACATAGTTTAAGCATCAGCGGGAAATGATCGCAGAAAGTTGGCAGGCTTGATATGTTATAGTTGGGCGAATGAATATTTAAAAGAGTTGGACTGCCTGCGAAGTGGTCCAAGAAGGATGATACGTTTGGGAACGAGGATGTCGTATCGCAGATCCTTACTGTTTCTGTGGAGTTATCCAGCAATCAGCTAAAAAAAGGTTTCCCATTGCAGTTATCAAAAGAGTCGCCCCAGACGTTCTTTGAGTTAAAGTCTCCTCCATATAGGAAACCGTCGAAGTTTTCGGCCATTTTTAAGCATTTATTCAGACTCTCGTATAACTGCAAAGAAGGAAAATTTCACGGAATGTAGAGTGATCCAAGCGGGTATTTTTTTACATTATTATTAGATGTTGATTCAATTTGAATGAAGATTGCGTTAATATCTGTGTCAATGGGTGAGTAGTCGTAGATGAAATTATAGCTAGAAATGTTTACTTTTTTTATTTCCTTTCAAGGGACTTTCTTGGATAAAATCTGTGTGAGTTGAAAATATTTGAAAAAGATTTGCCGGGAGACACAAACGATGAATTTACAGCTCTCCTGACGTTGTTTCTGGCTGCTTCTTTTGCCTCT
The DNA here is from genome assembly GCA_963930755.1 of Eudasyphora cyanicolor. Lineage (NCBI taxonomy): Eukaryota > Metazoa > Arthropoda > Insecta > Diptera > Muscidae > Eudasyphora > Eudasyphora cyanicolor. The sequence continues at coordinate 104,085,373 of OZ005737.1, forward strand.
AAGGCTATTTTTATACTTGTTCACCACCTCCAGTTAGCTGTGTGACCTGCCTCCTTACAGTTTACACAATAAGGATCTCCTGAGTCATTTTGCTTCCTTTAACATTGTCCCGGTTCGTGGTTTTGGTCACATTTGACACAATTGTATTGTGATTCACAATTTTTTGCTACGTGTCCCACCTTGGGCACCTATGGCATTGGATTTCCTTGTTCTTTTTCTTCGACTTTTCCCATGAAATAATTTGATTTAGCAGTTTATCTACATGCGAAACATCACTAAGTACTTTGCCGGAATTTAAAGTGACTAGCAGTAGCCCTGTGTCAAATTTATTTTAAATAGAAAATGGCGTTTTATATTTTGTCACATTTGACACAACCTCCGGGGCAAGTACGTCCAAAGCATTCTTAACCCTGTCTACTTCAATGCCATTGTACAGACCTGACAAAACGAGTGACAGTTGCTAAATTCTTTCGACGTGAAAGAATAAGCGTGAACAGAATTTTCACGCAAGGTTTGCAGCATAGCTGAGTGAGCAATGGCGTCTTGTCTAAAGTTTACTTTTATTTTTGTTGACTCTTTTTATTTTGAAGCGAACTTTGGGTGTTTTTGCTTCCAGCTGGTCGGCGATGCCTTTTATGTTCACATGAAACAAAAATATTGGTGGAAAGAATGTTTTTTCTCTCCTCGCTTTGGTGCAGTTTCCTTTTCTGGCTGTGGTTTCTTTTTTGGCAGCTGACTGTTTGACGGAATGTTCTATATCTCAAGTTCGGCAAAAATGGTGAATCGATTCTGGTTATTTGTATCATATTTTTTTGCTAACAATAAAATAGCGCTAATAATCGCTCTGAAGTTGGTTGCTTTTTTTTCTAATATTCACAACAGCTGAATTTTTCGCGGACAAAAATAAATATAAACAAATGGTAGTGGCATTCAATTTGTATCGGCGTAAAATTTGTAGCGGCGTAAAATGTAAATTTTTCGCATTGACGGTATCTCTTAAATACCAGTGCAACTCGTTTTCAAATGTATTTAAATGTACTACAGCTACTCCGCAAATACGATTTTCGATTTCAAATGTATTTAAATGTACTACTACTTTAGAGTATCATTAGCCTTGTGGTCTAAGGCGACAGTTGTCAGCAATGACCCATCAAGTTTTTTCACACGCACGCAAGTATTCTCGAAGCTTCCGAGGTTTAGAGTAACCCTCTGGGAGTGAACTTTTTCTTTGACAAGGATCGAAGTGCCGATCCTATTCATAATATAGCCGCGAAAATTTACTCTATTCACCGGATTTAATTTATGTTAAGCGAGCAGAAGAACATCCGGTTTGTGTCGCTACAGACATTGCTGGTTGCCTGAGGGAAAGGGGTTTCCCGCGCGGCAGATTCCTTGGTAGCAGTAACACGTTTAGCGATAAACGCTAACGCTTCGGACAGTTCTTGGAACTGGCCGTATGCCGTTTTACAATTAATGCAATGCACCGTAAATTCGGGGTTTTCAACAACAGCGCCCGTTGTCGGGTTCGTCGAAATTACCCTTTTAGGTGTGAATTGTCCCTTAGAAGGGATTTTGCATTTTGCGGGGCCATGGTCGCCACTGCATTTTACGCACCGGAAAGGCATACCACAATTGGTAGCCACGTGACCGAGGATGGCTTCCAGTTTGTAAAAACCAGTGATGTCTGATTTTCGGAACAAATGGACTAACCATTTGCCCCATCCGAGTTTGGCAATCCTGAGGATTTCCAAAGAAAGTTTCGTACCGGTAAGGTGCGCGCTTAGGTCTGCTTCGTCGTACGGACAGACCTTCAATTACAGCCGCGTACGGCTTTTAGCCCTTCGAAGAGAAGGTGTAGAAATTGCATTTTTTCTCTTGGAGCATACTCCGCAATTTCGAAAAATCGTCGAGTGTGAACACTACGACGTTCGTTACAGTTTGTGACGCAAGTTTGCACATAAAGTTGTGTGCCCGAGGTTTCGCGCGATTTCGGCAGTTAGATTTTTCACATTTTCGTTGTATATATTCAGTATCGGAACTGACTTTCACTTTTCTTAATGATATTATTAGACTTACTCTTAGATGCTGCTCCTAATCTTCGACACCGGCGGTGTTTCGCCGGTCTGCTGCAATTCTGGGGAGCGGCTGTCGTCATCTTCATCGTTTTATTCACCGAGGGATATCTGGTCTTCCTCTATAGAGGATTCCTAGTCGTTTCCTTTGGTCGAGTTTAGGTTTAGGTTTAGGTTAAGGTGGCAGCCGTATTTTTTTACAAGCTCACATAGACCAGTTTAGGTCCCTAGTGTTACCACGGGCTGAAATGCCCCTCATCGAAACCAACCTGTTTGATATATAAATTTATCGATAGTACGAATATCAGTACTGGAAAGATCTGTTAGGCTGCCTAAAAAGGCCGACCCCAGTATATCCAGTCGTCGTTTACTCAAAGCGGGACAGTCGCAAAGCAAGTGCTCAATGCTCTCCACTTCTTCCTCATCTCCACAGCTTCGGCAGAAGTCATTGGAGTCAATACCCAATCTTTTGGCGTGTTCGCCGATCAAGCAGTGTCCCGTCAGAACCTGTACTAACGTAGACAATCGTTTCCTCTCTAGTGCGAGGAGATATTTTGACCTTCTCAGGTCATACCTTGGCCAGATTTGTCTAGCTACCCTGCAGGTGCCGATTTCTGTCCATCTATCGTTGGACTGCCTGATTGCCTCTTGCCTAAGCCAAAGCTTGCACGTGGATAGTGGCGCACCAATATATGCAAATTCTTCGAGAATTTGTAATGTCGTCCCTTTCCTAGCAAGTTCATCGGCTTTGCAGTTCCCCGGGATATCCCTATGCCCAGGCACCCATATGAGGTAAATATTAAACTGCTCAGCCATCTCGTTAAGAGATCTGCGGCAGTCGAGGGCTGTTTGTGAATTTAGGGATGTTGCCTCCAGAGAATTGATGGCAGCCTGGCTGTCCGAGTAAATGACAACGCCATTGTTGGTTACTATGTTGCGACTCAGCCACTTGGCGACTTCCCATATTGCCATTATTTCGGCTTGATAGACACTGCAGGTATCTGGTAGTCTGTGAGCTATATCCAGACTAAGTTCTTCACAGTGTACTCCGAAGCCAACCTTTTCATCAAGCTTCGAACCATCCGTGTAAAAGTGGAGATGGTTTATATTACCTGGTATTCTGCCGACCCCATCTCTGGCGGGAATCATAGTGTTGTAATTTCTCTCGAAGGTGTACACTGTTGGTATATAGTCCACTCGGTCGGTTACCATAGCACTACACTTTGATATCCTCATGTGACCATAGTTCTTGTACCTCCACATTGATAGGCAGTTTAATCTTATTGCCGCTTTGGTTGCAACTTCTCTCGCCACAATATTAATCGGCAGTATATGGAGTAGGGCTTGTAGAGACTCGGTCGCTGTAGTCCTTAAGGCTCCGCTTATGCTCAGGCAGGCAGTCCTCTGAACCTTTGTTAGTAGTTTGGTAATGGTTAGTTTGTCAGTTGCCGTCCACCATACCACAATACCGTATAACAGTATTGGACGAACTACTGCTATATATATCCAGTGGACGATTTTAGGAGAGAGTCCCCACCGCGACCCTACAGCCTTTTTGCAGGAATATAAGGCGACGTTGGCCTTCCTTACACGTTCCAATACGTTAAGTCTAAATAACATTTTCCTATCTAGAATTATTCCTAAAAATTTTGCACTTTCAGAAAAGACTAGATCTGTTCCATTTATCCGAGGTGGAGGGTCCACATGTGGGACATTATTCATCCTAGTAAAGAGAACCAATTCTGTCTTGTTGGGGTTAACGCCCAAACCGCTGCTTCTGGCCCATCTAGGCAACTTGTTCAGAGCCACCTGTAGGATGTCTCTGAGGACGTTTACGAATTTGCCACTCACTGCGATTGCCACGTCGTCCGCATATGCCACGACCTTGCAGCCACAACGTTCTAGATCTAGCAGGATTTCATTCACCGCTAGGTTCCAAATTAGTGGAGACAATACTCCTCCTTGCGGGGTCCCTCTGTTTACATACCTTGTTAGAGTTGTGGACCCTAGACATGCTGTTATGCGTCTTCTGGTGAGCAGACTTTGAATTAGTCTAATCAAACTAGTGTTAACTTTTAGATGTGAGAGTGCCGCAATTACCGCATCGGAATGAATGTTGTTAAAAGCCCCTTCTATGTCAAGAAATGCCACCATGGTGAATTCCTTGAAATGCAGGGACGATTCGATAGTGCTCACAAGTTCGTGCAGGGCTGATTCAGTAGACTTGCCCTTGTTGTAAGCATGTTGGTTCCCCGACAGGAGTTTTGTATCCAGGTTTTCCCTAATGAAATGATCTAAAAGTCTTTCCAGACCTTTCAATAAGAACGAGGATAGGCTAATTGGTCTGAAGTCTTTTGGCCTAGTGTGTGATATCTTTCCCGCTTTAGGTATGAATACCACTTTGGTATCCCTCCATCGATTCGGGACGTATGAAAGCCTGATACAGCCTACATAAATTTTCTCCAGCCAGGGGATAATGTACTTTAACATTTTCTGCATTTCTGCTGGAGTGATGCCATCTGGTCCAGGTGACTTGAAGGGCTCAAAGCTGTTAATAGCCCAGCTTATTCTGGATCTCTCAGTCAAGAAGCTAGCGACGCTCGCAGTCCACTCGCACTCTTGTTGGTCCTGCTGATCCTCGGGTTCTGTTATAGAGTTCCCCGGGAAATGTGTGTCGAGCAGTACATTGAGCGACTGCTCGCTGTTTTTGGTCCAGTTATTTGCCTCATCCTGTAAATATCCCACTGTACAGGGTGAAGCAGATAATATCTTCCTCAGCCTAGCGGCGTCGGAGACCTTTTCCACTTCACCACAGAAGGTATACCAAGAGCGCCTTTGCGCCTTTCTAAGCTCCTTCTTATAGATCTTGAGTTGCTCTTTATAGGCATCCCAATCATTAGCGACCCCAGTAGATTTAGCCTTATTGAATAGCTTGTTGCAGGTCTTTTTCATAGCCGTTAGCTCAGAAGTCCACCATTGGGGTTTAGTTTTACCCTTGTACCTTGTTTTTGGACAGGCGAGTTTGAACTCAATATAATGAGTTTGAACTCAATATAATGATGATCTGAGAATGAGTGGTCGTCCAGTACATTCCACCCAATAATTTTGTCTGACAGCCGGTCAGTAGCAAACGTTACGTCGAGTACCTCTTGTCTGTCTTTAATTGTGAAGGTCGGTTTATTACCTATGTTACAAATACTAAGATTGGTAGTTAGAATAAAGTCAAGAAGCGAATCACCCCTATTGTTTATATCCGTACTACCCCAGATAGTATGATGAGCGTTCGTGTCTGCGCCAATAATCAGCTCGAGCTCGTCAGACGTTGCTTCTTCTACTACTTCCCTGAATAGAGCAGTCGGTACTACAGATTCATAAGGCAAGTAGCTGGAGACCACCCAATATATGCGATTACCGATCTCCAGGCTAGCAGCTGTTTGGTCTTTACCACTTAAATTAGTCAGGAGAAAGATACTTAGATCTTTCCTGGCCAAAATGCAGGTTCTTGGAGTGCCTTCACAGTTGGCCACAAGCAGTTTAAAGTTGGGTGTCCTAATACCGCACACCCTTCCTCCCACTACGTAGGGCTCCTGTATCAGGACGATGTCTACTGCGCCTGTGGACAGGCGCAGCAATAGAGCCGCTGAGGCTGCTTTAGCGTGATGGAGGTTAATCTGTAGAATTCTTACCATCATTGGTAATTGACAGATTAACATCCACCCCAACAAGGGTGTTATCGAACTCTTCGTCCGTATCGTCGAGAAGCATGTCCCCGCCAGATGCGTCAAAGAGTCCGGAGACTCCCCTCAGCCCCTCTGTGTCAGAAGTAGAGCTTTCGTCCTCAGAGTAGGACGTTACAGATCTTCTGTTAGAGTTGGAGTCACCAGAAATAATAGGCGTGGCTACCTCCGCACTTACAGAAAGTGCCACGGTGGACGACTCACCTTCTGCAGTGGGAGCTATATCCTGCTTGTATATCTTCAAGATTATAGTCTCGAAGCCATATTGTAGGGTTGCACTCGCACTTTGTATATGGGAGGTGGATTCAGCGTTTAGGATAAGATTGACCTGCCGCTTTTTACCATCCGCCTCACCCACCTTGCTGATTCTCCAATTATGGGCCGGCAGACCAGGATTGGAATCTTTTATTATTTCTAAGATGTCAGCCGGGTTGGAGGGCTCTTCTGTAACCCAGGTGATGGCTCTAGGGTGACTAGGGATGTTGTTTTTTTTCGACAACATCCAACTGGGCACCCGGCCACACCTCACCCGCTCGACTCAGAGCAGCCTTATAAAGGTCTACTGATCTGGCATCACCGAAATATAAGAGCTTTACTCTCCCCTGATGCCATCCTGCATCGTTGCAGATTGGTGGTTTGCCCGGCATTTCTCTACGGACATCGAGGTAATGAGCCATAATGGCTGATTGTACATGACTCCATTTGTCCTTGAGGATGGATCCATCCTCACTACTTCTGTCTATAACAGCCATCACTAGACTCTCCTTCGCCACTTCATTGAAGGGCTTGGTGAGTGTCCTGTTGATGGTGACATTAGGGCCTCTTGCCTTTTTCGAAGGCAGGGGTTCATCAGGTGATCTGATTCGTTTTACTTTATTAGCCGTTAACACAGCTGAATTTGTGGCTCTTTCAGCCGACTCATTGGCCTTAGAAGCATCTATGACGCCTTTAGCCCAGGTAAGTGACTCTTTTTGTTTTTCGGTAAGAGCCGAAACCTCAACAGCCTCCAACTTCGTCAAAACTCTGAGCGCTACACGATGCTCATTGTGCTTCCGTTTTGACGGTCGGACATGACGTTTTCCCCTCACCGCACCACCTGTTGTGAGTACTTGGGGGAGATTTTCACCATTTTTGGTGTGGTCGGCTTTGGCCAAGACCAACGGACGGACAGTCGGACGATTGGGGAACCGCGCTCCATCGGAACACGAAGGCATCCCCGTCAAGAGAATTTATTTTAATTTTGTCTGTATTAGACCGTAATAGGTACTACGATATAGGCCTTACAGACTTTGTACAGATTTTTGCTATTGCGTAATAGGTACTGGTAACTATCCGCTATGTGATAAACACGTCCGTTCACTGCGAATGATCAGCAACGAATCTTTGGTCGAGTTAGTTCACGCTCTTGCAGTCTTTTGGTTAAGGACTCGACAAGAGCGTTGAAATACTCGTTTTGCTTGTATAGAGCAGCAAGGTCGGCCTTTGAGATGCAGGTCAAATCCTCGTTGTGTGGGTGCTTCCTGCTTTTGGTGGGTAAGCCTGCCATTTCAGGTAGCAGTTGGTTTTTCAAAAAATTTTGTCACTTTTTTATTTGTTCATTTCACTAGGTATGTACACACTCACTGTTAACAATTGACTGTTCTGTTGCTCGTTCTGTTATCAAAGTTTGTTGGAGAGAGAGGCAGAAACTTTGACACTTGCTTGGAAAAAATTGCCGAGTGTGAATCGGAACTTGGCATCGGACTGTTAAACCAAAGATATGAATACTAAGATTACTATAATACTAATAATACTAAAATTTTTGGCCAACAAGGATTTAATACATACCAAAATACACTACCAAATTGGCGTGCACCACTCCACTCGGAGACCCAAAGGTCCATTGCGTTAGTCCTGTAAAGAATTGAAGACCTAGCTATTTTACAGTCGGGTCTGGCTAACGAATTCTGGTTAACTTGATCCCTGTAGAAGCGCTCTATCATGCCGAAGAACTCACACATTGGTGGATACAGTGATGACACCGAACTAGTTGTTGTTGTTGTTGTTGTAGCCACTGTTGCTCCTGCAAGCATAGAATTTAGTTAGTTAGTGGTTTAATCTTCTTCAGCTGACTCATCAACATCCAGTTCCAGGAAACGGGCCGCAGCCAAGGGCTCGGACCAAAGTGAAACAGGAGTTAGGTGAGTGGGTTTAGCTGGACAGTTAAACAAGTGTTGTGTGTCATGCGGCCCAGTATTGCATGCTGGGCAAAGATCAGTGATGGTTTCGTCCAGTCTCGATAGGTACGAGTTGAGTCTACTGCACCATCCTGATCTCAGCTGTGCCAGGGTGACTCTGGTTTTCCTTGGCAAGCTGCGTTCATTGTCTGCAATGGGTGGGGGACGTCCTCCAAGGACGATGTTACATCTATAGTTGTGCGTCACATTTTCAACTGTATCGATGTGAATTTGTTCCAGTCCTGCCTCGTATGAAGACTCTGTGATTACGTCCGGGAGATATTGACGGACTTCGTCTTCATAGTCCCATATAGTTCTCCTGACATGCCTCGGGGGGGGTTCCAGATCAACTAAGCGTTGATTTGGGTGACCCCTCCGATGGCATCCCAGGAGGAACTGTTTGGTAAGGAGCTCACAGTGATCTTTGACTGGGAGCATCCTTGTCTCCTCGTGAAGGTGGTGTATCGAGGACATTTGAAGGCAGCCTGTGATTGTCCTAAGGGCTGCATTCTGGCAGGTTTGGAGACTTTCCCATTGTGTCTTGCTGACGCTGGCTGTCCACACAGGCGCTGCATAATTTGCCACTGGGCGGCCAATCGCTTTGTACGTTGTTGTCAGTGTCTCTTTGTCCATTCCCCAAGTGCTGCCGGCTAGCGACTTGAGGACTTTGTTCCGAGAACGTACTTTGTTGCAGATTGCAGTGGTATGCGCCGAGGACGAGAACAAGCTATCCAGGGTTACACCCAGGATTTTTGGGTGACTGACTGTCGGAATTTGAACGTCATCGACTTTTATGGGTAGCTCAAGGGAGACTTCTTTGGTCCATGTGGTGAAGAGCGTTGCTGAAGATTTTGTTGGGGAAAGTTTTAAATTCCTCGAGCTGAAGAATGTCACGAGATCAGCAATATAAGCGTTTAACTTCTCGCAGAGGCTATCAATTCCGTGGCCCCTGGCCAGTAACGAGCAATCATCTGCATATGAAATTACCTCAACTCCTTGGGGGGAGGAGGGAGTTTGGACAGGTAGGAGTTAAACAAGAGCGGGGACAGAACTCCACCCTGTGGTACACCTTGTTTAATCCTACGAGGCTTGGATCGCTTATTCCTAAACTCTACAAATGATTTCCTACCGCACATGTAATTTATCACCCATCTCTTTTCCCTGTTGGGGAGGGAGGACTGTAGTATGTCCTCAAAGAGAATGGTGTGGTCGACCGTGTCAAAAGCTTTGGACAGGTCGAGAGCCACGAGAACTGTGCGTTCGCAGGGTCTTTTCCCATTAAGACCGTGGCTTATGTGGGTGGTTACGGCTGTAAGTGCTGTGGTGGTGCTGTGCATCTTACGGAATCCGTGTTGATGTTCTGCTGCGTGGAGGTGACTGCTCAAGCTAGGCAGGAGGAGTGCCTCAATTGTCTTTGCAACCGGGGATAAGAGGGATATAGGTCGGTATGACTCTCCCTGGTCCGCCGATTTCCCAGGCTTGAGAACTGGGACCACTCTGCCAAGTTTCCAGGCATCCGGTATGGTTAGAGTAGCGATGGACAGATTGAGGGTTTTTGTTAGGTACTCAACTCCTGCTTCACCTAGGTGTTTCAGCATCATCATCGAAATTCCATCTGGGCCGATAGCCTTGGATGGCTTTGCCTTAGTTATTGCAGCTAAGACATCATCTGCTCTGAATATGGCATCTACTTCATGGGCTCGTAGCTTCCTTGCCTTCCTTAGGATGCTCCTTTTCGCCTTAGATCTCTCGGGGTGCTCTATAAACTGCCGGCCGAAATGGCTCGCACACCTCTTGGGGTCCGATATGACATATTGTCCGAAGGATATCGCAACCCCGTCTTCTCTCCTATTGGGGTTCGAGAGAGCTTTGACAGTAGTCCATAATTTGTTCACTCCAGAGCTTAGATTACATTCATCCAGGTGTTCCAGCCATTTGTTTCGCTTGGATTCGTTTGCTGATCTCCTTGTTCAGTTGTCTGATCCTGGGATCGCTTGGCCAGACGAATCTCGTCACGCTCATCTGCTAGTCCTGCTGCTTCAGCCGGGAAGTTTGGTCTTATCACTGGTATTCGACCGGCTGGGATGAAGCGAGCAGCTGCTGCTGTGACAATTTTGCGAAACACCTTCTCTGCGTCGTGGGGATTAGAAGGCGTTGGCTGGAATCGGAATTTGCGGTCAGTAAACTCTCTGAATTGCACCCAGTCCGCTTTCTTCTGATTGACGTAGGTGCGGCGCTCAGAAAGTAAGAAATCGCTTGGTCGACTAAGAGTTATGACGATGGGAAGGTGATCTGATGCCAGGGAGACGACTGCACGCCAAGCAGTGCAGTTTATCAGACCAGCACTGACAATTGTTAGGTCTGGCGAGCTGGCACAGTTTCCCATGATTCTTGTGGGGGCATCTTCATTTATGGTACAAAACGTTGAGCTGTCGATCTGTTCCGCCAGGTCTGAGCCTCTGTGATCATTGCCGAGACTCGAGTGCCAGAGTTCATGGTGCGCATTAAAGTCGCCCATGATCACCCGATTGTCACCTACGAGCAGGGCTCTAATATCAGGGTGATAACCAGGTGGGCAAACTGACACTGGTGGAATGTAAACGTTTAACAGGTCCATGTAAACATCTCCAGATCTAACAGAGATGCCTTGGGTCTCCAAAAAGACATCTTGTAAACTCGGATCTGGGTTGGATTCCCTGTATTGTACCGATTGATGGATAATGAAGGCTATGCCCCCACCGTTACTCCTTTCGCGGTCTTTCCTCAGGATGTTGTACCCATTACAACATTGAAGCCTGGAGTTCTTGTTTAACTTCGTTTCCTGAACCGCTGCGACCATAATGTTATTTCTGCTCATGAAAGCAGTGATTTCGCTGATCTTGCCTTGGAGGCCGTTGCAGTTGAACTGCAGTAAGCTGATGTTTTCGGGTAAAGGTACGTTCATTTGCGGGGTGAGTTTTTGTGGACTCGAAAGCTGCTGGTGTTGTTGTTGCTGCTGATGTGGCTGTTGCTGTTGTTGTTGCTGCCGTTGTTGCAAATGAGTTTGTTGCCGTTGGTTGGGGGGAGGAGGAGATGGCGTAAGATACTCCGACGAGGACGATGTTGATCCGGGTGTGTTGATAACAGCACAGCACGGGGCAACATAGCTCGTACTCCACTCCCTGCGGCTATTCAGGCCTGAGCAATTATCTTTCTTTCGAAGATGGCACCATCTGTTACAGCGGGTGCATCTAGCCGAGGCAGAGCGGATAACGCCCTGACACACAGAGCAATGGTTCTGGTGCCGAGTCGGCTGTTGCGGTATGGGTTGCTGGGGATGGTGATTGGCATCAGCAGGGCTGGCTTGCCGCTGCTGATGTGGCATCTGTTGTTGTTGTTGCCGGTTTCGAAGGAAGTATCGGGGGGACGGAGCAGGTGATGTCGAGGATGTTGATGACGTCGATGAGGAAATGTTTGCTGGTGCCGGTAGACAGCAGCTCGCAATAAACCTATTGTTCCAGTCCCTACCCTTACTCAAGCCTGAGCAATTGTTCTCTTTCCGCATGTGGCACCATCTATGACATCCGTTACACAGGACAGAAGACGCATAACAGCATGTCTAGGGTCCACAACTCTAACAAGGTATGTAAACAGAGGGACCCCGCAAGGAGGAGTACTGTCTCCACTAATTTGGAACCTAGCGGTGAATGAAATCCTGCTAGATCTAGAACGTTGTGGCTGCAAGGTCGTGGCATATGCGGACGATGTGGCAATCGCAGTGAGTGGCAAATTCGTAAACGTCCTCAGAGACATCCTACAGGTGGCTCTGAACAAGTTGGCTAGATGGGCCAGAAGCAGCGGTTTGGGCGTTAACCCCAACAAGACAGAATTGGTTCTCTTTACTAGGATGAATAATGTCCCACATGTGGACCCTCCACCTCGGATAAATGGAACAGATCTAGTCTTTTCTGAAAGTGCAAAATTTTTAGGAATAATTCTAGATAGGAAAATGTTATTTAGACTTAACGTATTGGAACGTGTAAGGAAGGCCAACGTCGCCTTATATTCCTGCAAAAAGGCTGTAGGGTCGCGGTGGGGACTCTCTCCTAAAATCGTCCACTGGATATATATAGCAGTAGTTCGTCCAATACTGTTATACGGTATTGTGGTATGGTGGACGGCAACTGACAAACTAACCATTACCAACCTACTAACAAAGGTTCAGAGAACTGCCTGCCTGAGCATAAGCGGAGCCTTAAGGACTACAGCGACCGAGTCTCTACAAGCCCTACTCCATATACTGCCGATTAATATTGTGGCGAGAGAAGTTGCAACCAAAGCGGCAATAAGATTAAACTGCCTATCAATGTGGAGGTACAAGAACTATGGTCACATGAGGATATCAAAGTGTAGTGCTATGGTAACCGACCGAGTGGACTATATACCAACAGTGTACACCTTCGAGAGAAATTACATCACTATGATTCCCGCCAGAGATGAATGGGTCGGCAGAATACCAGGTAATATAAACCATCTCCACTTTTACACGGATGGTTCGAAGCTTGATGAAAAGGTTGGCTTCGGAGTACACTGTGAAGAACTTAGTCTGGATATAGCTCACAGACTACCAGATACCTGCAGTGTCTATCAAGCCGAAATAATGGCAATATGGGAAGTCGCCAAGTGGCTGAGTCGCAACATAGTAACCAACAATGGCGTTGTCATTTACTCGGACAGCCAGGCTGCCATCAATTCTCTGGAGGCAACATCCCTAAATTCACAAACAGCCCTCGACTGCCGCAGATCTCTTAACGAGATGGCTGAGCAGTTTAATATACACCTCATATGGGTGCCTGGGCATAGGGATATCCCGGGGAACTGCAAAGCCGATGAACTTGCTAGGAAAGGGACGACATTACAAATTCTCGAAGAATTTGCATATATTGGTGCGCAACTATCCACGTGCAAGCTTTGGCTTAGGCAAGAGGCAATCAGGCAGTCCAACGATAGATGGACAGAAATCGGCACCTGCAGGGTAGCTAGACAAATCTGGCCAAGGTATGACCTGAGAAGGTCAAAATATCTCCTCGCACTAGAGAGGAAACGATTGTCTACGTTAGTACAGGTTCTGACGGGACACTGCTTGATCGGCGAACACGCCAAAAGATTGGGTATTGAGTTCAATGACTTCTGCCGAAGCTGTGGAGATGAGGAAGAAGTGGAGAGCATTGAGCACTTGCTTTGCGACTGTCCCGCTTTGAGTAAACGACGACTGGATATACTGGGGTCGGCCTTTTTAGGCAGCCTAACAGATCTTTCCAGTACTGATATTCGTACTATCGATAAATTTATATATCAAACAGGTTGGTTTCGATGAGGGGCATTTCAGCCTGTGGTAACACTAGGGACCTAAACTGGTCTATGTGAGCTTGTAAAAAAATACGGCTGCCACCCTAACCTAAACCTACACAGGACAGAAGCTGAGCGGATAATTCCACTACAGACTGAGCAGATGTTATTGCTCACCTGTTGACTGGATGATTGGTGTTGTTGTAGGTGGTGCTGTGTCAGCATCAATGGTCGTAGTTGATGCTGCGGACGGGGATGACTAGTCCGTCGCGGTCTTACCGAGGGAGGGGGAGTTCTTGACGCCATTGATGAAATATTAGCGCAGCATGCGCCAACATATTCATCATCCCAATCCTTGGTACTTCGGAGAGCAGAACAGTTTTCTTTTACCCTAAAGTGAACCCATCCATTGCAGATGGTGCATCTGACCGATGTTGAACGGATTGCACCATTGCAAACTGAGCATGACCATGATCCGGGGTTTTGTTCGATGCCGGCTCGGACCAGGAATATACGGAGCAGGTTAGCCGGTATATGCTGCTCCGTAACTAAAAAAAAGCATACTTGCCTTTGCTTGTGGAGGTGGCAGTCCTTGGCCGGGTGATGATGATATTCCGGGTCGTTCCGGTTCGGAGAACCGACTGCTCTGAGAACGGACACCGCACTAGTGGTTTCCATCGCTGACCCATTCCGTGCGAGCTCACCAGCCTTCTCGTTTCCAGTGATGTCCTGGGACCCAGCAGAGCTTGACGTGAACTGTTAATTTTTGCATTTCTAATATGCAATCATTTGCTAACTTGGATTTAATGACGTTGGAGTTCAGTGCCTTCAGAGCAGCTTGACTATCAACATAGATAGTTATGTTTTCACCCTGCCTGGAAAAGCCCTCGTTGATTAAACGCAAGGTAACCAGGATGGCAAAAAACCTCCGCCTGAAAGACACTGCAGGCGCCTGGCAATTTGAAAGATCTGCTAATGCTAAGAGATTCACTAAAGACGCCAGCCTCCGTTCCCACATCCATCTGTGTAAATTGCGTGACCACGAAAGAGGAGATCACCATCGAGCCAATCTGATCTAGAAGAGGTCGCCATGTCCAACCTTGTGGAGAAATTCAGAACAGGTGGCAAATAATCAGTTTTTTTACTCTTTCTTTGGTGTTGCTTTTCCAGTTTAATTTCTGGTCAAGTATGACGCCCAGGTACTTAATCTCTGGGGACAGTTTCACATCCACCCTGTCGAGAATGGGTTTATGGAAATCTTCTAGCTTATTTTTCTTAGTGAATAGGACTCTGTCTTAGTTGGATTAATTCCTAGCCCGTTCACCGTTGCCCATCTAGACAGCTTCCTAAGCGCACTTTGAATAAGATCAGTAATGGTCGAGAGGAATTTTCCTCCAACCATGATAACCACATCGTCGGCATATGCGACAACTTCTACTGTCTTTCTCGAATGATTTGAGTATCCCGTTTATGACTAGAAGCCACAGGAGATGAGATAGGACCCCTCCCTGTGGTGAACCTCTAGTCACTGACTTCCTAATGGAACCATCTGCTAGAGTTGAGTTGATGTTCCTGCCGTTCAGCATTGTGTCAATCCAGTCAACCAGCAGAGGGGATGTGCTCACATTCAACAAAGATTCGTATATGGATTCCAAATTCACATTGTTAAAAGCGCCTTCAATATCTACGAAGGCTGCCAAAGTAAAATCGTTTTTTCCAGATTATTTTCAATGTAGCCAACCACGTCATGAAGACCACTATTAACTGATCGGCCTTTGATGTAGGCATGTTGACAGTCACTGATTTATGACTGTTGTAAACTACCCCTAATATAGGTGTCAATAAGTCTTTCCAACGTTTTTAAAATAAACGATGAGAGTAATTGGTCTATAGTCCTTGGGCGTGGAGTGGCTGGGTTTTCCCGCTTTGGGAATGAAAACCACCTTGACCTCACGCCATTTTGAGGGTATATAATTTCTAAGCAGGCATTGCCTAAAAATCAGCGACAGCATATCAATTGCTATTTGCCCTGCATTCTGTAGCATTGCTGGTGATATGCCATCTGGTCCGGCAGACTTAAAGGGTTCGAAGGAGTCAATAGCCCACATAATTTTCTTGCCGGTTACTAAGTAATTTACCACAGTGGACGCGCTTTCATCACAATATGGTGCACTTGATCTAGTACTGAAATCGGGAAATTCCTCCTGGACTACGTTCGAACACCCGGGAAAGTGTGTCGTCGCTAAAAGGTCCAGAGTTTCTGAGCTGGACTCAGTCCAAGTCCCATCTTTCTTCTTAATGCTACCCAGCGCCTTTGGATCTTTTGATAGCAATCGTCGGCATCTGGAGGACTCGTTCACGCCTTCTATACTTTCACAGAAGTTGATCCAAGAGAGTCGCTTAGCCTTTTTTACCTCATTCTTGTACTGTTTGGAAGATTCCTTATAGCAATCCCAATCTGCACTCAATTTGATTTTGTTGGTTTTATTGTACAGTCTCCTTGCATTCTGCCTCAAACTACGAAGGTCTTTGGTCCATCATGAAGGTTGAGACCTCTTACCCGGGTACGTAAGGGGACATGATTTCTCAAAGTTAACTGCCAAGGCTGCAGTAAAATCATCAACTGCTGCTTCCAGCTCGGTATTGTCAGTGAAGTTATGCTTCAACGACAGTAGCTGTCTGTCAATAAGTTCATTATACTGAGCCCAGTTAGTCTTCCTTGGGTTTCTGAAGAGGGGTTCATTGAAAGTTACATATTCAGGGTAAAAAGAATGTACCTGTGGTCCGAGAACTAATTCTCCTTGGACACTCTCTATCATGAAAGAACATCATCATCAAGATTAATCAAGGTTATCTCTATTACCTAAGATCTATTTTTGACCTGAAAAGTGGGATCACTACCAACGTTACAAATCTTTAGACCAGAATTTAAAATAAAATCATAAAGTGACTCACCCATAGACAGTGGTGGGCGTTGGCGTGGCATCCCAAAACCAGCCTTGTTAAGCGTCTATTGTCGTGCACCAGCTTGCCCACTAACTCGTTTGGCGGGTTTATTTCCTCATATGGTAAATAAACTGATGCGAGTAGTAACGGTTTGTTGTTTTTCGTCACTAACCTCATAGTTGTCTGATCACCATTGCTGTCATGTAGAAGGATTAGGTTTAAATTTTTTTCTACCTACAATACAAGTCCCCACCTTATCTGTAGTGGTAGGTGAGTACGTGATCAAATTTACATTGCTCAGTCCAGTTACCTTATTCTTAACGATATAGGGTTCCTGGATTAGAGCGATGTCAACTGAAGAGTTATAGAGGGCAATTAGAAGTTCGTTCTAGGTTGCTATACATAGAATGATGCAGATTAACCTGCACTACTCTTAGCTTACTCGTACTAGTTTCCTTTTGAGGTTTGCATGCGGAAATGGCAGATACCAAATCCCCATCTTACCTTACCCCCTCTTTCTCTTAAGTACTCTTCTGATTTTTGTCAATAACAAGTTCCAGTTTCAGTGGATCAGTCTGATTTAATTCAGTTGGGATCCAAGCTGTCGCTGTCGTTCGAAGAGGTAAAGCAGTAGGAGGCAGAACTTTGATTTGTGCGCCAGGCAAGGGGGCTTCCACATTATCTGCGGCCCATTCAAGAAAGAGCAAGGACTCACTGTTGGCACATTTGATAAGTTTAATACCGTCTTTCCATTGCGCTCCATCGAAGATTACATCGCTACTGCTCCACCTATCTGAAAGTGTTAGTTTGAGCAACTTCGGTACTAGTAGCTTCCAATTGGAAGGGCTGATCCTCCCGTCGGGGTCGGCCATGTCTACTACCGCCACCTGCTGGTCTACGGTTTTCTGGGAAGGGATATCTGGTTTCCTAACTTGAGGTCTTGAATAGGGTTTAACCACCTTCCTTGCTGGTCCAGACACAGAAGGTTCTTTACCACCAGAAGGTATTACGCTCTGTTGGATTTGATGGATGATAGACTTTCCTGCTTCGTTTTCGGAGGTCACATGCTGACGCTTCTTCGCAGCCGGCTGCGACACCCCGTTCGACCTCATCCGTTTCACAGTATTCTGTAAAGCAGAAGATCGTATTGAGGCCGCAGCTTGCCGCGAGGTTGAGGGACCTTCGAAAAGAGGCAGAAATTTACTGCCAGTATCTTGTTTGTTAGTATGAGAAGAACTACATCACTATGATACCAGCCAGGGATGAATGGGATGGCAGAATACCCGGAAATAGAAACTATCCCCACTTCTATACGGATGGTTCGAAGCTTGATGAAAAGGTTGGCTTCGGAGTACACTGTGAAGAACTTAATTTGGATATAGCTCACAGACTACCAGATATCTGCAATGTCTATCAAGCCGAAATAATGGCAATATGGGAAGTCGCCAAGTGGCTGAGTCGGAACATAGTAACCAACACTGGCGTTGTCATTTACTCGGGCAGCCAGGCTGCCATCAATTTCTGGAGGCCACATCCCTAAATTCACAAATAGCCCTCGACTGCCGCAGATCTCTTAACGAGATGGCTGAGCAGTTTAATATACACCTCATATGAGTGCCTGGGCATATTAACTTGCTAGGAAAGAGACGACTTTACAAATTCTCGAAGAATTCGCATATATTGGTGCGCCACTATCCACGTGCAAGCTTTGGCTAAGGCAAGAGGCAATCAGGCAGTCCAACGACAGATGGACACAAATCGGCACCTGTAGGGTAGCTAGACAAATCTGGCCAAGGTATGACCTGAGAAGGTCAAAATATCTCCTCGCACTGGAAAGGAAAAGATTATCTACGTTAGTATCAGTTCTGACGGGACACTGCCTGATCGGCGAACACGCCAGAAGATTGGGTATTAACTCCAATGACTTCTGCTGAAGCTGTGGAGATGAGGAAGAAGTGGAGAGCATTGACTGTCCCGCTTTGAGTAAACGACGACTGGACCTACTGGGGTCGGCCTTTCTAGGCAGCATAACAGATCTTTCCAGTACCAATATTCGTGCTATCGATACATTTGTATATCAAACAGATTGGTTTCGATGAAGGGCATTTTAGCCCGTGGTACCACTAGGGACCTAAACTGGTCCATGTGAGCTGAAGAAATAAAAAAGAAAACGGCTGCCACCCTAACCTAAACCTAGTATGTGTGGTCTTTTGTGAGCCAACACTGATCTGTACCGTTGGAGGTACATCGGTGGGAGCTGCTGTCACCGCTACCACAGAGGGCGTAGGTGTTGCAGTCTCAACCAGAGAGATGAGAGAAGAAGGCTTCAGCGGGGATTTCAGGGGGAACCGATCTCTTCACAATGGCGGGATGACGTCGCTCATGTCGAAGAATCGTGTTCCAGTTTGTTCTGATGAAACCTTTATCTCTCGTCGTTAAATCGGTCTCGCTCTTTCTTTCAAACTTGCGAAGATAAGAACAAGCGAGCCTTTTTGCAGATGACTTTTAGGGAGTTTACTCACTGGATATCCTGAGTCTAAAGCTCCTTGTCGCGTCAGACACAAGCCACCGACACTTGAAGGCTCGGTAACCACGGTAGGTGGATTCGGTGAGATAGCAATGGCATTGATCGCGACTACAACCTTGTCTTGCCTAATACTATCAAATTTCGGGCAGAGATAACCGTAGTTTCTAAATCCTCGTCCGATAGGGTAAGGTCATCCATTAATCCCGCAGGCACGCTTTCCTGACTGAGTCCGATGAGAGATCCATCACTCCCTAATCCTGACAGAGCTCACCATATTGGGCGAAGATTTCTCTGTTCAGCGAATCGATGTCCCTGAGCACGGATTGTTCACCTTGCATGATCTCATCCATTACGAGATTCAGAGGTGACGGACTTGTAACTTTATGACGGACTATATTCGGACGGGCAATATAACTGCTAGGTAGAGGACTGGAGCAGATAGTGATGGAGATCGGACTAACAGAATGACAGTCAGTAGGCATTGTTTGGGATGAAACCCCAATGCTACTGGTAATCGGTGTAGTTGTAATGGTTGTGTTTGTTTTTATTGATTTACTTGAAATCATAGTTTGGTCCCACGGGTGTAGGAGAAGAGAGAGCATAGCCCCCATTACTATGGTAAGGACTTGGTGAAGAAGCCTTGTACTCGATGAGGCGCCCAGGTATCATCGAGGCTCCGTTCAAACATAGTCATTTACCCCCGACTACGAAATGTTAATAAACATCGACAGGCACAGGATCGCATAATACCTCGACATTGGGGGGATACTTTTATAGTAGAGCATCACTACTAAATCTAGCAAATGGAGCTATAGCGGAGGCCCATGGTGAGAAGGAATTACCTCGTATAAACCTTTTGCCTGATGTCGATTAAGCATAGAAGGTGCTATCGACCGCTAATTGTCTGGGACTGCTTATTTGAGCTACAGCACTTATTCGCAGCTAACCTTTATATCTAGAGGCCATTCACTATCCGCAACCTATCACCCGTCCGGTGGCCTTCAGCTCGGCCCTCGCGAATACAAATCTACGATAAATCCGCGACCCGGACAATTTGATGATTATGTGAAATGAAAAGATTGGTGATTATGTGAATTGAAAAGATTTGAAAAAGATTTGACGGCATTATTTATGCATTTTTATTAAAAAAGAAAAAAAAAAGAAAACAACCGGTTCCCAGTTTTTTTATTTTCGGTTAAACCGAAATCCCGGTTTTAGAATTAAATTAATTTTCGAAGAAACCGAAAACCGTATTTTCAAAATAACCGGTTGTTTTGATCACCCTAATCACAGCCCAGACCACGTCCAGGAATTTTGTAAGTTCCTTTCCCCTTACCTTCTCCAAACAGTTTCCTTTCTTTTTTTTTTTTTTTTTTGTTAAAATTCCCAGAAATATAATTGTATTTTTCTTCTCTATTTTCAGAAACATCAGTCTGGATTTAGATGTACCAAAGGACTGCTGGTCACTCACATCACAATGCCCCGGTTGAAATTTGGGTAAGCGCTTCCATACAGCGTTATTTATTGGAAACTATAATAGACTATATTGAATATTGAATTTTGTAATGGTTTTAACCGAAGCTTACGCTTCCAAAAATTTTTGAGATCAATTCTTGGCATTTATATAAAGTTTTGCCGAAAATATGAAACATGCACGTTATAACGACAATTCTAACAAATAGAGTCAACTATGAATGAGAGATTTGATCGGAACGATAACGCATTTTGGTATTTTCACATCTTGCTGAACCCTCAAGGGACAACCTCAAGATTGACGGAGGCAACATCCGTCTGAAGATGTTATATTCACAAAATAACCTTATTTTGGAGAGAGCTTCTCACGAAACACAGTTGCACTCACCATAAAACGTTAAGCCACCATTTACTATTCACCAATTTTGATCATTTCTACGGCTCGAATGGTAAACCGGCCAACTGCCCGCTGGGGTCTCCCATTCTTCCAATTTCCGTCTGCGATGGCTTCCACGAGTACACCGAAGTGTACTCGTACCTTGCCTTCCCTGACCTCAGAACCAACCGCCGTAAGTCATATTTTGATAGTTCCGCGGCCTTCTCTACCACATACCTCTGTCCTGTGCCATAGCCGAGTATGGAATATAAGGGGGATGGAGCGTGCGCCAAGGACAGACATCAATTGTCTTCTCATATGTAAATTCTGGTGGATTCTGAACCCAAGGAAGGCTTTAGTCGTACTCGGACTCCGGAAACTCTGACGTCGCCTGAAATTAGTAAGAATGAGGATTCGTTCTGTCGATTGGTCTAAACTACCATTTCCATCCGAATTAATGACCGAAGACTTATTTATTGCTGTACCTGCTTCCATCCTCGCAAATGCTACATTTAAAGCTCCCAACTGATAAAATAACGTGTACAGACAAGCTTCTTCCTGAGCCCTCTGTATCTGTGCATATATCCTTTTCTCGTTTCAGAAATCGACTTCTGGAGCGCTCACACACACAGTCTTCGTTCTCTACCCAAAATATAAGTATTATTTTGCTGTTCTACAGCTTGCTCCTACACCTAAATCTCTTATTCTGTAAGTAATTCAACCTAAATAATTCTTCCTTTATTATACCCTAGACTTGCCGAATACTTTCCGGACAGTTGGGCTCGTCTCTCTACCAATACATCGGTGAATGATACAAACAGGTAACTACATATATTAAATACCTAACAAACCTTTAGCAAAATTAATATACCTAATATATATATAACCAATTTTTAAACTGGCCAATGCCACTATCGAAAGATTAGAGCTACAGCAACCTTTCAGAAGAACACCCGTGCTAACTTACTTCTTCAGATCTTTAGCGTGATAGATTCCAAGAGGTTTACCTTTGGCGTCTTCAATCTCGTATAGACACCTTCCTACTGTTCGGACTATGCGACATTTAAAGCTCCCAACTGATAAAATAACGTGTACAGACAAGCTTCTTCCTGAGCCCTCTGTATCTGTGCATATATCCTTTTCTCGTTTCAGAAATCGACTTCTGCAGCGCTCACACACACAGTCTTCGTTCTCTACCCAAAATATAAGTATTATTTTGCTGTTCTACAGCTTGCTCCTACACCTAAATATCTTATTCTGTAAGTAATTCAACCTAAATAATTCTTCCTTTATTATACCCTAGACTTGCCGAATACTTTCCGGACAGTTGGGCTCGTCTCTCTACCAATACATCGGTGAATGATACAAACAGGTAACTACATATATTAAATACCTAACAAACCTTTAGCAAAATTAATATACCTAATATATATATAACCAATTTTTAAACTGGCCAATGCCACTATCGAAAGATTAGAGCTACAGCAACCTTTCAGAAGAACACCCGTGCTAACTTACTTATTCAGATCTTTAGCGTGATAGATTCCAAGAGGTTTACCTTTGGCGTCTTCAATCTCGTATAGACACCTTCCTACTGTTCGGACCATGCGACATTTCAAATATTTTCTATTTAACTTCGCATTAATATTCCTTTTGAAGCGACGGTAACCTTCCTGACCAGGGTAGAATTTTACGACACGGGATCGTGTATTATATTTACGAGTCCGATCGATATAGGCTTTCACTATCCTCCTCCTAACCTGTTCTCTCACGAGCTCCAGGTGTGTAGCCTTGGGCAGAGCGGTATACTCGGGGTCTTCATGGTATCCAACTGCCTAGGCAGCCTATATACGCTGTCGTGCGTGATCATATTCATGCCAAACAGTGCAAAATATGGTGTCGTACCAGTAGAGCTGTGGACAGATGAACGTAGGGCACACTCAATAGCGGAAAAATTCTGATCCCAATTCCGTTGGTCCTCCTGCAGATACGACCTAATAGCCGCCAATATGGACTGATTGACTCGCTCCGACGCGTTAGCTTGGGGGGAGTATATACCGGTTTTCATATGACTAATGCCGTAAGCTTCCAGGAAAGTGGAGAATTCTTTTCCAACGAACTGTTTTCCGTTATCGGACATTAGCGTCTCAGGCACCCCAAATTTATGGAACACCTCATCTGCCAAAAATTGTATTACTTTCCGATGTCGCTTTTGTCATGGGTTTGAGCAGGACATATTTGGACAGGTGATCGAGCACGTTGAAGATGAACGAATTGCCGGCCCTGGAGCGAACGCACGGGCCCAGACACTTTCATATAAACTCTCCGACTTGTACGCTCATTGCGTACACAAAAGCCACCTGGTACTCGTTCCCTTCATCGTCCTTCTGAAACAACACCCCTTCCACTCCTACGTCTGATGCGTCACACTGTATGTAGAAGTGTCGTTCGAAATCAGGGTGCCTCAGAACTGGACTCTCCGTGAGTGCTCTTTTCAGCCTCTGGAACACCTCTCTTGCGGAATCTCCGAACTCGAACGTTTTTTCTTTCCTCAACGTGTTAAAAATCGGTTCCGATATTGAGGCATAGTCGGCGATAAAACGGCGATACCAACCGGTCATCCCCATGAAAAGCCGGACTTGTTTCGCATTCTTCGGGAATCCGCAGTCTACGATGGCTGATACCTTGCCTGGGTCTGGCTTCAACATGCACTCGCCGACTATGTACCCCAAGTACTTCAGCTCTCGAAAGCAAAACTTGGACTTCGCCAAGTTGGACTGGCGTCCAAGCACAATCAGTTCTTTGATCCTTTCCGTACCAAAGTTACCGGATTATTCCACGGACTCTGGCTGGTCTCAATGACCTTCATGTCCAAAATCCTATCCAGCTCCACGAACATAAGTCGTTGCATCGCTGGCGATACTGGGTAGTGCCTCTGCTTCACTGTTTCCGCATCTGCCGTGTCAATGGTGTGCGTCTCCAAGGACGTTTTGCCAAGGCCACGCACCTCAAAAGATGGAAATTTAGCCACTGATTCTTCAAGCCTCCACGCTTGCTCACCTGACAAGGAATGTTGTGACGGATCTATCAGCTAACTTTCGGTTCGAACTCTTCTTCTTCGCTTTCTAGGGATAGGCACTCTACGCTGGCTAGGAGGTTGAAAGCTTTCATAAAACCAACCCCGAGATATAACGATCTTAGGGTCGGAATGAGGTAGTTAGTGAGGAAGTTACTTTCTGTTCTAAATTCTTCAATCTCATGCTGGCCTTAATCCTACCTACTATCGAATGGGGTGTCCCATCCGCAGTCTTTATGGTCGACCTATATGAGAACATCGGGACACCGACCCTATCTACGAGCTCCAGACTTCCTTTTCCGAGACTGGTAACTGTCGTCCATTGTCTAGCAGACCCTCGACTTCTTCGTCACCTATCCTAATACGCATGTACAATAGCGTGTCCTGGCCCTCGTACTGTACAGCTGACGCAATTTCATTTTGCTCCTCCCTACGCCTCCTATAGCGTTTTCTAGCTTTCTCAGTCCTTTTTCTTCTATTTGTATTAAAGCTATCGCCAAAAATTCTTCTCCTAGCTTCTTGGTATCTAGCCTCCCAAGGTCTTATTTCCTTAGCCCTAACTTCTTTAACCCTAAAATTCAATTCATTCTCTCTTAATTCATTTTCAACTAATTCATTATATTTATTACCAACCTCACTTCTACTTAAAATAGCTCTCAATTCCTCTTCTTCTAACCCATTGCCCTTATCAGTAATCTTATTAATGATTAACCTAGCTACACTAGTGTTTCCGATTTCCTCACCAGCGTCTGATGGAGTCTACGTCCTTGTCCGCTTCCTGCGATGCTGGCGATGCGCCTTTGCCACTTGCCTCTGATTGGTCAACAATAATTCCGCTCTACGACACTCTTCTCGGAAATGCTGAAGGCCGAACATTCGGATCGGGGATACTAAAGCTGCCAACGACGGTTTGAGGTTCCCCTTCATCATTTCAACCAACATAGGTTCTCCAATAGGCTCTCTCTGCTGGTTCCTCAACCGGAGCATTGCATTACAAAAGTCCTCAAATGTCTCTTGAAGTCCTTGTCGCCGATCCATCATCCTCCGTCGAAATCGCTCTCACATTTGCGGAATTGGCTAAGGAAAGCTTCTTTAAGGGCCTGGAAACTATAAATTTGCCCCAGTCGCCGTTGCATCCAATACCAATCCTCCGCAGGCCCCTCCAGGAATTGCGGGAACTTAACCAGGACCTCCACCCAACTGCATTCGTAGTCCTGACACGTTTGTCCAAGCCGAAACATGAAGACCTCAGCTGTTATCGATTTGGATGTTCCGTCAAACTTCAGTCTCCATTTTTCCATCTCCACTCTGGTGCAATAAAGGCCACGGTACTGGCACAATCAAATGGAAAAAGTGGGATTGAGTTTACTACTTCGGAGGGACATAACAGGACAAGGATTTAACTTATTAAAGCGTGTAATCACCGGACTCTGTTGGCTTTGTAGCTTGTATGAGCACCTTGAATCGGACGGACTGGTAAGTAAACTACAATTTGGGCTATTGACACTAAACTATTTCAAATAACATATATTCTCTTCCCCAGGAATGTCGCATTCTACTATGGGTTCTGTGACCGTCAAAAGTACTGACTTACGTCCCTCTTGTGAAATAGAACATATGCTGCCACCCCACTATACTATCCCCATCTCCTGTCATCGTCAATGTAACGCGCGGCAGTGGCTTCCAAAAACCTAAAACCGTACCGACATTGACAATCACAGGATCTAGGATCCAGACTACCGTGTGTGGCAGTTAAAAAGGTATTGGTACAACCCTATGACTCGGGCCCTATGTTGCGGGCGCCATTTTTGTCGTGGTCCCGAAGATCCACTGTCCTTTTGGAGGGAGATGACATACCTCAGTCTTTTGGGGCGCGGTTCTTATCAGCACGTGAGCTCTGGATAGTTGACAAAAAACAAGAATCACATCCAGCTGATGGATGGACGAACAAACAGGAGTGAGTAACCACCTAGACATATATATATTTATAACGGACACAATTGTTTAAACCTGGCTTGTCTGGACACCCAGGATGACGTTAGGTGCTTGGACAAACCCTCCCCACCGTGGTATTCCTTTGTCCATTACTTATGGAATACCCCAATCACTTTCCCCACCTGATTTCCTGACTACACTTTACTTACCCCTTTTTATATACCCTCTAGCCTTTCATACTAGAACTCATGACTTTCATACACATTATAAAAATCTCCTTTATTTTGAGGCTTGCCGCCTTCCGATTTCAATTTACATCGTCCATAAAAGGAAAAATTAAGTTAGTTCCAATGCATCCAAACTTTCTTTTAAAGTTCATTTAGTTTTACTAATTTGGAATTTAAAATGCATACGTCATGTATAATGTTAAAGTTAATGTAACAATTTCTATTGTGAAAGAAGCAAATTTAATTTTTATTTAATTATCTTCATTAAGTTCATTTTCATTTTCTTTTCTTTTCAGGTTAGATCCGGATGGCGAATTTGGAGGAAAGTGCAATTCAGCCGGGTAAGTATCAACCAATCTTCAAATATTTCTTTTGCTGATGCAATTTTTCTTCTTCTATGTTGGAAAATGGACAGACAGTTGGAGTATGGATAGGCGCCACCCGGCTGTCTGGAGCATTACTGGGCGACAATAATTGGTGTCATTCAGACCATGAGATGAGCAAAAGTATTGTCGTCCGTATTTTATGTCCGTCCTAAGTTAACGTGAGTATGTCATATGTATTTATATTTGATTGTTCTTTATTTTCAGTACATAAGCAACGCCCAATGTGGACGACTGTGGTTTCGTTTTTCTATTCTCTGTGAAGCACAAACAATTGGTTTATTGGGCCATAAGCGGAACCCTATTAGAGAAACGAAGGACGACACTAGGCCTGAGCTCAACCCTGAGTAAACGCGTCCTTTTTCACTTTTAAAAAGGTCTGTAATCAGATGAAATACTTATTGTTTGAGCCTATAATGTACCACTTTCACTAACTATATTCTCCTATACAAATATAGATATAAATCGGTCCGAAATTTTGTCCGGCGTAGGAGTGAAACGTCTAAAGGTTACTTTTGGATACCCATTGCATGCCAGGAATGGCCATGTACAGCTGCGTCATCAACGTTGGATCGGACGGGTGATGAAGTTGCTCTCCTCCCTTCCATTCAGAGCAGGTTTGTATATTTTAACTTGTTCTTATATTTGTGCCTGTTTTACTTTAGATTTAGTTTTTATGTGGCGGAACGTAGTTGTTTTATTTTTCTAGTGGATATTTGCAAGTAAGTATTGGGAGGGAGCCACGTCCGACCGGGATCTTCGCCAATTCAAAAAACGAAGAGAAGTTCCATGGCCTTTCTAAAAAAATTACAAGAAAATCTGCCATTTTCCACTTGCCAGCTGTCATTCAATTTTTCCTATACAATGATTTTTTATTTAACCCTAATACTCGCACACGACATATGGCATTGGATTTCCTTGTTCTTTTTCTTTGGCTTCTCCCATGAAATAATTTTATTTAGCAGTTTATCTACATGCGAGACATCACTAAGTACTTTGCCGGGATTTAAAGAGACTAACAGTAGCCCTGTGTCAAATTTATTTTTAATAGAAAATGGCTTTGTATATTTTGTCACATTCGATACAACATCTGGGACAAGTACGTCCAAAGCATTCTTAACCCTGTCTGCTTCTATGCCGTTGTACAGACCTGACAAAACGAGTGACAATTGCCTAAATTCTTTCTGACTGTGGTTTCATTTTGGCAGCTGAATGTTTGACGGGATGTTATCTATCTAAAGTCCGGCAAACATGGCGAATCGATTCTGGTTATTAGAATCATATTTTAGACCCGAGATGTCGATGTCTTGTTGTGAATTATCTTCAAGTCTGATACCCGTTGTTGTGTTGTTGTTGCCACCACTGGCAGCAAGCAAAGTTGATTGGTGAGATGTGGATGGGAGCTCCTCAACATCCATTGTACGCGATAAATTCTGGTATCACCAAATTAAGTAAGTAAGTACATTTTTATTGATACTTTTTCTTTTCGATAACATTTGTACTTAACGAATGAACAAATACACTTAGAACTATAGTTGTCTTGTTCTAATACACAATGAATGCAGTTATATGTTACTTGCTTGCTGCGACGGTATGTATATATTATATGAGAATATATAACAAAGCAAGGAATGATAAGGCTTGCTCTCGGCCTTTACAGTAACTGACAGAGCATGAAGTCTGTCAAGACGAATAAATAATAAAAACAAAACAATAAAATTAACACTTAAAACGAAATAGCAACAGTCTGATCATAAAAGTGGCAGACTTCATTAATATACGATTATTATGAATGAGTGTGTTTACTTATATGTTAATATCACAGTGTGTAGGTAAATTTGTGAGTAAAGCGACTGTTCCCATAGAGGATAAAATATACAAATTAGTTTAAGTAATTATAAGTATAAATAATTTATGTGAGCATTGCTCATCGCAAGACAAACAAAAATATTTAAGAATTGTCATAAGTTCATACATACGTACGTATGTACGTCATAAGTTCATACATACGTACGTATGTATGCACTTATGACAATTCTTAAATATTTTTGTTTGTCTTGCGATGAGCAATGCTCATATAAATTATTTATACTTATAATTACTTAAACTAATTTGTATATTTTATCCTCTATGGGAACCAGGTACTGTTTTAGAATAAAATTGTGGCAGGATGAGGCGGTCTGGATCGTTGTCAGGGATCTCATTTATGATGCCGATGGGAGAAAGGTAAGCAGAGCCATCCGATCATTTTCCAAGCATTATTCATAAAATAAAAAAAAAATCCAGCAGCATTGATGGAATTTCCAATTTCATCATAAGAAAATTGCCAGATGCAACCATAAACTTACTTGCGTTTATTTATAACAATTGTATAAATAATGGTTATTTCCCAAATGATTGGAAACTGGCAAAAAACCATTCCAATTAAAAAAAACCAAACAGTGTGTCATTATCTGAATTTCGCCCAATTTCCCTCTTGTCTAACATCGGGAAGATATTTCAACATGTGTTAAAGGAAAAAATTGATAATGAGTTCATTATAAACCCGATTTCCAACTTCCAATTTGGATTTCAAAAGGCTCACTCAACGCAGCACGCACTCCTTAAACTCCACAATGACATTACCATCAACTTAAGACATCAAACCTGCACCGTAGCCATATCCTTGGATATAGAAAAGGCTTTTGATTCGGTCTGCCATAGTTGAATTCTATATAAATTGATAGATCTGAATATTGGTACTTTTTTGGTGAAATTAATTCACAGTTACTTCCAAGACGGGAAATTCTCTGTTCAAATACAAAATGAAACATCATCATATCGTATGGACTTTAGCGGCGTGTCACAAGGAAGTGTTCTAGCTCCATATCTCTTCAACCTCTTCTTAAATGACTTCCCACATACCACTCCTGATTCGACCGCTATTCTGTATGCCGATGACTGTCTGATCTATGCACACGACAGTGCATCTGTGCACAACACTTGCTTTGAATAAAGTCTCTGCTCATCTCAGTCTCATTAACGAGTACTACAAAACCTGGGGCATAAAAATAAACGCAGCAAAATCCGAGGCCATATGCATCAGGAAAGTGTCCAAGAAGGGTGGTACCCGAAAGCAAAACGCTACGTCTCTGTCTGGATGGTTTAGACATCCCATTTAAAACAAATGTTAAGTATCTGGGTGTCACATTTGATAAGTTAATGAAATTCAACTTACATGCGCGTTCCATTCTCCAAAAAGCAAAGAAAATCTCCGGGGTGTTTTCGTATATACTTAATAAGTATCTACCTCCGAAAACCAAACTACTCCGCTACAAAGTGGCAATAATAATGATGTGTTGCTATATGGATTTCCAATCTGGTTTACTATATCTCCTATAGTAGCCAAAGAGATGGAAAGCCTCGAACGAAAATTTTTGCGCAAATGTATTAACAAAGACTACGCAAACCGCACCAAAAAAAATTCCAATATCTACATCTATGAAGCATCAGGAATTCAACCACTTTGTAGTTATGCGTTTCATCGTCAAAGGACTTTTGTAGAGAGACTCGCCACACATGAGAACACCCTAATGAAAGAAACATATGAATCGGAAAAAATATGTGCTGGTCTGGCTCTGCTTACCTTTCTCCCATCGGCATCATAAATGAGATCCCTGACAACGATCCAGACCGCCTCATCCTGCCACAATTTTATTCTAAAACAGTACCTGGTTCCCATAGAGGATAAAATATACAAATTAGTTTAAGTAATTATAAGTATAAATAATTTATATGAGCATTGCTCATCGCAAGACAAACAAAAATATTTAAGTACGTATGTATGAACTTATGACGTACATACGTACGTATGTATGAACTTATGACGTACATACGTACGTATGTATGAACTTATGACAATTCTTAAATATTTTTGTTTGTCTTGCGATGAGCAATGCTCATATAAATTATTTATACTTATAATTACTTAAACTAATTTGTATATTTTATCCTCTATGGGAACAGTCGCTTTACTCACAAATTTACCTACACACTGTGATATTAACATATAAGTAAACACACTCATTCATAATAATCGTATATTAATGAAGTCTGCCACTTTTATGATCAGACTGTTGTTATTTCGTTTTAAGTGTTAATTTTATTGTTTTGTTTTTATTATTTATTCGTCTTGACAGACTTCATGCTCTGTCAGTTACTGTAAAGGCCGAGAGCAAGCCTTATCATTCTTTGCTTTGTTATATATTCTCATATAATATATACATACCGTCGCAGCAAGCAAGTAACATATAACTGCATTCATTGTGTATTAGAACAAGACAACTATAGTTCTAAGTGTATTTGTTCATTCGTTAAGTACAAATGTTATCGAAAAGAAAAAGTATCAATAAAAATTTACTTACTTACTTAATTTGGTGATACCAGAATTTATCGCGTACAATGGATGTTGAGGAGCTCCCATCCACATCTCACCAATCAACTTTGCTTGCTGCCTGTGGTGGCAACAACAACACAACAAAGGGTATCAGACTTGAAGATAATTCACAACAAGACATCGACATCTCGGGTCTAAAATATGATTCTAATAACCAGAATCGATTCGCCATGTTTGCCGGACTTTAGATAGATAACATCCCGTCAAACATTCAGCTGCCAAAATGAAACCACAGTCAGAAAGAATTTAGGCAATTGTCACTCGTTTTGTCAGGTCTGTACAACGCCATAGAAGCATACAGGGTTAAGAATGCTTTGGACGTACTTGTCCCAGATGTTGTATCGAATGTGACAAAATATACAAAGCCATTTTCTATTAAAAATAAATTTGACACAGGGCAACTGTTAGTGTCTTTAAATCCCGGCAAAGTACTTAGTGATGTCTCGCATGTAGATAAACTGCTAAATAAAATTATTTCATGGGAGAAGCCAAAGAAAAAGAACAAGGAAATCCAATGCCACATGTCGTGTGCGAGTATTAGGGTTAAATAAAAAATCATTGTGAATGAGTATTTATCTAATGTAAAGTGAAGTGATAGCCCAGCCGTATAGGAAAAATTGAATGACAGCTGACAAGTGGAAAATGGCAGATTTTCTTGTAATTTTTTTAGAAAGGCCATGGAACTTCTCTTCGTTTTTTGAATTGGCGAAGATCCCGGTCGGACGTGGCTCCCTCCCAATACTTACTTGCAAATATCCACTAGAAAAATAAAACAACTACGTTCCGCCACATAAAAACTAAATCTAAAGTAAAACAGGCACAAATATAAGAACAAGTTAAAATATACAAACCTGCTCTGAATGGAAGGGAGGAGAGCAACTTCATCACCCGTCCGATCCAACGTTGATGACGCAGCTGTGCATGGCCATTCCTGGCATGCAATGGGTATCCAAAAGTAACCTTTAGACGTTTCACTCCTACGCCGGACAAAATTTCGGACCGATTTATATCTATATTTGTATAGGAGAATATAGTTAGTGAAAGTGGTACATTATAGGCTCAAACAATAAGTATTTCATCTGATTACAGACCTTTTTAAAAGTGAAAAAGGACGCGTTTACTCAGGGTTGAGCTCAGGCCTAGTGTCGTCCTTCGTTTCTCTAATAGGGTTCCGCTTATGGCCCAATAAACCAATTGTTTGTGCTTCACGGAGAATAGAAAAACGAAACCACAGTCGTCCACATTGGGCGTTGCTTATGTACTGAAAATAAAGAACAAATCAAAGAGGGAAATTGGGCGAAATTCAGATAATGACACACTGTTTGGTTTTTTTTAATTGGAATGGTTTTTTGCCAGTTTCCAATCATTTGGGAAATAACCATTATTTATACAATTGTTATAAATAAACGCAAGTAAGTTTATGGTTGCATCTGGCAATTTTCTTATGATGAAATTGGAAATTCCATCAATGCTGCTGGATTTTTTTTTTTATTTTATGAATAATGCTTGGAAAATGATCGGAGAATGACGGCTTTGTTGAAATTGCAAAATTGGGACGTCCGCTATTGATGAGGTGAGCACTGATGATGTAGTGATCGAGAAAGGAGGGACCATTTGGATAAGAAGGCGTGGAATCACAGATACGTTTGACATCTAAAGTGTTATCATCCAGCCAGTTTTTCAACACTTTGCCATTGGCATTTTCGGACGAGTCACCCCAGAATGGATTTCTGGAATTTAGGTCACCACCTAGGATAAATCCATCAAAATTAGCACAGACATTTAAAAGACTGCTCAAGTCTCTCTCCAACCTTTGAGTATAGTAATTACACGGGATGTATAGGAAGCCAGATATTTTTTTCTGACGTTATTGATGGACAATTCAACTTGTATAAGGGAAGTATTAATTCCCACGTCATTTAAATATATACGATTATATTGAATCGAGTTTTTAACTACAAACAGCAACCCCAACAGGTGAGTTGCCGTATATGAAATTGTATCCATCAATTTTAACTTTCCTATTTCTCCGCAGGTGACATTCTTGAATAAACCCTACATGGTGTTTCTTAGATCAACTTGTCGACTTACGTCTTACAAGAGATCTCACATTGAATGACAAAAAGTTAATGGATCTAAGGACCATAAGTACAGGGTCCGCCAAATAACTTTTTTTTTTAAACATCGAGTGCAGCTTCGGCTGTGTGGCACGTAGCGCCGTCCTGTTGAAACCAAATGTTGCCAATATCCTCCTCTTCAATTTTTGTGAACAAAAATTCGGTCAACATGGCCCGATAACGATCGCCATTGACTGTAACGGCCACTTGCTCATTTTCGAAGAAATGCCTCTGGATCAAAATCCGCACCAAACAGTGACTCGTTTTGGGTGTATCGGCTTTTCAATGTATGCGTGCGGGTTTTCTGTGCCCCAAATTCGACAATTTTGCTTGTTTACATACCCGCCAAGATCAAAATGAGCTTCATCTGAAAAGATGATTTTTTTGGCAAAATCGGCATCTTCTGTAAATCGATCGCCACCAGCATTGTTCAAGCGTATACACAACCATATTCGTTCAGCGGAAGGATAAAACTAATTATCTGTCAGATCAGACATGAGCTAAGTGTTACCATTCACGAAATAAGCACTAGTTGAAAAAAAAAAGTTAGATGGCGGACCCTTTAGTTCTAACTTTGTTAAGAAGGCGCAAGAATTCAGTTTTGCCTTGTTGTATAATTTGTTAAAAATAAACTTATTTCCTGCTCCAAGGTCAATTCGAAGATATGATTGGCTAGTTTTAAAAATTCGTCTATGTTGGAGGGCTTTTGCTGGCGAGAGTTTTGAGGGTTAGGATGTAGTTGGAACAAGTTGACAAATGTTTGTCCTGAAGACATCGTAGACATACCACCAACTGTTGTCGAGCAGCAAAACATTTCTTATACGTGGGGCAGCCCCTCCAATTTGCTGGATGACCGACTTCGTTACAGTTTGTACAGTAGGGGTCAGTGTCATTTGAGCGAATGGGTTGGCATTCCCCAGGAGCATGATTCTGATCACATTTTACGCATTTGTATGCAGAGTTGCAATTCCGTGAAATGTGACCCCAACGTTGGCATCTTCGGCATTGAATGTCGCCTTCTTTTCGTTTTGGCTTTTCCCAGGATATTATTTGATTTTGTATCCCATGGATATGGGAGACATCTCCAGCATTTTTGCCTGGAAGCAATGATATTAAAAATAAGCCAGTGTCGATCCCTTTCTTTATGGATCCTGGAGTTTAAAATTTAGATACGTTGGCTACCGTATCAGGTATGATTTTGTTCAGTTTTAATTTCTTCTATATCCGATTCTGGACATAGGCCACGAATAACTAGGGAAATTTGTCTGTAATCCTTGGGTGTAAAGGTATAGGAATTAATATTTTTTATCTCTAAGCAAGGCCATCATTGAGGCATGGACGGTGGGATCTTCAAAGTAGAGCTTACTCTTATTTTTATTGATATTACTAATTTTGAAAGAAAAATTCTGGAATTGTCACCTTCAGTGTATCTACTAAAGTTTTGATATTAACATTAAATACAAGTATTGGTGGGCATAATTTTGTTTTGTTTTTGTGTATTCTCCTCTTTATTAAGAGGGGCTTGGGAATTCATTGCTGGAAGTGTGCATTCGATATCAATATCTGCCAGTACGCCTAGTATGCCATGTTTGTTCTGGTCTTTAGGATTGTGGGAAGATAGTCTTTCAGATATATCTGAAACAGCTATGTATATTGGAGATAATACTTTTTCCAATCTTTGTCTTTTGCATTCATTTGCTCTGTTTGTTGCTTTTGCCGCTTTTGGTGTGTCTGTGTGTGTGTTTGCGTTGCTAGATGCAGGCAGTGGTTGATGTTGGGAAGTTGATGCCACCTCTTCAACGACATCCCATTCCATATCGGGGGGCAATGATCCAGGCATCATCGCTGCAATATAATGGAAGTAGGATGCCTGTAATATTGTTTGGATTCCAAAAAATTATTTGTTTTTTTTTTTTTTTGGATTTGTGTTCCACGTCGTATGGGGTTGGTTGAATACTTTGTGTATTCATATACCAGGACTGAGTAGTTGTATTTTCTCGTATCACTAGTATTCTCACGTTTTCTTTTATATGTTTGTATTGCTTCTTCTTACAAGTGGAAAATGTCAGATTTTCTTGTAATTTTTTTAGAAAGGCCATGGAACTTCTCTTCGTTTTTTGAATTGGCGAAGATCCCGGTCGGACGTGGCTCCCTCCCAATACTTACTTGCAAATATCCACTAGAAAAATAAAACAACTACGTTCCGCCACATAAAAACTAAATCTAAAGTAAAACAGGCACAAATATAAGAACAAGTTAAAATATACAAACCTGCTCTGAATGGAAGGGAGGAGAGCAACTTCATCACCCGTCCGATCCAACGTTGATGACGCAGCTGTACATGGCCATTCCTGGCATGCAATGGGTATCCAAAAGTAACCTTTAGACGTTTCACTCCTACGCCGGACAAAATTTCGGACCGATTTATATCTATATTTGTATAGGAGAATATAGTTAGTGAAAGTGGTACATTATAGGCTCAAACAATAAGTATTTCATCTGATTACAGACCTTTTTAAAAGTGAAAAAGGACGCGTTTACTCAGGGTTGAGCTCAGGCCTAGTGTCGTCCTTCGTTTCTCTAATAGGGTTCCGCTTATGGCCCAATAAACCAATTGTTTGTGCTTCACGGAGAATAGAAAAACGAAACCACAGTCGTCCACATTGGGCGTTGCTTATGTACTGAAAATAAAGAACAAATCAAAGAGGGAAATTGGGCGAAATTCAGATAATGACACACTGTTTGGTTTTTTTTAATTGGAATGGTTTTTTGCCAGTTTCCAATCATTTGGGAAATAACCATTATTTATACAATTGTTATAAATAAACGCAAGTAAGTTTATGGTTGCATCTGGCAATTTTCTTATGATGAAATTGGAAATTCCATCAATGCTGCTGGATTTTTTTTTTATTTTATGAATAATGCTTGGAAAATGATCGGAGAATGACGGCTTTGTTGAAATTGCAAAATTGGGACGTCCGCTATTGATGAGGTGAGCACTGATGATGTAGTGATCGAGAAAGGAGGGACCATTTGGATAAGAAGGCGTGGAATCACAGATCCGTTTGACATCTAAAGTGTTATCATCCAGCCAGTTTTTCAACACTTTGCCATTGGCATTTTCGGACGAGTCACCCCAGAATGGATTTCTGGAATTTAGGTCACCACCTAGGATAAATCCATCAAAATTAGCACAGACATTTAAAAGACTGCTCAAGTCTCTCTCCAACCTTTGAGTATAGTAATTACACGGGATGTATAGGAAGCCAGATATTTTTTTCTGACGTTATTGATGGACAATTCAACTTGTATAAGGGAAGTATTAATTCCCACGTCATTTAAATATATACGATTATATTGAATCGAGTTTTTAACTACAAACAGCAACCCCAACAGGTGAGTTGTCGTATATGAAATTGTATCCATCAATTTTAACTTTCCTATTTCTCCGCAGGTGACATTCTTGAATAAACCCTACATGGTGTTTCTTAGATCAACTTGTCGACTTACGTCTTACAAGAGATCTCACATTGAATGACAAAAAGTTTATGGATCTAAGGACCATAAGTACAGGGTCCGCCAAATAACTTTTTTTTTTAAACATCGAGTGCAGCTTCGGCTGTGTGGCACGTAGCGCCGTCCTGTTGAAACCAAATGTTGCCAATATCCTCCTCTTCAATTTTTGTGAACAAAAATTCGGTCAACATGGCCCGATAACGATCGCCATTGACTGTAACGGCCACTTGCTCATTTTCGAAGAAATGCCTCTGGATCAAAATCCGCACCAAACAGTGACTCGTTTTGGGTGTATCGGCTTTTCAATGTATGCGTGCGGGTTTTCTGTGCCCCAAATTCGACAATTTTGCTTGTTTACATACCCGCCAAGATCAAAATGAGCTTCATCTGAAAAGATGATTTTTTTGGCAAAATCGGCATCTTCTGTAAATCGATCGCCACCAGCATTGTTCAAGCGTATACACAACCATATTCGTTCAGCGGAAGGATAAAACTAATTATCTGTCAGATCAGACATGAGCTAAGTGTTACCATTCACGAAATAAGCACTAGTTGAAAAAAACGTTAGATGGCGGACCCTTTAGTTCTAACTTTGTTAAGAAGGCGCAAGAATTCAGTTTTGCCTTGTTGTATAACTTGTTAAAAATAAACTTATTTCCTGCTCCAAGGTCAATTCGAAGATATGATTGGCTAGTTTTAAAAATTCGTCTATGTTGGAGGGCTTTTGCTGGCGAGAGTTTTGAGGGTTAGGATGTAGTTGGAACAAGTTGACAAATGTTTGTCCTGAAGACATCGTAGACATACCACCAACTGTTGTCGAGCAGCAACATATTTCTTATACGTGGGGCAGCCCCTCCAATTTGCTGGATGACCGACTTCGTTACAGTTTGTACAGTAGGGGTCAGTGTCATTTGAGCGAATGGGTTGGCATTCCCCAGGAGCATGATTCTGATCACATTTTACGCATTTGTATGCAGAGTTGCAATTCCGTGAAATGTGACCCCAACGTTGGCATCTTCGGCATTGAATGTCGCCTTCTTTTCGTTTTGGCTTTTCCCAGGATATTATTTGATTTTGTATCCCATGGATATGGGAGACATCTCCAGCATTTTTGCCTGGAAGCAATGATATTAAAAATAAGCCAGTGTCGATCCCTTTCTTTATGGATCCTGGAGTTTAAAATTTAGATACGTTGGCTACAGTTTGTACAGTAGGGGTCAGTGTCATTTGAGCGAATGGGTTGGCATTCCCCAGGAGCATGATTCTGATCACATTTTACGCATTTGTATGCAGAGTTGCAATTCCGTGAAATGTGACCCCAACGTTGGCATCTTCGGCATTGAATGTCGCCTTCTTTTCGTTTTGGCTTTTCCCAGGATATTATTTGATTTTGTATCCCATGGATATGGGAGACATCTCCAGCATTTTTGCCTGGAAGCAATGATATTAAAAATAAGCCAGTGTCGATCCCTTTCTTTATGGATCCTGGAGTTTAAAATTTAGATACGTTGGCTACCGTATCAGGTATGATTTTGTTCAGTTTTAATTTCTTCTATATCCGATTCTGGACATAGGCCACGAATAACTAGGGAAATTTGTCTGTAATCCTTGGGTGTAAAGGTATAGGAATTAATATTTTTTATCTCTAAGCAAGGCCATCATTGAGGCATGGACGGTGGGATCTTCAAAGTAGAGCTTACTCTTATTTTTATTGATATTACTAATTTTGAAAGAAAAATTCTGGAATTGTCACCTTCAGTGTATCTACTAAAGTTTTGATATTAACATTAAATACAAGTATTGGTGGGCATAATTTTGTTTTGTTTTTGTGTATTCTCCTCTTTATTAAGAGGGGCTTGGGAATTCATTGCTGGAAGTGTGCATTCGATATCAATATCTGCCAGTACGCCTAGTATGCCATGTTTGTTCTGGTCTTTAGGATTGTGGGAAGATAGTCTTTCAGATATATCTGAAACAGCTATGTATATTGGAGATAATACTTTTTCCAATCTTTGTCTTTTGCATTCATTTGCTCTGTTTGTTGCTTTTGCCGCTTTTGGTGTGTCTGTGTGTGTGTTTGCGTTGCTAGATGCAGGCAGTGGTTGATGTTGGGAAGTTGATGCCACCTCTTCAACGACATCCCATTCCATATCGGGGGGCAATGATCCAGGCATCATCGCTGCAATATAATGGAAGTAGGATGCCTGTAATATTGTTTGGATTCAAAAAAATTATGTTTTTTTTTTTTGGATTTGTGTTCCACGTCGTATGGGGTTGGTTGAATACTTTGTGTATTCATATACCAGGACTGAGTAGTTGTATTTTCTCGTATCACTAGTATTCTCACGTTTTCTTTTATATGTTTGTATTGCTTCTTCTTACAAGTGGAAAATGGCAGATTTTCTTGTAATTTTTTTAGAAAGGCCATGGAACTTCTCTTCGTTTTTTGAATTGGCGAAGATCCCGATCGGACGTGGCTCCCTCCCAATACTTACTTGCAAATATCCACTAGAAAAATAAAACAACTACGTTCCGCCACATAAAAACTAAATCTAAAGTAAAACAGGCACAAATATAAGAACAAGTTAAAATATACAAACCTGCTCTGAATGGAAGGGAGGAGAGCAACTTCATCACCCGTCCGATCCAACGTTGATGACGCAGCTGTACATGGCCATTCCTGGCATGCAATGGGTATCCAAAAGTAACCTTTAGACGTTTCACTCCTACGCCGGACAAAATTTCGGACCGATTTATATCTATATTTGTATAGGAGAATATAGTTAGTGAAAGTGGTACATTATAGGCTCAAACAATAAGTATTTCATCTGATTACAGACCTTTTTAAAAGTGAAAAAGGACGCGTTTACTCAGGGTTGAGCTCAGGCCTAGTGTCGTCCTTCGTTTCTCTAATAGGGTTCCGCTTATGGCCCAATAAACCAATTGTTTGTGCTTCACGGAGAATAGAAAAACGAAACCACAGTCGTCCACATTGGGCGTTGCTTATGTACTGAAAATAAAGAACAAATCAAAGAGGGAAATTGGGCGAAATTCAGATAATGACACACTGTTTGGTTTTTTTTAATTGGAATGGTTTTTTGCCAGTTTCCAATCATTTGGGAAATAACCATTATTTATACAATTGTTATAAATAAACGCAAGTAAGTTTATGGTTGCATCTGGCAATTTTCTTATGATGAAATTGGAAATTCCATCAATGCTGCTGGATTTTTTTTTTATTTTATGAATAATGCTTGGAAAATGATCGGAGAATGACGGCTTTGTTGAAATTGCAAAATTGGGACGTCCGCTATTGATGAGGTGAGCACTGATGATGTAGTGATCGAGAAAGGAGGGACCATTTGGATAAGAAGGCGTGGAATCACAGATCCGTTTGACATCTAAAGTGTTATCATCCAGCCAGTTTTTCAACACTTTGCCATTGGCATTTTCGGACGAGTCACCCCAGAATGGATTTCTGGAATTTAGGTCACCACCTAGGATAAATCCATCAAAATTAGCACAGACATTTAAAAGACTGCTCAAGTCTCTCTCCAACCTTTGAGTATAGTAATTACACGGGATGTATAGGAAGCCAGATATTTTTTTCTGACGTTATTGATGGACAATTCAACTTGTATAAGGGAAGTATTAATTCCCACGTCATTTAAATATATACGATTATATTGAATCGAGTTTTTAACTACAAACAGCAACCCCAACAGGTGAGTTGTCGTATATGAAATTGTATCCATCAATTTTAACTTTCCTATTTCTCCGCAGGTGACATTCTTGAATAAACCCTACATGGTGTTTCTTAGATCAACTTGTCGACTTACGTCTTACAAGAGATCTCACATTGAATGACAAAAAGTTTATGGATCTAAGGACCATAAGTACAGGGTCCGCCAAATAACTTTTTTTTTTAAACATCGAGTGCAGCTTCGGCTGTGTGGCACGTAGCGCCGTCCTGTTGAAACCAAATGTTGCCAATATCCTCCTCTTCAATTTTTGTGAACAAAAATTCGGTCAACATGGCCCGATAACGATCGCCATTGACTGTAACGGCCACTTGCTCATTTTCGAAGAAATGCCTCTGGATCAAAATCCGCACCAAACAGTGACTCGTTTTGGGTGTATCGGCTTTTCAATGTGTGCGTGCGGGTTTTCTGTGCCCCAAATTCGACAATTTTGCTTGTTTACATACCCGCCAAGATCAAAATGAGCTTCATCTGAAAAGATGATTTTTTTGGCAAAATCGGCATCTTCTGTAAATCGATCGCCACCAGCATTGTTCAAGCGTATACACAACCATATTCGTTCAGCGGAAGGATAAAACTAATTATCTGTCAGATCAGACATGAGCTAAGTGTTACCATTCACGAAATAAGCACTAGTTGAAAAAAACGTTAGATGGCGGACCCTTTAGTTCTAACTTTGTTAAGAAGGCGCAAGAATTCAGTTTTGCCTTGTTGTATAATTTGTTAAAAATAAACTTATTTCCTGCTCCAAGGTCAATTCGAAGATATGATTGGCTAGTTTTAAAAATTCGTCTATGTTGGAGGGCTTTTGCTGGCGAGAGTTTTGAGGGTTAG
Source organism: Eudasyphora cyanicolor (assembly GCA_963930755.1). NCBI lineage: Eukaryota > Metazoa > Arthropoda > Insecta > Diptera > Muscidae > Eudasyphora > Eudasyphora cyanicolor. Next base: position 104,126,332 of record OZ005737.1, read on the forward strand.
GATGTAGTTGGAACAAGTTGACAAATGTTTGTCCTGAAGACATCGTAGACATACCACCAACTGTTGTCGAGCAGCAACATATTTCTTATACGTGGGGCAGCCCCTCCAATTTGCTGGATGACCGACTTCGTTACAGTTTGTACAGTAGGGGTCAGTGTCATTTGAGCGAATGGGTTGGCATTCCCCAGGAGCATGATTCTGATCACATTTTACGCATTTGTATACAGAGTTGCAATTCCGTGAAATGTGACCCCAACGTTGGCATCTTCGGCATTGAATGTCGCCTTCTTTTCGTTTTGGCTTTTCCCAGGATATTATTTGATTTTGTATCCCATGGATATGGGAGACATCTCCAGCATTTTTGCCTGGAAGCAATGATATTAAAAATAAGCCAGTGTCGATCCCTTTCTTTATGGATCCTGGAGTTTAAAATTTAGATACGTTGGCTACCGTATCAGGTATGATTTTGTTCAGTTTTAATTTCTTCTATATCCGATTCTGGACATAGGCCACGAATAACTAGGGAAATTTGTCTGTAATCCTTGGGTGTAAAGGTATAGGAATTAATATTTTTTATCTCTAAGCAAGGCCATCATTGAGGCATGGACGGTGGGATCTTCAAAGTAGAGCTTACTCTTATTTTTATTGATATTACTAATTTTGAAAGAAAAATTCTGGAATTGTCACCTTCAGTGTATCTACTAAAGTTTTGATATTAACATTAAATACAAGTATTGGTGGGCATAATTTTGTTTTGTTTTTGTGTATTCTCCTCTTTATTAAGAGGGGCTTGGGAATTCATTGCTGGAAGTGTGCATTCGATATCAATATCTGCCAGTACGCCTAGTATGCCATGTTTGTTCTGGTCTTTAGGATTGTGGGAAGATAGTCTTTCAGATATATCTGAAACAGCTATGTATATTGGAGATAATACTTTTTCCAATCTTTGTCTTTTGCATTCATTTGCTCTGTTTGTTGCTTTTGCCGCTTTTGGTGTGTCTGTGTGTGTGTTTGCGTTGCTAGATGCAGGCAGTGGTTGATGTTGGGAAGTTGATGCCACCTCTTCAACGACATCCCATTCCATATCGGGGGGCAATGATCCAGGCATCATCGCTGCAATATAATGGAAGTAGGATGCCTGTAATATTGTTTGGATTCAAAAAAATTATTTGTTTTTTTTTTTTTGGATTTGTGTTCCACGTCGTATGGGGTTGGTTGAATACTTTGTGTATTCATATACCAGGACTGAGTAGTTGTATTTTCTCGTATCACTAGTATTCTCACGTTTTCTTTTATATGTTTGTATTGCTTCTTCTTACGAATGAATAAAGTTCATTCATGTAAAAACTGTTTCGTTCTTTTAGAATATCAGCCAGGTTTGTATATTTATCAAATAAGTTGTGAAAATCTTTTCTAAGTTGTATGTGTTTTTTACAGTGGAATATGATGTGGTGCTCATTCTCAACAACGTTGCAGTCTTCACATAGGCTGGTGGACGAGATGCCAACAGTAAAAAGAAATTGTTTGCTGTAAGTGTGTCCAGATAATAGTCTGTTGATTACTTTTATTTTTTCAGCAGGTTCCTTTACGCCTTTGTACCAAGGAATTTTACGGGGTTCCTCAAAAAACTGTCGGAAGTGCCTTTATTTTTGGACGTTTCTTTGTAATAATCTGCCCATTCTTTCCATAGGTGTTCCCGAATGCTGTTTGTGGCATCTATAACAGAGAGGCTTGACGAAATTGGACAGCCAGAAGTTGCAGCATGTTTGGCGTAATAGTCGGCGGTTTCGTTCGGTGATATTCCAATGTGTGCAGGAGTCCAGATCACAGTCAGATCTGTCATTTGTGAGTTGTTAACTTTTTTGATAATGTTATTGACTAAGTAGTTTTGAGCTGTATTGTTGCTAAGTAGGTGGCAAGAATTTTTACTGTCGGTAAAAATCGCCGCTTTACTGATGCCGTCCTCTATAATTAGATCAATTGCCTTATCGATAGCGTGTAATTCTCCAGTGAGTGATGAAACTTTGGAAGGAATTTGAAAAAGAAAATTTTGTTTGGATGATATGTTGCTGCAGCGCAACCAGATGAATTATTGGTAATAGATGCATCTGTGGACCAGATCGAGTAGCCTTCAGATTGAAGTTCATTTAGTTTTTGGCGATAGATGGCAATAAAACAGTCCTTATTTAAGGAGTTTTTATCTGCTACAAACAGGTTGAATTTAATTTTTATTTTTTGTGAAGGTTTCAAATATATTTTTGAATTTTAGGTAAATCATGCCTATGCTGTTTTTTTTTTGGTGGCAGATGAAATGAGACAGGTATATAAGTTTGAGTTAAACCATTTGAGTTTTATTAGCTCTTTAGCTGCTAAAAATTGGGATCTTTGTTGGGGAGGCAGTACTCCCGCTAAGGCATAAACAACATGTATTGGCGTAGTTCTTGTCAGGCCAAGGTTTCTTCTCAAAATTTGATTTTGAAAACTGGTGATTTTTTTATTGAGGTATGCGGGGGTGTGAGCCATTGACGATATCGAATATTCCGTTTTGGAAAAGATTATAGATTTTGAAATATTGTTTGCTACCGCAGGGTGTAGGCCATATTTAAGAGTTGTTAGCATTTTTATAGCATTTAAGGATTTACGACATGATGAAGTTATATCTTCGTAGTGTTCCTTTAGTGACAAACTATTTTTTATAGTTCTGCCAAGAAATTTTATTGACTTAACAGGTTTAATCAAATTTCCATGTAGCGAGATGAGTGGTATTTTTCTAGCTCCTTTGGCTACGTACATTACCGCAGTTTTTTCAATGTTGACGTGAAGATTCAAATTCGAAAGCAGTGAAGCGAATTGAATAACTTTATTTTGAAGTATTTTGGTTGCCGTGTCAAAATCTTTATCGTGGCTTAGGATTATAAAGTCATCTGCAAATTGAAAGATATGCGTTTTCTCATCCTCAATTCCGTGAAGACCAAGCGTATAAATATTGAAAATAGTTGGACTAAGACAACTTCCCTGTGGTATACCATTGTATATCTCAATACTTTCATTATCCATAACTAGTATTCTCTTACTCAAAAAGGCGATGATCCAAGAAGTTATTTGTGTAGGAAAATTCAGTGCCTGAAGTACATTTTGGAGACTATTTATATCTACGCATTCATAAGCTCTACTGATGTCCAGAGTGACCAATATAACTTTTTCATCTTTTTCCTTGTGTGTTGTAATAGTGTGTAGTATGTCATTTTATTGGAATCAAACGATTTTTGTGCAGCTTCCTTCAGACGATAAAATTTGTCGACAGTGTCATTCCACCAATTTTTGGGGATTCTTTTTGACGTGAGAGTAAATGAGCAATTGTGAATTTCATTTGTAAAAGCATTTTGGATTTCTTTTATATTTGGTGAGATATCAAGTCTTCGAACATTTTCCATTAACTTTTTTTTGGAGAGAAAGCGCTGCTTCACATTGTTGTTAGTTTGGATTATTATATTTATAGGAAAGTGATGACTGCCACCAATCGTAGTTTTTAAAACATTCCATGTGGAAGTGAGATTTTTGTTTGTGAAAGAAAGGTCGAGAACAGAACCATGAGAATTGTCAGTCAGACATTTTTTAAATGTAGTGGATCCATCATTAAGGCAACGAAATATTGAGTTTTCAAAAGTGCATTTGACCATCGAACCACGGACTGAATCAGTCTTATCTCCAAAAGCCTTCACTCTTGCATTAAAATCTCCACAGATAAATACATTAGGTTTATGTTCCAGAAGGGTAATTAATTTGTTTAGTTCATTTTTTAAAACAGTGGCTTTTACCGAGTGTGGGAAATAAACTGACACAAAAGTAAAGTTGCTGGAGAGGTTTGTCGTTTGACACACAATAATGTCTAAATCGGTTTGGAATTTAATTTTCTTTAATTTAATATGTTTTTTGTGGGCGATGGCAATACCACCATAATTATCTGCTCTTTTTTTATAAATAAGTTATAATGTTGGAAGCACGTTTTTGTTTCATTTTCATCAAAATTAAATATTTCTTTTAAAAAGCACACATCGATATTTAGTTTATTTAGGTAGTATTCTAAGTAGGCTTTGTTTTTGCTTAAACTTTGAACATTATATTGCAGAAAGTTCATCATGATTTATACTTTCATTATTTATATTAGGTGGCACTGATAAAATTGCTTTTTTAAATTGTTGTAGTATAACTAATCCTTCAGAACAGTTCATTGCTGTTAAAATGTTCATTATTTTCGACGTCTGATACTTTGCTAAAATTTTCATATTCGAAGACCGGCTTCGATGGGCTTGACGTTATTCCTTCAGCAACTGGCACAACTTTGCTGTATTTTGCCTTCATAATTCTTCTATTTATTTCCTCATTTATCGTTCTCACTGGTGGAGCTGGTTTCTTTGTGATTGTAGGGAAGTTATTTTCATATTTTGGATCATTTAAAATTTCATAATAGTTATTTGAGTGGTAGGTCTGAATACATTCTTTACGAGAAAAATTAGATAAAGCCATTGTACTTCTAAGAGACTTTTCGGCACTCCATTTTTTACAGATTGCGGAATCTTTAGCATTATGGTCAGTTTGGTTACACAGGATGCATCTTGGGCTTTTACATATTGTGCTGCACTTTGTTGTTGAAATACAATTTTGACATTTTACTTCTTTACAGTCGTTGGGACATATAATGGTTTCTCCACATAAAAGGCATCTTTTCCGTGACCTACAACGCACTGCAATATGACCTAAACGGCCACAGTTCATACAGAGACGAAGTGGCGGGGTATACAACTCTACGTACGCTTTTGTATTGAACATGTAGACATCACTGATCACTACATCATGAATAATTCCAATTTTGATGGTTTCGGAAGGCAAAATTTCACCCCTTTCATTTTTAAAAGTAAATCTTTGCACAGATATGGTAGTAAAATCATTTTTGAGATTTAATTCTTCCACTATATCTTCCCCAGTGTGTTCCGTGGGAACCCCCTTTATAATATAAAATTTCTGGACAAATCTGTCCGGAATGAAGGTTTTCATATTGAGTTCACGAAGCTTGGTATTTAGAATGAAGGTATTTGCCGAGTGGTAGTTGTTAAAACACAGTCTGAATGTATTATAACCTATATTTTTAGCGTTGTAGTTTGAAACAATATTAATTTTCCTTAGCTTTGTGAAAAGATGGAGTTCACAGTTTCTTCTGATGTTGCTGATTGGGGTTTCAGAAACCAGAAGCACGTAGAAAGGCCCTGGATTATTATTGGGGTATAGAATTTGTTTTTTTTCAAACACATCGAAATTATATTTTTTTTGTTCATTTTCAGAATTGGCATTGGCACTTGTTGTTGGTTGTTGCGGATTTAGAGTAGCTGACTGTTCAATTGGATTGGAAAGTGTATTTTCTTTAAATTTTTTTGGGTCGTTGTTGCTGAGATCTTCATTTTTTCTCCTTGGGTCTCGTCGAGGAGGTGGATCCTCGTCATCCATCTTGAAATAAGTTTTTAGTTTTATTCACTAATTATTGTTTTTTAAATAAATAAAGAAACAAAAATAATGATTGTTTGTATATAGGGCTAACTGTAGCCTGAATGTGTTGGTGTTTATGATTTTGTTGTTTTTCACTGCGGGTAAACATATGAAAAAGCGTCCAGCGCGAAAGCAGTCTAACGTCAACAGATGTTGAGAGATGTCAAAAAAATTAAAGAAAATTGTTTGCGCAGTAAAAACAGTCCGTCAGGTTAGGTTCAGTGTTGCCACTAGTTTTTTCCAAAGCAAGTAATTGCCACTGTGATACCCGCAGAAAATAAAGAAAAACTTTAAAAATAATAAATTTTTTGCTAAGAATAAAATAGCGCTAATAAATTGCATCATCGTTCTGAAGTTGGTAGCCTTTTTCTGCTTAGTTTATATAGGGAGCTAAGCACTTTTAATCATTACTAGTTTGTCCTGTACTTTCAGACCGGGATTTTCGCATGATGTGCCACATCGCTGGCGTTGCCGGTATGCTCGCTTTCTGCACGGCTATGGCTCGTCGGCTCGGGGTGGTGTTCTTGCCGGCGATACAGGTACATAAAAACTCTATTCATACCGGACTATTAACAAACAGATTAAAAAAAGGAAGGGTACCCGAAATAAGCGACGAAAACAAAGGGAAAGGAGACAAAAAGGACGAAGGCACGCACGCAAACCTGACAGACGGACACTCACCGGAACTATGGCGTCTATCCCACCCTCTGGGATCGACCTAGGATCCCTCCATGATATCCCACCGCCGGGTTGGGTATCCCATATTCGCCCTATACTTACCCTACTTCTACCCTATACCTCACCTTAAAAAGGTCTTAAGCCGAAGACATTGTCAGCGTTTCTATTCAAAAATTCAGGTATGACATTTATTTGAGTTCATCATTCTAAATTATCTGTACTACAATTCTCATAGACTAACGGCCTGTTTCTGTATTTCTAACGAAAGTCTCTGCGAACGAAAACCAATCACTCACTTTCGTCTGGAATTTGGTTTCTCTAAGGTTCGTTCGTTCGTTCGCCTGGCTTTACGTCAATGACGTTAACAATTTACCAATTGGCAAATAATGTAATTGCCAGGTCAATAATTTCACAACTTCCGGTCTAAAAAAGCACACGTTTTTGTATGGTCGACCTTAGAAAATACAACTCTGTATCATTTACTCTAGTGGTGGCCAAAAATCAAGCCTGGGTGGTTCAGCTGAGCTGATCCAACACTCATTTCTTTCTCTCTCTCCCTCACGTCTCTCTCATTGTGCACTGATGAATTTTTCCATCTTAGCGAGCTGCCAATGTTGACTTCTTTATGCTTAAAAATGTAAACATATGTATACAATTTTATTATTTTTTATTTGTTTTTACCATAATTATATTTATATCTACTTTTTTTTTGGTTTTAATAACTTTTTTATTGCATTGTTCCTATCAGTCGACAAATAAAATAAAGTGACTCGATCTGACACTTGTGTTCGCCCAGATGACAGCAAAGAGAGATAGAGAAACCAACATTTACACTGAAATGATTACGTTTTCGTACGAGTTCATTATCGTGCGACTTGCAGTTGTGATGGTAGTTAGTGAAACCCAAATCAGCTGTTTGTCGTCTGGCAAGCGAACGAAAGCAAAATTTTAAGTTACAGAAACAGGCTGTAAGTTTAAAAAACTAGTTAGGGCGATAATTATAAATCAGATTAGATCCAAATTTTAATTATAATTTCATTTAAAAATTAATTTAAATCATTATATTTTCTTTTTATTCCACTATTCTGGATTATCCTTATTATTTCTAGATTTCTATTACAGGTTTAATTTCAGGTATGGTAAGTAATATCAAGTAATTTCGTTTATTTTCTTTCAGGTATACAGGTGGTAGCGTGATTGTAAGTATATCTTCTCTCTCAAAATTGTTTACATGTTTTCACAGGAGGATTCAAATGCAGGAGAACTCGGGATATTGATGGCTTTTATGTGACTGATGGATGACTAAGGGGGCCCAAAAGTTACGTCTGTCGCTGTCTACCTGTCCTAGTATTTGGGTAAGTATACGCTTGTTTATATGTATATTTGTTCGTTATTTTTCAAGTTCTCTATACTCTATGTTGGAAACTCTTAAAAATTCTCGTTTCTCTTATCTTTTCTTCAAGGAGGAACGGACAACTAAGCTTTGGGCCAACTCTCTTAAGGGATAATAAGACCATTCCCGAATCTAGACCTGAGCTCAGACCTGTCCTGGGGAACTGGGTGCTACCAAAAAGGGGTAAGTAGAAAGAGCTAATTGTTTGTTCCTTTGTTTCCTGAATGATTATTTCCTTTCTTTTCTTTCTAATTCCGCAAATATATATATATGCCTGTCTGTCTGTTCGTCGGTCGGTCCGGAGTTTTCTATGTGAATATGTCAGAGGAAGTCAACTTTGGGGTCACCCGCGCATGCCAGGCTGGGTCATGCGTTTCCGCGCCTTCCTCGTTAAACCGGAGCTTGAAGATGTGGTAATGATACTCCCCTATTCGGCGTATTGTAATTTTCAATTATAAAAGTTCTACTTCATTTATCAAATGTTCATTTATTATTTGTATCACTTGATATTTCCAGTTTTTCTTAAATGTTTTTAGCTTTAATTTGTTCGTAAGCTTTTTAATTTTCTTTTTACACCTTTTTTGTATAAATTTCAAATTGTTTTTAGCTGTTTTACGTGATACTTTATCAGTAAAGGCACCATTGTGCCACTGTTACAACACCAAATGGAAGTGTGACAAAAAATCGTTTTTGAACTTTTGCACAAATTCTCCTAATCTTCTTCCTTTCTCCCTCCTACTTCATCCTCATAACCTGTCAGCTGTCACCTGTCAGCAGGGATTTTTGTCTAAACAGCTGTTAGAAATTTCCCTACGTTTTATATCTCCGAATTACCGTTGAATTCCTATAAAATCTGAATTTTAAAGGGCGCACCTGACAAGTTCCCTATTTTTCGCAGTACGGCATCTCATTTTTGGAGAGATTGTTGTCAATTATTGTGAATTAACGGGAAGAAGAAGAACAAAAATGGAAAACTATTTTAATATTTTCAAAAAAGAGTATAAACAATTGAACATAGAAGAGTAAATTTATGTTTTATAAATACATTTCACGATTTTTTTATCTGTTTCGTACTGTTCTTTCTTTGCAACTCATGACACTATTGCTACCAGATAGAGGAAATCCGCCACTTACTGCTTATGCGCCAGTTAGTGGAAGTTAGCTGTTTTCGTTGCAAAGTGCTAAACTAAAATCGCTAGCTTGTAACGAAAACATGCCTATATTTGAATGTGATGATGACGTCAGAGCTAAAGGGATTCTCAATAAATCAACGAAACGGATTGGTAACCGTGGTCAAACAAGCCTTTTTCTCAAACAAGTATTTCTGATTATTTGCCACCTTTTCTGAATTTCTCCACAAGGTTGGACACGACGATCCCTTCTAGATCAGATTGGCTGGATGGTGATCTCCCCTTTCGTGGTCACGCGATTTGTAAAGATGGTTGTGGGAACGGGGGGCTGGCATCTTTAGTGAATCTCTTAGCATTAGCAGATCTTATAAGTTGCCAGACACCTGCAGTGTCTTTCAGGCGGAGGTTTTTGCCATCCTGGTTACCTTGCGTTTAATCAACGAGGGTTTTTCCAGGCAGGGTGAAAACCACTATCTATATTGATAACACTGTGCTAGTTGAAAAAACCGACAAACGGGGCATCTGGTGGGTTAAACTAAATCAGCTACGCTGAATCCAATGGCGCTAACCGTTTTTCTAGGTTAGCTCTTGTTTTCGCGATATTCGACCACAAAGTTTACAAGGAAAACAGAGAGGTTAGTCTCTCGGAGGTGATTTTGAAGTGGAAGACTGCGGAATACAAGCTTTAGTCCAAAGAACGAAATAAAGGGAACCCTTGGAGAATTATTTCTCTCAAAGCAGTCACCCACGCTTTTCAAACCCTTATCACCAAAAAATTGCAATCAACTCGAATCATATCTCAAACGTCGTACAAATCGACGACATTTTTAGTTGGTGTCTTTGAGAAAAATATTCCTCGCGAAAAAATACTATAGGTCTCCCTTCAATATATTTATGAACAATCAACAGGTTTCATATTTTAGCAAGTTTAATTTGTAATTTCCATAAACACTAACCGAAAAATTATCTACAAAAATTTAAGTCAAAAAATAATATCAATAATTTTTTTCTACTGTGCGTAGAAAAATACAAAAATTATGTAATAACCAGAAATCTGCTTATTTCTCATAAAAACGTTGAAAAGGGGCTCATATTATTTTTTCGCGTGGAATATTTTTCTCAAAGACACCAACTAAAAATTACGTCGATATGTATGACATTTGACATATGATAAGATTTGATTGAAATTTTTTAGTGGTAAGGGGGTGAGAAGCGTGGTTGACTGTTTTGAGAGAAATAATTCTCCAAGGGTTCCCTTTATTTCGTTCTTTGGACTAAAGCGTGTATTCCGCAGTCTTTCACTTCAAAATCGCCTCCGAGATGATAAACCTCTCTGAATTCCTTGTAAACTTTGTGGTCGACTATAGCGAAAACAAGAGCTAACATAGAAGAACGGTTAGCTCCATTAGATTCGGCGTAGCTGATTCAGTTTAACCCAGCGGATGCCCCGTTTGTCGGCTAAAAAAAGTTCTCAATTCTAGCACAGTGTAATCAAGCTGCTCTGAACTCCAACGTGATTAAATCCAAGTTGTGAACGATTGCATATTAAAAATTAACAGTTTACGTCAAGCTCTCCTGGGTTCCAGGACACTGTTACATAGACGGAAACGAGAAGGCTGATGAACTCACACGGAATGGGTCGGCGAGGGGAACCACTAGTGCGGAGACATCACTGTATCCACCAATGTGTGAGTTCTTCGGCATGCTAGTGCGCTTCTACAGGGATCAAGCTAACCAGAATCGGTAAGCCAGATCAGACTGTAAAACGCTAGGTCTCTCTGGCCTCTTATGTCACAATCCAGAACCAGGGAGTTGCTGAACCTCACAAAGAGACCTTCTCAAATTCATGAAGCTACAATATGAGAAGTGCGTAGAAGGCATTGGATACCCCAAATAAGAAATCAACTTAAAAAAGTTGTATACAACTGCCTGTTGCGTAAAATTAAAAATGTGTGTCTGCCACGCGCCGTTTATGGGACCATTTCCACCTGAGCCATACCAAACCATAGGTTTGGTTTACGGCCCTGTGAACATTTCAATCGGCAGGAGGTCAGAAAAGACGTGGGTGGAACTATTTACATGCCTTACCATTAATTCACCTATCCATAAGTCCTCATGAGAAGGAAGTGGGCAGCTTTAGGATAGGTTGAAAGGGTAGCCCATCCCTTAAGACGGATGAGAATACACGGATGCCTGTTATAGACTGATTGTGATGTGCGTTCTCCGCTAATGCAAAATCCGAAAAACTTTGGAGTTGTTTCAACAGGAGGGGCTGGGAAAAGCTTATGTTTCCAACAATAGGCTAAACAGTCAACAGGAGCCTGTCATACAATCTGCTAATATCTACTTTAACCTGCTTTCCAGATATTGCTTTATCTATTTACAAAGTTTCGGTCCAGCCGTTTAAACAAAGAAACGATTTTATTATATTAATATAACTTTAATATAGTGTTATACAGTATACGAAAAATTCAATTGTATTTATAGTAATATTTGATATTTATACTGCTTTGGTACTTTCGATAAAAGCAAACGACCGTCATAACTGAGGGAGGCAAAAATCCAAGGATCTACATTACTCCATTCTACACAGTACACTGAGTCTTCATGCTGTTCGAACGTCTGTAATAATCCATCTGGTAAAACTTTAATTTGTTCATCGCCGCCATTTGTGTTAATAGCTGTACTCAATTCGTCCACTGCTTCAGAGCTAACACTAGCAGCACATGTAAGTAAAACTTTACAATCACTTGAACTGCTTAGTACCAATTGATCGTGGAATGTATTGAAGCGAACTGACCATACCCAATGAGCGTGGTCATTTCTAACAAAAACAGCTTCTTTAGGCATTCGACAATCCCATATTTTCACAAATCCATCGTCACCACCTGTTACAAAATGACATTGTTTATTTGGGTTACAATCAATATCCCTTACAAATTGCCCATGCGCATCTTCTATGCACCAAGCTAAATGCTGATCTCGAATATCATAAGCTTTTACATGTGTGTCGTGCAGAGTAACAAACTGATGGCATGACAAATGAGACCATTTGCCGCCATTAAATGGACTTATATGTTTTGTCGATAATCCAGCTGGAATTTCTGCTACTTTGCTTTCTCCACCATTCAATCTATCAAACAAAACAACTTTGTTGTCTACCACACACGCTATCTTCTCCTTTTGACTGGGATGAAACTCCAAAGCCTTTACTTTTTGTCCATATTTGGAGGTGTCCAGCACTTCCACATTATGCCATTGTAAATATTCAGATTTTGCGCCATTATCCTCTTCAACGTTATCACTATATCTTAGTAAAGCTGCTTTCGTTTTAACGGAGTTACCACTTTGTTCGGAGAAACAAGTGGAAATTTCATATAGATCGTGTGGATTAGCATTAATGTTCCAAACTTCACCCATACAATGTTCAAATATTTTTGCTTTTGTTGTAGATTTTTCTTCATTGTATTCTACTAGATGAATTTGATTTGTTGTGGGCTTTAAAGAATTTGTCGCAATAAAAAATCGAACTTCATGGGATTCGCCTAACTGTGGTGCCAACGATCGGGCCTGCAAAATCTCAAGTTTTTGAATTGAACGATATAGTCTGACATACTTACCTGAAGTTCTAATCCATAAATTTGACCATTGGATTCATCCATCTTCGTAACAATTTTTGGAATCTCAAATTGTTTGTCCACCTTCCAAAATTACACAATATGATTATCTTCTATCTTCTATTACGAATATTTTAGCTATGCTTTCAATTAAACCTCATATTTCTGACAATAGCTGATTTAACACAGTGCGGTCAATTACTATGATGATTGTTTGAACCTTGTTTTTGCTGAGAACGCAGCCGAGACAAAATCGATGGCAGCTACGGAAACATCATATTTTAAGGCCCAGTTAGGCTTACGTAACCGTATCTTATTTTTACCGTAACCGTAACATTGCCCGTTTGAGCAATTAGCCAACGCACTATAAGGGTATCTCTTAAATACGGGGAATGCGTCCTGCGTCTGTCAAACTCGATTTTAAATCTATGAAAATGGCATACTGCTACACAAATAACCCTGGTTAATTTCATAAAATTCGAATTTGACAGTGCGCTTACAACTACAACGAAAGAAGCAGCATTTAATTGACAAGCAAGCATTTCATTTGTTTATGTTGGAACAGTGCACGAAGAAAAATATTAAATGTTAAATTTGCTGGAAATACTAAATACAAACCGGTAAGAATTTAATATCTTTTACTATTATAATTTTTATTAAAATGTGCTTTTCAGGTTATAGGTGGGGACTATGTTTTTTCAGCTTGAAAAAATTCCACAAAATGTTATTTCAATATGAAAAATGGAACGCATTTTTACTACACTCAAAGAATTTTGTGAGTATCATTAGCAAAAATGTTTGTTGTTTCAACAGTCTGTGTCTGCTGAAAAAGGGAAAGCAGACTTCGTCTGTTATTTTAGCAACCCTATGGTTGTTATTTTAGCACATAAATTTGCCTGCTACTGCAGCAAACTAGAACAGTCATTTTAGCAAACAATTTTGCTATTATTTAACAGAAAAAGGCGGCTGGGAGAACAAACTATTTTTGTTATTCTAGCATACGTTTCATTCTTTTTTATTTTAATAAAAGAAATACAAATTTTATATTTTCCTGATATTTGAGAAGAGTATATCAACCAGGACTCCAACCTGAAGTTATTCAGCCCATGTATTGATAAGGGTTTCGAACTGTGAAATCTGTATGTATGCTTGATCTAAAAATATAAATGAAAAATAAATCATTTAATAAAATTGAATAGAAATAGGAGTATCTACAAACAATACTTACCGGTCACTGGCATTAACAATTATCTTTTTTTTGTCCGAAGGATAAATATAAAGAACATAAATCGTACGACATCGAGCGAACTCTGTCAATATTGGCCAATGTGTTGGGTTTACCCTATAGACACGGTATCTAATTGTACATGTCCACAGCCATATCATTGGGCAAAATGATCTTATCCATGGATTACATCCAAATTAGACTAACTTATCCTGAGTGTTTTGGAGCCAAAAGGTTGCTTCGTGATTCGGATATTAGCGACCATCGTTGGAACATATAGAGTAAATAATCAATGTTGCCATTTCGGTAAACAAATCACAAAATGGAAAAAAAAATACTTACGAGTTGTTGCAGGTAGGGTCACACTTCCAAGAGTTGTATGCGATTTGGAAAAGTAGACAAGGAAATAAGTGGTTAGTCCATCCATGACACAAGTTATCTGAATTTATACATTGTAGTTGCTACGAAATTTCAGATCATCTTTTATACCCGTATTTTAATAGGACACTGCTTGGTGAGAATCTTGAAAACAAACAGAAATAAGTCTTATAATCATAGTACATTTAATTTTCAATTTGTGTACGCTTACCTGTTGCGTCTTGATTAATTGATAACATGGCCTTTATGTGCATTTGTGTACGCTTGATCAAAAAATATAAATCATTTAGAAAATTAAATAGGAGCATCTACACACAATACTTACCGGTCACTGGCATTCTAACTATCTTCTTTTTGTCCGAATGATAACAATAAAGAACATACATCGTACGACCTTTGGTTATATTTGATGTTCTCCAAGACCGTATGATGATCAGTGACTCCTACGCGTTACCCAATTGGGTTCACCCTATATACACGGTAATTGTACATGTCCAGAGCCATAGAGCTTGCTGAGAATCATGAAACCAACCAGAAATAAGACTTACACAATCATAGAGAAATTTGCAATTTGTGTACGCTTACCTGTTGCAACTTGATTAATTGATCCTCCAAGGCATGCACAATTTCGCCTTTTTTTCTTTAGCCATTTGTAAGTGTTGTCGTAGCTGTCCCGGAACCGTTTTACTTATTAAAATCATTTGCATCACGAATTAACAAACAGAACGAAAATTTCAATCCAATTCAATTTGTTCGGCGTAAAATATTTTATTCTTCAAAGGGTGTTACTAAATAGCTAAATAGGCGTCGGCGCACGATGTCTGTCAAAGAGGCAATCTTGAATGCTAGTGAAAGCGTATTACGTCTGTCAATATTTTTTGATAAGCGAAATAAACATTTTATACGAGATTTTGTTATTTGCACAAATATGAATATATGTGTAACTTATCGCAAGCACATTTTAATAGAAAAAATTGGTTTCAGTGGTAAGGAATATAAATTAAACGCCGCTTTTTTAATTTTCTTTTTTCCGTCATAAAGCATGTCTATGTCCCGATTCACACGGGGCAATTCGGTGTTTGTTGGAAACAAAGTTAGCAAAGTGCGAATGAAAAACACAAAACGGATTGCCAATACAAGAAACTACTTTCCCCATTGTCCAGATTCACACTCGGCAACTTTTCCAAGCAAGTGTCAAAGTTTGTAGGAGAGAGCTCTTTCCGCCCGCCTCTCTCTCCATCAAACTTTGACACTTGCTTGGAAAAAGTTGCCGAGTGTGAATCTGAACATTATCTTCCGTATGCCTCTATGTCCAGATTCACACCCGGCAAGTTTTTCAAACAAGTGTCAAAGTTTGACAGAGAGAGACGCCGAATTACCGGGTGTGTTGAGGTGTCTATGTTCGTCCCAATTTACACGAGGCAATTTTATCAGCGGTTTAATGGCGTTTGTAGGGGAGGTAGTTGGTCCAATATCGTACTCGATTGAACGTTTTGTTTTTTATTCGAACTTTGAAACAACAACAATACACACAGGAATAGCCGTGGAAACCGTATAAAAATCGTCTTTGCACAGAATGATAAAATCTTGCGAAATTTTCTCTTAATACTCACCCTAAGTCTTTAGGAATTCTCTCGTTTTTTAACTTTTTTTGCATACACAATACTTAGTCCTAGATCACACGAGGCAATTTCTTCCAAGCGGAAAGTGCTCTGTATCTTTCCTACAAACTTTGACACTTGCTTGAAATAAAATTGCCTTGTGTGAATCAGACTTTATAAACATTTTTACAAATCGCACATAAAATATTAATGTTTAGCTTTGGTTTCATTAAAATATAAAAAATTAGAAACTAAAATCTAAACACAATAGATTAATTTTAATTGTATGTCCGGAACTATGATTTTAAAATCGTCAAATCATATTCGTTATCGATTGGTGTTTTACTTTTTGCAGTTTTAATCGACTCCTATTTCCAATATTTTTAAAATCCAATGAAAAATTAAAAATATTGAGAACCGTAACTCGAAAACAGATATCACCGAATAATTATTTAATTTTTTTTAATATACTTTTCTCATCGCACGAATGACCTTAACCTTTTTGATTTTCAATGGTAGTTGAGCTTTATCATGTAAATTATTGCACCTTTAACTTATTTTCACATATTTTGATTAACAGCAAAAATTTTCAGCAAACTGCAAATTTTTCAGCAGTGCGTTTGCTAATGCAAAACTGCAAACTTTTTGCTATTACAGCAGAAAATGTGCTGTATTAGCAGAAAAAATGGTTGCTAAAAATTAGCATACGTTGTTTGTTATTAACAGCAAACAATTTTTTTTGGGTGTAAGGTCGCATTGCATGTTTGAAGTGTTTGTGTCGAAATGTCACTTATATGTATGTGTGTGTGTATAAGCATGTGCATTTTTTCCTTTTTGCTTTTCTTGAAAACAAACACGAGTTTGAATTAGAATCAATAAGCAATTAAATGGAATAATGCCGACTTCCATCCATAAACGAATATATTCTTCCAACTCCTATGGCTGGCAAGAACTCACTATGTTGTTTATAACCATTTAAAAACGAGATCACAGGCACTGCCCAATTCCATTGTCCTACTGCTTCGGCAACGTTTGCCGTCCACAAAGTTTTTCCAGGCTTTTCGTCACGATTGTTCTAAACATACAAACGTAAATGAACATACGTAATTATAAGACAAATTCCACATTATTACATATAGTTACATGTCCTTCCAGTGTTTCGCACTTTTTTGCTTTGCTATCCAATCGGAATGTCGCTCTTCTCGTTTATTCAATATACATAATTATTTTCTGTTCCAAAGCTTTGCATTAGTTTTCTTTCAGATAATTTAATATTGTATTCTTTATTAGGAAATTTTATCGCTAAGATTGACAACAATTGAATTTCTCGCGGACAAACAAGAATATAAATAAATAGGAGAACAATGCTGGCGGCATTCAATTTGTTGTTGTTGTAGCCACTGTTGCTCCTGCAAGTATAGAATTTAGTTAGTTAGTGGTTTAATCTTCTTCAGCTGACTCATCAACATCCAGTTCCAGGAAACGGGCCGCAGCCAAGGGCTCGGACCAAAGTGAAACAGGAGTTAGGTGAGTGGGTTTAGCTGGACAGTTAAACAGGTGTTGTGTGTCATGCGGCCCAGTATTGCATGCTGGGCAAAATTCAGTGATGGTTTCGTCCAGTCTCAAGATCAACTAAGCGTTGATTTGGATGACCCCTCCGATGGCATCCCAGAAGGAACTGTTTGGTAAGGAGCTCACAGTGATCTTTGACTGGGAGCATCCTTGTCTCCTCGTGAAGGTGGTGTATCGAGGACATTTGAAGGCAGCCTGTGGTTGTCCTAAGGGCTGCATTCTGGCAGGTTTGGAGACTTTCCCATTGTGTCTTGCTGACGCTGGCTGTCCACACAGGCGCTGCATAATTTGCCACTGGGCGGCCAATCGCTTTGTACATTGTTGTCAGTGTCTCTTTGTCCATTCCCCAAGTGCTGCCGGCTAGCGACTTGAGGACTTTGTTCCGTACGTACTTTGTTGCAGATTGCAGTGGTATGCGCCGAGGACGAGAACAAGCTATCCAGAGTTACACCCAGGATTTTTGGGTGACTGACTGTCGGAATTTGAACGTCATCGACTTTTATGGGTAGCTCAAGGGAGACTTCTTTGGTCCATGTGGTGAAGAGCGTTGCTGAAGATTTTGTTGGGGAAAGTTTTAAATTCCTCGAGCTGAAGAATGTCACGAGATCAGCGATATAAGCATTTAACTTCTCGCAGAGGCTATCAATTCCGTGGCCCCTGGCCAGTAACGAGCAATCATCTGCATATGAAATTACCTCAACTCCTTGGAGGGAGGAGGGAGTTTGGACAGGTAGGAGTTAAACAAGAGCGGGGACAGAACTCCACCCTGTGGTACACCTTGTTTAATCCTACGAGGCTTGGATCGCTTATTCCTAAACTCTACAAATGATTTCCTACCGCACATGTAATTTATCACCCATCTCTTTTCCCTGTTGGGGAGGGAGGACTGTAGTATGTCCTCAAAGAGAATGTGTGGTCGACCGTGTCAACAGCTTTGGACAGGTCGAGAGCCACGAGAACTGTGCGTTCGCAGGGTCTTTTCCCATTAAGACCGTGGCTTATGTGGGTGGTTACGGCTGTAAGTGCTGTGATGGTGCTGTGCATCTTACGGAATCCGTGTTGATGTTCTGCTGCGTGGAGGTGACTGCTCAAGCTAGGCAGGAGGAGTGCCTCAATTGTCTTTGCAACCGGGATAAGAGGGATATAGGTCGGTATGACTCTCCCTGATCCGCCGATTTCCCAGGCTTGAGAACTGGGACCACTCTGCCAAGTTTCCAGGTATCCGGTATGGTTAGAGTAGCGATGAACAGATTGAGGGTTTTTGTTAGGTACTCAACTCCTGCTTCACCTAGGTGTTTCAGCATCATCATCGAAATTCCATCTGGGCCGATAGCCTTGGATGGCTTTGCCTTAGTGATTGCAGCTAAGACATCATCTGCTCTGAATATGGCATCTACTTCATGGGCTCGTACCTTCCTTGCCTTCCTTAGGATGCTCCTTTTCGCCTTAGATCTCTCGGGGTGCTCTATAAACTGCCGGCCGAAATGGCTCGCACACCTCTTGGGGTCCGATATGACATATTGTCCGAAGGATATCGCAACCCCGTCTTCTCTCCTGTTGGGGTTCGAGAGAGCTTTGACAGTAGTCCATAATTTGTTCACTCCAGAGCTTAGATTACATTCATCCAGGTGTTCCAGCCATTTGTTTCGCTTGGATTCGTTTACCAACTTGCTGATCTCCTTGTTCAGTTGTCTGATCCTGGGATCGCTTGGGTTGGCCAGACGAATCTCGTCACGCTCATCTGCTAGTCCTGCTGCTTCAGCCGGGAAGTTTGGTCTTATCACTGGTATTCGACCGGCTGGGATGAAGCGAGCAGCTGCTGCTGTGACAATTTTGCGAAACACCTTCTCTGCGTCGTGGGGTTTAGAAGGTGTTGGCTGAAATCGGAATTTGCGGTCAGTAAACTCTCTGAATTGCACCCAGTCCGCTTTCTTCTGATTGACGTAGGTGCGGCGCTCAGAAAGTATGAAATCGCTTGGTCGACTAAGAGTTATGACGATGGGAAGGTGATCTGATGCCAGGGAGACGACTGCACGCCAGGCAGTGCAGTTTATCAGACCAGCACTGACAATTGTTAGGTCCGGCGAGCTGGCACAGTTTCCCATGATTCTTGTGGGGGCATCTTCATTTATGGTACAGAACGTTGAGCTGTCGATCTGTTCCGCCAGGTCTGAGCCTCTGTGATCATTGCCGAGACTCGAGTGCCAGAGTTCATGATGCGCATTAGAGTCGCCCATGATCACCCGATTGTCACCTACGAGCAGGGCTCTAATATCTGGGTGATAACCAGGTGGGCAAACTGACACTGGTGGAACGTAAACGTTTAACAGGTCCATGTAAACATCTCCAGATCTAACAGAGATGCCTTGGGTCTCCAAAAAGACATCTTGTAAACTCGGATCTGGGCTGGATTCCCTGTATTGTATCGATTGATGGATAATGAAGGCTATGCCCCCACCGTTACTCCTTTCGCGGTCTTTCCTCAGGATGTTGTACCCATTACAACATTGAAGCCTGGAGTTCTTGTTTAACTTCGTTTCCTGAACCGCAGCGACCATGATGTTATTTCTGCTCATGAAAGCAGTGATTTCGCTGATCTTGCCTTGGAGGCCGTTGCAGTTGAACTGCAGTAAGCTGATGTTTTCGGGTAAAGGAACATTAATTTGCGGGGTGAGTTGTTGTGGACTCGATAGCTGCTGGTGTTGTTGTTGCTGCTGATGTGGCAGTTGCTGTTGTTGTTGCTGCCATTGTTGCAAATGAGTATGTTGCCCTTGGTTGGGGAGGAGGAGACGGGGTAAGATACTCCGACGAGGACGATGTTGATCCGGGTGTGTTGATAACAGCACAGCACGGGGCAACATAGCTCGTACTCCACTCCCTGCGGCTATTCAGGCCTGAGCAATTATCTTTCTTTCGAAGATGGCACCATCTATTACAGCGGGTGCATTTAGCCGAGGCAGAGCGGATAACGCCCTGACACACAGAACAATTTTTCTGGTGCCGAATCGGCTGTTGCGGTATAGGTTAGGTTTAGGTTTAGGTTAGGGTGGCAGCCGTATTTTTTTTACAAGCTCACATAGACCAGTTTAGGTCCCTAGTGTTACCACGGGCTGAAATGCCCCTCATCGAAACCAACCTGTTTGATATATAAATTTAGGCTGCCTAAAAAGGCCGACCCCAGTATGTCCAGTCGTCGTTTACTCAAAGCGGGACAGTCGCAAAGCAAGTGCTCAATGCTCTCCACTTCTTCCTCATCTCCACAGCTTCGGCAGAAGTAATTGGAGTCAATACCCAATCTGTTGGCGTGTTCGCCGATCAAGCAGTGTCCCGTCAGAACCTGTACTAACGTAGACAATCGTTTCCTCCCTAGTGCGAGGAGATATTTTGACCTTCTCAGGTCATACCTTGGCAAGATTTGTCTAGCTACCCTGCAGGTGCCGATTTCTGTCCATCTATCGTTGGACTGCCTGATTGCCTCTTGCCTAAGCGAAAGCTTGCACGTGGATAGTGGCGCACCAATATATGCAAATTCTTCGAGAATTTGTAATGTCGTCCCTTTCCTAGCAAGTTCATCGGCTTTGCAGTTCCCCGGGATATCCCTATGCCCAGGCACCCATATGAGGTGTATATTAAACTGCTCAGCCATCTCGTTAAGAGATCTGCGGCAGTCGAGGGCTGTTTGTGAATTTAGGGATGTTGCCTCCAGAGAATTGATGGCAGCCTGGCTGTCCGAGTAAATGACAACGCCATTGTTGGTTACTATGTTGCGACTCAGCCACTTGGCGACTTCCCATATTGCCATTATTTCGGCTTGATAGACACTGCAGGTATCTGGTAGTCTGTGAGCTATATCCAGACTAAGTTCTTCACAGTGTACTCCGAAGCCAACCTTTTCATCAAGCTTCGAACCATCCGTGTAAAAGTGGAGATGGTTTATATTACCTGGTATTCTGCCGACCCATTCATCTCTGGCGGGAATCATAGTGATGTAATTTCTCTCGAAGGTGTACACTGTTGGTATATAGTCCACTCGGTCGGTTACCATAGCACTACACTTTGATATCCTCATGTGACCATAGTTCTTGTACCTCCACATTGATAGGCAGTTTAATCTTATTGCCGCTTTGGTTGCAACTTCTCTCGCCACAATATTAATCGGCAGTATATGGAGTAGGGCTTGTAGAGACTCGGTCGCTGTAGTCCTTAAGGCTCCGCTTATGCTCAGGCAGGCAGTTCTCTGAACCTTTGTTAGTAAGTTGGTAATGGTTAGTTTGTCAGTTGCCGTCCACCATCCCTTAATACCGTATAACAGTATTGGACGAACTACTGCTATATATATCCAGTGGACGATTTTAGGAGAGCCCCCACCGCGACCCTACAGCCTTTTTGCAGGAATATAAGGCGACGTTGGCCTTCCTTACACGTTCCAATACGTTAAGTCTAAATAACATTTTCCTATCTAGAATTATTCCTAAAAATTTTGCACTTTCAGAAAAGACTAGATCTGTTCCATTTATCCGAGGTGGAGGGTCCACATGTGGGACATTATTCATCCTAGTAAAGAGAACCAATTCTGTCTTGTTGGGGTTAACGCCCAAACCGCTGCTTCTGGCCCATCTAGCCAACTTGTTCAGAGCCACCTGTAGGATGTCTCTGAGGACGTTTACGAATTTGCCACTCACTGCGATTGCCACGTCGTCCGCATATGCCACGACCTTGCAGCCACAACGTTCTAGATCTAGCAGGATTTCATTCACCGCTAGGTTCCAAATTAGTGGAGACAATACTCCTCCTTGCGGGGTCCCTCTGTTTACATACCTTGTTAGAGTTGTGGACCCTAGACATGCTGTTATGCGCCTTCTGGTGAGCAGACTTTGAATTAGTCTAATCAAACTAGTGTTAACTTTTAGATGTGAGAGTGCCGCAATTACCGCATCTGAGTGAATGTTGTTAAAAGCCCCTTCTATGTCAAGAAATGCCGCCATGGTGAATTCCTTGAAATGCAGGGACGAGTCGATAGTGCTCACAAGTTCGTGCAGGGCTGATTCTGTAGACTTGCCCTTATTGTAAGCATGTTGGTTCCCCGACAGGAGTTTTGTATCCAGGTTTTCCCTAATGAAATGATCTAAAAGTCTTTCCAGACCTTTCAATAGGAAGGAGGATAGGCTAATTGGTCTGAAGTCTTTTGGCCTAGTGTGTGATATCTTTCCCGCTTTAGGTATGAATACCACTTTGGTATCCCTCCATCGATTCGGGACGTATGAAAGCCTGATACAGCCTACATAAATTTTCTCCAGCCAGGGGATAATGTACTTTAACATTTTCTGCATTTCTGCTGGAGTGATGCCATCTGGTCCAGGTGACTTGAAGGGCTCAAAGCTGTTACTAGCCCAGCTTATTCTGGATCTCTCAGTCAAGAAGCTAGCGACGCTCGCAGTCCACTCGCACTCGGGTTCTGTTACAGAGTTCCCCGGGAAATGTGTGTCGAGCAGTACATTGAGCGACTGCTCGCTGTTTTTGGTCCAGTTATTTGCCTCATCCTGTAAATATCCCACTGTACAGGGTGAAGCAGATAATATCTTCCTCAGCCTAGCGGCGTCGGAGACCTTTTCCACTTCACCACAGAAGGTATACCAAGAGCGCCGTTGCGCCTTTCTAAGCTCCTTCTTATAGATCTTGAGTTGCTCTTTATAGGCATCCCAATCATTAGCGACCCCAGTAGATTTAGCCTTATTGAATAGCTTGTTGCAGGTCTTTTTCATAGCCGTTAGCTCAGAAGTCCACCATTGGGGTTTAGTTTTACCCTTGTACCTTGTTTTTGGACAGGCTTCTTCAAGGGATCTATTGAATGATATGGTGATATGATCGACCAGATTATCCAGACCGGCTTTGTCATTCGGTTCGTACAGAAGTTTAGAGTTGAGGACTTTCTTGAAATTCTTCTCATACAGATGTTCCGCGAGTTTGAACTCAATATAATGGTGATCTGAGAATGAGTGGTCGTCCAGTACATTCCACCCAATAATTTTGTCTGACAGCCGGTCAGTAGCAAACGTTACGTACTTCTTGTCTGTCTTTAATTGTGAAGGTCGGTTTATTACCTATGTTAAAAATACTAAGGTTGGTAGTTAGAATAAAGTCAAGAAGCGAATCACCCCTATTGTTTATATCCGTACTACCCCAGATAGTATGATGAGCGTTCGTGTCTGCGCCAATAATCAGCTCGAGCTCGTCAGACGTTGCTTCTTCTACTACTTCCCTGAATAGAGCAGTCGGTACTACAGATTCATAAGGCAAGTAGCTGGAGACCACCCAATATATGCGATTACCGATCTCCAGGCTAGCAGCTGTTTGGTCTTTACCACTTAAATTAGTCAGGAGAAATAAACTTATATCTTTCCTGGCCAAAATGCAGGTTCTTGGAGTGCCTTCACAGTTGCCTACAAGCAGTTTAAAGTTGGGTGTCCTAATACCGCACACCCTTCCTCCCACTACGTATGGCTCCTGTATCAGGACGATGTCTACTGCGCCTGGACAGGCGCAGCAATAGAGCCGCTGAGGCTGCTTTAGCGTGATGGAGGTTAATCTGTAGAATTCTTACCATCATTGGTAATTGACAGATTAACATCCACCCCGACAAGGGTGTTATCGAACTCTTCGTCCGTATCGTCGAGAAGCATGTCCCCGCCAGATGCGTCAAAGAGTCCGGAGACTCCCCTCAGCCTCTCTGTGTCCGAAGTAGAGCTTTTGTCCTCAGAGAAGGACGTTACAGATCTTCTGTTAGAGTTGGACTCGCCAGAAATAATAGGCGTGGGTACCTCTGCACTTCCAGAAAGTATAGGTATAGGTTGCTGGGGATGGTGATTGGCATCAGCAGGGCTGGCTTGCTGCTGCTGATGTGGCATCTATTGTTGTTTTTGCCGGTTTCGAAGGAAGTATCGGGGGGACGGAGCAGGTGATGTCGAGGATGTTGATGAGTTCGATGAGGAAATGTTTGCTGGTGCCGGTAGACAGCAGCTCGCAATAATCCTATTGTTCCAGTCCCTACCCTTACTCAAGCCTGAGCAATTGTTCTCTTTCCGCATGTGGCACCATCTATGACATCCGTTACACAGGACAGAAGCTGAGCGGATAATTCCACTACAGACTGAGCAGATGTTATTGCTCACCTGTTGACTGGATGATTGGTGTTGTTGTAGGTGGTGCTGTGTCAGCATCAATGGTCGTAGTTGATGCTGCGGACGGGGATGACTAGTCCGTCGCGGTCTTACCGAGGGTGGGGGAGTTCTTGACGCCATTGATGAAATATTAGCGCAGCATGCGCCAACATATTCATCATCCCAATTCTTGGTACTTCGGAGAGCAGAACAGTTTTCTTTTACCCTAAAGTGAACCCATCCATTGCAGATGGTGCATCTGACCGATGTTGAACGGATTGCACCATTGCAATTAAATTGTAGCGGCGCAAAATGTCAATTTCTCACGTTGAAAAAACTTAGTCCACAAATGAAAAAATTTCACTCATTTTTTTCACAACTTTGATTTTTGTATGGGATTTCAGCGTGAAACCGGAACATAGTACAGTGCTTAATCTGACTAAACAAATATCCTAGTGTAAATCTGGACATAGTTGTATGGGGTGCTAAGCACTTTAAAGCATTATTAGTTCCCGATGAAGTTTGGTGCTTGTGTTCGTGTCTTAATCGAGTATGGTGTTGCCAGATTGGGCATCCTATATTTCGCAGTATGGCATCTCATTTTTGGAGATGATGTTGTCGGATATTGTGAATTAACGGGAAGAAGAGAACAAAATGGAAAATAATTTTAACATTCTCAAAAAGAGTGTAAGCAATTGAACATAGGATAGTAAATTTATGTTTTAAGCACGGTACTATGTTCCGGTTTCACGCTGAAATCCCATACAAATATCAAAGTTGTGAAAAAATGAGTGAAATTTTTTCATTTGTGGTACAATGTTTTTTCAACGTGAGAAATTGACATTTTGCGCCGCTACAATTTAATTGAACGCCGCAACAAATTGAATGCCGCCAGCATTGTACTCCTATTTATTTATATTCATGTTTGTCCGCGAGAAATTCAATTGTTGTCAATCTTAGCGATAACATTTCCTAATAAAGAATACAATATTAAATTATATGAAAGAAAACTAATGCAAAGCTTTGGAACAGAAAATAATTATGTATATTGAATAAACGAGAAGAGCGACATTCCGATTGGATAGCAAAGCAAAAAAGTGCAAAACACTGGAAGGACATGTAACTATATGTAATAATGTGGAATTTGTCTTATAATTACGTATGTACATTTACGTTTGTGTGTTTAGAACAATCGTGACGAAAAGCCTGGAAAAACTTTGTGGACGCCAAACGCTACCGAAGCAGTAGGACAATGGAATTGGGCAGTGCCTGTGATCTCGGTTTTAAATGGTTATAAATAACATAGTGAGTTCTTGCCAGCCATAGGAGTTGGAAGAAGAAAATCCGTTTATGGATGAAAGTATATAAATATATTGTAAATCCTTAAAAATAATAATAAAACATATTTTTCGGTTCATCAAAACATCATCTTATTTATTTATATTCGTACAACAGTAGGAAATTATTTTGTTATTTGTAACATTGTATTACCCTGGCTTCTGATGCCTCACAAGCATCGCCATCGTATCAACACAAAATAAATAATTTATTTAGTTATAACATTAGCACAATGATCTTCAACCATATTTCCATTCTGCAATTTAAATTAACTATTTTCTAAGTCGGCATTATTCCATTTAATTGCTTATTGATTCTAATTTAAACTCGTGTTTGTTTTCAAGAAAAGCAAAAACGAAAAAATGCACATTCTTATACACACACATACATATAAAAGTGACATTTCGACACACACACTTCAAAAATGCAATGCGACCTTAGTAAAAAAGCGTTCCATTTTTCAACATGAAATAAAATTTTGAGAATTTTTTCAAGCTGAAAAAACATAGTACCCACCTTTATGAATAAATTTCAGGATTTTTTATCTCCTTCGCACTGTTCTTTCTTCGCAACACATGACACCATTGCTACTAGATAGTGGAAATCCGCCACTTACTGCTTAAAGGTGGGTACTATGTTTTTTCAGCTTGAAAAAAATCCGCAAAACATTATTTCAAGTTGAAAAATGGAACGCTTTTTACTGAAGTCTCACAATATTATTTCGAAATGTCACTTTAATGTGTATTTATTTATGTTTGTGTTTTACGTTGTTTTTCATTGTGCAAAAATTCTTGAAAACAAAAATAGAAATTTAAAGTGAAATCAATACATTAAATTAAAATAAATTTGGGTAACTCTCAAGTATCTCCCCTACCCGATGAAACGAAGTGTACTTCGTTTGCAAAGTCGGCTTTGGTGAATAATAGCAGAGAGATGACTTGGAGAGAACACCAAATGCCCAGGAATTGAGTTTTGGCTCCAGCATCGAGGATTCAACGTCCATTCCTACAAATCCTACGCCACAGTGATTGCGGAGGACAAAGAGAAAGGGGAAGAGAAGTCGACTCATAGGCATCATCAAAATACAAGAAACATTCAAAAGGACATCGAAAATCTCACGATAGGGAAAAGGATAAGATCGACATCGCAGCAGTAAGGATGGCAGAGACAGTAAACACCAAAACACCTCGTCATCACATAACAAATCAGCGAGTGAAAAGGATCTAGAAAAATCATCTTCCTCACATTCCTATTCAAAACATAATAAACATTCCTCGTCGTCCGAGAAGCGTCATTCATCTAGTTCGCATATGGATCACTCATTGTCGTCGTCAAATAAGTCATCAACAAAACGTAATGAATATAAGGACGACCATCAAGAGGCTAAACCTAAACCACATCGACGTAAATCTACAGATCCGAACGACGACGATGGAGACAAGGGAGAAGGTGGAGGCGATAAATCAAATTCTCAAACCCCTAAATCCAGTACATCAAATACAAATCCGAAAACGAAATATGGAAATGATGCAAACCAGTCATCATCCACGAATAGTGTTAAGTTTTCAACAATAGACAGAGTATAAGAGAGCGGCATGTGCCACAATAACTTTGTAACACTAATCGCCCCTTAAAATAAAGGCGGAGTTCCATAACCACTCCCTACGCGACAATGCTTTTCAGCATCTGTTATAAAAAAATGATGCATCTTTGTAACATGCCCTATTGCGATCTTTGTACGAAAATGTATTCACTATTTTCCAAATATTGTTACGTGTAGTAAGTCATCATACTAAAAATATTTTTATTGAGCGTTGAACGACGATGATGCCGCTATATCGCCAAAAAGCATTTCCCGTAGGAAAAAACATATCATATTTTCCATACGAACGTGTCTAGCACCACCTTTATTTTACTCAAATGTCAACTATCTCCCCCGTTATAGACCTCAAAAGGATTACAGGAGACAAACCTTTGCGGAAAGATTGAATTTCCTGAATTACACCATAAATTTGTGCGGCCGGGCATAACTATTAGAGTTTATGTTCATCTCGTAGATCTCTCGAAATTAGAAAAGTAATATTAAAAGGAATGTGATTTATTCTTAAATTTTATTTTATCATAAATAATGCTTAACAAATATGTAAAATTAAAGTAGATTAAATTAAAAAAAAATCAAATATAACATACACAGTCATAGCATAGGGTGGATAAATGAAGAGATGACAAGATGATTCGTTACGAATATAGTAAATAAAGTGGATATATTTTGTTATTATATGAACAAATAATGAACAAAATAAATATAAATATGAACTAATTTTTTATAATAAATATTTTCTTATTTACAGAAACTTTGGATGGGGGTTATATCTTTAATATGTTGTTTGCCTTTTTAATTAACGTCATCATTAAAAAGTGAGGCAATACTTGTTATTTAATTTAGCTAAACGTTAATGTATATTTAAAATTACTATAAAAAATATATATATATGGCCTATGGCTCGGTTAAATATTGAATAAAAATAAATAAAAAAAAAAAGACACAATAAAAATTTGAATTCGCATATTCTGGACGAATAGAGGGGCTAACTTTTGTATGGGATATAATAACAATTGTTTGACAACATTTCAAAAAGAGTGAGTGAAGAAGAAAATGAAATTAAAGTAAACGTGTTTGTCAATTAATAGCTAAGTGTAGGAACGAATATAGTGTTTTGTTCGAAGTATATTACCCGATATTAAATCCAAATGAACCAATTCATTTGAATGTATATATCACAAGCCTTCGGCAATGTGTAGTAGAAGAATTCTTAATTCTGATTCTACTAGAAAACGCTTCTGAAGTAGAGATTGCAGACTACCACCATTACAATATTCATTTTGTATTAGCATATGATTATCTTCAGCCTAGGCGGAATAATAACGTAAAGGGTTTTTCAACAGGGACACTACAAAAGTAGACCGACAGGGACAGCAAACGACGCCATATTTTTTGCCGCTCTTTTGACATTTCTCCTCAGTAACGTTTGCCATTTCATGATGGAAAGATATAAAGGGTTGCCCATATTCGACGGACCCACGGACTCGTTGGGCCCATTCCAATCGACGAGGCTTGTCCGCAGGCAACAATCTTTGCGTCAATTGAATTTTGTACGGGAACAAATGCAAATCAACGCGAATAATCCGTTGTAAAGTGGACCGAGCCATGCCCAACTGCTGAGAACGGCGTTTTTGGGATGTTCTTGGGGACCTCTCAACACTGGCTCGTACGGCAGCGATATTCTCGGCCGATCGCCTTGGCCGACTTTTATTTGGCCTCTTCGGATTAGAAAGAGCCTCACCAGTCGAAAATTTTTCGTATAAACGCTTAATGGTGTTCTTAGAAGGCGCACTTCTCACATTTTTTAATATTTTAAAAGCACGTTGACTTGACTTCTTCTGTTGAATGTAAATTTCAACGATTTCAGAGCGCTCGCGTGGCGTGTATTGTTCCATGGTAAAAATCTGCTTGGACTGACGCTTCAAACGCGGTATGTCATTAAGCGATCTGACACAGCGTTACCGTTGTGCGACTAAAGTGGCATATTTGCCCCTTTTTTTCAGCCGTGCTACGTTCGCGCCCCTTTTCGATTTTTTGTGCCACTTTTTGGCTTCTGTAAAAAATCTGCTTTTTATACTCTTATAACAAAACTTTCGTACTAACGTACGGAAATGCCTCACGCGCTACTTTCTGAATTAGGTTATTTAATGGGATATACGCATATGCTAAAACGATTTACATTTATCTTTTGTATGTTTATGCATATGAGAATTTATTTCCACCGTTTCATCTTATTGGTAAAAAATTCTGCGAATAGGTCGGCGTCTATGCAACAACACA
Source organism: Eudasyphora cyanicolor (assembly GCA_963930755.1). Taxonomy (NCBI): domain Eukaryota; kingdom Metazoa; phylum Arthropoda; class Insecta; order Diptera; family Muscidae; genus Eudasyphora; species Eudasyphora cyanicolor. Next base: position 104,155,845 of record OZ005737.1, read on the forward strand.
AATAATGCGAGTTATTTCTTAAATGTAACAATATATGGTGAAAATTGTTTTGTTCGAATCAGTCGGCGTTTATAAAAAAATCCAATTTGTTTTGCTTGTGGTTTCTTAAATGTAACAAATATATGATTAAGTATTTTTCATTAGGTTGATGTACATAATTTTTTCTAAACAGAATTATTGTGAGATCAAAAAAACTTAATACAAAACACATCTGTCCCAAGCACAGATCTAATTAGAAAGTATAAAAAAGAAGTTACAAAAAAGTAACTAAACTTTATAAATAAAGAAATGTATGTGGAAGTCAGTTGTTTTCGTTGCAAAGTGCTAAACTAAAATCGCTAGCTTGTAACGAAAACATGCCTATTATAAGCTTTTTTCTAAACAGATTTATTGTGAGATCAAAAAAACTCAATACAAAACACATCTGTCCCAAGCACAGATCTAATAAGAAGGTATAAAAAAAGAAGTTACAAAAAAGTAACTATAAATAAAGAAATGTATGTGATAAAATATATTTAGTATACATCATAAGAAGTTTTCTATAACATTGTATTTTTTGTTTAGTTTTCGTGTAAATGAATGAATTTTTTAATGTTACCTACTTATTTTTTATGTTAAGCTTTGTTTTTTATTGTTGTTTTCTTTAAATAAAAACCTTAAAATTGATCCCCCATTTTTAAAGATCAGTTGCCCCTTTTTTCGAAAAAATCCCCTTTTCAGTGAGGCTCATTTCTGGCTGAATGGCTTCGTCAATAAACAAAATATGCATTATTGGTCAGACATTGCATCCCGAAAAAATTACGTTTTGGTGTGGTTTATGGGCCGGCGGCGTCATTGGGCCGTACTTCTTCCGTGATGATCAAGAGGCACGTTACTGTGAATGGGAATCGCTACCGTTCAATGATAACCGAATATTTTTGGCCCCAATTGGATGATATGGACTTGGAGGACATGTGGTTCCAACAGGACGGCGCCACAAGCCACACAGCGAATGTCATTTATTGGAAACCAAATTTGGAGAACGTGTTATCTCACGAAATGGTCCAGTCGATTGGCCGCCTCGGTCGTGCGATTTTACGCCGTTAGACTATTTCCTGTGGGGCTACGTCAGGCCTATGGTCTATGCCAACAAGCCAGCGACGATTGATGAACTTCGTACGAATATCGAACGTGAAATTGCAGCTGTATCGGCCGATTTATGCTTGCAAACCGTCGAAAACTGGGTTCAGCGTCTGGACTTCTGCAAGCATGCCCGTGGTGGCCATGCAAAAGAAATCGAGTTCCATACATAATGGCATCGGACGTACTTTCACAGGAATAAAGAATTTCATTGATATCCAAAATCGTTTTTGTTTTATTTAAAAAAAACTTTTGTAGCGCTCTTATTGACGGATCCGATACAACATTATCATGTTTTCCCAAAACCGCATGAGCCCATACTTCGTTGAGGGCTTGTTTTCTGAAAGTAAAAGAAAAATGATATAATAAGTTATTGAGTGACATTGAAACTTTGTTGGCTAAAAAAACAATGAGTGAAGTAACAAATAAGTATGCTCAGACGAAATACATTTCTCGACAAAGTGGTCAGGTCAGTTAGACAAACCGACAACGTTCATCTACAATAATTGCGGTATGATTTATTTTAAGAGATTTTTTTTAAACCTATGTTATTTAAGAATGCTTTATCTTATTAATTGCGCTCAAGTTCAAATGTCATACAGCTCCAAATTCTGAATATATCGCTCATTTAGTGCATGAAAGTCACAACTCAAAATTGGAAATTCCGCCTATGGCGATTTGTGTAGCCTATAGAATATTAACCTGACAATCGAATGGGATAAAATCAATTTCTAAGTTTGAGAATTCTAGTTGCCTACCCCATAGATCCAAAATATCCAACAATAATAATTACGTTTCGAAGTGCAGGACATTTTTGTGTGGGCACCTAGAAATTTTAAATTGCGACGTTCTTGCACTAAATGCGCGATATTTTTTCTCTAACATATGGCTAGGTTCATTCTTTTAATGCTATTTTTCCACCACCTTCAGGTTTTAGCCAAAACGTCTGTAGAATCGTATACTGTCTAATATACAGGTATATTTCGATAAAATCGCTCCCAAGTTCCACCTATCTTCCATTTTCTTCATGATATTGATAAAACCTAGTCGATGGAATGTGAAAATTGACGTTATTCGCCGTCTTTATAGTGAGAAATGCGAAAAACTTCATGAATTGGTAAAATTAGGAGGAAGTAATTTGAGAGCAATTTTATCGAAATCGCTTTCATCACATAACAGATAATGACGAATTGCCTTTGTTGTTTAGAATGAATATGTCGCTCACTTACTTCAAGACTGTTATAACTCAAATTTAAAAATTTTTGAGGTTGTCTTACAGAAATGCGAATTTTGTAAATATCCATTAATTAATCTCAACGAAATTTAGTTTATAAGTAAACAATCATATTTTGAATTATTTCACCTTTTTTAAACTTCCTATTTTATCTTATTTATCTTTTTATACGGACTTAAAGTTACACATCTCGACAATTTTCAATTTTGAGTTACGAGTCTTGAAGTAGGTGAGCGAAGTACAATCTTATTGCTTCGATAGCTTTTGTAGAGTTATTCTAACAGTCTCTTGTATGAGATGTTGATTAGGTCGTTGTCGAGGTTTATGCTTTAATAACGCTTATGATTGCTTACCCCGAGCAATAAATAACTTGATAGTAGCATAATACGCAGTATTAAATAATAATACATATATGTCGGCTATCACGGCGTATTATAATTTACACATCTACGAAACGTGAATACTGTGTGAGTAATATTTTCTTTACATGAAATTGTTATGATCCACCAAAAAAACTTTCACTTACACTTTTTTCTATAACTATTATGTGTTATCGTTTGTTCTGTATGCCTGACAATGAATGTTGCCCTAAGATCCCCAAGATATAATATTAATGTAGATAAATAAATATTCTATATTACAGTAGCAATAGTGAAAGATTTAACACATTTTCCATGCCTCTAAATTTTGTTCCAAATTTCATTGAAGTCGAAGAGGAATCTCTCGTTTTATTTCTTTACTTTAATTCCGTCCCGGTGTTCGATTTAATTAAGTAATATTTCTGTACTATTAATACAACATACTCAAAAGAACTTCCAGCCACTGGTTAAATGTTCTTCTAAATGGCATAAGTGCAGCCATCCAAACGATTCAGGCACTGTCCTGTAATGCCAGTCTCTTGGAAGCCTGGTGCATTTCCGCTGTGTGTTCTTTATCGTTTTTTATATCATCGTCGCCGTTATGAAACAATTGCAGTGAACGATTACTGAGATTCTCACGACCGAATTGGGAGCGGCAACGTTTCTTATAGTAAGCCATAAGACCTGCAAAAAAAATGCCACAATTTAACTGAATCACTTTATTCTTGTTATAACCGCTGCTGCAGCGGCAGACAGGCGGTTTATACGCTTTCCCGATGACTTTTCCAAAATGGTTTTTGGTGTTGCTGGCGTATAGAACAATCTGAGAGCACGCATCTTACGATATGGTGGCGAAATTGACATCGTTGTTGGTGTCCTATCGCCGACAATTTTTCACTGGGTGCTGTGCTTCGTTTTGATAGTAGACTAGAACTGTCTTTTGTTCATCGTCGTCGTCACGACTGGGCGCAGCAAATCACAACTTTCTGGGCAAAATCGTTGTACAGGCGGGAGGCGATGAAGATGGTGGACACATTTCGATCTCCAGTTGCTCAATTGAAGTTCCACCACTACTGCTTTGTTGTCGCGAACCAAATACCATTTTTGCTGGAAAAATGGCTTGCTGTGGTTGTGACTGCTGTTGTGTCGTGCCACTTGTCGTTTATTCTAAGGGTTTTTTGTAAATACTTAGAAAATCACATGAAAAAAGTATAAGTAATATTTACCTACATCAAACTGTTGAATCTCTCGCGGCCAAAAAAAATAATAGTAACAAAGTTACAAAACGACGAAAAACTCGTGTGCGAGTCGGGCGACGACGATTTTGTTCTTCTATACAAAACGTATACATTGTCGATGACGGCGGTGACTGTGTGCAATCGCTCAATTTATAGCGGCGCAAAATGTCAATTTCTCACGTTGAAATAAACACAGTACCACAAATGAAAAATGTTCACTCATTTTTTCACAACTTGGGTTTTTGTATGGGATTTCACCGTGAAACGGGAACATAATACCGTGCTTAAGGTGGGTACTATGTTTTTTCAGCTTGAAAAAAATTCCACAAAATGTTATTTCAAGTTGAAAAATGGAACGCTTTTTTACTAAAGTCCATTACATTTTTGAAGTGTGTGTGTCGAAATGTCACTTTTATATGAATGTGTGTAAGCATGTGCATTTTTTTCCTTTTTGCTTTTCTTGAAAACAAACACGAGTTTAAATTATAATCAATAAACAATTAAATGAAATAATGCCGACTTAGAAAATATTTAATTTAAATTGCAGAAAGGAAATATTTTTGAAGATAATTGTGCTAATGTTATACATACGATGGCGATGCTTGTGAGGCACCAGGGTAATACAATGTTACTAATAACAAAATAATTTCCTACTTTTGTACGAATATAAATAAATTAAATGATGTTTAGATGAACCGAAACAGATGTTTTATTATTATTTTTAAGGATTTGCATTATATTTGTTGACTTATACAAATTATACTTCCATCCATAAACGGAATTTCTTCTTCCAACTTCTATGGTTGGCAAGAACTCACTATGTTCTTTATAACCATTTAAAACATGATCACAGACACTACCCAATTCCATTGTCTTACTGGTTCGGTAGCGATAGCCGTCCACAATATTTTTCCAGGCTTTTCGTCACGATTGTTCTAAACATACAAACGTAAATGTACATATGTAATTACAAGACAAATTTCACATTATTACATATAGTTACATGTCCGTCCAGTGTTTTGCACATTTTGTGCTTTGCTATCCAATCGGAATGTCGCTCTTCTCGTTTATTCCATATACACATAATTATTATCCGTTCCAAAGCTTTTCATTAGTCTTCATTGTTTCAGATAATTTAATTTAGTATTCTTTATTAGAAAATTTTATTGATAATATTTACAACAGTTGAATTTCTCGCGGCAAATATAAATAAATAGGAGTACAATGCTGGCGGCTTCAATTTTGGCGGCGTTCAATTAATTTGTAGCGGCGCAAAATGTCAATTTCTCACGTTGAAATAAACACAGTACCACAAATGAAAAAATTTCACTCATTTTTTCACAACTTCGGTTTTTGTATGGGATTTCACCATGAAACGGGAACATAGTACCGTGCTTTAAGGTGGGTACTATGTTTTTTCAGCTTGAAAAAATTCCACAAAATGTTATTTCAAGTTGAAAAATGGAACGCTTTTTTCCTAAGGTCGCATTACATTTTTGAAGTGTGTGTGTCGAAATGTCACTTTTATATGAATGTGTGTGTGTGTAAGCATGTGCATTTTTTTCCTTTTTGCTTTTCTTGAAAACAAACACGAGTTTAAATTATAATCAATAACAATTAAATGAAATAATGCCGACTTAGAAAATATTTAATTTAAATTGCAGAAAGGAAATATTTTTGAAGATAATTGTGCTAATGTTATACATACGATGGCGATGCTTGTGAGGTATCAGAAGCCAGGGTAATACAATGTTACTAATAACAAAATAATTTCCTACCGTTGTACGAATATAAATAAATTAAATGATGTTTTGATAAACCGAAAAAGATGTTTTATTATTATTTTTAAGGATTTACATTATATTTGTTGACTTATACAAATTATACTTCCATCCATAAACGGAATTTCTTCTTCCAACTTCTATGGTTGGCAAGAACTCACTATGTTCTTAAATACCAATTAAAAACACGATCACAGGCACTACCCAATTCCATTGTCTTACTGGTTCGGTAGCGATAGCCGTCCACAATATTTTTCCAGGCTTTTCGTCGCGATTGTTCTAAACATACAAACGAAAATGTACATATGTAATTACAAGACAAATTTCACATTATTACATATAGTTACATGTCCGTCCAGTGTTTTGCACATTTTTTAAATTGCTATCCAATCGGAATGTCGCTCTTCTCGTTTATTCCATATACACATAATTATTATCCGTTCCAAAGCTTTCCATTAGTCTTCATTGTTTCAGATAATTTAATTTATTATTCTTTATTAGGAAATGTTATTGATAATATTTACAACAGTTGAATTTCTCGCGGACAAATATAAATATAAATAAATAGGAGTACAATGCTGGCGGCTTCAATTTGTTGCGGCGTTCAATTAATTTGTAGCGGCGCAAAATGTCAATTTCTCACGTTGAAATAAACACAGTACCACAAATGAAAAAATTTCACTCATTTTTTCACAACTTTGGTTTTTGTATGGGATTTAACCGTGAAACGGGAACATAGTACCGTGCTTTAGGTGCCAGTTAGTGGAAGTTGTTGTTTTTGTTGCAAAGTGCTAAACTAAAATCGCTAGCTTGTAACGAAAACATGCCTATAGTCAGGGTTACCATAACCTTTTTTCGGAAAGGAGGACATTTGTAACATTTACAAAGAGAGTTTGAAACTTTCGGAGGACATTTAAAAAATACAATTTCCTATGATAATGATTTTTACAACAATTTGTATTTTGTAGTGCTTAGAATCGCTAGCTTGTATGTCCAGATTCACAAGACACAACTTTTTTCAAGCAAGTGTCAAAGTTTGTAGGAGAGAGAGGCAGGCGGAAAGAGCTCTCTGACTCTCCCTCCTACGAACTTTAACACTCGCTTGGAAAAAATTGTCTGGTGTGAATCTAGACTAACGAAAACATGCCTAATGTCTACTGATAGCCATCATCTAAATCCGATATCCGCTTCAAATTGTTCAATTGGACCTGCTAAAAAGGTCCCTACTCTCATAATGGGTGAGATGATAAGAGGTGAGCAAACAGAACACAGGGACATCGACACGCTGAACAGAGAGATAGCCGCTCAGTATGGTGAGCTATATCAGCAACTGTCTGAGATGGTGGGTGATGGTTCTCTCATCGGACTCAGTCAGGAGAGCGTGCCAGCGGGAATGATGGATGATATTACTTTGTCGGATGAGGATGGAGAAATCACAATCATCTGCCCCGACTTAGAGAAACGTAGGCCCGTCAAATCAACGCCGGTAGCCAACCAGGCCGTAGTCGTGACGAAAGATTCCACTGACTCTGACGGGTCAAGGAGCGTTAGACCCAGGTTCTCCTGTGGACAAACTCCCGAAAAGCGGAAGAAAAAAATCTTCGACAATCCCTGTTTAAGCCTTTTTCTCTCTCTTCTCCGGTGGAGATTGAAATTCCTATGCCCTCTGAGGTAGCGGTGAGTGCATCTCCCACAAATGTATCTTCAAAAGTGCAGAATGTAGTCGATTCACAAAAGCACAATCAGGTACTGGTAGCTGCGGCCCCATGGCAAGCTGCGGCCTCTATACGACCTATTGAAGCGTCAACATGATACCATTCGAAATAAAGCAGGGAAGTTAATCCCCAACCGACAGTTCCAAAAGGGCGAAATCCTTTCTATTGGTAAAGCACCCTCTGGGTCTAAAAAAACAAAGAAAATGACTAAGCCCTTTTCAAGACCTCAAGGTAGGAATCCAGTCAAGTCCTCCCAAAAAATCCTTAGACCAGCAGGTGGTGATAGTAGACATGGCCGATCCCGACGGGAGAATTAGCCCTTCCAACTGGAAGCTACTAGAAACGAAGCTGCTCAATTTAATGATTTCTGGTAGGTGAAGCAGCAGTGATGTAAACTTTGATGGAGCGCCATGGAAAGAGGGTGTAAAACTGATCAAAAGTGCCAAAAAATAGTCCTTGGACATTCTCCGATGGGCCGTTGAGAACGTCGAAACCCCTGGCCTGGCGCAAATAGCATTGTTCTGTCTTCTACTGCTTTACGACAGCCAAAGCATGGAAGCAGAATACCGGTATCAGTACGGGTTGTACTGACGATCTAATCAACTAAGGAGTGTGATGAGAGTGGTGGTCTAATCTTTAAAGCTTCCATCGATAAAAAGTCCGAAGAATACTTAAGATAGAGAGGGGCCAAGGTAAGATGAGGATTTGGCTACTCCTTAGACCAGCAGGTGGTGATAGTAGACATGGCCGATCCCGACGGGAGATTTAGCCCTTCCAACTGGAAGCTACTAGAAACGAAGCTGCTCAATTTAATGCTTACTGTTAGGTGAAGCAGCAGTGATGTAAACTTTGGTGGAGCGCAATGGAAAGAGGTTGTAAAACTGATCAAAAGTGCCAACAAATAGTCCTTGGACTTTCTCCGGTGGGCCGTTGAGAACGTCGAAACCCCTGGCCTGGCGCAAATAGCATTGTTCTGTCTTCTACTGCTTTACGACAGCCAAACCATGGACGCAGAATACCGGTCTCAGTACGGGTTGTACTGACGATCTAATCAACTAAGGACTGTGATGAGAGTGGTCTAATCTTTAAAGCTTCCATCGATAAAAAGTCCGAAGAATACTTAAGATAGAGAATGGCTACTGCCATTTCTGCATTCAAACCTCACAAGAGAACTAGCTCGATAAGCTAAGAGTAGTGCAGATTAATCTGCATCATTCTATAGCTGTCTCGAACGAACAGAAACCCTATATGGTTAAGAATAAGGTAACTGGACTGAACAATGTAAATTTTATCTACCACCCACCCACCGAAAACAATGTGAGGACTTGCATTGTAGGTAGGCAACATTTAACCCTAATCATTCAACTGACAACTGTGAGGATAAAAAAACAACCTGCCGTTACTATCCTCATCAGTCTATCTTCCGCATGAGGAAATCAACCAGCCGTCTATCTACTGCCTGAGGAAAACAACCCGCCAAATGAGTCAGTGAGCAAGCTGGTGCAAGACAATCACTGTAAAACAAGGCTGATTATAGGATGCGACGCCAATGCTCCTCTCGCTCAACGCTCGAGGTGAGTCATTTTATGATTTTATTTTAAATCCTGGACTAAGGATTTGCAACGTTGGTAACGACCCTACTTTTTAAGTCAAAAATAGATCGGAGGTTATAGACATAACTTTGACAAGTCTTGATGATAATGTTCTTTCAGGTTGGAGAGTGTCCAAGTAGAACTCATTCTCGGACCATAAATACATTCTCTTCGATCTGAAAATGGTAACAGGTAATGAAGCGCCCCTTCAAAAATCCAAGGAAAACTAAGTGGGCTCAGTTTAATGAACTTGTAGACAGCTCCTTTCGATGAAGCATAACATCGCCGACAACACCAAGCTGAAGCAGCAGTTTATGACTTCACTGCAACCTTGATAGTTAATTTTGAGAACCTGCATGGTGGACCAAAGACCTTCGTAATTTACGACAGAATGACAGAAGATTGTATAATAAGGCCAACAACACCAAAACGAGTGCAGATTGGGATTGCTACAAGAAATCTTTCACCGAGTACAAAAATGAGGTCAAGCGGGCGAAACCAGCCTCCTGGATCAACTTCTGTGAAAGCATAGAAGGTGTTAACGAGTCTTCCAGATTCCGACGACTGCTATCAAAAGACCCGAAGGTGCTTGGCATCATTAAGAAGGAAGATGGAATTTGGACCGAGTCTAACTTGGAAACTCTGGACCTCTTGGCCACGACACACATGTCCTCGAAGACACGGGTGCTCAAACCTAGTCCAAGAGGATATTCGCAACGTCGGTATCAGGATCATCAACGCAGCATTGGCAGAGGGTTCTATTTGCATGATTGCGAACAGGGGAATCCCACAGGGAGGGGTACTATCACCTCTCTTGTGGCTTCTGGTCATAAACGGGATACTCAGATCCTTCGAGAAAGAGAGAGTGAAAGTTGTCGTATATGCCGATGATATTGTTATCATAATTGGAGGACAATTTTCTCATCACCCATTACTGATATTACTCAAGGTGCTTTCAGGAAGCTATCTAGATGGGCAACGGCGAACGGGATAGGAATAAATCCAACTAAGACAGAATTAGTACTTTTCACTAGGAAGAATAAGATCAAACCTTTCTATAAACCAATTCTTGACGGAGTGGAATTGAAATTGTCACAGGAGTCTTAATACCTTGGCCAGAAACTAAATTGGAAAAGAAAAACAGAGTAAAGAGTCAAAAAGGGATTCTTAATACCTTGGCGTCATACTTGACCAGAAACTAAATTGGAAAAGAAAAACAGAGTAAAGAGTCAAAAAGGGATTGAACGTAATCTACTCCTGTAGAAACTCCATAGGTAAAAGCTGGGGGTCTCCGCCCAAGTACTATCCACTAGATGTACACAGCGATTGTGAGTCCTATCCTCAACTATGGTTCAGTGATGTGGTGGAAAGCAACTGATTATAGATACCAGCTAAAAGCGTTAGAGAAAGTTCAAAGAATCGCATCTTTGTTCATAACCGGCGCGAGTTGGCACGGGGGCAGGCATCTTTAGTGAATCTCTTGGCATAAGTAGATAATATAGGTTGTCTGATACCTGCCGTGTTTTTCAGGCGGAGGTTGAAACCTTGCGTTTAATTAACCATGGGAATTTTAAGCACGACGAGTGCATAACGGTCTATGTTGACAGTCAGGCCGCCCTGAAGCAGGGTTACCATAAAGTATTTTCGGAAAGGAGGACTTTTGTGCAAGAAAAGGAGGACAATTGTAACATTTACAAAGAGAGTTTAGAACTTCCGAGGACATTTAAAAAATACAATTTGCAATAATAATGATTAGTACAACAATTTGTATGTTATAGTGCTTAGATGCCAGATCGGAGGACTAAATCTAAATCTGAAAAAATTTTCTTAATATTTTGTAAGGTTTGTAATTGGGTGCTACATTTAAATCTGAACCAATTTACACCAAATTCGAAAATGTGGGTCCTTGGATCAAGAAACTCCATCCTGCTTAATTTTAAAGTGATGGGATATAAAAAAGCTTCTGTAGCTCTAAAAGCCCAATTCGGAAAGAAAATTTATATAGGGCCTATATCTAAATCTGAACCGACTTTGACCAATTTCTTCTCAGGTTGAAAGGGTCCTTATAGCCCTTATATTTCAGCAAGATCGGAGTGAAATGCGACCTGTACTTAATGAACAATTTTAAATGGACAGACAGACAATCGGTGTACTTTAAAGTGGGTATAGCTCCAATATTAAATAAGTGAAGTGGCGTTAAGTTCGGCCGAATTTAACATACCCTCCACCATAGATAACATGTCAACTGTTTTTTGATTCGTTGAAATTTGTGATGTTTGTTGTTAAGAAGTAAAATCTAGAGGTACCTTTGTGTGGGGGCTATATCAAAACATGGACCTATGATGACCGTTGTTCGTCTGAAGAGTTCTGGATATAAATACACCCAAATTACCAATTTTCAGCTCGACCAGTTGAAATTCGTTAATAAGTCAAATCGGACAGAAGATGCTAACAATTGATCGATATTGCTCATTTTCAATCCCAAGTTACCTGCAGCTATAAGAAGTATCTGCACCAAATTTCAGTCAACGAGCCCAATTATTGTAGTACTAACTTCGTACTAAAAGTAGTTGCGAGTATAATTCGTGTGAAGGTTTACTGTTCGTGAAAAAGTTGAATTTGTAACAAAAGGCGGACAAATCCATTCATTTTGAAAAAGGAGGGAGGACGGGAGGACACAGGTTAAAAAGGAGGACGTATGGTAACACTGCCCTGAAGGCACTGAAGTCAAACGTTATTAAGTCCAAAGTAGCAACTGATTGCTTACTATAAATGCTAAATTTTTTAGTTAAGAGTGATCACTATATCCTCCACTGTGTGAATTCTTCGGCAATATAGAGCGCTCCTACAGAGATCTAGCTAACCAGAAATCTTCAACCAGATCGGACTATAAAATCACTAAGTCTCTCTGGCCAGTCACATTACAAACCAGAACTAGAGATTTCTTGAACCTCACAAAGAGGGATATTCGCCTGTTGGTGTACGTATTCTCAGGTCACTGTAATGTTAGATCACGAACATCAAAGTGGCAACGTGACTCCGAGGACTACTACTTCTCTGCCAATGTCCTTCACTATCTAGAAACAGACACCGCTACCTAGGTGAATTTATGATCAGAGATCTCGAAGCTCTGTCATCGCACAACATCGGCTAAATCCTTTACTTCATTAGATGCCTGGAATGGCTAGGGGTGGCAACTACTCGCTTTTCTGTTTCAGTTAAAATTGTGTCGAGTGAGAGTAAGTATCATGTCGCAACTGACAGATCACAGTTCATGCGCAATTAATTCGGAAATCTTATTGTTCTTCACTTAATTCTATTAAAAATGTATGTGGGAAGATACATTGTTTTGTTGTAACAATTTCTTTCGACACTGTTTACGCATTTTTATTTTTAGTAAAAAGTACACAGAGAGCGGCCAATTCCGCCACGTTCGAATACATGGAAAAACAGAAGAAAAGAAGTGAGCGTGTGTTTACATCTCAGTTCACAGTAAAAACTGAACGTGAGTGGCAGGCCTAAGACAAATGGCCAATTTTCTGGTCAAAATTAATAAAATTAAAAATATCGTATTTTTTGTTTGTTGTTATAAATTGTTAATCTGTCTACCAATCTTATTGTCCCACAATGAAATTATGAAAAAATAATAACAGAAATATTGACCCTTTAGGAGCAGGCCTTTTATGTCCCTTAACCCTTTTGGGACCAACAATTTTATATGGTTTTACGCCATTTTTATACCCTACACCACACTGTGGTACAGGGTATTATGACTTTGTGCATTTGTTTGTAACACCCAAAAGGAGAAGAGATAGATCCATTGTTTATTATACCGATCGACTTGTAATCACTTTCTGAGTCGATTTAGCTATGTCCGTCTGTCTGTAGATGTATTCTTGTAATCATAGTACAGGTCGCAATTATGGCCCGATCTTGAAGAAACTTTACACATATCTTTTTTTTGCCCAAGGACGATCCCTATTTAATTTGGTTAAAATCGGTTCAGATTTGGATATAGCCCCCATATATATGTTAGCCCCGATTTGACATGTAAGCGCTGTAAAAACTTTATTTTATATCCGATCAGTATGAAATTCAGCAGAAAGAGGTCTCTTATTATATGAATGAATACTGTTAAATTTGGAAGATATCGGTTCAGATTTAGATATAGCCCCCATATATACGTTACCCCCGATTTCACATGTAAGCGCCGTAAAAAATTTATTTTATAACCGATCAGTGTAAAATTCGGCAGAAAGAGGTTTCTTATTACATGAAGGAATACTGCCAAATTCGGAGAAAATCGGTTCAGATTTAGATATAGCCCCCATATATATGTTACCCCCGATTTGACATGTAAGCGCTGTAAAAAGTGTATTTTTAATCCGATCAGTACGAAATTCGACAGAAAGAGGTTTCTTATTACATGAATTAATACTGCCAAATTTGAGGGAAATCGGTTGAGATTTAGATATAGCCCACATATATATGTTACCCCCGATTTGACATGTAAGCGCTGTAGATACTGTATTTTATATCCGATCAGTACGAAATTCTACAGAAAGAGGTCTTTTTACATGAATGAGTATTCAGGGAAAATCGGTTCAGATTTATATATAACCTCCATATATATGTTCCTCCTGATTTGGTATCAACGCGCTATAGAAGTTGTACTTTACTTTCGATCATTAATATTTTCCGGAAAGATGTTTCTCAATTTAGGAACGAATATTGCTTAATTTAGCGATTATCGGCTCAGAATTAGATAATATGTTCCTGCCTACTTACCAATTATTCCAAATTATTTTCGCAATACCTTTATCGCATTGTAAGGGAGGTGTAGGGTATTATATAGTCGGCCCCGCCCGAAATTCTGCCTTTCCTTACTGGTTTATTGCTGGTAAAGTCTTCGACGACCACAGCGCTTATTACCATTGTTCATTTTAAATTTTCTATAGTAGTAGTATAAATAATTCAAACTAATTTCAAGTTTCAGTTCGAAATTTGGTCTACGAAAGGGGAATTAATCTTTACAGAAGATTATTTTAGACATTTGATATCTACTTTCCACTTCAGATACATTACATAATGCTTTTAGTAAAAGAACGTCACGTCCCAAAATAATTTTTTTTGAGGTGGTCATACCAAAGCGTCCTACATTTCAATATCTACAAGCATACAATCCATGATTAGGCTGATTCCTGAGGAAGACAACAATATTTGTCACCCATCAGAAGTTACGTCATCCCATTCTGTCATTTTACAACTGTAAATACTGCAAACAATTCGAAATTTTGAAAAATTTTGATAATAGATTGTAATTTATTCAAAACTTCAAATTCTTTGGCTATGAGGAATATTTGTAGTACATTAGGATTATCTGTTGTCCATAATTCACTGCCCACTCACCATGATTTGGCTCATATCCCTTCCTCCCTAATTGATTATTGCCTTTTAAGCGTTACTATAACTTAATTTTTTTCTTCGCAGGGGCAATGACCTGGCATATCCCATTACGCGTTAATTTTTTTGCTCTTTGGACTTATTTGTTATTTATGATGAAGGATTTATGGAATATCATGACTTCAGGAATATGGATTGGGATGGCTTATTTATGCAATTTCGACTATCATCCACTTTATTCCACTTGTGTCAGCAACTACCAATTATTGATTCGTTGATGAATAATTTGTTTTAATTTGTTCCATTGGTTACCCGTAGAATTATTAACAAAAATGATGCATGGTTAATATCAGATGTAGTAGTTTCTTCCAAATCAATTAGGGATATTGCGTATATGGAGTACCGTAGACATCCTTCGGATGATAATAGACGGATTTTTCGACATTACAGTAATCGTTGTAAGGCTGTAATGCGTAATGAGAGGAGAAAATATTACAATAAAGTTTTTGGTCGTATCGATAACTCTCAGCTGTGGAAGTCACTTCGTTCGTTAAATTTATTAAATGTACTTTTCCTTATATTTCTAGGTTGGTTCCGCGTGGAAGGTAGCTGGTGTTGTGCCCGTGCCTAAGAAAGGAGAGTCATGTCGGTTTCTAACATTAGTGTTTTACCTGCTATATCGAAGATTGTGCAACATATTATTAAGGATGCTATTCTTGCCTTTATTGATGATAAGTTTTAATAATTAAGCAAGGAACATCTTATTTTGTGATTATTCAAAAACTTCATATTATTTTGACCCACCTGTAGTATTTGACACAAAAATAGTAGTGAATAGTGTGACATGGGTCACACAATAAAATTTTCATTTTTTAGTAAATGTGTAATAACTTTAAATATATTGTATAAAAAGGTAAACAAATTATTATAATTGTTTATTATAAATCTAGTTATTGATGTCTACGCTAAAAAAGAACATCTATCGTGTAGATATCGAAGAAAATATACGTAAACCTTTTTTTTATCGTTTTTCTCGAAAAAAGGTTTTTGGTTGTTGGGCCACTCCAATAATCGAGCGACGAATTGTAAGAGAAGACGAATATATAAATTATTTTATTGTTTATTTTAAAAACAACTGTATTAATTAACAAAAATATATGCTCACTTGTCGAATAAATTTTTATTTACAATTTTTATAAACAACTACTAAAGATCAAATAAATGACGAATTCAGATAATTTTTTTTATTAAATACAAAAAGGTATTCGAATAACGAATAATATTTAACACATGTGGATTGTTTACATATCACTATTGCATTTTATACAATTTGCATTTCTTGTGTTGTGGTTTTGCAACAATAAAAGTTTATGGTCTTTTATGAAACAATATAGGAAAAAAAGCGAAAATTCATTAATTATACCGATTTACAATATGGGGAAAAAGAAGAATGCAAAAATGCATTTTATATACCGATGTACGCAGAATCATTCCCCGAGTTGATTTAGCCATGCCTGTCCGTCTGTGACAATCAAAGTACTGCTCGAAAAAAAGAAACAATCCTTCCGAAATTCTTAGGATAAGGAGCAGCTTATGTTGCACAATGCCTTTAACTCTTCCTGGAAAAATGCGACAAATCGGTCCACGTTTTGATATACCCCCATTGAATGGTACATTCCGTTTTGACATAAACACTTTTTTCCTTATTTTAACCTAAACCATTTCTAGAAAATATGTTCAAAATCAGTCCTATAATATTTTTTCTTTTAATTAAAAAATTGCATAAAAATGTTTTGCAAATGCATACGAAGAAAAAGCAAATGTCACTTTAACAAACGCTTAAAGTAGGGTCGAACCAATATTAAAATTCACGCATTTAACAATGGTTTACAAAAGGTGTTTTAGGCTAATAATCGTTTATGAATACAGTTTTAACAAATTAACAACAGGTTTGTAAAGCTGTTTTAATTTTTTATGAATACGGCTGTTATTGTTTAACAGCACCGGGAATGCTGATGTTGTTAATGTTTGTTTAAATTGTTGATGAGATAAAATGTTGGGTGTATTTGTTGATAGTAGACTTGACTTTAATGCTCATATTGACATGCTTCTTGCGCGTGTTGGATTTCAACTACGTAGATTATACTATCTTCGTATTTACCACTGTATATTAGGCAACGTGTAGCGTCGTCTTTACTTATGTCTCACGTTAGTTATTGTCTAGAAGTTATATCTAGTGCTTCTGCTGTTCAATTGTCCAGAATTGAGCGAATTATATTGTTCGGTTCGTTTATAATCTGCGACGATATGATCATATATCTTCTTATGTTCTAAAATTTTTGGGCTTGCCCTTCAGTAAATATGTTAATTGGCGTATCATACAATGTTTCTATAAAACGTTTACTTCCAATGGTTCACCCTCACTTCATTGTATGTTTCATTTTAGTAAATCCTCCCGCAATACTCAAGTGTTGCTTCCACGATTTATATCGATAGTTGGTAAAAGATCGTTTGTGGTAAGGGTTGCTGGGATCTGGAACCAGTTACCGATGCATTTGCGGAACTTCTCATTCACTCCACACGTATTCAGATGTAAAATTATTGAATTCTTGGCTGGTACTTTTGTACCTCAATACTTTTGTGCTTCTACTTCTTACAGGGTAAATTTTTATTCAGTCAGAATTTATTCGTTTCGATACCATATGGATCAGTTACTTTCTGTCTATTGTAAAAAAGTAATAGAAACAAATACAAAAATTGGTAGGGAATTTTAATTGCTTGGTAGAATTGACTGCAGTTTCGATAGACAGCACTCTATCATCTTCAGAATTCAATAGCAATAATGTATGTCTTTAACTTAAATCAGCTGAAATACTTATGTAAGCAGTAAATTGAATTTAACAAGAACTACTTTACTAACACAGTAAAACTCTCATACCAAAACATTTTTGTTTGTTGCTTGGGTTCGCATCGCGAGCCACGAAAACAAATGTAGTTTTGTCAACGGCAAATGCCGACGTAATCATGTGTTTGTATGTGTTGTTGTTATTTATTGTTGGTCTGTGCTTTTGTTATTCAGTCAGAATTTATTCGGTTCGAGACCATACGTTACAAATTTTTTTAAAAATCTTAATTCTTTTTCTTTAATGGCTGGGGAGCCATAGTTTTAATATTAATCTAGTTTCTTTTTCTGAATGTCACACAATAGTACGAACTATACAATGTTATGGTATACTTCCTACTACACTTTTGGTGCTATTTTTACTCAGCAATCTCCGAGTAAAATCTAGCAAAGATATTAAATTTTATTTTAACTCTCTTTTAGTTCCTCCCTGATTTTACTAGTATGGATTTTTACAAGTAAAATGTATGGAATGAACTTGCTTGCATTCAGATTAATATCTTTAGGCTATTTTTAGTTTTTTTTAGTTTTACTTTTATAATTATTTTTAATATTTGTGTATAACATATCGATTTGTGAGTAGCTATATCATGCTAAGTGTAACGCTTGTTATTATTTCTCAATTTAATCACTTAATGATCACTCAAAGAATTTTGTGAGTATCGTTAGCAAAAATGTTTGTTGTTTCAACAGTCTGTGTCTGCTGAAAAAGGGAAAGCAGACTTCGTCTGTTATTTTAGCAACCCTATGGTTGTTATTTTAGCACATAAATTTGCCTGCTACTGCAGCAAACTAGAACAGTCATTTTAGCAAACAATTTTGCTATTATTTAACAGAAAAAAGCGGCTGGGAGAACAAACTATTTTTGTTATTCTAGCATACGTTTCTTTCTTTTTTATTTTAATAAAAGAAATACAAATTTTATATTTTCCTGATATTTGAGAAGAGTATATCAACCAGGACTCCAACCTGAAGTTATTCAGCCCATGTATTGATAAGCGTTTCGAACTGTGAAATCTGTATGTATGCTGGATCTAAACATATAAATAAAAAATAAATCATTTAATAAAATTGAATAGCAATAGGAGTATCTACAAACAATACTTACCGGTCACTGGCATTAAAGGCCCAACTATAATATGCATAAGCAATTCCGTACGGAATGTGCGTTAAGTTTCGCACCCTGCTTAAGCAAATGGGAACTGAGAGAACTTAACGAAAAGTTCACTTAAGTACATTATAGTTTGGCACATACGATTTCATGCATTCGCACAGTTGCTTAAGCTAGCTTATGCATATTATAGTTGGGCCTTAACAATTATCTTCTTTTTGTCCGAAGGATAAATATAAAGAACATAAATCGTACAACTTCGACGCGAACTCTCAATATTGGCCAATGTGTTGGGTTTACCCTATAGACACGGTATCTAATTGTACATGTTCAGAGCCATATCATTGGGCAAAATGATCTTATCCATGGATTACATCCAAATTAGACTAAATTATCCTGAGTTTTTTGGAGCCAAAAGGTTGCTTCGTGATTCGGATATTAGCGACCATCGTTGGAACATATAGAGTAAATAATCAATGTTTCCATTTCGGTAAACAAATCACAAAAAGGAAAAAAATACTTACGAGTTGTTGCAGGTATTATCATTAGGGTCACACTTCCAAGAGTTGTATGCGATTTGGAAAAATAGACAAGGAAATAAATGGTTAGTCCATCCATGACACAAGTTATCTGAATTTATACATTGTAGTTGCTACGAAATTTCAGATCATCTTTTATACCCGTATTTTAATAGGACACTGCTTGGTGAGAATCTTGAAAACAAACAGAAATAAGTCTTATAATCATAGTACATTTAATTTTCAATTTGTGTACGCTTACCTGTTGCGTCTTGATTAATTGATAACATGGTCCTTTATGTGCATTTGTGTACGCTTGATCAAAAAATATAAATCATTTAGAAAATTAAATAGGAGCATCTACACACAATACTTACCGGTCACTGGCATTACAACTATCTTCTTTTTGTCCGAATGGTAACAATAAAGAACATACATCGTACGACCTTTGGTTATATTTGTTGTTCTCCAAGACCGTATGATGATCAGTGACTCCTACGCGTTAGCCAATTGGGTTCACCTATATACACGGTAATTGTACATGTCGAGAGCCATAGAGCTTGCTGAGAATCATGAAAACAACCAGAAATAAGACTTACACAATCATAGAGAAATTTGCAATTTGTGTACGCTTACCTGTTGCAACTTGATTAATTGATCCTCCAAGGCATGCACAATTTCGCTTTTTTCTTTAGCCATTTGTAAGTGTTGTCGAAGCTGTCCCGGAACCGTTTTACTTATTAAAATCATTTGCATTATCTTCGCGGAATGCTTTTTTAATGCGAATTAACAAACAGAACGAAAATTTCAATCCAATTCAATTTGTTCGGCGTAAAATATTTTATTCTTCAAAGGGTGTTACTAAATAGCCGGCGTCGGCGCACGATGTCTGTCAAAGAGGCAATCTTGAATGCTAGTGAAAGCGTATTACGTCTGTCAATATTTTTTGATAAGCGAAATAAACATTTTATATGAGATTTTGTTATCTGCACAAATATGAATATATGTGTAACTTATTGCAAGCACATTTTAATGGAAAAAATTGGTTTCAGTGGTAAGGAATATAAATTAAACGCCGCTTTTTTAATTTACTTTTTTCCGTCATAAAGCATGTCTATGTCCCGATTCACACGGGGCAATTCGGTGTTTGTTGGAAACAAAGGCAGCAAAGTGCGAATGAAAAATACAAAACGGATTGCCAGTACAAGAAACTACTTTCCCCATTGTCCAGATTCACACTCGGCAAATTTTCCCAAGCAAGTGTCAAAGTTTGATGGAGAGAGAGGCGGGCGGAAAGAGCTCTCTCCTACAAAATTTGACACTTGCTTGGAAAAGTTGCCGAGTGTGAATCTGGACAATGGGGAAAGTAGTTTCTGAATCTGAACATTATCTTCCGTATGCCTCTATGTCCAGATTCACACCCGGCAACTTTTTCCAAGCAAGTGTCAAAGTTTGACAGAGAGAGACGCCGAATTACCGGGTGTGTTGAGGTGTCTATGTTCGTCCAATTTACACGAGGCAATTTTATCAGCTGTGTAATGGTGTTTGTAGGGGAGGCAGTTGGTTCAATCTCGTACTCGATTGAACGTTTTGTTTTTTATTCGAACTTTGAAACAACAACAATACACACAGGAATAGCCGTGGAAACCGTATAAAATCGTCTTTGCACAGAATGATACAATCTTGCGAAATTTTCTCTTAATACTCACCCTAAGCCTTTAGGAATTCTCTCGTTTTTTAACTTTTTTTGCATACACAATACTTAGTCCTAGATCACACGAGGCAATTTCTTCCAAGCGGAAAGTGCTTTGTATCTTTCCTTTGTATCTTTGACACTTGCATGAAATAAAATTGCCTTGTGTGAATCAGACTTTATAAACATTTTTACAAATCGCATATAAAATATTAATGTTTAGCTTTGGTTTCATTCAAATATAAAAATTAGAAACTAATAAGGCGTTCACACCAACCCGTTTTGGCTCATTGAGATGTTTTCGAGGCAAAACTAGTTGCTTTCCCCTTATAGAAATGTCAATTGAAACCGTCTCAATCGGCATGTTTTTCTCAAAAACACGTATCAAAACTGCATGTTGAAGTATGTGAACCGCCTTAAGTTGTCAATCTGTCGCACACTGAACATATACATTTCAAATTTTGTCAACAATAAAAATGGAAGCAACAATTGAAATGGAATGGAATAGTTGAATTCTCGTTGTGCATTGATTTGTGAGCACCACATAATTTAACAATGCTTTCTTGGTACTTTCCATGTTTCTTTTTTATATTTTCAGTAAAAGTAGTGTACACAATAAGTTGACATATGCCATTTGAAAACATAATAAATGTCATAATTAAGCAGGCAACATGTGTGAACGGTGAGAAGTTTTCCCAAAACAAAAGAGCCAAAACGGGTTGGTGTGAACGCCTTATAAAATCTAAACACAATAGATTAATTTTAATTGTATGTCCGGAACTAAGATTTTGAAATCGTCAAATCATATTCGTTATCGATTTGTGTTTTACTTTTTGCAGTTTTAATCGACTCCTATTTCCAATATTTTTAAAATCCAATGAAAAAATAAAAATATTGAGAACCGTAACTCGAAAACAGATATCGCCGAATAATTATTTAATTTTTTTTAAATATACTTTTCTTATCTCACGAATGACCTTAACCTTTTTGATTTTCAGTGGTAGTTGAACTTTATCATGTAAATTATTGCAACTTTTGTCTTATTTTCACATATTTTGATTAACAGCAAAAATTTTCAGCAAACTGCAAATTTTTCAGCAGTGCGTTTGCTAATGCAAAACTGCAAACTTTTTGCTATTACAGTAGAAAATGTGCTGTATTAGCAGAAAAAATGGTTGCTAAAAATTAGCAGACGTTGTTTGTTATTAACAGCAAACAAATTTTTTTGGGTGATTGATTACTTGAGTGTAGTACCTAATTATTTATTCGAAATTAAAAAAAAGAAATAGAAGGTCGCTAAACTAAATAGGATAAAATACGTTCAAGGCAAATCGACAATCAAATCAATGTTTTAATTTTTTAGGCCAAGATTTTAAAAGCTTACATAAACATACATTTTTAAATTTATAAAACCTAATCGATGGATCTTTCATCGTTTTTACTAATATGAAATATAACGGGTGATCCAAGTAGAGATACTTTTTTCAATAGCCTTTATTTGACAGATCACGTGTGAGTCATGTCATGTTATTTTTGTTAAGTATTGTTTGGCATTTCATCATGGAAAGACTTACGCCTGAACAACGTTTACAAATCGTTCAACTTTATTACGAAAAATTCAAGTTCTGTGAGGAATGTGTTTCGTGCACTTCGCTCAACTTATGGTTAACTTAATCGGCCTACTGAGCGTACTATTCGCAACACCATCACCCATCAGGAGACCCAGCATTCATTATTGGATAATATTCGACCGAATAGACCACGTCCAGCACGCAGTGAAGAAAATGTAGGGGCCGTAGCTGAGAGTGTACACGAAGACCGTGGAGAGTCGCTTCGGCGCCGTTCGCAGCAACTCGGACTGACGTATGCAACGACTTGGCGCATTTTACAAAATACAAGCGACATCGCTTCGCTCAATGGGCTCTTGAAAAGTTCCAAGAAGATCCGACGTTTTCGAGCCAAATTTTGTTCAGCGATGAGGCCCATTTCTGGCTCAATGGGTATGTAAACAAGCAAAATTGCCGCATTTGGGACGAAGAGCAACCTGAAGAGATTCAAGAGCTGCGCCTTCATCCAGAAAAAACTACGGTTTGGTGTGGTTTGTGGCCCGGTGGAATCAGCGGTCCATATTTCTTCAAAAATGATGCCGGTGAGAACGTAACCGTCAATGGCGACCGTTACCGTGCCATGATAGCCGACTATTTGATGCCTGCAATTGAAGCTCGTGATCTCTGCGACGTTTGGTTTCAACAAGACGGCGCCACTTCCCACACATCGCATCAATCAATGGATTTATTGAGAGAACACTTCGGTGAGCAGATAATTTCACATTTTGGGCCGGTCGATTGGCCACCAAGATCGTGTGATATCACACCGTTAGACTTTTTCCTGTGGGGATATGTAAAGTCTAAAGTTTATGCGAACAAACCCGCTTCGATTCAGGCCTTGGAGCAAAACATCATCGTGTCATTCGCCAGTTACCAGTCAAAATGCTCGAACGAGTCATCGAAAATTGGACTCAACGGATGGACCAGCTGAGACGTAGCCGTGGCCAACATTTGATAGACATAATCTTCAAAAAATAAATACCAACGAATGTTCTTTCAAATGATAATAAACATTCCCCATTCAATTTGAATTTTCTGTGTTTTTTTTCTTTAAAAAAGTAGGGAACCTCGAAATGGATCACGCTATAGATCTGAAGAACCCCCCTCTATTACAGTCTGTATTATTATTACATTATATACAGTCTGGAAGCCAAACGAAAAAACAATATATTCTAATTTTTGCAGGACTGGAAGAGGAAATTAATACGAACATTTCCATGTATTCAAAGTGTTGACAAACTGACCAAATCTAAAGTTTTGGAGATTTTAATAAAAACTCAAGTTTTGAATAATATCAGGGTTCAATTTTGGGACCCCTTTTATTTACCTTGTATATGAACGATATTTTCGACGTATTGAATGGTGTTCGAGGTCATTTACATATATGCCGACGACTTACAAGTAGTTGTGAGTTCCGACATCCATAACACGCAGAACCTTGTAACGCTTTTGCAGGATAACCTTAGGAGCATAAAAACATGGTGTGAGACAAACTTTATAGTGTTAAACTCTTCTAAGACGAAACTTATTTCATTTGGAGGTACCAATGACATGTATGATTTCAATTTTCAAGGTGAATATATTGCTTTTTCGTCCTATGTAAAGACATTGGGGTTTTACCTAGATAATCAGCTGAAGTTTAATATTCATATTAATAGCATTATATCACGTGTATGCTTTATGCTTAGAAGAGTTTATTCTGTTTAATTTTCCCGTTCATGTTCGCAAGCGCATTGCACATGCTACCTTGATGCCCCTTATAATGTATGGAATTGAACTTTTTTCAGGCACAACACATATCAACATGAATAGCCTAGAACACTGCTTTAGAAGGGTAATACGCTATGTAAAGGGTCCGCCAAATAACTTTTTTTTTTGAAAATGCTATAAAAAAAAAACTACTGAATATTTTCTCAAATTTCTTTATATGTACTTCATATTCATGATCACGTTACACCATTTATTATGGATTTTCTAAGTTGCTCATTTAATGACTTTGTGAAGACTAGACTATTGTTGCTTTTCTATAATATTATGAGACAACAATCTCCAGAATATTTAGTTTCTATTTTTATATCTGCAGTCTCATCACGAACGCACTCCTAAATATGCCCCCGTTTTCATTCAATGATAATGCTGAATTCTTATGTGGTTCGTGTATGTAGGCTCTGGAATTCTCTCATACCATACAACGATAGACATTTTTCTCATTCATCCAGTTCTTTAAAATCCTTAATTTTATCACTTATACTCGTAAAAATTTGGAACTAGTACATAATGTCTGTCCCACTCATTTTAATCTAGGCTCCACAAGACTTTCATTGATAGACTACACCTTTGTTTCCAATATTAACTTAATAGATAGGAAAGGCCAGTTTCAGATCCAAGCCCTCAATTCTCATCATTCTGCTATTTTTATCTCTTATGTAGCGGCTAAGGAAGTTATCTCTAATTTTGTTAAGATCAGAGATTATAGTCGTTTCGATTATGAGGAATGTTAATCAGATTTTGCATCTGCTGATTTCAATGCAATTTATAGTACCTCAGATACTGAAATCCAAGTGCGTCATTTTAGTGATGTATTTAACCAAATGTATGACAAACACGTTCCTATGAAAAATGCTCACGTATCAAAATTATCAAAGTGGATGGAGTCTCCTAAAATTGAACGTGCTACTGTGTACAGAGATTTGGCATATGCATATTAATTTGATCACTTATACTTGTATAAATTTATATAGTTTTAAATTTAAGTCGTATTGCTGGTAGAGGTTTTTATTTCTTTCATTTTTTCCCAAACTTGTGCGATTGTTGATGTCTTTTAGGTTGTAAGAATTTTCTATAAATTTATATATCACTTTATGTTACTACAAGTGTCATTGTATTATATTTTCTGTATAATCGATTTGGCCATACTGCTGGCTTTGGATTATAAATAAATAAATTGAAATTGAAAAATAATCCAGATTTCGGTTTGGCCACTGGTGGTCAGGACAAAAAATCCAGTCTGGAAGCCAAACGGACATTTCCATGTATTCTGAGTTTCCAGAAACTGTTTCTGACTGACCAAATAATCCAGATTTCGGTTTGGCCACTGGTGGTCAAGACAAAAAACCCAGTCTGGAAGCCAAACGAAGAGAAAATATATTCTGAATTTTGCACCACTGAAAGAGGAAACCAATACGATCATTTCCATGTGTTGTAACTAAAACAACCGTTCTGGTACCGGTCTTGAATATTCAACGTTCGTATTCACGCATTCATTTACCGCTGATTTTCGTATTTGATCTACATGTCTTCGCCAAATACGACCGTCGTCTAATCTGACATCATAATGAGATTCACCGCATATTTTCTCTACATTTCTATATCGCCACTTCACCTTTGATAAGTAGTCTCGCACTGCAACTCTCTCTCCCTCAAAAAATTTATTTGATAGGACAGCGCGTAATTAATCGTCTGCCTCCTGATTCATATCGTTAGGAATCAACAAATCTAAACGCGACTGAATTTGTCTGCCAAACATTGAAATTGCTGGTGATTTCCTTGTTGTTGAGTGTATAGCCCGTCTGTATGCCATCAGTATCTTTGCCAATTCCGCATGTATCGTATCGGGGGTACATTTGGATGCCATCAACTTTGATTTGATTGTTTGAACATAACGTTCCGCTTGCCCGTTTGTTGCAGGATGGTTTGGTGCACCTTGTTTGTGAACAATTCCATTCAGTTTTAAAAAATGTTGAAACTCATTCGAGTCAAATTGCCTCCGATGGTCGCTAACAAATATATTTGGAATCCCAAATTGGGAAAAAATTTCGCGCCACTTCAGGCCATTTTGTGTACGCATCTACCAAAACAAACAGATATTTACCAAATATTGGTCCAGCATAATCAGCATGAGCACTCTCAAATGGCCTTTTAGGGCGCATCCACGTGTGTGTAGTAGTAATCTTCTTAGGATCTGGGCGCGTATTTTGGCATTCTACACATTTTCCTACTACACTTTCAATTTCCTTGTCCAAGGTCTTCCTTGAACAAATTTCGTTTACTGAACCGTAGCCCTCTGCTCCAAAAACATTTTGCCAATTTAATTTAATTTTCTGTAACCATTCTCTTCCTAGAATTGGTTTTGTTCGATCGCACAAATATACAATTTTAATTTGTTATCCTCATCGCTACCTGTCACTGCGACACATATGTATCCAACACTTTGCAAAGTTGTACAACAAGTTGTGCAATAACTCACAAGCTCCACATCGGGATGACACACTTTCAATGCGGGAAATAACGTTTGGAATCTGACAAATTAATAATTGATACCGGTGATCCCGTGTCTATTTCGAAAGTTATCATTTCTTCATTTACCCGCAGACTGTGCATGATTTTGTTGCTTAACTTATTTACTTCGCCTTTAGTTTTCACCAACAACAATTCTTCAACTGTCGTTTCTTTTTCATGAACTTGTTGTATTTGTTTTTTTCTCTTTAAAACACACTTTTCTCAAATGCCCCTTTTGGTTACAAAAATGACATGTAAAATTTTTGTATTTGCATTGGTTTGCCATATGCGAGTTATTACCACATCTAAAACACTTTTTGTTTTCATGGGTTATGTTTGCATCAGCCTTTTTTGCATTCCTTTTGAGATTGGTCTTCTTCTTTATTTTATTCACATTCGATTTCTCACCGCCATTTTGTAGCTCCATGCCGCGTTTTTCTGCCAATTTACTCGCTGTTACCACACTTAACGCATCCTCCAAAGTCAGATCTTTCTTTTCCAACAACCGACTTTGCAATTTACTATCACATAGACCAAATACTTGATTTCTGAGAGCCTTACCCAAATAATCACCAAACTCGCAACCAACCGCCAACTTTTTCAATGACACCACAAAGTCACCTGCTGACTCAGACTCTTGTTGCCTGCGCATGTTGAACCGAAAACATTCCACCAACTCACTCGGCTCAAAGTGTTCTTCCAACACCTTGATTATTTCCGCGAATGTTTCTTTCTCTGGTGGTTTAGTCTGTTTCTTGTCCTCTTTACAATCGTACAGCTTCATAGCCGTCTAAAATCGTTTTACCCAACGACACCAAGAAATCTTTTGTGGATCAAAAGCATCAAAGTTAAAGAAATTTACGCCAGAATCTGCTATTTTATTCACTTTCCGTGCACTTGTACTGTAAAAAATGTATATCTCCAAATGAATAACGTGAGATTCGTCTCGTAATCCTCGTCGCCAAAATTGTTGTAACTAAAACAGCCGTTCTTGTTGAAGAGTATTATTAGAGTAATTTATTTCTTAGTGTTAGTGGTGATATTCACCTATTAGTGATGAATATGAATAATCCATATGAATGTAATCGATATGGAATATATAATAGGAATAATCGACGAATAACTACAATGATAGGTTTAGGATAGGGTGGCAGCCGTATTTTTTTACAAGCTCACATAGACCAGTTTAGGTCCCTAGTGTTACCACGGGCTGAAATGCCCCTCATCGAAACCAACCTGTTTGATATATAAATTTATCGATAGTACGAATATCAGTACTGGAAAGATCTGTTAGGCTGCCTAAAAAGGCCGACCCCAGTATGTCCAGTCGTCGTTTACTCAAAGCGGGACAGTCGCAAAGCAAGTTCTCAATGCTCTCCACTTCCTCCTCATCACCACAGCTTCGGCAGAAGTCATTGGAGTCAATACCCAATCTGTTGGCGTGTTCGCCGATCAAGCAGTGGCCCGTCAGAACCTGTACTAACGTAGACAATCGTTTCCTATCTAGTGCGAGGAGATATTTTGACCTTCTCAAGTCATACCTTGGCCAGATTTGTCTAGCTGTCTCGTTGGACTGCGTGATTGCCTCTTGCCTAAGCCAAAGCTTACACGTGGATAGTGGCGCACCAATATATGCAAATTCTTCGAGAATTTGTAATGTCGTCCCTTTCCTAGCAAGTTCATCGGCTTTGCAGTTCCCCGGGATATCCCTATGCCCAGGCACCCATATGAGGTGTATATTAAACTGCTCAGCCATCTC
Source organism: Eudasyphora cyanicolor (assembly GCA_963930755.1). Lineage (NCBI taxonomy): Eukaryota > Metazoa > Arthropoda > Insecta > Diptera > Muscidae > Eudasyphora > Eudasyphora cyanicolor. The sequence goes on from OZ005737.1 coordinate 104,184,154, forward strand.
GTTAAGAGATCTGCGGCAGTCGAGGGCTGTTTGTGAATTTAGGGATGTTGCCTCCAGAGAATTGATGGCAGCCTGGCTGTCCGAGTAAATGACACCGCCAGTGTTGGTTACTATGTTGTGACTCAGCCACTTGGCGACTTCCCATATTGCCATTATTTCGGCTTGATAGATGCTGCAGGTATCTGGTAGTCTGTGAGCTATATCCAGACTAAGTTCTTCACAGTGTACTCCGAAGCCCACCTTTTCATCAAGCTTCGAACCATCCGTGTAAAGGTGGAGATGGTTTCTATTACCGGTATTCTGCCGACCCATTCATCCCTGGCGGGAATCATAGTGATGTAATTTCTCTCGAAGGTGTACACAGTTGGTATATAGTCCACTCGGTCGGTTACCATAGCACTACACTTTGATATCCTCATGTGACCATAGTTCTTGTACCTCCACATTGATAGTTTAATCTTATTGCAGCTTTGGTTGCAACTTCTCTCGCCACAATTTTAATCGGCAGTATATGAAGTAGGGCTTGTAGAGACTCTGTCGCTGTAGTCCTTAAGGCTCCGCTTATGCTCAGGCAGGCAGTTCTCTGAACCTTTGTTAGTAGGTTGGTGATGGTTAGTTTGTCAGTTGCCGTCCACCATACCACAATACCGTATAACAGTATTGGACGAACTACTGCTATATATATCCAGTGGACGATTTTAGGAGAGAGTCCCCACCGAGACCCTACAGCCTTTTTGCAGGAATATAAGGCGACGTTGGCCTTACATACACGTTCCAATACGTTAAGTCTAAATAACAGTTTTCTATCTAGAATTATTCATAAAAATTTTGCACTTTCAGAAAATATAGATCTGTTCCATTTATCCGAGGTGGAGGATCCACATGTGGGACATTATTCATCCTAGTAAAGAGAACCAATTCTGTCTTGTTGGGGTTAACGCCCAAACCGCTGCGTCTGGCCCATCTAACCTACTTGTTCAGAGCCACATGTAGGGTGTCTCTGAGGACGTTTACGAATTTGCCACTCACTGCGATTGCCACGTCGTCCGCATATCCCACGACCTTGCAGCCACAACGTTCTAGATCTAGCAGGATTTCATTCACCGCTAGGTTCCAAATTAGTGGAGACAGTACTCCTCCTTGCGGGGTCCCTCTGTTTACAAACCTTGTTAGAGTTGTGGACTCTAGACATGCTGTTATGCGTCTTCTGCTGAGCAGACTTTGAATTAGTCTAATGAAACTAGTGTTAACTTTTGGATGTGAGAGTGCCGCAATTACCGCATCTGAGTGAATGTTGTTAAAAGCCCCTTCTATGTCAAGAAATGCCACCATGGTGAATTCCTTGAAATGCAGGGACGATTCGATAGTGCTCACAAGTTCGTGCAGGGCTGATTCTGTAGACTTGCCCTTATTGTAGGCATGTTGTTTCCCCGACAGGAGTTTTGTATCCATTTTTTCCCTAATGAAATGATCTAAAAGTCTTTCCAGACCATTCAATAGGAAGGAGGATAGGCTAATTGGCCTGAAGTCTTTTGGCCTAGTGTGTGATATCTTTCCCGCTTTAGGTATGAATACCACTTTGGTATCCCTCCATCGATTCGGGACGTATGAAAGCCTGATACAGCCTACATAAATTTTCTCCAGCCAGGGGATAATGTACTTTAACATTTTCTGCATTTCTGCTGCATTTCCAGGTGACTTGAAGGGCTCAAAGCTATTAATAGCCCAGCTTATTCTGGATCTCTCACTCAAGAAGCTAGCGACGCTCGCAGTCCACTCGCACTCTTGTTGGTCCTGCTGATCCTCGGGTTCTGTTACAGAGTTCCCCGGGAAATGTGTGTCGAGCAGTACATTGAGCGACTGCTCGTTGTTTTTGGTCCAGTTATTTGCCCCATCCTGTAAATATCCCACTATACAGGGTGAAACAGATAATATCTTCCTCAGCCTAGCGGCGTCGCAGACCTTTTCCACTTCACCACAGAAGGTATACCAAGAGCGCCTTTGCGCCTTTCTAAGCTCCTTCTTATAGATCTTGAGTTGCTCTTTATAGGCATCCCAATCTTTAGCGACCCCAGTAGATTTAGCCTTATTGAATAGCTTGTTGCAGGTCTTTTTCATAGCCCTTAGCTCAGAAGTCCACCATTGGGGTTTAGTTTTACCCTTGTACCTTGTTTTTGGACAGGCTTCTTCAAGGGATCTATTGAATGATATGGTGATATGATCGACCAGATTATCCAGACCGGCTTTGTCATTCGGTTCGTACAGAAGTTTAGAGTTGAGGACTTTCTTGAAATTCTTCTCATACAGGTGCCACTTTGTCTTCCTTACATTTCTGTGGACGGCAGGTTTAGGCGTTTTTTCCGCGAGTTTGAACTCAATATAATGGTGATCTGAGAATTAGTGGTCGTCCAGTACATTCCACCCAGTAGCAAACGTTACATCGAGTACTTCTTGTCTGTCTTTAATTGTAAAGGTCGGTTTATTACCTATGTTACAAATACTAAGGTTGGTAGTTAGAATAAAGTCAAGAAGCAAATCACCCCTATTGTTTATATCCGTACTACCCCAGATAGTATGATGAGCGTTCGTGTCTGCGCCAATAATCAGCTCGAGCTCGTCAGACGTTGCTTCTTCTACTACTTCCCTGAATAGAGCAATCGGTACTACAGATTCATAAGGCAAGTAGCTGGAGACCACCCAATATATGCGATTACCGATCTCCAGGCTAGCAGCTGTTTGGTCTTTACCACTTAAATTAGTCAGGAGAAAGATACTTAGATCTTTCCTGGCCAAAATGCAGGTTCTTCGAGTGCCTTCACCGTTGGCCACAAGCAGTTTAAAGTTGGGTGTCCTAATACCGCACACCCTTCCTCCCACTACGTAGGGCTCCTGTATCAGGACGATGTCTACTGCGCCTGAGGACAGGCGTAGCAATAGAGCCGATGAGGCTGCTTTAGCGTGATGGAGGTTAATCTGTAGAATTCCTACCATCATTGGTAATTGACAGATTAACTTCCACGCCGACAAGGGTGTTATCGAACTCTTCGTCCGTATCATCGAGAAGCGTGTTCCCGCCAGATGCGTCAAAGAGTCCGGAGACTCCCCTCAGCCTCTCTGTGTCCGAAGTAGAGCTTTTGTCCTCAGAAAAGGACGTTACAGAGTTGGAGTCACCAGAAATAATAGGCGTGGGTACCTCCGCACTTCCAGAAAGTGCCACGGTATATCCTGCTTGTATATCTTCAAGACTACAGTCTCGAAGTCATATTGTAGGGTTGCACTCGCACTTTTGTATATGGGAGGTGGATTCAGCGTTTAGGATAAGAATGACCTGCCGCTTTTTACCATCCGCGTCACCACCTTGCTGATTCTCCAATTATGGGCCGGCAGACCAGGATTGGAATCCTTTATTATTTCTAAGATGTCAGCCGGGTTGGAGGGCTCTTCTGTAACCCAGGTGATGGCTCTAGGGTGACTAGGGATGTTATTTTTTTCGACAACATCCAACTGGGCACCCGGCCACACCTCACCCGCTCGACTCGGAGCAGCCTTATACAGGTCTACTGATCTGGCATCACCGAAATATAAGAGCTTTACTCTCCCCTGATGCCATCCTGCATCGTTGCAGATTGGTGGTTTGCCCGGCATTTCTCTACGGACATCGAGGTAATGAGCCATAATGGCTGATTGTACATGACTCCATTTGTCCTTGAGGATGTATCCATCCTCACTACTTCTGTCTATAACAGCCATCACTAGACTCTCCTTCGCCACTTCATTGAAGGGCTTGGTGAAGGCAGGAGTTCATCAGGTGATCTGATTCGTTTTACTTTATTAGCCGTTATCACAGCTGAATTTGTGGCTCTTTCAGCCGACTCATTGGCCTTAGAAGCATCTATGAAAAATTTTATTGAAAAATAAGTATTCATATCTATGTATGTGTAGTTTGTTAACTATTTTCCAAACAAAGTTTTCTCTCGGATTTCGCTTGGGCTTTTTAATAAGGACGTTTACTACTTTTCACATGAAAATCTGAGGACAGTACCGGTATTCTTGTTGTAGAGGTATTGTCCTCAACTTGAAACCGAAATCTGTAACCAAAATATTGGTGCCTAGGACCTCTTATATTCCTAATACTTTTTTCTGTCTGAACGACAACATATTGTGGACTCCAGATTAGATCCAGATCTTATTACTGTCCTGACCACCAGTGGACAAACCGAAATCTGGAATTTTTGGTCAGGTAGAAACAGTTTCTGGAAATTCTGAATACATGAAACTGTTCGTACTGATTTCCTGTTTAGAGGAGACAGTAATCCTCATTGTGGGGTTCCTCTGTTTACAAACCTTGTTAGAGTTGTGGACCCAAGACACGCTGTTATGCGTCTTCTGTTGGGCAGGCTTTGTATTAGTCTAATCAAGCGCAATTACTGCATTTGAGTGAATGTTGGTAAAAGCTTCTTCAATGTCAAGAAATGCCACCACTGTTTACAAACCTTGTTAGAGTTGTGGACCCAAGACACGCTGTTATGCGTCTTCTGTTGAGCAGGCTTTGTATTAGTCTAATCAAGCGCAATTACTGCATTTGAGTGAATGTTGGTAAAAGCTTCTTCAATGTCAAGAAATGCCACCAAGGCATCCTTGAAATGTAGGGACGATTCGATAGTGCTCACAAGTTCGTGCAGGTCTGATTCTGTAGACTTTCCCTTATTGTAAGCATGTTGGTTCTCCGACATGAGTTTTATATCCAGGTTTTTCCTAATGAAATAATCTAAAAGTCTTCCCAGACCTTTCAATAAGAAGGAGGATAGGCTAATTGGTCTGAAGTCTTTTGGCCTAGTGTACGATATCTTCCCTGCTTTGGGTACCAATACCACTTTGGTGTCCCTCCATCGATTCGGGATGTATGAAATCCTAATACAGCCTACATAAATTTCCTCCAGCCAGGGGATACTGTACTTTGACATTTTCTGCTGGAGTGATGCCGTCTGGTCCAGGTGACTTGAAGGGCTCAAAGCTGTTAATTGCCCAGCTTATTCTGGATCTCTCAGTTAACAAGCTAGCGACGCTCGCAGTCCACTCGCATTCTTGTTGGTCCTGCTGATCTTCGGGTTCTGTTGGTGAGTTCCCCGGGAAATGTGTGTCGAGCAGTACATTAAGCGACTGGTCACTGTTTTTTTGTCCAGTTATTTACCTCATCCTGCAAAAAATCCACTGTACAGAGTGAAGCTGATGGTAGGTTCAGGTTAGGGTGGCAGCCGTATTTTTTTTATACCAGCTCACATAGACCAGTTTAGGCCCCTAGTGTTTCCACGGGCTGAAATGCCCCTCATCGAAACCAACCTGTTTGATATACAAATTTATCGATAGTACGAATATCGGTACTGGAAAGATCTGTTAGGCTGCCTAGAAAGGCCGACTCCAGTATGTCCAGTCGTCGTTTACTCAGAGCGGGATAGTCGCATAGCAAGTGCTCAATGCTCTCCACTTCTTCCTCATCTCCACAGCTTCTGCGGAAGTCATTAGATTCAATACCCAATCTATTGGCGTGTTCGACGATCAAGCAGTGTCCCGTCAGAACTCATACTAACGTAGACAATCTTTGCCTCTCTAGTGCGAGGCGATATTTTGATCTTCTTAGGTCATACCTTGGCCAGATTTGTATATCTACCCTGCAAGTGCCGATTTCTGTCCATCTTTCGTTGGACTGCCTGATTGCCTCTTGCCTAAGCCAAAGCTTGCACGTGGATAGTGGCGCACCAATATATGCAAATTATTCGAGAATTCGTAATGTCGTCCCTTTCCTAGCAAGTTCATCGGCTTTGCAGTTTCCCGGGATATCCTTATGCCCAGTCACCCATATGAGGTGTATATTAAACTGCTCAGATATCTCGTTAAGAGATCTGCGGCAGTCGAGGGCTGTTGGAGAATTTAGGGATGTTGCCTCCAGAGAATTGATAGCAGCCTGGCTGTCCGAGTAAATGACAACGACAGTGTTGGTTACTATGTTGCGACTCAGCCACTTGGCTACTTCCCATACTGCCATTATTTGGGCTTGATAGATACTGCAGGTATCTGGTAGTCTGTGAGCTATATCCAAACTAAGCTCTACACAGTGTACTCCGAAGCCAACCTTTTCATCAAGCTTCGAACCATCCGTGTAAAAGTGGAGATGGTTTCTATTACCTGGTATTCTTCCAACCCATTCATCTCTGGCGGGAATCATAGTGATATAATTTCTCTCGAAGATGTACACAGTTGGTATATAGTCCACTCGGTCGGTTACCATAGCACTACACTTTGATATCCTCATATGACCGTAGTTCTTGTACCTCCACATTGATAGGCAGTTTAATCTTATTGCCGCTTTGGTTGCAACTTTTCTCGCCACAATATTAATCAGCAGTGTATGGAGTAGGGCTTGTAGAGACTCGGTCGCTGTAGTCCTTAAGGCTCCGCTTGTGCTCAGGCAGGCTGTTCTCCGAACCTTTGTTAGTAGGTTTGTGATGGTTAGTTTGTCAGTCGACGAAATACTGCTATATATATCCAGTGGATGATTTTAGGAGAGGCCCCACCGCGATCCTACAGCCTTTAAGGCGACGTTGGCCTTTCTTACACGTTCCATACGTTTAGTCTAAATAACAGTTTTCTATCTAGAATGAATACTAAAAATTTTTCACTTTCAGAAAAGACTAGATCTGTTCCATTTATCCGAGGTGGAGGGTCCACATGTGGGACATTATTGCGATTGCCACGTCGGCCGCATATGCCACGACCTTGAGCCACAACGTTCTAGATGTAGCAGGATTTCATTCGCCTCTAGGTTCCAAATTAGTGGAGACAGTACTCTTCCTTGTGGGGTCCCTCTGTTTACAAACCTTGTTAGAGTTGTGGACCCAAGACACGCTTTTATGCGTCTTCTGTTAACTTTTAGATGTGAAAGTGTCGCAATTACTGCATCTGAGTGAATGTTGTTAAAAGCCCATTCTATGTCAGAAAATGCCACCATGGAGAATTCCTTGAAATGCAGGGACGACTCGATAGTGCTCACAAGTTCGTGCAGGGCTGATTCTGTAGACTTCCCCTTATTGTAAGCATGTTGGTTCACCGACAGGAGTTTTGTATCCAGGTTTTCCCTAATGAAATAATCTAAAAGTCTTTCCAGAACTTTCAATAGGAAGGAGGATAGGCTAATTGGTCTGAAGTATTTTGGCCTAGTGTGTGATATCTTCCCTGATTTAGGTATGAATACCACTTTGGTATCCCTCCATCGATTCGGGATGTATGAAAGCCTGATACAGCCTACATAAACTTTCTCCAGCCAGGGGATAATGTACTTCAACATTTTCTGCATTTCTGCTGGAGTGATGTCGTCTTGTTGATTTTCGGGTTCTGTTGGTGAGTTCCCCGGGAAATGTGTGTCGAGCAGTATGTTCAGCGACTGCTCGCTGTTTTTTGTCCAGTTATTTGCCTTATCTTGCAAGTAACCCACAGTACAGGGTGAAGCTGATAGTATTTTCCTCAGCCGTGCGGCGTCGGAGACCATTTCCACTTCACCATGGGTATACCAAGAGCGCCTTTCTAAGCTCCTTCTTATAGATCTTGAGTTGCTCTTTATAGGCATCCCAAACATTAGCGACCCCAGTAGATTTAGCCTTGTTGAATAGCTTGTTGCAGGTCATTTTCATAGCCGTTAGCTCAGAAGTCCACCATTGGGGTTTAGTTTTACCCTTGTACCTTGTTTTTGGACAGGCCTCTTAAGGGAACTATTAAATGATGTGGTGATATGCTCAACCAGATTATCCAGACCGGCTTTGTCATTCGGTTTGTACAGAAGTTTGGAGTTGAGATCTTTCTTGAAATTCTTCTCATACAGGTGCCACTTAGTCCTTCTCATATTTCTGTGGGCGGTAGGTTTAGGCGCTTTTCAGCGATTTTGAGCTCTATATAATGATAATCTGAGAATGAGTGGTCGTCAAGTACATAGGTTTAGGTTTAGGTTAGGGTGGCAGCCGTATTTTTTATACAAGCTCACATAGACCAGTTTAGGTCCCTAGTGTTACCACGGGCTGAAATGCCCCTCATCGAAACCAACCTGTTTGATATACAAATTTGTCGATATTACGAATATCGGTACTGGAAAGATCTGTTAGGCTGCCTAGAACAGCCGACCCCAGTATGTCCAGTCGTCGTTTACTCAGAGCGGGACAGTCGCATAGCAAGTGCTCAATGCTCTCCACTTCTTCCTCATCTCCACAGCTTCTGCAGAAGTCAGTAGAGTCAATACCCAATCTTTTGGCGTGTTCGCCGATCAAGCAGTGTCCCGTCAGAACTGATACTAACGTAGACAATCTTTGCCTCTCTAGTGCGAGGAGATATTTTGATCTTCTCAGGTCATACCTTGGCCAGATTTGTCTAGCTACCCTGCAGGTGCCGATTTCTGTCCATCTTTCGTTGGACTGCCTGATTGCCTCTTGCCTAAGCCAAAGCTTGCACGTGGATAGTGGCGCACCAATATATGCAAATTCTTCGAGAATTTGTAATGTCGTCCCTTTCCTAGCAAGTTCATCGGCTTTGCAGTTCCCCGGGATATCCCTATGCCCAGGCACCCATATGAGGTGTATGTTAAACTGCTCAGCCATCTCGTTAAGAGATCTGCGGCAGTCGAGGGCTGTTTGTGAATTTAGGGATGTTGCCTCCAGAGAATTGATGGCAGCCTGGCTGTCCGAGTAAATGACAATGCCAGTGTTGGTTACTATGTTGCGACTCATCAAGCTTCGAACCATCCGTGTAAAATTGGAGATGGTTTCTATTACCTGGTTTTCTTCCAAACCATTCATCTCTCGCGGGAATCATAGTGATGTAATTTCTCTCGAAGGTGTACACCGTTGGTATATAGTCCACTCGGTCGGTTACCATAGCACTACACTTTGATATTCTCATGTGACCGTAGGTTTTGTACCTCCACATTGATAGGCAGTTTAATCTTATTGCCGCTTTGGTTGCAACTTCTCTCGCCACAATATTAATCGGCAGTATATGGAGTAGGGCTTGTAGAGACTCGGTCGCTGTAGTCCTTAAGGCTCCGCTTATGCTCAGGCAGGCAGTTCTCTGAACCTTTGTTAGTAGGTTGGTGATGGTTAGTTTGTCAGTTGCCGTCCACCATACCACAATGCCGTATAGCAGTATAGGACGAACTACTGCTATATATATCCAGTGGACGATTTTAGGAGAGAGGCCCCACCGCGACCCTACAGCCTTTTTGCAGGAATATAAGGCGACGTTAGCCTTCCTTACACGTTCCAATACATTAAGTCTAAATAACAGTTTTCTATCTAGAATTATTCCTAAAAATTTTGCACTTTCAGAAAAGACTAGATCTGTTCCATTTATCCGAGGTGGAGGGTCCACATGTGGGACTTTATTCATCCTAGTAAAGAGAACCAATTCTGTCTTGTTTGGGTTTATGCCCAAACCGCTGCTTCTGGCCCATCTAGCCAATTTGTTCAGAGCTACCTGTAGAATGTCTCGGAGGACGTTTTCGAATTTGCCACTCACTGCGATTGCAACGTCGTCCGCATATGCCACGACCTTGCAGCCACAACGTTCTAGATCTAGCAGAATTTCATTCAACGCTAGGTTCCAAATTAGTGGAGACAGTACTGCTCCTTGTGGGGTCCCTCTGTTTACAAACCTTGTTAGAGTTGTGGACCCAAGACATGCTGTTATGCGTCTTCTGTTGAGCAGACTTTGAATTAGTCTAATCAAACTAAAGTTAACATTAAGATGTGACAGTGCCGCAATTACTGCATCTGAGTGAATGTTGTTAAAAGCCCCTTCTATGTCAAGAAATGCCACCATGGTGAATTCCTTGAAATGCAGGGACGATTCGATAGTGCTCACAAGTTCGTGCAGGGCTGATTCTGTAGACTTCCCCTTATTGTAAGCATGTTGGTTCACTGACAGGAGTTTTGTATCCAGGTTTTCCCTAATGAAATAATCTAAAAGTCGTTCCAGACCTTTCAATAGGAAGGAGGATAGGCTAATTGGTCTGAAGTCTTTTGGCCTAGTGTGTGATATCTTCCCCGCTTTTGGTATGAATACCACTTTGGTATCCCTCCATCGATTCGGGATGTATGAAAGCCTGATACAGCCTACATAAATTTTCTCCAGCCAGGGGATAATGTATTTCAACATTTTCTGCATTTCTGCTGGAGTGATGCCGTCTGGTCCAGGTGACTTGAAGGGCTCAAAGCTATTAATAGCCCAGCTTATTCTGGATCTTTCAGTCAACAAGCTAGCGACGCTCGCAGTCCACTCGCACTCTTGTTGGTCCTGCTGATCCTCTGGTTCTGTTAGAGAGTTCCCCGGGAAATGTGTGTCGAGCAGTACATTGAGCGACTGCTCGCTGTTTTTGGTCCAATTATTTGCCTCATCCTGCAAGTAACCCACTGTACAGTGTGAAGCTGATAATATTTTCCTCAGCCTTGCGGCGTCGGAGACCTTTTCCACTTCGCCACAGAAAGTATACCAAGAGCGTCTTTGCGCCTTTCTAAGCTCCTTCTTATAGATCTTGAGTTGCTCTTTATAGGCATCCCAAACATTAGCGACCCCAGTAGATTTAGCCTTGTTGAATAGCTTGTTGCAGGTCTTTTTCATAGCCGTTAGCTCAGAAGTCCACCATTGGGGTTTAGTTTTACCCTTGTACCTTGTTTTTGGACAGGCTTCTTCAAGGGAACTATTGAATGATGTGGTGATATGCTCGACCAGATGATCCAGACCGGCTTTGTCATTCGGTTCGTACAGAAGTTTGGAGTTGAGGACTTTCTTGAAATTCTTTTCATACAGGTGCCACTTTGTCTTTCTCACATTTCTGTGGACGGCAGGTTCAGGCGCCTTTTCAGCGAGTTTGAACTCAATATAATGGTGATCTGAGAATGAGTGGTCGTCTAGTACATTCCACCCAATAATTTTGTCTGACAGCCGGTCAGTAGCAAACGTTACGTCGAGTACTTCTTGTCTGTCTTTAATTGTAAAGGTCGGTTTATTACCTATGTTACAAATACTTAGGTTGGTAGTTAGAATAAAGTCAAGAAGCGAATCACCCCTATTGTTTATATCCGTACTACCCCAGATAGTATGATGAGCGTTCGTGTCTGCGCCAACAATCAGCTCGACCTCGTCAGATGTTGCTTCTTCTACTACTTCCCTGAATAGAGCAGTCGGTACTACAGCTTCATAAGGCAAGTAACTGGAGACCACCCAATATATGCGATTACCGATCTCCAGACTAGCAGATGTTTGGTCTTTACCACTTAAATTAGCCAGGAGAAAGATACTTAGATCTTTCCTGGCCAAAATGCAGGTTCTTGGAGTGCCTTCACAGTTGGCCACAAGCAGTTTAAAGTTGGGTGTCCTGATACCGCACACCCTTCCTCCCACTGCGTAGGGCTCCTGTATCAGGACGATGTCTACTGCACCTGTGGACAGGCGCAGCAATAGAGCCGCTGAGGCTGCTTTAGCGTGATGGAGGTTAATCTGTAAAATTCTTACCATCATTGGTAATTGACAGATTAACTTCCACCCCTACAAGGGTGTTATCGAACTCTTCGTCCGTATCATCGAGAAGCGTGTCCCCGCCAGATGCGTCAAAGAGTCCGGAGACTCCCCTCAGCCCCTCTGTGTCAGAAGTAGAGCTTTCGTCCTCAGAGTAGGACGTTACAGATCTTCTGTTAGAGTTGGAGTCACCCGAAATAATGGGCGTGGATACCTCCGCACTTCCAGAAAGCTGTGTTTCAACCGCGGTGGACGACTCACCTTCCGCAGTGGGAACTATATCCTGCTTGTATACCTTCAAGACTATAGTCTCGAAGCCATACTGTAGGGTTGCACTTGCACGTTGTATATGGGAGGTGGATTCAGCGTTAAGGATCAAATTGACCGCCGCTTTTTACCATCCGCCTCACCCACCTTGCTGATTCTCCAATTATGGGCGGGCAGACCAGGATTGGAATCTTTTATTATTTCTAATATGTCAGCCGGGTTGGAGGGCTCTTCTGTAACCCAGGTGATGGCTCTAGGATGACTAGGGATGTTGTTTTTTTCGACAATATCCAACTGGGCACCCGGCCACACCTCACCCGCTCGACTCAGAGCAGCCTTATACAGGTCTACTGATCTGGCATCACCGAAATGTAAGAGCTTTACTCTCCCCTGATGCCATCCTGCATCGTTGCAGATTGGTGGTGTGCCCGGCATCTCTCTACGGACATCGAGGTAATGAGCCATAATGGCTGATTGCACATGGCTCCATTTGTCCTTGAGGATGGATCCATCCTCACTACTTCTGTCTATAACGGCCATCACTAGACTCTCCTTCGCCACTTCATTGAAGGGCTTGGTGAGTGTCCTGTTGATAGTGACATTTGGGCCTCTTGCCTTTTTCGAGGGCAGGGGTTCATCAGGTGATCTGATTCTTTTGACTTTATTAGCCGTTAACACAGCTGAATTTGTGGCTCTTTCAGCCGGCTGATTGGCCTTAGAAGCATCTAAGACGCCTTTAGCCCAGGTAAGTGACTCTTTTTGTTTTTCGGTAAGAGCCGAAACCTCAACAGCCTCCAACTTCGTCAGAACTCTGAGCGCTATCCGGTGCTCATTGTGTTTCCGTTTTGACGGTCGGACGTGACGTTTTCCCCTCACCGTACCACCTGTTGTGAGTACTGGGGGGAAATTTTCACCATGTTTGGTGTGGTCGGCTTTGGCCAAGACCAACGGACGGACAGTAGGACGATTGGGGAACCCCGCTCCATCGGAACGCGAAGGCATCCCCGCCAATGATTTTTTTTCCGTATTAGCCCGTAATAGGTACTACGATGTAGGCCTTCCAGACTTTGTACAGATTTTGTTTTATTTTTTGCGATTGCGTAATAGGTATAATAGATTTTAACTATCCGCTCTGTGCTAAACACGTCCGTTCACTACGACTGATCAGCATCGAAGTACATTCCACCCAACAATTTTGTCTGACAGCCAGTCAGTATCAAACGTTACGTCGAGTACTTCTTGTCTGTCTTTAATTGTTAAGGTCGGTTTATTGCCTATGTTACAAATACATAGTAAGGTTGGTAGTTAGAATAAAGTCAAGAAGCGAATCACACCCATTGTTTATACCCGTACTACCGCGTTGCTGCTTCACTACTTCCCTAAAGAGACCTGTCTGTACTACAGCTTCATAAGGGAAGTAACTGGAGACCACCCAATATTTGCGATTACCGATCTCCAGACACGCAGCTGTTTGGTCTTTACCACTTAAATTAGTTATAAGCCTAGATCTTTCCTGGCCAAAATGCAGGTTCTGGAGTGCCTTCACAGTTGCCACAAGCCGTTTAAAGTTGGGTGTCCTGATACCGCACACCCTTCCTCCTACAACGTAGGGCTCCTGTATCAGGACGATGTCTACTGCACCTGTGGACATGCTCTACAATAGAGCTGCTGAGGCTGCTTTAGCGTGATGGAGGTTAATCTGTAGAATTCTTATCATCATTGACAGATTAACATCCACCCCGACAAGAGTGTTATCGAACTCTTCGTCCGTATCATCGAGGAGCATGTCCCGCCAGATGCGTCAAAAAGTCTGGAGACTCTCCTCAGCCCCTCAGTGTTCGAAGTAGTGCTTTCGTCCTCAGAGAAGGACGTTACAGATCTGTTGGCGTTGGAGTCACCAGATATATCATTCACGGTGGACGACTCGCCTTCAGCAGTGGGAGCTACATTCTGCTTGTGTACCTTCAAGACTATAGTCTCGAAACCATATTGCAGGGTTGCACTTGCACGTTGTATATGGGAGGTGGATTAAGCGTTAAGGATCAAATTGACCTGCCGCTTTTTACCATCCGCCTCACCCGCCTTGATAATTCTCCAATTATGGGTCGGCAGACCAGGATTGGAATCTTTTATTATATCTAAAACTATGGATGTTGTTTTTTCGACAACATCCAACAGGGCGCCCGGCCACACCTCACCCGCTCGACCCAGAACAGCCTTATACAACTCTACTGATCGGGCATCACCGAAATATTAGAGGTTTACTCTCCCCTGATGCCATACTGCATCATTGATGGTTTGCCAGGCATTTCTCTATAGACATCAAGGATATGAGCCATAATGGCTGATTGCACACGGCTCCATTTGTCCTTAGGATGGATCCATCCTCACTACTTCTGTCTATAACAGCCATCACTCGTCTCTCCTTCGCCACTTCATTGAAGGGCTTAGTGAGTGTCCTGTTGATGGTGACATTAGGGCCTCTTGCCTTTTTCGTTCATCAGATGATCTGATTCTTTTGACGTTATTCGCCGTTATAACACTTGAAATTGTGGCTCTTTCAGCCTTAGCCCAGGTAAGTGACTCTTTTTGTTTTTCGGTAAGAGCCGAAACCTCAACAACCTCCAACTTCGTCAAAACTCTGAGCGCTATCCGGTGCTCATTGCGCATCCGTTTTGACGGTCGGACATGACGTTTTACCCTCACCGTACCACCTGTTGTGGGTACTGGGGGGGGAATTGTCTCTATTTTTGGTGTGGTCGGCTTTGGCCAAGACCAACGGGAGGACAGTCGGACTATTGGGGAACCCCGCTCAATCGGAACATGAAGGCATCCCCGTCAAGCGACGGGGATGCCTTCAAGGCCTACGATGTAGGCCTTGCCGACTTTGTACAGATTTTTTTTTGCGATTTCGTAATAGGTTTAACTATCCGCTCTGTGATAAACACGTCCGTTAACTACGACTGATCAGCAACGATTCCAAACCGAAATCTTGATTATTTGGTCAGTCAGAAACAGTTTCCCGACACTTTAAATATGGGCAAATTTTCGTATTAATTTCCTCTTTCAGTGGTGCGAAACTTGTAATATATTGTCTTTCCGTTTGGCCTACAGTCCGGATTTTGTGTCCTGACCACCAGTGGCCTAAGTGGAAATCTGCAAGTTATATGGTGAGATTTGGTATTTCAAGGACATATGGTACACGTATGCCCTCTTTTATTTCTAATATTCACTTTCCGTCAAAATAAAAATTATTTCACTTATTTTCTAAAAAATGACAATCACACAGTAGTACAACATAATGTCAAATAACAAAATGTACGTGTGTGTATATATACGAATCAGCTGTTTTAGAAAATTGACCTATCTATATCGAAATCGAAACCCATTTTGACCAATTCCAATAGACTCCAACCGAAAATTTAGTTTTTTAATCCAGTGAAGACAACTGCTCAATTAGAAGAAAATCGGCTCAGATTTATATTTAGCCCCCAGAATACTTATACTCGTATTCAATCTATAGAATTCATATTCCTCTTCAGATCTACATAAAATTTGGGAACTAAAACTAAAAAATTAGGTTCCGATGTATTGAAATATATATCCCAATTTTGCATCCTAGCGCTATAAAATCGTAATTCTTAACAGATCTTTATAAAATGTAACTGATATCAATTTAGTGAACCCAAAACGAACTTTGGTACAGACTTGCATATCATCCGTATATACCGATATCGATATCGCGACTTTTAATAAAAGCGAACACACCATTAGAACATTAATACAATTTGTGAGTGTTAATTCATGACATAGAGTAAATTGCACACTACCAACGAAAAATCCCACTTCATTACTTCTTTTTCAATTGCTTCTGAAAACAGTGTTTGCAAAAATCGTTGCAATAATCTTCTGGTAGTTTTCTTATCTTCTTCTGTACCTGCAATTATTCTTTCAATCAGCAAGTCTAGTGGTGTTAAGAAGTGCTCTCCCATTAATTCTATTCAAAAAATTATTTACTTTGGGATTAACCCTGTTAAAGCATATAAAGCGAGTTGGACGCTATTAACAAATGATTTGGCTATAATTCAGTGTTAACGATAATTGCTAAAGTGTAGGTTTAGGTTTAGGTTAGGGTGGCAGCCGTATTTTTTTACAAGCTCACATAGACCAGTTTAGGTCCCTAGTGTTACCACGGGCTGAAATGCCCCTCATCGAAACCAACCTGTTTGATATATAAATTTATCGATAGTACGAATATCAGTACTGGAAAGATCTGTTAGGCTGCCTAAAAAGGCCGACACCAGTATATCCAGTCGTCGTTTACTCAAAGCGGGACAGTCGCAAAGCAAGTGCTCAATGCTCTCCACTTCTTCCTCATCTCCACAGCTTCGGCAGAAGTCATTGGACTCAATACCCAATCTTTTGGCGTGTTCGCCGATCAAGCAGTGTCCCGTCAGAACCTGTACTAACGTAGACAATCGTTTCCTCTCTAGTGCGAGGAGATATTTTGACCTTCTCAGGTCATACCTTGGCCAGATTTGTCTAGCTAGCCTGCAGGTGCCGATTTCTGTCCATCTATCGTTGGACTGCCTGATTGCCTCTTGCCTAAGCGAAAGCTTGCACGTGGATAGTGGCGCACCAATATATGCAAATTCTTCGAGAATTTGTAATGTCGTCCCTTTCCTAGCAAGTTCATCGGCTTTGCAGTTCCCCGGGATATCCCTATGCCCAGGCACCCATATGAGGTGTATATTAAACTGCTCAGCCATCTCGTTAAGAGATCTGCGGCAGTCGAGGGCTGTTTGTGAATTTAGGGATGTTGCCTCCAGAGAATTGATGGCAGCCTGGCTGTCCGAGTAAATGACAACGCCATTGTTGGTTACTATGTTGCGACTCAGCCACTTGGCGACTTCCCATATTGCCATTATTTCGGCTTGATAGACACTGCAGGTATCTGGTAGTCTGTGAGCTATATCCAGACTAAGTTCTTCACAGTGTACTCCGAAGCCAACCTTTTCATCAAGCTTCGAACCATCCGTGTAAAAGTGGAGATGGTTTATATTACCTGGTATTCTGCCGACCCATTCATCTCTGGCGGGAATCATAGTGATGTAATTTCTCTCGAAGGTGTACACTGTTGGTATATAGTCCACTCGGTCGGTTACCATAGCACTACACTTTGATATCCTCATGTGACCATAGTTCTTGTACCTCCACATTGATAGGCAGTTTAATCTTATTGCCGCTTTGGTTGCAACTTCTCTCGCCACAATATTAATCGGCAGTATATGGAGTAGGGCTTGTAGAGACTCGGTCGCTGTAGTCCTTAAGGCTCCGCTTATGCTCAGGCAGGCAGTTCTCTGAACCTTTGTTAGTAGGTTGGTAATGGTTAGTTTGTCAGTTGCCGTCCACCATACCACAATACCGTATAACAGTATTGGACGAACTACTGCTATATATATCCAGTGGACGATTTTAGGAGAGAGTCCCCACCGCGACCCTACAGCCTTTTTGCAGGAATATAAGGCGACGTTGGCCTTCCTTACACGTTCCAATACGTTAAGTCTAAATAACATTTTCCTATCTAGAATTATTCCTAAAAATTTTGCACTTTCAGAAAAGACTAGATCTGTTCCATTTATCCGAGGTGGAGGGTCCACATGTGGGACATTATTCATCCTAGTAAAGAGAACCAATTCTGTCTTGTTGGGGTTAACGCCCAAACCGCTGCTTCTGGCCCATCTAGCCAACTTGTTCAGAGCCACCTGTAGGATGTCTCTGAGGACGTTTACGAATTTGCCACTCACTGCGATTGCCACGTCGTCCGCATATGCCACGACCTTGCAGCCACAACGTTCTAGATCTAGCAGGATTTCATTCACCGCTAGGTTCCAAATTAGTGGAGACAGTACTCCTCCTTGCGGGGTCCCTCTGTTTACATACCTTGTTAGAGTTGTGGACCCTAGACATGCTGTTATGCGTCTTCTGGTGAGCAGACTTTGAATTAGTCTAATCACATTAGTGTTAACTTTTAGATGTGAGAGTGCCGCAATTACCGCATCGGAGTGAATGTTGTTAAAAGCCCCTTCTATGTCAAGAAATGCCACCATGGTGAATTCCTTGAAATGCAGGGACGATTCGATAGTGCTCACAAGTTCGTGCAGGGCTGATTCAGTAGACTTGCCCTTGTTGTAAGCATGTTGGTTCCCCGACAGGAGTTTTGTATCCAGGTTTTCCCTAATGAAATGATCTAAAAGTCTTTCCAGACCTTTCAATAGGAACGAGGATAGGCTAATTGGTCTGAAGTCTTTTGGCCTAGTGTGTGATATCTTTCCCGCTTTAGGTATGAATACCACTTTGGTATCCCTCCATCGATTCGGGACGTATGAAAGCCTGATACAGCCTACATAAATTTTCTCCAGCCAGGGGATAATGTACTTTAACATTTTCTGCATTTCTGCTGGAGTGATGCCATCTGGTCCAGGTGATTTGAAGGGCTCAAAGCTGTTAATAGCCCAGCTTATTCTGGAACTCTCAGTCAAGAAGCTAGCGACGCTCGCAGTCCACTCGCACTCTTGTTGGTCCTGCTGATCCTCGGGTTCTGTTACAGAGGTCCCCGGGAAATGTGTGTCGAGCAGTACATTGAGCGACTGCTCGCTGTTTTTGGTCCAGTTATTTGCCTCATCCTGTAAATATCCCACTGTACAGGGTGAAGCAGATAATATCTTCCTCAGCCTAGCGGCGTCGGAGACCTTTTCCACTTCACCACAGAAGGTATACCAACAGCGCCTTTGCGCCTTTCTAAGCTCCTTCTTATAGATCTTGAGTTGCTCTTTATAGGCATCCCAATCATTAGCGACCCCAGTAGATTTAGCCTTATTGAATAGCTTGTTGCAGGTCTTTTTCATAGCCGTTAGCTCAGAAGTCCACCATTGGGGTTTAGTTTTACCCTTGTACCTTGTTTTTGGACAGGCTTCTTCAAGGGATCTATTGAATGATATGGTGATATGATCGACCAGATTATCCAGACCGGCTTTGTCATTCGGTTCGTACGGAAGTTTAGAGTTGAGGACTTTCTTGAAATTCTTCTCATACAGATGCCACTTTGTCTTCCTTACATTTCTGTGGACGGCGGGTTTATGCGCTTTTTCCGCGAGTTTGAACTCAATATAATGGTGATCTGAGAATGAGTGGTCGTCCAGTACATTCCACCCAATAATTTTGTCTGACAGCCGGTCAGTAGCAAACGTTACGTCGAGTACTTCTTGTCTGTCTTTAATTGTGAAGGTCGGTTTATTACCTATGTTACAAATACTAAGATTGGTAGTTAGAATAAAGTCAAGAAGCGAATCACCCCTATTGTTTATATCCGTACTACCCCAGATAGTATGATGAGCGCTCGTGTCTGCGCCAATAATCAGCTCGAGCTCGTCAGACGTTGCTTCTTCTACTACTTCCCTGAATAGAGCAGTCGGTACTACAGATTCATAAGGCAAGTAGCTGGAGACCACCCAATATATGCGATTACCGATCTCCAGGCTAGCAGCTGTTTGGTCTTTACCACTTAAATTAGTCAGGAGAAAGATACTTAGATCTTTCCTGGCCAAAATGCAGGTTCTTGGAGTGCCTTCACAGTTGGCCACAAGCAGTTTAAAGTTGGGTGTCCTAATACCGCACACCCTTCCTCCCACTACGTAGGGCTCCTGTATCAGGACGATGTCTACTGCGCCTGTGGACAGGCGCAGCAATAGAGCCGCTGAGGCTGCTTTAGCGTGATGGAGGTTAATCTGTAGAATTCTTACCATCATTGGTAATTGACAGATTAACATCCACCCCGACAAGGGTGTTATCGAACTCTTCGTCCGTATCGTCGAGAAGCATGTCCCCGCCAGATGCGTCAAAGAGTCCGGAGACTCCCCTCAGCCCCTCTGTGTCAGAAGTAGAGCTTTCGTCCTCAGAGTAGGACGTTACAGATCTTCTGTTAGAGTTGGAGTCACCAGAAATAATAGGCGTGGCTACCTCCGCACTTACAGAAAGTGCCACGGTGGACGACTCATCTTCTGCAGTGGGAGCTATATCCTGCTTGTATATCTTCAAGACTATAGTCTCGAAGCCAATTTGTAGGGTTGCACTCGCACTTTGTATATGGGAGGCGGATTCAGCGTTTAGGATAAGATTGACCTGCCGCTTTTTACCATCCGCCTCACCCACCTTGCTGATTCTCCAATTATGGGCCGGCAGACCAGGATTGGAATCTTTTATTATTTCTAAGATGTCAGCCGGGTTGGAGGGCTCTTCTGTAACCCAGGTGATGGCTCTAGGGTGACTAGGGATGTTGTTTTTTTCGACAACATCCAACTGGGCAACCGGCCACACCTCACCCGCTCGACTCAGAGCAGCCTTATAAAGGTCTACTGATCTGGCATCACCGAAATATAAGAGCTTTACTCTCCCCTGGTGGTGGTTTGCCCGGCATTTCTCTACGGACATCGAGGTAATGAGCCATAATGGCTGATTGTACATGACTCCATTAGTCCTTGAGGATGGATCCATCCTCACTACTTCTGTCTATAACAGCCATCACTAGACTCTCCTTCGCCACTTCATTGAAGGGCTTGGTGAGTGTCCTGTTGATGGTGACATTAGGGCCTCTTGCCTTTTTCGAAGGCAGGGGTTCATCAGGTGATCTGATTCGTTTTACTTTATTAGCCGTTAACACAGCTGAATTTGTGGCTCTTTCAGCCGACTCATTGGCCTTAGAAGCATCTATGACGCCTTTAGCCCAGGTAAGTGACTCTTTTTGTTTTTCGGTAAGAGCCGAAACCTCAACAGCCTCCAACTTCGTCAAAACTCTGAGCGCTACACGATACTCATTGTGCTTCCGTTTTGACGGACGGACATGACGTTTTCCCCTCACCGCACCACCTGTTGTGAGTACTTGGGGGAGATTTTCACCATTTTTGGTGTGGTCGGCTTTGGCCAAGACCAACGGACGGACAGTCGGACGATTGGGGAACCGCGCTCCATCGGAACACGAAGGCATCCCCGTCAAGAGAATTTATTTTAATTTTGTCTGTATTAGACCGTAATAGGTACTACGATGTAGGCCTTACAGACTTTGTACAGATTTTTGCTATTGCGTAATAGGTACTGGTAACTATCCGCTATGTGATAAACACGTCCGTTCACTGCGAATGATCAGCAACCTTGCTAAAGTGTAACTTTTTGCAAAAAAATAATCAAGTTGAAAAATCATAGTGCTTGCTGCATTAGGTGTTCATAAATAAAACATTTCTGTGACAACTACAAAAGTAACGCAACAACAACGCCTAGAAGAGAAGACAGTCTCTTTTTAACCGCGAAAATCCCAAACAGTACGTGCTCTTTCTCAGCGCAATTTTCAAGTAGTGAAACAAGAAGAAATAATAAATACAATGCTAAACAAAAAGGAGCCTAAAAGTTTGCTCTAAAATACAGTGATAAAACCAAACGATAACAGTGCTGGCACTTCTACGGGCACGATTCCCAAAATTAGTACAAATTCAAAAAGTACAACGAGTAACGATGAAAATAAAATACAAACAGGAATAGATCGTTACATCTTATTGTCAAAACGGAAGGCAATTTCAAGGTCTACACATAGCGAACCTGATCCCAAAGTTCCCAAGGGCATGAATGCGGTAAGTTCGAAACCCTCCTCAGCTCTGAGGAAAATAACACAGAAACCCATGAAAATACTAGATAACTCAAACCACCTCCAGTTTTCTTGCGAGAACACACAACTAACAAGTTGGTAAATATGCTGTCCCAGCTACTAGGTAAAGAAAACTTCTATGTTGCTTCACTTCGTAGAGGTAATGTATACGAAACTAAGATTCAAACATACACCGAAGTGTTTCATAAAAGGGTGGTTGGGTTGCCCGATCTAGAGAAAAAGAATTACTGCAATTATTAGCTTAGGAGTTCAAAAGATCTTATGTAGTAATTAAGGATATTGAGAGTTCACATTCAACAGTTGAAAAAATCGATGAACCTGCCAAAGAGGGTTACGAAGTTAAATCCGTAATAAACATTATAAAAAAGTTGAACTTACATTTGATTCTTCGTGAATAAAAGCGCACCTCGTCCTTTTTAAGACTTGAGATATTTGTGTAACTGTGGAATTAGGGTCGAGGAACTCTTAAAACGAGCTGATCCTCCCCAATGTACAAATTGTCAAGAATTTGTCGTTTTTGTCAGATGTGGCGCTGTGCCCAAGTCCACTGAATGTCCCCATCTAAGAACATATACTGGCGTAAAAAATTTCGAAACTGCGGTAAACTACAGGAGTTGCCCTGTCTATAAGCACATGAAAAAATCAAACAATGTTAATAAAACTCCAACATATGCAAGCTATATATTTCATCGCATTTCCCAGGATAAGAAACGTAATTCCTACGGAAAATGCCAGCTCTAGCGATCCAAATATGCACCGAATCCAAAAAAACACAATTCCTTCAAATATGTCACACGCCCGTATGACAAGAAATAGTAAATCGTTACTCCCTCAATGTTTAGCACAGAGCGGATAGTTAAAATCTATTACACAGTACCTATTACGCAATCGCAAAAAAACTGTACAAAGTCTGGAAGGCCTACATCGTAGTACCTATTACGGGCTTATACAGACAAAAAAAAATGATAAATTCGTTGACGGGGATGCCTTCGCGTTCCGATGGAGCGGGGTTCCCCAATCGTCCTACTGTCCGTCCCTTTGGACCCAAATCGCGGGGAGAGCGCAAGCTCGATGTGGAGTTGCATTTCAACCGGGTGCCATGACCCATAGAATGGAAGGAGTTTTAGGTAGACTCCGCCCTTAACCAAAGGGGAGCTTAGGAAGGCGCAAAGACGCTCTTGGTATTCCTTCTGTGGGAAAGTGGAAAAAGTCTCCGACGCCGCAAGGCTGAGGAAGGTACTATCCGCTTCTCCTGGTACAGTGGGGTATTTGCAGGATGAGGCAAACAACTGGACAAAAAACAGCGAGCAATCGCTAAGTGTACTGCTCGACACACATTTCCCGGGGTACTCATCAACAGAGCCCGAGGATCAACAGGACCAAAAAGAGTGCGAGTGGACTGCGAGCGTCGCTAGCTTGTTGACTGAGAGATCTAAAATAAGCTGGGCTATAAACAGCTTTGAGCCCTTCAAGTCACCTGGACCAGACGGCATCACTCCAGCAGAAATGCAGAAAATGTTAAAGTTCATTATCCCCTGGCTGCAGAAAATGTATGTAGGCTGTATTACGCTTTCATACATCCCGAATCGATGGAGGAATACCAAAGTGGTATTCATACCCAATGCGGGGAAGATATCGCACACTAGGCCAAAAGACTTCAGACCAATTAGCCTATCCTCTTTCCTATTGAAAAGTCTGGAAAGACTTTTAGATTATTTCATTAGGCAAAACCTGGATACAAAACTCCTGTCGGTGAAACAACATGCTTACAATAAGGGAAAATCAACAGAATCAGCCCTGCACGAACTTGTGAGCACTATCGAATCGTCCCTACATTTCAAAGAATTCACCATGGTGGCGTTTCTTGACATAGAAGGGGCTTTTAACAACATACACCCAGATGCGGTAATCGCGGCATTGTCACATCTAAAGGTGAACTCTAGCTTGATAGACTAATTCAAAGACTACTCAACAGAAGACGCATAACAGCATGTCTAGGGTCCACAACTCTAACACGGTTTGTAAACAGAGGGACCCCACAAGGAGGAGTACTGTCTCCACTGATTTGGAACATAGCGGTGAATGAAATCCTGCTAGATCTAGAACGTTGTGACTGCAAGGTCGTGGCATATGCGGACGACCTGGCAATCGCAGTGAGTGGCAAATTCGAAAACATCCTCCGAGATATTCTACAGGTGGCTCTGAACAAGTTGGCTAGATGGGCCAGAAGCAGCGGTTTGGGTGTTAACCCAAACAAGGCAGATTTGGTTCTCTTTACTAGGATGAATAATGTCCCTCATGTGGACCTTCCTCCACGGATAAATGGAACAGATCTTGTCTTTTCTGAAAGTGCAAAATTTTTAGGAATAATTTTAGATAGGAAACTGTCATTCAGACTAAACGTACTGGAACGTGTAAACATCGCCCTATATTCCTGCAGGAAGGCTGTAGGGTCGCGGTGGGGCCTCTCTCCAAAAATTGTCCATTGGATATATATAGCAGTGGTTCGTCCAATACTGTTATACGGCATTGTGGTACGGTGGACGGCAACTGACAAACTAACCATCAGAAACCTGTTATCAAGGATTCAGAGAACGGCCTGTCTGTGCATAAGCGGAGCGTTAAGGACTACAGCGACCGAGTCTCTACAAGCCCTTCTCCATATACTGCCGAATAATGTTGTTGGGAGAGAAGTTGCAACCAAAGCGGCACTAAGATTAAACTGCCTATCAATGTGGAGGTACAAGAACTACGGTCACATGAGGATATCAAAGTGTAGTGCTATGGTAACCGACCGAGTGGATTATATATCAATGGTGCGCACCTTTGAGAGGAACTACATCACTATGATACCAGCCAGGGATGAATGGGATGGCAGAATACCCGGAAATATAAACCATCTCCACTTCTATACGGATGGTTCGAAGCTTGATGAAAAGGTTGGCTTCGGAGTACACTGTGAAGAACTTAATTTGGATATAGCTCACAGACTACCAGATACCTGCAGTGTCTATCAAGCCGAAATAATGGCAATATGGGAAGTCGTGGCTGAGTCGGAACATAGTAACCAACACTGGCGTTGCCATTTACTCGGACAGCCAGGCTGCCATCAATTCTCTGGAGGCCACATCCCTCAATTCACAAATAGCCCTCGACTGCCGCAGATCTCTTAACGAGATGGCTGAGCAGTTTAATATACACCTCATATGGGTGCCTGGGCATAGGGGAATGCCCGGGGAACTGCAAAGCCGATGAACTTGCTAGGAAAGGAACGACTTTACAAATTCTAGAAGAATTTGCATATATTGGTGCGCCACTATCCACGTGCAAGCTTTGGCTTAGGCAAGAGGCAATCAGGCAGTCCAACGAAAGATGGACACAAATCGGCACCTGTAGGGTAGCTAGACAAATCTGGCCAAGGTATGACCTGAGAAGGTCAAAATATCTCCTCGCACTAGAAAGGAAAAGATTGTCTAGGTTAGTATCAGTTCTGACGGGACACTGCCTGATCGGCGAACACGCCAGAAGATTCGGTATTAACTCCAATGACTTCTGTAGAAGCTGTGGAGATGAGGAAGAAGTGGAGAGCATAGAACACTTGCTATGCGACTGTCCCGCTTTGAGTAAACGACGACTGGACCTACTGGGGTCGGCCTTTCTAGGCAGCCTAACAGATCTTTCCAGTACCAATATTCGTGCTATCGATACATTTGTATATCAAACAGGTTGGTTTCGATGAAGGGCATTTTAGCCCGTGGTACCACTAGGGACCTAAACTCTTCTATGTGAGCTGAAGAAATAAAAAATAAAACGGCTGCCACCTTAACCTAAACCTACTCCCTCAATTTCCCCTCGAAAATTCAATAGAAAAATTAATAGAAACTATGAATTCATTCATATTAAATATTCAAATCATGATTCAAGAAATGATGAGAAATCAATGTATGCCTATGCAACTCGTGTTAAATCAAAAATAAATTCAATGAGAATTTGTTATTGGAATGCAAACGGCTCAGGCCAACACAGAAATGAGGTACAAAATTGTCTGTCTCTGAAACACATTTTTCAACAAGAAATTGTTTTAGGATACCACATACGACACTAAACACCCTAAACTTCTATCGCTATCAGCGGCACAAATCTGGTGATATCATCGATATATGTCCCCCTAGGCACAATATTAACAAAGACCAATTCATGGAGTTCTTCTCCACTCTTGGCACAAAGTTCTTGGTAGCAGGTGACTATAATTCCAAGCACACATTTTGGGGCTCTCACCTAACTACTCCAAAGAGAAGACCACTAATAAGGGACATAACATCTGCTAAACTAGCTTCGTGCGGTCACACAACATATTGGCCCTCAGACCTGTATACAACGCCAGGTCTTATTGATTTCGCTATAATAAAAACCAGTAAGGAAAGGCTAAAGTCGGGCGGTGCCGACTATATAATACCCGACACCACTCTCGTAATATTGAATAACTCTGATATATAAATTTTGTAATTCATGTATAAATTGTTTACATAAATTTACTTTCGGGACATTTTATACTTAAATAATACCCTGTACCACAGTGTGGTGTAGGGTATAAAAACGATTGGATCTAAAGAGAAAAATCGGATGAAACATTATACATACATAAACATTATAAACATAAATTTTAAAACGATTGGATGTAAAATATAGATTCTATAGAACTAAAGGGCCAAATCGGACGAAACATATATATGGGAGCTATAGCTAAATCTTAACCGATTTTCTTCAAATTCGGTAGTGTTGATTCATGGATCAAGAAACTCTACCATTCTAAATTTCAAAACGATTGGATGTAAAATACAGCTTTTATAGGACTAAAGGGCCAAATCGGACGAAACATATATATGGGAGCTATAGCTAAATCATAACCGATTTTCTTCAAATTCGGCAGTGTTGGTTCGTAGATCAAGAAACTCTACCATTCTAAATTTCAAAATGATTGGATGTAAAATACAGCTTCTACAGGACTAAAGAGCAAAATCGGACGAAACATATATATTGGAGCTATAGCTAAATCTTAACCGATTTTCTTCAAATTCGGCAATGTTTGTTCATGGATCAATAAACTCTACCATTCTAAATTTCAAAACGATTGGGTGTAAAATACAGCTTCTATAGAACTAAAGGGCCAAATCGGACGAAACATATATATGGGAGCTATAGCTAAATCTTAACGGATTTTCTTCAAATTTGGTAGTGTTGGTTCATGGATCAAGAAACTCTACCATTCTAAATTTCAAAATGATTGGATGTAAAATACAGCTTCTTCAGGACTAAAGAGCAAAATCGGACGAAACATATATATGGGAGCTATAGCTAAATCTTAACCGATTTTCTTCAAATTCGGCAATGTTGGTTCATGGATCAAGAAACTCTACCATTCTAAATTTCAAAACGATTGGATGTAAAATACAGCTTTTATAGGACTAAATGGCCAAATCGGACGAATCATATATATGGGAGCTATAGCTAAATCTTAACCGATTTTCTTAAAATTCGGTAGTGTTGGTTCATGGACCAAGAAACTCTACCATTCTAAATTTCAAAATGATTGGATGTAAAATACAGCTTCTACAGGACTAAAGAGCAAAATCGGACGAAACATATATATTGGAGCTATAGCTAAATCTTAACCGATTTTCTTCAAATTCGGCAATGTTTGTTCATGGATCAAGAAACTCTACCATTCTAAATTTCAAAACGATCGGATGTAAAATACAGCTTCTATAGGACTAAAGGGCCAAATCGGACGAAACATATATATGGGAGCTATAGCTAAATCTTAACCGATTTTCTTCAAATTCGGCAATGTTGGTTCATGGATCAAGAAACTCTACCATTCTAAATTTCAAAATGATTGGATGTAAAATACAGCTTCTTCAGGACTAAAGAGCAAAATCGGACGAAACATATATATGGGAGCTATAGCTAAATCTTAACCGATTTTCTTCAAATTCGGCAATGTTGGTTCATGGATCAAGAAACTCTACCATTCTAAATTTCAAAATGATTGGATGTAAAATACAGCTTCTACAGGACTAAAGAGCAAAATCGGACGAAACATATATATTGGAGCTATAGCTAAATCTTAACCGATTTTCTTCAAATTCGGCAATGTTTGTTCATGGATCAAGAAACTCTACCATTCTAAATTTCAAAACGATCGGATGTAAAATACAGCTTCTACAGGACTACAGAGCAAAATCGGACGAAACATATATATTGGAGCTATAGCTAAATCTTAACCGATTTTCTTCAATTTCGGCAATGTTTGTTCATGGATCAAGAAACTCTACCATTCTAAATTTCAAAACGATCGGATGTAAAATACAGCTTCTATAGGACTAAAGGGCCAAATCGGACGAAACATATATATGGGAGCTATATCTAAATCTGAACCGATTTCAACCAAATTCAATAGCGATCTTAACAGCCGCGAAATACTCTAAACTGCAAAATTTCAGAACGATCGGAGTGAAATTGCGACCTGTAGTCGACGAACAACTTTACATGGACAGACGGACGGACATCGTTAAATCGACTCAGCTAGTGATTCTGAGTCGATCGGTATACTTTAGGGTGGGTCTAGCTGTGTTATTTTCAGATGTTACAAACATCTGCCGTGAAACAAACTTATAATACCCTGTACCACAGTGTGGTGTAGGGTATAAATATAACAAAAAAAACAGTAAGGAAAGGCTAAAGTCGGGCGGTGCCGACTATATAATACCCTACACCACTCACGTAATATTGAATAACTCTGATATATAAATTTTGTAATTCATGTATAAATTGTTTACATAAATTTACTTTTGGGACATTTTATACTTAAATAATACCCTGTACCACAGTGTGGTGTAGGGTATAAAAACGATTGGATCTAAAGAGCCAAATCGGATGAAACATTATACATAAACATTATCAACATAAATTTCAAAACGATTGGATGTAAAATACAGCTTTTATAGGACTAAATGGCCAAATCGGACGAATCATATATATGGGAGCTATAGCTAAATCTTAACCGATTTTCTTCAAATTCGGTAGTGTTGGTTCATGGACCAAGAAACTCTACCATTCTAAATTTCAAAATGATTGGATGTAAAATACAGCTTCTACAGGACTAAAGAGCAAAATCGGACGAAACATATATATTGGAGCTATAGCTAAATCTTAACCGATTTTCTTCAAATTCGGCAATGTTTGTTCATGGATCAAGAAACTCTACCATTCTAAATTTCAAAACGATCGGATGTAAAATACAGCTTCTATAGGACTAAAGGGCCAAATCGGACGAAACATATATATGGGAGCTATAGCTAAATCTTAACCGATTTTCTTCAAATTCGGCAATGTTGGTTCATGGATCAAGAAACTCTACCATTCTAAATTTCAAAACGATTGGATGTAAAATACAGCTTCTATAGGACTAAAGGGCCAAATCGGACGAAAGATATATATGGGAGCTATATCTAAATCTGAACCGATTTCAACCAAATTCAATAGCGATCTTAACAGCCGCGAAATACTCTAAATTGCAAAATTTCAGAACGATCGGAGTGAAATTGCGACCTTTAGTCGACGAACAACTTTACATGGACAGACGGACGGACGGACGGACATCGTTAAATCGACTCAGCTAGTGATTCTGAGTCGATCGGTATACTTTAAGGTGGGTCTAGCTGTGTTATTTTCAGGTGTTACAAACATCTGCCGTGAAACAAACTTATAATACCCTGTACCACAGTGTGGTGTAGGGTATAAAAAGAACAAATATCCCTATGTCCATCACTTGATCTATAATCGGATCATTCGTCTACCATTTTGACACTGCTTTATAACAATCATGAAAATGGGTGTGACAATCTGTCCAATAAGTGTGACAATCTGCCCAATAAGTATACCAACTGGTTGTAATATAAAAAAAGTCCGTTAGTTCACACCCATCCGATGGTGTATCATTACGAACAACGGATGAAATTGAAGCCGCGGTAAATCTATTCTCTGACGTTGTAAACAACAAGCATATAAGCGTTAATCAATAAAACGTTAGAAGAAAGTGGCAAGAATATCGCTACCCAGCACTGAGAAAAAGACTAAAAAATTGCCAGAAGAGATAGAAATCAGCTGAGGAAAGTGATCTAAAAAATGGATCCAACCCAGAAAACATATTCTCTGGAAGGCCGCAAAAATATCGAAGCCCTGTTGCGCATGCATCCCCAATTCGCCTTGAGAATGGGAACTGGTCAAAAAGCACAGACGAGAAAGTAAATTCATTGCCAAACTACCTCGAGTCCTTTTTTACACCCATGGTACATCAGAAATATATCCACCCGTGATAGATGATATATTTCCTCGTCCAATCTATCTACCCGTGATAGACGACATAATTCCTCGCCCAATCTATCCGCCCGTGATAGATGATACAATTCATCGTCCATCCGGGATAAATGATTTAATTCCTCGCCCAATCTATCAGCCCTATGTGTAGGTTACCTTCCCCTATCTTGGAATAGGTCAGAAATCGTGATGATACCGAAACCAGGAAAAGATCCAACTCAAGTTAAATCCTATCGCCCTATAAGCGTACTATCGATACAAGCAAAAATGTTTGAGTCTATGGTTAAAAAATGGAGAATAATGGTAAATGCCTCAAAATGTACTCAAGTTACTTTCACCCTACGAAGGGATACATGTCCTCCAATTTCTATTTTCAATTCACTGATTTCTCAAAAGGATCATGGAAAATATCTTGGAATCCATTTAGATCGTCGTGGGTGCATCACATAGACTCTAAATTAGCTCAAATAAAACTCAAAACTAATCAACTTCAGTGACTTATCAGCCAAAAATCTGCCCTAGATCAAGAGATTTTTTATAAAAAAAACTGGGCATATGGTATCCAGCTCTGGGGTACAGCGTGCGCTTCTAATGTATGCCAATTACAAAGAAGACAATCGAATATTATTCGTTTAATTACAGGTGCACCTTGGTATATAAGAAACGCTAACATCCATAAGGACTTCAACATGCCAACAGTCAAAGACGAAATTGAAAAATATTGTCGGTGTTATGTGGGCAAAATATTGAATCATCCAAACATCCTGGCTCGAGAAATACTACATTTTGATGGTTATACACGCCTTAGAAGGAGCAATACGCTGGACTTGATTTAAATTACATTAAATTAAAAAAAAAAATCCCTGAATATAGCAGTCGGTACTACAGCTTCATAAGGCAAGTAACTGGAGACCACCCAATATATGCGATTACCGATATCCAGACTAGCAGATGTTTGGTCTTTACCACTTAAATTAGCCAGGAGAAAGATACTTAGATCTTTCCTGGTCAAAATTCTGGTTATTGGAGTGCCTTCCCTTCCTTCTAATTCTTTTGACTTTATTAGCCGTTAACACAGCTGAATTTGTAGCTCTTTTAGCCGGCTCATTGGGCTTAGATGCATGTATGACGCCTTTAGCCAGGCTTTTTGTTTTTAGGTAAGAGCCGAAACCTCAAAAGCCTCCAACTTCGTCAAAACTCTGAGCGTCGGACATGACATTTTCCCCTCAACGTACCACCTGTTGTGAGTACTGGGGGGAATTTTTCACCATGTTTGGTGTGGTCGGCTTTGGCCAAGACCAACGGACGGACAGTAGGACGATTGGGGAACCCCGCTCCATCGGAGCACGAAGGCATCCCCGTCAAGGAATTTATTTATTTATATGAATTGCAATACAAAGTAAATTTATATTCTAATTGCACGGTCCAAGGTAAAGCCGGGTTACAAAGACCATGTGGCTAGAGTTTGCAGCGACAGACCAGAGCCTCTGGTGGGAATCGAACCCACGACCCACAAACTCATAGGCGAGCACGCTACCAACTCACCTACTGGGGCGCTCGGAATTTATTTATTTTTTGCCTGTATTAGCACGTATTAGTACTACGATGTAGGCCGTCCAGACTTTGTACAGAGATTTTTTTTATTTGGGATTGCGTAATATGTTTTTACTATCCGCTCTGTGATAAACACGTCCGTTCCCTACGACTGATCAGCAACGACGTTACAACACAAAATATTTTTATTTTGGAGTTGTTCATACTAAATTGTACTACAGTTGATCCATGATTGAGCTGATTCCTGAGGAAGACAACAATATTTGGCGCACTTCAGAAGTTATGTCTTCCCATTCTGCACAATAGCTATTTTTGTAAAGATTTAAATCAAACTTAAGGGAAATGTCAAATTTTGAGTTGTGACGTTTTTTTTCTAAATGAGCGTTATGATACCCTATCCTACATTGTTGGAGCAAAATTAACACACATAAAATTGTTCAATATTTGAAACACACTAAATTTTAAAACGTTTTAAAATAACAATGAATTCTAGTAAAACGTGCTCGAAAGTATTAAAATTAAAGATTAATAAAACATTGAGCCATAAGTGAGGCTAAGAAAAGAAACCAATCGAAACAAGATCAATGAGACGTACTTAAATAACAAATAACATACACCTAAAACTACTGCAACTATAAAATCGAAGAATCATCAACGGACCTCCAGTTGCCACAACGAGGGATCAGCTGCAGCCACAGTAGCACCAGCAATCCTGGGGTGCATTGGTATCCGAGACTCTCGAACGCTTATCTACGCCACATTCTTGGACAGAGGACGGACAAATATACCACATTTTTTTCTGAAATAAAAAGTCAAATCGAAGGATTAGAAATAGGGTAGGCTCGAAAATCTAATTTTTACATAACCTTTTGAAATGGAAAGGATAAGACCTACGAATATTTTCCCCAATAACTGTAGATGCCATCCCTAGGAAAACCAAGTAAGAAGAAATCCTAATAAAAGAGAAATTACTTTTTATTTCAAAGAAAGGCAAAAGAAGAAGATAAGTAAATAAATTTCACTGTACTTACATACTTAACTTTGATACACGAACGGGCAGACGGACAGACAATCGACACCGGAGCCAGCTACGCCAGGAAACATCTCCAGAGTACTGAAAATAGATCGAAGATTCTCCGGGAATGAATACCGACAAAAAAAGAATTATTTTTAATTTTACGCATAATTTTTAAGCTTCGAAATTGCCGTGATAAGGATTTGTAATTTCGTTTGATGTGATTGAGGCATGTTACAATTAAAATAAAAGCAATTGTATGAAATTGTAATTTAGTTATTAAAAGTTATTCTTCTGGGTAAAATAATGGGAATGTAGGCAGCGTCCATAAGGGTAAGTGAACAAAGTGGTAAGGGAGCAGGTGGAACAGGTAAGGGGTGACCACTAAAGAGGAGTTGAGCTCACAATGGTTTGGGGAGGGATATTCCACGGCCTAATCAAATCCGTAGGCAACACCGGCACTAGATCTTAGTTGGGGTCAGCGTTACCGTTGGGAAATTTCAAAAAGGGGCACAAAAAGGGGATTTTTTCGAAAAAAGGGGCAACCGATCATTAAAAAAGGGGGATCAATTTTAAGGTTTTTATTTAAAGAAAACAACAATAAAAAAAACAAAGCTTAACATAAAAAATAAGTAGGTAACATTAAAAAATGCATTCATTTACACTAAAACTAAACAAAAAATACAATGTTATACAAAACTTCTTATGATGTATACTAAATATATTTTATCACATACATTTCTTTATTTATAGTTACTTTTTTGTAACTTCATTTTTTATACTTTCTTTTTAGATCTGTGCTTGGGACAGATGTGTTTTGTATTGAGTATTTTGATCTCACAATACATCTGTTTAGAAAAAAGCTTATAATATTTATGTACATCAACCTAATGAAAAATAAATTGGATTTTTTTATAAACACATATATTGTTACAATTAAGAAATCACTCAAATTAATTGTATTGTTGCATAGACGCCGACCTATTCGCAGAATTTTCACCAATAAGATGAAACGGTGCAAATAGATTCTCATATGCTTACACATACAAAAGATAAATGTAAATCGTTTTAACATATGCGATATACGCATATTAAATAACCATTAAATAACCTAATTCAGAACGTAGCGCGTTAGGCATTTCCGTACGTTAGTACGAAAGTGTTGTCATAAGAGTATAAAAAGCAGATTTTTTTTAAAAAAAGCCAAAACGTGGCACAAAAAAGCGAAAAGGGGCACATTTAGTATCAAAAAATAAAAGGGGCGCAAAGGTAGCACGGCTGAAAAAAAGGGGCAAATATGCCACTTTAGTCGCACAACGGTAACGCTGGTTGGGGTTCCCCAGAGACAACGGTAATTCCACTGGTGGTCAATGGTTTTGAGTTGTATGTAACTATCAGAAAGTTGGTTAAACATTTTACTTTTGTTGACTGTCTGGGTATATGCTAGTGGCAAGAACTGCTTCCCATACCCTGAGCACTGCCGGTTCTAAAATATTAACAACCAGCGTCCGCCGCCACTTTTGCCAATCCAACGGACAGGCCACTCCAAAACGTAGATCTCGAGGAATCGGGATCACAGATCCATCAATTTAGTGTCTGCATCATGTTAGGTAGTCAACTTATTTCGTTTCATATATGACCTATGCACAATGCGAAGCATGTGCTTTGTTGCGACGAAAGTATTGTTTGCGAGAGTTTTTGATTTGACAGCAGAAGGGTAGATTTGCTTTTTTGATGATTGTGTAAGACATGTTTTAAATGCGGTATTCAGTAAGAACATTGCTACGTAGTCTACCAAAGACGTTAAATTTACATTTGATACAATTAGAGTTTTAGTATAAATAATAGCCCAAAGATGGTACATACTTGTCCGTCCGTATATGAATACATTCCATCGTCAGATAAGCCCTGGTATTATCAGCTTGTATAGTGAATTACAGTGTGAGTTGACTGTCATCCGAAAAGGTTGCAACATCATCATAGGTATTTTTCATCTATTGACCACATACAGCAGAGCTATAAGAAAAGTAACTACGGAAATTAACAGATATTGGAGAAATCTGCGGAATAATAAAATTAATGGGGTTTTTTACTGGGTCTAGTCATAATTACACCTGTTTTCTAAAGCTTTATTTTAGGTTCACTGCCCTTCTTTTAACAATTGAGATTACGTATAGCTG
The DNA here is from genome assembly GCA_963930755.1 of Eudasyphora cyanicolor. Classification (NCBI taxonomy): domain Eukaryota; kingdom Metazoa; phylum Arthropoda; class Insecta; order Diptera; family Muscidae; genus Eudasyphora; species Eudasyphora cyanicolor. The sequence goes on from OZ005737.1 coordinate 104,218,817, forward strand.
TATAAACAACATAAGCACTAATTTATTTAAGGAAAAATTAGTATAATTTGAAGGTCCTTACTTTTGGTACTTGGGTCCAGCGCTACTTCAAACACCACTAATTCGCTAATACCAAAGCGAATTCTTATAACAGTGGTTCGCATACTCACCCACAGAATAACATCGATATGGACACAACTACAGCCACCACAACTAGCGTAGTGATTACGTTAACAACCGCAACTACAACAGGTACAGCAGATACCACCAACTTAGTCCTCAGTACAGCAGGTTCGGTAATAATGGCGACATCAGCTGCTTCAAGCATAGCACCTCCTATGTCAGATTGGGTGAACGAGTCAATCGATCTACTCAGCCCTGAAACTCATAATTTTACTAGTCAGACAGCCCAACACATACACCGGAACAGAAGAGAAGAACGGATCGATAATACCCCGAATAGTAGAACCGGAAAACATGCTAATGAGGACTTGCATGTTATTGATTCGGATATTAACGTAGGGCAAATTGAGCTGATGAGTGTCCTTGAAGGAAAGCTCAGACCAAGGCTAGTACAGTAGACGTTGTCGGCAACCATGGCCTCCGCCAGTATTCCACCACGCTTACAACAAGGGCCGACAGAGTAGCCGAGGTCACATCTGCCAACGACAAATCTAGACAGACAACACTTTTATCCAAGCGGTAGGCAACAATATCGACGACTTAAAATTTCGCGTTAAGGAACTAAGAGAGGATCACCACTGCGATTGGGACGAGGTGATGGTTAAGTTCCCGCATCTCCTGTCTGGTCCGGCACTTGATTGGTACTGGTCGCAGCGGAGATTGACACCCATTTAGAACTGGAGTAGTCTGAAGGACATGGTACGCCAGCAGTTTCGTGGGTTTGAAAGTGATTTTGAGGTCAAGAGGAAAATGATGGACCGTAGACAAGAATCACATGAATATTTACTTGCTTCCGATGTGCTATGGACAACGTAGTAAGCCCAAAATATACCAGGTGCCAGGGAAACAACCGATCGGACACGATAAAGGGGAACCGAGTCCGAGTCAAAAACCCCATCAATGAAAACCGAGGATGAACGATTGTTGGAGGAGGCGACTACCACTGTTGTAAGAATTTTAAAGAATAGTGGTCAAGAAGGAACATTGGGAGAATGCAGAGTAAAAGTAATAAGGCCATTACATGTAAGAATGAGGGAGTATGAGCTAACAAGGAGTAGGATTTTTGGGCAGAATGAGATCGAGAAAAAGGTTGATAGGACTAGAATCGAAAAGGCAAGAGATAGTGTAGTGGCGTCACGTAGGTTAATGAGAATTATTTGTACTGTAATGAACAACGTATTATCAAATACGTTGTTCATACATTTATTGTGAAACTGTTACCTTTTTTAAGTTTGTCAATAATTTTGTATAACATTCAGACAGAAATAAAATTTGCATTCAAACAGACATACAGAAAATAAAATACTCAATTTTTTATGAAAAAAAGAGCTTTTAATTATATTGTTCTGTGCCCCACATTTTGGCGATCCTGCCAGGCTTATACAATCAAATTTGCAATCTAATTGGAGAAACGTCGAAATATATTGGAATCAAAATAAGTGGATATTTTTAAAATAAATCTGTGGCAGATTCCTATCCGAATATCTGTTAACATATTGGAATGTCCAACTACTTAATGATCTGAAGAAGAAAACCACAAGTCGCCAGAATACAGAACATTATCTATATCCAGATCAACTAAAGCAATATTTTAATCTTCCGTACATATGTATTAACATACCGTGGCTCCATTTCTGTTTATGCTAATAAGAAGTATCAATTAAAAGAAACCGCAACTTAATAGGACCTAGAAGAAGGAGAATAAGATAAGTTATAATTTATAAAATAGACATTTGTCAAAAAAACACATTATCTTGTACTTACACATTTAAATCAATATATACGTATGTACACATATTTGTCAGAGGGCAAAAGTTAACAGACACACGAAGTTAGGCGTTGGGAAGATCCCAATTCCTCGAGGTAGATTCGAACATATACACATGGATATTGTGGGTTCATTACCTGTTTCAAGGGGTTTCAGGTACATTTTGACAGTAATTGATAGGACAACTAGATGGCCTGAGGTATATCCATTAAAAGATATAACAGCGATGACAATTTCGTTGACATTTCTCAGGGAAAATATTCCAAGATTTGGTATACCATTACGGATTACTACCGATCAAGCACAGTTTACCTCTTCAATATTTAAAGAAATTTCAAATTTCCTCGGTATTGACAGAATTGTAACCACTGCTTATCACCCCTGTTCAATGGAATGATCGAAAGGCAATTTATTTATAAGGTTTGCGGTCATTATTCAAGGAGGATATCGAAGCATCGGCTGCGGAAATGGTTTACGGGCAGTGTTTGCGCTTGCCTGGCGATTTAGTGGTTGGTTCTGAGCAAGATTTCAATGCATCTGAACTTTTGAACAAAGTTAGACAGCATTTCACAGACATTCGACCGACGATTTCACACCACAACGATTTAAATAGGATATTTGTACCGAAATCACTCAGTGATTGTAGATCTGAATGTATTAACGCACACACACATACATATAAATTTATAGAAGCGAATATTTTCGTTTTTTTTTAACCATGAAAGGTTACTCTTCATTTTAGTACATTAAGGTTAATCTTCGTCGAATCGACGAACAATTTAAAAAAAATCTAGCGAAAATATTTTTAAAGTAAAAAATAAACAAAAATTTGTTTTAGTTAAGAATTTTATTAAAAAATAAAGAAAAAAATAAAACATAAAAATACAAATTATTTTTCTCTCTTAAAATTCGATGCGAATTGGATCACTTTTTTTTAAATTAATCAACTTTTTAAAACTACAAAAACTTAAAAATAAAAGTGACTTTTTTCATGTACAGCCTTTAAAGATAATCAGTCAAACAATACGAAAGAAAAAACAAATTTTGTTTTTAGCCTTTTTTACGCATGAGACACAAAGTTCAACTTTGTGTTCATCGCAGATGCTTTTCTTGCATATATAACATGTAGTTTTCGTCATTCTACGTTTTATATATGGACAGATGTGACAAATTTTACGCTTTTTTGGTCCTTTATCAACAAACTCTGTTTTCGCCACCATCTTAGCAATTGTCATCGTCTGCCTCTGAAGCATCCAAGATATTGAAATCGTCATCACAATTTTGTAAAAATCTTTTGAAGTCAGCTTCTGTTAGTGCTTTTTTAGAGCTCATTTTCTATTATAAAGAAACAAAAATTTACAAATACTTACCATAAACAATAATAAATTGTTTAAAATAAAATATTTTGTAATAATATTAACACAACTAATGCAAAACAATAAAACAACACAGCAAAATAAAGCAAAACATTTCTTGCCTTATAAATGCAAAAATTCACACTAAAGTTACTCTTCGTCGTTCCGACGAGTACACACCTGCGAACCTCTACATAAAAAAATATGTATCCAGCGTACACCCGTTCACTGCAAGCTTTCGTCGTCAATTAACGTTGTTGAGAAAAAGAGCGTAATTTGAGAACACACAAAAAAGTTATATGAGAAAGAGTAAATGATCTTCGTCGATTCGACGAACAGTAACCATCCAGGGTTAAAATAGGGCCATTACTGGCATAGAAACACTACAACAATATATATTACGTTTTTGCCCGACGACGATATCCGAATTCGCGTTATAATACAATATTTTCATAAGGTAATATTCAGGCATGTCACAGATTGCAAAATCGTACAAGAATTTACGTTTTTCAAATCGAAAACGTTTTTAGCTTCTACAGAAAACGTAAACCGAAAAATAAATTTCGGTTTAAAACGTTCACAAAATCTGAAGTGGAATTTATGTGTTTAATAATTTAAACTCCGAAAAAGTAAAAAAATCTACTAAAGACTAAGAATGAATAATATTTGAATTAATTTCAAACAAAAAAAATATTTAAAATACTTTTCGTACGAAAATGTTAATACTTTTGGTCTTAGAAGTGCTGTACTCCATAAAGCAACCATAAAACAAAAAAATATAAGAGAAAATGCAACCCTGAAATTAAAAAAGAAACAACAAACAAAATAAAAAACATTTATTTTAGGAGATTATTAATTTGGTTTGCTATACTGTCCCTTGTAAGAGTAACTGCGTTGCACAGACTTCTTTGAGAAGTATCTCTCACGTCATAATCAATTTCATCCATTACTTCAATTTCCCTCATTGATGTTCAAAATATGGGGTTCATCAAGTTCAACGTTGTACTCTCTACAGATGTGTAAAGCACAGCACACGTTTATAATTTTAATAACCTTTTTCGCTAAAGACCAATGTTACCAGTAAACATCTGAACCGACTTTTTATTACGCCAATTACACGCTCTACAATGTTACGAGCTGATGTATGTTTTTTGTTAAATTTGTGCTGCATAGTTCCGACGGTTGCATCTTCGTATGGCGTAATTAAGAACGGTTCTAATCTATAGCCAGAGTCACCCAATAGGCGAGAATTTATATCGCCATATGTGTATTCATATACTTAATACTTTCTTGCTCCACTTAAGCCCCAAATAAATACGTCTTGACAAGACCCAGGCCTGCAAGCATCCACAGCTCTCACTTTCATGTTGTAATCACATATCTAAAAACATGTTCTAATCACATATCTAATTCATTGCTTTGAAAATAGCTATAACTTACAATCATTGCGTTTAAGCTATATTTTCCTTTCCTATTGTAATAGAGATACTCATCTTTCCTATTGTAATAGAGATACTCATCTTCTGTGGGTTTCGACATTTTCATGTGACTACCGTCTATGCATCCAATTATGCCGGGTATCTGGTATTTTGAAATGAAGTGCAATTTTGAGTTCGTCTTCTCTTCAGGCCTCATTCTTAGTTTTATGAAATGTGGACATATCTTACTCTCTAGAGCATTCATAACTCTCCATAGAATTGAAACGGTGCTTCTTCTCATACTTAAATCAACGTCCTTGGCTATAACACCTTGGTATGCTCCTGTAGCAAGAAAACGAAAAGTTGTTGCACATTGAATAATTGCCCGGTATTGTGGAGCTCTTCAGGAACGGTTAAATTTTTCCAGTACCATTAAAAATTCCTCTTTATACAAACGATAAAACTAAAGAAAAATATTTGGCGAATATACAATTAAATGAATATACTTATTTACTTACACTCTATTTGTTTGAGACAATGGATCTGATGCATCGCGCAAACTTCTGCGGTGTAATTTTGTTTCGGAATGCACATTTCTCTATTCTTCCATCAATGCAGCAACTGCAAAAATTGAAATTCCAGGCATTATTTTCTTTAGTTTATTTTTTTGGCTTTAATCAGTTTTATTTATTTTTACTAGTCAATGGTCAATGGCAAAAAGGTAGCTCTTAAGGATAGCTCTAGGGTCCACAACTCTAACAAGGTTTGTAAACAGAGGGACCCCGCAAGGAGGAGTATTGTCTCCACTAATTTGGAACCTAGCGGTGAATGAAATCCTGCTAGATCTAGAACGTTGTGGCTGCAAGGTCGTGGCATATGCGGACGACGTGGCAATCGCAGTGAGTGGCAAATTCGTAAACGTCCTCAGAGACATCCTACAGGTGGCTCTGAACAAGTTGGCTAGATGGGCCAGAAGCAGCGGTTTGGGCGTTAACCCCAACAAGACAGAATTGGTTCTCTTTACTAGGATGAATAATGTCCCACATGTGGACCCTCCACCTCGTATAAATGGAACAGATCTAGTCTTTTCTGAAAGTGCAAAATTTTTATGAATAATTCTAGATAGGAAAATGTTAATTGGAACGTGTAAGGAAGGCCAACGTCGCCTTTTATTCCTGCAAAAAGGCTGTAGGGTCGCGGTGGGGACTCTCTCCTAAAATCGTCCACTGGATATATATAGCAGTAGTTCGTCCAATACTGTTATACGGTATTGTGGTATGGTGGACGGCAACTGACAAACTAACCACTACCAATCTACTAACAAAGGTTCAGAGAACTGCCTGCCTGAGCATAAGCGGAGCCTTAAGGACTACAGCGACCGAGTCTCTACAAGCCCTACTCCATATACTGCCGATTAATATTGTGGCGAGAGAAGTTGCAACCAAAGCGGCAATAAGATTAAACGGCCTATCAATGTGGACGTACAAGAACTATGGTCACATGAGGATACCAAAGTGTAGTGCTATGGTAACCGACCGAGTGGACTATATACCAAGTGTGTACACCTTCAAGAGAAATTACATCACTATGATTCCCGCCAGAGATGAATGGGTCGGCAGAATACCAGGTAATAGAAACCATCTCCACTTTTACACGGATGGTTCGAAGCTTGATGAAAAGGTTGGCTGGATATAGCTCACAGACTACCAGATACCTGCAGTGTCTATCAAGCCGAAATAATGGCAATATGGGAAGTCGCCAAGTGGCTGAGTCGCAACATAGTAACCAACACTGGCGTTGTCTTTTACTCGGACAGCCAGGCTGCCATCAATTCTCTGGAGGCAACATCCCTAAATTCACAAACAGCCCTCGACTGCCGCAGATCTCTTAACGAGATGGCTGAGCAGTTTAATATACACCTCATATGGGTGCCTGGGCATAGGGATATCCCGGGGAACTGCAAAGCCGATGAACTTGCTAGGAAAGGGACGACATTACAAATTCTCGAAGAATTTGTATATATTGGTGCGCCACTATCCACGTGCAAGCTTTGGCTTAGGCAAGAGGCAATCAGGCAGTCCAACGACAAATCTGGCCAAGGTATGACCTGAGAAGGTCAAAATATCTTCTCGCACTAGATAGGAAACGATTGTCTACGTTAGTACAGGTTCTGACGGGACACTGCTTGATTGGCGAACACGTCAAAAGATTGGGTATTGACTCCAATGACTTCTGCCGAAGCTGTGGAGATGAGGAAGAAGTGGAGAGCATTGAGCACTTGATTTGCGACTGTCCCACTTTGAGTAAACGACGACTGGACATACTGGGGTCGGCCTTTTTAGGCAGCCTAACAGATCTTTCCAGTACTGATATTCGTACTATCGATAAATTTATATATCAAACAGGTTGGTTTCGATGAGGGGCATTTCAGCCCGTGGTCACACTAGGGACCTAAACTGGTCTATGTGAGCTTGTAAAAAAATACGGCTGCCACCCTAACCTAAACCTAACCTATTCTTCTGGGTAAAATAATGGGAAAGTAGGCAGCTCCATAAGGGTAAGTGAACAATAAAGTGGTAAGGGAGCAGGTGGAACAGATAAGGGGTGACCACTACAACACCGGCACTAGATCTTAGTTGGGGTTTGTGTTGGACGCACCCAGGAAAATAATTGGTTAGAATTCGATTGTAACAATAAAAAAATAGTACAAGCAACAAAAAGTATATTGCCTACACCGCCTGTTGGTTGTATTTATAAATATGAAAATGCTTGCAACTAAATCGATGGTTGTATCAATCGAATTAAGATTGTTATTTTCATTGACACTCGGTTAGTTGTGGTAACCAATTTTAAATGTTCATTATAGTACCGATTTCGATTTTTGATTGTGACAACCAATGTTTTATTCTTGGCAACAGAAATTGTATCAATGGACCAAAGATTACACAGTGCAACAACCAAAATGGAAATGGGATGAAACCAATTGCAATTGAATGTTGACATTATCCCTAACAAAACCTTCAAGGGTTTTTTTCGGTTCAGTGCTAGATTTTTTTTACACGCATTTGAAGTTGGTAATTTTGAACCGCTTTTTCAACGAAAATCGACAAGAAGTAGCACCATTTGCATGTCAGCGCCATCTATAGTGAGTTGTAGGTAATAAATGATTTCCTCGACCCCAAAAACCGTAAGATACCAAAACTTTACATGATAATAAAAATAAATAATCATTATTTTATTAAATTTTCATTGATCTTTTCTTGTTAGACAACGTTCCAAAATCATCAACTTCAAATGCGTATAAAAAAAATTTCGCACTGACCTGAAAAAAACCTTTGAGGGTTTTGTTATGGATAATGTCAACTTTCATTTGCAATTGGTCTCATCCCATTCGGGAAGTTCGATTTTGTATCACAGTGTTATTATTGCAACGAATAATTGGTTACTACAACAGAAAAAATATGAATAAATAATCGTTTATTGGTTATCCCAAACATTTCCCAAATTAAGAATCATTAAATGTATTTTGGGAAATACAACCGAAAGATTCGTTGCTGTTCGTTTGCTGATACATGACAAACAAAAAATAGAATTACTCGACATATGTAAATAAATCTTCAATATTTTGTTCAGGAACGGTATACAGGGTTGCCCATATTCGACGGACCCACGGACTCGTTGGGCCCATTCCAATCGACGAGGCTTGTCCGCAGGCAACAATCTTTGCGTCAATTGAATTTTGTACGGAAACAAATGCAAATCAAATGCAAATCAACGCGAATAATCCGTTGTAAAGTGGACCGAGCCATGCCCAACTGCTGAGAACGGCGTTTTTGGGATGTTCTTGGGGACCTCTCAACACTGGCTCGTACGGCAGCGATATTCTCGGCCGATCGCCTTGGTCGACTTTTATTTGGCCTCTTCGGATTAGAAAGAGCCTCACCAGTCGAAAATTTTTCGTATAAACGCTTAATGGTGTTCTTAGAAGGCGCACTTCTTACATTTTTTAATATTTTAAAAGCACGTTGACTTGACTTCTTCTGTTGAATGTAAATTTCAACTATTTCAGAGCGCTCGCGTGGCGTGTATTGTTCCATGGTAAAAATTTGCTTGGACTGACGCTTCAAACGCGGTATGTCATTAAGCGATCTGACATCTCTGTCAAAAGTTATGGCGTTGCCAGATGGGTCCGTCGAATATGGGAGACCCTGTATGTAGTCAAAAATAATCTGGTGTAGAAAATAATGTGTGGAATGCAGAATATGTGTGCAAAATGTTTTACATAAATAAAAAATAAAAGCAACAATCATGAAATTGAAAGCACAGGGTTAAGCGATATTTGCATACGTAAAAGTTTTGTCTTTTTTGTGTTCTAAAATGTGTGTCAAATATTTCCACATCTCATAATAGTGATGAATTTGTAATATGGGATTTTTAATTTTGTTATGAATTGTTTTGTTTTTTGTTCAATAAATAAAATGAAAAGTAATGAAAACTATTTTTAATTAATTGTCGGTAGTATATGGCTGACAAATTGTCAGAACAACCAATTTTTTTAAAACAGTTGGTTGTGGCAACTACAACAGATAATTTTAGCCACCATTTTCGAAGTTGGCGCAACCAAATATGATTGTTGTCAACATGGAAGCAGAAGTATACCACAACCAAAATATTGGTTGTCCTGATGGAATCGCATGATAGTAGACAGAACTACCAAAATTCGGTTGGCAAAATTCGGTTGAGGCAACCAAACAGTATTCTGTGTGTGTAACTATCAGAAAGCTGGTTAAAAATTGTACTTTTGTTGACAGTCTCGGTATATACTGGTGGCAAGAACAGCGTCCCATACCCTGAGCACTGCCGGCGCTTAAATATTAACAACCAGCGCCCGCCGCCGCATTTGCCACTCCAACGGAAAGGGTACCACTCAAGGTGTACCACAACAAAGTATTACGGAGGAATTTCAGTCAGAGCAGCTTTGAGAAAGGCCATAATCCAAAATTGGCTCATCCGTTCTTAATGTCAAGGAAATCGCAGAAAACTGTTATTGCTATTACGAATATGAAGATTTGAGTGGTCGTTCTGTGGGCTTCTATCATCCCAAGGACATTCGTCAGTAGTTCTGCCGATTTATTAAGCTACAAGCGTGATTTTTGCCGGGGGGTAGGATCGCTTGTAGCCACAAAATTTGTCTAGATTATTTTTTTTGTATAGAAATCATGCTTTGGTTCATATGAGATTCGAACTCGGGTATTGCGGCTCCCAATGCGAGTCGCTACCACCTGACCTACCGGCGATGGTCGTGCCGGCGCGGCAATTAGTGAGTCGAACCTGCAATGGGTAATGCAGTGTGTGGTGTCCAGCTTGAGGAGTTATTGCATTGGCCAGTGTGTGGTCATTAGTCGAGATTCACACAAGACAATTTTTTCCAAGCAAGTGTCAAAGTTTGTAGGAGAGATAGGCAGGCGGAAAGAGCTCTCTGCTTCTCTCTCATACAAATTTTGAAGCTTGCAGTGCATAGCACCACCGCATTATAGTCTCGGGTTGTGAGTTCGACACCCGCGCTGCGCAGGTTTTGTAAAGTCAGTTTTATTTAATTTCTTCATTTATTCATTATTATTAACAAAAGTTATTTGGTTTTGGTCGGATATTTCTATTAATTAACTATTGTTGTTATGGTTAACCATTATTGTTGTTATCCTGTTGCACGTAAAGAAGCTTCGAGGACTTTATCGAATCCCAGCTCAACCAGAAAAAATATTGAAACATGAATTTTTTTTATGTTTGATTTGCCCGAAAAAATTATATTTAACAAATTAAATTGATTGAAAAGTAAAAAAAGAAAGTTTAAAAATTTGCGTGCTGCTGCTGACCAGTGCGTGCTGGTCTTCTCAAGATGTACTTGCCACATTAGAGGATGACCTCTTAGAGTTGTGTGATACACGATGCGTTTGAAACTTACTTGACAATCAACAACACCCTCGAGAAGAAATTGTAAACAGCTGATTGCTCTAGACTACCTTCTAAGTATCGTACCGATTATCTTACCAACTGGGAGTATAATTCCATGATTTTTAGGTAGCCATCTAGAGTTTGCAGATGCCTTTGGGTGTCTAGTTAGTCCAGCTTCACACATGACAATTTTTCGAAGCAAGTGTAACTCAAGATCTATAAGAAGGAGCTTAGAAAGGCGCAAAGGCGCTCTTGGTATACCTTCTGTGGTGAAGTGGAAAAGGTCTCCGACGCCGCTAGGCTGAGGAAGATATTATCTGTTTCACCCTGTACAGATGGATATTTACAGGATGAGGCAAATAACTGGACCAAAAACAGCGAGCAGTCGCTCAATGTACTGCTCGACACACATTTCCCGGGGAACTCTGTAACAGAACCCGAGGATCAGCAGGACCAACAAGAGTGCGTGTGGACTGCGAGCGTCGCTAGCTTCTTGACTGAGAGATCCAGAATAAGCTGGGCTATTAACAGCTTTGAGCCCTTCAAGTCACCTGGACCAGATGGCATCACTCCAGCAGAAATGCAGAAAATGTTAAAGTACATTATCCCCTGGCTGGAGAAAATTTATGTAGGCTGTATCAGGCTTTCATACGTCCCGAATCGATGGAGGGATACCAAAGTGGTATTCATACCTAAAGCGGGAAAGATATCACACACTAGGCCAAAAGACTTCAGACCAATTAGCCTATCCTCCTTCCTATTGAAAGGTCTGGAAAGACTTTTAGATCATTTCATTAGGGAAAACCTGGATACAAAACTCCTGTCGGGGAACCAACATGCTTACAATAAGGGCAAGTCTACAGAATCAGCCCTGCACGAACTTGTGAGCACTATCGAATCGTCCCTGCATTTCAAGGAATTCACCATGGTGGCATTTCTTGACATAGAAGGGGCTTTTAACAACATTCACTCAGATGCGGTAATTGCGGCACTCTCACATCTGAAAGTTAACACTAGATTCATTAGACTAATTCAAAGTCTGCTCACCAGAAGACGCATAACAGCATGTCTAGGGTCCACAACTCTAACAAGGTATGTAAACAGAGGGACCCCGCAAGGAGGAGTATTGTCTCCACTAATTTGGAACCTAGCGGTGAATGAAATCCTGCTAGATCTAGAACGTTGTGGCTGCAAGGTCGTGGCATATGCGGACGACGTGGCAATCGCAGTGAGTGGCAAATTCGTAAACGTCCTCAGAGACATCCTACAGGTGGCTCTGAACAAGTTGGCTAGATGGGCCAGAAGCAGCGGCTTGGGCGTTAACCCCAACAAGACAGAATTGGTTCTCTTTACTAGGATGAATAATGTCCCACATGTGGACCCTCCACCTCGGATAAATGGAACAGATCTAGTCTTTTCTGAAAGTGCAAAATTTTTAGGAATAATTCTAGATAGGAAAATGTTATTTAGACTTAACGTATTGGAACGTGTAAGGAAGGCCAACGTCGCCTTATATTCCTGCAAAAAGGCTGTAGGGTCGCGGTGGGGACTCTCTCCTAAAATCGTCCACTGGATATATATAGCAGTAGTTCGTCCAATACTGTTATACGGTATTGTGGTATGGTGGACGGCAACTGACAAACTAACCACTACCAATCTACTAACAAAGGTTCAGAGAACTGCCTGCCTGAGCATAAGCGGAGCCTTAAGGACTACAGCGACCGAGTCTCTACAAGCCCTACTCCATATACTGCCGATTAATATTGTGGCGAGAGAAGTTGCAACCAAAGCGGCAATAAGATTAAACTGCCTATCAATGTGGAGGTACAAGAGGATATCAAAGTGTAGTGCTATGGTAACCGACCGAGTGGACTATATACCAACTGTGTACACCTTCGAGAGAAATTACATCACTATGATTCCCGCCAGAGATGAATGGGTCGGCAGAATACCAGGTAATATAAACCATCTCCACTTTTACACGGATGGTTCGAAGCTTGATGAAAAGGTTGGCTTCGGAGTACACTGTGAAGAACTTAGTCTGGATATAGCTCACAGACTACCAGATACCTGCAGTGTCTATCAAGCCGAAATAATGGCAATATGGGAAGTCGCCAAGTGGCTGAGTCGCAACATAGTAACCAACACTGGCGTTGTCATTTATTCGGACAGCCAGGCGGCCATCAATTCTCTGGAGGCAACATCCCTAAATTCACAAACAGCCCTCGACTGCCGCAGTTCTCTTAACGAGATGGCTGAGCAGTTTAATATACACCTCATATGGGTGCCTGGGCATAGGGATATCCCGGGGAACTGCAAAGCCGATGAACTTGCTAGGAAAGGGACGACATTACAAATTCTCGAAGAATTTGCATATATTGGTGCGCCACTATCCACGTGCAAGCTTTGGCTTAGGCAAGAGGCAATCAGGCAGTCCAACGAAAGATGGACAAAAATCAGCACCTGCAGGGTAGCTAGACAAATCTGGCCAAGATATGACCTGAGAAGGTCAAAATATCTCCTCGCACTAGAGAGGAAACGATTGTCTACGTTAGTACAGGTTTTGACGGGACACTGCTTGATCGGCGAACACGCCAAAAGATTGGGTATTGACTCCAATGACTTCTGCCGAAGCTGTGGAGATGAGGAAGAAGTGGAGAGCATTGAGCACTTGCTTTGCGACTGTCCCGCTTTGAGTAAACGACGACTGGACATACTGGGGTCGACCTTTTTAGGCAGCCTAACAGATCTTTCCAGTACTGATATTCGTACTATCGATAAATTTATATATCAAACAGGTTGGTTTCGATGAGGGGCATTTCAGCCCGTGGTAACACTAGGGACCTAAACTGGTCTATGTGAGCTTGTAAAAAAAAATACGGCTGCCACCCTAACCTAAACCTAAACCTAAGTGTCAAAGTTTGTAGGAGAGAGAGGCAGGCCGAAAGAGCTCTCTGCATCTCTCTCCTACAAACTTTGACACTTGATTGGATTGCCTCGTGTGTAGCAGGACTTACTGAATTGTCTTTGATGTCAGATTAAATCAGCTGATTTATAAAGCTATGTATAGACGATTGTCAAACATTATCAATCCTTTTAAAGTGCTGCAAATGAACGGAAAATGACGGATTGTTAGGCAAAGGTGAATTGACAGTTCAGTCGATTGCAAGAAAACCTTATATTTACTTATATATCTACAATATATTTTGCAAATATTTATATGCAGAATTGCCAATAAAAATACTTTGTAGACATATGCATAAACTCGCACATCTAATAATCTTCAAATTATCTCACAATGACTTTTCTGCCAACGTTGCATGGCAAAAATTGTATGTTCACACGGTTGTACAATCGCAGGGTGGCATTATTCCGCCTTTTTTCTGAAAATATTGTCCGATCTGGCTATCGCGTGTACATAGCTTTAGGTTACGGGTGCGTTACGTTTACGTTTGCCTAACCAGCGTTGACAGTTTCACAGACGATTGCAAGAAAACATTACAATTTCATATATTTACAATATAGTTTGTAAATATTTATATGCAGGATTGCCAATAAAAATACATTATAGACAGTGTTGCAAATAAAATGATTTTTTGGCAACGGCGCCGTTGTCACATGCATAAACTTCGAACATATAACAATCAGCAAATTATCTCGCAATGACTTTTCTGCTAACGTTGCAAAACAAAAATTGTATGTTCACACGGTTGTAAATTCACAGGGTTGCATTTTTCCGGCAATGTTGTCCGATCTGCAAATCGTCTGTACGTAAGGTAAGTACAGACGATTTGCAGATCGGACAACATTGCCAGAAAAATGGCGGAAAAATGCAACCCTGTGAATTTACAACCCTGTGAATTTACAACCGTGTGAACATACAATTTTTGTTTTGCAACGTTAGCAGAAAAGTCATTGCGAGATAATTTGCTGATTGTTATATGTTCGAAGTTTATGCATGTGACAACGGCGCCATTGCCAAAAAATCATTTTATTTGCAGCACTGTCTATAATGTATTTTTATTGGCAATCCTGCATATAAATATTTACAAAATATATTGTAAATATATGAAATTGTAATGTTTTCTTGCAATCGTCTGAACTGTCAATTCACCTTTGCCTAACAATCTGACATTGCCCGTATATTTGCAGAACTTTAACAGGGTTGATAACGTTTGCCGATCTGGCAATCGTCTAAACTCAGCTTTACCTTAATTGTTGACTTGCAACAGGGATGGAAAAGTCAGTACTTTAGTACCTTTTTCAGTACTTTTCCACTTCCAAAAGTACCGACGTACCCCCATAGCCATCTCAATTCCATTTTATTCTACCTACTGATTCTTCAGAGGTTAATGCAATGTATGTTCGTATAGATACACCTATTTTGAATTTAAAAATCAATTATTTTTGTCTTAATTTCATTTTTTGTCCGCTGTTTGGGGTTTATTTTCACCTATAAATTTAGAGGCAGGACATATGTGAAAATCTTAAACAGAGGCCGTAGGCCGACCGCGTAATTGATAATGGATTCGTATTTGCCATTATTTTGTACTCCCCAGATTTACACACAGAACAATTTTTATTTTGTTTAGGTGTATTTTCATTTCTTACTGTTTTCTTGATTTGTGCTTAATTTCTTAGGATACTTTTTGTAACGAAAATAGGCCTCAAATTTTAGGCGCAACTTCATTTTCAATTTTGGGTGCTTTTTCCTGGGGCCCAACTTCCGGCCGCTATATTTTTCATTGATGAATTTTCTCAAAATGACTTTATTTCAAATTTTTTAGTTAAATCAGAAGAAGATGCTTTTTAAAGAAGTTATTAGAATTTTTTCGATCCGCTTGAAACCATTTGAAGTTTTTTTCAGAATATAAAGCATTTGACATTTTCATAATTCTATGAAATTATTTTAGGGAATTGCTATAAGTGGACTTCTACTTATATTTAAAGACTCGTTGTTATATACGTTTTTATAGCTATGGAGCAAAATAATTTCATATATCTGCGACTTTCTGGAACAACCGCCTACATACTAATTTTCGATTTCATGATTTTAGCCTAAACGTATTCAGATAATGAATATATGTCGGTGCATATATATGACACTCTTAGGTGTTTCTTTTTTTTGGGAACTTCTTCCAGATGTACTGAGAAAGAAAAAGTATTTTAGATCTTATTCCAGAAAACCACCGATGTACATATCTTTAAACATTTGCCATTAAGAAGTCTTCAATTTCATTATATTTGCATTAAATTAATATTATAAATGAAAAAATACCTTTTCAGTTTAAAAAGAACCATTTTAGTACTTTTTGAGAAATCGAATTTTCCATCCCTGCTTGGCAACCTTGTACACGGATTGCGTAATTAGATCAGTTGGTGTTCCGTTCGTTTTACTTAATAAATATTAAGCTAATAACAATGAAAAGATTAACCAAACCATTCCTAGATACTTTAAAGTATAATAAGATTTCATTGACACGGTCACACTTTACTTACTATCCCGACAAGAATGTCCCAACGGGAGTTCTCTCACATGGTGTCCAAAAAATGAACATGTTCCAGGCAATCAATAATGCCATGGACCAAGCCTTACAGGAAGACGAGAGCGCCTTATTGTTCGGCGAGGATGTTGGATTTGGAGGGGTTTTCCGGTGTTCAATTAATCTTCGTGAAAAATACGGAAAGGATCGTGTGTTCAATACTCCATTATGTGAACAGGGTATCGCAGGTTTTGCAATTGGCGTGGCCAATGTAGGTGCCACGGCAATTGCTGAAATTCAATTTGCGGATTACATATTTCCAGCATTTGATCAAATCGTTAATGAAGCAGCTAAGTATCGATATCGAAGTGGAGGCTTATTTGACTGCGGCTCTTTAACTTTTCGTGTTCCCTGCGGTGCGGTTGGTCATGGGGCTCTATATCACAGTCAAAGCCCTGAAGCCTATTTTGCTCATACTCCAGGCTTAAAAGTGGTTGTTCCTCGTGGACCAATTAAAGCGAAGGGGCTGTTATTGGCAAGCATAAAAGACAAAAACCCATGTATTATCTTCGAACCAAAAACATTATACCGAGCTGCTGTAGAAGAGGTTCCCAATGCAAGCTACATATCGGAGATAGGCAAGGCTGACATATTACGTAAAGGCAAAGACATTACCCTCATAGGATGGGGTACGCAAGTTCACGTTTTGTTGGAGGTACTAATTGTCGCAAAATTTTAATTAAGAATCGTATGAATTATTTTTGGTTTTCAGGTAGCGAATATTGCCAAAAAGGAGATGAATGTCGACTGCGAAGTTATCGACTTGGTTTCCATTTTACCTTGGGATAGAGAAACCATATCAAATGTAAGTATATGATTCACAATATTTATATTCATGCATGTTGATTTATTTTCTCTTAGTCGGTCAAGAAAACTGGAAGGGTGATAGTGTCTCACGAAGCTCCCTTGACACAAGGTTTTGGCTCGGAAATAGCTGCATATATTCAAGAAAAATGTTTCCTACATTTAGAAGCGCCTGTTAAACGAGTTACTGGTTGGGATACGCCATTTCCTCATGTATTTGAGCCATTTTACTTGCCAAACAAACTGCGCTGTTTAACGGCTATTAAAGAAGTGACAAAATATTAGGAAGGTTTAACCAGACAAGCGTGCGGTGGTAGTCGTTCGATAATTACTTAATGAAACCGATGCATTTATTTACTGTTTCGTCTAAGTTTATAGTGATGATATATACATACATATGTTTTTAGTTCAGAATAGTGTCTTAATATAAATAAACATTTGAAATTAAGACTGCAACAACCCTTATATGATTTTAGGAGTTATTTTATCATCTGTCGTTTTCAGATAAAGAAAATCTTATTAACCACCCGATGTTTTTTTTTGTTTATAGTACTTTATATGAAATTGTCAGTTTTGTTTTTGACTATCGACTTCGAGATCGTTGTTGCTGTAGCAACTTGGAGGCGCTGAGTTGATAATCCTTAAGTCTATTTCTATTACAGACTTCGTTCCGGCATATATCCGATTAACGCAGGAACCTCGTGTTGTTTCATCTACTCTGGTTCCGGTTGTTAATTAACATTCGTCTGTCAATTTCAGGGAATGGATGTTATTGGAGTATTACTGTTTCTTTCTTTCTGTCATGGTGTTGTGTCTATTTCTAGCTTCCCTGTTGACTTGGGTGATCAGATGTTGTTGTAGTGGTAATGCGACCGGTGAGTTATTTTTAGCTGCAGAAACTCGTATTATGATGAAAACATGAAATGTTGATAACACAGTGCGACAAAATAAACTGAATTTAAAAACAAATGACGCGATACTATTTTTCCTGTAGGTCTTGTCGAGTAAAACACGAATCTTTTCTTGGAATTCCCCGGACACCCCCAAAATCCGGATTTACGGGTAAAAAATCGATTTTCTTGCCTTTTTTCACTTGAACGCATATAACTTTGTTAATTATTACCCGATCTTCAATCCCTGAAAGAACTTGGAAAGAAGAGAGTTAGATCTTTCGAACGATGTATATTTTGTTTATTTGAAGCTGTAGGAATATAGGTTTATATGTCCTAGAAACAAATTTTTTTTCCGTCATTTTCTAGTTTAGGCAATGCTTTTACCAATTATATTGTAAGATAAGCGCACGATTAATTAATTTAAATATATAGTAGGCGTGTTTTCGTTACACCATAAGTGCTTAATTTGTATGGGGAGCTAAGCACTTTTAAGCACTATTAGTTCCCGATGAAGTTTGGTGCTTGTGTTCATGTCTTAATAGAGTATGATGTTGCCAGATTGGGCACCCTATATTTACCAATATGGCATCCCATTTTTGGAGGGATTGTTACCAATTATTGTGAATTAACGGGAAAAAGAAGAACAAAAATGGGAAATTATTTTAATATTTTAAAAGAGTGTAAACAATTGAACAAAGAATAGTAAATATATGTTTTATAAATACTTTTCACGAATTTTTTGTCTGTTTCGCACTGTTCTTTCTTCGCAACTCATGACGCCATTGCTACCAGATAGTGAAAATCCGCCAATTATTGCTTATGTGCCAGTTAGTGGAAGTCCGTTGTTTTCGTTGCAAAGTGCTAAACTAAAATTGCTAGCTTGCTAGGTGTTATTGCTAGGTGTTATTTTTAATCACCCGGTATTTCGGTAGCTGTCACTTTTGAAGCTTTTATTCTTTGACATTTGACAAATAGTAACTACGCCATTACTAAAAATGTAACGATACTCGATCATCGAACGAAACAAAACGATCAAAAAACGATTCGAACGATACAAAATCATCTTGAGCGATGAGGCCCGTCAACAAGCAAAATTGTCGCATGTGGGGATCGGAAAACCCAAGAGTTATTGTTGAAAGGCCTCTCCATCCTCAACCTGGGACTGTTTGGTGAGGTTTATTGTCCGGCGGGGTAATTGGACCTTACTTTTTCGAAAATAAGGTTGGATCAACAGTTACGGTGAATGGATTGCGCTATCGAGAGATGATGAATTATGATTTTTTATGGTCGGAGTTGGATGGTATTGATCTGGACAACGTTTACTTTCAGCAAGACGGCGCTACGTGTCACAAACGCAACGAAACCATTGCTCTGTTACGGGAAAAGTTTCCGGACCGTGTTATCTCTCGAAGAGGTGATCACAATTGGCCACCGAGATCTTGTGATTTAACACCTTGCGACTTCTTCCTTTGGGGCCACGTGAACAGCCCAGCGTCGATTCCAGACCTCAAAGATAGAATTCGTGAGGCTATTGAGGACATAGGGCAGCCACTTTGCGATTTGGTTATGGAAAATTTCATGAAAAGGATTTGGTCCTATAAGCGTGGTCGTGGTGGCCATTTGGCTGATGTTGTTTTTCATTATTAACGGCATACCTTCCTCTTTATTATGAAATAAACATCCGATCATTTATCTCCAAAAATGGCATTTTTCTTTGAATACCAAAATAACACCTCGTGTTGGAAAACCCTTTACATTAGCCAAGCATATCAACGATACATTAGGCATGTTTTCGTTACAATCTAGCGATTTTAGTTTAGCACTTTGCAACGAAAACAACTGACTTCCACTAACTGGCGCATAAGCAGTAAGTGGCGGATTTCCCCTATCTGGTAGCAATGGTGTCATGAGTTGCAAAGAAAGAACAGTGCGAAACAGACAAAAAAATCGTGAAATGTATTTATAAAACATAAATGTACTGTTCTTTCTTTTCCATTTTTGTTCTTCTTCCCGTTAATTCACAATAATTGACCACAATCTCTCCAAAAATGAGATGCCATACTGCGAAAAATAGGATGCCCAATCTGGCAACACCATACTCGATTAAGACACGAACACAAGCACCAAACTTCCTGTTGACACTAGACTGTCTGACGCCTGTCGTTTCTTCTGTTTTTCGATTATCAACAAACATCTATAAACAACAACACATCAACACTCATAGCGGTCCGCCGGTTACACAGCTAACTCTATTTGTTGTTGCATGTTTTTCTAACCTTTGTGATTAGAAGAGTGCAAAATTTAATCCAATTCTTTTAATCAAAATGGGTGGAGTTGGGGAAACTCCTCCGCATCCCTTACCGCCTCCTCCTCTTACTGACAAGAGGAAGGCACAAAATATTGCAAATCCAAATAAAAGCTTTAAAAACAACAATGGTACACCAGTACAAAACAACCCAACAAACAATAGTCCGTCCACATCTTCCAACAGTACAGAAATAGAACACAACTTCAATAGCCTAGCTAACTCAAACATTCGTTACCCTCCTCATCATCCTGGCCCTTTTTTCGTCCTTGTGACATCTGAAGTCCCAGTTAGCTCCAGAAGGAAAAACTGTGAACTACATCTGTATGTACGGTTTCAAAAGATTGGCATCCCAAGCAATTATGTATGCAAAAATATAGGATTTAACACTTTTCGCATGACGTTCAACAATTTTAATGCTGCTAACGTTTTCGCTGCAAATCCAAAACTTGCCGAAATTGGTTTAAAAGCCGAAATTCCGGAACGATTTGTCCAACGTTTTTATATTATTAAAAATACCCCAACCGAAATTACTGGTATGTCGATAAAAGAGTCCATTGAGGCTAACAATGATATTGAAGTCGTTTCTGTTTACCGCTTTTCGAGAAGAAATGAACGCAATGAAATTGAACCGTCCGAAACAATTAAAGTCGGTCTTATCTGTGATGGCTCCCCACCTAACATATTCATGTGCGGAACAGTTGTTTATCCAGACCTTTATAGTCCTCCCCTAAGACAATGTCTAAACTGCGGTCGTTTGGGCCATACAGCAATCCGCTGTCGTTCCACTAAAAGATGCCTCAAGTGTGGCCAACTCATAATCTGTCAGACTCAATGCAAAGAAGTCAAATGCAATGAATGTCTAGCCACAACGCTGTGCAAAGGAGTGTGCAACTCACCGAGGTGTATTCTCTGTAGCAAGACGGACCATCTATCAACTGAACCCGATAAATGCGAGAAATGGAAGTATGAGAAGAATTTGAGAGAAATAATGTCTCTGTCGAATCTATCACGTAAAGAGGTTCTACAAAAATTCCCAGAAACTCAAAACTACTATCAAATTCTTGCCGACGAACGGTATCAAAATAATTTTCCTACACTAAATCAAAACAAAAATGCTCCAAGAGGAACCATTAATGATGAAATAAATCGAAGAGTTACTAAAATTAAATACAGTAAAATAGCTGCTCCACAAACAAAAAGAATCCACGTCACTGCGAGTCCGGTAGTGGTCTCCCCATCCAAACCGATATACGAGTATCCGAATTTCTCCAAGGTCTCAGATCTGGAAAAAACAGTTTCATTATTTGCTAAACAAATGTCTGAAGTACTTACGTCACTTAACAGCTCCGAAGGTCTCAACATATTAGACCAATTCCAAAGAATCATTACTGCCAAGCCAGGAAACAAAAATATAAATAATGTCCAAGACTACGCAATTCCAGATTCTCCAACCTAAAAGTTTCAAAAGTTAATAATCCATACAAGCATTTTTAAACAAATAAAAGAAATCGATCCAAACAAATCAAGAGGAAAATCAATTCATTTCAATTCCAATCAAAGCATTATAATAATCAATCCATTTCTTTAAAAACTACACACTAAACTTACAATGAACTTACTACAATACAACATTCAAAGTTTGAATAAAAATAAAAGCTTCTTACAGTTCTTCTTAAATAAAATGTCCATTGACACATGTATATTGTGTGAAATCTTTAACATCGATGAAAGCAAAAATACGACTTCTATACAAGGTTATAATATTATTTAAAAAAAAAGAGCTGACAACTACGGCGGTGTTGCCATCCTTTTTAGGAAACAAATTAAATTTAAAAGAATACCTTTTAACACTCCATTAGATATTGTTATATGTGAAACCACTAACTTATCAACGAACATGATCATTGCATCAGTATACTTCCCACACTCTGTGAAATGCAACACAATCAAAGAGGAACTTAATAAACTTCTATCTCTCTTAGACCCCAAACTAAATGTAATTATATGCGGTGATTTCAATGCAAGGCATTCCTCTTATGGTGATAATTTAGAATCAGTGCGTGGTAAAACAATCAAAACACTTTTCGATGCATCAAGCTTTCGTTGCTTAAATGACAACAGCTATACTTTTAAAAAGCGTCTTAGTGACACAACAGGCTCTGTATTAGATCTTACTTTCACAAATGCATACATCGACATATCCTGGAAAATACATGATTCCACCATCGGTGGCAGTCATCACTTCCCCGTGGTCATCAATGTCAAAAACACGACAAGTAAAAGTACAAAATTTCTAGCTAAACGAAAACTCTTAATCAATCTTCAAAACAGTAATCTAAATTCAACTTTTGATGATATTTAAAACACATTTAAATCAGAGATTAGAAATGCAACTTATACTATGAAAGACAAAATCACTCCCAAAGCTTGGTGGGATAGTAACATTGACAAACTATACCGGCTTCAACTTGCAGCTCAAAAAACCTTCAATTTAAAAAATAATAACACTAACGCTACGATTTTAATTGAAGCAATAAACAACTTTAAAAAAGCCGTTAAGTTCGCAAAAAAACAAAGCTTCAAAACTAAAATAAACCAACTAAATAATTCTCCAAATTCAAAATCCTTATTCAGATTCGTAAAATCGTGCAAAAATTCTATATCTGCAAACACACAAAGCAAATGGTCGTCGGAAAATGACAAACATTTTCTCATTCACCTCTGCGATCAAGTTCCAAATAATGTTCCAATTAACATACATATCGACACGTCACACTCAGTCACAGAATTTACACCAGAAGAATTTTCAAATGTACTGCACAAAAAGAAAAAGCCCTCCGCTGCTGGCATCGACGGTATTACCTATGAAATGGTGAACAATCTTTCCAATTCTTCAAAGATAAATCTACTGAATGCAATGAATCAAGCATGGGTAAATTGCTCCATCAGAAAAGAATGGAGGAGAATTAAAATAGTTCCAATACCTAAAAGAGGCAAAGACTTGGAGATCTTTACCAATTACAGGCCGATTGCCCTCATACCCGTCTTCTTAAAAATTATGAACCTCATAATCAAGGAACGCTTACAAAAATTTTTGGACACCAATAACATACTCCCTAAAAGTACATATGCATACAGAAAGCACATTTCAGCCTCAATGTGTATTAATGATCTACTATACACCATTAATTACCACAAAGAAAAAGGCGAAAAAGTAATTTTGCTCACCCTCGATGTAGCGAAGGCCTATGATTGTGTTAAAATTGAAATACTACACAGAATCCTAGGAGAATTAAACTGCCCCAGCGAGATTGTAAACTGGACGATAAATTTCCTAAAACATCGCACCATAGTGTTGGGAGATGAATCCCTGGAAATATATAACGGGCTTCCCCAGGGAAGCTGCCTCAGCCCTATACTTTTCAATATTTACACTTTAGGATTACATGGTATTGCTAATCAAATCACGTACATATATCAATTCGCTGATGACTTTATCATCCTATCGGTTCACAAGGATTTCACGTTAGCAAACACTAATTTACAAACCAATGTAACAAAGCTATGCAACATGCTACGCCAACTCAATCTTCAATTCAACCCCGAAAAAACCTCCGTTATGTATGTCGCCAAAGGAGCAAGGAAAATTCCAAATATTTCTATTTATGGCACCCAAATTACTCCAGTAAACAAAATCAAGTTCCTTGGAAGACACTTAAAGAACAGCCTTACCCTAAAGGACCACTACGACGAGGTTATAACTTCATGTGGATCGTCACTTAATGCTCTCAAAATGGTAAATTCTCCAAAACATGGATTACACCCTAAAACGGCTATAAATCTTTCCAAATCTTTACTTTTTTCCAAAACTGAGTATTCGATTTCTTCAATGGCACACATACCTACTTATCTTAATAAGAAAATCACTGCATTTCAAAATCAAATCCTAAGGAAAAACCTTGGGCTTACTCCTTCAACACCCACACACATCATATATGCATTATCGTTAACACTTCCACCACAACAAAGAGCACAATACTTGGCTGCAAAAGAACTAATAAAATTCAAAATTTTCAACCGGCAAACATACGATAATATTTCTACCAATTCAACAAGTAAAACCAGCCTGGGTCTAGTCTATAACAAATTCAAAGACATTTTCGATAACACTATCGTAAACCAAACTGCAAACCCAACTGAAAAGATATGTTTTTTACTCAACCTGTTTCCTGCTACTAAAAAATCGTTACCTAACACAGTATTCAAATCTATTCTTCAAGAGAAACTGGAAGAACTAAAAAGCATTGGTTGCTCAATTTGGGCAACTGATGCGTCTGTTAACATGGATGGAACAGGCTGTGCCGTCTGTAACATCTCATCCAATCAAAATTTTCTATTTAAAATAAATACTAACACCTCGTCACTTATGGGTGAACTCCATGCAATAGAAAAAGCAGTAGACATAATAATAGAGGATGGCATTGAAAAGGCCACAATCATCACAGACAGTAAAAATGCTTGTCTACTCTTAAAAGCTAACACTTCCCACAATTACTTGGCTAACATCATAGTCAATAAAATCAACACAGCATGCATTTCACTGGTTACCTTCATTTGGGTTCCATCACACATTGGCATCATGGCAAATGAACGAGCGGATTATTTCGCAAAACATGCAGCAAACTCTGGCTGTCCAATTCCCACGAAACTGTCTGTCAAAGACGCTTACTCTTCCATCTATCAGCTCCTATCTGAAGAATGGAAAAATCACTATAAAAACTGTTCCAGAATCAAAGGTACATACTTTGCTCAATTCTTTCCATCTCCTCCAAAAACACATTGGTTTGCTGAGTCCGGTTTAGCTACAGAGAATATTAAAACAATAAATAGATTATTCGTAGGACACACTTATGGCAAAATGTACCTTCATAAAATCAAAGTAGTTGACTCCAATCTATGTGATGTATGTAACACGCCGGAAACTGAAGACCACCTCATCTTTCAGTGCCCTAAATACGATCAAATAAGAAATGATTACAGTTTTTTTAAAAAATTCACAAACTTACCAAATGTATTGAGAAATCGCTCCATTCATGACTTTGAAGAAATGTGTAAATTCATTAAAAGGTGTAAAATCAACATATGACAGTAAATACACACACACAACCATCAACTCAAGAAAATCCTCATCAAAACAAACATGAAAAATACCAAATACATTTCAATAACTCAATTAGTACCAGTTTTATAAATAGTCGGTATCAACTCTAGAAAATCAACTGTTAATTCACAATAACACCATTCAGTCCTGGTATATGAGTACTTATGTACTCGTCCAACCCCAGCACTATGCTTGACAAATCCAAAAAAAAAAAAAAAGCACCAAACTTCATCGGGAACTAAAAATGCTTAAAAGTGCTTAGCTCCCCATACAAACTAAGCACCAATGGTGTAACGAAAACACGCCTAATATGTAATTTTTTCCTTATCTATTGTATTAAAATTTTTCAGGTGTCAGTGTTAAAGCGTTCTTCAAACCTTCATTAAATTTTTATGAATAAGGGCCTAAAAGTACAAATTAAGCACCTAGGGTGTAACGAAAACACTCCTATAATGTCCGTAACCAGATATGTGCGCCAAAAACAATTCAAATTGTTAAGATCAGCGATGCGCACACCTACTTCCACAAAATTCAATATCGTATGTCTGTGTATGTGAGAAGTGCTAAAGCTGAAGGTAAGTACAGACGATTTGCAGATCGGACAACATTGCCAGAAAAATGGCGGAAAAATGCAACCTTGTGAATTTGCAACCGTGTGAACATACAATTTTTGTTTTGCAACGTTAGCAGAAGTCATTGCGAGATAATTTGCTTATTGTTATATGTTCGAAGTTTATGCAGGTGACAACGGCGCCATTGCCAGAAAATCATTTTATTTGCAACACTGTCTATAATGTATTTTTATTGGCAATCCTGCATATAAATATTTACAAAATATATTGTAAATATAAATGAAATATATCTGAACTGTCAATTCACCTTTGCCTAACAATCTGACATTGCCCGTATATTTGCAGCACTTTAACAGGGTTGATAACGTTTGCCGATCTGGCAATCGTCTATACTCAGCTTGAGCACATATAACAATCTGCAAATTATCTCGCAATGACTTTTCTGCTAACGTTGCAAAACAAAAATTGTGTGTTTACACGGTTGTAAATTCACAGGGTTGCATTTTTCCGCCATTTTTCGGGCAATGTTGTCTGATCAGCAAATGGTGTGTACTTACCTTAACACTCTCTTTGTACACTGCCAAAAATGGTATGTTAATTTTTCTAACATATTTCATTTGATAGGTTAAAAAGAAAAACAAATATTTCAGAAGCAAAAAGAAAAGTTGGACATATTCAATATGTAATTTTGTCCTTATCTATTGTATTAAAATTTTTCGGGTGTCCAACATTTTTTTTGGTTGTGTTAAAAATGTTGGAACTTTTAAATATGTTATAAACAATATATTCATATAGATACACAAAGAATATCAGATATGCTTCTACCATTATAAAAATGTCATAGGAGTTTACGCATGGCACACTTAAAAATTTGTATTTACCGCAAAATATAGCAAACAAAAAATTTTGCTGCAATTTATAATACATTTTTTCTTTATGTGCACGCTAAACAACAGGCAACGACACAACCTCGTCGATCGAATGTCAAAGCGCGACTGAATGCTACTGAACTCTCATTCAATGTGTGTGTTCACGTACACGTGAGAGGAAAAACCCCGGGTACTGCTTTTGCCCTCTCACGTGTACATGAGCACACACATTCAGGCTTGCCAGTTTTTTTAGTGCCGAATCCCCAAATTTGTATCCCCTAAATCCCCAAAAAAAAGATTACTCATCCCCAGAAAACATTTTAGCTTATGTGAATAATGTATTTTACAATTCAATGTACTTTGTACTAAAATTTATTCTGTTTGTACAAAATGTACGTTGTCAAATTATCAAATATATCTGATTCAAAATCTTCCATCTCATCTACATCATCTAATTTTTTTGTACTCGTTTTTGGTATTAAAAGTTTGCTCATTTCTGCCAATGGACTAAATAATTGATAAAGTACATCAACGAGATAATACCAGCGATTCCAGTTCTTTAAAATCGAGTTGGACCAGCAGAATCATGTTACTAGTAAACTTTACTCCAAAATTAGCTTAAATTGTTCGTAAAGTCGTCTGGGAAGCATTTTATAAACCGTATTTGGCTTCAATTGATTTATAAATATCTATAGAAATACGTATTGGCAATTACTACAGGTTGTATATTTAAGTCGTACTCTTATACACTGCGAGTCAAGCTACTTTTTGTAGGAACTTTTGGCACAATTTTTACGGACGCATTTTCTAAAAAAATATAGATTTAACAGAAAATACAAATTTTAACATAAATAAAGACATGTAATTATAACAAATTTGAATCCCCGCCAAATCCCCGGATCACCAAACCAAAAAAAATATCCAAATTCGCGAAGAAAAATCCCCAAATTGAGTGTTCACTATCATTCAGTCGCGCTTGGACATTCGATCGACGAGGTTGTGTCGTCGCTTGTAGCTTAGCTTGCACATAAAGAAAAAATGGATGATACAATTATTACAATACATACTTCAAGTATATGTATGTATTGTATTTTTACCGAAGAATTTATAAACATTTCTAAATACAAGTTTAAATTATTTATTATGTTACTGCAGAAATGTGTATATTATTTTCTTTTTGTCAAAATTAAATAAAGTAACGAATTTTTTAAAATAATTTTAAATGTATATATTATTATCTTTTAACGAATTTTTAATAAAATTTTGTATAAACACCTAAATATACTAACCAAAAAAAAGTTGGTGTGACATAAACGTAGCCAGCGCTCATATGCCCATGCATTAAATAGAAAATATTAGAAAAAATACCGCTTAAACGTTGAAACGCAGTAGACTAGCACATTGAAATTAGGCAATGCTCAAATTGCGTGAAGAAGAAGCAGGCCTTTGCGGCTAAAGTGCAGTTTACCGGGGGCATCATGAAAATCCAAAAAAGTAGCCTCTCTAGGTGGATCCAGTAGTCCCCTAGGGTCCAATATTTTCGGGGACTTGGGACCCCAAAATCAATATTATACTCAAATGAAAGGAAATGTCGAATAAAGCCTAAAATGAAAAAAATATATAAAAAGTTGATCCAGTAGTCCTCTGAGGCCCAAGTGTAGAAAATCAATATTATACTTAAAGATTTTGTTAATTTGAATATTACTTTAATATAAAATGGCACATAATATGTAAATTAAGGTAATACATAGACTTAATATATTTTTGTGTTAGTATTTCAAAAAAGTCCGCTATTTTTACGAAAGAAAAATTTCATTTGTATTTGTAGTCCAAAAAAAGTTGGACACTATTTATTTTGCTACTTTTAATGTTTAATGTTGAAAATAGGGTACTTGAATTTTCGATAAATCAAGTGGGCGTGGACCCGCCCATATGGGTCAAATTTTGGTATTGAGAAAAAATTTTAGCTAGAGTGCTGAAATTTCGTGTGTATGCACTTAGTGTCAGATTATGTGAATTTTCCAAAAATGGGCGGAATCGGACCAATGGGCGTGGCCCCGCCCATATAAGCCAAATTTTGAAATTGAGATAGTTTGCACAATTTGTTAGCGAGAGTGCTGGAATGTTATGTATATTTATATGGTGGCAGTCTACGTGATGGCTCCAAAAATGGGCGGGATCGGACCAATGGGCGTGGCCCCGCCCACATAGACCAAATTTTGAAATTTTGATATCTTGCTCAATTTGCTAGCGGGAGTGCTACAATGTTGCGTATATGTATCTGGTGGCATTATACGTAATTGGTCAAAAAATGGGTGGGACCGGACCAATGGGCGTGGCCCCGCCCATATAAGCCAAATTTTGAAATTTATATATCTTGCACAATTTGTCAGTTAGAGTGTTGTAATGTTGTACATATGTATCCGATGGCAGTCCAAGTGATTGATCCAAAAACGGGCGGGATCGAACTAATAGGCGTGGCACCTCCCATATAAGCCAAATTTTAAAAATGTGAAATCTTGCACAATTTGTTAGCGAGAGACCTGGAATTTTGTGTATATATATCCGTTGGCGATCTACGTGATTGGTCCAAAAATGGGCGGGTTCGGACCAATAGGCGTGGCCCCGCCCACATTGACCAAATTGTGAAATTTTGATATCTTGCACAATTTGCTAGCGGGAGTGCTGCAATGTTGCGTATATGTATCTGGTGGCATTCTACGTAATTGGTCAAAAAATGGGCGGGATCGGACCAATGGGCTTGGCCCCACCCATATAAGCCAAATTTTGAAATTGATGTAGCTTGCCCAATATCTTAGCGAGAGTGCTGGAATTTTGTGTATATGTATATGGTGGCAGTCTGCGTGATTGGTCCAAAAATGGGCGGGATCGGCCCAATGGGCGTGGCCCCGCCCACATAGACCAAATTTTGATATCTTGCACAATTTGCTATCGGGAGTGCTGCAATGTTGTGTATATGTATCTGGTGGCATTCTACGTAATTGGTCAGAAAATGGGCGGGATCTGACCAATGGGCGTGCCACCGCCCATATAAGCCAAATTTTGAAATTGAATTATCTTGCTCATTTTGTTAGCGAGAGTGTTGAAATTTTGCGTATATGTATCTGGTAGCAGTCTACGCGATTGGCTTACAAATGGGCGGAATAGGACCAGTGGGCGTGGCACAGCCCATATTTTGATATATCTTGCAAGTATTATATAGGAAATACATGAACAAAAATGCTCGGTATGCGATAATTACAGCTGCTCACTCCAATACAATCGCAATATGATAATGTGATGCATGACCAATGAAACAAGAATTTGGAAATTTTATAAGTATACATTTATATTTTCTGGACTTTCCACTGAATTCGGTATTTTTTCATTCAGTGAAATTATTTCTAATACCAGTAAGGAAAGGCAGAAATTCGGGCGGGGCCGACTATATAATACCCTACACCTCCCTAACAATGCGATAAGGGTCATTGCGATAATAATTTGGAATAATTGGTAAATGTATTTTGAACCGATAATCGCTAAATTAAGCAATATTCGTTCCTAAATTGAGAAACATTTTTCTGGAGAACTTTGTAATGATCGGAAGTAAAGTACAACTTCTATAGCGCTTTGTAACCAAATCTGGAGGAACATATATATGGAGGTTATATATAAATCTGAATCGATTTTCCTTGAATACTCATTCATGTAAAATAGAAAACTGTTTCTGTCGAATTTCCTACTGATCGGATATAAAACACAGTCTCTACAGCGCTTACATGTCAAATTGGGGGTAACATATATATGGGGGCTATATCTAAATCTGAACCGATTTTCTCCGAATTTTGCGGTATTCCTTCATGTAATAAGAAACCTCTTTCTGCCGAATTTCTTACTGATCGGATATAAAATACAGTTTCTACAGCGCTAATTTTGACATGGGCAGCGAAGCGCACCGGGCTCAGCTAGTTTTAATATAAAATAACACAATATATGTAAATTAAGGTAATAAATAGACTAACCGCCTGCACCACGATGTCAAACGTTAACATGACTAATATGCGAAAAACAGCGTATTTGTGACATACAAAAAGACATCAGAACGACAATATTAATACTCTACATGGCATTACCTTTCGTTTAAGTATAATGTTTACTATGCCGGGGACCGGGTCCATTTTTTGGCTCCTGAGGGTCCGAGTCCTAAATGTCGACCCCATTTTCGTATTCCTGGGGTCATTTAGAGGGGGGGATTTTTTTGCGATGCATCCGGTTAAGTGCACTTTTGCCCGAATACTAGTTTATGAGACCATTTGGTTTGTATTACCTGTTTTTCGCAAAGAAGTCATGCGAACGTTAACCTTCGACATCGTAGGTCAGATGTCAATTTAATAGTGTTTTCTTTTCAAAAAAATGATGTTGGCCTGTCAGAGAGCAGGGGACAAATCACGGCATTCGATAACGAGAACTTTTCGATCAAAAACCCTTTAAAATTTTTGTTAATAAAAAAGTGAATATTGTAATTAATTAAAAACTATCCATATAAGCTGTATACGAATGTATTTAAAGAATCTACTCGAATTCAACATAGGCTTATACTCTTTTAACAAAATACAGATTTCGATGGTAAAGTACTCGATATCGAATGGCATGATTTGCCCCTGCATTTTAGTAATGTCGCCTAATCCTTCTTGTACTGCTGCATTTTTTATGGTCAGAATCAAAAACAAAAATGCAAAAAACTAGCCTTTTAACCCGCTAAAAAGAACTAATAACAAAGAATACTCCATGGCGCCTCCTAAAAAAATTATCTGTCCAAACTTCATTAGAAAAAAGAACGCGGGTATTGGATATTCGCATGACGCTGAAAAAACATCTGTTTTATAGGGCAGCGTCCACTCCTACGACTAAATACAGGGCTGAAATGTTTTATGTGCAAGTACATTTTTTACGAAAGAAAACGAAACACTATCACAGTACAGAATTTTTTTTACAAACGAAAACAAAAAGGCATTTTTGGGTCGAAAGACAGAAAAAATGTAGCGTCTTTTGGCACAAAAGATAACACCATAACTTTCACTCAACTCATCTTAAGGTGCACTTAAGTTCTCAATTAAAATAAGTGCACTTAAAATCAATCAATCAATAAGTGCACTTAAAATTATGACTAGCGCATTTAGCGAGTTTTCTTTGAGCAAAAAATTATTACTCATATGTACAAGAACATCAAGAAGGAAGTTCGCTCCCTAGACAACTCGGAACATCAATGACCGATAAAAACGTTGATGCAGTGAAGATAGTGGAGCATTGTCAAATGTCTTGAATTAACCAGACATTGAATTGTGCAATATATGGCTGGCTCATTTCAAGCAATTTTTCAGAAGTTTCGGACATGAAACTTGTAACAACCAAGTTTTTTCAGAAATTTTATAATAGGTGATCCAAGCAGAGATTTTTCAATAGCCTTTTTTGACAGATCACGTGTGAGTCGTGTCATGCTGTCAATTTATTTTTGTTAAGTATTGTTTGGCATTTCATCATGGAAAGACTTACGCCTGAACAACGTTTACAAATCGTTCAACTTTATTACGAAAATTCACGTTCTGTGAGGAATGTGTTTCGTACACTTCGCTCAACTTATGGTCAAAATAATTGAGCCATCGAAAATTGGACTCAACGGATGGACCATCTGAGACGTAGCCGCGGCCAACATTTAATAGACATAATCTTCAAAAAATAAATGCCAAAGAATGTTCTTTCAAATGATAATAAACATTCCCCATTCAATTTGAATTTTCTGTGTTTTTTCTTTAAAAATGTAGGGAACCTCGAAATGGATCACTCTATATGTTGATCAAAATAATTGTCGCATGGTCTAGATGGGTTTACAACTTCCTCATGCCTCATGTTCCAGAGGGAGATATGCGTGAATTGAGGAGATAAAGACTTCATTTCCGTGGTTTAGACTATAGAGTTCAAGATCTTTGCTTTTGTTTTTTATAAATATTAAACAACCCAAAATTGATAGTGTAAGATATTAAAAACAAATAAAAATAACATGATGTGTCATCTCATGTAAGTCCTGATCATGATTGAATTATACAAGGTTGTGTTACTGGGACTGCAATAAAAACTCGACAACTGCCACAAGGAGTTTTGTTGTTGGATTCGTAGTTGAAATGTCAATGTTAGTTTATTTTGAAATATAAAAAAATGTTGAAATGCATAATTTGTTTACAAATAAACAAAACTGTTTCAGAATGGTTCATAATGAGTTATTTTATTTTGAATTGTTATTATTGTTTTGACTTTTACATTGTAATCCGCAGTTTTCGTACACTCCTTTCTTCTTGTTTCTTATTTGTTTTCGTCTTTCATTACAAGAGCGGGTTCGCTCATATTAATTTGAATCTGATAGAAGAAGGAGGTACAAAACTGCGCTACGTGTTCTTATTTTGTTCTGTTTTTTAAACCGTTATTTTTCTTTAGAAATATACAGTCAATTAGTCAGTTAGTCTGCATTTACATGATACTTTTTTTTAAGTATTAAGCATACTTATCGGCGTTTTGTGGGCGAGAGAGGCAGTTGGAAACGGGGGAAAAAAAGTATGCCGTACTCGTACTTATCGTACTCATCGTTTTGTGTTTTTCGTTCGCACTTGGAAACAACAACAATTCACACAGGAAAAGCCGAAACAAAACAAATGAAAATAAGTTAAGTATTGAAAAAAAAGTACGCGTGTGAACGTAAATACTTTTTCAAAAGAGAATAAGCCGATAAGTTACTTAAAAAAAAAGTACCATGTAAATGGGGACTCAGACAAACATTTATACGGTGTCATGCATTTTTACCATCAAAAAAATGGACGCGTTTACATACACGCACATACATACAGACATACGGTTCTTTGTTCTGTTCAACGCAAGCCTTCCGTCTCTTCTTTTGCTGCCAGCAAACATTTTTTATTTTGGGAAAAAATAATTAACAATTATTTTGGAGGAAAATGTTACAGCGCTCTCCAATACGCCGAAGTCCTCTTCTTCAAAGTAATGCCAATGAAGACATGGTAATATTAGATCCTCCTGATCTGACACAGCCAGTGTCATGTGCATCCAGCACCACAGACACAACAACAACCACACAAGCAGCCGGAACATCTAGCACCAGCGAATGACTGTTGTCACTAGGGATCTATAGTTGAGACAAAAAGTCGATTTTTCGACTTTCATGATTTAGTGAAATGTCGATTTTTCGACTTTTCAATTATTTGGATAATCGACTTTTTGGAAAAACGATTTTTTTCGACTTTTCGGTTTTGTCTTAAACCGATTTTTGTCTCCTTTTTGTTTCTTCAGAGAGCAGGGGACAAATCACGGCATTCGATAACGAGAACTTTTCGATCAAAAACCCTTTAAAATTTTTGTTAATAAAAAAGTGAATATTGTAATTAATTAAAAACTATCCATATAAGCTGTATACGAATGTATTTAAAGAATCTACTCGAATTCAACATAGGCTTATACTCTTTTAACAAAATACAGATTTCGATGGTAAAGTACTCGATATCGAATGGCATGATTTGCCCCTGCATTTTAGTAATGTCGCCTAATCCTTCTTGTACTGCTGCATTTTTTATGGTCAGAATCAAAAACAAAAATGCAAAAAACTAGCCTTTTAACCCGCTAAAAAGAACTAATAACAAAGAATACTCCATGGCGCCTCCTAAAAAAATTATCTGTCCAAACTTCATTAGAAAAAAGAACGCGGGTATTGGATATTCGCATGACGCTGAAAAAACATCTGTTTTATAGGGCAGCGTCCACTCCTACGACTAAATACAGGGCTGAAATGTTTTATGTGCAAGTACATTTTTTACGAAAGAAAACGAAACACTATCACAGTACAGAATTTTTTTTACAAACGAAAACAAAAAGGCATTTTTGGGTCGAAAGACAGAAAAAATGTAGCGTCTTTTGGCACAAAAGATAACACCATAACTTTCACTCAACTCATCTTAAGGTGCACTTAAGTTCTCAATTAAAATAAGTGCACTTAAAATCAATCAATCAATAAGTGCACTTAAAATTATGACTAGCGCATTTAGCGAGTTTTCTTTGAGCAAAAAATTATTACTCATATGTACAAGAACATCAAGAAGGAAGTTCGCTCCCTAGACAACTCGGAACATCAATGACCGATAAAAACGTTGATGCAGTGAAGATAGTGGAGCATTGTCAAATGTCTTGAATTAACCAGACATTGAATTGTGCAATATATGGCTGGCTCATTTCAAGCAATTTTTCAGAAGTTTCGGACATGAAACTTGTAACAACCAAGTTTTTTCAGAAATTTTATAATAGGTGATCCAAGCAGAGATTTTTCAATAGCCTTTTTTGACAGATCACGTGTGAGTCGTGTCATGCTGTCAATTTATTTTTGTTAAGTATTGTTTGGCATTTCATCATGGAAAGACTTACGCCTGAACAACGTTTACAAATCGTTCAACTTTATTACGAAAATTCACGTTCTGTGAGGAATGTGTTTCGTACACTTCGCTCAACTTATGGTCAAAATAATTGAGCCATCGAAAATTGGACTCAACGGATGGACCATCTGAGACGTAGCCGCGGCCAACATTTAATAGACATAATCTTCAAAAAATAAATGCCAAAGAATGTTCTTTCAAATGATAATAAACATTCCCCATTCAATTTGAATTTTCTGTGTTTTTTCTTTAAAAATGTAGGGAACCTCGAAATGGATCACTCTATATGTTGATCAAAATAATTGTCGCATGGTCTAGATGGGTTTACAACTTCCTCATGCCTCATGTTCCAGAGGGAGATATGCGTGAATTGAGGAGATAAAGACTTCATTTCCGTGGTTTAGACTATAGAGTTCAAGATCTTTGCTTTTGTTTTTTATAAATATTAAACAACCCAAAATTGATAGTGTAAGATATTAAAAACAAATAAAAATAACATGATGTGTCATCTCATGTAAGTCCTGATCATGATTGAATTATACAAGGTTGTGTTACTGGGACTGCAATAAAAACTCGACAACTGCCACAAGGAGTTTTGTTGTTGGATTCGTAGTTGAAATGTCAATGTTAGTTTATTTTGAAATATAAAAAAATGTTGAAATGCATAATTTGTTTACAAATAAACAAAACTGTTTCAGAATGGTTCATAATGAGTTATTTTATTTTGAATTGTTATTATTGTTTTGACTTTTACATTGTAATCCGCAGTTTTCGTACACTCCTTTCTTCTTGTTTCTTATTTGTTTTCGTCTTTCATTACAAGAGCGGGTTCGCTCATATTAATTTGAATCTGATAGAAGAAGGAGGTACAAAACTGCGCTACGTGTTCTTATTTTGTTCTGTTTTTTAAACCGTTATTTTTCTTTAGAAATATACAGTCAATTAGTCAGTTAGTCTGCATTTACATGATACTTTTTTTTAAGTATTAAGCATACTTATCGGCGTTTTGTGGGCGAGAGAGGCAGTTGGAAACGGGGGAAAAAAAGTATGCCGTACTCGTACTTATCGTACTCATCGTTTTGTGTTTTTCGTTCGCACTTGGAAACAACAACAATTCACACAGGAAAAGCCGAAACAAAACAAATGAAAATAAGTTAAGTATTGAAAAAAAAGTACGCGTGTGAACGTAAATACTTTTTCAAAAGAGAATAAGCCGATAAGTTACTTAAAAAAAAAGTACCATGTAAATGGGGACTCAGACAAACATTTATACGGTGTCATGCATTTTTACCATCAAAAAAATGGACGCGTTTACATACACGCACATACATACAGACATACGGTTCTTTGTTCTGTTCAACGCAAGCCTTCCGTCTCTTCTTTTGCTGCCAGCAAACATTTTTTATTTTGGGAAAAAATAATTAACAATTATTTTGGAGGAAAATGTTACAGCGCTCTCCAATACGCCGAAGTCCTCTTCTTCAAAGTAATGCCAATGAAGACATGGTAATATTAGATCCTCCTGATCTGACACAGCCAGTGTCATGTGCATCCAGCACCACAGACACAACAACAACCACACAAGCAGCCGGAACATCTAGCACCAGCGAATGACTGTTGTCACTAGGGATCTATAGTTGAGACAAAAAGTCGATTTTTCGACTTTCATGATTTAGTGAAATGTCGATTTTTCGACTTTTCAATTATTTGGATAATCGACTTTTTGGAAAAACGATTTTTTTCGACTTTTCGGTTTTGTCTTAAACCGATTTTTGTCTCCTTTTTGTTTCTTTTCCATTACGCAGATTCCAAGCAACTAAAACTAAATATTCACGATTGCCTGATCGGACAACGTTATCAACCCTGTTAAAGTGCTGCAAATGTACGGACAATGATAGATTGTTAGGCAAAGGTGAATTGACAGTTCAGACGATTGCAAGAAAACTATACAATTTCATATATTTACAATATATTTTGTAAATATTTATATGCAGGATAATACAAATATTTTATAGACTGTGTTACCAATAAAATGTTTTTCTGACAATTGCGCCGTTGTCCCATGCATAAACTTCGCACATCTAACAATCTGCAAATTATCTCACAATGACTTGTTCTGCTAACGCTGCAAGACCAAAATTGTATGTTCACACCCTTGTACGTTCACAGGGTCGCATTTCTCCACCATTTTTC
The DNA here is from genome assembly GCA_963930755.1 of Eudasyphora cyanicolor. Lineage (NCBI taxonomy): Eukaryota > Metazoa > Arthropoda > Insecta > Diptera > Muscidae > Eudasyphora > Eudasyphora cyanicolor. Next base: position 104,256,301 of record OZ005737.1, read on the forward strand.
TGGCAATATTTTCCGATCAGACAACTTAAATATTTATTTATACTCGGCAATGTTTTCCAAGCAAGTGTCAAAGTTTGTTGGAGAGAGCTCTTTCCGACTCTTTCCTAAAAAGCATTTGAACTGGTTGGAGAAGTTCAAAGCCGCCGTCTATTTAAGTAAGGCCAAACTCGACAAAAGTCGAAATGGTAATCGATTTCGGTTGATATTCCGCCGTCGGATAAAAATCAAAAAAAGTCGAAATGATAAATCGATTTTTCAACTTTTTGCTTGGTGAAAATCGATTTCGACTTTTTCCAATCAAAAGTCGATTAATCGATTAGTCGAAACTCGATTTATAGATCCCTAGTTGTCACCGCTATCTAGGTGACTTTATTATCGCAGATCTCGAAGCTCTGTCATCGCACAACATCGACAGAATCCTTTATGGGATGACAACTACTCATCCATCTGCTTAAACGGCACGGAACCCATTTGTTTCCATCCCTTTCAATCCCTTACCTCGCTTTTCTGTTTTCTCCATTTCTAATTAACCGCCTTCCCCCATCCATTTTATACTCTCTTATACTATTATTGTCCAGGACTAACACAATGGACCTACCCGTCTCCGAGTGAACCTAACATAATGCCTGTTGCAACACAATGTCAGACGCAGCCAGCGTCATTCACGGATACATTTGCTCCAACCACACAGACCGCCGGAGCCATAAACATCAGTGGACAAACGAAGCCAACCGTTCCACTGGGACAGACACAGCCAGTGTTAGTGGACGTAAGTAAGCCAACCACATCAGCCGGAGCCAGTGGTGGTCATCAGAAGCCGGTGTCTTCAGCCGATCAAGGAAAAGCGCTTACCAAGCCAGCCTAACGGAGATGCAGAGGCAGTTCACCTTCTTGATGGGTCAGCTTTCGGACACAGGTGAAGCACAGTGACAGTAACCGCCAGTTCCAAGAGCATCAAGCCGTGCTCCGAAACACAACGACACAGGTAAGTGATCATAACCTCACATTTCCAACAGCCTCGCAAACAACGCCGTTTGCAGCCGCCATTTGAATCCCGCTACGTTAATGCATCGTCAGCCACAAACCGCCACCACTTCCAACAAGCATCCCATAGTCAGCAGCGTCGCCATGCCGTCGACGCAAGCAGCACATGCATTAGGTAATTTATCTGTCCTGCCTACAACAGCATCTAGTGCCGCCATGTCCTTCATGCAAGGTGCGCCAACAGTGACCGGCAGCGTCATCATACCGTCGAGGCAAGCACGCTACGCTTTTAGAAGAGATTATTCCTACGCTTTTAGAAGATTCTGAAACTCCCCATGAGTACAATATTGGAATGGGCTAGAGTTGCCGCCAATATTCAGCCCTACCCTACAATTATCGATTTTAGCAACTGGCTTTGTGAAGTGGCCAATTTAAAATGCACTGTACAGGACGTAGAGTGCAAAGATCTAAATCGTCGTGTTTTGCATGCTACAGAAAAGCAGCCACAGTGCCATATATGCCAAGGTCAACATAAAATATTTGATTGTCGTCGTTTTTTAAATTTAAGTATACGTGATCGCTGGGTTCAAGTGAAAAAGATTCGAGCCTGTTTCAACGTTGGGCGTACCACCCGTGATTGCCACCACAAGAAGACATGCCCGAAATATGGTTGTCAACGAAAGCACAACAAAATGCTGCATGAAGACACTCCCTGTGATCTGCGACCTACACTGCCGAGCCCTGAAAGTGAACCTCAATCAAATGTTCTCAGTTGTTCTGCCGGGAACAACAAGATGCTGCTATTTCGTGTCTTACCTGTCACATTATATGGGTAAAATTGCCGTATAAACATTTACGCCCTCTTTGATGATGGCTCCTCTATTACAATACTTGACAAGGAAATTGCCGACAAAATAGGAGTTTGTGGAAAAAATGGTTCACTAAATACCTAGTGGTTTGGTGGAAGATCATCAAGAGAGCCCGTCACTTCGTTAAACATTAAGGTAAGCGGAGACAACAAAAAGAGTTGCCATCTCTACCAGAGGTAACAATCTCGCCGCGATGTGGAGGGTTAAACTCGGTCTCTTCTTGTTGATTAATCGTCAATCTACGAACTTGGTTTAAGCGGCAAAAGGTTACTTACAGGCAAAAGGTATACACGAGGAAATCCCTTCATACCATGGGCTTCCTCTATAACTCCGTATGCTAGATATAGTAGTGATACTCTACTAGTATCCCCCTGACGTCGAGGTGTAGTTAGGGGTAACCGACTATGTTTATACGGAGCCTTGCTGATACCTGAGCGCCTCAGCGAGTAAATAGGCTTCTTCGCCAAGTCCTTACCATAGCACCGGGGGCTATGCTATGGCGGACCTCCACCCCCTACACTCGTGGGTCCAAATATGAATTTTTTTAACAACATACCAACTATATCAACAACAACAACTACTACGGCTACCACCAGCAGCATTGAAGCTTCATCCCCTACAATACCTACGGATAGCCAACGTCCGAACTCTATGTCCAATGCGAGTCATCCTAGTCCCCTCCCAAATATGTCTGAAGTCCGTCCATACGACACTCACCCGTCACCCCTACATCTAACAATGGATGAGGTAATTAGGGGAGAATTACTGAATTAAGGGACATCGACAAGCTGAACCGGGAGATAACTACTCAGTAGTGAGTTATGTCAGCAATTGTCGGAGATGGTGGATGATGATTTCCTCGTCGGACTCAGCCAGGAGAGCGGACTTGATGGAATATCTTACTCCGTCGGATAGTGAATGTGAGATCACGATTATCTTCGTCCCGACTACCGAGAAGGTTAAATCCATCGAGACAAAGCCGGCAACTAACCTTGACGTGACGAAACCCGACCTGTCGACTCCACCACCTCAAACTGAGTCGGTATCCGACTCCATGGCTAACAAGTCCTCCAATGCAGAACGCCTGATCCTAACACGTCAAGGAGCTATAGACCCAGGCACTCCTGGTGCGAAAAGGTCGAGGAGAATGACGCGACGCCTACCTAAGGCCCTGCTCTTATCTTCAGAAATTCGAAGGAAAGAGCGAGTCTGACATAACGGTGAGATAAATGAGACTGATCAAATTCAACTGGAAAGCGATACTTTGCCATGAACGGCTTTATCCCCATATAGGGAAGAAATCGTCCCTGATTGGGCCTCTACCTCTCTCTACACCGGTGGATGCTGCAACTCCTACGCTACTTGTGGTAGCGGTGAATGCAGCTCCTACAATTGCGACAGAAAAGGAAAAGCATGGTAATATGCCAAGCGGACCCTCTTAAGCAGAGGCAACGAAACCCACTGGAAGAAGGGATAGTCCTATTGGTAAGACCCCATTGGTCACCCTTTATCCAGACGGGATACAAACTGGAGTAAAGACCACCAAGGTTACTTCAGAACTATCCAAAGCAAATAGCAAACGCAAAGTGAATGAGGAAAAGAAATCTGGTAAAACTCCAGGTGGAGTCTCAGGATTGATTAAGATGTACCCTAGAGTCAGTTTTACAAAGATGACTCTAGCAGTTAAATCCGGAACTGTTTAAGACTTGTTGCCTCTATTCGACGGCCCCTCAACCTCGCAACAGGCTGCGGAACTCATGAAATCTACAGCTTTAAAGCGGGATAGATATTCTAAGGGACCGCAGCATGTTGCGAAGAAGCAACAACAAGAGGCGCTAAAAAGGGAGACAACAAGGCCAGTTTCCAAACAAAAGGAATTGAAGGGGTCAGTCACACTTGGCGGTAAAGCAACCTCTGGGTCTATAAAAAACAAGGAAATCGACCAAACCCTACTCAAACTCAAAACCAGCTCCCCCTTCCCAATCAATTTCTGAGTGGCAGGTGGCAATAGTAGATCTGGCTGATTCAGGTGGGAAAATCAGCCCCTTCAATTGGAGGCTGCAAGAGTCAAAGCTACTCAACCTTATGCTTATCAAATGTGCCATCAAGGAGTCTTTGAAATTCCTTCGTTATGCAATTGAGAATGTAAAATTAAAGGTGATGGCCGAACGTACAATTAAATGTGATCCCATAGACCGCATTACCTCTTTGAAAGACGATGACAGCGTGGATCCCGTCTGATTTAGATCAGCCGAACATGCTGAAACTGCTTGTGAAACAGAATGCCGGTCTCAGCACTGTCGAGTGGACAATCCTGTGGGCCAAGGACTGCGCTAAGTGTGGTGGGCTGATCGTGAAAGCTACCATCGACAAAATAACGGAAGAGTACATACGAGAGAGAGGGGGCAAGCTAAGATACGGGTTTGACCACTGTCATTTCCGGCTCCAAAAGGCAAAGCAGAACTAGTCCGAGTAAGCTAAGGGTAATGCAGATTAATCTGCACCATGCAGATTAATCTGCACCACTCTATAACTGCCTCGAACGAACTTCTTCTAAAGTAGACATTGTTCTAATTCAAAAACCCTATATCGGAGGACAAGGTGAGAACATGTATTGTAGGTATAAAGAATCTTAACTTAATTATACTACAGCAGTGGAGACCTGACGACGGTGAGGTTAGAGAATAGACACACCCAACCATTCCTACTCTCATCAGTCTATCTGTCATACGAGGAAAAAAACCCATTGGAAGACAACGATGATCCTAGGATATGACGCAAACGCGCACCACTCTTTATGGGGAAGTACGAACATCAACACTAGAACCTCAACGAACATCAACACTAGAACCGTTGACGAACCTAGACGACACTGTTCTTTCAGGTTGGAGAGTGTCCAAGGAGAACTCCTTCGCGGACCATAAATATATGAATATGGTTACAGGTGATCAAATACCTTTCAGAAACCAAAGAAAAACTAACTGGGTAGAGTATAAGATCATTATTGACAGGCAGCTCCGATCGATAGATAACAATTTCGTCGACACGGGGAGTGGAGTGGACACTTTTACTGCAACCCTGTTAGATAGTCTTGAGCAGGGTTACCATACGTCCTCCTTTGGGAGGACATGTCCTCCTTTTTAACCAGTGTCCTCCCGTACTCCCTCCTTTTTCAAAAATGATGGATTTGTCCTTTTGTTACAAATTAAAATTTTTCACAATCAGTAAACCTCCACATGAATTATACTCGAAACTACTGTTAGTACAAAGTTAGTACTACAATTATTGAGCTCGATGACTGAAATTTGGTACAGATACTTCTTATAGCTGCAGGTAACTTAGGATTGAAAATGGGCAATATCGATATATTTTTAGCATCTTCTGTCCGATTTGACTACCGAAATTTCAACTAGACGAACTATGTATATCCAGAACCCTTCAGACGAACAATGGTCATCATAGGTCCATGTTTTGATATAGCCCCCACACAAAGGTACCTCAAGATTTTACTTCTTAACGCAACAAATTTCAAAGAATCAAAAAACAGTTGACAATGCAATCTATGGCGTAGGGTATGCAAAATTCGGCTTGTCAGACCTTAACGCCGCTTCACTTATTTATTATAATTAACAACTTAAAATACTGGAGCTACCCCACTTTAAAGTACGCCGATTGTCTGTCTATTTAAAATTGTTCCTTAAGTACAGGTCGCACTTTCATTCCGATCTTGCTGAAATTTGACAATAAGGGCATTTCATACCTGGGAAGGAATTGGTCAAAGTCGGTTCAGATTTAGATATAGGCCCTATATAAATGTTCTTTCCGATAGGGCCTTTTAGCGCCACAGAAGCTTTTTCATATCCAATCACTTTGAAATTAAGCAGGATGGTGTTTCTTGATCCAAGGGCACACATTGTCGAATTTGGTGTAAATCTGCTCAGATTTAAATGTTGCACCCAAGAACAAACCTTGCCAAATTTGAAGAAAATTTTTTCATATTTCGATATAGTCCTCCGATTTGGCATCTAAGCGCTACAAAATACAAATTGTTGTACAAAGCATTATCATAGGAAATTGTATTTTTTAAATGTCCTCCGAAAGTTTCAAACTCTCTTTGTAAGTGTTACAAATGTCCTCCTTTTCTGACACAAAAGTCCTCCTTTCCGAAAAAAGGTTATGGTAACCCTGGTCTTGAGAGAACATGTCCCCTTACTTATCCTGGAAAAAGGTCACAACCTGCATGGTTAACAAAGATCTTCGTAAATCAAGGCAGACCAACAGGGAATTGTACAACAAAGCCAATGGAACCAAAGCAAGTTCTGATTGGGATCGCTATAAGGAAGCATTCAACATGTACAAGAACGAGGTCAAATGGGCGAAACGCGTCTCCTGAGTCAATTTCTGTGAATGCATAGAAGGGTTAAACGAGTCTTCCAGATTTCGAAGATTGCTATCAAAAGACCCCAAGTCGCTTGGAGGCATCAAGATGGAAGCTGGACTGAGTATAGCTCTGATACCCTGGTCCTCTTGGCTACGACACACTTCCCCGGGTGTTCGATCCTGGTCCGGGATACATGTCCTAATAACGATACAGAACACAGAGAATCACAGTGCGATGACCGCGCTGTGATTCTCTCAATTGTCAAAATTTTGTAACCAAGGAGAAAATACTGTGGGCCATTAATTCCTTCGAAGTTATAGTGGTTTTCATCCCCAAAGCGGGAAAACCTAGACACTCAATGCCTAAGGACTACAGACCAATCAGTCTCTCATCGTTTTTACTGAAAACTTTGGAGAGACTGATTCACATCTATATCTGGGATTGATTACACCCATCTTTAATCAGCAGTAGTCAACATACGTACATCAAGGGCCGGTCTGTTGACAGTGCTCTTCATGACGTGGTGGGTTATATTGAGGGTAATCCAGGAAAAAACCAATACACTTTGACTACTTTCCTAGACATGATTCAATGCTAAACAGCAGAATCATCAACGCATCACTTGCAGAGGGCTCCATTAGGAAGAAGGTAACCAGAGGAACTAATCAAGAAGGGGTACTTTCATCTCTGCTGTGGCTCTTGGTACTAAATGGAATACTCAGATCATTTGAGGAAGAAAGAGTGAATGTTGTCGCCTAGACAGAATAAGATACCACATTTCACCAAACCTATTCTAGACGGAGTGGCGCTGAACCTGTCCTCTGAGGCTAAATACCGTGGTGTCATACTGCACCGGACATTTAGATGGAAAAGAAACACAGAGGAAAGAGTCAAAAAGGGAGTGAACGCACTATACTCGTGCAGAAACTCCATAGGAAAGAGCTGGGGGCTCAAGCCAAGTACCATAGACTGGATGTATACAGCTATAGTGCGTTCTATGCTTACCTATGATTCAGTGATATGGTGGATGGCGACAGAAGTTAAATATCAGCTTAAAAACTTAGAGAATGTACAAAGAACGGCATCATTTTTTATATCCGGTGTGAAGAGAGGCTGCACTCGACATGGTATTGAACCTACAACCTGTAGGTCTTTTTGTTAAGTGCAGTGCTACAAAATGCGCTCACAGGCTCTGAGAAGCTCGTGTGTGGCGTAACGCGGATTGGGGCCACTCGGCCATTCTCATTGAGGCATCAAGAATGTCGGATCTAAGGGCTCTGGCAGGACCCAGTTCAGAAATTCTCCTCAAATCTCGACATAATTATCCCCCCAGAACAGACTGATCATGCGGCAACCTTCCTTTGGATGGCAATGCAATATACACTGACGGTTCAAAGATGGTTGTAGGTACAGGGGCAAGCATTTTCAGCGATTCTCTTGGCATAAATACGTCCTACATGTTAGCCGACACCTGCAGCGGTTTCCAGGCGGAGATCTTTGCTATACTGCAAGCCCTCAGTTTGATAAATCGACGAAAACTCGGGCAAGATGATTACATAACAGTCTATGTTGATAGTCAGGCTGCTCTGAAGGCACTGAAGTCAATCACTATAAGGTCAAATGTTTGGAACTACAGCAATTGGCAGACATAATCAGACTGTGCTGGGTTAGGTTGAAGAGAGGAGACGTTTAAACGTCTCATGTCCATGGACATACACTTAAGCCAGTGGTTCGGCCTGTTGTGCGCTCCTTATTTATGATCTTTTTATACCTCACGAGTTACAGAAAATAAAACAAAACAAAACAAAAACTAGACACGAATTTTCTCAGTATCTTCCAGTCATATTCTCTGAGATGAGTCAAGTCTGGTAATATGTCGGACCCGAAATGTTGGGATCTTGCATGTGTGAAAGCCGGGCAGTGACACAGAAAATGTTCCATCGTTTCGATGTTTTCTCTGCATGCCCTGCATTCGTCGTTTCCTGCTAGTCCTATGCGATGAAGATGTGCTTGTAAGCTTGAGTGTCCCGTTAGAACAATCATCATCTTATTAATATCGATCTTGTTTAGTTTCAGAAGACTTCTTGTTTTCTTTTCATTTGGGTCACCCCACAGTATCTTTGCAGTTGCTCCTACTGTTGCGCTATTCCACATAGTTTTATGAGCCATCACTGCCCAGTGCTTCAACTCATTTTTCGTGGCTTCGAAAGGTTTCCAATTTTTCAAGTTTATTACTCGAAGTTCTCTGCCCTTTGAAGCCAAGTTGTTTGCCCGTTCATTTCCAATCACTCCCTTGTGTCCTGGTACCCAGCAAATACGCAATTGACCATGGGCTGAGTAATCATTTATCGTTCTTTTACAGTCCAACACAGTTCTGGATTTGACCCTTTCCGATGTTATTGCTTTAATCGCCATTTGGCTATCTGTGAAGATGTTGGCATATTTAGGCTTTGTCGTGTTACTGAGCCAGTTCACACACTCCGTGATTGCTCGAACTTCTGCTTGAAATACCGTGTTATGGTCAGGGAGGCGGTAGGTCCCAGACCCGTCTTTCCTCCTCGCTTGGACCCATCCGTGTAGCAGCTGGTTCCCACTGGCACATGGGCCAAAGTTCCATTTTCCCAGGAGCGTCTGTCTGGCACAAACGTATCACAGTTAGCTGTAAGCCGCACTTCAGGAATGCGGTCCGAGATTTCTGGCGTTTGAATGTGACCAACTAGATATTCTAAAATCTTCTGATGGTACGACTTGTGGTCTCGATTTATCCATTCACCCATCACTTGTAGACGTCTTGCTGTGAGGGCTGCCTCATACTTTATGCGGATGTCTATTGGTTGGATGTGCAGTATAGTCTCCAACGCTTTTGTTGGTGCAGTTCTAAATGCCCCGCTTATGCCTAGACAGCACATACGTTGAATTTTTTGCAAAGGTATTACGTTGCACTTCTTGTCCATTGATGTCCACCACACTACAGAGGCGTAGGTGATTATTGGTCTAATCACGCTCATGTAAAGCCAGTGAGTCATATTTGGACGTAGTCCCCATTTTAAACCTATAGCTCTTCTGCACAACGACCAACATCTGTGTGCCTTTGTAACTCTTTCTTCAAGATGATCTTTCCAGTACAGTTTCTGATCCAAGATTACTCCCAAGTATTTTACCTTTTTAGTTATAGCAATTGTCTTATTCAGGAATCGAGGCGGGGTAAAACCTGGGATCTTCGTTTTCCTTGTAAATAGACATATTTCTGTTTTGTCTGGGTTAACATTTAATCCCCTTGGTTGTGCGCAGTTATATGCTATGTTAAGTGCCTCTTCAGCTCTTCTGCATAATAGATTTGGATGAAAGCCCCTTAGAAGTATTACAACGTCGTCTGCATAACAGACTGGTTTAAGTCCTTCATTGGTGAGGGCTTTTAGGAGACTGTGTATCGTCGTAACGCATAGAAGAGGCGATAAAATGCCCCCCTGAGGTATACCACGATTTACCTTGTCTCTAATTTTTACGTCATATGACCCACAAATAATCCACCTATTCCTTAGCATATTGTTGATCCAGTTTTTCAGCGCCCGGTCAACCTGAAACTCGTCTAAGGACTGGATAAGTGTATCGGTCTGTACATTGTTAAATGCGCCCTCAATGTCTATGCAAACAGCAAGTGTATACATTTCTTTACTGAAGGACTCTTCTATGTGGTGCACTACCTCATGCAGAGCTGTTTCCACTGATCTTCCTTTGACATAGGCGTGTTGTTTGAATTTTAGCCTGTCATCCGCTATTTTACCTTTGACCATGTCATCAATTATTCGCTCCATTGTTTTTAACAGGAAAGAAGTAAGGCTAATGGGTCGATAAGCCTTTGGGGTCGTGTAACTCGCCTTGCCATGCTTTGGTATAAAGACCACCCTTGATTCCTGCCAGTTTTTTGGGGTATACGAATGGGTTAGGCATGCAGTGAACACTCCAGCCAGATGAGTTGATACCAGATCCACCTCATTCTGCAGAAGTGCTGGAAATATTCCATCCGGTCCCGCAGCCTTAAAGGGAGAGAAACTTTTTATCGCTTCTTTAACCATACCATCTGTTATATAGGTACTTGATGCAATACATTTTCATTCTGTAACTGTTCCTCTGTTGGTCCAGCATTACCAGTCGGAAAATGAGTTTTCATCAAGAGCCTTACGGTATCCTCTATAGTTTCCATCCTTTTACCCGTTTCATCCACCAGTGTTTCGGTTTGGACATGAGTTTTTGAGAGGAACTTTTTCATTTTAGACATGCTGTTAACGCTGTCTACCTGTTCACAGAAAAGCCTCCAGGAGTTACGTTTCGCCGATCTAACGATTTTATTGTATTCTTTGAGTCTTCTGTGGTAGTCGTCCCAATATACTGATTGTTTTTTACGTCGAGCTCTATTGTAAAGTCTGCGGACATCTTTGCCAATCGAGCGAATTTGTCCTGTCATCCAGGGTTTCTCAAAGGCAGATTTCCTTTCTCGAAGTGGGCAACTATCTTCGAATGATTTTACAAGAGCCTCGGTAATCTTCTTAACATTGATATCAATGTCTTCTGCACATAGATAATCGCGTGTAGGCTGCCCCAATCGATTTCTAAGTAGATTTCCGAATTTAGTCCAGTCGGTCTTAGCCTTATTACGGAAACTTATGGGGTTTGGCGGTGGCCGTGCAATTTTAAACCTTATATAACGGTGGTCTGAATAGGAGTGTTCATCCGAAACCCTCCACTCATGAATCTCATCAATAAGATTTTCTGAACATATCGTTATATCTAATACTTCTTTCCTAATTTTGTTAACAAAGGTTGCAGTGTTTCCTATGTTAAGAGTTATGAGGTCATTTGTATTCAAAAATTCGATAAGGACGTGTCCCCTTTTATTGGTGTTAGTACTACCCCAAGCGATATGATGGGAGTTGGCGTCACATCCAGCTAATAACTCATTACTTGTGTGTTTGGATTCCCTCACCAGACGTTGTAATTCCGACGTAGGTGGCAATGTCGGCGCATCGAATGGCAGATATATTGACGCCAGGTACATATTTCCATTACCTTGCGTCCGATGTTGACAACTCTGGAGAGAAAATAAAACATAAGTTTTTATGGCACAGAATACATGTCCTTGGACGAGTACCTGTGTTAGCGTAGAAAAGGTTATAGTTCACATGGTTTAATCCAGTAACCTTGTTGCTAGTTGTCCATGGTTCCTGGATCAAAGCAATATGAACCCTGCCTTTATTTATGATGTTCATCAGAGCGTTGGATGCTGTCTCGCTCCGGTGGAGGTTTATCTGGATGACCTCAATCATTGTCCTTCCAGTAAAAGTTTCTTTTGGGAGTCTATCCTATCTGGTGGCACCCCCTCTTTATTTGGTAGTGGGTCATTCTCCTCCTTTCGTTCACTACCTATTACACCATCTTCCAGTCGACAATTTTGGGAGGCGGTGTTATTTTTTGTCGCTCCCTCATTGGTTTGAATCGTTTTGTGGCTCTTTTTATTTTGATCACCACCTTTGCTGGGAACTTCCTGCAAAAGTGGTGGTACTATTGGTGAACTGGTGGTGTTATTGACTACTTCCACATCAGGTTTTGGCAGTGTCTCACTTGTCTCCATCCGTTCAATACCAGTGTTTGCCTCTTCAGACAGTATATTTGGACTCGATTCATTTGTCCTGCCAATCGGGACCTTTCCAATTTTGAAAAAGACTATCCAGATCAAGAAGTACGCCATGCCCTTCGCCATGACAAGATTGTTCTTGGATTCTGGGTCTATTCCTAACACGAGGAGAGTACCCTCGGTATCATCCTTCCTATAGAAGACTTCCCACTTTCTCACGGAAAGTTTTGAATTCTGTTTGCCAATGATGTCGAGTATGTACTCTGATGAGAACTTACTGGGACATCCCTTAACATATAGGGTCGTTTTTATGAGTTCAGGAATGTCGCTTTTCCTTACCAATTTTAGCTTTGCGCCGTCCCAAGGTGAGGGGAAGCTATTCACAAGTTTTACGAGGACACCAGCGCAGCGTTGTGATGCCAGCCTTAGCATCAAAACACCCCTCTCAAACTTGCAACTCATTACTTCGATTGGTGGTTCATCCTTAGATTCGAGGACGTATTCCGCTACCCTCGTATAGACCAAATCTTCGAAGTTACTCTTTTGATCTTCGGGGATTCTGCCAGATGCACTACTGCTATCAATTATGGCGTAGCATAGATCGTCTCGAAAATGTTGTTTAGCTATATTAGAATAAGACGGTGGCTTCTTACCCTTCTTTATGGCCAATTGATTTTTCCGTGTCTGTAGAGTCTTTTTGGTTAAAGCCTCATCCTTAACGGATGATTTGGTTGACTTGAACTGCGTTTTTGGGTCAACTCTACCGCCCACAATCGAAGGACCCAGACTAGAGACCTCCTTTTGTGTGGTTACGTTAGGCTTATCCGAATTACTGGAAGACGGCGAGCCCTTTTTCTTCTTAGTCACTTTCACAGCGCTATGTTCTTCGGGAGACCTGACTCTTTTAGCGGCCTCCATGTTTGTATTCGAGGTAGAATTGTCAGGTTCATCCCGTAATAGGTTCTGTCGGTTCAACTTATTCAGTTTCCTTCTTTGTGCCCCTGACAGTCTCTTTGAGTTAGCAACAATAGTGATATTGTTTTCATTTGATGATTCAGAGTCAGAGTCCCCAATGGCTTTTAAAGGCTGGGGTTGCTTAAAGCCCCGGCTGGGTTCTGCTTCATCTGTCTTATCATTTGTTTTGCCTGCGGCTGGATGTGCTCTTGTTTCATTTTCGACTACGGGATCCAAGGCACCAAAGCTCGTAGAAGTTGCTTGCTCACGATTGTTCGATAACGACGACACATGACTCGTGAGTGAATCAACGCTTGTCGCCGGCACTGGGTTTTCCCTCCCCTGCGCCGTAATCTCCTTCGTCTTTTTTGGTTTAATCATAAATTGGTTGGGGGAGACACCCCCATAGCCAGTATTAGCCCGTAATAGGTACGTCGGTATAGGCCTTCCAGACTGAGCTCAGAAATATCTGTCCAGAGACCGATGCATCCAATTCAGCCTACGCTTTATAAACAACAAACCTCCTGGTTGCGTAGTAGGTAGGTGAATAGGTATTGCGTAATAGGTTAAAAACTATTCGCTCTGCGATAACACGTCCGTTCGCTACGACAGGCGGCGACTGACTCGGACACTGCGATATAGCGGGGAACGAGAAGGCTGACGAACTCGCGCGAAATGGGTCAGCGATGGACGCTGCAAGTGTTGAGCCATCCCTTTATCCACCTTATGCGAATATTTTTTTAGTAACATAGAGTGTTTCTACAAAGATTTGGCAAACCAGAAATGGTCGAGCAGATCTGACTGTAAAATCACTAAATCTGTATGGCCAGCCATATAGAAATCTAGGACCAAAGATCTTCTTAACCTCACAAAGAGGGTCATTCGTTTAATGATAGGCACGCTGACTGGCTACTGTAATGTTAGATCTTTAACATCAAAGTGGCAGAGTGAGAGACTACTGTCGACTCTGTGAGGATGAGGAGGAACTGGAAACAATCGAACACCTTCTCTGTCAATGTCCTACTCTATCAAGACGAAGACATCGCTACCTAGGTGGTTACACGATACAAAATATGGAATCTCTATCATCCCACGATATTGATTGAAACATGGGCTTCATAGGTTGCTTGAGATGGATGGTTTGACATCAACTCATTTAAACCTCTCCTAAAAAACTATCTCTCTTATCCATACCCGTCATCTTCGTCGACCTCTCCCTCTTCTTTTACTCATCTTCTCAGGACGAACACAATGGACCAAATGGTCTCTGAGCGAAGTGGTACACGCCAGCAATGGTTGTGTGCCGCGCGTCCTTAACCTAACCTAACCTAAAAAATTTATACGCCGTGTCCAACCTAAATTTGCCAATGCAAAGCCGAACACAACAAGAGATTGAAAGAGGATTTAAAAATTTGCGACATTCGCCGGTGGAGCCCTAAACCAATGTTGTGCCAAAACTGATCATTGGTTTGGACCACGCATTTTTAAGGTTGTCATCCAGTGGTGAGAAGAATAACTTGCCGGGACCCTTTGCCTGCAACACAGAATTGGGCTGCACAGTATTTTTACCGTGCCATTGTCGCCAATACGGCAATCATGCACAATGATTTTTCTTAAACGGGCCATAATGGACCATTGGCTATCTTTGTTCGAAGATTGGAAATCTTAGACTAGATTTCAGAAGACTTCAATACGCTGAATTAAAATCTTGCATCAGAATTGTTAATTAACTTCGCGTTTTTGATATTTTGAGATGAAACGTGAAAAGAGCTGATTTTTTATTTCTTGAGTGCAGATTACATCGCACAGTGGGCTAAAATGAAAAAAATATGGACATAATTCTGCCATTTCAAAACCCTTATCGTATGGCGATGAAATTTTAGGTGTGTATACAAGAGGTGTTAGAGAGTTTAAGTTGGGACTTGGGCCCCCTATCTCATATAGGGGCGGAGCTACAGGGCCCTAAGGTTGACCACCTCGGGTATACAACATTTTCATTGGCTTCTAACTTTTGAATGGAGTGTCTCTGTGGATACTCCTAGACCAGACCTACAATAAACATTTTATAGCTTGAAGATATCATGAATAGTGTCCGAGATATGTGGATCTTAAATTAGAATTTTTAATTTTTTCGCCGACTTTGCCTTGGAGTTTAGCCAATATCTCATTAAAAAGTTTACCGATTTTATTCGCGTTTTTTATAGATTGCCAATAAAATTTACAATATCATGAAAAAAGAATCGATAAGATATGTCAAGAAATATGAAAGTTATGGCCCTATAAATAAAATTTTTGAAAAATTTAATTTTTGGAAATTTTTTGGCGAAAAAAGTCAAATTCGTATTTAGGTCTTGTAGAAAAAGTTTGTCACACAACGTATATGAAATTTATACTCATTTTAAAGGAGACGTTTCACAGAATCTGTTAGAGAAAATCCGAATCCAAAATTTTAATTTGTGTGGTTGCCACCCTTATCCGATTTGGACCTTTTTTTAACATAAATTTTAAAAGTTTGATCGATTTTCTCCAATCGCAAAGCTAAATTGTTAATTTTTTTTTAATTTATTTGTATTACTACAAAATCCCGAGCGCGGCTTTTCATACCGAAGATATAGGACTAAAATAAAAATCCCATGTTTGGGGATTTTTGATGTATTTTTTGGGAATTGAGGGATTTTCCATTAGAAATTTCCACATGTTGCGTTTGATTATTATTTGGCTGAATATCAAAATAAAGAACTTTAAAAAAAATCATCGAAATATATACATTTTTAAGAATTTTATGCCGTATTTACGTTTCTGTCAAATGCAAAATATTTTTTTTTAATTTTTCCCTGCCTTTTTGTACTTATTGGTTATTATATCAGTCAATATGCACTGATTTCTTGTAGATCACACGTTTTTATCAAACAATAATAAAATTTAGAAGGATTTACCTTTCAGAAAATATTGTTTTATGGCACTATTTTTAGGAAACCCTTAATCATTGACAGTTATAAAAATATTTGTTGTAATGTTCATTCATATAGTCGCTTAGGAATCTATTTTATTGGCCCTTTACTCGGCCCGCACTAGAAGCTAGTTAATACCTAACTAAAAGAGCTCTGTTAGTTGGTTTTATGCCCTCCTTTTTCCGGGCTTACAACCACAATAAAAATAGTTCCTACTAGCCTCCGTTTTTTAAAGGGGTGGGCCAATATAGCCCATCTTCGAACATAGCCGGAAATAGAAAAAAATATTACCACATACCAAATTTGAAGCCAGCTGGCAGACAGACAGACGGACGGACATTGCTCATTCGACTTAAAACGAACTAAAACGGATATTCGCCAAACATACTAAAATCGACGGAGTGACATAAGATTTTTTTTTTGGCCCGTAGCAAATGATATATACCCTCGTATCACTAAAGTGAGTGTATAATAAAACATAATACATTTCAAAAAAAGAAAATAATTTAAGCGAAAGAAGAGGAAAACAATTTTCAAGTCGAGAGGCGCGGGTTAGGTTTTGATTTTAGACCCAGGGTTTCTTCGGAGAATTTTCTTAGAATTTAATGTAGATTACGTTTTTGCTATACGATTTTAAATTTTTTTTTTTGATCCATGCAAATCAACCCGCCCTAGTAAATATAGTGACCAATGCATCGGTATTAATATTAACGGAGAACGAACGTATGTGTGTGTGATTATGTCACATACAGAAGAAAACGAAAAGTGAAGAAACTATAACGGCACGAAAGTGAAAACGACAACCAACGACTGAAAAAATAAACGAAACGGTAAAAGATGTTGTGTGAGAAGGTGGCCACCTTAACATCCTGAGGGTGTTCAGTGTAGCTGAGAAGACATGGTGCTTCTAACTGACTAAATAAACCGTCAAAATCTAATGACAGCAAAAAAAGGACCGCCAGCTGGGTTTGTTGATACCGACGTAAAAACATCAACAAATACGTAGCAACAAACTTTGGAGGGTAAGCTTGGTGGAAATCAGAGGGAAAATTTGGCGGCATATTAAGGGTATAAATGTCGCTGATGGGTAGAAAACTTGATTTTTTAAAAGTAGAAGTGGAGTCACATGTGCATTAGTGCGTCCAAAACAATAAAAACCTACGTGCTTAGAAAAATACAAGTGCTTAAGAAATACTAAGGGTTAAAAGTAAAACGACCAGTATTAAAGTGCTTCTAAAGTAATTACGCTGGTTTCGAGAGGGAACGCAAGCTATTGGCCTCCGAAAAGTGTCAACGGACGGGGCCCGAGGTTTATTCGTTCTTGGGTGCGAAATCCTCCAAAATCCGACGATATCTGGAAGGAAAAATGAAGTGATTAGTATAGTAGTCATCAAAATAAAACTATGCTATAAATCTGCAACGAAACTACGTTTTTAATCTACAACTACAGAAACTAAAACTAAGGCAACTACTCTACCAAAACTATGCTATAAATCTACAACGAAACTACGTTTTTAATCTACAACTACAGAAACTAAAACTATGGCAACTACTCTACCAAAACTATGCTATAAATCCACAGCGAAACTACGTTTTTAATCTACAACTACAGCAACTAAAACTACGGCAACTACTCTACCAAATCTATGCTATAAATCTACAACGAAACTACATTTTTATTCTAAATATACAAGCAACTGACTATTCTGCGGATCTACAGTTATACTACTTAGATCTACTCGGGCGATTCCTATACAGCTAAGTCGATACGAAGTACCGGAACAAAAGGTAAACTCTTCCCTGTATATTTTTGTGTCAGTGTCCGTATCTTCCCGCCAAAGGTGACATCCAGGCGAAGCGCAGATTTGCCTAGAAGAGAAAAAAGTATTAATAATTTTGGCCAAGAATTAAAAGGCTATAAAGCAAAACAACAAAATACGAAATAACTAGAAATTACCAATACAGATACAAATTTAGCTAAAACAAGAAATACAGAATAATTAAAAGATAGAATTAAGATAGGTAAAGGAAATTTATTGTCGTTCCAATGTCTATGTAAAAGTTGTTAATACCAGTTTTTGTTAGGAGTGTAGGATTTACGAAAAAGGAGGCTAGTAGGAACTACTTTTATTGTGGTTGTAAGCCCAGAAAAAGGAGGGCATATAACCAACTAACAGAGCTCTTTTAGTTAGGTATCAACTAGCTTCTAGCGCGGGCCGAGTAAAATAGATTCCTAAGCGATTTTTTTTGTACGTCTGAGCAATGGCGCCATTTTAGTATCATGGTGTTAGTGATTTTTTAGGTTTGTTTTACGTTAATTGTCAATAGGTTAAGCTTACATGTTAAGGATTTTTCCGTTTGTTGATGTTCAGGCCATAATGTGCCAAAATTTGTGTTTAAATAAATGTTTACTTTCGTCCTAAGTGTATCATGAATATGTGCTAGATTGTTCTTAATGGGGGAGTGAAGGTTGAATAGGTTAAGTATGTGGTTAGTGGAGTAAATGGGGTTCTCTTTTGGCAGGGAGGGCAAAGTGTGGGAATTATCACCAAGTTTCCCTGTCTACTAAGTGTACTTTTGTTTGCCGTGGTTTTTTTTTTGTTATAGTCATAAATTTCATTTTTTTGTGTTCGTCCCGATGGGCTGATGTTGGGAAGGGTTGGGACCTTCAGAGAAACCCCTGAGCGAGCCGGAAGACCAACATCAGCGCCTCAAGGTGCACGTAACAAAGAACGAAATAAGAAATAAACGCGAAGAGTAAAAACGAATTTGCTAACGAACATAAAGTATAAAAACTAATTGAAATCTCATCGAGAGAGACAACGGAAACAGAGAATGGCGTGAAGTGGAACAGCACAGAGAAAAAGATATAAGACGGTGGCGCAAGTGTAATGTGTGCCGAAGTGTTTTCGTCTGTGCGTGAAAATATCAACGCAAACACGTGTAAAGCGCTCAAATGCGGCAGAACTACAGAATAAGGCCGGCCGATCCAAACACAAGAAGTACACTCATACCTCTTTATACGGCATAGATACGTTCCCAAAATGTCGGCCGTAAAGCGAAACGCCGTAAAGCGAGGCAATACATTTCATACAAATCCATATTAACAGTAAGAGATCGGTTCCGATTTATTGAAAAAATAAAGTTTGAATTCACAGTGGAAGTAAAAATATGGCTTTTACATCGTGGTTTTAATTAAAATCAATATGTAAAGCAATAAAAACAAGTAAAGCATGAAAATAAAGTAGGTATGTATGTAATAACAAAAAAACCAAAACAATTCATATAGTGTGTATGAAAATATCTTAAATATGTAATAAGTTTAATTTAAATCAAGTTTTTCATGGAACAGCTTTAAAAAATTTGTCCAGTGTCTGTTGTTTAACATTTCTCTGATGTTCTTCTTGCAATTGAGTGTAGCAGAAAATAGTTTTTTCTATGTTTCGTGTAACTTCAGCACTTCGTTGTTCGTCGGGATCAAATTGAAGAAGAATTCGTGTCCCCTGTTCGAAATGATTAAGCGCTTCAGTCAACTGTTTGGATGTTAACTCCTTTGGTGTAGGAGTCACCCTTTCTGTGTCCTCAATATTATGACCTGATTCCAATTGCAATAGTTCTTCGTCTGTAAGCGGTTCACTCTCTGAATTCAGCAAATTGACAATATCACTTTCATTCAAATTTTCAAACCCGTTATTCACGGCTATACCTAATATGTTCTGGTAAATTTCAGAGACGGAAGCAATATCGATTTCAGATGTTACAACACACTCAGGCCAGACTGATTTCCAAGCCCTGTTTAGTGTTGTTGATTGTACCTCGTTCCAAGACTCACTAATATTTTTAATGGCATCCTTGATTGTATAATTTTTCCACACCTCTTTCATTGAAGATTTGTCATCGCTTTTGTTTATAACTTGCTGTAAAGTTCTTCGTAAGTAATATGCTTTAAAATTTGCAATGACTCCTTGATCCATAGGTTGAATAAGTGATGTAGTATTTTTCGGAAGATACTCAACTTGTACGTGCTCGCATATTTCGGATAAGTTAGCAGGATGTCCTGGAGCATTATCCATTAGGAGTAATGCCTTGTGACTTAAATTTTTTTTCTGCAAATAGGCTTTCACTTCTGGACAAAAATAATTTTTGAACCAATCCTCAAAAAGATATTTAGTCATCCAAGCCTTCTTGTTAGACTTCCATATAACAGGTAACTGCTTTTTGTCCAATCCTTTAAAAGCTCTCGGGTTTTCGGACATATAAACCAACAATGGTTTAAGTTTGAAGTCTCCAGAAGCATTACCACCGAGCAACAATGTGAGTCTTTCCTTGGACACCTTGTAACCAGATGCAGATTTTTCATCTCTTGAAATAAACGTTCGGTCCGGCATTCGCTTCCAGTACAACCCTGTCTCGTCAACATTAAAAACCTGTTCGGGACAATATCCTCCATTACGTATAATTTCTTTCAAAACTTCTGGATAATTTTTTGCTGCGATGGCATCGGCGCTAGCTGATTCTCCCCTCAGTTTAATGTTATGCAAATTGTGACGTTTCTTAAACTTTTCGAACCAACCCTTGCTAGCTACAAAAGTTAAATTTTGTGACGATTCATCGGGGTTTTCCCTCATTAAAGATTCAAAGATACTTTTAGCCTTTTGCTGAATAATGATCTGACTCATAGGAACATTTCTTTGGTGGTTATTCTCCATCCACAAATCTAGTAATCTTTCCATCTGCTCCATAATGCTACTTCTTTCACGGGTCCGTTTAGAACAGTAAGAGGTTTTAATTGACTGAGAATATGACTCGATTTTTTTCTTATTGTCCCGTATAGTTTGAACCGTCGATTTAGGTAATCCCAAAGCCGTACAGATGTAAGTAATCTTTTCACCATTGTCTAAACGACGCAAAACATTGAGCTTAGTTTCTAAAGTTACTGCTTTTCGTGCCCTTTTTTTAGTCTTCTCAATTTCCAAATTTGAAGTACGTTTCGTGGACATTTTTGCCTAATTTGATTTCCATAAACAAACACACATTATATTCGTATTTCCCATATCAACT
Organism: Eudasyphora cyanicolor; assembly: GCA_963930755.1. Classification (NCBI taxonomy): domain Eukaryota; kingdom Metazoa; phylum Arthropoda; class Insecta; order Diptera; family Muscidae; genus Eudasyphora; species Eudasyphora cyanicolor. Next base: position 104,277,133 of record OZ005737.1, read on the forward strand.
ACCATTAGATACATACCTATAATTTACTATGTATTATATATTCAAAAACTGAAAAAAGAATTTAGCTCGTGTTAGAAAAGCACGTCTGCTCACAATCATAACAAACACTTGACTGATATAACGAGAAGACAAACAAAGAATATTTACTCGCACTTGTGTATGAGTGTATGTATGCTTTTGTTTGTTTACAATTCATAGCAAAACGGTAAATTAACGATTTCTTCTGGCCGTATAACGAGGCACAAAGCGCCGTAAAGCGAAGGTGTTCCATAATTTAAACAGGCCGTTATAGAGAAATGCCGTAAAAAGAGGGGCCGTATAAAGAGGTATGAGTGTACTATGAAAGCTCGCACACTGGGTGCGAGTAGTCGTACGTATACGTACATGTAATTCCGATGTACGAATGCAATCCTGACATGTTTGGATTTTTATACGTTTTCGCACATGCTCGCTGAAAAGTTTAAAGAAAGAAGAGGTGGAATATATAAAAAGTGAAAGAAAATGCATACTGAAAATCATCATTATACAAATATTGCATGATATTGATGAAATTCGCAGAATTTATCTCTTCTTAAATATATTTTTCGCGCACATTGTGTTGGGGTACAGATTAATATGAAGATACAAATTAATATTATTCACAGTGCGCTGAAGAAACCTTTACGAATACGGTATCACTAAAAAAACTACATAAATACAACGCAGAAAAACGATTTCAGTGTGCGCACTCAATTCGTGCGACCATTATCGCACCTTTACGTACGTTTTAAATTCGTATTCAGTGTGTGGGCCTAATAAACAATAAGACTTGAAAATCATCGAACGAAAAAAGGAAGCGGCAAAATTTCTTTATGGACGCAGGTGAACACGTCACTATGAGTGAAATCGAAATTAAGAACACGAATGAATCAATCATGCAGCAGCAGATCGATAAGCTACACAAAGAAAATCGCCATTTTTGATATGTTTGAATTGAAAGGAAATATATTTGAAAAGGATTTTTTTAAATATTATATATTTGTTAACAAATAAATTTTATTTGAAAATCACAAAATTTTGTTTGGGAGGCATATATTAATATATTAGAACATAATATATTTGCAAACTGACTTTCACAAATAAAATATGTGTTTACACACAAACAAAGTTACTGTTTAAGAAGTTTTCCAAATATATTTTATTTAAGATTTTTAAAACTTTGTGAATTTTTCGAATTGTAGTTGGTTTTTCCTAGATTTCGTCTTAAACTTTATACGAGTAGTTAAAGATGCCTTTGGCAGCATTAGCTTTTGTCTTACATCAATAATTTTTAATTTATAAATGTTCCAATTCATATCTTTTTGTCAATCTATCAATGCAATTTATAGTTACGTAAGTTTATACGATTTAAATCTCAAAAGAATTTTACAAAGATATAAAATTTACGAAACTTGTATTTAATATAAGGCATTGATACATTGCCAAAGAACTTAATTACAAATTAATATTTGTTTCGGAAATATTACGGCCTGTTTCTGTATTTCTAACGAAAGTCTCTGCGAACGAAAACCAGTCACTCATTTTCGTCAGGAATTTGGTTTCTCTAAGGTTCGTTCGTTCGTTCGCCTGGCCTTACGCCAATGACGTTAGCAATTTACCAATTGGATAAAAATGTAATTGCCAGATCAATAATTTCACAACTTCCGGTCTAAAAAAGCACACTTTTTTGTATGGTCGACCTTAGAAAATACACCTCTGTATCCATTACACTAGCGGTGGCCAAAAATCAACCCTGGGTGGGTCAGTTGAGCTGATGCAACACTCTTATTTCTTTCTCTCTCTCTCTCCCGTCTCTCTCATTGTGCACTGATGAATTTTTTCCATCTCAGCGAGCTGCCAATGGGGACTTCTTTATGCTTAAATATGTATACACATGTATACAATTTTATTACTATTTAATTTTGTTACCATAATTATATTGATATCTACTTATTTGTTGCTTTTAATACCGATTTTTTGTCATTGTTCCTATCAGTCGACAAATAAAATAAAGTGACTCGATCTGACATTTGTGTTCGCACAGATGACAGCAAAGAGAGATAGAGAAACCAAAATTTACACTGAAATGATTACGTTTTCGCACGAGTTCATTTTCGTGCGAGTTGTCGTTGTGATTGTGGTTAGTGAAACCCAAATCAGCTGTTTGTCGTCTGGCAGGCGAACGAAAGCAAATTTTTAAGTTACAGAAACAGGCTGTTAGTTTCAAATAAAGAAATGTTCGAATGGAAACATATTTTTGTTTAAAACAATATCCTCCCAAACCTACATTATTTGTGAGTGTCAAATATTATATATTTGGAGTGTACCCTAAATATATGTATATGCCAAGCTGAATATGTTTGGGATAATATACTACAGAAGCGATTTTTTTCAGCGTGTACGCGTATATAAGTTTGTTGCTGTCAAATAATAATCGTACAGTTAATGCAATGATGGTAATAGTGAACAACAAACAACGGCGCGCTTGTCTGAGAATATGGTGATGCGTACTTATAGCGTTAAAGATATTGCAGATACAATACCCGAGTACGATCCGTCAAAAGATGATCTATAGTCCGTTCAACAATTTGTAGATCGGGTTGACAAATCAACGAGTGTTTATCATTGGGACGATAAGAGTGTGCTTTTGGCTGTGTATGGCAATCTAAGGCGTACATTGAAGATATGGTTGGACTCATCAACAGATATTTACGAAAGATGGCTCGATTTTTCGAATGCGCTGCAATCTGAATTTGGCTTTAAGCTTGATGCAAAAGACCTCGATTTGCATCTACTGTTCGCGAACGCTGGGCACTGGCAGAGCCCTGCCCTGCATACGCTGTCATCTACAACTTCTATTCATGATCTTACTGGTCTCTACCTTGCTCAATCCCAGCAAGGTCTTGGTCTTGTCCTCGTTTGGGTCACACCACAAGACTTTCGTTATTTTCCCAACGTTTTTACTATTCCAAAGCGTGATATGGGCGTTCTTTGCCCATATTTTTAGTTCAGAACGCGTAACTCCGAAGAGTTTTGCTCCACTCCGCAATGACCAGGCACCCATATGATACATATAGTGCCGTGTTCGGAGTAGGCGTTAATCGCCATTTTACAATCTAAAACTGTCCTCGACTTCACCGTTCTAGACGTAAATTGGTCAGTAACAATCGTGTTTAAAGCGTATAAACATAATATGTGGCGGTACTTGTGAACCAAATGAGAAAATAATCGCGAATGTGAATATGGATATAAACGTTGTACTTAGCTTGTATATTTTAGCAGATGATTAAATAGCATCTGATATATTTCTCGGAAATGACATTTTTATGAACAATCATATACGGGGAGTTGTTGGCGACGGTACGGTGAATTTCGACAAGACAACTCGAAAGTGCTTGAACGATTATATCGAAAAATGTTCAAACAATATCAGCGAAATCGGACGAACAAATGTTTTAGAACATCGAAAAGGTGACCGCATCGAGCACTTCGATGCTTTGAGTCGAGCTTCAACTGAAAACCATCGAGATGTGGACACAGCGTCGATGAAACTTTTGAAAGCCGAAATTGATGAAGGAGACTGTTTGCTATGCAGACGCAGCACACCTAACATAGGAAAATCGTCGAAAGATTCAACAAAGGTGACAAAGTTTGCCGAAAAGAATATTCCGTAGAAAATCAAAGATTATTCCGCAGAACAAAAGGGGGGCTTACTGTGGGTTGTACCTAAGCCGCTTCGTTGGAAGATGGTGCAAGACCATCACGATAGCGTAGGTCATATTGATGTCGACACAACAATCGGTACCAGATTATAGTCTCCGGTCAAACTTCGTAGGCGAAACTACTACCAGTTAGTCCTCCAAAAAGGTCCAGGACTGGTGGCCTATATTAAAAATTTGGGTGAATAACCACCAACTAAAGTGAACAACATATAAGGACAAAAATTAACACTGTCATCCTCACGGATGACCACTGGTCGCTTTTGTGACGCCGCTCCGGACAACCACACAATCACTGAAATTATGTGACCCGCGAACCTAAAAAAACAATAAAGACGAACACCCTCCCGGGTGAACGACAACAAACAACCGTACATACAGGTAACAATAATTACCTCGCTCACCACAGCATCACCAGGAACATCGGCAGGCATCAGCATCAGGGCGCAGATGGAGGAATCTGTGCCACAAAACAGTAACAGCCAACTAGGCAGGCTATGCCGACAGTAGTGCAATCAGTCACCTCTCTGAGTCGTCTCCTATTAAATACAATACGAGCAAACAAGCCCATTGCCCGTCCTCTACAACCCTACTGAAATCCCACACCCCCTGGGAGTGGAAGATTCCCATGCTAGCTAAATCCCTAACATCATCGTAGTGCGAGCATTCCGTAAGTATGTATATGCCGCCAGTCTTCGATCCCCTCCCACAACCACAGTCCGGACTATCAGACAGACCACTCGCTTGCAAAAATTTACTGAGAGATCCGTGTCCCGTCAGTAAAAAGCCGAGATTCAGACCGAAATGTCAGGCCGCTCCCTAACATTCATTGACACTCGGTTAGTTGTGGTAACCAATTCCAAACTTTCATTATAGTACCATATGATCGATTTTTGGTTGTGACAACCAATGTTTTATTCTTGACAATAGAAATTGTATCAATAGACCAAAGATTATTATTGCGACGAATAATTGGTTGCTACAACAGAAAAAATATTAATAAATAATAGTTTTTTGGTTATACCAATAATTTCCCAAATTAAGAATCATTAAATGTATTTTGGGAAATACAACCGAAAGATTGGTTGCTGTTCTTTTGCTGATACATGACAAACAAAAAATAGAATTACTCGACATAAATAAATCTTCAATATTTTGTTCAGGAACGGTATATGTAGTCAAAAATAATCTCGTGTGGATAATAATGTGTGGAATGCAGAATATGTTGTGCAAAATATTTTACATAAATAAAAAATAAAAGCAACAATCATGAAATTGAAAGCACAGTGTTAAGCGATATTAGCATACATGTTTTGTGTTCGTGTACTAAAATTTATGTCAAATATTTCCACATCTCATAATAGTGATGAATTTGTAATATGGGATTTTTAATTTTGTTATGAATTATTTGGTTTTTTGTTCAATAAATAAAATAAAAATTAATGAAAACTGTTTTTAATTAACTGTCGGTAGTATATGTCTGACAAGTTGTCAGAACAACCAATTTTTTAAAACAGTTGGTTGTGGCAACATACGACAGATAATTTTAGCCACCATTTTCGTAGTTGGCGCAACCAAATATGATTGTTGTCAACATGGAAGCAGAAGTATACCACAACCAAAATGTTGGTTGTCCTGATGGAATCGCATGATAGTAGACAGAACTACAAAAATTCGGTTGAGGTAACCAAACTGTATTCTGTGTGCAGGTATACCTTACTCCTATACCGGATGATATCACCGCCAGAACGAATGAGTGGATGACGCCCCGCAGACAATTTGCCATTGAGCAACATTGTCGAGGACTTCTCCACCGACACCTCGACGCCAACAAGTGCACTCCACTCACCGACCGTATGCATGGCCTCCGCACCTTTTTTCTCAGCACGAGACTGGTCTTTGATGAGGAGGTCATCGGCATATGCACACAGCTTGTAAGAGGCGGCAAGCGACTATAACAAAGGATCCATCATGAGGTTCCACATAAATGTACCACAGATCGAACCCTGGGGACAGCCACGTGTCACATCCTTCCAAACTGTGCCGCCACCCACCACACAAATTTTCCTATCCTCAAAATAGCTTCGCCAAAGCCTAAGCTCAAATGCACCTCCGAATTCAACGAATATTCCCAGTACGTACTTGGCTGTCGACTCGCTAACGCTATGACTTACATGCATTAAAGCATCCTCTGTAGACCGGTTAGACTTAAAACCAAACTGCAGTCGCTCAGAGAGAGCGCTCTCATCGATGCGCTGCTTCAGACGTTACATCATTACCGGGACAACCTAATATCCCGAATATCTACGAACCAGGCATGAAGCCGAAGCGGCGCAAAACGGCCGCCTGCCATTTTCTTCCAGACAGCGCCGCCGCCGATTTTATCGGCTCACATCGGCTGAAACTCAGCCGCCGAACTTTATTTAGTGAGTCCAGAAGATTTGTTTTATACAACCATAAAAATTAAGAAAGTGACTACTATGTGAAAAATTCTGGCATGAATGAATGGGATGACGAAACCGCGGATTTGTGCATTTCCGAAAAAACCAAAGAATATTACCAAAAGGAACTAGGTAAGGGCTATCCGAAAATAATTACGACAGAATCTGGGCTGAAACTCGAAAAAATTTTGGCCACCTCAACACAGATACTGAACAAAATCAGTTCGGCAATCTTTGTTTTCAAAGCGAGAACTAATTATATAAAGGATGAATCCATAGTCGCATTTCAAACCCAAAATGTTGACAATATATGTAATTGTAGCTTCCTGGATGAAAAAAATCCTTGAAGGAGGAAATATTGTTTTTCAATATTGAATAGTCTATTGCTACTTCGATTTCTTAATTACTAGAAAATTAATAAGAGTCTTACATAACAAAGAAAAATATTAGTTAATTAATGTAAATAATGCTTTGCAAATACATTCATTTATAAATTCATCTTTACTTACAATTTGTGTTTTTACATGTTTAAATAGATTGAGATTTTATCTGTAGATATTACAACAACTGAGTAATGGAATCGTGGATTTTAAAATATTTTAGATTACGATTATATACAATTTGTAAAGAAAAAATAGGTAAAACCTTTATATGAAATCAAAAAAATAATTATTCAAATATATCTAGAAAATATATATGTATATAAAATTGTTATAAGAGTATAACAGCATCATAAACATAATTTTTTTTTAAATTTGGTAATTATTGTAAATTTTTTTCAAGCTGTTTCTTTACATTCCCTTATTAGTGAATAAGTAGAATTCTCTATTTGATCAAAATATTTTGTGTTAATTCTTTTTATGAACTCATTGATTTTTTCATAACCAGTGTGTCTATGGAGAAGATCTGTAGAGTATCTCCAATGTCTATTATATATAATTTTAAGACATTTGTTTTGAATTATCTGTAGCTTCTTCATGTGCGTTTCAGCAGCTTTGTTGTAGCATGCAAGGTTCCATGATGTAAAAGAAAACAATTTCTGGGTAACACGTCCTGAGCGGTAGCACGCGATTACACCAGCCTTTTGCTCGTCGATAGGGGGGTTCTAGCTCAATGTTACTTTTTTTTTGGATACAAATCAATTTCGCGTGCTATAGAATGATAGAAAGGATGAAAGATAGAAATTATCTGACAGGTGTGTTACTGATACTAATGATGGTAACGTATCAGCCCGAGATAAGCCCTCCCAACCTGATCACAAATTATAGAATCCCAAAAAAACCCATTTAACTTTGTGGTCCCTAACAGAAATTCACCACGGAATACCTTAGTAGCTGGAGTCAAACAGGAAAGAAGTTCAGCTTAGTTATTCATCATTACTGATTTATTCAAAAACAATATCATTGTACTTTAATAAGAAATAAAAATAAACTATAGAACTGTTTGGAGTAAATAGGCCGAGAATTCATCAAAAAAAATCGTATTTTTAAGGCCGCAAGAAAATCGTCGAAAAAAAAAATAATTAAATTTTTATCGGGATAATAAATTGTTACGGTGCCAACTCTTTACAACACTTACTGTACTTGTTAATCATGACATTAACTACTATAACACTTTGCAACACTTGCTGCCCGTCAATTGGATATAATGTGCAATGTGATCCAATAGAAATTCGCTTCAAGTTGAACATTAATCTCCTCAAGTACATTAAAGATAGAATTTCATCAGTGTGAAAACATCTTTACTTGTATATTAACAATTAAATATTTACTTAACTGATCGGGTAAACAAAGCTCCAAATGTAAAGCACAAGTGTATGTATTAAAATTAAGAAAAATATTTGTAATTGAAGTAATGAAATAAAATTTACAGATTTTAGCTGTCTGAATTAATTTGCTAAAAATACGCTTTTATTTGTGCCGACACCCGACGCAGTAACATAACTAAAATACTTGTGTCATTAACTGTGTCAGTTTATGACTTATTTCCTGGGATAGGAAACATACATAATTGTTGCGTAACATAACCTCAAACTTTGCCTTTACGTCTACCTCAAAAGGCGACTTGAATTCTCCAGAAGCCATGGAGCAACCCCTAAATGATCAATCAAAAACCACCTATCCATCTGACGCTGCAGACTCATCCATTACGGCCACCTCCAATGCTGAGGACAATGCTGGAAACGGAACACAAAAGCAGAATGATGTCGTTAGTGAATATGATGAAGATCAACACGTGGAGGTAATTGCTGACAAGTCCCCTGCCAAAAAGAAAACTAAGGTAAGAAAATCGTCCACCTCTTCGATTGGCACGACTTCCAATAAAGCGCACTCGTCCCACTGCCAAAACTGTGATAAAGAAATCAATTGATAAAACGCAGCATGTGACATGGCTTGATTCCTCTGCATCAAAGGCCGCCCCGCAGCCTACAACGTCTGCCATTTCAAGCTTCCAATTACCCGTAGCTACGGCGGCTCATTGTCGGAATGAAGTGGACCTAATGTCCGCGCTCTCCATTCAAAACAACTCCGCAATAAATAATATTACTTCAACTCAAGTGGGTGGGCCAGCGCACACCTCGTTTGCTCCAAATGCCTCCAGTTCAGCTGTATTTGAAGTTCAACAACAACCTTTAACAAAGACTGCCCATTTACAAAATAATCAAAATATTCATAGCGAACCACAAACTGGAAATGCTCAATCGGGAGGTTTCTTCGCAAACGCACCTGTAAGAAATTTATTTCAGAACATGCCAAACATATTAAATGCATCTCCTACAGATATGCATCAACTTAGAGGTCCATCTACTAATTCAAATAACTTTTTCACTGGCTCTTCTCAAAATTATATGCAATCCGGGAACATACGAAACAACAATGCCAATCAATACCAGAATGTAAATGTTCCCACATTTAACATTCCGTTTTCTCAACCATTTCATTCCTTTAACTACACACCTTCGCATGCTGTCCCTCACCTCTCATCCGCACCATTCACATATAATTATTCAAATTCGTCTGCTCCCTATTCTCATCTGAACAACCAATCAGTTTTTCACAACCCAGCTTCCACATTTATGAATTACAGTGACATGCCGTCATCAATTGCTCCAAATAGAAATGTTAATAACCTAACAGCTGATTTAACATTGTCCACCTCTCAAGTAGCAGCACGTCAAGTCATTAGTAAAGACCTACCGGTATTTAATGGCAATCCAGAAGAGTGGCCACTCTTTATCACAAATTATGTTCAGTCAACAGAGAGATGTGGCTTTACAGAGCAAGAAAACCTCATTCGTTTACAGAAAAGTTTAAAGGGACAGGCATTAGAAGCAGTCAGGGGCAAGTTGAGCGACTGTTAATTTTGCATTAGAAACTCTTCGAATGTTGTATGGAAGACCAGAAATAATTCACCACGCTCTGCAAAAGAAGCTAAAGGACAGCCAGTTGTACGTAAAGAGAAATTAGAAACACTTATACATTTCGCTCTTGCTGTACAAAATTACAGATCCACCATGCAAGTAATGGGTCTTGGTGATTATTTGAATGAGCCCACACTATTAACCGAATTGGTCGAGAAATTACCATGTGATTTGAAACTAGATTGGGGTCGATATCGTTATTCTTCGCCGAAAGTTGATATTGCTGTGTTTGATGGTTGGCTTTATAATTTAGCTACTTGTGCTTCGCATGTGACGTCATTCGTCTCAACAACATGTGAAGAATCCAAAAGGCACCAAAAAGAGCGCTTGAATTTACATGACGTCACAGACAATAATAACAGGGGTGACACTCCAACAACGACATGTTATAAATGGATTTTTTGTTGTTTACGTACAATGAGAGATGGGATTTTATTAGAGATAATAATCTCTGTTTACGATGTTTTAATCTCTGTTTACGTCGCTGTTATTCTAAGAAACTATGCGGGGTCGATAATTGTACGAAGCCTCATAACCCCATCTTGCATAACAACAGTTATGACCAACGACAGAACACACAAAGTAATTTTCAACAGCAAAATGTAAATGTCAACTCGTCAGTTCTCTTCCATGCTAGAGAAAATAGATCTATATTTCGTTATGTACCAATAACTCTTTACGGAAAAAAATCATTTTTCAAATGTATTTGCTCTAATAGATGAAGGTTCATCATGCACTTTAATTGAAAACGATCTCGCTTTAGAGTTAGGTTTGGATGGGCCTACAGAGGAATTATGCTTACAGTGGACGGGTGACATAACGCAAATATACGAAAAGTCAAGGGTAGTTTCATTAGAAATATCACCGCGTGACCAATCATCCAACAAAATGTCAATTCGTAATGCAAGAACTATCACAAATTTGGATCTCCCGGTACAAACTCTTACAATGGAAGATATTGGCCTTTGCGATAACTTGAAAGGCCTACCCATTTTGCCATACACCTCGGCTAAAGCTAGAATTCTTATTGGAATTGACAATGCGAAATTGTGTGTTCCATTGGAAGTCAAAGAAAGTGCAGATTATGGATTAATCGCTACAAGATGTAGAATTGGTTGGGGAGTTTATGGTCGACATGGCGTAGACAAATCGCCCGCGTAAAGAGTTTTGCATGTTTGTCCCTGCAGAATGAACAATCGTATGGACGAATTACTACAAAATTATTTCTCTCTAGACTCGATTGGGATAACAGTAAATATGAATCCGCTTCGTTCCCGGGAAAATGAGCGTGCAAATAAAATTATGGAATCCACAATAAAATATATTCCCCAAGAAAAGATATGGGAGGCGGAGTTGCTATGGAAATACGACTGCGTGAATCTACCGGATTCCCTTCCCATGGCACGTCGCAGATTGTATTGCCTCGAAGCTAAAATGAACAAAGATCACCATCTAAAATCATTTTTGATAGAAAAAATTGCCGACTACGAGAAAAAGGGCTATATTAGAAAATTACATAAAAATGAAATAGTTTCAGGTGGCAGATCTTGGTACATACCAATATTCACTGTAAAGAATAAAAACAAAAATAAAACGCGCATCGTTTGGGACGCGGCCGCTGCCGTTGGAAACGTTTCTTTAAATTCTGTACTCCTGAAAGGTCCTGACCTATTAAAATCTATATTGGGCGTTTTGCTGCGATTTCGCGAAAGACCCATTGCTATTTCGGGGGACATTCGTGAAATGTTTCACCAAATACGTGTTATAAAGGAAGATCAGTGTGCCCAGCAGTTTTTATGTCATGGAGGTGATACCACAAAGGAGATCGAAGTGTATGTTATGAAAGTCATGATCTTTGGTGCTTCTTGCTCTCCTTCGCTGGCCAAATTTATAAAGAATAAGAATGCCGAACGATTTGCAGCACAGTTTCCAAAGGCCGTCCATGGAATCTTAAACAACACATTTGTGGACGATTGGCTGCAAAGCTTGGATTCTGAAAACGAAATGGCTAAAGATGTGCGGAAAATCCACGAAGAAGGAGGGTTTGAAATGCGTAACTGGCTTTCGAATTCGAAAAATGTGATTAAGGCACTGGAACATTCTCCAATTCACTCTAAAAAATGTTTTGTTGATCCAGAAGGAAAGTTTGAGAAGGTGCTGGGTATGTGGTGGATACCGTCCAGCGATGAATTAACATTTATTGGTAAATTTGAAACAGATACATTTAACTCAGATGTTACGCCAACCAAAAGAAGCGTTTTACGAGTAATAATGACGATCTTCGACCCGCTAGGACTTTTGGGACATTTCATTATATATGCAAAGATTATTTTACAAGAAATTTGGCGATCAGGGGTAAATTTGGACGACCCACTTTTTGAGCATGAACGTGAAAAGTGGCGTACTTGGGTTAATTTATTGCCAAATATATCAAATATTCGTATACCCAGATGTCATGGTCATTCCACAAATGTTCAACTGCATACGTTTGTAGATGCCAGCATTGATGCATATGCTGCTGTAGTTTACCTGCGGGTGGAATACGAGTGAAACATAAAATGTAGTCTTGTAGCTTCAAAGACTAGAGTTGCGCCGCTGAAACCTATTTCCATACCAAGGCTAGAACTCATGGCGGCCGTAACTGGTTTACGTTTATCAAATTTCATTGTGAATGAAATGTCTATTAATATTCATCGTAAAGTATTTTGGTCGGATTCGAAAGACGTTTTATATTGGATAAGATCAGACGCGAGGAAGTTTCAGCAGTTTGTGGCAGTGCGTATAGGAGAGATATTAGAAGGATCGCATGCCACAAAACAGTAACAGCCAACTAGGCAGGATATGCCGACAGTAGTGCAATCAGTCACCTCCGCTATATGTCTCTGAGTCGTCTCCTATTAAATACAATACGAGCAAAAATGCCCATTGCCCGTCCTCTACAACCCTACTGAAATCCCACACCCCCTGGGAGTGGAAGATTCCCATGCTAGCTAAATCCCTAACATCATCGTAGTGCGAGCATTCCGTAAGTATGTATATGCCGCCAGTCTTCGATCCCCTCCCACAACCACAGTCCGGACTATCAGACAGACCACTCGCTTGCAAAAATTTACTGAGAGATCCGTGTCCCGTCAGTAAAAAGCCGAGATTCAGACCGAAATGTTAGGCCGCTCCCTAACATTCATTGACACTCGGTTAGTTGTGGTAACCAATTCCAAACTTTCATTATAGTACCATATGATCGATTTTTGGTTGTGACAACCAATGTTTTATTCTTGACAATAGAAATTGTATCAATAGACCAAAGATTATTATATAATTGGTTGCTACAACAGAAAAAATATTAATAAATAATAGTTTTTTGGTTATACCAATAATTTCCCAAATTAAGAATCATTAAATGTATTTTGGGAAATACAACCGAAAGATTGGTTGCTGTTCTTTTGCTGATACATGACAAACAAAAAATAGAATTACTCGACATTAATAAATCTTCAATATTTTGTTCAGGAACGGTATATGTAGTCAAAAATAATCTCGTGTGGATAATAATGTGTGGAATGCAGAATATGTTGTGCAAAATATTTTACATAAATAAAAAATAAAAGCAACAATCATGAAATTGAAAGCACAGTGTTAAGCGATATTAGCATACATGTTTTGTGTTCGTGTACTAAAATTTATGTCAAATATTTCCACATCTCATAATAGTGATGAATTTGTAATATGGGATTTTTAATTTTGTTATGAATTATTTGGTTTTTTGTTCAATAAATAAAATAAAAATTAATGAAAACTGTTTTTAATTAACTGTCGGTAGTATATGTCTTCTTGACAATAGAAATTGTATCAATAGACCAAAGATTATTATATAATTGGTTGCTACAACAGAAAAAATATTAATAAATAATAGTTTTTTGGTTATACCAATAATTTCCCAAATTAAGAATCATTAAATGTATTTTGGGAAATACAACCGAAAGATTGGTTGCTGTTCTTTTGCTGATACATGACAAACAAAAAATAGAATTACTCGACATTAATAAATCTTCAATATTTTGTTCTGGAACGGTATATGTAGTCAAAAATAATCTCGTGTGGATAATAATGTGTGGAATGCAGAATATGTTGTGCAAAATATTTTACATAAATAAAAAATAAAAGCAACAATCATGAAATTGAAAGCACAGTGTTAAGCGATATTAGCATACATGTTTTGTGTTCGTGTACTAAAATTTATGTCAAATATTTCCACATCTCATAATAGTTATGAATTTGTAATATGGGATTTTTAATTTTGTTATGAATTATTTGGTTTTTTGTTCAATAAATAAAATAAAAATTAATGAAAACTGTTTTTAATTAACTGTCGGTAGTATATGTCTGACAAATTGTCAGAACAACCAATTTTTTAAAACAGTTGGTTGTGGCAACATACGACAGATAATTTTAGCCACCATTTTCGTAGTTGGCGCAACCAAATATGATTGTTGTCAACATGGAAGCAGAAGTATACCACAACCAAAATGTTGGTTGTCCTGATGGAATCGCATGATAGTAGACAGAACTACAAAAATTCGGTTGGCAAATAATTCGGTTGAGGTAACCAAACTGTATTCTGTGTGCAGGTATACCTTACTCCTATACCGGATGATATCACCGCCAGAACGAATGAGTGGATGACGCCCCGCAGACAATTTGCCATTGAGCAACATTGTCGAGGACTTCTCCACCGACACCTCGACGCCAACAAGTGCACTCCACTCACCGACCGTATGCATGGCCTCCGCACCTTTTTTCTCAGCACGAGACTGGTCTTTGATCAAGATGAGGAGGTCATCGGCATATGCACACAGCTTGTAAGAGGCGGCAAGCGACTATAACAAAGGATCCATCATGAGGTTCCACATAAATGTACCACAGATCGAACCCTGGGGACAGCCACGTGTCACATCCTTCCAAACTGTGCCGCCACCCACCACACAAATTTTCCTATCCTCAAAATAGCTTCGCCAAAGCCTAAGCTCAAATGCACCTCCGAATTCAACGAATATTCCCAGTACGTACTTGGCTGTCGACTCGCTAACGCTAAGACTTACATGCATTAAAGCATCCTCTGTAGACCGGTTAGACTTAAAACCAAACTGCAGTCGCTCAGAGAGAGCGCTCTCATCGATGCGCTGCTTCAGACGTTACATCGTTACCGGGACAACCTAATATCCCGAATATCTACGAACCAGGCTATGAAGCCGAAGCGGCGCAAAACGGCCGCCTGCCATTTTCTTCCAGACAGCGCCGCCGCCGATTTTATCGGCTCACATCGGCTGAAACTAAGCCGCCGAACTTTATTTAGTGAGTCCAGAAGATTTGTTTTATACAACCATAAAAATTAAGAAAGTGACTACTATGTGAAAAATTCTGGCATGAATGAATGGGATGACGAAACCGCGGATTTGTGCATTTCCGAAAAAACCAAAGAATATTACCAAAAGGAACTAGGTAAGGGCTATCCGAAAATAATTACGACAGAATCTGGTCTGAAACTCGAAAAAATTTTGGCCACCTCAACACAGATACTGAACAAAATCATTTCGGCAATCTTTGTTTTCAAAGCGAGAACTAATTATATAAAGGATGAATCCATAGTCGCATTTCAAACCCAAAATGTTGACAATATATGTAATTGTAGCTTCCTGGATGAAAAAAATCCTTGAAGGAGGAAATATTGTTTTTCAATATTGAATAGTCTATTGCTACTTCGATTTCTTAATTACTAGAAAATTAATAAGAGTCTTACATAACAAAGAAAAATATTAGTTAATTAATGTAAATAATGCTTTGCAAATACATTCATTTATAAATTCATCTTTACTTACAATTTGTGTTTTTACATGTTTAAATAGATTGAGATTTTATCTGTAGATATTACAACAACTGAGTAATGGAATCGTGGATTTTTAAATATTTTAGATTACGATTATATACAATTTGTAAAGAAAAAATAGGTAAAACCTTTATATGAAATCAAAAAAATAATTATTCAAATATATCTAGAAAATATATATGTATATAAAATTGTTATAAGAGTATAACAGCATCATAAACATAAAATTTTTTTAAATTTGGTAATTATTGTAAATTTTTTTCAAGCTGTTTCTTTACATTCCCTTATTAGTGAATAAGTAGAATTATCTATTTGATCAAAATATTTTGTGTTAATTCTTTTTATGAACTCATTGATTTTTTCATAACCAGTGTGTCTATGGAGAAGATCTGTAGAGTATCTCCAATGTCTATTATATATAATTTTAAGACATTTGTTTTGAATTATCTGTAGCTTCTTCATGTGCGTTTCAGCAGCTTTGTTGTAGCATACAAGGTTGCATGATGTAAAAGAAAACAATTTTTGGGTAACACGTCCTGAGCGGTAGCACGCGATTACACCAGCCTTTTGCTCGTCGATAGGGGGGTTCTAGCTCAATGTTACTTTTTTCTTTGGCTACAAATAAATTTCGCGTGCTATAGAATGATAGAAAGGATGAAAGATAGAAATTGTCTGACAGGTGTGTTACTGATACTAATGATGGTAACGTATCAGCCCGAGATAAGCCCTCCCAACCTGATCACAAATTATAGAATCCCAAAAAATAAAATAAATAAATACGTAAATAATAAATTGTTACGGTGCCAACTCTTTACAACACTTACTGTACTTGTCAATCATGACATTAACTACTATAACACTTTGCAACACTTGCTGCCCGTCAATTGGATATAATGTGCAATGTGATCCAATAGAAATTCGCTTCAAGTTGAACATTAATCTCCTCAAGTACATTAAAGTTAGAATTTCATCATTGTGAAAACATCTTTAATTGTATATTAACAATTAAATATTTACTTAACTGATCGGGTAAACTAAGCTCCAAATGTAAAGCACAAGTGTATGTATTAAAATTAAGAAAAATATTTGTAATTGAAGTAATGAAATAAAATTTACAGATTTTAGCTGTCTGAATTAATTTGCTAAAAATACGCTTTTATTTGTGCCTACACCCGACGCAGTAACAATAAATATTATAGTTTCCATCTGATACTTAAGTATTAGTATTATACATAGCCTTAAAAAAGCAGAATTTATAGAACTCAAATGAAATAATGTGTCGGTAACGTGGTTATTCAATGCCTCATGGCAAAAGAAGTAAAAAGATTTCAAAATTATAACTTTTTCCTTCCTACGATCGAATCAACGTTTATTCTAGCATGAATTTAATATAAAAGTAACACAATTTTTTTACTGCCAAGAATTAAAAGACGAACTGTGAGAAAAATTCAAAATAAAAAAAAAATAAATGACTTACATACTTTAATCCGCTCCTTTGAGAAAGATCTTCCGCAAAGCCGCTGGCGGTATAAAAGGTGAAACAGCAAAAATCGATGATTATTTACATTGCTTCTGAAAAAGAACTTTAAACTCACTAGCACTTCTCTATTTACGTGAATTTTTCGTTACTTCGTACTATTTCATTACACACACATTTACAAATCGCAGTTTCTGTTAAACAGCAAAAATCGATGATTATTTACATTGCTTCTGAAAAAGAACTTTAAACTCACTAGCAATTCTCTATTTACGTGAATTTTTCGTTACTTCGTACTATTTCATTACACACACACATTTACAAATCGTAGTTTCTGTTAAAAATTACATTAGATTTGTTTACAGAAATGAGAACAGCTTAACAGAAGGTTCCGCTGTTAAAGTTCAAATTTACATTACAAAGCATTACACTCATTATTACGGTCATAATGAGTTCCGACATAATGATGATAATCATAATTAGCGAATTTAGGGAATATTCAAAGCAAACGGTACCACATTACAACAACAATTACAAAGCAATGTAATTTGGTTCGATTTGTTTAAATTTCGTCTGGTTTTTTTCTCTTCGTATGCTGCCAATGTAACAAAGGGAAACAAGAAAATATGAAATTTTTCGTAGAAATTATCGAAGTTATTTCTTAGATTTTACACAACAAAAGAAGGCAAATTTGAAGACACGATTAGTTTCTTTCGGTTTAAAGGATTTTAAAAAAGAAAGACGACATTTTTCTTAAATTTTTACCGCGATTGTGACACTGATACTCAAAAACTTATATTTTAATTTGATTTAGTTGCACTGACTGCCTTACTGCCCTCTTCACAGGGTTTCCCCCCGATGACTTCACAGGCCTAATCACTGCCTTTTTCACTGGTTCGTTCACCGGTTTGTTAATGGACTACTTCACTGGCTCACCACTAAATCAGTCTGACTGCGAATGCTCTACCGTAGGGTTGACAGCAGCAACTTGATGAGAGCGATTAGTTACTCAGCATCCTCTTTCTGAAGATTGGTTGCTACTAAATCTATGCTCAACTTATGAACTCCTACTGAAACAAAGCTTTCGTTAGAGTTTAAGCAATGGTAAATAAAGGGATTATTTACCTGATCAAATATGACAAATTGATCAAATTCAAACAAAGAGATAAAGCTCTCCGATCGTAGCAAAATGGCTCAGGGAGAATGACCTATTAAGCAAACTTTTATTTTTCCGAAATGTACGAATATAAGCAATCACCGGAAAACCACTTGATGATACGCAGGTTAATATCAGAAAGACCTAAGCCAAGCAACCGTAGACGTAAGGAAACCTCGGGATTGAAAATCCTAACTTTAGTTTTTGTTACAACACTCCCCCACAAAAATCAGACTTTTGGGTATGAGCGAGCCAAAGCTGATTACCGCTTGCACTTTTAAACTACAGGTTTAAATTTATTGCCGAATGACCTTGGCATGATATGTCCCAATGGCAACGCCTTTCAGGTCTTCCAGCTCATAAAAGTTATTACCACACTTCCTCCGTATACGAGCTTTCACAAATGTTGGCGCTAATTTTGCGTTATATCCATGCTCGAAACTACTCTGCTTAAAGATTTAGGTTAGGTTTAGGTTAGGGTGGCAGCCGTATTTTTTATACAAGCTCTCATAGAGCAGTTTAAGTCCCTAGTGTTACCACGGGCTGAAATGCCCCTCATCGAAACCAACCTGTTTGATATACAAATTTGTCGATATTACGAATATCGGTACTGGAAAGATCTGTTAGGCTGCCTAGAAAAGCCGACCCCAGTATGTCCAGTCGTCGTTTACTCAGAGCGGGGCAGTCGCATAGCAAGTGCTCAATGCTCTCCACTTCATCCTCATCTCCACAGCTTCTGCAGAAGTCATTAGAGTCAATACCCAATTTTTTGGCGTGTTCGCCGATCAAGCAGTGTCCTGTCAGAACTGATACTAACGTAGACAATCTTTGCCTCTCTAGTGCGAGGAGATATTTTGATCTTCTCAGGTCATACCTTGGCCAGATTTGTCTAGCTACTCTGCAGGTGCCGATTTCTGTCCATCTTTCGTTGGACTGCCTCTTGCCTAAGTCAAAGCTTGCACGTGGATAGTGGCGGACCAATATATGCAAATTCTTCGAGAATTTGTAATGTCGTCCCTTTCCTAGCAAGTTCATCGGCTTTGCAGTTCCCCGGGATATCCCTATTCCCAGGCACCCATATGAGGTGTATGTTAAACTGCTCAGCCATCTCGTTAAGAGATCTGCGGCAGTCGAGGGCTGTTTGTGAATTTAGGGATGTTGCCTCCAGAGAATTGATGGCAGCCTGGCTGTCCGAGTAAATTAAAACGCCAGTGTTGGTTACTATGTTACTTCCCACTTTGCCATTTTTTCGGCTTGATAGACACTGCAGGTATCTGGTAGTCTGTGAGCTATATCCAATCTAAGCTCTGCACAGTGTAATCCGAAGCCAACCTTTTCATCAAGCCAACCTTTTCATCCGAAGACAACCATAAATGTGGAGATGGTTTATATTACCTGGTATTCTTCCAACCCATTCATCTCTGGCGGGAATCATAGTGATGTAATTACTCTCGAAGGTGTACACCGTTGGTATATAGTCCACTCGGTCGGTTAGCACTACACTTTGATATTCTCATGTGACCGTAGTTTTTGTACCTCCACATTGATAGGCAGTTTAATCATATTGCCGCTTTGGTTGCAACTTCTCTCGCCACAATATTAATCGGCAGTATGTGGAGTAGGGCTTGTAGAGACTCGGTCGCTGTAGTCCTTAAGGCTCCGCTTATGCTCAGGCAGGCTGTTCTCTGAACCTTTGTTAGTAGGTTGGTAATGGTTAGTTTGTCAGTTGCCGTCCACCATACCACAATGCCGTATAACAGTATAGGACGAACTACTGCTATATATATCCAGTGGACGATTTTAGGAGAGAGGCCCCACCGCGACCCTACAGCCTTATTTGCAGGAATATAAGGCGACGTTGGCCTTCCTTACACGTTCCAATACGTTAAGTCTAAATAACAGTTTTCTATCTAGAATTATTCCTAAAAACTTTGCACTTTCAGAAAAGACTAGACAATTCTGTCTTGTTTGGGTTTATGCCCAAACCGCTGCTTCTGGCCCATCTAGCCAATTTGTTCAGAGCCACCTGTAGAATGTCTCGGAGGACGTTTTCGAATTTGCCACTCACTGCGATTGCAACGTCGTCCGCATATGCCACGACCTTGCAGCCACAACGTTCTAGATCTAGCAGGATTTCATTCACCGCTAGGTTCCAAATTAGTGGAGACAGTACTCCTCCTTGTGGGGTCCCTCTGTTTACAAACCTTGTTAGAGTTGTGGACCCAAGACATGCTGTTATGCGTCTTCTGTTGAGCAGACTTTGAATTAGACTAATCAAACTAGAGTTAATTTTTAGATGTGACAGTGCCGCAATTACTGCATCTGAGTGAATGTTGTTAAAAGCCCCTTCTATGTTAAGAAATGCCACCGTGGTGAATTCCTTGAAATGCAGGGACGATTCGATAGTGATCACAAGTTCGTGCAGGGCTGATTCTGTAGACTTCCCCTTATTGTAAGCATGTTGGTTCACCGACAGGAGTTTTGTATCCAGGTTTTCCCTAATGAAATAATCTAAAAGTCTTTCCAGACCTTTCAATAGGAAGGAGGATAGGCTAATTGGTCTGAAGTCTTTTGGCATAGTGTGTGATATCTTCCCCGCTTTAGGTATGAATACCACATTGGTATCCTCCATCGATCGGGATGTATGAAAGCCTGATACAGCCTACATAAATTTTCTCCAGCCAGGGGATAATGTACTTCAACATTTTCTGCATTTCTGCTGGAGTGATGCCGTCTGGTCCAGGTGACTTGAAGGGCTCAAAGCTATTAATAGCCCAGCTTATTCTGGATCTCTCAGTCAACAAGCTAGCGACGTTCGCAGTCCACTCGCACTCTTGTTGGTCCTGCTGATCCTCTGGTTCTGTTACAGAGTTCCCCGGGAAATGTGTGTCGAGCAGTACATTGAGCTACTGCTCGCTGTGTTTGCTCCAATTATTTGCCTCATCCTGCAAGTAACCCACTGTAGAGGGTGAAGCTGATAATGTTTTCCTCAGCCTTGCGGCGTCGGAGACCTTTTCCACTTCGCCACAGAAGGTATACCAAGAGCTTCTTTGCGCCTTTCTAAGCTCCTTCTTATAGATCTTGAGTTGCTCTTTATAGGCATCCCAAACATTAGCGACCCCTGTAGATTTAGCCTTGTTGAATAGCTTGTTGCAGGTCTTTTTCATAGCCGTTAGCTAAGAAGTCCACCATTGGGGTTTAGTTTTACCCTTGTACCTTGTTTTTGGACAGGCTTCTTCAAGGGAACTATTGAGTGATGTGGTGATATGCTCGACCAGATTATCCAGACCTGCTTTGTCATTCGGTTCGTACAGAAGTTTGGAGTTGAGGACTTTCTTGAAATTCTTTTCATACAGGTGCCACTTTGTCTTTCTCACATTTCTGTGGACGGCAGGTTCAGTCGCTTTTTCAGCGAGTTTGAACTCAATATAATGGTGATCTGAGAATGAGTGGTGGTCCAGTACATTCCACCCAATAATTTTGTCTGACAGCCGGTCAGTAGCAAACGTTACGTCTAGTACTTCTTGTCTGTCTTTAATTGTAAAGGTCGGTTTATTACCTATGTTACAAATACTTAGGTTGGTAGTTAGAATAAAGTCAATAAGCGAATCACCCCTATTGTTTATATCCATACTACCCCAGATAGTATGATGAGCGTTCATGTCTGCGCCAACAATCAGCTCGACCTCGTCAGACGTTGCTTCTTCTACTACATCCTTGAATAGAGCAGTCGGTACTACAGCTTCATAAGGCAAGTAACTGGAGACCACCCAATATATGCGATTACCGATCTCCAGACTAGCAGATGTTTGGTCTTTACCACTTAAATTAGCCAGGAGAAAGATACTTAGATCTTTCCTGGCAAAAATGCAGGTTCTTGGAGTGCCTTCACAGTTGGCCACAAGCAGTTTAAAGTTGGGTGTCCTGATACCGCACACCCTTCCTCCCACTGCGTAGGGCTCCTGTATCAGGACGATGTCTACTGCACCTGTGGACAGGCGCAGCAATAGAGCCGCTGAGGCTGCTTTAGCGTGATGGAGGTTAATTTGTAAAATTCTTACCATCATTGGTAATTGACAGATTAACATCCACCCCGACAAGGGTGTTATCGAACTCTTCGTCCGTATCATCGAGAAGCGTGTTCCCGCCAGATGCGTCAAAGAGTCCGGAGACTCCCCTCAGCCCCTCTGTGTCAGAAGTAGAGCTTTCGTCCTCAGAGTAGGACGTTACAGATCTTCTGGTAGAGTTGGAGTCACCCGAAATAATGGGCGTGGATACCTCCGCACTTCCAGAAAGCTGTGTATCAACCACGGTGGACGACTCACCTTCCGCAGGGTTGCACTTGCACGTTGTATATGGAAGGTGGATTCAGCGTTAAGGATCAAATTGACCTGCCGCTTTTTACCATCCGCCTCACCCACCTTGCTGATTCTCCAATTATGGGCGGGCAGATCAGGATTGGAATCTTTTATTATTTCTAATATGTCAGCCGGGTTGGAGGGCTCTTCTGTAACCCAGGTGATAGCTCTAGGGTGACTAGGGATGTTGTTTTTTCGACAACATCCAACTGGGCATCCGGCCACACCTCACCCGCTCGACTCAGAGCAGCCTTATACAGGTTTACTGATCTGGCATCACCGAAATATAAGAGCTTTACTCGCCCCTGATGCCATCCTGCATCGTTGCAGATTGGTGGTGTGCCCGGCATTTCTCTACGGACATCGAGGTAATGAGCCATAATGGCCGATTGCACATGACTCCATTTGTCCTTGAGGATGGCCATCACTAGACTCTCCTTCGCCACTTCATTGAAGGGCTTGGTGAGTGTCCTGTTGATGGTGACATTAGGGCCTCTTGCCTTTTTCGATGGCAGGGGTTCATCAGGTGATCTGATTCTTTTGACTTTATTAGCCGTTAACACAGCTGAATTTGTGGCTCTTTCAGCCGGCTGATTGGCCTTAGAAGCCTCTATGACGCCTTTAGCCCAGGTAAGTGACTCTTTATACCCTCACTTTAGTGTGACGAGGGTATATATCATTTGCTACGGAAAAAAGTGTAACACATCGAAGGAGTGACCTAAGACCCCAAGTATGTTCGGAGGAAAACCGTTTTGGGTCATTTTAAGTCGAATGAGCAATGTCCGTCCGTCTGCTGGCTGGTGCGCACGATAACTCTCGAAAGGAGTAACCGATTGACTTCAAATTTGGTATGTGGAAATATTTTTTTCTATCTCCGGCTAAGTTCGAAGATGGGCCATATTGGTCCACTCCATCTAGTACCTCCCCCACAAAGGGTTAAAATGTTGTGAAAAATTGATTCTTTAATAACTGCTATACTGCTTATTCGAATCTTCTGAAATTCCACAAATAGTATTAGCTTATTAGTCACTATCAACTCGAGAAAAATGGGCGAAGTTGCCACGTCCCTTTTGGTACCTCCCACACAAATGCACCGTTTGGCACCAAGAGTTAACAGCTTATAACATTAATAACAGTGTATAAAAAAAACTTGATATTTTGAATAGTATTATGCTTTTATATTGCCTACAGTCAAGGGAAAAATTGGCGTTGTTGCCTCGTCCTTTTTGGTACCTCCCACACAAAGGTACCTTTTTGCACCAAAAGTTAACAGCTTATAACATTAAAACCAGTGTATAAAAATACTTGAAATTTTGTACAGTGTAATGTTTTTATAGCGTCTATAGCCCTGTGAAAAATGGGCGTTATCGCCACGCCCCTTTTTGTACCTCCCACACAAAATGCCCAAATCATACCACAATTTAATATCTCATAACATTTTTACCAGTGCACATAAATGCTTATAATTCGGCACAGTGCAATGAATTTAAAGTATCTAATGTTCAGCGAAAAATAGGTGTATTGGATAAACCCCTTCTGGTACCTCCCACAAAAATTGACAGAATAATTCGAGTAATATTCAATATTACATTACTCACAAAGTGAGGGTATACCTTAGTCGGTTTACCCGACTGAAACTTTCTTACTTGTTTTGTTTTTCGGTAAGAGCCGAAACCTCAACAGCCTCCAACTTCGTCAAAACTCTGAGCGCTATTCGGTGCTCATTGTGCTTCCGTTTTGACGGTCGGACATGACGTTTTCCCCTCACCGTACCACCTGTTGTGAGTACTGGGGGGAAATTTTCACCATGTTTGCTGTGGTCGGCTTTGGCCAAGACCAACGGACGGACAGTAGGACGATTGGGGAAACCCGCTCCATCGGAACGCGAAGGCATCCCCGTCAATAATTTTTTTTGTCTGTATTAGCCCATAATAGGTACTACGATGTAGGCCTTCCAGACTTTGTTTTGTTTTTGCGATTGCGTAATAGGTACTGCGTAATAGATTTTAACTATCCGCTCTGTGCTAAACACGTCCGTTCACTACGACTCCTGCTTAAAGTTCCTCCTAAAAACTTCCTGACCCACCTGATAAGAAATCTCTCTGGACCTAAGATTATAAATCTTTTCATTCCTCTAATATTGCTTCTGACTTACTTAAGCAGCTTTTCTGCCCACTATCTGACGAGAATCCTCCTTATCGAATTGTACCGGTCTATCATCCAACATTGCTAGTTTTCGTAACAAGGCATACGTGGATCTATTTGTAACCATGTGTTGGCTAAAAGTCAGAAAGTAAGGTGATGTTCCAATCGCAGAATGAACTGCTGAGCGAAGTGCACAACAGATATTGCTGAGCTTCTCATCCCAATTCTTTTGGTTTGGATCAACGTACGATTTTATTGCTGACAGAACAGACCTATTGACCCTCTCTGACGCATTGGACTGAGGGGCGTGAACCGCGGTGTAAACATGTTGAACATGATCATTGAAGAGATTAGATTTGACTTGAGAACCATTGTCAGAGACAATGGTTTCCGGGACACCAAATATGTGGAAGAGATCACCTTCCAAGTATCTTACAACAATATCTGCTGAGAACTTTTTTACAGGTTTCAAAAAAGGAAACTTTAAGTAGTGGTCAACAACTATAAAACTACCAATGTGACCAGATCTTGACCTAGGATATGGTCCCAAAAAATCCACGTACAACCTCTGGAAAAACCTCAGTCTGGCATTTTGGCGATATTTTCCTCAACCCTCTCTATTAATTGCTTATATTCATCTGAGTGAAAATGGGTGGAATCCAAATCCACATAAACCCAAGTATCACTAAAGCCATCGGACGGACAATTCACGTCTAACGTCAAAGCGGACAAGTCGTCAGTATTGGTTCGAGAAAGAGTATCCGGAACTACGTTCATACTACCACGCATATGTTGAACGCTAAATTTGTAAGCCTGCAGCTTTAAAGACCATCGAGCTATCGAGTGCTAAGATCTGATTGAGACATGAGCCATTTCAATGAAGCATGGTCCGTAACGACCGTGAACTCTTGTCCTTCAACGTAGGCTCTAAATTTCTTAATGCTTAACAAAGCAGCTAAGCATTCCTGTTCGGTAACCGAATAGTTACGTTGGGCTTGGTTCAGTTTCTTCGACATAAAGGCGATAAGAACTTCATCACCCTCCGCATTCTTCTGTACCAATACTCTTCCTATTCCAGTTTTACTCGCATCGCAATGTATGTAGAACGGTTGTGAAAAGTCAGGACTGTGTAAGACTGGTGCCGTATTCATATAGATCTTTAAGGCCTCAAAAGCTTCCTGAGCTTGTCCGGTCCAAACAAATTTTTTCTTTCCTTGGAGCAAATCCGTCAAAGGCGTAGTAATCGAAGCATAGTTTCGGATAAACTTCCTGTACCACCCTGTCATTCCCAGAAATCGATGAAGTTGTTTTACAGATCTCGGAACTGGGAAATCGGTTACGGCGGACAATTTATCCGGATCTGTGCGAATAACCCCATTCCCCACCAAATGTCCTAAATATCTAACTTCACGGTCGCAAAATTTACTTTTTTATATGTTAATTGTCAAACCTGCTTCGCGAATTCTCTGTGCTACAATACGTAAGACCTCAAGATGCCTTTCGAAAGATTCCGAAATTATAAGCAAATCATCCAGATATACAAAAACCTCGGATCTAAGCAAAGGAGGTATAACTTTATCAATCAGCCTCGACATCGTTTGAGGGGCATTACATAACCCAAAAGGCATTGTTAACCGCGGCCTTCTGATCCGGCCCTGCTGGGAGCAAAGGCCTGCTTCTTCTTCGCGTCAAATTGCATTCCCTTTATTTAATGTATTCGTGTACCGCGTTTGAACGCTTAAGCGGCGCTCATATTGCAGTGCATTTGTCTTACATTAGTGTGTATATTTGTCTAATGTTGTCTTTTTAATGCATATACATATGCCTATGAGCGCTGGCTGCGTTTATGTCGCTCTTTCGCGTTTCGTCTCGTTCTTGCAGATGCACTCATATTCACACATACATGCATGTATATTTGTCATTCTCAGCAGAGAAAACAGATGATCGCTGCTAAGTCCTCTGTTTGGTTGTCCACTTTATGTATGCATGTGCGTGTGGTTATGTGTGTCTATCCAAACAATTTGCATTATGTTTTTGGCGCACATATCTGGTTACGTACATTATGTGTCGTTGATATGGTTGTCCATATGTACCTTATACATTTATTTTGGCACCTAACTCTCTCTACGCACATAATGTATCGTTGATATGCTTGCAAAACCAGGCTAATGTATAATATCGAAAAAATATGGAATTTACTTTAGAAAAAGAAGTCTAATAAAACGGTTGATTTTTTGGAAATTGTAAAATTTCGTTTCGCTTTTTTTCGCTTTCTTTTGCAAACTATATAGCCAGTAAAAAAGCTTACTGGTTCAAACATTGGTGACCCCGACGTGATATAATTCGATATCACTGCAATTAATATTATCAATTCGGATAAAATTAAATTGTAAAAATATTGTCATTCGGATAATATTTTACTTGGTATCACAGCAAAGAATATTATCATTCGGATAATATTAAAATCGGCGTGCTACAATTCGGTATCACACACCAAATAACACATACATATTATCAATTCGGGTAATATAAAATTTGACGGGATATAATTCGGTATCGCATTAAAAATATTATCAATCGGATAGTATTAAATTCGTCGTGGTATAATTCGGTATCACTTTTAGCAATATTTTCAATTCGGAAAGTATAAAATCGTTCGTATAAAATCGTTCCGTGCTCTATTTCGGTAAAAATTAGATCGGGTTTTAAAAAAAATGGCAAGTGAGCAAATCAACAACAGCAGTGATGTAGCAGATAGTCCAAACAATCTGCACCCATACAGGACTAAAGTGGCAGCAATGATGAGGCATCTTTCGGAGTTAAAGCTGTCTCTCACATCTGAGAAGTTAGAGGGTTACGATGACGCCGATGTGTCTGCCTGGCTCGAATACGTCGAGCAAGTTTACGCTTCATTCAACGAGGCGTGGTCAGTGCTGGAGTGGAGGGAAACCGGTGAGTTGGAGGGCTTCGTAAGAATGAATTTCGTGTCGCTGTACCTTGACGTAAAACAAGGTTACGTCGTCAGTTGAGCTCGATACAAAAGGGAGATGCACATACTCGTTCGTCAATGTTGCGGCAGCTTTCGATCGACAGGACGCCATTTTGCGAAGCACCATCGCCTTCGCGCAAAACCAGGCTCCCGGAAATACAGCTGCCGCAATTTAGTGGCGCCCTTAAGGACTGGACAAATTTCCATACCCTTTTTAACGCGGTGATTGACGAAAACGGCGACTTAAGTGATCTCGAGAAGTCCCTAGTCCTTCAACGGGGGGAGGATGTTAACCGCGGCCTTCTGATCCGGCCCTGCTGGGAGCAAAGGCCTGCTTCTTCTCGTTTACCGCGTTTGAACGTTTAAGCGGCGCTCATATTGCAGTGCATTTGTCTTACATTAGTGTGTATATTTGTCTAATGTTGTCTTTTTAATGCATATACATATGCCTATGAGCGCTGGCTGCGTTTATGTCGCTCTTTCGCGTTTCGTCTCGTTCTTGCAGATGCAGTCATATTCACACATACATGCATGCATATTTGCCATTCTCAGCAGAGAAAACAGATGATCGCTGCTAAGTCCTCTGTTTGGTTGTCCACTTTATGTATGCATGTGCGTGTGGTTATGTGTGTCTATCCAAACAATTTGCATTATGTTTTTGGCGCACATATCTGGTTAAGTACATTATGTGTCGTTGATATGGTTGTCCATATGTACCTTATACATTTATTTTGGCACCTATCTCTCTCTACGCACATAATGTATCGTTGATATGCTTGCAAAACCAGGCTAATGTATAATATCGAAAAATATGGAATTTACATTAGAAAAAGAAGTCTAATAAAACGGTTGATTTTTTGGAAATTGTAAAATTTCGTTTCGCTTTATTTTTCGTTTTCTCTTGCAAACTAAATAGCCAGTAAAAAAGCTTACTGGTTCAAACAGGCATTACATTGTAATGATATAATGGCCTCCCTGGTACTGTGTTTTCTCCTTGGAATTGTTATCTAGCGAAATCTGCCAAAAAGCATCTTTGAGGTCTAAACTCGTAATGAATTCCGCTTTTGGAAGTCGGCTGAGGATCCCATCTATCTGAGGTAGTGGATATGCATCTCCAATGGTCACTGAGTTTAATTTTCTGCTGTATAGACAAAGACGATTTTTATTGGGTTTACGATGGAGAAGTACTGGTGACGACCAAGCACTGTTAGACTCCTCTATGACTCCTAATGCTAACATCCTATCTAACTCTGAATAAATAAGTTTTTCTATTGCTGGAGATACAGAAAAATGACGTTGTTTTATTGGCTTATTATCGCCGTAATCAATAACATGACATAATAGTGATGTTTTACCGAGGCCCTCCTTTGCAAAAGACGGTAGGGTGTTAATGACTTGTTGCAAACGTTGACGCTGTATTAAAGTTAGTTTTATCTGGTCAGAAACTTCCCCGACAGTAGATGCTAAATTATAGGAATTAGCAGATTCCAAATCTGCTGGTAAAAGATCAAAAGTTTCCCAGAAATCTATGCCTAGGAATATATCCCTATTTAAGCTGGGAATTATGAAAATGGTAATAGGTCTCTCTACGCCCTATACTAGTTTCGACGAAACCTAAAACTCGTTGGTTGGTCCCATCCGCCGTTTTGACCGAAGAATTTAACTTTTTGTACGGTAAACCCGATGACAAATAATCACCAGCGGCCATATCACCTACACAACTTATTGAAGCTCCAGTATCCAACCAGCCTAACACCTTTTTACCAAATAGAATAACCTAGAATAAATTTTCGTCTTAAAATTCTTGGCCTTTTGCCAAAAAGCGCGCATTCTCAAAGCAGACCGATTATGTTTAGGGCGAACATTATAATATAATTTTAATCTAATATGAAGTGGTGTAAAAGAATAGTGAGATTCATCGTTGTACCGCTTTCCCTCTGTTTTAGGCAATAGGTCAAATTCGATGTTTCCATTCGACCCCTGGTCACAACTACTTTTCTCACTTTCGAGTAATTTTGAAATATTTTGGGGATCATTAATATTATTTGAGGTAGCTCTTCTCAAGAGAGTTATCTCATTTCCGAACCCTGTGTTTTGTTTCTGGATGCACTTCTCTGTGCACCCAAACGAGAGTTTTTTGAACAACTCACACAATTCGGGTTGTAAACATTAGCAGTCCCACAGCCGTAACAAAATACAGTTCTTTCCGACAGACAATCGTGGTAGCGATGACCAGTTTCATGGCAATTCCAACATTTCAAATTTAACTCTTCTATTCCCAAAGTAACCTCATCTAGGTTGTCATCATCATCATCATTCGGTACAATTTCGGATATCTTTTTAAGACTAACCGATCTCGAGGAATTAAAACCTTGTTTCCTACGTACATCCTGAAGGAAAAATTCTCTGCGACGGCATATATCGCGAAGCTCTTGCACCGAATTGATTCTTAAATTGAGTATCTCATGTTGGATCTCCGGAAGCAGATTTCTTAGCAGTATTTCCACTAAAGTAATGTCAGACAGGGCCTCCTCTAATCTATCAGTCAAGTCAACGATAGCTTCGTAAAAACTATCAAAGTTTTCATTGGGTTTTTGCCTTCTCTCCCTAATCATCTCTCTATAGTCGACATCAGTACGTGAGTCTTTGTATTGTCTCCTCAAAGCCTGGCACATATGTGGCCATGAAATATTTAGAACCGATTTATGGTATCGCTAGAACCATTCTCCAGCTTTCCCTTCAAATAAGGAGCCAGCATTATGACAAAGTAAAGCAAAATTCCCCTGCAATGTTTGGTTGGTCAAAGCCTCCACACTATAAATAAACTTCTCAACGGATAAACTATTAGGACCTCCAGTGAATTTCAATTTCCAATTGGCAATAATTTGAAGCACCTTGTCAGGACGTACACCTAAATCAGAATTGGATGGGGAACCTTAAGCGGAAGCATTCAAACCGGAATTATTATGAATAGCATCCGATCTAGAAGCACCATGGGTATTGTTAACATTACTGCTGTTGGGTGCAATGCCCAAAAGCTGTTGGAAAGTTTGTTGTTCCACAGCAGGAAGTGTATGCATTTGAGGTGTCGACCTTTGATTAGCACTAATAGGATTTGTCATACTCGGAGCAACTAAATTCAATCTTGCTAGGCTGGCTTCAATACTTTTCTCAACCATTGCCGTAATCTGACTGCTCATGTTCGCCAGCATTTGGGTTTGTTGTCCAGAAATCACTGACGCAACAAAATCTCTCATACAATCGTTTGACGTTCCCGCTGTGGGATCAGTGCTAGTATCTCCAGAGGATGAAGAATTATTCGCTTGTCCAGAGGTTCAAGCTGCCTCCTGAGCTTTTGTTTGCGACCTAGTTGTCCTTGGCGTACGGAATCATTGCTGACCCGTGCATTACAGACTGGACAGTAAGGTGTTGTTTTCATTAATTTGGACAGACACGACTTATGGAAAACATGACCACAAGGAATACGTTCCCTTTGACTATGTGAAGCAATTATACTTTTGCAACCATCACAATTTATACTTGTAACCTCGGATGAGGAACAATGGTCAGCGGAGGTTTGTAACTGAGACATGGCAAAATGACTTACTAGTATACAAAAATGGAAAAGGGATTAGTACCCTATTAAACAGAATTAAGAAAAAATGTAGATCGAAACAAAACAGTAATATTAGGTATTAGAATATCAATATAATCCAATCATAATATGAAAATGTCTCAGTTATAGAGCTACAATCCAAAAAATATAGCAAGAAATGTAATAAAAATTGCAAGATAAAAAAAATGGCGATAATGATTTCTTTATCGTATTTTTTTCCTTTGGAACTAAAAAAACCATTGGGAAAATAATACGTTTTTATACCGTTAATACATCCAGTTAATGACTTCCTGTTTGAAACCTTTTTTTTACTACTGTATAGGAACCCGTGATGAAATAGCCTAATCAGACAAAATAAAATTAGAGGAAAAGTATGACAAATTAAATAGACAGTAAGATGTACCATATAGGATAAACGTCATAACTCTGATGTTTATTATTCCAAATATAGTTATGTAGGGTGCATGACGTCAGTTCCACTTCATAAAAGGGTTAGGATTAGCATACCTATCCAAAACCTAAATTCCAGCAAATAATCAGTGTCAATGAAATCTTCACATTAGTCGATATAGGAAGATATCGCTACCTTCGGGCAGTTATTGAAAACCTACATGTTTTTATCAAAAACTGTATCCACAAAATTAACGAAATCTCTGAAGAATTGAAAACAAAAGCAAAATAGAATAGAATCAGAAAAAAGGAAGGGGGCTCACAATCAGGTATTATTTTGTAATAATAAATAAAGCAAGGTGTAAATTTTAATACCGGATTGTGCAGTGGCCCCACGTTGGGCGCCAATTTGTAGCATGCAAGGTTCCATGATGTAAAAGAAAACAATTTCTGGGTAACACGTCCTGAGCGGTAGCACGCGATTACACCAGCCTTTTGCTCGTCGATAGGGGGGTTCTAGCTCAATGTTACTTTTTTCTTTGCCTACAAATAAATTTCGCGTGCTATAGAATGATAGAAAGGATGAAAGATAGATATTGTCTGACAGGTGTGTGACTGATACTAATGATGGTAACGTATCAGCCCGAGATAAGCCCTCCCAACCTGATCACAAAGTATAGAATCCCAAAAAAACCCATTTAACTTTGTGGTCCCTAACAGAAATTCACCACGGGATACCTTAGTAGCTGGAGTCAAACAGGAAAGAAGTTCAGCTTAGTTATTCATCATTAATGATTTATTCAAAAACAATCTCTTTGTACTTTAATAGGAAATAAAAATAAAATATAAAAATGTTTGGAGTAAATAGGCCGAGAATTCATTAAAAAAAATCTTATTTTTAAGGCCGCAAGAAAATCGTCGCAAAAAAAAAATAATCAAATTGTTATCGGGATAAGAAATATTATAGTTTCCATCTGATACTTAAATATCAATATTATACATGGCCATAAAAAAACAGAATTTATAGAACTCAAATGAAATAATGTGTCGGTAACGTGGTTATTCAATGCCTCATGGCAAAAGAAGTAAAAAGATTTCAAAATTATAACTTTTTCCTTCCTACGATCGAAACAACGTTTATTCTGGCATGAGTTTAATATAAAAGTAACACAATTTTGTTACTGCCAAGAATTAATATAAAGACGCACTGTGAGAAAAATTCAAATTAAAAAAAATAAATGACTTACCTGCTTTAATCCGCTCCTTTGAGAAAGATCTTCCGCAAAGCCGCTGGTGGTATAAAAGGTGAAACAGCAAAAATCGATGATTATTTTCATTGCTTCTGAAAAAGAACTTTAAACTCACTAGCACTTCTCTATTTACGTGAATTCTTCGTTACTTCGTACTATTTCATTACACACACATTTACAAATCGCAGTTTCTGTTAAACAGCAAAAATCGATGATTATTTACATTGCTTCTGAAAAAGAACTTTAAACTCACTAGCACTTCTCTATTTACGTGAATTTTTCGTTACTTCGTACTATTTCATTACACACACATTTACAAATCGCAGTTTCTGTTAAAAATTACATTAGATTTGTTTACAGGAATGAGAACAGCTTAACAGAAGGTTCCGCTGTTAAAGTTCAAATTTACATTACAAAGCAAATTTGAAGACACGATTAGTTTCCTTCGGTTTAAAGGATTTTAAAAAAGAAAGCCGACATTTTTCTTCGATTTTTACCGCGATTGTTACACTGATACTCAAAAACTTATATTTTAATTTGATTTAGTTGCACTGACTGCCTTACTGCCATCTTCACAGGGTTTCCCCCCGATGACTTCACAGGCCTAATCACCGCCCTTTTCACTGGCTCGTTCACCGGTTTGTTAATGGACTACTTCACTGGCTCACCACTAAATCACACTGACTGCGAATGCTATACCATAGGTTTGGCAGCAGCAATATGATGAGAGCGATTAGTTACTGAGCATCCTCTTTCTGAAGATTGGTTGCTACTCAATCTATGCTCAACTTATCAACTCCTACTGAAACAAAGCTTTCGTTAGAGTTTAAGCAATGGTAAATAAAGGGATTATTTAACTGATCAAATATGACAAATTGATCAAATTCAAACAAAGAGATAAAGCTCTCCGATCGTAGCAAAATGGCTCAGGGAGAATGACCTATTAAGAGAAATAATTGTTTTGCTTTTTAATAAAATTGAAGTAATAAAATCCTAACGAAATTAAATAATTACCTTGTGTCGTGTGTAGTTATTAACAAAAAAAAAAAGAATGTCAATGACCACCAAGGCGTCCTTGTTCTGCCTGTACACAAATAATGTTCACGTTGCCTCTTTGTTAAGCTAATGATTAACACAACTAGGCTTGTTCTAGCCACACAAACTTCAGCAAACTTTTATTTTTCCGAAATGAACGAATATAAGCAATCACCGGAAAACCACTTGATGATACGCAGGTTCATATCAGAAAGACCTAAGCCAAGCATCCGTAGACGAAAGGAAACCTCGGGATTGAAAATCCTAACATTAGTTGTTGTACGACACAACAGGAAATGAAACTGTATGGTGCAAGCGCCATTAAAATAATTTGTATGTTGAACAGTATGCAGCAACAGGAAGTAAAATTGCAAGGTGCAAGCGCCATTACATTGTACCAAATTGGACATGCGTACGTTAGAGTCGGCCTTATAAAATTTTTAAAAATCAAATTTTTATTTTTCAAATTGATTGAGGACCGCTTGTTTAATATTGGCCATAACGCTTTTATTGTTTTTAAACCTTTTTTGCACATTTCTTCAATGTGTTTGGCGTAGTTTAACTTTTTATCCCGGATGACTCCTAGATATTTAACGCTGTTTTGAATGGAAATTCTTTCGTTTCTAACACCAAGATCGCGATTGGGTATCCTCTTAGGCAAATTGTTGTAGGGAAACACTATTGTTTGAGTTTTGATGGGGTTGATTTTAATCTTCCATTTATATAGATATCTGTCGCACGCGGCAAATCCTTTTTCCATTTTCGATAACAGTGATTTTGTAGTTTTGCTGGAAGTGATCAATGTCGTATCATCTGCATAATCGGATGTGTACAATGAATATAACAAGGGAGATAATATAGAACCTTGTGGCAAGCCCGTACTTATTGTTTTAGGAGTTGATAATGTTCCGTTGGCCGAAACAAGGAATGTGCGGTTGCACAGGTATTCATAAATAAGTTTACAAAGATATTTTGGTAAGTTCGATTGGATAAGTTTGTAAATTAACCCATTGTGCCAAATCGTGTCAAACGCTTTTTCTATGTCTAAAATAATTAGACCAATAGAGTACCGCCTACGTTTGTTGGATATTATTAAATTTTTAATTCTATTGATTTGGTGAACGCAGCTGTGTTGGCTTTTAAATCCGAATTGTTCTGCAGCTATTAGGGATTCGTTTGTAGCAAAGTCATTGATTCGGGTTGGTAAAATTTTTTAAAATATTTTTCCTATGTTGCTAAGTAGACTTATATGTCTGTAACTGCCGGGTACATTTTTTGGCTTGTTTGGTTTTGGAATTGCCAGTACTTTGGCAATTTTAAAGTGCTTAGGAAAATAATCAAGCGTTATATTGCTATTAAAAATTGTTGTAAGTAATTGTACTCCATTAGCTGGTAGGTTTTTAATTAGAATGTTGGGTATGTTATCCAGACCTGGAGATTTTGTAGCTTTAAGTGAATAAATTATAATAGATACTTCTCCCGCCGATGTTAGCACAACATTTTCAGGTATGATTTCTCCGTTAATATGGCGAGTTACTGCCAAATTACCAGGTTTGTCAATTGAGTGTTTGTAGCTAGATGTTAGATTGTTTGAAGCTGCAAAGTATTAGCTAATATAATTGCCTTTTCCTCGTTTGTAAATATTTTTCTGTTTCCTTGGGTAAAGTGAGGGATTTTTGTACCTGAAATACCCCTTAAATGCCCACTTATTCTCCAAAAAGATCTATCGTCAGGTTTAAGATTTGAAAACATGATGTTTCATTTGCTATTGCGTGCAGCTTTAATTTTATTATCAATCATAATGGAGATTAGTTTGGTACACTGCTCATAAAAATGTGATTGATGTGCAGTTACAGTTCTCTGACTTTTCTTCTTTAATGTTCTTCGTGTCTTAATTAATTTAATTATGTCATCTGGTAAATTAGATTTACTGGAAGAACTTACTTTGGGTGAAGATTGATCTCGAGCTAGGAAATTTAACTCAACTAACCTTTTAATTTCCGCATCAATTTCATCTTTGGTATCATATTTTCTTCTTACATTGTTGATTCTGTTTTCTATAAAATCTTGAAAACACCTCTAGTTCGATAACTTATACATTGTTGTAATGAGTGGTATCCAACAAGTTCACTGAGGAGTTTGCAATGGAGCAAATAATAGGACAATGATCCGAAGGGATTTCGAAACCAAGTGCATCGATTGCTATATTTAAGGTACTATTGCTCAAAACAATATCTAGTACCGATGAATTTCGGTCGCGTTGGTATGGATAGTATGTTGGACTATTCGGGTGGAATAGTCCATTCCAGTGAAGTAATTTAGTTGCATTGAAATTATCGCAGACCATAGGCGTAATTTACCATTGACATAACAACTTGTATTTGTTGTATTTTTGTTGTGCAGCGTTGAAGATCATCTAACGCTGTCGTAAATATACCGAAGAGCTCGTCAACACTGAAGAGATTATTACGAGCTCTTAGTTGATCAGCGTATGAAAGGTCATTACCGAAGTTGTGGTTGTTGTTGTTCGAATTTGTTCTCATAACATTGGAGAACATAGTCGAGTTATATTGATTGACACGAG
The DNA here is from genome assembly GCA_963930755.1 of Eudasyphora cyanicolor. Lineage (NCBI taxonomy): Eukaryota > Metazoa > Arthropoda > Insecta > Diptera > Muscidae > Eudasyphora > Eudasyphora cyanicolor. Next base: position 104,313,616 of record OZ005737.1, read on the forward strand.
TGACACGTGAGTTTCTACTTGTTGCTCTCGCTCTCGTTTCTAGATACTGAGATCTTAGAGGGCAGTTAATGTCATTTGCGGAATGCTCACTTCTATCATACCGATGTTTTTGCAATTAAAACACGAAAACACTGCTGGAGTTTTCTGCTGTTTAGTGAGTGGGCATTCACTGTTGTGATGTTGTTGGGCACATATCATGCGTGAAGGTTTGCGATGACAATGTTCTCCTCCGTGTCCATACATTAAACAATTCCAGCATTGTGTGGGATTGTTGTTCTTTTTGGATTTGTATTTTTTTATGACACTATTACGCTGCTAATTGTATTAACATTATTCAGGGATTTGGGGTTGAAATTATTTCTTACAAATTGCACTTTGTACACTGCATTGTCAATGGAACTGAAACGAGTTTTTACTTCGATGGCCGATGACGGTGTTAAGTTGTATTCCGTAATTTCATTATTAATATCATCCGTGCTAAGTTTCGGAAGACCATGCAAAAAGATTGTGTACAATCTATTCCTTTTAGAATTGAAGGAATGAATCTCTATATTCTTCTCCATTAAAATATATCTGCATGAATTATATTTTTTCTTTCGATTGGGGGAATATCTTTGTACCAATTGATGGACGTTTGTAAATTATGGCTCTTATTCATAAAAATTTAATGAATGTTTGACGAACTCTTTAACACTGCTAAAGCGTTCCTCAAACCTTCTTTAACTTTTTATGAATAAGCCCCTATATCTTTACCCAGAAGATTATGAAGTTAATTTAGTGTTTTATTTGGGTCAACAACCAAAGGTGGTGGTTTGAATTGTTTAACCGACGTGATGTTGGAGTCCGGTTCCAAGTCCATAGCATTCGTATCGGCTAGAGCATCAAACCAATTGGATGATATAGATGTAGATGGCATGTTCAGGAACATACTCAAAGGAACTGGACGAGACATGTTGTTATTATCGGCCTGTTTAAGTCTGCATTTACATGATACTTTTTTTAAATATTAAGTATACTTATCGGCGTTTTGTGGGCGAGAGAGGCAGTCGGAAACGGGGGGAAAAAAGTATGCCGTACTCGTACTAATCGTACTCATCGTCTTGTGTTTTTCGTTCGCACTTGGAAACAACAACAATTCACACAGGAAAAGCCGAAACAAAGCAAATGAAAATAAGTATAATTTTATGGTTTTTCTCACTGTGGAGTTGAGCTGAAGATCAAAGAATTCCTTCAAAGTGAAGGAAGGTATTTTTGAATAGTCAAGTGAAAAAGAAAACGACCTTGAAATCCAACATCAACCAATGCATGACGTTTCGTTGGTGGTTAGTCAACTCTTCGGATGCAGTAATGTTGTTTTTGGCCTGCGGTCAACATGTCATTACTTCTATTTATACGAAAGTTATTCCAAATTTACATATAGGAATTGTTTTTCAAGTAAGAGTAATTTCAAGTCAATCGCCTGCCGCCGTGCTATTTTTCCCTCGACAATTCAAAGTTGTTTTTGTTGTTGGTAAATGCTTTGTTTACACGAACAACAGCTTTCGTTCTATTCCACTATATTAGTGGTAGATTTGAAAGTAATGTAGAGTACTGCACACTAAAGCAACAATGCGGTGAGTATTCTTTAACGATGCCCTGGCTCGTGGCGACGTTCTATTTTGATGTTTCCCTATGCGGGATTGATCTGTTATTGATGTTATTTTATGGTTTTTCTCACTGTGGAGTTGAGCTGAAGATCAAAGAATTCCTTCAAAGTGAAGGAAGGTATTTTTGAATAGTCAAGTGAAAAAGAAAACGACCTTGAAATCCAACATCAACCAATGCATGACGTTTCGTTGGTGGTTAGTCAACTCTTCGGATGCAGTAATGTTGTTTTTGGCCTGCGGTCAACATGTCATTACTTCTATTTATACGAAAGTTATTCCAAATTTACATATAGGAATTGTTTTTCAAGTAACAGTAATTTCAAGTCAATCGCCTGCCGCCGTGTTATTTTTCCCTCGACAATTCAAAGTTGTTCTTGTTGTTGGTAAATGCTTTGTTTACACGAACAACAGCTTTCGTTCTATTCCACTATATTAGTGGTAGATTTGAAAGTAATGTAGAGTACTGCACACTAAAGCAACAATGCGGTGAGTATTCTTTAACGATGCCCTGGTATAAGTATAAGTATTGAAAAAAAGTACGTGTGTGAACGTAAATACTTTTTCAAAAGAGAATAAGTCGATAAGTTACTTAAAAAAAAGTACCATGTAAATGGGGACTAACGAAAGTCTCTGCGAACGAAAACCAGTAACTCACTTTCGTCAGGAATTTGGTTTCTCTAAGGTTCTTTCGTTCGTTCGCCTGGCCTTACGTCAATGACGTTAACAATTTACCAATTGGAAAATAATGTAATTGCCAGATCAATAATTTCACAACTTCCGTTTTTTTCATGTTGAAGGGGCCATAGTGGTGTAAAGTCTATTCTTATGTGTAAATTGCCGACGTGAGTTCTTCAATGAAAGACCCGAGACAATTACAAAAACAAATATTACACTTTTTTATATTTGAAATATTAATATGTGCTTGTTTAGGGACACAGCCGTTCACTGCAAAACTCGGATTCTAACTACTCTGCAGCTACAATTATTTTTCAAAATAGCCATTTATTTTTTTGTTTTCTCGAAAAGTGAGTGAGGATTAATATTTTTATAAAAAATTCTCAGAAAATGCATTGGGATCCGACATTTTCAATTTTCAACTTTTTATGCCATGTTGCATTAAATCTTTATATATAAAATCCTCTGTACGTTTGTTAGTAACGCATGATCTCTGAAACCATAAAAGCGAATGGGCTGAAATCGAACAATATACATATTCAGTTTGGAGTCATTTGTGTTTTAGAATTATTTTCACCGCGATAAATTGCGGAGTGGTCAAGTTATTTGCAAAATTCGCATTTCCAGAGCGATTTGACTGAAATTAAAGATGTATGTGTGGTTTGTCTTGATAATAGTTTCTATGTATGATTCTAACCGGTAGATGGCGCTGTAGTGGATATAGGGTCAATATAAATTTTTTTTGATGATTTTTTCCTGAAACTCAGTATGTTTGCATTTTAGAATAAATCGCAAACAGGAAGGGCAGGACAACGTCTGCTAGGGTCAGCTAGTACATATATAAAAACCTATTACAGAGACATTAATTTATTTTGTCTGAACTGTGCGATTTTCATTTAAACGGGGTGTGGCAGTTGAGACGGAACTACTGATATATTAGAATGTATTAATAGTCGAATAAAAAGTATTTACTTACATCGCTTTTGGAAGTAAGCTCCCAAACATCTCTAATTTAATAAATATACTCCCAATGCCATCCGATCTACAATACGAAATAACTCAATTACAGTTTTTCCAAGGATCGAAAACTCAGTAACAAGTGCATCAACAATTTGGATGTATAAGAGCTGATACAGCAATGCATATATTGTACAAAGGATCACTTTTTGATTGGGCTAAAATATTTACATGAAGAAGGCCTATTCATTACGCCTTGTTCAAACAAATTTATAGAAACGATTTTTAACATTGTCACAAAACTTCCATAACTTTTCTTAAATGTTTGTGTTAATTTTACGTTTTTTTCTCTAATTGTAAATCTCTCAAAGCGCCACCTTTGTCGGAGAATGATATTCGTGCGTCATACATTTTAAGAATTTCATCGGCTCAGCTGATTGTTGAAATTTGCAATGACAATTTAAAGTATAGACATCCTAGTGTATTTGCAACTTTTTTCCACAAGATGACGGAAAAGTCAACTTCGCGTACGTTTGTATGAGATGAGAAGATTTTTAGGTAGCCATCTAGAGTTTGCAGATGCGAATTTACTTTTGAAAAGGCCTTTGGGGTGTCTAGTTATTCAATTGTCATTGAAATTTGATCGGCTCAGCCGCTGCCGATCGATATTTGTAAAGGGTCCGCCATCTAGCGTTGTTTTCAACTAGTGCTTATTTCGTGAATGGTAACACTTAGCTCATGTCTGATTTGACAGATAATTAGTTTTATCCTTCCGCTGAACGAATATGGTTGTGTATACGCTTGAACAACGCTGGGAAATATTGCGACATTACTTTGAAAATATTGATTTTCAATTTTTTTTTCATTTTTGATTTTCATTTGATTTTGATTTTTTCATTTTGATCTTGGCGGGTATGTAAACAAGCAAAATTGTCGCATTTGGGGCACAGAAAACCCGCACGCATACATTGAAAAGCCGATACACCCAAATTGGGTCATTTTTCTTCGAAAATGAGGAAGAAGTGGCCGTTACAGTCAATGGCGATCGTTATCGGGCCATGTTGAACGAATTTTTGTTCACAAAAATTGAAGAGGAGGATATTGGCAACATTTGGTTTCAACAGGACGGCGCTACGTGCCACACAGCCGAAGCTACACTCGATGTTTTGCGCCCTGTTTTTGAAGATCAGCCGCAGAGCTGATGTCGTTTGGCCACCTCGGAGCTGCGATTTGACACCGTTGGACTATTATTTGTGGGGTGCCCTCAAAGATAAGTGTTACCCCGACAAGCCAGAGACAATTGACGCTTTAAAGGACAATATTCGTGAAGCCATTGGTGAAATACAGCTGCACACAATCGACAATGTGCTTAAAAATTGGACCGATCGTGTAGGCTACTGCATCCATTTGAATGAAATTATTTTCCATTATTAACCAGAAGGATTATACTTTCAAATAAAAAAGGAATTTGAGAAAATATTCAGTAGTTTTTTTTATAGCATTTTCAAGGAAAAAGTTATTTGGCGGACCCTTTATATCGTTGTCTGCCAGAGTATGTCCAGATTCACACTTGCAATTTTTTTCTGCAATTCTCTTTTGAAATTGCATTTGCGTTCAGACAATGTATTCTCATAAAAACTCATTAAATTTTATTAAAATGTATGTCGCACAAATTTACATATGTTGAACAGAGCACAAAACAACGAATATTAAATGAAAAGCAGTGTGGAAATGTCGAAAACAGCGAAAGAAAACGCATTGCAAAAAAATTTCGAGTACGGAAGATTTTTTTCTCCCCCCTTACCGACTGCGTCCCTCTCCCACAAACACTGCAATTCAGCAAAAAAAAATTGCAAGTGTGAATCTGCACTATGAAGTCGCCAAGTCGAGCTGCCGATTTAAGCCGCAGCCGCATTGTTTTCACCAGCCGGAGCCGCCGGTCATTGCGGCTTAAATCGGCTGAACAGTGCTTCGCCTCATAAGCAAAATCCAAAGATAGATTTTTTTCAATGCAAAACAAACTCAGTACCAGAAATATGGAATATGATTCTTGATTCAATTAGTTTTATCGTCAAGAAATTGACCAACATGATTTAGATTAGGAAACCAATATTTTTAAACGAAATAGCCAAAATAAATAATTTCCGACCGCGAAGGTGCACCTTACTTCCAAAAATTGCATATACTGCTCGTGGCAGAAACAATTCATTCGATGTCTAAAATTTAAATTTTGATGAATCACAGAAGTTTTTTTCATTTTTGCACTAATTATTTTTAACACGATGCATTTGAGATACCAGAATTAGTAATCCGATTTATTTCAAATTTTGATCTTGAAGTGAGGTGACACAGCTTCTTTGAAATTAAACATAATAGGTTGTTGTAAAGCTATTATGTTGTGGGGATCAATTTGCCGTTGTATCTGGATGGGATAACAGACTTATTAACGAATTATCTATAGATGAATAAACATCAAATTATTTCATATTTGGTGAAATTTTGAACAAAAATATTAATTATTTGAAACATTTATTTAGAAACAAATACCAAATTGTGAACATTATTGCTCCCGAAATGAACATTAGTGTGTAAAAATATGTGTTTTTCGTAATTTCATCTTTAAACATTGATCTTCACTTTAAATATTGAATTATATAGACCGTTCAATCGACTCAAATAAAGAATTCATACATTTCTCCAATTTATAAAAGTTTTTTTTAAAAGCTCTTAAAAATGCAATCTATATTTCTGTACAGAGCCGCTGAGTGTTAATTGTATTTCGCCGCCGACAATTCAGGCTCGGCTTCATTCTCTGGTCACGAGTAGGTGGTCGGGGTTTTATACCAAATAGACAACAACGGAAACGAGCGATCTATCTCATTCGTTTCACAGAAATTCAATCGCACTCAATGCATTTAAACTGTTACCGAGCTTGAATGCCTTGCTGCCGTATTTGCAGTCGGTAAGTTTAGACCGTATATAGAGAGACTTCCGTTTAGAATAATAGGTTGAGGTTGGAGAGAGGAGACGTTTAAACGTCTCATGTCCATGGACATACACTTAATCCAGTGTATGTGCCCTTCTGCCTGTTGTGCCCAAGAGAATAATAACTGACCACTCAAGTTTGAGGTGGTTAATGTCCCAAAAGGAGTTGAGTGCAAGGCTTGCCCGAAGGAGCCTAAAGCTTCTGGGTTACGAATTTCGAATAGAGCATATAACGTTGTCCCGGACGCTTCTGATTTACGTCCCTAGATTTGAATAATTTGCCCAGCTTAACGTGGGTGAGCATCACATTTATTTTCACTACCTTTCAGCATTACCAATCCTTTTTCCTGTTCTCACTTCAATCATAGATTTCGTAAGAAGCAGTTTTGTGTGGGATTCTAGTGTTAATTCATGACATAGAGTAAATTGCACACTACCAACGAAAAATCCCACTTCATTAATTTTCGTGAATACATTAACTCTTTTCAATAGCTTCTGAAAATAGTGTTGCTATAATCTTATTGTAGTTTCTTTTCCTCTTCTGTACCTGTAATCATTATTTAAATCAGCAAGTCTTGTGGTGTTAAGAAGTCCTATCAAGTATAGGCTCTTGATTTTTTTTATTTTTACGGTGTTAAAACGTACACATATTGAATTTAATGGTTAAATCATTAAACACATAAAATACGTACAAGTATATATGTATATTTTGGTAAGCAAAATTAATTTCCATTAAAACCATCATATATTTAAGTAGTCCTTTGATTTAGTGATTGGCTGGGAATACAAGCCCATATAACATCCACAAGAAGAGGAAGACAGCGAATTCATATCGAATTGTTTGCTAAATCTATGCTAAATTAATGATATCAAATAAAAACGATAGTGCCAGTTCGACAGTTATCGTCACCTCATACGGATTTTTGGCTCTCCGACACGCGTGGGTTATACAATTATATCTCTCTCTTCGAAATTTTAAATAACATCGAATTAACGTAAACATAGCTTCATTTGATCTTTGATTTAAAACTGTAAATTTATATTTGAGTGGTAAAAAGTGGCGGAAATTGCAGCGAGAGTGTTTTCTGTTGTAAATAAGAAATTTAGATTTCTTATTTACAACAGAAAACCAAATTATTTCATCCACAGTTGGTAGAAAGGTTGTGCGCAAAAAAAGTTGTGTGCACTCTTCAACACCACATATGGAAAGCTGTACAAATAAAAGGCAGTTAATGTCCAGCACAAAAAGGTAAAGCAGAAAAAACTAAATGAATATTTCTAGAATAGAATATCAACTCAACACGTTAACAACACAAACTCTAATAGTGATTTCTAATTAGCGTTACACGATATTGCTTTTAATGCCTTATTTCTTTTGTTATGATTTGTTGTCTCTTATTCTTCTAAATCGTTCATGCATAACTAAAGAATATTTAAAATGTCATTACTCGCATCTCTTTCGTACCACTCGTTCTATTTTTTTGCTCTCATACTTATTTTCTCATTATTTTTTTTACATTCATTGCCTTATTAATTTTTTTATCAATTATCCCTTTTTATCATTTATGTTTTAAGTATTTTTTTGTTATGAATAAACATTAAACTGAATACCTAAATAATTCTTTTCTTGAGGAATAAGGCTAACTTGCAATAAGATTGAACCACATATTCTCATTTAGATGAAGTGATCGAAGAAAAATGTGGGACCCAAGGTGACCTTAGGCGAATGGGTGAGTTCCCAGTATGACATTACACCAGGTCACACCAGCATTGGTTAATATATATGGATTAAAGGTTTGTTCTAATAGCCATTTAATGGTATATATTCCGTAGATGCCATTTACACATTTGTTATGCTTTCGCGTTTTCGTGAAGGTGGGTAAAAGAACCACGCCACGACCGACTAAGCTAATCGGTAACAGCATACTTGCCGATTTTAACCTAACCTTCCGAATTTATTTGAATTTAAATTTCTGTTTTATAAGCAGCGACATTACTTTGAAAATATTGATTTTTAATTTTTTTTTCATTTTTGATTTTCATTTGATTTTGATTTTTTCATTTTGATCTTGGCGGGTATGTAAACAAGCAAAATTGTCGCATTTGGGGCACAGAAAACCCGCACGCATACATTGAAAAGCCGATACACCCAAATTGGGTCATTTTTCTTCGAAAATGAGCAAGAAGTGGCCGTTACAGTCAATGGCGATCGTTATCGGGCCATGTTGAACGAATTTTTGTTCACAAAAATTGAAGAGGAGGATATTGGCAACATTTGGTTTCAACAGGACGGCGGTGCCACACAGCCGAAGCTACACTCGATGTTTTGCGCCCTGTTTTTGAAGATCAGCCGCAGAGCTGATGTCGTTTGGCCACCTCGGAGCTGCGATTTGACACCGTTGGACTATTATTTGTGGGGTGCCCTCAAAGATAAGTGTTACCCCGACAAGCCAGAGACAATTGACGCTTTAAAGGACAATATTCGTGAAGCCATTGGTGAAATACAGCTGCACACAATCGACAATGTGCTTAAAAATTGGACCGATCGTGTAGGCTACTGCATCCATTTGAATGAAATTATTTTCCATTATTAACCAGAAGGATTATACTTTCAAATAAAAAAGGAATTTGAGAAAATATTCAGTAGTTTTTTTTATAGCATTTTCAAGAAAAAAGTTATTTGGCGGACCCTTTATATGGTTGTCTGCCAGAGTATGTCCAGATTCACACTTGCAATTTTTTTCTGCAATTCTCTTTTGAAATTGCATTTGCGTTCAGACAATGTATTCTCATAAAAACTCATTAAATTTTATTAAAATGTATGTCGCACAAATTTACATATGTTGAACAGAGCACAAAACAACGAATATTAAATGAAAAGCAGTGTGGAAATGTCGAAAACAGCGAAAGAAAACGCATTGCAAAAAAATTTCGAGTACGGAAGATTTTTTTCTCCCCCCTTACCGACTGCGTCCCTCTCCCACAAACACTGCAATTCAGCAGAAAAAAATTGCAAGTGTGAATCTGCACTATGAAGTCGCCAAGTCGAGCTGCCGATTTAAGCCGCAGCCGCATTGTTTTCACCAGCCGGAGCCGCCGGTCATTGCGGCTTAAATCGGCTGAACAGTGCTTCGCCTCATAAGCAAAATCCAAAGATAGATTTTTTTCAATGCAAAACAAACTCAGTACCAGAAATATGGAATATGATTCTTGATTCAATTAGTTTTATCGTCAAGAAATTGACCAACATGATTTAGATTAGGAAACCAATATTTTTAAACGAAATAGCCAAAATAAATAATTTCCGACCGCGAAGGTGCACCTTACTTCCAAAAATTGCATATACTGCTCGTGGCAGAAACAATTCATTCGATGTCTAAAATTTAAATTTTGATGAATCACAGAAGTTTTTTTCATTTTTGCACTAATTATTTTTAACACGATGCATTTGAGATACCAGAATTAGTAATCCGATTTATTTCAAATTTTGATCTTAAAGTGAGGTGACACAGCTTCTTTGAAATTTAACATAATAGGTTGTTGTAAAGCTATTATGTTGTGGGGATCAATTTGCCGTTGTATCTGGATGGGATAACAGACTTATTAACGAATTATCTATAGATGAATAAACATCAAATTCTTTCATATTTGGTGAAATTTTGAACAAAAATATTAATTATTTGAAACATTTATTTAGAAACAAATACCAAATTGTGAACATTATTGCTCCCGAAATGAACATTCGTGTGTAAAAATATGTGTTTTTCGTAATTTCATCTTTAAACATTGATCTTCACTTTAAATATTGAATTATATAGACCGTTCAATCGACTCAAATAAAGAATTCATACATTTCTCCAATTTATAAAAGTTTTTTTAAAAGCTCTTAAAAATGCAATCTATATTTCTGTACAGAGCCGCTGAGTGTTAATTGTATTTCGCCGCCGACAATTCAGGCTCGGCTTCATTCTCTGGTCACGAGTAGGTGGTCGGGGTTTTATACCAAATAGACAACAACGGAAACGAGCGATCTATCTCATTCGTTTCACAGAAATTCAATCGCACTCAATGCATTTAAACTGTTACCGAGCTTGAATGCCTTGCTGCCGTATTTGCAGTCGGTAAGTTTAGACCGTATATAGAGAGACTTCCGTTTAGAATAATAGGTTGAGGTTGGAGAGAGGAGACGTTTAAACGTCTCATGTCCATGGACATACACTTAATCCAGTGTATGTGCCCTTCTGCCTGTTGTGCCCAAGAGAATAATAACTGACCACTCAAGTTTGAGGTGGTTAATGTCCCAAAAGGAGTTGAGTGCAAGGCTTGCCCGAAGGAGCCTAAAGCTTCTGGGTTACGAATTTCGAATAGAGCATATAACGTTGTCCCGGACGCTTCTGATTTACGTCCCTAGATTTGAATAATTTGCCCAGCTTAACGTGGGTGAGCATCACATTTATTTTCACTACCTTTCAGCATTACCAATCCTTTTTCCTGTTCTCACTTCAATCATAGATTTCGTAAGAAGCAGTTTTGTGTGGGATTCTAGTGTTAATTCATGACATAGAGTAAATTGCACACTACCAACGAAAAATCCCACTTCATTAATTTTCGTGAATACATTAACTCTTTTCAATAGCTTCTGAAAATAGTGTTGCTATAATCTTATTGTAGTTTCTTTTCCTCTTCTGTACCTGTAATCATTATTTAAATCAGCAAGTCTTGTGGTGTTAAGAAGTCCTATCAAGTATAGGCTCTTGATTTTTTTTTTATTTTTACGGTGTTAAAACGTACACATATTGAATTTAATGGTTAAATCATTAAACACATAAAATACGTACAAGTATATATGTATATTTTGGTAAGCAAAATTAATTTCCATTAAAACCATCATATATTTAAGTAGTCCTTTGATTTAGTGATTGGCTGGGAATACAAGCCCATATAACATCCACAAGAAGAGGAAGACAGCGAATTCATATCGAATTGTTTGCTAAATCTATGCTAAATTAATGATATCAAATAAAAACGATAGTGCCAGTTCGACAGTTATCGTCACCTCATACGGATTTTTGGCTCTCCGACACGCGTGGGTTATACAATTATATCTCTCTCTTCGAAATTTTAAATAACATCGAATTAACGTAAACATAGCTTCATTTGATCTTTGATTTAAAACTGTAAATTTATATTTGAGTGGTAAAAAGTGGCGGAAATTGCAGCGAGAGTGTTTTCTGTTGTAAATAAGAAATTTAGATTTCTTATTTACAACAGAAAACCAAATTATTTCATCCACAGTTGGTAGAAAGGTTGTGCGCAAAAAAAGTTGTGTGCACTCTTCAACACCACATATGGAAAGCTGTACAAATAAAAGGCAGTTAATGTCCAGCACAAAAAGGTAAAGCAGAAAAAACTAAATGAATATTTCTAGAATAGAATATCAACTCAACACGTTAACAACACAAACTCTAATAGTGATTTCTAATTAGCGTTACACGATATTGCTTTTAATGCCTTATTTCTTTTGTTATGATTTGTTGTCTCTTATTCTTCTAAATCGTTCATGCATAACTAAAGAATATTTAAAATGTCATTACTCGCATCTCTTTCGTACCACTCGTTCTATTTTTTTGCTCTCATACTTATTTTCTCATTATTTTTTTTACATTCATTGCCTTATTAATTTTTTTATCAATTATCCCTTTTTATCATTTATGTTTTAAGTATTTTTTTGTTATGAATAAACATTAAACTGAATACCTAAATAATTCTTTTCTTGAGGAATAAGGCTAACATGCAATAAGATTGAACCACATATTCTCATTTAGATGAAGTGATCGAGAAAAATGTGGGACCCAAGGTGACCTTAGGCGAATGGGTGAGTTCCCAGTATGACATTACACCAGGTCACACCAGCATTGGTTAATATATATGGATTAAAGGTTTGTTCTAATAGCCATTTAGTGGTATATATTCCGTAAATGCCATTTACACATTTGTTATGCTTTCGCGTTTTCGTGAAGTTGGGTAAAAGAACCACGCCACGACCGACTAAGCTAATCGGTAACAGCATACTTGCCGATTTTAACCTAACCTTCCGAATTTATTTGAATTTAAATTTCTGTTTTATAAGCAGCGCGTAATATAAATGGTGTGCTCGAAAGCTTTTGGTAGGATTTTTATCAAATTCACTTTAAGGTGGGTACTATGTTTTTTCAGCTTGAAAAAATTCCACAAAATGTTATTTCAAGTTGAAAAATGGAACGCTTTTTTACCAAGTCGCATTGCATTTTTGAAGGGTGTGTGGCGAAATGTCACTTTTATATGAATGTGTGTGTGTATAAGCATGGGCATTTTTTCCTTTTTGCTTTTCTTGAAAACAAACACGAGTTTAAATTCTAATCAATAAACACTTAAATGAAATAATGCCGACTTATAAAATAGTTAATTTAAACTGCAGAAAGGAAATATTGTTGAAGATCTTTGTGCTGTTATACATAAATTATTTATTTTGTGTTGATATGATGGCGATGCTTGTGAGACATCAGAAGCCAGGTTACAAATAACAAAATAATTTCCTACTGTTGTACGAATATAAATAAATAAAATGATGTTTTGATGAACCGAAAAGATGTTTTATTATTATTTTTAAGGATTTACATTATATTTGTTGACATATATAAATTAAACTTCCATCCATAAAGGGAATTTCTTTTGCCAACTCCTATGGCTGGCAAGTACTCACTATTTGCTTTATAACCATTTAAAAACGAGATCACAGGCACCGCCCAATTCCATTGTCCTACTGCCTCGGTAGCGTTAGCCGTCCACAAAGTTTTTCTAGGCTTTTCGTCACGATTGTTCTAAACATACAAACGTAAATGTACATATGTAATTACAAGACAAATTCCACATTATTACATATAGGTACATGTCCTTCCAGTGTTTTGCACATTTCTTGCTTTGGTATCCAATCGGAATGTCACTCTTCTCGTTTATTCCATGTACGTAATTATTTTCCGTCCTTTGCATTAGTTTTCTTTATTTCAGATAATTTAATTTAGTATTCTTTATTAGGAAATTTTATTGCTAATATTTACAACAGTTGAATTTTTCGTGGACAAATGTGAACATAAATAAATAGGAGTACAATGCTGGCGGCTTCAATTTGTTGCGGCGTTCAACTAATTTGTATCGGCGCAAAATGTCAATTTCTCACGTTGAAAAAACATAGTACCACAAATGAAAAAATTTCACTCATATTTTCACAACTTTGATTTTTGTATGGGATTTCAGCGTGAAACCGGAACATAGTACCGTGCTTTATCAGACATCCCTTAACATATATCCATCTATTAATAACACTGTGTGTGCACAATACACTTTAAAATTTATCCTAACTTACTCAACATTTTTGGCCCGCTAAATTGAATGACATTAGTCGTTTTCCCTGTGAATCCGCGTTTTCGAGATATTTAGCCACAAAGTTTTCTGGGCAAACAAACAGGTTAGTAAATTGAGACAACATTTTAATATATAATGTGTAGTGGCCTATATGTGGGCATGTATTTCACTACCTTATTTGTGGATTATTTAAGACGTAGTTAGAAAGTACGAACTTTGTCAACCATGTAAACTTTTCATTCTTGTTCTTCTCTCTTTTTGCGCAGTCATCGTATAGCATCTAAGATTTCACGATTTCATCATCATTTCATGTATATTATTAGAATTAGTTAAATAAAGTGTTTATTATATTAAACATTATATATCGGGTTTATTCATTCCTTAAACTAACCACGAACGGCTATAGTGGTGACCCTAACGTGATCGTAATACACACATGAGATGAACGAAGAGACAGGCACCGAGAAGACAAGCACATCCGTGGGAGCAGGCCAGGCTCCGGACACTGCTGGACAAGGAGTGGCGACTTCCCCGATGTACGGAAATTTTTTAAGCAGAGTTTCAGTGAAAGTACCGCCGTTTTGGTCTGATCACCTTGAAATCTGGTTCGCACAAATAGAGGCTCAGTTCGCCGTTTCAGGCATTGTGGCTGACGAAACGAAATACAGCACCGTCATAGCAGCGATTGAATCACAGGTGTTAGTGAAGATTTCGGACGCTGTCCTCAAGCCGCCTGTAACAGGAAAATAAGAATTTTTGAAAAAATGCATCATCGAACGCTTCTGTGAAAGCGAACAGAAGAAAATACAGAAATTGCTGTCCGACATGCACCTTGGCGACAGTCGACCTACACAATTATTGAACGAGTTCCGTAGTCTTGCGAAGTATAGGGTAAGTGATGACTTCCTGGCATCATTGTGGCTTCAACGATTACCACAGAATGTTCGTGCCATTCTCCAAGCCTTCAACGCGGAGCTGTCCGAATTGGCGGATAAGATTTTTGAGGTGAGTGATTATCGACAACTCGCCGCTGTGTCCACATCCACGACACCGAACGAAGCCACCTTATTGCAAAGAATTGCGGTTTTGGAAGAACGTTTGGAGAAATTAGGACGCTCTCGTTCATCCAGTCGCTCATCGAATCGTAAGAAGAGCCAACGAAGTGCTACACCATCGGCGGAGAAATTTTGTTGGTACCACTTGAAGTTCGGCGAGGCCGCTACAAAGTGCCGCCAGCCTTGCGAATTCCATTCAATGCCAAAAAACTAGTTACCGTGGCTGGTGCATTGTCCAGCGCACCACGCCGAATTACAGTTGCACGTCTTACACTGCTGGACAACGATACAAAGGTGAAGTTCTTGATCGATACGGGGGCTGACGTTTCCGTTTTGCCACCGCGTTCATGTGACAGAAACGTCACATCGAATTCAGTAACATTATTTGCAGCTAATGGCACCCGTATTAAAACATATGGCGAACGTCGTCTCAAGTTATCTCTTTCATTAAGGAGAGTCTTCGAATGGAATTTTCTCGTGGCAGATGTTTCAACAGCCATAATAGGTTCTGATTTTCTCAAGCACTTCGATTTACTTGTGGATATTAAGCAGAATCGTCTCGTCGATCGCAGGACTTTGCTGCACGCTAAGGGTGACACAGTATATTCATGTGCACCCGTCATATCAACATTCAATGCCGACAACATATTTTCACGACTGCTATTTGAGTATAAAGACATTACCGTGTTAAGCAGCAACCGAGATCGAGAGTCATTGCAGACGGACACACCACATCGTTACTGGTGGCCCAGCGGTGTCTGCCCGACCACGAAGGCTGCCACCTGAGAAATTCGCTGCTGCCAAAAAAGAGTTTGAGTTTTTGGTGGAGCAAGGTATTTGCAAGCCATCCAAAAGTAATTGGGCAAGCCCCCTACATATGGTAAAAAAGACGAACAAGGAGTGGCGGCCGTGCGGTGATTACCGTGCGCTTAATGCGGAAACTTTACCAGATCGCTACCCTATTCCATTTTTGCATGATTGTACTCACATGCTCCATGGCAAGTATATATTTTCTGTGCTAGCTTTGCAAAAGGCGTACCATCAAATACCCATAGAATCCTCCGACATACCCAAGACGGCGATAACAACACCCTTTGGGTAGTTCGAGTTCAACTACATGACATTTGGATTGCGGAATGCTGCACACACTTTTCAGCGCCACATCAATTCTGTTTTGCACGGCATCGATTTTACATTCGCCTACATGGATGACATTCTCATTGCATCATCTAGTGCGGACGAGCACGAGAAAAACCTGAGGATTGTTTCCGATCGGCTACGTAAATCTGGTTTGGCAGTAAACGGCAGCAAATGTGTTTTGGGCAAGTCCGAAGTTAAATTTTTGGGCCACACTATAACACCGAACGGCATTAAACCACTAGAAGAGAAAGTGACAGCAATACGTGATTACCCCAAACCTAAAGTGGCGAAAGAACTTAAGCTGTTTCTGGGGATGATTAATTTTTACCGCCCCTTTCTCAGGAATGCAACGCGCAATCAAGGAAAATTGCAGGCTCTCATTTCGGGCAACGTCAAAAACGACACGACGCCAGTTGATTGGAAATTATGAGCCAGTCGAGGCCCGTTTTGATCATATCAACGTGGATATTATTGGACCACTTCCAGTCTCCAAGAACCACGATCATTGATAGATTCTCGCGATTTCCAGTGGCCGTACCAATTACTGACATAACTGCAGAGACTGTTGCTAGCGCTCTGATCGAGGGATGGATATCTTTGTTCGGCATACCTCTTCGTATATCCACCGACTTTGGACGACAATTTATATCATCCGTTTTTTCCGAATTGACAAATATTTTGGGAGTGCAGCATCTGAAGACCACTGCTTATCATCCGCAAGCCAATGGCATGATCGAGCGATTCCACCGTACGTTGAAGGCTGCCATCAAGTGCTACAACACAGACGACTGGACGGCAGCGTTGCCATTGGTTATGCTTGGCCTACGCACTACTGTGAAAGAGGACATAAATGCGAGCCCAGCGGAGATGTTGTTTGGTTCCCAACTACGAATTCCTGGGGAATTTGTACATGCGGGTAAAGTCAAGGCTAGCGAATCCGACTTCATTAAAAACCTTCGTAGGCAGATGTCATCGTTGCGTGAGTATTCAACTTCACATCATGGAGAACCTAATGTGCACATCGATCGCAATTTGCAAAACTGTAAGTTTGTTTTAATACGCATTGATAGAGTTGGAACTCCTTTGGAAGCGCCATACGAGGGCCCCTTCGAGATGTTGAAGAGGGGTGATAAATTTTGTAAAATCAAATTGGGACAACGGAATCTGAACGTATCTAATGACCGTCTCAAACCAGCATTTATCGATTTTAACGACACAACTCTAGCTGCTTCTAGGAACCCGGCCACTGAGGAAACGACATCTCTTGAAAGTCGTAATATGTCGAATGGTCAGCCGTTTTTTCAACACGAACCCCAATCAACACCCGAGGCCCGACTAACGAGAACTGGCCGGCACTTTCGATTTCCGGCAAGGTATCTCTAGAGGGGGAGCCCTGTAGTGGCCTATATGTGGACATGGTATTTCACTACCTTATTTGTGGATTATTTAAGACGTAGTTAGAAAGTACGAACTTTGTCAACCATGTAAACTTTTCATTCTTGTTCTTCTCTCTTTTTGCGCAGTCATCGTATTGCGTCTAAGATTTCACGATTTCATCATCATTTCACGTATATTATTAGAATTAGTTAAATAAAGTGTTTGTACAAATCGCTGAAGTCCTGCTGTGGAGTGGACTGTAGATTTGAATTAGTACGATGAGAAACTCCAACGAATTGTAAGGGTGAATATGATACAGTATGAAACAAAGTTAAGAAAAAACACAGGTTAGATTTCAGAGTAATAGATGGATTTATTAGCCGCTGCTGCTTACCGCTTTCGTAGTTGCCGCAAAAGTGAAGTCGGTGCAGCGCGAAAATAGAGAAAAACCCTGGATTTTTGGCAATTCAGCCAAATTACATTGGAATGAATAGAGAAGATGGCAGCTCTTTATCCATTTGAGTCAAAGCTTTTTGCCTTCATGGCAGGGAACGGATAAAGAGTTGCCATCTAGATGAAAGTGACAATAAATTAAAGGATACAGGGAAATTCATAGTAATTCATTTTTTCGTAAACAATAAGATTAAAGTTAATGTACAAATTCATTTATAGAGAAATTCATTAAATACTGTTGAACTGGGTTCAACATGCCGGCCGCCTTAGGTTTAGGTTTAGGTTAGGGTGGCAGCCGTATTTTTTATACAAGCTCACATAGACCAGTTTAGGTCCCTAGTGTTACCACGGGCTGAAATGCCCCTCATCGAAACCAACCTGTTTGATATACAAATTTGTCGATATTACGAATATCGGTACTGGAAAGATCTGTTAGGCTGCCTAGAACAGCCGACCCCAGTATGTCCAGTCGTCGTTTACTCAGAGCGGGACAGTCGCATAGCAAGTGCTCAATGCTCTCCACTTCTTCCTCATCTCCACAGCTTCTGCAGAAGTCATTAGAGTCAATACCCAATCTTTTGGCGTGTTCGCCGATCAAGCAGTGTCCCGTCAGAACTGATACTAACGTAGACAATCTTTGCCTCTCTAGTGCGAGGAGATATTTTGATCTTCTCAGGTCATACCTTGGCCAGATTTGTCTAGCTACCCTGCAGGTGCCGATTTCTGTCCATCTTTCGTTGGACTGCCTGATTGCCTCTTGCCTAAGCCAAAGCTTGCACGTGGATAGTGGCGCACCAATATATGCAAATTCTTCGAGAATTTGTAATGTCGTCCCTTTCCTAGCAAGTTCATCGGCTTTGCAGTTCCCCGGGATATCCCTATGCCCAGGTACCCATATGAGGTGTATGTTAAACTGCTCAGCCATCTCGTTAAGAGATCTGCGGCAGTCGAGGGCTGTTTGTGAATTTAGGGATGTTGCCTCCAGAGAATTGATGGCAGCCTGGCTGTCCGAGTAAATGACAATGCCAGTGTTGGTTACTATGTTGCGACTCAGCCACTTGGCTACTTCCCATATTGCCATTATTTCGGCTTGATAGACACTGCAGGTATCTGGTAGTCTGTGAGCTATATCCAATCTAAGCTCTGCACAGTGTACTCCGAAGCCAACCTTTTCATCAAGCTTCGAACCATCCGTGTAAAATTGGAGATGGTTTCTATTACCTGGTTTTCTTCCAACCCATTCATCTCTCGCGGGAATCATAGTGATGTAATTTCTCTCGAAGGTGTACACCGTTGGTATATAGTCCACTCGGTCGGTTACCATAGCATTACACTTTGATATTCTCATGTGACCGTAGGTTTTGTACCTCCACATTGATAGGCAGTCTTTTTGCAGGAATATAAGGCGACGTTAGCCTTCCTTACACGTTCCAATACATTAAGTCTAAATAACAGTTTTCTATCTAGAATTATTCCTAAAAATTTTGCACTTTCAGAAAAGACTAGATCTGTTCCATTTATCCGAGGTGGAGGGTCCACATGTGGGACTTTATTCATCCTAGTAAAGAGAACCAATTCTGTCTTGTTTGGGTTTATGCCCAAACCGCTGCTTCTGGCCCATCTAGCCAATTTGTTCAGAGCTACCTGTAGAATGTCTCGGAGGACGTTTTCGAATTTGCCACTCACTGCGATTGCAACGTCGTCCGCATATGCCACGACCTTGCAGCCACAACGTTCTAGATCTAGCAGAATTTCATTCAACGCTAGGTTCCAAATTAGTGGAGACAGTACTCCTCCTTGTGGGGTCCCTCTGTTTACAAACCTCGTTAGAGTTGTGGACCCAAGACATGCTGTTATGCGTCTTCTGTTGAGCAGACTTTGAATTAGTCTAATCAAACTAAAGTTAACATTAAGATGTGACAGTGCCGCAATTACTGCATCTGAGTGAATGTTGTTAAAAGCCCCTTCTATGTCAAGAAATGCCACCATGGTGAATTCCTTGAAATGCAGGGACGATTCGATAGTGCTCACAAGTTCGTGCAGGGCTGATTCTGTAGACTTCCCCTTATTGTAAGCATGTTGGTTCACTGACAGGAGTTTTGTATCCAGGTTTTCCCTAATGAAATAATCTAAAAGTCGTTCCAGACCTTTCAATAGGAAGGAGGATAGGCTAATTGGTCTGAAGTCTTTTGGCCTAGTGTGTGATATCTTCCCCGCTTTTGGTATGAATACCACTTTGGTATCCCTCCATCGATTCGGGATGTATGAAAGCCTGATACAGCCTACATAAATTTTCTCCAGCCAGGGGATAATGTATTTCAACATTTTCTGCATTTCTGCTGGAGTGATGCCGTCTGGTCCAGGTGACTTGAAGGGCTCAAAGCTATTAATAGCCCAGCTTATTCTGGATCTTTCAGTCAACAAGCTAGCGACGCTCGCAGTCCACTCGCACTCTTGTTGGTCCTGCTGATCCTCTGGTTCTGTTAGAGAGTTCCCCGGGAAATGTGTGTCGAGCAGTACATTGAGCGACTGCTCGCTGTTTTTGGTCCAATTATTTGCCTCATCCTGCAAGTAACCCACTGTACAGGGTGAAGCTGATAATATTTTCCTCAGCCTTGCGGCGTCGGAGACCTTTTCCACTTCGCCACAGAAAGTATACCAAGAGCGTCTTTGCGCCTTTCTAAGCTCCTTCTTATAGATCTTGAGTTGCTCTTTATAGGCATCCCAAACATTAGCGACCCCAGTAGATTTAGCCTTGTTGAATAGCTTGTTGCAGGTCTTTTTCATAGCCGTTAGCTCAGAAGTCCACCATTGGGGTTTAGTTTTACCCTTGTACCTTGTTTTTGGACAGGCTTCTTCAAGGGAACTATTGAATGATGTGGTGATATGCTCGACCAGATGATCCAGACCGGCTTTGTCATTCGGTTCGTACAGAAGTTTGGAGTTGAGGACTTTCTTGAAATTCTTTTCATACAGGTGCCACTTTGTCTTTCTCACATTTCTGTGGACGGCAGGTTCAGGCGCTTTTTCAGCGAGTTTGAACTCAATATAATGGTGATCTGAGAATGAGTGGTCGTCTAGTACATTCCACCCAATAATTTTGTCTGACAGCCGGTCAGTAGCAAACGTTACGTCGAGTACTTCTTGTCTGTCTTTAATTGTAAAGGTCGGTTTATTACCTATGTTACAAATACTTAGGTTGGTAGTTAGAATAAAGTCAAGAAGCGAATCACCCCTATTGTTTATATCCGTACTACCCCAGATAGTATGATGAGCGTTCGTGTCTGCGCCAACAATCAGCTCGACCTCGTCAGATGTTGCTTCTTCTACTACTTCCCTGAATAGAGCAGTCGGTACTACAGCTTCATAAGGCAAGTAACTGGAGACCACCCAATATATGCGATTACCGATCTCCAGACTAGCAGATGTTTGGTCTTTACCACTTAAATTAGCCAGGAGAAAGATACTTAGATCTTTCCTGGCCAAAATGCAGGTTCTTGGAGTGCCTTCACAGTTGGCCACAAGCAGTTTAAAGTTGGGTGTCCTGATACCGCACACCCTTCCTCCCACTGCATAGGGCTCCTGTATCAGGACGATGTCTACTGCACCTGTGGACAGGCGCAGCAATAGAGCCGCTGAGGCTGCTTTAGCGTGATGGAGGTTAATCTGTAAAATTCTTACCATCATTGGTAATTGACAGATTAACTTCCACCCCTACAAGGGTGTTATCGAACTCTTCGTCCGTATCATCGAGAAGCGTGTCCCCGCCAGATGCGTCAAAGAGTCCGGAGACTCCCCTCAGCCCCTCTGTGTCAGAAGTAGAGCTTTCGTCCTCAGAGTAGGACGTTACAGATCTTCTGTTAGAGTTGGAGTCACCCGAAATAATGGGCGTGGATACCTCCGCACTTCCAGAAAGCTGTGTTTCAACCGCGGTGGACGACTCACCTTCCGCAGTGGGAACTATATCCTGCTTGTATACCTTCAAGACTATAGTCTCGAAGCCATACTGTAGGGTTGCACTTGCACGTTGTATATGGGAGGTGGATTCAGCGTTAAGGATCAAATTGACCTGCCGCTTTTTACCATCCGCCTCACCCACCTTGCTGATTCTCCAATTATGGGCGGGCAGACCAGGATTGGAATCTTTTATTATTTCTAATATGTCAGCCGGGTTGGAGGGCTCTTCTGTAACCCAGGTGATGGCTCTAGGATGACTAGGGATGTTGTTTTTTTCGACAATATCCAACTGGGCACCCGGCCACACCTCACCCGCTCGACTCAGAGCAGCCTTATACAGGTCTACTGATCTGGCATCACCGAAATGTAAGAGCTTTACTCTCCCCTGATGCCATCCTGCATCGTTGCAGATTGGTGGTGTGCCCGGCATCTCTCTACGGACATCGAGGTAATGAGCCATAATGGCTGATTGCACATGGCTCCATTTGTCCTTGAGGATGGATCCATCCTCACTACTTCTGTCTATAACGGCCATCACTAGACTCTCCTTCGCCACTTCATTGAAGGGCTTGGTGAGTGTCCTGTTGATAGTGACATTTGGGCCTCTTGCCTTTTTCGAGGGCAGGGGTTCATCAGGTGATCTGATTCTTTTGACTTTATTAGCCGTTAACACAGCTGAATTTGTGGCTCTTTCAGCCGGCTGATTGGCCTTAGAAGCATCTAAGACGCCTTTAGCCCAGGTAAGTGACTCTTTTTGTTTTTCGGTAAGAGCCGAAACCTCAACAGCCTCCAACTTCGTCAGAACTCTGAGCGCTATCCGGTGCTCATTGTGTTTCCGTTTTGACGGTCGGACGTGACGTTTTCCCCTCACCGTACCACCTGTTGTGAGTACTGGGGGGAAATTTTCACCATGTTTGGTGTGGTCGGCTTTGGCCAAGACCAACGGACGGACAGTCCGTTGGTCTTGGCCAAAGCCGCCTTGCTTTACTGCAACTTCAGTACCGGCACGGTCCGGAAATGGTCCAGCCAAAAATCGTGCTTTGTGCGATGGGTTGGTTGGAGGAAGTCTGAATGAGTCCTGCTCGCAAAACTCTAGGAAGATGATCGTTTGCCATCAAGATCTCCACATTGGTCGGGTTGAAGAAGTGTGGGTCTGCTAAATCGGGGAGATGTTCGTAGACTGCCTGTAACTTCTTGTCTGTTGTAGCCTTTGGTATGCTAGTGGGTAGTTTAGCCTTTACCACCCCTACCACTTGAAGTTTTATTGATGGGTCATGGTAGGATTGTAAATTAAGAGTGCAGTACTCTTTTCCACCCTTCTTTGTTGTTGGTAGTGTTAGTCGCTCCACTAAACTCTCCATCACTAGCGTCTGAGCCTCTCCTGAACTCATCAGAATTCGCGCCTTCTCGGGGCCGTTCGAGGTGAGGACACGCGCCAACGCTGTAGGTACGAAGACGTGGGTCCGTGAACGACGACTCAGGCGCTCAGTGATGCGTGACGTAGTTCTGCTACTAGCAGTCGAATTTGCGGCGGTGGACCCACGACGTTGCGATGAAGATGGACGCGGCTCAGGGGACATGGATGGTAGCCTAGGACGAGATCGGGGTGCGGTATCTTCATTGGACGTTGTGGAAACAGCGGAAGGGGAACGACGGAGGCGATTTTGGACTGAGAACTTTTTTGGCTTCGGTTTGTTTGAATGATGACGCGATGAGTTTGAGCGGGGCGTTTCATCCACATGGATCAGGGTATGGTGGTTACGCTCACACACGATGCATTTGTTCCTAGAAGGACAAAAGTTCCGTGTGTGAGCCGTACAGAGACAGTTGAAGCAAAAGCCCTTGTCTTTGATCGCCGTCCGTCGTTCCGCAACAGACATCCTTTGGAATTCGGGACAGGAACGCAAGAAATGCCTCTCCTGGCAGATACGGCATTTGGGTACGCTAGAGTTTGAGCTGAAATGTGAAGGTTATTAAGTGAACAGACAGATTGGCTACAGATTGGTTCTATGCGTTGGGAAGTATACAGAGCTTGACCAGGGGACGGGTGATGATACCATTTTGCGTGCGGATTTCCGCAACCCGTACGTTAGAATCTTTACCCTTGAAAACTTTGGTTACCCTACCTAAGCACCATTCACTAGGAGGAAGATTATCTTCCTTGATGATGACAAAGTCATCCTCCTTCAAATTGTGCTGTACAGTCTTCCATTTGTACCTCTTCTGGAATTCACAGATGTATTCGTTCTTCCAGCGTTTTGCGAATTGTATTTGCAACGTTTTGAGTCGTTGCCAGCGGTTCTGTAAGGACAGGTTGTCGGAATACTCCTCAGGAATGGCGAGCATTGCTGCTCCGCGTAGCAGGTGACCAGGAGTTAAGGGAATCAGTTCTGAGGGATCCTGGCTGAGTGGTGATAAAGGCCGGGAATTTAGAATGCTTTCGATTCTCACTAACAGGGTGGAGAATTCTTCGAAAGTAAATTTGAGATTCGATGCAACTTTTCGTAAGTGAGTCTTCATACTCTTGACGGCAGCCTCCCACATTCCACCCATGTGCGGAGCATGAGGGGGAATGTAGTGCCAAGTGAAGCCATGTAGGTTATATTTATCGACAATATAGTTTTCTGCCGATCTAAGAAATTTCTTGTACTCATGAGCCAGCGACCGACTAGCCCCAACAAAGTTGGTTCCATTGTCGGAGAACATTTTGTTCGGAAACCCTCTTCGCCCTACGAAGCGATTGAAAGCAGACAGAAATGCTTCCGTTGTAAGATCTGAACAGACTTCCAAGTGAATAGCTCGGGTCGACAAGCAAACAAAAATAGCAGCGTATCCCTTTTGGAGCTTAGCATTTCGGAGCTTAGAGGTCTTTATCTCGAAGGGACCAGCAAAGTCCAATCCTGTATTGGTGAAAGGCAGAGAAAAGGTACATCGTTCGGGCGGTAGAGCTGCCATTATTTGACTGCGCACGCGGTGTTTGTAAATTGTACAGTCTCTGCAGTTTCGAATACAGTGTTTCACAGCATTTTTCAGTCTGATGACGTAAAATTCTTGACGAATTGCTCGTAACATAATTTGGTGTTCAGCATGCAACAGTGTTTTGTGCGTGAACTCGATAAACAGTTTACAGAATCTTGAAGTTTCCGGTAAAATTATTGGATGCCTCTCGTTGTAGCTCATATCCGAGTTAGCTAAGCGCCCATTTACCCGTAATAACTGGTACTCATCAAGGAATGGATTCAAGGTTAAGAGTCTACTTTTCGAGGATATCGCTTGTTTATCCAGAAGAGCTTGATATTCGGCAGGAAAGTAAGTGCTTTGAGCGATTCTTAGCAATTGAAATTTTACGAAACAAATCTCTTGGGAAGTTATGACGTCGTTTGAGTTTGGACTAGTTTGTTTTATACATTTCCGAATAAAACGAAACATTATACAGAGTACCCGTAAGGCTCGACCGAAAGATGAAATTCGACTCAGAATGTCTTCAGTTTCAGTTTGTGTCTGAAAGCTAGCAACTTTCTTCTCAAGCTCTGGTTCTTTGTGAGTTGCTTTTTTCGGCCAGTACTCAGGGTTCATCGTCAGCCACTTGGGTCCGTGCCACCATAGCGGGTTTAACTCCAATTCCGATGCGGTACATCCTCGAGTGCCAATGTCCGCAGGATTTTCGCTGGTTGGGACATGTCTCCAGCTGACGTTGCCAACATTATCTAGGATCTCAGAAATCTTGTTTGCCACAAAGGTTTTCCAATGATATGGCGGTTTGTCCAACCAGGCAAGCGTTATCGTAGAATCCGACCAGAGAAAAATGTCATTAACAGGGAATTGGAGGTTTTGACAAACAGACTTAAGTAACCTTGACAGTAATGCTGCTCCGCACAATTCCAATCTAGGTAGGCTAACAGTTTTTAATGGCGCTACCTTGCTCTTTGACACAAGCAGGGATGAGGAGATGATGTTATCAGATGAAGAGGACCGGATGTAGAGACATGCACAGTATGCTTTCTCTGAAGCGTCACAGAATCCATGTATTTGAATCTTGCACTCCGGAGAATATTGAATCCAACGCGGAATTTTTATGTTTTCAATAGTTGCGAAGTTGGAGATGAAGAAGTTCCACTTTTCCAGCGAATGTGGTTTAACTTCTTCATCCCAATCTGTCCCGTCAATCCATAGTTGTTGCATGAGAACTTTCGCGACAACTATTATTGGAGCTAGCCAACCCGCTGGGTCGAAAAGCTTTGCTACTATTGAAAGGATCTTACGTTTTGTCAAGGGATCTGAAGGAACAGGGATGTTTGAAACTTTGTAAAAGAATGTATCCGACTTGGCATTCCATCGAATGCCCAGTGTTTTTGTCTCACAGGAGTCCTCGAGTGTCAAAAAGTCTTCGTGCAGAAGATCCTCCGGGGGCAAATGGAAAAGAATTTGTGGATGGTTTGCGGTCAGTTTCTTTAAAGGAAATCCTGCCGAATTAAGCAATTCAATGAGCTCTAGTAAGTATGACTTTGCTTCGGTCAAAGAATGTCCTCCAGAAAGTACATCATCAACGTATATTTGATCCTGGAGAATGGACGCGGCTTCTGGGTGGGTATCTTTACCATCTTCGCTCAACTGCAACAAAGTCCTTATGGCCAGGTAGGGAGCACAGTTTACGCCAAATGTAACAGTTTTTAGCTGAAAATCGTCAATTCCTTCAGTTGGAATACTCCTAAACAGAATCCTCTGAAACGGTCTATCTTGTTCATGTACATAGATTTGGCGATACATTTTTTGAATGTCGCCATTGAAAACATATTTAAAGAATCGCCATCGCAGAATGACGTTCATTAGGTCATTTTGTAGAGTTGGTCCAGTGTATAGAACGTCATTGAGTGAAACTCCAGACGAGCTCTTCTTTGACGCGTTGAAAACAACTCGGACTTTGGTGGAAGTTCTCTCAGGTTTAACGACCGCATGATGCGGTAAGTAAAACGAACAATATCGAGAATTATCGTAGATTTCCGAAGATGTTGTACGCTCCATGTGGTCCAGTTGTAGATATTCCGACAGAACCTTGGAATATTCAGCTGCTAGTTCAGGAGATTTTCCGAGAGTCTTTTCCATCCGGACATATTGACCCATAGCAGCCCTTCTGGATGATCCAAGGGCCAAGGGGGGAGACAGTTCGTGTCGGAAAGGTAATCGGACAACGTATTTTCCATCCGGTTGGCGAACAGTTGTTTCCTTGTAAAATTCTTCGCACCAGCTATCGTCGTCGGAGATTTTCCTTGAAGTTGGAACTTCCTCGAGTTCCCAGAATTTCCTTATATCTTCGTTGAGCGAATCAGGCGACGTTATCCATGTCGCGAACATGTTCACAGAACGCACATTTGGTGGGCCACTTAGAATCCATCCAAATTCCGTTTCTTGTGCGAGAAGATTACCGGCTACATTCTTTTGGATTCCGGATCTCAGTACGAAAGGCAACATATCGCTTCCTAACAACAGATCGATAGGAGCAGGTCGTGAAAAGTTTGGATCAGCTAATTCAAGTTGATTTAACTTCGACCAATCAGAGATTGAAGTTGGACATGTCGGCATCAAGTGGTTCATTTTGGAGACCACAACTGCAGACATTTTGAGCTTAAAATCAGTCTTGCGAGAACTCAACGTAATTTTGCACAGTTTCGATGAATTGTCAAGAACTGTACCTCCGAGTCCAGAAATCGTCGTAAACGATTTGGTTGTCGGAAGGGACAAACGGTTGACAATTCGGTTGGAAATAAAGGATTCCTGAGACCCTTGGTCAATGAAAACGCGTATTGGAAATAGTGTGCCTAAATGCTCGATGTCCACCAAGGCTGTAGGCAGGACGGTCCCCTCTCCTGACTCGGAAAAGTTCAATTGGACATTTGATCTCATAGCGTGAGCGGTAGCTGACGTAGTCGGCTGATCATATTGAGTGTCAATATGATATGATGCCACTTGATCTTGCGGGTCCCGCCTATCAGTTGTGGTATTCGGGTTTTGTATTCCCACTCTCGCATCCTGATTCCTGGCGTAACCAGTATCAGGATGTAGAAGAGTATGATGCGGTTGCTGACATTTTTGGCACAACTTTTCACTGTTACAGTTCTGTGAAACATGACCATACGACAGACAATTCTCGCAAATTTTATTTGTAGTTACAAGTTTTCGCTTTTCTGACAAAGGCAAGGTCCTGAATTTGGTACAGTTTCTTAGCGGATGGTTTTGTCGACATGCCTTACAAAGTCTGTAATTCGTGTCCGATTTTGCATGAAAACTCTGAGATTTATGAGGGGCTGGAGAAGGGTTCGAAGGCTTGCGCATGCCCGAAATAGACTCTAACATATTTAGCCTCTTCGAAATGAACTCATCTAGTTGGTCCCAACTAGGCATCTGTTTGTGGTCGTTCAGTGAGTTCTCCCAAGCAGTTAAAGTTTCCTCTGGAAGTTTCGATGAGACCCTGTAAACTAAGATAGGATCCCATGCAATCACTGCGATATTGTACGTCCTCAAGACCGAGATACAGTTATTTATCGTATATTGTAGGTTACGTAAACCTTTGCCTTTTTCAGAAGCGACATGTTCAAGTTCGAATATCTTTCTTAATTGATGGTTAATGAGAATACGTTTATTCTCGTAACGTTGGCGTAAGGCTTCCCATGCTAATTCGAAATTGTCATCAGTGAGCGCAAATTGTTTAACAATTTGGTTTGCTTCACCGCGGGTCTTTGCTCTCAGATGAAACAGTTTCTGAGCAGGTGATAGTCTAGGGTGTTTTGCGTAAATAGCAGAAAACATGTCCCTAAAACTGGGCCATTTATCGTATCCACCGCTAAACAGTTCGGTATCACATGGGGGAACCTTTAAGGAGAATCCTTCGTCGGGAATTCTGGATTCAGTCTTTTCCTTTGGGGGAGCAGATTCATATTTTTGCTTCTCAATTTGAACTAAGTCAAGAATCGCAGCTTTACAATTCTTATATGACTTGCAAGATTCGGAGAATTTTTTATGAATGGATTTCCGTAGCTCATCAGTAACAGTGTCACTCTCAGACGTCATTTCAGTCTCATACACCTGAACTAGTTGACGCCAGCGACGTTCTAAGTCGTCAAGTTCTACTTGCAGACTCGAAGCTGTATGTTCTTCAATCGGAATGTCAGCGAAGTCTGCACAGAAGGTGACGACTTGGTCCGAGAAGAATATAAACTTTTGGGAAGTCATTTTTATTTTGAGTTACTATAGACCAACAATGAAAACCAATGAATTTGGAACTCCGAGATCGATTTCTCAGATCTTCCCGCGGATTGCAACAAAAAACAAGTGAAGAAATTGACAAAGAATCGACAAAATATTCACAGTGCAATATTTTGGACTTGTAATTCTTCGCCGTATCAGATGGTAAGTTTTCAAAAACTTTCAAGAAACAGAATTTAGCAATGGGGAATTCTGAAACTTTCTTGAAGTATTCTCTATCCAAATATTGTATTGTGAGTCAGAACTCGGATATAATATCGTGAGCCAGAACTCGGATACAATATTGTGAGATACTACGGAAGAAAGCAGAAATCGAAAAATCGAGATAGAAAAGAACCGTATTAAGTGGTAGTAACTCTAATTTTTCCTATTTCTTTTTGCTCAAAAGGAAAGAACCAACAGCTGTCGTAAATAACAAACAGGTCGTTATAGAAATTATGTTGTGGGATTCGATCGCCGGTTTACAAACTTAGTTTTGGGACCGTAACCAGAGAATTTTTTGTCTATCAGTCTATGTAAGAGTATAGAAGATCCAGCGGACTGAGTACTTCCAATGTGTTTTTGACGGTACAAAAAAATAAGTTTTAGCAGAACTTATTGAAATACGGTACTGTATGAGGTAAATTTAGTTTCGGGAAACCAAGTTATTTCAGTTGGAATTGTTTTAATTCAAGTACTGTGTACAACGAATGTAGTTATAGAAACGAAAAAATTGGTTTCAGTACTGAATTTTTACTATCCCAGCACGGTACACGATTATTCAGGTACCTTATACAGTCAATGCCGATTTGAGATTAAATTATTACAGTACTATAATCTTATTTTTGATATCCTAAATGGATTCTTCTCCAACGGACGTAGTCCTGTCCAAGTAAATGTTGCAAATACTGAGCTTAGACGATCGAATTGCCATAAACGGCCTGACTTAATTCGTTCTTTTTTTGTTTGTTTTTGTTTAATCGTAATTGTATGGAGCTGGAGTGAAAGGATTCACGAGAATGTGGCTTATATTTGATTGCAGGTCCCGAGAAAATGGTTTAAATTCCCGATTTTTTCGATATTCTTCTATTTTTTCTTCTCCAAACCTGCCGTGTTCCAAACACAGATACACTGGCACCTTGGTAACGAATCAAATTATAAGATTACAACAATCTATTTCTTAAAAAGTGCTCTTCTTACAACTGTAGCGTCTTAATTAGTACTTCGTCATATCTTGTAAACTCGTTGTAGTAAGTAATGTCTTGATTCGTTCTTTAAATGAAGCTGAAATATATTCACTTCAAAAAAAGTAACGGATAACAAACAACAAATAGTTTTTTTCTCAATGAGAAACAGTTTTCCTTATTTATTCCATGTAACACGATATCAAAGTAGTTGAAATCATATATTTTTTTGTAATGTTGTAATAATGTAATGCAATATGTTGTATAAATGTAATGCAATGTTGTAAATTAATATAAAACAATAAAACCGTTGAAAAAAACAGCGTACTGTGCACATTAACTGCGTTCTGTGCACATTAACTGCGTTCTATGCACCTTTAATTCCTCTTTGGGACTCAACTCATTACAGTACAGTCAAAAAAAGTCGTGGCAAAACTGATTGTGTTTGTACTGTAGTTTTAAATACAGTATTTAATAATTCAGTACCGATTTTTTATGCAAGTACGGTACCTGGTTATTGGAGTACTGTATACAACGAAAAAAAAAACAAATTATTTCAGTATAGTATGTTTGTAATATAAGTACTGTATACAGTTATTCAAGTACTGCGTACGGTTTATGCAGTCTTGAATGTTTAAGTGCACAATGTTGGTAATATAAGTACTGTACACAGTTATTCAAGTACTGTGTACGGTTTATGCTGTCCTGAATGAAAATATTACAGTACTGAATTTATTCCTTTTTTAAGGTACTGTGTGCGCATATTCATGAACTGTATTCAAACTCTCCAAACGTACGTAGTACTGTCCGAAAGAAATGCTACAAATACGGCGGTGGGAGGAGCGAATGGGCATTAACTACCTGCGGAGTTTTTTGTTTGTTAAATTGACTGGAGTTGAAGTGAAATATAATTATATGAAAAATATTTTATACTAGCTGGACCCGGTCCACTTCGTTGCCCCCACACTTCAGATTTCCGACAGTAGGAATCTCTTTAATCTATTCGTAGGTACGAACAGTAGGAATCTATTAGTAGGTACGAACAGTAGGAATCACTTAAAAATTTGCCTCTTAAATGCACAAGAAAATCACTCGCCGAAAAAATACTCCTCAGGAATGGCGAGCATTGCTGCTCCGCGTAGCAGGTGACCAGGAGTTAAGGGAATCAGTTCTGAGGGATCCTGGCTGAGTGGTGATAATTTAGAATGCTTTCGATTCTCACTAACAGGGTGGAGAATTCTTCGAAAGTAAATTTGAGATTCGATGCAACTTTTCGTAAGTGAGTCTTCATACTCTTGACGGCAGCCTCCCACATTCCACCCATGTGCGGAGCATGAGGGGGAATGTAGTGCCAAGTGAAGCCATGTAGGTTATATTTATCGACAATATAGTTTTCTGCCGATCTAAGAAATTTCTTGTACTCATGAGCCAGCGACCGACTAGCCCCAACAAAGTTGGTTCCATTGTCGGAGAACATTTTGTTCGGAAACCCTCTTCGCCCTACGAAGCGATTGAAAGCAGACAGAAATGCTTCCGTTGTAAGATCTGAACAGACTTCCAAGTGAATAGCTCGGGTCGACAAGCAAACAAAAATAGCAGCGTATCCCTTTTGGAGCTTAGCATTTCGGAGCTTAGAGGTCTTTATCTCGAAGGGACCAGCAAAGTCCAATCCTGTATTGGTGAAAGGCAGAGAAAAGGTACATCGTTCGGGCGGTAGAGCTGCCATTATTTGACTGCGCACGCGGTGTTTGTAAATTGTACAGTCTCTGCAGTTTCGAATACAGTGTTTCACAGCATTTTTCAGTCTGATGACGTAAAATTCTTGACGAATTGCTCGTAACATAATTTGGTGTTCAGCATGCAACAGTGTTTTGTGCGTGAACTCGATAAACAGTTTACAGAATCTTGAAGTTTCCGGTAAAATTATTGGATGCCTCTCGTTGTAGCTCATATCCGAGTTAGCTAAGCGCCCATTTACCCGTAATAACTGGTACTCATCAAGGAATGGATTCAAGGTTAAGAGTCTACTTTTCGAGGATATCGCTTGTTTATCCAGAAGAGCTTGATATTCGGCAGGAAAGTAAGTGCTTTGAGCGATTCTTAGCAATTGAAATTTTACGAAACAAATCTCTTGGGAAGTTATGACGTCGTTTGAGTTTGGACTAGTTTGTTTTATACATTTCCGAATAAAACGAAACATTATACAGAGTACCCGTAAGGCTCGACCGAAAGATGAAATTCGACTCAGAATGTCTTCAGTTTCAGTTTGTGTCTGAAAGCTAGCAACTTTCTTCTCAAGCTCTGGTTCTTTGTGAGTTGCTTTTTTCGGCCAGTACTCAGGGTTCATCGTCAGCCACTTGGGTCCGTGCCACCATAGCGGGTTTAACTCCAATTCCGATGCGGTACATCCTCGAGTGCCAATGTCCGCAGGATTTTCGCTGGTTGGGACATGTCTCCAGCTGACGTTGCCAACATTATCTAGGATCTCAGAAATCTTGTTTGCCACAAAGGTTTTCCAATGATATGGCGGTTTGTCCAACCAGGCAAGCGTTATCGTAGAATCCGACCAGAGAAAAATGTCATTAACAGGGAATTGGAGGTTTTGACAAACAGACTTAAGTAACCTTGACAGTAATGCTGCTCCGCACAATTCCAATCTAGGTAAGCTAACAGTTTTTAATGGCGCTACCTTGCTCTTTGACACAAGCAGGGATGAGGAGATGATGTTATCAGATGAAGAGGACCGGATGTAGAGACATGCACAGTATGCTTTCTCTGAAGCGTCACAGAATCCATGTATTTGAATCTTGCACTCCGGAGAATATTGAATCCAACGCGGAATTTTTATGTTTTCAATAGTTGCGAAGTTGGAGATGAAGAAGTTCCACTTTTCCAGCGAATGTGGTTTAACTTCTTCATCCCAATCTGTCCCGTCAATCCATAGTTGTTGCATGAGAACTTTCGCGACAACTATTATTGGAGCTAGCCAACCCGCTGGGTCGAAAAGCTTTGCTACTATTGAAAGGATCTTACGTTTTGTCAAGGGATCTGAAGGAACAGGGATGTTTGAAACTTTGTAAAAGAATGTATCCGACTTGGCATTCCATCGAATGCCCAGTGTTTTTGTCTCACAGGAGTCCTCGAGTGTCAAAAAGTCTTCGTGCAGAAGATCCTCCGGGGGCAAATGGAAAAGAATTTGTGGATGGTTTGCGGTCAGTTTCTTTAAAGGAAATCCTGCCGAATTAAGCAATTCAATGAGCTCTAGTAAGTATGACTTTGCTTCGGTCAAAG
This sequence comes from Eudasyphora cyanicolor, assembly GCA_963930755.1. NCBI lineage: Eukaryota > Metazoa > Arthropoda > Insecta > Diptera > Muscidae > Eudasyphora > Eudasyphora cyanicolor. Next base: position 104,346,976 of record OZ005737.1, read on the forward strand.
AATGTCCTCCAGAAAGTACATCATCAACGTATATTTGATCCTGGAGAATGGACGCGGCTTCTGGGTGGGTATCTTTACCATCTTCGCTCAACTGCAACAAAGTCCTTATGGCCAGGTAGGGAGCACAGTTTACGCCAAATGTAACAGTTTTTAGCTGAAAATCGTCAATTCCTTCAGTTGGAATACTCCTAAACAGAATCCTCTGAAACGGTCTATCTTGTTCATGTACATAGATTTGGCGATACATTTTTTGAATGTCGCCATTGAAAACATATTTAAAGAATCGCCATCGCAGAATGACGTTCATTAGGTCATTTTGTAGAGTTGGTCCAGTGTATAGAACGTCATTGAGTGAAACTCCAGACGAGCTCTTCTTTGACGCGTTGAAAACAACTCGGACTTTGGTGGAAGTTCTCTCAGGTTTAACGACCGCATGATGCGGTAAGTAAAACGAACAATATCGAGAATTATCGTAGATTTCCGAAGATGTTGTACGCTCCATGTGGTCCAGTTGTAGATATTCCGACAGAACCTTGGAATATTCAGCTGCTAGTTCAGGAGATTTTCCGAGAGTCTTTTCCATCCGGACATATTGACCCATAGCAGCCCTTCTGGATGATCCAAGGGCCAAGGGGGGAGACAGTTCGTGTCGGAAAGGTAATCGGACAACGTATTTTCCATCCGGTTGGCGAACAGTTGTTTCCTTGTAAAATTCTTCGCACCAGCTATCGTCGTCGGAGATTTTCCTTGAAGTTGGAACTTCCTCGAGTTCCCAGAATTTCCTTATATCTTCGTTGAGCGAATCAGGCGACGTTATCCATGTCGCGAACATGTTCACAGAACGCACATTTGGTGGGCCACTTAGAATCCATCCAAATTCCGTTTCTTGTGCGAGAAGATTACCGGCTACATTCTTTTGGATTCCGGATCTCAGTACGAAAGGCAACATATCGCTTCCTAACAACAGATCGATAGGAGCAGGTCGTGAAATGTTTGGATCAGCTAATTCAAGTTGATTTAACTTCGACCAATCAGAGATTGAAGTTGGACATGTCGGCATCAAGTGGTTCATTTTGGAGACCACAACTGCAGACATTTTGAGCTTAAAATCAGTCTTGCGAGAACTCAACGTAATTTTGCACAGTTTCGATGAATTGTCAAGAACTGTACCTCCGAGTCCAGAAATCGTCGTAAACGATTTGGTTGTCGGAAGGGACAAACGGTTGACAATTCGGTTGGAAATAAAGGATTCCTGAGACCCTTGGTCAATGAAAACGCGTATTGGAAATAGTGTGCCTAAATGCTCGATGTCCACCAAGGCTGTAGGCAGGACGGTCCCCTCTCCTGACTCGGAAAAGTTCAATTGGACATTTGATCTCATAGCGTGAGCGGTAGCTGACGTAGTCGGCTGATCATATTGAGTGTCAATATGATATGATGCCACTTGATCTTGCGGGTCCCGCCTATCAGTTGTGGTATTCGGGTTTTGTATTCCCACTCTCGCATCCTGATTCCTGGCGTAACCAGTATCAGGATGTAGAAGAGTATGATGCGGTTGCTGACATTTTTGGCACAACTTTTCACTGTTACAGTTCTGTGAAACATGACCATACGACAGACAATTCTCGCAAATTTTATTTGTAGTTACAAGTTTTCGCTTTTCTGACAAAGGCAAGGTCCTGAATTTGGTACAGTTTCTTAGCGGATGGTTTTGTCGACATGCCTTACAAAGTCTGTAATTCGTGTCCGATTTTGCATGAAAACTCTGAGATTTATGAGGGGCTGGAGAAGGGTTCGAAGGCTTGCGCATGCCCGAAATAGACTCTAACATATTTAGCCTCTTCGAAATGAACTCATCTAGTTGGTCCCAACTAGGCATCTGTTTGTGGTCGTTCAGTGAGTTCTCCCAAGCAGTTAAAGTTTCCTCTGGAAGTTTCGATGAGACCCTGTAAACTAAGATAGGATCCCATGCAATCACTGCGATATTGTACGTCCTCAAGACCGAGATACAGTTATTTATCGTATATTGTAGGTTACGTAAACCTTTGCCTTTTTCAGAAGCGACATGTTCAAGTTCGAATATCTTTCTTAATTGATGGTTAATGAGAATACGTTTATTCTCGTAACGTTGGCGTAAGGCTTCCCATGCTAATTCGAAATTGTCATCAGTGAGCGCAAATTGTTTAACAATTTGGTTTGCTTCACCGCGGGTCTTTGCTCTCAGATGAAACAGTTTCTGAGCAGGTGATAGTCTAGGGTGTTTTGCGTAAATAGCAGAAAACATGTCCCTAAAACTGGGCCATTTATCGTATCCACCGCTAAACAGTTCGGTATCACATGGGGGAACCTTTAAGGAGAATCCTTCGTCGGGAATTCTGGATTCAGTCTTTTCCTTTGGGGGAGCAGATTCATATTTTTGCTTCTCAATTTGAACTAAGTCAAGAATCGCAGCTTTACAATTCTTATATGACTTGCAAGATTCGGAGAATTTTTTATGAATGGATTTCCGTAGCTCATCAGTAACAGTGTCACTCTCAGACGTCATTTCAGTCTCATACACCTGAACTAGTTGACGCCAGCGACGTTCTAAGTCGTCAAGTTCTACTTGCAGACTCGAAGCTGTATGTTCTTCAATCGGAATGTCAGCGAAGTCTGCACAGAAGGTGACGACTTGGTCCGAGAAGAATATAAACTTTTGGGAAGTCATTTTTATTTTGAGTTACTATAGACCAACAATGAAAACCAATGAATTTGGAACTCCGAGATCGATTTCTCAGATCTTCCCGCGGATTGCAACAAAAAACAAGTGAAGAAATTGACAAAGAATCGACAAAATATTCACAGTGCAATATTTTGGACTTGTAATTCTTCGCCGTATCAGATGGTAAGTTTTCAAAAACTTTCAAGAAACAGAATTTAGCAATGGGGAATTCTGAAACTTTCTTGAAGTATTCTCTATCCAAATATTGTATTGTGAGTCAGAACTCGGATATAATATCGTGAGCCAGAACTCGGATACAATATTGTGAGATACTACGGAAGAAAGCAGAAATCGAAAAATCGAGATAGAAAAGAACCGTATTAAGTGGTAGTAACTCTAATTTTTCCTATTTCTTTTTGCTCAAAAGGAAAGAACCAACAGCTGTCGTAAATAACAAACAGGTCGTTATAGAAATTATGTTGTGGGATTCGATCGCCGGTTTACAAACTTAGTTTTGGGACCGTAACCAGAGAATTTTTTGTCTATCAGTCTATGTAAGAGTATAGAAGATCCAGCGGACTGAGTACTTCCAATGTGTTTTTGACGGTACAAAAAAATAAGTTTTAGCAGAACTTATTGAAATACGGTACTGTATGAGGTAAATTTAGTTTCGGGAAACCAAGTTATTTCAGTTGGAATTGTTTTAATTCAAGTACTGTGTACAACGAATGTAGTTATAGAAACGAAAAAATTGGTTTCAGTACTGAATTTTTACTATCCCAGCACGGTACACGATTATTCAGGTACCTTATACAGTCAATGCCGATTTGAGATTAAATTATTACAGTACTATAATCTTATTTTTGATATCCTAAATGGATTCTTCTCCAACGGACGTAGTCCTGTCCAAGTAAATGTTGCAAATACTGAGCTTAGACGATCGAATTGCCATAAACGGCCTGACTTAATTCGTTCTTTTTTTGTTTGTTTTTGTTTAATCGTAATTGTATGGAGCTGGAGTGAAAGGATTCACGAGAATGTGGCTTATATTTGATTGCAGGTCCCGAGAAAATGGTTTAAATTCCCGATTTTTTCGATATTCTTCTATTTTTTCTTCTCCAAACCTGCCGTGTTCCAAACACAGATACACTGGCACCTTGGTAACGAATCAAATTATAAGATTACAACAATCTATTTCTTAAAAAGTGCTCTTCTTACAACTGTAGCGTCTTAATTAGTACTTCGTCATATCTTGTAAACTCGTTGTAGTAAGTAATGTCTTGATTCGTTCTTTAAATGAAGCTGAAATATATTCACTTCAAAAAAAGTAACGGATAACAAACAACAAATAGTTTTTTTCTCAATGAGAAACAGTTTTCCTTATTTATTCCATGTAACACGATATCAAAGTAGTTGAAATCATATATTTTTTTGTAATGTTGTAATAATGTAATGCAATATGTTGTATAAATGTAATGCAATGTTGTAAATTAATATAAAACAATAAAACCGTTGAAAAAAACAGCGTACTGTGCACATTAACTGCGTTCTGTGCACATTAACTGCGTTCTGTGCACCTTTAATTCCTCTTTGGGACTCAACTCATTACAGTACAGTCAAAAAAAGTCGTGGCAAAACTGATTGTGTTTGTACTGTAGTTTTAAATACAGTATTTAATAATTCAGTACCGATTTTTTATGCAAGTACGGTACCTGGTTATTGGAGTACTGTATACAACGAAAAAAAAACAAATTATTTCAGTATAGTATGTTTGTAATATAAGTACTGTATACAGTTATTCAAGTACTGCGTACGGTTTATGCAGTCTTGAATGTTTAAGTGCACAATGTTGGTAATATAAGTACTGTACACAGTTATTCAAGTACTGTGTACGGTTTATGCTGTCCTGAATGAAAATATTACAGTACTGCATTTATTCCTTTTTTAAGGTACTGTGTGCGCATATTCATGAACTGTATTCAAACTCTCCAAACGTACGTAGTACTGTCCGAAAGAAATGCTACAAATACGGCGGTGGGAGGAGCGAATTGGCATTAACTACCTGCGGAGTTTTTTGTTTGTTAAATTGACTGGAGTTGAAGTGAAATATAATTATATGAAAAATATTTTATACTAGCTGGACCCGGTCCACTTCGTTGCCCCCACACTTCAGATTTCCGACAGTAGGAATCTCTTTAATCTATTCGTAGGTACGAACAGTAGGAATCTATTAGTAGGTACGAACAGTAGGAATCTATTAGTAGGTACGAACAGTAGGAATCTATTAGTAGGTACGAACAGTAGGAATCTATTAGTAGGTACGAACAGTAGGAATCTATTAGTAGGTACGAACAGTAGGAATCACTTAAAAATTTGCCTCTTAAATGCACAAGAAAATCACTCGCCGAAATAAAATTTTTATTCGTTCGTCATTGATAGATTATTCGCTGCGGAACGGAACTTCTTTATAAATCAACTTTCTTTAAACACAGCTCTTTATCAAAATTCGAAATGTTATTGTACACGTCCAGTTTTTGTGAAAAGGGCAATAAAAAAAGTTGCACTTTCACACAATAAATCGCCAATATTTTTTATTAAAATTTTCAAACAATCATCGCAAAGAAATTAAAACAGTTTTCCGGGACTATAGCTTGAATTTTTCTTGCACAATCTATTTGTCTTAACTTTTATTGTGGCAATTGGAAAAAATCGACATATGTATACAAATCAATTTTCGGTTGAAACCTATTGGCAATTTTCTTTTTGTTTGTAATTCACAACACACACACTCACCCATTCACAGCCCAACCGGCTTTTTTTTTCTTCGGTTTCTCACTTTTCCTCACCTCTTCTTCTTTTTGGCACCGTTGAAATTCCAATGCAATCGTTTGTCCGTCCAATGATTCCTCTTCTTCTTGGTGATACTAGAAGCGATTTTGGCACGCTTCAAGTTCACTTTCTATGAGGCACAAGAAGCGATTTTGGCACGCTTCAAGTCCGAGGATTTAATATGTATTTCCTTTTGGAAATACAAACTTCATTTATGTAGCTTATGAAGTTTTACCGTGCAGTGTTCTTTATTTTTTTTCTTTTTTGTTCTTGGTTGTCACACACAATCGCACTGTTCTTCTTTCACAGTGTTGAATAACGTCAAAAACTGTCGTTTTTTTCCACCTTCTTCTTTGTGGGACGACTGATTTTTCTAACCTCAATCTGAGGGCACTAACAAAAAAAACACTTGCACTTTTTTTCCTTTACACATGCGGCCACTTACGGCATAGAGACACGTTTAAATTTTCGCCGCTAATATTTCTGCGGCCTTTCAACAGCTTCTTTTTTAAAATTCACTTCACTTTTTTAGGTTTACAATCATTTATTACTGAAACGCATTTTACTTACGTTTTCAGTTTCTTTTGGTTGTTTTTTTTTTGTGCCGTACCACATAAATTGGTTTTTGCTTTACGCCGCGAGGTCCGCACAGTTTCACATTCACTTTCAACTGGCTCAGCCCAACACGAAATGCATGCGTGCAGTCACTAAGCACAACGCCGGCTGCTGCGGCGCACCAGACACGGGAGAGATGATATGAGTGATGGCTGTATGTGTGAATGTTTTTCAGTACTCGGAGATGGCAACAAAATATCCAAGAGAACTGAAATTGTATGTAAGTGCTTTTCAATGGTTAAAGCTGGCACTGCTCTCAGATAAGTATGTGAAGCTGCCTGTGTGTGATTTGCACTCTTTGGCAGTGAGTGTTGGTGGTGGGAATATGTGTCTGCTTGTATCAGTCAAACGTTCGATGCAGTGTGGTTGGTCGGCGTCATTGGAAGCATGAGCAGAGGTTTTTGGCAATGCGTGCGTCGATGAATACGATGAGTGAGTATTTTGGGTAGTGTGATGTGTTTGTATTTACAACAAAGAGATTGTATGGCAGCGAAAAACTCTTGGGAAATACTCTTAACGAGAGAAACAGATGATTCTAAAAGAGCTTTCGAACCGCCGTCACTGATTTTTCTCCTTTTTCATTAAATACTGGGGTTGCCAGCGTACATTTTGTGGAGCAATTGTCGGATATTAGGACTTAAGTAATTTACCTTCCTGTAAATCAACTGGGTATATGTATGTATGTGTACCTGAGTACAATTGAAATAAAAATATTAAATATTTATGGTATGTCCGTCTTCGTTGAATGACGCAACATACAGAGTTCTGAATTTAAAGAGATTTTTTTTAAGAGAGACTCGTGAGAGTTTGCGGTTTGCGTGTGTGAAACTTTAGCAGATATTGAGAGGATGCGTTGATTGCAAAACCGTTCTCATTCTCCAGAGAAGGGAGTAGAGAAACAGAATAATAGAGAAACAGATTGAGTTTTCCGTTGAAATTAGAAATGCAGAGAGTTGAACAGTATATGAAAATGTTTACTTCTGTGGAATACTCTCTCTTTATTTTAGCGGGGAATCAGATTCCTATGATGACTTTGTACGAGCTCGCGGTGAGGGGATAATGCAAAGTTCAATGTTCCAAGCTTCAGACAAACACTTTTATTTGTATCTATGTATGGCTAATGCTCTAGAAACAGCTTTTAAACCCTGGGTTACCATCTACTTATTCCCTTGCAACCAATCTGTGTTCAACTTAAGAATCTTCACATACCTTTTCTCCATTTGAAAGTTAGACAGACGTTTTTTTATAAAATATGCGGTGGACGTAATCCGATTAACTTCTTCTAGCTTCTCTGACGGTTCGATAGGACCATGTACAAATCGCTGAAGTCCTGCTGTGGAGTGGACTGTAGATTTGAATTAGTACGATGAGAAACTCCAACGAATTGTAAGGGTGAATATGATACAGTATGAAACAAAGTTAAGAAAAAACACAGGTTAGATTTCAGAGTAATAGATGGATTTATTAGCCGCTGCTGCTTACCGCTTTCGTAGTTGCCGCAAAAGTGAAGTCGGTGCAGCGCGAAAATAGAGAAAAACCCTGGATTTTTGGCAATTCAGCCAAATTACATTGGAATGAATAGAGAAGATGGCAGCTCTTTATCCATTTGAGTCAAAGCTTTTTGCCTTCATGGCAGGGAACGGATAAAGAGTTGCCATCTAGATGAAAGTGACAATAAATTAAAGGATACAGGGAAATTCATAGTAATTCATTTTTTCGTAAACAATAAGATTAAAGTTAATGTACAAATTCATTTATAGAGAAATTCATTAAATACTGTTGAACTGGGCAATAAAATACTGTTATATTAAAAATTATATAGCCGATTTATTCATTCTTTAAACTAACCACGAACGGCTATAAATGCTTCGGAATAGACCTACCATGTCAAAGAACAAAATGAAGGTGGCACTGCTAGAAGTATTTCACCTAAAATATCCGACATCCCCATCTCAAGCCCCTATCCCTACAAATCCTCCTCTAAAATTAATGATATATCAGTAGTCCTATAAATCGATGGATTTGTTGAATGATGTATTCGACAAATAGATTTCTTGTAAAAATCACTATATGGCCCCCACAATGCACTTTAATGGCAACCCAGTGTTTTTTTATATGTGCCATATTTATGAAAGAAGTTTGCCTTAGTATATAAGGCTCGGAATAGATTGTCCATGTCAAGGAAGAAAATAATGGAGAGACTTCTAGAAGTATTTCTTCCAAAACACCCGACACCCCCGCTCATACTCTTACCAATGAAAATTTCTCTCCAATATCAATGATATATCAGAGGGCGTAGAAATCGATAGATTTTTTGAATGATGTATTCGACAAAAATATTCGTTAAAAAAAACATTATAGGTCCCCAAAATGCACCTCATTCATCATCCCCTTACCCTGAGAATCCAACTGGGTAAAAATAAAACAAGTGCGTCAACGTTTTTTGGAATGTCAAGATTTTTTTGAAATTTGTTAATAATTTGGTTGAATATTTGAAAAAAGTAAAACAATTTGGACCGTTTAGCAAAATTTTGATTTTTTCGTGGGATATGACCTATTAATTTTTTCCGAGTGAGTTTAGAAAACAGCAATTTTCTCTGGAAATATTGAACGGATTCGACTGAAATTTTTGCAATTAGGTCCGAAACACTTCCTAAAAGCTAAATATATCATGAACTTTAATTACCAACTGACCATATAAAAAATATTGCAAAATATTTTTGGCATATGCGAATAATTTCACTTTCTGGAGCAGTGATTTGAAATATTTTATATTTAGAATGCGTCCTATTTTGACGTTCACCAGAAACCGGACTGTTCGTGCGATGGATGTATAAATTCTCGATTCTTTAATACATACAATACCATATACGAGTATATCTCGCGAAAAAATCTAAATTTTGCTAAACGGTTCAAATTGTTTTATTTTTTTCAAATTCTCAACCAGATTATTAACAAATTTCAAAAAAATCTTGACCTTCCAAAAAATGTTGACACACTTGTTTTATTTTTACCCAACTCCAAAAATATTGTTATATCAAAAGTCGTAGAAATGGACATATTTAAAAAAACGATAGGGGTGACACAAAAGTGTATTGTGGGAACCTATAGTAATTTTTTACAAGGAATCTTTTTGTCAAATACATCATCAACAAAATCCATCGATTTCTACGACTTTTGATATATCATTCTGTTTTGATAGGGATTATCGATGGTAAGGGACCGGGGTGTCCTTTATTTTGTTGTTTGATATGGAACATCTATTCCAAAGTATCTCCGGTATTTAGCTCTTTAACATGGAACATCTATTCCGAAGAGTTATATGCTAAAATTGTTCCTGAATTTACTAAACCTGTGTTTACCCAGCAAATTTTGTGGATAAATAGGATGTACATAAAAAACCACTGGGTTGTCATTAAAGTGTATTGTGATTTTTTACATCTTTCTGTCCAGGTTGGGTTAAGTTAAGAGTGGCTGCCTGTAAAACAGACTCACTTAGACTATACAGTCCATTCTGTTACCACAGGAACATTAAAAAGCTCAAATTTGGCGGATTCCAACATTATTCAAGTTAGCTAACTCCTCAAAGAAATAAGAGCCCAATATTGTACGCCGCCTTCGAAAGAGGGCTGGTCACAGACACAGAAGGTGTTCAATGATTCACCCTCATCTTCGTATACACAGCTCCTGCAAAACTCATTATGCAAGACCTTAATGTGTATGCATGCCATCCAATAAGACAGTAACCCGTCAGATACGATAAGGGAGACGTCCGTTGTCCACAACGACAGCAGTGCTTTGGTCCGTTTTGAGTCTAGGCCAGGCAACATCAGCCTGGAATGTATGCAGTTTCTGCCTAGTGAACACCTGTTATGCACTATCTCTCAAGAGGTGCTTTCAGGTTTCTAGAGGCATGCCCACATGTTCCAGGTCCCCTACCTCTTTACTAGCTAAGATTTCTGCCAAGTAAACACTACAGTGATCAGGCAGTCTTTTTGCAAGTGGTAGCTGAAGTTCCTCAGAAAAGACACCAAAGCCCACTTGGTTATGGAATGGGTATTGTTGAAAAACGCAAATAAATTCGCAAGGGCCTTTGATAAACAGTTTGGTCAGTTTATTCACTAAATGAAAAATACAATGTTAACAAAATTTAATCTACAAAAAATAAAAACTTACAATTGTAGACCCTTCTACGTTGTTCAACAATTCTAGTATAATGAAGAAAAAATATGTGAAAATTTTTGAAATATAAAACAAAATAATACATACTTCGTTAACATGAAAATTTAAAACAAACTAGAAATCGATACAGTGTTAAATTCAATAGAGTAAAAAAATAACATCCCCACCCCCGTGAAATGACTGGGGAGATTCACCAATTGTCTTGAAAGTCCAACTTGGCAAGCTTTGAAACAGGTCTTTTCAGTTCTCCATCCTGGGTTTTAACCACTCTTCGTGTTAGATCGGGTAAATACTCCCTTATCCAACGACTCCAAAAACCATTTTTTAAATTTTGAAGAATTCTCCATTGTTTTCTTAAATTAATTAACTTGACCTCAAATTCTGCTGGAGTTTGTGTTGAATTTGGCGCGTCTAATAAAAAGTGATTGGATGTAAGTGGTTCTGCATCTTCAACATTCAAAGGAATATGTGTTAAAGGCCTCCCGTTGATTATATTCTCCGTTTCTATCAGAAGGCTTTGGAAAACTTCCAACTTAGGAGAGATATTTTGAAGTAATACTCGTAATGTCTTTTTGACGGACTGCACCAAGCGCTCCCAAGCTCCACCAGAACTAGGGTCGGCCGGGGTATTAAAGATCCATTTTATTCCAAGAGGCGTTAAAAATCTCGTGATTTCATTTTGGTCTAAAAACTGAGTTTCACCTCATAATTCTATTTTCAATCCCACGAAATTTTTCCGTTATCAGTTCGCATTTGCAACTGGACTCCTCTTCTATTGATAAAATTTCTCAAACAAAGTATAAAGGCGTCAGATGATAAATTTGTGGCCACTTCCATAGCTTGTTCGCTAGCATCACTAAAGACATGGAGTTGCAACTTTTCCTTTGAACCATTTTTAAAATAGTGTCTTAAAATGTCAAAAGTTTCTATTTTGCGCAGTTCTTGTAACCAACATTTAAATTTATAATTGATGTCATCGGGCAGTTTTTGATCCCAATCTATGCCGCATTTCCAGACTTCTTGCATTAATATCTTCGACCCAATCATGAAATTTGCCGTGAAGCCAAAGGGATCAAAGACCGACATAGCGATGCTTAATAGCTCTCGTTTCGTTGGAGTTCGTTTCATTGTCATAACCTCATCAGGTACTTTATGCATTTTTAGGACAAATACGAACTTATCTGTTATGGGTAACCAGTGCATCCCAAGTATTCTCTCCATAGTTTTACCAACGTTCACGGAGCTATCCTCAATATGTATCCCAAGTTTTTCTGCCACATAATCGGAATTTGTAATCAAATTGTGCATTTCAAATCCACCGACTTTGTGAATTTTCCTTACTGCCTCAACTACTTCTACAGCTTCATTCTCTGTATCGAAACTGTCCACATAATCATCCACGTAGTGTTTTTGGACTATTCCCTTAACTGCCCTCGGGTATATAGCGGCGAATTCTTGAGCATTTTTGTTTTTTACAAATTGTGCTATAGTTGGGGAGCATGAAGCACCAAATATAAGTCGTTGCATAATATACGTTTTCACAGGTTTTGAAGAATCCCCATCTCTCCACAGAAATCGTTGTGCATCTTGATCGGCCCTAGCGATGGCTACTTGATGGAACATTTCTTTCAAATCACCACAGATTGCAAACTTTTCTTGTCGAAACTTGAGTAAAATCGTCAAAAGGGGTTGATTTATATCGGGACCGGGAAGTAGGTTTTTGTTTAAGGAGATTCCATGTATTTCAGCGGCGGCATCGAATACGAATCGTAACTTCTTCTTGTTTGGATTGATAACGCCAAAGTGAGGCAAATAAAAAGTTTTGCTCGACCGTATTTTTGCCTCTTCATCTGACATAATTCTTGCATATCCTTTCTCGACGTATTCGTCTATTTTAGAGCAATATTCTTTAGCAAACGCTTCGCTGTTTGCCATTTTTCTTTCAATGGTTAATAGGCGTTTCATAGCCATATCAAAAGATTCGGGATAGACAACATGATCCTTTCGCCAAAGCAAACCGGATTCAAACCGTTCTTCTATTTTTTGTGTAGATAAATTCAATATCTTTAAAGCTCTTTCATCATCTTTGGACATTAAAGATTTTACGGGCGTTTTTACACCAAATGTTTCAAGTCAAAAGTAATCTTTCATCAACTGTTCAAGCTCGATTAACTTTTCAACTTCCTCTTCTGATCTACGGAAGCGACATGAAATTAAATTTCTTTGCTGGTTTGCTGCTGGACCGTAAACAATCCAGCCCAATTTTGATCTTGTAGCAATGGGTCCAGACGGGCTAAGGATTTTCGGTTCTTCCAAAGCAACGGTCAAGAACGCGTGGGAGACGCTTATAATCATCTTTGGCTTTACGTTGGTATAACTATGTAATTTTATTCCGGAAAGAGGCACGCCAGTACATCTTTCAGCTATTGACGCAGAGTTAAAGCTTTGCACAGGAAAATTAAGTTTCGAGGTAACATACACGTTTTTCATAGGATATTTCATCGAATCTTCTTCTATACCGCTGATGAACAAATTTACTACCTGTGTTTTTTCTCTAGATACTTGGCTGTTAATCCATTGAAGCTCCAATATATCACTCTGGCCGGTGATACCCAATTTCCTTATTATATCCTCGTCGATCATGGACACGTTTGCCCCATCGTCTATAAATGCATACACTGTCTCACATCTACCAGGACCATATAATTTAACAGGAATAATTTGGAATAGAACCGAGCAGGAAGTAGCACTATCATCAACTAAGCAGTTCCGTGCTACATTCACATTTGCCACAACGGACGATTCTAGAGCAGTCTCACTTCTTTCAGTTGTCATATGTCCACATGTAGGTGAGTCGATTGAAGGCTGTTTGACATATTCTACATGTAACAGTCGATGATGAACAGCGACTCCAATGTTTCATGGGCTTTGCCCTGTAGAGAATCACGTAGACGCATTATATTATGCAAATTCGAATATTCAAACTCCGCGGTGGTGCTGTTAAAGGCTTCCAAAAATGTTGACCACTCTTCCGGTGATCCGGAAAACTTGGGCAGATCGTATATTTTTTTATGGCGATGTGGCACAAACGAATTTACAGATTGTGAAGGTAGAGCTGGGATAAATAGATTTGTACCTGAATTAATAGTTTGAGATAAAGGGTTTTGTGTACCAGGCATGTGTATATTCGGTCCAATGCAGTTAGGCACCGTATTTTGACCGATATGATTTGAAACGCTGGAACTAAGCATATATGGAAGAACGTTTACTGTTGATGTTGAAAGCTGGTTTGGTGACGTGGCGGAATTGGACGTTACAAATACGGAAGTACATGAACCACGATCTGCGGAATTACAAAATACATCCGGCTGGACAGAACTTACAATAGTTGCGTTATTTAGATTATTGAATCTTTCCAACGACGCTATAGATTGTCGAACTTGCAAGTTATTAGTCTCTACCATTGATTGTATAGAGCTCATTTGGCGAGCTATAGATAGCTGCATCTCCTCAAACTGTTTTGCGAAATGTTGGGTTACCTGTTCAACTATGTTCAATGGAGTAAAGGTCGCGTTCTCCAGCTGAGATGTTGATTGTTCATTCATAGTGGCATTCGATACATTCACATCATTTTGGATACTTCCGGCGGGCATATTAGTATCACCAGACCTATCTGGATTCGCCGGTCTTTGGGGGGAACGATGTAGTGACATTTCTTAGGACTTAGGTGGCAATATTTTCTCTTGAATCCGATGTAAATCCCAAAGATTTTCAGTATGTCTTTCGGCAGGCAAAGAAAGACGTACAATTATAGACAAATTCTTCAAAGATTTTCGCCAGGCAAAGAAAGGCAGACAATATTATTAACTGCGAGTGCGATAATGATTTATACGGACATCTCCGGGCAAACAAAAACTTCGATATCCAATTATTCCAATTTGAATAAAATTTGTTGAAAAACGCAAATAAATTCGCAAGGGCCTTTGATAAACAGTTTGGTCAGTTTATTCACTAAATGAAAAATACAATGTTAACAAAATTGAATCTACAAAAAATAAAAACTTACAATTGTAGACCCTTCTACGTTGTTCAACAATTCTAGTATAATGAAGAAAAAATATGTGAAAATTTTTGAAATATAAAACAAAATAATACATACTTCGTTAACATGAAAATTGAAAACAAACTAGAAATCGATACAGTGTTAAATTCAATAGAGTAAAAAAAATAACCATTCCATTCTGATCTATCAGGTATAAGAGTGATATACTTCTTGTCAAAGAAGGTCAGGCATTCTGTCTAGAATGATACTATGTCCGTAGCCATTTCCTGACCATACTGACATTTCCCTGAGTCTAATCGCAGTACATGCGGCATATTGCATTGCTATAATATATATCTAGCGACATTAAATGTAGTATAAAATTTAGTGGCGCAGTTGGAGTCGTTCACAGCGCACCAGTGATACATATAGCAGCCATTCGCTGAACCATGTTTAGTATCGCACATAAGGAGGAATTCTGCAGAGCTGTCTACTACTGCCGTATACAACCACACAGCGCTACCACAGCCTTAATTGCTCTTGCCAAAATTAAAATACCTATATATTTTGCGCCATCAGAGAAGGGAATTTCAACACCCCCAAGGAGACAGATGTACAGGGTGGCTGATATGTATTGCAACCAACTTTAGGTTGCTATCATTTCTAAACCGCTAGTCTGATAGCTGACAGATTTATTTCAGTGACAGTTCATTTTATTGTTTACAAGCTTACAAAAGCATTTTGATCTATTGCATTCAGAAAAAAGTTATTCGTGATGGAATTCAAGCGTGATAGTGTGATTGCTTTATATTTGGGTGGAAAAACACAAGTGGCTATCGTTAGAGCCCTCCAGCATTTAAATGTGAATAAATCTTTTGTTTCTCGAACCATTGCTCGTTACCGTGATACTGGCAGTGTTGCATCGCGTCCAAAAAGTGGACGAAAAAAACAGTAACAACACCAGAAATGATCCGAAAAATGAAGGCCAGATTTTATCGAAATCCACGCCGCAGTGGTAGAAAAATTGCTCGTGAGCTGAACATATCGCGAGAACGGATACAACACATATTAAAAAATGAGCTTGGACTAAAGCCATTGAAGTTCCAAAAAGTGCAAGAGCTCACCGATGCACAAAAAAAAGTTAGACTGGATAGAGCCAAGGAGTTGCTTCGCTTGCACGAAAGTGGCCAGTTACCGAATTTTGTTTTCTCCGATGAGAAGCCATTCCAAATTGAGCAGTTTGTGAACAAACAAAATGATCGGGTTTACTAGCCAAAGAGGTCAGCTGAAAATTTACACCTTCGATGGGCCACCAGAACTCAAGCGCCGCCGTAACGGCCGATGGTCGCTCCCCGCTCGTATTCATCGACCATGGGGTCAAAATAAATGCCGAATATTATCGGGAAAATGTCCTAAAGACAGTATTGAAGCCCGGGGCAGACAAACATTTCGGCCGCAGACCATGGACATTCCAACAGGACTCAGCACCATCGCACTCAGCACGCGTCAACCAAGAATGGCTTAAAAACGAGGTTCTTCGCTTCATTTCTACCGCACAATGGCCACCACCACCTCCGGATCTCAATCCGTTGGACTTTTGCGCCTGGGGCATTTTCACTTTCGTGCAGCGTGTGATAACTTTGTCGGCCGTTTGAAGGCCATAATTCGTGCCAAAGGTGGCCAATTCGAACAAATCTAAACTGTTTCTAAAATTTTATGTTATTTCCGACATTTTTTGCTTTTGAACAATAAAATTTAAAAAAAAAATATAGCGCTTTACTTTGTTGCATTACATATCAGCCACCCTGTAACTCGTGGTACCTTATTTTTCCTGGCGAAAATAACTATTTTCGTCTTGGTCGGGTTAACACCAAGACCATTAAAGGAAGCCCATGTTGCGGTTGTACGAAGGGCCTGCTGTAGGATGTCTCTGAAAGTATCCAGAAACAGCTATTGCCACTTCATCTGCATAGGCAACAACTCTGACACCCATCATCTCCAGACAAAGCAAAATATTGTTCATGGAGAGATTCCATAGCAGAGGAGACAGAACACCCCTAGGGGTGTTCCGCTGCGAACATATCTATAGAGCTCAGTTTACCCTAATTAGAAGGTTATGAATGAACCTACGAATACTGCTGTCAACCGCCAGGGTTTTTAAAGCAGTAATTATAGCAGCTGGATTTGTTATTGAAGTCCCCCTTTATATCTAAGAAAGCTACCATAGAATATTCCTTAACGGAGAGGGATCCTTCAATAACGCTGACTAGATCATGCGGGACGATTTCGGTGGACTTGCCCTTGCTGTAGCCATGCTGTTGAGTGGACAGTAGCCTGTGATTAATTTTAGTCCTAAGGTAACTATCTATTATTCTCTCCAGAGTTTTAAGGAGAAATGACGATAGACTAATTTGCCGGAAATCATTGGCTCCAGTGTGGGACGGCTTTCCCGCTTTTAGGATGAAAACAACGTGGTTGCTCTCCATGTTCTTGGTATGTAGGCATGATTTATACATGTGTATATCTCTCTGAGCCAGGGAGCAATTGTATCACCCAATGCCCGTAGCTCCGCCGGCGAGACATTGTCTGGTCCTGGCGACTTAAAAGGTTTAAAGCTTTTGATAGCCCAAATAATTCTAGTTCGGTTACAATCTCGCTAGTAACCTCTGATGGCTGCACTACAAGCGAATCCCCAACTGAAGTATTCATGCCTCTTCAGAGTTGCCGAAAAATGTGTAAATTGTGTATCCAGGAGCATTCCCAGCGATTCCTCACTGGACGTAGTCCAAGAACTATCATCCTTCCTTCTTGATGTACCCAATAGTACAAGGTGTTGAGGCTACAATTGTCCGTAACCTTGAGGCTTCGGATGAGCTTTCTACGCCACTACAAAAATCTATCCAGGATTTATTTCGAGTCTTTCTCAAGTCTTTTTGTACCGTTTGAATTCTTCCTTGTATGTGTCCCAGTCCTGTGGGGCTCTGGAGGCCTTTGCCCTATTGAAGAGCTTCCTAAAGTACTTCCTCAACATAACTAATTAAGACGACCACCATTGTGGTCGTTGTTTGCCCCTTGGATTCTGTTTGGGACATGTAGATTGTAACGAGGCTACGCATTCATGCAGATGCTAATATATCTATGGTCGGAACAGCTATGAGTTTCCAAAACTTTCCAATCAGAAATCCTTCCACTTAAATTCTCGGAGACAAATGTGACATCGAGCACCTCCAGTCTGTTTCTAGTAATAAAAGTAGGTTCGTGCCCTCTATTACAAATCAAAAGGTTACTATTTATAAGTAATTCGCCCCTGTCGTTGATGTCAGTACTTCCCCACATATGATGGTGTGCATTGACATCACTGCACACAATTATGTCGTTGTTCTTCTCGTTTCCGCTCCTACCAGTAATTGCAATGCACAAGGTGGCGTCTCAGTGTTATGTGCCATATAAACGGAGGCGAACCAAACATGAGTTTTCTAACTCGAGGCTGCCTGATACGTTGTCTTCATTACTAAAAGAAGAACGAAGATATATATTAAGGTCGTTCTTCGCAAGTATACAGGAATTACGTCTTCCATTAACTGTACCTTGAAGCAGCTTAAACCCTGGAGTCCTAAGCCCACAAACCATATCTCCATTCAAACATGGTTCCTGGATTAGGACCAGGTCAGCCCCTTTTTGCATCAGGAGGTCTTCCGATCCCATGATGGCGAGCTTCTGGACACATTCATGCACATCGGTAAAGTGTGAAACGCAAGTTCCCGCCATATACTGCTCTGATGCTGCCCTGATACTTGCCAAAGGGAGACTCTTCATTAGATACTACACCAGTGTTATCCTGAGGGTATTTTTCGAATTTCCTCGCTCTTGTAACCTTATGTCGGATTTTTCTGAATCCATACGAAACCATGCCTTCGGACTTGAGCATGCCTCTGATGCCCATCCGCCTCATACAATCGACCGACCTTCCAGTTGGAAGCCCGGGATTGCAAACCTTCAGCATGTTAGTCTCGGATTCCACATCGGCTGATACAGCCGAAATACATGCAAGTGCCCTGGGCCGAGACGGGATGTCCTCCGGGACCGGCAGCTCCTCAGAATATCGAAGAACAGAGCACATTGCGTAATCTATCTCACTCCACTTGCTCGTGGGAATGTTGCCGTCTTCTTTTCCCCTGCTGATGACCGCTAGTATCGAGCTGTGTATCAAGTAACGTCAGCGAAGAACCAAGGAGCAGCGTTACCACAAAGCCCTTTGGTCTTTTTGGATGCCGGGGGTTCATCTGAAGAGCGCTGACTTTTTATTGGCTGCTGCCGTATGGAAGTTGATGCGGTATCCTGTTCTTCAGTAATACTCCGTGTCCACTTGGGGGATTCACTCTGCTTGTTGGTCAGAGATGAAGGATCGGCTTTCTTAAGTCTTTCAAGGATCGTGAGAGCCATGCGCCAACTTCCTCTTTAAAGGACGGGTATGCTTGCCATAGGAAACCGAAGTGCCAGGCAATGCTGCCGCCTCAGAAGAGGTTTTTGGTTCAGTTGACTTGTTTCCAAGCGTTTTAGATTGTCGTGTATTTGTCGTATTTGTTGTAGTTGTATCATTATCAGATCATGTATTCGTAGACGTATCGGTCGGTTGTTGTAGTGTGTCCGTTTTTGTTGGTTTAAACGGTTTCATATTGGTCCCACGAGTGTGTAGAGTAGGGTAGGTCCATCACGTCATAGCCTCCAAAAACGTGACAAGGACTGAGTCGTTGCTGAGGCGTCCAGGTATCAGCAAAGGCAGCCGCCAAAACACAGTATATGGTAACCCCTGACTGCGAACCGAAAAGTCCGATGAGCACGGTACGCATAACACTCCGGACTTGTTACGTATGACTCTATGCGGTCTGGAAACGATTTGGATGCGCCGACCAGCTCATGCTAGGTCCCTCTTATCATTTCCGCCCAAGGATCGTAGCAGCTTAAAATAAAAGGAAACATCAAAAATCAAACAAACTAAAAGTCAATACCACAAAATCCCAGATTCACTCAAAGGGGGAGATAGATGTTTATCTCCAGCCGCCCATCCCATCCTTGGCCATGAGGTTATCCCCTCAGTCAACATGACCCCACAAGCCACCCATATCGCTCACTTACCTTACATTAACTACGCCCCTTTTTCAGACTTAGAACATAATAAGGCGTTCACACCAACCCGTTTTGGCTCATTGAGATGTTTTCCCCTTATAGAAATGTCAATTGAAACCGTCTCAATCGGCATGTTTTTCTCAATAACACGTCCCAAAACTGCATGTTGAAGTATGTGAACCCCCTTAAGTAGTCAATCTGTCGCACACTGAACATATACATTTCAAATTTTGTCAACACTAAAAATGGAAATGGAATAGTTGAATTCTCGTTGTGCATTGATTTGTGAGAACCAAATAATTTAACAATGCTTTTTTGGTACTTCCCACGTTTCTTTTTTATATTTTCAGTAAAAGTTGTTTGTACACAATAAGATGACATATGCCATTTGAAAACACAATAAATGTCATAATTAAGCAGGCAACATGTGTGAACGGTGAGATGTTTTCCCAAAACAAATGAGCTAAAACGGGTTGGTGTGAACGCCTTATAAAACTCTTGTTTGGTCTTCGTTTCAAATTCAAATCAATTTTTTATTCTAAACAAACTAACCTGTAGTGTGCGCCCTTAGAAGGTTAATAATTTGAGAATATATATTATTTTGTGAAGGTGTATTAGAAAAGGGAAGAAGAAGAACGAAATCCACGACAGCTGTTTTAGCCATAAAAATGCAACAATGATGGCAGGCAGATTGAGGAAGAAAAAGGAAAATAGGAGGTTTGCTCGCGATACTTTTGCTGCTGATCGCCATCCCAAGAAAATTTGAAAAGCGGAGAAGATTTTTTATTAAACATTTTATTGAAGAATAAAAAAGTTCAATAAAGCAAAGTAACACAAAGTAAACAAAGTTAAAATAAACATACATCCATATTTTATACGAACACAACACAACGAAAGAGCCACCGCTGACCAGTCCAACGTTGGGGGCGCAAAATTACATCACCAAGCCTGGGATGCCTGGTATTCATCAAGTGCACACAAATAACGTTACGGTGACCTCGGACGACTTGACGGACAGGATTGTAAATAAAAAGATGTATAGATAAATTTGAAGAACCGGTACTTTGAAACGCAAAGTCAAAATCGTGATACTTACCTAAAGTCCAGACCCTTTGTGTAGTGATAAAGGTGCGCGAGTAGGTTTTTCTGTGTGAGCTCAGGTATAGGGTCATCCGCTTTTGATAGAGAGAGGATAGGTTACCCAATTCCACACGGTTTCGTTGGTGCTAGGAAAGAAAAAATGAGGCTATGAATAGTATCACATTCGTATATTTTTTCGGCGAATCATACTAGGATTTACCGTTCTAGAACTCGGACAAAGACGGACGACACACTTTGGCGAATACTGTGACATTGCCAGGTCCAACAGCAACCACCAGTCCTCAACGTCAGCTAACCATGCCAGCCGAAGATGAAGATCCACTCAGGTTAAATGCCGATAGGAAAGAAACAAAAATTAAAGCGAATTAATTTTTTTTGTTATTTTTATGAATTGTTTGAAGTAAATTTTTAATGAAAATATTGTGATTATATGCAAAATTTGCCTTCTTTAATACTTATCATCATCATGAATTGTTGTCATCATTGTCCAATAGTATTTTGCGTCAAGCGAACACAGTGCGAAGAAATAACGCTCACAATACAGCGCAAAATTGTATTATTCTGAAACGAAATAACTGAAATGTTTGTAATGGACTAGATAACTTAGTTAACTGTCTCATGGAAAGAAGACCCTGAATCCTTTTTCATAATCTTTTCCTATTTGTTCTCTGGAGTTCACGGGCGGAGTCCTTATTCCAAGTCCCGCTTTCCACAGGTGGATATATCGCTGAGCGCGAAGCTGATCCTTTTGGAGGGGGATGACGAGACGTGGGACTCAGGAGCACAATATTAGTCACACCATAGTCCAAAGGTTAGTTGTGTCGTTTGTAAGGTGCGAGCTTGTCCTTTTTCCGAGTGGCTCGATAGACAAGGCAGTATTGGGTAACTTCCGTGCGTCTTGTAGCAAAAGGGTTATTTCCAGAGTGTAAAAATGTGCCGGAATTTTATAATATGGTTACGCTCACAACTTATCTGCATTTTCTCGCATAAAACTATCCAATTACTCACTGAAACAGATAAGGAAGAATTAACTCTAGATTTATACGCTCAAAATAAGTTTTGTGTTTTTTTTCTCGAAGCTGCCACGACAGTGCCATTGTTATTTTTTTCGTGAGTTACACTTTCTTCTAGTTAGGAATTCGAACTGAGTGTGTTGAGATTTCCATTTTTTTTACGATTTAGGTGTATTATCATGGTCAGTACGCGATCCACGGATAGAGATTTAGCCTGTCATCCCATTCTCGGGCAGGGTAGTGCGGTCGATCCAACGGTCCTAGCTGCAGTTCAACCAGCCGTAACCATGACCACACACACAATTTCAACCACCACCACCAACACTGTTCCAGCAAGCTCGTCAGCAGCGCCTTCCATGCCTTCTTGTTTCCGAGATGGATCCCAGTCGCGTCGTTTTGGTCTCACGGGGCAATATCATCTCCAGATTATAGCGACTTGACAGCTCTGAATCCGCCACCAAACAGGCCCAATGATCAGAATATACTGGCAGGTATCAGTCCTGGTGTGCGTGAGATTATCAATTCAGTAGTGGGTTTAGCCCGTCAGCAGTTTATGAGGGAGGAAGAAGAGCGTCTTCGAGAATTGATACCCCGAATTGTGAAAGCCACGAGACGTTCGTTAGGCGTATATCTACCACCAACCAGTACCAATCCAATACCCTCGTTTCCAGCGCTAGACGACTGAAACAAGACTATGATTGCCCAGAAGAGGAGTTCCTTGCCAAATTTCACCAGCTCCTAAAGGATCCAGCCCTGGACTGTTATTGGAATCAAAGAAACTTTGTGCAGTTTCGTAGGTGGAGAGAAATCGAGAAAGCACTGTTAAGCCAATATTAGCGATACGAGAACGAATTTCAGATACAAACACAAAATCTCAATCGTCGACAGCTCCCTCAAGAAACTTTGAAGAATTTTACAATGCGGTAATTAAATTGAGAATCCAGCAGAAGACGCCTTACCAGGAGCATGAGATGGTTGAAATCATGAGGGGCAAATCGTAAGCCATCGCTCGCCCAAATGATATTTTCGGTCAATATGCGAAATCTGGGAGAGTTTTACCGACAGGTGAAGAAGGCCGAGAATTTGATTGCTACGCAGCGGCAGCAGTACCAACGCCAGAGTTTCCCACAGAGAGTCGCTTGGAGTTCCGGGAAGACATGAAGGTGGATGCAATTACAGGGCGAACGAGATACAAGTGTTGGAATTGTGGAGTGGAAGGGCATAGCTGGGTGGACTGTAAGGCGCCTCGCAAGTACTTTTGCAACAAGTGTGGAAAAGTGTCAGGGAAACAGACAGCGGAACCCATCTCGAACTGGGGAGGTGAGGTCCACAGCTGTTTAAACCCAGTAGATTAGATGTAATGTAGGCAGTAGTATTAGGCAGATTAAGATTTTAAAAGAACAGAAATAAAAATAACATAAGCTTAGAGAATTAAAGCCTCTTCATGTTCACGTTAGGGAATACAAAGTGGCTAAGGATAGAATTTTTGGAACAGTGATGAACCGGATTAGGAAAGCTAGGGAGAGATACCAGCGTAGGAAGCGTCTCAGACAGGAAATCGCGTCGGCAACGTTATATGAGGGTGATGACAACCATTTTTACACTAAACTCTCTATTAATGGTCAGGTAATCGAAGGGTTGCTCGATAGAGGAGCTACGGTGTCATGTCTGGGGAAGGGCTGTCTCAGTTTAGTCGAGCGCGCAGGCTTAGAAGTTCACACCTTCCACTCGTTCATCAAGACGGCGGATGGCAATCCGCATAAGATAGTTGGTAGGGTACGTCCTAAAATTTCTTTTAACAAGCAGGAGTTCGACTTAACTCTCTACCTGGTGCCGACTCTGAGTCGTGAATTGTTTTTAGGAGTGGATTTCGTGCGGATGTTCAACATTTTCGCTCATGTTGACGGTTTGCCCTCCGACCACATAAGTCTTTATGAAGAAGCCGAGAGGAACGATGATGTTAAAACCCACGAGTTGTCAGAGGCACAATGTCATCGTTTACAATTGGCGATAGACAAATTCCCGAGCTACACGAAGAATGGCCTGGGTAAAACAAAAGCTGAGGTCCATACAATCGACACTCGTGATGCAGTCCCAGTGAAGGATCGACACTACCCGGTGTCACCGGCCGTGCAGAAACTTATATATGCGGAATTTGATAGGATGCTTGACATGGGTTTTTTTGTTTCTAACGTGCTCTTAAACAAGCAACTAGCGAGAGGAAAATTTATGCCCATCATGAACTCTTCACGATGTGCCACCTTGCTCTAATGGACACTATGTCACTAAGCCGCGCCGGTGTTGAAATCAGAGCCATGAACTTAACAATTATTCATATAGTGAGAGCAGTTAGAATTGAAAAATAGACACGTAACGAAAATCCGAAAACCTATAAAAAAATAAGATTTAATTAATAAGAACTGAATTTATAAGTTAAGCCTCATTTATTTTGTTGAATTACTACCTTACATGTTGCAATTTCTCCACTTAGTACCTTCTCCTTAGGCACGAGTTTCCTTGCTCGTTTTTCTTGTGGGCATGTTTGCGCTTGGAGTTCGCATCTTGAAGGAGATAGAAGCAAACATATCAATTAGAATTTAAAAAAAAAAACAACAAAAATTACGCATCATTTTTATATTTATTCGCTTGAATTACTGAATTGATTTATTTTTCTATGTCTTTTCATTTCATTAATTTACGTTATCTGATTAATTTTTTTTGCGATATTTTACATTTTACACTCTTTATTTTACATTTTACACTCAACTTACCATTAATTCCGCATTTTTCCGCTATCGATGTCCGTCGATTCCATGAATAAAACAAACTGTAGTGACCATCCATCCATTCATACAACTCAGTGTTGGCCATTCCTTCATATGTAGTACATTTACTACTTCATAGTAACCATTCGGGCGTTTGAGAGTTCGAACGATTGGGCATGTGAGCGTATGGTCATGTGCCTATTTACACGATACATTTTTTTCAATGGGCGTGTTTTCGTTACACCATAGGTGCTTAATTTGTATGGGGAGCTAAGCACTTTTAAGCATTATTAGTTCCAGATGAAGTTTGGTGCTATAGTTGTCGTTGTAGTAATAAGACGTTTGTATTTATACTTAACAACTATGTATTATTATTAAAACTATTTTACAAATCTTACGAAGTACTCGTATTACTAAAATGCTACCGTTAACTGTGAAGACTTTTCTTGGTATTAGCTGTTGTTTTCTCCTCCTCTGGTTCGTTAACACGTTGCCAGATTGTTTGTCATTCGAACACGGGGGTCTTGGTGCTGCCACAGCCACTCCCTCTCCAGTGACCAAGTCAGGATCCGATACCTGATCCGCTTGGAACGATATTCTCCTAGTAGGTGTGTTTCGCACTACTGGAAGTTCGGTGGACTGTGTACTCTGAGATGATGTTGATGAGTCTTGAGAGAATGTTTGAGGACTCGTTATAGGTGTTGCTGTTGTTTGAGGACTCGGTAGAGGTGTTGCTATTGTTTGTGCATGTTCAGACTCGGTATTATTGATGATGAAAGCTGGCTTGAGTCGATCTACCGATATGTTCACGTCCTTGTTCTTAATTCGTATCGTATATAACCGATCTGAAATTCGTTGGACTATCTCAAACGGTCCAGTGTAAGGTGGTTCAAGTGGTCCTCGTACTGCGGCCGTCCGAAGAAAAACGTGAGTGCAATCATCGAGGTTCTTGAAAATAAACATTTTGCTTTTATTGTTGTGAGACACTGGAATTGGTCGCAAGAAGTTGAAATATGAAATCAAAGTTTCCTTAAAAATTCAGATGAATCGGCAGGAATTTCTGATTCGGTGAAGAACTCTTGAGGTAACCGTAAGTGTCCACCAGAAAGAAGATCGGAAGGCGAAGCTTGAAGATCGTCCTTGACAGCTGTCCTTAATCCCAACAAAACAGTTGGAAGTATATCGACCCACGATACTTGTGAATGACACATTAAAGCTGCTTTAAAAGATCTGTGCCATCTCTCAATCATTCCATTCGATTGTGGATGATAAGCCTTCGAGTACGTTTAGAACCAATTAAATTCGCTAGAGCCTTGAATAACGCGGACTCGAATTGTGTGTTGACAGACCCTGGTCTGTCGTAATTGTCCTAGGACAACCAAAGCGTGAAATCCAGTTGGACCAAAATGCAGTCGCGACCGTCTGGGTCGACATATCCCTCAGAGGCACAGCTTCAGGCCATCGTGAAAATCGATCGATCGTGGTGAGGCAATATCTATAACCCTGTACTAACGGCATTATCACGATGTCCAAATGAACATGATCGAAACGATTGTCTGGGACATCTATCTTGTCCGGAGTAACGCGGTTGTGTCTGGTGATTTTTGCTCTTTGGCACGATATGCAATTCCGAGACCAATTGAGGATTTGTTTCTTCATTCCAGGCCATACGTATTTCTCTCGTATCTGTTGAAGACTAGCACGGCCGCCAGGATGCGAAAGATTATGAATTGAATTGAAGATTTGTTGACGTAGTGACTCGGGAACATACATGCGAACATATCCTGTGGATATGTCACAGTATACCATTGTCGTATCAAAATGTACTATTTGTAGTTTTAAAGAATTTGCGCCATCCAAAATAGTTTTCAACTCTTCGTCCATCTCCTGAGCTGATTGCAGTTCCATTAGAGTGACTGATGTTGGCATTGAAATTGCGTTAAGGCGGGACAGTGCATCTGCCACTGCGTTTTCAGAACCGGACAAGTACAAAATTTCTGTCCTGAATTGCGAAATGAAATCAAGGTGCCTCAATTGTCGAGGCGAGGCTTTTTCTGGTTTTTGCGAAAATGCATAGACGAGAGGTTTGTGATCGGTCCGAACTATGAAATGTCTTGCCTCCAGCAAATGGCGAAAATATCTTATAGCCTCGTATATATCAAGCAACTCTCTGTCATATGTGCTATAATTTCTCTCTGCCGCAGATAATTTTCGAGAGAAAAGTGGCTGCCGAATTCCATTTGCAGCTCCAATGGCAATGTCTGATGCGTCGGTTGTAAGGGCCAAATCTGAATTGGGTGCTGGATGAGCTAGCATAGTTGCTTCACGAAGGCTGTATTTGCAAGATGCAAAAGCATTTTCAGCTTCAAGTGTCCAAGGAACCTTCCTCTTATCATTTTTCTTGGAGTCCTTAAGGAATTCATTGAGTGGTGCCTGTAGCTGAGCGGCATGTGGGATGCAACGACGATAAAAATTGACGACACCGAGGAATCTGTGAAGCTCGCAAATAGTTTCAGGTTTGGTGTAATTTTCAATAGCGTCAATACGATCTGTTGGAGGTGTTCAACCATTGCCGTTGATGATGTAACCAAGAAACTGTACTTCAGATTGTCCAAATTTACATTTATTGACGTTGATTGTTAGACCAAATTGTCGAAGACGGTCAAAAATAAGATATAACAATCACGTCGACAATATAACAATAAACAAAATCAAGACCTCTTAAAACGGACTCCATAAACCTCTGAAAGGTTTGTGTGGCGTTTCTCAACCCGAATGGCATATATAAAAATTCCACAAGTCTTCTGCAGCCATTGGTATTTGATAATAAGCCTTAACAAGGTCGAGTGTAGAAAAAACTGACTTACCATATAATTTCTCACAAAAATCGTTGATGTTGGCAATTGGGTATCGGTCAGGTACAGTTTTGGAATTCAGCTTTCCGTAATCCCCATGCGCTCGCCAACCACCATCTTTTGTCGACACCATATGAAGCGGGCTAGCCCACGGACTTTTGGAGGGACGACATATACCATTGTCCAATAGGAAGTCAATTTCCGCTTTAGCAGCTGCAAGTTTCTCTCCAGAAAGCCTTCGTGGACGGTCTGCAACGGGGTTTTCGATTGTTTCGATGTTATGAACAATAATTGCATCACTCGTTGATTTACGCGTCAAAGTAGTAGTTGTGATGTCAATAAACTCCTTCAGTAATTCATGGAATGGACCTGTCGAAGGCGATAATGTTGAAATACTAAAATCTTTGGTTTTACGAATCTCACCACGGCTTGTTAAATTTGTCGTATTATCGATGAGGCATTTCCGTTTTAAGTCAATCATCAAATTATAATGAATTAAAAAGTCTGCCCCCAAAATGGGCGACTGGACATCGGCAATGGTAAACAACCACTTGAGATCACGACGTAGACCTAGGTCTAATTTAAGAACACAATTACCATAAGTTCGTATTTCACTGCTGTTTGCAGCAAGAAGTCTCATGCCGGACGGCTTCAGAATTGTTCTGATTAAGGATGGGGGTACAACTGACACCACAGATCCTGAATCAATTAAAAATCGAGCCTTTGTAGATGTGTCGTAGATATGTAAACGATTCTCATTAACGTGGTTGTCACTGCCGCTGCCGCCAGTCGTGTTAACTGACGACAGCTTCATTAGTTTTCCGAATTAGTGTTGTAGCGAGGACAATTCGGTTTACAATGTTGCGCTGCATCTCCAAACTTTTGATGATACCAGCAAAGCGAATTGTCAGGTGGTCCAACATTTGAACGTGTATGAGTGTGAGATCTGGATCGATTACGACTGTATTTGCTGTCATTGTTTGGTTGAATAGTATCCACCTTAGCAGAAAGATCCTTTAAAGTCTTGCAAATATCAGCCAAAGACACATGCGAATTTATTGCATCAATCGGAATGTTGGTTTCCGAACGTGGTGGTGCTTCGGAGACAGCACACACAGTATTTCCCACAGCGTTCAACATCTTGTCTGCCATTTTAGCAAGTTTATCCAAATCGTCTTCTTCCCACACAGTTAAAAGAGGAGTAGTCTGGCATTTGCCCGAGAAATATTGTCCGAATAATCGTTTCATTTCCCTTACCTGGTGCCAAACGTCGCATGTGGGACAGCATTTCGGACGGCTTCATACCCGTTGTCTCCTTCAATGTAGAATATTTGTCATTTTGCGGCGGATTTGTTACGAGGTCCTCAACCGACAAGAGTATGTCGTCTTCAAGGCGCACAGATAAAACATCAAATTTGTCCGCATCAGTTGAAACACCACAGAGAGAAAAAGAGCGTTCAACCTGAGCAAAAAACAATTCCGGATTCTGTTTGTTGAATTTTGGAATATGCACTTTATGAAGGTTCGATCGCTGTCCATCATCTGCGTTCCCTTGTGACTCTCGAATAGAATGTAATTCACGTTGCAGTGCCTCCATTCGCTGAATCAGATTTTCCATTTACATGTTTATGCTGCTACTGTCGACAAATTCTTCGTTGTTATTAGAATGTTCTCGTTGCCTCAAGTTGTATCGTTTAGAATGCATAAGCAAAAGCGTAGACTATCTTGGCAACATGATGCATGCAAAAAAACGTTGAAATTTTAAAAGCGCTGCTGCTGCTCTGCTTTCAAATGTTTTTTTTGCTGTTCTGCTTCCAAGAAGTTTTTGTAGCAATGTAAAAATACCACTCCAGATTGTGCGTGAAAAGCGGGGTCACCAATATAGTTGTCGTTGTAGTAATAAGACGTTTGCATTTATACTTAACAACTATTTATCATTATTAAAACTATTTTACAAATCTTACGAAGTACACGTATTACTAAAAATGCTACCGTTTACTGCGAAGACTTTTCTTGGTATTAGCTGTTGTTTTCTCCTCCTCTGGTTCGTTAACACGTTGTTTGTCATTCGAACACGGGGGTCTTGGTGCTGCCACAGTGCTTGTGGTCCTGTCTTAATCGAGTATGGTGTTGCCAGATTGGGCATCCTATATTTCCCAGTATGGCATCTCATTTTTGGAGATTGTTTTCTATTATTGTGAATTAACGGGAAGAAGAAGAAGAACAAAAATGGAAAATTATTTTAATATTTGCCAAAAGAGTGTAAACAATTGAACATAGAATATTAAATTTATGTTTTATAAATACATTTCACGAATTGTTTGTCTGTTTCGCACTGTTATTTCTTCAAACTCATGACACCATTGCTACCAGATAGTGAAAATCCGCCACTTATGCGGCAGTTAGTGGATGTCGATTATTTTCGTTGCAAAGTGCTAAACTAAAATCGCTAGCTTGTAACGAAAACATGCCTAATGTAACTTATCGACTTATTCTCGTTTGAACTTGTGTTTTCGTTCACACACGTACTTTTTTCAATACTTGTACTTATTTTCATTTGTTGTTTCAGCTTTTCCTGTGTGAATTGTTCTTGTTTCCAAGTGCGAATGATAAACACCAAACGTTGAGTACGACAAGTACGAGTACGGCATACCTTTTTCCTCCTTTCCGACTACTTTATACTGAAAGGGGGTATCGTGTAAATGGGCACCAAACAGACAATGGCGCACAGTGGAATATTTTCACACAAGACGCGGCAAAAATTACAAGGAATTGAGCTAGAGCTTTGAAATTTGGTACATATCACTCATTTCGCCTAATTAGCTAAAAACCAATTTTTTGCTTAAATCCGCCCATAACCACGGCTACTTCCCACATAACCTAAAATTAAAAATCTTGGTATTTTTCTCAATTTAGCATTTATATTATTACAAATTACTTGTAGAGATTGTATTTGAGTCCTCTATTATATAAAAAATTTTTATACGATGTTGGAAATTACAGGAAATTTTTTTATAAAACGCTTTGTATCTTTTGTTCGATGTAAATCAGTACATAGAACAAAGTATACCTAAAGCGCAATACATTAGCTCAACATTTGCCAAAAAATCATGATGAAATAGTTTACAGTTTTTTGTTAATTAATCAATCATTCCAACTATCCAGAAAAAATCATCATTGATTTAGCAATGTGTTCATTAATAAACGTAATTTTTAAAGCATACTTTTAGGAATATGTTGAAAGGGCACACAAACAATGAGGCATATACATATATATACATAGTAGATTGGCAAACAAATGTTCGGTTATATGAATATTTACCTCGTTCATGTCGGTTGCCGTTTAATTCGGTCTGTAATCGTTGATGTAAACTGAGATACTCTTTCGGCTCAAGACCAACTTGCTTTTATACATGCTTTATATGCTTTTTGTTATATTTGCAGTCAATTTATCATTTGCCCCTTAAGGTATGCTTTGGTAATGTTGTTCAATACATAGCAACATGGACTAAAAATAACGAATTTTGGATTGTTTTTTGCCGAGTAGGTTTTACCATTTCGTTAAATAAATCAACATAGGCAGGTATAGGCAGCATTTTCTTTTCGCAATGGTTAACTAAGTCCCTAGTTTATAAATTTTTGTTAATGACAAGACCTCGGTCGGCCTCGGAAGTATAGTTTTATCCCGGAGAAAATGAAACACCCTGATTTTTGGCAACTTGCAAGTAAACCACAGATTAAATAGGAAAATGACAACACAATTATTTTTTATTTAACACAAAAAACTCTTCAAAAGGTTCTGTATAGTATGACTTAAACGAAGTTCCAATGATAAACTTTGGAACCATTGTACCATTTATGAATTTCAAATGCTTGTACCGCGACATTTCGCCAAGATATCGGCAAAACCTTTAAAGATTTAGTTAATTGGAATGTTCTTTACAGATTGGAATCAAACATTTTGAGATTGGGCCTCATGAAAATTGGGAGTTTTTGCCGCTCATAATACACTGTGTGGCGTACTGAGAGAATTTTAAGTGACAAAAGCGCTTTTTTCCCTTCCATCCTTTGGCTGGATGGTTGGGTTTGTAGTGTGCGCCCTTAGAAGGTTAATAATTTGAGAATGTATATTAGAAGAGGGAAGAAGAAGAACGAAATCCACAACAGCTGTTTTTGCCATAAAAATTGAGGAAGAAAAAGGAAAATAGGAGGTTTGCTCGCGGAAAAATGTTTTTCCCGTCTGAAACTGATGACGACGGTCCAGTGGCTCTCAATAAATATATTTATACTTACTTTTGCTGCTGATCACCATCCCAAGAAAATTTGAAAAGCGGAGAAGATTTTTTATTAAACATTTTATTGAAGAATAAACAAGTTCAATAAAGCAAAGTAACACAAAGTAAACAAAGTTAAAATAAACATACATACATATTTTATACGAACACAACACAACGAAAGAGCCACCGCTGACCAGTCCAACGTTGGAGGCGCAGAATTGCATCACCAAGCCTGGGATGCCTGGTATTCATCAAGAGCACACAAATAATGTTACGGTGACCTCGGACGACTTGACGGACAGGACTGTAAATAAAAAGATATATAAATAAATTTGAAGAGCCGGTACTTTCATACGTATCAAGTATCAGTCATAATCGTGATACTTAGATACCTAAAGTCCAGACCCTTTGCGAAGTGATGAAGGTGCGCGAGTAGGTTTCTCGGTGTAAGCTCAGGCCTAGGGATAGAGGGGATAGATTACCCCCTTCGAAAGAAAGAAAAATTGAGGCTATGAATAGTGTCGTATTTGTATATTTGTTTTCGGCTAATCATACTGGGATTTACGGCACTAGAACTCGTGCAAAGACGGACGACACACTTCGACGAATACTTTGACATTGCCAGGTCCAACAGCAACCACCAATCATCCACGTCTGCTAACCCCTGGAAGACTTGTTCATCCGTTCCATGCCAGCCGAAGATGAAGATCTACTCAGGTTAAATGCCGATAGGAAAGAAACAAAAATTAAAGTGAATTATTTTTTTGTTATTTTTATGAATTGCTTGAAGTACATTTTTAATAAAAATATTTTGTTTATATGTAAAATTTGCCTTCTTTAATACTTATCATCATCATGAATTGTTGTCATCATTGTCCAATAGTATTTTGAGTCAAGCGAACACAGTGCGAAGAAATATCGCTCACAATAAAGCGCAAAATTGTATTATTCTGAAAAGAAATAACTGAAATGTTTGTAATGGACTAGATAACTCAGTCTGTGGTAGCAAAGGGGGAACACGTAAGTAGAACGAGAAAATCTGGTATACCAAGAATAGCATATTGCAGGTATCATGGTAAGGTCGGATCGATCTCCAGAGGGTGGGCCTAGTCTTGGCGAAACATCAGCCAAGTTTCTGAGCATATTCTCTGAGTGATTCCTATCTTTTCTGTTTCACATTTTTCTCTGGTAAGGGGGCAATTCCTTTTCACCTTTTCTTTTTTTCTCATTTGTTTTTTTGTTTATTTTTCTTTCCTTTTATCTCTTTTGGCAAGATGCAAGATCCCAACATTTCGGGTCCGACATATTGCCAGACTTGACTCATCTCAGAGAATATGATTGGAAGATACTGAGAAAATTCGCGTCTAGTACCGATTTTCTGTAACTCGTGAGGTATAAAAAGATCATAAATAAGGAGCGCACAACAGGCCGAACCACTGGCTTAAGTGTATGTCCATGGACATGAGACGTTTAAACGTCTCCTCTCTTCACCCTAACCTAACTATCTCTTTTGGATTATTTTACTTTGACTTGCTTTTATATTTTTGGATGCAACGACCGGTATGATATATTTTTTTTGTTACGCTGTGTCAGATATCAGAATGATTGACAAGAACCATCCCCACCGTCAAGCTTAGCCGCGCAAAACGCCAGCATACCGGCAACGCCAATCATCTGGTAAACATGGCCATTCAGAGGATTCTTCTTAGGCAGAATCAAAACAAAATTAAGCTAAAAACCTAATACAATTATTATTCTTTTGTAATTTATATATTGTCGCTTCGTATTATAAATATGAAAACTATAAATTAAAAAATGAATAAGATAAAAATGATTCTCGTCTTTCTTATTCAAACATCAATTGTTAGAAAAAAGGAAAATTAAATCGAACGGTCACTTAGACCAGAATTTCTAAAGGTAAGTACACACGATTTGCAGATCGAACATTGCCAGAAAAATAGCGGAAAAATGCAACCCTGTGAATTTACAACCGTGTGAACACACAATTTTTGTTTTGCAACGTTAGCAGAAAAGTCATTGCGAGATAATTTGCAGATTGTTATATGAGCGAAGTTTATGCATGTGACAACGGCGCCATTGCCAGAAAAACCTTTTATTTGCAACACTGTCTATAATGTATTTTTATTGGCAATCCTGCATATAAATATTTACAAAATATATTGTAAATATATGAAATTGTAATGTTTTCTTGCAATCGTCAATCTTTGCCTAACAATCTGTCATTGTCCGTATATTTGCAGCACTTTAATAGGGTTGATAACGTTTGCCGATCTGGCAATCGTCTATACTCAGCTTAATAAAGAATTCAACTGATTTTATAGTGCTAGAGTCGAAATAACAAAAAATAAACACCCTAGAATCCACAAAGTTTGCCTCTTTTCTTTCACACTATATTCAGTCACAAAACGTTGACTTGCAAAACCCAACTATTCTACCTAAATGAGCTCTTTTAGGAACGATAAAGGGGTTGATGATAAACTCAATGACGAATTAATTATTACATAAGGATAAAAAAATAAATAGATAAACATACAAACACATACAATAGTTATACAACTTAAACACTAGATTTTTTTCTTTTTTTATATTTGTCGTTACTTTCTGTTTGGTATCGCTAGCAGGAAAGTTGAAACGTGTGTGTGTGGAGTATATCCGGCTAAAACTATATCTTCTTATAAATGGCCTAAAATATATGGATTGGCCCTTCTCTTTATTGGTGTGTGTGAATGTGATTTTTCGTCAAATTTTTTGTGGATCGTAATAATTGATCTGGTGCTGAGCTTTGCTAATGGGACGAACCAAGACAAAACTGTTCCCAAAGAGGCACTATGGTGTCGGCAGTGCCGTATTTAGCGGAGCCACGTATGTACGCCCCGCAGACTTCAATAAGTCGGTCGATTTTGTTGAAAGTTTTCATTTACGGCCTGTTTCTGTTTCTCTGCGAACGAAAACCAGTCACTCACTTTCGTCAGGAATTTGGTTTCTCTAAGGTTCATTCGTTTGTTCGCCTGGCCTTACGTCAATGACGTTAGCAATTTACCAATTGGAAAATAATTTAATTGCCAGATCAATAATTTCACAACTTCCCGTTTAAAAAAGCACACATTTTCGTATGGTCGACTTTAGTAAATACACCTCTGTACTCTTTACGCTAGCGGTAACCAAAAAATCAACCCTGGATGGGTCAGCTGAGCTGAATCAAGACTCTCTTTTATTTCTCTCTCTCTCACGTCTCTCTCTCTCATTGCGCACTGATGATTTTTTTCCAACTTAGCGAGCTCCCAATGTTGACTTCTTTATGCTTTAATATGTATACATATATATACAATTTTATTTATTTTAATAAGGTTTTTTTCATTGTTCCTATCAGTCGACAAATAAAATAACGTGACTCGATCTGGCATTTATGTTCGCCCAGATGACAGCAAAGCGAGATAGAGAAACCAAAATGTACACTGAAATGATTACGTTTTCGTACGAGTTAATTATCGTGCGACTTGTCGTTGTGATGGTAGTTAGTGAAACCCAAATCAGCTGTTTGTCGTCTGGCAGGCGAACGAAAGCAAATTTTTATGTTACAGAAACAGGCTGTTAAGTTCTTGAACTTCCTTTCGCGCTAAGATACAAATATCTTGCCTACCTTTTATTGACAATATTGCTATGGGGCCTTAAGTTCTTCTACCGATCCAGGCAGTGGTGTAGCTTCCTGTCGGCGCTAATACATATCCCTTTATTTAGCTTCTGGGAATCTGTGGGAGTAGCTTGCTCGTTCTCAATACAGGATTCTATAAATAATGCACAATTCTATAACATTGTTTTTCACACTTTTTGTTCGTTTCACTAACTAACCTAGTTATACCGTCATACACCTTTTCGTACGATTTATCGAAATGCCATTTTTCCTTTTCAGCCCCCTAGAGGTTATTCGTGCAATCAACGCCCTTATGGCAGTTGGCAATGCGCATTGAGGAATGGGTTCCACACTTGACAGAACGAACAAAAAGTAAAAAAAGTATAGGAAAAACGACGTAGGCAGTAGCAGCACATTTTAGGTAATTGTTTTTTTAACATATTATTAATTATCTTTTCTTTTCAGCCAACTATTGATCACCTGTGTTCGAGGGCTCGCCTCCAACTTGTGGTTTTCGGTAGGGAAATATAGATATTTAATCCTCCCAAAATCCCGAGATGATGGGATAATCCCACGAGCACATGTGATTTAGAATTTCTTAAATGGATAATTGTGTTCGGGAAAGCCGCGGTCAAAACCCAGCCGCCAAGTAA
The DNA here is from genome assembly GCA_963930755.1 of Eudasyphora cyanicolor. Taxonomy (NCBI): domain Eukaryota; kingdom Metazoa; phylum Arthropoda; class Insecta; order Diptera; family Muscidae; genus Eudasyphora; species Eudasyphora cyanicolor. Next base: position 104,382,788 of record OZ005737.1, read on the forward strand.
ATGCTTCCCTGCCATTATGGATGAGCCTCAGAAAGGTCATCCCAACAAGTTACCTTCAGGCATACATTAAAAAAAATATAAATATCTTGAGAAAATATATATGGACGACGACCTGTACACTGCGGACCCAACAGGTCTGCATAACCTGGTGGTCGCCGACCGGCGTGTGTCCAGGAGCTCTCCCTAGCTCCTCCAGCATGCGATGGCAATATGGGCTAGAGAAAAATCCGTGGCGTTGAGGCCGCCATGTAGGCGTAAGGGCCTCATTTTAAGTACCCTCCACGCAATTTGTTTTCTTTGTTTGCTTGAATGTTTCGATGGGGGTTCCTGCAACAAAACTCCTGGGCTAGCTAGATTTCGACGATAGGACAGGTGTGCATGGGACCAAGGGACGGCGTATGCATTTGGCTCCATCGTGTGGAACTCTCACACCCTGAGATTCAGCCGGGCATTTGTCTATTAGGGAAGTATAGCGACTGTAGTGGCTTGTATTGAAGCTTTTCTTTTCGGTACATTTGCTTTTCAGGAGGATCTCACTGTGGGGCCAGACTTTCTGGGAAGTTGAGTAATGTGTAAGTGAGTAATATAACCTAATGGGGTATAATTAAATAAGGGTGTATAATTGGTCAATAATTGGAGTGTATAATCACGGGGTGAAGGTATATTTACGAGGTTCGGTTGTATAAATAGGAGGACTAAAATTATCAGGTACTAGGTAGATATATCACAGATTTCGAGCAACAAGCACTATAATCATTCTCTAGCACTTATTGCTACGAATACAAACATAAATTATAAATTAACTAAATAATAAACCAATTTGTATTCTTAATCCTAACATTGCACTATTTTATCACAGATCTAGACCTATATTGCGCTATACTTGAATATCCTTCACATGATATGTACCTATCGTTTTACCTTGTACACTCTCCAACTCGTACATATTGTTACCTATGGGTTTCACTATTCTACATTTAACAAACTTTTTGCAAAATTTCGCATTTCGATTTTTCGCAAAATCCGACAGTATTTCGTCTATAAACTTCCTGCCCGGGTACGAACTTAACTATTCGGGCTCGCTTATTATACCTCTCTGAACTTCTTTCGTATGCATCATGAAGTTTATTTTTCACCTTTTCGCAAATTATCTCTAGTTTGTCCGGCCTTTTCAATTCAATTATCTCATGATCGGACATAGAATAACGAGAAAAAAGGAGTAACCCCAGTGGCCGAATGAACAGATGTTCGGAGGGCACATTCGATTTCAGACAGGTCGAGATCCCATTCTCGGTGATCTTCATTTAGTGGCTGACCCGTTCGGAGGCGTTGGACTGTGGAGAGTATACCATGGAGAGTACCATGTCTTATTTTGTAGGTGGTTATCATATATTGAAAATTTTTGACGAAACTGGGCACCGTTATCACTATGGATCACCTCCGTAACACCAAATTTATGAAAGATTTCATCAACCAAAACCTTAACAACGTTATTAGTGGTGGCTTCTCGCATTGCTTTAAAAAATGTGAACTTCGTGAAGTGATCCATGATGATAAAGACGTACGCATTTCCACTTTTTGACCGCGGATACTTTCCCAAAAAGTCTATATATATTTTCTGGAAGGGACGATCAGTGACAACTTCTGCTCCAATACCAGGCCTCAAATTGGTATTGCACGATTTCGTTTCCCGACAAGTTTGACAGTCTTTTACATACTGTCTGACCTGAGTAGTCATATTAGGCCAATAAAAGTAGCGCCTAACTCTTTCTAAGGTTTTTGCCATTCCCCCATGGGCGGCTAAATGAGAATTGTGAGCTTTTTCTATTACCAGTTAGGTTATGGATGATGGTATCCACAGTTTCCATTTACATTCCTCATCGAGTTCCTGGTTAAATTACGTTTTCTTGAAGATGAGACCTTCTTGAATTTTCAAATCTGGTAACTCCCAAAATCCGAGGTATTACTCGCTTTCAAAATCCAGAAAGTCGTTTTTGGTCAGTTCTTCACCAAGGCCTCTTGTGGAACGACAGCGACAACGTTGTCTGTCCCTTTTCTATGTTCGATTTCAAAATCGAATGATTGCACCGCGCAAGCCTACCACCTAAATCTTTCAACGACATCAGCCATTTGAGGCTTGCGTGGTCTGTGATAACCGTAAATGGCATCTGTTCGATATATGGACGGAATTTCTTAACTGCCATTACGGCTGCCAAACACTTTTTCGGTGACAGTGTAGTTGCGCTGACATGTATTAAGTTTTTGGGAATAAAAAGCCACGGGATATACTTAATATTTATCGTTCAGTTGGTGAAGAACAGCGCCAATTCCATATTCAGACACACTGTACATATAACCTTTTTGAAAAGTCGTGGTGGCACAAAACAGGGGCAGAGGATAAAGACTTTAGACTCTCAAAAGCTTGAATTGCAGTCTGGTTCATTTCGATTTTTTTTACTTTTTTAAAGTATCCGTTAAGGGAGCTGTGATGGACGCGAAATCCTGAATAAAACGGCGATACCATCCAGCTGTCCCTAGAAGGCTCCTAACTTCTCGAGGATTTCTTGGAATTTTCATGCTTCTAATGACATGTACCTTGTCGGGATCGGTTCTTAACGTGCCATTACCTATAATAAATCCTAGGTATTTTAATTCCTGGAAGCAAAAATGAGACTTTTTGATACCAATAGTAAGGTTAACTTCCCTTAAACACTTCGCAACTTCCCCTAACAGACGTATATGTTCCTCGAAGTCACTCGATATTACCAGTAGGTCATCCAAATATATACATTCTCCTTGAGGTGTTGTGGAATGACTCGGTCCATAAGCCTACACGTCGTTGGGCCGCATTGCAAAGCCCGAAGGGCATCACTCTAAATTGATATAAAGGGCGGCCGGGGATAGTAAACGCTGCGTAAGACTTACTTCCCTCGTCCAATTCCACCTGCCAAAAGGCATATTTTAGATCGACACTACTGATATAAAAAGTTTCGTCTATTCGACTTAGGATGCCATCGATATTTTGAAGGTCGTAAGCATCCTTCACTGTAAGCTTGTTTAACTTACGGGTTATTCCAGGGGCTATCCGATTCCTCAATCACACCCAATTTTAACATATTATCAACTTCCTCATATACAAGGGCTTGTACTGCTGGAGACATGGGATAGTGTCGATCTTTGAATGCTACAGCTCCCTCTACAAGCTTTATGGTGTGTTTTTCTAAATGAGTCTTACCCAACCCCTCTATTAGATACTTTTGCACCTTTTCTATATCGATTGCATCTATTTTTATCAAATCTGGTGCTAATTTTAATTGTTTCCAAAAATCTATACCTAAATACAACTCTTGATCCAAATCTGGGCACAAATACAACTCTATTTCATCTTTAATATCCTTATAAACTATCTCCAAACTAATTTTTCCTAATATCCTATGCTCGTTTCCTCCCGCAGTCCTTACTTGTGAAAATATGGTTTTAAAATCTCGACCTAACTTTTCTATCATCTCTATACATCCTTTCCCTAACACTCTTACTGATGCGCCAGTGTCCAAGAGACCTTTCATTTGAATTCCCTGGACTTCTACATCTGCATATATTCTTGGATCCGATATTTGACTTATTCTGTTTATGGAAAATATCATGACCTTTCTCAAATTTTTCTTTTCAATAAATCTTTGACGGACTTTCGGAATAATTTTAGCCTTATCCTGCACTTCTTCTTTACCAAATATCCTAGAACGTTCAAGTTATAGTTTTCCTGTCGTTTTTCGTTTAAGTGGAGTTTTATTCTGTGGGTTGTATCGAATAGCCTCGATTTGCTCATAATATTATTATCATAGGGGTTATCAGCTGCAAACTCTGCATAAACTTCACTTATCCGTCGGACTGATCCGCGTAGTTCACGCCTCGAAAAATGTTTTCCGCCTCATTACATTCTCTCCGTAATTGTTGGACAGATGATATTTTAATTGGATAGACGATACGACCTATGCTTTCTTTAATATTTTTTTTTCATTATCTTTATCATGTAGAATTCAGAGATGGGTTGTACGAGTTTCGACCTAATTTGCCCCATGTTATTGTCTCGCTGGGTTGTTGCTTTCTCTGAGCTAGGTCTGTTAAAATTTAGAACTTTGACCGAGACGATTGGTATTGATTCAACAGACCATGCTTCAGGTCGGGCCAATCATGAGGTTTCTTAGTTTTCTACCACGATTCTGCCTGTCCAGATAGAATCAAGGGAAAATCTGTAATAACTTCTGGCCAAGGAAGGTCTTATTGCCACTGATAATGCTCCGGTACACAAATTCTTCCACGCTTAACTCATGTGAGTTCCCGTCGAATTTCAAACCTAATTTATCCAACCTAATACGTATATTCTCCCTAGGTTGGTCCAAAGCAGTGTTGACTTTGGTCCTACTCTGCCTAGAATCCCCATTATCCAAGTTAGCTGATGGTTGAAGTGGAGTTTCAACCACATTTGTTCTTTCCGAGTTTGATGACGACACGCAGGATTGGCTCTCAATTGATTGGTGGTAAGTTCGACGAAGTCCTTAATATTACTTCTCAAATCTTTTATCGCATTTCTTATATCTCCTATATCCTCTTGAACTACCTTTACGCTGTTCTCGAGTGATCTTTGCTGTCTAACAACGTCTCCTGGTGTTCCCACGGAGGACTCGTGTCTGCGAGAAAGATCACCTCCATTTTCTGGTATCTGCGTATTCAACCCAGTTTTTATAGTCTGAGATAAGTCCGTGATTTGGTTCATTGTATTTTCTTCGGACATGTCGAGGTTGGTTGCTTTACTTCGTTTTTCTTCTATTATTGTCCTCTTTCTAGTTTGAGATCTTGTTTCGATATTCACACTTTTCAACGCCAAACAGGAGGTAACTTCAACAGTAGTTTTTATTACAACACGTAGACACAAAAAAAAACTATAACATATAGGGGGGGGTCTTAATGCGGGTTGTGGCATAGACGGCTCCATTTTTCTCAAAATTGGCTCTTTTCTGAGCTCCTTTTTGAATATGGGTTAATCCATATACTCTCAATAATGAAGTGCAATTTGTGCACTGAACATTTGCTATTGCAAATGTCTCAGTTTCAGATCTATTTTTCCCCTAATACCTCAGACCAGTGTTACCGTTGGAAAATTTCAGAAAGGGGCACAAAAAGGGGATTTTTCCGAAAAACGGGGCACACGTTCATAAAATAAAGTGGCATGCTGTTTAAGGTTCTTATATAAGGCAAAATACAATAAAATCAAAACTTGTACACATTTTCTACAAATTTGTAAAAAAAATTATAAAAAAAACTATATGTGTACATGACATTACATTTTATGGGCCTTGTCACAGAGCTTATTATAATGAAATCCAAAGCACTAAATTATTTTTATTGCTGCAATTTTCATGTGGACCTTATATATATAATTTTCTGCTTTTAACTACGAATTTCCGAACGGCACTGTGATATGTCCATATATCGGAATGGACGTGATCGGGTAATGCAATATATTTCGATAATAGTACCTGTGTTTTACTCTAAAAGAAATTTAAAAAAGCTACACAAAACTTTTTTGTGATGTATACTATCAAAGTAAATATATGAAATATCATATACATATTTTACATTTATTTTTTTATTTATCATTACTTTTCGGCAATTTATTGTCTTCATACGTTATTGGTACGTAAAATGCTGTTAAAATAGTGCAAAAATATAATTTTTTACAAAAGTGGCAGAAGTATATAAAAGTGGCACCAAAAATGTGAAAAGTGGCACGTTTAGTATCCCAAAACAAAAGGGGCGCAAAAGTATCACGGCTGAAAAAAAGGGGCAAAACTGCCCCTTTAGTCGCACAACGGTAACACTGCCTCAGACCTCTAAACTTCATCTAGCGGCTATTTGTAGATCTGGACACAATCAAATATTTCTGAATATACTTTACTTTTCAAATACTCAGTCCGATACGTGCTGACACAAACGTTATCGAACACTTGTGTGCCACTGTATCTTCCTGATCTGCACTAATTTCATCCTTTGGAATCATAGAAATGTAAAAAATCGAGGTATTGGAACTACTATCTTCAGACACATATCTAGAAAGGCTAACAAAGTTCAAACTTTCACACTACAAACTCCAAATTCAGTTCTGAGTTTTAATTTTCATCCTAGTGGGCTATTATTTTGAGTTTTGCTGTTCTACACATTTTCGTTTCATGACATCAGAGATGCCAAGGACTTTAGTTTGGGCGCCATATTGTTACGTATGCCTCTATGCGGTCTGGAAATGATTTGGCTGCGCCGACCAGCTCTTGCCGTACCTCCAGCGTAGGTCCCTCCCATCATTTCCGCCCAAGGATCGTAGCAACTTAAAATAAAAGGAAACATCAAAAATCAAACAAACTAAAAGTCAATACCACATAATCCCAGATTCACGATAGATGTTTATCTCCAGCTACCCAACCCTTCCTTGGTCATGAGGTTATCCCCTCAGTCAACATGACCCCACAAGAAACCCACATCGTCCACTTCCCTTACATTAACTACCTCCCCTTTTTCAGACTTAGCTCATAAACATCTTGTTTGGTCTTCTTTTCAAATTCAAATCATTATTTTAGACCAGAATTTCTAATACTTAGACCAGAATTTCTAATAAAGAATTCAACTGATTTTATAGTCCTAGAGTCGAAATAACAAAAAATAAACACCCTAGAATCCACAAAGTTTGCCTCTTTTCTTTCACACTATATTCAGTCACCTAAATGAGCTCTTTTAGGAACGATAAAGGGGTTGATGATAAACTCAATGGCGAATTAATTATTACATAAGGATAAAATAATAAATAGATAAACATACAAACACATACAATAGTTATACAACTTAAACGCTAGATTTTTTTCTTTTTTTATATTTGTCGTTACTTTCTGTTTGGCATCGCTAGCAGGAAAGTTGAAACGTGTGTGTGTGGAGTATATCCGGTTAAAACTATATCTTCTTATAAATGGCCTAAAATATATGGATTGGCCCTTCTCTTTATTGGTGTGTGTGAATGTGATTATTCGTAAAATTTCGATCGTAATAATTGATCTGGTGCTGAGCTTTGCTAATGGGACGAACCAAGACAAAACATTTCCCAAAGAGGCACTATGGTGTCGGCAGTGCCGTATTTAGCGGAGCCAAGTATGTACGCCCCGCACACTTCAATACAATAAGTCGGTCGATTTTGTTGAACGTTTTCATTTACTGCCTGTTTCTGTTTCTCTGCGAACGAAAACCAGTCACTCAGTTTCGTCAGGAGTTTGGTTTCTCTAAGGTTCATTCGTTTGTTCGGCTGGCCTTACGTCAATGACGTTAGCAATTTACCAATTGGAAAATAATATAATTGCCAGACCAATAATTTCACATCTTCCCGTTTAAAAAAGCACACATTTTCGTATGGTCGACCTTAGTAAATACACCTCTGTACTCTTTACGCTAGCGGTAACCAAAAATCAACCCTGGATGGGTCAGCTGAGCTGAATCAAGAATCTCTTTTATTTCGCACTGATGATTTTTTTCCAACTTAGCGAGCTCCCAATGTTGACTTCTTTATGCTTAAATATGTATACATATATAACAGGTGGCGCAAAAGTAACCTTTCGATGTTTTTTGGCTGTAATTTAAAAAAAAAATGAAAAACTTTGATTCTTCTTGTGGATTATTTTTATTTGGTCTTTTAATTTTTTTTACATCAAGTCGAGAATATGATGTCATGTAAATGGCCGCCGCCACAGTTGATTGTCATTTGAGCCCTTTTTATGGCATTTTCCATCACTTTGGCCAAAACTTTAAGAGCTACAAGAGTCTGAGGCTTGTTGACATAAACCCGCGACTTCAAAAAGCCCCACAAAAAGAAGTCTGGAGCGGTCAAATCAGGCGATCTTGCTGGCCAGTGCAAATCGCCAAAACGGGAGATTAGGCGCCCGGGAAATGCATCCTTCAGCATATCGGTTGTGGCACGTGCAGTGTATGCCGTTGCACCGTCCTGTTGGAACCACATGTTTTCCAATCCCAATTCATCAAGTTGCGGCAAAAAGAACTCGTTGATCATTGCTCTGTAGCGCTCACCATTCACAGTAACCGTTTGGCCCGCGACGTCTTCGAAGAAAAAAGGTCCGATGACTCCTCCAGCGAAAACAGCACACCATACAGTGACTTTGAGCGGGTGTAATGGCTCTTCGTGGGTTACACGCGGATTTTCAGTGCCCCAGAAGCGTAAATTTTGCTTATTTACGTACCCGCTAAGATGGAAATGGGCCTCAATTCAAATTCACGTTGTGCCAAAGTCACCGACCGATTATTGGTCAAATAAATAGTCAGCAATATTCCGCGTTCTGGAGCAGTGTAGCGTAACATTGTTTATTAACGTGTATTTCGCATGTGTTTACTACACAAATGTCAAAACAGAACTGACATTAGGGGCCAATCGCAAAATTTATAGCATTTTCTGATAGGAGGATTACTTTTGCGCCACCTTTTATAAAATTTTGTTTCTTTTAATAAGGTTTTTTTCATTGTTTCTATCAGTCGACAAATAAAATAACGTGACTCGATCTGACATTTATGTTCGCCCAGATGACAGCAAAGAGAGATAGAGAAACCAAAATTTTCACTGAAATGATTACGTTTTCGTACGAGTTAATTATCGTGCGACTTGTCGTTGTGATGGTAGTTAGTGAAACCCAAATCAGCTGTTTGTCGTCTGGCAGGCGAACGAAAGCAAATTTTTATGTTACAGAAACAGGCTGTTAAGTTCTTGAACTTCCTTCCGCGCCAAGATACAAATAAAATATATTGTGTTTCTGGCCTACCTTTTATTGACAATATTGCTATGGGACCTTAAGTTCTTCTACCGATCCAGGCAGTGGTGTAGCTTCCTGTCGGTGCTAATACATATCCCCTTATTTAGCTTCTGGGAATCTGAGGGAGTAGCTTGCTTGTTCTCAATACAGGATTCTATAAATAATGCACAATTCTATAACATTGTTTTTCCAGGAGCTCTCCCTAGCTCCTCCAGCATGCGATGGCAATATGGGCTAGAGAAAAATCCGTGGCGTTGAGGCCGCCACGTAGGCGTAAGGGCCTCATTTTAAGTACCCTCCACGCAATTTTTTTTTTTGCTTGCTTGAATGTTTCGATGGGGGTTCCTGCAACAAAACTCCTGGGCTAGCTAGATTTCGACGATAGGACAGGTGTGCATGGGACCAAGGGACGGCGTATGCATTTGGCTCCATCGTGTGGAACTCTCACACCCTGAGATTCAGCTGGGCATTTGTCTATTAGGGAAGTATAGCGACTGTAGTGGCTTGTATTGAAGCTTTTCTTTTCGGTACATTTGCTTTTCAGGAGGATCTCACTGTGGGGCCAGACTTTCTGGAAAGTTGAGTAATGTGTAAGTGAGTAATATAACCTAATGGGGTATAATTAAACAAGGGTGTATAATTGGTCAATAATTGGAGTGTATAATCACGGGGTGAAGGTATATTTACGAGGTTCGGTTGTATAAATAGGAGGACTAAAATTATCAGGTACTAGGTAGATATATCACAGATTTCGAGCAACAAGCACTATAATCATTCTCTACCACTTATTGCTACGAATACAAACATAAATTATAAATTAACTAAATAATAAACCAATTTGTATTCTTAATCCTAACATTGCACTATTTTTTCACAGATCTAGACCTATATTGCGCTATACTTGAATATCCTTCACATGATATGTACCTATCGTTTTACCTTGTACACTCTCCAACTCGTACATATTGTTACCTATGGGTTTCACTATTCTACATTTAACAAACTTTTTGCAAAATTTCGCATTTCGATTTTTCCCAAAATCCGACAGTATTTCGTCTATAAACTTCCTGCCCGGGTACGAACTTAACTATTCGGGCTCGCTTATTATACCTCTCTGAACTTCTTTCGTATGCATCATGAAGTTTATTTTTCACCTTTTCGCAAATTATCTCTAGTTTGTCCGGCCTTTTCAATTCAATTATCTCATGATCGGACATAGAATAACGAGAAAAAAGGAGTAACCCCAGTGGCCGAATGAACAGATGTTCGGAGGGCACATTCGATTTCAGACAGGTCGAGATCCCATTCTCGGTGATCTTCATTTAGTGGCTGACCCGTTCGGAGGCGTTGGACTGTGGAGAGTATACCATGGAGAGTACCATGTCTTATTTTGTAGGTGGTTATCATATATTGAAAATTTTTTGACGTAAACTGGGCACCGTTATCACTATGGATCACCTCCGTAACACCAAATTTATGAAAGATTTCATCAACCAAAACCTTAACAACGTTATTAGTGGTGGCTTCTCGCATTGCTTTAAAAAATGTGAACTTCGTGAAGTGATCCATGATGATAAAGACGTACGCATTTCCACTTTTTGACCGCGGATACTTTCCCAAAAAGTCTATATATATTTTCTGGAAGGGACGATCAGTGACAACTTCTGCTCCAATTCCAGGCCTCAAATTGGTATTGCACGATTTCGTTTCCCGACAAGTTTGACAGTCTTTTACATACTGTCTGACCTGAGTAGTCATATTAGGCCAATAAAAGTAGCGCCTAACTCTTTCTAAGGTTTTTGCCATTCCCCCATGGGCGGCTAAATGAGAATTGTGAGCTTTTTCTATTACCAGTTAGGTTATGGATGATGGTATCCACAGTTTCCATTTACATTCCTCATCGAGTTCCTGGTTAAATTACGTTTTCTTGAAGATGAGACCTTCTTGAATTTTCAAATCTGGTAACTCTCAAAATCCGAGGTATTACTCGCTTTCAAAATCCAGAAAGTCGTTTTTGGTCAGTTCTTCACCAAGGCCTCTTGTGGAACGACAGCGACAACGTTGTCTGTCCCTTTTCTATGTTCGATTTCAAAATCGAATGATTGCACCGCGCAAGCCTACCACCTAAATCTTTCAACGACATCAGCCATTTGAGGCTTGCGTGGTCTGTGATAACCGTAAATGGCATCTGTTCGATATATGGACGGAATTTCTTGACTGCCATTACGGCTGCCAAACACTTTTTCGGTGACAGTGTAGTTGCGCTGACATGTATTAAGTTTTTGGGAATAAAAAGCTTACTTAATATTTATCGTTCAGTTGGTGAAGAACAGCGCCAATTCCATATTCAGACACACTGTACATATAACCTTTTTGAAAAGTCGTGGTGGCACAAAACAGGGGCAGAGGATAAAGACTTTAGACTCTCAAAAGCTTGAATTGCAGTCTGGTTCATTTCGATTTTTTTTTACTTTTTTAAAGTATCCGTTAAGGGAGCTGTGATGGACGCGAAATCCTGAATAAAACGGCGATACCATCCAGCTGTCCCTAGAAGGCTCCTAACTTCTCGAGGATTTCTTGGAATTTTCATGCTTCTAATGACATGTACCTTGTCGGGATCGGTTCTTAACGTGCCATTACCTATAATAAATCCTAGGTATTTTAATTCCTGGAAGCAAAAATGAGACTTTTTGATACCAATAGTAAGGTTAACTTCCCCTAACAGACGTATATGTTCCTCGAAGTCACTCGATATTACCAGTAGGTCATCCAAATATATACATTCTCCTTGAGGTGTTGTGGAATGACTCGGTCCATAAGCCTACACGTCGTTGGGCCGCATTGCAAAGCCCGAAGGGCATCACTCTAAATTGATATAAAGGGCGGCCGGGGATAGTAAACGCTGCGTAAGACTTACTTCCCTCGTCCAATTCCACCTGCCAAAAGGCATATTTTAGATCGACACTACTGATATAAAAAGTTTCGTCTATTCGACTTAGGATGCCATCGATATTTTGAAGGTCGTAAGCATCCTTCACTGTAAGCTTGTTTAACTTACGGGTTATTCCGATTCCTCAATCACACCCAATTTTAACATATTATCAACTTCCTCATATACAAGGGCTTGTACTGCTGGAGACATGGGATAGTGTCGATCTTTGAATGCTACAGCTCCCTCTACAAGCTTTATGGTGTGTTTTTCTAAATGAGTCTTACCCAACCCCTCTATTAGATACTTTTGCACCTTTTCTATATCGATTGCATCTATTTTTATCAAATCTGGTGCTAATTTTAATTGTTTCCAAAAATCTATACCTAAATACAACTCTTGATCCAAATCTGGGCACAAATACAACTCTATTTCATCTTTAATATCCTTATAAACTATCTCCAAACTAATTTTTCCTAATATCCTATGCTCGTTTCCTCCCGCAGTCCTTACTTGTGAAAATATGGTTTTAAAATCTCGACCTAACTTTTCTATCATCTCTATACATCCTTTCCCTAACACTCTTACTGATGCGCCAGTGTCCAAGAGACCTTTCATTTGAATTCCCTGGACTTCTACATCTGCATATATTCTTGGATCCGATATTTGACTTATTCTGTTTATGGAAAATATCATGACCTTTCTCAAATTTTTCTTTTCAATAAATCTTTGACGGACTTTCGGAATAATTTTAGCCTTATCCTGCACTTCTTCTTTACCAAATATCCTAGAACGTTCAAGTTATAGTTTTCCTGTCGTTTTTCGTTTAAGTGGAGTTTTTTATTCTGTGGGTTGTATCGAATAGCCTCGATTTGCTCATAATATTATTATCATAGGGGTTATCAGCTGCAAACTCTGTATAAACTTCACTTATCTGTCGGACTGATCCGCGTAGTTCACGACTCGAAAAATGTTTTCCGCCTCATTACATTCTCTCCGTAATTGTTGGACAGATGATATTTTAATTGGATAGACGATACGACCTATGCTTTCTTTAATATTTTTTTTTTCATTATCTTTATCATGTAGAATTCAGAGATGGGTTGTACGAGTTTCGACCTAATTTGCCCCATGTTATTGTCTCGCTGGGTTGTTGCTTTCTCTGAGCTAGGTCTGTTAAAATTTAGAACTTTGACCGAGACGATTGGTATTGATTCAACAGACCATGCTTCAGGTCGGGCCAATCATGAGGTTTCTTAGTTTTCTACCACGATTCTGCCTGTCCAGATAGAATCAAGGGAAAATCTGTAATAACTTCTGGCCAAGGAAGGTCTTATTGCCACTGATAATGCTCCGGTACACAAATTCTTCCACGCTTAACTCATGTGAGTTCCCGTCGAATTTCAAACCTAATTTATCCAACCTAATACGTATATTCTCCCTAGTTGGTCCAAAGCAGTGTTGACTTTGGTCCTACTCTGCCTAGAATCCCCATTATTCAAGTTAGCTGATGGTTGAAGTGGAGTTTCAACCACATTTGTTCTTTCCGAGTTTGATGACGACGCAGGATTGGCTCTGAATTGATTGGTGGTAAGTTCGACGAAGTCCTTAATATTACTTCTCAAATCTTTTATCGCATTTCTTATATCTCCTATATCCTCTTGAACTACCTTTACGCTGTTCTCGAGTGATCTTTGCTGTCTAACAACGTCTCCTGGTGTTCCCACGGAGGACTCGTGTCTGCGAGAAAGATCACCTCCATTTTCTGGTATCTGCGTATTCAACCCAGTTTTTATAGTCTGAGATAAGTCCGTGATTTGGTTCATTGTATTTTCTTCGGACATGTCGAGGTTGGTTGCTTTACTTCGTTTTTCATCTATTATTGTCCTCTTTCTAGTTTGAGATCTTCTTTCGATATTCACACTTTTCAACGCCAAACAGGAGGTAACTTCAACAGTAGTTTTTATTACAACACGTAGACACAAAAAAAAACTATAACATATAGGGGGGGGTCTTAATGCGGGTTGTGGCATAGACGGCTCCATTTTTCTCAAAATTGGCTCTTTTCTGAGCTCCTTTTTGAATATGGGTTAATCCATATACTCTCAATAATGAAGTGCAATTTGTGCACTGAACATTTGCTATTGCAAATGTCTCAGTTTCAGATCTATTTTTCCCCTAATACCTCAGACCAGTGTTACCGTTGGAAAATTTCAGAAAGGGGCACAAAAAGGGGATTTTTCCGAAAAACGGGGCACACGTTCATAAAATAAAGTGGCATGCTGTTTAAGGTTCTTATATAAGGCAAAATACAATAAAATCGAAACTTGTACACATTTTCTACAAATTTGTAAAAAAAATTATAGAAAAAACTATATGTGTACATGACATTACATTTTATGGGCTTTGTCACAGAGCTTATTATAATGAAATCCAAAGCACTAAATTATTTTTATTGCTGAATTGCTGCAATTTTCATGTGGACCTTATATATATAATTTTCTGCTTTTAACTACGAATTTCCGAACGGCACTGTGATATGTCCATATATCGGAATGGACGTGATCGGGTAATGCAATATATTTCGATAATAGTACCTGTGTTTTACTCTAAAAGAAATTTAAAAAAGCTACACAAAACTTTTTTGTGATGTATACTATCAAAGTAAATATATGAAATATCATATACATATTTTACATTTATTTTTTTATTTATCATTACTTTTTGGCAATTTATTGTCTTCATACGTTATTGGTACGTAAAATGCTGTTAAAATAGTGCAAAAATATAATTTTTTACAAAAGTGGCAGAAGTATATAAAAGTGGCACCAAAAATGTGAAAAGTGGCACGTTTAGTATCCCAAAACAAAAGGGGCGCAAAAGTATCACGGCTGAAAAAAAGGGGCAAAACTGCCCCTTTAGTCGCACAACGGTAACACTGCCTCAGACCTCTAAACTTCATCTAGCGGCTATTTCTAGATCTGGACACAATCAAATATTTCTGAATATACTTTACTTTTCAAATACTCAGTCCGATACGTGCTGACACAAACGTTATCGAACACTTGTGTGCCACTGTATCTTCCTGATCTGCACTAATTTCATCCTTTGGAATCATAGAAATGTAAAAAATCTAGGTATTAGAACTACTATCTTCAGACACATATCTAGAAAGGCTAACAAAGTTCAAACTTTCACACTACAAACTCCAAATTCAGTTCTGAGTTTTAATTTTCATCCTAGTGGGCTATTATTTTGAGTTTTGCTGTTCTACACATTTTCGTTTCATGACATCAGAGATGCCAAGGACTTTAGTTTGGGCGCCATATTGTTACGTATGCCTCTATGCGGTCTGGAAATGATTTGGCTGCGCCGACCAGCTCTTGCCGTACCTCCAGCGTAGGTCCCTCCCATCATTTCCGCCCAAGGATCGTAGCAACTTAAAATAAAAGGAAACATCAAAAATCAAACAAACTAAAAGTCAATACCACATAATCCCAGATTCACGATAGATGTTTATCTCCAGCTACCCAACCCTTCCTTGGTCATGAGGTTATCCCCTCAGTCAACATGACCCCACAAGAAACCCACATCGTCCACTTCCCTTACATTAACTACCTCCCCTTTTTCAGACTTAGCTCATAAACATCTTGTTTGGTCTTCTTTTCAAATTCAAATCATTATTTTAGACCAGAATTTCTAATACTTAGACCAGAATTTCTAATAAAGAATTCAACTGATTTTATAGTCCTAGAGTCGAAATAACAAAAAATAAACACCCTAGAATCCACAAAGTTTGCCTCTTTTCTTTCACACTATATTCAGTCACCTAAATGAGCTCTTTTAGAAACGATAAAGGGGTTGATGATAAACTCAATGGCGAATTAATTATTACATAAGGATAAAATAATAAATAGATAAACATACAAACACATACAATAGTTATACAACTTAAACGCTAGATTTTTTTCTTTTTTTATATTTGTCGTTACTTTCTGTTTGGCATCGCTAGCAGGAAAGTTGAAACGTGTGTGTGTGGAGTATATCCGGTTAAAACTGTATCTTCTTATAAATGGCCTAAAATATATGGATTGGCCCTTCTCTTTATTGGTGTGTGTGAATGTGATTATTCGTAAAATTTTTTGTGGATCGTAATAATTGATCTGGTGCTGAGCTTTGCTAATGGGACGAACCAAGACAAAACATTTCCCAAAGAGGCACTATGGTGTCGGCAGTGCCGTATTTAGCGGAGCCAAGTATGTACGCCCCGCACACTTCAATACAATAAGTCGGTCGATTTTGTTGAACGTTTTCATTTACTGCCTGTTTCTGTTTCTCTGCGAACGAAAACCAGTCACTCAGTTTCGTCAGGAGTTTGGTTTCTCTAAGGTTCATTCGTTTGTTCGGCTGGCCTTACGTCAATGACGTTAGCAATTTACCAATTGGAAAATAATATAATTGCCAGACCAATAATTTCACATCTTCCCGTTTAAAAAAGCACACATTTTCGTATGGTCGACCTTAGTAAATACACCTCTGTACTCTTTACGCTAGCGGTAACCAAAAATCAACCCTGGATGGGTCAGCTGAGCTGAATCAAGACTCTCTTTTATTTCGCACTGATGATTTTTTTCCAACTTAGCGAGCTCCCAATGTTGACTTCTTTATGCTTAAATATGTATACATATATAACAGGTGGCGCAAAAGTAACCTTTCGATGTTTTTTGGCTGTAATTTAAAAAAAAAATGAAAAACTTTGATTCTTCTTGTGGATTATTTTTATTTGGTCTTTTAATTTTTTTTACATCAAGTCGAGAATATGATGTCATGTAAATGGCCGCCGCCACAGTTGATTGTCATTTGAGCCCTTTTTATGGCATTTTCCATCACTTTGGCCAAAACTTTAAGACCTACAAGAGTCTGAGGCTTGTTGACATAAACCCGCGACTTCAAAAAGCCCCACAAAAAGAAGTCTGGAGCGGTCAAATCAGGCGATCTTGCTGGCCAGTGCAAATCACCAAAACGGGAGATTAGGCGCCCGGGAAATGCATCCTTCAGCATATCGGTTGTGGCACGTGCAGTGTATGCCGTTGCACCGTCCTGTTGGAACCACATGTTTTCCTATCCCAATTCATCAAGTTGCGGCAAAAAGAACTCGTTGATCATTGCTCTGTAGCGCTCACCATTCACAGTAACCGTTTGGCCCGCGACGTCTTCGAAGAAAAAAGGTCCGATGACTCCTCCAGCGAAAACAGCACACCATACAGTGACTTTGAGCGGGTGTAATGGCTCTTCGTGGGTTACACGCGGATTTTCAGTGCCCCAGAAGCGTAAATTTTGCTTATTTACGTACCCGCTAAGATGGAAATGGGCCTCAATTCAAATTCACGTGGTGCCAAAGTCACCGACCGATTATTGGTCAAATAAATAGTCAGCAATATTCCGCGTTCTGGAGCAGTGTAGCGTAACATTGTTTATTAACGTGTATTTCGCATGTGTTTACTACACAAATGTCAAAACAGAACTGACATTAGGGGCCAATCGCAAAATTTATAGCATTTTCTGATAGGAGGATTACTTTTGCGCCACCTTTTATAAAATTTTGTTTATTTTAATAAGGTTTTTTTCATTGTTTCTATCAGTCGACAAATAAAATAACGTGACTCGATCTGACATTTATGTTCGCCCAGATGACAGCAAAGAGAGATAGAGAAACCAAAATTTTCACTGAAATGATTACGTTTTCGTACGAGTTAATTATCGTGCGACTTGTCGTTGTGATGGTAGTTAGTGAAACCCAAATCAGCTGTTTGTCGTCTGGCAGGCGAACGAAAGCAAATTTTTATGTTACAGAAACAGGCTGTTAAGTTCTTGAACTTCCTTCCGCGCCAAGATACAAATAAAATATATTGTGTTTCTGGCCTACCTTTTATTGACAATATTGCTATGGGACCTTAAGTTCTTCTACCGATCCAGGCAGTGGTGTAGCTTCCTGTCGGTGCTAATACATATCCCCTTATTTAGCTTCTGGGAATCTGAGGGAGTAGCTTGCTCGTTCTCAATACAGGATTCTATAAATAATGCACAATTCTATAACATTGTTTTTCCAGGAGCTCTCCCTAGCTCCTCCAGCATGCGATGGCAATATGGGCTAGAGAAAAATCCGTGGCGTTGAGGCCGCCACGTAGGCGTAAGGGCCTCATTTTAAGTACCCTCCACGCAATTTTTTTTTTGCTTGCTTGAATGTTTCGATGGGGGTTCCTGCAACAAAACTCCTGGGCTAGCTAGATTTCGACGATAGGACAGGTGTGCATGGGACCAAGGGACGGCGTATGCATTTGGCTCCATCGTGTGGAACTCTCACACCCTGAGATTCAGCCGGGCATTTGTCTATTAGGGAAGTATAGCGACTGTAGTGGCTTGTATTGAAGCTTTTCTTTTCGGTACATTTGCTTTTCAGGAGGATCTCACTGTGGGGCCAGACTTTCTGGGAAGTTGAGTAATGTGTAAGTGAGTAATATAACCTAATGGGGTATAATTAAATAAGGGTGTATAATTGGTCAATAATTGGAGTGTATAATCACGGGGTGAAGGTATATTTACGAGGTTCGGTTGTATAAATAGGAGGACTAAAATTATCAGGTACTAGGTAGATATATCACAGATTTCGAGCAACAAGCACTATAATCATTCTCTAGCACTTATTGCTACGAATACAAACATAAATTATAAATTAACTAAATAATAAACCAATTTGTATTCTTAATACTAACATTGCACTATTTTATCACATATCTAGACCTATATTGCGCTATACTTGAATATCCTTCACATGATATGTACCTATCGTTTTACCTTGTACACTCTCCAACTCGTACATATTGTTACCTATGGGTTTCACTATTCTACATTTAACAAACTTTTTGCAAAATTTCGCATTTCGATTTTTCGCAAAATCCGACAGTATTTCGTCTATAAACTTCCTGCCCGGGTACGAACTTAACTATTCGGGTTCGCTTATTATACCTCTCTGAACTTCTTTCGTATGCATCATGAAGTTTATTTTTCACCTTTTCGCAAATTATCTCTAGTTTGTCCGGCCTTTTCAATTCAATTATCTCATGATCGGACATAGAATAACGAGAAAAAAGGAGTAACCCCAGTGGCCGAATGAACAGATGTTCGGAGGGCACATTCGATTTCAGACAGGTCGAGATCCCATTCTCGGTGATCTTCATTTAGTGGCTGACCCGTTCGGAGGCGTTGGACTGTGGAGAGTATACCATGGAGAGTACCATGTCTTATTTTGTAGGTGGTTATCATATATTGAAAATTTGTTGACGTAAACTGGGCACCGTTATCACTATGGATCACCTCCGTAACACCAAATTTATGAAAGATTTCATCAACCAAAACCTTAACAACGTTATTAGTGGTGGCTTCTCGCATTGCTTTAAAAAATGTGAACTTCGTGAAGTGATCCATGATGATAAAGACGTACGCATTTCCACTTTTTGACCGCGGATACTTTCCCAAAAAGTCTATATATATTTTCTGGAAGGGACGATCAGTGACAACTTCTGCTCCAATTCCAGGCCTCAAATTGGTATTGCACGATTTCGTTTCCCGACAAGTTTGACAGTCTTTTACATACTGTCTGACCTGAGTAGTCATATTAGGCCAATAAAAGTAGCGCCTAACTCTTTCTAAGGTTTTTGCCATTCCCCCATGGGCGGCTAAATGAGAATTGTGAGCTTTTTCTATTACCAGTTAGGTTATGGATGATGGTATCCACAGTTTCCATTTACATTCCTCATCGAGTTCCTGGTTAAATTACGTTTTCTTGAAGATGAGACCTTCTTGAATTTTCAAATCTGGTAACTCCCAAAATCCGAGGTATTACTCGCTTTCAAAATCCAGAAAGTCGTTTTTGGTCAGTTCTTCACCAAGGCCTCTTGTGGAACGACAGCGACAACGTTGTCTGTCCCTTTTCTATGTTCGATTTCAAAATCGAATGATTGCACCGCGCAAGCCTACCACCTAAATCTTTCAACGAC
Source organism: Eudasyphora cyanicolor (assembly GCA_963930755.1). Lineage (NCBI taxonomy): Eukaryota > Metazoa > Arthropoda > Insecta > Diptera > Muscidae > Eudasyphora > Eudasyphora cyanicolor. The sequence continues at coordinate 104,402,626 of OZ005737.1, forward strand.
ATCAGCCATTTGAGGCTTGCGTGGTCTGTGATAACCGTAAATGGCATCTGTTCGATATATGGACGGAATTTCTTAACTGCCATTACGGCTGCCAAACACTTTTTCGGTGACAGTGTAGTTGCGCTGACATGTATTAAGTTTTTGGGAATAAAAAGCCACGGGATATACTTAATATTTATCGTTCAGTTGGTGAAGAACAGCGCCAATTCCATATTCAGACACACTGTACATATAACCTTTTTGAAAAGTCGTGGTGGCACAAAACAGGGGCAGAGGATAAAGACTTTAGACTCTCAAAAGCTTGAATTGCAGTCTGGTTCATTTCGATTTTTTTTTACTTTTTTAAAGTATCCGTTAAGGGAGCTGTGATGGACGCGAAATCCTGAATAAAACGGCGATACCATCCAGCTGTCCCTAGAAGGCTCCTAACTTCTCGAGGATTTCTTGGAATTTTCATGCTTCTAATGACATGTACCTTGTCGGGATCGGTTCTTAACGTGCCATTACCTATAATAAATCCTAGGTATTTTAATTCCTGGAAGCAAAAATGAGACTTTTTGATACCAATAGTAAGGTTAACTTCCCTTAAACACTTCGCAACTTCCCCTAACAGACGTATATGTTCCTCGAAGTCACTCGATATTACCAGTAGGTCATCCAAATATATACATTCTCCTTGAGGTGTTGTGGAATGACTCGGTCCATAAGCCTACACGTCGTTGGGCCGCATTGCAAAGCCCGAAGGGCATCACTCTAAATTGATATAAAGGGCGGCCGGGGATAGTAAACGCTGCGTAAGACTTACTTCCCTCGTCCAATTCCACCTGCCAAAAGGCATATTTTAGATCGACACTACTGATATAAAAAGTTTCGTCTATTCGACTTAGGATGCCATCGATATTTCGAAGGTCGTAAGCATCCTTCACTGTAAGCTTGTTTAACTTACGGGTTATTCCAGGGGCTATCCGATTCCTCAATCACACCCAATTTTAACATATTATCAACTTCCTCATATACAAGGGCTTGTACTGCTGGAGACATGGGATAGTGTCGATCTTTGAATGCTACAGCTCCCTCTACAAGCTTTATGGTGTGTTTTTCTAAATGAGTCTTACCCAACCCCTCTATTAGATACTTTTGCACCTTTTCTATATCGATTGCATCTATTTTTATCAAATCTGGTGCTAATTTTAATTGTTTCCAAAAATCTATACCTAAATACAACTCTTGATCCAAATCTGGGCACAAATACAACTCTATTTCATCTTTAATATCCTTATAAACTATCTCCAAACTAATTTTTCCTAATATCCTATGCTCGTTTCCTCCCGCAGTCCTTACTTGTGAAAATATGGTTTTAAAATCTCGACCTAACTTTTCTATCATCTCTATACATCCTTTCCCTAACACTCTTACTGATGCGCCAGTGTCCAAGAGACCTTTCATTTGAATTCCCTGGACTTCTACATCTGCATATATTCTTGGATCCGATATTTGACTTATTCTGTTTATGGAAAATATCATGACCTTTCTCAAATTTTTCTTTTCAATAAATCTTTGACGGACTTTCGGAATAATTTTAGCCTTATCCTGCACTTCTTCTTTACCAAATATCCTAGAACGTTCAAGTTATAGTTTTCCTGTCGTTTTTCGTTTAAGTGGAGTTTTATTCTGTGGGTTGTATCGAATAGCCTCGATTTGCTCATAATATTATTATCATAGGGGTTATCAGCTGCAAACTCTGCATAAACTTCACTTATCTGTCGGACTGATCCGCGTAGTTCACGCCTCGAAAAATGTTTTCCGCCTCATTACATTCTCTCCGTAATTGTTGGACAGATGATATTTTAATTGGATAGACGATACGACCTATGCTTTCTTTAATATTTTTTTTTTCATTATCTTTATCATGTAGAATTCAGAGATGGGTTGTACGAGTTTCGACCTAATTTGCCCCATGTTATTGTCTCGCTGGGTTGTTGCTTTCTCTGAGCTAGGTCTGTTAAAATTTAGAACTTTGACCGAGACGATTGGTATTGATTCAACAGACCATGCTTCAGGTCGGGCCAATCATGAGGTTTATTAGTTTTCTACCACGATTCTGCCTGTCCAGATAGAATCAAGGGAAAATCTGTAATAACTTCTGGCCAAGGTAGGTCTTATTGCCACTGATAATGCTCCGGTACACAAATTCTTCCACGCTTAACTCATGTGAGTTCCCGTCGAATTTCAAACCTAATTTATCCAACCTAATACGTATATTCTCCCTAGGTTGGTCCAAAGCAGTGTTGACTTTGGTCCTACTCTGCCTAGAATCCCCATTATTCAAGTTAGCTGATGGTTGAAGTGGAGTTTCAACCACATTTGTTCTTTCCGAGTTTGATGACGACGCAGGATTGGCTCTCAATTGATTGGTGGTAAGTTCGACGAAGTCCTTAATATTACTTCTCAAATCTTTTATCGCATTTCTTATATCTCCTATATCCTCTTGAACTACCTTTACGCTGTTCTCGAGTGATCTTTGCTGTCTAACAACGTCTCCTGGTGTTCCCACGGAGGACTCGTGTCTGCGAGAAAGATCACCTCCATTTTCTGGTATCTGCGTATTCAACCCAGTTTTTATAGTCTGAGATAAGTCCGTGATTTGGTTCATTGTATTTTCTTCGGACATGTCGAGGTTGGTTGCTTTACTTCGTTTTTCTTCTATTATTGTCCTCTTTCTAGTTTGAGATCTTGTTTCGATATTCACACTTTTCAACGCCAAACAGGAGGTAACTTCAACAGTAGTTTTTATTACAACACGTAGACACAAAAAAAAACTATAACATATAGGGGGGGGTCTTAATGCGGGTTGTGGCATAGACGGCTCCATTTTTCTCAAAATTGGCTCTTTTCTGAGCTCCTTTTTGAATATGGGTTAATCCATATACTCTCAATAATGAAGTGCAATTTGTGCACTGAACATTTGCTATTGCAAATGTCTCAGTTTCAGATCTATTTTTCCCCTAATACCTCAGACCAGTGTTACCGTTGGAAAATTTCAGAAAGGGGCACAAAAAGGGGATTTTTCCGAAAAGCGGGGCACACGTTCATAAAATAAAGTGGCATGCTGTTTAAGGTTCTTATATAAGGCAAAATACAATAAAATCAAAACTTGTACACATTTTCTACAAATTTGTAAAAAAAATTATAGAAAAAACTATATGTGTACATGACATTACATTTTATGGGCTTTGTCACAGAGCTTATTATAATGAAATCCAAAGCACTAAATTATTTTTATTGCTGAATTGCTGCAATTTTCATGTGGACCTTATATATATAATTTTCTGCTTTTAACTACGAATTTCCGAACGGCACTGTGATATGTCCATATATCGGAATGGACGTGATCGGGTAATGCAATATATTTCGATAATAGTACCTGTGTTTTACTCTAAAAGAAATTTAAAAAAGCTACACAAAACTTTTTTGTGATGTATACTATCAAAGTAAATATATGAAATATCATATACATATTTTACATTTATTTTTTTATTTATCATTACTTTTTGGCAATTTATTGTCTTCATACGTTATTGGTACGTAAAATGCTGTTAAAATAGTGCAAAAATATAATTTTTTACAAAAGTGGCAGAAGTATATAAAAGTGGCACCAAAAATGTGAAAAGTGGCACGTTTAGTATCCCAAAACAAAAGGGGCGCAAAAGTATCACGGCTGAAAAAAAGGGTCAAAACTGCCCCTTTAGTCGCACAACGGTAACACTGCCTCAGACCTCTAAACTTCATCTAGCGGCTATTTCTAGATCTGGACACAATCAAATATTTCTGAATATACTTTACTTTTCAAATACTCAGTCCGATACGTGCTGACACAAACGTTATCGAACACTTGTGTGCCACTGAATCTTCCTGATCTGCACTAATTTCATCCTTTGGAATCATAGAAATGTAAAAAATCGAGGTATTGGAACTACTATCTTCAGACACATATCTAGAAAGGCTAACAAAGTTCAAACTTTCACACTACAAACTCCAAATTCAGTTCTGAGTTTTAATTTTCATCCTAGTGGGCTATTATTTTGAGTTTTGCTGTTCTACACATTTTCGTTTCATGACATCAGAGATGCCAAGGACTTTAGTTTGGGCGCCATATTGTTACGTATGCCTCTATGCGGTCTGGAAATGATTTGGCTGCGCCGACCAGCTCTTGCCGTACCTCCAGCGTAGGTCCCTCCCATCATTTCCGCCCAAGGATCGTAGCAACTTAAAATAAAAGGAAACATCAAAAATCAAACAAACTAAAAGTCAATACCACATAATCCCAGATTCACGATAGATGTTTATCTCCAGCTACCCAACCCTTCCTTGGTCATGAGGTTATCCCCTCAGTCAACATGACCCCACAAGAAACCCACATCGTCCACTTCCCTTACATTAACTACCTCCCCTCATAAACATCTTGTTTGGTCTTCTTTTCAAATTCAAATCATTATTTTAGACCAGAATTTCTAATACTTAGACCAGAATTTCTAATAAAGAATTCAACTGATTTTATAGTCCTAGAGTCGAAATAACAAAAAATAAACACCCTAGAATCCACAAAGTTTGCCTCTTTTCTTTCACACTATATTCAGTCACCTAAATGAGCTCTTTTAGGAACGATAAAGGGGTTGATGATAAACTCAATGGCGAATTAATTATTACATAAGGATAAAATAATAAATAGATAAACATACAAACACATACAATAGTTATACAACTTAAACGCTAGATTTTTTTCTTTTTTTATATTTGTCGTTACTTTGTTTGGCATCGCTAGCAGGAAAGTTGAAACGTGTGTGTGTGGAGTATATCCGGTTAAAACTATATCTTCTTATAAATGGCCTAAAATATATGGATTGGCCCTTCTCTTTATTGGTGTGTGTGAATGTGATTATTCGTAAAATTTTTTGTGGATCGTAATAATTGATCTGGTGCTGAGCTTTGCTAATGGGACGAACCAAGACAAAACATTTCCCAAAGAGGCACTATGGTGTCGGCAGTGCCGTATTTAGCGGAGCCAAGTATGTACGCCCCGCACACTTCAATACAATAAGTCGGTCGATTTTGTTGAACGTTTTCATTTACTGCCTGTTTCTGTTTCTCTGCGAACGAAAACCAGTCACTCAGTTTCGTCAGGAGTTTGGTTTCTCTAAGGTTCATTCGTTTGTTCGGCTGGCCTTACGTCAATGACGTTAGCAATTTACCAATTGGAAAATAATATAATTGCCAGACCAATAATTTCACATCTTCCCGTTTAAAAAAGCACACATTTTCGTATGGTCGACCTTAGTAAATACACCTCTGTACTCTTTACGCTAGCGGTAACCAAAAATCAACCCTGGATGGGTCAGCTGAGCTGAATCAAGACTCTCTTTTATTTCGCACTGATGATTTTTTTCCAACTTAGCGAGCTCCCAATGTTGACTTCTTTATGCTTAAATATGTATACATATATAACAGGTGGCGCAAAAGTAACCTTTCGATGTTTTTTGGCTGTAATTTAAAAAAAAAAATGAAAAACTTTGATTCTTCTTGTGGATTATTTTTATTTGGTCTTTTAATTTTTTTTACATCAAGTCGAGAATATGATGTCATGTAAATGGCCGCCGCCACAGTTGATTGTCATTTGAGCCCTTTTTATGGCATTTTCCATCACTTTGGCCAAAACTTTAAGAGCTACACGAGTCTGAGGCTTGTTGACATAAACCCGCGACTTCAAAAAGCCCCACAAAAAGAAGTCTGGAGCGGTCAAATCAGGCGATCTTGCTGGCCAGTGCAAATCGCCAAAACGGGAGATTAGGCGCCCGGGAAATGCATCCTTCAGCATATCGGTTGTGGCACGTGCAGTGTATGCCGTTGCACCGTCCTGTTGGAACCACATGTTTTCCAATCCCAATTCATCAAGTTGCGGCAAAAAGAACTCGTTGATCATTGCTCTGTAGCGCTCACCATTCACAGTAACCGTTTGGCCCGCGACGTCTTCGAAGAAAAAAGGTCCGATGACTCCTCCAGCGAAAACAGCACACCATACAGTGACTTTGAGCGGGTGTAATGGCTCTTCGTGGGTTACACGCGGATTTTCAGTGCCCCAGAAGCGTAAATTTTGCTTATTTACGTACCCGCTAAGATGGAAATGGGCCTCAATTCAAATTCACGTTGTGCCAAAGTCACCGACCGATTATTGGTCAAATAAATAGTCAGCAATATTCCGCGTTCTGGAGCAGTGTAGCGTAACATTGTTTATTAACGTGTATTTCGCATGTGTTTACTACACAAATGTCAAAACAGAACTGACATTAGGGGCCAATCGCAAAATTTATAGCATTTTCTGATAGGAGGATTACTTTTGCGCCACCTTTTATAAAATTTTGTTTATTTTAATAAGGTTTTTTTCATTGTTTCTATCAGTCGACAAATAAAATAACGTGACTCGATCTGACATTTATGTTCGCCCAGATGACAGCAAAGAGAGATAGAGAAACCAAAATTTTCACTGAAATGATTACGTTTTCGTACGAGTTAATTATCGTGCGACTTGTCGTTGTGATGGTAGTTAGTGAAACCCAAATCAGCTGTTTGTCGTCTGGCAGGCGAACGAAAGCAAATTTTTATGTTACAGAAACAGGCTGTTAAGTTCTTGAACTTCCTTCCGCGCCAAGATACAAATAAAATATATTGTGTTTCTGGCCTACCTTTTATTGACAATATTGCTATGGGACCTTAAGTTCTTCTACCGATCCAGGCAGTGGTGTAGCTTCCTGTCGGTGCTAATACATATCCCCTTATTTAGCTTCTGGGAATCTGAGGGAGTAGCTTGCTCGTTCTCAATACAGGATTCTATAAATAATGCACAATTCTATAACATTGTTTTTCCAGGAGCTCTCCCTAGCTCCTCCAGCATGCGATGGCAATATGGGCTAGAGAAAAATCCGTGGCGTTGAGGCCGCCACGTAGGCGTAAGGGCCTCATTTTAAGTACCCTCCACGCAATTTTTTTTCTTTGCTTGCTTGAATGTTTCGATGGGGGTTCCTGCAACAAAACTCCTGGGCTAGCTAGATTTCGACGATAGGACAGGTGTGCATGGGACCAAGGGACGGCGTATGCATTTGGCTCCATCGTGTGGAACTCTCACACCCTGAGATTCAGCCGGGCATTTGTCTATTAGGGAAGTATAGCGACTGTAGTGGCTTGTATTGAAGCTTTTCTTTTCGGTACATTTGCTTTTCAGGAGGATCTCACTGTGGGGCCAGACTTTCTGGGAAGTTGAGTAATGTGTAAGTGAGTAATATAACCTAATGGGGTATAATTAAATAAGGGTGTATAATTGGTCAATAATTGGAGTGTATAATCACGGGGTGAAGGTATATTTACGAGGTTCGGTTGTATAAATAGGAGGACTAAAATTATCAGGTACTAGGTAGATATATCACAGATTTCGAGCAACAAGCACTATAATCATTCTCTAGCACTTTTTGCTACGAATACAAACATAAATTATAAATTAACTAAATAATAAACCAATTTGTATTCTTAATCCTAACATTGCACTATTTTATCACAGATCTAGACCTATATTGCGCTATACTTGAATATCCTTCACATGATATGTACCTATCGTTTTACCTTGTACACTCTCCAACTCGTACATATTGTTACCTATGGGTTTCACTATTCTACATTTAACAAACTTTTTGCAAAATTTCGCATTTCGATTTTTCGCAAAATCCGACAGTATTTCGTCTATAAACTTCCTGCCCGGGTACGAACTTAACTATTCGGGCTCGCTTATTATACCTCTCTGAACTTCTTTCGTATGCATCATGAAGTTTATTTTTCACCTTTTCGCAAATTATCTCTAGTTTGTCCGGCCTTTTCAATTCAATTATCTCATGATCGGACATAGAATAACGAGAAAAAAGGAGTAACCCCAGTGGCCGAATGAACAGATGTTCGGAGGGCACATTCGATTTCAGACAGGTCGAGATCCCATTCTCGGTGATCTTCATTTAGTGGCTGACCCGTTCGGAGGCGTTGGACTGTGGAGAGTATACCATGGAGAGTACCATGTCTTATTTTGTAGGTGGTTATCATATATTGAAAATTTTTTGACGTAAACTGGGCACCGTTATCACTATGGATCACCTCCGTAACACCAAATTTATGAAAGATTTCATCAACCAAAACCTTAACAACGTTATTAGTGGTGGCTTCTCGCATTGCTTTAAAAAATGTGAACTTCGTGAAGTGATCCATGATGATAAAGACGTACGCATTTCCACTTTATGACCGCGGATACTTTCCCAAAAAGTCTATATATATTTTCTGGAAGGGACGATCAGTGACAACTTCTGCTCCAATACCAGGCCTCAAATTGGTATTGCACGATTTCGTTTCCCGACAAGTTTGACAGTCTTTTACATACTGTCTGACCTGAGTAGTCATATTAGGCCAATAAAAGTAGCGCCTAACTCTTTCTAAGGTTTTTGCCATTCCCCCATGGGCGGCTAAATGAGAATTGTGAGCTTTTTCTATTACCAGTTAGGTTATGGATGATGGTATCCACAGTTTCCATTTACATTCCTCATCGAGTTCCTGGTTAAATTACGTTTTCTTGAAGATGAGACCTTCTTGAATTTTCAAATCTGGTAACTCCCAAAATCCGAGGTATTACTCGCTTTCAAAATCCAGAAAGTCGTTTTTGGTCAGTTCTTCACCAAGGCCTCTTGTGGAACGACAGCGACAACGTTGTCTGTCCCTTTTCTATGTTCGATTTCAAAATCGAATGATTGCACCGCGCAAGCCTACCACCTAAATCTTTCAACGACATCAGCCATTTGAGGCTTGCGTGGTCTGTGATAACCGTAAATGGCATCTGTTCGATATATGGACGGAATTTCTTAACTGCCATTACGGCTGCCAAACACTTTTTCGGTGACAGTGTAGTTGCGCTGACATGTATTAAGTTTTTGGGAATAAAAAGCCACGGGATATACTTAATATTTATCGTTCAGTTGGTGAAGAACAGCGCCAATTCCATATTCAGACACACTGTACATATAACCTTTTTGAAAAGTCGTGGTGGCACAAAACAGGGGCAGTGGATAAAGACTTTAGACTCTCAAAAGCTTGAATTGCAGTCTGGTTCATTTCGATTTTTTTTACTTTTTTAAAGTATCCGTTAAGGGAGCTGTGATGGACGCGAAATCCTGAATAAAACGGCGATACCATCCAGCTGTCCCTAGAAGGCTCCTAACTTCTCGAGGATTTCTTGGAATTTTCATGCTTCTAATGACATGTACCTTGTCGGGATCGGTTCTTAACGTGCCATTACCTATAATAAATCCTAGGTATTTTAATTCCTGGAAGCAAAAATGAGACTTTTTGATACCAATAGTAAGGTTAACTTCCCTTAAACACTTCGCAACTTCCCCTAACAGACGTATATGTTCCTCGAAGTCACTCGATATTACCAGTAGGTCATCCAAATATATACATTCTCCTTGAGGTGTTGTAGAATGACTCGGTCCATAAGCCTACACGTCGTTGGGCCGCATTGCAAAGCCCGAAGGGCATCATTCTAAATTGATGTAAAGGGCGGCCGGGGATAGTAAACGCTGCGTAAGACTTACTTCCCTCGTCCAATTCCACCTGCCAAAAGGCATATTTTAGATCGACACTACTGATATAAAAAGTTTCGTCTATTCGACTTAGGATGCCATCGATATTTCGAAGGTCGTAAGCATCCTTCACTGTAAGCTTGTTTAACTTACGGGTTATTCCAGGGGCTATCCGATTCCTCAATCACACCCAATTTTAACATATTATCAACTTCCTCATATACAAGGGCTTGTACTGCTGGAGACATGGGATAGTGTCGACCTTTGAATGCTACAGCTCCCTCTACAAGCTTTATGGTGTGTTTTTCTAAATGAGTCTTACCCAACCCCTCTATTAGACACTTTTGCACCTTTTCTACATCGATTGCATCTATTTTTATCAAATCTGGTGCTAATTTTAATTGTTTCCAAAAATCTATACCTAAATACAACTCTTGATCCAAATCTGGGCACAAATACAACTCTATTTCATCTTTAATATCCTTATAAACTATCTCCAAACTAATTTTTCCTAATATCCTATGCTCGTTTCCTCCCGCAGTCCTTACTTGTGAAAATATGGTTTTAAAATCTCGACCTAACTTTTCTATCATCTCTATACATCCTTTCCCTAACACTCTTACTGATGCGCCAGTGTCCAAGAGACCTTTCATTTGAATTCCCTGGACTTCTACATCTGCATATATTCTTGGATCCGATATTTGACTTATTCTGTTTATGGAAAATATCATGACCTTTCTCAAATTTTTCTTTTCAATAAATCTTTGACGGACTTTCGGAATAATTTTAGCCTTATCCTGCACTTCTTCTTTACCAAATATCCTAGAACGTTCAAGTTATAGTTTTCCTGTCGTTTTTCGTTTAAGTGGAGTTTTATTCTGTGGGTTGTATCGAATAGCCTCGATTTGCTCATAATATTATTATCATAGGGGTTATCAGCTGCAAACTCTGCATAAACTTCACTTATCTGTCGGACTGATCCGCGTAGTTCACGCCTCGAAAAATGTTTTCCGCCTCATTACATTCTCTCCGTAATTGTTGGACAGATGATATTTTAATTGGATAGACGATACGACCTATGCTTTCTTTAATATTTTTTTTTTTCATTATCTTTATCATGTAGAATTCAGAGATGGGTTGTACGAGTTTCGACCTAATTTGCCCCATGTTATTGTCTCGCTGGGTTGTTGCTTTCTCTGAGCTAGGTCTGTTAAAATTTAGAACTTTGACCGAGACGATTGGTATTGATTCAACAGACCATGCTTCAGGTCGGGCCAATCATGAGGTTTCTTAGTTTTCTACCACGATTCTGCCTGTCCAGATAGAATCAAGGGAAAATCTGTAATAACTTCTGGCCAAGGAAGGTCTTATTGCCACTGATAATGCTCCGGTACACAAATTCTTCCACGCTTAACTCATGTGAGTTCCCGTCGAATTTCAAACCTAATTTATCCAACCTAATACGTATATTCTCCCTAGGTTGGTCCAAAGCAGTGTTGACTTTGGTCCTACTCTGCCTAGAATCCCCATTATTCAAGTTAGCTGATGGTTGAAGTGGAGTTTCAACCACATTTGTTCTTTCCGAGTTTGATGACGACGCAGGATTGGCTCTCAATTGATTGGTGGTAAGTTCGACGAAGTCCTTAATATTACTTCTCAAATCTTTTATCGCATTTCTTATATCTCCTATATCCTCTTGAACTACCTTTACGCTGTTCTCGAGTGATCTTTGCTGTCTAACAACGTCTCCTGGTGTTCCCACGGAGGACTCGTGTCTGCGAGAAAGATCACCTCCATTTTCTGGTATCTGCGTATTCAACCCAGTTTTTATAGTCTGAGATAAGTCCGTGATTTGGTTCATTGTATTTTCTTCGGACATGTCGAGGTTGGTTGCTTTACTTCTTTTTTCTTCTATTATTGTCCTATTCAAATCAAAATTTTCTGGTATTTTCCTCTTTCTAGTTTGAGATCTTGTTTCGATATTCATCACTTTTCAACGCCAAACAGGAGGTAACTTCAACAGTAGCTTTTATTACAACACGTTCGGGGAAGCCTCAGAAAGGTCATCCCAATAAGTTGCCTTTAGGCATACATTAAAAAAAACATAAATGTCTTGAGGCACCAAAAATATATACGGCGGACCCAACAGACCTGCATAACCTGGTAGTCGCCGACCGGCGTGTGTCCAGGAGCTCTCCCTAGCTCCTCCAGCATGCGATGGCAATATGGGTTAGAGAAAAATTCTCCACGCAATTTTTTTTCATTGATTCTTTGAATGTTTGGATGGGGGTTCCTGCAACAGACTTAGGGGAGTTTCTTTTCAGAATAACCACTACTGTAGGGGAGAAACATGTACACCATAGCTTAGCCTCCGGTTGAGTGTATCGGGTGTTTTGGAGAAAAACTTCTAGAAGTATCTCCTTTATGCTGTTCTTTGACATGGAACATCTATTTCGAAGCCTTATATACTAAAATTGTGCCTGTATTCAATAACCTCTTCGATTATCCAGCAAACTTTGTGGCTACATATCTCAAAAAAGCGATGTCACAGAAAAAACGGCTAATGCTATTTGATTTAGCGGGTCGAAATTATGCTGTTTTCATTGAGGATTCATTTTGGTGCACACGCAGTGTAATCAATCAATCATCCATTCGCCTATTTCTGAAGTATTATACCATTTAGGAGATAGTTACTTTTACTATTACGTACACACTTTGGGAATCGGGAGGTGTTCCCTCACAATAACATCTCATTTTGATTGGCTGCACTTGTGATGTCCAAATAATTTCGATTAAACTCGTATTTACTGCAGCTCCAATGTTCCAGGACGGTTATATCAAAATCGGGGTAGGATGCATGTATGCAATTTTTCCAGGCACTAGCAAAATTAAATCTAATACCTGTAGGCACTCATTTATTTTCACTACCTTTCAGCATTACGAATCCATTTTCCTGTTCTCACTTCCAGTGTTACCGATGTGCGACTAAAGGGGCAATTTTGCCCTTTTTTCAGTCGTGATACTTTTGCGCCCCTTTTATTTTGTGATACTAAATGTGCCACTTTTAACATTTTTGGTGACACTTTTTATACAATTCCGTCACTTTTTTCTCTTTAATAAAAACATCATATTTTTACACTATTTTAACAGATTTTTCCTCAGAGACATCCTACGGGTGGCTCTGAACAAGTTTGCTAGATGGGCCAGAAGCAGCGTTTTTTTTTTTTTTTTTTTTTTAACGAACGTTCCCAACGCAACCACTCTTACCCGCCCCTTCCGACCGAGGGGGCCACATCCCCATGACGTAGGGATTGCGTACACACCATGATCCGGACCATGGCGGGTTAATAGTAGAGGGTGGAAATACCAGCTACAGAAAAATTTCATCAGCCGGCACATGCAAACAATAAAAGTAGTCTACTTACACATTTAAAAAAGATATTATTCTAGATTTAACTACATCAATTTCTACATCAATGTCAATAACTTCATATAAAGTGTTAAAATCCATGCACATTCTACGAATGGGCTCTGCCGAAGCATAATTGGTACGTTGAAAATCAATATGTAATAATTGGTAATATCTGGAAGGTCTACAAGGTACATTGAATCCAATCCTAGACAAAATAAAATTAGAAGGAACATCACCATTTATAACTTTCAGCACCATGGTTGTGTTCAGCATAATACGTCTACTCTTGAGAGTAGGCAGTCTTATCAAACTCAACCTGCTAGTATAGGGTGGAAGACTAAAATCACTATTCCAATGAAGATGTCTTAAAGCGAATAATAAAAATTGTTTTTGAACCGATTCAATCTTATCAACGTAAGTCCCGTACTGGGGGTCCCACACTACGGACCCATATTCTAGAATAGGTCTAACTAGTGACGTATATAACTGCCTAGTTACATATGGATCTACGAATTCTTTCGCCCATCGCTTTATGAAACCAAGCACGCCATAAGCTTTATTCACCATTGTAATTATGTGATTATTGAAATTGAGTTTAGGATCCATCAATATACCAAGATCCACAAAGGATTCAACAGTATCTAAATTGGAACCTTGAAGACTAAATCTGGATGGAATCGCCCTCGACCTAGAGAAACACATATGTTTACATTTCTTAAGATTGAGGTCCATGCAATTTATATCACACCATTTTCCAAAATTAATCAAATCATTTTGAAGGAGCATTGAATCTTCAGATGTTTTATAAGAATAAAATATCTTAACATCATCTGCATACATCAGTAAATTTGAACTAGAAATTGAATCTGGTAAATCGTTGATGAATAGCAGAAATAGAATGGGGCCAATATGGCTACCTTGGGGAACCCCAGATGGAACCAAGATCGGATCAGAACAGGATATACCAAATTTCACAATCTGAATACGACTATCAAGATAAGTTGATATCCAACGCAATAAGTTGTTACTAAAACCAATAAGATCAAGCTTATGTATCAAGAGTTTGTGATTGACTCTATCGAAAGCTTTACTAAAATCTGTATAAATCACGTCTGTCTGATTACCAAGAACAAACTCGTTTATAACCTGAGAAGAGAATTGCACCAAATTTGTCACAGTTGAGAGACCTTTACGAAATCCATGTTGGAATGGACTTAGAATAGACGATACTTTATGAGATAAAATCTCAGTAACCATTTTCTCAAAAAGTTTTGGAATTATACTTAATTTTGCGATTCCACGATAATTCCCCACATCAGTGAGGCTTCCAGATTTATGAAGAGGGGTTAAGTAAGATGTTCTCCAAATGGATGGGAAATAGCCATATTTTAACGAAGTATTAAATAGTAATGTGAGCGGAAGGGCAAGACTTTGAGCACAATTTTTGAGGATTATACTAGGTACGCCATCAGGACCAACACTATTGGAAGAATTAAGCTTGACCAAACTCGAAAATACAAATGGAAAATCAAAATAAGGTATGCTAAACTGATTCAATGAAGGAATATTGTAAGGGTAGGGGACGTCTAATTGTCTCTGTTGATGAGAATAGGTTGATGTAAAGAATTTTGCAAAAGCATTGGCGATTGATTGGTCACCACAGAATTCCTCACTATCCATTCTAACCATAGAAGGTCTTGGATTAGATCTACGTTTCATATTTACAAAATCATAGAAAGATTTAGGATTAGACTTAAAATTGAGGGGTAACTTCTGTAAATAGATTTCATAACATCTGCTAGATTCAATATTAAATTGAGATCTGGCAATAGCATACTTTGCATAATCGGTCTCTGAACCCGATTTTTTAAATTTTTTAAATAGTCTGCTCTTCAAGTTCTTAATAGCAGTCAAAGCAGGAGAATACCATGGTGGTCTATTAGAATTTTTAACACGAATCTTCGGAACAGATTGTTGAAAACAATTATTCAATACGTTATAAAACTGCTCAATAGCTGAGTCAATGTGAGTTGAATCATCACAACAGCAGATACAATCAGTTTTGGGCGTTCTCTTTGTCCAGATTCACACTTGCAATTTTTTTCTGCAATTCTCTATTGAAGTTGTATTTGCGTTCAGACAACGTATTATGTTTCGACAATTTTATTTTCGTCGTTCATTAAAATTTATTAAATTTCATTAAAATGTATGTCGAACAAATTTACATATGTTGAACCGAGCACAAAACTACGAATATTAAATAAAAAGGAATGCGGAAATGTCAAAAAAAATCACCACTTCACAGCGAAAGAAAACACAAAACGCATTGCAAAAATTGCAAGTACGGAAGACTTTTTTCACCCCCCTTACCGACTGCGACCCTCTCCCACAAGCACTGCAATTCAGCGGGGAAAAATTGCAAGTGTGAATAGGAACATTACGAGGGTGAATAATGTCCTACATGTGCAGTGATGCCAACTATTTGCGGAGCAAAAGCGTAATGAAAAATTGAAAAAGCGTAAAAGGGCACTAAACTGTTTTTTTTTTTGGCGCTAAGATTTTTAAATTTTTTTCTGCAAAATTGCATAAAGACTTCCTGAACGATAAGGAATATAGGGATAAATCGAATTTGCTAGTGATTCTGAGTCAATAGACCATTTAGTCTGTAAGTTATCTATGAAGACGAGTTTCCAGTTATCGATATCCTTCTGGTGTATATCCAACGATGGCTACGGGGAAAGTGCGTGGCCGGCCTTCGGCAGCGATTAAAATTGTTCTCCTCTGGGGTATGTCCAAAGCCAGCTGCGCGGACCAAAGTGTCATAAGATCCATGGACGCTATGACATGCCACCTAAATGTAAGTCTAAATTTCAATAAAATTTTAACTGCAGAAGTGATAACAGCAATGTTTAAATCAGAGAGACAAATGTTAGTGCATATAAATATGTTGATAACACGGAGTAGCAAAATAGTACAATTTCGTTATGTTGCCAGATTTGATCTGACAAACGTAAGAAAAGCGTCAAAAGCACCAACAAAAACATTAAAAGCGTACACCTAGTGCTTTTTTTTCGTTGGCACTAAGTGAACACATTTCGCGTATTGGGTCTTAAAAACACTAAATCTGGTGCGAAAAGCACTAAGTTGGCATCCCTAGGTACCTTATTCTTAGCGACAGGGTTGCCAGAAAAAAATTGCTGATGTCCCCAAATTTTCCCAAGAAAATCCCCAATTTAACCCCAAATAAAACTATTTTTATTGAAAATAAGTCAAAACTACAAATATCAACAAATGAATCGAAAAACACACATTTTGAATATTATCCCTTTTGATTTAATAAACTTTGACACAATAATTCTAGTACGTACGATTTATTTTGCGTTTTTAATTTTTCAAACTTCGTTGTAGTTTTGTTGGTACAGATCTCCATAGCTACATATTTCAGGAATTTTTCTAAAAATACCATTTGTTAAAATTGTCATATCTTAACAGTTTCACCATGATTCAATTATACAAGGTTGTGTTACTAGCACAACAACAAAAAATCTACAACAACCACAAGAAGTTTTGTTGTTGGATTCGTAGTTGAAATGTCAATGCCAGTTTATTTTGAAAGATAAAAAATATGTTCAAATGTCGTAAAAATTTTTACAAATAAATAAAAATAATATATTTTTTTTGTCATATAAGTTCATACAAATGATGAAATTGTGCAATTCCCCTGAAACGAATGGACTAAATCTTACATTAGTGTACCATCATTTTTGGAGGAGCCTATATTCTACATTTACAACGGATCAAAAATTAACACATAGAACAATCTACAATTGTTTATATGTTTGGCGATATCCGTTTCAGGACATTTAAGTCGTTTGAGATATGCATGTTCGTCCGTAGGGGTTGTGTGTATGATATCTCAATAACGAACATTCCACACATATATACTTAATACCAGCGTAAATGAACTCCTAAAACTCGGTACGGAATAACTGAATTTAACAGTCTCAAAGTCCCAAATTGTTTCCCTATAACTTCTGTAGCAATCCTACTTCTGCTGCAACTATATACATATTTTCTATGGATATTATTTTGGTAATATAATTCCAAGGCAGTTAATTTTAAATGGGCTTTGACCCTGTCCTTGTATACTCAATTTTTAATAATAGGCATGTTTTCGTTACAAGCTAGCACTTTTAGTTTAGCACTTTGCAACGAAAACAACTGACTTCCACTAACTGGCACATAAGCAATAATTGGCGGATTTTCACTATCTGGTAGCAATGGTGTCATGAGTTGCGAAGAAAGAACAGTGCGAAACAGGCAAAAAATTCGTGAAAAGTATTTATAAAACATATATTTACTATTCTATGTTCAATTGTTTACACATTTTTTGCAAATATTAAAATAATTTCCCATTTTTCTTCTTCCCGTTAATTCACAATAATTGATAAAATCTCTCCAAAAATGGGATGCCATATTGCTAAATATAGGGTGCCCAATCTGGCAACATCATACTCGATTAAGACATGAACACAAGCACCAAACTTCATCGGGAACTAATAGTGCTTAAAAGTGCTTAGCTCCCCATACAAATTAAGCACTTATGGTGTAACGAAAACACGCCTAATGTAGAAGTAGACACATACAAAGTGCATATATCATGAGGATGGAAACTCCTTTGATATCTATCGTTTTATTGTAGTTAATCTTTTATTCTGCACATACATTAAACCACTTTTATCACGCCACTAGTAAAAAAGACATCCCCACGTGGGCAGTATTTGGCAAAAATCGTCACGGCTATTGGTATTCCATTTTTCGCCTTTCATCCTTCGGAATATTAAATAACCGTCCTTTATCGCGTTCATCTTATTTTCGCCAATCTTAAACGTAGTTTCTTTTTATTGACTTATTCAATAAATTTACCGAATAGATTTTAAAAAATGTTTGACAAACAAAATACGAAATTCAAACTTTATAATGACATTTTAACTTCTATCAACATGAAAAAATAGATAGACCACCTGCTAGTAACACAACCTTGTATAATTGAATCATGAGTTTCACATATTTTTTCTGGATTAGAGCTATTTAGAGAGGGCAATAAGAAGTTCATTCGAAGCAGCAGTAGATGATGCAGATTAATCTGCACTACTCTTAGCTTACTCGAGCTAGTTCTCTTGTGAGGTTTGAATGCGGAAGTGACAGTATCCAAATCCCCATCTTACCATGTCCCCCTTCTCTCTTAAGTATTCATCGGATTTTTTATCGATGATAGCTTTAAAGATTAAACCACCACTCTCAGCACAATGCTTAGTTGATTGGATCGTCCAAAGGGCTGTACTGAGACTGGCATCCTGCAGTTTCAGTTGATCAATCGGACCTTGTTCAGTTGGGATACATGCTGTCGCTGTCTTTCGAAGATGTAAAGCAGTAGGAGGCAGAAATTCGATTTTTGCACCATGCTAGGGGGTTTCGAGGTTCACATCGGCGCACCAGAGAAAGTCCAAGGACTCTTTGTTGGCACTTTTGATCAGTACCCTCTTTCCATTGCGCTTATCAAAGATTACCTCACTGCTGGTCCACCTATTAGAAAGCATTAAATTTAACAGCTTCGTATCTAGTAGCTTCCCGTTGGAAGTTCTTACTCTCCCGTCGCGATCGGTCATGTCTACTATCACCACCTGCTGGTCTAACGATTTCTGGGAGGAGTTCACTGGTTTCCTACTTTGAGGTCTTGAAAAGGGTTTAGTCATTTTCTTTGTTGGTCTAGACCCAGAGGGTGCTTTACCACCAGAAAGGCTTCGCCCTTTTGGACCCGTCGTTTGGGGGTCAACTTGAAACGTGTTCATTGTTATGTAAGTCTTCTCCATCAAAAATATTTGCGACAGAAGTCATTGTTTCAAATTGCATGCACTTGTGCACTTCTTAAAAGATGAAACTAAAATGAAGCGTCGTTCATTGGGCACTCTTCTAGGAACAACTAATGTTGTCGGTTAAATAACGACATTATTGATTTGTTTATAAATAATTAAGAGTTTTTCGCTGTTGACCCAAATAATAATTCTTAATTTCAACAATCAAGCAGTCGAATATAAATTCAAGAGTGAAAACTCTTAATGCGACTACTTTCGTACTTGCTGTAAGAACTTTACTCTTGTTTTTAATTAAGAACTTAAATTGTTGCTTCAAATGCGATTTGACGTTTTCGTTCTTAAGGCGCCCATAGACGAGTACTGCTGCTGTTTATGCCGATGAACCCCTTGTGTACGTGTGTGATAGACACTTTCGATACACACATATCAATCAAAATTTATTTTTTCATTTTTCTCACAAAACTATTTTAAATTTTCCTTGTTTACATACTTATAATAGAATTTCCAAAAATAATGATATAATGAAGAAAAAAGTTCATTTGATTGATAAATGTTCATTTTGAAAATCAAAAGTATTTGGATTTTCATACTGCAACCAACACATTCTCATGTTGTGTCAAATTCACCAATACACATATTGCCGTTCCTGCGGCAGTACTCGTCTATGGGGTGCTTTAAACTACGAACTCGACTAAAGAATAAGAACTCGACAAGAGTTAAAAGCAGGGCTGTGGAGTCGAGGTCGGCGTTGTTTTTGCTGCTTTGATAAAATTATACTTTCCAATAATATTTTTAAAATATTTTGTATAAATATATGAATGGACACACATACGAATGAATATGTTTGATCCGGAATATAATTGATTCAGTACATTTTATAAAATCGATCTCGGAGTCGACTCCGAGAGGAGTATTGCGAAATTATCTATTTCAACTACTTTCGCGATCAAAAATTTCGATTGATATGTATGTACATAAACATATTTATACAATGCTCACTCTATCACCTAACCTAAACCTACATTCAGAATGATTTTCCGTTTTTCGAAGTTATATCAGTGTTGGTAATAAACAGTACGTTATGCGAACTTTTCATTTCATTTCATATTGTAACACATACATTGTAACACAAAAGCCAATAAGGCCAAAATATCCGTATTACAAACCAGTACATCCAAGTGGTATTTCATACAAATTTATTAAATTATTAAATTAATAATAACAAAAGAAAATATATAAACAAATCTAACAACTAAAGATTTAGAAGAAAAAATAAATAAATAATAATATTGTTGTTTTTTTTATAGATAAAAGTAGAGGTCCTAAAATATACCCTTAAGACACATCCCTTTAATTTTTTATCAATGCTTATCTATCTCCATTGGCTTGTACACAGTGCGTCCTGCCGAGCCAATCCCATGGATTGTACGCCGCTATCACACACTAAGTCCGTAGTTTCGGTTCAATGAGAGTATGGGCGCACGTTTGGCGGAAATCCTCCGAGCAGGTGGACCATAATGAGACTTCGTGACAATTTTGCGCAGCATGGGACAGTCAACATAAGACCTTACCATTGAAACCCTTCAGTTCGGACGGATGAAACAATCGCTGCTGTAGCTACTGCCATACAAAACAATCCAAGAGTTTCGACAAGAAGCTTATCTGCTCAAATTGGTATAAGCTGACAGTCATTGCAGTCAATTATACACAAAGATTTGTAGTTATTCCCATATAAAATACAAATGGCCAACAAACTGAACGTATTGGATTTCCCCATTCGCGGGGAATTTTTTCAGAATTACGCCGAATGAGAATTTCTTTTAACTCTGTGTAGTTTCAGCAAGATGGTGAAACTCCTCACATATCCCGGCCTGTTATGACAGAAATGCGACGATAATTTCCCAATAAGCTGATATCCAGAAACTCAACATTCCGTTGGCTCCCAGGTCGCCTGACACTACTGCACCTGACTTTTTCTTGTGGGGTTATTGCAAACAAGAAGTCTACAAAGCAAAACCAACAAATTTGAATGAACTAATGCAATCTGTTCGAGAAACAATTGCTGCTATTCCTGGCTCAACTCTCCAAGCAGTAATGAACAACTTTTTGGTAAAATGCCGCACACGCATCAACGAGCGGTGGGCATCTAAATTCCATTATTTTTAAAACTAATTAAGCTATATTTAATAAAATTGAATGAGCTTTAACATGAATAAAGGAAAATTAATTCCATAAACAGAAAAAAGTTATTTGAGTCTCTTAATGTGCGATATTCATCAGCCACCCTGTACATATTTACGCTCTAGAGGGAGCAATTAAAATATACTTTGTATTACATTCATAGAAGTCATGCGAACGTTAAGGTTCGACATCGTGGGTCAGGCGGTTAATGGGTTGTGTTCGCGACAAAAGAACGCTAACGAACGCATTGGAGGAACAATTCTCGCGGAATTTCGATTCATAATAGGATGGAAGGGAAATGAGAGAAATCCTTTGCGGAATTTGGATTCTAATTGGGCTGATAATGGCTGACATAAAACAAAGGCTAGACGATAAGTATTATTAAAAAAAAATCATTTTAAAAATCAAAAGTTATGCTAAGATTTTTAACAGGTATGTTGGTAAGTCACTAATATGTATAGTCTCGACGAGGGAAGTTTCTCGTCTGCGCAGTTTTAGAATTCCTGTATTCAAGGAATTATCTTCGAATATAAATGTGTACGGAATTCCCAGTTTATCAGCCTTTCTTAATACAGAGACAAGTTCATCCTTTGAATTTGCGCAAAGTGGTGTGTCATACGATCTAAGTCCTGCACGAGATACAACATGATATACATGAATGCATAAATCGTGGACGGCTTCATTCCCAGTACCTATAAAATATGAAAGCCATTAGAGCCACATTGTTGGTCACATATGTCCCGCGCATACCTTCCCATAATATCGTTAAAAGACATTGATATGGCGCCAATTTGCGATTTAATTTTAGTACATGTGGGCACCCATCGTGCCCACCAGCATCCATAAGTAAAACTGTAGATAGAGTAATTTCAATTACATTAAAAAAAACGAATTCTTACTTACCAAATGTTGTTAAATTTAAATCTATTACAGATCTAACGAGATTGAGGTGTAAATAAGGTTCCCCAGTTAGGCGTGTGCAATCATTCAATGGTACCAGAGTAATTGTCTCTATATCCATATGATTATTGAAAATCGACGACTTAATTGTCACTGATTGAAAGACCTTACTATCAGAATGATTTTCCACACTATCATCGTGTTCTTGGGATATATTATACGGTTCGACGAAATAGTGGCTAGGGTCTGCAGAGTATCGCATCCACCATATCTTGCGTTCTCGTTGCACGCTGTAAAACGTATCCTGCCCATGCAAAGCGTGAACAAAGTAGTCAGATACTAATTGAATTGTATGGGGATTTTTAAAACGGAAAGTAGGATCATGTATGGTTGCTTTACAATTAAATAATGACTTAACATGAGCAGACCCCGAAACCAACAAATTATTCTCAAGTAATTCCTGCAAATATTTATTGAACTTCTCGGAAGTTAGAAACGATAACCGACCATTTTTTGGCTTTTCTGACAAGTCCAATATTTTCTCTGGGTAAAACTGGGTTGCATATGGCTGTACATTTTTCCATTCATTGAGGAGATGTTTTCTAAATGTTCGTCCATTTTTTAGAAGTGTTATATCAGCAATTTTATTTTCACCCAAATAAATTGCCTCTAAATACCCAGATTCGCACAATAACTGCAGAGCAGGTTTCACATACTTCATATTTAGTTCCAACAAAGATGTTTTGCGAATTATGGTTGCTTTAAGGTATCTCTTAGATACCAGTGAATGCGTCCGGCCTCTGTCAAACTTAAAGGCCGGGTTAGGCATACGTAACCGTAATTTATCTTTACCATTGCCGTAACGTTGCCCGTTTGAGCGATTAGCCAACGTTGAGAAAACGAGTCATGTTCTGACAACAACAACACATAAGTAAACAAAAAAGCCGCGATTTCTTTTTGTTTAGATTAATTAAAAATGAAGTTAAAAATAATGTTTATAAATTTGTGTTTTTTAAATCTGTGCAGAATTTACAATAAAAGTAATCAAGAAAATATCGTCGGATAAGAAGATGGGGTGGACGTCCTATAAACAATGACTGGGCGAAAGCCGGATTGTGTTGGAATGATGCTAACTATACATTCATATTAGTTAATGCTGGAAGTTATGGCAGCCAACACGATGGGGGTATGTCGATTACACTTATATTTATTTATAATCTATTTTAATACAAACAATTTCCATTTCCTAATTAAAATTAAATACAGCTATATTCCAGTACTCTCCGTTTGGCCAATCAGTTATTTTAGGTACAGTACCTGTACCTCCTAGTAAACCATTATCGTCAGCATCCTCTGAAGCCTTTCCTCATTTTTTTATTGGCGATGCGGCGTTTCCCCTGAGGAATATCCTTGGTCTAAGTCAACAACTTTAGACGAGCTCAGAGACAACATCCAACGCGGAATTGCCAACATTCCGGTCGCAATGTGTCCAAGAGTGGTGGAAAATTGGGTCCAAAGAATAGATCGCTGTTGACGGGCTCGTGGTAGTCATAAGACCGAAATTGAATTTCATTCTTAAAATGTAACATTTACACTACACCTGGAATAAATTTGAACTCTATATCGTAAATATTCTGTGTTTTATTAATATATGAAATTATTATGTCCTTAATGGAAAACCCATTACTTATGTATATTTCCATTGAAGAGGGACTCAGCCAAATCCAATCCAATCTCTATCTATAAATAAGTCCACGTTTGCAAAGACGCTTATATTGCTGTAAAATTAACCCACAATGAAGAAGATTGGCGCAATGATTGTCTCGTACTGTAGTCAAAAGAATCCTAAAGCAGATTATAAATTTAATTTTAAATGGAGTCAGCCGCGATCTTCATAAAACTCACCTGTAACGCCCAGCACCTTGCCAATTTGCTTCCAAGCTTCTCGCTTTTTTCAGATATCCTATATGCTGTATTATATTTATTGTATAAACACTTGTGCGACTGCACCAATGAAATCAAATATTCGTCTTTCATGTTTATTTGCACTTTTAAACAACAAATAATTAATAAATTATTTTCTTTACTTTTCTCGGTGCACATACAATTGTAATTGTAAACAACATGTAGTATCAGCTGTTGTCAAATTGTACGTAAACGGAACGTCCAATTTTGATTTCAACAGATTCAGCCGTCCGTTTACGTTGGCTAATCGTTTACACTGATTTGTCCCCATTTAGATGGTACTTTTTTTTAAAGTAACTTATCGACTTATTCTCTTTTGAAAAAGTATTTACGTTCACACACGTACTTTTTTTTCAATACTTATACTTATTTTCATTTGTTTTGTTTCGTCTTTTCCTGTGTGAATTGTTGTTGTTTCCAAGTGCGAACGAAAAACACAAAACGATGAGTACGATAAGTACGAGTACGGCATACTTTTTCCCCCCGGTTCCGACTGCCTCTCTCGCCCACAAAACGCCGATAAGTATACTTAATACTTTAAAAAAAAGTTGCATGTATATGCAGACTTTCCATATTACAGATTGAATCAGCTGATTCGTTACGCTACGGGGGCGTTACGGTTAAGTTTGCCTAACTGGGCCTGAAATTTCATCCTCTTGTTTTGTGTGCACAGGAAACAGTAGGACATAGACGATTGCCAGATCGGCGAACGTTATCAACCCTGTTAAAGTGCTGCAAATGTACGGACAATGACAGATTGTTAGGCAAAGGTGAATTGACAATTCAGACGATTGCAAGAAAACATTAAATTTTTTTATATTAAAATGTTTGTTTGCAGCACTTTAACAGGGTTGATAACGTTGTCCGATCTGGTAATCGTGTATACTTAACGCTAACGCCCACGTAGCGTAACGAATCAGCTGATTCAATCTGTCATATGGAAATCAGTGTAAACGATTAGCCAACGGAAACGAAACGTAATCGGACGGCTGAATCTGTTGAAATTAGATTTATTTTCCACCACTCTTGGACACACTCCCCCCTCTTGCCGACTGCCTCTCTATCCAACAAAAAGCTGGTAATCTGCTGAACATTCAGCCAGTGTAAATCGGAACTTACGGATAGTCCCCATTTACATGGTACTTTTTTTTAAGTAACTTATCGACTTATTCTCTTTTGAAAAAGTATTTACGTTCACACACGTACTTTTTTTCAATACTTATACTTATTTTCATTTGTTTTGTTTCGGCTTTTCCTGTGTGAATTGTTGTTGTGTCCAAGTGCGAACGAAAAACACAACGATGAGTACGACAAGTACGAATACGGCATGCTTTTTTCCCCCGTTTCCGACTGCCTCTCTCGCCCACAAAACGCCGATACGTATACTCAATACTTAAAAAAAAGTATCATGTAAATTCAGACATATCAGTGTAAGTTTAGATTCACACACGGCAATTTTTTCCAAGCAAGCGTCAATGTTTGTTGGAGAGAGAGGCAGGCGGAAAGAGCCCTCTTCCTCTCTAAGCAACAAACTTTGACACTTGCTTTGAAAAAATTGCCTCGTGTTTAGCATGACTAAAAGATTAGCTGCAAAAGTGCACTTTACCGGGGGCATCACCAAAAAAATTTTTTTTTTTTTGACCACCCCTCTAAATGACCCTAGTAATACAAGATGGGGTCGAAATTTGGGGCTCGGACCCATGGGACCCTCTGTACACAAAAATGGACCCGGTCCCCGACAAAAGTGGATCCAGTAGGCCCTAGGGTCCAATATTTTTGGGAACTTGGGACCCAAAAATCAATAGTATACTTAATCGTTTAAGGAAATGTCGAATATAGCCGAAATATGAAAAAAAAACTATAAAAAGTTGATCCAGTAGTCCTCTAAGGCCTAATCAAATTGGGGCCCAAGTGTAGAAAATCAATATTATATTGGATATTTGTATTGTAGACCTTTTTGTTGTTATGATTGGATTGTTTGTTTGGCTTGAGGTCCGTGATAAATAAAAGACAATACTTTTATTTTTTATTTATTTTTCATTATTTGCCCAATATTTCGGGCAACTTCGTTGGTCATCATCAGGGGGAATCTATCACACAAAAACACGATTTATTACAATGAAACAATGACAATAAAAACATTTTTTGGATAAGTATTTACATTTAATATTGTTGTAACAATCTTCTGAAAAGAGCAACAAACAAAGAAGGAAGGAAAGAAAATGATAAAGAAGAAAAACCAAAGAAAATTTATAAATCTTTGTTCGCAACGTGAGTCAGTCGATGTATAAATATTTAAGTGTTATATTAATTGCATAGATTATAAATACCATAAGTACATGTTTGTTTCAGAAAAGCGCCGCAGGAAAAAATTTATTCAAAAAAATCGCCATTTTGTTTTTCAATTTTGTTCCTCAACAAATGGTAAACTAGGTGGATCACCCGAAGACAACAGCCATTTTGATAAAACTGAATAAATGCCGGACAATTCAACAGATGTAGCTTGACAATGTTGCTGCTAACAACTTTTTATTTGTATCAACGACAAACTTTGGTATTAAATTTAAAAAATATATAAGAGCCGATTTACATCTAAACGATCTGTCACGTGACTTTCCAGTGAGAATTTGCATTTGATCCTCTCCTGATTTTTTAAATCGCACGTAAAATTGGTTTCGCAACAGACAAAGTGTTACAACAAGCATTGATGGAAAAAGTTAGTGCTGATTCCAGTCGGCAATTTTTTCCAAGCAAATGTCAAAGTTTGTAGGAGAGAGGGGCAGGCGGAAAGAGCTCTCTGCCTCTCTGTCCTACAAACTTTGACACTTGCTTGGAAAAAATTGCCGAGTATAAATCAGGACTTGTACTTTATTACTTTTTTCAGTACCTTTTCACTTACCACTTTTTTCAGTACCAACGTATCCTCACGACCGTTGGAGTACTACTGTATTTGATCTATCTATTGTTTAGAAATTATTTAAAAGGGTTTTCCATTAAGGACATAACAATTTTATACATTAATAACCCGCCAAACCCAATAAGTTTCCGTAATAAGGCTCAGACCGACTGGACTAAATTCGGAAATCAACTTAGAAATAGATTGGGCCAGCATACACGCGATTATCTATGTACAGAAGACATTGATATCAATGTGAAGAAGATTACGTAGGCTCTTGTACAATCATTCAAAAATAGTCGAGAAAGGAAATCTGCCTATGAGAAACCCTGGATTATTTTTTTTATTTATTTATTGAATCTTTCAGTACTTTTGGAGTTAAACAATTTTTTGAGAGTAAATTTTCAGTTTAGAGCAATTTTATTTTATTTTAACAAATTAAACTTCAAAACTAATAGTTTTCACAATAACGAACAAGTATTTGTTTGTAACATTCTCCCCCTCGTTAAACCTCGTTTTAACCAATAGATATTAGTAGTAGTAATATAACTGATTATGTAGGTCCTTACATCTAGTTTGGCCAGTTTTGCCGCTGGTCGTCGGAGGATACCGCTCTTAGTAAGGACTTGTGCACTTCTAACATTGCCGTCTTTGGATTTGTGAACAGTCTGAATTACACCCTTGGGCCAATTATTTCTTGGTAGATCTGGATCCATTACAATGATAACATCGCCAACTTTAAGTGGTTTACGTTTTTCAAACCATTTTGTATGTTTCGTTATTGTAGGAAGATACTCGTTAACCCATCGTTTCCAAAATAAGTCTGCAAAGTACTGTAGTTTTCTCCAATTTTTTCGTAATGTACTGTCGTCTTTCGAAAATTCTCCCAATGGTTTATCGCCATTCAAAGAACCCATTAGGAAGTGGTTGGGTGTTAATGCCTCTTCGGTAGTTGATTCTAGGTCTACGTATGTCAGAGGTCATGAGTTGATAACCCGTTCACACTCCAATAAGCCGCTGTATAACGTATCATCCTTAAATACAAAATTCGGCATAATTTGATGCAGCACCTTTTTGACAGATTTTACCAATCGTTCCCAACATCCTCCCATCTGAGGTGCAGCTGGTGGATTGAAACGCCAGGTCGTTGAAGAGGTGGTAAAATTTATGGCAAGTCTTTCTACGTCAACACTTTTAAGGGCTGTTTTCAATTCTGTTTCAGCTCCTCTGAAGTTTGCACCATTATCGCAGTATATTTCAATAGGTGTACCACGACGAGCGATAAAATTTTGTATTGCCATGATGCAACTATCTGTAGTCATATCGTACACCACTTCAATATTTATTGCCCTTATAGTAAGGCACGTAATGAGTACTCCCCAACATTTCTCTTGGTGTCTAGCAACTTTAACATAGAGGGGCCAAAATAGTCTATCCCTACATATGAGAAAGGCCGTGTAAATGGTGAAAGACGGGCTTTTGGTAACATAGACATCTCAGGTATAACAGGAAGCGAAGTTTGGTTCTTACAATATTGACAGTCCTTAGGCACCTTTTTTAGCTCAACTCGTAATCTTGGAATATAAAACATTTGTCGCAATTCATTAAGGCATGTATCGTGATGAATATAGTGAAATTTTTCGTGAAAATGTTTTATTATCAACATTGTACAGTAATGATTCTTGATAAGGATTATTGGACGTTTCGTATATTCTGATATAATAGGAGCTAAATCTACTCTTCCACTCATTCGTATTACCAAATTAGTATCTACATAAGGTGAGCATTTATATAGTGCTCTTGATTTTGAAATTCCACAATTCCCTCCACGTAATACAACATACCCAGCCAGAAATTCATGACGGTACCACGAAAAAAGCGTTGTTTTGGAACGCTTTTTCCGGACAAATTATTTGAAAAAAAAAATTCATTTTGGATATTGCTATCCATGTTTGTCATTAAATGGCGATATTGTTCCTTAGGAATGAATGGATTTTTTCCAAATTGATTGATTGATTTGATTTGATTTTTCATTTACTTTATTAATGTAAAAGGCTTATTGCTATAGTTTTATTGTCAAGAGTGGTACGAATGCATTTTGTTTCCACTACATTAATATTTACTTCAACACTATTTGCATCTAATTTGCTTACTTCATAAATGCCGATTTTTCTTGAAGAAAGTGGATAATTAAATAAATCGTTTGTATGAATAAATAAATTGCCTCTCAAAAAAATATCATTACTATTGTAATTGCTTTGTTTTGTGCTAATAATGTCTGTAACTACCATAATATTATTATCGTTTAGTAAACACACATTATCCGGATGTTTAATAGAAATTTTAACGTTATTGATATTAACTAAAGCGAACTTGACATTAGCTTACAATACACTCTAAAATTTTTCCAACTAAATAAATCATATTGTTACGAATTATATGTGTCAATGGGCTACAATTTAATGAACTGTTGGATTGAAAAACATGTAATTTCCTATTTATATGCGAAATAGGATTGCTTGTTGATTTCACCAAGGACTTTATATAGCCAAGACTGTTTTCAAAATCAAATGCTGACATTTGTGAAATAGGCACTCCCAAATTTATCACGTCATCTGCAATATGTATTAGATTATGTTGTTCATTGTTTGCGATTTTGGGCCGTACAAGTTCGGCATTACGCCCACAAATGTCTTTAGAATTGTTTTTGCATAAACTGCTTTTGTAGTTGCTAATTTACTCGATGATAAAATTCTGCAAGCTGTATATAAAATAAAAAAATGTCTGTAATGATCAGATTTTATAACATTCTTTAAAATTACGCCACCGGAATACAGTAAGAAAAATCTGAATTGTGTAGCCTTCCAGTTGTTAATGTCTATTGCTGCGCCTGTCCACAGGCGCAGTAGACATCGTCCTGATACAGGAGCCCTACGTAGTGGGAGGAAGGGTGTGCGGTATTAGGACACCCAACTTTAAACTGCTTGTGGCCAACTGTGAAGGCACTCCAAGAACCTGCATTTTGGCCAGGAAAGATCTAAGTATATTTCTCCTGACTAATTTAAGTGGTAAAGACCAAACAGCTGCTAGCCTGGAGATCGGTAATCGCATATATTGGGTGGTCTCCAGCTACTTGCCTTATGAATCTGTAGTACCGACTGCTCTATTCAGGGAAGTAGTAGAAGAAGCAACGTCTGACGAGCTCGAGCTGATTATTGGCGCAGACACGAACGCTCATCATACTATCTGGGGTAGTACGGATATAAACAATAGGGGTGATTCGCTTCTTGACTTTATTCTAACTACCAACCTTAGTATTTGTAACATAGGTAATAAACCGACCTTCACAATTAAAGACAGACAAGAAGTACTCGACGTAACGTTTGCTACTGACCGGCTGTCAGACAAAATTATTGGGTGGAATGTACTGGACGACCACTCATTCTCAGATCACCATTATATTGAGTTCAAACTCGCGGAAAAAGCGCCTAAACCCGCCGTCCACAGAAATGTAAGGAAAACAAAGTGGCATCTGTATGAGAAGAATTTCAAGAAAGTCCTCAACTCTAAACTTCTGTACGAACCGAATGACAAAGCCGGTCTGGATAATCTGGTCGATCATATCACCATATCATTCAATAGATCCCTTGAAGAAGCCTGTCCAAAAACAAGGTACAAGGGTAAAACTAAACCCCAATGGTGGACTTCTGAGCTAACGGCTATGAAAAAGACCTGCAACAAGCTATTCAATAAGGCTAAATCTACTGGGGTCGGTAATGATTGGGATGCCTATAAAGAGCAACTCAAGATCTATAAGAAGGAGCTTAGAAAGGCGCAAAGGCGCTCTTGGTATACCTTCTGTGGTGAAGTGGAAAAGGTCTCCGACGCCGCTAGGCTGAGGAAGATATTATCTGCATCACCATGTACAGTGGGATATTTACAGGATGAGGCAAATAACTGGACCAAAAACAGCGAGCAGTCGCTCAATGTACTGCTCGACACACATTTCCCGGGGAACTCTGTAACAGAACCCGAGGATCAGCAGGACCAACAAGAGTGCGAGTGGACTGCGAGCGTCGCTAGCTTCTTGACTGAGAGATCCAGAATAAGCTGGGCTATTAACAGCTTTGAGCCCTTCAAGTCACCTGGACCAGATGGCATCACTCCAGCAGAAATGCAGAAAATGTTAAAGTACATTATCCCCTGGCTGGAGAAAATTTATGTAGGCTGTATCAGGCATTCATACGTCCCGAATCGATGGAGGGATACCAAAGTGGTATTCATACCTAAAGCGGGAAAGATATCACACACTAGGCCAAAAGACTTCAGACCAATTAGCCTATCCTCCTTCCTATTGAAAGGTCTGGAAAGACTTTTAGATCATTTCATTAGGGAAAACCTGGATACAAAACTCCTGTCGGGGAACCAACATGCTTACAATAAGGGCAAGTCTACAGAATCAGCCCTGCACGAACTTGTGAGCACTATCGAATCGTCCCTGCATTTCAAGGAATTCACCATGGTGGCATTTCTTGACATAGAAGGGGCTTTTAACAACATTCACTCAGATGCGGTAATTGCGGCACTCTCACATCTAAAAGTTAACACTAGTTTGATTAGACTAATTCAAAGTCTGCTCACCAGAAGACGCATAACAGCATGTCTAGGGTCCACAACTCTAACAAGGTATGTAAACAGAGGGACCCCGCAAGGAGGAGTATTGTCTCCACTAATTTGGAACCTAGCGGTGAATGAAATCCTGCTAGATCTAGAACGTTGTGGCTGCAAGGTCGTGGCATATGCGGACGACGTGGCAATCGCAGTGAGTGGCAAATTCGTAAACGTCCTCAGAGACATCCTACAGGTGGCTCTGAACAAGTTGGCTAGATGGGCAAGAAGCAGCGGTTTGGGCGTTAACCCCAACAAGACAGAATTGGTTCTCTTTACTAGGATGAATAATGTCCCACATGTGGACCCTCCACCTCGGATAAATGGAACAGATCTAGTCTTTTCTGAAAGTGCAAAATTTTTAGGAATAATTCTAGATAGGAAAATGTTATTTAGACTTAACGTATTGGAACGTGTAAGGAAGGCCAACGTCGCCTTATATTCCTGCAAAAAGGCTGTAGGGTCGCGGTGGGGACTCTCTCCTAAAATCGTCCACTGGATATATATAGCAGTAGTTCGTCCAATACTGTTATACGGTATTGTGGTATGGTGGACGGCAACTGACAAACTAACCATTACCAACCTACTAACAAAGGTTCAGAGAACAGCCTGCCTGAGCATAAGCGGAGCCTTAAGGACTACAGCGACCGAGTCTCTACAAGCCCTACTCCATATACTGCCGATTAATATTGTGGCGAGAGAAGTTGCAACC
Organism: Eudasyphora cyanicolor; assembly: GCA_963930755.1. Lineage (NCBI taxonomy): Eukaryota > Metazoa > Arthropoda > Insecta > Diptera > Muscidae > Eudasyphora > Eudasyphora cyanicolor. Next base: position 104,434,898 of record OZ005737.1, read on the forward strand.
AAAGCGGCAATAAGATTAAACTGCCTATCAATGTGGAGGTACAAAAACTATGGTCACATGAGGATATCAAAGTGTAGTGCTATGGTAACCGACCGAGTGGACTATATACCAACTGTGTACACTAGAGTGGGTCGCAAAAAAAAGTTGCACCGGTCACCCCCTAGATTTGAAGATTATCTAGAGACAATTCCGGGGAAACAAAAAATTTTTTTTTCTGTGCACCCTACATGTCGCCCTTTTAATTTTATTATCCTGCGTTGCCATTTGATGTCCGATCGTAACGGGATGCATATCGTTGTTTGAGTTTTAGCAAGGGCTACATTTCGCCCATATGTCACTTTTGACTCCGAAGTCAAATTCGATAAGTGACCTCTGTCATCTCGTTTTCTACCCCCCTATGTCGGGAATATTTTGAAACGCCAATAAAGGTCTTCATAAATAATGAAACTTTTGCTTTCAAAGTACCCACTATTATTCATAAACAAAAAAGTTATACTAGTTTCGAAATTACAAAATACATACAGAGATCAAATTACACAATCTACTTTTGACGTCGATTTCTGCCTCTCTCACACACAGATATACCCCATTCACATCCCCTATGACGGTTCGGTTCAATACGAACGAATTAAATTTGAGAGCTTCGTCCCCAAATGTTAAAGCGTTCTAAGGAACGAAATCAGAATAAAATCACTGTTTTCCCATGCACCCTACACGACCCCAAAAATAGTAGTAATTTTGTCACTGTGTGCTTATTTAACGTATAATCTTAACGTATGATACGTCGTTGATGATATCTTCACAATGGCTACACTTCTTTCCTATGTCAGTCAGTAATCCAAGTCGAATTTTTACTAGTGACTTATCCGATTTTCTACCTCTGTAAAGTAAAGAACTTTGAAATAAATATTTTTTCTTTTACGATTTTTATTTTTATTCATAAATATATACTCGTATATTAAATTTACAGTCCAAGAAAAAACTTGAAACGTATGTCCAAAATTAAGATTATTTTCGTTGCTGGTAATTGCGGAAGATCGAAGTTAATGGACAAGAAACAACAATCAAGGAAATACAGTTGTAATGCTCTTTGTATTACATTCTCAGACTTATCTTAAAGTTGCACTTTCTGTAATTGAATTTTAGAAGCTTATGTTAGCTTTAACACTATATTAATTCATTTTAATTTAATTTTACGTGCCATTCTCAAAATAAGAATTTATGTGCTGATTGTTAATAAATCAGCAAGTAAGGATATGTGAAAAGCGGATTGGGTATATATTTTCCAAAATAAGAAGGCGGGAGCGTTATAGTAAACTGGATTTACGTCAGTATTATCTTCAATGCCATACATACCACTAATAATAATAAAAATAGTATGAATGCAAATATAAATCGTGAAAGGAAAATTATTTATTTTCAAATGACGTTACTTGTTGCAAAATAAATACAATTTACATGGGCATATGCGGACGACGTTGCAATCGCAGTGAGTGGCAAATTCGAAAACGTCCTCCGAGACATTCTACAGGTAGCTCTGAACAAATTGGCTAGATGGGCCAGAAGCAGCGGTTTGGGCATAAACCCAAACAAGACAGAATTGGTTCTCTTTACTAGGATGAATAAAGTCCCACATGTGGACCCTCCACCTCGGATAAATGGAACAGATCTAGTCTTTTCTGAAAGTGCAAAATTTTTAGGAATAATTCTAGATAGGAAACTGTTATTTAGACTTAATGTATTGGAACGTGTAAGGAAGGCTAACGTCGCCTTATATTCCTGCAAAAAGGCTGTAGGGTCGCGGTGGGGCCTCTCTCCTAAAATCGTCCACTGGATATATATAGCAGTAGTTCGTCCTATACTGCTATACGGCATTGTGGTATGGTGGACGGCAACTGACAAACTAACCATCACCAACCTACTAACAAAGGTTCAGAGAACTGCCTGCCTGAGCATAAGCGGAGCCTTAAGGACTACAGCGACCGAGTCTCTACAAGCCCTACTCCATATACTGCCGATTAATATTGTGGCGAGAGAAGTTGCAACCAAAGCGGCAATAAGATTAAACTGCCTATCAATGTGGAGGTACAAAACCTACGGTCACATGAGAATATCAAAGTGTAGTGCTATGGTAACCGACCGAGTGGACTATATACCAACGGTGTACACCTTCGAGAGAAATTACATCACTATGATTCCCGCGAGAGATGAATGGGTTGGAAGAAAACCAGGTAATATAAACCATCTCCAATTTTACACGGATGGTTCGAAGCTTGATGAAAAGGTTGGCTTCGGAGTACACTGTGCAGAGCTTAGATTGGATATAGCTCACAGACTACCAGATACCTGCAGTGTCTATCAAGCCGAAATAATGGCAATATGGGAAGTAGCCAAGTGGCTGAGTCGCAACATAGTAACCAACACTGGCATTGTCATTTACTCGGACAGCCAGGCTGCCATCAATTCTCTGGAGGCAACATCCCTAAATTCACAAACAGCCCTCGACTGCCGCAGATCTCTTAACGAGATGGCTGAGCAGTTTAATATACACCTCATATGGGTGCCTGGGCATAGGGATATCCCGGGGAACTGCAAAGCCGATGAACTTGCTAGGAAAGGGACGACATTACAAATTCTCGAAGAATTTGCATATATTGGTGCGCCACTATCCACGTGCAAGCTTTGGCTTAGGCAAGAGGCAATCAGGCAGTCCAACGAAAGATGGACAGAAATCGGCACCTGCAGGGTAGCTAGACAAATCTGGCCAAGGTATGACCTGAGAAGATCAAAATATCTCCTCGCACTAGAGAGGCAAAGATTGTCTACGTTAGTATCAGTTCTGACGGGACACTGCTTGATCGGCGAACATGCCAAAAGATTGGGTATTGACTCTAATGACTTCTGCAGAAGCTGTGGAGATGAGGAAGAAGTGGAGAGCATTGAGCACTTGCTATGCGACTGTCCCGCTCTGAGTAAACGACGACTGGACATACTGGGGTCGGCTGTTCTAGGCAGCCTAACAGATCTTTCCAGTACCGATATTCGTAATATCGACAAATTTGTATATCAAACAGGTTGGTTTCGATGAGGGGCATTTCAGCCCGTGGTAACACTAGGGACCTAAACTGGTCTATGTGAGCTTGTATAAAAAAAATACGGCTGCCACCCTAACCTAAACCTAACCTAAACCTACATGGGCAGAAAATCGGATAACTGAAGTCACTAGTAACTGCATTTGTTTAAATGGAGTCTCGCAAATTTAGTTCGTTCGTACTAAACCGAACTCATAGTGGATGTGCATTTTTGGGTACGGGGTTTACTTGTGTGTATGTGTGTGTGAGAGAGAGACAGAAAACGACGTCAAAAGTAGATAGTGTAATTTGATATCTGCATATATTATGTAATTTTAAAACTATTATAACTTTTTTGTTTATGAATAATAGTGGGTACTTCAAAAGCAAAAGTTTCATTATTTTTAAAGACCTTTATTAGCGTTTCAAAATATTCCCCACTTAGAGGGGTAGAAAACGAGATGACAGAGGTCACTTATCGAATTTGACTTCTGAGTCGAAAGTGACATATGGACGAAATGTAGCCCTTGCCAAAACTCGAACAACAATATGCATCCTGTTACGATCGGACATCAAATGGCAACGCAGCATAATAAAACTAAAAGGGCGTCATGTAGGGTGCACAGAAAAAAAATTTTTTTTTTGCCTCGGAATTGTCTCTAGATAATCTTCAAAACTAGGGGGTGACTGGCGCAACAATTTTTTTTTGTATGGGGACCGACCCTTACTACTGTACATATAACCTTTTTGAAAAGTCGTGGTGGCACAAAACAGGGGCAGAGGATAAAGACTTTAGACTCTCAAAAGCTTGAATTGCAGTCTGGTTCTTTTCGATTTTTTTTACTTTTTTAAAGTATCCGTTAAGGGAGCTGTGATGGACGCGAAATCCTGAATAAAACGGCGATACCATCCAGCTGTCCCTAGAAGGCTCCTAACTTCTCGAGGATTTCTTGGAATTTTCATGCTTCTAATGACATGTACCTTGTCGGGATCGGTTCTTAACGTGCCATTACCTATAATAAATCCTAGGTATTTTAATTCCTGGAAGCAAAAATGAGACTTTTTGATACCAATAGTAAGGTTAACTTCCCTTAAACACTTCGCAACTTCCCCTAACAGACGTATATGTTCCTCGAAGTCACTCGATATTACCAGTAGGTCATCCAAATATATACATTCTCCTTGAGGTGTTGTAGAATGACTCGGTCCATAAGCCTACACGTCGTTGGGCCGCATTGCAAAGCCCGAAGGGCATCATTCTAAATTGATATAAAGGGCGGCCGGGGATAGTAAACGCTGCGTAAGACTTACTTCCCTCGACCAATTCCACCTGCCAAAAGGCATATTTTAGATCGACACTACTGATATAAAAAGTTTCGTCTATTCGACTTAGGATGCCATCGATATTTCGAAGGTCGTAAGCATCCTTCACTGTAAGCTTGTTTAACTTACGGGTTATTCCAGGGGCTATCCGATTCCTCAATCACACCCAATTTTAACATATTATCAACTTCCTCATATACAAGGGCTTGTACTGCTGGAGACATGGGATAGTGTCGACCTTTGAATGCTACAGCTCCCTCTACAAGCTTTATGGTGTGTTTTTCTAAATGAGTCTTACCCAACCCCTCTATTAGATACTTTTGCACCTTTTCTATATCGATTGCATCTATTTTTATCAAATCTGGTGCTAATTTTAATTGTTTCCAAAAATCTATACCTAAATACAACTCTTGATCCAAATCTGGGCACAAATACAACTCTATTTCATCTTTAATATCCTTATAAACTATCTCCAAACTAATTTTTCCTAATATCCTATGCTCGTTTCCTCCCGCAGTCCTTACTTGTGAAAATATGGTTTTAAAATCTCGACCTAACTTTTCTATCATCTCTATACATCCTTTCCCTAACACTCTTACTGATGCGCCAGTGTCCAAGAGACCTTTCATTTGAATTCCCTGGACTTCTACATCTGCATATATTCTTGGATCCGATATTTGACTTATTCTGTTTATGGAAAATATCATGACCTTTCTCAAATTTTTCTTTTCAATAAATCTTTGACGGACTTTCGGAATAATTTTAGCCTTATCCTGCACTTCTTCTTTACCAAATATCCTAGAACGTTCAAGTTATAGTTTTCCTGTCGTTTTTCGTTTAAGTGGAGTTTTATTCTGTGGGTTGTATCGAATAGCCTCGATTTGCTCATAATATTATTATCATAGGGGTTATCAGCTGCAAACTCTGCATAAACTTCACTTATCTGTCGGACTGATCCGCGTAGTTCACGCCTCGAAAAATGTTTTCCGCCTCATTACATTCTCTCCGTAATTGTTGGACAGATGATATTTTAATTGGATAGACGATACGACCTATGCTTTCTTTAATATTTTTTTTTCATTATCTTTATCATGTAGAATTCAGAGATGGGTTGTACGAGTTTCGACCTAATTTGCCCCATGTTATTGTCTCGCTGGGTTGTTACTTTCTCTGAGCTAGGTCTGTTAAAATTTAGAACTTTGACCGAGACGATTGGTATTGATTCAACAGACCATGCTTCAGGTCGGGCCAATCATGAGGTTTCTTAGTTTTCTACCACGATTCTGCCTGTCCAGATAGAATCAAGGGAAAATCTGTAATAACTTCTGGCCAAGGAAGGTCTTATTGCCACTGATAATGCTCCGGTACACAAATTCTTCCACGCTTAACTCATGTGAGTTCCCGTCGAATTTCAAACCTAATTTATCCAACCTAATACGTATATTCTCCCTAGGTTGGTCCAAAGCAGTGTTGACTTTGGTCCTACTCTGCCTAGAATCCCCATTATTCAAGTTAGCTGATGGTTGAAGTGGAGTTTCAACCACATTTGTTCTTTCCGAGTTTGATGACGACGCAGGATTGGCTCTCAATTGATTGGTGGTAAGTTCGACGAAGTCCTTAATATTACTTCTCAAATCTTTTATCGCATTTCTTATATCTCCTATATCCTCTTGAACTACCTTTACGCTGTTCTCGAGTGATCTTTGCTGTCTAACAACGTCTCCTGGTGTTCCCACGGAGGACTCGTGTCTGCGAGAAAGATCACCTCCATTTTCTGGTATCTGCGTATTCAACCCAGTTTTTATAGTCTGAGATAAGTCCGTGATTTGGTTCATTGTATTTTCTTCGGACATGTCGAGGTTGGTTGCTTTACTTCTTTTTTCTTCTATTATTGTCCTCTTTCTAGTTTGAGATCTTGTTTCGATATTCACACTTTTCAACGCCAAACAGGAGGCAACTTCAACAGTAGTTTTTATTACAACACGTAGACACAAAAAAAAAACTATAACATATAGGGGGGGTCTTAATGCGGGTTGTGGCATAGACGGCTCCATTTTTCTCAAAATTGGCTCTTTTCTGAGCTCCTTTTTGAATATGGGTTAATCCATATACTCTCAATAATGAAGTGCAATTTGTGCACTGAACATTTGCTATTGCAAATGTCTCAGTTTCAGATCTATTTTTCCCCTAATACCTCAGACCAGTGTTACCGTTGGAAAATTTCAGAAAGGGGCACAAAAAGGGGATTTTTCCGAAAAACGGGGCACACGTTCATAAAATAAAGTGGCATGCTGTTTAAGGTTCTTATATAAGGCAAAATACAATTAAATCAAAACTTGTACACATTTTCTACAAATTTGTAAAAAAAATTATAGAAAAAACTATATGTGTACATGACATTACATTTTATGGGCTTTGTCACAGAGCTTATTATAATGAAATCCAAAGCACTAAATTATTTTTATTGCTGAATTGCTGCAATTTTCATGTGGACCTTATATATATAATTTTCTGCTTTTAACTACGAATTTCCGAACGGCACTGTGATATGTCCATATATCGGAATGGACGTGATCGGGTAATGCAATATATTTCGATAATAGTACCTGTGTTTTACTCTAAAAGAAATTTAAAAAAGCTACACAAAACTTTTTTGTGATGTATACTATCAAAGTAAATATATGAAATATCATATACATATTTTACATTTATTTTTTTATTTATCATTACTTTTTGGCAATTTATTGTTTTCATACGTTGTTGGTACGTAAAATGCTGTTAAAATAGTGCAAAAATATAATTTTTTACAAAAGTGGCAGAAGTATATAAAAGTGGCACCAAAAATGTGAAAAGTGGCACGTTTAGTATCCCAAAACAAAAGGGGCGCAAAAGTATCACGGCTGAAAAAAAGGGGCAAAACTGCCCCTTTAGTCGCACAACGGTAACACTGCCTCAGACCTCTAAACTTCATCTAGCGGCTATTTCTAGATCTGGACACAATCAAATATTTCTGAATATACTTTACTTTTCAAATACTCAGTCCGATACGTGCTGACACAAACGTTATCGAACACTTGTGTGCCACTGTATCTTCCTGATCTGCACTAATTTCATCCTTTGGAATCATAGAAATGTAAAAAATCGAGGTATTGGAACTACTATCTTCAGACACATATCTAGAAAGGCTAACAAAGTTCAAACTTTCACACTACAAACTCCAAATTCAGTTCTGAGTTTTAATTTTCATCCTAGTGGGCTATTATTTTGAGTTTTGCTGTTCTACACATTTTCGTTTCATGACATCAGAGATGCCAAGGACTTTAGTTTGGGCGCCATATTGTTACGTATGCCTCTATGCGGTCTGGAAATGATTTGGCTGCGTCGACCAGCTCTTGCCGTACCTCCAGCGTAGGTCCCTCCCATCATTTCCGCCCAAGGATCGTAGCAACTTAAAATAAAAGGAAACATCAAAAATCAAACAAACTAAAAGTCAATACCACATAATCCCAGATTCACGATAGATGTTTATCTCCAGCTACCCAACCCTTCCTTGGTCATGAGGTTATCCCCTCAGTCAACATGACCCCACAAGAAACCCACATCGTCCACTTCCCTTACATTAACTACCTCCCCTTTTTCAGACTTAGCTCATAAACATCTTGTTTGGTCTTCTTTTCAAATTCAAATCATTATTTTAGACCAGAATTTCTAATACTTAGACCAGAATTTCTAATAAAGAATTCAACTGATTTTATAGTCCTAGAGTCGAAATAACAAAAAATAAACACCCTAGAATCCACAAAGTTTGCCTCTTTTCTTTCACACTATATTCAGTCACCTAAATGAGCTCTTTTAGGAACGATAAAGGGGTTGATGATAAACTCAATGGCGAATTAATTATTACATAAGGATAAAATAATAAATAGATAAACATACAAACACATACAATAGTTATACAACTTAAACGCTTGATTTTTTTCTTTTTTTATATTTGTCGTTACTTTCTGTTTGGCATCGCTAGCAGGAAAGTTGAAACGTGTGTGTGTGGAGTATATCCGGTTAAAACTATATCTTCTTATAAATGGCCTAAAATATATGGATTGGCCCTTCTCTTTATTGGTGTGTGTGAATGTGATTATTCGTAAAATTTTTTGTGGATCGTAATAATTGATCTGGTGCTGAGCTTTGCTAATGGGACGAACCAAGACAAAACATTTCCCAAAGAGGCACTATGGTGTCGGCAGTGCCGTATTTAGCGGAGCCAAGTATGTACGCCCCGCACACTTCAATACAATAAGTCGGTCGATTTTGTTGAACGTTTTCATTTACTGCCTGTTTCTGTTTCTCTGCGAACGAAAACCAGTCACTCAGTTTCGTCAGGAGTTTGGTTTCTCTAAGGTTCATTCGTTTGTTCGGCTGGCCTTACGTCAATGACGTTAGCAATTTACCAATTGGAAAATAATATAATTGCCAGACCAATAATTTCACATCTTCCCGTTTAAAAAAGCACACATTTTCGTATGGTCGACCTTAGTAAATACACCTCTGTACTCTTTACGCTAGCGGTAACCAAAAATCAACCCTGGATGGGTCAGCTGAGCTGAATCAAGACCTCTTTTATTTCGCACTGATGATTTTTTTCCAACTTAGCGAGCTCCCAATGTTGACTTCTTTATGCTTAAATATGTATACATAAATAACAGGTGGCGCAAAAGTAACCTTTCGATGTTTTTTGGCTGTAATTTAAAAAAAAAATGAAAAACTTTGATTCTTCTTGTGGATTATTTTTATTTGGTCTTTTAATTTTTTTTACATCAAGTCGAGAATATGATGTCATGTAAATGGCCGCCGCCACAGTTGATTGTCATTTGAGCCCTTTTTATGGCATTTTCCATCACTTTGGCCAAAACTTTAAGAGCTACAAGAGTCTGAGGCTTGTTGACATAAACCCGCGACTTCAAAAAGCCCCACAAAAAGAAGTCTGGAGCGGTCAAATCAGGCGATCTTGCTGGCCAGTGCAAATCGCCAAAACGGGAGATTAGGCGCCCGGGAAATGCATCCTTCAGCATATCGGTTGTGGCACGTGCAGTGTATGCCGTTGCACCGTCCTGTTGGAACCACATGTTTTCCAATCCCAATTCATCAAGTTGCGGCAAAAAGAACTCGTTGATCATTGCTCTGTAGCGCTCACCATTCACAGTAACCGTTTGGCCCGCGACGTCTTCGAAGAAAAAAGGTCCGATGACTCCTCCAGCGAAAACAGCACACCATACAGTGACTTTGAGCGGGTGTAATGGCTCTTCGTGGGTTACACGCGGATTTTCAGTGCCCCAGAAGCGTAAATTTTGCTTATTTACGTACCCGCTAAGATGGAAATGGGCCTCAATTCAAATTCACGTTGTGCCAAAGTCACCGACCGATTATTGGTCAAATAAATAGTCAGCAATATTCCGCGTTCTGGAGCAGTGTAGCGTAACATTGTTTATTAACGTGTATTTCGCATGTGTTTACTACACAAATGTCAAAACAGAACTGACATTAGGGGCCAATCGCAAAATTTATAGCATTTTCTGATAGGAGGATTACTTTTGCGCCACCTTTTATAAAATTTTGTTTATTTTAATAAGGTTTTTTTCATTGTTTCTATCAGTCGACAAATAAAATAACGTGACTCGATCTGACATTTATGTTCGCCCAGATGACAGCAAAGAGAGATAGAGAAACCAAAATTTTCACTGAAATGATTACGTTTTCGTACGAGTTAATTATCGTGCGACTTGTCGTTGTGATGGTAGTTAGTGAAACCCAAATCAGCTGTTTGTCGTCTGGCAGGCGAACGAAAGCAAATTTTTATGTTACAGAAACAGGCTGTTAAGTTCTTGAACTTCCTTCCGCGCCAAGATACAAATAAAATATATTGTGTTTCTGGCCTACCTTTTATTGACAATATTGCTATGGGACCATAAGTTCTTCTACCGACCCAGGCAGTGGTGTAGCTTCCTGTCGGTGCTAATACATATCCCCTTATTTAGCTTCTGGGAATCTGAGGGAGTAGCTTGCTCGTTCTCAATACAGGATTCTATAAATAATGCACAATTCTATAACATTGTTTTTCCAGGAGCTCTCCCTAGCTCCTCCAGCATGCGATGGCAATATGGGCTAGAGAAAAATCCGTGGCGTTGAGGCCGCCACGTAGGCGTAAGGGCCTCATTTTAAGTACCCTCCACGCAATTTTTTTTCTTTGCTTGCTTGAATGTTTCGATGGGGGTTCCTGCAACAAAACTCCTGGGCTAGCTAGATTTCGACGATAGGACAGGTGTGCATGGGACCAAGGGACGGCGTATGCATTTGGCTCCATCGTGTGGAACTCTCACACCCTGAGATTCAGCCGGGCATTTGTCTATTAGGGAAGTATAGCGACTGTAGTGGCTTGTATTGAAGCTTTTCTTTTCGGTACATTTGCTTTTCAGGAGGATCTCACTGTGGGGCCAGACTTTCTGGGAAGTTGTGTAATGTGTAAGTGAGTAATATAACCTAATGGGGTATAATTAAATAAGGGTGTATAATTGGTCAATAATTGGAGTGTATAATCACGGGGTGAAGGTATATTTACGAGGTTCGGTTGTATAAATAGGAGGACTAAAATTATCAGGTACTAGGTAGATATATCACAGATTTCGAGCAACAAGCACTATAATCATTCTCTAGCACTTATTGCTACGAATACAAACATAAATTATAAATTAACTAAATAATAAACCAATTTTATTCTTAATCCTAACATTGCACTATTTTATCACAGATCTAGACCTATATTGCGCTATACTTGAATATCCTTCACATGATATATACCTATCGTTTTACCTTGTAGACTCTACAACTCGTACATATTGTTACCTATGGATTTCACTATTCTACATTTAATGAACTTTTTGCAAAATTTCGCATTTCGATTTTTCGCAAAATCCGACAGAATAGTATTTCGTCTATAAACTTCCTGCCCGGGTACGAACTTAACTATTCGGGCTCTCTTATTATACCTCTCTGAACTTCTTTCGTATGCATCATGAAGTTTATTTTTCACCTTTTCGCAAATTATCTCTAGTTTGTCGGGCCCTTTCAATTCAATTATCTCATGATCGGACATAGAATAACGAGAAAAAAGGAGTAACCCCAGTGGCCGAATGAACAGATGTTCGGAGGGCACATTCGATTTCAGACAGGTCGAGATCCCATTCTCGGTGATCTTCATTTAGTGGCTGACCCGTTCGGAGGCGTTGGACTGTGGAGAGTATACCATGGAGAGTACCATGTCTTATTTTGTAGGTGGTTATCATATATTGAAAATTTGTTGACGTAAACTGGGCACCGTTATCACTATGGATCACCTCCGTAACACCAAATTTATGAAAGATTTCATCAACCAAAACCTTAACAACGTTATTAGTGGTGGCTTCTCGCATTGCTTTAAAAAATGTGAACTTCGTGAAGTGATCCATGATGATAAAGACGTACGCATTTCCACTTTTTGACCGCGGATACTTTCCCAAAAAGTCTATATATATTTTCTGGAAGGGACGATCAGTGACAACTTCTGCTCCAATTCCAGGCCTCAAATTGGTATTGCACGATTTCGTTTCCCGACAAGTTTGACAGTCTTTAGGTTTAGGTTTAGGTTAAGGTGGCAGCCGTATTTTTTTACAAGCTCACATAGACCAGTTTAGGTCCCTAGTGTTACCACGGGCTGAAATGCCCCTCATCGAAACCAACCTGTTTGATATATAAATTTATCGATAGTACGAATATCAGTACTGGAAAGATCTGTTAGGCTGCCTAAAAAGGCCGACCCCAGTATATCCAGTCGTCGTTTACTCAAAGCGGGACAGTCGCAAAGCAAGTGCTCAATGCTCTCCACTTCTTCCTCATCTCCACAGCTTCGGCAGAAGTCATTGGAGTCAATACCCAATCTTTTGGCGTGTTCGCCGATCAAGCAGTGTCCCGTCAGAACCTGTACTAACGTAGACAATCGTTTCCTCTCTAGTGCGAGGAGATATTTTGACCTTCTCAGGTCATACCTTGGCCAGATTTGTCTAGCTACCCTGCAGGTGCCGATTTCTGTCCATCTATCGTTGGACTGCCTGATTGCCTCTTGCCTAAGCCAAAGCTTGCACGTGGATAGTGGCGCACCAATATATGCAAATTCTTCGAGAATTTGTAATGTCGTCCCTTTCCTAGCAAGTTCATCGGCTTTGCAGTTCCCCGGGATATCCCTATGCCCAGGCACCCATATGAGGTGTATATTAAACTGCTCAGCCATCTCGTTAAGAGATCTGCGGCAGTCGAGGGCTGTTTGTGAATTTAGGGATGTTGCCTCCAGAGAATTGATGGCAGCCTGGCTGTCCGAGTAAATGACAACGCCATTGTTGGTTACTATGTTGCGACTCAGCCACTTGGCGACTTCCCATATTGCCATTATTTCGGCTTGATAGACACTGCAGGTATCTGGTAGTCTGTGAGCTATATCCAGACTAAGTTCTTCACAGTGTACTCCGAAGCCAACCTTTTCATCAAGCTTCGAACCATCCGTGTAAAAGTGGAGATGGTTTATATTACCTGGTATTCTGCCGACCCATTCATCTCTGGCGGGAATCATAGTGATGTAATTTCTCTCGAAGGTGTACACTGTTGGTATATAGTCCACTCGTCGGTTACCATAGCACTACACTTTGATATCCTCATGTGACCATAGTTCTTGTACCTCCACATTGATAGGCAGTTTAATCTTATTGCCGCTTTGGTTGCAACTTCTCTCGCCACAATATTAATCGGCAGTATATGGAGTAGGGCTTGTAGAGACTTGGTCGCTGTAGTCCTTAAGGCTCCGCTTATGCTCAGGCAGGCAGTCCTCTGAACCTTTGTTAGTAGGTTGGTAATGGTTAGTTTGTCAGTTGCCGTCCACCATACCACAATACCGTATAACAGTATTGGACGAACTACTGCTATATATATCCAGTGGACGATTTTAGGAGAGAGTCCCCACCGCGACCCTACAGCCTTTTTGCAGGAATATAAGGCGACGTTGGCCTTCCTTACACGTTCCAATACGTTAAGTCTAAATAACATTTTCCTATCTAGAATTATTCCTAAAAATTTTGCACTTTCAGAAAAGACTAGATCTGTTCCATTTATCCGAGGTGGAGGGTCCACATGTGGGACATTATTCATCCTAGTAAAGAGAACCAATTCTGTCTTGTTGGGGTTAACGCCCAAACCGCTGCTTCTGGCCCATCTAGCCAACTTGTTCAGAGCCACCTGTAGGATGTCTCTGAGGACGTTTACGAATTTGCCACTCACTGCGATTGCCACGTCGTCCGCATATGCCACGACCTTGCAGCCACAACGTTCTAGATCTAGCAGGATTTCATTCACCGCTAGGTTCCAAATTAGTGGAGACAATACTCCTCCTTGCGGGGTCCCTCTGTTTACATACCTTGTTAGAGTTGTGGACCCTAGACATGCTGTTATGCGTCTTCTCGTGAGCAGACTTTGAATTAGTCTAATCAAACTAGTGTTAACTTTTAGATGTGAGAGTGCCGCAATTACCGCATCGGAATGAATGTTGTTAAAAGCCCCTTCTATGTCAAGAAATGCCACCATGGTGAATTCCTTGAAATGCAGGGACGATTCGATAGTGCTCACAAGTTCGTGCAGGGCTGATTCAGTAGACTTGCCCTTGTTGTAAGCATGTTGGTTCCCCGACAGGAGTTTTGTATCCAGGTTTTCCCTAATGAAATGATCTAAAAGTCTTTCCAGACCTTTCAATAAGAACGAGGATAGGCTAATTGGTCTGAAGTCTTTTGGCCTAGTGTGTGATATCTTTCCCGCTTTAGGTATGAATACCACTTTGGTATCCCTCCATCGATTCGGGACGTATGAAAGCCTGATACAGCCTACATAAATTTTCTCCAGCCAGGGGATAATGTACTTTAACATTTTCTGCATTTCTGCTGGAGTGATGCCATCTGGTCCAGGTGACTTGAAGGGCTCAAAGCTGTTAATAGCCCAGCTTATTCTGGATCTCTCAGTCAAGAAGCTAGCGACGCTCGCAGTCCACTCGCACTCTTGTTGGTCCTGCTGATCCTCGGGTTCTGTTATAGAGTTCCCCGGGAAATGTGTGTCGAGCAGTACATTGAGCGACTGCTCGCTGTTTTTGGTCCAGTTATTTGCCTCATCCTGTAAATATCCCACTGTACAGGGTGAAGCAGATAATATCTTCCTCAGCCTAGCGGCGTCGGAGACCTTTTCCACTTCACCACAGAAGGTATACCAAGAGCGCCTTTGCGCCTTTCTAAGCTCCTTCTTATAGATCTTGAGTTGCTCTTTATAGGCATCCCAATCATTAGCGACCCCAGTAGATTTAGCCTTATTGAATAGCTTGTTGCAGGTCTTTTTCATAGCCGTTAGCTCAGAAGTCCACCATTGGGGTTTAGTTTTACCCTTGTACCTTGTTTTTGGACAGGCTTCTTCAAGGGATCTATTGAATGATATGGTGATATGATCGACCAGATTATCCAAACCGGCTTTGTCATTCGGTTCGTACGGAAGTTTAGAGTTGAGGACTTTCTTGAAATTCTTCTCATACAGATGCCACTTTGTCTTCCTTACATTTCTGTGGACGGCGGGTTTAGGCGCCTTTTCCGCGAGTTTGAACTCAATATAATGATGATCTGAGAATGAGTGGTCGTCCAGTACATTCCACCCAATAATTTTGTCTGACAGCCGGTCAGTAGCAAACGTTACGTCGAGTACCTCTTGTCTGTCTTTAATTGTGAAGGTCGGTTTATTACCTATGTTACAAATACTAAGATTGGTAGTTAGAATAAAGTCAAGAAGCGAATCACCCCTATTGTTTATATCCGTACTACCCCAGATAGTATGATGAGCGTTCGTGTCTGCGCCAATAATCAGCTCGAGCTCGTCAGACGTTGCTTCTTCTACTACTTCCCTGAATAGAGCAGTCGGTACTACAGATTCATAAGGCAAGTAGCTGGAGACCACCCAATATATGCGATTACCGATCTCCAGGCTAGCAGCTGTTTGGTCTTTACCACTTAAATTAGTCAGGAGAAAGATACTTAGATCTTTCCTGGCCAAAATGCAGGTTCTTGGAGTGCCTTCACAGTTGGCCACAAGCAGTTTAAAGTTGGGTGTCCTAATACCGCACACCCTTCCTCCCACTACGTAGGGCTCCTGTATCAGGACGATGTCTACTGCGCCTGTGGACAGGCGCAGCAATAGAGCCGCTGAGGCTGCTTTAGCGTGATGGAGGTTAATCTGCAGAATTCTTACCATCATTGGTAATTGACAGATTAACATCCACCCCAACAAGGGTGTTATCGAACTCTTCGTCCGTATCGTCGAGAAGCATGTCCCCGCCAGATGCGTCAAAGAGTCCGGAGACTCCCCTCAGCCCCTCTGTGTCAGAAGTAGAGCTTTCGTCCTCAGAGTAGGACGTTACAGATCTTCTGTTAGAGTTGGAGTCACCAGAAATAATAGGCGTGGCTACCTCCGCACTTACAGAAAGTGCCACGGTGGACGACTCACCTTCTGCAGTGGGAGCTATATCCTGCTTGTATATCTTCAAGATTATAGTCTCGAAGCCATATTGTAGGGTTGCACTCGCACTTTGTATATGGGAGGTGGATTCAGCGTTTAGGATAAGATTGACCTGCCGCTTTTTACCATCCGCCTCACCCACCTTGCTGATTCTCCAATTATGGGCCGGCAGACCAGGATTGGAATCTTTTATTATTTCTAAGATGTCAGCCGGGTTGGAGGGCTCTTCTGTAACCCAGGTGATGGCTCTAGGGTGACTAGGGATGTTGTTTTTTTCGACAACATCCAACTGGGCACCCGGCCACACCTCACCCGCTCGACTCAGAGCAGCCTTATAAAGGTCTACTGATCTGGCATCACCGAAATATAAGAGCTTTACTCTCCCCTGATGCCATCCTGCATCGTTGCAGATTGGTGGTTTGCCCGGCATTTCTCTACGGACATCGAGGTAATGAGCCATAATGGCTGATTGTACATGACTCCATTTGTCCTTGAGGATGGATCCATCCTCACTACTTCTGTCTATAACAGCCATCACTAGACTCTCCTTCGCCACTTCATTGAAGGGCTTGGTGAGTGTCCTGTTGATGGTGACATTAGGGCCTCTTGCCTTTTTCGAAGGCAGGGGTTCATCAGGTGATCTGATTCGTTTTACTTTATTAGCCGTTAACACAGCTGAATTTGTGGCTCTTTCAGCCGACTCATTGGCCTTAGAAGCATCTATGACGCCTTTAGCCCAGGTAAGTGACTCTTTTTGTTTTTCGGTAAGAGCCGAAACCTCAACAGCCTCCAACTTCGTCAAAACTCTGAGCGCTACACGATGCTCATTGTGCTTCCGTTTTGACGGTCGGACATGACGTTTTCCCCTCACCGCACCACCTGTTGTGAGTACTTGGGAGAGATTTTCACCATTTTTGGTGTGGTCGGCTTTGGCCAAGACCAACGGACGGACAGTCGGACGATTGGGGAACCGCGCTCCATCGGAACACGAAGGCATCCCCGTCAAGAGAATTTATTTTAATTTTGTCTGTATTAGACCGTAATAGGTACTACGATGTAGGCCTTACAGACTTTGTACAGATTTTTGCTATTGCGTAATAGGTACTGGTAACTATCCGCTATGTGATAAACACGTCCGTTCACTGCGAATGATCAGCAACGAAGTCTTTGACAGTCTTTTACATACTGTCTGACCTGAGTAGTCATATTAGGCCAATAAAAGTAGCGCCTAACTCTTTCTAAGGTTTTTGCCATTCCCCCATGGGCGGCTAAATGAGAATTGTGAGCTTTTTCTATTACCAGTTAGGTTATGGATGATGGTATCCACAGTTTCCATTTACATTCCTCATCGAGTTCCTGGTTAAATTACGTTTTCTTGAAGATGAGACCTTCTTGAATTTTCAAATCTGGTAACTCCCAAAATCCGAGGTATTACTCGCTTTCAAAATCCAGAAAGTCGTTTTTGGTCAGTTCTTCACCAAGGCCTCTTGTGGAACGACAGCGACAACGTTGTCTGTCCCTTTTCTATGTTCGATTTCAAAATCGAATGATTGCACCGCGCAAGCCTACCACCTAAATCTTTCAACGACATCAGCCATTTGAGGCTTGCGTGGTCTGTGATAACCGTAAATGGCATCTGTTCGATATATGGACGGAATTTCTTAACTGCCATTACGGCTGCCAAACACTTTTTCGGTGACAGTGTAGTTGCGCTGACATGTATTAAGTTTTTGGGAATAAAAAGCCACGGGATATACTTAATATTTATCGTTCAGTTGGTGAAGAACAGCGCCAATTCCATATTCAGACACACTGTACATATAACCTTTTTGAAAAGTCGTGGTGGCACAAAACAGGGGCAGAGGATAAAGACTTTAGACTCTCAAAAGCTTGAATTGCAGTCTGGTTCTTTTCGATTTTTTTTACTTTTTTAAAGTATCCGTTAAGGGAGCTGTGATGGACGCGAAATCCTGAATAAAACGGCGATACCATCCAGCTGTCCCTAGAAGGCTCCTAACTTCTCGAGGATTTCTTGGAATTTTCATGCTTCTAATGACATGTACCTTGTCGGGATCGGTTCTTAACGTGCCATTACCTATAATAAATCCTAGGTATTTTAATTCCTGGAAGCAAAAATGAGACTTTTTGATACCAATAGTAAGGTTAACTTCCCTTAAACACTTCGCAACTTCCCCTAACAGACGTATATGTTCCTCGAAG
Source organism: Eudasyphora cyanicolor (assembly GCA_963930755.1). Lineage (NCBI taxonomy): Eukaryota > Metazoa > Arthropoda > Insecta > Diptera > Muscidae > Eudasyphora > Eudasyphora cyanicolor. The sequence goes on from OZ005737.1 coordinate 104,453,128, forward strand.
TCACTCGATATTACCAGTAGGTCATCCAAATATATTCATTCTCCTTGAGGTGTTGTAGAATGACTCGGTCCATAAGCCTACACGTCGTTGGGCCGCATTGCAAAGCCCGAAGGGCATCATTCTAAATTGATATAAAGGGCGGCCGGGGATAGTAAACGCTGCGTAAGACTTACTTCCCTCGTCCAATTCCACCTGCCAAAAGGCATATTTTAGATCGACACTACTGATATAAAAAGTTTCGTCTATTCGACTTAGGATGCCATCGATATTTCGAAGGTCGTAAGCATCCTTCACTGTAAGCTTGTTTAACTTACGGGTTATTCCAGGGGCTATCCGATTCCTCAATCACACCCAATTTTAACATATTATCAACTTCCTCATATACAAGGGCTTGTACTGCTGGAGACATGGGATAGTGTCGACCTTTGAATGCTACAGCTCCCTCTACAAGCTTTATGGTGTGTTTTTCTAAATGAGTCTTACCCAACCCCTCTATTAGATACTTTTGCACCTTTTCTATATCGATTGCATCTATTTTTATCAAATCTGGTGCTAATTTTAATTGTTTCCAAAAATCTATACCTAAATACAACTCTTGATCCAAATCTGGGCACAAATACAACTCTATTTCATCTTTAATATCCTTATAAACTATCTCCAAACTAATTTTTCCTAATATCCTATGCTCGTTTCCTCCCGCAGTCCTTACTTGTGAAAATATGGTTTTAAAATCTCGACCTAACTTTTCTATCATCTCTATACATCCTTTCCCTAACACTCTTACTGATGCGCCAGTGTCCAAGAGACCTTTCATTTGAATTCCCTGGACTTCTACATCTGCATATATTCTTGGATCCGATATTTGACTTATTCTGTTTATGGAAAATATCATGACCTTTCTCAAATTTTTCTTTTCAATAAATCTTTGACGGACTTTCGGAATAATTTTAGCCTTATCCTGCACTTCTTCTTTACCAAATATCCTAGAACGTTCAAGTTATAGTTTTCCTGTCGTTTTTCGTTTAAGTGGAGTTTTATTCTGTGGGTTGTATCGAATAGCCTCGATTTGCTCATAATATTATTATCATAGGGATTATCAGCTGCAAACTCTGCATAAACTTCACTTATCTGTCGGACTGATCCGCGTAGTTCACGCCTCGAAAAATGTTTTCCGCCTAATTACATTCTCTCCGTAATTGTTGGACAGATGATATTTTAATTGGATAGACGATACGACCTATGCTTTCTTTAATATTTTTTTTTTTCATTATCTTTATCATGTAGAATTCAGAGATGGGTTGTACGAGTTTCGACCTAATTTGCCCCATGTTATTGTCTCGCTGGGTTGTTGCTTTCTCTGAGCTAGGTCTGTTAAAATTTAGAACTTTGACCGAGACGATTGGTATTGATTCAACAGACCATGCTTCAGGTCGGGCCAATCATGAGGTTTCTTAGTTTTCTACCACGATTCTGCCTGTCCAGATAGAATCAAGGGAAAATCTGTAATAACTTCTGGCCAAGGAAGGTCTTATTGCCACTGATAATGCTCCGGTACACAAATTCTTCCACGCTTAACTCATGTGAGTTCCCGTCGAATTTCAAACCTAATTTATCCAACCTAATACGTATATTCTCCCTAGGTTGGTCCAAAGCAGTGTTGACTTTGGTCCTACTCTGCCTAGAATCCCCATTATTCAAGTTAGCTGATGGTTGAAGTGGAGTTTCAACCACATTTGTTCTTTCCGAGTTTGATGACGACGCAGGATTGGCTCTCAATTGATTGGTGGTAAGTTCGACGAAGTCCTTAATATTACTTCTCAAATCTTTTATCGCATTTCTTATATCTCCTATATCCTCTTGAACTACCTTTACGCTGTTCTCGAGTGATCTTTGCTGTCTAACAACGTCTCCTGGTGTTCCCACGGAGGACTCGTGTCTGCGAGAAAGATCACCTCCATTTTCTGGTATCTGCGTATTCAACCCAGTTTTTATAGTCTGAGATAAGTCCGTGATTTGGTTCATTGTATTTTCTTCGGACATGTCGAGGTTGGTTGCTTTACTTCTTTTTTCTTCTATTATTGTCCTATTCAAATCAAAATTTTCTGGTATTTTCCTCTTTCTAGTTTGAGATCTTGTTTCGATATTCATCACTTTTCAACGCCAAACAGGAGGTAACTTCAACAGTAGCTTTTATTACAACACGTTCGGGGAAGCCTCAGAAAGGTCATCCCAATAAGTTGCCTTTAGGCATACATTAAAAAAAACATAAATGTCTTGAGGCACCAAAAATATATACGGCGGACCCAACAGACCTGCATAACCTGGTAGTCGCCGACCGGCGTGTGTCCAGGAGCTCTCCCTAGCTCCTCCAGCATGCGATGGCAATATGGGTTAGAGAAAAATTCTCCACGCAATTTTTTTTCATTGATTCCTTGAATGTTTGGATGGGGGTTCCTGCAACAGACTTAGGGGAGTTTCTTTTCAGAATAACCACTACTGTAGGGGAGAAACATGTACACCATAGCTTAGCCTCCGGTTGAGTGTATCGGGTGTTTTGGAGAAAAACTTCTAGAAGTGTCTCCTTTATGCTGTTCTTTGACATGGAACATCTATTTCGAAGCCTTATATACTAAAATTGTGCCTGTATTCAATAACCTCTTCGATTATCCAGCAAACTTTGTGGCTACATATCTCAAAAAAGCGATGTCACAGAAAAAAACGGCTAATGCTATTTGATTTAGCGGGTCGAAATTATGCTGTTTTCATTGAGGATTCATTTTGGTGCACACGCAGTGTAATCAATCAATCATCCATTCGCCTATTTCTGAAGTATTATACCATTTAGGAGATAGTTACTTTTACTATTACGTACACACTTTGGGAATTGGGAGGTGTTCCCTCACAATAACATCTCATTTTGATTGGCTGCACTTGTGATGTCCAAATAATTTCGATTAAACTCGTATTTACTGCAGCTCCAATGTTCCAGGACGGTTATATCAAAATCGGGGTAGGATGCATGTATGCAATTTTTCCAGGCACTAGCAAAATTAAATCTAATACCTGTAGGCACTCATTTATTTTCACTACCTTTCAGCATTACGAATCCATTTTCCTGTTCTCACTTCCAGTGTTACCGATGTGCGACTAAAGGGGCAATTTTGCCCTTTTTTCAGTCGTGATACTTTTGCGCCCCTTTTATTTTGTGATACTAAATGTGCCACTTTTAACATTTTTGGTGACACTTTTTATACAATTCCGTCACTTTTTTCTCTTTAATAAAAACATCATATTTTTACACTATTTTAACAGATTTTTCCTCAGAGACATCCTACGGGTGGCTCTGAACAAGTTTGCTAGATGGGCCAGAAGCAGCGTTTTGGGCGTTCTCTTTGTCCAGATTCACACTTGCAATTTTTTTCTGCAATTCTCTATTGAAGTTGTATTTGCGTTCAGACAACGTATTATGTTTCGACAATTTTATTTTCGTCGTTCATTAAAATTTATTAAATTTCATTAAAATGTATGTCGAACAAATTTACATATGTTGAACCGAGCACAAAACTACGAATATTAAATAAAAAGGAATGCGGAAATGTCAAAAAAAATCACCACTTCACAGCCAAAGAAAACACAAAACGCATTGCAAAAATTGCAAGTACGGAAGACTTTTTTCACCCCCCTTACCGACTGCGACCCTCTCCCACAAGCACTGCAATTCAGCGGGGAAAAATTGCAAGTGTGAATAGGAACTTTACGAGGGTGAATAATGTCCTACATGTGCAGTGATGCCAACTATTTGCGGAGCAAAAGCGTAATGAAAAATTGAAAAAGCGTAAAAGGGCACTAAACTGTTTTTTTTTGGCGCTAAGATTTTTAAATTTTTTCTCTGCAAAATTGCATAAAGACTTCCTGAACGATAAGGAATATAGGGATAAATCGAATTTGCTAGTGATTCTGAGTCAATAGACCATTTAGTCTGTAAGTTATCTATGAAGACGAGTTTCCAGTTATCGATATCCTTCTGGTGTATATCCAACGATGGCTACGGGGAAAGTGCGTGGCCGGCCTTCGGCAGCGATTAAAATTGTTCTCCTCTGGGGTATGTCCAAAGCCAGCTGCGCGGACCAAAGTGTCATAAGATCCATGGACGCTATGACATGCCACCTAAATGTAAGTCTAAATTTCAATAAAATTTTAACTGCAGAAGTGATAACAGCAATGTTTAAATCAGAGAGACAAATGTTAGTGCATATAAATATGTTGATAACACGGAGTAGCAAAATAGTACAATTTCGTTATGTTGCCAGATTTGATCTGACAAACGTAAGAAAAGCGTCAAAAGCACCAACAAAAACATTAAAAGCGTACACCTAGTGCTTTTTTTTCGTTTGGCACTAAGTGAACACATTTCGCGTATTGGGTCTTAAAAACACTAAATCTGGTGCGAAAAGCACTAAGTTGGCATCCCTAGGTACCTTATTCTTAGCGACAGGGTTGCCAGAAAAAAATTGCTGATGTCCCCAAATTTTCCCAAGAAAATCCCCAACTTAACCCCAAATAAAACTATTTTTATTGAAAATAAGTCAAAACTACAAATATCAACAAATGAATCGAAAAACACACATTTTGAATATTATCCCTTTTGATTTAATAAACTTTGACACAATAATTCTAGTACGTACGATTTATTTTGCGTTTTTAATTTTTCAAACTTCGTTGTAGTTTTGTTGGTACAGATCTCCATAGCTACATATTTCAGGAATTTTTCTAAAAATACCATTTGTTAAAATTGTCATATCTTAACAGTTTCACCATGATTCAATTATACAAGGTTGTGTTACTAGCACAACAACAAAAAATCTACAACAACCACAAGAAGTTTTGTTGTTGGATTCGTAGTTGAAATGTCAATGCCAGTTTATTTTGAAAGATAAAAAATATGTTCAAATGTCGTAAAAATTTTTACAAATAAATAAAAATAATATATTTTTTTTGTCATATAAGTTCATACAAATGATGAAATTGTGCAATTCCCCTGAAACGAATGGACTAAATCTTACATTAGTGTACCATCATTTTTGGAGGAGCCTATATTCTACATTTACAACGGATCAAAAATTAACACATAGAATAATCTACAATTGTTTATATGTTTGGCGATATCCGTTTCAGGACATTTAAGTCGTTTGAGATATGCATGTTCGTCCGTAGGGGTTGTGTGTATGATATCTCAATAACGAACATTCCACACATATATACTTAATACCAGCGTAAATGAACTCCTAAAACTCGGTACGGAATAACTGAATTTAACAGTCTCAAAGTCCCAAATTGTTTCCCTATAACTTCTGTAGCAATCCTACTTCTGCTGCAACTATATACATATTTTCTATGGATATTATTTTGGTAATATAATTCCAAGGCAGTTAATTTTAAATGGGCTTTGACCCTGTCCTTGTATACTCAATTTTTAATAATAGGCATGTTTTCGTTACAAGCTAGCACTTTTAGTTTAGCACTTTGCAACGAAAACAACTGACTTCCACTAACTGGCACATAAGCAATAATTGGCGGATTTTCACTATCTGGTAGCAATGGTGTCATGAGTTGCGAAGAAAGAACAGTGCGAAACAGGCAAAAAATTCGTGAAAAGTATTTATAAAACATATATTTACTATTCTATGTTCAATTGTTTACACATTTTTTGCAAATATTAAAATAATTTCCCATTTTTCTTCTTCCCGTTAATTCACAATAATTGATAAAATCTCTCCAAAAATGGGATACCATATTGCTAAATATAGGGTGCCCAATCTGGCAACATCATACTCGATTAAGACATGAACACAAGCACCAAACTTCATCGGGAACTAATAGTGCTTAAAAGTGCTTAGCTCCCCATACAAATTAAGCACTTATGGTGTAACGAAAACACGCCTAATGTAGAAGTAGACACATACAAACTGCATATATCATGAGGATGGAAACTCCTTTGATATCTATCGTTTTATTGTAGTTAATCTTTTATTCTGCACATACATTAAACCACTTTTATCACGCCACTAGTAAAAAAGACATCCCCACGTGGGCAGTATTTGGCAAAAATCGTCACGGCTATTGGTATTCCATTTTTCGCCTTTCATCCTTCGGAATATTAAATAACTGTCCTTTATCGCGTTCATCTTATTTTCGCCAATCTTAAACGTAGTTTCTTTTTATTGACTTATTCAATAAATTTACCGAATAGATTTTAAAAAATGTTTGACAAACAAAATACGAAATTCAAACTTTATAATGACATTTTAACTTCTATCAACATGAAAAAATAGATAGACCACCTGCTAGTAACACAACCTTGTATAATTGAATCATGAGTTTCACATATTTTTTCTGGATTAGAGCTATTTAGAGAGGGCAATAAGAAGTTCATTCGAAGCAGCAGTAGATGATGCAGATTAATCTGCACTACTCTTAGCTTACTCGAGCTAGTTCTCTTGTGAGGTTTGAATGCGGAAGTGACAGTATCCAAATCCCCATCTTACCATGTCCCCCTTCTCTCTTAAGTATTCATCGGATTTTTTATCGATGATAGCTTTAAAGATTAAACCACCACTCTCAGCACAATGCTTAGTTGATTGGATCGTCCAAAGGGCTGTACTGAGACTGGCATCCTGCAGTTTCAGTTGATCAATCGGACCTTGTTCAGTTGGGATACATGCTGTCGCTGTCTTTCGAAGATGTAAAGCAGTAGGAGGCAGAAATTCGATTTTTGCACCATGCTAGGGGGTTTCGAGGTTCACATCGGCGCACCAGAGAAAGTCCAAGGACTCTTTGTTGGCACTTTTGATCAGTACCCTCTTTCCATTGCGCTTATCAAAGATTACCTCACTGCTGGTCCACCTATTAGAAAGCATTAAATTTAACAGCTTCGTATCTAGTAGCTTCCCGTTGGAAGTTCTTATTCTCCCGTCGCGATCGGTCATGTCTACTATCACCACCTGCTGGTCTAACGATTTCTGGGAGGAGTTCACTGGTTTCCTACTTTGAGGTCTTGAAAAGGGTTTAGTCATTTTCTTTGTTGGTCTAGACCCAGAGGGTGCTTTACCACCAGAAAGGCTTCGCCCTTTTGGACCCGTCGTTTGGGGGTCAACTTGAAACGTGTTCATTGTTATGTAAGTCTTCTCCATCAAAAATATTTGCGACAGAAGTCATTGTTTCAAATTGCATGCACTTGTGCACTTCTTAAAAGATGAAACTAAAATGAAGCGTCGTTCATTGGGCACTCTTCTAGGAACAACTAATGTTGTCGGTTAAATAACGACATTATTGATTTGTTTATAAATAATTAAGAGTTTTTCGCTGTTGACCCAAATAATAATTCTTAATTTCAACAATCAAGCAGTCGAATATAAATTCAAGAGTGAAAACTCTTAATGCGACTACTTTCGTACTTGCTGTAAGAACTTTACTCTTGTTTTTGATTAAGAACTTAAATTGTTGCTTCAAATGCGATTTGACGTTTTCGTTCTTAAGGCGCCCATAGACGAGTACTGCTGCTGTTTATGCCGATGAACCCCTTGTGTACGTGTGTGATAGACACTTTCGATACACACATATCAATCAAAATTTATTTTTTCATTTTTCTCACATAACTATTTTAAATTTTCCTTGTTTACATACTTATAATAGAATTTCCAAAAATAATGATATAATGAAGAAAAAAGTTCATTTGATTGATAAATGTTCATTTTGAAAATCAAAAGTATTTGGATTTTCATACTGCAACCAACACATTCTCATGTTGTGTCAAATTCACCAATACACATATTGCCGTTCCTGCGGCAGTACTCGTCTATGGGGTGCTTTAAACAACGAACTCGACTAAAGAATAAGAACTCGACAAGAGTTAAAAGCAGGGCTGTGGAGTCGAGGTCGGCGTTGTTTTTGCTGCTTTGATAAAATTATACTTTCCAATAATATTTTTAAAATATTTTGTATAAATATATGAATGGACACACATACGAATGAATATGTTTGATCCGGAATATAATTGATTCAGTACATTTTATAAAATCGATCTCGGAGTCGACTCCGAGAGGAGTATTGCGAAATTATCTATTTCAACTACTTTCGCGATCAAAAATTTCGATTGATATGTATGTACATAAACATATTTATACAATGCTCACTCTATCACCTAACCTAAACCTACATTCAGAATGATTTTCCGTTTTTCGAAGTTATATCAGTGTTGGTAATAAACAGTACGTTATGCGAACTTTTCATTTCATTTCATATTGTAACACAAAAGCCAATAAGGCCAAAATATCCGTATTACAAACCAGTACATCCAAGTGGTATTTCATACAAATTTATTAAATTATTAAATTAATAATAACAAAAGAAAATATATAAACAAATCTAACAACTAAAGATTTAGAAGAAAAAATAAATAAATAATAATATTGTTGTTTTTGTATAGATAAAAGTAGAGGTCCTAAAATATACCCTTAAGACACATCCCTTTAATTTTTTATCAATGCTTATCTATCTCCATTGGCTTGTACACAGTGCGTCCTGCCGAGCCAATCCCATGGATTGTCCGCCGCTATCACACACTAAGTCCGTAGTTTCGGTTCAATGAGAGTATGGGCGCACGTTTGGCGGAAATCCTCCGAGCAGGTGGACCATAATGAGACTTCGTGACAATTTTGCGCAGCATGGGACAGTCAACATAAGACCTTACCATTGAAACCCTTCAGTTCGGACGGATGAAACAATCGCTGCTGTAGCTACTGCCATACAAAACAATCCAAGAGTTTCGACAAGAAGCTTATCTGCTCAAATTGGTATAAGCTGACAGTCATTGCAGTCAATTATACACAAAGATTTGTAGTTATTCCCATATAAAATACAAATGGCCAACAAACTGAACGTATTGGATTTCCCCATTCGCGGGGAATTTTTTCAGAATTACGCCGAATGAGAATTTCTTTTAACTCTGTGTAGTTTCAGCAAGATGGTGAAACTCCTCACATATCCCGGCCTGTTATGACAGAAATGCGACGATAATTTCCCAATAAGCTGATATCCAGAAACTCAACATTCCGTTGGCTCCCAGGTCGCCTGACACTACTGCACCTGACTTTTTCTTGTGGGGTTATTGCAAACAAGAAGTCTACAAAGCAAAACCAACAAATTTGAATGAACTAATGCAATCTGTTCGAGAAACAATTGCTGCTATTCCTGGCTCAACTCTCCAAGCAGTAATGAACAACTTTTTGGTAAAATGCCGCACACGCATCAACGAGCGGTGGGCATCTAAATTCCATTATTTTTAAAACTAATTAAGCTATATTTAATAAAATTGAATGAGCTTTAACATGAATAAAGGAAAATTAATTCCATAAACAGAAAAAAGTTATTTGAGTCTCTTAATGTGCGATATTCATCAGCCACCCTGTACATATTTACGCTCTAGAGGGAGCAATTAAAATATACTTTGTATTACATTCATAGAAGTCATGCGAACGTTAAGGTTCGACATCGTGGGTCAGGCGGTTAATGGGTTGTGTTCGCGACAAAAGAACGCTAACGAACGCATTGGAGGAACAATTCTCGCGGAATTTCGATTCATAATAGGATGGAAGGGAAATGAGAGAAATCCTTTGCGGAATTTGGATTCTAATTGGGCTGATAATGGCTGACATAAAACAAAGGCTAGACGATAAGTATTATTAAAAAAAAATCATTTTAAAAATCAAAAGTTATGCTAAGATTTTTAACAGGTATGTTGGTAAGTCACTAATATGTATAGTCTCGACGAGGGAAGTTTCTCGTCTGCGCAGTTTTAGAATTCCTGTATTCAAGGAATTATCTTCGAATATAAATGTGTACGGAATTCCCAGTTTATCAGCCTTTCTTAATACAGAGACAAGTTCATCCTTTGAATTTGCGCAAAGTGGCGTGTCATACGATCTAAGTCCTGCACGAGATACAACATGATATACATGAATGCATAAATCGTGGACGGCTTCATTCCCAGTACCTATAAAATATGAAAGCCATTAGAGCCACATTGTTGGTCACATATGTCCCGCGCATACCTTCCCATAATATCGTTAAAAGACATTGATATGGCGCCAATTTGCGATTTAATTTTAGTACATGTGGGCACCCATCGTGCCCACCAGCATCCATAAGTAAAACTGTAGATAGAGTAATTTCAATTACATTAAAAAAAACGAATTCTTACTTACCAAATGTTGTTAAATTTAAATCTATTACAGATCTAACGAGATTGAGGTGTAAATAAGGTTCCCCAGTTAGGCGTGTGCAATCATTCAATGGTACCAGAGTAATTGTCTCTATATCCATATGATTATTGAAAATCGACGACTTAATTGTCACTGATTGAAAGACCTTACTATCAGAATGATTTTCCACACTATCATCGTGTTCTTGGGATATATTATACGGTTCGACGAAATAGTGGCTAGGGTCTGCAGAGTATCGCATCCACCATATCTTGCGTTCTCGTTGCACGCTGTAAAACGTATCCTGCCCATGCAAAGCGTGAACAAAGTAGTCAGATACTAATTGAATTGTATGGGGATTTTTAAAACGGAAAGTAGGATCATGTATGGTTGCTTTACAATTAAATAATGACTTAACATGAGCAGACCCCGAAACCAACAAATTATTCTCAAGTAATTCCTGCAAATATTTATTGAACTTCTCGGAAGTTAGAAACGATAACCGACCATTTTTTTCTGACAAGTCCAATATTTTCTCTGGGTAAAACTGGGTTGCATATGGCTGTACATTTTTCCATTCATTGAGGAGATGTTTTCTAAATGTTCGTCCATTTTTTAGAAGTGTTATATCAGCAATTTTATTTTCACCCAAATAAATTGCCTCTAAATACCCAGATTCGCACAATAACTGCAGAGCAGGTTTCACATACTTCATATTTAGTTCCAACAAAGATGTTTTGCGAATTATGGTTGCTTTAAGGTATCTCTTAGATACCAGTGAATGCGTCCGGCCTCTGTCAAACTTAAAGGCCGGGTTAGGCATACGTAACCGTAATTTATCTTTACCGTTGCCGTAACGTTGCCCGTTTGAGCGATTAGCCAACGTTGAGAAAACGAGTCATGTTCTGACAACAACAACACATAAGTAAACAAAAAAGCCGCGATTTCTTTTTGTTTAGATTAATTAAAAATGAAGTTAAAAATAATGTTTATAAGTTTGTGTTTTTTAAATCTGTGCAGAATTTACAATAAAAGTAATCAAGAAAATATCGTCGGATAAGAAGATGGGGTGGACGTCCTATAAACAATGACTGGGCGAAAGCCGGATTGTGTTGGAATGATGCTAACTATACATTCATATTAGTTGATGCTGGAAGTTATGGCAGCCAACACGATGGGGGTATGGCGATTACACTTATATTTATTTATAATCTATTTTAATACAAACAATTTCCATTTCCTAATTAAAATTAAATACAGCTATATTCCAGTACTCTCCGTTTGGCCAATCAGTTATTTTAGGTACAGTACCTGTACCTCCTAGTAAACCATTATCGTCAGCATCCTCTGAAGCCTTTCCTCATTTTTTATTGGCGATGCGGCGTTTCCCCTGAGGAATATCCTTGGTCTAAGTCAACAACTTTAGACGAGCTCAGAGACAACATCCAACGCGGAATTGCCAACATTCCGGTCGCAATGTGTCCAAGAATGGTGGAAAATTGGGTCCAAAGAATAGATCGCTGTTGACGGGCTCGTGGTAGTCATAAGACCGAAATTGAATTTCATTCTTAAAATGTAACATTTACACTACACCTGGAATAAATTTGAACTCTATATCGTAAATATTCTGTGTTTTATTAATATATGAAATTATTATGTCCTTAATGGAAAACCCATTACTTATGTATATTTCCATTGAAGAGGGACTCAGCCAAATCCAATCCAATCTCTATCTATAAATAAGTCCACGTTTGCAAAGACGCTTATATTGCTGTAAAATTAACCCACAATGAAGAAGATTGGCGCAATGATTGTCTCGTACTGTAGTCAAAAGAATCCTAAAGCAGATTATAAATTTAATTTTAAATGGAGTCAGCCGCGATCTTCTTAAAACTCACCTGTAACGCCCAGCACCTTGCCAATTTGCTTCCAAGCTTCTCGCTTTTTTCAGATATCCTATATGCTGTATTATATTTATTGTATAAACACTTGTGCGACTGCACCAATGAAATCAAATATTCGTCTTTCATGTTTATTTGCACTTTTAAACAACAAATAATTAATAAATTATTTTCTTTACTTTTCTCGGTGCACATACAATTGTAATTGTAAACAACATGTAGTATCAGCTGTTGTCAAATTGTACGTAAACGGAACGTCCAATTTTGATTTCAACAGATTCAGCCGTCCGTTTACGTTGGCTAATCGTTTACACTGATTTGTCCCCATTTAGATGGTACTTTTTTTTTAAGTAACTTATCGACTTATTCTCTTTTGAAAAAGTATTTACGTTCACACACGTACTTTTTTTCAATACTTATTTTCATTTGTTTTGTTTCGTCTTTTCCTGTGTGAATTGTTGTTGTTTCCAAGTGCGAACGAAAAACACAAAACGATGAGTACGATAAGTACGAGTACGGCATACTTTTTCCCCCCGGTTCCGACTGCCTCTCTCGCCCACAAAACGCCGATAAGTATACTTAATACTTTAAAAAAAGTAGCATGTATATGCAGACTTTCCATATTACAGATTGAATCAGCTGATTCGTTACGCTACGGGGGCGTTACGGTTAAGTTTGCCTAACTGGGCCTGAAATTTCATCCTCTTGTTTTGTGTGCACAGGAAACAGTAGGACATAGACGATTGCCAGATCGGCGAACGTTATCAACCCTGTTAAAGTGCTGCAAATGTACGGACAATGACAGATTGTTAGGCAAAGGTGAATTGACAATTCAGACGATTGCAAGAAAACATTAAATTTTTTTATATTAAAATGTTTGTTTGCAGCACTTTAACAGGGTTGATAACGTTGTCCGATCTGGTAATCGTGTATACTTAACGCTAACGCCCACGTAGCGTAACGAATCAGCTGATTCAATCTGTCATATGGAAATCAGTGTAAACGATTAGCCAACGGAAACGAAACGTAAACGGACGGCTGAATCTGTTGAAATTAGATTTATTTTCCACCACTCTTGGACACACTCCCCCCTCTTGCCGACTGCCTCTCTATCCAACAAAAAGCTGGTAATCTGCTGAACATTCAGCCAGTGTAAATCGGAACTTACGGATAGTCCCCATTTACATGGTACTTTTTTTTAAGTAACTTATCGACTTATTCTCTTTTGAAAAAGTATTTACGTTCACACACGTACTTTTTTTCAATACTTATACTTATTTTCATTTGTTTTGTTTCGGCTTTTCCTGTGTGAATTGTTGTTGTGTCCAAGTGCGAACGAAAAACACAACGATGAGTACGACAAGTACGAGTACGGCATGCTTTTTTCCCCGTTTCCGACTGCCTCTCTCGCCCACAAAACGCCGATACGTATACTCAATACTTAAAAAAAAGTATCATGTAAATTCAGACATATCAGTGTAAGTTTAGATTCACACACGGCAATTTTTTCCAAGCAAGCGTCAATGTTTGTTGGAGAGAGAGGCAGGCGGAAAGAGCCCTCTTCATCTCTAAGCAACAAACTTTGACACTTGCTTTGAAAAAATTGCCTCGTGTTTAGCATGACTAAAAGATTAGCTGCAAAAGTGCACTTTACCGGGGGCATCACCAAAAAATTTTTTTTTTTTTGACCACCCCTCTAAATGACCCTAGTAATACAAGATGGGGTCGAAATTTGGGGCTCGGACCCATGGGACCCTCTGTACACAAAAATGGACCCGGTCCCCGACAAAAGTGGATCCAGTAGGCCCTAGGGTCCAATATTTTTGGGAACTTGGGACCCAAAAATCAATAGTATACTTAATCGTTTAAGGAAATGTCGAATATAGCCGAAATATGAAAAAAAAACTATAAAAAGTTGATCCAGTAGTCCTCTAAGGCCTAATCAAATTGGGGCCCAAGTGTAGAAAATCAATATTATATTGGATATTTGTATTGTAGACCTTTTTGTTGTTATGATTGGATTGTTTGCTTGGCTTGAGGTCCGTGATAAATAAAAGACAATACTTTTATTTTTTATTTATTTTTCATTATTTGCCCAATATTTCGGGCAACTTCGTTGGTCATCATCAGGGGGAATCTATCACACAAAAACACGATTTATTACAATGAAACAATGACAATAAAAACATTTTTTGGATAAGTATTTACATTTAATATTGTTGTAACAATCTTCTGAAAAGAGCAACAAACAAAGAAGGAAGGAAAGAAAATGATAAAGACGAAAAACCAAAGAAAATTTATAAATCTTTGTTCGCAAATCAGCGAAATCGACAACGTGAGTCAGTCGATGTATAAATATTTAAGTGTTATATTAATTGCATAGATTATAAATACCATAAGTACATGTTTGTTTCAGAAAAGCGCCGCAGGAAAAAATTTATTCAAAAAAATCGCCATTTTGTTTTTCAATTTTGTTCCTCAACAAATGGTAAACTAGGTGGATCACCCGAAGACAACAGCCATTTTGATAAAACTGAATAAATGTCGGACAATTCAACAGATGTAGCTTGACAATGTTGCTGCTAACAACTTTTTATTTGTATCAACGACAAACTTTGGTATTAAATTTAAAAAATATATAAGAGCCGATTTACATCTAAACGATCTGTCACGTGACTTTCCAGTGAGAATTTGCATTTGATCCTCTCCTGATTTTTTTAATCGCACGTAAAATTGGTTTCGCAACAGACAAAGTGTTACAACAAGCATTGATGGAAAAAGTTAGTGCTGATTCCAGTCGGCAATTTTTTCCAAGCAAATGTCAAAGTTTGTAGGAGAGAGGGGCAGGCGGAAAGAGCTCTCTGCCTCTCTGTCCTACAAACTTTGACACTTGCTTGGAAAAAATTGCCGAGTATAAATCAGGACTTGTACTTTATTACTTTTTTCAGTACCTTTTCACTTACCACTTTTTTCAGTACCAACGTATCCTCACGACCGTTGGAGTACTACTGTATTTGATCTATCTATTGTTTAGAAATTATTTAAAAGGGTTTTCCATTAAGGACATAACAATTTTATACATTAATAACCCGCCAAACCCAATAAGTTTCCGTAATAAGGCTCAGACCGACTGGACTAAATTCGGAAATCAACTTAGAAATAGATTGGGCCAGCATACACGCGATTATCTATGTACAGAAGACATTGATATCAATGTGAAGAAGATTACGGAGGCTCTTGTACAATCATTCAAAGATAGTCGAGAAAGGAAATCTGCCTATGAGAAACCCTGGATTATTTTTTTTATTTATTTATTGAATCTTTCAGTACTTTTGGAGTTAAACAATTTTTTGAGAGTAAATTTTCAGTTTAGAGCAATTTTATTTTATTTTAACAAATTAAACTTCAAAACTAATAGTTTTCACAATAACGAACAAGTATTTGTTTGTAACATTCTCCCCCTCGTTAAACCTCGTTTTAACCAATAGATATTAGTAGTAGTAATATAACTGATTATGTAGGTCCTTACATCTAGTTTGGCCAGTTTTGCCGCTGGTCGTCGGAGGATACCGCTCTTTGTAAGGACTTGTGCACTTCTAACATTGCCGTCTTTGGATTTGTGAACAGTCTGAATTACACCCTTGGGCCAATTATTTCTTGGTAGATCTGGATCCATTACAATGATAACATCGCCAACTTTAAGTGGTTTACGTTTTTCAAACCATTTTGTATGTTTCGTTATTGTAGGAAGATACTCGTTAACCCATCGTTTCCAAAATAAGTCTGCAAAGTACTGTAGTTTTCTCCAATTTTTTCGTAATGTACTGTCGTCTTTCGAAAATTCTCCCAATGGTTTATCGCCATTAAAAGAACCCATTAGGAAGTGGTTGGGTGTTAATGCCTCTTCGGTAGTTGATTCTAGGTCTACGTATGTCAGAGGTCATGAGTTGATAACCCGTTCACACTCCAATAAGCCGCTGTATAACGTATCATCCTTAAATACAAAATTCGGCATAATTTGATGCAGCACCTTTTTGACAGATTTTACCAATCGTTCCCAACATCCTCCCATCTGAGGTGCAGCTGGTGGATTGAAACGCCAGGTCGTTGAAGAGGTGGTAAAATTTATGGCAAGTCTTTCTACGTCAACACTTTTAAGGGCTGTTTTCAATTCTGTTTCAGCTCCTCTGAAGTTTGCACCATTATCGCAGTATATTTCAATAGGTGTACCACGACGAGCGATAAAATTTTGTATTGCCATGATGCAACTATCTGTAGTCATATCGTACACCACTTCAATATGTATTGCCCTTATAGTAAGGCACGTAATGAGTACTCCCCAACGTTTCTCTTGGTGTCTAGCAACTTTAACATAGAGGGGCCAAAATAGTCTATCCCTACATATGAGAAAGGCCGTGTAAATGGTGAAAGACGGGCTTTTGGTAACATAGACATCTCAGGTATAACAGGAAGCGAAGTTTGGTTCTTACAATATTGACAGTCCTTACGCACCTTTTTTAGCTCAACTCGTAATCTTGGAATATAAAACATTTGTCGCAATTCATTAAGGCATGTATCGTGATGAATATAGTGAAATTTTTCGTGAAAATGTTTTATTATCAACATTGTACAGTAATGATTCTTGATAAGGATTATTGGACGTTTCGTATATTCTGATATAATAGGAGCTAAATCTACTCTTCCACTCATTCGTATTACCAAATTAGTATCTACATAAGGTGAGCATTTATATAGTGCTCTTGATTTTGAAATTCCACAATTCCCTCCACGTAATACAACATACCCAGCCAGAAATTCATGACGGTACCACGAAAAAAGCGTTGTTTTGGAACGCTTTTTCCGGACAAATTATTTGAAAAAAAAAATTCATTTTGGATATTGCTATCCATGTTTGTCATTAAATGGCGATATTGTTCCTTAGGAATGAATGGATTTTTTCCAAATTGATTGATTGATTTGATTTGATTTTTCATTTACTTTATTAATGTAAAAGGCTTATTGCTATAGTTTTATTGTCAAGAGTGGTACGAATGCATTTTGTTTCCACTACATTAATATTTACTTCAACACTATTTGCATCTAATTTGCTTACTTCATAAATGCCGATTTTTCTTGAAGAAAGTGGATAATTAAATAAATCGTTTGTATGAATAAATAAATTGCCTCTCAAAAAAATATCATTACTATTGTAATTGCTTTGTTTTGTGCTAATAATGTCTGTAACTACCATAATATTATTATCGTTTAGTAAACACACATTATCCGGATGTTTAATAGAAATTTTAACGTTATTGATATTAACTAAAGCGAACTTGACATTAGCTTACAATACACTCTACAATTTTTCCAACTAAATAAATCATATTGTTACGAATTATATGTGTCAATGGGCTACAATTTAATGAACTGTTGGATTGAAAAACATGTAATTTCCTATTTATATGCGAAATAGGATTGCTTGTTGATTTCACCAAGGACTTTATATAGCCAAGACTGTTTTCAATATCAAATGCTGACATTTGTGAAATAGGCACTCCCAAATTTATCACGTCATCTGCAATATGTATTAGATTATGTTGTTCATTGTTTGCGATTTTGGGCCGTACAAGTTCGGCATTACGCCCACAAATGTCTTTAGAATTGTTTTTGCATAAACTGCTTTTGTAGTTGCTAATTTACTCGATGATAAAATTCTGCAAGCTGTATATAAAATAAAAAAATGTCTGTAATGATCAGATTTTATAACATTCTTTAAAATTACGCCACCGGAATACAGTAAGAAAAATCTGAATTGTGTAGCCTTCCAGTTGTTAATGTCTAACAAGTTAAACGATTTCCTCTGAAATTCTTGTGGGATATCTTTAGAAATACTAGTGAAATTTTGTTGTAAGAGCGTAACACTTAATGCAAAGGATAAGCAATCTCTTTTCTTTCGAATGAAGTTCTGAAGCAAAAACTTGAACTGTGTGACCTTTGCAACATTTATGGAAAGAGTGGACAGGCATCATTTTGAAATGTAAAAGGATGAATGTCTTAATACTAGGAGGATTAATAATTTATACTCCAAAATTACATTTTGGTAAGTTATTTAGGAGAACTTCATTACTGTATATTACCTTCATTGGTCAAAACATTAGCTTCTGCTACAAAATCTTCTAGGAACTCTCTTGCGGAATGTGGCTTCGAATTTCCAAAATACAGTGCGATTAAAAATGGTTTTGTTTCATACGTCTTCGAAAAAACTCTTCCCATGATAGACCAAAATCCTTTTCTTGATTTATTAAAAACATCCATTCCATCCACATGTATTATTAGTTGTATATCGTTTTGTTTATATTCATTGGGATCTATGATATTACTAAGATTTTCACTAACACCAAAATATTTGAAATCACCCATTGTGTCATCACGACTTCTCATTAGTTTTGTTTCCGTGTTAACGCAAGAAGTTCCTAATAATGTTTTTGTACATTTTGGAAGTATAACCTTCAGATCTAAGTACCATTAGTATTTCACCTATAGATTTTTGAGTCAATGTTTGGATATTTCTCAGAGCCCAATTTTTTATCTTTAATTGTAAAGAACCACTTGTGAGATCAGAGTTATCAGTTTCACTTGTTTCAAAAATTGTATCATTTTGTGTACATATACATATCTTCTTCATCGCAAGATTCGTGATTACAATCGCTTTTAACTTCAGGACTCGAATATTCATTAGCTAAGGGTTCCGCGGAAAATTGATCACTTGGAGAATTATCTGGAACACTTACGTCCATAATTTGATTTTCGTCATTAATATTACTATCATGGCCTGTAATAGACAGCATTAAAAAATAACATTTATAAATAAAATATACTTACTCGAATCTAGACTGTTTTGATTTTTTAAATATCTGTATTTTTTTACGCGTTCGTAAGACATGTTGCTTTTTATTATTAGTTCACTTTAACAAAGTTGCATTTTCCAGTTGCCAACAGAAGTAAATATTAATATTTCTCGGATTGGGATTTTTTAAACAAAATTCTACATGAATTCCTACAATCTTCACCTTATTTTTTTTGTAAATCGGTTATTTGGCATGTCATAAAATGAAAAAAAATATTAGTGGCAACTTTTCATCAATAAAATACAACATTGTTTGATATTTATTGAGAATACAACTCTGAAATAGATTCCAAGCAAAGGAAAATCAACAGTTTTAACGAGATAAACTACGAAATACAAGCGTCTGTAGAGAACAAAATACAATGTCGAAATCATTCAAGAAAATTATTAAAAATTGCAGTGAAATGGATGGTAATGTAAATTATTTAATTTTTATAATTCCGAAATGAAAATTCCAATTTTTGCATCAGGTACTAAAAGAAAACTGGATTCGATTTCGGAAAATTTATATAAGGCAGCAGCAACTTCGTCTCAAGCAGGTAAAATGCAGAAAATAACGTCAACACGTAGAGGTATGTAGACTGTTCACACAAATTGAAAGGAAATGTATGATGATAATTTTTTCATTATAGATGCAATTGACGAATTTCCGAAGGAAAACATCTCAGGGGCACATATAAAAGATTTGAACAATGATTGTAAGTGAATACACCAAAGCGACAATAAGATTAATGTAGTTAACATACTATTTCACTTTCCGCTGTATTGTCGGCTGCCAAAGGATTGACATAAAATGTACTAGATTTTTATTGCCTTTTGTTTTCAGCATTTCTTATATTCAAGGAGGAAGTAAGAGGCGAGCTGAGGGAGCTGAAACTAGAAATGCAAAATATGAAAGTTGAAATTGAGGACTTTAAAAATAAAGAACGATTTAACAGGATTGCGGCGAAGTGTGCTCTATAATCTCAACGAAAACGATGAGAAGTTGTTCTCAGTACTCTCCGCGCAAAACAAATCAAACTCCTTGGCGGATTTAAAAAATAGTTAGGTTTAGAATGTCCTATAAACGACATAAATACATTTTATGAGTTTGTGTTGCAAACCCTCCTTCTGTGTTCAGCTCCGGCTAGTCAGTTTCATGTGAGCCAGGGTTCTCAACCCGGAACACTGTAAGGGTTCAACAAGTAAACTATTACAAAAAAAATGGACTATACCCAACTGACGACATGCACAACACACTGAATTCTTCGGGAGAACAGATGCTAGCCCCCTTTCTAAACCCACACAACCTGATTCCATCAAACACCATTTATATTGGAATCCTCACTGTTAGACACCAACTTACCTTTCTTCACCTTTACGCCATTGAAAGACCAGATATCCCTTCCTTTCCTCCCACTAAGACAAACTTATTCCAACATTAGCATTTTCAATTTCACTTAAGGCATAAACATTTATTCATATAAACTAAACTATTAAAACTAAAACATAAACCTAACCTCTCATCTTTACCATCAACTAATTTTCTATAATTCTTTCTTTTTTTCCAGACGGATTTATTTATATATCCTATCTCAAAATTATTTAATTTTTAACAATTTACAACAATAAAATAAAAAAAAAAAACATCTATCTGATTTTATTAATCTACCTAAATAAACAAAACAGGATCTAGCCAAATATGCACAAAAAAATCAGACAATCGAATGGAATTTTCCCATCAAACCTAACCCTTTTACTACGACCTAAAGAGCTCTTTCTGAAGTACTAATAAGGCAGGGACAAAACAAAAAAAACGTTTTAACGAGAATTGGATAGATCCCTCACAAACATTTCTAACACCTCAAGAACGACTAATCCTAACAAACAACATTCAAACTAACACTTTAAACGTCAATATAAATCACTAAACCTAACGTATATTAATACTCATAAAAAAAACTTAATAACTCTCAATAAAAAATAATAATTTGAAGTTCTAATAAATATTCGTAATTATATTACAACGTATTTATCATGGCAATAAATTTTAAAATGAAGTTGATCTTTTTCTTTTTAAAATAAATTATATGTACGTGTGTAAGTGTGAGTGTACCATCCCTGCAGCGAATCGGACCAATTCATAAATAGTTCTACACTGGTCCATGAGAATGTATGAACTAGTTCTACATAATACCCTTTGCCCAGCAAGCAACTGTTTCTTTTTACATGGGCTTGTCCTAGGAAGAATCAATTGTCTCCAGCTGCATTCGTTTGGAACAGTTCTGATATAGTTCAGAATGGAATAGTTTAGAATTAATTCTAGGGAACTAGCTCTGATATAGTCCTTCAGAAATATATCTAAACTACTTCAGAACTGTTCCAAACGAATGCATCCGGAGACAAATCGATTCTTCCTAGGACAAGCACATGAAAAGAGAAACAGTAGCTGCAAAAATATATTATGTAGAATTAGTTCCCAACCAAGGGAACTAATTCTGTATAGAACCACTTTTCAGCTTGCCTTTATTATAAAATAAAATTTAAGAAATAAAATATATTGAATGGTTTTTATTTTTATAATATCTATAAAAATTAAATTCAAATATATTTATTCTTTGAAAAACGGAAACAAATTATTTTAATTGCTAGAAAATGGAAACTTGAAATAGTTATAATTATTATTATCATTATAACGTCTTACTTGTTAAAATTTCCACTTAACAATGAACACAAGACTGAAATGACAAGCACCACCATAAATTCCTAACGGTAAACACTTAGAATTATTTCAATGCAGACGAAAAAACACAAACAAATATTCACGCTGTACAAAATCAAACAAAAGCAGCGCTGCCTAGGCAGATTTCTTTGAATTCTCTTGTTCTTTTGCGCTCAACTGTTTCTGGCTGCATTACTTTTGCTCTATTTGGATCTAGTTCATTTTGGACCAGCTCAGATCCGGTCCTTTTTACAGACTGTTTCCAATTTCTCTGCAGGGATACCAAATATGCTTAGCCCCGTAAAACACGCTAGGCTTTTCGCACTCTTCTACGCCGTTCAGACCATAATATAAGAGTGGACAATGGATCGTAGTGGAACCTATAGCTGAGTGGGAGAATGTTGGTAAAGCGACTACAGTGGTTGTCCTCTCGCATAAATGCGGGTTCCACAATGTCCACCCGCCACCAGGGTTTTGTGCTGCAAATCACTCTTCCGTGCCGGCGTACGAGCCAAGCCACATAAACGCGTTGCGCAACAATGACACAGACAACCTGGCGATTTGTCGTGACGATTATATAGAAACTACCTTCAGTTTCTTCAGTAGAAACACTTACGTTTTATGTTTAGTGTGATTCTTTATTTTATAAATAAAATGGAATCAGCACCACGCGCTTCCTGACATTAACACTTCACGGTGTACACCAAACAGACAAACGTGACAAAAAACACCAAACTTATATTTTCCACCGTTCTTTTTTTTTAGTTTTCAAACAATTTACCCTCTTTTAATTGGCAATTATTTTAACCAATAATTCCACGGGTTCTCTAATTACACCACCAAAATATTCTTTACTGGTAGCCCGCAATATTAAGTATCAAAAGAGACTCACTATAGAACTTTCACACTTAACGACCAGTTTAGTAATGCTCCTACAACGATTCGATGCAGCCTCAGTAACTAGCACTAGCAAACATAGTACATAATACATAGAAACCACTAACTAACAGACAAATTCCCCCAACAATTAGTCCAGATTTACACTAGTATATTTTTTTCAGCAGCTTATCCGCCAATTCTCTTTTAAACTTGCCTCTGCGTTTAGACACGTAATTTTGTTTCGGATATTTCTGTGTGAATTGTTGTTGTTTCAAAGTCCGAGTGAAAAACACAAAACGTTCAGTCCGATAAGCCCGAGTACGGGAGAGTTTTTTCCCCCTCTTTCCGACTGCCTCTCTCTGCTACAAAACACCGATAATCTGCTGAAAATGATTCAGCCAATGTAAATAGGGACTAACATGCAATATTTCATACATACTTCGGGTTAATGCACTTGGCTCGGCTTGGCCTTGAATTTACTCGAAATGTTCGAGTAGCCTCCGAAGTTTGGATTTCTCTTAAATCCATACTACTTTTTTTATACAACCCTTCGTATTTACTACCCATACCAAGCAACATTGACTGCCACTACAATAGGTTCCACAACATGTGTTTTTCATACTACCGCCTGGCATCGGTAGTATCAACACGTACGAGTACGATACACCAAATAATAATAAATTATATATATTCTGAACAGTAGGTAATTGAAGGAAATTGCACTTGTACCGAATCGTAAGCGTTTATGTGCCCTGCCATATTTATGTTATGAGCTTTTAAGTTTTGGTATGATTTGGCTATTTTGTATGCGAGGCACACAAAGGGGTGTGACCGATTTATCCATTTCTTCAAGGAGGCACACAAAGGGGTGTGACCAATTTATCCATTTCTTCAAGGTGGTGTGGCCGACAAATTAATACCACGTGTGGAATTTCATAGGATTATAATGGTTAAGACGTTATCGGATAATCAATACTTCACTACATTTTAACACATTGTTCGGGAGGTACCATCTTTAAACACAGCCTGAGACAAAAAAAAAAAAATATTACCCGATTGGGGTCAGACCCTAACTTTGGGAAAGTCATCGTTTGCACCAGTCGGGCGGACTTATGGCGATCTCTTTTCTGCAAAAAAACACATGCAACATTTCCGTTGACCTCTTTGGAAGTTTGAAAATACGAGGAACTACATTGTTATGCCTTAAAAGATGCAATTTTTCCTAGTATTTCACGTTGACGGTGCAACATGCAACACTACTATGCCCACCCCGGCATGTTCGCTTCCCTATCCCATCAACTCGCCCCCCACATTTGATAGGAAAATTAAGGAAGAAGATGATTGTGTTTGTTTGGTAAGTATTGTATAGCAATACTATTTAGTATTTATTATTAATTTGTTATTTTTTCAGCGTGAAATTTTCGGATTTAAGATGGCAAACCTAATAAAGGAATTTCAAAGGAAAACTTTAGACGTACACAATTGTATTGCGAGCTAAACGGTAAGAATATAATATATAAAAATCTTTCAGTTGCTCTGATTTTTCACGTCGTTATTCTTCCCACAGATTATTTGCTGAATCATTTTGAAACTGAATCCGAGTCGTCAATATTAACAAGAACAAGCCGGTGGTTCGCATCGGCTAGAGATAGATGTGGAGGACGTAGTCAAAATTTGTCAAATTATTTTTTTATTATTTTCGTTTTTGCTATACATATTTATCTTTTTATTTTTTTATTATTAGTACATTATCATTTATTATACTTATAAGGCGTTCACACCAACCCGTTTTGGCTCATTTGTTTTGGGAAAACATCTCACCGTTCACACATGTTGCCTGCATAATTATGATATTTATTAAGTTTTCAAATGGCATATGTCAACTTATTGTGTACAAACAACTTTTACTGAAAATATAAAAAAGAAACATGGATAGTACCAAAAAAGCATTGTTAAATTATTTGGTGCTATTATTTGGTGTTATATTTCCAGTAGATTCCATTTCAATTGTTGCTTTCATTTTTATTGTTGACAAAATTTGAAATGTATATGTTCAGTGTGCGACAGATTGGCAACTTAAGGGGGTTCACATACTTCAACATGCAGTTTTGTGACGTGTTATTGAGAAAAACATGCCGATTGAGACGGTTTCAATTGACATTTCTATAAGGGGAAAGCAACTCGTTTTGGCTCGAAAACATCTCAATGAGCCAAAACGGGTTGGTGTGAACGCCTTATTAGTATTTAAAATCCCAATAAAATTGAATTCAAACACTATTATTAGAGTGCAAAATTTCTTTTCATTTAGGCACTTTTATAGTACTTTTAAAACGTTATTTTGGTGCTTCGAAGTGCTTTGAAAACCAACGAAAAAGCGTCACAAATTTTGTTTCCACAGCGTTCTAAAGGCGTTGTAAAATAGCGCCCCCACACCGTGGATCGGTGTTATCATTTTGACGCCTTTAGAGTGCTCTTGAAACCATCCTTAAAGCGTCGTAACTCTTGTTTTTACGACGTTCTAAAAGCGTCATGTGTTATCACTTTGACGCTTCTACAACGCTTTATCCCACCGTGTGACGACGGTGTACAGTGCTTTTACAACGCTTTGAGGATGGTATTTTTCTGGCTGGGTATTCATCCTTGAAACATTCGTATTGTGTCATTTGGTAAATGGTATTTTCAGCAATTTCATGCAGCTTCGCCAATTCCGGTAATATATAAGTCTGATTGTTTGACTTAAGCACCTTCTTCCTCAACTTGTGCAGGAGTCTCTTCCATGATGAGAATCTTTGAAAATCAAAGATGCTACTATCATTTATCTTGTTGTGAGTCATGACGAGGTGTGGTCGAAGTTCTTCCGACACCATTGGCATCTGTGAGGACTTGACCGGCCAATCTGTTTCGCTATTTTTTAAGAACGCTGGTCCCGTGATCCAACGATTCCTCATATCAAGTTGGAAATTTCTCTTTAACTTAGTCGCGTCATCTGCAACATTGGCTCCTTTTCTCTAAGATTTCTCCAATACGATGCATAACAAAGGGTTTATAATTTCGAGGATCTGCATTTAACCAACATAAGACTGTATTGGAATCAGACCAAAAGTAGCGTTTTTCAAGTTTTATATTCGGAACATCACAAATGGAGTTTGCCAATCGAACACCCAGTACAGCTGCCATTAATTCCATACGTGGAATCGACAAAGGTAGCTTCCGAGCGACTTTTACCTCTGCGCTTACAATTAAACTTGGACATTATCTCTAAAGGACACCCGGAAATATGCAACAGAGGCGTACGCCAGTTCGCTAGCATCAACAAAAATGTGTAGCTGAACAGAACATCCATCGTTTATTGAGTGCAATCTAGGGATTTTCACGTTCTCAATACTCGGTAGAATTTGAATCCAGGTCATCCATTTATCATCAGTCCATCTCTCAGTGGTTCTCCAGACCTCTTGTAGTAATATTTTTAATTGAACCACATAAACTGAAAGGAAACCCAAGGGATCAAAAATAGACATTAAGGTTCTTAGTACATCCGTTTTCGTAGGACGTTTTAGGCCAGATAAAATATCTTTATTAACTCTATTAAGTTTCAGGGAGTACGTGAAAGTGTCATCTGCTGTTGACCACCACATTCCTAATACCTTCTCTGTGGTCATCTCAATCATATCGGTTGTAATTGGTGCGTGGTTTCGGTCTTCAAGCTCACCTAGACCTACCATTACGGCTTTAGAGTTTGACTTCCAATTTCGGATGAAAAATCCTCCTTCACTATGTATGAATTTTGATAATTTTCGAGCATAACCTTTCTTCATCAGTTCTTCTATTTGATGTGTAATAATCGGAATATGTTCAGGATTAGTGTTTTTTTTCAAGGCATTGAAGCCGTTTCATTGCCATTTATTTTCTTTCCAAAGCAAACCAGTTTCGAATTTTCGACCAACACGCATAGTAGTTGTTTGCACTATGATATTGGCGCGATTCTCCTCTTCAGAGACCAATTTATATTTGCACCCAACCTTTTCTAAAGACATGTATTCAGAAACAATTTTTTGCAGCTTTTCCAATTCGTTATCACAATCACATTCCGCGATATTATGGAAGCACAATGTATTCTCAACATTTGCATCACTTCCGCCATGAATAACCCATCCTAACCTTGTTTTGGAAGCGCTGGGAAAGTTCGTAGGTCCTTCAACTGTTTTTAAAGTGTTACATACATGACCGTTCTTTAACCCAATCAAACGTTTTGGACACGCGTTTTTATAAGTTGATATTGGTAATTCTTTAAATGGCGATATTCTTCCATGTCTTGCTTGGTGAAGCTTTGTATTGGCAGGGAAAGATTTTTAGCAGTGCGTACGTTAGGTTAGGTTAGGTTGAATAGAGGAGACGTTTAAAACGTCTCATGTCCATGGACATACACTTAAGCCAGTGGTTCGGCCTGTTGTGCGCTCCTTATTTATGATTTTCATACCCCACGGATTACAGAAAATCGGTACTAGACACGTATTTTCTCAGTATCTTCCAGTCTGTTGCTGTTTAGTTTTGTGTTCTGCCTAAGAAGAATCCTCTGAATGGCCACTCGGTAAATGGCCATGGTTACCAGATGATTGGCGTTGCCGGTACGCTGGCGTTTTGCGCGGCTAAGCTCGATGGATGGGGGTGGTTCTTGCCAACCATTCTGATATCTGACACAGCGTAACAAAAAAATATATCGTACCGGTCGTTTCATCCAGAAATATAAAAATAAAGAGGGAACCCGAAGCAAGTAAAAAGGAAAGTAGTCCAAAAGAAATAAAAGCCAAGCAAAAGCGAAAAAAACACAAGTGAAAAAAAAGGTAAAGAAGGAATTGTCCTCTAACCAGAGAAAAAAGCGAAATAGAAAAGACAGGAATTACCCAGAAATTACGCTCAGAAACTTGGCTGATGTTTCGCCAAGACTAGGCCCACCCTCTGGAGACCGATCCGACCTCATCATGATACCTGCAATATGATATTATTGGTATCCCACATTTGCTTGTTCTACTTACGTGTTCCCCCTTTGCTACCCCAGACTGAGTTATCTAGTCCATTATAAACATTTCAACTATTTCGTTTCAGAAACATACATGTTTGCGTTTTTATTGTGAGCGATATTTCTTCGCACTATGTTCGATTTGCTCAGGATACTATTCGATGACAACAATTCATGACGACAATATGTATTAAAGAAGGTAAATCTCGTATATAATGTAAAGATTTTCGTTTCAAATTTACTTTAAGCAAATCAATAAAAAATTCGTAAAACTAATTAGTTCAATTTAATTTTGGTTTGTTTTTGCGGCTATTTTGCTCATGAATAATCATGGTTTAAAAATTACTAGATTTTAAATGAATAATTTTTGTTTGTGTTATCGGTCTTTATCTCGAGTGGATCTCCATCTTCGGCTGGCCGGGAACTGATGAGAAAATCTTCCAGGGATTAGCGGACGTTGAGACTTGGCGGCTGCTGTTGGGCCTGGCAATGGCTAAGTATTCGTGTTAGTGTGTCGTTCGTATTCGTCCTAGTTCTAGTATCGTAAGTCCTAGTTTGATTCGCCGAAAAATATATATAAATATGTCATTATTTATCGCCGTCCATTTTCCCTTTCCTAGCACCGACGAAACCGTGTGCAAATTGGGTAACTTGCTCCCTCTATCAAAAACGGAATGTCCCTAGGTCTGAGCTCACACCCGAGAAACCTACTCGCGCACCTTTATCACTACACAAAGGGTCTGAATTTCTGGTAAGTATCACGATTTTGTCTTTGCGTTAGATAGTACCGGCACTTTTTTTAACCTTTATTTATATATGTTTTCATTCACAGGTCTGTCCGTCGAGTCGTCCGAGGTCACCGTAACGTTATTTGTGTACACTGTTGCGGAATACCAGGCTTGGTGGTGCAATTCTGCGCCTCCAACGTTGGACAGGTCAGCGGTGGCTCTTTCGTTGCATTGTGCTGTGCTCTCGAAAAAATGTATGTATGTATGTTTATTGTAACACCAACTTGTGTTTCTTTTGTTTAGTTGAACTTTTATTTGTTATATTAATAAAAAAATTTAACTGAATACAATGTGTTTCCAAATTATTTGGTTGACATTCCGCAAGGGTGAGTAGAGATGCAGAGCCACTTGACCGTCTTCTTCGATTTCAGCCAGGAAAAAGGGCCGACATTTTTTCATTTCCCACCGTCCAAACCTTCGATTTTCTAACTTCCCCTTTTGTTCCTGTATTCGACCTGTCATTATTTCTGTGTTTTTTTTAAGGCAAAACAGCTGTTCGGGTGGAACCTATTCTTCTTCTAATTCTCCCTTTTTTTCTGCTATCAATCCAACCGTTATATCCTTCTCTTACTACTTATTTGAATATTCAAATCCTTTAAAGGCGCACACTACAAGTCATATCCTCTGAGATGAGTCAAGTCTGGCAATATGTCGGAACAGAAATATCGGGATCTTGCATGTGTGAAAGCTGGGCAGTGACACAGAAAATGTTCCATCGTTTCGATGTTTTCCCTGCATGCCCTGCACTCGTCGTTTTCTGCTAGTCCTATGCGATGTAGATGTGCCTGTAAGCTTGAGTGTCCCGTTAGAACACTTATCATCTTACTAATCTCGATCTTGTTTAGTTTCAGAAAACTACTGGGTTTCTTCTCATTTGGGTCACCCCGTAGTATCTTTGCAGTTGCTCTATTCCACACAGTTTTGTGAGCCATCACTGCCCAGTGCTTCAACTCATCCTTCGTGGCTTCGAAAGGTTTCCAATTTTCCAAGTTTATTACTCGAAGTTCTCTGCCCTTTGAAGCCAAGCTGTTTGCTCGTTCATTTCCAATCACTCCGTTCTGTCCCGGTACCCAGAAAATACGCAGTTGACCATGTACTGAGTAATTATTTATCGATCTTTTACAGTCTAACACTGCTCTGGATTTGACCTTTTCCGATGATATTGTTTTGATCGCCATGTGGTTATCTGTGAATATGTTGGCATATTTAGGCTTTGTGGTATTACTGAGCCAGTTAACATACTCCGTGATTGCTCGAACTTCTGCTTGAAATACTGTGTTATGGTCTGGGAGGCGGAAGTAAAGTTCGACTTCTGGTTCATCAATAAAAAGTCCAAGACCCGTCCTTCCTCCTTGCCTGGACCCATCAGTGTAGCAGCTGGTTCCCACTGGCGCATGAGCTAGTGTTCCGTTTTCCCAGGATCGTCTGTATGGCACGAACGAATCACAGGTAGCTGTAAGCCGCACTTCAGGAATGTGGTCGGAGATTTCCGTTGTTTGAATATGACCGACCAGTGATTGTAATATCTTCTGATGGTACGACTTGTGGTCTCGATTTATCCATTCACCCATCACTTGTAGACGTCTTGCTGTGAGGGCTGCCTCATACTTTATACGGATATCTATTGGTTGGATGTGCTGTATAGTCTCCAACGCTCTTGTTGGTGCGGTTCTAATTGCTCCGCTTATGCCTAGACAGCTCATACGTTGCACTTTTTGCAATGGTATTACGTTGTACTTTTTGTCCATTGACGTCGTCTGCATAACAGACTGGTTTAAGTCCTTCATTGGTGACGGCTTTAAGGAGACTGTGTATCGTCGTAACCCATAGGAGAGGCGATAAAATGCTCCCTGAGGTATAACACGATTTACCTTGTCTCTGATTTTTACGTCATATGACCCACAAATAATCCACCTATTCCTTAGCATATTGTTGATCCAGTTTCTCAACGCCGGGTCAACCTGAAACTTGTCTAAGGACTGGATAAGTGTATCGGTCTGAACGTTGGTCAAAGCGCCCTCAATCTCTATACAAACGGCAAGTGTGTACAATTTTTCACTGAAGGACTGTTCTATGTGGTGTACTGCCTCACGTAGAGCTGTTTCCACTGATCTTCCTTTGACATATGCGTGTTGCTTGAATGTTAACTTGTCATCGGGTATCTTACTTTTGATCATGTATATGCATGAGTTAGGCATACAGTGAAAACTCCAACCAGATGAGTTGATACCAGATCCACCTCATTCTGAAGAAGCGCTGGAAATATTCCGTCCGGTCCAGCAGCCTTAAAAGGAGAGAAGCTTTTTATTGCTTCTTTAACCATAGCAACCGTAATAGGTCCTTGGTGCATTACATTTTCGGTCTGTAACTGTTCCTCTGTTGGCCCAGCATTTCCACTCGGACAATGAGTTTTCATCAAAAGCCTTACGGTCTCATCTATAGTTTCCATCCTTTTACCCGTTTCATCCACCAGTGTTTCGGTTTGGATATGAGTTTTTTATTTTGGACATGCTGTTAACGCTGCTCACAGAAAAGCTTCCAGGAGTTACGTTTCGCCAGTCTAATGATTTTATTGTATTCTTTGAGCCTTCTGTGGTAGTCATCCCAATATACAGATGGCTTTTTACGTCGAGCTCTGTTGTAAAGCCTGCGGACATCCTTGCCAATCGAGCGTATTTGCCTTGTCATCCAGGGTTTCTCATAGGCAGATTTCCTTTCTCGAAGCGGGCAACTATCTTCGAATGATTTTACAAGAGCCTCCGTAATCCTCCTCACATTGATATCAATGTCTTCTGTACTTGGATAATCGTGTTTAGGCTGGCCCAATCGATTTCTAAGTAGATTGCCGAATTTGGTCCAGTCGGTTTTAGCCTTATTACGGAAACTTATTGGGTTAGGCGGTGGCCGTGCAATTTTAAACCTTATATAACGTTGGTCCGAATAGGAGTGTTCATCCGAAACCCTCCACTCATGGATCTCATCAATGAGGTTTTACGAGCATATCGTTATATCCAATACTTCTTCCCTAATTTTGTTAACAAAGGCCGCCTTGTTCCCTATGTTGAGAGTTAGGAGAATGTTAGTATTCAAAAATTCTATAAGTGATTGTCCCCTTTTATTGGTGTCAGTACTACCCCAAGCAATATGGTGTGAGTTGGCATCACAACCAGCTAGTAACACATTACTTGTATTTTGGTATTCCCTTACCAGACGTTGTAATTCCGACGTAGGTGGCAATGTCGGCGTATCGAATGGCAGGTATACTGACGCCAGGTACATACTTCCATTACCTTGCATCAGCACAGTTGCGTCCGATGTTGACAACTCTGGAGAGAAAAGATAGCATACGTTTTTATGGCACAGAATACAAATCCTTGGACGAGTACCTGTGTTAGCGTAGAAAAGATTGTAGTTCATATGGTTTAATCCAGTTATCTTGTTACTAGTAGTCCATGGTTCCTGGACCAAAGCAACATGAACCCTGCCTTTATTTATTATGTCCATCAGAGCAATGGATGCCGTTTCGTTCCGGTGGAGGTTTATCTGGATGACCTCAATCATTGTCTTTCCAGTAAAAGTTTCTTTTGGGAGTCGTCTATCCCTTCTGGTTGCACTCCCTCCTTATTTGGTAGTGAGTGTTTGTCCTCCTTTCGTTTACTACCTATTACACACTCTTCACGTAGACCTCTTTGGGAGGCGGTGTTACTTTTTGTCGTTCCCTCTTTTTATTCT
The DNA here is from genome assembly GCA_963930755.1 of Eudasyphora cyanicolor. NCBI lineage: Eukaryota > Metazoa > Arthropoda > Insecta > Diptera > Muscidae > Eudasyphora > Eudasyphora cyanicolor. Next base: position 104,485,312 of record OZ005737.1, read on the forward strand.
TTATGTACCTATTCCTATCACCACTATTGCTGGGAGCATTCTGCAAAATTAGTGATATTATCGGCAATTTGGTTATGTTATCGACCACTTTTTGGAAGGCGGTGTTGTTTTTTGTCGCTCCCTCTTTGTTATGAGTTTTTGTGCCCCTCTTCATATCCTTATCACCACCTTTGCCCCTACACTAGTTTTCCGAGGACATCGACACAGCATTGTGATGCCAGTTTCAGCATCAAAACGCCCCTCTCAAACGTGCAACTCATTACATGGATTGTTGGTCCATCATTAGATTCGAGAATGTGGTCCAATACCTTTGTGTAGAACAAATCTTCGAAGATGCTTTTTGCTCTTCGGGAATTCTGCCAGACGCACTACTGCTATCAATTATGGCATAGTGTAGTTCGTCCTGAATATGTTTTTTGGCTATTTGGGAATAAGATGGTGCTTCCTTACCCTTTCTTATAGCCACCTTGCTTTTTCCTTTAGAATGGGTCTTTTTGTTTGAGGACCCCTCTTTTATGGATGGTTTGGTGGACTTACTCACCTTCTCAACAACAGGATTAACCTCACCTCCCACCATTAACGGATTCTGACTAGAAACTCATTTTTTGGTAGATTGAACAGGTTTCTCCGAAGTGCTGGGTGTCGGTGAGCTTTTTTTCTTCTTAATTGATTTCGCATTGCTATGCTCTTCGGGACATCTGACTCTTTTAGTAGATGTAGAAGAGTCAGATTCATTCTGTAATATCTTCTGCCGGTTCATCTTATTCAGTTTTATTCTCTGTGCCCCTGACAGTCTTTTCCGATTTTCAACAATAGTAATATTGTCATCACTTGATGACTCAGAGTCCGAGTTCCCACTAGCTTTTGAATGAGGTTTTCTTTATCTTCCTCATCGTTTATTTTGCCAAAGGCTAGATGTGCTCCTGTATCTGTTTCGACTACGGAATCCGAGGCACCCAACCCCGTAGAAGTAACTTGCTCACGATTGTTTGATGACACGTGAATCGCGAGTAAATCAACGCTTTCCGCCGGTACTGGGTTTATTTTTCCCTGCACTGTAATATTATTTACTTCATCAGGGTTAATCATAAATTTTTGGGAGAGACCACCATAGCCAGTGCGTACGTTAATAAGTTCATATTTTTTTTGAATTCTCTGTACAGCCCGATATAAAATCGTAGACCTGCATTGATTCTTCTTTTGTGCGACATGTTTCGGAAGTCCACTTTAGACGTAGGGTCTTTATGTTTCCTTCTAAACCAAGTTGATCACAAACATACTTTTGTAGCAGGGTAACATTTGAACCATCATCCAAAAAGGCAAATATATCTATGGATATATCTTTGTTATACAACGTAACCGGAACAATTTTAAAGTACGTTTTGTTTCCAGCATTTGAACTGGAATGTGTTGTGACTGTGGGAATTTCTCTAAATTTGTGAAGTAGTTTATGGTGTCTTGCATCACAACCATCAATTGGACATCTGGCATTGGAACAGCGATAATAACCATGCTTTTGAAGACACAAGCGACATAATTTGAAATGGTTAACTTTATCCCAACGATCAGAGAGCTTCATCTGGGAAAATTTGTCACATGCCTCCACCATATGATCATTATTACAAATAACACAGTTGTAGTTGGCCTGTTTTAACATCTTTCTCTTCGTGAGTATGAACGTTGCCACCAATTTTACAAGGACTTAATAACTCAGCTATACCGAATAACCATTCCGAAAATGCAGCTATGTCTGCTTCTCGATGTGCAATGTACATGGCCCAATTAAGTTTTGTCTGAGCGGGTAACTTCCCTACCAATTTTTGTAGAAGCATTGGGTAATCCTTATGACTCTCTAGTCCGGAAGCTTCCAGTGTAGAGCATACATTTCTAACTGAAATAGCGTAAGTTATAAGGCTGTTGAGATTGTCTGCTTTAGGTGCCGTCTCCAATCGGATTCTTTGCAGAAGGCTATTTATTATTATTTCCCGACGAACAAACACCATCTTAAGAGTACGAATCACTTCTGGCACATTTTTCGGCAGTAATATATGAGAACACACAATATCCAGGGTACTTCCTTTAAAACACTTCTGTAACCGTAAAAGATTTACAGAATCCGAGTATCCACAAAGCTTAGTACTTCCCAGAAAAGAGCTGTAGAATAATGGCCACTTTTCTGGTTTGCCACTAAAAACCGGTAAGTCGGTGGAGAGGACTTTCCGTGCACAAAGTTGGCTTTTTGTCAAGATATGTGTGTCATCTTTTATACAGAACTTTGAAATTGAGCCAGTGTCCTTAAACTGCTTGTATTTGTTGTCGGAAGTAGCAAGAGGCGCTTGCCCACGGTTTTTCCAATTTTCAACCCAGTCTTTTGTACGGGAAATGGCTTCACTACGAATACTTCCAGCATCTTCTTCTGACTTTGCCAATATTTCATATTTTCTTTGGAAAAAGCGAGTTTCTATTGCTTTTTCCTCGTCGAGACGTTGCAGTTCCAGGTCTAACATGCGCTGTTGAGATGATACACTTGAGCGTATGGACACAGCCTTGGACTTACCCGCACATGTTACCTCTCCTGTGCATTTCGAACATATCCAATCGCGGTGTTCTACAGAGTTACACCTACGCACTTGAAGTGATACCACGCGTTGCATTTATCGCACTGCACCATCTCTTCATTATCCTCTGCGTTACATTGACCACATGAGTTTAGTTTATTTTCCACATTTTCTTTCTTGCTTTCGTTGGAAGCTTTTAGCTTGTCAGGAACATTCACCGAATCAGATTCTTTATTGACATCTCCCGAAGCTCTTTCTTTTCCAGCATCATAATGAGGCGTGTGAAACATTATTGATTTTTTTATATTAGTTTTCGAAGAATGTTGGAGTACAACTATTTTATGAGAGTAAATTTTCTGTTTAAAGCAATTTTATTTTATTTTGACAAATTAAACTACAAAACTAATAGTTTTCACAATCAGAATTTTTTCCAACTAAAGTTTTAAATCATTTTTCTATACATTTTCCAATTTAATTATTTCAAAGGTATGTAGATGTAAATTTAAAGTATAGGTATATATAACGAACAAGTATTTGTTTGTAACAAGTACCTTATATATTTATATAGAAAATTTTATTCAAAGTGTTAACATTAAGTTATTCGCATTTACATATAATAATAAAAATATAGTATTCAAATTATGAACTTAGGAAGTTGGTGCCAAATTGTTCTCAAGCTATGTCTATATCAGGTCTAAGGTGTTTCTTCTTTTGAGGCGTGTATGTCCTTCGAAGTTTAAAAGTTCTCTGTCGAGAATATTTGGATGAGAGTTTAATCTGTTTATAAAGCTTCAGGAAAGATATCCGATTTCTTCAGTTACTGTTGTTACGTTAAGGTCTTTATGAATATTTGCGTGCCTAATATACCAAGGGGCATTAACGATTTTTCGCAGAATGGTAGATTGTCTTCTTTGATTTACACTAGGCAAGTTTTTTCAGCAGCTTATCATCAAATTCTCTTGCCGACTGCCCCTCTCTCCAACAAAACGCCGATAATCTGCTGAAAATTCAGCCAGTGTAAATACGGACTAACTTATTGATATTGGTTGCACATGCTGTTGCCCAGAGTTGATTACCGTACGTCCATATTGGTTTTATAATTGTTTTGTACAACAAGACTTTGTATTCTAAGTGTAGAGTTGACCTGGGACTGATAAGCCATTGCAGCTGATTTGATTTCAGCTTTATTTGGGTTATTTTGCGTTTATATGGTGTGTCCAAGTTAGATGACGGTCCAAGTGGATTCCTAGATACTTTACGTTATCTTTTTGAGGTACCTGATCATTCGCAGTGAACGGACGTGTTTATCACATAGCGGATAGTTACCAGGACCTATTACGCAATACCAAAAATCTGTACAAAGTCTGTAAGGCCTACATCGTAGTACCTATTACGGTCTAATACAGACAAAATAAAAATAAATTCTCTTGACGGGGATGCCTTCGTGTTCCGATGGAGCGCGGTTCCCCAATCGTCCGACTGTCCGTCCGTTGGTCTTGGCCAAAGCCGACCACACCAAAAATGGTGAAAATCTCCCCCAAGTACTCACAACAGGTGATGCGGTGAGGGGAAAACGTCATGTCCGACCGTCAAAACGGAAGCACATTGAGCATCGTGTAGCGCTCAGAGTTTTGACGAAGTTGGAGGCTGTTGAGGTTTCGGCTCTTACCGAAAAACAAAAAGAGTCACTTACCTGGGCTAAAGGCGTCATAGATGCTTCTAAGGCCAATGAGTCGGCTGAAAGAGCCACAAATTCAGCAGTGTTAACGGCTAATAAAGTAAAACGAATCAGATCACCTGATGAACCCCTGCCTTCGAAAAAGGCAAGAGGCCCTAATGTCACCATCAACAGGACACTCACCAAGCCCTTCAATGAAGTGGCGAAGGAGAGTCTAGTGATGGCTATTATAGACAGAAGTAGTTCGTAGAGAAATGCCGGGCAAACCACCAATCTGCAACGATGCAGGATGGCATCAGGGGAGAGTAAAGCTCTTATATTTCGGTGATGCCAGATCAGTAGACCTGTATAAGGCTGCTCTGAGTCGAGCGGGTGAGGTGTGGCCGGGTGCCCAGTTGGATGTTGTCGAAAAAAACAACATCCCTAGTCACCCTAGAGCCATCACCTGGGTTACAGAAGAGCCCTCCAACCCGGCTGACATCTTAGAAATAATAAAAGATTCCAATCCTGGTCTGCCGGTCCATAATTGGAGAATCAGCAAGGTGGGTGAGGCGGATGGTAAAAAGCGGCAGGTCAATCTTATCCTAAACGCTGAATCCACCTCCCATATACAAAGTGCGAGTGCAACCCTACAATATGGCTTCGAGACTATAGTCTTGAAGATATACAAGCAGGATATAGCTCCCACTGCAGAAGGTGAGTCGTCCACCGTGGCACTTTCTGAAAGTGCGGAGGTACCCACGCCTATTATTTCTGGTGACTCCAACTCTAACAGAAGATCTGTAACGTCCTTCTCTGACGACAAAAGCTCTACTTCGGACACAGAGAGGCTGAGGGGAGTCTCCGGACTCTTTGACGCATCTGGCGGGGACATGCTTCTCTACGATACGGACGAAGAGTTCGATAACACCCTTGTCGGGGTGGATGTTAATTTGTCAATTACCAATGATGGTAAGAATTCTACAGATTAACCTCCATCACGCTAAAGCAGCCTCAGCGGCTCTATTGCTGCGCCTGTCCACAGGCGCAGTAAACATCGTCCTGATACAGGAGCCCTACGTAGTGGGAGGAAGGGTGTGTGGTATTAGGACACCCAACTTTAAACTGCTTGTGGCCAACTGTGAAGGCACTCCAAGAACCTGCATTTTGGCCAGGAAAGATCTAAGTATCTTTCTCCTGACTAATTTAAGTGGTAAAGACCAAACAGCTACTAGCCTGGAGATCGGTAATCGCATATATTGGGTGGTCTCCAGCTACTTGCCTTATGAATCTGTAGTACCGACTGCTCTATTCAGGGAAGTAGTAGAAGAAGCAACGTCTGACGAGCTCGAGCTGATTATTGGCGCAGACACGAACGCTCATCATACTATCTGGGGTAGTACGGATATAAACAATAGGGGTGATTCGCTTCTTGACTTTATTCTAACTACCAACCTTAGTATTTGTAACATAGGTAATAAACCGACCTTCACAATTAAAGACAGACAAGAAGTACTCGACGTAACGTTTGCTACTGACCGGCTGTCAGACAAAATTATTGGGTGGAATGTACTGGACGACCACTCATTCTCTGATCACCATTATATTGAGTTCAAACTCGCGGAAAAAGCGCCTAAACCCGCCGTCCACAGAAATGTAAGGAAGACAAAGTGGCATCTGTATGAGAAGAATTTCAAGAAAGTCCTCAACTCTAAACTTCTGTACGAACCGAATGACAAAGCCGGTCTGGATAATCTGGTCGATCATATCACCATATCATTCAATAGATCCCTTGAAGAAGCCTGTCCAAAAACAAGGTACAAGGGTAAAACTAAACCCCAATGGTGGACTTCTGAGCTAACGGCTATGAAAAAGACCTGCAACAAGCTATTCAATAAGGCTAAATCTACAGGGATCGCTAATGATTGGGATGCTTATAAAGAGCAACTCAAGATCTATAAGAAGGGGCTTAGAAAGGCGCAAAGGCGCTCTTGGTATACCTTCTGTGGTGAAGTGGAAAAGGTCTCCGACGCCGCTAGGCTGAGGAAGATATTATCTGCTTCACCCTGTACAGTGGGATATTTACAGGATGAGGCAAATAACTGGACCAAAAACAGCGAGCAGTCGCTCAATGTACTGCTCGACACACATTTCCCGGGGAACTCTGTAACAGAACCCGAGGATCAGCAGGACCAACAAGAGTGCGAGTGGACTGCGAGCGTCGCTAGCTTCTCGACTGAGAGATCCAGAATAAGCTGGGCTATTAACAGCTTTGAGCCCTTCAAGTCACCTGGACCAGATGGCATCACTCCAGCAGAAATGCAGAAAATGTTAAAGTACATTATCCCCTGGCTGGAGAAAATTTATGTAGGCTGTATCAGGCTTTCATACGTCCCGAATCGATGGAGGGATACCAAAGTGGTATTCATACCTAAAGCAGGAAAGATATCACACACTAGGCCAAAAGACTTCAGACCAATTAGCCTATCCTCCTTCCTATTGAAAGGTCTGGAAAGACTTTTAGATCATTTCATTAGGGAAAATCTGGATACAAAACTCCTGTCGGGGAACCAACATGCTTACAATAAGGGCAAGTCTACAGAATCAGCCCTGCACGAACTTTTGAGCACTATCGAATCGTCCCTCCATTTCAAGGAATTCACCATGGTGGCATTTCTTGACATAGAAGGGGCTTTTAACAACATTCACTCAGATGCGGTAATTGCAGCACTCTCACATCCAAAAGTTAACACTAGTTTCATTAGACTAATTCAAAGTCTGCTCACCAGAAGACGCATAACAGCATGTCTAGGGTCCACAACTCTAACAAGGTTTGTAAACAGAGGGACCCCGCAAGGAGGAGTACTGTCTCCACTAATTTGGAACCTAGCGGTGAATGAAATCCTGCTAGATCTAGAACGTTGTGGCTGCAAGGTCGTGGCATATGCGGACGACGTGGCAATCGCAGTGAGTGGCAAATTCGTAAACGTCCTCAGAGACATCCTACAGGTGGCTCTGAACAAGTTGGCTAGATGGGCCAGAAGCAGCGGTTTGGGCGTTAACCCCAACAAGACAGAATTGGTTCTCTTTACTAGGATGAATAATGTCCCACATGTGGACCCTCCACCTCGGATAAATGGAACAGATCTAGTCTTTTCTGAAAGTGCAAAATTTATAGGAATAATTCTAGATAGGAAAATGTTATTTAGACTTAACGTATTGGAACGTGTAAGGAAGGCCAACGTCGCCTTATATTCCTGCAAAAAAGCTGTAGGGTCGCGGTGGGGACTCTCTCCTAAAATCGTCCACTGGATATATATAGCAGTAGTTCGTCCTATACTGTTATACGGTATTGTGGTATGGTAGACGGCAACTGACAAACTAACCATTACCAACCTACTAACAAAGGTTCAGAGAACTGCCTGCCTGAGCATAAGCGGAGCCTTAAGGACTACAGCGACCGAGTCTCTACAAGCCCTACTCCATATACTGCCGATTAATATTAGATGGATTCATCCTCAAGGACAAATGGAGTCATGTACAATCAGCCATTATGGCACATTGGTGGTTTGCCGGGCAAACCACCAATCTGCAACGATGCAGGATGGCATCAGGGGAGAGTAAAGCTCTTATATTTCGGTGATGCCAGATCAGTAGACCTGTATAAGGCTGCTCTGAGTCGAGCGGGTGAGGTGTGGCCGGGTGCCCAGTTGGATGTTGTCGAAAAAAACAACATCCCTAGTCACCCTAGAGCCATCACCTGGGTTACAGAAGAGCCCTCCAACCCGGCTGACATCTTAGAAATAATAAAAGATTCCAATCCTGGTCTGCCGGCCCATAATTGGAGAATCAGCAAGGTGGGTGAGGCGGATGGTAAAAAGCGGCAGGTCAATCTTATCCTAAACGCTGAATCCACCTCCCATATACAAAGTGCGAGTGCAACCCTACAATATGGCTTCGAGACTATAGTCTTGAAGATATACAAGCAGGATATAGCTCCCACTGCAGAAGGTGAGTCGTCCACCGTGGCACTTTCTGAAAGTGCGGAGGTACCCACGCCTATTATTTCTGGTGACTCCAACTCTAACAGAAGATCTGTAACGTCCTTCTCTGACGACAAAAGCTCTACTTCGGACACAGAGAGGCTGAGGGGAGTCTCCGGACTCTTTGACGCATCTGGCGGGGACATGCTTCTCTACGATACGGACGAAGAGTTCGATAACACCCTTGTCGGGGTGGATGTTAATTTGTCAATTACCAATGATGGTAAGAATTCTACAGATTAACCTCCATCACGCTAAAGCAGCCTCAGCGGCTCTATTGCTGCGCCTGTCCACAGGCGCAAGAACCTGAATTTTGGCCAGGAAAGATCTAAGTATCTTTCTCCTGACTAATTTAAGTGGTAAAGACCAAACAGCTACTAGCCTGGAGATCGGTAATCGCATATATTGGGTGGTCTCCAGCTACTTGCCTTATGAATCTGTAGTACCGACTGCTCTATTCAGGGAAGTAGTAGAAGAAGCAACGTCCGACGAGCTCGAGCTGATTATTGGCGCAGACACGAACGCTCATCATACTATCTGGGGTAGTACGGATATAAACAATAGGGGTGATTCGCTTCTTGACTTTATTCTAACTACCAACCTTAGTATTTGTAACATAGGTAATAAACCGACCTTCACAATTAAAGACAGACAAGAAGTACTCGACGTAACGTTTGCTACTGACCGGCTGTCAGACAAAATTATTGGGTGGAATGTACTGGACGACCACTCATTCTCTGATCACCATTATATTGAGTTCAAACTCGCGGAAAAAGCGCCTAAACCCGCCGTCCACAGAAATGTAAGGAAGACAAAGTGGCATCTGTATGAGAAGAATTTCAAGAAAGTCCTCAACTCTAAACTTCTGTACGAACCGAATGACAAAGCCGGTCTGGATAATCTGGTCGATCATATCACCATATCATTCAATAGATCCCTTGAAGATGCCTGTCCAAAAACAAGGTACAAGGGTAAAACTAAACCCCAATGGTGGACTTCTGAGCTAACGGCTATGAAAAAGACCTGCAACAAGCTATTCAATAAGGCTAAATCTACAGGGATCGCTAATGATTGGGATGCTTATAAAGAGCAACTCAAGATCTATAAGAAGGAGCTTAGAAAGGCGCAAAGGCGCTCTTGGTATACCTTCTGTGGTGAAGTGGAAAAGGTCTCCGACGCCGCTAGGCTGAGGAAGATATTATCTGCTTCACCCTGTACAGTGGGATATTTACAGGATGAGGCAAATAACTGGACCAAAAACAGCGAGCAGTCGCTCAATGTACTGCTCGACACACATTTCCCGGGGAACTCTGTAACAGAACCCGAGGATCAGCAGGACCAACAAGAGTGCGAGTGGACTGCGAGCGTCGCTAGCTTCTCGACTGAGAGATCCAGAATAAGCTGGGCTATTAACAGCTTTGAGCCCTTCAAGTCACCTGGACCAGATGGCATCACTCCAGCAGAAATGCAGAAAATGTTAAAGTACATTATCCCCTGGCTGGAGAAAATTTATGTAGGCTGTATCAGGCTTTCATACGTCCCGAATCGATGGAGGGATACCAAAGTGGTATTCATACCTAAAGCAGGAAAGATATCACACACTAGGCCAAAAGACTTCAGACCAATTAGCCTATCCTCCTTCCTATTGAAAGGTCTGGAAAGACTTTTAGATCATTTCATTAGGGAAAATCTGGATACAAAACTCCTGTCGGGGAACCAACATGCTTACAATAAGGGCAAGTCTACAGAATCAGCCCTGCACGAACTTGTGAGCACTATCGAATCGTCCCTGCATTTCAAGGAATTCACCATGGTGGCATTTCTTGACATAGAAGGGGTTTTTAACAACATTCACTCAGATGCGGTAATTGCAGCACTCTCACATCCAAAAGTTAACACTAGTTTCATTAGACTAATTCAAAGTCTGCTCACCAGAAGACGCATAACAGCATGTCTAGGGTCCACAACTCTAACAAGGTTTGTAAACAGAGGGACCCCGCAAGGAGGAGTACTGTCTCCACTAATTTGGAACCTAGCGGTGAATGAAATCCTGCTAGATCTAGAACGTTGTGGCTGCAAGGTCGTGGCATATGCGGACGACGTGGCAATCGCAGTGAGTGGCAAATTCGTAAACGTCCTCAGAGACATCCTACAGGTGGCTCTGAACAAGTTGGCTAGATGGGCCAGAAGCAGCGGTTTGGGCGTTAACCCCAACAAGACAGAATTGGTTCTCTTTACTAGGATGAATAATGTCCCACATGTGGACCCTCCACCTCGGATAAATGGAACAGATCTAGTCTTTTCTGAAAGTGCAAAATTTATAGGAATAATTCTAGATAGGAAAATGTTATTTAGACTTAACGTATTGGAACGTGTAAGGAAGGCCAACGTCGCCTTATATTCCTGCAAAAAGGCTGTAGGGTCGCGGTGGGGACTCTCTCCTAAAATCGTCCACTGGATATATATAGCAGTAGTTCGTCCTATACTGTTATACGGTATTGTGGTATGGTGGACGGCAACTGACAAACTAACCATTACCAACCTACTAACAAAGGTTCAGAGAACTGCCTGCCTGAGCATAAGCGGAGCCTTAAGGACTACAGCGACCGAGTCTCTACAAGCCCTACTCCATATACTGCCAATTAATATTGTGGCGAGAGAAGTTGCAACCAAAGCGGCAATAAGATTAAACTGCCTATCAATGTGGAGGTACAAGAACTATGGTCACATGAGGATATCAAAGTGTAGTGCTATGGTAACCGACCGAGTGGACTATATACCAACTGTGTACACCTTCGAGAGAAATTACATCACTATGATTCCCGCCAGATATGAATGGGTCGGCAGAATACCAGGTAATAGAGACCATCTCCACTTTTACACGGATGGTTCGAAGCTTGATGAAAAGGTTGGTTTCGGAGTACACTGTGAAGAACTTAGCCTGGATATAGCTCACAGACTACCAGATACCTGCAGTGTCTATCAAGCCGAAATAATGGCAATATGGGAAGTCGCCAAGTGGCTGAGTCGCAACATAGTAACCAACACTGGCGTTGTCATTTACTCGGACAGCCAGGCTGCCATCAATTCTCTGGAGGCAACATCCCTAAATTCACAAACAGCCCTCGACTGCCGCAGATCTCTTAACGAGATGGCTGAACAGTTTAATATACACCTCATATGGGTGCCTGGGCATAGGGATATCCCGGGGAACTGCAAAGCCGATGAACTTGCTAGGAAAGGGACGACATTACAAATTCTCGAAGAATTTGCATATATTGGTGCGCCACTATCCACGTGCAATCAGGCAGTCCAACGAAAGATGGACAGAAATCGGCACCTGCAGGGTAGCTAGACAAATCTGCCCAAGGTATGACCTGAGAAGGTCAAAATATCTCCTCGCACAAGAGAGGAAACGATTGTCTACGTTAGTACAGGTTCTGACGGGACGCTGCTTGATCGGCGAACACGCCAAAAGATTGGGTATTGACTCCAATGACTTCTGCCGAAGCTGTGGAGATGAGGAAGAAGTGGAGAGCATTGAGCACTTGCTTTGCGACTGTCCCGCTTTGAGTAAACGACGACTGGACATACTGGGGTCGGCCTTTTTAGGCAGCCTAACAGATCTTTCCAGTACTGATATTCGTACTATCGATAAATTTATATATCAAACAGGTTAGTTTCGATGAGGGGCATTTCAGCCCGTGGTAACACTAGGGACCTAAACTGGTCTATGTGAGCTTGTAAAAAAATACGGCTGCCACCCTAACCTAAACCTACCATAGAGTTGAAGATTTTCACAGTAGGGCATGTATCCCTCTTGAGGGTAAACATGACGTGAGTACACTTACTTGCGTTGACTACTATTCTCCATTCTTGCAGCCATTATTCTAGCTCACGGACTTGTGTTTGTAGTTGGTTGGATGCAGTTGTAGGATCATTATGGATGCTGACGATAGCTGTATCATCCGCAAAAGTGGACATATGTGTTGAAGGTGTAGTGGGCATGTCGGCAGTATATATAACATGCAGTATTGGCCCAAGGATGCTTCCTTGTGGGACACCAGCAGAAATTTGTTTGGTGCTGGAAAGAGTGCTTTTGACTTTACGTTGAATGACTGATTTGATAGGTAGCTCGCCATAAGTTTGTGCGTATTATCTGGTAACAATCTACATATTTTTATCATTAGGCCTTCGTGCCATACCTTGTCAAAGGCTTGGGAGATATCTATGAAGAGTGCTGAGCAGTACTGTTTATTTTCGTAGGCTTTTCTTATTTAAGTTGTTATTCGATGTACCTGTTCAATGGTGCTGTGCTTCTCTCGAAATCCAAATTGGTGATCAGGAATCACACCGTTTGACGATATGTGTGGCGTTATCTTTTTTAAGAAGTTCTTCTCAAACATTTTTGACAGGATTGATAACAAGCTTATCGGTCGATACGATTTTATTTGAGTGGGGCCTTTGCCAGGCTTAGGAATCATTACTATTTCAGATCGTTTCCATGATCTAGGGAAATGGCCGAGGCGTAAAATGCTGTTGAAGATAAATAATATTGTTCTGAAGGCTGAATGAGGAAGTTCCTTTAGCATTTTTGCGTTTATCCCATCTCCTCCGGGCGCTTTTTTCAGTTTTAGATCATTTATAGACTCTTCAATGTCTTTAAGCCTTAATCGTAAGGGGTTTGAGACTTCTTCGATGATTACGGGTGGATTTCCACCGTACATACCGATGATTGCTGATCCTGTTCTATATATATCTTGAGGGATTACACTATGTGAATTAGCATTAGGAGTGAATACTGTTTCTAGGTAGGTTGCAAATGCATTAACATTCTCTTGTGTATTCTTTGCCCAGCAGCCACTTTCTAGACGAAGTGGTGATTCGTGTGCAATCGGTCTTATATTTTTTGTGCCTTTCCAGAGATTATAGTCTGTTCCTTTTGATAGTTCCAAATTCCGTAGGTAATCCTTGAGAGTAGATTCCTCGATTGACTTTAATGCAGCTTTAGTTTTCTTTGGCAAATTCGAAGATTCCTTCTTAGAGCTGGGGAGTGGAATCGTTGCCATTCCCTTCTGAGGTTTCTTTCTCCCTGACGAGAGCATCGATTTCAAGTGGATGTGTGGTATAATTATGTTTTTGTGGCTGGGTATTCCTTGAAGCCACAGTTACCGCATTGTTTAATATATACATCTGTGAGAAGGTTTACGGCTGACTCTATATCGTCTGACGATCGTAATGAAATTTCCCCATATAAATGTGTAAGGCTACGAATTTTTTTGCAACATGGCAATCATGAATTGCCCACACAATGATGGACGAAGAAGACGGTTGAGCAATATAGAGAGTCGTATAGTCCAGATTTACACTAGGCAAATTTTTTCAGCCGCTTATCATCAAATTCTCTTTTGAACTTGCACGAAGTACTCAAAACGTTCGGGGTGAATTTTTTCTTCCCTCTTGCCGACTGCCCCTCTCCTCTACAAAACGCCGATAATCTGCTGAACATTCAGCCAGTGTAAATCCGGACATAGTTGAAGTTGTAGCGAACGGACGTGTACGGATTGTCCTGATCATTTATTTAACTTTATTCTTTTTATGTATTTTTACCAATTAAATGAACTAAATAAATATCTAAGTTTTTATTGAAATCAGAAGTGAGGAGGAACGATTTATTCCTTACAGTTCAGAAAACGGATCCCCTAACGGCAAACGATAACGTGTGTGAAATAATGTAATGTGTGTGTGTGCTAACAAAAAAATTTTTTGCAAAACCAGTGTGTGTGTGCAAGCGCGAAGAAGAAAAGATTTGTTGAAACGAACATTACAAAATTTTGTTAAGTAGCTACGCCTGCTCGCATAGACACAGCATCGAAGTGAACGTTTACGAACAAAACAGAAAGAAAATGAATATACATACAAGCATAACGAGATCTAATGATTATTAACGGATTCAGATAATTGTATCGAGCGTAGCAGAGAAGTGTGTGTGTTTTGAAACGTTGAAGAGAGCATTGCTCTCAGAGCAAGAGTGCGTTTATGAGGTAAGAAATAACCACATGAGTGAGAGCGAGCGCGGTAAAGAAACAGAAGCAAACACAATCAAGGAATGAATGTGTATGAAAAGTCATTGAGAGTGCGGTGTAAAAACAATACAAATGAAGGAAGATATACATACGTATGACGTGTGGATATGGAGAATGTAACGAGGCTCGAAAATACACACCCAAAGAAAAATTAACGATCAAATGAAAACGCAGTCACAATCCAACATATGTTGGCATCGGACATCTCTTTTTTGCGCTGGTCGTGTTTTTTCTTTGCATAAGAAAACAAAACAACAACAGTGTGCTTACAAATAGCGGTTCTCCGTGTGTCATTACGATTCTTTTACATTCTCGCATTGACACAGTGTTTTTGAAAGGGAAAAAATCTATTTAAATCCTTAACAACATGGGTGGAGATGGGAAACCACCCCCTCCCCTCACTGATAAAAGAGCTCAAGCCATTGCTAGAGACACGAAAAGTTTAAAAGATAACAATGGTCAAACAAACCCTTTTAGACAATATTCCGTTCTTCGTCCTTGTCAATGCCGATACTCCCGTCAGCACCAGAACGAAAAATTGCGAGCTTCACCTGTTTCCAAAAAATTAAAATACCCTACAATTATGTTTGTAAAAATATAGCATACAACACTTTCCGCATTACGTTCAATAATTTCAACGCTGCTAACATATTTGCCCTAAACCCCAATCTAAGTGGTATAGGTCTAAAGGCTGAAATCCCTGACAGATTTGTACAACGATTTTACGTCGTCAAGAATGTTCCCACCTCCATAGGAGGTGAGGAAATTCGAGATTCGATCGAAGCAAACAATGACATGGAAGTCGTTTCTATATACCGATTTATGAGGAAAAATGAGAGAAATGTAGAAGAACCCACTGAAACCATTAAGGTAGGAATAATTTATGATGGAGCTCCCTCCGAAGTATTTATGTACGGTACCAAGATTATCCCTGAACTGTATGTACCTGTTGTTCGTCAATGTTTGCATTGTGGTCGTTTAGGTCACAAAGCAAGTCGTTGTCGGTCTACAAAAAGATGCCTAAAGTGTGGTCAACAAATAATTTGTCCCATACAATGCAAGGATGTAAAATGTCGTGACTGCTTAGCCACAATAATGTGTAAAGAGGAGTGCAGCTCACTGAGGTGCATTCTCTGCAACAACCGGATCATTCTTCTACAGAATCAATCAAATGTCCAAAATGGGAATCGGAAAAAAATCTGCGAGAAATTATGACACGCTCAAATCTTTCTAGAAAGGAGGTTTTTGAAAAATACCCAGAAACTCAAAATTTCTACCAAATTCTAGCTGATGAGAACTATAAGAAAAATTTCCCCTCGATCAAGAAAAAAAAGAACCACTTAAAAGAAATATCAACGACGAAATAAATAAAAGAATTACAAGGGTAAAATACAGTGTAATTGCTGCTCCTGAACCCAGAAGAATACATGAAGTTGCCAGTCCTCTGGATATAGTACCGTCCATGCCAATTTATAAGCATCCAAAATTTTTCAAGGTCTCGGATCTAGAAAAAACCATATCAGAATTTTCAAACCAAATGTCAAAGTAGAGGTGAGTTACTTTAAATAGTTCGGAAGGTCTTGATATCTTTCAGCAGTTCCAAAAATCGCTCACTCCAGCATCAGTTTTCAAACAGAAAAGCAGCATTCATGCACCAGAAAGTGTAGACTCTCCAACCAAAAAAACAGATATACAATAATATAATATAATTAGTCCAATTAAAAACAACCAAATAACTAATCTCATACAAAGCATCCTACAAATAAAAATTAATGAATGTGTTACAATACAACATACAAAGCCTCAACAAAAACAAAAACTTTCTACAATATTACTTAAATAAACTCGATATTGATATATGCTTCCTTTGTGAAATTTTCAATATAGACGAAAGTCAAAATTCCACATCAATTCAAAACTACAACATTGTGTGAAGAAAAAGAGCCGACAACTATGGAGGAGTTGCCATACTCTTTAAAAAACAAATTAACTTTAAAAAGTTCCTTTCAATACACCTCTCGACATCCTTATTTGTGAAACTTCAAACCAATCTGATAATTTTACACTAGTTTCCGTTTATTTCCCTCACTCCATAAATTGCAAAACCATTAAACATGAAACCAACAAACTCCTATCTTTTTTGGAAAGCAAAAATAATGTTCTCATCTGCGGAGATTTTAATGCGAGACATACTTCTTTTGGTGACAATTTCGACTCGCAACGCGGTAATGCTGTAAAAACAATTTTTGATCCATCCCCTTACCGTAATCTCAATACTGGGCAATTTACCTTTAAAAAGAGGCTACAGGATTCATCCGGTTCAGTGCTAGATTTGTCCTTCACCAATATAAATATGGATATTTCGTGGAAAGTCTTTAACACTACCATCGGAGGCAACCACCATTTTCCACTTATAATTAACATTAAAAACGTAACAACTAAACCTAAGAAATTCCTTGCTAAACAAAAACTTCTCAAAAATCTTAATAACACCGATCTTAACACAAATTTACATGACATTCAAAACACTTTTAACCGTGAGATTAAAAATTCGACACACGTCATCAAAGATAATGCAATTCCAAAATATTGGTGGGACAGTGACGTAGAGAAATATCACATACTACAAATTACTGCACAAAAAACTTTTAACAAAAACAACAACAATATCAATGCTCTCAATCTTATCGAAGCGATTAAAAATTTCAAAAAAGCTGTCAAATTTGCAAAAAACAAAACTTCAAATCAAAAATCAACCAGTTAAACGAAAATCCAAACTCGAAAGCTCTATTTGGGTTTGTTCGTAGTTGTAAAAATCATTTCTCGTCTGCTCCCCAAACAAAATGGTCTTCTGAAAATGATAAAAACTTTCTTGTCCATCTTCGGAATCAAGTTCCGGATAACTCTCCAATCGAAACTGTCTTAATCCAGTCGGTTGTGATATCTGATCGCACATTTGAAGAATTCGCAAATGTTTTAATTAAGAAAAAAAACCTTCAGCTGCTGGTCCGGATGGTATCACCTATGAAAAGGTGAACCAACTATCCAGCAATTCCAAATCAAATCTCCTGGCCGCCATGAATACGGCATGGAGAAACTGTGACATTTCTAATGATTGGCGCAAAATTAAAATTGTTCCTATACCAAAGAAAGGAAAAGACTTGGACATCTTCACAAACTACAGGCCAATTGCTCTGATCTCAGTATTCCTCAAAATAATGAATCTTATGATCAAAGAACGTCTCAACAATTTCATAGAAGAACACCAAATTCTCCCTAATAGTACATATGCATCAGGAAACATAGGTCTGCCTCAATGTGCATCAATGATCTTCTCTACACTATCAATTACCCCAAGGAAAAAGGTGAAAAAATACTCCTTTTTACTTTAGACGTCGCTAAAGCATACGACTGTGTCAAAATTGAAATCCTACACAAAATTCTAAGCGAACTGTAATGTCCAAATGAATTGCTCAATTGGATAACAAACTTCCTCAAACAACGCACCCTCATCCTTGGTAAAGAACAGCTTGTAATATATAATGGACTTCCTCAAGGAAGCTGTCTAAAGGTGAGTACAGACGATTTGCAGATCGGACAACATTGCCAGAAAAATGCAACCCTGTGAATTTACAATCGTGTGAACATACAATTTTTGTTTTGCAACGTTAGCAGAAAAGTCATTGCGAGATAATTTGCTGATTGTTATATGTTCGATGTTTATGCATGTGACAACGGCGCCATTGCCAGAAAATCATGTTATTTGCAACACTGTCTATAATGTATTTTTATTGGCAATCCTGCATATAAATATTTACAAAATATATTGTAAATATATGAAATTGTAATATTTTCTTGCAATCGTCTGAACTGTCAATTCATCTTTGCCTAACAATCTGACATTGCCCGTATATTTGCATCACTTTTACAGGGTTGATAATGTTTGCCGATCTGGCAATCGTCTAAACTCAGCTTAAGTCCAACACTCTTCAATATCTACACTATTGGCCTGCACGGAATTGTAGATCAATACACATACATTTATCAGTTTGCCGACGACTTCATCCTTTTATCAATACACAAAGATTTTGAAACTGTGTAGTGTGCGCCCTTCAACGAAATAAAATTCAAATAAACTGCAACGGTGGGGTTGATAGCGTAGAAAGAAAAGAAGAAGAAGAATAGTAACCATTCACAAATCAGCTGATTTGTGGTAAAGAAACAAATGTCAGATGTTAGGAGAAAGGAAAACAGGAAGAAGGGTAGGTTTCTTGGATGAAAAGGAGAAAATCTTCGCCCCTTTTTTGATTGAACTGCAACATCGATTGGACGTGTGGCTCCCCATCATATACTCACCAAGACATTTTCATCGAAATAAAAAAGTGAAACACGGTTTTAAAATCGATTCATTTATTCAAATTAAAGTAAAGGCGAATACTTACATACATACACACAAAACGAAAGAAACTAAACCTATAAATTAAAAGATAAAAAGAATTCAACTATACTTCTGGAACAACGGGAGCCACTGCAACACGGGTCCAATCCAACGAGGGAGTCGCTGATTTGCATGGCCAAGCCTGGCATGCATGGTATCCCCAAATAAGTGACCGAACAATACCATCCATACTCGGACAGACAGACGGACGGCCGTACCGATATATATTTATATATTTGGAGCTAAAACAAGAAAAAGAAGAAAGTGGTTAGTTAGTTCAAGCAATTGTGCCTGTGAGATTTATTTATACCTTTTCGAAATTGATGAAAAGTGCGCGAATGACTCAGGGTTGAGCTCAGGCCAGGGTAGGAATCCGTAACCTTAGCGTAGGGTGATTTGTAGGCCCTTAGGGATAACAATTGGTTGTGCCACCTGTAGATAGAAAGAAGTCTGAATGAATGAATGACCACCATTTGGAAACATAAAGCAAATATTTATCAAAACTACAAATATATTCATATTGCAAAAAAAAAGAAGACATACATATATACTAAACAGACAGACAGATCTATACTTACGACATCATTTGGGGATACGTTTCCGGTACTGAACGTCAGCCAAGTTCCTCCTCCTCATCAAATCATCAGGTTCCTGCAAAATAGAAGATTTTCTGAAACAAAAAGTAAATACCAGCTGCCTTCGTGGTTAATTAATTCCGGCTAGAAAATTCCTTCTGCAACCAACCAGTGACGGGTTCCAGCCACGTTTCCTCGTCAGCGTCCTGGAACAATATTGAATTCGTCATTCCTGGAATAGAGATGTAGAAATTTTTATTATGATTTCGAATTAAAAAGGAAATAGTTTCTTTACTACTTTTTTGATTTTTTTTGAAATTAAAACTTAATTTTTCTTATAAGAATCTGGTTAAGGAGTTACAAAAATTAAATTTTGTTATTTAAAGGAAATTAAATTCTATGAATTTTTAATATTCAATTAATTTCTCTTTATAATGTAAAAGCTTTAAAGAAAAAATCAATCTATGAAATAAAGCCGAAAATTATAATGTTTGAGCAAAAGAAATCTGAAATGTGTTTGGCTTAAGGCCTTTCAACAGGTTAACAGAGGCATCATGGTGAGACCAATAGTGGTTTCTGTGGGAGGGCCAACCTTGGCACTACATCAGCCAGGGAAAGTGTTTTTATTTGTCGAAGTGTTCGTGAGTACATACATAGGTTACTTTTCTTTGTGTTGTCCTTCAGTTTTCGTGCGTCTTATTTCGGGTCCCTTATCTTCTTAATAAACATTTGTTTTTAGTCCGTGTCGGAGCAGATCGCCCTTTAATTTTAAATTTTCAATTGATTTTAAGTTAAATTTCAATAATTGTTATCTATTCATTTGGTCACTCTAATCGTATTGAAACAACAACAACATCACACAGATGATGTCTATGAGATTTATTTTGTTTTGTTTCAATATGCTTGCTGGCAACGAAAGCAACAACAATGCAATAGAGTGGTTCATTTAGTTCTATTGCATTGCAGAGAGTTTTGTATATATGTACATACATATATATCAGTAACTGTCATTGCTTTCGTCTACTTGTGGCCCAGCAAGAAGTAATGATGTTTTTGTACAGATCAGTTGTTAAGTGACCGTCGAAAAAAATAAACACAAGTAATAACATTAGCTGCATAGAAGGAAGTTCGTTTTTCTTATCTATTCTTTCCGAAAATAATTAGAGCGGTTTCTATACAAACATTTTGGCGACCGTGACAGGACGGTCAGTAAATAAAGTTGTTTTTTTTTTTTGATAAAATAAAACAGATTGTGCAAAGTTAAAGCTATTCAAGGCGGATGTGAATAGTTGGCTTAAATTGGAGCTGCATCTTGTGTTTTCGTTTTTCGTCGTTGGTGTGACAATAATTTGTTTACACGTATCTACCCTCATT
The DNA here is from genome assembly GCA_963930755.1 of Eudasyphora cyanicolor. Lineage (NCBI taxonomy): Eukaryota > Metazoa > Arthropoda > Insecta > Diptera > Muscidae > Eudasyphora > Eudasyphora cyanicolor. The sequence continues at coordinate 104,506,043 of OZ005737.1, forward strand.
TGTCTGTTTCTATTTGGCTACACATTTTGCAACTTTGGATCTTTGCACGTCAACTTTAATTTACTGCCTCTTTTTGGATTGTGACATACACACACTCACATATACTTGTGTCCCTATTGGAATTTTTCATATAGTCGTCCATATTTATTGGAAATTGTACATTATATACAATTTTTGGAGCTTTGAATAATAAGTTACGCTATTTGTCGCTCTCTGGTGTGGAAGTGTTTCTCTTAAAGCGTTCAAGATGAGCACTCATGATGAGATATCTGAAGAGGTAAATGCAAGTGCCTCAGATTTGTCTTCTCTTAAGCAACAACGTACCTCGATGAAAAGGAATATTACCAATATTCAAAAGAAAGTAGAAAAAGATGGCGGAAAAGTGGATGCTACGATTCTGGAATGCCGATTACAAATTCTGGAATCCTATTTTAAGCAATTGTGCCACATTCAAGGGCAAATTGAATCATTGAGTTCGAACGACAATGCTAGAGGCGATTTGGAAGAAACGTTCATTATAGCAAAGGCAAAAATTTTGGGATTCTTAAATAAAAGTCGTGGCTCTATGACAATGGATAGCAGTTTTATGAACGCTTCTTCTTCTGGAATTTCAAACCCGTCTCGCTTGCCCACTTTAAAGCTTCCTCGTTTCGATGGGAAGTATGCCGATTATACAAGATTTATCACCACGTTCAACAATATGGTTAACGACAATCAATCAATTACTTCCGTCGATAAATTTAATTATCTACTGAATTGTCTCTCCGGTCCAGCGTTAGCAGTGGTTGAGCCTTTTCAAGTGTCAGATGAAAATTACCCCAAGGCATTAAAAAGACTTCAAGATCGTTACGACAACAAGGTGCTAATATTTTTGGAACATATTAATTCATTGTTCGATGTTCCGAAAATGTCTAAAGGAGATAGTGTCTCATTACGGAACATCATAGACACTGTATCTGCTGTTCGCGGCTCATTATTGTCGCTTGGCTCAGAAATGGATGTCGTGAACGCCATTTTAGTTCATATGGTCCTGTCTAAGGTGGATGCTGACACGAAAGAAAATTATGATGAGAAGCAAGAATTTAAATCGCTGCCTTCATGGGACACCTGTTACGAAGTTTTAAGCCACAGATGTCAATTCTTGGAGAGTCATGGAAAGAAGGCCGAATTTCCTGATAAACCAAAGGGTAACAGATTCAAATCAAATTTTAATCGGTCTGCCCATACTTTCGTCAACGCAAATGCAAATTGTTCGTATTGCAGTTCGGCAGAGCACATAATGTCATCATGCTCGTCATTCACTACGCTTTTGGTTTCTGAACGTTTTAATTTTGTAAAACGTAATGGGCTCTGCATCAACTGCCTGCGCAAAGGCCACCTTGTGTCGAAGTGTTCATCTAAATCTCGATGCCGAGTTTGCAACTCTGCTCATCACACAGTATTACACATTTTTAGTAGCTCTGAGCAAGACGGTACATCAACGTCGAACATTACACCGACTCAAAGATCAACAGAGAATCACAACAATAACCCTGTTTCGTTCGTAGCTCGCTCATGCAAGAGAGCGATAATTCCAACTGCTGTGGTTCTCATAAAGGATTTTTGTGGCACATTCCAACCGGTAAGAGCTCTACTCGATTCGTGTTCAGAACTCAATTTCATTTCAGAAGAAACAGCAAAAAGGCTCAAACTTCAGTTCCGGCCATACCCTCAAGAAGTTTCTGGAATCGGTGAGGTCCGGACTAAGATAAAATTCTCTGTCGAAGCCACGATAAAATCCAGAATTAGTGCGTACCAGTGGTCCTCCAGTTTCGCAGTAACTCGATCCATTTCTGCACAACAGCCTGGCGAACATGTCCAAACATCCCACTGGAAAATCCCCCAGACAATTGAATTGGCTGATCCTCTGTTTTTCAAGCCACAACGTATTGACATTTTGCTCAGTACTGAAATATTTTTTGATTTGTTGCTCGATGGTCGTATCTCTCTTGGAAATGGCATGCCAAGCCTGACGAACACAGTTCTTGGTTGGATCGTCGGTGGTATATCTAACGCAACTCCTACAAATTCGTCAATTACGTGCAATCTTACCATCGGACCTTCCGAGAACGACTTGGATAAAACGTTAAAAATGTTTTGGGAAGTTGAAGAATATGTCAAACCTGCCGAACCATATTCCGAAGAAGAACAAGAATGCGAACGCCATTTTACTGAAAATGTATCTATCGATTCTGATAACAGAATTCTACTTAGACTACCGTTTAAAAGATCTCCTGAGTGTCTCGGTAATTCATTTGAAATGGCTCGTAAGCGTTTTATGTCGCTCGAACGCCGATTGGAACGTGACCCAAAATTAAAGGCCATGTAAGTGCAATTCATGGAACAATATTCGTCGCTTGGCCATATGTCACCCTATACTCTGCCGTTAAATGGACCAAATTACGTAATACCACACCACTGCGTCCTCAAGCCTCAAAGTACAACAACAAGGATCAGAGTGGTCTTTGATGCGTCCGCTCTAACTTCGTCGAATCATTCCTTGAATGATATTCTCATGGTTGGCCCTACGATTCAACAAGATCTCATCACGACACTCTTTTCGTTTCGTCTGCACAAATACGCACTAACTGCTGATATTTCCAAAATGTACCGGCAGTTTCGAATTGACCAAAGAGACAGAAAGTACCAACTTATTCTTTGGGGGACCAGCAAGGATGAAGAGTTAAAGGTATATCAATTAAATACTGTAACATATGGTTTATCGGCCGCCCCTTTCTTGGCGATTCGTAGTTTGTTCCTCATTGCAGAAAAGTATAGTTCGACATTTCCTCGTGGCTCTGATGTACTTCGTGAAGACCTATACGTAGATGATGTTCTTACTGGGTCCGATGACCTAGAAACTCTGACTTTGAAGAAAGACGAATTGGTACATATACTCAATTTGCATGGGCTAGAGTTAGCTAAGTGGAATAGTAATTATTGTACCCTTACTTCCAATCACGATGAGGAGATCGTGATAAAAACATCTGAAGCTGACATTGCTAAAACATTGGGTATGTCTTGGAAACCACGTGAAGATCTATTTCTTTATCGTTTCGAATTGCCCGACGTCGTTAACCCAACAAAAAGATCGGTTTTGTCGCTTGTGTCGAAAATTTACGACTTACTTGGTATTTTGAGTCCTATTGTCATACGTTGCAAAATCTTTCTACAAGAGATCTGGGTCCAAAATACTGGATGGGACGATCCCCTAAATGATCATCTCAAATCGTTGTGGCTCCAAATAAAAGAAGATTTGTCGCACATTCACCATTTGGAAATACCTCGATACGTTTCCACTTCCCCAGGAACACTAGGAGAAGTCCACGGTTTCGCAGATGCTTCCCAACGAGCATATGGTTGTTGCCTTTACTATCGTGTATTGGCAAAGGGTACGTACAAATCGTTCTTATTGATCGCTAAGTCCAAAGTGGCACCAATAAAAGCCCAATCGCTACCACGTCTCGAATTGTGTGCCGCCGTTTTGCTCAGTAAGACGTGGCTCAAAATAAAAGACAAAATGTCGAATTTCGTGTCATCAACATATTTTTGGACCGACTCAAAAATAGTTCTACAATGGCTGAAATTACATTCATCAACCTTAAATTGTTTCGTCGCAAATCGTGTCTCAGAAATTCAAGATCAAACCAGAGAGGTTCATTGGAGACATGTTCCTTCAACAAGTAATCCAGCCGATATAGTATCTCGCGGCTGCAGTCCTGAAGAATTACCAAATACAATTTGGTTTGGTGGTCCCCATTTTTTGGAAAAGGACATTACAAATTGGCCTGGGACCGAAACTGAAAACAACATTACGATTTTAGAGCGCAGAAAGGCAGTTGTATTTAAGTGCACCACCACACAGCCCCACCTCATCGACATGTTGATCGATAAGCATTCTTCATATATTAAAATTATTCGAATAATCGCTTTCATTTTTCGTATATTCAATAGATGCCCTGTTGACCAGTCTCTCAAGCCGAAGGACATTATTCATATTCATCCACAAGAATTAGAAAACGTATTCTGGAGAATCGTTTCCCACATTCAAAGCAAAACGTTTAGTGCCGAAATCAACGCATTGTCAAATGGCAATTTTGTTCAACCATCTTTGCAGAAACTCACTCCATTCTTACAAGAGATGCATTTTAGTAATAGCTCTGTAATGCTGATACGTGTTGGTGGACGTCTGTCTAATGCACCCATCCCATATGATGCTCGTTTCCCCGCATTGTTGCTCAAAGGCCATCGCTTTGTCAAACTCTACATTCAGCATTTGCATCGTGCGCATTTACACGCTGGTCCAAAGGTATTGCTTGGTATTCTTCGCCAGAAAGTTTGGATTGTAAATGCCAGAGACGTGGTTCGGAAGGTCGTTCGTGACTGTGTACATTGCTTTCACTACAAATCAAAGCTTATGGAGCAAATAATGGGCAATTTGCCTGCTGATCGTCTGCGAGTTCAAAGGCCATTCTTGGTCACTGGCGTTGATTTTTGTGGCCCATTCTTGACATCGTACCGAATTCGTGGAAAACCACCATATAAAACGTATATAGCTGTTTTTGTGTGCTTCGGTTCCAAAGCAACCCATTTAGAACTCGTTTCCGACCTCTCGACAAACAATTTCATTTTGTGCCTTAAACGATTTGTCGGTCGACGTGGAATACCCCAGCGACTGTACTGCGACAACGCTACAAATTTTGTTGGAGCTCACAACAGGATTAAGGAGCTCAAAGAAACATTGTTTCAAAATGATGTGGCCCATGAAATGAAGTCAGTTTGTTCTCAGATGGGATTCGAATTCTGTTTCATACCGCCACGTGCCCCACACTTCGGAGGATTGTGGGAGTCAGCCGTTAAATCTACAAAAACACTGCTGGTCAAAAATGTTGGACAATCGTATCTCACATTCGAGGAGTTGCAGACGTTGATAGTAGAAATTGAAGCAATTTTAAATTCTCGTCCAATTGCTCCACTTTCCAATGACCCAAATGACGGCGAAGCGTTGACCCCTGGTCACCTGCTAATTGGTTCCTCTTTGATTGCTGTTCCTGATCAAAACTTTGGTGTCGTCAAAGCCACCACTTTGAACCGATGGCAACGTATTTCGTATTTAAAGCAGCAATTCTGGCAACTGTGGTCAAGAGATTACTTATTGTCCTTGCAACAACGATCAAAATGGCTCAACCCTCAATCCAACATCAATGAAGGACAATTGGTCATCGTTCATGAAGACAACATACCTCCTCAACAGTGGCACTTAGCACGAGTAACGAAAACAATATCTGGTTCTGACGGCCGGGTTCGAGTGGTGGAGCTAAAGTCAAAAAATGGATCTTATCGTCGTCCTATCCATAAAGTGGCTCCTTTGCCTTCCCATGATGATTCTTGAAATTGGCCTTTTCAACGGGGGGAGAATGTCGGAGCAGATCGCCCTTTAATTTTAAATTTTCAATTGATTTTAAGTTAAATTTCAATAATTGTTATCTATTCATTTGGTCACTCTAATCGTATTGAAACAACAACAACATCACACAGATGATGTCTATGAGATTTATTTTGTTTTGTTTCAATATGCTTGCTGGCAACGAAAGCAACAACAACAATGCAATAGAGTGGTTCATTTAGTTCTATTGCATTGCAGAGAGTTTTGTATATATGTACATACATATATATCAATAACTGTCATTGCTTTCGTCTACTTGTGGCCCAGCAAGAAGTAATGATGTTTTTGTACAGATCAGTTGTTAAGTGACCGTCGAAAATAAATAAACACAAGTAATAACATTAGCTGCATAGAAGGAAGTTCGTTTTTCTTATCTATTCTTTCCGAAAATAATTAGAGCGGTTTCTATGCAAACAGTCCGGTATGAATTATTTTTGTGTACTCTTGTAACCACATTGTCAGCGGCAAGAACCACCCCCATCCGGCGAGCCCTAGCCGCGCTTACCGCCAGCATACCGGCAACGCCAATGGCAATGACGACATACTGCAAATGCTTTGGGGTCAATCCCCAATAAAATAACCAGCGAGGTACAGTACAACTGCAAACTTCAATCTTCAAAACAAAGTTAATCGTTTATGTAACATGCTAACCAATCTAAACCTTCAACACAATGTTGAAAAAACGGCCGTTATGTACGTGGCTAAAGGCGGAAGGAAAAGTCCCAACATCAACATTGGTAATAATAAAATTACTGCGGTTAAAAAAATAAAATTCCTTGGAAGACACATCAAAAACATTCTTTCACTAAAAGATCATTATGAGGATGTAATCACGTCGTGCATCCCCTCGCTAAACGCACTAAAAATGATAAACTCAATCAAACATGGCCTTTACCCCGCAACTGCTCTAAATCTATCAAAATCTTTGTTGTTTTCGAAAACCGAATACTCTATCTCCTCAATGGCCCATATGCCAACCTATGTCAACAAAAAAATAACCAAATTCTACGGAAAAATCTAGGTCTCACACCTTCAACACCAGTTCACATAATTTATGCTCTATCTCTCATCCTTCCTCCTGAACAACGCTCTCAATATCTCGCAGCGAAAGAACTGATAAAATTTAAAGTCTACAATAGATCAGTATACGACAATATATCTCATAACCCCACACAAAAAACTAGCCTCGGTCGCACTTTCATCAAATTCCAAAACATACTTGAGAACACAATAATTAACAAAATGGAATTCACAAGTCCAAAGTTTGACTTTTTCCTAAATATTTTCAAACACACTAAACACTCCTTACCAAATGAATACTTTAAATCTATCCTACAAGAAAAACTCGAAGATCTAAAATCTATCGGCTGCTGCATTTGGGCGACAGATGCATCCGTCACTGAAAATGGAACAAGATGTGCTGCCTGTAATATTTCGTCTGATCACAATTTTCTATTCAGAATTACTACTAAAACATCTTCCCTAATGGGTGAACTACACGCCATCAACAAGGCCATAGAAATAATATTTGAAGATGGTTATGAAAATGCTGCAATAATCACTGACAGCAAAAATGCTTGTCTGTTATTGCAAAAAAAATACGTCAAACAACTTTCTTGTAAACGACATTATACGCAAAATAAACAACTCGAAAATGAGATCACTCACCTTTATCTGGACGCCCTCTCACATTGGCATTCCTTCCAACGAACGCGCAGACTACTACGCAAAACACGCCGCAACTGTTGGCTCCATAATACCACACCACTATGCAATCAAAGATGCATATGCCTCGATATACCAAAGCCTTTGGAGTAAATGGACGAATAAGTACACAGACATATCGACTACAAAAGGTACTTACTTTTCACAGTTCTTTCGTACACCACCGAAATATCACTGGTTTGCTGGTTCATCATTGTCCCCTGGAAACATTAAAATAATTAACAGACTTTTATCCGGTCACACATACGGTAAAACCTACCTTTTTAACATGAAAATCACCAACAACAACACATGTGAAATCTGCAACACTACGGAGACCGAAGACCACGTCATTTTTAAATGCCCTAGATTTAATGAGATTAGAAAAGACTACGCTATCTTTAAAATATTCAAAAACTTACCAAACTTACTCCACAACTACTCCTTCGTTCATCTGGAAGAACTGTGTAACTTTCTGCACAGATGTAAAATTGATATTTAGTTCGCGTCATTCATGATTAAATTTACTACAAAAAACCACATATGGAAGAAAGAAGTCAAAACAATGAAAAATACCAAATACCAACTACGGTACTATCCAATCAACCGATTAGTCACAGCAAATCGATTTTGCTATCAAGAAACCTAATGTCGACGACATCGATAACCTAACGAAATAAAAAATCGTCAAAACAGTTCTGGTATATGAGAAAACAGTTCTGGTATATCAGAGAACGAAAAAAAACGCGATCTAACATACATTAACGTAACGAGTATTAATTGAACGTCTAATAATGAATACGCAACGGATTGTGATTTTTATGCAACTCTATTTTTCAAAAGCATAATTGCTAAATTTTAATTGAACGATAACGTAAACGCGATAGAAATTGAAAAGACAAAATCACGTATAACGGAATATAATTTTAGAAGAACGTAACGTAAACATTTTCAATATGCGGCGAATAGAATCATTGAAGATGAACCAACTAAAATTATTGCTTAGTGCGCGTGAATTACCAATAAGTGGTAATAAGCCAGAATTGGTGAAACGTCTTATTGAAGCGACTAATAACGAAGAAATAGACTTAGAAAGTGACAGCGATTCTGATGATGAGTCCAAGGTACAGACTCAAATTGATCAGCTACGTAGTATGATTGAAAGTATGCTTTTAGTCATACAACAACTACAAACAGCGAACACAAATCGGCACGATGAGCAGATAAATACACGGGTAAACAAAACACCAACAACGTCGCAAATTCGAGATATTCGAAATCGTAATGCACAGTGTCAAAAAAATTGCCGATACTCTTCCTGAATACGATCCAACGAAAGATTCGGTATTTAGTGTGGATCAGTTTATCGACAGAGTTGATAAGACTATGCGTGCGTATGAATGGGAAGATAAGTACGTGCTATTGGCGGTGTATAGCAAGCTTAAAGGGCCTGCTAAATTGTGGCTCGATGCGTCGTTGTTTAAAACAAACAACCTATTGTTTGTTTTAACTGCTCTGAAACGGGTCACATGTCAAGTGTATGCCTAAAACCACAACGACGAGCGCGATGTAAGGATTGTCAACGAGTTCATCCTAAATGTTCACCCGAAAACTGCGGCAAGCAAAATCCATGGACTATAAACGGGGTGCAAAGAAATGTCGACGATCAACGGCGAAGAATTTTATGCTCTTATTGATACTGGTAGTCAATGTAGTATGATTCGTAAATCAAAAGCGACAAAAATATCCAACGAACGAGAACCTTGTTTCTTACGTATTAGCGGAGTTTGCGGAGGCACACGTGTCCTTAATGAGATGATGAAGGTGAAATTAGACATCGACGATCATGAGCTTAATATTGATCTCTACGTTGCGGATGACGACGTCAGATTTAATTATCGGAAACGACATTTTCGCGAATAACGACATACGCCTAATAGTTGACAATAGCGAGCGACGATTTGAATTGGTAAGCGTGTCTACGACCAACATTAATGAACGAACACCTATCGAAATGTCATCAATTCAATGCGGCACAGATGATGAGGCTACTAAAACAAAAATATCTGAATTACTCAACGAATATCGAGACGTCTGCGGTAACAAACTTAACGAAATCGGTCTAACGAATGCTGTTCAAATGAAAATCGAATTAACAACAACCGAGCCAATAGCATCAAAGCCATATCGACTCCCAGAACCGAAAAAAGCTGTGGTGAGTAAAATGATTAACGCGTTACTAACAAACGATAGTCAACATCTGAATATGCAAGTCCTATAGTACTCGTTAAAAAGAAAAATGGCAACGACAGATTATGTGTGGATTATCGACGTTTAAATCAGCACATGGTCAAAGAGATTTTTCCAACGCCTAACATCAAGATATTAAACAATTTACGTATTTCACGGTGTTAGACTTAAATAGCGGATACTACCAAATTTCAATTGACGAAAATAGTAGACGATTTACGGCATTTGTAACGCCTGACGGACTTTATGAGTTCAAACGCATGCCGTTTGGTCTCAAGAACGCACCATCGGTTTTTCAACGACTGATGGCACTACTACGTGAGAAAACGCAGGATGGAGATTTGTTTCATTACATGGATGACATTGTAGTTCGTAGCAACAACGTCAGCGAAATGCTTCAGAAATTACGACGAGTTTTTCCTGTTTTGCGCGAACTGAACCTCACGATTAACTTCAAAAAGTGCGAATTTATGAAACAGACTATTGAATTTTTGGGTCATCAACTACATCCAACGGGAATCAGTCCAGGTAAAATAAAGACAGCTGCAATCCAGGAATTTCCAACACCTACTAGCGGGACCGAAGTACGACAATTTTTGGGTTTAAGTGGCTACTTTAGAAAATTCGTGCCCGGCTACGCAATAATCTCCGAACCGTTACGACTTCTACTGAGGAAGGAAAGCAAATTCCAGTGGAACAACGAGCAAAAAGAAGCGTTTCAAAAACTAAAGACGTGCCTTACAGCGAAACCGGTAATAGTGGGTTATCGAACTAACGCTAAAATCGAACATCGATCAGGTCAGCGAATGCAACATGTTGATGCATTAAGCCGAGCACCGTATGAAGAAGCCCGAGAATTAGATACAGCGTCATTACGAATTGCAAAAACGGTCATAAGCCAAGGCGACTGGTTGTTTTCGATGCAACTACAGGACGAAAACATCTGCGCGAGTGTCCACAATTTGAAATTACGAGACAAAACGATTTGTAACGAGTAATCGATGACGGACGACTATTTCGGAAAGTCAAAGATAAACTTCTTTGGGTGGTTCCGAAAGCCTTGCGATGGCGCGTAGTAAAAGGACAACATGACGATGCGGGACATCTAGGTCTGGAGAAAACAATAGACGCTATTCAGAGACATTTTTGGTTTCCCCGTATGCGGAATTTTGTTAAAGCTTATATAAAGTCATGTTTAGAATGCGCGTATAACAAAGCACCTGGCGAAGGCGAGTACCATTACGACAACGTTAACCCAGTGCCATTCCATACTATCCATAAGGATCACTTGGGCCCTTTCCCGAAAAGCACCAAACGTAACGAGCACCTTTTTGTCATTGTAGATGCTTTTACGAAGTACACGACAATTCGAGCGGTGAAAAGTACGGCGACAAAAAACGTAATAACTATTCTTAACGAATGCATCGAATATTTTGGAATGCCAACACGGATAATTACCGATCGCGGAACTGCATTCACGTCCCACGAGTTCAAGCGATTCTGTCAGACGAACGACGTAAAACATATCTTAAATGCTGTAAGAACTCCAAGGGCGAACGGCCATGCAGAACGAACTAACCGAACAATACTTCTACCGTCAACCAAAGAAGACAAGCGATGGGACGATCAACTTCGGCTAGTACAGTGGTCAATAAATACGATGAAAAATAAAACTACTGGTCGAACTCAACATGAACTCCTGTTTGGATTTCATCCGCGAGATATTCTACAAAATAAACTTGTACTATCTTTACACAATAGCGAATCTATTGACAACGACCATTTAGAAGAAATACGCAACGAAGCGGCTGAAAGAATTGATGCACAACGTGAAGATGCGAAACAGCGATACGACGGACATTATAGTCAACCGAAACGCTACAAACTCGGTGAATTGGTGTTAGTTTAGAATGAACCAACGGCGACGGGTATAGGAAATAGGAAACCTTCTGAATTTTATAGGCATCTTCGTCAGATTTCTGGAGATTCTAAAGTAGTGACAGATGAGTTGTTAAAAAGCCTTTGGCTTCGTAATCTTCCTCCACAAATACATCAGTCTTTGATATCTTCCGGAAAAAGTGATTTGAATGAATTGTCTTCTCTGGCGGATACACTTTTTGAGGTCGCTCAGAATGCTTCTCCTTCGGTGTTTTCTACCTCCACCAACGCAGACACGGATGACCGTTTATCTCGTTTGGAGACCAGTATAGCCACGTTGGCTGAGGCAGTGGAGGCGATAAGTTTGACAGGTTCATCTCGTAATCAAACCGACAATGGTCCTCGATCACGCGGACGTAGACAAAATTCGCACCGAGGTGCTGACAGGGTATGTTTTTACCACAGAAGATATAAGGATAAGGCTAATAGGTGTGTTAGTCCTTGTAGTTTTAAGTCGGAAAACTAAAGCGGTCCACAGTCACGGCGGCGGACGGTGGACCAGCTTTTGGTTCGCGTCGCTTATTTATTTTTGACCCATACACGAAATTTAACTTTTTAATTGACACGGGTGCAGATGTCTCAGTTATTCCATCCACTTTTGTTCATCCACTACCAAGAAACTCAGGTCTTTCATTTTCTGCTGCTAACGGCACCACAATTGATGTCTATGGTTCTCGACTTTTAAAGACGAATTTTGGACTTCGAAGAGAATTCATCCACCCATTTTATATTGCGTCGGTGAGTAAACCTATATTGGGTGCTGATTTTATTCATAAATTTGGCTTGATAGTGGATTTGAAGAACGGAAAACTCGTGGATCCACTCTCGAAAATTGAATCAATAGGAAAGTTTAAGCAGGACGATTCGCCTTCTCCAAAGACTTTTTCCTTGGATGATTCTCCATTCAGTTCTATTCTGAGGCAGTTCCCTACACTTACCAAGGAACTTGATTTCAACGAGACTCCGGTGAAACACAACGTGGTCCATCATATCCACACTAAGGGAAGATTGCCAGTTTCTCGGGCTCGGCGTTTGAATCCAGCGAGATATAAGGCAGCTAAGGATGAATTTGATTATATGATGAAGATTGGCGTTTGTCGGCCTTCGGATTCTCCTTATAGTTCGCCGCTGCATATGGTTCCCAAGGCGGATTCAACCGACTGGAGACCTTGTGGAGATTACCGTAGACTCAATGCGGTAACGACTCCGGACCGATACCCGATACCATTTATTTCGGATCTTTCCTCTAATATGTATGGGTGTCAGGTTTTCTCAAAGGTTGACATAGTACGTGCATACCACCATATTCCTGTCGCCCCTGAGGACATTCATAAGACGGCTATCATAACCCCATTTGGGTTGTTTGAATTCCCCATGATGACTTTTGGACTTAGAGGAGCTGCTTCTACATGGCAGAGATTTATGAACAAGGTGTGTCAGGGTTTGGATTTTACTTACACGTATCTGGATGATATTTTGGTGATGAGTAAGGACGAGGAACAACATAAGGAGCATTTGCGTTTACTATTCGAGCGTCTTGAAGAATATGGTCTCCGACTGAAAGCATCCAAATGTATTTTAGGGTCGACTAGACTTAATTTTTTGGGGCACGAAATTTCTAAGGATGGAATTCTTCCTGCTAGAGATCGGATTGAGGCGATAGCTAGTTTCCCAGAACCTACTTCCATTAAACAGGTTCAGAGGTTCGTTGGCATGGTTAATTATTATCATCGATTTTTCAGGAATTTAGCTCATGATTTGGCCCCGATACACGCACATGTTGCGATGCTACAGAATCAAGGTATAGTTAAGGGTGGACGGAAATCCAAAACGGATTCGAAAGATATAAGGGCAACCAGGAGGAAACCAACGCCTTTCACATGGCCAAGTGAATGTAGGCAAGCTTTCGGGAATGTCAAGAAAGATTTGGTTAATATTACTCTTCTAGTTCACCCATGCGATTCAACATCTACTGCATTTTCGTTGACGACAGACGCATCCGATGTAGCAGTCGGGGCGGTTTTACAACAAAGGGTTAAAGGGGTATGGCATCCACTTGGTTTTTTTAGTAGGAAGTTGTCTCCCGCTCAGATGAAGTATTCTGCTTTCGACAGAGAGTTATTAGCAATATACTTGGCTATTATTCACTTTAGATATTTTCTAGAAGGAAGAGATTTTCATATAAACACGGACCATAAACCCCTGACGAATGCGATATCTTCTAAGACAGATAGGAATCCAAGACAGTCTCGATATTTGGACTTTATTTCGCAGTTTACAACGGACATTCGCTACCTCAAAGGAAGGGACAATGTGGTGGCTGATTCTTTGTCTCGGCCTGGGGTGAACATATTGGAGTTTGCTACAACTAGTTTGGAAGACTTGGCTAAATTGCAGGTCAGTGATTCTGAATTGATCACCCTGCGACTAGCACAGCCTGTGGGTACGATATTTGATCTTAAACCAGTTAATATACCACAGACCGATGGGGTAATTTGGTGCGATATTTCAACTGGCCGTAATAGACCATATATTCCTCAGAGCGAGCGTCGGAAGGTTTTTCAATCTGTTCATAATTTATCTCACCCGGGTATAAGGAGCACAAGGCGTCAGATATGTCAAAGGTACTTTTGGCCCAAGATGACGACTGACATTAATGGATGGGCGAGGTCATGTTTACAGTGCCAACGGCAGAAGGTTTTTCGTCATACAAAAGCGAAGGTTGAGAATATTCCTATCCCTTCAGGAAGGTTTAGGCATATACATATGGATATTGTAGGTCCCCTTCCACCAAGCGATGGCTTTTATTACATTTTGACCATTATTGACCGTTTCTCCCGTTGGCCTGAGGCCTATCCTCTCAGGGACATATCGGCTCGCACTGTGGCGCAGAAATATGTGGGCGAATATGTTTCTCGTTTTGGTGTAGCTGAGGTTATAACCACAGACCAAGGCGGACAGTTTGAGTCCACGATGATGCAGGAGCTTTTTAACTTACTTGGGTCTAGACGCATTAGGACTACGGCTTATCGTCCACAGGCTAACGGAATGGTGGAACGATTTCATCGTTCACTTAAGGTCGCCATTCGTGCAACTGGCGATTCTCCTAACTGGTCTAGGCGGTTACCCTTGGTACTTTTAGGGTTAAGGACCGTGATTAAGGAGGAAATCAATGCATCCCCGGCGGAATTGCTTTATGGGGAAGAATTGATGTTACCAGGAGGTTTTTTTGTGGAATCTCCTAATGAGGACGGGTGTGAGCCAACGGACTTTGTGAGGAGACTCAAACAAACAATGAAGAACATTAGGCCAAGTGAGACAAGGAAGCAGGAGTGTGGAGTGTTCGTTCCAAGATCATTAGCGGATTGTGAAAATGTGTTTGTGCGGGTCGATCGTGTAAAACGTAGTCTTGAACCTCCATACGAAGGACCTTTTCCGGTTAAAAAAAGGAGTGCAAAAACATTTGTGATTGTCAGAAATGGAGCTGAGATAACGATATCTATTGATCGTCTAAAACCAGCATTTGATTTGCCCGATTCCCCCGTGGACGATTCTGCTAGGAAGAAAGTTCGCTTTAATATTCCGTGCGATACACCGAGAAGAACTAGCATGGTTTTAAGGTCAACGAAAGGTGTTTCATCTCGATAGCGACTTCGTCTGGGAAGGGAGTATGTGGCGAAGCCATAATTTGAATAACGTAGTTAGCTTTTTATAATTCTTTGTTTTTCATGTCAATCGAAAAAATAATTATTTCCATTAAAATTGTTCATTCTGATTTCTGTCCTAAAAATAACGAGTTGAAATATTGTACACCCTATTTTCATTTTAATTTCAAATAAATGTTAATTGTGATTTTTTTATAAATAACGCAATTGTTTTATTGGATCGCACGGAACTTGTGTGACCTCGCTCGCTGATAATAGCCCTGGGGATTAATATTGCTGTCCGGGAACTCCTGAATACCATTCCGTTACACGGGTACTTCAAGAAAGTTGGAGCCACTCTACAAAGGTCCATTCATCATTACACAAGTCCTGGAAAAGGATAGGTACGTTATCGAAGATTTACCAGGATCAACTAGAAAACAACGTCATTATACATCAGTATATTCATCCGACAAAATTAAGCCGTGGTGTTCTCTGCCACAGATAGAAAATGATGACGACAACGAGGACGAATCTAAACCGAACCTACTTCCAATCGAGGTCGATTGCGTCGACAGGGTGGCCGACTGTAAGGCTACGAATTTTTTGCAACATGGCAATCATGAATTGCCCACACAATGATGGACGAAGAAGACGGTTGAGCAAGAGAGAGAGTCGTATAGTTGAAGTTGTAGCGAACGGACGTGTACGGATCAGAGAACGAAGCCGATGCAAAATTGTCGGCGGCGGCGGCTTTTCGGCTTACGATTTATTGTGCAACATAACAGATACACATTTATTGAACAACTTAGTTGGAGGTATGAGCACAGTGTAAAAATAGATTTTTCCCTTAAGGTGGGTACTATGTTTTTTCAGCTTGAAAAAATTCCACAAAATATTATTTCAAGTTGAAAAAAGGAACGCTTTTTTACTAAAGTCGCATTGCATTCTTGAAGTGTGTGTGTCGAAATGTCACTTTTATATGAATGTGTGCGTGTATAAGCATGTGCATTTTTTCCTTTTTGCTTTTCTTGAAAACAAACACACAAATCTAATCAATAAACAATTAAATGAAATAATGCCGACTTATAAAATAGTTAATTTAAATTGCAGAAAGGAAATATTTTTGAAGATCATTGTGCTGTTATATATAAATTATTTATTTTGTGTTGATACGATGGCGATGCTTTTGCGGCATCAGAAGCTAGGTTACAAATAACAAAATAAATTCCTACTTTTATTAAAAACGGACTTTTAAGGTCTAAGTTTTAATGCAAAATTTATTTCATTGTGAACATAGTTTAGTGAACATAGAAATTGCACTTACATTTAATCTTTAACCTTTGTTTAGATTTACATTAATACATTAGTGTCTTAGTAACACAAAAACTACACAACATAAAACACAAAATTTAAAAATAATTGCAAAAATAATCAAAAACTAATATCACAGAGCAATTGCCTACGTTCTATATCACATTTGAAATTCGACTAACTTAAACTAATGCTATGGTGTAAATTGCATTCGTGTTGTCTTTGTCTTCTTTGTGGTTTATTGCACTTTTTAGTTGTTGTTGTATGCGCAAGCTCTCCAGAGTAAATCTCTTATTCTCATGTTTCTCTATATCTAATATTTTGACGTTCTGTGTGTTTGCTGTATGCCCATGTTCAATGCAATGTTGCGCAAGGGCCGTTGTTGTTTTTCGTTTTCGTGTGTCTGTCTCATGTTCGTTTACTCTCGTACCTAAGCTCCTTTTTGTTGTTCCAATGTATACATTGCCGCATGTTTCGTTGTCATTTCCTATGCATGTTATTTCGTAAACATCATTACTCTGCTCCATTTTCTCTATTTTTGTTTTTGTTTGTGTGAATAAGTTGGAGATGGTTTTGTTTGGTTTGTGTGCAAATGTTATTTCTTTATCGTTGATTATTTCTTGTAGTTTGTTGTTGTCTGTCAGTTTAGGTATGTATGGAACACTGAAGAATTTGGTGTTGCCAGATTTTGATTTAGAGTCACTTTCGTCGGATCGTAATCTTATTGCATTTTCTATAAGTTTTGAAGTTATATATTTGGGGAAACTGTTGTTTGTGAGTATTTGTTTAATTTTGTCAATGTTCTTAGGAATAAATTTGTTAATATTTTCGTTATTAAATTGTTCGCGGTATTGAGCTTTTGTTTTATCGGCTGTGCAGAGTGAACATTTATTAGGCGACCAGATGCTATGCTGTTAAAATTTCTCCGTTGTCCCTGTGTATCATAATATCCAAGTATGGTAGGCAATTATTTTCTTCTTTTTCTATTGTAAATTTAAGTTTATTATGGTAATTGTTGAATGTTTTCAGAATAATCTTCTCGTCTTTTTTCTTTATTATGGCGAAAAGGTCATCTACATACTTAGTGATAATTTTATTTTAATTCCATCTTTCTCGAGTTCCTGTATGGTATGTTCCAGTAAAGTGTCCAGTATTATATCAGCAATAGTGGGGGATAACGGGCCTCCCATAGGCATTCCGTACGTTTGATGGTAGAAAGTTTTTCCGTAAACGAAATAGTTGTTGTCGTTGAGACAAAATTGAAGTAATTTCAGGAATTGAGATTTAGGTACTTTCGTGAATTGTTGTAAGGAGTTCCACAATGTCATAATGTTCTTAATTGCTAAGTGTATAGGTATGTTTGTAAATAACGATACCACGTCCAAAGGAATTAATACGTCATCGTCGTCCAAAGATACTTCTTCCAACCTGTTTTTCAATTAATTTTTAATGTTATATTTTTCCAATATAATATTTTGTAATATGTTCCCGATATGTTTGGACAAATTGTAGCATGGGACCTGGAATGATGATGATATAGGCCGTAGAGGCATATTTGGTTTATGAATTTTGGGTAAACCGTACAGTCTTGGTGATGTTGCATCATTAGACGTCAATTTAAATTTCTCATATTTTGTGATGTAGTTCATTTTAAATAGTTCTGTTATTTGTTATATGTTCGTTGAAGTTTCTGTGTTGGGTCCTCTCTAATATTCCAATAATTTTTCCATTACTTGTTCGTAATCCTTTCTGTACATGATGACTGTTTTGTTCCCTTTGTGCGATTTTGTGATGACAATTTCGTCCTTGTATCTTCGTAGGTATTTCCGTTTCTTCGTATATATTTATAATAAATTTTTCCTTTAGATTATTCCTATTCGTCCTTTTATGAGTAAGAATTCTATTGGATATCTTAGTTCTTGCTATATCCTTTTCCTTATCATCAGTTAACGTTTGAACCCATTGTTCGAGATCTGCTATAAGTTTTATTGTTGAAAAATTCTCCTTGTTTACCGGGATAGCGAATTTCGAACCGAGAGAAAGTAGCCATTTACTTTCATCGGTAAATGTAATATTAGTTTTGTTAACAAACCAGGTTGGATTAAATTTTAGGTTGTATTCTTCGAGTTTTCTCTTTTTTAAATTCTGTATCTTAGTGGAGTGTGTCAATTTAGTTGATGATATAATGTGTCTATATCTGTGATTTTGTTTTGTGATGAAGTCGTCATACATCGCCGTCAGTGGTAGCGAACGGATGTGTTATTGCAGAGCGGATAGTTTTTCCAACCTATTACGCAATACTTATTCACCTACCTACTACGCAACCATAAGGTGTTGTTCTTAAAGTGGGTGTTGAATTTGTTGCATCGGTCTCAGGACAGACATTTTGGAAGTAGTCTGGAAGGCCAACATCGAAGTACCTATTACGGGCAAATACTGGCTATGGGGGTCTCTCCCAAAAATTTATGATTAACCCTGATGAAGTATATGATATTACGGTGCAGGGAAAAATAAACCCAGTACCGGCGGAAAGCGTTGATTTACTCGCGAGTCACGTGTCGTCGTTATCAAACAATCGTGAGCAAGTAACTTCTACGGGGTTGGGTGCCTCGGATTCCGTAGTCGAAACAGATACAAGCGCACATCTAGCCTTTGGCAAAATAAACGATGAGGAAGATAAAGAAAACCCAAGGGGGGGCTCTAAGCAACCCCAGCTTTTAAAAGCTAGTGGGAACTCGGACTCTGAGTCATCAAGTGATAACAATATTACTATTGTTGAAAATTGGAAAAGACTGTCAGGGGCACAAAGAAGGAAACTAAATAAGATGAA
This sequence comes from Eudasyphora cyanicolor, assembly GCA_963930755.1. Lineage (NCBI taxonomy): Eukaryota > Metazoa > Arthropoda > Insecta > Diptera > Muscidae > Eudasyphora > Eudasyphora cyanicolor. The sequence goes on from OZ005737.1 coordinate 104,525,208, forward strand.
CCGGCAGAAGATATTACAGGATGAATCTGACTCTTCTACATCTACTAAAAGAGTCAGATCTCCCGAAGAGCATAGCGATGCGAAATCAACTAAGAAGAAAAAAGCTCACCGACACCCAGCACTTCGAAGAAACCTATTCAATCTACCAAAAAAGGAGTTTCTAGTCAGAATCCGTTAATGGTGGGTGGAGAAGTTGATCTTGTTGTTGAGAAGGTGAGTAAGTCCACCAAAGCATCCATAAAAGAGGGGGCCTCAAACAAAAAGACCCATTCTAAAGTAAAAAGCAAGGTAGCTATAAGAAAGGGAAACACCATCTTATTCCCAAATAGCCAAAAAACATATTCAGGACGAACTACACTATGCCATAATTGATAGCAGTAGTGCGTCTGGCAGAATTCCCGAAGAGCAAAAGAGCATCTTCGAAGATTTGTTCTACACAAAGGTATTGGACCACATTCTCGAAACTAATGATGGACCAACAATCCAAGTAATGAGTTGCACGTTTGAGAGGGGCGTTTTGATGCTGAAACTGGCATCACAATGCTGTGTCGATGTCCTCGGAAAACTAGTGGAGAGCATCCCCTCACCTTGGGACGGCGCAAAGCTGAAACTGGTAAGGAAAAGCGATATCCCTGTACTCATAAAAACATCTTTCTATGTCAGAGGATGGGCTAGTAAGGTACCGTCAGAGCGCATACTTAGCGTCATTGGCAAACAAGATTCGAACCTTAAAGTAAGGAAGTGGGAAGTCTTCCACAGGAAAAATGATCCCGATGGTTATCTCCTGGTGGTAGGCATAGACCCGTATTCCAGGGATAGCCTTGTCAAGACAAAAGGCATGGCATTTTTCGGGATTTGGAAAATCTTCTTTAAGATTGGAAAAACCCCCATTGGCAGGACAGTTAAGTCGAGCCCAAACACGAACGTACCGCCTGCAGTGGCAAACGAAAATAGTGAACAGAATGAAGCGAGTGAGACAATTCCAAAAAGTGAGGTGGAAATGGTCGATAACATCGCCAATTTGCCGATAACATCATCAATTTTGCAGAAAGTTCCCAGCAAAGGTGGTGATAAGGATATGAAGAGGAGCACAAAAACTCAAAACAAAGAGGGAGCGACAAAAAACAACACCGTCTTCCAAAAAGAGGTCGATAACATTACCAAATTGCCGATAATATCACCAATTTTGCAGAATGTTCCCAGCAATAGTGGTGATAGGAATAGGTACATAAAGAATCAAAACAAAGAGGGAACGACAAAAAGTAACACCGCAAGGTAATGGAAGTATGTATCTGGCGTCAGTATACCTGCCATTCGATGCGCCGACATTGCCACCTACGTCGGAATTACAACGTCTGGTAAGGGAATCCAAAAATACAAGTAATGTGTTACTAGCTGGTTGTGATGCCAACTCACACCATATTGCTTGGGGTAGTAGTGACACCAATAAAAGGGGACAAGCCCTTATAGAATTTTTGAATACTAACGATCTCCTAACTCTCAACATAGGGAACAAGGCGACCTTTGTTAACAAAATTAGGGAAGAAGTATTAGATATAACGATATGCTCGGAAAACCTCATTGATGAGATCCATGAGTGGAGGGTTTCGGATGAACACTCCTATTCGGACCACCGTTATATAAGGTTTAAAATTGCACGGCCACCGCCTAGCCCAATAAGTTTCCGTAATAAGGCTAAAACCGACTGGACCAAATTCGGCAATCTACTTAGAAATCGATTGGGCCAGCCTAAACACGATTATCCAAGTACAGAAGACATTGATATCAATGTGAGGAGGATTACGGAGGCTCTTGTAAAATCATTCGAAGATAGTTGCCCGCTTCGAGAAAGGAAATCTGCCTATGAGAAACCCTGGATGACAGGGCAAATTCGCTCGATTGGCAAGGATGTCCGCAGACTTTACAACAGAGCTCGACGTAAAAAGCTATCAGTATATTGGGATGACTACCACAGAAAGCTCAAAGAATACAATAAAATCATTAGACTGGCGAAACGTAACTCCTGGCGACTTTTCTGTGAGCAGGTAGACAGCGTTAACAGCATGTCCAAAATAAAAAAGTTCCTCTCAAAAACTCATATCCAAACCGAAACACTGGTGGATGAAACGGGTAAAAAGATGGAAACTATAGATGATACCGTAAGGCTTTTGATGAAAACTCATTTTCCGAGTGGTAATGCTGGGCCAATAGAGGAACAGTTACAGACCGAAAATGTAATGCACCAAGTACCTATTACGGATGCTATGTTTAGAGAAGCAATAAAAAGCTTCTCTCCTTATAAGGCTGCGGGACCGGACGGAATATTTCCAGCGCTTCTTCAGAATGAGGTGGATCTGGTATCAACTCATCTTGTTGGAGTTTTCACTGCATGCCTAACTCATGCATATGCCCCAAAAAATTGGCAGGAATCAAGGGTGGTCTTCATACCTAAGCCTGGCAAGGCGAGTTATACGATCCCAAAGGCTTATCGACCTATTAGCCTAACTTCTTTCCTCTTAAAAACAATGGAGCGAATAATTGACGACATGATCAAAAGTAAGATAGCCGATGACAAGCTAAAATTCAAGCAACACGCATATGTTAAAGGAAGATCAGTGGAAACAGCTCTACATGAGGTAGTACACCACATAGAAAAGTCCTTCAGTGAAAAATTGTACACACTGGCCGTTTGTATAGACATTGAGGGCGCTTTTAACAACGTTCAGACCGATACACTTATCCAGTCCTTAGACGAGTTTCAGGTTGACCGGGCGTTGATAAACTGGATCAACAATATGCTAAGGAATAGGTGGATTATTTGTGGGTCATATGACGTAAAAATCATTTTATCGCCTCTCCTATGGGTTACGACGATACACAGTCTCCTTAAAGCCCTCACCAATGAAGGACTTAAACCAGTCTGTTATGCAGACGACGTTATAATACTTCTAAGGGGCACACATCCAAACCAACTATGCAGAAGAGCTGAAGAGGCAAGTAACACAAGAGGCACACATCAAACTAAAACATGAAGAGGCACACATCAAACTAAAACATGGCAATGACATCTGCCTACTATTAAAAAGATACTGTAGGGAAATGAAGAAACTTGCAAAATATAATGAAAGACTTAAATATTTACTAAATTGCCGTAAGACTGGACTAATACCCACACATCTATTCAACACAACAAAACATGCAAAACAATTATTCACAATAATATCACAACAGCTAAACAAAATTGAGCAAATATTCCACTCTAAACTTTTAAACCTTGAAATAAAAGAAACCAATTTAAACATCAGGAACGCAAAAAACGAAATTAACAACATTAAACAAAAATTGAATTCGACACTCAATGACAGGGAATATGACGACTTCATCACAAAACAAAATCACAGATATAGACACATTATATCATCAACTAAATGGACACACTCCACTAAGATACAGAATTTAAAAAAGAGAAAACTCGAAGAATACAACCTAAAATTTAATCCGACCTGGTTTGTTAACAAAACTAATGTTACATGTACCGATGAAAGTAAATGGCTTCTTTCTCTCGGTTCGAAATTCGCTATCCCGGTAAACAAGGAGAATTTTTCAACAATAAAACTTATAGCAGATCTCGAACAATGGGTTCAAAAGTTAACTGATGATAAGGAAAAGGATATAGCAAGAACTAAGATATCCAATAGAATTCTTACTCATAAAAGGACGAATAGGAATAATCTAAAGGAAAAATTTATTATAAATATATACGAAGAAACGGAAATACCTACGAAGATACAAGGACGAAATTGTCATCACAAAATCGGACAAAGGGAACAAAACAGTCATCATGTACAGAAAGGATTACGAGCAAGGAATGGAAAAATTATTGGAAGATAAGACAACCTATAAAACTTTAGAGAGGACCCAACACAGAAACTTCAACGAACAAATAACAAAATGATAACAGATCTATTTAAAATGAACTACATCACTAAATATGAGAAATTTAAATTGACGTCTAATCCAGCAACAGCACCAAGGCTATACGGTTTACCCAAAATTCATAAACCAAATATGCCTCTACGGCCTATATCATCATCATTCCAGGTCCCATGCTACAATTTGTCCAAACATATCGGGAACATACTATAAAATATTATATTGGAAAAATATAACATTAAAAATTCACTACAATTGAAAAACAGGTTGGAAGAAGTCTTTGGACGACGATGACGTATTAATTTCTTTGGACGTGGTATCGTTATTTACAAATATACCTATACACTTAGCGATTATGAACATTATGACATGGTGGAATTCCTTACAAAAATTCACGAAAGTACCTAAATCTCAATTCCTGAAATTACTTCAATTTTGTCTCAACGACAACAACTATTTCGTTTACGGAAAAACTTTCTACCATCAAACGTACGGAATGCCTATGGGAAACCCGTTATCCCCCACTATTGCTGATATAATACTGGACACTTTACTGGAACATACCATACAGGAACTCGAGAAAGACGGAATTAAAATAAAATTTATCACCATTCAACAATTACCATAATAAACTTAAATTTACAATAGAAAAAGAAGAAAATAATTGCCTACCATACTTGGATATTATGATACACAGGGACAACGGAGAAATTTTAACAGACTGGTATTCAAAAAGCATTGCATCTGGTCGTCTAATAAATTTTCACTCTACACAGCCGATAAAACAAAAGCTCAATACCGCGAACAATTTAATAACGAAAATACTAACAAATTTATTCCTAAGAACATTGACAAAATTAAACAAATACTCACGAACAACAGTTTCCCCAAATATATAACTTCAAAACTTATAGAAAATGCAATAAGATTACGATCCGACGAAAGTGACTCTAAATCAAAATCTGGCAACACCAAATTCTTCAGTGTTCCATACATACCTAAACTGACAGACAACAACAAACTACAAGAAATAATCAACGATAAAGAAATAACACTTGCACACAAACCAAACAAAACCATCTCCAACTTATTCACACAAACAAAAACAAAAATAGAGAAAATTGAGCAGAGTAATGTTGTTTACGAAATAACATGCATAGGAAATGACAACGAAACATGCGGCAAAGTATACATCGGAACAACAAAAAGGAGCTTATGTACGAGAGTAAACGAACATGAGACAGACATACGACAACGAAAAACAACAACGGCCCTTGCGCAACATTGCATTGAACATGGGCATACAGCAAACACACAGAACGTCAAAATATTAGATAGAGAGAAACATGAGAATAAGAGATTTACTCTGGAGAGCTTGCGCATACAACAACAACTAAAAAGTGCAATAAACCACAAAGTTAGTCGAATTTCAAATGTGATATAGAACGTAGGCAATTGCTCTGTGATATTAGTTTTTAAGTTTTTGATTATTTTTGCAATTATTTTTAAATTTTGTGTTTTATGTTGTGTAGTTTTTGTGTTACTATGACACTAATTTATTAATGTAAATCTAAACAAAGGTTAAAGATTAAATGTAAGTGCAATTTCTATGTTCACTAAACTTATTGTTATTCGCTTTTCTAACTATGTTGTCATATTATGTTGTTGCCAGATCCAATAAAATAATCATCCCTGAAGATGCAGAAAAAATCCCAGCGAAACTTCGGATGCAAACAATGAAATAAATAATCTTTTATTTGCATTAAAACTTAGACCTTAAAAGCCCGTTTTAAATAAAATTATATAACAATTACACAAAGGTCGATACACCATTAACATAATTTCCTACTGTTGTACGAATATAAATAAATAAAATGATGTTTTGATGAACCGAAAAGATGTTTTATTATTATTTTTAAGCATTTACATTATATTTGTTGACATATATAAATTAAAGTTCCATCCATAAACTGAATTTATTCCGCCAACTCCTATGACTGGCAAGAACTCACTATTTTCTTTATAACCATTTAAAAACAAGATCACAGGTACTGCCCAATTCCATTGTCCTACTGCTTCGGTAGCGTTAGCCGTCCACAAAGTTTTTCAAGGCTTTTCGTCACGATTTTTCTAAACATACAAACGTAAATGTACATATGTAATTAGAAGACAAATTCCACATTATTACATATAGTTACATGTCCTTCCTGTGTTTTGCACATTTTTTGCTTTGCTATCCAATCGGAATGTCACTCTTCTCGTTTATTCCATGTACATAATTATTATCCGTCCTTTGCATTAGTTTTATTTATTTCATATAATTTTATTTAGTTTTCTTAATTAGGAAATTTTATTGCTAATATTTGCATCAGTTGAATTTCTCGCGGACAAATATGAATATAAATAAATAGGAGTACAATGCTGGCGGCTTCAATTTGTTGCGGCGTTCAATTAATTTTTGGCGGCTCAAAATGTCAATTTCTCACGTTGAAAAAACATAGTACCACAAATTAACGGCCTGTTTCTGTATTTCTAACTAAAGTCTCTGCGAACGAAAACCAATCACTCACTTTCGTCTGGAATTTGGTTTCTCTAAGGTTCGTTCGTTCGTTCGCCTGGCCTTACGTCAATGACGTTAACAATTTACCAATTGGCAAATAATGTAATTGCCAGGTCAATAATTTCACAACTTCCGGTCTAAAAAAGCATACATTTTGTATGGTCGACCTTAGAAAATACAACTCTGTATCCTTTACTCTAGTGTTGGCCAAAAATCAACCCTGGGTGGTTCAGCTGAGCTGATCCAACACTCTCATTTCTTTCTCTCTCTCTCTCTCTCACGGCTCTCTCATTGTGCACTGATGATTTTTTCCATCTTAGCGAGCTGCCAATGTTGACTTCTTTATGCTTAAAAATGTAAACATATGTATACAATTTTCTTATTTTTTAATTGTTTTTACCATAATTATATTTATATCTACTTATTTTTTGCTTTTAATAACGTTTTTATTGCATTGCTTCTATCAGTCGACAAATAAAATAAAGTGACTCGATCTGACACTTGTGTTCGCCCAGATGACAACAAAGAGACATAGAGAAACCAAAATGTACACTGAAATGATTACGTTTTTGTACGAGTTCATTATCGTGCGACTTGCCGTTGTGATGGTAGTTAGTGAAACCCAAATCAGCTGTTTGTCGTCTGACAAGCGAACGAAAGCAAAATTTTAAGTTACAGAAACAGGCTGTAAATTATCTGAAACAATGAAGACTTATGAAAAGCTTTGGAACGGAAAATAATTATGTGTATATGGAATAAACGAGAATGCCGAAATTCCGATTGGATAGCAAAGCAGAAAATGTGCAAAACACTGGAAGGACATGTAACTACATATATGTAATAATGTTAAATTTGTCTTGTAATTACATATGTACATTTACATTTGTATGTTTAGAACAATCGTGACGAAAAGCCTGGAAAAATATTGTGGACGGCTATCGAAATTATTTTGTTATTAGTAACATTGTATTACCCTGGCTTCTGATGCATTACAAGCATCGCCATCGTATGTATAACATTAGCACAATTATCTTCAACAATATTTCCTTTCTGCAATTTAAATTAAATATTTTCTATGTCGGCATTATTTCATATAATTGTTTAATGATTATAATTTAAACTCGTGTTTGTTTTCAAGAAAAGCAAAAAGGGTAAAATGCACATGCTTACACACACACACATTCATATAAAAGTGACATTTCGACACACACATGTTCCATTTTTCAACTTGAAATGACATTTTGTGGAATTTTTCCAAGCTGAAAAAACATAGTACCCACCTTTAACCAGGGGTTTACACGAGACAGTTTTGCGAAGACAATTGCAATACATTTACACTTTTTTGCTAATGCACTTACACATATCTCATTGTCTTCGTACTGTCATTGATTTTTTGATGACATCGGCAATTGTCTTGACTAAAGCAGTCATTTTGAGGTAAGCAGCTAATCAGAGCGAAACGACACTACCGAGGGTTGCTTAAAGTTGCAATACATATTCTCAAATGCCTTCTCTCAATTGTCCTGTGTAAACGCAGGGTCAACCAGGGTCGAAAAATAAAATGTTGGTTATCATCGTATTTTATTGTGAATAATTATAAAAAAATTAAAAATGATGTCTAAATTTGTAAAATACAATGGTTTCATAGCATATCTCAGTAGATTTTCATGAAAAATTTACCTAAAAACTGAAAAATATTATTTTTTTCCATTTTAAGCTACAAAATGTCTCCATTACAATCAATTAAGAAGAGAAAAATGCAAGGAGACCAAAAAATAAATTTCGATTAACGATTTATTTAACAGTTAAAACACATGGAAAAATCGTACATTCGCGACCGCACGTTCGGCTCCTAAGCCGATTAGAAAAAAACCAATAGAGATAATTTATTGTGTAAATAATCGATAGAAAGCTACATTAATCCTCTTTTAAAATAAATTAATTAATTAGAATCTTCTGTTCCATTTCGCAGATTTTTGCATGTATTTCGCGTACGTTCGCGACCACATGTTTATTGCTATCATTACGAAAACTAAAACTCGATGAAACCCATCTTTTGCACTAAACATAGAACTACCAATATGCTATCAAATCACCAAAAAAATGCAGGGAAAATTTTCGCGACCCGCGGAAGTGCCTATATTGATTTTCAACGTACATTCGTTGATGTGACATTGATAAGATTAGGTCTCGAATGTTCTCCTTTTTAAATGTGTAAGTAGATTAATTGTATTGTTTAGAAGTTCATTATACATCTTTATATACATCTTTGTATTTCAAGCAGAAGTTCGAGCAATCACGGAGTGTGTGAACTGGCTTAGTAACACCACAAAACCTAAATATGCCAACATCTTCACAGATAGCCAAATGGCGATTAAAGCAATAACATCGAAAAGGGTCAAATCCAGAACTGTGTTCGACTGTAAAAGAACAATAAATGATTACTCAGCCACTGGTCAATTGCGTATTTGCTGGGTACCAGGACACAACGGAGTGATTGGAAATGAACGGGCAAACAGCTTGGCTTCAAAGGGCAGAGAACTTCGAGTAATAAACTTGTAAAATTGGAAACCTTTCGAAGCCACGAAAAATGAGTTGAAGCACTGGGCAGTGATGGCTCACAACATATTTCCGACATATTACCAGACTTGACTCATCTCAGAGAACAGTACTGGAAGATACTGAGAAAATTCGTGTCCAGTACCGATTTTCTGTAACTCGTAAGGTATAAGTGTATTTCCACGGATATGAGACGTTTAAACGTCTCCTCTCTTCAACCTAACCTATACATCTTTATATAGAAAAATATTAGAATTTTTTCTGTACCTGGTGTTTCCACCCTCTACTATTAATCCACCATAATATAAAATATAATATTTTCTCATGGAATATAAAATATAATATTTTCTCATAGAATATAAAATATAATATTTTCTCTAGTGAAGTCACCTACATTTTGTAAAGCGAAAACTAACGAAAATGTGCATGAAACTCAGTATCTTTTGCACGTAAAATATTTTCACTGCTAAAATTACAATGTTGTTATTATTAAATTACAGAACCTCCTTTTAAATTCCAAAAAAATAATTTGTTTTGCATATATAGTTTATTCAGCGTTTGCAGCTTTCTTTGGAATAAAAAGAAGTTGGCTCGGTCTTCTGACTGCAACGAAATTAAGGTAGGGATACTTTCTTTAAATTTACGCAAAAAATCCACTGTCTTTCACCGTTCGCTAAGCAAACTTATAAATTTTCTGAAAGAGGATTATTCATTTTATGTGAAAAAAAACGATTTGAATTATAAGGGCGGTGGGCAGGGGCGTGGCCAATTTCGATGAAACTTGGCATGCATATTTTTTTATTCTAGGAAATGTATTTACCAAATTTGAAGACTTTTGCTTGGATAGGAAAAAACTCGATTTGGTGTGAATGGTCGAGTGCGGTGTACGTGGCCGATTTTGATGAAATACCAATTTTTTCTTAATTTAGTCAATATACTACTCCGTGACAACATTTAATGATCTAAGACCACTCCACATATTTTGTTGCACAAAAATTTATAAAGCTGTCCCACTGTACGTCATGGGAGGTGGCCCCCATGGTCGGAAGAGGAGAAGGAATGAATAGAACAATTTCTGTGTCTGTGCCCGCTCTCTCTAGAAGGTGAAAATGGCGGCAATATTGGTAAACTGGTGGTGTTATCGACTACTCCCACATCAGTTGTTGGTAATGTCTTATTTGTCTCCATCCGTTCACTACCAGTGTTTGCCTCTTCAGACAGTGTATTTGGACTCGATTCATCTGTCCTGCCAATCGGGACATTTTAAAAAAGACTGTCCAGATCAAGAAGTACGCCATGCCGCTCTGATGTGTCAAATATGGAATTCGGCATTATTTAAAGCTTGCGCTGGTGAAATGCTGTGGGCATATATCATGCAATCATCGGCATATAAAATGGCTTTAGAGTTGTCCGATACATGAGGAAAATTATGTAGAAAAAGATTGAGGAGCAGGGGGGCTCCACTATTTACAGATCCTGAGACAGACAGTGAATCGCCAATAAGGACATTGAAGAAGAAGCTATGAAATATTTTGAGAAAATATGGGTTCATCCCGAGGTTCGTAAATTTTTATATGATTCCCTTATGACAAGCAGAATCAAATGCTTCTCAATGTCTAAAGAGATGGCAACAGTACAATTCTTGTTTCGTAGATTATCCGTAACATCACTGTCTAACTTCAGTAGTGCATGTTGTGTGGGGTGACCATTCTTGAATCCAAATTGGAACAGTGGTATGGGATCTGTTATAAACTCTTTCTCTATTTTCTCTTTCAGAATATGGTCGAATATTTTGCCTAAATTGCAAAGTGGGAGGAATTCCAAAAAAAGGGAAATAATTCAGCCGTTACTCACCATACAACCGATTGCGACCAAACTTGGCATGTGTGTAGAAGAGGTATTAGAGAAGTTAAGTTTTGAGTTTGGGCCCCTTGTGGTATACAGAGACGGAGCTGCAGCCACCTCGGATGAACAAAATGTTTAAGCGCGTGTAACTTTCGTATTTTCCGGCCGATTCATAAAATCTTTTTGTGTGTGTATTCTAATAACCGAGGCTTTTTGCACCTAACAGTTATATTGTTATGGCCATTTGAAGTAGTAAATATGTTATAAATTTTTTAACTAACTTCTTCTAAAACTCAAAAATATGACGTAAACTTTTTCCTAAAAAAATTACAAAAAATCGATTTTGTTTTAAAATATGACTTCAAGGGGCCATAACTTTAGTCCTGTTGGTTATATCGAAGTAGGAAATTTTATTGCCAATCCAGACATGCTTAAGTGAATAAAATGGGTGCATATTCTGCTTCGATATATACAAAATACTAGCACAAGTATGGGGGAAAAATTAAAAATTCAATTTTCAAATGCAGATAACTGTTAGGTGCAAAAAGCCTCGGTTATTAAAATACACACAAAAAAAGATTTTATTAATCGGCCGGAAAATACGAAAGTTACACGCGCTTAAACATTTTGTTCAACCGAGGTGACCAACTTTTCCTCCCACTGTGTGTTGTATAGAAGCGATATTGATCGGAAATCTGCAAGCATCACGCTGTTAGCCTTCTTTTTGATTGGAATGATTTTGGCCGACTTCCACGACTTCTGAAAATAAAAATTATTGCAAGTACATCTAAAATGACATCTGGTAACCTTTTTATAAAAAAATTGGAAAATTGTCAAAGCCGCAAGATTTTTTATTGTTGACTATATTTATAATAGAAAATCTTCTTTAAAGACACTCTTTCATCAAGGTCGAAAACAGGGTTTCTTTGGAATTGTCTCAAAGAAAATGGAGGAATAAAAATTCTGTTTTGGTGGTGATGCAATTATGACATTGGATTTGGTGGCAAAAGGAAAACAATTTGAAAAATGTCGTAGATCTTTGGGACCGGGTTTTAAGGTGTCATTAATTTTTTTTGCTTGCTCATGGTTGAATGGTTTCAAGTTGCGGCCAGTGTCAGGCGGTTAGACAGGATAGCAAAAAAGTTTCCCCAGCGCATTGTTGGATGCCAGCAAGACGTGTATTTGATCGTGTTCATGTGGATTTTGTCGGGCCATTCGTTGGCAATACTTATTAGTGATGGTGGACGCGTATAGCAAATACAGCTGGGACCACGATTCGAAAATGTGAAGAAATGTTTGCGTGTTCGGATTGCCGAGGGTTCTAGTAACCGACCACGGAACACAATTCAACTCCATGGAATTTAAATATTTTTGGAAACGCAATGGTATACTACATAAACAGAGTGCTTCGTACCATCCTGCAACGAACGGCCAAGCTGAAAGGTCTGTTCAAACGGTGAAAAATAAGCTGAAATCTTCGGGTTGTACTGCGGCGTCGATGAATATTGATTTGTCAAAGGTCCTAATGGCTTATCGAAGATCGATACATATACAATACACCCAGCGCACGTGGTCAATCAACATCTTCAGACCAACCAGCTGCAAGGAACACTGTGTGGCCTTGTACCATGTGCAATGTTAACATCAGCGGGAATATTACATCGGTAATGTGTAATGGCTGTCGAGGTTGGTGCCATATGAGGCGGTGCACAAACCTACTATTACATAAACACTGGAATAGGAACTTCATGGCAAGGTGCTGCTTAAACAGCAATAATGCCCCTCCTACTTCTCCAGCAGTTAATGTGACCCCTCCATCTAGTAGGCCAGTGACACCAACCAACAACACGCCTCTAGCCCGACAACCTGTTCTGCTCACCCAAGCTACTTCGCCGGTAATAACATCATCCTCTTGGGTAAATGTGTCTAACACACAAACTGCGACATCCCAAGCAGTATCTCAATTGCCAACAGCCGCATCGACATCCCAGCAGGCGTTAGCAATTGCGCAGAACAACCTGACTAACATCAACTCTTCCAGTTCCCCATACTCAATCCTCTCCTTCCCACATAGCCAGCAACCTTCACCTGAACATAGTGACCTGCAGTCCTTCAAGATATTGCAATGGAACTGCAATGGTCTCAGAAGTACGACTGCAGAGATCACGAATTTTATGCAGGTAAACAACATCCTTATAGCGGCGATACAGGAGACCAAATTAACCAGTGACTGTCGGCTAGCGTCCCATGCGAACTACATCATCCTTAGGAAGGATCGAGGCAGGAACCATGGTGGACGTCTGGCTTTCATAATTGAACGCAATGTGAGATACAGACTCATAGACCCACCAGCCTCTCCCCAGGATGACCAATACATGGAGACAATGTGCATCTCTATTAGAGCAGGAGGCGAAGAAATAGAGCTGGTCAACCTATACATTCCGCCCGTGAACAGCATCGGAGCAGGCTATCACCCCAATGTTCAACATCTGCTGCTGGGTGATAGCAAGATTATAATAGGAGACTTCAATGCACATAGTTAGATGTGGTACTCACAGCTAGCGCCAGACCAAAGAGGCATCTCCATAGCTGACCAGATAGACGACTCGGATTTTTCGGCCATTAATGGAGACTCTCCTACGCGTATTACGGCCAGCTGCACCAGTTCCCCAGACATAACACTCGTCAGTGCGTCGCTACTGGCCCTAACAACCTGGCAAACACATGTTGCGCTAAATTCGGACCACATTCACATCGTGGTCACCGTGGAGAAAGCCAGCGACTTCGTGGAACAAGATCAGCGCACGTTTGTGAACTACAACAAAGCCAACTGGCATGGCTTTACAAACATGATTGACAATGACGTACGTCAATTGCCGCCACCCCAATGTGGCAGAAAGGGTGAGAAAATTCTCAGGGATATTATACTCAAGGCGGCAAAGCGCAATATACCGGCCGGAAGAATCCCTAACTGTAGACCCGGGTACCCAACAGCAGCGGCAAGACTCGCAGACCAACGCGATCAACTTCGAGCCAGCAACCCAAGTGACCAACGCATATCCACATTGACGGCAGAGATTAACACTCTAGTTAATCAATACCGCCGTGACAAATGGATCAGTCACCTGGATAATTGCGACATGGGGTCACATCGTCTATGGTCAACCATCCGTCATCTCTCTGGAACAAACAGCAATAAGGGTCACATAGCTGTGGCATTCAATGATGTGCAACAATCTGATGCCAAGAAGTGGGCAAAAAAGTTCTGCCAGCAATTCGTAGCACATCCAGCCCAGCAGAACAGGACAAACAGGAGCATCAAGAGGACTATTAAGAAGCTTTGTAGAGAGGACACGACGCGCTCCTTCACAAGATCGGAAGTTGAAGCCGCAATCTCCAAAGCCAAAGCCTCGAAAGCCCTAGGTCCAGATGGCATCGCGATGCTAATGATGAAAAAACTAGGACCAGCAGCCATGGAATACCTCACGCAAATCTTCAATCTCTCAATTCACACTTTAGTGATTCCCGAGATTTGGAAGGTGGCAAGAGTTATTCCACTTCTGAAACCAGAAAAACCAGCCAACCAAGGAGAATCCTACCGCCCAATCTCTTTCCTATCACCAGTGGCAAAGATTTTAGAAGCGCTCATCCTCCCATCATTAAGCGAGCACATGCAACTTGCAGACCACCAGCATGGTTTCAGGAAAGCTCACAGCACAACCACAGCTCTAAATGACATCACAACACATATTGCGAATGGACTCAACCAGAGCAGACCACCTGATCGTACCATTGTCGTGGCCTTGGATTTATCCAAAGCGTTCGATTCGGTAGATCACGCGGTCTTGCTCAAGGATATCCTAAACTCGACCCTGTCCAACACCACCAAACGCTGGCATGCAAACTATATCAACGGCAGGCAAGCGTTCGTCGAGTTTAGAGGTGTACCACAAGGAGGAGTCCTGTCACCAATCCTCTTCAACCTCTATCTTGCTCGTCTTCCTGCCCCACCACCAGAAGTAAAAATGGTGTCATACGCAGATGACTGCACCATCTTGTCATCAGGCGTTAATATCAATGACATAAGTGCTAGAATTAACAGCTACCTAGCCACCATATCAAACTTCCTGCAAGAAAGACGTTTAGTGCTGTCACCAACCATGTCTACGACAACCCTTTTTACATCTTGGACTAAGAAGGTTAGGACGGTCCTGGACATACACGTTGATGGAAGAACAATACCAACTGTCCAGAACCCGAAGATTCTCGGTGTCATCTACGACAATCTCCTAACCTTCTCGAAACATGCCACTTACATAGGAGACAAAGTCCGACGAAAAAACAAGGTCCTGAAAGCTCTTTCAGGTTCCTCCTGGGGCAAGGAAAAAGAGACGATCGTGACAACTTATAAAGCGATAAGCCGATCCGTTCTCAATTATGCAGCTCCAATCTGGACACCCTTTATAAGTGACACACAATGGCGAGGACTCCAGAGGACACAAAATAGCGCGCTTAGAATCGCGACCGGATGCGTCCTTATGACGGACGTGGATCACTTACACGAGGAGAGCAGGATATTGTCAGTTAAACAACATAATGTGTTGTTAACCCGACAATACCTGTTGGCGTGCCATCAGCCAAACCATCACATAGTGATGCAGGATCCCCCTCCCCGTCACATCCGGAAGGACTTCAGACGCTACTGTACAGACATCCAAGACGTCATAACATCTGACCTCAACAGATTGTCACTTACAGTAGCGCTGAAAAGATTGCACACAGAGGCGGTAACCCAAGCCAAAAATGGCTTAAAGTGCAACAGGGTCCTTAATGAACACCCACCCGCGATATCTATAAACGAGCGGCTTCTACCTAGGCATACCAGAACCATCTTGGCACAGCTAAGATCTGGCTGGTGCCCTATCCTGAACACATACAGAGCGAGAATAATTTCAGGAGTAGAAGATAGCTGTCCGTCGTGTTCGGGAAGACCACACGATACCGCGCACCTTTTTAACTGTCCAACAAAACCTACCGCATTGCGCCCGGTAGACCTCTGGCGTAAACCTACAGAAGTTGCACAGTTCCTGCAGCTTCCCATCCAACATTCTACATAATCAAAACCTCACCTCACCCAATCCCCCCAACAATTCACATCCAATAGCAAATAACAACATCCCAACACACCATCCACACATCTATCATCATCATCCTCACATCCACCACATTTCAAATGAATTAAAATATAACTAATCAGTTATGAATACTTCCAGGGAAAATCATTTGGAAACAGTCGATCTGTTACAACAACAACAACAAACTCAAAAACCATAGTTGATTCATCATAAACAACTGTCGATTCATAAAAGACAACAAACGATTCATCGACAGATAATTTATCACAACCAACAAGTTCATTATACCCAACGGCTGAGACATCAAGAGCAAACGAAGATATACAAGGGGATGATGATGTACTGGTTCAAAAAAATCCTGCATGTGAAGGGGCTGATCGGGTTGGCGAAAACCGAACACAATCTGAAAATTTTGTAGGTGGTGATAGAGAGCTGGTGGACAACAACTCACTTCGGCGATCGGGAAGAGAGAGAGAGAAGACCCCCAAAGTATTTACAACAGTATTCGAAATAATTTGATGATCTCATTTATTCCAGAAATTTAAATTTTACTTCTATCATACTTTATACCTTTAAAATTTGATCTCCACTTATTTCTAAACTTGAATTAACTTAAATAAAAATGTAATAATTTTAAGGGGTGAAAAGTTGTCATATACATACATAAAGAATGTCAAACAAAAGAATAAGAGAAGAATAAAATTGTCGTTTTAGTCTGTAGCAAGAACCTAAAGTGTGCAGTTCATTTATAACTGTTGGGCTTTTCCCAGGTTACGGTCTGACTCAGTATTTGTGAGATGTCTTTTAGGGCTTTGCCTGGTAGTAAATTTACCAGAATAAGACCAGTCTCAATATTTTTTTTGTGCCTCCTTAACAACGACAGGATCAATGCCTTGGTAAAAACCTCTAATTACACGCGATACTATTTTTCTTGTAGGTCTTGGCGAGTAGAACAACGATTGTTCTACGAAATTTGCCGAACACCCTCAAAATCCGGATTTAAGGTTAAAAAACCGATATTCTTGCCTTTTTTCACTTGATCGCATATAACTTTGTTAAATATTAGATTTTCAATCTCTAAACGAATTTGGAAACAATAGACTTGGACCTTTTGAACGATATATGTTTTGTTTATTTAAAGCTGGGAATATAGCTTTATTTGTCCTACAAACACATTTTTTTTAATTTTTTCCGTTATTTTCTAGTTTCGGCAATGTTTTTACTTATTATATTGTGAGATAACGATTAACTGATTTAAATATGTAGTATTTTTTATAAGGAAAAGGCAACCAGTCTCTTAAAAATCCGTATGGAATTGACTGAGTTATTAAAGTTTCATTAAAACTAAATGTTATATAAAGATGATGACTAAAGATGAGATTCTACCCGGTTAAATTTCAAACAAGTATTTTGCTTTATTGTTTTATTACTTCCAACAACACGTGTTTCGTTAAATATCAAGAACCAAAATAAATGTAATTAAAACTCTACTAAATTGAAATACCATTGTGAAGAAGGTATGTATTTATTAGTGAAGCTAATATTGATGAAATTTTACAATAATTTCGAATAGTATTAAGGTATAATCACGGGAAGACCTAAAAATTAAAAAAATGTGGAAGAATTTTGGAACAAATGCAAACAACACAAAATAGTTATTTGTAGATATCCTGACAAGGTTAATAATCTTGCAAATGTTGATAAAATGGAAAATCACTAAATCAACTGTGTCATATGTCCAGTTATGGTGAAACGAGATATTGGTAAAACGAATGCAGGTAAACAGACAAGAATTTTATTGGAGAATGCTACTCAGTCCAGTGATGATTTAAGCATATCCTGTTCTGTCCACGCATCGAAATCATGCCAAAAAATGTCTGATGAATATAAAGAGAAGCTTCATGAGAAACTGGGCAAGACTATTATTGTATCTGGTGCACCATTTGTAATTATGAAACATCCGCTCTGGATAAAGTTTTTTTGAAGAATTGCAACCTTCATATAACTTGCCAAACAGAAAGGCAATTTCTAGTAATTATTTAAACAAACTATATAATAAAACTTTAAACGATATTAATACGCAACTGAAGTCAGCAATATACTTGCATCTGCACTGTGATGGGTAGAGCAACATTCGTAGTGAAGGTGTAATAAACTTTCTAATTTCAAAGCCGGAGATAGTTTTCGTTCGCAGTTTGGCAACAGAAAACAACAGTCACACTTCTGCTTATCTCGCTGAAGAAATTATGAACGTCATGAGGGAATACAGAGAAAAAAGTTCGTGGTTTTGATTGGTGATAATGAAAGAAATGTGCAAGGTGCTCTCAATGAGGTTAAAAATGTATATGAGGTTAAAAATGTATATGAGGTTAAAAATGTATGTATATAGTGACAGCGATTCCGATTAATGTAATGTATATAACTTTAATACCAGTGCATATAAATACAGTATAATGCTTTTTTAGTACCTAGGGCCCAGAGAAAAATGGGCGTTATTGGCACGCCCCTTTTGGTACCTCCCACACAAATGGACCATTTTGTACCAAATGCAAACAGCTTTTAACTTTAATACCAGTATGTACTTTAAAGTTATTAAATGCAATTTAAATTGATAATAATAAAACAAAAAAAAATAATTTACGAATACTTTTTGTGACTCAAGGTGAGGGAATTTCTAAGTCGGTTTACCCGACTGAACTTTCTTACTTGTTATTAGGTTAGGTTAGGTTAGGTTAGGTTGAAGAGAGGAGACGTTTAAACGTCTCATGTCCATGGACATACACTTAAGCCAGTGGTTCGGCCTGTTGTGCGCTCCTTATTTATGATCTTTTTATACCTCACGAGTTACAGAAAATCGGTACTAGACACGAATTTTCTCAGTATATTCCAGTCATATTCTCTGAGATGAGTCAAGTCTGGTAATATGTCGGACCCGAAATGTTGGGATATTGCATGTGTGAAAGCCGGGCAGTGACACAGAAAATGTTCAATCGTTTAGATGTTTTCTCTGCATGCCCTGCATTCGTCGTTTCCTGCTAGTCCTATGCGATGAAGATGTGCTTGTAAGCTTGAGTGTCCCGTTAGAACACTCATCATCTCACTAATATCGATACGAATACTTTTTGTGACTCAAGGTGAGGGAATTTCTAAGTCGGTTTACCCGACTGAACTTTCTTACTTGTTATTAGGTTAGGTTAGGTTAGGTTGAAGAGAGGAGACGTTTAAACGTCTCATGTCCATGGACATACACTTAAGCCAGTGGTTCGGCCTGTTGTGCGCTCCTTATTTATGATCTTTTATACCTCACGAGTTACAGAAAATCGGTACTAGACACGAATTTTCTCAGTATCTTCCAGTCATATTCTCTGAGATGAGTCAAGTCTGGTAATATGTCGGACCCGAAATGTTGGGATCTTGCATGTGTGAAAGCCGGGCAGTGACACAGAAAATGTTCCATCGTTTCGATGTTTTCTCTGCATGCCCTGCATTCGTCGTTTCCTGCTAGTCCTATGCGATGAAGATGTGCTCATCGCATAGGACTCATCATCTCACTAATATCGATCTTGTTTAGTTTCAGAAGTCTTCTTGTTTTCTTTTAATTTGGGTCACCCCACAGTATCTTTGCAGTTGCTCCTACTGTTGCGCTATTCCACACAGTTTTATGAGCCATCACTGCCCAGTGCTTCAACTCATTTTTCGTGGCTTCGAAAGGTTTCCAATTTTTCAAGTTTATTACTCGAAGTTCTCTGCCCTTTGAAGCCAAGTTGTTTGCCCGTTCATTTCCAATCACTCCGTTGTGTCCTGGTACCTAGCAAATACGCAATTGACCATGGGCTGAGTAATCATTTATCGTTCTTGTACAGTCCAACAAAGTTCTGGATTTGACCCTTTCCGATGTTATTGCTTGAATCGCCATTTGGCTATCTGTGAAGATGTTGGCATATTTAGGCTTTGTCGTGTTACTGAGCCAGTTCACACACTCCGTGATTGCTCGAACTTCTGCTTGAAATACCGTGTTATGGTCAGGGAGGCGGAAGTGAAGTTCGACTTCTGGTTCATCAATAAAAAGTCCCAGATCCGTCCTTCCTCCTCGCTTGGACCCATCCGTGTAGCAGCTGGTTCCCACTGGCACATGGGCCAAAGTTCCATTTTCCCAGGAGCGTCTGTCTGGCACAAACGTATCACAGGTAGCTTTAAGCCGCACTTCAGGAATGCGGTCCGAGATTTCTGGCGTTTGAATGTGACCAACTAGATATTCTAAAATCTTCTGATGGTACGACTTGTGGTCTCGATTTATCCATTCACCTATCACTTGTACCGCAGCTTGCAATTCAAGCTTAGGCGTCGTGTGATACCTTGTTGGGGCGCAACTTGTTTTGCCAATAACAAAAACTACTTTTATTTCATTACCACTTACCACACGCCAATACGCCACAGCAGCCATTGCCTCCTCGCTTGCATCCACAAAAATATGCAAATCTGCTTTACTGTTGATAAAATTGTCCATGTAACACCTGGGGGTCCTATACTTCAATAATTTCTGCAGCTCTTCCATTGTTTATAAATATTCGCTGGTAATTCTTCGTCCCACTTTATGCCCGATTTCCACACTTTTTGCATCATGATCTTGGACGATATCATGAAATCGCACACGAAACCGAACGGGTCAAAAATTGACATGTTCAACGACAACATTTCACGTTTTGTCGGAACTTTGGTAAAATTTAAAATTTTATCACTCACTTTGTGCAACTTCAATTGAAAACAAAATACATCTGATTTTGACAGCCAGTGAATACCGAGTACCCGTTCAATTCCATCATTGCAAAACAGGGTTCCTGAGTTGCTATCATCATTTTTAGGGTTGCCATATATATTTTGTACGCGTCCAGAGTTGGAAATTATATTGCGCAAATTGAAACCACCGGCTTTGTGAATTTTTATCACATCATTTACCACATTTATTGCCTCACTCTCAGATTGGAAACAGTCAACGTAATCATCAACATAGTGACGTTCTAAAATTCCGCGCACAGCTCTGGGGGATTCTTCAATAAATTTTTTTTGCATTTAAATTTTTTACGAACTGAGCTATTGTAGGCGAACAAGTGGCTCCAAAAATCATTCGCTGCATGACGTAAGTGTCAACGGGCTTGTTAGGGTCACCGTCCCTCCATAAAAATCTCTGACTGTCCTGGTCTTCTTTGGAAATCTTAATCTGGTGAAACATTTCCTGTATATCACCACATACCGCAATTGGGGCCTCTCTAAATTTAAAAAGAATTGTAATTAGTGGTGTATTTATGTCTGGACCTGAAAGGAGAGCTTTATTTAGTGAGAATTGTTGAACTTCGGCAGCGGCGTCAAAAACGATGCGAATTCCTTCTTTATTCGAATTTTTTACACCAAAATGAGGCAAGTAAAATGTACGGCCGCCTTTCCGCTCCTTTTCTGTCACGGACAATTTTCTGCAGTATCCTTTATTCTCGTAGTATTTTATTTTCTCGCAGTATTCGGTGGCATACTCACTATCTCTTGCCATTTTCCGCTCCACACCATGTAGACGATTTAATGCCATGTTGTATGATTCTGGTATTGGCGGTATATTTTCCTTCCATAAGAGTGAGCATTCGTATCGGTCCTCAACCTTCCTGGTGTTTTCATTTAATAGTACCAGCGCTCTTTCGTCGTCTTTAGATAACAATGGTTTTATGTTCGCCTTCGTTCCCAAAGTTTCCACGTCGAAATATCCACGCATCATTGTTTCCAGTTCATTTAGCAAGTTGCAATTATCATCGTCGGCACATTTTCTCATATGTAGAGCGCGTTTGGTATGCGTAATTTCTTCTCCCGGTATGGGTTCGTATATCACAGCGCCCAGTCTTGTGATCGTGACTATTGGTCCAACATCAGTCAGCATGCGTGGAATTTCCAGGGGAACTGTTAAGAACGAATGTCGTAAACTTAGTCCCCATTTACATGGTACTTTATTTTTAAGTAACTTATCGGCTTATTCTCTTTTGAAAAAGTATTTACGTTCACACGCGTACTTTTTTTCAATACTTAACTTATTTTCATTTGTTTTGTTTCGGCTTTTCCTGTGTGAATTGTTGTTGTTTCCAAGTGCGATCGAAAAACACAAAACGATGAGTACGATAAGTACGAGTACGGCATACTTTTTTCCCCCCGTTTCCGACTGCCTCTCTCGCCCACAAAACGCCGATAAGTATGCTTAATACTTAAAAAAAAAAGTATCATGTAAATGCAGACTTATTATTAAAGTAGGTTTCACGTTAGAGTAATCAATTTCTGGTATATTGGGCATTTTTGCATATTTACCGGATTCCATAATATGAGCTAGATGGCAACTCTGAATGGGCAATGACAGTTGGGAAGATACATAAATGTTGGTTACCGAATACTTGTTATTGTATTTTCCAACACCACTAATAACAATATTAATTTTTTCAGTTTTTTCTGACACGCGTTCATTATTTAACAACTGAACTTCCAAAATTTCGGGATTTCCCCGCAAATCCAGTTCTCGTGCGATATTTATGTCCAACATGGACACATTGGCTCCGTCGTCAATGAACGCGTACGTAGTTATTTGTTTGTGCTTACCGTAAATCGTCACGGGCAATATTTGGAACAGTACGTTTTCGGTGGTGCGGGCTGCGTGGCAATTCCGTCGTTCGGTTTGTGTTTCGGCTGTAGTTGCGCTTTTGTTTTCCAAATCCCTTGTGGGCAATCTGTGGGTCGACTCCGTTGACATCGGTGGTGATTTGTGCAACAATTGATTGTGTGATTTTTGACAATCATTTATACCGCAACGTCGTCTCATGTTGCAATTTTTAACGTGGTGTCCTCTTTTTAAGCAGCTAAAGCAAGTTTTAATTTGTTTTATTTTGTTCCATCGCTCATCGATGGACATCTGTAAAAAATGTGCACAATTTTTTATATTTGGGCACTCACCGAGGCATATTGGGCAGTTGTGGTTGACAGAGGCGACGCAGGCGTATTTTCGGTTTGGTATAGCAGTGTTACCAAAGTGGCGGCGGCTAGAGGACGTGGAAGCAATTGGCAAAGTATCGTGGACCATATTGGCAAGGCGTCGCAAAGTGGATAGCCAGTATGTAAAATCGACGATTGTGGCTGGTTGTTGGAGTTGCAGACATTTTTCCGCCCACCGCATTTGACGGTTCGTGGACAATTTTGACACCAATTCACTGAGCAGGGATGGATTTGACAGGTAATGCTCACCTTTGGAATTTTGCAGGAATGTTGCCATGTTGGAGATTTTATTTGCAAAATTTACAAGGGCTTCTAAATTTTCATTTGCCACTGAAGGAATGGCCCTTACTTTCTCAATTTGGCTCCTAATTAACTGCTCCGGGCGACCAAAAGTTTCCTGCAAAATTTCCAAGATGGCGTTAACATTTGCAGAACTTCCAAGCAATGACTCCACGGTTTCTCTGGCCCGACCTTTAAGTGCATCACGTAGGCGCATAACATTATGCAGGCTTGAGTACCCAAATTCTGCAGTAGTACTTTCAAAGGCTTCAAAAAATGTCTGCCACTCGGCTGGGTCACAGGTGTAAGTGGTGGTTGTGGCGGCTGACTTATTTGCTGCTGTGGCGGCTGACTTACTTGTGGTGGTAGCTGATACGGCTGTGGCGGTGGTTTCTGAAAATTGGGAATTTGTGGCGGTTGTGACGACAATGCCGGCTGTGAACTTGACAATTGCGCTTGCATCTGTTGTGATGCACTAAGTAGCTGGGCATGTAATTGTTGTGTAGATGCGAGGAATTCGGTTTGCATCACCTGCATTTGTCGTTGTATCTGCTGCATTTGTAATTCCATTTGCCTTTTAAAATTTGTAAATTCATTTGCAGATTTCGATGTTTTGGCTGGCGACTTGGGCGGCATTTTGGCGAGTGACGAAGCAATTGCGGGAGGATTGGACGAATTGGCAGAAGGCATACTTACTTCAGGTGAGTTCAGAAGCGGCATTTGGTTACCTTGTTTTGACGTGTCCATGGTTGGCGAGTGTTGGATGGGCATTTCGACAAAAAAGGAATCAAAACGGGCTGGCGGAATTCCTTGGGTGATTCTGGTGCTTGTTCTTCTCGTTTGTTCTTGGCTTTCGGACATGAAACAGGCAAGATCGCAATCACAGGTAAGAAAACAAACAAAATTCGGCAGGGATTTGATGCAAATTTGACAAAAAAATTCGTGGCAGAAAAAATTTGCATTAAATTTTCTCAAAAAATGTCCGTCCAACGGCAACTTACACCAAACAAAGAATAAAGATGTTCCTTTTTGCTATATTTTGCAGAATAAACCTAGAAGTAAACCGGCAGCCTTCCTGATTGACAACAAATTATTTGTTTTTAGTTTTAATAATTTATTTATTTGAATATTTATTGTTGTGATTTATGTTTATTTATAAGATGAATATGTGTGTGTGTGTGTAGCTTGGTTTGTTTGAGCTTTGAAGCTGTTGTTTATTCTCTAAATAAAGACAAATAAAAGTTTTACATTGTTAAAAAATTAATAAATTGAAACAAGTGAAAATAACAATAAAATCAACAATTACAAAATAAACAACTTACTTGTTTTGATATCTATAGCAAAAAGGAGAGCAAGTAAGTGCCAGAAGGGTCTATTTATACACAAACATGTCTTAAACATACAAAAACAATTACAAAATACGGTGTTTGGCTAATACAATAGTGTTATCCTGCTCTAGGCTTGGGATTTTTAGGCCATCTTCAAGCTTGCTGACATTTGCGCAAGCATACGAGTTTCAGGGTTACCATTACACGACACTATGCAAACAGCAAGTGTATACATTTCTTTACTGAAGGACTCTTCTATGTGGTGCACTACCTCATGCAGAGCTGTTTCCACTGACACATGCGTGTTGTTTGAATTTTAGCCTGTCATCCGCTATTTTACCTTTGACCATGTCATCAATTATTCGCTCCATTGTTTTTAACAGGAAAGAAGTAAGGCTAATGGGTCGATAAGCCTTTGGGGTCGTGTAACTCGCCTTGCCAGGATTTGGTATGAAGACCACCCTTGATTCCTGCCAGTTTTTTGGGGTATACGAATGGGTTAGGCATGCAGTGAACACTCCAGCCAGATGAGTTGATACCAGATCCATCTCATTCTGCAGAAGTGCTGGAAATATTCCATCCGGTCCCGCAGCCTTAAAGGGAGAGAAACTTTTTATCGCTTCTTTAACCATACTATCTGTTATATCCGTAATAGGTACTTGATGCAATACATTTTCATTCTGTAACTGTTCCTCTGTTGGTCCAGCATTACCAGTCGGAAAATGAGTTTTCATCAAGAGCCTTACGGTATCCTCTATAGTTGCCATCCTTTTACCCGTTTCATCCACCAGTGTTTCGGTTTGGACATGAGTTTTTGAGAGGAACTTTTTCATTTTAGACATGCTGTTAACGCTGTCTACCTGTTCACAGAAAAGCCTCCAGGAGTTACGTTTCGCCGATCTATCGATTTTATTGTATTCTTTGAGTCTTCTGTGGTAGTCGTCTCAATATACTGATTGTTTTTTACGTCGAGCTTTATTGTAAAGTCTGCGGACATCTTTGCCAATCGAGCGAATTTGTCCTGTCATCCAGGGTTTCTCAAAGGCAGATTTCCTTTCTCGAAGTGGGCAACTATCTTCGAATGATTTTACAAGAGCCTCGGTAATCTTCTTAACATTGATATCAATGTCTTCTGCACATAGATAACCGCGTGTAGGCTGCCCCAATCGATTTCTAAGTAGATTTCCGAATTTAGTCCAGTCGGTCTTAGCCTTATTACGGAAACTTATGGGGTTTGGCGGTGGCCGTGCAATTTTAAACCTTATATAACGGTGGTCTGAATAGGAGTGTTCATCCGAAACCCTCCACTCATGAATCTCATCAATAAGATTTTCTGAACATATCGTTATATCTAATACTTCTTCCCTAATTTTGTTAACAAAGGTTGCAGTGTTTCCTATGTTAAGAGTTATTGTTATTAATAAGTAATACAGTCAGTCGCCGCCTGTCGTAGCGAACGGACGTGTTATCGCAGAGCGGATAGTTTTTAACCTATTACGCAATACCTATTCACCTACCTACTACGCAACCAGGTGGTTTCTTGTTTTTAAAGCGTAGGTTGAATTAAATGCATCGGCCTCTGGACAGAAATTTTTGAGCTCAGTCTTGAAGGCCTATACCGACGTACCTATTACGGGCTAATACTGGCTATGGGGGTGTCTCCCCCAACCAATATATGATTAAACCAAAAAAGACGAAGGAGATTACGGCGCAGGGGAGGGAAAACCCAATGCCGGCGACAAGCGTTGATTTACTCACGAGTCATGTGTCGTCGTTATCGAACAATCGTGAGCAAGCAACTTCTACGAGCTTTGGTGCCTTGGATCCCGTAGTCGAAAATTAAACAAGAGCACATCCAGCCGCAGGCAAAACAAATGATAAGACAGATGAAGCAGAACCCAGCTGGAGCTAAGCAATCCCAGCCTTTATAAGACAGTGGGGACTCTGACTCTGAATCATCAAATGAAAATAATATCACTATTGTTGCTAACTCAAAGAGACTGTCAGGGGCACAAAGAAGGAAACTGAATAAGTTGAACCGACAGAACCTATTACGGGATGAACCTGACAATTCTACCTCCAACACAAACATGGAGGCCGCTAAAAGAGTCGGTCTCCCGAAGAACATAGCGCTGCGAAAGTGACTAAGAAGAAAAAGGGCTCGCCGTCATCCAGTAATTCGGATAAGCCTAAAGTAACCACACAAAAGGAGGTCTCTAGTCTGGGTCCTTCGATCGTGGGCGGTAAAGTTTACCCAGTAACGCAGGTCAAGTCAACAAATCATCCGTTAAAGATGAGGCTTTAAACAGAAAGACTCTACAGACACGGAAAAATCAATTCGCCATAAAGAAGGGTAAGAAGCCACCATCTTATTCTAATATAGCTAAACAAAATTTTCGAGACGATCTATGCTACGCCATAATTGATAGCAGTAGTGCATCTGGCAGAATCCCCGAAGACACAAAAGAGTAACTTGGAAGATTTGGTCTGTACGAGGGTAGCGGAATACGTCCTCGAATCTAAGGATGAACCACCAATCGAAGTAATGAGTTCCAAGTTTGAGAGGGGTGTTTTGATGTTAAGGCTGGCATAACAACGCTGCGCTGGTGTCATCGTAAAACTTGTGGATAGCTTCCCCTCACCTTGGGACTGCGCAAAGCTAAAATTGGTAATGAAAAGCGACATTCCTGAACTCATAAAAACGACCCTATATGTTAAGGGATGTCCCAGTAAGTTCTCATCAGAGTACATACTCGACATCATTGGCAAACAGAATTCAAAACTATCCGTGAGAAAGTGGGAAGTCTTCTATAGGAAGGATGATACCGAGGGTACTCTCCTCGTGTTGGGCATAGACCCAGAATCCAAGAACAACCTTGTCATGGCGAAGGGCATGGCGTACTTCTTGATCTGGACAGTCTTTTTCAAAATTGGAAAGGTCCCGATTGGCAGGACAGATGAATCGAGTCCAAATATACTGTCTGAAGAGGCAAACTCTGGTATTGAACGGATGGAGACAAGTGAGACACTGCCAAAAACTGACGTGGAAGTAATCAATAACACCACCAGTTCACGAATAGTACCGCCACTTTTGCAGGAAGTTCCCAGCAAAGGTGGTGATCAAAATAAAAAGAGCCACAAAACGATTCAAAACAATGAGGGAGCGACAAAAAATAACACCGCCTCCCAAAATTGTCGACTGGAAGATGGTGCAATAGGTAGTGAACGAAAGGAGGAGAACGACCCACTACCAAATAATGAGGGGGTGCCACCAGATAGGATAGACTCCCAAAAGAAACTTTTACTAGAAAGACAATGATATAGGTCATCCAGATAAACCTCCACCGGAGCGAGACAGCATCCAACGCTCTGATGGACATCATAAATAACGGCAGGGTTCATATTGCTTTGATCCAGGAACCATGGACAACTAGCAACAAGGTTACTGGATTAAACCATGTGAACTATAACCTTTTCTACGCTAACACAGGTACTCGTCCAAGAACTTGTATTCTGTGCCATAAAAACGTATGTTTTATTTTCTCTCCAGAGTTGTCAACATCGAACGCAACGGTGCTGAGGCAAGGTAATGGAAATATGCACCTGGCGTCAATATATCTGCCATTCGATGCGCCGACATTGCCACCTACGTCGGAATTACAACGTCTGGTGAGGGAATCCAAACACACAAGTAATGAGTTATTAGCTGGATGTGACGCCAACTCGCATCATATCGCTTGGGGTAGTACTACCACCAATAAAAGGGTACACGCCCTTATCGAATTTTTGAATACAAATGACCTCATAACTCTTAACATAGGAAACACTGCAACCTTTGTTAACAAAATTAGGGAAGAAGTATTAGATATAACGATATGTTCAGAAAATCTTATTAAAGAGATTCATGAGTGGAGGGTTTCGGATGAACACTCCTATTCAGACCACCGTTATATAAGGTTTAAAATTGCACAAAACAGAACAAACAACAAAACAGACAAAACAGAAATATGTCTATTTACAAGGAAAACGAAGATCCCACGTTTTACCCGGCCTCGATTCCTGAATAAGACAATTGCTATAACAAAAAGGTAAAATACTTGGGAGTAATCTTGGATCAGAAACTGTACTGGAAAGATCATCTTGAAGAAAGAGTTACAAAGGCTCACAGATGTTGGTCGTTGTGTAGAAGAGCTATAGGTTTAAAATGGGGACTACGTCCAAATATGACTCACTGGCTTTACATGAGCGTGATTAGACCAATAATCACCTACGCCTGTGTAGTGTGGTGGACATCAATGGACAAGAAGTGCAACGTAATACCTTTGCAAAAAATTCAACGTATGTGCTGTCTAGGCATAAGCGGGGCATTTAGAACTGCACCAACAGAAGCGTTGGAGACTATACTGCACATCCAACCAATAGACATCCGTATAAAGTATGAGGCAGCCCTCACAGCAAGACGTCTACAAATGATGGGTGAATGGATAAATCGGACCACAAGTCGTACCATTTAGAATATCTAGTTGGTCACATTCAAACGCCAGAAATCTGGGACCGCATTCCTGAAGTGCGGCTTACAGCTACCTGTGGTACGTTTGTGCCAGACAGACGCTCCTGGGAAAATGAATCTTTGGCCCATGTGCCAGTGGGAACCAGCTGCTACACGGATTGGTCCAAGCGAGGAGGAAGGACGGGTCTGGGACTTTTTATTGATGAACCAGAAGTCGAACTTCACTTCCGCCTCCCTGACCATAACACGGCATTTCAGGCAGAAGTTCGAGCAATCACGGAGTGTGTGAACCGGCTCAGTAACACGACAAAGCCTAAATATGCCAACATCTTCACAGATAGCCAAATGGCGATTAAAGCAATAACATAGGAAAAGGTCAAATCCAGAACTGTGTTGGACTGTAAAAGAACGATAAATGATTACTCAGTCACTGGTCAATTGCGTATTTGCTGGGTACCAGGACACAACTGAGTGATTGGAAATGAGCGGGCAAACAGCTTGGCTTCAAAGGGCAGAGAACTTCGAGTAATAAACTTGGAAAATTGGAAACCTTTCGAAGCCACGAAAAATGAGTTGAAGCGCAACAGTAGGAGCAACTGCAAAGATACTGTGGGGTGACCCAATGAAAAGAAAACAAGAAGTCTTCTGAAACTAAACAAGATCGATATTAGTAAGATGATGAGTGTTCTAACGGGAGACTCAAGCTTACACGCAGATCTTCATCGCATAGGACTAGCAGGAAACGACGAATGCAGGGCATGCAGAGAAAACATCGAAACGATGCAACATTTTCTGTGTCACTGCTCGGATTTCACACATGCAAGATCCCAACATTTCGGGTCCGACATATTACCTGACTTGACTCATCTCAGAGAAGATACTGAGAAAATTCGTGTCTAGTACCGATTTTCTGTAACTCGTGAGGTATAAAAAGATCATAAATAAGGAGCGCACAACAGGCCGAACAACTGGCTTAAATGTATGTCCATGGACATGAGACGTTTAAACGTCTCCTCTCTTCAACCTAACCTAATAAATATAAATACAAAATGTGTTTAATTTTGCTGCACAATAGGCATGTTTTCGTTACAAGCTAGCGATTTTAGTTTGCAACGAAAACAACCGACTTCCACTAACTGGCGCATAAGCAGTAAGTGGCGGATTTCCATTATCTGGTAGCAATGGTGTTATGAGTTTGAAGATAGAACAGTGCGAAACAAATTCGAAAGTTTACACTATTTTTGCGAATATTGAAATAATTTTCCATTTTTGTTCTTCCCGTTAATTCACAATAATTGACAACAATCTCTCCAAAAATGAGATGCCATACTGGGAAATATCAAATGCCCAATCTGGCAACACCATACTCGATTAAGACAGGAACACGATCACCAAACTTCATCGGGAACTAATAATGCTTAAAAGTGCTTAGCTCCACATAGAAATTGAGCACCTATGGTGTAACGAAAACACGCCTAATATATTTGTTTTACAATATGGTTTATACCCACCTTTTAGGTAAATACCTAGGTAAATACCCATTTTACCGGGTATTTACCAATTGGATATTTACCTATTTCCCATCTCTAATGATGACGAGTTAAAAATGGAACGCTCAAGCAGACATATTTGAGTTGAATGGTCAAAACTAGTGTTTATATACCGATTTTGTTTTAATGAAACTTTAATAACTCCGTCAATTGCAAACGGATTTTTAAGAGACTGGGTGTATTTTTTTCCTTATAAAATATGGTATATACGTAAATTAATTAATAGTACGGTTATCTCACAATATAATTGGTAAAAACTTTGCCTAAACTAGAAAATGACGGACAAAAATTAAAAAAATGTGTAGGACAAATAAACCTATATTCCTATAGCTTCAAAAAAACAAAATATGCATCGTTCGAAAGGTCTAATTCTCTTCTTTCCAAATTCTTTTAGAGACTGATTAACATAGTTATAGGCGTTCAATCGAAAAAAGGCAAGACCCGTAAATCCGGGTCATTTGCTTCTCAACTTGAATTTATTTTGTCGCACTGTTTTACTAGAGACAATTGTTTTTTTATTTTGGCGTAAAAGAGTATACATATGTAGTTGATAAATTAACCGGTCGCCTTCCCACCTATTAGGTCCCTAGTGTTACCACGGGCTGAAACGCCCCTTATCGAAACCAACCTGTTTGATATACAAATTTATCGATAGTACGAATATCGGTACTGGAATGATCTGTTAGGCTGCCTACAAAGGCCGACCCCAGTCGGATAGCAAGTGCTCAATGCTCTCCACTTCTTCCTCATCTCCGCAGCTTCTGCAGAAGTCATTGGAGTCAATACCCAATCTTTTGGCGTGTTCGCCGATCAAGCAGTCCCGTCAGAACTGATACTAACGTAGACAATCTTTGCCTCTCTAATGGAGATATTTTGATCTTCTCAGGTCATACCTTGGACAGATTTGTCTAGCTACCCTGCATGTGCCGATTTCTGTCCATCTTTCGTTGGACTGCCTGATTGCCTCTTGCCTAAGCCAAAACTTGCACGTGGATAGTGGCGCACCAATATATGCAAATTCTTCGAGAATTTGTAATGTCGTCCCTTTCCTAGCAAGTTCATCGGCTTTGCAGTTCCCCGCGATATCCCTATGCCCAGGCACCCATACGAGATGTATATTAAACTGCTCAGCCATCTCCAAAAGAGATCTGCGGCAGTCGAGGGCTATTTGTGAATTTAGGGATGTTGCCTCCAGAGAACTGATTGCAGCCTGGCTGTCCGAGTAAATGACAACGTCAGTGTTGGTTACTATGTTGCGATTCAGCCATTTGGCGACTTCCCATATTGCCATTATTTTGGCTTGAAAGACATTGCAGGTATCTCGTAGTCTGTGAGCTATATCCAAACTAAGTTCTTCACAGTGTACTCCGAAGCCAACCTATTCATTCGAACCATCCGTGTAAAAGTGGAGATGGTTTCTATTACCTGGTATCCTGCCAAACCATTCATCTCTGGCGGGAATCATAGTGATGTAATTTCTCTCGAAGGTGTACACAGTTGGTATATAGTCCACTCGGTCGGTTAACATAGCACTACACTTTAATATCCTCATGTGACAGTAGTTCTTGTACCTCCACATTGATAGGCAGTTTAATCTTATTGCCGCTTTAGTTGCAACTTCTCTCGCCACAATATAAATCGGCAGTATATGGAGTAGGTCTTGTAGAGACTCGGTCGCTGTAGTCCTTAAGGCTCCGCTTATGCTCAGGCAGGCTTTTCTCTGAACGTTTGTTTGTAGGTTGGTGATGGTTAGTTCGACAGTTGTCGTCCACCACACCACAATGCCGTATAACAGTATTGGACGAACTACTGCTATTTATATCCAGTGGACGATTTAAGGAGAGAGGCCCCACCGCGACCCTACAGCCTTTTTGCAGGAATATAAGGCGACGTTGGCCTTCCTTACACGTTAAGTCTAAATAACAGTTTTCTATCTAGAATTATTCCTAAAAATGTTGCACCTTCAGAAAATACTAGATCTGTTCCATTTATCCGACGTGGACGGTCCACATACGCCCAAACCGCTGGCCCATCTAGCCAATTTGTTCAGAGCCACCTGCAGAATGTCTCTGAGGACGTTTAAGAAGGCTATCCGCTTTAGGTATGAAAACCACTTTGGTTTCCCTCCATCGATTCGGGATGTATGAAAGCCTGATACAGCCTACATACATTTTCTCCAGCCAGGGGATAATGTACATTAACATTTTCTGCATTCCTGCTGGAGTGATGCCGTCTGGTCCAGGTGCCTTGAAGGGCTCAAAGCTGTTAATAGCCCAGCTTATTCTGGATCTCTCAGTAAACAAGCCAGCAACGCTCGCAGTCCACTCGCATTCTTACTGATCTTCGGGTTCTGTTGGTGAGTTCCCCGGGAAATGTGTGTCAATCAGTATATTCAGCGACTGCTCCCTGTTTTTTGTCCAGTTATTTGGTTATTTGCCTCATCCTGCAAGTAACGCACTGTACAGGGTGAAGCTGATAGTATCTTCCTCAGCCTTGCGGCGTCGGAGACCTTTTCCACTTCGCCACAGAAGGTATACCAAGATCGTCTTTGCGCCTTTCTAAGCTCCTTCTTATAGATCTTGAGTTGCTCTTCATAGGCATCCCAAACATTAGCGAACCAGTGGATTTAGCCTTGTTGAATAGCTTGTTGCAGGTCTTTTTCATTGCCGTTTGCTCAGAAGTCCACCATTGGGTTTTAGTTTTACCATTGTACCTTGTTTTTGGACAGGCTTCTTCAAGGGAACTATTGAATGATGTGGTGATATGCTCGCCCAGATTATCCAGACCGGCTCTGTCATTCGGTTCGTACAGAAGTTTGGAGTTGAGGACTTTCTTTAAATTCTTCTCATACAGGTGCCACTTTGTCTTCCTCACATTTCTGTGGACTGCAGGTTTAGGCGATTTTTCAGCAAATTTGAACTTGTGGCAGCTAAAAATACTTTAATTTTTTAGAATTGTCAAATCCTAACTTTTTGTTCATTTTAGTTTTGAGTCAAATATTTTCTGTTCTTGTCAATGTACATATTTTCCATTTTAAAATAAAAATTTAATTTAAATTTTTGTTAGTTTTTATTCTAACAACTGGTGACCCCGACATTAGAAAATCAACCGCGTTTGATAAAATGCCAGAAACGCGCTCTACTTCTGGAGGAAATACGGCAAATGATGGCGTTGGGGCTGCATTTCAAGGATCGGGTGATGGATCCACCGCAAACCCAACAATAGCGGTAAAAGTTCCAAGATTTTGGAAGGAAACCCCAAGCCTTTGGTTTTCTCAAATTTAAGCGCAGTTCGAATTGTACCAGATATCATCATAGCCAATATGGACCACGAAATTCTTAATCAGGTTAGTGATATCGTCACAAATCCACCATCTGATGCATACATGAAAATTAAAGAACGGCTAATCGATATATTCGCAATTTCTGAGGAGCATAGAATCAAGAATCTTCTTACGAATATGCGGATTGGAGATATAAAACCGAGTGCCTCTTTGGTTACAACGCCTGTCACCACAAACGCACACTGAATGACGTCATGGTACAGATTGAAAACATCAATTCCAAATTACGTAAGCTCCAAAGAAATAGAAGTACATCTAGAAATAGATTTAGAGGTATTTCTCAAGATCCAACCTCTAGTAGAAGTTCATCTGAAAGTGGAATTTGCTACTACCATCGTCAATTTAAGGAAAAAGCGCGTAAGTGTCGTAAACCATGTTCTTTCGTAAACAATTCTTCGGGAAAATGTCAGGTGATCGGGAAAATGTAACAAATCGCCTCTTTATATATGACATGTCAGTTGGTAAACGCTTTCTTGTGGATACCGGAGCCGACATATCCGTCTTGCCTGCCCGTTACCAACTAAAAAAGAAAAGTCAGAAGTAGAAGTGCCAACCCGGTCGCTAGAGGCGGCAGGAGATCGGAAAAATGTGACAAATCGCCTCTTCATATATGACATGTCAGTTGGTAAACGTTTTCTTGTGGATTCCGGAGCCGACATATCCGTCTTGCCTGCCCGTTACCAACTAAAAAGAAAAGTCAGAAGTACACACTTTTTGCAGCTAACAACACGCCTATTCACACATATGGAGAAGAAATTTTAACGCCATCCTTCGTCGAAATTTTTCCTGGAAATTCGTATTAGCAGATGTTTCTTAGCCCATTATTGGTGCAGATTTTTTAAATAAGTTCGGACTCATTGTCGATTTAAAAAACGCGCAACTTATAGACTTAACAACCGGACTAACCTCGAAAGGAAAGTAAGCTCATCTGCCTAACTATTTTGAAATAAAAACTGTGATCAATACAACACCTTACCACAATTTACTTCTGAAATATCCTGAACTTACTAATCCATCGATATCAAATCGAAAAAACAAATCGCACAACATTCAACATGTCATAGAGACAAAGGGAAATCCCGTAACATCGAGACCTCGCCGTCTCCCATCCGAGAAATTAGAAATCGCAAAACGTGAGTTTGAATTTATGATGCAACAAGGGCTTTGAAAGGAATCAAAAAGTTGTTGGTGAAGCCCATTACATATGGTTCCAAAAAAGAATGGACAATGGCGACCTTGTGGAGATTATCGCCGTTTAAATGCCCAAACAGTTCCCGATAAATACCCCATCCCGCACATACATGATTTCACTCACGGTATTCATGGAAAAACAATTTTTTCTACCCTGGATTTGGTAAAAGCCTATAATCAAATACCCGTTGCTCCAAATGATGTAGCTAAAACAGCTATCATAACCCCGTTTGGTCTTTATGAATTTCACTACATGACTTTTGGGTTATGTAATGCCGGACAAACCTTCCAGAGGTTTATTCATGAAGTGCTACGCGGATTTGATTTTTGTTTCACGTATGTATATCGGTGACAGATACAGAAAAACAACATTTTAAGCATTTAGAACAAGTATTCCAACGACTTCAAGAATATGGCGTTGTAATTAACATCGATAAATGTGTTTTCGGTAAAAACACTGTAAAATTTCTTGGACTATCGGAGGTGTACTACAGCAACAAACGTGTAATGGTTGGCAGCCATTATCCTTCTTCTTAAGAAAGTTGAAAGAGACACAGAAAAAATACAGTACCTATTATAGGGAACTTTTAGCTGCATACTCAGTCGTAAAATATTACCGTCACATGCTCGAATGAAGACAGTTTATAATATTCACTGATCACAAACCTTTGACCTACGCTTTTAAGCAGAACCTCGATAAAGCCAGCCCTCGACAGTTTCGCCAATTAGACCTTCTTGCACAGTTTACAACTGATATTCGACATATTAAAGGCATGGACAACGTTACAGCGGACACCCTATCTCGAATCTCTGCTATATGTGAAACATCTAACGTTGATTATGAAAAATTAGGTGATGATCAGGAAAGTGACGAAGAATTAAAATATTTTCTGAAAAACCCTGATAAAACATCTCTGATTTTGAAGCCGATTAAACTTACTCCTGATTCTAAACCAATACTTTGTGACACGTCAACAGAAAATGTTCGCCCAT
Source organism: Eudasyphora cyanicolor (assembly GCA_963930755.1). Lineage (NCBI taxonomy): Eukaryota > Metazoa > Arthropoda > Insecta > Diptera > Muscidae > Eudasyphora > Eudasyphora cyanicolor. Next base: position 104,561,448 of record OZ005737.1, read on the forward strand.
TCGTTACAAAAAATCACCGTCATGATGTTTTCAATGCATTTAATGGACTTGCACAAGGTGGATTTACATCAACTCATAACTGTATACGACAACGATTTGTGTGGCCAAAAATGAGTAAAGATATGAAATCTTGGGCAAAATCATGCATGGCATGCCAACGATCAAAAATTTCTCGGCATACTCATAGTGAATTATTACCATATCCGTTACCAAAAAATCGTTTTTGTCACATAAATATTGATTTGGTTGGACCACTTCCCGCATACAATGGATTTACATATCTTTTAACATGCATTGACAGATTCACACGTTGGACAGAAGCTATTCCACTCGAAGATAGTCAAGCAATAACCGTAGCTGACGCCTTGTACAGAGGATGGATAACCAGATTTGGAGTCCCTACAAGAATATCAACCGATCAAGGTCGACAATTCGAGTCGCAATTATTTAAAGAATTAACAAATATTATTGGTGCGCAACGAATACGAACAGCTCCCTATCACCCATCTGCGAACGGGATGATCAGAATATGGCATCGATCCTTAAAAACATGCCCGATGTTGCGTATTGTGTTTAGCCTCTAACTACCGTTATTTTAAATTTTTTGTTTTGAACCTTTCGCAGAAATATAGCTGCATGTGTTGAGTGACCTTACAGCTAATTGTTCGGTAGTCAGCTACACACGCGTTCAGTTAGTAGCTATTCTCCCGAGAGCGTAGTTAACAAATTCATTGTGCAAAAAACGTGGTTTAAAAGTGTTAAAAAACATTAAAATAATTACTTCATCCTAAAACCAAGTTCAACAACTAAATAAAGAAAGGTAAGTGAGTATTTAAAAAAAACCCGCATGAAAATATTATTTAGTTTGTCTGCAATAATTTTGTAAATGTCGTGTTGCGTATATGCAACATTGCACAGTGGGCTAAAATGGAAAAAAATAGACATAATTCTGCCATTTCAAAACCACTTATCGTATGGCGATGAAATTTTAGGTGTGTATACAAGAGGTGTTAGAGAGTTTAAGTCCGGAACTTGGGCCCCCTATCTCATACAGGGGCGGAGCTACAGGGCCCTAAACTTGACCACCTCGGGTATACAAAATTTGCATCGGCTTCTAACTTTTGAATGGAGTGTCCGGTTTAGTGGCGTACAATAAACATTTTATAGCTTGAAGATATCTTGAATAGTTTCCGAGATATGTGGATTTTAAATTTGATTTTTTCATTTTTTCGCCGACTTTGCCTTGGAGTTTAGCCAATATCTCAGTCAAAAAATTACCGATTTTGTTCGAGTGTTTTTTATGGATTGCCAATAAAATTTACAACATAATGAAAAAAGAATCGATAAGATCTGTGTAGAAATAAGAAAGTTATGGCCCAATAAAGTCATATTTTTGAAAAAATTTCATTTTTGGAGATTTTTTGGCGGAAAAAGTATATACATTTACATTTTTAAGAATTTTATGCCGTATTTGCGTTTCTGTCTATATGCAAAATATTTTTATTAATTATACCCTACACCACACTGTGGTACAGGGTATTAGAACCTTGTGCATTTGTTTGTCACACCCAAAAGGAGCCGAAATAGACCCATCGTTTATTATATCAATCGACTCAGAATCATTTTCTGAGTTGATTTAGCTATGTCCGTCGTCTGTCTGTCTGTGCATGTATTCTTGTAATCACAGGTCGCAATTATAGTCCGATCACGACGAAACTTTACCCAGAAACTTCAGATTTAGATATAGCCCCATATATATGTTACCCCGATTTGACATGTATGCGCTGTAGAAACTGTATTTTATATCCGATCAGTGCGAAATTCGGCAGAAAGAGGTTTCTTATTACTCGAAAGAATACTGCCAAATTCGGAGAAAATCGGTTCAGATTTAGATATAGCCCCCATATATATGTTACCCCCGATTTGACATGTAAGCGCTGTGGAGACTGTATTTTATATCCGATCAGTACGAAATTCGACAGAAAGAGGTCTTTTTGCATGAATGAGTATTCAGGGAAAATCGGATCAGATTTATATATAACCTCCATATATATGTTCCTCCTGATTTGGTTTCAAAGCGCTATAAAAGTTGTACTTTACTTCCGATAATTAAAATTTTCCAGAAAGATGTCTCAATTTAGTAACGAATATAGCTTAATTTAGCGGTTATCGTTTCAAAATTAGATAATATGTTCCTACCCATTTACCAATTATTACAAATTATTATCGCAATGATCCTTATCGCATTGTTAGGGAGGTGTAGGGTATTATATAGTCGACTTTCTGCCTTTCCTTACTGGTTATACCTGTCAATGATTAAGGGTTTCCTAGAAATAGTGCCACAAAACAATATTTTCTGAAAGGTAAATCTTACTAAATTTTATCATTGTTTGATAAAAACGTGTGATCTACAAGAATTGACTGATATAATCTATATATATAAAAATGAAATGGTGTTCGTTGGTACGCGATGGACTCGAAAACGGCTGAACAGATTTTGCTGAATTTTTGCATGAGAATATCTTTTGGTGTGTGGAAGGTTCGTAGCTATATTTGGTTTTGATTGGACAAAGGGGCGTGGCACCGCCCATACAATGTAAAATTTAAGTGGAAGGTTAGGTTAGGTTAGGTTGAAAGGGACGCCCGTCAGAATACAACTGACGAGTTCACTCGGGGCCGACAATTCGGTCCATTGTGTTTCCCGTGAGTAGAAAGGAAGGATAGAAGAAATAGTCGGAGGTTGACAGACTAGGAAGATGGAGAAAAGGTTTCGGAAGAGGGAGAGAAGATTTAGGAAGGGGAAGAGGAAGATCTAGTTATTTTCGTTTGTCCTCGTGGCTTTACTAAACCAGAGAGATTTACTGATGAATTTGAGAAGAAGTTTGAGCGGTACATCTGCTTGATCGTCTAGGTTTACGAAGAGCCTGTGCCCTAAATAGGCCAAACGGTACTCTTGCAGTCCTTTGCATGAGCATAGCAGGTGCTGTACTGACTCCTCCTCTTCTTCATCTAAGGAGCTTCTACAGAAGTCTTCGTAAGGAAGCTTCATGCGTGCAGCCATATTGCCTATCACGCAGTGCCCTGTGATGACTCCTGTGAGGATGCTAAGTGTGTTTTCCTGAAGGACAGCAATTCTTTGGTACGGTTCACATCAATGGATGGCCAAAGGGTTCTTGCGGTCCTGCAGTTTTGTATTGTATCCCACCTCGATCTGATTAGTGCTGCTCCGCGTTCGTCGATTTCGTTTTTAAGTTCCACGAACGGAATTTGCACGTCCAGAGTCGCGGTTTCATTTCGCGCACCTGATCCTATCCTGGCACATTCATCTGCTAATTCGTTGCCCTGTATGCTGCTATGTCCTGGCACCCAGCAGAGCGTGATTTCGTGCGCTTGAATATGGTTTAAGGCTAGAAAGCAGTCCATTGTGCAGCGTGATTTGATAATTCTAGAGCCCAAGGCCTTGAGAGCTGCCATGCTGTCGACGTAGATCTTGAATTTTTTGGAGAAATATCCCGTTCCAAAATCTGATTCGCGGCAATGTTAATGGCATAGATCTCTGCCTGGAAGACCGTGCATTCATCTGGGAGTCTGGTGGATATTCTGAGATTGAGGGTGTCGGAAAATACTCCTGAACCCGTGCCCGTCTCCATTTTCGATCCGTCCGTAAAGATTGAGATCAAGTAGTCCGTTGTCCTATTGATTTTGTCTGTTATACCCATGCTTTCCAGGATTGAGCCATGTCCTTGTGTGGTATTGATGGCTATTCCTGATTCCCTTAGCCGAAGGGTCACTTTCGCTGCGGTACACTTTATGTATATATCGATTGGTTGAAGGTTCAGCATCGCCTCCAGTGCCATTTGTGGAGCAGATCTGAGGGCGCCAGTTATCCCGACGCAAATCAGTCTTTGCACTTTGGTTAGGTGCGAGAGATGTGATTTCTTCATTACCGATTTCCACCATACAACTGATCCGTAAGTGAGTATCGGTCTGATGATCGATGTATACATCCAGTGTATCATTTTCGGTTGCAAACCCCATTTGCGCCCAAACATTTTCTTTACATTTTAAGTGGAATATCTTGGGTACTTTTGGTTCAAAATACTCCAAATTTGATATGTGTGACCTTGGTACCAGTACACATCATGGAGCCAAAAACCGGGGTGATAGTGACAGTGGGAGTGGCACCGCCCATACAACCTAAAATTAAAATATGAAATATTTCGAATACTATTGGAGCAAAATTCTCGAAATTGGGTATGTGTGACCTTGGTACCAGTATGCGTCACAGGACTAAAAACGGGGAAACAGTGAAAGTGGGCGTGGCACCGCCCATACAACCTAAAATTCAAATATGAAATATTTCGAATACTATTGGAGTAACATTCTCGAAATTGGGTATGTGTGACCTTGGTGCCATTACGAGTCATGTAGCTGAAAACTGGGGTGATAGTGACAGTGGGCGTGGCACCGCCCACACAACCTAAAATTCATATTTTAAATATTTCGAGTACTATTGCAGTAAAATTCTCAAAATTGGGTATGTGTGACCTTGGTGCCAGTACGCTTTATGTAGCTGAAAACTAGGGTGATAGTGTTAGTTGGCGTGACATCGCCCACCCAACCTGAAATTTAAAAATGCTATATTACGAGTCTCCAAATTTTGTATATGTAACATTGGTACCAGTATTCGTGATGGAACGATAAACAGGTGTGACAGTTATAGTGGGTGTGGCACCGCCCACACAACCTGAAATTTACAAATACTATATTTTGAGTACTATTGCAGTAAGATCGGCCATATTTAGTATTTGTGCCTTGGTAGCAGTACGCGTGTGGATGATTGTGACAGTAGGCGTGGTACCACCCACACTACCAGAAATTCGGAAAAGCAATATTTTGATTGCTATTGAACCAAAATTCTCGAAATTTTGTATGTGGAACCAGATCGAGTGCTGGAGCAAGAAACTGGCGTGATAGTAATAGTGGGCGTGGCACCGCCCACACAACCTGAAATGTGAAACATGACATCTGAATATATAATATTTCCTGCATGACATCTGAATATATAATATTTCCCCATTTTTGCACCTAGCCTGTAAAAATGGGTGTGTAACCTTCGAACCACAACCAAAGATTGAACCAAAAACTGGCATCGTATTAACAGTTGGTACTCCTACACAACCTGAAATTTCAAAATTCAATATTTCGATCACTAAATCAGCCATGGTTTCGAAGTTTGGCTGTCTGACTTTGGTACCACGATGGAACGATGGTAGCAGTTGACATGACACCCCCATATAAATAACAAATGTAGAACGCAATATTCGAAATAGTATCTACGGAATCCGATTAAAAAGCTGGTCAGTGGAAGTATCTGTGCATAGGACACGCTTGCTGAAAACGAAATAACTGGAGACCATTATATCTAGATTAAAGCTTGACGAAATGTGTTTAGTATTGAAGTACCTTCAAAGTTAGCACGTGACTCAACAAAATTGGGAGATATCGGATTAGAGGGCGTGGCTACGCGCATGCGGCATCGTTATAGAAAAAATAAATACTGATGGAATTATTGTACTAATTGGTATGACTGTATTTCACAGCAATCTATATGCGCCAACAGAGAATGAGCGACGTAGCCTCCCATTGTGATTTGACGGGTATTGCACTACTCGAAATTTGTGCATTTAAGTGCAATATGGATGACTCGAAAACACTGCCGTAATATCAAGAGTGTCAACATATCATATGGTTCTATTTCACTGAATCGAACTTTGAGGGCAGCGAAGCGCACCGGGTCAGCTAGTAACTAATATGTGCAAGAAGGTAGGGAAAAATTAAAAAAAAATGCATATAGACAGAAACGTAAATACGGCATAAAATTCTTAAAAATGTATATATTTCGATGAATTTTTTTTTAAAGTTCTTTATTTTGATATTAGAAATAATAATAAATAAAATAAAAAATAAAATACATAAAAAATACCCAAAAATGGGATTTTTTACTTTTAGTCCTATATCTTCGACATGCAAAGCCGCGCTCGGGATTCCCTTTGCAGTCGATTTTGTTACACCCTAATACAAATAAATAAAAAGAAAAATTTAACAATTTAGCTCTGCGATTGGAGAAAATCGATCAAACTTTTGAAATTTATGTAAAAAAAGGTTCAAATCGGAGAAGGCCGTTGCAAATGCATTACCGTGAAACAGATTTAAAAAATTAAACAGTTTTTCCATTTGAACGATAATTCTAAACAGCCTCAGAAGGGAACAAATGAATATGACAAGTTGTACAAGTTTCGGCCTTTGTTGGACGCCATAAAAAAAAATGCAATGAAATTTCGCAGGAAGAATTCCAAAGTATAGATGAGCAAATGATTGCATATAAAGGTAACTTATTATTTGTGAATACATTTCTGAATAACAGAATAGTACATTCTTTTCTTAGGTCAACATAGTTTGAAACAATATCTTCCAATGAAGCCCCACAAGTGGGGTTTCAAAATGTTTACGAGAGCTGGTGTATCTGGGATTATATATGAGTTTACTCTGTACATTGGAGAAGGAACGTGCAAGACTTATGGCTTGGGCATTTCATCAGATATCGTGCTATTTTTATCATCCAATTTGCCAGTAAACCAAAATTTCAAACTGTTTTTTGACAATTGGTTTTCGTCAATAAGCTTGATGATAGCTCTGAAAGAAAAAGGCATATTGGCCGTTGGTACAATTAGAAGCAACCGATTGAAAAATTGTGCTCTAATCAGTGAGAAATACCTTCAAAGACGAGGTCGAGGATCAAGCGATTTCAAATATGAAGCAACGCACAACTTGATTGCTTGTCGTTGGTATGACAATAAGAGCGTACAATTAGTTTCAAATTATTCAGGAAAGAACCCCATAGTGGTTCAGGTATAGTTGAATGTTACAACAAACACATGGGAGGGGTTGATCGTGCGGACATGTTGCTTGAATTGTACAAAATCAACCACCGCTCAAATAAATGGTACATGCGCATAGTATACTGGTGCATAAATTCAAGTTTAGTAAACTGTTGGTTGTTGTACCGCAGAGACATCACACATACAGACGGCGAATTGAAGCATATGCCGCTCATAAATTTTCAATTGGATGTTGCTTCCGAGCTTTTGAACGCAAGTCAAACTACAGTTGTCGCCAAAAAGAGAGGACGTCCATCATCACTCCTTTTGCCAATGAATTCATCCCCATCATCACCAGCTCCATCACCACCAGCTCCTTCTACGGGCTCTGAATCAAACCCCTATAAAAGAGCTTATGTTGCAGACCCAGCAAAATGTATGTAGCCGTTAACACAGCTGATGTAGAGTATGCAGCACTGGGTTTCCAAGCTGTAAATGCAGCAAATGTAATGTGCACTTGTGCTCCAATCCCCAAAAAAATTGTTTCGTGTCCTATCATACATAATATAAATAAACGGCATTTGAAAAAACATTGCCCAATGTTGCATATACGCAACATCCTGTAGCTCTTGAACCAGGCCACCTAGGACATTGAAATTTTTGTCAGTTGATATTGAGGTCAACTCTAGCTTATATGTCTACTAAAAAAAATTTTAGCCACGCCCATTTTAATTCGGGCATGAGAGGGTTAATGTATCATAATAATCGAAACTGATATGAAGTCCTACCGACAGTTCTTTTAGGCCTTAGAACAAGTTTCATGGAAAACGTCAAATGCACGCCATCAGAGCTTGTTTATGGAACATCGATGCGCCTTCCAGTGGATTTTTTAACAGAGACTTCCGAAATTACAACGACAAACGAATTTGTCAAATCTCTTAAAAGCAAAATAAACTCCTTGAAGTCTGTTCCTCCTAAATATAAAACTAATCGTTCGGTATTCGTATCTCAGGACATGAAAAACTGCGAATATGCATTTGTTCGTCAAGACTGCGTAATAAAGTCTCTACAACCGCCATATAAAGGACCATTCCGAGTTTTAAAAAAGACTGAGAAGTTATTTACTTTGGATATCAATGGACGTGAGAAAGTTATATCCATTGATAGACTGAAACCAGCACATTTTATAAACCCAGAAATAGAAGAAAATTCAAGATCGTTGTACTTGTCAAAACCCCAACCAACACATCATGAAAAAAGATGTCGAACACCCATTAATAAAAAACGAGTTACCTTCAATAGATATGCTACAAGCAGCATCTCTTGGGGGAGTATATGTGGCAGCTAAAAATACTTTCATTTTTTAGAAGTGTCAAATCCTAACTTAAGTTTAGTTTTGAGTCAAATATTTTCTGTTCTTGTCAATGTACATATTTTCCATTTTAAAATAACAATATAATTTGAATTTTTGTTAGAAACGTTCAACTTTAATTTCGTCTCGAAATTATTCTAACAAACTCATTAAAATGGTGATCTGAGAATGAGTGGTCGTCCAGTACATTCCAACCAATAATTTTGTCTGACAGCTGGTCAGTAGCAAACGTTGTCTGTCATTAATTGTAAAGGTCGGTTTATTACCTATGTTAGAAATACTTAGGTTGCTAGTTAGAACAAAGTCAAGAAGCGAATCACACCTATTGTTTATATCCGTACTACCTCAGATAGTATGATGAGCGTTCGTGTCTGTCTGTCTGCGCCAATAATCAGCTCGACCTCGTCAGACGTTGCTTCTTCTACTACTTCCCTGAATAGAGCAGTCGGTACTACAGCTTCATAAGGCAATTAATATATGCGATTACCGATCTCCAGACTAGCAGATGTTTGGTCTTTACCACTTAAATTAACCAGGAGAAAAATACTTAGATCTTTCCTGGCCAAAATGCAGGTTATTGGAGTGCCTTCACAGTTGACCACAAGCAGTCTAAAGTTGGGTGTCCTGATACCACACACTCTTCCTCCCACTGCGTAGGGCTCCTGTATCAGAACGATTTCTCATGCACCTGTGGGAAGGCACAGCAATAGAGTCGCTGAGGCTGCTTTAGCGTGATGGAGGTTAATCTGTAGAATTCTTACCATCATTGGTAATTGACAGATTAACATCCACCCCGACAAGGGTGTTATCGAACTCTTGGTCCGTATCATCAAGAAGCCTGTCCCCGCCAGATGCGTCAAAGATTCCGGAGACTCCCGGAACTTTCGGAGTCTCCGTCCTTCTCGTTCTCAGAGAAGGACGTTACAGATCTTCTGTTAGAGTTGGAGTCACCAGAAATAATAGGCGTGGGTACCTCCGCACTTCCAGAAAGCCGTGTATCAATCACGGTGGACGACTCACCTTCAGCAGTGGAGCTATATCCTGCTTGTATAGCTTCAAGACTATAGTCTCGAAGCCATATTGTACGGTTGGACTTGCACGTTGTATATGGGAGGTGGATTCAGCGTTAAATATCAAAATGACCTGCCGCTTTTTACCATCCGCCTCACCCACCTTGCTGATTCTCCAATTATGGGCCGGCAGACCAGGATTGGAATCTTTTATTATTTCGAATATGTCAGCCGGTTTGGAGGGCTCAGGTGATGGCTCTAGGGTGACTAGGTATGTTGTTTTTTCGACAACATCCAACTCTGCACCCGGCCACACCTCACCCGCTCGACTCAGAGCAGCCTATACTCTTCCCTGATGCCATCCTGCATCGTTGCAGATTGGTGGTTTGCCCGGCATTGCTCTACGGACATCGAGGTAATGAGCCATAATGGCTGATTGCACATGGCTCCATTTGTCCTTGGGGATGGATCCATCCTCACTACTTCTGTCTATAACGGCCATCACTAGACTCTCCCTCGCCACTTCATTGAAGGGCTTGGTTAGTGTCCTGTTGATGGTGACATTAGGGTCTCTTGCCTTTTTCGAAGGCAGGGGTTCATCAGGTGATCTGATTCATTTGACTTTATTAGCCGTTAACACAGCTGAATTTGTGGCTCTTTCAGCCGGCTGATTGGCCTTAGAAGCATCTATGACGCCTTTAGCCATGACAGTTGACTCTTTTTGTTTTTCGGTAAGAGCCGAAACCTCAACATCATCCAAATTCGTCAAAACTGAGCGCTATCCGGTACTCATTGTGCTTCCGTTTTGACGTCGGACATGACGTTTTCCCCTCACCGTACCACATGTTGTGAGTACTGGGGGGAATTGTCACCATTTGTGGTGTGGTCGGTTTTTGCCAAGACCAACGGACGGACAGTAGGACGATTGGGGAACCCCGCTCCATCGGAACACGAAGGCATCTCATCAAGGAATTTATTTTTTGTCTGTATTAGCCCGTAATAGGTACTACGATGTAGGCCCTCCAGACTTTGTACAGAATTTTTTGCGATCGCGTAATAGGTGCTGCGTAATAGGTTTTAACTATCCGCTATGTGATAAAGACGTCCGTTCACTACGACTGATCAGCAACGATATAACGATAGGGTATGCACTACGTCGGAGGAAGATACATTGTGTGAGGATTTGTATCGTCGTTCTACTTATCGAAATGAAGACGGTCGATATGTTGTTTCATTGCCTCTCAAGCGCGAATACCCCATAGATTTACAGCTAGGGCTGTCCCGAAATGCAGCCGTTTTCGCAATTTAAGCGAAATGAGTCTCGATTGTTGAAAGACCCCGAACTTAAAACGCAATATGATGTCGTATTACAAGTGTCATAATGTAAACATAGTATCATTGTATTTATTCGTCGATTATTCCTATTATATATTCGATATCGATTACATGCATATGGATTATTCATATTCATCACTAATAGGTGAATATCACCACTAACACTAAGAAATAAATTACTCTAATAATATTCTTCAACAAGAACGGTTGTTTTAGTTACAACAATTTTGGCGACGAGGATTATTTTGACACCTAAACAACCAGAGGAAGAAACATTCGCGGAAATAATCAAGGTGTTGGAAGAACACTTTGAGCCGAGGCCCAGTGAGTTTGTGGAATGTTTTCGGTTCAACATGTGCAGGCAACAAGAGTCTGAGTCAGCAGGTGACTTTGTGGTGTCATTGAAAAAGTTGGCGGTTGGTTGCGAGTTTGGTGATTATTTGGGTAAGGCTCTCAGAAATCAATTTGTATTTGGTCTATGTGATAGTAAATTGCAAAGTCGGTTGTTGGAAAAGAAAGATCTGACTTTGGAAGATGCGTTAAGTGTGGTAACAGCGAGTGAATTGGCACAAAAAAGCGGCATGGAGCTACAAAATGGCGGTCAGAATTCGAATGTGAATACAATAAAGAAGAAGAACGAATTCAAAAGGAATGCCAAAAAGGCTGATGCAAACATACCCCATGAAAACGAAAAGTGTTTTAGATGTGGTAATACCTCGCATATGGCAAACCAATGCAAATACAAAAATTTTACATATCATTGTTGTAACCAAAAGGGGCATTTGAGAAAAGAGTGTTTTAAATAGAAAAAACAAATACAACAACTTTATGAAAAAGAAACGACAGTTGAAGAATTGTTGTTGGTGAAAACAAAAGGCGAAGTAAATAAGTTAAGCAGCAAAATCATGCACAGTCTGCGGGTAAATGAAGAAATGATAACTTTCGAAATAGACACGGGATCACCGGAATCAATTATTAATTTGTCAGATGCCAAACGTTATTTCCCGACATTGAATGTGTGTCATCCCGATGTGGAGCTTGTGAGTTATTGCGGTACAACTTTGCAATGTGTTGGATACATATGTGTCACAGTGACAGGAAGAGAATGGTTACAGAAAATTAAATTAAATTGGCAAAATATTTTTGGAGCAGAGGGCTACGGTTCAGTAAACGAAATTTGTTCAAGGAAGGCTATATTTAGTACAGAGTGCCTAATAAGGAAATACCCAAAAATATTTTCCAAGTCAATGGGTAAGATTGACAAATTACAAGTGCGGTTGTATTTGAAACCCGAAGCTACACCTAAGTTCGTAAAAGCGAGACGTGTGCCGTTTTCGATGATGGATGCTGCAGAGAAACAACTCAATGAACATGTTGATCAGGGGCTGTTCGAAAAGGTTGAAAAGAGCGAATGGGCGACACCTATGGTGGTGGTGCCGAAAAGGGATGGAGCCGTAAGATTGCGCGGTGATTATAAAGTCACTTTAAACACGGTTTTGGTGGTCAATGAACATCCTCTGCCGACCATTGAGGAATTATTCAGCAAGATGGCTGGTGGGGAGAAGTTTTCCAAGATCGATTTGACCTAGGCTTACTTACAGTTACCCCGATGATCGTCATTTACGGTATTATTGATGACATCAAAATTACAGCACCCAATGATGAAATACATATTCAACGCATAAATGAAGTATTGGGTCGTCTTGAAAAATACAATATGAGGGTGAACATCGAAAAATCTGAATTTATGAAGGATAATATATAATACTGCGGGTACGTTATAAGTAAAAAGGGCATACAGCGGATGCAAAGTAAGGTGGATGCAATAAGAAACATGAAGCGACCTAGTAATGTAGACGATGTACGTGTGTTCTTGGGCCTGATAAATTGCTACGGAAGATTCATTCGGAATTTGAGCGATATCGTCTACCCTCTCAATAAACTTCTTTGTAAAGATGCTACATTTGTTTTCGATGAACGGTGTGAAAGGGCACTGTTTTGTCGCATTATGACCCAAAATTGAAATTGGTCTTAGCGGTGGATGCCAGTCCGACGGGTGTTGGAGCTGTATTAAGTTAAATTGACAAGAATGGTGTGGAAAGACCCATTCATTTCGCTTCACAAACAATAACTGATACTCAGCAAAAATATTCGCAAGTGGACAAGGAGGCTTATGCAATAATCTATGGTGTACGTAAATTTTATGATTATTTATATGCATCCAGGAAAATAATTTGTTGGAATTCGATTGTAACAATAAAAAAATAGTACTAGCAACAAAAAGTATGTTGCCTACACCGTCTGTCGGTTATATTTAAAAACCAGTAAGGAAAGGCAGAAAGTCGGGCGGGGCCGACTATATAATACACTACACCTCCCTAACAATGCGATAAGGGTCATTGCGATAATTTGGAATAATTGGTAAATAGGTAGGAACATATTATCTAATTCTAAACCGATAACCGCTAAATTTAGCAATATTCGTTCCTAAATTGGGAAACATCTTTCTTGAAAATTTAAATGATCGGAAGTAAAGTACAACTTATATAGCGCTTTGACACCAAATCAGGAGGAACATATATATGGAGGTTATATTTAAATCTGAAACGATTTCCCTGAATACTCATTCATGTAAACAGACCTCTTTCTGTCGAATTTCGTTCTGATCAGATATAAAATACAGAAACTGATCGGATATAAAATAACATTTTTACAGGGCTTACATGTCAAATCGGGGTAACTTATATATGGGGGCTATATCTAAATCTGAACCGATTTCTTCCAAATTTAAAAGTGTTCATTCATATAATATGAAACCTTTTTCTGCAGAATTCCATACTGATCGGATATAAAATGCAGTTTTTACAGCGCTTACATATCAAATCGGGGGTAACATATATATGGGGGCTATATCTAAACCTGAACTGATTTTCTCCAAATTTGGCAGTATTTCTTCACGTAATAATATACCTCTTTCTGCCGAATTTCGCACTGATCGGATATAAAATACAGTTTCTACAGCGCTTACATGTCAAATCGGGGGTTTGATTTCTTCCAAATTTAAAAGTGTTCATTCATATAATATGAAACCTCTTTCTGCCGAATTTCATACTAATCGGATATAAAATAAAGTTTTTACAGCGCTTACATGTCAAATCGGGGCTAACATATATATGGGGGCTATATCTAAATCTGAACTGATTTTCTCCGAATTTGGCAGTATTCCTTCATGTAATAATAGACCTCTTTCTGCCGAATTTCGCACTGATCGGATATAAAATACGTTTCTACAGAGCTTACATGTCAAATCGGGGGTTACATATATATGGGGGCTATATCTAAATCTGAACCGATTTTTTCCGAATTTAGCAGTATTCCCTCATGTAAGAAGAAACCTCTTTCTGCCGAATTTCGTACTGATCGGATATAAAATAAAGTTTTTACAGCGCTTACATGTCAAATCGGGGGTTACATATATATGGGGGCTATATCTAAATCTGAACCGATTTTAACCAAATTACATGCACAGACGGACAGACAGACAGACGGACATAGCTAAATCAACTCAGAAAGTGATTCTAAGTCGACCGGTATAATAAACGATGGGTCTATTTCTTCTCCTTTTGGGTGTTACAAACAAATGCACAAAGTTATAATACCCTGTACCACAGTGTGGTGTAGGGTATAATAATTAGTTGAAACAACAATAATAACATGGATACTGTTTTATGTTTGTATGTATATGTATGTGTGTTTTAAGCTACCAGTAAAAGTCGCACGTTTGAGAGTTCAATCACAAGTGTTCTTTTATTCAGTTGTTCTGCTTACAGTTAGCTAGATATGACAAGAAATTCTTGTGTCGTTTTAGTACAAATTCAATGACAACCTGTCAATGCACTCTGAGAGTGCCAGATTGTTTTTATTAAAACTACTATTTACAACATCTCCCTCCTTTAATATTCAAATAAAAATAAACTGGAAATTCAACCTCCAGTTGTCTCTTAAAATTAATACATATTATATATGATATATATATTGTGTATATACATAAATATTAATAAAGTTAGCCTATTGATACCGTATGGGCTTTATAACTTCTCTTCCTGATCGAGTTGTATAACTAGTCTGTTGGTCTTCAGTTATTGGCATTTCTTCATTATTAACATTATTTCCAACATCGCGTGTCTCTGGGTCAATGTGAATACCTTGGCTGCGATCATTTTCTTCTTCTTCAGTCTCTTCTACCTCATCATCCTCATTTGTTTTTCCAATATATTTGCGAGAATTATGCAGTTTTCGAATGTGGAATGAATTACGACGTTTAGTTCTTCCAAATTGATCGCGAATGATGTATGACCTGGATTGAGTGTGAACGTTGACTATCTGAGCGGGCGACCATTCCTTGTTATTGTTTTGTAAAAGTACTTTTTCACTTGGCATAAATTCAGTACCTTTTCTAGCTGCTGTTTTGTCATAATATTTTTTCATTCGTTCTTGTGCCTCGTGCAATTTCTCGTATATCATATTTGAATATTTATTCTGCGTCTCCTTAAGTGGCGTTAGCGAAGATGATCTTATTTGTCTTCCGAATAAAATTTGTGTTGGTGAAATATTCACGCCTGGGAGAGGAATGTTACGATACTCCATAAGTGATATTAAGAAATTGGTTCCTGAATCTGCTGATTTTTTCAGAATAGATTTAGCAGTTTGTACAGCTCTTTCGCTCATACCATTAGATTTAGGGTAATATGGGCTGCTGGTCACTATTTTAATGTCGTGTTTTTTAGCAAAGTCCACACATTTATATGAATTGAATGGTTGGTTGTCGGCAATTATTACTTTAGGAAACTCAAAAGTTGCAAATAGTTTTCTCCATTGGCATATAACCTCGTCAGCTGTTTATGAGACGTTTCTATTATTTCAAGCCACTTTGAAAAATAATCTTTAATTATTATATAAATTTTACCGGCAAAATCGCAAACGTCGCAACCAATTTTTTCCCATGGGGCTTTGGGAATTTCATATGTCATCATTGGTTCCTTAAAATTTGAATTTTGATATTTTTCACATAATGAGCAACTCGTTGAAATCGGTCTCCATACTTGGCCAAAAAACCAGCGATTTTGCACGTAATAGCGTTCGTAATAGCGAATGGGCGACCATTCCTTGTTATTGTTTTGTAAAAGTACTTTTTCACTTGGCATAAATTCAGTACCTTTTCTAGCTGCTGTTTTGTCATAATATTTTTTCATTCGTTCTTGTGCCTCGTGCAATTTCTCGTATATCATATTTGAATATTTATTCTGCGTCTCCTTAAGTGGCGTTAGCGAAGATGATCTTATTTGTCTTCCGAATAAAATTTGTGTTGGTGAAATATTCACGCCTGGGAGAGGAATGTTACAATACTCCATAAGTGATATTAAGAAATTGGTTCCTGAATCTGCTGATTTTTTCAGAATAGATTTAGCAGTTTGTACAGCTCTTTCGCTCATACCATTAGATTTAGGGTAATATGGGCTGCTGGTCACTATTTTAATGTCGTGTTTTTTAGCAAAGTCCACACATTTATATGAATTGAATGGTTGGTTGTCGGCAATTATTACTTTAGGAAACTCAAAAGTTGCAAATAGTTTTCTCCATTGGCATATAACCTCGTCAGCTGTTTATGAGACGTTTCTATTATTTCAAGCCACTTTGAAAAATAATCTTTAATTATTATATAAATTTTACCGGCAAAATCGCAAAAGTCGCAACCAATTTTTTCCCATGGGGCTTTGGGAATTTCATATGTCATCATTGGTTCCTTAAAATTTGAATTTTGATATTTTTCACATAATGAGCAACTCCGGACGATTTCGTTGAAATCGGTCTCCATACTTGGCCAAAAAACCAGCGATTTTGCACGTAATAGCGTTCGATTGATACCAAAATGTCCCTTTTCGTGTATTCTTCTAGCAAATTCTTTCCTTGGCGTTTCTGGGACAATACATCTGTTATTGAGGAGTACCAAACCATTTTCAAACACAATATTATCTCTGTATTTCCAATAGTATTTTATAGAATTGTTTATTTTTGACTTATCCGAGGGCCATCCTTTCAAATATTGTTTTTTTAATTCTTGCAATATACCATCCTTTTCAGTTTCGCGTTTCAAATCCTCAAGTCGTGGTTCCGCCATTGAAATGCTATGCACAATTTGGTTCAAACTCTGATATTCCGCTTGTTCTTTAAGCGGTGACCTTGATAATGTGTCCGCGACATGCAAAAATTTTCCTGGAACATAAATAACCTCCAATTTATACCGCAGTACTTTTATTCGAATCTTCTGTAGGCGAAACGAATGTATTTGACTAATGCCTTTTTTCATTATTGACACTAATGGTTTATGATCCGTTTGTACAATTACCTTACGGCCGTAAATGAAATGATGGTATCGGTCGCATGCTGCAAAGATAGCCAAAAATTCCTTTTCTATCTGGCCGTAGTTCTTTTGTGCCTCGGTGAGTGATTTTGAGCCATATGCTACCGGCTTGTTATCTTGCAACAGACAAAATCCAAGGCCATCCGTCGAGGCATCACATTTCAATACGCACTCCTTTTTACTATCAAATATTTGCAAAACTGGTGCTGCAGTTAACATATATTTCAATTTTTCCATTGCCTTCTCATGAATTGGCAGCCACACCCATTTCGTCCCTTTCTTTAATAATCCACGCAAGGGAGCGTTATGTTCTGACAAGTTTGGGACAAAATTTCTTATGTAATTAACCGTCCCCAAGAAGCACTGTAACTCTTTGATATTTGACGGATTTTTCATTTCTTGAATAGCTGTTAGTCTCTCGGGGTCGCTTTGAACTCCATTCCGATTAAATACGTGCCCAATACTCTTCACTTCACGCTCTGCTAATTTCAACTTTTTGGGATTAAATTTTATGTTTTTATTGATTGCTATTTCCATTAATGTCGCTAATGCTCTATCATGTTCAACCTTTGTTTTGCCCGTAATCAGTATATCATCCAAATAGATAACAACTCCATCTATATGTCCAAAATGCTCGTTATTGTACTTCTGACACAACTCAGGACCCATTTTAAGACCAAATGCGAAACGAGTAAATTTGTAGCAACCGAAAGGCGTGCTAAATGTGCACAAATTACTTGCTTCATCGTCGACTTCTATTTGATAAAATCCATCCTTCAGATCAAGTACTGTATAATAGTCAGCACCCCGGGCTTTGGCAGAGATTTCTTCTAGTGTTGGTATCATGTAAAACTCATCCATTAAGACATTGTTTAATTCTCGGGGGTCGAGGCAGAACCTTACGGATTTATCAGGCTTTTCAACTATCACCACATTGTGCACCCAACTAGCTGGATCATCGACCTTTCGAATTATGTCGTTGGTCTCTAATTCTCGAAGTTTCTGTTTCACTTTATCCAATACTTGAAGTGGTATTCGACGTGGTGGCTTTGCAATTGGTTTAGAATTTTTCAAACTAACATTTGTATTGTTTATTTTTACAATTTCAAACCAAGGACTGTCGTGTACTGATTTATCATAAATGTTTTCTACGACTACATTATCAACTATTTACTACACTTCGGCATACATTAGCAAAGTGATTGCGTTTGCCACATTTGTCACAAACTTTTCCAAAAGCAGCACAGCTCCCCTTTCGATGTTCATATCCGCAGTATCCACATGACGTTTTTGTCGCACTTAACCTCAAATGATCTTTTGCTGTGCTTTGCCTAAAAGCTCTCCCATCCGATTGAAGCCTTTTATTTTTGACACGAATTGCTTCAACCTTTCTCACTACACCCATTTGAATCTGCCTTGCTTGCTCTGAGGTACGCTCAAACAGTCTTGCCTTCAACACAACATTTTCCAGCGATGGTTCTTTCATCCGTACCAACTGTTCCTGTAACTCGGAATGAATTGTTCCCAACACCACGCGGTCCCGCAATAATTCTTGTTCACTGTTTTTGCCTCCTGTGAATTCGCAGTTCTTTGCCAACTTTTGCAACTCGGCATAAAATTGATCGAACGGCTCTGCTTCCATTTGGTTCCGATTGTAAAATATAAATCGTTCGTAAACTATATTCTTCTTAGGCATGCAATAGTCCTCATATGCTTTCATTACATCATCAAACGACGTCTTCTTTGCCTCATCCAAGTCAAACAGATCCAACAACTCAAATGCATCGTCTCCAATTAAATTCAACAGAATGGCACATTTTTCTTCAGACTTTTTATCTGCTAACCCAGCCGCGGTGATGAAGTTGTTTTCTACATTTTTTCCAATTTTCGGCCACATTTCCATCTAACCTCAAAATATCCGGCTTCCTTAGTGAACTCACATCCATCTTAATAAGATGATATTTTTTTCCTTTTTTCTTTGATCGTATTCTCCAAAGCACACAATTTCAGATAGCCATATAATATAACTAAAATTTTTCTTATACTTTTTATTTCGACTGCGCCATGTTTTATGTTTGTATATGTATGTGTGTTTTAAGCTACCAGTAAAAGTCGCACGTTTGAGAGTTCAATCACAAGTGTTCTTTTATTCAGTTGTTCTGCTTACAGTTAGCTAGATATGACAAGAAATTCTTGTGTCGTTTTAGTACAAATTCAATGACAACCTGTCAATGCACTCTGAGAATGCCAGATTGTTTTTATTAAAACTACTATTTACAACAGATACGATCAAATGAAAATGATTGCAACTAAATCGATGGTTGTATCAATCGAATTAAGATTGTTGTTTTCATTGACAATCGGTTAGTTGTGGTAACCAATTTTAAATTTTCATTATAGTACTATATGATCGATTTTTAGTTGTGACAACCAATGTTTTATTCTTGACAACAGAAATTGTATCAATAGACCAAAGATTATTATCGCAACGAATAATTGGTTACTACAACAGAAAAAATATTAATAAATAATCGTTTATTGGTTATCCCAATCATTTCCCAAGTTTAGAATAATAAAATGTATTTTGGGAAATGCAACCGAAAGATTGGTTGCTGTTCTTTTGCTGATACATGACAAACAAAAAATACAATTACTCGACATAAAAAATCTTCAACATTTTGTTCAAGAATGGTATAGGTAATCAGAAATAATCTCGTGTGGAATGCAGAATATGTTGTGCAAAATGTTTTACATACATAAATAAAAAGTAAAAGCAACAATAAAGAAATTGAAAGAATAAAACACATAAAAGTTTTGTTTTTTTTCGTATACTAAAATTAGTGTCAAATATTTCCACATCTCATAATAGTGATGAATTTGTAATATGGGATTTTTAATTTTGTTATTAATTGTTTGGTTTTTTGTTCAATAAATAAAATAAAAATTAATGAAAACTGTTTTTAATTAATTGTCTGTAATATGTGACTGACGAATTGTCAGAACAACCAATTTTTTAAACAGTTGGATGTGGCAACTACAGCAGATAATTTAGGCCACAATTTTCGTAGTTGGCGCAACCAAATATGATTGTTGTCAACATGGAAGCAGAAGTATACCACAACCAAAATATTGGTTGTCCTGATGGAATCGAATGATAGTAGACAGAACTACAAAATTCGGTTGGCAAATAATTCGGTTGAGGCAACCAAACTGTATTCTGTGTGTGGAAATAGATTTTGTTTAATTACAGACAATCGTGCCGTGTCACAAATATTTTCACCACAAAAAGGTTTACCCATATACTCTGCTACAAGGATGCAGCACTACGCTATTTTTCTCCAGCAATTTAATTACGAAATAAAATGCAGAAGATCTAAAGAGAATGCGAATGCTGATGCACTGTCGCGATTACCAGACCGAGAAAAATATTCACATGTGGAGGAAGTTTTTGTAATTCAGCAACAAATGATTGAAAATCTACCGGTAACTGCAGAAGAACTTAAAAATGAAACTGAGGCTGACAAAGAAGTTACGAAATTGTTGAAATGTTTGCAGTTCGGACGTAAGTGTGACTCGAAAGATAGTTTTGGTGTGGAACAAACAGAATTTAGTCTTCAGGACGGTTGTATTTTTCGTGGAATACGAGTATACATCCCACAAAAACTTCGTGAAAGGATTCTGAATGAATTGCACACTGCACATTTCGGTATTTCAAAAATGAAAAATTTGGCAAGAGCTTATGTCTGGTGGAAGACTTTGGGCAAGGAAATTGAAAGTGTAGTAGGAAAATGTGTAGAATGCCAAAATACGCGCCCAGATCCTAAGAAGATTACTACTACACACACGTGGATGCGCTCTAAAAAGCCATTTGAGAGAGTTCATGCTGATTATGCTGGACCAATATTGGATGCTGTAGAGAAACAACTCAATGAACATGTTGATCAGGGGCTGTTCGAAAAGGTTGAAAAGAGCGAATGGGCGACACCTATAGTGGTGGTGCCGAAAAGGGATGGAACCGTAAGATTGCGTGGTGATTATAAAGTCACTTTAAACACGGTTTTGGTGGTCGATGAACATCCTCTGCCGACCATTGAGGAATTATTCAGCAAGATGGCTGGTGGGGAGAAGTTTTCCAAGATCGATTTGACCAAGGCTTACTTACAGTTGGAGGTCCACCCCGATGATCGTCTTTTATTAACATTAAGCACGCATAAGGGACTTTATCAGCCTACGAGACTAATGTACGGAGTGTCCAGTGCTCCAGCAAAATTTCAGCGTATAATGCAGCAAATTCTCGGTGACATTGAGGGCGTCACGGTATTCATTGATGACATCAAAATTACAGCACCCAATGATGAAATACATATTCAACGCATAAATGAAGTACATCGAAAAATCTGAATTTATGAAGGATAATATATAATACTGCGGGTACGTTATAAGTAAAAAGGGCATACAGCGGATGCAAAGTAAGGTAGATGCAATAAGAAACATGAAGCGACCTAGTAATGTAGACGATGTACGTGTGTTCTTGGGCCTGATAAATTGTTTTATGTTTGTATATGTATGTGTGTTTTAAGCTACCAGTAAAAGTCGCACGTTTGAGAGTTCAATCACAAGTGTTCTTTTATTCAGTTGTTCTGCTTAGATTATTATCGCAACGAATAATTGGTTACTACAACAGAAAAAATATTAATAAATAATCGTTTATTGGTTATCCCAATCATTTCCCAAGTTTAGAATAATAAAATGTATTTTGGGAAATGCAACCGAAAGATTGGTTGCTGTTCTTTTGCTGATACATGACAAACAAAAAATACAATTACTCGACATAAAAAATCTTCAACATTTTGTTCAAGAATGGTATAGGTAATCAGAAATAATCTCGTGTGGAATGCAGAATATGTTGTGCAAAATGTTTTACATACATAAATAAAAAGTAAAAGCAACAATAAAGAAATTGAAAGAATAAAACACATAAAAGTTTTGTTTTTTTTTTCGTATACTAAAATTAGTGTCAAATATTTCCACATCTCATAATAGTGATGAATTTGTAATATGGGATTTTTAATTTTGTTATTAATTGTTTGGTTTTTTGTTCAATAAATAAAATAAAAATTAATGAAAACTGTTTTTAATTAATTGTCTGTAATATGTGACTGACGAATTGTCAGAACAACCAATTTTTTAAACAGTTGGATGTGGCAACTACAGCAGATAATTTAGGCCACAATTTTCGTAGTTGGCGCAACCAAATATGATTGTTGTCAACATGGAAACAGAAGTATACCACAACCAAAATATTGGTTGTCCTGATGGAATCGAATGATAGTAGACAGAACTACAAAATTCGGTTGGCAAATAATTCGGTTGAGGCAACCAAACTGTATTCTGTGTGTGGAAATAGATTTTGTTTAATTACAGACAATCGTGCCGTGTCACAAATATTTTCACCACAAAAAGGTTTACCCATATACTCTGCTACAAGGATGCAGCACTACGCTATTTTTCTCCAGCAATTTAAAACTATCTTTCGAGTCACGTAAGTGTGACTCGAAAGATAGTTTTGGTGTGGAACAAACAGAATTTAGTCTTCAGGACGGTTGTATTTTTCGTGGAATACGAGTATACATCCCACAAAAAATTCGTGAAAGGATTCTGAATGCATTGCACACTGCACATTTCGGTATTTCAAAAATGAAAAATTTGGCAAGAGCTTATGTCTGGTGGAAGACTTTGGACAAGGAAATTGAAAGTGTAGTAGGAAAATGTGTAGAATGCCAAAATACGCGCCCAGATCCTAAGAAGATTACTACTACACACACGTGGATGCGCTCTAAAAAGCCATTTGAGAGAGTTCATGCTGATTATGCTGGACCAATATTGGATGCTGTAGAGAAACAACTCAATGAACATGTTGATCAGGGGCTGTTCGAAAAGGTTGAAAAGAGCGAATGGGCGACACCTATAGTGGTGGTGCCGAAAAGGGATGGAACCGTAAGATTGCGCGGTGATTATAAAGTCACTTTAAACACGGTTTTGGTGGTCGATGAACATCCTCTGCCGACCATTGAGGAATTATTCAGCAAGATGGCTGGTGGGGAGAAGTTTTCCAAGATCGATTTGACCAAGGCTTACTAACAGTTGGAGGTCCACCCCGATGATCGTCATTTATTAACATTAAGCACGCATAAGGGACTTTATCAGCCTACGAGACTAATGTACGGAGTGTCCAGTGCTCCAGCAAAATTTCAGCGTATAATGCAGCAAATTCTCGGTGACATTGAGGGCGTCACGGTATTCATTGATGACATCAAAATTACAGCACCCAATGATGAAATACATATTCAACGCATAAATGAAGTATTGGGTCGTCTTGAAAAATACAATATGAGGGTGAACATCGAAAAATCTGAATTTATGAAGGATAATATATAATA
Organism: Eudasyphora cyanicolor; assembly: GCA_963930755.1. Taxonomy (NCBI): domain Eukaryota; kingdom Metazoa; phylum Arthropoda; class Insecta; order Diptera; family Muscidae; genus Eudasyphora; species Eudasyphora cyanicolor. The sequence continues at coordinate 104,584,907 of OZ005737.1, forward strand.
CTGCGGGTACGTTATAAGTGAAAAGGGCATACAGCGGATGCAAAGTAAGGTGGATGCAATAAGAAACATGAAGCGACCTAGTAATGTAGACGATGTACGTGTGTTCTTGGGCCTGATAAATTACTACGGAAGATTCATTCGGAATTTGAGCGATATCGTCTACCCTCTCAATAAACTTCTTTGTAAAGATGCTACATTTGTTTTCGATGAACGGTGTGAAAGGGCTTTTCAGGAAGTCAAACGGCAGATGCAGTCAGACACTGTTTTGTCGCATTATGACCCAAAATTGAAATTGGTCTTAGCGGTGGATGCCAGTCCGACGGGTGTTGGAGCTGTATTAAGTTAAATTGGCAAGAATGGTGTGGAAAGACCCATTCATTTCGCTTCACAAACAATAACTGATACTCAGCAAAAATATTCGCAAGTGGACAAGGAGGCTTATCCAATAATCTATGGTGTACGTAAATTTTATGATTATTTATATGCATCCAGGAAAATAATTGGTTGGAATTCGATTGTAACAATAAAAAAATAGTACTAGCAACAAAAAGTATGTTGCCTACACCGTCTGTCGGTTATATTTAAAAACCAGTAAGGAAAGGCAGAAAGTCGGGCGGGGCCGACTATATAATATCACTACACCTCCCTAACAATGCGATAAGGGTCATTGCGATAATAATTTGGAATAATTGGTAAATAGGTAGGAACATATTATCTAATTCTAAACCGATAACCGCTAAATTTAGCAATATTCGTTCCTAAATTGGGAAACATCTTTCTTGAAAATTTAAATGATCGGAAGTAAAGTACAACTTATATAGCGCTTTGACACCAAATCAGGAGGAACATATATATGGAGGTTATATTTAAATCTGAAACGATTTCCCTGAATACTCATTCATGTAAACAGACCTCTTTCTGTCGAATTTCGTTCTGGTCAGATATAAAATACAGAAACTGATCGGATATAAAATAACATTTTTACAGGGCTTACATGTCAAATCGGGGTAACTTATATATGGGGGCTATATCTAAATCTGAACCGATTTCTTCCAAATTTAAAAGTGTTCATTCATATAATATGAAACCTTTTTCTGCCGAATTCCATACTGATCGGATATAAAATGCAGTTTTTACAGCGCTTACATATCAAATCGGGGGTAACATATATATGGGGGCTATATCTCAACCTGAACTGATTTTCAAATTTGGCAGTATTCCTTCACGTAATAATATACCTCTTTCTGCCGAATTTCGCACTGATCGGATATAAAATACAGTTTCTACAGCGCTTACATGTCAAATCGGGGGTTTGATAATATAATATGAAACCTCTTTCTGCCGAATTTCATACTAATCGGATATAAAATAAAGTTTTTACAGCGCTTACATGTCAAATCGGGGCTAACATATATATGGGGGCTATATCTAAATCTGAACTGATTTTCTCCGAATTTGGCAGTATTCCTTCATGTAATAAGAGACCTCTTTCTGCCGAATTTCGCACTGATCGGATATAAAATACAGTTTCTACAGAGCTTAAATGTCAAATCGGGGGTTACATATATATGGGGGCTATATCTAAATCTGAACCGATTTGCTCCGAATTTAGCAGTATTCCCTCATGTAAGAAGAAACCTCTTTCTGCCGAATTTCGTACTGATCGGATATAAAATAAAGTTTTTACAGCGATTACATGTCAAATCGGGGGTTACATATATATGGGGGCTATATCTAAATCTGAACCGATTTTAACCAAATTACATGCACAGACGGACAGACAGACAGACGGACATAGCTAAATCAACTCAGAAAGTGATTCTAAGTCGACCGGTATAATAAACGATGGGTCTATTTCTTCTCCTTTTGGGTGCTACAAACAAATGCACAAAGTTATAATACCCTGTACCACAGTGTGGTGTAGGGTATAATAATTAGTTGAAACAACAATAATAACATGGATACTGTTTTATGTTTGTATGTATATGTATGTGTGTTTTAAGCTACCAGTAAAAGTCGCACGTTTGAGAGTTCAATCACAAGTGTTCTTTTATTCAGTTGTTCTGCTTACAGTTAGCTAGATATGACAAGAAATTCTTGTGTCGTTTTAGTACAAATTCAATGACAACCTGTCAATGCACTCTGAGAGTGCCAGATTGTTTTTATTAAAACTACTATTTACAACATCTCCCTCCTTTAATATTCAAATAAAAATAAACTGGAAATTCAACCTCCAGTTGTCTCTTAAAATTAATACATATTATATATGATATATATATTGTGTATATACATAAATATTAATAAAGTTAGCCTATTGATACCGTATGGGCTTTATAACTTCTCTTCCTGATCGAGTTGTATAACTAGTCTGTTGGTCTTCAGTTATTGGCATTTCTTCATTATTAACATTATTTCCAACATCGCGTGTCTCTGGGTCAATGTGAATACCTTGGCTGCGATCATTTTCTTCTTCTTCAGTCTCTTCTACCTCATCATCCTCATTTGTTTTTCCAATATATTTGCGAGAATTATGCAGTTTTCGAATGTGGAATGAATTACGACGTTTAGTTCTTCCAAATTGATCGCGAATGATGTATGACCTGGATTGAGTGTGAACGTTGACTATCTGAGCGGGCGACCATTCCTTGTTATTGTTTTGTAAAAGTACTTTTTCACTTGGCATAAATTCAGTACCTTTTCTAGCTGCTGTTTTGTCATAATATTTTTTCATTCGTTCTTGTGCCTCGTGCAATTTCTCGTATATCATATTTGAATATTTATTCTGCGTCTCCTTAAGTGGCGTTAGCGAAGATGATCTTATTTGTCTTCCGAATAAAATTTGTGTTGGTGAAATATTCACGCCTGGGAGAGGAATGTTACGATACTCCATAAGTGATATTAAGAAATTGGTTCCTGAATCTGCTGATTTTTTCGGAATAGATTTAGCAGTTTGTACAGCTCTTTCGCTCATACCATTAGATTTAGGGTAATATGGGCTGCTGGTCACTATTTTAATGTCGTGTTTTTTAGCAAAGTCCACACATTTATATGAATTGAATGGTTGGTTGTCGGCAATTATTACTTTAGGAAACTCAAAAGTTGCAAATAGTTTTCTCCATTGGCATATAACCTCGTCAGCTGTTTATGAGACGTTTCTATTATTTCAAGCCACTTTGAAAAATAATCTTTAATTATTATATAAATTTTACCGGCAAAATCGCAAACGTCGCAACCAATTTTTTCCCATGGGGCTTTGGGAATTTCATATGTCATCATTGGTTCCTTAAAATTTGAATTTTGATATTTTTCACATAATGAGCAACTCGTTGAAATCGGTCTCCATACTTGGCCAAAAAACCAGCGATTTTGCACGTAATAGCGTTCGTAATAGCGAATGGGCGACCATTCCTTGTTATTGTTTTGTAAAAGTACTTTTTCACTTGGCATAAATTCAGTACCTTTTCTAGCTGCTGTTTTGTCATAATATTTTTTCATTCGTTCTTGTGCCTCGTGCAATTTCTCGTATATCATATTTGAATATTTATTCTGCGTCTCCTTAAGTGGCGTTAGCGAAGATGATCTTATTTGTCTTCCGAATAAAATTTGTGTTGGTGAAATATTCACGCCTGGGAGAGGAATGTTACAATACTCCATAAGTGATATTAAGAAATTGGTTCCTGAATCTGCTGATTTTTTCAGAATAGATTTAGCAGTTTGTACAGCTCTTTCGCTCATACCATTAGATTTAGGGTAATATGGGCTGCTGGTCACTATTTTAATGTCGTGTTTTTTAGCAAAGTCCACACATTTATATGAATTGAATGGTTGGTTGTCGGCAATTATTACTTTAGGAAACTCAAAAGTTGCAAATAGTTTTCTCCATTGGCATATAACCTCATCAGCTGTTTATGAGACGTTTCTATTATTTCAAGCCACTTTGAAAAATAATCTTTAATTATTATATAAATTTTACCGGCAAAATCGCAAAAGTCGCAACCAATTTTTTCCCATGGGGCTTTGGGAATTTCATATGTCATCATTGGTTCCTTAAAATTTGAGTTTTGATATTTTTCACATAATGAGCAACTCCGGACGATTTCGTTGAAATCGGTCTCCATACTTGGCCAAAAAACCAGCGATTTTGCACGTAATAGCGTTCGATTGATACCAAAATGTCCCTTTTCGTGTATTCTTCTAGCAAATTCTTTCCTTGGCGTTTCTGGGACAATACATCTGTTATTGAGGAGTACCAAACCATTTTCAAACACAATATTATCTCTGTATTTCCAATAGTATTTTATAGAATTGTTTATTTTTGACTTATCCGAGGGCCATCCTTTCAAATATTGTTTTTTTAATTCTTGCAATATACCATCCTTTTCAGTTTCGCGTTTCAAATCCTCAAGTCGTGGTTCCGCCATTGAAATGCTATGCACAATTTGGTTCAAACTCTGATATTCCGCTTGTTCTTTAAGCGGTGACCTTGATAATGTGTCCGCGACATGCAAAAATTTTCCTGGAACATAAATAACCTCCAATTTATACCGCAGTACTTTTATTCGAATCTTCTGTAGGCGAAACGAATGTATTTGACTAATGCCTTTTTTCATTATTGACACTAATGGTTTATGATCCGTTTGTACAATTACCTTACGGCCGTAAATGAAATGATGGTATCGGTCGCATGCTGCAAAGATAGCCAAAAATTCCTTTTCTATCTGGCCGTAGTTCTTTTGTGCCTCGGTGAGTGATTTTGAGCCATATGCTACCGGCTTGTTATCTTGCAACAGACAAAATCCAAGGCCATCCGTCGAGGCATCACATTTCAATACGCACTCCTTTTTACTATCAAATATTTGCAAAACTGGTGCTGCAGTTAACATATATTTCAATTTTTCCATTGCCTTCTCATGAATTGGCAGCCACACCCATTTCGTCCCTTTCTTTAATAATCCACGCAAGGGAGCGTTATGTTCTGACAAGTTTGGGACAAAATTTCTTATGTAATTAACCGTCCCCAAGAAGCACTGTAACTCTTTGATATTTGACGGATTTTTCATTTCTTGAATAGCTGTTAGTCTCTCGGGGTCGCTTTGAACTCCATTCCGATTAAATACGTGCCCAATACTCTTCACTTCACGCTCTGCTAATTTCAACTTTTTGGGATTAAATTTTATGTTTTTATTGATTGCTATTTCCATTAATGTCGCTAATGCTCTATCATGTTCAACCTTTGTTTTGCCCGTAATCAGTATATCATCCAAATAGATAACAACTCCATCTATATGTCCAAAATGCTCGTTATTGTACTTCTGACACAACTCAGGACCCATTTTAAGACCAAATGGGAAACGAGTAAATTTGTAGCAACCGAAAGGCGTGCTAAATGTGCACAAATTACTTGCTTCATCGTCGACTTCTATTTGATAAAATCCATCCTTCAGATCAAGTACTGTATAGTCAGCACCCCGGACTTTGGCAGAGATTTCTTCTAGTGTTGGTATCATGTAAAACTCATCCATTAAGACATTGTTTAATTCTCGGGGGTCGAGGCAGAACCTTACGGATTTATCAGGCTTTTCAACTATCACCACATTGTGCACCCAACTAGCTGGATCATCGACCTTTCGAATTATGTCGTTGGTCTCTAATTCTCGAAGTTTCTGTTTCACTTTATCCAATACTTGAAGTGGTATTCGACGTGGTGGCTTTGCAATTGGTTTAGAATTTTCCAAAACCTTCAATTTTTGAGCTTTTTTAATACTTCCGAGGCCCCTGAATACGTCTTTATACTTCTCTAAAAATATTGACATCTTGTCCACTTTAACGCTCTCAATTCTCTTCACAAAACCCAAAGACACACACGCTCGGCGACCAAGAATTGGTTTAATATTGCCTTCAGCAACTAAAAATAGTAGTGGCATTTTACTACTACCTATTTCACATTCTAATTGTACCTCGCCCTTTGGTCTGATACGAAATCCTCCATACGCCTCCAAAATATACTGCGTTTTCTCCAAAACAATGTTACTTGAATTGTTAATATATGAAAATACTCGCATCGGCAAAATATTCACATCAGCCCCAGTATCTAACTTAAATCTAACATTTGTATTGTTTATTTTTACAATTTCAAACCAAGGACTGTCGTGTACTGATTTATCATAAATGTTTTCTACGACTACATTATCAACTATCGTTATAGAATCAACAAAAAATACCTTATCCTGGTCTTCGCTCATTGTTGAAATCACATGTGCATTTACTACACTTCGGCATACATTAGCAAAGTGATTGCGTTTGCCACATTTGTCACAAACTTTTCCAAAAGCAGCACAGCTCCCCTTTCGATGTTCATATCCGCAGTATCCACATGACGTTTTTGTCGCACTTAACCTCAAATGATCTTTTGCTGTGCTTTGCCTAAAAGCTCTCCCATCCGATTGAAGCCTTTTATTTTTGACACGAATTGCTTCAACCTTTCTCACTACACCCATTTGAATCTGCCTTGCTTGCTCTGAGGTACGCTCAAACAGTCTTGCCTTCAACACAACATTTTCCAGCGATGGTTCTTTCATCCGTACCAACTGTTCCTGTAACTCGGAATGAATTGTTCCCAACACCACGCGGTCCCGCAATAATTCTTGTTCACTGTTTTTGCCTCCTGTGAATTCGCAGTTCTTTGCCAACTTTTGCAACTCGGCATAAAATTGATCGAACGGCTCTGCTTCCATTTGGTTCCGATTGTAAAATATAAATCGTTCGTAAACTATATTCTTCTTAGGCATGCAATAGTCCTCATATGCTTTCATTACATCATCAAACGACGTCTTCTTTGCCTCATCCAAGTCAAACAGATCCAACAACTCAAATGCATCGTCTCCAATTAAATTCAACAGAATGGCACATTTTTCTTCAGACTTTTTATCTGCTAACCCAGCCGCGGTGATGAAGTTGTTTTCTACATTTTTTCCAATTTTCGGCCACATTTCCATCTAACCTCAAAATATCCGGCTTCCTTAGTGAACTCACATCCATCTTAATAAGATGATATTTTTTTCCTTTTTTCTTTGATCGTATTCTCCAAAGCACACAATTTCAGATAGCCATATAATATAACTAAAATTTTTCTTATACTTTTTATTTCGACTGCGCCATGTTTTATGTTTGTATATGTATGTGTGTTTTAAGCTACCAGTAAAAGTCGCACGTTTGAGAGTTCAATCACAAGTGTTCTTTTATTCAGTTGTTCTGCTTACAGTCAGTTGTTCTGCTTACTAGATATGACAAGAAATTCTTGTGTCGTTTTAGTACAAATTCAATGACAACCTGTCAATGCACTCTGAGAGTGCCAGATTGTTTTTATTAAAACTACTATTTACAACAGATACGATCAAATGAAAATGATTGCAACTAAATCGATGGTTGTATCAATCGAATTAAGATTGTTGTTTTCATTGACACTAGGTTAGTTGTGGTAACCAATTTTAAATTTTCATTATAGTACTATATGATCGATTTTTAGTTGTGACAACCAATGTTTTATTCTTGACAACAGAAATTGTATCAATAGACCAAAGATTATTATCGCAACGAATAATTGGTTACTACAACAGAAAAAATATTAATAAATAATCGTTTATTGTTTATCCCAATCATTTCCCAAGTTTAGAATAATAAAATGTATTTTGGGAAATGCAACCGAAAGATTGGTTGCTGTTCTTTTGCTGATACATGACAAACAAAAAATACAATTACTCGACATAAAAAATCTTCAACATTTTGTTCAAGAATGGTATAGGTAATCAGAAATAATCTCGTGTGGAATGCAGAATATGTTGTGCAAAATGTTTTACATACATAAATAAAAAGTAAAAGCAACAATAAAGAAATTGAAAGAATAAAACACATAAAAGTTTTGTTTTTTTTTCGTATACTAAAATTAGTGTCAAATATTTCCACATCTCATAATAGTGATGAATTTGTAATATGGGATTTTTAATTTTGTTATTAATTGTTTGGTTTTTTGTTCAATAAATAAAATAAAAATTAATGAAAACTGTTTTTAATTAATTGTCTGTAATATGTGACTGACGAATTGTCAGAACAACCAATTTTTTAAACAGTTGGATGTGGCAACTACAGCAGATAATTTAGGCCACAATTTTCGTAGTTGGCGCAACCAAATATGATTGTTGTCAACATGGAAGCAGAAGTATACCACAACCAAAATATTGGTTGTCCTGATGGAATCGAATGATAGTAGACAGAACTACAAAATTCGGTTGGCAAATAATTCGGTTGAGGCAACCAAACTGTATTCTGTGTGTGGAAATAGATTTTGTTTAATTACAGACAATCGTGCCGTGTCACAAATATTTTCACCACAAAAAGGTTTACCCATATACTCTGCTACAAGGATGCAGCACTACGCTATTTTTCTCCAGCAATTTAATTACGAAATAAAATGCAGAAGATCTAAAGAGAATGCGAATGCTGATGCACTGTCGCGATTACCAGACCGAGAAAAATATTCACATGTGGAGGAAGTTTTTGTAATTCAGCAACAAATGATTGAAAATCTACCGGTAACTGCAGAAGAACTTAAAAATGAAACTGAGGCTGACAAAGAAGTTACGAAATTGTTGAAATGTTTGCAGTTCGGACGTAAGTGTGACTCGAAAGATAGTTTTGGTGTGGAACAAACAGAATTTAGTCTTCAGGACGGTTGTATTTTTCGTGGAATACGAGTATACATCCCACAAAAACTTCGTGAAAGGATTCTGAATGAATTGCACACTGCACATTTCGGTATTTCAAAAATGAAAAATTTGGCAAGAGCTTATGTCTGGTGGAAGACTTTGGGCAAGGAAATTGAAAGTGTAGTAGGAAAATGTGTAGAATGCCAAAATACGCGCCCAGATCCTAAGAAGATTACTACTACACACACGTGGATGCGCTCTAAAAAGCCATTTGAGAGAGTTCATGCTGATTATGCTGGACCAATATTGGATGCTGTAGAGAAACAACTCAATGAACATGTTGATCAGGGGCTGTTCGAAAAGGTTGAAAAGAGCGAATGGGCGACACCTATAGTGGTGGTGCCGAAAAGGGATGGAACCGTAAGATTGCGTGGTGATTATAACGTCACTTTAAACACGGTTTTGGTGGTCGATGAACATCCTCTGCCGACCATTGAGGAATTATTCAGCAAGATGGCTGGTGGGGAGAAGTTTTCCAAGATCGATTTGACCAAGGATTACTTACAGTTGGAGGTCCACCCCGATGATCGTCTTTTATTAACATTAAGCACGCATAAGGGACTTTATCAGCCTACGAGACTAATGTACGGAGTGTCCAGTGCTCCAGCAAAATTTCAGCGTATAATGCAGCAAATTCTCGGTGACATTGAGGGCGTCACGGTATTCATTGATGACATCAAAATTACAGCACCCAATGATGAAATACATATTCAACGCATAAATGAAGTATTGGGTCGTCTTGAAAAATACAATATGAGGGTGAACATCGAAAAATCTGAATTTATGAAGGATAATATATAATACTGCGGGTACGTTATAAGTAAAAAGGGCATACAGCGGATGCAAAGTAAGGTGGATGAAATAAGAAACATGAAGCGACCTAGTAATGCAGACGATGTACGTGTGTTCTTGGGCCTGATAAATTACTACGGAAGATTCATTCGGAATTTGAGCGATATCGTCTACCCTCTCAATAAACTTCTTTGTAAAGATGCTACATTTGTTTTCGATGAACGGTGTGAAAGGGCTTTTCAGGAAGTCAAACGGCAGATGCAGTCAGACACTGTTTTGTCGCATTATGACCCAAAATTGAAATTGGTCTTAGCGGTGGATGCCAGTCCGACGGGTGTTGGAGCTGTATTAAGTTAAATTGACAAGAATGGTGTGGAAAGACCCATTCATTTCGCTTCACAAACAATAACTGATACTCAGCAAAAATATTCGCAAGTGGACAAGGAAGCTTATGCAATAATCTATGGTGTACGTAAATTTTATGATTATTTATATGCATCCAGGAAAATAATTGGTTGGAATTCGATTGTAACAATAAAAAAATAGTACTAGCAACAAAAAGTATGTTGCCTACACCGTCTGTCGGTTATATTTAAAAACCAGTAAGGAAAGGCAGAAAGTCGGGCGGGGCCGACTATATAATACACTACACCTCCCTAACAATGCGATAAGGGTCATTGCGATAATAATTTGGAATAATTGGTAAATAGGTAGGAACATATTATCTAATTCTAAACCGATAACCGCTAAATTTGGCAATATTCGTTCCTAAATTGGGAAACATCTTTCTTGATAATTTAAATGATCGGAAGTAAAGTACAACTTATATAGCGCTTTGACACCAAATCAGGAGGAACATATATATGGAGGTTATATTTAAATCTGAAACGATTTCCCTGAATACTCATTCATGTAAACAGACCTCTTTCTGTCGAATTTCGTTCTGATCAGATATAAAATACAGAAACTGATCGGATATAAAATAACATTTTTACAGGGCTTACATGTCAAATCGGGGTAACTTATATATGGGGGCTATATCTAAATCTGAACCGATTTCTTCCAAATTTAAAAGTGTTCATTCATATAATATGAAACCTTTTTCTGCAGAATTCCATACTGATCGGATATAAAATGCAGTTTTAAAGCGCTTACATATCAAATCGGGGGTAACATATATATGGGGGCTATATCTCAACCTGAACTGATTTTCTCCAAATTTGGCAGTATTCCTTCACGTAATAATATACCTCTTTCTGCCGAATTTCGCACTGATCGGATATAAAATACAGTTTCTACAGCGCTTACATGTCAAATCGGGGGTTTGATTTCTTCCAAATTTAAAAGTGTTCATTCATATAATATGAAACCTCTTTCTGCCGAATTTCATACTAATCGGATATAAAATAAAGTTTTTACAGCGCTTACATGTCAAATCGGGGCTAACATATATATGGGGGCTATATCTAAATCTGAACTGATTTTCTCCGAATTTGGCAGTATTCCTTCATGTAATAATAGACCTCTTTCTGCCGAATTTCGCACTGATCGGATATAAAATACGTTTCTACAGAGCTTACATGTCAAATCGGGGGTTACATATATATGGGGGCTATATCTAAATCTGAACCGATTTTTTCCGAATTTAGCAGTATTCCCTCATGTAAGAAGAAACCTCTTTCTGCCGAATTTCGTACTGATCGGATATAAAATAAAGTTTTTACAGCGCTTACATGTCAAATCGGGGGTTACATATATATGGGGGCTATATCTAAATCTGAACCGATTTTAACCAAATTACATGCACAGACAGACAGACGGACATAGCTAAATCACGATGGGTCTATTTCTTCTCCTTTTGGGTGTTACAAACAAATGCACAGTTATAATACCCTGTACCACAGTGTGGTGTAGGGTATAATAATTAGTTGAAACAACAATAATAACATGGATACTGTTTTATGTTTGTATGTATATGTATGTGTGTTTTAAGCTACCAGTAAAAGTCGCACGTTTGAGAGTTCAATCACAAGTGTTCTTTTATTTAGTTGTTCTGCTTACAGTTAGCTAGATATGACAAGAAATTCTTGTGTCGTTTTAGTACAAATTCAATGACAACCTGTCAATGCACTCTGAGAGTGCCAGATTGTTTTTATTAAAACTACTATTTACAACATCTCCCTCCTTTAATATTCAAATAAAAATAAACTGGAAATTCAACCTCCAGTTGTCTCTTAAAATTAATACATATTATATATGATATATATATTGTGTATATACATAAATATTAAGAAAGTTAGCCTATTGATACCGTATGGGCTTTATAACTTCTCTTCCTGATCGAGTTGTATAACTAGTCTGTTGGTCTTCAGTTATTGGCATTTCTTCATTATTAACATTATTTGCAACATCGCGTGTCTCTGGGTCAATGTGAATACCTTGGCTGCGATCATTTTCTTCTTCTTCAGTCTCTTCTACCTCATCATCCTCATTTGTTTTTCCAATATATTTGCGAGAATTATGCAGTTTTCGAATGTGGAATGAATTACGACGTTTAGTTCTTCCAAATTGATCGCGAATGATGTATGACCTGGGTTGAGTGTGAACGTTGACTATCTGAGCGGGCGACCATTCCTTGTTATTGTTTTGTAAAAGTACTTTTTCACTTGGCATAAATTCAGTACCTTTTCTAGCTGCTGTTTTGTCATAATATTTTTTCATTCGTTCTTGTGCCTCGTGCAATTTCTCGTATATCATATTTGAATATTTATTCTGCGTCTCCTTAAGTGGCGTTAGCGAAGATGATCTTATTTGTCTTCCGAATAAAATTTGTGTTGGTGAAATATTCACGCCTGGGAGAGGAATGTTACGATACTCCATAAGTGATATTAAGAAATTGGTTCCTGAATCTGCTGATTTTTTCAGAATAGATTTAGCAGTTTGTACAGCTCTTTCGCTCATACCATTAGATTTAGGGTAATATGGGCTGCTGGTCACTATTTTAATGTCGTGTTTTTTAGTAAAGTCCACACATTTATATGAATTGAATGGTTGGTTGTCGGCAATTATTACTTTAGGAAACTCAAAAGTTGCAAATAGTTTTCTCCATTGGCATATAACCTCGTCAGCTGTTTATGAGACGTTTCTATTATTTCAAGCCACTTTGAAAAATAATCTTTAATTATTATATAAATTTTACCGGCAAAATCGCAAAAGTCGCAACCAATTTTTTCCCATGGGGCTTTGGGAATTTCATATGTCATCATTGGTTCCTTAAAATTTGAATTTTGATATTTTTCACATAATGAGCAACTCCGGACGATTTCGTTGAAATCGGTTTCCATACTTGGCCAAAAAACCAGCGATTTTGCACGTAATAGCGTTCGATTGATACCAAAATGTCCCTTTTCGTGTATTCTTCTAGCAAATTCTTTCCTTGGCGTTTCTGGGACAATACATCTGTTATTGAGGAGTACCAAACCATTTTCAAACACAATATTATCTCTGTATTTCCAATAGTATTTTATAGAATTGTTTATTTTTGACTTATCCGAGGGCCATCCTTTCAAATATTGTTTTTTTAATTCTTGCAATATACCATCCTTTTCAGTTTCGCGTTTCAAATCCTCAAGTCGTGGTTCCGCCATTGAAATGCTATGCACAATTTGGTTCAAACTCTGATATTCCGCTTGTTCTTTAAGCGGTGACTTTGATAATGTGTCCGCGACATGCAAAAATTTTCCTGGAACATAAATAACCTCCAATTTATACCGCAGTACTTTTATTCGAATCTTCTGTAGGCGAAACGAATGTATTTGACTAATGCCTTTTTTCATTATTGACACTAATGGTTTATGATCCGTTTGTACAATTACCTTACGGCCGTAAATGAAATGATGGTATCGGTCGCATGCTGCAAAGATAGCCAAAAATTCCTTTTCTATCTGGCCGTAGTTCTTTTGTGCCTCGGTGAGTGATTTTGAGCCATATGCTACCGGCTTGTTATCTTGCAACAGACAAAATCCAAGGCCATCCGTCGAGGCATCACATTGCAATACGCACTCCTTTTTACTATCAAATATTTGCAAAACAGGTGCTGCAGTTAACATATATTTCAATTTTTCCATTGCCTTCTCATGAATTGGCAGCCACACCCATTTCGTCCCTTTCTTTAATAATCCACGCAAGGGAGCGGTATGTTCTGACAAGTTTGGGACAAAATTTCTTATGTAATTAACCGTCCCCAAGAAGCACTGTAACTCTTTGATATTTGACGGATTTTTCATTTCTTGAATAGCTGTTAGTCTCTCGGGGTCGCTTTGAACTCCATTCCGATTAAATACGTGCCCAATACTCTTCACTTCACGCTCTGCTAATTTCAACTTTTTGGGATTAAATTTTATGTTTTTATTGATTGCTATTTCCATTAATGTCGCTAATGCTCTATCATGTTCAACCTTTGTTTTGCCCGTAATCAGTATATCATCCAAATAGATAACAACTCCATCTATATGTCCAAAATGCTCGTTATTGTACTTCTGACACAACTCAGGACCCATTTTAAGACCAAATGGGAAACGAGTAAATTTGTAGCAACCGAAAGGCGTGCTAAATGTGCACAAATTACTTGCTTCATCGTCGACTTCTATTTGATAAAATCCATCCTTCAGATCAAGTACTGTATAGTCAGCACCCCGGACTTTGGCAGAGATTTCTTCTAGTGTTGGTATCATGTAAAACTCATCCATTAAGACATTGTTTAATTCTCGGATGTCGAGGCAGAACCTTACGGATTTATCAGGCTTTTCAACTATCACCACATTGTGCACCCAACTAGCTGGATCATCGACCTTTCGAATTATGTCGTTGGTCTCTAATTCTCGAAGTTTCTGTTTCACTTTATCCAATACTTGAAGTGGTATTCGACGTGGTGGCTTTGCAATTGGTTTAGAATTTTCCAAAACCTTCAATTTTTGAGCTTTTTTAATACTTCCGAGGCCCCTGAATACGTCTTTATACTTCTCTAAAAATATTGACATCTTGTCCACTTTAACGCTCTCAATTCTCTTCACAAAACCCAAAGACACACACGCTCGGCGACCAAGAATTGGTTTAATATTGCCTTCAGCAACTAAAAATAGTAGTGGCATTTTTCTACTACCTATTTCACATTCTAATTGTACCTCGCCCTTTGGTCTGATACGAAATCCTCCATACGCCTCCAAAATATACTGCGTTTTCTCCAAAACAATGTTACTTGAATTGTTAATATATGAAAATACTCGCATCGGCAAAATATTCACATCAGCCCCAGTATCTAACTTAAATCTAACATTTGTATTGTTTATTTTTACAATTTCAAACCAAGGACTGTCGTGTACTGATTTATCATAAATGTTTTCTACGACTACATTATCAACTATCGTTATAGAATCAACAAAAAATACCTTATCCTGGTCTTCGCTCATTGTTGAAATCACATGTGCATTTACTACACTTCGGCATACATTAGCAAAGTGATTGCGTTTGCCACATTTGTCACAAACTTTTCCAAAAGCAGCACAGCTCCCCTTTCGATGTTCATATCCGCAGTATCCACATGACGTTTTTGTCGCACTTAACCTCAAATGATCTTTTGCTGTGCTTTGCCTAAAAGCTCTCCCATCCGATTGAAGCCTTTTATCTTTGACACGAATTGCTTCAACCTTTCTCACTACACCCATTTGAATCTGCCTTGCTTGCTCTGAGGTACGCTCAAACAGTCTTGCCTTCAACACAACATTTTCCAGCGATGGTTCTTTCATCCGTACCAACTGTTCCTGTAACTCGGAATGAATTGTTCCCAACACCACGCGGTCCCGCAATAATTCTTGTTCACTGTTTTTGCCTCCTGTGAATTCGCAGTTCTTTGCCAACTTTTGCAACTCGGCATAAAATTGATCGAACGGCTCTGCTTCCATTTGGTTCCGATTGTAAAATATAAATCGTTCGTAAACTATATTCTTCTTAGGCATGCAATAGTCCTCATATGCTTTCATTACATCATCAAACGACGTCTTCTTTGCCTCATCCAAGTCAAACAGATCCAACAACTCAAATGCATCGTCTCCAATTAAATTCAACAGAATGGCACATTTTTCTTCAGACTTTTTATCTGCTAACCCAGCCGCGGCGATGAAGTTGTTTTCTAAATTTTTTCGAATTTTCGGCCACATTTCCATCTAACCTCAAATTATCCGGCTTCCTTAGTGAACTCACATCCATCTTAATAAGATGATATTTTTTCCTTTTTTCTTTGATCGTATTCTCCAAAGCACACAATTTCAGATAGCCATATAATATAACTAAAATGTTTCTTATACTTTTTATTTCGACTGCGCCATGTTTTATGTTTGTATATGTATGTGTGTTTTAAGCTACCAGTAAAAGTCGCACGTTTGAGAGTTCAATCACAAGTGTTCTTTTATTCAGTTGTTCTGCTTACAGTCAGTTGTTCTGCTTACTAGATATGACAAGAAATTCTTGTGTCGTTTTAGTACAAATTCAATGACATCCTGTCAATGCACTCTGAGAGTGCCAGATTGTTTTTATTAAAACTACTATTTACAACAGATACGATCAAATGAAAATGATTGCAACTAAATCGATGGTTGTATCAATCGAATTAAGATTGTTGTTTTCATTGACACTAGGTTAGTTGTGGTAACCAATTTTAAATTTTCATTATAGTACTATATGATCGATTTTTAGTTGTGACAACCAATGTTTTATTCTTGACAACAGAAATTGTATCAATAGACCAAAGATTATTATCGCAACGAATAATTGGTTACTACAACAGAAAAAATATTAATAAATAATCGTTTATTGTTTATCCCAATCATTTCCCAAGTTTAGAATAATAAAATGTATTTTGGGAAATGCAACCGAAAGATTGGTTGCTGTTCTTTTGCTGATACATGACAAACAAAAAATACAATTACTCGACATAAAAAATCTTCAACATTTTGTTCAAGAATGGTATAGGTAATCAGAAATAATCTCGTGTGGAATGCAGAATATGTTGTGCAAAATGTTTTACATACATAAATAAAAAGTAAAAGCAACAATAAAGAAATTGAAAGAATAAAACACATAAAAGTTTTGTTTTTTTTTCGTATACTAAAATTAGTGTCAAATATTTCCACATCTCATAATAGTGATGAATTTGTAATATGGGATTTTTAATTTTGTTATTAATTGTTTGGTTTTTTGTTCAATAAATAAAATAAAAATTAATGAAAACTGTTTTTAATTAATTGTCTGTAATATGTGACTGACGAATTGTCAGAACAACCAATTTTTTAAACAGTTGGATGTGGCAACTACAGCAGATAATTTAGGCCACAATTTTCGTAGTTGGCGCAACCAAATATGATTGTTGTCAACATGGAAGCAGAAGTATACCACAACCAAAATATTGGTTGTCCTGATGGAATCGAATGATAGTAGACAGAACTACAAAATTCGGTTGGCAAATAATTCGGTTGAGGCAACCAAACTGTATTCTGTGTGTGGAAATAGATTTTGTTTAATTACAGACAATCGTGCCGTGTCACAAATATTTTCACCACAAAAAGGTTTACCCATATACTCTGCTACAAGGATGCAGCACTACGCTATTTTTCTCCAGCAATTTAATTACGAAATAAAATGCAGAAGATCTAAAGAGAATGCGAATGCTGATGCACTGTCGCGATTACCAGACCGAGAAAAATATTCACATGTGGAGGAAGTTTTTGTAATTCAGCAACAAATGATTGAAAATCTACCGGTAACTGCAGAAGAACTTAAAAATGAAACTGAGGCTGACAAAGAAGTTACGAAATTGTTGAAATGTTTGCAGTTCGGACGTAAGTGTGACTCGAAAGATAGTTTTGGTGTGGAACAAACAGAATTTAGTCTTCAGGACGGTTGTATTTTTCGTGGAATACGAGTATACATCCCACAAAAACTTCGTGAAAGGATTCTGAATGAATTGCACACTGCACATTTCGGTATTTCAAAAATGAAAAATTTGGCAAGAGCTTATGTCTGGTGGAAGACTTTGGGCAAGGAAATTGAAAGTGTAGTAGGAAAATGTGTAGAATGCCAAAATACGCGCCCAGATCCTAAGAAGATTACTACTACACACACGTGGATGCGCTCTAAAAAGCCATTTGAGAGAGTTCATGCTGATTATGCTGGACCAATATTGGATGCTGTAGAGAAACAACTCAATGAACATGTTGATCAGGGGCTGTTCGAAAAGGTTGAAAAGAGCGAATGGGCGACACCTATAGTGGTGGTGCCGAAAAGGGATGGAACCGTAAGATTGCGTGGTGATTATAACGTCACTTTAAACACGGTTTTGGTGGTCGATGAACATCCTCTGCCGACCATTGAGGAATTATTCAGCAAGATGGCTGGTGGGGAGAAGTTTTCCAAGATCGATTTGACCAAGGATTACTTACAGTTGGAGGTCCACCCCGATGATCGTCTTTTATTAACATTAAGCACGCATAAGGGACTTTATCAGCCTACGAGACTAATGTACGGAGTGTCCAGTGCTCCAGCAAAATTTCAGCGTATAATGCAGCAAATTCTCGGTGACATTGAGGGCGTCACGGTATTCATTGATGACATCAAAATTACAGCACCCAATGATGAAATACATATTCAACGCATAAATGAAGTATTGGGTCGTCTTGAAAAATACAATATGAGGGTGAACATCGAAAAATCTGAATTTATGAAGGATAATATATAATACTGCGGGTACGTTATAAGTAAAAAGGGCATACAGCGGATGCAAAGTAAGGTGGATGAAATAAGAAACATGAAGCGACCTAGTAATGCAGACGATGTACGTGTGTTCTTGGGCCTGATAAATTACTACGGAAGATTCATTCGGAATTTGAGCGATATCGTCTACCCTCTCAATAAACTTCTTTGTAAAGATGCTACATTTGTTTTCGATGAACGGTGTGAAAGGGCTTTTCAGGAAGTCAAACGGCAGATGCAGTCAGACACTGTTTTGTCGCATTATGACCCAAAATTGAAATTGGTCTTAGCGGTGGATGCCAGTCCGACGGGTGTTGGAGCTGTATTAAGTTAAATTGACAAGAATGGTGTGGAAAGACCCATTCATTTCGCTTCACAAACAATAACTGATACTCAGCAAAAATATTCGCAAGTGGACAAGGAAGCTTATGCAATAATCTATGGTGTACGTAAATTTTATGATTATTTATATGCATCCAGGAAAATAATTGGTTGGAATTCGATTGTAACAATAAAAAAATAGTACTAGCAACAAAAAGTATGTTGCCTACACCGTCTGTCGGTTATATTTAAAAACCAGTAAGGAAAGGCAGAAAGTCGGGCGGGGCCGACTATATAATACACTACACCTCCCTAACAATGCGATAAGGGTCATTGCGATAATAATTTGGAATAATTGGTAAATAGGTAGGAACATATTATCTAATTCTAAACCGATAACCGCTAAATTTGGCAATATTCGTTCCTAAATTGGGAAACATCTTTCTTGATAATTTAAATGATCGGAAGTAAAGTACAACTTATATAGCGCTTTGACACCAAATCAGGAGGAACATATATATGGAGGTTATATTTAAATCTGAAACGATTTCCCTGAATACTCATTCATGTAAACAGACCTCTTTCTGTCGAATTTCGTTCTGATCAGATATAAAATACAGAAACTGATCGGATATAAAATAACATTTTTACAGGGCTTACATGTCAAATCGGGGTAACTTATATATGGGGGCTATATCTAAATCTGAACCGATTTCTTCCAAATTTAAAAGTGTTCATTCATATAATATGAAACCTTTTTCTGCAGAATTCCATACTGATCGGATATAAAATGCAGTTTTAAAGCGCTTACATATCAAATCGGGGGTAACATATATATGGGGGCTATATCTCAACCTGAACTGATTTTCTCCAAATTTGGCAGTATTCCTTCACGTAATAATATACCTCTTTCTGCCGAATTTCGCACTGATCGGATATAAAATACAGTTTCTACAGCGCTTACATGTCAAATCGGGGGTTTGATTTCTTCCAAATTTAAAAGTGTTCATTCATATAATATGAAACCTCTTTCTGCCGAATTTCATACTAATCGGATATAAAATAAAGTTTTTACAGCGCTTACATGTCAAATCGGGGCTAACATATATATGGGGGCTATATCTAAATCTGAACTGATTTTCTCCGAATTTGGCAGTATTCCTTCATGTAATAATAGACCTCTTTCTGCCGAATTTCGCACTGATCGGATATAAAATACGTTTCTACAGAGCTTACATGTCAAATCGGGGGTTACATATATATGGGGGCTATATCTAAATCTGAACCGATTTTTTCCGAATTTAGCAGTATTCCCTCATGTAAGAAGAAACCTCTTTCTGCCGAATTTCGTACTGATCGGATATAAAATAAAGTTTTTACAGCGCTTACATGTCAAATCGGGGGTTACATATATATGGGGGCTATATCTAAATCTGAACCGATTTTAACCAAATTACATGCACAGACAGACAGACGGACATAGCTAAATCACGATGGGTCTATTTCTTCTCCTTTTGGGTGTTACAAACAAATGCACAGTTATAATACCCTGTACCACAGTGTGGTGTAGGGTATAATAATTAGTTGAAACAACAATAATAACATGGATACTGTTTTATGTTTGTATGTATATGTATGTGTGTTTTAAGCTACCAGTAAAAGTCGCACGTTTGAGAGTTCAATCACAAGTGTTCTTTTATTTAGTTGTTCTGCTTACAGTTAGCTAGATATGACAAGAAATTCTTGTGTCGTTTTAGTACAAATTCAATGACAACCTGTCAATGCACTCTGAGAGTGCCAGATTGTTTTTATTAAAACTACTATTTACAACATCTCCCTCCTTTAATATTCAAATAAAAATAAACTGGAAATTCAACCTCCAGTTGTCTCTTAAAATTAATACATATTATATATGATATATATATTGTGTATATACATAAATATTAAGAAAGTTAGCCTATTGATACCGTATGGGCTTTATAACTTCTCTTCCTGATCGGGTTGTATAACTAGTCTGTTGGTCTTCAGTTATTGGCATTTCTTCATTATTAACATTATTTGCAACATCGCGTGTCTCTGGGTCAATGTGAATACCTTGGCTGCGATCATTTTCTTCTTCTTCAGTCTCTTCTACCTCATCATCCTCATTTGTTTTTCCAATATATTTGCGAGAATTATGCAGTTTTCGAATGTGGAATGAATTACGACGTTTAGTTCTTCCAAATTGATCGCGAATGATGTATGACCTGGGTTGAGTGTGAACGTTGACTATCTGAGCGGGCGACCATTCCTTGTTATTGTTTTGTAAAAGTACTTTTTCACTTGGCATAAATTCAGTACATTTTCTAGCTGCTGTTTTGTCATAATATTTTTTCATTCGTTCTTGTGCCTCGTGCAATTTCTCGTATATCATATTTGAATATTTATTCTGCGTCTCCTTAAGTGGCGTTAGCGAAGATGATCTTATTTGTCTTCCGAATAAAATTTGTGTTGGTGAAATATTCACGCCTGGGAGAGGAATGTTACGATACTCCATAAGTGATATTAAGAAATTGGTTCCTGAATCTGCTGATTTTTTCAGAATAGATTTAGCAGTTTGTACAGCTCTTTCGCTCATACCATTAGATTTAGGGTAATATGGGCTGCTGGTCACTATTTTAATGTCGTGTTTTTTAGTAAAGTCCACACATTTATATGAATTGAATGGTTGGTTGTCGGCAATTATTACTTTAGGAAACTCAAAAGTTGCAAATAGTTTTCTCCATTGGCATATAACCTCGTCAGCTGTTTATGAGACGTTTCTATTATTTCAAGCCACTTTGAAAAATAATCTTTAATTATTATATAAATTTTACCGGCAAAATCGCAAAAGTCGCAACCAATTTTTTCCCATGGGGCTTTGGGAATTTCATATGTCATCATTGGTTCCTTAAAATTTGAATTTTGATATTTTTCACATAATGAGCAACTCGTTGAAATCGGTCTCCATACTTGGCCAAAAAACCAGCGATTTTGCACGTAATAGCGTTCGTAATAGCGAATGGGCGACCATTCCTTGTTATTGTTTTGTAAAAGTACTTTTTCACTTGGCATAAATTCAGTACCTTTTCTAGCTGCTGTTTTGTCATAATATTTTTTCATTCGTTCTTGTGCCTCGTGCAATTTCTCGTATATCATATTTGAATATTTATTCTGCGTCTCCTTAAGTGGCGTTAGCGAAGATGATCTTATTTGTCTTCCGAATAAAATTTGTGTTGGTGAAATATTCACGCCTGGGAGAGGAATGTTACAATACTCCATAAGTGATATTAAGAAATTGGTTCCTGAATCTGCTGATTTTTTCAGAATAGATTTAGCAGTTTGTACAGCTCTTTCGCTCATACCATTAGATTTAGGGTAATATGGGCTGCTGGTCACTATTTTAATGTCGTGTTTTTTAGCAAAGTCCACACATTTATATGAATTGAATGGTTGGTTGTCGGCAATTATTACTTTAGGAAACTCAAAAGTTGCAAATAGTTTTCTCCATTGGCATATAACCTCGTCAGCTGTTTATGAGACGTTTCTATTATTTCAAGCCACTTTGAAAAATAATCTTTAATTATTATATAAATTTTACCGGCAAAATCGCAAAAGTCGCAACCAATTTTTTCCCATGGGGCTTTGGGAATTTCATATGTCATCATTGGTTCCTTAAAATTTGAATTTTGATATTTTTCACATAATGAGCAACTCCGGACGATTTCGTTGAAATCGGTTTCCATACTTGGCCAAAAAACCAGCGATTTTGCACGTAATAGCGTTCGATTGATACCAAAATGTCCCTTTTCGTGTATTCTTCTAGCAAATTCTTTCCTTGGCGTTTCTGGGACAATACATCTGTTATTGAGGAGTACCAAACCATTTTCAAACACAATATTATCTCTGTATTTCCAATAGTATTTTATAGAATTGTTTATTTTTGACTTATCCGAGGGCCATCCTTTCAAATATTGTTTTTTTAATTCTTGCAATATACCATCCTTTTCAGTTTCGCGTTTCAAATCCTCAAGTCGTGGTTCCGCCATTGAAATGCTATGCACAATTTGGTTCAAACTCTGATATTCCGCTTGTTCTTTAAGCGGTGACTTTGATAATGTGTCCGCGACATGCAAAAATTTTCCTGGAACATAAATAACCTCCAATTTATACCGCAGTACTTTTATTCGAATCTTCTGTAGGCGAAACGAATGTATTTGACTAATGCCTTTTTTCATTATTGACACTAATGGTTTATGATCCGTTTGTACAATTACCTTACGGCCGTAAATGAAATGATGGTATCGGTCGCATGCTGCAAAGATAGCCAAAAATTCCTTTTCTATCTGGCCGTAGTTCTTTTGTGCCTCGGTGAGTGATTTTGAGCCATATGCTACCGGCTTGTTATCTTGCAACAGACAAAATCCAAGGCCATCCGTCGAGGCATCACATTGCAATACGCACTCCTTTTTACTATCAAATATTTGCAAAACAGGTGCTGCAGTTAACATATATTTCAATTTTTCCATTGCCTTCTCATGAATTGGCAGCCACACCCATTTCGTCCCTTTCTTTAATAATCCACGCAAGGGAGCGGTATGTTCTGACAAGTTTGGGACAAAATTTCTTATGTAATTAACCGTCCCCAAGAAGCACTGTAACTCTTTGATATTTGACGGATTTTTCATTTCTTGAATAGCTGTTAGTCTCTCGGGGTCGCTTTGAACTCCATTCCGATTAAATACGTGCCCAATACTCTTCACTTCACGCTCTGCTAATTTCAACTTTTTGGGATTAAATTTTATGTTTTTATTGATTGCTATTTCCATTAATGTCGCTAATGCTCTATCATGTTCAACCTTTGTTTTGCCCGTAATCAGTATATCATCCAAATAGATAACAACTCCATCTATATGTCCAAAATGCTCGTTATTGTACTTCTGACACAACTCAGGACCCATTTTAAGACCAAATGCGAAACGAGTAAATTTGTAGCAACCGAAAGGCGTGCTAAATGTGCACAAATTACTTGCTTCATCGTCGACTTCTATTTGATAAAATCCATCCTTCAGATCAAGTACTGTATAGTCAGCACCCCGGACTTTGGCAGAGATTTCTTCTAGTGTTGGTATCATGTAAAACTCATCCATTAAGACATTGTTTAATTCTCGGAGGTCGAGGCAGAACCTTACGGATTTATCAGGCTTTTCAACTATCACCACATTGTGCACCCAACTAGCTGGATCATCGACCTTTCGAATTATGTCGTTGGTCTCTAATTCTCGAAGTTTCTGTTTCACTTTATCCAATACTTGAAGTGGTATTCGACGTGGTGGCTTTGCAATTGGTTTAGAATTTTCCAAAACCTTCAATTTTTGAGCTTTTTTAATACTTCCGAGGCCCCTGAATACGTCTTTATACTTCTCTAAAAATATTGACATCTTGTCCACTTTAACGCTCTTAATTCTCTTCACAAAACCCAAAGACACACACGCTCGGCGACCAAGAATTGGTTTAATATTGCCTTCAGCAACTAAAAATAGTAGTGGCATTTTACTACTACCTATTTCACATTCTAATTGTACCTCGCCCTTTGGTCTGATACGAAATCCTCCATACGCCTCCAAAATATACTGCGTTTTCTCCAAAACAATGTTACTTGAATTGTTAATATATGAAAATACTCGCATCGGCAAAATATTCACATCAGCCCCAGTATCTAACTTAAATCTAACATTTGTATTGTTTATTTTTACAATTTCAAACCAAGGACTGTCGTGTACTGATTTATCATAAATGTTTTCTACGACTACATTATCAACTATCGTTATAGAATCAACAAAAAATACCTTATCCTGGTCTTCGCTCATTGTTGAAATCACATGTGCATTTACTACACTTCGGCATACATTAGCAAAGTGATTGCGTTTGCCACATTTGTCACAAACTTTTCCAAAAGCAGCACAGCTCCCCTTTCGATGTTCATATCCGCAGTATCCACATGACGTTTTTGTCGCACTTAACCTCAAATGATCTTTTGCTGTGCTTTGCCTAAAAGCTCTCCCATCCGATTGAAGCCTTTTATCTTTGACACGAATTGCTTCAACCTTTCTCACTACACCCATTTGAATCTGCCTTGCTTGCTCTGAGGTACGCTCAAACAGTCTTGCCTTCAACACAACATTTTCCAGCGATGGTTCTTTCATCCGTACCAACTGTTCCTGTAACTCGGAATGAATTGTTCCCAACACCACGCGGTCCCGCAATAATTCTTGTTCACTGTTTTTGCCTCCTGTGAATTCGCAGTTCTTTGCCAACTTTTGCAACTCGGCATAAAATTGATCGAACGGCTCTGCTTCCATTTGGTTCCGATTGTAAAATATAAATCGTTCGTAAACTATATTCTTCTTAGGCATGCAATAGTCCTCATATGCTTTCATTACATCATCAAACGACGTCTTCTTTGCCTCATCCAAGTCAAACAGATCCAACAACTCAAATGCATCGTCTCCAATTAAATTCAACAGAATGGCACATTTTTCTTCAGACTTTTTATCTGCTAACCCAGCCGCGGCGATGAAGTTGTTTTCTAAATTTTTTCGAATTTTCGGCCACATTTCCATCTAACCTCAAATTATCCGGCTTCCTTAGTGAACTCACATCCATCTTAATAAGATGATATTTTTTCCTTTTTTCTTTGATCGTATTCTCCAAAGCACACAATTTCAGATAGCCATATAATATAACTAAAATGTTTCTTATACTTTTTATTTCGACTGCGCCATGTTTTATGTTTGTATATGTATGTGTGTTTTAAGCTACCAGTAAAAGTCGCACGTTTGAGAGTTCAATCACAAGTGTTCTTTTATTCAGTTGTTCTGCTTACAGTCAGTTGTTCTGCTTACTAGATATGACAAGAAATTCTTGTGTCGTTTTAGTACAAATTCAATGACAACCTGTCAATGCACTCTGAGAGTGCCAGATTGTTTTTATTAAAACTACTATTTACAACAGATACGATCAAATGAAAATGATTGCAACTAAATCGATGGTTGTATCAATCGAATTAAGATTGTTGTTTTCATTGACACTAGGTTAGTTGTGGTAACCAATTTTAAATTTTCATTATAGTACTATATGATCGATTTTTAGTTGTGACAACCAATGTTTTATTCTTGACAACAGAAATTGTATCAATAGACCAAAGATTATTATCGCAACGAATAATTGGTTACTACAACAGAAAAAATATTAATAAATAATCGTTTATTGTTTATCCCAATCATTTCCCAAGTTTAGAATAATAAAATGTATTTTGGGAAATGCAACCGAAAGATTGGTTGCTGTTCTTTTGCTGATACATGACAAACAAAAAATACAATTACTCGACATAAAAAATCTTCAACATTTTGTTCAAGAATGGTATAGGTAATCAGAAATAATCTCGTGTGGAATGCAGAATATGTTGTGCAAAATGTTTTACATACATAAATAAAAAGTAAAAGCAACAATAAAGAAATTGAAAGAATAAAACACATAAAAGTTTTGTTTTTTTCGTATACTAAAATTAGTGTCAAATATTTCCACATCTCATAATAGTGATGAATTTGTAATATGGGTTTTTTAATTTTGTTATTAATTGTTTGGTTTTTTGTTCAATAAATAAAATAAAAATTAATGAAAACTGTTTTTAATTAATTGTCTGTAATATGTGACTGACGAATTGTCAGAACAACCAATTTTTTAAACAGTTGGATGTGGCAACTACAGCAGATAATTTAGGCCACAATTTTCGTAGTTGGCGCAACCAAATATGATTGTTGTCAACATGGAAGCAGAAGTACACCACAACCAAAATATTGGTTGCCCTGATGGAATCGAATGATAGTAGACAGAACTACAAAATTCGGTTGGCAAATAATTCGGTTGAGGCAACCAAACTGTATTCTGTGTGTGGAAATAGATTTTGTTTAATATACACCTCATATGGGTGCCTGGGCATAGGGATATCCCGGGGAACTGCAAAGCCGATGAACTTGCTAGGAAAGGGACGACATTACAAATTTTCGAAGAATTTGCATATATTGGTGCGCCACTATCCACGTGCAAGCTTTGGCTTAGGCAAGAGGCAATCAGGCAGTCCAACGAAAGATGGACAGAAATCGGCACCTGCAGGGTAGCTAGACAAATCTGGCCAAGGTATGACCTGAGAAGGTCAAAATATCTCCTCGCACTAGAGAGGAAACGATTGTCTACGTTAGTACAGGTTCTGACGGGACACTGCTTGATCGGCGAACACGCCAAAAGATTGGGTATTGACTCCAATGACTTCTGCCGAAGCTGTGGAGATGAGGAAGAAGTGGAGAGCATTGAGCACTTGCTTTGCGACTGTCCCGCTTTGAGTAAACGACGACTGGACATGCTGGGGTCGGCCTTTTTAGGCAGCCTAACAGATCTTTCCAGTACTGATATTCGTACTATCGAAAAATTTATATATCAAACAGGTTGGTTTCGATGAGGGGCATTTCAGCCCGTGGTAAAACTAGGGACCTAAACTGGTCTATGTGAGCTTGTACAAAAATACGGCTGCCACCCTAACCTAAACCTAAGGTTGCAAAAACACCTTTTTGAAGTAAATCAAACGCTCAACAGTATGATTAAGAAGAGCTTGCAGACTTATTTCAGCTTTTGTTTCGGACACTGTTATTGCCTCGCTCTTAGGGTAACAGCATCTCTTCGCTTGTTGGACGACTTTGTAAGAAGGAAACTTATCCGGAGCTGCTTCTCTAATCACCTCATACTGACTGCGCGTTAACTTTCCTTCTACCATAACAAGTAATGCTGCTTCCGCACTCAGTTGTTTTCCCTGTTCTTTTGATGTTAAACTTGCCTTATATAATATCGTTTTAGAAGGGGAAGAAGTAACATCTTTCAATATTTTTGATGCCTCTATTTGGCCAGACGCTCGCAAACTCATTTGAGTGGCATAACTTAACTCAGACAGCGATGAATTATCTCTTAAGGCCTTGCATTTTTTTGTTTTTGTTTTTATAGAACATTCATCAAATTCCAATTCTTTGCGACCTCTCTTATTTGTTGGGTGATTTACAAACGATATGGAAGTGTCTAACCAATTTTTGTATTGCACAGAAAAACGCTCATGATGTCTATTCGATTTGGACCATCGCTTCTTGAATTCAGAAATGAAAGTGCTGAATTTCACTTCAAAATCTTTCATGTCAATAGGGCTCGTACGCTTTATTATTTCTTCTTTCAATATATTAATTTTTTCATTAAGTTGCGAAGAGTCCGCATTTCGAATAATATCGTAAAGGCTCCGACGAGAGAAAAATTTTGTTTTGCTGCTTATTCCTAAAAAGTTTAGATTGGAGTTTGCAATAGATCAGAAGCTTAAAGTATTTTTATAGTACCAGTTACCAATTACAAGCTTTTACATCACTTTCAATACGTTTGACGTTTTCACATTTCAATACACAACACATAACGCACAATAACAAATACTCTTGTCATTGTAACACACAGTTGCTAACGATATACAAAAACAACAATTATAACAAAGAAAACGAAGACAAAGCAAACAAAAGACAAGAAATGGTGTTCTTTGCTTGAGTGACTATTTTCACAGTTAATTTAATAAAAAAAATTCGCGCAAAAACGCGCCACATTTTATTACTGAATATGAAAGCCTAGGAACTGTAGTTTCTTAAAAAATTAATATACTAACGCCAAATAACTCCATTCATATTTAAATATCCACAAATATTTTGAAAATAGCCAAAATTTAGACATATTTTAAAATATTTTTTAAAAATATTTCTACACATTTTTTGTTTACACAATAATTTTTAGAACAACGCTAAAATACCTGAGGTTGAAGATTCCATAGTGAAAGTATTACTTTTGTCTTGCGAAAAACTATATATTAAGCGTCGAAATATACCGAATTTCAATTAACACTACTGTGCGCGAATATCTCAAAAATTACTTAACTTTAACACAATGCAGCTTGACAAGTAAACAACATATGACATTGAAATTTTCAGTAGTGATGTAGAATTTTATATACTTTAATCGGATACTAAGTATTTTTCAAAAAAACAAATTTTCATTTTTCAATTAATATCCATTTTTTGCGATTTCACCCCTCTGTGCGACCCAAACAAATTAAATTTGGATTCATCACTCCACAGTATGTTTCCAAAACTCTAATGGTTTTTCTGCATGTTTCTTTGCAAAATTAATTGTACTCTATGTGGTTTGTTTCTAGCAATGCATCCGCGGAGTCCACCTTCAAGTAATCGGCGCCTTACGCTTCGAGTCGATATTTCTCCGCTGATTTGTTGTGAAATGTCGCTGTGAATCTGTTTAGAGGTCAGAAAAGGATTTGCCTTGCTCGTTCTACAAATTATCCGATCTTCTCCCGTTGAAGTTTTCCTTGGCCGTGGCTTCCTGTTTTTGTTTTCTACACTTCCATTGTTTCTATAATGTACAACAGCATACTTGTATATTATAATTTTGGCAGTTCCGGAGTACAGCTCTTTTTGCGCCCCATATCTAAAAATATTTTTTTTAAATTTTACCAATTAAGTGATTTTTAATACTCTATTGCACTTATGACGTTTTTTTTCTATTTTCGTTTACTCAAAAATTATTAAAATATTCTCTGTCCTTAATTACGTGACCAAGTGAATACACGTTCAAATTGGAACTGTTTTAATAAACACATATTTTTTAGTTAAATCGGCAATGCATAGACACGTGTTCTCATGTCAATTTGTTGCATACTGTTATAATTTACCGTTACACTTCACAAGGAGCTCGAAAATTAACATTACAGATTAAATGAAATAAATTGAAAGTGATGTATTTAATTTTTATAAAGTGTCCCTAATTATGCGACCACCACTGTATGTCGATGATATCTTGGCAGGTGCTCATACCCAAGAAGAAGCAACAACGGGCCGTGTAATCTGCGCAAGTGAACGTCTAATGGACAATGTCTATTGCAAGATTTACCCCCCGAATACATATTAGACAGAGAGTTTTTGAACATCTCTGATGAAAGTACGGCGAAGACTCTGGGTTTACGTCGGAACGCTGGAAAAGATTCTTTCTTTTTCAAGCTGGTTTCGGCCCCTAATCGATTAGAAATTGTTTGATCCAGCCGGTTAGTTGAACCCAAAGATTATTGTTGCTATAATAATAATGCAACAAATCTGGAAAGACAAAACGGATTGCGACGAATGTTTGAAACCCATGACATTGAGCAGATGGCTTGTATTTTTGGATGATTATAGTGAGATCGAACGGATAGTGATCCCCCGATGGGTTTGCTACAACCCGAAGCAGGATGTACAACTTCATGCATCTTGTGATGCTTCTGAGAAAGCATATGCGGCCTCACTATATCGCGCCAGGTGAATATGTCACTAACTTGCTCACAGCGAGAACTAAAGTAGCGCCTCTTGAATCCTTGCCCCGTTTAGAGCTTTGCGGTGCAACCATTTCTGCCACTGGCCTGCGTTCGTCGCTAATAGTCTCGAAAATATCTAATAAAGTTGGTACTGAAAATTGGCACCATGTTGTATCGCATGACAACCCTGCCAATGTAGCTTCTCGAGGTATTCTAGCCCGTGATCTTATATCACGTGACTTTTGGTGGAAAGGTCCTGTTTGGTTATGTCGCCCTCGTTCAGAGTGGCCGAAATTCACATATAAAATTATGACAAACCTCGAAACTAGCCCAGTTCGAGTAAATTTGATCCAAGTGTCTGTATCAGAGGATATCTTGTACCGTTTCTCAGATTTGTTTAGAGCTATGAGAGTATGAGCATATGTATTTCGATGTTATAATCGTATACACCCGAAACATAAGGACATACAGACGTATTCTTGCCTTGAACTGCAACAAAGTGAAATCAACTTTGTGAAAGGTCGTCTGGTGATTCTTTGTCAACGTACGCATTACTCTGAATATGCTGCGTTGTAGAACAGTGCGAAAGTTTCTCGAAAGAGTCCTTTATTAAACGTTAACACCTTCATAGATTCTAGTGGATTTATGAGGATGAATGGTCGACTTGCGCGTTCTCCCACTCTCACTTATAATGAAAGATTCACCAAAATTCTACTCTATAATTGTCGGAAGCAACTAATGATATGACCACAGAATTTTTTATTGCGGCGTTCACTAGGTTTATCTCTCGAAGAGATAAACCCGCCCTGCAAAGATGTTTTCCGATAATGGAACTGCTTTCGTTGGAGCATCCAATGTTCTTGGTATAGACCAAGCCCAATTTATAAGCAACGTAAAGCAAAAACTTATTTCGCTTAACGCCTTCCAATTGCTGGAATGGAATTTCATTCCGCCTGGAGCTTCCCACATGAGTGGGCTTTGGGAGGCAGGAGTAAAAAGTTTCAAAACTCACTTAAAGAAAGTGTCTCACGCCCAGAAATTTACTTTCAAAGAATTTTCTATGATGTTAGCCAGAATCAAAGCTTGCCTAAACTTTAGACCACTAAGTCTAATTGAAAACCCCCATGATCTGACCTCTTTGACTCCTGGACACTTTTTAATAGGCTCTGCACTGCTTTCCCCTCCGGAACTCCAGCTGGCTATTGAGTCGTTAAGCTATGTAAATAGATGGCAGAATCTTAAAGCTATCCACCACTCTTTCGCAAAACGTTGAAAAGAGGAGTATTTGGTCGAACTTCACAAGCGAAACAAGTGGAAATACCCTCAGACTTTGCTGTTAATGACATGGTCGTTATCAAGAAAGATGGCTTGCCTCCCAATGAGTGGAAAATAGGCAGGGTTGAGAAAGTCTATTTAGGCCCCGATGAAAATGGACGAATGGTTGATGTTCAAACAGCTAGTGCGTTCTTACCAGACCAGTTGTGAAGCTCGTACTACTTCCCAATAATCAACAGAACTAATTCGTTTCTTTTTCTGCGTGTATGTGTTGGCCATCCTCAACAACATACACCCCAAAATCACAACAGCAACGTCAGCCCAACGAAACGCCCCTGGTCGCCCTAACAACAATGGTCGTGTGGATCTAGAGCTACAGCCCAAAATCGCAGCCTAGACTTTGATCACCGGAGGATAAAATCCTTCCGGTACTATGGATAATTCGGCAGTGGACCCACCTTCTTGTTTATAATGGGTGATCCACTTCGAGGTTCCCTAATTTTTTAAAGAAAAAACACAGAAAATTCAAATTGAATGGGGAATGTTTATTATCATTTGAAAGAACATTCTTTGGCATTTATTTTTTTAAGATTATGCCTATCAAATGTTGGCCGCAGCTAAATCTCAGATGGTCCATCCGTTCAGTCCAATTTTCGATGACTCGTTCGAGCATTTCGACTGGTAACTGGCGAATGACACGCGTAAACGTTGTTCAGGCGTAAGTCTTTCCATGATGAAATGCCAAACAATACTTAACAAAAATAACATGACACGACTCACACGTGATCTATCAAAACAGGTTATTGAAAAAAGTATCTCTACTTGGATCGCCCTATATAATCTTCATGTGACTATTGTAATTTGTGCATGCCCTTTACCTTTGAATTATCGTGTTCCTGGTGTCCAATCTAGCTCCTGCTTGGCTCTATATTGCTCTCCTGCAAGGGGGCGGGATGTCTAGCTGGACACCCTGTTAGTTTGAAGTATTATGAATTGTAAAATACAACCCTACGTTTTATAACGACGAATCAATTTATATAGAAAAACCATAACATATTTGGGTTTTTCCCCCCATCACCCGTGTAAAATTATTTTATAAATACCGAGATATTTAGTTTTCATTGTTGCCATTCCAACGACTTCACATTGTATAAGCAGGCCTTTTGTTCCATACAAATAATAAATAATTTTTCGAAATCTTCAATATGTCATTTCACAGACATGTTTAAATTTTTATTTTATAACTATTATATCCAATTTGCTAATTTTGCAATTTAATTTGCTCGCATTATACCGAATACAAATCAAAACAACGAATGACAAATATAACGAAATGCCAAAAATCTGCAGCCATCTTAAATGCGAATGAAAAACGGGATGCCAGTACGAGAACGATTTTTCATCTTTCTATTCTGAGCCTCTCTCCAATGCACTCTTGTTGCAGCGGGTAAAGTTGTTTCGTGTGAATACGAACTTGGCATCAACGAATATGTATAAAGAAAGTCCTGATTCACACGAGACAATTTTTTCCAAGAAAGTGTCATAGTCTGTAGGAGAGAGAGGCTGGCGGAAAGAGCTCTCTGCATCTCAATTCTCAATTGTCAAGTTCGTATTCACACGAAACAACTTTACCCGCTGCAACTCGGAGTGCATGGAAGAGAGGCATCAGAATAGAAAGTCGTGTGAAGCAGCACAAAGTCCCTATTGTCCATATTCACACGCGCTGAATGTTATGCCGATTCCACTGTGTAAGAAGAAACCCTTTTCCGAACGAGACCAATGGGACATGATGGTACACCTAGTATAACAAAACCGCCAACGGGTTTTTTGAAGTTAGCTCAAATTTTTGTTTTATAGCCCTTTGAAGTTGGGCTATTTTTAGTCAAATGTCCACATTATTCCTATGTCTGGGAGAAGGCCTAAAATATTTAATTCCAATAGTTTTCATAAGCATTGATTCACTCCATTGGATTACATATAAAAATATTGGGATATTTTTTGTCTCTACGGAACTTTTTTGGGCCCCCCAAATTTTAAGACCTAGTGGATTTTTCTTTTTTTTTGGAATCTTGTAGAGTTTTTCTTTCATTTGAGTACCATTTCGCCTGTTTGATTTAGGGCATTTTTGAAGTCCCCATGGCCCCAAGGCCCGTTTCTCCACCGGGCACATGTTTGGCGGTGGGGACATCGGAGGCGGTGGTGTTTTTTTGTTTTGGCATCTGCACGTTATATTGAACTTTTGCCTGGAAATTTGACTAAAAGTAGCCGAACTTCAAAGGGTTATAAAATAAAAATTGGAGCTAACTTTGCAAAACCTTTTGGGGTTTTGTTACACTCGTGGTGTAATATCATATCCATTTGGTTTCATTCGTTTCACTTAAAAAAATATCCTCGTGTGATTCATAACAAATAGACGATTAGTCTGCATTTACATGATACTTTTTTTTTAAGTATTAAGCATGCTTATCGGCGTTTTGTGGGCGAGAGAGGCAGTCGGAAACGGGGGGAAAAAAAGTATGCCGTACTCGTACTTATCGTACTCATCGTTTTGTGTTTTTCGTTCGCACTTGGAAACAACAACAATTCACACAGGAAAAGCCGAAACAAAACAAATGAAAATAAGTTAAGTATTGAAAAAAAAGTACGCGTGTGAACGTAAATACTTTTTCAAAAGAGAATAAGCCGATAAGTTACTTAAAAAAAGTACCATGTAAATGGGGACTTATCAACATAATATTAGACAAAAAAAATATTTTATTACCTTGGATTTGTGTCATGGTACAGCTGAAGCCGTCGTCACCGTCACCAAGCGCCACTGTTCTCTTCTGACAGCTCTCAATTTGCTGCTAAAGTATTTTCACAAACAATGATCAAACTGTTTGAGATAAATTGTGTGATGACAACATGGTGCTACGATTGGTATAAAGCAAGGAAACGAAGAAGTCATACTCTCTTTTTAAGAATCCTAATTTCGTTTTTTTCAACTGTTTGTTAAATATTTAAAACTTTGTTTTGACACATTCAAAGGCGTAGAATACATCGGTACTGTCGCTATATAATTGTCATGTAACAATTAAAACACGGTGCTTCAACGGATTTATAACATTAAAAACTACACTTAAGGTAATGTTTAATATTCGCATTTATTTGCAGCCTATATACATATGTACGAATAATTAAACGAGTCGAATTGGTGCGTGATTAGTGTTCTTTATGAAAAATACAAGTCACAAAAGTAACCAGTCTGTACTTATCTGATATGAATATGGCAACATGTATTTACTATGTAATGCATATAGCGGAATTTAATGGTCATATAATTATTTACTCTACTTCAGTGTTGATTGGGAACGAAGATCATACAAACAGGAAATCCTTTGTATATATGTACAATTTACACAATATACATCTCTTGTATTCAGCTTACGTTGGCAGTCAATTTTCAAGATAATCTTAATGAAGGGGGATGTTTAAAGGTCACAGCACTCAATGAATGGAAAAGCATTTTGTTAATGCAAAAAAAACCTGCATAGTACGTAATTATCGCTTATATGCTCCCACATAAGCATTTAACCCGAAATCCGCATTCCTACTTTTAGGCTTAATAGGCCTTATATACTAAAA
Organism: Eudasyphora cyanicolor; assembly: GCA_963930755.1. Lineage (NCBI taxonomy): Eukaryota > Metazoa > Arthropoda > Insecta > Diptera > Muscidae > Eudasyphora > Eudasyphora cyanicolor. The sequence goes on from OZ005737.1 coordinate 104,619,935, forward strand.
TAATAATACTCAAAAATCTTAAATATCTACGCAGATTCAATTTTAAAATAAAAAAGAGTAATAAACCAAAGTATCAAATAATATTAATTATCTAGTTCCTCCTAATATTTAAATAATTCTAACAATAAGAACAAAAATCTCGTTCAGTTTGGTTCGAAAATTGTGTTCAAAATTGGGGCTCGGACCAATGCAGCTTTCTGAAGACCGAACATGTAGAAACACTGGTCCGCGTAGCCAGCTTTGGGCATAACCCAGAAGAAAAAATATTTAATTAAGTCAGCGTAGACGGTTTTGGACATATCCTAAAGTAGATTGAGTCTCAGGGTAAGTTCAAAGCTGGGTCATTTTGGTCCATTCCGCACATAGTAATAGTTAATCTGTCGGTACCACATTGAGAATAATGAGCGGAGTAGCCCATCCTCTGTAATTCCACACATAGTAATAGTTTATCTGTCGCTATCACCTTGAGAAAAATAGGTAAAGTGGCCTTGCCCCTTTTAGAACCTCCCACACAATAGAGTTCAGTTTATACACATAGTTATCTGCTTATAACTTTATACTTGACATTTTGTTCAGTGTAATGCTTTTATGGGACCTACATTTCGGTAAAATGGGCATTATTGCCACGGGCCATTTGGTACCTCCCACACAAATGACCAAGTCAGTTCAAAATTAAATGAAACGGCAGCAACCCATCCATCTTGAAATCCGTAGACGTAAATGGAGATGGTTAGGTCACACCCAAGACAACAAACGAGACAGGCCATTGATTGAAATCCACAAGGCAGCAAACGCAGAGGGCAGCCCTCAGACTTATGAAAACGGCAAATCGAAACTGAAGCAGCAACCTTTGACTTAAGTCTTAATGAATTTAAATAACGTGCAGTAAATAATAAACAGTCATGATCGGAATTCTATTGTTACGGCCCTATGCTCCTTATAGGAGTAATATATACATATATATATATATATTACCGCCGCCACTGTCTTATTTTCTACTTTCAATTATTCTGTCTTATTTGCCACTTTCAAATATTCTGTCTTATTTACCAATTTCAAATATTCTGACTTATTTATTACTTTCAATCATTCTGTATTATATACAACTTTCAAATTATCTTCATTGCAATGTCTTTGTTTATGTCATTACACTCATTTTGCTAATCTATTTATTGTATATTCCTTCGTTGCCCTTTTGTTTGTTTACCAATTCGGTCATATGTACATACATACATGTTTGTATTTATGTGCGTAGCCCTTTGATATACGTTGTATGTAGTTTCATAACGGCAGTGTTTTTTGAAAAAACAAAAATAAGTTTTAAAGGACAGCAAAGGCAAAGGCTAAGTTCAGTTCGAATGTTAATATGGAGTGAACAAATTGTTTTTAAGCGCAACGCCATCGATTTAGCGAAATATTAAATAAATACTTTTTAAATGAAAATAAATTGAGTGTTTTTTGATATAAGGCAGCTAGGAATTTTTTGTTTGATTCAAACTCAACAATATATGGGGAAAAACACGTCAAAAGGCCCACTTTTTTCAATTTTATTCCGATCGCGTCAAAACTTGGTGGGGTTGCAGAAGTACTTTGGCTATGATATGTGCTTAAATACAGCTTCCTAGCGTGATACGTCATGAAGATACAGGGTGTCAAAGTTGGAAATTTTGACCATTGTATCTCCCGACTACGTGGGTCGATTTGAATGAACCGTGGCTTATATGGCAGCTATTTAGAAACGCACAAAATGTGCATTGATAATTGTTTGCAAATATTCAATTTTCATATTTTTTTCTCGCGACTTATGTTTTCCTCGCGATTTTAATTGTGTTCCGCGGATGGGATTCTATATTTTTAAACTACAAAAATGAAGTCCATTCTGTTTACTTTATCAATACGAATTTTCGCTGTGGGATGAAAACCACAACAAAAGCTATGGACATTTTGAATGTCAAACCTACTATTTTTTCATTACTTCTTTCGTATTATAAAGTGAGTTTATTCTAAGATGTGGACCGGAAACACGATTAATAAAATGTAATGGTGGCATTCTATAGCCAAATACGCCAGAACAACAAAATAACTTATTTCGCAAAAAGTCGACGTCGCATTTTTTACACTGGCCTACAATATTGCACTGGTCAACTCGAATCCTAGCGAGCAGATATCGGACACGATCTCGATGGATTTTGAGGTTCTAAATCCGAATATAAAATCAAAAATGCAATATATATTCGCGTTTTTGCGATATTGTATTAATTATGTGATAAAAATGCTGATTTTACAGCTTTTATGAATACAGAAAAGCGAAAGACGCACTTTTACAAAAAAAATTCAGTTTTCGGAAAATAATCGCTTTTCAATTAATACGAGTATTCAACAACTGTAATAATCGTAAGTCATCTCCGAGATATCTCCCGGGAAACCTAGTCGGAGAAATCGTATTTTTAATATAGCTACAATTGGAAAAATAAAAAAAAATTAAAATATGATATCTACCAGATGGTGTAAGATTTTGACCCTTTATAAAATTAACTTTTAATTCGTTTGATACTCGTTTTAATAGCAAAGCGATTATTTTGAGAAACCTGCAATTTTTTTTTTGGTAAAAGTGCGTCTGTCGCGATTCTGTTTTCAAAAAGCCTAAAATCAGCACTTTTATCACATAATTAATACAATATCGCAAAAACGCGAATATATTTTGCATTTTTGATTTTATATTCGGATTTAGAACCTCAAAATCCATCGAGATTGTGTCCGATATCTGCTCGCTAGGATTCGAGTTGACCAGTGCAATATTGTAGGCCAGTGTAAAAAATGCAACGTCGACTTTTTGCGAAATAAGTTATTTTGTTGTTCTGGCGTATTTGGCTATAGAATGCCACCATTACATTTTATTAATCGTTTTTCCGGTCCACATATTAGAATAAACTCACTTTATAATACGAAAGAAGTAATGAAAAAATAGTAGGTTTGACATTCAAAATGTCCATAGCTTTTGTTGTGGTTTTCATCCCACAGCGAAAATTCGTATTGATAAAGTAAACAGAATGGGCTTCATTTTTGTAGTTTAAAGATATAGAATCCCATCCGCGGAACACAATTAAAATCGCGAGGAAAACATAAGTCGCGAGAAAAAATATGAAAATTGAATATTTGCAAACAATTATCAATGCACATTTTGTGCGTTTCTAAATAGCTGCCATATAAGCCACGGTTCATTCAAATCGGCCCACGTAGTCGGGAGATACAATGGTCAAAATTTCCAACTTTGACACCCTGTATCTTCATGACGTATCACGCTACGAAGCTGTATTTTAAGCACATAGCATAGCCAAAGTACTTCTGCAACCCCACCATGTTTTGACGCGATCGGAATAAAATTGACAAAAGTGGGCCTTTTGACGTGTTTTTCCCCATATATATACGTTTATACCAGTGCACATAAACACTAACAATTCAGTATAGTGCAAGACCTTGAAGTATCTACTGTTTAGCGCCAAATAGGTGCACTTGCCAATCCCATTCTAGACAGATTCATTCGAACGCATCGAAATGTTTTCATTCTTTTGTATTTCAGACAACATTTCCAATGGCTATAGACTGACTCCAACCCGAAGTACTATATTCATATCACTTTACACACTCCTCTCTAGGTCGATGGCGATTCCAACTAGGTTTAGCCCCTTATTCATAAAAATTTAATGAAGGTTTGCAGAACGCTTTAACACTGCTAAAGCGTTCCTCAAACCTTCTTTAACTTTTTATGAATAACGCCCTTAGTCTTCATGGTTCCAATTTATATACTGTTGAAGACTCTGTGGATCTTGGTATATTAATGGATCCTAAACTCAATTTCAATAATCACATAATTACAATGGTGAATAAAGCTCATTGCGTGCACGGTTTCATTACGCGATGGGCGAAAGAATTCGTAGATCCATATGTAACTAGGCAGTTGTATACGTCCCTAGTTAGACCTATTCTAGAATGTGGGGCTGTAGTGTGGGACCCCCAATACGGGACTTACGTTGATAAGATTGAATCGGTTCAAAAACAATTTTATTATTCGCTTTAAGACATCTTCATTGGAATAGTGATTTTAGTCTTCCACCCTATACTAGCAGCTTGAGTTTGATAAGACAGCCTACTCTTAAGAGTAGACGTATTATGCTGAACACCACCATGGTGCTAAAAGTTATAAATGGTGGTGTGCCCTCAAATTTTATTCTGTCTATGATTGGATTCAATGTACCTTATAGACCTTCCAGATATTACCAACTATTACATATTGGTTTTCAACGAACAAATTATGCTTCGGCAGAGCCCATTCGAAGAATGTGCATGGATTTTAACACTTTATATGAAGTTATTGACACTGATGTAGAAATTTATGCAGTTAGATCTAGAATTTTTTTTTTAATGTGTAAGTAGACTAATTTTATTTGTTTAGAGGTTCACTACATATCTATATATAGAAAAACATTTCTGAATGTACCGGCTGTTGAAATTTTTCCACCGTCTACTATTAACCCGCCATGGTCCGGATCATGGTGTGTACGCAATGCTTACGTCATGGGAATGTGGCCCCCTCGGTCGGAAGGGGCGGGTAAGAGTGGATCCGTTGGGACTGTTCGATTACACACAAAGTGAGGTTAATCGGTTTACCCGACTGACATTTTCTTCCCAGTTTTAATCTACGAATAATTTTATAAATTTTTTACATAATTAAGAAGGGGGCTCCTACAACTTGTGTCCAGTCCACAAAACAAAATTTTTTGAAAAAAAAAAAAATTTCGGATGTCTAGATATATAATGTTTTAAAAAATAATCATTTTTTATTATAATAGCATTTGTAATTCATTAAAAGTATTTCTTATTGGTTTTTTACAAATTAAATATTTTTTCTTTTAAAAATACTATAATTTCTTTCATTTTGTAAATCGTTTGGGATCGTATTGTAAAGCCTTTATAAAATAATGTTTTTTTGTGCTGATGTTAACTGGTTGTATTCGGAAGCTTTGATAGTTCCTCAGTTGATATGGTTGTACTTCGCCAACATATCTGAGTTGTTCCTTTAAATATTCTGGTCCTTTTATTTTAGTTCTTTGGATAAAGTTCAATGTATTCTAGTCTTTTCTGGATTTGAACCAATTTAATGTTCGAAGCATTTAATGTATGTGTGTATATCGGTTACATTTTAATATTGTCTTCATAGATTTATTTTGTATTTTCTGTAGTCGTTCTACTTGGGTGTTCGTGCAACAAGAGCGTTACCCTGCCACTGTCTTATTTAGCACTTTCAATAAATTCTGTCATATTTGCTAATTTCAAGTTCTCTTCATTGTAATGCCTTTGTTCATCTTGCAATTACTCTTATTTTGGTGATCTATTTATTAACTATTCCTTCGCCCCTTTTGTTTGTTTAACAATGCGGTCACATGTACATTAGGGATATAACACTTTTTTACGTGCAAAATTCCACTCAAGTACCTTGTGGGGAATATTGTTCTTATAACAAAAACACATTTTTTAGGTTGATTCGGTGAAAAAAGTTTCCGCACCGAAAGCGATTTCTAAAGTGCTTTATAATTTTTTTTAAAATTATGATTTTTAAATTATTGTAAGGGGTGATCCATTTCGAGGTTCCCTACTTTTAAAAAAAAAAAACACAGAAAAATCAAATTGAATGAGGAATGTTTTTTATCATTTGAAAGAACTTTCTTTGGCGTTTATTTTTTGAAGATTATGTCTATCAAATTTTGGCCGCGGCTACGTCTCAGATGGTTCATCCGTTGAGTCCAATTTTCGATGACTCGTTCGAGCATTTCGACTGGTAACTGGCAAATGACACACGTGATGTTTTGCTCCAAGGCCTGAATCGAAGCGGGTTTATCCGCATAAACATTAGACTTTACATATCCCCACAGGAAAAAGCCTAACGGTGTGATATCACACGATCTTGGTGGCCAATCGACCGGCCCAAAACGTGAAATTATCTGCTCACCGAAGTGTTCTTTCAATAAATCCATTGATGAATGCGATGTGTGGGAAGATTTTGAATTATACTTAACTTTGCGATTCCACGATAATTCCCCACATCAGTGAGGCTTCCAGAATTATGAAGAGGGGTTAAGTAAGATGTTCTGCAAATGGATGGGAAATAGCCATGTTTTAACGAAATATTAAATAGCAATGTAAGCGGAACAGCAAGACTTTTAGCACAATATTTGAGGATTATACTAGGTACACCATCGGGACCAACACTATTAGAAGATTTAAGCTTGACCAAACTCGAAAATACAGATGGGAAATCAAGATAAGGTATGCTCAACTGATTCAATGAAGGAATATTGTAAGGGTAGGAGTCGTCTAGTCGTCTTTGTCGATGAGAATATGTTGATGTAAAAAATTTTGCAAAAGCATTGGCGATTGATTGATCACCACAGAATTCCTCACTATCCATTCTAACCATAGGTCTTGGATTAGATCTACGTTTCATATTTACGAAATCTTAGAAAGATTTAGTATTCGACTTAAAATTGAGGGTTAACCTCTCTAAGTAGATTCCATAACATCTGCTAAATTCAATATTAAATTGAGGTCTGGCAATAGCATACTTTGCATAATAGCTCTCCGAACCCGATTTTTTAAATAGTCTGCTCTTTAAGTTCTTGATAGCAGTCAAAGCAAAAGAATACCATGGTGGCCTATTAGAATTTTTAACACGAATCTTCGGAACAGATTGTTGCAAACAATTATTCAATACGTTATAAAACTGCTCAATAGCTGTGTCAATATCAGTCAAATGATCACAACAGCAGACACAATCCCAATCAACGTCAAGGAGCAGAGCATTAAGCAAGTCAAAATTAGTTTTTTTTGAAACAAAAAACTGCACCCTCGTCACGTGGGGTGAGTACACAGGGAGTGTCCACCATCCCAGCCAGAAAAATACCATCCTCAAAGCGTCGTGAAAGCACTGTGAACCGTCATCACACGGTGGGATAAAGCGTTGTAAAACCGATATACGGTGTGACGGCGGTATTTTACAACGCTCTTGAAGCGCTGTAACAACAAAATTCATGACGCTTTTCCGATTGTTTGAGGGTAATAATTCCCAAAAAAATGTTCGTATTTAGAAATCGATGTATCTAATGAAATAACTTATTTATTTGTTAAGTTAATCATTTAAATGGCAAAGATTTGGAATTCATAATCAGCGTCTCCAAGCTCTGCTACAAAAACAATTCATAATATTGAATTTTTCCTGCAACATACCAGCTTGTTCATTCTTAAGATGTTGTAAAGGTAGCACTGGGTTTTTTGCATGTCAGAGATGCACTGGGAAAGCGAATCGTGCAGTATTTAAAAAAAAGACAATTCCCACTTTAACAAAAAGAATAGTTCCTTATAGGAACTTCTAAATTTTGATAACGAAATCGTAATTTTTGACGAAATCCATATGTGTTTTCGATTATTTCGGAAATAAGCCTAACTTTTTGCAGGAAAAGATGTTCCACATGAATTTCATAGAAAATCGTTTAATTAATTAGACTTAAATAAAAGGGAGTGAAGATAAAGTTAAAAGTTATAGTCAAACAGTCGAGACAACAACCCTTGGGAATATGTGTTATACTGGCATCCATAGTCAAAGTTAAAGTCAAACTGACTCTATAGTCAAAGTTATAGTCAAACTGACTGTATAGTGAAAGTTATTGTATAGTCAAGCATAAATATGGTAATTTTGATATGGTTCTTTCTATGATTTCTATGGTTTAAACAAATTTATATATATATATGAGAGATGACTAATTAATTTTTTTGCAAAGCTATGCCGGAGTAAAATAATACAAAATTATTATGACAAGATTGAGATATTTTTTTGTCCTCTAAAGCCAAACAAAGAAATGCGAGTGGGAACTAATGGCTATTCCGAATAGATTAGGGGAAGCAAAATAATACAAAAATGCAGAAATATTATGACGTGCGTCAAAAAAAAAGTTAACTGAACTTCAAAGTCGGTATATAATTAGTGGTAATTTTGAAATTTTGCATTGTCCCCAAAAAAAAAAACTATGATGTATGAATGGGATCTGATCATTGTTCAGGATAGCTGAGAGGGAGTACAATAATACAAAAATCCAGAAATATTAGGATGTGCGTCAAAAAAAAAAGTTAACTGAACTTCAAAGTCGGTATATAATTAGTGGTAATTTTGAAATTTTGCATTGTCCCCCCAAAAAAACTATGATGTGTGAATGGGGTCTGATCATTGTTCAGGATAGCTGAGAGGGAGTACAATAATACAAAAATCCCGAAATATTAAGATGTGCGTCAAAAAAAAAGTTAACTGAACTTCAAAGTCGGTATATAATTAGTGGTAATTTTGAAATTTTGCATTGTCCCCCCAAAAAAAACTATGATGTGTGAATGGGGTCTGATCATTGTTCAGGATAGCTGAGAGGGAGTACAATAATACAAAAATCCAGAAATATTAGAATGTGCGTAAAAAAAAAAGTTAACTGAACTTCAAAGTCGGTATATAATTAGTGGTAATTTTGAAATTTTGCATTGTCCCCCAAAAAAAAACTATGATGTGTGAATGGGATCTGATCATTGTTCAGGATAGCTGAGAGGGAGTACAATAATACAAAAATCCAGAAATATTAGGATGTGCGTCAAAAAAAAAGTTAACTGAACTTCAAAGTCGGTATATAATTAGTGGTAATTTTGAAATTTTGCATTGTCCTCCAAAAAAAAACTATGATGTGTGAATGGGGTCTGATCATTGTCTTCTATAGGAAGGATGATACCGAGGGTACTCTCCTCGTGTTAGGCATAGACCCAGAATCCAAGAACAATCTTGTCATGGCGAAGGGCATGGCGTACTTCTTGATCTGGACAGTCTTTTTCAAAATTGGAAAGGTCCCGATTGGCAGGACAGATGAATCGAGTCCAAATATACTGTCTGAAGAGGCAAACACTGGTATTGAACGGATGGAGACAAGTGAGACACTGCCAAAAACGGCTGTGGAAGTAGTCAATAACACCACCAGTTCACCAATAGTACCGCCACTTTTGCAAGAAGTTCCCAGCAAAGGTGGTGATCAAAATAAAAAGAGCCCCAAAACAATGAGGGAGCGACAAAAAATAACACCGCCTCCCAAAATTGTCGACTGGATGATGGTGTAATAGGTAGTGAACGAAAGGAGGAGAATGACCCACTACCAAATAATGAGGGGGTGCCACCAGATAGGATAGACTCCCAAAAGAAACTTTACTGGAAGGACAATGATTGAGGTCATCCAGATAAACCTCCACCGGAGCGAGACAGCATTCAACGCTCTGATGGACATCATAAATAAAGGCAGGGTTCATATTGCTTTGATCCAGGAACCATGGACAACTAGCAACAAGGTTACTGGATTAAACAATGTGAACTATAACCTGTTCTACGCTAACACAGGTACTCGTCCAAGGACTTGTATTCTGTGTCATAAAAACTTATGTTTTATTTCTCTCCAGAGTTGTCAACATCGGACGCAACGGTGCTGAGGCAAGGTAATGGAAATATGTACCTGGCGTCAATATATCTGCCATTCGATGCGCCGATATTGCCAACTACTTCGGAATTACAACGTCTGGAGAGGGAATCCAAACACACAAGTAATGAGTTATTAGCTGGATGTGACGCCAACTCCCATCATATCGCTTGGGGTAGTACTAACACCAATAAAAGGGGACACGCCCTTATCGAATTTTTGAATACAAATGACCTCATAACTCTTAACACAGCCTTTGTTAACAAAATTAGGGAAGAAGTATTAGATATAACGATATGTTCAGAAAATCTTATTGATGAGATTCATGAGTGGAGGGTTTCGGATGAACACTCATATTCAGACCACCGTTTTATAAGGTTTAAAATTGCACGGCCACCGCCAAACCCCATAAGTTTGCGTAATAAGGCTAAGACCGACTGGACTAATCTCGGAAATCTACTTAGAAATCGATTGGGGTAGCCTACACGCGATTATCTATATGCAGAAGACATTGATATCAATGTGAAGAAGATTACCGAGGCTCTTGTAAAATCATTCGAAGATAGTTGCCCACTTCGAGAAAGGAAATCTGCCTTTGAGAAACCCTGGATGACAGGGCAAATTCGCTCGATTGGCAAAGATGTCCGCAGACTTTACAACAGAGCTCGACGTAAAAAACAATCAGTATATTGGGACGACTACCACAGAAGACTCAAAGAATACAATAAAATCATTAGATCGGCGAAACGTAACCCCTGGAGGCTCTTCTGTGAACAGGTAGACAGCGTTAACAGCATGTCTAAAATGAAAAAGTTCCTCTCAAAAACTCATGTCCAAACCGAAACACTGGTGGATGAAACGGGTAAAAGGATGGAAACTATAGAGGATACCGTAAGGCTCTTGATGAAAACTCATTTTCCGACTGGTAATGCTGGACCAACAGAGGAACAGTTACAGAATGAAAATGTATTGCATCAAGTACCTATTACGGATATATCAGATGGTATGGTTAAAGAAGCGATAAAAAGTTTCTCTCTCTTTAAGGCTGCGGGACCGGATGGAATATTTCCAGCACTTCTGCAGAATGAGGTGGATCTGGTATCAACGCATCTGTCTGGAGTGTTCTCTGCATGCCTAATCCATTCGTATACCCCAAAAAACTGGCAGGAATCAAGGGTGGTCTTCATACCAAAGCCTGGCAAGGCGAGTTATACGACCCCAAAGGCTTATCGACCCATTAGCCTAACTTCTTTCCTGTTAAAAACAATGGAGCGATCAACTGATAACATGGTCAAAAGAAAAATAGCGGATGACAGGCTAAAATTCAAACAACACGCCTATGTCAAAGGAAGATCAGTGGAAACAGCTCTGCATGAGGTAGTACACCACATAGAAGAGTCCTTCAGTAAAGAAATGTATACACTTGCTGTTTGCATAGACATTGAGGGCGCATTTAACAATGTACAGACCGATACACTTATCCAGTCCTTAGACGAGTTTCAGGTTGACCGGGCGCTGAAAAACTGGATCAACAATATGCTAAGGAATAGGTGGATTATTTGTGGGTCATATGACGTAAAAATTAGAGACAAGGTAAATCGTGGTATACCTCAAGGGGGCATTTTATCGTCTCGTCTATGGGTTACGACGATACACAGTCTCCTAAAAGCCCTCACCAATGAAGGACTTAAACCAGTCTGTTATGCAGACGACGTTGTAATACTTCTAATATGCAAAATACCATTATGCAACAAACAACACACTTTTGTGTCCTAGACTGTTAATAAATATTTTATGAAACCAAAACAAAGAAATTATGGTAAAAATTTTTAATTCAAATTTTCATGGAGTCGTCTTTAGAATTTTTTGAAAATAATAAATTAAACGAAATTATAAGGGCTAAAAATTTTGCGAAAATCACGTTCAAGTAAAGGCAGTGGTTTAGTAAATACGGTGAAAACAAAAAGAATTGTATTTTTCCAAAAAATAGTTTTTTTCTGGCAAGAAAAAACATAAAAAAGTTTAAATTTTGTTTGTTACATCCTAAAAAAGAAACAGTCTTTAGACCTATTTAATTTTTTTTATTTTGGATATTTTGTTTGGTGCTACCAAAAGGGGCATGTCAGCAATACCCATTTTTCACTAGACTATGGGTACTACAGGGTGGTCCATATTAAATGTACGATGTTAATTGGGAATAAAACAAAAAGTTTCAGAGAATTGTCTTAATATTTTTTATTATGTTATGACAATTATGTGTGAAATAAAATATCGAGCAAATGCTCGCCACGTGTGACCCAGGATGTGGAGGACAATGCTTTCTCTCTGATTTTCAAGTTCAGTTAATTTTTTTTTGACGCACATCCTAAAATTTCTGGGTTTTTGTATTATTGTACTCCCTCTCAGCTATCCTGAACAATGATCAGACCCCATTCACACATCATAGTTTTTTTTTGGGGACAATGCAAAATTTCAAAATTACCACTAATTATATACCGACTTTGAAGTTCAGTTAACTTTTTTTTTTGACGCACATCCTAATATTTCTGGATTTTTGTATTATTGTACTCCCTGTCAGCTATCCTGAACAATGATCAGACCCCATTCACACATCATAGTTTTTTTTTGGGGGACAATGCAAAATTTCAAAATTACCACTAATTACACTAGCCAACAGTCGTTTTGTTATTTGGTTCTAGCATAGTTTTTCTCATTGATTTTGACCTACTGAACACGAAAATGAGTTTTAAAAATTTTTCTGTCGATTGGTTTTCGAGATACAAATTTTTGAACTTTTTTTTTTAAATTTTGGAGGTACACTTACAATTTTGAGCATATCTTTCGTCTTCTTTGACGTAGTTGATCCTACTACTACTCAAATTAAAGCAAATTGAGCCGTCTACAACTCATTCTCAGAAAATTTTCAAATCGGGTGAGTAGTTTTGATGTTGGCGGCTTAAAAAGGTTAAAAAACTGCGTTTTTTTAGTAAAAATGTGGCAGAAAAATTCATATAAAAATTCATATAAAATATAAAACGCGATGCTAACAGCGATTTTGGTTTTTTTACGTATAGCTGGCATTTTTCCAAAGAAAATAAGCACTTACTTAACAAAATCTGACAACAAATGGCGTACTTATAATTTTTTTGGTATAAGACCGAAATTCCGCTATTTCACGATATTTTGATTTTCATTATTTGCACAGCTAACCTACTAGGAGGGATCGAAAAAGCAAGTTTTTTATAATCCTTTTGGAATAGAACGGAACAGTTGCTCCTATACATAAGTTACTTCTGTTCAAAATTTCACCACCCTGGGTTAATGTCTTCTGTTCTGGCAAGGGACGTGAAATTTCAAAAATTTAGTGAAATCAGCAATTTTTTTTGGAAATTTTTTTCAAATGTCACAGCACTTTGCAGTTTTGATAAAATTTTTAAATTAATATTAATAACACAAATATTTCATAATTGTAAAAAACCTATTTACAATACCGTAGGGACGTTTCGTCGAAAATGGTATAATGAAAATGCAGAACATAGTAACACAGGTGCATTTTACGATACGAATTTTGGCAAACCCACTTTACATGTACAAAATTGTTTGGAAAAAACGTTTACGTAATTTTTATGATTCTCAGAATTACAAAAAATAAGTAATACACAAATAGTTATTTAATTTTTATGATTGTGGTTGCAGAGTAATATACGCTTCTGAATGTGCGTGGACGCTCTTCGTGTTCCTTTATGACTGCTACTCCGTTCACAGTCAATTAAAGGGAAAAAAGGGAATTACACTTTTTTATTGATGTGTGTTTTCCCGATGGCTACCTGTATCGGATTTTTTTACAGAAATTCCCCCCACATTTGTGAGTGGTCATTATTTGGAAACTTTTCCACAATTTGAAACGCACACTTGCTGAATCAGGTATATAGCCACCCTTAAAAGATGCGCCCATTCATAAGTACCTGTCAGTAAAATATTGTAACATACTTAGTATTTATAGGTGTTCATTTATCGTATTTTGTCATTCAACAAGTGTCTACGAACGCGAGTAGTACGAGTAAAAAGTGAAACAAATTGAATTTAAGTGCATATAATACCTACCCAACAAGTAAGACAATGAGTAAAAGACTACGTGTGTTCGAGTGTTTGAACAATCCAGACAATTTCTGCAATGTTTGTGGCGAGTTTATAAAGAATAATCACGCACACACGTTTACTCCAGCAGTGCAATTGCACTATTTGAATTATTTTGGTATTTCACCAAATATCACAGAACCATGGACACCTAAGTCGCTATGTGATCTTTACTATATAATCCTAACCAACTGGGCAGCTGGCGGAAGGTAAGAATTTTTATTTAAACACATTAAGCAAAGCAAATATAGTAATTTATTTTAATTTTAGGCGCCATATGAAATTCGATACACCAATGATGTGGAAAAAGCCGCTATGCCATTACACAGACTGTTATTTTTGCCTCACCACAAACAGTGGGGTAGGAAGATTTTTAAAATGGAACTACGCTCAAGTGGGATCGTTTGCACTTCCAGTACCACATTCGAATGATGTACCATATCCAGTGTGCCCTGGTGCATCTCTTCAAAAAGCATAATCGTCAGATCAAGAGTCCGAGTCAAGTGCAAGCGAATTTGGGGCGTGCAGAAAGCGAAAATTACTGTCACAGGCCGAACTAAACGATTGGGTGCGCGATTTTGGTCTCACTAAGGAGAAATCCGAAATTGTTGCGTCTCGGATGGTACAGTGTGGATTTGCGGATTCAGAAGTGAAAGTAACAGCGTACAGGAAGCGTCACCAGCAGTATGCAAAATTTTATACAAAGAAAGACGAAATATGTTTTTGCAGCGACATTTCCGGCTTGTTCCAAGAGCTTCACCAAATTCACAACCCCAATGAATGGAGGTTGTTTATTGACAGCAACAAAGAGAGCTTGAAGGCAGTTCTCTTATATAATGGGAATGAAAAGCCATCTCTTCCTATTGCTCATGCGGTTCATTCAAAGGAGAACTATGAAACTATGAACATTTTGCTGAAATGCATAGAGTATAGCAAATATAATTGGAAAATATGCGCCGACCTCAAAGTTGTGGCCATTCTGTGTGGACTCCAAGGAGGCTATACGCGACATTGCTGTTTTCTGTGCCTTTGGAATAGCCGCGCTGATGATCAGCATTATATTAAAAAAAAATGGCCGGAACGAACGAAACCTGTAGTTGGAGAAGCGAATGTTCAGCGCAAACAACTAATAGAGAACCGTGAAAATATAATACTTCCGCCGCTGCACATAAAATTGTGTTTGATAAAAAATTTTGCCAAATGTTAATTTAAATGTTAATTTAAATAGCGTTTTAATTCTCGTTTTTTTTCATTTTTGGGTAGGAGTGCACATGTCACTTAAAATACACTTTCTGCATTCTCATTTGGATTTTTTCCCTGAGAATTTAGGAGACGTGAGCGACGAACACGGCGAGCGCTTTCATCAGGAATTGAAGGCTATGGAACGACGCTATCAGGGCATCTATGACACGGCTATGATGGGTGACTACATTTGGACCCTAATACGTGAGACCAATTGCAGCGAATACAAAAAACAAAGAAGAAGTCAGCTGTTTTTCCACATGGCATAAAATGTACAGTTATATCTTTGTTTCTACTCATTTTTTTTGGGCGTTGATTTGGTTAATTTCGTTAGTTTAGCTAACCTGGCACATCCATTTCTAATTGTGCCATACATTGAGTATGTAGTGCTCTAAATAAATTAAAAAATAATATACTAAGACTAATTTGTTTATTTTAAATTAAGTTCAAATGTATTTATTCGTTTGCGTTGGGTAGGTAAGCTGTGCAAATAATGAAAATCAAAATATCGTGAAATAGCGGAATTTCGGTCTTTTACCAAAAAAATTATAAGTCCGCCATTTGTTGTCAGATTTTGTTAAGTAAGTGCTTATTTTCTTTGGAAAAATGCCAGCTATACGTAAAAAAAACAAAATCGCTGTTAGCATTGCGTTTTATATTTTATATGAATTTTTCTGCCACATTTTTACTAAAAAAACGCAGTTTTTTAACATTTTTAAGCCGCCAACATCAAAACTACTCACCCGATTTGAAAATTTTCTGAGAATGAGTTGTAGACGGCTCAATTTGCTTTAATTTGAGTAGTAGTAGGATCAAATACGTCAAAGAAGACGAAAGATATGCTCAAAATTGTAAGTGTACCTCCAAAAATTTAAAAAAAAAGTTCAAAAATTTGTATCTCGAAAACCAATCGACAGAAAAATTTTTAAAACTCATTTTCGTGTTTAGTAGGTCAAAATCAATGAGAAAAAGTATGCTAGAAACAAATAACAGAGAAAATTTTGTTATTTGTGACCTAGTGTTATATACCGACTTTGAAGTTCAGTTAACTTTTTTTTTGACGCACATCCTAATATTTCTGGATTTTTGTATTATTGTACTCCCTCTCAGCTATCCTGAACAATGATCAGATCCCATTCACATATCATAGTTTTTTTTTGGGGGACAATGCAAAATTTCAAAATTACCACTAATTATATACCGACTTTGAAGTTCAGTTAACTTTTTTTTTGACGCACATCCTAATATTTCTGGATTTTTGTACTCCCTCTCAGCTATCCTGAACAATGATCAGATCCCATTCACACATCATACTTTTTTTTTGGGGGACAATGCAAAATTTCAAAATTACCACTAATTATATACCGACTTTGAAGTTCAGTTAATTTTTTTTTTGACGCACGTCATAATATTTCTGCATTTTTGTATTATTTTGCTTCCCCTAATCTATTCGGAATAGCCATTAGTTCCCACTCACATTTCTTAGTTTGGCTTTAGAGGACAAAAAAATATCTCAATCTTGTCATAATTTACATACCGATGTACTGTAATTTTGTATAATTTTACTCCGGCATAGCTTTGCAAAAAAATTGATTAGTCATCTCTCATATATATATATATAAATTTGTTTAAACCATAGAAATCATAGAAAGAACCATATCAAAATTATCATATTTATGCTTGACTATACAATAACTTTCACAATACAGTCAGTTTGACTATAGAGTCAGTTTGACTTTAACTTTGACTATGGATGCCAGTATAACACATATTCCCAAGGGTTGTTGTCTCGACTGTTTGACTATAACTTTTAACTTTATCTTCACTCCCTTCTTAAATAATTGGAAAGCCACACAATTCGTATGTTTTATTGTATGCTGGTGACGTTACTATAAAAAAGTGTTTTTAAGTTCCATTTTTTGCTTTAATACACAGTACAATAAAAACCTAGATATTTCGACTTATCATGTTTTGGAATGGAGGTATCGATTTAATCGCTAACTTAGATACCACTTTCCTAAAAGTATTAATTTTTCTCAAAGCATTGTAAATCGATTATGAGACAGCGTTTTAAAGACATTTTGAGCAAGCGTTGTGAAAGCGTCCAAAAACAGTGCTTTCACAACGCTTTTTTTGTGGTACCGTCATAAATTTCTGGTTGGGATGTCATACGTCATGGAAATGCCCAGCGTAGGGTGGTAATTATCCTCCGGTATAGAAATTGGAGAAATTCTGAAAACATCGAATAATTGGGAATTATCAACAAATAAAGGGTCCGCCAAATGTCACAGGATTGACTTTTCGAAATAATAATATGTCGATGTTTTAATTGACAAAACTGTATATTTATTATTTATTGAGTTATATTGTATTTCATAAAATAAAGTAATTCATATATTTCGTTTTTACGTTGTTAGTTGTGCGACCGAACACGAGAGAATCAAAATCAGACTGTGTTGCAAAAATGAAAAGAAGGAATAACGGAGTCAGAAAACGACGGTTCTGCACAGTGGTTAGATAGGGAATAAATTCACAGTGGTCAGAAAAAGAAAATAAAATACATTAAAGGGAAACAATTAAATTTAATTAAAATAACGCATATAATCAATATGACTCCTGAAGTCTTCCATGACAGCTCGGCCTCTCCTGACCTGACATCGCCTCGATGTCATTGTTCACTTCAATGTCATCATCGGGAGGTAGAACACACCAAGGCTTCAGTTTTTCGGCAGTATATATCGAACTAAACGGCTTTTGGCTTATCTGCATACCGGCTATATCCTCAATTAGATATCTATCCCTGCCCAGAACTTTCGCAATCGCGTATGGACCTCTGAATCGCGGCTCAAGTTTTCTGGAATTGACAGTGGATGGAAGTTCACTTTGTATCATAACCAGATCATCGATGTTATACTCTCTTGCCTTACTATGATGTTGATCGAATCGTTTTTTCCACCTCTCACAACATTTAACTATGTTTTCGGCTGCTTCGTTTCTATTCTCTTCGATTGTTTTTATGTCAGCGGTTTCAATAATTGCAGCAAGTAATTTGTTTCGAATCACATCTCTCAATTTAAAATCGAATACCAATTCATTAGGACTGAACTCAGTACTAGAATTCCTCTGGGAATTTACAGACCATTGAATATTTAGTAAATATGAATCCCAATCGCGTGGATTCTTAGTAGAGGTTCGGAGGTAATCCAATATAATTCGGTTTGCCCTTTCCACCTGTCCGTTGGCCCTTGGTGTACGTACCGCAGTTTTTTTTTTTTTTTTAGATTAGATTTGTTTCTTTATTAATTCATTAATATTTAACATATACATATTTGCATTACTTAATTATATTTTATGATATATATTGAATTATAAAGATACATACATTGACAATGTTTTTTTTTTATTTTAACGTCTGTCAATTACAATTTAGTGTTATAAAGCAAGTAATTTTAAAAAGTTTCGTTAATCAAAAAATTTCTATATTTCATTGAGTTCTTCAAATAAGTTATTAGGTTTACCCATCCTGCTTCATGCTGACCGTTGAGAATAGCTATCACTTCCAGTTCACTTAAAGCAGTTTTTCCGAGTGAGCTTTTCCGGAATTCTTTGAGGACTGGACAAACGCCTATAAAGTGATAGGTAGATTCAGGGACATGTAAATTGCATAGAGTGCATAACTTCTCTTCATCTAGAGCTCCATACTTCGACGCATTCAGACTCAGCATATCGCTCCTAGTCTTCAACAGCAGTGTTATGTCTTCAGGTTTAGTATTATTGTTAATGTATAGATGACTTACAGTATAATCCAGACATCTATATATTCTGCTGCTTTCCCGCTTTTTCTGCAGACACTTGTGTAGGTTATCTAGTTTTATTGCTACCAAAATGTTATTGCTGAAGGTACTCCTCTGAGGTTGCGTTGGATTACGTCCTGGCCACTCAACTTCCAGACTCGTTGATAGTTCCTTGAGCCGTTTCACCCAAAAGATTTCGCGATCCATAAGTATAATTGATAATTGTTTCGGAAGTCTATTCGTATGATATTTATTGAGAATTTTGTCGATGTATTTTAGGTGCATCCTCAGAGTATACAAATGGCTTTCCTCTATTTCTGTCTCCAGCCTAAGCACATAATTTGGTGTGTTTCTAGGAAGTTTTAAAATTTTCTTTAGGAAATAACGTTGCAATTTATCCACATGTTCGAAGTGTGTGAATCCCCATACTTGTGAACCATACGCCTGTATCGATCTGCAAACTGCTAAATATACCTTCCACTTCATGCTCAAATGTATAGACTCTTTGCTAAGTAGATCTTTCCATGTGCTATTGACTGCATTTTTGGCTTGAGTATTCCTTTTATCAGTATGTTTGCTGAAACTTAGAGTTGGGGTGAAAGTTACGCCTAAGTAAGTATATTCATTCACAATTTTTATGTCTATGCCATTGTAAGTCCATTTTTCGTTTTGGTTTAGTTTTCCACCTTTACGAAATACAAGCATCTGTGACTTATCTAAGTTAATTACCAAGTTCCAGATTCTGCAGTATATTTCTAAGTTATTTATCATCTGTTGCATGGTTTTGACATCGTCAGCTAGCATGACAATGTCATCTGCGTACATCAGCACACGAATGTTGAGGTCTTGTATGCATAAACCGCCTTGGACGAAATCGTGTATGTCATTTACATATAGGGCGAATAGTAGAGGGGATAATAGGCAACCTTGCTTAACTCCAGCGGTGGATTGAAAGAAATCAGAAAGTTCTTCGCCAGTCCATACAGCATATTTAGTTTCTCTATACATATTTTCTATTACCCGAATGAATTTGTACGACACTCCCATTTCATAAAGCTTATAAACTAGAGCTTGTCTACACACCTTATCAAAAGCAGCTCGAAAGTCTATAAAAAACGCATACACCTTCTTCTTTTCAGCTAATTTGAGGCTAACAATTGCTGATAGATTGTAAATATTATCACACGTAGAGTAATGTCTCCTGAATCCGGCTTGATATTCATTGATACAATTGCGAGTCTCGGTCCAATTTGAAAGCCGTTCATTTAACATACCCATCATCAGCTTCCCCACGCAATTCATAAATGATATACCCCTATAGTTTTCGGGCAGTTCCAAACTTCCCTTTTTATGCATAGGAAAGATAATTGTTTTGTTAAAAGATTCATTAATGTTACCGCTATCGAATATTTGGTTATAACAGTTGACTAGAAGACGTAAGAAGTTTTCTGTAGCATTTTGGTAAAATTCGTATGGGATACTGTCTTCCCCTGGAGCTTTGTTGGCCTTAACTTTTATCAGCTGTGTTTTTAGCTCCTCGATAGTGAATGGTCGGTCCAGACATTCATCTTCTGTAAATACTGGGGCATAGTGTATATTTACTACTGATTGTTCAGGGCAAAGAAGTTTTTCAAAGTATATTTTAAAGCGTTCTGCTGTAAGAGTTGGACTGATTATAAATTTTCTGTCTCTTAATTCGTTAACACATCTCCACCATTCTTTACATTCATTTACGTTATTTATTCGTTCTATAAGTTCCTGGTAATATTCTCTTTCGCTGTATTTACATACACTTTTATAACGTTTTTGTTCTTCTAGGTAAATTTTTTTATGAGTTATGTCTCCGGTTTTTCTGTATTTATTTAGCAGCTTAAACGTTTTCTTTCGGGCTTCATTGCACATTCTATTATACCACTTTTGCTTTGCCTCGAATTCTTTTCTTCGTGGGGTTGAATTATTTGTGGAGCGTATGATAGTGTTAGTTAGGTCAACTAACGAGGGATTCGGGTTAAGCCTTCTAAGGGTTTCGGTGTTGACGTTTAAATTGTATTGGTAATGACTAATTTTTCGATCTCGCCACAATAATTTGGGTATTAAGTTGAGATGATTTGCCCGACGATCTAATCCTGTCACTTCCAGACTGAGTACAATAGGCAAATGGTCTGACCATACTTCTTCATCTACTCTGAAGT
Source organism: Eudasyphora cyanicolor (assembly GCA_963930755.1). NCBI lineage: Eukaryota > Metazoa > Arthropoda > Insecta > Diptera > Muscidae > Eudasyphora > Eudasyphora cyanicolor. The sequence goes on from OZ005737.1 coordinate 104,640,845, forward strand.
TTGAAACAATACATAACAATTCTTGGCATACTGCACAAAAATCGATCACAGAATCTCCATTGCTGCTCAAATATGTGAAATTACCAGGCTCATCTCCAACAGTGCATCCATTTAGTATCATAACGTTGTTATCAGACATAAATTCTATCATTTTTAATCCTTTTTGGTTTATTGTGGAATCCTTTGATGATCTTGTTTCAAGGCCTGAATAGAAGGTTTCTTCATATATCCTGTCGGTATATTGTTTAATTTGCCCTATCCTGGCATTCAAATCTCCCATTACAATTGGGTTGCTAATTTCATCTTTCTGAAAAGTATTTACTAGGTTTTCAAATTCTGCTGCCCAAGTATTCGGTCTTAAGTATGTGGGAATTAATGTAAAGTTAGCTCTGTTACTAGAGAATCTGAATATATTTACTTCCAATATTTTTTGTACCTCATAACGAAAACCAATGTTGCGTAACTTAGTACTTATTCCAATTAAATTTCCTCCAATTGCTCTTCCATATCTATGGAGCTTTTTGGCTGCCTCAAAATGTAAGTCGAAACCTTTGAAATATTTCCTAATCATTTCATATTTCTCTTCCATTAAATGAGTTTCTATTAGAATAAAAATATGAAAACCTTGTACATATTTAAAAAAAGATGGAAATAAGATTTTATTTGCTAGGCCATTTACATTATATGACATTATATTGATTTCATCTGGTGTATTTTTTACTTCTTCATATCCTTCTGTGGTGTTTGTATCTTTTTCTTCTGTGTTATGGGTATGTGGTTTATGATTAAAGTGTGCAGTGTATTTTTTTAGTTTTTTGAATAAATTTTCTCGAGAATATCATTTATATTAGTAGATATTTCATCAACTTTATTTCCGTATAATTTTATTAATTCTTTTCTCCCACCGCAGTACCGCAGTTTTCACGTGACATATGTCGTAGTCATCACAAAATTGTTCGAACTGTTTCGATGTAAAGGCTGAGCCTCTGTCGGATATTATTCTTCGCGGCAAACCAAAGTAACCAAATATTTCAACGAGAATTTTAAGGACTGGTGAAGTCGACGTGTTCCGAACTGGTTTCACTATCAGAAATTTCGTGAAAGCATCACTAATGGCCAATACGTAAGTATACCCTTGCTTACTGCGAACAAATGGACCCAAGTGATCAATATGTAATGTTTGGAACGGAACTGGGTCAACGTCAGCTACATACATTTCTCCTTCAGGCTTACCAACCTTGCCTTTATTATAGCAGCATTCGACGCATGAAGCTATATAGTCTTTCGCATATTTCCGCATCTTAGGGAACCAAAAACTCTGTGACAGCCTTTGTATTGTTTTCTCCACACCAAAATGTCCCATGTCGTCATGATAGTACTTCACTATACGCCAACGTACTGCTTTAGGAATAACAAAGAGCAATTTGTCATTCATTTTCCGATATAGTCTATGGTTCTCAATCTTGTAATCATTTTTGAGCTGTTTCTCTTGTTCCGACTTCCGTTTGTCCATCAATACTAAAATAATCTCTTTCAAATGTTCGTCCTGCAACTGCATCGTCAAAAGCCAATCTTTCGTATCTATGTTGACTTGCATAACCGATGATTCAATGGGAGCTCTACTAATAGCATCAACGTGTCTCATCCTGCTTCCAGCTCTGTGTACACACTCAAAATCATACTCCATGAGAGTCATCCACCATCTTGCAATTCGTGGTATGATTGGTGTTTTCGGTTTAATCGTCGAGATGGCGGAACAGTCTGTTAAAATCTTAAATCTTTTACCAAGCAGGTAAACACGGAACCTTTTCAAAGCCTCAACCACAGCTAAGACTTCTAGCTCATAGCTATGATAGTTCGATTCTGTTTCAGTACATACACGACTAAAATACGCCACAGCTTTCCAAGAATGTCCGTCATCAACTGATTGTAACAGAATAGCAGCTACTCCGATACTACTTGCGTCAGTATGAACCTCGTGTAGTGCATTAAAATCATATAAAGCCAGTACAGGCTCCTCGCAAAGTTTTCTCTTCAACGTATCAAATGCCAATTCTTGTTCAGGTCCCCACGTGAAATTAATCTGTGCCGTTTTCCTTGTCATCTCGGTTAATGGTTTGGCAATTATTTGAAAATCTTGAACAAATTTTCGGAAAAATCCGCATAAACACATAAATCGCCGTACTTCCGTTGTGTTCTTAGGTCGTTGGTATCCCTCTATTGCCATGAGGTTAGTCTTTCCTGGGGTTATACCATTTCTGTCAATTCTATGACCAAGGAAATTAATGTGAGTTGATAAGAAACTACATTTATCGTAACGTAGAGTTAAACCACATTGTTCTAGAATCTTCAAAAATCGTTCTAAAATCATCAGCCCCTCTTTAGCTGTTTTACTTGGAATAATCACATCATCCAAGTAAGCTATAATTATATCTGGTTTAGCCATCGTCACCACCTTGTTCATCATCTCCTGGAACACGGCAGGTGCGTTGACGAGTCCGAACGGCATCCTATTAAACTCGTAATGCCCTTCGTGCGTGATAAATGCGGTGTACAATTTAGATTCGTAAGCAAATCTGATGATATCCCATCTTCAAATCCAGAACTGTAAAATACGCATGGCCTGATAGCTGCGCTAAGAGGTCTTCTATTATCGGCATCGGGAATGGTTGTTTCACTGTTACCCGATTCAATTGCCGGTAATCCACGCACATTCTGAACTCTTCATTCTTTTTTTCCCTTAATATGATGCGTGATGCGTATGGTGATATCGAAGGACGGATAATATTTGCCATTAACAAGTCGTTAATTATTTCGCTTATTATAGGTCTTCGAGCGAATGGCAATCGATATGGTTTTATGTGTATCGGCTCGTTAGACGAAAGTTTCATGTTCAGTTTAGTGAGATTGCACTTACCGATGTTAATCGAGTTCTCAGAAAATCTACCTTTAAACTTCGAGATTACTTCATTCAGCTCCGAAATTTCACTTGATGACATCGATTCGTTAATGGTATTAACCTATTTCGACTGTATATAACACTTGTCACCATCTATGATGAATCTTGAACTGTCTGAGCATAAGATGTCCCTACCAACGATCATATCATACATAAGTTTGTCGTCTTGTATTATCTGTATATCGTATTCACCGGTCATCTCATCAATCTTCAAGTTAATTCTGATTTTCTCGAAACACTCGTATTGTCCGCCACCGAACCCAGTTAATCGTATGTAACATCTCTCCTTACCATCGTATTCATCGGCCAACGATTTCTTAATTAAGCTACGAGCGCTACCACAATCTATTAAAGCATTCACATTGTCCATATTAATCGATACCGTTTTAAAAATCAAGCCATCAGATGAATCATTAATTTGGTTACAGTTCGGATTCACAATTTTATTTTTACATTCATTCGACGAATGTCCACTTTTAGAGCATATATCACATCGGACGCGTTTCTGGGGCTCAGGACAATCACGAGAGATGTGTCCTGTTTTCCGGCAGTTATCGCATGTCACATCATTTGTCTTTTTAGCGATTTCTTTAATTACCGTATTGTCCTTTTGCTTACTAATAACTCTTCTGGTAGGTGAAACTGTCTTTGGATTATAAAATTTGTTGTAACCGGTATAATTCACAATAGATTTTAGCAATTCGTTACAAGTAGAAAAATTTACAACTGACAATACGCGTTTAAGGTCGTTATCGTTTATTCCGTTTATTACATATTTGATTATAGACTGATCATCTATGTTACCGTTTCGCGCAATTGATAGTACTTTGTAATAAAACATTTCGGGAGAATCTTCGAATTTACGTCGCATATTCATTAGTTCCATATGAATTTCAGCCATATTTATTATCGAGGGAAATTCTTTTAGAAATGATTCAACAAATTGTGGCCAACACGTAAAAATTTCATGTCCTGAATCAATCCATAATTTTGCGACGCCTTTAAGTTTCGTTTGTACAGCAAACAACAGAATCCTATCATCCCAGCCGTATGATTGTCGAAGTTGTTCAATTCGTTGTATCCATTTAGTCGAACTCAATGATCTATCAACCGGATCAAAATCTGGTAATATCGAAACTATGTCCTTGATGTTATTCGTGACGTAAAGCTGGTGTTGAGTCGTTGGATTGATTTGCGATGCATTTATTGCTGTCAAGTATGGTTGTTGTTGAAAAATTGGTACTTGTCTATTGTTCTGATTTTGTTGCGGAAACATCGTTGCTGGTATATTCTGCTGAAACATTGTTGCAGGTATATGTTGTGAAATGGTTGGTTGTTGTACAAGCCCTGACGTTGGAACTGCCTGCGTATATGTATGTGTTGGTATGTACGTTTGTCGTGTGTATGTAACACGAGGCTGCTGCATCGTGCTATATATTGAATTCGTGTTTACTCTTGCTGCCGTCGGAGAAACTGATACCATATGACCGTCTTCCCAACATACGTTTAAAACAGTTTTTCTCCCACTTCTGATAATTGTCACAGGATTGCCTTTTCGAAATAATAATATGTCGATGTTTTAATTAACAAAACTGTATATTTATTATTTATTGAGTTATATTGTATTTCATAAAATAAAGTAATTCATATATTTCGTTTTTACGTTGTTAGTTGTGCGACCGAACACGAGAGAATCAAAATCAGACTGTGTTGCAAAAATGAAAAGAAGGAATAACGGAGTCAGAAAACGACGGTTCTGCACAGTGGTTAGATAGGGAACAAATTCACAGTGGTCAGAAAAAGAAAATAAAATACATTAAAGGGAAACAATTAAATTTAATTAAAATAACGCATATAATCAATATGACTCCTGAAGTCGTCCATGACACAAATAACTTCTTTTTGAAAACATCGCGCAAAACGTCGAGTGTAGCTTCGGCTGTGTGGCACGTAGCGCCGTCCTGTTGAAACCAAATGTTGCCAATATCCTAATCTTCAATTTTTGTGAACAAAATATCGTTCAACATGGCCCGATAACGATCGCCATTGACTGTAACGGCCAATTGCTCATTTTCGAAGAAAAATGGCCCAATTATGCCTCTGGACCAAAATCCGCACCAAACAGGAACTCGTTTTGGGTGTATCGGCTTTTCAATGTATGCGTGCGGGTTTTCTGTGCCCCAAATGTGACAATTTTGCTTATTTACATACCCGCCAAGATCAAAATGAGCTTCATCTGAAAAGATGATTTTTTGGCAAAATCGGCATCTTCTGTAAGTCGATCGCAGGCCCACTTGTTCAAGCGTATACACAACCACATTCGTTCAGCGGAAGGATAAAACTAATTATTTGTCAGTCAGTCGCCGCCTGTCGTAGCGAACGGACGTGTTATCGCAGAGCGGATAGTTTTTAACCTATTACGCAATACCTATTCACCTACCTACTACGCAACCAGGAGGTTTGTTGTTTATAAAGCGTAGGTTGAATTGGATGCATCGGTCTCTGGACAGATATTTCTGAGCTCAGTCTGGAAGGCCTATACCGACGTACCTATTACGGGCTAATACTGGCTATGGGGGTGTCTCCCCCAACCAATTTATGATTAAACCAAAAAAGACGAAGGAGATTACGGTGCAGGGGAGGGAAAACCCAGTGCCGGCGACAAGCGTTGATTCACTCACGAGTCATGTGTCGTCGTTATCGAACAATCGTGAGCAAGCAACTTCTACGAGCTTTGGTGCCTTGGATCCCGTAGCCGAAAATGAAACAAGAGCACATCCAGCCGCAGGCAAAACAAATGATAAGACAGATGAAGCAGAACCCAGCCGGGGCTTTAAGTAACCCCAGCCTTTAAAAGCCATTGGGGACTCTGACTCTGAATCATCAAATGAAAACAATATCACTATTGTTGCTAACTCAAAGAGACTGTCAGGGGCACAACCGACAGAACCTATTACGGGATGAACCTGACAATTCTACCTCCAATACAAACATGGAGGCCGCTAAAAGAGTCAGGTCTCCCGAAGAACATAGCGCTGTGAAAGTGACTAAGAAGAAAAAGGGCTCGCCGTCTTCCAGTAATTCGCATAAGCCTAACGTAACCACACAAAAGGAGGTCTCTAGTCTGGGTCCTTCGATTGTGGGCGGTAGAGTTGACCCAAAAACGCAGTTCAAGTCAACCAAATCATCCGTTAAGGATGAGGCTTTAACCAAAAAGACTCTACAGACACGGAAAAATCAATTGGCCATAAAGAAGGGTAAGAAGCCACCGTCTTATTCTAATATAGCTAAACAACATTTTCGAGACGATCTATGCTACGCCATAATTGATAGCAGTAGTGCATCTGGCAGAATCCCCGAAGATCAAAAGAGTAACTTCGAAGATTTGTTCTATACGAGGGTAGCGGAATACGCCCTCGAATCTAAGGATGAACCACCAATCGAAGTAATGAGTTGCAAGTTTGAGAGGGGTGTTTTGATGCTAAGGCTGGCATCACAACGCTGCGCTGGTGTCCTCGTAAAACTTGTGGATAGCTTCCCCTCACCTTGGGACGGCGCAAAGCTAAAATTGGTAAGGAAAAGCGACATTCCTGAACTCATAAAAACGACCCTATATGTTAAGGGATGTCCCAGTAAGTTCTCATCAGAGTACATACTCGACATCATTGGCAAACAGAATTCAAAACTTTCCGTGAGAAAGTGGGAAGTCTTCTATAGGAAGGATGATACCGAGGGTACTCTCCTCGTGTTAGGAATAGACCCAGAATCCAAGAACAATCTTGTCATGGCGAAGGGCATGGCGTACTTCTTGATCTGGACAGTCTTTTTCAAAATTGGAAAGGTCCCGATTGGCAGGACAGATGAATCGAGTCCAAATATACTGTCTGAAGAGGCAAACACTGGTATTGAACGGATGGAGACAAGTGAGACACTGCCAAAAACTGATGTGGAAGTAGTCAATAACACCACCAGTTCACCAATAGTACCACCACTTTTGCAGGAAGTTCCCAGCAAAGGTGGTGATCAAAATAAAAAGAGCCACAAAACGATTCAAACCAATGAGGGAGCGACAAAAAATAACACCGCCTCCCAAAATTGTCGACTGGAAGATGGTGTAATAGGTAGTGAACGAAAGGAGGAGAATGACCCACTACCAAATAAAGAGGGGGTGCCACCAGATAGGATAGACTCCCAAAAGAAACTTTTACTGGAAGGACAATGATTGAGGTCATCCAGATAAACCTCCACCGGAGCGAGACAGCATCCAACGCTCTGATGGACATCATAAATAAAGGCAGGGTTCATATTGCTTTGATCCAGGAACCATGGACAACTAGCAACAAGGTTACTGGATTAAACCATGTGAACTATAACCTTTTCTACGCTAACACAGGTACTCGTCCAAGGACTTGTATTCTGTGCCATAAAAACGTATGTTTTATTTTCTCTCCAGAGTTGTCAACATCGGAGGCAACGGTGCTGAGGCAAGGTAATGGAAATATGTACCTGGCGTCAATATATCTGCCATTCGATGCGCCGACATTGCCACCTACGTCGGAATTACAACGTCTGGTGAGGGAATCCAAACACACAAGTAATGAGTTATTAGCTGGATGTGACGCCAACTCCCATCATATCGCTTGGGGTAGTACTAACACCAATAAAAGGGGACACGCCCTTATCGAATTTTTGAATACAAATGACCTCATAACTCTTAACATAGGAAACACTGCAACCTTTGTTAACAAAATTAGGGAAGAAGTATTAGATATAACGATATGTTCAGAAAATCTTATTGATGAGATTCATGAGTGGAGGGTTTCGGATGAACACTCCTATTCAGACCACCGTTATATAAGGTTTAAAATTGCACGGCCACCGCCAAACCCCATAAGTTTCCGTAATAAGGCTAAGACCGACTGGACTAAATTCGGAAATCTACTTAGAAATCGATTGGGGCAGCCTACACGCGATTATCTATGTGCAGAAGACATTGATATCAATGTTAAGAAGATTACCGAGGCTCTTGTAAAATCATTCGAAGATAGTTGCCCACTTCGAGAAAGGAAATCTGCCTTTGAGAAACCCTGGATGACAGGACAAATTCGCTCGATTGGCAAAGATGTCCACAGACTTTACAATAGAGCTCGACGTAAAAAACAATCAGTATATTGGGACGACTACCACAGAAGACTCAAAGAATACAATAAAATCGTTAGATCGGCGAAACGTAACTCCTGGAGGCTTTTCTGTGAACAGGTAGACAGCGTTAACAGCATGTCTAAAATGAAAAAGTTCCTCTCAAAAACTCATGTCCAAACCGAAACACTGGTGGATGAAACGGGTAAAAGGACGGAAACTATAGAGGATACCGTAAGGCTCTTGATGAAAACTCATTTTCCGACTGGTAATGCTGGACCAACAGAGGAACAGTTACAGAATGAAAATGTATTGCATCAAGTACCTATTACGGATATAACAGATGGTATGGTTAAAGAAGCGATAAAAAGTTTCTCTCCCTTTAAGGCTGCGGGACCGGATGGAATATTTCCAGCACTTCTGCAGAATGAGGTGGATCTGGTATCAACTCATCTGGCTGGAGTGTTCACTGCATGCCTAACCCATTCGTATACCCCAAAAAACTGGCAGGAATCGAGGGTGGTCTTTATACCAAAGCCTGGCAAGGCGAGTTACACGACCCCAAAGGCTTATCGACCCATTAGCCTTACTTCTTTCCTGTTAAAAACAATGGAGCGAATAATTGATGACATGGTCAAAGGTAAAATAGCGGATGACAGGCTAAAATTCAAACAACACGCCTATGTCAAAGGAAGATCAGTGGAAACAGCTCTGCATGAGGTAGTGCACCACATAGAAGAGTCCTTCAGTAAAGAAATGTATACACTTGCTGTTTGCATAGACATTGAGGGCGCATTTAACAATGTACAGACCGATACACTTATCCAGTCCTTAGACGAGTTTCAGGTTGACCGGGCGCTGAAAAACTGGATCAAAAATATGCTAAGGAATAGGTGGATTATTTGTGGGTCATATGACGTAAAAATTAGAGACAAGGTAAATCGTGGTATACCTCAGGGGGGCATTTTATCGCCTCTTCTATGGGTTACGACGATACACAGTCTCCTAAAAGCCCTCACCAATGAAGGACTTAAACCAGTCTGTTATGCAGACGACGTTGTAATACTTCTAAGGGGCTTTCATCCAAATCTATTATGCAGAAGAGCTGAAGAGGCACTTAACATAGCATATAACTGGGCACAACCAAGGGGATTAAATGTTAACCCAGACAAAACAGAAATATGTCTATTTACAAGGAAAACGAAGATCCCACGTTTTACCCCGCCTCGATTCCTGAATAAGACAATTGCTATAACTAAAAAGGTGAAATACTTGGGAGTAATCTTGGATCAGAAACTGTACTGGAAAGATCATCTTGAAGAAAGAGTTACAAAGGCACACAGATGTTGGTCGTTGTGCAGAAGAGCTATAGGTTTAAAATGGGGACTACGTCCAAATATGACTCACTGGCTTTACATGAGCGTGATTAGACCAATAATCACCTACGCCTCTGTAGTGTGGTGGACATCAATGGACAAGAAGTGCAACGTAATACCTTTGCAAAAAATTCAACGTATGTGCTGTCTAGGCATAAGCGGGGCATTTAGAACTGCACCAACAAAAGCGTTGGAGACTATACTGCACATCCAACCAATAGACATCCGTATAAAGTATGAGGCAGCCCTCACAGCAAGACGTCTACAAGTGATGGGTGAATGGATAAATCGAGACCACAAGTCGTACCATCAGAAGATTTTAGAATATCTAGTTGGTCACATTCAAACGCCAGAAATCTCGGACCGCATTCCTGAAGTGCGGCTTACAGCTAACTGTGATACGTTTGTGCCAGACAGACGCTCCTGGGAAAATGGAACTTTGGCCCATGTGCCAGTGGGAACCAGCTGCTACACGGATGGGTCCAAGCGAGGAGGAAGGACGGGTCTGGGACTTTTTATTGATGAACCAGAAGTCGAACTTCACTTCCGCCTCCCTGACCATAACACGGTATTTCAAGCAGAAGTTCGAGCAATCACGGAGTGTGTGAACTGGCTCAGTAACACGACAAAGCCTAAATATGCCAACATCTTCACAGATAGCCAAATGGCGCTTAAAGCAATAACATCGGAAAGGGTCAAATCCAGAACTGTGTTGGACTGTAAAAGAACGATAAATGATTACTCAGCCCATGGGCAGAGAACTTAGAGTAATAAACTTGAAAAATTGGAAACCTTTCGAAGCCACGAAAAATGAGTTGAAGCACTGGGCAGTGATGGCTCATAAAACTATGTGGAATAGCGCAACAGTAGGAGCAACTGCAAAGATACTGTGGGGTGACCCAAATGAAAAGAAAACAAGAAGTCTTCTGAAACTAAACAAGATCGATATTAGTAAGATGATGAGTGTTCTAACGGGACACTCAAGCTTACAAGCACATCTTCATCGCATAGGACTAGCAGGAAACGACGAATGCAGGGCATGCAGAGAAAACATCGAAACGATGGAACATTTTCTGTGTCACTGCCCGGCTTTCACACATGCAAGATAGAGTTGGGCACTTTAGTTCATTTAAGTGATCGCTCTTTTTAGTTCAGTTCAATTGAGTGAACTAGTTCGTTCATTTAGTTCAATAGTTCACTCACCAGCTCACTTTACTTAAACAGCTCGTTAGTTCAGCAGTTGTTTCGTTCAGATCACCAGTTCAAATCAGCCGCTATTAAAGGAACCTGATTGGAACATGAATGGAATGAATTGAATATACAAACGCATTTGTATAGGAAGAATCCTACATTCATGATGACATAAAAATGAAAAACAATACATAACAGCTGAGAAGAGAGAGCGAAATGAGAAGAGAGAACGAAATGACAGGGTTGAACTACTGAGCTGAAATGAACGAGTTGTGTGAACTAGTTCGTACCGTTCAGTAAAGTGACCCGTTCAATTGAACTAGTTCGTTCACGAACTACACAACTCTAATGCAAGATCCCAACATTTCGGGTCCGACATATTACCAGACTTGACTCATCTCAGAGAATATGACTGGAAGATACTGAGAAAATTCGTGTCTAGTACCGATTTTCTGTAACTCGTGAGGTATAAAAAGATCATAAATAAGGAGCGCACAACAGGCCGAACCACTGGCTTAAGTGTATGTCCATGGACATGAGACGTTTAAACGTCTCCTCTCTTCAACCTAACCTAACCTAATTATTTGTCAAATCAGACATGAGCTAAGTGTTACCATTGACGAAATAAGCACTAGTTCAATTGAGTTGGAAATAGCATTAATCTGGAATAGATCGAAATCAGAAAAACGCCTGACTACATCGCAGGTCCACTCAAAAGAGATTGATGAATAATTTAGTGGAATAAATGCCTCAGTATCGGGCAATGAAAGCCAAGAAACGGAGGGTAAGTTAAATTCACCTATAATAATAATTCGATCAACATCTCTCAACATCGAAATTGCTGGCTATAAAAACGTTGGGTTTTCAAGTTTCGGTCCATGTAGTTCATTGAGTTCACTGCCATAAAACCACGTTTGTTCTACGAAATTTGCCGGACACCCCCAAAATCCCGATTTACGGGTAACAAACCGATTGTCTTGCCTTTTTTACTTGAAACGCCTATAACTTTGTAATTTATTACATGATTTTCAATCTCTAAACGAATTTGGAGACCTTAGATCTTTCGAACGATATATATATTGTTTATTTGCTGTAGGAATACACATACATGTCGATACATCCATTCTAAACTATGCTAAGTGCAAAAAGGTAGTTTTTCCGGAGAAGCGATCAAACTTTGATGAATTTTTTAAATTTGTATGGAATTCCTTTATAATGCAAATCGAATGACCTGTACTGTTTTGTGAATAACTTTTTATTGGGTTGACGTATGAACACCAAATTTTTACTGAATATAATTTGGAATATTTAGAAATTAAAAATGCAATCTCCCTAAAAACATGCTAAGTCGACTTAGCATTTTTTTTAGAATGGAGGTATCGGTATGCATATTTGTCCTACAAACACATTTTTTCGTAATCTAGTTTAGGCAATGTTTTTACCAATTATTTTGTGAGATAACCGCACGATTAATTGATTTTCATATAGAGTATATTTTATAAGGAAAACAATGTAATCAGTCTTTTAAAAATCCATTTGCAATTGACTGATTTATTAAAGTTTCATTAAAACTAAATGTGTACATTGAAGAATAGAATAAGATTTCGACCTATATTCTATACCTAGATTTATTCATCACTCATATAGAAGATCACATTTTGAAACACTATTCTATCAAATTTCCAATGTCTTTTTCCATCTTAAATGACAATACTAAATGAAGAAAGTTGTTAACAATTAGCATGTCTCAGAATTTATGTTCTATTGCCAGGGGTGAAGACCACGGCTGGGCTTGTAGAATAGCAGTGGAATTGGGCCAGTTACGACATATCGGTAAATTGTATTGTGGACCAGTAGTGACTCAAGCACAATTCGTGAGGTTTCAGCCAAAATAATTCTCGGATACAAATCAGCACCAGTAGAATACACTATGCAACAAAAAAAATGTTGTTGTGTCTCAGACCTACATATTATTTTTTTGTATAGATTGTGGCATACTGTTATATAAAATCAAAACCAACAATTTTTTATGGATAACTTTTTTTTTTTTTTTAATTTTTTATTAACTAAGTGTACCTTCCCTTAGTACCGCACTATAATTTTTGGAGTATATGCCCGATCAGGTCGACTTATACGTGAAATTGAAGCTATTATTGTGGGCTACCAATGTTGGAAATATCTCCTTTAGAAACAGTGGTTTGGTCAGTCATTAAACAAATTGGAAAAAGTAGATTTTTAAAACAAGTAGAAGCGTTAAGTTCGGCCATGCCGAATTTTATATACCCTCCACCATGGATAGCATGTGACATTACAAAATAACTCAAACCTAAAGAACATAACACCGATAAACACAAAAAATATAAGGCGTGTTTTCGTTACACCATAAGTGCTTAATTTGTATGGGGAGCTAAGCACTTTTAAGCACTATTAGTTCCCGATGAAGTTTGGTGCTTGTGTTCCTGTCTTAATCGAGTATGATGTTGCCAGATTGGGCACCCTATATTTAGCAATATGGCATCCCATTTTTGGAGAGATTTTATCAATTATTGTGAATTAACGGGAAGAAGAAGAACAAAAATAGGAAATTATTTTAATATTTGCAAAAAGAGTGTAAACAATTGAACATAGAATAGTAAATATATGTTTTATAAATACTTTTCACGAATTTTTTGTCTGTTTCGCACAGTTCTTTCTTCGCAACTCATGACACCATTGCTACCAGATAGTGAAAATCCGACACTTATTGCTAATGCGTCAGTTAGTGGAAGTCAGTTGTTTTCGTTGCAAAGTGCTAAACTAAAATTGCTAGCTTATAACGAAAACATGCCTATAGTAGATGAGAACAGTAGGAATCACAACAAGTTAGATGCTATATATGGGAGCTATATCTAAATATGGACCGATATGGCCCATTTGCAATCCCAAACAACCTGCAACCATAAGAAGTATTTGTACCAAATTTGATCAACCTAGCTCTATTATTGCGGACTGTAGCGTGATTACCACAGACGGACGGACGGACAGACGGACATGGCTAAATCGTCTTAGAATTTTACGACGATTAAGAATATATATACTTTATGGGGTCTCTGATCAATATTTAGAGGTGTTACAAACGGAGTGACAAAATGAATATACCCCCCATCATATGGTGGAGGGTATACAAAAAATAATTCATGTGCCAAAAAAAAACATAAAAACTAGGAAAAAAAAATCGAAAAACTATTTTATTTTATTTTTTAAAAGTTTGCAACCTAGCGAAGAAAATAATGCTATTTGAAAAAATCTATGGATAAGTGTAGAAATTATAGCCCTTTTGGTAGAGGTAAGAGAATTTCAAAAAAAAAAATTTATTTTTTTTTACGAACGTTCCCAACGCAGCCACTCTTACCCGCCCCTTCCGACCGCGGGGGCCACATCCCCATAACGTAGGGATTGCGTACACACCATGATCCGAACCATGGCGGGTTAACAGTAGAGGGTGGAATACCAGCTACAGAATATATATCAACAGCCGGTATGTACATACATACATGCATAAAAAGTGTTAACTTTGTTTAGTTAAATAAAGAACACACATAAAACAGAATTTCACTACTGATTTAAATAACATATGATTCTAGATTTCACTATATCTATTCCTACATTAAAGTCAATAATATCATATAAAGTGTTAAAGTCTATGCACATTCTACGGATAGGCTCTGCAGATGCGTAATTTGTACGTTGAAAATCAATATGCAATAATTGGTAATATCTAGAAGATCTGAATGGTACGTTAAATCTTATCTTAGAAAGCATGTATCCAGAAAGCACATCACAATTTATAACCTTCAATATCATTGTGGTGTTCAGCATAATACGTCTGCTCTTAAGAGTAGGCAATCTTATCAAGCTCAACCTATTAGTATAGGGTGGAAGAACAAAATCACTATTCCAATGCAGGTGCCTCAAAGCAAATAATAAAAATTGTTTCTGAACGGACTCAATTTTATCAACATAAATCCCATATTGGGGGTCCCACACAACAGAACCATATTCTAGAATAGGTCTAACAAGTGTAGTATACAACTGTTTCGTTACATATGGATCCGAGAATTCTTTCGCCCATCGTCAAATGAAGCCAAGGACACCATAAGCTTTGTTCACCATTGTAATTATGTGATTATTGAAGTTAAGTTTAGGATCCATTAATATACCAAGATCCACAAAGGATTCAACAGTTTCTAAATTGGAACCAAGAAGACTGAATTTAGATGGAATCAATTTCGATCTAGAGAAACACATATGTTTACACTTCTTCAAATTAAGGTCCATGCAATTAATTTCATACCAATAACCAAAGTTGTCTAAGTCATTTTGAAGAAACAAAGAATCATCAGATGTGTTACGAGAATAAAATATCTTAACATCATCTGCAAACATCAGTAATCTAGAACTAATAATTGAATCTGGTAAGTCATTTATAAATAGTAGAAACAGCAAAGGGCCAATATGACTACCTTGGGGTACCCCAGATGAAACCAAAATCGGACCTGAGAAGTAACTACCAAATTTAACAATCTGAACACGACTGTTAAGATAAGAGGATATCCAACTCAACAAGTTATTACTAAAACCAATGCGATTCAGCTTATACAGTAAGAGCTTATGATTAACTCTATCAAAAGCTTTACTAAAATCAGTATAAACCACATCTGTCTGATTACCAAGAACAAACTCATCAATTACCTGGGAGGTAAATTGAACTAAATTTGTCATAGTCGAGAGTCCCTTACGAAATCCATGTTGGAATGGACTAAGAATAGGTGAAACACTATGAGATAAAATCTCAGTGATCATTTTTTCAAAAAGTTTTGGAATTATACTTAATTTCGCAATTCCACGATAATTCATAACATCAATCAAGCTCCCAGATTTATGAAGTGGAGTTATAAAAGATTTTCTCCAAATAAATGGGAAATATCCAAACTTCAACGAATTATTGAAAAGCAATGTGAGCGGGACAGCAATATTCTGAGCACATAGCTTCAGGATTACACTCGGTATACCATCTGGGCCAGCACTGTCCTAAGCTTGACGATACTAAAGATAAATCAAAATAAGGAATGTTCAAATGATTCAATGATGGAATATTGTAAGGATAGGAAACTAGATGACACTGTTGACGAGAATAGGTTGATGCAAAGAACTTTGCAAAACAATCGGCGATTGATTGATCACCACAGAATTCCTCACCATCAATTCTAACCCTTGAAGGCCTTGGATTAGACTTACGTTTCATATTGACAAAATCATAGAACGATCTAGGGTTCATTTTAAAATTGTGAGCTAACTTCTCCAAGTAGAGCTCATAGCACTTACGTGATTCAATGTTATACTGTGATCTGGCAACAGAGTACCTGACATAATCAACATCGGATCCAGACCTTTTGAATTTCTTAAATAGTCTGCTCTTTACGTTCCTGAGAGCAGTCATATTAGAAGAATACCACGGTGGTCTATTGGTATTCTTAATACGAATTTTTGGTACAGATTGTACCAAACATTCATTCAAGACATTGTAAAATCTATCAATAGATACATCAATATCAGTCAGGTGATTACAACAACAAACTAAATCCCAGTTAGTATTCAAGAGCAGAGAATTTAGCAACTCAAAATTTGTTCTTTTGAAACAAAAGACTGTACCCTCTTCACGTGGGGGGTATATAGAAGAAGGGTCCGAAATGTCATACATCATGGAAATACCCAGCGTAGGATGGTAACCATCTTCCGGGGTAGAAACCGGAGAAATTCTATGAATATCAAAAATCTGAGCGTTATTCACAAATACTAAATCAAGTAATTTTCCAGACGAATTAGAAATCCCGTTAATCTGCAATAGTCCGAGATCGGAAAACCACCTTACCACATCATAAGTCCACTCGAACGTGATCGAAGAAGAATTCAAGGGAGTAAATGCCTCAGTATCTGGCAATGAAAGCCAAGAAACAGAGGGTAAATTAAAATCCCCCAAGACTAAGATATGGTCCACATCCCTCAACATCAAAACCAATCTGCCTATAGCCTTTAAGTGGCCATCATAAACAGATAATTCCGAGTTTGGTGGGATGTAGGAACATGAAACCAATAATTTAGCTTTACCTAAATTAATAGAGACAACAATAAGTTCAATATCTTCAATCTCATCAAGAATGACACGCTCAGAAGAAAGCGAACTTTTTACAGCAATAAGAACTCCATCACCAATTTTTTGAATGCGATCTTTTCTATATAGAACATATTCATTCGACAGTATCTCTGAATCAAATATTGAAGGTTTTAACCAGGTCTCAGTGAAACACAAAATTGAAAAATCAAAGTCAAAGCTATCAGTAAATAGTCGGGTTAATTTAGTATTAAGCCCTCTTACATTCTGATAAGCTATGACCAAAGAGCTATTCAGTTTTTTGATGAATTAGAGCTAGGAGGCCTTAAAGGTAATTGCGCTAAATTGTCGACCCTATCAACAAATTCTTTAACAAATGCCTTAGGCGGCCAAAAATCAGAAGATATCAGTTTATCAAAGATCTTCGGTTGCACGATGATCTTAAATGATGACCTAGAATTAGAGGAAGACGAACGAATCTTAAATGTCTTAAGATAAAAGTCACCTTCAATCTTAGATCTAATATAAAAGTCTATATCTTCGGAGGATGTGTCGGGAGCAAAGCGCGAAACAAAAACGACTTTCTTGGCTGGGACCACAGTCAGAGTTTTCGATTTCCCACCGGCTCGTGATGCTACATTTGCAGGAGGTTTAGGATTCATGTCAAGATTACCCAGGGAACCTATCAAACAGAGATGCATATTTATTAAATCTCGAATACAAAGACCACATTTCTTTACCAATTTCGGCCATTTCCGAAGAATAATCTTTAACAAATTTGTAGAGCTCTACATTAATTTTCCTACAGTTCTTACAACACCATTTAAGATAGTGGTCTATCTCCGTACATAACATCTACAACCTTTGCAGATAAACCTGCACACTTAGAATGCCAAATGTTAGTACAAAGCCAACACTCTATAGATCGTTCGGTTTCCGAAACAATCTTACAGTTTACATTTACACACGACATTTTTTAATTGTAAATTAATTGTAAAACGAACTAACAAACAGGAATAAGAAGTACAAACAATAATACACGAAAATTAGATTTAATATTTCACCCTCTACTATAAGGAGTTAAAGATGAGAATATTTGGCAAAAGAAAAAATGCTCGATGGCAACTCTGTTTGAACAAATGAAACAATGTGAACGCACACACACGAAAGGAGGGAATAAGTATAACAACAACAAATGACACAAATGGAACACAACAGTTGTTATCTAATTGCAGTAGCAAATAAATCCCAACTTAAAACACAGGAATTTTCACAGAAAGCAAATAATTAATAAAAACAATAGGTGCACTTATTGAAAAATACACTTATCTGTACTTAAACACAATTTAAAAAAAGCAAGAAACTATTAAAATCGGTTAAAATTAATTAATTAAACTATCACAGGAGCACAAACTCAAAAAGCAAACTATTGGAACAGGGTTGCCAACTTGGATTGTGTTTAGAAATAGTGTTTAAAAAGTTTGCATCCTTGCGAAGAAAATAATGCCTATTATAGCCCTTTTGGTAGAGGTAAGAGAATTTCAAAAAAATCTTTTTTTTTGTTAATTTCTGTTTAAATAGCGATTTTATTTATTGCTTTTATTTATATTATGTACATTTGAGTTTATTTACATGGACGAGTTTCATTAGAAGTAATTGTGAGTTCTTTGTTGACGTTTGAAGATTTCGGAATCGGTTTCTCTAATGAGGAACCAAATATAATCTCCCATCATTCTTTCATCCCAGTGCCCTTGGTAACGCCGCTCGATGGACTTCAATTCTTGGTAAAACCCTTCGCCATGTTCGTCACTTGCGTCGTCAAGATTCTCGGGTAAAAAGTTTAAATGAGAATGCAAGAAATGAATTTTGAGGGACATATTTACACCTGTTGAAATACATAAAGCGAAAAATAAGTTAGAAGAATACATACATATGTGTTATATACATAAATATAGAAAAAATATATTTCTTACCAATTTTTTTTAACAAATCATTAATCATTGTTTCGTATTGCGGGCTTTTATTGGATTCAAGGAAATTTGAAACTACAAGCTTAAACGACCTCCATGCTGCAATTTCATCCGACGTCAAATATGATTCGAAGTTCACATATTTCATCAGTTTCCTTACTTTAGGCCCATCAAAACACCTTCTTCGATTTTTTGAAAAAACTTTTAAATAAACTTTTTAGATATGAGAGTGAATTGCCATCTTTTCTTAAGACTTTTACAACATTTTTAAAGAGCCCCAGCTCAATATGCATTGGTGGCAAAATAATTTTTTCTTTTTGGACGAGTGGTTTGTATTTTATGCTGTTTTCACCCAATGTAATGTGTTTTCTTGTTGGCCATTTCTTTCTTCTGTAATGATCTTCGCGTGCACGGCTATCCCAGAGGCATAAAAAACAGCAATATTTCGTATATCCGCCTTGCATTCAACATAACATCCCAACTACTTTTAAATCGCAACAAATTTTCCAGTCATGTTGTTCATATTTTATGTATTTTATCAATTTAGTCATTGCTTCGTATGATTCCTTGGTGTTGACAGCATGAGCAATGGGAATCGACGGTTTCTGATTTCCGTTGTGCAAAATTACTGCTTTCAAACTTTCTTTACTGCTGTCAACAAATAACCGTCATTCCTTTGAATTGTATGTTTTATTAAGTTCCTCGAACAATCCGGGAATGTCCTTGCAAAAGCATATGTTATCCACAGTTGTATAAAATTGTTTGTAAGGTATATCACGGACTCTATAATATGATATGTTAACATCTGGGGCCAAAATATTGTACGGTTTCATCCGAGATGCAAGTAGTTCTGCCTAATCTTTGGTCAGTTCCAAATATCTCACTAGATCATTGAGTTGAAACTGAGTTAAAAGCGATGACTTCTGACTCAAACTTGAATTTCTCAGAGTTGAGTACTCAGTTTAACTTGATGATGTTTCCGTAATTAGGCTGTTAGCTATACTTGGACACTTGGGAATTGGTATTGTTTCCGAATGTGCAACTGACAAAGTGACAGGTTTTACTTCAGCGTAATTTCAGCGAATGCTCCTTCCTACTCCAATCGGTTTACTTATGGCAACATTTTCGTTGCCCTTTTCCCGATAACTGGACTTCTATGCAACATTATGGAATTTTGATGTAGAAGCTAAGTTTAATTCGAGGGACTACATCAGTTCCACCTAAAAAGTGGAACGGCAGCCGGTTCTTTGTACCGGATTGACCCGAAGCAGCAATTCTTCGGCCAGGGGCTGCCACCTCAGTACTATGTGTTTTATGTTCGTCTATTTTTTCGCCTTGGGAGAGGCACATCCCGGAGTGTCTGCTCCGAATTCTTCTGGTCCGTGCCGGGACCGAACAAAATCCCGGACCACAACAATATTTCTGCTCCGTCTGCGGGAACCTTATACGTGGCAACTCAACATCACTAAGGTGTACCCGATGTATGGAGTGGTTGCATCTCAGGGGTTGCTCTGGCCTTAGGAACGCCGGGGTGTATCGCCGCATAGGGAGCTATGTTGGAGCCTGCTGTGCCTCCATACCTCTCAGTGTGCCTCAAGAATTGCAGTCGTCAGTGTCGTCGGCCTCGTCGTCTACGTCATCGACACCTTCGGTTTATGGGACACCGCCGCAATCTCCCCTACAGCAACATGCACAGCAATCAAACATGCATCCTTCTTTCAATTTAATTGCAATGGTCTCCGCGGCAAAATCAACGAGATTGTAGATTTTATGAATCGGAATAACATCAAGGTCGCTGCGATCCAGGAAACAAAGCTGAGCGACACATGCAGCTTGCACAGTTGTCAGGGTTACAATGTGCTACGTAAGGATCACACTAGAAGTGGAGGTGGGGTGGACTGGCTTTCTGTGCAATACAGACCTATCTCGCCTGAGCTTGACTCTAGAGACCTATACATTGAATGTATGGGGGTAGCAGTTAAGTCCGGGACTGCCGAGATAGAGCTGTACAACGTATATATACCGCCGATTGGTAGCAGTTCTCCGCGTTATTTGCCGGACATCAGTCCGTTACTGAAGGGCAATAATCGCGTGGTCCTAGGAGACTTTAATGCCCATCATGAGCTTTGGCATTCTCTCCTAGCTAATGACCATAGAGGCATAGCTTTGGCTGAGCAGATAGATGGATCTACGTTCTGCACAGTGAATGAGGACGCCCCCACACGGATTAGGGGTGATTGCAGCAGCTCGCCAGATATCACCATCGTGTCGCCTGGTCTGATAAATGACGTCACCTGGCAGCCCGTCATTTCATTGGGATCAGACCACCTCGCCATAATCCTCTCCATAGACGGACCAGCCGATTTTATTATCTCTGAACGCCGTACTTTCCTGAATCAATGGAAAGCGGACGGGAACGGGTTCAGAGAATTCACCAACCGCAGCTTCAGTGAACTACCCATCCCCTCAGATGTTCGGGTAGCTGAGAAGAAATTCCGAGGCATCATCAACGCAGCAGCCGCTCCCTTTATCCCTGCTGGTCGAATACCCGAGATACGACCTAGTTTCCCAGCAGATGCAGCGGGACTAGCAGACGTGCGTGATGAAATTCGTCGTTCTAATCCTGCTGATCCTAGAATCAGGGAACTGAATCTAGAAATCAGTAGGAAAGTCGACAAATATAAGCGGAATAAATGACTAGATCAACTGAAGCAGTGCAACTTAAGTTCCGGTATTGGAAAATTGTGGGCAACGGTTAAGTCACTCTCGAATCCAGGCAGGAAAGACGACCGGACGGCAGTAACATTTGGTGCCACCACTGTGACTGACCCGAAGAGGTGCGCGCGTTATTTTAACCGACAATTTATAGAGCACTCCGTGAGTGACAGAGTCAAAAGGAGAGTAATGCGTCGTATCCATGCTCTCCGAGCTGAAGAAGTACCACCACAGTTTACAGTTGGAGAAGGAATTTCGATGCTAATGTTGAGGCAATTGGACATACCG
Source organism: Eudasyphora cyanicolor (assembly GCA_963930755.1). NCBI lineage: Eukaryota > Metazoa > Arthropoda > Insecta > Diptera > Muscidae > Eudasyphora > Eudasyphora cyanicolor. Next base: position 104,662,634 of record OZ005737.1, read on the forward strand.
GGAGTTGAGTACCTGACTAGGATCCTCAATCTGTCCTTGACCACTCTGATAATACCCGAAGCCTGGAAAATGAGTAGAGTGGTCCCGCTACTGAAACCGGGCAAAGATGCGAGCAAGGGAGAATCGTACAGGCCAGATGCTTGAGGCGTTAATCCTCCCGAGCCTTATTGGACATTTTCCAATTGCTAATCATCAGCACGGATTCCGAAAGCAGCATAGTACGACTACTGCTTTACACGCCATATCCACGCATGTGAGCCGCGGTCTTAACCAGAACAAGCCCGGTGACAGGACCGTCCTCGTGGCGCTAGACCTATCGAAGGCCTTCGATACCGTCAGCCACGCCACGCTTTTTGAGGACATAGCCAACACGTCCCTCCCGAATAGTTTGAAACGTTGAACCGTCAATTACATGTGTGGACGCCAGTCGTCCTCAAGTCGCTAGCCGGCAGCACTTGGGGCACAGATAAAGAAACCTTGTTGACCTCTTACAAAGCGATAGGTCGGTCTGTGGTAAACTATGCAGCACCAGTGTGGTCACTGAATGTGAGCGAGACGCAGTGGAAGAATATACAGACCTGCCAAAATGCCGCCCTGAGAACTGCGACAGGGTGCCTCCTCATGTCTTCTGTGGACCACTTACATGAGGAGACGAAGATCATAACCGTGCGACGACACAATTTTTTGCTGTCGAAGCAGTATCTGCTTGGTTGCTACCGTCCCAGCCATCCCAATCACCATCTAGTGGATAGGCGCCCACCTCCCAGGCAGATCAGGAAAGACCTTTATGATCTAGAGCGCGAGGTCCAACGCTACAAGAGAGAACCTCTAGACCAAAGAGCTTTCATCAGTGGCCTCAGAGGAAGAGGAATTACCACGACAGACAAGAGTACTTTTGGCCCAATTAAGATCTGGCTGGTGTAGCCGCCTCAATTCATACTGGGCAAGGATTGATGGGACCACGTCGAACATATGTCCCGCCTGTAACCAGGGACCACACGACACCTCTTTAACTGCCCTGCCAAACCTATTAAACTTGTTCCCAGGTCTCTTTGGAACCAACCAGTGGAAGCAGCCATCTTCCTCGGCCTGGAAACCAATACAGCAAAAACCACTATACAAGGCGAATGAAAACAACTAATGGATAACAAACACATATACTGCTACAACAGCAACAACAACAAAAAGTGCAAATATTTTTCAGAATTTCACGTCGACGGGGCAACATTTTTTTCAGAATCGAAATCACCTTTAGACAAAATAGCAGTCCGTATCGTGAATGAATGGTTGTCTCCAAATCATTGGCATTCCAAATTGCACGTGATGTCTAAAATTAAAACGTTTTATTCCACAAAACATTGTAATACATTAATTGTAAAGTAGTTACCGCATGCTTCCACTACTCCATCGAGTAAGATTTACATGGCACGAATTACGCAAAATACAAGGAGTCCACGGTTCGTTCATATTTTTAACTCCTATACCAAAATATTGCACATATATTTCTTCTATTATTTTAATAAACTCGCGTCGATTTTTTTAATTACATATTTTCCGCAGATGTAGCAGAAATTGTCGGGATCATTTACACATTGAAAAGTTCTTTGCCTTTTACTCATACTTCGAAATATAACTTTATAATATTTTTCAGAAAATCGACTTATCTCTTTAAAGCCCTGAATTACACTAATTTATTAATAAGAAAGTTCATTCATAATTTCCTGGTTTAAGGTATATAAGTTGCAGTACCTGTAGCTGACATATAGTTTGTTTCGAACGTAGAAACCCAATATTTTCAAGACTGTCGCGTACTACTTTGTATTGCGTACATATAATTTTACTAACTGTATATACGACTGGGATGTCCATGTCCCTAAAAGGCGTAACTGAATGGGAAACTTATAAATAAAAAACCACAAATATTGTTGAATGACCCTTTACCTGAGCGGATCACATCCAATTTAGCTCTCACATTGCATATAATGTTTTATGGAGGGATACGAACGGCCATAAAACCTCGTCCTCTCTATAATTTTATAATGCCTGACATCAATCCTCATAAAATAAAATTCAAGTGCAATGTCTCTGTATGACTCATATGGCGAATTCAATATAAGTAAAAACATCATTTAAAAACGGAAAAATATGAAACAAGTTTTTTTTGAATTTCCCTAACATTTACAAAACGGCTCATAATTTTTACATCTATTCATAGATTTTTTCAAATAGGCAGTGTTTTCTTCGTTAGCGTGCTGGCTTTTTAAAAATGTGATAAAATATTTTTTTTCGATTTTTTTCTATTTTGTATGTTTTTTTTTTATACCAGGAAGAAGTGTTTTAAAAAAATAATTTTTTTCTCATATTTTTGACGACTGTTACTAAACCAAAGACTCTACGTGAAAGTGATATTTGCAGCATATGTAGCCCTCATAATTCCCTTAAATTATTGCATAACACGGCTTATACTTGAAAATGTATGGTCCAAATACTAAATGTAGTTTCCATGAAAGTTGGAATTTAAAAAAAAATTTAACATAAAAAATTGTTAAATTTTTTTTGTGTTTGTGACACCACATTACACCAGAAACTGTTACGAGGGTTGCTATATATTTCTGGCCTAGGCAACACTAAGTGTTGCCTGGCGCCATCTGACATTTCCATTGGAAAGTTTGACATTTTTTAGCATAAACGTACACAGAACGTTTTGACTTACGACCATCATTTGTGTTGATTACAGTGACTTGAAAAAATCAATTTGGCAAAAAAATGGAATTAACTCGTGAACATTTTCGGCCGTTGTGCCAGAGAACATTGATGCCGTGCGTGAACTGATAATGCAAGATCGTCATGTGACATACCGTGAGATAGGTTTGTTCTCGTTGGATCCCGCACAATTTGACAATCGCTCAAAAAAAGGCTCGTGTCGATTGGTGCAAAGAAATTTTGAAAAAATACGATAGCGGTGCTTCAAAAGACGTTTATAAGATCGTCACAGGTGACAAATCTTGGATCTATGCGTATGAGCCCGAAACAAAACAGCAATCGACCGTGTGGTCTTCGAAGACGAGCCAAATCCAACGAAAGTTGTTCGTGGAAGAACCACTTCGAAGCAAATGGTCGCCTGTTTCTTCGGCAAAACTGGTCATGTGGCGACTGCTCCGCTTGAGCAACGTAGGACGTTCAATTCTGAGTGGTACACCACAATTTGTTTGCCTGAAGTCTTCGGAGAAATTCGAAAAACGAACAAGAGAAGACGAATCATTGTGCACCATGACAATGCGAGCTCTCACACATCGGCTCAAATCAGCGCCTTTTTGACCGGCCAAAACTTCGAATTGATGGGTCATCCGCCGTACAGCCCTGATTTGACACCCAATGACTTATTCTTATTCACTCACTTAGAGAAAAAACTGCTTGGTCAACGTTTTTCGACGCCTGAAGCAGCTGTCGAAGCGTTCAAAAACCATGTTTTGTAGGTGAATTTTCAAAACACTGTAACCAAAACAATTCGCGCTCAAATGACAAAATGGTCTGAGTGAAGTTATTCTAAAAAATGTCAAACTTTCCAATGGAAATGTCAGATGGCGCCAGGCTACACTTAGTCCACATCCCTTGGACAAAATTTTTGTTGCATAGTGAAATCGTTTAAATGTCTTCCCTGAATATTCATTGAGACATTCCAGTAGAAGTTAACGCAGTATTAGACGAGTTTTTTATTTCGCCTCGCCGTGTCAATTTATTAAAACATTATTACAATTGGGATATTGTTTAAATTAATACAATTAATGTGTAGCAAGATATGGTAGGATGGGTGGGTTAGTTTATCAGGTTATAGTGTTTTTACATTATAGCCTGATAATTGTACACTGGATACATATATTTTGTGATTGTCTTAAATGTATCTAGATTTGGAAGGGTGGGTGGGTGAGAATCGGTTAGATAGATTTATCTGTCTAATCCGATTTTTACAATCTAGATTCTTTGTCTTCATATATGTTTAGTCAACAAAGTTACTTTTAATTTAATATGATATTTTTAATATTAAGTTTATATTTATTTACACTAACGCACATTTTTTTGAACGCCATGAATGATTTCGGCTAATTCTATTGGTGAGATTGTCAGTGACGATTCTTATATTAAGAGATTTTGCTCGGTTCCAGGCTACTTAAATATGGGGTTCTTTAACGCTCAGTCATTAAAACCTAGCAATTTATCTTCTAAGTTTGATGAGGTCAATAATTTACTAAGCAGTGGACATTTACACATTATCGGGGTATCAGAAACATGGCTAAAATCTTACGTGCCTAACAAAGCAGTCAGTATCTCGGGGTACAGGCTTTTTAGGAACGATCGATACGGAATGCGAGGCGGAGGTGTTGCCCTTTATGTTTCATGCAATCTCAAAGCAAAAATATTAACATCCATGTCTGATCAATCCTGCGAATCTTTGTTTCTACATATTACTTCAGCAAGCTGCAGTTTTGTTGTAGGAATAGTTTATTTACCTAGGGGAAACATAGAAGCTTTAGAGTGCCACATCGCTGACATTATTACAAGATTTCCAGACATAATTATCTTGGGTGATTTTAACTGTGATATATCTAATTTAAGAAAATTTTCGTCTCTTAAGCTTATGTTAACTCGTTGTAATTTGTCTGTACTCCATAATAACATGCCCACTCATTTTGACCGATTCCAGAATTCTAGCTCTATTATAGACTACTCCTTAGTCAGTAATCCTTCTTCTGTCATGCGCAGCAGTCAGTTCAACTTCCCCGCTCTTAATTCAAATCATGCTTTTATGCTAATGCAATATAAGGTACCCACTAACAATGAGCTCGTTTACAGAACTTACCGTGATTATAGCTCGATCAATTTCGATAGTTTACTGAACGATATATATTCTTCCAACTTCTTCCCTATTTATACGACTAACGATTCTGATGTGCAAATATCTTTTTTGAACGATATACTTAGTTCCCTCTATTATAACCATGTTCCTGAGAGAACTAATGTAATCACGTACGGTCAACCTAAATGGTATAATAACAGAGAAGTCAAAGAGGCGATTATTAATAGAGACCTAGCTTTTCGAGCTGTTATTGAGAACGACTGTGATAGAAACCGTAATATTTACAAAATGTATAGATCTATAGCCCGAAGTACAATAAGACGTATTAAACGTTCTTATGGGCTTCGTATTTTTAATGGCACAACAGATCCTAGAGAATTGTGGTCTAGAATTAGATCGACAGGTGGACTTGATTCTGATAACCTCTGTGATAATAACTGTGATATAGATCCTAATTTAATAAATACTCATTTTACATCTGTTTCGTCCATTTATGTTCCTAGTTTTAATACTGACATATTTTCCGATTCGCGTAATGATAGTCTTTACTTTAGGAACTTTGATCTAGTCGATTTACACAGTGCAATATTTAGAATTAAGTCCAATGCTTTAGGTACTGATGGCATTCCTATTAGATTTATTAAGATAATTTTTCCCCACATTCAACAACACATTCTACACATTTTTAATACTATTTTAATGACAAGTAAATTCCCGTTGGCTTGGAAGTTAGCAAGAGTTACACCACTGCGTAAAAAAGGAACTTCTGGTTTGAATTGTGCCGATTATCGTCCAATCTCTATTTTGCCAGCTTTATCGAAGGCTTTCGAATTACTAATTAAAGACCAGTTAATGAATCATTTAGATCACTTTTCTCTTGTAGATTCTTGTCAATCGGGTTTCAGAAAGCATCACAGTACTACCTCACTGATGATTAAACTTACTGATGATATTAGACGTGCCACTGATAGAGGATATCCCGGTATCCTTGCTGCTCTGGATCTAAGCAAAGCTTTCGATTCCGTAGATCACGGTATCCTGTGTTCCAAGCTTTATCAGCAGTTTAATCTATCTCGTTCCTCTTGTAAACTCGTTTCGTCATTTCTGTGCGAACGTTCTCAATTTGTTCTTTGCAACGATCGTCGTTCTAATATAAATCCAATCTTTGCCGGAGTTCCCCAGGGTTCTATACTGGGCCGGTGTTGTTTATGTTGTATGTGAACGATGTTTGTCATTGTATTCGACATGCTGATTTAGCTATATATGCCGATGATCTTCAACTTTTTAATGCATGTAGTTCTGGTTCAATGACTGATTGCATTTCCGATCTGTATGGTGACATAGGTCGAATCTGTGATTGGGCTCGGCATAATAAGCTAACAATTAATGTTAATAAGACTAAATTTATGGTTTTTAATGGTTTACGCAATCAAAATGTTGAGTACAATATATTGGTACAAAACAATTCCATCACTTCTTCTAACTCAGTTACATCTCTTGGGTTTGAAATTGACCACAGCCTTCACTTCTCTTCGCACATAGCGCATATCTGCTCTAAATTAAATCTAATACTTAAAAAATTATATAGCCTTAACGTAATTTTACCCACACAAATAAAGTATATGCTAGCTTATTCGTTACTCATGCCTCATGTACTATATGGTGCTGAGGTATATATGGAAACGAATAGAACAAATATTACTAAGCTTACCTCATGTTTTCATGGTGTTTTGAGGTATGTGTATGGTGGGCGCTGCAGACGTGATTACTCACATTTCAGTTCGCAGTTCTTGGGTTGCTCATTGGAGCATTTTCTGCAAAGTAGAAGTCTTTATTTCTTCTTCAATTTGCTAAAACATGGCCAACCATTATATCTGCTTCCTTATTTTCACTTCTTGAATTCCACTAGAAATTCTCAAATTCTTATAGAAAATTTCGCTCATAATATATTTGAAAGATCTTTTGTAATCCGTGTTGCAAGACTATGGAACTCATTACCTCCTAACATTAAAAATTTTTCTGTTTGTCCTCAGACATTTAAAAATAAATTATTGGCTTATTTTCATGAACAGCGCCTGTAAAATATGATTTTTAACATCGCTTCGTTTGTTACTGACAATTACTTTTCACCGTTCCATATCAAATTGTCTTTTAGTATTATTGTTTAAAAAAATGTGAGTTAGGGTCATTAGTTTTGTACGTTCGCTTCTTTTTTTTAATAATTGTTATTAATTTATTATTTTGAACTAATTTATTGTATATCTATCAACATATAGCCCCTGTGGGCTCTGTTGGATTAAATGAAAATAAATAAATAAAATACAGAAACTTAATGTTTTTTTAATTTGAGAATTTGAAATGTCGTCCTTTCCTAGCAAGTTCATCCGCTTTGCAGTTCCCCGGGATATCCCTATGCCCAGGCACCGATATGAGGTGTATATTAAACTGCTCAGCCATCTCCAAAAGAGATCTGCGGCAGTCGGGGGCTATTTGTGAATTTAGGGATGTTGCCTCCAGAGAATTGATTGCAGCCTGGCTGTCCGAGTAAATGACAACGCCAGTGTTTGTTACTATGTTGCGACTCAGCCACTTGGCGACTTCCCATATTGTCATTAGAATAAAGAAGAAGTGTGTCGTATCCAGGAGGTCCAGGTTATCAGAGCTAGACTAAGTCCAGCTTCCATCATCCTTTTTGGTGCTTTCAAGCGACTCGGGGTCTTTTGATATCAATCTTCGAAATCTTCTGGACTCGTTTACCCCTTCTATGCTTTCACAGAAATTGACCCAGGAGACGCGTTTCGCCCGTTTGACCTCGCTCTTGTACATGTTGAAAGCTTCCTTATAGCGATCCCAATCAGTACTTGCTTTGGTTCTATTGGCTTTGTTGTGCAATTTCCTGGTAGTCTGCCTTGACTTACGAAGGTCTTTGGTCTAAGATGCCACAATTACGAAGGTTTTTGGTCCACCACGCAGGTTGTGACCTTTTTCCTGGATATGTAAGGGGACATGTTCTCTCAAGACTATCTAACAGTGTTGCAGTAAAATTGTCCACTGCTGTTTCCAACCTCCCAGTGTCGACGAAATTGTTATTCATCGATTGGAGCTGCCTGTCAACAAGGTTATTATACTCTACCCAGTTAGTTTTCCTTTGGTTCCTGAAAGGTATTTCATCACCTGTAACCATATTCAGATTGAAGAGTATATGTTTATGGTCCGAGAAGGAGTTCTCCTTGGACACTCTCCAACCTCAAAGAACAGTGTCGTCAAGGTTCGTCAATGTTATGTCTATTATTTCCGTGGTGCAGATTAATCTGCATTACTCGAACTAGTTATGCTTTGCCTTTTGGAGCCGGAAATGACAGTGACCAAACCCATATCTTAGCTTGCCCCCTCTCTCTCGTATGTACTCCTCGGTTATTTTATCGTTGTTAGCTTTCACGATCAGCCCACCACTCTCAGCACAGTCTTTGGCCGACAGGATTGTCCACTCCGGCATTCTGTTTCGCGAGCAGTTTCAGCATTGTTCTGGTATGGTATTGATAATATTGGCTAGTTTAATATTGGCTAAGTACCCGGGTACCTATAAGAAATTAAGGTTTATTAAAAGTTAGGAGTTCTCAAGAACTTTCAAAAGTGAAAACTCCAAAGATACCCCGGTAACTTGGTGTGCACATAAGGGTTAAAAAGGAATGGGTCATCAGCATAGTTTTAACAGGGATGTCAACAAGTTTTAATTGAATAATACAATTAGTGTTTGTTATTAACAATTTGATTTGTTTTATTTTCAGATTATGGAGAAGAAAAACATTTTAAAAACGCAACAAAGCTATATGAACAATAAACATAAAGCTAATGGAGGGAATGACATATGCGATAAAACTGGTAATTATAATTATTTTATTAAAACACATATACCATAAATTTATGTTTTAACAGCATTATATTACGTATTGCAATAAAAAATATGAACGAGGAATCAGGGTTTTTTTGTGGCTGAGAGCAATTGTTTATTTTTTATAAAAAAATACTACACGTGACAAAATCACATTTTTTGATATATTTGAATCGAATAAAAATATATTTGCAACACAAATTTTTAAATATTATACTCGTATATTTCTGAGCAAATAATTATATATTTTAAACTCAATAAAATGTATTTGGGGCGCATTATTAATTCATGCGCCCAAATAAAATTTTTTTATTACAGTAAAATATATTTGCAAACTATTTTTCTCAAATAAAATTTATATACATATACAATTATTGTTCAGGAATTTCTCCAAATTTTTTTGTTTAAAAAAGCTTGCAGATTTTTCGAATTTAATTTTTCATTGATTTCGAGTAATACCTTACAAATTTAAAATGGCATAAGTAGCAATAACTTTTTTTAAAGCACTTATTTTTAAATTCTATTTATTCCAAGTCATCATTTGTTGTCAACCCATCAAGCAATGTATCATTATACCATTTCAATTATAAAGGAATTTTACGAACATTTAAAATTTCTGGAAAAATTTAACATTGAGTTACTGAAAAACATAAAACTTTCCTTAAAAGTAAGATATTGATATATTTTCTGAATACTTAAATAATAATAAATAAAAGTCCCAAATAAAAAAATAGGAAGGAACCAATGATTTGTTAAGAACCACATCTTCCCAATTTGTGTGCGCCAATTATAACTTATTTCGAGTGTATGTTTGGGACAATATACTATAGAAGCGATTTTTTTTATCGTGTAGAGTTTTTACACCCGTGATAAAAACATCGTAAGCTCTAAGATATTCTAATGAAGAACGCCGATGAGGAATAGTAGAGCGATACAGTGCTGTTTAAAAGGTCCTTACGCATAATGACCATCAACGTCTATCACAAAAATAAATCTTGTAATATTTCCCATTATGCGTACTACTTAGTTACATATATATATTTACTAGCTGGCCCAGCGAACTTCGTTCGAAAATGAACTTACGAATTATGCTGCCTTTTATTCGGTCAATTCAAATTATTTCCAATGCTTTGTATTGTATTAAATACAATTAGAATAATGGAAGTATACCAATGTCGATGTACATCTAGCGACACTGTCAAGTCGTATGGAAGCACTGATATCTTTTTTAGAATGCTATCAAAAACTCTAAACTTCAAGGCAAATGATGCGATGGTTATATAAAACGAAATCTGGTTTTAGTATTGGATTCATATGGTGGATTCACGCATGCTTATTCGATATAATACTCGAAATATTATATTTTTGTGTGGAAGGTACCACACCCGTGACAATCGAAAGATCGTGAAAATCGAAAGATCCGTTCTCGAGTTATGAGGTTGTATTCGCTGTGACATGCCCATTTGACCTATCCTAAACTTTCCTCCACAGTTTCCTTCCTTGGACCAATACCACCCTATCAAGCACGAAATCATAAAATCGAAATCGAGATTTGCACTCAAGTTTTGAGGTTGTGTTGTCCGCACCACTCCCTTTTGACAAATACAAATTTTTCTCCATAGTGTCTTTCCTTGGGCTCAAACGAACGATTCGAACGATCCGTACTCGAGTTATGAGGTTCTATTGGCCGCGCGACTAACCTTGACCAATCATAAATTTTCCTCCATGGTGAATTCTTGGGGCCAATATCAATCCATTAAATTCTAAATAGTAAAGTTCGAACGATCCGTTCTCGAACTACAAGGTTGTGTTGGCCTTGTCGTTCCCTCTGACCAATCCAAAAATTTCGTCCATTGTATCCTTCCTTGGGCCGATACGAATCTGTCAATCCCAAAAACCGTGAAAATCGAATGACCCGTTCTCGAGCTGTGAGGTTGTGTTTGCACGTCTCTTTGACCAATCCAAAATTCTCCTCCACAGTGTCACTTCTAGGGCCAATACGTATCCATTAAACCAAAAACGAAAAAATCGGACCATCCTTTCTCGGTCAAGTAGTCGAAAATAACATGGCGGAACAAATAAATAGACACACTACGAGACACTTATCCAGGATCTGTGTGGGCGTAATTTAGAAAGTGGTGACAGTTTCAATTGTGATCAATTCTTTCCCTACATTTATGAAAACAGTGTTGTAACGACAGACGGCTTCCACGTAGTGCACGCTGAGTAACGCTAAATTGTTTATTATGTAGGGATTCTACTTGTTTACGAACGGTCCACGCTGTCGCTCTTACCCGCTCCTCCCAACCGAGGGGCCACATTCCCATATTCCCAGGATGAAGTTATTGTCTGTAATATTTTTGAAAGCTGAAGTTTTATAATAATAATATATTTAACAGTATGGGTTGTTGACTAACAATAAAGAAAAGTCATATTAAAAAATCGGTCCACCCTAATGCACATAAACTGCTGAAGTGTTTAAACATATTTTTAGCTATAGAAGAAGTAAACTATAAAAACTGCACAAAAACTTGAGAAAATCGGTTCATAGATAGAGGTAGTTCTCACACACATTTTCTGTATTTATATAAAAAAAATCACGTATTTAAAGTACAAAAATCTGACGATGCAGATAAACTAAGTACTGTTGGATTCACCACGTTGTATTCCATTTAGATTGGATAATTAAAAAAAAATATATTTCTTCATTGGAATACGTAAAAATACGTTGTATACACAAAAATTAAGATCAATAAACCAATAAACGACATTTCTACAGCATTTGAGTAGATACATCGCAATGTTATTTGCATTTATTTATAAAAAATACAAACTTTGAATGGTCATAACTCGAAATCGACTGGTGATAACTTCATAGAATTTCTACTGAGTAGTACAGCTGTCTAGTATACGTATTTTTTTTTGTTTTTTATATTTTCTGCGTAAACTTAAATTTAAATTGAAACGCGCGACATATTACCTAATTCTTCTCACTGAAACAATGGATCTCGGAAATATAGTTGATATTGTACATGATAATCAATACCTTCGTTCCCAGTTAGTAAATTTTAGAGCAAATTTAAATGTTGGGCATTTGAATGCACAAAGTTTTAACATAAACCCAAACTCTTCTAAATTAACAGAAATAAGAAACATTGTTGATGGGAGTCTCTTAGATGTGGTGGGAGTGAGCGAGACGTGGCTTAAGTCGACAAACGATAAAGTAGTTAGTATCCCAGGCTACTCTGTCCTTAGAAATGATCGTCCAAATCGAAGAGGCGGGGGAGTAGCCCTCTTCGTATCAGACAAATTAAGTTGTAAAATTGTGTACTCTAGTGATAGTTATGGCACCGTTGAATGCCTTTTTGTGGAGATAATGGCAGGTTTCGAAAAAGTTCTGGTTGGTGTCATATATTTGCCTAGTGGGGATTTCAGCTCTCTAGAATCTGAAATTTCAGATTTACTTGTCCGATATTCCAATATAGTTCTTATGGGGGACTTTAATAACAATTTATTTGATTTCGCTAAATCTCGACATGTTCGGGAAACTTGTTGTAGGATGGACATATCTATTATGCATAATTCCAAGCCTACGCACTTTGATGTATTTCATCAATCTTCCTCGCTTATTGACTATTTCCTACTATCTTCTTTAAATCATGTGAAACTCTCCGGCCAATTTATATGTCCAGATATATCGAAACACGCTTTTATATATGTTTCCCTTAATTTTTCAGTGCAGCGGAATGAAATCCTTTTTGAATATGTTGATTACAACATTAATATTGACGTTTTGCAAGGTTTGACTTCATCCTCAGACTTTTCTGGGATGTTCTCTACAACGGATGTAGACGATCAATTGGAAATTTTTATGAGAGAAATTAATGCCATACACTCTGCTTTCCCAAGAAAAATAAGAAAAATTGGCGGGAATAGCCAGGATAACTGGTTAAATTCGCCTCAGGTTCGATATCACCAGTCATTAGCTGACCTGGCACTTGATGCGTTTATGCGCGACAGGAGTGATCAGAATTGGCGCATCTATTGTAGGGCTAGGAACCGTGCAAAAACTATAAAACGAAAAATGAAAAGGGAATTTCATACATCACTTTTCAATGGATGTAGTAATCCTAAAGCTCTCTGGAACATTGTAAGGCTTAATGGCATAATTGGTAGTAGATCTCATGATATCGACATTGAAACAACTAGTAATCTTAATGCTTTGAACGCGTCGTTTGTAGATAGCCAAATTGATGTAGCGGGTGACGCCGGAAATTATTTGAGTTCTTTGCCGACGGTATCTGGGTTTGCATTCTCTTGCATTTCCCTTGCTGAGTTATGTTCCGCTTTCTCTTCGGTGAAATCAAATGCATCTGGCAACGACGGTCTGCCATTGAAGTTTTATAAATTAATATTTCCGCACATCTCAAACTATTTTCTTCATCTTATTAATACTATCATTATGACTTCTACTTTCCCTGCAGAATGGAAAACTGCAAAAATTACCCCAATCAAGAAAAAATCAAATATTGCCACTGCCAGTTACAGACCAATAGCGATCTTGCCTGTCTTATCTAAGGTCTTTGAGTATGTTTTAAAAAACAACTTATTGATTATTTAGAAAGACACGAACACCTTAATGATACTCAATGCGGCTTCCGTAGTCATAGAAGCGCAGCAATGTTGCTGGTTGGTCTGACTGATTCCATAAGGAAGCATTTTGTTGATGATAAGATGTGTGTACTACTTTCTCTTGATCTTGAAAAAGCATTTGATAGAGTTGATTACTATCTTATGATCCGTAAACTGACATTGATGTATGGTTTTAGTAACGATGCATGCAGATTGGTATTTTCGTATTTAGTTGGTAGAAGACAATTTGTTAGGGTGAATGGTGAAGAGTCAGATATATTATCAGTAAAGTGTGGAGTTCCGCAAGGATCTGTCCTCGGGCCCCTAATATTCATACTATATTTGAACGATTTATTCAGCAATTTGAATGATTGGTGTCTACCTTTTTCTTACGCTGACGACGTTCAGCTGCTATTCAGAGGAGATATGCATAATATTGATGTCATACAAGCAAAAATCAGTTATGTAATGAATTCCTTGCATGAATGGATGCGTTCAAATAATCTATCAGTCAATGCTTCGAAAACTAAAGCTTTGGTTTTCTCTTCTCGTCCATGTCATTTAAATTTATGTTATTCTGGACAGGACATTGATGTAGTACACAGTACCAAAATCTTGGGGGTCATTATTGACGATAAACTTTCTTTTGAATTACATATTAATAACGTTGTTTCCTGCTGCAATGCTTCCTTACGTCAATTATACAGCACTGATTTGATGTTGCCTCGTCAGATTAAAGAAAAATTAGTACACGCATTAATTATGCCACACATTCTCTACTGCATCGAAGTGTTTTGTGGTACCACTAAGGATAACATGAAAAGAATTTTGCTTGCAGTAAACAGAGTAGCACGCTATTTATATTCGTTCAAGCGATTTGACCACGTCTCCCCTTATGTGAAACTCTTTTTAGGCTGCCCATTTTGGGACTTTGTGGACTTTAGGTCGTTGATGTTATTCTACAAGGTCGTTAAAGAGCAGTCTACGACGTTTCTTTTTGAAACATTTCAATTTGGTCGTTCACGACGTAACCAATTAATTATTCCAAAAGCTAAAGGCTGCATGGACAAATCGTTTAACGTTAGAATCGGTAGACTATATAACCGCCTTCCCAACACTTTGAAAAGTTTTTCTATTACTGCTTACACATATCGAAAAAACTTCTGCAGCACTTTGGCATCACTCATACAGACTCTGTATATCAAGAACAATTTTAACAATATACATGATAAATTGGGAAACAAGGAATCTGATTATCATTATTACTTCATTTTATTATTATATCTCTAAAATATTAATAACGTTTAAGAGTAGTTAATACATACTAATACGTAAACAAATAATAGGATCTTTAAAAATAACAATAATAGATATGCGGAGTAGTATGTCGTAAAATGAATTAAAAATAATATAAACAATAAATACATAAGTATAAATATAAAAACAGAATAGCAAGAAGATTATAAATAAGAGTATATATGCTATGACTACTCGACAATAGTTTCGAGTAAGAATTTAGTATTTTTTTTAATTCCAGCTCACTATCTTCACTAGTAATAAAAACTGGGAACACATAGCGGCTACTATTTTTTTTTCTTTTCTTTTTTTTCTCTCTCTTATTAGCCTAGCCCCTCTGTATTAGCCTAAGCATTTATGTATTATAAGTAGTTATCTCAACTGTATTGTACTGAAATTTACTACATTGGCCATAAGGCTTCAAATTACTTGTTTGAATAAATAAAAATAAAAAAATAAAATAAATAGAATGAAGAAACATGAACATTGTTATCAGTTGGATCTGAGTCTGCTTGGTTGTCTGAGTGCATTTGATTTCCAGGAACATTCGGAATGGTTGGTTGCAATCGAGTTTGTTGGATCAATGGTAAAGGTAAACTTCCAGCTGATGTGTTATTTGTTATAGTTGGTACCGGTCTTGAATATTCAACGTTCGTATTCACGCATTCATTTACCGCTGATTTTCGTATTTGATCTACATGTCTTCGCCAAATACGACCGTCGTCTAATCTGACATCATAATGAAGTTCGCCGCATATTCTCTCTACATTTCCATATCGCCACTTCACCTTTGATAAGTAGTATCGCACTGCAACTCTCTCTCCTGCAAAAAAAATATTTGATGGGACAGCGCGTAATTGATCTGCCTCCTGATTCACATCGTTAGGAATCAACAAATCTAAACGCGACTGTATTTGTCTGCCAAACATTAATATTGCTGTTGATTTCCCTGTTGTTGAATGTATAGCCCGTCTGTATGCCTTCAGTATCTCTGACAATTCCGCATGTATCGTATCGGATGTACATTTGGATGCCATCAACTTTGATTTGATTGTTTGAACATAACGTTCCGCTTGCCCGTTTTGTTGCAGGATGGTATGGTGCACCTTGTTTGTGAACAATTCCATTCAGTTTTAAAAAATGTTGAAACTCATTCGAGTCAAATTGCCTCCCATGGTCGCTAACAAATACATTTGGAATCCCAAATTGGGAAAAAATTTCGCGACACTTCTGGATAGTAGTATGTATCAGTATTCATATTCGAGCAGATATGAACGTCAGGCCATTTTGTGTACGCATCCACCAAAACAAACAGATATTTACCAAATATTGGTCCAGCATAATCAGCATGAACTCTCTTAATCTTCGTAGTAATCTTCTTGGGATCTGGGCGCGTATTTTGGCATTCTACACATTTTTTTTACTACACTTTCAATTTCCTTGTCCAAGGTCTTCCTTGAACAAAATATTTTGCTAATTTAATTTAATTTTCTGTAACCATTCTCTTCCTAGAATTGAGTTTTGGCTCGATCGCACAACATACAATTTTAATTTTTTTCTCCTCATCGCTACCTGTCACTGCGACACATATGTATCCAACACTTTGCAAAGTTGTACCGCAATAACTCACAAGCTCCACATCGGGATGACATACTTTCAATGTCGGGAAATAACGTTTGGCAACTGACAAATTAATAATTGGTACCGGTGATCCCGTGTCTATTTCGAAAGTTATCATTTGTTGCTTAACGTATTTGCTTTGCCTTTAGAATTCACCAACAACAATTCTTCAACTGTCGTTTCTTTTTCATGAGCTTGGTGTATTTGTTTTTTCTCTTTAAAACACACTTTTCTCAAATGCCCCATTTGATTACAAAAATGACATGTAAAATTGTTGTATTTGCGTTGGTTTGCCATATGCGAGGTATTACCACATCTAAAACACTTTTTGTTTTCATGGGGTATGTTTGCATCAGCCTTTTTGGCACTCCTTTTGAATTCGTTCTTCTTCTTTATTTTATTCACATTCGAATTCTGACCGCCATTTTGTAGCTCCATACCGCCTTTTTCTGCCAATTCACTCGCTGTTACCACACTTATCGCATCCTCCAAAGTCAGATGTTTCTTTTCCAACAACCGGCTTTGCAATTTAAAAAAAAAATAAATAAAAATATCACATAGACCAAATACAAATTTATTTCTGAGAGTCTTACCCAAATAATCACCAAACTGGCAACCAACCGCCAAGTTTTTCAATGACACCACAAAATCACCTGCTGACTCAGACTCTTGTTGCCTACGCATGATGAACCGAAAACATACCATCAACTCACTAGGCCTCGGCTCAAAGTGTTCTTCCAACAGCCTGATTATTTCCGCGAATGTTTCTTCCTCTGGTTGTTTAGGTGTCAATTTGTCTCATAAGACGTTGTAGGCGCCTGTACCGTTAAAATGCAACAACAATGACTGCTTCTTGTCCTCTTTACAATCGTACAGCTTCATAGCCGTCTCAAATCGTTTCACCCAACGACACCAAGAAATCTTTTGTGGATCAAAAGCATCAAAGTTAAAGAAATTTACGCCAGAATTACGTCCTCTTTACAATCGTACAGCTTCATAGCCGTCTCAAATCGTTTCACCCAACGACACCAAGAAATCTTTTGTGGATCAAAAGCATCAACGTTAAAGAAATTTACGCCAGAACCTGCCATTTTATTCACTTTCCGTACACTTGTACTGTAAAAAATTTATATATCCAAATGAATAACGTGAGATTCGTTTCGTAATCCTCGTCGCCAAAATTGTTGTAACTAAAACAACCGTTCTTGTTGAGGAATATTATCAGAGTAATTTATTTCATAGTGATATTCACCTATTATTGATGAATATAAATAATCCATATGCATGTAATCGATATCGAATATATAATAGGAATAATCGACGAATAAATACAATGATACTATGTTTACATTATGACACATTGGAACCATAAGAAATATTCATTATAGCTTAAAATTCGTTATAACCAATGTTCGCTGTAAACGTACTCGACTGTATATCTTTTTAATCCACAAATATTGCTGGGTAAGCACATGGTTAATAAATTCAGGCACAAATTTGGAACGGAAGGCTTTGGAACAGATTTTCCATGTCAAAGAACAAAATAATTTTTCTTCAGAAAGTATTTCCCTCAAAACAACCGACACCCCTGCTCATCCCATTACACCGGAAAATCCCCCCCAAAAATAAATATTTAAAAAAGTATTGGGTTAAATACAAGAGTATTGTGGGGAACGATAGTGATTTTCACAGGTAATCTTTTTGTCGAATACATCATCCAAAAAATCCATAGATTTCTACTTTTGATATATCCTTCTTTTTAGAGTGAGATTATCAGCGGTAAGGGGATGATGTTTTGGGAGAATTTTTTCCTGAAGTGTCTACTGTATTTCGTTCTTTGACATGGAATTTATATGCTAAAATTGTGCTTGAATTTACTAACCCTTTGCTTACCCAGCAAACTTTGTGGATAAATACGATATATTTTAACCAGTAAGGATAGACTAAAGTCGGGCGAGCCGACTGTTTAATACCCTCTATCAATTTTTGCCAATAAATTCACGGAGAACAATTGTTACTATCAACAGTTACAGGTTAAATAGAGGCGATTAAGTGCAAGATAAGGGGCTGTACCAAAACATGAGCCGTGGTACCCATTTTGTACTAGGGACGATTAGGTCAAATATATAGAGATATACACATGTTGCATCAATCAGGCATACACCAACAAAATGGAGAGAAACCAATGTTGTTTTTATCCCAAAAGCGAGAAAGCCGTCCCACACTGGAGCTAAGGATTTCCGACCAATTAGTCTATCGCCAATTTTCCTTAAAACTCTGGAGAGAGTTTTAAGGAAAACTCTCTCCAGAGCATGTCTACAGCAAGGGCAAGTCCACCGAAACCGCCCTGCGTGATCTAGTCAACTTTATTGAAGGATCCCTCTCTATAAAGGAGTATACTATGGTAGCTTTCCTAGATATAGAGGGGGGCCTTCAATAACATAAATCCAGCCGCTATAATTACGGCTTTAGAAACCATGGGGATTGACAGATGGGAATCGAGTTTCGAGTGCGTACCCGCCGCAATGGCCTTACCGCACTGTGCTCTCAACACCGGGTGAATACAATGCGTCTACCAACGCCCCCACACACCGAGGTGTGTGAGTACCAATTCGACTTCATGTTTTTGGCATGTCGTCCCCTTTGGTTAAGGGCGGAGCCTACCTAAAACTCCTACCATTCTATGGGTCATGGCACCCGGTTGAAAATGCAACTCCACACCGAGCTTGCGCTCTCCCCGCGATTTGGGTATAAACCACAGCCACCACGAAATGCTCCCCAAGGGGCCACACCAACAGCCAGGCTGGAACCGAAGTTCCAGGGGCTCCTGGCTCCCGTGGTACCAGATTATAGTCTCCGGTCGGACTTCGTAGCCGAAGCTACTACCAGTTGGTCCTCCAAAAAAGGTCCGGGACTGGTGGCCTGTCATTCAAAGGTTGTTAAAACAACACTCAAACAACAATCAGACAACACACGTGTACACAACAATTAACACAGCCACCCTCACGAATGGCTCATTGGTCACGTAATCATGACGCCGCTCCGGACAATCACACAGCCACTGAGTCATCAGTGACCCACAAAACACATAAAACACGAACACCCTCACGGATGAACGACCACACACAAAAACATACCAACATACCATAGTTACCGCGAAACAATGGGCAGACAGCAGCAAACAGCAACGACGACAGCAACATCAGCATCCAGCATCCAAGGGCGCAGATGGAGGAATCTGTGCCGCGCATCTCGACCGCAGGAAAAAATCAACTGACTGGGCAGGCTATGCCGACAGTAGTGTAATTGATTAACCTCCGCTACACGTCTCTCAGTCGTCTCCTATTGAAAACAATACGTGCAAAAACGCCCATCGCCCTTAATGTACGATCGTCCTCTACAACCCTACTGAAATCCCACACCCCCTGGGAGTGGAAGATTCCCATGCTAGCTAAATCCCTAACATCATCGTAGTGCGAGCATTCCGTCAGTATATGCCGCCAATCTTCGGGTCCCCTCCCACAACCACAGTCCGGGCTGTTGGACAGGCCTCTGGCATGCACAAATACATTGAGAGAGCCGTGTACGGTCAGTAAAAAGCCGAGACTTAGACCGAAGCCAAAGTCTGGCCGCTCCCTAACAAACGTCGCGTCACGAATAAAAACGTACGTCGCCCGCCCCCTATCACTTTCTGTCCATCTTGTCCGCCACCTAGACACAAGGCACTCGTCCAAGAGTTCCTTGTTCCTCCTAACATCCCCTTCTATCAGCTGATCCGCAGGAAACCAATCTAAACTTGGAAGTGACTGGCCCCGCTTTATCCGGAAGATGATGCCGCAACGCAACACCTCCAGATCAAGGGGGAGTGCACCCAGCAACACTTGCAACGCGTCTGTGGACACCGTACGACATACAGGCATACAAGCATACAAGCCAACATCGCTACCCTCTGGCAGGATAAGACTTTGCGTAGACCATGAGCAGTCAGTACTGTCTCACACCATATAGCAGAACCATAAGTTACACAGGTAACAAATAGTCCATGATATATGGTGCGGACAGCACGCCTACTTAGGCCCCAGTCTTTTCTGAGCATACACTTAACTTTCCCCACAATCTCGGTCAACTTGGCCCTGACAGCATTCAAATGAGGAAGGAAGTTCATCCTCTCTCCCATGGTAATACCCAGGTATTTCACCTCACTCTGATACCGGATACTAGCCTCGCCAGAACGAATGAGTGGAGGACGCCCCGCAGACAGGCTGCCCTTGAGCAGCATTGTCGAGGACTTCTCCACCGACACCTCGACGCCAACACGTGCACTCCATTCACCGACAATACGCATGGCCACTCCACCTTTTCTCTCCAGCTCAGCACGAGACTGGCCTTCGATCAAGATGAGCAGGTCATCGGCGTATGCACACAGCTTGTAAGAGCCGGCAAGTGACTGTACCAATGGATCCATCATGAGGTTCCACATAAATGGACCACAGATAGAACCCTGGGGACAGCCACGAGTCACCTCCTTCCAAACTGTGCCGCTGGCACCCAGCACACAAACTTTCCTATCCTCAAAATAGCTCTGCCAAAGCCTCAACTCACAGCATCCAATCTGGACCAATCGCTGGAGCACGCTGTCCCAAAGGAGATTATCGAATGCACCTCGGAAATCAACAAATATACCCTGTACATACTTGGCTGTCGACTCGCTAACGCTACGCCTTACATGCATCAAAGCATCCTCGGTAGACCGGTTAGACTTAAATCCAAACTGCAGTCGCTCAGAGAGAGTGCTCTCATCGATGCGCTGCTTCAGTCGTGACACCATCACTCTCTCGAGAACTTTTCCAAGTTCCGAGAGAAGACTGATGCCCCGGTAAGAGCGAGGATCACTCCTCACCTTCTCGGGAGACTTTAACAGTACAACAACTCGCGCCTTCTTCCAAGCTCCTGGGAATAAGCCATCTACTAAGCACTTCTGATAGATGCTCTCCAGGTACTCTGGTATTGCCTTCCAGATGGCTTTCACCATCTCTCCAGTAATACCATCGATACCTGGTGATTTCCTACTTTTCACCCGATAGACGCTGTCCGAAATCTCGTATCTTTCGAGGATTGGAGGGTCAGTTAAAGCCTCACGAGGAGGACAATAGCTAACTGGCTCCGCCCCAGGAAAGATAACCCCCAACAGTTCATCCACGCTTTCCCTCCAAGAACGTAACGTCCCCTCGGCCCGACTAAAACCCGCGATGTCGCCCTGTTTGTCGCGCCCTCGACATATTCTATACGCCAACCCCCATGGGTCATCCCTATTGTCCTGTACAATACTCCTCAAATGGCCCTCTTCACTCCTAATCAGCATGTCCTTGTACGTACGAAGGCCAGCACGATATTCTGCTTTCCGCATCCCCATCAACTCAACATTAGAATGCCTGACCCTCTGGAATCTCTTCCTCAGGCGTCGGACATTCCGCCGCATCGTCTCAAGTTCCTCGGTCCACCATCTGATTCTGCTTGGTCGAGTCGCGCGACAACGACCAAGTTGCGCATCATTCACCGCGCACAGACATTCATCCAATCGACCGACCTGGTCATCTATCGTCAGTCGCCTAAACTCATCTATTGGCGTCTGCTCCAAGACCGCCTCCCTAACACAATCCGCATAATGCCGCCAGTTCACGTCCCGATCCCGCCACCTGCGAGACCGTTCTGTCACCCTAGTCCGTCCCCTGTGAGAGACCACAATTTCGATGGGTCGGTGATCACTCACGCCCCATCTGTCACACACCCTCCACCTATAACTGTACGCAGTCATTGCCACCCCATTCGCAGCTGTCACGTCGATGTCACTTCTCCCATTGGGCCCATCGAAGGTATATAGATCGCTGGGCTCATTCAGCACACCAACGCCACGCGTCACCATCCACTCGGTGAGCATCTCTCCTCGTAGGTGGTTCTGATGACCAGCAGAATGCCGGCTCATCTTTGAGAACCACATACGAGAGGATGCATTTGCATCCAAACCAAGGATAACCGGTATGCTACTCGCTAGTAGTAGCACGGTATCCATATACCTAAGATACGGCTCCAATGTAGCACCAAACCTACAATAGATGCTAGCCAAAAGCATCCTCCCAAAGCTACCTTCCACCGAAACACAAACCCCGTATTGGCTAACCCCCCCGCCACTACCGTACAGTCCATGTCCCCACTGTCCACCACTATTGCCGAGTGTGCACCCTCGTCCGTAAACACTCGCATACCCCCCGGCAAACCAACTACCCTACCATCTATAGCATACGGCTCCTGTAGCAGAGCCAAGGAGACACCTACTCTCCTCATCTCCTGCCCGAGCTCAGCCATAACCGCCTGCGATCGCTGGCAGTTATACTGCACTATTATGATCTCCTCCATGTCTCGCCCTCGCCCTCGCAATCAGCCCAGCGTACACGGGGCACAGCAGCGACAACATGCTGTGGCCGGCTGCGTACCCACGAAGTTCACAATTTCGGCATCTCGCCTCGTTCGGACATTGATGGGCCGTGTGTCCCATCAGACCACATCTCCGGCAAACACTCTGCGTCTGTCGGCAGTCCCGGATCATATGGTCGAACCCATAACACCGGTGACACGCTGGCACCTCCTCCTTGAGTCGAACGACAAACCGGTGCCACAAAATGTACGCACCACCAGCCTCCAGCAACTTCTCCGCCACACGTGGTGTGCACTCCAAAGTCACGTCCGTGTCACCGGTCGGGCTCACCTGCCATGCCTTCGAGGCGAGGCGGACACTCTTCTCAAATACACCGAACTCCATGTCTGGCCCGAAATTCTGCCGATATAATTCCTCCATGAAGAATTACGAAGATTTTGGTTCTGCAGGTAAAAAGAAAAGTACGTGTACATAATTTTCAAGTATAGGCTGTAAGTTCTCGTCCACATGAAATTCAAGTGGCGCAGTCGACAATCGTCGTCATCAATTTCAATTTATTTATTTAGTTATCACATACAACAAGATTTATAATCTTTTAATTAATTTATAATCTTTAAATTTTATGATTTTATAAAAGTGAAGTAAACTACGAGAGTTTAGATAATCCCGAAAAGTACATCCTAAGAAATCTGTGGTGAGATCAGTAACATGGTCATGATCTTGTACTTTTAAATCGAAAACATAACGTATAGTTTTTCTCAAAATCCTCTCAAATATCGTTGGCAACCCTGTTCCAATAGTTTGCTTTTTGAGTTTGTGCTCCTGTGACAGTTTAATTCAGTGGTGCACAAACACTTGTTAGAACAACGAAGATTAATCGGCTTTTTCATATACACAGCCCGAGCGTCAACGAAAATAAAAACAGAGAGCGTAAAAAACAAAACAAAATTGTTCAGTTGCTTGTTAGTAGTCAGCGAAGAAGGTCTATGTCGCTTTGTTTAATAAAATAAGTACACTGAAAATATTTTACAACAACGAATGATATTTTTTGATTGTATTTATTTTCAATTTAATATAAAATAATTTAGATTTTTTAGTTTTTGTTTTTGTTTATAATTATTTATACATATTTTTTTTGCCCAATAAATTATTGGCAAAGAACACATGTACCTATTTTCTTGAAGAACATTTTTTTGTTACATATTCATTGTTTTTATGTTTATTTCTTCTTTTATTGGCTTCATTGCTAAAATTGAACACACAAAAACATAAATAGTAAAACAATATAACAACGTAAACAAACAAAACCAAGTGATTTTGTTCAGTGCAATTGTACCACTACAGTCTCATTTTTGTGTAACCTAACTAACACATTTTCATTTCTCTTTGTGGGCACCACTGGTTTAATTAATTAATTTTAGCCGATTTTAATAGTTTCTTGCTTTTTTAAAATTGTGTTTAAGTACAGATAAGTGTATTTTTCAATAAGTGCACCCATTGTTTTTATTAATTATTTGCTTTCTGTGAAAATTCCTGTGTTTTAAGTTGGGATTTATTTGCTATTGCAATTAGATAACAACTGTTCTGTTCCATTTGTTGTTGTTATACTTACTCCCTCCTTTCGTGTGTGTGCTTTCACATTGTTTCATTTGTTCAAACAGAGTTGCCATCGAGCATTTTTTCTTTTGCCAAATATTCTCATCTTTAACTCCTTATAGTAGAGGGTGAAATATTAAATCTAATTTTCGTGTATTATTGTTTGTTCTTCTTATTCCTGTTTGTTAGTTCGTTTTACAATTAATTTACAATTAAAAAATGTCGTGTGTAAATGTAAACTGTAAGATTGTTTCGGAAACCGAACGATCTATAGAGTGTTGGCTTTGTAATAACATTTGGCACTCTAAGTGTGCAGGTTTATCTGCAAAGTTTGTAGATGTTATGTACGGAGATAGTGATAGTGGTCTTAAATGGTGTTGTAAGAACTGTAGGAAAATTAATGTAGAGTTCTACAAATTTGTTAAAGATTATTCTTCGGAAATGGCCGAAATTGGTAAGGAAATGTGGTCTTTGTATTCGAGATTTAATAAATATGCATCTCTGTTTGATAGGTTCCCGGAATTGAATGCATTTGTGTGTTCGCCTGACGTTGTCGGACAGAAGCGCAAAAGGTCGACGAAAAAGACGCTTCCTAAGAAGCTCGATGTCGGTACACCGAGTGCTTCTGACCGTACGTCGTCGGATGAGCCTACAACATCATCAGCTTCTGTCAGTGCTCCTTGTTCAGTTTCCTGCAAATGTAGCATCACGAGCCGGTGGGAAATCGAAAACTCTGACTGTGGTCCCAGCCAAGAAAGTAGTTTTTGTTTCGCGCTTTGCTCCCGACACATCCTCCGAAGATATAGACTTTTATATTAGATCTAAGATTGAAGGTGACTTTTATCTGAAGACATTTAAGATTCGTTCGTCTTCCTCTAATTCTAGGTCATCATTTAAGATCATCGTGCAACAGAAGATCTTTGATAAACTGATGTCTTCTGATTTTTGGCCGCCTAAGGTATTTGTTAAAGAATTTGTTGATAGGGTCGACAATTTAGCGCAATTACCTTTGAGGCCTCCTAGCTCTAATTCATCAAAAAACTGAATAGCTCTTTGGTCATAGCTTATCAGAATGTAAGAGGGCTTAATACTAAATTAACCCGACTATTTACTGATAGCTTTGACTTTGATTTTTCAATTTTGTGTTTCACTGAGACCTGGTTAAAACCCTCAATATTTGATTCAGAGATTCTGTCGAATGAATATGTTCTATATAGAAAAGATCGCATTCAAAAAATTGGTGGTGGAGTTCTTATTGCTGTAAAAAGTTCGCTTTCTTCTGAGCGTGTCATTCTTGATGAGATTGAAGATATTGAACTTATTGTTGTCTCTATTAATTTAGGTAAAGCTAAATTATTGGTTTCATGTTCCTACAT
The DNA here is from genome assembly GCA_963930755.1 of Eudasyphora cyanicolor. Classification (NCBI taxonomy): domain Eukaryota; kingdom Metazoa; phylum Arthropoda; class Insecta; order Diptera; family Muscidae; genus Eudasyphora; species Eudasyphora cyanicolor. Next base: position 104,688,334 of record OZ005737.1, read on the forward strand.
CCCACCAAACTCGGAATTATCTGTTTATGATGGCCACTTAAAGGCTATAGGCAGATTGGTTTTGATGTTGAGGGATGTGGACCATATCTTAGTCTTGGGGGATTTTAATTTACCCTCTGTTTCTTGGCTTTCATTGCCAGATACTGAGGCATTTACTCCCTTGAATTCTTCTTCGATCACGTTCGAGTGGACTTATGATGTGGTTAGGTGGTTTTCCGATCTCGAACTATTGTAGATTAACGGGATTTCAAATTCGTCTGGAAAATTACTTGATTTAGTATTTGTGAATAACGCTCAGATTTTTGATATTCATAGAATTTCTCCGGTTTCTACCCCGGAAGATGGTTACCATCCTACGCTGGGTATTTCCATGATGTATGACATTTCGGACCCTTCTTCTATATACCCCCCACGTGAAGAGGGTACAGTCTTTTGTTTCAAAAGAACAAATTTTGAGTTGCTAAATTCTCTGCTCTTGAATACTAACTGGGATTTAGTTTGTTGTTGTAATCACCTGACTGATATTGATGTATCTATTGATAGATTTTACAATGTCTTGAATGAATGTTTGGTACAATCTGTACCAAAAATTCGTATTAAGAATACCAATAGACCACCGTGGTATTCTTCTAATATGACTGCTCTCAGGAACTAAAAGAGAAGACTATTTAAGAAATTCAAAAGGTCTGGATCCGATGTTGATTATGTCAGGTACTCTGTTGCCAGATCACAGTATAACATTGAATCACATAAGTGCTATGAGCTCTTAGGTTAGGTTAGGTTAGGTTGAATAGAGGAGATGTTTAAAACGTCTCATGTCCATGGACATACACTTAAGCCAGTGGTTCGGCCTGTTGTGCGCTCCTTATTTATGATTTTCATACCCCACGGATTACAGAAAATCGGTACTAGACACGCATTTTCTCAGTATCTTCCAGTCATATCCTCTGAGATGAGTCAAGTCTGGCAATATGTCGGAACCGAAATATCGGGATCTTGCATGTGTGAAAGCTGGGCAGTGACACAGAAAATGTTCTATCGTTTCGATGTTTTCCCTGCATGCCCTGCACTCGTCGTTTTCTGCTAGTCCTATGCGATGAAGATGTGCCTGTAAGCTTGAGTGTCCCGTTAGAACACTTATCATCTTACTAATCTCGATCTTGTTTAGTTTCAGAAAACTACTGGTTTTCTTCTCATTTGGGTCACCCCACAGTATCTTTGCAGTTGCTCCTACAGTTGCTCTATTCCACACAGTTCACAGTCGTATAGTTTTGCTTAAACAATAAAGACGTAAATCTCTCTTCACAACAGTTGTTTAAAGGAAACATAAAAAATCGATATACAGCTATTCTTGTTTTTGCTTCTTTCTCAACTTTTACAAGGAAAAAACACTAACAAAATAAAAAGACCGTGCGACGAAGATGTTGTTGCCTACTCAAGGCTAGCAAATATGACTAAAAAATCAAAACCAAGTGGCTCTTCTCAGAGAGCAGAAAATCATAATTATTATCTCCCTCTTCAAACTCTGGATGTTAATGATGGTGATCATGATGATGCTAACGATAACGAAGAAACAATTATCGATAAGTCGACAAAAATTAAAATACCACCAATAACTATACTAAAGTGCAAAATTGAGCAAATACATGAATTATGTCGAATTCTCAAAATTGTTAATTACTCAATAAGGAAAATATCTATTGGCATAAAGCTCTTTTTGACAAATAAAAATGATGTTGATTTGGTTAGTAAATCACTTACCGAAAATTTCTTACTGGAATTTTTCACTTACGTTCCAAATAACGAAAAGCCGTATAAGGCTATTCTTTTAGGACTGGAGAAGGCGGATCCTAATACTATTAAAGAAAATTTAATTTCCATGGGATTAAAATGTATCGATGTCAAGCTAGTGGTAAATAAATCCAAGGAAAAAACTCTTGAGCATATCATTTATGTCGTATATTTCCAAAGGAAGTCAATTACACTAAGAGAGTTACGTCAAAACTACTCTGCCATAAAACATATAAAGGTTCGTTGGGAATATCAAAAACCAAACCAAGGAAAAATAACGCAATGTTACAATTGCCAAATGTTTGGACACGGTTCTAGCCGTTGTAAAGTAAAAACTTTTTGTGCCCACTGCGCAGAAAACCATAAAACCTCCGAATGCAAATCAACCATCGAAAAATGTGCAAACTGCAGTGGACAGCATAAATCGACGTCCCCAGAATGTCCAAATCGGATGAAATATTTGGAAATAAGAGAGCGATATAAACCCCAAAATAGAACTAGACAAAATGTTCAGTTCAGTACCAATTCTAACTTCCAAAATGTATTTCCAAATACCTTAAATCAATCAGAACGGCCAAGTGTGAGTGGCTGGAATAGACCACAGAGTGAAAATAATAATACAAACAATAATTTATTTTCTTTAGAAGAAATGAAAAATCTTACAATTGAATTAATTCCAAACCTTAGTAAGTGCAAAACTAAAGCGGACCAATTCGAGGTCATTACCAGTCTTGCGTTCAAATTTTTGTATTGAATACGAAACATTTAAAAATAGTTTCGTGGAATGCCAGGGGCGTCCGAAATAAAAAGGATGAATTATTCCACTTCCTCGAGGATAAAAACTTTGACATCTGCTTACTTAGCGAAACATGGCTCAATAAAAACTGCACTTTAAAAAATCAAAATTTCTACTGTTACAGAAATGACCGCCAGGGCAGCAGAGGAGGTGGTGTAGCAGTACTAGTAAAGAAAAACATCCAACATCAATTGTTACCTCCACAAAACACAACATTGATTGAAAGTATTGGTGTCAAAATAATGTTAGAAGATGAGTTTATAAATGTATATTCATGCTATTTTCCAGGAGGAAACGCCAATACATCTTCACGAAAGCAATCTTTCTCATCCGATCTTCGAAAAATGACAAATTCCAGCAATAATTATGTGTTAGGAGGAGATTTTAACTGCAGGCATTCTTATTGGGGGTGTTTAAGAAGTAATGCTTGGGGAAACATTTTGCACGAAAAGCTGCAACTAAACCATTTCCAGATACTATTTTCATCGGAAAATTCATATATACCTGCAGATCCTAGGAGACATACTTCCAATTTAGATCTGTACATAACAAATATAGCCCCTTTTGTTCAAGCAACAAAGGCAATAAACGATCTTGGTTCAGATCACCTACCCATTAGTTGCGAAATCAATATGAATGCGAAATACACTAAAAATTATCAATACATATTCAGCAAAGCCAACTGGTCCATTTTTCGGAATGTTGTGGATAGAAATATCATTCGTTGCGAAAACTCTACAATCACTTCGGATATAAACCAAATAGATCTGATGATAAACAGATTCACCAAAATTATAGATAAAGCGATTGATCACAGCGTACCCAAAGCAAACATTAAACCTCGTGGAAACTCATTGCCAAACAACATTAAGTTTCTCATTCAAATTCGAAATGTCTATAAAAGAAATTTCAAACGTTTTAGAGATGTACAGGATCGTACCCAAATGAACAGACTAAATAACATTATTGGAAAAGAAATTGCATTATTTAGAAACAAGACATGGAGTACTATGCTTTCAACACTGGAAAAATCGTCCAAACCATTTTGGAAAATCTCAAAAATATTGAAGAAGAAAACAAAGCAGGTCCCCACTCTTTTTCATGGAGATATAGGACATTATACTCAATCAGATAAATGCGAAATTCTAGCCCAACACTTTCTTGCTAATCACAACAAAACAAATCACCTCAGTGATGTGATTACAATATCAGAAGTAAATAGAGTTGCCTTACAGATTCAATCGTCTAGCTCCAGCACGCAAAATACATTTTTGGTCAATAGTGAACAAGTTAACAGTCTGATAAAAGAACTTAAAAATAATAAATCTCCGGGTATGGATGGCATTAACAATATATCCTTAAAAAACTTGCCGAAAAGAGGGATAAAATACCTGACAACCATTATAAACTCCTGTCTCAAAACAAGTTATTTTCCAAATTGCTGGAAAATGTCGAAAACAATTCCAATATTGAAACCAAATAAACCATCTAATACTCCAACATCATACAGACCGATTAGCCTCCTATCTTCATTGAGTAAAATATTAGAAAAGATAATAAAGGAAAAAATACTAAACTTTATAGATCAAAATAATATACTGCCATCACAGCAATTTGGATTTCGAAAAGAACACAACACCTCTCAGCCATTATTAAAAATTAAAAAAAAAGGTTCAAAACAATTTCAAATCTGGAAAATCTACTGGCATGGTTCTGATAGATATTAAATCTGCATTTGACTCTGTTTGGCATAACGGACTAATTTTTAAATTGAATAAATTCAAATTCCCAGTGGAAGTTATTAAAATTATACAAAGTTTTCTTAAGGATAGAACATTCAATGTGTTCATAGGAAGTACATTTTCTGATAGGAAAAATATATCATCCGGCTGTCCACAGGGGTCATGCCTATCTCCTATACTATATAACATCTACACGGCGGATATACCATCTCTTCCCGGATGTACTACTTCAATTTTTGCAGATGATATTTCAATCTTAAGCTCTGATGTTCACTCGAATACAATTATTACTAATTTAGAGTCGGCTTTATCACAACTCAACACTTATTTTAACAAATGGAAAATCCTTATAAATCCAGACAAGACTGAGGCTATATACTTCACGAGGAAGCGTACACCGTGTTTCATCCCCCAAAGACCATTACGTTTCAACAACTACGACGTTATTTGGAGAGACCAAGTAAAGTACTTGGGGGTCATTCTTGACAAAAGGATAAATTTTAAATCCCACATACCTTATATAGTTGATAAACTAAACAAAATTACAAGAATGTTGTACCCTCTTATAAATAGAAAATCTGAACTTCATATTGAAAACAGAAAACTGATTTTCCAATCAATATTTCAATCAACTATGTTTTATTGCGCTCCAGTATGGTCTTCATCAGCTAAATGTCACATAAAAAAATTACAAGTGGTCCAAAACAAACTCCTCAAAATGATATACAATCTCCCAAGACTGTATTCTACACGACGATTGCACACGCTTACTGGATTTGAAACAGTACAGAACAAAATCGATAGATTGACGGAGAACTTCAAAGGAAGATGTCAAATATCTCAACATACCCACATAAATGAACTAGTTTCAGCATAATTTTACCCAATTAACTAATTCTACTAAAGTATCAAAAGGTTTTTTTGCATTTTTACCTTACATAAATATCAATTTAAATGATTACTCATACTGTTAAATATATATATTTATACTTATGAAGTAGAAGGGGAATTATAAATTCCCAAACTCTAGTTTTTTTCCTTATATCAATTATAAAACCACTTTTATAACATGCGCAATAAATTGAATTGAATTGAATTCCACACAGTTTTGTGAGCCATCACTGCCCAATGCTTCAACTCATCCTTCGTGGCTTCGAAAGGTTTCCAATTTTCCAAGTTTATTACTCGAAGTTCTCTGCCCTTTGAAGCCAAGCTGTTTGCTCGTTCATTTCCAATCACTCCGTTGTGTCCTGGTACCCAGAAAATACGCAGTTGACCATGGACTGAGTAATTATTTATCGTTCTTTTACAGTCTAACACGGTTCTGGATTTGACCTTTTCCGATGTTATTGCTTTGATCACCATTTGGCTATCTGTGAATATGTTGGCATATTTAGGCTTTGTGGTATTACTGAGCCAGTTAACACACTCCGTGATTGCTCGAACTTCTGCTTGAAATACTGTGTTATGGTCTGGGAGGCGGAAGTAAAGTTCGACTTCTGGTTCATCAATAAAAAGTCCCAGACCCGTCCTTCCTCCTAGCCTGGACCCATCAGTGTAGCAGCTGGTTCCCACTGGCGCATGAGCAAGTGTTCCGTTTTCCCAGGAGCGTCTGTCTGGCACGAACGATTCACAGGTAGCTGTAAGCCGCACTTCAGGAATGCGGTCGGAGATTTCCGTTGTTTGAATATGACCGACCAGTGATTGTAATATCTTCTGATGGTACGACTTGTGGTCTCGATTTATCCATTCACCCATCACTTGTAGACGTCTTGCTGTGAGGGCTGCCTCATACTTTATACGGATATCTATTGGTTGGATGTGCAGTATAGTCTCCAACGCTCTTGTTGGTGCGGTTCTAATTGCTCCGCTTATGCCTAGACAGCACATACGTTGCACTTTTTGCAATGGTATTACGTTGTACTTTTTGTCCATTGATGTCCACCACACTACAGAGGCGTAGGTGATTATTGGTCTAATCACGCTCATGTAAAGCCAATGTGTCATATTTGGACGTAGTCCCCATTTTGAACCTATAGCTCTTCTGCACAACGACCAACATCTGTGGGCCTTTGTAACTCTTTCTTCAATATGATCTTTCCAGTACAGTTTCTGATCCAAGATTACTCCCAAGTATTTTATCTTTTTAGATATGGCAATATTCTTATCCAGGAAACGAGGCATGGTAAAAGGATGAATCTTCCTTTTCCTTGTAAATAGACATATTTCTGTTTTGTGTGGATTGACATTTATTCCCCTTGGTTGTGCCCAGTTATATGCTATGTTAAGTGCCTCTTCAGCTCTTCTGCATAGTTGGTTTGGATGTGTGCCCCTTAGAAGTATTATAACGTCGTCTGCATAACAGACTGGTTTAAGTCCTTCATTGGTGAGGGCTTTAAGGAGACTGTGTATCGTCGTAACCCATAGGAGAGGCGATAAAATGCCCCCCTGAGGTATACCACGATTTACCTTGTCTCTGATTTTTACGTCGTATGATCCACAAATAATCCACCTATTCCTTAGCATATCGTTGATCCAGTTTATCAACGCCCGGTCAACCTGAAACTCGTCTAAGGACTGGATAAGTGTATCGGTCTGAACGTTGTTAAAAGCGCCCTCAATGTCTATACAAACGGCATGTGTGTACAATTTTTCACTGAAGGACTTTTCTATGTGGTGTACTACCTCATGTAGAGCTGTTTCCACTGATCTTCCTTTAACATATGCGTGTTGCTTGAATTTTAGCTTGTCATCGGCTATCTTACTTTTGATCATGTCGTCAATTATTCGCTCCATTGTTTTTAAGAGGAAAGAAGTTAGGCTAATAGGTCGATAAGCCTTTGGGATCGTATAACTCGCCTTGCCAGGCTTAGGTATGAAGACCACCCTTGATTCCTGCCAATTTTTTGGGGTATATGCATGAGTTAGGCATGCAGTGAAAACTCCAACAAGATGAGTTGATACCAGATCCACCTCATTCTGAAGAAGCGCTGGAAATATTCCGTCCGGTCCCGCAGCCTTATAAGGAGAGAAGCTTTTTATTGCTTCTCTAAACATAACATCCGTAATAGGTACTTGGTGCATTACATTTTCGGTCTGTAACTGTTCCTCTATTGGCCCAGCATTACCACTCGGAAAATGAGTTTTCATCAAATGCCTTACGGTATCATCTATAGTTTCCACCTTTTTACCCGTTTCATCCACCAGTGTTTCTGTTTGGATATGAGTTTTTGAGAGGAACTTTTTTATTTTGGACATGCTGTTTACGCTGTCTACCTGCTCACAGAAAAGTCTCCAGGAGTTACGTTTCGCCAGTCTAATGATTTTATTGTATTCTTTGAGCTTTCTGTGGTAGTCATCCCAATATACTGAAAGCTTTTTACGTCGAGCTCTGTTGTAAAGTCTGCGGACATCCTTGCCAATCGAGCGAATTTGCCCTGTCATCCAGGGTTTCTCATAGGCAGATTTCCTTTCTCGAAGCGGGCAACTATCTTCGAATGATTTTACAAGAGCCTCCGTAATCCTCCTCACATTGATATCAATGTCTTCTGTACTTGGATAATCGTGTTTAGGCTGGCCCAATCGATTTCTAAGTAGATTGCCGAATTTGGTCCAGTCGGTTTTAGCCTTATTACGGAAACTTATTGGGCTAGGCGGTGGCCGTGCAATTTTAAACCTTATATAACGGTGGTCCGAATAGGAGTGTTCATCCGAAACAATCCACTCATGGATCTCATCAATGAGGTTTTCCGAGCATATCGTTATATCTAATACTTCTTCCCTAATTTTGTTAACAAAGGTCGCCTTGTTCCCTATGTTGAGAGTTAGGAGATCGTTAGTATTCAAAAATTCTATAAGGGCTTGTCCCCTTTTATTGGTGTCACTACTACCCCAAGCAATATGGTGTGAGTTGGCATCACAACCAGCTAGTAACACGCTATGAGCTCTACTTGGAGAAGTTAGCTCACAGTTTTAAAATGAACCCTAGATCGTTCTATGATTTTGTCAATATGAAACGTAAGTCTAATCCAAGGCCTTCAAGGGTTAGAATTGATGGTGAGGAATTCTGTGGTGATCAATCAATCGCCGATTGTTTTGCAAAGTTCTTTGCATCAACCTATTCTCGTCAACAGTGTCATCTAGTTTCCTATCCTTACAATATTCCATCATTGAATCATTTGAACATTCCTTATTTTGATTTATCTTTTGTATCGTCAAGCTTAGGACTTCTAACAGTGCTGGCCCAGATGGTATACCGAGTGTAATCCTGAAGCTATGTGCTCAGAATATTGCTGTCCCGCTCACATTGCTTTTCAATAATTCGTTGAAGTTTGGATATTTCCCATTTATTTGGAGAAAATCTTTTATAACTCCACTTCATAAATCTGGGAGCTTGATTGATGTTATGAATTATCGTGGAATTGCGAAATTAAGTATAATTCCAAAACTTTTTGAAAAAATTATCACTGAGATTTTATCTCATAGTGTTTCACCTATTCTTAGTCCATTCCAACATGGATTTCGTAAGGGACTCTCGACTATGACAAATTTAGTTCAATTTACCTCCCAGGTAATTGATGAGTTTGTTCTTGGTAATCAGACAGATGTGGTTTATACTGATTTTAGTAAAGCTTTTGATAGAGTTAATCATAAGCTCTTACTGTATAAGCTGAATCGCATTGGTTTTAGTAATAACTTGTTGAGTTGGATATCCTCTTATCTTAACAGTCGTGTTCAGATTGTTAAATTTGGTAGTTACTTCTCAGGTCCGATTTTGGTTTCATCTGGGGTACCCCAAGGTAGTCATATTGGCCCTTTGCTGTTTCTACTATTTATAAATGACTTACCAGATTCAATTATTAGTTCTAGATTACTGATGTTTGCAGATGATGTTAAGATATTTTATTCTCGTAACACATCTGATGATTCTTTGTTTCTTCAAAATGACTTAGACAACTTTGGTTATTGGTGTGAAATTAATTGCATGGACCTTAATTTGAAGAAGTGTAAACATATGTGTTTCTCTAGATCGAAATTGATTCCATCTAAATTCAGTCTTCTTGGTTCCAATTTAGAAACTGTTGAATCCTTTGTGGATCTTGGTATATTAATGGATCCTAAACTTAACTTCAATAATCACATAATTACAATGGTGAACAAAGCTTATGGTGTCCTTGGCTTCATTTGACGATGGGCGAAAGAATTCTCGGATCCATATGTAACGAAACAGTTGTATACTACACTTGTTAGACCTATTCTAGAATATGGTTCTGTTGTGTGGGACCCCCAATATGGGATTTATGTTGATAAAATTGAGTCCGTTCAGAAACAATTTTTATTATTTGCTTTGAGGCACCTGCATTGGAATAGTGATTTTGTTCTTCCACCCTATACTAATAGGTTGAGCTTGATAAGATTGCCTACTCTTAAGAGCAGACGTATTATGCTGAACACCACAATGATATTGAAGGTTATAAATTGTGATGTGCTTTCTGGATACATGCTTTCTAAGATAAGATTTAACGTACCATTCAGATCTTCTAGATATTACCAATTATTGCATATTGATTTTCAACGTACAAATTACGCATCTGCAGAGCCTATCCGTAGAATGTGCATAGACTTTAACACTTTATATGATATTATTGACTTTAATGTAGGAATATTTATAGTGAAATCTAGAATCATATGTTATTTAAATCAGTAGTGAAATTCTGTTTTATGTGTGTTCTTTATTTAACTAAACAAAGTTAACACTTTTTATGCATGTATGTATGTACATACCGGCTGTTGATATATATTCTGTAGCTGGTATTCCACCCTCTACTGTTAACCCGCCATGGTTCGGATCATGGTGTGTACGCAATCCTTACGTTATGGGGATGTGGCCCCCGCGGTCGGAAGGGGCGGGTAAGAGTGGCTGCGTTAGGAACGTTCGTAAAAAAAAAAAAATTAAAACAAACTTTATTAGTAATATAATTTATATGATTATCAAATTTAAGGTTACTATCAAGCATCACACCAAGGCATTTTATAACATCAACGAATTCAATCATCTGATTACAGATGGTAATTCTGGGTTGTGAAAAGTTATGGTTTCGTGAATGAAATTCAATTGCTTTTGTTTTGGAGGGGTTTATTTTAAAGCGATTCGTATTCATCCAATCTACTATTGAGCTAAGATTATTATTAATGGTACTCTCAAAATTCGAACTTTGTAAAGAATCAGTTTTGTATAATAAAAATATATCATCAGCAAATATGTATGGCTGACAAGATCCACTTTTCATTAGCGGGATAACGTCATTGAGATACGTCAAGAAAAGTATGGGGCCTAATACAGAGCCCTGAGGTACACCGGAGGTAATATCACCCACATTGGAATTAATGCCACGAAACATATTGGTTCCGATCAAGTAGATAGGAAAGAACCAGTTTGCAGGCTGATTTAGAAAAATTGAATTTGTCATGTAATTTTTTTTACCAATATAGAATGATTAATGCTATCAAATGCCTTAGATAGATCTAAAGAAACTAGAGTGCAGCTTCTCCGTTTATCTAATATTTGTCGTATGGAATCAGTAAGGGAAAGTAAAGCAGAAGTTGTATTGTGGCGAAAAGCAAACTGATTAGGATGAAGAAATGAGAACCTTTCACAGTAAGCCATAATCTGAGTTTTCATCACATTTTCAAGGATTTTTGACATCGTAGGTAATATACTTATGGGTCTTTAGTCATCATTGCAGTAATGACCATTTTTCGAAAATGGTATAACGCGTCCCAGCTTCCAAGCTGTGGGAAAACTAGATACTGTTAAAATAGTGTTGATTAAATGAGAAGCAGAGAGGAAATGAGAGGGAATATTATTTTGATAAATTTAATAGGAATATTATCATAACCCATGGCATTTGACTTTATATTGTTTAATACAAAGCTTAGCTCATAGTCAGTGATAGGACAAAATGAAAATGAATTATCATTGTCCATAAAATTATCCAAATTTAAAATACCATAATCATTAGGGCTCTGATTATTCAAAAAAGCCATAGCAATTGACTCAATTTCATTTTCATCAATTTCTGCTTCGTCCCGACCAATACACCCAGCTTACGCAATCTACTCCACATCTGAGTATTGTTCGCCGAAGAAAACAATTTATTTCCATGTTGAAATCGAACTTTTCTAATTATAGATTTTGTTTTGTTTCTTTTACGACAGTAATCTTTCCAATATTCAGTTGTGCGGTTTCTAAGATAAGCACCGTAAGCTTGGTCTCTTAGCATGAGATATCTCTCTGGAATTCATCCATTTATAATCATCAGACATAGTTCTACTTCTGGATGCGGGTACGAGAATATGAAGGCTATCAACTACATTATTAAGTATGGATAATTGCAAATCAACATCATTGCTATAGAAAAAAGAAGTTAACTGCATTTGATTGAAATTGTCATAAAGATTATCAAAGTGGACACGACTATAATCTTTATACTCTACCCAATTCTGGTTTAGTTGTGGAGCAAATTTTATAGATACAAAGATGAAACTATGATGAGAAGAGAAAAAGGGGAATTGTAATTGACCATTATGAGCTAGACATGAAGGTTGGCTTAACAAGAAATAATCCAACAGTGAAGTGGAATTATTCGGTAGATGCAGATGAGTTGGCAAGCAATTGTGAACACAGTGTAGTCCACATCTAGAAACTAGGGATCGAAAATTATGAGACTTAAGAGGATCAAATAGATTGTAATTAAAGTCCCCCATTATCACAATATTAGAAAATCTATCAAAAAGGTCGCTATGTATTTCTTCAAAGGTATCAACGCACCCATTAGGTAAGTAAATAAAAAAAACTTCTACGAAAAGTGATTCACAAACCCCATAACGTTTACCACGGAAAACTATTTTGTAACGCAAATTATTAGAAATATATAGGCAGACACCTCCCGCTCTTCTAGGATGACCATTTTTATTTTGATTTATATCATCAAGGCGATCATTTCTGATCAGATTGTAATTAGGTAGAGCCAAGGATTGAGAAAATATATCCGTTTTAAACCATGTTTCCGATATTCCAATAATATCCAGATTTGAGTCAAAAAAGTGCTTTTAAATTCTTCGAGTTTGGAATTAGAATTTGAAGGACACAAACTTTGGGCATTAATGTGGCCAATATTTAAATTTCCAGAGAAGGGAGAGAAATAATTTTTTAAAATACAGTTGTCTCTAGCTATAGGGCCCAGATTATAATTATGAGCCATCATATCTTAAACAAAATTCATATTTATTGGGGAGCCACGTACAAACGAAAATAATATATTTTATGAGATATTTAGATTTATATATTTTTAACATGAAAAATAAAAATTCTTAATTAAAATGAACCTATATGATTGAAAATTAATAGTTTAGATAAAATATTCAGGTTGTGAAATTTGGTAGTTTCCGTTCTGGTCCGATTGTGGTTCCTTCTGGGGTGCCCCAGGGTAGTCATATTGGCCCCGTGCTGTTTCTTCTATTTATCAATGATTTACCAGAATCAATTATTAATTCTAGGCTATTGATGTATGCGGATGATGTTAAGATATTTTTCTCTTATAATGCAACTGAAGATTCTATGATACTTCAAAATGATTTAGATAACTTTGGTCATTGGTGTGATATTAATTGCATGGACCTTAATTTGAGGAAATGTAAGCACATGTGTTTCTCTAGGTCGAAAACTATCCCATTTAAATTTGGTCTTAATGGTTCCTATTTAGATACTGTTGAGACCTTTGTGGATCTTGGTATATTGATGGATCCTAAACTCAATTTCAATAATCACATAATTACAATGGTGAACAAAGCTTATGGTGTTCTAGGCTTTATTAAGCGATGGGCGAAAGAATTTTCAGACCCATATATAACAAAGCAGCTTTATACTTCACTTGTTAGACCTATTCTAGAATATGGGTCCGTTGTATGGGACCCTCAATACGGGACATACATCGATAAGATCGAATCTGTTCAGAAGCAATTTTTATTATTTGCTTTGCGACACCTTCACTGGAATAGCGATTTTGTTATTCCACCATACACTAGTAGGTTGAGTTTGATAAGACTCCCTACTCTTAGGAGCAGACGTATTATGCTGAACTCTACAATGATTCTAAAGGTTATAAAAGGTGATGTATCTTCCGATTACATTCTTTCTAAGATAAGATTTAATATTCCATTCAGATCATCCAGATATTACCAATTATTACATATTGATTTTCAACGTACTAATTATGCATCTGCAGATCCCATCCGTAGAATGTGTGTGGATTTTAACACTTTATACGATATTATTGACTTTGATATAGAAATTGACACAGTGAAATCTCGAATTATATCGTATTTAAATGTGTAGTAATATAATGTATTTTTCTGCATGTCTATATTTAGTACAAATCTATTATTTTGAGAATTAATATTAAATTTGTATATGCATGTGCCGGCTGTTGATATTTTCTGTAGCTGGTATTCCACCCTCTACTATTATCCCGCCATGGTTCGGATCATGGTGTGTACGCAATCCCTACGTTATGGGGATGTGGCCCCCTCGGTCGGAAGGGGCGGGTAAGAGTGGCAGCGTTGGGACCGTTCGAAAAAAAAAAAAAAAAAAAAAAAAAAAATTAACAAATGTGAAAGGGCAGAATGCATCAGGAACTGATTTTAAAAAAATGTAGAAATTCTTGGATGTTGACCGTTTTGGCCTCATTATTCGGCATAATTATCTTGACTTTTAGTACCTACTTCCCGGTTAATAATACTGTATGCGTTTATTTTATTATCCTTTTTCAATTTCCAGCAGATTTTTTGCAAATTTTGGGCGAGAGTAGAATAATTGTCATTCAAAAAAACACGTCTATTGTTATCACCACCAACAACATCAGCAACTTTGAGTGACTTAGATTTGAAATAGGCAGACATTATTTTATCGCGTAAATAAGTTTTGTCAAATTTCACGAGAATGGCACGTTGCTTTCTTATGTACATAACATTGGTAAAGTCCGCAGGAATCACATCAATCTTCAGATGTGCACATAGTTTAAGAACCACTTCGTCAAGATTCTCCAACTTATCAGAAAGGCCGCTAATTACAAGGTCTGATCTATTAATGCGATGTTGTAATGCATGATTCAATAGTTCCAGTTCAGCAAATTTATTTTTTGTCACCAAGTCGTGGGAAGATTTAAAGTTAGATACATCGACTTTAATTTCTTGTATTTTATTTGCAAACTCAGCACGAATTTCACCAACAACTGCATCAAATTTAGCTGTGATTTTACTGTGTTCTTTTTTCATGTCATCGGCATGAGCACGTAGAGACGCCCTAAGTGTAGCAAACTCATTCCTCATTTCAACCTTAAAAGCGGCATCCAAATTGCTAGGGGGATCCTTCATACATCCAACACAGGTATACGCAAGGTTGCGATTTTTATCCAATGTTGCAAACAGAGCCTTGGCAACGTTTTCGCAGTCGGCATGGAACCAAATATCACACGATCTGCATAGCAAAGCTTTCGTACCAGAAGTTTCCAGATTGCAAACACCACAGGGAAATGCCATTTGGTTAATTTTTTTTAAACAAAAATTCAAGGGAAATAACCAAGCACAAAAGCGGCAAATAAACAGTGTTTTGTGTGTTTAGGTTAATTTTGTTGAAAACAGCTGTTTATTATATGCGAGAGAAAGAGACGATCATATATATTAGCCTTTCAGCCTTTGTTTTTTTTCGTTTAAAAGTCAACGAAGAATGGTGTAGCAAGAAAAACACCAAAAGCGCACACAAAATACAATCAAAAATATTCTTTGTACAAAAAGATTAACAGCAATGAATTGATGCCACTATTTTATATTCCCAGCAATGACGAAGTGGTTTTGATAATTTTAAGACACAATTTATTAACTTTTTCGCACGAATAGATTAGTTAGATTAATTTCAATCAGGAGGCTTCTTTTAACACGACTACCACAACATAGTGTTGCCAGACTATCGATATTTAAAAAAAAAAATACTTTTCATGCGAACTTTTTAATGTTCATTTTTTTATTTAAACAACATTAAGGGAAAAGATGTTTCTTTACTAATACGTCAGATAACAAAAGTAGTAAATTATAATTTGTATTCGTTCGGTTGAAAAATTTCCTGCAAATATTCCATATTTAGTTACATATTATGTCCTATAGCAGCCCTTTTGCTTCTTCATCTAAGTGCCGATGATCTTTTTTCCATTGATGTCGAATGATCTATTTAATACGTCGAAGATGAGCGGATCGTTTGTACAATTTCGTGATATTTTCTGGTAAAATCTGTAATCCCAGGCTTCCTATGATAAATCTCCGATTGGTTCTAAATGATGCTTAATGACATCTACGTGATGTAGGAGATGTCGATGTACGTCGATAATCGTTTTAAATCTTGAAATGAGATTTATATCAACACTAGTTATTTCAGATGCTTTTTCGGGATCAGAAGAGAATCTTCTTGTTGTATTGCAATTATTAGTATTGCCTGATCCTTGTTCTGGTTGGTCTATAATCAACCCATATTTGAGAAATTCATCCTGAACTTGTTTCTTTTTTAAATTTCTTAAATCCTTGTTGGCGTCATTGTTTCTGATTGATCCTGTAGGTCCAAAATTCAAATTATAACTGATTTTAAGTATGTGTTCCATAAATCGTATTCTTGTATGTAGTGGCGATAATCCAAATTAATATGCGTCAGTATTATCTAATGATTTTTCCGGGACTTTGCTTGATGTGGTTTGGCATATAATGCAGACGGATGAAGCCTTTGTGTCAGTTAAAGCCTGGCCAACTTTTCCATCCGTCATCTTTAGCACTAATTGGTAGTTAACTTAAATTGTCTGACCGTCAATTTCCGCTTCTAATGGCTGCAGTGTTGCAATTTGGGTTCTTATATCAATGACTTCATTTTTAATGGTGTAGTGCATGCATATTGTAGAGTAACCCTGAACTATTGGCGAGAACAAATAAACACTCTTCTCTATGCATGCATTGGTTCGGTTGGTTGTTCATTATGCGATATGTATGAAATAATACCACAACAAAGAACTCAGCTAGTGATGGTTGGCACATATGAGTGTGTGTGTGTTGCCAGAGTAATGATCTTGTTACATCGATACTCAAAGTGTCGGGAATGGATCAATTAACCAGAAAGGGGGGGCACTTTTGTTCTACTTTTGGTTTTGGCACATTGACATCCAGAGTATCGCGTATGAATCAATACATGAATGAATGAGAAGTTCGATTAAGGGGTAAAGCCCCAAAGACCAACCAATGAGAATGGCTGGTGTAGGTGACTCTACCCCATCCAGGCTTTACATAGATCGTAAGTAAGATCGCAAGCTATATCGTAAGATTCTCATGTTAGATATATAAGGAGAAACATTACCAGAATAAAGTCAGTCTTCTGTGACATCTAACATGAGAATCTTACGATCTAGCTTAGGCCTAGGCCAGAAATATATATACCAACCCTCGTAATTGTGAAAAGAAGAAAGTAAAACATTTTTTGTGTGTATTTTTTGTCGTGTATTCACCACATATATAACAAAATTGCTCGGGATGATTTATACAGATTCTGTGGCTAAACGACATTTTTGAAAATTAGCTCTTAATCATTTACAGTATTAGTAATAAGAAGATGAGATTATTTTACTGCAATTCCTTATCATAAATATAAAATAAGGTAAGAAAATTAACACTACATGTAATAGAGAACAAAATTATGTAAACACACGTTTGTTACGTGTATATCAGAAAAGCATATGCACTTTTTAAATACATAGTAAGGTAAATTGGATATTTCTGTAATTCAAAAACTAGAGCTGCTAGGGAAAAATGCTATTCAGTTTTGAAAAAACTATTTCTTTTTTGTAGACATGTGTTATAATGATCCTTTGGCAGAAGTGTTTCGAAATTTTCATAGTTTCTTGAACGGATTGGCTTTGGGACTATAGGAGGATGCACAATAATATGTATGACTTGGGAGTCTTCAGACAAATTAGTGAGAAACTTTTATCGATTCGAACGTGATTTCAATAATCAAAGAAAGATTGTAGGCCGTTGACAGTTGAACAGCGAACCGTTCGATGAGTTTTGTAGAGCATTTGTGCATCGGAGAAATCATCAAAGTCAGCCTATTTCTGAACAGGATCTAGTAGACATTACGAAGAGCAACCTTCAAAGATGCAACATTTATTTGCAGTACGACCATTCGAATTAGATCAGTTTAGAGCAGACGTTAGGAGAGCCGAAAACATTTTGAATAATCAGCGACTTTTCAATACCCGTTACCCAAATATATAGATTAATTAAGTTAGTTTAGATTCTGACGAACCACAAGAATTGCTAGTAGTAGACGCGATTAATAGAGAAAGAAAATTAATATCTTGGAATTGCAGCGAAGAAGGACGTACCTTCAGGGATTGTCCATCAGAAAGACTACTTTTTTTTTGTTTCAAGTGTGGGTACGATAACACGGTTACACCGAAATGTCCTTCGTGTCAGGGAAACCGAAACCCGAACGGCACTCGTACAGTGTTGGAGCGTCGTTCCCAGAAACCAACAACCCAAAATTACAATAAATGAGTCCCTCGGACAATAAATGAGTCCCTAAAATCGGACGGATTTGACAAATCTTACAGAGAAACCAAATGTTCCACTTTTGGAAGCAGCTAGAGGTTGCGACGAAAAGATAGACTCAATAGAGTTTACAATTTTGAGAAGAAGTCCAGCAATTACACCTACGGTACAAATAGAAACGGATTCGATTATCAGGCAACCTTTTCATGTTCGTATGAGAGAGTACGAGAAGAAGAAAGCACGTATCTTCGTACTGTATCGAAAAGAATTCTTCACTAACATCGAACTGAATGGCCTTTTCATTCAGGGATTACTAGACAGTGGATCTACTGTATCGTATTTGGGCGAAGGTAGTTTCGATTTTATTGACAAGGCTAAAATCTTAGTTCACCCCTACAATTTTGTAATGCGTACACCTGGTGGTCAGACTAAATCAATTATTGGTCGCATCAGACCCACTATAACTCTTAACGGAATTTCTAGTCCAATAGACTATTTTGGTTTCTTCATTGAAACATACATAATTTTGGGAGTCGATTTTCTGAAAATGTTCAAGTTGATTAAATTTGAAATTAATAGCTTATCAACAGAAGAAGACCGGACTTACTCCAACAGTTAGCTTCAATATACACAGATGCACGTTCCAGACGCCGAACAACAGAATATTTTAGATCAAGCTATTCAAGCAACACGCATATGTTAAAGGAAGATCAGTGGAAGCAGCTCTACATGAGGTAGTACACCACATAGAACTGTTCTTCATTTAAGAAATATACACACTTGCCGTTTGTATAGACATTGAGGGCACTTTTAACAACGTTCAGACCGATACACTTATCCAGTCCTTAGACGAGTTTCAGGTTGACCGGGCGTTGATAAACTGAATCAACAATATGCTAAGGAATAGGTGGATTATTTGTGGGTCATATGACGTAAAAATCAGAGACAAGAAAATCGTGGTATACCTCAGGGGGCATTTTATCGTCTCTCCTATGGGTTACGACGATACACAGTCTCCTTAAAGCCCTCACCAATGAAGGACTTAAACAAGTCTGTTATGCAGACGACGTTATAATATGTACTTCTAAGGGGCACACATCCAAACCAACTATGCATAAGAGCTGAGCAGGCACTTAACATAGCATATACCTGGGCACAACCAAGGGGATTAAATGTCAACCCAGACAAAACAAATATGTCTATTTACAAGGAAAAAGAAGATTCATCATTTTACCGTGCCTCGATTCCTGGATAAGAATATTGTCATATCTAAAAAGATAAAATACTTGGGAGTAATCTTGGATCAGAAACTGTACTGGAAAGATAATATTGAAGAAAGAGTTACAAAGGCCCACTGATGTTGGTCGTTGTGCAGAAGAGCTATAGGTTCAAAATCGGGACTACGTCCAAATAAGACACACTGGCTTTACATGAGCGTGATTAGACCAATAATAACCTACGCCTCTGTAGTGTGGACAAAAGTACAACGTGATATCATTGCAAAAAGTGCAACGTATGTGCTGTCTAGGCATAAGCGGGGCAATTAGAACCGCACCAACAAAAGCGTTGGAGACTATACCGCACATTAGGGCGGGTCGATTTAAAAGTCGCTTATTGCTCAGTGAAAATCGTATTCTAGGGATCAAAATAAGAAACTTTGCCGAAGGAACCATACCTCTAAAACGAATTCTGATGTCCCTGAAAAAATCCCATTTTGACCCATTTAGAGTGCTCCAATCGAGTCCACATGTATGACCGACCCCCACTAACTTTGGAGGGCCGATCCACCCATGCCAGTGGCACACCCACTAGAACTCACCTGGGGGGTTCCCCATACAAACATTTCAAAAAAATCACCATTTTTGGCACTTTACATGACAAAATCAGCGAAAGTTCGACCCAAATTCCGGGACATCAGAATTCGTTTTAGAGGTATGGTTCCTTCGGCAAAGTTTCTTATTTTGATCCCTGGAATACGATTTTCACTGAGCAATAAGCGACTTTTAAATCGACATCCAACCAATAGATATCCGTATAAAGTATGAGGCAGCCCTCACAGCAAGACGTCTACAAGTGATGGGTGAATGGATAAATCGATACCACAAGTCGTACCATCAGAAGATATTACAATCACTGGTCGGTCATATTCAAACAACGGAAATGTCCGACCGCATTCCTGAAGTGCGGCTTACAGCTACCTGTGATCGTTCGTGCCAGACAGACGCTTCTGGGAAAACGGAACACTAGCTCATGCGCCAGTGGGAACCAGTTGCTACACTGATGGGTCCAGGCTAGGAGGAAGGACTTTTTATTTATGAACCAGAAGTCGAACTTTACTTCCGCCTCCCAGACCATAACACAGTATTTCAATCAGAAGTTCGAGCAATCACGGAGTGTGTTAACTGGCTCAGTAATACCACAAAGCATAAATATGCCAACATATTCACAGATAGCTAAATGGCGATCAAAGCAATAACATCGGAAAAGGTCAAATCCAGAACAGTCTTAGACTGTAAAAGAACGATAAATAATTACTCAGTCCATGGTCAACTGCGTATTTTCTGGGTACCGGGACACAACGGAGTGATTGGAAATGAACGAGCAAACAGCTTGGTTTCAAAGAGAAGAGAACTTCGAGTAATACACTTGGAAACCTTTCGAAGCCACGAAGGATGAGTTGAAGCACTGGGCAGTGATGGCTCACAAAACTGTGTGGAATAGAGCAACTGCAAAGATACTGTGGGGTGACCCAAATGAGAAGAAAACAAGTAGTTTTCTGAAACTAAACAAGATCGAGGTTAGTAAGATGATGAGTGTTCTAACGGGACACTCAAGCTTACAGGCACATCTTCATCGCATAGGACTAGCAGAAAACGACGAGTGCAGGGCATGCAGGAAAAACATCGAAACGATGGAACATTTTCTGTGTCAATGCCCAGCTTTCACACATGCAAGATCCCGAAATTTCGATTCCGACATATTGCCAAACTTGGCTCATCTCAGAGGATATGACTGGAAGATACTGAGAAAATACGTGTCCAGTACCGATTTTCTGTAACCCGTGGGGAATAAAAATCATAAATAAGAACGCACAACAGGCCGAACCACTGGCTTAAGTGTATGTCCATGAACATGAGACGTTTAAACGTCTCCTCTATTCAACCTAACATAACCTAAGGAATTTCCATGTTTTACTCACAAAGGCTTAGGAAAGTCTAATCTGGAGACCCATGTGGCAGATACAGGGGACGCAGGACCTGTAAAGTACCTTTTGGGCTGTGTATGCTGCCCAAAGACAATGTCGGTTGATGGACAAAGTCATTCCAGGTTACCTTCGCGAAAGGGTTTTTGTTGTTGGATGATCTGCTGGTGTGCTTCAGAAGTAGGTACATGTTTGACTAAAGCTGGTTTGACAATTAATGTGTCTCAATCGAAATTCTGTTGTCGTGAGCTGAGATATTTAGGTTACATTGCAGAATGAGGTAGGGTTAGACCAGACCCCGAGCGAATTCAAGCCATCATGAGAATGATTTATCCGATCAACCTGAAAGAAGTACGTAGTTCCATGCGGATGGTACAGGCGTTTCGTCCATGACTACGCTACCATTACGGAACCCATCTGCGATACCCTTAAGAAGGTTAAGAAGTTTGAATTTTCCGAGCAAGCTCAAATGGCTTTTGAACATTTAAAGAATTGTTTAGTTTCATCACCAGTACTAACTCATCAGAACTTCGACAAGTGTTTTTATGTCCAATGCGACGCTTCAGATGTCGGAATGGGTGCAGTTTTGTTTCAAGAGGATAATGAAGTAAAAACCGATGGCTTATTTCTCAAAAAAAATTCTGTCACAGAACGTGAAACAGCCGTTGTGTCGGCCATTAAACTGATGAAGTTTGTTGTCATAACAGATCATTCCAGCCTAAAGTGGCTGATGTCACAAAATGATTTGAGTGGCAGATTAGCGAGGTGGAGCCACCAGCTTCAAACGTTTTCGAAATTCGTGAAATTCCGCCTCATGTCCTTGGACATGAGGTCACTGCAAAGTTATTTTAGGAACTCTGTACTATCGACATGGTCCTTAATATTCTTCCAGTCTACGCCCCTAAGTTGGGTCAAGTCTGGTATAGTATAATTTCCTAAGAAACGGGATCTATTGTTCGCGAACGCTGGGCACTGCAGAGGAAATGCTCCAACGTTTCGTCATCCTCCCCGCATGCCCTACATACGCTGTCATCTACAACTCCTATCCTATGTAGGTGTGCTTGTAAGCATGTGTGTCCTGTAAGGACACCCATACCAGATACCAGACAGACAATCCAAGATTGTCTGTCTGGTATCATGGTCTCACACTCAGCAACTATTGATTTTTCAGGTATTCTGTCGGATACTGATGATATGCCAGTTAAATCCACCGTCACTATCTCAGCTATCTTTTGATGATATGACTTGTGATCGCTTTCGATCCATTCGCCCATCACTTTGAGTCTCGTCGCCGTGAGGGCAGCTTCATATCTAATCTGTATTTCTATTGGTTGGATATTTAAGATTGTCTCCAATGCCCTACTGGATGTGGTCCTTATTGCCCCGCTTACGCCGAGACAACACATCGTTTGAGATTAGGCATAGGAAGGGATCACAGAATGTCGTTCCCGATGCACATTCAAGATATGTTATAGAGACACTTGAAATGGAAATTAAGGCACTCATTGACTTAAATTCTGAAGCTAAGTACATACGATTGTCAGATCGGACACTATTGTCAGACAAATATTGCAATCCTGTGAACGTACAACCGTGTAAACATACTATTCTTATCTTGCAACGTTGACAGAAAAGTCATTGTAAGATAACATGCAGATTGTTAGATATGAGAAGTTTATGCATGTGACAACGGCGCCATTGTCAGAAAAACATTTTATTGGCAACACTGTCTATAACATATTTTTATTGGCAATCCTGCAATATTTACAAAATATATTTTAAAAATATGAAATTGCAATGATTTCTTGCAATCGTCTGCACTGTCAATTCACCTTTGCCTAACCAGTGTTACCGTTGTGCGACTAAAGGGGCAGTTTTGCCCCTTTTTTTCAGCCGTGATACTTTTGCGCCCCTTTTCTTTTGGGATACTAAATGTGCCACTTTTATACACTTCTGCCACTTTTGTAAAAAATTATATTTTTGCACTATTTAAACAGCATTTTACGTACTAATGTACTTAAATAACGTATGAAGACAATAACTTGCCAAAAAGTAATGATAAATAAAAAATAAATGTAAAATATATGATATTTCATATATTTACTTAGAATAAATCACAAACAAATTTTGTGTAACTTTTTTAAATTTGTTTTAGAGTAAAACACAGGTACTATTATCGAAATATATTGCATAACCCGATCACGTCCATTCCGATATATGGACATATCACAGATGCCGTTCGGAAATTCGTAGTTAAAAGCAGAAACTGCGAATAATTTATTTTTCAATTTATAAAATTATATATATCAGGTCCACATGAAAATTGCAGCAATTCAGCAATAAAAATAATTTAGCGCTTTGGATTTCATTATAATAAGCTCTGTGACAAGGCCCATAAAATGTAATGTCATGTAGACATATAGTTTTTTTTATAAATTTCTTTACAAATTTGTAGAAAATGTGTACAAGTTTTGATTTTATTGTATTTTGTCTTATATAAGAACCTTAAAAAGCATGCCACTTTATTTTATGAACGTGTGCCCTGGTTTTCGGAAAAATCCCCTTTTTGTGCCCCTTTCTGAAATTTTCCAACGGTAACACTGTGCCTAACAACTTGTCATTGTTCGTACATTTGCAGCACTTTAACAGAGTTGATAACGTTGTACGATCTGGCAATCGTCTATAGATAGCTTGAGTAATTCAAATCAGAAGGCTAACGACAACTAATGGAATCTGTAGAAAAGAAGAAAGAGAGTTTACCATACATTCGTGTAGTGGACAACATGGTATATAAACGTACTAACTTTTTACCGGAGAGCCTGCAGCCGGGGAACACTCTTGGAAGTTGTGGGTACCGTCCGGTTTAACATCCCTGGTTATTAATAGAGCACACAGTCCACCTAATGCTGCCCATGGGGTCATTACGAAAACAATTAAGATGAATTAGAGAGAACATATATTGGCCTCATTTGAATATGCAAGTTAGAGAGTTTATCAAACAGTGCGACATCTGTAAGTAATCAAAGCCCAGAAACGCAATTTTAAGACCACCTATGAGAAAAGAGACAGACTCGTATCGACCATTTCAAAGAATTTATATCGACTTTCTTGGACCGACATCCAAGAACGTCTTCGACTTCCTAACCTGGGAAATTTTCTATAAATTCGGGTGTCCGGATAAACTGATTTCCTACAACGGCGCTCATCTACAATTCATTAGCAAGGAATTTAGTAAATTGATGGACAATTTCGGAATCGAACATGTCAAGAGCTAACGCGCCGCAGGCTAACGCATCGGAACGCGTCAATCAGTCCATTTTAGCTGCGATACGTTCATATCTAAAATAGGTAAAGTTATCGGAAATTGTCTATATGAAATCGAAACGTTGCAAGGAAAGTCGATAGGGATATTTCACGCAAATGACCTCAAGGTATAAGCCTTGTTCGTACAAAACCTTTATCATACTAGCAAATATGATTTGCTAATATGATACAGCATTTTACCCGACGAAAGGGATGCGTAACGTTCGCTTTTGCGCCTCGTTTGTATACGTCATTCACTAATTACCTCAATAACATGCGCAACAGACTAACAGCACTTTATGTGTAGACAAATCGCAAAAAAATGCAATTCGGTGTTTGAACTCTTCCAAATCAAGTTGATTGATTGATATGAAAGTTAAGTGACAGCCCGAAGGCAAAATGGATATTCGCGAAAAAAAATAAGCGTCCTTTTAATTTTTGGCGGCGGTGACGACTGGTCACAGAAAAATTATAGTGTTTTTAAGTCTGGAATTGCTGAAAAAAATTAAGTGCCGGGAAAACGCGGGCTACAACGCGACCGACCAGAGTAGCAACAACCCTTTCCACACAGAATGAAATATATGAAAGCCAGTAAGAAAAGGCACAAAGTCGGGCGGGGTCGACCATATAATACCCTACACCTCCCTTACAATGCGATAAGGGTCATTGGTAAGAATATGTATATGTGGATATATCTAATTCTGACCCGATACTAATCGCTAAATTAAGCAATATTCGTTCCTAAATTGAGAAACATCTTCCTGGAGAATTTTGTAATGATCGGAAGTAAAGTACAACTTCTATAGCGTTTTGTAACCAAATTAGGGGGAACATATATATGGAGGTTATACATATATAAATCTGAATCGATTTTCCCTGAATACACATTCATGTTAAATAGAAACGTCTTTCTGTCGAATTTCGTACTGATCGGATATAAAATACAGTCTCTGTGATCAGATATAAAATACAGTTTCTACCGCGCTTGAATTTCATATCGGGGGTAACATATATGGGGGCTATATATAAATCTGAACCGATTTTCTCCGAATTTGGCAGTATTCCTTCATGTAATAAGAAACCTCTTTCTGACGAATTTCGCTGTGATCGGATATAAAATACAGTTTATACAGCGCTTAAATTTCAAATCGGGGGTAACATATATATGGGGGCTATATCTAAATCTGAACCGATTTTCTACGAATTTAGCAGTATTCCTTCATTTAATAAAAAACCTATTTCTGCCGAATAGGTTTCTACAGCGCTTACATGTCAAATCGGGGTAACATATATATGGGGGCTATATCTAAATCTAAACCGATTTCCCCGATATTTTGTATTTTCTCTAAGGGTATCACGAGAC
The DNA here is from genome assembly GCA_963930755.1 of Eudasyphora cyanicolor. NCBI lineage: Eukaryota > Metazoa > Arthropoda > Insecta > Diptera > Muscidae > Eudasyphora > Eudasyphora cyanicolor. Next base: position 104,714,172 of record OZ005737.1, read on the forward strand.
TACTCTCTGTCAATTTTTGTACAAATCGGTTCAAAAATGTGGCTTATACAGTGCATATATGCCAAATCGGGGATACATACATATACAGGGTGGCTGATATGTATTGCAACCAACTTCAGGTTGCTATCATTTCTAAACCGCTAGTCTGATAGCTGACAGATTTATTTCAGTGACAGTTCATTTTATTGTTTACAAGCTTACAAAAGCGTTTTGATCTATTGCATTCAGAAAAAAAGTTCTTCGTGATGGAATTCAAGCGTGATAGTGTGATTGCTTTATATTTGGGTGGAAAACACAAGTGGCTATCGTTAGAGCCCTCCAGCATTTAAATGTGAATAAATCTTTTGTTTCTCGTACCATTGCTGGTGATACTGGCACTGTTGCATTGCGTTCCAAAAGTGGACGAAAAAAAACGGTAACAACACCAGAAATGATCCGAAAAATGAAGGCCAGATTTGACCGAAATCCACGCCCCAGTGGTAGAAAAATTGCTCGTGAGCTGAACATGTCGCGAGAACGGATACAACACATATTAAAAAATGAGCTTGGACTAAAGCCATTGAAGTTCCAAAAAGTGCAAGAGCTCACCGATGCACAAAAAAAAAGTTAGACTGGAAAGAGCCAAGGAGTTGCTTCGCTTGCACGAAAGTGGCCAGTTACCGAATTTGGTTTTCTCCGATGAGAAGCCATTCCAAATTGAGCAGTTTGTGAACAAACAAAATGATCGGGTTTACTTGCCAAAGAGGTCAGCTGAAAATTTACACCTTCGATTGGCCACCAGAACTCAAGCGCCGCCAATGGTGTGGGCCGCCGTAACGGCCGATGGTCGCTCCCCGCTCGTATTCATCGACCATGGGGTCAAAATAAATGCCGAATATTATCGGGAAAATGTCCTAAAGACAGTATTGAAGCCCTGGGCAGACAAACATTTCGGCCGCAGACCATGGACATTCCAACAGGACTCAGCACCATCGCACTCAGCACGCGTCAACCAAGAATGGCTTAAAAAGGAGGTTCCTCGCTTCATTTCTACCGCACAATGGCCACCAAGATCTCCGGATCTCAATCCGTTGGACTTTTGCGCCTGGGGCATTTTAGGCATTTTAGAGAGCAAGGTTCGCACTAAAAAATACCAAAGTATCGATCATCTCAAGACGGCGCTTCGCCGGGAATGGGCCAAAATACCGCAGAGCCACTTTCGTGCAGCGCGTGATGGCTTTGTCGGCCGTTTGAAGGCCATAATTCGTGCCAAAGGTGGCCAATTCGAACAAATCTAAACTGTTTCTAAAATTTTATGTTATTTTCGATTTTTTTTGCTTTTACTTTGTTGCATTACATATCAGCCACCCTGTATATGGTAGCTATTTTAACCAAAATCAATAGGGATAGTTCTTGGGCTTAACGAAAGATATGTGCAAAGTTTCGTTGAGATCGGACCATAATTGCGACCTGTACTTTGATTACAAGAATACATTTACAGACAGACGGACATATTTAGCTATGAAAGACTCAGAAAGTGATAAAATAAACAATGGGTCTATTTCTTCTCCTTTTGGGTGTTACAAAGAAATGCAAAAAATCATAATACCCTTTACCGCAGTGTGGTGTAGGGTATAAAAACGCCTACAGTTGTGCCCCGGTATCACAGGCGGATTCTTGGTCTCGATGAAAGAAAAATGAGATAAAAATTACCCACGAAATCACGTTTGCTTTATAGTGGAAACGCTGACCACAGTAGCTATAACCAAATTGACACACCATCACGAGACATCATATCTTCCGCAGCGTCTAAGACAGCAAAGACAACCCAGAGTACAGGTCATCACATACCTAACCTAACAGGTACAGCCGCCATTCTAAAACAGCCCCGTTATAAGCACCAATTCTGGTGGCGAACGAGAAAATCTGTTTGTACAAAAAGAAACGGGACACACTCTACGAAGATGGAACAGTCACATTAACACTAGAATTTACGGAAGCGACCTCAATAAACCGCCAACAATAAGACCATAAATAAAACGTAAAAAGGGTCTATATTTGTATCAAATGTTTTTTTTTCATTTAAATTTCGTTGAAAATTTATATACAGTTGGTTTGCCTTCAATTATTCAATTCATGTTTGTTAACTCGAAAAATCCTTATCACAATGGGTAAATACGCTTATAGCTAACATTTGTCATTATTACGAGATGACTTACATATGTACATTAGGTATCTTACAAGTTATATATATATTTAGTTTCTTCAAATTATGTATTTCTACATTTCATTATGTTAGTTAAAATGCTTTGTCGTTATATTTAAAAATTGAATTACAAAAAGGGAATTACTCATCATTTTATTGATTTATTTTATACTTAATACTATATCTTAAAAAACACTTAATATTAATATATACAAATGCGGGGGGAGTGCAAAATCAGTCCCGATTACACTGTGATACAAAATCGAACTTTCCGAATGGGAATGGGATGAGGCCAATTGCAAATGGAAGTTGACATTATCCATAACAAAACCTTCAAGGGTTTTTTTCAGTTCAGTGCGAGATTTCTTTTTACACGCATTTTAAGTTGGTGATTTTGGATCGCTGTCTAACAAGAAAAGATCGTTGAAAATTTGATAAAATAATGCCTATTTCTTTTTATTATCACATTCTTGGGGTCGAGGAATTCATTTTTGATATTTATTTTTAACTACAACTCACGCTAGATGGTGCTGTCATACAAATGGTGCTATAGTATATGGGAACAGTAGGAATAACAAAATATGGTAAATGTAGAGTAGATGAGAACAGTAGGAATCACAATAAGTAAGATGCAATATATGGGGGCTATATCGAAACATTGACCGATATGGCCCATTTGCAATCCCAAACAACCTGCAACTATAAGAAATATTTATACCAAATTTGATCAACCTAGCTCTATTATTACGGACTGTAGCATGATTACAACAGGCGGACATGGCTAAATCGTCTTAGAATTTTACTGGTAGTTTAACTCGGTTAGCCTGTCTAGAGTGGTGTCTAGATTTAGGCATGTTCTCATCAATTTATTATCAAGAGAGTAAGAGCTCTCAAGATGCCGAATTACTGTTTTGGTTAAAAACTCGTCTATACGAACGAAGTCAATCGCGACGTAGAGTAACCGATTCGAAGGTCGCCGTATCGTACCATCGTCCGCGATGGTGTTTCGTAGACCGAGGGATGTCGGGAGAATTCGTCGTTACAATCGCCTAAGCCTTTCCATTTGGCTGGAAGAGAATCCAAACCAGGACGGAAAAGCATAGGCCATGATGGGTCTGATGATCTGTTTATAGATCAAAAGTTTAACGTCATTGCCGAGTCCTCCGCGTCAACTCAGCAAGGAGACGTTAAGGGAGAACTCGGTTTGCCACCAAGCCAACAAAAGGCAAAAGTGTTCAATGAATTTCAACCAGCAACAGCACCTTCGGTACCTACGACAACAACATCATTATCGTATTGGTGTGTACGATACCACACTGCCGAGTACCCCACCCACCGATGTATACAAGTATGTATAAATTTTGGTAACGAAAATCATTAAGTGCTTGATTGAACGTGGAATATTGATTGAATATTGAATATATTCTGAATGAATTTTTCAGTGGCTTTTTAACAGTTTTTTTGCTGATTGTAGATCACTTGGAAACCATTTGCCTTTTAACCGTTTTTTTGCTGATTGCAGATCACTTGGAAATCATTTGCTTTTAGGAAATTGTTGAAATTCCTTGAAACAAGAATTTGCTCAAAATATTGAAAATAAATCATTCAGAAATTATTTAAATAGGTTAAAATATCTCTAAAATTGGGAAACGGGCTAAGAATATAATATTTTTTTGGAAAATTTGTAAAAAAAATTTACCAACGTTTTTTTAAAAAAGCAATTTTCATCCGATTTTGCAAAAAAAATTTGAAAAAAAATTTTGCATTTTGTCCTCTTTAAAACAGTAAACTTTGCAAAAATTTGTTCAGCCGTTCGAGAGCAATTACAAATTTCGTAAAACCTAAAAACTAATTTTTTCAAAATTTCAAACGCCCATAAAAATTTTTAAAAAAGAATGATAGCGAGATCCCATTTGTAACTGCTTATAAACATTTTAGCCAAAAATAAACCACATAGGTCCATATTAAATATCTGTTTAAATCTCACTGAAATATTCTGAATAGTTTAAAGTGCTTCTGAAATTAAGAAAACAATTATTTTATGTCGTTCGGATAATATACGTACATTTTTTTCCACCCTTCTAAAATTTCTAGGCAAAAGATTTTGGAAATTTATTGAAAACGTTTACCGTCTAGGTAAATCTGATCTTGAAATGTTGATGGAATTTAAGAAAAGGAACTGGGTGTAAACTATATGTAACTATTTCAAGAATAGTTCGAAATGTTTAAATTTTTCTAAATTCATTAGGTAAAATATTTTAATTTTTTGTCTAACACTTTCGGGAATTTTTTGAAAGGAAATATTTCTAACATTTTTCCTGTAGGTTTTACTTAAGAGTTCTTTCATTCCTAAACCTTTATTGAGGATATTTTCCATACGTCTAATTTTTTGAAAATATTTTCTATACTCCTAAAATTTTTATTGAGTAGTCGTTCCCAATGTGTATCTGTAAATGGAGTGTTATCTGATCTTCGAAATCTTGTAAGTGGGGTCCCCCAAGGCTCAATTCTTGGTCCATTGTTCTTCATTATGTACATTAATGACATTGTCAATTGTATTAGTGTTGATGAGTGTAAATTCTTTCTGTATGCAGATGATATACATATATTTATTAAAGGTAGCGCACACTCTGAATTGGAAATTAGGGGTAATATTATATTGCATGAAATTAATATGTGGCTTCTTGGAAATAATCTTGTTGTTAACACAGCTAAAACTCAAGCTCTGTTTTTTGGTACATCCGACCAAAGTCTTACAATTCGCATGAATGGTGAGTTGGTTGTATTTGTTGAGGAGTTGAAATGTCTTGGTGTTGTTATAGATAGTAAGCTTGATTTTGCTGGACATATTGATGCAGTTTTTAAAAAAGTGTTGATCTGTTTACGTCAGTTGTACAGTGTTAACATGTATCTACCTCTTCATGTTAAAAAACGCTTAGCGTATTCTTTGTTGATGTCACATGTCCTGTATGGTATTGATGTATATTCTGCTGCAAATCTGCGTAATTTTGGAAAATTATCAAGAGTTTTTAATATGATTCTACGATTCGTATATGGTCTCCGGAAATATGATCATGTATCGAGTTATTCTTTACAATTTTTAGGAGCTCCTTTTGATGTTTTTGTTAATGCCAGAGTTTTATATTTGTTTTATAAACTGATTACGTCTGGCAACCCACCACTTTTGCGTAGTACATTTACTTTTTCCAGATCTACCAGAAATATTCAGGTTATATTGCCCCAAATCTATTCGTGAGCGTTCATTTGTTGTTCGTGTGGCTAGGATGTGGAATCGTCTTCCGTTAGATTTGCGTACCTTTTCCATTAGTCCACAGCTTTTTAAATCAAAATGTACTGAATTTCTTCTTGCTGACCATTAGTTTATGTTTGTATATCTGCATCTTTGTATTGAAATCTAATGTTGTGTTGCTATGATTGCTCGGTGAATTTCCGAGTGTGATTTAGCACATTTTTAAAGATTTTGCCTCTTTTTATCCTTTGGTTTCATTATCTGAAATAATGCTAATGAAATGTAGAGGATGCATATATGGGTTGTTTTGTAATTGTCTATCATAATTATATAATTTATTTTTCTGTAGTCTTCGCAATATATGATTTATTACTAAGTGCGATTATTATTCTGAAATAAGTAGTCAATTCTAAGCTACCTGCTGATAGGGTTTGTGATTATATTTTAATTTATACTCGTTTATTTGGCTGGGGAACCATATGAATTTTAATAAATTTTATAGTTTTATATTTTATTTATAATATTTTTTAAATTAAATTGCTATTATTCTACAGAAATGCTTGTACACAATATGTAATATAACTCAATTGGCCTCATAGGCTTTTCATATTACGTTAATTAATAAATGAAATGAAATGAAAATATATTCCATATATGTATATTCGCAAATTATTTTAAATTCGTTGAAATTCATTTCTCGATCATTCAACCTACTGTAAAAACGTTTTTACGACTTTTATTAAGCTCAAAAAATATGTATATATATTTCTAATATTAATCATTCCTTTAAGTGAAACCGTTCGAGATTTTAGCTCTAACAGATTTTTGTAGTTGTATCAGATGAACGTTTCGAGGGCCTCAACTATGGCGCTAGGGTATTCTCAGGTAATTTTTTGACCCGATCTCTGGAAGATCGAACCTGAGCTAAAGTTTCGGGAAGAGGGAGTTAAGATATAACGTACCCTAGTAAATAATTTAAGTTACGAAATATTTATATGAACTATAGAAGTTCAGGACTGAATAAATGTACGAATTGAATTTTAATTTCTTACTGTGCATGGAGGGACAAGCCGATTTATATCACCTTAATTGTCACTTTTACGACCTCGAGTTATTCAAGTCTCAATTTTTATTTTTGGTTACACGTGTACAACATATTGTATACTGTGCCTTCCACATGAGAGTTGCAACGAACGCCCAAAGTTTATTGTGTAAAATTTTCATAAAAAAATATGGCAACGACAGCATTTATGCGGAAGCGTCTCGAAAAAAAGTTGAACTGCGGTGCCCCTCATAACTCGATACTGGATCATCGGAAATTAAAACAATAAATTTATTTAGTTAGATAATCGTTATATCCAGGTAACGGTGTCGAGTTTTTTTCGTAATTTAAATTTTTCAATTTTTGGGAACACTTTGAAGTAAAAAATGCGATTTTTGCGAGAAAAAAATCGATTAATTGGCAACTGTAAAATAAAAAATTAAGACATTTAAGAAAAACTCGAAACAGAAGAAATAGTGTTAAAAATTTCAAAAGGATCCGTTTAGTAGTTTTTAAGTTATGAGGAGCACCGTCTTTGAAAACATGGGTTGTGGGAAAAACGCCTTAAATGTTTTCTGATGTACTGAGTCACATATGAGACGCGGTTGCTTCGTTAGTTTTGCTCCGATTCACCTCAAATTTTCACACAATATCCTTGAAAGGTTCTCTAATCGAAAAAAAAGTCTATAAACGTTACGTTCAGAAAACTACTGATTTTACTCTCTCACACAGAGCTCCAACTCATCCTTCGTGGCTTCGAGAGGTTTCCAATTTTCTAAATTTATTACTCGAAGTTTTCTGCGCTTTGAAGCCAAACTGTTTGCTCGTTCATTTCCAATCACTCCGTTGTCACAGTCGAACACAGTTCTGAATTTGACCCTTTCCGATGTTAATGCTTTGATCGCTATTTGGCTGTCTGTGAAGATGTTGGCATATTTACGCTTTGGGGTATTACTGAGCCATTTCACACACTCCGTGATTATTCGGACTTCTGCTTGCTTCCGTGTTATGGTGTTGGAGGAGGAAGTAGAGTTCAACTTCTGGTTCATCAATAAAAAGTCCCAGACCCGTTATTTCCCCAGCTTGGACCCATCCGTGCAGCAGCTGGCACTTGTGCTTGTGTTCCGTTTTTCCAGGAGCGTCTGTCTGGCATGAACGAATCACAGGTAGCTGAGAGCCGCACTTCAGGAATGCGGTTGCAGATTTCCGTTTAAATATGACCGACCAGTGATTGTAATATCTTCTGATGGTACCATTTGTGGTCTCGATTTATTTATTCGACCATCACTTGTAGACGTCTTGCTGTGAAGGCTGCCTCATACTTTATACGTATATCTATAGGTTGGATGTGTAGTATAGTCTCCAACGCTCTTGTTGGTGCGGTGCTAATTGCCCCGTGGAATGGTATTACGTTGTACTTCTTTGCCATTGTCACATTTTGAACCTATAGCTCTTCTGCACAACGACCAACATCTGTGAGCCATGGTAACTTTTTCTTCAATATGATCTTTCCAAATCAGTTTCTGATCCAAGATTACTCTCAAGCATTTTAACTTTTTTTTCTGGGTTAACATTTAATCCCAGTTATATGCTACGACTGGTGAGGGCTATAAGGAGACTGTGTATCGTCGTAACCCATGGGAGAGGCAATAAAATGCACCCCTGAGGTATACCACTATTTACCTTATCTCTAATTTTTACGTCATATTACCCAGAAATAATCCACCTATTCCTTAGCATATTGTTGATCCAGTTTTTAACAGAAAATAAGTTAGGCTGATAGTCGATAAGCCTTTGGGATCGTATAACTCGCCTTGACAGGCGTGGTATGAAGACCACGCTTGATTCCTGCCATGCAGTGAAAACTCCAGCTAGATGAGTTGATACAAGATACACCTCATTGAAAGGAGAAGTTTTTTATTGCTTCTTTATCCATAGCATATGTTACATCCGCAATATCCTCTATAGTTTCCATCCTTTTACCCGTGTCATCCACCAGTGTTTCGGTTTGGACAGGGACGTATCCAGGATTTTCGTTCGGTGGGGGTTATCCTTTTTTTCCATAACAAAGATAAACAATTAAAAATTGCGTTTATTGTGTAGGTAAGGGAAGTTAAGTTTCTTAGGTTAGGTTAGGTTGAATAGAGGAGACGTTTAAACGTCTCATGTCCATGGACATACACTTAAGCCAGTGGTTTGGCCTATTGTGCGCTCCTTATTTATGATTTTTATACCCCACGGGTTACAGAAAATCGGTACTAGACACGTATTTTCTCAGCATCTTCCAGTCATATCCTCTGAGGTGAGTCAAGTCTGGCAATATGTCGGACCGAAATATCGGGATCTTGCATGTGTGAAAGCTGGGCAGTGACACAGAAAATGTTCCATCGTTTCGATGTTTTCCCTGCATGCCCTGCACTCGTCGTTTTCTGCTAGTCCTAAGTTCCTTAGTTTTTTATTCGAATTTTATTCCTAAATATAAATATGTACTTTAGTACGAGATCATTAAAACTATTTATAATAAAATAAATATATATAATTATTTCATCGATTTCGACTTCATCTTTGTATATAGACATCAAAGCCAGATAAGATAGCCTTTCTCCCTCCATTCTGTTCCGGAGATAAGTTTTCATTCTTCTTAACGTCGAGAAAGTTCGCTCAGCAGATGCCATCGTCTCAGGTATTGTGGCCAGTATCTACAAAAGGGTAGAAACGCTTGGGAACATGTCCCCAACACAAACTGAAATAGCAACTAATGCATTTGATGGCTTATCATTCTTCTGCTTCCAATAATCAATCCATATACTTATTTCAGCTAAAACTGATTTTTCTCAATTTTTGAAATAGTTTTTGTAAAAAAGTGTGACTTCCTCGAAATCTTCCTTTATTAGATTTACAACTCGTATCGGAACGATATTAAACAAACTTGTAATTAAAGCTACCATGTAAGTGCTTTTGGCATTAACTTTGCTATTTTTCAGACTCCTAAAACGCCAAATTGTCTGGCTAGAACCAATCAAAAAATCGTGAACCATGTTTTACGCTTTTGTATTGTTTTTTTTTTCTTTTGAACTGCCTTCCAAATATTTTTCGCGAGGAACTTATTATACCCTCCACCATAGGATGGGGGGTATATTCATTTTGTCACTCCGTTTGTAACACCTCTAAATATTGATCTGAGACCCCATAAAGTATATATAAAATTCTAAGACGATTTAGCCATGTCCGTCTGTCCGTCCGTCTGTGGTAATCACGCTACAGTCCGCAATAATAGAGCTAGGTTGATAAAATTTGGTAAAAATACTTCTTATAGATGCAGGTTGTTTGGGATTGCAAATGGGCCATATCGGCCAATGTTTTGATATAGCCCCCATATATAGCATCTAACTTGTTCTGATTCCTACTGTTCTCACCTACTATATTGTTGTGTGTTTTCGGTGTTATTTTCTTTAGGTTTGAGTTATTTTGTGAGGTCACATGCTATCCATGGTGGAGGGTATATAAGATTCGGCATGGCCGAACATAACTCTTACTTTTTTATTTTAGACATGCTCTTAACGCTGTCTACCTGCTCACATAAAAGCCTCCAGAAAGCTTCCATAAGGGCTTGTCCTCTTCTATTGATGTAAGTACTACCCCAAGCGATATGGTGGGAGTTGGCATCACAACCAGCTAGTTACTCATTACTTCTATTTTTGGATTCCCTCGCCAGACGGAGTAATTCGGACATAGATGGCAATGTCGGCGCAACGACTGACAGGTATACTGACGCCAGGTACATACTTCCATTACCTTGCGTCAGCACAGTTGCGTCCGATGTTGACAACTCTGGAGAGAAAAGACAGCATAATGGCACAGAATACAAGTCCTTGAACGAGTACCTGTGTTAACGTTGATAGGGTTGTAGTTCACATGGTTTAATCCAGCAATATTTATTACGTCCATCACACCGTTGGATGCCGTTTCGCTCCGGTGAAGTTTTATCTGGATGACCTCAATCATTGTCTTTACAGTAAAATGGTACTCCCTCATTATTTGGTAGTGCGTCTTTCTCCTCCTTTCGTTAACTACCTACTACACTCTTCAAGTAGACCTCTTTTGGAGGCGGTGTTCCTTTTTGTCGCTCCCTCTTTGCTTTGATCCTTTATGTACCTATTCCTATCACCACCTCTGCTGGTAACGTTCTGCACAATTGGTGATATTATCGGCGGTTTGGCAATGTTGTAGACTACTCCTTGGAAGGCCGTCTTGTTTTTTGTCGCTCCCTCTTTGTTTTGAGTTTTTGTGTTCCTCTTAATATTCTTATCACCACCTTTGCTGGGAACTTTCTGCAAAATTGATGATGTTATCGGCAATTTAGCGATTTTATCGTCAGATTCATCCTGGAGTATCTTCTGACGGTTCATCTTATTCAGTTTTCTTCTTTGTGCCCCTGACAGTCTTTCCGATTTTCAACAATAGTAATATTGACATCACTTGATGACTCGAGAGTCGGAGCTCCCACTAGCTTTTAAAAGCTGGTGTAGCTTAGAGCCCCCCTTGGGGTTTCTTTATCTTCCTCATCGTTTCTTTTGCCAAAGGCTAGATGTGCTCTTGTATCTGTTTCGATTACAGGATCCGAGACACCCAACCTCGTAGATCTTACTTGCTTACGATTGTTTGATAACGACGACAAGTGACTCGCGAGTATATTAACGCTTGTCGCCGGTACTGGGTTATTTTTCCCTGGCACCGTAATATAATTTTCTTCACTTGGGTTAATCATAAATTTTTGGGGGAGACACCCCCATAGCCAGCATTACCCGTAATAGATACTGCGTAATGGGTTGAAAAACTATCCGCTCTGCTGCAGCATGTCCGTTCGCTACGACTGGCGGCGACTGACTCCTGAAACCGATTTAGTCAAAAAGATCAATCCGTAAAAGATTATTAACCTTTTCAGTGTTAACTCACTTGTCTTGTTTTCCACACTTTACTTTGGTGCTTAGTTCTCATAGGATAGGTATTATTTTCTTCCCGAAACCGTATAAAATTCATTTAGTTTTCAATAATTTTGGCTTGTTTAACATTTTATAGGTGTTGAAATTAATTATTGAAATTGACGCGCCTGAATTAATTTGGAATTTAATTAATTTTTTTGGAACCAGATACATAAAAAAAAAAATGTCAACGCTATAAATATTAATATGTTGCCTAAATTAATATTTTTGCTTTGTTATTGTTTTTTTGCTCTTATTCGTTTTTGCAGACATACGCACGGGCGCAACGTGTCCAATTTTAGCAAATCAAATAATTCTGGTTCAATCCAAGATAGAAAAAACAATTTTTGTTTCTGAGGTTGTAAAACAGAATAAACAGAGAAATTTTGTTTTCGATGCTCTAAATATGAGTCCCAGGTTTGGCGGTCTTTATTAAATACGTGAAAAGCAGGAACAAGTTGATGGTCACTGCTGCTAGTAGTACCCGTTGAAATTTTCTGGACCATGGCCGATAAAATCCACCTTTTTTGTTGTGTCAATAATTCTGTAGCAAAATTTTGTTGTTGCTGTATAAGTTCTTGAATGCTAAGATTATTGCCTTCGTTTGCCATTACGCTTTGTTAAGAACAACGGTTTTATTAAACAAGTAAGAAAGTTCAGTCGGGAAATTAAAGTTAAACGCTTTTTACTTTTGGTACAAAATGGTTAATTTTTTGGGAGGTACCAAAAGGGGCGTGCCAATAACGGTCACTTTTTTCTGGACTCTAGATACTATAAAAGCATTACACCGTACAAAATTTCAAGTATGTATTTGTATTCACTGGTATTGAAGTTAAAAGCTGTTAACATTGATACAAAATAACGCCCACTTTTCTCTGGACTTTAGGTACTATAAAAGCATTACACTGTACACAATTTCAAGTATTTGTATGAACTGATATTAAAGCCACAAGCAATTAACTTTTGGTGCAAAATCAACCATTCGTGTGGGAGGTACCAAAAGGGAGTGGCCACTTCGCCCATTTTTCTTGACATGTTAGCGACTAAAAAACTAATACTATGTGTGAAATTTCAGAAGATTCGACTAAGTAGTATAGAAGGTGTTAAAGAACCAATATTTCTCTAAAAGTTAACACTTTGTGGGGGAGGTACAAGAAGGAGTGGACCAATATGGTCCATCTTCGAACTTAGCCGGAAATAGAGAAAAATATCACCGTATACCAAATTTGAAGTCAATCGGTTACTCCTTTCGAGAGTTATCGTGGGCACCAGCCATCAGACAGACAGACGGACATTGCTCAAATTACTTAAAATGACCCAAAACGGATTTTCGGCGAACATACATAGAGTCTTAGGTTACTCCTTCGATGTGTTACACTTTTGGCTCGTAGCAAATGATATATACCCTCATCTCTAATGTGGGGGATTAACATACCAATACAGATTATCGCACTAAAATATCACATTTATTCTCGTCGCCAGCTGTTATGAAACGCACACATTAAGGTATTACTGACACTAATTTATTTCGATTTTCTTATGACTAACATAAATGTAACTGATCGTATTATCTACTACTAACAGTTGTAACTAAAGGTCTAAATTATGATATCGATATATAACATTGACCTTTAGGAATATGACTTTTGAAACTTTTTTCAAAAAATTATTATCGGAAAAACTAAAACTATATTTTTTTCACTATTTCTCATCATGTATGGCCCTGTAAATATGATGTTAAAATGTTGTCATATGCCTAATAAACCATACTAGGATGACATTTGAACACACCGTCGAAACTTCAACAGCCTGTATGAATAAGACCTTTGTTGTATTGCCTAAGTAATATAAATAAAACATTTCCTTTTGAACATTTCAGCCGCTCTTTTAAATTCGAAGCCAAAAGATGACAGCATTGAATATGATTTAGTACCTCCAGATGGTGGCTGGGGCTGGCTTGTATTAGCTGGTTCAATGTTGGTTAATATTTTAATACCTGGTACCATTAAAAGTTTTGGTGTGCTTTTTGTTGAGTTTTTGGAAGCATTTCATGCGTCACCTGCTACTGCTGCATGGATTCCCGCATTATGTTACTTTTTGTACAGTTCTTTGGGTGAGTAAAAAGAGGAATATATTTAATCACTGTATTTTTGTATACTGAATATATATTATGTAGGTCCTGTTTCTAGTATTCTTTCTGTAAAATATTCATACAGGACTGTAACAATACTTGGCGGAGCATCTGCTGCACTTGGAATGATATTGTCTTATTGGGCATCATCAGTGACTTATTTATATTTAAGGTTTGTAATACCTAAACCATAATAACTGAATATCGTACTTACATAATTTTTCCTTTAGTTATGGTGTTCTAGTAGGAATTGGTGCTGGCTTATCTTTTCCGCCCACGGTGTATATAGTTACATCTTACTTTGTAAAGTATCGTGGTCTTGCCAATGGACTTTGTATATCGGGTAGCGCACTTGGTTCTATTATATTGCCACCTGTTTTAAGATGGCTTCTAGAAACCTACGGATACAGGTGATTATATTTGATATGAAATAGTATAGATTCTGCAAATAACATTTATTTTTTGTGAAAACAGTACATTTTAAGAAACGCATTGCAGATTAGAAATACGTATATTTCTTAGATTGTATTGCACATTAAGCTATAAACAATCAGTCATCCATGCGAAGTTTCGTGCAGGGTAATAGCAAAACAAATGAACTGAAAACACAAGTCGTTTAACATAACAATAGAAATTCATTTATTAATCATTTAAAAATAAAAAGTTGATTGATGCAAGTAAAATACAAGTGAACAGTGACACTGATGAAATTAAAGTGTCTGTGTATGAGTGAGTGATGTGTGCAGAATGGTGGTTAGGTTAGGGTGGCAGCCGTATTTTTTTTATACAAGCTCACATAGACCAGTTTAGGGACAGTCGCATAGAAAGTGCTCAATGCTCTCCACTTCTTCCTCATCTCCATAGCTTCTGCAGAAGTCATTAGAGTCAATACCCAATCTTTTGGCGTGTTCGCCGATCAAGCAGTGTCCCGTCAGAACTGATACTAACGTAGACAATCTTTGCCTCTCTAGTGCGAGGAGATATTTTGATCTTCTCTGGTCATACCTTGGCCAGATTTGTCTAGCTACCCTGCAGGTTCCGATTTCTGTCCATCTTTCGTTGGTCTGCCTGATTGCCTCTTGCCTAAGCCAAAGCTTGCACGTGGATAGTTGCGCACCAATATATGCAAATTCTTCGAGAATTTGTAATGTCGTCCCTTTCCTAGCAAGTTCATCGGCTTTGCAGTTCCCCGGGATATCCCTATGCCAAGGTACCCATATGAGGTGTATATTAAACTGCTCAGCCATCTCGTTAAGAGATCTGCGGCAGTCGAGGGCTTTTTGTGAATTTAGGGATGTTGCCTCCAGAGAATTGATGGCAGCCTGGCTGTCCGAGTAAATGACAACGCCAGTGTTGGTTACTATGTTGCGACTCAGCCTCTCGGCCACTTCCCATATTGCCATTATTTCGGCTTGATAGACACTGCAGGTATGGTAGTCTGTGAGCTATATCCAAACTAAGCTCTGCACAGTGTACTCCGAAGCCAACCTATTCATCAAGCTTCGAACCATCCGTGTAAAAGTGGAGATGGTTTCTATTACCTGATATTCTTCCAACCCATTCATCTCTGGCGGAAATCATAGTGATGTAATTTCTCTCGAAGGTGTACACAGTTGGTATATAGTCCACTCGGTCGGTTACCATAGCACTACACTTTGATATCCTAATGTGACCGTAGTTTTTGTACCTCCACATTGATAGGCAGTTTAATCTTATTGCAGCTTTGGTTGCAACTTCTCTCGCCACAATATTAATCGGCAGTATATGGAGTAGGGCTTGTAGAGACTCGGTCGCTGTAGTCATTAAGGCTCCGCTTATGTTCAGGCAGGCTGTTCTCTGAACCTTTGTTAGTAGGTTGGTGATGGTTAGTTTGTCAGTTGCCGTCCACCATACCACAATGCCGTATAACAGTATAGGACGATCTACTGCTATATATATCCAGTGGACGATTTTAGGAGAGAGGCCCCACCGCGACCCTACAGCCTTTTTGCAGGAATATAAGGCGACGATGGCCTTCCTTACACGTTCCAATACGTTAAGTCTAAATAACAGTTTTCTATCTAGAATTATTCCTAAAAATTTTGCACTTTCAGAAAAGACTAGATCTGTTCCATTTATCCGAGGTGGTGGGTCCACATGTGGGACATTGTTCATCCTAGTAAAGAGAACCAATTCTGTCTTGTTTGGGTTTACGCCCAAACAGCTGCTTCTGGCCCATTTAGCCAATTTGTTCAGAGCCACCTGTAGATTGTCTCGGAGAACGAATTTGAATTAGTCTAATCAAACTAGAGTTAACTTTAGATGTGACAGTGCCGCAATGACAGCATCTGAGTGAATGTTGTTAAAATCCCATTCTATGTCAAGAAATGCCACCATGGTGAATGCAGGGACGGTTCGATAGTGCTCACAAGTTCGTGCAGGGCTGATTCTGTAGACTTCCCCTTATTGTAAGCATGTTGGTTCACCGATAGGAGTTTTGTATCCAGGTTTTCCCTAATGAAATAATCTAAAAGTCTTTCCAGACATTTCAATAGGAACGAGGATAGGCTTATTGGTATGAAGTCTTTTGGCCTAGTGTGTGATATCTTCCCCGCTTTAGGTATGAATACCACTTTGGTATCCCTCTATCGATTCGGGATGTATGAAAGCCTGATACAGCCTACATTATGCCGGGTCAATTTGTGGGGAGGCAAAAAAAGTCGCCAATTGCTCAGTGAAAATCGTATTCTAGGGATCAAAATAAGAAACTTTGCCGAAGGAACCACACCTCTAAATCGAATTCTGATGTCCCGGAATTTGGGTCGAACTTTTGGGTAGGGGCAAATTTTAAAAAATCCCACTTTGACCCATTTAGAGTGCTCCAATCGAGTCCAAATGTATGACCGACCCCCACTAACTTTGGAGACCCGACCCACCCATGCCAGTGGCACACCCCCTGGCACCCTCCTGGGGGTTCACCATACAAACATTTCAAAAAATCGCCAGTTTTGGTACTTTACATGAAAAAATCAGCGAAATGCCTATGTTTTTTCGTTTTGGAGTTTATTTTTCTCTTTAGAAATTTATTTAGTCAGAACATATGTAAATGAAAAAATGAATTTAACTTAGTAATAGAAAAGAAATTAAAAAAATTATTAGAAATTAGCGTTTTTACAACCCTTTTAAAACCAAGGCATCACTGTGATGCATTTGCATGTCGTAAACTTAGTTGTGTGGGTTTTTATTCAACCCTTTTAAAAAATGAAGGTATCACTGTGACACAATTGCAGGTCGTAAAATTGCTTGTGTGAGATTTTTATAGCACCTACTTAAGAAATGAAGTTTGTTTTTACAACCCTTTTGTGGGTTTTTTACCTTCTTAAGAAATGCGCGTTTTTTTGCAACCATTTTAACAATTAAGGTATCACTGTGATGCACCGCAGCCCTTTTCAAAATGAACGTATCATTGCTTGTGTGGGTTTTTAAGCCACCACAAGACACAGCAGGTAGAATTGAAATTACCATTGCATTGTTATTACCTCGTCTCGTAGACCATATATAACGCAACAGTTTTTGTGAATGCATTAAGTCGTTGTGAAGAACTCAAAGTGTGAAGTGCTAATTTCAGATAAAAAAATATTTCAAAAAAATAATAAGTGAAGTGGCCATTCCAAATCAAAAAGTTTACAATGAATCCACCATCCTCTACACCGCAAGATGAAGCAACAACAACTATCGAAAACTCAATGAGTCATATACCCAAGCATGATGTTACTGTATTTGGTGTGTCTACTGATTTGACTGATCTTAATTTACCAACCCATCTGGATATCTTGAGATATTATTTTTACTTAAGCGAACGTGCTAAAACACAACAACAAAAGTTTTCCTATAAATCATTCACTATTCAAGTACAAGATAAGTTGATTGGAATTTGGGAAAAACTTGGTATGGAAATAATGCTGAAAAAAAGTGTATTTAATAAATTGAATAGATTGCTTGACAAATATAAGACCACATCAAGAGCAGCAACAAAACCCAACAATTTACAGAGTATGTAAAATCTCTGGAAACAATTTTTTACATTGGAACATGTAAATGCGATTTGAAGGCAGCTCCATGTGCATGCGGCTTGGTTCCCGAACGCCCCAAAGAGTTTATGCACGATCAACATAATCAGAGAAGACTAACAATGGATGCATTTATGATGGAAATTGAAGAGCAAGGAGCAACGTCTATGTCATCAATGCCAACATACCAAAATCCCGATGATTCAACATACGCACCGCCACCGGTTCAAGAAGATATGGATAGAAGCACAAGTTCACAATACACAGAGAGATACGATTTTTTTTTACTTTGCCTTGGTATGTGACAGATTTGGTGTGCCTGATAGAGTAGCATCAGCATTGGGAACCGCTCTTTTGCAAGATTTTAAAATTAAAGATAAGCATGGGAAACCTCTCATCATGGATAAATCGAAAGTTCGCAGAGAAATGCAGACAAGAAGTGCTTCGCAAACGGTTAGATGATACCAATTTGTTAGCGTTTTCATTCGATGGCAGAAAAGATGATACTTTAACGATAGATAAAATTGATGAGAAGTATCATACTAGGATGGTAAAAGAACCTCATCTTGTTATTTTGAGACTGGAACATGAAACCGCTGAACACAAAACAACCAAATTAAATGATTTTTTCAACGATAAAAATATATCACTGGATGCATTAATTGGAATATGCACTGACGGTGAGCCAACAAACACTGGCCCACACGGTGGAATTATACGACGATTCGAATTGCTGTTAAAAAGACCATTGCATTGGTTCGTTTGCCTTATACACTTCAACGAACTTCGTTTCGTTTCGGCATTTGTTTGAAGCTTTGGATAAATCAACCAGCACTGGACTAAGATCGGCAACCGGAAAACTGAGCCGTCAAATCGAAACTTGTGAAACTCTTCCGGTAAGTTATTGCTATCACTCATTTATTATAATTGTCAACCATTTTTAATTATTTTATTATTACATATTTTCAGGTGGTGGACGGCTTCCAGAAAATTGAGTTGCAAAATATGCCCCCTGCTCCAGAAAAAATTTAATTTTCCACCGATTCGAAGTACTTATACGACATGGCCCATGCAATTTTTAGCGGCGTGGTTTCGGTGGATCTGGCTAACATCAAACCAGGGAAAATTGTACATTCTCGGTGGCACACCAAGGCCGCTAGATTATTACGATTATATGTGACAACGGAAAATCCAGATGCAAATTTAAGAATTCTGGTTGAATTTATAATTAAATGTTACGTGCCAATGAACTTCAATATCAAGTCACGATTTCTAGAACCTCGTTTACGCAAAATTGCCAATCAAGTAATTAAAGATAATTCATATTATGCGCATTCGGAAAATATCTTGTTATCAATGTTGTTTGATGATAGCAAAGAAAAGCGCGACTGTGCTATCAAGAAAATTCTACGCTATCGAACCGATTTTGACGACCCATCGCAACTTAGAGCTTATAAAAAACCAGATATAAACTTTAATTGCACAAGTTACACGGAAATGATCAATATGGATGACATAAATAACGTTTTTGAACCACCATTCACGCGAAGCATTCCGTACGATACATTGAAAGAATATTTAAATCAAGATGATCCACCGTTTAATGATCCGAAAATTCCATCACACATACAAGGAACGGAACGACATGTTCAATTGCTAGCTAGCGTTTCCAAACGGGTTATACCGGAAAATGTAGAGGCTGTTATGGCGACATTAGAGAGCCGTGCGAAATTGCCCAGACTTGAAAGTAAAAAAGACTTCAAACAATAATTTTTTTACTTTCTTTTCTATAACTAACTTAAATTAATTTTTTCATTTACATATGTTCTGACTAAATAAATTTCTTAAGAGAAAAAATAGATATTATTATAAATAAATATTATTATAAATAAATATTATTATAAATAAATATTATTATAAATAAATATTATTATAAATAAATATTATTATAAATAAATATTATTATAAATAAATATTATTATAAATAAATAAATAAAAATAAAGAAAAACCAAAGCCATTTCGCTGATTTTGTCATGTAAAGTGCCAAAAATGGTGATTTTTTTGAAATGTTTGTATGGGAAACCCCCTAGGTGAGTTCCAGGGGGTGTGTCACTGGCATGGGTGGATCGGCCCTCCAAAGTTAGTGGGGGTCGGTAATACATTTGGACTCGATTGGAGCACTTTAAATGGGTCAAAGTGGGATTTTTCAAAATTTGCCCCTACCCAAAAGTTCGACTCAAATTCCGGGACATCAGAATTCGTTTTAGAGGTATGGTTCCTTCGGCAAAGTTTCTTATTTTGATCCCTAGAATACGATTTTCACTGAGAAATGGGCGACTTTTAAATCGACCCGCCCTAGCCTACATAAATTTTCTCCAGCCAGGGGATAATGTACTTCAACATTTTCTGCATTTCTGCTGGAGTGATGCCGTCTGGTCCAGGTGACTTGAAGGGAACAAAGCTATTAATAGCCCAGCTTATTCTGGATCTCTCAGTCAACAAGCTAGCAACGCTCGCAGTCCACTCGCCCTCTTGTTGGTCCTGCTGATCCTCTGGTTCTGTTAGAGAGTTCCCCGGGAAATGTGTGTCGAGCAGTACATTGAGCGTTCGTATCTGCGCCAATAATCAGCTCGACCTCGTCAGACGTTGCTTGTTCTACAACTTACCTGAATAGAGCAGTCGGTACTACAGCTTCAAGTAACTAGAGACCACATAATATATGCGATTACCGATCTCCAGACTAGCAGATCTATAATTAGGCAGGAGAAAGATACTTAGATCTTTCTTGGCCAAAATGCAGGTTATAGGAGTGCCTCCACAGTTGGCCACAAGCAATTTAAAGTTGGGTGTCCTGATACCGCACACCCTTCCTCCCACTAGGTAGGGATCCTGTATCAGGACGATGTCTACTGCACCTGTGGACAGGCGCAGCAATAGCGCCGCTGAGGCTGCTTTAGCGTGATGGAGGTTAATCTGTAAAATTCTTACCATCATTGGTAATTGATAGATTAACATCCACCCCGACAAGGGTGTTATCGAACTCTTCGTCCATGTCATCGAGAAGCGTGTCGCCGCCAGATGCGTCAAAGAGTCCGGATTCTCCCCTCAGCCCCTAATTGACCTGCCGCTTTTTACCATCCGCCTCACCCACCTTGCGGATTCTCCAATTATGGGCGGGCAGACCAGGATTGGAATCTTTTATTATTTCTAATATGTCAGCCGGGTTGGAGGGCTCTTCTGTAACTCAGGTGATGGCTCTAGGGTGACTAGGGATGTTGTTTTTTCGACAACATCCAACTGGGCACCCGGCCACACCCCTCACCCGCTCGACTCAGAGCAGCCTTATACAGGTCTACTGATCTGGCATCACCGAAATATAAGAGCTTTACTCTCCCCTGATTTACTCTATCCGCTCTGTGCTAAACACGTCCGTTAACTACGACTGATCAGCAACGACTGGTGGTTATAACGCGACTCGTAAACACAGAATGTCGCAAAAATACTTGTTCGTGATCCGTATGTTTTAGTGTTGCCGGATCTGCATTACGAATGTAAGGAGTAATTAGTGTTACGTAATCTCTCCCTTTTTAAGATAGAGCCGGGTCTCTGGAGACTGGTTCTACTGGTTGTCTTCTCTGGGTTATCCTCAGTGGTTGATTTGCAGTAGGTGAACTTGGAGGAGTAACGAAATCTTTCACTGGAGTTGACGAATTGTTAGTGTTTTCTACAACTGATTTAGAGTTTAAATCGTCCAGGAGATGAAATGTTGAAGTCCTGTAGTAACATATCAAGTGGCAATATCTCTGGAGTTGGAGTAGTATCTGGAGTATCAGGAACTCTGACTCTAAGTTGATCTGCATGTGCGTTGGTGTTCTTTAGACGATGTCCAATTCTTATTAAAGTGTCGTAAGTGGTCTTTAAAATTTTTCAAAAGATTTCTCCTGGAACCCAGAATGATTTGTTTCTGCTAAATTCCTTGGTGAAGACTAGGTCTCCGTGCTTAAATGATTTAGTTCCGTGCTTGGAATTGTATTGGATTTCCATTTTCTCATTCCATTCTGGTGATGTTGAAATAGGCTTTTTGAGTGCGTCAAATATGGTTCACATTTTAGACCAATGAAGGCTTCTGCAGGTGAAGATCCATTTTGGGAGTTCGGATTCGGTGTTGATCTCTACGCTTCTACAAATGTGTGAAGTATCTCCGTGGTCGTTCCTTCCCCTTCCATTTTCTTGGGAGACTTTTTAGGGTGTCCACAAACCTTTCGGCTTGCCCGTTTGAGCTGGGATGAAAACGGACTGTACGAGTATGCTGTATGGCACGTTCTTTGCACCATTGTTCAAAATTGTGTGAACAGAACTGCGTTCCGTTATCGGAAACAAGTTGTTCAGGATTGCCAAATTGAGAACAATACTCGTTCATTAGCATAATTGTTGTTTAAGCTGTCATTGAAGTTGTTTCATAGATGAATGATATTTTGAAAAGCATCGACTATTGGTGATTTCGTTTCTGAAAAATAATATCACCACATCATGTTGCGACATTTTAAAAATTCCCCCTGCAACCACTGCTAATTACGCATTTTGCATGCGAACAATCGAACAAAACTTGTGCGGTGACTAAAATACCTACATTATGTCGCAACCGCGATGAAGCTGTTTCAAGATATTCTTACATTATATTTTTGGTACGATGATTCTTGAACGGTATAGTAGACATCCATCGACATATGAAAGAGAATCCTTTCTTTTGAAGTATGGTAATACATCAGGATCTACTTGATTTTCCTTTGAAGGCCATCCATTGTCCATGTATGATACAATTTTCTGCAAAATCGTAACTGCCTTTGCTGTATTGGAAATCATGTTGTGTGTTATTGGAAGTTTTGAAATAGATTCGTTGAGGTTAATTTGAAAAACCTTTTCAAAATTGATGGGAGCTATTATATAAACATCTGACGGTCTTTCATGGGAGCTTATGATCCTAGAAAGAACGTCGGCGTGTCCGAAATCTTGAGTGTTCTTTCGAAATCGGATGCCAGTAAGATGATATGGTAAGCAATGGTTTATGATCGGTATGAAGCGTGAATTTACAACCAAATATCATACGATGAAATTTTTGAACTGCAAATATCAAAGCAAGACCCTCCTTTTCATACTATTATTGGGAAAAATGTGATATATGATTGCCCCGATGCCATGACTTGATGCGTCAGCTGCCACGTACATTGGTAGGTTTGAATTATAGTGAGTAAGAAGTAATTCTGATGAAAGAATTTCCTTAAACTTATCCAAGACTGACTGGCATTCTGTTGTTCATTTGAAATTGTTGTCCTTCTTAAAAAAGATCATCCAAAGGTTTTCTCAAGTTTCTCATATTAGGTACATACTTTCTGTTTATGTTTGAATGTTTCTTTGAATTTCGTTTATATCAGTAATTTCTCTCGGTGCATATATTGGTACATTTATCGTACGTTCATGCTCGTTGAAATCTGCCTACTCCTCGTTACTACATCCAATATTAGCTTTGCAGATTTCAACGAGTATTAATACGTTTTCTTCATTTTTGACACTTGCTCCGCCACCTCTGTCCATCTTGGACCGTCGCTCGAATAAGTGCATCTTGCTGTACAAATATATTTAAGGTAAATCTTCGTTACCACACTTAGCAGCAAAAACAACAATCAACCTCAGGCACCTTGCCTATTATTATTACATTAAAACTAATCGTGTTTTATTTATACTTCTCCTACAATCTTTTTATTTCCACTCGCGCCGTAAACATTATCTTTTCTCCCCTACGCCCCCGCCGGCGTAAACATTGGTCGTATCGAGCCGGATTTGCGCTGCCGCTGCCCTACATCGTCGTGGAATTGGTTTTTGCTATTTTTGTTAAGAGAAACCTCCTCACTTTTGTTGATGAGACCTCCACCTCATCAACAAAACATTGTTCTACAACAAAAACAACAATGGTACGTACATTCAGTTTACTAGTGAGTGTCGCGAGTGTTTTTATTTATTTAAAATAAAACAAAAAAAATTTTGGTCGGCTTTAAAAACCCTATCGCGTTTTTTGTTAATACATACAGTCCACATCATTGTCATTTCGTTGCTAAATCGCGCTAAAAATCAATATATGGAATAATTCTATTCCATATACAAAACATTAATATTTATTTATCCATCAGTAATATGTAAAGCCTTCAAGGCCGATAATACTATATTACAAAGTACGTAAAAATAGTCTAAATAAGAATTCATAATACAATGTTTAATTTA
The DNA here is from genome assembly GCA_963930755.1 of Eudasyphora cyanicolor. Classification (NCBI taxonomy): domain Eukaryota; kingdom Metazoa; phylum Arthropoda; class Insecta; order Diptera; family Muscidae; genus Eudasyphora; species Eudasyphora cyanicolor. The sequence continues at coordinate 104,738,088 of OZ005737.1, forward strand.
TTTACAAGTATGTATTAATTAATTGTGGCTCCCCAGCCGTAATAAAAAGATTTATTATACATTACATTAAATAATAATAATAGCCCTCAGCAACTATGATGAGTTTGATGTAAAATGCTGAATCAGCTTAACTTGGAACATACGATAGGAATAAGAAAATTTACGCAAATCAAAAGGAAGGTGATTCCAAATTCGGATAACTCTAACATGGAAGACCGTTCATAAAATATAGTGGACATTTGTGGGAGTATAAGTTGGGTGTTTCTAGTAGTTCTACAAAAAACAAATTTGTCCAGCAATAATGGAGGTACCCCAGTGGTTATAATTTTGTAAAGCGATAATAATATTCGAATATCAGCTAGACACTCAAAGGGGAAACCCAATAATTGAAAAACGTGTTGCGAAACATGGTCATATCTTCGAAGTCCATACACAAATCGTACCACTGTATAGAATATCTGCCTGACTTTATGAAAATTGTTTGAAGAAGTTCGAGAAAATACCTCAACACCATAGTAGATATGGGGCATTAACAAAGCATGTGCAATTTTCTTTCTTATATGGCATGGAAAATATATATTAGTAGAATATAATCTACGAAGGGTAAGGATAACTTTAGATGACAGCGAATTGAAATGAGAAGAGAAGTCGAGTCGATTATCGAGTATAACGCCAAGACATTTCATCTCGTCTACAATTTCGATTCTACTACCATCCAAAAAAATACATAAGTCAGATTGATCACTACATGGCGAACCAAAACACATGGCTTTACTTTTATTTGTGTTAATTATCAAACCATTACGACCTAGCCAGTGTTTAATATTTTGCAAAGCAGTGTTGATTGGTGTTAACATAGAACCAAATGAGTTCCCTAAAAAAATATGTATATCATCCGCATATAGAAATGGAATGCAATGTGGAATACCAATATAATTCACAATATCATTAATGTATAAAATAAAGATGAGAGGACCCAGAATGGAGCCTTGAGGGACTCCGCATTCAATGGGGCGAACACCAGAGTTGACACCATTCAAAGACACAAATTGGGAACGACCAGAAACATAGGAAAGCATTAGTCTCGAAGCTGTATCCGAGAATCTATATTCATTACGCAGTTTACCAATAAAATGCGAATGATCTACACGGTCAAATGCCTTTGAAAGGTCAAGTGTAAGAAGAATGCCTCGCAAACCCATATCAACTGATTCTCTAATGGTATCGGTAAGGTGAATCAAATGTTAAGTGGTACTGAAACCATGACGGAACCCATATTGATGAGAACTAATTATGTTAAGATCATTAACATAACCCACAATAGCATCATTCATAATGTTATCGAATATTTTAGATAGCACAGGTAGTATGCTAATAGGCCGAATGTTTTCAACATTACCAGAACTACCCGCTTTAGGAATAGGAACGACGCGGGCCAATTTCCACGCTGTCGGGAAAACTGAGGTTGTAAAAATGCTGTTGAAAAGATGTAGAATGAAAGAAGACACGTATGGAAGAATTACTTTTATAAATTTTATAGGTATACCATCTACACCGATGGAATCAGATTTAATACGATGTACAGCCTTAATGATATCATCCTCATAAATGCAGTCAAATGAGAAGTTATTATCATCAACATGCAAACGAGGACTGATATAACCATCTGTACATGGTGGCTGATATGTATTGCAACCAACTTCAGGTTGCTATCATTTCTAAACCGCTAGTCTGATAGCTGACAGATTTCTTTCAGTGACAGTTAATTTTATTGTTTACAAGAGCATTTTGATCTATTGCATTCAGAAAAAAGTTATTCGTGATGGAATTCAAGCGTGATAGAGTGATTGCTTTATATTTGGGTGGCAAAACACAAGTGGCTATCGTTAGAGCCCTCCAGCATTTAAATGTGAATAAATCTTTTGTTTCTCGTACCATTGCTCGTTACCGTGATACTGGCAGTGGTGCATCGCGTCCAAAAAGTGGACGAAAAAAAACGGTAACAACACCAGAAATGATCCAAAAAGTGAAGGCCAGATTTGATCGAAATCCACGCCGCAGTGGTAGAAAAATTGCTCGTGAGCTGAACATATCGCGAGAACGGATACAACACATATTAAAAAATGAGCTTGGACTAAAGACATTGAAGTTCTAAAAAGTGCAAGAGCTCACCGATGCACAAAAAAAGTTAGACTGGAAAGAGCCAAGGAGTTGCTTCGCTTGCACGAAAGTGGCCAGTTACCGAATTTGGTTTTCTCCGATGAGAAGCCATTCCAAATTGAGCAGTTTGTGAACAAACAAAATGATCGGGTTTACTTGCCAAAGAGGTCAGCTGAAGATTTACACCTTCGATTGGCCACCAGAACTCAAGCGCCGCCGATGGTAATGGTGTGGGCCGCCGTAACGGCCGATGGTCGCTCCCCGTTCGTATTCATCGACCATGGGGTCAAAGTAAATGCCGAATATTATCGGGAAAATGTCCTAAAGACAGTATTGAAGCCCTAGGCAGACAAACATTTCGGCCGCAGACCATGGACATTCCAACAGGACTCAGCACCATCGCACTCAGCACACGTCAACCAAGAATGGCTTCAAAAGGGAGGTTCCTCGCTTCATTTCTACCGCACAATGGCCACCAAGATCTCCGGATCTCAATCCGTTGGACTTTTGCGCCTGGGGCATTTTAGAGAGTAACTGCCTGTTTCTGTAACTTATTTTCGTTCGTCTACGGCGAACGATCAAAATTCTCTCAGCTATTACTTGAATTCTATAAAACGCAGGTTAGAAATATTTTAGGAACACGCTTTTTACATGATTTTCTACAGACACAACGAATTATAAACTTCTGTGATTTATAGATTTCTCGGAATAATTGAGTGATTTTTGATCGTTCGCAGTAGACGAACGAAAAAAAGTTACAGTATCGATCATCTCAAGACGGCGCTTCGCCGGGAATGGGCCAAAATACCGCAGAGCCACTTTCGTGCAGCGTGTGATGGCTTTTGAAGGCCATAATTCGTGCCAAAGGTGGCCAATTCGAACAAATCTAAACTGTTTCTAAAATTTTATGTTATTTCCGACATTTTTTGCTTTTGAACAATAAAATTTAAAAAAAATTAAAAAAATATAGCGCACTACTTTGTTGCATTACCTATCAGCCACCCTGTACATTGCACTTTATTACAGAGAAAATTGTCGTTTAAAGCATCTAAATCAACATCAGGAGTGACGGAGTCACCAATACAACCACATTTCCGAATCGTTTTCCAAATTGAAGTATTATCCATATTCCAAAAGCATCTGGTACAATAGTTTCTTTTAACCCTTCTCATTACTAGTTTCGCTCTGTTCCTATAGATGCGGTATATTCGCCGGTTTTCATCAGAAGGATTTCTCATAAACTCCTTGTGCGCTAGTTCCATTAAGGACCTGGAAAGCAACACTTGCGAAGCCTTTCATGTGCCTTACTTTACGTTTAACTAAAGGGACAAAGGAAAATAGTTTCAAAGCGAGGTTATTAATATCAAGTTGAAGATTAACATCGGATGTAATTTAAATGGGTTCAGAATTAAATGAAATCAAATATTCTTGAAAACCAGTCCAATCGACATTATTGAAATCACGATATACAACGAATTTATCATTATACGAAACCGGAAATTCATATGATCCAGGATCAGGGCATGATGCGAAGCCAAAGCACACTGCGCTTGAGAAGAGTACCGGAGTCTAGTGGGCTCACTTAATAAGACGTAGTCAATTAAGGAGCATGAATTATGGGCTACATCAAAGTGGGTCGGTAGGGAATTGTGGGAAACAGTTAGACCTAAACCAGCGCATACATCTCTGACAGCAGCAGACTGAGTTATATTGAAGATATTGCGATTAAAATCACCTACAACTACTATATCGGAATAACGCGAAAGAATATCTGTGTGGATCATACCAAATTCATCCATGTTGTCATGCGGAAGATATACCACTCCAAAGAGTATAGTGGACGAGCCACACTCAATTTCAATAAACAACGACTCACACACACCATACTCAACTGAGCTAAAAACAGATTTGTGTTTGAGTTTATTAGATCTGTAAATGCCAACGCCACCACCTCTACCAATTGGACGGTCATTACGAAGAAAAGAATATCCATTTATAGCAACTGATCTAGTGGAGACAAAAGGTTTCATCCACGTCTCAGAAATTCCGAAAATATCAATACCACTATTGACCAGAAGACACATTAATTCATCTAGAGTACCACTATTATTTGAGGGACGAATACTTTGACAGTTAAGGTGTCCGAAATTCAAGTAATTGCTATGTTTACTGAGTTTATTTCTAAAAAACGATGAGTTGCTGACTATAGGGCCTAAGTTACATTCAAGGTTCATCATAAGTATCAAAATTTGGGCTGGGGAGCGAAATTATTAAGGAAAATTTAAGAATATGGATCTACATAGAATTATTAAAAATCACAAAAATTTAATTTAAATATTATATATCATAAAAAAGCAGCTTACATATAAATGAAAATGATTCGCAAAAATTAAGTACCATAAAAACAATATGAGATCGTAGAAAATATGTAGATATAAATCCATCTTCAGCTATATTTTCATACATTCGGCATATGTGGATACAGCAACACAGCCGTCAGGAAGAGTGAGTCGCACTTTCGGAACATCAGAGTGCAGCACACAAAACTTAATTATCTTCTTTTCCTTCAGTAATCGCCTACATACGAAATTAAGTCTGTTAGCCGCTGGAGTCAAATGGTCATTAAGATAGATTCGGCTCGTTAGTTCACCGCCCATAACATCGCAAACTCTCAGCTGCTTGGTTTTAATATATTCATCCATTATGGCATCTCGTAGAAGAACAGAGTCAAACTTAACAATAACAGAGTATCCATTTTTGGTATAGAAAAGGTTACTAATATTATTCTTCGTGATCTCGATATTGTACACGGCACCAATGGCGATAATCTGGTCAGATTTTGGGCACCGTAACATTACGTTTGGTTCATGTAATGCACTGACCGAGAATCATTATCAGTTTCAATGTCAGGGTCAGAAGGCAAATTGCAAGAGGCACTGAACCGCACCCTTCTTGTTAAATTTTTTATCGCAAATAGGACATTTATTCTGTGAATCTTTAGCCGACGCCATAATTAACAAAACGATTCAGTGCAATGTGCAAGTAACCAAAAAGCCGCAATAATAACAACAGTTAACCAAATGACAGCGACAACAACAGCAGCAGCAACAGATGTTCATACAATGAGTAGGCAAGAAAATAAATGTGCATTGATTCCACAATATATGCAACATTTGTATATGAACTCCAATGAATTATAAATATTTGATCCACAAACTAACTTTATTAACCATAACAGGAATAGTTTATGTTGTTTTTATTTGAGAAAAGCACAATTTATTCACTTATATGCAGAGCCACATGATAATCACGACTATTCAGGCATGGTGTTGCCAGACGTTTCGGTTTGATTTGTTCGCTTTAAATTGTTAAAATAATTCCAAATCATTTCGGTCGTGCAGAGTGTAGTGCTTAGTGTCGCTCATTTATACATTCGATTGTTTGTTTTGGTTTTCAACTGCATTGCCTTCGGTCAGAGAACGAAGCCAGCCAGGTTTTAGCCGATAAGCCGCCGAAGGCAATTTTTTTTGAGCCACGCCGCCGCCGATAGGTCGGCTAAAATTAGCTTTAAATCGCCGACGTTCTCATCTGCTCATACCGACTTAACATCGCCGCCGTTGTAATTTTTTAATTACGCCTTTCATCTAGAGAACCATTTCTCCTAATTGGTTCCGGAAAAAAATCAAATTAACATCCTGTTTCTCTATGTCGAACGAAAGCGATGCGAACGAAAAACAGCTAATTTTAGACCTACTAACAGTTATCCCCAGCAAAATTTCTCATTACCAAATAATCCGACGAGTAAGCAAAGTTCGATAATGGTAAGTACTTATTATTTAGCCACTTTTCTCATTATTTTAACATGGGGATGTCATTGGAGGAAAGTACTTCCCAAAAGCATACAATAAAGTAGCACAATAAGTACTTATTTGTTGCTCGATTTTATGTACTTGAATAATGCATTACCAATATGTTATAAAATAAGTAGTAGATATGTAGAAATGGCCATTTAAAATGATTTTTTGCATATTGTCGCACATATTTCTTGAAACAAACAATTTCCTCATGCTAGATTCGAATTTCTGGTATTGTTTGAAAACATGTTGAAATATAAATAAATATTGTACAATAACAAAATGATTTTGATAACAAAAAATCACTTATTTCTGTTATTATTGGTAAATCATTATTAATAAGCCGAAAGTAATGCAGCGAATAATGAGATGTCATTATTTGGTAATGCAGGGAATAATGACAGGTACTTACCAAAATTTTGCTGGGTCAGAACGACAAAGCGAATGCAAACATACTGGCTGATGCCAGTTAGTAGGTCTAAAATCAGCTGTTTTTCGTTCGACATAGAGAAACAGGCTGTAAGTATTCAATTTCCTACAATACAATTTTCTATCCGTTCAGCGGTTTCTACAATATCTTACAAAATATTGCGAAAAAATGAAAAATTTTAATATTTTTTAAATAAAGGCCTCATAATACACATATCACTTCACTGATCCTGGGAAAATTGAAAGCATTATACAAAAAATTAATAAAAAATCCAGCAGCATTGACGGCATTTCCAATTTTGTAATTAGAAAATTACCTGATACCTCAATTAAATTACTTACTTTCATTTACATCAATTGCATTAATAATGGCTATTTTCCCAATGACTGGAAATTTGCGAAAATTATCCCAATAAAAAAGAAACCAACCAGTCTGTCGATGTCGGATTTTCGCCCAATTTCACTGCTGTCCAACATAGGAAAGATCTTTGAACACATACTGAAAGAGAAAATTAAAAATGAGTTTATTATAAATCCAATCTCCAACTTTCAATTTGGATTTAAATAAGTTCATTCTACTCAACATGCACTACTTAAATATCACAGCGACATTACTGCAAATTTAAGAAACCAAATCTGTACCGTGACAATATCCTTTGATATTGAAAAAGCATTTGATTCTGTCTGTCATACTGGGATCCTTTACAAACTAATAGATAGAATTGAACATTTATCCCTTTTTGGTGAAGCTAGTACATAGTTTTCTTCAAGATAGGAAATTCTCCGACCAAATTCAAGACGCAAATTGAACATCAGGGATGGTACATAGTGGTGTACCTCAAGGAAGCGTACTAGCCCCATATCTGTTCAATCTGTTCTTGAACGATTTTCCTCACACAACCTCGTATTCGGAAGCCATTCTGTATGCCGACGACTGCCTGATTTACGCTCACAGCCATTCTCCATATCTTGCCTTAAATAAAGCCTCTTCACATTTCCGGCTCGTCAGTGAGTACTATAAGACTTGGGGCATACAAATTAATGCAGAAAAATCCGAGGCTATATGTATCCAGAACGCCTCTGGTAAAAGTGCCCAAGAATGGTGGTCCCTGAAAGCCTCTGTTTGGAAGAAACTGACATCCCATTCAAAACTAATATAAAATACCTGGGTGTATCATTTGACAAATTAATGAAATTCAATCTGCACGCGCGATCTAATCTCCAAAAATAATAAACATCTCGGGGATGTTTTCATATGTACTTAACAATAAGGATCTGCCTCAGAAAACCAAACTTCTTCTGTACAAAGTAGAAATATGTCCTGTGCTGTTATACGGGTTTCCAATCTGGTTCACTATATCTCCAATAGTAGCTAAAGAATTGTTAATATTCGAACGAAAATTCCTGAGAATGTGTGCAAATAAACACTATGCATCCCGCACCAAAAAATTCTCCAACGCATACATCTACGATGTAGCAGGAGTCCAACCGCTTTGTAGATACGCACTCCACCACCAAAAAATGTTTGTTGAGAGGCTCGCCACGCATGAAAACATCCTAATGAAAGAATTGTACGAATCAGTGAAAAATATTTGCTGGCCTGGGTCAGCTTACCTCTCTTGCATTGGCACCATAAACGAGACTATTGACAATGATCCAGACAGCCTCATCTTGCCACAATTCTTCACAAAAACAGTACCTGGTTCTCATAGAGGATAAATATTATTATTAATAATATGTATAAATATTGATAAAGTATAAATAATTAAAGTGAGAAATTCTCACTTTCCTTACAATCAAGGAAATTTAATAATTAATATAAGTTCATACACATGTACCAGAACAGTCGCTTTACCAAAACCACTTACACACTGTGATATCTACATACGTACTCATTCATAATATATATCATATTAATGAAGTCTGTCACTGCTTTTACAGACTGTTTGCTTTGTTATTTCGTTTTAAGTGTTATGTTTTTTGTTTTGTTTGTTTATTCATTGATTCGTCTCAGACAGGCATACAGCTTTGTTCGTAACTGTTAAGGCCGAGAGCAAGCCTTTTTTCCCTCTTTTGTTTTGTTTATATTTTCATATAACATATACCATCGTCTCATTAAGCAAGTACACTCAAAGAATTTTGCGAGTATCATTAGCAAAAATGTTTGTTGTTTCAAAAGTCTGTGTCTGCTGAAAAAAGGAAAGCAGACTTCGTCTGTTATTTTAGCAACCTTATGGTTGTTATTTTAGCACATAAATTTGCCTGCTACTGTAGCAAACTAGAACAGTCATTTTAGCAAACAATTTTGCTATTATTTAACAGAAAAAAGCGGCTGGGAAAACAAACTATTTTTGTTATTCTAGCATACGTTTCTTTCTTTTTTATTTTAATAAAAGAAATACAAATTTTATATTTTCCTGATATTTGAGAATAGTATATCAACCAGGACTCCAACCTGAAGTTATTCAGCCCATGTATTGATAAGCGTTTCGAACTGTGAAATCTGTATGTATGCTTGATCTAAAAATATAAATGAAAAATAAATCATTTAATAAAATTGAATAGCAATAGGAGTACCTACAAACAATACTTACCGGTCACTGGCATTAACAATTATCTTCTTTTTGTCCGAAGGATAAATATAAAGAACATAAATCGTACGACATCGACGCGAACTCTGTCAATATTGGCCAATGTGTTGGGTTTACCCTATGGACGCGGTATCTAATTGTACATGTCCAGAGCCATATCATTGGGCAAAATGATCTTATCCATGGATTACATCCAAATTAGACTAAATTATCCTGAGATTTTTTTAGCCAAAAGGTTGCTTCGTGATTCGGATATTAGCGACCATCGTTGGAACATATAGAGTAAATAATCAATGTTGCCATTTCGGTAAACAAATCACAAAAAGGAAAAAAATACTTACGAGTTGTTGCAGGTATTATCATTAGGGTCATACTTCCAAGGGTTGTATGCGATTTGGAAAAGTAGACAAGGAAATAAATGGTTAGTCCATCCATGACACAAGTTATCTGAATTTATACATTGAAGCTGCTACGAAATTTCAGATCATAGTACATTTAATTTTCAATTTGTGTACGCTTACCTGTTGCGTCTTGATTAATTGATAACATGGTCCTTTATGTGCATTTGTGTACGCTTGATCAAAAAATATAATCATTTAGAAAATTAAATAGGAGCATCTACACACAATACTTACCGGTCACTGGCATTATAACTATCTTCTTTTTGTCCGAATGATAACAATAAAGAACATACATCGTACGACCTTTGGTTATATTTGATGTTCTCCAAGACCGTATGATGATCAGTGACTCTTACGCGTTAGCCAATTGGGTTCACCCTATACACGGTAATTGTACATGTCCAGAGCCATAGAGCTTGCTGAGAATCATGAAAACAACCAGAAATAAGACTTACACAATCATAGAGAAATTTCCAATTTGTATACGCTTACCTGTTGCAACTTGATTAATTGATCCTCCAAGGCATACACAATTTCGCCTTTTTTCTTTAGCCATTTGTAAGTGTTGTCGAAGCTGTCCCGGAACCGTTTTACTTATTAAAATCATTTGCATTATCTTCGCGGAATGCTTTTTTAATGCGAATTAACAAACAACGAAAATTTCAATCCAATTCAATTCATTTTTTTTTTGGTTTTAGGGTTACTTCAAACGCAATTGCGCTAGAAGGATTATTTGGCCGGTCCTAAAAAAACGCCAAGACAAAATCCAATTCAATTTGTTCGGCGTAAAATATTTTATTCTTCAAAGGGTGTTACTTAAATAGCCGTCGTCGGCGCACGATGTCTGTCAAAGAGGCAATCTTGAATGCTAGTGAAAGCATATTACGTCTGTCAATATTTTTTGATAAGCGAAATAAACATTTTATATGAGATTTTGTCATCTGCACAAATATGAATATATGTGTAACTTATCGCAAGCACATTTTAATGGAAAAAATTGGTTTCAGTGGTAAGGAATATAAATTAAACGCCGCTTTTTTAATTTTCTTTTTTCCGTCATAAAGCATGTCTATGTCCCGATTCACACGCAGCAAAGTGCGAATGAAAAACACAAAACGGATTGCCAGTACAAGAAACTACTTTCCCCATTGTCCATATTCACACTCCGCAACTTTTCCAAGCAAGTGTCAAAGTTTGTTGGAGAGAGCTCTTTCCGCCCGCCTCTCTCTCCATCAAACTTTGACACTTGCTTGGAAAAAGTTGCCGAGTGTGAATCTGAACATTATCTTCCGTATGCCTCTATGTCCAGATTTACACCCGGCAACTTTTTCCAAGCAAGTGTCAAAGTTTGACAGAGAGAGACGCCGAATTACCGGGTGTGTTGAGGTGTCTATGTTCGTCCCAATTTACACGAGGCAATTTTATCAGCGGTTTAATGGTGCTTGTAGGGGAGGCAGTTGGAAAGGGAGGGGAAAAAACTCTCGTACTCGATTGAACGTTTTGTTTTTTATTCGCACTTTGAAACAACAACAATACACACAGGAATAGCCGTGGAAACCGTATAAAAATCGTCTTTGCACAGAATGATACAATCTTGCGAAATTTTCTCTTAATACTCACCCTAAGCCTTAGGAATTCTCTCGTTTTTTAACTTTTTTTGCATACACAATACTTAGTCCTAGATCACACGAGGCAATTTCTTCCAAGCGGAAAGTGCTATCTGTATCTTTCCTACAAACTTTAACACTTGCTTGAAATAAAATTGCGTTGTGTGAATCAGACTTTATAAACATTTTTACAAATCGCACATAAAATATTAATGTTTAGCTTTGGTTTATTAAAATATGTGTAAAAAATTAGAAACTAAAATCTAAACAATAGATTAATTATAATTGTATGTCCGGAACTAAGATTTTGAAATCGTCAAATCATATTCGTTATCGATTTGTGTTTTACTTTTTGCAGTTTTAATCGACTCCTATTTCCAATATTTTTAAAATCTAATGAAAAAATAAAAATATTGAGAACCGTAACTCGAAAACAGATATCGCCGAATAATTATTTAATTTTTTTTAAATATACTTGTCTTATCTCACGAATGGCCTTAACCTTTTTGATTTTCAATGGTAGTTGAACTTTATCATGTAAATTATTGCAACTTTTGTCTTATTTTCACATATTTTGATTAACAGCAAAAATTTTCAGCAAACTGCAAATTTTTCAGCAGTGCGTTTGCTAATGCAAAACTGCAAACTTTTTGCTATTACAGCAGAAAATGTGCTGTATTAGCAGAAAAAATGGTTGCTAAAAATTAGCAGACGTTGTTTGTTATTAACAGCAAACATTTTTTTTTGGTGTAGCATATAAGCCCATCAAAGTGTATTAGAACAAGACAACCATAGTTCTAAGTGTTTCTGTTCATTCGTTAAGTACATACAAATGTCATCGAAAAGAAAAAGTCTCAATAAAATTTACTTACTTACTAACTTGTTCGTGATCCGCATGTATTAATGTTGTCAGATCTTCATTACGAATGTAAGGAGTAATAAGTGTTATGTAACACACACAATTTGAAAAAGAACCATTTTTAATTTTTATTAAATACGGTCCAACAACTTTCCCAGCGTGTGCGATTTTTTTTTTAGCATTTTTAGTTTGTCAAAATTCTTTGTAGTCCTTAAAGTACAAGGGTCCAAAGGTGTCTTTCACAGGAGGATTCTTTCCAAAGTAATCAATTGTTTGTCGTACTTAAGCACTTGAAAGCTCTGCACCTCCACTTCATATCTTTAATTTTGTTGAATTGAGAATGACAAATATTCTTGGAACCTTGATGGACTCAAAAGAAATATTAATTTTCCTGAATCCGTGTTAGAATTTCTCTTGTATATTTTTATATTCGTCGGTTGGAATCGAAATGATGTTACAGAATATTTATATTGTCATCGGGATTATGCGTAACGATGTATCAAGGTGATCATATTATTCGATGCACCTGTGCAACAAAACAATGCAAAATGTTAAAGCACTGGTTAGTCTTAAGCGAAATCACCTTTTGTATTTATTCCCTACACCACACTGTGATACAGGGTATTACAACATTCTAAACTTATTGATGAATTTTTTTTTAATTAAAAATTCTGTTATCGTCGAAAGTACACTTAGTATTTGCACTATAATTTTTGGAGTATATGCCCGATCAGGTCGACTTATGCGTTAAATTGAAGCTATTAATGTGGGCTACCATTGTGGATATATATCTCTTAGATTTTTTAAAAAAAAAATTTCTGGGACAAAAAAAGACAAAAAATAGAAAAAAAATATTTTATTTTATTTTTTAAAAGTTTGCATTCTTGCGAAGACAATAATGCCTATTATAGCCCTTTTGGTAGAGGTAAGAGAATTTCAAAAAATCTTTTTTTTTTGTTAATTTCTGTTTAAATAGCGATTTTATTTATTACTTTTATTTATATTATGTACATTTGAGTTTATTTACATGGACGAGTTTCATTAGAAGTAATTGTGAGTTCTTTGTTGACGTTTGAAGATTTCGGAATCGGTTTCTCTAATGAGGAACCAAATATAATCTCCCATCATTCTTTCATCCCAGTGCCCTTGGTAACGCCGCTCGATGGACTTCAATTCTTGGTAAAACCCTTCGCCATGTTCGTCGCCAAGATTCTCGGGGAAAAAGTTTAAATCAGAATGAAAGAAATTCATTTTGAGGGACATATTTGCACCTGTTGGAATACATAAAGCGAAAAATAAGTTGGAAGAATACATACATATATTATATTTCTAACCAATTTTTTCATAATTTTTTAACAAATCATTGTTTCATATTGCGGGCTTTTATTGGATCCAAGGAAATTTGAAACTTTGAATATGATTCGAAATTCACATCTTTCATCAGTTTTTCCTTATTTCTTCGATTTTTTTAAAAGAAGGACTTTTAAATAAACTTTTTAAATATGAGAGTGAATTGCCATCTTTCCATAAGGCTTTTACAAAATGTTTAAAGAGCCTCAGCTTAATAGGCAGTGGTGACAAAATATCGGCTATCCCAGAGGCATAACATACCAATTACTTTTAAATCGCAACAAATTTTCCAGTCATGTTCATATTTTATGTATCTTATCAATTTAGCCATTCCTTAGTGTTGACAGCATGAGCAATGGGAATCGACGGTTTCTGATTTCCGTTGTGTAAAAGTACTGCTTTCAAACTTTCTTTACTGCTGTCAACAAGTAACCGCCATTCCTTTGAATTGTATGTTTGATTAAGTTCCTCGAACAATCCGGGAATGTTCTTGCAAAAGCATCTGTTATCCACAGTTGTATAAAATTGTTTGTAAGGTATATCACGGACTCTATAATATGGTATGATAACATCTGGGGCCAAAATATTGTACTGTTTCATCCCAGATGCAAGTAGTTCTGCCTTATATTTGGTCAGTTCCAAATCTCTCACTAGATCAATGAATTGAAACTGAGTTAAAAGCGATGACTTCTGACTCAAACTTGAATCGCTCAGAGTTGAGCGAAATAGGTAAACAGTTATTCTGAGCGAAATCGGTTCGTTCACTGATCCCTAAGGTTTCAAATGCTGGACATTCTCGAATTGTATGATCTGCTTGGCAAAACTTGCATACCTGAGTGCCATGCTCTTTCGTTTTTAATACCTATACCGATTCTAACCCCTTATATGTGTTCGTGAGAAATGTGTCCATTTCGGGAGAACAGATAGATCAGATAGCGTCTCTTCAAACCTAAACCTCAACGTATTTAAGTGTTGCAAGCAACCATTAATAGTACGATGGGGCTTCGTTATAGAAGTACCGCATTGGGTGATAACCTTAGGAAGTCTAATAACAATTTAATCTGACCGTTCACTTGCCTTCTTACGTTTTCGTATTGAGATGTTACTTCTGCCGACGCTATAACATATCCCTCATTCGTTAAGGGGGCGTTATTAACAATATATCTGGGTTCTTCTTAAGTTTTCTGCTTTAAGCTAAATAATTTCTTTACCTCAACTTACTTTTTATTCCTACTCGTACCATACACGGCAGTGAACATGTCTGAACATGCCCATGACGGAAGAGTGGAACATTTAATGATGGTTCAACGACTTGATTCGGGTCTGGGGTCGACCTCTACAACCCTTCCATTGCTTCCTCAATTTTAATCATAGTGTCTCTATTAAATTTTCCACCCTCAGCTAACTGTTCTTGGATCTCTGACATATTAATTGTCTTCGCTTGTTCCTGGTCGTCTAACAGTGCTGATTCAAAGAATGCATCATGTTTTGTAACGTTTTCTCCCATATTGTCTCTAGCTCTTTCTTCACCACCTTTAGAGCAGACGTGGATTTAATTTCCTGCAACGTAATACCCGAACTCTTTCCTAAAAGCGCCTAGCTCTAAAGAAACACCACTTCGTTTACTCAAAGCGGGACAGTCGCATAGCAAGTGCTCAATGCTCTCCACTTCTTCCTCATCTCCACATCTTCTGCAGAAGTCATTGGAGTTAATACACAATCTTCTGGCGTGTTCGCCGATCAGGCAGTGTCCCGTCAGAACTGATACTAACGTAGACTATATTTTCCTTTCTAGTGCGAGAGATATTTTGACCTTCTCAGGTCATACCTTGGCCAGATTTGCCTAGCTACCCTACAGGTGCCGATTTGTGTCCATCTTTCGTTGGACTGCCTGATTGAATTTGTAAAGTCGTCCCTTTCCTAGCAAGTTCATCGGCTTTGCAGTTCCCCGGGATATCCCTGTGCCCAGGCACCCATATGAGGTGTATACTAAACTGCTCAGCCATCTCGTTAAGAGATCTGCGGCAGTCGAGGGCTTTTTGTGAATTTAGGGATGTGGCCTCCAGAGAATTGACGGCAGCCTGGCTGTCCGAGTAAATGACAACGCCAGTGTTGGTTACTATGTTCCGACTCAGCCACTTGGCGACTTCCCATATTGCCATTATTTCGGCTTGATAGACACTGCAGATATCTGGTAGTCTGTGAGCTATATCCAAATTAAGTTCTTCACAGTGTACTCCGAAGCCAACCTTTTCATCAAGCTTCGAACCATCCGTATAGAAGTGGAGATGGTTTGTATCATAGTGATGTTGGTATCATAGTGATGTAGTTCCTCTCAAAGGTGCGCACCGTTGATATATAGTCCACTCGGTCGATTACCATAGCACTACACTTTGACATTCTCATGTGACCGTACTTCTTGTACCTCCACATTGATAGGCAGTTTAATCTTAGTGCCGCTTTGGTTGCAACTTCTCTCGCCACAACATTAATCGGCGGTATATGGAAAATGGCTTGTAGAGACTCTGTCGCTGTAGTCCTTAACGCTCCGCTTATGCACAGGCAGGCAGTTCTCTGAACCCTTGAAAGCAGGTTTGTGATGGTTAGTTTGTCAGTTGCCGTCCACCATACCACAATGCCGTATAACAGTATTGGACGAACCACTGCTATATATATCCATTGGACAATTTTAGGAGAGAGGCCCCACCGCGTCCCTACAGCCTTCCTGCAGGAATATAGGGCGATGTTGGCCTTCTTTACACGTTCCAGTACGTTTAGTCTGAATGACAGTTTCCTATCCAAAATTATTCCTAAAAATTTTGCACTTTCAGAAAAGACTAGATCTGTTCCATTTATCCGAGGAGGATCCACATGAGGGACATTATTCATCCTAGGAAAGAGAACCAATTCTGTCTTGTTTGCGATTGCCAGGTCGTCCGCATATGCCACGACCTTGCAGCCACAACGTTCTTCCCCGCTTTGGGTATGAATACCACTTTGGTATCCCTCCATCGATTCGGGATGTATGAAAGCCTAATACAGCCTACATACATTTTCTGCAGCCAAGGGATAATGTACTTTAACATTTTCTGCATTTCTGCTGGAGTGATGCCGTCTGGTCCAGGTGACTTGAAGGGTTCAAAGCTGTTTATAGCCCAGCTTATTCTAGATCTCTCAGTCAACAAGCTAGCGACGCTCGCAGTCCATTCGCTCTCTTGTTGGTCCTGTTGATCCTCGGGCTCTGTTGATGAGTTCCCCGGGAAATGTGTGTCGAGCAGTACACTTAGCGATTGTTCGCTGGTTTTTGTCTAGTTGTTTGCCTCATCCTGCAAATACCCCACTGTACAAGGAGAAGTGGGGTATTTGCAGCCTTGCGGCGTCGGAGACCTTTTCCACTTCGCCACAGAAGGAATGCCAAGAGCGTATTTGCGCCTTCCTAAGCTCCTTCTTGTAGATCTTGAGTTGCCCTTTATATGCATCCCAATCATTAAAGGCTCCAGTAGATTTCGCCTTGTTGAATAGCTTGTTGCAGGTCTTTTTCCTTGCCGTTAGCTCAGAAGTCCACCATTGACGTTTAGTTTTAACCTTGTGCCTTGTTTTTGGACAGGTTCGGTTCATAAAGAAGTTTAGAGTTGAGGACCTTTTTAAAATTCTTCTCATACAGGTGTCACTTTGTCTTCCTCACATTTCTGTGGACTGCAGGTTTAGGATCTTTTTCGGCGAGTTTGAAATCTATATAGCGGTGATCTGAGAATGGGTGGTCGCCAATGCATTCCACCCAATAATTTTTTCTGACACCCGGTCAGTAGCAAACGTTACTTCTAGTACTTCTTGTCTGTCT
Organism: Eudasyphora cyanicolor; assembly: GCA_963930755.1. Taxonomy (NCBI): domain Eukaryota; kingdom Metazoa; phylum Arthropoda; class Insecta; order Diptera; family Muscidae; genus Eudasyphora; species Eudasyphora cyanicolor. The sequence continues at coordinate 104,755,180 of OZ005737.1, forward strand.
TTAATTGTAAAGGTCGGTTTATTGCCAATGTTACAAATAGTTAGGTTGGTAGTTAGAATAAAGTCAAGGAGCGAATCACCCCTATTGTTTATATCCGTACTACCCCAGATAGTGTCTGCGCCAATAATCAGCTCGAGCTCGTCAGACGTTGCTTCTCCTACTACTTCCCCGAAGAGAGCTGTCGGTATTACAGCTTCATAAGGAAAGTAACTGGAGACCACCCAGTATATGCGATTACCAATCTCCAGACTAGCAGCTGTTTGGTCTTTAGGTTAGGTTGAATAGAGGAGACGTTTAAACGTCTCATGTCCATGGACATACACTTAAGACAGTGGTTCGGCCTGTTTGGGTCACCCCACAGTATCTTTGCAGTTGCTCTATTCCAGACAGTTTTGTGAGCCATAACTGCCCAGTGTTTCAACTCATTCTTCGTGGCTTCGAAAGGTTTCCAATTTTCCAAGATTATTACTCGAAGTTCTCTGCCCGTTGAAGCCAAGCTGTTTGCTCGTTCATTTCCAATCACTCCGTTGTGATTGGTCGTTACCACTTAAATTAGTCAGGAGAAAAATACTTAGATCTTTTCTGGCCAAAATGCAGGTTCTTGGAGTGCCTTTACAGTTGGCCACAAGCAGTTTAAAGTTTGGTGTCTTGATACCGCACACCTGTCCTCCTATTACATAGGGCTCCTGGATCAGGACGATGTCTACTGCACCTGTGGACAGGCGCAGCAATAGAGCCGCTGAGGCTGCTTTAGCGTGATGGAGGCTAATCTGTAGAAATCTTACCATCATTGGTAATTGACAGATTGACATCCACCCCACAAGGGTGTTATCGAACTCTTCGTCCGTATCATCGGGGAGCATGTCCCCGCCAGATGCGTCAAAGAGTCCGGAGACTTCCCTCAGCCCCTCAGTATCCGAAGTAGTGTTTTCATCCTCAGAGAATGACGTTACAGATTTTCTGTTAGAGTTAGAGTCATCAGAAATAATGGTCGTGTGGACCACGGTCGACGACTCGCCTTCCGCAGTGGGAGCTATATCCTGCTTGTATACCTTCAAGGCTATAGTCTCGAAGCTATATTGTAGCGTTGCACTTGCACGTTGTATATGGGAGGTGGATTCAACGTTAGGGATCAAATTGACCTGACGCTTTTTACCATCCGCCTCACCCACCTTGCTGATTCTTCAATTATGGGCCGGCAGACAAGGATTGGAATCTTTTATTATTTCTAATATGTCAGCCGGGTTGGAGGGCTCTTCTGTAACCTAGGTGATGGCTCCAGGGTGACTAGGGATATGTTTTTTTTTTTCGACAACATCCAACTGGGCACCTGGCCAAACCTCCCCCGCTCGACTCAGAGCAGCCTTATACAGATCTACTGATCTGGCATCACTGAAATATAAGAGCTTTACTCTCCCCTGATGCCATCCTGCACGTTGCAGACTGGTGGTTTGCCCAGCATTTCTCTTTTCTCTGGATCTATCCTCGCTTGGTGAGTGTCCTATTGATGGTGACATTAGGGCCTCTTGCCTTTATCGAAGGCAGGGGTTCATCAGGTGATCTGATTCTTTTGACTTTATTAGCCGTTAACACAGCTGAATTTGTGGCTCTTTCAGCCGGCTGATTGGCCTTAGAAGCATCTATGACGCCTTTAGCCCAGGTAAGTGACTTTTTGTTTTTCGGTAAGAGCCGAAACCTCAACAGCCTCCAACTTCATCAAAACTCTGAGCGCTATCCGGTGCTCATTGTGACGTTTTCCCCTCATCGTACCACCTGTTGTGAGTACTGGGGGAATTTTCACCATGTTTGGTGTGGTCGGCTTTGGCCAAGACCAACGGACGGACAGTAGGACGATTGGGGAATCCCGCTCCATCGGAACGCGAAGGCATCCCCGTCAACGAATTTATTATTTTTTTTGTCTGTATTAGTCCGTAATAGGGACTACGATGTAGGCCTTCCAGACTTTGTACATGCGTAATAGGTACTGCGTAACCTATTACGTACCTATTACGCAAATTATCGATACCAAATAATGTACTTTCTTCCTTGTATCGATTATAAAAAATACTTTTATGAAGAAAAAGTATCGAGTAAATACAAGTACTTACTCTCTATCTACACACGGCTATCTAAGTATAGAAAACATTGATATCAGTGTGAATATTGGGAAGAATTTCCGCAGAATTTACCACAGAGCTCGTCGTAAAAAATATCAGTATATTTGGACGAATACCACATAAAGCACAAGGAATAGAACAAAATCATAAGATCGATGAAAGTCCTGGAAGCTTTTTTTAAGAGGTGGACAATGTGTACACTATACACAGTATGTTCAAAAAATATCCCGAATTTTGTATTTTTTCAAAAAGTATTTGTTTATTCATGAATATCTATTTTGTCCCCTTCAAAGTAATTCCCCTCGGATATAATACACTTCTGCCAAAGTTTTTTTCCAATCCTCGAAGCACTTCAAATAATCATTTTTTGTGATCTTGTTTCAGCTCCTCAATCGTAGCGTAGCGTCGTCCTTTCATGGGCCTTTTCAGTTTTGTGAACAAAAAATAGTCACAGGGGGCTTGGTCACTGGTACTGTGTTGTTTTTGGCCAAATATTCGCGCACAAGCAACGATGTGTGTGCAGGGGCGTTATCATAGTGCAAAAGCCAGTTTGTGTTCTTCCACAAATCCGGGCGTTTTTGGCGGATTGCTTCGCGCAATTTGCGCATAACTTGCAGGTAATATTCTTTATTGAGAGTACTACGCTGTGGCAAGAACTCATAATGCACCACGCCCCTGCAATCAAAGAAAACTGTGAGCAAAACCTTTACGTTCAACCGAACTCGGGCGTCCGGCACGCTGTTCGTCCATCGCATCTTCTCGGCCCTCTAAGAACATTTTGTACCACCGATAAACGTTGCTTTGGTCCAAGGTAGCTTCACCATATGCCACACAGTCAACATTCGGAATGCGTCAGCGCACTTTATTTTGTTTTTTCACACAAAATTTGATGCAGATTCTTTGATCCATTTTCTGAAATAGATAAAAATCGAAGACAAGTTAACCCTTCGTCAGGCACATATTTTGAGCCCTTAGTTCTGGCACATGGTGTCTGGCCAGACCCCTATACATTTACATGCATTTGTATGGAAATAAGGGCTGTTTGCCGTTAAATTTTTTACTAAGATAGGAAAATATTTGTTGTATTTTGTGTTTCTATTTCTTTTTACTATGTTATTAGCTACCTTAGGAAGAAAAAATAGACCTGAAAAAATCTTTGGAATGAAAAGGGCAACAATTTTTTTGTTCTATATATATTTCTCTTTATTATGGGTAAAGTAATAAATGTTTATGACAAAATAGAAAATTATTATGAAGAATACATTGATTTTTTTATTCAGAATTTTGCGGAAGGCAACAAAAACATAAATAATCTACTTTTGAATGTTGCTGACAAACAGGATTGTTGCATTTGCAGCAAAAAAAGCGTGTCTTACGGCGTATTTTGTCACCTTGCTGCAGGCAAATTCTGCAATCTTTTTTGGCAGCTAATGTGTCTGGACCACTGCGTGAAGCCACATTAAGGTTTGCTATATTGAAAGGTCTCCCAAAGAACGCTTCAAATGCTATACGAGTTGTTGGTTGAGCCACAATTTGCGGATTATTGATGCGATTTTCAACGTTGGCCAGTACCAATTGCTTTGCAAGTTTATATAAAAATATGCGTCTTCTTTCTTTTCTTGTATTTTCATCATTTAGCTTACATATAATGTAACTTGCCAATGCCATCACAGCAATCATGTTGCAGAAAAACGCGTATGTCCAGCGTCTGGTTGACCGTTTTGTTGTGTAATGAGTTAGCATTTGATCCATCGTATCGACTCCGGCTTTAGTTGAATTATAAAATAAAATTGCTTCCGGTTTCATGGCTACGCCTTCAACATGTTTCGTGTAATGCACGGTTGAAATTAAATTGACTGCCTTATTTTTTTTTGGGCACGTAGCTGCAAAGTGCAACAAGATTTTCATGAAAACCAAACACACTTGAAAGAATTGGTCGTCTGGTGCTCTTTATAACTTCCTTAGGAAGACATCTTTTGTTTGCTCGAATGGTGCCAACAAATGCCAGTCCCATAGCAGCAAGTCGTTTAGCGCCGTTCAATGAGGTGAAAAAATTATCAGAAATAATTGTTCTGCCGCTGTTTGCGTAACAATTTGCGAAATACATTAGAACGTTTTCACCTTGATTTATCTCCCGATTGTCTCCTTCCTTTCCAGTGTATAGTTTTCCTTTCAATGGAAATTTAGTCTTAGCATCGCATGCCCACCAAACTTTGATCCCATACCTTGCAGGTTTTGATGGGATATATTGGGTGAACTTTGTGCGCCCACGATACGGAAACAACTGCTCATCGATGGTGATATTTTCATAAGGTTCATAATAATTTTGCAGATTTTCATTGAGAAAATTCCAAAGGTCCCGGATAGGAGCTGCTTTATCTGTTTGCTGTCGGAATGCCCGCGTACGACTATTATCGAAACGAATATATCTGGACAGAGTAATGAATCGTTTGTGCGACATAGCCGCACGGAATATGGGCAGCGAATCAGAACGCCACAATATACTGGAGTCTTGCATATTATTATGGCTAAGACCAGAAGCCAACAAAATCCCAATGAATGCATCTAGCTCAGAGCTTGTCAAATCAATCCATTTTCTTTGGGTAGACTCTGGATGTTCTTCATTCCATTTTCTAATTGATTCTCGCCCATGCCGATATGTTTCACTAATGATGACGAACGTAATATTGGTTGAGAAAAATAGCTTGAATACCTCAACTGGATTGGTGAGCCCTGTTTTTGTTCCAGATTGAAAACGCATGATATTATGCTGGCGCAAACGAGATTCAGTTTCTTTCCATTTAGTACCGTCTTTACCATAAAAACAGCCTGAGTCGACTTCATTTTCTGCTTCAGCATCATTTCCACTTTCTTCTTCTTCATCTACGTCTTCATCACTATCATAAAGTTCGTTAGGTTCAATTTCCAAATCATTTTCTATGTCTGATGCATCATCTTCTGGCACATAATCAGCAGTGTCGTCACCATCGTTTTCAAAAACATCATCATTTTCATCAGCTTCTTCTACCTGACTTTGAAAATCACGCACTAATGCCTCTGACAATTGGGGTTGCAAATTCGCGCTACGCAAGCGTGTATTATAAATAAATTCCAGTTCATCAGCCATAATATACTAACAACGCAACAAATCTACCTGCGTAAAATTATTCACAAGTTCAAAATTACTGCACAAAAACTAGATTACTTCTTCACTGTTCAACGTTCAATGAATAACTAACTCACAAACAAAATCAGAAGAAAGAAAGAAGCATAAAAGAATAAAGTAAATACAAATTTCCAACTCGTGCCATGTGCTTTGCCTATGCGTTCATACAAAATGCATAGGGGTCTGGCCAGACACCATGTACCAAAAGTAAGGTGAAGATTTTTTATTTGGCTTTTTTGTCCTGTTCCAATGACTTTTTTTCAATTATTAATTTATACATCGAAATCAAACAATATTTTGGGAGATTACCTGAAATTACAGAATGGCCGACCTTGTCAGCATAAGTAAGGGACATGAGTACCAACATAACGCTACAAAAATATCAAAAATCAAATACACGTAGCCCGCGGAAATTAAAAATTCGCGCTATGTTTTGAACATACCTCGTATATCCAAAATAATTAAGTTCCTTGCAAAAACTCACATTCAAACCGAAACACTGGTGGATGATACCGCATATGGGTGAATGATAAATCGAGACCACAAACCGTACCATGAAGATACTGCAATCACTGGTCGGCCATATTCAAACAACGGAAATCCCCGACCGGATTCCTGAGGTATGGCTGTGAATCATTTGTGCCAGACAGACACTCCTGTTTGAAACTAACACTAGCGCACGCTCCGGTTGGTCAAATCCAGAACTGTGTTGAGCTGTTAAAGAACGATTAATGATTACTAGACCTCGGATTTAGCATATTTTTTAGGATTCTTCTTTATTTGCAAATTCGATTTTCGAATGTTAGCGACCAATACAACTATATATATTTTTCTAATTGATTCTCGCCCATGCCGATTTGTTTCACTAATGATGACGAACGTAATATTGGTTGAGAAAAATAGCTTGAATACCTCAACTGGATTGGTGAGCCCTGTTTTTGTTCCAAATTGAAAACGCATGATATTATGCTGGCGCAAACGAGATGCAGGGGGTTCAGTTTCTTTCCATTTAGTACCGTCTTTACCATAAAAACAGCCTGAGTCGACTTCATTTGCTGCTTCAGCATCATTTCCACTTTCTTCTTCTTCATCTACGTCTTCATCACTATCATAAAGTTCGTTAGGTTCAATTTCCAAATCATTTTCTATGTCTGATGCATCATCTTCTGGCACATAATCAGCAGTGTCGTCACCATCGTTTTCAAAAACATCATCATTTTCATCAGCTTCTTCTACCTGACTTTGAAAATCACGCACTAATGCCTCTGACAATTGGGGTTGCAAATTCGCGCTACGCAAGCGTGTATTATAAATAAATTCCAGTTCATCAGCCATAATATACTAACAACGCAACAAATCTACCTGCGTAAAATTATTCACAAGTTCAAAATTACTGCACAAAAACTAGATTACTTCTTCACTGTTCAACGTTCAATGAATAACTAACTCACAAACAAAATCAGAAGAAAGAAAGAAGCATAAAAGAATAAAGTAAATACAAATTTCCAACTCGTGCCATGTGCTTTGCCTATGCGTTCATACAAAATGCATAGGGGTCTGGCCAGACACCATGTACCAAAAGTAAGGTGAAGATTTTTTATTTGGCTTTTTTGTCCTGTTCCAAGGACTTTTTTTCAATTATTAATTTATACATCGAAAGCCAACAATATTTTGGGAGATTACCATGTACCTAAAATAGAAGTATGCTAAATTGAAGCATGAAAATGAAATATGTCTGGCCAGAACAATGTGCCACTTCGAGGGTTAAACACATCCAAGCACAAAAGCTGTCAAAAATTAACTAAACATTCAAAATGGCCGACCTTGTCAGCATAAGTAAGGGACATGAGTACCAACATAACGCTACAAAAATATCAAAAATCAAATACACGTAGCCCGCGGAAATTAAAAATTCGCGCTATGTTTTGAACATACCTCGTATATCCAAAATAATTAAGTTCCTTGCAAAAACTCACATTCAAACCGAAACACTGGTGGATGATACCGCATATGGGTGAATGATAAATCGAGACCACAAACCGTACCATGAAGATACTGCAATCACTGGTCGGCCATATTCAAACAACGGAAATCCCCGACCGGATTCCTGAGGTATGGCTGTGAATCATTTGTGCCAGACAGACACTCCTGTTTGAAACTAACACTAGCGCACGCTCCGGTTGGTCAAATCCAGAACTGTGTTGAGCTGTTAAAGAACGATTAATGATTACTAGACCTCGGATTTAGCATATTTTTTAGGATTCTTCTTTATTTGCAAATTCGATTTTCGAATGTTAGCGACCAATACAACTATATATATTTTTCTAATTGATTCTCGCCCATGCCGATTTGTTTCACTAATGATGACGAACGTAATATTGGTTGAGAAAAATAGCTTGAATACCTCAACTGGATTGGTGAGCCCTGTTTTTGTTCCAAATTGAAAACGCATGATATTATGCTGGCGCAAACGAGATGCAGGGGGTTCAGTTTCTTTCCATTTAGTACCGTCTTTACCATAAAAACAGCCTGAGTCGACTTCATTTGCTGCTTCAGCATCATTTCCACTTTCTTCTTCTTCATCTACGTCTTCATCAGTATCATAAAGTTCGTTAGGTTCAATTTCCAAATCATTTTCTATGTCTGATGCATCATCTTCTGGCACATAATCAGCAGTGTCGTCACCATCGTTTTCAAAAACATCATCATTTTCATCAGCTTCTTCTACCTGACTTTGAAAATCACGCACTAATGCCTCTGACAATTGGGGTTGCAAATTCGCGCTACGGAAGCGTGTATTATAAATAAATTCCAGTTCATCAGCCATAATATACTAACAACGCAACAAATCTACCTGCGTAAAATTATTCACAAGTTCAAAATTACTGCACAAAAACTAGATTACTTCTTCACTGTTCAACGTTCAATGAATAACTAACTCACAAACAAAATCAGAAGAAAGAAAGAAGCATAAAAGAATAAAGTAAATACAAATTTCCAACTCGTGCCATGTGCTTTGCATATGCGTTCATACAAAATGCATAGGGGTCTGGCCAGACACCATGTACCAAAAGTAAGGTGACGATTTTTTATTTGGCTTTTTTGTCCTGTTCCAAGGACTTTTTTCAATTATTAATTTATACATCGAAAGCCAACAATATTTTGGGAGATTACCATGTACCTAAAATAGAAGTATGCTAAATTGAAGCATGAAAATGAAATATGTCTGGCCAGAACAATGTGCCACTTCGAGGGTTAAACACATCCAAGCACAAAAGCTGTCAAAAATTAACTAAACATTCAAAATGGCCGACCTTGTCAGCATAAGTAAGGGACATGAGTACCAACATAACGCTACAAAAATATCAAAAATCAAATACACGTAGCCCGCGGAAATTAAAAATTCGCGCTATGTTTTGAACATACCTCGTATATCCAAAATAATTAAGTTCCTTGCAAAAACTCACATTCAAACCGAAACACTGGTGGATGATACCGCATATGGGTGAATGATAAATCGAGACCACAAACCGTACCATGAAGATACTGCAATCACTGGTCGGCCATATTCAAACAACGGAAATCCCCGACCGGATTCCTGAGGTATGGCTGTGAATCATTTGTGCCAGACAGACACTCCTGTTTGAAACTAACACTAGCGCACGCTCCGGTTGGTCAAATCCAGAACTGTGTTGAGCTGTTAAAGAACGATTAATGATTACTAGACCTCGGATTTAGCATATTTTTTAGAATTCTTCTTTATTTGCAAATTCGATTTTCGAATGTTAGCGACCAATACAACTATATATATTTTTTTCTGTATTTCAAAATATTTTGTTATATACAATTCAGTATTTCTGCAAAGGAATCTATTTCTGGCCTCGATCAAAAGTTTCCCCACATCTCGGATACCAGTCCATATTTGTATGTTATCAAGCCATGTTGTTTCCTTTCTGTCTCTAGTGGTTCTTCCTTCAATGTTTCCTCTAGTTATAGCTTGCAGTATTTTATTATAGCTTGCAGTATTTCATGATATGCCCCAGGTATGGCGTTTTCCTTCTTTTTATTGTTGAAGTAAGTCCTCTTTGCCAATTTATCTTTCTCAGAAGGGCTGAATTGGATATGAAATGTGTGTGGATTTTTAAGGATACGGCATAAATCCACATTTCAAAGGCTTCCAGTTTCTTAACATCTGCGGCTTTTATTGTCCATACCTCTGAGGCATACAACAGAACCGACCATATATGGGCAAATATCAAAATTTTTTAATTTTGAAGTAAATTTGTTTTCAAGATTTTTTGGCGAGCACACCAACGGCTTTTAAAACAGGCGAAGATAAAAATATAAGCATGCAAATACCGTTGTTGTGAATAAATTTCATCAAAGGCCGCGAATGTTATGGCGGTTCCAAATTGAAATTAAAAAAAAAATATAAAATGCAATTTTCTGCGGAATTCGCAAAACTAAAATTACAATCATAGAACATTCGCATTTCTATCAGCCTATGACAAAATATTCGCTGTAGCTTCATTATTCGGATAAATATAGCAAATCCAAAAAATGATCAGGTAAAATTTTCATACGAACATTATTTTTGTGGAAATATAATTTTTGCAATGTGCATAATTTGCACAATTATCAAAATAAAATGACGGCCCTCCGATTTCGAAATAGAGCGTTAAAAATCCTTTTATTTCATATACACTTCCAATATCTGTACCCCGCATTGGGTGTGCCTTGACGATCATTGCTGAGACAAAAAAGGCACGTTCTTCGCGTACAAGACTTCAATCTTCAAATAAGTAATCATGATTGTTAAGTGCACCACAGTAGTACGCCCGAAGAACATAGAAATGAATTTCAGACGTTTGTACAATTAAAAATGCCAAGGACAAAATTTGCAATATTTGCAAAAATTTTAAAAAGTGAATAAAATTTCAGCTATTCATTATTTTGTTACGGCCCCCTGATTTTTGGATTCACCAGGTCAAAAGCCATCTGGGATAGTTAATTCAGCTCAACCTATACATAACTGTCGAAGTGCTCCGCGAAATACACTATCAAAAAAAATTCACGCAAGTTTAACAAAGGTTTGGGAAGCTATAGCGGCGGTTCCATTAAGAGCACATCAACGACACCTATATAGATTTATAGTTATTTCAAGCCGCTATAACCGCTTCTTTAATGTTATTTCATTACATCGAGGGCCGCGCTGACCGCGGTCAAAAAACAAAAATCACTTGAAATCGCATTTCAAAAAGTTATGAGCTATAATTTTTTGCGGAAAGATCTCACATGAACAGTGCTCACGAAAAATTCTTCCTCCATGTGTCCCTCGTGTTTTTTGTAACTGACCAGTAACTTCAGAATAAATAGTTTGGCCACAACTGATAAAAGAATGGATACAGATATGAACATCTCTAGGACTTTTTTCAAAATTTTGAAATGTATGTTCTTATAACTTTTAAAGTTTTTTAGATAATAACAAACTTTTTTGGGAAAAAACTTTTATGTTTGTGGTTTATCTAATTCCATCAACTTATGCACCGAAATCTGTACACAAAGCGAGAAAAGGGTAAAACAACATACATTACCCCTGTGTTAAAAAATGTTGATATTTGCCTATATACGTTTTAATGAATCGCAATTTTGTTTCAATATTGATGTCATGACTGTAAAGTATCTAAAAAATAATATTCTTAAGAGATATGTTATTCATCGCTGAGTTATGTCACTACGCCCTTGACTATCTTTTTGCCATTGACCGATTGTGGCTACGTGCCACACAGCAAATGAAACAATTGAATTGTTGCGAGAAAAGTTTGGAGATTCGATTATTTGTGCTCGAAAATTGAGTTCATCGAATTCGTCCCTGCAGAAGAAGTCGTGGATGCCATTTAAATGACTTTTTATTTAGAACTTAATTATATCGATTGTACCTCACATTAAATAAAAAACTGTTGAATTTCCTTAATAATAACTGTTTTTTTTTCAAAGAAACCATATTACTCTTATTGGAAAACCCTATATAAACATCCAAAATAGTAAAAGATGTTACTAAGTCCCCATATATAGTGACAATATGTAAGACAAGTTTAACATCCACAGAACAGGCAAAACAACTGAGTGCTGGATCAGCAGGTGTAGTTCTAGTATACGCAAAGCTAACGCGCAGTCAGTATAATATGATGACAGAGGCAGCTCCGGAGAATTTCCCTTTTTAAAAAATCGTCCAATAAGCGAAAAAATGTGTTTACCCTAAATGCAAGGCAATACGATTGTCTGAAACTGTAGCTCAAGTAAGCAAGCAAGATCTTCTGTACTGTGGGCCGTTTGATTTTACTTCATAAATATGTAATTGTCACCTTAACTGATAACGAATTGTCAACAATTGAAGCATATCCGCGAATAACGTTGTTTACGCCATTAACGCCGTGTAAACAAAAATAATTTGTAATTTATTAAATATAAGTACATACAATTTATAAATATTTTCACTCCTTTGGAAAGGATTTTCCATGAACATGCGGTTGTTTTCACGATTTTTCTTCTCGCCAGTGTTGAAGGTATTAATATTCAGTTCTATGGGATTTCAACTCAAAGTCGCAATGTCCATTCGTAGAATTCTTACCATCATTGGTAATTGACAGATTGACATCCACCCCACAAGGGTGTTATCGAACTCTTCGTCCGTATCATCGGGGAGCATGTCCCCGCCAGATGCGTCAAAGAGTCCGGAGACTTCCCTCAGCCCCTCAGTATCCGAAGTAGTGTTTTCATCCTCAGAGAATGACGTTACAGATTTTCTGTTAGAGTTAGAGTCATCAGAAATAATGGTCGTGTGGACCACGGTCGACGACTCGCCTTCCGCAGTGGGAGCTATATCCTGCTTGTATACCTTCAAGGCTATAGTCTCGAAGCCATATTGTAGCGTTGCACTTGCACGTTGTATATGGGAGGTGGATTCAACGTTAGGGATCAAATTGACCTGCCGCTTTTTACCATCCGCCTCACCCACCTTTCTGATTCTTCAATTATGGGCCGGCAGACAAGGATTGGAATCTTTTATTATTTCTAATATGTCAGCCGGGTTGGAGGGCTCTTCTGTAACCCAGGTGATGGCTCCAGGGTGACTAGGGATATGTTGTTTTTTTTTTCGACAACATCCAACTGGGCACCCGGCCAAACCTCACCCGCTCGACTCAGAGCAGCCTTATACAGATCTGGCATCACTGAAATATAAGAGCTTTACTCTCCCCTGATGCCATCCTGCATCGTTGCAGACTGGTGGTTTGCCCAGCATTTCTCTTTTCTCTGGATCTATCCTCACTTGGATCTATCCTCGCTTGGTGAGTGTCCTATTGATGGTGACATTAGGGCCTCTTGCCTTTATCGAAGGCAGGGGTTCATCAGGTGATCTGATTCTTTTGACTTTATTAGCCGTTAACACAGCTGAATTTGTGGCTCTTTCAGCCGGCTGATTGGCCTTAGAAGCATCTATGACGCCTTTAGCCCAGGTAAGTGACTCTTTTTGTTTTTCGGTAAGAGCCGAAACCTCAACAGCCTCCAACTTCGTCAAAACTCTGAGCGCTACACGATGCTCATTGTGCTTCCGTTTTGACGGTCGGACATGACGTTTTCCCCTCACCGCACCACCTGTTGTGAGTACTTGGGGGAGATTTTCACCATTTTTGGTGTGGTCGGCTTTGGCCAAGACCAACGGACGGACAGTCGGACGATTGGGGAACCGCGCTCCATCGGAACACGAAGGCATCCCCGTCAAGAGAATTTATTTTAATTTTGTCTGTATTAGACCGTAATAGGTACTACGATGTAGGCCTTACAGACTTTGTACAGATTTTTGCTATTGCGTAATAGGTACTGGTAACTATCCGCTATGTGATAAACACGTCCGTTCACTGCGAATGATCAGCAACGAATGAATAATGAATAACTAACTCACAAACAAAATCAGAAGAAAGAAAGAAGCATAAAAGAATAAAGTAAATACAAATTTCCAACTCGTGCCATGTGCTTTGCCTATGCGTTCATACAAAATGCATAGGGGTCTGGCCAGACACCATGTACCAAAAGTAAGGTGACGATTTTTTATTTGGCTTTTTTGTCCTGTTCCAAGGACTTTTTTTCAATTATTAATTTATACATCGAAAGCCAACAATATTTTGGGAGATTACCATGTACCTAAAATAGAAGTATGCTAAATTGAAGCATGAAAATGAAATATGTCTGGCCAGAACAATGTGCCACTTCGAGGGTTAAACACATCCAAGCACAAAAGCTGTCAAAAATTAACTAAACATTCAAAATGGCCGACCTTGTCAACATAAGTAAGGGACATGAGTACCAACATAACGCTACAAAAATATCAAAAATCAAATACACGTAGCCCGCGGAAATTAAAAATTCGGGCTATGTTTTGAACATACCTCGTATATCCAAAATAATTAAGTTCCTTGCAAAAACTCACATTCAAACCGAAACACTGGTGGATGATACCGCATATGGGTGAATGATAAATCGAGACCACAAACCGTACCATGAAGATACTGCAATCACTGGTCGGCCATATTCAAACAACGGAAATCCCCGACCGGATTCCTGAGGTATGGCTGTGAATCAGTTGTGCCACACTAGCGCACGCTCCGGTTGGTCAAATCCAGAACTGTGTTGAGCTGTTAAAGAACGATTAATGATTACTAGACCTCGGATTTAGCATATTTTTTAGGATTCTTCTTTATTTGCAAATTCGATTTTCGAATGTTAGCGACCAATACAACTATATATATTTTTTTCTGTATTTCAAAATATTTTGTTATATACAATTCAGTATTTCTGCAAAGGAATCTATTTCTGGCCTCGATCAAAAGTTTCCCCACATCTCGGATACCAGTCCATATTTGTATGTTATCAAGCCATGTTGTTTCCTTTCTGTCTCTAGTGGTTCTTCCTTCAATGTTTCCTCTAGTTATAGCTTGCAGTATTTTATTATAGCTTGCAGTATTTCATGATATGCCCCAGGTATGGCGTTTTCCTTCTTTTTATTGTTGAAGTAAGTCCTCTTTGCCAATTTATCTTTCTCAGAAGGGCTGAATTGGATATGAAGTGTGTGTGGATTTTTAAGGATACGGCATAAATCCACATTTCAAAGGCTTCCAGTTTCTTAACATCTGCGGCTTTTATTGTCCATACCTCTGAGGCATACAACAGAACCGACCATATATGGGCAAATATCAAAATTTTTTAATTTTGAAGTAAATTTGTTTTCAAGATTTTTTGGCGAGCACACCAACGGCTTTTAAAACAGGCGAAGATAAAAATATAAGCATGCAAAACCGTTGTTGTGAATAAATTTCATCAAAGGCCGCGAATGTTATGGCGGTTCCAAATTGAAATTAAAAAAAAAATATAAAATGCAATTTTCTGCGGAATTCGCAAAACTAAAATTACAATCATAGAACATTAGCATTTCTATCAGCCTATGACAAAATATTCGCTGTAGCTTCATTATTCGGATAAATATAGCAAATCCAAAAAATCCAAAAATCGATCAGGTAAAATTTTCATACGAACATTATTTTTGTGGAAATATAATTTTTGCAATGTGCATAATTTGCACAATTATCAAAATAAAATGACGGCCCTCCGATTTCGAAATAGAGCGTTAAAAATCCTTTTATTTCATATACACTTCCAATATCTGTACCCCGCATTGGGTGTGCCTTGACGATCATTGCTGAGACAAAAAAGGCACGTTCTTCGCGTACAAGACTTCAATCTTCAAATAAGTAATCATGATTGTTAAGTGCACCACAGTAGTACGCCCGAAGAACATAGAAATGAATTTCAGACGTTTGTACAATTAAAAATGCCAAGGACAAAATTTGCAATATTTGCAAAAATTTTAAAAAGTGAATAAAATTTCAGCTATTCATTATTTTGTTACGGCCCCCTGATTTTTGGATTCACCAGGTCAAAAGCCATCTGGGATAGTTAATTCAGCTCAACCTATACATAACTGTCGAAGTGCTCCGCGAAATACACTATCAAAAAAAATTCACGCAAGTTTAACAAAGGTTTGGGAAGCTATAGCGGCGGTTCCATTAAGAGCACATCAACGACACCTATATAGATTTATAGTTATTTCAAGCCGCTATAACCGCTTCTTTAATGTTATTTCATTACATCGAGGGCCGCGCTGACCGCGGTCAAAAAACAAAAATCACTTGAAATCGCATTTCAAAAAGTTATGAGCTATAATTTTTTGCGGAAAGATCTCACATGAACAGTGCTCACGAAAAATTCTTCCTCCATGTGTCCCTCGTGTTTTTTGTAACTGACCAGTAACTTCAGAATAAATAGTTTGGCCACAACTGATAAAAGAATGGATACAGATATGAACATCTCTAGGACTTTTTTCAAAATTTTGAAATGTATGTTCTTATAACTTTTAAAGTTTTTTAGATAATAACAAACTTTTTTGGGAAAAAACTTTTATGTTTGTGGTTTATCTAATTCCATCAACTTATGCACCGAAATCTGTACACAAAGCGAGAAAAGGGTAAAACAACATACATTACCCCTGTGTTAAAAAATGTTGATATTTGCCTATATACGTTTTAATGAATCGCAATTTTGTTTCAATATTGATGTCATGACTGTAAAGTATCTAAAAAATAATATTCTTAAGAGATATGTTATTCATCGCTGAGTTATGTCACTACGCCCTTGACTATCTTTTTGCCATTGACCGATTGTGGCTACGTGCCACACAGCAAATGAAACAATTGAATTGTTGCGAGAAAAGTTTGGAGATTCGATTATTTGTGCTCGAAAATTGAGTTCATCGAATTCGTCCCTGCAGAAGAAGTCGTGGATGCCATTTAAATGACTTTTTATTTAGAACTTAATTATATCGATTGTACCTCACATTAAATAAAAAACTGTTGAATTTCCTTAATAATAACTGTTTTTTTTTCAAAGAAACCATATCACTCTTATTGGAAAACCCTATATAAGCATCCAAAATAGTAAAAGATGTTACTAAGTCCCCATATATAGTGACAATATGTAAGACAAGTTTAACATCCACAGAACAGGCAAAACAACTGAGTGCTGGATCAGCAGGTGTAGTTCTAGTATACGCAAAGCTAACGCGCAGTCAGTATAATATGATGACAGAGGCAGCTCCGGAGAATTTCCCTTTTTACAAAATCGTCCAATAAGCGAAAAAATGTGTTTACCCTAAATGCAAGGCAATACGATTGTCTGAAACTGTAGCTCAAGTAAGCAAGCAAGATCTTCTGTACTGTGGGCCGTTTGATTTTACTTCATAAATATGTAATTGTCACCTTAACTGATAACGAATTGTCAACAATTGAAGCATATCCGCGAATAACGTTGTTTACGCCATTAACGCCGTGTAAACAAAAATAATTTGTAATTTATTAAATATAAGTACATACAATTTATAAATATTTTCACTCCTTTGGAAAGGATTTTCCATGAACATGCGGTTGTTTTCACGATTTTTCTTCTCGCCAGTGTTGAAGGTATTAATATTCAGTTCTATGGGATTTCAACTCAAAGTCGCAATGTCCATTCGTAGAATTCTTACCATCATTGGTAATTGACAGATTGACATCCACCCCACAAGGGTGTTATCGAACTCTTCGTCCGTATCATCGGGGAGCATGTCCCCGCCAGATGCGTCAAAGAGTCCGGAGACTTCCCTCAGCCCCTCAGTATCCGAAGTAGTGTTTTCATCCTCAGAGAATGACGTTACAGATTTTCTGTTAGAGTTAGAGTCATCAGAAATAATGGTCGTGTGGACCACGGTCGACGACTCGCCTTCCGCAGTGGGAGCTATATCCTGCTTGTATACCTTCAAGGCTATAGTCTCGAAGCCATATTGTAGCGTTGCACTTGCACGTTGTATATGGGAGGTGGATTCAACGTTAGGGATCAAATTGACCTGCCGCTTTTTACCATCCGCCTCACCCACCTTTCTGATTCTTCAATTATGGGCCGGCAGACAAGGATTGGAATCTTTTATTATTTCTAATATGTCAGCCGGGTTGGAGGGCTCTTCTGTAACCCAGGTGATGGCTCCAGGGTGACTAGGGATATGTTGTTTTTTTTTCGACAACATCCAACTGGGCACCCGGCCAAACCTCACCCGCTCGACTCAGAGCAGCCTTATACAGATCTGGCATCACTGAAATATAAGAGCTTTACTCTCCCCTGATGCCATCCTGCATCGTTGCAGACTGGTGGTTTGCCCAGCATTTCTCTTTTCTCTGGATCTATCCTCACTTGGATCTATCCTCGCTTGGTGAGTGTCCTATTGATGGTGACATTAGGGCCTCTTGCCTTTATCGAAGGCAGGGGTTCATCAGGTGATCTGATTCTTTTGACTTTATTAGCCGTTAACACAGCTGAATTTGTGGCTCTTTCAGCCGGCTGATTGGCCTTAGAAGCATCTATGACGCCTTTAGCCCAGGTAAGTGACTCTTTTTGTTTTTCGGTAAGAGCCGAAACCTCAACAGCCTCCAACTTCGTCAAAACTCTGAGCGCTATCCGGTGCTCATTGTGACGTTTTCCCCTCATCGTACCACCTGTTGTGAGTACTGGGGGGAATTTTCACCATGTTTGGTGTGGTCGGCTTTGGCCAAGACCAACGGACGGACAGTAGGACGATTGGGGAATCCCGCTCCATCGGAACGCGAAGGCATCCCCGTCAACGAATTTATTATTTTTTTGTCTGTATTAGCCCGTAATAGGTACTACGATGTAGGCCTTCCAGACTTTGTACATGCGTAATAGGTACTGCGTAACCTATTACGTACCTATTACGCAAATTATCGATACCAAATAATGTACTTTCTTCCTTGTATCTATTATAAAAAATACTTTTATGAAGAAAAAGTATCGAGTAAATACAAGTACTTACTCTCTATCTACACACGGCTATCTAAGTATAGAAAACATTGATATCAGTGTGAATATTGGGAAGAATTTCCGCAGAATTTACCACAGAGCTCGTCGTAAAAAATATCAGTATATTTGGACGAATACCACATAAAGCACAAGGAATAGAACAAAATCATAAGATCGATGAAAGTCCTGGAAGCTTTTTTTAAGAGGTGGACAATGTGTACACTATACACAGTATGTTCAAAAAATATCCCGAATTTTGTATTTTTTCAAAAAGTATTTATTTATTCATGAATATCTATTTTGTCCCCTTCAAAGTAATTCCCCTCGGATATAATACACTTCTGCCAAAGTTTTTTTCCAATCCTCGAAGCACTTCAAATAATCATTTTTTGTGATCTTGTTTCAGCTCCTCAATCGTAGCGTAGCGTCGTCCTTTCATGGGCCTTTTCAGTTTTGTGAACAAAAAATAGTCACAGGGGGCTTGGTCACTGGTACTGTGTTGTTTTTGGCCAAATATTCGCGCACAAGCAACGATGTGTGTGCAGGGGCGTTATCATAGTGCAAAAGCCAGTTTGTGTTCTTCCACAAATCCGGGCGTTTTTGGCGGATTGCTTCGCGCAATTTGCGCATAACTTGCAGGTAATATTCTTTATTGAGAGTACTACGCTGTGGCAAGAACTCATAATGCACCACGCCCCTGCAATCAAAGAAAACTGTGAGCAAAACCTTTACGTTCAACCGAACTCGGGCGTCCGGCACGCTGTTCGTCCATCGCATCTTCTCGGCCCTCTAAGAACATTTTGTACCACCGATAAACGTTGCTTTGGTCCAAGGTAGCTTCACCATATGCCACACAGTCAACATTCGGAATGCGTCAGCGCACTTTATTTTGTTTTTTCACACAAAATTTGATGCAGATTCTTTGATCCATTTTCTGAAATAGATAAAAATCGAAGACAAGTTAACCCTTCGTCAGGCACATATTTTGAGCCCTTAGTTCTGGCACATGGTGTCTGGCCAGACCCCTATACATTTACATGCATTTGTATGGAAATAAGGGCTGTTTGCCGTTACATTTTTTACTAAGATAGGAAAATATTTGTTGTATTTTGTGTTTCTATTTCTTTTTACTATGTTATTAGCTACCTTAGGAAGAAAAAATAGACCTGAAAAAATCTTTGGAATGAAAAGGGCAACAATTTTTTTGTTCTATATATATTTCTCTTTATTATGGGTAAAGTAATAAATGTTTATGACAAAATAGAAAATTATTATGAAGAATACATTGATTTTTTTATTCAGAATTTTGCGGAAGGCAACAAAAACATAAATAATCTACTTTTGAATGTTGCTGACAAACAGGATTGTTGCATTTGCAGCAAAAAAAGCGTGTCTTACGGCGTATTTTGTCACCTTGCTGCAGGCAAATTCTGCAATCTTTTTTGGCAGCTAATGTGTCTGGACCACTGCGTGAAGCCACATTAAGGTTTGCTATATTGAAAGGTCTCCCGAAGAACGCTTCAAATGCTATACGAGTTGTTGGTTGAGCCACAATGTGCGGATTATTGATGCGATTTTCAACGTTGGCCAGTACCAATTGCTTTGCAAGTTTATATAAAAATATGCGTCTTCTTTCTTTTCTTGTATTTTCATCATTTAGCTTACATATAATGTAACTTGCCAATGCCATCACAGCAATCATGTTGCAGAAAAACGCGTATGTCCAGCGTCTGGTTGACCGTTTTGTTGTGTAATGAGTTAGCATTTGATCCATCGTATCGACTCCGGCTTTAGTTGAATTATAAAATAAAATTGCTTCCGGTTTCATGGCTACGCCTTCAACATGTTTCGTGTAATGCACGGTTGAAATTAAATTGACTGCCTTATTTTTTTTTGGGCACGTAGCTGCAAAGTGCAACAAGATATTCATGAAAACCAAACACACTTGAAAGAATTGGTCGTCTGGTGCTCTTCATAACTTCCTTAGGAAGACATCTTTTGTTTGCTCGAATGGTGCCAACAAATGCCAGTCCCATAGCAGCAAGTCGTTTAGCGCCGTTCAATGAGGTGAAAAAATTATCAGAAATAATTGTTCTGCCGCTGTTTGCGTAACAATTTGCGAAATACATTAGAACGTTTTCACCTTGATTTATCTCCCGATTGTCTCCTTCCTTTCCAGTGTATAGTTTTCCTTTCAATGGAAATTTAGTCTTAGCATCGCATGCCCACCAAACTTTGATCCCATACCTTGCAGGTTTTGATGGGATATATTGGGTGAACTTTGTGCGCCCACGATACGGAAACAACTGCTCATCGATGGTGATATTTTCATAAGGTTCATAATAATTTTGCAGATTTTCATTGAGAAAATTCCAAAGGTCCCGGATAGGAGCTGCTTTATCTGTTTGCTGTCGGAATGCCCGCGTACGACTATTATCGAAACGAATATATCTGGACAGAGTAATGAATCGTTTGTGCGACATAGCCGCACGGAATATGGGCAGCGAATCAGAACGCCACAATATACTGGAGTCTTGCATATTATTATGGCTAAGACCAGAAGCCAACAAAATCCCAATGAATGCATCTAGCTCAGAGCTTGTCAAATCAATCCATTTTCTTTGGGTAGACTCTGGATGTTCTTCATTCCATTTTCTAATTGATTCTCGCCCATGCCGATATGTTTCACTAATGATGACGAACGTAATATTGGTTGAGAAAAATAGCTTGAATACCTCAACTGGATTGGTGAGCCCTGTTTTTGTTCCAGATTGAAAACGCATGATATTATGCTGGCGCAAACGAGATTCAGGGGGTTCAGTTTCTTTCCATTTAGTACCGTCTTTACCATAAAAACAGCCTGAGTCGACTTCATTTTCTGCTTCAGCATCATTTCCACTTTCTTCTTCTTCATCTACGTCTTCATCACTATCATAAAGTTCGTTAGGTTCAATTTCCAAATCATTTTCTATGTCTGATGCATCATCTTCTGGCACATAATCAGCAGTGTCGTCACCATCGTTTTCAAAAACATCAGCATTTTCATCAGCTTCTTCTACCTGACTTTGAAAATCACGCACTAATGCCTCTGACAATTGGGGTTGCAAATTCGCGCTACGCAAGCGTGTATTATAAATAAATTCCAGTTCATCAGCCATAATATACTAACAACGCAACAAATCTACCTGCGTAAAATTATTCACAAGTTCAAAATTACTGCACAAAAACTAGATTACTTCTTCACTGTTCAACGTTCAATGAATAACTAACTCACAAACAAAATCAGAAGAAAGAAAGAAGCATAAAAGAATAAAGTAAATACAAATTTCCAACTCGTGCCATGTGCTTTGCCTATGCGTTCATACAAAATGCATAGGGGTCTGGCCAGACACCATGTACCAAAAGTAAGGTGAAGATTTTTATTTGGCTTTTTTGTCCTGTTCCAATGACTTTTTTCAATTATTAATTTATACATCGAAATCAAACAATATTTTGGGAGATTACCTGAAATTACAGAATGGCCGACCTTGTCAGCATAAGTAAGGGACATGAGTACCAACATAACGCTACAAAAATATCAAAAATCAAATACACGTAGCCCGCGGAAATTAAAAATTCGCGCTATGTTTTGAACATACCTCGTATATCCAAAATAATTAAGTTCCTTGCAAAAACTCACATTCAAACCGAAACACTGGTGGATGATACCGCATATGGGTGAATGATAAATCGAGACCACAAACCGTACCATGAAGATACTGCAATCACTGGTCGGCCATATTCAAACAACGGAAATCCCCGACCGGATTCCTGAGGTATGGCTGTGAATCATTTGTGCCAGACAGACACTCCTGTTTGAAACTAACACTAGCGCACGCTCCGGTTGGTCAAATCCAGAACTGTGTTGAGCTGTTAAAGAACGATTAATGATTACTAGACCTCGGATTTAGCATATTTTTTAGGATTCTTCTTTATTTGCAAATTCGATTTTCGAATGTTAGCGACCAATACAACTATATATATTTTTCTAATTGATTCTCGCCCATGCCGATTTGTTTCACTAATGATGACGAACGTAATATTGGTTGAGAAAAATAGCTTGAATACCTCAACTGGATTGGTGAGCCCTGTTTTTGTTCCAAATTGAAAACGCATGATATTATGCTGGCGCAAACGAGATGCAGGGGGTTCAGTTTCTTTCCATTTAGTACCGTCTTTACCATAAAAACAGCCTGAGTCGACTTCATTTGCTGCTTCAGCATCATTTCCACTTTCTTCTTCTTCATCTACGTCTTCATCACTATCATAAAGTTCGTTAGGTTCAATTTCCAAATCATTTTCTATGTCTGATGCATCATCTTCTGGCACATAATCAGCAGTGTCGTCACCATCGTTTTCAAAAACATCATCATTTTCATCAGCTTCTTCTACCTGACTTTGAAAATCACGCACTAATGCCTCTGACAATTGGGGTTGCAAATTCGCGCTACGCAAGCGTGTATTATAAATAAATTCCAGTTCATCAGCCATAATATACTAACAACGCAACAAATCTACCTGCGTAAAATTATTCACAAGTTCAAAATTACTGCACAAAAACTAGATTACTTCTTCACTGTTCAACGTTCAATGAATAACTAACTCACAAACAAAATCAGAAGAAAGAAAGAAGCATAAAAGAGTAAAGTAAATACAAATTTCCAACTCGTGCCATGTGCTTTGCCTATGCGTTCATACAAAATACATAGGGGTCTGGCCAGACACCATGTACCAAAAGTAAGGTGACGATTTTTTATTTGGCTTTTTTGTCCTGTTCGAAGGACTTTTTTTCAATTATTAATTTATACATCGAAAGCCAACAATATTTTGGGAGATTACCATGTACCTAAAATGGAAGTATGCTAAATTGAAGCATGAAAATGAAATATGTCTGGCCAGAACAATGTGCCACTTCGAGGGTTAAACACATCCAAGCACAAAAGCTGTCAAAAATTAACTAAACATTCAAAATGGCCGACCTTGTCAGCATAAGTAAGGGACATGAGTACCAACATAACGCTACAAAAATATCAAAAATCAAATACACGTAGCCCGCGGAAATTAAAAATTCGCGCTATGTTTTGAACATACCTCGTATATCCAAAATAATTAAGTTCCTTGCAAAAACTCACATTCAAACCGAAACACTGGTGGATGATACCGCATATGGGTGAATGATAAATCGAGACCACAAACCGTACCATGAAGATACTGCAATCACTGGTCGGCCATATTCAAACAACGGAAATCCCCGACCGGATTCCTGAGGTATGGCTGTGAATCATTTGTGCCAGACAGACACTCCTGTTTGAAACTAACACTAGCGCACGCTCCGGTTGGTCAAATCCAGAACTGTGTTGAGCTGTTAAAGAACGATTAATGATTACTAGACCTCGGATTTAGCATATTTTTTAGGATTCTTCTTTATTTGCAAATTCGATTTTCGAATGTTAGCGTCCAATACAACTATATATATTTTTTTCTGTATTTCAAAATATTTTGTTATATACAATTCAGTATTTCTGCAAAGGAATCTATTTCTGGCCTCGATCAAAAGTTTCCCCACATCTCGGATACCAGTCCATATTTGTATGTTATCAAGCCATGTTGTTTCCTTTCTGTCTCTAGTGGTTCTTCCTTCAATGTTTCCTCTAGTTATAGCTTGCAGTATTTTATTATAGCTTGCAGTATTTCATGATATGCCCCAGGTATGGCGTTTTCCTTCTTTTTATTGTTGAAGTAAGTCCTCTTTGCCAATTTATCTTTCTCAGAAGGGCTGAATTGGATATGAAGTGTGTGTGGATTTTTAAGGATACGGCATAAATCCACATTTCAAAGGCTTCCAGTTTCTTAACATCTGCGGCTTTTATTGTCCATACCTCTGAGGCATACAACAGAACCGACCATATATGGGCAAATATCAAAATTTTTTAATTTTGAAGTAAATTTGTTTTCAAGATTTTTTGGCGAGCACACCAACGGCTTTTAAAACAGGCGAAGATAAAAATATAAGCATGCAAATACCGTTGTTGTGAATAAATTTCATCAAAGGCCGCGAATGTTATGGCGGTTCCAAATTGAAATTAAAAAAAAAAATATAAAATGCAATTTTCTGCGGAATTCGCAAAACTAAAATTACAATCATAGAACATTAGCATTTCTATCAGCCTATGACAAAATATTCGCTGTAGCTTCATTATTCGGATAAATATAGCAAATCCAAAAAATCCAAAAATCGATCAGGTAAAATTTTCATACGAACATTATTTTTGTGGAAATTGCATAATGCAATGTGCATAATTTGCACAATTATCAAAATAAAATGACGGCCCTCCGATTTCGAAATAGAGCGTTAAAAATCCTTTTATTTCATATACACTTCCAATATCTGTACCCCGCATTGGGTGTGCCTTGACGATCATTGCTGAGACAAAAAAGGCACGTTCTTCGCGTACAAGACTTCAATCTTCAAATAAGTAATCATGATTGTTAAGTGCACCACAGTAGTACGCCCGAAGAACATAGAAATGAATTTCAGACGTTTGTACAATTAAAAATGCCAAGGACAAAATTTGCAATATTTGCAAAAATTTTAAAAAGTGAATAAAATTTCAGCTATTCATTATTTTGTTACGGCCCCCTGATTTTTGGATTCACCAGGTCAAAAGCCATCTGGGATAGTTAATTCAGCTCAACCTATACATAACTGTCGAAGTGCTCCGCGAAATACACTATCAAAAAAAATTCACGCATGTTTAACAAAGGTTTGGGAAGCTATAGCGGCGGTTCCATTAAGAGCACATCAACGACACCTATATAGATTTATAGTTATTTCAAGCCGCTATAACCGCTTCTTTAATGTTATTTCATTACATCGAGGGCCGCGCTGACCGCGGTCAAAAAACAAAAATCACTTGAAATCGCATTTCAAAAAGTTATGAGCTATAATTTTTTGCGGAAAGATCTCACATGAACAGTGCTCACGAAAAATTCTTCCTCCATGTGTCCCTCGTGTTTTTTGTAACTGACCAGTAACTTCAGAATAAATAGTTTGGCCACAACTTATAAAAGAATGGATACAGATATGAACATCTCTAGGACTTTTTTCAAAATTTTGAAATGTATGTTCTTATAACTTTTAAAGTTTTTTAGATAATAACAAACTTTTTTGGGAAAAAACTTTTATGTTTGTGGTTTATCTAATTCCATCAACTTATGCACCGAAATCTGTACACAAAGCGAGAAAAGGGTAAAACAACATACATTACCCCTGGGTTAAAAAATGTTGATATTTGCCTATATACGTTTTAATGAATCGCAATTTTGTTTCAATATTGATGTCATGACTGTAAAGTATCTAAAAAATAATATTCTTAAGAGATATGTTATTCATCGCTGAGTTATGTCACTACGCCCTTGACTATCTTTTTGCCATTGACCGATTGTGGCTACGTGCCACACAGCAAATGAAACAATTGAATTGTTGCGAGAAAAGTTTGGAGATTCGATTATTTGTGCTCGAAAATTGAGTTCATCGAATTCGTCCCTGCAGAAGAAGTCGTGGATGCCGCAGAAGAAGTCCCTGCAGAAGAAGTCGTGGATGCTGCAGAAGAAGTCGTGGCTTTAGAAGCATACATGACGTTTCTAGCCTTGGTAAGTGACTCTTTTTGTTTATGGATAAGAGTCCAAACCTCAGCATCTTCCAATTGAGCGTTATCCTCGTTGTGCCTATGTTTTTAATGTCGGATGTTACGATCCCATTTTACTGTACCACTTGGAGCACTATTTTAAAGGTTCTCTTGCGATCGGGTCAAGATAAACGGACGGACAGTTGGATAGTTAAAGGAACTCGCTCCATTAGAACATGAATGTTTCTCTTCGCAATTGCTGTTGGATTCAGAGCAGGGAGACCGCTTTGGTTTTTGTTGAAAGTAGTTTTATAAGTATTCATATAGTTCCCACGAGTGCAGGGGAAATACATGTCCACTACAGCGTAAACCCCGGTTCTGTGTTAAGGACTGGCTGACGAAACTCTAAAGAGAACAAATGGTAATTTTGAGAAAAATCACTGATCACAGTTTAAAATAAATTTTGTATGTATTTGTTTGCAGTTTCTTAACTATTTCATAGCCATTAAAACATACTTTAATTTTGTAATAATTATTTTTCAGAGGAGCTGTTCTAATTATGGGAGGCGTAACATTAAATGTATTTGTGGCTGCCATATTTTATGAACCAGTTGAGCAACATATGGTGCGTGTTCCTATAATAAAGAAGACGTTGGATGATATCGAAGAAGAAGACATAGGTATTGTACTGAAGTTTGAATCTGTCGACGAATCAAATGAAGATGGAAAACATGCAGTCAATAAACAAATTGTACCATACAATTCACCACCAGCACTCACGCAGGATACACATAATTATAATTTAGTTGATGACGATCCGAAATTTATCAGAAGTGCGTCAGCCACTGTGGTCCATCACGTTGGGAAAAATCATGATGAGTTCCATTCATCTTCGTCATCTCGCATACGAAAAGTCAGTACCCCAGTTCGTCTGCCACAGCGAAACCAAACTTTTACAACGCCCGGACAGTTGAATTCCCAGTCTTCACTTTACGCCGTGCCGGAAAGCGGCCGCTCCAGTAATAAACTTGAACGTATGAGTGCTTTGCGTAGTAATTCTAAAAATCGTTTGTCGCGTCTATCCCCATCTACAAGTAGTTTTCAGTATGTTAGCACGCCGTACCATGGCAGTACTCTTTCATTTCAACCAAAAGAGTTTTCGTCACATCTATCGTTACGCTCAGTTTCTAGCGGAGCCGCAGTCAATGCAGCTGTTGGCTCTGACCTTATGTTGGATAACAATATGCAACAAGAATCAGAAAGTGTAAAACGAACAAAATTCTTCGATCTAAGTCTCCTGACGGATCCGACATATTTAGTGATATTAATATCGAATTCCACCAATGCCATTGGATATACCAATTTTATTATACTTCTGCCGGCATATGGTGTAGCATTAGGATTTGACAAATCTTTAGCAGCTTATCTTATATCCATTGTTTCCACCACTGATCTTATTGGACGTATTGGTGGTTCCGCACTTTCAGATATGGGTTTCATACCAAAAACATGGTATTTTATCGGAGGCTTGGCTATTTCGGGTGTGAGCTTGGCAATACTCCCCTTTTCTACAAGCTACGGTATGGTTGGTTTTTGGTGCGCTGTATTTGGTTTGGCGTCAGGTATCTATGTAGGCATTACGGCTGTTATAATGGCTGATATGTTGGGAATGGAACGGTTGACCTCATCCTATGGCATAAGCCTGTTTGTGAATGGCATTCTTCAACTTATTGGTCCTCCAATTTGTGGCCTTTGGTACGAATCTGTCGGGATGTATAACCCCCTTTTCCATACGTTGGGCCTTATTTTACTTGCTGGAGCAAGCCTTTGGAGCTTTATGCCTTTTATCAATAAGAAGAAATCAAAGGAAATTACCTTGGACGAAAATCTTGAATAATTGCACTAGCTAACAAATTGAACAGTGTTATGTCCATTTTAATTAATTTTGTGCTGCTAAACACAAAAATGACATTAATTTGTCTATGCTTTACATTTCGTTCAGTAATTATTAAAAATAATGTAAAAGTATACTAATAATAATAAACAATGGTTTAAAGCAGAAAATCGATAAAGTTTGAAAAATAAATCTCGCGGTAAAATCTTCAA
Organism: Eudasyphora cyanicolor; assembly: GCA_963930755.1. Lineage (NCBI taxonomy): Eukaryota > Metazoa > Arthropoda > Insecta > Diptera > Muscidae > Eudasyphora > Eudasyphora cyanicolor. The sequence continues at coordinate 104,783,193 of OZ005737.1, forward strand.
AATTAACCTTTCATGGAAAATTTATTAATAAAAAGCCCCCATAGTATAATTCTGTAATATACATAGTACAATATTTTTCAGACGCTCCATATAATCGGGAATAGAAAGTAATTCAACCCTAACTGCCAATAACATTTTTTAATACTATTTTTGTATGTATATGATCAAAATAACGCTCTAAATTAGCGTATTTGTATATCTTCCTTTCACTGACATATAATGTTTAGCGCTATGTAACCTCTTGAAAGATCCAAGAGGGTCTTGGATCATTTAATAAAATGATTTTGTTATGTGTATCCGTATAAGTTCCGTCATTCCAATCTTCCGCCGCGACGGTTGAAACCAGTTGATTAAAATTACAAATTTTTATTAATTTTGAAAAAATGTGTACTTAAATTGTGTTAATTTGTTATTTTAATTTTCTTAACGTCGATTTTTGATGATTTTCTACAATGACCGATTTGGTATGATTAACGTGTGCTATAAGCAGAAAAATTATTTCTTTGTTTGGTGAAGACATCTATCTGGTACAGCTAAATGCAGATTACTTACTATTTTCATCGGGTGAAGAAGAAAAAGGATGTCTGAACTATGGAAAGGTTTATACAATATTATTGGGTTTGTAATTGTTACACAGCAGATTATTATTTTTTGTTAAATACTTACCAAAAATAAGAGTTCAAGAATGTTTCTAGAAAAGTATGCGTTACTCCTATAAATGTATATACAATATTTATAAGTTTGTAATATTTCTGAATAAATAATTCGGAATTGTAAAACAAATTGACATTTTCTATTTTCCCTACATAATTATGTAATTGTTACAAATATTATAGATAATAATAATTTAATTTTCTATGTCGACACTATTACGTTTATGTTTTATCTTTTAGATATTGCGTGGAGGAAAACATTTCATATATTCCTGAGCCTGATATATTAGAAATTCAGAAAAACAAGTCACTGTTTGACCATATAATTTGGACTCACATTTTCTTAATATGTGCTTTGATACACCACAGTATTAACTATTCAATGAAATGCTGTAATAGGCGAGGATTTAATTATGGGTCTGGTTATATGTTGCTTCTAGTTTTTGTTAATATCAAATCAGAATATATCTATACCGAATTCTTCCACATTAGCTTTCCTGCATTGACAACAGAAATTGCTTTACTCGTATTGTTTACTGACGCACTTTTAAGTTTGCCTTTCAAGCAGAAAACGTAATTTTTCAGGTTCAAATTTCTAGGTTTTATTGGTAGCAAAAATAAGGGTAAGTTAAAGGTAAGTATGTACAAGAGAATTCAATGTTAAGTAACAATTTGTGGGTAAGTAAGTCGTAAATAGTTTTTCAATTGTGTTCTTAAACTTAGATTTATTTTATATTTTACAATTCTGTGAATTTTTGGTTTTAACAATATGTTTTGTTTGTTAATTTATGTACAACGTTTAATACAATGTTTGGTTTTCTGTTTAGTTTTAGAAATTCATTTAGTTTATATGTTAGTGTTCTTATGGGTCTGGTTATATGTTGTTTGGGTCTGTAATTTACAAATGGTTCTTGTAACTTTAGCACTAATATTTTTACTTGACTTTCACTTGTTAAATCACTGGGGGAAAGTCGCACGGTTTGATTTACTTACGAAATGAGACTGATTTTTCCTGTCTGCCGGCCAGAGCTCCAAACTTAGTCGAAGCCCTTGACTTTGATGCACATTCGCACAGCTATGTGTACATAAATGCATTTGCATGCGCGTGAGTACATACTCACACACATTCATGTACACTAAGATGCGCCGCAGTCAACGTTTTAAACTGATGTATTTTTTGCGAAAAAAAAATTATTTGAAAGAGGTATAACATATTTTCTTAAAGGAAACTTCCTGGAGAATATTTTTGATGTCTTAATTGAAAAAATTTCACAATTAAGACATCGCAAAGCTAGAATATAAAAACCTTTAAAATTGTTATATGTGGAAAGTCGGTGTATGTTAAATTGCAAAGGGAATTTGGAGACCAGCATTTAATACAGTAGATATAGGGTAAAACGCAAAAGATCCCATTTTTGAGGATGTTCGGTTTTTTGGGAATTGACAAATATGATTCGGTTAGGTTGAATAGAGGAGACGTTTAAAAGTCTCATGTCCATGGACATACACTTAAGCCTGTGGTTCGGCCTGTTGTGCGCACCTTTGTTATGATCTTTTTATACCTCACGAAAATCGGTACTAGACACGTATTTTCTCAGTATCTACCAGTCATATCATCTGAGATGAGTCAAGTCTGGCAATATGTCGGACCCGAAATATCGGGATCTTGCATGTGTAAAAGCTGGGCAGTGACGATGTTTTCCCTGCATGCCCTGCACTCGTCGTTTTCTGCCAGTCCTATGCGATGGATATGTGTTTGTAAGCTTAAGTGTCCCGTTAGAACACTCATCATCTTACTGATCTCGATCTTGTTTAGTTTCAGAAAAATACTTGTTTTCTTCTCATTTGGGTCACCCCACAGTATCTTTGCATTTGCTCCTACAGTTGCGCAATTCCACACAGTTCTGTGAGCCATCACCCTTTGAAGCCAAGCTGTTTGCCCGTTCATTTCCAATCACTCCGTTGTGTCCTGGTACCCAGAAAATACGCAGTTGACCACAGGCTGAGTAACCATTTATCGTTCTATTACAGTCTAGCACAGTTCTGGATTTGACCTTTTCCGATGTTATTGCTTTGATCGTCATTTGGCTATCTGTGAAGATGTTGGTATATTTAGGCTTTGTAGTATTACTGAGCCAGTCCACACACTCCGTGAAAACTTGAACTTGAAATACCGTGTTATGGTCTAGGAGGCCTCAGTAAATTTCGTCTTCTGGTTCATCAATAAAAAGTCCCAGACCCGTCCTTCCTCCTAGCCTGGACCCATCAGTGTAGCAGCTGGTTCCCATTGCCACTGTGTGACACGAACGAATCATAGGTAGCTGTAAGCCGCACTTCAGGAATGCGATCGGAGATTTCCGTTGTTTAAATATGGCCGACCAGTGATTGTAATATCTTATGATGGTACGATTTGTGGTCTCGATTTATCCATTCACCCATCACTTGTAGACGTCTTGCTGTGGGGGCTGCCTCATACTTTATATGGATATCTATTGGTTGGATGTGCAGTATAGTCTCCAATGCAGTTCTAACTGTCTGCTTATACCTAGACAGCACATACGTTGCACTTTTTGCAATGGTATTACGTTGTACTTCTTTGCCATTGATGTCCACCACACTACAGAGGCGTAGGTCATTATTGGTCTAATCACGTTCATGACTTTATTTTGGGAATGTTTCTCCTTAAATATCTAACATGTGAATCTTACGATCTATGTAATGCCTGGATGGGGTAGTCACCTACACCAGCACTTCTCATTGGTTGGTCATTGTTTGGGGCTTTACCCCTTAATCGAACTTCTCCTTCAATCATGTATGAAGAACTTCTCCTTCATTCTAGATGTCAATGTGCCAATACCGAAAGTAGAACAAATACTCCCCTACATTGTGGTTCATTTATCCATTCCCAACACTACGAGTATCGATGTAAAAAGAGCATTACTTGGGCAACAAACACACACTCATATGCGCCAACATTTACTAGCTGAGTTCTTTGTTGTTATATAATTTCATACATATCACACAATCAACAACCAACCGCACCAAGTGTATGCATAGAGAAGAGTGCTTGTTTGCGCTCGCCAATAGTTCATGGTTACTCTACAATATGTATGCACTACATATGGCAATATTCAAATCCAGGAATCGAGGCACGGTAAAAGGATGGATCTTCGTTTTCCTTGTAAATAGACACATTTCTTTTTTGTCAGGGTTAACATTTAATCCCCTTGGTTGTGCCCATTATATGCTATATTAAGTGCATCCTCAGCTCTTCGGCATGGTTGGTTTGGATGTGTGCCCCTAAGAAGTATTATAACGTCGTCTGTGTAACAGACTGGTTTAAGTCCTTCATTGGTGAGGCTTTAAGGAGACTGTGTATCGTCTTAACCCATAGGAAAAACTTTTGACCATGTAGTCAATATTCGCTACATTGTTTTTAAGAGGAAAGAAGTTAGGTTAGGATAAGCCTTTGGGATCGTATAACTCGCCTTGCCAGGGTTGGGTATGAAGACCACACTTGATTCCTGCCAATTTTTTCGGGTTTATGCATGAGTTAGGCATGCAGGGAAAACTCCAGCCATATGAGTTGATACCAGATCGCTGGAAATATTTCGTCCGGTCGCGAAGTCTTGAAAGGATTGAAGCTTTTTATTGCTTCTTTAACCATAGCATCTGTTATATCCGTATCCGTACTTGATGCATCACATTTTCGTTCTGTAACTGTTCCTCTATTGGCCCAGCACTACCAGTCGGAAATGAGAGCCTTGATGAAAGCCTTACGGTATCATTTATAGTATCATGTCATCCACCAGTGTTTCGGTTTGGATATGCGTTTTTGAGAGGAACTTTTTTATTTTAGACATGCTGTTAACGCTGATGATGATTTTATTGTATTCTTCCCTAAAGTTGTTAGCAAAGGACGCCTTGTTACCGGCTTTTCTGTGGATACTCCTAGACCAGACCTACAATAAACATTTTATAGCTTGAAGATACCTTGAATAGTTTCCGAGATATGTGGATTTAAAATTTTTCATTTTTTCGCCGACTTTGCCTTGGAGTTTAGCCAATATCTCAGTCAATAGATAAAATTTACAATATCATGAAAAAAAAGAATCGATAAGATATGTCAAGAAATAAGAAAGTTATGGCCCTATAAAGTCGAATTTTTGAAAAAATGTAATTTTTCTAGATTTGTTGGCGAAAAAAGTCCGATTGGTATTCAGGTCATGTAGAAAAAGTTTGTTACACAAAGTATATCATATATACTTTAATTGGTGTGGTTGCCACCCTTCTCCGATTTGGACATTTTTTTACATAAATTTCAAAAGTTTGATCGATTTTCTCCAATCGCAAAGCTAAATTGTTAATTTTTTTTTAATTATTTGTATTAGGGTGTAACAAAATCGACTGCAAAGGGAATCCTGAGCGCGGCTTTTCATATCAATGATATTGGACTCAAAGTAAAAATCCCATTTTTGGGGATTTTTTATGTATTTTTTGGGAATTGAGGGATTTTCAATTAAAAATTTCCACATGTTGCGTTTGATTATTATTTCTAATATCAAAATAAAGAACTTTAAAAAAAATCATCGAAATATATAATTTTTTAAGAATTTTATGCCGTTTTTACGTTTCTGTCTATATGCAAAATATTTTTTTTTAATTTTTCCCTACTTTCTTGCACTTATTGGTTATTATATCAGTCAATATGCACTGATTTCTTGTAGATCACATGTTTTTATCAAACAATAATAAAATTTAGTAAGATTTACCTTTCATATAATATTGTTTTATTGTACTATTTCTAGGAAACCCTTAATCATTGACAGGTATAAAAATATTTGTTGTAATGTTCATTCATATAGTTAATAATATTCATTTCATATATGATTTTTGTAATTTCCCATATTACATGTATCAGGTAGATATGTCAGGTATATTATTGTTTTTATATAAATACTAGCTGGACCCGGTACACTTCGTTGCCCCAGACTTCAGGTTTCCGATCCCGTCCATTTATCAAACCATGGCTCATGTAGATAGGACAGTAGGAATCTCGTTAATCTATTCGTAGGTACGGACAGTAGGAATCACTTAAAAAATTGACTTATATGGGCGGACCCACACCCCCTCAATCAAGAACTTATAAAGCCTATGTCACCATCTAGGCTTATCTGAACATTCCCTGAAAATTTCATCAAAACCGATCCAGCCGTTTTGGAGTCCATACGTAACATACACACATCCATTTATATATATGTATATAGCTGGACCCGGTCCATTTCGTTGCCCCAGATTTAGATTTCCGATCGCGTCCGTTTTTGAATCAATCACGAATACTGCCACCAAAAACATCTCCATAAAATAAGAGCACTCTCTCTAAGAAATTTTTTTTAACGAACGTTCCCAACGCAACCACTCTTACCCGCCCCTTCCGACCGAGGGGGCCACATCCCCATGACGTAGGGATTGCGTACACACCATGATCCGGACCATGGCGGGTTAATAGTAGAGGGTGGAAATACCAGCTACAGAAAAATTTCATCAGCCGGCACATGCAAACAATAAAAGTAGTCTACTTACACATTTAAAAAAGATATTATTCTAGATCTAACTACATCAATTTCTACATCAATGTCAATAACTTCATATAAAGTGTTAAAATCCATGCACATTCTACGAATGGGCTCTGCCGAAGCATAACTGGTACGTTGAAAATCAATATGTAATAATTGGTAATATCTGGAAGGTCTACAAGGTACATTGAATCCAATCCTAGACAAAATAAAATTAGAAGGAACATCACCATTTATAACTTTCAGCACCATGGTTGTGTTCAGCATAATACGTCTACTCTTGAGAGTAGGCAGTCTTATCAAACTCAACCTGCTAGTATAGGGTGGAAGACTAAAATCACTATTCCAATGAAGATGTCTTAAAGCGAATAATAAAAATTGTTTTTGAACCGATTCAATCTTATCAACGTAAGTCCCGTACTGGGGGTCCCACACTACGGACCCATATTCTAGAATAGGTCTAACTAGTGACGTATATAACTGCCTAGTTACATATGGATCTACGAATTCTTTTGCCCATCGCTTTATGAAACCAAGCACGCCATAAGCTTTATTCACCATTGTAATTATGTGATTATTGAAATTGAGTTTAGGATCCATCAATATACCAAGATCCACAAAGGATTCAACAGTATCTAAATTGGAACCATGAAGACTAAAACTGGATGGAATCGCCCTCGACCTAGAGAAACACATATGTTTACATTTCTTAAGATTGAGGTCCATGCAATTTATATCACACCATTTTCCAAAATTAATCAAATCATTTTGAAGGAGCATTGAATCTTCAGATGTTTTATAAGAATAAAATATCTTAACATCATCTGCATACATCAGTAAATTTGAACTAGAAATTGAATCTGGTAAATCGTTGATGAATAGCAGAAATAGAATGGGGCCAATATGGCTACCTTGGGGAACCCCAGATGGAACCAAGATCGGATCAGAGCAGGATATACCAAATTTCACAATCTGAATACGACTATCAAGATAAGTTGATATCCAACGCAATAAGTTGTTACTAAAACCAATAAGATCAAGCTTATGTATCAAGAGTTTGTGATTGACTCTATCGAAAGCTTTACTAAAATCTGTATAAATCACGTCTGTCTGATTACCAAGAACAAACTCGTTTATAACCTGAGAAGAGAATTGCACCAAATTTGTCACAGTTGAGAGACCTTTACGAAATCCATGTTGGAATGGACTTAGAATAGACGATACTTTATGACATAAAATCTCAGTAACCATTTTCTCAAAAAGTTTTGGAATTATACTTAATTTTGCGATTCCACGATAATTCGCCACATCAGTGAGGCTTCCAGATTTATGAAGAGGGGTTAAGTAAGATGTTCTCCAAATGGATGGGAAATAGCCATATTTTAACGAAGTATTAAATAGTAATGTGAGCGGAAGGGCAAGACTTTGAGCACAATTTTTGAGGATTATACTAGGTACGCCATCAGGACCAACACTATTGGAAGAATTAAGCTTGACCAAACTCGAAAATACAAATGGAAAATCAAAATAAGGTATGCTAAACTGATTCAATGAAGGAATATTGTAAGGGTAGGGGACGTCTAATTGTCTCTGTTGATGAGAATAGGTTGATGTAAAGAATTTTGCAAAAGCATTGGCGATTGATTGGTCACCACAGAATTCCTCACTATCCATTCTAACCATAGAAGGTCTTGGATTAGATCTACGTTTCATATTTACAAAATCATAGAAAGATTTAGGATTAGACTTAAAATTGAGGGCTAACTTCTCTAAATAGATTTCATAACATCTGCTAGATTCAATATTAAATTGAGATCTGGCAATAGCATACTTTGCATAATCGGTCTCCGAACCCGATTTTTTAAATTTTTTAAATAGTCTGCTCTTCAAGTTCTTAATAGCAGTCAAAGCAGGATAATACCATGGTGGTCTATTAGAATTTTTAACACGAATCTTCGGAACAGATTGTTGAAAACAATTATTCAATACGTTATAAAACTGCTCAATAGCTGAGTCAATGTGAGTTGAATCATCACAACAGCAGATACAATCCCAATCAACGTCGAGGAGCATAGCATTAAGCAAATCAAAATTTGTTCTTTTGAAACAAAAAACTGCACCCTCATCACATGGGGTGTGTACACAGGGAGTGTCCACCATATCATACGTCATGGAAATACCCAGCGTAGGGTGGTAATTATCCTCCGGTATAGAAATTGGAGAAATTCTGAAAACATCGAATAATTGTGAAGATATCTCAATTTCAAAATTTGGCTTTGGCCCATTCCCGCCCATTTTTGGACTAATCACGTAGACTGCCACCAGATACATATAAACAGAAGTACAGTACTATGGCTAACAAATTGTGCAAAATATCTCAATTTCAAAATTGGCTTTTGCGGGCGGAGCCACGCCCTTCGATCTGATCCCGCTCATTTTTAGACCAATCACATAGACTTTTTGGACTAATCACGTAGACTGCCACCAGATACATATAAACAGAAGTACAGTACTATGGCTAACAAATTGTGCAAAATATCTCAATTTCAAAATTGGCTTTTACGGGCGGAGCCACGCCCTTCGCTCTGATCCCGCTCATTTTTAGACCAATCACATAGACTTCCACCAGACACATATACACAAAATAACAGCACTCTCGCAAATAGATTGTGCAAGATACCTCAATTTCAAAAGGTTGCTTATATGGGCGAGGCCACGCCCATTGATTCGATTCCTCCCATTTTTGGACCAATCACGTAGACTACCACCAGATACATATGCACAAAATTACAACACTCTCTCTAACAAATTGTGCAAGATATCTCAATTTCAAAATTTGGCTTATATGGGCGGGGATACGCCCATTAGTCCGATCCCGCCCATTTTTGAACCAATCACGTAGACTACCACCAGATACATATGCACAAAATTACAGCACTAACAAATTGTGCAAGATATCTCAATTTCAAAATTTGGCTTATATGGGCGGGGCCACGCCCACTTGATATATCGGAAATTTAAGTACCCTATTTTCACCAAGTCCCAAACATGTACATTCTGTGAAAATTTCAAGAAGATCGGTCCAGCCATTAAGACGTCTATACGGTACAAATAAACAAACACACATTCTTCTTTATATATATAGACTAGCTGGACCCGGTCCACTTCGTTGCCCCAGATTTCCGATCCAGTCATTTTTTGGTCAATTACGTAGACTGCCATCACATGCATATACACAAAAGTACAGCACTCTCGCTAACAAATTGTTCAGGATATCTCAATTTCAAAATTTGCTTTATATTGGCAGGGCCACGACCATTGATCTGACCCCGCCCCTTTTTGGACCATTCACGTAGACTATCACCAGATACATATGCACAAAATTGCAGCACTTTCGATAACAATTTGTGCAAGAAATCTCAATTTAAAAATTTGACTTATAAGGGCGGGGCCACGCCCTTTGGTCCGATCCCGGCTAATTTGGAACAATCACGTAGACTACTACCAGATACATATCGCACCTGTTCCACAAAAGGGTAACAACTCAAAATTTTTAAATTTTGCTTTTTTGCAAGAAAACAACGTACAATGGCAGCAGATTTCCGATCCAGTCAATTTTTGGATCAATCACGTGGACTGTCACCAAATACATGTACACAAAATTACAGCACTCTCGCCAATTGGTGCAATCCCGCCCATTTTTGAGCCAACCACTTTGACTGCTCCCAGATATATACAAATATACACAACATTACAGCACTCTCACTATCAATCTGTGCAATTTTAAAATTGCACAGACTGTGCAAAATATCTCAATTTCAAAATTTGACTTATATGGGCGGGGCCACGCCCATTAGTACGTTCCCGCTCATTTCTGGACCAATCTCGTAGACTACCACCAGATACATATGCACAAAATTACAGCGCTCTCTGTAACAAATTGTGCAAGATATCTTAATTTCAAAATTTGGCTTATAAGGGCGGGGCCACGCCCTTTGGTCCGATCCCGGCTAATTTTGGAACAATAACTTAGACTACCACCTGATACATATCGCACCTGTTCCACAAAAGGGTAACAACTCAAAATTTTTAAATTTTTCTTTTTTGCAAGAAAACAACGTACAATGGCAATTTCTACCCACTGCAAAAATGTCTGTCGATTTTTCTTCTTTTTCATAATAAAAAACCGTTGTTGTTGTTGTTGTAGCAGTATATGTGTTTGTTATCCATTAGTTGTTTTTCATTCGCCTTGTATAGTGGTTTCTGCTGTATTGGTTTCCAGGCCGAGGAAGATGGCTGCTTCTACTGGTTGGGTCCAAAGAGACCTGGGAACAAGTTGAGTAGGTTTGGCAGGGCAGTTAAAGAGGTGTAGTGTGTCGTGTGGTCCCTGGTTACAGGCGGGACATATGTTCGACGTGGTGCCATCAATCCTTGCCCAGTATGAATTGAGGCGGCTACACCAGCCAGATCTTAATTGGGCCAAAAGTACTCTTGTCTGTCGTGGTAATTCCTCTTCCTCTGAGGCCACTGATGGAGGGTGGTCTCCTAGTACGACATTGACTCTGTAGTTATTCACGGCTTCAGCGACTGCGTCAGAGTGTATGTCAGCCAGACCTGCCTTGAAAGCTCTTTGGTCTAGAGGTTCTCTCTTGTAGCGTTGGACCTCGCGCTCTAGATCATGAAGGTCTTTCCTGATCTGCCTGGGAGGTGGGCGCCTATCCACTAGATGGTGATTGGGATGGCTGGGACGGTAGCAACCAAGCAGATACTGCTTCGACAGCAAAAAATTGTGTCGTCGCACGGTTATGATCTTCGTCTCCTCATGTAAGTGGTCCACAGAAGACATGAGGAGGCACCCTGTCGCAGTTCTCAGGGCGGCATTTTGGCAGGTCTGTATATTCTTCCACTGCGTCTCGCTCACATTCGGTGACCACACTGGTGCTGCATAGTTTACCACAGACCGACCTATCGCTTTGTAAGAGGTCAACAAGGTTTCTTTATCTGTGCCCCAAGTGCTGCCGGCTAGCGACTTGAGGACCTTGTTCCTACTTCTCATCTTATTGCAGATAGCTGTGGCATGCGCATTAGACCTGAAGAGGCTATCAAATGTGACACCAAGAACCTTAGGGTAGTTGGTGGTCGGAATTCTTGTGCCATCGACTATCACATTGAGTTGCTCCTTCACTTGCGCTGTCCATGCAGTAAAAAGGGTGGCCGATGATTTGGTGGCGGATATTTTTAAGTTCCTCGCAGCGAAGAAATTGGCAATCTCAGCGAGGTAGACGTTCAGCCTTCCACATATGTCATCGATTAAAGGGCCCGACGCCATAATCGTACAGTCATCAGCATATGATACGATTTCAACGCCGTCAGGTGGGGGTGGAATTGCAGAAAGGTAGAGGTTGAACAGTGCCGGAGATATCACCCCACCTTGGGGAACTCCCTGTTTCACTCTACGGGGTTTGGACTTCTTGTTTCTGAATTCCACATACGACTGGCGTCCACACATGTAATTGACGGTCCAACGTTTCAAACTATTCGGGAGGGACGTGTTGGCTATGTCCTCAAAAAGCGTGGCGTGGCTGACAGTATCGAAGGCCTTCGATAGGTCTAGCGCCACGAGGACGGTCCTGTCACCGGGCTTGTTCTGGTTAAGACCGCGGCTCACATGCGTGGATATGGCGTGTAAAGCAGTAGTCGTACTATGCTGCTTTCGGAATCCGTGTTGATGATTAGCAATTGGAAAATGTCCAATAAGGCTCGGGAGGATTAACGCCTCAAGCGTCTTTGCTACTGGCGAGAGAAGGGAGATAGGCCTGTACGATTCTCCCTTGCTCGCATCTTTGCCCGGTTTCAGTAGCGGGACCACTCTACCCATTTTCCAGGCTTCGGGTATTATCAGAGTGGCCAACGACAGATTGAGGACCCTAGTCAGGTACTCAACTCCCGGTATGTCCAATTGCTTCAACATCAGCATCGAAATTCCGTCGGGGCCAAGCGCTTTGGATGACTTAGCGCTACGGATGACATCTGCAACTTCTCCAACTGTAAACTGTGGTGGTACTTCTTCAGCTCGGAGAGCATGGATACGACGCATTACTCTCCTTTTCGCTCTGTCACTCACGGGGTGCTCTATAAATTGTCGGTTAAAATAACGCGCGCACCTCTTCGGGTCAGTCACAGTGGTGGCACCAAATGTGACTGCCGTCCGGTCGTCTTTCCTGCCTGGATTCGAGAGTGACTTAACCGTTGCCCACAATTTACTAATACCGGAACTTAAGTTGCATTGCTTCAGTTGATCTAGCCATTTATTCCGCTTATATTCGTCGACTTTCCTACTGATTTCTAGATTCAGTTCCCTGATTCTAGGATCAGCAGGATTAGAACGACGAATTTCATCACGCACGTCTGCTAGTCCCGCTGCATCTGCTGGGAAATTAGGTCGTATCTCGGGTATTCGACCAGCAGGGATAAAACGAGCGGCTGCTGCGTTGATGATGCCTCGGAATTTCTTCTCAGCTACCCGAACATCTGAGGGGATGGGTAGTTCACTGAAGCTGCGGTTGGTGAATACTCTGAACCCGTTCCAGTCCGCTTTCCTTTGATTCAGGAAAGTACGGCGTTCAGAGATAATAAAATCGGCTGGTCTGTCTATGGAGAGGATTATGGGGAGGTGGTCTGATCCCAATGAAATGACGGGCTGCCAGGTGACGTCATTTATCAGACCAGGCGACACGATGGTGATATCTGGCGAGCTGCTGCAATCACCCATAATCCGTAATAAAAAACCGTTATGACTCTCTCTGTGCTTACAGAATAACGTTTTTAGATTCAACTAAAGAGTTACATTTTGAATTGTCTCCAAGTGTTTAAGCAAATGGGACCGTTGATTTATCATCTAAACAGTAATATTTTTAGTTGTGCTCTTTTCAACTTATAATCCGAATAAGATTTTCCAGTTAAAAAGGTACGACTCAAAATAATACCACTATTTATATACAAACTTTTTTCATGAAAAGAGTAACAACTCAAAAAAGTTGTTATTTTTCTAAAATCAATAAAAAAAACTAAAAGGAAAATAGCGTTATTATATTTTTCTATGATATTTTATTGCAACGACATATTTTTTTTGTAATATACCATTAATATTAACGGAAACAGTTTTTGGCCTCTACTGAATTTTTTTAAATTTTGAGTTGTTACTCTTTTGTGGAACAGGTGCGATATGTACAAAATTACAGCACTCTCGCTAACAAAATTTTCAAGATATCTCAATTTCAAAATTTGACTTGTATGGGCGGGGCCACGCCCTTTGGTCCGATCCCGCCCATTTTTAAACCAATCAGGTAGACTACCACCAGGTACATACGTACAAAATTAGAGCACTCTCGCCAAAATATTGTGCAAGATATCTCAATTCAAAAGTTTGACTTATATGGGCGGGGCCACGCCCATTGATCCGATCCCGCCCATTTTTGAACTAATCACGTAGACTACCACCAGATACATATACACAGAATTACAACACTCTCTCTCTAACATATTGTGAAAAATATCTCAATTTAAAAATTTGGCTTATATGGGCGGTGCCACGCCCATTGGTCCGTTTCCGCCCATTTTTGGACCAATCACGTTGACTACCACCAGATACATATGCACAAAATAACAGCACTCTCGCTAAAAAATTGTGCAAGATATATCAATTTCAAAAGTTGGCTTATATGGGCGGGGCCACGCCCATTCGTCCGATTCCGTCCATTTTTGGACCAATCACGTAGACTACCACCAGATACATATACACGAAATTCCAGCTCTCGCTAAAAAATTGTGAAAGATATCACATTTTTAGAATTTGGCATATATGGGCGGTGCCACACCCATTGGTCCGATCCCGCCCATTTTGGGACCAATCACGTAGACTGCCACCAGATATGTATGTACAACATTACAGCACTCTAGCTAAGAAATGGTGCCAGATATATCAATTACAAAATTTGGCTTATATGGGCGGGACCACGCCCACTTCGTACATCGAAAATTCAAGTACCCTATTTTCACCACCCCCCACAAAAGTACATTCTGTGAAAATTTCAAGAAGATCGGTCCAGCCGTTTAGACGCCTATACGGTACAAACAAACCAACAAACAAACAAACCAACATACAAACAAACACAATATTTTTTATATATATAGATAGCATCTTCGAGAATGTATATCATTAAAAATTTTGCAAGTATGGCGTTAACATTTAAGAACTGGTCACTATTATAAATCACAAAAATACAAAAATTTGAACATTTGATGTAAAATGGACAACAGCAAAATCGCGTTCAAAATTTCTTGAAAAATATTCAGATTGGCTCCAGAACAACATAGATTTAACAGTTTGTACTTCATCTGTTGGTCCACCCCATAAACCTTACGAAGATGTATCGACAAGAACTAAGAAGAGGCGTTTGTCCAATAATCTATCGGCAATGACTACTGAAGAAGTTACGGTTAATTTTAAGGCAATGTTGAAAAAAGGGAAACAACCAACTGATGCTTTAAAAATTGCCGGTGTTCTTCAAACAGCATCACCGAAACGTCTAAGGAGAATTGTTGAGAGTATTCCGACACCATCATCTAAGTCAGTTTTTACTGATGAAGAAGCACTTGCTCTTATGCTGCAACTGGGACTCAGCAAAGACAACTATGCAAAGCTGTGGCCTTCGGTAGCTTAGTGGTTAGTGCGTTAGACTTGGATCCCGAAGGTGCTGGTTTCAACTCCCAGCCATGGCACCGGAAAAATTTAACATCAACATTTCATGTTTTCATCATAATTCGAGTTTCTGCAGCTAAAAATAACTCACCGGTCGCACTACCACTACAACAACATCTGATCACACAAGTCAACAGGGAAGCTAAAAATAGACATAACATCATGACGACTATTAACTGAAATGCAGCGCTTCTAATGGAGAATAGAAACGGCAACACTCAAATAACATCCATTCCCTGATATAACAGACGAATGTTAATTTACAACCGGACAACATTGAGTGGATGAAAACAACATAAGGTTCCCGCGATAATCGGATATATGCCGGAACGAAGTCTGTATTAAACCAGTAAGGAAAGGCTAAAGTCGGGCGGTGCCGACTATATAATACCCTACACCACTCTCGTAATATTGAATAACTCTGATATATATATTTTGTAATTCATGTATAAATTGTTTACATAAATTTACTTTTGGGACATTTTATACTTAAATAATACCCTGTACCACAGTGTGGTGTAGGGTATAAAAACGATTGGATCTAAAGAGCCAAATCGGATGAAACATATATATGGGAGCTATAGCTGTTAGAGTAAAAACACGCAGGGATTCTTTTTATACACTTTATTCATAGAAACGAGATATAAGAAAATATTTACAAAAGGAGGTTAAATGAAATTATGTGAAGCGAGGATTAGCCTGGACGGACATTACTGTGTGTGCGCGGGATATTCGCGCATGACTTCTATTGTGTGCGCTGCACACTCTCTTATATGTGTAGGTGTACGCAGTCGTGTTGCCTGTCACGTAAACGTTTGCTTTCAACACTCCTCCTCAACACGAATGCGTCATTGACATTACTAATTAATTTAAAATCAAATTCATGAAAAAATACTTAAATTCTAAAAATACATTCTAATTCAAACCAATTAAACTTCTTAATTTTTCATGCTTAAATTTAACTAAATTTTTTCGTTAAAATATCTGCTCTCATCTCGTCAGTAGATACATAATCCAAAGAAATACATCCTTCCTTGACTTTGTCTCGTATGTAATGATGTTTTATTTCGATGTGCTTACTGCGAGCATGATACTTCGGATTCTTCGCCAATTGTTGACATTGTGCGCTTCTCTCAGCTTGAGCAACACTCTGTGGAATCACAATACCATCTTCTGTCATGTTACTCAGAAGATTATATTCTTTGCGTGGTCTTCCAGGTTTACCTGTGCGAACAATTCTGGGTCTGCCTGGCCCATGTGTGTGATTTTGTTCTTCTTCCACGACATGTTCTTCGTTGTCCGACTCGGAACTGTCTCCAATACTTTCAAAGTCGACTTCACTTTCATTCGATGAAGAATTTTCAATTTGCTGCTCCTCCTGAATGGAAACCTCATCCTCTTCTTCATCTTCTTGTTGCAACATAACGTGATCTTGTGTCTCTTCTTGGCTGTGGCTGATATCTTCTGGTTCTATGCCTGCGACTTTTTCATCGAACCACACATCACGTTTTTCAACCACTTCTCGTGCCACTGGATCATACAGCCTATATGCCTTCGACGTAATGGAATAACCAACCATGATGTATTCCTTGCCTTTTGGTCTGAACTTCTTTCGTTGCGGCTTTTCTAGTGCAACAGCTTTAGCACCAAATACTTTTAAGTGGCTTATATGTGGTTTACGTCCAGTCCACACTTCGTACGGTGTCTTCTCTGAAATTATTTTCGTCGGAGATCGATTTCTGATAAAGGCAGCTGTAGCAATCGCCTCAGCCCATAGTGACTCACTCAATCCAGACTGTTGTAACATGGTTCGAGCCATTTCCACCAACGTTCGATTTGCTCTTTCGGCCACACCATTTTGTTGTGGAGTGTATGGAACGGTTAACTGCCTCTTTATCCCATATTCTTTAAGGTAGTTGTCGAATTTTTTGCTTATGTATTCTCCGCCGTTGTCGCTTCGAAGTGTTTTTATTTTTCGCTCTGTCTGGCGCTCTACCAAATTCTTAAATTCCACGAACTTATCGAAGACTTCATCCTTTCTCTTCAGGAAATAAACAAATATTCTTCGTGAATAGTCATCGATAAATGTCAGAAAATATTTTGAGCCACCGAGTGATGATGCTTCGAATGGTCCGCAAACGTCTGTGTGAATAATTTCGAGAATACTTGATGACGCTCTATCACCTCTGCTTGTAAATGGCTGAACGTGGATTTTGCTCTTCATGCAGCTATCACATTTGACATGTTCATCGAATTTCACTTTGTCGAGACCATAAACCATTTCCTTTCTTTTCAGCTCTTGAAGGCTGCTGAAATTCAAATGCCCATAGCGACTATGCCAGAGCATTGATTCATCACGAGCCATATGAAGTAATTTGTTTTCAATGTTTTGAAAAACAAACAACTTATTGTCCTTTTAGCACCAGATGTCCATTCGGATCTCTTATCTCCGCGCATTGATCATAAAATTTTATGACGTAACCCTTTTCAACCGCTCGGCTCACAGATAAGAAATTTCCATTCAAGTTGGGTACGTAGAGTACGTTTCGCAGGATCAAGCTGTCGTTGTGTGTTTTTATTTCGACATCGCCAATACCTTCTGCCATAATAAAGTTGTTGTTGCTTGCCAGGGAAATTCTGTCGGTGTGTTTTCTTAGGCTCATAAAACTTTGTCGATTGCCACACATGTGCGCAGTCGCACCACTGTCTATGCACCACACAGATTTACTTAGCGAACTCGTGTCGGTCGCCGCCAATACTGCAAATGACTGTTGTCCTTTTTTATTGCCTTGTTTGTTTGCATAGCAGTTCGAAGCAAAATGACCGTATTTTCCACAGTTGAAACAATTTTGGTTTTTCTTGCTTGGTTTTTCCTGTCTGGGGTTAAACGTTTTATTGTTTCTGTCTGCCCTTAATGATCTTGTTTGTGCATTAAATGCTTGTTGTGACGTGGACGGTTTTTCAGTCTGCAATTTTCTATCGGCTTCTTCCAGGATTTTTATTTTCAAATTTTGCAGCGTCGGTAATGTGTCCCGCGTCTCCATGGCGACAACAAATTGCTCGTATGATACCGGCAGGCTAGACAATAGTATACGTGTCAGCAATTCGTCGCTCATCTCAATTCCTACCTCGCCAGTTTGTCTACTGTTGTTGTAAATTCACTGATGTGTTTCGTCATCTCACTTTCTTCCACCAATCTTAGATTTAGAAGCTTCTTGTACAGCGACACTTTCTTTACTGGACCACTGGGCCGAAACACGTCCTGCAAGATTTTCCAGGCCTCATATGATGTCTTTGCGTGCTTAATGTGGTTTAACTGAGAAGCATTTACACACAGTGTAATGGTAGCGAGAGCCTTCTCATCAGAAGTCTCAAACTTGCCAGACGTATCGTTCTCCTTCTTGATGGTGCCATTTGCGAAACCCCACAGACCAGAATGAATCAGCACGCTCTTCATGTGTATACACCACGAATCGTAGTTATTTTCGGACAATTTCTCTATTTGGTACAAACTTGCCATTTTTAATCTTTTGTACTTCACTATTAATTTTCTTAAAAATCAATTTCACTTTCAACTGTTCTTTAACACTTTCAATTGTTCTGGGCTCATAACCTTTGTTAGAGTAAAAACACGCAGGGATTCTTTTTATACACTTTATTCATAGAAACGAGATATAAGAAAATATTTACAAAAGGAGGTTAAATGAAATTATGTGAAGCGAGGATTAGCCTGGACGGACATTACTGTGTGTGCGCGGGATATTCGCGCATGACTTCTATTGTGTGCGCTGCACACTCTCTTATATGTGTAGGTGTACGCAGTCGTGTTGCCTGTCACGTAAACGTTTGCTTTCAACAATAGCTAAATCTTTACCGATTTTCTTAAAATTCGGAAATGTTGGTTCATGAATCAAGAAACTCTACCATTCTAAATTTCAAAACGATTGGATGTAAAATATAGCTTCTATAGAACTAAAGGGCCAAATCGGACGAAACATATATATGGGAGCTATAGCTAAATCTAAACCGATTTTCTTCAAATTCGGTAGTGTTGGTTCATGGATCAAGAAACTCTACCATTCTAAATTTCAAAATGATTGGATGTAAAATACAGCTTCTTCAGGACCAAAGAGCAAAATCGGACGAAACATATATATGGGAGCTATAGCTAAATCTTAACCGATTTTCTTTAAATTCGGCAATGTTGGTGCATGGATCAAGAAACTCTACCATTCTAAATTTCAAAACGTTTGGATGTAAAATACAGCTTTTATAGGACTAAATGGCCAAATCGGACGAAACATATATATGGGAGCTATAGCTAAATCTTAACCGATTTTCTTCAAATTCGGTAGTGTTGGTTCATGGATCAAGAAACTCTACCATTCTAAATTTCAAAATGATTGGATGTAAAATACAGCTTCTACAGGACTAAAGAGCAAAATCGGACGAAACATATATATGGGAGCTATAGCTAAATCTTAACCGATTTTCTTCAAATTCGGCAATGTTGGTTCATGGATCAAGAAACTCTACCATTCTAAATTTCAAAACGATCGGATGTAAAATACAGCTTCTATAGGACTAAAGGGCCATATCGGACGAAACATATATATGGGAGCTATAGCTAAATCTTAACCGATTTTCTTCAAATTCGGCAATGTTGGTTCATGGATCAAGAAACTCTACCATTCTAAATTTGAAAACGATTGGATGTAAAATACAGCTTCTATAGGACTAAAGGGCCAAATCGGACGAAAGATATATATGAGAGCTATATCTAAATCTGAACCGATTTCAACCAAATTCAATAGCGATCTTAACAGCCGCGAAATACTCTAAACTGCAAAATTTCAGAACGATCGGAGTGAAATTGCGACCTGTAGTCGACGAACAACTTTACATGGACAGACGGACGCACGGACGGACGGACGGACGGACATCGTTATATCGACTCAGCTAGTGATTCTGAGTCGATCGGTATACTTTAAGGTGGGTCTAGCTGTGTTATTTTCAGGTGTTACAAACATCTGCCGTGAAACAAACTTATAATACCCTGTACCACAGTGTGGTGTAGGGTATAAAAATAGGCTTAAGGATTATCAACTCAGCGTCTCCAAGCTGATACAACAACACACTTAGGAAGGCATTGTCCGAAAAAGGAGTCGATGTCTTACCATCATATAACAAAATATAGGACAAAAAGAAGTCTATTATTTCTTCACCGCTACAAGTTTCACCAAGTGGAGTCAGTATTGGTCTTCCTAACCTTCTGGCAAATACAGCATCGAGAATAGTTTCCACTCTTACTACAGAACAGCTGAGTACAATGGATAATTGTGACTTGCAACTTATATGCAAGTGGGGGTGTGATGGCTTATTAACCCTTCCTACACTGAAAAAAAATAGTAATAAAACTAATGATGACACATTCTAATATTAAGTATGCTACCTCGGCATCAATTCAGTGACAATTTTCATTAAAATAATGAAAATTTACACGTTTTTTACGAAATTTTCCTTAATATTAAGTTTTTTGAATTTGAATTAATGACTATCTAATCATTAGTTTTGTATACGCGCTTCTTTAAATGCACGCATTTAAATTAAAGAAAAAAATCATTATTTTTGTGCCAATCCGCATTATTTTAAGTAATATTTCAATACTTTTAAGGATTTTCTACACGACCACTATGACGTAGACATGTCATAGTTTTAATGCCGAATCGGACTTAATTAACAGATATTTGAGTAATAAATTTAAGGCTATGCTCCCCTTAACGGAAAGGCTGTCTTGGTAATAAATTTTATGACTATTGTCATTATTTTTAAGAATACATACGAGAGAATTATACAATCTCTCCCTCCCTATCTCGCTCGGATAATCAGTTTTGTTTGGTAATGTGTGAATCAATAATTGTTATGGAATGTTAGAAGAGAAAATAGAGAACAGTTCTGTTGTTCGTTTTCTTTTAAATCGTCAGTTATTTACAAGCGATGGAAGGAAGCGGTTGTCTATTTTCGGGACGCGGATTGTGAAAAAATGTGGTTGCTGTGAATATGTAAGTATACGTGCATACATACGTGCATATTGCACCGAAAATAATTTTAATATGGGCTGTTAACAGTTATTTTTGCTAAAGCATAGCAACAACAACAAATGAAACCGTCGTGTACATATCTGTATGCATGTGGTTATGCCGTCGGCGTCACCATCGATCTCTGTGATAAGGGAGTGCGTGTGTCATAGTTATTTTTGCTGTATGTTATTTATGGCGATGTACATGCGTTTTTGAAGGAGATCTTGTTTGTAAGTCCTGTGAAGAGATTTGTGCCAAATGGATGACAAAAATGTGAGTAATTGATTTTGTAATACTGAAAGAGACAATGGGAAAATGTTTAGGTACGTGAAAAATAATATTATTATCCTGAAATTTCTTCAAATTCGGTAGTGTTGGTTCATGGATCAAGAAACTCTACCATTCTAAATTTCAAAATGATTGGATGTAAAATACAGCTTCTACAGGACTAAAGAGCAAAATCGGACGAAACATATATATGGGAGCTATAGCTAAATCTTAACCGATTTTCTTCAAATTCGGCAATGTTGGTTCATGGATCAAGAAACTCTACCATTCTAAATTTCAAAACGATCGGATGTAAAATACAGCTTCTATAGGACTAAAGGGCCATATCGGACGAAACATATATATGGGAGCTATAGCTAAATCTTAACCGATTTTCTTCAAATTCGGCAATGTTGGTTCATGGATCAAGAAACTCTACCATTCTAAATTTGAAAACGATTGGATGTAAAATACAGCTTCTATAGGACTAAAGGGCCAAATCGGACGAAAGATATATATGGGAGCTATATCTAAATCTGAACCGATTTCAACCAAATTCAATAGCGATCTTAACAGCCGCGAAATACTCTAAACTGCAAAATTTCAGAACGATCGGAGTGAAATTGCGACCTGTAGTCGACGAACAACTTTACATGGACAGACGGACGCACGGACGGACGGACGGACGGACATCGTTAAATCGACTCAGCTAGTGATTCTGAGTCGATCGGTATACTTTAAGGTGGGTCTAGCTGTGTTATTTTCAGGTGTTACAAACATCTGCCGCGATGTTTGTAACACCCTATACCCTACACAGTGTGGTGTAGGGTATAAAAATAGGCTTAAGGATTATCAACTCAGCGTCTCCAAGCTGATACAACAACACACTTAGGAAGGCATTGTCCGAAAAAGGAGTCGATGTCTTACCATCATATAACAAAATATAGGACAAAAAGAAGTCTATTATTTCTTCACCGCTACAAGTTTCACCAAGTGGAGTCAGTATTGGTCTTCCTAACCTTCTGGCAAATACAGCATCGAGCATAGTTTCCACTCTTACTACAGAACAGCTGAGTACAATGGATAATTGTGACTTGCAACTTATATGCAAGTGGGGGTGTGATGGCTTATTAACCCTTCCTACACTGAAAAAAAATAGTAATAAAACTAATGATGACACATTCTTATATTAAGTATGCTACCTCGGCATCAATTCAGTGACAATTTTCATTAAAATAATGAAAATTTACACGTTTTTTACGAAATTTTCCTTAATATTAAGTTTTTTGAATTTGAATTAATGACTATCTAATCATTAGTTTTGTATACGCGCTTCTTTAAATGCACGCATTTAAATTAAAGCAAAAAATCATTATTTTTGTGCCAATCCGCATTATTTTAAGTAATATTTCAATACTTTTAAGGATTTTCTACACGACCACTATGACGTAGACATGTCATAGTTTTAATGCCGAATCGGACTTAATTAACAGTATGAGATATTTGAGTAATAAATTTAAGGCTATGCTCCCCTTAAAGGAAAGGCTGTCTTGGTAATAAATTTTATGACTATTGTCATTATTTTTAAGAATACATACGAGAGAATTATACAATCTCTCCCTCCCTATCTCGCTCGGATAATCAGTTTTGTTTGGTAATGTGTGAATCAATAATTGTTATGGAATGTTAGAAGAGAAAATAGAGAACAGTTCTGTTGTTCGTTTTCTTTTAAATCGTCAGTTATTTACAAGCGATGGAAGGAAGCGGTTGTCTATTTTCGGGACGCGGATTGTGAAAAAATGTGGTTGCTGTGAATATGTAAGTATACGTGCATACATACGTGCATATTGCACCGAAAATAATTTTAATATGGGCTGTTAACAGTTATTTTTGCTAAAGCATAGCAACAACAACAAATGAAACCGTCGTGTACATATCTGTATGCATGTGGTTATGCCGTCGGCGTCACCATCGATCTCTGTGATAAGGGAGTGCGTGTGTCATAGTTATTTTTGCTGTATGTTATTTATGGCGATGTACATCCGTTTTTGAAGGAGATCTTGTTTGTAAGTCCTGTGAAGAGATTTGTGCCAAATGGATGACAAAAATGTGAGTAATAGATTTTGTAATACTGAAAGAGACAATGGGAAAATGTTTAGGTACGTGAAAAATAATATTATTATCCTGAAATAAACATCTTATTGGCAATTACAAAATTAACAAAACACATTTTATTTGAAAGTATTTATTTATTAAAAATACCAGCGCATAATGCAGAAATGTAAAATTATTTGTGGCAATATAGAAATTTATTATTAATAATATGTTATACATATAACTATCTTTTTTAATTTTTTTTAGTAAAATAATTTTAGAATGGGTCTTTTGTGAGAAGAGCGGCAAATTTTAAAAAATATTTAAACGTAAGTATTATATATGAACGGCTGAAATATTTCTCTTAGTTTTCAGCGTTTTCCAATTGTGATATGATAAAATTTATCTGCATTTTTTTTTTTGTTTATAGATAATTTTATTTGATTTATTTTCAGAAAAAATTTAATTATTTTAATTTTAGATCACGCAATATTTGAAGATAAATGTGATGGATATATGAAAAATGCAGTGCTGAATGCCATTTATAAATTACAACAAATAAGTGAGATTTGGAAACAATAGATTTGGAAACAATATTTGTATTATGTATTTCTGAACAAATATATTTTATTTGAAAATCAAGAAATTTAATTTGGAACGCATATACTAATGTATTAGAACAAAATATATTTGCGAACTGACGTTCACATATAAAATACGTGTTTTCACACAAACAAAGTTATTTTTAAAAAAGTTTTCCAAATATAATTTATTTAAAAAGATGTTTTCCTTTTTTGAATTTTAGTTTAAATTTTTCCTTGATTTCGTGTTCATAATTGCCTCATAAGTACTTCATAACTAAACCTGCTGTTAGATTAGGCCCGTTTGGTCTAATTTTTGTATCGTTGCCTTATAATTTGGTCCAAGGGATATTTTTGTTTTACTAAAATCAAAATAATAAGCGTTTTTGCTTAAAAATAATTGTACATAAGCTGCTTTCTTTTCACGAAGTATTGAATAAAAATAAATATAAAATATCGTCTTCCATATTCATTTTATATGAAAAATGTAATGTTGACCAAATGGACTCTTAATCTAGGATTCGTACAGATTTGCTAATCTAACACCAGGGTTAAGAATGTCATAAGCAGCATTAGCTTTTGTTTTACAGAAGTAATTTTTAATAAGTTTTTGTAGTTTTGTTTGCTAACAAAACTTAAGATTTTAAAATCTAAGTCACGATTGATTTTTTTGAGAAAATTATTTTTGATAACTCATTTTATATGAAAAATGTCAATTTCGCCACTTTCAAAACAGTCAGTTTCTATTATTAATAATATCTTACATAAATATTTTTTTTAACTTTTAGTACAGCAAATTTTGTATGGATCTATTATGAGAATTTGTGTCGTAGAAGAGTGACTAAATATTTCAGTGTAAGTATCTTTCAACATTTTGTGACAGTTATATGATACAATTTATTTTAATACTTTATCGTATATAAATCATTCTGTTTGATTTCTATTCAAATTATTTTTATTTCAGTTCGCGCAATTGAACTTTATTTGGATATATGAAAAATGCAGTGAAATTTACAAATTGCAGGAAATGAGTGAGCATACAAACTATGTATATGATATAATAATATAATATTTGTTTTATATTATTTCTATTTAAATTCCAGCCAAATTTTGGGTTAAAAATCATTAAGGTCGGTTCCGATAAAAATTGTTCATGGACAACAAATAGAGAAACGAATCCCGCTAAAGAATCGATACATAACAATACAATATTCGAATAAAAGTCAAACTTCATAGTGTGTTGGCCGATTTGTCTTTATACAATTACATATTGTTTTAAATTATAAAATGTTCAAGGTTATCCGTAATATGTATTATATTTTTTTGTATTTTCCAATATAAAATATAACAAATAAAATATTTATTTAGAAAGATAAAGTGTTGTGTTATTGAATTTTCTATGAATAGTAAATGATTTCAAAGAAAATGATTCATTTAAAAGAGTAACATTATAATCAATATAATGTAACGAATTTTCCATACATATTTAAAAAAACTGTATTTAAATTCATGTATGCCTTAAATTAATTACCAGTATATTCTTATATCAAGGACAAACATTTTAAATTTTATTACGATAATGTTTTAAATTATATGATATTTTACTAAAAATAAGCACGCGCCATATTTAAATTTACGCAAAAATGTGCTTATTTTAAGACCAAACTTAATTAGTTTTATCACCCAAAATTCTTAATTCTATGAAATGCATCCTCAAAACAAATACTATTCACGTCTTTAAATTAACTATAAAACCTTCTTATTTTTATAGCGATTGTCTTTGGCTCGAAATCATTGCCGAAATCTTAAACTTTACGAAAAATTCATTGATTTTCAGAACGCTTTTTTTAGTGTAAATACAAACAAGTATCAACAAGTCCGAGCGGGACTGATTATAGAAGTGTGTTCACGGCACTCAGATTAAGAAAGGGAGAAGACACGGATTGTTCCTCAACTAGTTTTGATGACATTTGGATAAATTCGATTTGGATTAAATGTCGACAAACCACTAGTGGGATATGGAAATACAAATGATGGTAACACTGCAAGGCGTTTCTTCAAGGATTATGAAATCACATCTAAGATCACAGGAATTGATATGGAATTACTGAGAAAAATCAACATAATTCTAATGGCAATCAACAACAAGAACAAAGTGAATGCAGACAAATTTGGAAAATACTGTCTAGGTATTTCGAAACATCTAATAGAACTGTATCCATGTATATGACCCCAACAGTACATAAATTATTGCGTCATGGAGATATAATTATTGCTTTTCATATTCTCCCTTTGGGCGAGCTTACGGAAGAAGCCCAGGAGGCACGAAATCGCGATTTTCGCAATGTTCAGCAATTTCACTCCAGAAAAAGTTCAAGAGAATTTCAAAATGGAGATATATTTGCAAATCTTCTCCTATCTTCCGATCCTGTTTTATCTTTAATAAGCAAAAGATGGATATGTTACCGATCTTTGACATGTGACAATACTGAGGAATACAAGGATTTGCTTTATCTCCTAGACATGGATTATTCGGATTATTTTACAGAAATAAAATAAGAAAATAAATTATTTTTCTCAAGAAGTGGGTTTTTCGCTTACAAAATGGTTATACACAAATTTAAGGCAACAAGAGTCACACCAACATATAAAGGCCGACATCTTTTATCCTTCTTACTCAATTTTATGATTGTTCTTCTTACTAAATTTTATGATTGTTTGATAAAAACATGTGATCTACAAGAAACCAGTGCATATTAACTGATATAATAACCAATAAGTACAAAAAGGTAGGGAAAAATTAAAAAAAAAATATTTTACAGAAACGTAAATACGGCATAAAATTCTTAAGTTACGAACTTAAACTCTCTAACACCTCTTTTATGCACACCTAAAATTTCATCGCCATAAGTGGTTTTGAAATGCCAGAATTGTGTCCACTTTTTTCATTTTAGCCCACTGTGCGTTGTAATTCCGACGTAGGTGGCAATGTCGGCGCATCGAGTGGCAGGTATACTGACGCCAGGTACATACTTCCATTACCTTGCCTCAGCACAGTTGCGACCGATTTTGACAACTCTGGAGAGAAAAAATAACATACGTGTTTATGGCACAGAATACAAGTCCTTACACGAGTACCTGGGTTAGCGTAGAAAAGGTTGTAGTTCACATGGTTTAATCCAGTGACATTGTTGCTAGTTGTCCATGATTCCTGGACCAAAGCAACAGAGAGCGTTGGATGCCGTTTCGCTCCGGTGGAGGTTTATCTGGATGACCTCAATCATTGTCTTTCCAGTAAACGTTTCCTTTGGGAGTCGTCTATCGTATCTGTTGGCACTCCCTCATTATTTGGTAGTGGGTCTTTCTCCTCCTTTCGTTCACCACATATTACACACTCTTCAAGTAGACCTCTTTGGGAGGCGGTGTTACTTTTTGTCGCTCCATCTTTGTTTTGATTCTTTATATACCTAGTCCTATCACCACCTTTCCTGGGAACATTCTGCAAAATTGGTGATATCGGCGATTTGGCAATGTTATCGACCACTTCTTGGGAGGCGGTGTTGTTTTTTGTCGCTCCCTCTTTGTTCTGAGTTTTTGTGTCCCTCTTCATATTCTTATCACCACCTTTGCTGGGAACTTTCTGAAAAATTGATGATGTTATCGGCGATTTGGCGGAGTTATCGACCACTTCCACCTCACTTTTTGGTAGTGTCTCACTCGCTTCTTTCACTATTTCACTATTTTCGTTTGCCACTGCAGGCGGTACGTTCGTGTTTGGGCTCGATTTAACTGCCCTGCCAATGGGTGTTTTTCCAATCTTAAAAAAGAATTTCCAAATCCCGAAAATGCCGTGCCTTTTGTCTTAACAAGGCTGTGCTTGTAAAACGGGTCAATGCCTGCTACCACGAGAGAAACATCGGGATAATTTTTCCTACGGAAGGAAAAAACTTCCCCACTTTAAGGTTCGAATCTTGTTTGCCAATGACGCAGAGTATGCGTTCCGACGGTACGTTACTGGCCATCCTCTGACATAGAAAGATGTTTTTATGAGTACAGGGATGTCGTTTTTCCTTACCAGTTTCAGCTTTGCGCCGTCCCAAGATGCTCTCCACTAGTTTTACGAGGACATCGACGCAGCATTGTGATGCCAGTTTCAGCATCAAAACGCCCCTCTAAAACTTGGAACTCATTACTTGGATTGTTGGTCCATCATTAGATTCGAGAATGTGATCCAATACCTTTGTGTAGAATAAATCTTCGAAGATACTCTTTTGCTCTTCGGGAATTCTTCCAGACGCACTACTGCTATCAATTATGGCATAGTATAGTTCGTCCTGGATATGTTTTATATGGGTTGGGCCACGCTCTTTGGTCTGATCCCGCTCTTTTTAGACCAATCACTTGCAAGATACCTCAATTTCAAAAGGTTGCTTATATGGGCGAGGCCACGCCCATTGATCTGATTCTTCCCATTTTTGGACCAATCACGTAGACTACCACCAGATACATAGGCACAAACTTACAGCAATCTCGCTAACAAATTGTGCAAGATATCTTAATTTCAAGGTTTGACTTATATGGGCGGGACCACGCCCATTTTTGGATCAATCACGTGGACTACCACAAATTGACAAATGTAAAATTGTATTGAGAGAATATAAAATCATATTGCTAAATGTAAATTATAATGAGAACATGTACACATAGAATACTGTTTGGTTGCCTCAACCAAATTATTTGCCAACCGAATTTTGGTAGTTCTGTTTACTGTCATGCGATTCCATCAGGACAACCAATATTTTGATTGTGGTATACTTCTGATTCCATGTTGACAACAATCATATTTGGTTGCGCCAACTACGAAAATGGTGGCTTAGATTATCTGTTGTAGTTGCCACAACAAACTGTTTTAAAAAATTGGTTGTTCTGACAATTTGTCAGTCATATACTACCGACAATTAATTAAAAACAGTTTTCATTAATTTTTATTTTATTTATTGAACAAAAAACAAAACAATTCATAACAAAATTAAAAATCCCTTATTACAAATTCATCACTATTATGAGATGTGGAAATATTTGACACACATTTTAGTACACGAAAAAAAAACACAAAACTTTTATGCAAATATCGCTTAACCCTGTGCTTTTGATTTCATGATTGTTGCTTTTTTTTATTTATGCAAAACATTTTGCACAACATATTCTGCATTTCACACATTATTATCCACACGAGACTATTTTTGATTACCTATACCGTTCTTGAACAAAATGTTGAAGATTTTTTTATGTCGAGTAATTTTATTTTTGTATCAGCAAAAGAACAGCAACCAATCTTTCGGTTGTATTTCCCAAAATACATTTAACTATTCTAAATTTGGGAAATGATTGGGATAACCAATAAACGATTATTTATTAATATTTTTTCTGTTGTAGTAACCAATTATTCGTTGCAATAATAATCTTTGGTCTATTGATACAATTTCTTTTGTCAAGAATAAAACATTGTCACAACCAAAAAACGATCATATGGTACTATAATGCAAATTTAAAATTGGTTACCACAACTAACCGAGTGTCAATGAAAAAAACAATCTTAATTCGATTGATACAACCATCGATTTAGTTGCAAGCATTTTCATTTGATCGTATCCATGTTATTATTGTTGTTTCAACTAATTATATATAAATACAACCGACAGACGGTGTAGGCAATATACTTGTTGCTAGTACTATATTTTTATCGAATTCCTACCAATTATTTTCCTGGGTGTAAATTTATAGTAAGATGTGTTAATTCATATTGGCAAATGAAAATTTGTAATGAGAACATATAAATTCATAATGAGTAATATAAAGTCGTATTGGGAAAATATAAAAAAAAATAATGAGAAAAATATAAATTCATATTGATTCAGTTACTGATAAAATATTGAGAATTAAGAAAAAATACATAAATATAGTAGATTAAAAACTCCAATTGAGTATTGTCCAACGTGCTTATCATTTAAACTTAATCTCTTGCACAATCTCCGCCATTCATGTTGACCAGGACTCATTCAAAATGTGCTCGAGATATTGAACTAATTTTTCTCATACAGCACAACACTGTACCGTAGGAACACGAAGTTTTCTCCTAACAGCCCAAATATGTGGAGTTAGACCAAATATATGGGCTTAAGCATTGGAGAATAAGGACCTAAACATAAAACAAGTGCTTCCCCGAACGAATTTAATAATATTCGATAAATTGGGTTAAAAGTTTCTCATTTCGAATTTAGATTGTCTCAGTATGAATTATATGTTCTCATTGCAATTTTACATTTGTCAATATGAATTTACAAATTCTCATTATGAGTTTATATTCTTCGTGATTTTCTCATTACGAATTTATATTTCTCAATATATATTTCTATGTTCTCATTACAAATTTACATTTCGCATTGAAATTTATTTTTTCTCATTGAAATTTACATTTTCCAATATGAATTTACACATCTTACTATGAATTTTCATGTTCTCATTACAAATTTACATTTTGCAATATGATTTTATATTCTCTCAATACAAATTTACAATTACCAATATAAATTTACATGTTCTCATTGCAAACTTGAAAAGGTGAAGTTCATAAAATCTTAAGCTAAGTACACACGATTTTCAGATCGGACAATATTGCCAGAAAAATGGCGGATAAATGCAACACTCTGAATTTACAACCGTGTGAACATACAATTTTTGTCTTGCAACGTTAGCAGGAAAGTCATTGCGATATTATTTGCAGATTGTTAGATGTGCGAAGTTTATGCATGTGGCAACGGCGCCATTGTCACAAAAACATTTTATTGGCAAAATGTTTTTATTGGCAATCCTATAATGTAAATATATGAAATTGTAAAGTTTTCTTGCAATCGTCTGAACTGTCAATTCTCCTTGGCCTAACAATCTGTCATTGTCCGTACATTTGCAGCAGTTTAAAAGGGTTAATAACGTTTTCCGATCTGGCAATCGTGTATACTTAGCTTTACGAAGTATTACTAAAAATGCTAGAGCTGAGAGCGAAGATTTTTCGTGGAATCAGCTGTTGTTTTCTCCTCCTCTGGTTCGTTATCAAGTTGCCAGATTGTCTGTCATTCGAACACGGCGGTCTTGGTGCTGCAAGTTTCCTTAAAAATGCAGATGAATCAGCAGGAATTTCTGATTCGGTGAAAAACTCTTGAGGTAACCGTAAGTGCCCACCCTAAAGAAGATCCGAAGGCGAAGCTTGAAGTTCCTCTTTGACAGTTGTCCTTAATCCCAACAAAACAGTTGGAAGTATATCGACCCACGATACTTGTGAATGACACATTAGCCGTCGTTCGAGTTCGTTTCGAACCTATTAAATTCGCTAGGGCCTTGAATAACGCGGACTCGAATTGTGTGCCCTGGTCTGTCGTAATTGTCTTAGGACAACCAAAGCGGTAAATCCATTTGGACCAAAATGCAGTCGCGACCGTCTGGGCCGACATGTCCCTCAGAGGCACAGCTTCAGGCCATCGTGAAAATCGATCGATCATGGTGAGACAATATCTATAACCCTGTACCAACGGCATTATCACGATGTCCAAATGAACATGACCGAACCGATGGTCTGGCACATCTATCTTGTCCGCAGTAAGGCGGTTGTGTCTGGTGATCTTTTTCTTTGGCACGGCATCAATTCCGAGACCAATTTAGGATTTGTTTCTTCATTCCAGGCCATACGTATTTCTCACGTATTTGTTGAGGACTAGCACGGCCGCCAGAATGTGGAAGATTATGAATTGAATTGAAGATTTGTTGACGTAGTGACTCAGGAACATACATGCGAACATATCCTGTGGATATGTCACAGTATACTGATGTATCAAAAAGTACGATTTGTAGTTTTAAAGAATTTGCGCCATCCAAAATAGTTTTCAACATTTCGTCCATTTCTTGAGCTGATTGGACTTCCATTAGAGTGACTTATGTTGGCATCGAAACTGCATTAAGACGGGACAGTGCATCTACCACTGCGTATCAGAACCCGACAAGTACAAAATTTATGTCGTGAATTGCGAAATGAAGTCAAGGTGCCTCAATTGTCGAGGCGAGGCTTTTTAGGGTTTTTGTGAAAATGCATAGACGAGCGGTTTGTGATCGGTCGAATTATGAAATGTCTTGCCTCCAGCAAATGGCGAAATATCTTATGGCCTCGTAGATAGCAAGCAATCTACGAAGCTCGCAAATAGTTTCAGGTTTGGTGTAATTTTCAATAGCAGCAACACGACCTGTTGGAGGTGTGCAACCATTGCCGTTGATGATGTAACCAAGAAACTGTACTTCAGATTGTCCAAATTTACATTTATTGACGGTAAAAAATCTGCCGTTAATGTTTTTGGTGTTCTTCAATAGACTGAGACATAACACTCATATCGTC
Organism: Eudasyphora cyanicolor; assembly: GCA_963930755.1. NCBI lineage: Eukaryota > Metazoa > Arthropoda > Insecta > Diptera > Muscidae > Eudasyphora > Eudasyphora cyanicolor. The sequence continues at coordinate 104,815,645 of OZ005737.1, forward strand.
AATGTAACAATAAACAAAATCAAGACCTCTCATAAGTAATAAGCCTTAATAAGGTCGGGTGTAGAAAAAACTGACTTACCATATAATTTCTCACAAAAATCGTTGATGTTGGCAATTGGGTATCGGTCAGGCACAGTTTTCGAATTCAGCTTTCGGTAATCTCCACACGCTCGCCAACCACCATCTTTTTTCGACACCATATGAAGCGGGAATGCCCACGGACTTTTGGAGGGACGACATATACCATTGTCCGATAGGAAGTCAATTTCCGCTTTAGCAGCTGCAAGTTTTTCTCCAGAAAGCCTTCGTGGACGGTCTGCAACAGGGTTTCCGACTGTTTCGATGTAATGAACAATAATTGCATCATTCGTCGATTTATGCGTCAAAGTAGTAGTTATGATGTCTATAAACTCTTTCAGTAATTCCTGGAATGGTCCTGTCGATGGGGATATTGCTGAAATACTAAAATCTTTGGTCTTACGAATTTCACCACGACTTGTTAAATGTGTTGTATTATCGATAAGCCATTTCCGTTTTAAATCAATCATCAAATTATAGTGAATTAAAAAATCTGCTCCCAAAATGGGCGACTGGACATCGGCAATGGTAAACAACCACTTGAGATCACGACGTAGACCGGCCTCATACCCGTTGTCTCACCACCTTGCAATATACGTCGCATTTTAGACTCCGAAGACTCAGCAAATTTCGAAATGAGTCGCTTCTTCAATGTAGAATATTTGTAATTTTGCTGCGGATTTGTTACGAGGTCCTCAAACGGCAAGAGTATGTCGTCTTCAAGGCGCACAGAAACAACATCAAATTTGTCCGCATCCGTTGAAACACCATAGAGAGAAAAAGAGCGTTCAACCTCAGCAAAAAACAATTCCGGATTCTGTTTGTTGAATTTTGGAATATGCACCTTATGCAGGTTCGATCGCTGTCCATCATATGCGTTCACTGGTGACTGTCGAAGAGAGTGTACTTCACGTTGTAGCGCCTCCATTTGCTGAATTAGATTTTCCATTTCCGACATGTTTACGCTGATCTGCTTTCAAGAAGATTTTTGCTGCTCTGTTTCCAAGAAGTTTTCGTAGCAATGTAAAAAATACTACTTCAGTTGTGCGTGGTCACCAATATAGTTGCCGATGTAATAATAATACGTTCGTATTTACATTTTAACAACTATTTAAATCTATTTATTATTACTAAAACTAGTTCACAAAATCATACGAAGTATTACTAAAAATGCTAGAGCTGAGAGCGAAAACTTCTTGGAATCAGCTGTTGTTTTCTCCTCATCTGGTTCGTTGCCAGATTGTCTGTCATTCGAACACGGCGGTCTTGGTGCTGCCACAGATTATAAGCTCTTAAGGAACTTTTAAAATCAGTGAATAATGAAAAATGAAACTGCTATACTGACCGCAATGTGTAAATTGAAAATTATTTTTCGCGCATATATCTGTCCTGTATAGTACTTCATATTTACAAAGTTTAAAATTTTGTCTCCAAGAAATTAAGTGGAAGGATTTCCGATTGGAAAATGTTGGACACTCATAGCTTTCCGACCATAGATATATTAGCTTTTGCTTGAATGCGAAGTAGGCTTCGTCTTATACCGTCATTGCAACCAATATTAGGAAGGCTAATTGGGAAAAATTTAGGCACATATTCAACAGGTCTCTTCCAAAAAGTTGTGAAATGAAAATTAAAACTATCCGCGATGTTGTAGGAAGCTCTTTAATAGGGCAAAGGCCACCAGAGCCCACAGGACTGAGACTCATACAAGGAAGAACTTAAACGGTACAAAAAAGAGTTGAGAACGGCTCAAAATAAATCTTGAATAGATTTCTGTAGTGGCGTAGAAAGCTCATCCGAAGCCTCAAGGTAACGGAAAATTTTAGCCTCAACACCTTGTACTATTGGGTACATCAAAAACGATGATAGTTCATGGACTACGTCCAGTGAGGAATCGCTGGGAGTGCTGGATACACATTTCCCGGGCAACTCTGAAGAGGCATTGAATACTTCAGTTTGAGATTCCGCTGAGGTACACCCATTAGGATAGGTTAGGTTGAATAGAGGAGACGTTTAAACGTCTCATGTCCATGGACATACACTTAAGCCAGTGGTTCGGCCTGTTGTGCGCTCCTTATTTATGATTTTTATACCCCACGGGTTACAGAAAATCGGTACTAGACACGTATTTTCTCAGTATTTTCCAGTCATATCCTCTGAGATGAGTCAAGTCTGGCAATATGTCGGAACCGAAATATCCATTAGAGGTTGCCAATGACATCGTAACCGAATCTAAAATTCTTTGGGCTGTCAAAAGCTTTAAACCTTTTAAGTCGCCAGGGCCAGACAATGTCTCGCCAGCGGAGCTTCAGGCAGTGGCTGATACAATTGCACCTTGGCTCAGAGAGATATACACATGTTGTATCAATCAGGCATACATACCGACAAAATGGAGAGAAAACAAGGTTGTTTTCATCCCAAAAGCGGGAAAGCCGTCCCACACTGAAGCTAAGGATTTCTGGCCAATTAATCTATCGTCATTTCTCCTTAAAACTCTGCAGATGTTAATAGATAGTTACCTTAGGACTAAAATTGATCACAGGCTACTCTCCACTCAACAGCATGCCTACAGCAAGGGCGTGTCCACCGAAACCGCCCTGCATCTAGTCAGTTTTATTGAAGGATCCCTCTCTGTTAAGGAATATGCAATGGTAGCTTTCTTAGATATAGAAGGGGCCTTCAACAACATAAATCCAGCCGCTATAATTACGGCGTTAGAAACCCCGGGGGGTTGACAGCAGTATACGTAGGTTCATTTATAACCTTCTAGTTAAGAGACGCATTTCAGCTAGTTTATGGTAAACTGACCTTTATAGGTTTGTCAGCAGGGGAACACTCCAGAGGGGTGTTCTGTCTCCTCTGCTATGGAATCTCTCCATGAACAATATTTTGCTTTCTCTGGAGATGATGGGTGTCAGAGTTGTTGCCTATGCAGGCCCTTCATACAACCGCAAGATGGGCTTCCGGTAATGGTCTTGGTGTTAACCCGACCAAGACTGAACTAGTTCTTTTTACTAGGAGAAATTAGGTGCCACAAGTTACACCTGTCTCCTTGGGGGTATTGAAATTCCCTTCTCTGAAAGTGCAAAATACTTGTGTTTTTTACTAAAAAGGAAGTTGCACTTCAAACCCAACATTTTGGAAAGAGCAAATAAGTCTGTGATAGCGCTGTATACCTGTAAAGGACAATAGGAAAACGCTGGGGTCTGAACCCGCGTATAGTTTATTGGTTGTATACGGCAGTAGTCAGACCGAAAATGCTGCACGACATTGTCGTCTGGTGTACAGCTCTGCAGAAATCCACCATCTGTGCGATAATAAAGAAGATTCAGCGAATGGCTGCTATATATATTACTGGTGCGCTGAGAACGACACCAACTGCGGCACTAAATACTACATTTAACGCCGCTAAATATTATAGCATTGCAATATGCCGCATACCTGATAGATCAGAATAGAATGGTCGTATCCCAGGACAGAGGAGATTTATAAACATTTACCGGACGGTTCCAAACTCGATAACCAAGTGGGCTTTGGTGTCTTTTCTGAGAAACTTCAGCTATCACTTGCAAAAAGACTGCCTTATCACTGTAGTGTTTACCAGTCAGAAATCTTAGCTATTAAAGAGGTAGCGGAATGGCTAAAAATTAATGTGGTGACCAAAGTCGGTATAAGTATTTTCTCTGATAGTCGGGCTGTTATCAAGACCCTGGAAACTATATTCCTGAATTCAAAACTGCCCTCGACTGTCGCAGATCTCTTATCGAGATGTCTGAACAGTTGAATATTCACCTGATATGTGTGCCGGGCCACAGGGAACAGCAAAGCAGATGAACTTGAAAGACGAGGAACTCTCATACACGCTCCAGGGGATCTGGAACATGTTGGCATGCCTCTAGCAACCCGCAAGATCCTCTTGAGAGATAGTGCACTTACAGCAACAAATGACAGGTGGTCACTAGTTAGGAACTACATACATTCCAGGCTGATGTGGCCCAGTTTAGACTCAAAACGCATCAAAGCACTGCTGTCGATGTCGAGAACGGACGTCTCGCTTATCGTGTCTGTCATGACAGGTCACTGTCTTATTGAACGGCACGGAGAGAGATTAAAGGTCTTGCACAATGACTTTTGCAGAAGCTGTGGCCCGCCTTCCTTGTTTGTATGTGCCCCGCTCTCTCCAGAAGGCGGCATACAACCTTGGGCTCTTATTTGAGGAGTTAGCGAACTTGGCTGATGTTGGAAACAGTCAACTTTTCAGATTTTTAAAGCAATCAAATTGGTTCAACGGGAGGGGCTAGGGATAAAGTATGTTTACCTTACGTCCCTGTGGTAACACAAAGGACTGGATAGTCTAAGTGATTCTGTGTTACAGACTGTCACTCTTAACCTATCCAAACCTAACCTATGTATATTCACATTTGTATGTTTAGAACAATTGCGTGGATTAGCTTTCTTGGTGTCTAAAGCTAACCTTGCGTTTACACAAGACAAATTGCAGAAGAGAATTGAGAATATGTATTAGGTGTCCAAAAAGGGAAGAATTGTTCATGTGACGAAGACGTCCGGAGAATAATGAAGAAAATACACTTGATGCACCTCTTGTTATTGTCGTTTCGTGCTCTGATTGGCTGCTTACATCAAAATGGCTGCTTCCGTCAAGACAATTGCCGAATTTACTGTCAAAAGACAGTACGAAGACAATTAGAGATATGTAAGTGTATTAGTAAAAAAGTGTAAATCTATTGCTATTGTCTTCGCAAAACTGTCTCGTGTAAACCCCGGGTAATGAATCAATAAGACAATGAAATTGGCTGTATGGAACATAAAGTGTTCTTACAGGGAGATGTAGGAAGGTTTTCACTTTTTGGAGGGACCTTCTAGGAATAATTGTCTATAATACAACAGATGTTATCTAATCCTTACAAATAACAATAAAAAAAATCGTTTCCCCAAAAAGAGCATTTTATTTATTTACATTCACACAACAATAGGAAATGGATTTTCTTATTTGTAACATTAGCTCTGCGTTCTTCATATCAAATAACCTGTCTTTTCGTTATTTAAATTAACTTTTTCTACGTTGTAGTTATTAATTGTGTATTTGAGGATTTCAAAATATAATTTTGTGTTTGTTTTTAAGAATATTAGCAAAAAGAAAAAAATAAGCATGCATATACACACATTACACACATACTTACATATAAATGTGATACTTCAAATACAGTCAATGCGACTTTAGTAAAAAGCGTTCCATTTTTTAACACGAAATAACATTTCACGAAATTTTTTCGTGCCGAAAAACATAGTACCCACCTTCACGCTGGAATCCCATACAAAAACCAAAGTTGTGGAAAAATTTGTGAAATTTTTTCATTTGTGGTACTATCTCAGCGGTAAAAATACCCATTAATTAATCGCTGATGTAAGCAATATTTAGTAGCAATCAGTGATGATTCTATCGCTTATACTCCTGCTTACATTTACTCACGAGTGTCATAGGCTGCTTAATCGGTGCGCTCTGGCTTAAAAAGTAAGGAGAGATGTCAGTAAGTGCCATTTCAATTGCACTTACGTTTTAAGCAGAGTTCTTAGCGAGTCCGATGGCACATCAATAAATGCATGCAAATTAGAATGTAATGCACGTCGATTACAGTCCGATTTGCACTTGTAAGGCAATGTAATGATGTGATACCACTAATCCTGATGATTTGTAATTGAAATAAACATGCATTTAAATGTATCATTTTTTAAAAAAATACGATTTATATTAATACATACTCGAACATTGAAGAAACTACTTTAATAAAATAATTAAATAAATGCACGTTACTTCAAAAACAAAAGGCACAGGCGGCATCTGCAAACAAGCAAAAATTTGTATAAATACAAATATAAAATGTGTAAACTAATCTTACCGAAATTAAACTTATTATTAACGTATAATGATTACTTTTTTAACAACTTTTCACAAATTTCAACAAACTTATTGTTACACGATAAACTTTGAACTAACATCAATAATAGCGATACATATTTCTTCTTTTTCCAAAGCCACATTTTTTATTTATTTTAATTTGTTGGGCATACTGTCTAACTTTCTGTTTACATTGTAATCGGAGTTATAATTAGTGTAAATTGAACGCCGCAACAAATTTAATGCCGCCAGCATTGCATTCCTATTTATTTATATTTATGTTTGTCCGCGATAAATTCAACTGTTGTTAATATCAGCAATAAAATTTCCTAATAAAGAATACTGTTTAAGTTCAAATATTATTCTTTTAATTTCCCCTTTTTATTTTCCTTCATTAAGTGGCAACTAATAATTGTCCCCGGCGTTAGATTCTGTCTACTGCTTTCCCACACGACTTTGTGGTTTACGACCAAAAGTACCAGAAAGTACGACAGAATCTAACGAGTAAAAAAGCTACTAAGCGCGGCTTTTCGGCATCCCAGCTTTGTTTACTTTTTGTTAAAATCACTGGTTATTTGGATTTCGTCCGAACAGAATCCCAAACATTTTGTTATCAAAGGTAAAGTAATTGTTCTACGACAATTATTACAATAAAACAACTCCAAACATTATTGGAAAAAATTCTAACCATAACTGCCTTTTTATTCTATTTTTCTTTCATTTCATTGCTACGCAAACATTGATCCTTCGAGCCGAAGAATTTCTTCCAGCAAATTATCAACTTTCGGTTTTTGTTCTTCTTCTTGAAAAAAGGCAACGACTACGTCGTACCCCGCAACAAATGCGTTCACAACCACATATCATCATCACTTTTCATCCATTTATTTTAAATAAATTGTTCATCACAAATAAGGTACGTGCCTTAATTTATTTAATTATTTCAAGTGATCTACCATGATTTGTTGTGAAAAACCCACCCTTAAATAATAATAAACAAACCCAGTATCGTCTTACAACTCGGTCGTGTTTTTTTCTCTCGTTCGTCTGTCCGTCTGTCTCCTACGAGAACATTTATACGGAAAATACTCGAATAAGTTTGATACTCCAACTAAACATTCAAAGAGAATAGTGAAAAAAGTGCGTGTTTTATTGGTGAATATAGTGATAATTCAAACGTCATCCACAGTATTTATTATTTTCTTTTATTTATTTATTGAAGACCTGCTGTGTTTGTTTCAACGAGCATCTACTTTGCTGTAAATTACAATACCAAAACATACAAGCTCGATTCAAACACACTGGTTCGACTCTCAACATTGTTGTCGACGTTCGGTTCGCTTCACACACGTACATTCAGACTGTGGGTCGTAACTCTTATTTATTAACGCGGATCGAAATATTATTTAATTTTTTTTTGTGAATAAATAAATATTTTTTTCGCGATTTTAATTGTTCAGTCCTACGGCTAACAACCAAATATTAATTATTCGTCGTGTCGGTTTATCGTGCACCATACAGTCCGCTAATTAAACATATTTTTAAATATATACCTATTTTATTTGAATATTTTGCCATTTTTTGATTTATTTTATTTTCCGCTTGCGGCAAGTGATATTTTCGATACACTGCCAAAAAATTAATGTGTTTTACGATTTATTAAGCGCTAATTCTTACATTGAGAAAAAAAATTGGTTAATTTTTAAAATTTTCGAGTTTTTTCGTATTTTTTGCTACACTGAGAAAAATCATTGTATTCTTCGATACACTGTGAGAAGAATATTGAGAATAATTCAATACATTTTTGGGAAATTTTACAAATTTTCCATTCTATTCGGAAATTTAAAACAGTTTTGGGTGACTTAGAGCATTACGTGCTTTCTTATTAACTTATTCGTGTTTTTCGATACATCAGTAATAAGAGGTCTCTTGTTTTTATATTTCCTCGGAAATTTTTAGTCAACCTTTTATGAATTATTCGACATCTTCTTAGTTTTCTGCTGTATTTTGTGCAATCTCAGTGCTTTTTAGTACATTTTATCACCAAATTCTTGAGTTTTCAGTCAATTTCGTTGACATTTTATAATTTCAATAATTTATTGAAAATTTTTTCATAATGCCGCTCACTCCTTTCGACTTCTTTATTCGAGCCACTGATGCTTTGGTGAAATTTGACGCCAACTTCAGTCTGGCGAAAAAGAGGAGCTTGATATATTTTCCCTTGAAATACAGGGATCTGAGGCTAAATCTTTATGGGATAAATATAAAAAAAGTTTGATCCATGCCTTACATTACTAGCAGATCAGGAGAATTCAATCAATGACATTACCTTAGCCGACATGAAATTCTATGTCGCATACAAATCATATATAAGTGTTCTCTCCTCCATTAATCGAAAGCTAGAAGAATTTCGGGCTTCGCCTAAATCGTCTAGTCAGACTCCACCTCCTAATACCGGCAATATCTATACTGCATGTCGAACCGTAGATAGGGAGTCCGATTTGAATGCGTCACAAAGTTCACAGTATTCGGGAAATTCTTCCCTCTCATGCAGTGGTGACAATGGGGCTCACAGCCTTAATTTGCTCCCTTGCGACATAGATGCATTCAATTGTGATTTCCTCTCATGGCCGACATTCAGGGATTTATTTTCGGCGGTGTACATAAAAAATGTCCGCGTGAGTGAAATAGAAAAACTATGTCATCTGATAAAGAAGACTAGTGGCGATGCTCGTGAGATTGTATCCATGTTTCCGCTTACGCATCGAAGTTTCAATCTTGCATGGCAAGCATTGAAGGACACTTACGACAATACCTGTATATTGGTGAACCACCAACTTAAAGTACTTTTTGATCTGCCAGTATTAGAGAGTGAAACAAGCTCAGGTTTGAAAAATTTACAACGGGGCATTAACGGCTGCGTTTCGGGCATGTCTGTCTATGATGTGTCGACTGAAGATTGGGATCCTATACTAGTATTCATGTGCCTTCAGCTAGTTCCCAAAATTAGCGTTAAGTTCTGGGAACAAAACATAAAAAATAAATCAGCTTTGTCCTCTTGGGAAGATTTGGATGAATTTCTTACGGAACGTATCCAAACTCTTACCTGCCTTAGGGGTATAGAATCTTCAAAAAATCAAAGCAATAATAATAATAAAATCCGTTCCCATTTTACAAATGCTACAAATTCTCGAACCCCTGCCGCCACCTCTCGAATCTCTCCTCGTGCGTCGAGATCTTCTCGTGCACCCTCTGAAAATTCTTGTGTTCTCTGTCCACGACAGATTCACCACCTTCGTTCCTGTCCCAAATTCTGTCAGCTTCCAGTGCCTTGATCGATTGAGCGCAGTGAGGAGACATCACCGCTTTATTAACTGTTTGTCTCGAGAACACGAAGTCAATAACTGTGTGAGTTCTTAAAACTGTGATAAATGCAATAGGAGACACCACACACTTTTGCATATGAATGTTTTGAATTCTACGACTTCTGCCTCTACCGCAAACACTGCTACTATTACTCCAGCCTCTAATTCAGGTTCTCTGAATCCAAATCAACCCTCTACATCGACCGGCATTATTTCTGGAGCCTCAAATAGACAGGTTTTTCACACCGCACAGAGTAGAAATGTGTTATTAGGGACAGCAATGGTGAACATTCCCGCCGCATTCAATCTTTATTTCTTTTTTACATGGAGTGACATTGTGAGGCCAGGCCTTGCATCTCGCGGTAAAAATCATGCCTAACGCGGGCTTGTCGGAAAAAGGACTGATGAAGAACTTCGAAAGGAAGGTTCGAAATGAAGGTCTGATCTAGAGCTTCGATATGAAGGTCTGACCTAGAGCTTCTAAATGAAGGTCTGATTTAGACCTGCGAAATGAGGGCCTGATGTAGTGTTCGAAATGAAGGTTTTATGTACAGCCTCCATAGGAAGGCCTGTAGCATCGCATATGAGAAGACAATAAATTTTGTATTTTTATACCCTCCACCATAGGATGGGGGTATATTCATTTTGTCACACCGTTTGTAACACCTCTAAATATTGATCTGAGACCCAATAAAGTATATATATTCTTATTCATCGCAAAATTCTAAGACGATATGAAACGTTTAATTGTTTGTTAATTTGAATTGTCTTCATCACCCTCACTTTTCAATTTGTGTAGCGGTATTTCGTTTTTTTGCATATAACTGGCTTTGAATGCTCGCTGTAGCAACAAAGTTCAGTGGTTGGTTGTCGGGGGTTGAACACAATTAACTATTCATACATGAGAAACTTGAGGGAGGGAGAACGAATTCGCGTGCGCTCAGCCTTCCTTCTCCCGTCTTTTATCATGCATGATTATGTCCACACAAGATTTAAATGTTGTGTTCTGAACACTTTCGATCTGATATATTTTTAGAAGGACAGAATCATGCCTGATAAAAGATGGGAGAAGGAAGGCAAAGTGTACATTTTTCTGCATTTGCAAAAACTTGAGAGAGGGAGAACGAAACCTATCAATATATGAACATATATCGGCGGTGGTTGTTCATGATTCAATTTGACTGCTGACCATGAAGAACGACTTTTCTCTGACATCTTTTAGAAGGCGTTAGATATGAAGGCGTTAGATATGCGCTGAAGGCACATGAATACTAGTATTCATGTGCCTTCAGCGAGTTCCCAAAATTAGCGTTAAGTTCTGGGAACAAAACATAAAAAATAAATCAGCTTTGTCCTCTTGGGAAGATTTGGATGAATTTCTTACGGAACGTATCCAAACTCTTACCTGCCTTAGGGGTATAGAATCTTCAAAAAATCAAAGCAATAATAATAATAAAATCCGTTCCCATTTTACAAATGCTACAAATTCTCGAACCCCTGCCGCCACCTCTCGAATCTCTCCTCGTGCGTCGAGATCTTCTCGCGCACCCTCTGAAAATTCTTGTGTTCTCTGTCCACGACAGATTCACCACCTTCGTTCCTGTCCCAAATTCTGTCAGCTTCCAGTGCCTGATCGATTGAGCGCAGTGAGGAGACATCACCGCTGTATTAACTGTTTGTCTCGAGAACACGAAGTCAATAACTGTGTGAGTTCTTACAACTGTGGTAAATGCAATAGGAGACACCACACACTTTTGCATATGAATGTTTTGAATTCTACGACTTCTGCCTCTACCGTAAACACTGCTACTATTACTCCAGCCTCTAATTCAGGTTCTCTGAATCCAAATCAACCCTCTACATCGACCGGCATTATTTCTGGAGCCTCAAATAGACAGGTTTTTCACACCGCACAGAGTAGAAATGTGTTATTAGGGACAGCAATGGCGAACATTCCCGCCGCATTCAATCTTTATTTCTTTTTTACATGGAGTGACATTGTGAGGCCAGGCCTTGCATCTCGCGGTAAAAATCGTGCCTAACGCGGGCTTGTCGGAAAAAGGACTGATGAAGAACTTCGAAAGGAAGGTCTTAAGAAAAGCTTCGAAATAAATGTCTGATCTAGAGCTTCGAAATGAAGGTCTGATCTAGAGCTTCGATATGAAGGTCTGACCTAGAGCTTCTAAATGAAGGTCTGATTTAGACCTGCAAAATGAAGGCCTGATGTAGTGTTCGAAATGAAGGTTTTATGTACAGCCTCCATAGGAAGGCCTGATATACAGCTTGATTAGAATCTAACTAAAGCATCGCATATGAGAAGACAATAAATTCTGTATTTTTATACCCTTTACGCTCAGCCTTCCTTCTCCCGTCTTTTATCATGCATGATTATGTCCACACAAGATTTAAATGTTGTGTTCTGAACACTTTCGATCTGATATATTTTTAGAATGACAGAATCATGCCTGATAAAAGATGGGAGAAGGAAGGCAAAGTGTAAATTTTTCTGCATTTGCAAAAACTTGAGAGAGGGAGAACGAAACCTATCAATATATGAACATATATCGGCGGTGGTTGTTCATGATTCAATTTGACTGACATCTTTTAGAAGGCGTTAGATATGCCTGATAAAAGACATGAAGAACGACATTTCTCTGACATCTTTTAGAAGGCGTTAGACATGTTGGATAAAAAACGTGAGCGGGATGCACGGTTACTTTTTTAGAACGTCCTTTATCTGACATCTTTTAGAAGGTGTTAGTGATGTTTGAAAAAAGACGGCAGCGGGAGGCACGCTTACTTTTTTAGAAGCGGCAGATTACACATTTTCCAGGCCTTCACAATGAAGGCATGCGTGCCTTCAAAAAGAAGCTGATGGAAGCCCGTCTATCAGGCCTGATACCGATAAGGCCTGGACCATTTTACCGCTGGGTTGTTCACCAGGGTACTACGTACCCAGCTAGGGCTCTTATCGATCCTGCTTCCGAAGCTTCTTTTATTACGGAGCGACTTCAGAATCTAATTGGTATTAGCACCATTTCGACTCAAGCTACTGTCTCCGGTATAAATCAGACAGTTTCAACCATTTCTCGAAAGCGGTGTTCTTTAATAATTGGTTCTTCTCTAGATGCGTCTCTCTTAATGGAAACAACTGCTTTGGTTCTTCCACACATTTCGGGAGATTTGCCGTCATTTTCTTTAAGTAGTGGCGTAACTTCTCATATCCCAAATTTACGTTTGGCCGATTCTAATCTTTTCGTGTGTCGTCCTGTCGACCTATTACTAGGGGCAGATCTTTATCCTAAACTTCTGCGGCAAGGGACTCTCACAAATATATTAAGTTCATTGATAGCGCAAAAAACGGTCTTCGGTTGGATCATTACTGGTCCTCTGTCCTCTCCTAATATTCCGGTTTTTACCATGACTATAGATTTTAGTGAGGAAGACGGACTTAACAAGACTCTTCTTCGTTTCTGGGAACATGAGGAAGTTCCTAAACGATCTATTTTATCTCCAGAGTACAGATTTTGTGAGGAAAATTATAAACGGACAACTCGTAGGGATTCTGAGGGAAGATACGTCGTATCTCTCCCATTTAAGGCTGAATTCTTTGAACAGGTGGACTTAGGACATTCTAGGACATATTGTTTACGACAATTTCTTCGAAATGAGGCTTCTCTCATTCGAAAACCACGAATTAAGACAGTCTACGACTCGGTAGTAATGGAATATTTAGAATTAGATCACATGAGGCTCGTTCAGGCTACGCCATCAAACTCTACGATTTGTTACTTGCCTCATCACCCAGTGATCAACCCAGATAAGCAGACGACGAAGCTCCGAGTGGTTTTCAACGCCTCGAATAAGACTTCAAACGGGAATGGCCTAAATGACATTCCGTCGGCTTAATGCTATTTTGGTTCATACGCCATTTTTGCGTTTTTGGAGTTAGGAGTTGATAATATGGGTTTCAAGCATGCTCTTTCAGAATCTGCAATAACTTTTTCTACCTCGTCTAGTTTTCAAAATATTGGTAGGGTAAATCGATTTAACTCTGATTTAAGGGAAATAATTTTTATATTTTTGTTCTATATCCCCATTTTTCTATCGCCTTATATTTTTTACTCACTATTTTACGTTCTTTTGATCACAATATGTAAATTACTCTCCTTTCATACCGACCTTCTTTGTCGTCCATGTAATACAAATACGAAAAAATATTAAAATAAAAGTGGATATGGACCAAAATGCCATGTACAAAAATTTTTATATCTTGCTTATTTTTGAATATAATGGCATAGAAATGCATGGGAATAATACTGTTGGGAACCCTATGGAATAAAAAGTGTGCAACTCTTCAGTCCCGTTTTTACTCAAACAATAAATTGCGTTTTTCTCCGATCATACAAAATGGCGTATGGAACAAAATAGCATTAAGCCGACGATTCTTCATGTGGGTCCGACATTGCAATTACATTTGGTCCTTTTAATTCTTAGATGGAGACTTTTTAGGTACGTCTATAACTGCGACATCACACAGATGTATCGCCAGATCAGGGTTGACCCGGCTCATACTCCTCTTCAGAGGATACTCTTTAGGGATTCTCGTCATGAGGACGTTCAGGATTACGAACTTCAGACGGTGACCTTCGGGGTGAATTGTGCACCCTATTTAGCCATAGGGACTTTGTTGCAATTGGCCGATGACACAGAAAATGATTTTCCCCTAGCTGCACACATCCTACGGAGGTGCATGTATGTAGATGACGTTTTGACGGGGTATCATGACTTGGGCACCGCTTTAGATTCTCGGGGTCAATTAATAGCAGCCTTATCTTCTGCCAAATTCGAGTTGAAGAAATGGACCTCCAATGACCGTGCGCTACTAGAAGGTCTACCGACTGACCACTTAGTTGATGCAAAGCTTCTCACCTTCGTGGAAGCTAGCAGCTCCAAACCTCTAGGCATTCGTTGGAATGCCCAATTAGATCAATTTTATTTTAGTCCCCTACAGAATAAATCCCGATACACAAAAAGAGAACTTCTGTCCACTATAGCGAAATTATTTGATCCAATAGGTTGGTTAGGCCCTGTGATTGTAACAGCAAAGATAATTATGCAACGAATTTGGCTAGATAATATTGGGTGGGATTATCTACTTCCGTCTACGACGGAACGTGAATGGCAAAGATTCGTGGATTCTTATTTGGATGTGAATTCCATTCAGATTCCTAGATGGGTCCATTATTCCCCCAATAGTACAGTCGAAATTCATGTCTTTTCCGACGCCTCGGAAAAGGCATACGCGGGGGTGGCGTTTATTCGTATATTTCCACCAAATGGGTATATTTTTACTCATCTGCTTTCTTGTAAGACGAAAGTAGAGCAAACCAGTTGATGCTACGCATCCTTCGCATTGAATACTGGATCCCACGCCTCACCTCTTTAGTCAGAACAACAATTAATAGATGTAAACGCTGTGTGTTAGACAGAAAGCGGTCTTGCACTCAGATTATGGCTGCTCTCACTCCGGAGAGGACCATTGTATCTCGACCGTTCGCCACTACTGTCGTAGATTTTGCCGGTCCTTTTGATCTTAAATCCTTTACAGGTCGGGCTTGCAAAATAACTAAGGGTTACGTTTGCGTTTTTGTATGCTTTTCTACGAAAGCCATACATCTCGAGGCTACGTCAGATTTGTCTACGACAACCTTTTTGGCGGCCTTTCAAAGATTTATATCACGTCGTGGTTGCAATAAAACTATATTTTCGGATAATGGCACTAACTTCGTTGGTGCATCCCGAGAATTAGAAAGGGATTTTAGATCTGTACTTCGCGAAAACAGCGATCTCTTGTGTTCCTCATACCAATATCAGGAACTTTCTTGGGAATTTTTCCCTGCCGGTGCACCCCATATGGGTGGCCTCTGGGAAGCCGCCGTAAAAAGTTTTAAATTGCATTTTAGAAAACATGCGGCAAACTTCAAATATACGTTTGAAGAACTTTCAACAATTCTTGCCAGAATAGAGGCGTGTTTGAACTCCCGCCCTCTTTGTCCGATGAATCCTAACGATACTTCAAATAAGAATCACCATCAATCTTGGATCTAATATAGTCGTCTAAATCCTCAGAGGACGTATCCAAGGCAAAACGTGAAATGAAAACTACTTTCTTGACTGGCACCACAGTCATAGTTTTCGCTTTCCTATTTGCTCTTTGCGTCGAATTCCTAGTAGGAGGTGGCGGAACAACAACTTGCGGAAACACAAGGGGGGAACCACAGGGAGAATTGGAATTACCTCCTGCGAAGATCCAGCAGGAGCAGTCAATGGAGCTGCCCTCTCAACAGGATTAGATGTAACTGTTGGAGTTGAGGGCGTGTCCGGCTTTTTTGGATCAGAAACATTAGGCTGATCAATCTTTAAATTCTTCGTCAGCCTTTTTCTTTTTTGTCCAGAAGAAGCCGGCGTACTAGCATAATCTTCGAGGTTAGGGTAATTTTTTATCAAAGCAGTGTAGTTCATGAACCGCATGTAGACATTGAAAATGTCTTGGTTCAGATCATTCACCTCAGACGTATACGATTTAACAAAATTGTAAAATTCAATATTTATTTTTCTACATTTAATGCAGCACCAATGAAGACCATTTTTATCACCATACAACGCATCCACCACCCTAGCAGTCACGCCAGCGCACTTGGCATGCCATAAGTTAGTGCATAGCCAGCACTCAATTAATGTTTCCTTGTCGGAAGTAATTTTACAGTTTACTGATTTGCATGCCAATTTTTAGGTTGGGTTTTAATACACCGAAACTGACAAATAACACCAAAGCAATAAATCAAATCAAAAATAATAGTTAATAAAAACCCTCTACTATTTTATAATGAGGAGCAAAAAAGAGCCTACATAAACGCTACAAATGGAAGTATCCGCAGCGCGACATACAAAATAATGATTTGATCGTTATTCGGCATGAACAATTACTCCCCACGACGTGGAAGTTAGGTCGTGTAGTTGCGGTTCATCCGGGGTCCGACGGTCACGTTCGGGTCGCAGATATTCAAATAGAAAACGGAATCGTAAAACGCCCAGTAGCTAAGCTAGTAATTTTGCCTTTTGAAAGTTGGGTGGCTTTTTGAAAGTTGTAAGACGACTTAGGGTCTCTTCAGATCCTACTAATTAATATTTTTCGTTCCTTGTTTCGCCATGTCGCCCTCTCTATTTTTTTGCAGAAATATGGAAAATCTAGGCACGATGGCAGCGACTCTCCCCGACTATGAGGATACGTCCCAATGTCCGACGAGGAGCCAGAGATTGCAGCAAAATCCATCTCTGAAGAAGCTGTCTCTTCCGAGACTATAGCACCTTCGGCAGCTAAATCAGTGCCTCCCCAACCTGAGCAGGCACTACATTTAAAAACAAATCCGCCGTCGGCGGCTCCGAAAGTTCGGCATCTTGTCGAAAGGAACCGGGCTCGGGAAGGCGGCATTGGAAAGTTCCCTGTGTAGTCTGCCAGGCGAAACATCACCTCCGAAATTGTAGGGAATTTCAGGCTATGCGGATGGAGAGGAAACTTCGCACAATTGTGTTACATCGTTGTTGTGCCAATTGCTTGGACACTACGCACCTTGTACGCGATTGCCCTAGAAAGCAACAATGCAAAATATGTCTAGTTGACCACCACACCCTTCTCCATTCTGGTCCTTCCTCTCCGTCCCACGCCTCCGGCTACAAAACAAAAGGCTCCTCCCGCACATAAAAAACAAAAGTCTTCAAGTCAGTCCGATAAAATTCAACGTCCGCCTGCGGAAAAAGGTCCGTCTGATAAAATTTCACGGCCCCATCCCCTCCCTAATCCGCAATTACGTCCGGTAATGGCTATTCAACCCGTTGTTACCTTTGGGCCTACGGCAGTCGTAACACTCGTGTTGCCAGACCGACGAATACCAGTCAGAGCTCTCTTGGACCCGTGCTCGGGACACAGCATACTTTGTCGGACGTTGGCCGACAAACTTCCACTGTACCCCGTTAGCATTGGCCAACAGAGCCTCTGCCAGTTGACCGTCGTGTCGGGTCACTACACAACTCAGCGATTGAGCATATCCGCTCGCTTAAAAAAAACTAAAACTATCCGGTATATAGATGCGGGATGCTGTAGGAAGCTCTTTAATAGGGCAAAGGCCACCAGAGCCCCACAGGACTGAGACTCACACAAGGAAGAACTCAAACGGTACCAAAAAGAGTTGAGAACGGCTCAAAATAAATCTTGGCATTGAATACTTCAGTTGGAGATTCTGCTGAGGTACACCCATTAGGTTAGGTTAGGTTGAATAGAGGAGACGTTTAAACGTCTCATGTCCATGGACATACACTTAAGCCAGTGGTTCGGCCTGTTGTGCGCTCCTTATTTATGATTTTTATACCCCACGGGTTACAGAAAATCGGTACTAGACACGTATTTTCTCAGTATTTTCCAGTCATATCCTCTGAGATGAGTCAAGTCTGGCAATATGTCGGAACCGAAATATCCATTAGAGGTTGCCAATGACATCGTAACCGAATCTAGAATTCTTTGGGCTGTCAAAAGCTTTAAACCTTTTAAGTCGCCAGGGCCAGACAATGTCTCGCCAGCGGAGCTTCAGGCAGTGGCTGATACAATTGCACCTTGGCTCAGAGAGATATACACATGTTGTATCAACCAGGCATACATACCGACAAAATGGAGAGAAAACAAGGTTGTTTTCATCCCAAAAGCGGGAAAGCCGTCCCATACTGAAGCTAAGGATTTCTGGCCAATTAATCTATCGTCATTTCTCCTTAAAACTCTGCAGATGTTAATAGATAGTTACCTTAGGACTAAAATTGATCACAGGCTACTCTCCACTCAACAGCATGCCTACAGCAAGGGCGTGTCCACCGAAACCGCCCTGCATGATCTAGTCAGTTTTATTGAAGGATCCCTCTCTGTTAAGGAATATGCAATGGTAGCTTTCTTAGATATAGAAGGGGCCTTCAACAACATAAATCCAGCCGCTATAATTACGGCGTTAGAAACCCCGGGGGGTTGACAGCAGTATACGTAGGTTCATTTATAACCTTCTAGTTAAGAGACGCATTTCAGCTAGTTTATGGTAAACTGACCTTTATAGGTTTGTCAGCAGGGGAACACTCCAGAGGGGTGTTCTGTCTCCTCTGCTATGGAATCTCTCCATGAACAATATTTTGCTTTCTCTGGAGATGATGGGTGTCAGAGTTGTTGCCTATGCAGGCCCTTCATACAACCGCAAGATGGGCTTCCGGTAATGGTCTTGGTGTTAACCCGACCAAGACTGAACTAGTTCTTTTTACTAGGAGAAATTAGGTGCAACAAGTTACACCTGTCTCCTTGGGGGGTATTGAAATTCCCTTCTCTGAAAGTGCAAAATACTTGTGTTTTTTACTAAAAAGGAAGTTGCACTTCAAACCCAACATTTTGGAAAGAGCAATTAAGGCTGTGATAGCGCTGTATACCTGTAAAGGACAATAGGAAAACACTGGGGTCTGAACCCGCGTATAGTTTATTGGTTGTATACGGCAGTAGTCAGACCGAAAATGCTGCACGTTAGTGTTTACCAGTCAGAAATCTTAGCTATTAAAGAGGTAGCGGAATGGCTAAAAATTAATGTGGTGACCAAAGTCGGTATAAGTATTTTCTCTGATAGTCGGGCTGTTATCAAGACCCTGGAAACTATATTCCTGAATTCAAAACTGCCCTCGACTGTCGCAGATCTCTTATCGAGATGTCTGAACAGTTGAATATTCACCTGATATGTGTGCCGGGCCACAGGGAACAGCAAAGCAGATGAACTTGAAAGACGAGGAACTCTCATACACGCTCCAGGGGACCTGGAACATGTTGGCATGCCTCTAGCAACCCGCAAGATCCTCTTGAGAGATAGTGCACTTACAGCAACAAATGACAGGTGGTCACTAGTTAGGAACTACATACATTCCAGGCTGATGTGGCCCAGTTTAGACTCAAAACGCATCAAAGCACTGCTGTCGATGTCGAGAACGGACGTCTCGCTTATCGTGTCTGTCATGACAGGTCACTGTCTTATTGAACGGCACGGAGAGAGATTAAAGGTCTTGCACAATGACTTTTGCAGAAGCTGTGGCCCGCTCTCCTTGTTTGTATGTGCCCCGCTCTCTCCAGAAGGCGGCATACAACCTTGGGCTCTTATTTGAGGAGTTAGCGAACTTGGCTGATGTTGGAAACAGTCAACTTTTAAGATTTTTAAAGCAATCAAATTGGTTCAACGGGAGGGGCTAGGGATAAAGTATGTTTACCTTACGTCCCTGTGGTAACACAAAGGACTGGATAGTCTAAGTGAGTCTGTGTTACAGACTGTCACTCTTAACCTATCCAAACCTAACCTATGTATATTCACATTTGTATGTTTAGAACAATTGCGTGGATTAGCTTTCTTGGTGTCTAAAGCTAACCTTGCGTTTACACAAGACAAATTGCAGAAGAGAATTGAGAATATGTATTAGTTGTCAAAAAAGGGAAGAATTGTTCATGTGACGAAGGCGTCCGGAAAATAATGAAGAAAATACACTTGAAGCACCTCTTGTTATTGTCGTTTCGTGCTCTGATTGGCTGCTTACATCAAAATGGCTGCTCCCGTGTAGACAATTGCCGAATTTACTGTCAAAAGACAGTACGAAGACAATTAGAGATATGTAAGTGTATTAGTAAAAAAGTGTAAATCTATTGATATTGTCTTCGCAAAACTGTCTCGTGTAAACCCCGGGTAATGAATCAATAAGACAATGAAATTGGCTTTATGGAACATAAAGTGTTCTTACAGGGAGATGTAGGAAGGTTTTCACTTTTTGGAGGGACCTTCTAGGAATAATTGTCTATAATACAACAGATGTTATCTAATCCTTACAAATAACAATAAAAAAATTCGTTTCCCCAAAAAGAGCATTTTATTTATTTACATTCACACAACAATAGGAAATGGATTTTCTTATTTGTAACATTAGCTCTGCGTTCTTCATATCAAATAACCTGTCTTTTCGTTATTTAAATTAACTTTTTCTACGTTTTAGTTATTAATTGTGTATTTGAGGATTTCAAAATATAATTTTGTGTTTGTTTTCAAGAATATTAGCAAAAAGAAAAAAATTAGCATGCATATACACACATACTTACATATAAATGTGATACTTCAAATACAGTCAATGCGACTTTAGTAAAAAGCGTTCCATTTTTTAACACGAAATAACATTTTACGAAATTTGTTCGTGCCGAAAAAAATTGTACCCACCTTCACGCTGGAATCCCATACAAAAACCAAAGTTGTGGAAAAATTAGTGAAATTTTTTCATTTGTGGTACTATCTCAGCGGTAAAAATACCCATTAATTAATCGCTGATGTAAGCAATATTTAGTAGCAATCAGTGATGATTCTATCGCTTATACTCCTGCTTACATTTACTCACGAGTGTCATAGGCTGCTTAATCGGTGCGCTCTGGCTTAAAAAGTAAGGAGAGATGTCAGTAAGTGCCATTTCAATTGCACTTACGTTTTAAGCAGAGTTCTTAGCGAGTCCGATGGCACATCAATAAATGCATGCAAATTAGAATGTAATGCACGTCGATTACAGTCCGATTTGCACTTGTAAGGCAATGTAATGATGTGATACCACTAATCCTGATGATTTGTAATTGAAATAAACATGCATTTAAATGTATCATTTTTTAAAAAAATACGATTTATATTAATACATACTCGAACATTGAAGAAACTACTTTAATAAAAATAATTAAATAAATGCACGTTTCTTCAAAAACAAAAGGCACATGCGGCATCTGCAAACAAGCAAAAATTTGTATAAATACAAATATAAAATGTGTAAACTAATATTACCGAAATTAAGGTCACTGTCTTGTTGAACGGCACGCAGAGAGATTAAAGGTCTTGCATAATGACTTTTGCAGAAGCTGTGGCCCGCTCTCCTTGTTTGTATGTGCCCCTCTCTCTCCAGAAGGCGGCATACAACCTTGGGCTCTTATTTGAGGAGTTAGCGAACTTGGCTGATGTTGGAAACAGCCAACTTTTGAGATTTTTAAAGCAATCAAAATGGTTCAACGGAAGGGGCTTGGGATAAAGTATGTTTACCTTACGTCCCTGTGGTAACACAAAGGACTGGATAGTCTAAGTGAGTCTGTGTTACAGACTGTGACTCTTAACCTATCCAAACCTAACCTATGTATATTCACATTTGTATGTTTAGAACAATTGCGTGGATTAGCTTTCTTGGTGTCTAAAGCTAACCTTGCGTTTACACAAGACAAATTGCAGAAGAGAATTGAGAATATGTATTAGGTGTCCAAAAAGGGAAGAATTGTTCATGTGACGAAGACGTCCGGAGAATAATGAAGAAAATACACTTGAAGCACCTCTTGTTATTGTCGTTTCGTGCTCTGATTGGCTGCTTACATCAAAATGGCTGCTTCCGTCAAGACAATTGCCGAATTTACTGTCAAAAGACAGTACGAAGACAATTAGAGATATGTAAGTGTATTAGTAAAAAAGTGTAAATCTATTGCTATTGTCTTCGCAAAACTGTCTCGTGTAAACCCCGGGTAATGAATCAATAAGACAATGAAATTGGCTGTATGGAACATAAAGTGTTCTTACAGGGAGATGTAGGAAGGTTTTCACTTTTTGGAGGGACCTTCTAGGAATAATTGTCTATAATACAACAGATGTTATCTAATCCTTACAAATAACAATAAAAAATTTTCGTTTCCCCAAAAAGAGCATTTTATTAATTTCCATTCGCACAACAATAGGAAATGGATTTTCTTATTTGTAACATTAGCTCTGTGTTCTCCATATAAAATAACCTGTCTTTTCGTTATTTAAATTAACTTTTTCTACGTTTTAGTTATTAATTGTGTATATGAGGATTTCAAAATATCATTTTGTGTTTGTTTTCAAGAATATTAGCAAAAAGAAAAAAATTAGCATGCATATACACACATACTTACATATAAATGTGATATGTGTTCAAATACAGTCAATGCGACTTTAGTAAAAAGCGTTCCATTTTTTAACTCGAAATAACATTTTACGAAATTTTTTCGTGCCGAAAAACATAGTACCCACCTTCACGCTGAAATCCTATACAAAACACAAAGTTGTGAAAAAATTAGTGAAATATTTTCATTTGTGGTACTATCTCAGCGGTTGGTTAGGTTTCAGAAAACTACTTGTTGTCTTCTCATTTGGGTCACCCCACAGTATCTTTGCAGTGCTCCTACAGTTGCTCTATTCCACACAGTTTTGTGAGCCATCACTGCCCAGTGCTTCAACTCATCCTTCGTGGCTTCGAAAGGTTTCCAATTTTCCAAGTTTATTACTCGAAGTTCTCTGCCCTTTGAAGACAAGCTGTTTGCTCGTTCATTTCCAATCACTCCGTTGTGTCCCGGTACCCAGAAAATACGCAGTTGACCATGGACTGAGTAATTATTTATCGTTCTTTTACAGTCTAACACTGTTCTGGAATTGACCTTTTCCGATGTTATTGCTTTGATCGCCATTTGGCTATATGTGAATATGTTGGCATATTTAGGCTTTGTGGTATTACTGAGCCAATTAACACACTCCGTTATTGCTCGAACTTCTGCTTGAAATACTGTGTTATGGTCTGAGAGGCGGAAGTAAAGTTCGACTTCTGGTTCATCAATAAAAAGTCCCAGACCCGTCCTTCCTCCTAGCCTGGACCCATCAGTGTAGCAGCTGGTTCCCACTGGCGCATGAGCTAGTGTTCCGTTTTCCCAGGAGCGTCTGTCTGGTACGAACGAATCACAGGTAGCTGTAGATACCTGTGACCGCACTTCAGGAATGCGGTCGGAGATTTCCGTTGTTTGAATATGACCGACCAGTGATTGTAATATCTTCTGATGGTACGACTTGTGGTCTCGATTTATCCATTGCTATGCTATGTTAAGTGCCTCCTCAGCTCTTCTGCATAGTTGGTTTGGATGTGTGCCCCTTAGAAGTATTATAACGTCGTCTGCATAACAGACTGGTTTAAGTCCTTCATTGGTGAGGGCTTTAAGGAGACTGTGTATCGTCGTAACCCATAGGAGAGGCGATAAAATGCCCTCCTGAGGTATACCACGATTTACCTTGTCTCTGATTTTTACGTCATATGAGACACAAATAATCCACCTATTCCTTAGCATATTGTTGATCCAGTTTATCAACGCCCGGTCAACCTGAAACTCGTCTAAGGACTGTATAAGTGTATCGGTCTGAACGTTGTTAAAAGCGCCCTCAATGTCTATACAAACGGCAAGTGTGTACATTTCTTCACTGAAGGACTGTTCTATGTGGTGTACTACCTCATGTAGAGCTGTTTCCACTGATCTTCCTTTAACATATGCGTGTTGCTTGAATTTTAGCTTGTCATCGGCTATCTTACTTTTGATCATGTCGTCAATTATTCGATCCATTGTTTTTAACAGGAAATAAGTTAGGCTAATAGGTCGATAAGCCTTTGGGATCGTATAACTCGTCTTGCCAGGCTTAGGTATGAAGACCACCCTTGATTCCTGCCAATTTATTGGGGTATATGCATGAGTTAGGCATGCAGTGAAAACTCCAACCAGATGAGTTGATACCAGATCCACCTCATTCTGAAGAAGCGCTGGAAATATTCCGTCCGGTCCCGCAGCCTTAAAAGGAGGGAAGCTTTTTATTGCGTCTTTAACCATAGTATCCGTAATAGGTATTTGGTGCATTACATTTTCGGTCTGTAACTGTTCCTCTGTTGGCCCAGCATTACCACTCTTATTATTAACGTATAATGATTATTTTTTTTAACAACTTTTCACAAATTTCAACAACCCTTTTGTTGCACGATCAACTTTGAACTAACATCAATAATAGCGATACATATTTCTTCTTTGTTCCAAAGCCACTATAACGGCATTTCTTATTTCTTTTAATTTGTTGGACATATACAGACTATCTAACTCTCTGTTTACATTGTAATCGGAGTTATTATAAGTGGACGATATTTATTTATTACACACGTATAACATTTGAAGTACTTAAATCGCTCGCTTAGAATGTCATACTGATGTCATAGATTATAATCTAGGCACTTCGTTCCATATACCGCTGGGATGTTTTTTCAACGTGAAAAATTTACATTTTGGGCCGCTACAAATTGAACGCTGTTATAAATTGAACGTCGCAACAAATTTAATGCCGCCAGCATTGCACTCCTATTTATATTTGTCCGCGATAAATTCAACTGTTGTAAATATGAGCAATAAAATTTCCTAATAAAGAATACTAAATTAAATTATCCGAAATAAAGAAAAATAATGTATAGTTGCCGATGGAATAATACGACGTTCGTATTTACATTTAACAACTATTTAAATCTATTTATTATTACTAAAACTACTTCACAAAATCTTACGAAGTATTAATCAAAAAAGCTACGGCTGAGGGCGAAAACTTGGAATCAGCTGTTGTTTTCTCCTCCTCTCGTTACCAAGTTGCCAGATTGTCTGTCATTGGAACACGGCGGCCTTGGAGCAGCCACAAATGCAAAGCTGTGGAACGGAAAATAATTATGTATATGGAATAAACGAGAATAGTGACATTCCAATTTCATTGCAATTCAAAAGCAAATAATGTGGAATTTGTCTTGTAATTACATATGCACATTTATGTTTGAGTGTTTAGAACAATTGTGTCGAAATGCATGGACGGCTAATGCTACCGAAGCAGTAGGACAGTGGAATTTGGCAGTGCCTGTGGTCTTAATTTAGAAATGGTGTGTGACATTGTGAGTTCTTGCCAGCCATAGGAGTTGGAAGAAAATATTCTGTTTATGGATGAAAATATAATTAAAATATGTCAACAAACATAATGTCAATCCTAAAAATATTAATAATAAAAGGTCATTTATCCGTTCATCAAAACATCATTTTATTTATTTATATTCGTACAACAGTAGGAAATTATTTTGTTATTTATAACATTGTACTACACCGGCTTCTTATGCCTCACAAGCCTCTCCAACACAAAATAAATATTTTATGTATAACCTGGGTTATCTTTTTCAGAGCCTGACATTGGGGGTATGGCGTCACGGGGTTAATATTTATTTTGCGCCCCAACGTAGTGAAACATGTACAAATTTTCTAATTGCAAATCCAAATTTAAAGAAATAAAATAAATTCAGTTTTAAACAAATACACATTTTGGGAGATGATAATTCCTTTACTAGATTCTACCCTTCAATGAGTACATCGTCAAAACAAATTGCCGCAATGACCATGTACGTTTTTGATTTTTCTCCGATTTTTTTTTATATTTTCTCAAATTGTTAGGTTCATAGCTCTGAAGGCTAATAAACTAATCAACGTAGAATGCTAAAATTTGGATATGAATAGAAAAGCAGTAAGATCTGCAAAATATATTTTTTTTTCAAAATTTTCCACCGCGGATCCTAAAGGATAATGAAGGACTAAAATTTGCAAGGCCATTTTTGCTACTTTTTGGTTCCAGTTTCTAAAAACTAAATAGTATTAGATACACTTTGTCACCCATATAGTCTTACTAGGACTTTGAGAAAAATTACAAAAAATGTAATAATTATATCCTTAAAAAATGTCATGTCATTCTAAACGCGAACTCGGCTAGAAAATAAGAAACCGAATATACAGTTTTGTTTCTTTTCAGCTTTCAGAATTAAGTAGAGTTTTTCATGACCAAAAATTTGTGTCGCACGGTGTTATAGGAGTGTTTATTGCATTTCGAATTTCTCTAAACTGCAATGCAAACGTATAAACCAGAATTTTTTGTTTTGCAAAATATTTATTTATATTATATTTAAGGTATTCTCAGAAATTTTGCGCCCCTCGTGAGCCTTGCGCCCCGGGACTTCAGCACAGTTAGCCCATATGGTAGATCAGGTACTGGATGTAGGACTAAAAGCCGAATTGTCAAATAATAGCCATTTTAAATTTTCCAATTTTATGATAGTTTCAGTAGCCATGAAGTCTCATATTCTATTTGATCACATCTGGTCGGTGCGAACATAAATCGAAAGCCAAAAATGTAGTCAACTGTAAAGACTTTTTTGGTTCTCAAATACTTTTGTCGGTTTGACCACAGGACGATCATAAAATTACTATTTATTTGCTTTTGCATGACGTCTACCTAGCTGGACCTATTTTCTTAAAATTTGGCTGACTGGTACGCCAATATTTTGAAAGTTTCATACACTTGATTGATAGTCAGTTCTGTAGCCATTGAAACTTTAGTATTATTTTTGTTATTGTATCAATTCCAGCTACACTCTTGACTATTTGTATGCAAACATTCTGCATAATACCTCTCAGAGGTCAAGAGGTCGCAAAAAAAATTATATCTATGTTCCATATTTCCATTTAACAGTTTTAGTTGTTATATAAGTAGTAGATTTGACCGCAGACTGGACATAAAATAGTCGTTCGCATCTCCTTGAAGATCTGTGTATACAGATTTATTTAAAGATACTTAGCTCCTATGTGACTTTTCAAAGATTGAAAATAAATGTGGTCACTACTGCACTGACCACAGTTAAAATCGTGTGAATGTGAATAGCATATACCAGCCGCGTCCTTAGCTGTATGTATGCAAACTTTCAGATTATTACTTTTACATGGGGCCAGTGGTCAAGAAGTCGCCTTACACTAGGCGTAGAAACAAATACTTAATATGATACGTATGTTCCAAATTTCGATAAAATCTGTTTAGTCATGATAATAGAAATCATATCGCATAATTCAAAATCTGATCACGTGCATATTGACCACACCCAAAAATTATCAAAAATTTGTTGAATATATTACCGCTGTGATTGGAGAGCGATATATTTCGAAAAGACTTTTAAACATTTTTTGGTCGCGCTTTTCGTGTCCACCTTGCCCTCAGGCCGGACGATGCTTTTCCTTGAAGATCGGTATATGTGTAGATATCTAGCTCTTAATGGGATTTTTAAACTATTGGAAGAATCAAACAACTAAAAAAAATTTTAAATGCAGTGAAAGAATGAAATATGCTTTGGTCACTGCTAAACTGACCACGAAAAACCGACTATGTGGATAGTCCGTAGGTTATACAGGTTACAACACTCGAGTCTAACATAAGCCAAATTTCTAGCTTTCTACCTCTTATAGGGGTCGCCACGGTCAAAAATCGTATCCGTTGGAGATCAGTATATACACATAAATTAGTAAGATCATAGCTCTGTACGAGAGAGATGCAGAGAGCTCTTTCCACCTGCCTCTCTCTCCTACAAACTTTGACACTTGCTTGGAAATAATTGTCTGTGTGTATCTCGACTTAAACGACTGTTTTAGTTTGCTAAAGTAGCAGTCAAATTTATGTACTAAAATAGCAACCATGATTTTGCTAAAATAACAGTCGAAGTCTGCTTTCCCTTTTTCAGCAGACAAACAAAC
This sequence comes from Eudasyphora cyanicolor, assembly GCA_963930755.1. Taxonomy (NCBI): domain Eukaryota; kingdom Metazoa; phylum Arthropoda; class Insecta; order Diptera; family Muscidae; genus Eudasyphora; species Eudasyphora cyanicolor. The sequence goes on from OZ005737.1 coordinate 104,843,540, forward strand.
TTTTTTGTTAATGATACTATCAAAATTCTAGCAAACTAAAACATTAGTTTTAGCAAACATGTTTGCAATTATTTAACAGAAAAAATACTGCTGGAATTACAAACAATCTTGTCATTCTAGCATAGACATTTTTCTGCTATTTAAGCTAATAAAGACCCAATTTACACGGTGCAACTTGTCCCTGCGACATGAGGCTTGCGACACGAGTTTGTAGACGAAAAGTGTAGAGAAGCTTCCGGGATAGAAAATTTCATTTTATGAGTGACTGAATACAAAAAACAAATTCAATAAAATAAATGTGAGTGAACGAATAAAAACAAATTTGTCCCCTGATTGCTGAAACAAAAGACAACGTCTAAATGAGCATGATTTTACGTAGGGAATTCAAAAAAGTCGCAGTGACAAGTTGTTCCGTGTAAATTGTGTCAACATCAGTTGTTCCAGCAGAAATGTTTGTTTTCAAGAGTTATTTTTTTTTTAATAAAAGAAACAAAAATTTTAGATTTTTTGTTATTTACGAAGTGTGTATCAATCAGGTTTCCAGCCTGGATTTATTTAGCCCATGCATGGTTAGTCTTAAAATATAAATGAAAAAATAAACTAATTAGTAGAATTAAATAGCGATAAGAGGATCTACAAACAATATTTACCGTTCGCTGGCATTAACTATTAACTATTTTTGCTCGAATTGTATGTATTGTCCTCCAAGACCGTACGACAATCTGTGACATCAATGTTGGCCATTTGGTTTACCCATAGTCACGGAAATTGTAGATTTTTCTGTTCTTCATGGGTTTCAAGGAGCTCCGTTAAAATTTAACTGACAGTTTTAATTGCACGTTATACCAAATAATACATTTTTCTTTAATTTTTTTCATTTTTTGATTTTCTAAAATAAACAAAACATAAAAATGCCATTCACAATAGCAATAAAATTCAAGATAACTAATGGAACCTTTCTGAAAACGAATTTTTTAACGGACCGTTTAAAATGTTCGTTAGAATAACTGAAAACGTCCGTTAAGTGTATTAAATATTTTTTAGTAATAACTTTTTTTTGGTTATTTTTTGTTTCTAAGAAATAAATTACTATATATTTTATTAAAATAATTAAAAAAAACTATTACATTTTTATTATGTTCAACAAAACATTTGGACTTTTTCGCAAGCCTTTTTTTAAATCTTCCAACTCCTATGGCCGGCAAGAACTCACTATGTTTTTTACAACCATTTCAAAATCGAAATCACAGGCACTGCCCAATTCCATTGTCCTACTGCTTCGGTAGAGGTAACCGGCCATAAAGCTAAAACATAAATATACAGGCATGTCACAGAGTGCAAAATCGTACAAGAATTTACGTTTTTGAAATCGAAAACGTTTTTAGCTTCTACAGAAAACGTAAATCGAAAAGTAAATTTCGGTTTAAAACGATCACAAAATCTGAAGTGAAATTCATATTTTTATTAATTTAAACTCCGAAAAAGTAAAAAAATGTACTAAAGATTAAGAATGACTAATATTTTAAATAATTCCAAACCAAAAAAAAACTATTTTGAATACCTTTCGTACGAAAATGTTAATACTTTTGGTCTTAGAAGTGCTGTACCCATAAAGCAACCATAAAACAAACAAAAAATAAGAGCAAATGCAACCCTGAAACTAAAAAAGAACCAAAAAACAAAATAAATAAAATTAATTTTAGGAATTAATTAATTTGGTTTGCTATACTGTCCCTTATAAGAGTACCTGCGTTGAACAGACTTCTTTGAGCAGTATCTCCCACATCATAACCAATTTCATCCACTCCTTCAATTTCCTCATTGATGTTTAAAATATGGGGTTCCTCATGTTGAATGTTGTATTCCCTGCAGATGTTATGCAAAGCACAGCACACGTTTATAATTTTAATAACCTTTTTCGGGCTAAAGACCAATGTTACCAGTAGACATCTGAACCGGCTTTTTATTACGCCAATCACACGCTCTACAATGTAACGAGCTGATGTATGTGTAGTGGCCTATATGTGGACATGGTATTTCACTACCTTATTTGTGGATTATTTAAGACGTAGTTAGAAAGTACGAACTTTGTCAACCATGTAAACTTATCATTCTTGTTCTTCTCTCTTTTTGCGCAGTCATTGTATTGCATCTAAGATTTCACGATTTCATCATCATTTCATGTATATTATTAGAATTAGTTAAATAAAGTGTTTATTATATTAAACATTATATAGCCGGTTTATTCATTCCTTAAACTAACCACGAACGGCTGTAGTGGTGACCCCGACGTGATCGTAATACACACATGAGATGAACGAATAGACAGGCACCGAGAACACAAGCACATCCGTGGGAGCAGGCCAGGCTCCGGACACTGCTGGACAAGGAGTGACGACTTCCCCGATGTACGGAAATTTTGTAAGCAGAGTTTCAGTGAAAGTACCACCGTTTTGGTCTGATCACCCTGAAATCTGGTTCGCACAAATAGAGGCTCAGTTCGCCGTTTCAGGCATTGTGACTGACGAAACGAAATACAGCACCGTCAAAGCAGCGATTGATGTTGAGGGTGTGTACGTAACGGCAGCGTGGAATTTAAAACGACGGCAGATTTTAGAAGGATATATCGTATTGGTATTGGTCTTTAATTTCCTCACCTCGATTGGTATAAGACTTAAGGCTTAGGTTACAGTTTGCCCCGGATATTTTGTGGCAGAGGGACATTTTTCATTGTTGATGTAGGAGCAGTATTGCCTGTTTTACGGGGCTACCTAAACTGTTATACAAAACGAGTGAATGTATGGAGACTTAAGTTTGGCGTAGAATGACAGAAACAAACATAAATATCACATACCTACGGTTGATGTGTTTGACGTACAGATGGTATTCACGAGGAGTGTGGAGTGGGCGGTGTTGTTTGATAGTCCGGGGTAGATTACATGTTCGTGCGGCTTGCCTTGCTTATGCGCGTCGTTAAGGGCGCATGGTACGTCCATGGAACAACGTTGGGTATCTTATTAGTTTTATGTTATTCTTTCGGGTCGCTTCTGTATGTTTTTTTTGGTTGGTCGGTGAAGGTGTGTTTACCAGATGTTCGATCATTGTGAATGATACTCTGGAATACCAACAGGGTTGTATTTAGGTATGGAAAGGACAGCATTGCCAATCTCAGAAAGAATTTGTTTCTTTAACTTGAATGGGAAGAGAGGATTGCTTCTCTTAGGGCGAGGAAACGAACAACTTTAAAAGAAAATTTTACTGAATTTCAAGGCCAAAGCATGACGGTCAGTAACCCAAGTAATGTATATGGATTTTTTGTTGTAAAGATGTTGGTATGATGTACAGTTAATGGTAGTTTGTGTAAAATTACTTTTAGAGGCTTGATCAGTGGTTGTTTAAAGAAGTGGCGATCATTCTCTCAGTCCGATAGTCAAAAGAAGCTTGACATTATTTGAAATTAAATTAAGTGTTCAAGTAGTTTTAAAGTAGACTGAACAACACCAAAATAAGTGAGTTTGGTTAAGAAATCCTTCTGTTAAATTCAAAAATATTATAAGTTTTGTGTAAAAGTAGACTATTGCGGGGAATGCGAATTTGGAAGCTGGCTAGGAGAAAAACGCAACACATAAGTTATCCCTTTTATAATTATTACGTAAGTAGTTACAAAAAAAAAAAAAAGAAAGTTGAATTTAAGAGTAAAATTTATTATTTCTCAGTGTGGCCAGGAGGAAAACGCGGAGCGTAATGCAATAGAGTTGGCCACAGGATAACGAAATTATAAAAGGTAACGTTAAAAGATTTGTATGTGTTGTGAGATTCCGGATAGGCAGTAATTCAAAGGTGGCAATAGTTGAGCAATAGAAAAGCCGTTCCCAGTGGTAACACCAAATTGGAAAAGTTAAAATAAAATAAAAAGTCCAAAATTGGAAAGACAATTGTGATTGGTGATCTGATGGGAATCCAATTGGATTGTCCTCATGGAGACTTCAACCGTGGAGACTAAATTATTTGCTCCCCAGTTAGTAAGTTCAGTATCGGATTCCAGAACCTAAAACATAATTAAATGCTGTTATACGGGAACATTGTGAAGTTTTTTGTTTGCATGGGACAGTAATATTACTGAAATACTTCAAATAGCCAAAGGCCAGAATTTTTTATTATTTTTTTTTAAGAATTTTACTTATTAGAGTAAATTAATAGAATAAGTGGCAGGTAGTGATATTTTATGTTAGTTTTTTTATAATGTTATATGTTCTAATTTAGGTAATTTATGTATTTATTCTTGTTAATTTTAAAAGGATATGTAAGAAGGATTGAACTAGGCCTTAATAAAATTTAGTAGAAGTATAACAAGAAAAGGCGTAACGCGCACAAATAAACGCCGCAAGTGAGAAAGGTCCTTTAAAGAGCTCTTTCAGGGAATCGAAATAAATATTAATAGCATGAAAAGGTGCAAAAGGCACCATTATAAAGAATGTTTTAAGATTCGTTTTGTTTCTTATAAGGGACAATTCTAATACAGGAGTCTAAATAGACTTAGTGATTTTTATTGAACTGAAGAAAAGGCTAGTTATAATTTAGTTGTTGGTGTAAAACCGTTCGATTACAGCGTTGGCTGATAAAAAACTGAACAAAATTGTCTTCCACAGGAGGAAGAAAAGGACATATAGGTTAAGTCACTATTGTTATTAAATTTTTTTAAGCTTAGTTATCGTTAATTTTTTTGTTATTATCAAATCTTTAGGCCAAGCCACTAAATATGTTGTTGTATATTTTAGTTGTAGTTTGATTAAGGAATAAATATGTTGTGAATCATAAAATTAAATTAAAAATGTGTTGGTAAATATTTGTTATAAGGATTCTAGGTACAGGTGACCAAGGTACGTGATATGAAATAAAGATAGCAAGGTGAGTTGCTGATGGGATTAAAGGGAGTCATCATGAAATGGAGGATGACGTAGGTTGGGAATTGGGCTGCGTAAGTGGGTGTAACACCGAACCCATTGTGAGTATCACTATCCAAACGTGTTTCAAGGTAAAAAGTTTAGATAGGTAATGAGGTTAGTAGAGTAATTTCCGTTTTATTCAAACATTAACGTTTTGTTAATGGTTATTGTTAATACCCAGATTGGTGTGAGCGGGTTGAGTATCCACGCCGATAAGCTTGAGCTAGTTGAGGCTGCCACACATGACGGATTCAAAAAAATGGGGTATCATGACAATAAATGGCGCCCAAAGTAAATAAGGAAAATCCAACAGAACAATAGCCCAAACGTCGACAGTTGTCTATCTGTCGAGTAACATATAATGTCTTGAGATGATTGTACTTGAATTGCATTATGTGATATGGATATGATGGACAACTACAGACATATTATGACCGCGCTTTACAAAAAGTCTCAATCTATATAAGATTGAATGCTTTCGGTAGGTTACGGACTTATCAAGAACGGATACAATTTGTTTTGTTGTAGCAATATTTAAGGATTTTTTTTTATGGCCTAACTGTCGACAAGATGATTAGATTGCATAAAAGGAATCCATAAGAAAAATGTGATCCTAAGTTTAATTAGTACCTTAGTAGTCAGAAAAAATACTAGAATGTGACACTTTCCGGATAGCGGTAAAGGATACAACGCGTATGTAAAGAAACATCAGCAACAATAAACCCACAGTTCACGACCAGGTCAAATAGGTCACCGTACTGAAAATCCTTAAAATTTGTCATTAGAAGAGTTTGTGAAATTAGTTTGTAGTATTTATACTAAGTGTTATTCATTTTTTTTAGTAATTTTTTTTTGGTGATAGAAATTATTTAAAATATTCTTAATCTTGAGCTATCAAAATTATTAAGTTGTTCGAAGTGTTGACCTTCTTTCTGAGGATACGTCTAGGTTTCTAAATAGCAAAAGCTCTTCTAGGTAATTTTAAAGTGATACCTGTCCTGGGAAATGCCTATTTCAAGGACGCCGAAGAAAACCATTCAGGGAATAATGGACGAAGAAAGTTCAATAGATTTCATTGGGGCGATGAGCAATCCTGTCCATTCTCTATTAGACGAATCAGTTGTAGATCCGCCAATGTTACAAACCGGGACGATACCCAAGAATGTAATGAGACAACCAGAAACATCTGATTTTTTATTACCACCCCCGTTAAAGGCAAGACCTAGGGAGAAGACTCCAATACATTACACCAATTTGATCAAAGGGTTGATAACAGAGGCGAACTCTAAATATAGGTCAGAACTAGAGCAAACCATTGATAAAAAGATTAAAGAAGGGTTCAAAGTAGGATTTGAGTCAATGATGACGGGATTGCAAAAATTGAACATAGCACCAAATGAGTTGCCTAACAAAGAGCCACCAGTTCACAGTGGCAGGCAAGGAGATATATTAGGTGCCCCGAAGAAAAGCGTTAGGAATGCGCCGGTTTCGAATCCACAAAGAAGACTGGAATTTCCAGATGAGTCTAATAGAAATCAGGGTAATAGTTTTGACCATACACAAGCTGCCTATACACCATACGAGTTTATGGCGAATGATGAAATAGAAGAACACATTACTAATAATAGGAAGCCAGGAGGTCCAATCTTAGTCGATAAATGGGATCTAATTTTTGACGGAAATCCAGACCATTTATATGTGGACAATTTCATATTTCGTCTGGAGTATCTGCTAGGACATTATGGATGTCCTTGGTCTGACATACTTAGGGACTTTCACCGCTTGCTTAAAGGGGAGGCAAGAGAATGGTTCTGGCTGATGGTAGAATCGAATAAGATTCATGGATGGCAGGATCTTAAACATGCTTTACGTCAACAGTATAGGACAAACCGTAGTGAGTTCGAATTTATGAGGGATCTGGAGGAACGCCGTCAGCGACCTGGAGAATCCATCGACTCCTACTTCCATGCCATGGTGATGCTGAGAGCACGAATAAAGACACAACTACCGGAACATGAAATGATTAGAATATTAAAAAGGAACCTTAACCGGAATGTGTCTCAAATAGTGTACTCGATGCATATATATACAGTCGAGCAATTGCGCGATGTGTGCAAAGAGGTGGAAAAACAATATTTTAAAAAAGAATACACTGCAATGACACCGGGAGTAAAATCCTTACCCCCAAAACGGTATGTCCACGAAATTGTAGAAGATCAAGACGAAAGTAAAAGAGATGAAGTAATCGAGGAAATTCAGCTGAAAGAGATTTCCAGAAAAAAATCGCCAACAAATGACTATTTGTTGGAATTGTCGTTTGGCCGGACACATTTTCATGGACTGTCCGTCTGAACAAAGGAATTTGTTTTGTTACAAGTGTGGGTTAGCAGACGTTACCGTCCCAACCTGTCCTAAATGCACGGAAAACTCCAGATGGGGTGTGGCAAGGACGGGGGAGCCACGCTCCAACAGGAATCCCGACGAGGAACAGTAGACCAAATAGATATTCGAGAAACTACAAAGAATTTGGGTAGGGGTGTAGGGAAATCAAAGTACTCTTTGTTGAAGCGAGCAATCTCGGAGAACCAGTTGAGTGAAATGGGTGACAGTTATAAAGAAGCTCTAGACCCAATTATGAAGTCATACAATGAAAGAAAGGAGAATTATGATAATGTAAGATCGAGAATATTTGGTGTGGAGGGTAAGGATAATAAGTTAGAGAAGATTAAGCGATTAAGAACGAAATTTAAGGAAAAGAAGTCAGCGTATACGAAAATTAAGAAATCTGTTTTGGAGTGTAACGAAATAAGTAAAAAAAGGATATGGACCCAAGGGCATTCGCAGAAATTAAAATAGGCGATATTACGATAAAGGGCTTATTAGATACCGGTGCTTCTATTAGTTTACTGGGGAAAAACTGCGAGGGGATTATAGAAAGATTAAAAATGTCTGTAAAGCCATTGTTAACCAATGTTAGAACAGCCGCTGGAAAAGCTTATCAAGTTTTAGGAAAGGTTGTTTTACCGGTTAAGTATAAAGATTCGTGTAAAAATATTGAGTTTTATTTATGCCCCGAGCTAATTCAAGAGGCTTACTTAGGGGTAGACTTTTGGCAAACGTTTTCCTTAGCACCTGATTTGTTCAGTATAAATGAAATAAATCCGGAAAAGCTAGCAGAAGAATTTCCGCTTAATCTGAATAAAGTAGTACCACACGAGCTTTCCAAAGCTGAGGTAGAGGAATTAGATAGAGTAAAAGGGTTGTTTCTATCCTATGAAAAAAATGGATTGGGGAAAACAAGTTTCGAGACCCATAAAATTGAATTAGTTGAGGGTGCTACTCCAGTTAAAGAAAGGCAATACCCAGTTTCACCTGCCGTTCAAGAGTTAATATACGCGGAGATAGATCAAATGCTTAAGTTAGGCGTTATAGAGGAGAGCCAAAGTCCTTGGTGCAATAGGTGTACCTTGGTAAGAAAACCAGAAAAGAACAGACTTTGCTTAGATGCAAGGAAACTCAACGAAAGAACCATAAAAGACGCATACCCGATACAAAATATTGAGGGAATTTTGAGCAGGTTAGACCAGACACATTATATTAGCAGCGTTGATTTAAAATTTGCATTTTGGCAAATTCAGTTGGAGGAAAAATCTCGGTCCTACACAGCCTTTGCAGTGCCAGGAAGACCGTTGTACCAATATGTTGTAATGCCATTTGGGTTATGCAACGCGGCGCAAAGGTTGTGTAGACTGATGGATAGAGTTATACCAGAAGAACTGAAAGCTAATGTATTTGTGTACTTGGACGACCTGCTCATTATTTCTGCAGATTTTGATGGACACATGAGGATATTAGAAAAAGTGTCTGAATGCTTAAGAAAGGCAAATTTGACAATAGGAATGGGTAAATCAAGATTCTGTTTTAAGGAGTTGCGCTACTTAGGATTTATAGTAGGAGGTGGATGTATGAGAACGGACCCAGAGAAAATAGAAGCAATCCAGAAAATACCATTGCCTAAATCGGTAAGAGAAGTGAGAAGCTTTTTGGGAACCGCGGGATGGTATCGCCGATTCATCCGTAATTTCTCCATGCTCACGACCCCACTGACCAATTTAATTAAAAAGGGTATTACATTTAAAATATCAGAGGAGGCTATAGAAAGTTTCAAAAATTTAAAGAAAGCGTTGACTTCTGCTCCTCTGTTGGCTCACCCCGATTTCAAGAAGAGGTTTTTTGTACAATGTGATGCTTCAGATTACGGGGTGGGCGCGGTACTCTTCCAGAAAGATGAGGAGGGAAACGAGAGACCAATATCATTTTATTCTCAAAAACTCAATCCCGCACAAAAGAATTACAGTGTCACCGAGAAGGAATGTCTGGCAGCAGTTTTGGCCATAAAACGGTTCCGACCGTACATAGAACTTATGCCATTCTCGGTGATCACAGATCACGCCAGCCTAAAATGGCTTATGTCTTTACGGGATTTAAATGGCAGGTTAGCCAGGTGGGCCTTGCAACTGCAATCCTACGACTTTGATATAGAACATCGTAAAGGCGTTGAGAACATAGTTGCCGACACGCTGTCCCGAATGGTAGAGGAATTGGAAGAAATCGAGGATTCATTTAGTTTAGAAAATGGAGAGTTTCGTTCTAAGGAATATTTAGATCTAATTGAAACGGTTGCGAACAACAAAGACGTTTTACCAGATATTAAAGTGGTTGATGGAAAAGTTTTTAAGAGGACTAAAATTCAAGGAGATTCTATAGATTTGGAAGAATTTCCTTGGAAACTCTGGATTCCAGCGTCATTAACTAATTCTTTGATTAAGGAAGCTCACGAACCACCGGACTAAGCACACGGGGGAATATTCAAAACGTTGCATGCCCTTCGGACTAAGTACTATTGGCCAAACATGACAGCACAAGTGAGATTGTTTGTAAATAATTGCAATTTATGTAAGGAATGTAAGCCTACAAATAGAAATCTAATGCCAGAAATAGGAAATGAGGTACTGACGGACGGACCCTTTCAAAAGATATATATAGATTTCTTGAGAAAATACCCTCGTTCGAAGAAAGGGAATGCATACATATTTATTGTTGTTGACCATATGACGAAATTTTTGTTCCTAAAAGCTATGAGGGAGGCGACAGCGAAAAACGTAATCGAGTTTTTGGTAGAACAGGTATTTCACCATTTTGGAGTACCCGAGATTATGCACTCAGATAGTGGGCAGCAATTTACATCAAAGGAATTTGAGAAAATGGTAAAGGATTATAAAATAACTCACATGAGAACAGCGGTACATTCTCCACAATCCAATGCAGCGGAGAGGGTCAACCAAAGCATTTTAGCGGCCATCAGGACCTATCTAAATGATGATCATAGAGAATGGGACCTGCATTTACCATCAATTGAATTGGCCCTTAGAACGTCAGTGCACACGGCAACGGGTGTGAGTCCTTTCATGGCATTATTTGGACATAGTATGTTCACATCAGGGCAGGATTATAAATTAGCAAAAAAACTAAAAGCCCTTGATGACAGTGAACTTTGCCTATTAGACAGAGTAGACCGAATAGGTTTGATAAGAGACAGTCTGAAAACCAATATGCATAAGGCATACGAAAAAAGTGCCCTTAGATATAACAGAGGAGCCCGTTTAGTCCGATTTATACCGGGTCAAGAAATATTCAAGCGGAACTTTGTGCTAAGCGACTTTAAGAATAACATAAACTCAAAATTTTGCAGAAAGTTTACGAAATGTAGGGTGTTAAGGGTCTTGGGGAATAACATGTATCAATTGGAATCTCTCGCAGGAAAACCCATAGGAGTGTACCATGCTAAAGATATCAAACAATGATTGTTCCAAGGGTAACTGCAATGCTTATAGGAACACTTTTATACATCATACCTGTGCAATAATAAAACCATTGCAATATAGTTATATAAGTAATGTCAGTCCAATCATGTTATGGTAGCACAATTAGTTGTTTTTATTGATGAGTCCCTCTTAGAGTAATTTTAACCGTATAGATGACTGAAAATGAGAATAAGACAACACCAAGTAATTTCTTAAGCATAAGTGAGATATTCCAGACACTTCCCTGATCTCGAGGAATGATCTGTGTGAGTTAAATACAGTGGTATGACAATTGTAATTAATGCCCGGCTAACTCTTTTACTGATTGTGGGTGTAGCCTACGTTGGGCGCTGTCAAGAAACAGGAAACTCCTTTTGCATAGACAACAGTTTATACAAACTGTAGAGAAATCTCTCCCCACACCCATCACACTGCTGTTTCTTCATCATGATTTGTAACAGCAGAGTTTTGTTGAGGGTGTGTACGTAACGGCAGCGTGGAATTTAAAACGACGGCAGATTTTAGAAGGATATATCGTATTGGTATTGGTCTTTAATTTCCTCACCTCGATTGGTATAAGACTTAAGGCTTAGGTTACAGTTTGCCCCGGATATTTTGTGGCAGAGGGACATTTTTCATTGTTGATGTAGGAGCAGTATTGCCTGTTTTACGGGGCTACCTAAACTGTTATACAAAACGAGTGAATGTATGGAGACTTAAGTTTGGCGTAGAATGACAGAAACAAACATAAATATCACATACCTACGGTTGATGTGTTTGACGTACAGATGGTATTCACGAGGAGTGTGGAGTGGGCGGTGTTGTTTGATAGTCCGGGGTAGATTACATGTTCGTGCGGCTTGCCTTGCTTATGCGCGTCGTTAAGGGCGCATGGTACGTCCATGGAACAACGTTGGGTATCTTATTAGTTTTATGTTATTCTTTCGGGTCGCTTCTGTATGTTTTTTTGGTTTGTCGGTGAAGGTGTGTTTACCAGATGTTCGATCATTGTGAATGATACTCTGGAATACCAACAGGGTTGTATTTAGGTATGGAAAGGACAGCATTGCCAATCTCAGAAAGAATTTGTTTCTTTAACTTGAATGGGAAGAGAGGATTGCTTCTCTTAGGGCGAGGAAACGAACAACTTTAAAAGAAAATTTTACTGAATTTCAAGGCCAAAGCATGACGGTCAGTAACCCAAGTAATGTATATGGATTTTTTGTTGTAAAGATGTTGGGTATGATGTACAGTTAATGGTAGTTTGTGTAAAATTACTTTTAGAGGCTTGATCAGTGGTTGTTTAAAGAAGTGGCGATCATTCTCTCAGTCCGATAGTCAAAAGAAGCTTGACATTATTTGAAATTAAATTAAGTGTTCAAGTAGTTTTAAAGTAGACTGAACAACACCAAAATAAGTGAGTTTGGTTAAGAAATCCTTCTGTTAAATTCAAAAATATTATAAGTTTTGTGTAAAAGTAGACTATTGCGGGGAATGCGAATTTGGAAGCTGGCTAGGAGAAAAACGTAACACATAAGTTATCCCTTTTATAATTATTACGTAAGTAGTTACAAAAAAAAAAAGAAAGTTGAATTTAAGAGTAAAATTTATTATTTCTCAGTGTGGCCAGGAGGAAAACGCGGAGCGTAATGCAATAGAGTTGGCCACAGGATAACGAAATTATAAAAGGTAACGTTAAAAGATTTGTATGTGTTGTGAGATTCCGGATAGGCAGTAATTCAAAGGTGGCAATAGTTGAGCAATAGAAAAGCCGTTCCCAGTGGTAACACCAAATTGGAAAAGTTAAAATAAAATAAAAAGTCCAAAATTGGAAAGACAATTGTGATTGGTGATCTGATGGGAATCCAATTGGATTGTCCTCATGGAGACTTCAACCGTGGAGACTAAATTATTTGCTCCCCAGTTAGTAAGTTCAGTATCGGATTCCAGAACCTAAAACATAATTAAATGCTGTTATACGGGAACATTGTGAAGTTTTTTGTTTGCATGGGACAGTAATATTACTGAAATACTTCAAATAGCCAAAGGCCAGAATTTTTTATTATTTTTTTTTAAGAATTTTACTTATTAGAGTAAATTAATAGAATAAGTGGCAGGTAGTGATATTTTATGTTAGTTTTTTTATAATGTTATATGTTCTAATTTAGGTAATTTATGTATTTATTCTTGTTAATTTTAAAAGGATATGTAAGAAGGATTGAACTAGGCCTTAATAAAATTTAGTAGAAGTATAACAAGAAAAGGCGTAACGCGCACAAATAAACGCCGCAAGTAAGAAAGGTCCTTTAAAGAGCTCTTTCAGGGAATCGAAATAAATATTAATAGCATGAAAAGGTGCAAAAGGCACCATTATAAAGAATGTTAGGCAACTAGTTCCGTCCTTTGTCAATTTGTTTCGGTGATTCTTAACATTTGTTAGTTCGGATAGAATAGGAAGATAATTTCCGATAAAAAGGAAAGGTCGAGAATTATTCAATAAATGTTTTAAGATTCGTTTTGTTTCTTATAAGGGACAATTCTAATACAGGAGTCTAAATAGACTTAGTGATTTTTATTGAACTGAAGAAAAGGCTAGTTATAATTTAGTTGTTGGTGTAAAACCGTTCGATTACAGCGTTGGCTGATAAAAAACTGAACAAAATTGTCTTCCACAGGAGGAAGAAAAGGACATATAGGTTAAGTCACTATTGTTATTAAATTTTTTTAAGCTTAGTTATCGTTAATTTTTTTGTTATTATCAAATCTTTAGGCCAAGCCACTAAATAAGTTGTTGTATATTTTAGTTGTAGTTTGATTAAGGAATAAATATGTTGTGAATCATAAAATTAAATTAAAAATGTGTTGGTAAATATTTGTTATAAGGATTCTAGGTACAGGTGACCAAGGTACGTGATATGAAATAAAGATAGCAAGGTGAGTTGCTGATGGGATTAAAGGGAGTCATCATGAAATGGAGGATGACGTAGGTTGGGAATTGGGCTGCGTAAGTGGGTGTAACACCGAACCCATTGTGAGTATCACTATCCAAACGTGTTTCAAGGTAAAAAGTTTAGATAGGTAATGAGGTTAGTAGAGTAATTTCCGTTTTATTCAAACATTAACGTTTTGTTAATGGTTATTGTTAATACCCAGATTGGTGTGAGCGGGTTGAGTATCCACGCCGATAAGCTTGAGCTAGTTGAGGCTGCCACACATGACGGATTCAAAAAAATGGGGTATCATGACATTGAATCACAGGTGGTGACAGATTTCGGACGCTGTCCTCAAGCCGCCTGCAACAGGAAAATACGAATTTTTGAAAAAATGCATCATCGAACGCTTCTGTGAAAGCGAACAGAAGAAAATACAGAAATTGCTGTCCGAAATGCACCTTGGCGACAGGCGACCTACACAATTACTGAACCTGTCCCACCCTGGACGAAAGGGAACGCAACGAATAGTTGGAGAAAGGTATGTATGGCCTGGTACGATGAAGGATATAGCACGTTTCGTCAGAGAATGCATACCGTGTCAGCGAAGCAAAATTTGTAGACACACGAGAACACCTATTGGAAATTATGAGCCAGTCGAGGCCCGTTTTGATCATATCAACGTGGATATTATTGGACCACTTACAGTCTCCAAGAACCAACGGTATTGCATCACGATCATTGATAGATTCTCGCAATTTCCAGTGGCCGTACCAATTACTGACATAACTGCAGATACTGTTGCTAGCGCTCTGATCGAGGGATGGATATCTTTGTTCGGCATACCTCTTCGTATATCCACCAACTTGGGACGACAATTTATATCATCCGTTTTTTCCAAATTGACAAATATTTTGGGAGTGCAGCATCTGAAGAACACTGCTTATCATCCGCAAGCCAATGGCATGATCGAGCGATTCCACCGCACGTTGAAGGCTGCCATCAAGTGCTACAACACAGACGACTGGACGACAGCGTTGCCATTGGTTATGCTTGGCCTACGCACTACTGTGAAAGAGGAGCTTTATTTTTTTAATTTTTTTTTAAATTTTATTGTTCAAAAGCAAAAAATGTCGGATATAACATAAAATTTTAGAAACAGTTTAGATTTGTTCGAATTGGCCACCTTTGGCACGAATTATGGCCTTCAAACGGCCGACAAAGCCATCACACGCTGCACGAAAGTGGCTCTGAGGTATTTTGGCCCATTCCCGGCGAAGCGCCGTCTTGAGATGATCGATACTTTGGTATTTTTTAGTGCGAACCTTACTCTCTAAAATGCCCCAGGCGCAAAAGTCCAACGGATTGAGATCCGGAGATCTTGGTGGCCATTGTGCGGTAGAAATGAAGCGAGGAACCTCCTTTTTAAGCCATTCTTGGTTGACGCGTGCTGAGTGCGATGGTGCTGAGTCCTGTTGGAATGTCCATGGTCTGCGGCCGAAATGTTTGTCTGCCCAGGGCTTCAATACTGTCATTAGGACATTTTCCCGATAATATTCGGCATTTATTTTGACCCCATGGTCGATGAATACGAGCGGGGAGCGACCATCGGCAGTTACGGCGGCCCACACCATTACCATCGGCGGCGATTGAGTTTTGGTGGCCAATCGAAGGTGTACATTTTCAGCTGTCCTCTTTGGCAAGTAAACCCGATCATTTTGTTTGTTCACAAACTGCTCAATTTGGAATGGCTTCTCCTCGGAGAAAACCAAATTCGGTAACTGGCCACTTTCGTGCAAGCGAAGCAACTCCTTGGCTCTTTCCAGTCTAACTATTTTTTGTGCATCGGTGAGCTCTTGCACTTTTTGGAACTTCAATGGCTTTAGTCCAAGCTCATTTTTTAATATGTGTTGTATCCGTTCTCGCGATATGTTCAGCTCACGAGCAATTTTTCTACCACTGCGGCGTGGATTTCGATCAAATCTGCCCTTCACTTTTCGGATCATTTCTGGTGTTGTTACCGTTTTTTTCGTCCACTTTTTGGACGCGATGCAACACTGCCAGTATCACGGTAACGAGCAATGGTACGAGAAACAAAAGATTTATGCACATTTAAATGCTGGAGGGCTCTAACGATAGCCACTTGTGTTTTTCCACTTGTGTTTATCACGAATAACTTTTTTTCTGAATCTGAAGATCAAAATGCTTTTGTATGCTTGTAAACAATAAAATGAACTGTCACTGAAATAAATCTGTCAGGGTATCAGACTACCGGTTTAGAAATGATAGCAACCTGAAGTTGGTTGCAATACATATCAGTCACCCTGATGAGATGTTGTTTGGTTCCCAACTACGAATTCCTGGGGAATTTGTACATGCGGGTAAAGTCAAGGCTATCGAATCCGACTTCATTAAAAACCTTCGTAGGCAGATGTCATCGTTGCGTCAATATTCAACTTCACATCATGGCGAACCTAATGTGCACATCGATCGCAATTTGCAAAACTGTAAGTTTGTTTTTATACGCATTGATAGAGTTCGAACGCCTTTGGAAGCGCCATACGAGGGCCCCTTCGAGATATTGAAGAGGGGTGATAAATTTTGTAAAATCAAATTGGGAAAACGGAATGTGAACGTATCCAATGACCATCTCAAACCAGCATTTATCGATTTTAACGACACTACTCTAGCAGCTTCTAGGTACCCGGCCACTGAGGAAACGACGTCTCTTGAAAGTCTTGATATGTCGAATGGTCAGCCGTTTTTTCAACACGAACCCCAACCAACACCCGAGGCCCTACTAACGAGAACTGGCCGGCACGTTCGATTTCCGGCAAGGTATCACTAGAGGGGGAGCCCTGTAGTGGCCTATATGTGGACATGGTATTTCACTACCTTATTTGTGGATTATTTAAGACGTAGTTAGAAAGTACGAACTTTGTCAACCATGTAAACTTATCATTCTTGTTCTTCTCTCTTTTTGCGCAGTCATTGTATTGCATCTAAGATTTCACGATTCCATCATCATTTCATGTATATTGTTAGAATTGTTAAATAAAGTGTTTATTATATTAAACATTATATAGCCGGTTTATTCATTCCTTAAACTAACCACGAACGGCTATATATGTATGTTTTTTGTTAAATTTGTGATGCATAGTTCCGACGGTTACATCTTTGTATGGCATCAGTAAGAACGGTTCTAATCCATAGACAGAGTAACCCAATAGGCGAGAATTCATATCGCCATTCCTGTATTCATTTAAAAAATACTTTCTTGTTCCACTTTAGCCCCAAATATCACATATCTAAAAATATTTTGTAATCACATATCTAATTCATTTCTTTGAATATGGCTATAACTTACAATCATTGCATTTAAGCTATATTTTCCTTTCCTATTGTAATAGAGAGACTCATCTTCTGTGGGTTTCGACATTTTTATGTGACTACCGTCTATGCATCCAATTATGCCGGGTATCTGGTATTTTGAAAAGAAGTGCAATTTTGAGTTCGTCTTCTCTTCAGGCGTCATTCTTAGTTTTATGAAATGTGGACATATCTTACTCTCGAGAGCGTTCATAACTCTCCATATAATAATTGAAACGGCGCTTCTTCTCATACTTAAGTCTACGTCCTTGGCTATAACACCTTGGTACGCTCCTGTAGCAAGAAAACGAAGAGTTGTTGCCAATTGAATAATTCCCGGTATTGTGGAGATCTTCATGAACGGTTCAATTTTTTCCAGTACCATAAAAATTCCTCTTTATTCAAACGATAAAAGCTTATAAAACTAAAGAAAAAATATTAAGCGAATATAAAATTAAATGGATATACCTATTTACTTACACTCTATTTGTTTGGGACAATGGATCTGATGCACCGCGCAAGCTTCTGCGGTGTAATTTTGTTTCAGAATGCACATTTCTCTCTTCTTCCATCAATGCAGCAATTGAAATTCAAGGCATTATTTTCTTTTGTTTGTTTTTTGGCTTCAATAAGTATTATTTATTTTCACTAACGCCAATCAGAATCTAAAGTCGAAGCGATATTGTTGACTGCGGTGACTGAAACAGCTGTTTCTGATTTCTATGCTGCCATACTTTTGATATTGTTTTTTATGCTTTTCATTTTCTTTCGGTTTCATGAAATCGTACAAGAGCTGTAGAAGTAAAAGTAAAACGATACGATTTTGAAAAACGAAAACGAACCAATTTCGTACAAAACCTGTGACATGCCAGACGATTTGCATATCGGACAACATTGCCAGAAAAATGGTGGAAAAATGCAACCCTGTGAATTTACAACCGTGTGAACATACAATTTTTGTCTTGCAACAGACAGAACAACATTGCCAGAAAAACATTTTATTTGCAACACTGTCTATAAAATATTTTTATTGGCAATCCTGCATATAAATATTTACAAAATATATTGTATATATATGTAATTGTATGGTTTTCTTGCAATCGTCTGAACTGTCAATTCACCTTTGCCTAACAATCTGTCATTGTCCGTACATTTGCAGCACTTTAACAGGGTTGATAACGTTTGCCGATCTGGCAATCGTCTGTACATACCTTGATGCATATGTAATATCATCCTTCCAGTGTTTTGTACATTTTTTGCTTTTGTATAACAATGCAATTGGAATGTCGCCCTTCTCGTTTATTCCATATACATAATTAATTTCCGTTCACAGCATTGCATTCTGTTTCTTCATTTCGGATAATTTAATTTAGTATTCTGTATTAGGAAATTTTATTTCTAATATTTACAACAGTTGAATTTCTCGCGGACAAACATAAATATAAATAAATAGGAGTACAATGCTGGCGACGTTAAATTTGTAACGGCGTTAAATTTGTAGGGCATCTCCTAAATACAGGTGAATGCGTCCTGCGTCTGTCAAACTCGATTTCAAATGTATGGAAATACACTACAGCTACCCAAATACGCACACGGATACGCCGGATAATTTCAAAAAATTCGATTTTGACAGAGCGCTTACAACTACAACGAAAGAAAACAAAACATCAACAAAAGAAAACATAAACACAAACAGATGACAAGCAGCATTTCATTTTTTTATTTTGGAACACTGCACGAAGTAGAAAAATATTAAATGTTGAATTTGCTGGAAATACTAAATACAAACCGGTAAGAATTTAATATTTTACTATTTTAATTTATATTAAAATGTGCTTTTAGATTAACAGCGAAGAAATGATTGGAATAGCTGGGACACTGCCCACTTATGGAATACAAAGGATCCTCTCCACAAATGTGTAAAAATCAAGAAGGGCACATGGCAACCAATTTCTCTGGAGTTGTCAACACCAAGTAAATTCCAAGGGCCTTATTCATAAAAAGTTAAAGAAGGTTTGAGGAACGCTTTAGCAGTGTTAAAGCGTTCTTCAAATCTTCATTAAATTTTTATGAATAAAGGCCTAAAACTTCAAAATATGTACCAGCATTTTTGTCTTAATCTTTATTCATACAACAGAAACGTGGGAACCTTTTCACGCTGCTTGGACGCAAGGAGTCCATTTCAAGAACACATTTTGATTCCGGTCGGATCGAACCCAAGAAAATCGTTAGTCCAGGTGTTTGTTCTTCCTACAATGCAGCATGTGACGCGAGCTTATTCCGAACAGTTTTTATTTCCATAGATTTACGATGCTGCAACGCATTTGAATTCCATGTTCAACGAGGACATTTGTAAATATCAATTGAAACTGGCCAATAAACAATTTTCCACTTTGAAGGATGATTAAAAGATAGAATTTGATTTAATAGCGATACTGCCATGTGAAATAAAACACGATTTAGTCCCAACATGGCAAGTGCCACAGGGAACCGACAGCTTCGATAGATTTGGATTTCGAATTACAGGTCTTTACATTTTGCACAACCAATATGCAGTTTAAGAAATATAATTTGACTTCGGTGAACAAAACCAACATCTTTAGATACTCCACGATTACTAATTTTTCGTTCTTCTCTAATGAAAAACAGCATCTTGCAAACAAACAAATTAAAACATATAACTACAATGCTATGGACATTTTGTAGTTAAAAAACGGTGTCATTGGGGTGTATACACAATAATACTGCTCAAATGCAAACTATCAAATTGATTCAGTGCTGTCCGGTTTCTACAATCTTTCCGAAAGAAAACATATATGTTTCAAAGTTGAGAGGCGAAGGAAAATGAATTGATCTGTCTGCAAAATGTTTGAAATACGAAGGCCTCCTGATTTTGGAGTAAATTTCTATTCCTTCTTTGTGGTCTGTCCAGAATATTCGATATTGCACTGAATATCCACTCCAAATGTAGAAAAACAATTTTTTTCTGGAATGGGGATGCACAGTCAGCTGTTTTTTGTTTACTGCGTATTTGGGTACAGCGCGCGTTAAAAATTATCCGTAGTGCGATTTTTTGACAGACGCTGACGCATTCACTGGTATTTAAGAGACACCCTCAGCGTGAAACGAGAACATAGTACTGTACTCTGAGTTAGGAGCCGCGGCGGCGCAAATCGGCTGCGCGCCGCCGCCGCTTATTTTTTTAATCATTCCGCCGCCGCCGATACAACTGGCTCAAATCGGCTTGAACTTAGCCGCCGATAAAAACCATACTCTAATCGATAAAGAATTTTCTCCCAATTACCGAAATCGATATCACTCGCTTGGACTCTTGAAGAACCGTTAGAATTCTCTGAAATACTACATTTTATTTTCTGTAAGAATGACGCAAATAAGCATTACCAATTTCTTCACCACGAATAATGATTTAGAGTGTTCTGATTTGGAAGAAACTATAACTGATGACACGTGTGACTACCAAGGTTTATTATCCAAGAAAAATCTGGCTATTGATGCAGCTAAAATAGCTATTTCTTGCGGCACTGGGAGCGAATGCTGGAAACACTTTGGACATTTGTACATTTCCGACAAAATGGTTTTGGAAAAGTACAAATTTTGCAATTTATGTTTCCAAACGGAAAATAGAATTTTGAAGGGGTAAGAAAATCAATGAAAATATTGAAGAGTTAAATTCATAGATTACAATACTATTTTTTAAAACACAGATTTAAATTGTCGATTTCCACGGGCAATCACATAACCCATTTAAAATCATTTCACGAATTAGATGTCAAAATTATAAAAAAAGTAAGGAGACCACTTTTGAGGCTCTGTCCATGTCAGGAAAAAAACAGCACTTTTAACCACGCAAGGCAGATCGCTGAAATGTGTTGTGTGGATTTGGTGGCTTTCAACATCGTAGAAAGGAATGGTTTCCGAAAATACATTTTAAGAAACAATGCAAATGTAAAGTTGCCATGTACAAAAACAGTATCCACCACAGCGCTGAATGATGTCTATGAAGTTTACTTGGAAACTGTGAAGAAGGTTGTTACTAGTTGTCCAAAAAACATTTCTTTAGTTTTGGATATGTGGACGGATAATTTCAAAAGATTGTCCTATATTAATATAAAAATTCACTTTTGTATTAATGCGAAAATCAAGTGTGTGTCGCTGAAAACTGAATTTTTCCCACATCCCCATACTGGTGAAACTATTGGGGACGTAGTAATGAGTACTTTGAAGGACTTCAACTTGGAAAATCGTAATATTATTGCTGTAACTGATGGAGGTTCAAATATTATATCAGCATTAAAAAAGCTTAAAATACAACGATTTACATGTTTGGCTCACAGTCTACACTGTTTAATTACAGCCGACATAGTTGAAAATAAGGAATTTAAAAAAATAAAAGAAATTATTTTAAAATTGAAAAATATATTCCTTGCCTTAATATACAAGGGCGACGATATGCGGCAGTTTCAAGAATTGATTGACAGCGAAAAATTATACGATACAATGGACCAAATATATAATGCCATAGAAATGGATGAAAACTTCTCAATAGGACACTTGGAAGAGCAGTTAGAAACAATGATGCACAAAACACATACTCAATCCCTAAAAAACTAGGTACAAACTCGGTGGAATTCTCTTCTTCGTATGATCGAGAGTTTTGAAGATAACTTTGAAGCCATAAATTTTGCACTTTTAAAAGCCAAAAAAGAACAGCTCATTATTCCTGGTATATCAATTTACACAACTGCAATTTCACCAAAGATTTACTATTCAAAAATTACATGTGGTTGCAGCATTAATGGATCCTTCTCAAAAAAATTGGTTTATATTAGACAAGTATCTAAAAAAAATACCAGACTGCAATCAATTGCCGGACACGTTTCCTTTGGAGAAAGACGTCAACAGTTATAGGTCAAGACAGAAATTGGTATGGGATGAAATTCTGAACCACAATCTTTATGAGATGGATAACACAAATCACAATGAGGGTCCATCTTCTCAAGAACCTCTTCACAAAAGATCGGTAAGATAGTAAACACTAAGAACTTTCCGTATATATTTTTTATTGTGTATATTTCATTAGAAAATATCTGAGGCGCGGATAAAAATGTTGGACTTTTTATTAAATACAAACCAAGACAGTTTGTCAAATCCTTTGCTGGCAGAAGTGGACAAATATTTTGAGGCTAAAGTTTCACATTGTGAGACTTTAGATTGGTGGAAAGAAAACCGTTCGGTAACATACATACATAAATCTGCAAAAAAATTTTGGAACTATATTTTTACTTATTTGTAGAATTTCCCTCATGTTGCACAACTCGCCGATATTTTCTTTGGGGTCCCAGCCACTTCAGCGTCTTCTGAAATCGCTTTTTCCACAGCAGGATCTTGTATAACATCAAAACGTAGCAGACTAAATCCGTCTACAGTCAAGAAACAATTATTTGTACACGATAATTATGATATCGTAAATGAATTGTTGTGAAGAAATTATGAAAACAAAATTGTTAATTACAATAAGAAAATCCATTAATATTGAGAAATGAAAGCTTATAATGGGAACAAAAAATGTATATGGAAAATGAGAACATAAATAATGTGATAGTAAAATGCATATTGATAATTGAGAAATTGTAATGAGAACGTGTAAACTACTATGAGAATATCTTAATTAAAAAATGTAAATTCATAATAAGAGCAAATAATATTAAAAATAAACTGGATCTCGATATGAATTTACATTTTCTCATTATAAATTTGTATGTTCTCAACACTAGCTAACAAATCGCATTATCAATTTAAATGTTCTCAGTACACATTTTCATTTCTCAAAATATATTGACAAATCTCAAAATAAATCTGAAAGTTCTCAATATACATTTTCTATACTCGAAAAGATTTTATATTGTCTCAAAGTCAAATGTCAATTCAATATAAATTTACATTTTGTAATTACAAGGCGCAACTTCAAGTATTGCAAATAATGTAAAGGTTTGAAATGCTTTCATCATCAATCCAAAGTTTGAATATTGTTTAAATATTGACCTTAAATGCATTCAACTTAGTATTAAGTTACATCTATTTAATTATCTACAATTTTTATTTTACTATCCAATTCCCCAAAGAAGTGAAAACACATATATTTTTTTGTAACATTAACATTTAAAAATTTGAATTTAATTAATTAAAGCACAGTACAAATATTTTATTTATTACTAAGTGTTAAGCATGATTCTTTATCATTCGCCTTTCGCGCCATCTGTAAAAAGTAATAAACTATATAATTACGTATAATGCTTATCAATAAGAGTAATGTAAAATTGATTTGAACTAATTTGCGTTATTGAAACAGCAGTTTAAATCATTATTTGGATTGTACGTAATAATAAGTTTAACATAGTACAAAATACTTGAAGTTTCAAATAAGTCTTATTCAAGAATGTTTCAAATAAATCTTATTCAAAATGTATGATCCTAGTCATCTGAAATACTAAAAGCTCGTACCGTCGACTAAGTCAAAATTGTTGCAAATGACTAATAAATGCATATTGCACAAATAGTTTGTACTACATGGAAATTCCGATTGTACTAATCAGCTGTTGTTGCAATTACATTTGTCCACCTATATCTGAAACGAACCTGTTAAAATGTTGTGCATTTTGTCCTTTGGTAAAAAAATCAACTTTTCTAAATTCTGGAATGGTCAGACGTAAAATACTTCTCCTTTGAAAAATCGGTGGGAACATATCGTCGGTGATCTACCAACATAGTATCGGTGATTTGCCAAAATCCAATAAAACTGTAAATGAAGAGGAAAAGATGCATATGTACCTTGAGAAATGTAATTGATGTCACAAAATCCTTTGGCCAGTGTGTATACTCAAGTTCTCTTTAAATTTCGGATATGAAAAATTTATAAGAATGACAGTAGTTTTGTGAGCTACACCTGTAAAAACACCCTTTTTTTTAAAATTTGTAGTAGACACTAGACACTGCTACCAAATTCCAGTTTTATTGAACAATTATTTTATGAGGGAAATGTGTGTATATGGTATCATATATTTAGTTATAATTAATGTTCATGTTTTTCTGCAAGGAAATAAAGGATGTCCGCCCGTCTGTAGATGTAATTTTTGTTACACTGTGCAACAAGAATATCTTTCCCGAACGATACCAATAGGACAGGATAGTACACCATTAGTATATCAAAATCCCTAAACGGTTTTGCAATGTTAGGTCGAATTTTTGTTTTATACACTGAAAAAAAATTGCCATAAAATGGCTCCAAAGTCGTCATTAGTTTCTAAAATAAGTATATTTTGTGCTTAAAATATAGATAATTTCATTACTATTAAGTAATTTTTTTAAATTTCATATACATATATAGAAGATATAGACCCATTGTTTATTATACCGATCGACTTAGAATAACTTCCTGAGTTGATTTAACCATGTCCGTCCGTCTGTAGATGTATCGTTGTAATCAGAGTGCAGGTCGTATTTATGCTCCGATTGCGATAAAATTTAGCACTGATCTCTTCTCCTATTGAATTTAGTTAAAATCGGTTCAAATTTACATATAGCTCCCATATAGTATATGTACCTCCGATTTGGCATATATGCCATGGATGTGCAACATTTTGTAACCAATGTGCATAAAAAATTACAGAGAGAAGTATCTTGATACAGTTAAAGACAATACAAAATTTGAGGAAAATTGGTTCAGATTTAGATATTGCCCAATAGAAGTGCGCAATAGAAGTTGTACTTTTCTTTCGATATTGCAACATTTGGCAGAAAGAAGTTTATTAATTTAGGAACTAATACTATTCACATATATACCATTCTCCTGCCTATTTAGTACTTAAGCGCTATTGAAACTGTATTTTACGTCCGATCTTTATATTATTTGGCAGAAATGATAGTTTTGATCCAAGTTGATGAAAATCTCTTTAGATTGTGTATAGCCCCATCAATTTGTCCCTTCCGATTCTTGATCTATGAAAGAATACTGCGCATTTAAGATTATCGTTTCAGATCTAGTTTATTAATATCAACATCAACTCCTCCGTGACGAGCTTGATGTGTGGAGCTAAATACTTTGTTAACTAAAACGAAACCAATTATTCCAAATTATTATTGCAGTGCCCAATTTTGCATTGTTAGGGAAGTGTAGGGTATTATATAGTCGTCCCCGACCGACTTTCTGTCTTTTCTTACTGGTTTATGATATTTTTCGTGCCATCAAAAATCGATTTTTTGGAAAAAATAAAAAAAACTCAAATTTTTTCTAATTGTTTTATCGACAGTTACTAAACTTCCGTTTATACGTGAAAGCTATGTTTTCAGCAGTCCTAGTCCTCCTAATATCCTTTAATTTAAATGGTATCCCGGCTTTATCGAGCTTAAGCTTCAAAATGGTTGAAATACATAAACATTGGAATTTTAGAAAAAAAAATTAAAATTTTTTCTATGTATCATAAAGTACGAACATAATTTCGATCACAATTACCAATCAAGTATAGATATTACCCCAATTAAATGCTCTCAAAATGTTTTCGAAACACTTTAAAATATTAAGATGAGATTATTATGTCCGGTTTGACCTCAACTGAAAATATCTGTTTTAGTTTATCTTAATGATTCCTGAAGATATTTGAAATAACCACTAAGGATTCTTAGGACCTGACCCACCCACTATTGACCTTCCTTTACGCCATAGCTGAAAATATTAGACAAATTTAGATTAATGCACTTTTATTTAATATACAAAATCTCACTATGCCGTCGTGGGCCTGAAAGTGTTTGGCAATTGTAGGCAATACTCGTGGGATACTACCAAAATATCCATGAAGACAGAAGGAACTTCAGCAGTCCGTGGAAAACGTTGAGCTTCACAGATATTATGAACCTTGCATAAAATCACATAAAGTAGCGCTTCCGCTATATTTATCTTTCGTTTCGTCAATCTGCCTCCGCCCGTGGTCTAAATTCGCGCATCAGTTTCTCTATGAATTATTTTCCAATTTTTGGGCTATCCATTGTAGTAGAGGGTAAATTAATTCACGATGAGTGTATGTATTAAATCCACATATTCTTCCCAACGTATTGCGAAATTTCAACAGTTAGCAGTTCCTTCTACGTTTCTGAGTGTTACAAATACAATTTATATGCTCTCTCACTGACTTGGCCATTGGTAGTTTATGTACAGGCCAGATACCAGGAATTCATCCGCAATAATTTTTAATATTTTATTCCTTGCCTCTGTTTTCAAATATAATGACATTTCAAATAGAAAAATGTATTTGTTGACAATTGTTAGTCAGCTGTTCGAAT
Organism: Eudasyphora cyanicolor; assembly: GCA_963930755.1. Classification (NCBI taxonomy): domain Eukaryota; kingdom Metazoa; phylum Arthropoda; class Insecta; order Diptera; family Muscidae; genus Eudasyphora; species Eudasyphora cyanicolor. The sequence goes on from OZ005737.1 coordinate 104,870,003, forward strand.
TAACATGTGTAGCAGAAAATCAGAATTACAAAAACAACATGCTAGCGCCGCCGTTCTAGCTGTGTTTGGTCAGCTTAGCCGATCGCCGCCGCCGCCGATGATTATGCCTCGGCTCCAAACTCTGACCGTTCTTTACCAGTTAGCCATTCCACTGCCAAATCCTCGGAAGCATGGAAAATTGATGTCAACAAAATCTACTGTATAGCTGTGAACCATCAGGAATTCCTAGCCACTGAATACATACGTAGTTATGATTTACTCCCATTCTGTTGACGTGGACAATAAACTAATGAAATTAATAAACACGTCACAAAAAAGAAAATTACTTACGTTGCAGAGAGCGGAGACGAGGTATATGTTTCGACGGCGGCGCATGTGTTTTTCAAACTCAAATTTCTTTATCGTTTTCTGTCAACACAACAACTCTTTGAAAAACATTTTAAGCCGTCGGCTATTTAAGTAGCAGCCTTTTTTATTTGAACACGGAAAATTCAGCTTCCAGTTCCTCAACACTTTGACAGATGTCATATGCCGACGTCGTTTTTGTGCAACATAAGCTGATCCTCATCCCAAAAATTTTGTAAGGTTTGGTTCCTTTTTTCGAGCAGTACTTTGATTGTCACACACGGACGGCCATTGCTAAATCGACTCCGGGCATGATTCTGCTTCCATCGATATATAAAATGCATTTTTGCATTCTTCTTTTTCCAATATTGTAAATCGGTATAATAAATGAATTTTCGCATCCTTTTTTCTATATTGTTCATAAAAGACCAAAAACTTTTATTGTTGCAAACCCACAACACAAGAAATGCAAATTGTACAAATTCACTAGAGATATGTAAACAATCAACATGTGTTATATATTATTCGTTATTCGAATACCTTTTTGTATGTAATAAAAAAAATTATCTGAATTCTTCATTTATTTGATCTTTAGTTGTTGTTTTTTTTATTTATTGGATAAGTGAGCATAAATTTTTGTTAATTAATACAGTTGTTTTTAAAATAAACAATAAAACAATTTATATATTCGACTACTCTTACAATTGATAATCCTATTAATGCATCATTAAGAGACAAAATGGTGTGTGAAAAAGATGGTGTTGCCAGCATTACATTGACGAAGTCATTAAAATGTTTTTTAGTTAAAATGCTGTTTATGAATACGATTTTTTACTAATCGTTTATTAGGCTAAACGTGTTTGTTAACTAAAGTGCACTTTAAATCATACTTGGGATTTTTTTATGAATACGGCTGTAAGTAATTATATACACACAGAATACAGTTTGGTTGTCTCAACCGAATTTTTTGCCAACCGAATTTTGGTAGTTCTGTCTACTATCATGCGATTCCATCAGTTCAACCAACATTTTGGCTGTGGTATACTTCTGCTTCCATTTTGACAACAATCATATTTGGTTGCGCCAACTACGAAAATGGTGGGTAAAATTATCTGTTGTATGTTGCCACAACCAACTTTTTTAAAAAATTAGTTGTTCTGACAATTTGTCATTCATACTACCGACAATTAATTCAAAACAGTTTTCATTAATTTTTATTTTATTTATTGAACAAAAAACCAAACAGTTCATAACAAAATTAAAAATCCCATATTACAAATTCATCACTATTATGAGATGTGGAAATATTTGACACAAATTTTAGTACACGACAAAAACACAAAACTTTTATGTAAATATCGCTTAATCCTGTGCTTTCAATTTCATGATTAATGCTTTTATTTTTTATTTATGTAAAACATTTCGCACAACATATTCTGCATTCCACACATTATTATCCACACGAGATTATTTTTGACTACATATACCGATCTTGAACAAAATGTTGATGATTTATTTATGTCGAGTAATTTTATTTATTGTTTGTCATGTATCAGCAAAAGAACAGCTACCAATCTTTCGGAAATTTATCGATAGTACGAATATCAGTACTGGAAAGATCTGTTAGGCTGCCTAAAAAGGCCGACCTCAGTATGTCCAGTCGTCGTTTACTCAAAGCGGGACAGTCGCAAAGCAAGTGCTCAATGCTCTCCACTTCTTCCTCATTTCCACAGCTTCGGCAGAAGTCATTGGAGTCAATACCCAATCTTTTGGCGTGTTCGCCGATCAAGCAGTGTCCCGTCAGAACCTGTACTAACGTAGACAATCGTTTCCTCTCTAGTGCGAGGAGATATTTTGACCTTCTCAGGTCATACCTTGGCCAGATTTGTCTAGCTACCCTGCAGGTGCCGATTTCTGTCCATCTTTCGTTGGACTGCCTGATTGTCTCTTGCCTAAGCCAAAGCTTGCACGTGGATAGTGGCGCACCAATATATGCAAATTCTTCGAGAATTTGTAATGTCGTCCCTTTCCTAGCAAGTTCATCGGCTTTGCAGTTCCCCGGGATATCCCTATGCCCAGGCACCCATATGAGGTGTATATTAAACTGCTCAGCCATCTCGTTAAGAGATCTGCGCAGTCTACGGCTGTTTGTGAATTTAGGGATGTTGCCTCCAGAGAATTGATGGCAATCTGGCTGTCCGAGTAAATGACAACGCCAGTGTTGGTTACTATGTTGCGACTCAGCCACTTGGCGACTTCCCATATTGCCATTATTTCGGCTTGATAGACACTGCAGGTATCTGGTAGTCTGTGAGCTATATCCAGACTAAGTTCTTCACAGTGTACTCCGAAGCCAACCTTTTCATCAAGCTTCGAACCATCCGTGTAAAAGTGGAGATGGTTTATATTACCAGGTATTCTGCCGACCCATTCATCTCTGGCGGGAATCATAGTGATGTAATTTCTCTCGTATATAGTCCACTCGGTCGGTTACCATAGCACTACACTTTGATATCCTCATGTGACCATAGTTCTTGTACCTCCACAGTGATAGGCAGTTTAATCTTATTGCCGCTTTGGTTGCAACTTCTCTCGCCACAATATTAATCGGCAGTATATGGAGTAGGGCTTGTAGAGACTCGGTCGCTGTAGTCCTTAAGGCTCCGCTTATGCTCAGGCAGGCAGTTCTCTGAACCTTTGTTAGTAGGTTGGTGTATTGGACGAACTACTGCTATATATATCCAGTGGACGATTTTAGGAGAGAGTCCCCACCGCGACCCTACAGCCTTTTTGCAGGAATATAAGGCGACGTTGGCCTTCCTTACACGTTCCAATACGTTAAGTCTAAATAACATTTTCCTATCAAGAATTATTCCTAAAAATTTTGCACTTTCAGAAAAGACTAGATCTGTTCCATTTATCCAAGGTGGAGGGTCCACATGTGGGACATTATTCATCCTAGTAAAGAGAACCAATTCTGTCTTGTTGGGATTAACGCCCAAACCGCTGCCTCTGGCCCATCTAGCCAACTTGTTCAGAGCCACCTGTAGGATGTCTCTGAGGACGTTTACGAATTTGCCACTCACCGCATATGCCACGACCTTGCAGCCACAACGTTCTAGATCTAGCAGGATTTCATTCACCGCTAGGTTCCAAATTAGTGGAGACAGTAATCCTCCTTGCGGGGTCCCTCTGTTTACAAACCTTGTTAGAGTTGTGGACCCTAGACATGCTGTTATGTGTCTTCTGGTGAGCAGACTTTGAATTAGTCTAATCAAACTAGTGTTAACTTTTAGATGTGAGAGTGCCGCAATTACCGCATCTGAGTGAATGTTGTTAAAAGCCCCTTCTATTGTAAGAAATGCCACCATGGTGAATTCCTTGAATTGCAGGGACGATTCGATAGTGCTCACAAGTTCGTGCAGGGCTGATTCTGTAGACTTGCCCTTATTGTAAGCATGTTGGTTCCCCGACAGGAGTTTTGTATCCAGGTTTTCCCTAATGAAATAATCTAAAAGTCTTTCCAGACCTTTCAATAGGAAGGAGGATAGGCTAATTGGTCTGAAATCTTTTGGCCTAGTGTGTGATATCTTTCCCGCTTTAGGTATGAATACCACTTTGGTATCCCTCCATCAATTCGGGACGTATGAAAGCCTGATACAGCCTACATAAATTTTCTCCAGCCATGGGATAATGTACTTTAACATTTTCTGCATTTCTGCTGGAGTGATGCCATCTGGTCCAGGTGACTTGAAGGGCTCAAAGCTATTAATAGCCCAGCTTATTCTGGATCTCTCAGTCAAGAAGCTAGCGACGCTCGCAGTCCACTCGCACTCTTGTTGGTCCTGCTGATCCCCTGGTTCTGTTACAGAGTTCCCCTGTTATTTGCCTCATCCTATAAATATGCCTCATCCTGTAAATGTGTAACCTCGGAGACCTTTTCCACTTCACCACAGAAGGTATACCAAGAGCGCCTTTCTAAACTCCTTCTTATAGATCTTGAGTTGCTCTTTATAGGCATCCCAATCATTAGCGACCCCAGTAGATTTAGACTTATTGAATAGCTTGTTGCAGGTCTTTTTCATAGCCGTTAGCTCAGAAGTCCACCATTGGGGTTTAGTTTTACCTTTGAACCTTGTTTTTGGACAGGCTTCTTCAAGGGATCTATTGAATGATATGGTGATATGATCGACCAGATTATCCAGACCGGCTTTGTCATTCGGTTCGTACAGAAGTTTAGAGTTGAGGACTTTCTTGAAATTCTTCTCATACAGGTGCCACTTTGTCTTCCTTACATTTCTGTGGACGGCAGGTTTAGGCGCTTTTTCCGCGAGTTTGAACGCAATATAATGGTAACCTGAGAATGAGTGGTCGTCCAGTACATTCCACCCAATAATTTTGTCTGACAGCCGGTCAGTAGCAAACGTTACGTCGAGTACTTCTTGTCTGTCTTTAATTGTAAAGGTCGGTTTATTACCTATGTTACAAATACTAAGGTTGGTAGTTAGAATAAAGTGAAGAAGCGAATCACCCCTATTGTTTATATCCGTACTACCCCATATAGTATGATGAGCGTTTGTGTCTGCGTCAATAATCAGCTCGAGCTCGTCAGACGTTGCTTCTTCTACTACTTCCCTGAATAGAGCAGTCGGTACTACAGATTCATAAGGCAAGTAGCTGGAGACCACCCAATATATGCGATTACCGATCTCCAGACTAGCAGCTGTTTGGTCTTTACCACTTAAATTAGTCAGGAGAAAGATACTTAGATCTTTCCTGGCCAAAATGCAGGTTCTTGGAGTGCCTTCACAGCAGTTTAAAGTTGGGTGTCCTAATACCGCACACCCTTCCTCCCACTACGTAGGGCTCCTGTATCAGGACGATGTCTACTGCGCCTGTGGACAGGCGCAGCAATAGAGCCGCTGAATTCTTACCATCATTGGTAATTGACAGATTAACATCCACCCCGACAAGGGTGTTATCGAACTCTTCGTCCGTATCGTCGAGAAGCATGTCTCCGCCAGATGCGTCAAAGAGTCCGGAGACTCCCCTCAGCCTCTCTGTGTCCAAGTAGAGCTTTTGTCCTCAGAGAAGGACGTTACAGATCTTCTGTTAGAGGTGAAGTCACCAGAAATAATAGGCGTGGGTACCTCCGCACTTCCAGAAAGTGTCACGGTGGACGACTCACCTTCTGCAGTGGGAGCTATATCCTGCTTGTATATCTTCAAGACTATAGTCTCGAAGCCATATTGTAGGGTTGCACTCGCACTTTGTATATGGGAGGTGGATTCAGCGTTTAGGATAAGATTGACCTGCCGCTTTTTACCATCCGCCTCACCCACCTTGCTGATTCTCCAATTATGGGCCGGCAGACCAGGATTGGAATCTTTTATTATTTCTAAGATGTCAGCCGGGTTGGATGGCTCTTCTGTAACCCAGGTGATGGCTCTAGGGTGACTAGGGATGTTGTTTTTTTCGACAACATCCAACTGGGCACCCGGCCACACCTCACCCGCTCGACTCAGAGCAGCCTTATACAGGTCTACTGATCTGACATCACCGAAATATAAGAGCTTTACTCTCCCCTGATGCCATCCTGCATCGTTGCAGATTGGTGGTTTGCCCGGCATTTCTCAACGGACATCGAGGTAATGAGCCATAATGGCTGATTGCACATGGCTCCATTTGTCCTTGAGGATGGATCCATCCTCACTACTTCTGTCTATAACGGCCATCACTAGACTCTCCTTCGCCACTTCATTGAAGGGCTTGGTGAGTGTCCTGTTGATGGTGACATTAGAGCCTCTTGCCTTTTTCGAAGGCAGGGGTTCATCAGGTGATCTGATTCGTTTTACTTTATTAGCCGTTAACGCAGCTGAATTTGTGGCTCTTTCAGCCGACTCATTGGCCTTAGAAGCATCTATGACGCCTTTAGCTCAGGTAAGTGACTCTTTTTGTTTTTCGGTAAGAGCCGAAACCTCAACAGCCTCCAACTTCGTCAAAACTCTGAGCGCTACACGATGCTCATTGTGCTTCCGTTTTGACGGTCGGACATGACGTTTTCCCCTCACCGCACCACCTGTTGTGAGTACATGGGGGAGATTTTCACCATTTTTGATGTGGTCGGCTTTGGCCAAGACCAACGGACGGACAGTCGAACGATTGGGGAACCGCGCTCCATCGGAACACGAAAGCATCCCCGTCAAGAGAATTTATTTTTATTTTGTCTGTATTAGACCGTAATAGGTACTACGATGTAGGCCTTACGGACTTTGTACAGATTTTTGCTATTGCGTAATAGGCACTGGTAACTATCCGATATGTGATAAACACGTCCGTTCACTGCGAATGATCAGCAACGAAGTACAGTATGGTAGAACCGAATTCGAAATGCGGTTTAATTATTGTGTTATAAATGTTTATAGCAGTTGTGATTCAGATTTTATTCCTTATTCTTTTGAAGAATCCAAATTTTTTTTTGCATATATACTCGATATGGCCTTTAAATTGTAGGTCTTTGTCTATTACGAATCCGAGGTATTTTATGTATTTAACTTTTTCATTTTCTTCATTGTTGATTTTTGTGATTATGTTACACTTTGTGTTTATTTCCATTATTTTAGTTTTACTTTCATTAAATTTTAGCTTGCTCATTTTTAACTACATGTTTATATTTCTTTTTAGTTTTTCGTAGCATTTTTCATTTCTTTCTGCTTCCGTAAATATTAGTGTATCATCTGCATAGAGAATATATTGTACTCTACCCTGCTGTTTATGCTTTGGGGAACTGAATCCCAAAGCCTCGTAAACATGTTGCCCTGTCATTGGCGTTGCCGGTATGCTGGCGGTTTGCGCGGCTATGGCTCGCCGGATGGGGTGGTTCTTGCCGCCGACAAGGCTGAATCAGGGGATACAAAAAAATTCATACCGGGCTTGAAACTAAAATTTAAAAAGGAAGGGTACCCGAAATAGATCTCTCACGAACCTTCCTGTACACTCAGACAAAACAGAAACGTTCCTTGGCTGGTGTTTTGCCAAGGTTAGCCCTCCCACAGAAACCTATAGAAGTTTCACCTTGATGCCTTTTCCTTCTGTTTGGCATCCCAAATTTGACCCTTTACTTACCCGTCTTTTACCCTCTCCCTACCACCCTTAAAAAGGCTTTAAGCCGAACTCATTTTAAAAATTTCCTTTTTAAAAAACATTATAATTTTCGTTTTATTTTAGGAAAGATAGATTTAGACATTAGCCTCGATACTCCATTATTATCTTCATCTAAACTTCCAAATTATTTTGATAATTTACTTAAATTTCAATTAGTATAAATTAAATTATATAATATAACTTCATAGAATTTCAATTTAATTCAATAATTTAGCTCGATTTAATAAGATAATTTAGCTCAATTTAATAGGATAATTTAGCTCAATTTACGAGGGTAATTTAATTCAATTCAATAGGATTATTTAATTCAATTCAATAGGATTATTTAACTGATCATAATAACTTTCATTTTCCTATTATATTTTCAGGAATGGCGACTGGGATGTTGTTCCGGGGCGGTAATGATGTCAAGTGACCGATCCGTCACTGAAAGAAGCCGGAAATTGTCGGATTCCAAGAAGGTAAGTTGCCCTCAGCTGGTATATATATATATATCTTCTCAATACAGGAGATTTTTCGATTATGCCGGATACATCCGCGTTAGCTTCGTGTTCCCAAAAAATGTCGTCCGTATCAATCTGTCGTCCGAATAGTATAGAAGTATGTATATTTTCTTTTTTTTGTGTATGAATATATTTGTTATTAATCTTTTCTTTTTCCATTACAGTCTCAATGTGGTGGTCATTAATTGTTTCCTTATATTTTTCTCTTTCCAAGTGGAGTAATCAATTGCTGTTTGTGGGCCTGAAAATCACCCTAACAAAAGCTCAACCCCCAGTATTTTCGCGCACTTTTCCACTAAATTTTGAAAAGGTCTGTAAAATAAACTATTGAAAACAATTGCTTAGCCCTTCTAACCACTAAATTCTCTTTTTCTTTCAGAATTACCCAAATATATACATATATTTTCCCGTCCGGCCGTCCCTCTGGTCGGTGTTTTTGGGGATACCGGGCACGCCAGGCTTGGCTATGCTAATCAGCGCCACCCTCGTTGGATTGGATCCTGAGTTGCAGTGGCTCCCGCTGGTTGGTGTTGTTTTAATGAGTTATTAATTTTTTTGATTTTGTTTGTGTGTATAGGATTACTTTTGTTTGTTTAAAAAAACTTTACACTTTACTTATTTTTATTTTCGATGTAAATAAAGCGAATTAAAATCCGTGTAAAACTTTTATTTTATATCTCGATGGGAATATACCGGTAAGTAGATGATGGGGAGCCACACGTCCAATCGTTGTCCAGCCAAATCAAAAAAGGAACGAAATTTCCTCCCTTTTCTAAAAAGAAACCTCTCTTCCTCATTTCCTTTCTCCCTAACATCTGACATTTGTTTATTTTTCGTCAAAACACTGCTTATTGTGAATGACCATTCTTCTTCTTTTTCCTAACTTTCTCAAGTCACTTAACCCTCATATGATCGCACACCACAAATAATTTCACTTTCTTTTAAAACATTTGGATATCGTTTATATATAATAAACAACAGCGCGCCTAGAATAGAGCCTTGTGGAAAGCCATAATCATTAAAGGCCAGGTTAGGCATACGTAACCGTAATTTTTCTTTACCGTCGCCGTAACGTTGCCCGTTTTAGCGATTAGCCAACGTTGAGAAAACGAGTCATATGTTCTGACAACACATAAGTAAACAAAAAAGCGGCGATTTCTTTTTGTTTAGATTTATTAAAAATTAAGTTAAAAATAATGTTCATAAATTTGTGTTTTTTTAAATCTGTGCAGGATTTACAATAAAAGTAATCAAGAAAATATCGTCGGATAAGAAGATGGGGTGGACGTCCTATTAACAATGACTGGGCGAAAGCCGGACACTAGAATGCCTATGGCAGTTTTTAATTTGTTATTAATATTAATAGAATATGAGTTAACTACGCCAAAGGAATACATCTGGCAACATAGTTGCGTACATCCGTGTTTATAGTGGCTCTCACAAAAATTCTATTAAAAAATTATTTTCTTTGGGATTAACCCTGCTAAAGCATATAAAGCGAGTTGGACGCTATTAACAAGTGATTTGGTTATAATTCTGTGTTAAAGTGTATTGCTAAAGTGTAACTTTTTGCAAGAAAAATAATCAAGTTAAAAATCATAGTGCTTGCTGTGTTGGTTGTTCATAAATAAATAAAGGAAATTTACAAAAACAAATATTCGTGCATGTCTCTCACTCCCTCCGTTGAGAGGCGGTTAAGTCTTAATGGCAGAAATGCGTACATTTCTGTGACAAATACAGAAAGTAACGCAACAACAACGCCTAGAAGAGATGACAGCCTCTTTTTGACCGCCAAAACCCCAAATAATGCGCGCTCTTTCTCACCGCAGTTGTCAAGTAGTGAAACAAATCAAACAGAAATGCTAACAAATACAATGCAAAATAACGTAGTGCCTAAAAGTATGCTTTCAAGTTCAGTAGCTAATCCGAATGGAAATAGTGTTGCCACAGCAACAGGAACAATCCCCAAAGGTACAAATCCAAACAGTACAACGGGCAAAGATGAGAAAATACAAACTGGTTTAGATAGATATATTTTAGTGACAAAACGAAAGGCAAGTGCAAGGTCTCCTCATAAGGAACCAGATCCCAAAGTTTCCAAAGGAATGAATGCGGTAAGTTCGAACCGATTTGACCTCCTAAGCTCTGAGGATAGTAATGAAGAAACAAATGAAACTAAAAGAGAACCCAAACCACTTCCGCTTTTCTTGCGGGAACAAACAAATAACGCGTTGGTAAATAAGCTGTCCCAGCTACTAGGCAAAGAAAACTTCTATGTTGCTTCACTTCGTAGAGGCAATGTATACGAAACAAAAATTCAGACATACACCGAAGTGTTTTATAGAAAGGTGGTTGGGTTGCTCGATCTCGAGAAAAAGAATTACTACACTTACCAGCTTAAGAGTTCAAAAGGTCTTGTGGTAGTAATTAAGGGTATTGATAGTACAGTTTCAACAGCTGAAATAATCGATGAACTTGCTAAAGAGGGTTACGAAGTTAAATCCATAATAAACATTATAAATAAAAAGAAAATTCCTCAGCCCATGTTTAAGGTTGAACTAACATTTGATTCTTCAAGAATAAAGAAAAAAGGCGCACCTCATCCTATTTACGACCTAAGATATTTGTGCAACCGTAGAATTCGAGTCGAGGAACCTTTAAAACGAGCCGATCCTCCCCAATGTGCAAATTGTCAAGAATTTGGACACACCAAGGCATACTGTAAATTACCGGCCGTTTGTGTCAGATGTGGCGATGTGCACAAGTCCGTTGACTGTCCCCATCCTAGAACAGATACCGGCGTAAAAAAATGTAGTAACTGCGGTGAGAACCATACAGCAAACTACAGGGGTTGCCCTGTCTATAAGCACATGAAAAAATCAAACAATGTTAATAAAACTCCAACATATGCAAGCTATATTCCATCGCCTTTCCCAGGCTTAAGAACTGTATCTCCTACGGAAAATGCTAGTTCTAGCGACCCAAACGTAAACCGAATCCCAAAGAATACAATTCATCCAAATATGTCATACGCCCGTATGACGAGAAATGGTAATTCGTTACCCCCCCAATTTCCCCTCGAAAACTCAATAGAAAAATTAATAGAAACTATGAATTCATTCATGTTGAATATGCAAAGCATGATGCAAGAAATGATGAGAAATCAAAGTATGCTTATGCAACTCGTGTTAAATCAAAAATAAATCCAATGAGAATTTGTTATTGGAATGCAAACGGCCTGAGCCAACACAGAAATGAGGTAGAAAATTTTCTCCGAAACCACTGTATAGATATTTTATTAGTCTCTGAGACACATTTTTCAACCAGAAATTGTTTTAGGATACGTGGTTATTCCACATACGATACTAAACATCCTAGCGGGAGAGCCTGTGGTGGTACAGCTCTTATTGTCCAAAATAAAATCAAACATTATCCTATGCCCGAATATAGGACTGAGCATATACAAGCAACTTCTATCGCTATCACAGGCACAAATCTGGTGATATCGTCGATATATTGTCCCCCTAGGCACAATATTAACAAAGATCAATTCATGGAGTTCTTCTCCACTCTTGGCACAAAGTTTTTGGTAGCAGGTGACTACAATGCCAAGCACACATTTTGGGGCTCTCGCCTCACTACTCCAAAAGGTAGACAACTACTTAAAGCCATAACATCTGCTAAACTAGATGTAGCTTCGAGCGGTCACCCAACATATTGGCCCTCAGATCTGAATAAAACGCCTGACCTTATTGATTTCGCTATAATAAAAAATATAAGGCGTGAACAATTATCTCTATGTCCATCACTTGATCTATCATCGGATCATTCGCCTACCATTTTGACACTGCTTTACAACAATCATGAAAATGGGTGTGACAGTTTGCCCAATAAGTATACCAACTGGCTAAAATATAAAAAATACGTTAGCTCACACCTATCCGATGGTGTATCGTTACGTACAACGGATGAAATTGAAGCCGCGGTAAACCTATTCACAGACGTTGTAAACAGTGCTGTTAAAGTGGCTACTCGAAAAAGCGCATTCAAAAGAGATAACTCCAATAACCCAATAGGCATCCAAGCGTTAATCAATGAAAAAAGAAGCGTAAGAAGAGAGTGGCAACAATATCGCTCCCCAGCACTGAGAACAAAACTCAAAAATTGCCAGAAGAGATTGAAATCAGCCCTAAAATCAGCCGAGGAAAGTGATCTAAAAATATATTTGCAATCTCTGGATCCAACCCAGAAAACAGATTATAGTCTCTGGAAGGCCACAAAAAATATGCGAGGTCCTGTTGCGCATGAATCGCCAATTCGCCTTGAAAATGGGAACTGGGCAAAAAGCACAGAAGAGAAAGTAAATGCATTCGCAAACTACCTCGAGTCCGTTTTTACACCCAACAGTGATACATCTGAAATCTATCCGCCCGTGATAGATATAATTCCTCGCCCACACTATTCGCCCGTGATAAACGACACAATTCCTCGCCCAATCTATTCGCCCGTGATAGATGATACAATTTCTCACACAATCTATCCGCCCGGGATAAATGACTCAATTCCTCTCCCAATCTATCAGCCCGTGATAGATGACATAACTTCTCGCCCAATCTATCCGCCCGTGATAGACGATATAACTCCACGCCCAATCTATACGCCCGTGATAGATGATTTAATTCGTCGCCCAATCTATCAGCCCGTGATAGATGATATAATTCCTAAAATTAAAGAAATCGCCCGGAGGAGATGGTATAACAGCGAAAATGATTAAAGAACTTCCATTTGCAGCCTTGAAAATTGTGTTATTTTTATTCAATGCAATTCTCCGTGTAGGTTACTTCCCCCTATCTTGGAAGAGGTCTGAAATCGTGATGATACCGAAACTAGGCAAAGATCCAACTCAAGTCAAATCCTATCGCCCTATAAGCTTACTATCGATACTTTCAAAAATGTTTGAGTCCATTCTCATGAAGAAAATCACACCTCATATAATTTCTCACAATATTATACCTGACCATCAATTTGGTTTTAGAAAAAGTCATAATACTATAGAACAGGTACACCGTATCGTAACCTGCATCACAAGAGCTTTTGAGAATAAAGAATACTGTTCGGCGTTATTCATAGATATTTCCCAAGCATTTGACAAAGTCTGGCACGAAGGACTTTTGTACAAAATATGCGACCTTCTGCCAATCAACACGCATAAACTGTTCAGGAGTTATTTGACTAACCGGTCTTTTTAAGTTAAATCAAATGGCATTTTTTCTAGCCCTAAGAAAATAAATGCCGGTGTCCCACAGGGGAGCATTCTTGGCCCTATACTGTACGTTATTTTTACGGCAGATATGCCCATAACCAACTTTACGCTCACGTCTACTTTTGCGGACGATACTGCTTTCGTCAGTACTCACAAAAACCCTTCAGTTGCGTCCGATCAACTGCAGTCTCATGTCCGAACCCTAGAAGAATGGTTAAAAAAATGGAGAATAATGGTGAATGCCTCAAAGTGTACCCATGTTACTTTTACCCTGCGAAGGGATGCAAGTCCTCAATTCACAGATTCCCCAAAAGGATCATGTAAAATACCTTGGAATCCACTTAGACCGGCGTTTGACGTGGTCGCGCCACATAGACTCTAAAGTAACTCAAATAAAACTCAAAACTAATCAACTTCAGTGGCTTATCAGCCAAAGATCTGCCCTAGATCCAGAGTATAAAGTTCTTTTATACAAAACGGTATTGAAGCCAATTTGGACGTATGGTATCCAGCTCTGGGGTACAACGTGCGCTTCGAATGTATGCAAATTACAAAGAAGACAATCGAATATTCTTCGTTTAATTACAGGTGCACCATGGTATATAAGAAACGCTAACATCCATAAGGATCTCAACATGCCAACAGTAAAAGAGGAAATTGAAAAATATTGCCGGTGTTACGTGGGTAAACTATTCAATCATCCAAACATCCTGGCTCGAGAACTACTAAATTTTGAAGGTCATGACCGCCTTAGAAGGAGAGATACGCTGGACATGATATAAATTAAAACAAATCCTAATCAAAATCAAAAACAAAAAAATGAAATGAAATTATGAATTCCTAAATTTGAAATGTTTTGTTTAAGTAAAAAATCGTGTAAAGTCTCAATGGTTTATTCGCAATGGCAATAACCCAGAGATTAGTATTTTAGGTTAAGATTTGTCCACTTATTGTTATTTTCATTGTATAATAATGAAAGATTCAATAAAAAAATATAATGAATTGGCTGTATGTCAAATATTGCTTTATCCTATGATTCCAAAATGGGAAATATTAACATTCTACTCTTTAAAATTGTAGATAATTGGGTCACGGTTGTTCCATACAATCGATTGCATGGAGTCACAAGCTGGGGAAAACAACAATTCGAAATATTATTTTAGAATGCAGTGAAGTTTTGTGGCGCTTGCTTTCGCAGATTTATTTAAGTGAACAAACTACACAGCAGTACAAACACGTTGCCAATGATTTTCAACGACTGTGGGATATGCCCAATTGTGTGGGAATCTGTGATGCTAACTATACATTCATATTAGTTAATGCTGGAAGTTATAGCAGCCAACAAGATGGGGTATGTCCATTAAACTTACATTTATTTATAATCAATATTTTAATATACACCTCATATGGGTGCCTGGGCATAGGGATATCCCGGGGAACTGCAAAGCCGATGAACTTGCTAGGAAAGGGACGACATTACAAATTCTCGAAGAATTTGCATATATTGGTGCGCCACTATCCACGTGCAAGCTTTGGCTTAGGCAAGAGGCAATCAGGCAGTCCAACGAAAGATGGGCAGAAATCGGCACCTGCATGGTAGCTAGACAAATCTGGCCAAGGTATGACCTGAGAAGGTCAAAATATCTCCTCGCACTAGAGAGGAAACGATTGTCTACGTTAGTACAGGCTCTGACGGGACACTGCTTGATCGGCGAACATGCCAAAAGATTGGGTATTGACTCCAATGACTTCTGCCGAAGCTGTGGAGATGAGGAAGAAGTGGAGAGCATTGAGCATTGCTTTTCGACTGTCCCGCTTTGAGTAAACGACGAATGGACATGCTGGGGTCGGCCTTTTTAGGCAGCCTAACAGATCTTTCCAGTACTGATATTCGTACTATCGATAAATTTATATATCAAACAGGTTGGTTTCGATGAGGGGCATTTCAGCCCGTGGTAACACTAGGGCCCTAAACTGGTCTATGTGAGCTTGTAAAAAAATACGGCTGCCACCCTAACCTAAACCTAACCTATAATCAATTTTAATACAAACAATTTCCATTTCTTAATTTAAATTAAATACAGATATATTCCAGTACTCTCCGCTTGGCCAGTCAGTTATTTTAGGTACAGTACCTGTACCTCCTAGTAAACTATTATCGTCAGCATCCTCTGAAGCCTTTCCTCATTTTTTTATTGGCGATGCGGCGTTTCCCCTGAGGAATATCAGACAACATCTAACGCGAAATTGCCAACGTTCCGGTCGAAATGTGTCCAAGAGTGGTGGAAAATTGGGTCCAAAGAATAGATCGCTGTTGACGGGCTCGTGGTGGTCATATGACCGAAATTGAATTTCATTCTTAAAATGTAACATTTGCACTACACCTGGAATTTGAACGCTATATCTTAAATATTCTGTGTTTTATTAAAATATAAAAATCCGTATGTCCTTAATGGAAAACCCTTTACTTATGTCTATTTCCATTGAAGAGGGACGCAGCCAAATCCAATCAAATCTCTATCTATAAATAAGTCCACGTTTGTAGAGACGCTTATATTGCTGTCAAATTAACCCACAATGAAGATTGTCTCGTACTGTCGTCAAAAGAATCCTGAAGCAGATTATAAATTTAATTTTAAATGGAGTCAGCCGCGATCTTCATAAAACTCACCTGTAACGCCCAGCTCCTTGCCAATTTGCTTCCAAGCTTATCGCTTTTTTCAGATATCCTATATGCTGGATTATATTTATTGTATAAATACTCGTGCGACTGCACCAATTAAATCAAATATTCGTCTTTCATGTTTATTTGCACTTTTAAACAACAAATAATTAATAAATTATTTTCTCTACTTTTCTCGGTGAACATACAATTGTGATTGTAAACAACATGTAGTATCAGCTGTTGTCAAATTGTACGTAAACGGAACGTCCAATTCTGATTTCAACAGATTCAGCCGTCCGTTTACGTTTCGTTTCCGTTGGCTAATCGTTTAGGGTATCTCTTAAATACCAGTGAATGCGTCGGTGTGTCTCACACCATTCATTTGCAGTTTTTGTATAAGTATTTGTCTATCAACTGTTTCGAAAGCTTTTTTAAAATCAAGGAAAATGGCCACTGATTTATTATCTTTTTCTATGTTTTTCCACCTATTTATAACATAAATTACTGTGGTATCACAAGAGAAGTTTTTTCTGAATCCAGATTGGTATTTCGAGAGTATATTGTTTTGTTTACATCCAAAAAAAAAGTTTGCTGTTAATAACAAACAACGTCTGCTAATTTTCGGCAAAAAAATTTTCTGCTAATACAGCAAATTTTCTGCTGTAATAGCAAAAAGTTTGCAGGTTTGCGTTAGCAAACGCACTGCTGAAAAACGCCCATGTTCTGTATTCCGAAAGCGGATTGAATGCGAATTTCTAATTCATAAAAGATTCTCCCTAAACGCATATTGCCTTTATTTTTCCTATTCGAACATATTTGATACATTGGAAACATATTTGGATCCGAAGTAACAAATTTAGAAACTCGATTCCGAGCGGAAAATTCCAATTCAAGCCTCATTCGGAATACAGAACAGAGGGGAAATTTTCAGTTTACTGAAAATGTTTGCTGTTAATCAAAATATGTGAAAATAAGACAAAAGTTGCAATAATTTACATGATAAAAGTTCAACTACCATTGAAAATCAAAAAGGTTAAGGTCATTCGTGCGATGAGAAAAGTATATTTAAAAAAAAAAAAATAAAAAATATGTCGGCGATATCTATTTTCCGAGTTACGGTTCTCAATATTTTTATTTTTTCATTCATTTCATAAATATTGGAAAGAGGAGTCTAACAAAACTGCAAAAAGTAAAACAAAAATCGATAACGAATATGATTTGACGTGAAAATAGAGCGATTTCAAAATCTTAGTACCGGACATGCAATTAAAATTAATCTATTGTGTTTAGATTTTAGTTCCAATTTTTTATATTTTAATGAAACCAAAGCTAAACATTAATATTTTCAGTGGGATTTGTAAAAATGTTTATAAAGCCTTGATTCACACAAGGCAATTTTTTTCAAGCAAGTGTCAATGTTTGTAGGAGAGAGTGGCAGAGAGCTCTTTCCGCCAGACTCTCTCTCCTACAAATTTGAAAAAAATTGCCTCGTGGGATCCAGGACTAAGTCTTGTGTATGCAAAAATAAGTAAAAAAAAACAAAAGAATTCCTAAAGGCTTAGGGTGAGTATTAAGAGAAAATTTCGCAAGATTGTATCATCCTGTGCAAAGACGATTTCTACACTTCAAATTATATCTGAAAAATTTTGTTGCCACATGACGGCAAATACTTGTGAAATTTTTAGTTTGAAATGGAAAGTCCCGGTTTACTCGGGGCAATTTTTATATTCCTTAATTATTCCCTAATTCTCTTTTGAACTAGCCTTTGCGTTCCCACGGCTATTCCTGTGTGTATTGTGTTATTTCAAAGTGCGAATGAAACAACACCGTAGAGCCTCTGATAAAATTGCATCGTTTAAAGCGGGACGAACATAGACCCCTCAACATACGCCGCAATTTTCCAAGGCAATTCGGTGTTTGTAGGAGAGAGAGGCATGCGGAAGATTAAGGGGAAAGTAGTTTCTTGTACTGGCAATCCAGTTTGTGTTTTTCATTCGCACTTTGCTGCCTTTATCTCCTACGAACACCGAATTGCCTCTCGTGAATCGGGACATAGACATGCATTATTACGGAAAAAAGAAAATTAAAAAAGAAGCGGCGTTTAATTTATATTCCTTACCACTGAAACCTATTTTTTCCATAAAAATGTGCTTGTGATAAGTTATACATATATTCATATTTGTGCAGATGACAAAATCTCATATTAAGGGTCTGTTTTTGTAACTTCTTTTTTGACACTTCGCACGTCAAAAGGCAAGCGAATGAATTTTTTTGTTTTTGCACACTTTGTTTTGGATGTAAACAAAGAAGCTTTCGTGTCGGTTATGTTTACCGCCCTTTTGAAAGAAAAAGTGAAAATTGTTGGGTAAATGAATAAAAAATTGATAAATGAACCCAACAGCATAAACATGTATATTTTGCTGAAGTATCCACCATAATTTCAAAAAATGACTGTTTATTAGTTTGTATAAAATGTTATGAAATCCTACAACTACACTGTTGCTTTTTGCATTTTTTTATCATACCTTAAATTAGGTGACCCAAACAATTGTTTATTATACCTATCGACCTAGAATCTTTTTCTGAATTGGTTTGGCTTTGTCCGTCCGCCTGTTTGTAAATGTATCCTTGTTACCAAGTACAGGTCACAATTATGCTCAGATCACTATGAAATTTAGCAAGAACTTTCTTTTTAACTCAAGGCCTTACTGAAATGGGTGGATAAGGTTTCCGATTTAGATATAGCCCCTATATATACATATACTCGTATGATCAATGAAGCAAACAATTGTATTTGTTTTCGGTAATCTGATTATTTCTCATTGTCTAGAATCAGCTGTTGCTACTTTTACAGCTGTTGGATAGGGTTGCCCCCGTTCTGATATTTTCGTGAAATGTCAATAAGAACATAAAGGTAATATTGGTATTTGACAGGAAGACGAAGAAGAAAGGAGCTTTCTTACCCGAACGATAAGTGACAACGAACCAAATTAAAAACATGATCGCTTGGGTGAGAATAATAAGAAGAAAATTATTGCTTGGGTAGCTATCGCACGTCTGCATTTTGGTACATTTAGCTGAAAAGGCTGCAAATGTTTATTTCGCATATCTAAAAATTATGACAGACGTAATATGCTTTCACTAGCATTCAAGGGTAGACCTCTTTGACACACATCGTGCGCCGACGTCGGCTATTTAAGTAGCACCCTTTGAAGAGTAAAATATTTTACGCCGAATAAAATTGAAATTTTCGTTCTGTTTGTTAATTCGCATTACAAAGACATTCCGCTGGCGGAGTAAATAAATCTTTTTGGCAAAAAGATCACATTCATCGAAGAAGATAATGCAAATGATTTTAATGAGTAAAACGATTCCGGGGGACAACTTCGACCACGCTTACAAATGGCTAAAGAAGCTTGGCGAAATTGTTTATGCCTTGGAGGATAGAAGAACTGAAAATATTGAACGTTGGATGGGTGTTTACGATTTCATAATGAAATGCACAAGGGATGTGGCACACAAAGAACCACGTTATCAATTAATCAAGTCGCAACAGGTAAGCGTACACAAATTGCAAATGAAATTATTAAATTGTGAAAGGCTTATTTCTGGTTGTTTTCACGTTTCTCAGCAAGCAGAGTCATATTAGAACTCTCTACTTAAATACGGCTACAAAAGATGAACTACAGTTTCCTAGCAAACATATGCTGCCCATACATATAACTTATGATAACGATGGACTAGCAATATATTTCCGTGTCTACTTTTCCAAATCGCATACACCTCCTGGAAGTGTGACCCTAATGAAAATACCTGCAACAACCCGTAAGTATTTTTTTCCTTTTTGTGATTCGTTTAACGAAATGGCAACATTAATTTTTAACTCCATATGCTCCAACGATGGTCGCTAATATCCGAATCACGAAACAACCTTTTGGCTCCAAAAAAACTCGGAATAATGTGGTCTAATTTGGATGTAATCCATGGATAAGATAACTTTGCCCAATGATATGGCTCTGGACATGTAAAATTACCGTGTCTATAGGTTAAACCCAACACATTGGCCAACATTGACAGGGTTCGCGTCGATGTCGTACGATTTATGTACGTGGCTGTTAGAGGGAAGTTTCTAGATACTCTCAGAGACATCCTACAGCAGGCCCTTCATACAACCGCAAGATGGGCTTCCGGTAATGGCCTTGGTGTTAACCCGACCAAGACTGAACTAGTTTTTTTTACCAGAAGAAAAAAGGTGCCACAAATTACACCTGTCTCCTTGGGGGTATTGAAATTCCCTTTTCTGAAAGTGCAAAATACTTAAGTATTTTACTGGACAGGAAGTTGCACATCAAACCCAACATTCTGGAAAGAGCAAATAAGTCTGTGATAGCGCTATATACCTGTAAAAGGGCTATAGGAAAACGCTGGAGTCTGAACCCGCGTATAGTTTATTGGTTGTATAATGGTCAGACCGATAATGCTATACACACTGATAGAAAACCCGTTTGTTACCATGACGAATCAGTTTCGTCAATATATCTTCGTACTGGTGACGAAAAGTTTAGTACATGCGATGTTTTTGTACGTCAATAGAACGAACACAATGATCAACCCATGTTTTTTGTGATTTCGAAATTCTTTGAGCGAACGATAAGGTTTCATTCCCACGACGAAAAGATTTATTTGACCCTTTTGTTGAAAATATGGTAAAACGAAGCAATCAATTTATAGTTTGTGCTTAATTGTACTGTTCTATATGCGTGCTGATTACCTTAGTTAAATAATTTGTTGTAAAAGTTTAATTTAAAAAATCTAATAATGTTTCTGTATGGAGTTCGTCGTGGTGATGAATGGGATTCGTATGTTGGCAAATACATTACTTGATGAGATTATTTTTGATTTAAAATATCAGAAGTAGTCAATACTTCTCGTTCGATTACTTTAAGCCTTTCCTGATAAGAACTGCGTTTCGAACCGAATAATCACAACTGAACCTGGCAAAGCAGTCAAGTAATTTTATTTTCCATACCGTTTTTAATGGTCTAAAACCAGATGAATATTTATTGAAATATTTAAAATTTAAAAAGTTGGAGGCATGAATTCGTCGTGGTGATGAGTGTGATTCGTCGTAGTGATGAATTGTATTCGTCGTAGTGATGAATGGTATTCATCGTGGTGATAAATGGGATTCATGGTGGTGATGAACTCGATACATCGTTGGGATGAATGGTGCTCATCGTGGTGATGAATGGGATTCGTCATGGTAATGAACTCGATTCATCGTAGGGATAAATGTGATCATCCTGGGGGCGAAAGTATTTGGAAACAGAGATTCGTCATGGTGACGAACAAATTCATCATGAGGATTATTCCGTACCTTAGCTGACTTTTGACGAAAAAATAATCGTGATGATTCGTCGTCATGACGAAGCTTTTTCTATCAGTGCAGCATTTCGTCTGGTGGACATCTCTGCAGAAATCCACCTTCTGTGCGATACTAAAAAAGGTTCAGCGAATGGCTGCTATATGTATCACTGGTGCGCTGAATACGACATCAACTACGGAACTAAATGTTATACTACATTTAATTTCACTAGATACTATAGCAGTGCAATATGAAGCATGTACTGCGATTAGACTCAGGGAACTGCCAGTATTGTCAGAAAATGGATACGGACATAGTGTCATTCTAGACAGAATGCCTGACCTTCCGGGCACTGTTGATTACACTATTACTGAACCACTCTTTGACAAGAAGTATCTCACTCTTATACCTGACAAATCAGAATGGAATGGTCGTATCCCAGGACAGAGGAGATTTATTAACTTCTATACGGACGGTTCAAAAACTCGATAACCAAATGGGCTTTGGTGTCTTTTCTGAGGAAATTCAGCTATCACTTGCAAAAAGACTGCCTGTAGTGTTTACCAGGCAGAAATCTTAGCTATTAAAGAGGTAGCGGAATGGAAATGAAAATTATTGTGCTGACCAAAGTCGGTATAAATATTTTCTCTAATAGTCATGCTGCTATCAAGTCCCTGGAAACTATATATATTTTTTTTCCAAATCATTACAGTTTTTATTGAATCTTTCATTATTATACAATGAAAATAACAATAAGTGGACAAATCTTAACCTAATATACTAAGTATTGTTTGTAGATACTCCTATTGCTATCCGATTTTACTAAATTATTTATTTTTCATTTGTATTTTTAGATCTTGCCTATTTTATTATCTCAGTTATCGGTTATCATTTTAGTTGAAACTTTATTAAAGTCGGATTTATTTTTCATTTCTTTGCAGATGTATAAAAGTTCTTATAAATCTATTGCGCGAAATTTAAAACTAATATTTATCACAGGTATTTGGTTTTCATATTGCACATTTTCTATTTTATCTCAAATTTCCTTAATTCTATTTACGAAATAATAATTAAATTTGTTTGCTATTTTCCTTATATTCTACATTGGTAAATAACACAGATTTAATTGCTTGGCTCTCATTTTTAAATACCAGCAGCCGTATTCATAAAAACCTAAAACAACTTTACAAACCTTAGTTAAGCAAAATTTGTTAAAACTGTATTCATAAACGATTATTAGCCTAAAACACCTTTTGTAAACCATTGTTAAATGCGTGAATTTTAATATTGGTTCGACCCTACTTTAAGCGTTTGTTAAAGTGACATTTGCATTTTCATCGTTTGCACTTGCAAAATATTTTTGTGGAATTTTTTAATTAAATGAAAAAACAAAATATTATAAGACAGTTTTTGAAAATATTTTCTAGAAATGGTTTAGGTTAAAATAAGAAAAAATGAATAAAATACGTAACAGTGCCTTCTAGAACGTGTTTATGTCAAAACATTAAATGGGAGGTATATCAAAACGTGGACCGATTTGTCGCATTTTTCCAGGAAGAGTTAAAGGCATTGTACAACATAAGCTGCTCCTTATCCCAAAAATTTCGTAAGGATTGGTTCCTTTTTTCGAGCAGTACTTTGATTGTCACAGACGGACGGACATGGCTAAATCGACTCTGGGCATGATTCTGCGTCCATCGGTATATAAAATCTATTTTGCCTTCTTCTTTTTCCCATATTGTAAATCGGTATAATAAATGAATTTTCACATCCTTTTTTCTAGTTTGTTTCATAAAAGACCAAAAACTTTTATTGTTGCAAACCCACGACACAAGAAATGTAAATTGTACAAAATTCACTACTGATATGTAAACAATCAACTTGTGTTTTATATTATTCGGTATTCGAATACCTTTTTGTATGTAATAAAAAAGTTATCTGAATTCGTCATTTATTTGATCTTTAGTGGTTGTTAATTAATACAGTTGTTTTTAAAATAAACAATAAAATAATTTACATATTCGACTACTCTTACAATTGATAATCCTATCAATGCATCATTAAGAGGTAAAATGGTGTGTGAAAAAGATGGTGTTGCCAGCATTACATTGACGAAGTCATTCAAATGTTTATTCACCCCTATCGCGAATAATAAGTGGAATATTTGTTCCCTAGATTTCTTCACTTCGCGGGAAGTGGAATATGCTATCGTGAATATTAGGGAACAGTTTACTTAAATGTTTAAAAAAAAGAATTATTCTTCTATTAGAGGAACAAGGAGGGTGTATAGAACAACGAGCGGTGACTCCTTTAGAGTTGCATGATATACTGTAATTGTCCTTAGTAGCATACGTTTTTTTATCTAAATTGTTTTTTAGATTTGTTCAACATAACAGGGTAAACAGGGCGGCTTTTACATACCTCTGGAATGTACTCGAAAAAATTCTAACCCTGTATTACAAAAAAATCATTTGCGATTACTCCTATTGTAAAACTGACTGCCTTTCTACAGTTCTTTGCAGATGGTGGTATCAGAAAGAATTTGGCAGATATCCTGAAGTCGGCATGGCGCAGTCACTGAAGTACTCTCCCATGTTTTGATTCCAATAGAATCGAGAATTTGTGGATAACTTATTCAACTCAAGAGGAAGGGAATGTTATAGCACAAGATTTATGCAATAAATTTGAAATACCCGGTGTGCTTGGATGTATTGAAACGTGAAAATCTTATCACCACAGACAAATAAGCTCCTGTTCTTTAACAGAAAAGGATAGTTTAGCTAAATGGAATTTGCTGGGAAGTGAACACATTTTGAGGAAACATTTATTCGCGATAGGGGTGATTAGTTAAAATGCTGTTTATGAATACGATTTTTTAATAATCGTTGATTAGCCAAAAGTGTTTGTTAACTAATGTGCACTTTAAATCATAATTAGGATTTTTTTTATGACTACACAATATTTCTGTTAAAAATTTTACGAAACATGTATTTGCAATCGATCTATGAGTTATTCAGTTGCAACAGATTTGACTCCTGATCTAAAAATGTAAATGAAAAATAAATCATTTAGTAAAATTGAATAGCAATAGAAGTATCTAAAAACAATACTTACCGGTCACTGTCATTAACAATTATCTTCATTTTGTTTGAAGGATAAATATAAAGAACATGAATCGTACGACATCGACGCGAACCCTGTCAATGTTGGCCAATGTGTTGGGTTTAACCTATAGACACTGTAATTTTACATGTCCAGAGCCATATCATTGGCAAAATTATCTTATCCATGGATTACATCCAAATTAGACTACATTATTCCGAATTTTTTTTTTTTGAGCCAAAAGGTTGTTTCGTGATTCGGATATTAGCGACCATCGTTGGAGCATATGGAGTAAAAAATCAATGTTGCCATTTCGTTAAACGAATCACAAAAAGGAAAAAAATACTTGCGGGTTGTTGCAGGTATTTTCATTAGAGTCACACTTCCAAGAGGTGTGTGCGATTTGGAAAAGTAGACAAGGAAATAAATTGCAAGTCCATCGCTGTCACAAGTTCTCTGTATGGACAGCACATATTTGCTATGAAATTTTAGTTTATCTTTTGTAGTCGTATTTAAGTAGAGGGTTTTACTAGGACACTGCTTGCTGAGAATCGTGAAAACAACCACAAATAACGGCCTGTTTCTGTATTTCTGACGAAAGTTTCTGCGAACGAAAACCAGTCACTCACTTTCGTCTGGAATTTGGTTTCTCTAAAGTTCGTTCGCTCGTTCGCCTGGCCTTACGCCAGATCAATAATTTCACAACTTCCGGTCTAAAAAAGCACACATTTTTGTATGGTCGACACCTCTGGGTGGGTCAGCTGAGCTGATCCAACACTCTCATTTCTTTCTCTCTCTCACGTCTCTCTCATTATGCACTGATGAATTTTTTTCCATCTTAGCGAGCTGCCAATTTTGACTTCTTTATGCTTAAATATGTAAACATATGTATAAAATGTTATTACTATTTAATTGTTTTTACCATAATTATATTATTATCTACTTAGTTTTTGCTTTTAATAACGTTTTTGTGCCATTGTTCCTATCAGTCGACAAATAAAATAAAGTGACTAGATCTGACATTTGTGTTCGCCCAGATGACAGCAGAGAGAGATAGAGAAACCAAAATTTACACTGAAATGATTACGTTTTCGTACGAGTTCATTATCGTGCGACTTGTCATTCTGATGGTAGTTGGTGAAACCCAAAACAGCTGTTTGTCGTCTGGCAGGCAAACGAAAGCAAAATTTTAAGTTACAGAAACAGGCTGTAAGCCTCTCACAATCATAGTGAATTTAATTTGCGATTTGTGTACGCTTACCTGTTGCGACTTGATTAATTGATAACGGGGTTCTTTACGTGCCACATCCCTTATGAATTTCATTATGAAATCGTAAACACCCATCCACCGTTCAATATTTTCTGTCCTGTGCCTTCTATTCTCCAAGGCATAAACAATTTCGCCTTTTCGGGAAATATTAAACCGATTTCTTTCTTTGTAAGCATGGTCGAAGCTGTCCCCCGGAATCGTTTTACTCAATAAAATCATTTGCATTATCTTCTTTGATGGATGTGATCTCTTTGCCAAAAATATTTATATACTCCGCCAGCGGAATGTCTTTGTAATGCGAATTAACAAACAACGAAAATTTCAATTTTATTCAGCGTCAAATATTTTACTCTTTAAAGGGTGCTACTTAAATAGCCGAAGTCGCCGCACGATGTCTGTCAAAGGGTGCTACTCTTGAATGCTAGTGAAAGCATATTACGTCTGTCAATATTTTTTGATATGCGAAATAAACATTTAATATGAGATTTTGTCATCTGCACAAAAACATTTAATAACTTATGACAAGCACATTATAATGGAAAAAATTGGTTTCAGTGGTAAGGAATATAAATTAAACGCCGCTTATTTTCTTTTTTCCGTAATAAAGCATGTCTATGTTCCGCTTCACACGAGGCAACTCGGTGTTTGTTGGAGATAAAGGCAGCAAAGTGCGAATGAAAAACACAAAACGGATTGCCAGTACAAGAAACTACTTTCCCCATTACCTTCCGCATGAATCTCTCTCATACAAACACCGAATTGCCACGTCTGTTGAGTTGTCTATGTTCGTCCCGATTTACACGAGGCAATTTTATCAGCGGCTTAACGGTGTTTGTTTGGGTGGCAGCTGGGAAGGGAGGGGAAAACTCTCGTACTCGATTGAACGTTTTGTTTTTCATTCGCACTTTGAAACAACAATAATACACACAGAAATAGCCGTGGGAACGCAAAGGCAAGTTCAAAAGGGAATTAGAGAACATAAAAAATCGCTGATAAAAATCACCCGGAGTAAATCGGGACTTTCAATTTCAAACCGAAAATTTCACAAGTATTTGCCGTCCTGTGGCAACAAAATTTTTAAGATGTAATTTCAAGTATAAAAATCGTCTTTGCACAGGATGATACATTTTGCGAAAATTTCTCTTAATACTCACCCTAAGCCTTTAGGAATTCTTCTGTTTTATTAACTTTTTTTGCATACACAATACTTATTCCTGGATCACTCGAGGCAATTTCTTCCAAGCATATGACCAAATATGTAGGAAAGTGCTCTCTGCCTCTCTCTCCAACAAACTTTGACACTTGCTCGAAAAAACTGCCTTGTGTGAATCACAACTTTATAAACATTTTTACAAATCGCACAGAAAATATTAATGTTTAGCTTTGCTTTAATTAAAGTATTTATAAAAAATTAGAAACTAAAATCTAAACTCAATAGATTAATTTTAATTGTATGTCCGGTACTAGGATTTTGAAATTGCTCTATTTCCATGTCAAATCATATTCGTTATCGATTTGTGGTTTACTTTTTGCAGTTTTATTCGACTCTTATTTCCAATATTTATAAAATCCAATGAAAAAATAAAAATATTGAGAACCGAAACTCGGAAAATAGATATAGCCGACAAATTATTTAATTTTTTTTAAAATATACTTTTCTCATCGCACTAATGACGTTAACCTTTTTAATTTTCAATGGTATTTAAACTTTATCATGTAAATAATTGCAACTTTTGTCTTATTTTCACATATTTTGATTAACAGCAAACATTTTCAGCAAACTGCTAATTTTTCAGCAGTGCGTTTGCTAATGCAAAACTGCAAACTTTTTGCTATTACAGCAGAAAATTTGCTGTATTAGCAGAAAAAATGTTTGCTGAAAATTAGCAGACGTTGTTTGTTATTAACAGCAAACTTTTTTTGGGGTGTATATTAAAATCCACGCATTTAACAATAGTTTACAAAAGGTGTTTTAGGCTAATAATCGTTTATGAATACAGTTTTAACAAATTTTGCTTAACAAAGGTTTGTAAAGCTGTTTTAAGTTTTTATGAATACGGCTGTTATTGTTTGTTATAATGTTGTCGATTATTGTTTTTGATTTTTGAGTTATTCTCGTATATTCTTCTACTATTTGTTTCATTCCATTATCGTTCAATATACGTGTTACTTTGTTCCTGTATAGGCTTTCTTTCGACCAGTCAATGTTAAAATCTCCCAATTATTAGTATATCGTTGTTAAAATCGCAGATTTCTTCTACCGCGTTTTCAAAATCTTCGCAAAATTCCTCTTCACTACAATTATATCTTATCTATATGTATATTGCGGCCAATATAAAATTATTTTTTTTCGTGATTTACTAAAGTTGCGTTTATCCAATATTTGGTGCTCATATTTTTTAAAAAATGTTGGTTGCGTTGTATTTTTGCTTTATATATGTTATAACTCCACCTGTCCTTGTGGAATCTGTAAGCGTTATTATGGTTATATCTATGTAATTGTATCTCGCATTCTTCTATATTTTTTGTTAAGTGTGTTTCTGATAATATAAGTCTGCATTTACATGATACTTTTTTTTTAAGTATTAAGTATACTTATCGGCGTTTTGTGGGCGAGAGAACGGGGAAAAAAGTATGCCGTACTCGTACTTGTCGTACTCATCGTTTTCTGTTTTTCGTTCGCACTTGGAAACAACAACAATTCACACAGGAAAATCCGAAACAAAACAAATGAAAATAAGTGTAAGTATTGAAAAAAGTATGTGTGTGAACGTAAATACTTTTTCAAAAGAGAATAAGTCGATAAGTCACTTAAAAACAAGTAAAAGCGTTAAGTTCGGCCATGCCGAATCTTATATACCCTCCACCATGGATAGCATGAAAACTCAAACCTACAAAATAACTCAAACCTAAAGAAAATAACACCGAAAACACACAAAAAAATATAGTAGATGAGAACAGTAGGAAACATATAGTAGATGAGAACAGTAGGAATAACAACAAGTTAGATGATATATATGGGAGCTATATCTAAATATGGACCGATATCGCCCATTTGCAATCCCAAACAACCTGCAACTATAAGAAGTATTTGTACCAAATTTGATCAACCTAGCTCTATTATTGCGGACTGTAGCGTGATTACCACAGACGGACGAACATGGCTAAATCGTCTTAGAATTTTACGACGATTAAGAATATATATACTTTATGGGGTCTCAGTTCAATATTTAGAGGTGTTACAAACGGAATGACAAAATGAATATACCCCCATCCTATGGTGGAGGGTATAAAAAGTACCATGTAAATGGGGACTAACGAAGTCTGGGTTTTCTGATGTTGTGATTTTTTCTAATTGGCTGAAGTTATTTATTAGCCCTTAGATATTAGTGCAAAAGCCGCGAATTTTCTGTGATTTTTGGACGTTTAATCCTATTCTCCTTTTCTTTGCATTTAATTTTTTTTGTATACCGGACACTGTTTGCTGTATGTATGATGAGTTCTACTTTCGTAGCCAAAGACATTAATACTTATATTATACATCGTAGTAGCTATTACGGTCTAATACAGACCAAATTAAAATAAATTCTCTTGACGGGGATGCCTTCGTGTTCCGATGGAGCGCGGTTCCCCAATCGTCCGACTGTCCGTCCGTTGGTCTTGGCCAAAGCCGACCACACCAAAAATGGTGAAAATCTCCCCCAAGTACTCACAACAGGTGGTGCGGTGAGGGGAAAACGTCATGTCCGACCGTCAAAACGGAAGCACAATGAGCATCGTGTAGCGCTCAGAGTTTTGACGAAGTTGGAGGCTGTTGAGGTTTCGGCTCTTACCGAAAAACAAAAAGAGTCACTTACCTGGGCTAAAGGCGTCTAGATGCTTCTAAGGCCAATGAGTCGGCTGAAAGAGCCACAAATTCAGCTGTGTTAACGGCTAATAAAGTAAAACGAATCAGATCACCTGATGAACCCCTGCCTTCGAAAAAGGCAAGAGGCCTTAATGTCACCATCAACAGGACACTCACCAAGCCCTTCAATGAAGTGGCGAAGGAGAGTCTAGTGATGGCTGTTATAGACAGAAGTAGTGAGGATGGATCCATCCTCAAGGACAAATGGAGTCATGTACAATCAGCCATTATGGCTCATTACCTCGATGTCCGTAGAGAAATGCCGGGCAAACCACCAATCTGCAACGATGCAGGATGGCATCAGGGGAGAGTAAAGCTCTTATATTTCGGTGATGCCAGATCAGTAGACCTTTATAAGGCTGCTCTGAGTCGAGCGGGTGAGGTGTGGCCGGGTGCCCAGTTGGATGTTGTCGAAAAAAACAACATCCCTAGTCACCCTAGAGCCATCACCTGGGTTACAGAAGAGCCCTCCAACCCGGCTGACATCTTAGAAATAATAAAAGATTCCAATCCTGGTCTGCCGGCCCATAATTGGAGAATCAGCAAGGTGGGTGAGGCGGATGGTAAAAAGCGGAAGGTCAATCTTATCCTAAACGCTGAATCCACCTCCCATATACAAAGTGCGAGTGCAACCCTACAATATGGCTTCGAGACTATAGTCTTGAAGATATACAAGCAGGATATAGCTCCCACTGCAGAAGGTGAGTCGTCCACCGAGGCACTTTCTGTAAGTGCGGAGGTAGCCACGCCTATTATTTCTGGTGACTCCAACTCTAACAGAAGATCTGTAACGTCCTACTCTGAGGACGAAAGCTCTACTTCTGACACAGAGGGGCTGAGGGGAGTCTCCGGACTCTTTGACGCATCTGGCGGGGACATGCTTCTCGACGATACGGACGAAGAGTTCGATAACACCCTTGTCGGGGTGGATGTTAATCTGTCAATTACCAATGATGGTAAGAATTCTACAGATTAACCTCCATCACGCTAAAGCAGCCTCAGCGGCTCTATTGCTGCGCCTGTCCACTGGTGCAGTAGACATCGTCCTGATACAGGAGCCCTACGTAGTGGGAGGAAGGGTGTGCGGTATTAGGACACCCAACTTTAAACTGCTTGTGGCCAACTGTGAAGGCACTCCAAGAACCTGCATTTTGGCCAGGAAAGATCTAAGTATCTTTCTCCTGACTAATTTAAGTGGTAAAGACCAAACAGCTGCTAGCCTGGAGATCGGTAATCGCATATATTGGGTGGTCTCCAGCTACTTGCCTTATGAATCTGTAGTACCGACTGCTCTATTCAGGGAAGTAGTAGAAGAAGCAACGTCTGACGAGCTCGAGCTGATTATTGGCGCAGACACGAACGCTCATCATACTATCTGGGGTAGTACGGATATAAACAATAGGGGTGATTCGCTTCTTGACTTTATTCTAACTACCAACCTTAGTATTTGTAACATAGGTAATAAACCGACCTTCACAATTAAAGACAGACAAGAAGTACTCGACGTAACGTTTGCTACTGACCGGCTGTCAGACAAAATTATTGGGTGGAATGTACTGGACGACCACTCATTCTCAGATCACCATTATATTGAGTTCAAACTCGCGGAAAAAGCGCCTAAACTCGCCGTCCACAGAAATGTAAGGAAGACAAAGTGGCATCTGTATGAGAAGAATTTCAAGAAAGTCCTCAACTCTAAACTTCCGTACGAACCGAATGTCAAAGCCGGTCTGGATAATCTGGTCGATCATATCACCATATCATTCAATAGATCCCTTGAAGAAGCCTGTCCAAAAACAAGGTACAAGGGTAAAACTAAACCCCAATGGTGGACTTCTGAGCTAACGGCTATGAAAAAGACCTGCAACAAGCTATTCAATAAGGCTAAATCTACTGGGGTCGCTAATGATTGGGATGCCTATAAAGAGCAACTCAAGATCTATAAGAAGGAGCTTAGAAAGGCGCAAAGGCGCTCTTGGTATACCTTCTGTGGTGAAGTGGAAAAGGTCTCCGACGCCGCTAGGCTGAGGAAGATATTATCTGCTTCACCCTGTACAGTGGGATATTTACAGGATGAGGCAAATAACTGGACCAAAAACAGCGAGCAGTCGCTCAATATACTGCTAGACACACATTTCCCGGGGAACACTGTAACAGAACCCGAGGATCAGCAGGACCAACAAGAGTGCGAGTGGACTGCGAGCGTCGCTAGCTTCTTGACTGAGAGATCCAGAATAAGCTGGGCTATTAACAGCTTTGAGCCCTTCAAGTCACCTGGACCAGATGGCATCACTCCAGCAGAAATGCAGAAAATGTTAAAGTACATTATCCCCTGGCTGGAGAAAATTTATGTAGGCTGTATCAGGCTTTCATACGTCCCGAATCGATGGAGGGATACCAAAGTGGTATTCATACCTAAAGCGGGAAAGATATCACACACTAGGCCAAAAGACTTCAGACCAATTAGCCTATCCTCGTTCCTATTGAAAGGTCTGGAAAGACTTTTAGATCATTTCATTAGGGAAAACCTGGATACAAAACTCCTGTCGGGGAACCAACATGCTTACAACAAGGGCAAGTCTACTGAATCAGCCCTGCACGAACTTGTGAGCACTATCGAATCGTCCCTGCATTTCAAGGAATTCACCATGGTGGCATTTCTTGACATAGAAGGGGCTTTTAACAACATTCACTCCGATGCGGTAATTGCGGCACTCTCACATCTAAAAGTTAACACTAGTTTGATTAGACTAATTCAAAGTCTGCTCACCAGAAGACGCATAACAGCATGTCTAGGGTCCACAACTCTAACAAGGTATGTAAACAGAGGGACCCCGCAAGGAGGAGTACTGTCTCCACTAATTTGGAACCTAGCGGTGAATGAAATCCTGCTAGATCTCGAACGTTGTGGCTGCAAGGTCGTGGCATATGCGGACGACGTGGCAATCGCAGTGAGTGGCAAATTCGTAAACGTCCTCAGAGACATCCTACAGGTGGCTCTGAACAAGTTGGCTAGATGGGCCAGAAGCAGCGGTTTGGGCGTTAACCCCAACAAGACAGAATTGGTTCTCTTTACTAGGATGAATAATGTCCCACATGTGGACCCTCCACCTCGGATAAATGGAACAGATCTAGTCTTTTCTGAAAGTGCAAAATTTTTAGGAATAATTCTAGATAGGAAAATGTTATTTAGACTTAACGTATTGGAACGTGTAAGGAAGGCCAACGTCGCCTTATATTCCTGCAAAAAGGCTGTAGGGTCGCGGTGGGGACTCTCTCCTAAAATCGTCCACTGGATATATATAGCAGTAGTTCGTCCAATACTGTTATACGGTATTGTGGTATGGTGGACGGCAACTGACAAACTAACCATTACCAACCTACTAACAAAGGTTCAGAGAACTGCCTGCCTGAGCATAAGCGGAGCCTTAAGGACTACAGCGACCGAGTCTCTACAAGCCCTACTCCATATACTGCCGATTAATATTGTGGCGAGAGAAGTTGCAACCAAAGCGGCAATAAGATTAAACTGCCTATCAATGTGGAGGTACAAGAACTATGGTCACATGAGGATATCAAAGTGTAGTGCTATGGTAACCGACCGAGTGGACTATATACCAACAGTGTACACCTTCGAGAGAAATTACATCACTATGATTCCCGCCAGAGATGAATGGGTCGGCAGAATACCAGGTAATATAAACCATCTCCACTTTTACACGGATGGTTCGAAGCTTGATGAAAAGGTTGGCTTCGGAGTACACTGTGAAGAACTTAGTCTGGATATAGCTCACAGACTACCAGATACCTGCAGTGTCTATCAAGCCGAAATAATGGCAATATGGGAAGTCGCCAAGTGGCTGAGTCGCAACATAGTAACCAACAATGGCGTTGTCATTTACTCGGACAGCCAGGCTGCCATCAATTCTCTGGAGGCAACATCCCTAAATTCACAAACAGCCCTCGACTGCCGCAGATCTCTTAACGAGATGGCTGAGCAGTTTAATATACACCTCATATGGGTGCCTGGGCATAGGGATATCCCGGGGAACTGCAAAGCCGATGAACTTGCTAGGAAAGGGACGACATTACAAATTCTCGAAGAATTTGCATATATTGGTGCGCCACTATCCACGTGCAAGCTTTGGCTTAGGCAAGAGGCAATCAGGCAGTCCAACGATAGATGGACAGAAATCGGCACCTGCAGGGTAGCTAGACAAATCTGGCCAAGGTATGACCTGAGAAGGTCAAAATATCTCCTCGCACTAGAGAGGAAACGATTGTCTACGTTAGTACAGGTTCTGACGGGACACTGCTTGATCGGCGAACACGCCCAAAGATTGGGTATTGAGTCCAATGACTTCTGCCGAAGCTGTGGAGATGAGGAAGAAGTGGAGAGCATTGAGCACTTGCTTTGCGACTGTCCCGCTTTGAGTAAACGACGACTGGATATACTGGGGTCGGCCTTTTTAGGCAGCCTAACAGATCTTTCCAGTACTGATATTCGTACTATCGATAAATTTATATATCAAACAGGTTGGTTTCGATGAGGGGCATTTCAGCCCGTGGTAACACTAGGGACCTAAACTGGTCTATGTGAGCTTGTAAAAAAAATACGGCTGCCACCCTAACCTAAACCTAAACCTATGTATGATGATTTTCATCGAGACCTAAATTAAATTTTGAATTCATCTGTGCGCAGTTTTTACATTTCTCCGCTTCTTGTTTGTTACACTCCCGACTTTTATGGTTACCGTGACATTTATGAAATTGTTCTTCGTTTCTACAGTCGACTGATTTGTGGTTGAATCCTTTATATTTAAAATATTACATTATTTCAGTTCCGTCAAACTTTCTTTCCCAGCCAATATTTATTTTCTCCTCCGATATTATTTTCTTATATGTTTCATTATCCACTTTGATTTTTGAATTATATACTGTGTAGTTCCCTCTTTTATATTCGTAGACGTACAACTTCTATTTCACTATGCTTTAAAATTGGGTTTTGACTTTTTATTTTTTGTATTAATTCATCTTTAGTATGTTTGAATGTCATATCCGTTATTGAAAGTGACATTTCTATTGGTTGTGGCACTCTAATATCGTAATCGTCACTCATCTCATTTTGTACTGCATTTCTTACTTTTTTTCTTTCTTCGTTGTTTTCAGTTTCTCTTATGATCGTTCCGTTTTTCCTATTTTCTACACCCAAAAAAAAGTTTGCTGTTAATAAAAAACAACGTCTGCTAATTTTCAGCAAACATTTTTTGTGCTAATGCAGCAAATTTTCTGCTGTAATATCAAAACGTTTGCAGTTTTGTATTAGCAAACGCACTGTTGTTTGTATGTGAAAATTAGACAACAGTTTCAATAATTTACATGATAAAGTTCAACTACCATTGAAGATCAAAAAGGTTAAGGTCATTCGTGCGATGAGAAAAGTATATTTTGAAAAAAAAAAATAAATAATTTGTCGGCGATATCTATTTTTCGAGTTACGGTTCTCAATATTTTTATTTTTTTCATTGGATTTTATTAGCAAACGCACTGCTGAAAAATTTGTAGTTTGCTGAAAATGTTTGCTGTTAATCAAAATATGTGACAATAAGACAACAGTTTCAATAATTTACATGATAAAGTTCAACTACCATTGAAGATCAAAAAGGTTAAGGTCATTCGTACAATGAGAAAAGTATATTTTGAAAAAAAAAAATAATTTTTCGGCGATATCTATTTTCCGAGTTGCGGTTCTCAATATTTTTATTTTTTTCATAGCATTTTATAAATATTGGAAATAGGAATCGAATAAAACTGCAAAAAGTAAAACACAAATCGATAACGAATATGATTTGACGTGGAAAGTCCCGATTTACACTGGCTGAATGTTCAGCAGATTATCGGCGTTTTGTAGGAGAGAGAGACAGTCGGCAAGAGGGGGGAAAACTCTCCCTGAACGTTTTGAGTTCTTCGTGCAAGTTCAAAAGAGAATTTGATGATAAGCTGCTGAAAAAACTTGCCTAGTGTTATTCATTAAAACTCTCCCTGAAGGTTTGGAGTTCTTCGTGCAAGTTCAAAAGAGAATTTGATGATAAGCTGCTGAAAAAACTTGCCTAGTGTAAATCTGGACTAAATCTGAACAAATACACTGAGGGAAAAAAGACGTTGCAAAATAAACACTGTTTGGTACCAATTTATAAACGTAACGTGCATGAAAAATCGACAACGATTCGTTCATTAATTATCAACGAAACGGGGGTGATTTTTTGATCAGCGTTGAGTTATGTATTGTCGCCGTAAGGTTGCTGATTATTTGTTCGGCTTTGTGTTGTTCATTGGATTTGTTATTGTCTGTTCTTAGAAGAAGAAACCACGAGGATTTATAAAGACGTGAAAAATGAAAATTAATGACGAAGAAATAGAATTTAATGACCTGTTTGATATAGTGGATGATTTTCTGGGCTATGGAATGAGAAGGATAAGGTGCTTGCAAAATCCAGTGACATCTTCCTATTGCAGACATTTCTAGAATCAATAGAAATGGTGTCGGCATACGAATATTTAACAACCTAAGCTTTTCAATTTTAAAAGTTAATAATGAATGTTTGTTTTTTTTATAGAGCACAGGAATTAAATTTTTTAGTACATAAAGGCGAATGATACGAAGGAGACTGCCACCATTAGGGTTACGAGCTGAATTCCGAGAAAAAACAGAGGTAATAAATACTGCGTTGCTGCACATTCGAATGTGTTTTGTTTAGACGTGATTTGCTTAGTGATAAATATTCAAATTTAGAATTATATGTTTGTTGTGTTCACGTTTTATTTTCTTATAACATTAATAAATGTATTAAAACACTAATGCTGTTTAAATGGGGAGGGGGTAGGGGGGATTTAGAATGGAAAGTTATCCCAGCGCGTGCTTTATTCGTCATCAGCAAGTGCTTTAGACGTCCCCCGCACGTTCTATAGTTGTCACCAACACTTGATTTAAATTCTCCCCAGTTCGTATTCATTTTGCAACGAAGCGTTGTTGATTTTTGATGCTTTATTCATGCACAGCCTTGCTGGAATTCGTAACATACGGGGTTGGTTCATTATCATAAACGAATTTGCAAAAATTAAGCACGTATATGCTTTGTTTTTCGCTGGGTGTAGAGCGATTTCACAATCATAGTACCGAACATACAATTGAAATTAATCTATTGTGTTTAGATTTTAGTTTCTAATGTTTCATATTTTATTGAAACCAAAGCAAAACATTAATATTTTCAGTGTGATTTGTAAAAATGTTTATAAAGTGCTTATTCACACAAGGCAATTTTTTCAAGCAAGTGTCAAAGTTTGTAGGAGAGTTTGGCAGAGAGCTCTTCCCGCCATCCCCTCTATCCTACAAATGTGGTCACTTGCTTGAAAAAAATTTCCTCGTGGGATCCAGGACTAAGTCTTGTGTATGCAAAAAAAAGTTAAAAAACAAACACCGTTAAGCTGCTGATAAAATTGCCTCTTGTAAAGCGGGAAGAACATAAACCCCATCAACACAAGCGGCAGTTTTCCAAGGCAATTCTGTGTTTGTAGGAGAGAGGGGCATGCGGAAGATAATGGGGAAAGTAGATTCTTGTACTGGCAATCCGTTTTGTGTGTTTCATTCGCACTCTGCTGCCTTTATCTCCTACAAACACCGAATTGCCTCGCGTGAATCGGCACATTTTATTTCGCATATCAAAAAATATTGACAGACGTAATATGCTTTCACTAGCATTCAAGAGTAGCCCTCTTTGATAGATATCGTGCGCCGACGTCGACTATTTAAGAAGCTCCGTAGTAGTAGCTTCGTTCTGGGGGCATCTTCTAAATACCGGTGAATGCGTCCTGCGTCTGTCAAACTCGATTTCAAATATATGAAAATGTACTACAGCTACCGAAATACGCACACGGATAATTTCAAAAAATCCGAATTTGACAGTGCGCTTACACATACAAGGAAAGAAAACAAAACAACAACAAAAGAAAACATAAACACAAACAGATGACAAGCAGCATTTATTTTTTTATTTTGGTACAGTGCACGAAGTAGAAAAATATTAAATGTTGAATTTGCTGGAAATAATAAATACGAACCGGTAAGAATTTAATATTTTACTATTATAATTTATATTAAAATGTGCTTTTCAGATTAATAGCGAAGAAATTATTGAAATAGCTGGGAAACGTGGGGATCTTATTCATGCTGCTTGGACGCAAGGGATCCATTTTCAAGAACACATTTTGATTCCGGTCGGATCGAACCCGAGAAAATCGTTAGTCCAGGTGTTTGTTCTTCCTACAATGAAGCATGTGACGCGAGCTTGTTACGAACAGTTTTATTTCCATAGCATTACGATGCTGTAACGTATTTGAATTCCATGTTCAACGAGGATATTTGAAAATATCAATTGAATCTGGCCAATAAACTATTCTCTACTTTGAAGCATGATTATAAGATAGAATTTGATTTAATAGCGATACTGCCATGTGAAATAAAACACGATTTAGTCCCAACATGGCAAGTGGAACCAGGGAACCGACACCTTCGATAGATTTGGATGGCGTTTACAAAGTCAGGAGGAGAATTACAGGTCTTTAAATTTTGCACAACCAATAGAGTTTAAGAAATATAATTTGACTTCGGTGGACAAAATCAACATCTTTAGATACTCCACGATTACTAATATTTCCGTTCTTCTCTAATGAAAAACAGCATCTTGCATAACAAACAAATTAAAACATATAAATACACTGCTATGGACATTTTTTAGTTAAAAAACGTTGTCATTGGGGTGTATACACAATAATACTGCTCAAATGCAAACTATCAAATTGCTTCAGTGCAGTCCGGTTTCTACAATCTTTCCGTACGAAAACTTAGTTAGAATGTTGAGAAGGCGAAGAAAAATGAATTACTCTGTCTGAAAAAGTTTAAAATACGAATGGCTCCTGGTTTTGAAGTAAATTTCTATATCCTCTTCTTTGTGGTATGTCCAGAATATTTTCAAAACATATAAATCTTCCATAATATCTATATTGCTCTGAATATCCACTCCATATGTAGAAAACCAAAATTTTTCTGAAATGGTGATAAAAAATTAGCTGTTTTGTTTAATTATCCATCATGCGTTTTTTTTTTGACAGACGCTGACACATTCACTGGTATTTAAGAGACATCCTGTTTGTTAATTCGCAACAGGCTTGCCAGTTTTTTTAGTGCCGAATCCCCAAATTTTTATTTTTTATCCCCTGAATCCCTAAAAAAAGATTTCTCATCCCAAAAAAATCCCCAGATACTATTTTAACTCATGCGAATGAAGTATTTTAAAATTCAAGGTATTTTGTACTATAATTCATATTGTTTGTAGAAAACGAACGTTTTAAATATTCATTATATCAAATATATCTGATTCAAAGTCTTCCATCTCATCTACATCATCTAATTTTTTGTACATCTTTCTGGTATTAGGTTAGGTTAGGTTGAAGAGAGGAGACGTTTAAACGTCTCATGTCCATGGTCATACACTTAAGCCATCTACATCATCTAATTTTTTGTACATCTTTCTGGTATTAGGTTAGGTTAGGTTGAAGAGAGGAGACGTTTAAACGTCTCATGTCCATGGTCATACACTTAAGCCATGACCATGAGACGTTCTGGTATTAAAAGTTTTTAATTTCTGCCAAATGACTAAATAATTGGCAAAAAGGTTAATACTAGCGATGCCAGTTCTTAAAAATTGAGTTGGACCATCATAATCCTGATACAAGTAAACTTTAATAGAAAATGAGCTTAAATTGTTCGTAATGTCGTCTCCGAAGAATTCATTCCATTTTATAAACCACATTTTGTTTCCATTGAGATTTATAAATATCTATTTAAGTCGCACTCTAATACACTGCGAGAGCGTTAGTCAAAGACCATCATAATCCTGATACAAGTAAACTTTAATAGAAAATGAGCTTAAATTGTTCGTAATGTCGTCTCCGAAGAATTCATTCCATTTTATAAACCACATTTTGTTTCCATTGAGATTTATAAATATCTATTTAAGTCGCACTCTAATACACTGCGAGAGCGTTAGTCAAAGATCCTTTTTAAGAACTTTTGACACAATTTTTAACAGAAAATACAAATTTTAACATAAATGAAGAGTTTGTTAGTATGTAATAATAACAAATTGCAATCCCCACCAATTCCCCGGATCACCAAACCAAAAAATATATCCCCATTTACAAAGAAAAATCCCCGAATTGGGGATAAATCCCCTAAACTGGCAGCGCTGATTCGCAATACAAAGGCATTCCGCTCAGTGTTACCGTTGTGCGACTAAAGGGGCAGTTTTGCCCCTTTTTTTCAGCCGTGATACTTTTGCGCCCCTTTTCTTTTGGGATACTAAATGTGCCACTTTTCACATTTTTGGTGCCACTTTTATACACTTCTGCCACTTTTGTAAGAAATTATATTTTTGCACTATTTAAACAGCATTTTACGTACTAATGTACGTAAATAACGTATGAAGACAATAAATTGCCAAAAAGTAATGATAAATAAAAAAATAAATGTAAAATATAAGATATTATATATATATACTTAGATAGTATACATCTCAAAAAAGTTTTGTGTAGCTTTTTTAAATTTGTTTTAGAGTAAAACACAGGTACTATTATCGAAATATATTGCATAACCCGATCACGTCCATTCCGATATATGGACATATCACAGATGCCGTTCGGAAATTCGTAGTTAAAAGCAGAAAATTATATATATCAGGTCCACATGAAAATTGCAGCAATTCAGCAATAAATTTCTTTACAAATTTGTAGAAAATGTGTACAAGTTTTCATTTTATTGTATTTTGCCTTATATAAGAACCTTAAAAAGCATGCCACATTATTTTATGAACGTGTGCCCCGTTGTTCGGAAAAATCCCCTTTTTGTGCCCCTTTCTGAAATTTTCCAACGGTAACACTGATTCCGCTGGCGGAGTAAAAAAATCTTTTTGGCAAAGAGATCACATCCATCACAGAAGATAATGCAAATGATTTTAATGAGTAAAACGATTCCGGGGGACAGCTTCGACCACGCTTACTAATGGCTAAAGAAAGAAATCGGTTTAATATTTCCGGAAAAGGCGAAATTGTTTATGCCTTGGATGATAGAAGGCACAGGACTGAAAATATTGAACGGTGGATGGGTGTTTACGATTTCATAATGAAATTCATAAGGGATGTGGCACATAAAGAACCACGTTATCAATTAATTAAGTCGCAACAGGTAAGCGTTCACAAATTGCAAATTAAATTCACCAAGATTGTGAAAGGCTTATTTCTGGTTGTTTTCACGATTCTCAGCAATCTGTGTCCTATTAAAATCCTCTACTTAAATACGGCTACAAAAGATGAACTAAAATTTCCTGGCAAATATATGCTGCCTATACAGAGAACTTGTGATAGCGATAGACTAGAAATTTATTTCCTTGTCTACTTTTCCAAATCGCATACAAATCTTGGAACTGTGACCCTAATGAAAATACCTGCAACAACTCGTAAGAATTTTTTTGTTGAATTTGCTGGAAATAATAAATACGAACCGGTAAGAATTTAATATTTTACTATTATAATTTATATTAAAATGTGCTTTTCAGATTAATAGCGAAGAAATTATTGAAATAGCTGGGAAACGTGGGGATCTTATTCATGCTGCTTGGACGCAAGGGATCCATTTTCAAGAACACATTTTGATTCCGGTCGGATCGAACCCGAGAAAATCGTTAGTCCAGGTGTTTGTTCTTCCTACAATGAAGCATGTGACGCGAGCTTGTTACGAAAAATTTTTATTTCCATAGCATTACGATGCTGTAACGTATTTGAATTCCATGTTCAACGAGGATATTTGAAAATATCAATTGAATCTGGCCAATAAACTATTCTCTACTTTGAAGCATGATTATAAAATAGAATTTGATTTAATAGCGATACTGCCATGTGAAATAAAACACGATTTAGTCCCAACATGGCAAGTGGAACCAGGGAACCGACACCTTCGATAGATTTGGATGGCGTTTACAAAGTCAGGAGGAGAATT
The DNA here is from genome assembly GCA_963930755.1 of Eudasyphora cyanicolor. Taxonomy (NCBI): domain Eukaryota; kingdom Metazoa; phylum Arthropoda; class Insecta; order Diptera; family Muscidae; genus Eudasyphora; species Eudasyphora cyanicolor. The sequence continues at coordinate 104,911,696 of OZ005737.1, forward strand.
ACAGGTCTTTAAATTTTGCACAACCAATAGAGTTTAAGAAATATAATTTGACTTCGGTGGACAAAATCAACATCTTTAGATACTCCACGATTACTAATATTTCCGTTCTTCTCTAATGAAAAACAGCATCTTGCATAACAAACAAATTAAAACATATAAATACACTGCTATGGACATTTTTTAGTTAAAAAACGTTGTCATTGGGGTGTATACACAATAATACTGCTCAAATGCAAACTATCAAATTGCTTCAGTGCAGTCCGGTTTCTACAATCTTTCCGTACGAAAACTTAGTTAGAATGTTGAGAAGGCGAAGAAAAATGAATTACTCTGTCTGAAAAAGTTTAAAATACGAATGGCTCCTGGTTTTGAAGTAAATTTCTATATCCTCTTCTTTGTGGTATGTCCAGAATATTTTCAAAACATATAAATCTTCCATAATATCTATATTGCTCTGAATATCCACTCCATATGTAGAAAACCAAAATTTTTCTGAAATGGTGATAAAAAATTAGCTGTTTTGTTTAATTATCCATCATGCGTTTTTTTTTTTGACAGACGCTGACACATTCACTGGTATTTAAGAGACATCCTGTTTGTTAATTCGCAACAGGCTTGCCAGTTTTTTTAGTGCCGAATCCCCAAATTTTTATTTTTTATCCCCTGAATCCCTAAAAAAAGATTTCTCATCCCAAAAAAATCCCCAGATACTATTTTAACTCATGCGAATGAAGTATTTTAAAATTCAAGGTATTTTGTACTATAATTCATATTGTTTGTAGAAAACGAACGTTTTAAATATTCATTATATCAAATATATCTGATTCAAAGTCTTCCATCTCATCTACATCATCTAATTTTTTGTACATCTTTCTGGTATTAGGTTAGGTTAGGTTGAAGAGAGGAGACGTTTAAACGTCTCATGTCCATGGTCATACACTTAAGCCATGACCATGAGACGTTCTGGTATTAAAAGTTTTTAATTTCTGCCAAATGACTAAATAATTGGCAAAAAGGTTAATACTAGCGATGCCAGTTCTTAAAAATTGAGTTGGACCATCATAATCCTGATACAAGTAAACTTTAATAGAAAATGAGCTTAAATTGTTCGTAATGTCGTCTCCGAAGAATTCATTCCATTTTATAAACCACATTTTGTTTCCATTGAGATTTATAAATATCTATTTAAGTCGCACTCTAATACACTGCGAGAGCGTTAGTCAAAGATCCTTTTTAAGAACTTTTGACACAATTTTTAACAGAAAATACAAATTTTAACATAAATGAAGAGTTTGTTAGTATGTAATAATAACAAATTGCAATCCCCACCAATTCCCCGGATCACCAAACCAAAAAATATATCCCCATTTACAAAGAAAAATCCCCGAATTGGGGATAAATCCCCTAAACTGGCAGCGCTGATTCGCAATACAAAGGCATTCCGCTCAGTGTTACCGTTGTGCGACTAAAGGGGCAGTTTTGCCCCTTTTTTTCAGCCGTGATACTTTTGCGCCCCTTTTCTTTTGGGATACTAAATGTGCCACTTTTCACATTTTTGGTGCCACTTTTATACACTTCTGCCACTTTTGTAAGAAATTATATTTTTGCACTATTTAAACAGCATTTTACGTACTAATGTACGTAAATAACGTATGAAGACAATAAATTGCCAAAAAGTAATGATAAATAAAAAAATAAATGTAAAATATAAGATATTATATATATATACTTAGATAGTATACATCTCAAAAAAGTTTTGTGTAGCTTTTTTAAATTTGTTTTAGAGTAAAACACAGGTACTATTATCGAAATATATTGCATAACCCGATCACGTCCATTCCGATATATGGACATATCACAGATGCCGTTCGGAAATTCGTAGTTAAAAGCAGAAAATTATATATATCAGGTCCACATGAAAATTGCAGCAATTCAGCAATAAATTTCTTTACAAATTTGTAGAAAATGTGTACAAGTTTTCATTTTATTGTATTTTGCCTTATATAAGAACCTTAAAAAGCATGCCACATTATTTTATGAACGTGTGCCCCGTTGTTCGGAAAAATCCCCTTTTTGTGCCCCTTTCTGAAATTTTCCAACGGTAACACTGATTCCGCTGGCGGAGTAAAAAAATCTTTTTGGCAAAGAGATCACATCCATCACAGAAGATAATGCAAATGATTTTAATGAGTAAAACGATTCCGGGGGACAGCTTCGACCACGCTTACTAATGGCTAAAGAAAGAAATCGGTTTAATATTTCCGGAAAAGGCGAAATTGTTTATGCCTTGGATGATAGAAGGCACAGGACTGAAAATATTGAACGGTGGATGGGTGTTTACGATTTCATAATGAAATTCATAAGGGATGTGGCACATAAAGAACCACGTTATCAATTAATTAAGTCGCAACAGGTAAGCGTTCACAAATTGCAAATTAAATTCACCAAGATTGTGAAAGGCTTATTTCTGGTTGTTTTCACGATTCTCAGCAATCAGTGTCCTATTAAAATCCTCTACTTAAATACGGCTACAAAAGATGAACTAAAATTTCCTGGCAAATATATGCTGCCTATACAGAGAACTTGTGATAGCGATAGACTAGAAATTTATTTCCTTGTCTACTTTTCCAAATCGCATACAAATCTTGGAACTGTGACCCTAATGAAAATACCTGCAACAACTCGTAAGAATTTTTTTCCTTTTTGTGATTCGTTTACCGAATTGGCAACCCGTGTCTATAGGTTGAAGCCAACACATTGGCCAACATTGACAGGGTTCGCGTCGATGTCGTACGATTTATGTTCTTTATATTTATCCTTCGGACAAAAAGGAGATAATTGTTAATGTCAGTGACCGGTAAGTATTGTTTGTAGATACTCGTATTGCTATTCAATTTTACTAAATGATTTATTTTTCATTTATATTTTTAGATCAAGCGTACATACAGATTTCGCAGTTCGAAACGCTTATCAATACATGGGCTGAATAACATCAGGTTGGAATCCTGATTGATATACTCTTATCAAACATCTGGAAAATATGAAATTTTTATTTCTTTTATTAAAATAAAAAAGAAAAATACGTATGCTAGAATAACAAACATAGTTTGTTCTTCCAGCCGCTTTTTTCTGTTAAATAATAGCAAAATTGTTTGTTAAAACGACTGTTTTGGTTTGCTTTAGTAGCAGGCAAATTTGTGTGCTAAAATAACAACCATAGGGTTGCTAAAATAACAGACGAAGTTTGCTTTCCCTTTTTCAGCAGACACAGGCTGTTGAAACAACAAACATTTTTGCTAATTATACTGACAAAATTCTTTGAGTGTATGTTTGTTATTTTTAAATTCATAGGATTTACTTTATTATTCAGATCTTTCTTCGTTTTTTCCACATCTTGTTGTAAGTGGTATCTTCGCACTAATTTTTATTGATTGAGCATATGTCATTGTCTCTTCTATATTTTTTTCGCACTTCATTTGGGTTGTCTCCATCCTTCTAAGCCTTTCTTCGTATTCGTAATTTTTTTATTTCGCTCTCGTTTTGTTGTAGTGACACTTCGAACTCTATGTATATTCTATTAAATTTTGTGTGTTTATGTTAACACTATCTTGTATTTCATTTATTACCATGTCTACGTTTTGGATGTACTGCCAACAATCTCCGCACATAAATTTAATAAATTTATTTGTATCTAATATTTTTACTGAGTAATGGTCGAGACCGGAGCACTTCATGTCGCAGTGGAGAACCTTCTCACATACACCGTTACATCTTATTCCTCTCTCTTCCCTAATGGTTTTTTTGTAATTATTACACTAAGCCATTGTCGTTTGATGTCAAATTGCGTTTTTTAAGCATTATTTATTTTAATAAATAACTTTATTTATAAAATTTTGTATTTCCACTAAAAGCGTGGGACTATGTTAATTTTTCGCGTTGAAATCCCATATAAAAACAAAGTCGCAAAAAAAACTGCCACATTTTTTCGTTTGTGTTACTATGTTTATTTCAACGCAAAAAGGTTACATTTTGCGCCACCACAAATTTAACGCCATTACAAATTGAACGTCGCAACAAATTTAATGCCGCCACGGTCACATTTGTTTATATTTATTTTTGTCCGCAAGAAACTCAACTGTTGTAAATATTAGAAATAAAATTTCCTAATAAAGAATAATAAATTAAATTATCTTCCGAAATAAAGAAAAAGAATGCAAAGATGTGATAGGAAAAATAACTATGTGTATGGAATAAACCAATTGGATTGCTGTACAAAAGCAAACAATATGTGCAAAACACTGGAAGGACATGTAACTAAATGTAATAATGTGGAATTTGTCTTGTAATTAGATATGTACATTTATTTTTGTATGTTTAGAACAATTGTGTGTAAAAGCCATTAGAAACATTATGGACGGCTAACGTTACTAAAGCAGTATGACAATGGAACTGGACATTGTCTGTGATCTCGATTTGGAAATGGTTGTAAAGAACATACATAGTTAGTTCTTGCCAGCCATAGAAGTTGGAAGAAGATATTCCGTTTATGGATGGAAGTATAATATATATGTAAACAAATATAATGTAACTCCTCAAATATAATAATAAAACATATTTTTCGATTAATCGAAACATCATTTTATTTATTTATATTCGTACAACAGTAGGAAATTATTTCGTTATTTATAACATTGTACTACCCTGGCTTTTCATGTCTCACAAACATCGCCACCGCAACAACAAAATAAATAATTTATGTATAACATTAGCACAATGATCTCCAACAATATTTCCTTTATGACATTTAAATTAACTATTTTCTAATTTTATCTTTTGTTTGTTTGCAAGAATGTTAGCAAAAAGAAAAAATGCACATGCATATGCACACATCTATACATATAAAAGTGACACTTTGACACACACACTTCCAAGCTGCAATGCAACTTTAGTAAAAAAGCGTTCCATTTTTTAACTTGAAATAACATTTTGCGAAATTTTTTCGTGCCGAAAAAACATAGTACCCACCTATAGGATATATCGTCACCTGAAATCCAAAATAACGTAACCCACATGTCCATGTTCTTTCAGGAGAAGCCAACAACAAATTAAAGTAATTTTAATCTTTTGACCAGATTGGTGAGTATTAAGGGAAAATTTCGCAAAATGTATCATCCTGTGCAAAGACGATTTTTATACTTGAAATTACATCTGAAAAATTTTGTTGCCACAGGACGGCAAATACATCTGAAATTTTCGGTTTGAAATTGAAAGTCCCGATTTACTCCGGGCGATTTTTTATGTTCTCTAATTCTCTTTTGAACTTGCCTTTGCATTCCCACGGCTATTTCTGTATGTACTGTTGTTGTTTCAAAGTGCGAATGAAAAACAAAACGTTCAATTGAGTACGCGAGTTTTCCCCTCCCTTTCCAACTGCCTCCCCAACAAACACCGTTAAGCCGCTGATAAAATTGCCTCATGTAAATCGGGACGAACATAGACACCTCAACACACGTGGCAATTCGGTGTTTGTAGGAGCGAGAGGCATGCGGAAGATAATGGGGAAAGTAGTTTCTTGTACTGGCAATCCGTTTTGTGTTTTTCATTCGCACTTTGCTGCTTTTATCTCCAACAAACACCGAGTTGCTTCGTGTGAATCGGTACATAGACATGATTTATTACGGAAAAACGAAAATAAGCGGCGTTTAATTTATATTCCTTACTACTGAAACCAATTTTTTCCATTAAAATGTGCTTGTGATAAGTTACTAAATGTTTTTGTGCAGATGACAAAATCTCATATTAAATGTTTATTTCGCATATCAAAAAATATTGACAGACGTAATATTCTTTCACTAGCATTCAAGAGTAGCACCCTTTGACAGACATCGTGCGGCGACTTCGGCTATTTAAGTAGCACCCTTTAAAGAGTAAAATATTTGACGCCGAATAAAATTGAAATTTTCGTTCTGTTTGTTAATTCGCATTACAAAGACATTCCGCTGGCGGAGTATAGAAATAGTTTTGGCAAAGAGATCACATCCATCAAAGAAGATAATGAAAATGATTTTATTGAGTAAAACGATTCCGGGGGACAGCTTCGACCATGCTTACAAATGGCTAAAGAAAGAAATCGGTTTAATATTTCCCGAAAAGGCGAAATTGTTTATGCCTTGGAGAATAGAAGGCACAGGACAGAAAATATTGAACGGTGGATGGGTGTTTACGATGTCATAATGAAATTAATAAGGGATGTGGAACGTAAAGAACCACGTTATCAATTAATCAAGTCGCAACAGGTAAGCGCGCATAAATCGCAAATTAAATTCACTATGATTGTGAAAGGCTTATTTCTGGTTGTTTGCACGATTCTCAACAAACAGTGTCCTTTTAAAACCCTCTACTTAAATACGACTACAAAAGATGAACTAAAATTTCATAGCAAATATGAGCTGTCCATACAGAGAACTTGTGACAGCGATGGAAGTGTGCCTCTAATGAAAATACCTGCAACAACCCGTAAGTATTTTTTTCCCCTTTTTGTGATTCGTTTAACGAAATGGCAACATTGATTTTTTACTCCACATGCTCCAACGATGGTCGCTAATATCCGAATCACGAAACAACCTTTTGGCTCCAAAAAAACTCGGAATAATGTAGTCTAATTTGGATGTAATCCATGGATAAGATAATTTTGCCCAATGATATGGCTCTGGACATGTAAAATTACCGTGTCTATAGGTTAAAACCAACATTGAAAGGGTTCGCGTCGATGTCGTACGATTTATGTTCTTTATATTTATCCTTGGGACAAAAAGAAGATAATTGTTAATGCCAGTGACCGGTAAGTATTTAGATACTTCTATTGCTATTCAATTTTACTAAATCATTTATTTTTCATTTACATTTTTAGATCAAGCGTACGTGCAGATTTCACAGTTCGAAACGCTTATCAATACATGGGCTGAATAACTTCAGGTTGGATTCCTGATTGATATACTCTTCTCAAATATCAGGAAAATATAAAAAAAATGTTGCCCTGTCAGAGAGCAGCATTTTAATAATGTCGCCTACACCCTCTTGTACTGCTGCATTTTTTATGGTCAGAATCGATGACAAAAATGCAAAAAACTAGCCTTTTAACTCACTAAAAGTAAACTAAAAACAAAGAATACTAAAAAAGAATACGAAAACATCTCACCGTTCACACATGTTGCCTGCTTAATTGTGACATTTATTCGGGTATGTTCTGGCACTCACTTGGAGCATCTCACGTGAAATGTCTTAAGAAAGAGGTGTTCTAAAAGTAGCTATCACGCCTGAAAACCGTATGGCATGGAAAGCAAATCACATGTTAGGCATTATTTAAGCAGCGGTTAGGCAGCCAATACTTTCTACAGTTGCCAGGCACCTCGCTATTCGTCCTGTGAAGTAAAGGTGAGAAGTGAGATGAATGTGAAGTGAGTACCAGAACAGGGGTGATTATGTTTTCAAATGGCATATGTCAACTTATTGTGTACAAACAAATTTTACTGAAAATATAAAAAAGAAACATGAAAAGTACCAAAAAAGTATTGTTAAATTATTTGGTGCTCACAAAAATGCCACTAGATTCCATTTCAATTGTTGCTTCCATTTTTATTGTTGACAAAATTTGAAATGTATATGTTCAGTGTGCGACAGATTGACAAATTAAGGGGGTTCACATACTTCAACATACAGTTTTGGGACGTGTTATTGAGAAAAACATGCCGATTGAGACGGTTTCAATTGACATTTCTATAAGGGGAAGGCAACTCGTTTTGGCTCGAAAACATCTCAATGAGCCAAAACGGGTTGGTGTGAACGCCTTATAAGAGTAGGAGTTGGAAGAAGATATTCTGTTTATGGATGGAAGTATAACTTATATATGTCAACAAATATATTGCAAATCCTTAAAAATAATCAGCCCTGTTCTGGCTCTCACCAAATATTCAATTCACTTCACAAATTCACTTCACCCAACAAATGGAGAGGTGTTCTGGTTCTCACGTGAATTCTCTTTTTCGAACTTCTGCTCAAAAAAATCGAAACATATGTTTTTGTCTGCAAAGCCATAATTTGCAGACAAAAACGTAAACAAAACAATTTATTCTCGCGAAGAATCCGACAAGAAATTAAAAAAAGAAAATGTAAAGATTTATTAATCATATTTTATACAAAAACACAATAAAAAATGTGCCAATAGCTTTTCTCTTAGCCATTAGGGATTTATGCAGTTCTTGAGGAACGTATCAAAAGGCGGCACTTGCGTGACTACTCAAATCCAATGGATATCCCAAATTCGAGGTAAGTTAAGTGTCGTTAATCTGTTTAACATAATAATGTATGCCTTTAAATGTTTTATAGCTTTTTACCGGCTTAATAAAGACGGATTTTCAATGATCCTTGATCAAATTGCACCCTACATTAGCACAGGCTCAATACCACAAAAAATACAATTGGCGGCAGCTTTGAGATTTCTTGCGGTAGGCGCTTTTCAAGGTGTTATAGCAAACGACATAAATATAAGCATGGGAAGGACTACATTGTGCAAAATAATGTGGAAAGTGGTAAACGCTATTGAGGACAAAATATGTCCACAATGGATTAATATGGAAATGAGTCAGGCGGAAGTCAGGGCTTCAAAAATGCTGCCGCCAATTGTACACAAATTCAACAAAGTACACTGCTCAGCACGGAACATTGTTGAGAGGACTATAGGCAACATAAAATCTCGTTTCCGATGCCTACAAGCGACCCTCCACTACGAACCAGCAAAAGTAAGCAGTATTATTGCGTGCTGCGCACTGCACAATATTTGCAAGCATTTTAATTTACCTATGGATGCGGAAGTTCCGATACCTGACGATGACAACATTGAAGATGTGGAACAATTAAGTAGTGGTACCGATGGCACACGAGTAAGAGACGAAATTGCACGTTCAATAGTTCAATAAAACACAGTCTTTAGAATGAATAAACTAAAAATACAAAACAAATTTTATTTGCTGCAGTCTTTTATGAGATCAATTAGATATATATGTATTTATTAACTATATTGTCAATTTAAAGTCCCATCTTCAATTGTCCCAACTCGATGGACTTCAATTTCAGCTCATTTCGGGTGAGCAAATGCTTCTCCATTTGTATGTGGTGCCTTTTGTTTTCTTTTATTTCCTCCTTTTTTAATGAGACTACATAGTTCATCTAGCTTATTTTCAATGCTTATTAATGTATGACTATTGGCAACCATCACTTCCTTTATTGCACTAATACCACCCGAAACACACTTAAAATTTTTCGTTTCCTCCTCCATTAAGTACTCCACGTCCGATGGTTTCTTTCTCTTTGGTGCGGGTGGCTCAACGTTGGGAGAGGCAATTGGCGAATAGGGTATATCGCCGAAATCAGGAGAGTGGCTGCGTACACGCTTTGATGCAGTCACTGTATTTGCAGCTGATGATGTGGCAAGTTTTTCTGCTGGTTTTGCACTTGACGTTTCTTTGGGCCTAATACGACTTGCATGCGATGTAGATGGTGCATCTGCGTCAATATTTTCTTTATTGGGGCCACCTAATTTCTGGGTGTTATTTATCCCATCCGCGCACATATAAAGGTCGCACAAAACAGCAACACGTTCCTCCAAAGGTGTCATTACATATTTATTATATTGGCCACCACCTGTTGCCCGACATTCCCTTTTGTTATGTGTAAGCTTGGATTTAATGTTCCGTTCTTGTTTGAGGTCCGCATGAATTAAGGTTTGTTGCCAGGTCTGACCACAGTTTATCCTGCTCTGCTTTATCCATCTTTGAGTAGCCCATGGCCAAGTCTGGGTGTAACTCCATGAACTGGACGAAAATCTCATTGTGAGAACTATTTATTCGTGGGGACCTGTAGGATAGTAATGCAATGAATTTGAACAATTAGCTTCAGCAAAAAGCTCAGCATACTTACATCTTGTAAAATCTAAATCCTTTGGTTATTTTCCGTCCAATTTTTGTTTTATGTTTTTTTGTTTTGTCAAGTTGGTGTTAATTGTTTTATGTTTGTTGTTTTTGTTACGTTTTAATAGACGTCAAACATTTGACACTTTGCAGAAGTAGCGTTGCCACACGGTTCATAATAGGCAAATTGACGATCATTTTAATTATTTTACTTATATTTTTGTTAAATTTAGTAAATTTTTAAAATGGAATAACATTTCTGTACCAAAATTAAATTATCCGATGCAAATAACCTTGAGGTTACTCCATTAAAATGGTTGTATTTCAAACTAACAAACATCTTGCATCTCTGATTTTTCGAAGTCAAACCAAATCAGCTGATTTGCCAAGAACTCACTTACTCACATCACAAAAGAAAAAAAGTTGGTTGCAATTTTGGACTTATTTTATAAAACCTAATTTATTAATTAATTTGATTATTTTATCGTACAGAAACTTGTAATTAAGAAGTAAACATTACAAATTTTGTCACGGCACAGTTAATTTGTGATTACAATAATTATTCTTTCCAAAAAATGAGAACTCACAGCGCTCTCACAATGGAAAACATGGCGAGAAAAAATTGCATGAAATGGGGTGAATGTGAGTTGCAGAACACCTCTCGGTGAATACTTCTCCCTTCACCACCACAAGTGAATTCCAGAACATGGGCGAATAATAAAACATATTTTTAGGTTCATCAAAACATCATATTATTTTATTATTATTTATTTATATTCGTACAACAGTAGGAAATTATTTTGTTATTTATAGCATTGCACTACCCTGGCTTCTCAAGCACATTCAGGGCACCTCTTAAATACCAGTGAATGCGTCCGCCGTATTTAAAAGGTATTTATATGTATTACAGCTGCCCAAATACGTATTTGGGGGGTAGCTGTAGTGCATTTAAATACATTTGAAATCGAGTTTGACAGGCGTCGGACGCATTCACTAGTATTTAAGAGATACCCTCAAGTTGAAAATTGATTTTGACAAGCTATTGTACGAAAATACTGCACAGGGTTGTATATGAGTTTTGTTGTTGGGCAAGTAATTTTACCTTCTATTAATGCAGATTCGCACTAGACAATTTTTGTTCAGATTCACGAGATAATTTTTTTCAAGCCAGTGTCAAAGTTTGTAGGAGAGAGAGGCGGCGGAAAGAGCTCTCTCTCGAACAAACTTTGACACTTGCTTTCAAAAATTATCTCGTGTGAATCTGGACTTATTGTGTCATGATTGCATCCTATTGTTTTCTGTACAAACAACAGCACTTTGACAGACATCGGACGTTTCCACTGGAATTTAAGGGAGCCCTTATGGTAATGGGCTAATGCAGGTGAATGCGGCGCGGCGTATCAGAAAAGTTGAATTTTATTCAAGTCCCGATTTACACTTGCTGAATGTTCAACAGATTGTCGGCGTTTTGTAGGAGAGAAAGGCAGTCGGCAAGAGGGGAAAAAACTGTCCCGTACTCGGTCTGAACGTTTTGTGTTTTTCACTCCCACTTTGAATCAACAATTCACACAGGAATATCCGAAACAAAATTACGTGTCTAAACGCAGAGGCATGTTTAAAAGAGAATTAGCGGATAATCTGCTGAAAAAAATATCTTAGTGTAAATTTGGACCAATTTCTCCGCGCCGCCGCTTGATCTGGCATTGCAACAATATCTTGTTCAACTTTAATTGAAAACATCCACATTTTTCGTGTACGGGCAAGGCAGAATTTTCATCGCGCCGCATGACGCGTGTATTGGACCTTCTCCATTACACTGATTTCCTTATGTCAGATTGAATCAGTTACGCTACAGGGCGTTACGGTTCCGTTTTCCTAAACAGCCCTTAAGTTAGTTTTTGAAACCCTTAAATCGTACTATTGTCATTCAATTTGTAGATAAATAAGTTGTTTTAAATTTCACGCTTAGCCAATACAACCACCCTGATGTACACATTCAACATCCTAATATATAGGACATTTGACATTTATATGTATGTCAAACGCATACATATATAGGGACACTGCAATTCTAATAGTTTGTTTGAAGTGTACGGGCGGAACGTTGTTGCGGGTTTTGGTTGGAAAATAAAATCTGAAATCAAATTATAAAATTGTAAATTTTAAATTTATTCAAGCAAGACAATTTATTAAATAACCCGACAGCAAGACATATTAGAAGCATGAATCGGTATTTGCTACACATTTTAATTTTGGCTTTATTTAGTTACAAAGGTAATATATAAATAATTCATTGTCTTCAAGGTTAGTACAAAGTTAATGTTTGTATACAAAATGCGTATTTGATTTTAATTAATTCCTTAAATTCGTATATTTTGTTTTAATTAAAAAAATCGTATCTTATATAAGAATAATCTGCGCACGTCAAATATTGCAACCTGTCACTTAAACGCGTAAGGCATACAAACACATACTTATGTACCCATAATGTAAGAACATTCATACATACCTAGTATGTGAGCATGCATGTGTACGAATGCATTTTCTGCAGCATCCTGAATTGGATGAAATATAGGTCAATGTTATTTTTTGTATATCTGTACGTATGTATATTCTTTTGCAACTTGTAGTTTTCGCCGTTACCCTTGCACAAACTGAGCTTCCTCAGGATGACGAGGACGATGACTGGGACGATGACGAGTCTTCGGAAGCTGATGATGATAGTCGAATATACAAAAACCCACGCAACTCTCCTTCAACTGAATGCCCGCGAGATGAAGAACAAGCTACATTACTTGGCCAAAAATGTTTGAGGAAGTGTTCATCGGATGAAGATTGTAAGAGCAAGAAAAAGAAGTGTTTGTGTGATGGGGTTTGTGGGATGTCTTGCATTAAACCAGGTAATATTTTTTAAAAGTAATTCAATTCACAGTTTCTTTAATTAAAAGTATACCTATCCGTGACATCACGAGGAAATAATGCAGTTGATTTACACTTCTCGGAATTCTACCAATTTTGCAAGCACACTTTTTTCACCGGGAACTCATAGTTCCCGAGATATAGCTCTTCAAAATGTTACCCCATGTTTGATGAAAATTGTTATATCTTGAGAAATTATGAATCGATTGAAATAAAATAGGTATCGTCGGAAAGCTTTTTGGAGCATCTTTCAGATGTTCAGGTCCTTAACCAAATGCAGCACAATCAGAAATTGTATTTTTAAAAAAAAAAAAATTGCATGATAAGCGTTGTTACCTCCAGGGCTGTGGAGTCGGAGTCTGCGTTGTTTTTGCAAATTTCATGAAATTATACTTTCAAATGCATAATTTTGATTATTTTTTTACTTATTTTGTATAAATATGTTTAGGTACATACATATCAATCGAAATTTTTGATCGCGAAAATAGTTGAATTTGATAATTTTGCAAAATTCTTCTCGGAATCGACCATCTCGGAGTCGACTCCGACTGCGAATCCGGCTACAACTCCGAGATCGATTTTATAAAATGTACTGAATCAATTATATTCCGGACCAAACATATTCATTCACATGTGTGCCCATTCATATATTTATACAAAATCTTCGCACAAAAGCTGCTATATAGCGTTTTAAATAGCGAATTTTTATTTTTGTGGAAAAAATTCCTATTTTTTAATTCAGAATTTTGTCCCATCAAAGTACTACCACACAATGAAATGTATCTTCTACCAGCACCTTTTCTAATTCTGCAAACACTTCTGGTATGCAATTTTTGGTATCGCCAGGATAGGTGTTAGTTCTGAACGCAGTGAACTCATATGATAGTTATTTTGGTCAAAATTTTAAAATTGTATGAAACGCAACTTCTCCAAAAGACCTCCGACAATTCTTACCTATCTTCAGTCCCGATTTACACTGGCTGAATGTTCAGCAGATTATCGGCGTTTTGTAGGAGAGCGGCAGTCGGCAAGAGGTGGATAAAAACTCTCCCGTACTCGGGCTGAACGTTTTGTGTTTTTCACTCGCACTTTGAAACAACAACAATTCACACAGGAATATCCGAAACAAAATTACGTGTCTAATCTATCCCCCATACGAATGTCCCTTTCGATAAGACATATTCAGAGCACATTTTTTAACCGATCATGCCGAAATTTGAATATATGTTCATTCTATTGCATTCAATCATGCCTAGTGAAAATGATGCATATCGGTCCATTTTTTGACACAGCTCCAATACAAAGCTCCCTTTTGACAAGACATATTTACCTTAAAGAGGACGCATTTTTTATCCGATCATGCCGAAATTTAAATATGTGTGCATTCTATTGCATATAATCATGTCTAGTGAAAATGGGGCATATAGATACATACTTTGATATAGCCCCAATACGAGGGTCCCTTTCGATAAGACATATTTACCCTCTAGAGAGCGCATTTTTTAACCGATCATGCTGAAAATTAAATATTTGTACTTTCTATTACATCCAGCGTGATCACAATGTAATACAAAGTACAAATATATAAATTTCAGCATGATTGGTTAAAATATGCGTAAATATGTGTTATCCAAAGTACCTTTGTATGGGGGATATATCAAAATATGGACCGATATACCTCATTTTCACTAGACATGATTAAATGTTTCTATTGCATTTAGCATTTGTATTTGCACTCATATTTATATTTCGGCATGATCGGATAAAAAATGCGCTCTTTGTACGGGAACTACGAGAATATCAAAATATTGACCGATATGCCTAATTTTCACTAGGCACGATTGAATGTAATACACAATACAAATATTAAAATTTCGGCATGATCGGTTAAAAACTGCGCTCTCTAAAGCGTAAATATGTCTTATCGAAAGGGACCCTCGTATGGGGGCTATATCAAAGTATGTACCGATGTGCCCCATTTTCACCAGACATAATTAAATGCAATAGGAAACACACATATTTAAATTTCGGCATCGGATAAAAAATTCGTCCTTTATAAAGTAAATATGTCTTGTCGAAAGGGAGCTTTGTATTGGGGCTGTATAAAAAAAATGGACCGATATGCATCATTTTCACTAGGCATGATTGAATGCAATAGAATGAACATACATTCAAATTTTGACATGATCGTTTAAAAAGTGCGTTCTCTAGAGGGTAAATATGTCTTATTGAAAGGGACCTTCGTATGAGGGCTATATTAAAGTATGGACCGATATGTCCAATTTTCACTAGGCACGATTGAATGTAAAACACAGTACAAATATTAAAATTTCAGCATGGTCGGATAAAAAATGCGCTCTCTAGTGCGTAAATATGTCTTATCGAAAGGGACCTTCGTATGGGGGCTATATCAAAGTATGGACCGATATAACCAATTTTAAATAGGGATCGTCCCTGGGTTAAGAAATAACTCTCTACCAATTTTCATTAAGATTGCTCCATATTTGCGACCTGTGGTGTCAAATATAAAAAAGAACGGAACGCTAAACGTAGTGATACTGTTAGTGTTATGTTCAAAAGATACTGTTCTATGAACCGTACGTTATCGTAGTGATTCCGTTCGTCGTGTTCTAAGAACGGTACGTTATCGTAGTGGTACCGTTCGCGAACAGTAACACTAAACAAATGTTTAGTGTATTCTGTTCTCTTGTAAGGCTTGCGATACTGTTCCGTTCGCGACGAAGGAACGGTACAGAACGTTAAGGAACCGTTCCTTAGTGTTTTTTTCCGAACTCTGCTCAAAACGTTCGGGGAGATTCCCTCCCCCCCCTTTTGCCGACTGCCTCTCTCTCTCCTACAAAACGATAATCTGCTGAACATTCAGCCAGTGTAAATTGGGACTAAACGCAGAGGCAAGTTTAGAAGAGAATTAGCGGATAATCTGCTGAAAAAATATCCTAGTGTAAATCTGCACTCACTGTTTCAACGTTTCTATCGGTTTGAAGTTCTGATCCGTTTAGGGCCCCAACTTCCTTCTGTGAAGTTCATTACAACATAAAATATTGCGTTAATCATTTTGTGCATTATTTTAACTCACTCAAAATTTAATACAACTTTGATCCATTTTCCGATATTTAAAAGACGACAAGCACGTATATGTTTTCAAAAAAAACCTGCAAAACTTTTCAACTTTCAAACTTTTTCACATGCATGTCAGTAAACACACAATAAAAAATAATTACTTTAGTTGAAACAAAGAATACGCAGAAAAAAATCTATTTTTAATCAATTTAAAATTCGCTAGAAAAACTCACCTCAGCACATGAATTTTCGCCGTGGTTACTTTTTATATATTGAATCTCTTTGCTGAAGTGCCCCTCATCGAAACCTACCTGTTTGATATACAAATTTATCGATAGTAAGAATATCGGTACCGGAAAGATCTGTTAAGGCCCAACTGTAATATGCATAAGCAATTCCGTACGGAATGTGCGTTAAGTTTCGCACCCTGCTTAGGCAAATGGGAACTGAGAGAACTTAACGAAAAGTTCACTTAAGTACATTATAGTTTGGCACATACGATTTCATGCATTCGCACAGTTGCTTAAGCTAGCTTATGCATATTATAGTTGGGCCTTTAGGCTGCCTAGAAAGGCCGACTTCAGTATGTCCAGTCGTCGTTAACTCAAAGCGGTACAGTCGCGTAGCAAGTGCTCAATGCTCCACTTCTTCCTCAGATTCTCCAGAAGTCATTGCAGTCAATAACCAATCTTCTGGCGTGTTCGCCGATCAGGCAGTGTCCCGTCAGAACTGATATAAATATACACAATATTGGCTATTAATTAATGTACATAGTATTTTCCTCTCTATTGCGAGGAGATATTTTGACCTTCTCAGGTCAAATTTCGCCGATTTCTGTCCTATGGACGGCAAAGCTTGGACGTATAAGTGACGCACCAATATATGCAAATTATTCAAGAATTTGTAATGTAATCCCTTTCCTAGCAAGTTCATTCGCTTTGCAATTCCCCGGGATATCCCTATGCCCAGGCATCCATATGAGGAGTATATAAACCTGTTCAACCACCTCGTTAAGAGATCTGCGGCGGTCGAGAGCTGTTTGTTAATTTAGGGATGTGGCATACAGAGAATTGATGGCAGCCTGGCTGTTCGAGTAAATGACAACACCAGTTTTGGTTGCTATGTTGCGACTCAGCCACTTGGCGACTTCCCATATTGCCATTATTTCGGCTTGATAGACACTGCAGGTAACTGGTAGTCGGAGCTATATCCAAACTAAGTTCTTCACAGTGTATTCCGAAGCCAACCATTTCATCAAGCTTCGAACCATCCGTATAGAAGTGAATATGGTATTTTTACCTGGTATTCTGCCAACCCATTCATCTTGGGCTGGTATCATCAGCGCTGCCAGTTTAGGGGATTTATCCCCAATTTGGGAATTTTTTTTGCGATTGGGGATATATTTTTTGGTTTGGGGATTTGGTGGGGATTGCAATTTTTCATAATTACTTTTATTTTCTGTTAAATCTATTTTTTTTTCGTAAAAATTTTGTCAAAAGTTCGTACAATAAGTAGCTTGACTCGCTTTGTATTAGAGTACGACTTAAATAGAAATTGCCAACACATATTTCTATAGATACATATTTATAAATCGTAATTGATACCAAATGCAGTTTATGAAGTGGAAATAATTCTTCCGAGACGACATTTCGAACAATTAAAGCTTATTTTGGAGTAAAGTTTACTTGTAACAGGATTCTGCTGGTCCAACTCCATTTTAAAGAACTGTATGTTCACACCCAAAATTGTATGTTCACACCCTTGTACGTTCACAGGGTCGCATTTCTCCACCATTTTTCTGGCAATATTTTCCGATCAGACAACTTAAATATTTATTTATACTCGGCAATTTTTTCCAAGCAAGTGTCAAAGTTTGTTGGAGAGAGCTCCTTCCGACTCTTTCCTAATAAGCGTTTGAACTGGTTGGAGAAGTTCAAAGCCGCCGTCTATTTAAGTAAGGCCAAACTCGACAAAAGTCGAAATGGTAATCGATTTCGGTTGATATTCCGCCGTCGGATAAAAATCGAAAAAAGTCGAAATGATAAATCGATTTTTCAACTTTTTGCTTGGTGAAAATCGATTTCGACTTTCCAATCAAAAGTCGATTAATCGAAACTCGATTTATAGATCCCTAGTATATAGTCAACTCGGTAGGTTACCATAGCTCTACACTTTGATATCCTCATGTGACCGTTGTTCTTGTACCTCCACATTGATAGGCAGTTTAATCTTAGTGCCACTCTGGTTGCAACTTCTCTCGCCACAATATTAATCGGAAGTATATGGAGTAGGGCTTGTAGAGACTCAGTCGCTGCAGTCCTTAAGGCTCCGCTTATACATGCAGTTCTCAGAACCTTTGATAGTAGGTCGGTGATGGTTAGTTTGTCAGTTGCCGTCCACCATACCACAATGCCGTATAACAGTATTGGACCAACTACTGCTATATATATCCAATGGACCATTTTTTTTTTCTGCAGGAATATAAGGCGACGTTAGCCTTCCTTACACGTTCCAGTACGTTAAGTCTGAATAACAGCTTCCTAATTATAATTATTCCTAGAAATTTTGCACTATCAGAAAAGGTTAGGTCTGATGCATTTCGCTGCATCTCTTCAATAAACACGTATGTCACAAATCATCATTTTTCAAAGGACATAAAAAAACTGAATATCTTTTGATTTTGCAATAGACTTCGCACTTTTTCTTTATTAATTTTGTAGATTATACGTTTGTTAAATAAATTTAAATAATTTTCTTATATATTTTGTTCTTTATATCATATTACGATGGGTTTTTGTACTTACGCGTTTTTGGTTCTAAAAAAATGTTGCATTTTTTTGGTACTTACGAGTTTTTAGCATGATAATTTTTTTTTATTTCAACGCAATTTTGATTGTTTTTCATACATATTATTATCAAATTTACAACTAAACATCATTCTCCATTAAAAAATTTAAAAACAAAATCTTAATTATGAAGGAAAACTTTAACAAAACAAAATGATTTTTTTGTGTTCATTTCAAAAAATCTGGCTTTATGAAAAAAACTTCAAAATATGCTTAGCTATCTTCAATAAACTTTAAGTTATCAAAAAAGTCCCAGTACTCTTGAGGGATGACTTTTTTTAAGGTTTGCAAATCATTGTATTTTTTTTTTCTTTATTTCCAGTGGGTTTTCATATAATGGGAGTATTGTTTTTTTAATGTCATATTTTAGTTTTCTCTGTGGCGATAAAATCCATTCCTCTTTATAATTTAGTTTGAAATACATACCAGAGTTGTCGTATTTGAGGCACTTGATATCGATTACTTGAGGATCCCCAGTTTTGAGTCCAGGTCTTATAGATTTATAAAACTTTATTTGACTATAATTCTTAAAAAAATTGTGATCAATGTAATGAAGATTATAAGGTTCTGGTACAGATCTTGCTTTTTTAATAACATTAACAAAGTCCATTGGAACAAAAAGTTCTTTACATTTCTTTTTTTTTTCAATGAGAGCATGGACTGCGTCGCATTCCATTTGGGTATGGCCAACCGTCAAGTATTTTTGAAATAAAGTTGCATTGTACTTTATTGCAATGAGTTGCAAAGTATTTGCCAATGTGGTGTTTCGATTTTGGGCCCCACAACCGTCACTGAATAGAACAGTTGGTAAAGACAGATCAACGTAGTTTTCCAAAAAGTTGGCAACACACGAGGCAAAAACATTTGCGTCCATACCACCTTCAACTTCATGCCAAACATAGCAGTGCGTTTCAGAAGTCTTAAGATTATATATAGTGAACTGATGAACAGCAAGCTTTTGTTTGAAATAGATAGCTCCTGCTTCGATTTGGGGCACAAGTTGCACGGCTTGTACATCAAGCGTATAAACATTCCGTTCACCTTTCATTGCTTCTGTTTTGTCCTTAGCTTTTTCAGCCCTAGCTTCATCCTTTTCATTTAAATGAGCTTTGTAGGATAGTTCGTCAATATTATTTTTTTTTATAAGAAAAACAAAGATCGCACTGATCTTTTTTTCGCTTGTACAGACCAACATTAAGAGAATGGATTACCTTTAGAAAAGTATGATACGAGGCTTTATTTTTGACGTCCTTACTCTTCATGTAATCTTCATACTTAGAGTAAATTTCTCTAATTGACTGGTATGTTATGTCAAAATATTCTTTGTTTGAATCTTTGCGACAATAGTGGCTCTCAATTTTAGGTAAAGACAAAATGAATTTTTTTGCGCTATCGCGCTTACTTAAGACATGTTTAGCCGTGCCTTTGGATTTTTTTGTTGGAATATTGTAATTGTCATTATTTAAAACCCAGTTTCTGACCGACCATTCTTTTAAGCAGAAAGTGTTTAGGAACGTTTTTTTGCAAACAGGAACAACTTCACCGTCAATTTTAAGACTATATTGAAAAGTAAAACGTCGGCGAGAGACATCTTCTTTTTGTTTACGCCGCTTTACCGGCACCTTTTTAACCAAACTGCTTATCAGCACTTTTCTTTGGGACCATGTCGTTCTCGTCCAAAAGTTATTAAATATTTCCTGCCGTTGAAAACTCTTAAGTTCGTTGCACTTTAAATGCTTCGCTTTCTTGCACTTTTTAAGGTCACATAATGGTTGTAACTGTTTTTTTTCTCTTATTTTTTTGCCTGCTTCTTTACCCTTTACAACTTGTTTGCTGCAATATTCCTTTCCTGTCATTCTAGCTTTTTTAATTCTGTTTCTTTCCCATTTATTTGGTTCACTCTGACCTTTTTTTCTATTGGTTTTGGTTACAATCCCTGTGGATGTATCCAGCTGAGCACCGAAGCAATCTACTTCACTGTCACTAAAATAAAGGTCGTTGGAAGTTGAAAAATCATCGAAATCAACATCATAGTCTTGTTGTGGACATTCGTTGTTTATCGCCACAAACCGTCCAGTTTTTTCATCTAAAATATAATTTTTATCGTCCGCAAAATCTGACTTTTCGTCATATTCAAGCACTGTTGAATTGTTTATAAAAATTCCACTTATTTCACCAAGAACTTTGCCATCCATTATGAACTGTATGAAAACAAAGGAACAAAAATACTGGTTTCAGGTCCGCAATGTAATCAGATAACAAAAGTCTTAACAACTTACCTTATTCGATCAATGAAGAAATTTATGAACAAAATTGTATTTTTATATATATAACTGGTTTTTAATTTTTAAGCGATGTCACTAGATCAATGTCCACTTACAACTGATCAAATTAGCAAAAACGTTTAGGTAGAAAGAATTTAATCAGCGCAAGACGTAAATATAACAGAAGCAAAAAACTAAGAATAACTGATAATAATTCTCTTTCTTTGCTCAATTTGCTTGAAAAATGAAGGTACAGTAAAATGCTGTACTTGCAGTGAAAAGAGAGAAAGAGAGATGTAATCGTAATCACAGTGTCGGATCTAGGAGTGGCAAAGCTGTGCAGGCGCTCAGGCTTACGAGCGTAGCTTTAAAAAAAAACTAAATCCTTTTTCTAAATCCTTTAAACATTTAAAGACAAAAAACAGAACTAAAAATAAAAAAGCTTCTTTACTTTTTTCTGTGAGTGTTTTAAAAACATTTAAAAAAGGCCCTCCAGACCAGAACACCCCCTTAAATATTTTGTTCTATTGAAAAATAGATTTCACCATTCCCCTCTTTACGAACAATATTTTTCATATCATTTAAACTAATAGGACCCTGTTATTAAAATTCTAAAATAATTAAATTAAATAAAAAATAAGATAAGTAAATACAATAATATTTCAATTTTTGATTATAAATATCAATTAAATGTGAGACTTTAAATTGTAAACTTTGTTCATATACTCAGAAAATATTTATTTAAAAAATTTATTCACTCTAGCTAAAAAATTTTTATTGTACTTACGAGTTTTGCGCATTAACATATAAAATTAGTTGGAGATACGAGGTTCTTGAATTGTCCTTAAAAAAAAATTTTTCTCACAAAGTCATACAGATCTCTTCATAACTAAGTTGCAAACGTGTTTTTTTGTTAAAAAATATAAGAACATCAATTTCGTCAAAATGTCACTTACGTGTTTATTGAAGAGATGCAGCGATTTATCCGAGGAGGAGTGTCCACATGTGGGACATTATTCATCCTAGTAAAGAGAACCAATTCTGTCTTCTTTGGGTTAACGTCCAAACCGCTGCTTCTGGCCCATCTAGCCAACTTGTTCAGAGCCAACTGTAGGATACCTCTGAGGACGCTTCCGAATTTGCCACTCACTGCGATTGCCACGTCGTCCGCATATGCAACGACCTTGCAGCCACAACGTTATAGATCTAGCAGGACTTCATTCACCGCTACTTTCCAAATTTGTGGAGACAGTAAGTTAAGCGACTGCTCGCTGTTTTATGTCCAGTTATTTGCCTCATCCTGCAAATAACCCACTGTACAGGATGAAGCGGATAGAATCTTCCTCAGCCTTGCGTTGCTCCTTTAGGTTGAGGTTGCTTTACCGTGATGGATGTTAATCTGTAGAATTCTTACCATCGTTGGTAATTGACAGATTAACGTCCACCCCGACAAGGGTGTTATCGAACTCTTCGTCCGTATCATCGAGGAGCATGTCCCCGCCAGATGCGTCAAAGAATTCGGAGACTCCCTTCAGCCCCTCAGTGTCCGAGGAAGTGCTTTCATCCTCAGAGAAGGACGTTACAGATCTTCTGTTAGAGTTGGAGTCACCAGAAATAATGGGCGTGGGTAAGTCCGCACTTCCAGAAAGGCGTGTATCAACCACGGTGACGACTCGGCTACCGCAGTATACCTTCAAGACTATAGTCGCGAAACCATATTGCTCGGTGAGTTTCCTGTTGATGGTGACAATAGGACATATTGCCTTATTCAAAGGCAGGGGTTTATCAAGTGATCTGTTTCTTTTGACTTTTTAGACGGTAACACACCTGAATTTGTGGATCTTTCAAACGACTCATTGGCTTTAGAAGCATCTATGACTCCCTTAGCCCCGGTAAGTGATTCTTTTTGTTTTTCTGTAAGAGCCGAAACCTCAATAGCCTCCAACTTCGTCAAAACTCTGAGCGCTATTCGGACTCATTGTGCTTCCGTTTTGACGGTCGGACATGACTTTTTCCCCCACCGTACCACCTGTTGTGAGTTACGATCCATCGGAACATGAAGGCATCCCTGTCAAACGAATTTATTTATTTTTTGTCTGTATTAGCCCGTAATAGGTACTACGATATAGGCCTTCCAGACTTTGTACAACATTTTTTGCGATTGCGTAATAGGTACTGCCTAATAGGTTTAACTATCCGCTCTTTGATAAACACGCCCGTTTACTACGACTGATCAGCAACGATTGTTAGATCTAGCTCTAGGCAGCATTTGACGTCCGTGATCATACAAAGAATATTCATTTCATTCGTTTATTTAGTAATACTAAAGCTTGTATGCCAAAAAATTTATTACATCGATTAAACCATGTCCGTCTTTTTTTGACTCGAATATCCCTACTGATATTGTGAAAATCGTTACCCCGATTTGCCATGTAAGCAAAGATCGGTACGAAATTCGGCAGAAAGAGTTTTCTTGTTTCATGAATGGAGACAACCAAATTTGGGGAAAATCGGTTCAGATTAAGATATAGCCTACATATATATGTACAGGGTTGCCCATATTCGACGGACCCATGTTTTTTTGGGCCCATTCCAATCGACGAGGCTTGTCCGCAGGCAACAATCTTTGCGTCAATTGAATTTTGTACGGGAACAAATGCAAATCAACGCGAATAATCCGTTGTAAAGTGGACCGAGCCATGCCCAACTGCTGAGATCGGCGTTTTTGGGATGTTCTTGGGGACCTCTCAACACTGGCTCGTACGGCAGCGATATTCTCGGCCGATCGCCTTGGTCGACTTTTATTTGGCCTCTTCGGATTAGAAAGAGCCTCACCAGTCGAAAATTTTTCGTATAAACGCTTAATGGTGTTCTTAGAAGGCGCACTTCTCACATGGTAAAAATCTGCTTGGACTGACGCTTCAAACGCGGTATGTCATTAAGCGATCTGACATCTCTGTCAAAAGTTATGGCGTTGCCAGATGGGTCCGTCGAATATGGGAGACCCTGTATGCTACTCCGATTTGACATTGAAACGCTGTATAAACTGTATTTAAATCCAGTCTGTACGAAGTTCGGCAGAAGGAGGTTTCTTGTCACATGAATGAAGACTTCCAAATTTGGTGAAAATCGGTGCAGATTTAGATATATCCCCTATATATATCGTCATCAGAAACCAAAAAGGGCCTATCGTCATGTTTGAAAATTTTACAGGAGAAGCAAAAAACTAAATAAAACCAGTAAGGAAAGGCAGAAAGTCGGGCGGGGCCGACTATATAATACCCTACACCTCCCTAACAATGCGATAAGGGCCATTGCCATAATAATTTGGAATAATTGGTAAATGGGTAGAAACATATTATCTAATTCTGAAACGATAATCGCTAAATTAAGCAATATTCGTTCCTAAATTGAGAAAAATCTTTCTGAAAAATTTTAATGATCGGAAGTAAAAAACAACTTCTATAGCGGTTTGATACCAAATCAGGAGGAACATATATATGGAGCTTTAATATAAATCTGAACCGATCTTCCCTGAATACTCATTCATGTAAAAAGACCTCCTTCTGTCGAATTTTGTACTGATCGGATATAAAATACAGTCTCTACAGCGCTTACATGTCAAATCGGGGGTAACATATATATGGGAGCTATATCTAAATCTGAACCCATTATCTCCGAATTTGGCAGTATTCCTTCATGTAATAAGAAACCTCTTTCTGCCGAATTTAGCACTGATCGGATATAAAATACAGTTTTTACAGTACTTACATTCAAATCAGGGGTAACATATATATGGGTGTTATATCTACATCTAAACCGAGTTTCTCCGAATTTGGCAGTATTCCTTCATGTAGAAAGAAACCTCTTTTTATCGACTTTCGCTCTGATCGGATATAAAATAACATTTTTACAGCGCTCACATGTCAAATCGGGGGTAAGTATATATGGGGGCTATATCTAAATCTGAACCGATTTCTTCCACATTTAAAAGTGTTCATTCATATAATAGGAAACCTCTTTCTGACGAATTTCATACTGATCGGATATAAAATACAGTCTCTACAGCGCTTACATATGAAATCGGGGGTAACATATATATGGGGGCTATATCTAAATCCGAACCGATTTTCTCCGAATTTGGCAGTATTCCTTCATGTAATACAAAACCTCTTTCTGCCGAATTTCGCACTGATCGGATATAAAATACAGTTTTTACAGCGCTTACATGTCAAATCGGGGGTAACATATATATGGGGGCTATATCTAAATCTAAACCGATTTTCTCCGAATTTAGAAGTATTCCTTCATGTAATAAGAAACCTCTCTTTGCCGAATTTCGCACTGATCGGATATAAAATAACATTTTTACAGCGCTTACATGTCAAATCGGGGGTAACGTATATATGGGGGCTATATCTAAATCTGAACCGATTTCTTCCAAATTTAACAGTGTTCATTCATATAATAAGAAACCTCTTTCTGCCGAATTTCAGACTGATCGGATATAAAATAAAGTTTTTACAGCGCTTACATGTCAAATCTGGGGTAACATATATATGGGGGCTATATCTAAATCTGAACCGATTTCAACCAAATTCAATAGGGATCGTCCTTGGGCCAAATAAAATATATGTGTAAAGTTTCGTCGAGATCGGACCATAATTGCGACCTGTACTTTGATTACAAGAATACATGCACAGACAGACGGACAGACGGACAGACAGACAGACGGACATAGCTAAATCAACTCAGAAAGTGATTCTAAGTCGATCGGTATACTAAACAATGGGTCTATTTCTTCTCTTTTTGGGTGTTACAAACAAATGCACAAAGTTATAATACCCTGTACCACAGTGTGGTGTAGGGTATAAAAAGAAAAGTGTTGCCGTTAGAAAAACGTGGTTTTCAGGATAATATCTAAACATAATGATGCATATATAAAATCACACAAACATGATTTATAACTTGTTTGTGAAAATTGCGTGAAATAGGATTTTTAACAATGAAAAAGAAATAATTTGTTGTTAGGCCCTTGAGAATTTCGTTAATAAATTCGCCATTTTTAATATTACGCCGCTAAAAATTTGTCAGGATGTGTATTTTGATGCAGGGTACCGAAATTCATCAAAAACTGAGTTTCAATTTTTCTTGTAGTTACGCCCTTTTTCGTTTCTGATGACGATATGTTACTCCCGATTTAACATGTAAGCGCTGTAGAATCTGTATTTTCTATCCAACTAGCTGGACCCAGTCCACTTCGTTCGTTTCCCATTTTTGGACCAATAACTTAGATTGCCACCAGATACATATACACAAAATTACAGCACTCTCGCTAACAAATTGTGCAAGATCAATTTCCAAATTTGGCTTATATGGGCGGTGTCACGCCAATTGGTCCGATCCCGCCCATTTTTAGTCCAATCATATAAACTGCCATTAAATGTGTTGTAACTAAAACAACCGTTCTTGTTGAAGAATATTATTAGAGTAGTTTATTTCTTAGTGTTAGTGGTGATATTCACCTATTAGTGATGAATATGAATAATCCATATGCATGTAATCGATATCGAATATATAATAGGAATAATCGACGAATAAATACAATGATACTACGTTTACATTATGACATTTCTCCCCCCCCCTTAATTTAATCAAATTCAAGGTAGGAATCTGCTAAACGTTGAGGTACTTTTCATTGCCTTGTTGATCGGCGTAGCTAGTTGGTACCGGTCTTGAAGATTCAACGTTCGTATACACGCATTCATTTACCGCTGATTTTCGTATTTGATCTACATGTCTTCGCCAAATACGACCGTCGTCTAATCTGACATCATAATGAAGTTCGCCGCATATTTTCTCTACATTTCCATATCGCCACTTCACCTTTGATAAGTAGGCTCGCACTGCAACTCTCTCTCCCTCAAAAAATTTCTTTGATGGGACAGCGCGTAATTGATCGTCTGCCTCCTGATTCACATCGTTAGGAATCAACAAATCTAAACGCGACTGAATTTGTCTGCCAAACATTAAAATTGCTGGTGATTTCCCTGTAGTTGAGTGTATAGCCCGTCTGTATGCCATCAGTATCTTTGACAATTCCGCATATATCGTATCGGGTGTACACTTGGATGCCATCAACTTTGATTTGATTGTTTGAACATAACGTTCCGCTTGCCCGTTAGTTGCAGGATGGTATGGTGCACCTTGTTTGTGAACAATTCCATTCAGTTTTAAAAAATGTTGAAACTCAGTCGATTCAAATTGCCTCCCATGGTCGCTAACAAATATATTTGGAATCCCAAATTGGGAAAAAATTTCGCGACACTTCTGGATAGTAGTATCAGTATTCATATTCGAGCAGATATGAACCTCAGGCCATTTTGTGTACGCATCTACCAAAACAAACAGATATTTACCAAATATTGGTCCAGCATAATCAGCATGAACTCTCTCAAATGGCTTTTTAGGGCGCATCCACGTGTGTGTAGTAGTAATCTTCTTAGGATCTGGGCGCGTATTTTGGCATTCTACACATTTTCCTACTACACTTTCAATTTCCTTGTCCAAGGTCTTCCACCAGACATAAGCTCTTGCCAAATTTTTCATTTTTGAAATACCGAAATCTGCAGTGTGCAATTCATTTAGAATCCTTTCACGAAGTTTTTGTGGGATGCATACTCGTATTTCACGAAAAATACAACCGTCCTGAAGACTAAATTCTGTTTGTTCCACACCAAAACTATCTTTCGAGTCACACTTACATCCGTTCTGCAAACATTTCAACAATTTCGTAACTTCTTTGTCAGCCTCAGTTTCCTTTCTAAGTTCTTCTGCAGTTACCGGTAGATTTTCAATCACTTGTTGCTGAATAACAAAAACTTCCTCCACATGTGAATATTTTTCTCGGTCTGGTAATCGCGACAATGCATCAGCGTTCGCATTCTCTTTAGATCTTCTGCATTTTATTTCGTAATTAAATTGCTGGAGAAAAATAGCGTAGTGCTGCATCCTTGTAGCTGAGTATATGGGTAAACCTTTTTGTGGTGAAAATATTTGTGACACGGCACGATTGTCTGTAATTAAACAAAATCTATTTCCATATAAATAATCATAAAATTTACGTACACCATAGATTATTGCATAAGCCTCCTTGTCCACTTGCGAATATTTTTGCTGAGTATCAGTTAATGTTTGTGAAGCGAAATGAATGGGTCTTTCCACACCATTCATGTCAATTTGACTTAATACAACTCCAACACCCGTCGGACTGGCATCCACCGCTAAGACCAATTTCAATTTTGGGTCATAGTGCGACAAAACAGTGTCTGACTGCATCTGCCGTTTGACTTCCTGAAAAGCCCTTTCACACCGTTCATCGAAAACAAATGTAGCATCTTCACAAAGAAGTTTATTGAGAGGGTAGACGATATCGCTCAAATTCCGAATGAATCTTCCGTGGTAATTTATCAGGCCCAAAAACACACGTACATCGTCTACATTACTAGGTCGCTTCATGTTTCTTATTGCATCCACCTAAGACAGATCTTTCTTTTCCAACAACCGACTTTGCAGTTTACTATCACAAAGACCAAATACAAATTGATTTCTGAGAGCCTTACCCAAATAATCACCAAACTCGCAACCAACCGCAAACTTTTCCAATGACACCACAAAGTCACCTGCTGACTCAGACTCTTGTTGCCTGCGCATGTTGAACCGAAAACATTCCACCAACTCACTGGGCCTCGGCTCAAAGTGTTCTTCCAACACCTTGATTATTTCCGCGAATGTTTCTTCCTCTGGTTGTTTAGGTGTCAATTTGTCGCATAAGACATTGTAGGCGCCTGTACCGATGAAATGCAACAACAATGACTGCTTCTTGTCCTCTTTACAATCGTACAGCTTCAAAGCCGTCTCAAATCGTTTCACCCAACGACACCAAGAAATCTTTTGTGGATCAAAAGCATCAAAGTTAAAGAAATTTACGTCAGAATCTGCCATTTTATTCACTTTCCGTACACTTGTACTGTAAAAAATGTATATCTCCAAATGAATAACGTGAGATTCGTCTCGTAATCCTCGTCGCCAAAATTGTTGTAAATAAAACAACCGTTCTTGTTGAAGAATATTATTAGAGTAGTTTATTTCTTAGTGTTAGTGGTGATATTCACCTATTAGTGATGAATATGAATAATCCATATGCATGTAATCGATATCGAATATATAATAGGAATAATCGACGAATAAATTCAATGATACTACGTTTACATTATGACAAAATGCATACACACAAAATTTCAGCACTCTAGCTAATTTTTTCTCAATTTCATAACGCCTACTTGATATATCGAAATTCAAGTACCCTATTTTCAGCACCCCTACAAATGTACATTCTTTGAAAATTTCAAGAAGATCGGTCCAGCCGTTTAGACGTCTATACGGAACAGACAAACAAACAAACCCATACATTCATTTTTACATATATAAATCAGTACCGAATTCGGCTGATTGAAGTCTCATTTTACACGAATGAACACCGCCAAATTTGGAGAAAATCAGTTCAGATTTAGATATAGCGCCCATATATATATATATATATATATATTAGGGCGGGTCGATTTAAAAATCGCCCATTGCTCAGTGAAAATCGTATTCTAGGGATCAAAATAAGAAACTTTGCCGAAGGAACCATACCTCTAAAACGAATTCTGATGTCCCGGAAAAAATCCCACTTTGAGCCATTTAGAGTGCTCCAATCGAGTCCAAATGTATGGAACCCCCAGGGGGTTCCAGGGGGTGTGCCACTGGCATGGGTGGGTCGGGCCTCCAAAGATAGTGGGGGTCGGTCATACATTTGGACTCGATTGAAGCACTCTAAATGGGTCAAAGTGGGATTTTTCAAAATTTGCCCCTACCCAAAAGTTCGACCCAAATTCCGGGACATCAGAATTCGTTTTAGAGGTATGGTTCTTTCGGCAAAGTTTTTTATTTTGATCCCTAGAATACGATTTTCACTGAGCAATGGCGACTTTTTTTGCCTCCCCACAAATCGACCCGGCCTAATATATATATATATATATATTACTCCTGATTTGACATCAAAGCGCTATAGAAGTTGTCCTGGTGAAGCTAAGTACTTTGTTAGCTGAAACAAAACCGATTATGGCTGTTGTTAGGGAGGTGTAGGATATTATATAGTCGGCCCCGTCAAATTTCCTGCCTTTCCTTACTGTTTTTTTTATACCCTACACCACACTGTGGTACAGGGTATTATAACTTTGTGCATTTGTTTGTAACACCCAAAAAGAGAAGAAATAGACCCATTGTTTAGTATACCGATCGACTTAGAATCACTTTCTGAGTTGATTTAGCTATGTCCGTCTGTCTGTCTGTCCGTCTGTCCGTCTGTCCGTCTGTCTGTGCATGTATTCTTGTAATCAAAGTACAGGTCGCAATTATGGTCCGATCTCGACGAAACTTTACACATATATTTTATTTGGCCCAAGGACGATCCCTATTGAATTTGGTTGAAATCGGTTCAGATTTAGATATAGCCCCCATATATATGTTACCCCAGATTTGACATGTAAGCGCTGTAAAAACTTTATTTTATATCCGATCAGTCTGAAATTCGGCAGAAAGAGGTTTCTTATTATATGAATGAACACTGTTAAATTTGGAAGAAATCGGTTCAGATTTAGATATAGCCCCCATATATACGTTACCCCCGATTTGACATGTAAGCGCTGTAAAAATGTTATTTTATATCCGATCAGTGCGAAATTCGGCAAAGAGAGGTTTCTTATTACATGAAGGAATACTTCTAAATTCGGAGAAAATCGGTTTAGATTTAGATATAGCCCCCATATATATGTTACCCCCGATTTGACATGTAAGCGCTGTAAAAACTGTATTTTATATCCGATCAGTGCGAAATTCGGCAGAAAGAGGTTTTGTATTACATGAAGGAATACTGCCAAATTCGGAGAAAATCGGTTCGGATTTAGATATAGCCCCCATATATATGTTACCCCCGATTTCATATATAAGCGCTGTAGAGACTGTATTTTATATCCGATCAGTATGAAATTCGTCAGAAAGAGGTTTCCTATTATATGAATGAACACTTTTAAATGTGGAAGAAATCGGTTCAGATTTAGATATAGCCCCCATATATACTTACCCCCGATTTGACATGTGAGCGCTGTAAAAATGTTATTTTATATCCGATCAGAGCGAAAGTCGATAAAAAGAGGTTTCTTTCTACATGAAGGAATACTGCCAAATTCGGAGAAACTCGGTTTAGATGTAGATATAACACCCATATATATGTTACCCCTGATTTGAATGTAAGTACTGTAAAAACTGTATTTTATATCCGATCAGTGCTAAATTCGGCAGAAAGAGGTTTCTTATTACATGAAGGAATACTGCCAAATTCGGAGATAATGGGTTCAGATTTAGATATAGCTCCCATATATATGTTACCCCCGATTTGACATGTAAGCGCTGTAGAGACTGTATTTTATATCCGATCAGTACAAAATTCGACAGAAGGAGGTCTTTTTACATGAATGAGTATTCAGGGAAGATCGGTTCAGATTTATATTAAAGCTCCATATATATGTTCCTCCTGATTTGGTATCAAACCGCTATAGAAGTTGTTTTTTACTTCCGATCATTAAAATTTTTCAGAAAGATTTTTCTCAATTTAGGAACGAATATTGCTTAATTTATCGATTATCGTTTCAGAATTAGATAATATGTTTCTACCCATTTACCAATTATTCCAAATTATTATGGCAATGGCCCTTATCGCATTGTTAGGGAGGTGTAGGGTATTATATAGTCGGCCCCGCCCGACTTTCTGCCTTTCCTTACTGGTTTTCAATTTCAGCTTGTTTGCATGTTCTCCTTTTCGCTCTCGGCTTCCCTTCTCCATGTATGCGCTGGTCGACCTCTTCTACAGGTTAGGTTAGGTTGAATAGAGGAGACTTTTAAACGTCTCATGTCCATGGACATACACTTAAGCCAGTGGTTCGGCCTGTTGTGCGCTCCTTATTTATGATTTTTATTCCCCACGGGTTATAGAAAATCGGTACTGGACACGTATTTTCTCAGTATTTTCTCAGTATCTTCCAGTCATATCCTCTGAGATGAGTCAAGTCTGGCAATATGTCGGAAGCGAAATATCGTGATCTTGCATGTGTGAAAGCTGGGCAGTGACACAGAAAATGTTCCATCGTTTCGATGTTTGATGTGCCTGTAAGCTTGAGTGTCCCCTTAGAACACTCATCATCTTACTAATCTCGATCTTGTTTAGTTCCAGAAAACTAGTTGTTTTCTTCTCATTTGGGTCACCACACAGTATCTTTGCAGTTGCTCCTACAGTTCCACACAGTTTTGTGAACCATCACTGCCCAATGCTTCAACTCATCCTTCGTGGCTTCGAAAGGTTTCCAATTTTCCAAGTTTATTACTCGAAGTTCTCTGCCCTTTGAAGCCAAGCTGTTTGCTCGTTCATTTCCAATCACTCCGATGTGTCCCGGTACCCAGAAAATACGCAGTTGACCATGGACTGAGTAATTATTTATCGTTCTTTTACAGTCTAACACTGTTCTGGATTTGACCTTTTCCGATGTTATTGCTTTGATCGCCATTTGGCTGTCTTCGAATATGTTGGCATAGTTAAGCTTTGTGGTATTACTGAGCCAGTTAACACACTCCGTGATTGCTCGAACTTCTGCTTAAAATACTGTGTTATGGTCTGGGAGACGGAAGTAAAGTTCGACTTCTGGTTCATCAATAAAAAGTTCCAGACCCGTCCTTCCTCCTAGCCTGGACCCATCAGTGAAGCAGCTGGTTCCCACTGGCGCATGAGCTAGTGTTCCGTTTTCCCAGGAGCGTCTGTCTGGCATGAACGAATCACAGGTAGCTGTAAGCCGCACTTCAGGAATGCGGTCGGAGATTTCCGTTGTTTGAATATGACCGACCAGTGATTGTAATATCATCTGATGGTACGACTTGTGGTCTCGATTTATCCCTTCACCCATTACTTGTAGACGTCTTGCTGTGAGGGCTGCCTCATACTTAATACGGATATCTATTGGTTGGATGTGCAGTATAGTCTCCAACGCTTTTGTTGGTGCGGTTCTAATTGCCCAGCTTATGCCTAGACAGCACATACGTTGCACTTTTTGCAATGGTATTACGTTGTACTTTTTGTCCATTGATATCCACCACACTACAGAGGCGTAGGTTATTATTGGTCTAATCACGCTCATGTAAAGCCAGTGTGTCATATTTGGACGTAGTCCCCATTTTTTTAACGAACGTTCCCAACGCAACCACTCTTACCCGCCCTTTCCGACCGAGGGGGCCACATCCCCATGACGTAGGGATTGCGTACACACCATGATCCGGACCATGGCGGGTTAATAGTAGAGGGTGGAAATACCAGCTACAGAAAAATTTCAACAGCCGGCACATGCAAACAATAAAATTAGTCTACTTACACATTTAAAAAAGATATTATTCTAGAACTAACTGCATCGATTTCTACATCAATGTCAATAACATCATATAAAGTGTTAAAATCCATGCACATTCTACGAATGGGCTCTGCCGAAGCATAATTTGTACGCTGAAAATCAATATGTAATAATTGGTAATATCTCGAAGGTCTACTAGGTACATTGAATCAAATCCTAGACAAAATAAAATTAGAAAGCATCACCACCATCACCATTTATAACTTTCAGCACTATGGTTGTTTTCAGCATAATACGTCTACTCTTGAGAGTACACTGATAAACATAAGTCTACTGCTTTTGCTGTTCATTTGGAGGAGACGTTTTGCCCATATTCGCTTAATGGAAATGAGTCCGAAATCACAAATTACTTAGATATCCCTTGTCAGATGGACATACCCATTAAACACTTTTCCCCAAATGAAGTCCGTTCAGAAATAAGCGCATTAAACAACAAAAAATCATCTGGATATGATAAAATAAGCGCAACAGTCATTAAATCACTCCCCAATAAAGCAGTTTTATTTTTGCCGTTAATCTTCAACACAATCCTTCGATTGCAACACTTTCCCACGCATTTCCATTGCGGAAATAATAATGGTTCCAAAACCCAGCAAACCGGAAAATGTTATATCCTCTTATAGTCCAATAACTTTATTGCCATTTTTCTCCAAGATTTTCGAAAGACTTTTTTTGAAACGCTTACTGCCAATCCTTGAGACCAAAAATATTATTCCAGACCACCAATTCGGATTTCGTCACAAACATGGCACACCCGAACAGTGTCATAGGGTCATAAAAGTCATAAACGAAGCATTTGAGAAAAAGCTACATTGCTCTGCGGTATTCTTGGATATACAGCAGCCTTTTGATAAAGTGTGGCATAACGGATTGCTGTACAAATTGAAAACTATTCTTCCCGCACCATTTTATCTATTCTTTATTTCCTATTTGAAGAATAGAAGTTTCTATGTTTGATGAAATGACGAAGTATCAGACATCTTTAATATAAATGCTGGCATTCCTCAAGGCATTGTTCTAGGACCGCTGCTATACACCATTTTTACCTACGATATGCCCACTATTAGCGAAGCTACTGTTGCTACATACGCAGATGATACTGCTTTCTTATATTGTAATAATTCTCCAACGGAAGCATCAAATATAATTCAAAGGCAGCTCGATAACTGGTATAATTGGCTGATCACATGGAATATTCAAGTAAACACACAAAAATCTAAACATATAACCTTTACATACAGACGGGAAACTTGTCCTACTGTGAATCTTCATGGTCATATTATCCCAAGTTGTGAGAGCGTAAAATATTTAGGATTGCACCTAGATAGAAGACTAAACTGGAAGATACATATAAAGCAGAAGAGAAAACAATTAGACACTCAATTTAAAAAGATGTATTGGCTGCTCGGACCAGGATCGGAACTTTCGTTAGAAAACAAAGTCTTGTTATATAATAGCATCCTAAAACCAATTTGGACTTACGGCATACAACTGTGGCGCACTGCCAGTAACTCTAATATTAATATCCTTCAAGCATTCCAGTCAAAAACATTGAGATCTATTACAAATGCACCATGGTTCGTAACAAATGTGACTTTACATGGAGACCTTGATGTACCTTTCATCAAAAAAGAAATAAATAAGTACAGCCAAATAAAATTAATAAATAATTAATTAATAATTAATTAAATAATAATTAATTAAAATAAGTTACTTAACAACAAATTGTCATCTATATATTGTACATATGTATGTATATATATTTTTAAGGCCATAGTTCCTATTGGAAACAATGGCTAATGCCATTTTCTAGAACTTATCAAATTTGCTTATTATTGTAAAATAGATTGCAAATAAATATATTTGGAAAAAACTTATTAAACTCAACCTGTATAGGGTGGAAGACTAAAATCACTATTCCAATGAAGATGTCTTAAAGCAAATAATAAAAATTGTTTTTGAACCGATTCAATCTTATCAACGTAAGTCCCGTACTGGGGGTCCCACGCTACAGACCCATATTCTAGAATAGGTCTAACTAGTGACGTATACAACTGCCTAGTTACATATGGATCTACGAATTCTTTCGCCCATTGCTTTATGAAACCAAGCACGCCATAAGCTTTATTCACCATTGTAATTATGTGATTATTGAAATTGAGTTTAGGATCCATCAATATACCAAGATCCACAAAGGATTCAACAGTATCTAAATTGGAACCATGAAGACTAAAACTGGATGGAATCGCCCTCGACCTAGAGAAACACATATGTTTACATTTCTTAAACTTGAGGTCCATGCAATTTATATCACACCAATTTCCAAAATTAATGAAATCATTTTGAAGGAGCATTGAATCTTCAGATGTTTTATAAGAATAAAATATCTTAACATCATCTGCATACATCAGTAAATTTGAACTAGAAATTGAATCTGGTAAATCGTTGATGAATAGCAGAAATAGAATGGGGCCAATATGGCTACCTTGGGGAACCCCAGATGGAACCAAGATCGGATCAGAGCAGGATATACCAAATTTCACAATCTAATACGACTATCAAGATAAGTCGATATCCAACGCAATAAGTTGTTACTAAAACCAGTAAGATCAAGCTTATGTATCAAGAGTTTGTGATTGACTCTATCGAAAGCTTTACTAAAATCTGTATAAATCACGTTTGTCTGATTACCAAGAACAAACTCCAAATTTGTCACAGTTGAAAGACCTTTACGAAATCCATGTTGGAATGGACTTAGAATAGACGATACTTTATGAGATAAAATCTCAGTAACCATTTTCTCAAAAAGTTTTGGAATTATCCTTAATTTTGCGATTCCACGATAATTTCCCACATCAGTGAGGCTTCCAGATTTATGAAGAGGGGTTAAGTAAGATGTTCTCCAAATGGATGGGAAATAGCCATATTTTAACGAAGTATTAAATAGTAATGTGAGCGGAAGGGCAAGACTTTGAGCACAATTATACTAGGTACGCCATCAGGACCAACACTATTAGAAGAATTAAGCTTGGCTAAACTCGAAAATACAAATGGAAAATCAAAATAAGGTATGCTAAACTGATTCAATGAAGGAATATTGTAAGGGTAGGGGACGTCTAATTGTCTCTGTTCATGAGAATAGGTTGATGTAAAGAATTTTGCAAAAGCATTGGCGATTGATTGGTCTCCACAGAATTCCTCACTATCCATTCTAACCATAGAAGGTCTCGGATTAGATCTACGTTTCATATTTACAAAATCATAGAAAGATTTAGGATTAGACTTAAAATTGAGGGCTAACTTCTCTAAATAGATTTCATAACATCTGCTAGATTCAATATAAAATTGAGATCTGGCAATAGCATACTTTGCATAATCGGTCTTCGAACCCGATTTTTTAAATAGTCTGCTCTTCAAGTTCTTAATAGCAGTCAAAGCAGGAGAATACCATGGTGGTCTATTCGAATTTTTAACACGAATCTTCGGAACAGATTGTTGAAAACAATTATTCAATACGTTATAAAACTACTCAATAGCTGAGTCAATGTGAGTTGAATCATCACAACAGCAGATACAATCCCAATCAACGTCAAGGAGCATAGCATTAAGCAAATCAAAATTTGTTCTTTTGAAACAAAAAAACTGCACCCTCATCACTTGGGGTGTGTACACAGGGAGTGTCCACCATATCATACGTCATGGAAATACCCAGCGTAGGGTGGTAATTATCCTCCGGTATAGAAATTGGAGAAATTCTGTAAACATCGAATAATTGGGAGTTATCAACAAATACTAAATCAAGTAATTTATCAATTGAGTTAGGAATCCCATTAATCTGGAATAGATCGAGATCAGAAAAAACGCCTGACAACATCACAGGTCCACTCAAAAGAGCTTGATGAAGAATATAGGGGAATAAATGCCTCAGTATCGGGCAATGAAAGCCAGGAAACGGAGGGTAAGTTAAAATCACCTAGAATAATTCGATCAACATCTCTCAACATCGAAACCACTCTGCCGATAAGTGATTATCATAAACAGATAATTCCGAGTTTGGAGGGATGTAAGAGCAACTGACGAATAATTTGGTTTTCCCCAAATTAACAGAGACAACAATGAATTCGATGTCATTAGTTATGTCAACAAAGACACGTTCTGATGACAACGAACTAACTACAGCGATAAGGACACCACCCCCAATTTTATAAGGACGATCTTTTCTGTATACTACGTATTTATTAGATAAAATTTCCGAATCAAATATATTAGGTTTTAACCAAGTCTCGGTGAAAGACAAAACAGTGAAATCGAAGTCAAAGCTATCAGCAAATAAGCGGGTTAATTTGGTATAAAGCCCTCTTACATTCTGATAAGCTATGACCAGAGAGTCTATTAGTTTTTTGGCAAGTTAGAATGCCTCGCAGGTAACCGTGTCAGATTATCTACCCTATCCACAAATTCTTTTACAAATGCCTTTGGAGGCCAAAAATTGGGGTCTATCAACTTATCAAAGATTTCAGGTTGAACCATAATCTTAAATGATGATCTGTAAGCGGTTGAAGGCAATCTCATCTTGACTGTCTTCAAATAAAAATCACAATCAATCTTGGATCTAATATAGTCGTCTAAATCCTCAGAGGACGTATACAAGGCAAAACGTGAAATGAAAACTACTTTCTTGACTGGCACCACAGTCAGAGTTTTTGCTTTCCTATTTGCTCTTTGTGTCGTATTCCTAGTAGGAAGTGGCGGAACAACAACTTGCGGAAACACAAGGGGGGAACCACAGGGAGAATTGGAATTACCTCCTGCGAAGTTCCAGCAGGAGCAGTTAATGGAGCTGCCCTCTCAACAGGATTAGATGTAACTGTTGGAGTTGAGGGCGTGTCCGGCGTGTCCGGCTTTTTTGGATCAGAAACATTAGGCTGATCAATGTTTGACTTCTTCGTCAGCCTTTTTCTTTTTTGTCCAGAAGAAGCCGGCGTACTATCATACTCTTCGAGGTTAGGGTAATTTTTTATCAAAGCTGTGAAGTTCATGAACCGCATGTACATAGACATTGAAATTGTCTTGGTTCAGATCATTCACCTCAGACGTATACGATTTAAGAAAATTGTAAAATTCAATATTTATTTTTCTACATTTAATGCAGCACCAATGAAGACCGTTTTTATCACCATACAACGCATCAACCACCCTAGCAGTCACGCCAGCGCACTTGGCATGTCATAAGTTAGTGCATAGCCAGCACTCAATTAATGTTTCCTTGTCGGAAGTAATTTTACAGTTTACCGATTTTCATGCCATTTTTAGGTTGGGTTTAAATACACCGAAACTGACAAATAACACAAATAATCAAACAAACAAACAGAAGCACAAAGCAACGATAGAAACAATAATCATCTAGCACACACACAGTGACAGAAAAGCACCAACACTTGTTGTTGTAGCGGTAAAAAATATTTTACCGAAACAAATAATCAACAAAATTAAATCACAAGCAGAAAATAATACAGAGAAAAATTTTCTATTGCACAAAATCACGAAAGACACACAATTTTTTTAAATTA
This sequence comes from Eudasyphora cyanicolor, assembly GCA_963930755.1. NCBI lineage: Eukaryota > Metazoa > Arthropoda > Insecta > Diptera > Muscidae > Eudasyphora > Eudasyphora cyanicolor. The sequence continues at coordinate 104,950,895 of OZ005737.1, forward strand.
TTTTGACACTAAAAACACAATTATTTTGACACTAAGGCACAAACACTTGTTGATTTAGCGGCAGAGAACTTTGCTCCTACAGAAACAAAAATTCCGCAAAATTTAGGAACAAACCAAAATAAAATGATACCAATAAGTACACAACTGATAATAATACTTATATACGTATCTGAACAAAATGTAGACCAAAAATAGAGTTAAATCCCATAAAATTAATTAAATAAAAATTATATTGACGGAGCATCAAATAACACAACTTGACACATAGCTCTTCTGCACAACGACCAACATCTGTGGGCCTTTGTAACTCTTTCTTCAATATAAGATTATAATTAAGAGTAGTTAATTTTTTTTTTCAAACGAACGTTCCCAACGCTACCACTCTTACCCGCCCCTTCCGACCGAGGGGGCCACATCCCCATGACGTAGGGATTGCGTACACACCATGATCCGGACCATGGCGGGTTAATAGTAGAGGGTGGAAATACCAGCTACAGAAAAATTTCATCAGCCGGCACATGCAAACAATAAAAGTAGTCTACTTACACATTTAAAAAAGATATTATTCTAGATCTAACTACATCAATTTCTACATCAATGTCAATAACTTCATATAAAGTGTTAAAATCCATGCACATTCTACGAATGGGCTCTGCCGAAGCATAATTGGTACGTTGAAAATCAATATGTAATAATTGGTAATATCTGGAAGGTCTACAAGGTACATTGAATCCAATCCTAGAACAAAATAAAATTAGAAGGAACATCACCATTTATAACTTTCAGCACCATGGTTGTGTTCAGCATAATACGTCTACTCTTGAGAGTAGGCAGTCTTATCAAACTCAACCTGCTAGTATAGGGTGGAAGACAAAAACACTATTCCAATGAAGATGTCTTAAAGCGAATAATAAAAATTGTTTTTGAACCGATTCAATCTTATCAACGTAAGTCCCGTACTGGGGGTCCCACACTACGGACCCATATTCTAGAATAGGTCTAACTAGTGACGTATATAACTGCCTAGTTACATATGGATCTACGAATTCTTTCGCCCATCGCTTTATGAAACCAAGCACGCCATAAGCTTTATTCACCATTGTAATTATGTGATTATTGAAATTGAGTTTAGGATCCATCAATATACCAAGATCCACAAAAGATTCAACAGTATCTAAATTGGAACCAAGAAGACTAAAACTGGATGGAATACATACTACTACGTAAACAAATAATAGGATCTTTAAAAATAACAATAACAGATATGCGGAGTAGTATGTCGCAAAATGAATTAAAAATAAAATAAGCAATAAACACATATGTATAAATATAAAAACAGAATAGCAAGAAGATTATAAATAAGACTATATATGCTATGACTACTCGACAATAGTTTCGAGTAAGAATTTAGTATTTTTTTTAATGCCAGCTCACTATCTTCACTAGTAATAAAAATTAGGAAGACGTAGTGGCTACTATTTTTTCTCTCTTATCTTTTTCCCCTCTCTATTAGCCTAAGCATTTATGTATTTTTTAGTAGTTATCTCAACTGTATTGTACTGTAATTTACTACATTGGCCATAAGGCTTCAAATTACTTGTTTGAATAAATAAATAATAATAAAAATAATAATAATAATATGATCTTTCCAGTACAGTTTCTGATCCAAGATTACTCCCAAGTATTTTACATTTTTAGATATGGCAATATTCTTATCCAGGAATCGATGCACGGTAAAAGGATGAATCTTCCTTTTCCTTGTAAATAGACATACATATTTCTGTTTTGTATGGGTTGACATTTAATCCCCTTGGTTGTGCCCAGTTATATGCTATGTTAAGTGCCTCCTCCTCAGCTCTTCTGCATAGTTTTTTTTTCTTTAACGAACGTTCCCAACGCAGGCACTTTTTGGGTGGTTTGGATGTGTGCCCCTTAGAAGTATTATAACGTCGTCTGCATAACAGACTGGTTTAAGTCCTTCATTGGTCAGGGCTTTAAGGAGACTGTGTATCGTCGTAACCCATAGGAGAGGCGATAAAATGCCCCCTGAGGTATACCACGATTTACATTGTCTCTGATTTTTACGTCATATGACCCACAAATAATCCAACTATTCCTTAGCATATTGTTGATCCAGTTTATCAACGCCCTGTCAACCTGAAACTCGTCTAAGGATTGGATAAGTGTATCGATCTGAACGTTGTTAAAAGCGCCCTCAATGTCTATACAAACGGCAAGTGTGTACATTCTTCACTGAAGGACTGTTCTATGTGGTGTACTACCTCATGTAGAGCTGTTTCCACTGATCTTCCTTTAACATATGCGTGTTGCTTGAATTTTAGCTTGTCATCGGCTATCTTACTTTTGACCATGTCGTCAATTATTCGCTCCATTGTATTTAACAGGGAAGAAGTTAGGCTAATAGGTCGATAAGCCTTTGGGATCGTATAACTCGCCTTTCCAGGCTCGCCTGCCAATTTTTGGGTATATGCATGAGTTAAGCATGCAGTGAAAACTCCAGCCAGATGAGTTGAAACCAGTTCCACCTCATTCTGAAGAAGCGCTGGAAATATTCTGTCCGGTCCCGAAGCCTTGAAAGGAGAGAAGCTTTTTATTGCTTCTTTAACCATAGGATCGTATAACTCGCCTTTCCAGGCTCGCCTGCCAATTTTTGGGTATATGCATGAGTTAAGCATGCAGTGAAAACTCCAGCCAGATGAGTTGAAACCAGTTCCACCTCATTCTGAAGAAACGCTGGAAATATTCTGTCCGGTCCCGAAGCCTTGAAAGGAGAGAAGCTTTTTATTGCTTCTTTAACCTAGCATCCGTAATAGGTACTTGGTGCATCACATTTTCGTTCTGTAACTGTTCCTCTGTTGGCCCAGCATTACCACTCGGAAAATGAGTTTTCATCAAAAGCCTTACGGTATCATCTATAGTTTCCATCCTTTCATCCACCAGTGTTTCGGTTTGGATATGCGTTTTTGAGAGGAATTTTTTTATTTTAGACATGCTGTTAACGCTGTCTACCTGCTCACAGAAAGGCCTCCAGGAGTTACGTTTCGCCAGTCTAATGATTTTATTGTATTCTTTGAGTCTTCTGTGGTAGTCATCCCAATATACTGATAGCTTTTTACGTCGAGCTCTGTTGTAAAGTCTGCGGACATCCTTGCCAATCGAGCGAATTTGCCCTGTCATCCAGGTTTTCTCATAGGTAGATTTTCTTTCTCGAAGCGGGCAACTATCTTCGAATGATTTTACAAGAGCCTCCGTAATCCTCCTCACATTGATATCAATGTCTTCTGTACTTGGATAATCGTTTTTAGGCTGGCCCAATCGATTTCTAAGTATTTTGCCGAATTTGGTCAAGTCGGTTTTAGCCTTATTACGGAAACTTATTGGGTCAGGCGGTGTCCGTGCAATTTTAAACCTTATATAACAGTCATCCGAAACCCTCCACTCATGGATCTCATCAATTAGGTTTTCTGAGCATATCGTTATATCTAATACTTCTTCCCTAATTTTGTTAACAAAGGTCGCCTTGTTCCCTATGTTGAGAGTTAGGGGATCGTTAGTATTCAAAAATTCTATAAGGGCTTGTCCCCTTTTATTGGTGTCAGTACTACCCCAAGCAATATGGTGTGAGTTGGCATCACAACCAGCTAGTAACACATTACTTGTATTTTTGGGAAACACAAGAATTGAAAAACGTGTTGCGAAATATGGTCATACCTTCGTAGCCCATACACATATCGTACCACTGTATGGAATATCTGTCTGACTTTACCAAAATTGTTTGAAGAATTTCCGGAAAATATCTCAATCCCATAGTAGATATGGGGCGTTAACAGGGCATGTGCAATTTTCTTTCTAATATGGCATGTAAAATATGTATTAGTTGAATATAATCTACGAAGAAGTATAACATCAAGACATCTCATCTCATTTACAATCTTAATTCTAGTGACATCCAAGAAAATACGTAAGTCAGATTGATCACTACATGTCGAACCAAAACACATGGCATTTGCTTTTATTTTTATTATTAAACCATTACGATTTAGCCAGCACTTAATATTTTGCAAAACAATGTTGATTGATGTTAACATAGAGTCAAATGAGTTCAAATGAAGATGTACATATAGCATCCGCATGTCGCCGACCACGACGCACAGTGGGCTAAAATGGAAAAAATGGACATAATTCTGTATGGCGATCAAATTTTAGGTATGTATACAAGAGATGTTAGAGAGTTTAAGTTCGGAACTTGACCCCCTATCTCATACAGGGTCGGAGCTACAGGGCCCTAAAGTTGACCACCACGGGTATACAAAATTTTCATCGGCTTCTAACTTTTGAATGGAGTGTCCGGGGGGGGCCCCGGCCCCCCCCCCCGAAATGTTTTAAACGTAGGCATAAAATGTTTACAATTTTCAAAATCACTCAAGAAAAACACGAAAAATATTTGGAAGGCCGTTAAAAAACAATATAAAAGCGTAAAAAATGGTAACAGTAAAAGTAGTAACAACTAAAAATAAAAAAATTACATGGTCTCCTCGCTAAAACTTTTTAAATTATGCATCGATTTTCTTCGGAAAGGTCTCAATTTATTCATAACCTTTCAGAGTTTACGATAAAATCACAAAAATATGACAATTATGCGTTTCTAGATGTTTTTATTTAAAAATTATTAAAATTTTCTTAAAAAATTGTAATATGCGAAGTTGAAGGCTACTTAATTCTGAAGTTTTTAAAGCTTACCTGAACCAATTCGGATGAATGGTTCTCTAGTTATGCCATAATATGTGGTTCAACCTCTCTTTTTTCTTAGCCTAAAGGGTTGTCTCTTTAAATTCTCGCGATAAGCTGTGATATGGAAAGAAATTAGTGGTTGAACCACATATAGTGGCATAACTCGAGAACCATTTATCCGATTTGGTTCAGGTAAGCTTTAAAAACTTCAGAATTAAGTAGCCTTCAACTTCGCATATTACAATTTTTTGAGAAAATTTTAATAATTTTTAAATAAAAATATAATACCATTTTCCATCCGTTCAGCGGTTTCGACGATATATAAGTATTACAAAATATTGCAAAAAAATGTGATTTTATTATAAAATTTTAATATTCTTAAAATAAAACTCCCATAAAACAATCTAAAAATAAACAAATGTTATATTTTTATGATTTTATCGTAAAGTCTGTTCATGAATTAAACGAGCCCATTCCGAAGGAAATCGATGCATAATTTAAAAAGTTATAGCTAATTTAGTAAGGTTTTAACTTTAAAACTTTCTTATCGATGTAAAATTTACAAAAACAAACTGTAAAAGCTAAGATTGGAGATTAAGATTGGAGACGTTTTTTGACGTCTAGAATCAGAATCTATGCATTAAAACAGAAACCCAAGAACAAATGTTGTTTTTGTCGACCGGTGTAATTATTGGTTGGCTTTAAATTTATGATAACCAGATATGGCGAAAATTAAGTTAAAATTACATTTATGATTTCTTATCTATCTACCTTTTTATCATGTAGGTTGCAGTGATGGAATGAGTTTGCACAACCGTGTATGTAAATTTGACTTTATATTGGGTGTGGTAATAAGTAGTACGGTTTTGGCCATTACACAGAACTTATCACGGTATTTGCAATCGATTAACCTAGATATAATAACGGCTTAGGAAATCGTAAAATTGGCAACGACTAAATTAAGTGACATGCGTAGAAATTCAGATGCGGAGTTTGATAAACTGTTTGAAGAATCCACACAACTTGCAAGAAGTTTTGGAATAGAAGCTGCACTACCTAGAAGAGTAGGCACTCAAAAGTATAGGGCTAATATTCCTGGTTCAGATGCCAAGGCGTATTTTAGGACAACATTGTTCATACCATATCTGGACAAAGTAATATCACATTTAAATAATAGATTTTCCGAACATAAAGCTATAATTACAAGTCTGTTTAATGTCGTTCCGATACGAGTTGTAAATCTCATAAAGGAAGGTTTCGAAGAAGTCACACTTTTTTACAAAAACGATTTAAAAAATTCAGCAAAATCTGTTTTAGCTGAAATAAGTATATGGATTGATTATTGGAAGCAGAAGAATGATAAGCCATCAAATGCATTAGATGCTATTTCAGTTTGTGATGAGGACATGTTCCCAAGCGTTTTTACCCCTTTGCAGATACTGGCCACAATACCTGTGACACCGGCATCTGCTGAGCGAAGTTTCTCGACGTTAAGAAGAATAAAAACTTATCTCCGGAACAGAATGGAAGGAGAAAGGCTATCTTATCTGGCTTTGATGTCTATATACAAAGATGAAGTCAAAATCGATGAAATAATTGATATATTTCTTTCAAAAAATCGAAGATTACATTTTTATCTCTTACGTATTTTATTATAATGCGGAGTTTTACTGATCTCGTACTAAAGTACACATTTATATTTAGGAATAAAATTCGAATAAAAAACTAAGGAACTTAACTTCCATTACCTACACAATAAACGCAATTTTTTAATTGTTTATCTTTGTTATGGAAAAAAAAGGTTGGGCCCCCCGAACCAAAATCCTGGATACGTCCCTGCCTACAATAAACATTTTATAGCTTGAAAGCTTGAATGGTTTCAGAGATATGTGGATTTTAAATTTGAATTTTTCATTTTTTCGTCGACTTTGCATTGGAGTTTAGCCAATATCTAATTCAAAAGTTTACCGATTTTGTTCGCGTGTTTTTTTATGGATTTGCCAAATACAATTAAATTACAATATCATGAAAACAAGAATCGATAAGATATGTCAAGAAATAAGAAAATTATGGATGGCACTATAAACTCAAATTTTAGAAAAAATTTCATTTTGGGAAATTTTTTGGCGAAAAAAGTCCAATTCGTATTTAGATCTTGTAGAAAAAGTTTGTTACACAAAGTGTATCAAGTTTATACCAATTTTAAAGGAGACGTTTCACAGAATCTTTTAGAGAAAATCCGAAGCCAAAATTTTCATTTGTGTGCTAAATTGTTAATTTTTTTTATTTTTTTTGTATTAGGGTGTAACAAAATCGACTGCAAAGGGAATCCCGAGCGCGGCTTTTCATATCGAAGATATAGGACTAAAAGCAAAAAATCCCATTTTTGGGTTTTTGATGTATTTTTTGGGAATTGGGCGATTTTTTATTAGAAATTTCCAAATGTTGCATTTGATTATTATTTCTAATATCAAAATAAAGAACTTAAAAAAATCATCGAAATACTTATATACATTTTTAAGAATTTTATGCCGTATTTACGTTTCTGTCTATATGCAAAATATTTTTTTTAATTTTTCCCTACCTTCTTGTACTTATTGGTTATTATATCATGTTTTTATCAAACAATAATAAAATTTACATTTCAGAAAATATTGTTTTACTTTACAGGGTTTTCCAACAAGAGGTGTTATTTTGAATCACCGAGGCCTTAGGTAGCTTAGTGGTTAATGCGTTAGACTTGGATCCCGAAGGTGCTGGGTTCAACTCCCAGCCATGGCACCGGAAAAATTTAACATCAACATTTCATGTTTTCATCATAACTCGAGTTTCTGCATCTAACAATAACTCACCGGTCGCACTACCACTACAACAACATCTGATCACACAAGTCAACAGGGAAGCTAAAAATAGACATAACACCATGACGACCAAAGAGATTCAATATAAGAAGAGATACCATTTCATTCACCACACGGAAAATGTGAATTCCACCTCATGAGCAAAGATGAGTTCATGAAAAATGTAATTTAAATATCGTGTATTTTATGTGTTTCTCTTGCACTTTTTCACATGCATGTCAATAAACACACAAAATAAACTTCTTATACGTTAGCAGAAACAAAGAAAACGCAGAAAAATCTCTTTTTTACTCAATTTAATTTTCCGTTTTGTTCATCATTTTGATAGAAAAACTCACCTCTGCACATGAATTTTCGCCGTGGTTACTCTTTATATACAATCTCTTTGATGACGACTATTAACAGAAATGCAGCGCTTCTAGTGGAGAATAGAAACGGCAACACTCAAATAACATCCATTCCCTGATATTAACAGACGAATTTTAATTTACAACCGGACAGCATTGAGTGGATGAAAACAACATAAGGTTCCCGCAATAATCGGATATATGCCGAAACGAAGTCTGTAATAGAAATAGACTTAAGGAATATCAAGTCAGCGTCTCCAAGCTGCTACAACAACAACATTTTGAATCACCCGGTATTTCGGTAGCTGCCACTTTCGAAGCTTTTGACATTTGACGAGTAGAAACTACGCCATTACTAAAAATGGAACGATACACGATTCAACGACGAATTGAAATTATTAAAATTCGAAAAATCGAAAATCATCGAAAAATCCTCTTGACTGATGAGGCCCATTTCCACCTCGGTGGCTACGCCAACAAGCAAAATTGTCGCATCTGGGGCTCGGAAAACCCAAGAGTTGTTTTGAAAAGCCTCTCCATTCTCAACGTGCGACTGTTTGAAGAGGTGATCACAATTGGCCACCGAGATCTTGTGATTTAACACCTTGCGACTTCTTCCTTTGGGGCCACGTGAAAGATAAGGTCTACGCCAACAGCCCAGCGTCGATTCAAGACCTCAAAGATAAAATTCGTGAGGCTATCGAGGACATAGGGCAGCCACGTTGCGACTTGGTTATGGAAAATTTCATGATAAGGATATGGTCCTGTAAGCGTGGTCGTGGTGGCCATTTGGCTGATGTTGTTTTTCATTATTAACGGCGATCATTTATCTCAAAAATTGCATTTTTCTTTGAATACCAAAATAACACCTCTTGTTGGAAAACCCTTTAGGAAACCCTTAATCATTGACAGGTATAAAAACATTTGTTGTAATGTTCATTCATATAGTTAATAATATTCATTCATATATGATTTTTGTAATTTGCCATATTACATGTATATTGTTTTTTTATAAATATAGCATCTTCGAGAATGTATATCATTACCAATTTTGCAAGTATTGCGTTAACATTTAAGAACTCGTCACTATTACAGAAATAAAATAAGAAAATAAATTATTTTTCTCAAGAAGTGGGTCTTTCGCTTACAAAATGGGTATACACAAATTTAAGGCAACAAGAGTCACACCAACATATTATAAAGGCCGACATCTTTTATCCTTCTTACTAAATTTTATGATTATTCTACTTACTAAATTTTATTATTGTTTGATAAAAACATGTGATCTGCAAGAAATCAGTGCATATTGGCTGATATAATAACCAATAAGTACAAGAAGGTAGGAAAAAATAAAAAAAAATATTTTCCATATAGACAAAAACGGTATAAATTTCTTAAAAATGTATATATTTCGATGATTTTTTTTGTAAGTTCTTTATTTTGATATTAGAAATAATAATCAAATGTTACATGTGGAAATTTCTAATGGAAAATCCCTCAATTCCCAAAAAATACATCAAAAATCCCAAAAATGGGATTTTTACTTTTAGTCCTATATCTTCGATATGAAAAGCCGCGCTCGGGATTCCCTTTGCAGTCGATTTTGTTACAACCTAATACAAATAAATAAAAAAAAAGCTTTGCAATTGGAGAAAATCGATCAAACTTTTGAAATTTATGTAAAAAACAGGTCCAAATCGGAGAAGGGTGGCAACCACACCAAATAAAAGTTTGGCTTCGGATTTTCTCTAACAGATTCTGTGAAGCGTCTCCTTTAAAATGAGTATAAATTTGATATACTTTGTGTAACAAACTTTTTCTACAAGACCTAAATACGAATTCGATTTTTTTCGCCAAAAAATCTCCAAAAATGACATTTATTTCAAAAATTTTACTTTATAGGGCCATAACTTTCTTATTTCTTGACATTTCTTATCGATTCTTTTTTGCATGATATTGTAAATTTTATTGGCAATCCACAAAAAACACGCGAACAAAATCGGTAAACTTTTGACTGAGATATTGGCTAAACTCCAAGGCAAAGTCGGCGAAAAAATGAAAAATTCAAATTTAAAATCCACATATCTCTGAAACCATTCAAAATATCTTCAAGCTATAAAATGTTTATTTAAAAAAAAACGCCACTTAAATCGGACACTCCTTCAAAAGTTAGAAGCCGATGAAAATTTTGTATACCCGAGGTGGTCAACTTTGGGGCCCTGTAGCTCCGCCCCTGTACGAGATAGGGGCCCAAGTTTCGAACTTAAACTTTCTAACACCTCTTGTATACACACCTAAAATTTGATCGCCATACGATAAGTGGTTTTGAAATGGCAGAATTATGTCCATTTTTTTTTCCATTTTAGCCCACTGTGCGATGGTCTACGAGTATATTGTTGTGGGCCTTTCAACAGCTGAGAGTTTAGGGTCACCCCTTTGACGGTCGCGGCTGCGTTAAATACTATTTTTCCTGGCTTATTTAGGTTGTCCACGCCAAAATGAGGGAGGTACCAAGTCCTGGGATGCACCACACAGGCTTCACTTGATGTCAATTTACGAACGAATCCCTTCGAAACAGTCGTTCATTATAGCTAAATATGGCTTCCCTAATTCTGCGTTCTTGAACCATTTCCGTTCAATGCCCATCAATTTATTTAACGCCATAGAATGGCTATCGGGAAGCCGGTCATTGTCGTTGCGCCATAAAAGATTTTCTTTCGATTCTACACTGCCGCTCACTTGAATAGAGCCCCCTTCATTATTTTTTCAAAACCTTAGTTGCGCCCAAAATTAGAAAGATAACAATTTCATTGTTTTTTAATAAAATATATTTAATGTGGTTGCTATAACACTATAAAAAAGAATTGCCCTTTTTTGTCCGTATAAGCATTAAAATATTACAAATTAAATAAAGTTAAAAGTCAAAATATTTCAAAATATTCAAAATATTTTTTAGGTCATTTGAATAGATCCCCTTAGACATTTTGTTATCTTTTATTTAAAGTTTAATTTAATACTTTTTGCCTATATCTAATCTAGAGAAGAGTAAATTCAATAATATTTAATAATGGGTGCGCCCTGGTTGAGTAAACATTCATATATTCTATTGGGTAGGGATTCGTACAAATTTTTAATTAAATTCAGTGAAATTCATGACCAGGCTTGTTTAATTCCATCAATCAGTTCGATTTTACTGGAATACTGTATTCCCATTAGTACGCCCATACGTTTTCGATAACGTAAAGGTCAGGGGAGTATGGCGGCCAGTTCAGAACCTCAAATTCTTGACTTTCTATCCATAATTTGACTGATCTGGCTGTGTGGATAGGAGCGTTATCATGCTGGAATTTCCGATTAAGTCGATTTCCTTACGGAGATTTTCTAATGGTGGTTTCTTTTTTAATTTCAATCGTTTGAAGTGTGTAGCCTTGGATATTACCATTTTTACAGTTGATACGATTGCACTTACGAGTACACCTGTTTTTTGCTTAATTTTGCTAGCAGAGTCGTGTGAATTCGACGCATGTCTCAAAATTGCTCTCTTAACGGCAACTTTAACAACACTTGATTTTTGACCTTTTTTTGTCCCAATGCTGCCACTCTTACCCGCCCCTTCCGACCGAGGGGGCCACATCCCCATAACGTAGGGATTGCGTACACACCATGATCCGAACCATGGCGGGTTAATAGTAGAGGGTGGAATACCAGCTACAGAAAGTATCAACAGCCGGCACATGCATATACAAATTTAATACTAATTCTCAATATAATGGATTTTTACTAAATAAAGACATGAAGAAAAAATACATTATACTACACATTTAAATACGAGATTTCACTATGTCGATTCCTATATCAAAGTCAATAATATCGTATAAAGTGTTAAAATCCACACACATTCTACGGATGGGATCTGCAGATGCATAATTAGTACGATGAAAATCAATATGTAATAATTGGTAATATCTGGATGATCTGTATGGAATATTAAATCTAATCTTAGAAAGAATGAAATCGGAAGATACATCACCTTTTATAACCTTTAGAATCATTGTAGAGTTCAGCATAATACGTCTGCTCCTAAGAGCAGGAAGTCTTATCAAACTCAACCTACTAGTGTATGGTGGAAGAACAAAATCACCATTCTAGTGAAGGTGTCGCAAAGCAAATAATAAAAATTGCTTCTGAACAGATTCGATCTTATCGATGTATTTCCGTATTGAGGGTCCCATACAACGGACCCATATTCTAGAATAGGTCTAACAAGTGAAGTTGCTTTGTTATATATGGGTCTGAAAATTATTTCGCCCATCGCTTAATAAATCCTAGAACATCCTAGATGATTGAAATTGAGTTTAGGATCCATCAATATGCCAAGATCCACAAAGGTCTCAACCGTATCTAAATTGGAACCATTAGACTAAATTTAAATGGGATAGTATTCGACCTAGAGAAACACACGTGCTTACATTCCCTCAAATTAAGGTCCATGCAATTAATATCACACCAATGACCAAAGTTATTTAAATCATTTTGAAGTATCAAAGAATAATCAGTTGCATTATAAGAGAAAAATATCTTAGCATCATCCGCATATATGTTCAAAAATATCGGTAATTTTGTATTTTTTCAAAAAGTATTTATTTATTCATGAATATCTATTTTGTCCTTCTGCCAACGTTTTTTCCAATCATCGAAGCACTTCAAATAATCATTTTTTGTGATCTTGTTCAGCTTCTCCTTCGATGCCGTCTTTATCTCCTCAATCGCGGCGTAGCGTCGTCCTTTCATGGGCCTTTTCAGTTTTGGGAACAAAAAATAGCCACAGGGGGCTAGGTCAGGGGAATACGGTGGATGCGGCACCATTGCTGTGTTGTTTTTGGCCAAATATTCACGCACAAGCAACGATGTGTGTGCATAAGCGTAGGAAGGGGGTGGCTGGGGTGGTCTAATACCACCCCAGAAGTTTTTTAGCCCCCCCCACAGATATTTCAGCTGGATGTTTTAATTTGATCAACGCCAATCATCTATCAATTTTACTGTTACCAATGCCAGAAATAATATAAATTTTTGCAAATGCTGTAATGAATCTCAAAACTCAAGGGTTTGCAATCAATTTGGATGTAAAGGGTTTTCCAACAAGAGGTGTTAATTTGGTATTCAAAGAAAAATGCAATTTTTTGAGACAAATTATCGGATGTTTATTTCATAATAAAGAGGAAGGTATACCTTTAATAATGAAAAACAACATCAACCAAATGGGCACCACGCTTACAGGACCATATCCTTTTCATGAAATTTTCCATAACCAAATCGCAAAGTGGCTGCCCTATGACGCTAGGCTGTTGGCGTAGACCTTATCTTTCACGTGGCCCCAAAGGAAGAAGTCGCAAGGTGTTAAAATACAAGATCTCGGTGGCCAATTGTGATCACCTCTTCGAGAGATAACACGGTCCGGAAAGTTTTCCCGTAACAGAGCAATGGTTTCGTTGCTTGTGTGGCACGTAGCGCCGTCTTGTTGAAAGTAAACGTTGTCCAGATCAATACCATCCAACTCCGACCATAAAAAATCATTAATCATCTCTCGATAACGCAATCCATTCACCGTAACTCATTTTCGAAAAAGTAAGGTCCAATCATCATCAGTCAAGATGACTTTTCGATTATTTTCGAATTTTAATAATTTCAATGCGTTGTTGAATCGTGTATCGCTCCATTTTTGTAATGGCGTAGTTTCTACTTTCAAATGTCAAAGAATAAAAGCTTCAAAAGTGACAGCTACCGAAATACCGGGTGATGCAAAATAACAACTCTTGTTGGTAAACCCTGTATAAGAACGATTCTTAGGCGTCGTAAATTGTTCTGCATCTACTTGCAATGCCAATTCTTTTCATACATTTTTTCTGGATTTTTTGTGGACGAATAAAATGGAAAATATTTCAATAATTGAAAGTCTTATAATGGTGCAAATGTAATTTGAGATAAAACATGAACATGACATAAAACCGACTGCGTTTAACTTTTGAATGCATAGATGATAATAGAAGTATCGTGCAAATTGATATGGGATCACTAACTGCAGAAATTATTGTGCTAAAAATATCTTCAAGACTCGTTATGACAATAAGCTAATCAGAGAAAGAAAAGGTTGAAAAAAATACATAAATTGTAGATTCAAAAAAAGATAGTATAAAAACAAAACCTTTTTAAATATTTATCCCAATGCATGTTGTTAGTGAAATTAAAAAATTCGTAAAATTTTAAGACGATTTAGTCATTTCTCCGATTTGACTGCTTAACGCTACAAATTTCAACTGATCGGTCTGAAAATTGATAACTGGGGTCCATGTTTGGTTATAGCCCCCATACAAAAGTCCCTCTAGATTTTAATTTTTAACTCAACAAAAACCACAAATTTCAACGATTCGGGCTGAAATTTGTCAATACGAATTTATTTGTGCCCGAAACAATTCACATGCTATGCATGGTGGAGGTTATATGTACGAGTATAAGAATCGGCATGGCCGAACTTAACGCTTTTACTTGTTTTTTCTTTAAACATTTAAAAGACCGAATTATTCTTAATGCAATATATTAATTTATCATAGAAAGGTTGTAAGAAATTATATTTCAATATGATCTAATTTCCTAATTTTTGCTGACAATTTCATTTGTGAATAATTTTAAACCATAAAAACAAACTTATTCTGGTGGCTATAGCCCTCCCCGGCATAAATCCATTGCTACGCCAATGTGTGTGTGCAGGGGCGTTATCATGGTGCAAAAGCCAGTTTATGTTCTTCCACAAATCCGGGCGTTTTTGGCGGATTGCTTCGCGCAATTTGCTCATAACTTGCAGGTAATATTCTTTATTGACCGTACTACCCTATGGCAAGAACTCATAATGCACCACGCCCCTGGAATCAAAGAAAACGGTGAGCAAAACCTTTACGTTCGACTGAACTTGGCGCGCTTTTTCCGGTTTTGGTTCATGCGGCAGCTTCCATTGGGATGATTGAGCTTTAGTTTCCACGTCGTAACCATAAACCCATGATTCGTCACTAGTTATGACCCTCTGGAGCAAATTTGCGTCGTCACGGACCGAGTTCAACATCTCATGAGCAATGTTAACGCGATGCTGCTTTTGGTCCAAATTGAGCAATTTTGGCACGAATTTAGCGGCGACCCGACTCATGCCCAAATCATTGGTTAAACTCGAATTGCACGAGTTTAGATCCTCAGCAACTTCTCTGATGGTAATTCGTCGATTGGCCAATATTATTTTATTCCCTTTATCAATGTTTTCGTCTGTTGTTGTCGTGCTCGGGCGTCCGGCACGCTGTTCGTCCTTCGCATCTTCTCGGCCCTCTAAGAACATTTTGTACCACGGATAAACGTTGCTTTGGTCCAAGGTAGCTTCACCATATGCCACAGTCAACATTCGGAATGCGTCCGCGAACTTTATTTTGTTTTTCACACAAAATTTGATGCAGATTCTTTGATCCATTTTCTGAAATACATAAAAATCGAAGACAAGTTAAAACACATCCAGCACAACAGCTGTAAAAAATTAACTAAACATTCAAAATGGCCGACCTTGTCAGCATAAGTAAGGGAGATGAGTACCAACATAACGCTACAAAAATATCAAAAATACGTAGCCCGCGGAAATTAAAAATTCGCGTTATTTTTCGTACATACTACGTACATCAATAGTTTAGAATTAATAATTGATTCTGGTAAATCATTGATAAATAGAAGAAACCGTACGGGGCCAATATGACTACCCTGGGACACCTCAGATGGAACCACAATCGGACCAGAACGGAAACTACCAAATTTCACAATCTGAATACGGTTATCCAAATAAGAGGATATCCAACTCAACAACCTTTTACTAAAACCAACGCGTGCTTGGTAACAGACAGATGTAGTTTATACCGATTTTTGTAAGGCATTTAATAGAGTTAATCACAAAGTCTTATTATATAAGCTGATAAATCAAAGGAATATTACAGGGGTAGGGGACGCACACTGGGGTATTTGGTATCAAAATTGTGGACTAATTCAGACAACTTAGTATTTTTTAATTTATTTTAATACTTTACAATGTATCAAGTGGGTGAACTTTTGAAACCGATGTCTTCTGATCGGGATGAAAATTGCACCAAGTTTAGTCCTATTGGATAGAAGTTACAAAACAAAATTTCAACGAGATCTGTTAAGGACTCTCCGAGTTGAAGGCTGTCCAATTTTGACATCTAGGCCAAACGATATTGTGGATGATTCTCTGGGCTATGGAATGAGAAGGATAAGGTGATTGCAAAATCCAGTGGCATCTTCCTATTGCAGAAATTTCTATAATCAATAGAAATGGTGTCGGCCTACGAATATTTAACAACCTAAGCTTATAAAAATTTCAATTTTAATAGTTAATAATGAGTGTGTATGTTTTACGGGGTTGGTTCATTATCATAAACGAATTTGCAAAGATTAAGCACGTATGTGCTTTGTTTTTCGCTGGGTGTAGATCTTTTCCTTTAAGAGCTTTTTGGTCTATCAGTTTGATTGGACTTGTTTATTTATCAAAATAAAGATAAACATCTAAAAAAAGAATTTTTTTAGATGTTTATTTTTTATCGTAACTTGAGAACAATTTATCCAAATTATTTCAGGAAAGCTTTGGAAGATCCAAAATTAAGTAGCCTTCAATTACCTCCAATATATTTTTTTTCATCCGTTTAGGTGTTTCGACGATATCTTCCAAGATATTGCGAAAAATAAAAAATTATATAAGTAATAATTTTTAATAAAATCTTCTTAAAAGTATCAACAAAAATTCAAAATTATTATATTTTTGTCATTTTGTGGTAAAGTCTGATCCGTCATGGATAAATGAGACCATTCTAAAGAAAATTTATGGATACGTTCAAAAGTTGTAGCTAATTAAGTAAAACGAATCAAGAATACAGTACATAAAAAATCAACAAACTGAACATTTCTGCCCTATGTGTTGTTGAGCAAAAAGTGCAATAAATCGAAAAAGGCAAAAAAGGGCAGCCTAAATTTTGACAAGGATACTGTAAGCTACCCCAAAAATTAGTAGAAACAAATTTTAGAGCTTAATCTAACTTAAAAAATAACTATATGTCTATCTATATATTCGAAATAGGCAAATTTGGTGGACATAGAAAAATTGATATTTTTGAAAATAATAAATCACTTTTTTTACTCCAAGTAATTTACCTAAAATTAACTAAATACATGATATTGAAATTTTAATTTCACTTAAAGTTTTTTTTCACGAAAAACGCTTTAAAATTATTGTAAATATTAATTTTACACAGAGCATAACGAACAGCGAATGAAATCTTAACTTCGAAGATTCAATGCAGCTACACTATATAACATAGAACGGTTATTTTTTCTTGCCAAACAATTTTTATTTATCCAAATACCCCCCGTGTTGACATTGTTGACGAGAATAGGTCCATTCTAACCCTGGAAGGCCTGGGATTGGATTTTCGTTTCATATTGACAAAATCATAGAAAGATTTAGGATTAATTTTAAAATGATGAGCTAATTTCTCTAAGTAGAATTCATAGCATCTACGAGATTCAATATTATACTGTGAAAATATTTTTTACATAGTTTTAGGATATTCCATAGTCATAGGATATAACTTTACGGCTTCTATTGATTTTTTTTGGCTATTTTTGATTAGATAATCCTCAATCTTTATAAGTTTTAATTTTAGTCATCTCCTCAACACCCAATGACTTAGCTCGGCCTATATTGCTTAATAACAGAGGGTTTTTGGTTTTAATACACTTAATTAAAAATTTTATGGTATTTTACAATAGACTTGATAATCAGTTTTAGTGTGGAAGAGTAAATTTTTCAATGATTTCCAAAAAAAACAGCAAATTATAACGGGATACTTCCATTAGGGGGGGTTCTATTCAAGTGAGCGGCAGTGTATGACCGGCAATATTCTGACACCAAAATTTTCATTTTCAAAGTAATTTGTCACCAGGTCATATAGATTCTCTTCTACTTGGATGGACATCAAACATAAACCAGTGCCTGTTGGCCTACCGTTAATTTTTCCAAACACAATCCAGCCAAGGGGATAAATTTGCGGCATATGGTCCATTTTCTTCTAACGGGACAATCTCATCTGGGAGTCCAAGGAGACAGTGATCTAGGCCGATGAAGACTTTTGACACAACACCATTGTAATTCTTGATTGTTAATTCGCTCATGATAATAATTAAGCAAGCTATTTTTGAAAGTGTGAGGACAGACTAAAAAATTTTTTAATGTTAGGAGGTACTGAATTCCATAATCTAGTGACCCAAATGCTAAAGGAGAGTTCGAAGATGTGACTATTGTAGTGCTCTACAAGAAGTTGTGAATTTCTTGTAGTATTCAAGAAGCGAAAAAAATTTAACAAATATATAGGTTCTCCATGTTTAAAAAGAGAGAAAAAGAAACTAAGGCAACTTATTTCTAAGAATCGTTCGAAAGAACAGAACTAAATATCTCGGTATTTATAAAATAATTTTACCCGGGTGATGGGGGGAGAAATAAAAACACAAATAAATTATGGGTTTTCAAATTCAAAGAAAACACGGGGGTAATAGTACCTTCGGGTTCGTTTGTTTATTTTGGAGTTCAATCGTAAACTGAGAGGGGAGCGCCAACTTCGTTCCCGCCACAAACGTCAACTTATTCTACTTTCTTTTTTTCTTTCTTCGTTATAATAGTTCAGTGTTGTATTTTACATTTCATTTAACTTAAAACTAAGAGGGTGTCCACCTAGACATCCCGCCCCCTTGTAGGAGTGCAACATAGGGGCAAGCAGGAGCTGGGCTGGACACCAGGACGAAAATTCAATCATACAATTCAAAATATAAGGACATGTACAAATTACAAAAGTCACATAAAGATTGAATTATAATGATGGTGGGGGGTCCGCTGTCAGGGCTCGAGTCGTCCACAGTAACAGAAGGATTCTGTTCACGGGTTATGTATGCAGCACCTGTGGCCTATAGCTTTTCATCCACACGACCAACAAAACGCTAAGGTCGCCCCTTAGCGTTTTGTTGGGCGGACGTTGTTGTTGTGATTTTCGGGTGCATGTTGTTGAGGATGGGGCCAGACATCTTTCTGGAGAGAAAAAGAAACGAATTGGTTCTGCTCAATATTGGGAAGTAGTACGAGCTTCACAACGGGTCTAGTAAGAACGCCACTAGCCGTTCGTACATCAACAACTCGTACTTTTTCGTCGGGGCCTAAATAGACTTTCTCAACCCTGCCTATTTTCCACTCATTGGGAGGCAAGCCATCTTTTCTGATAACGACCATGTCATTAACAGCAAAGTCTCTCTGAGGGTATTTCCACTTATTTCGCTTGTGTAGTTCGACCAAATACTCCTCTTTCCAACGTTTTGCGAAACAGTGGTGGAGAACTTTAAGCTTCTGCCATCTATTTACATAGCTTAACGACTCAATAGCCGTGTCGGGTTCCGGAGGGGAAAGCAGCGCATAGCCTATTAAAAAGTGTTCAGGAGTCAATGGGGCCAGATCATTGGGGTTTTCAGTCATCGGACTTAGGGGCCTAGAGTTAAGGCATGCTTCGATTGTGGCTAACATCGTAGAAAATTCTTCGAAGATAAATCTCTGGGCGTGAGACACTTTCTTTAAGTGAGTTTTGAAAGTTCCATTCCTGCAATTGGAAGGCGTTAAGCGAAATAAGTTTTTGCTTTACGTTGCTTATAAATTGGCTTGGTCTCTACCAAGAACATTGGATGCTCCAACGAAAGCAGTTCCATTATCGGAAAACATCTTTGCAGGGCAACCTCTTCGAGAGATAAATCTAGTGAATGCAGCAATAAAATATTCAGTAGTCATATCATTAGTAGCTTCCAAATGAATTGCCTTAGTCGAAAAGCAGACAAATACGAGCACATAGCCCTTCGTAATTCAACAGCCTCTACCAATGTAGGACTTGATTCCATAGGGGCCTGCAAAATCGACTCCTGTGCATGTAAACGGGCGTGAAAGTGAAGTTCTTTCAGGGGGAAGTGCGCCCATAATTTGATCCACATTTTTCTTTCGAAACAATACGCATGCACGGCAGTTATGGTTAACGCTTTTTACAAGATTCTTTAATTTAGGAACCCAAAATTCTAATCTCATCAATCTAAGCATTAACGAGTTCTCACCGTGTACCGAATACTTGTGAATATATTCCAAGTAAAACTTGGTGAAACACCCATTATAGGGTAGAATTTTGGGGAATCTTTCATTATAAGTGAGAGTGGGAGAACGCGCAAGTCGACCATTCATCCTCATAAATCCACTAGAATCTATGAAGGGGTTAAAATTTAATAAAGGGCTCTTTCGAGAAACTTGCGCACTGTTCTCCAACGCAGCATATTCAGAGAAGTGCGTACGTTGGCAAAGAATCACCAGACGACATTTCACAGAGTTGATCTCACCTTGTTGCAGTTGAAGGGAGGAATACGTCTTTGTGGCCTTATGTTTCGGGTGTATACGATTATAAAATCGAAGTACATAAGCTAATACTCTCATAGCGCTAGACAAATCCAAGATATCTTCTGATACAGATACTTGGATCAAATTTACTCGAACTGGGCGAGTTTCGAGGTTTGTCATAATTCTAAATGTGGATTTCGGCCACTCTGAACGAGGGCGACATAAACAAGCAGGACCTTTCCACTAAAGGTAATGTGATATAAGATCACGGGCTAGACTACCTCGAGAAGCTACATCGGCAGGGTTGTCATTAGATACAAGATCAGTGATGCCAATTTTTTTCCGAAGCAAAGCGTAATGAAAAATTGAAAAAGCGTAAAAGGCACTAAACTATAATATTGCTTAAGGGCCTTATTCATAAAAAGTTAAAGAAGATTTTAGGAACGCTTTAGCAGTGTTAAAGCGTTCTTCAAACCTTCATTAAATTTTTATGAATAAGGGCCTTAGTCTGGAGAGACGACAATATTATATCCGCCTCCATCAGAGCTGAATAAAAAGAAGTACAAAAAAAATGTTTTGTCAAATTTTATCAAAGTTGTTTTCTTAACGAGAATAATATGTTCAACAATTTTTATTTTATGGCGCATAGATTCAATATCAGAATATAGAAATATACAGGAGACATAGCTCAAATTTTTTAACGATAGTTGAAAAATTTAAAGCTTCTATATTTAACATTGGGAAATACACATATTTTGTTTTTGCATATACATATATCTTATGGAGTCTATATCAAAATCTGAACCAATTTTCTCTAAATTTGATATGTCCATTTCTGGTTGAAGGAATATGAGGGACATATCTAAACCTGCCAAAAATTTCATAAAATTTGCCAGAGTTTATTATTGGCTCTGTAGTGGCCTATATGTGGACATGGTATTTCACTACCTTATTTGTGGATTATTTAAGACGTAGTTAAGAAGTACGAACTTTGTCAACCATGTAAACTATTCATTCTTGTTCTTCCTCTCTTTTTGCGCAGTCATCGCATTGCATCTAAGATCTCACTATTTCATCATCATTTCATGTATATTATTAGAATTAGTTAAATAAAGTGTTTATTATATTAAACATTATATAGCCGGTTTATTCATTCATTAAACTAACCACGAACGGCTATAGTGGTGACCCCGACGTGATAGTAATACACACATGAGATGAACGAAGACACAGGCAACGAGAAGACAAGCACATCCGTGGGAGCAGGCCAGGCTCCGGACACTGCTGGACAAGGAGTGGCGACTTCCCCGATGTACGGAAATTTTGTAAGCAGAGTTTCAGTGAAAGTACCGCCGTTTTGGTCTGATCACCCTGAAATCTGGTTCGCACAAATAGAGGCTCAGTTCGTCGTTTCAGGCATCGTGGCTGACGAAACGAAATACAGCACCGTCATAGCAGCGATTGAATCACAGGTGTTGGTGCAGATTTCGGATGCTGTCCTCAAGCCGCCTGCAACAGGAAAATACGAATTTTTGAAAAAATGCATCATCGAACGCTTCTGTGAAAGCGAACAGAAGAAAATACAGAAATTGCTGTCCGACATGCACCTTGGCGACAGGCGACCTACACAATTATTGAACGAGCTCCGTAGTCTTGCGAAGGATAGGGTAAGTGATGACTTCCTGGCATCATTGTGGCTTCAACGACTACCACAGAATGTTCGTACCATTCTCCAAGCCTCCAACGCGGAGCTGTCCGAATTGGCGAAACTGGCGGATAAGATTTTGGAGGTGAGTGATTATCGACAACTCGCCGCTGTGTCCACATCCACGACACCTAACGAAGCCAACTTATTGCAAAGAATTGCGGTTTTGGAAGAACGTTTGGAGAAATTAGGCCGCTCTCGTTCATCCAGTCGCGCATCGAATCGTAAGAAGAGCCAACGTAGTGCCACACCATCTTCGGAGAAATTTTGTTGGTACCACTGGAAGTTCGGCGAGGCCGCTACAAAGTGCCGCCAGCCTTGCGAATTCCATTCAAAGCCAAAAAACTAGTTACCGTGGCTGGTGCATTGTCCAGCGCACCACGCCGAATTACAGTGGCACGTCTTACATTGCTGGACAACGATACAAAGGTGAAGTTCTTGATCGATACGGGGGCTGACGTGTCCGTTTTGCCACCGCGTTCTTGTGACAGAAACGTCACATCGAATTCAGTAACATTATTTGCAGCTAATGGCACCCGTATTAAAACATATGGCGAACGTCGTCTCAAGTTATCTCTTTCATTAAGAAGAGTCTTCGAATGGAATTTTCTCGTGGCAGATGTTTCAACTGCCATAATAGGTTCTGATTTTCTCAAGCACTTCGATTTACTTGTGGATATTAAGCAGAATCGTCTCGTCGATCGCAGGACTTTGCTGCACGCTAAGGGTGACACAGTATATTCATGTGCACCCGTCATATCAACATTCAATGCCGACAACATATTTTCACGACTGCTATTTGAGTATAAAGACATCACCGTGTTAAGCAGCAACCGAGATCGAGAGTCATTGCAGACGGACGTTACACACCACATCGTTACGGGTGGCCCAGCGGTGTCTGCCCGACCACGAAGGCTGCCACCTGAGAAATTCGCTGCTGCCAAAAAAGAGTTTGAGTTTTTGGTGGAGCAAGGCATTTGCAAGCCAACCAAAAGTAATTGGGCAAGCCCCCTTCATATGGTAAAAAAGACGAACGGGGAGTGGCGGCCGTGCGGTGATTACCGTGCGCTTAATGCGCAAACTTTACCAGATCGCTACCCTATTCCATTTTTGCATGATTGTACTCACATGCTCCATGGCAAGTGTATATTTTCTGTGCTAGATTTGCAAAAGGCGTACCACCAAATACCCATAGAACCCTCCGACATACCTAAGACGGCGATAACAACACCATTTGGGTTGTTCGAGTTCAACTACATGACATTTGGATTGCGGAATGCTGCACAAACTTTTCAGCGCCACATCAATTCTGTTTTGCACGGCATCGATTTTACATTCGCTTATATCGATGACATTCTCATTGCATCATCTAGTGCGGACGAGCACGAGAAACACCTGAGGATTGTTTTCGATCGGCTACGTAAATCTGGTTTGGCAGTAAACGGCAGCAAATGTGTTTTGGGCAAGTCCGAAGTTAAATTTTTGGGACACACTATAACACCGAACGGCATTAAACCACTAGAAGAGAAAGTGACAGCAATACGTGATTATCCCAAACCTAAAGTGGCTAAAGAACTTAAGCGGTTTCTGGGGATGATTAATTTTTACCGCTCCTTTCTCAGGAATGCAACGCGCAATCAAGGAAAATTGCAGGCTCTCATTTCGGGCAACGTCAAAAACGACACGACGCCAGTTGTTTGGGACGATGAAGCCACAAACGCATTTGAGGCCTGTAAGGAGGAATTAGCAAACGCCACCATGCTTTGTCACCTGTCGCCCAACGCAAAATTGTCTTTGTATACAGATGCCTCTAGTGAAGCTGTTGGCGCAGTTTTACACCAGACTGTAGATGGTAAGGTCCAACCATTGGGATTTTATTCCAAGAAGTTAACAGCCGCACAAGCAAAGTACAGTACATACGATCGGGAGCTGTTGGCCATTTATCAGTCAATAGACCATTTCCGGCACTTGTTGGAGGGCAGACAATTCACGATATTGACCGACCACAAACCGTTGATATATGCTTTCGCCCAGAAAGGCGACAAGACACCACCAAGGAGAGCGCGCCAACTGGACTTTATTAGTCAGTTTTCGACCGACATACGACACTTGCGGGGAGATGACAATGGCGTTGCCGATTTTTTGTCCCGAATAAGTTCGATAGACAGCCCGGATTTTGAGGCCTTGGCGAGAGAGCAAGGTCGCGATTCGGAATTGGAGCAAATTATAGAAACCAATAGTTCAACGCTAAAACTGAAAAAGGTTGCTGTTCCGAATTCGACCGAGACGCTGTATTGCGATACCACTAACGACAAAATTCGACCATTCGTACCACGAACTTTTCGTCGTCAGGTAATTGCGAAACTACATGACCTGTCCCACCCTGGACGAAAGGGAACGCAACGAATAGTTGGAGAAAGGTATGTATGGCCTGGTATGATGAAGGATATAGCATGTTTCGTCAGAGAATGCATACCGTGTCAGCGAAGCAAAATTTGTAGACACACGAAAACACCTATTGGAAATTATGAGCCAGTCGAGGCCCGTTTTGATCATATCAACGTGGATATTATTGGACCACTTCCAGTCTCCAAGAACCAACGGTATTGCCTCACGATCATTGACAGATTCACGCGATTTCCAGTGGCCATACCAATTGCTGACATAACTGCAGAGACTGTTGCTAGCGCTCTGATCGAGGGATGGATATCTTTGTTCGGCATACCTCTTCGTATATCCACCGACTTGGGACGACAATTTATATCATCCGTTTTTTCCGAATTAACAAATATTTTGGGAGTACAGCATCTGAAGACCACTGCTTATCATCCGCAAGCCAATGGCATGATCGAGCGATTCCACCGCACGTTGAAGGCTGCCATCAAGTGCTACAACACAGACGACTGGACGGCAGCGTTGCCATTGGTTATGCTTGGCCTACGCACTACGGTGAAAGTGGACATAAATGCGAGCCCAGCGGAGATGTTGTTTGGTTCCCAACTACGAATTCCTGGGGAATTTGTACATGCGGGTAAAGTCAAAGCTAGCGAATCCGACTTCATTAAAAACCTTCGTAGGCAGATGTCATCGTTGCGTCAGTATTCAACTTCACATCATGGCGAACCTAATGTGCACATCGATCGCAATTTGCAAAACTGTAAGTTTGTTTTTATACGCATTGATAGAGTTCGAACTCCTTTGGAAGCGCCATACGAGGGCCCCTTCGAGATATTGAAGAGGGGTGATAAATTTTGTAAAATCAAATTGGGACAACGGAATGTGAATGTATCTAATGACCGTCTCAAACCAGCATTTATCGATTTTAACGACACAACTCTAGCTGCTTCTAGGAACCCGGCCACTGAGGAAACGACATCTCTTGAAAGTCCTAGTATGTCGAATGGTCAGCCGTTTTTTCAACACGAACCCCAACCAACACCAGAGACCCGACTAACGAGAACTGGCCGGCACGTTCGATTTCCGGCAAGGTATCTCTAGAGGGGGAGCCCTGTAGTGGCCTATATGTGGACATGGTATTTCACTACCTTATTTGTGGATTATTTAAGACGTAGTTAAGAAGTACGAACTTTGTCAACCATGTAAACTATTCATTCTTGTTCTTCCTCTCTTTTTGCGCAGTCATCGCATTGCATCTAAGATCTCACTATTTCATCATCATTTCATGTATATTATTAGAATTAGTTAAATAAAGTGTTTATTATATTAAACATTATATAGCCGGTTTATTCATTCATTAAACTAACCACGAACGGCTATAGCTCCATCAAATTTTCTATGCCTAATTTCTTAAAGATTTGATGCAAATTGTGGCGTATGATGGCAAATCTTGAAGTACATATGGTGTAGCAAAATCGTCTAATTTCTTTATGTTACCAGATTTGTTCTGACAAATGTACGAAAAGCGTGAAAAGCACTAACGAAAAATGTGAAAAGCGTACAGTTAGTGCTTTTTTTCATTTGGCACTAACTGACCAATTTTCGCGTATTGAGTGGTCTGAAGAGCACTAAATCTGGTGCGAAAAGCACTAAGTTGGCATCCCTGTACAAGATGGTGCCAATTTCCAGTGCCAAATTTATTAGATATTTTCGAAACTCTATTAGCGACGAACGTATGCCAGTGGCACGGGGGCTTCTGAAGCCACGACAAAACTATTGTGGAATCAGTCCAATAGAATGTCTCAATTGTACGGAGTCTCAATTCAACACGAAGAGTCTCAACCATTTCTGCCAATAGAGTTGCACCCCAAAGCTCTAAACGGGGCAAGGATTCAACCTTGAGTGACGCTACTTCAGTTACCGCTGTGAGCAAGTTAGTGACATATTCACCTGGCGCGATACAAATTCGAATGTATAGTGAGGCCGCATATGCTTTCTCAGAAGCATCACAAAAAGCATGAAGTTGTACTTCCTGCTTCGGGTTGTAGCCAACCCATCGGGTGATCTCTATCCGTTCGATCTCACTATAATCATCCAAAAATGCCAACCATCTGCTCAATGTCAAGGGTTTCAAACATTCGTCCCAATCCGTTTTGTCTTTCCAGATTTGTTGCATTATTATTTTAGCAACAATAATCTTCGGGGCCAACCAATCGGCTGGATCAAACAATTTTTCAATTTCTGACAACGGCGCGTTTGGTGACGGTTAATCGATTAGGGGCCGAAACAAGCTTGAAAAAGAAAGAATCTTTTCCAGCGTTCCAACGTAAACGCAGAGTCTTCGCGGTACTGTCATCAGAGATGTTCAAAAACTCTCTGTCTAATAAGTATTCGGGGGGTAAATCTTTCAATAGACATTGTCCATTAGACGCCCACTCGCGCAGATTAAACCCAGCGCAGCCTAAAACTTTAATAAGTTCATCACGGCCCATTATTGCTTCTTCTTGGGTATGAGCACCGGCCAAGATATCATCGACATACATCTGTGATCTTATTATTTCAGCTGCTAACGGATATTCAGACTCAACATCGTCAGCTAGTTTAAAAAGGGTCCGTATAGCTAAATAAGGGGCACAATTCACACCAAAGGTGACTGTACGCAATTCGAAATCCCGGATTTCGTCATCAGGAGCTGTACGAAATACAATTCGCTGATATGAGGTCTGATCGGGATGGATTAGAATTTGCCGATACATTTTCTCAATGTCGGCATTATAAACAAATCTAAAAAGTCGCCAGCGTAATACTAGGACAATCAGATTTGCCTGTAAGACGGGTCCAGTATACAAAATATTATTAAGGCTTACGCCATTTGAAGTGGGACTGGAGGCACTGCATGGTTTGATCACTGCATGGTGAGGCAAATAATATTATAAATGTGGGGTTGTCGAATTATTTGACAATACTTTTGTCATATGACTTAGGTTAGGTTAGGTTAGGTTGAAGAGAGGAGACGTTTAAACGTCTCATGTCCATGGACATACACTTAAGCCAGTGGTTCGGCCTGTTGTGCGCTCCTTATTTATGATCTTTTTATACCTCACGAGTTACAGAAAATCGGTACTAGACACGAATTTTCTCAGTATCTTCCAGTCATATTCTCTGAGATGAGTCAAGTCTGGCAATATGTCGGACCCGAAATGTTGGGATATTGCATGTGTGAAAGCCGGGCAGTGACACAGAAAATGTTCCATCGTTTCGATGTTTTCTCAGCATGCCCTGCATTCGTCGTTTCCTGCTAGTCCTATGCGATGAAGATGTGCTTGTCATATGACTTAATTTTGAGTATTCTTGCAATACTCCATCATATTGCGTTTTAGGTTCGGGGTTTTTCAACAATCGAGACTCATTTCGTTTAAATTGCAAATCAGCAGCATTTAGGGACAGCCCTAGCTGTAAATCTGTGGGGTATTCACGCTTGAACGGCAATGAAACAACATATCGATCGTCTTCATTTCGATAAGTAGAACGACTATACAAAACCTCTCACAATTTATCTTCTTCCGACATAGTGCATACTCTTGGTACATCTTCAATCTCCCAGAACCGAGCAAGTTCATCATTCAACTCCATGTGGTTATAAAACGACACCACTGATTGAATGGTTTCGGGGACTTTACCAGTCACTATCCACCCAAAGACAGATCTTTGGGCAATCAGATCACCATTAGGGTGCTTATGGACGTCTGTATGAATTATGCGGAAAAATACAAAAGGTCCATTTGGGAACATTTCAAATCGTTCATTGTAAGCTCTCGTAAATCGGTATCAACCAATCGGGACAATGAATATGTGGGATGGCGACCGGTCAATTTATCATCAGTAGTGACCTCAAATGTTGGATCAATAGGAGAACTCAGCGATATTCTACAAGTTCTGGTCGTCTTGGCTGATACAGCGCCATTCATACCTACAATATTTGCAGTAGCGGCGGGGAATATCGGCAAAGAGACTTTGCAACTTTCTAGAAATAAAAGTGGCCTGAGATGCGGGATCTATTAAAGCCCTCGCTTTACATTTAACTCCATGACTACATATATCCACAATAGTTGTTCCCAGGAGAACTGATTAGATTGCAACGCGGTTGCAAACGTCTGTAAAGATTGGGCAGCTGCTGATCGGGCTGGATTTCCTGTACCTTGGGAATATCCAGAACGCGAGTTCGAACCTCGGACTACTTGTACCGATGATTCCTTCCTGTGAAGGTGCGAATGGTGCTTCTGCTTATAGAAGAAACAACAATTGGTGCAACATTTGAGTCTCTTAACAGTTTCAATTCTATTACTCACTGACATTCGAAGGAAGTCTTCGCATAATCTTAGGGGATGTGAATCAGAACATAAGGGGCATTTCTGCTGTACAGGAGCGGAAGGAACTGTTGTTGCGAAACTTGCATACCGTTTACTGATGTTAGGTTTACTTTTCGGGCTAATACTTTTCTTGACTTGACCAGTACCAGATGAGGAGGAAGAATTCTGGGGGCCTTTGATGTCAAAGACAGACTCAAGGGTCTGATACCTGGCGGTCAAGAACTTATCCAGTGTTTCCCATTTCGGCAAATTCGAACTAGACCCTTGAGATTGCTCCCAAAAACCTAAGGTAACTTGGGGAAGACGGGTGGAACATATAAAGACAAATATAACGTCCCAATTCTTTGTATCTATACCCAATAGTGATAAATTAGTTATGCAGTCGCTCATTGTACGCTGTAAATGTTTAATTGAGGGTCCAGATTCTTTACTTACGGGGGCAAGATTGAATAATATTTTAAGTTGGGCGTTTACGAGAACCCTCTTGTTCTCGTAACGATCGACTAAATTTTGCCAAGCCTGACTAAAACCCTCATTAGTTATAGGACAAGTCCTTATTATATCGCGGGCTTCACCTTCCGTCCTTTGCATCAGATAATACATTTTTTGGATATTGCTGATGTGTTCATTATCTTTATAAATCACCAGAAAAAATCTCAGTATCACAAGGGGGAAGGTGAATTGGGAGAGAGGACCTAGTGGACTTCTTCTTCGACAGAAGTTTTACTATGAAGTCCTCAATAAACGATTGTCCTCGCACATATGTCTTATATACCGCGATATATTTTGCCTTAACTTATATTATCTTTAGGGCCCATCGTATTACACAATTCCTCATAATTTGCAACGAAAGCTTCCCCTAAACGAGACATTTCTTGTTTATGTATATTGTGGCTGTGTATTGAGTGTTCTTTAGAACCTATAGAGGTTACGAAGAACTCCAAATCAGTCACGCGGTCACCGCTTCTAATAAGATTGGTGAGATCACTCATATTTATTTAATAAATTGGGTTAAAAAGAAGGAAATCGACAAAAAATAAATATTTCTCAAAAATAGGGGTCTGAAATGACTAATTTCCTAATAAAACTTTGATAAACGGGCTCACCTAATTAAATTTGACTGTTGGATTGTGTGACTCTAAGGCCAAGGTAAATATTTATTTATATATATTTTGACAAAAAATATACTACTTTTTGTCTAACCATCACCACTGTTCAACGCAAACTACGTATTAATATAAGAAACAATGTGTAAGAGGCTGTATTTATTTATAGGGCGAAACTAAAAATTAGTTTCGAAAACCCTGTGAATATAACAATAAAAATTCACGAATTATTATTGCTTGTTACCACAATTTTTATTATTTTTAATTTTTAAAACAATTTTTGAAATAAAAGTGCATTCACTTTTTTCACTTCGGGCCCACTGTGCGGTTTGATAAAAAAGAATAATGTACAAAAGTGTGGTTTGGCCAAACTTGTATTGCAACGAATACAACACACACACGCACACTCAAATCGACGTTTGAACGGTCTGTTGTCGAGGGACGGGAGTGGGGGGGTAACAAGCCAGTGGATGGTCGTTGCTTGAACAAAACAGCTGAAAATCGCTATCATATATTGCTAAACACAAAGATGAACATCATTTACATATAACATGAACAAAACCGGCCCCAGTATAGAACCTTGAGGAACTCAGGTGGAGATTGGGTTTATATTCGAACTACGGTTATTACAGAGCACATATTGCGAACGGTCTAACAGAAACGACGAATCAAGTTTACAAGAGGAATTAGACAAATGAAACTGATGGTAAAGTTTGAGCAGAGGATTTTGTGATCGACAGAATCGAATGCCTTAGGAGGATTTCTCCTATCAAATGTTCGCCTGATATCATCAGTAATCTTTATCATAGGTGATGTGGTGCTATGATGTTTTCTAAAGCGCGGTACAGCCCCCTAATCGGTACAGTCCAAACCGAAAGTACCTCTTTTGTGAAGGGGTGTAACTCTCGCCGTTTTCCAAGCAATAGGAAATTTCTTCGTGATTAGTATTGTATTAAAAATGTGCAGAATATGCTGTGGCACATAGGGAAATACAAATTTAAAAAACGTAAATGTATTCCATCAGTTCCCAAAGCGTTGGAATTAATTTTAAATATTGCACTGTGTAATTGGACTTGATCAAAGTTCCTAAAATAAAGAGAATTATTATTGTCAGAAAAAACATTATTACTAATACTACAAAGGTGCCGAAGTGGACGATTCAGATGTAAAATAATTATTCAATAAATTAGGATCTATATCACAGATTATCAGAATCAAGACCACCAGTTGATCGAATTTCCGACCACAATTCTTTGGAGTCTGTATAGTGCCATTAAAAAATTGCAATCCGTAAGAGCCTTTAATCCGTCTTATAGTTCTTCGAGCTATAGACCTATACATTTTGTATATATTTTTATACCCTCCACCATAGGATGGGGGGTATATTCATTTTGTCACTCCGTTTGTAACACCTAAAGTATATATATTCTTAATCGTCGTAAAATTCTAAGACGATTTAGCCATGCCCGTCTGTCCGTCCGTCCGTCTGTCTGTTGTAATCACGCTACAGTCCGTAATAATATAGCTAGTGGGTTATGTTATATTGGATTTCAGGTGACGATATAGGTTTTCCATGAGTTATTAGTCTTGTTCTTTCAGGGACGTGGTTCTCAAAAAGGACATATAATAAATTATTCATGTATAATATTTGTAATTCTGTATAATTAGTAGTATAAATCGAAGAAAAATCCGAATAAAATATATCAATAAATATGTTATCAAAATTGAGTTGTAATCACGATACTCGTATGTTCTGTAAAATATATAATTGTGGGTAGGTAACATATATTGCACCAGCATAAAAGCGATTTGATTTGAGTTTAATGCGGGAAATTAAATTGACTGCTAATAATCAATAACGGAAGTTGAATTCTGGGCCAAATCATAGTGTGTAGGCATATTGTTATGAAGGACAGACACATTGCAGCGAGTCAGCATAAACTTATGAGACGAGTATTTACTAACATCAGAAGTCACCGAAAATGATTATGTTTGGGAATCTTAAAATAATATCAGCAATATAGTTCACTAACGCTTCTATGTTTCCTCTTGGCAAATATATTATTCCTACAACTAATCCGTTACTTCCGGAAGTAATATTTAAAAATAACGCTTCACAGGAGCTAGGATCAGACAAGGATGACAATACTTTAGCTTTCAAATTATTTGAAACATAAAGACCGACACCTACACCTCGCATACCGGACCTATCATTTCTAAAGAGTTTATATCCAGGAATACTGACGGATTTGCTTGGTACATACGATTTCAGCCAGGTTTCAGATACACCTATAACATTAAGTTGTCCGTCGCTTAATAAATTGGTGACCTCGTCAAATTTTGAATTACCTGGTTTTAGCGATTAGGCATTCAAAATCCAAAATATTGATCTGATCTGAATCTTCTGATATAGGAACGTCACTGACAACATCAACAATAGAGTTAGCCGAAACCATTAAATTGCCTAAAAAAATGTGCGTTAGTACAAAAATGGAACTTACAATTAAATACAACATAAATAAATACACTAATTATTGCTGACTAAATATAAATTGAAAAAGAAATGAGAGTACCTAGAATTTAATAATTGGGTTAGAACGCAGCTAACTAACCCGATTACTAGTTAGGTTAGGTTAAAGGACGCGTAGTACACTACCAAATTGGCGTGCACTACTCCAGAGAGGGGGACCCCAATAATAAGTGAGAAGAGCGGATAAAAGAAATGTTGAATTAAAAGAGGAGAGGATAGAGAAGATCCTGCAGTAGACAATGCCGTTTAGGCAGATGGATGAGCGGTTGTCATCCCTAGCCACTTCAGGCAGCTAATATAATTGAGGATGCTGACGATTTTTTGCGATGACAGCTTCGAAATCTTCGATCGTGAAGTCACCCAGGTAGCAGTGTCTTCGTTTCAAGCTCCTCTTCGTCCGTACAGAGACGATAGTAGTCTTCTGTGTCCCGTTGCCACTTTTATGTGAACGCTCTTTCGTTGCAGTGGCCTGTGGAAACGCCAACTAACAGGCGTAAGTCCCTCTTTGTGAGGTTCAGCAAGTCCCTTGTTCTGGTTTGTGACATACGTGGCCAGAGCTAGCGATTTTACAGTCCGGTCTGGCTAACCAATTCTGGTTACCTTGATCCCTGTAGAAGCGCTCTATAATGCCGAAGAACTCACACATTGGTGGATACAGTGATGACACCGCACTAGTGGTTTCCACCACTGACCCATTCCGTGCGATCTCATCAGCCTTCTCGTTTCCAGTGATGATGTCACAGTGTCCTGGGACCCAACAGAGCTTGACGTTAACTGTTAGTTTTTGCATTTCTAATATGCAATCATTTACTAACTTGGATTTAATGACGTAGGAGTTCAGTGCCTTCAGAGCAGCCTGACTATTAACATAGATAGTTATGTTTTCACCTTGTCTTATGTTTTCAAACCCTCGTTTATTAAACGCAAGGTAACCAGGATTGCAAAAACCTCCGCCTGAAAGACACTGCAGGCGTCTGGCAATTTGTAAGATCTGCTAATGCTAAGAGATTCACTAAAGATGCTAGCCCCCGTTTTAGCTGGTGTCTATATCCAGTTGCTTTCCACCATACTACTGAACCCTAGGTGAGGAGAGACGCACAATCACGGTGTAAATCCAGTGGATAGTACTTGGGCGGAGCCCCCACCTTTTACCTATGGAACCTCTGCAGGAGTAGATTGCATTCAGTCCCTTTTTGACTCTTTCCTTGGTGTTGCTTTTCCAGTTTAATTTTTAGGGACAGTTTCAACTCCACCCCGTCGAGGATGGGTTTATGGAAATCTTCTATCTTATATTTCCTAGTGAATAGGACTAACTCTGTCTTAGTTGGATTAATTCCTAGCCCGTTCGCCGTTGCCCATCTAGACAGCTTCCTAGGCGCACTTTGAATAAGATCAGTAATGGTTGAGAGGAATTTGCCTCCAACCATGATAACCAAATCGTCGGCATATGCGACAACTTTCACTTTGTCTTTCTCGAATGATTTGAGTATCCCGTTTATGAGTAGAAGCCACAGGAGAGGAGATAGAACCCCTCCCTGTGGTGTACCTCTAGGCACTGACTTCCTAATGGAACCTTTGCTAGAGTTGAGGATCCTGCCATTCAGCATTGTGTCAATCCAGTCAACCAGCAGAGGGGATGTGCTCACATTCAACAAAGATTCGTGTATGGATTCCAAATTCACATTATTAAAAGCCCAATCAATATCTAAGAAGGCTGCCAAAGTGAATTTGCTTTTCTCCAGGTTATTTTCAATGTAACCAACCACGTCATGAAGAGCACTATCAACTGAGCGGCCTTTGATGCAGACATGTTGACAGTTACTGATTAATGACGGTTGTAAACTACCCCTAATATAGGTGTCAATAAGTCTTTCCAACGTTTTTAAAACAAACTATGAGAGACTAATTGGTCTATAGTCCTTGGGCTTGGGGTGGCTGGGTTTTCCCGCTTTGGGAATGAAAACCACGCCATTTGAGGGTATAAAATTCCTAAGTAGGCATTGCCTAAAAATCAGCGACACCATATTAACTGCTATTGGCCCTGCAATCTGTAGCATGGCTGGTGATATGCCATCAGGTCCGGCAGACTTAAAGGGTTCGAAGGAGTTAATAGCCCACAGAATTTTCTTGTCGGTTACTATGTCATTTACCACAGTGGACGCGCTTTCATCACAATGTGGTGCACTTGATCTAGTACTGACATTGGGAAATTCCTCCTGGACTACGTTCGAACACCCGTAAAGTGTGACGTCGCTAAAAATTCCAGAGTTTCTGAGCTGGACTCAGTCCAAGTCCCACCTTCCTTCTTAATGCTACCCAAGGCCTTTCGATCTTTTGTAGCAGTCGTCGGAATCTGGAGGACTCGTTCACACCTTCTATACTTTCACAGAAGTTGATCCAAGAGACTAGCTTAGCCTTTTTTACCTCATTCTTGTACTGTTGGGAAGATTCCTTATAGCAATCCCAATCTGCACTCAATTTGGTTTTGTTGGCTTTATTATACAGTCTCCTTGCATTCTGCCTCAAAGTACGAAGATCTTTGGTTCACCATGAAGGTTGAGACCTCTTACCCGGGTATGTAACGGGGCATGATTTCTCAAAGTTAACTACCAAGGCTGCAGTAAAATCATCAACTGCTGCTTCCAGCTCGGCATTATCAGTGTAGTTATGCTTCAACGACCGTAGCTGTCTACCAACAAGTTCATTATACTGAGCCCAGTTAGTCTTCCTTGGGTTTCTAAAGGAGGGTTCATTGCAAGTTACCACATTCAGGGTAAAAAGATTGTACCTGTGGTCCGAGAACGAATTCTCCTTGGACACTCTCCATCCTGAAAGAACATTATCATCAAGGTTAGTCATGGTTATGTCTATTACCTCCAATCTATTTTTGACCTGAAAAGTGGGATCACTACCAACGTTACAAATCTTTAGACCAGAATTTTAAATAAAATCATAAAGCGACTCACCTCTTAATGTTAGAGCTTCCCCATAGAGAGTGGTGGGCGTTGGCGTCGCATCCCAAAACCAGCCTTGTTAGCGTCTATTGTCGTGCACCAGCTTGCTCACTAACTCGTTTGGCGGGTTGATTTCCTCATATGGTAAATAAACTGATGCGAGTAGTAACGGTTTGTTGTTTTTCGTCTCTAAACTCACAGTTGTCTGATCACCATTGCCGTAATTATGTAGAAGGATTAGGCTTAAATTTTCCTACCTACAATGCAAGTCCTCAACTTAGCACGTGAAGTCCTCAACAAGCCCTCAACTTGTTGAGGACTTGCAAGTCCTCAACTTAGCACGTGATAAAATTGAGTATGTGATAAAATTTACATTGCTCAGTCCAGTTACCTTATTCTTAACGATATAGGGTTCCTGGATTAGAGCGATGTTAACTGAAGAGTAAGAGAGGGCAATTAGAAGTTCGTTCGAGGCTGCTATAGAATGATGCAGATTAATTTGCTCTACTCTTACCTTACTCAAACTAGTTTCCTTTAGAGGTTTGCATGCGGAAGTGGTAGAAACCAAATCCCCATATTACCTTACCCCCTCTTTCTCTTAAGTACACTTCTGATTTTTTGTCAATAGTAACATTGAAGATCAGACCACCACTTTCAGCACACTCTTTAGTCGATTGTATCGACTAAGGAGTGTGCAAAGAGCTGTACTGAGACCGGCGTTTTGCTTCGCGAGCAGTTTCAGTGGATCAGTCTGAATTAATTCAGTTGGGATCCAAGCTGTCGCTGTTGTTCGAAGAGGTAAAGCAGTAGGAGGCAGAACTTTGTTTTGTGCGCCAGGACTATCTTTCCATTGCGCTCCATCGAAGATTACATCGCTACTGCTCCACCTATCTGAAAGTGTTAGTTTGAGCAACTTCGGTACTAGTAGCTTTCATTTGTAAGGGCTGATCCTCCGGTCGGGGTCGGTCATGTCTACTACCGCCACTTGCTGGTCTAAGGTGTTCTGGGAAGGGGTATCTGGTTTCCTACATTGAGGTCTGATAGGGCTTAACCACCTTCCTTGCTGGTCTAGACCCAGAGGGTTCTTTACCACCAGAAGGTATTACGCTCTGTTGGACTTGATGGTTAGGTGTTAACTTTCCTGCTTCGTTTTCGTTTCACATGCTGACGCTTCTTCGCAGCCGGCTGCGACTCCTCGTTCGACCTCGTCCGTTTCACCGTATTCTGTGAGGTTGAGAGACCTTCGAAAAGAGGCAGAAAGTTACTGCCAGTATCTTGTTTGTTAGTATGTGTGGTCTTTTGTGAGCCAACACTGATCTGTACCGCTGAAGGTACATCGGTGGGAGCCGCTGTCACCGTTACCACAGAGGGCCTAGGAGTTGCAGTCTCAACCAGAGAGATGAGAGAAGAAGGCTTCTGCGGGGATTTCAACAGAACCGATCTCTTTCTCCGTCGTTAAATCGGTCTCGCTCATTCCTTCAAACTTGCGAAGATAAGAACAAGCCCTGTGGTAGGCATCGCGAGCCTTGTTTGCAGATGACTTAGGTTTAGGTTAGGGTGGCAGCCGTATTTTTTATACAAGCTCACATAGACCAGTTTAGGTCCCTAGTGCTACCACGGGCTGAAATGCCCCTCATCGAAACCAACCTGTTTGATATACAAATTTGTCGATAGTACGAATATCGGTACTGGAAAGATCTGTTAGGCTGCCTAGAGAAGCCGAAGAGCGGGGCAGTCGCATAGCAAGTGCTCAATGCTCTCCACTTCTTCCTCATCTCCACAGCTTCTGCAGAAGTCATTAGAGTCAATACCCAATCTTTTGGCGTGTTCGCCGATCAAGCAGTGTCCCGTCAGAACTGGTAATAACGTAGACAATCTTTGCCTCTCTAGTGCGAGGAGATATTTTGATCTTCTCAGGTCATACCTTGGCCAGATTTGTCTAGCTAATTTGCAGGTGCCGATTTCTGTCCATCTTTCGTTGGACTGCCTGATTGCCTCTTGCCTAAGCCAAAGCTTGCACGTGGATAGCGGCGCACCAATATATGCAAATTCTTCGAGAATTTGAAATGCCTTCCCTTTCCTAGCAACTTCATCGGCTTTGCAGTTCCCCGGGATATCCCTATGCCCAGGCACCCATATGAGGTGTATATGAAACTGCCCAGCCATCTCGTTAAGAGATCTGCGGCAGTCGAGGGCTGTTTGTGAATTTAGGGATGTTGCCTCCGAGGTGGAGGGTCCACATGTGGGACTTTATTCATCCTAGTAAAGAGAACCAATTCAGTCTTGTTTGGGTTTACGCCCAAACCGCTGCTTCTGGCCCATCTAGACAATTTGTTCAGAGCCACCTGTAGGATGTATCTGAGGACGTTTAGGAATTTGCCACTCACGGCGATTGCCACGTCACCAGCATATGCCACGACCTTGCAGCCACAACGTTCTAGATCTAGCAGGATTTTATTCACCGCTAGGTTCCAAATTAGTGGAGACAGTACTCCTCCCTGGGGGGTCCCTCTGTTTACAAACCTTGTAAGAGTTGTGGACCCAAGACATGCTGTTATGCGTCTTCTGTTGAGCAGACTTTGAACTAGTCTAATCAAACTAGAGTTAACTGTTAAATGTGACAATGCCGCAATTACTACATCTGAGTGAATGTTGTTAAAAGCCCCTTCTATGTCAAGAAATGTCACCATGGTGAATTCCTTGAAATGCAGGGACGATTCGATAGTGCTCACAAGTTCATGCATGGCTGATTCTGTAGGCTTCCCCTTATTGTAAGCATGTTGGTTCACCGATAGAAGTTTTGTATCCAGGTTTTCCCTAATAAAATAATCTAAAAGTCTTTACAGACCTTTCAATAGGAAGGAGGATAGGCTAATTGGTCTGAAGTATTTTGGCCTAGTGTGTCTTCCCCGCTTTAGGTATGAATACCACTTTGGTATCCCTCCATCGATTCGGAATGTATAAAAGCCTGATACAGCTACATAAATTTTCTCCAGCCAGGGGTTAATGTACTTCAACATTTTCTGCATTTCTGCTGGAGTGATGCCGTCTGGTCCAGGTGACTGGAAGGGCTCAAAGCTATTAATAGCCTAGCTTATTCTGGATCTCTCAGTCAACAAGCTAGCGACGCCCGCAGTCCACCCACACTCTTGTTGGTCCTGCTGATCCTCTGGTTCTGTTAGAGAGTTCCCCGGGAAATGTGTGTCGAGCAGTACATTGAGCGACTGCTCGCTGTTTTTGGTCCAATTATTTGCCTCATCCTGCAAGTAACCCACTGTACAGGGTGAATCTGATAGTATTTTCCTCAGCCTTGCGGCATCGGAAACCTTCTCTACTTCGCCACAGAAGGTATACCAAGAGCGTCTTTGCGCCTTTCTAAGCTCCTTCTTATAGATCTTGAGTTGCTCTTTATAGGCATCCCAAACATTAGCGACCCCAGTAGATTTAGCCTTGTTGAATAGCTTGTTGCAGGTCTTTTTAATAGCCGTTAGCTCAGAAGTCCACCATTGGGGTTTAGTTTTACCCTTGTACCTTGTTTTTGGACAGGCTTGTTCAAGGGAACTATTGAATGATGTGGTGATATGCTCGACCAGATTATCCAGACCGGCTGGAGTTGAGGACTTTCTTGAAATTCTTTTCATACAGGTGCCACTTTGTCTTTCTCACATTTCTGTGGACGGCAGGTTCAGGCGCTTTTTCAGCGAGTTTGAACTCAATATAATGGTGATCTGAGAATGAGTGGTCGTCCATTACTTTCCAATAATTTTGTCTGACAGCCGGTCAGTAGCAAAGTTTACGTCTAGTACTTCTTGTCTGTCTTTAATTGTAAAGGTCGGTTTATTACCTATGTTACAAATACTTAGGCTGGTAGCTAGAATAAAGTCAAGAAGCGAATCCCCCCTATTGTTTATATCCGTACTACCCCAGATAGTATGATGAGCGTTCGTGTCTGCGCCAACAATCAGGTCGACCTCGTCAGACGTTGCTTCTTCTACTACTTCCCTGAAAAGAGCAGTCGGTACCCTAATATATGCGATCACCGATCTCCAGACTAGCAGATGTTTGGTCTTTACCACTTAAATTAGCCAGGGAAAGATACTTAGATCTTTTCTGGCCAAAATGCAGGTTCTTGAAGTGCCTTCACAGTTGGCCACAAGCAGTTTAAAGTGGGGTGTCCTGATACCGCACACCCTTCCTCCCACTGCGTAGGGCTCCTGTATCAGGACGATGTCTACTGCACCTGTGGACAGGCGCAGCAATAGAGCCGCTGAGGCTGCTTTAGCGTGATGGGGGTTAATTTGTAAAATTCTTAACATCATTGGTAATTGACATATTAACATCCACCCCGACAAGGGTGTTATCGAACTCTTCGTCCGTATCATCGAGAAGCGTGTCCCCTCCAGATGCGTCAAAGAGTCCGGAGACTCCCCTCAGCCCCTCTGTGTCAGAAGTAGAGCTTTCGTCCTCAGAGTAGGACGTTACAGATCTTCTGTTAGAGTTGGAGTCACCAGAAATAATGGGCGTGGATACCCCCGCACTTCGAGAAAGCTGTGTATCAACCACGGTGGACGACTCACCTTCCGCAGTGGGAACTATATCCTGCTTGTATACCTTCAAGACTATAGTCTCGAAGCCATACTGTAGGGTTGCACTTGCACGTTGTATATGGGAGGTGGATTCAGCGTTAAGGATCAAATTGACCTGCCGCTTTTTACCATCCGCCTCACCCACATTGCTGATTCTCCAATTATGGGCCGACAGACCAGGATTGGAATCTTTTATTATTTCTAATATGTCAGCCGGGTTGGAGGGCTCTTCTGTAACCCAGGTGATGGCTCTTGGGTGACTAGGGATGTTGTTTTTTCGACAACATCCAACTGAGCACGCGGCCACACCTCACCCGCTCGACTCAGAGCAGCCTTATACAGGTTTGCTGATCTGACATCACCGAAATATAAGAGCTTTACTCTCCCCTGATGCCATCCTGCATCGTTGAAGATTGGTGGTGTGCCCTGCATTTCTCTACGGACATCGAGGTAATGAGCCATAATAATGGCTGATTGCACATGGCTCCATTTGTCCTTGAGGATGGATCCATCCTCACTACTTCCGTCTATAACGGCCATCACTAGACCCTCCTTCGCCACTTCATTGAAGGGCTTGGTGAGTGCCCTGTTGATGGTGACATTAGGGCCTCTTGCCTTTTTCGAAGGCAGGGGTTCATCAGGTGATCTGATTCTTTTGACTTTATTAGCCGTTAACACAGCTGAATTTGTGGCTCTTTCAGCCGGCTGATTGGCCTTAGAAGCATCTATGACGCCTTTAGCCCAGGTAAGTGAGTCTTTTTCGGTAAGAGCCGAAACCTCAACAGCCTCCAACTTCGTCAAAACTCTGAGCGCTATCCGGTGCTCATTGTGCTTCCGTTTTGACGGTCGGACATGACGTTTTCCCCTCACCGTACCACCTGTTGTGAGTACTGGGGGGGGAAATTTTCACCATGTTTGGTGTGGTCGGCTTTGGCCAAGACCAACGGACGGACAGTAGGACGATTGGGGAACCCCGCTCCATCGGAACGCGAAGGCATCCCCGTCAATGAATTTTTGTCTGTATTAGCCCGTAATAGGTACTACGATGTAGGCCTTTCAGACTTTGTACAGATTTTTGTTTTGTTT
The DNA here is from genome assembly GCA_963930755.1 of Eudasyphora cyanicolor. Classification (NCBI taxonomy): domain Eukaryota; kingdom Metazoa; phylum Arthropoda; class Insecta; order Diptera; family Muscidae; genus Eudasyphora; species Eudasyphora cyanicolor. Next base: position 104,992,094 of record OZ005737.1, read on the forward strand.
TTGCGATTGCGTAATAGGTACTGTGTAATAGATTTTAACTATCCGCTCTGTGCTAAACACGTCCGTTCACTACGGCTGATCAGCAACGAAGATGACTTACTTCTTCCGCTTTTAGGGAGTTTACTCACAGGAGATCCTGAGTCTAAAGCTCCTTGTCGCGTCAGAGTCATGCCACCGACACTTGAAGGCTAGTTTGCCACCGGCGTAGATTTGTATTGCCTACCTCTATCGAATTTCGGGCGATAGGGTGAGGTCATTCATCAGAGCTCAGCATATTGGACGGAAATTTCTCTGTTCAGTGAGTCGATGTCCCTAAGCTCGGATTGTTCACTTCGCATAATCTCATCCATTACGAGATTCAGAGGTGGCGTACTTGTAACGTTATGACGGACTATATTCGGACGGGCAATTTGAGAGTGACAGTCAGTAGGCATTGTTTGGGATGAAACCCCAATGCTACTGGTAATTGTTGTGTTTGTTTTTGTTGTTTTATTTGAATTCATAGTTTGGTCCCACGAGTGTAGGGAAAGAGAGGTCGGCCATAGCATAGCCCCCATTACTATGGTAAGGACTTGGCGAAGAAGCCTTATTACTCGATGAGGCGCCAAGGTATCACCGAGGCTCCGTTTAAACGTAGTCATTTACCCCCGACTACGAAATTTTAATAAACATCGACAGGCACAGGGTCGCAGAACACCTCGACATTGGGGGGATACTTTTATAGTAGAGTATCACTACTAAATCTAGCAAATGGAGCTATAGAGTGACCAGTGTTGAAACAAGAAAAACACAATTTCTGTTTTTTGACTTCGTCCCAAAGATTAGCAACAGTCATTGACATAAACTTTTTGCACTCAAAGATCTTATGGGTATCTATAAATACAGCACTCTTGTTTACGGTGTCCATTGGCAGCATGAAGCACAACCTTTCGTTTCACATAATTATTGTTCTATTGGTTCTACTCACACCGGTGTTGTGAAAAACGATGAGTTCATCAAGGTTCATTATAAATATCAAAATTTGTGCTGGGGAGCGAAATATATATGTATTTAAATAGAATTATAAAAAATTCACAAAAATTTAATTCAAATATTATATATCATAAAAAAACAGCTTACATATAAATGAAAATGATTGGTAAAAATTAAGTAAACACAAAAACAATATGAGATCGTACAACACACGCAGATAGAGGGACAAATCCAACTACATCTTCAGCTACATTTTCTTATATTCGGCACAGGTGGATACAGCAACGGAGCCGTCAAAAAGAGTAAAGGCTGGGTTAGGCAAATGTAGCCGTAACGCCCCCGTAGCGTAACGCATCAGCTGATTCCGTCTGACCAATGCAACATCGGACTGTCTTAACGCTGGTCGTTCGTTTTATTTGTATTGTGCAAGAAAACAACAACACCACACATAGCGGCTTTCTGTGAACATCTGAAAACTGGTTGTTTTCCTCTTTTTTTCTTCTTATAACAGTGTTTTCATACAAACAAAAATAATTAAAAAGAAAAAATAAATAAAAATATTCCAACATGGGTGGAGCTGGGGAACCACCACCGCCTCCACTACCACCGCCTCCTCTTTCTGACAAAAGAAGAGCGCAAAGCATGATTAGAGTGAATAAATCCCTCAAGGACAATAATGGTCAACCTATTAGAAATATCAATGATTTAGATAACTTACCATCTACTTCTAAACAGCATCATAATCTAAACCAAAATCAAAACCCAATTCAAAATCAAATTAAAAATGATAATCAAAACTTTATTCAAGACATTGCGATTGAACACAACTACAACAAACTTGTAAATACAACCATACTATATCCTCAGCATCATCCCGGTCCGTTCTTGTATTAGTTACATCTGATACCCCGGTCAGCACAAGAAGAAAGAACTGTGAACTTCACCTTTTTGCTCGTTTTCAAAAAATTAATATCCCCAACAACTATGTGTGTAAAAATATTGGTTATAACACCTTCCGCATAACTTTCAATAACTTTAATGCCGCCAATAATTTAGCTTTGAACCCCAATCTCAGTGGAATAGGATTGAAAGCTGAAATACCTGATCGTTTTGTTCAGAGATTTTATATTGTTAAGAATGTACCAAAGTCCATAGAAGGACTAACAATCAAAGAATCTATAGAAGCAAACAATGAAATGGAAGTTATTTCTATATACCGCTTTTCAAGAAAAAACGAAAAGAATGTATACGAACCAACTGAAACAGTGAAGATTGGAATAGTCAGTGACGGTCCGCCTCCTGAGATATTTATGTGTGGAGCAAAGATAATCCCAGAGCTCTACGTTCCACCTATTCGTCAGTGTCTGCACTGTGATCGCCTAGGCCATATTGCCAGCCGTTGTCGATCAGCCAAAAGATGCCTGAAATGCGGTCAATTTATTATTTGCCCAATTAATTGTAAGGAAGAAAAATGTCGCGAGTGCCTAGCTACAACTTTATGTAAAGGAGTTTGCAACTCACCAATATGTATTCTGTGTAGCAAAACAGATCATATCTCAAAAGATGTAGACAAATGTGCCAAGTGGGAGTCTGAGGGGAATCTCCGGGAAATAATGACACTATCCAATCTCTCAAGGAAAGAAGTATTTCAGAAATACCCTGAAACGCAAAATTTCTATCAAATCCTCTCCGAGGAGGCTTATCAAAACAACTCTCCGTCTATCAGAAGAACCAAAGAACCACTAAAAAGAAACATCAATGATGAAATAAATATAAGAATAACAAGTAAGAAAGTTTCAGTCGGGTAAACCGACTAAGATATACCCTCACTTTGTGAGTAATGTAATATGGAATATTAAACGAATTATTCTGTCAATTTGTATGGGAGGTACCAGAATGTTTTTAACAAATACACCTATTTTTCTCTGAATAGTAGATTCTTTAAATACATTGCACTGCGCCGAATTATAAGCGTTTTTTGCACTGGTATATTAACGTTATGAGATATTAAATTTGGTATGATTTGGCCATTTTGTGTGGGAGGTACAAAAAGGGGCGTGGTGATAACGGCCATTTTTTACAGGGCTATAGGGACTTCAAAGCGTTACACTGTGCAAAATGTTGTTGCATTTTCGTGCATTGGTACTCATGCTGTGAGCTCTTAACTTTTTGTGCAAAATGGTACCTTTGTGTGGGAGGTACAAAAAGGGGCGTGGCAATAGCGCCCATTTTTCGCAGTGCAAAAGACACTATAAAAGCATTACACTGTACAAAATTTCAAGTGCTTTTATACACTGGTATTAATGTTATAAGCTGTTATCTTTTGGTGCAAAATGGTACCTTTGTGTAAGAGGTACCAAAAGGGGCGTGAATATGACACCCATTTTTCACTGGACTGTAGGCACTATGAAAGCATTACACTGTACAAAATTTCAAGTATTTTTATGCACTGGTATTAATGTTATAAGCTGTTAACTTTTGGTGCAAAATGGTGCATTTGTGTGGGAGGTACCAAAAGGGGCGTAGCAACATGGCCCATATTTCTCGAGTTGATAGCGACTAATAAACTAATGCTATGTGTGGAATTTCAGAAGATTCGAATAAGTAGTATAGCAGTTATTAAAGATTCAATATTTCACAACATTTTAACACTTTGTGGGGGAGGTACCAGAAGGAGTGGACCAATATGGCCCATCTTCGAACTTAGCCGGAGATAGAAAAAAATATTACCACGTACCAAATTTGAAGTCAATCGGTTACTCCTTTCGAGAGTTATCGTGCGCTCCAGCCAGCAGACACACAGACAGACAGACAGATAGACAGACAGACAGACGGACGGACATTGCTCATTCGACTTAATATGACCCAAAACGAATATCCACCGAACATACTTAGGGTCTTAGATCACTCCTTCGATGTGTTACACTTTTTTTCGTAGCAAATGATATATACCCTCGTCACACTAAAGTGAGGGTATAACTAGAATAAAATATAGTACAATAGCAGCTCCAGCTCCAAAAAGAATCCATACCGTGGCAAGTCCTGTAGTATTAACACCAGCACAGCCTGTTTTCAATTACCCCAACTTTTCCAAGGTGGCAGATCTAGAAAAAACATTATCTGTATTTGCAAGTCAAATGTCGAAGATACTAACCTCTCTAAATAGCAACGAAGGTCTTAGAATTTTACAAAATTTCCAGAAATCCATTATATCAGCTCCAACCAGAAACAAAAATTGCACAGCATATGAAGTAGAAAATCAAGATTCTCCAACCTAAAATAAAAATAAACATTAATTCGAGTAATTAATTAAAAAGTTCAAAACAAAACAAAAACTACAAAATAAAAATAAATGAATTTATTACAATACAATATACAAAGTCTGAATAAAAATAATTTTTTTTACAATTCTATTTACAAAAACTAGAGATTGATATATGTATACTTATTGAAATTTTTAACGTCGATGAAAGCCAAAACGCATCTGCAATTTTTGACTACAATATAGTATCCAAAAAAAGAGGAGACAAGTACGGTGGAGTTGCCATCCTTTTTAAAAACGTATCAATTTTAAAAGAATACCTTTTAACACCGCACTTGACTTTCTCATTTGCGAAACAACCAACCATTCAACGAACTTAACCATAGTATCGATATACTTACCTCATTCAGTGAAATGTAAAACTATCAACAATGAGGTAAACAAGCTAGTTTCTTTTTTGGAAACTAAATCGAATGTTCTCATTTGCGGAGATTTCAATACGCGACACACAACTTATAGTGATAACTTTGACTCTCAACGCGGTAAATTAATCAAAATGTTATTTGATTCATCAAATTTTCGCTGTTTAAATAATGGCCATTATACCATTATATATTACTTATAAAAGGAAAAATTCTTAGCAAAACAAAAGCTTTTAAAAACTGACTCCCTCAACTCCGGTTCACATAATTTATGCTCTAGCTCTAATCTTGACCCCAGAACAACGGTCACAATACCTAGCGGCAAAGGAATTAAAAAAATTCAAAATTTTTAATCGTCAAGTATATGATAAAATCTCATTAAATCCGAAAAACAAAACAAGTCTTGGTCGGATATACAACAAATTTAAAAACATATTTGATAACACCATAGTCAACAAAACTGATTACCCGAACAACAAAATTTTCTTCCTTTTGGACATATTCCCAAATAACGTACCAAATGAATAGTTCAGATCAAGCCTACAAGAAAAACTCGACAACCTAAAAAACATTGGATGTTCCATCTTCTTCCCTAATGGGTGAACTTCATGCGATAAATAAAGCCGTAGACCTAATCATCGAGGACGGAATAGAAAAGGCTGCCATTCTGACTGACAGCAAAAATGCATGCTTACTATTACAAAAGAATTCATTCCACAACTATCTAGTTAACGATATCATCCATAAAATCCACGCTTCCGCGATTACGCTACTCACGTTCATCTGGACTCCTTCCCACATTGGCATTCCAGAGAACGAGCGCGCAGACTATTTCGCCAAACAAGCCGCAACAGTTGGCTGCCTGATTCGCCACAACCTAGCTGTGAAAAACGCCATTTTGTCAATCTACCAGTCCCTGTGGAATGAATGGACAAATAAGTATAAAAATATATCCACAACAAAAGGTACATACTTCGCACAGTTCTTCTCCAGCCCACCTAAAGTACACTGGTTTGCCGGCTCTTCCCTTACATCTGAAAACATCAAAATTATAAATAGATTGCTTGCTGGGCACACCTATGGCAAAACTTACATACACAGTATCAACCTCACCAACAACAACACATGCGATGTTTGTAAAACACCAGAAACCGAAGAACATCTTATCTTCAAATGCTGTAAATATAAAAATATAAGAAAGGATTTTTCACTTTTTAATAGTTTCAATAACTTACCAAATTTACTGCGGAATTACTCCTTCCAACAACTTGAAGAGCTCTGCACTTTCATTCATAGATGTAAAATCCAACTATGACTCACCTATACGCATTAAACGTTAATTTACATCTCTCACTAATCTTATCGAATAAAGTAACGAAATAAGCAGCCCTTGTATATGAATACCTTGTGTATTCGTCCAACACTACTTGACGATAACCAAAAAAAGGGACGGCTGAATCTGCTGAAATTTGATTTGGACGGTACGGTTACGTGCGTTTGCAAACAAAAATAGTAAACTAATGAAAAAAGAATAAATTAATGCGAAACTTTTGAAAAGTAATGAAAAATAAGTAATAAAATGATAAATTTGTAGCAAATAAATATAAAATAAAATTAATTTGTTGCTATTTTTGTTGTGAATGTCTGAGTGATACAGCACGTTTTTAAAGTTTTGGGTAATTGCTCCAGCGGGCAACGTTACGGCAGCGCTAAAATTAAATTACGGTTAAGTTTGCCTAACCCGGCCTTAAGGCGCACTTTCGGAACATCAGAGCACAAAAAACGATCTTTGTGATCTTCTTCTTCTGTGATGATCTTAGTTTCCTTTAGTAAACGCCAACATACGAAATTAATGGGTCGATTATGGATTGCAACCAAAGTTTGATTGCATTGCCAGTTGCCAAAATTAAAACAACCGACAACTTCAGTTGTTAAATGGGGGATTTTTCGGCAACCATTTATTTGTGGTTGCTGTGTATTTTTTTTAAAGAAATAATACGTGAAATTAAATGGTAGATATATTTTTTTATGTAGGTTTTTTATGTTTGTAGGTTCCATGATGGTTAAAATACCCACAAAACAACAATTTGTGATGTTTATAGAGAAAATGGAAGCTATCCCAAATCTAGCTCGCGGTGTAGGCATTTTGGTGAAACCAAAGACACTACGGATGAAGTGTGGCTGTGATTAATTGGAGAGAGCGAGTTTGCAGAATGCCAATACAATGGGTCCCCCTGGGGTCCGGAGAGAGCTCCCAACGCTGTCACATTTCCTAAACGAATAGCATACACGATCTGAAGCTACTACTCATGCATTTCGCCTGGAAACGTAGTTTCCACGAAGATGCCAATGTCCGCCAGGCATCAGTGCAATATGCAAGTAGTCGTGTTTGCTCCCTCTCAAAGTTTGTAGGAGAGGGAGTCAGAAAGTTCATTTGACCTGCCTCTCCCTCCTAAGACTTTGACACTTGCTTGGAAAAAATTGTCTTGTGTGAATCTCGACTAACCAAAGAGCAGCAGTAATAACAACAGTTAATCAAATGACAGCAAAAACAACAGCAGCAACAGATAAGCATACGATGAGTTGACAAAAAAATAAATGCGTAACTTTATTAACCGTAACCGGTCGAATTTATATTGTTTTTATTTTAGAAAATCGCAATTTATTCACTTAGTCCATATTCACACTTGCAATTTTTTTCCGCAATTCTCTTTTGAAGTTGCATTTGCCTTCAGACAACGTATTCTGTTTCGACAATTTTTTTATCGTTCATTAAAATTCATTCATTAAAATGTATGTCGCACAAATTTACATATGTTGAACGGAGCACAAAACTACGAATATTGAATAAAAAGGAATGTGGAAATTAAAAAAAAAAAATCACCAATTTACAGCGAAAGAAAACGCAAAACGAATTGAAAAAAAAATTGAAAGAACGGAAGACTTTTTTCTCCTCCCTTACCGACTGCGTCCCTCTCCCACACACAGCAATTCTGCGGGTGGAAATTGCAAGTGTGAATATGGACTTATAAGCAGAGCCACATGACAAACACGACTATTCAAGCATGATGTTGCCAGATTTTTCTTGACCTTTTACCAATTTTAAATGGAATATTCGAATTTCAATTGATATTTTTCGATATACAGTTAAAAATAGTGTAGAAGAAATTATTGAAAAAAGTATGACGTATTTATACTCATCTTAAAGGAAACTTCCTAGAGAATGTTTTCGAAGAAACAACGGTTTAACAATATTCATTGGTATTGTTGCCAAGCTTCTACAATTTACACAATTTTTTTCACAAATTTCAAAAGTAAGCCAAATTTTCTCCAATTGCAAAGCTAGAATATTTAAACCTTTACTTTTTTATACCCTCCACCATAGGATGGGGGTATATTCATTTTGTCACTCCGTTTGTAACACCTCTAAATATTGATCTGAGACCCCATAAAGTATATATTCTTAATCGTCGTAAAATTCTAAGACGATTTAGCCATGTCCGTCCGTCCGTCTGTTTTAATCACGCTACAGTCCGTAATAATAGAGCTAGGTTGATCAAATTTGGTATAAATATTTCTTATAGTTGCAGGTTGTTTGGGATTGCAAATGGGCCATATCGGTCAATGTTTTGATATAGCCCCCATATATAGCATCTAACTTGTTGTGATTCCTACTTCCTACTGTTCATCTACTATATTTTTTTGTGTTTTTCGGTGTTATTTTCTTTACTATCCATGGTGAAGGGTATATAAGATTCGGCATGGCCGAACATAGCACTTTTACTTGTTTATATGTGGTAAAGTGTAGCATGTTGGAGCCCGGCTTTCATAAGCCAATATGGCCAACAATCTTATATTAACTTTACACAAATTTCGATTATATAGTTAAGTTCTACACTCAGTAAACCACATCAGAGTGATTCAGTTTAAGGGTAGATTTAGCAAGATATAGCTACTCACAAATCTATATATATAAAATTGTTGCGTGACTGGCTGACTGACTGATCATCGCCCAGGCCAAACGGCTGAAGCTAGAATCATGAAATTTGGTGGGAGGGTAGTCCTTGGGACGTAGACGAGCGATAAGGCGGGATTTTTCGAAATTCGTACTATTAGCTGCACAATGGGGCAAAAAGGGATAAATATGGTACCACCGCCAAATCCAAACGAAATGAGCTAAAATCTTGAAATTAGGTATGAGGGTAGCCCTTAGGAGGTAGACTCATAAATTGGCAGGATTTTTCGAAATTCGACCATTTACGTACACAATGGGGTAAAAAGGGAAAACATGGGATAAATGTAGTACAGCAGGCAAATTCAAATGGCGAGAGCTAGAATCGTGAAATTTGGTGTGAGTGTAGCCCTTATGAAGTAGACTCTGAAATTGACAGGATTTTTCGAAATTCGAACATTTACGTACACAGTGGGGTAAAACGGGAAAAATTTGGTACAGCAGGTAAATCCAAATGACAAGACCTAGAATCGTGAAATTTGGTGTGAGAGTAGCTCTTGCGAAGTAAACAAGAACAAGGAAAGATTTTTAAAAATTTAGGGGCACAGTGGGACAGAAAGGTATAAATATGGTACCACCGCCAAATTCAAAGCCTAAAATTAGAATGGTCAAAATTGAAACGAGGTATGTCTTTATGACAACGGATCGGGATATTTTTTTTTATTCGCAGTTTTCGGGGCACAGTGGGGCAAAAAGTGTAAAATATAGTACAGTGTCTTAAAAATGTCAAACGTGGATCAATGGTTCCAGGGTAACTTTTGGAACATAAACTAGAGATTGGAAGAGATTTTTGGTAATTCTAACTTTAAGAGGCACAGTAGACCGTTTATAGCACATGATGCAAAAAAGTGAAAGTTGCTGCGATCCTTGATTTCCGGACCGAAAAAGTTTCCATTTGGCCTACAAGACTTCCATAAAAAATTTTGTGCCGATCGGATAACCCTAGGGTCTGCCCAAAGTTCATTCAAAATTTAGAACACACTTTATAGGGGAAATATTTTTTTTATTCAAAAATCGTATGTTTAAGTAAGTAAAATTACATTTCTTTGTATTATTAATTAATAAATAGTTTTTAAATATTGATATCGGTAAAAAAAAAACAAAAAATAAAATTATTTCAATATTATATTAGATCTGACTTGTTATGTGAGGGACATTTTCTACGATATTCTTCAATGCACTGTAATATAAATTGATTTTGCTCTTCGTCTTTCGTAAGTATTCTGTTGTAATCATTCATAAATTGTACACCGCGTTCAGCAGTGTCGTTAACAACAAACAGATTACGACAAACATCGAGAGCATCTTGATAATCTTCGTTTACTTCCCAAATGGATGGGACATGCTTTAAAAATTCAGTACTCAATCCAAAAGTACCGAAAAAATGTTTGGTTTTGTATGAGACGAAATCGCTCAAATTATTACACAGCAATAGTTTCGGGTCGGAGAATTTTCGATCGTAGCCATTGATTCTGGGGCCAATTACCACGAATGATTTTTCCATTTCTTCAAAACAGGTTCAGACACATCTCGGTCGATTCTTGATTTGGTGCTCGTATGACATTTGTGCATGTAAACCACGCTTTGACATACAACCGCACGAGAAAAATACATATATCCCGTAGTCCACTGGACTCTCGTTTTGTCAATGCAAACTGCTCTCGAAATAGGTATATTTTTAAGGCATTAATGCCTTTTCCCATGAACCTTGCGTGGGATGTTGGACTAGGTGTTCGGAACTTATCGCCGACACCACCAAGAAACATTATTGTTAATTGTAATAGTTCCTTGTAATCAACTCGGATTTGTGTTTCATTTAGCTGTTTAATGCAGAATTTCTTAATGACTTCGCAGTCAGCATTACTTATTTTTGAGCGTACAGTTGGATCTTCGAGTCCGTTTTTAAACGATTTGTGATCGAGACTTACCCAAACGGCAGCAAAACGATTAAAAATAGGCACTTCACTTGATTAATTTTCGATCTAATTTGTTCTGCAACAAAATGCACGATCCAGTGTTTTGACCTGTATTTGACGACGTGGTATCAAAAAACCATGGCGGAAACTTTATTAGAAATATCCCAATTGATGAGTGTATCATGAACGACTTTGGCCATATTTTCTCCAGTACCAGCCGGGATTTTGGGAGCGCCCAAAAATTTTGATGTGCCTTCATAACTGGCGAGGATTGCTATTCTATCAACGATTTTTCCGCCGAATAGCTCCGGCAACAGTTTTCCGTCCCAGTGAATAATCAATGAATGTACGCTATTGATCTACGTATAAAAAATAAAATACAAATCGATGGATTCGTAAAGCTATAAATTATATATATGTTTAGATCTGAACTAAATTACTTTTGCAATGAATTCTGTTTGCACCTTCTCCGCTTCTCGCTTTCGTAGCTCATATATTGTAGATCGATTAATCACAAGCTCACCAACAGAGGTCAGAGGCGTCGCAGCATTATTCATTACTGTTATCACATCATGAGCGCATGCTATCAAAATATGTACAGCATCTGAACAGCTAACTTTGGCCTTATCAAGGACTACTGTAAGACGTGACGAGATCCAATGTTGTCGTCCTCTTAGACGTTTGGTGTGACCATCGTCATCATCGGTATGAAACTCGCGTGACATATCCGTATCCGAAATGCTATCATCGAACTCATCTTCATCGTCACTTCCAATGTAAACTGTATCGAGTACTACACAATAACAGTTGTTTTAAGGAATTACGAGTAAAACACCTCAAACTTACAAACTTGGAAACCTTTCGAAGCCACGAAAAAGGAGTTGAAGCAGTGATGGCTCACAAAACTGTGTGGAATAGTGCAACAGTAGGAGCAACTGCAAAGATACTGTGGGGTGACTCAAATGAAAAGAAAAAAAGAAGTCTTCTTAAACTAAACAATGTCGATATTAGTAAGATGATGAGTGTTCTAACGGGACACTCAAGCTTACAAGCACATCTTCATCGCATAGGACTAGCAGGAAACGACGAATGTAGGGCATGCAGAGAAAACATCGAAACATTTTCTGTGTCACTGCCCGGCTTTCACACATGCAAGATCCCAACATTTCGGGTCCGACATACTACCAGACTTGAAGATACTGAGAAAATTCGTGTCTAGTACCGATTTTCTGTAACTCGTGAGGTATAAAAAGATCATAAATAAGGAGCGCACATAAGGAGAGCAATTTATCTTGACATTTATATTTATCACGTGTTGGTATTCGCGCCTGTTGCCAAAAAATTATTGCTGCATCCACTGCCAGCGTAGCACTATCTTTTGCACAGTTTTTTCTGCCAACATTTACAAATCGCATATTGAAAAAAAAACTTGCAATATCTGTTTGTTTGACGGCAGTTTGGCTCCAGATATTGTATGTGATACATGACCAACTGATTGTACGGTGCGAAATTTATCACTGGATCTACTAACCATTTTTATTTTTCATGCATGCACAAGCATGTTATCTAATGATCTATTTTTTATTGTGATTGCTCTTAGGTCTACATATGTACATATGTATATGCCTGAGGCCATGTCGGTGTGCATGCATGCCCTGTCATGACGTAAAATTCAAATGAAAACTGCTGTAACTTTTTCGTTTTTCGCCCGATATTGATTGTTTATGACTTGTAAGAAAGAAAATTTTATTCAAAGATCATTTAAAAACTTTTCATGCTAATAAAATATTTTTTAATTACTTGAACATGTGACATTTGATTAGAACCCAAATTTTGTTCATATAAAGTGAGTTTTGTGTTTTCAAACAACTTTGGGCAGACCTTAGCGTTATCCGATCGGCACCAAATTTTTTATTGAAGGTTTGTAGGTCAAATGGAAACTTTTTCGGCCCGGAAATCAGTACCGAAAAAATAATAAATGGTCTAAGGCACAGTGGGACAAGACAGGTTAATTATGGAGCATGGGGAAAAAAGGGAACAATCTGCCAAAATTGGAACTTAAACATGACATATGAAGAGTTTATATGGTTTTAGGAGCACAGTGGTCAAAAACGGTTAAATACTGCACAGTGGAGAAAATATGATTAAATATGTTACAGTCGGGGAAAAAGGTTTAAGTATGCTAGCGTGGAGACACATTTTAAATACGGTACAGTAAGACAAAAAATTTTTAAATATGGTACAGTGGGGTAAAAATTGTGCACAGTGAGATAACGAATTGAATGGGGCAGAGTTGTGCAAAAAGGGGTTAACTATGGTACAGTGGGGTAAAAATAGTTATATGTATATGGTAAAGTGGGACAAAATGGGTTAAAAATGGTTAAATATGGTACAGTGTGACAAAAATGGTTAACTATACAGTACAGTGGGGCATAACTGTGTTAAACATTGTACAGTGGAGCAACGAGTGTTAAATATGGTACAATGGGGCAAAAACTGTTAAAAATGGTACAATGAGACAAATGGTTTAATATGACACAGTGAGGCAAAAAGGGTTAACTATGTTACAGTGGGGGCACAATTAGTTGAATATGGTAACGTGGGACAAAATGGGTTAAATATGATACAGTATGACAAAAATGGTTACAGTGGGCACAAATAGTAAAATATGGTAACGTGGAACAAAATGGTTTATGTATAGTACAGTGGGGCAAAAAGCGTTAACTATGGAACAGTGGGGCAAAAATGTGTTAACTATGGTACAGTGGGGCAAAAATGGTTCAATATAGTGGGCAAAATATAGTAGGACAAAAAGGTGTTCAATTTGTTTCAGTGGACCCAAAACGGTTAAATATGGTACAATGGGTCAAGAAGCGTACATTTAGTACAGTGGGTAAAAATATGGATGCAGGGAGAGAGAAAGTTAAATATGATATAAGAATGTTTTTGTTTTTCATAATGTATGCTCTTAGGTGTGGTGCAAAAAGGTTAAAATTATGATGCTGTTGGGGCAAGCAAAAATTCTTCAATATGTTACAGAGAGGAGAAAACGTGTTAAATATGGTTTAGTGGACCAAAAAGGGTTAAATATGGTACGGTGAAGCAAAAAAGTTAAATACGGTAAAAAGGTTAAATGTGGTAAGTGGGGAAAAAAGGGAACAAAATAGTCCCAAATATGTATAAAAATTCGTACTATAGAAGCACAGTCTAATAAAAAGTGTTTAATATGGAAGAGTGGTGCAAAAGAGTGCAAAGATAGGTCTTACAGCATAAACCAAAGCTAAGAAATTGTTATTTCCAAATAGGTTCTTCTACTTAAACCGTTGGGAAAAACAAGTTAAATAAATGGCACAGATAGGGGACAAAAATTTTGAAATGCGGCCTAAGCATGCGAATTTGGATCTTAAAATATCTATTATCATTTTAAAATATTGTACAATCGTGAAAAATTGGTTAATTATGACACACAAAGGGTTAAATGTGGTACAATGGAGCGATTCACTTTAGATTTTTAAATTCGTACCTTTATAGACACTGTGGGACAAACATGGTTTTATATTGTACCAGAGTACGCTATTGGAACATAAACTAGGGGAAAGTTGCTAACGTATGAACCAAAAAATAGTTTTTCAACCTTCAGAGGTACAATGGGAAAAGGGATAAATATTGTACCATGATGTCAGGGTAACTCTTGGAACACAAACTAGAAATGAAACGAGGGTTCATATTTTATATATAAAAATAACCAAATCTTCTTCATTTTGCAACATATGTAATTATCATGTCATTTTGAATGAAAGAGGTATAACTATTTACACACGCTGAAAAAAATCGCTTCTGTAGTATATTGTTCTAAACATATTCTGCTGGAAATATACAAATGTTTAGGATATACTCCAAATATATAATATTTGGCATGCACAAATATTATATGTTTGGGAGGATGTTGTTCTAAACAAAATTATGTTTTCATCCTAATATTTTCTTATTTGGAAATATGTAATATTTCCGAAACAATGATTAGTTTGTATTTAAATATTTTGGCAATGTATCGATGCCTTAATTTAAAGGAAAGTTTTCAGTTTTTTTAGATATTTAAGTTTTAATTTTTTAGAAATTGTATATGTTTGTAAAATTCTATTAAAATTGAAATCGTATAATCTTGGATAACGACAAATAGCATTGATCGATTAACAACTGGACTTTTTATAAATTAAAAATTAGTGCTGTAAAAGAAATGAAAAGACTGCTTACGACATTTTTAACTATAAAGTATAATACGAAATCAAAGAAAAAATAAAATTAAAAATTGATAAAGTCAGCAAAGTTTTAAATTTTTTTTAAATGTAATGTATTTGGATAAATTCTTAAACAATATCTTTGTTTGTGTCTAAGCACTTATATTATTTGTGACAGTCAGTTCGCAAATATATTTTGTTGTAATATATTAATATATGCGTTCCAAACAAAATTTCTTGATTCTCAAATAAAATATATTTGTTTAAAAATATATAATATTTAAAAATTTTGTTTCCATGTATATTTTCTTTGAATTCAAACATATCAAAAATGGCGATTTTCCTCCGTGCAGTACCCTAAACAGAAAATAAATAAAAGATGGGGCTGCGAAGCGCACCGGGTTAAAGCTAGTCGATATACATATATACATGTATATTAAAAAAGATAATAATACGAGTAATAACCCTGCAGCTAAAATAATTTCTAGTTGCGTATTAAACCAGTCATAATCTAGTTGCAATGTGTCATATGCGAACCCATTCGCATCGCTGCCAGCAAAAACGATTATCTGCGCTGCTTAACAGTACTTGCGTGGTACCAATATGGTTGTTACAGATCGACTCGTTCGTCTCTCTGCCGTCACGATTGAACTGCTTTACGAGCAAGTACCCTGCAGCCAAAATGACTAGATTGTATATAGAAATATACTAGTTGCTTTTTACTTCAAACTAGTAACATATCTGTCCTTTTTTCATATAACCAACTATCGATTTTAACATTAGCTTGTCATAGGCACCCAACTAGTTCATTTATTTACAATTCAGTACTAGTTAATATCTAGTTCAATTATTACTATATTTGAGAATAAGAGAGGAGAATGGTGGTGGGAGAGAGAAACATTTACTCTGCCACCACCAAGCAAGTACTTGCTCGTAAAGCAGTTCAATCGTTTTTGCATATTTCTCTGCTGCTGACGGCAGAGAGACGAACGAGTCGATCTGTAACAACCATGTTGGTACCAAGCAAGTACTGTTAAGCAGCTCAGATAATCGTTTTTGCTGGCAGCGATGCGAATGGGTTCGCATATGACACATTGCAACTAGATTATGACTGGTTTAATACGCAACTAGAAATGATTTTAGCTGCAGGGTACTTGCTTGGTGGTGGCAGAGTAAATGTTTCTCTCTCCCACCACCATTCTCCTCTCTTATTCTCAAATATAGTAATAACTGAACTAGATATTAACTAGTACTGAATTGTAAATAAATGAACTAGTTGGGTGCCTATGACAAGCTAATGTTAAAATCGATAGTTGGTTATATGAAAAAAGGACAGATATGTTACTAGTTTGAAGTAAAAAGCAACTATTATATTTCTATATACAAACTATTCATTTTGGCTGCAGGGAAAGTAAAGTAAAATTAAAAATAACCTAGAGAAGATATTACTCTAAATGTGGGCAAACATAACACTCTCACTATTGCAGCAAAAATGTATACCCTAAATTTCACTAGTTTAAAAATCGTTCTTGTAAAACCAGGGCTTTTAGTACAGTAGATATAGTGGAATACGCAAAAATCAATTTTTAGGGGATTTTCTAAATTATTTTCTGAATTGTGGATTGACTTGCAAATATAATGACGAAACTAACTAACAAGGTCCATATTCACACTTGCAATTTTTTCTGCAATCCTCTTTTGAAGTTGCATTTGCGTTCAGACAACGTATTCTGTTTCGAAAAATTTTTTTTATCGTTCATTAAAATTCATTAAATTTCATTAAAATGTATGTCGCACAAATTTACATATGTTGAACCTAGCACAAAACTAAGAATATTAAATAAAAAGGAATGTGGAAATGTCAAAAAAAAAAAATCACCACTTTACAGCGAAAGAAAACGCATTGCAAAAAATTGCAAGCACGGAAGACTTTTTCTCCAATTTGGGAATTTATTTTGGGAATTGCGGGATATTCCTTTACAAATATAATAATTTTAGAATTAGCCTCGATTTCTGCTGCCAAGACGTACAAACTATAAAAAAAATTATTGAAATATATACATTTTTAAATATTTTAAATTTCTATAAATATTTCGCCTACATTTGAAAAAATATTTGTTTTTTTTCCGATCCTTTTACATCGTATAGCAAATTTTTTTGTCAATTCAGAAAATCGGTTTATATCCTGCATTGATAACAAAATGCTAGGACAGAGTCAGGAAAGAAATAAAATAATTAAAAATGAATATATTTCAATGAAATATTTTGTAGTTTGTAGGTCTAGACATCACAAATTGAAAGTAATTCGCGAATTATTATATTTGTAAGACTCAATCCACGTTTCCCAAAATAATTTAGAAAATTCCCTAAAATGGTATTTTTTTCATTTTCATAATACAGCTAGGTGGATCAAATTTGGCAGAAATATTTCTTATGGTTGCAGGTCGTTCGGGATTGCAAACGGGCCATATCGGTCAATGTTTTGGCATAGCTCCCCTATAGAAGTCGCTCCAAAATACGAGCTTTGACCTAAAAATACCACATTTTTAAAGCAATTTAGCTGAAACTTTGCAGTTTGTATTCTATTTTGACAAGAATTCATCACAGCAAAAATTTCACAAATCGGTTCATATTTTGTTATAGTCACCCTATAGATGTCGCCCCCAAGCAATTTAGCTGAAAGTTTACAGTTTGTATTCTATTTTGGCAAGAATTCATCAAATTTATACCAATCAGTGTATATTTTGTTGTAGTCCCCGTGTAGATGTAGCTCTCAAATATGCTAATTTTAGCCACAAATACCACAGAAGAGTTTGGCAAAAGAATTTGAGCCCTAAAATTTGGCCAACGATTTTTCCAGTAATAGAATTGAATGCAATCCATTGTTGGGGGTATATAACTTAACGCTTTTACTTGTTTAAATAACTTCTTGTATAACTACGGTGACCGTTAATTCCATTAAGAAATAGTGTACACATTCTTATGAATTGCTTTAATTTTATTAAAACAAAATAAAACTCATTTATTGTAGTAATTATATAGGAAGGAACATATAAATAATTTATATAATATAAGGAAATGCATATAAATAATTTACAAAGTATCGATATTTTACTTCTGATATTTTTCTTCTGAGTTTATTTTTTGTAACACATCAGTTATTTTTGTTAAAAATGTTTTAAATTCAGTATAGTCTCGATTTACAAATTTTATTTTATAATTAAGATTAATTCTAGAGTGTCCACTTTTCATTTGAGATTTTTCTAAAGTCCAAATATTGCTAGATATTAAAAAACCCCTTTTCGTTGCTGCATTCGACGCCACTAATTTCAAAATGTATTTTAAGGAACATTTTCATTTTCGAATAATCTAAACCCACCTTGTGTCAGGATTAATTTCGGATTTTTCCATGTTTCTATTTTTTCTGCGTTTGCATAACTTTTTATATAAGAAAATACATTAAATATTTCGTTGTTATTTATATTTAATGTCGATTTCGTTTCTGGAAAAAATCTTGCCCCGTCGACTTTAAATATTAGAAAATGTAATCCCTCGAATTTAACATTAATATAACTTCAAGAAAATGCTGCACTTTTTCCAGAAACGAAATCACCACAAGTCATTCCCAATTTCTTTTAGGATTTTTTTCGTTAGCCAAAAATTTTTCGATCGAATGCCATGTTTAAAAGAACGAAAGCATCCTCCTTTATCTGATCTCTTCATAATTCAGTAAAGGGGATGATTCTGAAAAAAATTCTCATTAGCTATTTTTGGCATAAACCTGGCCAAATTAATAAATAAAAAAATAATAAAATCAGACATGCAGATTTGCAGAATAACGATCTACAGCCGTATTCATAAGAACTTAAAACAGCTTTACAAACCTTTGTTAAGAAAAATTGGTTTAAACTGTATTCATAAACGATTATTAGCCTAAAACACCTTTTGTAAACCATTGTTAAATGCGTGAATTTTACTATTGGTTCGACCCTACTTTAAGCGTTTGTTAAAGTGACATTTGCTGTTTCTTCGAATGCTTTTGCCAAACATTTTTATGGAATATTTTAATTAAAAGAAAAAATATTATAAGACTGATTGTGAACATATTTTCTAGAAATGGTTTAGGTTAAAATAAGAAAACAAGAATAAAATACGTAACTTTGCCTTTTAGAACGTGTTTATTTCAAAACGGAATGTACCATTAAATGGGAGGTATATCAAAACGTGGACCGATTTGTCGCATTTTTCCAGGAAGAGTTAAAGGCATTGTGCAAAATAAGCTGCTCCTTATACCAAATATTTCGTTAGGATTGTTTCCTTTTTCGAGCAGTACTTTGATTGTCACAGACAGACGGACATGGCTAAATCGACTCAGGGAATGATTCTGAGTCCATCGGTATATAAAATGCATTTTTGCATTCTTCTTATCCCCATATTGTAAATCAGTATAATAAATGAATTTTCGCATTCTTGTTTCCTATATTGTTTTATTAAAGACCATAAACATATATTATTGTTGCAAAACCACAACACAAGATATGCAAATTGTACAAAATTCACTAGTGATATGTAAACAATCAACATGTGTTAAATATAATTCGTTATTCGAATACCTTTTTGTATGTAATAAAAAAATTATCATAATTCAACATTTATTTGCTCTTTAGTTGTTGTTTTTTATTTCTGGGACAAGTAAGCATACATTTTTGTTAATTAATACAGTTGTTTTTAAAATAAACAATACAATAATTTATATATTCGACTATTCTTACAATTGATAATCGTATTAATGCATCATTAAGAGAGAAAATGGTGTGTGAAAAACATGTGTTGCTAGCATTACATTGACGAAGTCATTAAAATGTTTATTAGTTAAAATGCTGTTTATGAATACGATTTTTTAATAATCGTTTATTAGGCCAAAAGTGGTTGTTAACTAATGTGCAGTTTAAATCATAATTATGATTTTTTTATGAATACGGCTGTTAGTTTTTTTGTGATGATTTTTAAATTATTTGATAAATAATAAAAAATGTTAACAAAAGTTAACAAAAGTTAACATATGCGGGAAAAAATAATGTGCAAAAAGGGGCATTGTAGAAAAATGTGTACAAATAGTGTAAATCAAAAACAAGTATGTAAAAGCGTTAAGTTCGGCCATGCCGAATCTTAAATACCCTCCACCATGGATAGCATGTGACCTCACAAAATAACTCAAACCTAAAGAAAATAACACCGAAAAAAACAAAATATAGTAGATGAGAACAGTAGGAAAAATATAGTAGGATGCTATATATGGGAGCTATATCTAAATATGGACCGATATCGCCCATTTTCAATCCCAAGTTACCTGCAGCCACCTAGCTCAAGTATAATAGATTGTAGCGTGATTACAACAGACGGACGGACATGGCTAAATCGTCTTAGAATTTTACGACGATTAAGAATATATATATACTTTATGGGGTCTCAGATCAATATAGAGGTGTTACAAACGGAGTGACAAAATGAATATACCCCCCATTCTATGGTGGAGGGTATAAAATAATGGACTGTTCGCTATAATAGTGATCGAATGGGCACCGTATCTAAATAAGACATATAAGTTTTTTTTCCCAAAAAAATGAAAAAATCAAATTTTTTGGAAAATATAACTTAAGTTTTTTTTAAACGTTTTGTCGCTTTAACGAAATGAAACAACCAAATTTAAATTTAAAATCCATATATGGGGAAAACACGTCAAAAGGCCCACTTTTTTCAACATTATTCCGTTCGCGTCAAAATTTTTGGTGATTTCATTTCTGAAAAATAATGTCACCACATCACGTTGTGACATTTTGAAAATTCCCCCTGCAACTGCTGCTATTTTCGCATTTTGCATGTGCACAATCGAACAAAAATCGAGCAGTGAGTAAAACCCATACCTACATTATTGCGCAGCCATTTGGTAGTGCATTAAGAAAGTACGCTTTCATTTAGGTTTGTTTCTGAAGTCCGCTTTTTGACGTGCAAAACTCCACACCGTGGACTGGGTTGAGTGTGGAAAATGCGATATTTTCGCATTTGCGGAGTGTAATAATTTTACAAACGAAATCAAAACCCGTTCATACGGCTGCACAATTTTTACAAACGAACTTAAAAATGCGGTTTCAGTGTAAAATGTAGAAAATTTTTTACATTTTAGCACAAACGAAATCACCATTAGTGGGGTTCCAGAAGTACTGTGCCAAAAATACAGCTTCCTAGCGTGATAGGTTAAGAGGATACAGGGTAACAAGGTTTGAAATGTTGACCATTGAATCTCCTGATTACGTGGACCGATTTAAATGAGCCGTAGTTTATATTACAGCTATTTAAAGGGTGGTCCAACCAAAACGTACGATGTTAATTGTAAATAAAACAAAAAGCTTTCAGAGAATTATCTTAATATCTTTTATTATGATAGAAGGATCTATGACAATTATGTGTGAAATAAAATATCGGCCAAATACTAGCCACGGCTTCGGTGGCATACCTCTATCCGATGGTCCATAATTGAGACATAATTGTCATGTGCCGAATTATTTTAGCTCTTGAACTGTTCTTGGCTTATTGACGTACACGTTTTATACCCTCACTTTAGTGTGACGAGGGTATATATCATTTGCTCTGGCCAAGAGTGTAACACATCGAAGGAGTGACCTAAGACCCCAAGTATGTTCGGCGGAAATCCGTTTTGGGTCATTTTAAGTAATTTGACAAAAGTCCGTCCGTCCGTCTGCTGGCTGGTGTGCACTCTATTCTCTATCTCGAAGATGGGCCATATTGGTCCACTCCTTCTAATACCTCCCTCACAAAGGATTAAAATTTAGTGAAATATTGATTCGCTTATAACTTCTATACTACTTATTCGAATCTTCTGAAATTCCACACATAGTATTAGTTTATTAGTAATTATCACCTTGAGAAAAATGGGCGAAGTAGCCCCGCCCCTTTCAGTGCCTCCCACACTAATTGACAATTTTGCACCAAAAGTAAACAGCTTATTACTTTAATACAAGTGCATAAAAATACTTGAAATTGTATACCGTATAATGTTTTTATAGTGCACATAGTCCGGTAAAATGGACATTATTGTACCGCCCCTTTTGGTACCTCCCACACAAATGGACTCTTTTGCACCAAAAGTAAGCAGCTTATAACTTTAATACCAGTGCATACAAATACTTGAAATTTTGTACAGTGTAATATCGTTAAATTGCCTTCAGTTAAGTGAGAAATTGGCTTTAATTCCCCGCTCCTTTTGGTACCTCTCACACAAATGGACCGTTTGGCAACAAAAGTTAACAGCTTATTACTTTCCCTGCGTTTACACAGGACAATTGACAGAAGACAATTGACAATATGTATTGGTTGTCAAAAAATGGAAAATTTGTTCATTTGACGTAGGCGTCCAGACAATAATGAAGAAAATACACTTTAAGCAACTCTCGTTAGTGTCGTTTCGCTCTCCGATTTGCTGCTTACATCAAAATGGCTGCTTTCGTCAAGACAATTGCCTAATTTGCTGTCATCAAAAAATCAAAGACAGTACGAAGAAAATTTGCTCTTCGCAAAATGTCTCGTGTAAACCCCGGGTTTGATACCAGTACATACAAATACTTGAAATTTTGTACAGTGTAATGCTGTTATAGTACATACAGTCCTGTGAAAAATGGGCGTTATTGCCACGACCACGACTTTTGGTACCTCCTTCACTAAGGTTAGGTTAAGTTAAAGGACGCGTAGTGCACTACCATTTGGCGTGCACTCCACTCGGAGACTTTGGTCCTATAAAGAATTAAAAATTTGGAGAAACAGTAGAAAAAATGATAAATTGAAATTCGACACAGTGCAATGTATTTAAAGAATCTAGTGTTTAGAGAAAAATATGTGTATTTGTTAAACTTCTTCAAATTTGCAGACCAATTCGTGCTCTTCTGCCACACTAACACGAACAGTATCAATGTTTTCCGCAGAAGGAACTGGACAAGCATGCACAGCTAATTTCACATCTCCTACAGACCCAGTTTGCGGAAATTTGCACACAATTCTCCCGAATGCGGACACATTTGTTCGATTAGGTTAACAAAAGAATCACGAAGTGCACGAAATTAATTTTGATTTGAATGCCCATTTTCGTAAAAGGTTTCAACAATCTTAACGCGCTGCTTAATTGTGAACCTCGCCATGGGTGAATTTGTCAAATTAAGTTGGGCAAAAATTGTAATTAGTAACCGGGCTTTCCCTGTTCCCTCAGATTTAGCGGTAACAATATCAGGCGCCAAAATGGACATTGTAAATTCTGCAAAGAATCTAGGTGTAATCTTCAACAATAGTCTGAAATAGAATACTCATATGTATGCTACAGTAGGGAAGATATATGGCGCACTGAGACATCTAAATTTAAGTCAAAGGTTTACTCCACTCAATATTCGTTTTTTAATAGCAAAAACATATCTAATACCTAAAATGCTATACTCATGTGAACTTTTCATGCACTGTGATGCTGAGACAAAGAATAGATTGTAAGATATGTTTTTGTCCTGGCCATGTATCGAGTTTTGCGATAAAAAAGGTTTTAGGTGTTTCGTTTGAGGACTATTTGAAAATAAGATGTTCCTACACAATATAGTTTACTCCGGCGCTCGACACACATTTCCCGGGGAACTCTGTAACAGAACCCGAGGATCAGCAGGACCAACAAGAGTGCGAGTGGACTGCGAGCGTTGCTAGCTTCTTGACTGAGAGATCCAGAATAAGCTGGGCTATTAATAGTTTTGAGCCCTTCAAGTCACCTGGACCAGTTGGCATCACTCCAGCAGAAATGCAGAAAATGTTAAAGTACATTATCCCCTGGCTGGAGAAAATTTATGTAGGCTGTATCAGGCTTCCATACGTCCCGAATCGATGGAGGGATACCAAAGTGGTATTCATACCTAAAGCGGGAAAGATATCACACACTAGGCCAAAAGACTTCAGACCAATTAGCCTATCCTCCTTTCTATTGAAAGGTTTGGAAAGACTTTTAGATCATTTCATTAGGGAAAACCTGGATACAAAACTCCTGACGGGGAACCAACATGCTTACAATAAGGGCAAGTCTTCAGAATCAGCCCTGCACGAACTTGTGGGCACTATCAAATCGTCCCTGCATTTCAAGGAATTCACCTTGGTGGCATTTCTTGACATAGAAGGGGCTTTTAACAACATTCACTCAGATGTGGTAATTGCGGCACTCTCACATCTAAAAGTTAACACTAGTTTGATTAGACTAATTCAAAGTCTGCTCACCAGAAGACGCATAACAGCATGTCTAGGGTCCACAACTCTAACAAGGTATGTAAACAGAGGGACCCCGCAAGGAGGAGTACTGTCTCCACTAATTTGAAACCTAGCGGTGAATGAAATCCTGCTAGATCTAGAACGTTGTGGCTGCAAGGTCGTGGCATATGCGGACGACGTGGCAATCGCAGTGAGTGGCAAATTCGTAAACGTCCTCAGAGACATCCTACAGGTGGCTCTGAACAAGTTGGCTAGATGGGCCAGAAGCAGCGGTTTGGGCGTTAACCCCAACAAGACAGAATTGGTTCCCTTTACTAGGATGAATAATGTCCCACATGTGGACCCTCCACCTCGGATAAATGGAACAGATCTAGTCTTTTCTGAAAGTGCAAAATTTTTAGGAATAATTCTAGATAGGAAAATGTTATTTAGACTTAACGTATTGGAACGTGTAAGGAAAGCCAACGTCGCCTAATATTCCTGCAAAAAGGCTGTAGGGTCGCGGTGGGGACTCTCCTAAAATCGTCCACTGGATATATATAGCAGTAGTTCGTCCAACACTGTTATACGGTATTGTCGTATGGTGGACGGCAACTGACAAACTAACCATCACCAACTTACTAACAAAGTTTGAGATAACTGCCTGCCTGAGTATAAGCGGAGCCTTAAGGACTACAGCGACCGAGTCTCTACAAGCCCTACTCCATATACTGCCGATTAATATTGTGGCGAGAGAAGTTGCAACCAAAGCGGCAATAAGATTAAACTGCCTATCAATGTGGAGTTACAAGAACTATGGTCACATTAGGATATCAAAGTGTAGTGCTATGGTAACCGACCGAGTGGACTATATACCAACTGTGTACACCTTCGAGAGAAATTACATCACTATGATTCCCGCCAGAGATGAATGGGTCGGCAGAATACCAGGTAATAGAAACCATCTCCACTTTTACACGGATGGTTCGAAGCTTGATGAAAAGGTTGGCTTCGGAGTACACTGTGAAGAACTTAGTCTGGATATAGCTCACAGACTACCAGATACCTGCAGTGTCTATTAAGCCGAAATAATGGCAATATGGGAAGTCGCCAAGTGGCTGAGTCGCAACATAATAACCAACACTGGCGTTGTCATTTACTCGGACAGCCAGGCTGCCATCAATTCTCTGGAGGCAACATCCCTAAATTCACAAACAGCCCTCGACTGCCGCAGATTTCTTAACGAGATGGCTGAGCAGTTTAATATACACCTCATATGGGTGCCTGGGCATAGGGATATCCCGGGGAACTGCAAAGCCGATGAACTTGCTAGGAAAGGGACGACATTACAAATTCTCGAAGAATTTGCATATATTGGTGCGCCACTATCCACGTGCAAGCTTTGGCTTAGGCAAGAGGCAATCAGGCAGTCCAACGAAAGATGGACAGAAATCGGCACCTGCAGGGTAGCTAGACAAATCTGGCCAAGGTATGACCTTCTCAGTCAAAATATCTCCTCGCACTAGAGAGGAAACGATTGTCTACGTTAGTACAGGTTCTGACGGGCTTGATCGGTGAACACGCCAAAAGATTGGGTATTGACTCCTATGACTTCTGCTGAAGCTGTGGAGATGAGGAAGAAGTGGAGAGCATTGAGCACTTGCTTTGCGACTGTCCCGCTTTGAGTAAACGACGACTGGACATACTGGGGTCGGTCTTTTTAGGCAGCCTAGGTTTAGGTTAGGCTGCCACCCTAACCTAAACCTAAAAACCTTACTCCGGCGCGCCTGGATATTTATACAATATAATACGTTTTTCTCGATCAAACAGGGGTAAACAACTGATTCAAATAAAACATAGCAGAAGTAACTCTAATTAGCACTATTTTATTAACGCTATTCGTCTCTGGAACAATCTGCCCAATAATATTAATACCATTAACAACTGTCGGCAATTTAAGACTAAAACTTATAATCATTTTTCATAGTTTCCGTTTTATTGCGTTGTTGATAAATTATCTTCTTTATTTTCTATTTTTTTCTCTCCATCTTCATTCATATGCAATTTCATTCATAAATGTAAACTTGCAATATATTTCTACTCCATAGAATTAACTATAAAACTTATAAATCTGTTATTATTTGTAATTAAATTAAATACATTAGTTTTAAGTTTTAATCAATGTTAAATATTTCAACTATTGTAACTGCCGAAACTACGATATGCATGTGTTATGAAATATATGTTAAAGAGAAAGCCTGTGTAACTTATAAGACTTTGTCTTCGCACAGAAAGTAACAACAAAAATAAATAAATTCAAAACTTGACGTTAAGGTGTGACTCACAATTAACATCGTGCATTATGGTCGGACCACCCTTTAGAAACGCACAAAATGTACATTGACTAATGATTTCCAGGAGATTTTAAGTATGTTCCGCGGATGGGATTCTATGGCCCTTATTGATAAAAATTTAATGAAGGTTTGAAGAACGCTTTAACACTGCTAAAGCGTTCCTCAAACCTTCTTTAACTTTAAAGAACGCTTTAACACTGCTAAAGCGTTCCTCAAACCTACTTTAACTTTTTATGAATAAGGCCCTATATCTTTAAACTATAAAAATACTGCATCCGAAGAGTTGTCTAACCACCAACGAAACGTCATGCATTGGTTGATGTTGGATTTCAAGGTCGTTTTCTTTTTCACTTGACTATTCAAAAATACCTTCCTTCACTTTGAAGGAATTCTTTGATCTTCAGCTCAACTCCACAGTGAGAAAAACCATAAAATAACATCAATAACAGATCAATCCCGCATAGGAAAACATCAAAATTGAAGTCAATTTCGTTTACTATAACAATACGAATTTTCGTTACTATAACAATATTCGTAATGGGAATGCGACCACAAAAAAAGTTGTGGAAATTTCAAATGTCAAACCTACTAATTTTGTATAATTTCTTTCGTATTATAAAGTATGTTGACTTTAGGAGGTTGACCAGAAACACGATTAATAAAATGTAATGGTACCATTTTATAGCCAGATATAACAGAACGACAAAAAACGTATTTAAAAAATCAACGTCGGATTTTTTCACTGACCAACAATATTGCACTGGTCAATTCGAATCCTAGCCAGCAGATATCCGAACCGATCTCGAATGTTCTAAATCCGAATATGAAATCAAAAATGCAATATATGTTCGGGTTTTTTAGATATGATATTAATAATAACAGAATCGCGTCAGACGCTCTTTTAGCAACAAAAATTTCCGGAATCGGAAAATATATATATAACGGGTGATCCAATAGAGATACTTTTTTCAATAGCCTTTTTTTGACAGATCACGTGTGAGTCGTGTCATGCTGTCATGTTATTTTTGTTAAGTATTGTTTGGCATTTCATCATGGAAAGACGCCTGAACAATGTTTACAAATCGTTCAACTTTATTACGAAAATGCACGTTCTGTGAGGAATGTGTTTCGTGCACTTCGCTCAACTTATGGTCAACATAATCGGCCTACTGAGCGTACTATTCGCAACACCATCACCCATCTTGAGACCCAGCATTCATTATTGGATAATATTCGACCGAATACACCACGTCCAGCACGCACTGAAGGAAATGTAGCGGCCGTAGCTGAGAGTGTACACGAAGACCGTGGAGAGTCGATTCGGCGCCGTTCGCAGCAACTCGGACTGGCGTATGGAACGACTTGGCGCATTTTACGTCGAGATCTTAAATTGAAAGCATACAAAATACAGCTTATGCAAGAACTGAAGCCGCCCGACCTTCCCAAGCGACATCGCTTCGCTCTATGGGCTCTTGAAAAGTTCCAAGAAGATCCGACGTTTTCGAGCCAAATTTTGTTCAGCGATGAGGCCCATTTCTGGCTCAATGGGTATGTAAACAAGCAAAATTGCCGCATTTGGGACGAAGAGCAACCTGAAGAGATTCA
Source organism: Eudasyphora cyanicolor (assembly GCA_963930755.1). NCBI lineage: Eukaryota > Metazoa > Arthropoda > Insecta > Diptera > Muscidae > Eudasyphora > Eudasyphora cyanicolor. The sequence continues at coordinate 105,020,157 of OZ005737.1, forward strand.
AGAGCTGCCACTTCATCCAGAAAAAACAACGGTTTGCTGTGGTTTGTGGGCCGGTGGAATCTTTCTTCAAAAATGATGGCGGTGAGAACGTAACCGTCAATGGCGACCGTTATCGTGCCATGATAACTGACTATTTGATGCCTGAAATTGAAGCTCGTGATCTCGGCGACATTTGGTTTCAACAAGACGGCGCCACTTCCCACATATCGCATCAATCAATGGATTTATTGAGAGAACACTTCGGTGAGCAGATAATTTCACGTTTTGAGCCGGTCGATTGGCCACCAAGATCGTGTGATATCATACCGTTAGACTTTTTCCTGTGGGGATATGTAAAGTCTAAAGTTTATGCGGACAACCCCGCTTCGATTCAGGCCATGGAGCAAAACATCACGCGTGTCATTCGCCAATTACCAGTCGAAATGCTCGAACGAGTCATCGAAAATTGGACTCAACGGATGGACCATCTGAGACGTAGCCGCGGCCAACATTTGATAGACATAATCTTCAAAAAACAAATGCCAAAGAATGTTCTTTCAAATGATAATAAATATCCCCATTCAATTTGAATTTTCTGTTTTTTTTTCTTTAAAAAAGTAGGGAACCTCGAAATGGATCACGCTATATAAATATATATTTTTTCAATAGCCTTTTTTTGACAGATCACGTGCGAGTCGTGTCATGTTATTTTTGTTAAGTATTGTTTGGCATTTCATCATGGAAAGACTTACGCCTGAACAACGTTTACAATGTTTTGACAACAAATTTACAGATTAATTTGTGTAATGTTATAACAGGTGATCCAAGTAGAGATATTTTTTTCAATAGCCTTTTTTTGACAGATCACGTGTGAGTCGTGTCATGCTGTCATGTGATTTTTGTTAAGTATTGTTTGACATTTCATCATGAAAAGACTTACGCCTGAACAACGTTTACGCGTGTCATTCGCCAGTTACCAGTCGAAATGCTCGAACGAGTCATCGCAAATCGGACTCAACGGATGGACCATCTGAGACGTAGCCGCGGCCAACATTTGATAGACATAATCTTCAATAATAATTGCCAAAGAATGTTGTTTCAAATGATAATAAACATTCCCCGTTCAATTTTAATTTTCTGTGTTTTTATACCCCCCACCATAGGATGGGGGTATATTCATTTTGTCACTCCGTTTGTAACACCTCTAAATATTAATCTGAGACGCCATAAAGTATATATATTCTTAATCGTCGTAAAATTCTAAGACGATTTAGCCATGCCCGCCTGTCCGTCGTCCGTCCGTCTGTTGTAATCACGCTACAATCTGTAATACTTGAGCTAGGTGTCTGAAATTTGGTATATGTATATACTTCTTATTGCTGCAGGTAACTTGGGATTGAAAATGGGCGATATCGGTCCATATTTAGATATAGCTCCCATATTCCTACTGTTCTCATCTACTATATTTTTTGTGTTTTCCGGTGTTATTTTCTTTAGGTTTGAGTTATTTTGTGAGGTCACATGCTATCCATGGTGGAGTATATATAAAATTCGGCATGGCCGAACTTAACGCTTTTACTTATTTTCTTTAAAAAAGTAGGGAACCTCGAAATTGATCTCCTTATATATATATATATTTGGTGTCAATATACGTGATTGGTCCAAAAATGGACGGGATCGGTAATTAGAAATCTGGGGCAACGAAGTGGACCGGGTCCAGCTAGTAACTAAATATTTCCCAAAAAGTAAAGCTATTTATAGACCATTGTCAACCCTGTTAAAGTGCTGCAAATGTACGGACAATGACAGATTTTTAGGCAAAGGTGAATTGACAGTTCAGACGAATGCAAGAAAACCTTACAATATATTTTGTAAATATTTATTTGCAGGATTGCCAATAAAAATAGACAGTGTTCCGGAACCTTCGACCTTTACGATGCAGACCGAGGATATTTGGAAAAATCAAACACCATCTTCTACGAAATACTGCAGACCAATCAAATTTGAATTTAAAAAAGAAACTCATGACCATTAAAAAAGAAGCAAAATTACAAGACTGCAGCCATTAGAAGTAGGAACTGAAGGCCAGACAATTGAAGTTCACTACCAATTAGTGCTAACGATGATAGATGGAAAAGTTGGCCAGGCTTTGACTGACACAAAGGTCTTCAAAATTCTTTATCAATCGCAATGGCACAAATGACACCATGAACATATCTGCGTCTGAAGTATTTTCACATACAGATTGCTTGTATTGTTTTTGTCCGGAAGAACCATCACATCCCCCTTTGCAAAAGGAAGTTAACTTGCAGTTCCCATCTTTCTTCAAATCATGTCCTTTAAATGATTGTAGCAAGCGTTGAGTTGTATGATTAAATAGGTGTTGAAGTTTTACCTCTGCCGAACTCGATGTGATTTTAATAGTGTCCGTTGGTGGCAAACAGTCCTTTTTAGCAGCAAGTATGTGATGATATGATGGATACAGATTTGAGCCTTTTTCAATCGCACGCAACCTGAGCTGTGTATTTTGGTGTTTTTTTAACTTCAAATCCAAAAATAATGCTAATGCCTCTTCCAACTCTCATCGCTTGGAGTTGGAATATTTTTAATAATCCGTTTTGTTCTCAGAGGACTAGAGTTTAACAGCCTTATTCAAAAAACTTACAACAGTTTTATAAACGGATAATAGAGTATTTTTCTCAAAAACGAACAATAGCGTTATTCGCCTTTAATAAAGATTTGTTTAATTGAAAAATTTTATTGTAAGATGTGCCCTTCTATAAACCTACAATAAGTGATATTGTCACTTAGTTAGCTCTTAAACCTAGTTTATTTATTTATTGTTAATGGCCCTTAATGTATTTATTTATTTTTGTGTATTGTGCACTGAAATACTATTATTACAATTATAGGAAAAAATAATTTTAGTGAAGTATGAAAACAATAAAAACAAAAGCAGCTTGTAGGCGTAGTTAATTGACCTGAGATTGTAACAAACCATCAGCTGGAGTGGGAAAATCTACGGGCAGTTTTTTGTCCGTGATTCTGCAACAATCACGGACAAAAAACTGAAGGTTTGCAGATCAATTTTAAGATTATTTAGCTGAGTTACATCGTTGCTCGACGTGGTCTTCTCCAGCATGGATAGTTTCTGACTCAATGGATTGTTCTACCCATCGTCTAGTATCTTGTATCTCCAATGTAAGCCATGTCTTGGCGCATTTTCATTTCGGTCATGCGTTCATTGCCCTAAGTCAACGCGTCTTGGGCAACTTTCATTGAAATGTTCTTGCTGCTTCGATTGTTCTTCCAGGCGGCATCCAGGTCACAAAACATGGATTTCTTTGGAATGAATTCTATGGAAGAAACTTTGCGGAAGGCTGCATTTTGTCGATTAACCTTTAGTTGCTTCATTAGTTTATCGGACTTAACATGCAGGCCTTTCTTTTGTTCTTCACAGCGTTCCAGGGTCAATTGTAGTTCATTTATTTAATTCTTGCATTTATATCTCGATCAGTTGTTCTCTGGGTACCAATGAAGCTGTAGCAGTGCCAGACTTCGATGTGGTTTGTTTCGCATAATGTTCAGCCTCGACAGCCGTCTTCGTCTTTTTATCCCTGGTGTCTTCACGTTTATATTCTGCAATATATGGTGTTATTTTTACAAAAGCCTCTAAGGAGAGAATATCAACCTATACAAGACAGCGGTGAAGAATTGTAATCACTGCTTCACTCATGGCGAGCGTTTTGAAAAGATTTGAACCATTGCCATGTAATACTTTCCACGTCCAATTTTGCTGGAGTAGTACATGTATATGCACTTACCATGTCATCCTCCATTTTCATGCAGGAAGAGATCATTTTTGTACAACTTTCTCTTTAATTTTATTCAATTCCATAGTAATTTCTACAGCTAACAAATTATTTGAGGCAAATTAATATGTTAGTGACGTCAAAAAAATGTAAACAATCCCGTTATTCGAATACTTTTCGATCCGTCTGCAACAATTTATCTTAACGAATGATAATTTTATTAAAATGTGTTAATTTATTTTACATATGCTTTAAGGTAAACAAAATATTATAATTTTTATAAAATACTAGCCGATACCCTGTGCACTTTGTAGCCCCCAAAATTTCATTTAGTGATATAGAGACATGTAATGTGTTTCGTATTATAAACTCGTCAAACAAACAAACAGACAAACGATTTGTCACGACCACATTTGCCCCGCCCACTTTTTGCAAAAATTTTTTGTCCAAAACCTTCTCAAAACAAATAACTTTCAAATAAAAGAAAAAATTTTAAAATCGGTCCAGTGGTTTAAGCGTCTATAAAACACATACATACATACAAACATTTTTCCATTTTTATATATACAGATATATATATATATATATTTATTTCTTCAAAAAGTATGCCAGTAGTCATTTAGACTTGATTACCGGATAAATTGTAACCTGATTTTTTTCATATCTAATTGTTAAATGACAATCAAGAATCACATAAGTTGCCAGATGCAAACACAAATTTGCTATCAGATATCTTTTAGTTATTTAGTTTTTATTGTGGGATTTTGAATACGCTGTTCTATTACAGGTTTATTGCACAAAATGGGTTTGATAAGTATTGTGTACTTTAAAGCTGCAATAAAGTTTTTTTTGGATAGGGCTGTTAAACCTTATTCAACAATTTCGGCTTTTGTGCGTTGTTTCTGTGACCGCAATTGATGTAACAAGCTTCCTGCAATAGTTTCACATTCGATTTCTTCATCGATATCCTTAAGTTTCCGCCTTTTAGATCTATCGCTACAGATTTTGATGGTCTCCCACAATTGTTTTGATGTTTACTTTCTGAAGAAACTTGGACACTAAGTTCGCCCTCTAACCATATTGCAAAGGTCTTATAAAATTTATGTTTATTCCATCCAACTTGTTTGTAGCGCTTAGTTAAGTTGTTGATGAAAATATTTACTTTATTTTGCAGTTCCAATTGTATTTCGATGCTTGAGGAATTTACTTTGCTTTTAACGTAACTTAAAACATCTTCCTTCTTTTTGTTTCTAAAATACTCTTCGGATAATTCTTTATAGCTGAAGTTCTCAATTTTTTTAATATTCTAAAATTTGATTGTTTCTGCTTGGACATAATTTTGCAACTGAGTGGTATTCGATACCACCGGATTTTATCCTTTTCTTACATGTATACATAGTGTCATACTCTATTCATAATGTCATGAATATGGTAAATAGGTCAAAAAACACACATAACTTGGCTTGGTGAACCTACAACATAGTCATATGAACAGGTCAAATAAAAAGAGCAATCAAATTTTCCAGAGTAATTTCATTAAAATTAAAAAGTATTATCTACTGATTCTTCCGGGACTTGGTTTAATTTGCTTCATGTAGATTGCCAACTTTTCCATCTATCATCGTTAGCACTAATTGGTAGTGAACTTCAATTGTCTGGCCTTCAATTCCTACTTCTAATGGCTGCAGTCTTGTAATTTTGCTTCTTTTTTAATGGTCATGAGTTTCTTTTTTAAATTCAAATTTGATTGGTCTGCAGTATTTCGTAGAAGATGGTGTTTGATTTTTCCAAATATCCTTTGTCTGCAACGTACAGGTCGAAGGTTCCGAGTCTTCAAAATTCTTTATCAATCGCAATGGCACAAATGACACCATGAACATATCTGCGTCTGAAGTATTTTCACATACAGATTGCTTATATTGTTTTTGTCCGGAAGAACCATCACATCCCCCTTTGCAAAAGGAAGTTAACTTGCCGTTCCCATCTTTCTTCAAATCATGTCCTTTAAATGATTGTAGCAAGCGTTGAGTTGTATGATTAAGTAGGTGTTGAAGTGTTACCTCTGCCGAACTCGATGTGATTTTAATAGTGTCCGTTGGTGGCAAACAGTCCTTTTTAGCAGCAAGTATGTGATGATATGATGGATACAGATTTGAGCCTTTTTCAATCGCACGCAACCTGAGCTGTGTATTTTGGTGTTTTTTTAACTTCAAATCCAAAAATAATGCTAATGCCTCTTCCAACTCTCATCGCTTGGAGTTGGAATATTTTTAATAATCCGTTTTGTTTTCAGAGGACTAGAGTTTAACAGCCTTATTCAAAAAAACTTACAACAGTTTTATAAACGGATAATAGAGTATTTTTCTCAAAAACGAACAATAGCGTTATTCGCCTTTAATAAAGATTTGTTTAATTGAAAAATTTTATTGTAAGATGTGCCCTTCCATAAACCTACAATAAGTGATGTTGTCACTTAGTTAGCTCTTAAACCTAGTTTATTTATTTATTGTTAATGGCCCTTAATGTATTTATTTATTTTTGTGTATTGTGCACTGAAATGCTATTATTACAATTATAGGAAAAAATAATTTTAGTGACGTATGAAAACAATCAAAACAAAAGTAGCTTGTAGGCGTAGTTAATTGACCTGAGATTGTAACAAACCATCAGCTGGAGTGGGAAAATCTACGGGCAGTTTTTTGTCCGTGATTGTTGCAGAACTCCTGAAGGTTTGCAGATCAATTTTAAGATTATTTAGCTGAGTTACATCGTTGCTCGACGTGGTCTTCTCCAGCATGGATAGTTTCTGACTCAAAGACTCAATGGATTGTTCTACCCATCGTCTAGTATCTTGTATCTCCAATGTAAGCCATGTCTTGGCGCATTTTCATTTCGGTCATGCGTTCATTGCCCTAAGTCAACGCGTCTTGGGCAACTTTCATTGAAATGTTCTTGCTGCTTCGATTGTTCTTCCAGGCGGCATCCAGGTCACAAAACATGGATTTCTTTGGAATGAATTCTATGGAAGAAACTTTGCGGAAGGCTGCATTTTGTCGATTAACCTTTAGTTGCTTCATTAGTTTATCGGACTTAACATGCAGGCCTTTCTTTTGTTCTTCACAGCGTTCCAGGGTCAATTGTAGTTCATTTATTTAATTCTTGCATTTATATCTCGATCAGTTGTTCTCTGGGTACCAATGAAGCTGTAGCAGTGCCAGACTTCGATGTGGTTTGTTTCGCATAATGTTCATCCTCGACAGTCGTCTTTGTCTTCACGTTTATATTCTGGTGTCTTCACGTTTATATTCTGCAATATATGGTGTTATTTTTACAAAAGCCTCTAAGGAGAGAATATCAAGATATACAAGACAGCGGTGAAGAATTGTAATCACTGCTTCACTCATGGCGAGCGTTTTGAAAAGATTTGAACCATTGCCATGTAATACTTTCCACGTCCAATTTTGCTGGAGTAGTACATGTATATGCACTTACCATGTCATCCTCCATTTTCATGCAGGAAGAGATCATTTTTGTACAACTTTCTCTTTAATTTTATTCAATTCCATAGTAATTTCTACAGCTAACAAATTATTTGAGGCAAATTAATATGTTAGCGACGTCAAAAAAATGTAAACAATCCCGTTATTCGAATACTTTTCGATCCGTCTGCAACAATTTATCTTAACGAATGATAATTTTATTAAAATGTGTTAATTTATTTTACATATGCTTTAAGGTAAACAAAATATTATAATTTTTATAAAATACTAGCCGATACCCTGTGCACTTTGTAGCCCCCAAAAATTTCATTTAGTGATATAGAGACATGTAATGTGTTTCGTATTATAAACTCGTCAAACAAACAAACAGACAAACAAACGATTTGTCACGACCACATTTGCCCCGCCCACTTTTTGCAAAAATTTTTTGTCCAAAACCTTCTCAAAACAAATAACTTTCAAATAAAAGAAAAAATTTTAAAATCGGTCCAGTGGTTTAAGCGTCTATAAAACACATACATACATACAAACATTTTTCCATTTTTATATATATAGATATATATATATATATATATATATATATATATTTCTTCAAAAAGTATGCCAGTAGTCATTTAGACTTGATTACCGGATAAATTGTAACCTGATTTTTTTCATATCTAATTGTTAAATGACAATCAAGAATCACATAAGTTGCCAGATGCAAACACAAATTTGCTATCAGATATCTTTTAGTTATTTAGTTTTTATTGTGGGATTTTGAATACGCTGTTCTATTACAGGTTTATTGCACAAAATGGGTTTGATAAGTATTGTGTACTTTAAAGCTGCAATAAAGTTTTTTTGGATGGGGCTGTTAAACCTTATTCAACAATTTCGGCTTTTGTGCGTTGTTTCTGTGACCGCAATTGAGGTAACAAGCTTCCAGCAATAGTTTCACATTCGATTTCTTCATTGATATCCTTAAGTTTCCGCCTTTTAGATCTATCGCTACAGTAGCCGAGAGATTTTGGTGGTCTCCCACAATTGTTTTGAATTTTACTTTCTGAAGAAACTTGGACACTAAGTTCGCCCTCTAACCATATTGCAAAGGTCTTATAAAATTTATGTTTATTCCATCCAACTTGTTTGTAGCGCTTAGTTAAGTTGTTGATGAAAATATTTACAGCCTGTTTCTCTATGTCGAACGACAGCGATGCGAACAGCTGACTTTAGACCTACAAACTGGCATCAACCAGTATGTTTGCATTCGCTTTGCCGTTATGATACCTTTTAGTAGGTCTAAAATCAGCTGTATTTCGTTCGCATTGCTTTCGTTCGACATAGAGAAACAGGCTGTTACTTTATTTTGCAGTTCCAATTGTATTTCGATGCTTGAGGAATTTACTTTGCTTTTAACGTAACTTAAAACATCTTCCTTCTTTTTGTTTCTAAAATACTCTTCGGATAATTCTTTATAGCTAAAGTTATACATTTTTTTAATATTCTAAAATTTGATTGTTTCTGCTTGGACATAATTTTGCAACTGAGTGGTATTCGATACCACTGGATTTTATCCTTTTCTTACATGTATACATAGTGTCATACTCTATTCATAATGTCATGAATATGGTAAATAGGTCATAAAACACACATAACTTGGTTGGTGAACCTACAACATAGTCATATGAACAGGTCAAATAAAAAGAACAAAAGAACAAATTTTCCAGAGTAATTTCATTAAAATTAAAAAAGTGTTCTACAGGCTGGTCGGGGCAGGTACAAAAGTATATATAGGCTTAAAGAGGACACTTTCTTCTGGTACCAAAATCTTCTTGAAGTATCTTGATGCTAAAAAGTTTCACTCCACTAAAATTCCAATTTGACAAAAATATAGTACCTGTGGAAATATGTTATAACAAACCACGTGTAAACAGTACAGTAATACCTTTTGTAATTTCAATTTACTATCCTACATACGTAACAAAAAAAATTAACCCTTTAACGATAATAGTTTGCGAGAAATGACAATTTCCTTCTCAAAAATATACAAAAATTACGTTTTTTTTTTTCAAAATTACGTAAAATATTTGTTTTCAGCAGCACACCACGCCCAAAATAATAAATATTTTTATCTAATTTTTTGGCTACCCTAGTCTCAATATGTTTGCTATTGAATGGCATTAACATTCATGTAAAGAGGTGCAAGTTTGAGAGTGGCGTTTTGATGCTGAAACTGGCATTACAATGCTGCGCCGATGTCCTCGTAAAACTAGTGGAGAGCATCCCCTCACATTTGGCGACATCCCCGTACTCATAAAAACATCTTTCTATGTCAGAGGATGGACCAGTAAGGTACCGTACCGGGATTCGTTGCTGATCAGTCGTAGTGAACAGAGCGGATAGTAAAAAACCTATTACACAATCTCAAAAAAAATATCTGTACAAAGTCTGGAAGGCCTACATCGTAGTACTAATACAGAGAAAAAATAAATAAATTCTCTTGACGGGGATGCCTTCGTGTTCCGATGGAGCGGGGGTTCCCCAATCGTCCGACTGTCCGTCCGTTGGTCTTGGCCAAAGCCGACCACACCAAAAATGGTGAAAATTTCTCCCCAGTACTCACTACAGGTGGTACAGTGAGGGGAAAACGTCATGTCCGACCGTCAAAACGGAAGCACAATGGGCACCGGATAGCACTCTGAGTTTTAACGAAGTTGGAGGCTATTGAGGTTTCGGCTTTTACCGAAAAACAAAAAAAAAAGAGTCACTTACCTGGGCTAAAGGCGTCATAGTTGCTTCTAAGGCCAATGAACCGCTGAAAGAGCCATAAATTCCACTGTATTAACGGATAATAAATTCAAAAGAATAATATCACCTGATGAACCCCTGCATTCGAAAAAGGCATGAGGCCCTAATGTCACCATCAACTGGATATTCACCAAGTCCTTCAATGAAGTGGCGAAGGAGAGTCTAGTGATGGCTGTTATGGACAGAAGTAGTGAGGATGGATCCATCCTCAAGGACAAATGGAGCCATGTGCAATCAGCCATTATGGTTCATTACCTCGATGTCCGTAGAGAAATGCCGGGCAAACCACCAATCTGCAACGATGCAGGATTGCATAAGGGGAGAGTAAGGCCCAATTTACACGGTGCAACTTGTCCCTGCGACATGAGGCTTACGACACGAGCTTGTAGACGACAAGTGTAGAGAAGCTTCCGGGGTAGAAAAAGTTGCTCGAAATGAAAATACAAGGGACAAGTTGACATTTCATTTTATGAGTGACTGAATACGAAACACAAATTCAATAAAATAAGTGTGAGTGAACGAATAAAAAACATAAATTTGTCCCCTGGTTGCTGAATCTAAAGACCTACCGTCTAAATGAGCATGATTTTACATAGAGATTTTAAAAGGGAATTCAAAAAAGTCGCAGGAACAAGTTGCACCGTGTAAATTGGGTCTAAAGCTCTTATATTTCGGTGATGCCAGATCAGTAGGCCTGTATAGTGGCCGGGTGCCCAGTTGGATGTTGTCGAAAAAAACAACACCCGTAGTCACCCTAGAGCCATCACCTGGGTTACAGAAGAGCCCTCCAACCCGGATTCCAATCCTGGTCTTCCGGCCCATAATTGGAGAATCAGCAAGGTCGGTGAGGCGTATGGTAAAAATCGGCAGGTCAATTTGATCCTTAACGCTGAATCCCCTGTCACAGAGGGGTTGAGGGGAGTCTCCGGACTCTTTGACGCATCTGGCGGGGGCATGCTTCTCGATGATACGGACGATGATACAGCCTCCGCGGCTCTATTGCTGCGCCTATCCACAGGTGCATTAGACATCGTCCTGATCCAGGAGCCCTACGCAGCACAGTGGGAGGAATTCCAAAAAAGGGAAATAATTCTGCCGTTTCTTAACCAGACATCCGATAGCGACCAAACTTGGCATGTTTGTAGAAGAGGTATTAGAGAAGTTAAGTTTTGAGTTTGGGCCCGCTGTGGTATACAGGGGCAGAGCTGCAGGGCCTCAAAGTTGGCCACCTCGGTTGAACAAAATGTTTAAGCGCGTGTAACTTCCGGCCGATTCATAAAATCTTTTTTTGTGCGTATTCTAATAACCGAGGTCTACAAAAGGCTTTTTGCACCTAACAGTTATCTTGTATACTTACCGAGATATCTGCATTTGAAAATTGAATTTTTAATTTTTTCCCCGACCTTGTGCTAGTATTTTGCGAATATCGAAGCAGAATATGCACCAATTTTATCCACTTATATACCGATTCTTTTCTCATTATCTTTCCTGGGTAGAAAACAAAATTTGCCATTTGATGCCAATATATTGCAATTTGATGTACCCACTGAGACAAAATTTATGGCCATTTGAAGTTATACTTTACCAAAAATATTTTTTGTATTTTTGCCATTTATTGTATTGTTAACAAAGGAAATTTATTTGTAAAGTATAACTTCAAATGGCCATAACTTTTGTCTCAGTGGGTATACCAAATTGAAATATATTGGCATCAAATAGTAAATTTTGTTTTCTATCCAAAAAAGATAATGAGAAAAGAATCGGTATATAACAGGATCTAATATATAGCGATTCGTAGGAAAGTATCGGGAAACAAGTAAGAAAGTTTCAGTCGGGTAAACCGACTAAGGTATACCCTCACTTTGTGAGTAATGTAATATTGAAAATTCCACGAATTAGTCTGTTAGTTTGTATGGGAGGTACCAGAACGGGTTTAACAAATACACCTATTTTTCGCTGAACATTAGATACTTTAAATTCATTGCACTGTGCCGACTTATAAGCATTTATGTGCACTGGTATAAACGTTATGAGACATTAAATTGTGGTATGATTTGGGCATTTTGTGTGGGAGGTACAAAGAGGGGCGTGGCAATAACGCCCATTTTTCACAGGGCTATAGACACTATAAAAACATTACACTGTACAAAATTTCAAGTATTTTTATACACTGGTTTTAATGTTATAAGCTGTTAACTTTTGGTGCAAAAAGGTACCTTTGTGTGGGAGGTACCAAAAGGGGCGTGACAACAACACCCATTTTTCCCTGGACTCTAGGCAATATAAAAGCATAATACTGTACAAAATTTCGAGTATTTTTATACACTGTTATTAATGTTATAAGCTGTTAACTTTTGGTGCAAAATGGTGCATTTGTGTGGGAGGTACCAAAAGGGACGTGGCGACTTCGCCCATTTTTCTCGAGTTGATAGCGACTAATAAGCTAATACTATGTGTGGAATTTCAAAAGATTCGAATAAGTAGTATAGCAGTTATTAAAGAATCAATATTTCACAACATTTTAACCCTTTGTGGGGGAGGTACTAGAAGGAGTGGACCAATATGGCCCATCTTCGAACTTAGCCGGAGATAGAAAAAAATATTACCACATACCAAATTTGAGGTCAATCGGTTACTCCTTTCGAGAGTTATCGTGCGCACCAGCCAGCAGACACACAGACAGACAGACAGACAGACAGACGGACGGACATTGCTCATTCGACTTAAAATGACCCAAAACGGATTTCCTCCGAACATACTTGGGGTCTTAGGTCACTCCTTCGACGTGTTACACTTTTTTCCGTAGCAAATGATATATACCCTCGTCACACTAAAGTGAGGGTATAAAAATAAACAACAAAGGAAATTTTATATTTCCATTGAATCTTTAAAAATTAAGATATCTCAATTATTATACCATCACTTTAGTGTGACGAGGGTATATATCATTTGCTACGGAAAAAAGTGTAACACATCGAAGGAGTGACCTAAGACCCCAAGTATGTTCGGCGGAAATCCGATTTGGGTCATTTTAAGTCGAATGAGCAATGTCCGTCCGTCTGTCTGTCTGTCTGTCTGCTGGCTGGTGCGCACGATAACTCTCGAAAGGAGTAACCGATTGACTTCAAATTTCGTATGTGGTAATATTTTTTTCTATCTCCGGCTAAGTTCGAAGATGGGCCATATTGGTCCACTCCTTCTGGTACCTCCCCCACAAAGGGTTAAAATGTTGTGAAATATTGATTCTTTAATAACTACTATTATACGTATTCGAATCTTCTGAAATTCCACACATAGTATTGGTTTGTTAGTCGCTATCAACTCGAGGGAAATGGGCGAAATTGCCACGCCCGTTTTGGTATCTCCCACACAAATGCACCATTTTGCACTAAAAGTTAAAAGCTTATAACATTAATACCAGTGTTTAGAAATATCCCACACAAATGCACCATTTTGCACCAAAAGTTAACAGCTTATAACATTAATACCAGTGTATAAAAATACTTGAAATTTTGTACAGCGTAATGTTTTTATAGTGCCTACATTCCATTGAAAAATGGGCGTTATTGTCACGCCCCTTTTGTTACCTCTCCCACAAAGGCACCATTTTGCACCAAAAGTTAACAGTTTATAACATTAATATCAGAGTATACAATTACTTGAAATTTTGTATAGTGTAATGCTTTTATAATGCCTATAGTCCAGTGAAAAATGAGCGTTATCACCACGCCTCTTTTTGTACCTCCCACACAAAATGGCCAAATTATACCACAATTTAATATCTCAACGTTAATATACCAGTCACAGGCACAGTGCAATGTATTTAAAGTATCTACTGTTCAGCGAAATATAGGTGTATTTCTTAAACCCCTTCTGGTACCTCCCACAAAAATTGACAGAATAATTTGTGTAATATTCAATATTACATTACTCACAAAGTGAGGGTATACCTTAGTCGGTTTACCTGACTGAAACTTTCTTACTTGTTTTTTTGTACTTTGTACGCCTTGACACCAGAAATCGAGGCTAATTCTAACATCATTATATTTGTGGACGTAAATCCCACAATTCCCAAAATAAATTCGAAAATACCCACCAAAGGAAATTTTTTGTTTTTTTTCCAAAATCTGTTATACTAAAAGCCGGGCTCAAAAATCCTTTTGCAGTTTATCGTATAACAGATTACTACATATAAAAATGGTAAAAAAAATTTTATGAATCGGGCGGAAAATACGAAAGATACACGTGCTTACACATTTTGTTCAACCGAGGTAGCACCGACTCCTCTCTTCAAGGGAGCTGATTATTGGCGCAGACACGAACGCTTATCATACTATCTGGGGTAGTACGGATATTAACAATAGGGATGATTCGCTTCTTGACTTTATTCTAACTACCAACCTAAGTATTTGTAACATAGGTAATAAACCGACCTTTACAATTAAAGACATACAAGAAGTACTCGACGTAACGTTTGATACTGACCGGCTGTCAGACCTAATTATTGGTTGGAATGTACTGGACGACCACTCATTCTCAGATCACCATTCTATTGAGTTCAAACTCGCAGAAACAGCGCCTAAACCTGCCGTCCACAGAAATGTTAAGAAGACAAAGTGGAAGAAGAATTTCAAGAAAGTCCTCAACTCTAAACTTCTGTACGAACCGAATGACAAAGCCGGTATGGATAATATGGTCGAGCATATCACCATGCCATTCAATAGTTCTCTTGAAGAAGCCTGCCATGATGTACAAGGGTAAAATTAAACCCCAATGGTGGACTTCTGAGCTAACGGCTATGAAAAAGACCTGCAACAAGCTATTCAGCAAGGCTAAATCTACTGGGGTCGCTAATGTTTGGGATGCCTGTAAAGAGCAACTCAAGATCTATAAGAAGGAGCTTAGGAAGGCTGAGGATGATATTATCTGCTTCACCCTGTACAGTGGGATATTTACAGAATGAGGCAAATAACTGGACCAAAAACAGCGAGCAGTCGCTCAATGTACTCGGCACACATTTCCCGGGGAACTATCTAACAGATCCAGAGGATCAGCAGGACCAACAAGAGGATGAGTGGACTTCAAGCGTTCCTAGGTTGTTGACTGACAGATCCAGATTAAGCTGGGATATCAATAGCTTTGATCCCTTCAAGTCACCTGGACCAGACGGCATCACTCCAGCAGAAGTGCAGAAAATGTTAAAGTACATTATCCCCTGGCTGGAGAAGATTTATGTAGGCTGTATCAGGCTTTCATACATCCCGTATCGATGGAGGGATACCAAAGTGGTATTCATACCCAAAGCGGGGAAGATATCACACCCTAGGCCAAAAGACTTCAGGCCAATTAGCCTATCCTCCCTCCTTCCTATTGAAATGTCTGGAAAGACTTTTAGATTATTTCATTAGGGAAATCCTGGATACAAAACTCCTGTCGGGGAACCAACACTCTTACAATAAGGGGAAGTCTACCGAATCAGCCCTGCAAGAACTTGTGAGCACTATCGAATCGTCCCTGCATTTCAAGGAATTCACCATGGTGGCATTTCTTGACATAGAAGGGGTTTTTAACAACATTCACACAGATGCGGTAATTGCGGCACTGTCACATCTAAAAGTAAACTCTAGTTTGATTAGAGGTTAGGGTGGCAGCCGTTTTAATTTTCTTCAGCTCACATAGACTAGTTTAGGTCCCTAGTGGTACCACGGGCTAAAATGCCCTTCATCGAAACCAACCTGTTTGATATATAAATGTATCGATAGCACGAATATTGGTATTGGAAAGATCTGTTGGGATTCCTAGAAAGGCCGACCCCAGTAGGTCCAGTCGTCGTTTACTCAAAGCCGGACAGTCGCATAGCAAGTGCTCAATGCTCTCCACTTCTTCCTCATCTCCACAGCTTCTGCAGAAGTCATTGGAGTTAATACCCAATCTTCTGGCGTGTTCGCCGATCAGGCAGTGTCCCGTCAGAACTGAACGTAGACAATCTTTTCCTTTCAAGTGCGAGGAGATATTTTGACCTTCTCTGGTCATAGCTTGGCCGGATTTGTCTAGCTACCCTACAGGTGTCGATTTGTGACCACCTTTCGTTGGACTGCCTGATTGTCTCTTGTCTAAGCCAAAGCTTGCACGTGGATAGTGGCGCACCAATATATGCAAATTCTTCGAGAATTTGTAAAGTCGTCCCTTTCCTAGCAAGTTCATCGGCATTACAGTTCTCCGGGATATCCCTATGCCCAGGCACCCATATGAGGTGTATATTAAACTGCTCAGCCATCTCGTTAAGAGATCTGCGGCAGTCGAGGGCTATTTGTGAATTTAGGGATGTGGCCTCCAGAGAATTGATGGCAGCTTGGCTGTCCGAGTAAATGACAACGCCAGTGTTGGTTACTATGTTCCGACTCAGCCACTTGGCGACTTCCCATATTGCCATTATTTCGGCTTGATAGACACTGCAGGTATCTGGTAGTCTGTGAGCTATATCCAGACTAAGTTCTTCACAGTGTACTCCGAAGCCAACCTTTTCATCAAGCTTCGAACCATCCGTATAGAAGTGGAGATGGTTTCTATTTCCGGGTATTCTGCCATCTCATTCATCCCAGGCTGGTATCATAGTGATGTAGTTCCTCTCAAAGGTTCGCACCGTTGATATATAGTCCACTCGGTCTGTTACCAGGGACGTATCCAGGGGGGAGGGCCCGGGCCCCCCCGAAATGTTTAAAACATAGGCATAAACTATTTACAATTTTCAAAATCACTCAAAAAAAAAAATAAAACACGAAAAATATAAGGAAGGCAGTTAAAAAAAACAATACAAAAAGCGTAAAAAATGGTAACAGTAAATGTAATAAGAAAAGTGCATGTTTCACGATTTTTTGATTGGTTCTAGCCAGACAATTTTGCTTTTTAGGAGTCTGAAAAACAGCAAAGTTAATGCCAACAACACTTACATGGTAGCACTTCCGAAGAAGTCACACTTTTTTACAAAAACTATTTCAAAAATTCGGCAAAATCAGTTTTAGCTGAAATACGTATATGGATTGATTATTGGAAGCAGAAGAATGATAAGCCATCAAATGCATTAGATGCTATTTCAGTTTGTGATGAGGACATGTTCCCAAGCGTTTTTACCCTTTTGCAGTTACTGGCCACAATACCTGTGACGACGGCATCTGGTTAGCGAAGTTTCTCGACGTTAAGAAGAATGAAAACTTATCTTCGGAAAAGAATGGAGGGAGAAAGGCTATCTATCTGGCTTTGATGTCTATATACAAAGATGAAGTCAACATCGATGAAATAATTGATATATTTCTATCAAAAAATCGAAGATTACATTTTTAACTCTTACGTATTTTATTATAAACAGTTTTAATGATCTCGTACTAAAGTACATATGTATTTATATTTAGGAATAAAATTACAATAAAAAACTAACTTTACTTCCCTTTACTACACAATAAACGCAAGTTTTTAATTGTTTTTCTTTGTTATGGAAAAAAAGGTTGGGCCCCCCCCCGAACCAAAATCCTGGATACGTCCCTGTCTGTTACCATAGCACTACACTTTGATATCCTCATGTGACCGTAGTTCTTGTACCTCCACATTGATAGGCAGTTTAATCTTAGTGCCGCTTTGGTTGCAACTTCTCTCGCCACAACATTAATCGGCAGTATATGGAGAAGGGCTTGTAGAGACTCAGTCGCTGTAGTCCTTAACGCTCCGCTTATGCACAGGCAGGCAGTTTTCTGAACCCTTGACAGCAGGTTTGTGATGGTTAGTTTGTCAGTTGCCGTCAACCATACCACAATGCCGTATAATAGTATTGGACGAACCACTGCTATATATATCCAATGGACAGTTTTAGGAGAGAGGCCCCACCGCCACCCTTCAGCCTTCCTGCAGGAATATACACGTTCCAGTACGTTTAGTCTGAATGACAGTTTCCTATCCAAAATTATTCCTAAAAAATTTTGCACTTTCAGAAAAGACTGGATCTGTTCCATTTATCCGAGGAGGAGGGTCCACATGAGGGACATTATTCATCCTAATTCTGTCTTGTTTGGCTTAACACCCAAACCGCTGCTTCTGGCCCATCTAGCCAACTTGTTCAGAGCCACCTGTAGAATATCTCGGAGTATGTTTTCGAATTTGCAACTCACTGTGATTGCCAGGTCGTCCGCATATGCCACGACATTGCAGCCACAACATTCTAGATCTAGCAGGATTTCATTCACCGCTAGGTTCCAAATTAGTGGAGACAGTACTCCTCCTTGTGGGGCCCTCTGTTTACAAACCTTGTTAGAATTGTGGACCCAAGACATGCTGTTATGCGTCTTCTGTTGAGTAGTCTTTGAATTGTCTAATCAAGCTACAGTTCACCTTTAGATGTGACAATGCCGCGATTACCGCATCTGGGTGTATGTTGTTAAAAGCCCCTTTTATGTCAAGAAACGCCACCATGGTGAATTCTTTGAAATGTAGGGACGATTCAATAGTGCTCACAAGTTCGTGCAGGGCTGATTCTGTAGACTTTCCTTTATTGTAAGCATGTTGGTTCCCCGACAGGAGTTTTGTATCCAGGTTTTGCCTAATGAAATAAACTAAAAGTCTTTCCAGACTTTTCAATAGGAAAGAGGATTGGCTAATTGGTCTGATGCCTTTTGGCCTAGTCTGCGATATCTTCCCCGCTTTGGGTATGAATACCACTTTGGTATCCCTCCATCGATTCGGGATGTATGAAAGCCTAATGCAACCTACATAAATTTTCTGCAGCCAGGGGATAATGTACTCTAATGATGCCGTCTGGTCCAGGTGACTTGATGGGCTCAAAGCTGTTTATAGCCCTGCTTATTCTAGATCTCTCAGTCAACAAGTTAGCGACGCTCGAAGTCCACTCGCACTCTTGTTGGTCCTGTTGATCCTCGGGCTCTGTTGATACCGGGAATATGTGTCGTTGTTGTTTGCCTCATCCTGCAAATACCCCTCTGTGCAAGGAGAAGTGGATAGTACCTTCCTCAGCCTTGCGGCGTCGGAGACCTTTTCCACTTCGCCACAGAAGGAATACCAAGAGCGTCTTTGCGCCTTCCTAAGCTCCTTCTTATAGATCTTGAGTTGCCCTTTATATGCTTCCCAATCATTAAAGGCTCCAGTAGATTTCGCCTTGTTGAATAGCTTGTTGCAGGTCTTTTTCGTGGCACATGCGGACGAAGTGGCAATCGCAGTGAGTGGCAAATTCGTAAACGTCCTCAGAGACATCCTACAGGTGGCTTTGAACAAGTTGGCTAGATGGGCCAGAAGCAGCGGTTTGGGCGTTAACCCCAACAAGACAGAATTGGTTCTCTTTACTAGGATGAATAATGTCCCACATGTGGACTCTCCACCTCGGATAAATGGAACAGATCTAGTCTTTTCTGAAAGTGCAAAATTTTTAGGAATAATTCTAGATAGGAAAATGTTATTTAGACTTAACGTATTGGAACGTGTAAGGAAGGCCAACGTCGCCTTATATTCCTGCAAAAAGGCTGTAGGGTCGCGGTGGGGACTCTCTCCTAAAATCGTCCACTGGATATATATAGCAGTAGTTCGTCCAATACTGTTATACGGTATTGTGGTATGGTGGACGGCAACTGACAAACTAACCATCACCAACCTACTAACAAAGGTTCAGAGAACTGCCTGCCTGAGCATAAGCGGAGCCTTAAGGACTACAGCGACCGAGACTCTACAAGCCCTACTCCATATACTGCCGATTAATATTGTGGCGAGAGAAGTTGCAACCAAAGCGGCCATAAGATAAAACTGTCTATCAATGTGGAGGTACAAGAATTATGGTCACATGAGGATATCAAAGTGTAGTGCTATGGTAACCGACCGAGTGGACTATATACACCTTCGTACACCTTCGAGAGAAATTACATCACTATGATTCCCGCCAGAGATGAATGGGTCGGCAGAATACCAGGTAATAGAAACCATCTCCACTTTTACACGGATGGTTCGAAGCTTGATGAAAAGGTTGGCTTCGGAGTACACTGTGAAGAACTTAGTCTGGATATAGCTCACAGACTACCAGATACCTGCAGTGTCTATCAAGCCGAAATAATGGCAATATGGGAAGTCGACAAGTGGCTGAGTCGCAACATAGTAACCAACACTGGCGTTGTCATTTACTCGGACAGCCAGGCTGCCATCAATTCTCTGGAGGCAACATCCCTAAATTCACAAACAGCCCTCGACTGCCGCAGATCTCTTAACGAGATGGCTGAGCAGTTTAATATACACCTCATATGGGTGCCTGGGCATAGGGATATCCCGGGGAACTGCAAAGTCGATGAACTTGCTATGAAAGGGACGACATTACAAATTCTCGAAGAATTTGCATATATTGGTGCGCCACTGTCCACGTGCAAGCTTTGGCTTAGGCAAGAGGCAATCAGGCAGTCCAACGAAAGATGGACAGAAATCGGCACTTGCAGGGTAGCTAGACAAGTCTGGTATGACCTGAGAAGGTCAAAATATCTCCTCGCACTAGAGAGGAAACGATTGTCTACGTTAGTACAGGTTCTGACAGGACACTGCTTGATCGGCGAACACGCCAAAAGATTGGGTATTGACTCCAATGACTTCTGCCGAAGCTGTGGAGATGAGGAAGAAGTGGAGAGCATTGAGCACTTGCTATGCGACTGTCCCGCTCTGAGTAAACGACGACTGGACATACTGGGGTCGGCTTTTCTAGACAGCCTAACAGATCTTTCCAGTACCGATATTCGTAATATCGACAAATTTGTATATCAAACAGGTTGGTTTCGATGAGGGGCATTTCAGCCCGTGGTAACACTAGGGACCTAAACTGGTCTATGTGAGCTTGTATAAAAAATACGGCTGCCACCCTAACCTAAACCTAACAGATCTTTCCAGTACTGATATTCGTACTATCGATAAATTTATATATCAAACAGGTTGGTTTCGATGAGGGGCATTTCAGCCCGTGGTAACACTAGGGACCTAAACTGGTCTATGTGAGCTTGTAAAAAAATATGGCTGCCACCCTAACCTAAACCTAAACCTAGGGAAATTTAAAAAAATCTTGTTTCATATTTTTCGTTTTTAAATGATGTTTTTGCTTATATTGAATTCGCTATATGTGAGAGAGACATATACGATAAGAGACATTGCACTTTTTTATTTTATGAGGATTGATGTCAGACATTATAAAATTATAGACAGTACGAGTTTTTATGGCCGTTCGTAACCCTCCATAAAACATTGTATGCAATGTGAGCGCTATATTGGATGAGATCCGCTCAGGTAGAGGGTCATTCAACAATATTTGTGTTTTTTTATTTATGAGGTTTCCATTCAGTTACGCCTTTTAGGGACATGGACATCCCAGTCGTATATACAGGTAGGAAAATTATATGTACGCAATACAAAGTAGTACGCGGCAGTCTTGAAAATATTGGGTTTCTACGTTCGAAGCAAACTATATGTCAGCTACAGGTACTGCAACTTATGAACCTTAAACCCGGAATTTATGAATGAAATTTCTTATTATTAAATTAGTGCAATTCAGCGCCTTAAAGAGATAAGTCGATTTTCTGAAAAATATTACAAAGTTATATTTCGAAGTATGAGTAAAACAATACCAATTCCCAAGTGTCCAAGTATAGCTAACAGCCTAATTACGGAAACATCACCAAGTTCAACTGAGTACTCAACTCTGAGCGATTCAAGTTTGAGTCAGAAGTCATCGCTTTTAACTCATGATGACTTCTAAAGATAAGGCAGAATTACTTGTATCTCGGATGAAACAGTACAATATTTTGGCCCAGATGTTAACATATCATATTATATAAAAGCCTTAAGGAAATATGACAATTCACTCTCATATTTAAAAATGTTATTTAAAATTCAATGATTAATGATTTGTTAAACAATTATGAAAAAATTTGTAAGAAATATATTTTCTATATTTATGTATATAACACATATGTATGTATTCTTCTAACTTATTGTATGTATTCCAACAGGTGTAAATATGTCCCTCAAAATGCATTTCTTGCATTCTCATTTAAACTTTTTCCCCGAGAATCTTGACGTCGCAAGCGCCGAACATGGCGAAAGGTTTCACCAAGAAATGAAGACCATCTATCGGCTTTACCTAGGGCACTGGGATGAAAGAATGATGGGAGATTATATTTGGTTCCTCATTACATTTGGTTCCTCATTAGAGAAACCGATTCCGGAATCTACCAACGTCAACAAAGAACTCACAATTACTTCTAATGAAACTTGTATATGTAAATAAACTCAAATGTACATTATATAAAAAAAGTAACAAATAAAATCGCTATTTAAACAGAAATTAAAAAAAAAGATTTTTTGAAATTCTCTTACCTCTACCAAAAGTGCTATAATTTCTAAGTGGGCTACCAACATTGGTAGCCCACATTAATAGCTTCAATTTAACGTATAAGTCGACCTCATCGGGCATATACTCCAAAAATTATAGTGCAAATACTAAGGGTACCTTCGACGATAATAGTATTTTTAATAAAAAAAAATTAAAAAAAAATTTGGTTTTGATTTTATATAACAGTATGCCACAATCTATACAAAAAAATTACTTTTAGGTCAGGGACACAACATTTTTTTTTCTTGCATAGTGTTATTAAAGTAGTTATGAATGCAAATCCACTATCCATATTCTCCAGACATGAAATTTGTTCACACAGCTGATCCGTGTTGTGATTGAAAGATATTTCCACATGTTTACACCAGTTGGAATATATAAAGCGGAAAATACGCTACAAGAATAAATAAATACATTAAAGCGTTTTCTTACCATTTTTTAGAATTTGTTTAACAAATCATTAAATATTGTTTCATATTGCGTACTTTTATTGGATCCAAGGATATTTGAAACTACAAGCTTAAATAACCTCCATGCTGCAATTTCCTCCGATGTTAAATATGATTCGAAATTGACATCTTTCATCAGTCTCCTTATTATTGGGCCATCCAAAATACCTTCTTCGATTTTTTGAAAAGAAACACTTTTAAATACAATTTTTAAATATGCTTTTGATTCCTTAGATATACATGACAAAATAATAGGTGTCTACGGTTCGTTCAGATTTGTAACTCGTATACCAAAATATTGTATCGTCCATTTTTTCAAATGCAAATTTTCCGCAAATGTAGCAGAAGTTTTTGGGATCATTTACACATTGAAAAGTTATTTGCCTTTTAGTCATAGTTTATAATTTTTACAAAATCGGCTATCACTTTAAGAAGTTGAATTGCGAATGAAACAAAATGCATTCATGGATGCGACTTTAAAGAAAATAGGTACGTAGATTACAGTACCTGTATCTGAAATATCTTTTGCTTCTAACATAGAAACCTACTGTCTGTTTCGTGGGGTTTTATAATTTTTATACGACAGGGAATTCCTTGGGATTCCATTGATGCCCTAAAAGGAATAACTGAACTGAACGGAAACCTCATAAAAAACATTTTTTCTAATAGTTTTATTTTTTCTAATAGTTTTATCGACAGCTACTAAACTACTGTTTTTACATGAAAATGACATTAATAACACTTGTAGTCCTGTTCATTTTCTTCAATTTTATTTCGGTTCTATTGGATTTATACTTCCAAAAATATACTGAAGGTACAATAAAAGAAAAGTCGATTTAAAAAAATTACCATAAAATTTTTTTTAAATATTTTTTTTGTGTTTAGAATTCCAAATTACACCATACAAATATACGTACAGCCCATCGACAAAAATTTTGTTGCATAGTGAAACCACTTACAACAACACTTTTCTCCAATATTTTCTTTTTTAATGTTATATATTTAACTTTTAAAGAAATTATAAACATGTCAGTTGAGAAACAAGTTACAAAATCGTTTACCGAAGCCGTAATCCTAAAAATAATTTGTTTGCGGTCTCCTGAAATGTTTGATTTTATGACGTAATCGATTATTCGTGATAACCACAGTTATATGATAGTCAGACTTATACCATAGTCAGACTTATATATATATATATATATTTTAATTTAAATAAAACGTTCACTTTTTTAAAACAGTACCTTATTATGATACAAATTAAACGTGATATTAATATTTGTTTATTTTTTTTTCATGCATAGATCGCGAATGTCCAGAACTCGCTCAACCATCTTTAGGACTGGTTACTTTAGGTGGAAGACACTTTGGACAAAGAGCATCTTATTCTTGTCCACATGGTTATCACGTGGTTGGATTGCAAAGTCGTTTATGCCAAGCTGATGGGAACTGGGCAGGAGCTGAGCCAGCATGCAAACAAAATAGTACGTGTATAGTGTACTGCTATTAATTAATGACTGTTTATAATGTACAGAGTTATGATTTAATTATAGTATACTGTCTTAAACCACCCAATATTGAACACGCCCGTAACTCGGCCCTTCCTGATCAGGAGACTTTTGATTTGGATTCTACCGTGCAGTATCACTGCCATAACGGATATGTCACTAATGGGTTTCCAAGAGCTAAATGCTTGGCAATTGACGGTCAAGCCAGTTGGTACGGCCCAGATATTCAATGTGAACGTGAGTGCACTTAACATTGTTTGTTTCATTTAATAGTATAATTATTTGATTTTAGCACGTTCATGTGGTCAACCCCCCGATCCAGCTAATGGATGGCATTCAGGAGAATGCTATACGTTCGGCTGTAAGATAACATACAATTGTGGTACGGGCTATGAACTGGTTGGAAAACATGAACGCACTTGTCAATCTGATGGTTCGTGGACACCAAAGGAGCTACCTACTTGTGTCTGTAAGTATATTTACAAATACATATGTATAAACATTTTTTGCACACAATATTTTCTAATGGAAACGTGTATGTATTATTTCTTTTATTTTACTTTATATAAAAGCAAAAAACGATTCTAATTCTACCGATACAAAAATTTCATTTTAAATGAATTCCACAGTTAGAGGTTTAAATCCCGAGTGCAGATCCTCTCTGTGTCCCTGTTTCATCCCTTTCTTATTATACTCCATTCAGTTTGTTAAATTGTTCGAAGATATTAATATTATGATACAACATATATAATCGTTATTTACGTTATTACAGTTAATAGTTGTTGTTAAATCTATTGTGTATATGAATAAATAAAGTTACCGCAAATTATGAATTTGTTGTTTTATTAAAGTAAATTGCAATTAACATAAACAGTACCAATTAACATAATTGCGGTAACTTTTGGAAGGACCTTCTTAAATGAAGAGGAAATGTGTAGTTTCATATAAAATTAACTAACATGGTTCCAAACCCATAATTTGCGGCAATTCAATCTTCTGCAACATATCTAAGTTTGATCACACCTGTTCAGAGTGAGCTATGAAGATGTCTTAACATTTTTTAAAATCATTGAAGTGAGATTTTGATTACGTTCGTTACTACACTCCAATAATTACGTTAGTAACAATAGCAAAAAATATGTTGTTACAGCAGTTTTCGTCTGTTGAAATGGGAAAGCAGACTTGCAATATTATTTTAGCAAATCTTATGTTCAGATTTACACTAGGCAAGTTTTTTCAGCAGCTTATCATAAAATTCTCTTTTTAACTTTTAACCACGAAGAATTCAAAGCGTTTAGGGAGAGTTTTTCCCCCTCTTGCCGACTGTCTCTCTCTCCTACAAAACGCCGATAATCTGCTGAACATTCAGCAGTAAATCGGGACTATGTTAAGCTATGTACACACGGTGGTCAGATGATACAATGTTATCAACACTGTCAATGTAATGACAATGACGGATTGTTAGCAATAGGTGAATTGTCAGTTCAGACGATTGCAATATATCAACAACATATTTTGTAAATATTTATATGCAGGATTGGCAATAAATATATTTTATAGATAGTGTTGCAAATAATATGTTTCTCTGACAATGGCGCAGTTGTCAGATGCATAAACTTCGGACATCTTTCAACGTCTTACAATGTACTGACGAAGACTTTTCTACCAATATTGCAAGACAAAAATTGTAAGTTCACACGGTTGCATTTTTTTTTGACATTTTGCTAACAATATTGTAAGATCTGACCACCGTGTGTACATGGCTTTAGCTATTTTAGCAAACTTTTTTTCCCGCTGATCTAGCAAAACAATGCTGAAGTTTTAGCAAACACGTTTGCAATTATTTAACAGAAAAAATTTCTGCTGGAATAAAAAACTGTGTTTGTCATTTTAGCATACGTTTTTTATACCCTCACTTTAGTGTAACGAGTGTATATATCATTTGCTACGGGCCAAAAGTGATGAAGGAGTGACCTACGACCCTAAGTTCGGCGGAAATCCGTTTTGGGCCATTTTAAGTCATTTGAGCAATGCCCGTCCGTCTGTCTGTCAGCTGGCTGGTGCGCACGATTACTCTCGAAAGTAGTAACCAATTGACTTCAAATTTGGTATGTAGTATTATTTTTTTCTAACTCAGGCTAAGTTCTAGTACCTAACTTAGAAAGGGTTAAAATTTAGTGAAATATTGATTCGCTAATAACTTCTATACTATTTATTTGAATGTTCTGAAATTCCACACATAGTATTAGCTTATTTCTTGCTATCACCTTGAGAAAATGGGCGAAGTGGCCCTGCTCCTTTTGGTAACTCCCACACAAATTTTGCACCAAAAGTTAACAGCTTATAACATTATTACAAGTCCATTAAAATACAGTGTAATGTTGTTATAGTGCCTGCAGCCCAGTGAAAAATTGGCCCTTTTGGTACCTCCCGCACAAAGATACGATTTTGTACGAAAAGTTAACAGCTTATAACTATAATACAAGCACATACAAATACGTTAAATTGTGTGCAGTGTAATGTTTTTATAGTACCTCTATCGAAAAATGGGCGTTATTATCAAGCCCCTTTTGGTACCTCCCGCACAAACGTACCATTTTGTACAAAAAGTTAACAGCTTATATCGTGAATAGCAACGCATATAAATACTCAAAATTTTTGTTTTTAGTTTTTAAAATTCCTACAGATCTATTAAAACTGGGAATTATCACCAAACCCGTTTTAGTACCTCCCATACAAAAAAAGCCAAGACATGCCAAAATTAAAAAGCTCATAATATTAGTACGTACATATACCAGTGCATATTGACATTGTTCACAAAGTGAGGGTATACCTTAGTCGGTTTACCCGACTGAATTTTCTCACTTGTTTCTTGCTATTTTAGCTAACAATATCGGTTGTTTTAGCAAAAATGTTTATTTTCAAGAAATACTTTTTATTTTAATAAAACAAACACAAATTTTAGGGTTTCCTGCTACTTTCGAAGAGAATATAAATCAGGATTCCATCCTGGAATTTCGTGTTTTACGGAAAGTATTTTATTCAGTATTCCAACCCAGAAATAATTAATCCATGTGTTGCTGAGTATTCTTCCGAACTGTCAAATATGTTTGCCTGATCTTAAAATATTAATTAGTTAGTACAATTAAATAGCGATAGGGGAGGATATACAAACAATACTTACCTTTCGCTGGTGGTGGTTTGATATCCTCCAAGACTGCAAAACTTCTGTGAAAAAATGGGCGAAATCGTGCAAGTGTCACGCCTTATTTATTAACATAACTTGGTTTAGCGCTGGGAATATTAATACTGGGACAAAGAACTGCGGACGCCAGAAATTGGTAGTGTGCTGCCTAACCTAACCTGTACTTCTACTAGGCGCTATAATTCCATCCGGATAACAGAATAAGAGGGGAATAGTTTTGCATTTAACAACTTTGGATGGCTAGGTCTTATATTCAATAATTTCCATGTACAAAAACACAATTTTTCAGGAGAGCGAATAAATGTTTATACCCAAATTACTATTTATTAAAAATTTTGATTATCGCGTTGTTCGTTGATCAAAGCTTATATGAAAATTTGGTTAGTTTTAAGTATATTAGCAAAATATTTCTTTTCGGCGATCGCGGGCTATTTGCGGTTGAAATAACCTCTAAAAATCAGGTTTTCCCTTAATAAAATTGTCAATTTTTATTACTTTTAGGAATTGACCTTAAACTATTTAAGAACAAAAGTTATTGACTGTCTTAACTTAACTATTATTATATAGCTTTAAAGTATGAAAAATATATGCCACGTCTACTAGAAAAAGTACGTTATTTTGAAAATTTTTGAACTTTGGCCTTAATGCACCACGTCATGGAGTTGTTCAATTTCCCCCAAATTTGTACCATTTTAAGCTAACATTATGTGCAATATAGTCTTCTATTTCGATAGGAATCGTGCGATAAAAAAAATATATGCCACTTTTATTCGAAAAAGTACGTCATGGAGTTGTTCGATTTCACCCAAAATTTCAGAATAGACGTTTAATATCACGTTCACAGTTTTTTGTCTAGTAAATCATGAAAATCCGAAATTTAAAAATAAGTGCCACTTTTCATAGTTTTGTTTTTGACTATTGAGTTTGATATCGGTGTTTTTGTTTTCTGTTAAACAGAAAAACAAACCTTCTTTGAAAAAGAAGAATAAGAAATGCGTGAAATGTATTAAGGGCGGTCGCTTGGACAAAATACTCAGTCAATAATTGGCACAATATGAGAGCAGCTCAATACAAAATAATTGAGAACTGATTTCAAAGTCCCATATCTCCAAAACATTGTTTAACAGAAAACAAAAACAACGATCTCGAACTCAATAGTCAAAAACAAAACTGTGAAAAGTCATAACAGATCGAATAACAAGAACAAAAAACAATAAGTGCCACTCTAATGTACATACAAAAAATTTACATGGTTGATTACATGGAGGAAAATCCACCCTTCGCCAGGGGAGTTCCCGTGTTTGGTGGCAGCAATAAATCCGTGGAGGAGCAGTGGAGAAACGTACTGGTTTATGGACATCTCACGAACATTTTATATGTCGCGTATTTGTGACGGTGAAATTCATATTTAATTTATTGATGAAGTTTACACATTCTGCTTTTTTCTTGGCAAAATAGCAGTTTTTTAGATCTTTGTTGATCTGGCACCATTTTCAGTCACTTGTAATATGTAATGCTATGCGAACGAGAACTCAGAGTTTGTAAGTCGCTATTTCATGAGAAAGTGGCTGTTGTTCGCTTAGATCATTTTTCGACATCGTGGGACACGCGGTTAGAGATAACTTCCATATTAACCTATATACTTTATATACTACTACTTTGCATCTAAGGTCTGTACAATCCGCCCATGTTAACATATCTTTATCAAATTTAGAACATAACAGTTGGTTGGACTAAAAGAGGATGTTGCCAAATTTTATTAAAATTCGTTCAGATTTATTTATCTGCAAGCGTTGTTCGTTTGTAAGTCGATTCATGGTTAAATTATAGACCAAGCTGAACATGTTTGACAGTAACTTGTTACACTAAAACAGCTGAGTTGCCGAAAAAAGTGTTGCAAAAAAGAAAGTTGCCAAAAAAATCACCCAAACCAAAACAATAACTTGTCTGTTCAATTAATGAAAACTTTACAACTTTTCAAATCTCACACTCGTGAAAGTGATTTTACATTGCAATTTTTTAATGGAAGTCACGTCACCCTATAAATAATGGTCCAGATTTTAATGTCCAGTGGTCAATTCCTAAAAGTAATAAAAATTGACAATTTTATTAAGGGAAAACCTGATTTTTAGAGGTTATTTCAACCGCAAATAGCCCGCGATCGCCGAAAAGAAATATTTTGCTAATATACTTAAAACTAACCAAATTTTCATATAAGCTTTGATCAACGAACAACGCGATAATCAAAATTTTTAATAAATAGTAATTTGGGTATAAACATTTATTCGCTCTCCTGAAAAATTGTGTTTTTGTACATGGAAATTATTGAATATAAGACCTAGCCATCCAAAGTTGTTAAATGCAAAACTATTCCCCTCTTATTCTGTTATCCGGATGGAATTATAGCGCCTAGTAGAAGTACAGGTTAGGTTAGGCAGCACACTACCAATTTCTGGCGTCCGCAGTTCTTTGTCCCAGTATTAATATTCCCAGCGCTAAACCAAGTTATGTTAATAAATAAGGCGTGACACTTGCACGATTTCGCCCATTTTTTCACAGAAGTTTTGCAGTCTTGGAGGATATCAAACCACCACCAGCGAAAGGTAAGTATTGTTTGTATATCCTCCCCTATCGCTATTTAATTGTACTAACTAATTAATATTTTAAGATCAGGCAAACATATTTGACAGTTCGGAAGAATACTCAGCAACACATGGATTAATTATTTCTGGGTTGGAATACTGAATAAAATACTTTCCGTAAAACACGAAATTCCAGGATGGAATCCTGATTTATATTCTCTTCGAAAGTAGCAGGAAACCCTAAAATTTGTGTTTGTTTTATTAAAATAAAAAGTATTTCTTGAAAATAAACATTTTAGCTAACAATATCGGTTGTTTTAGCAAAAATGTTTATTTTCAAGAAATACTTTTTATTTTAATAAAACAAACACAAATTTTAGGGTTTCCTGCTACTTTCGAAGAGAATATAAATCAGGATTCCATCCTGGAATTTCGTGTTTTACGGAAAGTATTTTATTCAGTATTCCAACCCAGAAATAATTAATCCATGTGTTGCTGAGTATTCTTCCGAACTGTCAAATATGTTTGCCTGATCTTAAAATATTAATTAGTTAGTACAATTAAATAGCGATAGGGGAGGATATACAAACAATACTTACCTTTCGCTGGTGGTGGTTTGATATCCTCCAAGACTGCAAAACTTCTGTGAAAAAATGGGCGAAATCGTGCAAGTGTCACGCCTTATTTATTAACATAACTTGGTTTAGCGCTGGGAATATTAATACTGGGACAAAGAACTGCGGACGCCAGAAATTGGTAGTGTGCTGCCTAACCTAACCTGTACTTCTACTAGGCGCTATAATTCCATCCGGATAACAGAATAAGAGGGGAATAGTTTTGCATTTAACAACTTTGGATGGCTAGGTCTTATATTCAATAATTTCCATGTACAAAAACACAATTTTTCAGGAGAGCGAATAAATGTTTATACCCAAATTACTATTTATTAAAAATTTTGATTATCGCGTTGTTCGTTGATCAAAGCTTATATGAAAATTTGGTTAGTTTTAAGTATATTAGCAAAATATTTCTTTTCGGCGATCGCGGGCTATTTGCGGTTGAAATAACCTCTAAAAATCAGGTTTTCCCTTAATAAAATTGTCAATTTTTATTACTTTTAGGAATTGACCACTGGACATTAAAATCTGGACCATTATTTATAGGGTGACGTGACTTCCATTAAAAAATTGCAATGTAAAATCACTTTCACGAGTGTGAGATTTGAAAAGTTGTAAAGTTTTCATTAATTGAACAGACAAGTTATTGTTTTGGTTTGGGTGATTTTTTTGGCAACTTTCTTTTTTGCAACACTTTTTTCGGCAACTCAGCTGTTTTAGTGTAACAAGTTACTGTCAAACATGTTCAGCTTGGTCTATAATTTAACCATGAATCGACTTACAAACGAACAACGCTTGCAGATAAATAAATCTGAACGAATTTTAATAAAATTTGGCAACATCCTCTTTTAGTCCAACCAACTGTTATGTTCTAAATTTGATAAAGATATGTTAACATGGGCGGATTGTACAGACCTTAGATGCAAAGTAGTAGTATATAAAGTATATAGGTTAATATGGAAGTTATCTCTAACCGCGTGTCCCACGATGTCGAAAAATGATCTAAGCGAACAACAGCCACTTTCTCATGAAATAGCGACTTACAAACTCTGAGTTCTCGTTCGCATAGCATTACATATTACAAGTGACTGAAAATGGTGCCAGATCAACAAAGATCTAAAAAACTGCTATTTTGCCAAGAAAAAAGCAGAATGTGTAAACTTCATCAATAAATTAAATATGAATTTCACCGTCACAAATACGCGACATATAAAATGTTCGTGAGATGTCCATAAACCAGTACGTTTCTCCACTGCTCCTCCACGGATTTATTGCTGCCACCAAACACGGGAACTCCCCTGGCGAAGGGTGGATTTTCCTCCATGTAATCAACCATGTAAATTTTTTGTATGTACATTAGAGTGGCACTTATTGTTTTTTGTTCTTGTTATTCGATCTGTTATGACTTTTCACAGTTTTGTTTTTGACTATTGAGTTCGAGATCGTTGTTTTTGTTTTCTGTTAAACAATGTTTTGGAGATATGGGACTTTGAAATCAGTTCTCAATTATTTTGTATTGAGCTGCTCTCATATTGTGCCAATTATTGACTGAGTATTTTGTCCAAGTGACCGCCCTTAATACATTTCACGCATTTCTTATTCTTCTTTTTCAAAGAAGGTTTGTTTTTCTGTTTAACAGAAAACAAAAACACCGATATCAAACTCAATAGTCAAAAACAAAACTATGAAAAGTGGCACTTATTTTTAAATTTCGGATTTTCATGATTTACTAGACAAAAAACTGTGAACGTGATATTAAACGTCTATTCTGAAATTTTGGGTGAAATCGAACAACTCCATGACGTACTTTTTCGAATAAAAGTGGCATATATTTTTTTTATCGCACGATTCCTATCGAAATAGAAGACTATATTGCACATAATGTTAGCTTAAAATGGTACAAATTTGGGGGAAATTGAACAACTCCATGACGTGGTGCATTAAGGCCAAAGTTCAAAATTTTTCAAAATAACGTACTTTTTCTAGTAGACGTGGCATATATTTTTCATACTTTAAAGCTATATAATAATAGTTAAGTTAAGACAGTCAATAACTTTTGTTCTTAAATAGTTTAAGGCTATATTAGAAGTTATTTACTTTTGAACAGTTTTTAGTTTCCGAAATCGAACAAACAGAAGAGTTACATTTGTAGTAACCTTCCAAATAATGGTAGAAGTAGGCTTTCTAAGCGCACATTTTTCGAATAATGTATTGTGGTGTGTAATGTTGTATAATATGAAGTATGGAAGAAATAATGCAAGCGTTAATTAATATCAATGAAATTACGAATAATATTTACCTTAAACCTCTTGCATCTTAACCTTATTTTTTTTGATTTTATCATGATAGTCCTGAATCAGTTTGA
Source organism: Eudasyphora cyanicolor (assembly GCA_963930755.1). Taxonomy (NCBI): domain Eukaryota; kingdom Metazoa; phylum Arthropoda; class Insecta; order Diptera; family Muscidae; genus Eudasyphora; species Eudasyphora cyanicolor. The sequence continues at coordinate 105,053,373 of OZ005737.1, forward strand.
CTCCACTTTCCTCCGGGTAATTCACAACACTTAAATTTTCAACGATATACCCCTTTTGTATTCCTTATCCTCAATCCAAGTAATTGGATAATTTTTTAGAAATTCAGTTGGAAATAATGAATTTAAAAAAAATTTTATTTTTGGTAAACAATTTCTCGAATATTTCTAGATTGCTTCTAGAAAAGAAATCTTCCAGATTTTGTTTGTTGACTAAAAGTTAACTAATTTGAATATTTGTGTTGTTTCTATATTCGACCTTTGTATTTATTAAATTTTGATTGCTTTTTATTTTAATTGAGGTCGGTATATTATTGTTTATTGAATTTTATTTTTCTCAATATTTCGATCCTCATCGAGGATCATCTTCAGGAGATTGAAAAATGTCAATCCAGATGAGGAGAAAGAAGGTCGACATACGGCAATAGTTTTTAAAATTCTTTTTGTTTATTTACATATTTTTCAGTCTCCTGAAGATGATCCTCGATGAGGATCGAAATATTGAGAAAAATAAAATTCAATAAACAATAATATACCGACCTCGAGCTCAATTAAAATAAAAAAACAATCAAAATTTAGTTAACTAATTTGGTTTGGCTTCTTCATCTATTCTTTCATCGAATAATGCAAATCCAACGCATTCCTCATTCAAATAATACAGGTGAATTGAAATTTGGAAATAGCTCTTTCTGATATGTTTACGTTTACTGATTTGTAATCATAAATTTTTCTTAAAAATTCAATATTGCTTAAAGCTCTGCTCTATCAGCATAAAATAACACTCTAAGGCAATCCCCTTTTGATGGTAGTTTACTTCTAATTGTTCATGGGGGTAACTGACGAGGCACACATCTTGAATCTAGAATTACGAAGGTTTAGGTTTGGGTGGCAGACGATTTTTTCTAAGCTCACATAGACCAGTTAAGGTCCCTAGTGTTACTACGGGCTGAAATGCCCCTCATCGAAATCAACCGGTTTGATATACAAATTTATCGATAGTACGAATATCCGTCCCGGAAAGATTTGTTAGACTGCCTGGAAAGGTCGACCCCAGTACGTCGACGTCAGTCGTAGTCGTTTACTCAAAGCGGGATAGTCGCATAGCAAGTGTTCAATGCTCTCCACTTCTTCTTATCTGCACAGCTTCTGCAGAATTCATTGCAGTCAATACCCAACCTTCTGGCGTGTTTGCCGATTAGACAGTGTCCCGTCAGAACTAATACATACGTAGACAATTTTTTCTCTCTAGTGCGAGGAGATATTTTGACCTTCTCACGTCATACCTTGGCCAGATTTGTCTAGCTACCCTACAGGTGCCAATTTCTGACAATCTTTCGTTGGACTGCCTGATTGGCAGTCCGAAGGCTGTTTGCGAATTTAGGGAAGTGGCCTCCAGAGAATTGATGACAGCCTGGCTGTCCGAGTAAATGACAACGCCAGTGTTGGTTACAATGTTGCGACTCAGCCACTTAGCGACTTCCCATATTGCCATTATTTCGGCTTGATAGACACTGCAAGTGTCTGGTAGTCCGTAAGCTATATCCAAACTAAGTTTTTCACAGTGTACTCCGAAGCCAACCTTTTCATCAAGCTTCGAACCATCCGTATAGAAGTGGATATGGTTTCTATTACCTGGTATTCTGCCAACCCATTCATCTCTGGTAGGTATCATAGTGATGAAGTTCCTCCCGAAGGTGTACACCGATTGTATATAGTCCACTCGGTCGGTGACCATAGCACTACACTTTGATATCCTCATGTGACCGTAGTCCTTGTACCTCCACAATGATTGACAGTTTAATCTTAGTGCCGCTCTGGTTGCAACGTCTCTCGTCACAATATTAATCGGCAGTATATGGAGCAGGCTGGCAGAGACTCAGTCGCTTAAGGGTCAGAATATTTAATATCGACTTATGTAGTTAATTTTTGGCTAAAATGTTTATAAGCAGTTGCAAATAGGTAAAATAAGATCTCGCTATAATTTTTTTTTAAGTTTTTATGAAAAATTTTGTGGGCATTTTAATTATTGAAAAAATTGAAAAAAATAGTTTTCGGTTTTACGAAATTTGTAATTGCTCTCGATCGACTGAACCGATTTTTGCTAAGTTAGTTTTATAGAGGACTCAATGCGCCATTTTTTGTAAAAATTTTTTTTGAAAAAGCCTTTTTAGAAAAAGTTGCCCCCCCGATTTTTTTTCGTCATATAGGAAATTTTATTGCCCATCCAGATATGTTGATACGGATGAAATCGGCGCATATTGTGCTCCGATATTTGCAAAATACTAGCACACGGTAATGGAAAAAATGAAAAATTCAATCAATCCAGTGCCTCAAAAAATGCTTGCAATTTTCCAACAATTATTTTAGCTTCTCTAGCGGTTAAAACTTTTTCGATTTCCTCAGTCTCTTCTACCTTGTGGTATAGTTAGTTACACTAGTTATAATGTCATCATCGGTAAGGGCCCCGTAGAAATAATGTTGTCATCGAAATTCACAACATTATGAAACTGTTCAGTTAAATTAAGACGATTTTTTAGAAAAAGATATTCCTCGTTGTCTTGGATGCAAACATTTTCTGTACGATTAATCAGCAAATTTGGGCGCTCGGTAAAGCCACAAGTCACATCAACAGTTAACAATTGTTGATTCTTGTAAACTTTCTAATGCCTTGTGGGCCATTCGTGTTCCTTGCAAAACGTTAATAGCACTTATGCGCCCCTCTTCCAGATCGTTGGTCAACATTTTAACCACCTCTTTGCAATAAAATTGCTTGACATTTTTGATTATTCCCAGATCTAGAGTTTGTAGTTTCGATGTTACATTTGGAGGCAAGAATTGTAATTTGATGGATTTAAGTGATGGAGGGTTGTCCACAAACAATGCAATTTTACGATTGGCTTTAAGGCCCAACTATAATATGCATGAGCTGACTTAAGCCAACTTAAGCAACTGTGCGAGTACATATAAATCATATCCGGCAAACCATAATGTTCTTACGTGAACTTTTCGTTAAGTTCTCTCAGTACCCATTTGCTTATGCAAGGTGCGAAACTGAACGCATATTCCGTACGGAATCACTTAAGTTAGCTTATGCATATTATAGTTGGGCCTTTAGTCATACGTTGTAAAATTTTTTTATTTTCGGAGTCTGTACTGTTGACAGTAAATAAGATTGATAATCTTTCTTTACAATATTTTCCGCCGTGGCGTTTAAAAATAATCCTGTTTCGTCCGCATTAAAAATATTGTGTGGCTGATATCCTGCCAACAAATTTGGAAGCAATGTTTTCCAATCAGAACAGCATTATCACTCAAACTGGCACTTTCTCCATTCACCTTTCGGAATACGATATCATGACGCTTTTTAAAATTATCAAGCCAACCATTACTGTTTTAAAATCTTTATGTCCCAAATGTCCTTCAAACTCTTCAGCTTTAGTTTTCAACATCAGTCCTCCTATAGGAATGTTTTGAATACGACATTGTGTAAACCATTTAGATAAACATTCCTCAACGTCTTTATATTCAGCCATGCGCATTATTTTGCATTTCAAAGCCTTAATCTCCCGATTTTTTAAAATTGTAGAAAGGCTACTCGGTGGTATATTAAATTGTTTAGCAATTTCTTGATTAGATTTGTAAGCATGATAGAAATTTGTTCACGTATAGAAATTGATTTACGCTTCAATGCACTTATCTTGGCAAGAATCAAAACAAAACTGACCTCATATGTTACTCATTACATAAGCATATTCAAACACATTTTAGACGTGCTTGTTTTTGTAACGGAACTTCAATTGTTGAGTTTGGGACTTCGTTGTACCGAGGTTATTGAATAAACACTTCGTTATGTAGAGGCTTTTGATAATTCCTTGCTATGACTTCGTTATGTAGAGGGTTTTTATTGAAAATTTTGCTGTAGAGAGGTTTTATAGCTCAGAATATCTTCGGTTTAGCTATAGTGAATTTTTGTGTGAACAACTATGCAATAACGAGGTTTTTTCAAGAGAAAAAAATTCGTTATAACGAAGTTCGTTTTACACGAAGTTGAATCGTGCGATATATAAAAAATAACTTATTAGAAAACTTCATGGAGTTTTTCGATTCCCCCAAATGTACATTATATGAAATATACATTATGTGCAATATATTCTCCTTTTTGGATTGGAAAAAGTAATTTTTTAACAAATTTTGACCTCAATGAGTTATTCGATTTCCCCCAAATTTTAAACCTAGTAAACCATACAAATTCGGAAAAAAATCTGCCATACAAATAAGTGTCAGTCTAATGTACATACATACTTATTTTTTATTTTGTATTGGACGCGGTAACGTGAAGTGAGTGCTTTTGACATTTTCTTTCGCTTAGATGACACAAAGAAAAGTAAGTAAGTCCCAATTTGCACTGAAATGCGTTTTTATTCGCCTGTTAGTGCGTCGCAAACCAGATTTTGTCGGGTCAGGCTGTGAATCTAGACCGATTTCGTTAAAATTTGGCAAGGTTATTATCGGCACAAACAACTTCTCTGCACGCTGTTTTTGATATGTTTAAATAGAAAGAAAATATATTTGGAACAGATTTTTAAATATTATGTATTTCTGAAAAAATTAATTTTATTTGAAAGTCATTAAAATTTAGTTGAGCGCATTTGTTAATATATTACAACAAAATATATTTGCGAACTAACTTTTTCCAATAAAATATGTGTTTACTAACAAACAGAAATATTGTTTAGATATATATCCATATATATTTTATTTAATATAATTCAAAACATTGCCTAATTTCTTCCGCGAATTTCAGTTTTAATTTTTCTTGATTTCGGGTTATGTCTTATAGTTAAAAATTGCATTAACATTTGTTTTGAAGTTTCATTATTAATTTTAATATTTAGAAATCATTAGTTATGCAAGATTATACGAATTCAATTATAAAGGAATTTTAGGAACATTAAAAATGTTTAAAAACTTAACTTTGAATTACTGAAAAACCTAAAACTTGCATATATTTTTTGAATGCTTAAATGCAGATAAATCTTTATGATTCTAACTAGGATATCTTTATTTTGGAAATAATAGTTCCAAACAAACAAATAATTGAATGGAAACAACAATTTATTTAGAACAATATCAGCCCAAATATATAATATTTGTTTGTGCCAAATCTATATATATAAAAATGTTTGTGGGTAATTCCAAAGAAAAACGACCCACTCCGAATTTTTATTTATACTAGAGGACCATGCAGACTTATGTCCACTTACCGATTGTCCAAATTCATAACGGTTTAGATTTTATAGGGTGCCAAAGTTGGTCACCTACAACATTTTTTTATAAATGTATCCTTTTTTAAATCTTCATAACTTATGAACTGAATGTCACATTTAAATGATATACAGGGTTGCCCATATTCGACGGACCCATGTTGTCGTTGGGCCCATTCCAATCGACGAGGCTTGTAAGCAGGCAACAATCTTTGCGTCAATTGAATTTTGTACGGGAACAAATGCAAATCAACGCGAATAATCCGTTGTAAAGTGGACCGAGCCATGCCCAACTGCTGAGAACGGCGTTTTTGGGATGTTCTTGGGGACCTCTCAACACTGGCTCGTACGGCAGCGATATTCTCGGCCGATCGCCTTGGTCGACTTTTATTTGGCCTCTTCGGATTAGAAAGAGCCTCACCAGTCGAAAATTTTTCGTATAAACGCTTAATGGTGTTCTTAGAAGGCGCACTTCTCACATTTTTTAATATTTTAAAAGCACGTTGACTTGACTTCTTCTGTTGAATGTAAATTTCAACTATTTCAGAGCGCTCGCGTGGCGTGTATTGTTCCATGGTAAAAATCTGCTTGGACTGACGCTTCAAACGCGGTATGTCATTAAGCGATCTGACATCTCTGTCAAAAGTTATGGCGTTGCCAGATGGGTCCGTCGAATATGGGAGACCCTGTATGTACCATTTGAACGATTTTGTGCTCTCTAAGAATTGCAAATGAAGTGATACATTTTTTTATATTAAGGACGTCAAAAGGATGACAATGTCCTTAATCCTTGATTATCCTGAAAAGCGTATCTTCAATTTTCTTCGTTTTATTTTTAATAATCAACCACTTATTTTCCCACAAAATGTAAAATTTTCAACATGGGTCCTCCATGGGTTAAAAAATATGAATAAATTAATGTCCGTCCGTCTGTCTGTTTAACTGAATGGTTCGTGCGATAACTCTGAAAATGATTGACCGAATGACTTAAAATTTCGTACGTGGTAGTATTTTGTTTAAGTCTAGGTAATGTTTGATGAGTAACCATATCGGTGCACTCTTTGTGGTACCCCCCACAAGAGGTTAGGATTTTGTGAAATGTGAAAACTCGTATAACTTCCAAACTACTAATGCGAATCTTGTGAAGTTTCATACATAGTAATCATTTCACCGTCTGTAAAAGCTGAACAAAAATGGGCGAAAATGCCCCGCCGTTTGGTACCATCCACTCTATTTTGGGGCAAATCCAAACAAATAATAAACTTATTAAAATAAATATATAAATACATACTTAACGTTATTATAATATTTATTAAAAAATATTAATTAGGACTTTACGCTCTTTTATATTTAGTTATTTACTTCACATATGTCATATATGTTAGAGGTTTCCGATTGGGAAACATATTTTGTTCGTACCTTTCCAATATCAACAGGGTAAATGCATTTGGACAATCGGTAAATGGTCATAAGTCTGCATGGTCCTCTAGTATATGCGTGTGAAATTTCATTGAAATCGAAAGGGTCAAATATTTAAATTGTCATTTTTGGGTCGTTTTATTTTGGAATTACCCTTGTATGTTTGTAGTATGTATGCTATAGACTCTGAAACTACTGGACCGATTTTATTTTTTTGTCTTTTGTTTTAAAGGTGATTTGTCAGAGATGGTTTAGGGAAAATTTTTTTTGAATAAATGGAATAAATCAAACAATGAGTGTTGTAATTTTGTTCATATGTATCTGGTGGCAGTCTGCGTGATTGGTCCAAAAGTGGGCGAGATCAGACCAATGGTCGTGGCCCTGCCAATATAAACCAAATTTTGAAATTCAGATATTTGAACAATTTGTTAGCGAGAGTGCTATAATTTTGTGTATATGCATGTGATGGCAGTCTACGTAACTGGCCAAAAAATGGGCTGGATCGGAAATCTGAAATCTGGGGCAACGAAGTGGACCGGGTCCAGCTAGTATTACATATGTTTGGGACAATATGCCATGGACAATATGCCACTGAAGCGATTTCTTTCAGCGTGTGTATAAAATTTCGTAAAGATTTGATGCAAGCTGAGACGTCTCTACCGCGTAGATGCTAAATCGGGATGTACATATATATCGTTCATTCAATATCAAACCGAACGATATTTCGAAAAAAAACTGGTCGACATTCACGCTTGTCTTGAAAATTTGCACGTGTTTGACTATGGAAATGAATCATCTTGTAGTTGGCGAGAAAAAAAAAACAAAAATGTTTTTCAGATGTTATAAGCATCTGAAATCTGAAAAATTTGGGAAAATATCTAAAAAGCCGTATTTCTGAAGTTTTGTATTATGCAAACGCGTGGACGGAATTCTACAAAAGTAGGCTGGTTTTTAAGGTTGTAACTTTTACTTTCAAGTACATATATTAATGGTGGTTAAATTAACGTTTTTAAATGCATTAGTTGCATATGCAACTTAATTTTGCATCCTGCACTTCAATGACACCAACTTAAAATTCTGAGAAAAATATAGTCAAGTAGCCCCATTTTTCCTAATCTGACCCTACAAATTTCAAGATAGTGTTCAGCCTCGTTCTTTTTTAAAAAATATTTAATGAAAAAATGCCAATGATTTTCCTTTATAAACTATGAAAAATATTGAAATCACAAAATAGGCAGAATCATTCTAATAAAAATAATTTAGATTTCTGACACTTTTAAGTAAAAATGCTATTACTTAGAAACGGAAGAAAGCACCAGATTAAAATATACGGGTTTAGATCAGATTAGATGGGACTTCATTCCTATATATCAGGGTTGTTGTGGAATCCGATTGTTGTCGGAATCTGAATTGAAACCGTGAAAGAAAATAACTTTGGTGTCACAAAAGGTTATTTTTTTCGATTTCAATTCCGATTCGAACAACAGTCGAATTCCACGACGAGAAAAAAAATAATTTTTGTGTCACCGAAAGTTATTTTTTTTCTCGATTTCAATTCCGATTCCGACAGCAATCGGATTCCACAACAACCCTGTATATTTCATAAATCTATGTTGGTGTTTTCCTGGTCCAGTATGCAAATAAAAATTGAAGAGGAAAAATATATAACGATATATCGTCATCAGAAACGAAAAAGGGCCTATCATCATATTTGAAAATTTTACAGGAGAAGCAAAAAAATAAACAACATGAAAAGTGCTGTCGCACAATGGGGAAAAAGGGGTAAATACGCGCGCATAACAGTATTTTCGATCTCATGACTATACCGTTAGAGATAGAGTCCTACGGTTTGGACCACCTTCAAGAGAATTCTTTGGAGAAGAAAATAGCGTAACCGGATATTATTTTGCTTTTACCGTGCAGTGCGGATATTATTTTGCTTTTACCGTGCAGTGCACAGGGGGCCTACCAAAGCGACTTTGTAGAAATTAATTCAAAATCTATGTGGGTTACTTGATTGTGTGTTGCTGCGTTTTAAATATATAGACCATTGAAGTTCAAAAATATTTTTGTCAATATATATTAAAAATCTACAAAACAGGGCAATGTTTTTGAAATTGAAACCAAAACAACTTAAATAAGAAAAAATCGTGGTCTGCAATATTTTTGAAAGCTGAAGTTTTGCACTAATGGACTTATACAATGGGTCGTCTACTGTTAATAAAATAAATGTTAAATTTAAAACAAAAAATGATCGGTCCACCCCAATATGTATATAAACTGCAGAAGCGTTTAACTATATTTTTATAGTTTTTGTAGAAGAAGTAAACTATAAAAATTACACATATAATCCTAATAATATTAATAAGTTTACTATTTTTGATCGTAGCACACAATAAACTTGCAGGCGGGCTTGTACAGGACGTATTTATTGTTCGATTTTGCCGAAATTTCGTAAACGTTATTTCTTCGGACCAAGAAAATCGGTTCATGGATAGATGTAGCTCCCACACATATTTTCTATGTTTAATGTAAAAAAAGCACATATTTAAAATACAAAAATCTGCCATAATCGCAAAAAGTCGCAGATAAACTAGGTACTGTTGGATTCACCCCTAAGTCACCTCTCACGTGATCCAAAAAAGTTGTATTCCATTTACTGTGGATAATTTTTTTGAAAAAAAAAAATAAAAAAACTCTATTTTTATTTTGAAATATCTCCTCATTTAAAGACGTTAAAAATACATTTTATACACAAAAATGAAGATGAATATAAACTTATATGTTACATGTCCGGTCGCATTTCACCAACGAACGAGAATTCTACGAGCATTTTAGTGTATACATTTTATCATCGCAATTTCATTTGCATTTATTAGTAAAAGAGACAAACTTTGAATGGTCATAACTCGATATCGCCCTGAGATATTTTTATAAAATTTTAAAGTATTTTCATTAAATGTTATTCACAATAAAACACCATTCCCAAAAAACTGATTTTTGATAGTTGCTTTCAAAGTCCTATGCGCGCATATTTTATCATATTTGTCCATCGTGTATCGTTAGAAAAACGGGGTTTTCAAGATAATATCTAAACATAATGATGCATATATAAAATCACACAAATATGATTTATAACTTTTTTGTGAAAATTGTCCGAAATAGTATTTTTTTAACTATGAAAAAAGTAATAATTTGTTGTTAGGCCTTTTTAATTTCGTTAGTAAATTCGCAATTTTTAATATTACACCGCTAAAAATTTGTCAGGATGTGTATTTTGATACAGTGTACCGAAATCCATCAAAAACTGAATTTCCATTTTTCTTGCTGTTACGCCTTTTTTCGTTTCTGATGACGATATGCAAATATTAGCGAATTTGCGCATATATCTAGGATGTCCTAGTCAAGACCTTTACGAAAAGCTCTGACTTGTATAAAATATAACAAATGCAATATTCACACCTCAGAAAATTTTTATTTAATAAACATTTTTTTTTTAAATAACGGGGCTGATCAACATCTTAAAATTTTGAGCGTTCGTTTAGAACATTTGGGCCTACATAACTATATTTTTCATAGAATTTTAAGTTGGTGTCATTGATGTGTAAAATGCAAATTAAATTTGCAGTTGCATCGGATGCATTACATTTTTGATTTTCAATGATAGATGAACTTCATCTTGTAAATTATTGAAAAATTTGTTTAATTTTAACTTCTTTGTTGTATTTTCACAGCAAAAAATGTTGTTTTGATGTTTCCCTATCCGGATTTTATCTGTTATTGATGTTATTTTATGTTTCTTCTCACTGTGGAGTTGAGCTGAAAATCAAAGAGTTCCTTCAAAGTGAAGGAAGATATTTTGAATAGTCAAGTGAAAAGGAAAACGACCTTGAAATCCAACATCAACCAATGCATGACGCGTTTCGTTGGGGGTTAGTCAACTCTTCGGATGTAGTAATGTTGTTTTTGGCCTGTGGTCCACTTGTCATTACTTCTACTTATACGAAAGCTATTCCAAATTTACATATAGGAATTACTTCCAAGTAAGAGCAATCTCATGTCAATCGCCTGCCGCCGTAGTTCTTTTTCCCTCGACCATTCAAAGTTTTGTTGTTGTTGGTATATGATTTGTTTACACGAACAACAGCTTTCGTTCTATTCCACTGTTTTAGTGGTTTTGTTGTTACAACGGGTAATTTGCTTTAACAACAAACTAATTATTTGCTGAAAATCACATGACGTTGTTTGCTATTAATAGCAAGCTTTTGTGGTGTACACTGAAAAAAGTGTACTGAAGTCATTGAAATTTTCTATTAATTAACTTTTAAGTTTTTTTTTTCTTAGATTTGACTCCAAAGACAAAAACTATTAAAATAAGTACATCTTGTACGACAATTAAAGTCATTAATCGTCATTAAGATCGAACATCAAACGTCTTTGAAAGAATTACGCCTTATACTTTGATAAAAGACGTCACATTTTTAAATCAATTACTCCTTGTGCTTACATTAAATACATAAAATGACTTTAGATTAAGTACATTCTGTAATTAAACCAAGCACAAGTATAAAGTTCCTCAAGTGTAAAATATTTTTTATTTAATTATTTGTTTACACGTTCATGGTAATTTTTATTATTTGCTTCTTTATTAAAACATTTGATTTCGATAAACAGTTTATTCAGTATGCTGCATAGCATACATACCTGACGATACCCGTAGCCATCGGGAATGTTAGAGGGAATATTTATTCTAATGGATGTTTTGCAAAATTTTTCCTAGTTGAAATGCGTTACATTTGCACGCTATGAAAACAAATCGATCTCTTCGTCAATGACATCCTCGTTCGAAAATGTTTGCTGAAGATGATTTTTATTCCTCCAATTTGCATAAAAATATTCCATTTGCATAAACATATTAATTTTGATATATTAATATCAAATTAAGTTCCAAATTTAACATTTAGTCTAGTCCTCCCATTTTTGAAATCGATACAGGAGTTTGAATGATTCAAAATCTGCAGTCTTTAAGAATTTTATTATTCAATATTTCCAAACGTATTTTATATTGTCCAAATCATCGTCCCAGTGGTAGATTTTTTCGTTTCGTGAAAAAATTTAGGTTAACTTTCAAATTCATCTTGTAATTATATATATATTTTTTTATCAATTTACTTCAAAAAATATTCGTAAATCAAATACATTGCAAAGACATAAAAGTACCATATATTTATCACAAAAAAAAAGAATTAACATTTCCTAGTATTGTATAAAACTCATGGATACTTCATGTTTCACAACTTTTTCCGACGTCCACATGATGGATAGCATCCTACTGCACCCAGAGAAAAAGCTTCATTCCATCAATGAAATTTTACATTGTATCAATGAAAAGTTACATTGTTTTTGAACCAATGTAAGGCTTCATTGATACAATGTAAAATGTTACATTGAACTAGTAAATGTTTCATAGAAATTTGTTACATTGATGTCATGAAATATTACGTTAATGTAATGAACGAGTTTCATTAATGTAATGAATAAGTTGCATTAATGTAATGAAAACGTTTCGTTGTTGTAATGAAAACGTTTCGTTGTTGTAATGAACATGTTTCATTGGTGCAATGAACATGGTTCATCGATGCAATGAACATGTTTCATCGATGCAATGAACATGTTTCATTGATTCATAGAACATGTTTCATCGATGCAATGAACATGTTTCATTGATTCAATTAACATGTTTCATTGATTCAATGAACATGTTTCATTGATGCAATGAACATGTCTCATTTATGAAATGTACATGTTTCATACCTTTGCTCTGAAATAAAATAGAAAATTAAACAAAATTCTCCGTTTTTTATTGCAATGTTTATTGTAGTACATCAGTGTTTGTTCATAACTTTAAAATCATTTCAATCTGAAAATATAATATAAAAGATAAATAAATAATTAAAATTGTGGGTTTTGAGAAATTTTAAAATAAAAAGACAACTGAAGTTGAGAAAATAAAAAATGAAACAAAAAAAAAATCACAATACAGTTTGTTCTTTTAAATTCGTTTTTTAACTGCATTTGTGAATTCGTAAATACAATTTAAGTAAACACTTAAACCGCATTTTACATACTTACTAATTGAAATCCATTCACTCGCTTGTACTGAGGCCAAAGTGAAAAAGCTTAATTAATATTTTTGCTTTTGTGCATAATTTTCGAAATTTGGAATAAGCAGTCCAGGCCAACCTAAAGTCATCTGCGGATAGATTGTCTAAGGCTATGTGCGTACATTTCCGCATTTTCCCCAATTTCTAAACAAATAAAAAATTATAAATAGGAGTGAATGAAAATATGTTTAAGACATAACATGGTAGAAAGTACTTACCTAGTGCTTTTGGAGTGTTTCATCGTTGACTTCGGATATGGTTCTTGAAAATTGTTTCTTGTTGTGGCATTTGACATATATTTTCCAACTTCTGTTTTTTCGAACATGCCATTTCAAGCTTGACGTGTCTTTGTATGTACTTCCACAACATCTATAGTTGTTATTTGTTTTAAGAAAATTATATTATTTTAAGTGCTTAAATAGATTTAAATTCTTTCAAATGAAGTACCACACAAAAAATTTTTCTCATTCAGTATTTGTTGACATTTTGTTTCACTTTTAATATTTTCACTTTTGAATTTTTTTATTAACGCGCACAACTACGTTCGTTTAATGTCTATTATAAACTAAATCAAAGGGCTGCTGCCAGCACTCATGCAACAATTGATTCTTCACCACTGATTTGTTTTGACTCGCCAAACACACAAAAAAATAACTGGATATTTTTTTACGAAGAGTTTGCATAGCAAGGGGTTGGTTGTTGTTGTAAGTTTGCCATAGAGAATTTATTTTCTGGTCGCAACAGCACACCTAATGCATTTAATATTTGTTTATCTATTGATGACAGTTATGGCACAGTTGTGGCACAGTGGTTCAGAATAATTAATATCGTGCACTAAAAACTGTTTAATGTTCGAAATATATTGTGAATAGAATTCAGCTTCACGACAATAATCGATTCAAAAAAAATTTAGTTTACAAATTCGTAAACGTAAACAGAATGGATCATGAATACATAAAATTTGATAAAAAAAGCCCTTTTGGCAATTTTGAATTAATGTACACCGACTGCTGTTTGAATAATAATAATAATTAAATAAATATGTCAGTGCGATTATAAAAGTATAAAATTATTGCCAAAATGTCATGTTAATTGATAATACATCTAATAATATGAACACCTTGAAATTATTAGTGAATCATATTATTACCAACAAACCACCTTCATTCGACGTTAATGCCACTGTGCGGTGTAGATTCATAGAATTCCGCCTCTCTCTCCTCTCAAACAAATGCAAGAAAACTACGCCGCTCCATCGTTTTCATTGAGCTTGCACGACTCTGATTCACACATCAGCATATTACATTTATTACCACACAAACACATTTGTGAAGATATAGATATGTACATATGTATGTAATGTGACAAACACTTTGTTAGTATATTCACTGTTTAAATTCATTGCTGGAATGAAACTTTACATTTCTATATATGAATTGTTACATTAATTTAATGCATCAGTTTCATATACATCCGTAAAGTATTGTTGTTTAATTAACACCACTACATACTCCTAAAATGTTTATAAAATAGATAAAATATATATATAGAACATCAATATAAAGCTAATTTCATTGTTTATATTCTTCACCGCACCACTTCATTGCAGCAATGAAACTTTTAAACTTCTATGAAATGTTACATTAATATAAAGAAACAGTTTCATAGACCTTTTTTGAGAATAAAAAGCACATAAAAAATAGTAAATCTGTTTGTGTAGTATTATTTTGTTTTATTAATGTTAAAATCTTTAAACCACTGATAATTTTTTTGTTAATTTTATATAAGTCTTCCTTTTTTTATAAAATGTAAACTTCATACCATCAATGTAAACCGTTTCATTCCATCAATGACACGTCATAAATTAGAAAAACGCTTTAAAGAAACATTTGGCATTTTCATTGCATCAATGAACACTTTCATTGTATCAATGTAAAATAATTAATGAAACGCGTTCATTGATGCTATGAAGCATTTTTTTTCAGTGTGATATTAGAGAGAGAGAAATATTCTATAAGTAATCTGAAAATATAAATTTGTATTTTAAAAACATTTGTATTGTTTATTATAACTGCGATATAACTTCACAATTTTAAACGTATCTAATTCGAATATTTTTAATATTTGATAAAGTCGTAAAATTTCTGAAAATTGCAATATCTGAAAACGATTAGCATTTATTTCAAAGTTATAATGGACAACAGAATTTAAAAAACAATATTAATGTAGAAGAATTTACCAAAAGGAATATTAATAAAGTGTACATATGAAGACTTGTTCTCATCAAAATTTTTGTATCGCTTCGAAATTATTTAATATGTCATATCGTTAGCAAAACATGCAAATATGCAAAGCCCAGTTTCAAAAAGATTTCAGAGGAAGAAAAAACTTTTTAACGGTTTCTATTTCATATAATTTTCTGTCTGCAAATACGCGAATGTTCTTTTATTTTTTTCCGCTTAAATTTCAATTTTTAATTATAATTATCCGTTTTTATACAGACTTCGCATGTTTTGCATTTTTCTGTTAACTTATCACTGCAAATGGGGGAAAACAACTATTTTACTATTTTCTAGATGATGTATTTTTAAACATTATTTCATTCTAATAAAAAATCTCAATTTTCCTAAAGTTGGATGTAGCATATTTTCTAACGATATTCTATTTAATGCACAAAATAACTATTTATTGATTACGGAAAACAACGTTCGATTTTATGAAATTTAAGCAATGTTTTTTTAAATTTTTTCATTACAAACCATATTAATAAAAGATTAACATCTGTAAATTTTTCATATATTAAAATTGTAAAACAATTTCTCTTATACAAACACATATAATAAGTATGCTTGAGTGTCCGAGTAAGGAACAGTGTATTCACAAATATTGTATATCAATACTATTTGTTCATTTGTAGTAATTTTATATATAATAGAACCAAATAAACAAACCTTAAAAAAAACAACGTTCGATTTTCGTTCATTGTTTTTCTATTTGTTCTTCTTCGGCTTTATTGCGTTATTTGTTTCGTTCGTCTGTTTCTGTCAAAATAATAAATTCGAAAACGTGCATAAACTCCACAGTTTTGAATTTCCGCACATACTCACATTTTTAAATCTACCCCTTCTCGTCTCACCATCGTATGAGCAGCCAATCAGCCAATAAAACGATCTCTTAATTTAAAAGATAACTAATCTTTAATTAAAAAAAAACAAAGAAAAGTAGACTGAAAATTAACGGTAAATTGTTTTTAAAAACATGACATGAGAATTTCTACATTTTTAAGGAAAAAATCTTACAAACTATTAAAATGTGTTCTTGAGTTAATCACTACAATCAATTATTTTTTCTTTAATTTTATGACTTAACGTTAAAGTCAACATAACATAGTGTTATGGACATAGAAGTAAAAAATGTTACTTTAAACGAATGAAATCAAGTAAATTTGCTTAAATTTAAAGAAATTTGTTCTTCAAACAAAGGCAGATTAAATCTATGATTTAAAGGCAACATTGTTTTTAATTGCAGGTCAATTTTTTTCAGTGTAGTCGATAATCTCCAAAAGGGTTTAGACAATGTTCGCACAAGTTCACCTAGGTGCGAGTAAGCTTCATAGCTTGGTTACTGTCTGAATTTGGACCCGGGAAGTTATAATTTTATTAGTGAAACATTTTCAAAACTATGACAGTTATGTTTAAATATCAGAATTCCGGCAAAAAAGTGTTTGCATTAGAATATTCTAATGCAAGTATATGCTCATAACTTTTGTTTTATGAGATACTAGCTGGACCCGGTTCAATTCGTTGCCCCAAGTTTCTGTTTTTTGAAATAGTAAAATATGTGTATCGATAGGAATCTCGATAACCACAATTAGAAGAATGTGATTACCTTGACCAAATTTGTGTATATCAATCGTGCATATTGTGTGTAAAGCACTGTATCAAAGTGTGTACCCTGCAGTTCGTGAGACTGGTACTAAACTGGTGATTTTACCAGTACCGGTCACTTAACTATAGAAAATACAGGTGATTTTAACATGTCGATGTCCTAGGTAGGGGTCAGTTGACCCAATTACACATAACCTTATACCGGTTAATTCTCCAGTTAATGCACGCTGAAAAAAAATCGCTTCTGTAGTATATTGTTCCAAACATATTTTGCTGGAAACATACATATGTTTAGGGTACACTCCAAATATATAATATTTGACACTCACACATATTATATGTTTGTGAGGATGTTGTTCTAAAAAAATTATGTTTTCATTCTAATATTTTTTTTATTTGGATATAATATTTCCCAAACAATGATTAATTTATATTTGTATTTTGGCAATGTATCGATTCCTTAATTTTAAGGAAAGTTTTCAGTGTTTTATAAATTTTATATGTTTGGAAAATTTAAATCATATAATTTTGGATTACGACGAATAGCATTGATGGATTAACAATTGGACTATTTATAAAAAAATTAGTGCTGTAAAACAAAAAGTATAACACAAAATCGAGGAAAAAATAATATTAAAAATTACCCAAGTCAACAAAGTTTTAATTTTTTTTTAAATATAATAAATTTGGATAAATTCTTAAACAATATCTTTGTTTGTTTGTAAACACATATTTTATTTGTGACAGTAAGTTCGCAAATATATTTTGTTGTAATATATTAATATATGCGTTCCAAACAAAATTTCTTGATTTTCAAATAAAATATATTTGTTCAAAAATATATAATATTTAAAAATTTTGGTTACAAGTATATTTTCTTTGAATTCAAATATATCAAAAATGACGATTTTCCTCCGTGTGGGAATGGTACTAAACTGGTGATTTTACCGATCCCTAAGAACCGGTACTTTAACTATAGAAATGACCAGTGAATTTACATGTTCATGTCCTAGGAAAGGGTCAATTGACCTATCTATATGTGACCATAAGCCGGTTTATTCACCCGTTGTGTATGATGCATCCTATCGTTAGATTTACATACACGGGGCAAAATCGCCTTTTTTGATATGTTTGAATCGAAAGAAAATATATTTGTAAAAGAAATTTTTAAATATTATACATTTCTGAGCAAATAAATTTTATTTGAAAATCAATAAAATATATGTGGAACGCATATATTAATATATTACAACAAAATATATTTGCGAACTAAATTTATCAAATAAAATACACGGGGCAAAATCGCCTTTTTTGATATGTTTGAATCGAAAGAAAATATATTTGGAACACAAATTTTTAAATATTATGTATTTCTGAGCAAATACATTTTATTTGAAAATCAATAAAATATATTTGGATCTCATATATTAATATGTTACAACATATAATATTTGCAATCTAAGTTTCTCAAATAAAATATGTGTTTGAATACAAATAAAATTATTGTTTAGGAATTTCTCCAAACATATTTTATTTAAAAAATATTTTCGAAACTTTTGTTGAATTTTTCGAATTTCAGTTTTAATTTTTTTTGGTTTTGAATTGAACACCCGGTTATAATACAAAACGCAGCAGTAACTTCTGTTTTAAATCAATCATTTAAAATTTCTGAGTATTCTAAGCCATCATTAGTTGTCAATCCTCCAAGTAATATGTTTCGATCGAAGATTATACGATTTCAATTTTTACGACTGAAAATTTTCTAAAAAATTAGGTTTGAATTACTGAAATATTAAACACAATTTAGGTATTTTCTGAATACTTAAATGCAAATAATTATTTGCTTCGGAAAAAAATCGTCCAAAGTAAACACATATTGCGATGTAAACAAAGATTTGTTTAGAACAACATCTTCCCAAACATAAAGTTGTTTGTGTGTACCAAATACTATATGTTTAGAGTGTACCCTAAACATATATATGTTTCAAGCCGAATATGTTTGGGACAATATACTACAGAATCGTCCAAAGTAAACACATATTGCGATGTAAACAAAGATTTGTTTAGAACAACATCTTCCCAAACATAAAGTTGTTTGTGTGTACCAAATACTATATGTTTAGAGTGTACCCTAAACATATATATGTTTCAAGCCGAATATGTTTGGGACAATATACTACAGAAGCGATTTTTTTTCAGCGTGTAGGTGTTTACATATATATAAAATTATTCTTTAGGAATTTATCCCAATATATTTTATTTAAAAATGATTTTCAAAACTTTGCTGACTTTTTAGAATTTCAGTTAAAACGTTTCCTTGGTTTCGAATTGTACCTCCCAGTTACAGTACCATATGCAGCATTAACTTCAGTTTAAATCAATCATTTTAAAATTTCTGAGTTAGTATTCTAAGTCATCATTTCTTGTCAATCCTCCAAGTAATTTATTTTGATCCACGATTATACGATTTAAATTATTATTATTTATTATTTTTACGAACTTTAAAAATGTCTTAAAAAATAACTTTGAATTTATAAAAAATTTAACACAATTAACGTATTTTCTGAATTCTTAAGTGCAAATAAATATTTGTTTCGGAAATGATAGTCCCAAATAAAAACATACTGAGATGTAAACAAAGATTTGTTTAGAATAACATTTTCCCAAATATATACTTTTTGTGTGTACCCAATATTATATGTTTAGAGTGTACCCTAAACACATATATGTTTCAAGCCGAATATGTTTGGGACAATATACTACAGAAGCATTTTTTTTCAGCGTGTACTTACCAAATTACTGGTACTCGCGTACAACTACCGTGCCTATTCCTGTCCAACCTCTTACTTATCCAGTACCAATAAAAAGGCTTCGTTTGACAAGATTTTTTATATATTTTGTAATTAAATAATTATAAATAAAATGAATGAAAAATAAATAAACTTAAACATATTGCAATTGAATTGAAAAATAAAATGTATTAATATTATTATTTTGTCCCTTTGCCTTCAAAAATCTTTTTTTGAAGATAAAATGGATATCTCATTGTTACATTTCAATTTACACTTCATCAAAAAGAACTTGCACTTCACTTTTTCAGTGATTGAAGTTCAAGTAACAATTGAAGCACATTTCATTATTTTGAGAGAAAGCATCAAATTGTTTCTCTACAACAACGGGATGATGTATTTGCACAGTGCGTTTGATAATAGGCATGGCTACGCAAATAAAATCAAAACAGCATAATGCTGTGACAGTATGAATAAATGACAATGCATCACTAGAGGACACAAAAGTGTGAATTGACCCCATCATAGAGAACTATTGATGGGTAAAATAACCAAAACATATGAGACACTTGAAAACAGGGTCAATTGGCGCCACAATATCTGAAGGGCATATTCTCTGTGCATATGTGTATTGTGTATGGGTGGGAAAAAATTAACAAAGCGTCAGGCAAAAATGAAATTTACGGAAAATTATTAGAATATTTCTCCAAGAAACCATGAGTCTAAACTGTTCCGATCTAGCCATGTTCGTCTGTCTGTGGAAAGCAGACAACAGGTCAAATGGCGGACAAGGTGGCTGAAATTTTGAAGAAACATGTATTATTGTCCTGCAACGTTTGGTATTACAATTGTTCAAAATCCGTCAAGGATTAAGGATTTTCCCATACAAGGATTGTGAAAGGTCGGGTAAAAATGTCGTTTTTCAGCATTATGTCCTGAATTATAAGAGCTAGAAACATGCAACTTGGTGTTTAAGTCATTGAAACAGAAAAAAATAGTTTTTTTTTGTAAAAAAAACGTTATATCGGTCAACGTACTTGGCCGGTCTCAATAAAATTCAACAGATTATATTGTATTGCCCCTAGGAACGTCCCAGACGAATTTTAAATAAATCGGTTCAGATTTGTATAAAGCTCCCATATAATATTTATGTTCTTCAGATTTAAAAAATGTAAGGCAAATTTGCACAATGTCTCTACTGAATTTCTGAATTAGCGAAATCAACTGACATTACTGATGTTTCCAGTATAATTTAATAATTGAACACTATTCAAACAAGGTTGTTTATTGAACGCAGACTATAAACTGACCGAGATTTTTTTCTTAGGAGTAACGAATAAATGACAAACGCACGCTTCTTCTATTGCATTGACAACGGCATGCTGCGATTTTTATTTTTTGTAATAAAATTTATTTGTTTTTAACAGTTGAGAACAAGAAAAAGGAAATCACATTAAACAAACGCGTTCAAATAAATCGAGGTAAACCATGCATTTTTATCTTTGTGGTGGTGTACATTTTACGGTATTGATTTTGTATGTGACCTCAAATTTGAAGTCGATTTCCGGCGGCTAGGAATTCATTATAGACCCATGGTTTCTTGAAGAAATGTTAATTGGAATTAGAAAATTAGAATTTTCCGTAGATTAGGTTTCTGACTGACGCTTTGTAAGGAAAAATCGCCCCCCCCCTAATGTATATACTTACATTTACAAATACTTTCCTTCATTGATTTTATCACAGAACTTCAAGTGAATACATGCTGGTGCTTTGGAATGATAAACTGAATTAAGTTCCAAGCCGTTGTTGATCAATCGTAGTAAACGGACATGTTTATCACAGAACGGACAGCCTTCACCAGTCACAAAAAAAATTTTGCCCAACTACCCGCCGTTAGTCTTGGTCATAGCCGACCCTCAATACTCACAACTGGTGGTATGGTGAGGGGGAAACGTCATGTCCGACCGTCAACACGGAAGCACAATGAGTACCGAATTGCGCTCAGAGTTTTGACGAAGTTTGAGGCTGTTGCGCCTTCGGATCTTCCCCAAAACCAAAAATTCACTTACCTGGGCTAAGGGCGTCATAGCCAATGAGTCGGCTGAAAGAGGCACAAATTCAGCTGTGTTAACGGCAATCAAAGTCAATCAGATCACATGATGAACCCCAGCCTTTAAAGAAGGCAAGAGGCCCTAATGTCACCATCAATAGGACACTCACCTAGCCCTTCAATGAAGTGGCGAAGGAGAGTCTAGTGATGGCTGTTATAGACAGAAGTAATGAGGATGGTTCCATCCTCAAGTACAAATGGAGCCATGTGCAATCAGCCATTATTCATTATGGCTTATTACCTCGATGTCCGTAGAGGAATGTCGGGCAAACCACAAATTTGCAACGATGCAGTATGGCATCAGCGGAGAGTAAAGCTCTTATTTCGGTGATGCCAGATCAGTAGACCTGTATAAGGCTGCTCGGAGTCGAGCGGTGAGGTGTGGCCGGGCGCCCAGTTGGATGTTGTTGCTGACATTAGAAATTTTAAAAGATTCCAATCCCGGTCTGCCGACCCATAATTGGGTGAGGCCGATGGTAAAAAGCGGCAGGCCAATCTACTTCTTATATACAGCGTGCAAGTATAACCCTGCAATATGGTTTCGAGACTATAGTCTTGAAGGTATACAAGCAGGATATAGCTCCCACTGCGGAAGGAACCACGGTGGACGAGTCGCGGGTACCTCCGCACCACCGTTTGAAGGTGTGGAGGTACCCACGCGCATTATTTCTGGTGACTCAAACTCTAACAAAAGGTCTGTAACGTCCTTCTCTGAGGAGGAAAGCACTTCTTCGGACACTGAGGGGAGTCTCTCTTTGACGCATCTGGCGGGGACATGCTCTTCGATGATGCGACGAAAAGTTCGATAACATCCTTGTCGGGGTGGATGTTAATCTGTCGATTAGACTATGCAACAAAATCTTTGTCGAAGGGCTGTGGATAACACGAAAAAATATTTAAAAAAATTTTATGGTAAATTTTTTTTTTTTTAAAGAAATTTTCTTTAAAATTCCTTAGTATTTAGACCATATTTTGTTACTGATCATTCGCAGTGAACGGACGTGTTTATCACATAGCGGATAGTTACCAGTACCTATTACGCAATAGCAATAATCTGTACAAAGTTCGTAAGGCCTACATCGTAGAACCTATTACGGTCTAATACAGAAAAAATAAAAATAAATTCTCTTGACGGGGATGCCTTCGTGTTCCGATGGAGCGCGGTTCCCCAATCGTCCGACTGTCCGTCCGTTGGTCTTGGCCAAAGCCGATCACACCAAAAATGGTGAAAATCTCCCCCAAAACGTCATGTCCGACCGTCAAAACGGAAGCACAATGAGTATCGTGTAGCGCTCAGAGTTTTGACGAAGTTGGAGGCAGTTGAGGTTTCGGCTCTTACCGAAAAACAAAAAGAGTCACTTACCTGGGCTAAAGGCGTTATAGATGCTTCTAAGGCCAATGAGTCGGCTGAAAGAGCCACAAATTCAGCTGTGTTAACGGCTAATAACGTAAAACGAATCAGATCACCTGATGAACACCTGCCTTCGAAAAAGGCAAGAGTCCCTAATGTCACCATCAACAGGACACTCACCAAGCCCTTCAATGAAGTGGCGAAGGAGAGTCTAGTGATGGCTGTTATAGACAGAAGAAGTGAGGATGGATCCATCCTCAAGGACAAATGGAGTCATGTACAATCAGCCATTATGGCTCATTACCTCGATGTCCGTAGAGAAATGCCGGGCAAACCACCAATCTGCAACGATGCAGGACGGCATCAGGGGAGAGTAAAGCTCTTATATTTCGGTGATGCCAGATCAGTAGACCTGTATAAGGCTGCTCTGCGTTGAGCGGGTGGGGTGTGGCCGGGTGCCCAGTTGGATGTTGTCGAAAAAAACAACATCCCTAGTCACCCTAGAGCCATCACCTGGGTTACAGAAGAGCCCTCCAACCCGGCTGACATCTTAGAAATAATAAAAGATTCCAAACCTGGTCTGCCGGCCCATAATTGGAGAATCAGCAAGGTGGGTGAGGCGGATGGTAGAAAGCGGCAGGTCAATCTTATCCTAAACGCTGAATCCACCTCCCATATAGAAATTGCGAGTGCACCTCTACAATATGGCTTCGAGACTATAGTCTTGAAGATATACAAGCAGGATATAGCTCCCACTGCAGAAGTGAGTCGTCCACCGTGGCACTTTCTGGAAGTGCGGAGGTACCCACGCCTATTATTTCTGGTGACTCCAACTCTAACAGAAGATCTGTAACGTCCTTCTCTGAGGACAAAAGCTCTACTTCGGACACAGAGAGGCTGAGGGGTGTCTCCGGACTCTTTGACGCATCTGGCGGGGACATGCTTCTCGACGATACGGACGAAGAGTTCGATAACACCCTTGTCGGGTGGATGTTAATCTGTCCATTACCAATGACGGTAAGAATTCTACAGATTAACCTCCATCACGCTAAAGCAGCCTCAGCGGCTCTATTGCTGCGACTGTCCACAGGCGCAGTAGACATCGTCCTGATACAGGAGCCCTACGTAGTGGGAGGAAGGGTGTGCGGTATTAGGACACCCAACTTTAAACTGCTGTGAAGGCACTCCAAGAACCTGCATTTTGGCCAGGAAAGATCTAAGTATCTTTCTCCTGACTAATTTAAGTGGTAAAGACCAAACAGCTGCTAGCCTGGAGATCGGTAATCGCATATATTGGGTGGTCTCCAGCTACTTGCCTTATGAATCTGTAGTACCGACTGCTCTATTCAGGGAAGTAGTAGAATAAGCAACGTCTGACGAGCTCGAGCTGATTATTGACGCAGACACAAACGCTCATCATACTATATGGGGTAGTACGGATATAAACAATAGGGGTGATTCGCTTCTTCACTTTATTCTAACTACCAACCTTAGTATTTGTAACATAGGTAATAAACCGACCTTTACAATTAAAGACAGACAAGAAGGACTCGACGTAACGTTTGCTACTGACCGGCTGTCAGACAAAATTATTGGGTGGAATGTACTGGACGACCACTCATTCTCAGATTACCATTATATTGCGTTCAAACTCGCGGAAAAGGCGTCTAAACCTGCCGTCCACAGAAATGTAAGGAAGACAAAGTGGCACCTGTATGAGAAGAATTTCAAGAAAGTCCTCAACTCTAAACTTCTGTACGAACCGAATGACAAAGCCGGTCTGGATAATCTGGTCGATCATATCACCATATCATTCAATAGATCCCTTGAAGAAGCCTGTCCAAAAACAAGGTACAAGGGTAAAACTAAACCCCAATGGTGGACTTCTGAGCTAACGGCTATGAAAAAGACCTGCAACATGCTATTCAATAAGGCTAAATCTACTCGCTAAAGAGCAACTCAAGATCTATAAGAAGGAGCTTAGAAAGGCTCAAAGGCGCTCTTGGTATACCTTCTGTGGTGAAGTCGAAAAGGTCTTCGACGCCGCTAGGCTGAGGAATATATTATCTGCTTCACCCTGTACAGTGGGATATTTACAGGATGAGGCAAATAACTGGACCAAAAACAGCGAGCAGTCGCTCAATGTACTGCTGGACACACATTTCCCGGGAATTGGAAAACCTGGATACAAAACTCCTGTCGGGGAACCAACATGCTTACATCAAGGGCAAGTCTACAGAATCAGCCCTGCACGAACTTGTGAGCACTATCGAATCGTCCCTGCATTTCAAGGAATTCATGGTGGCATTTCTTGACATAGAAGGGGCTTTTAACAACATTCACTCAGATGCGGTAATTGCGGCACTCTCACATCTAAAAGTTAACACTAGTTTGATTAGACTAATTCAAAGTCTGCTCACCAGAAGACGCATAACAGCATGTCTAGGGTCCACAACTCTAACAAGGTTTGTAAACAGAGGGACCCCGCAAGGAGGAGTACTGTCTCCACTAATTTGGAACCTAGCGGTGAATGAAATCCTGCTAGATATAGAACGTTGTGGCTGCAAGGTCGTGGCATATGCGGACGACGTGGCAATCGCAGTGAGTGGCAAATTCGTAAACGTCCTCAGAGACATCCTACAGGTGGCTCTGAACAAGTTGGCTAGATGGGCCAGAAGCAGCGGTTTGGGCGTTAACCCCAACAAGACAGAATTGGTTCTCTTTATAGGATGAATAATGTCCCACATGTAGACCCTCCACCTCGGATAAATGGAACAGATCTAGTATTTTCTGAAAGTGCAAAATTTTTAGAAATAATTCTAGATAGGAAAATGTTATTTAGACTTAACGTATTGGAACGTGTAAGGAAGGCCAACGTCGCCTTATATTCCTGCAAAAAGGCTGCAGGGTCGCGGTTGGGACCCTCCTAAAATCGTCCACTGGATATATATAGCAGTAGTTCGTCCAATACTGTTATACGGTATTGTGGTATGGTGGACGGCAACTGACAAACTAACCATCACCTACCTACTAACAAAGGTTCAGAGAACTGCCTGCCTAAGCATAAGCGGAGCCTTAAGGACTACAGCGACCGAGTCTCTACAAGCGCTACTCCATATACTGCAGGTTAATATTGTGGCGAGAGAAGTTGCAACCAAAGCGGCAATAAGATTAAACTGCCTATCAATGTGGAGGTACAAGAACTATGGTCACATGATGATATCAAAGTGTAGTGCTATGGTAACCGACCGAGTGTACTGTATACCAACTGTGTACACCTTCGAGAGAAATTACATCACTATGATTCCCGCCAGAGATGAATGGGTCGGCAGAATACCAGGTAATAGAAATCATCTCCACTTTTACACGGATGGTTCGAAGCTTGATGAAAAGGTTGGCTTCGGAGTACACTGTGAAGAACTTAGTCTGGGTATAGCTCACAGACTACCAGATACTTGCAGTGTCTATCAAGCCGAAATAATGGCAATATGGGAAGTCGCCAAGTGGCTGAGTCGCAACATAGTAACCAACACTGGCGTTGTCATTTACTCGGACAGCCAGGCTGCCATCAATTCTCTGGAAGCAACATCCCTAAATTCACAAACAGCCCTCGACTGCCGCAGATCTCTTAACGAGATGGCTGAGCAGTTTAATATACACCTCATATGGGTGCCTGGGCATAGGGATATCCCGGGGAATTGCAAAGCCGATGAACTTGCTAGGAAAGGGACGACATTACAAATTCTCGAAGAATTTGCATATATTGGTGCGCCACTATCCACGTGCAAGCTTTGGCTTAGGCAAGAGGCAATCAGGCAGTCCAACGAAAGATGGACAGAAATCGGCACCTGCAGGGTAGCTAGACAAATCTGGACAAGGTATGACCTTCTCAGTCAAAATATCTCCTCGCACTAGAGAGGAAACGATTGTCTACGTTAGTACAGGTTCTGACGGGACACTGCTTGATCGGCGAACACGCCAAAAGATTGGGTATTGACTCCAATGACTTCTGCCGAAGCTGTGGAGATGAGGAAGAAGTGGAGAGCATTGAGCACTTGCTATGCGACTGCCCCGCTCTGAGTAAACGACGACTGGACATACTGGGGTTGGCCTTTCTAGGCAGCCTAATAGATCTTTCCAGTACCGATATTCCTACTATCGATAAATTTGTATATCAAACATGTTGGTTTCGATGAGGGGCATTTCAGCCCGTGGTAACACTAGGGACTTAAACTGGTCTATGTGAGCTTGTATAAATAAAATACGGCTGCCACCCTAACCTAAACCTAGGAGGTGGCAAACACAACCTTTTTTTTGTTTGGGGATCAACCCTTTCTAGTGGCCACATCATCGCGTTTTTCTGATCTCTACATTCTGATCATATTCTACATTAACGGGATTTCCAATTCGTCTGGTAAATTACTTGATTTATTTATTTTTTATTTGTTTTATTAAGCAATACAATAAGCCTTCAAGGCCAATGATATCGTATTGCAATTCTTGAATACCAAAATATTTACAATTTTCTTAATATCTAAATATAAAAATAAAAGTTAGTAATACGGCTAAAGGTTTGAAATATAAATTGTATGAAAAGGTGTTGTTTCTACTATTGGTGAAAAGAAAATCTGTAAATCTGTAGAAATCTGTAAATCATCGTCCACCAATGTTAGAAAGGAGGAGGTTTCTAAAATTATTTTCACTTTGATCAAAATTTCTAAGATCAAAGGGTAGAGAATTCCAAGTTCTCGCCATTGTGACGACAAAAGACCTTTCAAAAACAGAAGAATAAATGGCAGGTATTATAATTTGCGGATTTCTCGTAGAAAGCGAAAATAAGAATTTGGAATTAAGTTCATCAGGAAAACCATTCCTAATAATTTTATAAAAAAAGACTAAACTTCGCAGAACAGTATGCTGCGAAAAAGTGCATCCTAGGAAATCACGCACTTTTTCTGAAATGTGATCATAAATTCTCAACCCAAAAACAAATCGAACAATCCTATTAACAATGAGTTCAATCTTACGTTTATTGCATGACAGAGTACACGATACTAGCTCAATGCAATAGTTTAAATGTGACATTAAAAAGGCATATGCAATCACACGTTTAACATGAAAGGGTAAATGTAAACCACAATTGTAGAGTTTTAGTATTTGTTAATAATCCTGTTTTTGATATTTATAGAATTACTTCAGTTTCTACCCGGAGGATAATTACCATCCAAGTCTTTTTCTGTAGACTTACTACGCCATGAGGGTAAAATTTCAAAAGAAGAAATTATTATTTCAAAAGAACAACTTTTGGACTGCTTAAACCCTACTCTTAAATACTGACTGGGCTTTTGTTTGCTGTTGTGATAATTTTACCGATATTGATTTAGCTATTGAGAGATTTTATAAAGATTTGAATGAATGTTTGCTTCGTCTTCAATAACTTAAGGAATAAAATATGTAAGAAATTTAAAAGATAGAAATCAGATGTCGATTACACGAGGTAGTCTGTAGCCAGACCACCGTATAATATTGAATCTCGTAAATGATATGAGGTCTTAGAAAAGTTAGCTCACAATTTTAAGACGAATCCTAAATGTATATGATTTAATCAATTTAAAACGGAAATCCAATCCAAGTGATTCTAGGATCGCTTTTGTAGTATATTGTCCCAAACGCATTCAGCTTGAAAAATATATATGTTAATGGTATACTCCAAATATATAATATTTGGCACACACAAATTATATATGTTCAAATTCTAAATATTTGCGATTTTTTATTTGACTATCTGAAAATACGTGAAAAAACTTCCTCGTTGAAATCAATATCCTATTCGTTCATCACTGACAGCTACTCGTTATCACGTATATTGACTTTGTCATGAGTTGCTAATTAGTGTAATAACAACAACAAGTTCGATCGAGTACCTTCACTCTACTCCCTTCACTCGTTGTTTGGGTCCTACATTCGTACTTTTGTTTGGCTCCGTTTAACCAACATACATACATTTTATGCGTTTTTTTTTCTATTTTTATGGTTTTTTTTCGTGCAAGCAAAAAACTTTTTTTTTTTTAAAAAATAAAATTTTGTTCTAATTACACTAACAACAGTTTTTAAACTTCCGTTTCTATGTGAAAGTAATGTTTTCAGCATTTCATAATTTCCTTTAATTTAAATAAAAAATATGCTCCAAATAAAAAAATATGCTCGAAATACGTAAGGTACTTTAAATAAAAACAAGAATTTTAGAAAAAAAATAGTATAAAAAACTTTTTGGTATTTTCGTTTTCGATTGATTGCACCCTACAGTCGGTCAACTCGATATATAATAATCTATATTTAAAACCTTTTGTAAATTATTGAAATTTCTTTTGTGATGGTTCCAAAGAGTTCCTTCTAAGGAAGGAAGGTATTTTGAATAGTCAAGTGGAAAATGCATGTCGCGTTCCGTTGGGGGTTAGTGAACTCTTCGGATGCATAATGTTGTTTCTGGCCTGGGGTCCACTTGCCTTTCCTACTACTTATACGAAAGTTATTCCAAATTTTAAGTAAGAAAAATCTCAAGTCAATCGCCTGCCGCCATTGTTCTTTTTCCCTCGACCATTCAAAGTTGTTTTTGTTGTTGGTAAATGCTTTCTTTACACGAACAACTACTTTTGTTCTATTCCACTGTTTTAGGGGTAGATTTGAAAGTAATGTAGAGTACTGCACTAAAGCAACAATGCGGTAAGTATTCTTTAACGATGCCCTAGCTCGTGGCGACGTTCTCTTTTGATGTTTTCCAATGCGGGATTGATCTGTTATTTTTGTTATTTTATGGGTTTTCTCATTGTTTCGGTCGTTTCATTTGTGTATATTTTGACACAAACGAACTACATTCGGCAGTTTTCGTAAAATAATTAACTGGCAAATTCGTAATTTTCACAGAAAGTATTTTATAAAGATATTTTTTTATTTACTTATATGAGTTACAGTATAAAGTAAATTTATATTCTAATGCATGGATGAAAAATGGCTATGGTGATATGGTACTAACTTTATATGAAATAGTACAGGGTTGCCCATATTCGACGGACCCACGGACTCGTTGGGCCCATTCCAATCGACGAGGCTTGTCCGCAGGCAACAATCTTTGCGTCAATTGAATTTTGTACGGGAACAAATGCAAATCAACGCGAATAATCCGTTGTAAAGTGGACCGAGCCATGCCCAACTGCTGAGAACGGCGTTTTTGGGATGTTCTTGGGGACCTCTCAACACTGGCTCGTACGGCAGCGATATTCTCGGCCGATCGCCTTGGTCGACTTTTATTTGGCCTCTTTGGATTAGAAAGAGCCTCACCAGTCGAAAATTTTTCGTATAAACGCTTAATGGTGTTCTTAGAAGGCGCACTTCTCACATTTTTTAATATTTTAAAAGCACGTTGACTTGACTTCTTCTGTTGAATGTAAATTTCAACTATTTCAGAGCGCTCGCGTGGCGTGTATTGTTCCATGGTAAAAATCTGCTTGGACTGACGCTTCAAACGCGGTATGTCATTAAGCGATCTGACATCTCTGTCAAAAGTTATGGCGTTGCCAGATGGGTCCGTCGAATATGGGAGACCCTGTACTTTTCGCAACCAAATGGTACGATATTTTTATTTTATTAAACAGCAATAAAAATATAAGGCTATAAAATAAAGCACATATTTTACATTCAATTCAAGTTCCATTAAAAATAGAAAGCAAACAATAAACATTTGAATAACAATATTATTATATAATATAGTTATATTTTACTGTATAAAAACTTTTGAAGATATTCACTGAGGTCCGGAAATTATAATTATTTTTGTTTTATGAGATAATTAGATATATCGTAATTATGAAAATGCATTTCACTAGAACTTAACAAGTAATTTGTTTTTATTAGTTTTGAAACCGTTTCAACATTAAGGCAATTTCCAGTTTTGGTCTTTATTATATTTTGCACAGAAAATATACTTTCAACATTTGCTGATGAATGTGGAATTGAGTGATTACACTATGCAACAAAATTTTTGTCCAAGGGATGTGGATAACAGTTGCTGGTGCTATTAGGTGTCACAAACAGTATTTTTTTTTAAATTGCACGATATGCTCGTTCAGCCTGATTGAGCCGTGTTATGCCTCAAATTAACCCATTAACGACGAATGGGTAGAAAAATACCCAAAAATAGAGCTACATTAGAACAATTCTAGCTAGAGTCGTGTGAGAGGTACCGCAAATCCGTGTTTACTAACAGATAAAGAAAGGATGGAACTAAGGAACTATTTTTTTTGTTCATATAGGGTCATATCTTGGGGGGGAATTCACGGGTCAAAAATCCTTAATTTTAAAAAGACAAAAAAATTTAACATAAGTGGCTCTAAAAATTTTGTGGAGCAGACTTAGCAAAAAACTTCTTGATGCCTTATAGCCCTAGATGTCCCCTATCTTACAAAAAAAAATCACTGAGATAAGGCCACTCGTCTGGGCTACAGGTACGATTTTATGGCATGGGTATTTAAATACCCACTTAGGCGTTAAAGGGTTCTAAAACACATGAAAGGCGAATTTTAATTTCCGATTAAAAATGGGTTTTTTGTAATGTTTTTTGGTAGGAATTCATAAAAAAAAAACATTTTATTACATTTATAGTGAGATACATGTCATATATATTAGATTTATAACTATTTAGATTTTTTAATTTTATCAATGTTTTTTGGAGTGCCATCATGAAATTGTGCAAAACAGTTCTTTGGATGTAAGTTAGCATGGCATTTTTTGCATCCATACTCTGTTTTACCCCCACATTGCCCACAGCGTCCGCGTTTACCAATCTTTCCAATTATGTGATCAAATTTATCCATCCGTTTTGTCATTATTTGCGCGTTAGTGACATTTCTATAAACATGGCCACGATTTTCCGTTATTGTTATCAATGCTTCAACAACACTTACACGAAAATTAAGTTGTGTCATTAGCGGCGCGCCTTCAGATTTTCTACAGATGCAGTGCAACTTCCAAGCATTCACCATAGCAGCATCCATAGCATTAGTGAGTAACGGCCAATACCATTTCTTTCCACGAACTTGAATGCGATAATTGTTCATAGCATTATCGAACAAATCCACTCCACCCATTCGCTGATTGTATTGATGTATAAGATGTGGTTGCTCGAGAGATACCATCTTCCGATTTTTCCGATCAAATCTTCTGGCTCGGCACATCGGCTCTACACCCAAGAAATTGGACATCACAGTCACCACCTAAAACAAAAATAGTCAGTATTGGACGAATAAAGTGAATAAGATATATTTACCGAATTATCATTCCAACGAACAGCTATTATTTTGTTGTTTTTGTCAAAACAAAAATCTGATGAACCTCGCGGCTTTCTTCTCATCAATTTGGGATCATCCAATAGTGCATGATTTGTACGATTGTCGCGAACGGTACCAGTTGCAAAATATCCTTTTTGAGTCAGTGTACACAACAACTTATGGCTAGTAAAGAAGTTATCAAATGTAACATTGTGTTGGGTTGGATCTGTTACATTTTCCAACAATCGTAAGACCACATTTTCTCCAAGACCATAATCGGCATTATTGTTGGCAGAAGCACCAGTATACGGAATAAAAAAGTAACAATATCCTGTCGCTGAAGCTAAAACCCAATATTTGTAACCAAATCGTATCGGTTTGCCTCTAATAAACATTTTCAAAGAGTGGCGACCGTAGTATGCAATCATCTGTTCATCCACCGATAGGTTGTGAGTAAATACACCAAATTGCATGAATTTTTTATTTAAGGCATCATTTAACGGTGTAATTTTGGCAAATTTATCATTTATATCAAGATTTTGATTGTCACAAACGTGTATGTTTTGTTTTATTTGTTCGAATCTATCTCGACTCATCGCATCTTTCACAATCTGACATCCTAGAGATGCTTGATTTGACCAGTATGATCTGATGGTTGGCAAAGTATTATATCCTGTAAGATACAAGATTCCGAAAAATGTTTTCATTTCTGTAATTGAAGTAGCGAAACCAGCAACATTTTTTTGTCCAGCATATTCATTCGTACTTTCGATGATCATATTCATGACTTCTTCATCAAAAAAGCATTCCCATAATTGCAATGGTGTGTACGAACCTACCAAACCAAAAATAGCTCTCAGGATGTGTATACAACGAAGGAACGCCACACAACTTACCAATTATCTCGTACAATGTTTTTTGGGCGTTCACTTCATTGTCAAAGGTTGTTTGTCAAAATTGTATTTATGCGATTTACTCCATTTAGGTTTATTTCCCACTGAGACACGCCGTTTTGCCTTCGATGTAGATGGTTGAGGATCATTGTCTGCATCCAATGGATCATAGTCTGTTTCCATAGATTCAGAAACCACTGGTAGATTCACATTATTATCGTCATAAATGTATTCAATCTCAAACTGGCCAGGCATTTCATTAGGAAATTGAGTTTTATCATGAAGTATTGGTAGATTATCATCTATGTCTTCATTATCACTAATATTGTCAACCTTATCCGGTGGAGTAATAACAAAATTTATTTTATCTGCTTTATGACCCACGACATTTTCTTCCTCGTCACTAATCCATCCATCGATTTCTGCTTGTAATTCAGTTACAGTTAAAACTTTACGACGTCGAAACATTTTCACAAAATTTAAAAATCACTACAGTATTACTATGTCAAATATTTACAGAATATCTGTCGCAACCACAACTCACAATGTACCACTTTATACAACAAACTATATCGAACACTTTTATTGCATTGCAGCTCTAGCCAAAAACGGGGAAGTCCCAAATTCTTTTTCTAACACACCACACACACACACTACATAAACGCACCACACACACCACACACACACTACATAAACGCACCACACACACATTTTTTCATGCCACATAGTTAAAAATAGATAAACACTAGATTGTCATCAAAACATACAAAAAATACGTTTATTGCTACTGTTTTCATATATTTTAGAACACGTTAATGCCTAAGTGGGTAGAAAAATACCCAAAGGCCACAGGCTCGTGTGTGAATGATAAAATTTTTTAAAAAATACCACCGCAATATAAATGTCCTAAATACTAACTGTGTGAAATTTCGTCAAAATCGGACAACGGAATCGGGGGTCAGGCGTTAATGGGTTAAAGGGAATTATGAGGGCTACATATGCTGCAAATATCGCTTTCACGTAGAATCGTTGGTTTAGTAACAGTCGTCAAAAATATGAAAAAAAATGATTTTTTATTTAAAAAAACACTTTTTCCTGGTACAAAAAAAAACCATAAAAATGAAAAAAATCGAAAAATTATTTTATCACATTTTTAAAAAGCCGGCATGCTAACGAAGAAAACACTGTCTATTAGAAAAAATCTATGAATAGATGTACAAGTTATGAGCCATTTTGTAAATGTTAGGGAAATTCAAAAAAATATTGTTTCATATTTTTTCGTTTTTAAATGATGTTTTTGCTTATATTGAATACGCCATCTGTGAGAGAGACATATAAGAGACATTGCACTTGCATTTTATTTTATGAGGATTGATGTGAGACATTATAAAATTGTAGTGAGGACGAGGTTTTATGGCCGTTCTATAATCTATGAATATATGTACAAGTTATGAGCCATTTTGTAAATGTTAGGGAAATTCAAAAAAATATTGTTTCATATTTTTTCGTTTTTAAATGATGTTTTTGCTTATATTGAATTCTGCATATGTGAGAGAGACATATAAGAGACATTGCATTTTATTTTATGAGGATTGATGTCAGACATTATAAAATTGTAGTGAGGACGAGGTTTTATGGCCGTTCGTAATCCTCCATAAAACATGATATGCAATGTGAGAGCTATATTGGATGAGATCCGCTCAGATAGAGGGTCATTCAACAATATTTGTGGTTTTTTATTTATGAGGTTTCCATTCAGTTACGCCTTTTAGGGGCATGGGCATCCCAGTCGCATATATAGGTAGTACAACTTTATGTACGCAATACAAAGTAGTACAGTCTTGAAAATATTGTGTGTCTACTTTCGAAGCAAACTATGAAATTTCTTATTAACCCATTTCTTACCGCCGTGTGTTTGAACACACGTTTATCATATCTAGACTTTAAGTTAATATAAAACACAGATAAATATATATAATTAAAAATGTGGGGTGATTATATTAAGGTTTAATCTATTACCAAAAAAATAAAATATTTTTGGAAAATTTTCCCAAGCTCCCCTTCTTCACAAGGGGAGCTTGTTTTTATATATATTATACAATATATATAAAAACATAAAAATGATTTAATATGTATAGGCTTGTGTTCCCAAATGTCAAAATAATAACGTAAAATATTTTACCCCCCACATTAGTAGATATACCGGATACTAGGTGGCAGCAAATATTGGCGTGTGTTTCACCACACGCTGGTACTGATAATACTAATTGTTTGCACCAGTCTGTAATCGAATGTCATGTAATGGTAAGGTGGTGAAGACCGGGTGTATCCAATTGAGTTGTAGACAATGATTACTCAGGGTATGGGTACTTACTATGGATATATGGGTACTCTCTATATTTGCAGCACTATTAACTTTTTGTATTTTACAGGGATTCGACTCTTTTTTTGGTTTACTACTTTTTGTAAAAATAAAAAATTTAGAAATTGAAGTCTAAAATGTCGTGCCGAAGGTATGTATCAAACGCAGAACTACACTCAAAGAATTTTGTGTGTATCATTAGCAAAAATGTTTGTTGTTTCAACAGTCTGTGTCTGCTGAAAAAAGGAAAGCAGACTTCGTCTGTTATTTTAGCAACCCTATGGTTGTTATTTTAGCACATAAATTTGCCTGCTACTGTAGCAACCTAGAGCAGTCGTTTTAGCAAACAATTTTGCTATTATTTAACAGAAAAAAGCGGCTGGGAGAACAAACTATTTTTGTTATTCTAGCATACGTTTCTTTTTTATTTTAATAAAAAAATACAAATTTTATATTTTCCTGATATTTGAGAAGAGTATATCAACCAGGACTCCAACCTGAAGTTATTCAGCCCATGTATTGATAAGAGTTTCGAACTGTGAAATCTGTATGTATGCTTGATCTAAAAATATAAATGAAAAATAAATCATTTAATAAAATTGAATAGCAATAGGAGTATCTACAAACAATACTTACCGGTCACTGGCATTAACAATTATCTTCTTTTTGTCCGAAGGATAAATATAAAGAACATAAATCGTACGACATCGACGCGAACTCTGTCAATATTGGCCAATGTGTTGGGTTTACCCTATAGACACGGTATCTAATTGTAAATGTCCAGAACCATATCATTGGGCAAAATGATCTTATCCATGGATTACATCCAAATTAGACTAAATTATACTGAGTTTTTTGGAGCCAAAAGGTTGCTTCGTGATTCGGATATTAGCGACCATCGTTGGAACATATAGAGTAAATAATCAATGTTGCCATTTCGGTAAACAAATCACAAAAAGGACAAAAAATACTTACGAGTTGTTGCAGGTATTATCATTAGGGTCACACTTCCAAGAGTTGTATGCGATTTGGAAAAGTAGACAAGGAAATAAATGGTTAGTCCATCCATGACACAAGTTATCTGAATTTATACATTGTAGTTGCTACGAAATTTCAGATCATCTTTTATACCCGTATTTTAATAGGACACTGCTTGGTGAGAATCTTGAAAACAAACAGAAATAAATCTTATAATCATAGTACATTTAATTTTCAATTTGTGTACGCTTACCCGTTGCGTCTTGATTAATTGATAACATGGTCCTTTATGTGCATTTGTGTACGCTTGATCAAAAAATATAAATCTTTTTTTTTTCTTTTCAATTCTTTATTTGCGATCTATATAAAGTACAATATTAAGCAAATGTTATAGTATCTTATATATGTAACAGAGTTGTTATATCACTATCGCGAATAACAATGCATGATTTTTTACATTTTTGATGTATATTATTTCAGAAAAGGAAGGTCAAGAACATGATGACGTTTAAGACGTCGTAATTCATTAGTGTCATCTAAAAGAGTTATGGCTAGAATATTTGGATGATAGCTTAGTCTATTTAGGTAGTTAGCGCTATAACGAGAAATCTCACTTCTAAGATTAGGGACACCAAGATCATTGTGTATATTTTTGTTATTCATATACCAAGGAGCGTTACATATTATTCTGAGCGTTTTGGATTGATATCTTTGAAGAATCTCCACGTTAGAATTACTTGCGGTTCCCCATAGTTCAATTCCATAAGTCCACACTGGTTTCAATATAGTTTTATAAAGAAGAACTTTATTCTCTAAAGCGAGATCAGATTTAGGACCTAAGAGCCAAAACATTATTTTAGTTTTCAAGTTTAAATGATTCCTTTTTGCTGTTATATGTTCTTTCCAAGTCAATCGCCTATCAATGTGCAAACCCAAGTATTTAACAGAATTTTTTGGAGGAATAGTGACACCATTTAACGACACAGCAGAACAATCACCTTTTCTTAAAGTGTACGTTACATGAGTTGACTTATCAGGATTAACCTTTATGTTCCATCTTTTTAGCCAAATTTGGATCAGATCAAGTTGTTTTTGTACAATATTTGAAGCTTCTATAGGGGATTCACTTGACGCTAGGATTGCTGTTTCATCGGCATATGTAGCTATTGTAACTTCATTGGTTGTTGGCATGTCAGATGTGTAGATGGTATACAAAACAGGTCCAAGCACACTACCTTGGGGAACACCAGATTTTATGACGCCATTTTCGGAGTTAACATCATTTATATTTACATAAAATTTTCTATTATTAAGGTAAGATTTTATTAGCAAATAAAATGGAGCTGGTAATAAACGCTTAAGTTTGAAAAGCAACCCTTCATGCCATACTCTATCAAATGCTTGTTTGACATCTAAGAACACCGCTGAGCAGTACATTTTATTTTCTAGGGAATTTCTTACTTCTTTGACTATTCTGTGGCATTGCTCCGGAGTTCCATGTTTTGATCTGAACCCAAATTGATGATTAGGTATAATCTTAAGATCCTCTAGTACAGGAAGTAACCTTTTTTTGAGAAGTCTTTCGAACAGTTTGGAAAACACTGGTAATAAACTTATAGGTCTATATGAGCTATTTCATTCTCATTTTTTTAGGTTTAAGAACTGTTATGATTTTTGCATATTTCCATTGCTTTGGAAAATATGAAAGCCTCAATGATGAGTTAAATAGCATGGTAAGGTAGATTATTCCTTTTCTCGGCAATAATTGAATTATTCTTGCGTCAATCAAATCATAGCCTGGCGATTTCTTAGAATTCAACATTTTCATTTCCTTCTCTACTTCACTAACAGTGAAATGTTTAATAGGACGACTCATTTCACAGGGCACATCAAGGAAATCACATATTTCTTTGGATTCTCGAGATTCGCAAAAGGAAAACGGCGTAAATGTTTCCTCCAGGAAAGCTTTGAAGGCAAAGGCTTTGCTCGTATCGCATCTGCACCAGCAACCAGATGAGTCCTTTATAGGCACATTTCGTTTTTTAGGTCGTTTCAGGTACTTTGTTGCTCTCCAAAGGTTATGATCATGGTTGTCACTTGGATTTAAATTGCTCAAAAATCTGTTGACTTCACCATTTTTGTAATCTTTAAGACATTTTTTTAGATAATTAACTGCTCTGTTAAAATTGGATTTGTCCCGTGGACTTCTAGATCGTTGCCAGATTTTGCGTAAGCGTCTTTTTCTCTTAATAAGGTTCCTGATTTCATTTGTAACTCGAACATTGCTGACATTTTTGTATATTATTGGTGGGGTGGCCAGTTCAGCTGCTTCATAAATAGTATTTGTAAGAACTTCTACAGCATTATCAAGTTCGAATCCGTTCGTTATTTTAAGATTTAACTGAATATTATTTTCTATCCAATATTGAAACAAATTAATGTCAGTTTTGGACGTAATTAATTTGGAGTTTGTAGAACGTTTATTATGTGTAGTGGTGTAATTTACAATAATTGGAGTATGGTCCGAGCTAAGATCTTCACTAGAGGTAATATTTAAAGAAGTTGCGGCTATTCCAGAAAATACTATGAAATCTAGTAGATCTGGGATTTTATACGGATCACTTGGCCAATACGTAGGGCTACCTGTAGATAAGATTCGAAACCTGTGTTTAAATATGCATTTATAAAGTTCTTTTCCCTTCGGATTAGATAAACGGGATCCCCACCACTGATGTTTGGCATTAAAGTCGCCTCCAACTATAAATCGATTTCCAATATTTTTGAAGAAATCTTCGTATTGGTCACATTTCATACTATATCTTGGGGGATAATATACTGAATAAACAGAAGTTTTAAAATTGTCACACATAATTTTAACTCCAGCAGCTTGTAGGAATGGCTTCAATGTGGGCTCTGCTATTTCATATTTAATATTGGATTTAATAACTACTGCAGCTCCTCCGTGAGCTTTATTATCAGGATGATTTGCAGGAATTATATCAAAACCTTTGATTTTACAGAAAGACTTGTCAGTGAAATGAGTCTCGGATACCAATAGTATATCTATAAAATTTTCTTTTAGAAATATTTCAATTTCGTTTATATGATTGAGAATGCCATTAGCATTCCATTCAGCAATAATTAAGTTTAACGACATAATTTTGACATTAACATTGACATCATATTCATCAACGTATTAGTTAATTCTATTTGCTTTGCAAGCATAGCTTCAATTTTTTCTAAAACGTTGTTCATAGCTGGCTGTTCTCCTCTAACAGCCTGAGAGTAAGTACCGAATTGCGATTTGTCTGAATTATTGTTGTAACTTGGTGGTAAAACATGTGTTGGTGTTTGGGTTACTTGTCCAATAAAATTAGTTCTGCTTCTTGCAAATTTTGTTCTTAAAATTTTTTGGTACTTAGTACAACCTTTGTAGTTAGCAGTGTGGCTTTCGGAGCAAAGTACGCATTTAGCTGGAGTATCAGGAGTTTTTTTACATTCAGATGTTGGATGATCTTGTGCACACTTGACGCATCTGAAGTCTTTTTTTCAATAAGATTTGGTGTGCCCATAATCTTGGCATCTAAAACACTGCACGATATCTTCAAATTTTTTTGGTGGTTCGAACTGAACAATAGCGTTGTCAAATCTCGTGATTTTATAAATATCCTTATTGTTGTCGTTGGGGTCCAAATCGATGTAAAACATTGGAAGAGGTTGTTTTGACGTTTTGGAAGATATGTTTCGTATACTTCTCACTTGGTGCCCTAAACTCAAAAGCAATGCTTTGATATCCGAAATTAACGTTGTATGATGCAAACCTTTTAGAACTACTCTGAATGCTCTTTCTTGTTTCAGTTGAAATGTGTGGTAATTTAACTTTGCAGAATGTAGATACTTAACTATTTTCCTATATGATTCAACAGATTTAATCATAAGGCGAACTTGTCCGTCACGAAGAGATTTGAAATTAAATTCAGAACTAGGAATAACTTTACATATATGATTCACCATTTTAGCAATATCACCTACATGAGGAATATAGATTGGTGGTGGTTTAGGTGTAGCTTGTATGGTGTCATCTTTATCACCGGCTTCATTATTGGCAAGAACATTGAAACGATTAGAACACGAAGGAGCTTCATCTTGATGGATTCTCTTTCCATTATGGCTTATTGGTGATCCAGCACTCTTTCTCTTCATGGGAATATACTGCCAGTTGGAATCATCATCCTCACTGCTGTCACTCAGATTCATTCTTTCTGTTGCAACATTGGCGACGTTATTGTTGCTTTTATTGGACATTGCGAACGAAAGCAAAGAAATGGTTTGGAGTTTTTATGGGTTTTTGTTGTTGTTGCCTGCCAATGCTTGCACAAATATTGCGTGCATATTGTAGGCGGAATGCGTTGGTTTGTTTATTACGCGTGTCAAACCGGTTTGTTTTTTTTTTTTTTTTTTTCAAAAATATTCAAATTGTTGAGTGTTTTGTTGTTGTTAGCTTTTTGCTATGAAAATAGAAATTTGTTAAACACACTTCTAAGCACGTCTTGCATCGACCGCGGAAGAATAACAACTAAAAAAAAAAAATAAAAAAAAAATATAAATCATTTAGAAAATTAAATAGGAGCATCTACACACAATACTTACCGGTCACTGGCATTATAACTATCTTCTTTTTGTCCGAATGATAACAATAAAGAACATACATCGTACGACCTTTGGTTATATTTGATGTTCTCCAAGACCGTATGATGATCAGTGACTCCTACGCGTTAGCCAATTGGGTTCACCCTATATACACGGTAATTGTACATGTCCAGAGCCATAGAGCTTGCTGAGAATCATGAAAACAACCAGAAATAAGACTTACACAATCATAGAGAAATTTGCAATTTGTGTACGCTTACCTGTTGCAACTTGATTAATTGATCCTTCACACTCGGCAACTTTTTCCAAGCAAGTGTCAAAGTTTGTAGGAGAGAGCTCTTTCCGCCCGCCTCTCTCTCCATCAAACTTTGACACTTGCTTGGAAAAAGTTGCCGAGTGTGAATCTGGACATTATCTTCCTCATGCCTCTATGTCCAGATTCACACCCGGCAACTTTTTTCAAGCAAGTGTCAAAGTTTGACAGAGAGAGAGGCGCCGAATTACCGCGTGTGTTAAGGTGTCTATGTTCGTCCCAATTTATACGAGGCAATTTTATCAGCGGTTTAATGGCGTTTGTAGGGGTGGCAGTTGGAAAGGGAGGGAAAAAACTCTCGTACTCGATTGAACGTTTTGTTTTTCATTCGCACTTTGAAACAACAACAATACATAGGAATAGCCGTGGAAACCGCATAAAAATCGTCTTTGCACAGGATGATACAATCTTGCGAAATTTTCTCTTAATACTCACCCTAAGCCTTTAGGAATTCTCTCGTGTTTTTTTTAACTTTTTTTGCATACACAATACTTAGTCCTAGATTACACGAGGCAATTTCTTCCAAACGGAAAGTGCTCTCTGTATCTCTCCTACAAACTTTGACACTAGCTTGAAATAAAATTGCCTTGTGTGAATCAGACTTTATAAAAATTTTTACAAATCGCACATAAAATATTAATGTTTAGCTTTGGTCATTAGCTTTGGTCATTAAAATATAAAAAATTAGAAACTAAAATCTAAACACAATAGATAAATTTTAATTGTATGTCCGGAACTAAGATTTTGAAATCGTCAAATCATATTCGTTATCGATTTGTGTTTTACTTTTTGCAGTTTTAATCGACTCCTATTTCCAATATTTTTAAAATCCAATGAAAAATAAAAATATTGAGAACCGTAACTCGGAAAATAGATATCGCCGAATAATTATTTAATTTTTTTTTTAATATACTTTTCTCATCGCACGAATGAGAACCTTAACCTTTGTGATTTTCAATGGTAGTTAAACTTTATCATGTAAATTATTTCAACTTTTGTCTTATATTCACATATTTTGATTAACAGCAAAAATTTTCAGCAAACTGCAAATTTTTCAGCAGTGCGTTTGCTAATGCAAAACTGCAAACTTTGCTGTATTAGCAGAAAGCAGAAAATGTGCTGTATTAGCAGAAAAAATGTTTGCTAAAAATTAGCAGACGTTGTTTGTTATTAACAGCAAACAATTTTTTTTGGGTGTACAAAACATCATCGATAACTGGAGCGATGATGAATGTGACCATCCAGATGAGAGAGCGTCCGCAATTGAAACGGTTGTTTGTTTGCCCTCCCCATAATACTGCCGGTGATTCCGATTGTGAGACAATTGATGACGACAAAATTTCAACGAATATTCATTCCGATGAGAACCCGTTGACCGAAGTAGCAGGTATTATTTCTTATATTGTTTATTTTGTTTTTTGTTGCTAATTATGTCTGTGTTTATAGGCTCAATTGAAGTAATTTATACATCCGCTGTTGACGATTTGGTGGTCCGAAAGTAGAATTGCAACAGGAGGAACCACAACCATCGACATCAAAAGAACTGCCCAATATATCGTCCGGCTACCAATTTCAAACCGGTTTGGAAAAAAACGAAGAGAACTGCCTGCGATATTCACCCTGTACATGAGCCACTGATAAAGGAGAAGCAAGCAAATCATAAGCGAAAAAAATCCATTTGAATTATTTCAACTATTCTTCGACGATGAAATAATTGATCTGCTTGTAGACGAAACAAATCGATATGCTTCCCAACAAAATATTAGCAAAATGTTCGACAAACATCATCAACAACGATTCATGAGAATTCTTTTATTTTCTGGGTATCACAATATCCCACAAACTACATTGTATTGGAGCTTAGATCCAGCGTTCGGTATTCCCATGATTCGCCAAACAATGTCGCGGAACATATTCACGAAGTTGAAAGCGAACTTTCATATCGCTAACAATGACAAGTTAGATATTTCTGATAAGTTCGCGAAAGTTCGGCTATTGTTTGACATGCTCAACAAACGTTACATACAGTTTGGTGTTTTTGTGGAGCATTTATCGATCGACGAGACCATGGTTCCCTACTTTGGGCGCCATTCAGCAAAAATGTTTATACGTGGAAAACCCATTCGTTTCGGGTATAAATTGTGGGCGCTTTGTTCGAACAATGTTTATATGTTCCATTTTATCCCATATTCCGGTGCATCTGGCAGTTACGATAAGAGTTTGGGACTCGGTGCATCCGTCATAATGGAACTGTTATCACATTGTGAGAATCCAATGCAGCACACTGTCCACTTTGACAATTTTTTTACCTCCCATTACTTGATGTGCTTGTTGAAAGAGAGAGGCTTCTGCGCAACCGGCACTGTTCGATCCAATCGTGTTGCCGGCGCCCCTTTGAAAACTGGGAAAAAAGCCTTGAAAAAGCACGAAACCGACTATGCATACGATGTACAAAATGACGTTATGGTAATTCGTTGGATGGATAATTCTGAAGTTACTATCGCAACCAATTACGACAAAATCGACCCAATGGTAACAGTGCAACGATACAGCAAAGAAAAGAAGAAAAAAGTTAGTATTCAACAGCCCCTCGCATTTAACAATTACAACAGACACATGGGCTGCGTGGACTTACACGACAATGGGGTTGCCAATTACCGTATCGGCATTCGCGGCAAAAAGTGGTGGTGGCCGCTCTAGGTTCAATGTTTGGACAGCGCTGTTGTTAATGCATGGAAACTGCATTGTTTCGTAGCAGCTTCGAAAAAGGTAAAGCCGATGTCACAGCTTGACTTTAAAAATTCGGTGACCAAGTCTCTTCTTCTTTCGTCGGAGGATGCAATGGCTGAAATCGAACCTCCATCTAGTGACGGTTCAGACAATGATTATAGGCAACAAAACCTTCCGAGAGTAGACGGCACGTTCCATTAAAAACCAGTAATCGTCGCCGTAGCATTGTATGTACACCAAAAGCCACCATATTCATGTGTGAGAAGTTCAACGTCCACCTTCACTCGGAAAATTGCTTCAAATTGTTCCACGAAAACAAATTATTTTATTTGCAACGTCGCAACACACGTCAAAACAAAAAACCAAAAATTGAATAATTCCTTGTTATCTTCTTTTTATTCTCAAATAAATACTTAAAACCAAAAAAAAACCGTTTTTTACTCACCTTAACCTACCTTTTTTTACCTGAAACTACCTTCAAATACCTTCAATATCTAAAAAAATCGTACCAAACAAAAGTTTCAAAACACCTAACAGTACCAGCGTGTGGTCAAACACACGGCAATTCTCAGAAAAACTGCTTATCGGAAAAAAAAATTTTGTCTGAAAATATTAAAAATCATAATATAAGACGTTTCTGAAAGTTTCATTAAAAAATTCCAACCTTTAAATTTGCGGTAATTAATGGGTTAATAAATTAGTGTAATTCAGCGCCTTAAAGAGATAAGTCGATTT
This sequence comes from Eudasyphora cyanicolor, assembly GCA_963930755.1. Classification (NCBI taxonomy): domain Eukaryota; kingdom Metazoa; phylum Arthropoda; class Insecta; order Diptera; family Muscidae; genus Eudasyphora; species Eudasyphora cyanicolor. Next base: position 105,098,338 of record OZ005737.1, read on the forward strand.
TCTGAAAAATATTATTAAGTTATATTTCGAAGTATGAGTAAACGGCAAAGAACTTTTCAATGTGTAAATGATCCCGACAATATCTGCTACATCTGCGGAAAATATGTAATGAAAAAAATCGAACTGCGTGTAGTAAAATAATAGAAGAAATATATGTGTAATATTTTGGTACACGAGTTAAAAATATGAACGAACCGTTGACACCTAGTATTTTGTGTAATTCGTGCCATGTAAATCTTACTCGATGGACTAGTGGAAGAATGCGGTAAGTACTTTACAATTAATGTATTACAATGTTTTGTGGAATAAAACGTTTTAATTTTAGACATCACGTGCAATTTGGAATGCCAATGATTTGGACACAAGCATTCATTCACGATACGGAGAGCTATTTTTGTCTAAGTTAATACATTAATAAATAGTAGGAAGTGTCAAAGTATAGCTAACAACCTAATAACGGAAACATCAGCAAGTTGAACTGAGTACTCAACTCTGAGCGATTCAAGTTTGAGTCAGAAGTCATCGCTTTTAACTCAGTTTCAACTCATTGATCTAGTGAGAGATTTGAAACTGAACAATGATAAGGCAGAACTACTTGCATCTGGGATGAAACAGTACAATATTTTGGCCATTTGTTAACATATCATCTTATAGAGTCCGTGATATACCTTACAAACAATTTTATACATCTGTGGATAACAGATGCTTTTGCAAGGACATTCCCGGATTGTTCGAGGAACTTAATCAAACATATGTACAATTCAAAGGAATGGCGGTTACTTGTTGACAGCAGTAAAGAAAGTTTGAAAGCAGAAACCGTCGATTCCCATTGCTGATGCTGTCAACACTAAGGAATCATACGAAACAATGGCTAAATTGATAAAATACATAAAATATGAGCATGACTGGAAAATTTGTTGCGATTTAAAAGTATGTAGTTGGTATGTTATGCCTCTGGGATAGCCGATATTTTGCCACCACAGCATATTAAGCTGGGGCTCTTTAAAAATTTTGCAAAAGCCTAGAGGAAAGATGGCAATTCACTCTCATATTTAAAAAAAATATTTAAAGGCTTTCTTTTCAAAAAATCGAAGAAGGAGTTTTTGATGGGCCTAAAATAAGAAAACATATGAAAGATGTGAATTTCGAATCATATTTGACGTCGGATGAAATTGCAGCATGGAGGTCGTTTAAGCTTGTAGTTTCAAATTTCCTTGGATCCTATAAAAAATTATTAAAAAATTGGTTAGAAATATATTTTCTTATATTTATGTATATAACACATATGTATGTATTCTTCCAACTTATTTTTCGTTTTATGTATTCCAACAGGTCTAAATATGTCCCTCAAAATTCATTTCTTGCATTCTCAGTTAACCATTTTCCCCGAGAATCTTGGCGACGTAAGTGACTAACATGGCGAAAGGTTTCACCAAGAATTGGAGGCAATCGAACGGCGTTCCCAAGGGCACTGGGATGAAAGAATGATGGGAGATTATATTTGGTTCCTCATTAGAGAAACCGATTCCGAAATCTACAAACGTCAACAAAGAACTCACAATTACTTCTAATGAAACTTGTTCTTGTAAATAAACTCAACTGTACATAATATATGTAAATGAAAGTAATAAATAAAATCACTATTTAAACTGAAATTTAAAAAAAAAGATTTTTTGAAATTCTCTTACCTCTACCAAAAGGGCTATAATTTCTACCCTTATCCATAGATTTTTTTTCAAATAGGCATTATTTTCTTCGCTAGGATGCAAACTTTTAAAAAATAAAATAAAATATTTTTTTTTCTATTTTTTATGTTTTTTTTTGTCCCAGGATTTTTTTTTTGAAAAAAAATATACTTTTTCCAATTTGTTTAATGACTGTTACTAAACCACTTTTTCCAACATTGGTAGCCCGCATTAATAGCTTCAATTTTACGTATAAGTCGACCTGATCGGGCATATACTCCAAAAATTATAGTGCAAATACTAAGGGTACCTTCGACGATTTTAATAAAAAAAATGTTAAAAAAAATGTATCCATTAAAAAATTTTTGGTTTTGATTTTATATAACAGTATGCCACAATCTATACAAAAAAATAATTTTTAGGTCTAGGACACAAAAAAAATTTTTTTTGTTGCGTAGTGTTACCGGTAGGTATGCGCGAAATATCTGGGAACATTAACTCTCGTTTTGTAGAGTGCAAAACATGAATCCTAGCATCCTCAGATCGCATCTGTGAATTTATCTTATTCACAATTTTCAAAAAGTATGACACGAAATAAGTATATCGTCATTTCTGTATCTAAAAAATAAAACAAAGTTAATTGAATTTTTTTCGATTTTTTGTCAGTTAAACTTAAAAAGCACCTTAGGGGCCCACATCTATCAACAACCTCCTGTCGCGAAAGCCACCTATTTGAAGCATATTTAAACAAGTAAGAAAGTTTCAGTCAGGGAAACCGACTAAGGTATACCCTCACTTAGAGAGTAATGTAGTATATAACATTACACTAATTAAACTGTCAATTAGTATGGGAGGTACCAGAAGGGGTTTAACAAATACACCTATTTTTCGGTAAACAGTAGATTCTTTAAATACATTGCACTTTGCCGAACTATAAGCGTTTATGTGTACTGGTATATTACTTTACGAGCTATTAAATTTTCGTGTGATTTGGTTATTTTGTGTGGGAGGTACAAAAAGGGGCGTGGTGAGAACGCCCACACTATAACAACATTACATTTTACAAAATTTCAAGTATTTGTATGCACTGGTATTAAAGTTATAAGCGTTAACTTTTGGTGTAAAACGGTCCATTTGTGTGGGAGGTACCAAAAGGGGCTGTACAATAATGCCTATTTTTTTGCCGAACTATAGGCGCTACAAAAGCATTATACTGTACAAAATGTCAAATATTTTTATGCACTGGTATTAAAGTTATAAGCAGTTCAATTTTGATGCGAAATGGTACATTTGTGTGGGAGGTACCAAAAGGGGCGTGGCAACTTCGCCCATTTTTCTCGAGGTGAAAGTGACTAGTAAAATAATACAATGTGTGGAATTTCACAAGATTCTAATTAGTAGTATAAAATAATTAATATTTTACTAAATGTTAACCCTTTGTGTGGGAGGTACCAGAAGGAGTGAACGTATACTGTTTGCGTAGCAACGAAATGAAAGAAAAGAAATAAAATAAAAAGGTTGATATGGTTAGATTTTTTCCAATAATGTTTGGAGTCGTTTTATTGAATAATTGTCGTAGAACAATTATAAATTAGGTTAGATAACAAAATGTTGGGGATGCTGTTCGGGCGAAATCCAAATAACGAGTGATTAACAAAACGGAAAACAAATGCTTGGACGCCGAAAGGCCCCGCTTAGCAGCTTTTTACTCGTTAGATTCTGTCGTACTTTTGGTCGTTAACCACAAAGTCGTATTTGAAAGTAGTAGACAGAATCTAACGCCGGGGAAAATTGCGGAATGCCACTTAATGAGGAAAATGAAAAAGGGGAAATTAAAGTAAACATATTTTGAACTTAAACATTGCCGCCCGTCTTGCAACATCCAGCTATGTTGTAAACCAAAATTAGAAACTTAATTAAATAATAAAAAAATTACAAAAAGAAGACAATGTGGAAACATTATCGCAAAAAATTAACATTTTTTTCATTGTTTTTATTTTTATTAATTTTTCCTAAAAATTTACTTGACGAGCTAGTTTTAAAATGCAATGGTCTGACAGACCTAAGCCAATATTAGGTTGGACCAGACTGGCCCGTTGACATAATTTACGTTATTTAAATGTTACATGGACCCGATATAACCCACCCGAAAATGGTGAGTTGGGCCCATGGGAAACCGGGGATCGTGTAGGTTTGCGGCTTCATTATTTTGGGGTAAACTTCAGGCCCTAAAACTATGCCTATGGACGAAGCCCGATTAAACCGGGGATCTGCTAGTTGCATACCCGCGTAATGCTCCCTGATGGCTACTGTCGCAGACTCTGAAGGAGCACTTAGATGCCCCAAACTCATTAAGCGAGCGGATATGCTCAATTGCTGAGTTCTGTCGTGACTTGACCCGACGGTCAACTGGCAAAAGCTCTCTTGGTCAATGCTAACGGGGTGCAGCGGAAGTTTCTCAGCCAACGTCCGACAAAGTATGCTGTGCCCCGAGCAAGGGTCCAAAAGAGCTCTCATCGGTATTCGTCGGTCGGACATGATAAGTATTACCACTGCCGTAGGCCCAAAGGTGACAATGGACTGAAGAGCCATTATCGGACGTGATGTAGTAGCAGGAACGTGATCCAGAGGCGTGGGAAGAAGAGGAAGTCTCAACACGTAGTAGGGTATGTTTATCAGCCTGACAGACTTTGCAACGTTGCTTTCGGAAACAATCGCGTAAAAGGTGCGTACTATCCAAGCATCGGTGCAATGCGACTGTGCGAAGCTTCCTCTCCATCCGCATAGCCTGGAATTCCCTACAGTTCCTGCGGTGATAGTTAGCCTGGCAGACTACGAATGGAATTTTGCAATGCCGCCTTCTCGAGCCCGGTTCTGTTTGATCAGATGCCGAAATTGGTGGCGACGTCACAGTTTTTACTCCGGAAAAAACTTCCGGAGCAGCCGATGACGGATTTAGTTTTAAAGGTAGTGCCTGTTCAAGTTGGAGAGGCACGGACTCAGCGCTACAGTCTCGGAAGAGACAGCTTCTCCAGAGATGGGTTTTGCTGCAAACTCTCGCTCCTCGTCCGACATTGGGACGTCATCCTCATAGTCGGGGAGAATCGCTGCCATCGTGCCTAGATTTTCCATATGTCTGCGAAAAAATAGAGAGGGCGACATGGCGAAACAAGGAACGAGGAATATTAATTAGTAGGATCTGAAGAGACCCTAAGTCGTCTTACAACGTTCAAAAAACCCGAATATTCTCGATAGGGACATAACCGTCAACCCAATTTTTCAAATCTAACTGAAAAAAGGAGAGGACGCAAGACCGACGCGAAAAGCTGACTTATTGCGGCAAAATTACAAGCTTAGCTACTGGGCGTTTTACGATTCCGTTTTCTATTCGAATATCCGCGACCCGAACGTGACCGTCGGACCCCGTATGAACAGCAACTATTCGACCTAACTGTTCTGACGGAGCCAGTGTGGAGCCAGCCACCAAATATGCGAGTTGGCAAACTCAGCAGGCGAAAGCCCCCGACTGCCAAGATCTGCGGGATTATCCTCAAAACGAACGTGATGCCAGTTGTGGCTTCCAACGTGTTCCTGAATTTTGCATACACGATTGGCAACAAAAGTAGTCCACGTAGATGTGGTCTTTCTAAGCCATGAAAGGACGATCGTAGAATCTGTCCAACAATATAATCTATGAATTTTTATATCAATTTCACTGAGAATGGCTTTAAGCAATTCAGAGGCCAACACGGCTCCACAAAGCTCTAAACGAGGCAATGAAATTGATTTAATGGGGGCTACTTTCGTCTTACAAGAAAGCAGATGAGTAAAAATATTCCTATTCTGTGCCAACATACGAATGTACGCCACCCCCGCGTATAACTTTTCCGAGGCGTCGGAAAAGACATGAATTTCGACTGCACTATTGGGGGAATAATGGACCCATCTAGGAATCTGACTGGAATTCACCTCCAGATAAGAGTCCACGAATCTGTGCCATTCACGTTCCGTCGTAGATGGAAGTATATCGTCCCATCCAATATTATCTAGCCAAATTCGTTCCATAACTATCTTTGCTGTTACAATCACAGGGCATAACCAACCTACTGGATCAAATAATTTGGCTATAGTGGACAGAACTTCTCTTTTTGTGTATCGGGATTTATTCGGGAGGTTATTCACTCTAAAATAAAATTGATCTAATTGGGCATTCCAACGAATGCCTAGAGGCTGCCAGCTTCCACGATGGTGAGCAGCTTTGCATCAACTAGGTGGTCAGTCGGTAGACCTTCCAGTAGCGCACGGTCATTGGAGGTCCATTTCCTTAACTCGAATTTGGCAGAAGATAAGGCTGCTATTAATTGACCCCGAGAATCTACAGCGATGCCCAAGTCATAATACCCCATCAAAACGTCGTCTACATACATGCACCTCCGTAGGATGTGTGCAGCTAGGGGAAAATCATTTTCTGTGTCATCGGCTAATTGTATTAAAGACCGTAGGGCTAAATAGGGTGCACAATTCACCCCGAAGGTCGTCGTATGAAGTTCATAATCCTGAACGTCCTCCTGAGGACAATCCCTAATGAGTATGAGCTGCGTCAACCCTGATCTGGCGATACATCTGTGTGATGTCGCAGTTATAGACGTACCTAAAAAGTCTCCACCTAAGAATTAAAAGGTCCAAATCTAATTGCAATGTCGGACCCACATGAAGAATGTAATTTAGGGTATTCCCGTTCGAAGTCTTATTCGAGGCGTTGATAACCACTCGGAGTTTAGTCGTCTGCTTATCTGGGTTGATCACTGGGTGATGAGGCAAGTAACTAACCGTGGAGTATGATGGCGTAGCCGCAACGGGCATCATGTGATCTAATTCTAAATATTCCCTTACTACCCAGTTGTAGACTGTATTAATTTGTGGTTTTCGAAGGAAAGAAACCTCATTTCGAAGAAATTGTAGTAAACAATTTTTCCTAGAATGCCCTAAGTCTGTTCAAAGAATTCAGCCCTAAATGGGAGAGATACGATGTATCTTCCCTCAGAATCCCTACGAGTTGTCCGTTTATAATCTTTCTCACAAAATTTGTCATCTGGAGATAAAACGGATCGTTTAGGAAATTCCTCAAGTTCCCAGAAACGAAGAAGAGTCTTGTTAAGTCCGTTTTCCTCACTAAAATCTATAGTCGTTGTAAACACCTGAATATTAGGAGAGGACAGAGGACCAGTAATGATCCAACCAAATACCGTTTTTTGCGCTATCAATGAACCTAATATATTTGTGAGAGTCTACTGTAGTTTATGATAAAGATCTGCTCTAGTAATATGTCGACAGGACGACAAACGAAAAGATTAGATTCGGCCAAACGTAGATTTGGCATAAGAGAAGTTACAGCACTACTTAAAGAAAAGCATGGCAAATCTCCCGAAATGTGTGGAAGAACCAAAGCTGTTGTTTCCATGAAGAGAGACGTATCTAGAGGAGAACTAATAGTTAAGAGAGCACCGCTTTTGAGAAATGGTTGAAACTGTCTGATTTATACCGGAGACAGTAGCTTGAGTCGAAATGGTGTTAATACCAATTAGATTCGGAAGTCGTTCCGTAATAAAAGAAGCTTCTGAAGCAGGATCAATTAGTGCCCTAGCTGGGTACTTAGTACCCTGGTGAACAATCTTCACCATTGCTGTCCCTAATAGCACATTTCTACTCTGTGCGGTGTGAAAAACCTGTATATTTGAGGCTCCAGAAATAATGCCGGTCGATGTAGAGGGTTGATTTGGATTGAGAGAACTTGAATTAGAGGCTGGAGTAATAGTAGTCGTGTTTGTGGTAGGTGTAGAAGTCGAAACATTTTAATGCAAGAGGGTGTGGTGTCTCCTATTGCATATACCACAGTTATATGAGCTCACGCAGTTATTGACTTCGTGTCCTCGATACAAACAGTTAATGCATATACCCCTGAGATCACGAAGACATGTAAGTGTTTGGATCCGTTCCGTAAGAAATTGATCCAAATTGATCAAACCTAAGCTAGTCTCACTCTCTAATACTGGCAGATCAAACAGTACTTTAAGTTGGTGGTTCACCAATATACGAGTATTTTCGTAAGTGTCCCTCAATGCTTGCCATGCAAGATTGAAACTACGGTGCCTAAGCGGTAACTTGGATACAATCTCACGAGCATCGCCACAAGTCTTCTTTATCAGATGACATAGTTTATCTATTTCACTCACGCGGACATTGTTAATGTACACCGCCGAAAATAAATCCCTGAATGTCGGCCATGAGAAGAAATCGCCATTGAATACATCTATGGCGCAAGGAGTAAAATTGTGAGGCATTCAAATCGGACCCCCTATCTACGGCTCGACATGCAGTATCAATATTGCCGGTATTAGGAGGTGGAGTCTGACTAGACGCTTAAGGCGAAGCCGGAAATTCTTCTAGCATTCGATTAATGGAGGAGAGAACACTTATTTGCATGCGACATCGTATTTCATGTCGGCTAATGTAATGTCATTAACTGAATTCTCCTGATCTGCTAGAATTGTAAGGCATTGATCAAATTTTTTTTTACGTTATCCCATAAAGATTTAGCCTCAGATCCCTGTATTTTAAGCGAAATTATATCAAGCTCCTCGTTCTTCACCAGACAGAATTTGGTGTCAAATTTCACCAAAGCATCAGTGGCTCGAATAAAGAAGTCAAAAGGAGTGAGCTGCATTATGAATAAATTTTCAAAGAAATGCGCTAAAATGTATGACAAAATTAAAACGAAGTGTCAATAAATTATTGAAATTATAAAATGTCAACGAAATTGACTGAAAACGCAAGAAATTGGTGATAAAATGTTTCAAAAAAAAGCACTGAGAATGCAATAAATACAGCAGAAAAACTAGGAAGATGTCGAATAATTCAGAAAACGTTGACACGAAAATGTCCGAGGAAATATAAAAGCGAGAGACCTCTTATTACTGATGTATCGAAAAACACGAATAAGTTAATAAGAAAGCACGTAATGCTCAAAAGTCACCCAAAATTGTTTTAAATTTCCGAATAAAATGGACAATTTTTAAAATTTCCCAAATATGCACCGATTTTCTCTCAGTGTATTGAATTATTCTCAATATTCTTCTCACAGTGTATCGTAGAATGCAATGGTTTTTCTCAGTGTAATATGAAAAACCCGAAAATTTTAGTGTAAGAATCAGCGCTTAATTTTTCCCAGTGTACGTAGAACACAATAAGTTTTTGCCAGTATATCGAAAATATCACTTGCCGCAAGCGGAAAATAAAATAAATCCAAAAAATGGTAAAATATTCAAATAAAATAGGTATATATTTAAAAATATGTTTAATTAGCGGACTGTATGGTGTAGGGTATATAAGATTCGGCATGGCCGCACTTAACGCTTTTACTTGTTTGTTATTGTAATTTACAGCAAATTAAATGGTCGTTGAAACACTTTTTTCCTTATTCTATTTGAATGTTTAGTTGGAGTATCGAACTTATTCGCGTTTTTTCTGTATAAATGTTCTCGTGGGAGACAGACGGACAAACGAACGAGAGAGAAAAAAAACACGACCGAGTTGTAAGACGACACTGGGTTTGTTTATTAATATTTTGGGTGGGTTTTTTATTCAAAACAAATCACAGAATGACCACTTGTAATTAATAAATAAATGTACGTACATACCTTATTTGTGATGAAAAATAATTTAAAATAAAATGGATGACAATTTGTGATGGTATGTGGTTGTGAGCGCTGTTGCTGGAGGGTACGACGTAGTCGTTGCCTTTTTACCAAGAAGAAGAACAAAAAACCAAGTTAATTATTTGCTGGAAGCAATTCTTTGGCTCGAAGGATGTTGGCGTATCAATGAAAGAAAAGAAATAAAATTAAATGAAAAGGCAGATATGGTTAGAATTTTTTCCAATAATGTTTGGAGTTGATTTATTGAATAATTGTCGTAGAACAATTATAAATTACCTTAGATAACAAAATGTTGGGGGTTCCTGTTCGGACGAAATTCAAATTACGAGTGATTAACAAAAAGTAAAACAAAAGCTTGGATGCCGAAAGGCAGCGCTTAGTAGCTTTTTACTCGTTAGATTCTGTCATACTTTCTTGTACTTTTGGTCGTAAACCACAAAGTCGTATTTGAAAGTAGTAGACAGAATCTAACGCCGGGGAAATTGCGGAATGCCACTTAATGAGGAAAATGGAAAATTAAAGTAAAAATATATCAAATTTGAAGTCAATCGGATACTCCTTTCGAGAGTTATCGTGCGCACCAGCCAGCAGACATACAGACGGAAGGACATTTCTCATTCGACTTAAAATGACCCAAAACGAATATCCGCCGAACATACTTAGGATCTTAGATCACTCCTTCGATGTGTTATACTTTTGGCCCGTAGCAAATGATACCACGTATCACTAAAGTGGTGGTATAAAGATACATGAGTAGCGGTTCCAAAATATTCCTGAAATTTAATTAACTTTTTTCTCCGATTGGAGCTGTTGCAAAAATAGTAAATAATTTTTTTTATGAATTTTTCGATATGTCATACAAGAATTTGCAGAACTTAAGACTATGTTTAAAAATTGGCACACACAACCGTAAAAAAGGCACTAACTGCTTTAATCTCGCATGTACTCCACTTATAAGCCACATCATTACGTTACAATTGTCAGCTGCAAAGCCTAACATATTTTTAACGGTATATCGTTAGCGCTCAATACTCTTACTATTGTATTGCATATTGTTTCTCCTGTTAAATAGTTAATAGCGATAAAAATCTGTCCCGGCACGTCCCATCAACAATTATAATAATTATTGTTAAATTCGTTGATACGGCGGTGTCGGTACTTTCATCAGTAATACGAATTTTAAGAAAATTTCCATATTTTTTGATCTACAATAGTAAACGGCACATTATGTTCTGCCACTAACAACCATAACTTAATTTTTTGTCATTTCAGTAACAAGAAATTTAGCAATATTTTCCTGCTTATTTTAGGAGTATTTTTTGGCAAAATTCATTTTCTTGAAATGACATTCACAGCTAGCATTGCCCTCAATATGTGCTAGTCCTCCAATAATGCCAACGCTGACCAGGCACGGATATTTCCCATTTCTCACGAAATGATACGGTATATAGGTTTCATAGTGGAAAATCAATGTGTGAATAAAGAAGATACTTCACAATTTATAAACGTTTGATTTTACCCCTTTTCACCCTTCGCATTTCTACTCGCATTAATTTGTTCCGGTTGTCTTCATTTGTAAGCATCGTAAAGCAGTGATAAATATTAATTAATAAAGGCGCCACAACACAAGGGCAGGGGCCAAATCACGGCATTAGATAACGAGCACTTTTCGATCGAAAGCCCTTTTTAATTTTTGTTAATCGGAAAAAGTGAACATTGGAGGTAACTAAAAACCGCCCAGATAAGCTGTATACGAGGGCTGCTATATATTTCTGGCCTAATAATGAAAATGCGAATATTTATCATCAAAAACGGTTTTATTGTTTTTCAGTATTCTCCAGTATGATTTATACACTCTTGCATGCGCTCAAACCAATTGTCGAAGCACTTTTTCCACTCCGATTGAGACACCTCCAAAACATGGTTTTTGAACGCTTCAACAGCATCTTCTGGCGACGAAAATCGTTGACCACGCATTTTCTTCTTGATGTGCGGGAATAAAAAGAAGTATTGGGTGCCAAGTCAGGGCTGTACGGCGGATGACCCATCAATTCGACGCTGGTTTGAGCCGATGTGTGAGAGCTCGCATTGTCGTGGTGCACAATGATTCGTCTTCTATTGTTCATTTTTCGAATTTCTCCGAAGACTTCAGGCAAACAAATTGTGGTGTACCACTCAGAATTGACCGTTCTACGTTGCTCAAGCGGAACAGCCGCCACATGACCAGTTTTGCCGAAGAAACAGGCGACCATTTGCTTCGAAGTGCTTCTTCCACGAACAACTTTCGTTGGATTTGGCTCGTCTTCGAAGACCCGGTCGATTGCTGTTTTGTTTCGGGCTCATACGCATAGATCCAAGATTCGTCACCTGTGACGATCTTATAAACGACTTTTGAGGCACCGCGATCGTATTTTTTCAAAATTTCTTTGCACCAATCGACACGAGCCTTTTTTGAGCGGTTGTCAAATTGTGCGGTATCTAACGAGAACAAACCTTTTTTACGGCCAGGTGTTCATGCAATATCGAATGTATGCTGGTGGAAGAAATGCCCAAGGATGCCTCTATCTTACGGTATGCCACATGACGATCTTGCATTATCAGTTCACGCACGGTATCAATGTTCTCTGGCACAACGGACGTTTTTGGACGACCTTCACGACCTTCGTCTATGAGCGAGCGTCGGCCACGATTGAATTCATTAAACTAGTTTTTCACAGTGCTATAGGATGGTGCTTCATCGCCATACAAAGATTTAAGTTCATCGATGCACTCTTGTCGTGATAATCCACGTCGAAAGTTGTGAAAAATGATCGCACGAAAATGTTCACGAGTTAAATCCATTTTTTTGCCAAATTGATTTTTTCAAGTCACTGTACACAACACAAATGATGGTCGTACGTCAAAACGTTCTGAGTACGTTTATGCTAAAGAATGTCAAACTTTCCAATGGAAATGTCAGATTGCGCATATATGTATTTATATAGCAACCCTTGTAAGAATGTTTTTAAAGAATTTACTTGAATTCGACAGAAGCTTATACACTTTTAACGATAATAAAATACAAATTTCGATGGTAAAGTACTCGATATCGAATGCCGTGATTTGCCCCCAGTTTTGCATACAATTTAAAAAATGAAAATAATTATATGCCAGTGGCAAGTGGTATTTATAATTTCAGGATATTGATTCTTTTTTTTTGTTTCACTTAGCCGTTCGCAAAGCCTTTGCTGTTTTTCGAATTGTATTTTCTGAATTTTTTCACTTAGCAATAAATACTCGATTGTTCTTTGCCCCTTCTCGAAATTTTTATCATTTATCTTTGGTAAAAACTTTGTAAAAATTGTATACATATTTCCGTCTTCTGAAAGACGAGTATCTAGATGTATATTGTCTTGAGGTTCACAGTACCAATTTGAACAAACTGTGGGCTAACACACAGGAAATGCTTGAAAAGTCTATTGATTACTTGTCTTCTTTCAAAGACCACGGGAAAGAGCGGATATCGACTCGGCGGACAGTAAATATTATGTGTCCTATAAAAGTATATTAAAAGAAAATTATTTATACATGTAGCGCTTACAACAATTTTGTGATGTTTAACATTTTCTTTTATTTATTTATGCAATTAGTTGCTTTTTTTGTCATTTCATGTTCCTCTGTTCATAACAGCAGATGAGAGAAATTTCACGTCTTTCTCTTTAACTGTCTTTGTAGCAGAGGCTTCTTCTCCTTCAAACGGCTAGGGTTGCCAATCAACGAAGGAGATGCACAAGCTGGGGAAGTTGCGCGACAATGTTACGAACGTAAACATTACCGGCCCCCTTGCAAAATCTAGCTCTGTTGCATAATTATATAAATAAACTATAACGAATATTAGGTTAGTAAATTAGGAAGGAACGTAAATTAAGTTTCCTAGTGAGCATTGAACACATTCAATTCGTATTTCAATGTTATATTAAGAATTCGTAAAATAACTAATATAGGCGAGGTGATGCTAACATGATGATGCTAACCCCGACAAAAAATAATGGGTTGCGATATTAATTTGTGACACATTCGAGAGATACAAAACACAAGTTTCAAATTAATTCATAAAAATACGTGTCCGTAGAAACCCGATCAATAAAATTTCTATTATTCGAGATCAAATAATTTATAAATTCACGAGATGTGACCGTTTATAAAAAGCGAGGCGGTTGTCAAAATGAGACCATCAAACAAATTCAAGGAGAGGTGCGACGAAAAATACAGACGAAAGTGAGTCTAGCAAGTAATGGAGCAGATATCAAACCTACGAGGTGTGATGAAATTCAAGTTCGGTTCGCAGACTAATTATTGAAATTCCCGAAAGGCAGAATATTTCCTGCTTCCGAATTACATGTTCTATTGCCAGGGGTGAAGACCGCGGCTGGGCTTGTAGAATAGTTAAAAAGGGCGGAAGGAATTGGTCCAGTTACAACATAACCGAAAATGGTATTTTGAGCCAGTAGTGACTCAAGCACAATTCGTGGGGGATCGGCCAAAAGAATTTTCAGATACAAATCAGCACATGTATAATACCACCCCAGAATTTTGTTAACCCCCCACACAGATATTTCATGTGGATTTTTTTATACCCTACACCACACTGTGGTACAGGGTATTATGACTTTGTGCATTTGTTTGTAACACCCAAAAGGAGAAGAGATAGATCCATTGCTTATTATACCGATCGACTTGTAATCACTTTCTGAGTCGATTTAGCTATGTCCGTCTGTCTGTTCGTCTGTCTGTAGATGTATTCTTGTAATCAAAGTACAGGTCGCAATTATGGCCCGATCTTGACGAAACTTTACACATATTTTTTTTTTTTGCCCAAGGACGATCCTATTTAATTTGGTTAAAATCGGTTCAGATTTGGATATAGCCCCCATATATATGTTAGCCCCGATTTGACATGTAAGCGCTGTAAAAACTTTATTTTATATCCGATCAGTATGAAATTCAGCAGAAAGAGGTCTCTTATTATATGAATGAACACTGTTAAATTTGGAAGGAATCGGTTCAGATTTAGATATAGCCCCCATATATACGTTACACCCGATTTCACATGTAAGCGCCGTAAAAAAATTATTTTATAACCGATCAGTGTAAAATTCGGCAGAAAGAGGTTTCTTATCACATGAAGGAATACTGCCAAATTCGGAGAAAATCGGTTCAGATTTAGATATAGCCCCCATATATATGTTACCCCCGATTTTACATGTAAGCGCTGTAAAGTGTATTTTTAATCCGATCAGTACGAAATTCGGCAGAAAGAGGTTTCTTATTACATGAATTAATACTGCCAAATTTGAGGGAAATCGGTTGAGATTTAGATATAGCCCACATATATATGTTACCCCCGATTTGACATGTAAGCGCTGTAGAGACTGTATTTTATATCCGATCAGTACGAAATTCTACAGAAAGAGATCTTTTTACATGAATGAGAAAATCGGTTCAGATTTATATATAACCTCCATATATATGTTCCTCCTGATTTGGTATCAACGCGCTATAGAAGTTGTACTTTACTTTCGATCATTAATATTTTCCGGAAAGATGTTTCTCAATTTAGGAACGAATATTGCTTAATTTAGCGATTATCGGCTCAGAATTAGATAATATGTTCCTGCCTACTTACCAATTATTCCAAATTATTTTCGCAATGACCTTTATCGCATTGTAAGGGAGGTGTAGGGTATTATATAGTCGGCCCCGCCCGACTTTCTGCCTTTCCTTACTGGTTTTAATTTGTCAATGCCAATAACCTGTTTTACAGTTACCTATGCTAATAATAATATAAATTTTTGTAAATGCTGTAATGACTCTCAAAACTGAAAGGCTTGCAATCAATTTGAAAGTAGAAGAACGATTCTTGGGTTTCGTATATTGTTCTGTAAGTAGATTTGCCAATTCTTTACATGGATTTATTCTGGATTTTTTGCGGAAAAATAAGATGGAAAATATTCAATAATAGAAAGTCTTTTAATGGTTCAAATGAAATGTGAAAACATTAACATGGCATAGCCGTTTTAAGTCACTGCGAGGTTTGGTAAATTAAATTTGATAATTGTCGGCTCCTATTCGAACATACAATCAACATCAAAATTGTTCAACGTTATACTGGTTGCATATTTATTTTGCAAACCTGGGAATCATATTGATTTCAAAACAATATGCAATGTTTTACAAATAAATATTTCGTGGTTCGAAGTCTCTTTAAAACTAGATGGAGTTGCAGATAAGAAAATTTTAGATCAATTGCATTAAATTATGTTGGTACAAAAAATAGTTCATAATAAGAAGCAAGTGACAAAGTCAAGACACAAAAATGCAATGGAGGCTTTGTTTTATCTAAATATGGGTGATGTCGACATTACCGGATAATTTGTGTATTTAAATTAGGAAAAATAAAATAAATTCCACTTTAGCAGATATTTTATTACACATTTTTATAGGTCCTTTGCGGCCACTAAAATATTTTTTTAAAAATGTATTTTTTATGAAAAAATTATCTACCAAATTGCCAGGGGAATGGCTGTCCCCAAACTCTACTTTCCTTTATTCTTTAAAAATTGTTGACAAAAATAGCAAATATTTTTTTAATACAACTGGTTTGATGTAAAATAAAATATTTAGTGATTTTTATTTTCTATAAGTAATCATGTTTATAATTTTTTATCAATTACTGTTTTTATGGATGATTATTTTTTGTCCCTGAAGATTTGCGTTATTCCCCTGTCAAATCTTATATTCCGTAAAATTCTAATTTCCAAACCATTCTGGATTTCCAATAATTAAAATTATAAAGAGTATTAAGTCTACTACATAAACTTGTGGTTGGTTTTGCGCCAACAATATTAATAAAATGATGTAGGTAGCCCTTTGTCCTCCGAAATAAGCTTTCACACTCACGTGCGTCATTTCACTGTGCTGCTTTTTAAAGTTCAATACTTTTTATAATTTTTTGTGATTATTGACTTAATTGTGAAAACGAAGTTCCGATCCATGGAAATTTCTGGAATGCAAGTATTGAAACCGAAGTTATAGAGATTTTCGTAGTCAATCGTCATTCCCCTGTCAAAAAATGGATAAGGGAATGACGATTAACAAGGGAACTATAAAGGGCGACCGCCAGGATCCTCGATCTGATAACATATTTGGATAGAACACCTCAAAATAAGAAAAAAAATAACGGGAATTTTATTGATAACTTGCTTAGTTATTGAGATATCGGTCAATAAATTTAAAAAAATCGACAAAAAACATTATTTTTTCTTGTGAAATGACATCAAAAATATGTACAAAATCAATACCATTTTTTTGAGAACTATCCTAGTTACTGATATATGAAACAGAAGACCCCTGTCAAAAATGCACCAGGGGAATGACGATTAATAAGAGAACTATAAAGGGCGACCACTATGATTCTCGCTTTGATGCCATATTTGCATCGAGCACAAAATAAGAAGAATAATTCACGGACATTTAAATTCAAATTAAAACTTTAACTTCCGATAACTCCAAAACTTAACGAGTTATCGATATTGTTAATGGATTATATGTACCTATCTTTAAAAGGATTATATCTACCTATCTGAAATATTAAATTCTGCAAAAACTTCAGTGCCAAAAATTATGTCGAAATTGGCCCGTAATGTCGAATCCACCCACCTATCTATCTACGAGTATCTATCTATCTATCTATCTACGAGTATCTATCTATCTTCTATATATATAAAGAAGAATGTGTGGTTGTTTGTACCGTATTTACGACTAAACGGCTGGACCGATCTTCTTGACATTTTCACAGAATGTACATGTGTGGGGCGTGGTGAAAATAGGGTACTTGAATTTTCGATATATCAAGTGGGCGTGGCCCCGCCCACATAAGACAAGTTTTAAAATTGAGATATCTTACACTATTTGTTAGCGAGAGTGCTGTAATTTTGTACATATGTATCTGGTGGCAGTCTGCGTGATTGGTCCAAAAATGGGCGGGATCGGACCAATGGGCGTGTTGCTGTTATGGGTCTAAAAATGAGCGGAATCAGACCAAAGGGCCAAAACCAAATTTTGAAATTGAGATGTCTTCACAATTTCTTAGCGAGAGTGCTCTTATTTTATGGAGATGTTTTTGGTGGCAGTATTCGTGATTGGTTCAAAAAGGGACGGGATCGGAAATCTGAATCTGGGGCAACGAAGTGGACCGGGTCCAGCTATATATGTATATATAAATGGATGTGTGTATGTTACGTATGGACTCCAAAACGGCTGGATCGGTTTTGATGAAATTTTCAGGGAATCTTCAGATAAGCTTAGAGTGTGGCATAGGCTTTATAAGTTCTTGATTGAGGGGGCGTGGGTCCGCCCATATAAGACAATTTTGTGAAGTGATTCCTACTGTCCGTACCTACGAATAGATTCACGAGATTCCTACTGTACCTATTTACATGAGCCATGTTTTGATAAATGAACGGGATCGGAAATCTGAAGTCTGGGGCAACGAAGTGGACCGGGTCCACCTAGTCTATATATATACAAGAGAGTGTCTGTTTGTGGGTTTGTTTGTTTGTTCCGTATAGACGTCTGAACGGCTGGACGGATCTTGAAATTTTCGCAGAATGTACATGTGTAGGGGGTGGTGAAAATAGGGTACTTGAATTTCCGATATATGAAGTGGGCATGGACCCGCCCACATGAGTAAAATTTTGAAATTGAGAAAATTTTCAGCTAGAGTGCTGAAATTTTGTGTGTAAGCATTTAATGGGCGGAATCGGACCAATGGGCGTGGCCCCGCCCATATAAGCCAACTTTTGAAATTGAAATATTTTCCGCAATTTATTAGCGAGTTCTGTAATTTTGTGTATATGTATCTGGTAGCAGCCTGCGTAATTGGTCCAAAAATGGTCTGGATCGGACCAATGGGCGTGGACCCGCCCATATAACCCAAATTTTGAAATTGAGATATCTTGCACAATTTATTCGCGAGAGAGCTGTGATTTTGTGTACAAATATCTGGTAGCAGTCTACGTGTTTGGTCCAAAAATGGGCGGGATCGGTCCAATGGGCGTGGCCCCGCCCATATAACCCAAATTTTTAAATTGAGATATCTTGCACAATTTATTAGCGAGAGTGCTGTAATTTTTTGTACCTGTATCTGGTAGCAGTCTACGTGTTTGGTCCAAAAATGGGCGGGATTGGACCAATGGGCGTGGCCCCGCCCATATAAGCCAAATATTGAAATTGAGATATCTTACACGATTTGTTAGCGAGAGTGCTGAAATGATGCGTATATGTATCAGGTGGTAGTCTACGTGACTGGTCCAAAAATGAGCGGGATCTGACAAATGGGCGTGGCCCCGCCCATGTACGCCAAATTTTGAAATTGAGATGTTACAGAATTTGTTACAGAGAGTGCTGAAATTTTAAGTATATGTATCTGATAGCAGTCTGCTCTTGAAAAATTTGTTACCGAGAGTGCTGCAATTTAGTGCATATGTATTCGGTGGCAGTCTCCGTTATTGTTCCCAAAATGGGCGGGATCGGAACTATGGGCGTGGCCCCGCCCATCTAAGCCAAATTTTGAAATTGAGATATTTTTTATTTTTTTTATTAGCGAGAGTGCTGCAATCTTGTGCATATTTATCCGATGGCAGTCTACGTTATTGGTCCAAAAATGGGGATCGCAAATCTAAATCTGGGGCAACGAAGTGGACCGGGTCCAGCTAGTCTATATATAAGGTTTAGGTTAGGGTGGCAGCCGTACTTTTTTATACAAGCTCACATAGACCAGTTTAGGTCCCTAGTGTTACCACGGGCTGAAATGCCCCTCATCGAAACCAACCTGTTTGATATATAAATTTATCGATAGTACGAATATCGGTACTGGAAAGATCTGTTAGGCTGCCTAGAAAGGCCGACCCCAGTATGTCCAGTCGTCGTTTACTCAGAGCGGGGCAGTCGCATAGCAAGTGCTCAATGCTCTCCACTTCTTCCTCATCACCACAGCTTCTGCAGAAGTCATTAGAGTCAATACCCAATCTTTTGGCGTGTTCGCCGATCAAGCAGTGTCCCGTCAGAACTGATGCTAACGTAGACAATCTTTGCCTCTCTAGTGCGAGGAGATATGTATATCTTCTCAGTTCATACCTTGGCCAGATTTGTCTAGCTACCCTGCAGGTGCCGATTTCTGTCCATCTTTCGTTGGACTGCCTGATTGCCTCTTGCCTAAGCCAATGGGCGTGGCCCCGCCCATATAAGCCAAATATTGAAATTGAGATATCTTACACGATTTGTTAGCGAGAGTGCTGAAATGATGCGTATATGTATCAGGTGGTAGTCTACGTGACTGGTCCAAAAATGAGCGGGATCTGACAAATGGGCGTGGCCCCGCCCATATAAGCCAAATTTTGAAATTGAGATATCTTGGGCAATTTATTCGCGAGAGTTCTGCAATTTAGTGCATATGTATGTATCCGGTGGCAGTCTACGTTATTGGTCCAAAAATGGGCGGGATCAGACCAACGGGCGTGGTCCAGCCCAAATTTTGAAATTGATATATCTTACACGATTTGTTAGCGAGAGTGCTGTAATTTTGTGTGCATGTTTCTGGTTGTTGTCTACGTGATTGACCCAAAAATGGGCGGGATATGAACAGTGGGGATGGCCCCGGCCATATAAGTCAATATTTTAAATTGATATATCTTGCACAATTTGTTACAGAGAGTGCTAAAATTTTGCGAATATGTATCTGGTAGCAGTCTGCGTAATTGGTCCAAAAATGGGCGGGATCGGACCGATGGGCGTGGCCCCGCCCATACACGCCAAATTTTGAAATTGAGATATCTTACACAACTTGGTACACAGAGTGCTGTAATTTTATTCACTTATATCTTATAGCAGTCTGCGTAATTGGTCCAAAAGTGGGCGGGATCGGGCCAATGGGCGTGGCCCCGCCCATGTACGCCAAATTTTGAAATTGAGATGTTACAGAGAGTGCTGAAATTTTACGTATATGTATCTGGTAGCAGTCTGCTCTTGAAAAATTTGTTACCGAGAGTGCTGCAATTTAGTGCATATGTATTCGGTGGCAGTCTCCGTTATTGTTCCCAAAATGGGCGGGATCGGAACTATGGGCGTGGCCCCGCCCATCTAAGCCAAATTTTGAAATTGAGATATTTTGGACAATTTATTAGCGAGAGTGCTGCAATCTTGTGCATATTTATCCGATGGCAGTCTACGTTATTGGTCCAAAAATGGGGATCGCAAATCTAAATCTGGGGCAACGAAGTGGACCGGGTCCAGCTAGTCTATATATAAGGTTTAGGTTAGGGTGGCAGCCGTACTTTTTTATACAAGCTCACATAGACCAGTTTAGGTCCCTAGTGTTACCACGGGCTGAAATGCCCCTCATCGAAACCAACCTGTTTGATATATAAATTTATCGATAGTACGAATATCGGTACTGGAAAGATCTGTTAGGCTGCCTAGAAAGGCCGACCCCAGTATGTCCAGTCGTCGTTTACTCAGAGCGGGGCAGTCGCATAGCAAGTGCTCAATGCTCTCCACTTCTTCCTCATCACCACAGCTTCTGCAGAAGTCATTAGAGTCAATACCCAATCTTTTGGCGTGTTCGCCGATCAAGCAGTGTCCCGTCAGAACTGATGCTAACGTAGACAATCTTTGCCTCTCTAGTGCGAGGAGATATGTATATCTTCTCAGTTCATACCTTGGCCAGATTTGTCTAGCTACCCTGCAGGTGCCGATTTCTGTCCATCTTTCGTTGGACTGCCTGATTGCCTCTTGCCTAAGCCAAAGCTTGCACGGATAGTGGCGCACCAATATATGCAAATTCTTCGAGAATTTGTAATGTCGTCTCTTTCCTAGCAAGTTCATCTGCTTTGCAGTTCCCCGGGATATCCCTATTCCCAGGCACCCATATGAGGTGTATATTAAAGTGCTCAGCCATCTCGTTAAGATATCTGCGGCAGTCGATGGCTGTTTGTGAGTTTAGGGATGTTGCCTTCAGAGAATTGATGGCAGTCTGGCTGTCCGACAAAATGACAACGCCAGTGTTGGTTACTATGTTGCGACTCAGCCACTTGGCTACTTCCCATATTGCCATTATTTCGGCTTGATAGACACTGCAGGTATCTGGTAGTCTATGAGCTATATCCAAACTAAATTCTGCACAGTGTACTCCGAAGCCAACCTTTTCATCAAGCTTCGAACCATCCGTGTAAAAGTGAATATGGTTTATATTACCTGGTATTCTTCCAACCCATTCATCTCTGGCGGGAATCATAGTGATGTAATTTCTCTCGAAGGTGTACACCGTTGGTATATAGTCCACTCGGTCGGTTACCAAAGCACTAAACTTTGATATCCTCATGTGACCGTAGTTTTGTACCTCCACAATGATAGGCAGTTTACTCTTATTGCCGCTTTGGTTGCAACTTCTCTCGCCACAATATTAATCGGCAGTATATGGAGTAGGGCTTGTAGAGACTCGGTCGCTGTAGTCCTTAAGGCTCCGCTTATGATCAGGCAGGCTGTTCTCTGAACCTTTGTTAGAAGGTTGGTGATGGTTAGTTTGTCAGTTGCCGTCCACCATACCACAATGCCGTATAACAGTATAGGACGAACTACTGCTATGTATATCCAGTGGACGATTTTAGGAGAGAGGCTCCACCGCGACCCTACAGCATTTTTGCAGGAATATGAGGAGACGTAGGCCTTCCTTACACGTTCCAATACGTTAAGTCTAAATAACAGTTTTCTATCTAGAATTATTCCTAAAAATTTTGCACTTTCAGAAAAGACTAGATCTGTTCCATTTATCCGAGATGGAGGGTCCACATGTGGGAGTTTATTCATCCTAGTAAAGAGAACCAATTCTGTCTTGTTTGGGTTTACGCCCAAACCGCTGCTTCTAGCCCATCTAGCCAATCTGTTCAGAGCCACCTGTAGAATGTCTCTGAGGACGTTTTCGAATTTTCCACTCACTGCGATTGCCACGTCGTCCGCATATACAACGACATTGCAGCCACAACGTTCTAGATATAGCAGGATTTCATTCACCGCTAGGTTCCAAGTTAGTGGAGACAGTACTCCTCCTTGTGGGGTCCCTCTGTTTACAAACCTTGTTAGAGTTGTGGACCCAAGACATGCTGTTATACGTCATCTGTTGAGCAGACTTTGAATTAGTCTAATCAAACTAGAGTTAACTTTTAGATGTGACAGTGCCGCAATTACTGCATCTGAGTGAATGTTGTTAAAAGCCCCTTCTATGTCAAGAAGGGTGTCAATGCCACCATGGTGAATTCCTTGAAATGCAGGGACGATTCGATAGTGGTCACAAGTTCGTGCAGGGCTTATTCTGTAGACTTCCCCTTATTGTAAGCATGTGGATTCACCGACAAGAGTTTTGTATCCAGGTTTTCCCTAATGAAATAATCTCTGAAGTCTTTTGGCCTTGTGTGTGATATCTTTCCCGCTTTAGGTATGAATACCACTTTGGTATCCCTCCATCGATTCGGGATGTATGAACGCCTGATACAGTCTACATAAATTTTCTCCAGCCAGGGCCTACATAAATTTTCTCTGCTGGAGTGATGCCGTCTGGTCCAGGTGACTCCAGGTGAAGGGCTCAAAGCTATTAATAGCCCAGTATATTCTGGCTCTCTCAGTAAAAAGCTAGGGACGCTCGCAGTCCACTCGCACTCATGTTGGTCGTGCTGGTCCTCTGGTTCTGTTAGAGTGTTCCCAGGGAAATGTACGTCGAGCAGTACATTGAGCGACTGCTCGCTGTTTTTGGTCCAATTATTTGCCTCATCCTGCAAGTAACCCACTGTACAGGGTGAAGCTGACAGTATTTTCCTCAGCCTTGCGGAGTCGAGAACCTTTTCCAATTCGCCACAGAAGGTATACCAAGAGCGTCTTTGCGCCTTTCTAAGCTCCTGCTTATAGATCTTGAGTTGCTTTTTATAGACATCCCAAACATTAGCGACCCCAGTATATCTAGCCTTGTTGAATAGCTTGTTGCACGTCTTTTTCATAGCCGTTAGCTCAGAAATCCACCATTGGGGTTTAGTTTTACCTTTGTACCTTGTTTTGGGACAGGCTTCTTCAAGGGAACTATTGAATGATGTGGTGATATGCTCGACCAGATTATCCAGACTGGCTTTGTCATTCGGTTCGTATAGAAGTTTGGAGTTGAGGTCTTTCTTGAAATTCTTCTCATACAGGTGCCACTTCGTCTTTCTCACATTTCTGTGGATGGCAGGTTCAGGCGCTTTTTCAGCGAGTGTGAACTCAATATAATGGTGATCTGAGAATGAGTGGTCGTCCAGCACATTCCACCCAAAAATTTTGTCTGACAGCCGGTCAGTAACAAACGTTACGTCTAGTACTTCTTGTCTGTCTTTAATTCGTCGGCTTAATGCTATTTTGGTCCATACGCCATTTTTGTGTTTTTTGAGTTAGGAGTTGATAATATGGGTTCCAAGCATGCTCTTCCAGAATCTGCAATCATTTTTTTCCTATCTCGCCTAGTTTTCGAGATATTGGTAGGGTAAATTTGTTTTACTCTGAATAACGGGAAATAATTTCGATATTTTTGTTCTATGTCTCAATTTTTCTATCGCCCTATATTTTTCACTCAGTATTTTACGTTCTTTCGATCACAATATGTAAATTGGTGTCCTTCCATGCCGACCCTTTTTGTGGTCCATGTAATACAAATACGAAAAAATATTAAAATAAAAGTGGATATGGACCAAAATGCCAAGTACAAAAATTGTTATATCTTGCTTATTTTTGGATGTAATGGCATAGAAATGCATGAGAATCATACAAACACTGTTGGGAACCCTATGAAATAAAAAGTGTGTAACTCTTCAGTCCCGTTTTCACTCAAACAATAAATTGCGTTTTTCTCCGATCATACAAAATGGCGTATGGAACAAAATAGCATTGAGCCGACGAATTGTAAAAGTCGGTTTATACCTATGTTACAAATACTTAGGTTGGTAGTTAGAATAAAGTCAAAAAGCGAATCACCCCTATTGTTTATATCCGTACTACCCCAGATAGTGTGATGAGCGTTCGAGCAGATGTTTGGTCTTTACCACTTACATTAGCCAGGAGAAAGATACTTAGATCTTTCCTGGCCAGAATGCAGGTTCTTGGAGTGCCTTCACAGTTGGCCACAAGCAGTTTAAAGTTGGGTGTCCTGATACCTTCCTCCCACTGCGTAGGGCTCCTGTATCAGGACGATGTCTACTGCACCTGTGGACAGGCGCAGCAATAGAGCCGCTGAGGCTGCTTTAGCGTGATGGAGGTTAATCTGTAGAATTCTTACCATCATTGGTAATTGACAGATTAACATCCACCCCGACAAGGGTGTTATCGAACTCTTCGTCCGTATCATCGAGAAGCGTGTCCCCGCCAGATGCGTCAAAGAGTCCGGAGACTCCCCTCAGCCCCTCTGTGTCAGAAGTAGAGCTTTCTTCCTCAGAGAAGTACGTTACAGATCTTCTGTTAGAGTTGGAGTCACCAGAAATAATGGGCGTGGGTACCTCCGCACTTCCAGAAAGCCGTGTATCAACCACGGTGAAAGACTCACCTTCCGCAGTGGGAGCTATATCCTGCTTGTCTACCTTCAAGGCTATAGTCTCGAAGCCATATTGTAGGGTTGCACCAGGATTGGAATCTTTTATTATTTCTAATATGTCAGCTGGGTTGGAGGGCTCTTCTGTAACCCAGGTGATGGCTCTAGGGTGACTAGGGATGTTGTTTTTTTTGACAACATCCAACTGTGCACCCGGCCACACCTCACCCGCTCGACTCAGAGCAGCCTTATACAGGTCTACTGATCTGGCATCACCGAAATATAAGAGCTTTACTCTCCCCTGATGCCATCCTGCATCGTTGCAGATTGGTGGTTTGCCCGGCATTTCTCTGCGGACATCGAGGTAATGAGCCATAATGGCTGATAGCACATTGCTCCATTTGTCCTTGAGGATGGATCCATCTTCACTACTTCTGTCTATAACGGTCATCACTAGACTCTCCTTCGCCACTTCATTAAAGGGCTTGGTGAGTGTCCTGTTGATGGTGACATTAGGGCCTCGTGCCTTTTTCGAAGGCAGGGGTTCATCAGGTGATCTGCTTCTTTTGACTTTATTATCCGTTAACACAGCTGAATTTGTGGCTCTTTCAGCCGGCTGATTGGCCGTAAAGAATCAATGACGCCTTTAGCCCAGGTAAGTGACTCTTTTTGTTTTTGGTAAGAGCCGAAACCTCAACAGCCTCCAACTTTGTCAGAACTCTGAGCGCTATCCGGTGCTCGTTGTGCTTGCGTTTTGACGGTCGGACATGACGTTTTCCCATCACCGTACCACCTGTTGTGAGTACTGGGGGTAATTTTCACCATGTTTGGTGTGGTCGGCTTTGGCCAAGACCACCGGACGGACAGTAGGACGATTGGGAAACCCCACTCCATCGGAACGCGAAGGCATCCCCGTGAACGAATTTATTAGTTTTTTGTCTGTATTAGCCCGTAATAAGTTCTACGATGTAGGTCTTCCAGACTTTCTACAGATTCTTTTTTTTCCGATTGCGTAATAGGTACTGTGTAATAGATTTTAACTATCCGCTCTGTGCTAAACACGTCCGTTCACTACGACTGATCAGCATCCAAAAAATATATTGTAAATATATGAAATTCTAAGGTTTTCTTGCAATCGCCTCAACTGTCAATTCACCTTTTCTTTAGTTTTAGTGTCTGTTTGTGGGTATGTTTCTTTGTTCCATGTAGGCATTTAAACTGCAGGACCGATCTTCATGAAATTTTCACAGAATATACATACATATGTAGGGGGTGGTGAAAATAGGGTACTTGAATTTGCGATATATCAAGTGGGCGTGGACCCGCCCATATGAGACAATTTTTGATATTGAGAAAATTTTTTAGCTAGAGGACTGAAATTGTGTGTGTATGGCTGTTTATAAGATTGGTCCAAAAATGGGCGGGATCGGACCAATGGGCGTGGTCCCGCCCATATAAGCCAAATTTTTAAATTGAGATATTTTGCACAATTTTTAGCGAGAGTGCTGTAATTTTGATTATATTTATCTGGTAGATTCTACGAGATTGGTCCAAAATTGGGCGGAATCGGACCAATGGGCGTGGCCCCAACCATATAAGCAAAATTTTGAAATTAAGATATCTTGCACAATTTATTAGCGAGAGTGCCGTAATTTTGTTTATATGTATCTGGTGGCAGTCTGGGTGATTGTTCCAGAAATGGGCGGAATCGGACAAATGCACGTTACCCGGCCAAATTTTGAAATTGAAATATTTTGCACAATTTATTAGCGAGAGTGCTGTAATTTTGTTTATATGTATCTTGTGGCAGTCTACGTGATTGGTCCAAAAATGGCCTGGATAGGACCAATTGGGGTGGCACCGAGCGAGTGAGACTAGTTTTGAAATTGAAATATTTTGCACAATTTTCTAGCAATAGTGCTATAATTCTGTGTATATGTACAGGCAACGTGATTGGTAAAAAAAATGGAGGGATTGCACTAGTGGTAGAGACTCCGCCCATATGAGCCATATTTTGTAGTAGCTATATCTTGAGCAATTTGTTAGAGAGATTGCTGTCATTTTGTGTATATGGATTTGGTGGCAGTCTACGCGATTAGTCCAAAAATGGATGGGATCGGAAATGTGAAATCTGGGGCAACGAAGTGGAAGGGGCCAACTATAAGGTATACATCGAAATCAATGAAGAATTAACTTCGAAAAAGTTGCAAAATTTTTAAAACCTTTTTAAAACAATATTTTTAGACAAATTCGTAAATAATAATTTATTTGTATATAAACTTGCTAAATAAGTTAGCAAATATATTTTGTTGTAATATCTTTATATATAAAATCCTTTGTAGGTTTGTTAGATCTCCGAAACCATAATAGGGAATGGGCTGAAAAATTAACAACATA
Organism: Eudasyphora cyanicolor; assembly: GCA_963930755.1. Lineage (NCBI taxonomy): Eukaryota > Metazoa > Arthropoda > Insecta > Diptera > Muscidae > Eudasyphora > Eudasyphora cyanicolor. Next base: position 105,125,772 of record OZ005737.1, read on the forward strand.
TTCAATCACCCCCAATACATGTCACTTACTTCTTCTTTTATTTTTAACAAAGTTGTTTTCATATACTGAAAACAACAATAATGATCTTGAGCCTAAGTGTAAAAACAAACTATGTACTATGAAAGCAGATCGAATAAAACAAAAAACAAAAATAAGAAGAAATGGTATGGCACGACCAAATACGTTGTTGTTGCATAGTCAACTACAGCAAAACATTCGTGTAAATTCTTTACATTGTAAAGACTCACGAGAGTCGAAGTTGGTGCATGTACGAGGGATGATGATTACTGAATTGTCTTTTTTTGGAGATATGCGCTTTTAGCAAACAGTTCTCGTTTAATGATACTTGACTGTGAGTATATATTCTAATAATATCGACTGAAGTAATCGTTGTAATAAGGATATTGATAATGGGAGTTTGGTGGCTCCCGAAACAGATCTGTCTATCCAACCACCCCCAATACATGTCACTTACTTCATCTTTAATTTTTAACAAAGTTGTTTTCATATACTGAAAACAACAATAACGATCTTGAGTCTAAGTGCAAAAATAAAATATGTATTAAATATTTTCTTAAGCAAATATTTTATAATCTATGAAATAACAGTTTTTCGTGTGTTGTGGCCATTAAATTATCATTTACACTTTGTTTAAAATTTTATAAATTTAAAGAATGTGATAAAAATATTTCGTAATAAGATATGGGCATTTCCGCCGAATGGTCAACCAGGGCCGAAAAATAAAATGTTGGTAATCATCGTATTTTATTGTAAATAATTATAAAAAAATTAATACAAAATGTCTAAATTTTTAAAATATAATGGTTTCATAGCATATCTCAGTTGTTTTCATGAGAAAATTTGCCTAAAAACTGAAAAATTTTATTTTTTCCATTTTAAGCTACTTTTACAGACATTTTTATATTTAATTATTTTACATATAACAACATATGTTATGCTTGCACACTTTCTACAAAATTTCTCTATTACAATCAATTAAAAAGAGAACAATGCAAGGAGACCAAAAAAAAGTTCGATTAACGATTAATTTAACGGTTAAAACAGATGGAAAAATCGTACGTTCGCGACCGGTACCTAAGCCAATTAGAAAAAAAACCAATAGAGATAATTCATTGTGTAAATACTCGGTAGAAAGCTACATTAATCCTCTTTTAAAATAAATTAATAGCTTTAGAATATTCCGTTCCTTTTCGCAGATTTTTGCATGTTACTAGATTCAGCCAAAGTTGACTTCTATTTCGCGTACATGTGACCACGTGTTTATTGCTATCATTATGAAAATTAAAACTCGATGAAACCCATCTTTTGCACCTAACATGGAACTACCAATATGCTATCAAATCACCAAAAAAAATGCGGGGAAAATTTTTGTTTTCTATATTTTTTGTACATCAAAAGCATACGAACGTACGTTCGCGACCCGCGGAAATGCCCATATGCAACCTACATTTGAAGCAACTCGAGATTTTGCATGTTTAAATCAGTGCAAAGTGGCGAATAAATGCATTTTAGTGGGCCTGTCTATAAATATTTACAAAATATGTTGTAAATATACGATGAATGGGATTCATTGTGGGGGTGAATGGGATTCGTCGTGGTGATGAATGGGATTCGCCGTGGTGATGAAAGAGATTCGTCGTAGTGATAAATGGGATTCATCGTGGTGATGAACTCGATTTTTGTAGGAATGAAATATCATCATCCTGAGGTCAAAGTTTTTGGAAACATAGATTCGTCATGGTGACGCACAACTTCATCAAGAGGATTCTTCCGTACGTTAGCTGACTTTGGTAGAAAAAAAACGTGATGGTGTACAAATTTGTCGTCATGACGAAGCTTTTTCTATCAGTGTATGAAATTATAAGTATAAGATTTTCTTGCAATCGTCTGAACTGGCAATTCATCTATTGCTAACAATCTGTCATTGTCAGTACACTGGTATCACGTTGACAGAGTTGATAACATTATAAGATCTGACACCGTGTGTTCATAGCTTTATTAATTCGTATAGCCACTGCAAATCGCGAAAATCTGTCAGTGATTGTTGGTTTTTGGAGACTGGAAGTGGTCCAATATTATGACCGGGTCATAATTTCCAATAGGTGTTTTCGTGTGTATAATAACAATTAGAATAAATGATTTTTCAAGCTCGAGGTCTTTTTTGAGTGATTTATTTATTTATATTTTTATATCGATATTTCGCAATTTTCGTGAATTGCATCATCAGGATGTTTCTACAATAAAAACACAAAAAATAAATACAAACTTATAACTAATATCACTGATGGATTAGATAAACAAATTTAAGACATCTTTGAGATCCACTTACACATAAAAAACATAAAAGAGAATAATACTTAAAACTAAAGTAGCATCACTACCATCGTCTTCTGTTGTATATATTGCACTGTTTGTTTTCTACTTATTGTATTTGGAATCTTTGCATGTTCTTTGCTTTGTCTATCAATCCTCTGTAGTTGACTGCGCAGTTGTCAATATCTGTCTTGAAGTTTATGCGATTTGTTGTTGGTACATTGAGAATGTGGAGTTAGTTAGAATAAAGTCAAGAAGCGAATCACCTCTATTGTTTATATCCGTACTACCCCAGATAGTATGTAGAGCGTTAGTGTCTGCACCAACAATCAGCTCGACCTCGTACTACTTCCCTGAATAGAGCAGTCGGTACTACAGCTTCATAAGGCAAGTAACTGGAGACCACCCAATATGTCACAGTTGGCCACAAGCAGTTTAAAGTTGGGTGTCCTGATGCCGCACACCCTTCCTCCCACTGCGTAGGGCTCCTGTATCAGGACGATGTCTACTGCACCTGTGGACAGGCGCAGCAATAGAGCCGCTGAGGCTGCTTTAGCGTGATGGAGGTTAATCTGTAAAATTCTTACCATCATTGGTAATTGACAGATTAACATCCACCCCGACAAGGGTGTTATCGAACTCTTCGTCCGTATCATCGAGAAGCGTGTCCCCGCCAGATGCGCCAAAGAGTCCGGAGACTCCCCTCAGCCCCTCTGTGTCAGAAGTAGAGCTTTCGTCCTCAGAGAAGGACGTTACAGATCTTCTGTTAGAGTTGGAGTCACCCGAAATAATGGGCGTGGATACCTCCGCACTTCCAGAAAGCTGTGTATCAACCACGGTGGACGACTCACCTTCCGCAGTGGGAACTATATCCTGCTTGTATACCTTCAAGACTATAGTCACGAAGCCATACTGTAGGGTTGCACTTTCACGTTGTATATGGGAGGTGGATTCAGCGTTTAGGATAAGATTGACCTGCCGCATTTTACCATCACCCTCACCCACCTTGCTGATTCTCCAATTATGGGCGGGCAGACCAGGATTGGAATCTTTTATTATTTCTAATATGCCAGCCGGGTTGGAGGGCTCTTCTGTAACCCAGGTGATGGCTCTAGGGTGACTAGGGATGTTGTTTTTTTCGACAACATCCAACTGGGCACCCGGCCACACCTCACCCGCTCGACTCAGAGAAACCTTATACAGGTCTGCTGATCTGGCATCACCGAAATATAAGAGCTTTACTCTCCCCTGATGCCATCCTGCATCGTTGCAGATTGGTGGTGTGCCCGGCATTTCTCTACGGACATCGAGGTAATGAGCCATAATGGCTGATTGCACATGGCTCCATTTTTCCTTGAGGATGGATTAATCATCACTACTTCTGTCTATAACGGCCATCACTAGACTCTCCTTCGCCACTTCATTGAAGGGCTTGGCGAGTGTCCTGTTCATGGTGACATAAGGGCCTCTTGCCTTTTTCGAAGGCAGGGGTTCATCATGTGATCTGATTCTTTTGACATTATTAGCCGTTAACACAGCTGAATTTGTGGCTCTTTCAGCCGGCTGATTGGCCTTAGAAGCATCTACGAAGCATTTAGCACAGGTTAGTGACTCTTTTTGTTTATCGGTAAGAGCCGAAACCTCAACAGTCTCCAACTTCGTCAAAACTCTGAGCGCTATACGGTGCTCATTGTGCATCCGTTTTGACGGTCGGACATGGCGTTTTCTCCTCACCGTACCACCTGTTGTGAGTACTGGAGGGAAATTTTCACCATGTTTGGTGTGGTCGGCTTTGGCCAAGACCAATAGACGGACAGTAGGACGATTGGGGAACCCCTCTCCATCGGAACGGGAAGGCATCCCCGTCAATAATTTTTTGTTTGTATTAGCCCGTAATAGGTACTACGAAGTAGGCCTTCCAGACTTTGTACAGATTGTTTTTGCGATTGCGTAATAGGTACTGCGTAATAGATTTTAACTATCCGCTCTGTGCTAAGCACGTCCGTTCACTTCGACTGATCAGCAACGCTCCACTTTCTCTCCTAGAGGTTTTATGCCGTTCGGTGTTATCGTATGGCCCAAAAATTTAACTTCGGACTTGCCCAGCACAGATTTCCTACCGTTGACTTCCAAACCAGATTTACGTAGTCCTTCGAAAACAATCCTCAAATATTTTTCGTGCTCATCCGCACTAGACGATGCAATGAGAATGTCATCGATGTAAGCGGACGTAAAATCAATGCTGTGCAAAACAGAATTGATGTGGCTCTGAAGTTTTGCAATCCAAACGTCATGTAGTTAAATTCGAACAACCAAAAAGGGTTTGTTATCACCGCCTTGGGCATGTCGGAGGGTTCTATGGTGCTATGGGTATTTGGTGGTACGTCTTCTGCAAATCCAAATATAGACCTGCCATTTAGCATTGCACTCACATGCAAAACGGAATCGGGGAACTATCTGGCAAAGTCTGCGCGATTCTGTCGCCTCTCTCCGTTCGCTATTTTAACCATCTGTAGGGGATTTGCTCAATTACTTTTAGACTGCTTGCAAGTACCCGGTTCCACCAAAAACTCGGCCTCCTTTTTGCCTGCTGCAAATTTATCGGGAGGCAGACCCTGTGGACGACCAATATACATCTCAGGGCCACCCGTAACGATGTGGCGTGTGACGGCAACGGATACTGGTTGTCGATCTCGGTTGCTGCTTAACACGGTTGATGTCTTTGATATGCATGTTGATATGGCGGGTGCACATGAATTAACAAGGCCTCGTTGTACGTCTTGTGGTAGCAACAAAATGTATTCGCCGATGGTGTAGCACTACGCTGGTTCTTCCTCCAAGACAGCAAATTCCAAGCGATTTTCCAAAACAGCAATTAGGTGCAAGTTTCTCCCTTCGGTGGCGTGGATATGGACGTCGATGATTTCAGGAAGTCATCGCTCACCCAATCCTTCGCAAGGCTATGGAGCTCGTTGTGTAATTGCGTAGGTCTCCTGAAGTCCAGGTGCATGTCGAACAGCAATTTCTGTATTTTCTTCTGTAAGCTTTCACAAAAGCGTTCGCCGATATATATTTTCAAGAATTTGTATTTGCCTGTTGAAGGCGATTTGACGACTTTTGATTCAATCGTCTGCCACAGGGCCTAACATGCTAGACTGAACCTCGATCTGAAAATCGGCTCAAGACATGTGGAAAGCTACAGAACTTTCGATGCCTAGCGTGATTGTTTATCTATTAAATAAACATTGCTATACAATGTTTAATAAAATAAACACTTTATTTAATATAAAATATTTATAATAATACAAAAAGATAAAAATGTGATAAGAAATGATGCAATCGAATGTACGAGAAAAATAAAATTATATAGTTGTCAAAATGCATATTTTCTAATACGTCTTTATAATACAAAAATAAGGTAGTACAATACTACGTCAAAATATATTCTATATTATATTCTAAATATGTTTCAACATGGATTTTGTAAGGGATTGTCAACTATGACAAATTTGGGCCAAAATTACGAGTACTTCCCAGGTAGTTAATAAGTTTGTGATTTTAGTAAAACTTTGGATAGAGTATATCACAAAATCTTAATATATCGATATATTGGTTTTAGTAAATTGTTGATTTTGATATCCTCTTATCTTGATACACAGATGGTTCGAAGCTTGATTAAAAGGTTGGCTTCGGAGTACACTGTGCAGAGCTAAGTTTAGATATAGCTCACAGACTACCAGATACCTGCAGTGTCTACATATCAAGCCGAAATAATGGCAATATGGGAAGTAGCCAAGAGGCTAAATCGCAACATAGCAACCAACACTGGCGTTGTCATTTACTCGGACAGCCAGGCTGCCATCAATTCTCTGGAGGCAACATCCCTAAATTCACAAACAGCCCTCGACTGCCGCATATCTCTGGACGAGATGGCTAAGCAGTTTAATATACACCTCACACCGTATATATTGCACTGTTTGTTTTCTACTTATTGTATTTGGAATCTTTGCATGTTCTTTGCTTTGTCTATCAATCCTCTGTAGTTGACTGCGCAGTTGTCAATATCTGTCTTGAAGTTTATGCGATTTGTTGTTGGTACATTGAGAATGTGGAGTTAGTTAGAATAAAGTCAAGAAGCGAATCACCTCTATTGTTTATATCCGTACTACCCCAGATAGTATGTAGAGCGTTAGTGTCTGCACCAACAATCAGCTCGACCTCGTACTACTTCCCTGAATAGAGCAGTCGGTACTACAGCTTCATAAGGCAAGTAACTGGAGACCACCCAATATGTCACAGTTGGCCACAAGCAGTTTAAAGTTGGGTGTCCTGATGCCGCACACCCTTCCTCCCACTGCGTAGGGCTCCTGTATCAGGACGATGTCTACTGCACCTGTGGACAGGCGCAGCAATAGAGCCGCTGAGGCTGCTTTAGCGTGATGGAGGTTAATCTGTAAAATTCTTACCATCATTGGTAATTGACAGATTAACATCCACCCCGACAAGGGTGTTATCGAACTCTTCGTCCGTATCATCGAGAAGCGTGTCCCCGCCAGATGCGCCAAAGAGTCCGGAGACTCCCCTCAGCCCCTCTGTGTCAGAAGTAGAGCTTTCGTCCTCAGAGAAGGACGTTACAGATCTTCTGTTAGAGTTGGAGTCACCCGAAATAATGGGCGTGGATACCTCCGCACTTCCAGAAAGCTGTGTATCAACCACGGTGGACGACTCACCTTCCGCAGTGGGAACTATATCCTGCTTGTATACCTTCAAGACTATAGTCACGAAGCCATACTGTAGGGTTGCACTTTCACGTTGTATATGGGAGGTGGATTCAGCGTTTAGGATAAGATTGACCTGCCGCATTTTACCATCACCCTCACCCACCTTGCTGATTCTCCAATTATGGGCGGGCAGACCAGGATTGGAATCTTTTATTATTTCTAATATGCCAGCCGGGTTGGAGGGCTCTTCTGTAACCCAGGTGATGGCTCTAGGGTGACTAGGGATGTTGTTTTTTTCGACAACATCCAACTGGGCACCCGGCCACACCTCACCCGCTCGACTCAGAGAAACCTTATACAGGTCTGCTGATCTGGCATCACCGAAATATAAGAGCTTTACTCTCCCCTGATGCCATCCTGCATCGTTGCAGATTGGTGGTGTGCCCGGCATTTCTCTACGGACATCGAGGTAATGAGCCATAATGGCTGATTGCACATGGCTCCATTTTTCCTTGAGGATGGATTAATCATCACTACTTCTGTCTATAACGGCCATCACTAGACTCTCCTTCGCCACTTCATTGAAGGGCTTGGCGAGTGTCCTGTTCATGGTGACATAAGGGCCTCTTGCCTTTTTCGAAGGCAGGGGTTCATCATGTGATCTGATTCTTTTGACATTATTAGCCGTTAACACAGCTGAATTTGTGGCTCTTTCAGCCGGCTGATTGGCCTTAGAAGCATCTACGAAGCATTTAGCACAGGTTAGTGACTCTTTTTGTTTATCGGTAAGAGCCGAAACCTCAACAGTCTCCAACTTCGTCAAAACTCTGAGCGCTATACGGTGCTCATTGTGCATCCGTTTTGACGGTCGGACATGGCGTTTTCTCCTCACCGTACCACCTGTTGTGAGTACTGGAGGGAAATTTTCACCATGTTTGGTGTGGTCGGCTTTGGCCAAGACCAATAGACGGACAGTAGGACGATTGGGGAACCCCTCTCCATCGGAACGGGAAGGCATCCCCGTCAATAATTTTTTGTTTGTATTAGCCCGTAATAGGTACTACGAAGTAGGCCTTCCAGACTTTGTACAGATTGTTTTTGCGATTGCGTAATAGGTACTGCGTAATAGATTTTAACTATCCGCTCTGTGCTAAGCACGTCCGTTCACTTCGACTGATCAGCAACGCTCCACTTTCTCTCCTAGAGGTTTTATGCCGTTCGGTGTTATCGTATGGCCCAAAAATTTAACTTCGGACTTGCCCAGCACAGATTTCCTACCGTTGACTTCCAAACCAGATTTACGTAGTCCTTCGAAAACAATCCTCAAATATTTTTCGTGCTCATCCGCACTAGACGATGCAATGAGAATGTCATCGATGTAAGCGGACGTAAAATCAATGCTGTGCAAAACAGAATTGATGTGGCTCTGAAGTTTTGCAATCCAAACGTCATGTAGTTAAATTCGAACAACCAAAAAGGGTTTGTTATCACCGCCTTGGGCATGTCGGAGGGTTCTATGGTGCTATGGGTATTTGGTGGTACGTCTTCTGCAAATCCAAATATAGACCTGCCATTTAGCATTGCACTCACATGCAAAACGGAATCGGGGAACTATCTGGCAAAGTCTGCGCGATTCTGTCGCCTCTCTCCGTTCGCTATTTTAACCATCTGTAGGGGATTTGCTCAATTACTTTTAGACTGCTTGCAAGTACCCGGTTCCACCAAAAACTCGGCCTCCTTTTTGCCTGCTGCAAATTTATCGGGAGGCAGACCCTGTGGACGACCAATATACATCTCAGGGCCACCCGTAACGATGTGGCGTGTGACGGCAACGGATACTGGTTGTCGATCTCGGTTGCTGCTTAACACGGTTGATGTCTTTGATATGCATGTTGATATGGCGGGTGCACATGAATTAACAAGGCCTCGTTGTACGTCTTGTGGTAGCAACAAAATGTATTCGCCGATGGTGTAGCACTACGCTGGTTCTTCCTCCAAGACAGCAAATTCCAAGCGATTTTCCAAAACAGCAATTAGGTGCAAGTTTCTCCCTTCGGTGGCGTGGATATGGACGTCGATGATTTCAGGAAGTCATCGCTCACCCAATCCTTCGCAAGGCTATGGAGCTCGTTGTGTAATTGCGTAGGTCTCCTGAAGTCCAGGTGCATGTCGAACAGCAATTTCTGTATTTTCTTCTGTAAGCTTTCACAAAAGCGTTCGCCGATATATATTTTCAAGAATTTGTATTTGCCTGTTGAAGGCGATTTGACGACTTTTGATTCAATCGTCTGCCACAGGGCCTAACATGCTAGACTGAACCTCGATCTGAAAATCGGCTCAAGACATGTGGAAAGCTACAGAACTTTCGATGCCTAGCGTGATTGTTTATCTATTAAATAAACATTGCTATACAATGTTTAATAAAATAAACACTTTATTTAATATAAAATATTTATAATAATACAAAAAGATAAAAATGTGATAAGAAATGATGCAATCGAATGTACGAGAAAAATAAAATTATATAGTTGTCAAAATGCATATTTTCTAATACGTCTTTATAATACAAAAATAAGGTAGTACAATACTACGTCAAAATATATTCTATATTATATTCTAAATATGTTTCAACATGGATTTTGTAAGGGATTGTCAACTATGACAAATTTGGGCCAAAATTACGAGTACTTCCCAGGTAGTTAATAAGTTTGTGATTTTAGTAAAACTTTGGATAGAGTATATCACAAAATCTTAATATATCGATATATTGGTTTTAGTAAATTGTTGATTTTGATATCCTCTTATCTTGATACACAGATGGTTCGAAGCTTGATTAAAAGGTTGGCTTCGGAGTACACTGTGCAGAGCTAAGTTTAGATATAGCTCACAGACTACCAGATACCTGCAGTGTCTACATATCAAGCCGAAATAATGGCAATATGGGAAGTAGCCAAGAGGCTAAATCGCAACATAGCAACCAACACTGGCGTTGTCATTTACTCGGACAGCCAGGCTGCCATCAATTCTCTGGAGGCAACATCCCTAAATTCACAAACAGCCCTCGACTGCCGCATATCTCTGGACGAGATGGCTAAGCAGTTTAATATACACCTCACACCGCCTGGGCATAGGGATATCCCGGGGAACAGCAAAGCCGATGAACTTGTTAGGAAAGGGACGACATTACAAATTCTCGAAGAATTTGCATATATTGGTGCGCCACTATCCACGTGCAAGCTTTGGCTTATGCATGAGGAAATCAGGCAGTCCAACGAAAGATGGACAGAAATCGGCACCTGCAGGGTAGCTAGAAAAATCTGGCCAAGGTATGACCTGAGAAGATCAAAATATCTCCTCGCACTAGAGAAGCAAAGATTGTCTACGTTAGTATCAAAAGATTGGGTATGACTTCTGCAGAAGCTGTGGAGATGAGGAAGAAGTGGAGAGCATTGAGCACTTGCTATGCGACTGACCCGCTCTGAGTAAACGGCGACTGGACATACTGGGGTCGGCCTTTATAGGCAGCCTAACAGATATTTCCAGTCAAACAGGTTGGTTTCGATGAGGGGCATTTCAGCCCATGGTAACACTAGGGACCTAAACTGGTCTATGTGAGCTTGTATAAAAAACATAAAATACGGTTGCCACCCTAACCTAAACCTATCTTGATAGTCGTATTCTGATTGTGAAATTTTGTAGTTTATGCTCCGACCCGATTTTGTTTCATCTTGGATGCCCTAAGGTAGTCATATTGGACCGGTGCTGTTTCTACTATTTATCAATGATTTGCTAGATTCAATAACTAGTTCTAGACTACTGATGTATGCAGATGATGTTAAGATATTTTCCTCTTATAACACAATTGAAGATTCTATGTCGTTAAAAAATTATTTGCAAACTTTGGATATTGATGTGATCTTAATTTATGGAAATGTAAATATATTCTATATATTTACGTTTGGTCTTCGTGGTACTAATTTAGACACTGTTTAATCCTTTGTGGATCTTGGTATATTAATGGAGCTCAATTTAAATATTCAGATAATTACAATGGTTAACAAGGTGTTCTTGGATTTATTAAGCTGTAGGCGAAACAATTTTGAGATCCATATGTAACAAAACAGTTGTAGACCAATACGGGTTTGACCTAGAGTACGGGTTTGTTGTGTGGGATGTTGATAAAATCGAATCGGTTCAGAAATATTTTTTTTAATTTTTCGCTTTGAGACGTCTTTATTAGAATAGTGAGTTAACCTCTAGGTTAAGTTTAATAAGACTGCCTACTCTTAAGAACAGACGTATTTTAATAATACTGAAGGTTACAAATTGTGATACACCTTTTGGATACATTCTTCCTAAGATTAGATTTAATGTACCATTCAGATCGTTCATATATAAAGCGAGATCCATTTCGAGGTTTTTTTAGAGCAAAAAGCACAGAAAATTCAAATTGAATGGGGAATGTTTATTATCATTTGAAAGAACATTCTCGGGCATTTATTTTTTTAAGATTATGTCTATCAAATGTTGGCCGCGGCTACGTCTCAGATGGTCCATCCGTTGAGTCCAATTTTCAATGACTCGTTCGAGCATTTCGACGGGTAACTGGCGAATGACACGCATGATGTTTTGCTCCAAGGCCTGAAACGAAGCGGGTTTGTCCACATAAACTTTAGGCTTTACATATCCCCACAGGAAACGGTGTGATATCACACGATCTTGGTGGTCAATCGACCGGCCCAAAACGTGAAATAATCTGCTCACCGAAGTGTTCTCTCAATAAATCCATTGATTGATGCGATGTGTGGGAAGTGGCACCGTCTTGTTGAAACCAAATGTCGCCGAGATCACGAGCTTCAATTTCAGGCATCAAATAGTCGGTTATCATGACACGATAACGGTCGCCATTGACGGTTACGTTCTCACCGGCATAATTTTTGAAGAAATATGGACCGATGATTCCACCGGCCCACAAACCACACCAAACCGTTGTTTTTTCTGGATGAAGTGGCAACTCTTGAATCTCTTCAGGTTGCTCTTCCTCCCAAATGCGGCAAATTTTGCTTGTTTACATACCCATTGTGCCAGAAATGGGCCTCATCGCTGAACAAATTTTTCCTCGAAAACGTCGGATCTTCTTGGAACTTTTCAAGAGCCCATAGAGCGAAGCGATGTCGCTTGGGAAGGTCGGGCAGCTTCAGTTCTTGCACAAGCTGTATTTTGTATGCTTTCAATTTAAGATCTCGACGTAAAATGCGCCAAGTCGTTCCATACGTCAGTCCGAGTTGCTGCGAACGGCGCCGAATCGACTCTCCACGGTCTTCGTGTACACTCTCAGCTACGGCCGCTACATTTTCTTCACTGGGTGCTGGACGTGGCCTATTCGGTCGAATATTATCCTATAATGAATGCTGGGTCTCAAGATGGGTGATGGTGTTGTGAATAGTACGCTCAGTAGGCCGATTATGTTGACCATAAGTTGAGCGAAGTGAACGAAATACATTCCTCACAGAACGTGAAGTTTCGTACTAAAGTTGAACGATCTGTCAAAAAAGGCTATTGAAAAAAGTATCTCTAGTTGGATCACCCGTTATTACCAATTATTGTATATTGATTTTCAACGTAAAAATTATATATCTCCGAAACCATCCGTAGAATGCGCATAGATTTTAACACTGTAAACGAAATTATTGACTTTGAAATACAAATTGATATAGTAAGATCTCGAATCATCTCTTATCATCTCTGTCGGCTGTTTATGCTCGCCGAAAAAAATCGCTTCCGTACATATATGTTTAGGGTACACTCGCAATATATAATATTTGACACATGCAAAAAGTATGTGTTTGGGAGGATATTGTTTTAAACAAAAATACGAGGGTTGCTATATATATTTCTGGCATAGGCAACACTTAGTGTTGCCTGGCGCCATCTGACATTTCCATTGGAAAGTTTGACATTTTTTCAAATGATGGTCGTACGTTTTGACGTACGACCATCATTTGAAAAAATCAAATTGGAAAAAAATTGAATTAACTCGTGAACATTTTCGTGCGATCATTTTTCACAACTTTCGACGTGGATTATCACGACAAGATTGCATCGATGAACTTAAATCTTTGTATGGCGATGAAGCACCATCCCATAGCACCAGGGCTGTGGAGTCGGAGTCTAGAAGTCGGAGTCTGACAAATTTGCCCGGAGTCCGGAGTCTAAAAATTATGGTCGACTCCGACTCCGAGATGTATTTTGCACTCAAAATATTTCGGGAAAATAATTTTGGTAAAAAGAAGGATAAAATATTCGAAGCTTTTAACCAAATATTTAAATGTGCCAAACATATCTAGAAAGTAAACCAAACTATCGAGTTTTTATGTAAAACAGTTTTAGGAAAACTTTGATTATATTTAGCTAACAAAGTAAGTCTTTGCAAGACTATACACTAGGGCGGGGCGGGTCGATTAAAAAATCGCCCATTGCTCAGTGAAAATCGTATTCTAGGAATCAAAATAAGAAACTTTGCCGAAGGAACCATACCTCTAAAACGAATTCTGATGTCCCGGAAAAAATCCCACTTTGACCCATTTAGAGTGCTCCAATCGAGTCCAAATGTATGACCGACCCCCACTCAGTGAAGTGTTCAGTGAAAATCGTATTCTACGGATCAAAATAAGAAACTTTGCCGAAGGAACCATACCTCTAAAACGAATTCTGATGTCCTGGAAAAAATCCCACTTTGACCAATTTAGAGTGCTCCAATCGAGTCCAAATGTATGGAACCCCCAGGGGGTTCCAAGGGGTGTGCCACTGGCATGGGTGGGTCGGGCCTCCAAAGTTAGTGGGGGTTGGTCATACATTTGGACTCGATTGGAGCACTCTAAATGGGTCAAAGTGGGATTTTTCAAAATATTCTTAAGCGATTATAAAACAAGTAAGGAAATGCCGAGCGAAGGCAACTATATGATACAGTACAACACCTTGTTAGAGCAGAATAAGCTCAGATATTGTAAATATAAATATGAGATAATTACCTTAAAAATCTAATTCTAAACAGAATTTGTTAAAATTCGACAATTTGCGTTCTTGAATAAATAAATGCTACCCTACTAAATTAAAAAATGATTGTATGTGAAATACAGCTTCTATAGCGTTTCTACCGAAACATTTATATCTGGGAGCAATATCGACCTGAATCGATATTCACCAATTCCTGAGATTGATCTGAGACCCCATAAAGTATATATATTCTTAATCGTCTTAAAATTCTAAGACAATTTAGCCATGTCCGTCCGTCAGTCCGTCCGTGTGTTGTAATCACGCTACAATCTATAATACTTGAGCGAGGTGACTGAAATTTGGTATAGCTGCAAGTAAGGGATTGCCTTAATCGAGTATGGTGTAGTCAGATTGGACATCCTATATTTCGCAGTATGTCATCTCATTTTTGGAGAGATTGTTGTCAATTATTGTAAATAAACGTTAAGAAGAACAAAAACTTCAACGAATGCAACGAAAACACTCTTAATATAGATCCAGTTAATGTACACTGCTTTTCACTTAAAATAAAACAACCTCATGAGGACGGCTTTCCATTTTTTCCATATAAGCATCAATTTGTTGCTACTTGATAGGTATTCGAAATAGCATTTAATATTGATGACCTTTTAATTTCATGTAACTTTTAGCAGATTCTATCACATCAGAGTCTGGACCTACATGATTAGCCTGCGACGTTCACAAGTTTTTCTAAGATTTCACCTTTTTTCCAAGAAAATTTGGGTTCTTGAGTTTATTTGGCATTGTAGAGGACCGAAATGTGTAAAACCGATCGAATTTCATATTCGACTAATCTTGAAATTACAAAGATATTACACGTATGCACATAACATGACTTATGACCAGAGAATGAAGCCGAGGCAAAATTGGCGGCGGCGGCTGCCATTGAAAATTATAGATAGGCGGCGGCGGCTTGATGGCTTAGCCGACATAAAATTGACATACGGCGGCTCTGTGATAATCATTTTTACATTTAAAATACTAGTTGAAAAGTTAAGCTCTGGCATATCTTCATAAATAATATATGTTTTTAAGATAATTGTATGATATTGTGAAGTGAAACAAGTAACAGCGTAAAATTCGGCCATGCGGAATCTTATATACCCTCCAGCATCAATTGCATTCAATTCTATTACTGAAAGATTTTTGAATATGGAGCAAGTCATGGAACGATCTTTTTGTTTAAGCAATTTATTGAAAAAACGAACGCTACAGTTTATAGCCAAATTTTAGGCCTCATTTGCCAAACTCTTAATCTAAAAAATGGTATTTATGGCTTAAATTAGCATATTTGTGGGCTACCTCTACACGGGTACTACAACAAAATATAAACTGATTTGTATAAATTTCATTGACATGAATTCTTGCCAAAATATAAGTAGAATACAAAATGAAAAGTTTCAGCAGTTTCACAGACATGGCTAAATCGTCTTAGAATTTCACGACGATCAAGAATATATATACTTTATAGGGTCGCAGACCATCTTTCAAGGTGTTGCCAACAGAATGACAAAGTTAGTATACGCCCTCCTATGGTGGCGGGTATACATGGTGGCTGATATGTAATGCAACAAAGTAAAGCGCTATATTTTTTTAATTTTTTTTTTAAATTTTATTGTTCAAAAGCAAAAAATGTCGGAAATAACATAACATTTTAGAAACAGTTTAGATTTGTTCGAATTGGCCACCTTTGGCACGAATTATGGCCTTCAAACGGCCGACAAAGCCATCACACGCTGCACGAAAGTGGCTCTGCGGTATTTTGGCCCATTTCCGGAGAAGCGCCGTCTTGAGATGATCGATACTTTGGTATTTTTTAGTGCGAACCTTACTCTCTAAAACGCCCCAGGCGCAAAAGTCCAACGGATTGAGATCCGGAGATCTTGGTGGCCATTGTGCGGTAGAAATGAAGCGAGGAACCTCCTTTTTAAGCCATTCTTGGTTGACGCGTGCTGAGTGCGATGGTGCTGATTCCTGTTGGAATGTCCATGGTCTGCGGCCGAAGTGTTTGTCTGCCCAGGGCTTCAATACTGTCTTTAGGACATTTTCCCGATAATATTCGGCATTTATTTTGACCCCATGGTCGATGAATACGAGCGGGGAGCGACCATTGGCCGTTACGGCGGCCCACACCATTACCATCGGCGGCGCTTGAGTTCTGGTGGCCAATCGAAGGTGTAAATTTTCAGCTGACCTCTTTGGCAAGTAAACCCGGTCATTTTGTTTGTTCACAAACTGCTCAATTTGGAATGGCTTCTCATCGCAGAAAACCAAATTCAGTAACTGGCCACTTTCGTGCAAGCGAAGCAACTCCTTGGCTCTTTCCAGTCTAACTTTTTTTGTGCATCGGTGAGCTCTTGCACTTTTTGGAACTTCAATGGCTTTAGGTTAGGTTAGGTTAGGTTGAAGAGAGGAGACGTTTAAACGTCTCATGTCCATGGACATACACTTAAGCCAGTGGTTCGGTCTGTTGTGCGCTCCTTATTTATGATCTTTTTATACCTCACGAGTTACAGAAAATCGGTACTAGACCCGAAATGTTGGGATCTTGCATGTGTGAAAGCCGGGCAGTGACACAGAAAATGTTACATCGTTTCGATGTTTTCTCTGCATGCTCTGCATTCGTCGTTTCCTGCTAGTCCAATGCGATGAAGATGTGCTTGTAAGCTTGAGTGTCCCGTTAGAACACTCATCATCTTACTAATATCATCATCTTACTAGTATCTTTGCACTTGCTCCTACTGTTGCGCTATTCCACACAGTTTTATGAGCCATCACTGCCCAGTGTTTCAACTCATTTTTCGTGGCTTCAAAAGGTTTCCAATTTTGCAAGTTTATTACTCGAAGTTCTCTGCCCTTTGAAGCCAAGCTGTTTGCCCGTTCATTTCCAATCACTCCGTTGTGTCCTGGTACCCAGCAAATACGCAATTGACCATGCATGGGCTGAGTAATCTTTTATCGTTCTTTTACAGTCCAACACAGTTCTGGATTTGATCCTTTCCGATGTTATTGCTTTATTCGCCATTAGGCTATCTGTGAAGATGTTGGCATATTTAGGCTTTATCGTGTTACTGAGCCAGTTCACACACTCCGTGATTGCTCGAACTTCTGCTTGAAATACCGTGTTATGGTCAGGGAGGCGGAAGTGAAGTTCGACTTCTGGTTCATCAATAAAAAGTCCCAGACCCGTCCTCCCTCCTCGTTTGGACCCATCCGTGTAGCAGCTGGTTCCCACTGGCACATGGGCCAAAGTTCCATTTTCCCAGGAGCGTCTGTCTGGCACAAACGTATCACAGGTAGCTGTAAGCCGCACTTCAGGAATGCGGTCCGAGATTTCTGGCGTTTGAATGTGACCAACTAAATATTCTAAAAGCTTCTGATGGTACGACTTGTGGTCTCGATTTATCCATTCACCCATCACTTGTAGACGTACTTTATACGGATGTCTATTGGTTGGATGTGCAGTATAGTCTCCAACGCTGTTGTTGGTGCAGTTCTAAATGCCCCGCTTATGCCTAGACAGCACATACGTTGAATTTTTTGCAAAGGTATTACGTTGCACTTCTTGTCCATTGATGTCCACCACACTACACAGGCGTAGGTGATTATTGGTCTAATCACGATCATGTAAAGCCAGTGAGTCATATTTGGACGTAGTCCCCATTTTAAACCTATAGCTCTTCTGCACAACGACCAACATCTGTGTGCCTTTGTAACTCTTTCTTCAAGATGATCTTTCCAGTAGAGTTTCTAATCCAAGATTACTCCCAAGTATTTTACCTTTTTAGTTATAGCAATTGTCTTATTCAGGAATCGAGGCCGGATAAAACGTGGGATCTTCGTTTTCCCTGTAAATAGACATATTTCTGTTTTGTCTGGGTTAATATTTAATCCCCTTGGTTGTGCCCAGTTATATGCTATGTTAAGTGCCTCTTCAGCTCTTCTGCATAATAGATTTGGATGAAAGCCCCTTAGAAGTATTACAACGTCGTCTGCATAACAGACTGGTTTAAGTCCTTCATTGGTGAGGGCTTTTAGGAGACCATGTATCGTCGTAACCCATAGAAGAGGCGATAAAATGCCCCCCTGAGGTATACCACGATTTACCTTGTCTCTAATTTTTACGTCATATGACCCACAAATAATCCACCTATTCCTTAGCATATTGTTGATCCAGTTTTTCAGCGCCGTCAACCTGAAACTCGTCTAAGGACTGAATAAGTGTATCGGTCTGTACATTGTTAAATGCGCCCTCAATGTCTATGCAAACAGCAAGTGTATACATTTCTTTACTGAAGGACTCTTCTATGTGGTGCTACCTCATGCAGAGCTGTTTCCACTGATCTTCCTTTGACATAGGCGTGTTGTTAGAATTTTAGCCTGTCATCCGCTATTTGACCATGTTATCAATTATTCGCTCCATTGTTTTTAACAGGAAAGAAGTAAGGCTAATGGGTCGATAAGCCTTTGGGGTCGTATAACTCGCCGTATTCGTTTCGCCGATCTAACGATTTTATTGTATTCTTTGAGTCTTCTGTGGTAGTCGTCCCAATATACTGATTGTTTTTTACGTCGAGCTCTGTTGTAAAGTCTGCGGACATCTTTGCCAATCGAGCGAATTTGTCCTGTCATCCTTTTCGAAGTGGGCAACTATCTTCGAATGATTTTACAAGAGCCTCGGTAATCTTCTTAACATTGATATCAATGTCTTCTGCACATAGATAATCGCGTGTAGGCTGCCCCAATCGATTTCTAAGTAGATTTCCGAATTTAGTCCAGTCGGTCTTAGCCTTATTACGGAAACTTATGGGGTTTGGCGGTGGCCGTGCAATTTTAAACCTTATATAACGGTGGTCTGAATAGGAGTGTTCATCCTCCACTCATGAATCTCATCAATAAGATTTTCTGAACATATCGTTATATCTAATACTTCTTCCCTAATTTTGTTAACAAATGTTGCAGTGTTTCCTATGTTAAGAGTTATGAGGTCATTTGTATTCAAAAATTCTATAAGGGCATGTCCCCTTTTATTGGTGTTAGTACTACCCCAAGCGATATGATGGGAGTTGGCGTCACATCCAGCTAATAACTCATTACTTGTGTGTTCGGATTCCCTCACCAGACGTTGTAATTCCGACGTAGGTGGCAATGTCGGCGCATCGAATGGCAGATATATTGACGCCAGGTACATATTTCCATTACCTTGCCTAAGCACCGTTGCGTCCGATGTTGACAACTCTGGAGAGAAAATAAAACATAAGTTTTTATGACACAGAATACAAGTCCTTGGACGAGTACCTGTGTTAGCGTAGAACAGGTTATAGTTCACATTGTTTAATCCAGTAACCTTGTTGCTATGGTTCCTGGATCAAAGCAATATGAACCCTGTCTTTATTTATGATGTCCATCCGAGCGTTGAATGCTGTCTCGCTCCGGTGGAGGTTTATCTGGATGACCTCAATCATTGTCCTTCCAGTAAAAGTTTCTTTTGGGAGTCTATCCTATCTGGTGGCACCCCCTCATTATTTGGTAGTGGGTCATTCTCCTCCTTTCGTTCACTACCTATTACACCATCTTCCAGTCGACAATTTTGGGAGGCGGTGTTATTTTTTGTCTCTCCCTCATTGTTTTGAATCGTTTTGTGGCTCTTTTTATTTTGATCACCACCTTTGCTGGGAACTTCCTGCAAAAGTGGCGGTACTATTGGTGAACTGGTGGTATTATTGACTACTTCCATATCAGTTTTTGGCCGTGTCTCACTTGTCTCCATCCGTTCAATACCAGTGTTTGCCTCTTCAGACAGTATATTTGGGCTCGATTCATCTGTCCTGCCAATCGGGACCTTTCCAATTTTGAAAAAGACTGTCCAGATCAAGAAGTACGCCATGCCCTTCGCCATGACAAGATTGTTCTTGGATTCTGGGTCTATGCCCAACACGAGGAGAGTACCCTCGGTATAATCCTTCCTATAGAAGACTTCCCACTTTCTCACGGAAAGTTTTGAATTCTGTTTGCCAATGATGTCGAGTATGTACTCTGATGAGAACTTACTGGGACATCCCTTAACATATAGGGTCGTTTTTATGAGTTCAGGAATGTCGCTTTTCCTTACCAATTTTAGCTTTGCGCCGTCCCAAGGTGAGGGGAAGCTATCCACAAGTTTTACGAGGACACGAGCGCAGCGTTGTGATGCCAGCCTTAGCATCAAAACACCCCTCTCAAACTTGCAACTCATTACTTCGATTGGTGGTTCATCCTTAGATTCGAGGACGTATTCCGCTACCCTCGTATAGACCAATTCTTCGAAGTTACTCTTTTGGTCTTCGGGGATTCTGCCAGACGCACTACTGCTATCAATTATGGCGTAGCATAGATCGTCTCGAAAATGTTGTTTAGCTATACTATTCTTACCCTTCTTTATGGCCAATTTATTTTTCCGTGTCTGTAGAGGAGGTAGAATTGTCAGTTTCATCCCGTAATAGGTTCTGTCAGTTCAACTTATTCAGTTTCCTTCTTTGTGCACCTGACAGTGTCTTTGAGTTAGCAACAATAGTGATATTGTTTTCATTTGATGATTCAGAGTCAGAGTCCGCACTGGCTTTTAAAGGCTGGGGTTGCTTAAAGCCCCGGATGGGTTCTGTTTCATCTGTCTTATCATTTGTTTTGCCTGCGGCTGGTTGTGCTCTTGTTTCATTTTCGACTACGGGATCCAAGGCACCAAAGCTCGTAGAAGTTGCTTGCTCACGATTGTTCGATAACGACGACACATGACTCGTGAGTGAATCAACGCTTGTCGCCGGCACTTGGTTTTCCCTCCCCTGCGCCGTTATCTCCTTCGTCTTTTTGGGTTTAATCATAAATGGGTTGGGGGAGACACCCCCATAGCCAGTATTAGCCCGTAATAGGTACGTCGGTATAGGCCTTCCAGACTGAGCTCAGAAATTTCTGTCCAGAGACCGATGCATCTAATTCAACCTACGCTTTATAAACAACAAACCTCCTGGTTGCGTAGTAGGTAGGTGAATAGGTATTGCGTAATAGGTTAAAAACTATCCGCTCTGCGATAACACGTCCGTTCGCTACAACAGGCGGCGACTGAATCCAATGGCTTTAGTTCAAGCTTATTTTTCAAGATGTGTTGTACCCGTTCTCGCGATATGTTCAGCTCACGAGCAATTTTTCTACCACTGCGGCGTGGATTTCGATCAAATCTGGTCTTCACTTTTCGGATCATTTCTGGTGTTGTTACCGTTTTTTTCGTCCACTTTTTTGACGCGATGCAACACTGTCAGTATCACGGTAACGAGCAATGGTACGAGAAACAAAAGATTTATTCACATTTAAATGCTGGAGGGCTCTAACGATAGCCACTTGTGTTTTTCCACCCAAATATAAAGCAATCACACTATCATGCTTGAATTCCATCACGAATAACTTTTTTCTGAATTCAAAGATCAAAATGCTTTTGTAAGCTTGTAAACAATAAAATGAACTGTCACTGAAATAAATCTGTCAGCTATCAGACTAGCGGTTTAGAAATGATAGCAACCTGAAGTTGGTTGCAATACATATCAGCCTCCCTGTAACTGGGCACAACCAAGGGGATTACATGTCAACCCAGACAAAACAGAAGTATGTCTATTTACAAGGAAAAGGAAGATTCATCCTTTTACCGTGCCTCGATTCCTGGATAAGAATATTGCCATTAGCGGTTTAGAAATGATAGCAACCTGAAGTTGGTTGCAATACATATCAGCCACCCTGTAACTGGGCACAGCCAAGGGGATTACATGTCAACCCAGACAAAACAGAAATATGTCTATTTACAAGGAAAAGGAAGATTCATCCTTTTACCGTGCCTCGATTCCTGGATAAGAATATTGCCATATCTAAAAATGTAAAATACTTGGGAGTAATCATGGATCAGAAACTGTACTGGAAAGATCATATTGAAGAAAGAGTTACAAAAGCCCACAGATGTTGATCGTTGTGCAGAAGAGCTATAGGTTCAAAATGGGGACTACGTCCAAATATGACACACTGGCTTTACATGAGCGTGATTAGACCAATAATAACCTACGCCTCTGTAGTGTGGGGGACATCAATGGACAAAAAGTATAACGTAATACCATTGCAAAAAGTGCAACGTATGTGCTGTCTAGGCATAAGCGGGGCAATTGGAACCGCACCAACAAGAGCGCTGGAGACTATACTGCACATCCAACCAATAGATATCCGTATAAAGTATGAGGCAGCCCTCACAGTAAGACGTCTAAAAGTGATGGGTGAATGGATAAATCGAGACCACAAGTCGTACCATCAGAAGCTATTACAATCACTGGTCGGTCATATTCAAACAACGGATATCTCCGACCGCATTCCTGAAGTGCGGCTTACAGCTACCTGTGATTCGTTCGTGCCAGACAGACGCTCCTGGGAAAACGGAACACTAGCTCATGCGCCAGTGGAAACCAGCTGCTACACTGATGGGTCCAGGCTAGGAGGAAAGACAGGTCTGTGACTTTTAATTGATGAACCAGAAGTCGAACTTTACTTCCGCCTCCCAGACCATAACACAGTATTTCAAGCAGAAGTTCGAGCAATCACGGAGTGTGTGAACTGGCTCAGTAATACCACAAAGCCTAATATGCCAACATATTCACAGATAGCCTAATGGCTATCAAAGCAATAACATCAGAAAAGGTCAAATCCAGAACAGTTTTAGACTGTAAAGAACGATAAATAATTACTCAGTCCATGGTCAACTGCGTATTTTCTGGGTACCGGGACACAACGGAGTGATTGGAAATGAACGAGCAAACAGCTTGGCTTCAAAGGGCAGAGAACTTCGAGTTATAATCTTTGAAAACCTTTCGAAGCCACGAAGGATGAGTTGAAGCAGTGATGGCTCACAAAACAAGGGTGGAATAGAGCAACTGTAGGAGCAACAGCAAAGATACTGTGGGGTGACCCAAATGGGAAGAAAACAAGTAGTTTTCTGAAACTAAACAAGATCGAGATTAGTAAGATGATGAGTGCAGGGCATGCAGGGAAAACATCGAAACGATGGAACATTTTCTGTGTCACTGCCCAGTTTTCACACATGCAAGATCCCGATATTTCGGCTCCGACGTATTGTCAGACTTAACTCATCTACGATACTGAGAAAATACGTGTCTAGTACAGATTTTCTGAAACCTGTGGGGAATAAAAATCATAAATAAGGGGCGCACAACAGGCCGAACCACTGGCTTAAGTGTATGTCCATGGACATGAGACGTTTAAACGTCTCCTCTATTCAACCTAACCTACAAAACGGTATTGAAGCCCACATATGGTATCCAGTTCTGCGCTTCAGATGTATGCAAATTACAAAGAAGACAATCGAATATTCTTCGTTTAATTACAGGTGCACCATGGTATATAAAAAACGCCAACATCCATAAGGATCTCAACAGTAAAAGAGGAAATTGAAAAATATTGCCGGTGTTACGTGAATTTTGAAGGTCATAACCGCCTTAGAAGGAGAGATACGCTGGACTTGATTTAAATTAAAACTAACCAAAAACAAAAATTAGGTTATGAATTCTTAAATTTAAAATGTTAACCTTTTGTTAAAGTAAAAAATCGTGTAAAGTCTCAATGGTTTATTCGCAATGGCAATAACCCAGAGAATAGTATTCTAGGTTAAGATTTGTCCACTTATTGTTATTTTCGTTGTTTAATAATGAAAGATTCAATAATAAATGTAATGAATTAAAAAAAAACATATACGAGTACATATACATCATCATAATTTCCGTCTAACTTCTCAGTAAGTAATTTTTATTTACAAAATTTAATACTGAGGGTAAGGACATGTTATTACTCGGCAATGCAAGTGGCAATGACATGTACTTACCAAGTTTTAAATTTTTTCAAAACGGCCTAAATTATTTTTGCTTAATTAGTTTCATGAAATTAAATCTATTGATGTGCTAGGTGATAAATCAGCGTAATGTGTTGAGTAGATCGGCAAAAAACTAGAAAAGAATAAAAGTGTCAAACGTTTTTTTATTTATAAAGGGTGGTTACATTTTAAGGGCCGATGTTGATTTTGAATAAAACACAAATTATTTAGGAAATTATAGTCATTTCTGTTTATTATGATAATATTGGTATGGTTCAATTATGTATGGAACAAAATATCGGCCAAAAGGCCGCCGCGACCTCGGCTACACACCTCCATCCGATGGTCCAAATTTTCGATGACGCTGAGGTATTTAGGTTTAGGTTAGGGTGGCAGCCGTTTTTTTTTTATTTCTTCAGCTCACATAGACCAGTTTAGGTCCCTAGTGGTACCACGGGCTAAAATGCCCTTCATCGAAACCAACCTGATTGATATACAAATGTATCGATAGCACGAATATTGGTACTGAAAAGATCTGTTAGGCTGCCTAGAAAGGCCGACCCCAGTAGGTCCAGTCGTCGTTTACTCAAAGCGGGACAGTCGCATAGCTAGTGATCAATGCTCTCTCGTCAGAACTGACACTAACGTAGACAATCTTTTCCTATCCAGTGCGAGGAGATATTTTGACCGTCTCAGGTCATACCTTGGCCAGATTTGTCTAGCTACCCTACAGGTGCCGATTTGTGTCCATCTTTTGTTGGACTGCCTGATTGCCTCTTGCCCAAGCCAAAGCTTGCACGTGGATAGTGACGCACCAATGTATGCAAATTCTTCGAGAATTTGTAAAGTCGTCCCTTTCCTAGCAAGTTCATCGGCTTTGCAGTTCCCCGGGATATCCCTATGCCCAGGCACACATATGAGGTGTATATTAAACTGCTCAGCCATCTCGTTAAGAGATCTGCGGCAGTCGAGGGCTATTTGTGAATTTAGGGATGTGGCCTCCAGAGAATTGATGGCAGTGTTGGTTACTAGGTTGCGACTCAGCCACTTGGCTACTTTCCATATTGCCATTAGTTCGGCTTGATAGACACTGCAGGTATCTGGTAGTCTGTGAGCTATTTTCAATCTAAGCTCTGCACAGTGTACTCCGAAGCCAACCTTTTCATCAAGCTTCGAACCATCCGTGTAAAAGTGGATATGGTTTCTATTACCTGGTATTCTTCCAACCCATTCATCTCCGGCGGGAATCATAGTGATGTAATTTCTCTCGAAGTTGTACACCGTTGGTATATAGTCCACTCGGTCGGTTACCATAGCACTACACTTTGATATCCTCATGTGACCGTAGTTTTTGTACCTCCACATTGATAGGCAGTTTAATCTTATTGCCGCTTTGGTTGCAACTTCTCTCGCCACAATATTAATCGGCAGTATATGGGGAAGGGCTTGTAGAGACTCAGTCGCTGTAGTCCTCAACGCTCCGCTTATGCACAGACAGGCAGTTCTCTGAACCCTTGATAGCAGGTTTGTGATGGTTAGTTTGTCAGTTGCCGTCCACCATACCACAATGCCACCATACCACAATTTTAGGAGAGAGGCCCCACCGCGACCCTACAGCCTTCCTGCAGGAATATAGGGCGATGTTGGCCTTCTTTACACGTTCCAGTATGTTTAGTCTGAATGACAGTTTCCTATCCAAAATTATTCCTAAAAATTTTGCACTTTCAGAAAAGACTAGATCTGTTCCATTTATCCGAGGAGGAGGGTCCACATGAGGGACATTATTCATCCTAGTAAAGAGAACCAATTCTGTCTTGTTTGGGTTAACACCCAAACCGCTGCTTCTGACCCATCTAGACAACTTGTTCAGAGCCACCTGTAGAATATCTCGGAGGATGTTTTCGAATTTGCCACTCACTGCGATTGCCAGGTCGTCCGCATATGCCACGACCTTGCAGCCACAACGTTTTCGTCTGATGACATTAATGAATCAATAAAAGTATTTTACAATAAACTGAATGATTGTATTCATAAGTCAGTCCCCCTGGTTCTGAAGGTGAGTCCCATTGGCCCTCCTTGGAATAATAGTCAATTATCAAAAATAAAGAATAATAAAAACAAACTATATAAGAAGTTTAAAAAATCTGGATCTTCTACTGATTACAGTAAATACTGCATTGCAAGATCGGAATATAATGTAATTAATAAAATATCATATAGCAATTACTTGATAAACATGAAAAATCGGCTGAGGGAGAATCCAAAATCATTTTATAAATTTGTTAACTCTAAACGAAGATCGTATGCCTTACCGAATTCCTTAAAATATGGATCTGTTACAGCAAATGATGACCTATCAATAAGTAATATGTTTGCAGACTTCTTCGCAACGACTTATTCAGCATACATTTATGATCAATCTAACTCTTATCCGTATCACTTATTGGAACATAGTCCTATTAATATACCATTATTGAATCATAAAACTGTTTTGGAGAACATGAAGAAGTTAAAAACGTCATTTAACCCTGGCCCTGATGGAATTCCTAGCAGTATCCTGAAAAATTGCGCTGATAGCTTATCTATTGCCTTAACATCACTATTTAATAAATCATTGCTAATTGGTTGTTTACCTCAACTGTGGAAGGAATCATACGTAATACCTCTATTTAAATCTGGCAGTAAAACTGAAGTGTCAAACTACAGAGGAATTGCTAAACTGAGTGCAATTCCTAAACTTTTCGAGAAAATAGTATCTGATATACTTGCACATCAAGTTTCCACTGTACTATCACCTTACCAACATGGATTTCGTAAATGCCGCTCAACTGTTACGAATGTTCTTGAACTTACATCCGTAGTAAATGATGGTTTTCGTAACCGAATGCAAACTGATGTAATTTACACAGATTTCAGCAAAGCATTTGATAAAGTTAATCTTACACTACTGTTACATAAACTGGATTGTATAGGTTTTAGTAAGAATCTGTTAATTTGGTTAAAAAGCTATTTATTCAACCGTACTCAGTGTGTTAAATTTGGTAATTCTCTATCAAAAAATATTGCTGTTACATCTGGCGTCCCTCAAGGTAGTCACCTTGGACCAATATTGTTTTCTTTATTTATAAATGATTTACCTTCTGCTGTCCACTTTTCTAAAGTTCTTATGTATGCGGATGATGTCAAAATTATTAAAACTGTTAATGATCAAGATGAACAGTCATTGCTTCAGTCTGATCTTGATAGTTTTCATAACTGGTGCCTGGTCAACTTAATGGAACTTAATATAAAAAAATGTAAACATATTTCTTTCTCTAGAAATGTTAATTTACAATTCAATTATTATATAAATGACGTTATGCTGGAATCTGTTGAATCCTTTATGGATCTTGGTATTCTGTTGGATCGTCGTATGAATTTCAGATCACATATATCATTAACAACTAATAAGGCTTATGGTGCTCTCGGATTTGTGAAGCGTTGGGGTAAAGAGTTTACTGATCCATCTGTTATGGATCAGTAAACTCTAATATGGGATCCGTGTTATACAATTCACTGCAATCGCATAGAATCTGTTCAGAAACAATTCCTACTATTCTGTCTACGTCGAAATGGTTGGTCTCAACAAAATCTGCCTTCATATGAGTACAGACTGGATCTTATTAAGTTACCTTCGCTAAAGAGCAGACGCGTAATGCTGAATATTTGTTTTGTATTAAATATATTACAAGGAAATATTACCTCTGAATTCCTGATTAATAAAATTAAACTGAATGTTCCATCTAGACCAACTAGAAACTTTGAACTGCTACACCTGACCTACTTCAGAACTAATTATGCTAATAATGATCCGTATCGTCGCCTATGTGTTACCTTTAACAAATACTACCACTTAATAGAACTGTGCGAGACTAAATCTACTTTAAAAAGAAAAATAACCATACTATTGAATTCTTAGTTCCTTGCAATTGTATATAAACTCGTTAATGAAATCATCATAACATATAAGCTAAAGTGAATTTAAATAGAATAGTGTATATATTGTAGTCTGTAAGGATATAAGTCTATAGACTAATAATAATAAAAAAAAAAAAAAAAAAAAAAAAAAAAAAAAAAAAAAACGTTCTAGATCTAGCAGGATTTCAATCACCGCTAGGTTCCGAATTAGTGGAGACAGTACTCCTCCTTTTGGGGTCCCTCTGTTTACAAACCTTGTTAGAGTTGTGGACCCTAGACATGCTGTTATGCGTCTTCTGTTGAGTAGTCTTTGAATTAGTCTAATCAAGCTAGAGTTCACCTTTAGAAAATGCCGCGATTACCGCATCTGGGTGTATGTTGTTAAAAGCCCCTTCTATGTCAAGAAACGCCACCATGGTGAATTCCTTGAAATGTAGGGACGATTCGATAGTGCTCACAAGTTCGTGCAGGGCTGATTCTGTAGACTTTCCCTTATTGTAAGCATGTTGGTTCCCCGACAGGAGTTTTGTATCCAGGTTTTGCCTAATGAAATAATCTAAAAGTCTTTCCATACTTTTCAATAGGAAAGAGGATAGACTAATTGGTCTGAAGTCTGTTGGCCTAGTGTGCGATATCTTCCCCGCTTTGGGTATGAATACCACTTTGGTATCCCTTCATCCATTCGGGATGTATGAAAGCCTAATACAGCCTACATAAATTTTCTGCAGCCAGGGGATAATGTACTTTAACATTTTCTGCATTTCTGCTGGAGTGATGCCGTCTGGTCCAGGTGACTTGAAGGGCTCAAAGCTGTTTATAGCTCAGCTTATTCTGGATCTCTCAGTCAACAAGCTAGCGACGCTCGCAGTCCACTCGCACTCTTGTCCTGCTGGCTCTGTTGATGAGTTCCCCGGGAAATGTGTGTCGAGCAGTACACTTAGCGATTGCTCGCTGTTTTTTGTCCAGTTGTTTGCCTCATCCTGCAATTACCCCACTGTACAAGGAGACGCGGATAGTACCTTCCTCAGCCTTGCGGCGTCGGAGACCTTTTCCACTTCGCCACAGAAGGAATACGCTGAGGTATAATTGAGGTGCCGTTAATGTGCCGAATTATCTCATCCTTTAGCTCTTGAATTGTTGCTGGCTTATCGACGTACACCTTTTCTTTCAAATAACCCCAAAGAAAGAAGTCCAACAGTGTCAAATCACATGATCTTGGAGGCCAATTGACATCGCCACGACGTGAGATAACACGGCCATTGAATTTGTTGCGCAAAAGAGCCATTGTTTCGTTAGATGTGTGGCAAGAGGCACCTTCCTGTTGAAACCTCATATTGTTCACATCCATATCTTCCAATTTGGGCCATAAAAAGTACGTTATCATCTCACGATAGCGAACACCATTCACAGTAACTGCCTGACCGGCCTCATTTTGGAAAAAATACGGCCCGATGATGCCGCCAGCCCATAAACTGCTCCAAACAGGCACTCTTTGAGCGTGCATTTGTTTTTCGACAATCGCTCATGGATTATCATTCGCCCAAATGCGACATTTCTGCTTATTGACGAATCCACTGAGGTGAAAATGTGCCTCATCGCTGAAGATGATTTTCCCGAAGTGCGCGATATGTATTTTGATTTGAACGCCCATTTTCATAATAAGCCTGAATAACTTTAACGCGTTGCTCGATTGTGTATCTTTCCATGGTTCAAATTGAGTTAGTCTGAAATTGAGAAATGTCAAATGAAATGCAGAAAAAAACTTGACGTTTAACCACCCTTTATAATAAATCAGGGTCTGTCATGTTTGCAAGAACTTCTGCGTAATATTGCACACACAAAATAATCATAGATACTAAGGAAAAAAGTCGTAAAACCCTTCAATTTTGGTCAATATGACCAAAGCTCCTCCTGTGTGCAAGCTCCTCTTGAGAGATATTGCACTTACGGCAAGATATGACAGGTGGTCACCAGTCATGAATGCATACATTCCGGAGAACGGACGTCTCACTTATCCAGGGCTGTGGAGTCGAGCCAAAACTACTCGACTCCGACTCCTAGAGTCGAATTTTAAAATCATTCGACTCCGACAGTTTAATAATATAAATTTCTAATCTAAATAAGATATAGCTCTGTTAAAAAACATAAAAGTAGGTATTCAATTAGAGTTGTGTAGTTCGTGAACGAACTAGTTCAATTGAACGGGTCACTATACTGAACTGAACGAACTAGTTCACACAACTCGTTCATTTCTGCTCAGTAGTTCACTATGTTTTTCTTCTTCAACTATATCGTTTCGTTCTCTCTTCTTATTTCGTTTTCTCTTCTCAGCTGTTATGGGTTTTTTTTTCCATTTTTATGTCATCACGAATGTATGATTCTACCTATACAAACGCCTTTGCATAATTCTATTCATATTCCAATCAGATTCCTTTAATAGCGGCTGATTTGAACTGGTGATCTACTGAACGAAATGAACAGAAATGCCATCGAAGACTGTCAATAGGGCGCTTTGCAGGCAGCCTATTTTGAGCATATAGCTGACTTTTTTAAATAATTTTTTTGTAGATCTTTTAAATATGTAAAAAAGTCAGCTATATGCTCAAAATAGGCTGTCTGCAAAGCGACCTATTGACAGTCTTCGATGGCATTTCTGCTTAAGAGAGCCCAAAGAGAGAAATTTCACGTCTTTGTCTTTAAATGTCTTTGCTTTGAAGACGTTTTCTCTAGAACGCGGCATGCAACCTTTGGCACTTATATCTTTGGGGAGTTAGCTACTTGACTGATATTGGAATCCGCCAACATTTGAGCCTTTTAAAGCAATCAAATTGGTTCAACGGGAGGGGCTAGGGATAACTTATGTTTTCCCTTAAGTCCCTGTGGTAACACAGTGGATTGTATAGTCTAAGTGAGTCTGTTTAACAGGGTGCCACTCTTAACCTAGCCTACACATTTATTTATCATATCTATAGTAGACGGCAAGGTACGAGATCTACAAGCCAATGCTACAACTTCTAAGGAATTTAACCAATTATACTCATGATAACAAAAAACAAATCCCAAAACTATTAAATTCGGTCTCTCAGGTTTCATAATGTTATATTGGTGTACGTCCCGAGAGCTATCTTTGGAAAAACGAATGATGGCAATACTAGATAGATACTTTGATGACGTGAAATTAGCTTCGGAAATAACAGGCATTAATTACGATATATAAAATTATGATTTGCGGTCACAAGCAATAACCGCCTAACTCGAAAATCATGCCTTCGCGCCAAACCTGGAACTTTTTGTTCCAATTTTGGGAAATTATCTCAATACATAACTACGACAGCCGTACTGAAATAAAAAATTGCATATTTTTTGAAGTTGTAGTTTATGTATATTTATTTTTATGGAGAATTTCAGGAAAATATCTGAAAGGATAACTTCGAAAGGCTATGAAATTTAATTTCGTAGTTGGAAGAAGACTTTTGGAACATTTATTTATAATGTGAAGGATTATTTAGCAATGTTTAGTGACAATCGGACCAACGAAGGTTGCCGCCAAAATTAAATCAACAATATCACTTCTTTTCCCGTTAATAACATAATGTTAGTCTTTATCATTTCATCGCTACTTTCATATTCAAATTAAGGGTTTAAAAGTTATCGTGCAACTCATTCTCAGAAATCATTCCCAATTACTTCGGAATTTTAGCAGCGTTAAATTCAGCTTTATCTGTATTACTTAATTCCCTTTGTATACATACATCTCTTTTTACTTGGCTGTATGTTTGAACACTTATTGAAAACATCACGTATATTTATATCTTAAATAGAAAATTATGATGAACTCAAACTCCTTCGGTCATTTTGGGCCACCCTGTATTTGAATCCACAATATGAATTAAAACTTTAAATTTCAACATTTATCAACGAAAATACCACATTGCTAAGAACTACAAGATTTTATATATACGAGTGTTGCTATTTACATTTCGGGTCCAGCTATAAAAAAACCAATCATTTATCATTGGAACTGGTTTTACTGTTTTTCAAAACAATCTCCGTGAAGATCTACCCCGAAAAATTTCTCATTACCAAATAATCCGACGAGTAAGCAAATTTCGATAATGGTAAGTACTTATTATTTAGCCACTTTTCTCATTATTTTAACATGTGGATGTCATTGGAAAGTACTTCCCAAAAGCATACAATAAAGTAGCATAATAAGTACTTATTTGTAGCATAGGCATACTACATAAATATGTGCTTATATTTTCACGATTTCAAGTACTTGAATAATGCATTACCAATAGGTTTTAAAACAAGTAGTAGATATGATAGATATGTATAAATGGCCATTTAAAATGATTTTTTACATATTGTCGCGCATATTTATCGAAACAAAAAATTCCTCATGCCAGATTCGAATTTCTGAACCCAAACTCCCATGTGAAAAAATCTTCAATGGTCTAACATCATACGATATACGTAAATATTTTTGGTATTTTCATTCAAATCTGCACGTATTATTTGAAAACATGTTGAAAAGTAAATCAATTTTGTACAATAACCCACATATATTCAAAGTTGTTGAGGTTTCGGCTCCTACCGAAAAACAAAAAGAGTCACTTACCTGGGCTAAAGGCGTCATAAATTCTTCAAAGGCCAATGAGCCGGCTGAGCCACAAATTCAGCTGTGTTAACGGCTAATAAAGTCAAAAGAATCAGATCACCTGATGAACCCCTGCCTTCGAAAAAAGCAAGAGTCCCTAATGTCACCATTAACAGGACCCTCATCTAGCACTTCAATGAAGTGGCGAAGGAGAGTCTAGTGATGGCCGTTATAGGCAGAAGTAGTGAGGATGTATCCATCTTTAAGGACATATGGAACCATGTGCAATCAGCCATCATGGCTCATTACCTCGATGTCCGTAGAGAAATGCCGGGCAAACCACCAATCTGCAACGATGCAGGATGGCATCAGGGGAGAGTAAAGCTCTTATATTTCGGAGATGCCAGAGACTATAGTCTTGAAGGTATACAAGCAGGATATAGCTCCCACTGCGGAAGGTGAGTCGTGGTTGATACACGGATTTCTGGAAGTGCGAAGGTACCCACGCCCATGATTTCTGGTGACTCCAACTCTAACAGAAGATCTGTAACGTCCTTCTCTGAGGACGAAAGCTCTACTTCTGACACGCTTCTCGATGATACGGACGAAGAGTTCGATAACACCCTTGTCGGGGTGGATGTTAATCTGTCAATTACCAATGATGGTAAGAATTATACAGATTAACGTGGTATGGAACCGAATGACAAAGCCGGTCTGGATAATCTGGTCAAGCATATCACCACATCAGTCAATAGTTCCCTTGAAGAAGCCTGTCCAAAAACAAGCTACAAGGGTAAAACTAAACCCCAATGGTGGACTTCTGAGCTAACGGCTATCAAAAAGACCTGCAACAAGCTATTCAACAAGGCTAAATCTACTGGGGCTGCTAATGTTTGGGATGCCTATAAAGAGCAACTCAAGATATATAAGAAGGAGTTTAGAAAGGCGCAAAGACGCTCTTGGTGTACCTTCTGTGGCGAAGTGGAAAAGGACTCCGACGCCGCAAGGCTGTCGGAGACCTACTATCAGCTTCACCCTGTACAGTGGGTTACTTGCAGGATGAGGCGAATAACTGGACAAAAAACAGCGAGCAGTCGCTGAACATACTGCTCGACACACATTTCCCAGGGAACTCACCAACTGAACCCGAAGATCAACAAGACCAACAAGAATGCGAGTGGACTGCCAGCGTTGCTAGGTTGTTGACTGAGAGATCCAGAATAAGCTGGGCTATTAACAGCTTTGAGCCCTTCAAGTCACCTGGACCAGATGACATCTCTCCAGCAGAAAATGTTGGAGTACATTATCCCCTGTCTGGAGAAAATTTATGCAGGCTGTATCAGGCTTTCATACATCCCGAATCGATGGAGGGATACCAAAGTGGTATTCATACCTAAAACGGGGAAGATATCACACACTAGGCCAAAAGACTTCAGACCAATTAGCCTATCCTCCTTTCTATTGAAAGGTCTGGAAAGACTTTTAGATTATTTCATTAGGGAAAAGCTAGATACAAAACTCCTGTCGGTGAACCAACATGCTTACAATAACGGAAAGTCTACATAATAAGCCCTGCACAAACTTGTGAGCACTATCGAATCGTCCCTGCATTTCAAGGAATTCACCATAGTGGCATTTCTTGACATACATAGAAGGTGCTTTTAACAACATTCACTCAGATGCAGTAATTGCGGCACTGTTACATCTAAAAGTTAACTCTATTTGGATTAGATTAATTCAAAGTCTGCTCAACAGAAGACGCATAGCAGCATGTCTTGGGTCTACAACTCTAACAAGGTTTGTAAACAGAGGGACCCCACAAGGAGGAGTACTGTCTCCACTAGATCTAGAACGTTGTGGCTGCAACGTCGTGGCATATGCGTGGCAATCGCAGTGAGTGGCAAATTCGAAAACGTCCTCCGAGACATTCTACAGGTGGCTCTTAACAAATTGACAAAATGGGCCAGAAGCAGCGGTTTGGGCGTAAACCCAAATAAGACAGAATTGGTTCTCTTTACTAGGATGAATAATGTCCCACATCTGGACAATCCACCTCGGATAAATGGATCAGATCTAGTCTTTTCTGAAAGTGCAAAATTTTTAGGAATAATTCTAGAAAGAAAACTGTTATTTAGACCTAACGTCTGGAACGTGTAAGGAAGGCCAACGTCGCCTTATATTCCTGCAAAAAGGCTGTAGGGTCGCGGTGGGGCCTCTCTCCTAAAATCGTCCACTGAATATATATAGCAGTAGTTCGTGCTATACTGTTATACGGCATTGTGGTGTGGTGGACGGCAACTGACAAACTAACCATCACCAACATACTAACAAAGGTTCAGAGAACAGCCTGCCTGAGCATAAGCGGAGCCTTAAGGACTACAGCGACCGAGTCTCTACAAACCCTACTCCATATACTGCCGATTAATATTGTGGCGAGAGAAGTTGCAATCAAAGCGGCAATAAGATTAAACTGCCTATCAATGTGGAGGTACAAGAACTACGTTCACATGAGGATATCAAAGTGTAGTGATATGGTA
The DNA here is from genome assembly GCA_963930755.1 of Eudasyphora cyanicolor. Taxonomy (NCBI): domain Eukaryota; kingdom Metazoa; phylum Arthropoda; class Insecta; order Diptera; family Muscidae; genus Eudasyphora; species Eudasyphora cyanicolor. The sequence continues at coordinate 105,160,866 of OZ005737.1, forward strand.
TACTAACTGTGTACACCTTCGAGAGAAATTACTTCACTATGATTCCCGCCAGAGATGAATGGGTTGGAAGAATACCAGGTAATAGACTGAAACTCTTTTGGTCAGAACAAACAATTGCTTACGCGAAATAAGTTTCTGTCACAACAAACGAAATTTCAGTTCCGGCAAATGAGAATTGAAGTTGTCTAATATTTCGTTTCGCAGAAACGAATTTTTACTTTGCGTGTAGAGAGGCAAAGATTGTCTACGTTAGTATCAGTTCTGACGGGACACTGCTTGATCGGAGAACACGCCAAAAGATTGGGTATTGACTCTAATGACTTCTGCAGAAGCTGTGGAGACGAGGAAGAAGTGGAGAGCATTGAGCACTTGCTATGCGACTGCCCCGCTCTGAGTAAACGACGACTGGACATACTGGGGTCGACCTTTCTAGGCAGCCTAACAGATCTTTCCAGTACCGATATTCGTACTATCGATAAATTTGTATATCAAACAGGTTGGTTTCGATGAGGCGCATTTCAGCCCGTGGTAACACTAGGGACCTAAACTGGTCTATGTGAGCTTGTGTAAAAAAAATACGGCTGCCACCCTAACCTAAACATAGCCAAAATTGCATTATATTAAAAATTGTCAAATTATTTTGATAACAAAAAAATCAATTATTTCTGTTATTATTGGTATGTCATTATTAATAAGCTGAAAGTAATGCAACGAATAATGAGAAGCCATTACTTGGTAATGCAGGGAATAATGACAGTTACTTACCAAGATTTTGCTGGTTATCTACTTTTTGAGACACCACCAAAACATGGTGGTGTCTTTTGCTTCGGTCGTCGAAAAACGTTGACCACGGAGTTTTCTCTTGATGTGAGGGAATAAGAAGTCATTCGGTGTCAAATCAGGGCTGATGTGTGAGAGATCATATTCATTCTCTTATTGTTTTTTCTTATTTCTTCGAATACTGCACAGTGGAAAGAATTTAAAAAATGGAATAAAATCTGCCGTTTCTTAACCAGACAACCGATTGCAACAAAACTAGGCATGTTTGTAGAATAGGTATTAGAGATGTTATGTTTTGAATTTGGCCCCTCGTGGGGCGGAGCTAAAGGACCTCAAAGTTGGTTACCTTTTCGTATGATTCATAAAACCTTTTTTGCGTTCGAGGTTTTCGACAATCGCAAAGCTAGGATATGAAAACCTTTACTATTTATATGTAGTAATGTGTAACACTATAAACTGCAAACGAAATTTCAATGAAATATTTTCTAGTTTGTAGGTCCTTACATGACAAATCGAAAGAAATTCTCGAATCCCCAAAAATTTGATTTTTCTTTCATCAATAATATAATAAATCTCGGGCTCGAAAATTTCTTTGCAGTTAAAATTGCGACAACATACCACGTATAACAACTGTAAAGATTTTGCTATTATAGCTTTGCGAATGGAGAAAATGTGGGTTACTTTTGAAATTTGTGTAAGAAATTATGTAAAAAGGAGAAGCTTGGCAACCATACCATTGATTATTTTTTACCCGTTCTTTCTTCGCGAACATTCTCTAAGAAGTTTCCTTTAAGATGAATGTACATAAATACTCGTAAGTTACACCGGATTATACATCGGACGAAAAAGACGTTCAATTATACAGGGGTGACGTCGTGACATTGTTTACATTTGTTTGAGTTACGAACGAATAGAAATGATTTTCTTACGCGAAAAACATAGTTTTCTGGAGTCTTTTTTTAATTTTTTTGTACTTAACGATTAATATTAATTTTCTAAATGTGATAATTATATAAAAATTTCGAAAATTGGTCTTAAAATACGCAAAAAAATCAATCACAGATATCAATTTAACTGTTAATTTTTAATAAATATGTTGAAAGGGGACCTATAGTAATTTTTCGCGAGGAATATTATTCTCAAAGACAACAACAAAAAATAAAGGCGATTTGAAAGCAATTTTTTAGTGGTATGGGGGAGAGAAACGTTGACGACTGTTTAGACATAAATAATTATCCAAGGCTTCCCTTTATTTTGTTCACTGGACGGAAGATTGCACTCCGAAGTCATTCACTTCAAAATCACAACCTTGATAACGGATCTCTTCGTTTGTCGACGAATTTCTCTTAAACAAAAGCTATCCTAGAAAAACGGTCTCCACCACTTAATACAGCGTGGTCGATTAAGTTTAACACACCGGTTGCCACGTTTATCGGTTTAAAAAGTTCTCAATTCTAGCACAGTGTAATTAAACTTCAAACCCGTGAGGAAGGTCTAAATTACCCTATATCATGGATCGCATGCCATTTGTTTTGGGTGAATATAAACTCATATTATCCAATTTCAGTCCGATTCTTTGAAATTTGCGGTTTTTGTAGCGTTAAGATGTCAAATCTAGCGGGACCTTTGTATCAAAATATGGACCTAAGACTACCGTTGTTCGCGTGAAACATTCTGGGTGTAAATGAATCCAAGTTACCAATTTTCAGCTCGTCCAATTGAAATTTGTGGTATCTATGGCGTTAATAAGTCAAGTCAGGAAGCTATAAATCGGGGCTATATAAAAAAATTTACCGACGTTGCCCTAAATTTCAGTCATCTAGCTCAATTACTGTAGATTGTAGCGTGATTGTAACAGAATTAGAATTTTACGACTACTAAGAATATATATGCGCATTTATTGCGTTTCGGACAGCAGGAATTTCATTAGTTTTTTCCCCATAAATTCCTTGATATTGATCATAGGAATATTATTCCTATTAGCTCATTTGTAAAGTTTATCGAGCTTAATAACACTGAATTTATAGAATTTTTAAAACTTTTTTAGTTTGCATAAAAATCGACAAATGGACGGCGTGCCGGACGGCACGAAAAAACACGATTCTTGAGGTATATTGAGTGATTTAAAAATTTCAACGAAACTTCTTTTATAAATAATATCTAACTTTGTGCTTGTATATACTAGAGGCAATGCTTCTTAAGTATGTATTTACCATTTACTTTAAAAATGCTGAATTTTTTAGATATTTAGATTTTTGTTGAATTCCGGACGGCATGTTCCGGACAACGCGAAATTCATATAAAAAAGGGTTATTAAAATATGTCTTTTAATGCCAATATTATACAATATATATGCAATTTTTTTACGTAGAAAGATCGACAAGATGTAAAGCAATAATTTCATGCCAAGATTTTTTTATTTGCATAATGCGTAAATGTGACGCAGAAACTTTGAGTACTTTGCTAAAAAAAATAGTCAAGAAAGAGTTGCAAAATTGTAAGGCATTTTTCGAGTAGCCCAGGGAAATGCCCATATACTTTATGGGGTCTCATATCAATATTTATAGGTGTTACACACGGCGTGCCCGTATCGAATTTTAGAATACAAATGACCTCATAACTCTTAACATAGGAAACACTGCAACCTTTGTTAACAAAATTAGGGAAGAAGTATTAGATATAACAATATGTTCAGAAAATCTTATTGATGAGATCTATGATGAACACTCCTATTCAGACCACCGTTATATAAGGTTTAAAATTGCACGGCCACCGCCAAACCCCATAAGTTTCCGTAATAAGGCTAAGACCGACTGGACTAAATTCGGAAATCTACTTAGAAATCGATTGGGGCAGCCTACACGCGATTATCTATGTGCAGAAGACATTGATATCAATGTTAAGAAGATTACCGAGGCTCTTGTAAAATCATTCGAAGATAGTTGCCCACTTCGAAAAGGATGACAGGACAAATTCGCTCGATTGGCAAAGATGTCCGCAGACTTTACAACAGAGCTCGACGTAAAAAACAATCAGTATATTGGGACGACTACCACAGAAGACTCAAAGAATACAATAAAATCGTTAGATCGGCGAAACGAATACGGCGAGTTATACGACCCCAAAGGCTTATCGACCCATTAGCCTTACTTCTTTCCTGTTAAAAACAATGGAGCGAATAATTGATAACATGGTCAAATAGCGGATGACAGGCTAAAATTCTAACAACACGCCTATGTCAAAGGAAGATCAGTGGAAACAGCTCTGCATGAGGTAGCACCACATAGAAGAGTCCTTCAGTAAAGAAATGTATACACTTGCTGTTTGCATAGACATTGAGGGCGCATTTAACAATGTACAGACCGATACACTTATTCAGTCCTTAGACGAGTTTCAGGTTGACGGCGCTGAAAAACTGGATCAACAATATGCTAAGGAATAGGTGGATTATTTGTGGGTCATATGACGTAAAAATTAGAGACAAGGTAAATCGTGGTATACCTCAGGGGGGCATTTTATCACCTCTTCTATGGGTTACGACGATACACAGTCTCCTAAAAGCCCTCACCAATGAAGGACTTAAACCAGTCTGTTATGCAGACGACGTTGTAATACTTCTAAGGGGCTTTCATCCAAATCTATTATGCAGAAGAGCTGAAGAGGCACTTAACATAGCATATAACTGGGCACAACCAAGGGGATTAAATATTAACCCAGACAAAACAGAAATATGTCTATTTACAGGGAAAACGAAGATCCCACGTTTTATCCGGCCTCGATTCCTGAATAAGACAATTGCTATAACTAAAAAGGTAAAATACTTGGGAGTAATCTTGGATTAGAAACTCTACTGGAAAGATCATCTTGAAGAAAGAGTTACAAAGGCACACAGATGTTGGTCGTTGTGCAGAAGAGCTATAGGTTTAAAATGGGGACTACGTCCAAATATGACTCACTGGCTTTACAAAAAATTCAACGTATGTGCTGTCTAGGCATAAGCGGGGCATTTAGAACTGCACCAACAAAAGCGTTGGAGACTATACTGCACATCCAACCAATAGACATCCGTATAAAGTATGAGGCAGCCCTCACAGCAAGACGTCTGCAAGTGATGGGTGAATGATGGTATTTCTGCTTGAAATACCTGACCATAACACGGTATTTCAAGCGGAAGTTCGAGCAATCACGGAGTGTGTGAACAGGCTCAGTAACACGGCAGGCGATTAAAACAATAACATCGGAAATGGTCAAATCCAGAACTGTGTTGGACTGTAAAAGAACGATAAATGATTACTCAGCCCATGGACACAACGATGTGATTGGGAATGAACGGGCAAACAGCTTGGCTTCAAAGGGCAGATAACTTCGAGTAATAAACTTGGAAAATTGGAAACCTTTCGAAGCCACGAAAAATGAGTTGAAACTCTGGGCAACAGTAGGAGTAACTGCAAAGATACTGTGGGGTGACCCAAATGAAAAGAAAACGAGAAGTCTTCTGAAACTAAACAAGATCGATATTAGTAAGATGATGAGTGTTCTAACGAGACACTCAAGCTTACAAGCACATCTTCATCGCATAGGACTAGCAGGAAACGACGAATGCAGGGCATGCAGGGAAAACATCGAAACGATTGAACATTTTCTGTGTCACTGCCCGGCTTTCACATATGCAAGATCCCAACATTTCGGGTCCGACATATTACCAGACTTGACTCATCTCAGAGAATATGACTGGAAGATACTAAGAAAATTCGTGTCTAGTACCGATTTTCTGTAACTCGTGAGGTATAATAAGGAGCGCACAACAGGGCAAAACACTGGCTTAAGTGTATGTCCATGTACATGAGACGTTTAAACGTCTCCTCTCTTCAACCTAACCTAACCTACAAACAGCGTGACAAAATTAATATATCATCCTTTGGTGGATGGTATAAAAGTGTCAAACTCACTAGGTTAGGTTAGGTTATAAGAGGATGACACTAGAGCAGGTCTAGTGTCTAAGACTGGACCATGTTTGATCCATTGCTATTCTTCGTGTTGTTGTTTTTGGTTCCTCTCTTCCGATTTCCATTTATATTGTGGGTTGTTTCCGCGGGATCTGTACTCATGCAAGCCCCGGATGTTTTCTAATATTATGGGCGCCATTTTGAAGCCCTAATGAAAGCCAATATTTTTGCTGGGTCGTAGCCTCGAATTTCCGTTAATGTCTGAAAATAAAAAGAGCCGAGTATCTTTTTTCTTCTTTTGCATAGGGCAGGGCACTGACAAAGGAAGTGATAACTATCTTCCGAATAGTCAACATCCCCACACCATCTACATAAGTCATCATTTCTATTGCCGATTCTTACCATATGTTTTCCTAAGGAGTTATGCCCCGTTACTACACCAATTACGGCCCTTAGTTCATCTCTCTTCATTCTTAGTAGGCGTTCAGAATTCAAACTCACTAACTTTTACTAAAAGTATTCGCGAGTATAATTCATTTGGAGGTTTACTGTTTGTAAAAAGTTGAATTTGTGACAAAAGGAGGACAAAACCGAAATTTTTGAAAAAGGAGGGTGGCTACTGGTTAAAAAGGAGGACATGTCCTCCGAAAGGAGGACTTATGGTACCTTTTCTCTACTTTCTCTACTTATATATCGAACGAAACGTCAAAAACAGCCACGTGTGGTTTTGTGTTCCAGTCAAATAAAACCAAATTTTCTTTGATATACAAATAAATAAATCCAATGGAATATTAAAAACAACGGATAGCAAAAGGTGAGTGCAAAAAATAAAAACATCTTCTGTTTATAACAAACAATAATTTCAGCTTTAAAAAATCAACAATGTTGCTACCTGTGGAGGAAAATCTGGAGTTGGCTAGATGAATCCCAGTTGTTGGGGCCAATAAATCATAGGCTGATGCAATCGGCAATAATTCTGAAAACTGATGATTTGTATAGTGAGGAACATCCTTCATTTTATACCGTCTGTTGGTATCTTCCTGTGGCCACAAAATGTAAGAAAGTTTGAGAAAATTTGAGATTAACCTAGAACAATACTAGAAATAAAAATTGTGTTTGTTTGTTTACATTAGGGTGGCCGTAAAAAAGTCGATGTTGTATTATTGTCGACGGGAAGGCTACCCACAAAATGATAAGTCTTTGCAGATTTTAGGATAGCCAAAGATTGAGCACGATTGGAGTATGTTAACAAGAGCGGCTCAAATATTATATGAAAACAGTGAAACAACTACGAATTTTTTACGGTCACCCTAGTTTACATATTGTTATATTTTATGCTAGATGACCACATTTATCAGTACGATCTGAAGAGATGCATTTTTCTCTGAGCAATTTAGTATGATTTTTTGTACTTTGTGGGGAACAAAACCAGAAAATTTTCGATGGGACAATACTTTACACGTAAAATAATATGACAAACGTAAGTGCAGGGAAACGAATGAAATGAATGACTCGATTTCGATTCGATATCGAGATATTTACGATTCAAATGTGTTTTAATTATCGTTAAAAGAGTAGAAATTCAATTAGGTGTTTTCTTAAATTCTAATGTAGATTGTCTTGTTAATTTTTATTTGGTTTCAATGTTAACAAAAAATATAATGGCTTCTCGGTCAAAAAAGTTTTAAGTTTTTCGTGAACAGTTGTGAAAATTAAAATTTGGCATATTTTAACGCTTAATGTATTTTTTTCATACGTAAAAAATAATAATTTTGTTATGGAACCTTCAACTTCAGGTATTTTAGCGTGATTCTGAAAAAATGTATTAAAAAAAGTTTTGTAGAAATATTTTAATTTTTTTAAATATGTCCAAATAAGTGCTATTTTTAAATTATATGAGGATTTTTAAATGGGAAGGGTTAAAAATTGCGTAAATGTGTAAATTTTGTCTTAAACTACAGTATGTGTGCTTCCATTTTCTGCAAAAACATTTTTCGCGTTTTTGCGCCAATTAATTTCATTAAATAAATTGTGAAAATAGTAATTTAAAATTGTTTTTAATTCCGATTTTCTTGTAAGCTGCCTTTAGTATTTGGACCATATTTTATTAGTATAACTTGGATAAAACCGGGATACACTTTAAATAAAAGGAAATTTGGGGGGTTACAAATGTTGAAAGTATTATTGTCGTTAAAACATAAAATGACAGCCCTTTTGGTAGAAGTAAGAGAATTTCAACAAAATTTTTTTTATACCCCATTATTGTGAACGGGTGTATATATCAGTTGCTGTGGGCCAAAAGTGTAGCACATTGAAGGAGTGGGATAAGAGATGCAAAGAATATTTGGCGGAAATCCGTTTTGGGCCATTTTATGTCATTTCAGCAATGTTCATCCGTCCGTCTGTCTGGATGATGCGTACGATAACTTTCGGTAGGAATAACCGATTGACTTCAAATTTTGTATGTGTTAATATTCTTTTCTATCTCAGGCTATGAATATTTGACACACAAATATTATATGTTTGGGAGGATATTGTTATAAACAAAAATATGCTCCCATTCAAATATTTTTTATTTGGAACTAGTATTTCCGAAACAAAGATTAATTTTTAATTATTTATTTTGGCAATGTATCAATGCCTTTACTCAACGACAAGTTTTCTGTTTTTGAGATGTTCAAAGAGCATTTTTTTTATAAATTTTATGTTTGTAAATTGAAGTATTTATTTTATATATATATATTTTCTCGGTTTATTATACGAATTTATTCGTTAAACCCACGGTACGAAATATTTTGTAAAATAAACAAAATGCCTTTTGTTCATAGAACAATTTTTTTTGTATTATAAACAAATATTCGTAAATATACCATGGACATTTTTTAAAAAGTACTGTACAGATTAAAAAAAATCCACTCTCTTTTGTACAGTGTACAAATATTTTATAAAATAACAAAATAAATTGCGTAATAATACCACGGATTTCTGTACATTGTACCAATATTTTGTAGACTTACAAATTATATTTTGTACATATTACAGAATATGGTACAATTACACAGGATATTTCGTAAAAATACCTCACAACTTTGTACATTGTACCAATATTTGGTAGATTTACAAATTATATTTTCTACATATTACAAAATGCGGTAATTGTGTTTCGTTAAAATATCACGTATTTCTGTATATTGTGCAAATATTTTGTAGATTTACAAATTATATTTTGTACATATTACAAAATATGGTACAATAATTCGTAAAAATACCTCGGGTTTCTGTACATTGTACCAATATTTTGTAGACTTACAAATTATATTTTGTAGACATACAAATTATATTTTGTACTTATTACAGAATATGGTACAATTACACAGGATATTTCGTAAAAATACCTCAAAATTTTGTACATTGTACCAATATCTTGTAGACTTACAATTTATATTTTGTACATATTACAAAATATTTTATAATAACAAAATATATTTCGTAAAGCTATCACGTAATTCTGTAAATTTTGTAATATGTACAAAATTTATTTTGTACATATTACAAAATATTGTAAAATAACAGAAAATATTTTGTGAAAATACTAAATTATTTTACTACAAATATTTTAAAAATATTAGTTTATACATTTTACAAATGATTTTAAAATTGCGAAGATTTACAATAAATATTAATTTTTTATGAAAGTGCTATATATGTATGTATGTTTATTTATTTCATCTACATATTATGGCAAAGAATTGAAATAACTTTAACCGTATAATATTTTGAAAATGTATTTTATTTATATATATTTACATATTAAACATAAAAATAATCAGAAAGTGCTTCCAGCACCATATAAAGTTTCATTACTGTAAATATTAGAAATAAACATACAACGTTTCATTATTGCAAAAATTAGAAATAAACATACAACGTTTCATTATTGCAAAAATTAGAAATAAAGATACAAAATTTCATTATTGTAAAAATTAGTTGAGAATGGTATATATATCACATTAAACGTATCATTCGGATGTCAGAGCATCTGAAATGTTAAAGTTTGATATCATTCTTATGGTGTATTAACTTAAATTTCTGTAATTTACCTTTTATATCTTTATGTAGCATTTGGATTTTTGGATCGATAGGAATTTTACCTATGTTATAAAACCTCGAATTCAAGAAATCCCAGATGTGAACGCACTGTTGCGGATATTTTATACCAAATATATGATATGCTTTAAAACATAAATCGACTGTTTTAAGACAACAGAAAAATTTATATTTAATATTGTCGAAATCTCAAAAAAAGATAGTGGTTTATATATGTCTCCAATAACTGTAATAAAATGTGGTATGAAACCAACTGCAATGACTTTTTCATCTATTTTCTCTTTATAAGCAATTTCTGTGGGTGCGTAGGAAATGAAAGATCGTCTGATTTCCAAATTAGTGTAAAATTTACCACCTTTTTGAAATGTCTTCGGTATTCTGGTCTGTGGCTTCAAAGCTAATAGCAGTGTTAGAACAATTAAATGTTTCGTGTCTGTTAAATAAAAAGTTAGAAAAATACACCATGCCACATAACATTGGTTGGGTATAAGTTAATAATACTTACTGTTATCAATGCAATTGTTTCCATTGGCAAATTTCTAAAGTTTTACAACTTTGATGCATGATTGTGAAATACAGATCTTATCATTATGTCCGAAAATTCGTCAAAGGACTCCAATAATTTGTCACTATTACCAAACATCAGTTGAAAGTCATTTGTAATCTAATTAGAATAAATTTTAAAATATACAAAATTTTTGAATTGGAGTATTTATAAATTAAGAAAATTTTAGCTATAAAGCTTAACACGAAAACTACGAAAAACGAACTAAAATTCGAATAAGTCAGCAAAGTTTTAAAAATATTTTTAAATAAAATATATTTGGAAAACTTCTTAAACAATAACTTTGTTTGTGTGTAAACATATATTTTATTTGTGAAATTCAGTTTGCAAATAAATAATGTTCTAATAAATTAATATGTGCGTTCCAAACAAAATTTCTTGATTTTCTCTTTCAATTCAAACATGTCAAAAATTACGATTTTCCTCCGTGTAATAAGAGAAAAGTCATAGCCATTTAAAGTTGTAATTTCAATGAAGTTATTTAAGAGAATTATAACATATTTATATTTATCTTTAAAGAAACTAGAGAATATTTTTGAAGAACGAAAGGGCCAAAAATATTAACTGGTGTTTTTGCGTACACACTGAAAAAATCGCACCTGTAATATATTGTCCCAAACATAATCAGCTGGAAAGATACACATGTTTAGAGTACATTCGAATTATATTATATTTGGCACACACAAATATTATATATTTGGGAAGGTGTTGCTCTAAACAATTCATTGTTTCAATCCAAATGTTTTATTATTTTTGCTTTTATTTCCGAAACAAATATTTATTTGCATTTTAGTAATCAGACAATATATATAACAATACATTAGTTATCAGCCAAGTTTTAGGTTTTTTGATTAATTCTGTTCACGTACGCAGCATTGTCTTAACTTCCCGAGCCTGATCAAAACCGGTCGCGTATTGACATCACTGGAATCTCCTCTACACCTCTCTTCGGAGACCTAATTCGCTTAGTACGGATGTGTTAGAGTACACATTGCCACTGGGCGGTGGTTGTTGTGTGGCTGCCTTGTATTATCCTCGGGTCTCTCTCTGTTTCCTCGCATCTTCTAAGAGTCTGACACTTCTAACGAGCCCCTGCGTTCACTAGTCGTTGTCGAGCACTCTCCGTGTAAAGTAGTCAATTGTAGTCTTCTATCGCGCACGTTACTACTAGTCGTTGCTTTTGCACTACGCTCGCGTACATCTACACGCTGAAAAAAATCGCTTCTGTAGTATATTGTCTCAAACATTTTCTGCTTAAAACATATAAATGTTTAGGGTACACTCTAAATATATAAAGTTTGGTAAACACAAAAATTATATATATTTAGGAAGATGTTGTTCTAAACAAATCTTTGTTTCCACCCCAACATTTTCTTATTTAAGACCATTATTGCCGAAACAAAGTTTTATTTGCATTAAAGTATTCAGGAAGTGTGTATATCGATACCATTTTATTTTTTTAAATATTTTGAAATTTTTAAAAATAAATTAATTGAGGTATTGACAACAAATTATGACTTGGAAGACAGTAGATAATGCCGCATATGGTATTTTTAACTGGAAGGAATAATTCGAAATCAAGAAAAAATTAAAACTTAAGTTCAAAAAGTCAGCAAAGTTTTGAAAATATTTTTAAATAAAATATTTTTGGAAAAATTCCTGAAATATAATTTTATTTGTATTTAAACACACATTTTATTTGAGAATATTAGTTTGCAAATATATATTGTTGTAGTATATTAATATATGCGTTCCAAGTAAACTTTATTGATTTTCAAATAAAATGTATTTGCTCAGAAATATATATTATTTAAAACTTTGTGTTCCAAATATATTGTCTTTCGATCCAAACATATCAAAAAATGCGATTTTGCCCCGTGTACTTGTCTTTGGCTCGACTACTGAGCACTACTTGTAGTTTTTGCTAATAAATATAACGAAATATTCGCACCGGCCTTGTCGCCACCATGATACATGGTAATATACGTTACTACAAATAAAGCTCTGACTTTATCATAACCGAAAATACTAAAGTCTTGTGTTTAATTTATTCTATTTCGCCCTTTGCATTTCTTCATCGCCAACATCGGTCACTACATACGTGAACACACACACACATCTTTTCCCCACTACTGAGCTGTCGTTGTTATTGTAATAGAAGGGACATTGAATTGTATACCCCCTCCCTTGCCGGCAAACCACGCATCAAACTGCTCTAAAAAGATGGATTCGGACATCGCATCATCTGAGCTTTCGTCGCCCTACCTAAACAAATTCAAATGTAATTTTTTAGAAATGTTAAATATTTGTGAAACTATTTTGTAATTGAAATCGTATGACAACAAATGATGACTTGGAATAAATAGAAATTAATAACACTGTGTGTGCAAAATGCACTTTAAAAAAGTATCCTCGATGAAAATAACTTGCACTTCAAAATTTCGACCCGCTAAATCGAATGGCATTAACAGTTTTTTCCTGTGAAATCGCGTTTTCGATATATTAAGCCACAAAGTTTTCTGGGTAAACAAAGACGTTAGTAAATTTAAGCACAATTTAATATAGAAGGGTTCGAAATAAATGTTGCATGCCAAAGAACAAAATAAAGGACACATTCCTAGAAGTATTTCTTCCAAAATACCCGACACCTCTGCTCCTCCCCTTACCCCTGAAAATCCCCCTCCCTTAATGATATGTCAAAAGTCGTAGAAACTTATGGATTTTTTGGATGATGTATTTGACAAAGCTTGGCTTCAAAGGGCAGAGAACTTCGAGTAATAAACTTGGAAACATTTTGAAGCCACGAAAAATGAGTTGAAGCACTGGGCAGTGATGGCTCACAAAACTGTGTGGAATAGCGCAACAGTAGGAGCAACTGCAAAGATACTGTGGGGTGACCCAAATGAAAATAAAAAAAGAAGTCTTCTGAAACTAAACCAGATCGATATTAGTAAGATGATGAGTGTTCTAACGGGACACTCAAGCTTACAAGCACATCTTCATCGCATAGGACTACATTTTCTGTGTCACTGCCCGGCTTTCACACATGCAAGATCCCAACCTAACCTATTGACAAAAACATTCAATATAAAAAATCACTATAGATCCCCACAATGCACTTTAATGGGAATCCATTGGTTTTTAAAAAATATATCGTATTTATCCACAAAGTTACCTGGGTAACGGAAGGGTTGGTAAATTCAGGAACAATTCTGGTATAGAAAGCTTCGGAATAGAAGTTCCATGTCAAAACACAAAAGAAAGGAGACACTTCAAAAAGTATTTCTCCCAAAACATCCGAAACCTCTGTTCACCCCCTTACCCTTGAAAATCCCCCTCCAAAAAGAATGATTTATCAAAAGTCGTGGAAAATGTTAGAATTTTTGGGTGATGTATTCAACAAAAAAATTCCTTGTAAAAAATCACTATTGGTCCCGACAATACAATTTTATGGCAACCCAATGTTGTTTTGCATGCACAGACGGACGGACATAGCTAAATCAACTCAGAAAGTGATTCTAAGTCGATCGGTATAATAAACGGGTCTATTTCTTCTCCTTTTGAAATTCGAAAAATCTGCAAAGTTTTGAAAATCGTTTTTAATGAAAATATATTTGAATAATTGATTTTTCAAGCTTGGGGTCTTTTTATGAGTGATTTATTAATTTATTTATATTTCCGCATCGATATTTCTCAATTTTCATGAATTGCATTGTCGGGATGTTTCTACAATAAAAACGCAAAAAATAAATACAAACTTAAGATTAATATTACAGTTGGATTGGACAAACGAATTTGAGGCATCTTTTAGATTGACCGATCTGGCGATCGTGTGTACTTAGCTTAACGTGTATCGTTGGCATGTTTTTGGTCGCTCTGTAACACTGTTTGTACAGTGGCTCACGAGTGCCGTTTTTGGATTCACTTAGGATTTGGTAAGTACACACGATTGCCAGATCGGTCAATCCAAAAGATGTCTCAAATTTATCAACCCTGTAATAGTGCTGCAAATGTACGGACAACGACAGATTGTTAGGCAAAGGTGAATTGACAGTTCAGACGATTGCAAGAAAATCTTACAATTTCATATATTTTGTAAGCATTTATATGCAGGATTGCCAATAAAAATATTTTATAGACAGTGTTGCCAATAAAACGTTTTCGTGTGTAATTTGAGCAATCTAGGTGGACAAAAGTATTATTTTTAGTTTTTTGTGTAGAAAAAGCATATTAAATTAAATTAACCTTAGTATTAGTTAAAAAAACTAAAAACATTAAAAAAAATTTAAGTGAAAACACCACGTCATGGATATTTTTCAAAGAGAATTTTTCTAGTTGTTGTATCGTATTCTTCAACTTTGATTGACTTGCATAAAATTTATTGGTTGCAGAATAATTTAGCACGTCTAAAGTATATATTAACGATGTACTAGCTTTTTCGTCGCACTGTGTTTCAATTCATCGATCAACCAAAGTTTTTAAGGTATTTCCAGGGCCATTCTGAAATTAAGGCAAATATTCTAAAATTGTGCAAATACGAGCAAGATATTTTTTGTTTTTTTTTTTTTTTTTGTATTATACACACTATATTTAAAAACCTGAAAGTTTGGATGAGGTGTTTTGAGGTGAAATTTTGTTATGTCCTTTTCTTTATAACGAATTGGATTTTAAAGGGAGTTCAACTACTCACTGTTCAAAATCAACAAAATAGCTCTAATTAAAATGATTCGAAGTTATGAAATGCACAAAATTTTTAAAATAGAACTAATTTTTAAATTTCCAGCATTTTTTTTCAATCGAGCTAAGAAAATTGTTCTCACACGTCACTGATCACAAACTAAAATGTATAGATTCCCACATTGCTTTTCTACCTACGACAATATCTCACTTTCATTTACCGTTATCTTAATAACAGTAAGTTATTGTGTTTTCTTATAATTATTTCTGTAATAGTGGACCTCTTTTTAACGACATATACATATAAAGATTGCGATATTTAGTAAAATTTTTTTCGACTTTTGTCTACCTAGATTGATGAAATAACACAATGTGCAATGGCGCCGTTGTCACATGCATAAACTTCGCATATTTAACAATCTGCAAATATATCACAATGACTTTTCTGCCAACGTTGCAAGACAACAATTGTATGATCAAACGGTTGTACCTTCACAAAGTTGCATTTTCCCGCAATTTTTCTGTCAATATTTTCCGATCTGGCTATCGTCTGTACTTAGTTCAGAGCGAACCACAACATATCAAACGATACACGTTAGAAATGCTCCACATTCCCACTGTGCCAACCTGAAAACGCATAAACATCAAGACGTTGACAACTGTGGAATAAGTAAAAAACAAACAGTGCAATATTTACAACAGAAGACGATGGTAGTGATGCTACCTTAGCTTGAAATATAATTAGTTTAATGTTTTTTACGTGTAAGTGGTCAATCTCAAAGATGTCTCAAATTTGTTTATCTAACCTATTGTAGCGTAAATATGATTCTGTAATACCAACAAGAATATGGATGCTTGACATGTATAAAAGAATATCAAATTACGCGAGCAATCGTCACCACTTGTGACTTCACAACGCCCGCCGCAATGTTGCTACAAATATGTCAGCTACTGCGTAACTGCATACACAGCATAAACAGACGGACGGTCGTTGGACTGTCCCTCTGGTTCATTGTTTACATTCACTCCTCTTTTCGGTATAGCAATAACAAAGCGTAGTTGATTACAGGGGAACATTGACCGATGCTGATGAAGCTGAATTCCATTCTCTTGCAAATCAAGCACGGCTTACATCAGCCTAGCTGTAGAGAACCAAAAGAACGTTTGGTCTTTTTATTCAAACTTTCCATCCTATTAAATGGCGATCCTGCTAGCCTTGCTGTAATCTAGCATAACAATATGAACCACTTGAGAAATTGCTGCTCCTTTTTCTTTCAGTAGCAAAGACATTTTTTTGAAGGTACTGCCATTATTGTCCGGGCAGATCCAATCCAGGCCGAAGTATTGTTGAAATGAATATGGGACCAAAAGCCTGAACTGTAGAGGAATATCGTAAAAGATAGGCTCAACCCAAGAAGGAATATGTAAGGACGGTGGTGCCAGTAGTAAGACCACCAAAAAGAAAAGGTGGCTACGTTTGGAGGCTTAAAAAGGAAAGAGCCATACTCCTAAGGGAGATTAACGGAAAGACACCTCCATCGTGGGAAAAGGCGACACAGCTGTGGAAACGAGTTGACGGGCTCGAGTTTCTCATAATGCAGAAACTGGAAAGCAAACACACACATTCTATCTGCACTGGTAGGGCCAGTAATCGATTACTCGCTCGTGGCAAAATATCCTTTTATTTAAAAAAAAAAACAGACACACAACACTAAAATATTGTAATAAAATTATATTTAAAAAAAAACAAAACAATTTTAACTAAATATTTAAGAAAATTGTCCGGAATGCGGGGACAGCAATCGAGATTGGTGAAACCAAACGCTAATGTTATACATATATTAAGTTAAGGTTGTAGGAAAGGAACTAAATTCGTTCCAAATACAGATCTATCTCCTCCTAATAACAGTCTTTGTAGGTCTAAATTTCGCTTTAAAAGTGTACTCTATGCCAGGGCCGTGTTGTTGGCATTTTTAATGCATATACATATACATATTTATAGTGATTAACATTAAAAAATGCTAAGGTAATATTTTTATTAAGAATTGTATTAATATAAATCATATATTAATTAATTGTAATACAGTACTAAGCTGTACTTTTCTTGGATATAAATATGTTTGCGCCCCATGAAATTCTCCGTTCATTGCTTTTGCGCCGTCATACACGGGGCAAAATCGCCTTTTTTGATATGTTTGAACCGAAAGAAAATATATTTGGAACACAAATTTTAGCAAATAAATTTTATTTGAAAATCAATAAAATATATTTGGAACGCATTTATCTATCTATCTATCTATATATATAAAAGAGAGTGTCTGTTTGTGGGTTTGTTTGTATGTTTGTTCCGTATAGACGTCTAAACGGCTAGACCGATCATCTTGAAATTTTCACAGAATGTACATGTGAAGGGGGTGCTGAAAATAGGGTACTTGAATTTTCGATATATCAAGTGGGCGTGGACCCGCCCATAGGGGTCCAATTTTGATATTAAGAAAATTTTTTAGCTAGAGTGCTGAAATTTTCTGTGTATGCATTTAGTGGCAGATAATGTGAATTTTCCAAAAATGGGCGGAGTCGGACCAATGGGCGTGGCCCCGCCCATATAAGCCAAATTTTGAAATTCAAATATTTTCTACAATTTATTAGAGAGAGTTCTGTATTTGAGTGTATATGTATCTGGTGACAGTCTACGTGATTGGTCCAAAAATTGGCGGGATCGGCCCAATGGGCGTGGCCCCGCCAACATAGACCAAATTTTGAAATTTCGATATCTTGAACAATTTGCTAGCGAGAGTGCTGCAATGTTGTGTATATGTATCTGGTGACAGTCTACGTGATTGGCCCAAAAATTGGCGGGATCGGCCCAATGGGCGTGGCCCCGCCCACATAGACCAAATTTTGAAATTTCGATATCTTGCACAATTTATTATCAAGAGTGCTGCAGTTTTGTTTATATGTATCTGGTGACAGTCTCCGTGATTAGTCCAAAAATGGGCGGGATCGGCTCAATGGGCGTGGCCCCGCCCACATAGACCAAATTTTTAAATTGAGATATCTTGCACAATTTGCCAGCGAGAGTGCTGCAATGTTGTGTATATGTATCTGGTAGCAGTCCACGTGATTTTTCCAAAAATGGGCGGGATCGGACCAATGGGCCTGGCACCGCCCATATAAGCCATATTTAAAAAATGTGATATCTTGCACAATTTTATACCGAGAGACCTGGAATTTTGTGTATATGTATATGGTGGCAGTCTGCGTGATTGGTCCAAAAATGGGCGGGATCGGCTCAATGGGCGTGGCCCAGCCCACATAGACCAAATTTTGAAATTTCGATATCTTGCACAATTTGCTAGCGAGAGTGCTGCAGTGTTGTGTATATGTATCTGGTAGCAGTCCACGTGATTTTTCCAAAAAGGGGCGGGAGCGGACCAATGCGCGTGGCCCCGCCCACATAAGCCAAATTTTGAAATTGATATATCTTGCACAATATGTTAGCGAGAGTGCTGGAATTTTGTGTATATGTATATGGTGGCAGTCTGCGTGATTGGTCAGAAAATGGGCGGGATCGGACCAGTGGGCGTGGCCCCGCCCTTATAAGCCAAATTTCGAAATTGATATATCTTGCACAATTTTTTATCTAGAGTGCTGTAATGTTGTACATATGTATCTGGTGACAGTCCACGTGATTGGTCCAAAAATTCGCGGGATCTGACCAATGGGCGTGCCACTGCCCATATAAGCCAAATTTTGAAATTGAATTATCTTGCTCATTTTGTTAGCGAGAGTGTTGAAATTTTGCGTATATGTATCTGGTAGCAGTCTACGTGATTGGCTTACAAATGGGCGGAATAGGACCAGTGGGCGTGGCACAGCCCATATTTTGATATATCTTGCAAGTATACATGAACATAAATGCTCGGTATGCGATAATTACAGCTGCTCACTCCAATACAATCGCAATATGATAATGTGATGCATGACCAATGAAACAAGAATTTGGAAATTTTATAAGTATACATTTCTATTTTCTGGACTTTCCACTGAATTCGGTATTTTTTCATTCAGTGAATTTATCACTAATACCAGTAAGGAAAGGCAGAAAGTCGGGCGGGGCCGATTAGGGTCATTGCGATAATAATTTGGAATAATTGGTAAATGTGGTGTGTATGTGTGTATGTATATCTTATTTTGAACCGATAATCGCTAAATTAAGCAATATTCGTTCCTAAATTGAGAAACATTTTTCTGGAGAACTTTGTAATGATTGGAAGTAAAGTACAACTTCTATAGCGCTTTGTAACCAAATCTGGAGGAACATATATATGGAGGTTATATATAAATCTGAATCGATTTTCCTTGAATACTCATTCATGTAAAATAGAAACCTGTTTCTGTCGAATTTCGTACTGATCGGATATAAAACACAGTATCTACAGCGCTTACATGTCAAATTGGGGGTAACATATATATGGGGGCTATATCTAAATCTGAACCGATTTTCTCCGAATTTTGCGGTATTCCTTCATGTAATAAGAAATCTCTTTCTGCCGAATTTCTTACTGATCGGATATAAAATACAGTTTCTACAGCACTTGAATTTCAAATCGGGGGTAACATATATATGGGGGCTATATCTAAATCTGAACCGATTTTCTCCGAATTTTGCAGTATTCCTTCATGTAATAACAAACCTCTTTCTGCCGAATTTCGTACTGATCGGATATAAAATACAGTTTCTACAGCGCTAATTTTGACATGGGCAGCGAAGCGCACCGGGCTCAGCTAGTCTATATATATAAAAGAGAGTGTCTGTTTGTGGGTTTGTTTGTATGTTTGTATGTTTGTTCCGTATAGACGTCTAAACGGCTAGACCGATCATCTTGAAATTTTCACAGAATGTACATGTGAAGGGGGTGCTGAAAATAGGGTACTTGAATTTTCGATATATCAAGTGGGCGTGGACCCGCCCATAGGGGTCCAATTTTGATATTAAGAAAATTTTTTAGCTAGAGTGCTGAAATTTTGTGTGTATGCATTTAGTGGCAGATAATGTGAATTTTCCAAAAATGGGCGGAGTCGGACCAATGGGCGTGGCCCCGCCCATATAAGCCAAATTTTGAAATTCAAATATTTTCTACAATTTATTAGAGAGAGTTCTGTATTTGAGTGTATATGTATCTGGTGACAGTCTACGTGATTGGTCCAAAAATTGGCGGGATCGGCCCAATGGGCGTGGCCCCGCCAACATAGACCAAATTTTGAAATTTCGATATCTTGAACAATTTGCTAGCGAGAGTGCTGCAATGTTGTGTATATGTATCTGGTGACAGTCTACGTGATTGGCCCAAAAATTGGCGGGATCGGCCCAATGGGCGTGGCCCCGCCCACATAGACCAAATTTTGAAATTTCGATATCTTGCACAATTTATTATCAAGAGTGCTGCAGTTTTGTTTATATGTATCTGGTGACAGTCTCCGTGATTAGTCCAAAAATGGGCGGGATCGGCTCAATGGGCGTGGCCCCGCCCACATAGACCAAATTTTTAAATTGAGATATCTTGCACAATTTGCCAGCGAGAGTGCTGCAATGTTGTGTATATGTATCTGGTAGCAGTCCACGTGATTTTTCCAAAAATGGGCGGGATCGGACCAATGGGCCTGGCACCGCCCATATAAGCCATATTTAAAAAATGTGATATCTTGCACAATTTTATACCGAGAGACCTGGAATTTTGTGTATATGTATATGGTGGCAGTCTGCGTGATTGGTCCAAAAATGGGCGGGATCGGCTCAATGGGCGTGGCCCAGCCCACATAGACCAAATTTTGAAATTTCGATATCTTGCACAATTTGCTAGCGAGAGTGCTGCAGTGTTGTGTATATGTATCTGGTAGCAGTCCACGTGATTTTTCCAAAAAGGGGCGGGAGCGGACCAATGCGCGTGGCCCCGCCCACATAAGCCAAATTTTGAAATTGATATATCTTGCACAATATGTTAGCGAGAGTGCTGGAATTTTGTGTATATGTATATGGTGGCAGTCTGCGTGATTGGTCAGAAAATGGGCGGGATCGGACCAGTGGGCGTGGCCCCGCCCTTATAAGCCAAATTTCGAAATTGATATATCTTGCACAATTTTTTATCTAGAGTGCTGTAATGTTGTACATATGTATCTGGTGACAGTCCACGTGATTGGTCCAAAAATTCGCGGGATCTGACCAATGGGCGTGCCACTGCCCATATAAGCCAAATTTTGAAATTGAATTATCTTGCTCATTTTGTTAGCGAGAGTGTTGAAATTTTGCGTATATGTATCTGGTAGCAGTCTACGTGATTGGCTTACAAATGGGCGGAATAGGACCAGTGGGCGTGGCACAGCCCATATTTTGATATATCTTGCAAGTATACATGAACATAAATGCTCGGTATGCGATAATTACAGCTGCTCACTCCAATACAATCGCAATATGATAATGTGATGCATGACCAATGAAACAAGAATTTGGAAATTTTATAAGTATACATTTCTATTTTCTGGACTTTCCACTGAATTCGGTATTTTTTCATTCAGTGAATTTATCACTAATACCAGTAAGGAAAGGCAGAAAGTCGGGCGGGGCCGATTAGGGTCATTGCGATAATAATTTGGAATAATTGGTAAATGTGGTGTGTGTGTGTGTATGTATATCTTATTTTGAACCGATAATCGCTAAATTAAGCAATATTCGTTCCTAAATTGAGAAACATTTTTCTGGAGAACTTTGTAATGATTGGAAGTAAAGTACAACTTCTATAGCGCTTTGTAACCAAATCTGGAGGAACATATATATGGAGGTTATATATAAATCTGAATCGATTTTCCTTGAATACTCATTCATGTAAAATAGAAACCTGTTTCTGTCGAATTTCGTACTGATCGGATATAAAACACAGTATCTACAGCGCTTACATGTCAAATTGGGGGTAACATATATATGGGGGCTATATCTAAATCTGAACCGATTTTCTCCGAATTTTGCGGTATTCCTTCATGTAATAAGAAATCTCTTTCTGCCGAATTTCTTACTGATCGGATATAAAATACAGTTTCTACAGCACTTGAATTTCAAATCGGGGGTAACATATATATGGGGGCTATATCTAAATCTGAACCGATTTTCTCCGAATTTTGCAGTATTCCTTCATGTAATAACAAACCTCTTTCTGCCGAATTTCGTACTGATCGGATATAAAATACAGTTTCTACAGCGCTAATTTTGACATGGGCAGCGAAGCGCACCGGGCTCAGCTAGTCTATATATATAAAAGAGAGTGTCTGTTTGTGGGTTTGTTTGTTTGTATGTTTGTTTGTTCCGTATAGACGTCTAAACGGCTTGACCGATCATCTTGAAATTTCCACAGAATGTACATGTATTGGGGGTGCTGAAAATAGGGTACTTGGATTTTCGATATATCAAGTGGGCATGGACCCGCCCATATGGGTCAAATTTTGGTATTGAGAAAAATTTTTAGCTAGAGTGCTGAAATTTCGTGTGTATGCATTTAGTGTCAGATTATGTGAATTTTCCAAAAATGGGCGGAATCGGACCAATGGGCGCGGCCCCGCCCATATAAGCCAAATTTTGAAATTGATATAACTTGCACAATATGTTAGCGAGAGTGCTGGAATTTTGTGTATATGTATATGGTGGCAGTCTGCGTGATTGGTCCAATGGGCGTTGCCCCGCCCATATAAGCCAAATTTTGAAATTGATATATCTTGCACAATTTGTTAGCTAGAGTGCTGTAATGTTGTACATATGTATCTGGTGGCAGTCCACGTGATTGGTCCAAAAATGGGCCGGATCGGACCAATGGGCGTGGCACCGCCAATATAAGCCAAATTTTGAAAATGTGATATCTTGCACAATTTGTTATCGAGAGAGCTGGAATTTTGTGCATATATATCCGTTGGCGATCTACGTGATTGGTCCAAAAATGGGCGGGATAGGACCAATGGGCGTGACCCCGCCCATATAAGCCAAATTTTGAAATGTAGATATCTTGCACAATTTGTTAGCGAGAGTGCTGTAATTTTGTGTCTGGTGGAAGCCTACGTGATTGGTCTAAAAATGAGCGGGATCTGACCAAAGGGCGTGGCCCCGCCCATATAACCCAAAATTGAGCTATCTTGCACAATTTAGTAGCGAGAATGCTGTAATTTTGTGTATATGTATCTGGTGGCAGTCTACGTGGCGGGATCGGAAATCTCAATCTGGGGCAACGAAGTGGACCGGGTCCAGCTAGTATATTAATATATTACAACAAATTGTATTTGCAAACTAAATTTCTCAAATAAAATATGTGTTTAAATACAATTAAAATTATTATTTAGGATATTTCCAAATATATTTTATTTAAAAAAGATTTCCAAAACTTTTGCTGACTTTTTCGAATTTCAGTTTTAATTTTTCCTTGGTTTCGAATTGTACCTCCCAGTATACCATATGTAGAATTAACTTCTGTTTTAAATCAATCATTTCAAATTTCTGAGTATTCCAAGCCATCATTAGTTGTCAATCCTCTAAGTACTTTATTATACGATTTCAATTATTATTATTTATTATTTTTACGAACATTAAAAATTTCTAAAAATTTAACTTTGAATTACTGAAAAATTAGACACAATTTATGTATTTTATGAATACTTAAATGCAAATAAATATTTGTTTCAAAATAACAGTCACATTGGGATGTTAACAAATATTTGTTTAGAACAATATCTTCCCAAATACACAACTTTTGTGTGTACCAAATATTATATGTTTAGAGTGTAACCTAAACATATATATGTTTCAAGCCGAATATGTTTGGGACAATATACTACAGAAGCGTTTTTTTTGCAGCGTGTAGCATTGCCCAAATAAATACTTACAATCAATACCAGATGTTTCGAGGAAATGTAAAATAACATCAGCCAAACCTTTTCCATTGAACTGTTTTGTTGGGAAGAAACTCAAAAAACCTTCGCAAATTTTATATCGCCCATCGTTTTCGTTGAGGTACCGGATACACATTGAATCTTGCTGAACTCCAGAAATATTAGCTAATTCGTCCGCCGACGGTCAAAGTTTTGGAATTATTGATTCTCTTAATAAGTTGTCGGTGTATAAGAGTGTGACAAATACTTATAACTTCATTTTGAACACGATTGCTTATATACATTGCGTTTCGTGGTGAATTTGTCAAGTGACTATTCAAATTTGTCCGTTATCCGTTAAATCGCCCGATACCTTAGCAAGGCTCTAAAATTGCCATCATTTTGAATAGTTTCATTTCAATCGATTCTGCCTGTATCTTAGTGCTAAGCCTTATCGACCACAAAGGACTACTGTTTGAACTATTGCTTCCAAATGCTCTCTACATATTTCGTTTACGACCTGCTTTTCCTGAATTTGTAATTGTTTATCGATGGACGCTGTGGCTTGCTTTTCTACATTAGATCTCATTTCAGCTTTCAATACACTATTTCTATGGTATTCGAGCGATGAGTGGTGGCGATATACGTTCAGTGCTTTTTTCCAATTATTAAATGGTCTTGATACCAAGTTTCCTAGTTTTTGGTTATGCACTTCTGTATCCCTAGGAGCAAATAATACATATGTTTTACAGAAAGCACCGACTTGATTCGCGGAGTACGCCAACCATTTAAATTTTTTGTAACCAAGAAAGTTGGAATTTTAATCTTCTTTGCCCAGTCACTGGAAAACTATAATTATCTGGAGGAATACAGATTTTTCATGAAGACCTTCTATATAGTCGATACTCTCTGAAGCTGACTTGTTCACGAATAAACCTATATCATATGGTGATACTTCGTTTGGGTTACTCAAAGCAGTAGAGTTTGATGTAGTTGGCTTTTCCATATGACCATCATTCGTTTCGACGGGCAAATTACATCTCTGTGGATCCTGAATCATGAAGAATATTCAGAAAAATTAATTGTAGATATAGTAATTATCATTGCGGACGTTTAAGTATTTCGTTATTCACACATACACATACTATAAGAAATAACTATATGTTTTTTTACATTCTGCTTAGTAGTTAAGTATATCATAATACTTACGTCATCCTCCTCAATTATTTGCCTTTTATTAAAATATTGTCGAATATTCAACCTGTTGTAGCACATTTACGAATTGACACAATCACTTCTCCGCGATTTAAAATTGAATGTCACGTGTTCACCGCACTTATTTAAAGTGAACTAAACGTTCATACTGTGTATGTTTACAATGCGTAAATGTACAATGCACTTGAGCATACACAATGAAATCTACAATATGGTACTAACTATTCCTACTGTCTTTACCGCTGCTCTAATTATATATTTACAAAATGGAAAATTCTTAAAAAGAATTGGCACGAATAATAAATTTTAAATATTATAATTTTATACAATGATTTAATAGTTTTGTGCTATTTTCAACTAAAATGTCTTCTTCGTTATTAAAAATTCCATCATCTAAACTGTTAAAAAATTTCTGATTATTTTTGTCTGAATATTATTGAATAATTTTATTATTATTAAATTTTTATAAAATATATATTCACAGGATGAACTTCGTGGAAGTGGAATCCACTTATACATTTTTCTGTAAGATAAATTATACTATTTTGCCGTAAACGATATTTGTCATAATCTACTACAAATCTGTTACAGCAATTTTCTGAAGTGTACAGTTTTCTGAATGTTAAAGTCGCAAATGTGTAGCACATTTGCGATTTCTTAGGTGTACAACTTTTTGATTTAATAATTTTTAGTCTTTGATTTATTTTGGAAAAGGAAAAACATTTTAACCATTGTTTACCAAAATTATTGTTTATTACTCTGTAATATAGGAATATTGGCCTTGTAGGCCAATGTTTAAATACAATTAAAATTATTATTTAGGATATTTCCAAATATATTTTATTTAAAAAAGATTTCCAAAACTTTTGCTGACTTTTTCGAATTTCAGTTTTAATTTTTCCTTGGTTTCGAATTGTACCTCCCAGTATACCATATGTAGAATTAACTTCTGTTTTAAATCAATCATTTCAAATTTCTGAGTATTCCAAGCCATCATTAGTTGTCAATCCTCTAAGTACTTTATTATACGATTTCAATTATTATTATTTATTATTTTTACGAACATTAAAAATTTCTAAAAATTTAACTTTGAATTACTGAAAAATTAGACACAATTTATGTATTTTATGAATACTTAAATGCAAATAAATATTTGTTTCAAAATAACAGTCACATTGGGATGTTAACAAATATTTGTTTAGAACAATATCTTCCCAAATACACAACTTTTGTGTATACCAAATATTATATGTTTAGAGTGTAACCTAAACATATATATGTTTCAAGCCGAATATGTTTGGGACAATATACTACAGAAGCGTTTTTTTTGCAGCGTGTAGCATTGCCCAAATAAATACTTACAATCAATACCAGATGTTTCGAGGAAATGTAAAATAACATCAGCCAAACCTTTTCCATTGAACTGTTTTGTTGGGAAGAAACTCAAAAAACCTTCGCAAATTTTATATCGCCCATCGTTTTCGTTGAGGTACCGGATACACATTGAATCTTGCTGAACTCCAGAAATATTAGCTAATTCGTCCGCCGACGGTCAAAGTTTTGGAATTATTGATTCTCTTAATAAGTTGTCGGTGTATAAGAGTGTGACAAATACTTATAACTTCATTTTGAACACGATTGCTTATATACATTGCGTTTCGTGGTGAATTTGTCAAGTGACTATTCAAATTTGTCCGTTATCCGTTAAATCGCCCGATACCTTAGCAAGGCTCTAAAATTGCCATCATTTTGAATAGTTTCATTTCAATCGATTCTGCCTGTATCTTAGTGCTAAGCCTTATCGACCACAAAGGACTACTGTTTGAACTATTGCTTCCAAATGCTCTCTACATATTTCGTTTACGACCTGCTTTTCCTGAATTTGTAATTGTTTATCGATGGACGCTGTGGCTTGCTTTTCTACATTAGATCTCATTTCAGCTTTCAATACACTATTTCTATGGTATTCGAGCGATGAGTGGTGGCGATATACGTTCAGTGCTTTTTTCCAATTATTAAATGGTCTTGATACCAAGTTTCCTAGTTTTTGGTTATGCACTTCTGTATCCCTAGGAGCAAATAATACATATGTTTTACAGAAAGCACCGACTTGATTCGCGGAGTACGCCAACCATTTAAATTTTTTGTAACCAAGAAAGTTGGAATTTTAATCTTCTTTGCCCAGTCACTGGAAAACTATAATTATCTGGAGGAATACAGATTTTTCATGAAGACCTTCTATATAGTCGATACTCTCTGAAGCTGACTTGTTCACGAATAAACCTATATCATATGGTGATACTTCGTTTGGGTTACTCAAAGCAGTAGAGTTTGATGTAGTTGGCTTTTCCATATGACCATCATTCGTTTCGACGGGCAAATTACATCTCTGTGGATCCTGAATCATGAAGAATATTCAGAAAAATTAATTGTAGATATAGTAATTATCATTGCGGACGTTTAAGTATTTCGTTATTCACACATACACATACTATAAGAAATAATTATATGTTTTTTTACATTCTGCTTAGTAGTTAAGTATATCATAATACTTACGTCATCCTCCTCAATTATTTGCCTTTTATTAAAATATTGTCGAATATTCAACCTGTTGTAGCACATTTACGAATTGACACAATCACTTCTCCGCGATTTAAAATTGAATGTCACGTGTTCACCGCACTTATTTAAAGTGAACTAAACGTTCATACTGTGTATGTTTACAATGCGTAAATGTACAATGCACTTGAGCATACACAATGAAATCTACAATATGGTACTAACTATTCCTACTGTCTTTACCGCTGCTCTAATTATATATTTACAAAATGGAAAATTCTTAAAAAGAATTGGCACGAATAATAAATTTTAAATATTATAATTTTATACAATGATTTAATAGTTTTGTGCTATTTTCAACTAAAATGTCTTCTTCGTTATTAAAAATTCCATCATCTAAACTGTTAAAAAATTTCTGATTATTTTTGTCTGAATATTATTGAATAATTTTATTATTATTAAATTTTTATAAAATATATATTCACAGGATGAACTTCGTGGAAGTGGAATCCACTTATACATTTTTCTGTAAGATAAATTATACTATTTTGCCGTAAACGATATTTGTCATAATCTACTACAAATCTGTTACAGCAATTTTCTGAAGTGTACAGTTTTCTGAATGTTAAAGTCGCAAATGTGTAGCACATTTGCGATTTCTTAGGTGTACAACTTTTTGATTTAATAATTTTTAGTCTTTGATTTATTTTGGAAAAGGAAAAACATTTTAACCATTGTTTACCAAAATTATTGTTTATTACTCTGTAATATAGGAATATTGGCCTTGTAGGCTTTATATATTACAATAAATGAAATATATTGAAAAAATCAGTAGTAAACATTTTTAATTCCAAATCGCCCACTGCGCACGGGCCTGTTCTGGGGGTATATTCATTTTGTCACTCCGTTTGTTACACCTCTAAATATTAATCACACGAACAAAGGTAATCATAGGTTCAAGGTTTTTTATAGCCCCCATACAAAGGGCTATATCAAGATTTTACTTCTCAACGCAGCAAAAACAACAAATTTCAACTAATCGGGCTGAAATTTGGTAATATGAGTATATTTGTGACCGAAACCATTCACATGCGATCCATGGTCCATATAAGATTCGGCATGGCCGCTTTTACTTGTTTCTTACGTTTAATTGACAATTTCATCCGTGAATAATAATAAAACAAACTTTTCTTCTGGGGGCTGTAACCCTCTCCAGCAGAAATCCATTCCTACGCCAATGATTCGCCCATGACATTTGTTTCGTCTTAAAAAGTTTCGAATTGTTACATCATAAACCTTCTCATTATTCTTTTCTTTGGACATTTTATTAATTTCAACCGCAGAAAAAAACGGATTTTCATTTCTCTTTTTTGTTTGTCACAGGGTTATTTTATTTGTGATGGATTTGTCATTTTTATATCGTTGTATTGTACTGTAGAAGGAGTTTCCCTCACTAAATCTCAAAAATCTTTAAAGGGAAAGACATGAAATTTATCTCTTGTACAGAAGTGCCATGTAAGACTGACGCTGGGTAGCTTTGCAGACATTTTGCAGCGCATATTCCAGACATATTTAATTTTGTTCTACGTTTTTTTAAAAATTAATACGTACATGCCGTTAAATTTAATAAAATTTTTGGAAATATTACGTTACAGCCATTAATCTTTGCAGGCTATGGAAACCCCAGTCTTAGTTCTTTTCATAAAATCAGAAGTCCGAATTTTCATGTCTTTCTCTTTAAAGGTCTTTGCTAAATCTCCAAATTCTTAAATGCCTCTTCATGTCATTTAGCAATGAGCTAGCGTTCTTCTACGGTTGCCTGTTTTCCTCATACAACAACAACGAAATTTATTGTACAGCAACGAAGTTTATCACTTTAAAGCTTCTAAGTAATTAAAACGCCTTGCATTTATTGTTTAATTTGCTGCGGAATTTGACCGCACGCTTGTAAGTTAAGGGTAAGCATATGTTAAAATGTGAACCTGAAATAGAAAATAAGAACCATATTTTCATTGTTTCAACAATATTTTATTGCATAAAAATAATCTTCAACTTTTAAACAACTTTTTGAGTTGAATTTATACTCAATAATATATATGTATTCTCTATTATTACATTTTCCGTATAGCATCTTAACTTAAAACTCAAAAATTAAAAAACATAAACATTTTCACAAACTTCAACTGTAACGTTATCGTAAGTTCGTACTAACCGTAAGTAAAGGTTATATGCTGATAGCAATTGTTGTGGCCAAAATTAATGTATCATTTCATCTTTCACATACTTAGTGCTTCTATGACTTTTTTGTTTTTCAAAGCTTAAAGTTGTAAGTATAATAATATAAAAATATGTAACTTGTACGAATGAATATGATTGTTCAATATTTAATAATTAACCCTTACCGTCGTGTGCTGTCAGGAGACGACGTATTTTTGGGTCTTCGGCGACAACTAGAAGGGTTTCAATTTTGATGGAAATACATTGTTTTTTTTTTCAGTTTATGGTTAAAAGTACTAACAAAGCTTTAAAATATGCACAGTTTACATACACCATGCGAGACTAGAAATCATTGTAAAGAGACAATAACGTTATTAGCACAGAAACTGCAGTTGATAAAGGTCAAGTAAGATGACTAACTCCTCTCTAGAAATTTTGTATATTTTAAGTCAATTTGAGGATCAGTTGCTTCATTAATTTTTATCGCATGAAAAACGAACTGTTTGTTTGCTATTTACTTTGAAAACTAATAGCAACAAAAATACATTTTGGAGTCAATCAATACTTCTATCCACTCATATAATAAATATAACTTAATATGAGTAAAATATAATATTCTTCCTTTTAAGTATCAGTTTGGGGAGAATAGCACCAGTCATAACTTGTAAGTATCTTTTAATAGAAAGAAGAAAAATTAAGCGAAAAATAATATAGTACATATTTTGTTCTTGTACTCAGGCTCAAGATCGTTATTGTTGTTTTCAGTATATGAAAACAACTTTGTTAAAAATTAAAGAAGAAGTAAGTGACATGTATTAGGGGCGGTTGTAATGGTTGGATAGACAGATCTGTTTCGGGAGCCACCAAACTCCCATTATCAATATCCTTATTACAACGATTACTTCAGTCGAAATTATTAAATATATACGCACAGCCAAGTATCATTAAACGAGAACTGTTTGCTAAAAGCGCATATCTTCAAAAAAAGACAATTCAGTAATCATCGTCCCTCGTACATGCACCAACTTCCACTCTCGTGAGTCTTTACAATGTAAAGAATTCACACGAATGATTTGCTGTAGTTGACTATGCAACAACAACGTATTTGGTCGTGCCCTACCATTTCTTCTTGTTTTTGTTTTTGTCTTTTTGTTTTATTCGATCTGCTTTCATAGTACATATTTTGTTCTTGTACTCAGGCTCAAGATCGTTATTGTTGTTTTCAGTATATGAAAACAACTTTGTTAAAAATTAAAGAAGAAGTAAGTGACATGTATTAGGGGCGGTTGTAATGGTTGGATAGACAGATCTGTTTCGGGAGCCACCAAACTCCCATTATCAATATCCTTATTACAACGATTACTTCAGTCGAAATTATTAAATATATACGCACAGCCAAGTATCATTAAACGAGAACTGTTTGCTAAAAGCGCATATCTTCAAAAAAAGACAATTCAGTAATCATCGTCCCTCGTACATGCACCAACTTCCACTCTCGTGAGTCTTTACAATGTAAAGAATTCACACGAATGATTTGCTGTAGTTGACTATGCAACAACAACGTATTTGGTCGTGCCCTACCATTTCTTCTTGTTTTTGTCTTTTTGTTTTATTCGATCTGCTTTCATAGTACATATTTTGTTCTTGTACTCAGGCTCAAGATCGTTATTGTTGTTTTCAGTATATGAAAACAACTTTGTTAAAAATTAAAGAAGAAGTAAGTGACATGTATTAGGGGCGGTTGTAATGGTTGGATAGACAGATCTGTTTCGGGAGCCACCAAACTCCCATTATCAATATCCTTATTACAACGATTACTTCAGTCGAAATTATTAAATATATACGCACAGCCAAGTATCATTAAACGAGAACTGTTTGCTAAAAGCGCATATCTTCAAAAAAAGACAATTCAGTAATCATCGTCCCTCGTACATGCACCAACTTCCACTCTCGTGAGTCTTTACAATGTAAAGAATTCACACGAATGATTTGCTGTAGTTGACTATGCAACAACAACGTATTTGGTCGTGCCCTACCATTTCTTCTTGTTTTTGTTTTTGTCTTTTTGTTTTATTCGATCTGCTTTCATAGTACATATTTTGTTCTTGTACTCAGGCTCAAGATCGTTATTGTTGTTTTCAGTATATGAAAACAACTTTGTTAAAAATTAAAGAAGAAGTAAGTGACATGTATTAGGGGCGGTTGTAATGGTTGGATAGACAGATCTGTTTCGGGAGCCACCAAACTCCCATTATACAGCAAATCATTCGTGTGAATTCTTTACATTGTAAAGACTCACGAGAGTGGAAGTTGGTGCATGTACGAGGGACGATGATTACTGAATTGTCTTTTTTTGAAGATATGCGCTTTTAGCAAACAGTTCTCGTTTAATGATACTTGGCTGTGCGTATATATTTAATAATTTCGACTAAAGTAATCGTTGTAATAAGGATATTGATAATGGGAGTTTGGTGGCTCCCGAAACAGATCTGTCTATCCAACCATTACAACCGCCCCTAATACATGTCACTTACTTCTTCTTTAATTTTTAACAAAGTTGTTTTCATATACTGAAAACAACAATAACGATCTTGAGCCTGAGTACAAGAACAAAATAGGTACTATGAAAGCAGATCGAATAAAACAAAAAGACAAAAACAAAAACAAGAAGAAATGGTAGGGCACGACCAAATACGTTGTTGTTGCATAGTCAACTACAGCAAATCATTCGTGTGAATTCTTTACATTGTAAAGACTCACGAGAGTGGAAGTTGGTGCATGTACGAGGGACGATGATTACTGAATTGTCTTTTTTTGAAGATATGCGCTTTTAGCAAACAGTTCTCGTTTAATGATACTTGGCTGTGCGTATATATTTAATAATTTCGACTGAAGTAATCGTTGTAATAAGGATATTGATAATGGGAGTTTGGTGGCTCCCGAAACAGATCTGTCTATCCAACCATTACAACCGCCCCTAATACATGTCACTTACTTCTTCTTTAATTTTTAACAAAGTTGTTTTCATATACTGAAAACAACAATAACGATCTTGAGCCTGAGTACAAGAACAAAATATGTACTATGAAAGCAGATCGAATAAAACAAAAAGACAAAAACAAAAACAAGAAGAAATGGTAGGGCACGACCAAATACGTTGTTGTTGCATAGTCAACTACAGCAAATCATTCGTGTGAATTCTTTACATTGTAAAGACTCACGAGAGTGGAAGTTGGTGCATGTACGAGGGACGATGATTACTGAATTGTCTTTTTTTGAAGATATGCGCTTTTAGCAAACAGTTCTCGTTTAATGATACTTGGCTGTGCGTATATATTTAATAATTTCGACTGAAGTAATCGTTGTAATAAGGATATTGATAATGGGAGTTTGGTGGCTCCCGAAACAGATCTGTCTATCCAACCATTACAACCGCCCCTAATACATGTCACTTACTTCTTCTTTAATTTTTAACAAAGTTGTTTTCATATACTGAAAACAACAATAACGATCTTGAGCCTGAGTACAAGAACAAAATATGTACTATGAAAGCAGATCGAATAAAACAAAAAGACAAAAACAAGAAGAAATGGTAGGGCACGACCAAATACGTTGTTGTTGCATAGTCAACTACAGCAAATCATTCGTGTGAATTCTTTACATTGTAAAGACTCACGAGAGTGGAAGTTGGTGCATGTACGAGGGACGATGATTACTGAATTGTCTTTTTTTGAAGATATGCGCTTTTAGCAAACAGTTCTCGTTTAATGATACTTGGCTGTGCGTATATATTTAATAATTTCGACTGAAGTAATCGTTGTAATAAGGATATTGATAATGGGAGTTTGGTGGCTCCCGAAACAGATCTGTCTATCCAACCATTACAACCGCCCCTAATACATGTCACTTACTTCTTCTTTAATTTTTAACAAAGTTGTTTTCATATACTGAAAACAACAATAACGATCTTGAGCCTGAGTACAAGAACAAAATATGTACTATGAAAGCAGATCGAATAAAACAAAAAGACAAAAACAAAAACAAGAAGAAATGGTAGGGCACGACCAAATACGTTGTTGTTGCATAGTCAACTACAGCAAATCATTCGTGTGAATTCTTTACATTGTAAAGACTCACGAGAGTGGAAGTTGGTGCATGTACGAGGGACGATGATTACTGAATTGTCTTTTTTTGAAGATATGCGCTTTTAGCAAACAGTTCTCGTTTAATGATACTTGGCTGTGCGTATATATTTAATAATTTCGACTGAAGTAATCGTTGTAATAAGGATATTGATAATGGGAGTTTGGTGGCTCCCGAAACAGATCTGTCTATCCAACCATTACAACCGCCCCTAATACATGTCACTTACTTCTTCTTTAATTTTTAACAAAGTTGTTTTCATATACTGAAAACAACAATAACGATCTTGAGCCTGAGTACAAGAACAAAATATGTACTATGAAAGCAGATCGAATAAAACAAAAAGACAAAAACAAGAAGAAATGGTAGGGCACGACCAAATACGTTGTTGTTGCATAGTCAACTACAGCAAATCATTCGTGTGAATTCTTTACATTGTAAAGACTCACGAGAGTGGAAGTTGGTGCATGTACGAGGGACGATGATTACTGAATTGTCTTTTTTTTTGAAGATATGCGCTTTTAGCAAACAGTTCTCGTTTAATGATACTTGGCTGTGCGTATATATTTAATAATTTCGACTGAAGTAATCGTTGTAATAAGGATATTGATAATGGGAGTTTGGTGGCTCCCGAAACAGATCTGTCTATCCAACCATTACAACCGCCCCTAATACATGTCACTTACTTCTTCTTTAATTTTTAACAAAGTTGTTTTCATATACTGAAAACAACAATAACGATCTTGAGCCTGAGTACAAGAACAAAATATGTACTATGAAAGCAGATCGAATAAAACAAAAAGACAAAAACAAAAACAAGGAAAAATAATATAATAAATATATACAGATGTATATATGCTATTTTACATAGAGTTTATCGTAATGATGAAGGAAACTTTCCAAAAGAAGACATTTACAAAAATTCACATATTATCCCAATGATATAAGATAATCGACACTTCATAATACAAATTAATATAGAAGAAAAACAAAATGCTTACTTTGAATAAGTCCATTTCCAAAAATCCGATAGCAGTATTGTCGGAAAATATAAATGTGATCCAAGACAGTGTTTTTGTTTTCCGAGCAAATTTTGTATTCCATATACATATATGAACTCATTACATTTAATGAGAAGCATAGATTTTTATTTACAACCATCCTTCCTTTCGCCCAAACAATAAAGAGCTTACAGTGCCCACGAAGGAATGTGCAATACTTTGATGGGCGTCTCTGGCTTCTGATTTATCGGACGTGGAAAGTTTTTTATTACTGCTGGTGGTTTGCGACGACGATTTTTGTAAATTAGCCGATGATTCGCCTTGCTTTAGTGATACATGTCCCAAGTCTGAGCGCACTCGTCCACCAATGGTACCCAAGTCAGGTCTTTGTCCATTCTTGATGTTACGCCTAGAATTTTGTCGTTGCATTTGCTTAACGCGTACATTCGCATTGTCGATATCAAACGCGCTATTGGTAATTGTGCTTTGGGCGTCAACAGATTTATCTTGTTTTGTAAGCTCTAGTTTGGATGTATTTTGTTCATCTGCATTCAAAGATTTACTAATCAAATCTGTTCGTACGCCGGATGACTGTGGAAGATTCTTTGGCATAGTATCTTTGATAGGGTGAAGGCCTTTATGAAGTACATATTTTATATGGTTTCTATTGAAATGCAAATCATTATGTTGTTAGAATTTGGGTGGATGTTTTTTAGACTCGTTAGCTGAGCCATAGGACTAGCACTTCTATTTGCGATACCACTGGTTAAGTGCGACATTGTGTTTGGTTGCGTAGTAATAATATTTTCCAGGCCAATGCTTTCTACTTTCTCCACCAGACGCAAAGATCTCAAAGCTCGCCTTTCGAGTCGTGTCAACATTATCTTTTGTTGTTTCTGCTGTTGTTGATTACGATCTTGTCTATCTATATCACCACCAACTAATTTGCGTCTGATTAAATCAGCTCCCGAAGAAAGTAGTCCAAAAAGTGGTTCGGGAGACATGGATCGCGTAGGGGATCCCTCTGTTAAAATACGTAAATTATTATTACTTATGTATGTTTGGTATGTGTTTCTAATAATATAACGTTACCAGGCCTATTACACGGGGTAACTGTAGGTGAAAAGTTGGGACCTGCGGGGGTATTTAAAGCGCTAGGCGTGACAGCTTATGCCTCTTTGTGCCTCTTTCATTCAGCATTGAAGCCAGACCTAAGTTTACCGAAAATGTTGAGCAGGAATTTTTCCGCGAAAGACCAGCCCTTGGTGTAGGAGGGCAACTAAAACAATTTAAATGAGAATAACATTATACCCTACACCACACTGTGGTACAGGGTATTATAAGTTTGTTTCACGGCAGATGTTTGTAACACCTGAAAATAACACAGCTAGACTCTTAGAGTATTTCGCGCAGTTTAGAGTATTTCGCGGCTGTTAAGATCGCTATTGAATTTGGTTGAAATCGGTTCAGATTTAGATATAGCTCCCATATATATCTTTCGTCCGATTTGGCCCTTTAGTCCTATAGAAGCTGTATTTTACATCCAATCGTTTTGAAATTTAGAATGGTAGAGTTTCTTGATCCATGAACCAACATTGCCGAAAGATTTAGCTATAGCTCCCATATATATGGTTTCATCCGATTTGGCTCTTTAGATCCAATCGTTTTTATACCCTACACCACACTGTGGTACAGGGTATTATTTAAGTATAAAATGTCCCAAAAGTAAATTTATGTAAACAATTTATACATGAATTACAAAATTTATATACCAATACATGTCACTTGCTTCTTCTTTAATTTTTAACAAAGTTGTTTTCATATACTGAAAACAACAATAACGATCTTGAGCCTGAGTACAAAAACAAAATATGTATATCAGAGTTATTCAATATTACGAGATCGAAACTCACCTTGGTTGCCGTGATGTTGATGCGGATGCAGTTCTAGACGATACTTGGGACTGTGACAAAAATGACATATCTGTCGAGAGACCATCGTCGGGATGCATAACAATACTAGTGGTGTAGGTGTAAGTACACCCTGACGCCTC
Source organism: Eudasyphora cyanicolor (assembly GCA_963930755.1). Taxonomy (NCBI): domain Eukaryota; kingdom Metazoa; phylum Arthropoda; class Insecta; order Diptera; family Muscidae; genus Eudasyphora; species Eudasyphora cyanicolor. The sequence continues at coordinate 105,198,033 of OZ005737.1, forward strand.
ATATTGCTTTCCGGGTAACTCCTCATTGATGTCTTCCTCAACATCTGACAATGTGTACACTTGCATTCCTAAATCATCAAGACCACGCCCCCCACGAATTGTTACACCGGGTCGTTCTTCCAAAAGACCACTTAACGTGGGTGTAGCTAACTGTGACCAGTGATGTAGAGTCTGAGAACCTTCGATCGGCTTTACTATTTGCAATTTTTCTGGTAGTCGCCATTGGTGTACAGATGATGACATGTTCGTTGATGAAGAAATACCAGACGATCCGGTCGACATAATACTATCTGGTGTACGCAATCCCATTGGGAGGACTGCTGTGGTTTGAACATCATCATAGGTATACGTACCAGCAGGAGCATACGAAAGCATAGCTCGACGAGCAAGCACTTCCGCCGGAGTTAGTCTCTTGAGTGCAGCCTCTAGTTCTTTAGCGCCCGGAGCGCCAGGAACTCCCGATGGTTGCGATGGATAACCGTCGTCCGACTGAGAAGTTAAGCTTTCACAAGACAATGTCTTGTCACCCATTCCAATAGTATCACCATAAGACGTATTGTTGCCCGAAGTTGTTGTGCTACTAATAGCCATTGTGGACATGCGTGGACCCGAGGCAGTACTCATAGACATGGCTCCAAGATGAGTAATTGACGTATTATCGATGTCTGCGAAATTGCCACATTTAGTAGCACAACGAACCGTATCAAAAACTCTCTTGTAAGGCTGTGTAAAACTTCCGCTCATACCACAGCTTATTGGTCCACCGTACCCGACACCGCTTGCACTACTTGGTAGATGTGACATCAATCGACCAATTCGGTCATTAATTCGGAGATTATCACCAGAAATTCCAGAATCTATGCTATTTTCTGAGTACAGCGATGACTCCATTAACTCAGACTGCAAAGATTCCGGCTGCAAAACAGATATTGCGGATATAAACGAACTGCGGGCTTGCGGCATAGTTTTCTTTCGTTGCTTCCGCAACTGTTCTTGAGCTTCTTGCAATAAGGCCAAAACCTCGCTGCTTAAATTCTACCAATTCTAATGCCAAGCTATTTTGATTTTCTTTTGTTATATTAAGCATTGTAATGTGCTCGTCATTGTCATGTGTTAGCTGATGTAATTTAATTTCAGCTTCAGCCAAACGTGAAGTTAAGCTAACGATTTGCTCATGTTGCAGGCGGTTCTCCTCACGTTGTCGTTCTAATTCTAGACAGCCCATCGAATTGCTGATTTGCATCGTTTAATTGTGCTGCGATATCGTTCATTAAATTACGCTCTTGTTCCTCTACTTCATCTGTCTGACATGCTAGTTGGGATGCCTCTATTTTGAGCGATTTGTTCTCGTCTTGCAGCGAAGCAATCTTCTTTTGTAATAAGTCCAAAGTAAAGGACTTTGAGAAGGTTGGAGTATCTAAAATTGTACTGTGAAGTTTTTCTCATAAAGCTCATGTTTATAACATACCATTTTCACTAGAATCCTCACTGTCATTTGTTAAGACCGAAATAAGTTCATTTTTCTTGTGTAACTCATGTACCAGCTGTGACCGGTCCTCATTAGCAGACTTTAAATCAGATTCTAAATCGGCTATCCTATTTTCTAATGCATTATTCTGAGCCAACAATTCCTTGCCTATTTGCACCGTCAACTCCAAGTCCTTCTCTTTCTCTTCAAGAAGGCGCGTAACGGCCTCAATGTCGTCATATGCTCGAGTCATTTGGCTTACTCGATTAGCACATAGAACTGGAAATGGAAAATAACGTTAATTATATAAGAAACATTTAAACTAATTTAATGTATCTAAGGAATTAAAAATACATGTACAGGGTGGCTGATATGTGTTGCAACCAACTTCAGGTTGCTATCATTTCTAAACCGCTAGTCTGATAGCTGACAGATTTATTTCAGTGACAGTTCATTTTATTCTTTACAAGCTTACAAAAGCATTTTGATCTATTGCATTCAGAAAAAAAGTTATTCGTGATGGAATTCAAGCGTGATAGTGTGATTGCTTTATATTTGGGTGGAAAAACACAAGTGGCTATCGTTAGAGCCCTCCAGCATTTAAATGTGAATAAATCTTTTGTTTCTCGTACCATTGCTCGTTACCGTGATACTGGCAGTGTTGCATCGCGTCCAAAAAGTGGACGAAAAAACGGTAACAACACCAGAAATGATCCGAAAAGTGAAGGGCAGATTTGATCGAAATCCACGCCGCAGTGGTAGAAAAATTGCTCGTGAGCTGAACATATCGCGAGAACGGATACAACATATTAAAAAATGAGCTTGGACTAAAGCCATTGAAGTTCCAAAAAGTGCAAGAGCTCACCGATGCACAAAAAAAAGTTAGACTGGAAAGAGCCAAGGAGTTGCTTCGCTTGAACGAAAGTGGCCAGTTACCGAATTTGGTTTTCTCCGATCAGACGCCATTCCAAATTGAGCAGTTTGTGAATAAACAAAATGATCGGGTTTACTTGCCAAAGAGGTCAGTTGAAAATTTACACCTTCGATAGGCCTCCAGAACTCAAGCGCCGCCGATGGTAATGGTGTGGGCCGTCGTAACGGCCGATGGTCGCTCCCCGCTCGTATTCATCGACCATGGGGTCAAAATAAATGCCGACTCAGCACCATCGCACTCAGCACGCGTCAACCAAGAATGGCTTAAAAAGGAGGTTCCTCGCTTCATTTCTACCGCACAATGGCCACCAAGATCTCCGGATCTCAATCCGTTGAACTTTTGCGCCTGGGGCATTTTAGAGAGTAAGGTTCGCACTAAAAAATACCAAAGTATCGATCATCTCAAGACGGCGCTTCGCCGGGAATGGGCCAAAATACCGCAGAGACACTTTCGTACAACGTGTGATGGCTTTGTCGGCCGTTTGAAGGCCATAATTCGTGGCAAAGGTGGCCAATTCGAACAAATCTAAACTGTTTCTAAAATTTTATGTTATTTCCGAAATTTTTTGCTTTTGAACAATAAAATTTAAAAAAAAATTAAAAAAAATATAGCGCTTTACTTTGTTGCATTACATATCAGCCACCCTGTACATATATATTTAAAATTTCCGATTCCGTCCATTTCTGGACCAATCACGTAGACTACCACCAAATACATAAATTAAATTAAATTACAGCAATTTTGCTTAAAATTGTTCAAGATATCTCAATTTCAAAATTAGTCTTATATGGGCGGTGCCACGCCCATAGGTCCGATCCCGTCCATTTTTGGACCAATCACGTAGTCTACTAAAAGAAACATATGCACAAGATTACAACACTCGCGTTAACAAATTGTGCAAGATAACTGGCAAATTCGTTTCTACAAAACCGTGCAACACTTGTATCGCCCTTTTCCCAAAAACTGCTTTTTTGAAATTTGGAAATTTTAGTTGTGCTAAATTCAGTGTATTACATTCAATCGTGGCAGTGAAAATTAGGCATATCGGTCCATATTTTGATATAGCCCCCATAAAGTGGTCCCTTTCGATAAAACATATTAACGTTCTAGAGAGCGCATTTTTAACCGATCATTCTGAAATTTAAATATTTGTACTGTGTATTACATTGAATCGTGCCTTTCGATTAGACATATTTACGCTTTTTTTCCGAGCATGCCGAAATTTAAATATGTTTGCTTTCTATTGCATTTAATCATGTCTGGTGGAAATAAGGCATGTCGGTCCATATTTTGATATATCATGAGTGATACTGTTAGGTTAGGATGAAGAGAGGAGACGTTTAAACGTCTCATGTCCTTGGACATACACTTAAGCCAGTGGTTCGGCCTGTTGTGCGCTCCTTATTTATGATCTTAGTGATCTTGTTAGTGTTCTGTTCAAAAGAACAGTATCACTACGACGTAGTGATACTATTCTATGAACCGTACGTTATCGTAGTGATACCATTCGTCGTGTTCTAAGAACGGTACGTTATCGTAGTGGTACCGATCGCGAACAGTAACACTATAAAAATTGTTAGTGTATTCTGTTCTCTTGTAAGGGTTGCGTTACTGTTCTGTTCGCGACGTAGGAACGGTACAGAACACTAAGGAACCGTTCCTTAGTATTTTTTTTCCTAAATTCAAGTAAATTAATTACCAAAATTTCAAAAAAGTAACACAAAAGTGAAGTTTTCGGAAAAAAGGCAATAAAAATGTTGCACTTTTTTGCAGAAACGAATTCGCCATCAATTTCAAAATCTGGCTTATATAATATATAGCTGGACCCGGTCCACTTCGTTGCCCCAGAGTTCAGATTTCCGATCCCGTCCATTTATCATAGGGACAGTAGGAATCTCGTTAATCTATTCGTAGGTACGGGCAGTAGGAATCACTTAAAAAATTGGCTTATATGGGCGGACCCACGCCCCCTCAATCAAGAACTTATAAAGCTCTTATATAAACTTATATAATTTGGAGTCCATACGTAACATACACACATCCATTTATATATAAATATATAGTTGGACCCGGGCCACTTCGTTGCCCCAGATTTAGATTTCCGATCCCGTCCATTTTTGAACCAATCACGAATACTGCCACCAAAAACATCTCCATAAAATAAAAGCACTCTCGCTAAGAAATTGTGAAGATATTTCAATTTCAAAACTTGGCTTTGGCCCATTGGTCTGATCCCGAACAGAATCTGATGCCGAACAGAATCACAGTACTATGGCTAACAAATTGTGCAAGATATCTCAATTTCAAAATTGGCTTATATGGGCGGAGCCACGCCCTTTGGTCTGATCCCGCTCATTTTTAGACCAATCACATAGACAAAATTACAGCACTCTCGATTAAAAATTGTGCAAGAAATCATATGTTTTTTACATTCTGCTTAGTAGTTAAATATATCATAATACCTACGTCATCCTCCTCAATTCTTTGCCTTTTATTAAAATATTGTCGAATATCCTGTTGTATCACTTTTACGATTGGCGAATTGAATGTCACGTGTTCACCGCACTTATTTAAATTGACGAAACGTTAGTACTGTGTATGTTTACAATGTGTAAATGTACAATGCACTTGGGCATACACAATGAAATCTACAATATGGTACTACCTATTCCTACTGTCTTTAACGCTGCACTAATTGTATATTTACTACAAAACGGAAAATTCTTAATAATAATTGGCACGAATAATAAAATTTAAATATTATAATTTTATTCAATGATTTAATAGTTTTGGGCTATTTTCAACTAAAATGTCTTTTTCATTAAAAACTGTTAAAAATGTTCCGATTATTTTTGTCTTAAAAATATATATACAGCTGCGGTCAAAATAATAGCACCACGATAATGAAACATATTAAAACGGATATACTTCAAAAACTATTGCATTACTGACATTGGTTTCTTTGGTTAAAATAAACACTATACTATACAGAAATAATAAGTAAAAACAGAATTTTTTTTCTAAAAAGTGCAAAAAATCTCCAGTCAAAATAATAGCACCTCTAGCATATGTACTAAATATTATATAACGCGACAAGAGGAAAATTTAATTATAGCTATTAAATATTAGTTGTGCTTGTTTTAACGTTATATTAGTAACAAAATATTTATTCAGTCATATTCGTTGAGAGCAACAATGCCTTACAACGTCTTCCAAAATAATTTTCCAGATTCTGACCCCTATCTGCTAAATAGAGTATTCAAATGACTCTCCCGTTTTTCCCAAAGCGTTTGCGAGTTTTTTTATTCTTATACGATCTTTCTTAATCATTAATAATCCATATTTTTTGTAATATGGACAGTTCGGGGCTATGCGTGCCATTCTAACGAGCTTATTTGGTTATTGCGAAAGCATTATGTCATTAATTTGCTCGAATTTTGGATCGCTATCTTGATGGAAACTGCGGACAATCAATATTTCTTCATATGCATTAAACTACAATATCGTATTAAGAATTATTTCATATACGGATGAATCAGTTATATTTTTTATATAATGTAAAATTCTTTTCTATAATAGGAAAACATTCCTCAAACCATAGTGAAGTTTTCTTCCTTTGGCTGTAAATTTCAGCTCGCATTTTGCATTAGTTGGTTTACTTTTATAGGACCAACATTACCTACCTCAAAATAATATATATTCCGACTCATCTGAACAAAAAAAGTTGCGTTATTTTTGTCTTGGCAAATTGCAATAGGTTATATAAAATTATACACAACTACCAACATGAAAATCTTTAACCGAAACAATTTTTCTGGGATGGAAGCAATTAATTTGTGTTCCCCCACATGTTTGCGAACTATTTCAAGCCTTACTTCAGACATTAAAATCTTTGCGGCTCCTTTATTCATCATACAAAGCTTCACATTGCTCGTCCTGACTTAACCTTTAACCAAGAAATGTGACAAGATAGACTGGATTCTACATTTTCCAGTTTCCGAAGAAAACTTTAAAGTATTTTTGAGACTGGATTCTACATTATCAACATGCAGAAGAAAACTTTACAGTAGTTTTGATGTGTTTTTGTGAACAACTGAAAGATTTTTCATGCTAATCATATTTTGCGAAAAAAATTTATGAAATTTAAATTTCCAGCGGTATAAAGCTCTAATATTATTAAAAAATATTTCAAAAAATGCATTTAATTTTTGTCAAGAATAAAATATTTAGCCCTATATTACATTTATTAGGCATTTATGGATGTTCAGAATTACAAAATTTGTAAAACTTTATCAACTTTTTGTCTGTAGTGCTATTATTTTGACTGGCCTGATTCAGAGGTTACATCAAAGAACCTCTCAAAAGACACAATTTATTACTTTCTTTTATAACATGTAGATATTTTTGAGGAGAAGGGATTTAAAATAATGATTCAATATAACAATATTGAGTAAAATTGCTTTATATTTGAAATTTTCGTATCAACATGGCTGGAGGTGGATGTGGTGCTATTATTTTGACCGCAACTGTATATATTATTTAATAATTTTATTTTTATTATATAATTTTTATAAAACATATTCACAGGATGAACTCGGAATCCACATATAAATATTTATATGTGTCATTATCTACTATAAATCTGTTACAGCAATTTTCTGATGTGTACAGTTTTCTGAATATTAAAGTCACAAATGTGTAGCACATTTGCGATTTCTTTGGTGTATAACTTTTTTAAAAGGATGTATTTTTTGAGAAAATACTTTAAAAATAGTAAAATTTTCCAGAGAGTAAAATTTTCGAGAGTAACCTTTAAAATGAGGTTATTTTTGAGCTCTATAAAAGCTCTAAAAACAGTTAAATTTTCCGGATAGTATAGGCTTTGACTTACTTTTAATAAATTATATATGCCATCATATGCTACAATTTACTACATTTTAGACATAACACTTTAAAGTAAACAACGGTTACATTTTTAGTCTTTGATTTACTTTCTGAAAGAGGAAAAATATTTTACCCGTTAAAATCAGTAGTAAACATTTGTAATTCCAAATGGTTTTGGGGGCGTTTGAACCCGTACGTTATACGTACCGAGACAGTAGGGAATCATTTAGGAATATTAGTGAGTTCATTGGAGATTATTAGAGCACTTATCTCCAAGTGTCAGACTAGACTAACTGTAGAACACTGGAAACAGAGTTTAGACATATAGTGGGTCTTGAGGGACCAATTAGTAAGAATATTGTCCAAATATAGTATAGAACAGAAAGTTTCACATTCGATAGAAGTATTGATACAATCAGCGGAAATAAGAAAGATCACACCGGTTTAGAAGATAGTAGTGACGGGATGGCACAGTCAATAGTAGAGTTTTTGAATACAGCCTGATTCCCGAGTTCGACGGAAAACCTGAGAACTTGTGGTCTAGGGGACTCATGAATCGATTGCGATATCTTTGATAAGGACAAAGTTAAACCATCGAGTCGGTGGTAGATAGGCTTAAGAGATAGGTGAGGGGCGAATCGGTTGAGGTAATGTCGGCAAAGATGATGAACATTAGGCAGAGCAATAAGTCTGCTAATGTGTACTGCAGTGAGATAGAGTCGCTTTCCACGTCATTGGAAAGTGCCTATATATCATACACAAATTTCAAAAGTAAGCTAAATTTTCTCCAATCGCAAAGTTAGAATAGTAAAACCTTTATCATTTTTATATGTGGTAAAAAGTTTCACGTTAAACTGCGAAGGGAATGTGACATATGTAGTAGAACTGCTTTTAATATATGTAGTAGATATAGGGGATTGCTGTTTTGTTTCAGGCTCATACGCATAGATCCAAGATTCGTCACCTGTGACGATCTTATAAACGTCTTTCAAAGCACAGCGATCGTATTTTTTAAAAATTTCTTTGCAGCAATCGACACAAGCCTTTTTTTTCTGAGCGATTGTCAAATTGTGCGGGATCCAACGACAACAAACCCTTTTTTACGACCAGGTGTTCATGCAATATCGAATGTATGCTGGTGGAAGGAATGCCTCTATCTCACGGTATGTCACATGACGATCTTGCATTATCAGTTCACGCACGACATCAATGTTCTCTGGCACAACGGCCGTTTTTGGACGACCTTCGTCTTTGAGCGAGCGTCGGCCACGATTGAATTCATTAAACCAGTTTTTCACAGTGCTATAGGATGGTGCTTCATCGCCATATAAAGATTTACGTTCATCGATGCACACTTGTCGTGATAATCCACGTCGAAAGTTGTGAAAAATTATTGCACGAAAATGTTTACGAGTTAATTCCATTTTTTTGCCAAATAGATTTTTTCAAGTCACTGTAAACAACACAAATGATGGTCGTATGTCAAAACGTTCTGGATACGTTTATGCTAAAAAATTTCAAATTTTCCAACGGAAATGTCAGATGGCGTCAGGCAACACTTAGTGTTGCCTAGGCCAGAAGTATATAGAGCAACCCTCATATTAATATATGTGTTCCAAATAAATGTTATTGATTTTCAAATGTATTTTCCAAAAAATATATAATATTGACATTTGTGAAATTTGTGTTCTAAATATATTTTCTTTCTTCTCCAATTTACATAATTTTTCACACAAATTTCAAAAGTAAGCTAAATTTTCTCCAATCGCAAAGCTAAAATAGTAAAACAATTATCATTTTTATATGAGGTAAAAATTTGCGTGTTGAACTGCGAAGGGAATATGAAGCCCAGCTTTTAATATATGTAGTAGATATAGGGGAAAATGCAAAAAATTCAATTTTTTGGGATTTTCGATCAAATATAATGTTTTGCAAATTATTTTCGATTTGTTATGTCAAGACCTACACAAATGCAAAGAATCCCATTTTTGGGAATTGTGGGGTTGATTATTGAAAATATTACTTTCGATTTGTGATCTCAAGACCTAAACGGAAAAAAATCGCCGTTTTTGATATATTTGAATTGAAAGAAAATATATCTTTGGAACATAAATTTTTGAATATTATATACTTATGAAAGAATACATTTTATTTGAAAAATAAGAAAGTGTATTTGGAGCACATATGTTAATATATTACAACAAAATAAATTTGCGAACTAATTTTCTCAAATAAGATATGTGTTTAAATTCAAATAAAATGATTGTTTAGGAGATTATTCCGTCTTCTTCAAAGTTTAAAATAGTTTTTTTCAGTTAAAAACATCATGTGTAGCAGTAACTTCTCTTGCAACGCACTCATTTTAAATTTATGAATATTCCAAATTTTTACTCAAGATTTACTGTTACTCAAGATTAGACGATTTCAACGATAAGGCATTTTTACAAACATTAAAAATTTCTAAACAAATAATTTTGAATTGCTGAAGAACTTAACACAATTAAGGTATAGATATACATCCTATTTTCTTAATTTTTATATGCAAATAAATCTTTGTTTCGGATATAATAGTCACAAATAAAAAACTATAAAAACATTTGTGTAGAATAACATCTTCCCAAATTTGTGTGTACCGAATATTATATATCGTTCATTTCATATCAAACCGAACAGCGTTTTTGGGTCACTATTTGTTTGAACATCAATTCTCTACTTAAAATTAAACATTTTATAGTTGGCAATAAAAATACAAAATTTGTTTCCAGATGTTATTAGCATCTGAAATCTGAGAAAAAAGGAAAATGTTCTCAAAAGGCGTACGTTTCGAGCTATTTATTTTCGGAACGGGTGGGCGGAGTTTTCTTTTAAGACGAATATAAATATGCTATACTTTCTTTTTATACTTTCCTCTATATCTCCAAAATACTACACATCGCTCATTTAGTGCAAGAACGTCACAACTCAAAATTGGAAATTCCGCCGACTGACGATTTGCGTAGCCTATAGAAAATGAACCTTAAAAGCGAATGGAATAAAATCAATTCCTAAGTTTCTGAATCGCAAAGCTAGAAAACGTTCACAATTTTCATATTTACACACTGAACAAATCACTTCTGATACATATCAGAAGTCCTTAACATATTCAGCTTGAAACGTACATATCTTCATCAGAAACGAGAAAGGTCATATCATCATAATTTACAGGAGAAGCAAAAAACGAAATAAAATGAAATATTTTGTCGTTAGAAAAGCGGGGTTTCCAGGACAGCACCTAAACATAATGATGCATATATAAGTTCTCAAAAACATGATTTATAACTTGATTGTGAAAATGTGCGACGCATTCGGCACTTATTTAATATTAACACGGGGTAAGGTAGGAGAGCAATGCCTTGCCTCTCGCTTCTATTTGAATGCATTCTAGAAGGCATTTAAACGGCCTTTCAAAAGCCGTTTAAACAAATGCGTGCTAGAATGCCTTTTTCCAAAACACAAAAAGAAGGCCTTTAAGAGGAGTTAGCAAAAAAGGCAGTTAGGAAGTTCATCCAAAAAATATCTGTAATAAAGCCTCCAAAATGTCATTAAATCCAAAAAAACATATTCGAATATTTGTTTTACAAACATCACATTTATCATTTTAATCAATTTTAAGTTATTAATATTATGTAATTTGGTTTTAACAATGTTATTTAAAGTCAAACATTTTTGATACATTACAACTTTGTAACTATTTACAAAAATTTCATGTGAAATAAATTAAAAGGATATTCGTACAAATGGTTGAGATCGAGTAATTCATCAACAATTGCTCTAGAAAGTTATAGCAGCATCAAACGTTGGTTCGTATTAAACTAGATACTTTAAAAATATTCAGAAGAAATGACTCGTTAGGCGCAGAATTAGCACACATATGATTTGTAAAAATCTGTAACACTTTCATTTAAAATCGAAGCGTTCGAAGCTACTGTTTTTGCATTTTTATAACGTGTTTGTATATGGGTCGATATATAAACGAGAACCGATTTTCGGATCATGAAACCCCATATACCAAATTAAACCAGAAAGGAAAGGCTAAGGTCGGGAGGGGCCGACTGTATAATACCCTACACCTCCCTTACAATGCGAAAAGGGACATTGCTTTAATAATTTGAAATAATAGGTTTCGTTTCAGTGAAAAATGTACTAGCTCCACCTGCTCATCAAAACGTATTTCAAGGAAGATGTTGATCATAATACACTAGATCTGAAAGGCTTATCTTAAAATGCACAACTTTCTTTTATATATCATGAATCAGAAGGAACAAACAGATGGGACTATACATAAACTAAAGATATTTTCATCAACTTGGATCAAAAACCTAATTTCTGTCAAATTATATAAAGACTAGCTGGACTCGGTCCACTTCGTTGCCCCGGCTTTTAGATTTCCGATCCCGTCCATTTTTGGAAAAATCACGTGGACTGCCACCGAATACATTACAGCACTCTCGCTAACAAATTGTTTAAGATATCTCAATTTCAAAATTTGGTCTATGTGGGCGGGACCACGCCCATTGGACGATCCCGCCCATTTTTGGACCAATCATGTAGACTGTCACCAGATACATATACAAACTACAGAACTCTCGCTAATAAATTTTGGAAAATATTTAAATTTGTCTTATATGGGCGGGGCCACGCCCCTTGGTCCAATTCCGCCCATTTTTGGAAAATTCACATATTCTGCCACTAAATGCATACACACAAAATTTCAGCATACACACAAAAATTCAGGGTCCACGCCCACTTGATATATCGAAAATTCAAGTACCCTATTTTCACCACCCCCTATACATGTACATTCTGTGAAAATTTCAAGAAGATCGGTCCAGCCGTTTAGACGCCTATACGGTACAAACAAACAAACCAACAAAAACACATTCTTCTTTAAATATCGTCATCAGAAACGAAAAAGGGCGTAACAACAAGAAAAATGAAAATTCAGTTTTTGATGGATTTCGGTAGACTGCATCAAAATATAAATTTTTATCCTGACAAATTTTTACCGGCGTAATATTAAAAATGGCGAATTTATTAACGAAATTCATAAGGGCCTAACAACAAATTATTTCTGTTTTTCATAGTTAAAAAGTCCCATTTCAAGCAATTTTCACAAACAAGTTATAAATTATGTTTGTGTGATTTTACATATATGTGCATCAATATGTTTACATAGATATTATCCCGAAACCCCCGTTTTTCTAACGACAGCACTTTTCGTTTTATTTAGTTTTTGCTTCTCATGTAAAATTTTCAACTATGATGATAGGACCTTTTTCGTTTCTGATGACGATATATAGATTGGACGTAAAATTCAGTTGTAATTAATTAATTATCTCAAAACTAAACACTATTCGTTCCTAAATTAAGAAAATTCTTTCTGCCAAATTTTATAATGATCGGAAGCAGGGACGTATCCGAAATGTTTTAAACATAGGCATAAACATATTTTGTTCTTGTACTCAGGCTCAAGATCATTATTGTTGTTTTCAGTATATGAAAACAACTTTGTTAAAAATTAAAGAAGAAGTAAGTGACATGTATTAGGGGCGGTTGTAATGGTTGGATAGACAGATCTGTTTCGGGAGCCACCAAACTCCCATTATCAATATCCTTATTACAACGATTACTTCAGTCGAAATTATTAAATATATACGCACAGCCAAGTATCATTAAACGAGAACTGTTTGCTAAAAGCGCATATCTTCAAAAAAAGACAATTCAGTAATCATCGTCCCTCGTACATGCACCAACTTCCACTCTCGTGAGTCTTTACAATGTAAAGAATTCACACGAATGATTTGCTGTAGTTGACCATGCAACAACAACGTATTTGGTCGTGCCCTACCATTTCTTCTTGTTTTTGTTTTTTTGTTTTATTCGATCTGCTTTCATAGTACATATTTTGTTCTTGTACTCAGGCTCAAGATCATTATTGTTGTTTTCAGTATATGAAAACAACTTTGTTAAAAATTAAAGAAGAAGTAAGTGACATGTATTAGGGGCGGTTGTAATGGTTGGATAGACAGATCTGTTTCGGGAGCCACCAAACTCCCATTATCAATATCCTTATTACAACGATTACTTCAGTCGAAATTATTAAATATATACGCACAGCCAAGTATCATTAAACGAGAACTGTTTGCTAAAAGCGCATATCTTCAAAAAAAGACAATTCAGTAATCATCGTCCCTCGTACATGCACCAACTTCCACTCTCGTGAGTCTTTACAATGTAAAGAATTCACACGAATGATTTGCTGTAGTTGACCATGCAACAACAACGTATTTGGTCGTGCCCTACCATTTCTTCTTGTTTTTGTTTTTTTGTTTTATTCGATCTGCTTTCATAGTACATATTTTGTTCTTGTACTCAGGCTCAAGATCATTATTGTTGTTTTCAGTATATGAAAACAACTTTGTTAAAAATTAAAGAAGAAGTAAGTGACATGTATTAGGGGCGGTTGTAATGGTTGGATAGACAGATCTGTTTCGGGAGCCACCAAACTCCCATTATCAATATCCTTATTACAACGATTACTTCAGTCGAAATTATTAAATATATACGCACAGCCAAGTATCATTAAACGAGAACTGTTTGCTAAAAGCGCATATCTTCAAAAAAAGACAATCCCTCGTACATGCACCAACTTCCACTCTCGTGAGTCTTTACAATGTAAAGAATTCACACGAATGATTTGCTGTAGTTGACCATGCAACAACAACGTATTTGGTCGTGCCCTACCATTTCTTCTTGTTTTTGTTTTTTTGTTTTATTCGATCTGCTTTCATAGTACATATTTTGTTCTTGTACTCAGGCTCAAGATCATTATTGTTGTTTTCAGTATATGAAAACAACTTTGTTAAAAATTAAAGAAGAAGTAAGTGACATGTATTAGGGGCGGTTGTAATGGTTGGATAGACAGATCTGTTTCGGGAGCCACCAAACTCCCATTATCAATATCCTTATTACAACGATTACTTCAGTCGAAATTATTAAATATATACGCACAGCCAAGTATCATTAAACGAGAACTGTTTGCTAAAAGCGCATATCTTCAAAAAAAAAAAGATAATTCAGTAATCATCGTCCCTCGTACATGCACCAACTTCCACTCTCGTGAGTCTTTACAATGTAAAGAATTCACACGAATGATGAGTACAAGAACAAAATATGTACTATGAAAGCAGATCGAATAAAACAAAAAAACAAAAACAAGAAGAAATGGTAGGGCACGACCAAATACGTTGTTGTTGCATGGTCAACTACAGCAAATCATTCGTGTGAATTCTTTACATTGTAAAGACTCACGAGAGTGGAAGTTGGTGCATGTACGAGGGACGATGATTACTGAATTGTCTTTTTTTGAAGATATGCGCTTTTAGCAAACAGTTCTCGTTTAATGATACTTGGCTGTGCGTATATATTTAATAATTTCGACTGAAGTAATCGTTGTAATAAGGATATTGATAATGGGAGTTTGGTGGCTCCCGAAACAGATCTGTCTATCCAACCATTACAACCGCCCCTAATACATGTCACTTACTTCTTCTTTAATTTTTAACAAAGTTGTTTTCATATACTGAAAACAACAATAATGATCTTGAGCCTGAGTACAAGAACAAAATATGTACTATGAAAGCAGATCGAATAAAACAAAAAAACAAAAACAAGAAGAAATGGTAGGGCACGACCAAATACGTTGTTGTTGCATGGTCAACTACAGCAAATCATTCGTGTGAATTCTTTACATTGTAAAGACTCACGAGAGTGGAAGTTGGTGCATGTACGAGGGACGATGATTACTGAATTGTCTTTTTTTGAAGATATGCGCTTTTAGCAAACAGTTCTCGTTTAATGATACTTGGCTGTGCGTATATATTTAATAATTTCGACTGAAGTAATCGTTGTAATAAGGATATTGATAATGGGAGTTTGGTGGCTCCCGAAACAGATCTGTCTATCCAACCATTACAACCGCCCCTAATACATGTCACTTACTTCTTCTTTAATTTTTAACAAAGTTGTTTTCATATACTGAAAACAACAATAATGATCTTGAGCCTGAGTACAAGAACAAAATATGTACTATGAAAGCAGATCGAATAAAACAAAAAAACAAAAACAAGAAGAAATGGTAGGGCACGACCAAATACGTTGTTGTTGCATGGTCAACTACAGCAAATCATTCGTGTGAATTCTTTACATTGTAAAGACTCACGAGAGTGGAAGTTGGTGCATGTACGAGGGACGATGATTACTGAATTGTCTTTTTTTGAAGATATGCGCTTTTAGCAAACAGTTCTCGTTTAATGATACTTGGCTGTGCGTATATATTTAATAATTTCGACTGAAGTAATCGTTGTAATAAGGATATTGATAATGGGAGTTTGGTGGCTCCCGAAACAGATCTGTCTATCCAACCATTACAACCGCCCCTAATACATGTCACTTACTTCTTCTTTAATTTTTAACAAAGTTGTTTTCATATACTGAAAACAACAATAATGATCTTGAGCCTGAGTACAAGAACAAAATATGTACTATGAAAGCAGATCGAATAAAACAAAAAAACAAAAACAAGATAGGCATAAACTATTTACAATTTTCAAAATCACTCAAAAAAACAGGAAAAATATTTGGAAGGCCGTTAAAAAAAAACAATACAAAAGCGTAAAAAATGGTAACAGTAAAAGTAATAACAACTTAAAATAAGAAAAGTGCATTTTTTTTTCGTTCGTAACTGTCACTGTCATTGTTTGCACTCTTCGAGTTATTTTGGCATTCTCTTATTAGTTCTCGAGATTTAATTTGCTGATTTAAAGATGTGCTTTTTGCTATTTTATTTTAAAAATCAATTGTGTTTGCTCCAATTGTGATAGTAAAGTGAAATGTTTGAGGAAAAATGTCCAAAAATATGAATAAAAAATAAAAACAAATTTGTGCTCTTTCTACTCTTAACTACTAATGTCAAAAATTTAATCGTTCGTAACTCGAGAAATTTGCTTAAGGGAGGGAAGGAACATCTAGTAGTTGAGTGTTTATGGACGGACCATCTAGTATTTCTTTGTTTATGGACCAAACAGCCACATATTTCTGCTGAGAGTGGTGGTTAATTCTATCTGCGTAAGCTCAATTACACAGTTAACTTTTTTTCTCTGTCGCTCTCTTTCTCTATTTCTTTGAAGTAAAAAGAGGGGATTGGCAAACATTTTTTGCTTGTGTATTAGTGAGTAAGGGAGAGTAAACAAATTGAGAGAATTTTTTACACCCATAGCAAAATGTTAGTAACATACACCATTCTGAAATTCATACAAAATAAAGGAAATGAAAGAAGTATTAAAAAGAAAGAAATATAGAAAATGAAAAGAACTATTGAAAAAAACATGAAAGTGTCACCAACCTAGAACATTTTTTACGCAAAAAGAAAGTTGGACACAATTTATTCTCCTATTTTTAATGTCATTTTAATATAAAATCGCAAATTCTTTTAATAACAAATTCCTTAAATGTTGCATAACATATAAGACATTGGATGTTACAAAAAGCATTTTTGACAATATTTTTCGAATGTCATCAATAAGTTTTTTCTGCTAACCTGAAGAAAATTATCGTGGCATTCGCTGGACACGTACACTTGTCGAATTCTCATCTCATGTGAGGTGGTGGATGCACAATTGTGCAAAGAAATGGCAATCCGTGGTAAAAAGACACAATTGTTTTTGGTAAAAACAATTTGAAATGTAGTTCTTTTCTGAAAGCCTAAGACACAACTGTTCTTCCACATCATTATTTAATTTATGATAGAATCAGAATCTATGCATTAAAACAGAAACCCAAGAAAAATTTTGTATTTGTCGACCGGTGTAATTTCTGGTTGGCTTTAAATTTATGATAACCAGATATGGCGAAAACGATTTAAAAAATTCAGCAAAATCTGTTTTAGCTGAAATAAGTATATGGATTGATTATTGGAAGCAGAATAATGATAAGCCATCAAATGCACTAGATGCTATTTCAGTTTGTGATGAGGGCTATTCCCAAGCGTTTTTACCCTTTTGCAGATACTGAACACAATACCTGTGACAACGGCATCTGCTGAGCGAAGTTTCTTGACGTTAAGAAGAATAAAAACTTATCTCCGGAACAGAATGGGAGGAGAAAGGCTATATTATCTGGCTTTGATGTCTATATACAAAGATGAAGTCAAAATCGATGAAATAATTGATATATTTCTTTCAAAAAATCGAAGATTGCATTTTTAACTTTTACTTATTTTATTATAAAAAGTTTTACTGATCTCGTTCTCGTACATATTTATATTTAGGATTAAAATTCGAATAAAAAACTAAGGAACTTAACTTCCATTACCTACACAATAAACGCAATTTTTTAATTGTTTATCTTTGCTATGGAAAAAAAGGTTGGCCCACCTGAACCAAAATCCTGGATACGTCCCTGATCGGAAGTAAAGCTTTGATACCAAATCGATGGGAACATATATATGGGGCTATATCTAAATCTGAATCGATTTCCCCCAAATTTGGCAGTGTTCTTTAATGTAATATGAAACCTCTTTCTGCCGATCGGATATAAAATATAGTTTCTTCAGTGTTTTCATGTAAAATCGGTCGTGTAAAATATATGGGGGCTATGTATAAATCTGAAGCAATTTCCTTTAAATTTAGTATTTTCTCTATGTGTATCAAGAGATTTCTCTCTGTCAAGTTTTATACAGATCGGTTAAAAATTATTGGTTAAACAGTGCATATATGCCAAATCGGACGTAAATTTATATCGGACGTAAATATAAATCTGAACCGATTTTAACCAAATTCAATAGGGATCGTCCCCCGGGCTAAATCGACTCAAAAAGTGATTCTATTTCGATCGGTATAATAAACTATATCTATCTCTTCTTTTTTTGGGTATTCAGACTAATGCACAAAGTCATATATTCTGTACAACAGTGTTGTGTAGGGTATAAAAGTGATGAAATGGAAAATACGGCTTTTCAAAATCGAAATGAACATACTGATTAACATACAATCACTTTCCGAATCAATGCCTGTCCATATATCCTAGTGATCAAATTTCAGGTCGCTGATATGAACCGATATTTATACAGAATCATTGTTGATCACTATTGAAAAAGGGGCATATAGGTCCATGTTTGATATAGATTCCATATAGAGGTGATATGAACCGATATTTATACAGAATCATTGTTGATCACTATTGAAAAAGGGGCATATCGGTCCATGTTTGGTATAGACTCCATATAGAGGTACCTTCTGATTAGACTTCTTGACGCTGTAGAGATAAATATGATATAAGTATGATGGTTTCAGACGAATTTGACTTCTTGTTGGTGTAGATGCCACGTTTTACAACCGACGCACAGTGGTTCAGAATCGTTTTTACTGGCCAAAACTCTGTAACTTTGGAACCGATAGAGATATTTTAGTTTTTTTTTGTTCGACAGGTAACTCCTTAAGCTTTTCGCCAGTTTTTATTTCAATAAAATCGGGTCAGCAGTTATTGAGGAATTCAAGGTCAAAGTTGAACTTTTGATTTTTTTAATATTTAGCATCGAAATGTTGGGTTTTGTTTTGTTTTCATCTTCTTTATTTATTAAAAGAATGTCAAACGTTGATAAATAACCCATTTTAATAATAAATTTTGTGAAAAAAAAATTTTTTTCGACAAAAAATTTCCTCGATGTTTAAAAAAACACCTTGCATAGCAAACTTTTTTTATATTTTGTATTTGAACAACATTAAGGGAAAGTATTTATTTTTTACTTATATATGTAACAAAAACAGTAAATTATAATTTGTATTCGTTCGGTTGAAAAATTGCCTGCAAATATTTCATATTTTGTTCGGTATTATTATGAACATATCTGCGTCTAAATTTCACATACAGATGATTGCTTGTATTGGTTTTGTCCAGAAGAACCATCCCCATTTGCAAAAGAGAGTTAACTTTGAGTT
Source organism: Eudasyphora cyanicolor (assembly GCA_963930755.1). Lineage (NCBI taxonomy): Eukaryota > Metazoa > Arthropoda > Insecta > Diptera > Muscidae > Eudasyphora > Eudasyphora cyanicolor. Next base: position 105,217,354 of record OZ005737.1, read on the forward strand.
CCCATATTTCTTCAAATAATGTCCTTTAAATGATTGTAGAAAGCGTTGAGCTGTATGATTAAGTAGGTCTTGAAGTTTTACCTCTGCCGAACTCGATGTGATTTAAATAGTGTCCTTTGGTGGCAAACAGTCCTTTTTAGCAGCAAGTATGTGATGATATGATGGATACAGATTTGAGCCTTTTTCAATCTCACACAACCTGAGCTGTGTATATTGGTGTTTTGTTAACTTCAAATCCAAAAATAATGCTTATGCCTCTTCATTTGAGAACTGTTTTTCATCGCTTGGAGTTGGAATACTCTTAATAATCCGTTTTGTTCTCAGAGGCCTATCGTTTAAAACTTTTTTAACAATTTCGGCTTTTGTGCGATGTTTCTGTGATCGCAATTGATGTAACAATAGTTTCACATCCGATTTCTTCATTGATATCCTTAAGTTTCCGCCTTTTAGATCTATCGCTACAGTTGCCGAGAGATTTTGGTGGTCTCCCACAATTGTTTTGATTTTTACTTTCTGAAGATACTTGGACACTTAGTTCGCCCTCTAACCATGTTGCAAAGGTCTTATAAAATGTTTATTCCATCCAACTTGTTTGTTGATGAAAATATTTACTTTATTTTGCAGTTCCAATTGTAGTTCGATGCTTGAGGAATTTACTTTGCTTTGAACGTAACTTAAAACATCTTCCTTTTTTTTTGTTTCTAAAATACTCTTCGGAAAATTCTTTATAGCTGAAGATTGTTTCTGCTTGGATATAATTTTGCAACTGAGTTTGTATTCGAATACCAGTGGATTTTAACCTTTTATTATAAAAGGATAAAAAACTAAAAAAGGGTTAAGATGTCATAAATATGGTAAATATGCCACTCGTAGTCATATGAACAGGAAAAATAAAAAGAACAATCAATTTTTTTCCGAGTAATTTCATTAAAATTAAAAAAGTGTTCTCCAGGCTGGTCGGGGCAGGTACAAAAGTATATATAGGCTTAAAGAGGACACTTTTACCTTTCTTCTGGTACCAAAATTCTTGAAGTCTCTTGATGCTAAAAAGTTTCATTCCACTAAAATTCCAATTTGACAGAAATATATAGTAAATATAGAAATGTGTATATAAAAATATACACAAATTACGTTATTTTAAATTACATAAAATATTTGTTTTCAGCAGCACACCACGCCCACAATAATAAATATTTTGATCTAATTTTTTGGATATCCTAGTCTCAATATGTTTGCTATTGAATGCCATTACAATTTAAGAAATTGGCGATGACAACAAATTTGACTTTTGCGACGTGCCTTTAGAATTTCCTAACAGACTTTTAATTTCGTTAAAAATGTAAAATTGAAAATTAACAGGAAAAGCGCGATTTCCAACACAATAAAAACAAAGTGAATTTTTTTTGTGATACAAAGAGCCAAATATTGGGCTATGTCAAACCACGTCGAAAGAGAATGTGTACCAGTTATGACAATTTTTTGTGCAGAATTGTAGGTAATTTTCGTACAAAGACAAAAAAGTATTAAAGTACCATCTTTATCATCCCTGGTGCACAGTGGACCCAGCAACCCATCTCTTTGCACAAAAGTCAAATTTTGCAAACTTTTTTTATTGTGCAAACTTCCTTCTAACGGCCAATTCCACTATCTCCGGTTATCCTACATTTATATCTGTCAAATTGTATGACATTTTTATTTTGTAACTATGAGTTAGCTCTAACCGGAGGTTGTGAAATTGGGGGTAAGAGAACTACATATATCATAGTAAACCCTCCAAAACAGAACAAAAATATATTATTTTGGTAGACGCTTCTTTAACGTTCGACAAAAAGCCTTCAAAACTCTATTTTTATGAGTGCAAGATTAAATGTTTGAGAAAGTCGAGGTATATTTCAACAGTTTCATTCAATCACTCATTTAAGTACGTTTAAGAATTGCAAGAAAATATTAACCCTCATGTGCTCGGGATTGTAAACTTACGTGGGCGGTCGGATGATTCCATTTGTAGTGATCATGTAATTTTAACAAATAAACAAAAATATGATTTGATATTTAATGGTTATCTTTTTTTATTTCAATAAAAATTCATTTCTATGTATTACTACAAAATTTAAAAAAATGAACAGGTTTTTTGCACCAACTTCCCAGCGGTAAAAATCAGGTCTTAGGCGGCAATCTATCAGGCCTGATTTAAGAGCCACGAGGCCTGGCCGCCGCATTCAATCTTTATTTCTTTTTTACATGGAGTGACATTGCGAGGCCAGGCCTTGCATCTCGCGGTAAATATCATGCCTAACAAAGGATTGTCGAATGAAGGTCTGATATAGGACTTCGAAAGGAAGGTCTTAAGAAGGGCTGCGAAATGAAGGTATGATTTAGAGCTTCGAAATGAAGGTCTGATCTAGGTCTGATGTACAGCTTCGAAGGAAAGTCCTTCAGTAAATCAAAATGCAGACCAAATAATGTATTTTAAATCACATTCAGCACTTCAAATGCATAATATAGGAGTTCGCAAAGATAATATAGAATCATTTTGATAAGAATCTATATCAATCTATCAAAAACACAAAGCAACTGAACTCTACAAAACCTTTGCAACGACTAATTGTTTGTTAATTTTAATTGTCTTCACCTTCACTTTTCAATTTGTGCAGCGGTATTTCTTTTTTTTTTGATAAAACTGGTTTTGAACTCTCGCAGTAGCAACAAAGTTCATACATGAGAAACCAGGGAGGGAGAACGAATTCGTGTAAACTCTGCCTTCCTTCTCCCGTCTTTTATCATGCATGATTATGTCCACACAAAATTTAAATGTTGTGTGCTAAACACCTTCGATATGATATATTTTTAGAAGGACAGAATCATGCCTGATAAAAGACGGGAGAAGGAATGCAGAGTGTACATTTTTCTACATATGCAAAAACTTGAGAGAGAGGGAGAACGAAACGCATCAATATATGAACATATATCGGCGGTGGTTGTCAATAATTCAATTTGACTGCTGACCATGAAGAACGACTTTTCTCTGGCATCTTTTAGAAGGCGTTAGACATGTTTGAAAAAAGACGGGAGCAGGAGGCACGGTTACTTTTTTAGAAGTGAGAGATTGTACATTTTCAGGCCTTCATAGAGAAGGAATGCGTGCCTTCCAATAGAAGGTGTTGGAAGCCCTTTTGTCAGGCCTGATGCCTAGAAGGCCTGGACCATTTTACCGCTGGGTTCAAATCGTACGTGTTGACTTACGTTTTCAAATTTCACAGTGTTGACAACTGGGTGTAGTGGAGTTATATTCGTAGAAACATCAGGCATAGCTTCCAAAGATGTGCCATGAAGATATTCGGGACCGTAACCAACTGCCATATGTATAGCCATGCTTTTGAACGCAACCCAATGCGTTGCTCGATTGCAGGCATAAACAGCTGGTTTGCCAAGCTCCGCAGAAACTTGAACGTGACGATGATTTTCAGAATATATGATGTATGCGGCTAAGGCGCTTTTATCGACCATTTTATAGAACATTGCCAACGCAATTTTTTACGTTTTGTTGTGTAGTCGGAAATCATTTTGTCCATTGCGTCTACGCCTCCCTTGGTTTTATTATAAGCTATTATAAGCTAATATATATTGCGGCTTGTTTTTCTTTTGCGGGACTATAACATTTGTTAGAGGAGCAGTAGAAAGTAGTATAACTGACCTTCCCTTTTTGGCAGGTAGGACACCAATGCAAATCTCTTCAGGTAGTTTGCGTTCAGGCTTCATCTTATTACGCATTAATGTCTTATTTTGACGAACAGTGCCAAGAAGAGCAACACCTTTGGACATAAGGCTGTGTTCTCCCAATTGACATCGCGAGTTGCAATATCATTCTCATAAACTACGCATTCTTCTTGCTCATCATCTCGAATATCATACTCCTAAAGTATAATTTCGGTATCGGCGTCCGTTTCTTCATGATTGAAAATATTAGAACTATTTGCAGCAGCGCGTAATCATCATTTGAATCATCGTCAAAATCATTTCGCTCATTTTCTTCATCAATGTCGTTCAATAGTTCTTCTACATGTTGTTGCATGTCTCCATATCTATTTTTTAGGTTAAGGTTAAATGTGCAAAAAATAAGCTACATTTAGCTAATATAAGAAAGAAAGAAAGCGTATTGTTGAAAACAGTCTTAACAATTTTATTTTTATAAAATCTAATAACACGGTGATACAAAATCGAACTTTCCGAATGGGAATGGGATGAGACCAATTGCAAATGAAGGTTGTTGTTGTCCATAACAAAACCTTCAAGGGTTTTTCTCAGTACAGTGCGAGATTTTTTACATGTATTTCAAGTTTTTGATTTTGTAACGCTTTCTAACAAGAAATGATCATTGAAAATTTGATAAAATAATGCTTATTTTTTATTATTATGGAAAGTTGTTTTTGATTTTGTTATGGATAATGTCAACTTTCATTTGCAATTGGTTTCATCTCATTCTCATTTTAGTTGTTGTACTGTGTAATAGTTTACAAATTATATCCAAACTTGTCCACCGTAAGAAGAAAATCCGAAGTTTTTTGTTTGTGTCTTATTATATTTAGTATTATGACAGGATGTGCGTGCTATAGTGGATAAATTTGAATCCAAACTTTCACTTTTGGATGTTCCGGCGCCAAAGAGACGCCGTACCGCTCGAAGCGACGAAAATATCGCAGCCATTAGTGGATCCGTTCAAAATGAGCCAAATCAGTCGATACCACGTCGTTCTCAGGAATTGGGCATCTCTCAAACCACACTGTGGCGTATTGTGCGAAAATATATTGGCGTTCATCCTTATCAAACTGATTCAAGAGCTAAAGCCACTTGATCATTTAAAACGCCGAAACTTCTCGGATTGGGCTCTGGCAAAATTAATGTTAATGTTAATTAATGCAACAATTCCTAGTAATAATGGTATATCCCCTAAATATTCCTCCGCGTGTTGCTTGCAAATAATGGTGGAGGGTATTATACAGTGGCCCCTGCCCGACTTTAGACTTTCCTTACTAGCAGTTCCGTAACATATGCAATATATATGTAGCCAATACTTTTTTGTAGCATTCTCTCACTTATTCGTTTGGAAGAAACTATGCCTCTTAGATGGTCTAAAGCCAGGAGAAAATCCTAGTGACCAATCAGTAACGATTTAAAGACCAAAATAAAAACGTTACAAACTAAATTTCTTGATTTTCAAATAAAATTTATTTGTAAACAAACATATAATATTTAAATAATTTGTTTCCAAATATATTTTCTTTCAATTCAAACATATCAAAAATTACTACCCGTGTACTGGTTTGAAAGAAGACACTTTGGGTAGAACTTGGGGTAAACACTGCGTACTTAGTTTTTTCGTAAATTGTTTGACCTTTTGTAAATCATCTGTCAAAGTTGAATTTTATTTTTGGTATTAAAAATTACTGTTCTCTTTCCGATTTGATTCACTTTCTAAATAGTGAATTAAAAAAGAACCAATTAAGCGAAATAAATTATAATCCAGTAAGGAAAGGCTAAAGTCGGGCGGGGCCGACTATATAATACCCTACACCACTCTCGTAATATTGAATAACTCTGAAATATAAATTTTGTAATTCATGTATAAATTGTTTACATAAATTTACTTTACCACAGTGTGGTATAGGGTATAATAAAAGTGTCGTATTAAGTTGGAACAATTGGTTTCTGTACCACAGTGTGGTGTAGGGTATAAAAACGATTGGATGTAAAATACAGCTTCTACAGGACTAAAGAGCCAAATCGGATGAAACATATATATGGGAGCTATAGCTAAATCTTAACCGATTTTCTTCAAATTCGGCAATGTTAGTCCATGGATCAAGAAACTCTACCATTCTAAATATCAAAACGATGTGTTATTTTCAGGTATTACAAACATCTGCCGTGAAACAAACTTATAATACCCTGTACCACAGTGTGGTGTAGGGTATAAAAATTGAACGGAAAGCTAATGACATGTACTAATTTCAAGTTTTGTGTTTTTTTAATTTTGACATTAGATACATCCAATAATTGTTGTGAAATAAATGCACTAAGAAATTTTTTTTAATCTGATCTAAATTTTTTGGATCAAACAAAATGGTTGTCACCTGATGCCATGCTTCCAATTTATTAATTTGTTAATATTTGGAATAAGAATATATAAGAAATTATGTTAAATATAAAAGTTCATTTTTTTATATTTTTTTTCAAAAAAATACAATGGGGAATGGCTTCGAACTGAAGTTGCTGAATGAAATGTACATAATTGTTCTGCTATTAATCAGGAAATAAAGGTGTACGCTGAAAAGGTATACTACAGAAGTAGTATATCGTCCTAAACATAATCAGCTTGAAACATATATATGTTTAGGGTACAATCTAAATATATAATATTTGGTACACACAAATATTTAATATTTGGGAAGGTGTTGGTCTAAACAAATATTTGTTTCCATCCTAATATATTTTTATTTGGGCATATTATTTCCGAAACAAAGATTTATTTGCATTTAAGTTTTCAGAAAATATACCGATATCTGAGAAACGTTAAGTTTATCAGAATTCAAAGTTAGTTTTTTAATGTTTATAAAAATATTTTATAATAAAATCGTATAATCTTAAAACAATAATTTACAATAAAATAATTTACTCGAAGGATTCAAAACTAATGATGAATTGCGATATTTAGAAATTTAAAATGAATGCTGTAAAACAGAAGACAATGCTGCATGTGCCATTTTTATATTCAATTTCAAAATTGGCTTTTATGGGCGGAGCCACGCCCTTTGGTCTGATCCCGCTCATTTTTAGACCAATCACATAGACTTCCACCAGACACATATACACAAAATAACAGCACTCTCGACAATAGATTGTGCAAGATACTTCCATTTCAAAAGGTTGCTTGCATTGGCTGGGCCACGCCCATTGGTCCGATTCCAGCAATTTTTGGAACAGTCAGTTAGACTACCACCAGATACATATAAACAGAATTACAGTACTATCACTACTAAATTGTGCATGATAGCTCAAATTTGGGTAATATGGGCGGGGTCACGCCCTTTGGTCTAATCCCGCTCATTCTTAGACCAATCACGTAGTCTTCCTCCAGACACATACACAAAATTACTGCACTCTCGCAAACAGATTGTGCTAGATACCTCAATTTCAAAAGGTTGCTTATATGGGCAAGGCCACGCCCATTGATCCGATTCCTCCCATTTTTGGACCAATCACGTAGACTACCACCAGATACATACGCACAAAATTACAGCACTCTCTCTAACAAATTGTGCAAAATATATCAATTTCCAAATTTGGCTTTTATAGGCGGGCCCACGCCCATTAGTCCGATCCCGCCCATTTTTGGACCAATCACGTAGACTACCACCAGATACATGCACAAAATTACAGCACTCTCTCTAACAAATTGTGCAAGATATCTCAATTTCAAAATTTGGCTTATATGGGCGGCGCCACGCCCGTTGGTCCGATCTCGTCTATTTTTGGAACAATCACGTAGACTACCACCAGATACATATGTACAAAATTACAGCTCTCTCGCCAAAAAATTGTGCAAGATATCTCAATTAAAAAATTTTACTTACATGGGCGGGGCCACCCCCATTGGTCCGATCCCGCCCATTTTTGAAACAATCACGTAGACTACCACCAGATACATATACACAGAATTACAACACTCTCTCTAACATATTGTGAAAAATATCTAAATTTCAAAATTTGGCTTATACGCCCATTGCACAGTGGTTGCGCCCATAGGCCAAAATTCGAAAAAATCATAACAACAAAAATTTGCGAAAAGTAACCAAATTGTCTCTAAAATGTCCAAGCTCTTTCATGGCAAACCGTTTTTTTCCGGAAATCTAACGGGACATTCTAAAAATAGAATTGAAGTTGTGAACACGTGTTGATTTGCAAAGCGCAGCTGCAAGCATCGCGAATATTTCACAACACAAGCGAACTTCAAAGTGATCAGGCAATTAATTACGTCTCCGAATTTAAATTATTTGAAATGGATTTTGAAGTTAAAGGTATTTATTTTAAGTTACAATATTAATAAAAACTAATTTGTGTTGTAGTTATTTTGAAATTAATGCTTTAGTTTATTCAGTTTTTTGTACATTTTGTGAGAGTCTTTATTATGTTTACTTAAAGTTTTAGCTGTGTTCCCCCAAGATCCCCCGATTATTTTTTTTTCAGTGTATTTGTGAGTGTCTTAAGGAAATAAAAAAGTTAAAGTTAGCTGCAGATATTTGCAGATGTGTGCATAATCAAGGATATACTAACACCATCTTTTTTCTTCAAAGTTAAATTTGCCTTGCAAAGCAGCTGTTTTGCATTGTAGTTGTGCTATGTTTTTGTGTTCGTCTTTCGTGTTTTGTGTTCTTATTATGTTCAAATTTGAATTTTTGATTGCGTTATATCTTTTTTAATTTAATTTTGGTAGGTGACTCCTATCAGTGTGTGTTTACTCGCTTGTACATATTGAATTGTTGGTGTACAGAAATCGGCACCAATGCAGAAAAATTACAAAAGGTGATCAATGCTGTGCAAAACAATATTGAAAATATCGGCTGCACGCCCGAGATGACCGAGCTAACGAAATGTGTTGACTATATATGCAAAAAAATTACTGGATTTTGGATTCAGTATAAACGTAAAAAGGCATCAGTTCTTCAATTTAAATCAAATTGGCTTAGTGAAAAGGAAACAATTTCAATTAATCGCATTCCTAATAAGCCTCAAGAAATGGTTAAAAGTGCTCAACGTGGACGTCCGAAAGTAGATTTTAATGAGTCATCAAAGATAACAAAGCGACGAAGAATTGCTGAGCTTTCAAAAACCGATGAATCTGCTGCTTGTGTATTACGATCGTGCAACTTTTCAACAAAACAAACGTGTACCAAAGCCAGCACCGGTGAGGCTTTGCTTATTGGAAGCTATGTTAATTCTAAAACGTCGTTCGATATTTTTCCAAGCTACGAACAACTGTTAAAGGCTAAAGAATCAAGCTATCCCGGCAAAATAAGTGTGAGTGAATCAAAAGCTGAAGTTGAGCTGCAGAGCTTGGTTGACCACACGGCGATGCGGATTGTAAAACTTCAGCACTTCTTGATAGCATTGGAAATGATTTGTCTGACAACCTAATTTTAATTGGAAAATGGGGATTTGACGGCAGCACTGAGCATTCAGAATACAAACAGAAAGTCCGTAATAAAGATATGAACGATTCCAGCCTTTTTGTGACATCATACGTGCCATTGCAACTTAAAACCGTAGAAAATGATTCAAAACATGAAAACAAAATTTGGAAGAATCCGCGACCGTCATCTACACGCTACTGCAGACCATTGAGATTCCAATTTAAAAAAGAAACTGCTCAATTGGCTAAAGATGAAGAAACATATTTTAAAGATAAAATTGACAAATTAAATACCACGACATGTACAGTTTCTGGTAAAGAAATTCAAATTAAACGCAGTTTGCAGCTTACTATGGTTGATGGGAAAATCTGTAGTGCCTTAAGTCATACATCATCTTCTAAGTGCTACATATGTGAGGCGAAGCCAACAGAGATGAATAATTTGGAAAAGTGCTTGACGAAGAAGGTTCATGAATCACGCTTTGAATTTGGATTATCTCCACTACATTCCTATATTCGCATTTTTGAATATTTTTGCATGTCTCGTACAGACTCGACCTGAAGAGTTGGAGAATTAATACCCCAGAAGGAAAAGAAGCCCTTTCGAAAAGGAAATCCAAAATGCAGAAAGATTTTCGCATACGAATGGGACTTATAGTGGACAAACCTAGAAGTGGAGGAAGTGGCACCTCAAATGATGGCAATACGGCCAGAGCGTTTTTCAACAAGCTGAAATAACAGGTCTTGATGAAGATATTATAATCCGGTGTTCAACATTGCTGCAGTGTTTGGCATCAGGTTACAAAATCAATGTGGACAAATTTGGAGAATATGCACTTGACACAGCCAGAAAGCTTATTAGTTTGTATCCTTGGTACTATCTTCCACCGTCTGTACACAAAATTTTAGTTCATGCTTCAGATGTTATAAATTATGCACTTCTGTCAATTGGAGAGTTATCTGAAGAAGCAGCAGAGTCTAAAAATAAGGACATTAAAATGTTTAGGAAGCAGAACACACGCAAGATCTCTCGGATTACAACAAATACGGATTTGATAAATAGATTTCTTCTGAGCTCAGATCCATTTATAACTGGCCAAAGAAAGTTCCCACGTTCAAAAAAGACAGTATTATCAACATTAGCATATGAACTACTAGATGACTTAAATTTAAAATAGTTTGTAATTATTTTTCCCAAAAAATATTATTTTAAATGTAATAATAATAAAATAAAAAAGTTTCAAACCGAAAAAAACAAAGTTATTCAAATTTGGTCCGATATTTGCTATGGTAGCTATACGATATAGTCGTGCGATATGGCCAATTTTTTTATTATAAATTTAAAATATTTTTCTAGAATTTTGGTGAAAATTTCATAAGGATATAACAACTAGAAGTATTTATGGCCGCGGCCCCATACAAGCCCAACCACTGTGCATTGGTCCGTTTTCTTCCATTTTTGGACCAATCACGTAGACTACCACCAGATACATATGCACAAAATTATGCAAGATATATCAATTTCAAAATTTGGTTTATATGGGCGGGGCCACGCCCATATAAGCCAAATTTTGACATTAACTTATTAGATCCAGATATTTAACGATTCCTTTATCATTTTCATCTTTTCTTGCTATTTAATGACAAAATATTTCCATAAGTCCGCTTTTTAGTATAGTAGCTTTAGAATTTGAGTTAATAATTATTGTTTCTGATCCTGTCCTAACATTTTGTTAATATTATGTAGTGCAGAATATAAACCGATATCATTTACATCAACTTTTCTGAATTGACAACAAAATTTGCTATTCGATACTAAAAAATGTCCGTCAGATGTACCCACTGACGATATGGCCATTTGAAGTTCTACTTTCCAAAATATTTTATTTGTCAAAAATACAAAAAAATGGCAAAAACACAAAAAATATTTTGCATAATGTATATATGGGCAAAAGTAATATTGTTTTCAACCTGGTGAAGCGGAGGTTTGCTCTTCAATATTTCCGAAGCCGTTGGGAGTTATGAGTTTAAATAAGTATATCCTTCTAAAACAAATGCATAATTATAATATCTATCACATTCAGAAGGTAATCACTTTTCATTGATACTGAATTCAAACTGTTCAAGAGAGTATCTTCTCTTCATTTCTCTTATATAATACTCTTTTATTTCGTAACTTTCTCTCTCTACCTTTCAATGTTTAAGAAACTATTAGCTGTTAATATCTCTTACGCAGTTCTCTCTTATTCTGGAAATGTATTTCTTCTTCAAACATTGTATCTGTATTTATTTGAATTTTATGGCCCTAAAGATACTTCAATTGAATATTAAAGGTTACAATAATAACTTCAATGAACTGCAAACACTCATAAAAAACATAAACCAGCTATAGTGTCTTTACAGGAGACACACTTTAAAAATCAAAATCATGTTCCAATTCCAATCAATTTTTGTTTATATATGTCTAAAAATTCAGCTTTGTTAGTACATAACTCAATACAGCACGAATTTATCGGTATAAACAATATCCTAGATTCGGTAGCTGTCAAAATTTTCTCAAAAATTAATTTTACAATCTTTTCGACTTGCATAAACCCAGCAAAATCATATTCCCTTACTGACCTTGAACAACTTTACCAGCCTTCCTATGAACCGATTTTAATTATCGGTGATATGAATTGTTGGCATTCATTGTGGTGCTCTAAAACCAATAATGCCAAAGGTAAAATTTGGAACAAATTTATTAATTACACAGTGCGACAGTCCAAAAACCGCGATACTATTTTTCTTGTGGGTCTTGGCGAGTAGAACAACGTTTGTTCTACGAAATTTGCCGGACACCCCCAAAATCCGGATTTACGGGTAAAAAACCGATTTTCTTGCCTTTTTTCACTTGAACGCCTATAACTTTATTAATTATTAATCGATTTCCAATCTCTAAAATAATTTCCTTATAAAATATACTATATATGTAAATTAATTAATCGTACGGTTATCTCACAATATAATTGGAAAAAACATTGTCTAAACTAGAAACTGACGGACAAAAATGAAAAAAATGTGTTTGTAGGGAAAATAAACCAATATTCCTCTTTTAGAGAATGGAAATCGGTTAATAATTAACAAAGATATAGGCGTTCAAGTGAAAAAGGGCAAGAATATCGGTTTTTTACCCGTAAATCCGCATTTTGGGGGTGTCCGGGGAATTTAAAAAAAAGATTCGTGTTTTACTCGACAAGACCTACAGGAAAAATAGTATCGCGTCATTTGCTTCTCAACTTGAGTTTATTTTGTCGCACTGTGTTATTCGAACTAAAAAAAGAGGAATCAACTTTTTAACAAATTAAAAAAAATACCACAAATGAAAACCTTATTAGCTACCGAAAAATGAATGCAATATATAAAAGGAACTTAAAACCTTTCAAAAATTATCAATCGAAAAATTTACTTCAGAAATTAATAAAACTACACCACCGGAAAAAGTTTGGACTAATATCCGCAGATTTTGTGAAATCAATCCAAAAGTAGGAATACGCTGTATTTCTACAAACGGCAACACAACATTAACTGACATATCTGATATTGCTAATGCTTTTTGCAATTTCTGGTCTAATTTTTAAAAAGATTCCAATTTGCCTCAAACATGTCAAAACGCCAAAAAGGAAGTAGTTCAAGAAACAAAATATCTAGTACCATGCAAAAACGCTGCAACTATTGAAAGTAGCATTACTTTCATTGAATTCGCTAGCGCATTATCCAAACTTAAGGGCAAAACCCCCGAAATCGATGGAGTATCATATAAAATGATAAAACATCTTTCAATTTCAACAAAAAAACGATTGGTTACTTTATACAACAATATATTTAATACATTCATATCAAATCCTATACATTCATCCTCAATCCTACAAAAATAGCTGATTTATTCCAATCCTAAAAACCAATAGCGACAAAACATCTCTAAACTCTTACCGCCCAATATCCTTAAATCCTTGTTGCTCTGAAATACTGGACAAAATAATTGCCAACAGACTATGGTGGTTTGTCAACGCCAACAAACTTATCAATAGTAACCAATTTGGCTTTAAAAAGGGAATCGATAGCTGACCCGTCTATCTACATCGACTACTTTATAAAAAATCCCTCAAGACCAGAAAATACATATCGATAGTATCTCTCGATTTCGCCAAGGCTTTTGACAAAATCGGTATGTATACTATTTTGAACCAACTGGAAGATTATAACATAGTACCTAAAATGTATAACTATGTTAACAATTATTTAACACAGTGGACAATTCGGGTCCGAGTAAGCACATATTATTCAGATCCTAAAACACTCTCAAACGGCATCCCACAAGGCTCACCCCTTTCGGTCATTCTATTTTTAATAGCATACAATAAACTTTCAGAAACTATCAAATTATACAAAAATCTGGATTTTATTGCGTATGCTGACGATTTTATTATAATTAAAATCAATATCGATAACCTTGTAATCAATATCGATAACCTAGTAACTGATATAGAAGGTTGGTGTACATATTGTGGGGCCCAACTATCACTTAACAAATGTAAACATTTACATTGTATAATAATCTTGCATAAACGCTACAGTTGGAAACAACACATTGACCAATTAGCTACTTCTTTAAATAAACAACTAAACATAATAAAATGTCTCTCCAACAAAATATGTTGTTGTAATATATACTCCTTACTTTCCCTAATAAAATCGTTATTTATCCCCAAAATTGTTTACGGTATATACCTTTATGGATATACAGCAAAAAGTAATATAAACAAAATAAAATCTATCTTCAATTCTGCATTAAGAATATCTCTTGGTGCTCACAGAACAACAAGAATATCAAACATGCTAATCTTTCTACCTTAGAAAATTACAGATTCTTACATTCTTGTAAGCTCTTCAAAACCATTATATTCAATGATGGATCTTCTATACCAAAACTTTTAAATAAAGTTAAAACAAGTAAGAAATTCCAGTCGGGTAAACCGACTAAGGTATACCCTCACTTTGTGAGCAATGTGAATCTGCACTGGTATATGTACTAATATTATGTGCTATTTAATTTTGGTATGTCTTGGCTCTTTTTGTATAAGAGGTAACAGGACTGTAGGAATTTTGTGCAAAAAATTTTAGTATACATATTTAATGATATTCACGATATAAGAAGCTGTTAACTTTTTGTACAAAATGGCACGTTTGTGTAGGAGGTACCAAAAAGGGCGTGGTAATAACGTACTGTAAGTACTATAATACAAGTTAGAAAGTTTCAGTCGCGTAAACCGACTAAGGTATACATACCCTCACTTTGTGAGTAATGCAATGTTGAATATTCCACGAATTATTTTGTTAGTTTGTATGGGAGGTACCAGAAGGGGTTGAACAAATACACCTATTATTCGCTGAACAGTAGATACTTTAAATACATTGCACTGTGTCGAATTATAACAGTTTATGTGCACTGGTATATTAACGTTATGATATATTAAATTGTGGTATTACTTGGCCATTTTGTTTGGGAGGTACAAAAAGGGGCATGGTGATAACTCTCATTTTTCACAGGGCTATAGGCACTACAAAAGCATTACACTGTACAAAATTTATGTAGAAATGTTATAAGCTGTTAACTTTTGGTGCAAAATGGTACCTTTGTGTGGGAGGTACCAAAAGGGACGTTGCAATAACGCTAATTTTTCACTGGACTGTAGGCACTATAAAAGCATTACACTGTACAAAATTTAAAGTATTTTTATACAATGGTATTAATGTTATAGGCTCTTAACTTTTGGTGCAAAATGGGGCATTTGTGTAGGAGGTACCAAAGGGGGCGTGGCAACTTCACCCATTGATAGCGACAACTTCTCGAGTTGATACACGCTGAAAAAAAATCGCTTCTGTAGTATATTGTCCCAAACATATTCGGCTTGAAACATATATATGTTTAGGGTACACACTAAACATATAATATTTGGTACACACAAAAATGTATATTTTTGGGAAGATGTTGTTCTAAACAAACCTTTGTTTATGTCCCAATATGTGTTTATTTTGGACTATTTTTTCCGATACAAATATTTATTTGCATTTAAGTATTCAGAAAATACCTAAATTGTGTTTAATTTTTCAGTAATTCAGTTATTTTTTTGGAAATTGTTCATGTTGTAAAAATAACAAATAATAATAATTGAAATCGTATAATCTTGGATCGAAATATATTACTTGGAAGATTGACAATTAATGATGGCGTGTAATACCCAGAGTTTTTAAAGGATTGTTTCAAAACGGAAGTTAATGCTGCATTTGGTATCATGGGAGGTTTAATTCGAAACCAAAAAAAAATTAAAACTTAACTTCGTAAAATTCAACAAAGGTTTCGAAAATCTTTTTTAAATGAAATATATTTGGAAGAATTCCTAAACAATAATTTTATTTGTGTTCAAAACATATATTATTTAAGAAATTAGTTTGCAAATATTGTTTGCAAATATTGTTTGTTGTAACATATTAATGTACGAGTTCCAAATATATTTTATTGATTTTCAAATAAAATTTATTTGCTCAGAAATATATAATATTTCAAAATTTGTGTTCCAAATATATTTTCTTTCGATTTAAATATATCAAAAAAGGCGATTTTGCCCCGTGTAGCGACTGATAAGCTAATGCTATGTGTAGAATTTCACAAGATTCGAATAAGTAGTAGTAGTAGTAGCAGTTATTACAGAATCAATATTTCACTAAATGTTAACACTTTGTGTGGGAGGTACCAGAAGGAGTGGGCCAATATGGCCCATCTTCGAACTTAGCCGGAGATAGAAAAAAATATTACCGTATAACAAATTTGAAGTCAATCGGTTACTCCTTTCGAGAGTTATCGTGCGCACCAGCCAGTAGACAGACAGACAGACGGACATTTCTCATTCGACTTAAAAGACCCTAAGAATAACATACTTAGGGTCTTAGATCACTCCTTAGATGTGTTACACTTTTGGCCCGTAGCAAATGATACACGGGGCAAAATCGCCTTTGTTGATATGCTTGAATCGAAAAGAATTATATTTGTAACACAAATTTTTAAATACATATTTCTGAGCAAATAAATTTTATTTGAAAATCAATAAAATATATTTGGAACGCATTTATTAATATATTACAACAAAATATATTTGCAAACTAAGTTTTTCAAATAAAATATGTGTTTAAATACAAATAAAGTTATTATTTAGGAATTTATCCGTATATATTTAATTTAAAAAAGATTTTAAAAACTTTTGGCTGACTATTTAGAATTTCAGTTTAAATTTTTCCCTAGTTTAGAGTTATACATCCCAGTTACAATAGCATATGCAGCATTAACTTTAAATCAATCATTTCAAATTTCTGAGTTAGGTTAGGTTGAAGAGAGGAGACGTTTAAACGTCTCATGTCCATGGACATACACTTAAGCCAGTGGTTCGGCCTGTTGTGCGCTCCTTATTTATGATCTTTTTATACCTCACGAGTTACAGAAAATCGGTACTAGACACGAATTTTCTCAGTATCTTCCAGTCATATTCACTGAGATGAGTCAAGTCTGGCAATATGTCGGACCCGAAATGTTGGGATCTTGCATGTGTGAAAGCCGGGCAGTGACACAGAAAATGTTCCATCGTTTCGATGTTTTCTCTGCATGCCCTGCATTCGTCGTTTCCTGCTAGTCCTATGCGATGAAGATGTGCTTGTAAGCTTGAGTGTCCCGTTAGAACACTCATCATCTTACTAATATCGATCTTGTTTAGTTTCAGAAGACTTCTTGTTTTCTTTTCATTTGGGTCACCCCACAGTATCTTTGCAGTTGCTCCTACTGTTGCGCTATTCCACACAGTTTTATGAGCCATCACTGCCCAGTGCTTCAACTCATTTTTCGTGGCTTCGAAAGGTTTCCAATTTTCCAAGTTTATTACTCGAAGTTCTATGCCCTTTGAAGCAAAGTTGTTTGCCCGTTCATTTCCGATCACTCCGTTGTGTCCTGGTACCCAGCAATCATTTATCGTTCTTTTACAGTCCAACACAGTTCTGGATTTGACCCTTTCCGATGTTATTGCTTTAATCGCCATTTGGCTATCTGTGAAGATGTTGGCATATTTAGGCTTTGTCGTGTTACTGAGCCAGTTCACACACTCCGTGATTGCACTTAAGGAATGCGGTCCGAGATTTCTGGCGTTTGAATGTGACCAACTAGATATTCTAAAATCTTCTGATGGTACGACTTGTGGTCTCGATTTATCCATTCACCCATCACTTGTAGACGTCTTGCTGTGAGGGCTGCCTCATACTTTATACAGATGTCTATTGGTTGGATGTGCAGTATAGTCTCCAACGCTTTTGTTGGTGCAGTTCTAAATGCCCCGCTTATGCCTAGACAGCACATACGTTGAATTTTTTGCAAAGGTATTACGTTGTACTTCTTGTCCATTGATGTCCACCACACTACAGAGGCGTGGGTGATTATTGGTCTAATCACGCTCATGTAAAGCCAGTGAGTCATATTTGGACGTAGTCCCCATTTTAAACCTATAGCTCTTCTGCACAACGACCAACATCTGTGTGCCTTTGTAACTCTTTCTTCAAGATGATCTTTCCAGTAGAGTTTCTGATCCAAGATTACTCCCAAGTATTTTACCTTTTTAGTTATAGCAATTGTCTTATTCAGGAATCGAGGCGGGGTAAAACGTGGGATCTTCGTTTTCCTTGTAAATAGACATATTTCTGTTTTGTCTGGGTTAACATTTAATCCTCTTCAGCTCTTCTGCATAATAGATTTGGATGAAAGCCCCCTAGAAGTATTACAACGTCGTCTGCATAACAGACTGGTTTAAGTCCTTCATTGGTGAGGGCTTTTAGGAGACTGTGTATCGTCGTAACCCATAGAAGAGGCGATAAAATGCCCCCCTGAGGTATACCACGATTTACCTTGTCTCTAATTTTTACGTCATATGACCCCGGTCTGTACATTGTTAAAAGCGCCCTCAATGTCTATGCAAACAGCAAGTGTATACATTATACAGTAAACTGAAGGACTCCTCTATGTTGTGCACTACCTCATGCAGAGCTGTTTCCACTGATCTTCCTTTGACATAGGCGTGTTGTTTGAATTTTAGCCTGTCATCCGCTATTTGACCATGTTATCAATTATTCGCTCCATTGTTTTTAACAGGAAAGAAGTAAGGCTAATGGGTCGATAAGCCTTTGGGATCGTATAACTCGCCTTGCCAGGCTTTGGTATGAATACCACCCTTGATTCCTGCCAGTTTTTTGGGGTATACGAATGGGTTAGGCATGCAGTGAACACTCCAGCCAGATGAGTTCATACCAGATCCACCTCATTCTGCAGAAGTGCTGGAAATATTCCATCCGGTCCCGCAGCCTTAAAGGGAGAGAAACTTTGTATCGCTTCTTTAACCATACCATCTGTTATATCCGTAATAGGTACTTGATGCAATACATTTTCATTCTGTAACTGTTCCTCTGTTGGTTCAGCATTACCAGTCGGAAAATGAGTTTTCATCAAGAGCCTTACGGTATCCTCTATAGTTTCCATCCTTTTACCCGTTTCATCCACCAGTGTTTCGGTTTGGACATGAGTTTTTGAGAGGAACTTTTTCATTTTAGACATGCTGTTAACGCCTCCAGGAGTTACGTTTCGCCGATCTAACGATTTTATTGTATTCTTTGAGTCTTCTGTGGTAGTCGGCCCAATATACTGATTGTTTTTTACGTCGAGCTCTATTGTAAAGACTGCGGACATCTTTGCCAATCGAGCGAATTTGTCCTGTCATCCAGGGTTTCTCAAAGGCAGATTTCCTTTCTCGAAGTGGGCAACTATCTTCGAATGATTTTACAAGAGCCTCGGTAATCTTCTTAACATTGATATCAATGTCTTCTGCACATAGATAATCGCGTGTAGGCAGCCCCAATCGATTTCTAAGTAGATTTCTGAATTTAGTCCAGTCGGTCTTAGCCTTATTACGGAAACTTATGGGGTTTGGCGGTGGCCGTGCAATTTTAAACTTTATATAACGGTGGTCTGAATAGGAGTGTTCATCCGAAACCCTCCACTCATGAATCTCATCAATAAGATTCTCTGAACATATCGTTATATCTAATACTTCTTCCCTAATTTTTTTAACAAAGGTTGCAGTGTTTCCTATGTTAAGAGTTATGAGGTCATTTATATTCAAAAATTCGATAAGGGCGTGTCCCCTTTTATTGGTGTTAAAACTACCCCAAGCGATATACTTGTGTGTTTGGATTCCCTCACCAGACGTTGTAATTCCGACGTAGGTGGCAAAGTCGGCGCATCGAATGGCAGATATATTGACGCCAGGTACATATTTCCATTACCTTGCCCAGAATACAAGTCCTTGTACGAGTACCTGTGTTAGCGTAGAAAAGGTTATAGTTCACATGGTTTAATCCAGTAACCTTGTTTCTAGTTGTCCATGGTTCCTGGATCAAAGCAATATGAACCCTGCCTTTATTTATGATGTCCATCAGAGCGTTGGATGCTGTCTCGCTCCGGTGGAGGTTTATCTGGATGACCTCAATCATTGTCCTTCCAGTAAAAGTTTCTTTTAGGAGTCTATCCTATCTGGTGGCTCCCCATCATTATTTGGTAGTTGGTCATTCTCCTCCTTTCGTTCACTACCTATTACACCATCTTCCAGTCGACAATTTTGGGAGGCGGTGTTATTTTTTGTCGCTCCCTCATTGGTTTGAATCGTTTTGTGGCTCTTTTTATTTTGATCACCACCTTTGCTGGGAACTTCCTGCAAAAGTGGCGGCACTATTGGTGAACTGGTGGTGGTATTGACTACTTCCACATCAGTTTTTGGCAGTGTCTCACTTGTCTCCATCCGTTCAATACCAGTGTTTGCCTCTTCAGACAGTATATTTGGACTCGATTCATTTGTCCTGCCAATCGGGACCTTTCCAATTTTGAAAAAGACTGTCCAGATCAAGAAGTACGCCATCCCCTTCGCCATGACAAGTTTGTTCTTGGATTCTGGGACTATGCCTAACACGAGGAGAGTACCCTCGGTATCATCCTTCCTATAGAAGACTTCCCACTTTCTCACGGAAAGTTTTGAATTCTGTTTGCCAATGATGTCGAGTATGTACTCTGATGAGAACTCACTGGGACATCCCTTAACATATAGGGTCGTTTTTATGAGTTCAGGAATGTCGCTTTTCCTTACCAATTTTAGCTTTGCGCCGTCCCAAGGTGAGGGGAAGCTATCCACAAGTTGTACGAGGACACCAGCGCAGCGTTGTGATGCCAGCCTTAGCATCAAAACACCCCTTTCAAACTTGCAACTCATTACTTCGATTGGTGGTTCATCCTTAGATTCGAGGACGTATTCCGCTACCCTCGTATAGACCAATTCTTCGAAGTTACTCTTTTGGTTTTCAGGGATTCTGCCAGAAGCACTACTGCTATCAATTATGGCGTAGCATAGATCGTCTCGAAAATTTTGTTTAGCTATATTAGAATAAGACGGTGGCTTCTTACCCTTCTTTATGGCCAATTGATTTTTAGGTGTCTGTAGAGTCTTTTTGGTTAAAGCCTCATCCTTAACGGATGATTTGGTTGACTTGAACTGCGTTATTGGGTCAACTTTACCGCCCACAATCGAAGGACCCAGACTAGAGACCTCCTTTTGTGTGGTTACGTTAGGCTTATCCGAATTACTGGAAGACGGCGAGCCCTTTTTCTTCTTAGTCACTTTCACAGCGCTATGTTCTTCGGGAGACCTGACTCTTTTAGCGGCCTCCATGTTTGTATTGGAGGTAGAATTGTCAGGTTCATCCCGTAATAGGTTCTGTCGGTTCAACTTATTCAGTTTCCTTCTTTGTGCCCCTGACAGTCTCTTTGAGTTCATTTGATGATTCAGAGTCAGAGTCCCCACTGGCTTTTAAAGGCTGTGGTTGCTTAAAGCCCCGGCTGGGTTCTGCTTCATCTGTCTTATCATTTGTTTTGCCTGCGGCTGGATGTGCTCTTGTTTTATTTTCGACTACGGGATCCAAGGCACCAAAGCTCGTAGAAGTTGCTTGCTCACGATTGTTCGATAACGACGACACATGACTCGTGAGTGAATCAACGCTTGTCGCCGGCACTGGGGTTTCCCTCCCCTGCGCCGTAATCTCCTTCGTCTTTTTTGGTTTAATCATAAATTGGTTGGGGGAGACACTCCCATAGCCAGTATTAGCCCGTAATAGGTACGTCGGTATAGGCCTTCCAGACTGAGCTCAGAAATTTCTGTCCAGAGACCGATGCATCCAATTCAACCTACGCTTTATAAACAACAAACCTCCTGGTTGCGTAGTAGGTAGGTGAATAGGTATTGCGTAATAGGTTAAAAACTATCCGCTCTACGATAACACGTCCGTTCGCTACGACAGGCGGCGACTGACAATTTCTGAGTTAGCATTCCAATACGCTGATAAAATCGCTTCTGTAGTATATTGTCCCAAACATATTCGGCTTGAAACATATATGTGTTTAGGGTACACTCTAAACATATAATATTGGGTACACACAAAAAGTATATATTTGGGGAAATGTTATTCTAAACAAATCTTTGTTTACATCCCAGTATGTTTTTATTTGGGACTATCATTTCCGAAACAAATATTTATTTGCACATAAGAATTCAGAAAATACGTTAATTGTGTTAATTTTTTTTTTTATAAATTCAAAGTTATTTTTTTAGACGTTTTTAAAGTTCGTAAAAATAATAAATAATAATAATTTAAATCGTATAATCGTGGATCAAAATAAATTACTTGGAGGATTGACAAGAAATGATGACTTAGAATACTAACTCAGAAATTTTAAAATGATTGATTTAAACTGAAGTTAATGCTGCATATGCTATTGTAACTGGGAGGTACAATTCGAAACCAAGGAAACGTTTTAACTGAAATTCTAAAAAGTCAGCAAAGTTTTGAAAATCTTTTTTAAATAAAATATATTGGGATAAATTGCTAAAGAATAATTTTATTTGTATTTAAATACCTATTTTATTTGATAAATTTAGTTCGCAAAAATATTTTGTTGTAATATATTAATATATGCGTTCCACATATATTTTATTGATTTTCAAATAAAATTTATTTGCTCAGAAATGTATAATATTTAAAAATTTGTTTTACAAATATATTTTCTTTCGATTCAAAAATTTCAAAAAAGGCGATTTTGCCCCGTGAAGTCATATTTTCTTGTCAATCCTCCAAGTAATTTATTTTGATCCAAGATTATACGATTTCAATTATTAGTATTTATTGTTTTTACGAACATTAAAAATTTGTAAAAAAAAAACTTTTAATTAGTACAAAATTTTACACATTTTACACATTTAACGCATTTTCTGAATTTTTAAGTGCAAATAAATATTTGTTTCGGAAATAGTAGTCTCAAATAATAACTTATTGGGATATAAACAAAGATTTGTTTAGAATAACATTTTCCCAAATATATACTTTTTGTGTGTTCCCAATATTATATGTTTAGAGTGTACCCTAAACATATTGTATATGTTTCAAGCCGAATATGTGTGGGACAATATACCACAGAAGCGATTTTTTTCAGCGTGCATATACCATCGTATCGCTAAAGTGAGCGTATAATTATTGTTTATGAATTTCTCCGAATATATTTTATTTAAAAAAGATTTTCAAAACTTTTTCGAATTTTAGTTTTAATTTTTCCTTTGTTTCGAATTGTACCTCCCAGTTATGATACAATATGCAGCATTAACTTCTGTTCTAAATCAATCATTTCAAATTTCTGAGTATTGATCCAAGATTATACGATTTCAATTATTATATATTATTTTACAAACATTAACAATTTCTAAAAAACTTTGAATTACTGAAAAATTTGACACAATTTATGTATTTTTTGAATACTTAAATGCAAATAAATATCTGTTTCGGAAATAATAGTCCCAAATAAAAATATATGTCGGAATGTAAACAAAGATTTGTTTAGAACAATATCTTCCCAACTATATAATTTTGGTGTGTTCCAAATATTATATGCTTAGAGTGTACCCTAAACACATATATGTTTCAAGCCGAATATGTTTGGGACAATATACTACAGAAGTGATTTTTTTCAGCGTGTAGCTATTCTGCACAACGTCCAACACCAGTGAACCTTGGTGGGTGGCTCTTTCTTCTATGCAGTTTGCTATCCAAGGTTACTCCTAAGTATTTCACCTTGTAGGTTAGGTTAGGTTGAAGAGAGGAGACGTTTAAACGTCTCATGTCCATGGACATACACTTAAGCCAGTGGTTCGGCCTGTTGTGCGCTCCTTATTTATGATCTTTTTATACCTCACGAGTTACAGAAAATCGGTACTAGACACGAATTTTCTCAGTATCTTCCAGTCATATTCTCTGAGATGAGTCAAGTCTGGCAATATGTCGGACCCGAAATGTTGGGATCTTGCATGTGTGAAAGCCGGGCAGTGACACAGAAAATGTTCCATCGTTTCGATGGTTTCTCTGCATGCCCTGCATTCGTCGTTTCCTGCTAGTCCTATGCGATGAAGATGTGCTTGTAAGCTTGGGTGTCCCGTTAGAACACTCATCATCTTATTAATATCGATCCTGTTTAGTTTCAGAAGACTTCATGTTTTATTTTCATTTGGGTCACCCCACAGTATCTTTGCAGTTGCTCCTACTGTTGCGCTATTCCACACAGTTTTATGAGCCATCACTGCCCAGTGCTTCAACTCATTTTTCGTGGCTTCGAAAGGTTTCCAATTTTCCAAGTTTATTACTCGAAGTTCTCTGCCCTTTGAAGCCAAGTTGTTTGCCCGTTCATTTCCAATCACTCCGTTGTGTCCTGGTACCCAGCAAATACGCAATTGACCATGGGCTGAGTAATCATTTATCGTTCTTTTACAGTCCAACACAGTTCTGGATTTGACCCTTTCCGATGTTATTGCTTTAATCCCCATTTGGCTATCTGTGAAGATGTTGGCATATTTAGGCTTTGTCGTGTTACTGAGCCAGTTCACACACTCCGTGATTGCTCGAACTTCTGCTTGAAATACCGTGTTATGGTCAGGGAGGCGGAAGTGAAGTTCGACTTCTGGTTCATCAATAAAAAGTCCCAGACCCGTCCTTCCTCCGCTTGTACCCATCCGTGTAGCAGCTGGTTCTCAATGGCACATGGGCCAAAGTTCCATTTTCCCAGGAGCGTCTGTCTGGCACAAACGTATCACAGGTAGCTGTAAGCCGCACTTCAGGAATGCGGTCCGAGATTTCTGGCGTTTGAATGTGACCAACTAGATATTCTAAAATCTTCTGATGGTACGACTTGTGGTCTCGATTTATCCATTCACCCATCACTTGTAGACGTCTTGCTGTGAGGGCTGCCTCATACTTTATACGGATGTCTATTGGTTGGATGTGCAGTATAGTCTCCAACGCTGTTGTTGGTGCAGTTCTAAATGCCCCGCTTATGCCTAGACAGCACATACGTTGAATTTTTTGCAAAGGTATTACGTTGCACTTCTTGTCCATTGATGTCCACCACACTACACAGGCGTAGGTGATTATTAGTCTAATCACGCTCATGTAAAGCCAGTGAGTCATATTTGGACGTAGTCCCCATTTTAAACCTATAGCTCTTCTGCACAACGACCAACATCTGTGTGCCTTTGTAACTCTTTCGCCTTGTAACACTTAAGTTTTATCATCTCGCAGATATATGTACACGGGGCAAAATCGCCTTTTAAGAAATGTTTGAAACGAAAGAAAATATATTTGAAACCTAATTTTTAAATAAAAATTATTGGTTAGGAATTTCTGCAAATACATTTTAATAAAAAATCATTTTCAAAACTTTGCTGAATTGTCTAATATCAGCTTAAAATTTTCTTCGTTTCGAATTATTCCGCCCAGTTAAAAATACCGTACACGCTGAAAAAAAATCGCTTCTGTAGTATATTGTCCCAAACATATTAGGCTTGAAACATATATATGTTTATGGTACACTCTAAATATATTATAATTGGTACACACAAAAATTATATATTTGGGAAGATGTTGTTCTAAACAAATCCTTGTTTTCACCCTAATACCTTTTATTTGGGATTTTAATTCCGAAACAAAAATGTATTTAAATTTAAGTTTTCCGAAAATATCGAACCTTAATTGTGTTAAGTTTTTCAGTAATTTAATGATAATTTTTTAGAAATTTTTAATTGAAATCGTATAATTTTTGATAACATTTATTTACTCGAAGGATTGAAAAAAATGCGGACATGAAATACCCAGAAATTTAAAATGAGTCCCTTAAAACAGAATGCAATGCTGCTAATGGTATTTTTGACTGGGAGAAATAATTCGAAACGAAGGAAAAATTAAATTAGAAAAATTCACCAAAGTTTTGAAAATCTTTCTTAAATTATATATATTTGAAGATATTCCTAAACAATAATTTTATTGGTATATAAATACATATTTTATTTGAGAAAATTAGTTTGCAAATATATTTTGTTGTAATATATTAATATATGCGTTCCAAGTAAATTTTATTGATTTTCAAATAAAATGTATTTACTTAGAAATATAAAACATTTAAAAATTTGTGTTCCAAATAAATTTTCTTTCGATTCAAACATATCAAAAAAGGCGATTTTGCCCCGTGTATGCAGCATTAACTTCTGTTCATTTTAAATTTCAGAGTATTCCAAGTCAGCATTTGTTGTCAATCCTTCAACATATTGTTATCCACACGCTGCAAAAAAAATCGCTTCTGTAATACATTGTCCCAAACATATTCTGGTACAAACATATGTTTAGGGTACATACCACATATATAATACTTGACACACGCAAATATTATATGTTTGGGAGGATGTTGATCTAACCAAAAGTATGTTTTCAACCAAATAGTTTTTTATGTGTGTGAAGATAAATATGGCCACATCTGGAAGATGGGTCTTTGAACTGACAAGGCCTGCATAGTGAAATATCCCCCAGGGAGGGTCTATCGACCCAATTATAGCCCTTTGTCCAAATCAATTTCAGGCCCCCAAATACGTCATTCCAAAAATGGTCCATTTTGATGGGAATTTTTGGAGTGGAGCAGTGGTCACATCTGGAAGATGGGACATTGTACCGACAAGGCCCGCATACTGCAAAAAGCCCTAGGGAGGACCTTCGTCCCATACATAGCCCGTAGTCCAAATCAATTTCAGTCTCCCAAATACGTCATTCCAAAAATGACCCATTTTAATGGGAATTTCTGGAGAGGAGCAGTGGCCACATCTGGAAGATTGGACTTTGTACTGACAAGGCCCGCATTCTGACAGAAGCCCTAGGGAGGCTCTTTCGACCCATATATAGCGTTATTCTCAAATCAATTTCAGGCTCGCAAATACATCGTTCCAAAAATGCTCCATTTTGATGGAAATTTCTGGAGAGGAGCAGTGGCCACATCTGGAAAATGGGACTTTGTGCCGACAAGGCCCGCATACTGAAAAAAGTCCTAGGGAGGCTCTTTTTACAAATATTAAAATTTTCTAAAAATAAACATAATATAAAGGACAGTTGATCATAAAATATCCCTTAAACCAATGAATATTTTCTTGAAATCAAGTACACTCTCTCAAATATACTATAATTTTTGCTCCAAACAATGAAATTTTCACAGAAAACACCTTTTGATTAATGGAAATATATTTAGTTTCAAGTCGTCTTTTTTTAGTACACCTATCTTATTCTAATCCCCTGCATGACTTAGAAGGCCCAAGACTAATACCTCTGGTACACACTGTTAAATCGTACGAAATTCAATGAAATTATACTAAGTTTTATTTTTATTTTGATTTGGCGCCAATGACAAGGTACATTAAAATATGCACATCTTGTACTAAAATAAAAAAAAAGTCTTGTACTCAAAGTAGTTTCGAGTATAATTCATGTGGAGGTTTACTGATTGTGAAAAATTGTAATATGTAACAAAAGGAGGACACTGGTTAAAAAGGAGGACATGTCATCCAAATGGTAACCCTGACTAAAATGGAATATGTTTTGCATTAAAATAAGCAATGTCTGATCTTCAATTAAGCAAGCTGTAATAATAATATGCAACATTTTTGCATATTATTATTTAAACATTTTTTTACAATTTAAAAAATTTTCAATTCTAAAATTTTTTTTGAAGTGTAAGCTTGTTAAACCGGGAAATTAATGAAATTAAAGGAAAGGTCAAGAATTTTCGTGACCTCGCAATTTCCTGAATGCTGAATGAATGAAAAA
This sequence comes from Eudasyphora cyanicolor, assembly GCA_963930755.1. Classification (NCBI taxonomy): domain Eukaryota; kingdom Metazoa; phylum Arthropoda; class Insecta; order Diptera; family Muscidae; genus Eudasyphora; species Eudasyphora cyanicolor. The sequence goes on from OZ005737.1 coordinate 105,244,889, forward strand.
ATCATTTTCACGTAGAAAAGGAAGTTAAGTAACTGTCGTCAAAAATAGATTTTTTAAAGAATAAAAAAAGGTTTGTTACATTCAATTTTTCAATCTATACTATGGGTACTATCAAAAAATTACACTGAACAAAATTTCAAGGCTTTGTATGTGGGTCAGAATAATTAATATCGACCTATGTAGTTAATTTTTGGCTTAAATGTTTATAAACATTTAAAATAGGTAAAATAAGATCTCGCTATAATTTTTTTGCAAAAACTTTTTTTACAGAAATTGTATGGGTATTTTAATTTTAGAAAAATTTTAAAAAAAGAGTTTTTGGGTTTCACGAAGTTTGTAATTGCTCTCGAACGGACACAATTTTTCGTTGAGAAATTTTATCGAAAAAATTAAAAAACATTCTAAAAAAAATTGCTCCCTCTTCGAATTTTTTCAAATAAATTTTGCGCCAGACTCTCACAAATCCAAAACAGTATTTTTGGAGACTAAGTATTTGTAAAAGTTAAGGACGCAATACTAAGACTGGTCTGCCATTTTTTGAATCCTTTTGCAACCAGTGTTTTTTTTTAACCATGAAGTATAAATATAATTACTCGATTTGATTACTATATCCGATCGCTCCGATACGGTATGTTGTCATATCTGGTCAAAACATGTATGAGTCAGCATTTGTAATAACGACCCAAAGTTTTTGGGAAAAAATATAAAACGTTTCAAAACCGGAAAATTTGTAAACCTTTAAATGTTTTTTATACAAATTACACGCTGAAAAAAATCGCGTCTGTAGTATATTTTCCTAAACATATTCTGCTTGAAACATATATATGTTTAGGGTACACTCTACATATGTAATATTTGGCACAAACAAATATTATATATTTGTGTAGATATTGTTCTAAATCAGCGATGGGCAAAAGCACTACCCGGGGTTTTTCCTCTCACGTGTACATGAGCACACACATTGAATGAGAGTTCACTATCATTCAGTCGCGCTTGGACATTCAATCGACGAGGTTGTGTGGTCGCTTGTTGCTTAGCGTGCACATAAAGAAAAATGGATGATACAGTTATTACAATACATACTTCAAGTATAGGAATAAAATTGAGTATGTATTGTATTTTTACCGAAGAATTTATAAACATTTCTAAATACAAGTTTAAATTATTACTGCAGGAATGAATATATTATTTTCTTTTTGTCAAAATTAAATAAAGAAACGAATTTTTTAAAATAATTTTAAATGTATTTATTATTATCTTTTAACGATTTTTTAATAAAATTTTTATAAACACCTAAATATACTAACCAAAAAAAAGTTGGACACTCGAAAACGGTTAATAGAAAAAATAAAGAAATAAATAAAATCAATACGGGTATGCAGTACTTTTATTTTAAAATTTGGATTGATTACTTTACATAGCATAATATGTAAATATGTATGTATGTGGCTTATCATGACATATTTAAAGTTCGATTTCTTTATGTACGCGTATAATAACCTCAAATCTACTTAATGATGTTCGTTGTCCACTTATTTATTATCTTACCCAACAAATATATGTTAGGAAAGTGCAAATACCATTTCTCGCAGTGCATAAAGAGAGTGTTAACACTTCTCACAAATACATAAACATTTTGTAGAAGTATTGTGTGCCAATCGCTGTTCTAAACAAATCTTAGTTTCCACGAAGTATTTTTTTTATTTAGTACTAATAATAGATTTTTTTGTTTTAAGTATTCAAAAAATATATAAAATACCTTAAACTTAATGCAAGTTTTTCAGTAATTCAGAGTTATTTTTTTTGAAATTTTAAATCTTTGTAAAATTCTTTAATTGAATTCAATTAACTGAAATCGTATAATCTTGCATAACTATAAATTGCTCGATGGATTGACAACAAATGAAGACTTGGAATATTTAGAAATAAATGATTGCTTAAAAACAAAAGTTAATGCAATTTTTAAGTGAAATTTGAAAAATCCAGATTAAAATCCAGAAATTTTAAATTATTTTAAATAAAATATATTTGAAGAACTTTCTTAACAATAATTTTATTTGTTTGTAAACACATATTTTATTTGAGAAAGTTAGTTTGCAAATATATTTTGTTGTAATATATTAACATTGCGCTCCAAATAAATTTTAATGATTTTCAAATAAAATTTATTTATTTAGAAATATATAATATTTAAATATCTCTGTTCCAAATAAATTTTCTTTCTATTCAAATGTTTCTCAATGGTAATGTACTCTGCATATAATAAAATAATTAAAACTAAATGTTTTTGCATTAACTTGCAGATTTGTAACATTTTGAAAATAAAAGAAAAAAAAAACAGAAATGAAACATTATATAAATAGAATATATAACAAATCACAAAGAATGAATAATGTTCTACACTTAAGTATTTATAGATTAAATTTGTCTAATTTAAATAGTTTATATTTATAATAATCTGCGTAGGAAAAAATCGTTGCTCATTGAGTATTCCTTACAATATAAGTATTTATTTCTAATTGGTTTTAATGCAATGGTATTTATGACTACCTTTAATAATTTTAGCCTCTTTAGGTTAGGTTAGGTTGAAAGGGACACCCGTCAGAATACAACGGACGAGTTCACTCGGGGCCGACAATTAGGTCCACTGTGTTTCCCGTGAGCAGAATAGAAGAAATAGCTGGAGGTTGACAGACTAGGAAGAGGGAGAGAAGGTTTAGGAAGAAGGAGAGAAGATTTAGGGAGAGGGAGAGAAGATCTAGTGACTTGTGTTTTCGTTTGTCTTTGTGGCTTTACTAAACCAGAGAGATTTTCTGATGAATTTGAGAAGGGGTTTGAGCGGTGCATCTGCTAGGTCGTCTAGGTTTGCGAAGAGCCTGTGCCCTAAATAGGCCAAACGGTACTCTTGCAGTCCTTTGCATGAGCATAGCAAGTGCTGTACTGACTCCTCTTCTTCTTCATCCAAGCAGCTTCTACAGAAGTCTTCGTAAGGAAGCTTCATGCGTGCGGCCATATTGCCTATCACGCAGTGCCCTGTGATGACTCCTGTGAGAATGGTAAGTGTGTTCTTCCTGAAGGACAGCAATTCTTTGGTACGGTTCACATCAATGGATGGCCAAAGGGTTCTTGCAGTTCTGCAGTTTTGTACGATATCCCACCTCGATCTGGTTAGTGCTGCTCCGCGTTCGTCGATTTGGTTTTTAAGTTCCACGAACGGAATTTGCACGTCCAGAGTCGCGGTTTCATTTCGCGCACCGGATCCTATCCTGGCACATTCGTATGCTAATTCGTTGTCCTGTATGTTGCTATGTCCTGGCACCCAGCAGAGCGTGATTTCGTGCGCCTGAATATGGGTTATGGCTAGAAAGCAGTCCATCGTGCAGCGTGATTTGATAGTTCTAGAGCCCAATGCCTTGAGAGCTGCCATACTGTCGACGTAGATCTTGCATTTTTCGGAGAAATATCCCGTTCCAAAATCTGTTTCGCGGCAATGTTAATGGCATAGATCTCTGCCTGGAAGACCGTGCATTCATCTGGGAGTCTGGTGGAGATTCTGAGATTAAGGGTATCGGAATATACTCCTGATCCCGTGCCCGTCTCCATTTTCGATCCGTTCGTGAAGATTGAGATCTCGTCGTCCTCTATGACGCTATTTGATGCCCAATCTTCACGGCTAGGAAACGTTACATTAAAATTTTTACCTCGAATTGTTCTTGGTGCCAAGTAGTCCGTTGGCCTATTGATTTTGTCTGTTATGCCCATGCTTTCCAGGATTGAGCTATGTCCGTGTGAGGTATTGATGGCTATTCCTGATTCCCTTAGCCGAAGGGTCACTTTCGCTGCGGTACACTTTATGTATATATCGATTGGTTGAAGGTTCAGCATCGCCTCCAGTGCCATTTGTGGAGCAGATCTGAGGGCGCCAGTTATCCCGACGCAAATTAGTCTTTGCACTTTGGCTAGACGCGAGAGATGTGATTTCTTCATTACCGATTTCCACCATACAACTGAATCCGTAAGTGAGTATCGGTCTAATAATCGATGTATACATCCAGTGTATCATATTCGGTTGCAAACCCCATTTGCGTCCAAACATTTTCTTGCAGGCATAGAAGGCGCATAACGCTTTCTTTCCCCTTTCCTCCAAATTCCTTTTCCAGGACAGCTTAGAGTCTAGGGTGATGCCTAAGTACTTAGCTTCTTTCGATAGTTCAAGTACCTTTGCCTGTAGTGTAGGGAGCTGATAGTTCGGAATTTTATTTCTTCTAGTAAAGAGAACTAGTTCCGTCTTCTCTGGGTTAACTCCTAGTCCATTTTTTTCTGCCCAACGTGATAATCGTTTTAGTGATCTTTCCATGATCTCTCTGACCGTAGGCATAAATTTGCCTCTAAACAAAATCACGACGTCGTCTGCATACGCTATGATTTTAATTCCTGTATTGCCGAGATCCATTAGGATTTCGTTTATCACTAGATTCCATAATATCGGTGAGACCCGGAGTACCTCTCGTAACTCGCTTTCTTGCCGAACCATTGCCCATGGCTGAGTTAATGATTCTGCTTTTGAGCATGTTACCTGTCCACTTGGTTATACCTGGGTGTGAGCCTATGCTGTCAAGTGCGTTGAGTACAGATGCTATCTTAACATTGTTAAAGGCGCCCTCCACATCGAGGAACGCCGCCATGGTTTAATCTTTGTAATGAAGGGAGTCCTCCACAAATCCTACCACTTCATGTAAGGCCGTTTCCACAGATTTACCTTTTAGGTAGGCGTGTTGTGCCGTGCAGTACTTTTATTTTAAAATTTGGATTGATTACTTTACATAGCATAATATGTAAATATGTATGTATGTGGCTTATCATGACATATTTAAAGTTCGATTTCTTTATGTACGCGTATAATAACCTCAAATCTACTTAATGATGTTCGTTGTCCACTTATTTATTATCTTACCCAACAAATATATGTTAGGAAAGTGCAAATACCATTTCTCGCAGTGCATAAAGAGAGTGTTAACACTTCTCACAAATACATAAACATTTTGTAGAAGTATTGTGTGCCAATCGCTGTTCTAAACAAATCTTAGTTTCCACGAAGTATTTTTTTTTATTTAGTACTAATAATAGATTTTTTTGTTTTAAGTATTCAAAAAATATATAAATACCTTAAACTTAATGCAAGTTTTTCAGTAATTCAGAGTTATTTTTTTTTGAAATTTTAAATCTTTGTAAAATTCTTTAATTGAATTCAATTAACTGAAATCGTATAATCTTGCATAACTACACGGAGGAAAATCGTCATTTTTGATATGTTTGAATTCAAAGAAAATATACTTGGATCCAAATTTTTTAAATATTATATATTTTTGAACAAATATATTTTATTTGAAAATCAAGAAATTTTGTTTGGAACACATATATTAATATATTACAACAAAATATATTTGCGAACTTACTGTCACAAATAAAATATGTGTTTACAAACAAACAAAGATATTGTTTAAGAATTTATCCAAATTCATTATATTTAAAAAAAATGTTAAAACTTTGTTGACTTGGGCAATTTTTTATATTATTTTTTCCTCGATTTTGTGTTATACTTTTTGTTTTACAGCACTATTTTTTTTATAAATAGTCCAATTGTTAATCCATCAATGCTATTCGTCGTAACCCAAAATTATACGATTTAAATTTTTCAAACATATAAAATTTATAAAACACTTAAAACTTTCCTTTAAATTAAGGCATCGATACATTGCCAAAATACTTAAATATAAATTAATTATTGTTTGGGATATATTATTTCCAAATAAAAAAATATTAGGATGAAAACATAATTTTGTTTAGAACAAAATCCTCACAAACATATAATATTTGTGAGTTTCAAATATTATATATTTCGAGTGTACCCTAACCATATGTATGTTTCCAGCAAAATATGTTTGGAACAATATACTACAGAAGCGATTTTTTTTCAGCGTGTATAAATTGCTCGATGGATTGACAACAAATGAAGACTTGGAATATTTAGAAATAAATGAGTGCTTTAAAACAAAAGTTAATGCAATTTTTAAGTGAAATTTGAAAAATCCAGATTAAAATCCAGAAATTTTAAATTATTTTAAATTAAATATATTTGAAGAACTTTCTTAACAATAATTTTATTTGTTTGTAAACACACATTTTATTTGAGAAAGTTAGTTTGCAAATATATTTTGTTGTAATATATTAACATTGCGCTCCAAATAAATTTTAATGATTTTCAAATAAAATGTATTTATTTAGAAATATATATTATTTAAATATCTCTGTTCCAAATAAATTTTCTTTCTATTCAAATGTTTCTCAATGGTAATGTACTCTGAATATAATAAAATAATTAAAACTCAATGTTTTTGCATTAACTTGCAGCTTTGTAACATTTTGAAAATAAAAGAAAACAAAAAGCAGAAATGAAACATTATAAAATAGAATTTGAAGGGAGTCCTCCACAAATCCTACACGCTGAAAAAAAATTCCTTCTGTAGTATATTGTCCCAAACACTTTCTGCTGGAAACATACATACGTTTAGAATACACTCCAAATATATGATATTTGACACGCATAAAAATTATATGTTTGGGAGAGGTTGTTCTAAAGAAAAGTATGTTTTCATTCATATATTTTTTTATTTGGAACTAATATTTTCGAAACAATGATTAATTTGTATTTAAGTATCAAAGTATCAAAGAAATTTCATATGTTTCTAAAATTAGATAAAAATGTAAATTGTATAATCTTTCGTAACTATAATTTGCGTTGATGGATTGATAAAAAGTGATGAATTGGAATATTTATAAATTAAAAATGAATGCTGCAAAACCAAATATAATGCTTATTATGACATTTTTAACTTTAAAAAATATTTTAACTAATATTCGAAAAAGACAGCAAACTTTTAAAAATCTTTTTAAATACATTTTATTTGGAAAACTTCTTAAGCAATAACTTTGGTTATGTTTAAACACATATTTTATTTGTGAAAGTCTGTTCGCAAATATATTGTGTTCTAATATATTAATATATGCGTTCCAAACAAAATTTCTTGATTTTCAAATAAAATTTATTTGTTCAAAAACATATAATATTTAAAAATTTTGGTTCCAAATATATTTTCTTTCAATTCAAACATATCAAAAATGTCGATTTTCCTCCGTGTACCACTTCATTTAAGGCCGTTTCTACAGATTTACCTTTCAGGTAGGCGTGTTGTGCCGTACTGAAGTTGTTTGGTGTCAGTTTTCCCCTCACGTTTAGATCAACTAGTCTTTCCATGGTTTTCAACAGAAACGATGATAGACTGATTGGTATATAGTCCTTTGTAGTACTGTGGTTTATTTTTCCCGCCTTGGGGATAAAGACCACCTTGACTACTCTCCATGCCTTGGGTATATGTGATCATTGCAAACTTGCAGAAAAAATTGCGCGTAGCCATGATAGAATAAGTTCCAAGGATTCTTGTAAAAGAGCTGGAATGATGCCATCCGGGCCTGCCGATTTGAAAGGCTTGAAAGATCTCACCGTCCGGAGTCCACCATGTTTGGTTGGTTTTCCGGGGTGGTGAGCGTTCTGGACAGCACTCATAGAAGGCATCGACAAGGTTACTCGTCATGCGGTCAAGTGTACATTCCAGACCCTGCAAGTCATGTATATCCGTATTTGGTGGTGGATACGATTGCATAAGTTGTCTGAACTTATCCCAGTTAGCCTTCCTAGGGTTACGATAGGGTTTCCCCTTAGTAGCCTCATGCTCTATGTTGAATCATAAGGTGATCCGAGAAGGAACATTCATTTGACACTCTCCACCTGGATATTCTTATTGAATCGCTATTAGATACTAAAGTGAAATCTATAACCTGTTCCCTGATTTTATTAAAGAATGTCCTTTGTAGTACTGTGGTTTATTTTTCCCGCCTTGGGGATAAAGACCACCTTGACTACTCTCCATGCCTTGGGTATATGTGACCATTGCAAACTTGCAGAAAAAATTGCGCGTAGCCATGATAGAATAAGTTCCAAGGATTCTTGTAAAAGAGCTGGAATGATGCCATCCGGGCCTGCCGATTTGAAAGGCTTGAAAGATCTCACCGTCCGGAGTCCACCATGTTTGGTTGGTTTTCCGGGGTGGTGAGCGTTCTGGACAGCACTCATAGAAGGCATCGACAAGGTTACTCGTCATGCGGTCAAGTGTACATTCCAGACCCTGCAACTCATGTATATCCGTATTTGGTAGTGGATACGATTGCATAAGTTGTCTGAACTTATCCCAGTTAGCCTTCCTAGGGTTACGATAGGGTTTCCCCTTAGTAGCCTCGTGCTCTATGTTGAATCATAAGGTGATCCGAGAAGGAACATTCATTTGACACTGTCCACCTGGATATTCTTATTGAATCGCTATTAGATACTAAAGTGAAATCTATAACCTGTTCCCTGATTTTATTAAAGAATGTGGGCCTATTGCCCTTATTGCAGATAACTAGATCAGTGGATAATACGTATTCAAGTAGTGACTCACCTCGTTTGTTTATGTCTGTGCTGCCCCTTATGGCATAGTGCGCGTTTGCATCTCCTCCGATGATTAGGTCGTGCCCTTTACTCTTACACCAACTTACCAGAGAACGTACCTTATCTGAGGGGGGATCGGCGCATTCACAAGGCAGGTACATGGATGCGAAAACCAGTGTTGGTTTACCCTGGCGTTCCATTGCTACCACTGTAAGGTCTTCGTTGCTGTAGCGGGAGATCATTGTCAGAGTTATGTTTCTACAGGCTACGAATCTAACATTCTGTCTTCGGGGAAATGAGCGTGAGATTAGGTGACCTGAGACCGCGGACTTTGTTGCTCGCCAACCAAGGTTCCTGTATAAGGGCCACGTCTATCCTTTCTTTCCCCATTACTCTCAACAGATCGTCCGACGCTGCTTCAGAGTGGTGTAGGTTTACCTGCACCACTTTCATGCCGCCCGTGGTTGCTGCACTCTTCTTCCACGTCGAGGACGGACGTCCGGAGTCGGTTTAGTCCGAACTTAATTGTTCCGTTCGAGAGCCTCAGGAGATTTAGGGACTCCGGACCTATCTTGATCCAGAGGTCCTTTCCATCTCCTTTGTCTCTCGCTCGACCTTGGACTATCTTCCAATCCCCAGCTTGTAGGCTCTTATTCTGCATTTTGAGGAGGTCCAGAATAACCTTATCTTCCAGGATTGGAGGTGGGACTCATACTTTTATAGTGGTCCAGCTGGGGATTTCGTCGATTGGCACAATGCTGATATTCATATATGGCCAGAGTCCGCTCAGATTGTTGACGCACGCCGTTAAGAACTCAAGAGCTCTAGGATTGCCGCATCCAACAATCTTCACGCCCTTATGCCATTTGGCCCCGTCGAACTCGGTGAACGCATCATCCTCGTCCGTAGAAAGGGCTTCATGCATCTTCAGCAGAATGCCTTCTTCTACCAGCATCCATCTTTCCGTAGAGATTCTGCCTTCTGGATTACTCCGTTCGAGAATCGCTACTTGAAGTTCAGGCGCCGATGTCAGGCTGGCAGATTTTTTAATCCGTTTGCCTTCTGGAACCTGGGAGTCGTTTGAACGTTGTCTTTTGATAGCGTTCTTGTCATCAGTACGGCCAGAGGTGCCTGCCGCGGCATGTTGCATTTATTTTTGTGCCTAGCTTTCCTGCCTTTGGAAGGGCCTGGAGAAGTGTTTTTGCCATCATCCTTAGCTGCCGGAGCTGGTGGATTAATGGCCCTTTTAAAAAGTTTTGTTTTAGTGTCTACAGGTAGGAGTGGTTAGGCTTTAGCTGTTTTCTTTAGCTTTACCACTGCTACCTGGAGACATCAACAACCCTATGCAACCCGTAAGCCCCCGCATGGCGACAATATTGTTACCCGCGACGGGGGTAACAATCTTCTCTAAAGCGGTTTTGTAACCTCATCTCCTCCGATTTGTGTTCTGTTTTTGAGAAATATTCAAAATATATACTATTACATTATTGCTGGGCCCATTCATACAATTTAAAAGGCGTCGTTGTAAGCTAGCGCGAGATGCCATCCTCTTTACAGTCCCACCAACTCCGTCACATTCACCTTTTCCATGAGAGGTCGCGAAAAATTTCCAGTCGGCTTTAATACCAAAGTCAGCATTGTAGTTCAATATAATTATAAAATTGAATTTTTATATTGTGCAGCACATTCATCTGAGAAAAAATCGGCCTTTTAAGTACGTCGCCATATGTTTCTTTTAGGCGTCGAATTGTTTTTTTGTTGAATAGATGTACTGATGACGTATCATGCTTCTTTGCTTGGATATTAAAACGAAGCAATAGTGTCGATGCTAGATTCATTGTTTGTGATATATAACATAAGGATGATCTTGCATATTGAATTTTGAATGCGTAATTTTCCGAAAAATGTAAGGTTATTAAAAAATCTCCTTCTTCTAAATTGCTCTTTAGGAAACTCAAGTGATGTGACTGTGATTTAGCAATAACATTTTTTTATATATATCGGTAGTTCCTTTTTCTAGATTTTTTAGAAAATCACCAACATTATCGATTTTTGGTTGAGTTTGCAACTGAAAATATATGTTATTTATGAATTAAAAAGTATTTAATATATACGTTTCTTAAGAATCTTACCTGTCTGGTCAAGCCCATTGCATACAATCAATTTCTTTTATACTTGAATTTGCAAAAAGTTTTAGTAAATCATTTGATATTGGTGAAAATCCTGGACAATTTTCACAGATTGGCATATTGCAATATTCGCTGGGATTCGAACACTTCATTTGACTTGCCATCTCTCTAGATGAGTAATTTACGCCAGTTCCTCGAAGGGCGTTGTTTAGCCCTTGAAGTTTCAACTTTAGATTCTGGTGTATTTTGCAGACTTGAACATTATAGCTGCCGCTAAATCGAATGTACGCAATGAATTGGCCTTAACTTTGTAAATTTAGACAAGCTTATGTCCGTATACGAATATTTGGCACAAAATTTTGCGTGTAGTTCTTTAAAATTGCAGAGAAGTCTTATTTTTTGCATGGTTTCCTTTCTTCTGTCTACGAAAACCGATATACAGTCTTTCTTGTCAGGCAATAAATTTAACATAGAAATTGTCCTTCTGACATTCAATAAATTTCGAACCTTGTATGCATTCCAGTGAATGGGAACAGTTTAAGCAGCTGGATTTTTTCTGCGATATTGCTTATCTTTGAAAGAGCCGTCTCGATTTCTGCTGCAAGTTTGCAGTCATCATTTTGATAAGTGCATAACACTGAACTTTCAATAACAAATTCATATGAAAAAGCATATTATTTACATACAATTTTATTAAATTTAAAAATAAAAACACTAAGTGTGCTACTTACCTCCACTATCAGATAAAATACTTTCAGAAGACATTGATATAATGTATCACATATGAACTTCCCAACATAAGGTGTGAATTTAGTATCCCTTGCTCTTATTGAGAGGATTGCAGCAGGTTTTTCTTGATAGTTTAATTTTTAAATGACTTCAATGGTCGATTTCTCAAATATTAAAAAGTGCTGTGATACCTTATGCAATTCCACTCCCCTCAAAATAAACAATTGATAGGTATATATTTCAAATGAAAATATTACGTGCAGTGCATCATATTCGTTCAAAACGATCGAAAATTCCTTAATTTAATAAGGAACAATTTGTATGGCTTCACTGAAATCAAATATTATTCACTGACATTCATTCACTTTATGGTTGGGAAACTCCAAGGAATTTCCACTATCCATTCCGAATTATTGACCTAATTCGACAGGTAGGTCAAACACTGGCGTTGAGAAATTTATGACCGACTTGTCGATATATTTTACAAAGGAACTATAAACAGTGTAAACCACACCACCCCTTTTTATTCTGAAAGTGGAAAAAATAACTAATAGCATTTCCTCCGAACCTTCACTTTATAAGAAATATAAAGTAATATTATGTACGTTGTGGGATCAGAAAACTAGACAAATGTGTCCATTCTTTGTCAGAATACAGTAATTACAAAAGTATTATCATTAAGCAAAAATGTCAAATCGATCGGTTATAACAATCGAACCGCATCAGTATGTTTTTTAGTTCCTAGACATATACATATGTACGTGCAGAAACACATTCGAAAAGAAAGATTGCGCTCTGTGTCCCCTTTAAAACAACGTAAACTTTGCAAAAATTCAGCTGTTCGAGAGCAATTACAAATTTCGTGAAACACAAAAACAATTTTTTTAATTTTTTTCTAAAATTAAAATACCCATAAATTTTTTTAAATATACATTTTGGAAAAAAATGACAGCGAGATCTTGTTTTACCTATTTATAACTCTTTATAAACATTATCGCCAAAAATGACCTACATAGGTCGATATTAAATGTTCTGACCCATGTGCAAGAATCGGAGTTATAAGCCGTTAACTTTTTGTGAATAATGGTCCATTTGTATGGGAGGTACCAAAGGTGCGTGGCAATAACGCCCATTTTATAATGGGTAGGTACAATAAAAGCATTACACTTCACTAAATTTCAAGTAATTGTATGGAATCAAAGTTATAAACCGTTAACTTTTTATGCAAAATTGTCCATTTGTATGGGAGGTACCAAAAGGGGCGTAACAACTTTGACCATTTTTCTCAAGGTGATAGCAACCAAGAATTGCGAAAGATTGTGAGCAGTAGTATAGAAGTTATGAGATAATCAATATTTCAGTAAATTTTAACCCTTCGGGGGGGGACGTACTTGAAGGAGTGGACCAACGAACAGTGGGAGGAATTCCCTTACTTACCGAGATATATGCATTTGAAAATTGAATTTTTAATTTTTTCCCCGACCTTGTGCTAGTATTTTGTAAATATCGTAGCAGAATATGCACCAATTTTATCCACTTAAGCATGTCTGGCAATAAAATTTCCTATATGATGAAAAAAAATTCGTTCGATATAACCAACAGCACAAAAGCTATGGCCCCTTGAAGTCATATTTGAATCATATTTGTCATTTTTTTAATAAAAAAGTTTATGTCGTATTTTTGAGTTTTGGAATAAGTTAGTTAAAAATGTATAATATATTTACTATCATCTTAAAGAAATCTTTCCAAAGTATGCTCTCAAAGAAAGAACGGGTCAAAAATATGTACTGGTATTGTTACCAAGCTTCTCCAATTTACACAAATTTCAAAAGTAAACCACATTTTCTCCAATCGCAAAGCTAAAATGTTAAAACTTTTGGCATATTTATGTGTGGAAAGGTGTTGTAAGTTGAACTGCAAAGGGAATCTGAATCCTCGCTTTTAGTATAGTAGATATAGGCGAAAATCCAAAAATCCCATTTTTGGGGATTTTCAAAATTATTTTGGGAATTGTGGGATCGACTTTTGGAAATATAATGATTCGCGAATTACATTCGATTTGTTAGTCTGAACCTACAAACTACAAAATATTTCATTGAAAAATTATAATTTTTAAAAATTTTATGTCGTTTTTACATTTCTGTCTGCATTTGAAAAGTCATTTTTTCACTTTTTTCCTGACCCTGTCGTAGAATTTGCTTAATATCAGTGCAGAATATGAACCGATTTCTCTCACATCAACTTCTCTAAATTGACAAAAAAATTTTCTGTGTGATGCAAACATTTCACCTATACAAAAGTTATTTCCATATCAATTTACACTTTCAAAATATAGACAATTTTTGTATTTTATTGCGAAAAGGTATATGTAGTATTTTGGAGATACAGAGGAATTTATGAAAAGAAAGTATTCATTCAGGACGAACTACACTATGCCATAATTGATAGCAGTAGTGCGTCTGGCAGAATTCCCGAATAGCAAAAGAGCATCTTCGAAGATTTGTTGTACACAAAGGTATTGGACCAAATTCTCGAATCTAATGATGGACCAACAATCCAAGTAATGAGTTGCACGTTTGAGAGGGGCGTTTGTGATGTTGAAATTGGCATCACAATGCTGTGTCGATGTCCTCGGAAAACTAGTGGAGAGCATCCCCTCACCTTGGGACGGCGCAAAGCTGAAAGGTAAGGAAAAGCGACATCCCTGTACTCATAAAAACATCTTTCTATGTCAGAGGATGGGCAAGTAAGGTACCGTCAGAGCGCATACTCAGCGTCATTTGCAAACAAAATTCGAACCTTTAAGTGAGGAAGTGGGAAGTCTTCCACAGGAAAAATTATCCCGATGGTTCTCTCCTGGTGGTAGTCATAAACCCGTTTTCCAGGGATAGCCTTGTCAAGACAAAAGGCATGGCATTTTTCGGGATTTGGAAAATCTTCTTTAAGATTGGAAAAACCCCCATTGGCAGGACAGTTAAGTCGAGCCCAAACACGAACTACCGCCTGCAGTGGCAAACGGAAATAGTGAACAGAAAGCAGCGAGTGAGACAATTCCAAAAAGTGAGGTGGAAGTGGTCGATAACATCGCCAATTTGCCGATAACATCTTCAATTTTGTGATAAGGATATGAAGAGGGGCACAAAAACTCGAAACAGGGAGGGAGCGACAAAAAACAACACCGCCTTCCAAGAAGTGGTCGATAACATTGCCAAATTGCCGATAATATCACCAATTTTGCAGAATGTTTCCAGCAATAGTGGTGATAGGAATAGGTATATAAAGAATCAAAACAACGAGGGAACGACAGAAAGTAACACCGCCTCCCAAAGAGGTCTACTTAAAGAGTGTGTAATAGGTAGTAAACGAAAGGAGGAGAAAGACTCACTACCAAATAAGGAGGGAGTGCAACCAGATAGGATAGACGACTCCCAAAGGAAACTTTTACTGGAAAGACAATGATTGAGGTTATCCAGATAAACCTCCACCGGAGCGAAACCGCATCCATTGCTCTGATGGACATAATAAATGAAGGCAGGGTTGCTTTGGTCCAGGAACCGTGGACTACTAGTAACAAAGTTACTGGATTAAACCATATGAACTACAATATTTTCTACGCTAACACAGGTACTCGTCCAATGTCTTGTATTCTGTGCCATAAAAACTTATGCTATCTTTTCTCTCTAGAGTTGTCAACATCGGACGCAACTGTGCTGATGCAAGGTAATGGAAGTATGTACCTGGCGTCATTATACCTGCCATTCGATGCGCCGACATTGCCACCTATGTCGGAATTACAACGTCTGGTAAGGGAATCCAAAAATACAAGTAATGTGTTACTAGCTTGTTGTGATGCCAACTCACACCATATTGCTTGGGGTAGTACTGACACCAATAAAAGGGGACAAGCCCTTATAGAATTTTTGAATACTAACGATCTCCTAACTCTCAACATAGGGAACAAGGCGACCTTTGTTAACAAAATTAGGGAAGAAGTATTAGATATAACGATATGCTCGGAAAACCTCATTGATGAGATCCATGAGTTTAGGGTTTCGTTTTAAAATTGCACCCAATAAGTCTCCGTAATAAGGCTAAAACCGACTGGACCAAATTCGGCAATCTACTTAGAAATCGATTGGGCCAGCCTAAACACGATTATCCAAGTACAGAAGACATTGCTATCAATGTGAGGAGGATTACGGAGGCTCTTGTAAAATCATTCGAAGATAGGTGCCCGCTTCGAGAAAGGAAATTTGCCTATGAGAAACCCTGGATGACAGGGCAAATTCGCTCGATTGGCAAGGATGTCCGCAGACTTTACAACAGAGCTCGACGTAAAAAGCTATCTGTATATTGGGATGACTACCACAGAAGGTTCAGAGAATACAATAAAATCATTAGACTGGCGAAACGTAACTCCTGGAGGCTTTTCTGTGAGCAGGTAGACAATTGGAAACCTTTCCGGACGAGGATGAGTTGAAGGAGGATGACATTGCCACCTATGTCGGAATTACAACGTCTGGTAAGGGAATCCAAAAATACAAGTAATGTGTTACTAGCTTGTTGTGATGCCAACTCACACCATATTGCTTGGGATAGTACTGACACCAATAAAAGGGGACAAGCCCTTATAGAATTTTTGAATACTAACGATCTCCTAACTCTCAACATAGGGAACAAGGCGACCTTTGTTAACAAAATTAGGGAAGAAGTATTAGATATAACGATATGCTCGGAAAACCTCATTGATGAGATCCATGAGTTTAGGGTTTCGTTTTAAAATTGCACCCAATAAGTCTCCGTAATAAGGCTAAAACCGACTGGACCAAATTCGGCAATCTACTTAGAAATCGATTGGGCCAGCCTAAACACGATTATCCAAGTACAGAAGACATTGCTATCAATGTGAGGAGGATTACGGAGGCTCTTGTAAAATCATTCGAAGATAGGTGCCCGCTTCGAGAAAGGAAATTTGCCTATGAGAAACCCTGGATGACAGGGCAAATTCGCTCGATTGGCAAGGATGTCCGCAGACTTTACAACAGAGCTCGACGTAAAAAGCTATCAGTATATTGGGATGACTACCACAGAAGGTTCAGAGAATACAATAAAATCATTAGACTGGCGAAACGTAACTCCTGGAGGCTTTTCTGTGAGCAGGTAGACAATTGGAAACCTTTCCGGACGAGGATGAGTTGAAGCACTGGGCAGTGATGGCTCACAAAACTGTGTGGAATAGAGCAACAGTAGGAGCAACTGCAAAGATACTGTGGGGTGACCCAAATGAGAAGAAAACCAGTAGTTTTCTGAAACTAAACAAGATCGATATTAGTAAGATGATAAGTGTTCTAACGGGACACTCAAGCTTATAGGCACATCTTCATCGCATAGGACTAGCAGAAAACGACGAGTGCAGGGCATGCAGGGAAATCATCGAAACGATGGAACATTTTCTGTGTCACTGCCCAGCTTTCACACATGCAAGATCCCGATATTTCGGTTCCGACATATTGCCAGACTTGACTTATCTCAGAGGATATGACTGGAAGATACTGAGAAAATACGTGTCTAGTACCGATTTTCTGTAATCCGTGGGGTATGAAAATCATAAATAAGGAGCGCACAACAGGTCGAACCACTGGCTTAAGTGTATGTCCATGGACATGAGACGTTTTAAACGTCTCCTCTATTCAACCTAACCTAACCTACAACACCTTACCACACATAAATATGCCAAAAGTTTTAACACTTTAGCTTTGCGATTGGAGAAAATGTGGCTTACTTTTGAAATTTGTCTAAAAAATTGTGTAAATTGGAGAAGCTTGGTAACAATACCAGTACATATTTTTGACCCGTTCTTTCTTTGAGAGCATACTTTGGAAAGTTTCTTTTAAGATGATAGTAAATATGTTATACATTTGTTAACTAACTTTTTCTAAAAATCAAAAATACGACATAAACCTTTTTCCTAAAAAAAATGACAAAAAATCGATTTTTTTAATATGATTTCAAGGGGCCATATCTTTTGTCCTGTTGGTTATAATACATAATACCTCCTCTACAAACATGCCAAGTTTGGTCGCTATCGGTTGTCTGGTTAAGAAACGGCAGAATTATTTCCTTTTTTTGGAATTCCTCCCACTGTGCAACGTAGTCAACCTTTGATCTAAGCCTGACATAGAAAAAATATACCAACACATCCCAAATTTGAAGTCAATCGGTTACTACTGTCGAAAGGTTCTCTTAGGTCCCTCCATCGATGTGTTATACTTTTGGCCCGCAGCATCTGATATATACGCTTGTTCACAATATTTCCTCCAAAAATGCTATAATTTCTTCATATATCCATAGATTTTCTTCAAATAGGCATTGTTTTCTTCGTTAGGATGCTAGCTTACAAAAAATGGAACAATTATTTGTTGCTATTCTTTTCTATTTCTTATGGTTTTTTCATGTCAACAAAAACGTTTTTTTTTAAATATAATCGAATTCTTTCTAATAGTTTTAACGACAGTTACTAAACATCTGTATCCACGTGATAGTGTCATTTTTAACATTTGTAGTCCTCATAATTTCCTTTAATTTAAAACATATGGTTCAAATACTAAGGGCAACAGTCAGTCGCCGCCAGTCGTAGCGAACGGACGTGTTATTGCAGGATAGTTTTTAACCTATTACGGAGTACCTACGCACCTACATAGTACGCACGTTGCTGCGTTTGTTGTTTTTAAAGCGTAGGTTGAATTGGATGCATCGGTCGCTGGGTAGAAATTTCTGAGATTAGTCTGGAAGGCCTACATTGCCGTATTACGGGCTAATACTGGCTATGGGGGTATCTATTATGATTATGATTAAAGCAAAAAAGAAAGATAATCAATAATGTTTGAATCAATCTTTATGAAGAAAATTAAAAAGATCACCAATTAGATTTTCGGAAGAGCCATAGTCCCATAGAACATAGTAGGGCTTTTGAAAACAAAGACTATTGTTCTGCTCTATTCATAGATATATAGCAAGATTTTGATAGTCTGACACGAAGGATTGTTAAGAAAAATATGTGTACTTTTACCAAGTAACACGCATAAAATGCTCAAAATCTATTTTTCAAACCGGCCGTTTGTAGTAAAATCGGGTGGTATTTTTTCTAGTTCTAAGAAAATAACTGCCGGCGTTCCTCAGGGCAGCATACTGGGACCGATTCTATACATAATATATACAGCAGACATGCTCACAAACACTAGATAAACATTATACTAGACCGTGAGGTTGTTTATTAAAGGTCATTCTTAGGAAGATAATGCATATTTGTTTTATGTAGGTTAGGTTAGGTTGAAGAGAGGAGACGTTTAAACGTCTCATGTCCATGGACATACACTTAAGCCAGTGGTTCGGCCTGTTGTGCGCTCCTTATTTATGATATTTGCATACCTCACGAGTTGGAGAAAATCGGTACTAGACACGAATTATTCCAGTCATATCCTTCGAGATGCGTAACTCATAGGAGATGCGAGGTTTACCTCGATTTACCTTGTATCGGTCTGAACGTTGTTAAAAGTGCCTTCAATGTCTATACAAACGGCAAGTGTTTTCATTTCTTCACTGAAGGACTGTTCTACTCGTATGTTGTGTACCACCTCATGTAGAGCTGTTTCCACTATCTTCCTTTAACATATGCGTGTTGTTTGAATTTAAGCTCGTCAGGAAAGAAGTTAGGCTAATAGATCGATAAGCTTTTGGGATCGTATAATTCGCCTTGCCAGGCTTGGGTATGAAAACCACCCTTGATCCCTGCCAATTTTTTGGGTATATGCATGAATTAGGCATGCAGTGAAAACATCAGCCAGATGAGCTGATACCGGATCCACCTTTTTAAAGAAGCGCTGGAAATTTTCCGTCCGGTCCCGCAGCTTTGAAAGGAGAGAATCTTCGTTTTGTCTCTTTAACCATAACATCTGTTATATACCTAATAGGTACTTAATGCATCACATTTTCGTGCTGTAACTGTTCCTCTGTTGACCAAGCATTACCAGTCGGAAAAAGAGTTTTCATCAAGAGCCTTACGGTATCCTCTACAGTTTCCATCCTTTTACCGTGTCTTCCACCAGTGTTTCGGTTTGGATATGAGTTTTTGAGAGGAACTTTTTTTATATTGGACTGGTCACAGAAATGCTTTCAGGAGTTACGTTTCGCCAATCTAGTGATTTTATTGTTATTTTTTTAATTTTATTTTGTTTACGTCGAGCTCTGTTATAAAGTCTGCGGACATCCTTGTCAATCGAACGAATTTGCTCTGTGTTCCAGGGTTTCTCATAGGCAGATTTCCTTTCTCGAAGCGGGCAAAACTATCTTCGAATGAATTTACAAGAGCCTCCGTAATCCTCCTCACATTTATATCAATGTCTTCTGTACTTATATAATCGTGTTTAGGCTGGCCCAATCAATTTCTAAGTAGATTGCCGAATTTATCCCAGTCGGTTTTAGCCTTATTACGGAAACTTATTGGGTCAGGCGATGGCCGTGCGATTTTGAACCTTATATAACGGTAGTCCGAATAGGAGTGTTCATGCGAAACCCTCCACTCATGGATCTCATCAATGAAGTTGTCTGATATATATCTAATACTTCTTCCCTAATTTTGTTAACAAAGGTCGCCTTTTTCCCTATGTTGAAAGTTAGGAGATCGTTTGTATTCAAAAATTCTATAAGATCTTGTCCTCTTTTATTGGTTTCAGTACTATCCCAAACGATATGGTGGGAGTTGGCATCAAAACCAGCTAGTAACTCATTACTTGTATGTATGGATTCCCTTACCAAACGTTCCATTACCTTGCCTCAGCACAGTTGCGTCCGATGTTGACAACTGACAAAGGATAGCATAAGTTTTTATGGCACAGAATACCTGGACTGGACTAAAGCAATATGAACACTGCCTTTATTTATTATGTCCATCAGAGCGTTTGATGCCATTTCGCTCCGGTGGAGGTTTATTTGGATGACCTCAATCATTGTCTTTCAAGTAAAAGTTTCTTTGGGAGTCGTCTACCCTATCTGGTGGCACTCCCTCATTATTTGGTAGTGGGTCTTTCTCCTCCTTTCGTTCACTACCTAATACACACTCTTCAAGTAGACCTCTTACTTTTTGTCGCACCCTCTTTGTTTTTGATCCTTTATATACTTATTCCTATTACCACCTTTGCTGGGAACATTCTGCAAAATTTTATTGGCGATTTAGCGATGTTATCGACCACTTCCACCTCACTTTTTGGTAGTGTCTCACTCGCTTCTTTTTGTTCACTATTTTCGTTTGCCACTGCAGGCGGTACGATCGTGTTTGGGCTCGATTTAACTAATCTGCAAATCGGGGTTTTACCAATCTTACCCACTTGCTTTTAAACGCTGGGGTTGCTTAGACCCCCCCCCCCCTTTTGCGTTTTCTTTATCTTCCTCGTCGTTTCTTTTGCCAAAGGTTAGATGTGCTCTGGTATCTGTTTCGACTACGATCCGAGGCACACAATCCCGTAGAAGTTACTTGCTCACGATTGTTTGATATCGACGATACGTAACTCCCGAGTAAATCAACGCTTTCCGCCGGAACTGGGTATTTTTCCCTGCACCGTAATATCATTTACTTCATCTGGATAAATCATAAATTTTTTAGGGAAACCCCCATAGCCAGTATTTGCCCGTAATAGATACGTCGATATTGGCCTTCCAAACTACTTCCAAAATTTCTGTCCAGAGATCGATGCAACCAATTCAACCCACACTTTAAAAACAAAACACCTTGTGGTTGCCTAGTTGGTAGGTGAATAGATACGGCGTAAAAGGTTGAACAACTTTCCGCTCTGCAAAAACACATCCGTTCGCTACGACTGAAAACTTTGTTTTATTTAAGAACAATTTATTAAATGCGGAAAAACAATCCATCAGGAAAATTTCCTAAGTTACTGCAAATTATTCAATGAAATTGTAAGAAAAAAATTCGCACAAAGACTTCTAAAATGAATTAATATTTACGAACACATTTTTTGGAGTTTAGATGCATTCATTTTTTTAAAGCACTATACTAATAATACTTTTGGACTCGTTGCTGATCATTCGCAGTGAACGGACGTGTTTATCACATAGCGGATAGTTACCAGTACCTATTACGCAATAGCAAAAATCTGTACAAAGTCCGTAAGGCCTACATCGTAGTATCTATTACGGTCTAATACAGACAAAATAAAAATAAATTCTCTTGACGGGGATGCCTTCGTGTTCCGATGGAGCGCGGTTCCCCAATCGTCCGACTGTCAGTCCGTTGGTCTTGGCCAAAGCCGACCAAACCAAAAATCGTGAAAATTTCGCCCAAGTACTCACAACAGTTGGTGCGGTGAGGGGAAAACGTCATGTCCGACCGTCAAAACAGAAGCACAAAGAGCATCGTGTAGCGCTCAGAGTTTTGACGAAGTTGGAGGCTGTTGAGGTTTCGGCTCCTACCGAAAAACAAAAAAGAGTCACTTACCTGGGCTAAAGGCGTCATAGATGCTTCTAAGGGCAATGAGTCGGCTGAAAGAGCCACAAATTCAGCTGTGTTAACGGCTAATAAAGTAAAACGAATCAGATCACCTGATGAACCACTGCCTTCGAAAAAGGCAAGAGGCCCTAATGTCACCATCAACAGGACACTCACCAAGCCCTTCAATGAAGAGGCGAAGGGCGAGAGTCTAGTGATGGCTCACTAGACAGAAGTAGTGAGGATGGATCCATCCTCAAGGACAAATGGAGTCATGTACAATCAGCCATTATGGCTCATTACCTCGATATTCGTAGAGAAATGCCGGGCAAACCACCAATCTGCAACGATGCAGGATGGCATCAGGGGAGAGTAAAGCTCTTATATTTCGGTGATGCCAGATCAGTAGACCTGTATAAGGCTGCTCTGAGTCGAGCGGGTAAGGTGTGGCCGGGTGCCCAGTTGGATGTTGTCGAAAAAAACAACATACCTAGTCACCCTAGAGCCATCACCTGGGTTACAGAAGAGCCCTCCAATCCGGCTGGCATCTTAGAAATAATAAAAGATTCCAATCCTGGTCTGCCGGCCCATAATTGGAGAATCAGCAAGTTGGGTGAGGCGGATGGTAAGAAGCGGCAGGTCAATCTTATCCTAAACGCTGAATCCACCTCCCATATAGTCTTGAAGATATACAAGCAGGATATAGCTCCCACTGCAGAAGGTGAGTCGTCCACCGTGGCACTTTCTGGAAGTGTGGAGGTACCCACGCATATTATTTCTGGTGACTCCAACTCTAACAGAAGATCTGCAACGTCCTTCTCTGAGGACAAATGCTCTACTTCGGACACAGAGAGGCTGAGGGGAGTCTCCGGACTCTTTGACGCATCTGGCGGGACATGCTTCTCGACGATACGGACGAAGAGTTCGATAACACCCTTGTCGGGGTGGATGTTAATCTGTCAATTACCAATGATGGTAAGAATTCTACAGATTAACCTCAATCACGCTAAAGCAGCCTCAGTGCCTCTATTGCTGCGCCTGTCCACAGGCGCAGTAGACATCGTCCTGATACAGGAGCCCTACGTAGTGGGAGGAAGGGTGTGCGGTATTAGGACACCCAACTTTAAACTGCTTGTGGCCAACTGTGAAGGCACTCCAAGAACCTGCATTTTGGCCAGGAAAGATCTAAGTATCTTTCTCCTGACTAATTTAAGTGGTAAAGACCAAACAGCTTCTAGCCTGGAGATCTGTAATCGCATATATTGGGTGGTCTCCAGCTACTTGCCTTATGAATCTGTAGTACCGACTGCTCTATTCAGGGAAGTAGTAGAAGAAGCAACTTCTGACGAGCACGAGCTGGTTATTGGCGCAGACACGAACGCTCATCATACAATCTGGGGTAGTACGGATATAAACAATAGGGGTGATTCGCTTCTTGTCTTTATTCTAACTACCAACCTTAGTATTTGTAACATAGGTAATAAACCGACCTTTACAATTAAAGGCAGACAAGAAGTACTCAACGTAACGTTTGCTACAGACCGGCTGTCAGACAAAATTATTGGGTGGAATGAACTGGACGACCACTCATTCTCAGATCACCATTATATTGAGTTCAAAATCGCGGAAAAAGCGCCTAAACCTGCCGTCCACAGAAATGTAAGGAAGACAAAGTGTCACCTGTATGAGAAGAATTTCAAGAAAGTCCTCAACTCTAAACATCTGTACGAACCGAATGACAAAGCCGGTCTGGATAATCTGGTCGATCATATCACCATATCATTCAATAGATCCCTTGAAGAAGCCTGTCCAAAAACAAGGTACAAGGGTAAAACTAAACCCCAATGGTGGACTTCTGAGCTAACCGCTATGAAAAAAACCTGCAACAACCTATTCAATAAGGCTAAATCTACTGGGGTCGCTAATGATTGGGATGCCTATAAAGAGGAACTCAAGATCTATAAGAAGGAGCTTATAAAGGCGCAAAGGCGCTCTTTGTATACCTTCTGTGGTGAAGTGGAAAAGGTCTCCGACGCCGCTAGGCTGAGGAAGATATTATTTGCTTCACCCTGTACAGTGGGATATTTACAGGATGAGGCAAATAACTGGACCAAAAACAGCGAGCAATCGTTCAATGTACTGCTCGACATACATTTCCCGGGGAACTCTGTAACAGAATCCGAAGATCAGCAGGACCAACAAGAGTGCGAGTGGACTGCGAGCGTCGCTAGCTTCTTGACTGAGAGATCCAGAATAAGCTGGGCCATTAATAGCTTTGAGCCCTTCATGTCACCTGGACCAGATGGCATCACTCCAGCAGCAATGCAGAAAATATTAAAGTACATTATCCCCTGGCTGGAGAAAATTTATGTAGGCTGTATCAGGCTTTCATACGTCCCGAATCGATGGAGGGATACCAAAGTGGTATTCATACCTAAAGCGGGAAAGATATCACACACTAGGCCAAAAGACTTCAGACCAATTATCCTATCCTCCTTCCTATTGAAAGGTCTGGATAGACTTTTAGATCATTTCATTAGGGAAAACCTGGATACAAAACTCCATGCTTACAATAAGGGCAAGTCTACAGAATCAGCCCTGCACGAACTTGTGAGCACTATCGAATCGTACCTGCATTTCAAGGAATTCACCATGGTGGCATATCTTGACATAGAAGGGGCTTTTAACAACATTCACTCAGATGCGGTAATTGCGGCACTCTCACATCTAAAAGTTAACACTAGGCATAAACCCAAACAAGACAGAATTGGTTTTCTTTACTAGGATGAATAAAGTCCCACATGTGCACCCTCCACCTCGGATAAATGGAACAGATCTAGTCTTTTCTGAAAGTGAAAAATTTTAGGAATAATTCTAGATAGAAAACTGTTATTTAGACTTAACGTATCAGAACGTGTAAGGAAGGCCAACGTCGCCTTATATTCCTGCAAAAAGGCTGTAGGGTCGCGGTGGGGACTCTCTCCTAAAATCGTCCACTGGATATATATAGCAGTAGTTCGTCCAATACTGTTATACGGTATTGTTGTATGGTGGACGGCAACTGACAAACTAACCATCACCAACCTACTAACAAAGGTTCAGAGAACTGCCTGCTGAGCATAAGCGGAGCCTTAAGGACTACAGCGACCGAGTCTCTACAAGCCCTACTCCATATACTGCCGATTAATATTGTGGCGAGAGAAGTTGCAACCAAAGCGGCAATGAGATTAAACTGCCTATCAATGTGGAGGTACAGGAACTATGGTCACATGAGTATATCAAAGTGTAGTGCTATGGTAACCGACCGAGTGGACTATATACCAACAGTGTACACCTTCGAGAGAAATTACATCACTATGATTCCCGCCAGAGATGAATGGGTCGGCAGAATACCAGGTAATAGAAACCATCTCCACTTTTACACGGATGGTTCGAAGCTTGATGAAAAGGTTGGCTTCGGAGTACACTGTGAAGAACTTAGTCTGGATATAGCTCACAGACTACCTGCAGTGTCTATCAAGCCGAAATAATGGCAATATGGGAAGTCGCCAAGTGGCTGAGTCGCAACATAGTAACCAACACTGGCGTTGTCATTTAATCGGACAGCCAGGCTGCCATCAATTCTCTGGAGGCAACATCCCTAAATTCACAAACAGCCATCGACTGCCGCAGATCTCTTAACGAGATGGCTGAGTAGTTTAATATACACCTCATGTGGGTGCCTGGGCATAGGGATATCCCGGGGAACTGCAAAGCAGATGAACTTGCTAGGAAAGGGACGACATTACAAATTCTCGAAGAATTTGCATATATTGGTGCGCCACTATCCACGTGCAAGCTTTGGCTTAGGCAAGAGGCAATCAGGCAGTCCAACGAAAGAAGGACAGAAATCGGCACCTGCAGGGTAGCTAGACAAATCTGGCCAAGGTATGAACTGAGAAGGTCAAAATATCTCCTCGCACTAGAGAGGAAACGATTGTCTACGTTAGTACAGGTTCTGACGGGACACTGCTTGATCGGCGAGCACGCCAAAAGATTGGGTATTGACTCCAATGACTTCTGCCGAAGCTGTGGAGATGAGGAAGATGTGGAGATCATTGAGCACTTGCTTTGCGACTGTCCCGCTTTGAGTAAACGACGACTGGACATACTGGGGTCGGCCTTTTTAGGCAGCCTAACAGATCTTTCCAGTACTGATATTCGTACTATCTATAATTTTATATATCAAACAGGTTGGTTTCGATGAGGGGCATTTCAGCCCGTGGTAACATTAGGGACCTAAACTGGTCTATGTGAGCTTGTTAAAAATACGGCTGCCACCCTAACCTAAACCTAAACCTAATACTTTTGAGCATATTTTGTCATTTAGTAATAGTATAATTACAAATTGCTTTTTAAGGAACATTTTTATAAAGGAAAAATGGCGCTTACGCCATATTTTATTTTAAAAGTTTGTTTTGAAAGTGGCTTAATTACATTCACCATTGTAAAAAAATGAGCTAATAGGACTGCAACGCAAAAAATTTTGCAACATACAGATATGTATTTTTAATAATGTAATTTTGTAAAAATATCTATTAACAGCCCATAATAAAATTATGTTTGGTACAATATGGAAAAGTAAAATATATATGTATATATTTCGTAAACAATTTATGGCATGAGCCAACCGATATGCCGCCATCCTCTGCAACTTACCTAATAGTAATTCCACGATTCTCCATAACAATTTTCTTCACTTTTCAACATTTTCATCAATTTTTGATGTGGTGGATCTTCCAGGGCGAATTCTCAAAAGCTTGTACCACTTGGAAACATTTTTTACAATCACCATTGTCACTGTCAACATTTCAAGTGCCTTTTTAACACCTGATTTCATTTTTACACAAATCTTGATGCAAATTCTTTGATCTATTTCTTTCCACAGCAGAACATCGACTAAAAACCAAAACTCGTCTAACTGTTATGTCTCTCACAAGCAAAATAAACTAAACACAAACCAACCCAACTAAGAACGTATGTTCGAGACAAGTGTGCCAACATAAACAAATGATAATCGAATGCACGTAGCCCGAGAAATTTAAAAATCCACCTTTTCTGTTGAACAGAACCCGCATGTATGAGGGCAAAGCTAAATCTGAACAAATTTGCTTCAAATTTGGCAAGGTTTGTACTTTGGTGCTACATTTAAATCTGAATCGATTCTCACCAAACTTGACAATGTTAGTCCTTATATCAAGAAAATCCATCCTGCAATTTCAAAGTGATTGGATACAAAAAACAGCTTCTGTAGCGCTAAAAGGTCAATTGGAAAGAAAATATATATGGGGTCTATATGAAAATCTGAACCGATATTGACCAATTTCTTCCCAGGTGAGAAGGTGGCCTCATTGCCAAATATCAGCAAGCTTGGAGTGAGAATGTGACCTGTACTTAACGAACAACTTTAAATTGACAGTCATGGACTTATGTAGCGATTCTGAGTCGATTGGTGCACTTTAAAGTGGGGATAGCTTCAGTATTTTTTGGTGTTAATCATAATAAACAAGTGAAAGCGGCGTTAATTTCGTATATGCCGAATCTTATACATCCTCCATCATGGATCGCATGTCAACTGTTTTGGGTGCAAATAAACTCATATTACCAAATTTCAAACCGATTCGTTGAAATATGTGGTGTTTGTTGCTTTAAGAAGTAAAATCTTGAAGTACCTTTGTGTGGGGGGCTATATGAAAACATGGACCTATGATATCCATTGTTCGTGTGAATGGTTCTGGATATAAATAAAACTAAAATACCAATTTTCAGCCCATTCAGTAGAAATTTGCAGTCTCTATGACGTTATTAAGTTAAATCGGACTGATGCTATATATAGGGTTATATTCCAGTCATCCAGCTCAATTATTGTAGTACAGTTCCGGCGGAAAGCGTTGATTTACTCGCGATTCACGTGTCGTCGTTATAAAACAATCGTGAGCAAGTAACTTCTACGGGGTTGGGCGCCTCGGATCCCGTATTCGAAACAGATACAAGATCACATCTAGCCTTTGGCAAAATAAACGATGAGGAAGATAAAGAAAACCAGGGGGCGGGCTCCAAGCAACCCCAGCTTCTAAAAGCTAGTATGAACTCTGACGCTGAGTCATCAAGTGATAACAATATTACTATTATTGAAAATCGGAAAAGACTGTCAGAGGCACAAAGAAGGAAACTGAATAACATGAATCGGCAGAAGATATTACAGGATGCATCTGACTCTTCTATATCTACTAATCTCCCGAAGAGCATAGCGTGGGAGGTGAAGTTAATGGCGGGAGGTGAAGTTGATACTGTTGTGGAGAAGGTGAGCAAGTCCGCCAAACCATCCATAAAGGAGGGGGCCTCAAACAAGAAGACCCATCCTAACTACCGAACAGCAAAAGTGTAACTTCTAAGATTTATTCCACATTCTCGAATCGAATCGAAACTGCCATCACAATGCTGCGCCGATGTCCTCGTAAAACTGGTGGAGAGCATCCCCTCACCTTGGGACGGCGCAAAGCTGAAACTGGTAAGGAAAAGTGACATCCCTGTACTCATAAAAACATCTTTCTATGTCAGATGATGGGCCAGTAAGGTACCGTCAGAGCGCATACTCAGCGTCATTGGCAAACAAGATTCGAAACTTAGAGTGGGGATGTGAGAAGTCTTGCACAGGAAAAATTATCCCGATGGTTCTCTGCTGGTGG
The DNA here is from genome assembly GCA_963930755.1 of Eudasyphora cyanicolor. NCBI lineage: Eukaryota > Metazoa > Arthropoda > Insecta > Diptera > Muscidae > Eudasyphora > Eudasyphora cyanicolor. The sequence continues at coordinate 105,273,518 of OZ005737.1, forward strand.
ATGGCAAGAGTTGAAAAACCCCCATTGGCAGGACAGTTAAATCGATCACAAACACGAACGTACCGCCTGCAGTGGCAAACGAAAATAGTGAACAGAAAGAAGCGAGTGAGATAACATGGCCAAATTGCCGATAACATCATCAATTTTGCAGAAAGTTCCCAGCAAAAGTGGTGATAAGAATATGAAGAGAGGCACAAAAACTCAAAACAAAGAGGGAGCGACAAAAAAAACAACACCGCCTCCCAAGTGGTCGATAACATTGCCAAATTGCCGATAATATCACCAATTTTGTAGAATGTTCCCAGCAAAGGTGGTGATAGGAATAGGTACATAAAGAATCAAAACAAAGAGGGAGCGACAAAAAGTAACACCGCCTCCCAAAGAGGTCCACTTGAAGAGTGTGTAATAGGTAGTAAGCGAAAGGAGGAGAAAGACCCAATACCAAATAATGAGGGAGGGCCACCAGATAGGATAGACGACTCCCAAAGGAAACTTTTACTGGAAAGACAATGATTGAGGTCATCCAGATAAACCTCCACCGGAGCGAAACGGCATCCAACGCTCTGATGGACATAATAAATAAAGGCAGTGTTAATAATGCATTGGTCCAGGAACCAGTAGCAAAAATGTTACTGGATTAAACCATGTGAACTACAACATTTTCTACGCTAACACAGGTACTCGTCCAAGGACTTGTATTCTGTGCCATAAAAACTTATGCTATCTTTTCTCTCCAGAGTTGTCAACATCGGACGCAACTGTGCTGAGGCAAGGTAATGGAAGTATGTCTGTATAACTGCCATTCGATGCGCCGACATTGCCACCTACTTCGGAATTACAACGTCTGGTAAGGGAATCCAAACATACAAGTAATGAGTTACTACGGAGGCTCTTGTAAAATCATTCGAAGATAGTTGCCCACTTCTAGAAAGGAAATCTGCCTACGAGAAACCCTGGATGACAGAGCAAATCCGCTCGATTGACAAGGATATCCGCAGACTTTAGGGTGTCCAAAACCGAAACCGTAAAACCGGCTTTCCGGGTTTGAAGTCCGAACCGGAAAGTCGGTTCTTTAAAAATGACTGAAACCCGAAAAATTGAAATTGAGGGAAGTATATACAACCAAACAGTCGAAGCGGAATTCGGTTGTAATTGACGACGAGCCATCTAGTACGACTACCAAGCCAAAACAGAAAAAAATGGAAAACTACACAAAAAAGACTGAGAGCTTGAATGAAATTCTGGCAATGTGTGTGGCAGAAGATGGTATGTCTGTCCGAGCACTACAAAGCTCAAAAGCAATTAAAGCATACGACTATCGGTCACTGAAGGGATTCAAAATGCCAGCAAGCCCAAGCACAAATTGGTCAGGTATAGAGGAGGTTTATGAAAAGACCATCTATATATTTGAAAAGGAACAATATATCAGGACGGATATATCTAGCACTAAGCATTTAAACGTTTCTTTAAGAACCTATAATACCGAAAATGAATATAAAAAATGCAATCTAGGTTTGGTTGAAATGAAAATAGCTGGGAATGCTGTGAATATTAACCGCCTTGTGAATAAAAAAGTAGAAGATTTCGGATTGATCAGATTGAGAAAGATATAGTGGCATCCACTGATGTCGGAGCATTCGTTATGAGAAGATATGGAACTGATTTGCCTGCAATTTCCCAGCTATGCCTGAAGCATTGTATCCAATTAAGTGTTGTTGACACAATGTATTGCAAATAGGACGTGACAGAGCAATTGGGAAGTGAAGAATCCTCCAGTGAAGAATCTGAATAGGAAGATAATTCAGATATGGAAATAGAGGATAAACTCGGGCTAAACAGCGATATATATGTCATAGTAAAAAACTTCGTATATCTGTGATGCAATTTAATAACACCGTACAAAATTTTTCAGCTCAATTGGGGCTCAATTCTGACTATTGGACATGAAAGTAGCCCCAAAAATAAGAACTTCTGGATCATTCGTTTAGTGAAGTTGACTTAATTAATAAAATAATGGCAATACGAATTTTATTGCTCAAGGTAGATTTTTGGCACTCTTTCTATATTTTTTTTCTCGGTATACCGTACGGAATATCTCTTTTGTGTCTGAAGCAAAGTCATCACCAATCAATCATCCATCACCTTGACTGCGTTCTCTTTTTAAAATATATTTTTTTTAAATAAGAACTCCTAATTTTATTTAGCTTTTTAATAAATATTTATGTACACTTTCCAGTTATTTTAAATACCAACTCGATTTCATTAATATTGAATTTAAAGACTGAATATAATTTTTTACTTTTTAGATTCATTTATAACATATTGTTGAGTTGTTTATGGTTGTCTTACAAATAAAAAACATTATAAATAAAAAATGTGTTGTTTAATTTCAAACCCTAAAACCGAAATGTCGGTTAATGCCGGTTTTTTGAGAGTAAAAAAACCGACAGCCGGTTTTTCGAAATGCCGGTTTTCTGATAGACCCGAGTGTAGTATCACCTCATCTGGCAGGATTTTGCACTGCATGCCTAACTCATGCATATAACCCAAAAAATTGCCAGGAATCAAGGGTGGTCTTCATACCCAAGACAAGGGCTTATCGACCTATTAGCCTAACTTCTTTCCTGTTAAAAACAATGGTGCGAATAATTGACGACATGGTCAAAAGTAAGATAGCAGATGACAATATAAAATTCAAACAACACGCATATGTTAAAGAAAGATCAGTGGAAACGGCTCTACATGAGGTAGTACACCACATAGAACAGTCCTTCAGTGAATAAATGTACACACTTGCCGTTTGTATAGAACGCTTTAACAACGTTCAGACCGATACACTTATTCAGTCCTTAGGCGAGTGTAAGGTTGACCGGGCGCTGGGTGCCTCGATTCCTGGATAAAAATACTGCCATATCTAAAAAGTTAAAATACTTGGGAGTAATCTTGGGGGTAATCTTCGAAAGATCATATTGAAGAACGAGTTACCAAGGCCCACAGATGTTGCAAGACGTCTACAAGTGATGGGCGGATGGATAAATCGAGACCACAAATCGTACCATCAGAAGATATTACAATCACTGATCATATTCACACAACGGAAATCTCCGACCGCATTCCTGAAGTACGGCTTACAGCTACGTGTGATTCGTTCGTGCCAGACAGACGCTCCTGGAAAAATGGAACACTAGTTCATGTGCCAGTGGGAACCAGCTGCTACACTGATGCGTCGAGGCTAGGGGGAAGGACGGGTCTGGGGCTTTTCATTTATAAACCAGAAGTCGAACTTTAGTTCCGCCTCCCAGACAATAACAGAGTATTTCAAGCTGAAGTTCAGTAATACGACAAAGCCAAAATATGCCAACATCTTCATAGATAGTCGAATGGCTATCAAGGCAATAACGTCGGAAAAGGTCAAACCCAGAACTGAGTTAGACTGAAAAAGAACCGTAAATGATTACTCAGTCCATGGCCAACTGCGTATTTTCTGGGTACCGGGACACAACGGAGTGATTGGAAATGAACGAGCAGACAGCTGGGCTTCAAAGGGCAGAGAACTTCGAGTAATAAATTTAGAAAATTGGAAACCTTTCCGGACGAGGATGAGTTTAAGCACTGGGCAGTGATGGCTCACAAAACTGTGTGGAATAGAGCAACAGTAGGAGCAACTGCAAAGATACTGTGGGGTGACACAAATGAGAAGAAAACAAGTAGTATTCTGAAACTAAACAAGATCGAGATTAGTAAGATGATGAGTGTTCTAACGGGGCACTCAAGCTTACAAGAACATCTTCATCGCATAGGACTAGCAGAAAACAACGAGTACAGAGCATGCAGGAAAAACATCGAAACGATGCACAGTGGGCTAAAATGGAAAAAATTGACATAATTCTGCCATTTCAAAACCACTTACCGTATGGCGATGAAGTTTTAGGTGTGTGTACAAGAGGTATTAGAGAGTTTAAGTTCGATATTCTGTGGATACTCCTAGACCAGACCTACAATAAACATTTTATAGCTTGAAGATATCTTGAATAGTTTCCGAGAAATCCACATAGGATTTTAAATTTGAATTTTTAATTTTTTCGCCGACTTTGCCTTGGAGTTATGCCAATATCTCAATCAAAAGTTTACCGATTTTCTTCGCGTGATTTATGGATTGCCAATAAAATTTACAATATCATGAAAAAATGAATCGATAAGATATGTCAAGAAATAAAAAAGTTATGTCCCTATAAAGTAAAATTTTTGAAAAATTTAATTTTTGGAGATTTTTTGGCGAAAATAGTCCAATTCATATTTAGGTCTTGTAGAAAAAGTTTGTTACACAAAGTATATCAAATTTATACTCATTTTAAAGGAGAAAATCCAAAGCCAAAATTTTAATTGGTGTGGTTGCCACTCGAGCCAATCTGAATATTTTTCAAGAAATTTTGAACGCGATTTTGCTGTTGTCCACTTTACATCAAATGTTTTAACAAATTTTTGTATTTTTGTGATTTTGCTTTTTAATACTTTAGTTTTATAGGTTCCTTCGATAAATTTTACTATTCTACGGACTTTTTCCTCAAAAGTTTGAAATGGGATTTCACACAAAAAAATAGTGACGAGTTCATAAATGTTAACGCCATACTTGCAAAATTGGTAATGATATAAATTCTCGAAGATGCTATATTTATATAAAAACAATAATATACCTGACATTTCTACCTGATACATGTAATATGGGAAATTACAAAAATCATATATAAATGCATATTATTAACTATATGAATGAACGTTACAACAAATATTTTTATACCTGTCAGTGATTAAGGGTTTCCTATAAATAGTGCCATAAAACAATATTTTCTGAAAGGTAAATCTCACTAAATTTTATTATTGTTTGATAAAAAACATGTGATCTACAAGAAATCAATGCATATTGACTGATATGATGATTTTTTCAAAGTTCTTTATTTTGATGTTATAAATAATAATCAAACGCAACATGCGGAAATTTCTAATGGAAAGTCCCTCAATTCCCAAAAAATACATCAAAAATCCCCAAAAATGAGATTTTTAACTTTTAGTCCTATACCTTCGAAATGAAAAGCCGCACTCGGGTTTCCCTTTGCAGTCGATTTTGTTACACCCTAATACAAATAAAGAAAAAAAATAACAATTTAGCTTTGCGATAGGAGAAAATCGATCCAACTTCTGAAATTTATGTAAAAAAAGGTCCAAATCGGAGAAGGGTGGCAACCACACCAATTAAGATTTGGCTTCGGATTTTCTCTAACAGATTCTTTGTGCAACAAACTTTTTCTACAAGACCTAAATACGGATTGGACTTTTTTCGCCAAAAAATCTCCAAAAATTAAATTTTTTAAAAAATTTGACTTTATAGGGATTCTTTTCATGATATTGTAAATATGATATTGTATTGGCAATCCATAAAAAAACACGCGAACAAAATCGGTAAACATTTGACTGAGATATTGGCTAAACTCCAAGGCAAAGTCGGCGAAAAAATGAAAAATTCAAATTTAAAATCCACATATCTCGGAAACTATCAAAATATCTTCAAGCTATAAAATGTTTATTCTAGGCCTGCTCTAGGAGTATCCACAGAACTCAAATGGAACACTCCATTCAAAAATTAGAAGCCGATGAAAATTTTGTATACCAGAGGTGGTCAACTTTAGGGCCCTGTAGCTCCGATAAGTGGTTTTGAAATGGCAGAATTAATTTTATTACTATTTTTGTCAGTGTAATGAAATCTTCATATCGCCAGCATTACTTTCGGTAAATAAATAACGACTAACCAAGTAGTGACAAAAATAAGTTATTGCTAGTATTCTTAATTAGGCAAACTAGTTTGAATTTGTAACACATTTTTTCTCTGCAATATTTTTAGGCTTTAAAACATCTGGCCTACAACATAGTTATACTACTCTGTACCACAGCACAGTCGGAGGAATTAAAAACGGAAATAATTCCGTCGTGTCTTAACCACACAACCGATTACAACAAAACTTGAAGAAGAGGTATTAGATAATTTACGTTATAATTTAGGGACCCCTATGGTAAACATTGGCGGAGCTACAGGGCCTTAAAGTTGGCCACCTCGGGTGTACAAGATGTTTAAGCGCGTGTAACTTCTACTTTCTAACCAAAGTCTGCAAAAGGTTTTTTACACCTTAGAGTTATCTCATACAGTTCCCGAGATATCCGATATTGAAAATTGAATATAGTGTTTGGTTAATATGAGGGCAGAATATATACCGATTTCTTTCACATAAACTTTTCTGCATTAACAACAAAAACTTGGTCACATTTTCTCCAATCGCAAAACTGGAATATTAATACCTTGACAATATTTATCTGTGGTAAGGTGTTGCAAGTTACACTACAGATGAATTTGGAGACCGGCTTGTAGTATGGCTCGGTGCAATTTGTTACACCCAAATTTCATTTTGCTGAAATAGAAACTTGTGATGTTTTTGGTATAGAAGTCTCGACACCCAGAAATATAATTTTAGAGAAATTAAAAGATTATTACATTTTTTATCTCAAACGCACATATTGTATGCAATAGAACTTTCGCAAGTTATGAACGTTCTCGCTTAAACATAACTACATATCTACGTATATATGTATGTACATACCTAAACGAATATTTTCTTTCACTGATTCAATCACCGCGGTATGTAGTTGAAGCACTTTGAAATGAACACCTGCCTCTCAAGCCGATTCGTACAATGGTTCTCCACAATAGAAGCGCCATGGCGGTACCTCGCCCACTGATGCGATATCCCCAATTTTTGTATCCAATGCATTCACAAAAAATTTCGGTATAAGGCTTTTAAAATGGCCTTATAAATGGTGGTCCAACAAAAACGCTCGAAATTATTCTATCTATCTATCTATATATCTATATATATAAAAGAGAGTGTCTGTTTGTGGGTTTGTTTGTGGGTTTGTTTGTATGTTTGTATGTTTGTTCCGTATAGACGTCTAAACGGCTAGACCGATCATCTTGAAATTTTCACAGAATGTACATGTGAAGGGGGTGCTGAAAATTGGGTACTTGAATTTTCGATATATCAAGTGGGCGTGGACCCGCCCATAGGGGTCCAATTTTGATATTAAGAAAATTTTTTAGCTAGAGTGCTGAAATTTTTTGTGTATGCCTTTAGTGGCAGAAAATGTGAATTTTCCAAAAATGGGCGGAGTCGGACCAATGGGCGTGGCCCCGCCCATATAAGCCAAATTTTGAAATTCAAATATTTTCTACAATTTATTAGAGAGAGTTCTGTATTTGAGTGTATATGTATCTGGTGACAGTCTACGTGATTGGTCCAAAAATTGGCGGGATCGGCCCAATGGGCGTGGCCCCGCCAACATAGGCCAAATTTTGAAATTTCGATATCTTGAACAATTTGCTAGCGAGAGTGCTGCAATGTTGTGTATATGTATCTGGTGACAGTCTACGTGATTGGCCCAAAAATTGGCGGGATCGGCCCAATGGGCGTGGCCCCGCCCACATAGACCAAATTTTGAAATTTCGATATCTTGCACAATTTATTATCAAGAGTGCTGCAGTTTTGTTTATATGTATCTGGTGACAGTCTCCGTGATTGGTCCAAAACTTTTTCCAAAAATGGGCGGGATCGGACCAATGGGCCTGGCACCGCCCATATAAGCCAAATTTTAAAAATGTGATATCTTGCACAATTTTATACCGAGAGACCTGGAATTTTGTGTATATGTATATGGTGGCAGTCTGCGTGATTGGTCCAAAAATGGGCGGGATCGGCTCAATGGGCGTGGCCCAGCCCACATAGACCAAATTTTGAAATTTCGATATCTTGCACAATTTGCTAGCGAGAGTGCTGCAATGTTGTGTATATGTATCTGGTAGCAGTCCACGTGATTTTTCCAAAAATGGGCGGGAGCGGACCAATGCGCGTGGCCCCGCCCACATAAGCCAAATTTTGAAATTGATATATCTTGCACAATATGTTAGCGAGAGTGCTGGAATTTTGTGTATATGTATATGGTGGCAGTCTGCGTGATTGGTCAGAAAATGGGCGGGATCGGACCAGTGGGCGTGGCCCCGCCCTTATAAGCCAAATTTCGAAATTGATATATCTTGCACAATTTTTTATCTAGAGTGCTGTAATGTTGTACATATGTATCTGGTGACAGTCCACGTGATTGGTCCAAAAATTCGCGGGATCTGACCAATGCCCATATAAGCCAAATTTTGAAATTGAATTATCTTGCTCATTTTGTTAGCGAGAGTGTTGAAATTTTGCGTATATGTATCTGGTAGCAGTCTACGTGATTGGCTTACAAATGGGCGGAATAGGACCAGTGGGCGTGGCACAGCCCATATTTTGATATATCTTGCAAGTATTATATAGGAAATACATGAACATAAATGCTCGGTATGCGATAATTACAGCTGCTCACTCCAATACAATCGCAATATGATAATGTGATGCATGACCAATGAAACAAGAATTTGGAAATTTTATAAGTATACATTTCTATTTTCTGGACTTTCCACTGAATTCGGTATTTTTTCATTCAGTGAATTTGTCACTAATACCAGTAAGGAAAGGCAGAAAGTCGGGCGGGGCCGATTAGGGTCATTGCGATAATAATTTGGAATAATTGGTAAATGTGGTGTGTGTGTGTGTATGTATATCTTATTTTGAACCGATAATCGCTAAATTAAGCAATATTCGTTCCTAAATTGAGAAACATTTTTCTGGAGAACTTTGTAATGATTGGAAGTAAAGTACAACTTCTATAGCGCTTTGTAACCAAATCTGGAGGAACATATATATGGAGGTTATATATAAATCTGAATCGATTTTCCTTGAATACTCATTCATGTAAAATAGAAACCTGTTTCTGTCGAATTTCGTACTGATCGGATACAAAACACAGTATCTACAGCGCTTACATGTCAAATTAGGGGTAACATATATATGGGGGCTATATCTAAATCTGAACCGATTTTCTCCGAATTTTGCGGTATTCCTTCATGTAATAAGAAATCTCTTTCTGCCGAATTTCTTACTGATCGGATATAAAATACAGTTTCTACAGCGCTTGAATTTCAAATCGGGGGTAACATATATATGGGGGCTATATCTAAATCTGAACCGATTTTCTCCGAATTTTGCAGTATTCCTTCATGTAATAACAAACCTCTTTCTGCCGAATTTCGTACTGATCGGATATAAAATACAGTTTCTACAGCGCTAAATTTGACATGGGCAGCGAAGCGCACCGGGCTCAGCTAGTATATATATAAAGAAGAATGTGTGTTTGTTTGTTCCGTATAGACGTCTAAACGGCTGAACCGATCTTCTTGAAATTTTCACAGAATGTACATGTGTTGGGGCGTGGTGAAAATAGGGTATTTGAATTTTCGATATATCAAGGGGGCGTGGCCCCGCCCACATAAGACAAATTTTAAAATTGAGATATCTTGTACAATTTGTTAGCGAGAGTGCTGTAATTTTGTACACATGCAGTCTACGTGATTGGTCCAGAAATTGGTTTGGTCCGGACTAATGGGCGTGGCCCCGCCCCTTTAGCCAAATTTTGAAATCGAGATATCTTGCACAATTTGTTAGCTGAAGTGCTGTAATGTTGTACATATGTATGTATCTGCTGGCAGTCTACGTGATTGGTCCAAAAAAGGGACGGGATCAGACCATATAAGCCTAATATTGAAATTGAGATATCGTGCACAATTTGTTAGCGAGAGAGCTGGAATTTTGTGTATATGTATCTGGAATATTTTCTTTCACTGATTCAATCACCGCGGTATGTAGTTGAGGCACTTTGAAATGAACACCTGCCGATTCGTATAGTGGTTCTCCACAATAGAGGCGCCATGGCGGTACCTCCCCCACTGATGCGATATCCCCAATTTTTGTATCCAATGCATTCACAAAAAATTTCGGTATAAGGCTTTTAAAATGGCCTTCTAAATGGTGGTCCAACCCAAACGCTCGAAATTAGTTGTAAATAAAACAAAAAGTTTTTAGAAAAATACCTTAATATTTTTATTATGATAGAAGGGTCTATGACAATTATTTGTGAAATAAAATATCGGCCAAATGCTCGCCACGGCTTCGGTGGCATACATATATACGATGGTCCACATTTTCAATGACTCTGAGACATAATTAAGGCTCAACGTCGTGAATGTATCGAATAATTTCATCCTTTAGCTCATGAATTATTCTTGGCTTATTGACGTACACTTTTTCTTTTAAAAATGCCCAAAGAAATAAGCCCAACGGTGTCAAATCACATGATCGTGGCGGCCAATTAACATCGCCAAGACGCACAGTGTCGTAGACATAAAATATTTGTAGATGTATTGAGCCGATTCAGATATATAGGTCTTCAAAGTTAAAGTTGTGTACCTACGTATATTTATCACATTAAATAATTTAAAATTTTCTGATCTTTTAAGGTTTAAAATTAATATTTATTCATAAATAATTGCAAGACAAAATTATTTTTTGGTACAAATATAACTCATATAGAAAGTACCGTTAGAATAACTTGTGTTTACAGAAAAACACGCGTGTTTTTAGGTTGACCCTTTTTGAGTGGACCGAAAAGCAATTTATAACGACAATTCACCAACGATATTTGTTTGGTTTTAAGCTATAATGCAGTAGTACCTGCGTATATTTGCGAATTTGGCTACAAAAATTTTTTTTATTTGTTTTTGTTTCGAAAAACTTTGGTTTTATGTGAACAAAAAATTTTGTAAACTTTTTCATTTCGAATTGAATGAAAATCGAAAAAATTATATTTCTGATAGCAAAATATGCCGCATATTACATTTGAATCAATTTTTGCATTATTTGCATATTTTACTAGAAACAAATCAAAAAGGATAGTTTAAGGATACTTTAATCCTTGCTGCATTTTCAGCGATTACATGCATTAATTTAAAAAAGCTTAGAAGTATATTCTAGAAAATATTGTAAAATAAATAATATAAAAACTACTTATGCAAAATTTCGATGACCTACATCTACTCCTTCCATTTTTGGCCAACCGTACACGCTGTGCGACGTGAGATAACACGGCCATTGATTTTCATTGTTTCGTTGGCTGTGTGGCAAGTAACACCATCCTGGTACATATACACATATCGTACAGGTACATATCCTGAACTTCTGACCACAGAAGTCCGTTATCACCTCGCGATAGCGAACACCATTCACGGTTACTGCTTGGCTGACCTCATTTTCAAAGAAGTACGGTCCGATGACGCCGTCAATTTGTTCCCGATTAAGGATATGATTACAAAGAATGTGTATGTAGATTTGCAATATTCTAGCCGCAATATTACTTGAAATATTACACAGTGGATTTTTTTATGAGAGCGGTGTCACACGCACTGTTCCTCCCACTTACTGGTGCCAAAATCCGGCTTGCCAAAATTTTGAAACTCTTGCTGAAATAGTATTCGAAATATTGCATATTAAAATTTTTGTGTGGTGTGACGATGACACGTCAGCCATTAATATCACGCTAATTTTTGGCATCATCACGCGTACTGCTACCAAGGTCACACATACTTAATGTTGTGTCAGCTGTGCCACACCCCTTTGACCAATCATACATTTTCCATTCTCCAAACGTCACCCCTTGATCCACTACGAATCCATCAAGCCCCAAATCGGGAAAATCGAACGATCCGATCTTTAGTTATGGGGGCACAAACGGAATGGATTCTCTTCTATATTATTCAAATAAAGATATGTTCACAAAATTGCATGTAACACATGAACAATGAGTTCTCATACAAAAATACAAAAGGGCTATTGAATACACTCAATATATACATGGGTCAAATGACCCAGTTTTCTGGCCAAAATTTAAAATATTGTGCTTTGTTTATTATAAATTGTTAGTAAGGCTATATGAAAGGTAATTATGAAAAATAATCACAAGGAAATCAATCATATGTTAATGGTTTATCGACCATTGGGTAATTATTATATAATTTTATTAAAAACGGCCTTTTAAGGTGGTTAACGTTTATTCGTGCAAAAAAGGCAAATTTTTTTGATTGTTGGGTTGTGGTTTTAATTCAAAGGTTTAAGTTTTAATGCAAATAAAAGATTATTTATTCCATTGTTTGCGTCCGACGCTTCGCTAGGATTTTCCAGCATATTCAAGGATGATTATTTTATTAAATATTAAATCTTTAACCTTCCTATTAATTTACATTCATATATCAGTATTTTCGTAACACAAAACTGCACAACATAAAACACAAAATTTACAAAAATTATTGCAAATATAATCAAAAACTTAAAAACTAATGCCACAAAGCATTTCCATACGTTCTATATCATATTTAAAACTCGATTCATTGATAAAGAATGGAGCAGTTATTTTCAACGTCCTGGCATCTTCCACCCAAAGGACCATAATACATTACTCACAAAGTGAGGGTATTCCTTAGCGGTTTACCTGAATGAAACTTTCATACTTGTTAATTTCCGATTTCCTATAATAATCTAATGATACAAACAATTTGAAGTTTCACTACGAAAATGGATCTACGATGAGGAGGCACTTAACATAGCATATAACTGGTACTGGAAAGATCATATTGAAGAAAGAGTTACAAAGGCCCACAGATGTTTGTGGTTGTGCAGAAGAGCTATAGGTTCAAAATGGGGACTACGTCCAAATATGACACACTGGCTTTATATGAGCGTGATTAGACCAATAATAACCTACGCCTCTGTAGTGTGGTGGATATCAATGGACAAAAAGTACAACGTAATATCATTGCGTAATATCATCGGAAAAGGTCAAATCCAGAACAGTGTTAGACTGTTAAAGAACGATAAATAATTACTCAGTCCATGGTCAACTGCGTATTTTCTGGGTACCGGGACACAACGGAGTGATTGGAAATGAACGAGCAAACACCTTGGCCTCAAAGGGCAGAGAACTTCGAGTAATAAACTTGGACAATTGGAAACCTTTCAAAGCCACGAAAGATGAGTTGAAGTACTGGGCAGTGATGGCTCACAAAACTGTGTGGAATAGAGCAACTGCAAATATACTGTGGCTGACCCAAATGAGAAGAAAACAAGTAGTTTTCTGAAACTAAACAAGATCGAGATTAGTAAGATGATGAGTGTTCTAACGGACACTCTAGCTTACAGGCACATCTTCATCGCATAGGACAAGCAGAAAACGACGAGTGCAGGGCATGCAGGGAAAACATCGAAACGATGGAACATTTTCTGTGTCACTGCCCAGCTTTTACACATGCAAGATCCCGATATTTCGGTTCCGACATATTGCCAGACTTGACTCATCTCAGAGGATATAACTGGAAGATACTGAGAAAATACGTGTCTAGTACCGATTTTCTGTTACCCGGCCGTTACAGGCCGAACCACTGGCTTAAGTGTATGTCCATGGACATGAGACATTTAAACGTCTCCTCTATTCAACCTAACCTAACCTTACCTTATAATGATACCAACAAAAATTAATTCGAAGCAAGTAAATTTTCCAATTTTTGTCCATGAAACGGAGCAGTGTGTGCCGTAACCGAGAGTGTGCGACTCAACGAGATAGTTTTTACTCGACAAATTTTTCCGAGCAAAAGTAGTAGCTTTCTAAATACTTTGAAAGTCATATAACAGAAACTTCAAACAGAAGAAATTTGGCTGGGATTGGGCTGGACTACTTTTCCCGTAATTTTTTAAGACCTGTTCTCTCAGAGAGAATTTGTAATTATTTCTCTTTGACTACAATTACCATTTAAAAAGGAAATCAAACAATCTTAATGTCTTGTTAGTTTGCTTGGTATCCGTAAAATAATATATAGAGTAGTAAACACTAACAAAATAGTCTGTAATCGTGATTATTCATTCATCATTTTTCTACACATTTTCATTCAAGTGGTAACGTCGGTTGTTTGTCCTACGCCAGAAAATCCAAAAAATGGTAAAGCTACATTTACCACATTGGCCTATAATTCAGTTGTGAGCTACGAATGTCGATATGGTTACACATTGGTGGGAGAAAGTTCAAGCCGATGCGGTGCAGATAGGAAATGGAGCGGAACATTGCCAATTTGTAAAGGTGAGTAGTAGTATTTCATTGGAAATAGATTCAAATCAACGTCTTAAAATTGCAGAGATTAATTGTGGTCATCCGGGCGTACTTTTCAACGGTTGGATTGAAAATGTTGAAGCTGGTACTGGTTTAGGAGCAAGTATAATATTCCGATGTCATCCAGATATGCTCATGAAAGGACAATCATCTAGTGTGTGTCAGATAGATGGACGTTGGCGAAACCCTTTGCCGGAATGTTTGGCACCTTGTGTAGTTCCAGCTATATCGCAGGGTTTTGTTGTTCCAATTGAAATTATAACCGATGAGAATGGAACAACAATCATAACGCCTACCACACAATCAACGCCACAACAGCCATCAGGTAATGTAGACAAGGTGAGGCATGACACGGCCCTCGACGTAAAATGCGAATTGAATTACGAGTTTCCTGTCTCACTGTTGAGTCCACCTAAATGTCATAATGGAACATGGAGTATAATACCACGCTGTGTTCCGGCCAGATGTAAAAACATGCCGAAACCTCCCAAACATGGCATGGTGTTAGCTCCTAAAATTGAGCATGGAATGAAGGCAAGATTTAAGTGTAAGGATGGATTCAAACTGGTTAGCGCGGAAGGAAGAGACGTTACCGATCCGAATGAATATGTTCTTACTTGTTCCTTTGGGAATTGGACCGGCGAAGTACCACATTGCCAAGAAGTCTTTTGTTCTTTTCCCGGATATATACCCAACGGGAAGGTTTTACTTGTTGGTAATATGGGTCTTTACGATTACAGACCTTATGTCAAAAAGGTATACATAACCAATGTCGAAATAAAAAGCACAAACAATTTTAACCCATTATTTTCAGATTGTCAATAATAAGCAAATTATGTACGATTGTGACAAAGGCTATGTGTTAGACGTTGGCCCACCCGGTGCAACTTGCGTTGGCGGGAAATGGCGACCACTGGAATTGCCTCAATGTTTACTGGGACAACATCCACGCCTTCGTTGGAACCGCAAACGTCGATCAACTAAGATGAGACATTTGAGATCATCTTACCTACTGAAGCATACACGAACACTAGAGCGGAGCTTACATGATGCAATTGACAATTATTTTATTGGCTTAAATAATACGTTCAAAGAGGGTGAGTCAGAAACCTAATAAATAAAGTCGTACTTATATAGCTATAAATTTTGTTTTCACTCTCACAATATCTATAAATGTATAATACGATTACAATACGTTTTTACAAATACTCAAGTAAATTAGTTCCCATTTTTCTCTCTATTTGTACCACTTGCGAAGATAGGCTTTCCTTAAATTCTGTCGTAAAATATTGTTCCTGTTTCATCCCAAAGGGGAAACCCTATCATAACCCAAGAAAAGCAACTGGGATAAGTTCGGACAACTTATGCCATCTTATCCATCACCAAATACGGAGATACATGACTTGCAAGGTCTGGAATGTGCAGTTGACCACATGACGAGCAATCTTGTCGATGCCTTCTTTGAGTCCTGTCCAGAACGCTCACCACCCCGGAAAACCAACCAAACAGGTGGACACCGGAACTGAAGCAACTCAAGAAGGAAAGTAGAATGATATTCAACAAAGCCAAAAAGGAGAAAACACCGGAAAGCTGGGAGAAATATCAAACAACTACCAGAACCTTTAAAAGAGAGTCCAGAAACGCAAAAAGGAAGTCCTGGACGAATTTCTGTGAAGAGCTGGAAGACATTAGCGAAGCCTCTAGACTCCGCAAAGTCCTGTCCAAAAACCCCAGCATACCAGACTTCCTAATGGGACCAGACGGACTGCTCACGGAGAACAACCAAGAGACTCTAGAACTGTTTCCGGGTTGTAGCGAAGTTTCAGATGCAGTGGAGGTGAACGTGGACACTCCCTCCGTCAACACGGATGAACTTATCAGAACTGTTATAGATGACGAGAAAATATGCTGGGCGGTGAGATCCTTCAAGCCTTTCAAACCGGCAGGTCCGGATGGCATCATTCCAGCTCTTTTACAAAATCCTTGGCACTTATTCTACCATGGCTACGCGCAATTTTTTCTGCATGTTTGCAATGGTCACACATACTTAAGGCATGGATAGAAGTCAAAGTGGTCTTTATCCCCAAGGCGGGAAAAATAAACCACAATACGACTAAGGACTATAGACCAATCAGTCTATCATCACTTCTGTTGAAAACCATGGAAAGACTAGTTGATCTAAACGTAAGGGGAAAACTGACACCAAACAACTTCAGTACGGCACAACACGCCTACCTGGAAGGTAAATCTGTGAAAACGGCCTTACATGAAGTGGTAGGATTTATTGAGGACTCCCTTCACTACAAAGAGTACACCATGGCGGCGTTCCTCGATGTGGAAAGCACCTTTAATAATGTTAGAATAGCATCAATATTAAGTATTGACAGCATAGGCGTAAAAGTGGACAGGTAACATGCTCAAAAGCAGAATCATAAACTCAAATATGGGCAATGGTTAGGCAAGATATTATGGAATCTAGTGATAAACGAAATCCTAATGGATCTCGGCAAAACAGGAATTAAAATCATAGCGTATGCAGACGACGTCGTGATTTTGATTAGAGGCATATTTATGCCTACGGTCAGCGAAATCGTGGAAAGGTCACTAAACGGACCATCACGGAGTCCTAGTCCTCTTTACTAGAAGAAATAAAATTCTGAATTATCAACTCCCTACACTACAGGGAAATGTACTTGAACTATCGAAAGAAGCTAAGTACTTAGGCATCACTCTTGACTCCAAGCTGTCCTGGAAAAGGAATTTGGAGGAAAGGGGAAAGAAAGCGTTATGCACCTTCTGTGCCTGCAAGAAAATGTTTGGACGCAAATGGGGTTGCAACCGAAAATGATACACTGGATGTATGTATACATCGATTATAAGACCGATACTCACTTACAGATCAGTTGTATGGTGGAAATCGGTAATGAAGAAATCACATCTCTCACACCTAGCCAAAGTGCAAAGCCTTTTTTGCGTCGGGATAACTGGCGCCCTCAGATCTGCCCCACAAGTGGCACAAGAGGCGATGCTGAACTTTCTGCCTATCTACATATACATAAAGTGTACCGCAGCGAAAGCGACCCTTCGGCTAAGGGAATCAGGAATAGCCATCAATACTACACGTGGACATGGCTCAATTCTGGAAAGCATAAGTATAACAGACAAAATCAACAGGCCAACGGACTTTTTGGCACCAAGAACAATTCGAGAAAAAAATTTTAATGTAATGATACCTAGCCGTGAAGACTGGGCGTCAAATATCAACTGGCCAACGGACTTTTTGGCTCCAAGAACAATTCGAGAAAAAAATTAATGTAATGATACCTAGCCGTGAAGACTGGGCGTCAAATAGCGTCAAATGAAATCTCAATCTTCACGGACGGATTGAAAATGGAGACGGGCACAGGATCAGGTATATATTCCGACACCCTTAATCTCAGAATCTCCACCAGACTCCCAGACGAATGCACGGTCTTCCAGGCAGAGATCTACGCCATTAACATAGCCGCGAAACAGGTTTTGGAACGGGATATTTCTCCGAAAAAATTCAAGATGTACGTCGACAGTAGGGCAGCTCTCAAGGCCTTGGACTCAAGAACCATCAAATCATGTTCCACGATGGACTGCTATCCTTAACCCATATTCAGGCGCAAGAAATCAAGCTCTGCTGGGTGCCAAAGCATAGCAACATACACGGCAACGAATTAGCAGACGAATGTGGCAGGATAGGATCCGGTGCGCGAAATGTAACCGCGACCCTGGACGTGGAAATTCCATTCGTGGAACTTAGAACCAAATCGACGAACGGGGAGCATCACTAACCAGATCGAGGTGGGATACCATACAAAACTGCATGACTGCAAGAACCCTTTGTCCTTCGGGAAGAACACACTAAGCATCCTCACAGGAGTCATCACAGGGAACTGCGTGATAGGCAATATGGCTGCACGCATGAAGCTTCCTTGCGAAGACTTCTGTAGAAGCTGCTTGGATGAAGAAGAGAAGGAGTCAGTACAGCACTTGCTATGCTCATGCAAAGGACTGCAAGAGTACTGTTTGGCCTATTTAGGGCACAGGCTCTTCCAAAACCTAGATGACCTAGTAGATGCTCCGCTCGAACCCCTTCTCAAATTCATCAAAAAATCTCTCTGCTTCAGTAAAGCCACAAAGACTAACGAGAACACGAGTAACTAAACCTTCTCTCCCTCTTCCTAAACCTTCTCTCCCTGTTCCTAAACCTTCTCTCCCTCTTCATAGCCTACCAACCTCTGACTTTCTTTTCATTATTTCAATTCTGCTTACGGGAAACACAATGGACCGAATCGTCGCCCCCGAGTGAAATCGTCAGATGTATTCTGACGGCCGTCCTTTCAACCTAACCGAACCTAACCTTCAGCCCAAAGTGTAATCTAAATGTTCGGCGATATGTATGTTCTTCGGGCAGGCACATTTTCAACTGCCTTGTAATTTCCATTCGAGGATGCACAAAGTGGGAATTTCGAAAAAGCAAAACATAATTTGCCATTTCTTAACCTGCCATCCGATTGGTATGAATCTTGGCGATAATAATTATAATTTAGTCGAACTAAACAATAAAGTAATGTTCGACCTTGACCACCCAGCGATACGCCGGGACACGTATAACTTTTTTTAACCTATATAACTTTTCCCGGTAGTCAGAACCCCCGCCGATTTTGGCTGTCGCACAGCGTAATTAATAGAAACAAATCAAAATATATAAGTATGCTCCGATCACACATACAACAAAAAGCTCAAAATCTTGTTATAGCAAAAAAGTTTACGAGTCGATTGAAGTATTTAAGTATCTCGGTATTAATCTAAGTGCATGTCGAAACACGACAGTACCAATACAAGATCGCATACAATCATCGAATAGATCCTGGTTCATCTATCAAAAGCTGTTAAGCTCATCTATATTATCGAACCAGAAAGGAAAGTCTATAGTCGGGCGTTGCCGACTATATGTTACCCTACACCACTATAGTAAGGTTGGATAACAATGAAATATATAATGTATACTTCAAGTAAAATTTGTTTACACGATTTACATTTGGTACGTCTCTGCCTCTGTAGCCAAATTGGACGAGACATATATACAACAAAATCTGAAGCTTTTTTTAAATTCAGCAATGTTGGCTCGTAGATCAATAAACTCTATCATGCTAAATCTCAAAACAATTGGATGTAAAATACAGCTTCTATAGGGCTAAAGGTTCAAATCGGACGAAACATATACATATCGGACGGATATAACTTAATATGAACCGATTTGTTTCAAACTCGGCAATGTTGGTAAATAGATAAAAAATATTTACAATGCTAAATTTCAAAACAATTGGATGCAAAATACAGCTTCGATTAGCTAAAGCGATAAATGGGACGAAACACATACATATATGGGAGCTATATCTACATCTGAACCGATTTTCTCAAATTCGGTAATGTTGGTCTATAGATCAAACTCGACCATCTAAATTTCAAAACAGTTGGATGTAACATACAGCTTCTATAGGGCTAAAGGGCCAAATCGGACGAAGCATATATATGGGGTATATAGCTAAATCCGAACCGATTTGCTTCTGAAATTGCGACCTGTAACCAACGGTCAACTTTAGACGGACAGGCAGACTTACGGACGAACAGACCGACATGGTTAAATCAACACAGCTAGTGATTCTGAGTCGATCGGTACACTTTAAGGTGGGTCTAGCTGTAGTATTTCTAGGTGTTACAAACATCTTCCATGAAACAAACTTATAATATGCTCGTACTGTACCCCAGTGTGGTGTAGGGTATAAAAAGCTAAAAGGGTATAAAAAGGCTGGTACACACTGTGGTCAGATCTTACAATATTGCCAACAAAATGTCAAAAAAATTCAACCGCGTGAACTTAAAATTTTTGTCGTGCAAATTTGGCAGTAAAGCCATTGTCACAACATTGCAAGATTTGGGAAGTTTATGCATTTGACAACGGCGCCATTGTCAGAGAAACATTTTATTGTTACACTGTCTATAAAATATTTTATTGGCAACCCTGCCTATAAATATTTACAAAATATATTGTAAAAAAATTTAATTATAAGGTTTTCTTGCAATCGTCTGAACTGACAATTAACCTATTTATAACTCAATGTCAGTACATTGGCAGCACTTTGATAGAGTTGTACAAGGGAATTAACTCCATCCACTTTGAAAATCTGACGATAACTACCAACATCATGGTGGATCCATGTTTTGAGCGTGGAAGAGGTCCAACAGAATCAGTAAACATTGTAAACATTTCTCCAGTTGGTTTTTGTTGATTAACTTTTTACCGTTGGCACAATTCGAAACGTCGCACAGTGGTGCCGTAGAGCAAACAAGGCTGTAAAAATCAAAATTTGCATGTGCGCATATGATAATAAACCCATCTTATAGGACATTTTTCAACGATTTCAAATGTTTAATAATAATGCTTGCCTATTATTTCTCCAATTAAATCACTATTTAAAAACTATATATTTATACCCTCACTTTAGTGTGACGAGGGTATATATCATTTGCTACGGAAAAAAGTGTAACACATCGAAGGAGTGACCTAAGACACCGAGTATGTTCGGCGGAAATCCGTTTTGGGTCATTTTAAGTCGAATGAGCAATGTCCGTCCGTCTGTCTGTCTGTCTGTCTGTCTGTCTGTCTGTCTGTCTGCTGGCTGGTGCGCACGATAACTCTCGAAAGGAGTAACCGATTGACTTCAAATTTCGTATGTGGTAATATTTTTTTCTATCTCCGGCTAAGTTCGAAGATGGGCCATATTGGTCCACTCCTTCTGGTACCTCCCCCACAAAGGGTTAAAATGTTGTGAAATATTGATTCTTTAATAACTACTATTATACGTATTCGAATATTCTGAAATTCCACACATAGTATTAGTTTGTTAGTCGCTATCAACTCGAGGAAAATGGGCGAAATTGCCACGACCGTTTTGGTATCTCCCACACAAATGCACCATTTTGCACTAAAAGTTAAAAGCTTATAACATTAATACCAGTGTTTAGAAATATCCCACACAAATGCACCATTTTGCACCAAAAGTTAACAGCTTATAACATTAATACCAGTGTATAAAAATACTTGAAATTTTGTACAGCGTAATGTTTTTATAGTGCCTACAGTCCATTGAAAAATGGGCGTTATTGTCACGCCCCTTTGGTTACCTCTCCCACAAAGGCACCATTTTGCACCAAAAGTTAACAGTTTATAACATTAATATCAGTGTATACAATTACTTGAAATTTTGTATAGTGTAATGCTTTTATAATGCCTATAGTCCAGTGAAAAATGAGCGTTATCACCACGCCTCTTTTTGTACCTCCCACACAAAATGGCCAAATTATACCACAATTTAATATCTCAACGTTAATATACCAGTCCATATAAACGGTTAAATTCGGCACAGTGCAATGTATTTAAAGTATCTACTGTTCAGCGAAATATAGGTGTATTTCTTAAACCCCTTCTGGTACCTCCCACAAAAATTGACAGAATAATTTGTGTAATATTCAATATTACATTACTCACAAAGTGAGGGTATACCTTAGTCGGTTTACCCGACTGAAACTTTCTTACTTGTTTTTAACTATTTTTTAACTTTGACGGACAATAAAAAAATTATATTTTTTAAATATATATTTTTAAAATATATTCTTTGATTATTCCTTTACATAATTCAAAAGGTTTTATCCGCCTCCAGCCGCCACTTTGGCTTCATTTTTGTCAGTTCTCAGTTCTGGCGCTGTCAAAAACTTGAGTATTGTTTTTGTCCTTCCAGAAACCTCTTAAAAGATACAAAATTTTAAACTCTGTAAATATGAAGTACTATACACTACAGATATATACGCGAAAAATTATTTTCAATTTTCATTTCTTTAAAATTCTTCCATTTCTTTAAAAATTTCATAAAGAGCTATGTAGCTACACATATTCCGATCTTCAAGGAAATGCACCGTCCGGCCTGAGGACAAGTTGGACACAAAAACCGCGACCAAAAATAAATTTTAAAAGTCCTTTCGAAATATATCGCTCTTTAATTACAGCGGTAATATATTTAACAAAAATTTAGCTAATATTTGGGTGAGGTCAATATGTATGCTCGTGATCAGATTTTGATCGATTCAGATTATATCGAAATGAGTTTCGAAGTGTTTGTTTTTCCGCCAAGTGTTTGGCGACCTCTTGACCATCATAAAAGTAATAATGTAATAAAAGTAACAATCAGAAAGTATGCACACATCAATTAAGGCCGAAGCTGGAATATGCAATTCACATTCACACGGTTTAAACTGTTGTCAGTGCAGTATTGACCAAAAAAAGTTTTAATCTTTCAAAAGTCACTTAGGAGCTAAGTATCTATAAATTAATGTGTATATTCTGATATTCAAGGAGATGCGAACTCAACTATTATATGTCCAGCGTTGGGTCAAATCTACTATAACAATTAAAACTATTAAATCGAAACATGGAACGTAGATATCATTATATAAAAAATACGCAATGGTTGATAAACCCTTTGATTTTCCGAGACGCGTTTTGCGACCACATGATCTCTGAGATGTATTATGCAGAAAGTTTGGACACATACATATAGTTTAAAGTGTAGCTGGAATTACAATATGTTTTGTAAATATTTATATGCAGGATTGCCAATAAAAATATTTTATAGACAAGCTATATCCTGCTTGTATACCTTCAAGACTATAGTCTCGAAGCCATATTGTAGGGTTGCACTTGCACGTTGTATATGGGAGGTGGATTCAGCGTTAAGGATCAAATTGACCTGCCGCTTTTTAACATCCGCCTCACCCACCTTGCTGATTCTCCAATTATGGGCGGGCAGACCAGGATTGGAATCTTTTATTATTTCTAATATGTCAGCCGGGTTGGAGGGCTCTTCTGTAACCCAGGTGATGGCTCTAGGGTGACTAGGGATGTCGTTTTTTCGACAACATCCAACTGGGCACCCGGCCACACCTCACCCGCTCGACCCAGAGCAGCCTTATGGCAGCGTCATCGGACGCCAATGAGGTCAGCCAAGCAGTAACCGTGAATGGAGTTCGCTATCACGAGATGATAACGGTCCTCTTGTGGTCAGAAGTTCAGGATATGTACGTGTACGATATGTGGATATGTACCAGGATGGTGTTACTTGCCACACAGCCAACGAAACAATGGCTCTTTTGCGCAAGAAAATCATTTTCCGTGTTATCTCACGTCGCACAGTGTCGTGATTTCTCTGTACGGTTGGCCAAAAATGGAAGGAGTAGATGTAGGTCATCGAAATTTTGCATAAGTAGTTTTTATAAGCAAAATAATTTTGGACCAAATCCGTCAAAGAACACCCCCACCTCCCACATATCACGAAAAGCAAAAATACAATATTTTCTAGAATTGCCCAACGAATTCGATCAAATTTTGCTCAATATACTTCTAAGCTTTTTTAAACTAATGCATGTAATCGCTGAAATTGCAGCTAGGATTAAAATATCCTTAAAATAACCGTTTTGATTTGTTGCTAGTAACATATGCAAATAATGCAAAAATTGATTCAAATGTAATATGCGGCATATTTTGCTGTCAGAAATATAATTTCTTTCGATTTTCATTCAATTCGAAATGAAAAAGTTTTCAAAATTTTTTGTTCACATAAAACAAAGTTTTTCGAAAAAATATATAATATATATATATAAATATTTATTGTAGCCAAATTCGCAAATATGCGCAGGTAGAATTTATTTACTTCAAAACTACTGCATTATAGCTAAAAACCAAACAAATATCGTTGGTGAATTGTCGTTATAAATTGTTTTGCGGTCCACTCAAAAAGGGTCAACCTAAAAAACACGCATGTTTTTCTGTAAACACAAGTTATTCTAACGGTACTTTCTATATGTGTTATATTTGTACCAAAAAATAATTTTGTCTTGCAATTATTTATGAATAAATATTAATTTTAAACCTTAAAAGATCAGAAAAATTTTAAATTATTTAATGTGATAAATATACGTAGGTACACAACTTCAACTTTGAAGACCCATATATCTGAAACGGCTCAATACATCTACAAATATTTTATGTCTACGACACTGTGCGTCTTGGCGATGTTAATTGGCCGCCACGATCATGTGATTTGACACCGTTGGGCTTATTTCTTTGGGCATTTTCAAAAGAAAATGTGTACGTCAATAAGCCAAGAATAATTCATGAGCTAAAGGATGAAATTATTCGATACATTCACGACGTTGAGCCTTAATTATGTCTCAGAGTCATTGAAAATGTGGACCATCGTATATATGTATGCCACCGAAGCCGTGGCGAGCATTTGGCCGATATTTTATTTCACAAATAATTTTCATAGACCCTTCTATCATAATAAAAATATTAAGATAATTTTCTAAAAACTTTTTGTTTTATTTACAACTAATTTCGAGCGTTTTGGTTGGACCACCATTTAGAAGGCCATTTTAAAAGCCTTATACCGAAATTTTTTGTGAATGCATTGGATACAAAAATTGGGGATATCGCATCAGTGGGGGAGGTACCGCCATGGCGCCTCTATTGTGGAGAACCATTATACGAATCGGCTTGAGAGGCAGGTGTTAATTTCAATGTGCCTCAACTACATACCGCGGTGATTAAATCAGTGAAAGAAAATACACTCAAAAAAATGTATTTCCTAAATTTTAGTAAAATCCATACTCCAATTTAGTTCAATGTTTTTATTCATATTGAGTTAATTTTTTCTTAAAACTGGGAAATTTTATTAAGTACTACCAAATTTTATTTTTTTGGGGGATATGCAGAATAGTTCGTTAACTACAAATGAGGACATATTTTTACTAAAATAATATTTCTTGAAAAAAGTTCGAATATACATATATTTATCAAATTTAAACATATGCGGTGGACTAGGGTGACTAGGGATGTCGTTTTTTCGACAACATCCAACTGGGCACCCGGCCACACCTCACCCGCTCGACCCAGAGCAGCCTTATGGCAGCGTCATCGGACGCCAATGAGGTCAGCCAAGCAGTAACCGTGAATGGAGTTCGCTATCACGAGATGATAACGGTCCTCTTGTGGTCAGAAGTTCAGGATATGTACGTGTACGATATGTGGATATGTACCAGGATGGTGTTACTTGCCACACAGCCAACGAAACAATGGCTCTTTTGCGCAAGAAAATCATTTTCCGTGTTATCTCACGTCGCACAGTGTCGTGATTTCTCTGTACGGTTGGCCAAAAATGGAAGGAGTAGATGTAGGTCATCGAAATTTTGCATAAGTAGTTTTTATAAGCAAAATAATTTTGGACCAAATCCGTCAAAGAACACCCCCACCTCCCACATATCACGAAAAGCAAAAATACAATATTTTCTAGAATTGCCCAACGAATTCGATCAAATTTTGCTCAATATACTTCTAAGCTTTTTTAAACTAATGCATGTAATCGCTGAAATTGCAGCTAGGATTAAAATATCCTTAAAATAACCGTTTTGATTTGTTGCTAGTAACATATGCAAATAATGCAAAAATTGATTCAAATGTAATATGCGGCATATTTTGCTGTCAGAAATATAATTTCTTTCGATTTTCATTCAATTCGAAATGAAAAAGTTTTCAAAATTTTTTGTTCACATAAAACAAAGTTTTTCGAAAAAATATATAATATATATATATAAATATTTATTGTAGCCAAATTCGCAAATATGCGCAGGTAGAATTTATTTACTTCAAAACTACTGCATTATAGCTAAAAACCAAACAAATATCGTTGGTGAATTGTCGTTATAAATTGTTTTGCGGTCCACTCAAAAAGGGTCAACCTAAAAAACACGCATGTTTTTCTGTAAACACAAGTTATTCTAACGGTACTTTCTATATGTGTTATATTTGTACCAAAAAATAATTTTGTCTTGCAATTATTTATGAATAAATATTAATTTTAAACCTTAAAAGATCAGAAAAATTTTAAATTATTTAATGTGATAAATATACGTAGGTACACAACTTCAACTTTGAAGACCCATATATCTGAAACGGCTCAATACATCTACAAATATTTTATGTCTACGACACTGTGCGTCTTGGCGATGTTAATTGGCCGCCACGATCATGTGATTTGACACCGTTGGGCTTATTTCTTTGGGCATTTTCAAAAGAAAATGTGTACGTCAATAAGCCAAGAATAATTCATGAGCTAAAGGATGAAATTATTCGATACATTCACGACGTTGAGCCTTAATTATGTCTCAGAGTCATTGAAAATGTGGACCATCGTATATATGTATGCCACCGAAGCCGTGGCGAGCATTTGGCCGATATTTTATTTCACAAATAATTTTCATAGACCCTTCTATCATAATAAAAATATTAAGATAATTTTCTAAAAACTTTTTGTTTTATTTACAACTAATTTCGAGCGTTTTGGTTGGACCACCATTTAGAAGGCCATTTTAAAAGCCTTATACCGAAATTTTTTGTGAATGCATTGGATACAAAAATTGGGGATATCGCATCAGTGGGGGAGGTACCGCCATGGCGCCTCTATTGTGGAGAACCATTATACGAATCGGCTTGAGAGGCAGGTGTTAATTTCAATGTGCCTCAACTACATACCGCGGTGATTAAATCAGTGAAAGAAAATACACTCAAAAAAATGTATTTCCTAAATTTTAGTAAAATCCATACTCCAATTTAGTTCAATGTTTTTATTCATATTGAGTTAATTTTTTCTTAAAACTGGGAAATTTTATTAAGTACTACCAAATTTTATTTTTTTGGGGGATATGCAGAATAGTTCGTTAACTACAAATGAGGACATATTTTTACTAAAATAATATTTCTTGAAAAAAGTTCGAATATACATATATTTATCAAATTTAAACATATGCGGTGGACACCCAACATAGACATAAGGAAATTATGAACTAATAATGGAAAGCATGATTTTTAGGAAATTTTAACTAAAAATAATCATGAATCCTTATTTCGAGTCCATGAATTTGAACTCAAAATTAGGAAAACATACTAAAATCAAGGAAAAATTAACTATTTTCGGACTATGTTGTAGTGTTAAAAACACAAAAAATTCTGTCCTTTTTCGTTCCGCAAATTTTATTTTTTCGCAAATCGTTACTTGCAGAAACTTAAATTTATGGAGAAAAATTAAAAATGTTACGCCCGATACAAGAGTCGAACCGACAACCTTATGATAGTGAGCCAGACACACTATATATCGAGCTACGTCCCTCTTTTGGGATTGATATGAAAATGTCATTCATAATAAAATTTCTTCGTCGCCTATAAATATAGTATATGGCAACTCTATTTATCATTCTATGATGGCAATCCTTTTATCAAATTCAAGTGTACATAAAAATACATTGTTTCGAAAATTTTGGGATATATACATAATTGTATTTAAAAACAAATTTTTCATAGAAAATTAAGTGTCTACGTAGCTCAGTTGGTAAACATGTTGTTCAGAAAACGGAAGGTTCTGGGATCGAATCGCATTCGGAGGTAAAATTTTATATACATAATGTTTAATGTTTAATAAAATAAATTTCAATTCCTAAAAAAAGCAGAAGAGAGAAATCCAAAGAGGAAATTGTAAGAGAGAGATTCCAAATATAAATGGAGGAGGAAAATGATTGAAGTAGGATCGAAAATCGCAAAAAAATCATGGACTTAAAAGTCGAAGAAAAATTTTAATTTTTCTTTTCTTTTTGCATAAATTTAATTAAATTTTCCTAAATTTGAGTAAAAATTTACTTGCAATAAGGACAAAAGTATGCTGAATTTGCATAATTTCAAGTCAGAATTTGCTAGTATTGAGCTAATTTTCCCTATTTTAATTTCAATAGTTACTTAAAGGAAGTACGAGTTAACTAGAAATAAGTTAAAAATATTTCATAATTGTGAGGAAATGTATGAACTTGATATAAGGAAAAAAAGCTTTAGCGAAATACGAAGTTCAATATTCCTACAGTTAAGTTCATTTTAACTTGCTCTAGGGTTCACTTTTTTTTGAGTGTATTCGTTTAGGTATGTACATACATATATACGTAGATATGTAGTTATGTCTAAGCGAGAAAGTTCATAACTTGCTAAAAGCTGGTCTCCAAATTCATCTGTAGTGTAACTTGCAACACCTTACCACAGATAAATATTGTCAAGGTTTTAGTATTCCAGTTTTGCGACTGGAGAAAATGTGACCATGTTGTGAAATTTGCGTAAAAAATATTGAAAGTTGGATGAGCGTGGCAACAATACCAGTAACGATTTTTGACTTGTTTTTCTTGGAAAACATTCTCCAGGAAGTTTTCTGTAAGATCAATATAAATATGTTATACGGCTTAATGCGTATGTCGTATTAAACTTTTTTATCATATAGCAGTTTTTGTTGTTAATGCAGAAAAGTTTATGTGAAAGAAATCGGTATATATTCTGCCCTCATATTAACCAAACACTATATTCAATTTTCAATATCAGATATCTCGGGAACTGTATGAGATAACTCTAAGGTGGAAAAAGCCTTTTGCAGACTTTGGTTATAAAATAGAAGTTACACGCGCTTAAACATTTTGTACACCCGAGGTGGCCAAGTTTAAGGCCCTGTAGCTCCGCCAATGTGTGTGTAAATTTAAGTTTTAGAAATCGACTCCGAATCACCAGTTTATTCTATCTAGCGTATTGGTCCAGCTTTCCCCAAGTCGAATAAGAGAGATATAATTTAGAGAATCTAATTAGAATTTATAAATGTCTCTTTAAATGACAACTGCAACATATATACGAAAATCATTTAAGAAAAAGATCATAAATCATTTAAAGAATAGTTTACAAATTCAAACTAGTTTGCCTAATTAAGATTACTAGCAATAACTTATTTTTGTCATTATTTGGTTAGTCGTTATTTATTTACCGAAAGTAATGCTGGCGATATGAAGATTGCAATACACTGAAAAAAATAGTAATAAAATTAATGGCGACACATTCTTAACTAAAGAATGCGACCTCGTCATCAATTCAATCAAATTTTTTATTAAAATAATAAAAACTTACATGTTTTTTACGAAATACGAAATGTCCTCCACGATTTTTTCTGCAGGAACGAATTTGGTGAACCCAATTTTCGAGCACTTTTTCCACTATATCAAGTCGTATGTCATGAATGGCACGTTCAATATTGACTTGTAAAGCTTGTAGAAAGTCTGGTTTATTTCGAAAGACCAATGACTTCAAATAACCCCACAAGAAATAGTCTATTGGTGTTAAATCACAACTTTTTGGAGGCCATTCAATATCACAATTTCTTGAAATAATCGAATCTCCAAACTTATCTCGCAACAAGTCAAATTGTTTCATTTGCTGTGTGGCACGTAGCCACAATCGGTCAATGGCAAAAAGATAACACTTAACGAGAGCTAAAATATTGTTCATGGGTGTCAAGGTCGTCGGTCGACTGGAAAGTGATTTTTGGATTTAAAAATATGGACTTATCGCACGAAAAGATGTAATTGGGGAACGATTGTTTTGATAATAAAACTGAATAATTTGTAAACGTTTTTCTTGCGTATATATCTCCATCCTGAAATTCTAAACACTACTGAATACGATGAAAAACAAATGACAGATCATGACATATTACAAATGGCCGAAACGTCACTTCAAAATCATATCATCCCGATAGGAAAACCCGTTATATAGTTTCGGCACTGGATCCTCAGCTTATATTAGAATTGGAAGGTGTTTGATTGTCCTATGGAACTGTTATGGTGGTATATCGAGAAAGTGCTAGCAATTTTGTGTAAGTCGAAAAAGAAATTCAATTTATAATTCCATTATCTCATCTTAAGCTCACTTAAATTTTTCAATTTAACCGATCTATTATACAAGTTCGCGAAAATATCACTATATATTAATAAAGTACTCATCCTTGACATTATTTTCCAGTTTTTATTTTTTAAAAACTGTGAATTATTATTATGAAAAAT
This sequence comes from Eudasyphora cyanicolor, assembly GCA_963930755.1. Classification (NCBI taxonomy): domain Eukaryota; kingdom Metazoa; phylum Arthropoda; class Insecta; order Diptera; family Muscidae; genus Eudasyphora; species Eudasyphora cyanicolor. Next base: position 105,303,752 of record OZ005737.1, read on the forward strand.
TTAATTTGAAATTGACAAAAATGCACTGGGCTTAATTGTTATTTGATAATACATTTAGAAATCCCCCACAAAACAGCTGATAAAGAAGCGGTAAATCAATGTTGCCAAAAATTAAAAAGGAGATGTTTACATTGTTAATTTCTTTTCATATTAAAGCAAAAAAAATAATTTAGGTAAAATAAAAACTTTGTATTTTGGCCGAAAAAAAGTAGTGAAATTTCCTATAGTGCATGGGTGAAAAAATTGTGTCGCACGGTGTTATTATTGGTTGAATACAGGGTCCGCCAAATAACTATTTTTTTTAAAACATCGCGCAAAACATCGAGTTTAGCTTCGGCTGTGTGGCACGTAGCGCCGTCCTGTTGAAACCAAATGTTGCCAATTCAATTTTTGTGAACAAAAATTCATTCAACATGGCCCGATAACGATCGCCATTGACTGTAACGGCCACTTGCTCATTTTCACGTAGCGCCGTCCTGTTGAAACCAAATGTTGCCAATTCAATTTTTGTGAACAAAAATTCATTCAACATGGCCCGATAACGATCGCCATTGACTGTAACGGCCACTTGCTCATTTTCGAAGAAAAATGGCCCAATTATGCCTCTGGACCAAAATCCGCACCAAACAGTGACTAGTTTTGGGTGTATCGGCTTTTTAAAGTATGCCCGCTAAGATCAAAATGAGCTTCTTCTGAAAAGATGATTTTTTTGGAAAAATCGGCATCTTCTGTAAGTCGATCGCTCTCAGCGTTGTTCAAGCGTATACACAACCATATTCGTTTAGCGGAAGGATAAAACTAATTATCTGTCAAATCAGACATGAGCTAAGTGTTACCATTCACGAAATAAGCACTAGTTGAAAAAAAAAAACGTTAGATAGCGGACCCTTTATTATTTATATAAAGATTGTATTTTGATGTAACTTCCGAGAATTCGTTGTAAGCCGTTACGTAAAGTGGATGAAGTCTTTTTGGTTTTGATTAGAGTTGATTAATCTTATCCATTCCATGCATTTTTTCAAAAAGAGGTTGTTCCGTTAATGCTAATATTATTAGAGTATAATTAAAAAGTTTTTTCAATCTCCTAAGATGCAATGGAGGATACGAAGCCAGTACATGTTAAGACTTGGCTGACCTAGTTCTAAATGGAAAAATGGAGAGTCGTATACCGGTGTTCAGAAATGGATATAGGATTTTTAAACGCGATTGAAGCATAATCTATGATAGGTAATAATATTATATTTGTTTAGGTGGGGAGTTTGCCAGCAAGGGAGGTAAGGGCCGGCGAATCGACGAAATCCCTTCTATGACAAACTCCAAACGAATTACAAGAACAACGATAGCTCAGGAGTGGGGGGGATCGATGTGTGTGTGTTCACGTAATGACCGGTGTTGGCGAAGGCGGCGATGCAGAAATGCAATGGGCGAAATAGAAAATAAATAAAATACAAGAAGTTTAGTTTTTTCGACGATAGTAAAGCGTAGCTTTATTTAGTAAGAAAGGGTAACGAAGATTACCTTTTGTTTACAATGTACAGCAAGATGTACTTAGCGATATGTAATGCGTACCGAACAAAAGTCCAAGATGGAGAGAGGTGGCGGAGCAAGTGTCAAAGAAAAACAAATACTTACTCGTTGAAATCTGCAACTCAAATATTGCAAGGATGTAGTAACGAGGAGTAGGCAGTTTTCAACGAGCGTTAACGTACGATAAATGTGCCAATCTATGCACCTAGAGAAATTAATGATATCAACAAAATTCAGTAAAATCGTACTTAAACATTCCGGCCACCTTGCAACATCGAGGGGATGCTGCAACTAAAACGAAAGGGTCATTAGAGAACCCCGCGGAGCGAAAGGGCCACTAGGCGCCTCCCTGATGAACGAAAAGGGCCATTAGGGAACCCCGCGAAACGAAAGGGCCATTAAGGAACCCCGCGAAACGAAAGGGCCATTAAGGAACCCCACGAAACGAAAGGGCCATTAGGGAACCCCGCGAATGTATATACAACTAAAACTAGTACATATTTGGTTAGTAAATAAGGAAGGAACGTAAATTCAGTTTCCTAGTGAGCTTTTAACAATTCAATTCAATTTCAATATTATATTAATGATTCGAACAAAAATTAAGATATACGAGGTGATTCTAATATAGTTAGTTGCGATTTCAAAAAGAATTTGAGCTTATATAAACTCCGAAAAAACGAATGGATACGATATTATTGTGGGCGATTAATTCAAAAAGATTCGAGTCCGTATAAACCCGATCACGAAAGCGTCTAATGATAATTAAAGTTTAGATAAATTCAAAGTGCATTAAACGAGGCGGTAAATGTCAAAAAATTACCAAGAAATGCGAATGTCGAGATGTATTAGGATCGAGTTGATCCAAATTTAGCGATGAGACGCCGAAACAAAACGAAAGGATGCGACAAGTAATGTATCAAAAGCTACAAATTTCTATTCGAATTCAAGTGTGGCGCTCAGACCAAAGATTGAAATTCCAAAATGGCAAAATATTTCTGGTGTTCGAATTATATATTCTACTGCCAGGGGAGAAATCCTCTGCTGGGTTTGTAGAATAGTTTAAAAGGATGCTAGATGGAATTGGACCAGTTAAAATAACACCGATTCGAGGGGGTTCAGTCAAAAGAATTTTGGAATACAAATCAGCACCAAGTAGAACGTCTATTGGGCGATCATCCGGGCAATCAGCCAATCGAAAATTGGCGAGACAAGATTTGAGGTTGGTAATACCTGTAGGCGATGGCAACTTGCCAGTAATCAGCGGCAGAACAAGGGCTTCTGTTTCGAGGGAGCACGATGGATCAAACGGCGAAGTTATTTTGAGAGAACAAATTCCTCTTGAATTTCCAAGTTGATTACAATTTACACCGGAAATAGTTGCGTTCGTAAAACGCGTCGCAATTCCAAGTCGTTGCCGAAGGCTGTCCGTAATTATGGACGTCTCGGAAGAGGGATCAATAAGGGCCCGAGCAGGGTACGAAATTCCCTCGTGAACGATATTCACGATGGCAGTCCCCAAGAGCACATTACTGTCTTGGGTGGTATGATATACCTGCCTACTACTTGTTGGTTGTACGATCGACGAAGGGAAGGGAGTAATTACCGACGAGGTGGGAGTAATTACCGACGAGGTGGTGACACTAGTTTCTAAGGAGTGGCCTGTAACCGAAGGTGTAGCTGGTGGCGAAAAAGTTCCCACAGAGCGATGCAAAAGAGTGTGGTGGCGTTTGTTGCACGTATTACAATTGTGTATGCTATTGCAGTTTTTGACTGCATGTCCTCGAGATAGACAGTTCACGCAGCACCCATGCCTTTTGATAGCCGAAAATCTATCACTAACCGAAAGGTTCTTGAAACGAAGACAGGAACGCAGTACATGACTCTGGGTGGGACAAAGCACACAAGACGAGTTCGAAGGTGACCGGGGAGGACTCGAAGCATTCTTAGAATGCGACTTGTTGTCCTTCACCGCTGGCTTTTTCTCAGAGTCAATACCCGTTAGATCCCTAAGACAAACTAAAGTTTGAATTCTTTCCGTTAGGAAAGAGTCTAAGTCCTGCCAGGAGGATAGGGACGACTTATTTTTTATACTCTGTTCCCATAGAGTTACTGTAATTTTCGGCAAACGACTGATACACAGAAAGACGAGTATGGGATCCCAATGGGCAGTCACGACGTCGTAGACCGCCATTGTCGAAAGACACCCATTTATTCCCCGTTGTATTGTCCTTAAGCCCGAGCTAGTCTCGCGGTCTAGTACGGGAAGAGCGAAGAGGAGCTTTATGTGGTTACTCACAAGAATACGTGTGTTGTCATACGCATCTTTCAATGCTTTCCAGGCCAAAGCGAAGCTCCTGTGGGTGAGAGGGAATTTCGAAACTATTTCCCGTGCTTCACCGCTGGTTTTTTGGACCAGGTGACAAAGTCGTTGAATGTCACTAAGACGCGAATTGTTGATATATATCGCCGAAAAGAGGTCCCGAAACGTAGGCCAAGTAACGAAATCCCCATGGAAAACGTCAATGTCGATAGGGGGTAGATTCAAATTATGACTTAAGTCAGATTTTTCCAAATTAGGCATTCTTTTTTTTTTTGCCTACTGGGATATGAAACCAAGCTCAGGTGACGACTACTCTCTCTATTCGAGTATGTGGGTGCGTACGTGTGTGTTTCTTTTCGAGTAACAAACAACAACAAATGCACTGCGAAGTTGTTGGCGAGAGACGCACAAGCTGTCGGTAGGGGGAAATGGAATCGACCGATTCGATTAACGAAGTCAACGAGGGCAAGAAATAGGAGCTAATTTTATGACGCCGACTTTCGCGCCTTTTCAAATGCAAGACGGTTGGAGAGTGTTCCTGTTTTTGTTGTAATTAAGCTAGATAGCCTCTCATGCAGTAGGGACAACTGCACTGAGATTGGAAATAAATACAACAATGCCGAATGTACAAATAAACGGGCAACACACTACACAACGCAATAACGAAATATGTAAACAAGAATTGTTCTAAGATTTAACGCGAACAAAACAAATCGAAATGAAATATTAAATAAATTAAAGCGAACAAAAATAATCGAAATAAAATATTAATGTTTTGTATTGGAATATAATTATTCCCAAAAGATTTTAAAGTGATTTAACACTATTACAACGACGAAGTGGACTTCAATTTTTGAGGAAAATCGCGATAGAGTACTCGAAAGTCGACTAATATTATACCGTAGGGTATATTCTAATTTATTTTTTGAACAAAAAACACTCGCGGTGCTCATTAGTTAGGAAAACTGAGAGTACGTTACCTGCGATTTTGTTAGTACGATTGGTGATGAGTGGCTGAAGCACCGATGTTTTCCGTAGGAAAGCAGCTAAAACGAAACGAAGCGAAGAGCAGCTTCAATCCGGCTCGATGCGACCAATGTTTAGGTGGGGAGTTTGCCAGCAAGGGAGGTAAGGGCCGGCGAATCGACGAAATCCCTTCTATGACAAACTCCAAACAAATTACAAGAACAACGATAGCTCAGGAGTGGGGGGGATCGATGTGTGTGTGTTCACGTAATGACCGGTGTTGGCGAAGGCGGCGATGCAGAAATGCAATGGGCGAAATAGAAAATAAATAAAATACAAGAAGTTTAGTTTTTTCGACGATAGTAAAGCGTAGCTTTATTTAGTAAGAAAGGGTAACGAAGATTACCTTTTGTTTACAATGTACAGCAAGATGTACTTAGCGATATGTAATGCGTACCGAACGAAAGTCCAAGATGGAGAGAGGTGGCGGAGCAAGTGTCAAAGAAAAACAAATACTTAATCGTTGAAATCTGCAACTCAAATATTGCAAGGATGTAGTAACGAGGAGTAGGCAGTTTTCAACGAGCGTTAACGTACGATAAATGTGCCAATCTATGCACCTAGAGAAATTAATGATATCAACAAAATTCAGTAAAATCGTACTTAAACATTATTAAATTCAAAATTGTCAGAAGAGTTTGCTGGTCGGATCAGATCTGTGTTAGCATTTTTATTATGTATAATTTTGAATTGTATTTATGTGGATTAATATTATGGATGTGATATTGAAATTTAATTTTGTATCCAACACTAGTCCTAAAAATTTGGGTTTATCGACAGATTGTATGTTATATCCAGAAAGTTTTAGAGGTATATTAAAGTTTTCATTACTTCTGCGCCTGGAGAATTTCATTGCTACAGTTTTTTCCTGCATGGAAATCCACTTATACATTATCCACTTATGAGCATTCATAATTAATTCCCCAAGTCTCCTTCACAAAATGCTGAAAAAACAAATAATAAAAGAATAATAATTAAAAAATTATAAAGAATTCAAACCATATAGCTCATTCTGCGCCACCCTGTATCTTTCCACGAGTCTAGTTTGTTGATTGTTTTTTGGATTGTTTCAAAATTGTAGAAACTTTTTTACCAGAGCTATATATTAACAGGTCAACAGCATAAGCCAAAGCCTTGACATCTCTCGTAATGTTGTTGAATATATAAGTAGGATCAGAATATTTAATATCGACCTATGTAGTTCATTTTTCGCTAAAATGTTTATAAACAGTTACAAATATTTGAAAAAATACAAAATACAAATAATATTATTGTGATTCTAACTAGGATACTCTCACTAGGAAATATTTTCTGACCCAGGAAAATATATTGAACAGATAATATATTTAATTATAAATTTAATACCGTAATTCAGTATTCAGATGTATTTCTTCAGCATTAACTGCATTGTTAATGTATATGCATACTACGCCATGAACAGTTGATGTTGTATTTAGGTTTTTAAAATAACATTTAAAGTTTCGTAGTGATATGTGGTAATTCTATTTAAATATTGTTTCTTGGATACATATTGCAAGACAATTGATTTTAGTTAGAAGTAATTTAATTTAATGAGTCGAAAAGCCGTTACACTTCCATAGAATTATTTGATACTCGTTATTCATAAGAACAAGAACTACTTTACATTAGGTCTTCTAAAATGTCATCTGACATGATTTATGTTTCTTTGTTTATGTTTTCTGTTTCTTTGTTATTGTTTTTCTTTTCGGCATTCGCGATTTTTTTCTTTTCGATATATTTTTTGTTGTTAGGCAAATTTTTGATCCATGTGATTGTTTCACCTCTCGAATGGAAGAGACTGAAGAGAAATTCTCTCAATGTTCTACGGGAGTTGTTTACTCAGCAGTGGTGAGTTTATGCTCTTCACCAGTGATGGAAAACGTGGTACGATTGTACCACTTTTGGTACAATTGAGGAATTTTTGGTACGCTGGTACAATGAAACAATTTTTGGTACATTTCTCTGGCTGGTAAAAATAATAAAAATAATAATAATGGTAAAGCCTCTTCACACAATTTTTAAAATCAGAAGATGGTACCTATTTACTATACTATTTTGTACGCATGCCTTTCGTACCAGTATGAACCACAACTATTATTTGCATCGTTGATTAAAGCAATTAAGCAACAAGACAGCGTTAAGTTCGGCGATGCCGAATCTTATATAATCTCCACCATGGATTGCATTCAATTTTATTACTGGAAAAATCTTTGGATATGGAGCAAATCATAAAACGATCCTTTTTGTGTAAGTAAATTATAAAAGAAACGAACGCTGCAATTTTTAGACCGCAAATACTTTAACCATACTCTTCACCTGAGAAATCTGTTATTTATGGATTAAAATAGCTTTTTCGGGTACAAATAAACTCAAATAAACCCAAATTTCAGACCCCATTCGGTGAAATTTGTGGTTTTTACTGCGTCAAAAAGAAATATCTAGAGGAACCTTTGTGTGGGGGCTATATTAAAACATGGACCTTTGTTCGTGTGAAGTTGAGTGTAAATACACCCAAAATACCAATTTCCAGACAGATCATATGAAACTTGTGGTCTCTATGGCGTTTAGAAATCAAATCGGACGGTTTGGATATATCGTCGCTTGGATGACCATATGATGCATTTTCAAAATTGTATGACATTTTCAAAATTGTAGAGCAGATTTTCTGTTTTTGAGACAATGTTGCTTCTTCCCAATGGAGTAATATTTATTATACAATTTAAAGTTAGCTTTTCTTGTTATGTACAAAACTTCTTCTTTCCTAATATTCCTTAAACAAAAAAAGTTAACAACTGAATATAATATCTAAACATAATGATGCATATATAAAATCACACAAACGTGAAATTGGATTTTTTTTACTAGGAAAAAGAAATAATTTGTTGTTGTTAATAAATCCGCCACTTTTTAGTGTACCGAAATCCATCAAAAACTTTTTCGTTTCTGATGACGATATGTATGTATATACTTTATGATGTCTCTCACCAATATTTCGAGGTGTTACAAACGGAGTGACAAAATGAATATACCTATGGTGGAGGTATACAAATCAAAGAAAGTTTTAAAAACAAACTAAATTTTTCACTTCTGGTAATTTGGTACAATCGTGGTACACTTGGTACAATTTCTTGATCATTGTGGTACAATTAGAACATTTTACAATCCCATCACTGCTCTTCACCAGTTGGTTGACATTTGCATAACGAGTAAGTTGTCGATGGTGTTGTTGTTGTCGTTTGGATTGTTGTTGTTGGCATTGTAGAGGTTACATTGGCGTAAGTTGTTGGGAGAGAGTTTTGTCTGTCATATTCTTTTGTTGCTTGGTACATGTTTTTATTATTTGTTACTTTAATTGTTTAAGATTGCATTTTCTTTTTTATAAACAGATCATTCTTTTGAAAAACTGTTGTGGTCTTTTTGACAATTGACACATATTGGTGGTTTGTTATATTTTTCTACTCTTCGACTTTCGTCAACAGATGTATGTTCAGCGTTGCTGCAGTTGGGGTAAATCTTTACTTGAGAAGAACATTTAACAGAGAGATGGCCGAATTTATAGCAATTATTACAGCGTAATGGGTTTGGTATATAAGGTCTAACCATGGTGTGAAAATATCCAACAAAAACGTAATCAGGTGTTTTTCTGACGTTGAACGTTGCGATGTACTGACCTAAGTCCACGTCTGTGAGTTTTTTTTTGTTTCTGGGTCACGTTTCTTTAGTCGCCTTATATGGGTTACGCTTATATTTATTTTAATAATTTCCTCCATCATTTCATTATCGTCCATTACACGTAACTCGTTGGTATAAAAAAATACCTTTAGAAAGGTTTAGGGATCTGTGCTCTTCGACGTTAACAAATATTTCGTCAGATTACGATAACATTTTTATAATTTTGTTGGCCTAATTTCCATTGGAGCATTGTATTAGTTAGAAGCTGTCCATTTCGAAGTTTTTTGCAACCTATAATTTTGCGCCCAACAGTGTCTACCGACTTCTAGATTAGAAAAGGGAAAACGTTCGTAATACCTTTGTCAGAATGGATCCCGGCTCTCGACATTACCAGATATATGGATGTGGATTTAGGACCAATGAAAACGGACTTAGGACCTCCCTTTCGTCGAGTAGGCCTCTCATTTTGGGAGACCGAAGGTGATAAGTGTTCGAAACACAGAAATATGTATTGATGAAATTTTAAAGTTTGTTATAGATAATAAATCACTTTTTAGTGGTTTTTTCGTTTTACTGTGGTAATATATCTAATGTTGTCAATTCGGTCAATTCTCAGACTGTGATCAGTGTAGCAGTGACCAAAGCAATTTTCACTCTTTCTGTACTTTAAGAGTCCCCTACTAACTTATGTTTTTATACTGATCTCCAACGGATGCGATTTTACAACAAGCGAATTTTGACCGGCAATTTTGCTTGTGTATTGCCTCGAGTGTTGTATATATGTTATAACCTACGAACTATATGTTATAACCTGCAAACTATCAAACTAAAAATGATTCTTCTATTACTTTAAAAATCCCATAAAGAACAATGGACCTATACAAATGTATATGCGCATATACCGATCTTCAAAGAAATGCGTTGTCCAGCGTGAGGACAAGATAGTCACAAAAACCGCGACCAACAAATTTTTAAAAGTCTTTTCGAAATATATCGCTATATAATTACAGCGGTAATATATTTAACAAAAATTTAGCTAATTATTGGGCGTGGTCAATATGCACGTGATCAGGATTTGAAGTATATCTGTTATCATGACTAAACGATTATATCGAAATTTCAAACATACATGACATATTAAGCAGTTGTTTCTCCGCCAAGTTTTTATTGGCCTCTTGTGAATTGGTCCCATGTAAGAGTAATAATCTGAAAGTTTACACACAAACAGGACGTGACTGGAATATACCCTTTTTATGAACGGGACAAAGTACACTGAGGGACCAATCCTCTGGCATGCTTTCTTGTTACCAGATTGCGCACATGAATTGATGCATACTCCTAATCAACTCACCACCTCCAGCCTTGAAGAGTTCAGCAGGTAGCCCATCAGCGCCAGCAGCCTTATTATTCTTAATTCGTTGCTGATCATTCGCAGTGAACGGACGTGTTTATCACATAGCGGATAGTTACCAGTACCTATTACGCAATAGCAAAAATCTGTACAAAGTCTGTAAGGCCTACATCGTAGTACCTATTACGGTCTAATACAGACAAAATAAAAATAAATTCTCTTGACGGGGATGCCTTCGTGTTCCGATGGAGCGCGGTTCCCCAATCGTCCGACTGTCCGTCCGTTGGTCTTGGCAAAAGCCGACCACACCAAAAATGGTGAAAATCTCCCCCAAGTACTCACAACAGGTGGTGCGGTGAGGGGGAAACGTCATGTCCGACCGTCAAAACGGAAGCACAATGAGCATCGTGTAGCGCTCAGAGTTTTGACGAAGTTGGAGGCTGTTGAGGTTTCGGCTCTTACCGAAAAACAAAAAGAGTCACTTACCTGGGCTAAAAGCGTCATAGATGCTTCTAAGGCCAATGAGTCGGCTGAAAGAGCCACAAATTCAGCTGTGTTAACGGCTAATAAAGTAAAGCGAATCAGATCACCTGATGAACCCCTGCCTTCGAAAAAGGCAAGAGGCCCTAATGTCACCATCAACAGGACACTCACCAAGCCCTTCAATGAAGTGGCGAAGGAGAGTCTAGTGATGACTGTTGTAGACAGAAGTAGTGAGGATGGATCCATCCTCAAGGACAAATGGAGTCATGTACAATCAGCCATTATGGCTCATTACCTCGATGTTCGTAGAGTAATGCCGGGCAAACCACCAATCTACAACGATGCAGGATGGCATCAGGGGAGAGTAAAGCTCTTATATTTCGGTGATGCCAGATCAGTAGACCTGTATAAGGCTGCTCTGAGTCGAGCGGGTGAGGTGTGGCCGGGTGCCCAGTTGGATGTTGTCGAAAAAAAACAACATTCCTAGTCACCCTAGAGCCATCACCTGGGTTACAGAAGAGCCCTCCAACCCGGCTGACATCTTAGAAATAATAAAAGATTCCAATCCTGGTCTGCCGGCCCATAATTGGAGAATCAGCAAGGTGGGTGAGGCGGATGGTAAAAAGCGGCAGGTCAATCTTATCCTAAACGCTGAATCCACCTCCCATATACAAAGTGCGAGTGCAACCCTACAATATGGCTTCGAGACTATAGTCTTGAAGATATACAAGCAGGATATAGCTCCCACTGCAGAAGTGCGGAGGTACCCACGCCCATTATTTCTGGTGACTCCAACTCTAACAGAAGATCTGTAACGTCCTTCTCTGAGGACAGAAGCTCTACTTCGGACACAGAGAGGCTGACGGGAGTCTCCGGACTCTTTGACGCATCTGTCGGGGACATGCTTCTCGACGATACGGACGAAGAGTTCGATAACACCCTTGTCGGGGTGGATGTTAATCTGTCAATTACCAATGATGGTAAGAATTCTACAGATTAACCTCCATCACGCTAAAGCAGCCTCAGCGGCTCTATTGCTGCGCCTGTCCACAGGCGCAGTAGACATCGTCCTGATACAGGAGCCCTACGTAGTGGGAGGAAGGGTGTGCGGTATTAGGACACCCAACTTTAAACTGCTTGTGGCCAACTGTGAAGGCACTCCAAGAACCTGCATTTTGGCCAGGAAAGATCTAAGTATCTTTCTCCTGGCTAATTTAAGTGGTAAAGACCAAACATCTGCTAGTCTGGAGATCGGTAATCGCATATATTGGGTGGTCTCCAGCTACTTGCCTTATGAATCTGTAGTACCGACTGCTCTATTCAGGGAAGTAGTAGAAGAAGCAACGTCTGACGAGCTCGAGCTGATTATTGGCGCAGACACGAACGCTCATCATACTATCTGGGGTAGTACGGATATAAACAATAGGGGTGATTCGCTTCTTGACTTTATTCTAACTACCAACCTTAGTATTTGTAACATAGGTAATAAACCGACCTTCACAATTAAAGACAGACAAGAAGTACTCGACGTAACGTTTGCTACTGACCGGCTGTCAGACAAAATTATTGGGTGGAATGTACTGGACGAACACTCATTCTCAGATCACCATTATATTGAGTTCAAACTCGCGGAAAAAGCGCCTAAACCCGCCGTCCATAGAAATGTAAGGAAGACAAAGTGGCATCTGTATGAGAAGAATTTCAAGAAAGTCCTCAACTCTAAACTTCTGTACGAACCGAATGAGAAAGCCGGTCTGGATAATCTGGTCGATCATATCACCATATCATTCAGTAGATCCCTTGAAGAAGCCTGTCCAAAAACAAGGTACAAGGGTAAAACTAAACCCCAATGGTGGACTTCTGAGCTAACGGCTATGAAAAAGACCTGCAATAAGGCTAAATCTACTGGGGTCGCTAATGATTGGGATGCCTATAAGGAGCAACTCAAGATCTATAAGAAGGAGCTTAGAAAGGCGCAAAGGCGCTCTTGGTATACCTTCTGTGGTGAAGTGGAAAAGGTCTCCGACGCCGCTAGGCTGAGGAAGATATTATCTGCTTCACCCTGTACAGTGGGATATTTACAGGATGAGGCAAATAACTGGACCAAAAACAGCGAGCAGTCGCTCAATGTACTGCTCGACACACATTTCCCGGGGAACTCTGTAACAGAACCCGAGAATCAGCAGGACCAACAAGAGTGCGAGTGGACTGCGAGCGTCGCTAGCTTCTTGACTGAGAGATCCAGAATAAGCTGGGCTATTAACAGCTTTGAGCCCTTCAAGTCACCTGGACCAGATGGCATCACTCCAGCAGAAATGCAGAAAATGTTAAAGTACATTATCCCCTGGCTGGAGAAAATTTATGTAGGCTGTATCAGGCTTTCGTACGTCCCGAATCGATGGAGGGATACCAAAGTGGTATTCATACCTAAAGCGGGAAAGATATCACACACTAGGCCAAAAGACTTCAAACCAATTAGCCTATCCTCCTTCCTATTGAAAGGTCTGGAAAGACTTTTAGATCATTTCATTAGGGAAAACCTGGATACAAAACTCCTGTCGGGGAACCAACATGCTTACAATAAGGGCAAGTCTACAGAATCAGCACTGCACGAACTTGTGAGCACTATCGAATCGTCCCTGCATTTCAAGGAATTCACCATGGTGGCATTTCTTGACATAGAAGGGGCTTTTAACAACATTCACTCAGATGCGGTAATTGCGGCACTCTCACATCTAAAAGTTAACACTAGTTTGATTAGACTAATTCAAAGTCTGCTCACCAGAAGACGCATAACAGCATGTCTAGGGTCCACAACTCTAACAAGGTATGTAAACAGAGGGACCCCGCAAGGAGGAGTATTGTCTCCACTAATTTGGAACCTAGCGGTGAATGAAATCCTGCTAGATCTAGAACGTTGTGGCTGCAAGGTCGTGGCATATGCGGACGACGTGGCAATCGCAGTGAGTGGCAAATTCGTAAACGTCCTCAGAGACGTTTACGAACAAGTTGGCTAGATGGGCCAGAAGCAGCGGTTTGGGCGTTAACCCCAACAAGACAGAATTGGTTCTCTTTACTAGGATGAATAATGTCCCACATGTGGACCCTCCACCTCGGATAAATGGAACAGATCTAGTCTTTTCTGAAAGTGCAAAATTTTTAGGAATAATTCTTGATAGGAAAATGTTATTTAGACTTAAAGGAAGGCCAACGTCGCCTTATATTCCTGCAAAAAGGCTGTAGGGTCGCGGTGGGGACTCTCTCCTAAAATCGTCCACTGGATATATATAGCAGTAGTTCGTCCAATACTGTTATACGGTATTGTGGTATGGTGGACGGCAACTGACAAACTAACCATTACCAACCTACTAACAAAGGTTCAGAGAACTGCCTGCCTGAGCATAAGCGGAGCCTTAAGGACTACAGCGACCGAGTCTCTACAAGCCCTACTCCATATACTGCCGATTAATATTGTGGCGAGAGAAGTTGCAACCAAAGCGGCAATAAGATTAAACTGCCTATCAATGTGGAGGTACAAGAACTATGGTCACATGAGGATATCAAAGTGTAGTGCTATGGTAACCGACCGAGTGGACTATATACCAACTGTGTACACCTTCGAGAGAAATTACATCACTATGATTCCCGCCAGAGATGAATGGGTCGGCAGAATACCAGGTAATAGAAACCATCTCCACTTTTACACGGATGGTTCGAAGCCTGATGAAAAGGTTGGCTTCGGAGTACACTGTGAAGAACTTAGTCTGGATATAGCTCACAGACTACCAGATACCTGCAGTGTCTATCAAGCCGAAATAATGGCAATATGGTAAGTCGCCAAGTGGCTGAGTCGCAACATAGTAACCAACACTGGCGTTGTCATTTACTCGGACAGCCAGGCTGCCATCAATTCTCTGGAGGCAACATCCCTAAATTCACAAACAGCCCTCGACTGCCGCAGATCTCTTAACGAGATGGCTGAGCAGTTTAATATACACCTCATATGGGTGCCTGGGCATAGGGATATCCCGGGGAACTGCAAAGCCGATGAACTTGCTAGGAAAGGGACGACATTACAAATTCTCGAAGAATTTGCATATATTGGTGCGCCACTATCCACGTGCAAGCTTTGGCTTAGGCAAGAGGCAATCAGGCAGTCCAACGAAAGATGGACAGAAATCGGCACCTGCAGGGTAGCTAGACAAATCTGGCCAAGGTATGACCTGAGAAGGTCAAAATATCTCCTCGCACTAGAGAGGAAACGATTGTCTACGTTAGTACAGGTTCTGACGGGACACTGCTTGATCGGCGAACACGCCAAAAGATTGGGTATTGACTCCAATGACTTCTGCCGAAGCTGTGGAGATGAGGAAGAAGTGGAGAGCATTGAGCACTTGCTTTGCGACTGTCCCGCTTTGAGTAAACGACGACTGGACATACTGGGGTCGGCCTTTTTAGGCAGCCTAACAGATCTTTCCAGTACTGATATTCGTACTATCGATAAGTTTATATATCAAATAGGTTGGTTTCGATGAGGGGCATTTCTGCCCGTGGTAACACTAGGGACCTAAACTGGTCTATGTGAGCTTGTAAAAAAAATACGGCTGCCACCCTAACCTAAACCTAAACCTAAGGCGCATGATTGCTATCCTCACTTCTTCTATGCTGGGTAATTGGCATTCAATGTTGTCTTCTATGATTGGTGTGGAGTCTTCTTCAACGTCATAACCTTCTGGTGTCAATAGGTTATAAAAATGCTCCCTCCATATCCTTAGTACACTATCAGTATCCACAACCAGATTCCCATTTCCATCTCTGCAGGTGCTTATATCATCATTTTGGCCCTCTGTTCGATGTTTAACTTTTTGATAGAATTTTCGGGCATCGTTTCTATTCCTGCACCATTCAATCTCAATATCTCACTGAAAAAACATTGACATGAAATTAAATTGATTTAACGATTAAGAGGTTGTTTTTATCTGCGAGAGGACAATTTAGACTCTTTTTTGGTCGCAAATTGAGAATAATAGCGAGAGTTACAATTAAGTTTGTTTGACATTTTTTGGAATCAGTTATTGTTGAGCGGTGGTAGCGGCGGCTGTTTGTCGGCAGTGTGTGTCACAGGTAGTAGAAAATAAATTGTCTCTGAACATCGATTGGCTCATACGACGTTGAGACAAAAAGGGATAAATTACAAGTTACGCGTATTGATAGCAAAAAGTGTCATAAAATCTGACATTCAGAGTAGTGGAGTTTTTGTCCGTTTACGAATTTATGCCGATGTCGTAACAATCGAACGTTGTTTTTCCGCTGTGGAAGTAAATTGCATATATTTCCATAATGAATAAATAAAATAAACAGTTATTTTGTGCATTACATAGAATATCATTAACTTAACATGCAAATATTCTAAATCCAATTTTATGAAAATTGAGATTTTTTATAGAATGATAGAAGATTTAAAATACATCATCTAGAAAAAAGAAAACACCATTATGCTGTTTTCCCCCTTTGTGCAGTGATATTCAAATATTCTAAGTTCACACAAAAATGCAAAACATATGAAGTCTCTATAAAAACGGATAATTATGAATATTATAATTATTGATATTTAAGCGGAACAAATAAAAGATCAAGTTATATTAAATAGAAAGAGTTGAAAAAATTGTTCTTCCTTCTGAAAACTTTTTGAAACTGAATTTGAATGTTTTGCTAACGATATGTCATAAAAACACAAAAGGGTAAAAACTCAAAATTTAAAAAATGCAGTAGCAGCCCAAGACTGTTATTATTAATTTCCAAAAAATAAAATTTAACGGAAAATGTCATTGCAAGAAAATATCATTAAAAAGATATCTTCATATTTGTTTGACATATTTTATTATATCAATAATTTTAACAGAAGCAGTTTTTTGCCTCTACTGAATTGTTGAACAGGTGCGATATGTACATTTTATTAATATTCCTTTTGGTAAATTCTATACATTAAGATTTTTTAAATTCTGTTGTTCCTTTGAAATAACTGGTAATCGTTTTCAGATATTGCAGTTTTCAGAAATTGTACGTCTTTATCAAATATAAAAAATATTCGAATAACGTCTAAATTGTGAAAAAGGCTTGTTAAAGGCTGCAGATTTTAAATCATTCAACCTCCTGTATCGATTTAAAAAGATCGAGGACTAAGTTAAATATTAAATTTCGATTTTTTTATTTTATTTATTTGCTCTATCATTATGTACTATTATATTAATAAATTTGAAATCATAGTCTATGAGATACTATTAGAAAAATATTGCAACATGTATATCATAAAAATAATTAAATATTAACATTTACAAATAGCAATAACTAAAGGAAAAAAGATAGTAAAATACCTCTGTCTATTATCTAGATATATGTGTTTATAGTGAGAGCTAAGCATCCTATAATAACACTACAAATAATTTCTTAATAAATCAAATAATTTTTTAATAATCGTATACTCTCGGGTCTTTCCCTTGCTTGGGTATGGCAACAACGTTTGTTCGTTTGAATTGAGAAGGAAACAGACCAAATTTAAAACATGCATTGAAAATGTTTTTCAGAAACGTAATAGATTTACCCGGAAGTTTTTTGGTATACCTAATATTATACCAAAAAACTTCCGGGTAAAGCTATTACCCGGCTATTATTATCAATGCATCTTTTAAATTTGGTCTGTTTCCTTCTCAATTCAAACGAACAAAGGTTGTTGGCATACCCAAGCAAGGGAAAGACCCGAGAGATACTTGTAGCTACAGACCCATAAGCTTAATAAGTTTTTTGGACAAAATATTTGAAAGAATATTTAAAACATGTATGCAGTTCTATAGGAAATGAAATATTAAAATAAATGTGAACAAAACGCAAACGATATTGTTTCCGTTTAACAAATCCTATAAAAGGATACCCTCGATACAAGTACATCATGAGAATAATGTCATACCATTTAGTTCTTCTATCAAATATATCGTTATTGATAATAAGTTAACTTTTCAGAAACATATTGAATATTCAACATACAAAGCTATAAAATGCTTCCGCTGTCTTTACCCATTATTGAGCAAAAAGTCAAAACTGAGATCCGACAATAAGATAATAATTTTTAAGACCAATAATGCTCTACGGTTGTCCCGTTTGGGGTAGTGCCTCAACTTCTCATATAAGGAAACTAAAAAATACTTCAAAATCGAGCTCTAAAAACCATCTTTAAGCTTAATCGTTTATATCCTACACGGTATCTTCACACCAACTACGGTCAACTAACAATAAGGGAGGTTATCGATGCGCAGAATCAAGCATTTTTGAGTAAATGCAGACTCTCTGACTACGATCTTATACGAAGTATACGATTATTAAAAAATTATTTGATTTATTAAAAAATTATTTGTAGTGTTATTATAGGATGCTTAGCTCTCACTATAAACACATATATCTAGATAATAGACAGAGGTAGTTTACTATCTTTTTTCCTTTAGTTATTGCTATTTGTAAATGTTAATATTTAATTATTTTTATGATATACATGTTGCAATATTTTTCTAATAGTATCTCATAGACTAAGATTTCAAATTTATTAATATAATAGTACATAATGATAGAGCAAATAAATAAAATAAAAAAAAATCGAAATTTAATATTTAACTTAGTCCTCGATCTTTTTAAATCGATACAGGAGGTTGAATTATTTAAAATCTGCAGCCTTTAACAAGCCTTTTTCACAATTTAGACGTTATTCGAATATTTTTTATACCCTACACCACACTGTGGTACAGGGTATTATGACTTTGTGCATTTGTTTGTAACACCTAAAAGGAGAAGAGATAGACCCATTGTTTATTATACCGATCGACTCAGAATCACTTTCTGTGTCGATTTAGCCATGTCCGTCTGTCTGTCCGTCTGTCTGTCCGTATGTCCATGTATTCTTGTAATCAAAGTGCAGGTCGTATTTATGGTCCGATTGTGATGAAATTTAGCATAGTGCTCTTTTTTGGCCCAAGGACGATCCCTATTGAAATTGGTTAAAATCGGTTCAGATTTGGATATAGTCCCCATATATATGTTTCACCCGATTTGACATGCAAGCGCCGTAGAAACCACATTTTACATCCGATCTTTATGAAATTCGGCAGAGAGAGTTTTATTATTACGTGAATGAACACTACCAAATTCGGAGAAAATCCGATCAGATTTAGATATAGCCCCCATATATATGTTTCACCCGATTTGGCATGTAAGCGCTGTAGGAACTGTATTTTAAATCAGATCAGTACGAAATTTGGCAGAGAGTGTTGTCTTATTACATGAATAAACACTGCCAAATTCGGGGAAAATCGGTTCAGATTTAGATATAGCCACCATATATATGTTTCACCCGATTTAACATTTAAGCGCTGTAGAAATCGTGTTTTATATCCGATCAGTACGAAATTTAACAGAGAGAGTTCTCTTATTACATGAATAAACACTGCCAAATTCGGGGAAAATCGGTTCAGATTTTAACATAGTCCCAATATATATGTTACACCCGATTTGACATGTAAGCGCTGTAGAAACCGTGTTTTATATCCGATCAGTACGAAAATCGGCAGAGAGAGTTTGCTTATTACATGTATGAACACTGCCAAATTCTTATCGCAATGCCCATTTTCGCATTGGTAGGTAGGTGTAGGGTATTATATAGTCGGCCCCGCCCGACTTTCTGTCTTTCCTTACTGGTTTGGAATCAGTTCTTGTTGAGCGGTGGTAGCGGCTGCTGTTTGTCGGCAGTGTGTGTCCCAGGTAGTCGAAAATAAAGTGTCTGGGAACATCGATTGGCTCATACGACGTTGAGACAAAAAGGGATAAATTACAAAATGTGAGTGTGTGCGTGCAGTTACGCGTATTGATAGCAAAAAATGTCATAAAATCTGACATTCAGAGTAGTGGAGTTTTTGTCCGTTTACGAATTTATGCCGATGTCGTAACAATCGAACGTTTTTTTCCGCTGTCGAAGTAAATTGCATATATTTCCATAATGAATAAATAAATAAACAGTTATTTTGTGCATTAAATAGAATATCATTAACTTAACATGCAAATATGCTAAATCCAATTTTATGAAAATTGAGATTTTTTATAGAATGATAGAAGATTTAAAATACATCATCTAGAAAAAAGAAAACACCATTATGCTGTTTTCCCCCTTTGTGCAGTGATATTCAAATATTCTAAGTTCACACAAAAATGCAAAACATATGAAGTCTCTATAAAAACGGATAATTATTGATATTTAAGCGGAACAAATAAAAGATCAAGTTAAATTAAATAGAAAGAGTTCAAAAAATTGTTCTTCCTTCTGAAAACTTTTTGAAACTGAATTTGAATTTTTTGCTAACGATATGTCATAAAAACACAAAAGGGTAAAAACTCAAAATTTAAAAAATGCAGTAGCAGCCCAAGACTGTTATTATTAATTTCCAAAAAATAAAATTTAACGGAAAATGTCATTGCAAGAAAATATCATTAAAAAGATATCTTCATATTTGTTTGACATATTTTATTATATCAATAATTTTAACAGAAGCAGTTTTTTGCCTCTACTGAATTGTTGAACAGGTGCGATATGTACATTTTATTAATATTCCTTTTGGTAAATTCTATACATTAAGATTTTTTAAATTCTGTTGTTCCTTTGAAATAACTGGTAATCGTTTTCAGATATTGCAGTTTTCAGAAATTTTACGTCTTTATCAAATATAACCAGTAAGGAAAGACAGAAAGTCGGGCGGGGCCGACTATATAATACCCTACACCTACCTACCAATGCGAAAATGGGCATTGCGATAAGAATTTGGCAGTGTTCATACATGTAATAAGCAAACTCTCTCTGCCGATTTTCGTACTGATCGGATATAAAACACGGTTTCTACAGCGCTTACATGTCAAATCGGGTGTAACATATATATTGGGACTATGTTAAAATCTGAACCGGTTTTTCCCGAATTTGGCAGTGTTCATACATGTAATAAGAAAACTCTCTCTGTTAAATTTCGTACGGATCGGATATAAAACACGATTTCTACAGCGCTTAAATGTTAAATCGGGTGAAACATATATATGGTGGCTATATCTAAATCTGAACCGATTTTCCCCGAATTTGGCAGTGTTTATTCATGTAATAAGAGAACACTCTCTGTTAAATTTCGTACTGATCGGATATAAAACACGATTTCTACAGCGCTTAAATGTTAAATCGGGTGAAACATATATATGGTGGCTATATCTAAATCTGAACCGATTTTCCCCGAATTTGGCAGTGTTTATTCATGTAATAAGAGAACTCTCTCTGTTAAATTTCGTACTGATCGGATATAAAACACGATTTCTACAGCGCTTAAATGTTAAATCGGGTGAAACATATATATGGTGGCTATATCTAAATCTGAACCGATTTTCCCCGAATTTGGCAGTGTTTATTCGTGTAATAAGACAACTCTCTCTGCCAAATTTCGTACTGATCTGATTTAAAATACAGTTCCTACAGCGCTTACATGCCAAATCGGGTGAAACATATATATGGGGGCTATATCTAAATCTGATCGGATTTTCTCCGAATTTGGTAGTGTTCATTCACGTAATAATAAAAGTCTCTCTGCCGAATTTCATAAAAATCGGATGTAAAATGTGGTTTCTACGGCGCTTGCATGTCAAATCGGGTGAAACATATATATGGGGACTATATCCAAATCTGAACCGATTTTAACCAATTTCAATAGGGATCGTCCTTGGGCCAAAAAAGAGCACTATGCTAAATTTCATCACAATCGGACCATAAATACGACCTGCACTTTGATTACAAGAATACATGGACATACGGACAGACAGACGGACATGGCTAAATCGACACAGAAAGTGATTCTGAGTCGATCGGTATAATAAACAATGGGTCTATCTCTTCTCCTTTTAGGTGTTACAAACAAATTCACAAAGTCATAATACCCTGTACCACAGTGTGGTGTAGGGTATAAAAATTTCAAACAAACTTAATTGTAACTCTCACTATTATTCTCAATTTGCGACCAAAACAGAGTCTAAATTGTCCTCTCGCAGATAAAAACAACCTCTTAATCGTTAAATCAATTTAATTTCATGTCAATGTTTTTTCAGTGCAGTATATATTGAGATTGAATGGTGCAGGAATAGAAACGATGCCCGAAAATTCTATCAAAAAGTTAAACATCGAACAGAGGGCCAAAATGATGATATAAGCACCTGCAGAGATGGAAATGGGAATCTGGTTGTGGATACTGATAGTGTACTAAGGATATGGAGGGAGCATTTTTATAACCTATTGACACCAGAAGGTTATGACGTTGAAGAAGACTCCACACCAATCATAGAAGACAACATTGAATGCCAATTACCCAGCATAGAAGAAGTGAGGATAGCAATCATGCGCCTTAAGAATAATAAGGCTGCTGGCGCTGATGGGCTACCTGCTGAACTCTTCAAGGCTGGAGGTGGTGAGTTGATTAGGAGTATGCATCAACTCATGTGCGCAATCTGGCAACAAGAAAGCATGCCAGAGAATTGGTCCCTCAGTGTACTTTGTCCCGTTCATAAAAAGGGTATATTCCAGTCACGTCCTGTTTGTGTGTAAACTTTCAGATTATTACTCTTACATGGGACCAATTCACAAGAGGCCAATAAAAACTTGGCGGAGAAACAACTGCTTAATATGTCATGTATGTTTGAAATTTCGATATAATCGTTTAGTCATGATAACTGATATAATTCAAATCCTGATCACGTGCATATTGACCACGCCCAATAATTAGCTAAATTTTTGTTAAATATATTACCGCTGTAATTAGATAGCGATATATTTCGAAAAGACTTTTAAAAATTTGTTGGTCGCGGTTTTTGTGACCATCTTGTCCTCAGGCTGGACAACGCATTTCTTTGAAGATCGGTATATGCGCATATACATTTGTATAGGTCCATTGTTCTTTATGGGATTTTTAAAGTAATAGAAGAATCATTTTTAGGTTTAGTATACCATCAAAACCTGACGCTTTATTATTTTTAAATTTTTTAATGTGAATTTTAATTTCATTCTCAGTTACCGATTCTTCAGGATTAAAATTTGTCATATTAGTTGAATCAAGATTTTGAATAGTTTTTGATACTTTCCTCTCAATACTGTGAGACATGTCTTCCGTCAAATAATGAGCTTTTTCAAATTGATTTGCTATGAGCTTAGCTATATCCTCGTCCGATGAGAACATTTCACCATTGTGTCTCAGGGATGTAATGTAGTTCCGCTTTTTGCCTTTAAACGCTTTAGTTATATGATATATGAAAAAATCTTTTTGAACCCTTTGGAAGCCTCGACAATACCATACTCCAGTGGTGGTTGTTATCATTAATGATATTGGTATCAACAAGTTTATTTACTTGTTTTACTATAGATGCTAAAACTTTTTTTGTGTTTATATTACAAGCTCTTTGAAATGTTTGCAGGAAAGAATCTTTTCCACGGAAGTAATGCCTTAGATGTATTTATTATTCCAATAAGTCTTGTTAAAGCATTTTCAACTTGTTCTGCAGATGTAAATGTATTGATATTAATGTTTACGTTGTTTTGAAATTGGCTTTTTTAGAATCAATGCTCATTAAATTACTATTTTCTATATCTGCTATATCTATCAAAAATGTTACGGGAACGTGGTCAGATGGTAGAATACTTTCAAATCAATTGTCGAAGGCGTTCCTCGGTTGATCTGCGGGTAACGCGTAGGACCAGCTGAATGGTATATGAAGAAATTGGAACTTGGTTGTAGATTAAAAAGTATATTTCCAGAAGTATTTGCTCGAGAACAATTCCAGCTGCAATGTTTTGCGTTTAGGTCACCACAAATTATGAAATCTTTGTTAGATGGTATAATTTTACGTAGATCTTCTTTAAACTTGTCGTTGTATCTTGGAGATTAGACAGCAGTTAATGCTAAAGAACGATTATGTATTTTTAAATCCACAGAGACATTTTTAATGTTACATGTGCGATAGATTGGTAGCTGTGTGGTATTTAGATAGCTTCGAACTGCAATCGCAACAACACCTCCAGTTGTAGCTCTATCACATCTGTATATACGGTAACCTGGGAGAGAAAAACTATTTCCTTCACTTAGAAAAGTTTCACTTAAAAATAATATATCTATATACTTATCTCTTAAGACATGTTGCAATTGTAATTTTTTAGAATAAGAATTGATGCCCTGAACATTCCAAAACATAAATTTCAAATTTGAGTTATACTGCATACTTAAGTAAACTAACTTTTACACTCAATTGATCCAATTTGTTGGTACATTTTTTTAATTCCACAGTAGCGTTTTGGAATATAGTGAAATGTTGTTCCATAGAGAAAAGTTCATTATGATGTTTGAGTTGACCAGCATATGTTTGGTTACTACATGCTGGCATAGCTTGAGATCTGTTAGCTGTCGATACATTTTTTTTTTGTTATTTTATTTATTTATTTAATTATTTAGTGAATTAATTCATGATATATCCCGCGAAACCACATAGGCTTGTCTGCAGGAGAAGAAAGTATTTACAATTGATTGAGAAAAATTTGATATTAAATTTACATTTCATGACTTATACTTAACAAGTATTTTTTTCTATTTTTCTATTTTATTCTTTTTTTGTTATTTTTAATACTTAAGACATTAATAGGCAACATATTAAGATTTCTATCTTCTATCTTGTTTGCAATAAGTTGCGTTACCCCAAGCTATTATTCTGTCTGAGATATGACTCGGAAAGTGAGAAATATGCTTAAGGTGAAAAAGGATATATGCAGTTCGTTGCAGTTTTTTTTTAAGTGAGGATATATGTAGGTTCCATTTAAAGTTATGATCTATTTGAACTCCAAGATATTTGTAATCATTTACTAATTCAATTTCAGTTCCACAGGTATCTTCTGTGGCACTAGTTGTGTTGTGCAGACAGTCGTTACTGTGGAAAATTAATTTTATATTTTCGTATCTTAGGTGCGGTGACTTTACGTGCATAACTTTAGTTTTGTTGGCATTTATAACTAACCCATTATCATGACACCATTTTGTAGTCACTTTTAGTTCATTCTGCATGATTTCTGTAGCTCTACTTATGTTTTTGTGTGTAACAATTATGGCTGTGTCATCAGCATAAGCAAAGGCTGTACTTTCCTTTAATATATTTAACAGGTCATTTGCATACAGAATGTAAAGAATTGGTCCAAGCTTAGATCCTTGAGGTACGCCATACTCTAAAGATACTTCGCTAGTGGTGTGATTTTCAATCTTTACTCGATATGATCTTAATGATAGGTAATTTTGAAACCATTTTAAGCAATTTCCTCTTATTCCGTTTCTTTCAAGGATATCAATTATTTTAGCGTGAGACAGTGTGTCAAATGCTTTACTGAAGTCTATAAATAGTACCAGGCTATTCAAGTTACGATTAGGACCTTCATATATGTGGTTTGGAAAGTTGCCAAGCAATTTGTTTATGCTCTTGCCTTTCTGAAAGCCAAATTGATTTTTGTTGATAATTTTATATTTTGTTAGAAAATTGTTGAGTCTTCTGGACACAATTTCTTCTTGATATAGGTCTATAGTTGTTGTAATCATTTTTTTACCATTTTTGTAGATAGGCCGGATTAGAGAAGTTTTCAGCAAAGGAGGAATTGTTGCTTCATTTAAACTTAGGTTTATTAGATTAGCAATAACTGCTGTAAGTATATGGGCGTTATTTTTAATATCTCTCGCTCTTATTTTATCAAATCCTGGCCCTTTTTTAAGATTTAGTCTGTTAAATATATTAAATATTTCGCTCTCATCCGTGTGTTCCATGAACATTGTGTTTGATATACTGGTTTCAGGAAATTTAATTGTTTTGATATCACATTTGTGTATTACCATTTGTACGTTTTCTTGGAATTTTGTTGCAAAATTATTGGTTACCGTACTCAGGTTAATATCTCTGAAATTAGCGTTCAATGCATCATCAATATTACTTGTTTTTTTTGCCAATTATTTCATTAATACATTGCCAGGTAGCTCTTGTATTACTTCTATTTCGTATGAATTCATTATGATAATAAACATTTTTTGCATACGTTAATTTTTTGTTTAATTTGTTATTAAATTTGTTATATTCTATTTCATATTGTTTATTAGATTTATTGTTTCTCCACCTTTTATAAAGATTATCCTGGGCGCTGCAGTATTGAATCAATTCAACCGTTAACCAAGGATTTTGTTCTCTTTTATTTATTTTGGATTGATTTACTATTATGGATTTTTTATAAATTTCTTCGAAAGTATTATATATTTTAGTAAAGAGATCATTTGTATTCATATTTTGGTCCATAATGTTTTTCCAATTAGTTGTTTCAATTAATCCATTTATTTTATTGTTGTTATATGTTGTAATTTGGCAATTGGTGTGATCCGTACCCTGACTTTTTCGATTACAGTTATCGGTTAAATTGTTATCGTATTCCACGCTCCCATATAGAGAGTAGTGGTCAGATATTGTTGTTGTTATTACAGCAGAGTGTACAGCTGTTATTGATTTGTTGACTCTCACAAACATATGATCGATGCACGTTTTTGTTTCTCGGTTTATGTTCTCTCTTGTTGGTTCGTTTATCACGCACTCAAGACCATTCGACATGAGAGCATCAACATAGTTTTTTGTTGTAATGTTTTGATTAGAATATTTATGTTTATGCCTCCAACTACAATAAATGTTTGTTTTTTATTTATGTGGTTTATTACTTCTTCAATTTCTATCAGAAACCGGTTTATGTTTTGAAGGGGGCGGTACACGGGAAGTAAAGTAATTATTTGTTCTCTCACTGAAATATCGATTTGGATTGTTTCACAGTAGTTGACGTTCAGTTGCGTTGTCGTGAAGTTCACACATTCATTTATGTACAGTGCAATTCCACCTCCTCTCCCTTCCCGGTTGAGAAAGGTAGAATTGAAACCATTTATGGAGTATAAATTATTTTCGACATCTGTAATATTTGTCTCTACGAGAACAATTATATTAATTCGTTCTAATATTTTGTGTAACGAAGCCATCAGTGGAGTAAAGTTTTTTCGTAAAGATCTAATGTTCATGTATATAAATGATGGAAAAATAAAAAGTTTTGGATCAATTTGATCGAAATTATTCAGTGTTTTTGTTTTTGTAAACTTCATTTTTATTATAAAGAGAGAGTTTGTGTTATATTGAATGTTTTTGACGTTTATTGTTCTCCGTGGGAGATTTTTATTAGAAATTTATGAGAATCGACGCTATATTAAAAGATTTCTCAGAGATCATTCGCGGGTTTATTAAATCGATATTTAAATTATTATATTAAATTGTTTGGCAGATTGATTAATGTCTAAGGAGTTTCTGATCACAATAGCAGACAAGTTTTCGGCCTTCCTAGCGAATATAGTTCCATTTTTTTACCCATACAAACTTCCAATTAGCTTCCTTCGCTCTTGTTTTTGTTTGCCACAGGAGCCGTTTATTGTGCGGGGTAAGCTGGTATCGTCTTGGCCACTGGTAGTTGGAGCTTCTATTCGATGTCGCTTGATTTTTCCCATAAGCTCGTTCTTTTTCTGAAGAGAGGAAAATTCCACAACAACTCTGTTATTTTGTTTTGCCCTATATGCATTGTTTATGTCTCCGTCATTTATCTCCAAATTTACTGCTGCCGCAATTTTCTTAATTACATCTCCTGCTTTCGATTCTTTATCGTGAATATTGTTTATTTCAATGTTTCTTTCTATGATTTTCTGTTCCAGTTTATTTATTCGTGAATCCATTTCAGATATTTGTTGTTCCTTTTCACTATTTTTCTTTTGAAGTTCCATTACTTGCGAGTTTAGATTTGAGAGATTATCATTTATACATTGAAGAGAGTTTTGAAATTGTAAGCTCATTGCACCTAATTGTGTCATCATTTGGGCCATTGTCTCCTTCATTTCTTTTATATCAGACTTTATTTCCATGGTGTCTGATTGCGGTGTGGGAGATGTGGATTCTCTAAATCGTTTGTTAGTGGTATTTGTTTGTGTATCCTCTTCTCTAGGCAGTTTTAGTGCTTCATTATACACTACTGCTTCGTATAGACTGTTGGTGGAGTGCCTACGCTCTCTGCATCTATGACACTTCCACTCAGCTTTCCTGTCTGCGCACATTGTTAAGTAGGTTTATTCCGATATTGTACAGCAAGGATTAAAATGATACATCCGATTGCATTTACTGCATTTAGCGTATGTTGCCGGTAGTTCTTTATTACACTGACTGCAAATTGACATTGACATTAGAAAAACAAACAACCGTTCGCAATGAAGGCTACACGATAACGTTGTTGGTTAGCCTGTGGAGCTACAAAAGGTGTTGCACCAACTCTTCCCTGGTTGGTTGTGTAGCATTCAAACGAGCTTCAATATACATGGTTCTGCAGGGGCAATTGGGATCGTCAGCTCTGTGTGCAAAATCTGGTAGCCCCTTTGCCACACAATTAAAACATTTGAAAATTTTCCCTCCAGGGGTATTATTCATAGGACAGTAAGTGGTATCATGAGTTATACTAGAACACAAGAAGCAAATTCGTTGACGACGACAATTTTCCGTGCCGTGGCCATAAAGTCCACATTTGCGACATTGGGTTGGGCCTTTGTGAATATCCATTTGACTAGTCGATATTAACGACCTGGAGACTTTAGGCTTCTTTCTCCCCATGGTGTGACCAAAGGTCCACGTGGGAGTTTTTTTCTATCACTTGACTTTAACAACAAATGTAGTCGTTGCTGATCAGTCGTAGTGAACGGACGTGTTTAGCACAGAGCTGATAGTTAAAATCTATTACGCCGTACCTATTACGCAATCCCAAAAAAAAAAAACATCTGTACAAAGTCTGGAAGGCCTACAT
Organism: Eudasyphora cyanicolor; assembly: GCA_963930755.1. Taxonomy (NCBI): domain Eukaryota; kingdom Metazoa; phylum Arthropoda; class Insecta; order Diptera; family Muscidae; genus Eudasyphora; species Eudasyphora cyanicolor. The sequence goes on from OZ005737.1 coordinate 105,332,144, forward strand.
CGTAGTACCTATTACGGGCTAATACAGACAAAAAAATTGTTGACGGGGATGCCTTCGCGTTCTGATGGAGCGAGGTTCCACAATCGTCCTACTGTCCGTCCGTTGGTCTTGGCCAAAGCCGACCACACCAAACATGGTGAAAATTTCCCCCCAGTACTCACAACAGGTGGTACGATAAGGGGAAAACGTCATGTCCGACCGTCAAAACGAAAGCATAATGAGCACCGGATAGCGCTCAGAGTTTTGACGAAATTGGAGGCTGTTGAGGTTTCGGCTCTTACCGAAAAACAAAAAGAGTCACTTACCTGGGCTAAAGGCGTCATAGATGCTTCTAAGGCCAATCAGCCGGCTGAAAGAGCCACAAATTCAGCTGTGTTAACGGCTAATAAAGTCAAAAGAATCAGATCACCTGATGAAGCCCTGCCTTCGAAAAAGGCAAGAGGTCCTAATGTCACCATCAACAGTACACTCACCAAGCCCTTCAATGAAGTGGCGAAGGAGAGTCTAGTGATGGCCGTTATAGACAGAAGTAGTGAGGATGGATCCATCCTCAAGGACAAATGGAGCCATGTGCAATCTGCCATTATGGCTCATTACCTCGATGTCCGTAGAGAAATGCCGGGCACACCACCAATCTGCAACGATGCAGGATGGCATCAGGGGAGAGTAAAACTCTTATATTTCGGTGATGCCAGATCAGTAGACCTGTATAAGGCTGCTCTGAGTCGAGCGGGTGAGGTGTGGCCGGGTGCCCAGTTGGATGTTGTCGAAAAAAACAACATCCCTAGTCACCCTAGAGCCATCACCTGGGTTACAGAAGAGCCTTCCAACCCGGCTGACATATTAGAAATAATAAAAGATTCCAATCCTGGTCTGCCCGCCCATAATTGGAGAATCAGCAAGGTGGGTGAGGCGGATGGTAAAAAGCGGCAGGTCAATTTGATCCTTAACGCTGAATCCACCTCCCATATACAACGTGCAAGTGCAACCCTACAGTATGGCTTCGAGACTATAGTCTTGAAGGTATACAAGCAGGATATAGTTCCCACTGCGGAAGGTGAGTCGTCCACCGTGGTTGATACACAGCTTTCTGGAAGTGCGGGGGTATCCACGCCCATTATTTCTGGTGACTCCAACTCTAACAGAAGATCTGTAACGTCCTACTCTGTGGACGAAAGCTCTACTTCTGACACAGAGGGGCTGAGGGGAGTCTCCGGACTCTTTGACGCATCTGGCGGGGACACGCTTCTCGATGATACGGACGAAGAGTTCGATAACACCCTTGTCGGGGTGGATGTTAATCTGTCAATTACCAATGATGGTAAGAATTTTACAGATTAACCTTCATCACGCTAAAGCAGCCTCAGCGGCTCTATTGCTGCGCCTGTCCACAGGTGCAGTAGACATCGTCCTGATACAGGAGCCCTACGCAGTGGGAGGAAGGGTGTGCGGTATCAGGACACCCAACTTTAAACTGCTTGTGGCCAACTGTGAAGGCAATCCAAGAACCTGCATTTTGGCCAGGAAAGATCTAAGTATCTTTCTCCTGGCTATTTAAAGACCAAACATCTGCTAGTCTGGAGATCGGTAATCGCATATATTGGGTGGTCTCCAGTTACTTGCCTTATGAAGCTGTAGTACTGACTGCTCTATTCAGGGAGGTAGTAGAAGAAGCAACGTCTGGCGAGGTCGACCTGATTGTTGGCGCAGACACGAACGCTCATCATACTATCTGGGGTAGTACGGATATAAACAATAGGGGTGATTCGCTTCTTGACTTTATTCTAACTACCAATCTAAGTATTTGTAACATAGGTAATAAACCGACCTTTACAATTAAGTACTAGACAGACAAGAAGTACTAGACGTAACGTTTGCTACTGACCGGCTGTCAGACAAAATTATTGGGTGGAATGAACTGGACGACCACTCATTCTCAGATAGAGTTCAAACTCGATGAAAAAGCGCCTGAACCTGCCGTCCACAGAAATGTGAGAAAGACAAAGTGGCACCTGTATGAAAAGAATTTCAAGAAAGTCCTCAACTCCAAACTTCTGTACGAACCGAATGACAAAGCCGGTCTGGATAATCTGGTCGAGCATATCACCACATCATTCAATAGTTCCCTTGAAGAAGCCTGTCCAAAAACAAGGTACAAGGGTAAAACTAAACCCCAATGGTGGACTTCTGAGCTAAAGGCTATGAAAAAGACCTGCAACAAGCTATTCAACAAGGCTAAATCTACGGGGGTCGCTAATGTTTGGGATGCCTATAAAGAGCAACTCAAGATCTATAAGAAGGAGCTTAGAAATGCGCAAAGACGTTCTTGGTATACCTTCTGTGGCGAAGTGGAAAAGGTCTCCGACGCCGCAAGGCTGAGGAAAATACTATCAGCTTCACCCTGGACAGTGGGTTACTTGCAGGATGAGGCAAATAATTGGACCAAAAACAGCGAGCAGTCGCTCAATGTACTGCTCGACACACATTTCCCGGGGAACTCTCTAACAGAACCAGAGGATCACAGGACCAACAAGAGTGCGAGTGGACTGCGAGCGTCGCTAGCTTGTTGACTGAGAGATCCAGAATAAGCTGGGCTATTAATAGCTTTGAGCCCTTCAAGTCACCTGGACCAGACGACATCACTCCAGCAGAAAATGTTGAAGTACATTATCCGCTGGCTGTAGAAAATTTATGTAGCCTGTATCAGGCTTTCATACATCCCGAATCGATGGAGGGATACCAAAGTGGTATTCATACCTAAAGCGGGGAAGATATCACACACTAGGCCAAAAGACTTCAGACCAATTAGCCTATCCTCCTTCCTATTGAAAGGTCTGGAAAGAATTTTAGATTATTTCATTAGGGAAAACCTGGATACAAAACTCCTGTCGGTGAACCAACATGCTTACAACAAGGGGAAGTCTACAGAATCAGCCCTGCACGAACTTGTGAGCACTATCGAATCGTCCCTGCATTTCAAAGAATTGACCATGGTGGCATTTCTTGACACAGAAGGGGCTTTTAACAACATTCACTCAGATGCAGTAATTGCGGCACTGTCACATCTAAAACTTAACTCTAGTTTGATTAGACTAATTCAAAGTCTGCTCAACAGAAGACGCATAACAGCATGTCTTGGGTCCACAACTCTAACAAGGTATGTAAACAGAGGGACCCCACAAGGAGGAGTATTGTCTCCACTGATTTGGAACCTAGCGGTGAATGAAATCCTGCTAGATTTAGAACGTTGTGGCTGCAAGGTCGTGGCATATGCGAACGACGTTGCAATCGCAGTGAGTATGGTGAGTGGTATGGTGGACGGCAACTGACAAACTAACCATCACCAACCTACTAACAAAGGTTCAGAGAACAGGCTGCCTGAGCATAAGCGGAGCCTTAAGGACTACAGCGACCGAGTCTCTACAAGCCCTACTCCATATACTGCCGATTAATATTGTGGCGAGAGAAGTTGCAACCAAAGCGGCAATAAGATTAAACTGCCTATCAATGTGGAGGTATAAAAACTACGGTCACATGAGGATATCAAAGTGCAGTGCAATGGTAACCGACCGAGTGGACTATATACAAACTGTGTACACATTCGAGAGAAATTACATGACTATGATTCCCGCCAGAGATTAATGGGTTGGAAGAATACCAGGTAATAGAAACCATCTCCACTTTTACACGGATGGTTCGAAGCTTGATGATAAGGTTGGCTTCGGAGTACTCTGCGCAGAGCATAGATTGGATATAGCTCACAGACTACCAGATACCTGCAGTGTCTATCAAGCCGAAATAATGGCAATATGGGAAGCAGCCAAGTGGCTGAGTCGCAACATACTTACCAACACTGGCGTTGTAATTTACTCGGACAGCCAGGCTGCCATCAATTCTCTGGAGGCAACATCCCTAAATTCACAAACAGCCCTCGACTGCCGCAGATCTCTTAACGAAATGGCTGAGCAGTTTAATATACACCTCATATGGGTGCCTGGGCATAGGGATATCCCGGGGAACTGCAAAGCGGATAAACTTGCTAGGGAAGGGACGACATTACAAATTCTCGAAGAATTTGCATATATTGGTGCGCCACTATCCACGTGCCAGCTTTGGCTTAGGCAAGAGGCTATCAGGCACCTGCAGAGTAGCTAGACAAATCTGGCCAAGGTATGACCTGAGAAGATCAAAATATCTCCTCGCGCCTGAGAGGCAAAGATTGTCTACGTTAGTATCAGTTCTGACGGGACACTGCTTGATCGGCGAACACGCCAAAAGATTGGGTATTGACTCTAATGACTTCTGCAGAAGCTGTGGAGATGAGGAAGAAGTGGAGAGCATTGAGCACTTGATATGCGACTGCCCCGCTCTGAGTAAATGACGACTGGACATACTGGGGTCGGCTTTTCTATTCAGCCTAACAGATCTTTCCAGTGTCGACATTCGTACTATCGACAAATTTGTATATCAAACAGGTTGGTTTCGATGAGGGGCATTTCAGCCCTTGGTAACACTAGGGACCTAAACTGGTCTATTTGAGCTTGTATACAAAAAAAATACGGCTGCCACCCTAACCTTCCTAGTTATCAAAACAAAAGCGAAAAACATAATGGGACTGCACTGAATGTAAACAAAGCTGTGTGGTAACGGTATATAAACAAATCAGTAACTCGGAGCACAATACGTCTGTATTAAGCGAAGTCACAAACAGAACTGTGATTAAATTGCGAATTTAAATTTGATATTAATATATTTTTAAATTTCTTTGTAACCGGTCCCGAGGGAATGTGTTTATTCAAATTGGAGGAATAAAAATCATCTTCAGCAAAAATATTCGAACGAGGATATCATTGGATTTTATGTCTAAGTAAAGTTGTTGTAACGTAAATATATGTATCTTCATTTTTGTAACTCTTATGAATAAAACATCACATATTGTATTTTCGTTTGTTTTATTTTGGTCTTTAAATCGTTATTGATTTGTAACTACGTAGGATATTCCAATGCATAAGAACATCTTTGTCTCTAAAATATAATAGAATTCAAACTTTTATACAAAAAGGTATGGCAAATACAATTACTTGACAGCTCAGCTCTTTGTTCAGATAGGTTCAGCTTTAAAAGAAGTATTCCTTACCATCAAGTAATGTATTTGCTACCGCAGCTCATACAAAGAGGACTATTCGTTTAAGGAAAATTTTTGCAAAATATCATTTAATTATCCTCATATTCCCTCTTATATGAAGAAAACTAGACTAAACACAATGGCTACTAATATAATAATTTAATAAAGAAAATAATAAAAATTACCATGGATGTTTAAGCAAATAATTAAATAACAAATATTTTACGAAACTTATTTTACACTTGTGGAACGTACATAATGTGTTTGGTTTAATTAAATAATGTACTTAATCCAAAGTCATTTTATGTATTTAATGTAAACACAAGCAATGGTAATAGATTTAAAAATGTGAATTCTTTCATCAAAGTATAGAAAGTATAAAGATGATTAATGACTTTAATTGTCGTACAAGATGTACTTATTTTAAAAGTCTTTGTCTTTGGACCAAATCAAAGAAAAAATTAAGATCATTTTAATGATTTTCAGTACACTTTTCTTTTGGGTTGATCTTCGAGGAGATTCGAAATCAATTAATGGGAGATTTTTTGGTAACACAGCTTTAAGCAGCTCAGCTGTTTTCTTGTAACATGTTACATGTTTAGTTTGGTGTATAATTTAAGCATGACTCGACTGACAAACGACCGGCTTCAAGACCATTTTGTTTCTACATTATTATAGAAACAAGTATTTTATACATGGCGGTGTATAAATATGTATTAAAAATTGGCAGCACACATGATTTCTGAGCCGTGACACTCGTTGTCAACAGTTCTGCTGCAATTGTATGATAGATACGGAGTTCTATATGGTTGACTTCTACACACAAGCGAATGAGAAATCTTTGTGAAACCACACTTCTCCAAAAACAATTGTTAACCAAAGTTAATACAAAACACCAGCCATGTCCAATGAGAATTGTGATTCTAACTAGGATACACTCCCGGCTTCAAGACCATTTTGTTTCTATATTATTATAGAAACAAGTATCCCAGCGGCGGAAATTGCGAGGCCTTCCATATATAAGACATGCGGAAGGCCTTATTCGGCAAGGACTTCCCTATGTAAGGCCTGCGAAATGCATGATTATTGATCAGTTGAAGGCATTCCAATATCAGGCATGATACAGGACTTTTAAAAGAATGGAGAAGGAATGTGAGAGCGTGTGGTTCGTAGTCCAGCGTTCATAACAAATACAACAAATGAAAAAAAACGTTATCCAAATCCCAACAAAGAATCTTCCTTTTTGATAGCCTGAAGAATGCCTTCTAAAGCGAAGACAGAGGGAATGTAAGAGAGAAATGAAAGAGCAAAAACAAAAAACGCTATGTAAATCTCAACATACCTATAATCTTCCTTTTTGATAGCCTGAAGAAGGCCTTCTAAAACGAAGCCAGAGGGAATGCAAAAGCGAGTGGTTCGTAGTCCATCGTGCTTAAATACCACAAATGAAAGAGCAGCAACAACAAAACGAAGTATGCCGTTATACAAATTCCAACGTAATGTGAAGGGAATGCAAATTAACAAGACGGTTCGTCGCGCTTGTTTAAATTTTCTTGAGTTACGAACGAGGAGAAATGAATTTGCAAACGCGGAAATAGTTTTTTTACTTTTTTGCACTTATCAATCAATATTAATTTTTTTATTGTGATACATAATTACAAAAAAATCTGTCTTAAAACAAGCAAAAAAAAAAAACAATCGCCGCGGGACGAATCATCTTGTTAAATTCTATCACTTTAGTTTCGTACACACAACAACAAGAAGTTGTGCTTAGATTGCTGGATGAAAAAAGCAAGAAAAAACAAAACCAAAAACAGTTTTCATAAAACGCTATCAGTTATTATCAGTTTCTGATCTAGCATTCATCGGTTCGGGTGTTTTAAAGGTTTTAAATAATAAAAGATTATAGGTTATTGATTGAATTGAATTATTTTGTTTTTTTTTTGGTTTATACTTTTTAAGTTGAATTAAATTATTTTTTGTTTCTATTACTTTTTTGGAATAGATAGAAAGTAAATGGAACAAACCAAAAATAAATTCTGACTGAATAACAAAAGCACAGACCAACAATAAATAACAACAAATAACAACAACACATTATTTTTTTGTGTGTTATTCAAATAAAAGGAACGTCAAAATAAAAAATAATATTTATTAAAAAAGTTAATATTAGTATCATTTTTTCGATTCTGCAGCGGAAGAACCAGATGGGCGTCTATAAAAAACTTCGAAGACTTTCGAGGCCTGATTTCTTTAGACATGATGTATGCATTTTTTAAATTAGCCTTCAGCAGACCTTCGTTTATAGTCCTTCCGGAAGGCCTGATATTTTCAGAAAGGATTTATGCCTTCCATAATGAAACCTTCAACAGACCTTCTTTTTAAGTCCTTCTGGAAGGCCTGATTTTTTCTGACATGCGTTATCCCTTATCTATGAAGGCCTTCTGGAGGCATTCTTGTAGGGAAATGGAAAGGAAGGCCTTGCCTCCCAATCTCACGCAATGTTAAATGGAAAGGAACAGGTAATGTGTAGGGAAGGCCTCCGTCATGACTAAGAAGGCCTGATATAAGGCCTTATAGCTCATGCATTCCGCCGCTGGGATTTTATACATGGCGGTGTATAAATATGTATGTATTAAAAATTGGCAGCACACATACTGTATCATGAGTTCTGAGCCGTGACACTCCCCAGCGGTAAAATGGTCCAGGCCTTCCAGGCATCAGGCCTGATAGAAGGGCTTCCTACACCTCCCATTGGAAGGCACACATGCCTTCTTTATTAAGGCCTGGAAAATGTGCAATCTCTCATTTCTAAAAAAGTAACCGTGCCTCCTGCCCGTCTTTTTTCAAACATGTCTAACGCCTTCTAAAAGATGTCAGAGAAAAGTCGTTCTTCATGGTCAGCAGTCAAAATGTACACTCTGCCTTCCTTCTCCCGTCTTTTATCAGGCATGATTCTGTCCTTCTAAAAATATATCATATCGAAGGTGTTTAGCACACAACATTTAAATGTTGTGTGGACAACCATGCATGATAAAAGACTGGAGAAGGAAGGCAGAGTGTACACGAATTCGTTCTCCCTCCCTCAAGTTTCTCATGTATGAACTTTGTTGCTACTGCGAGAGTTCAAAACCAGTTTTTTGCAAAAAAAAAAAAATACCGCTACACAAATTGAAAATTGAAGGTGAAAATTAACAAACAATTAGTCGTTGCAAAGGTTTTGTAGAGTTCAGTTGCTTTGTGTTTTTAATAGATTCTTATCAAAATTATTCTATATTATCTTTGCGAACTCCTATATTATGCATTTGAAGTGCTGAATGTGACATTCATTTAAAATACATTATTAGGTCTGCATTTTGATTTACTGTAGGACTTTCCTTCGAAGCTGTACATCAGACCTAGATCAGACCTTCATTTCGAAGCTCTAAATCATACCTTCATTTCGCAGCCCTTCTTAAGACCTTCCTTTCGAAGTCCTATATCGGACCTTCATTCGACAATCCTTTGTTAGGCATGATTTTTAACGCGAGATGCAAGGCCTGGCCTCGCAATGTCACTCCATGTAAAAAAGAAATAAAGATTGAATGCGGCGGCCAGGCCTCGTGGCTCTTAAATCCGGCCTGATAGCTTGCCGCCTAAGACCTGATTTTTACCGCTGGGTCGTTATCAACAGTTCTGCTGCAATTGTATGGGAGATACGGAGCTCTATATGGTTAACTTCTACACACAAGCGAATGAGAAATCTTTTTGAAACCACACTTCTCCAAAATCTTTCAAAAACAATTGTTAACCAAAGTTAATACAAAACACCAGCCATGTCCAATGAGCCGTGTCTCAGAATTGCAGACCGAATAAAAGCCAGCAAGCAACATAATAAAAACCAGTAAGGAAAGGCTAAAGTCGGGCGGGGCCGACTATATAAAACCCTACACCACTCTCGTAATATTGAATAACTCTGATATATAAATTTTGTAATTCATGTATAAAAAGTTTACATAAATTTACTTTTGGGACATTTTATACTTAAATAATACCCTGTACCACAGTGTGGTGTAGGGTATAAAAACGATTGGATCTAAAGCTTTAGCTAAATCTTAACCGATTTTCTTCAAATTTGGCAATGTTGGTTCATGGATCAAGAAACTCTACCATTCTAAATTTCAAAACGATTGGATGTAAAATACAGCTTCTACTAAAGGGTCAAATCGGACGAAACATATATATGGGAGCTATAGCTAAATCCTAACCGATTTTCTTCAAATTCGGTAGTGTTGGTTCATGGATCAAGAAACTCTACCATCCTAAATTTCAAAATCATTGTATGTAAAATACAGCTTCTACAGGACTAAAGAGCAAAATCGGACGATTTTCTTCAAATTCGGTAGTGTTGGTTCATGGATCAAGAAACTCTACCATTCTAAATTTCAAAACGATTGGATGTAAAATACAGCTTCTATAGGACTAAAGGCCCAAATCGGACGAATGATATATATGGGAGCTATATCTAAATCTGACCCGATTTCAACCAAATTCAATAAGGATCTTTACAGCTGCGAAATACTCTAAACTGCAAAATTTCAGAATGATCGGAGTGAAATTGCGACCTGTAGTCGACGAACAACTTTACATGGACAGGCGGACGGACGGACGGACAGACTGATTCTGAGTCGATCGGTATACTTTAAGGTGGGTCTAGCTGTGTTATTTTCAGGTGTTACAAACATCTGCCGTGAAACAAACTTATAATACCCTGTACCACAGTGTGGTGTAGGGTATAATTATATATTATACTATTCTCTGGGTTATTGCCAATGCGAATAATCCATTGCGACTGTACACGATTTTTTACTTTATTTAAAAAAAGGTTAATATTTCAAATTTAATTTTTGTTTAATTTTAATTTTAAATCAAGTCCAGCGTATCTCTCCTTCTAAGGCGTGTATGACGTTCAAAATTTAGTAGTTCTCGAGCCAGGATGTTCGGATGATCTAATAGTTTGTCCACATAACACCGACAATATTTTTCAATTTCTTCTTTCACTGTTGGGATCTTATGGATGTTAGCGTTCTTATTTACCAAGGTGCACCAGTAATTAAACGGAGAATATTCGGTTGTCTTTTTTGTAATTTACATACATTAGAAGCGCATGCTGTACCCCAGAACTGGATACCATAATTGGCCAAATGGGCTTTAATACCATTTTGTATAATAGAACTCTATTGATCAAGGCAGATATTTGGCTGATAAGCCACTGAAGTTGATTAGTTTTGAGTTTTATTTGAGTTACTTAAGAGTCTGTGTGGTGCGACCACGTCCAAGGACGATTTAAATGGATTCCAAGACATTTTACATGATCCTTTTGGGGAATCTGTGAATTGAAAATAGAAATTGGAGGACTTGTATCCCTTGAGGCGTTCGCCATTATTCTCCATGTTTTTAACCATTCTTCTACACTCAGAAAAAAATTTACTAAAATTGAATAAAAACGTAGTAAATTTGAGGAAAATTAAACTGCATATAGCTCCAAAGAAATATTTCATAAAACCATGTATACACATTTATTCAAAACTCATCTGTAATAAAATTGTACTCTATATAAAAAACTTTTACTCAGTTGTAGTTAATTTTATAATCAAATATAGGAATATGTTCGTAAATTTAAGGAAACCTGTCTCATTAAAAATATTAAAATTGTACTTAAAATGAGGACAAATTTACTTAACATTTCTCCAAAATAAATAAATTCTTCAAACTGAGTAGATTTTCCATTAATAATAATATATGCATTGTACTGTGAATTAGTTAAATATTCGTTGTTCGTATCACAATTTTACTTATTTCCATTACAATTTTTACTTCGCATAAGGATATTTTGAATCAAATTGATACAATTTTTCTTAAGATTGACTACGACTTGGTGTTAAATCAAGGAAATTCTTACTCCGTATAAATACATCACGTAGTCAATTTTGTTACATTTATGAACCACATTTTTAAATGCTAAATAAAAATGTATTCTAATCAAGTTCATATTTTCCTTCGAATAAGTACATTTCGTAGTTAAAGAAAAAATTGACTACGAACATTTACTTCATGGAAGTAAATATATTATTTGTATTAAGTATAATACAATCGATTTCTATTCAAATTTAAAATATACTCAACAACGTACACTGACTTCAGAATTTTATTTTTATTTTTAAAATTTACAATAAATAATTAGTCTAAATGTTAAATATTAATACTACATACACATATTTTATATACACAATATATATATTTTTTATTAAAATAAAATACTTATTAACTATTAAAATAGAGCTTTAGGTCGCAAAAATGAGTTTTGGTTTAATTTATATACATGTATTGGAGGAGATTTTATAGATTCTGCTAGGAAAACAACAAAGTCTGACAGTTTATTATCGACAATATATGACAGATAATGATTTTCATATGATAATATGGGTATACGTTGACAAAGCAGAAATATTCTGTCTTGTAGTTAATAGATTTCTTGTATAATATAAGCCTTAAAGGTAGGTGTGTAAAAGAAAACTACATAACCTCTCCTATATTCAGTGCCATAATGCTTATAGCTGTTGAAACAGAAGAATTGCGACTGTTATGTTACTGTTATATGCTTTTTAATTTCAGAGCAGAATTCAGAATAAGCTATGTTCTATTTGCTAGATCCAAGTGAATATATCTCCCTTTTAAAATTTAAAATAAAATCGGAAAATGACATGCAAAACTTTATGGATAATGATAATGGAATATTTTTTCTTCTTGGAATACTTTTTCTAATATTTCTATAAGGGATTTTAAGTTTATAAGATCTAAACACGTAAATTCTGAAAGTAATAATAAATCTAAAATTTTTAGTAAATTTAGAAGAAATACCCACACTATATTGTTTGCTTCTACTATATCCCCAATTATAAGTGGAAGAAAGTGGGCGAACGTTAGCATTTCTCTGCCAGACATTTTCAAATTAGAACTTTCTAAATGAGACATTTTTATTGGAGGAGACAAATTTCCATTTTCACTCTCTCCATAACTAAAATTTATGCTTTTTTTTAATCATTTTTATTCATTTTTCATATTCTACAAAAATAGTTGGCGGAAAAACTACGGGAAAAACCTAATACGTTATTTAGGGCCAAATTGTCTCCAATAATTAATCCTAGTGAAAAATAAATTATTCGTTTTCCAACTTTAATATTTATTTCTACTCCATTTTTTTCTATATCATTGAGAATTTCGACCAGTTTAAAAAAGCATACATCATTACCTAAAACCTTCACGTCTTTAGATTTAAATAATGCAGCAATAAATATATTCTGAAGTTTGAATTTAAAAAAAATGGAGCTGTCGGAAAAGAGTAATAAACACCTAAAAGACTGGAACAGTGTGAACCTAATGGGTTGTTAATTTCAAAATCATCAAAGTATAAAAAATATGGAATTACAAAATCCTTCTGATATTCCTTACTTTTTTTCTGCCATATTTTCACTACGGAAAAACTTCGGATTGTTCCACATTGCGACTGCACATATTTTTTTCAATTCTTCATATATACCATCTAATTCAAAAAACTTTTTTATTTGATTGGGAACAAAACCCCCTTTGTTGATACTGAATCAAGTGTATTAATGTGGTTTGCTACAACATTTGAAACGGTATTATCTAATGTTATGACTTTAGGACTTTCGTACAAATTTACTTCTGCTAGCCTTTTTATACATTTGTATTCAGTATCAATGTGTTTGAAAGGTTCATCGCAGAACGATACAATCTTTTGAAGACTACTTTCGGTATTTTCTGGGCTGTTAGTTTTCAAGTTAGTAATAATTTTTTTATTTCATCTCTTATAGGGTGAGTTACACGATTTTCAATATTTTTTGCATTTGTAAAGCATCCTTTCGAGTTGCTGATGGCTTTGAAAAATTAGAAAGGGTTAGTTGAAAAGATGATGAGTGTTCTAACGGGACACTCAAGCTTACAAGCACATCTTCATCGCATAGGACTAGCAGGAAACGACGAATGCAGGGCATGCAGAGAAAACATCGAAACGATGGAACATTTTCTGTGTCACTGCCCGGCTTTCACACATGCAAGATCCCAACATTTCGGGTCCTACATATAACCAGACTTGACTCATCTCAGAGAATATGACTGGAAGATACTGAGAAAATTCGTGTCTAGTACCGATTTTCTGTAACTCGTGAGGTATAAAAAGATCATAAATAAGGAGCGCACAACAGGCCGAACCACTGGCTTAAGTGTATGTCCATGGACATGAGACGTTTAAACGTCTCCTCTCTTCAACCTAACCTAACCTAACCTAGTTGAAAAGAGCCGTTAGATAAATAAGCTGTGGATATATCAGCCATATTTTGTATCTGAGATTGCACTGTAGTTGTAGCCATGTCATTATCAGCATCGTCTTTAATAACAAACTTGTATTTTTTGCTGAGACCCAAATCTCTTCAACGTTACTATCAATGTTAATATCGTTATTGATATTGAAGCGCTCATTCTTCTGTACTTCGTTTTTCATATGTTTTACAAATGATTTGTAAATTGAAAACTTTTGATTGCAGGAGGGAACACCACATTCATAATTACTAATAGTTCCCAATTGATGAAAATATTTCAAATGTGTGAATAATTGCTTACATTCTGTGTAGTTGTGTGTACATAAGAAACATTTCAACTTCATTTTTAAAATTTATTAGTTCATTGATGGAAAAGTTTTAAATCATTTAGGGCATTAACTACTGTGCTGCATTTTTCTGATTGCTTCAAATTAATTTCATAAAAATATTCTTGTTCAAAAAGCTACATATTCTTGCATTGCTCTGGATATTTTAAATGTAAAACATGGAATATTTTAAAATTCACATCAAATGCTACTACTATAGTAGGTAATTTATAAAAAACAGTTCCGTATATACATAAAAATCCTTTAAATTATCACATATTATAGGCTGCAGAGTCTTTTTCTGTTTATACAGTTCATATACTTTTACCTTAAGTTTTCATTGAGTGCAATGTTGCTTTAGTGAACTTTCGTTTTCTTTGTGCATCTATTACACAAGTTCTACTATTTGGTTTCAGTAGTGAATGCAATAGATATAAAAGAACACAATTTTTATTTTCTGAAAGAATAGAATATGTTAAATGGGTATTTGCACTGTCTCTTTTGAAAGTTAGTATTAAATGCAAAGTTCGGTTATATTTGCCAAAAACTTCAAAGTATATTTCATATTTTAGTTTGATTTAACAAGATAATTAATAAAAAGAAATATATATACCTGTATAATAAACTGAATCTTTGATTCCCTGTATGAGATCATTATTACTTAAATCTTTCAGTTGATCAACAAGTACAAGTAAGAACAATGTTGCAAAAAGCTTCCCATTTAACGTATAAAAGGTTGTCTTTGCCGGGATACAGTGCAGTGAAATCCGAAGTAATATAAAATTAACATTATTTATATTTTGAATTTGAAATCATTTTAAACACATTACAATATTGTTTCCATATGATTGTTTATATGACGGCCATTCTTCGAGTATGTCATTCAGATTGCGTTGTTCCCTTAAAAATGATTTCCTTATGGAAAATTTTTTATTGCCATTTAAGAATAACAATATCATATGGTTCAACGTTATATTTGAGCCACTCCTTGAATGTAACTTCATCATTATCTGACAAATTAAAAGGCGACGTGTTTTAATGTTTTTCTATGAAGAATCTCCAGAAAAGATCGCAACGGCTTATAATTGAAATTTTTTCTTATTTTTAAGAACAGAAAAACGTATGCAAAAAATTATGCGCGAACATTTTCTGGGGTGTGTTCACTATATTAAAAGGGAGCAGAGTACCTGGTGACAGATCTTCATCGTAATTGTCGGTTTTATCTACAGCTTCGGCTCCTTTACAAGGATTTTTCTCGAAAACTCCGTCTCTCCTAAGTTTCGATATTGCGTTGTGATATTTGTTATACAAGCACCCACCTGGCTTTTTGCCTTTCTGGTCAATGAAATATATTTCCTGATTCACATAAGAAGATAAAAAGGCGGTGCAATAATATATATACTCGTAGCATTATTAATTTAAATATAACTCACTTTACATTCTGTTGCAAAATATACCACAATATTTTCTGCAATTTTTGCAAAATCTTCAGGAGTTTCTGCAATTTGATTTTGAAGCAGATACTCAGTCACACACGAAGCGATTAACTTACGGTACTTTGGATCAAGTATCTTGTTATTTTTGTAAAATTTCAAAAAACTTAATCCGTTATGAGATTTTTGCAAAATTGTTTCAATGGAATTCTAACAAAACAGATTTACGATGAATTAGGTGTTATTTTTATAAAAAAAACTTCTATAAAGTTAATTTTTAAAGTAATTAAAAAAAACGCTGTACTTTCACTTAGAAAATGTTAATAAAATTTGAAGTGCAGCACAATTCGCCAACATGTTGTATGAATTAAAAGATGCACGCTGAAAAAAAATCGCTTCTGTAGTATTTTGTCCCAAACATATTCGGCTTGAAACATATATGTATATGTTTAGGGTACACTCTAAACATATAATATTTGGTACACACAAAGATTATATATTTGGGAAGATGTTGTTCTAAACAAATCTGAGTTTACTCCCAATTTTTTTTATTTGGGACTTTTATTTCCGAAACAAATACAAAATTTAAGTATTCAGAAAATACCTAAATGGTGTTATATTGTTCAGTAATTCAAAGTATTTTTTTTTTAATTTTTAATGTTTGTAAAAATAATAAATAATAATTGAAATTTTATAATCTTGAATAAAAATAAATTATCTGGTGGATTGACAACTAATGATGGCTTGAAATACTCAGAAATTTGAAACAGATGTCAATGCTGCATATGGTATCATAACTGGGGGGTACAATTGGGAACAAAAAAAAATTAAAAATTAAATAAGAAAAAGTCGGCAAAAGATTTGAAAATCTTTTTTAAATTAAATATATTTGGAGAAATTCATCAACAATCATTTTATTTATACTTAAACACGTACTTTATTTGAGAAATTTAGTTTGCAAATATATTTTGTTGTAATATATTAATATATGCCTTCCAAATATATTTTATTGATTTTCAAATAAAATTTATTTACTCCGAAATATATAATATTTAAAAATTTCTGTTCCAAATATATTTTCTTTCGATTCAAACATATCAAATTGATTGATGATCAATTATAATAAAATAGGGGAGGTTCAAAACAGCGAATGTATCTTTGTACCGTATGCTAATAGCCTTACCCGCCACTCGCTCAATGCCCGAATACAAAATTCCGACTTACAACGAAATTTAATCATTTTAAGGCTGAACGTTCATATGTATATTACACGAAGCTCATACACGCTGAAAAAAAATCGCTTCTGTAGTATATTGTCCCAAACATATTCGGCTTGAAACATATATATGTTTATGGTACACTCTAAATATATAATATTTTGTACACACAAAAATTATATATTTGGAAAGATGTTGTTCTAAACAAATCCTTGTTTCCACCCTACTACCTTTTATTTGGGATTTTTAATTCCGAAACAAAAATGTATTTAAATTTAAGTATTCCGAAAATTTCGAACCTTAATTGTGTTAAGGTTTTCAGTAATTTAATGATAATTTTTTAGAAAGGTTTAATTGAAATTGAAATCGTATAATTTTTGATAACATTAATTTACTGGAAGGATTGAAAAAATGCTGACATGAAATACTCAGAAATTTAAAATGAGTCCCTTAAAACAGAATGTAATGCGGTTAACGGTAGTTTTGACTGGGATAAATAGTTCGAAACGAAGGAAAAATTAAAAATGAAATTATAAAAATTCAACAAAGTTTAGAAAATCTTTTTTTAAATTATATATATTTGAAGATATTCGTAACCAATAATTTTATTTGTATATAAATACATATTTTATTTGAGAAAATTAGTTTGCAAATATATTTTGTTGTAATATATTAATATATGCGTTCCAAGTACATTTTATTGATTTTCAAATAAAATTTATTTACTCAGAAATATAAAACATTTAAAAATGTGTGTTCCAAATATATTTTCTTTCGATTCAAACATATCAAAAATGCCGATTTTGGCCCGTGTACTTTACAATATTACAACATATAGTTTTTTTGGCACTTTTTTGAAGAATGAAAAACATGGAAGTAACTTCCAATTTTCCCGTGATTTATGAGCATGTACGTTATATCCAAATGGACATAGGAAATGATTTCGTATTGAAGAAATTGCACTAATATTTCCCGACCAAGTACAAAAGAAATTCATGAAACTAATATAAAATTACTCCTTCAGAAGGAGTGGTACGTACACGCTGAAAATAATCGGTTCTGTAGTATATTGTGCAAAACATATTCTGCTTGAAACATATATATATGTTTAGGCTATACTCGAAATATATAATATTTGAAACAAACAAATATTATATATTTGGGAAGATCTTATTCTACACAAATCTTCGTTTCCATCTAAATATTATTTTATTTGGGACTATCACTTCCTTAACAACGAATTATTTGAATAATAATCGGAAAATATATCGAAAGTTATTTTCTTAGAAAGTATATCGTCATCAGAAACGAAAAAGGGTGTAACAACAAGAAAAATTTAAATGCAGTTTTTGGTAGATTTCGGTACACTGCATCAAAATACACCTCCTGACAAATTTTTAGCGGCGTAATATTAAAAATGGCGAATTTATTAACGAAATTCAAAGGGGCCTAACAAGAAAAAATGTCTTTTTTCATAGTTAAAAAAATCCTATTCCACTCAACTTTTCACAAACAAGTTATAAATCATGCTTGTGTGACTTTATATATGCACCATTATGTTTATATATTATCCTGAAATCCCCGTTTTCCTAACGACATCACTTTTCATTTTATTTATTTTTTTGCTTCTCCTGTAAAATTTTCAAACATGATGATAGGCCCTTTTTCGTTTCTGATGACGATATATAAAATTTCGAAATCGCTGTTCCAAATATATTTTTTTCTATTCAAACGTATCAAAAACGGAGATTTAGTCCCGTGTACGAATATAATTTTGAATACTTTCTCTGCTTGTTTTTTTTTCGTTTTTATATTTGTACATTCGTTTTAATACATTTGAACATGAAACCAAAATACTTACGGTTATATCTCCTGTTGCCACATCCAGCGAAATTCCTGATGTATGTTCTTCAATTCCGGCACTATCCTCCGAGTTCTGAAACATTAAGTGTTACATTATTTTATTTATATACACATATTAATACTATATTTATATTAATATTACCTGTTTCAACTGCCACTCTTTTAGGTTTTTCTCAAAGATGATTCTCGGACCAAATAGGTTTGGCGGCACAATCCTATCCAGATGACCCTCTGTCATGTAACGTAGACTTTTTTCGGTTATAGCATGATCTATTAGAATATTGCAAATTTAGTTTTATTGCAAGATGAGTTTTAATAAATTAGCCTTTTTTCGCTGAACAATATATATTTCAAATGCATTGTACTGTACTGAAATGAGCTATAGGGACTATAAAAACAAAACACTGTGCAAAATCTGAAAACATATTTTGCTAAGGGCAAAAGTGGTACACATCGAAGTCAATCGGAGAGTAACCCATTGACTTAAAATTTAATATGCTGTAATGTATGAAAAATTATCGATGTTGTCAAACAAAAATTGAATTGATCATAACTTCAATGGCAATGCACGGTACAAGGCCTTGGAAGTATCAACTGTTCAGTTTAAAAAAGAATTATTTATTAAACCGTAATATATATCAAGCGCTTTTAAAACTGTGAGTTTGGGTGGGAACATTTAGACAATGGTGTACCTGAAGGGGTCTGGCAAATACGCCTATTTTTGCCGAATTTTGTATGTTTAGGTCTACATATATATATTAAAGTTATGATCCAGTCTATTTTTTTGCTGACTTGGACATTTTGTGTGGGAGGTACCACAGGGGACGCGACAATATCGTCCACTTTTCAAGTTTTTGTACATACTGGAATCGAATTTATAACCCGTTAACATATGTGCAAAACTGCCGCTTATGGGAGAGGTGCACGAAGGAGCATCTTTGATCTTGGTCAGGGATGGACAAAAAATATAACAACATACGACTTTTCGCACCAGCCGGAAAACAGACGGATGGATGGCCGGACGGTCATTGCTCAAATGATCCAAGACTGATTTCCACCAGACATACCATTGCCTACATACATTATATATACATTTTGTTGGACTTACCTTTAAAAAACATTATATAGTTGACCACCATTCAGTTTTCCAAGTAAAGCTGCGAAACTAGCGTCTTGATTTTCCTCCATACACATCGATAATTAGTTCCTATTTTTTTTCTTCTTCGGAATGAATATTATTTATATATGAATTTAGCCATGGTTTCGTATGATTCCTTGGTGTTGACAGCATGAGCAATGGGAATCGACGGTTTCTAATTTCCATTGTGCAAAAGTACTGTTTTCAAACGTTCTTTACTACTATCAACAAGTAAACGCCATTCCTTTGAATTGTATGTTTGATTAAGTTCCTTGAACAATCCGGGAATGTCCTTGCAAAAGCATCTGTTATCCACAGTTGTATAAAATTGTTTGTAAGGTATATCACGGACTCTATAATATGATATGTTAACATCTGGGGCCAAAATATTGTACTGTTTCATCCCAGATGCAAGTAGTTCTGCCTTATCTTTGGTCAGTTCCAAATCTCTCACTAGATCAATGAGTTGAAACTGAGGTAAAGGCGATGACTTCTGACTCAAACTTGATTCGCTCAGAGTTGAGTACTCAGTTGAACTTGATGATGTTTCCGTAATTAGGCTGTTAGCTATACTTGGACACTTCCTACTCCAATCTATTAACTTAGACAAAAATTGCAGTCCGTATCGTGAATGAATGGTTGTCTCCAAATCATTGGCTTTCCAAATATTGTAATACATTAATTGTAAAGTACTTACCGCATGCTTCCATTACTCCATCGAGTAAGATTTACATGGCACGAATTACACAAAATACTAGGTGTCCACGGTTCGTTCATATTTTTAACTCGTATACCAAAATATTACTTATATATTTCTTCTATTATTTTACTAAACGCACGTCGATTTTTTTAATAACATATTTTAGACAGATGTAGCAGAAATTGTCGGGATCATTTACACATTGAAAAGTTCTTTGCCGTTTACTCATACTTCGATATATAACTTTATAATATTTTTCAGAAAATCGACTTATCTCTTTAAGGCGCTGAATTACACTAATTTATTAAAAGAAATTTCATCCATAAATTCCGGGTTTAAGGTTCATAAGTTGCAGTACCTGTAGCTGACATATAGTTTGCTTCGAACGTAGAAACCCAATATTTTCAAGACTGCCGCGTACTACTGTGTATTGCGTACATATAATTTTACTATCTGTATATACAACTGGCTTATAGTTGAAAAATTATGAAAAATTATACAAATACTGAATGTACTTTCGATGAAAGCTAGAATTTAAAAAAAAATTACCAAACAATTTCTTTTAATATTTTTTTCGTGTTTGTGACACCTAGTTGCACCAGAAACTGTTATACACTTCCCTTGGACAAAAATGTTGTTGCATAGTGCTATTAGCTCTTGAGGAACTTTTAAAATCAGTGAAATAATGAAAATTGTTCTGGTCGCTGCTACAATAATCGTAATGTGAGAATTGAAAATTATTTTTCGCGCATATATCTGTCCTGTATAATACTTCATATTCACAAAGTTTAATATTTTGTATCTTTTAAGAGATTTCTGAAAGGACAAAAACAATACTCAAGTTTTTGACAGCGCCAGAACTGACCACTGGCAAAAATGACTACATGAGCAGCCAGTGCTTTATTAAACACTCGTGTATACGCGCGTGCAAAATTTAAGCGGTCAAGTGGTCAAAAATCACTTGGCGGAATATTGAAGTAGCCTATTTTAATTTTTGGATATTGGTCTATATGTCCACCAAGCTTCAAGAAAATGGGTTCAGGCGTTTAGTCGTGATGCGGCAACAGGTAAACAGACAGACAAACAAACGATTTTATAATATTAAAATAGGATTACTAGTTCACTTCCGCAATTCGTTCGCCCGTAGCTAGCTTAACATTTTCGACTTTCCTAGAATACATGACCTACAAGGTCGAAGCGAAGACGAAAGCCGACGTGAAGTCCAAAGCCGAAGCGGAGATAAGAGCCGAAGCGAAGACCAAAACTGAAGCAAAGCCGAGCCCGATCCTATTCCTGACACTCTAGACACAACTGTTCGATGCAACCGAAACCGATTTTAACATCAGAAACCGCCGACCAGACTGAAGCTGAATGAAGTATCCGAATATGAACCTGAAATACTCCGATCCACCCGCATTTCTTTTATGTTCACATTGCACTTCCTATTATTGTACGAAATAGAAGATCGTAGTGAACCGACGTGTTTATTACAGAGCAGATAGTTAAAACCTAATAAGCAGTACCTATTACGCAATGGCAAAAAAAATTCTATACAAAGTCTGGGAAGCCTACATCGTAGTACCTATTACGGGCTAATCCAGACAAAAAATAAATTAATTCTGCCTTCATGTTCCGATGGAGCGGGGTTTCCAAATCGTCCGACTGTCCCTCCGTTGGTCTTGGCCAAAGCCGACCACACCAAAAATGGTGAAAATTTGACCCCAGTACTCCCAACTGGTGGTACTGTGAGGGGAAATCTTCATGTCTGACCGTCAAAACGGAAGCACAATGAGCACCGAATAGCGCTCAGAGTGTTGACAAAGTTGGATGCTGTTGAGGTTTCGGCTCTTACTGAAAAACGAGGAGTTACTTACCTGGACTAAAAGCGTCGTGGATGCTTCTAAAGCCAATCAGTCGGCTGGAGAGTCACAAATTCAGCTGTGTTAATGACTAATAAAGTCAAAAATTCAGATCACCAGATGAACCCCTGCCTTCGAAAAAGGCAAGTGTCCCTAATGTCACCATCAACAGAACACTCATTATGCCCTTCAATGAAGTGGCGAAGGAGAGTCTAGTGATGGATGTTATAGACGGAGGTAGTGAGGATGGATTCATCCTTAAAGGCAAATGGAGCCATGTGCAGTCAGCAATTATGGCTGATAAGCTCGATGTCCGTAGGCAAACCACCAATCTGCAACGATGCAGGATGGCATCAGGGGAGAATAAATCTCTTATATTTCGGTGATGCCAGATCAGTAGACCTGTATACGACTGTTCTGAGTCGAGCGGGTGAGATGTTGCCGGGCGCCCAGTTGGAAGTTGTCGAGAAAAACAACATCCCTAGTCACCCTAGAGCCATCACCTGGCTTACAGAAGAGCCCTCCATCTCGGCTGACATATTAGAGATAATAAAAGATTCTAGTCCTGGTCTGCCGACCCATAATTGAAGAATTAGCAAGGTGGGTGAGACGGATGGTAAAAAGCGGCAGGTCAATTTGATCCTTAACGCTGAATCCACCTCCCATATACAACGTGCAAGTGTAACGCTGTAATAGAATTTCGAGACTATAGTCTTGAATATATACAAGCAGGATATATATTCCACTACGGAAGGCGAGTCGTCCAAAGTGGTTGATGCACGGCTTGCTGGAAGTGCATTATTTCTGGTGATGCTAACAGAAGATCTGTAACGTCATTCTCTTAGGACGAAAGCACTACTTCGGGAGTCTGCGGACTCTTTGACGCATCTGGCGGGGACATGCTTCTCGATGATACGGACGAAGAGTTCGATAACAACCTTGTCGGGGAGGATGTTAATCTGTCGATTACCAATGATGGTAAGAATTCTACAGATTAACCTCCATCGCGCTAAAGCAGCCTCAGAGGCTTTATTGCTGCGCCTATCCACAGGTGCAGTAGGCATCGTCCTTGTTGGAATTCAATTTAACTTGTAAAATCTTTACTGTATACATGAAATATAAATAACATAGTATTCATTGATAATATTATGTTTTTATTGGGGTCTATTATTTCCGAAACAAATATCTATTTTCATTTAAGTATTCAGAAAACACCTAAATTGTGTTAAATTTATCAGTAATTCTAAATTATTTTTTTAGAAATTGTTCATGTTCGTGAAAATAATAAATAATAATAACTGAAATCGTATAATCTTGGATCGAAGATAAGAAGTTAATTCTGCATTTGGTATCCGACTCCCGGAGTCGAATTTTAAAATCATTCGACTCCAACTCCAGCTCCGACTCCGGCAGTTAAATAACATAAATTTCTGAAAATTTATTTCTACTAAGACGTGAGTTCATGTTATCCAAAATAAGATATAGCTTTATTAAAAAAACACAAAAAAGTAGGTATTCAATACCATTAATTAAATACAATTTTATTATATATTTATCGACGCTGGACTTGGAAGTTGCAACTAAAATGACAATTCTTTCAACAAGGAATTATGATAAAATTTTCACCAGTCACTGCCTCTGTTTTAATATACCGCAATTTTTGGAAATTAGGTTCGCTTCAGGCAACAAGTTTATTCGAACCTAATTTCCTAAAATTGTTAGTTATTACACCCTACACCACACTATGTATGGTACAGGAGTTTATTAACTTGTTTTTTTGGCAGATTTGTAAACAATACTACAGTTAGACACACCTTAAAATACACCGTTCTACTCAGAATCACTAGCTGTCCGTCTTGAGTCGTTCGTTAAGTACAGGTCGAAATTTCACTACGATCCTGGACAATAAGACCTCTTTCACACAACGGAGGAAACCTATTGAAATTGGTGAAAATCGGTTGAGTTCGATATTGCCCCCCCCCCCCCCATATATAAATGTTTCTTTAGATTTGGCCTTGTAACGCTATAGAAGCTGTATTTCACATTCAATAATTTTTTTTTTTTGATTTATTGGATAGAATTTATTTATCCAAGAGCGCATATTGTCGATTTTTAACAAATTCTGTTTTTTAGATTTACAATGTAATTATCTCATATTTATACTATACAATATCTGAGCTTATTCTGCTCTAACGAGGTGTTGTACGGTATCACATAGTTGGCATCGCTCGGCCTTTCCTTACTTGTTTTATACTCGCATAGGAATAGTGTATCGTCTTGAAAAAATATTTATTTTGTTAGCTAAATATAATCAGAGCTCTCCTAAAACTGTTTTACATAAAAACTCGATAGTTTGGTTAACTTTAAAGATATTTTTGGCATACTTAAATATTTGGTTAAAAGCTTCGAATATTTTATCCTTCTTTTTTACAAAAATTGTTTTCCCAAAATTTTTTGAGTGCATCATATCATTGGTACATTTTGCACACTACATCTCGGAGTCGGAGTAGACCATAATATTTCTACTCCGGATTACGACTCCGGGCAAATTTCCCAGACTCCGACTTCACAGCCCTGGTTCAATCCGAAACCAAAAAAAATAGAATTGAAATTCGAAAAATTCTAAAAAAGTTTTGAAAATCTATTTTAAATAAAATATTTTTGGAGAAATTCCTAAAACTAATTTTATTTGTATTTAAACACATATTTTTTTGAGAAATTTAGTTTGCAAATATTATATGTCGTAACATATTAATATACGAGTTCCAAATATGTTTTATTGGTTTTCAAATAAAATGTATTTGCTCAGAAATAAATAATATTTTAAAATTTGTGTTTAAATATATTTGCTTTCGATTCAAACATATCGATACCTCCACTCTAAACTATGCTAAATGTAAAAAGGTAGTTTTTCAGGAGTGGCGATCAAAGTTGGAAGAATTTTTTAAATTTGTGTGGAATTCCTTTTGCAATGAAAATCGGATGACCTGTACTGTTTTGTGAATAACTTTTAATTGGGTTGACGGATGAACACAAAATTTTGACCGAATATAATTTGGAATATTTAGAAATTAAAAAATGCAATCTCCCTAAAAACATGCTAAGTCGACTTATCATTTTTTAGAATGGAGGTATCGATATCAAAAAAGCGATTTTGCCCCTTGTATATATGGTCTTAAGCAGTATGCCCGTTGTTGGAATTACAAGCTGATGAACGTACTTTTAAATGTTGGGTTTAAAAAGACAGTTGCATCTTGCTAGCTAATAAAAATGGTGAGTGGATTTTTATTTTAATATATGTGGACGACATACTAGTATCAACGAGAACACTGTCAAATAAAGAATATGTCGCAAATCTATTACGAAATAATTTCGAAATATTAGATCTTGGCGATGTCAATTTTTATTTGGGAATGCAAATCGAGAATGGGATTGATGGATATTTTGGTCTCTGCCAAAAACAGTATATTTCGCAAATTATAGAAGAAGCTGGTCTCGAAAATGCAAAAGTTGTGACAATTCCAATAGACATTGGTTATGTAAAAGAAGAGGTTGATAGCGAATTATTGCCAAAAAATCAATATTATCGTCGCATAGTGGCCCAGAATGATTTTTTACTGGCCAAAACACACAGTAACTTTTGAACCAATAGAGATATTTAGTAATTTTTTTCCAGTTTCAATTTCAATAAAATCGGTTCAATAGTTATTGAGGAATTCAAGGTCAAAGTTGAACTTTTGATTTTTTTAATATTTTGCATGGAATTATGGGTTTTTTGTATTGTTTTCATATTCTTATTTATTAAAAGAAGGTCATACGTACACGGGGCAAATTCCGCATTTTTGATATGTTTGAATCGAAAGAATATTATAAATATTATATATTTTCGAGCAAATACATTTTATTTGAAAAATCAATAAAATGTATTTAGAACCCATGTGTTAATATATTAGAATAAAATATATTTGTAAACTAATTTTCTCAAATAAAATATGTGTTTAAATAGAAATTGTTTATGAATTTTTCCAAATATATTTTATTAAAAAAATTTTTTTTCAAAACTTTGCTGATTTTTTCGAATTTTAGTTTTAATTTTTTCCTTGTTTTCAAATTATGCATTTCTATTAAAAATGGCATACTTAGCATTAACTTCTATTTGAAACCTTTTATTTTCTATTATTTTGAATTTTAAAGAAATTTTACTAACATTACAAATTTCTAAAAATTACCTTTCAATTGCTGAAAACTTAAAACAATTAAAGAATAGATATATTTTTTTTGGGAAATAACATATCCAAATAAAAAATATTAGGATGTAAACATAGTTTTGTTTAGAACAACATCCTCCCAAACTATAATATTTGTATGTGTCAAATATTACATATTTGGATTGCACCCTAAAAATATACATGTTTCAAGCAGAATATGTTTGGGACAATATACTACAGGGGCGATTTTTTTTCAGCGTGTATATAAATAAATTTTTGTAATAAAAAATTTTGAAAAATTAAAAAAAATGTCCCCGTAAATTTTTCATGTGATCTTTTTAATGTTCGTTATTTTATTCAAACAACATCAAGGGAAAAAATGGCTTTTTTATATATAATTCTTATTCGTTCGGTTGATAATTTTCCTTCAAATATTCCATATTTAGTTCCGTATTATTTCTGTCCTCTAGCAGCCATTTTGCTTCTTCATCTAAGTCTCGATGATCTTCGTTCCATTGATGTCGAATGGTAGAGATGAGCGGATCTGACGCTGCCAACAAAATATTAAATAGATCTTCGTTTGTACAATTTCGTGATATTTTTCTGGTATAGTGCTCTCTGTGAAATCTGTAACCCTTATTTCTTTTTTCCTGGGCTTCTTCTGATAGATCTCCGCCTGGTACTAAATGATGCATAATGACATCTCCTCCATGATATAGAATTTTGTGAACTGTTGCAGACATATTTTTCCATGGATATTTGGTAGTATATATTCGCACAGTTTCCTTGCTTGGATTCACAAAATTTTTTAGCATCAATTTGTTTGTTGCACGCAAGTACATAGATAATTGTTTTAAATCTTGAAATGAGATTTATATCAACACCAGTTATTTCCTTTTTAAACTTCTCAACTCCTTCTTGGTTTCATTGTTTCTTATTGATCCTATAGGTCCAAAATTCATATCATAACTAATTTTAAGTATGTGTTCCATAAATCGTATTCTTGTATGTAGTGGCGATGATCCAAATTCATATCCATCAGTATTATCTAATGATATTTCCGGGACTTGGTTTAACTGGCTTGAATTGATTTAGCATATAATGCAGCTGGATGAAGTCTTTGTGTCAGTTAAAACCTGACCGAATTTTCCATCTATCATCGTTAGCACTAATTGGTAGTTACCTTCAATCGTCTGACCGTCAATTTCTACTTCTAATGGCTGCAGTGTTGCAATTTGGGTTTTTATATCACTGACTTCTTTTTTAATGGTATCATGAGTTTCTTTTTTAAATTCAAATTTGATTGGTCTGCAGTATTTCGTAGAAGATGATGTTTGATTTTTCCAAATATACTTTGTTTCTATCGTACTGGCCGAAGCCTCCGTATCTTCCAAATTACTTATCAATCGAAATGGTACAAATGACACCATGAACAAATCTGTGTCTGAAGTATGTAACGTACACAAAGGAATAGCAAATTTTACATTACCGACCAATGTTTTAGTGTTGGAATCCTGAAAAGGAAACCTATTGAATAAATCGCGGAGGAAGACTACGGGAGCCATTTAGTTGCTAGCAGCAGTCGGTGAAAATGGGGATTCTTGTCTCTTTTCGCAAAATAACAATAACAAGACTACGGGAGCCATTTAGTTGTTAGCAGCAGTCGGTGAAAATGGGGATTCTTGTCTCTTTTCGCAAAATAACATGGTTGGTTACATAATATATTTTATTATAGACTCCCTAAGTTTTGTAATGCTTTTAAAATTTATTATACTAAATGTGCCAAGGCAACTATAAACACAAAGAAAAAGCCCCTTTGCCCACCTCTACCATACTCTAGTATTACATTTTTATTTCTAGGGACCCACATCGGATGATACACCTATCTACTTAATCCATAAAAGAAAACATAGATTTAATTTAGTAATTAATTTTCAATGAATAATTATAATAATTATTAATTCATTTAATTGACGGCAGTAATATTTTTGTCCTTGTTTTTTTTGTTTTGTTTAAATACATATAGTAAAAAAATAACGTAGAATCTAATTATATAAATATTTTTAAAGATGTCCGAATTGTGGCTTTCAACTAATTTACTCAATGTAACATAAATTCCAATAATTTGTATATTATAAGTATACCTCGGATTTTTGCATATCTTTCAATTTTCATTCGATTTGAACCAACATTTGATTTCAGACTGCCACCGGATACATATACACAAAATACAGCAGTTTCGTTAACAAATTGCGCAAGATATCTAAATTTTAAAATTTGGTTTATTTGGGGGGACGGGGGGCATGCCCATTGGCCGGACCCCGCCCATTTTTGGACCAATCACGTAAACTTCCACCAGATACATATGCACAAAATTACAGCACTCTCGGTAACAAATTGTGCAATATATCTCAATTTTAATTTTTTTTTTTGGGCGGGGCCACGCCCTTTGTTCTCACCCCGCCCATTTTTGGACCAAGCACGTTGACTGCCACCAGATATATATACACAAAATTACAGCACTGTCTTTAACAAATTGTACAATATATCTCAATTTTAAAATTTGGTTTATTTGGGGGGGCATGCCCTTTGGTCGGACCTCGCCAATCTTTGGACCAATCACGTGAACTACCACCAGATACATATGTAAAAAATTACAGAACTCTCGCTAGCAAATTTTGCAAGATATTTCAAATGCAAACTTTGATTTATATGGGCGGGGCCACGCCCATTGGTCCGATCTCGCCCATTTTTGGACCAATCACGGAGACTGGCAGTAGATACACATACACAAAATTACAGCACTCTAGTTAACAGATTGTGCAAGATATATCAAATTAAAAATTTGACTTATATGGGCGGGGCCACGCCCATTGGTCCGATTTTTGGACAAATCACCTAGACTGCCACCAGATATATATAGACAAAATTGCAGCACTCTCGCTAAAAAATTGTTTATTCCTTATATGGGCGGGGCCACGCCCATTGGTTCGATCCCGCCCATTTTTGGACCAATCACGTAGACTGCCACCAGATATCTATACACAAAATTGCAGCACTCTCGGTAAAATATTGTGCAATATATCTCAATTCCAATATTTGGCTTAGATGGGCGGGGCCATGCTCTTTGGTCCGATCCCGCCCATTTTTGGACCAATCAAGTAGACTACCACCAGATATATATACACAAAATTACAGTACTCTCGCAAAAAAATTGTGCAAGATATCTCAATTTCAAAATTTGGCTTGTATGGGCGGGGCCACGCCCACTTGATATATCGAAAATTCAAGTACCCTATTTTCACCACCCCCTACACATGTACATTCTGTGAAAATTTCAAGAAGATCGGTCCAGCCGTTTAGACCACCACCACCACCGATACGGTACAAACAAACAAACCAAGAAACAAACACACATTCTCTTTTATATATGTGTTATAGCTGGACCCGGTCCACTTCGTTGCCCCAGATATAGATTTCCGATCCCGTTCATTTTTGGACCAATCACGTGGACTCCCAGCTACTTCGAGTTGGACCCAGGACTGGCCCATCTGGTATCAGGGTCCAGTCCCAATCATGGAAGTAGATATGGACAGTAGGAATCTCGTTAATACATTCGTAGGTACGGACAGTAGAATCTCTCAATTGGCTTATATGGGCGGGACCACGTCCCCTCAATCAAGAACTAATATAGCCTATGTTACCTGAATATTCTGAAGATTCCCTGAAAATTTCATCAAAATCGGCCCAGCCGTTTTGGAGTCCATACGTTACATACATACACACATCAAATTTTATATATATAGATATGTCAATACTATTTAAAAAATCGTGTCACAAAAATGGGTGATTTCAAAAATCATCCAAAAAAAATTGCTTAAATATATGAAAAGTATGGGGTAATTCCAAATGAAACCGACCCACTCTGAATATCTACATATGTAGATTTGGATGCAATTTTGCATCCAACCGTTTGACCAATTTCATAGTGGTTTAGATTTTATAGGGAGCCAAAGATGGTTATCTAAATTTTTTTTTACAAATTTAGCTATTTTGAATTCGTAACATCCTCTCTAAGAATTGTATATTAAGTTACACATTTTTGTGTATTAAGGACTCAAAAGAATATCCTTAAACCTTGATTATCCTGAAAAGCGTATCTTTATTTTTTTTGTTATATTATATTTTGTTACATATTTTCCCAAAAAAAAATAAACTTTCCAGCATTGGTCTCAATGGGTTAAAAAAATATGAATTAATTAATGTCCGTCCGTCTGTAAGTTCGACTGAATGGTGCTAACGATAACTCTGGAAACGAGTGACGTAAAATTTCGTACGTATATGGGTAGTTCTTTCTCAAGTGCCACAGGTCAAAAATTTGATCATTCTTAAATTCTCAGAAAATGTTTCCCTCGTATGTGGGAGCAATGACCCACAATATTAAAAAAAATAAATGAAAATTGGAGGAAGGGGGCGAGGTCAAAATTCAGAAAAATTGATTTTTCCTCTGTAATGGTTTTTTGAAGTTAATTTTAATTCTACAAAGAATAAGAAATTGAAATAGAAAATATCATTTCTTAAAGCTTTTTGCACGTAGAAATATGCACGTAAAATAGTTTATTTCAGTTTATTTGAGATATCTCAGATTCGATTCAACTTTTTTTCCTTAAATTTTTTATAAAAAATGGTCAATATGTACTCTACCGATGGTGTTTTCTCACGTTTGTTTGCCTGTGGGTAAATGAGAGTAGAGAGTTTGGGTTTTTGTTTGTTGAGTTCAAGGGTTTTTATTGGTGTAATGTTCATTTTGTTGTTTCGCTTTTTTGTACAATGCAGTTTTGATATAAATGTGTGTTTTGATTTGTTCTAGGTTTTAGTTAATTAATATTTATTTTCTTTGTAATTTACACGTTGTTTAGTTTTAGCGTAATTTTAGTTCTAGGGTTTAATTAGATTTAAGTTTTAAATAGTTTTAATAAAATTTCACTTTTAACTTTAGATTTTTTAACTTAGCACAATTTTAGTTTTAATGTAGAAAATAAAAAGTTATTTTCACTTAACCTTTTTACACTTGTCACGGGAGTATTCGAGGTGTTCGCTGGTTGAAGTAACGATCGGAAAGAATGTGTCTTGTTTGTTGAATGTCGCTGGTAACTTCGCCTGCAAGGCTGCCATCGACATTCAAGCTAATAACAATTACAAAGTGAGAAGGGCATACACCTAACCGCCGTTGGATGTTTGTGTGTGTGTGTGCGTATGTGCTTTCGCACATAGGCTCAATTAGGTGCATCCCTGCTCACTTTAAAAAACACTCAATTAAGATACAGTGATAGGCGAAAGTTTAGCACAATGCTAAACCTTCTGCCCCCCGTGACATGTGATACTTATCCTAAACTTAATTTCTAGGTAAATTTTGGATGGGGCCCGAAAATGTATAGCCTAGGGCAGTTTTGTAGGATTGGACATCACCGATTCCAGAGACGCTGCATCCCTCACGTCTGATGGCTAGCGCGCTTTCCGCAATGTTGTGGGTCGGGTCTTCAATGAGAGGGTCAGAGTAGGGTCGTGTAGGCAGCTCGTCTGTTATTAGGGCATTCCCCTTGAGAGCCCAAGTGATGTTGGCCTGACGAGCCATGATCTTGAAACTCGTAAGGTGCTGGCCCTGATGTAGAAACGAGCGGAGCCCCAGTCGCCGGAAGGTAGAATAGCCCATCCTTGTCTTCGTGGCTGATTAGCTGACCAGAACTCTCACAAGGGCATACGAGTCCACTCCATCTCGTAAGATCTTTTCCATGGCAGTCGGTACAAAGACTAGGTCCCATTTGTACGGAATTGTGACCACCGGAGGTCGTTGCAACGAGTTATCCAGTTGAGGAGCTCCGTGGAGAAGGGTGTGGTATCTGTGGTCGCATCGTCGGCAACTATTCAGGCTTGGGCAATCAGGCGCTAAATGGCTCCTGGCCAAACAATTCCGACAATAACCCTTACGTTCTACGGTTTCGTATCGTTGCGCGGGGGTTTTGTCGCGGAACCGTTGGCAGGAGCTGATTGCATGGTCCTCTTGGCATATCCCACACGAATACTGCCATGCACCTGGCCGTACTCGTCCTTCTGCCTGTCGCCCGGGTCTAGAGTTCGATCTGCTTCGCTGTTGTCTCTGTGGTCGCTCATTAGACTGTGGACGTCGTTGGCCGGGTCTCGCGTTGGGTCGTTGGGTGGATCTCTCCTCTTCGCGCCAATCTTGTGAGGGTAGATACGCAGCCATTTCTGTAAGTAAATATTTGCGAGTACTATGTTTTTTGATTAAGATATACAGGACTAGTCAGTCGCAAAAAAGTTTGACAATTTTAGTTATGGGTCGGTTAACAATGCCACTTGCAGTTCGTATGTCCAAGACTCTAGCATTTTGATCAATTCCGGGGTAAGTTTTTTCGACCCGACCTAGTCTCCACTCATTTGGGGCTAATCTTTCGTCCTTGATGACTACTAAATCGTTAATTTTAATATTATCTTGTTGATACTTCCATTTATTTTGTCTGTGCAGCTCTTTAAGGTACTCTAACTTCCACCTTTGACAAAAATATTGTGAAATGATTTTGAGACGTTTCCATCTGTTAACTAGGGTTACACCCTGGTCAGATATGTCGGGTTCTGCCGGTGCAAGCATGGAACTACCAATCAAAAAATTACCTGGAGTTAGTGGGGAAAAGTCATTAGGGTCATTACTAGCTGAACTTAAGGGTCGAGAACTCAATACGAATTAATATTGTCGAGAATTCCTCAAACGTAAAGTTCAGTTTTGGAATGACCTTTCGCAAATGTGTCTTAAAGGATTTAACTCCTGCCTCCCATAGACCTCCCATGTGAGGAGCGCGTGGGTGTATAAACTTCCAACTAAGATTTTGATGAGCATTTTCTTGAACTAGAGATGATTTAAGGGTTTTTAGAAACTCGAGTCGATCTTTCCTTAGAAGTTCTGCGGCTCCTACAAAGTTTGTACCGTTGTCTGAGAACATACAAGAGGGACAACCTCGTCGACCTATAAACCGTGAGAAGGCTGCGAGAAAAGATAGTGTCGATAGGTCACTTGTGACTTCCAAATGTATCGCTTTTGTCGCAACACACAAAAACGCATACATATCCTTTGGTTATAAGACACGCTCTTCCAGTAAAGCTTTTTAAATTGAAAGGACCTGCAAAGTCGACCCCGGTATTGTTGAAGGGTCTGGCAAGTAAAGTACGTTCTGGAGGCAGCGATGCCATAATTTGGTTTTGAGTGTGTTGTTTGTATAAAATACAAATTCTACAGTTATGAATGACTTTTTTACTAAAGGTTTTAATCTAAATATCCAGAATTCAGATCGTAAGACTCGGGTCATAAGTTGATTCCCTCCATGAATAGTTATTTTATGGGTGAATTCGACTAGTAACTGAGTCAGTTTAGCGCTATAAGGAAAAATAGGATGCCGTTCATTGTAAGTTAAAACTGGGGATTGAACAAGTCGACCGTTGGCTCTGATTACTCCCTTCGAGTCTATGAACGGATTGAGTGACAAAAGTGTACTACTAGGGCATATTCTCGTTTTTTGTTGCAAAGAGTGATATTCGGCGGCAAAGAAATGTTTTTGAGTTGATACGATAAGTCGCTCCTTTACGTCGTGAATTTCGTCTGCGGTAATTTCCAAAGATTGCATTCTTAAATGGGTACGATTTGTCCCAGTGTTTCTCCAAAAAGGCAAAACGTTAGCTAAGACGTTATAAGCTCTTGGCAAAGAGGAACTTTCTAAGGGATCTTCAAAGATTGCTGTTGCGAAAACTTTGACTGCTTTTGCCTCCAAACTCGTGTCTTCTCCAACTTCAGCTGCCGGCCATATACACCTGGGTAATTTTGAACACTGAGTCGGTCCAGTATTGAGTGGGTATATTGGAAGGCTGAAGATTGGATATTGTGGAGGAGGCTAACTTGGAAAGCAGAACAGCCCCACATAATTCGAGTCTGGGTAATGAAATCTTTTTAATCGGAGCAAAGCGTGTTTTTGCGGCTAACAGAAAAGTATATGTTTTATTATTGGTACGTTCCACACGGATATATAAAGACGCAGCATATGCGCTTTCTGACGCGTCACAGAAGCCATGAATTTCTATATGACAGGTCGGTTCAAATTGAATCCACCGTGGAATTTTTATATTTTCGATGGCAGTGGAATTTTTTACAAAGTTTTGCCAAATCATCAAAGTTATAGTTTTGAGTGGGTCATCCCAATCTATTTTGTCTAACCAGACTTGTTGCATGATTAACTTGGCAATGATTATTATTGGGGCTAACCACCCGCAAGGGTCGAATAATTTTATAATAATACGAAGTTTTATTGTCTATGGACGGTGGTGTAAAAGTGAAATGATCCCCTGAAATATTCCATCTCAATCCCAATGTTTTTGTGGACGAGTCTTCTGAAAGGTCTAGCCAATTTACTGAAGTAATCTCTCAGGGGGTAAATTTTTAATAATTTGGGGTTCGTTTGACGTCCATTTCATGAGCTGAAATCCTGCAGAGTTTCCTCTATTGTGTGTCCCCCTGATAATACGTCATCAACATACAAATTTTGTCGAATAATATTTGATGCTAGGGGTAAGTATCTATCACATCTTCCGCAAGTTGAAGAAGTGTACGAAGAGCTAAAAAAAGGAGCACAATTTACTCCAAATGTGACTGTTAACAACCATCTTCTATGGTCTCATTCTGCGATTTTCTAAAGAGAATTCGCTGGTACTGAGTTTGGTCTGCCTATACATTTTTGTGACATCGGCGTATTTAAAAAATCTCCATTTTTGAATTTGTAAAACAAGATCTTTTTGTAGAATGGGTCCTGCATACAAA
This sequence comes from Eudasyphora cyanicolor, assembly GCA_963930755.1. NCBI lineage: Eukaryota > Metazoa > Arthropoda > Insecta > Diptera > Muscidae > Eudasyphora > Eudasyphora cyanicolor. The sequence continues at coordinate 105,367,269 of OZ005737.1, forward strand.
TTGTCATTAAGACTTCTTCTATTGGAAGTTGGGCTTGACGTGTTGAAAACTACTCGAAGTTTGGTGGTTAATCTATCAGGCTTAATGACTGCATGGTGTGGCAGATAATAATGTGGGATTTTAAAAATCTCGTGCTGTGAAACTTTCCTCATGTGCCCTAATTCCAGATATTCTAAAATTGACTTGTCGTATTGTTCATTGATTTCTGGCCTTTTTAATAATTTTCTTTCCATTCTATGAAATTGAGCCAATGCAATATTTCTAGAATTTCCTAATTCCTCACAAGTTTTTAAGGGTAGGGTAACAATATATCTACCATCTCGATTTCGTTGAGTAGTTTCTTTGAAATTTTGTTTGCAAAATGAGTCTTCTTCTGACCGCAAAATCTTCTTTGGGGTCTCTTCCACCTCTCAAAAACGTGTAAGTATTTCTTCAATGGAAATTGTATTATATAACGAAATTCGGTGATCCTTTTGAGTCCGTTGTTCTATTGGTCCTCCAATAATCCATCCGAATACTGTTCTTTGTGCTAGAAGTGTCCCAATTGAGTTCATTGGGACTCCAGTGGTAAAAATGCAAGGTCCTATGTCCATTCCAATCAATAAGCCTACCGGTTGACTTGCGTAAAATCTTGGGTCTGCTAAATCAAAGTTAGCAGATTCTCTAAGTTGGGTTCTATCTAAGGTATGTGGCGGTAAGTTAGAAGGCAGCGTCTTCAAGACTGGCGCCCAAACTTCTAATTCAAAACTAGGGTCTAATCGCGAACGTATGTTGAAGAGACAAGATTTGGTAGATGTTTCCGACACTATTTGACTAAGGCCTGTAACATGAACTAGGTTTCGTTTTGTTGGAAGATTCAAGGGGTTTTGAGGTTTTCCGATATAAAGGTTGATGGTGATCCAGGGTCAATGATAGCCCTGGCATCATAAAGCTGCCCATGAGCTTCAATTTGTATCATGGCAGTGAAAAGTAAAGTTCCTCTCGGGTTAGGTATACTAGGATGATTTTCTCGGAGGGTCAAGGTGGTAACGTTTGTTGGTTCTAAGTTTTGTGTGGACTATATAAGAATAGTTAGAGCTGCGGCACTAGTACTAGGCCCGCCTCATCTCTCGCTGGGTCTTGGCTAGATGTTTGGGTCTCATTACCCTTGTGGAGCAGGGAATGATGTCGTAAATTACAATCCCTGCAACTAAATTTGCTTTTGCACTCTCTTACTCTGTGATTAGATGAGAGACAATTATAACATAATTTCGATATTTTTACGATGTGAATTCTATCATTCACGCTTTTTTCTAAGAATTGTTTGCAATCACGAATAAAATGATTCGACTTGCAAAGTCGACAACATTGTTCAGTTTGGAATTTATTTCCTGTTTGCGACTTAGTGCTAAACCTACTTTTATTTCCCGCAAATTGTGCTTTTTGTGAAATATTTTTATACCCTCACTTTAGTGTGACGAGGGTATATATCATTTTCTACGGAAAAAAGTGTAACACGTCGAAGGAGTGACCTAAGACCCCAAGTATGTTCGGAGGAAATCCGTTTTGGGTCATTTTAAGTCGAATGAGCAATGTCCGTCCGTCTGTCTGTCTGTCTGTGTGTCTGCTGGCTGGTGCGCACGATAACTCTCGAAAGGAGTAACCGATTGACCTCAAATTTGGTATGTGGTAATATTTTTTTCTATCTCCGGCTAAGTTCGAAGAAGGGCCATATTGGTCCACTCCTTCTAGTACCTCCCCCACAAAGGGTTAAAATGTTGTGAAATATTGATTCTTTAATAACTGCTGTACTACTTATTCGAATCTTTTGAAATTCCACACATAGTATTAGCTTATTAGTCGTTTTCAACTCGAGAAAAATGGGCGAAGTCGCCACGTCCCTTTTGGTACCTCCCACACAAATGCACCATTTTGCACCAAAAGTTAACAGATTATAACATTAATAACAGTGTATAAAAATACTTGAAATTTTGTACAGTATTATGCTTTTATATTGCCTACAGTCCAGGGAAAAATGGGTGTTGTTGTCACGCCCATTTTGGTACCTCCCACACAAAGGTACCTTTTTGCACCAAAAGTTAACAGCATATAACATTAAAACCAGTGTATAAAAATGCTTGAAATTTTGTACAGTGTAATGTTTTTATAGTGTCTATAGCCCTGTGAAAAATGGGCGTTATTGCCACGCCCCTCTTTGTACCTCCCACACAGAATGCCCAAATCATACCACAATTTAATGTCTCATAACGTTTATACCAGTGCACATAAATGCTTATAAGTCGGCACGGTGCAATGAATTTAAAGTATCTAATGTTCAGCAAAAAAAAGTTGTATTTGATAAACCCCTTCTGGTACCTCCCACACAAATTGACAGAATAATTCGAGTAATATTCTATATTACATTACTCACAAAGTGAGGGTATACCTTAGTCGGTTTACCCGACTGAAACTTTCTTACTTGTTTTGAAATGAATTAAGATATATTTCTTTTTTATATCGCAGAAAAGAGATCGCGGAACGGTGGCCACGCATTGTATCCTTTAAAAGTGTCAGTGTCGCACGGTGGTAATCTCGAAATTGGAGTGAAGTTTGCCTCGGATACCTCTTCTTTCTTCTCTGAATCCCTGGGCGACAGTTTGGGTGTTTGTTGCTCCGAAAGGCTCCAAATGTCAGCTTTCAAAACTCGTTTGTGTGTTCGCAGCTTTGTTTTATCAATAGGCTTCTCCTCGCCTGTTGGCACGTGATCCCGACAATCCAAATAGGCTATCTTTACTTGATCCCAGAGCGAGTTCAGTTCCACTCGCGATATCTCCAGTGAATGTATGTTGTCCTCGGTGCTTTCAACAGAGTAGACATTTTCGAAATCGGTGAGATCGTTTACACAATTGGCAAATTTATCGCATTTAACCTTGTCCATCGTTAGATCAACTTGTAACATCTTTTTAACATTTTTGTTCCAGCCAAAAAGGGTAAGACGGTTTTGAAAGAAGGATCCAGTTTTGTAATTGGATTCTAGGCCCCAAATGTAAAAAAGCACTCAATCTTTTTTGATGTGCCTTATACCAAATTTTCCAAATTAGAGTAAAGGCCCAACTATAATATGCATAAGCTAGCTTAAGCAACTGTGCGAATGCATGAAATCGTATGTGCCAAACTATAATGTTCTTAAGTGAACATTTCGTTAAGTTCTCTCAGCTCTCTCTCAGTACACATTTGCTTAAGCAAGGCGCGAAACTGAACGCACTTTCCGTACGGAATTACTTAAGTTAGCTTATGCATATTATAGTTGGGCCTTAAGCGTAAATTTTACAAATTCAATCTTTTTAGAATGTCGAAACGAGGGTGTGTCTTAGGCCAATTTTCAGATGAAAAATATACAATTTTTCTCTGAAACTGCCAATTTATATTTTTTTGTTTTTATCCAAGAGCCCGAACACGAGAACAATTATTTTCAATAATAAATTTGACGAACCACGTCAAATTCGTATAAAAAAGCAGCAGATTTCAAAAATTTTCGAACAAGTACAAATATAAATTTGACGCAAGGCGTCAAATTTGTATAAAACAGCAACAAATTTCAAGAAAGTTCCGAACGAGGGTGGGTCTTAGGCCAATTTGCAGATGAGAAATATACAATTTTTCTCTGAAATTGCCAATTTATATTTTTTTGTTGTTATCCAAGAGCCCGAACAAGAAAACAATTATTTTCAATAATAAATTTGACTAACCATGTCAAATTCGTATAAAAATAGCAGCAATTTCAAAAATTTTCGAACAAGTACAAATTTGACGAAAGTGCGTAAAATTTGTATCAAACAGCAACAAATTTCAAGAAAGTTCGGAACGAGGGTGGGTCTTATTCCAATTTGCATATGAAAAATATAAAAGTTTTCTCTGAAATTGCCAAACACAAGATCCAGAAACACGAAAATAAATATATACGAGAATAAATTTAACGAAAGTGGGTCAAATTTGTATAAAGCAGCAATAAATTCGAAAAGTTTCCGAAAGAGAATGAGTCTTAAAGTTTTCTTGGGCAAAATTTATTTTTCGTAGCAAAGTGTAATTTGCAAAATTATCACTTAATAAATTTTTGGACTACAATTTTTTTCGTAGCATAGTGTAAATTTCAAAATTACCACTTAATAAATTTTTTGGACTAAATTTATTTTCGTAGTAAAGTGTAATTTGCTAAATTATCACTTAATAAATTTTTGGAGTTAATATAATCTTTGTAGTAAAGTGTAATTTGCAAAACTACCACTTAATACATTTTTTGGACTAAATTTATTTTTGTAGCAAAGTGTAAATTGGAAATTACCACTTAATAAACTTTTTGGACAAAATTTATTTTCGTAGAAACGTGTAATTTGCAAAATGATCACTTAATAAATTTTTGGAGTAAATTTATTCTTCGTAGTAATTTGCAAAATTACCACTTAATAAATTTTTTGTAGACAAGTGTAAATTTCCAAAATTTATACTGAATTTAAATTCTGTAGGCCAGGGCCAATCCAAAAAATCAGCACAAATTAAATTTTTGTAGCAGGTGTAAATTCCAAAAATTCTCACAAATTAAATTTTTGTAGCAGGTGTAAATTCTAAAAATTCTAATAAATTTAATTTTTGTAGGCAGATGTAAATTCGAAAAATTTTACTTTTTTATTTTAATTTTTATTATTTTAATTTTTGTAAGTAGGTGTAAATTCCAAAAATTCTCACAAATTTAATTTTTGTATGCTGGTGTAAATTCAAAAATTCTCACAAATTGTATTTTTGTAGGCAGATGTAATTTCCACAATTGCACAAATTAAATTTTTTGTATGTAGGGGTAATTTCCAAAAAATCTCACAAATTTAAAATTTTGTATGTAGGTGTAAATTCCAAAAAATCTCACAAATTTAATTTTTTGTTTGCTGGTGTAAATTCCATAAATTCTCACAAATTGAATTTTTGTAGGCAGATGTAATTTCCAAAAAAATAGCACAAATTTAATTTTTTGTATGTAGGTGAAAATTCCAAAAATTCTCACAAATTGAATTTTTGCAGGCAGATGTAATTTCCAAAAAATTGCACAAATTTAATTTTTTGTATGTATGTAATTCCAAAAATTCTCACAAATTTAAATTTTGTATGCATGTATACGTTTAAAAAAAAAAAAAAATAATTCCAAAAGTGTTGAAATACCGATTTGGTTTCCGTTTGTTCCCCCTCTCAAAATCTCGAAAACCTTTTCTATTTGTTCTAATTCGTTTTTGTCTTCCACCAAAAATGCAGAACGTTGAACTTCTGTCCGTCCCAATTCGCAACCAAAAAGGAAGGAGAAAAAATCCGCTATTTTTCCCCTCACAGACACGTATTGTTGTTGATGTTTTCGCGTTGGAAATTTTTTGAAAAAAATGCAGATTTGCTTTCCAATGTGGTTTTAAAAAAGCGATTGCCGTGCTTTTTAACTCCTAGCACACATGTATGTGAGAAAAAATTTAAAAAATTTAATATTTTTTGTTCCCCTTCCAAGTTGTTTTTCCATGTATCCAAGGGCAATGCGAGGGGTCGGTTAAAAGTTTAAACTACTTTTCCCTTGAAAAATTAAAATTTCGTTTTCCTTTCTCTGCAATTTTGAGGAAAACAATTTAATGATGAATAAAAGAGACGTTGATTTTGTGAATTTGGTGGAAATTTGAGAAGAACGGGTCTTTAACTAACGGGTTTTTGTCCGTCCGAATTTACAGTTTTTGAACTCAATTGGGTCGTGGCAAATGATTATGGGTATATATATTTAAAATTCAAGAGTTTCCAAATCGAACGGGGGATACAGGGTTAGGCGGCAACCAGATTTAATGCTGCACCCAGTATTCCTCGTTTGTCATGTATATGCAAAATTACACGGGTACTCACTTTGAAGTTTGTATATACAAACTTTGATGTAGGTTGTTGTGTGTGTGGAATGGTGTGTCCGTCCTCTGGATTTGGCCGCTTGCTTGTACCGTTATAACGGTACCTGGTTGTTCTGGAATTTTCTGGTAGTTTTTGTAAGTCTTTTTTTGTAAATTATGTGTTGTTGGTTTTTCGAGTACCGTATTACCGTTTTCTGTAATTGATTTTGCTTTTTTAAAGCTCACAATGTTTCTGTATTTATTAATTTTTTGCAGCTAGCACTTTTTTCAGATTTTTTCACTTTTTGTAGTTAGCACTTTTTCACTTGATCCGGCTCGCATGGATCATACGTTTACTCACGTTTGTTTGCCTGTGGGTAAATGAGAGTAGAGAGTTTGGGTTTTTGTTTGTTGAGTTCAAGGGTTTTTATTGGTGTAATGTTCACTTTTGTTGTTTCGCTTTTTTGTACAATGCAGTTTTGGTATAAATGTGTGTTTTGATTTGTTCTAGGTTTTAGTTAATTCATATTTATTTTCTTTGTAATTTACACGTTGTTTAGTTTTAGCGTAATTTTAGTTCTAGGGTTTAATTAGATTTAAGTTTTAAATAGTTTTAATAAAATTTCACTTTTAACTTTAGATTTTTTAACTTAGCACAATTTTAGTTTTAATGTAGAAAATAACCAGTAAGGAAAGGCTAAAGTCGGGCGGGGCCGACTATATAATACCCTACACCACTCTCGTAATATTGAATAACTCTGATATATAAATTTTGTAATTCATGTATAAATTGTTTACATAAATTTACTTTTGGGACATTTTATACTTAAATAATACCCTGTACAACAGTGTGGTGTAGGGTATAAAAACGATTGGATCTAAAGAGCCAAATCGGATGAAACATATATATGGGAGCTATAGCTAAATCTTTACCGAGTTTCTTCAAATTCGGTAGTATTGGTTCGTGGATCAAGAAACTCTACCATTCTAAATTTCAAAACGATTGGATGTAAAATATAGCTTCTATAGAACTAAAGGGCCAAATTGGACGAAACGTATATATGGGAGCTATAGTTAAATCCTAACCGATTTTCTTCAAATTCGGCAATGTTGGTTCATGGATCAAGAAACTCTACCATTCTAAATTTCAAAACGATTGGATGTAAAATAAGCTTTTATAGGACTAAAGGGCCAAATCGGACGAAACATATATATGGGAGCTATAGCTAAATCTTAACCGATTTTCTTCAAATTCGGCAATGTAGGTTCATGGATCATGAAACTCTACCATTCTAAATTTCAAAATGATTGGATGTAAAATACTGCTTTTATAGGACTAAAGGGCCAAATCGGATGAAACATATATATGGGAGCTATAGCTAAATCTTTACCGATTTTCTTCAAATTCGGTAGAATTGGTTCGTGGATCAAGAAACTCTACCATTCTAAATTTCAAAACGATTGGATGTAAAATATAGCTTCTATAGAACTAAAGGGCCAAATTGGACGAAACGTATATATGGGAGCTATAGTTAAATCTTAACCGATTTTCTTCAAATTCGGCAATGTTGGTTCATGGATCAAGAAACTCTACCATTCTAAATTTCACAATGATTGGATGTAAAATGCAGCTTCTATAGGACTAAAGGGCCAAATCGGACGAAAGATATATATGGGAGCTATATCTAAATCTGAACCGATTTCAACAAAATTCAATAGCGATCTTAACAGCTGCGAAATAATCTAAACTGCAAAATTTCAGAACGATCGGAGTGAAATTGCGAACTGTAGTCGACGAACAACTTTACATGGACAGACGGACGGACAGACATGCTTAAATCGACTCAGCTAGTGATTCTGAGTCGATCGGTATACTTTAAGGTGGGTCTAGCTGTGTTATTTTCAGGTGTTACAAACATCTGCCGTGAAACAAACTTGTAATACCCTGTACCACAGTGTGGTGTAGGGTATAAAAAGTTATTTTCACTTAACCTTTCGACACTTGTCACGGGAGAATTCGAGGTGTTCGCTGGTTGAAGTAACGATCGGAAAGAATGTGTCTTGTTTGTTGAATGTCGCTGGTAACTTCGCTTCCAGCGACATTCAAGCAAATAACAATTACAAAGTGAGAAGGGCATGCACCTAACCAGCCGTTGGATGTTTGTGTATGTGTGTGCGTATGTGCTTTCGCACATAGGCTCAATTAGGGGCATCCCTGCTCACTTTAAAAAAACACTCAATTAAGATACAGTGATAGGCGAAAGTTTAGCACAAAGCTAAACAGATGGTGTAAATTTTGGAGTGGGCACAACTTTGGTTCAGAAGTTCAATTAATAACTGAAAATCTTCACCAAATTACAAAGAAAAATATTTGAAAAAAAATCAACAAACAAAATATAGTTAAAAACACATACAAATATTTTGCCTTTGTAATTTGGTGAAGATTTTCAGTTATTATAATGCAACTTCTGAACCAAAGTCGTCCCACTCCAAAATTTACACCATCGGTAGAGTACACACGGACCATTTTTTATAAAAAATGTAAGGGGAAAAAAATCGATTCAGAGATATCTCAATTTATATTTTTAATTTCCGTGAAAAGTGACTGAAAGAAACTGTGTTATATATAATTAGTATTTTTTGAAAAGTACGCGAAAAAAGCTTCAAGAAATTATACTTTCTATTTTTAAATTGTTATGCTTTTAGCATTAAAGTTAACTTCAAAAAGCCATTACAGATGAAAAAAATCAATTTTTTTAACTTTGACCTCGACCCTGCCTCCAATTTTTATTTAATTTTTTTAATAGTGTGGGTCATTACTCCCACATACTAGGGCAACATCTTCTGAGAATTTGAGAAAGATCGAATTTTTGACATGTGACACTTGAGAAAGAACTACCCATATTTAGATTCCTTTTTGGTTCCTATAAGAACATAGGGTCAGCATGAGGTCTTCGCAGCGTGTACCCGACCCATTAATACCAGTGCATACAAGTATTTGAAATTTTGTGCAGTGTAACGTTTTTATAGTACTAACAGTACAAAGTGGGCGTTATTGCCACCCCCTTCTAGTACCTCTCACACAAATGGTAAAAATTTTGTGAAATGTTAAAACTCTTTATTTATATATTTACTTCAATGAGTTTCTCATTTTTAACATTTCACAAAATTGTTACCATTTGTGTGAGAGGTACTAGAAGGGGCATGGCAATAACGCCCACTTTCTACTGGACTGTAGGTACTATAAAAACATTACACTGCACAAAATTTCAAGTATTTGTATGCACTGGTAATAACGTTATAAGCTGTTAATTTTTTGTACCAATGCTCACTTTGTGCGGGGGGTATCAAAAGGAGCGTGGCATTTTAGTTCTTTTCTGTCCAGATTATAGAGATGGTAAAATGACTACTATGTAAGCAATTTTACAGAATTCCCATGAGTAGTATAGAAGTTATAAGAGTTTTAACATGCTCAAAAATGTTAACCATTTGTGGCGGAGGTACCACAAAGAGTAGGCTAATATTTTTGTCCATCAAACATAAACTGGGTTTGAATAAAATATTAACACGTACGAAATTTTAAGTCATTCGGTCACTCCTTTCGAGGGTTATCGTTAGCACTTTTCAGGATAATCCACAAAAATTCGTTACTTAATTTATAATTCTTAGACAGGATGTTAAAATCTGTCAAATGGTACAGTATCGGACAATACATCTTGGACTAACGTCATACTTCTGTTTAATCGCCAAAATCTGAAAACTATCAATGATATATTCCAAAAATTTTACCTATTATCTAAGAAATTGCATCAATTTAACAAAAAAATTTCAATTTGGCTGCTTAAATTATTTGAAATTAAAAATGTATTTAACAAAAAACAAAAAGGTCTAAAATTTGCACTACAAAACATATTGGGCTATGCATTTCTACTAAGATTTTGTGGAAAACCATTTATTATCAAGGACAGCGTTGCTTCTTTTTGCATGGAATCAAGAAGATTTCTTGTTATCTTTGTATCTATGGAGTTCTAAGCATCAGCAATAGCCTGAAATACCTTATTTTTATCTCCACCTACGCTTTCTCGATTTATCTTTGTTGAGAATTTCCCAGTAATTTTCAATATGACTCAAGTCTACGGATGAGCTGGACACTCCATAACGTCAACCCTTTCCTTTCTACCTCAATCATTGAATCATTTCGCGGTATTATTCGGGCGGTTGTCGGTGATAGCCGTAATAGGGCAACATTCCACTGAGCATAGGGAAGCATGGAATTCTCCAAGATTTCGCAGTACATAAACCTGTTCATTATTCCGCTTATTGTATAGAGGGGCCCAACCACATTACCGGAAAAGCATTCGCAGACCATGACATTGCCGCCTCCATGATTTACAGACCCTTTATAGTATAGGGTCCAAAATTTTATTAACTAGTATATACTGTCTATAATTCAAATCTGATTTCCGTTAAAAATGTATATCGACTTCAAAATAGCTAAATTTGTAAAAAAAATGTTTAGATGACCAATGTGGCACCCTATAAAATCTTAACTGCTTTGAATTTGGTCATAATTCCGTATTTTCTTGTAGTATACGCGTGCAAAATTTCATCCAAATCTATATCGACTTCAAAATAGCTACATTTGTAGAAACATGTTTAGATGACCAATTTGGCACCCTATAAAATCTAAACTGCTTTGAATTCGGTCATAATTCCGTATTTTCTTGTAGTATACGCGTGCAAAATTTCATCCAAATCTAAATTCATAACTATACTGAGTGGGTCGGTTTCCTTTTGAATTACCCCATACTTTCCATATATTTAGGCACTTTTTTGGATGATTTTTGAAATCATCCATTTTTGTGTCATGATTTTTTAAATAGTATTGACATATCCTTCTAAAGTTTCGCATTTCTTATTTGACATTTGATCGCAAAAATGTTTTGCATATTTTGAATATTTTGCATATATTCTGCATATCACAAATATGCAAAAAAAATAAAAATATGCACCTGTTTTTCGATTCCTTTTTCTTTGAAACAAATTTTGGTCCAATCAGAATTTTTCTACCAATCTGCAAAAAAATATGCAATTGCTTATAATCCGAGGTCTAATTATAAGATAGATAATAATCAGAATGTATGTTTTGTTTCATTTACTTAATTTCATCAATTTCCTTTTTTTAACACAAATCTAACCAAATTTGTCTCCTACTGTTTGCGCAGTTTCAAATTTCAAAATAAATGACGATAAACAAATTCACTGAAATTAATCAATTCTCTTTGTTATAAGGGTTTTCCAACAAGAGGTGTTATTTTGGTATTCAAAGAAAAATTTTTGAGATAAATGATCGGATGTTTATTTCATAATAAAGAGGATGGTATGCCGTTAATAATAAAAAACAACATCAGCCAAGTGGCCACCACGACCACGCTTACAGGACCATATCCTTTTCATGAAATTTTCTATAACCAAATCGCAAAGTGGCTGCCCTATGTCTTCGATAGCCTCACGAATTCTATCTTTGAGGTTTTGATTCGACGCTGGGCTGTTGGCGTAAACCTTATCTTTCACGTTGCCCCAAAGGAAGAAGTCGCAAGGTGTTAAATCACAAAATCTCGGTGGCCAATCGTGATCACCTCTTCGAGAGATAACAAGGTCCGGAAACTTTTCCCGTAACAGAGCAATGGTTTCGTTACTTGTGTGGCACGTAGCGCCGTCTTATTGAAAGTAAACTTTGTCCAGATCAATACCATTTAACTCCGACCGTAAAAAATCATTAATCTCTCGATAGCGCAATCCATTCACCGTAACTGTTGATCCAACTTCATTTTCGAAAAAGTAAGGTCCAATAACCCCGCCGGACCATAAACCGCACCAAACAGTCACACGTTGAGGATGGAATTTAACAAGAACTGCTAACCAAACCCGTATTTTGCCGAACTAAGTCAACATACTAAAACTCTCATACCAATACATTTTTGTTTTTTGCTGTGCTTTTGTTATTCTGACTGAATAACAAAAGCACAGACCAACAATAAATAACAACAACACATACAAACACATGAGGTACGATGACGTCGGCATTAGCCGTTGACAAAACTACATTTGTTTTCGTGGTTCGCGATGCGAACCCAAGCAAAAAACAAAAATGTATTGGTATGAGAGTTTTAGTATGTTGACTTAGTTCGGCAAAATACGGGTTTGGTTAGCAGTTCTTGTTAAATTCAATTTACTGCTTCCATAAGTATTTCAGCTGATTTAAGTTAAAGACATACACTATTGCTACTGAATTCTGAAGATGATAGAGTGGTGTCTATCGAAACTGCAGTCAATTCTACCAAGCAATTAAAACTCTCTACCAATTTTTGTTTTTGTTTCTATTACTTTTTTGGAATAGATAGAAAGTAAATGGAACATATGGTCTCAAACCAAAAATAAATTCTGACTGAATAATTACATACTTTTTTATCATTAACGCGTTAATTTCGTCAAAATAGCGAATGAGACTTAATAAAATTGTTTTTACTGATTCCTTCTGATCGAAACTGAGAACTGGTTTTCAATTCATATGTCTTTTGACAATCCACTTGTCATTCTTCCAATTATTGGACGAATTCTCGATTTCCAACTGTCCAATTTTATGTCTGCTTCTTTCGTTATTCTTTCTCCGTCGTTTTTTTAAGTGATGACATTGTAAAGAAGAGGATGTTCCAAGAAGATGGAAATTGTGAATTGATAAAATTTTGGATTAATATGAGGCAAGACAAAGGCAGTGACAATACGAACAATATTTATTCCTACAAAAGAACGAGGTCTAAATTTCACCAAAATCTCTAGATTTCATGGACTTCTAGTTTGCATTTGTCTCAACCAAATTTATAATAATCAAAATCACAATTTATGTCGGAGCCGGGAGCATATGTGAGCATTAATACGGAATAAGCAACCTTTCTGTAGTACAAGGGATTAACACCTTCAGCAATGTAATGAATAAATTCAATATGTAGTTACTAATCTAGGAAAACATTACGCAAAAAAATAAAAACAAATGTTACCTCTCTAATTGTGGATAACAATTAAACTATTTAAGAGCAATTTCCCTTATAGAAATGCGAGCCTCAGTAGCTCGCATTTCTTACCATCGAACAAAGACAAGTTTTCGAAGATATCGACTCTCAATGTAGTTTCTGCCCTAACTCATTGTATTATATATTATATAATACAATGAACAATATATATGAACAATATATAGGATTTCACTTACTTAGCGACAAAGAGAAAAGATACAATTAAAACATCTGATGGTACACCGAAAAAAAAAATTCTCGTTTGCAGTGAGTGGTTGACAATGCAATATTGTGCGATAACCAATTTATATGTTTAACCAGTCATTACAAAGTATTTTCGCATACAGATTGCTTGTATTTTTTTGTCCAGAAGAACCATCACGTCCCCATTTGCAAAAGAGAGTCAACATGCAGTTCCAATTTTTCTTCAAATCATTTCTTTTAAATGATTGTAGCAAGCGTTGAGCTGTATGATTAACCCAGCAAAATCTTGGTAAGTACATGTCATTACCACTCGCATTACCCGGTAATGATATCTCTTTATCACCAGCATTAATTTCGGTCACTAAATAACGACTAACCAAATAATGAGAAAAATATGTTATTGCTAGTAATTTAAGTTAGAGAATCTTATTTCAATTTAACACCTTTTCTTTAAATGATTTAAGATTTATGATTTTTTCTTAAATGATTTACGTATAAATGTTGTAGTTGTTATTCAGTTAAATCTTTTAAAGAAAAGTCTATAAATTTAAATAAGATTCTCTAAGTTAGATTACTAACAATTACTTATTTTTGTCATTATTTAGTTAGTCTTTATTTATTTACCGAAAGTAATGCTGGCGATAATGAGATATCATTACCTGATAATGCCTGTGGTAACGACATGTAATTACCAAGATTTTGATGGGTTATATTTATGTACATGATTATTAAGCGATTTGTCTATAAATCGCGAAGTAGGCCAGTGTTTATGATGCTAAACTACGAAGCCATGAGGTCGCGAGTTCAATCCCCACCTCCCGGCAAATGAAATTTTCCGTCATATGACGACAACAATCGATAACTACGCTCTTCCAATGTTACGCTCTTCCTAATGTTGCGCTCTTCCCAATTTAACGCTCTTCTACTTTATCACCACATGTCACCACTGATGGTGGTGAACAAGCAATAGCAACCCGGAAATATTCATTGCCACACAAAACACACTCATAAAATTATAACTCACGTCCACGCTTACTTTTCAATAATTGTAAATATGGGGGTAAGTGGTTATTTTTTAACTTCTTGTATGCTTGAGTGGAAGCACTTTCCTCCAATGACATGTACATGTAAAAATAATTCGAAGGTAGGCCAAATTAAAAGCAGTTACTAGCTTTGAATTTAGCTTACCCGTCAGGTTATTTGGTAACGGGAAATTTTGCTGCACGAAAAGAAAAAATTCTTTTCTGCGAAACGAAATATTAGACAACTACAATTTTCGTTTACGACGACTGAAATTTCTATTGGTCAGAACAAACAATTGTTTTCGCGAAATAAGTTTCTGTCACAACAAACGAAATTTCAGTTCCTGCAAACGAGAATTGTAGTTGTCTAAATCGTTTCGCAGAAACGAATTCTTTTCTTTGCGTGTGGGAAGTAGGCCCTGAAGTTGCACCTCTGCCGAACTCGATGTGATTGTAATAGTTTCCGTTGGTGGCAAACTGTCCTTTTTAGCAGTAAGTGTGTGGTGATATGATGGATACAGATTTGAGCCTTTTTGAATCGCAATCTGAACTGGGTATATTGGTGTCTTGTTAACTTCAAATCCAAAAATAATGCTAATGCCTCTTCAATAGAGAGCTGTTTCCCATCGCTTGGAGTTGGAATACTCTTAATAATCCGTTTTGTTCTCACGGGACTAGTGTTTTCCAACAATATCGGCTTTTGTGCGTTGTTTTTGTGATCGCATTTGATGTAACAAGCATTCTGCAATAGTTTTTTTTATAATTATTTATTTGTATGTAAAATTTACATTTCTTAATAATTAGGCCTCAGCGCCACTAAGGCATTATAGAGGCAAGTGGCAACATAATTTATTCTTTGTTACAAATAAATATATATATAATTAAGTAATTTACAACGTTATATAAAGTTGAATTTACAAAATTTATGATATGTAATATTCTAATCTATTATGTAAAAAAGCTTTGCATGCATGTTTATATCTTGAAATTCTTGCGGTGGTAAGTCATTGTATTTTATACTACCAATATAATCAATTCGTTGTTTGGTTTTCTCCAATCTGCAGAGCGGAATTCTCAAATCCAATTGATTTCTTGTGTTGATACTCATGAATACCATAAATCGGCAATATATTTTTAGCCACAGTTGTATACAGCAAATAAGTTGAGAAAAGCATTTGTAAATTATATACAATATTCAAAGCTTTATTCTGTAAGCTTTGAAGCGATTTGAAAGAGCCATTATTTTTGTTGTAAGCATAAATAGTAGCCAAGTATTTCACATGAGACTGTATTAACGAACAAAATATCATGCTTTTAGTTTTTACGTCAAGCTTCCACTTTAATTTATACAAAATACCAATAGCAGGGGCTATTTTCTTCTTCAACTCGTTAATATGCATGCCCCATGACATGTTACTTTGAAGTACAATTCCTAAGTATTTGACCGACTGAGTTTCCCATCAATAAGTACGCTAAAGTTTTGATTAATTGTTGCTGAATGTGGACGAAATCTAACCATTTTAGTTTTGTTGGTGTTGAGAATTAATCCATTTATTCTGGCAAATTCAAATAATAAAGCAGCATCTCTTTCTATTTGAGTTTTTAATATTAAGTCATACTTATATGGGTAAAGCAGACAAATATCGTCCGCAAACACGAACAGTTTACCTACCAAATCCAGGTTTCCCAAATCATTTAAATATATAAAAAATAATAATGGACCAAGTCCACTCCCTTGTGGTACACCATATATAACCGAGCTGATATTGCTTCTTGAGCTATTGATCTGTACAAAATGTTTCCTATTTGAAAAGTAACTCTTGAACAACAATAATTCAGACCCAGAAAGAAAGCAGTATAGGCCAATTAAAATTCAGCAGAAAGAATTTTAATTGGCCTATATTTATCATCACTCATGGCATTCACTTGTTTCGGTATAGGCACTACCTTGTGAATTTTAAGATTATCAGGATATTCTGATGAATTTATCATTTTATTAAAAATTGTCATTAAACTAGTTGCAATTACATCAACACAATCCTTCAAAATCTTAGGTGAAATGTTATTATTACCAAAACTTTTATCAGTTTTCAGATTTTTGATAATACATTTTATTTGATGTAAATCAACATTTTCAATCTTAAAAACATTTCTTGATTGCGAAAGCGTATTGAAGAAATTGATAGAGTCACCGTGTCGAACATACATCTGGCGCTTCAAGTCCTCTATCGAAGAAACGAAGTAATTATTAAATAAATTCGCCATTTCAACATCACAACTTATCAAATCACCATGAGAATCCTTCAATTTTACAACTTCAGCCTTCTTTCTGTCCAATGTTTTATTAATAAAATTCCATGTTTTTTTGGATCATTACTAACTTTCTGCAAACTATCATTTTTTTTCCTGCAATACTATGGCATATCGAACAATTTTGCTAATTCTTTTTAAACTTTCCTCCAATTGACCTTTATTTCTACTTTTTCTTAGTTGCCTTTCTTTTAGTAAAATTAGTTCCATCAAGTTCTTATTCACCCATGGCATAAGATCGAATCTAATATCCTTTCTGTATATATATATAAGCGGCACTCTCAATACAAGAAATTACCTCACTTGTCAAATCCTTAGCAGTAAATGAAATGCAATCTATTGGTAGCGTCTGACTTAAAATATCCCGAACTTTAACAAAGTCACAAGAAATTGTACTTATTTCTAAATAAAAACTGGTATTTGTACTAAGCGTACATTCAACGGAATCGACAAATAATCTATCCGATATATTACTAAAAATATGATCTATACAGGTCTTACTTTCAGGTCTTGTAATTAAATTATGCGTACTTACACAGTCATAATTATGAAACATTGAACAAAAATCAACGCAAGAAGAAGTTTGTAACAAATCAATATTCGCATCACCAAGTACAATTAGTGGACCTTGAGATTCAGTATTCAAAACAGTATCAAATGTATCAATAAAATCATATACGAGTATGTTCAAAATATATCGGGAATTTTTAATTTCCGCGGGCTACGTATATTTGATTTTTGATATTTTTGTAGCGTTATGTTGGTACTCATGTCCCTTACTTATGCTGACAAGGTCGGCCATTTTTAATGTTTAGTTAATTATACCCTACACCACACTGTGGTACAGGGTATTATAACTTTGTGCATTTGTTTGTAACACCCAAAAGGAGAAGAAATAGACCCATCGTTTATTATACCGATCGACTTAGAATCACTTTCTGAGTTGATTTAGCTATGTCCGTCTGTCTGTCTGTCCGTCTGTCTGTGCATGTATTCTTGTAATCAAAGTACAGGTCGCAATTATGGTCCGATCTCGACGAAACTTTACACATATCTTTTTTTTGGCACAAGGACGATCCCTATTGAATTTGGTTAAAATCGGTTCAGATTTAGATATAGCTCCCATATATATGTTACCCCCGATTTGACATGTAAGCGCTGTAGAGACTGTATTTTATATCCGATCAGTACGAAATTCGACAGAAGGAGGTCTTTTTACATGAACTATAGAAGTTGTATTTTACTTCCGATCATTAAAATTTTCCAGAAAGACGTTTCTCAATTTAGGAACGAATATTGCTTAGTTTAGCGATTATCGTTTCAGAATTAGATAATATGTTTCTACCCATTTACCAATTATTCCAAATTATTATAGCAGTGACCCTTATCGCATTATTAGGGAGGTGTAGGGTATTATATAGTCGGCCCCGCCCGACTTTATGCCTTTCCTTACTGGTTTTTGACAGCTGTTGTGCTTGGTGTTTTAACTTGTCTTCGACTTTTATCTATTTCAGAAAACGGATCAAAGAATCTGCATCAAATTTTGTGTGAAAAACAAAATAAAGTGCGCTGACGCATTCCGAATGTTGACTGTGGCATATGGTGAAGCTACCTTGGACCAAAGCAACGTTTATCGGTGGTACAAAATGTTCTTAGAGGGCCGAGAAGATGCGATGGACGTACAGCGTGCCGGACGCCCAGTTTTCTTTGATTGCAGGGGAGTGGTGCATTATGAGTTCTTGGCACAGGGTAGTACGGTCAATAAAGAATATTACCTGCAAGTTATGCGCTAAGCAATCTGCCAAAAACGCCCGGATTTGTGATTTGTGGCTTTTGCACTATGATAACGCCCCTGCACACACATCGTTGCTTGTGCGCGAATATTTGGCCAAAAACCACACAGTAATGGTGCCGCAGCCACCGTATTCCCCTGACCTAGCCCCCTGTGACTATTTTTTGTTTCCAAAACTGAAAAGGCCCATGAAAGGACGAAGCTACTCCTCGATTGCGGAGATAAAGACGGCATCGAAGGAGGAGCTGAACAAGATCACAAAAAATGATTATTTGAAGTGCTTCGAGGATTGGAAAAATCTTTTGGCAGAAGTGTATTATATCCGAGGGGAATTACTTTGAAGGGGACAAAATAGATATTCATGAACAAATAAATACTTGTTGAAAAAATAAAACATCGCAATATTTTTTTAACATACCTCGTATGTGGAATTTCTGCGACCTATAGAAAGACATAATTACAACCGACTTATTATCAATTTTAAAATTTTGTCATTTTACACTTATAACTTCTATAAAATTATCGTTTTGGATATCCGAACCGAATACTCAAACTGTTTTTTAATATACATACAATGACGTACCACCATATCCATCCTCCCTACAACAATGAACGACTTCAAATCCTGGTATAGCATATACGAGTAATTGGGATACTTCCTCACTAAACCAAGTTTCTTGAACCGCAATTATTTCAGGCAGCTGCGAAAAACTTGCTAGTAACGTTTTAAATTTGTTAAGTTTATCTAATGATTAAATACTCCTAGCATTAATACTTAAAATATTCAAAAAATTTGAATTCATTTCACAAATATATTCTTGGAATTCATAAATATTTTTAAAATATTGATTTTTGATCATTAACAAGTTAAGTTAAGTTCGGCCATGCCGAATCTTATATACCCTCCACCATGGATAGCATGTGACCTCACAAAATAACTCAAACCTAAAGAAAATAACACCGAAAACACAATATAGTAGATGAGAACAGTAGGAATCACAACAAGTTGGATGCTATATATGGGAGCTATATCTAAATATGGACCGATATGGCCCATTTGCAATCCCAAACAACCTGCAGCTATAAGAAGTATTTGTACCAAATTTGATCAACCTAGCTCTATTATTACGGACTGTAGCGTGATTACCACAGACGGACGGACGGACAGACGGACATGGCTAAATCGTCTTAGAATTTTACGACGATTAAGAATATATATAATTTATGGGGTCTCAGATCAATATTTAGAGGTGTTACAAACGGAGTGACAAAATGAATATACCCCCCATCCTATGGTGGAGGCTATAAAAATAGATTATTTGTTTTAAAACAATCATTAAACTATATCTAATCATTAAACTATATCATCTTCTTCTTCAGCATCACTTGGAACAATCAATTGTCTTTTGCGAACCATAGACCTTCTATCCCAACGTTTACTGGTTGTTGCTTCAGATAATATATTGTCGACGTCATCCGCACTCCTAATAACTTGTTGTCTGGCAATTTCACTTTTCTTGCAGAACACTTTACCATCTCTTGCATATATAAATCGGTATCCAATAGTCTTCAGTGTTTTTGCATAAGCAAGCAGATGCAACGTTTCTTTGCTTAGGTAATCATTTATGAAAATCTTTTTTGTGTTATCACTTTCCTTCGAGTAGTTTCACATCAGATTTCTTCATTGATATCCTTCTTATCGCCTTTTAGATCTATAGCTACAGCTTCCGAGTGATGAAATTTTACAAATTTCAAAAAGGTGATACAATAGTGCAGTTTTCGGGAAAAGGAAATGCAAGTGTTTCACTTTTTTGCAGAAACGATTTCGCCATAAGTTCGGACACTCAGTTCCCTCTAACGAGTTTGCAAAGGTGCTATCAAATCCAGTTTTACTTCATCCAAATTTTTGTAGATATTAAAGTTGTTGACGAAATCATTTATTTTATTTTGTAATTCCAGTTGTATCTCGGTGGTGCAGGAATTTACTTTTCTTTGAACGTAACTTAAAATATCTTCCTTCTTCGGACTATTCTTTAAAAATGAAGTTCTTAATTTTCTTTAATATTTTAAAATTTGATTGTTTCTGCAAAGATATAATTTTGCAACTGCGTTGTATTTGAATACCGCTGGTTTTTATTCTTTTCTGAATGAATAACGTCATACGGTGTTCATAGGCATCATAAACATAGGTAAAATAAAAAAGTTCTAAAAAACTTAAAAAGATCTAAAATTAGGTAAAATACGCGAAAAATCTTACAAATATTGATAGCTATATGATATAACACACACAAATTGTCTTGGTGTACACACATAAAAAAGCAAGTAAAATAAAAAGAGAGCTTTTTCTCCGAGTAATTTTATTAAAATTAAAAAAAAATTCTACAGACAGATACAAAAGTATATAGGGCTTTAAGAACACACTTTTACGTTTCTACTGGTAGCAACACTTTTTTTGACCACTCTGACATACGGAAGTTCTATTCTTCTAAAATTAAAATTTTTCTAAATTATAGTACCTGTGGAAACATATAATAACACACCACGTGCAAAGAGTACAATAATACACTATACAATTTCTTAAAAAAACAATCCTACATACCTAGCAAAAAAAATTAAGCCGTTATCGATAATAGTTTGTGAGAAATGGCAACTCCCTTCTACAAAAATTACGTTTTTTTAAATAATATAAAATATGTGTTTTCAGCAGCACGCCATGCCCGCAATTACAAATATTTTGATCTATTTTTTGGCCGACTTAGTTTTAATATGTTTACTGTTAAATGGCCTAAACATTTTAGAAATCAGTGATGAAAATAAATACGGGTTTTGGCCAGTAAAATTCAATTCTAAACCACCGTGTGTCGTTTAAGCAACTTGGATTTTAATTTTCTCAAAAATGTGATTGATGTATATATATACATATACATATATGGGGACTATATCTAATCTAATAATCTATATCTAAATTTCATCACAATCGGACCATAAATTCGACCTGCACTTTGATTACAAGAATATGTGGACGGGCAGACGGACATGGCTAAATCGACTCAAAAAGTGATTGTACTCGTATGTCGATTTCTACTCTTTTTGGGCGTTACAAACTAATGCACAAAGCTCGAGTTTTATTCAAAACAATTTAATTAAATAACAATAAAGGTCGAATAAACGAAGATTACTCAAATCTAATGCACAAATTTATAAAACCCTGTATCACAGTGTGGGGTAGGGTATAAATATAAATTGAAGATTTGTACATTGTTGTGAGGTGCCGTATGGTTGAAAGGGTTGGGAAGCACTGTACTTAATGATTTTACTCCATTCTACAACGAAAACCTCAAAAGTTTGCAAGCTGTTCGCAAAATTCTAATAACATGTATATTCTTCTGATTTAACTAAAAATTTGAAAATAAACTCATTAATGAGGAACATATAACAAGATTTACACATACTTCACAACTTCGGTGTATATTTTTTTAGGCTTTAAAAATGCAATACGCATAAAAATTTAATTAGATATAAAACATACGTGGTGTTGATATTTTAGATAATTAAATGTAGATGTAGACCTAATTTACACGTTGCGACTTATCTCTGAAACTTTTTTGAATTCTCTTTTGAAATACCTACGAAATATCATGCTCGTTTACACGGTGAGTTTTTAGTTTCAGCAACCACATTTCTTTTATTGAATTTGTTTTTCGTATTCATAAAATAAAGTTTCAATTTGTCCCTTGTATTTTCTTTCTTGGTTACATAAATATAAATGGTTGGCGCACTCCGCGCATTAAGTCGGTGCTTTCTGTAAAATATGTGTATTACTTGCTCCTAGGGATACAGAAGTGCATAACCAAAAATTAGGAAAATGGAAAAAAATTGGAAAAAAGCGCTTGAAGTATTTTCCCCACCACTCATCACTCGAATACCATAGAAACAGTGTATTGAAAGATGAAAGTAGATCTAATGTAGATAAACAAGCCACAGCGTCCATCGATAAACAATTACAAATTCATGAAAAACAGTTCGTAAACGCAAATAGAATGCATTTGGAAGCACTAGTTCAAACAGCCTTCCTTTGTGGTCGACAAGGCTTAGCACTAAGAGGAAGTTGTGATACAGGCACAATCTATTCAAATGAAACTATTAAAAAAGATAGCAATTTTAGAGCCTTGCTAAGGTATCGGGCGATAACGGATTCAAATTTGAATAGTCACTTGACAAATTCACGATGAAACGCAATGTATGTATATCGTGTTCAAAATGAAATTATAAGTATTTGTCACACTCTTATACACCGACAGCTTATTGAGAGAATCAATAATTCCAAAGCTTTCACCATCATGGTGGACGAATTAGCTGATATTTCAGGGGTTACGCAAGTTTTAATATGTATCCGGTACCTTAATAAAAACTATGGGCGCTAGGTATAAAATTTGCAAAGTTTTTTTGAGTTTCGTCCCAACAAAACAGATCAATGGAAAAGGTTTGGCTGAAGTTATTCTAAATTTCTTCGATTGGTTGATTTATTTGTACGAAAATATATAATATTTAAAGAAAATCCAAGTAGGAAAAACATATTAGTTTTATATGCTATTCATTTAATATCCAAACTTGTTTTGCAACACATACATAAACTCGTACATGGGTGATTTCATGTCAAATAAGTAAACTTCTAAAACTGATCGGGATGAAACTTGCATCATGTTTAGTCCTATGGAGAAGTTCTTACGACACAAAATCCGATTTTTTCATATTTTTAATTTTACGATTTAATTAAACATTAGACAATGTTAGAACATATCGAAAATATGCGAAAATTATATTTGAACGATAAAAATCTAAATGCTATGTTTGGTTCCAATTGTTCCACAAAAGGGTAACAATTCAAAATTTAAAAAAATTTCAGTAGAGGCCAAAAACTGTTTCCGTTAATATTAATGGAAACAGCTGATCAGTCGTAGTGAACGGACGTGTTTAGCACAGAGCGGATAGTTAAAATCTATCGCAAAAACAAAACAAAAATCTGTACAAAGTCTGGAAGGCCTACTTCGTAGTACCTATTACGGGCTAATACAGACAAAAAGGTGCAGTAGACATCGTCCTGATACGCAGTGGGAGGAAGGGTGTGCGGTATCAGGACACCCAACTTTAAACTGCTTGTGGCCAACTGTGAAGGCACTCCAAGAACCTGCATTTTAGCCAGAAAAGACCTAAGTATCTTTTTTCTGGCTAATTTAAGTGGTAAAGACCAAACATCTGCTAGTCTGGAGATCGGTAATCGCATATATTGGGTGGTCTCCAGTTACTTGCCTTATGAAGCTGTAGTACAGACTGCTCTATTCAGGGAAGTAGTAGAAGAAGCAACGTCTGACGAGGTCGAGCTGATTGTTGGCGCAGACACGAAGACGCTCTTGGTATACCTTCTGTGGCGAAGTGGAAAAGGTCTCCGACGCCGCAAGGCTGAGGAAAATATTATCAGCTTCACCCTGTACAGTGGGTAACCTGCAGGATGAGGCAAATAATTGGACCAAAAACAGCGAGCAGTCGCTCAATGTACTGCTCGACACACATTTCCCGGGGAACTCCCTAACAGAACCAGAGGATCAGCAGGACCAACAAGAGTGCGAGTGGACTGCGAGCGTAGCTAGCTTGTTGACTGAGAGATCCAGAATAAACTGGGCTATTAATAGCTTTGAGCCCTTCAAGTCACCTGGACCAGACGGCATCACTCTAGCAGAAATGCAGAAAATGTTGAAATACATTATCCCCTGGCTGGAGAAAATTTATGTAGGCTGTATCAGGCTTTCATACATCCCGAATCGATGGAGGGATACCAAAGTGGTATTCATACCAAAAGAGGGGAAGATATCACACACTAGACCAAAAGACTTCAGACCAATTAGCCTATCCTCCTTCCTATGGAAAGACTTTTAGATTATTTCATTAGGGAAAACCTGGATACAAAACTCCTGTCGGTGAACCAACATGCTTGCAATAATCTACATCTACAGAATCAGCCCTGCACGAACTTGTGAGCACTATCGAATCGTCCCTGCATTTCAAGGAATTCACCATGGTGGCATTTCTTGACATAGAAGGGGCTTTTAACAACATTCACTCAGATGCAATAATTGCGGCACTGTCACATCTAAAAGTTAACTCTAGTTTGATTAGACTAATTCAAAGTCTGCTCAACAGAAGACGCATAACAGCTTGTCTTGAGTCCACAACTCTAACAAGGTTTGTAAACAGAGGGACCCCACAAGGAGGAGTACTGTCTCCACTAATTTGGAACCTAGCGGTGAATGAAATCTTGCTAGATCTAGAACGTTGTGGCTGCAATGTCGTGGCATATGCGGACGACGTTGCAATCGCAGTGAGTGGCAAATTCGAAAACGTCCTCCGAGACATTCTACAAGTGGCTCTGAACAAATTGGCTAGATGGGCCAGAAGCAGAGGTTTGGGCGTAAACCCAAACAAGACAGAATTGGTTATCTTTACTAGGATGGATAATGTCCCACATGTGGACCCTCCACCTCGGATAAATGGAACAGATCTAGTCTTTTCTGAAAGTGCAAAATTTTTAGGAATAATTCTAGATAGAAAACTGTTATTTAGACTTAACGTATTGGAACGTGTAAGGAAGGCCAACGTCGCCTTAAATTCCTGCAAAAAAGCTGTAGGGTCGCGGTGGGGACTCTCTCCGAAAATCGTCCACTGGATATATATAGCAATAGTTCGTCCTATACTGCTATACGGCATTGTGGTATGGTGGACGGCAACTGACAAACTAACCATCACCAACCTACTAACAAAGTTTCAGCAAAGAACAGCCTGCCTGAGCATAAGCGGAGCCTTAAAGACTACAGCGACCGAGTCTCTACAAGCCCTACTCCATATACTGCCGATTAATATTGTGGCGGGAGAAGTTGCAACCAAAGCGGCAATAAGATTAAACTGCCTATCAATGTGGAGGTACAAAAACTACGGTCACATGAGGATATCAAAGTGTAGTGCTATGGTAACCGACCGAGTGGACTATATACCAACGGTGTACACCTTCGAGAGAAATTACATCACTATGATTCCCGCCAGAGATGAATGGGTTGGAAGAATACCAGCTAATAGAAACCATTTCCACTTTTACACGGATGGTTCGAAGCTTGATGAAAAGGTTGGCTTCGGAGTACACTGTGCAGAGCTTAGATTGGATATAGCTCACAGACTACCAGATACCTGCAGTGTCTATCAAGCCGAAATAATGGCGATATGGGAAGTAGCCAAGTGGCTGAGTCGCAACATAGTAACCAACACTGGCGTTGTAATTTACTCGGACAGCCAGGCTGCCATCAATCGCATTAGAAAGGCAAAGACTGTCTACGTTAGTATCAGTTCTGACCGGACACTGCTTGATCGGCGAACACGCCAAAAGATTGGGTATAGACTCTAATGACTTCTGCAGAAGCTGTGGAGATGAGGAAGAAGTGGAGAGCATTGAGCACTTGCTATGCGACTGCCCCGCTCTGAGTAAACGACGACTGGACATACTGGGGTCGGCTTTTCTAGGCAGCCTAACAGATCTTTCCAGTACCGATATTCGTACTATCGATACATTTGTATATCAAACAGGTTGGTTTCGATGAGGGGCATTTCAGCCCGTGGTAACACTGGGGACCTAAACTGGTCTATGTGAGCTTGTATAAAAAATATGGCTGCCACCCTAACCTAACCTAACGTAATATTAATGGTATGTTACAAAAAAATAATATGTAGTTGCAATAAAATATCATAGAAAAAAATAATAACGCTTTCTTCCTTATTGTTTTTTTATTGATTTTAGAAAAATAACAACTTTTTTGAGTTGTTACTCTTTTCATGAAAAAAGTTTGTATATAAATAGTGGTACTATTTTGAGTTGTACCTTTTTAACTGAAAAATCTTACTCGGATTATAAGTTGAAAAGGGCACAACTAAAAATGTTACTCTTTAGATGATAAATCAACTGTTCCATTTGCTTAAACACTTGGAGACAATTCAAAATGTAACTCTTTAGTTGAATCTAAAGACGTTCTGTAAACACAGAGAGTCATAACGGTTTTTTATTATGAAAAAGAAGAAAAATCAACGGACATTTTTCGCGGTGGGTAGAAATTGCCATTATACGTATTTTTCTTGCAAAAAAGCACAATTTAAAAATTTTGAGTTGTTACCATTTTGTGGAACAGGTGCGATATGGAAAATCACACTAGACAACAACAAAAAACGGTTTTTGTCAAATCACAATAACAATGTTTGCACATGTTTATACCTTTATATACGGACAATAATGTATGTTTTGTAACAATTTGATAGGTTTGGAGTTTCGAATAGCATTCAAAGTGAGGCAAATATTGGCAGTTGAAAAAAAAATATTTGTACAGGTGCGATATGTTAAAATCCGAGGTCTACTATTTACATATTGTATTTAGAAAATTTTGTTCAAAGTGTATTCGATTTCGCGATTTTTGTGTCAATTTTAAACTTGTTTTTCTTTATTGGCAAAAAGTATTTTTTTTTAATTTTTTTTAATCAAACGAAAGATTATTGGCCTGTTTCTGTAACTTAAAATTTTGCTTTCGTTCGCTTGCCAGACGACAAACAACTGATTTGGGTTTCACTAACTACCATCACAGCGGCAAGTCGCACGATAATGAACTCGTACGAAAACGTAATCATTTCTTTGTAAATTTTGGTTTTGCTTTGCTGTCATCTGCGCGAACACAAATGCCAGATCGAGTCACTTTATTTTATTTGTCGACTGATAGGAACAATGACAATAAAAACGTTATTAAAAGCAAAAAATAAGTAGATATAAATATAATTATGGAAAAAACAGTTAAATAATAATAAAATTGTATACATATGTTTACATTTTTAAGCATAAAGAAGTCAACATTGGCAGCTCGCTAAGATGGAAAAATTCATCAGTGCACAATGAGAGAGACGTGAGAGAGTGAGAGAAAGAAATGAGAGTGTTGGATCAGCTCAGCTGAACCACTCAGGGTTGATTTTTGGCCACCACTAGTGTAAAGGATACAGAGTCGTATTTTCTAAGGTCGACCATACAAAAATGTGTGCTTTTTTAGAGCGGAAGTTGTGAAATTATTGACCTGGCAATTACATTATTTGCCAATTGGTAAATTGTTAACGTCATTGACGTAAAGCCAGGCGAACGAACGAACAAACCTTAGAGAAACCAAATTCCAGACGAAAGTGAGTGATTGGTTTTCGTTCGCAGAGACTTTCGTTAGAAATACAGAAACAGGCCGTATGTCATTTGCTTTAATAGGTTAAACGAATATGTGGGATGCAACCTGCTTATATATCAAAATAAAGATAAACATCTAAAAAATAGATGTTGAATCCCATTTATTTTTTTAGATTCATCCCATCAGCGGTTTCAAATATATCTTAAAATATATTGCGAAAAATCCAACTTTTTTGAAAATTTTAATATATTTTTAATTAAAACTTCTTAAAAACAACAAAAAATTATTATATCATGAATTGAAATCTCTGATGGGATGAAAAAATTATATTAGAAGAAGTTGAAGGCTACTTAATTTTATGCTTTCCTGAACCAATTATGATTAATGGTTATCGAGTTATGCTAAATATGTGTTCAACCTATATTTTTTAAATGTTTATCTTTGTTTTGATAGATAAAGAAGTCCCATCTAACTAATAGACCACAAAGCACTTAAGAGCTTAACTGGCTAAGTAATACCACAGAGCCTAAATATGCCAACATCTTCACAGCTAGCCAAATGGTGATCAAGGCAATAACATCGGAAATGGTCAATTCCAGAACAGAGTTAGACTGTAAACGAACGATAAATAATTACTCAGTCCATGGTCAACTGCGTATTTTCTGTCTACCGGGACACAACGGAGTGATTGGAAATGAAAGAGCAAACAGCTTGGCTTTAAAGGGCAGAGAACTTCGAGTAATAAACTTAGAAAATTGGAAACCTTTCGAAGCCACGAAGGGGGAGTTAAAGCACTGGGTAGTGATGGCTCACAAAACTGTGTGGAATAGAGCAACTGCAAAGATACAGTGGGGTGACCCAAATGAGAAGAAAACAAGTAGTTTTCTGAAACTAGACAAGATCGAGATTAGTAAGATGATGAGTGTTCTAACGGGACACTCAAGCTTACAGGCAGATCTTCATCGCATAGGACTAGCAGAAAACGGCGAGTGCAGGGCATGCAGGGAAAACATCGAAACGATGGAACATTTTCTGTGTCACTGGCCAGCTTTCACACATGCACGATCCCCATATTTCGGTTCCGACATATTGCCAGACTTGACTCATCTCAGAGGATATGACTGGAAGATACTGAGAAAATTCGTGCCTAGTACCAATTTTCTGTAACCCGTGGGGTATAAAAATCATAAATAAGGAGCGCACAACAGGCCGAACCACTGGCTTGAGTGTATGTCCACAGACGTTTGAACGCCTCCTCTATGCAACCTAACCTAACCTACGCTTTCGCTTGAGCAAAAAAAAATATAAACATAAGTTTTTGACAAAAGCGCCATAACAAGTTTTAATTTCGCAAAAATAAATCACAAATTCTTCTAATATCATATTTTCTTCACATCAGCGATTTCAAAGATATCTTACAAAAAAATATTTTTTTAAAAGATTAAAGAAAAGATTCAAAATTGACTCACTTGACATGAAATCCCCATATATAGTAAATAAATTTCCTCGAGGAAAATATAATATGTAAAATATGATACAAAAGTTAAATTCTCTATTTATTGTTAAAACATATTACCAACGATATTAATGCGTGACAAATATAATATTTTTAGATAACACTGAAGGAGAAAGAATGACAAGAATAAAACGAGGCCATGCAGATGTCGAAGAAGCCTATTCCAAATACTATCAACGAATAAAACAAAAATACCAAGATTTTGTAAAATACTTGCTTGGGTATAATAATGGAGCTCAGCATATGGACATGCGCAATCCTGCTAATAAAATTAAAATTCAAAACGGTCGTTTATACTACACTAATAACAATACGGATCACTTACCAAGATACAAGACTACTAACTCGAGACAAGTTATCAATGACATAAATCGTAACGAATATGATGAACTCGAAAACAAAGCACAAAGAATAAAAATGCCGCTGCCTAATATTTATAACGATTCTAAATATATGTCATTAAGAAAAAATAATGAACAAGTCCTTTCCGAAATAAACTCTTTTAACTACCTACTCGAGTCGTCTTCGTCTCGAAATGCCAAATTAGGGAACGTGTCGAATTTTATAGAACAATTAAAAGCTCAAATCATACGTAAACGAGGGAGAAGAAGTGCTAATATACAGACAGATAGTGATTCCGATTCTACCGATGAGAACAAAGAAGGACGAAAACGATTACGTGGTCCCTGCACTGATTTAGAATGGGATTCATTCGCTAATGTGACAATTCTTAGGGCCGGAAAAACATCTGGTAGAAACAGCGTAGGCACAATTTTGAGCCTGGAATGTAATGCTGGCTTCCAACTAAATATTAAAGGAGAAAATGTAACTGCCAGATGTATTCGCGGGTTCTGGAAACCCGAAACTCCAAAATGTATATCAGGTAATATATATTTTTTTGTATAATTAAGCTTTAAAATGCACTGTTATAGACTTTTTCAAAGCCTTTCACACAACTGATATTGGTTAATTCTTTCAAATGAGTAGTATGATGGATTTTTGTGTGGAACCATAATGTGTACCATAAACACTGTTACACACTCAAAAAATCAATGAACATAACACATTGACTTAAATTCATTGATTTTTTGCGAAAATACTTTGATTTAATGTACAAATACAATTGAATAAATTGAAAAAATACATCGAAATTCTGTGTACTTATGAACGGTACATTGAGATTTTACACCGAAAAACCAATGAACACGTACATTGATTCAGTGTGCTTGTATCCTGATTCGGTTGACGTGCAAATGATTCAATGAACTCATTCCTTGATTTACTGTAATTGTACTTTGATTCAATGTACTCGTGCCTTGATTCAATGGATTTGTACTTTGATCAATAGCTCTTGTATTTTGAATCAATGCACTCGAACCTTCACTGAAAAAAAATTTGTCATAAAATTAAAGAATTGCTCCAAAGACTTCTTAGTCTACTTAGTCTTCAAAATAAGTACATTTTGTACTTAAAATTAAGAAAATGTACCTAAAATTAAGTAAATGACTTAATATTATTGAAATTATCTATATTTTAAGTACAAAATGTACTTATTTTAAAAACTAGTGACGTCTTTGGAGCCATTCTTTAATTTTATGACAATTTTTTTTCAGTGTTGATTCACTGTACTTGTAGCTTGGTTCATCGTACAGAATCAATTGTACTTCTACTTTGATTCATTGTACTCAAACCTTATAACGGGATATAAACGCAAAGTATGAAACACAAGAAATAAAGGAAACAGTTGGTATTAAGTCTTCCGTAAGGAGGATAATACATTTTAAGTGTGTTTAATGAAAAATAGTATCAAAACTGAAGGTGAAAATAGTGACATTAAAATAAATTGCCACAAAAAATTGTTTTATTGGCAATAGAATTATTCGGTGGATAAAACTGTATGAAACAAATTTATAAAGATGACAGCAACCACCTACACACATCAAGCGGACAAATATAGCCCCAACGCTAAAATACTTAGTAAGTAAATATCTAAAAAAATATTTAAACATAGGCACTCTTAAATTTATTTTTAATTCTTGTTATAAATTTTAAGGCCCTGAAGGTAACGCAGAGATAAACTGAGAGCCTTCTTTAGTAGAAGTTTTCAAAACAATGACTGAATTCAAAAAACCAACTGGTTATTAATCAGTCGCCGCCTGTCGTAGCGAATGGACGTGTTATCGCAGAGCGGATAGTTTTTAACCTATTACGCAATACCTATTCACCTACCTACTACGCAACCAGGAGGTTTGTTGTTTATAAAGCGTAGGTTGAATTGGATGCATCGGTCTCTGGACAGATATTTCTGACCTCAGTCTGGAAGGCCTATACCGACGTACCTATTACGGGCTAATACTGGCTATGGGGGTGTCCCCCCAACCAATTTATGATTAAACCAAAAAAGACGAAGGAGATTACGGCGCAGGGGAGGGAAAACCCAGTGCCGGCGACAAGCGTTGATTCACTCACGAGTCATGTGTCGTCGTTATCGAACAATCGTGAGCAAGCAACTTCTACGAGCTTTGGTGCCTTGGATCCCGTAGTCGAAAATGAAACAAGAGCACATCCAGCCGCAGGCAAAACAAATGATAAGACAGATGAAGCAGAACCCAGCCGGGGCTTTAAGCAACCCCAGCCTTTAAAAGCCATTGGGGACTCTGACTCTGAATCATCAAATGAAAACAATATCACTATTGTTGCTAACTCAAAGAGACTGTCAGGGGCACAAAGAAGGAAACTGAATAAGTTGAACCGACAGAACCTATTACGGGATGAACCTGACAATTCTACCTCCAATACAAACATGGAGGCCGCTAAAAGAGTCAGGTCTCCCGAAGAACATAGCGCTGTGAAAGTGACTAAGAAGAAAAAGGGCTCGCCGTCTTCCAGTAATTCGGATAAGCCTAACGTAACCACACAAAAGGAGGTCTCTAGTCTGGGTCCTTCGATTGTGGGCGGTAGAGTTGACCCAAAAACGCAGTTCAAGTCAACCAAATCATCCGCTAAGGACGAGGCTTTAACCAAAAAGACTCTACAGACGCGGAAAAATCAATTGGCCATAAAGAAGGGTAAGAAGCCACCGTCTTATTCTAATATAGCTAAACAACATTTTCGAGACGATCTATGCTACGCCATAATTGATAGCAGTAGTGCATCTGGCAGAATCCCCGAAGATCAAAAGAGTAACTTCGAAGATTTGGTCTATACGAGGGTAGCGGAATACGTCCTCGAATCTAAGGATGAACCACCAATCGAAGTAATGAGCTGCATGTTTGAGAGGGGTGTTTTGATGCTAAGGCTGGCAGCACAACGCTGCGCTGGTGTCCTCGTAAAACTTGTGGATAGCTTCCCCTCACCTTTGGACGGCGCAAAGCTAAAATTGGTAAGGAAAAGCGACATTCCTGAACTCATAAAAACGACCCTATATGTTAAGGGATGTCCCAGTTAGTTCTCATCAGAGTACATACTCGACATCATTGGCAAACAGAATTCAAAACTTTCCGTGAGAAAGTGGGAAGTCTTCTATAGGAAGGATGATACCGAGGGTACTCTCCTCGTGTTAGGAATAGACCCAGAATCCAAGAACAATCTTGTCATGGCAAAGGGCATGGCGTACTTCTTGATCTGGACAGTCTTTTTCAAAATTGGAAAGGTCCCGATTGGCAGGACAAATGAATCGAGTCCAAATATACTGTCTGAAGAGGCAAACACTGGTATTGAACGGATGGAGACAAGTGAGACACTGCCAAAAACTGATGTGGAAGTAGTCAATAACACCACCAGTTCACCAATAGTACCACCACTTTTGCAGGAAGTTCCCAGCAAAGGTGGTGATCAAAATAAAAAGAGCCACAAAACTATTCAAACCAATGAGGGAGCGACAAAAAATAACACCGCCTCCCAAAATTGTCGACTGGAAGATGGTGTAATAGGTAGTGAACGAAAGGAGGAGAATGACCCACTACCAAATAAAGAGGGGGTGCCACCAGATAGGATAGACTCCCAAAAGAAACTTTTACTGGAAGGACAATGATTGAGGTCATCCAGATAAACCTCCACCGGAGCGAGACAGCATCCAACGCTCTGATGGACATCATAAATAAAGGCAGGGTTCATATTGCTTTGATCCAGGAACCATGGACAACTAGCAACAAGGTTACTGGATTAAGCCATGTGAACTATAACCTTTTCTACGCTAACACAGGTACTCGTCCAAGGACTTGTATTCTGTGCCATAAAAACTTATGTTTTATTTTCTCTCCAGAGTTGTCAACATCGGACGCAACGGTGCTGAGGCAAGGCAATGGAAATATGTACCTGGCGTCAATATATCTGCCATTCGATGCGCCGACATTGCCACCTACGTCGGAATTACAACGTAAAAAACAATCAGTATATTGGGACGACTACCACAGAAGACTCAAAGAATACAATAAAATCGTTAGATCGGCGAAACGTAACTCCTGGAGGCTTTTCTGTGAACAGGTAGACAGCGTTAACAGCATGTCTAAAATGAAAAAGTTCCTCTCAAAAACTCATGTCCAAACCGAAACACTGGTGGATGAAACGGGTAAAAGGATGGAAACTATAGAGGATACCGTAAGGCTCTTGATGAAAACTCATTTTCCGACTGGTAATGCTGGACCAACAGAGGAACAGTTACAGAATGAAAATGTATTGCATCAAGTACCTATTACGGATATAACAGATGGTCTGGTTAAAGAAGCGATAAAAAGTTTCTCTCCCTTTAAGGCTGCGGGACCGGATGGAATATTTCCAGCACTTCTGCAGAATGAGGTGGATCTGGTATCAACTCATCTGGCTGGAGTGTTCACTGCATGCCTAACCCATTCGTATACCCCAAAAAACTGGCAGGAATCAAGGGTGGTCTTTATACCAAAGCCTGGCAAGGCGAGTTACACGACCCCAAAGGCTTATCGACCCGATTAGCCTTACTTCTTTCCTGTTAAAAACAATGGAGCGAATAATTGATGACATGGTCAAAGGTAAAATAGCGGATGACAGGCTAAAATTCAAACAACACGCCTATGTCAAAGGAAGATCAGTGGAAACAGCTCTGCTTGAGGTAGTGCACCACATAGAAGAGTCCTTCAGTAAAGAAATGTATACACTTGCTGTTTGCATAGACATTGAGGGCGCATTTAACAATGTACAGACCGATACACTTATCCAGTCCTTAGACGAGTTTCAGGTTGACCGGGCGCTGAAAAACTGGATCAACAATATGCTAAGGAATAGGTGGATTATTTGTGGGTCATATGACGTAAAAATTAGAGACAAGGTAAATCTTGGTATACCTCAGGGGGGCATTTTATCGCCTCTTCTATGGGTTACGACGATACACAGTCTCCTAAAAGCCCTCACCAATGAAGGACTTAAACCAGTCTGTTATGCAGACGACGTTGTAATACTTCTAAGGGGCTTTCATCCAAATCTATTATGCAGAAGAGCTGAAGAGGCACTTAACATAGCATATAACTGGGCACAACCAAGGGGATTAAATGTTAACCCAGACAAAACAGAAATATGTCTATTTACAAGGAAAACGAAGATCCCACGTTTTACCCCGCCTCGATTCCTGAATAAGACAATTGCTATAACTAAAAAGGTAAAATACTTGGGAGTAATCTTGGATCAGAAACTCTACTGGAAAGATCATCTTGAAGAAAGAGTTACAAAGGCACACAGATGTTGGTCGTTGTGCAGAAGAGCTATAGGTTTAAAATGGGGACTACGTCCAAATATGACTCACTGGCTTTACATGAGCGTGATTAGACCAATAATCACCTACGCCTCTGTAGTGTGGTGGACATCAATGGACAAGAAGTGCAACGTAATACCTTTGCAAAAAATTCAACGTATGTGCTGTCTAGGCATAAGCGGTGCATTTAGAACTGCACCAACAAAAGCGTTGGAGACTATACTGCACATCCAACCAATAGACATCCGTATAAAGTATGAGGCAGCCCTCACAGCAAGACGTCTACAAGTGATGGGTGAATGGATAAATCGAGACCACAAGTCGTACCATCAGAAGATTTTAGAATATCTAGTTGGTCACATTCAAACGCCAGAAATCTCGGACCGCATTCCTGAAGTGCGGCTTACAGCTAACTGTGATACGTTTGTGCCAGACAGACGCTCCTGGGAAAATGGAACTTTGGCCCATGTTCCAGTGGGAACCAGCTGCTACACGGATGGGTCCAAGCGAGGAGGAAGGACGGGTCTGGGACTTTTTATTGATGAACCGGAAGTCGAACTTCACTTCCGCCTCCCTGACCATAACACGGTATTTCAAGCAGAAGTTCGAGCAATCACGGAGTGTGTGAACTGGCTCAGTAACACGACAAAGCCTAAATATGCCAACATCTTCACAGATAGCCAAATGGCGATTAAAGCAATAACATCGGAAAGGGTCAAATCCAGAACTGTGTTAGACTGTAAAAGAACGATAAATGATTACTCAGCCATGGTCACTTGCGTATTTGCTGGGTACCAGGACACAACGGAGTGATTGGAAATGAACGGGCAAACAACTTGGCTTCAAAGGGCAGAGAACTTCGAGTAATAAACTTGAAAAATTGGAAACCTTTCGAAGCCACGAAAAATGAGTTGAAGCACTGGGCAGTGATGGCTCATAAAACTATGTGGAATAGCGCAACAGTAGGAGCAACTGCAAAGATACTGTGGGGTGACCCAAATGAAAAGAAAACAAGAAGTCTTCTGAAACTAAACAAGATCGATATTAGTAAGATGATGAGTGTTCTAACGGGACACTCAAGCTTACAAGCACATCTTCATCGCATAGGACTAGCAGGAAACGACGAATGCAGGGCATGCAGAGAAAACATCGAAACGATGGAACATTTTCTGTGTCACTGCCCGGCTTTCACACATGCAAGATCCCAACATTTCGGGTCCGACATATTACCAGACTTGACTCATCTCAGAGAATATGACTGGAAGATACTGAGAAAATTCGTGTCTAGTTCCGATTTTCTGTAACTCGTGAGGTATAAAAA
This sequence comes from Eudasyphora cyanicolor, assembly GCA_963930755.1. Classification (NCBI taxonomy): domain Eukaryota; kingdom Metazoa; phylum Arthropoda; class Insecta; order Diptera; family Muscidae; genus Eudasyphora; species Eudasyphora cyanicolor. The sequence continues at coordinate 105,403,350 of OZ005737.1, forward strand.
GATCATAAATAAGGAGCGCACAACAGGCCGAACCACTGGCTTAAGTGTATGTCCATGGACATGAGACGTTTAAACGTCTCCTCTCTTCAACCTAACCTAACCTAACCTAATATGTAAATTGCAAATCGGATCATGGGTGTTATAGTTTTAAAAACTTTTTAAACAATATCTTTTGGATTGAGAACAAATTGTACAAGATATCTCAATTTCAAAATGTGGCTTACATGGTCGGGACCACGCGCATTAAGCTGATCCCGCCCATTTTGAACAAGTCACGTAGACTGCCACCAGATACATATAAACAGAATTTCAGTACTATCGCTAACAAATTGAGCAAGATAGCTCAAATTTCGCTTATATGGGCGGGGCCATGTCCTTTGGTCTGATCCCGCACATTGCTGATCATTCGCAGTGAACGGACGTGTTTATCACATAGCGGATAGTTACCAGTACCTATTACGCAATAGCAAAAATCTGTACAAAGTCTGTAAGGCCTACATCGTAGTACCTATTACGGTCTAATACAGACAAAATTAAAATAAATTCTCTTGACGGGGATGCCTTCGTGTTCCGATGGAGCGCGGTTCCCCAATCGTCCGACTGTCCGTCCGTTGGTCTTGGCCAAAGCCGACCACACCAAAAATGGTGAAAATCTCCCCCAAGTACTCACAACAGGTGGTGCGGTGAGGGGAAAACGTCATGTCCGACCGTCAAAACGGAAGCACAATGAGCATCGTGTAGCGCTCAGAGTTTTGACGAAGTTGGAGGCTGTTGAGGTTTCGGCTCTTACCGAAAAACAAAAAGAGTCACTTACCTGGGCTAAAGGCGTCATAGATGCTTCTAAGGCCAATGAGTCGGCTGAAAGAGCCACAAATTCAGCTGTGTTAACGGCTAATAAAGTAAAACGAATCAGATCACCTGATGAACCCCTGCCTTCGAAAAAGGCAAGAGGCCTTAATGTCACCATCAACAGGACACTCACCAAGCCCTTCAATGAAGTGGCGAAGGAGAGTCTAGTGATGGCTGTTATAGACAGAAGTAGTGAGGATGGATCCATCCTCAAGGACAAATGGAGTCATGTACAATCAGCCATTATGGCTCATTACCTCGATGTCCGTAGAGAAATGCCGGGCAAACCACCAATCTGCAACGATGCAGGATGGCATCAGGGGAGAGTAAAGCTCTTATATTTCGGTGATGCCAGATCAGTAGACCTTTATAAGGCTGCTCTGAGTCGAGCGGGTGAGGTGTGGCCGGGTGCCCAGTTGGATGTTGTCGAAAAAAACAACATCCCTAGTCACCCTAGAGCCATCACCTGGGTTACAGAAGAGCCCTCCAACCCGGCTGACATCTTAGAAATAATAAAAGATTCCAATCCTGGTCTGCCGGCCCATAATTGGAGAATCAGCAAAGTGGGTGAGGCGGATGGTAAAAAGCGGCAGGTCAATCTTATCCTAAACGCTGAATCCACCTCCCATATACAAAGTGCGAGTGCAACCCTACAATATGGCTTCGAGACTATAGTCTTGAAGATATACAAGCAGGATATAGCTCCCACTGCAGAAGGTGAGTCGTCCACCGTGGCACTTTCTGTAAGTGCGGATGTAGCCACGCCTATTATTTCTGGTGACTCCAACAGAAGATCTGTAACGTCCTACTCTGAGGACGAAAGCTCTACTTCTGACACAGAGGGGCTGAGGGGAGTCTCCGGACTCTTTGACGCATCTGGCGGGGACATGCTTCTCGACGATACGGACGAAGAGTTCGATAACACCCTTGTCGGGGTGGATGTTAATCTGTCAATTACCAATGATGGTAAGAATTCTACAGATTAACCTCCATCACGCTAAAGCAGCCTCAGCGGCTCTATTGCTGCGCCTGTCCACTGGCGCAGTAGACATCGTCCTGATACAGGAGCCCTACGTAGTGGGAGGAAGGGTGTGCGGTATTAGGACACCCAACTTTAAACTGCTTGTGGCCAACTGTGAAGGCACTCCAAGAACCTGCATTTTGGCCAGGAAAGATCTAAGTATCTTTCTCCTGACTAATTTAAGTGGTAAAGACCAAACAGCTGCTAGCCTGGAGATCGGTAATCGCATATATTGGGTGGTCTCCAGCTACTTGCCTTATGAATCTGTAGTACCGACTGCTCTATTCAGGGAAGTAGTAGAAGAAGCAACGTCTGACGAGCTCGAGCTGATTATTGGCGCAGACACGAACGCTCATCATACTATCTGGGGTAGTACGGATATAAACAATAGGGGTGATTCGCTTCTTGACTTTATTCTAACTACCAATCTTAGTATTTGTAACATAGGTAATAAACCGACCTTCACAATTAAAGACAGACAAGAAGTACTCGACTTAACGTTTGCTACTGACCGGCTGTCAGACAAAATTATTGGGTGGAATGTACTGGACGACCACTCATTCTCAGATCACCATTATATTGAGTTCAAACTCGCGGAAAAAGCGCCTAAACCCGCCGTCCACAGAAATGTAAGGAAGACAAAGTGGCATCTGTATGAGAAGAATTTCCAGAAAGTCCTCAACTCTAAACTTCTATACGAACCGAATGACAAAGCCGGTCTGGATAATCTGGTCGATCATATCACCATATCATTCAATAGATCCCTTGAAGAAGCCTGTCCAAAAACAAGGTACAAGGGTAAAACTAAACCCCAATGGTGGACTTCTGAGCTAACGGCTATGAAAAAGACCTGCAACAAGCTATTCAATAAGGCTAAATCTACTGGGGTCACTAATGATTGGGATGCCTATAAAGAGCAACTCAAGATCTATAAGAAGGAGCTTAGAAAGGCGCAAAGGCGCTCTTGGTATACCTTCTGTGGTGAAGTGGAAAAGGTCTCCGACGCCGCTAGGCTGAGGAAAATATTATCTGCTTCACCCTGTACAGTGGGATATTTACAGGATGAGGCAAATAACTGGACCAAAAACAGCGAGCAGTCGCTCAATGTACTGCTAGACACACATTTCCCGGGGAACACTGTAACAGAACCCGAGGATCAGCAGGACCAACAAGAGTGCGAGTGGACTGCGAGCGTCGCTAGCTTCTTGACTGAGAGATCCAGAATAAGCTGGGCTATTAACAGCTTTGAGCCCTTCAAGTCACCTGGACCAGATGGCATCACTCCAGCAGAAATGCAGAAAATGTTAAAGTACATTATCCCCTGGCTGGAGAAAATTTATGTAGGCTGTATCAGGCTTTCATACGTCCCGAATCGATGGAGGGATACCAAAGTGGTATTCATACCTAAAGCGGGAAAGATATCACACACTAGGCCAAAAGACTTCAGACCAATTAGCCTATCCTCGTTCCTATTGAAAGGTCTGGAAAGACTTTTAGATCATTTCATTAGGGAAAACCTGGATACAAAACTCCTGTCGGGGAACCAACATGCTTACAACAAGGGCAAGTCTACTGAATCAGCCCTGCACGAACTTGTGAGCACTATCGAATCGTCCCTGCATTTCAAGGAATTCACCATGGTGGCATTTCTTGACATAGAAGGGGCTTTTAACAACATTCACTCCGATGCGGTAATTGCGGCACTCTCACATCTAAAAGTTAACACTAGTTTGATTAGACTAATTCAAAGTCTGCTCGCATAACAGCATGTCTAGGGTCCACAACTCTAACAAGGTATGTAAACAGAGGGATCCCGCAAGGAGGAGTACTGTCTCCACTAATTTGGAACCTAGCGGTGAATGAAATCCTGCTAGATCTAGAACGTTGTGGCTGCAAGGTCGTGGCATATGCGGACGACGTGGCAATCGCAGTGAGAGGCAAATTCGTAAACGTCCTCAGAGACATCCTACAGGTGGCTCTGAACAAGTTGGCTAGATGGGCCAGAAGCAGCGGTTTGGGCGTTAACCCCAACAAGACAGAATTGGTTCTCTTTACTAGGATGAATAATGTCCCACATGTGGACCCTCCACCTCGGATAAATGGAACAGATCTAGTCTTTTCTGAAAGTGCAAAATTTTTAGGAATAATTCTAGATAGGAAAATGTTATTTAGACTTAACGTATTGGAACGTGTAAGGAAGGCCAACGTCGCCTTATATTCCTGCAAAAAGGCTGTAGGGTCGCGGTGGGGACTCTCTCCTAAAATCGTCCACTGGATATATATAGCAGTAGTTCGTCCAATACTGTTATACGGTATTGTGGTATGGTGGACGGCAACTGACAAACTAACCATTACCAACCTACTAACAAAGGTTCAGAGAACTGCCTGCCTGAGCATAAGCGGAGCCTTAAGGACTACAGCGACCGAGTCTCTACAAGCCCTACTCCATATACTGCCGATTAATATTGTGGCGAGAGAAGTTGCAACCAAAGCGGCAATAAGATTAAACTGCCTATCAATGTGGAGGTACAAGAACTATGGTCACATGAGGATATCAAAGTGTAGTGCTATGGTAACCGACCGAGTGGACTATATACCAACAGTGTACACCTTCGAGAGAAATTACATCACTATGATTCCCGCCAGAGATGAATGGGTCGGCAGAATACCAGGTAATATAAACCATCTCCACTTTTACACGGATGGTTCGAAGCTTGATGAAAAGGTTGGCTTCGGAGTACACTGTGAAGAACTTAGTCTGGATATAGCTCACAGACTACCAGATACCTGCAGTGTCTATCAAGCCGAAATAATGGCAATATGGGAAGTCGCCAAGTGGCTGAGTCGCAACATAGTAACCTACAATGGCGTTGTCATTTACTCGGACAGCCAGGCTGCCATCAATTCTCTGGAGGCAACATCCCTAAATTCACAAACAGCCCTCGACTGCCGCAGATCTCTTAACGAGATGGCTGAGCAGTTTAATATACACCTCATATGGGTGCCTGGGCATAGGGATATCCCGGGGAACTGCAAAGCCGATGAACTTGCTAGGAAAGGGACGACATTACAAATTCTCGAAGAATTTGCATATATTGGTGCGCCACTATCCACGTGCAAGCTTTGGCTTAGGCAAGAGGCAATCAGGCAGTCCAACGATAGATGGACAGAAATCGGCACCTGCAGGGTAGCTAGACAAATCTGGCCAAGGTATGACCTGAGAAGGTCAAAATATCTCCTCGCACTAGAGAGGAAACGATTGTCTACGTTAGTACAGGTTCTGACGGGACACTGCTTGATCGGCGAACACGCCAAAAGATTGGGTATTGAGTCCAATGACTTCTGCCGAAGCTGTGGAGATGAGGAAGAAGTGGAGAGCATTGAGCACTTGCTTTGCGACTGTCCCGCTTTGAGTAAACGACGACTGGATATACTGGGGTCGGCCTTTTTAGGCAGCCTAACAGATCTTTCCAGTACTGATATTCGTACTATCGATAAATTTATATATCAAACAGGTTGGTTTCGATGAGGGGCATTTCAGCCCGTGGTAACACTAGGGACCTAAACTGGTCTATGTGAGCTTGTAAAAAAAATACGGCTGCCACCCTAACCTAAACCTAAAAACCTAGACCAATCACGTAGGCTCCCACCAGACACATACACAAAATTACAGCTCTCTCGCAAACAGATTATGCAAGATACCTCAATTTCAAAAGGTTGACTTATATGGGCGGGGTCACGCCCATTAGTCCGATCCCGCCCATTTTTGGTCCAATAACGTAGACTACCACCAGATACATATGCACAAAATTACAGCACTCTCGCTAACAAATTGTGCAAGATACGTCTATTTCAAAATTTTGCTTATATGGGCGGGGCCACGCACTTTAGTCCGATCACGGCTATTTTTGGAACAATCACGTAGACTACCACCACATACATATGTACAAAATTACAGCACTCTCGCTAACAAATTTTCCAAGATATCTCAATTTCAAAATTTGACTTATATGTATGGGCGGGCCATGCCCATTAGTCCGGTCCCGCCCATTTTTAAACCAAACAGGTAGACAACCACCAGATACATATGTACATAATTACAGCACTCTCGCCAAAAAATTGTGCAAGATATCTCACTCCAACAATTTAACTTATATAGGCGGGGCCACGCCGATTGGTCCGATCCAGCCCATTTTTAGACCAATCACGTAGACTACCACCAGATACATATGCACAAAAATACGGCACACTTGCTAACAAATTGTGCAAGATATATCAATTTCAAAATTTGGCTTATATGGGCGGGACAACGCCCATTCGTTCAATCCCGCCTATATTTAGACAAATCACGAAGACTACCATCAGATACATACACCTAATACATATGCACAACATTCCAGCACTCTCGCTAACAAATTGTGCAAGATATCTCGATTTCAAAATTTAGCTTAAAGGGGCGGGGACACGCCCATTGGTCCGATCCCGCCCATTTTTGAACCAATCACGAAGACTGCCACCAGATACATATGCACAAAATTACAGCTCTCTGGCTAACAAATTGTGCACGATATCTCGATTTCAAAATTTGGCTTAAAGGGGCGGGGACACGCCCATTTTTGGACCAATCACGTAGGTCGCCAACATATATACACAAAATTACAGCTCTCTCGCTAACAAATTGTGCAAGATATCTCAAATTCAAAATTTGGCTTATATGGGCGGGGCCACGCCCATTGGTCCGATCCCGCCCATTGGTCCGATCCCGCCCATTTTTGAACCAATCACGTAGACTACCACCAGAAACATATGCACAAAATTCTCTCTAACTAATAGTGCAAGATATCTTAATTTAAAGATTAATAATTACTTATATAGGCGGGGCCACGCCCATTAGTCCGATCCCGCCCATTTTTTGTCCAATCACGTAGAGTGTTGTAATTTTGTGCATATGTATCTGGTACCACCAGATACTCTCTCGGTAACAAATTGTGCAAGATTAGTCAATTTCAAAATTTGGCTTATATGGGCGGTGCCACGCCCATTGGTCTGTTTCCGCCCATTTTTGGACCAATAACGTAGACTGCTACTAGATACATATGTACAGCATTACAGGACTATAGCTAACAACATTGTGCAAGATATATCAATTTCAAAATTTCACCACCGCCCACACATGTACATTTTGTGAAAATTTCAAGAAGATCGGGCCAGCCGTTTGGACGCCTATACGGTACAAACAAGCAAACCATATATATATATATGTATATATATATATATAGATTAGAGCTATCACAAAACATAGCAAACGATCGGGTGTGAAAAACACATTGAGGAAAGCACATGGCGCATTTATGTTTGTTGGAAACAGTGCACAAGAAATCCAATCAACGTCTGTCTTACATTAAGCGGTAGGTTGGTAGGCGCCTGTCCCTCATGTTAGAGGCGGCCTTTTCACATAGCCAATTTGGCGACCATTTACCAAAACTGGCAGCCCCAGTAAAAATACCCCGCCATAGCCGGTCCCAAGCCCGGTTGAGAGAAGGACAGGGTTGAGCGTTGGACCAACAATCCACCTTGTAAAATCCTTCTTGTTTAGAACGATCAAATACAAAGAATAACATACCCGAATACACGATGCAGACCCACGCAAAGAAGAAGGATAAATGATTTAACCACCGGAACATGGAATGTAAGAACTATGTTAAGACCCGGATCGATGCAAGAAGCGGCAATGCAAATGCGGAAATTAAACATAGATATCTTAGCAATTCAGGAATTACGTTGGGCATGTAGTGGTGGATTTTAGCTTGTATTACAGCGGCGCACAAACGACTGGAAAAAATGGAACTGGATTTATTGTGTCAAGGGAATGTCGGAAGTCCGTACTCGGCTTCACACCATACAACAACAGAATGTGTAAACTACAGAATAAAGGCAGATTCAACAACATCACGCTTATATCTGCATACGCCCCAACTGAGGGCAATGAAGAGGAAATTAAGGACAGTTTCTACAACGACCTGGAGGATCTTTGTCAGACAACTGCAGCATATGACACTCAAATAATTTTAGGCGATTTTAACGCCAAGATCGGAACTGAGGAGTTTACTCAAAATATAGCTGGAAAACATTCTTTACACACCACAACATCCAATTATGGGCTCCGACTCTGCCAGTTCGCAGAAGCAATGAACCTCTTCATCAGCAGTACAAACTTCCTCCACAAACAAATACACAAGGGAACATGGAAGATACCAGGCACTATCAACACAAACCAAATTGACCACGCCTTTATATCCAAGAGAAGGATGACATCAATTATAGACGTCCACTCGTGTAGAAGTGCGAACATAGACAGTGATCACTACCTGGTAAAAGTACGAATACGACAGAGGATATCGAATGTAGCTAATACCCGGGGCATAAAAAGGCGGAAATGGGATACCGAAAAGCTTAACAACCCAGATATATTTACTGCATTTCGTACCAAACTATCTGAGAAGCTTTCCAATGTACCGGAAACCACGAACATCGAAGAAGACTGGAAACGGCTCCAGACAGCAATAACAACAGCAGCCTCAACTTGTATTGGAATTAAGCGACGATCAAAAAATGAAGATTGGTTCGATGAAGAGTGCAAAGAAGCCATCAGACTTAAAAATGAGGCTCGATCAATTATGATGCAGCATACCACGGATGAAAATAGGAACACATACCATCTGAGGCGTATAAGTGCAAACAGGCTATGTAGAAAGAAGAAGAAGCAAGCTTTAAAAACAAAAATCGAAAACATCAACAACGATTTCTCCTACCATAACAGCAGAGAATTCTATAAGAAATTGCGGCAACAAGTGAAAGGGTTCCAGCCAAGAACAAACATATGCAAAGACAAAAACGGCACAACGCCTACTGAAGAGAACGATATACTACAGAGATGGAGAGAATATTTTACCGAATTATGTAACAATGACACCGAGGAAGTTTCGCAACATACATTCGACGAAAGGAATGAGGAAAATGATGAGGAATTACCGCCACCGGATAGAAGCGATATCATTACAGCAATTAAAAAAATGAAAACCAACAAGTCGCCTGGAGAAGATGGAATTACAGCCGAGGAAAATGATGAGGAATTACCGCCACCGGATAGAAGCGATATCATAACAGCAATTAAAAAAATGAAAAACCAACAAGTCGCCTGGAGAAGATGGAATTACAGCCGAGCTCATCAAAGCAATGAACGACGATGGTATCGACGCACTCCACAAACTGATCCTCAATCATTCAACAGAAGGAAACCGTCACCTTTCGTATAAATAGCGGAGTAAAACAAGGCGACTCGCTCTCAACCGTGGTTTTCAATCTAGTACTACACTATGCAGTCAAAGCCTACGTAAGAACAGGCAGCTTACTCAGCAGATCTGGTCTGACTATTGCATACGCAGATGATGTCGCAATTGTAACAAGAAACATTCGCTACATGGAAGAAACATTTACAAATATAGAGAAGTCAGCCAAGGCTGTGGGCCTCAATATAAATGAAACCAAAACTAAATATATGAAAATGTCTGCAAGTGAAAATAGACGAACTGTACAAAACATTCAAAATGGAGACTATCATTTTGAAGGAGTTACCAGCTTTACCTACTTGGGAGCACTGCTTAAAAACGACAATAGTATGCAAGACGGCATAAGCGAACGAATAGCTGCGGCAAATAGAGCATACTTTGCACAGAAGAAAATCTTTATGTCCAAGCTAATCTCAAAAACATGCAAAATAAATATATATAAAACTATTATTAGACCTACTGCCACGTATGGATGTGAAACATGGACTATGACGACAATCGAACAACAGCGATTGCGAATATTTGAGAGAAAAATACTACGTAAGATATTTGGCCGAAGACAAGATGTAAATGATGAATATGTCCAAAGAAGCAATGCCGAACTGCTTGTTCTTTGTGAAGGAGAGGACATAGTCAGATTCATAAAGGCACAACGACTCAGCTGTGGCAAGGATGGAAGACAGCAGACCTCAAAAGGCAATGTTAAATTACGAAATTAGATGTCCTAGGCGAAGAGGGCGACCAAGAACCAGATGGAAAGACTGTTGATTTAAGAACAATGGGTATTCGTAACTGGCAACAGATAGCCGAAAATAAACCAGAATGGAGAAAAATATCGGATCAAGCTAAAGCTCACCCCGAGCTGTAATGCTATAAGCTGATGATGAGTGCACAAGAAGTTTATGATCACATAAGGAAGTTAGCGGATAAACCGGGATAAGTTCAGTCCTTTATTCTGGTCGTTGGAAATAAGGATTACCATCTTTTCAAGCTTTATGGTTTAATAAGGTGGTAAGTGTTTCCAGTTTCCTAATTTGTATACCCTCACTTTAGTGTGACGAGGGTAAATATCATTTGCTACGGACTAAAAGTGTAACACATCGAAGGAGTGACCTCAGACCCCAAGTATGTTCGGCGGAAATTCGTTTTGGGCCATTTTAAGGCATTTGAGCAATGTCCGTCTGTCTGACTGGAGCGCACGATAGCTCTCGAAATGAGTAACGGATTGACTTCAAATTTGGTATGGGATAATATTTTTTTTCTATCTCAGGCTAAGTTCGAAGATGGTCCACTCGTTCTAGTACCTCCCACACAAAAGGTTAAAATTAAGTGAAATGTTGATTATCTAATAACTTCTATACTACTTATCCGAATTCTCTGTAAATCCATACATAGAAATAGTTTATTTGTCGCTATCAGCTTGGTACCTCCCACACAAAGGGACCGTTTTGTACAAAAAGTTAACAGCTTATAACATTAATACCAATGCATAAAAATACTTGAAATTTTGTATAGTGTTATGCTTTTTAAGTGCCTACAGTCCACTGAAAAATAGGCGTTATTGCCACGCCCCTTTTGGAACTACCCACACAAATGTTCCATTTTGTACAAAAATGTAAATGCTTGTAGCGTGAGTACCAATGCACAAAAATACTACAACATTTTGAACAGTGTAACGCTTTTAAAGTACCTATTGTCCTGTGCAAAATGGGCTTTACCACCTCGCCCCTTTTTGTACCTCCCACACAAAATGGTCAAATTATAGCAAAATTTAATAGCACATAACGTTAATATACCAGTGCACATAGACGCTTATAATTCGGCACAGTGCAATGTAATTAATGTATCTGCTGTTCAGCGAAAAATAGGTGTATTTGTTAAATCCCTTCTGGTACCTCCCACAAAATTTAACAGAATAATTCGTGTAATATTTCATATCACATTACTCACAAAGTGAGGGTACCTTAGTCGGTTTACCAGATAGAAAAATTAATAGAAACTATGAATTCATTCATGTTGAATATGCAAAGCATGATGCAAGAAATGATGAGAAATCAAAGTATGCTTATGCAACTCGTGTTAAATCAAAAATAAATCCAATGAGAATTTGTTATTGGAATGCAAACGGCCTGAGCCAACACAGAAATGAGGTAGAAAATTTTCTCCGAAACCACAGTATAGATATTTTATTAGTCTCTGAGACACATTTTTCAACCAGAAATTGTTTTAGGATACGTGGTTATTCCACATACGACACTAAACACCGGGAGAGCCTGTGGTGGTACAGCTATTATTGGTACAGCTCTTATCTTATTATTAGTCTCTGAGACACATTTTTCAACCAGAAATTGTTTTAGGATACGTGGTTATTCCACATACGATACTAAACACCGGGAGAGCCTGTTGTGGTACAGCTCTTATTGTCCAAAATAAAATCAAACATTATCCTATGCCCGAATATAGGACTGAGCATATACAAGCAACTTCTATCGCTATCACAGGCACAAATCTGTATAATATATTGTCCCCCTAGGCACAATATTAACAAAGATCAATTCATGGAGTTCTTCTCCACTCTTGGCACAAAGTTTTTGGTAGCAGGTGACTACAATGCCAAGCACACATTTTGGGGCTCTCGCCTCACTACTCCAAAAGGTAGACAACTACTTAAAGCCATAACATCTGCTAAACTAGATGTAGCTTCGAGCGGTCACCCAACATATTGGCCCTCAGGTCTGAACAAAACGCCTGACCTTATTGATTTCGCTATAATAAAAAATATAAGGCGTGAACAATTATCTCTATGTCCATCACTTGATCTATCATCGGATCATTCGCCTACCATTTTGACACTGCTTTACAACAATCATGAAAATGGGTGTGACAGTTTGCCCAATAAGTATAACAACTGGCTAAAATATAAAAAATACTTTAGCTCACACCTATCCGATGGTGTATCGTTACGTACAACGGATGAAATTGAAGCCGCGGTTAACCTATTCACAGACGTTGTAAACAGTGCTGTTAATGTGGCTACTCGAAAAAGCGCATTCAAAAGAGGTAACTCCAATAACCCAATAGGCATCCAAGCGTTAATCAATGAAAAAAGAAGCGTAAGAAGAGAGTGGCAACAATATCGCTCCCCAGCACTGAGAACAAAATTAAAAAATTGCCAGAAGAGATTGAAATCAGCCCTAAAATCAGCCGAGGAAAGTGATCTAAAAATATATTTGCAATCTCTGGATCCAACCCAGAAAACAGATTATAGTCTCTGGAAGGCCACAAAAAATATGCGAGGTCCTGTTGCGCATGAATCCCCAATTCGCCTTGAAAATGGGAACTGGGCTAGAAGAGAAAGTAAATGCAAACGACACAATTCCTCGCCCAATTTATCCGCCCGTGATAGATGATACAATTTCTCACACAATCTATCCGCCCGGGATAAATGACTCAATTCCTCTCCCAATCTATCAGCCCGTGATAGAGGACATAACTTCTCGCCCAATCTATCCGCCCGTGATAGACGATATAACTCCACGCCCAATCTATCCGCCCGTGATAGATGATTTAATTCGTCGCCCAATCTATCAGCCCGTGATAGATGATATAATTCCTGGCCCAATCAAGCTTAGAATAAAGGATGTTGAAAAATCTGTCAAAGAACTAAAATTAAAGAAATCGCCCGGAGGAGATGGTATAACAGCGAAAATGATTAAAGAACTTCCCTTTTCAGCCTTGAAAATTGTGTTATTTTTATTCAATGCAATTCTCCGTGTAGGTTACTTCCCCCTATCTTGGAAGAGGTCTGAAATCGTGATGATACCGAAACCAGGCAAAGATCCAACTCAAGTCAAATCCTATCGCCCTATAAGCTTACTATCGATACTTTCAAAAATGTTTGAGTCCATTCTCATGAAGAAAATCACACCTCATATAATTTCTCACAATATTATACCTGACCATCAATTTGGTTTTAGAAAAAGTCATAATACTATAGAACAGGTACACCGTATCGTAACCTGCATCAAAAGAGCTTTTGAGAATAAAGAATACTGTTCGGCGTTATTCATAGATATTTCCCAAGCATTTGACAAAGTGTGGCACGAAGGACTTTTGTACAAAATATGCGACCTTCTGCCAATCAACACGCATAAACTGTTCAGGAGTTATTTGACGAACCGGTCTTTTCAAGTTAAATCAAATGGTATTTTTTCTAGCCCTAAGAAAATAAATGCCGGTGTCCCACAGGGGAGCATTCTTGGCCCTATACTGTACGTTATTTTTACGGCAGATATGCCCATAACCAACTTTACGCTCACGTCTACTTTTGCGGACGATACTGCTTTCGTCAGTACTCACAAAAACCCTTCAGTTGCGTCCGATCAACTGCAGTCTCATGTCCGAAACCTAGAAGAATGGTTAAAAAAATGGAGAATAATGGTGAATGCCTCAAAGTGTACTCATGTTACTTTTACCCTGCGAAGGGATGCAAGTCCTCCAATTTCTATTTTCAATTCACAGATTCCCCAAAAGGATCATGTAAAATACCTTGGAATCCACTTAGATCGGCGTTTGACGTGGTCGCGCCACATAGACTCTAAAGTAACACAAATAAAACTCAAAACTAATCAACTTCAAAGATCTGCCCTAGATCCAGAGTATAAAGTTCTTTTATACAAAATGGTTTTGAAGCCAATTTGGACGTATGGTATCCAGCTCTGGGGTACAGCGTGCGCTTCGAATGTATGCAAATTACAAAGAAGACAATCGAATATTCTTCGTTTAATTACAGGTGCACCATGGTATATAAGAAACGCTAACATCCATAAGGATCTCAACATGCCAACAGTAAAAGAGGAAATTGAAAAATATTGCCGGTGTTACGTGGGTAAACTATTCAATCATCCAAACATACTGGCTCGAGAACTACTAAATTTTGAAGGTCATGACCGCCTTAGAAGGAGAGATACGCTGGACATGATATAAATTAAAACAAATCCTAATCAAAATCAAAAACAAAAAAATGAAATGAAATTATGAATTCCTAAATTTGAAATGTTAACCTTTTTGATTAAGTAAAAAAATCGTGTAAAGTCTCAATGGTTTATTCGCAATGGCAATAACCCAGAGAATAATATTTTAGGTTAAGATTTGTCCACTTATTGTTATTTTCATTGTATAATAATAAAAGATTCAATAAAAAATGTAATGAATTGGAAAAAAAAAAATTTGTTTATTATTTATACACAGAAAGAAAAATGTCATACTAAATCAACAATTTGAGTACGTTGCTTACATTGAAAAAATCAAGCGCTGGCAGGCTTACTTACTTATAGACTATGTATATACGAGGTATATTAAAGAATACCGCGAATTTTTAATTTCCGCGGACTACGTGTATTTGATTTTTGATATTTTTGTAGCGTTATGTTAGTACTCATGTCCCTTAGTTATGCTGACAAGGTCGGCCATTTTGAATGTTTAGTTAATTTTTGACAGCTGTTGTGTTTGGATGTGTTTTAACTGGTCTTCGATTTTTATCTATTTCAGAAAATGGATCAAAGAATCTGCATCAAATTTTGTGTGAAAAACAAAATAGAGTGCGCTGACGCATTCAGAATGTTTACTGAAAACGTTTACCGGTGGTACAAAATGTTCTTAGAGGGCCGAGAAGATGCGAAGGACGAACAGCGTGCCGGACGCCCGAGCACGTCAACAACAGACGAAAACATTACAGTTTTCTTTGATTGCAGGGGCGTGGGGCATTGTGAGTTCTTGCCACAGGGTAGTAATGTCAATAAAGAATATTACCTGCAAGTTATGCGCAAATTGCGCGAAGCAATCCGCAAAAACGCCTGGATTTGTGGAAGAATAAAAACTTTCTTTTCCACCATGCTGCAATTGCACACACATCGTTGCTTGTGCGCGAATATTTGGCCAAAAACAACGTAGTAATGGTGCCGCAGCCACCGTATTCCCCTGACCTAGCCCCCTGTGACTATTTTTGTTTCCAAAACTGAAAAGGCCCATGAAAGGACGACGCTACGCCACGATTGAGGAGATAAAGACGGCATCGAAGGAGGAGCTGAACAAGATCACAAAACATTATTATTTGAAGTGCTTCGAGGATTGGAAAAAACATTGGCAGAAGTGTATTATACCCGAGGGGAATTACTTTGAAGGGGACAAAATAGATATTCATGAATAATAAACATACTACGTATATGACTTTGAACTGATAGAGAGACAATTGCTTTGGTGAATAGTTGTTTTCGAATCCCCTTTGATATATTGGCAAAAGCAAATTGACAAAAGTTTAAATGAGAATGCAAGAAATGAATTTTGAGGAACTTATTTACACCTTTTGGAATACATAAAGCGAAAAATAAGTTGGAAGAATAAATACATATGTGTTATATACATAAATATAAAAAAATATATTTCTAACCAATTTTTTTATAATTTTTGAACAAATCATTAATCATTGTTTCATATTGCGGGCTTTTATTGGATCCAAGGAAAGTTGAAACTACAAGCTTAAATAACCACCATGCTGCAATTTCATCCGACGTCAAATATGATTCGAAATTCACATTTTTCATCAGTTTTCTTATCGGCTATCCCAGAGGCATAACATACCAACTACTTTTAAATCGCAACAAATTTTCCAGTCATGTTCATATTTTATGTATTTTATCAATTTAGCCATTGTTTCGTATGATTCCTTAGTGTTGACAGCATGAGCAATGGGAATCGACGGTTTCTGATTTCCGTTGTGTAAAAGTACTGCTTTCAAACTTTCTTTACTGCTGTCAACAAGTAACCGTCATTCCTTTGAATTGTATGTTTGATTAAGTTCCTCGAACAATCTGGGAATGTCCTTACAAAATCATCTGTTATCCACAGTTGTATAAAATTATTTGTAAGGTATATCACGGACTCTATAGTATATGTTAACATCTGGTGCAAAAATAAAAATTATTCTGTTTCATCCGAGATGCAAGTAGTTCTGCCTTATCTTTGGTCAGTTCCAAATCTCTCACTAGATCAATGAGTTGAGACTGAGTTAAAAGCGATGACTTCTGACTCAAACTTAAATCGCTCAGAGTTGAGTACTCAGTTGAACTTGATGACGTTTCCGTAATTAGGCTGTTAGCTATACTTGGACACTTGGGAATTGGTTTTGTTTCCGAATGTGCGACTGGAAAAGTGACAGATTTTACTTCAGCGTAATTCCAGCGAACCTGTACCTGTAGCTGACATGTAGTTTGCTTCGAAAGTAGACACCCAATATTTTCAAGACTGCCGCGTACTACTTTGTATTGCGTACATATAATTTTACTACCTGTATATACGACTGGGATCTCCATGCCCCTAAAAGGCGTAGCTGAATGGAAACCTCATAAATAAAAAAAAACACAAATATTGTTGAATGACCCTCTATCTGAGCGGATCTCATCCAATATAGCTCTCACATTGCATATCATGTTTTATGGAGTGTTACGAACGGCCATAAAACCTCGTCCTCTCTACAATTTTATAATGTCTGACATCAATCCTCATAAAATAAAATGCAAGTGCAATGTCTCTTATACTCGTATGTCTCTCTCACATATGGCGAATTCAATTAAGCAAAAACATCATTTAAAAACGAAAAAATATGAAACACGATTTTTTTAATTTCCCTAAAATTAACCAAATGGCTCATTGCATCTATCTATAGATTTTTTTTCAAATAGACAGTGTTTTCTTCGTTAGCACGTTGGCTTTTTAAAAATGTGATAAAATAATTTTTTCGATTTCTTTTTTATACTTTTTAAGTTTTTTTTTTAAAAATCATTTTTTTCTCATATTTTTGACGACTGTTACTAAACCAAAGAATCTACGTGAAAGCAGCACACGGCTCAATCAGGCTTATACTTGAAAAATTGTGGTCCAAATACTGAATGTACTTTCCATGAAAGCTGGTATTAAAAAAAAATTACCATAAAAGAATTGTTTAATATTTTTTTCGTGTTTGTGACATCTAACTGCACCAGAAACTGTTATCCACATCCCTTGGACAAAAATGTGGTTGCATAGTGTTACATATAGATTGTATGATAATGGTGGTGGGTCTACTGTCATGGCTCGAATCGTCCACGGTACTGGAAGCATTTTGTCCACGGGTGATGCATATGTTGGATGCAATTGTGGCCTGTAGCTCCAGATCCACACGACCATTGTTGTTGGGGCGACCAAAGCGTTATGTTGTTGTTGTGATTTTAGGGTGCTTGTTGTTGAGGATGGAGCCAGACATCTTTCTGGAGTGAAAAACTTGGACAGCACACACACGCAGAAAAAGACACGAATTAGTTCTGCTCATTATTGGGAAGTAGTACAAGACTGGTCTCGTGAGAACGCAACTAGCTGTTCTTACATCAACCACTCGTACCTTTTCATCGGGGCCTAAAATAGACCGCTGTGCATGTAAATGGAAGTGAAAGTGTACTTCTTTCTGGGGGAAGTGTGGCCATAATTTTATCGACATTTTCTTCCGAAACAATATACTTGCACGGTAAGTATGGATAACGCCTTTTTAAATATTCTTTAATTTGGGATCCCAAAATTCTAATCTCATCAAGCTACGCATTAACGAGTTCTCACCGTGTGCCGATTACTTGAGAATATATTCCAAGTACAACATGGTGAAACGACCATTATAGGGTAAAATTTTTGGGAATTTTTTATTATAAGTGAGAGTGAGAGAACGCGCAAGACGACCATTCTTCCTCATAAATCCACTAGAATCTATGAAGGGGTTAAAGTTTAATAAATGGCTTTTCGAGCGCACTGTTCTCCATCGCAGTATATTCAGAGAAATTTGTACGTTGACAAAGAAACACCAGACGACCTTTCACAAAGTTGATTCCCCCTTGTTGCAGTTCAAGGGAAGTCTGTGTGGCCTTACGTTTCGGGTGTATACGATCATAAAATCGAAATACATATGCTAATACTCTCACAGCTTTAGACAAATCAGAGAAACGGGCCAAGATACTTTCTGATACGGATACTTGGATCAAATTCATTCGAACTGGGCGAGTTTCGAGGTTTGTCATAATTTTAAATGTGGATTTCGGCCACTCTAAACGAGCGCGACATAACCAAGTAGGACCTTTCCACCAAAGGTCATGTGATGTAAGATCACGGGCTAGAATACCTCGAGAAGCTACATCGGCAGGGTTGTCATGCGAGACAATATGGTGCCAATTTTCAGTACCAACTTTATTCGATATTTTCGAGACTCTATTAGTGACGAACGTAGGCCAGTGGCACGGGGCTTCTGAAGCCACGACAGAACTATTGTTGAATCAGTTCAATAGAATTTCTCAATTGTAGGGAGTCTCAATTCAACACGAAAAGTCTCAACCATTTCTGCCAATATATTTGCACCGGGAAGCTCTAAACGGGGCAAGGGTTCAACCTTGAGTGGCGCTACCTTAGTTCTCGCTGTGGACAAGTTAGTGACATATTCACTTGGCGCGATACAATTTCGAGTGTATAGTGAGGCCGTATATGCTTTCTAAGAAGCATCACAAAAAGCATGAAGTTGTACTTCCTGCTTCGGGTTGTAGCGTTCGATCTCACTATAATCATCCAAAAATGCAAGCCATCTGCTCAAAGTCATGGGTTTCAAACAATCGTCTTTGTCTTTTCAGATTTGTTGCATTATTATTTTAGCAACAATAAACCTTGGGGCCCACCAACCGGCTGGATCAAACAATTTTGCAATTTTTGACAAAACAGCTCGTTTGGTGACGGTTAATCGATTAGGAGTCGAAACAAGCTGGGAAAAGAAAGAATATTTTCCAGCGTTTCAACGTAAACCCAGAGTCTTCGCGGTACTGTCAGCAGAGATGTTCAAAAACTGTAAGTATTCGGGGGGTAAATCTTTCAATAGACATTGTCCATTAGACGTCCACTTAAAATTGATGCTCTCATCAGGGAGAAAGAAAACTTCAGAAGGGAATGACAATGATTCCGCTCCCCAGCTCTAAGAAGATATCCTCGAATTTGCAAAAGAAAACTAAACGCTGCATTAAAGTCAATCGAGGAATCTACTCTCAAGGAATTTGGACCCATCAAAAGGAACAGACTATAATGGAAAGCCACAAAACATATGAGAACACCGATTGCACACGAATCACCACTTCGCCTAGAAAGTGGCTGCTGGGAAAAGAATACAGAAGAGAAAGTTAATGCATTTGCAACCCACCTAGAAACAGTATTCACACGTAATGCTGATTCACATAGTTTAATACCTCAAGATATATATAGAATCTGCAATCAACGGTATGTACGGTGGAAATCCACCCGCAATCATCGAAGAAGTCTCAAACCCCCTATGATTAAGGTTTAAAGACATTGAAGAATCTATAAATGATCTAAAACTGAAAAAATCGCCCGGAGGAGATGGGATAAACGCAAAAATGCTAAAGGAACGTCCTCATTCATCCGTCAGAACAATATTATTTATCTTCAACAGCATTTTACGCCTCGGCTATTTCCCTAGATCATGGAAACGATCTGAAATAGTAATGATTCCTAAGCCTGGCAAAGACCCTACTGAAATAAAATCTTGTTATCAATCTTGTCAAAAATGTTTGAGAAGAACGTCAAACTGTGTGATTCCCGATCACCAATTTGGATTTCTATAGAAGCACAGCACCATTGAACAGGTACATCGAATAACAACTTCAATATGCACTCTTCATAGATATCTCCCAAGCCTTTGACAAGGTATGGCACGAGGGGCTAATGATAAAAATATGTAGATTGTTACCAGATAATACGCACAAACTTATGACGAGCTACCTATCAAATCGGTCATTCAGCGTAAATTCAAAAGGCACACATTCCAGCACCAAACAAATTTCTGCTGGTGTTCCACAAGAAAGCATCCTTGGGCCAATACTGTAGGTTACATATACTGCCGACATGCCCACTACACCTTCAACACACATGTCCACTTTTTCGGATGATACAGCTATCGTCAGCATCCATAATAATCCTACAACTACAAAAACAAGTCCGTGAGCTAGAATAATGGCTGCAAGAATGGTACCCCAAAAAGATAACTTAAAGTACTTGGCCCGTCGTCTAACTTGGTCACACCATATAAACGCAAAATTAACCCAAATAAAGCTGACATCAAATCAGCTGCAAAGTCTTATCAGTCCCAGGTCAACCCTACACTTAGAATACAACGTCTTGTTATACAAAACTATTATAAAACCAATATGGACGTACGGCATTCAACTCTGGGGAACAGCATGTGCAACCAACATCAATAAGTTACAAAGAAGACAATCCACCATTCTGCGAAAAATCGTTAATGCCCCTTGGTATATTAGGAACGCAAATATTCATAAAGACCTTAACGTAACAACAGTAACTGAAGAAATCGGATATCTTTTCCGAAGCTATATAAACAGATTAAACTCTCATCCAAATACTCTTGTCAGAGAACTTTTAAATTTCGAAGGACATACACGCCTCAGAAGAAAGAAACACCTTAGACCTGATGTAGAAATAGCTTAAGAACAATTTCTCACCAACTTCCTTAGTACATAATTTGAATACTATATTTTTATTATTATAACTGCAAATATCTTAATGTTAACACTTTGAATAAAACTTGTTATATAAATATAAGGTGCAATCTCGCAGGGTTCATTACATTGGTAATTCCCCTTAGAATAAATTAGGTTAAGATTTGATTACTTATTGTTACTTTCATTTAATGAAAGATTCAATAAATAAATACGAATATGAAAAAAAGACGAGGTCTGATCGGGATGAATTAGAATTTTCCGATACATTTTCTCAATGTCGGCATTATAGACAAATCTAAAACTTCGCCAGCGTAATACTAGGAAAATCAGATTTGCCTGTAAAAAGGGTCCAGTATACAACATAAAGGGTCCGCCATCTAACGTTTTTTTTCAACTAGTGCTTATTTCGTGAATGGTAACACTTAGCTCATGTCTGATTTGACAGATAATTAGTTTTATCCTTCCGCTGAACGAATATGGTTGTGTATACGCTTGAACAACGCTGGGAGGGATCGACTTACAGAAGATGCCGATTTTGCCAAAAAAAAATCATCTTTTCAGATGAAGCTCATTTTGATCTTGGCGGGTATGTAAACAAGCAAAATTGTCGCATTTGGGGCACAGAAAACCCGCACGCATACATTGAAAAGCCGATACACCCAAAACGAGTCAACCTTTGATGCGGATTTTAGTCCAGAGGCATAATTGGGCCATTTTTCTTCGAAAATGAGCAAGTGACCGTTACAGTCAATGGCGATCGTTATCGTTATGGGGTATTCACGCTTGAAATGAAACAACATTTCGATCGTCATCATTTCGATAAGTAGATCGACGATACAAATCCTCATACTTATTTATCTTCTTCCGACATAGTACATACCCTTGGTACATCTTCAATCTCCCAGAACCAAGCAAGTTGATCATTCAACTCCATGTGGTCGGGGACTTTGCCAGTCACTATCCACCCAAAGACAGATCTTTGGGCAATAAGGTCACCATTAGTGTGCTTATGGACATCTGTGTGCATTATGCGGTAAAATGTGTCCCCACCTAACAAAAGGTCCATATGGGAACATTTCAATTCGTTCATTGTAAGTTCTCACAAATCGGTATCAACCAATCGGGACAATGAATAGGTGGGAATGTGACCGGCCAATTTATCAACTACATATGCATGTGTCCCAATTCGCTAAATTCGAACTTGACCCTTGGGATTGCTCCCAAAGTCCTAAAGAAACTTCTGGAAGACGGATGGAACATACAGAGACAAATATAACGTCCCAATTCTTTAATAGTGATAAATTAGTAATGCAGTCGCTCATTGTACGCTGTAAATGTTTAATTGAGGGTCCAGATTCATTACTTACGGGGGCAACATTGAATAATATTTTAAGTTGGGCTTTTCTCGTAACGATCGACTATATTTTGCCAAGCCTGACTAAAACCCTTATTAGTTGTGGGACAAGTCTTTATTATATCGCGGGCTTCATCTTCCGTCCTTTGCATCAGATAATACATTTTTTGATATTGCTGATGTGTTCATTATCTTTGTAAAGGGCGGAGAACATATCTCTGAACGTGGGTCAAGATTTATAATCACCAGAAAAAATCTCAGTATCACAAGGGGGAAGGTGAATTGAGAGACAGGAACTAGTGAACTCCTTCTTCGCCAGAAGTTTTTTATTAAGTCCTCAATAAATGATTGTCCGCGAACTTATGTCTTATATACCGCGATATATTTTGCCTTAAATTCTTTTATATTATCTTTAGGGCCCATCGTATTGCACAATTCCTCATAACATGCATTGTGTATTGAGTGTTCTTCAGAACCTATAGAGGTTACGAAGAACTCCAAATCAGTCACACGATCACCGCTTCTAATAAGATTGATTCTAAAACCTTCGAACAAACACATATGCCAAATAATAATAAAAAATATTTTTTTTTTACATTTTGTCTAAAGACCAAAATAATATACGAACATACTTAGAAATTCAGAGTTACTGTACCCCTTTTGCCATGAAAGCGTATAGGGATCTATGCGGCAAAAAGGGTACCGTAACTTTGAATTTCTAAGTATGTTCGTATATTATTTAGACCCCTATACTTTTTCATGGCAAAAGGGTACCGTAACTTTGAATTTCTAAGTATGTTCGTATATTATTTTGGTCTTTAGACAAAATGTAAAAAAATTTTATTTTTTATCATTATTTTTTATTCATTTTGTGGAATGCATGAAAAACAAGTATAATCCATTTTAGAATGTTGTTGGCACACAGGATTAGTGCAGTAAAATCGTGTCTTCCTACGCAGCTTTTCGTCTTGCGTGAAACAAACTCTGCAATCTTTTCTGGAACTGAGTGTACTAGGGCCGATTTGTTAGGCAGCATGTTGCTGGGAATATTCAAAGACCTTCCAAAGAAAGATTCAATGGCCAAACGGGTTGAATGTTGTCCCAAAATATGGTTGTGGTTCATGCGATTTTCAGTATAAGCAAGCACCAATTGTTTACTCAGCGTGTTCAAGAACAATCGTCGCTTCTCTTTTCTGGTTCCTTCTATATTTTCATTACATATGATGTAAGCGGCTAATCCCATGACGTCTATCATGTTGCAAAAAAATGCTAATGGCCAACGTCTGGTTGACCGTTTTGTGGAGTAATGCGTTATCATTTGGCCCATTGTATCAACGCCGGCCTTTGTTGAATTGTAAAATAATATAACTTCCTGTTTTTTTGCTATGCCTTCAACTTTCACAGTGGATAGTAGATTTACTGCTTTGTTCTTCTTTGGAACGTAGCTGCATAGTGCCAACGTATGCTAGTCCAATCGACGAAAGACGTTTAGCTGCGTCTAATGTTGTCTCTCGTTGTTCGTCCTCCTTACCAGTGTACAGTTTTCCTTACAACGGATATTTGGTTTTCGCATCGCATGCCCATCATACTTTTATGCCATGCTTTGCGGTCTTTGATGGGATGTATTGCGTGAACTTTGTGCGCCCACGGTATGGAAATAGCTGCTCATCGATGGTTACACTTTCGTATGGTTCAAAATTACTGGCAAGATTGTTATTCAAGAAGTTCCATATGTCGCGAATGGGAGCAGCTTTGTTGACGAAATGCGCGCGTACGACTATCAAATCGAATACACCGCATCAAAGTAAGAAATCGTCTATATGACATGGCTGCACGGAATATTGAAAGTGCATCAGTTTGCCACATCAATCTTGAGGGCTGCATAGTATTATGGCTGACACCAAAAATCAATAGTATCCCAATAAAAGCGTCAAGCTCCACACTTGTCATATCAACCCATACTCGTGGTGTACGGTTTGCATGTTCTGCGTTCCATTTGCGTAAAACTTTTTCTCCATATAGATTTGTTTGTGATGATGAACGTAATATTCGGTGAAAAGAAAAGCTTGAACACCTCAAGCGGAGTTTCAGGTTTGTTTCTAGTCCACCTCGAAACGCATGATGTTGTGCTCTCTCACTGTAGCGGGTTCAGCTGTACTCCACTTCCAAGCAAAAAAACCGTCTGCAGCTTGAATTGGTGAATTCTCATTTTCTTCTTCGGATTCTTCATCGCTGTCGAATATTTCATTTGCTTCAATTTCAATTTCCTAGGCGTCATCTTCGGGCACAAAAATCTGTGTTTTCACCGCTTTGGTCTTCAAATAAATCTAGTTCTTCGCCTGCTTCTGTGTGCGAAATCACGCTGTAACGCTGACGATAGTTGTTGTTGTTGGAAATTATCAGTAATGCTGCCTGTACGCAAGCGCGTATTGTACGCAAATTCTAAATCCTCTGCCATAATAATAGTAATAATTTCACTTTAGTTTCCGCGCAAAAAATTTATATTTCGGACTGTCGATGTTGTATGGTCAGCATTCATTTAACTAATTGAACTCAAAACCAAAATCACAAACGAAAGAAAGAAATAAGAGGAAAATTAACACAGAAACTACCTGGAAGTAAACATCTGCATTTAATTCACAGAAAAACAACCCAAAATGTGTATAATAATAATTTATTGCATACAAATTGTCTGGCGAGGCATATGTGTTTGTTCGAGGGGGACTTTTTTCTTTTGCAGTTTTCGCAGTGTTGGAACGATATTTTTGAATTTTTTTTACAGATAGAAAGCCAACAGTATTTTAGGCGGATACCGGGAAATACAGGTATCTACCTAAACTAGAAGTATGTTTAATTAACGCTCAAAAATTAAATATGCCTGGCCAGAACCATGTGTTTACATAAACAATGTGTAAGAGGCTGTATTTATTTATAGAGCGAAACTATAAATAAGTTTCGAAACACTGTGAATATAACAATAAAAATTCACAAATTGTTATTGCTTGTTACCACAATTTCTGAAAAAAATGCATTCACTTATTTTCACTTCGGGCCAACTGTGCGGTTTGATCAAAAAGATTAATGTACAAAAGTGTGGTTTGACCAAACTTGTATTGCAACCAATACAACACGCACACACACACTCAAATCGACGTTTGAATGGTCTGTTGTCGAGGAACGGGAGTGGGGATTAACAAGCAAGTGGATGGTCGTTGGCTATCGTTAACCACAGCTTCAACGATGATAACAACAAATCAGACACTGCAGTGGTGGTTCTTTTTTTGTTTATTTAATTTCTTTTTTTATGCACTCTTATACTTTGCTTTGGTTAATTAATTTTGACACTCACAAAATCAAAACCCTACCTATTTATTTAATTAATGTGTTCGGGGGAAACGCTGCCAATTTGATCATCGGGCTCTAAAAAGAGAATCACCTCGGGTAAATTATTTTATTAATTAATTAATACGGGCGGTATTATCCGGCTCGAAGGACCAATAAATATATCGGTATTTATAAAATAATTTTACCCAGTTGATATTTTCTATGAAACCGAAACACGGATTAATCGTACCTTCGGCTTTGTTTGTCCAGATTCACACTTGCAATTTTTTTCTGCAATTTTGTATGCAATTCTCTTTTGAAGTTGCATTTGCGTTCAGACAACGTATTATGTTTCGACAATTTTATTTTCGTCGTTCATTAAAATTTATTAAATTCATTAAATTTCATTAAAGTGTATGTCGCACAAATTTACATATGTTGAACCGAGCACAAAACTACGAATATTAAATAAAAAGGAATGCGGAAATGTTAAAAAAAACACCACTTCACAGCGAAAGAAAACACAAAACGCATTGCAAAAAATTGCAAGTACGGAATACTTTTTTCTCCCACCCTTACCGACTGCGTCCCTCTCCCACAAGCACTGCAATTCAGCGGGGAAAAATTGCAATTGTGAATACGGACTTTGTTTTTTTGGGGAGTTAATCGTAAACTAAAGAGAGGGGAGCGCCAACTTCGCTCCCGTCACAAACTTCAACTTATCACTTCTTCATCTTTTCATCCTTCGTTATAATTATGTATGGTTGCATTTTACAATTCATTTCAACTTAAAAATAACAGGGTGTCCACCTAGGCAGTATTTCAGACAGAAAATCTACACTGATAGAAAAACCGTTCGTCACCGTGACGAATCAGTTTCAATATATCTTCGTGCTGGTGTCGAAAAGTTTCGTACATGCGATGTTTTAGTACATCAACAGAACGAACACGATCATCAATACATGTTTTTGGTGATTTCGAACGACGAAAAGATTCATTTTGCTGAAGATATGATAAAAACGAAGCAATCAATTTATAGTTTGTGCTTAATTGTATTGTTCTATATGCGTTCTGATTACCTTTGTTAAATAATTTGTTGCAAAAAATTGTGTAATTTAAAAAATTAATAAGTGATGAATAGAGTTCGTCGTGGTGACGAATAGGATTCGTTGTGGTGATGAATAGGATTCGTCGTGGTGATGAATGGAATTCGTCGTGGTGATGAATGGGATTCGTCGTGATGATGAATGGGATTCGTCGTGATGATGAATGGTATTCGTCGTGGTGATGAGTGGAATTCGTCTGTTGGCAAATACATTACTTGATGAGATTATTTTTGATTGAAAATATCAGAAGTAATGAATACTTCTTGTTCATTTGCTTTAAGCCTTTCCTGATTAGAACTCAGCTTCGAAGCGAATAATCACAACTGAACCTGACAAATCAGTCAAGTAATTTTATTTTCCATAATGGTCTAAAACCAGAAGAATATATATTGAAATTTTTAAAATTTAAATAGTCGGGGGCATGAATTCGTTGTGGTGATCAATGGGATTCGTCGTGGTGATAAACTCGAATCGTCGTAGGGATGAATGGTGATCATCGTGGTGATGAATGGGATTCGTCGTGGTAATGAACTCGATTCATCGTAAGGATGAAATGTGATCATCCTGAGGACGAAAGTTTTTGGAAACAGAGATTTGTCATGGTGACAATCAAATTAATCAAGAGGATTATTCCGTACGTTAGCTGACTTTTTAAGAAAAAATAATCGTGATGATGTAAAAACTCGTCGTCATGACGGAGCTTTTTCTATCAGTGCACGGGGCAAAATCGCCTTTTTTGATATGTTTGAATCGAAAGAAAATATATTTGGAATAACAATTTTTAAATATTATATATTTCTTAGCAAATAAATTTTATTTGAAAATCAATAAAATATATTTGGAACATATATATTAATATATTACAACAAATTATATTTGCAAACTAAATTTCTCAAATGAAATATGTGTTTAAATACAAATAAAATTATTAGTTAGGAATTTTTCCAAATATATTTTATTTAAAAAAGATTTCCAAAACTTTTGCTGACTTTTTCGAATTTTAGTTCTAATTTTTCCTTGGTTTCGAATTGTTCCTCCCAGTTACCATATGCAAATTAACTTCTGTTTTAAATCAATCATTTAAAATTTCTGAGTATTCCAAGTCATCATTAGTTGTCAATACTCTAAGTACTTTTTATTGATCCAAGATTATACGATTTCAATTATTATTATTTATTATTTTTACGAACATTAAAAATTTCTAAAAATATAACTTTGATTTACTGAAAAATTTTATGCAATTTATGTATTTTATGAATATTAAGTATAAATAAATATTTGTTTCAAAATAACAGTCACATTGGGATGTTAACAAATATTCGTTTAGAACAACATCTTCCCAAATACACAATTTTTGTGTGTACCAAATATTATATGTTTAGAGTGTACCCTAAACATATATATGTTTCAAGCCGAATATGTTTGGGACAATATACTACAGAAGCGATTTTTTTCAGCATGTGGTTTATATTAAACCTAATCTTCCTAGTAAAAATGGGACACATCGGTCCATGTTTTGGTACTGCTCCCATATAAGGGTCCACTCTGATGACATTTCTTTGGGCTCTATGGAATACAGTTTTCAATTGATGTGGCCGAAAATTAAGAATTTTTTCTTCATATTGGACATAATCGTACGTAGTAAAAAAGTGGTACATCGGTTCTTCTTTGATCTGCCTGAAATTTAAGAATTTATACTGCACTAATTGTCCCTAGTGAGGTTGGGGCACATTGGACCCTGTTTTTATATAGCCCCCATACAAAGACATCCTGTGATGTCACTTCTTCACGATCTTGAACACCATGATTTTATATACCCTCATATAAAGGTGCCTTCCGACTAGACTTCTTGTCGTTTTAGGGGACTCATTTTTTAACCCATCATGCAGAATTTAAGCATTAAGCAATTACTGACAAATAAATTTTATTTGAAAATCAATAAAATATATTTGGAACATATATATTAATATATTACAACAAATTATATTTGCAAACTAAATTTCTCAAATGAAATATGTGTTTAAATACAAATAAAATTATTAGTTAGAAATTTTTCCAAATATATTTTATTTAAAAAAGATTTCCAAAACTTTTGCTGACTTTTTCGAATTTCAGTTCTAATTTTTCCTTGGTTTCGAATTGTTCCTCCCAGTTACCATATGCAAATTAACTTCTGTTTTAAATCAATCATTTAAAATTTCTGAGTATTCCAAGTCATCATTAGTTGTCAATACTCTTTTTATTGATCCAAGATTATACGATTTCAATTATTATTATTTATTATTTTTACGAACATTAAAAATTTCTAAAAATATAACTTTGATTTACTGAAAAATTTTATGCAATTTATGTATTTTGTGAATATTAAGTATAAATAAATATTTGTTTCAAAATAACAGTCACATTGCGATGTTAACAAATATTCGTTTAGAACAACATCTTCCCAAATACACAATTTTTGTGTGTACCAAATATTATATGTTTAGAGTGTACCCTAAACATATATATGTTTCAAGCCGAATATGTTTGGGACAATATACTACAGAAGCGATTTTTTCAGCATGTGGTTTATATTAAACCTAATCTTCCTAGTAAAAATGGGACACATCGGTCCATGTTTTGGTACTGCTCCCATATAAGGGTCCACTCTGATGACATTTCTTGGGGCTCTATGGAATACAGTTTTCAATTGATGTGGCCGAAATTTAAGAATTTTTTCTTCATATTGGACATAATCGTACGTAGTAAGAAAGTGGTACATCGGTTCTTCTTTGATCTGTCTGAAATTTAAGAATTTATACTGCACTAATTGTCCCTAGTGAGGATGGGGCACATTGGACCCTGTTTTTATATAGCCCCCATACAAGGAATCCTGTGATGTCACTTCTTCACGATCTTGAACACCATGATTTTATATACCCTCATATAAAGGTGCCTTCCGACTAGACTTCTTGTCGTTTTAGGGGACTCATTTTTTAACCCATCATGCAGAATTTAAGCATTTGTACTTCATATTGCATTAAAATGGAGTATATCAGGGTACGCGGGGCAAAATCACCTTTTTTGATATGTTTGAATCGAAAGGAAATATACTTTAACACATATTTTTAAATATAATATTTATTTCTGAGCAAATAAATTTTATTTGAAAATCAATAAAATATATTTGGAACGCATACTCGTATATTAATATATTACAACAAAATATGTTTGCAAACTAAATTTCTCAAATAAAATATGTGTCTAAATGCTAATAAAATTATAGTATAGGAATTTATCCAAATATATTTTATTTAAAAAAGATTTTCAAAACTTTTCCTGCCTTTTTGGAATTTCAGTTTAAATTTTTCCTTAGTTTTGAATTGTACCTCTCAGTTGCAATACCATATGCAGCATTAACTTCTGTTTAAATCAATCATTTCTGAATTAGTATTGCAAGTCATCATTTCTTGTCAATCCTCTAAGTTATTTATTTTGATTCAAGATTATACGATTTCAATTATTATTATTTATTATGTTTACGAACATTAAAAATTTCTGAAAAACAACTTTATTAGTAAAAAATTTAACAATTAACGTATTTTCTGAATTCTTAAGTGCAAATAAATATTTGTTTCGGAAAACAAATAAAAACATATTGGGATGTAAGCGAAGATTTCTTTCGAATAACATTTTCCCAAATTCTTATATACTTTTTGTGTGTACCCTATATATTTTATGTTTAGAGTGTACACTAAACATATATGTATGTATATGTTTCAAGCCGAATATGTTTGGAAGAATATACTACAGAAACGATTTTTTCAGCGATATATCGAATTCTGTAATGAACAAAACCTCGTAATTCTAAATGTTTAAACTTTGGGAGATGGGGATGATAATTTCACATATGTGAGTAATGTTTGAACATCGGTTATATGTTCAGTACCTCTCAACATGCTCCAATATATTGAAAACTTAAGTGCTGAAGACAAAATTTTGTCAGATCATCTACCAATAACACTGAATTTTAAGCTAAATAATTCAGTCGCTCCAGAAAGCAGACTCAAATTATTACCAAAATTACATTGGAACGATATTCACAAAAATCAATATCAGGTTGAGCTCACCACTAATCTGAACCTAGGAATAATCAAAAATAAAATATCTTGCGTCAAAGCCATGACAGATATAATTGTTGCATCGACAACTCAACAAACTGCAGCCCATCACTACACTGAAAAAAGTGTACTGAAAATCATTTAAGTTTTCTTAACTTTTAAGATATTTTCTTTGATTTGGCTCCAAAGACAAAGACTATTAAAATAAGTACATCTTGTACTACAATTAAAGTCATAAATCATCTTTAAATCAGGACATCATACGTCTTTGAAAAAATTACGCATTATACTTCGATGAAAGACTTCACATTTTTAAATCTATTACGTCTTGCATTCGATGAAACAAGAGCACATGCTGTACTTTCCACAAGTGTAAAATATTTTTTTATACCCTCACTTTAGTGTGACGAGGGTCATTTTAAGTCGAATGAGCAATGTCCGTCCGTCTGTCTGCTGGCTGGTGCGCACGTTAACTCTCGAAAGGCGTAACCGATTGACTTAAAATTTGGTACGTGGTAATATTTTTTTCTATCTCCGACTAAGTTCGAAGTTGGGCCATATTGGTCCACTCCTTCTAGTACCTCCCCCACAAAGTGTTAACATCTTGTGAAATATTGAATCTTTAATAACTGCTATACTACTTATCCGAATCTTCTGAAATTCCACACATAGCATTATTTTATTAGTCGCTATCAACTCGAGAAAAATG
The DNA here is from genome assembly GCA_963930755.1 of Eudasyphora cyanicolor. Taxonomy (NCBI): domain Eukaryota; kingdom Metazoa; phylum Arthropoda; class Insecta; order Diptera; family Muscidae; genus Eudasyphora; species Eudasyphora cyanicolor. The sequence goes on from OZ005737.1 coordinate 105,434,756, forward strand.
GGCCAAGTTGCTACGCCCCTTTTGGTACCTCCCACACAAATGCACCATTTCGCACCGAAAGTTAGCAGCTTATAACATTAATACCTCCCTTTGGTACCTCCCACACAAAGGTACAATTTTTCACCAAAAGTTGACAGCTTATAACATTAATACCAGTGTATAAAAATACTTGAAATTTTGTAAAGTGTAATGCTTTTATAGTGTCTATAGCCCTGTGGAAAATGGACGCTATTGCCACGCCCCTTTTTGTACCTCCCACACAAAGGTACTATTTTGCACAAAAAGTAAAGAGCTCACAGCATGAGTACCAAAGCACGAAAATGCAACAACATTTTGCACAGTGTAACGCTTTTAAAGTGCCTATAGCCCTGTAAAATGGCCGTTGTCACCACGCCCCTTTTTGTACCTCCCACACAAAATGCCCAAATCATACCAAAATTTAATATCTCATAACGTTAATATACCAGTGCAAATAAACGCTTATAATGCGGCGCAGTTCAATGTATTTAAAGTATCTACTATTCAGCGTATATGTGTACTTGTTAAAAACGTTCTTGTACCTCCCACACAAATTGACAGAATAATTCGTTTAATATTCCATATAACATTACTCTCAAAGTGAAGGTATGTATACCTTAGTCGGTTTACCCGACTGAAATTTTCTTACTTGTTTATTTAATTATTTGTCCAAACGTTCCTGGTAATTTTTGTTATTAGCTTCTTTATTAAAAAGCTTATTCAGTAGCATACACGTACATACATCACGATACCCGTATCCATTGTGTTTAGTCTAGTTTTCTACATATTAGGAATACTTATTCTACGTAATGGATAAATAAATATTTACCAAAATTTTTCCTAAAACAAATCGTTCTCTTTAAATGAACTGTGGTGGCAAATACATTTCGTGACGTGGTTATTTTTGAGTTGAAATACCAGAAGTGAGGAATACTTCTTATTCATTTGGGAGAAGCTAGGCCTCTTAGAGCTGATGTTTTAAAGCTGAACCTTGCTGAATGATTGGTGTTGAGCTGTCAAGTAATTGTATTTGCCATACCTTTTTGTAAAAAAGTTTGAATTCTAAAAAATTATAGAGACTTCTTGAGCTGGAGAATATCCTAGTTACAAATCAATAACGATTCAAAGGCCAAAATAAAACAAATGAAAATACAATATGTGATGTTTTATTCATAAGAGTTACAAGTTACACTTTCCATCGGGACCTGTTACAAAGATATTTAAAAATATATATTAATACCATATTTAAATTCGAAATTTAACATAGTTCTCCATCTTTTTAAATAGATACAGGAGTTTGAATGATTCAAAATCTGCAGCCTTTAACAACCCTTTTTCACAATTTAGACGTAATTCGAATTTTTTTATTTGATAAAACGTAAAATTTCTGAAAATTACAATATCTGAAAACGATAAGCAGTACAATATCTGAAAACGATAAGCAGAATTTACCAAAAGGAATATTAATAAGATGTACATATTGCACCTGTTAAACAAAAGGGTAACAACTCAAAATTAACAAGTAAAGAGTTAGGGCCTGTTTCTGTAACTTATTTTCGTTCGTCTACGGCGAACGATCAAAAATCACTCAATTATTCCGAGAAATCTATAAGTCACAGCACTTTATAATTCGGTGTGTCTATAGAAAAGCACGTAAAAAGCTCGTACCTAAAATATTTTTAACCTACGTTTTATAGAATTCAAGTAATAGTTGAGAGATTTTTGATCGTTCTCCGTAAACGAACGAAAATAAGTTACAGAAACAGGCCCTTAAGTTCGGCGATGTCGAATCTTATATACACTCCACCATGGATAGCAAGTGAATGGCTTCGGACACAAATAATGTCAAATTAAAAAAATTCAGGCCGATTCGTTGAAATATGTGGCTTTTGTTGCGATAAGAAGAAAAATCTAGGGGACTTTGTATGGGGGCTAATGAAAACATGATCCTATGGCTACCGTTGTTCGTGTGAAGGTTTCCGGGTATAAATAAACCACATTTACAAATTTTCAGTCCGATCAATTGACATTTGTGGTCTCTATGAAAAAATTCAAATCGGACAGATTCTATATATGGGGGCTATATCAAAATATGGACCGATATTGCCAATTTTCTTAGGTTACCTACTGTTATTATATCTATACAAAACTTCAGCCACCTAGCTCAAGTATTATACATTGTAGCGTGATTACAACAGACGGATATTCATAAATCGTCTTAGAATTTTAAGACATTAAGAGTATATGTATATGTATACTTTATGGGGTCTCGGATGAATATTTAGAGGTGTTACAAATGGAGTGACAAAATAAATATACCCCCATCCTATGGTGGAGGGTATAAAAACAATTCAGTAGAGGCCAAAAACTGCTTATGTTAATATTATTGATATAATAAAATATGTCAGGAAATATGAAAATATATTTTTAATGATATTTTCTTGCAGTGACATATTTCCGTTAAAATAATTTTTTTGGAAATTAATATTTACGAAAACATTCTTTAGCTTCTACTGAAATTTTTTAAATTTTGAGTTCTTACCCCTTTGTGGAACAGGTGCGATATGTAAATATTTCTTACTCATAAATTAATACTTGTCCACATCAACTTTTTTGTATCGCTTCGAAATTATTTAATATGACATATCGTTAGCAAAGCATGCAAATATGCTAAGTCCAGTTTCAAAAAGTTTTCAAAAGGAAGAATCATTTTTTTAACTGTTTCTATTTAATATATCTGCAAATACACGCTTAAATATCAATAATTGTTAATTTGAATTATCCGTTTTTATACGGACTTCACATGTTTTGCATTTTTTGTGAAATTAGAATACTTGAATATCACTGCACAGAGCACAATGATGTTTTCTGTTTTGTAGATGATTTATTTCTGAATCTTCTATCAGTCTATAAAAAAATCTCAATTTTCATAAAATTAGATTTAGCAAATTGGCATATTTAGTTCATGATATTCTATTTAATGCACGAAATAAAAATATTTTTTTTATTCATTATGGAATATTTGAAATTTAAAAAAAAATCAGCGTTCGATTGTTCATTGTTCCGAAATCGGTATTATTCCGTTCTTTCTTGAATACATACATACACATATTTACGGTCTTTTTTCATTATATCCACTACTCTGAATATCCGAAAGAGATTTTATGACTTTTTTTGTTATCATTGCGCGTAACTACAACGCACACACTCACATTTTGTATACCAGTCAATCGATATTTCCAGATACATAATTTATTTTCGACCACCTGTGGTACACACTGCCGACAAACAGCCGCCGAAACTGTTCCTATTAATGTAGAATTAAAAACGTCCATTCGCATAAGCGCACACAACCAAAAAATTCCAAACAACTTCACTGTAACTCTCACTATTTTGAGAATAATATTGCTACCAAAAAGAGTCTAAATTGTCTTCTCGTAGATAAAAACGATTAAAAGATAACTAATCTTTAATTCAAAAAACAAAGAAAAGTGGACTGAAAATTAAGGGTAAATTGTTTTTAAAAACATGACATGAGAATTTCTACATTTTTAAGGAAAAAATCTTACAAACTATTAAAATGTGTACTTGAGTTAATAACAGTTGCAATACAATCAATTATTTTTCTTTAAGTTTATGACGCAGCGTTAAAGTCAACAGTGTTATGGACATCTTATCATAGAAGCAAGAAATTTTACTTTAAATGAATGAAAATATTTTTTAAATCAAGTAAATTTTTTTAATTTTAAGAAATTTGTTCTTCAAACAAAGACAGATTATACATCTGATTTAAGGGCAAACTTGTCCTTAAGTTCATGTCAATTTTTTTTCAGTGTACGTGCCACAAAGAAAGTTGTTCAATAATAGATGTTACTGGGCAAGGAAGAATCATTTCAATGCTTAGCTATTTCGGAAATCTTACTCGGAATCTGATTGACAGGCATATTTAAATGCAAAAAAGAAAGAAAGAAGTTTGTGAAACTAGAAAAAAATTATATTATGCCAAGATCTCCGGTAAGCTCAATAACACGTCAAATGCAAAAGAATGGTGGAGTTTAGGTTAGGTTAGGTTGAGAAGAGGAGGCGGTCAAATTCCACATAGTCATTAATCGTTTTCCAGTCTACGCCCCTAAGTTGGGTCAAGTCTGGTATAGTATCATTTCCTAAGAAACGGGATATATTGTTCGCGAACGCAGGGCACTGACAGAGGAAATGCTCCAACGTTTCGCCATCCTCCCCACATGCCCTGCATATGCTGTCATCTACAACTCATATCCTATGCAGATGTGCTTGTAAGCATATGTGTCCTGTAAGGACACCCATGATCTTACTGGTTCCTATCTTGCTCAACCCCAGCAAGGTCTTGTCTTCGTTTAGGTCACCCCACAAGACTTTCCTTGTCTTCCCAACGTTTTCACTATTCCATAGCGTGATATGGGCGTTCTTTGCCCACATTTTTAGTTCAGAACGCGTAACTCCGAAGGGTTTTGTTTTCTCTATGGTTGTTGTTTGCAAGTCTCTGGCACTAGATACCAAGGCATTTGCTTTCTCGTTACCCCTTACTCCGCAATGACCAGGCACCCATATGATGCATATAGTGCCGTGTTCGGAGTAGGCGTCAATCGCCATTTTACCATCTAAAACTGTCCTCGAATTCACCGTTATAGACGTTATTGCCCTGCTAGCCATTTGGCTATCTGTGAAGATATTAACATTTCTTGGTCTTGTGTTAGCGCCAAGCCAGCTCACACATTCTGTAATTGCTCGGACTTCCGCCTGCAGGACTGGGTTATGGTCTGGCAGACGGAATAAGAGTTCGGTTTCCTGTTCCTCAATATAAAGTTCTAGCCCCGTTCTCTCCCCTAGTTTCGATCCATCTTTATAACAGCAAATTCCAGATGTTGTCTGCACTACGGTTCCATCAATCAATTGTCTGTCTGGTATCATGGTCTCACACTCAGAAACTATTGATTTTTCAGGTATTCTGCCGGATACTGATGCTATGTCAGTTAAATCCACTGTCACTACCGCAGCTATATTTTGATGATATGTCGCTTTCAATCCATTCGCCCATCACTTTGAGTCTCGTCGCCGTGAGGGCTGCTTCATATCTAATCTGTATTTCTATTGGTTGTATATTTAAGATCGTCTCCAATGCCCTACTGGATGTGGTCCTCATTGCCCTGCTTACGCCGAGACAACACATTCGTTGGACCTTTTGTAATAACATTATGTTGCACTTCTTTTTCATTGATGTCCACCACACTACTGATGCGTAAGTTAGAAAAGGTCTGATAACGCTCTTGTAGAGCTAGTGTATCATACTTGGATTAAGGCCCCATTTTGAGCCAATGGCTCTTCTACATAGTGCCCAGCATATGTGAGCTTTGTTTGCTCGTTCTTTTATGTGGCACTTCCAATTTAGTTTCCTGTCCAGGATTATTTAACTTTGTTGGATATTGGAATGATTTTGTTTGGGAAAAGTGGGCCATCATATTGACCAATCTTCGTTTTCCTTGTGAACAGACATATCTCTGTTTTTTCTGGGTTTACATTTAGACCTCTCGGTCGAGCCCAGTCATATGCAATTTTTAGAGCCCTTTCGGCCCTTCTGGAAAGTTGATTAGGATTTTCCCCCCTCAGAAGTATTAGAACGTCGTCTGCGTAACATACTGGTTTAAGGGCTTCAACCGTTAGTATCCTTAGGAGACTATTTATAGTAGTGACCCACAGGAGTGGTGTTAATATACCACACTGTGGTGTTCCCTTTGCTACTCTGTCTCTTATTTTTATGTCGTGGGACCCGCAATTTATCCATTTATTCCTTAGCATTTGGCTTATCCAGTCTCGGAGAGCCCGGTGTACCTGAAACTGGTCTAAGGATTAAATGAGGGTGTCGGTCCGTACATTATTGAACGCCCCTTCATTATTGAACGCCCCATTCTTCTATATTGTGTACTACCTCGTGTAGGGCGGTGTCCACTGATCGCCCTTTAACATACTCGTAGGCATGTTGTCTAAATTTTTAGCATTTCTCCTAGTATCTTACTTTTAATCATTGTATCCACTATACGTTCCATGGTTTTGAGTAAGAAAGATGTTAGGCTTATTGGTCTATAAGCCTTAGGTGTTGTATAACTTGCCTTGCCGGGTTTAGGTATGAAAACTACTCTTGCCTCCTGCCACGCTTTCGGTGTGTATGCGAATTTTAGACATGCTGTAAAAATAGCGGCTAGATGAGTTGATATGGAATCCATCTCCATCTGTAGTAGTGCCGGAAATATTCCATCAGGTCCTGATGCCCTAAATGGTGAAAAGCTTCTTACGGCTTCTTTGACCATATGGTCTGTAATGATATAACTTTGTTGTTCTTCATTTTCTCTGTAGTTCGGGAATCTCATTCTCTCTGTAGTTCGGTATCGTCGTACCTTGCGGAAAATGGGTGTTCATCAAAAGCCTTACCATTTCTTCAGTTGAGTCTACTCTTCTGCCCATATCGTCTACCACTGTTTCGGTTTGGGAATGGGTTTTTATAAGGAACTTTTTAATTTTAGAAACATCGTTGACGCTATCGACCTGTTCGCAGAATAGCTTCCAGGAGTTTCGTTTTGCTGTTATTGTGATTTTGTTGTATTCTCTGAGTCTTCTATGGTAGTTGTCCCAGTACACTGGAGATTTTTTACGGCGTGCCCTATTGTAAAGTCTACGGACCTCTTTCCCAATGTTGCGAATCTCCCCGGTCATCCAAGGCTTCTCTTGGGCTGATTTCCTTTCTCGAAGCGGACAGCTGTCTTCGAAAGACCTTACTAATATATCCGTAATGTAATCAACATTAGTGTCAATATCTTCAAACATCGATGAATGTACATTCTGCACCGGCTCTAATAATAAACGATACTTTAGATAAAGATATAACTTTAGCGGAAAGCAGGCATATTTTGAGCAAGATCAAACCGAACAAGGCAACGGGCGAAGATAGAATTCCATATGAATTCTTTATAAATGCTATGGATGACTTCACTGAAAAAATAGTAATAAAATTAATGATAACCCATTCTTAAATTAATTATGTGATCTCGACATTAATTCACTCACAATTTTCATTAAAATAATGAAAATTTACATGTTTTTTTACGAAATTTTCCTTAATCTGAAGTTTTTTGAATTTGAATTAATGACTTCGGTTTCTGTACGTCCTTCTTTAAATGTAAGCCTTAAAAATAAAGAAAAAAATCATTATTTTTGTGACAATCCGCATTATTTTAAGTTCTATTTCAACACTTTTTAGAATTTTTTACATTAAAACAATGACGTAGCCACGTCATAACTTTAAGGGCAAATCGGACTTAATTGACAGGATGAGATATTTGAGCAATAAATTTAAGGCTGTGCTCCTCTTAAAGGAAAGGTTGTCTTGATAATAAATTTTGTGACTCTTGCCATTATTTTTTAGAATACATACGTTTAAATAATTTCTCTCTTTGATTCTTTCTCTTTGTCGGAAAATAATTCTCTCTCTCGGAGTATCAGAAATGTTTGTAACTCCGTCGTTTGTTTTCTTTTAAGTCGTCAGTTATTGAGAAACGATAGAAGCAAATGGTTGTAGTTTTTTTCGTCGCGTATTGTGAGAAAACGAAATTGCTGGAAAGATGTAAGTATACGTACGAGTGCATACAAAAGTAATTTTATTTAAATATTTTTTACTTTTCCATATTCTACCGAAAATAATTTTATTATGGGCTGTTAACAGTTATTTTTGCTAAATGAAAACATACATATCTAAACTAATAAAAAAATTGTGGACATAAATAGATTGCCAAATCTCATAGCAACAACAAAGGAAATAAAAAAGGGATACCTAAATGTATAGATTTCGTGTGTGTAGATTTCATATGAGTGTATGCATGTATGTGGTTGTGACTTGATGATAATCAAAAGGAATAGAGTTTGTGCACCTTAGTTATTTTGGCTGTATATCATTTATGGTGATTTCCACACAATTATAAAAGAGATGTTCTTGTTAGTAAGTTCTGCGAAGAGATTTATGCGCGAACACTAAAAAACGAAATGGACGAATAAAATAAGATTAACAGGTTTTGTAATACTGAAAGAAACGATAAGCAAAATTTATAGAAATGTTAAAATTTAGTATTATAAAACTAAAGCAAACAATTATTAAAAACAACTGCTAACAGCGCATAAATAATACAAAATGTAAAATTATTTCTCGAAATATGGAAATGTGTTATAAATAAGCTGGTCAACATTTTTTTTAGACACTCGGTTCTCAGCCGAAAAGATATTGATATCTTACAAGGCAGTGCCAAAACCCTATTTTTTGAGAAAATGTGAATAACTAGTAAATAAACGCGTAATATTTTTTTTTAAAGATTTCTTTATTTGCAATCGATTTAAATACAAAATAATAAGCAAATGAGATAACAATATTAAAAAATATTCGAGTTGTTAAAATCCATTGATTTTAACAAATATACAATTTTATCTTTTACATAATATGTTTATAAATTATAAATTTCTTGATTCTTTATATCATATTTAATAAACGGTAGATCTAATATATGTTTTCTTTTCAAACTTCGTTACTATCATCTATAAGTGCTATGGCTAGGACGTTTGTGTGGTTACTTAATCTATTGAGGTCATCTATCAAGATCGCTGTGAATGCAATTGTTGCTCACAAACCATGGAGCATTTGATAACAATCTAAGTGTTTTTGATTGATATCTTTGCAGAATTTCAATATTGGAATTACTTGCAGTTCCCCACAATTCAATGCCAAACGACCACACTGACTTAAGAACAGTTTTATAAAGTCTGACTTTATTTTCTAAACTAAGCTGTGATTTTGGACCAATCAACCAATACATTTTCTTTGTTTTAATATCAACCTCTTTCCTCTTTGACTTTATATGATCTTTCCAGGTTAGCCTACAATCTATACGAAGTCCAAGGTACTTTACGCAATTGGATGCTGGGATTGTTACTCCGTTCAGCGAAAGGGGTGGACACTTTTCGTTTCTAAGGGTATATAGAAAGAGTTACAAAGGCACACAGATGTTGGTCGTTGTGCAGAAGAGCTATAGGTTTAAAATGGGGACTACGTCCAAATATGACTCACTGGCTTTACATGAGCGTGATTAGACCAATAATCACCTACGCCTCTGTAGTGTGGTGGACATCAATGGACAAGAAGTGCAACGTAATACCTTTGCAAAAAATTCAACGTATGTGCTGTCTAGGCATAAGCGGGGCATTTGGAGACTATACTGCACATCCAACCAATAGACATCCGTATAAAGTATGAGGCAGCCCTCACAGCAATACGTCTACAAGTGATGGGTGAATGGATAAATCGAGACCACAAGTCGTACCATCAGAAGATTTTACAATATTTAGTTGGTCACATTCAAACGCCAGAAATCTCGGACCGCATTCCTGAAGTGCGGCTTACAGCTACCTGTGATACGTTTGTGCCAGACAGACGCTCCTGGGAAAATGGAACTTTGGCCCATGTGCCAGTGGGAACCAGCTGCTACACGGATGGGTCCACGCAAGGAGGAAGGACGGGTCTGGGACTTTTTATTGATGAACCAGAAGTCGAACTTCACTTCCGCCTCCCTGACCATAATACGGTATTTCAAGCAGAAGTTCGAGCAATAACGGAGTGTGTGAACTGGCTCAGTAACACGACAAAACCTAGGTTTAGGTTTAGGTTAGGGTGGCAGCCGTATTTTTTTTACAAGCTCACATAGACCAGTTTAGGTCCCTAGTGTTATCACGGGCTGAAATGCCCCTCATCGAAACCAACCTGTTTGATATATAAATTTATCGATAGTACGAATATCAGTACTGGAAAGATCTATTAGGCTGCCTAAAAAGGCCGACCCCAGTATGTCCAGTCGTCGTTTACTCAAAGCGGGACAGTCGCAAAGCAAGTGCTCAATGCTCTCCACTTCTTCCTCATCTCCACAGCTTCGGCAGAAGTCATTGGAGTCAATACCCAGTCTTTTGGCGTGTTCGCCGATCAAGCAGTGTCCCGTCAGAACCTGTACTAACGTAGACAAACGTTTCCTCTCTAGTGCGAGGAGATATTTTGACCTTCTCAGGTCATACCTTGGCCAGATTTGTCTAGCTACCCTGCAGGTGCCGATTTCTGTCCATCTTTCGTTGGACTGTCTGATTGCCTCTTGCCTAAGCCAAAGCTTGCACGTGGATAGTGGCGCACCAATATATGCAAATTCTTCGAGAATTTGTAATGTCGTCCCTTTCCTAGCAAGTTCATCGGCTTTGCAGTTCCCCGGGATATCCCTATGCCCAGGCACCCATATGAGGTGTATATTAAACTGCTCAGCCATCTCGTTAAGAGATCTGCGGCAGTCGAGGGCTGTTTGTGAATTTAGGGATGTTGCCTCCAGAGAATTGATGGCAGCCTGGCTGTCCGAGTAAATTACAACGCCAGTGTTGGTTACTATGTTGCGACTCAGCCACTTGGCGACTTCCCATATTGCCATTATTTCGGCTTGATAGACACTGCAGGTATCTGGTAGTCTGTGAGCTATATCCAGACTAAGTTCTTCACAGTGTACTCCGAAGCCAACCTTTTCATCAAGCTTCGAACCATCCGTGTAAAAGTGGAGATGGTTTCTATTACCTGGTATTCTGCCGACCCATTCATCTCTGGCGGGAATCATAGTGATGTAATAGCACTACACTTTGATATCCTCATGTGACCATAGTTTTTGTACCTCCACATTGATAGGCAGTTTAATCTTATTGCCGCTTTGGTTGCAACTTCTCTCGCCACAATATTAATCGGCAGTATATGGAGTAGGGCTTGTAGAGACTCGGTCGCTGTAGTCCTTAAGGCTCCGCTTTTGCTCAGGCAGGCTGTTCTCTGAACCTTTGTTAGTAGGTTGGTAATGGTTAGTTTGTCAGTTGCCGTCCACCATACCACAATACCGTATAACAGTATTGGACGAACTACTGCTATATATATCCAGTGGACGATTTTGGGAGAGAGTCCCCACCGCGACCCTACAGCCTTTTTGCAGGAATATAAGGCGACGTTGGCCTTCCTTACACGTTCCAATACGTTAAGTCTAAATAACATTTTCCTATCTAGAATTATTCCTAAAAATTTTGCACTTTCAGAAAAGACTAGATCTGTTCCATTTATCCGAGGTGGAGGGTCCACATGTGGGACATTATTCATCCTAGTAAAGAGAACCAATTCTGTCTTGTTGGGGTTAACGCCCAAACCGCTGCTTCTGGCCCATCTAGCCAAATTGTTCAGAGCCACCTGTATAATGTCTCTGAGGACGTTTACGAATTTGCCACTCACTGCGATTGACACGTCGTCCGCATATGCCACGACCTTGCAGCCACAACGTTCTAGATCTAGCAGGATTTCATTCACCGCTAGGTTCCAAATTATTGGAGACAATACTCCTCCTTGCGGGGTCCCTCTGTTTACATACCTTGTTAGAGTTGTGGACCCTAGACATGCTGTTATGCGTCTTCTGGTGAGCAGACTTTGAATTAGTCTAATCAAACTAGTGTTAACTTTGTTAACGATGTGAGAGTGCCGCAATTACCGCATCTGAGTGAATGTTGTTAAAAGCCCCTTCTATGTCAAGAAATGCCACCATGGTGAATTCCTTGAAATGCAGGGACGATTCGATAGTGCTCACAAGTTAGTGCAGGGCTGATTCTGTAGACTTGCCCTTATTGTAAGCATGTTGGTTCCCCGACAGGAGTTTTGTATCCAGGTTTTCCCTAATGAAATGATCTAAAAGTCTTTCCAGACCTTTCAATAGGAAGGAGGATAGGCTAATTGGTCTGAAGTCTTTTGGACTAGTGTGTGATATCTTTCCCGCTTTAGGTATGAATACCACTTTGGTATCCCTCCATCGATTCGGGACGTATGAAAGCCTGATACAGCCTACATAAATTTTCTCCAGCCAGGGGATAATGTACTTTAACATTTTCTGCATTTCTGCTGGAGTGATGCCATCTGGTCCAGGTGACTTGAAGGGCTCAAAGCTGTTAATAGCCCAGCTTATTCTGGATCTCTCAGTCAAGAAGCTAGCGACGCTCGCAGTCCACTCGCACTCTTGTTGGTCCTGCTGATCCTCGGGTTCTGTTACAGAGTTCCCCGGGAAATGTGTGTCGAGCAGTACATTGAGCGACTGCTCGCTGTTTTTGGTCCAGTTATTTGCCTCATCCTGTAAATATCCCACTGTACATGGTGAAGCAGATAATATCTTCCTCAGCCTAGCGGCGTCGGAGACCTTTTCCACTTCACCACAGAAGGTATACCAAGAGCGCCTTTGCGCCTTTCTAAGCTCCGTCTTATAGATCTTGAGTTGCTCTTTATAGGCATCCCAATCATTAGCGACCCCAGTAGATTTAGCCTTATTGAATAGCTTGTTGCAGGGAGGGATGTTGTTTTTTTCGACAACATCCAACTGGGCACCCGGCCACACCTCACCCGCTCGACTCAGAGCAGCCTTATACAGGTCTACTGATCTGGCATCACCGAAATATAAGAGCTTTACTCTCCCCTGATGCCATCCTGCATCGTTGCAGATTGGTGGTTTGCCCGGCATTTCTCTACGGACACCGAGGTAATGAGCCATAATGGCTGATTGTACATGACTCCATTTGTCCTTGAGGATGGATCCATCCTCACTACTTCTGTCTATAACAGCCATCACTAGACTCTCCTTCGCCACTTCATTGAAGGGCTTTGTGAGTGTCCTGTTGATGGTGACATTAGGGCCTCTTGCCTTTTTCGAAGGCAGGGGTTCATCAGGTGATCTGATTCGTTTTACTTTATTAGCCGTTAACACAGCTGAATTTGTGGCTCTTTCAGCCGACTCATTGGCCTTAGAAGCATCTATGACGCCTTTAGCCCAGGTAAGTGACTCCTTTTGTTTTTCGGTAAGAGCCGAAACCTCGACAGCCTCCAACTTCGTCAAAACTCTGAGCGCTACACGATGCTCATTGTGCTTCCGTTTTGACGGTCGGACATGACGTTTCCCCCTCACCGCACCACCTGTTGTGAGTACTTGGGGGAGATTATCGCCATTTTTGGTGTGGTCGGCTTTGGCCAAGACCAACGGACGGACAGTCGGACGATTGGGGAACCGCGCTCCATCGGAACACAAAGGCATCCCCGTCAAGAGAATTTATTTTTATTTTGTCTGTATTAGACCGTAATAGGTACTACGATGTAGGCCTTACAGACTTTGTACAGATTTTTGCTATTGCGTAATAGGTACTGGTAACTATCCGCTATGTGATAAACACGTCCGTTCACTGCGAATGATCAGCAACGACTCCACGACAAAGCCTAAATATGCCAACATCTTCACAGATAGCCAAATGGCGATTAAAGCAATAACATCGGAAAGGGTCAAATCCAGAACTGTGTTGGACTGTAAAAGAACGATAAATGATTACTCAGCCCATGGTCAATTGCGTACTTGCTGGGTACCAGGACACAACGGAGTGATTGGAAATGAACGGGCAAACAACTTGGCTTCAAAGGGCTTCGAGCCTTTGAAAAGAACTTCGAGTAATAAACATGGAAAATTGGAAACCTTTCGAAGCCACGAAAAATGAGTTGAAGCACTGGGCAGTGATGGCTCATAAAACTGTGTGGAATAGCGCAACAGTAGGAGCAACTGCAAAGATACTGTGGGGTGACCCAAATGAAAAGAAAACAAGAAGTCTTCTGAAACTAAACAAGATCGATATTAGTAAGATGATGAGTGTTCTAACGGGACACTCAAGCTTACAAGCACATCTTCATCGCATAGGACTAGCAGGAAACGACGAATGCTGGGCATGCTGAGAAAACATCGAAACGATGGAACATTTTCTGTGTCACTGCCCGGCATGTGTGAAACATGCAAGATCCCAACATTTTGGGTCCGACATATTGCCAGACTTGACTCATCTCAGAGAATATGACTGGAAGATACTGAGAAAATTCGTGTCTAGTACCGATTTTCTGTAACTCGTGAGGTATAAAAATATCATAAATAAGGAGCGCACAACAGGCCGAAAAACTGGCTTAAGTGTATGTCCATGAACATGAGACGTTTAAACGTCTCCTCTCTTCAACCTAAACTAACCTAAGGGTATATGTGATATTTGTAGATTTTTCTGGATTCACTTTTATGTTCCACTTGTTAAACCATAATTGTAATTGATCAAGTTGTCTTTGAGCTGTACTTGAAGCTTCTGCAGCACTACGGCTTGTAGTCAAAATGGCAGCGTCGTCAGCGCATGTAGCTATGGTAACATCGTTTCTAACCGGCATATCAGCAGTATATATTGTATATAGTACAGGGCCCATCACACTCCCTTGGGGTACACCTGACTTTACGCTTCCAATCTCGGATTCGTCTCCGTTTACACTTACGTAAAAACTTCGTTCATGTAGATATGATTTGAACAATAAGTAGTAAGGTGTTGGTAGCAATGTTTTCAACGTGAAGAGTAAACCCTTATGCCACACTCTGTAAAATGCTTGTTTAACATCTAGAAACGTAGAACAACAGTATAACTTATTCTCTAAGGATTCTCTAATTGCTTCCACCACTCGGTGACATTGTTCAGGTGTACCACGCTTGTGTCGGAATCCAAACTGATGGTCTGGTATAACATTAAAATTTTCTAATATTGGCAACATTCGCTTTTGAAAAAGCCTCTCAAACACTTTTGAAAATACCGGCAGCATACTTATAGGTCGGTACGAGCTAAGTAAGTTTTCAGGTTTGTTTGACATTCGAACTATTATTATTTTGGCCTGTTTCCATTGAGATGGAAAGTAAGACAGTCTCATAATAGAATTGAACAATGAAGTTAGGAAAACTATTCCCTTTTTTGGTAGATATTTCATAGTTTTGCCATCTATTTGGTCAAATCCAGGTGATTTTTTTTAATTTCCCAGAAAGTGAATGGCTTTATTGGAATACATATTTGGCATGGCACTTCAAGAAAGTCACAAGATGTTTGATAATCATGAGTATTACATAAAGAAAACGGTGTAAATGTTTCTTCTAAGAACTCCTTATATCTCGCTATCAGTTCTACACCAAGATCTGTAATTTTTTCTTTATAGGTACGCTTCTTTTCTGAGGTCTTTTTAAATATTTAGTACTTTTGTATAAAATAAACTCATTATTATTTGAAGGAGTTAGTAGTGTGAGGTATCTCCCGATACCTTCATTCTTCATATCTCTCAACCGTTTCTTTAGAAATTGAACCGCTCTGTTAAAATTCCTCTTATCTTGAGTAAGTCAGGTTCTTTGCCATACTTTTCGGAGTCGACGTTCTGAATTTATAAGATTCCTTATTTCAAATGATACTTGCAACTTAGAGGCATTTGCTTTGTCTTGTACTGAGGATGACTGAAAAGCAGCTTCGTGAATTAGTTTCACAATATTTTCAACGGCATCGTCAATATCATTTCCAGATTTGAGGCATATGTTCAGGTTAATATGCACACGCTGAAAAAAAATCGCCTCTGTAGTATATTGTCCCAAACATATTCTGCTTGAAACATAAATATTTTTAGGGTGCACTCCAAATATATAATATTTGACAAATACAAATATTATATGTTTGGGAGGATATTGTTCTAAACAAAACTATGTTTACTTCCTAATATTTTTTATTTGGATATGATATTTCCCAAACAAAGATCTTTTTGCGTGAATGTATGTATACTATTCTTTAATTGTTTTAAGTTTACAGCAATTGAAAGGTAATTTTTTAAATTTTTAATTTTAGTAAAATTTCTTTATAATTGATGAATTGAATTGAATTGGTTTCAAATAGAAGTTAGTGCTAAGTACGCCATTTTTAATAGGAATGCATAATTCGAAAATGAAAAAATTAAAACTAATATTCGAAAAATTCAGCAAAGTTTTGAAAATCTTTTTTTTAATAAAATATATTTGGAAATATTCATAAACAATAATTTTATTCGTATTTAAAAAATATTTTATTTGAGAAAATCAGTTCGCAAATATATTTTATTCTAATATATTAACATATGGGTTCTAAATACATTTTATTGATTTTCAAATAAAATTGATTTGCTCGAAAATATATAATATTTAAAAATTTGTGTTCCAAGTATATTTTCAAACATATCAAACGTATCAAAAAAGGCGATTTTGCCCCGTGCATATCAATCTATTCTTGAAAATATTGTATGTTTGTTTTCGATGAGATTAAAGATTTGTTTGATTGCACTTTAATTGCATTTGCTTTGTAATTTAATAAAACTGGAGTGTAATCCGAGCTTAAGTCGTCACAAGCACGAATATCGAATGCGGTTTGTGGTATTCCTGAGTATACGAAAAACTCCAATAAATCTGGAATTTTTCCAGGATCGGTAGGCCAATATGTTGGATTTCCAGTGGAGATAGTTTTATAGTTGTTATCGAGAATACATTTATATTATCGTTTACCTTTTGGATTACCTAATCGGGATCCCCACCATATATGTTTGGCGTTGAAATCGCCGCCAACAATAAATTTGTTGCCAATATTTTTAAAAAATTGATTATACATATTGAGATCTATATTGTACCTGGGTGGGAAGTAAACCGAGTACATATATTGATGTGCTTTTTATTTTCACACCTGCCGCCTGTACTGCCGTCCTAAGAAAGAAAGTCGTATCTCCATTTTAGTAGTTTTGAGATATTTAGCTTTTAAGTTTTTTTATCTTTCGCGCCTTTAAATTAAACATTTTTTAAAAATTTCAAAAATTATTTAAAAATATATTATTTTATCCAATTTTATTACCATAAAAAAACGCGAAAAGTTTTATGATAAAGTAGTGAAAATGGACTTGTAAACCAAATTAAAAATACAAAACGAACAAAAACAGACATTATTCAAACAGTAAACGTTACAATCAGTAAACGTTACAAACAGTAAACGTTAAATTATTAAAATTAAGATAACAAATTATTAAAATAAGAAAGTTTCAATCGTTGTCATGGTTCGGTTCACTTGCGGTTTCTGGAAGAGATTTCCACAACTCCTTTCCTTTTTTTGAGTAGAATATCTTTCAGCTTTTCTATAAGGTCTTGTTTTCTTTTAATTGATATACCACGAGGAATCGTTTTGGCTGCAGGTCTTAAGATACCAGATTTTATTGATGCAGCTTTTAAGAAATTTAAGTTTGTGTAGGTTGTATCTGTAAACTTTGTTTTGTATAACAAACAGTTTTTTTTTTTAAATTTTACTTCTACCAATTAATTTAAATAAACTCTCGGAACTGTTGCTTTGAGTTTGTGTTGAGACGAGTGGTCCATTCGTAGAAGTTTCCAACTTGCATTTCAATAACTTCAACCTTTCCTGAATTACTTCTTTGAACACAATCTGTGAAATCTGCCATGCCATACACTTTTTTTGTTTTTTTTTAATGAACTTGGTGATGAAAGGCATCAGCAGACATAAATGTATGTCCTGGCTCAAAAAATTTTAAGGTTATGTTTTCAACATTATGTTCTGAGCAATTAACAATATATACCAAAAAACTAAGCAATGCCCAATTTTTGTTTTGCGCTAAAAGCTAAAAAATCATTTTTTGCATCTCTGCGGAGCTTGATAAAAGCATAAAATGCAGAAATAATATCTTCTTTGGATCTGCCGGAAATTCCTTCATGCTAAATAGCTGCAACTGACATAGCTTGTTTTTTTCCAATCGGAACAAAACCTTCATTAAATGCAATAATTCGCGGAGTAAAAATAATTTCTTTGAACATGTCACACCTGGGAAGCATTATCACCTATCAAAATAGCGGAATTATTATTTACATATTTTTATATTTCGTATCTGCCATTATCGTAGTATATGGCAGATACGACTGTTTTGCCTAGTAAACACGTTAGGAGTGGTTGATGCGACAAATTTGCTTAGCGTTTTTCAGCCATTTGCGGTTGAAAATGGTTCTTGCAAGCTTAACACAAAAATCATAAACTCATTCACGGTTCCGAATCTGCCCTTATCTCAATTTTGTTATTTTGGTTCATATGACTTTCTTTCTTAGGACGGCAGTGTAGATACTCGCACTTTTCCGAGATGTTGGCAAGAAGTTCGTACTTAATATTTTGTTTTATAAGGATAGCAGCCCCGCCATGAGCCTTATCGTCCTGATGGATTATTGCATCATATCCATTAATACGAAGAAATGACTTTGATGTTAAATGAGTTTCGCAGATTAAAAATATGTCAATATTATAAAGATTTAAAAATAACTTTATTTCATTCAAATGAGTGGATATACCATTGGCATTCCATTCTGCAATCATCAGATCTAATTGCATATTTTAGACATAATCATTGACATCATGTTGATGAAAGTATAGTCAACTCTATCTGTTTTTGAAGCATAGCTTCAATTTTATGCAAAAGAGTATTTTTATTAATTTCAGCACCTCTTGCTGCTTGAGAGTATGAAACAAAATTTTGCGAATTGTTTGGATTATTTCTTTCATAACTGCTACTATTATTTACGACATTTGTTCTTGCAGTTCTATTTGTTCGCTTACTAATAAGGTTTTGGTAAAATTTACAACCTTTGTAGCTGGAAGTGTGACTTTCCAAACAATGAACGCATCGTGGAAGAGTAGTGGGGGTTTTTTTGCACTCAGAGGTAGAGTGGTCGATACCGCATTTGACACATCTGAATGGTTTACGGCAGTAGGATTTGGTATGTCCAAACTCCAGGCACCTGAAGCATTGAACGATATCATCAGTCTTGTTTGGCTCTTCAATTTTGATTATGGCATTTTCGAATGAACGGATATTAAAAATCTCTTTATTATTTTTATTTGGATCAAGATCAACGAAGAACATTGGGAGTGGTCGTTTAGTCACACGGCTTATAACGTTTCTAACACTACGTACTTGGTGTCCAAGACTTAATAAAAATGCTTTTATATCACTGATACTTGTAGTATGGTGAAGGTTTTTTATGACTGCTCTAAAGGCTCTCTCAGGCTTTAGTTGAAAAGTATGAAAACTCTTGCCGGACGATTCTAGGTGCTTAACAACTTTGCGATAATTTTCAACAGTTTTAATAGATATTCTAACCTGACCGTCTCTAAGAGATTTATAATTGTATTCTGATGTTGGAATTACTTTTGTTAAATTATTTATCATTTTTGTAATATCTCCTACATTGGGTACGAAAATTGGCGGCGGTTTAGGTTGAACATTAAAATTATTAATTTCTTCATCTGCTTCAAAAAAAGTTTCCTTGTTTGAACTCCGCACAATACGTCTAACTGTTTTCACTGTTCGACAACGACTGCGTAATATAAATATCGAAAATTGTTCAATTATTGAATTGTTATTTTTTTATCGTAAAGCACGATAAAATCAAACTATTCCGAAGGAAATCGATGCACAACTTCAAATGTTATAGCTAAATTAAAGAAAAGTGAAGCGTTTTATGGGATTTTCTGTGAAATTTTTGATCGGAACATTGTCTTAGATGAAATTAATTTCGGGGTAGATAAATTCGATACAACCTTTTAAGTTATGCATTGATTTTTTTCGTTATGATCTCATTTTATTCTTGACTAATCAGACTTTATTGAAAATTAATGAATATTTTATAATTGAGTATTTGTCGCTGTTTTTATTACCCGTTTATTTGAAAATTATTAATTTTTTTTTAAAAAATATGAATTTTTAGCACTACCTAAGATATCGTCGAAACAGCTGAACGGATGAAAAAATGTTATTAGAAGAAGTTGAAGGATATTTAATTTTGGATTATTTAAAACTTGCCCGCAAGAATAAATAATATAAAATTCGTGTAAATTATTCTCGAGTTATGCTACATATAATATGTGTCGCAATCTCTATATTTTTGCAAATGGATATTTAAGGCCAAGATATTTTCGAAAAAGAAAAGGTGTGAGAGATGCCCAATTCCTGAGAACGATGTGGAACCGACTGATTTGGCACATTTTGAACGGATACACTTACGGCTGTGATATTTTCGCTTCGAGCGTTAGGTTTAGGTTTAGGTTAGGGTGGCAGCCGTATTTTTTTACAAGCTCACATAGACCAGTTTAGGTCCCTAGTGTTACCACGGGCTGAAATGCCCCTCATCGAAACCAACCTGTTTGATATATAAATTTATCGATAGTACGAATATCAGTACTGGAAAGATCTGTTAGGCTGCCTAAAAAGGCCGACCCTAGTATGTCCAGTCGTCGTTTACTCAAAGCGGGACAGTCGCAAAGCAAGTGCTCAATGCCCTCCACTTCTTCCTCATCTCCACAGCTTCGCCAGAAGTCATTGGAGTCAATACCCAATCTTTTGGCGTGTTCTCCGATCAAGCAGTGTCCGGTCAGAACCTGTACTAACGTAGACAATCGTTTCCTCTCTACTGCGAGGAGATATTTTGACCTTCTCAGGTCATACCTTGGCCAGATTTGTCTAGCTACCCTGCAGGTGCCGATTTCTGTCCATCTCTCGTTGGACTGCCTGATTGCCTCTTGCCTAAGCCAAAGCTTGCACGTGGATAGTGGCGCACCAATATATGCAAATTCTTCGAGAATTTGTAATGTCGTCCCTTTCCTAGCAAGTTCATCGGCTTTGCAGTTCCCCGGGATATCCCTATGCCCAGGCACCCATATGAGGTGTATATTAAACTGCTCAGCCATCTCGTTAAGAGATCTGCGGCAGTCGAGGGCTGTTTGTGAATTTAGGGATGTTGCCTCCAGAGAATTGATGGCAGCCTGTCTGTCCGAGTAAATGACAACGCCAGTGTTGGTTGCTATGTTGCGACTCAGCCACTTGGCGACTTCCCATATTGCCATTATTTCGGCTTGATAGACACTGCAGGTATCTGGTAGTCTGTGAGCTATATCCAGACTAAGTTCTTCACAGTGTACTCCGAAGCCAACCTTTTCATCAAGCTTCGAACCATCCGTGTAAAAGTGGAGATGGTTTCTATTACCTGGTATTCTGCCGACCCATTCATCTCTGGCGGGAATCAGTTCTCTGAACCTTTGTTAGTAGGTTGGTAATGGTTAGTTTGTCAGTTGCCGTCCACCATACCACAATACCGTATAACAGTATTGGACGAACTACTGCTATATATATCCAGTGGACGATTTTAGGAGAGAGTCCCCACCGCGACCCTACAGCCTTTTTGCAGGAATATAAGGCGACGTTGGCCTTCCTTACACGTTCCAATACGTTAAGTCTAAATAACATTTTCCTATCTAGAATTATTCCTAAAAATTTTGCACTTTCAGAAAAGACTAGATCTGTTCCATTTATCCGAGGTGGAGGGTCCACATGTGGGACATTATTCATCCTAGTAAAGAGAACCAATTCTGTCTTGTTGGGGTTAACGCCCAAACCGCTGCTTCTGGCCCATCTAGCCAACTGGTTCAGAGCCACCTGTAGGATGTCTCTGAGGACGTTTACGAATTTGCCACTCACTGCGATTGCCACGTCGTCCGCATATGCCACGACCTTGCAGCCACAACGTTCTAGATCTAGCAGGATTTCATTCACCGCTAGGTTCCAAATTAGTGGAGACAATACTCCTCCTTGCGGGGTCCCTCTGTTTACATACCTTGTTAGAGTTGTGGACCCTAGACATGCTGTTATGCGTCTTCTGGTGAGCAGACTTTGAATTAGTCTAATCAAACTAGTGTTAACTTTTATATGAGAGATTGCCGCAATTACCGCATCTGAGTGAATGTTGTTAAAAGCCCCTTCTATGTCAAGAAATGCCACCATAGTGAATTCCTTGAAATGCAGGGACGATTCGATAGTGCTCACAAGTTCGTGCAGGGCTGATTCTGTAGACTTGCCCTTATTGTAAGCATGTTGGTTCCCCGACAGGAGTTTTGTATCCAGGTTTTCCCTAATGAAATGATCTAAAAGTCTTTCCAGACCTTTCAATAGGAAGGAGGATAGGCTAATTGGTCTGAAGTCTTTTAGCCTAGTGTGTGATATCTTTCCCGCTTTAGGTATGAATACCACTTTGGTATCCCTCCATCGATTCGGGACGTATGAAAGCCTGATACAGCCTACATAAATTTTCTCCAGCCAGGGGATAATGTACTTTAACATTTTCTGCATTTCTGCTGGGGTGATGCCATCTGGTCCAGGTGACTTGAAGGGCTCAAAGCTGTTAATAGCCCAGCTTATTCTGGATCTCTCAGTCAAGAAGCTAGCGACGCTCGCAGTCCACTCGCACTCTTGTTGGTCCTGCTGATCCTCGGGTTCTTTTACAGAGTTCCCCGGGAAATGTGTGTCGAGCAGTACATTGAGCGACTGCTCGCTGTTTTTGGTCCAGTTATTTGCCTCATCCTGTAAATATCCCACTGTACAGGGTGAAGCAGATAATATCTTCCTCAGCCTAGCGGCGTCGGAGACCTTTTCCACTTCACCACAGAAGGTATACCAAGAGCGCCTTTGCGCCTTTCTAAACTCCTTCTTATAGATCTTGAGTTGCTCTTTATAGGCATCCCAATCATTAGCGACCCCAGCAGATTTAGCCTTATTGAATAGCTTGTTGCAGGTCTTTTTCATAGCCGTTAGCTCAGAAGTCCACCATTGGGGTTTAGTTTTACCCTTGTACCTTGTTTTTGGACAGGCTTCTTCAAGGGATCTATTGAATGATATGGTGATATGATCGACCAGATTATCCAGACCGGCTTTGTCATTCGGTTCGTACAGAAGTTTAGAGTTGAGGACTTTCTTGAAATTCTTCTCATACAGATGCCACTTTGTCTTCCTTACATTTCTGTGGACGGCGGGTTTAGGCGCTTTTTCCGCGAGTTTGAACTCAATATAATGGTGATCTGAGAATGAGTGGTCGTCCAGTACATTCCACCCAATAATTTTGTCTGACAGCCGGTCAGTAGCAAACGTTACGTCGAGTACTTCTTGTCTGTCTTTAATTGTGAAGGTCGGTTTATTACCTATGTTACAAATACTAAGGTTGGTAGTTAGAATAAAGTCAAGAAGCGAATCACCCCTATTGTTTATATCCGTACTACCCCAGATAGTATGATGAGCGTTCGTGTCTGCGCCAATAATCAGCTCGAGCTCGTCAGACGTTGCGTCTTCCACTACTTCCCTGAATAGAGCAGTCGGTACTACAGATTCATAAGGCAAGTAGCTGGAGACCACCCAATATATGCGATTACCGATCTCCAGGCTAGCAGCTGTTTGGTCTTTACCACTTAAATTAGTCAGGAGAAAGATACTTAGATCTTTCCTGGCCAAAATGCAGGTTCTTGGAGTGCCTTCACAGTTGGCCACAAGCAGTTTGAAGTTGGGTGTCCTAATACCGCACACCCTTCCTCCCACTACGTAGGGCTCCTGTATCAGGACGATGTCTACTGCGCCTGTGGACAGGCGCAGCAATAGAGCCGCTGAGGCTGCTTTAGCGTGATGGAGGTTAATCTGTAGAATTCTTACCATCATTGGTAATTGACAGATTAACATCCACCCCGACAAGGGTGTTATCGAACTCTTCGTCCGTATCGTCGAGAAGCATGTCCCCGCCAGATGCGTCAAAGAGTCCGGAGACTCCCCTCAGCCTCTCTGTGTCCGAAGTAGAGCTTTTGTCCTCAGAGAAGGACGTTACAGATCTTCTGTTAGAGTTGCAGTCACCAGAAATAATAGGCGTGGGTACCTCCGCACTTCCAGAAAGTGCCACGGTGGACGACTCACCTTCTGCAGTGGGAGCTATATCCTGCTTGTATATCTTCAAGACTATAGTCTCGAAGCCATATTGTAGGGTTGCACTCGCACTTTGTATATGGGAGGTGGATTCAGCGTTTAGGATAAGATTGACCTGCCGCTTTTTA
Organism: Eudasyphora cyanicolor; assembly: GCA_963930755.1. NCBI lineage: Eukaryota > Metazoa > Arthropoda > Insecta > Diptera > Muscidae > Eudasyphora > Eudasyphora cyanicolor. The sequence continues at coordinate 105,458,684 of OZ005737.1, forward strand.
CCATCCGCCTCACCCACCTTGCTGATTCTCCAATTATGGGCCGGCAGACCAGGATTGGAATCTTTTATTAACGCTTCGAGCGTTACGGCGTTCAAATTTATCCACTATAGCACGCACGGCCTGTCAGGTGGGATTATTACGACGAAAATTGGAATAAGCGCTCTTAAAGTTGCGACCACCGGCTCAGAATTAAATTTGTGATGATTTCCAAACCTTGCACGTAAGTGAACTTTACCATGATGAACATGTTGACTTCGACTAAAGTTTTGACACTGAAAGATCATTAAAAATGATTGAGGGTGCGTTGACACAAAGATACGAAACTGTTATGTCCCTATTAGAAAACCCTTGAAATATCTCTTTGAAATATCTCTTATTTTCCAAAATCTTCTTACTGTGATATGATAATATTTATTTGAATACTTTTTCGTATATAAATCATTCTGTTCGATTTCTTTTCAGAATATTTGAATTTTAGATCACACAATAAACTTTGTTTGGATATATAAAAATGCATTTACAAAGTGCAGCAAATAAGTGGACATACAAACTCTATGTATGTAAAACTAATTATATAATAATTATTTTATACAACTTCTATTTAAATTTCAGGTAAATCAAATGTTCAAAATCATTAATGTCGGTTCCGATGGAAATTTATCGTGGACAACAAATAGAGAAATGTAACCCATTATAGATTTACAAATCGATACCAAATATTCGAACAAGTTCAAACTTCAAATATTTCGATAGTGCATTGGCCGGTTTGTCTTTATACAAATAAAATATGGTTTTAAATTATAAAAAGTTCAAAGTTTTCCGTAATATGTGTTATAATATTTTTGTATTTTCCAATAAAATATATAACATACCCAATCTTTAGAAAGACAAAGAGTTGTGTTTTGAATTTATAAGTTACAACTATTAATTGTATGAAGCATATTTTCTGTGAATGTTAAATGACTTCAATGGTTCAAAGAAAATGATTAATTAATAAGAGTAAAATTATAATAAATACAATTTAAGGAATTTTCCATACACATTTTATGAACTGTAAATCCATGTATGCCTTAAATTAATTACCAGTATATGCTTACATCAAAGACAGACATTGTAAATTTGTTTTAAATTTTAAGCACGCGTCATACTTAAATTTACACCAATTCGTGCTTATTTTAAGACCAAACATAATTAGTTTTATTACCAAAAGTTCTTGATTCTATGAAATGCATCCTCAAAACAAGTACTGTTCATTTCTTTAAATTAACCGTAAAACATTCTTATTTTTGTAGCGATTGCCTTTGGCTCGAAATCATTGCCGAAATCTTAAACTTTACGACAAATTCTTTGATTTTCAGTACGCTTTTTATACTGATGGCAAGATTGATGAAGAATTTCAGAAGACAGTAATATTCCCTATCCATAAAAAAGAAGGTTTGGACAATGCAGCCAAATATAGAGGTATATCCTTTATGAACCTCGTAGCTAAAATCTTCATGGGTATACCAAACGAAAGACTGGGGCAATGGGCTGAAGAAAATAATACATTGGTGGAATACCAGGCTGGATTTCTGAAAAACTACTCTACGACGGACAATATAAAAAACCTCGCATCGATCGTCAATATTAAGCTGTCAGAAAGGAAGAAAGTATAAGCATTTTTTGTAGATTTCCGAGCTGCTTTCGCCAAATCTCTCGAAGTTTGCTCATTTTCAAACATCATCAGTTGGGCATTTCCTTTAATTTGGCAACCTTGGTCGTAATAAGACGTGTCTTGTCAACCGCTCGCGCTATTGTATTTTAATTTAATGTGATTCTAACTAGGATACTCTCCCGGCATCAAGACCATTTTGTTTCTATATTATTATAGAAACAAGTATTTTATACATGGCGGTGTATAAATATGTATTAAAAATTGGCAGCACACATACTGGATCATGATTTCTGAGCCGTGACACTCGTTATCAACAGTTCTGCTGCAATTGTATGGGAGAAACGGAGCTCTATATGGTTGACTTCTAAACACAAGCAAATGAGAAATCTTTGTGAAACCACACTTCTCCAAAATCTTCCAAAACACAATTGTTAACCAAAGTTAATACAAAACACCAGCCATGTCCAATGAGAAGCAAATTTTGCCCCATCAAATGGAAAATTACCACACTATGCAGAAAAGCTTTTTATGGTTTTTGACTGCACTAAGTGTAGTTGTGGTGAGTCAAAAGACTCACCATGTTTTGCCGAGCCATGCATTTGTTATGTTGTGCAAATGTCTGCAAATCTTTGTGATTCTAACTAGGATACTCTCCCGGCTTCAAGACCATTTTGTTTCTATATTATTATAGAAACAAGTATTTTATACATGGCGGTGTATAAATATGTATTAAAAATTGGCAGCACACATACTGGATCATGATTTCTGAGCCGTGACACTCGTTATCAACAGTTCTGCTGCAATTGTATGGGAGAAACGGAGCTCTATATGGTTGACTTCTAAACACAAGCAAATGAGAAATCTTTGTGAAACCACACTTCTCCAAAATCTTCCAAAACACAATTGTTAACCAAAGTTAATACAAAACACCAGCCATGTCCAATGAGAAGCAAATTTTGCCCCATCAAATGGAAAATTACCACACTATGCAGAAAAGCTTTTTATGGTTTTTGACTGCACTAAGTGTAGTTGTGGTGAGTCAAAAGACTCACCATGTTTTGCCGAGCCATGCATTTAATATTTATTTAAGTTTACCGTGCGTTTACTGTTACTAAACCGTGAATATAAATAGAGTGAATTTCTTTGTTCCATTGAATAGTCGAGTTTTTCCAAAAACAGTGTGTTTTATTGTTATTTCGCTTGGTAAGATTCTGTCCAATTTGAATTTGCAGCGCCTCTATCGGTTATCATTCTTACTGGATTTCCGAATACAGAAGCTTGTTTCTCCAAACAATCGATGACCGATTTTGAATCCGTTGGATAGAGCCAGACGAATTTAGTAAATGCATCCACGATCACTAATATATGGTTATACGCCTTTTTGGTCATCTCCATAGGACCAACATGATCGATATGGTACGTAGTCAATGGTTTGTCGTCCTTATCAATCGGTTTCAGGTACCCTTCTTTCTTACCACTTTTCGCATCCATCATAATGCAAGGTACGCAACTTTTAACGAAATTTTGAACTTTTTTCGTCAAATCAGGTATGTGGTATTGCATTTCCAACAACTCTCTTGTCTTCGATATACCGTAGTGTCCTTGTCGATGTGCTATCCCGATTACTTCATCCTCCATCTGCCTAGGAACTACTATCAAATCCTTATCGGGATCCTTGTACAATATACCGTTCCTAATATAATAATCGCCATAGCTATTCTTCTGCAGTATTGCAGATACAGCTCTCATCCATTCGTCGCTTTGCTGAGCTTCACGAAGTCTATGAGTCACGCAACTTTCCACCAACAGACATGACACACGGCTCAAGGCATCGACGTGCATCATCCTGGTTCCCGATCTATGTTCAATCTGGTACGAAATCTCCAGTAAAAACATGGCCCACCTAGATATTCTTGCAGGAATATCATCCTTCTCCATCGTCATCTTAAAAGCATTGCAATCGGTTACGATTTTAAAAGAAATTCCGAGTAAATACACGCGCCATTTTTTCAAGGCCTCAATAATTGTCAATACTTTTTCTTAATTCGTAGGAATGGTACTTTTGCTCGTTCGGTTTGGTCCTACGGCTCATAAACTGTATCGGGTGAAATAATTGGTCGTCTTTATCTTTCTGCAGCAATGCAGCCCCATAACCAAACTTACTAGCGTCAGCATGAACCTCTGTAACTGCTTCTGGATTATATAATGACAAAACAGGTGCATTTACCAGCGCATCCTTCAACTGCTGGCATGACAGTGGCGTAATCTTTGACGAATCTACGAAAATACGAAGTCATACCAGTCAGATTTCTTAACCGTTTTCAAATCTTTCGGTATCGGGTAATTTCTCACAGCACTTATCTTCTCTTCCGAAGGTTTTATCGACCCATTCTCAATAATGCAGCCAAGAAAATTCACAGACTTACATAGCAGCTGGCATTTCGTCCACTTAATGTTCAATCCACATTCAGCAGCTCTTTTCATTACAATTTTCAATTTCTGTAATCCTTCAGTTATATCCTTACTGGGAATAATAACGTCATCCATGTAGGTCACCAAAACTCCATCCTGAACCAGATCTTCAAACACCGCATTTATGAATCTCGTAAAAACTGCCGGTGAATTGCTGATTCCAAACGGTACGAACAAAAATTCGAACTGTCCCTTACTTGTCACAAACGAAGTGTATTTCCGGGAAGATTCCTCCAAGGAACGTGGAAAACTCCGTTAACCAAATCCAAAGTGGTGTACACCAATGCGCCCTGTAACTTATCCACCACCTCATCTATCAATGGCATTGCAAAATAGTCGCGAATAATCTTCTTCTTAAGCCTCCTGTAATCACAACGTAGCCTTTTCGTGCCACCCTTCTTGGGTACCAAAACAACCGGTGCGGCATATTCCGAAGAACAAGGCTGAACAATGCCAGCGCGCAACCATTCGTCAATCTGTTAATCAACCGTAATTTGGTCTGAAAATTGAAGTCGTCTAGGACGTTGACATACCGGAACATCGTCACTCAAAATCAGTCTCATTTTCACAGGACATGGGCTATTTCGCTTCGGTGTATACTCCGATATCAACCTCGCAACCTTCTCCCTGACATCGTTGTCCAAATGCCGTAGGTCTATCTCATCCTTTTGCTGTAGGTCCTCAACAAAGACTGAAACTCGTCTAACATACCTTTTTCCTGTGGCCTCCGAAATGTCACATCTCCATCTTTGGAAATCAATTCGGCATTTCTTAACAAACTGTTTCCCAACATCACATCATGCAAAACATCGCGTTCACCCACGACGTAAAAAGTTACCTCAAATAGAATACCATCAATAGTGACCGCAGTATCAAATCGACCCAAAGTTACAATCTCGCTCTAAACCATAGTGCTCCAAAACTCGATTTTGAAGGTCACTCTTCAACCCCTGTGAACTTAATCCCAACTCCTTTAATTTCTCCTTCAAAGAGTTTACATTAAGTCCCAGAATTGTCTCTCTGTCCATATTAATACAATGTAATATCAAAATATAATGAAGTAATATTAAAATATCTATAGGACAGTTACTAAATGTATACAAAATTATTTTAACTTCATTACTAAATTCAAAATTATGCATCATTTATTATAATTATTATCAAAAAACGGTCTCACAATGACCTTTTCAAAACAAATAAAAAACTCGTACACAACAATTCAAATTGACATACACTCACAATCAGTGAGACAAAGAAAACCAGTAAGGAAAGACAGAAAGTCGGGCGGAGCCGACTATATAATACCCTACACCTATCTATCAATGCGAAAATGGGAATTGCGGTAAGAATTTGGCATTGTTCATACATGCAATAAGAAAACTCTCTCTGCCGATTTTCATACTTATCGGATATAAAATATGGTGTCTACAGCGCTTACACGCCAAATCGGGTGAAACATATATATGGGAACTATATCTAAATCTGAATCAGAAATCAGATTTTCCACGAATTTGGCAGTGTTTATTCATGTAATAAGAGAACTCTCTCTGCCAAATATCGTACTGATCTGATATAAAATACAGTTTCTACAACGCTTACATGTCAAATCGGGTGAAACATATATATGGGAACTATATCTAAATCTGAACCGATTTTCCCCGAATTTGGCAGTGTTTATTCATGTAATAAGAGAACTCTCTCTGCCAAATATCGTACTGATCTGATATAAAATACAATTTCTACAGCGCTTACATGTCAAATCGGGTAAAACATATATGAACTGTTTATTTTGAAAGTGGCGTAAACGCCATTCTGATTTTGAACCAAGAGTAGTATCGTTAGAGGGCTATGCGAATAATAGATATATATAATTTACATTCAGTTCATCTCAAGACTTCAATGAATCCATATTAACTGCAATTTTTCGCGTTATAGTGTTATTAACCCCCTTTTTCTAACGGTGAATCGAGTAAAGCAGAATGGCGTTTACGCCACTTTCAAAATAAACAGTTCATATATGGGGGCTATATCTAAATCTGAACAGATTTTCTCCGAATTTGGTAGTGTTTATTCACGTAATAAGAAAACTCTCTCTGCCGAATTTCATAAAGATCGGATGTAAAATGCGGTTTCTACAGCGCTTACATGTCAAATCGGGTGAAACATATATATGGGGACTATATCTAAATCTGAACCGATTTTCCCCGAATTTGGCAGTGTTCACTCATGTAATAAGAGAACTCTCTCTGCTAAATTTCGTACTGATCTGATATAAAATACAGTTTCTACAGCGCTTACATGTCAATACGGGTAAAACATATATATGGGGGGCTATATCTAAATCTGAACAGATTTTCTCCGAATTTGGTAGTGTTTATTCACGTAATAAGAAAACTCTCTCTGCCGAATTTCATAAAGATCGGATGTAAAATGCGGTTTCTACATCGCTTACATGTCAAATCGGGTGAAACATATATATATGGGGACTATATCTAAATCTGAACCGATTTTTCCCGAATTTGGCAGTGTTCGTTCATGTAGTAAGAGAACTCTCTCTGCCAAATTTCGCACTGATCTAATATAAAATACAGTTTCTACAGCGCTTACATGTAAAATCGGGGGTAACATATATATGGTGGCTATATCTAAATCTGAACCGATTTTTACCAATTTCAATAGGGATCGTCCTTGGGCCAAAAAATACCACTATGCAAAATTTCATCACAATCGGACCATAAATACGACCTGCACTTTGATTACAAGAATACATGGACAGACGGACGGACAGACAGACAGACATGGCTAAATCGACTCAGAAAGTGATTCGATTGATCGGTCGATCGGTATAATAAACAATGGGTCTATCTCTTCTCCTTTTAGGTGTTACAAACAAATGCACAAAGTCATAATACCCTGTACCACAGTGTGGTGTAGGGTATAAAAATTCCGAACACTGAAGCAGAGAACGAAGCCGAGGCAAAATTCTCGGCGTCGGCGGCTTGTCCAAAAATGGGTCGGCGGCTGCGGCTTGATTTCGGCTTAGGATTTATTGTGCAACATAACAGATACACATTTATTGTACAACTTAGTTGGAAGTATGATCACAGTGTAAAAATAGATTTTTCCCTTAAAAATTAAATCGAGCAAAAGATAAATAATTAAAAAATTGTCTGAAATTAAACATGTTTGCTGTACAAACGTATATCTGACAAATCTAGAGAGATCTGAAAGACTTCTTCTGTTTGAAGTTTATTTTATATGCCTTCCAAAATATTTTGAATGTTACTACTTTCACTCGTCGAGTAAAAACTCGTAAAGGAAAATACATTTTGTAAATTCTCTTAAATTTGCCTAATACTTTTACTAGTTCATTGATCGAAGAAAGTAAACACAAAGTTAAATAAGTTTTCTAAATTTTTTCTTTTTTATAAAAATATTTATTTTTTGTTATAGTAAAACTTGAACACATTTTGAACACAAAGCTTAATGCTGGTATACACATATTGTAATGCAATACAATATTAAATTTATATTTGTAAATTTTTGATATTAAATATCGATTATTTTCAATTCCACCGGTCGATGTGTAGAATTTGTAAAATTTTTAGAAAGTGTAAAATTTTGGTTTCTTTTTTGTTACTAATAAAGGGGAAAAAATGTTTTGTTTGCTAAAATCTATTTTGTAGAAATTAGAGCAAATTTTCGAATTTCAAGAAAATGGAATTGTTTTCCTCGATACAACATTTTATATTATACATCGATTTTCTTCGAAATTGTCTCATTTTATTCATTACCGATCAGTCTTTACTATAAAATCATAAAAATATAACAGTAGTTCGTTTTTATGAGGCCTTTATTTAAAAGTTATTAAAATTTTCAAAAAATAGGATTTTTTCGCAATATTTTGTAAGATATTGTGGAAACCGCTGAACGGATAGAAAATTGTATTGTAGGAAGTTGAATACTTAATTTGATTTTTTTCCGGAACCAATTAGGAGAAATGGTTATCTAGTTATGCCATAATATGTGGTTCGACCTCTTTTCTTTCTTAGCCTAAAGGATTACTTCTTAGATTTCTCGCGATAAATCGTGATATTGAAAAAATGATCGGAATTGGTTCAGGAAAGTGTTAAAGAATTCAAAACTAAGTAGCCTTCAACTTCTTCCATTCCATTTTCCATCCGTTCGGCCTTTTCGACGATATCTTACAAAATATTGTGAAAAATCCTATTTTTGAAGAAAATTTTAATAGTATTACCTTTTTATGATTTTATCGTAAATTCTGATCGGTCATAAATAAAATGAGACCATTTCGAAGAAAAATGAGACCATTTCAAAAATAAGTAGCCTTCAACTTCTTCCATTCCATTTTCCATCCGTTCGGCCTTTTCGACGATATCTTACAAAATATTGTGAAAAATCCTATTTTTGAAGAGAATTTTAATAATATTACCTTTTTATGATTTTATCGTAAATTCTGATCGGTCATAAATAAAATGAGACCATTTCGAAGAAAATCGATGCATTATTTAAAAAGTTGTAGCTAATTTAGTAAGGTTTTAACTTTAAAACATTCTTATCGATGTAAAATTTTCAAAAACAAACTTTAAAAACTAAGAATGGATATTTTGGTTAGTTTTTTATGTCTAGCATCAGAAAATATACATTAAAACAGAAACCCAAGAAAAAATTAGTTTTTGTCGACCGGTGTTATTTCAGTTTTCACTGTTTTACTCGAAATTTACGACAAGTAATCAACATCTTACATAAATACATAAAAAACGTTATAGAACGCACCACTTATGTTAAATTGAGTGTATATAATATTCTTTTGTTATTAAATGTATGTATATTATTTGTATACATAAATATCACAATGTATAAAAAATATCACAATGATGCATACAAAACATGCAATTTTTTTTAAACGTTTAAAATTTTAATTCGAGTTGTAATTGGGAAATACGATATATAATAGTATTTTAAACGATATATCTATGTACATATGTATATATTTATATATGTATTATACGTGTCAAATGTGTAATGTAGAATGTGTAAAGAAGTTTAAAGCAAGTGAAACTTTTTACATAAAAATACACCATATACATGCACACATATAATTTTAATACATATGTATATACACAAACATGTACGAGTTTGGTCGTATATAAATGAAAAGCGTAATTAAAAATTTTAAAGGCGGCGATTTTAAGCCGGTATGAGCCGATGCGAACGGCGGCGATTTAAAGCCAATTTTAGCCGACCTATCGGCGGCGGCGTGGCTCAAAAAAAAGAAATCGCCTTCGGCGGCTTATCGGCTAAAACCTGGCTGGCTTCGTTCTCTGCTCTGAAGGAGTACAATAAAAGAAATTACTCTAATATTTCTCTACTCAACCGACTTTACAAATATTTTCTCTACATACAGGAAAAGAAACTTACAATAAAGTCTGCACTCAGCTTCCAATCGTCACGTTCGCCAGGCACTCAGCAGCAAACCATAAAAAATCGCACTCAGCAGCGTTCGTTTACCAGACACTCAGCAAGCAAACTTCACTCAGAATTTGCAATCAGCAACGTTGTTTACCAGACACTCAGCTAGTAAACTTCACTCAGAATTTTGCACCAAGAAAATTGTGTTTTAACATCACTCAGTTGAAAAAACACCATCATATTTCGCACACAGCAACAATGTCCTCCTTTTCTTCGTTGTTGGATCTTCTTCACTGTCGAATTTAATCACAACTTCAATATCATTTGTTTTGTTTCAATTTTGTCTTTCCTCGATACTCATCGACCTTGAGTCTTTACACATTTATTTTTTTCTAGTGAGAGAGAGCTAGATTTGTTTCGTTCCTCTTATTTTCTCTTCACACAAAACGAATGCACACACACATTCCTCTGTTCACACAAAAAAAAATTCGTTGACAACGACAAAACTTCAAACGTTCATTTGCCAAGGGGTGGTTTTGTTCTTTATCATTTTTTGTGTCTCAATTATGCTCTTCTCACTGCACTCTCTTTCTCTCATGCAAAACGCATTTTTCTGTTCATGTTTGCTCACAGATCATCACTTCGGCAAAAAGCCTGTATTTTCCTGCACCATGTATCAAAACAAAAATCTTCTTTCTTTAACGACTTTTCTGTTTGTTAATTGATGACGCAATTTCACAATACTTCACAAACGTTTTTCGCAACACTTTTTCTGCATTAATTGCATGTTTTTCTTTAACTATTTCATCATTTAGCTCAATTCCACCAAGAAATTTTGGTTGAGTCCCCAAATTTGTAGAATTTCACTGCTTTTGGGAATTTCTCCCACACCACCAATAAAACACAACACAGGTTATTACATTTTAGTAATAATTCATTGTTTGTTATAATAAAATGATTAACTTAAACTTATGATTTAAAGAATAGATAATTATAAAATATTTACAGACAACACTTCTTGTTGCTTCAAACACACGACAGAGAGTGAACGACCGTCAAAAAAGGGATACAAACATGAGCGAGCATAGAAAAGCGCTGTGTTGCCATTCAACATTCCGCAACTTTCTCATGCTCTATCGAGGCGTAACGTTCGACAGCATTGCCATATCACATAGGCAGTCTTACAATACCCAGGGTTACCATACGTCCTCCTTTTTAACCAGAGCCCTCCCGTCCTCCCTCCTTTTTCAAAAATGATGGATTTGTCCTCCTTTTGTTAGAAATTAAAATTTTTCACAAACAGTAAACCTCCACATGAATTATACTCGCAACTACTTCTAGTACAATAATTGAGCTCGATGACTGAAATTTGGTACAGATGCAGGTAACGTGGGACTGAAAATGAGCAATATCGATCAATTTTTAGCATCTTCTGTCCGATTTGACTTATTAACGCCATTTATATAGAGACTGCAAATTTCAACTGGTCGAACTGAAATTGGTAATTTGGGAGTATGTATATCCAGAACCCTTCAGACGAACAATGGTCATTATAGGTCCATGTTTTGATATAGCCCCCACTCAAGATTTTACTTCTTAACGCAACAAATTTCAAAGAATCAATAAACAGTTGACATGCAATCTATGGTGTAGGGTATGCAAAATTCGGCTTATCAGATCTTAACGCCGCTGCACTTATTTATTATAATTAACACCTAAAAATACTGGAGCTAGACCCACTTTAAAGTACACCGATTGTCTGTCTGTCTATTTAAAATTGTTCCTTAAGTACATGTCTCGCTTTCATTCCGATCTTGCTCAAATTTGACAATAAGGGCTATTTCATACCTGGGAAGAAATTGGTCAAAGTCGATTCAGATTAAGATATAGGCCCTATATAAATTTTCTTTCCGATTTGGCGTTTTAGTGTCACAGAGGCTTTTTCATATCCAATCACTTTGAAATTAAGCAGGATGGAGTTTCTTGATCCAAGGGCCCACATTGTCGAAATTAGAGTAAATCTGCTCAGATTTAAATGTAGCACCCAAGAACAAACCTTGCCAAATTTGAAGAAAATTTGTTCAGATTTAGATATAGTCCTCCGATTTGGCATTTAAGCGCTACAAAATACAAATTGTTGTACAAATTATTATCATAGGAAATTGTATTTTTTGAATGTCCTCCGAAAGTTTCAAACTCTCTTTGTAAATGTTACAAATGTCCTCCTTTTTTGACACAAAAGTCTCCTTTCCGAAAAAAAAGTTATGGTAACCCTGACCATACCCCATCACTTCGTAACGCATGGATGTGTTACCATCCCACATATATTTATTGAAAGTTTCTCTTCCAATTTTGATATTCTTGTTTTCACCGAAACATGGCTTAAACCCAGTACATTTAATGCAGAAATTCTTTGTGATGATTATCACATTTATAGAAAAGATCGTCTTACACGTAGAGGTGTTGGAGTCTTGATTGCTGTACGTGGTTCTTTAGTATCTTCCGTTGTTGAAATACCTTTAAATAGTGAGGATGCATTTTGTTTATAACCAGTTCATATATTCCTCCTGATTCTGATGTAGAACTCTTTATAAGACATGCTAATTATGTAAAAATAGTGAACAGTATGACTAGCTTCAAAGATATTATTATTATGTTTGATGACTTTAATCTGCCTAAAGTCTCCTGGTCATGTTGTCAAGATAGTGGCATCCTCTTTCCCTCCGATGTAGGGCGTTTTAGATGTTTTTTTGATATATTATCGGACATCGCACTTACACAAATTTCGGATATTAATAACGACTTTGGTAGGAGGTTAGACCTTGTTTTTTGTAACTCTTCCGACATTATCGTATCTAGATCACTCCCCTTTGTCTTGCCTGGAGATATTCATCATCCTACAGTTTCACTATCTATTGATCTAATCTCCTATTGCTCACAGAATCGTTCTAGTTCCAATAAATACGTGTCATTTAACTATAGACTAGCTAATATCAACGGATTAAAAAACTGCTTATCACAAGTGTCATGGCCATCATTTAGTATTGATTTACTTACTGATGTACCTTACTTTTACTCTGTCTTACACAACTGTTTCTATTCTTTTATTCCAACCTTTATGAAAAGTATGTCTCGCTCTGGACTGACTTGGTTTACTAAAGAGTTGAGATACCTGAGAAATTTTCGAAATAAAATGCATAAAAATTCCAACGTAGGGGCTTGTCGGTTGATTACATAAAATACTCCGTAGAAAAATCTTCATTTAATAACAGAACTATATTTATTATAACAATTACCTAAATAAAATGAGATGTAGACTGAAATCAAATCCTAAAGATTTCAATAAATTCGTTAACAGTAAAAGAAAAACTGTTGGATTTCCAAGCACTATGAAATATGGTGACTTGGAATCATCCGTAGACTCAGGAATTGTGGACCTTTTCGCGAATTTCTTTCAAATTACTTATACTAAATATCCTGCCCTTTACTGATTACCTGTATAAAATTTCCTCATTTAATCTTTTTTCACAAATGTCATTATCATATAATGAAGTTTTAGAAGGTTTACTATCTCTACCTTTAAACTATTCTTCAGGTCCGGATAGAGTCCCTAATTTCATATTACGCGAATGTGCCTATGAGTTAACATCTTTAATATATCTCTATCTTCTGGTATTTTCCCTCCCGTATGGAAAGAAAGTTTTATTATTCCTTTGTACAAAAAATGCTCTAGATTTAATACCGAAAATTACAGATGTATCGCAAAACTTAGTGCTATACCCAAACTTTTTGAGAAATTAATCACTGATAGACTCTCTCATTCACTGAGCAATATCTTATCGGACGTTCAACATGGTTTTGTAAAGGGTAGGTCCACAGTTACCAATCTAATGGAATTCGTTTCACACACATTTTCTTCATTCTCACAGAAAAAACAGACTTATGTTATTTATACTGATTTCAGCAAGGCTTTTGGCACCGTAAATCATGATCTCTTATTGTGCAAGATTAAATTAATTGATGGTCTAAGGAATAAGGAAGGACCCATATTTGGCTAAACAACCTTTGGTCCCCTCATTATAACATTTACGTTGATAGGTCAGTACAAAAACAATTCCTACTTTTGCATTACGTGGTCTTGGCTGCAATGACCCTCTAGATTTGCCACCTTACTTCAATCGCCTGAAACTGATTGATCTTTCTTTCCTTGCGAAAAGAAGTTTTATGTTAGGTATTGTGTTTAGAGTAAAATTGATTAATGGAGAAATAAATGCACATTATTTATTTGGCGAATTACGCTTTAACATTCCTACTCGTTCGACTCGTAATTGTATTCCTCTAAAAACTTCCGACTCTATTTCAATGATAAAACGCGTAATCCTCGAATCTAATCTTTAAACTCACTTCGCAAAAACTCTAACTCGGTTTACTCTTTCTTCTCATCTTCTGACTCGATTTCAATGATACAACGCGTAATAATTGAATCTATTCTTTAACTATTTTTCTTTTTTTATTGATCGTATGTTATCTCGCGCTATTTTAAAATACGGTTGCCAGTCCAGTTTCCTGCTACCTCCTGTTCCTGCTAGGCCCTGTTCCTGCTATCTCTATCTCTATTCTTGACTCGTTCTATTCCTGCCATACTCTGATTCTTCAACGTCCCGATCCTGAAACACTTTGTTCCCGCTGTGCTCTGGTCTTGCGACCCCCTGACCCTGCTGTATTCTGTTGCTGCTACGCTCTGTTCCTGTTTTTGCCTTGTTATTGTTACGTACAGTTCCATCTTTACCATCTATATACTTTAAATTAGTTCCTTTCATACGATGCTCAAGTCTGGGGTTATCGGTATTTCGAAGAAGTCGACAAAATACAACGCTTATTTTTGAATCAGGTTCTATGTTTACAAGAGTTCACACTAAATTACGCTCTTTATATAGAGACTGAACTGGAATAAAGTCATTTATATACGCTACAATTCATATGAGGTACATTTGCAGAAACCTGTTTCGATATAAAAGAGAGACGCTACCACACCAATTAACCCAAATATTGATTCGGAAAAAACTGTTTTGGGTGACATTTTTGAACGACATAATTAATGAGGTGGATGTGCAACCATTGGTGGAAAATATGACTCACAGTGAATGGAACAATATGACCAATACTTTACTGGATAAATGAGCTCAAGCTAACAAAGAAAATTCACTGCAAAAAGCTCTACAAATCAGGTCAGATAATGAGTGTTCTAATGGGACACTCAAGCTTACAAGCACATCTTCATCGCATAGGACTAGCAGAAAATGACAAATGCAGGGCATGCAGGGAAAACATCGAAACGATGGAACATTTTCTGTGTCACTGTCCGGCTTTCACACATGCAAGATCCCAATATTTCGGGTCCGACATATTACCAGACATGACTCATCTCAGAGGATATGGCTGGAAGATACTGAGAAAATTCGTGTCTAGTACCGATTTTCTGTTACTCGTGATGTATAAAAAGATCATAACCAAGGAGCGCACAAAGGCCGAACCACTGGCTTAAGTGTATGTCCATGGACATGAGACGTTTAAACGTCTCCTCTCTTCAACCTAACCTAACCTAATGTGACATAAAACATGAACATGACATAAACTGATTGCTGTAACTTTGGCAATATATACAAGCCGTTTTAAGCCGTAATTTTTCAATGCTGTACAGGTTGTATACTTATTTTTCCAAACCTGGAAATCATATTGATTTTAAATGAATAAGTAATGTTCTACAAATAACACATTTAGAACTTCGAAGTCTCAGTAAAACTAGATGGAGTTGCAGATACGAAAATTGTAGATCGATTGCATTAAATTATGTTGGTACAAAAAAATAGTTTAGAGTAGGAAGCAAGAACATCACGACTCAAAAATGCAGTGGATGCTTTGGGATTATTATACGTGGTATGTTCATTATTATATTTTTTCAAAAAGTATTTATTTATTCATGAATATCTATTTTGTCCCTTTCAAAGTAATTCTCCTCGGATATAATACACTTCTGCCAAAAGTTTTTTCCAATCCTCGAAGCACTTCAAATGATCATTTTTTGTGATCTTGTTCAGCTCCTCCTTCGATGCCGTCTTTATCTCCTCAATCGTGGCGTAGCGTCGTCATTTCATGGGCCTTTTCAGTTTTGGGAACAAAAAATAGTCACAGGGGGCTAGGTCAGGGGAATACGGTGGCTGCGGCACCATTACTGTGTTGTTTTTGGCCAAATATTCGCGCACAAGCAACCCCTGCACGCACAAGTGTGCAGGGGCGTTATCACGGTGCAAAAGCCAGTTTTTGTTCTTCCACAAATCCTGGCGATTTTGGCGGATTGCTTCGCGCAATTTGCGCATAACTTGCGGGTAATATTCTTATTGACCGTACTACCCTGTGGCAAGAACTCATAATGCACCACGCCCCTGCAATCAAAGAAAACTGTGAGCTCGGGCGTCCGGCACGCTGTTCGTCCTTCGCATCTTCTCGGCCCTCTAGATAAAAATCGAAGACAAGTTAAAACACATCCAAGCACAACAGCTGTCAAAAATTAACTAAACATTCAAAATGGCCGACCTTGTCAGCAAAAGTAAGGGAAATGAGTACCAACATAACGCTACAAAAATATCAAATACACGTAGCCGGCGGAAACTAAAAAATCGCGATATTCTTCGTACATACTACGTATATAATCACTAAACCAGATAAGATTATAAAAATATATTTGGAATGAATTTTTGCCAACAAAAATTACATCCAATTAGAACCTAATTTCAAGAAGAAATAAAACAAAACGCATAACAAAGTTTCTTCGGTTAATTCAACATTAGTTAAAAGCCAATATGTAGATTTGCCTGAATGATACGATATTGGAGAACAGATTTAGTTTTCCACTAGTTGAAGCAGTCAATTGTTCGGTAAAGCTTTGAATGGAACTTCCGAATTTGTTGATGATTATAGAAGTATCCTGCAAATTGATAAGGTTAGGTTAGAGATTTCTAACTGCAGAAACTAGTGTGCTAAAAATATCTTCAAGACTTTATATGACATTAAGACAACCAAAGAAAAAAAGGTTGATAAAAATATATAAACTGTAGATTCAAAAAAGATCGAATAACAACAACATATTTTTTTTTAAATATGTATTTATCCAAATTCTTTGGAAGTTGCAATAACGCTTCCAATAAGCTCTTTTGGCTGTGAAGGACATCGTTACGACAATGTTTTCATGTTCATTATAAAATATACCTAAATTGTGAATATAACGTTAAGGCGGTCACGTGGATCTTTAAAGCACGGTTGGATTTATTCCATCTCAATGCTAATCAAAGAGGCTTGCATATGGTTGAAAACGATAGGTGTACGTTATGCAATTTGGGTGACAAAGAAACGATATACCATTTTATGGGAAAATGTCCTGTACCTGTGTACAGACCAGCGTTTGCAATTCATTAACAAAGCATCTTTGACAGAGCCAGAATTAATTGGAAACCTGAATGAAAGAGAGATAACCGAATGGGGAAAACTCATTAAATATGTAAAAATGCCCTACAACATCGCAAGCTATTACTAATGGAGTACGCATAATAATTATAATAGTAAATAACAAATATTTCCCTTAACCAGCAAAAAAACTGTTCAGAATATAAAGGGGTTTCTAATAGGGACATAACAATTTCGTATCTTTATGTCAACGCATCCTCAAACATTTGTAATGATCCTTTAGTGTCAAAACGTTGTCGATGTCAACATTTTCATCATGGTAAAGTTCACTTACGTGCAACGCTTGGAAATCATTGCGACGAAAATATCGCAGACGTAAGTGTATCCGTTCAAAATGAGCCAAATCAGTCGATTCCACGTCGTTCTCAGGAATCGGACATCTCTCAAACCACACTGTGGCGTATTTTGCGAAAATATCTTGGCCTTCATCAAAATAAGATGAAACTGACTCAAGAACTAAAGCCACTTGATCATTTAAAACACCGAAACTTCTCCGATTGGGCTCTGGCAAAATTAATGTTATGTTCTTAATGGGAACCCCGTTATATATTTCAAATCCGGCTGATGACATAATGTCCCCAGCAAAAAATAAAAGAAGTACTTCCAGAAGAATAACATTATAAATATTTCCAAATCATGAGTGTGAACATTTTTTCGGCATTTAATGAAGTTTTTCTAAATAACTTCCCATACACTCCACCCTGCTAAATTTCAGAATGATTGAATATGAAATACAGCTTCTGTAGTGCTAAAGGGCCAAATTGGAAGAATTATATATATAGCGGTTATATCTAAATCAAAATTTTTTCTTCAAATTTATTTTTGTCAGGTTATACATAAAGAACTTCTTTCTGGCAAATTTTATACAGATCGGTTAAACAATGTTGCTTATATAGTGCACATATGCAAAAAAAATGAATCCAAAGAAGCGATAAAAATCACCAACATATGATCCGGAAGTTGTTCTGATTTGGATTTTCACCAATGAATTTAACAACCCAGCAAAAAATAAAAGAAGTACTTCCAAAAGAATAACATTATAAGTACTTCCAAATCATAAGAATGAACTTTTTTTTCGAATTTAATGCAGTTCTTCTAAATAACTAACCAAAATGTAATTTTGGAGTATAAATTATTAACCCTGCAATGGATAATTTCAAAATGATTGGATGTAAAATAAAGCTTCTGAAGTGATAAAAGCCCAAATCGGAAGGAACATATATATGGGGGCTATAAAATATATATATGAAATACTGCTTCTATAGTTCTAAAGGTCAAAATCGGAAGAAATATATATTTATATGGCGGGTTTATCAGAATTAGTGAATGGTTCTGGAAGCTGAAAGTCGAATTTCGACTTTGTCATCATTCAAATTTCCTTTTAGTCGACTAGGTCGATTAATCGGATCTAAAAGTAGACTTTTTCATAGTCGATAAAATTAAGTCATTTTAAAGTATGCTGATTTTCTTCGAAATTTGTAAAATTTTAGTACTTTGGATT
Source organism: Eudasyphora cyanicolor (assembly GCA_963930755.1). NCBI lineage: Eukaryota > Metazoa > Arthropoda > Insecta > Diptera > Muscidae > Eudasyphora > Eudasyphora cyanicolor. The sequence continues at coordinate 105,477,265 of OZ005737.1, forward strand.
GCGATAAAAACGGAATTTATTAATAACACTTTATCCTTTCCAAAAATGTTGATTGATATATGAGAATATACATGCTTCTTAAGTTCATATGTTGTGACCTATGGAAAAACGTGGCGAAACTGAAATGAAAATACTGCCCAAGTAAAGCGAAAGGGTTCTAGTTTGTGACGGTGTAACTTTAAATCTACCTTAAAATTTATGTTAAAAAATACCCTTTTTGGTTGAGCTATAAATAAAATCCTCATAGCAATCATGATAATTATAAGTTTGTATAGTAGGATAAAATAAAAATGTGATTTATTTTAAAGGCTCCATCTTTATCTATTTTAGATTTAGAGAACAATATATATGTTTTTATTCTGTTCTAATCAGATTGTGTAGGGCATCATATAGTCGGCTCCGCCCAACCTTTGGTTTTCCTTACTGGTTTTCAAATAAATTTTTGGAAGATGTTGACAAATACTTGAATTATTCTCTGAACCGGGGCTACGGAAAATACGATGCGCCGCACCAATGTGCTATGTATTACAGTGGAGAAAAAAGTACTTTTTTATAACTGAGAATTGACCATTTGCGAAAATGTTACTAGAAGATACACTATGGAGTCATTCTGTGACACTTTTCAAGAGCCAGCCATACCATACGGATTACAAACATCTTAAAATGTCCTGCACATACATATATATGATCACTTTGGCCAATAGTAAATTATTTATACCTTCCCTTCCCTATTTTAGGAAGGCTTAACATTTGTATTCCTTTAAAAGAATCTCTTCTCTAAAAGAATCACTGGACCCAAAGATGTTAATAAGAACGACATACATTCATCAAATAAATTCACCATAAAAGCAAATCTTACAGTGCTTTAAAAGGAGTGGTGACAAATAAGGACTTCCCCGACGATCCGACGTACCGGAATCATCGGTCCATATTTCTTCAAAAATTATGCCGGCGAGAACGTAACCGTCAATGGCGACCGTTATCGTGCCATGATAACCGACTATTTGATGCCTGAAATTTAAGCTCGTGATCTCGGCGACATTTGGTTTCAACAAGACGGCGCCACTTCCCACACATCGCATCAATCAATGGATTTATTGAGAGAACAATTCGGTGAACAGATAATTTTACGTTTTGGGCCGATCGATTGGCCACCAAGATCGTGTGATATCACATCGTTAAACTTTTTCCTGTGGGGATATGTAAAGTCTAAAGTTTATGCGGACAAACCCGCTTCGATTCAGGCCTTGGAGCAAAACATCACGCGTGTCATTCGCCAGTTACCAGTCGAAATGCTCGAAGGAGTCATCGAAAATTGGACTCAACGGATGGACCATCTGAGAGGTAGCCGCGGCCATAATCTTCAAAAAAGAAATGCCAAAGAATGTTCTTTCAAATGATAATAAACATTCCCCATTCAATTTGAATTTTTAACCGATAAATAATTTGAATATTTTAACCGATCTGTATAAAAGTTGGCAGAAAGAAGTTCTACGGAAATGAAATATATTCGTCGAATATCCGGGAAAAAATGAAGAGATAGAATAAGGAACGACACCCTCAGAGCAAATCTATCGTTAGAGCCAGTAAATGATAGAATCGAGAGAAATAAATTACGGTGGTATGGACATGTCGCAAGAATGGAAGACGTGCGGCTAACAAAACGCGTACTTGAAGCAAGGCCAAGCGACAAACGATCTCAAGGAAAAAAAAACGACTTGGGAAGAAACAGTAAACAACTGCTCAGCGCTGCCAGTTTAGGGAATTTTGTTTTGCAAATGGGGTTATATTTTTGGGTTTGGGGATCTGTGGATTTGGTGGGGATTGCAATTTTGTAATTTGGCTGTCTTCATTAATATTACAATTTGTATTTTCAGTTAACATTTTTTTTTATCCTGCACCTAAATAAAATGCGTCCGTAAAAATTGTGTTAAAATTCCTAGAAAAAGAAACTTTAAACAGACGACGTGAGACATCTATCGACATGTATAGAAAACAATATCTTGAAATTTGAGTCTGACAAATGTTATCCGCTTTCACTCGTATTTAAGAGTGGCCCTTGGGTTGCACCCTCACATTCCTACCAAAAATTAGTTGTCAGTTGACAAATCATAGCTGTCTCTTTTGATCTTTTTGCGTATTTTGGGAAGTCCCGTATTCAGTGTACATGAATAAAGTGTATGTGACTTGAAAAAACAACTAGTAGAAACTTCAAGTAATATATTTTCATTGTCAACGATGGCTGCAAAAAATAATTCCAGCCAAGAAAAGCATAATACTCATTGGGAAGTTGAATTTTGGGCTCAAGTTATGTAATTTAAAAGTAATTGTTTCAAAATGTTAACATATTTATTCAGGGGGTGGCTTAAAGCAATTACATATGCTCAGAAAACTTTCAAGCCACCAATAAATCATCAAACAGTTTGGACAATTATGTTGAATATTTTTGTAATATAATCGACTTTAATTTTTAATGCAAATTATAAATACTATAGGGATTGTTCCCGTCAAAGAAGACTCAAAAATTTTGGATATTAAAGTTGCAGTTTTTATAGGTAAGAATGCTTCGATATCGTCAATTATTTGTTGTGGTTTCTTTTGGGGATTGTTCCCGTCAAAGAAGACTCAAAAATTATGGATATTAAAGACAATTATGTTGAATATTTTTGTAATATAATCGACTTTAATTTTTAATGCAAATTATAAATACTATAGGGATTGTTCCCGTCAAAGAAGACTCAAAAATTTTGGATATTAAAGTTGCAGTTTTTATAGGGAAGCATGCTTCGATATCGTCAATTATTTGTTGGAGATTCTTTTGGGGATGATATCTTTCTGGGGGGATTTAGGGGATACAAAATAAAAATGTGGGGATTCGGCACTAAAAAAACTGGCAAGCCTGCAACTGCTTACTAAAACGCAACATCGATCCCAGATCGGCCAGAATAAAGGCCCAAAATAGATCAGAATGGAGACAACTTTGCAGAAACCTTCTTCACTGAAAGGTAAAGAGGTCTGGAATAAGTAAGTAAGAAAGGAGTTCTTGATGTACAAGCTGACAATACTAAATTTGAAGAAAATCGGTTTATATATATATTTCTTCCGATTTAGCCCTTTAGCACTATAGAAGCTATATTTCACATTTAAACATTTTGAAATTTAGCAGAGTGGTTAAGTGTCTTAATACTAGGACCTACATTGCCGAGTTTTTATCACTTCAGAAGCTTTATTTTACATCCAATCGTTTTGATTGTTAATGAATCATTAATTTATACTCCAAAATTACATTTTGGTAAGTTATTTAGAAGAACTTCATTAAGTGTTGAACAAATTTTAATACTTATAATGTTATTCTTTTGGAAGTACTTCTTTTATATTTTGCTGTGATGTAAAGGCCAACTTTATTAAATTTTTTTCCGATCACGTCAAAACATGGTGGGTTTGCAGAAATACTATGGGAATGAGGTGTGCCAAAAATACAGCTTCCTAATGTGGCAGTTTGCGAGGATACAGGGTGCCAAAGTTTCAAATTGTAGCTCCTGACTACGTGGACCGATTTAAATGAACCGTGGCTTATATGACAGCTATTTAGGTTAGGTTAGGTTGAAGAGAGGAGACGTTTAAACGTCTTATGTCCATGGACATACACTTAAGCCAGTGGTTTGGTCTGTTGTGCGCTCCTTATTTAGGATCTTTTTATACCTCACGAGTTACAGAAAATCGGTACTTGACACGAATTTTCTCAGTATTTTCTCAGTATCTGGTAATATGTCGGACCCGAAATGTTGGGATCTTGCATGTGTGAAAGCCGGGCAGTGACACAGAAAATGTTCCATGGTTTCGATGTTTTCTCTGCATGCCCTGCATTCGTCGTTTCCTGCTAGTCCTATGCGATGAAGATGAGCTTGTAAGCTTGAGTGTCCCGTTAGAACACTCATCATCTTACTAATATCGATCTTGTTTAGTTTCAGAAGACTTCTTGTTTTCTTTTCATTTGGGTCACCCCACAGTATCTTTGCAGTTGCTCCTACTGTGGCGCTATTCCACACAGTTTTGTGAGCCATCACTGCCCAGTGCTTCAACTTATTTTTCGTGGCTTCGAAAGGTTTGCAATTTTCCAAGTTTATTACTCGAAGTTCTCTGCCCTTTGAAGCCAAGCTGTTTGCCCTTTCATTTCCAATCACTTCGTTTGTAGCAGTTTTATGATAACGCTATGTTCGTTTAAATTTGTTTTTTTGTGTGAAAACAATATCATAATACCACACCGTAGTCCGTGCCCCATGATACGCTCACTTAAGCGCTAACGCTTAATTAGGTGGTCGCTTTCACCTTTCACCTAAGCGCTTAGGCCAACGCGTACAGATAGTTCGACAACATTAATATGGCAACCACGAATGTTGTGTTATTACACACATACGACTACAAGGCTGAAGGATTCTGATTGGTTCTTTCACCAAAACGGGAGCAGCAGGAAGATTCTGGAAAACGGCGAAGCAAAAAGGGGAGCCTGATCGAGAACAAGACAAAAACCAAGAAGGGGAGAACATTCAGGAACGAGCTGCTAATAAATACAGACGTTATAAAATAGACAAACACATTAAAAAAAAAGAAAAAGAAGATCAAACGTCTAACATATTGTTTTAAAATTATAATAAAAGGACAAATATACATTAAGTAAAAGGTCTGAAATTAAGAAACCGAGAAAAGGCCGACAAGGCAAGAAAAAAAAAGAAAAAGGTTATAAATTGTGGTGGTGCGTGAAGTGTCCGTTTTTTTTACGACAAAAAGTGCTACCAATCGAGCTAAAAAGCCGTGTGGGTGCTTGGCGATTCAACTGCGCAGAAGTCTCGCTGCATTCCAGGAGTCTGGAGACCTTTCCGGTACCGACACCATCAGTTGTGTCTAGCAGCCCGGGGTGCACCAATTCTGTTGAGGTGACACTATTCCTGCGATTCCTGTTTGTCCAAACGGTGAGACGATACCGGTTACAGCCGACAGAGCCGTAAATCCACGTTACAGCCTTTGTAACCGACTTTATGGTCATCTTCCATGGAGCAGGCAAACTGCATGGACAGCCAAAACCAGCCAGAACGAGGCAACACCAGAGCCCCATAAGATGTTAAAAATGTACAAGGTGTCACGAGTTTTCTTCCGGCCTTAATTGGTGAAACCCATTTTTTTTGCTGATACATTCCTTTGTGAAATCGGACGGACAACGTCTACTATACCAATAACTATAATAGCATAGAAATACTAATACTAATATAATTGTAAAAGTAGAAAGATTTACTATTTAAATCAATTACTTTCAGTATCATATAATGGTAGTTAAAATAAATAGGTCGAGTGTTTGTATTCGTCACCATATAACGAAATAAGACAAAATATGTAATACATTTTCTTTATGCCATTACAGAACACGCAGTATGTATTGAGCTCAATCCATCAGCAGTTTAAAACAGATTTGGTAAAACACACTATTTGGTAATCATGGTATTTTAGAATATGACACACATATATGATCACATTATTTTATCCTATACAAGGATCTCAAATTGTAAGTAAATCCTACAAGCATTCTTGTTATTATAAATTCAAATCTAAATTTCTATTTGTATTTTTTTTTATAAATTTTACATGAATTAAAATAAAAAAAAAAATGTACAATTAGTTTGCCACTTAAATTACATCAAAATACAATTTTTTTTTATAAGATCGATGTTATAGATGAGAAAACCTATTAATAAGCACTCGACTTTTGGTACACAGTCGAACCTCTATAACTTTTGCACTTCTCTAAGTTAAATTTCTCTATAAATGGAAACTTGTTCCATGCTAGAAGTGACAGTAGTACAAGCTAAATGGTATCCCTAACTTGAAGTATGTGAGTCACTGAAGGTTCCACTGTATACCCATAATTTCTATATAAAATTAAAGATTTAGATAACTTTCACATATATACATACTTAAATTTTAATCACACTACATATATCTATGAACTACTCTTAAATTACTAGATCTACAAATTAAAATCAATAACGATGTTATAATGGACAAATGGTCCGCTCGCTTAGCAAACCGAGTTTATATAATTTCAATAAATGAACTGTAAACATTCAACAATGGAATAAGAGAGATTTTCAATAGGGAATGTTGACTGGGATTGGAAAAATGGATAAATTGATATAATTTTGAATAATTTATTTGTGTTAGGGAAGAGACAAATCAAACTATGAGACACCATGTCTCTTAAGAGATAGTAGGGTGGGTTATTATAAATGTGTCTCAGCGATGAACACCAATCGCAACTTAAATATAGTTATGTATAATTATACATATATAACTAATAGGAAATCTGTGACTACAATTAGAACTGATATTTTTTTTTTTGTTTTGCAATAGACTCCGTGGAACGTAATTAATCTTATTCTCGTGGTAGTGGTTATGGTTTTTAGTTTGGTTAAGAATCCCCCCATCCGGCGAGCTCAGCCTATTCAAACGTTCCAACCCGACCGGACTAAAACACAAAAATGAAGTTATCAACTTTTACAGAACCAACAGACGCTGCTACAGAGATTTGGCGCCCAACGATCACGGCATTTAATCCTAATCTTGTTAAAGATTTGATTTTGTGTTGTTTTCGAAAAATTTCTTCAATTGGTTTTTGAATTAGTCTTCTTTGAATTCCACTGAGGAATTATTTCAGAATAGCAATTCGAATTTCCCTTTTTATCCTATATCTAATCACGAGCCTAAAGAGATGACGATTTAATGTTGCCGTATAGTTGTGATGGGTATTTATTTAAATTAACAGTCAGTCTCGAACTAATGTGTTAACAATTAGTTTCGTGCGACTGTCATACACAAACCATATTATTTTATTTCATTAGAGTCAATAGGCTGTATTCAGTTTATGGTAGTCATACCAAGAAACTCGTAAACAGTTGCTGATATTGTGTCATAATACTGGATACAGTAGTTAAATTCAATGGAGGGTAAACCAAATCACAGATTTCCTAACATAATTATCCATTTTCATAAGTTTCAGTCAACATTTCCGTAAATTCTTATGAACAGTAAAAAAAAAAAAAAAAATAGTTTATACCTTGTATATTGTTGTTCAGTTCGTAAATACAGCTGGAATGAGGTATGTCCTATAGGAAGAGAAAAGTTACGAGAAATACGGACATTCGGGAATCTGTAGACGATAGTTGTATAGATTACACCTTTGATGAAGACAACGAGAATCCTTTTGTTGGTAGACCTAGAGTAGGAAGGAGTCCAGTTTTTACCAGGTCAAGATCGGCCTTATCGACTACGTCCGTACAACTTATAGAAGCCAAAATGGCGGAAAATAATGAATTATCAAATGGGTCCCAGCAGCCTAACGCTGTTGCATCCGGGACAAGAGAAGTAGACAACTTGAATGATTTAACGTCTAGGTTAGAAAAAGCCTTAACCATGAATCATAGTTTACTTTTGAATGAAATCTCTTCATTGAAGAGATCAGTATCAGAAAATGTTTCCAATGCTCAAGGTTCATTTAACCATCTACCAGTTACTGCTCGAGACACAATAGACAATCACAACATGTCGCGTGCTACAAATAACTCATCTGTTCATAACCCAGGTACAAATGCTGACCACGAGAATAACATGATACGTACTCAACCAGTTAGGATTGATAAATGGAACATTACGTATGATGGTACACAAGATATTCACGAAGTTCTTTTTAAAGTCGATACGTTAAGGAAACGATGGAATTGCCCACCCGATCAAGTTGTATCTAGTTTTCCTATATTTTTGAAAGGCAAAGCCGAGAAATGGTTCTGGTCATATCTGAAACTAAATCCAAACTCTACATACACTGAATTGAAAAAGGCTATTACCAAACAATTTGGGGAGATAGAAAATGATTGTGACAAGATAGTACGTTTGATAGAAAGAAAGCAGTTGCATCGTGAAAGTTTTGAGGACTATTTTACCGAAATGGTTGAAATGAACTCTCGTTTGTCAGAACCGATGAATGACGATAAATTAATAGATCTTATTAAATACAATGTCAAAGATTCTTTGGGATCATTACTGTTTTCAATCGATTTGTTCAGCCTAGATCATCTTAGAGATTCGGCTAGGAGGGCTGAAAAGTACCTTGTCAAACAACAAGTCAGAAATCAGAGGAAATACGTTTCGGAAGTAGAGACACGTCATAGCGAAGACGAATTGTCAGGAGCTGATTATGAAGTAGCTGCCATGAGGTATCCGAACATCCAGAAAAGGGATCATAAAGAAGTTGATACAAGAAAGTTCAGATGCGAGAGAAGGAGGGTGACTCGCTCATGGTTACACAACCCTCAGACATTCAAATCCCAAAGAGCTTTACTGAAAAACAAGTCCAAGCAGTTACTAGCAAAGAGACTCCTGATAGTCAGCATATTTCAGAACAATTAACCAACAATATTTGCAGAAATAGTATTAATCCTCAATTATCTTTTCATGAAAGAAAAATTCTATACGAAGAGGCAAGGAATCGAATTTTTAACACAAAAGTGGTGTCAAATAAAATAAGAAAATGTCGAGAACGGTTTAAAAAGAGAAGGCAATATTTAAAAATTGTGGAATCCACAACCATCGATGAAGTTGGGGATACTAGACCTTATGCCAAGATCAAGTTAGGTTCTCTCGAGATATTTGGATTATTAGATTCCGGGGCAAGCATCAGCGTTCTAGGAAATGACTGCAAACAAATTTTACAAGAACTTAATATAGAATATACTCCCATATCTAGCAATTTAAAAACCGCTGGTGGAGGAACACAACCTGTTATAGGCTATGTAGAAATTCCAGTGTTTTATAGGGATAAGGAGGAGTCAATTCTATTTTATTTGTCACCAAACTTAAAACAATCCGTATATTTAGGAGTCAACTTTTGGAAGAAGTTCAACATAGCACCACAATTATTTCTTGCTGAAATTTCGTTGAATGGAGACACTTTTTATTCCAAATCGGATAGAAATGTACACAATTTATCTGACTTTGAACTTTATGATCTTAAACGAGCCATAGAACAATTTCCATCTTTTAGTAAACTCGGATTAGGCAGAACTTCAATAGAGAGTCACGACATTGACACAGGCGATTCAGTACCTTTCAAAATTAAACATTACCCTATGTCACCCCCTCGGCAAATGGAGGCTTATCAAGAGTTAGACCGAATGCTATCTCTTGGAGTTATCGAAGAGAGTAACAGTCCATATTGCAGCCCGATAGTTCTAGTCAGGAAACCTGGCAAAATACGACTTTGTCTCGATTCGAGAAAATTAAATTCACTAACAAAAAAAGACGCATACCCGTTGCCACATATCAATGGTTTATTAAGTAGGTTACAGGACACTCACTACATTACAGGTATTGATTTAAAAGACGCCTTCTGGCAAATACCTCTAGATGAGACTTCTAAAGAAAAAACTGCATTTGCAGTGCCTGGTCGGCCACTGTATCATTTTACAGTTATGCCTTTCGGTCTCTGCAACGCTGCACAAAGAATGAGCCGTTTGATGGATAAGGTGATACCTAGCCGACTCCGTGAGAACGTGTTCATTTATTTAGACGATTTACTAATATGTACATCCGATTTCAAAACACACATTGATATGTTGCAACAGGTGGCCAATTGTCTAAAAATCGCAAATCTAACAATTAATGTCGAGAAGAGTCGTTTTTGCCAAAAAGAGATAAAATATTTAGGCTATATTGTAGGACAGGGGTGTTTACGAACGGATAACGAGAAGGTCATGGCCATAAGGGATTTTCCATTACCCAAAACCCCCAGGCAGATTAGGAGGTATATCGGTATGACAGGCTGGTATAGGCAATTTATAGCCAACTATGCAGACCTAGCAGCCCCGCTCACTGATTGTTAAAAAAATCTTCTGTTTTCAAAATAACTCCTGAAGCGAAGGAGTCATTCGAAAAATTAAAAGATGCATTGACGACAGCTCCTGTATTAGTTCAACCGGTCTTTAGCAAGCCTTTTATAATTCAATGCGACGCATCCAGGGTAGGAGTAGGTGGAGTTCTGACACAGCAGGGTAATGATGGAGTTGAGCATCCTATAGCCTATGTATCGCAAAAGCTTAATAAAAACCAAAAAAATTATACTGTGACAGAACTAGAATGTCTCGCCGCAATAGTTTGTTTAAAGAAATTTCGCCCGTATGTTGAGGGTCTTCCTTTCAAAATCATTACTGATCATTCAAGCCTCCGCTGGCTGATGGCTCAGAAAGATTTATCCGGTAGATTGGGACGCTGGAGCCTGAAATTACAAGGATATGATTTCGAAATAGAATACAGAAAAGGATCTGCGAATATAGTACCGGATGCCTTATCCAGACTTGACGTAGATGAAATTTCTGGTGTAGCGCCGCCGATGACGTCAGAAATTGATTTAAATTCTGATTATTTTCGAACTGGGGAGTACGAAGAATTAAAATCAAAAATTTCTCAAAATTCACACAATTTTCCAGATACTATTGTATCAAATGATTACGTATATCAAAGAGTGAAATTTAGGAAAGGAGAATTTGAAGACGAAGATTCATTATGGAGATTGTGGCTACCCAAACAACTCTGCCATCAAGTTATGGAAAGGAACCACATTTTACTGTCATGTCATGGTGGGTTCGCTAAAACTCTGGCTCGAGTTAGGGAGAAATATTTTTGGCCAAATATGTCAAAAGACATTAAGATTTTTGTGTCCCTTTGCGAAGCTTGTAAGACAGTGAAGCCTACAAATCAAATCCTACGTCCACCAATGGGTCAACAAATGATTACAGAAAGACCGTTCCAGCGGATTTATATGGATCTGCTCGGCCCCTATCCCAGAACAAAACTAGGCAAGTCCATGGTATTCGTGGCAATTGACCATTTTACCAAATACATCTTTCTAACTCCATTGAGAAAAGCGACAAGTTCGTCTATTATAAAATATCTATATTCCATAAATTCGGTGTCCCACAATATGTCCATTCGGACAACGGTAAACAATTTGTTTCCTCATTAATGTCAAATTTTCTAGAACAGTATGGTATCAAACATATTAAAACCCCATTCTATTCACCTCAAGCAAATAGCTCAGAAAGAGCTAATCGAGAATTTTTAATCAAGCTTCGAATTTTATTGAAAGACAGCCAAGATAAATGGGATACTCATGTATCCAAAATAGCTAGCATATTGAGGAGCGATTATCACGACGCGATAAAATGTTCGCCTTATTTTTGTTTATTTGGCTATAACATGGTACAACATGGCTCTGTTTATCCGATTCTTGATAAACTAGAATGTCTAAGAGAAGGACAGGTTAATTACATTCCTAACGACACCAGGATGGGTATGTTGCATGACAAAGTCAAGGAAAATCTAGCTACAGCTCATGATAAGACCACGAAAAGTTACAACACTAGATGTAGACATGTACATTTCAAGGAGGGTCAGGAGGTTTTCCGAAAATCATTTCAACAATCCAATTTTAAAACCGGCATCAATGCCAAACTTTTACCACCATATATCAAATGCAGAATTAGGAAGAAAGTTGGTTCAATCTGCTATGAACTCGAAAACCTCAACGGAAAATATATAGGTTTATACCATGCGAAAGATATTAAGGCCTTCTAAGTGAATTATTTTTACCCGGCTATGTCTATACTCAGGGTGTGGTCGTGCCCCACGATACTTAAATAAAACTGGTTTTCCTTATTTTCGTCCAGGGAGTCCAAGGACTGCAAAGAAGGTTTGTAGCAGTTTTATGATAACGCTATGTTCGTTTAAATTTGTTTTTTTGTGTGAAAACAATATCATAATACCACACCGTAGTCCGTACCCCATGATACGCTCACTTAAGCGCTAACGCTTAATTAGGTGGTCGCTTTCACCTTTCACCTAAGCGCTTAGGCCAACGCGTACAGATAGTTCGACAACATTAATATGGCAACCACGAATGTTGTGTTATTACACACATACGACTACAAGGCTGAAGGATTCTGATTGGTTCTTTCACCAAAACGGGAGCAGCAGGAAGATTCTGGAAAACGGCGAAGCAAAACGGGAGCAGCAGGAAGATTCTGGAAAACGGCGAAGCAAAAAGGGGAGCCTTTTATAACGTCTGTAATAAATACAGACGTTATAAAATAGACAAACACATTAAAAAAAAAGAAAAAGAAGATCAAACGTCTAACATATTGTTTTAAAATTATAATAAAAGGACAAATATACATTAAGTAAAAGGTCTGAAATTAAGAAACCGAGAAAAGGCCGACAAGGCAAGAAAAAAAAAGAAAAAGGTTATAAATTGTGGTGGTGCGTGAAGTGTCCGTTTTTTTTACGACAAAAAGTGCTACCAATCGAGCTAAAAAGTCGTGTGGGTGCTTGGCGATTCAACTGCGCAGAAGTCTCGCTTCTTTCCAGGAGTCTGGAAACCTTTCCGGTACCGACACCATCAGTTGTGTCTAGCAGCCCGGGGTGCACCAATTCTGTTGAGGTGACACTATTCCTGCGATTCCTGTTTGTCCGAACGGTGAGACGATACCGGTTACAGCCGACAGAGCCGTAAATCCACGTTACAGCCTTTGTAACCGATTTTATGGTCATCTTCCATGGAGCAGGCAAACTGCATGGACAGCCAAAACCAGCCAGAACGAGGCAACACCAGAGCCCCATAAGATGTTAAAAATGTACAAGGTGTCACGAGTTTTCTTCCGGCCTTAATTGGTGAAACCCATTTTTTTTGCTGATACATTCCTTTGTGAAATCGGACGGACAACGTCTACTATACCAATAACTATAATAGCATAGAAATACTAATACTAATATAATTGTAAAAGTAGAAAGATTTACTATTTAAATCAATTACTTTCAGTATCATATAATGGTAGTTAAAATAAATAGGTCGAGTGTTTGTATTCGTCACCATATAACGAAATAAGACAAAATATGTAATACATTTTCTTTATGCCATTACAGAACACGCAGTATGTATTGAGCTCAATCCATCAGCAGTTTAAAACAGATTTGGTAAAACACACTATTTGGTAATAATGGTATTTTAGAATATGACACACATATATGATCACATTATTTTATCCTATAAAAGGATCTCAAATTGTAAGTAAATCCTACAAGCATTCTTGTTATTATAAATTCAAATCTAAATTTCTAATTGTATTTTTTTTATAAATTTTACATGAATTAAAATAAAAAAAATGTACAATTAGTTTGCCACTTAAATTACATCAAAATACAATTTTTTTTTATAAGATCGATGTTATAGATGAGAAGACCTATTAATAAGCACTCGACTTTTGGTACACAGTCGAACCTCTATAACTTTTGCACTTCTCTAAGTTAAATTTCTCTATAAATGGAAACTTGTTCCATGCTAGAAGTGACAGTAGTACAAGCTAAATGGTATCCCTAACTTGAAGTATGTGAGTCACTGAAGGTTCCACTGTATACCCATAATTTCTATATAAAATTAAAGATTTAGATAACTTTCACATATATACATACTTAAATTTTAATCACACTACATATATCTATGAACTACTCTTAAATTACTAGATCTACAAATTAAAATCAATAACGATGTTATAATGGACAAATGGTCCGCTCGCTTAGCAAACCGAGTTTATATAATTTCAATAAATGAACTGTAAACATTCAACAATGGAATAAGAGAGATTTTCAATAGGGAATGTTGACTGGGATTGGAAAAATGGATAAATTGATATAATTTTGAATAATTTATTTGTGTTAGGGAAGAGACAAATCAAACTATGAGACACCATGTCTCTTAAGAGATAGTAGGGTGGGTTATTATAAATGTGTCTCAGCGATGAACACCAATCGCAACTTAAATATAGTTATGTATAATTATACATATATAACTAATAGGAAATCTGTGACTACAATTAGAACTGATATTTTTTTTTTGTTTTGCAATAGACTCCGTGGAACGTAATTAATCTTATTCTCGTGGTAGTGGTTATGGTTTTTAGTTTGGTTAAGAATCCCCCCATCCGGCGAGCTCAGCCTATTCAAACGTTCCAACCCGACCGGACTAAAACACAAAAATGAAGTTATCAACTTTTACAGAACCAACAGACGCTGCTACACGTTGTGTCCTGGTACCCAGCAAATACGCAATTTACCATGGGCTGAGTAATCGTTCTTTTACAGTCCAACACAGTTCTGGATCTGACCCTTTCACATGTTATTGCTTTAATCGCCATATGGCTATCTGTGAAGATGTTGGCATATTTAGGCTTTGTCGTGTCTTGGTTTTGACCACAGAGTGAGGGACTGTCGGGCAACTCACGATGTGTGCCGTCGCTGTGGTCAATCAGGACATGTTGAGAGAGACTGCATTAACCAGCTAAATTGTAGGAGCTGCGCGTTCAAGAGTAGGGCGTCGGGACATTTAATGATGTCACACGCATGTCCCCTATACGCGGCAATGGTGTTATTACACACATACGACTACAAGGCTGAAGGATTCTGATTGGTTCTTTCACCAAAACGGGAGCAGCAGGAAGATTCTGGAAAACGGCGAAGCAAAAAGGGGAGCCTGATTGAGAACAAGACAAAAACCAAGAAGGGGAGAACATTCAGGAACGAGCTGCTAATAAATACAGACGTTATAAAATAGACAAACACATTAAAAAAAAAGAAAAAGAAGATCAAACGTCTAACATATTGTTTTAAAATTATAATAAAAGGACAAATATACATTAAGTAAAAGGTCTGAAATTAAGAAACCGAGAAAAGGCCGACAAGGCAAGAAAAAAAAAGAAAAAGGTTATAAATTGTGGTGGTGCGTGAAGTGTCCGTTTTTTTTACGACAAAAAGTGCTACCAATCGAGCTAAAAAGTCGTGTGGGTGCTTGGCGATTCAACTGCGCAGAAGTCTCGCTTCATTCCAGGAGTCTGGAAACCTTTCCGGTACCGACACCATCAGTTGTGTCTAGCAGCCCGGGGTGCACCAATTCTGTTGAGGTGACACTATTCCTGCGATTCCTGTTTGTCCGAACGGTGAGACGATACCGGTTACAGCCGACAGAGCCGTAAATCCACGTTACAGCCTTTGTAACCGATTTTATGGTCATCTTCCATGGAGCAGGCAAACTGCATGGACAGCCAAAACCAGCCAGAACGAGGCAACACCAGAGCCCCATAAGATGTTAAAAATCTACAAGGTGTCACGAGTTTTCTTCCGGCCTTAATTGGTGAAACCCATTTTTTTTGCTGATACATTCCTTTGTGAAATCGGACGGACAACGTCTACTATACCAATAACTATAATAGCATAGAAATACTAATACTAATATAATTGTAAAAGTAGAAAGATTTACTATTTAAATCAATTACTTTCAGTATCATATAATGGTAGTTAAAATAAATAGGTCGAGTGTTTGTATTCGTCACCATATAACGAAATAAGACAAAATATGTAATACATTTTCTTTATGCCATTACAGAACACGCAGTATGTATTGAGCTCAATCCATCAGCAGTTTAAAACAGATTTGGTAAAACACACTATTTGGTAATAATGGTATTTTAGAATATGACACACATATATGATCACATTATTTTATCCTATAAAAGGATCTCAAATTGTAAGTAAATCCTACAAGCATTCTTGTTATTATAAATTCAAATCTAAATTTCTAATTGTATTTTTTTTATAAATTTTACATGAATTAAAATAAAAAAAATGTACAATTAGTTTGCCACTTAAATTACATCAAAATACAATTTTTTTTTATAAGATCGATGTTATAGATGAGAAGACCTATTAATAAGCACTCGACTTTTGGTACACAGTCGAACCTCTATAACTTTTGCACTTCTCTAAGTTAAATTTCTCTATAAATGGAAACTTGTTCCATGCTAGAAGTGACAGTAGTACAAGCTAAATGGTATCCCTAACTTGAAGTATGTGAGTCACTGAAGGTTCCACTGTATACCCATAATTTCTATATAAAATTAAAGATTTAGATAACTTTCACATATATACATACTTAAATTTTAATCACACTACATATATCTATGAACTACTCTTAAATTACTAGATCTACAAATTAAAATCAATAACGATGTTATAATGGACAAATGGTCCGCTCGCTTAGCAAACCGAGTTTATATAATTTCAATAAATGAACTGTAAACATTCAACAATGGAATAAGAGAGATTTTCAATAGGGAATGTTGACTGGGATTGGAAAAATGGATAAATTGATATAATTTTGAATAATTTATTTGTGTTAGGGAAGAGACAAATCAAACTATGAGACACCATGTCTCTTAAGAGATAGTAGGGTGGGTTATTATAAATGTGTCTCAGCGATGAACACCAATCGCAACTTAAATATAGTTATGTATAATTATACATATATAACTAATAGGAAATCTGTGACTACAATTAGAACTGATATTTTTTTTTTTGTTTTGCAATAGACTCCGTGGAACGTAATTAATCTTATTCTCGTGGTAGTGGTTATGGTTTTTAGTTTGGTTAAGAATCCCCCCATCCGGCGAGCTCAGCCTATTCAAACGTTCCAACCCGACCGGACTAAAACACAAAAATGAAGTTATCAACTTTTACAGAACCAACAGACGCTGCTACACGTTGTGTCCTGGTACCCAGCAAATACGCAATTTACCATGGGCTGAGTAATCGTTCTTTTACAGTCCAACACAGTTCTGGATCTGACCCTTTCACATGTTATTGCTTTAATCGCCATTTGGCTATCTGTGAAGATGTTGGCATATTTAGGCTTTGTCGTGTCTTGGTTTTGACCACAGAGTGAGGGACTGTCGGGCAACTCACGATGTGTGCCGTCGCTGTGGTCAATCAGGACATGTTGAGAGAGACTGCATTAACCAGCTAAATTGTAGGAGCTGCGCGTTCAAGAGTAGGGCGTCGGGACATTTAATGATGTCACACGCATGTCCCCTATACGCGGCAATGGTGGCCTGTGCAAATGCTAGACATTGATGTCCGTCCGTTTCTTACAGCTAAATTGTCAGGGTAGTAGGTCATCCATGTATGATCTGGGTCAGTGTTTGTGTGAGTTGGATTGTGTCGTGGCGTTGCTCCAGGAGCCGTATGTTTCTGTGGATGGTCCTGTGGGTCTCCCGCTTGATTTTCGTCTTTTTGTTGATTTACGTTGTAATGCTGCAATTGTTGTTCGGGGTTTAGACGTTGAATGTCTTCTTGTTGATCAGTCTCAATGGGGTTTAGTTGTTAGAATTGAAGGTGAGTTTGGAATGATGTTAGTTGCCAGTATGTATTGTAAGTTTGATGAATCTATTGATCCGTATCTCCAGTACTTCGAAAGTTTGATTAGGATGGCAGGAAATGTGCCTCTGGTTGTGGGCATGGACGCCAATGCTGTCTCTCCGATGTGGCACAGCAAGATGTCAAGGCATGTCCAAGGCTATCTTAGCTACCACAGAGGGGAGCAGCTGTGTGAATGTCTCCTAAATTGGAGTATTCACGTGGTGAATGTGCCCACATGGCCCTAATGAGACTAGCGATATAGACGTAACTCTGGCAAATAGTGTGGCTAATAGAAATTATACATTCAGATGGGAAGGCAGACCTGATCTTGGAGTTAGCGATCACAATGTGATTATCATAGATGTTGTTAGGAATGATGGGCCTGTCCCTGTGGCGTTGTCGATTAAAAGATGGTCTACTAGAATGGTGGACTGGAATTTTTATGAAGAACAAATTGGTGAGGTTTTCCGTTCTGTGCCTCTGGACACTTTTGAGAGGATTGATATAGATGCGAAAGTTCAGCTCATAAATGAGAAAGTCAGTAGCGTCAACGACCGCTTGTTGCCTGCACATCGCCCAACTTCCCTTAGGAAGCTTAGGTGGACCAGGGATTTGCATGAGAAGAAGAAGGTTCTAAGGAGGTTGCGCAAAAGAATGCATAGGGCGAGGCGCGGAGAGTGGCCGCTAGTTGATGAAATTGAGGCAAATTATTGGGAATCCTTACGAGAATACAAGACAGTGCTACGAAATGCTAAGGAAAGTCATTGGAGGGACCTCGTCCGTGAATGCGGTTACGATCCTTGGGGACGGGCGTATGAAATTTGTAGGAGGAAAAATCGTACAATTGAGCTTTCTGGTCTGGTGGTAGATAGAGAAGTGCGCACTGCATGTGCTGATTGTGGTAATATACTCATGGACGCTTTTTTCCCTAGAGAAGATGACGATTTTGTGACAGAGGGTGATTTTCGTGTTGCTCCTGCTGTATATAGAGGCGAAATTGATTTAGCTGTCGTGAGGCTTCGGTCAAGGAAGTCTCCAGGGATTGATGGTCTGACTGGGGAAATGTGGAAACATGTTTACCGAGTCGTCCCTCAATACCTGGAAAACCTCTTTGCCGAATGTGTAAGGATTGGTTATTTCCCTTCGGTCTGGAAGGAAGCAAGGATTGTGGTTCTCCTAAAGTCCCCTGATAAGGTCAGCAGTGATCCTAAATCTTATCGGGGCATTAGTCTCCTCCCAGTTCTTGGTAAAGTGCTGGAGAGGGTGATGGTGCTGCGGCTTCAGGAGAAACTGCAAGGTAGAATGTGCCGATACCAATTCGGATTTAAGGAGTCAAAGTGTACGGAGGATCCGTGGCTCCATGTCAGGAATAGTGTGGAGAGTTCTGATTCCAAATATGTTTTGGGGCTATTTATAGATTTTCAGGGAGCGTTTCACAACCTGAAGTGGTCAGCTGTTTTTGAAAGGCTTCGTGAAGTAGGGTGTCATGAGCTAGCAATTTGAGGAGCTATTTCGATGATCGTAAGACACATTTGTTTGGCAGGCAGTGTTCAGTTTCCACTCAGGTGGTAAGGGGATGTCATCAGGGCTCAATTGGGGGTCCCATTATCTGGAATATGGTAATGGACCCCCTTTTATTTGAGCTGGACAATTATTGCATTTGCAGATGATTTGTTAATCATGATGGAAGGAGATGGTAGGAGTCATCTTGAACGTGATGGTTCTGCCATGATGAGCATTGTTCATAATTGGGGTAGTAGAGTTGGAGTGTCGGTCAATATGACGAAGTCAGTTAGACGTTTATATGCGGTTAGACGTTTATATGCGGGCCTTTTCCTGTCTTGTGCGACATATGGCTCCTCTATCTGGAGAGAAGCATTTAGAAGAGTGGCTGGCAAGAGTAAAATCTTGTCCTGCCAGAGAATTTTGCTCTTAGGATGTTTAAGGGTGGGTAGGACAATCTCCACTGAGGACCTGCAGGTTCTTATGGGATCCTCCATTTGGATCTGGAGGTGCTTCGGAGGAGCACTTTGTTCAGTGCCAGTGGTGGAATAGTTATGCCCCGCGATGAATGGGTCGTTCCGGGAATGGAGAGTATGCCTCGAAGAGAACTTATAGAGCACATGGATGAAGCTGTGTTGACTAGGTGGCAAGAGCGGTGGGATACCTCCACTAATGGCCGTATAACCCACAAATTTATACCAGTAGTTAATTTTGCGAGCACGAGCACTCACGGTGAGGGGTTCACACCTACGTAGTGTGAATCCAGACCGTTCCATCAGCGTGTCTACGCTAACCATCTCACGGAGCTTTACACATCTAAAGGGTTACCAGTCCCGGCATTGTATGGAATGCAACTGGTAGTAGATTCATCTACGAAGTCTGACCAGAGGCTTTTTCTGGTACCACGGGAGTCAGGAGCCCCTGGAACTTGTTTCCAGCCTGGCTGTTGGTGTGGCCCCTGTTGGGAGCATCGTGGTGGCTTGGTTTATACTCAAATCTCGGGAAGAGTTTTCGGACTCGGTGTGGAGTTCCACTTATTCGACCGGGTGCTATGACCCATAGATTAGCAGAGGTATTAAGATAGGCCTCGACCCCTCACCAAGAGGAACGTTCATACCCATATGTATGTCTTTAAATTGGTACCTGCGTATTGGTGATGGATCTGTGGAGGTTTACCACCCTCTATGGGACTGTCACTGATACAAAGGGGCGCTGGCCGTCGCATTGTTGCGTGCTACTGTGAGTGTTTGCTCGCCGTGAGTGAGGCCGTAAGGTATAGATTCACGTTAAGCAAATTTCTCTGTAATTTTGTGCATATGTATCTTGTGGCAGTCTACGAGATTGCTCAAAAAATATGCGGGATCAGACCAATGGGCTTGGCCCAGCCCATATAAGCCAAATTTTGAAACGGAGATATCTTACACAATTTGTTAGTGAGAGTGCTGTAAGTGTATATATATACGAGTATTTTCTTTCCGGTGGCAGTCTACGTGATTGGTCAAAAAGTGTGCGGGATGGAACGAATGGGCGTGGCCCCGCCTCTGTGAGCAAACGTTTGAAATTGGTTCAAAAATGCGCGGAATTGGACCAATTGGCGTGACCCCGTTCATATGAGTCATGTTTTGAAATTGATATATCTTAGACAATTTGTTAGCGAGAGTACTGTAATTTTATGTATATGTATTTGGTGGCTGTATTCGTGATTGGTCCAAAAAAGGACGGAATCGTGGACCGGCCCAGCTAGTATTATATATTTGTGAACAAATACATTTTACTTGAAAATTAAGAAATTTTGTTTCAAATGCAATTATTTATAGATTAGAACAAAATGTGTTTGCGAACTGACTTTCACAAATAAATTATGTGTTTACACCAAACAAAAATATCATAAACAGCTCTTGTTTTACAGCACTAATTTTTAATTTACAAATATTCCAATTCATCACTTTTTGTCAATCCATAAATACAATGTACAGTTACGACAGATTATACGATTTAAATTGTAATTTAATATGTCAATGCTCACTACAATCCTAAAGTAATCGTAGGCGTTTTCATACAAATTTGGGTTTCTCTATCTCGCACGAATTGTCATCTGTACGAACGAAACGTCAAAGACACTGAAAACAAATGCTAAGTAGATACGAATGCACCATAATTATATTAATATATAATTTAAATTGTAATTTAATTTTGCAAACGTGTAAAATATCTGAAAAAAAGGAAACCGGTCACTCACTTTAATCAAGAATTGAGTTTCTCTAATAACCTGATTCTATATCTCGAACGAACACTTCGTTCGCCTTCTAAGCGAATGAAAATCAATTTGGGTTTCCCTAAATGCGAATGTCAATGCTCACTACAATCCTAAAGTAATCGTAGGCGTTTTCATACAAATTTGGGTTTCTCTATCTCGCACGAATTGTCATCTGTACGAACGAAACGTCAAAGACACTGAAAACAAATGCTAAGTAGATACGAATGCACCATAATTATATTAATATATAATTAGCCAACTAAATAATAAAAACAAGTAGAAGTGTTATGCCGAATCTTAGAAACCCTCCACCATGTATTGCATTCAATTTTTTACTGGAAAAATCTTTGGATATGGAGCAAATCATGAAACGATCCTTTTGGTTTAACTAAATAATTAAAAACACGAACGCTACAATTTTTAGGCCGCACATTTTTGAGCCAAACTTCACCAGAAAAATGTGGTGTTTGTGACTTAAAATACCTTTTTGGGAGCTACATCTTCATGGGGACTACAACAAAATAAAATGTTATTTGTATAAATTTTAATGAGATAAATTCTTGACAAAATAGAATACAAACTGCAAGGTTTTAGATAAATTTCTTAGAAAATGTGGGGTTTATGGCTTAAATAAGCCTTTTTGGGAGCGACATCTATAGGTGGGCAATAACAAAATATGAACTGATTTAAAAAAAAATGTACTGCGATGAATTCTTGTCTTAATTAAATACGAACTGCAAAGATTCAGTTAAAATATTAGAAAATATGGTATTTATGGACGGATAGACGGACATGGCTAAATCGTCTCAGAATTTTACGACTATTGAGAATGTATTGTTATGACATCTACCAAAGAGGGGAACAGAAGATTACCCTTCGAATGATTCTCTTTGTGGCAATATCACTTTCAGTCGAAGTTTGCCAT
This sequence comes from Eudasyphora cyanicolor, assembly GCA_963930755.1. Lineage (NCBI taxonomy): Eukaryota > Metazoa > Arthropoda > Insecta > Diptera > Muscidae > Eudasyphora > Eudasyphora cyanicolor. The sequence continues at coordinate 105,499,290 of OZ005737.1, forward strand.
TCCCCATAATAAACAATTGTATAAAACGTCCACTGAAAATAACTTTCGAGTCAAATTGCCGCATGGTAAACAATTATACTAAACTTCTACTGAAGTTTCCAATTCCCCGTTATAAACAATATAAATAATTTAGCTGACGCTGAAAATAACATAAGAGTCAAGTTGCATTAATATCAACAATCGTATCGCCACTCACTGCATACTATTATGAATTGAGTTACACAGTATACATAAATATGTTTAGATTTAATATTCACCATGAACAATTTATAAAAGAAAGAAATTAGTCTTTGGATAACATCGCAACTGTTAAGTGTTTTATTTCGCTACAACTTCGGTTCCGGGATTCACTTATAACAAATTGGTTTCAACTCATGAAATAAGTTAATCAATTTAATCTAAAATTGGCGCAGTCGGAAGGATAGTCACTAAAAAAATTAAAACATCCGTGAAAAGTGAAAGTTTAAATTGTAAAAATAAGTGATTATCCGTAAATAATAATCTACGATTCAAAAAAACTGAATCCTGTGCAAAAGGATAAACAATACTGTAAAAAGAACTCTCTGAACAAGAAATTCATCACAAATGGAAATTTAGCAGCAGCAGCAGATGTCCACCACAAGGCAGAACGATATTAATTCACTAACGTATCTTGAAAAGATACAAGGATTTGATGGACGCAAGGTGGATCTGTCGACATTCTGCACGAATGTAGACGATATCATCCCAACCCTAACGTTATACAACGAGCAAGCACAACGCATGTACATCAACATTGTCAAAAGCAAATTGACAGGAAGAGCAATGGAAATCTACCCCCATTTTAATAATTGGGCCGACTTAAAAACGTTACTGGAAACTAATTTCGGGGGATTTCAGACTGCAGATAAGTTATACGAGGATCTGAGAGCAGCACAATACAGAGGAAATGCTATGGATTTTTACAACTTTATATTACACAAATTAGCACTATTAAACCAGAAAAGCAGACAGGAAGACCGCATCAAAAGAAAGAAACATAGAAACTGCATTGACAATTTTTATCACAAGACTACCCGTCTATATGAGGACTGTCTTATGTAAATCGGATATGTGTTATTTACATGGACGACATTTTGATATTTTCTACATCCTTGCAGGATCATATGACAAGCCTTAGAAAAATATTTCAAACATTAAGACAGGCGAATTTAAAGGTATCATTAAACAAGAGCGATTTTCTTAAAAAGGAGACCGATTTTTTAGGACACGTAGTCACTAGAGACGGAATAAAACCTAATCCAAAGAAAGTGGAAGGAATTAGGAAACAAACTATCCCAAAGACTATAAAAGGAATTCAAAGCTTTTAAGGACTATGTGGATATTACAGAAAATGTATACCAGATTATGCAAAGATAGCAAAGCCTATGACACTACGATTGCAGAAGAACTCCATAATCAACATAGGACACAAATACTATAAAGAATCTTTCGAGAAACTTAGAACAATACGAATGTCAGATATGGTACTAAAATATACAAATTTTGAAGAACAATTTCAAGTAACTACTGATGCAAGCGATTATGCATTAGGAGCTGTTTTATCTCAGTCACAGTGACCCAAAGCTTTTGTTTCCAGAACACTGAACATACACGAGATAAATTACTCGACTATAGAAAAAGAATTATTAGCTATAGTATGGGCTGTGAAACAAATTTCCTTAAAGACTGATACTGATCACAAACCTTTGATATGTTTGGCAAACCTCAAAGAGCCAAATTCAAAGTTAATAAAATGGAAAATCAAACTGAATGAGTACGAATTTGACATCCAACACGTAGAAGGGAAAGAAAATAAAGTGGCTGACGCACTTTCAAGAATACGGGAAACTAACGTATTTGAAGGACAGAACGAACACATTTGTACAATTTGTAAAAAATCGTATAAGGCTAGAAGATATCTACTAAGACATTTTAAAGCACATGGATACAAAATAGTAGAACATGCAAAATTTGTAACGCCACATTATCCTGTAAAGATACACTAAAAACACATTATTTATGAAAACACGGTCTAAATGAGCAGGAATCACATGAATTAATGACAGAGAAGTGAGAAGTCAATCTCCTGTACCAACTGTACATTTAGCCGACGAAGACAGCACAGATTATTTCAAAATTTCTGAGAAGCCATTGCAATCATTTGAGTACCAGATTATAATAAAACATGACAACGAGAACAAATCCGTAGAAGAAACAATCTTCGGAAAACAGAGAATTATTTATCATTTCAAGAAATGTACATCTCAAATAGTAGCACAAATATTATCAGATGCAGCAGCACATGAAAATGTAGGATTATACTGTGAAAACTTGAACAATCTAATCGAATTACAGACAGAATATAGGAAATGGAATGAAAATCCAAATAACTTAAAAATTATAAATATACAACTAACTTCAAAGTTACAAAGCGAGGCAAAATATGAAGAATTGGTAGAAAGAATATCTAAACATCACAAATTCGATAATAATCTTCCAGGCATAGAAAAAACTTACCGGGAGTTAAGACAAGAACTTTACTACCCTAATTTGAAGAAGGAAATAACTAGGTTAGGTTGAGAGGGACGCCCGTCAGAATAAAACTGACGAGTTCACTCGGGGCCGGCGATTCGGTAGGGAGAAGATGGTTGAAGGTTGGTAGACTAGGAAGAGGGAGAGAAGGTTTAGGAAGACTGAGAGAAGGTTTAGTTAATCGTGTTCTCATTTGTCTTTGTGGCTTTACTGAACCAGAGAGATTTTCTGATGAATTTGAGAAGGGGTTTGAGCGGAGCATCTGCTAGGTCGTCTAGGTTTTCGAAGAGCCTGTTCCCTAAATAGGCCAAACGGTACTCTTGCAGTCCTTTGCAAGAGCATAGCAAGTGCTGTACTGACTCCTCCTCTTCTTCATCCAAGCAGCTTCTACAGAAGTCTTCGTAGGGAAGCTTCATGCGTGCAGCCATATTGCCCTGTGATGACTCCTGTGAGGATGCTGAAGGACAGCAGTTCTTGCAGTCCTGCAGTTATGTATATGTAGTGTCCCACCTCGATCTAGTTAGTGTTCGTCGTTCGTCGATTTGGTTTTTAAGTTCCACGAACGGAATTTGCACGTCCAGGGTTGCGGTTTCATTTCGAGCACCGGATCCTATCCTGTCACATTCGTCTGCTAATTCGTTGCCCTGTATGTTGCTGTGTCCTGGCACCCAGCAGAGCGTGATTTCGTGCGCCTGAATATGGGTTAAGGAAAGAAAGCAGTCCATTGTGCAACGTGATTTGATGGTTCTTGAGTCCAAGGCCTTGAGAGCTGCCATACTGTCGACGTAGATCTTGAATTTTTTCGGAGAAATATCCCTTTCCAAAATCTGTTTCGCGGCAATGTAAATGGCATAGATCTCTGCCTGGAAGACAGTGCATTCATCCGGGAGTCTGGTGGAGATTCTGAGATAAGGGTATCGGAGTATACTCCTGATCCCGTGCCCGTCTCCATTTTCGATCCGTCCTCTATGACGCTATTTGACGCCCAGTCTTCACGGCTGGGAATCATTACATTAACATTTTTATCTCGAATTGTCCTTGGTGCCAAGTAGTCCGTTGGCCTATTGATTTTGTCTGTCATGCCTATGCTTTCCAGGATTGAGCCATATCCACGTGTAATGTCGATGGCTATTCCTGATTCCCTTAGTCGAAGGGTCACTTTCGCTGCGGTACATTTTATGTATATGTCGATTGGTTGAAGGTTCGGCATCGCCTCTAGTGTATGTATACACCCAGTGTATCATTTTGGGTTGCAAACCCCATTTGCGTACAAACATTTTCTTGCAGGCGCATAATGATTTCTTTCCCCTTTCCTCCAAATTCCTTTTCCAGGACAGCTTGGAGTCAAGGGTGATGCCTAAGTACTTAGTTTTTTTCGATAGTTCAAGTACCTTTCCCTGTAGTGTAGGGAGTTTATAACCCGGAATTTTATTCCTTCTAGTAAAGAGGACTAGTTCCGCCTTCGCTGGGATAACCCCTAGTCCATTCTTTCCTGCCCAACGTGATAGTTCTTTTAGTGACCTTTCCATGATCTCGCTTACAGTAGGCATAAATTTGCCTCTAATCAGAATCACGATGTCGTCTGTATACGCTATGATTTTAATTCCTGTCTTGCCGAGATCCATTAGGATTTCGTTTATCACTAGATTCCATAATATCGGTGAGACCACCCCACCTTGCGGAGTACCTCTCGTAACTCTCTTTTTTGCCGAACCATTGCCCATAGTTGAGTTTATGATTCTGATTGTGAGCATGGAACCTGTCTGGATGTGAGCCCATGCTGTCAAGTGCGTTGAGTATTGAAGCTATCTTAACATTATTGAAGGTGCCTTCCTCATCTAGGAACGTCGCCATGGTGTAATCTTTGTAATGAAGGGAGTCCTCGATAAATCCTACCACTTCATGTAAGGCCGTCTCCACAGATTATCTTTCAGGTAGGCGTGTTGGGCCTACTGAAGTTGTAGGGCTCAGTTTTCCCCTCACATTTAGATCAACTAGTCTTTCAATGGTTTTCAACAGAAACGATGATAGACTAATTGGTCTATAGTCCTTTGTCGTACTGTGGTTTATTTTTCCCGCATTGGGGATAAATACCACTTTGACTTGGCCGTGGGAGTGTCTGCGTTCACTTCCACTGCATCTGCATCTGAAACTTCGCTACAACCCGGAAAATGGGTGTCCATCAGAAGTTCTAGAGTCTCTTGGCTGTTCTCCGTGAGCAGTCCGTCTGGTCCCATGAGGAAGTCTGGTGTGCTGGGGTCTTTGGTCAGGACTTTGTGGAGTCTAGTGGCTTCGCTAATGTCTTCCAGTTCTTCACAGAAATTCGTCCATGACTTCCTTTTTGCCTTTCTGGACTCTCTTTTAAAGGTTCTGGTAGCTGTTTGATATTCTTCCCAGCATTTCGGTGTTTTATCTTTTTTTGGCTTTGTTGAATAGCTTTCTGCTTTCCTTCCTGAGTTGCTTCAGTTCCGGTGTCCACCATGTTTGGTTGGTTTTCCGGGGTGGTGAGCGTTCTGGACAGGACTCATAGAAGGCATCGACAAGATTACTCGTCATGTGGTCAACTGCACATTCCAGACCTTGCAAGTCATGTATCTCTGTATTCGGTGGTGGATAAGATTGCATAAGTTGTCTGAACTTATCCCAGTTGGGTTTCCTGGGGTTACGATAGGGTTTCCCGTTAGTAGTTTCATGCTCTATGTTGAAGTGTATCATAAGGTGATCCGTAAAGAGGACTAGTTCCGCCTTCGCTGGGATAACGACTAGTCCATTCTTTCCTGCCAAACGTGATAGTTCTTTTAGTGACTGTTTACGCCGAATGCGTGAAATTAGAGCAAAAGAAATAAAAACAAAAGGGTTTAGTTTTTTCTTATATAATAAAATGGCCAAGTGCCAATCGGTTTATTGAGGTTTTTATAGGTTGATGGTGGTAACGAAGTTTACCTTGAATACAATGTGGCACAGCGAGATGTACTTAATCGAGCGAGGTTAAGAGAGCGATTAAAAATTAAGAATTAAGCTAAGATGGAGAAAGGTGGCGGCGTCGGCGCAAAAACTAATAGTTACTCGTTAAAATCTGACAATCATAATTACAAGGATGAAGTAATTGGGAGCCGACAGATTTTAACGAGTATAGTGGTACGAAAATTAGGACATTGCCTACACCGAGAGAAATTAAAGGGACAATTCATGTTTGTACTTAAACATTGCCGGCCACCTTGCAACATCAAAGTAATGTTGTAACTTAAGTAAATAAATTCAAGTAGTACTATAGTGTAATTTGTAGGTGAGCATTGTATTTTTATTACTATTCAATTCAATTTAATTCAATTCAATTTTTTTTTTTTTTTTTAGAATGGGCCATTAGGGACCCTGCTAATTAGATGGGCCATTAGGGACCCCGCGAATTAGGCCATTAGGGACCTTGCGAATAAGATGGGCCATTAGGGACCCCGCGAATTAGGCCATTAGGGACCTTACGAATAAGATGGGCCATTAGGGACCCCGCGAATTAGGCCATTAGGGACCCCGCGAATTAGGCCATTAGGGACCCCGCGAATTAGGCCATTAGGGACCTTGCGTATTAGAGGTTGCATAACCCCGATAACACCCAGCCAAACATAGTGTATTGGGCTACTGGCAACCCGGGAGGTGCTTGTACCCGACAGGTTATTATTCGGGCGTACAGCTCAGGCCCAAAAACCAGGGCAACGCGACCCCTTTGGTAGAATTGGGGGTCCGCGAGAGGAAGACCGTCGTAGGACTCTCTAAGTCTCTCCGGCACCGATTCCGAGGGGGTGTAGACATGCTCCAGATCGGAGACCCTGGCTACCATGGAGAGGCGTTGTTCGCGGTCGTAGGCAGACGCAACCGTTACGCGGCAAAGCGGCACACCGTCGACGCATGAGAGCGGCAATCCTAGGCTCCTCACCAAGGATGCACATATCTGACTCTGCTTACTACAGAGATCAATCACCGCTCGGACAGGTATGGAAGACGGGGAGGACTTGAGGTGGACCACCAAGCTTGGGGCCAAAGTGACCACATTTATGAGGGGCAAGGCACCCAGCGAAACAACAGACGATTTTAGCTTCGTATCGGACAGACCAGTTTCGGATCGTGGACACGGACGGGACGAGGACTTTCTATACGGGTGAGGTCGTCGAGACGGACGGACGGTAGAGTTTTTCCCCGGAAGGGGCGGTGTTGACTCTGAATGAAGCAGAGAGTGGTGATCCTGTTTGCACCTTCTGCATTGGCCTTTGCTCTTGCAGTCCTTGGTGCGGTGGGACTGGGCCAAACAGCGGGAGCAATAGGCATGCCTTATGACCGCGCGAAGCCGCTCCTCATGGGACATGGTCGCAAATCGCTCGCAGAACCGAAGGGGATGCCTACCACCGCAAACACGACACGAATACGACGAAGTCGAAGCCACAACAACCTCCTGTGAAGGTGTGTCTCTCTTCGAACCCGCTACATTCTCCTCGGTAGCCACCATCGGTGCCTCAAGGTCCTGCTTCTTTTCTATGACGGCCTCACCCATGCTGTCTTTTACCGCAGGTACGATTGGCGGCAACTCCACTGCCGGCTTAGCACCCGGACGACTAGCCTCCTGCGACATCTCCATGATCTCATCATAATCTTCCAAATCATCGTCAAAGAATGAGATTTTTGTGGCGTCCATAATGCTACGAGAAAAACTATATTAAAGGGTAGCCGAAGTTGGGTTGGGTAGGACAACCAATTTAGCTACCGGCCGCCTTACAACTCCGTTTTCCGTTCGAACGTCCACGACGCGAACATGACCGTCTGTGCCAGGATATAAATACACGACGCGCCCTAATTTCCACGCGGTTGGCGGGAGCTGCTCATGACGAACGACAACGATATCGTCTTTCTGAACCTCGCGTTCCGGAAATTTCCACTTATATCGTTTGTGTAGATTCTTTAAATATTCCTCCTTCCACCGTAAGCAAAACTGGTGAGCGAGGGCTTGGATTTTCCTATACCGATTCACGATAGACAAAGGTTCTTCCGTTATTAGGGGTTCGGGGGGAGCTAGAAGTGGAGCCCCAATAAGGAAATGTCCCGGGGTTAAAACGGCAATTTCACTAGGGCTATCCGACATTGGGCAAAGAGGACGAGAATTCAGACATGCCTCAATCCTAGCTAAAACTGTGGCTAATTCTTCAAAGGTGAACCTCATCTCTTGGGCGTATTTACGGAAATGAGCCTTACAGCTCTTGACACCAGCTTCCCAAATCCCACCCATGTGTGGAGCGCCGGCAGGAATAAACTGCCACGAAAGTCCTTGAAGCGCAAATTTGGAAGTCACGGTGTCACAGCACTCCCGCAGATAGATCTTAAAATTGCTTTCAATTTCTCTAGAAGCGCCTACGAAATTAGTCCCATTGTCCGAAAAGATAGAATGCGGACACCCACGACGAGCAACAAAACGGTGAAATGCAGCCAAAAAACCTGAAGTGGATAAGTCGGAAACCGCTTCCAGATGAATCGCTTTCGTCGAGAAACAAACGAAAACACAAACATATCCCTTGGTTATTTTACACGCCCGACCAGTAAACGATTTCAATTCGAAGGGGCCAGCAAAGTCCACTCCGGTGGTCGTAAATGCTCTATTTACCGTGGTTCTTTCGGGAGGAAGAGCCGCCATAAGTTGACTGCACGAACGTTTCCTCGCCAACACACAAATCTTACATTGGTGTATCACGGACCTAATCAAGTTTTTCAACCGAGGGATCCAATATTCTATTCGAAGAATGCGAAGCATTAAAAGATTTCCTCCATGTATGGAAATCAGGTGTACAAATTTCACAAGAAGTTTCACAAATCGACAATTGTAGGGCAAAATTATAGGGTGTTTCTCGGAATACGAAAGGGTGGGTGAACGGGCAAGTCTACCGTTCATTCGCAACATGCCCGCGCCATCCAGAAAAGGATTGAGAGATATCAATGAGCTTTTGGAACCTAAGGAATTTCCATACATCAAATTTTTATAATCATTCGCATAGCCCATTTTTTGTGCAATGATTATCAAACGAATTCGGGTTTCCTTTATTTCTGACCCAGAAATGTTCGGGCTTGAATACCGATATTGATCTCTATTCGAGCGGTGCGTTCTCCGAAAAAACCTAATCATGTACGAAATTACACGAAGGGCACGATCAAACGACGAAAATCTTTCCAGAATATCTTCCACAGGCGAAAAGAATGAAGCGTGACTCCTCACAGGTCGAATTTCCACGTCAGTTTCAAGTTGTGTCGAGTTTTGAATACACCAACTCGATTTTTCTTGACTTAGCCAATGTGGCCCATGCCACCAAAGGGGAGAGACAGCTAACTCAGCTGGAGGAAGACCTCGACTTCCCAGATCGGCTGGGTTGTCCTCCGATCTGACGTGGTACCAATTATGATTCCCAACATTCTCTTGGATTCGACAAACCCTGTTGGCTACAAACGTAGTCCATGTCGAAGGAGTCTTCTTCAACCAAGACAAAACGATTGTTGAATCCGTCCAACAATAAACTTGACGGAACTCCAAATCAATTTCCCGAACTACGGTTTTCACAAGCTCCGACGCTAACACGGCACCACAAAGTTCTAGACGGGGCAACGAGATTGACTTGATAGGGGCAACTCTAGTCTTGGATGAGAGCAAATGTACAAAAACTTCCCCATCCGTAGATTCAACACGAATATATACTACCCCCGCGTATGCCTTTTCTGAGGCATCAGAGAACACATGAAGTTCCGCCGGCAATCCCGGGGCAAATCGTACCCATCGAGGGACTCGGATATTGTTCACACCTGGGTAGGAACTAACGAATTTCCGCCACTCAACGTCCGTGGCCGGTAACAGTGGATCGTCCCACCCGATATTGTCCATCCAGATCTTTTGCATAACCATTTTTGCAATCACTATCACAGGACCTAACCAACCGATCGGATCAAATAACCTTGCAATGGAAGAAAGAACTTCCCGCTTCGTGTAGGTAGATTTTTTCGCGATAGGATTTACATGGAAGTAAAAAGAATCTAACTGTGCATTCCACATTATACCTAACGGCTTGGAACTACTAGCCTCCACAAAGTTCAAGAGTTTAGCATCTACAAGGTGCCCAGGAGGAAAACGGTCGAGAATGGCCTTGTCATTGGCTGTCCACTTTCTAAGCTCAAATTTGGCTGAATCCAATGCCGAAATTAACTGATCCCGAGCGTTCAATGCGGTTTCAAGGTCATGAGTTCCCGCTAAGACATCGTCGACGTACATGCCTTTTCGTAAAATCTGCGCGGCGAGGGGGAACTCAGTCTGGATGTCGTCAGCTAGCCTAAGAAGTGTTCGAATCGCCAAGTATGGGGCACAGTTTACACCGAAGGTCACTGTCTGCAATTCATAATCTTGCACAGGTTTAGTTGGGGAATCGCGGAAGATAATTCGCTGGAGGGCGGTATGTCTAGGGTCAACACGAATCTGCCTATACATTTGAGTTATGTCAGAATTAAAAACAAATCTGAAGGTGCGCCATCGAAGTATTAAAAGTACCAAGTCGGTCTGTAAGGTGGGTCCAACATGAAGTATGTCGTTTAGACTGTTGCCGTTAGAAGTTTTATTCGAGGCGTTAAACACAACCCTAAGTTTGGTGGTTCGTTTGTCTGGGTTTATGACGGGATGATGAGGCAAATAACATGTCAGTGGGTCCGAAAGAGAGACGGACACTGGCCTCATGTGGTCAAGTTTCAAATATTCATTTAATACACCGTCATAAACACCCTTAACGTCCGGCTTTCTCAACAATGAGGACTCATTCCGAAAATATTGACCCAAAACATTTGAACGGGATTCTCCTAAGCAGCCGTTTAAACCAAACTCAGCCCTAATAGGCAGGGTCACAACGAATCTGCCGTCAGAGTCCCTTCGCGTGGTCTTGGTGTAATTTTCCTCACAATACCTATCTGAGGGCGACATCATTCTTCGCTGTGGTATGTCCTCAAGCTCCCAGAACCGTAAGAGAGTCCTATTCAGATTATCTTCATCTGATGCCCCAATTCTTGTAGCAAACGTCCGCACTAGGGTGGCGGGAACGGGGCCAGTGACAAGCCATCCAAAGACCGAATTCTGAGCGAGTAAAGTCCCTGATAGAAGTGGATGACAACCATCCATCAAAATTTTAGGGTACAAATCAGCACCTAGCAACATGTCTACGGGGCGGGAATCAAATAAGTTGGCATCAGCGAAACGAAGATTGGGCATCGACGCCCTAAAATCTGAAGTGACGTTGAACGAGGGTAAATTTCCAGAAATAGATGGCAAAATGAGTGCAGAGGTTTCCAAGAGTATCGATGTGTCGAGGGGGCTTTCAATCATCAAAGGACAAATTTTCCTAGAAGTGGCCGAAATTGCGCCATTAACCCCCGATATTGTAGCATTGGTGGAATGCACTGGTAGACCTAAACGATTTTGAAGTCGCTCTGTAAGAAAAGAGGACTCAGAAGCTGGATCGATCAATGCCCTAGCAGGATAGGAGGCGCCCTGATGAACTATATGCACCATTGCAGTTCCCAAAAGGACAGCCTTATTCTGCGCTATATGAAAAGTTTGACGAGCTACACTGGCAGTTGATGTGGATGGCTCACAATGTTCGAGTGGAGGTGGGTTTGTTGCCCTAGATCTCAGATCGGATGGGGGGTTAGCCGGAGGTGGCACACGAGTCGAATTACTCGCTGTGGCATCGTCTCGATGCAGCAAGGTATGGTGATTTTTACTACACTTCGAACAACGACGCCGACTATCACATCTTCTAACTTCATGACCTTTACGCAGACAATTTACACACAAGCGCTGCCGTTTGACAAAGGAGAACCGATCTGCTGGCGAAAAGTTTGCGAAACGAGGACATGCGTAAAGTCTATGGTTCTGACCAGAGCACAACAAACAACCCGATTGTTGGGACGGCCGCGAAGATCCCGAAGACGCTGTATTTGCGTGATGCGCCTGGACCTTCTTCCCATTTGATCGCTTATTAGGGTCATCCCTCATACCATGGAGGCACATTAGAGTTCGAATTCTCTCTGTTAGGAAGTCATCCAATTCTTTCCACGTGGAAAGGGAGGACTTATCCTTCACGCTTTGCTCCCATAGAGTCTGGGTAATTTTGGGTAACCTTTGTAAGCAGATAAACACTAAGATCGGATCCCAATTGTCCGTAGAGACTTCGTAGATGGACATCGCCGAGAGACATCCATTTATCCCACGTTGTATGGACTTAAGTCCCGCACTACTTTCGTTTTCAATTGCTGGGAGCGCGAACAAAACCTTCAGTTGGTTGTGGACTAAAAGACGCGGGTTGTCATAAGTATCCCTCAATGCTTTCCACGCTAAGGCAAAGCTGCGATTAATTAGCGGAAACTTTGAAACAATCTCACGCGCCTCTCCGCTTGTTTTTCGAACGAGGTGACATAAACGCTCAATATCGCTCAAACGAGAGTTATTGATGTAGACCGCCGTGAACAGGTCCCTAAAAGTGGGCCACGATAAGAAATCGCCCTCAAATATGTCGGTGTCACACGGCGGCAACGAGAGGTTATTCACACTATCACTCGCGAGGTGGTCGATATTCATGCGCGAAATCGAGATGTTATTTTGAGAATTTGAGGGAGGCGGACAATCAACTTGAGTGCTCATGTCGCGAGACGCATGAGTCGACGCACTCATATTATGTAGATGGTTAGAATTTTGCGTCTCCTCCCGATCTAATGAAGCCGAATCACCGAACGAAGAAGTCAAGGACGATCGACGAGACCGTTTGAATTGCAACAGTTTTCGATTAATTACTGTTAGAGAATTCATATATGTTTGATGCGTTGCGTCATATTTGCTATCTGCCGCGTCAATGTCATCCTTAGTTGCGTCTTCGGATGACTGCAAAAAGTTGAGACATTTCTCAAACATTTCTTGGGCTTTTGCCCACAATTTGTTTAGCTCAGCAGATCGTATTTCTAGACAAGAAAGATCAAGTTCATCGTCTTTTAATTTGCTGAAATGCGCATCGAATTTTACCAGAGCATTCGAAGCCCTAATAAAAAAATCAAGAGGTGTGATCGGCATTTTAAAGTATAAAAAGTAGGACTGTATTCAAAATTCGAAATGAAATCGCAAAGGAGATACCACAAGATAAGGCACTAAAAACGATCAAAACAAAGGCAAGGTTGAGTAAAACTCAGAAAACCAGCGAGAAGGGTCAAAAAAGACGGATATGGTAAACCTCAATTTCCAAAAAGTCCCGAACCAGCACGTAGATACAATTTTCTTTTCCTAAAAGCCGTTCAAAAATCGAAAAAATCGGGTATAGGTATTGGAAGTGTTCAAATATTACGCGATAATACGCCCAAAAAAATTTAAACTCGATAATTCGTACGATAAACGTCGAGGAAATGTGTAAATCGACGAAGAATATTTAAAATGTATCAAAAATATATCAAAAACAAATATATATAAATAAAAAAGTATGGCAGGTTAAACAATTTTGTCGAAAAAATTCTTGCGTTACACCGAAATTGAAAATATTTTCTTTAACTATTTTCTCTCGAAAATAATGAAATTTACAGGCCGAATACGGAACGCAAACTACCGATTGTAGTGCTTTTGTGTCGAAGTATTCACAAATGTAACGACCGTTCACGAAAATTTCGAAACAAAAGAAATATTTAAAAATCGAGCCAAATAATTGATCAGTCAGCGGGTGCACGTCGATTAAGTGCCGAAAACCCGTTGAAATACTATATTATTTGAATCGAAGACGAAAAAAAATCAAAAAATCGCACTTTTATTTAAAAAAAAAGTCGTATTGATTTTGGTTAGGGTGGACGCGAATTAAAAAACTATGTTTAAAATTCACAGAATTAATTGTTTCCAACAAAAATTATTACTTAGACGCGTATGGCGTAACGAACGTTAGCGAGACGTATGTATGACGTACGTAAACGAGTAACTGGGGTTTAATCAACTGCAACCCTGTCCACCGTCCGATAACACGATAATCGAAACTGACAGCTGTCGTAGCACGATCGATATCGAAACAATCGAAAAACAGATGTTCAATAAATCAATAAAGAAAAATGACACTGCGTTTATGTAAATGAAGACCGATGATATGCGCGAATTTATGTGCTTTTTTTATATATATACCGCGGAGGAACCGACACTGTGTACTGGAATTGTATGTACTTTGTGGTGTGTTAGTGTGAGTGTGTTTTCCTTTTTGGAAAAATAAACAAATCAGTGGAAATAAACAGTGGGAAATTGAAGCAAATGTATGTGCAAATTATTTCAATTTCGAGAGGATTCACACCACACTAAACAAAAACACAATTAATATCCAGCGACACTTCGCGCAAAAACACTTCACTTCAAGAAAATTAATATTTTTTTCGATTTAGAAATTTATGTTGCTGCATACGACAGGCGGACGGACGTATGTATGTATGCAGATGTAAACAAATGATAGGCACAAGACGGCTACACGGGAGAGGGTTATGTCGTTTAGTTGTAAGACGACCGAATAGCGCGAACCGGACACAAATATTTTTATTATTTTTTTTTTGGTTAGAAAAATTAAATCCCGCACTCACAAAATTACACTATACTACTACTGACCTGGAAATTGTTGAAGCAGGAATTTATTGAGAACAATAGGGGTGCTGATGAGGACGATTGTTAGGATGTTGATGATGATGGTTATGATGCTGTAGGGCGAGAAGGAAACCGATTAGACAGGCAAAGAAATTTCTCCGAGGTTAGGCTCAAGTATCCCGGTTGAAGTGACCAATGTTTACGCCGAATGCGTGAAATTAGAGCAAAAGAAATAAAAACAAAAGGGTTTAGTTTTTTCTTATATAATAAAATGGCCAAGTGCCAATCGGTTTATTGAGGTTTTTATAGGTTGATGGTGGTAACGAAGTTTACCTTGAATACAATGTGGCACAGCGAGATGTACTTAATCGAGCGAGGTTAAGAGAGCGATTAAAAATTAAGAATTAAGCTAAGATGGAGAAAGGTGGCGGCGTCGGCGCAAAAACTAATAGTTACTCGTTAAAATCTGACAATCATAATTACAAGGATGAAGTAATTGGGAGCCGACAGATTTTAACGAGTATAGTGGTACGAAAATTAGGACATTGCCTACACCGAGAGAAATTAAAGGGACAATTCATGTTTGTACTTAAACAGTGACCTTTCCATGATCTCGCTTACAGTAGGCATAAATTTGCCTCTAATCAGAATCACGATGTCGTCTGTATACGCTATGATTTTAATTCCTGTCTTGCCGAGATCCATTAGGATTTCGTTTATCACTAGATTCCATAATATCGGTGAGACCACCCCACCTTGCGAAGTACCTCTCGTAACTCTCTTTTTTGCCGAACCACTGCCCATAGTTGAGTTTATGATTCTGATTTTGAGCATGGAACCTGTCTGGATGTGAGCCCATGCTGTCAAGTGCGTTGAGTATTGAAGCTATCTTAACATTATTGAAGGTGCCTTCCTCATCTAGGAACGTCGCCATGGTGTAATCTTTGTAATGAAGGGAGTCCTCGATAAATCCTACCACTTCATGTAAGGCCGTCTCCACAGATTATCTTTCAGGTAGGCGTGTTGGGCCTACTGAAGTTGTAGGGCTCAGTTTTCCCCTCACATTTAGATCAACTAGTCTTTCAATGGTTTTCAACAGAAACGATGATAGACTAATTGGTATATAGTCCTTTGTCGTACTGTGGTTTATTTTTCCCGCTTTGGGGATAAATACCACTTTGACTTGGCCGTGGGAGTGTCTGCATTCACTTCCACTGCATCTGCATCTGAAACTTCGCTACAACCCGGAAAATGGGTGTCCATCAGAAGTTCTAGAGTCTCTTGGCTGTTCTCCGTGAGCAGTCCGTCTGGTCCCATGAGGAAGTCTGGTGTGCTGGGGTCTTTGGTCAGGACTTTGTGGAGTCTAGTGGCTTCGCTAATGTCTTCCAGTTCTTCACAGAAATTCGTCCATGACTTCCTTTTTGCCTTTCTGGACTCTGTTTTAAAGGTTCTGGTAGCTGTTTGATATTCTTCCCAGCATTTCGGTGTTTTATCTTTTTTTGGCTTTGTTGAATAGCTTTCTGCTTTCCTTCCTGAGTTGCTTCAGTTCCGGTGTCCACCATGTTTGGTTGGTTTTCCGGGGTGGTGAGCGTTCTGGACAGGACTCATAGAAGGCATCGACAAGATTACTCGTCATGTGGTCAACTGCACATTCCAGACCTTGCAAGTCATGTATCTCTGTATTCGGTGGTGGATAAGATTGCATAAGTTGTCTGAACTTATCCCAGTTGGGTTTTCTGGGGTTACGATAGGGTTTCCCTTAGTAGTTTCATGCTCTATGTTGAAGTGTATCATAAGGTGATCCGAGAAGGAACATTCATTTGATACTCTCCACCTGGATATTCTTATTGAATCGCTATTTGATACTAAAGTTAAATATATAACCTGTTCCCTGATTTTATTAAAGAATGCTGGCCTATTGCCTTTATTGCAGATAACTAGATCAGTGGATAATAAGTATTCAAGTAGTGACTCACCTTGTTTGTTTATGTCTGTGCTGCCCCATATGGTATGATGCGCGTTTACATCTCCTCCGATGATTAGGTCGTGCCCTTTCCTTTTACACCATCTTACCAGAGAACGTACCTTATCTGAGGGGGGATCGGCGGATTCATAAGGCAGGTATATGGATGCGAGAACCAGTATTGGTTTATCCTGGCGTTCCATTGCTGCTACTGTAAGCTTTTCGTTGCTGTAGCGGGAGATCATTGTCAGAGTTATGTTTCTACAGGCTACGATACAACTACGAGTCTTACCTTCTGTCTTCGGGGAGATGAGCGTGAGATTACGTGACCTGAGACCGCCGACTTTGTTGACTTCTCAGGTCACGACTTTGTTGGCTTCTCAGGCCTACACTTCAGAGTGGTGTAGGATTATCTGCACCACTTTAATGCCACCAGGGGTTGCTGATCTCTTCATCCACGTCGGGGACGGACGTCCTGAGTCGGTTTAGTCCGAACTTGATAGTTCCGTTCGAGAGCCGCAGGAGATTTAGGGACTCTGGACCTATCTTGATCCAGAGGTCCTTTCCATCTCCCTTGTCTCTCTCTCGTCCTCGGACTATCTTCTAGTCCCCAGCTTGTAGGTTCTTATTCTGCCTTTTAACGAGGTCCAGAATAACCTTATCCTCCAGGATTGGAGGTGGGACCCATACTTTTATGGTGGTCCAGCTGGGGATTTTGTCGATTGGCACAATGCTGATGTTCATATCTGGACAGTGTCCGCCCAGATTGTTGACGCATGCCGTTAAGAACTCGAGAGCTCTAGGATTTCCGCATCCAACAATCTTCACGCCCTCGTCCGTAGCAAGGGCTTCGTGCATCTTCAGCAAAATGCCTTCTTCCAACATCATCCATCTTTCAGTAGAGATTCTGCCTTCTGGATTACTCCGGTCAAGAATCGCTACTTGAAGCTCAGGCGCCGATGTCAAGCTGGCAGATTTGTTAATCCGTTTGCCTTCTGGAGCCTGGGAGTCGTTTCAACGTTGTCTATTGTTTGCGTCAGACAGAATATAGGAAATGAAATGAAAATCGCAATAACTTAAAAATTATGAATATACAACTAACTTCAAAGTTACAAAGCGAGGCAAAATATGAAGAATTGGTAGAAAGAATAACTAAACATCACAGATTCGATAATAATCATCCAGGCATTGAAAAAACTTACAAGGAGTTAAGACAAGAACTTTATTACCCTAATTTGAAGAAGGAAATAACTAAATTTATAAATAACTGTCTAATATGCAATTTCAAAATAGAAAGAAAACCTATAAGACTACCATTCGAGAAGACTGAAACGCCAAAAGCACCACATGAGCACTATCAAACAGATATATGGTTTTTAAGTAGAAATGTTAGATATATCACCATGATAGATACATTTTCCAAATATGCCATGATAGAGGAAATACCAGATAAAACTACACTACAACTCATAAACACATTTACAAGACTTTTCCTATATATGAAATTTCCTAAAAAAAACTAACTTTAGATAACGAATCTGCTTTCAAAACTTCACGTTTTACTGGCTTTTTACAGAAAAAAGTATACAATATCACTTCACAACTGGAAATTCGGATATAGAAAGATTTCATAGTTCTTTAAGTGAACATATTAGAATATTCAAAGCTAGGGAAGATAATTCCGATATTGCCTACAACATCGACTTACCATGTCAGGCTCTTGAAGCTTATAATAATACAATTCATTTAACCATGGGAGAAAAACCAATAAATTTACATTTTAGATCAGACATAGAATTAGAAGAGGTATTTGAGAAAATTGAGTTGAAAAAAGAAAAGATGGAAGTACTTGTTGACAATCATACTGATGATATCTCCAGGATTAGCACAGAAATTAATAATAACTGATTTAAACGAAGGTAATGGATACACCATCATACAACTGGGCGAGACGCAGCTCATTCAAGATTATACAAAAATTCTGCACATATTCAAACCTGACCAGTACTTGGAATATTTAGACCAATTAGAAAAAGAAATTTTGATGATAGATGACCCTTACTTAATACATCAATTAAAACGCACTAAAACTAAACTAACTAGTATAATACCAAAATACAGACAATAAAGAGGACTAATTAACATATTTGGAACGGGACTAAAATATCTTTACGGAACTATGGACAATGACAACAGAGAGGAAATAGAAGAAAAGCTGAGAATAATTGCAACAAATGACCATAACTTAATAGTACAGTCTAATAAACAAATTAGAATTAACCAGCACTTTGACGAACAGTTGAACAATCTTACAATCCTTAGAAATGAACAATCAAAATTAATTTCACATCAATATGTCCTTCTGAGCCAAACAATGACAGATTTCCAAACGATCAGCCTGAAATACGAATTAGATTACTTAGAGAAAATAATTGAACAAATCAGAGAACTGTTATTACCAGCGAAACTTAACACACTTACACGTGACATACTGACAGATCATGAAATTAACGACTTTAATATCACTATTACTAAATTGGAAAATATGGAATTAAAAGTAGCAACTAAAGAAACTGATATTATATTTATAATAACTATCCCAAATTTCAGCCAAGAAATTTACAAAGAACTAATTATACAACCTATACCCAACAAAAACAATAAACAACTGGTACTAAGTACTTACAAATTTTTAACTAATAACAATGAAATATATGAAGTAACCAAAAAAATAAATGATATCAAATATAAAGATAATCAATGTATAAAAAACATACCTAATAAGGAAACTATGTATTGTCTGTACGAAGAAAATCGGAAATAATTGAAATAGTAGTAAATGTTATAATAACTATTAATATAAAACAAAATTTAACACAAATATGTAATCAGTTCCCAACAGAACTTAATTGCATTACAACCACATAAAAAATACCAACATGATAAATGAATTAACATATAAACAGAAAACACAAAATTATGTGACCTATATAATGATAATCATAATATTGATAATAAGTATTGCATTAATAATATACTTACATTTTAAGTGCAGCAAAGACAATCATACAGAAATCTCTGTAAATGTCCCTCAAGTTTCTTTAGGAAATGAGGTCCATTCTAAGTCTGGGGGTGTTATGACATCTACCAAAGAGGGGAACAGAAGATTACCCCTCGAATGATTCTCTTTGTGACAATATCACTTTCAGTCGAAATTTCCCATTACCCATAATAAACAATTGTATAAAACTTCCACTGAAAATAACTTACGAGTCAAATTGCCGCATGGTAAACAATTATACTAAACTTCTACTGAATTTTCCAATTCCCAATTCCCCATTATAAACAATATAAATAATTCAGCTGACGCTGAAAATAAAATAAGAGTCAAGTTGCATAAATATCAACAATCGTATCGCCACTCACTGCATACTATTATGAATTGAGTTGCACAGTATACATAAATATGTTTAGCTTTAATACTCAACATGAACAATTAATAAAAGAAAGAAATTAGTCTTTGGATAACATCGCAACTGTTAAGTGTTTTATTTCGCTACAACTTCGGTTCCGGGATTCACTTAGAACAAATTGGTTTCAACTCATGAAATAAGTTAATCAATTTAATCTAAAATTTTATATACTTTATGGGGTCTCAGATCAATATTTAGAGGTGTTACAAACGGAGTGACAAAATGAGTATACCCCCATCCTATGGTGAAGGGTATACAAATGCATACACATTTCATCATCTGATGCACAATGCCACCGTCATTAGCACGTGTAGCGGTTTTCACAACTAAAACAAGAAATCACCCAAGACAACAAACTGATGGTTGGTGTTTTGGTTTTTTGTTGTTGTGAAAACCGCTTCGCATACTGAACAGAGTTGGAATATTATGTTAGAATTTACAAAAATGTACGAGTATTCTTTTTGTCAGGAAAGAGATTTTTGACATGGCAATTATATTATTTTCCAATTTATAAATAACTCACGTTATACTCGTCGACGTAAGGCAAGGCGAACGAACGAACCGCACATGCATCAGGTCGCATAGTGCATCAGCGAGACGCAGAGCTGGTGCTTTGTTCACTTCTGCATGATGAAATGTGTATACATATTGTTTATTATTTAGATGACTAATTCGGGCCTGTTCTGTAATCACGCGATTTGATATCACGGTGATTTCAAAACACCATCGATTTTAAAATCATTATTGGTGCTCGGAAATGGTACGATTTATTGTTTAAAGTAAACAACAATCAATTTAAACCAACTATACCAAAATTGGACGATTTTCGAACCCTCCCAGAGTGATTTTAAAATCGTTGATAATACTAAATCACCGTGATATCAAATCGCGTGATTTCAGAACAGACCCGATTGAATATTAATATAATTATGATGCATTCATATCTACTTAGTATTTGTTTTCAAAAGCAGGCGACAATCAATAAAATGGATTGTTTCTTTGAGTCACACAAAAAACAAAAAGTGAATGTTTTTGACGTTTCGTTTCAGATGAGAGTTCGTTCGAGATATAGAAACCCAAATTTGTATGAAAACGCTTGCGTTTGCTTTATTGTCGTGTGCGTTGACTTTCGCATTTAGAGATAGCCAAATTGATTTTCATTCGCTTAGAAGGCGAACGAAAGTGTTCGTTCGAGATAGAGAAACAGGCTATTGAACACAAATTAACCTGTGTTTCGCAAAAATTAACCTGTGTTCCAAATAAAAAATATATGGATGGAAACATAGTTTTGTTTAGAACAACATCCTTCCAAACATATAGTATTTGTGTGTGTCGAAAATAACATATGTATGTTTCATGCAGAATATGTTTGGGACAATATACTTCAGAAGCGATTTTTTGTTACTGCCATACAGACGGGGTTTCTACTCATTTCGTATATGGGATAAACAAACAAAAAACTAAACATACCAACAAGATCTAAAATCCTTCTCCAGATTGTAGTTTCCGTGTTCTGCATTGGTGTAGTGGAGTCAATATGCTTGTCCGGTCCGTTTTCGGTTTAAAGATAATTTTTCCATCTCGTGTATATAAATAAACAGCAACTGATCTCGTGCTCGAGCGGTTGGTGCAAAAACGATTACTTGACGTGGTTTTTTCGAATTGAAATAATTGAAGAGAGAAGTAATTCTTATTCGTTTGGAAGAAAATATGCCTCTTAGAGCTGGATTATTGACCGAATAGTCACAGCTAAAACTAGCTGAATGATCGGTGTAGCATCCGTGAAATAGCTATACGAGGAGCTGAGGTGTCAAGTAATTGTATTTGCTTCACCGTTTTTAAAAACTTTGCATTCTATAACACATAATAGAGGCAAATATGGGCTAAAGCCAGGATGATATCCTAGTGACAAATCGGTATAGAAAATATAAATAAGATCAATTTAAACAAATTCAAGAATTAGTCCCTACTACATTTGCTCGAAGACTCGGGAAAATCCCGACCGCCTGGTAACCCTAGTTGTGCAGCAAAGAATGAATGAATGAAAAAAATCCAAAAACACAAAATCATTTACGCATAGGATTAATTATAATGTAATATGCACCAAAAAAAATTTTTGTGTCCGAGACCTAAAAACTTTTTGTATAGGTTGAGGCATACTATACTATTTTAGAAAACAAAAACAATTTTTTTTATGACAAAGCTTTTTTTAAAATTCCAATTTTCTTGGAAATTACCTTTCTAATTTGGCAATTTTGTTTTAGGAGGTACTAAATGGGGCTTGGCAATAACGCCCATTTTTTAATATACTATGGATACTATAAAAGTAGTTGTAGGAGAATTTATTTGCTCAAACGAGCCCTTTTTTTATTAAAACTGTTTAAACGTTTTTTTTGCTTTTTAATTTATTGAATAATATTGATCTTTTTTTATAACTAAACGAAAGGAGGGACAAGTAACTATGCAGCGAGACAGCAAGGCAGACGGCAAGTAGGTTTGACGTTCGTTTAAAAACTTAAACAAGAATAATATTCTTCACAATGCAAAGGGCAACACAAAAACGAATAGCGCATATTATTTACTGCGATCACCAAAATTGCAGATAAAACAATAACAACAAAAGTTCGATGAACATATAAAGCCTGGCCTTGACTGCATAGAAAACAGAATAGAAACAAAACGAAGATGACAGGGACTAACAACGAACTAGCGACATTCATCGACTGCAGTTGTTTCTATGCTGCTTGAATGCAGAGGCGGGCAGACGACTTTCAATAGCAACAATAACAACACAATGGTAACAGGCGAACAGTAGATACACTTGCTCCTGTCGTATGGATAACGTTGTTGTTGTTATTGCGCTATTGGAAGCAGACATATTATATTAGAGTGACCAGCTAATACATAATTATAACAAATGCAACAGAGTAATTAAATAATAAACATAAATGTAATTAACAATAAATAACTAAATTCACAATAAATCCCTAACATTCCCCCGCACAAAGAACTACTGTTCTTGATATGGGTCATTTTGAGATGATTTGAGGTATTTTATTTGGTTTCTGAGATGAGCTGTGCCTCTACTCACAGCAACTCTTTTTAGGATGATTTGTGAAATAGAATTCGTGTTTGACAGGCAGAGGGGCTACCTTGGAGACGGGACGTTTATATATTTTTCCATTTGATTTTACGGATACGACGCGAACTCGACCGTCAGGTCCTGGATGAACTGATGTAATTCTAGCAAGTCGCCACTGTCCTGGGGGTAATCTCTCGTCGAATATCAGCACCAAGTTCAAGGTACTTTTGGGGCTTCAGCCATTTTGGTCGTGATTGCAGACAATTGATATACTCCGTTGACCATCGTTTCCAAAACTGTTGTTTAAGAAATTCAACTACTTTCCACCGAGAAAGTCTATCTATGTTGCAATCTAATAGATTTTCTTCTGGAACATTCAAAATTGGTTCTCCAACAAGAAAGTGGGATGGAGTAAGAGTTTCGCCATCGGAAGGATCAGAAGAAAGTGCACACAATGGCCTAGAATTTAGACATCATTCAATTTGGGACAATAGAGTAGATAGTTCCTCGTATGTTAGAATTCTGTTATCCATAATTCGTTTCAAATGATGTTTTGTTGACTTTACCCCCGCCTCCCAGAGTCCACCGAAATTAGGGGAAGCTGGGGGGATGAAAAGCCAGGTTGTACCATTATTGGAAAGCATCTCCACCAGTTCTTCTGGTAGCGAGTCAAGGCTTCTTCGTTTGAGTATTTGAAGCTCTCTGTTTGAACCAATAAAATTTGTACCGCAGTCTGAGTAAAGATCGGAGCACATACCACGGCGAGAAGTAAACCGCCTAAAAGCTGCTAAGAACGAGTCAGTAGATAAAGTTGTGACAGCTTCCTGAGGAAGCGCCTTTGTAACCATACAGATGAAGAGACAGATGTATCCTTTAGTTGTGACTGCATTTCTGGCGGTAGATTGCTTGATGGTAATTGGGCCTGCATAGTCTACGCCACTGTGCTTAAATGGACGTGTAGGTTGGACACGTACAGCGGGGAGTTCACCAATTATTTGTTGAGCAGATTTGGCCTTATACTTAAAGCAAGTAACACAGTTACGCTGAACCCTTTTTGCCAGATTACGTGCAGACAGTATCCAGAACCTGCGTGTAACGTACGACTGCATTTGAATAAGTCCCCCGTGTAACGTTTTCATATGAGCATCTGTAAATATTAAAAGAGATAACGGATTTTGCTTGGACAATAAAATTGGATGTTTGAAATCATAGTGGAACTTAGCTTTTTGTAATCGTCCTCCAACACGGATTATTCCATATTCATCAACAAAAGGACATAATTGGACGATCTTGCTGCTTGAATTAACGCATTTCTCCCTTTTTAGTTGAGTAAGATCTTCTTCAAAATCAGTTTTCTGAGACATAATAACCAAACATTGCAGAGCTTTATTTAGTTCGTATGTCCAGATTTACACTAGTATATTTTTTTCAGCAGCTTATCCGCTTATTCTCTTTTAAACTTGCCTCTGCGTTTAGACACATAATTTTGTTTCGGATATTTCTGTGTGAATTGTTGTTGTTTCAAAGGCCGAGTGAAAAACACAAAAAGTTCAGACCGATAAGCCCGAGTACGGGAGAGTTTTTTCCCCCCTCTTGCCGACTGCCTCTCTCTCCTACAAAACGCCGATCATCTGCTGAACATTCAGCCAATGTAAATAGGGACTAAGTTTTGAGAAAACCCGATAACCGTTTTTCAGTTTCGCGAAGTTTAGCGTTTTGAGCAAAACGTAAGACACGGGCCGTAACACATATTAACTTAGAGAGACTCGAAAATTTACTTAATATCTCAGGATATTCAGAGATTATAAGAACATTTATGTGTACATTAGCTTTTCGCATTTCTAGAGTTGTTTCATATTAATTTTCAGGCTGTTGGGGCCACAGTTGTGGAGAAAAAGACAGCCAATTAGGACCGGACCACTATAAGTTGTGTTCCGTTAATTCAACGGAAGATATGCCACGGAATGCACAGTCAGCTGGATTATCATTTGTTGAGACGTAGCGCCATTGAGAGACGTTGGAATATCTTTGAATTTCGCTAACTCGATTCCCAACAAAAACACTCCATTTTGATGATTCACCCCTAATCCAACAAAGGACAGTGATACTATCAGTCCAGTAGTATATTTTCGTAATTTCACGTTCTAGCAAATCCTTAACTTTATGCATAAGTTTAGCCAGCAATCTAGCAGCACTAAGTTCTAACTTTGGAATTGAGAGTACCTTTAGTGGGGCAACTTTTGTTTTGGACTGCAAAAGATTCACAACTCCATCACCCTTAGAACCCAAAACCTTTATATACACAGTAGCGGCGTATGCTGATTGCGAAGCATCGCAAAAACCGTGGAGTTCTACAGGACTTTTCCTATGACAACCAATCAAACGTGGTATAGAGACAAGTTCTAGAGTTTTTAATTCTACGAGGTAACGATTCCAATTCAACTGCATACTAGATGAAACTGTCCGTCCAATCGATACCTTCTAACCACAATTTTTGCATTAATAGTGACTGGAGCAAGCCATCCGAGGGGGTCATATAATTTGGAGGCGTCTGAGAGGAGACTGTATTTTGTTACATTATCTTGTTCTTTAAAATGTACTTGGAAACACAAATTATCTTGGTCTGTATTCCAGGCCAAACCTATTCATCATATTTGTTTTTTCACGAAAATCATCTGGTATATTTGCCATTAGTTCAGTGGAATTCGAAGTACACTTACGTAGGTTGAAACCACCTGCGGCTAACAATCTTACCAACTGTTGTTGTAGATACTTTGCCTCACATTCAGAATCAGCTCCTGAAATTATATCGTCTACATATGTGTCAGTCTTTAAAATGCTACTAGCTTCGGGATATATGTTCATTTCGTCCTGCGCTAACTGTTGCAACACTCTAATGGATAAGTATGGGGCTGAAGTCGTGCCATAGGTGATAGTTTGGAGTTTATAAACATATAACAGAAGGTCTGAATTTCGCCATAAAATTTGCTGATAATGTTGTTGACTTTCAACAACTCGAATCTGTCGAAACATTTTTTCCAGGTCAGAACGAAAAACCAACTTTGAATCTACGCCAACGAGTTATAATGGCAGGCAAATCGTTCTGTAGAACTGGGCCAGGGAATAACTCATCATTTAATGAAGAGTGAGGGGGTCTTTTACTGCTCCCATCAAATACTACGCGTAGTTTTGTAGTAGAGCTATTTTCCCTTACAACACCATGATGCGGTAAAAAATACCCTTGAGGATGAATTGTTTCAGGATAGGGGCCAACTCTAACCATATGACCTAGGGTTTCATACTCATCCATGCATTTCCTATAATTTGAAGCGAAATCTGGTTCTCGAGTAAATCGATTTTCTAATTTTTTAATCGCTTCAAGTCACTAAAGTCACTATGAGTGAACACAGGGGCAGTTTTGCCAGCTAATATTGACCTAAATGGCAATGCAACGGTATATCTGCCATCAGCGCTACGACTAAGTGTTTTCCTAAAGTGTTGTTCACATGCAATCTCTTCAGGAGTCGACATTCTATTTTCTAAAAGCTCTTCCTGTTCCCAAAAAGCTTTCAACTGGGTTTCCAAAGAACAAAAATTAACATTGACGTCATAAGCGTACGTTATTCCTGATGTGGGTCCCGAAACAACCCAACCGAAATGAGACAATTGTAGAAAAATTCCTTTGTTGAATTTTCTTTGCTGAGGAAGTAGGATATCACCATAAATATCCCCACCTATAAGCAAATCGATCTTATTATTTTTATCGAAATCTGGATCAGCTAGTTGGAAACTTGTAAGATCTGGTAAATTATTGCGTTCTATAGGACCAGCGTGGTAGTTGGTCAACGAAGGTATAACGAAGGCATTAGCTTCTAATTTAAAGTCCTTTTCACAAGGGGATATAACGGAAAATGTTACATAGTTTGTGATAACTATAGATTTTTCACCTATTCCGTTTATGCGAGCGAAGGTATTATATTTTCTAAGTCCTAGAAGTTGTGCAGCACTTTCACCTATTAAAGTGGCTTGTGCGCCCTGATCCAAAATTGCACGTAGCTTGAAGTTCCCGAAATCCGTTTTTACTATAACACGAATAGTGGCTAACAAGACATGAGGCATTATAGTTGCGTGTAAAAGTGAAAGATTACAGTGGACCGTAGACGAATTTAATGCCGTGGCGTTGGTTGACGTACTTGGACTTTCATTATCTGCACTATTAGTCGTAGATTTTACAAATTTGATGGATTGATTTGCTTTTTCATTGAATTCGTTGTGTACAATTGTGTGGTGAGCCATGCTACATATTTGGCAACGAGTTTCTAGTCTACACTCTGTTGAAATGTGCCCAGAATTGAGGCAATTTCTACAAATTCTTTTGGAGGATATAAGTTCACGCCTTTCAGCTGGAGACAGAACAGCGAACTTAAAACATTTATACAATAAATGACGCTTTCCACAACATGGAAAATTTTCGTCAGCACGAGCAACCATATGTACACGCCGGATCTGATGTGATCTAGTAGTACTAGTAAATCTAGAACTAGATTTAACAGGAGATGAGATATGGTCTGCGATTGACTCAAGGGTACGGAATGTTGTCTCAAGGAACATATATAACTGATCCAACTTAGGGATTTCAGTTGAAGCTTTGAGACTCTGTTCCCATTCTTTGCAAGACTGTACATCTAATTTACTAACAGTAATATGAATCAAAATTGCATCCCAGTTATCGCATTTAATGTCCAGAGTTTTTAACAGAGACAGACCAGTTCTCGTTGTGTCAAGTATTTTGTTAATAATTGCACAAGAGCCATCGGATTTTGGAATATCAAATAATTTTCGAAAAACAGTTTCGTAAGGGCTGTCCATGCAAGGTCATAACTTGTATCGGAAGCAAGGTATTCATTAACAATAGCTAATGGAGTGTCCTTACAAGAACCTTTTAGATAATAGTACTTTTGAACATTAGACAAACTGATATTATTATGTACGAGGGATACAAACAGGTCTCTGAACGAGATCCAATCTATATAATCTCCCGCTAGAAAGCATTGAGGGAAGAGTAGCAGATTGATGTTCAAAACTAGCATCGATAAGTTTTCCCTTGGCTAGCAAATAGTGGTGACAGAATGTGTAATAAACATCCTCTTTGAGATAGGGGACCTCCGCAGGAGGCAATGAGTTATCACGTACGTGATCATAAATTTGTTCATGATTGCCTTCAAATAATTTTTTAATCTCTTCAATCATTTCTAAAACGCTTTGAGATAATCCGCGAGTTTTAGAAGCAGCCGGTTGGTTTTCAAAATCATTTATAATTCGAGTAAGACGAGCGAGTAAAGTACGGTGAGATTCAATAGCACGATCCAAATCCGCCATATTGATATATGGAAGTCGAGTCACAAAAATTTAAATTTATTAATTAACAACGAAAAGATTCGACACAACAACAACGAGTCAACGTGATTTTAACTGATCAGAATTCGTTTGGTTTAAATTATTTTTTGCAATTATTTGTTTCTTTGGAGTTTGATTAGTAAGCGATTTTTTACTATTTAGTATTTTTTAAATAAAAACTCAAAAGATTTAGTTTACACGTTATCTGGTTTTAAGTCGTAGTTTAGTTAAGTTGAGATTTAGTAATTTAATAAATTTCGGAAGTATTTCTTTATTCCCGGGTTTCGGCACCATTTAAATGTAGGAGAATTTATTTGCTCAAACGAGCCCTTTTTTTATTAAAACAGTTTAAACGTTTTTTTTGCTTTTTAATTTATTGAATAATATTGATCTTCTTTTTTTATAACTAAACGAAAGGAGGGACAAGTAACTATGCAGCGAGACAGCAAGGCAGACGGCAAGTTGGTTTGACGTTCGTTTAACAACTTAAACAAGAATAATATTCTTCACAATGCAAAGCGCAACACAAAAACGAATAGCGCATATTATTTACTGCGATCACCAAAATTGCAGATAAAACAATAACAACAAAAGTTCGATGAACATATAAAGCCTGGCCTTGACTGCATAGAAAACAGAATAGAAACAAAACGAAGATGACAGGGACTAACAACGAACTAGCGACATTCATCGACTGCAGTTGTTTCTATGCTGCTTGAATGCAGAGGCGGGCAGACGACTTTCAATAGCAACAATAACAACACAATGGTAACAGGCGAACAGTAGATACACTTGCTCCTGTCGTATGGATAACGTTGTTGTTGTTATTGCGCTATTGGAAGCAGTCATATTATATTAGAGTGACCAGCTAATACATAATTATAACAAATGCAACAGAGTAATTAAATATAAACATAAATGTTATTAACAATAAATAAGTAACTAAATTCACAATAAATCCCTAACAGTAGTACATATATTGTACAAAATTTAGAGTTTGTTTGCGGTGGAATCGATGTTATATGCCTTTAACCTTTTGTGCAAAAAGGTACATTTGTGTGGGAGGTACCAAAGGGGGTGTGGCAATAACGACCATTGTCCACGGGACTATAGGTACTGTAAAAGCATTAAACTCCACCAAATTTGTAGAATTTGTATGGACTGGAATCAAAGTTATAAGCGGTTACATTTTTGTGCAAAACGTTGCATTTGTATGGTAGGTACAAAAAGGGGCACGCACCTTTCGCCCATTTTTCTCAAGATTTTAGCGACCTAGAAACTAATACCATGTGTATAATTGTGAAAGATTCATAGTAGTAGTATGGAAGTTATTAAATAATCAACATTTCACTCAATATTGACCCTTCGTGGGGAAGTACTCGAAGGAGTGGACCAACATAGTCCATCTTTGACCTCAGTCTGAGATAGAGAAAATATCGACACATATTGAAGTCAATCGGTGAATCCTGTCGAAAGATATCATGTGCACCAACCAGACAGACAGACGGACATTGCTAAAATGACTTAAAAGGTCCCAAAAAGGATTTTCGCCAAATATTCATGGGGTCTCTTAGGTCACTCCATCGATGTGTTACACTTTTGGCCCGCAGATACTAAACTTCTGTTTCCACGTGAAAGTGGCGTTAGTAACATTTGTACTCATTTTCTTTAATTACACTACGCAACAAAAAAAAATTTTTGTGTCCTAGACCTAAAAATTATTTTGTTGTATAGATTGTGGCATACTGTTATATAAAATCAAAACCAAAATTTTTTTATGGATACATTTTTTTAAAAAATTTTTTATTAAAAATACTATTATTGTCGAAGGTACCCTTACCCAGCAAAATCTTGGTAAGTACCTGTCATTATTCCCTGCATTACCAAATAATGACATCTCATTATTCGCTGCATTACTTTCGGCTTATTCATAATGACATACCAATAATAACGGAAATAATTGATTTTTTGTTATCAAAATCATTTTAGCAATTTTAAATATAATGCAATTTTGGCTATACGTATGTGGGTTATTGTTCAAGATTTATTTATTTTTCAACATGTTTTCAAATAATACGTACAGATTTGAATAAAAATACCATAAATATTTACGTATATCGTATGATGTTAAACCATTGAATCTGACACGAGGAAATTTGTATGTTTCGAGAAACATGCGCGACAAAATGCAGCTAATCACATTAAACCTATATTTCGACATATATACTACTTATTTTATAACTTATTGGTAATACATTATTCATGTACTTGAAATCATGAAAATATAAGCACACATTTATGTGGTATGCCTATGCTACAAATAAGTACTTATTATGCTACTTTATTGTATGCTCTTGGGAAGTACTTTCTTCGAATGACATCCCCATGTTAAAATAATGAGAAAAGTGGTTAAATAATAAGTACTTACAATCATCGAACTTTTCTTACTCGTCGGATTATTTGGTAATGAGAAATTTTGCTGGGTAGTATTTGCACTATAATTTTTGGAGTATATGCCCGATCAGGTCGACTTATGCGTTAAATTGAAGCTATTAATGTGGGCTACCAATGTTGGAAATATATCTTTCACTTAGAAACAGTGGTTTAGTAACAGTCATTAAACAAATTGGAAAAAGTAGATTTTAAAAAAAAAAAAATCCTGGGACAAAAAAACATTAAAAATAGAAAAAAATATTTTATTTTATTTTTTAAAAGATTGCATCCTAGCGTAGAAATTATAGCCCTGTAGAAATTATAGCCCTTTCTGTTTAAATATCGAATTTATTTATTACTTTTATTTATATTATGTACATTTGAGTTTATTTACATGAACAAGTTTCATTAGAAGTAATTGTGAGTTCTTTGTTGACGGTTGTAGATTTCGGAATCGGTTTCTCTAATGAGGAACCAAATATAATCTCTCCTCATTCTTTCATCCCAGTGCCCTTGGTAACGCCGCTCGATGGACTTAAATTCTAGGTGAAACCTTTCGCCATGTTCGTCACTTACGTCGCCAAGATTCTCGGGGAAAAAGTTAAAATGAGAATTTAATTTTGAGGGACATATTTAAACCGGTTGGAATACATAAAGCGGAAAATAAGTTGGAAGAATACATACATACATATATACATAAATATAACAAAAATACATTTCTAACCAATTTTTTAACAAATCATTAATCATTGTTTCATACTGCGGGCTTTTATTGGATCCAAGGAAATTTGAAACTACAAGCTTAAACGACCTTCATGCTGCAATTTCAACGGACGTCAAATATGATTCGGAATTCACATCTTTCATCAGTTTCCTTATTTTAGGCCACCAAAAACTCCTTCTTCGTATTTTATCAATTTAGCCATTGTTTTGTATGATTCCTTAGTGTTGACAGCATGAGCAATAGGAATCGACGGTTTCTGATTTCCGTTGTGTAAAAGTACTGCTTTCAAACTTTCTTTACTGCTGTCAACAAGTAACCGCCATTCCGTTGAATTGTATGTTTGATTAAGTTGCTTGAACAAAGCATCTGTTATCCACAGTTGTATAAAATTGTTTGTAAGGCATATCACGGACTCTATAATTTGATATGTTAACATTTGGGGCAAAAATATTGTACTGTTTAATCCCAGATGCAAGTAGTTCTGCCTTAGGTTTAGGTTTAGGTTAGGGTGGCAGCCGTATTTTTTTACAAGCTCACATAGACCAGTTTAGGTCCCTAGTGTTACCACGGGCTGAAATGCCCCTCATCGAAACCAACCTGTTTGATATATAAATTTATCGATAGTACGAATATCAGTACTGGAAAGATCTGTTAGGCTGCCTAAAAAGGCCGACCCCAGTATATCCAGTCGTCGTTTACTCAAAGCGGGACAGTCGCAAAGCAAGTGCTCAATGCTCTCCACTTCTTCCTCATCTCCACAGCTTCGGCAGAAGTCATTGGAGTCAATACACAATCTTTTGGCGTGTTCGCCGATCAAGCAGTGTCCCGTCAGAACCTGTACTAACGTAGACAATCGTTTCCTCTCTAGTGCGAGGAGATATTTTGACCTTCTCAGGTCATACCTTGGCCAGATTTGTCTAGCTACCCTGCAGGTGCCGATTTCTGTCCATCTATCGTTGGACTGCCTGATTGCCTCTTGCCTAAGCCAAAGCTTGCACGTGGATAGTGGCGCACCAATATATGCAAATTCTTCGAGAATTTGTAATGTCGTCCCTTTCCTAGCAAGTTCATCGGCTTTGCAGTTCCCCGGGATATCCCTATGCCCAGGCACCCATATGAGGTGTATATATTAAACTGCTCAGCCATCTCGTTAAGAGATCTGCGGCAGTCGAGGGCTGTTTGTGAATTTAGGGATGTTGCCTCCAGAGAATTGATGGCAGCCTGGCTGTCCGAGTAAATGACAACGCCATTGTTGGTTACTATGTTGCGACTCAGCCACTTGGCGACTTCCCATATTGCCATTATTTCGGCTTGATAGACACTGCAGGTATCTGGTAGTCTGTGAGCTATATCCAGACTAAGTTCTTCACAGTGTACTCCGAAGCCAACCTTTTCATCAAGCTTCGAACCATCCGTGTAAAAGTGGAGATGGTTTCTATTACCTGGTATTCTGCCGACCCATTCATCTCTGGCGGGAATCATAGTGATGTAATTTCTCTCGAAGGTGTACACTGTTGGTATATAGTCCACTCGGTCGGTTACCATAGCACTACACTTTGATATCCTCATGTGACCATAGTTCTTGTACCTCCACATTGATAGGCAGTTTAATCTTATTGCCGCTTTGGTTGCAACTTCTCTCGCCACAATATTAATCGGCAGTATATGGAGTAGGGCTTGTAGAGACTCGGTCGCTGTAGTCCTTAAGGCTCCGCTTATGCTCAGGCAGGCAGTCCTCTGAACCTTTGTTAGTAGGTTGGTAATGGTTAGTTTGTCAGTTGCCGTCCACCATACCACAATACCGTATAACAGTATTGGACGAACTACTGCTATATATATCCAGTGGACGATTTTAGGAGAGAGTCCCCACCGCGACCCTACAGCCTTTTTGCAGGAATATAAGGCGACGTTGGCCTTCCTTACACGTTCCAATACGTTAAGTCTAAATAACATTTTCCTATCTAGAATTATTCCTAAAAATTTTGCACTTTCAGAAAAGACTAGATCTGTTCCATTTATCCGAGGTGGAGGGTCCACATGTGGGACATTATTCATCCTAGTAAAGAGAACCAATTCTGTCTTGTTGGGGTTAACGCCCAAACCGCTGCTTCTGGCCCATCTAGCCAACTTGTTCAGAGCCACCTGTAGGATGTCTCTGAGGACGTTTACGAATTTGCCACTCACTGCGATTGCCACGTCGTCCGCATATGCCACGACCTTGCAGCCACAACGTTCTAGATCTAGCAGGATTTCATTCACCGCTAGGTTCCAAATTAGTGGAGACAATACTCCTCCTTGCGGGGTCCCTCTGTTTACATACCTTGTTAGAGTTGTGGACCCTAGACATGCTGTTATGCGTCTTCTGGTGAGCAGACTTTGAATTAGTCTAATCAAACTAGTGTTAACTTTTAGATGTGAGAGTGCCGCAATTACCGCATCGGAATGAATGTTGTTAAAAGCCCCTTCTATGTCAAGAAATGCCACCATGGTGAATTCCTTGAAATGCAGGGACGATTCGATAGTGCTCACAAGTTCGTGCAGGGCTGATTCAGTAGACTTGCCCTTGTTGTAAGCATGTTGGTTCCTCGACAGGAGTTTTGTATCCAGGTTTTCCCTAATGAAATGATCTAAAAGTCTTTCCAGACCTTTCAATAGGAAGGAGGATAGGCTAATTGGTCTGAAGTCTTTTGGCCTAGTGTGTGATATCTTTCCCGCTTTAGGTATGAATACCACTTTGGTATCCCTCCATCGATTCGGGACGTATGAAAGCCTGATACAGCCTACATAAATTTTCTCCAGCCAGGGGATAATGTACTTTAACATTTTCTGCATTTCTGCTGGAGTGATGCCATCTGGTCCAGGTGACTTGAAGGGCTCAAAGCTGTTAATAGCCCAGCTTATTCTGGATCTCTCAGTCAAGAAGCTAGCGACGCTCGCAGTCCACTCGCACTCTTGTTGGTCCTGCTGATCCTCGGGTTCTGTTATAGAGTTCCCCGGGAAATGTGTGTCGAGCAGTACATTGAGCGACTGCTCGCTGTTTTTGGTCCAGTTATTTGCCTCATCCTGTAAATATCCCACTGTACAGGGTGAAGCAGATAATATCTTCCTCAGCCTAGCGGCGTCGGAGACCTTTTCCACTTCACCACAGAAGGTATACCAAGAGCGCCTTTGCGCCTTTCTAAGCTCCTTCTTATAGATCTTGAGTTGCTCTTTATAGGCATCCCAATCATTAGCGACCCCAGTAGATTTAGCCTTATTGAATAGCTTGTTGCAGGTCTTTTTCATAGCCGTTAGCTCAGAAGTCCACCATTGGGGTTTAGTTTTACCCTTGTACCTTGTTTTTGGACAGGCTTCTTCAAGGGATCTATTGAATGATATGGTGATATGATCGACCAGATTATCCAAACCGGCTTTGTCATTCGGTTCGTACGGAAGTTTAGAGTTGAGGACTTTCTTGAAATTCTTCTCATACAGATGCCACTTTGTCTTCCTTACATTTCTGTGGACGGCGGGTTTAGGCGCTTTTTCCGCGAGTTTGAACTCAATATAATGATGATCTGAGAATGAGTGGTCGTCCAGTACATTCCACCCAATAATTTTGTCTGACAGCCGGTCAGTAGCAAACGTTACGTCGAGTACCTCTTGTCTGTCTTTAATTGTGAAGGTCGGTTTATTACCTATGTTACAAATACTAAGATTGGTAGTTAGAATAAAGTCAAGAAGCGAATCACCCCTATTGTTTATATCCGTACTACCCCAGATAGTATGATGAGCGTTCGTGTCTGCGCCAATAATCAGCTCGAGCTCGTCAGACGTTGCTTCTTCTACTACTTCCCTGAATAGAGCAGTCGGTACTACAGATTCAT
Source organism: Eudasyphora cyanicolor (assembly GCA_963930755.1). NCBI lineage: Eukaryota > Metazoa > Arthropoda > Insecta > Diptera > Muscidae > Eudasyphora > Eudasyphora cyanicolor. The sequence continues at coordinate 105,534,431 of OZ005737.1, forward strand.
AAGGCAAGTAGCTGGAGACCACCCAATATATGCGATTACCGATCTCCAGGCTAGCAGCTGTTTGGTCTTTACCACTTAAATTAGTCAGGAGAAAGATACTTAGATCTTTCCTGGCCAAAATGCAGGTTCTTGGAGTGCCTTCACAGTTGGCCACAAGCAGTTTAAAGTTGGGTGTCCTAATACCGCACACCCTTCCTCCCACTACGTAGGGCTCCTGTATCAGGACGATGTCTACTGCGCCTGTGGACAGGCGCAGCAATAGAGCCGCTGAGGCTGCTTTAGCGTGATGGAGGTTAATCTGTAGAATTCTTACCATCATTGGTAATTGACAGATTAACATCCACCCCAACAAGGGTGTTATCGAACTCTTCGTCCGTATCGTCGAGAAGCATGTCCCCGCCAGATGCGTCAAAGAGTCCAGAGACTCCCCTCAGCCCCTCTGTGTCAGAAGTAGAGCTTTCGTCCTCAGAGTAGGACGTTACAGATCTTCTGTTAGAGTTGGAGTCACCAGAAATAATAGGCGTGGCTACCTCCGCACTTACAGAAAGTGCCACGGTGGACGACTCACCTTCTGCAGTGGGAGCTATATCCTGCTTGTATATCTTCAAGATTATAGTCTCGAAGCCATATTGTAGGGTTGCACTCGCACTTTGTATATGGGAGGTGGATTCAGCGTTTAGGATAAGATTGACCTGCCGCTTTTTACCATCCGCCTCACCCACCTTGCTGATTCTCCAATTATGGGCCGGCAGACCAGGATTGGAATCTTTTATTATTTCTAAGATGTCAGCCGGGTTGGAGGGCTCTTCTGTAACCCAGGTGATGGCTCTAGGGTGACTAGGGATGTTGTTTTTTTCGACACATCCAACTGGGCACCCGGCCACACCTCACCCGCTCGACTCAGAGCAGCCTTATAAAGGTCTACTGATCTGGCATCACCGAAATATAAGAGCTTTACTCTCCCCTGATGCCATCCTGCATCGTTGCAGATTGGTGGTTTGCCCGGCATTTCTCTACGGACATCGAGGTAATGAGCCATAATGGCTGATTGTACATGACTCCATTTGTCCTTGAGGATGGATCCATCCTCACTACTTCTGTCTATAACAGCCATCACTAGACTCTCCTTCGCCACTTCATTGAAGGGCTTGGTGAGTGTCCTGTTGATGGTGACATTAGGGCCTCTTGCCTTTTTCGAAGGCAGGGGTTCATCAGGTGATCTGATTCGTTTTACTTTATTAGCCGTTAACACAGCTGAATTTGTGGCTCTTTCAGCCGACTCATTGGCCTTAGAAGCATCTATGACGCCTTTAGCCCAGGTAAGTGACTCTTTTTGTTTTTCGGTAAGAGCCGAAACCTCAACAGCCTCCAACTTCGTCAAAACTCTGAGCGCTACACGATGCTCATTGTGCTTCCGTTTTGACGGTCGGACATGACGTTTTCCCCTCACCGCACCACCTGTTGTGAGTACTTGGGGGAGATTTTCACCATTTTTGGTGTGGTCGGCTTTGGCCAAGACCAACGGACGGACAGTCGGACGATTGGGGAACCGCGCTCCATCGGAACACGAAGGCATCCCCGTCAAGAGAATTTATTTTAATTTTGTCTGTATTAGACCGTAATAGGTACTACGATGTAGGCCTTACAGACTTTGTACAGATTTTTGCTATTGCGTAATAGGTACTGGTAACTATCCGCTATGTGATAAACACGTCCGTTCACTGCGAATGATCAGCAACGAATCATCTGCCTTATCTTTGGTCAGTTCCAAATCTCTCACTAGATCAATGAGTTGAAACTGAGTTAAAAGCAATGACTTCTGACTCAAACTTGAACCGCTCAGAGTTGAGTACTCAGTTGAACTTGATGATGTTTCCGTTATTAGGCTGTTAGCTATACTTGGACACTTCCTACTCCAATCTATTAATTTTGACAAAAATAGCAGTCCGTATCGTGAATGAATGGTTGTCTCCAAATCATTGGCATTCCAAACATTGTTATACATTAATTGTAAAGTACTTACCGCATGCTTCCACCACTCCATCGAGTAAAATTTACATGGCACGAATTACACCAAATACTAGGTGTCCACGGTTCGTTCATATTTGAAACTCGTCTACCGAAATATTGCACATATATTTCTTCTATTATTTTACTAAACGCACGTCGATTTTTTAATAACATATTTTCGACAGATGTAGCAGAAATTGTCGGAATCATTTACACATTGAAAAGTTCTTTGCCGTTTACTCATACTTCAAAATATAACATTATAATATTTTTCAGAAAATCGACTTATCTCTTTAAGGCGCTGAATTACACTAATTTATTAATAAGAAATTTCATTCATAAATTCCGGGTTTAAGGTTCATAAGTTGCTGTACCTGTAGCTGACATATAGTTCGCTTCGAACGTAGAAACCCAATATTTCCAAGACTGCCGCGTACTACTTTGTATTACGTACATAAATATAATTTTACTACCTGTATATACAACTGGGATATTTGTGGCTTCATAAATAAAAACCACAAATATTATTGAATGACCCTCTATCTGAGCGAATCTCATCCAATATTGGTCTCACATTGCATATCATGTTTTATGGAGGGTTACGAACGGCCATAAAACCTCGTCCTCTCCATAATTTTATAACGTCTGACATCAATCCTCATAAAATAAAATGCAAGTGTAATGTTTCTTATCACACTCTCACATATGGCGAATTCAATATACGCAAAAACATCATTTAAAAACGAAAAAATATGAAATAAGATTATTTTGAATTTCCCTAACAGTTACACAATGGCTCATAACTTTTACATCTATCCAAATAGACAGCGTTTTCTTCTTTAGCATGCTGGATTTTTAAAATGTAATAAAATAATTTTTTCGCTTTTTTCTATTTTTTATAGTTTTTTTGTACCAGGAAAAAGCGTTTAAAAAAAAAATCATTTTTTTCTCATATTTTTGACGACTGTTACTAAACCAAAGAGCATATGTAGCCCTCATAATTCCCTTCAATTTGAGGCATAACACGGCTCAATCAGGCTTATACTTGAACAATTATGGTCCAAATACTGAATGCACTTTCCATGAAAGCTGGAATTTAAAAAAAAAATTACCATAAACATTTTTTTAATATTTTTTTCGTATTTGTGACACCTAGTTGCACCAGAAACTGTTATCCACTTCCCTTGGACTAAAATGTGCATAGTGTTATCGTATATCCTGAGTTTACACTTCCAAAAATATGGTCCAAATACTAATGGAACCATCCAAGAGAATTTGAATTTAAAAGCAAAATTAAAAAAAAAAGAATACCATAAAATTTATATATTACGCCAGAAAAATGCTATGCACAGCCCTTCGGCAAAAATTTTGTTGTATGATGTTACTAATCTAAAATTACTTAATGGGTGTTCCTCAGTTGTAATAGAAATAAATTATTAAAACAATGAGGCTTTGAACACTACATGTAAGCCTTCTAATTCTGGTAAAATTGCCAGTATTCACAAGAAGGTTTATTATGTCTTTTGAACATCGAATAAACATAGGATTACAAAGTTGCATCAAATTTGATATTACAAAACAAATAATGTGGTCTTCATCTTTTCAGCACCGTGTTTGGTTCCGTCAGTGGAGAATGGAAAATATTATAAGGTGGAGCCGCACACAATAGAGCTTACAGACAAGCCTTCACTGACACCTCTATCGTCATATGAAGAAATTCAATCAAATGAATTTATTACACTGGAGTGCGAGGAAGGATACAAAATACAAGTGAATTACATGCGATTTTTTCCCAAGAGGTAAAATTTAATATATCATGTATTTTTGTCTTAGGGCGCTGGTCAGTTGAGATGCGGTCACGGAAGTTGGTCGGTTAATGCTTTCTCCAAATGCGTGTCTATAGCATGTACATTACCAAATATACCTGGACTCATATACGAGGTAAATTTTATAATGGTTCAATAGAATATAATACTAATTTACATAACTCAATATATCATGTACATTCAATGGTAATATGCTATTCCCCAGTAGTTAAGTATGTGTGAAACGTTTTGGATAAAAGTAGGAACAGAATGAGGTAAAACAATTTTACCTAATCTCTAAATAGCTATATTTCGCCAATATGCGAAATGTGTTATTCCAATTAAAAAATATTATTGTAGTTAGAAACGAAGTTTGCAGTACCCGCGAGTATCAAGCTGCTTCAACTAGATAGTCTAATAGATATAATTTTATTTCAGATTTTGTGCCAAATTTAAATACGGGTACATATACAAAATAACTCGACTTTCATTATAGCTCCATTTTTGCCTTTGATCACTTTTGACTCTTGACTTCCAGTATTTCGTTTTCTGGATCCATATGATGACTATTTCTCATTACGACCATGAAGATTCCTAAAAACCATGAAACTTTTGCCTTGACTGAATTTTTTTTATTCACAGACAAAGAAGTTATGGAGTTTTCAAAAAAAGTATGTATGTCACTTTAGTCTTCCAATAATTAATTTTTTGTGGTGTGTTGACAATTTGCGTCCTATCGATATACTTGCGTCCTTTAAACACTTTTGAGTCCGAAGTCAACATTGACTTCCTGTATCCATATGATGTCTATCGTATTTCTCATAACGTCCAAGAAGACGTCTAAAAACCATGAATCTTTTGCTTTAGAAAACAATAGGTCATCCTACACCACCTATCATTCATTTTCTTCTTGGACGTTACAACAAAAATGCATCATACGGATATAGGAAACGAAATACTCGTAGAGGGAGTCAACAGTAAAAATTAACTTGGGACTCAAAAGTGTTCAACGGCCAAAATGGAGCAAATTGACAAACCATGAACAACGGTATGCGTTTCGTTTCGATAGGACGCCAATTGACAACACACTACAAAATATTATTTATAGGAGGAGTAGATAAATAAATAAATACAAATAAAATAAATAAATAATAAAAATTTCATTGATTTTTAAATAAAATGTATCTGCTCAGAAATATATAATATTTAAAAATTTGTGTTTCAAATTTATATTTTTTTATTCAAACAGTTCAAAAAAGGCAATTTTGCCCAGTGTAGAAATGCTAAATTTTCCTAAAATTCCTTTGTATACCCTACACATTTGGACATTTGTTTGTAACGCCCAAAAGGAGAAGAGATCGACCCATCGTTTATTATACCGATCGACTTGGAATCGCTGTTGTACGCAGGTTGTATTTATGGTCCGATTGTGATGAAATTTATCACACAGATTTATATAGCGCCCATATGTATGTACCTCCGATTTGAAATACATATATGCACAGTATAAGTACGGTGACCAGCCGTACACTATTTAAGACTCGTGTACATTATTTTTTAATGTACACTATTGGTAAATTTTTTCCCACAATGTCCCATTTTGTACATTATTTTTCCTCGCATATGTTCACTTCTTTCATTATTTATTAAATAATTTAGAAATCACCACAAACAAGACTAAATCTATATTTGGCAAATGTGCATGTCTGATTTTGTTATAAACTATAATAATAATACAACGGAAATTTAGAACTATAACATAAATTTCAGTATATATGAGCATTTGTAAGTGTTTTAAGCAATGTTCCATCGAAGCGAAAAATCGGTGGTTAAAGTAAGAGATATTAGGAATGACAAATGGCGATTTCGCTGCACTTTTCTAACACTGTTTTGAAGTTCGAAAATTTGAGTTAAATTAAATTCGAGGGACTGCATTAATTCGACTTTAAAGGTGCACAAAATTTCTAGTATTTTAAGTCGACGGGGCAACATTTTTTTGCAGAAACGAAATCTACATTAAATATAAAAAATAAGGACACATTTGATGAATTTTCTTATGTAAAAAGTTACAAAACTCAAAAAAATTAAAAACATGGAAAAAAATCGAAACAAATCCTGACACAAGGTGGGTTAAAATGCTTAGATTCTTCGACAGAGAAAATGTTCCTTATAAAAACATTTTAAAATTAGTAGATTTTTCATTTGATTTGCCTTCGCCAAATGTACCAACGGAAAGGGTTTTATCGAATATCTAACAATATTGGGATTTCAGAAAAATCTCAAAAGAAAGTGAACACTTAAGAATCACTCTTTGGTTTCCTTAAAGGGTCAATGGGTGGGTATTGGTAATCCACGAAATAAATTTGAAAAACATTCCAAAAAATTAAAAATGTTATCAGGTTATTGCCATATTCTTACTCAACTCAACAATTTGTTCAGTGAGTACTCGGGTGGGTACTCGTAATGGTAGGACAAATGTTAATTATAAAATAAAATTTGTAAATGGAGACTGCACTGAATTTAATACAATTTTGGCCAATAGAGCTGAGATTTTACAAAAAATACCTTGAGTAGAGAAATATCAGAAGTAAGATATCGATATTTTGTAAATTATTTATATGAATGTATTTTTTTAGTTCCTTTATATGTAATAACTACAATAAATGAGTTTTATTTTGTTTAACATACAATTAAAGCAAATTATAAAAATGTGTACACAATTTCTTCGTGGAATTAATGGTCACCGTAGCGATGAGGCTCATTTTCTCTCAATGAGTATGTCAGTAAACAAAATTGCCGAATTTGGTCCGACGAGAAGCAAATGCACCCCGAAATACACTGTACGTATAGTATGGTTTATGAACCCGCGAACTTCTTCAAAGAAATCGTACTTCTTTAAAGGCGAAGAAGATGTACTTCTTTAGAGATGATGGCCGCAACGTTACTTTGAATAGAGCAGGGTAGGGTTCGATGATACAGGGTACCGTTCGATTTAGACCAATCACGCAGACTGTCACTAGATACATAGACACTAAACTACAGAACTCTCGCTAATAAATTGTGGAAAATATTTCAATTTGAAAATGTGGCTTATACACGCCCATTGGTCAGATTCCGCCCTTTTTTGGAAAATTCACATAATCTGTCACTAAATGCATACAAAAACAATTTAAGCACTCTAGCTAAAAAAAATTCTCAATATCAAAATTTGACCCATGTGTGCAGGTCCACGCCCACTTGATATATCGAAAATGCAAGTACCCTATTTTCCAGCCGTTTAGACGCCTAGCCGTTTAGACGCCTATACGGTACAAACAAACAAACCAACAAACAATCAAACACACATTCTTCTTTATATCTATCCATCATCTATATGGTTTGGTAAACGTCTGCTTCACGACTTGAAAGTAAGACCCAATTTACACGGTGCGACTCGAGTTTGTAGACGGAAAGTGTACAGAAGCTTCCGGGGTAGAAAAAATATTAACATTTCATTCAATGAGTGACTGAATACGGAAAACAAATGCACCTATTAGGACCTAATTTACACGTAGCGACTTGTCCCTGAGAGCAACTTTTTCTACCCCGGAAGCTTCTCCACACCTTTCGTCTACAAACTCGTGTCGCAGGGACACGTTGCACCGTGTAAATTGGATCTAAGTCTAAGAAAAAATATCTCTCGCAACTTATAAGTAATTAAAATTCATAGACGGATTACCAATTCATAACAAAAGGCTGTCCACGTATTTTTATAAACCTAACATAGGGAAGGGAGTGTATAAATAATTTATTATTAACCAAATCGAACAAGCAATTAGAGTGTAACGGTAAATTTTTGACCCACTTTTTGCCAGTTACTTTTTTTTTGCAGAAGTAAAACCGATATCGAGCAATAGTGTAGTTAACAAATAAATATATATTGATGGCTTATATCCAGACGTGGCTATATTAAAAACCCAATTTTTCAGGAGAATTTTAATGAATTGTATTATTTCGCTATAATTTTTAAAGGATATTAATTATGTTTACGAACGTATATAATATATACCTTTGAATTATAATTCATAACATATTAAAATTATGGTGAAATAATAAAATTCAACAGATTTTTTGCTCTCCAGAAGAATTATTTTTTTCACTTTTGGATATAAGCCATCGATATAAAATCATTCCAAAAAAGTCAGCAAAGACTTTTTTGGGAAGCATACAAATTTGTGTACTCGGTTGACTACACCACTAAAAAACAATTTTGGAAAAATAAATTTAGATTTTTGATTACTAGTTTTTCTTAATATAGTAAATGAGGTGCTACACAGTAAAAATATTTAAACATTTCCTAAAATAAAAGGTCTTTGGAATTAAGGGATTAACAGGGGCACGAAAAATCGAATAAAAACCAAACAAATTCTTTGACTACACTTATAGAGGTTTTACAAATAGATCCTTTATTTGCAAATATATTCCCCGAAAATTAAAAAGAAAAATAAGGTACATTTGACAGCTTTCTACCAGAATAAACGAAAAACGTTATTATGTCAAAAATCAACATACGCCCTTTTCACTTCTTACCTCGTTTTTTGTGCCTTTCAAATTGAGAAATCAAGTGGATTGGGTTTCAAAGTGTTCAAGTTTTTTTAGTTTTCATTTAAATGGAAATTTTAGTGTCATTAAAATCGTTTCCTCTTTTTATGACACGTTTGGAAATCATTAAAAATTACTACCGAAATTCTGAGTCGGTGGTCGCAACTTTAAGAGCGCTTACTCTAATTTTCGGCCGTAATAATCGTCCCACCCGACAGGCCGTGCGTGCTATAGTGGATAAATTTGAATCCAAATTTTCACTTTTGGATGTTCCGGCGCCAAAGAGAAACCGTACCGCTCGAAGCAACGACAACATCGCAGCTGTAAGTGTATCCGTTCAAAATGAGCCAATCAGTCGATTCCACGCCGTTCTCAGGAATTGGGCATCTCTCAAACCACAGTGTGGCGTATTTTGTTAAAAGATCTTGGTCTTCATCCTTATAAGATCAAACTTACTCAAGAACAAAAGCTACTTGATCATTTGAAATGCCGAAACTTCTCCGAAGAGCTCATAGATAACATCCAACGCGAAATTGCCAACGTTCCGGTCGAAATGTGTGCAAGAGTAGTGGACAATTAGGACAAAAGAATATATAGCTATAGACGTGCTCGTGGTGATCACATGACCGAAATCGAATTTCATTCTTAAAATGTAAAATGCGCACTACATCTGAAATAAATTTGAACTCTTATCTTAAATATTCTGTGTTTTATTAATATATAAAATTGTTATGACCTTAATGGAAAACCCTTTATGAACAAGTGTGAAAATGTGAACAGTGTGTGTTCTTAGTGTTAAAATTCAAATGTATTTTGTTTGTGATTTTAATTTCAATTAAGTTCTTAACGTTAATTCTTTTGTTCTAATGTAATAATTCACAACTTTTGTTTCTTAGTGTTTAGTGGTTTTGATTTAATTAACCAATGTTGGGACCTTGGTTTTCAATGTTTTCTATGTTTCTTTTATCTATGTGTACCTGTATAAACAATAACACTGAATATTTTACTTTTTTAAAACTTTAAACAAGCACTTAATCGCGGGAGGGAGAGTTTGGCAAGATCAGGGAAAAACAAAACTCCCGCTGTTTTCCTTTTGTCTAATGTAAGCTCGGTTACAACGATAAAAAATAAGCAGCGAGCAAACAAATGACGATTCCAAAAAAGACATGACAATGCCTAGGTAAACAACACTGGAATGTACGTATGCAACTACCCTGCAGGAAATCCCATCAGTAAACTTGTAGTGATATACTTCTGACATTGTTAGTAGTAGTAGAAGTAGTTAATAAATGTACCCCTGCCAATGTAATCTCCTATTGACATTTAACATTAGCTGTCATTGAAAACCACCAGTAGACATTTCAACCAATGTTAAATGTCACAGTAAATCATATGGAGACATTTGAACCAAAGATTCACTAGTACTCGTAAATGTCAAAATAAATCATATGCAGACATTTGAACCAAAGATTCAGTAGTACGTTTTAGTGACCCTGGTCTACAACTTTATAGGGATGGGCGCATTACACTAAAACAAATATGCCCACTTTCTTCGAGGTTTGCTAAACCTTTTATTTATTTTATTTAGAAAAAAATAATAAATTTAGAAAAGTATATAATAATTAAACACTTTTATATCAGTCTTTAAGTATACCATTTTTTCAAGGCTGCCTAAACCCTTCACTAGTTTTAATTAACAAAAAATATTTAAAAACTCATGATTTTTGGACAATATTCATTTAGCACCACTTCTTCGTTGCGGCTATCTTTTTTAAAAATATTTCTTTTTTGACGCTGAAAAACGGTTCTTATTGTCTTATGGGAGCGTCTCGTCAATGCAGATATAACATCTAATGTAAAATAAATAAAATATATAAATAATTATTGTTTTTATAAAACAAGATTTTTTAAAAAGTTTGCACATGTACACATTGCCAATATCCTGGAGTGTTTTTTTTCCAAAAGTTCCGTCGACGTTGAAGTTCATTATAACATTTTGTCCAAATATTTGGTGCAAATTACGTCCAACGTTGCCACCGATGAGATTTTTCATTTGTCGAATCTGCAAAATAATAATAAATTAAATTTATTAATTAAAACCTCTGTTTGCTAAAAACATAATATTTACATATGGCTCCGATTGCGTTGCTAAATTGTTGTCTAATTCTTTTAGTTTTTCCTGTGTATTTATTGAAAACATTTACATTATGTCGTCCACGAATGCATTTTGGGAAACAACGCGATCTATCAAAATTTTGTGTTCAGCCAAAATCTCAAGAACTGTTTCAAGACTTTTTGCAACCATGTCTATTTAAATCTTCTTGACAGCAGCTACAGTTAGGATTAACTGCAGAATTATAAAAAACGGCGAAAAGAAATTAAATTTTTAATAATGGGTTGCATAATATTGCACAAATACTTTTGAAGGGTTGGCTTTATCGTTCTGACATCTTGTGTGTTGAATGCGAAGAATTATTATCTATTATTAATGTTTAAGAATTTGCAATGTTAGCTTGAAAAATTTCAGACAGGAGTGTAAGATGGGTATTATTACGAAACCAGAATGGAATGGCAAATTTGAATTTAATGTCTCTTTGTTTTTGTTTACCTAGCTCACAAGAATTTATCTGTTCTTGGTATAAACTCTCTAAAGCCATCAATGGTCATCCTTTAATATAAATTTCATCTTATTTTTCTATATTTTTAATTTTTATTGCAACTAATTTTAGCAATTCATCTGCTTGATGATTATTTTTATCCACGTGTCGTGGAATATTAAGTAGTCGATAAGCACAATGCAAAAATAAAAATTGGTGCATATTATTGCTGTATAAGCAAGGAACTGGTGAAATTCAGTTGCTTTCAATGATGCAAATCATCTAAAGGCCTAGGATTCGTGGAAACTCAAATATGATTTTTTTTAATTTAACCAGTTCAGAAGATATTTTCAAATTATTTTCTTTTGGTGTCTTTTCTTCTGTTTTCTTGTGAACTATTCGAATGAGCACCTTTTTTATGAGAGAGGGTGTATGCTACCTAACGCAGTTTGTGATGCCATACCATATCCTATCTCTTCAAGGGCACTTTTCTCCTTTTTGAACATTTCAGTATGATCAATGGAAAACTTTCTCAAAGTAAAATCCATGTTGGAAATCAAAGATCCGGTAGTGGTACTGTATGTGGGCGTTCTTTCAGCTCAAATTGATCTTGTAATAAAGTTACTTCGTCAATGAAGTCTTTCAAATAATCTGTAATGCAACTCGGTTTGATGTTCCCCGGTTTTGCAACGAATTGGCTACAATTGGATCTTTTGAATAGTGGAATTCCGTTTAGATTTACATCCGATACGACCTAGTCGTAGTTTTCCAAAACATTTTCAAACTTTTTTTATTGTGTTTCCATCCCAACGTGGCAGTAGCTTCCAGGGGAGACGTTCCTAACTAAGACCTGCGTTCTCTCGCCCAACAAAGTTTTACGAGAGAGTGGTACATTTAGGACTTGTTCCTTTAATATGGAAAATGGTTTATCCGAACACTTCCTAGAAGGAGTTGTTTCGGAAAGACAAAATCTTCCAAATTCTCAAAATTAAGATATTATTATTACTCGTATTGTGCCTTGCTCGTTATGCAAGTATTACGGGCTGCCTCTATACTGGGCATATAACATGTTTCAACCTCTGTCGACATTCGCACGTTCTCTAAGCTCCGCCATATTGTTGAAAGTGCGTCCGACACCATTTAACAAGGAATTAGCTTCCTGCAGAGTAGATCTCCGTCAGGTACTTTTGGGTCGTCCGTGTTTTCTGCTACCTTGCTGGTTGTGGGATAGGGCATAGTGGCATATTTCTTCCGGCGGTTTGCGAAATTTGTGTACAATCCATCCTAATTTAAGTTTATTTCGAATAAACCATGTTTCGCAGTCATAGAGAAGTACGGGTAGGGCACATGCTTTAAAAATATGTACTTTAGTTTTTAGACTATTTGTGTTTGAATTCGAAATCTTCTGTCGTGATCGTACCTTCCAAGTACTGAAATTCTTTAAATTCTCCAAATGCTCCTCAAAATCGTCACTATGCCCCATAATTTTTATATAATTGTTTTCTTGCTCACAAGTTAAGTTTGCAAAACTTATATTTTTATGTTTTTTTTTTAACAAGTCTTTTATAATTTCTTTACTCATTTTTTATATATTTATATAAAATTATTGTTACACCTTTTTAATACACAAATCATTTTTACCGAATGAAAAAGTGTTTCTTTGACAGAAGAAAATGAAGCAATGAAAAAAGAACAACTGTCAAAACATAAAAAAGCATAATAGCTGCGCAGTTAGCAGGTAGGCAGGCATGATACAATAATTGTAAAGGTAGTCTCAAGCTAACAGCTGATTACAATTTTTTTTATTTTGGTGTGTTTGACAGCATTTTGGTTGTCAAACGCATTGTTTACATTCGAAATGTTTGTTTACATATTTTGACAGCTGCGGAGAGTGTTTAAATTTAAAAAAATAATACTGAGTTGAAATATCTACATATATATAAAATTGGATGTGTGTATGTTACGTATGGACTCCAAAACGACTGGACCGATTTTGATGAAATTTTCAGGGAATCTTCAGATAACCCTAGCGGGTGGCATAGGCTATATGAATTCTTGATTCAGGGGGCCTCGTCCATGTAAGCCATCTTGGAGTTATCATTTTTTGATTCCTACTGTCCGTACGTACTAATAGATTAATGAGATTCCTACTGTCCCAGATGGGCCACCAATCCTGGTCTTTCTACGGTCCAACTGGAAGTAGCTGGGAGTCTATGTTATTGGTCCAAAAATGGGCGGGATTGGACCAAAGGGTGTGGCCCCATCCATATAAATAAAATTTTGAAATTGAGAAATCTTACAGAGAGAATTTTGTGCAGTGATTGGTCCAAAAATGGACGGAATCCGAAATCTGATATCTGGGGCAACGAAGTGGACCGGGTCCAGCTAGTATAGTATAAAGTGGATAACGAAAATTTGTTTTGTGTGTTTATTTTTGTTTTACAAAAGTATAAATTTTTAACAAGACATACATTTTTATACGTACAATACATTTTTAACGTCGTGTATTTGTTGCATTGGGTGTTGAAGGTTGCTTTTCACCTTTTCCTTTGTTACTTAAGGAAGATTCTTGAAGACGTTGTAAAGCCGTTTCTTCTTCTTGCGGTACACGGTCACATTGTTTATGCTGCTGAATGGTTTCTTGATTTACAGTTGTTAAGGGTGAGAACTCTTGCATTTCATCAGAGTTATCTATTATGTTGTTTTCAATAGTTTTGTGCTTCCTACAAGTAGTTGCAAAGGCTTAGCCAACAAAATCCTTCACCACTGTTTAATATTTGTATTACTTCGTTATTATTTAAAGCTCTTTTTGCGAAATGCTTAAATCTGAATTGTTCCAGGATTGGACATCTACCAATGAAATGATGCATCGTTTCTTCTTCTCTCAAGTTGCACATGGAACATATTTGTTCACTGGCCGCTCTGAATATGGATCCGTTTAATCCCGTCATATCCGCTCTGGCTTTCATTATATATGATATTTGCATTTGGTTGAGGCTGTCATTACAATATGCTGGACCCCTGGTGTGGTCTAGCTATTTGTAGATGCGATATTTACTTTGATGTGCTTTTTCAATAAAATTTGTTCTGTTAAGTTTTTCCATTTCTTCAATTAGCCTTTGGCAAGCCTTATACCAGAGTCCCTTATGTAAGTGTACATTCTCATGACTAATGTTGTAATTTCTAAGACGATCTTTGAAGCAAAATATATTCCCTTCAACTATTTTAGTAAATAGTTTATGCGGTAGTCTTGTGCTCTCTTGATCAAAGAGTATTTTAGACAAGTATTTCAAATGCAATGTGTATGTATATACATATCCATTTTCATAGCCCGTCTCCAGAGATATGACATAATTTGTGTATTCTCGGGTAATTTTAAAATTCTTTTAATGAAAAATCTATATAATTTATCGAATTCATCAAAATATCCATCACCCCATAGCTGCGCGCCATAGCTTTGGATCGATCTGCACACAGATAGGAACATTTTCCATTTTGCCTTTAGTGATATGTTTGGTTTCCCTATAAAATGTCTCCATGTTGCATTAATGCAAGTTTTCGAGGCTTCATTTTTTATTGCGATTTGCTTGGCAAACAACAATTTAGGTGTTAGAGTTTTGCATAGATATTTGTATTCATTTACGACACGCAAGTAATCACCTTTGTATAACCATTTTACAGAAGTGGAAATTCTACCACCTTTTCTAAAAATCATTATTTCAGATTTTGTCTGATTAAGTTCCATCCCCCATATATCACAGTATGTCTCGAGGTTGTTTATCATTTTTTGCAAAATCATAACGTCTTCAGCTATAATAACGATGTCATCAGCGTACATTAACAAATGTATATTTAACTCATCCACGATAATACCTCCATCCAAAGCATCATGCAAATCATTTAAGTAAACCCAGGAAAAAATAAAAGAAGTACTTCCAAAAGAATAACATTACTCGTATAAGTACTTCCAAATCATAAGTATGAACTTTTTTTTCGACATTTAGTGAAGTTCTTCTAAAAAACTAACCAAAATGTAATTTCGGAATATAAATTATTAACCCTAGAATGCATAATTTCAAAACGATTGGATGTAAAATAAAGCTTCTGAAGAGATGAAAGTCCAGATCGGAAGGAACATATATATGAGGGCTATGAAATATATGTAAAATACTGCTTTTATAGTGCTAAAGGGAAGAAATATATATTTATATGGCGGCTATATCAAAATTAGTGAATGATTCTGGAAGCTAGTCGACTTCATCAACCAAATTTCGATTCAGTCGACTAGGTCGATTAATCGGACCTAAAAGTCGACTTTTTCATAGTCGATTAAAATAACATAAAGTCATTTCAAAGTACTGCTTTTCTTCGAAATATGTTAAATTGTGTAATTGTAGTACATTGGATTGCGATAAAAACTGAATTTATTAATAACACTTTATACTTTCCAAAAATGTTGATAATATCGTCATCAGAAATGCCCAAGAGCGTAACCCTCAAAAAATGAAAATTAGTTTTTCGTCAAAAAATCACGATTTTATCGAAGAAAAAAAGACGTAACATCAAGTGCTCGTTTTTGATAAAGCACAAAAGGCGTAACCCACATTGTATTAAACAAAACGTACTGTATTACTCTATATAACCTTCGAAGTTGTTCCCTTGTTGCTGTTTTGATTTTTGTCAATCGTGTTTGACAGCTATTTTAGATGCAAAATTCTATTCTGTATTTAAATTTGGCCTTTATCTGAATGGTATCCACTTTTTTTATTAAATTTCGCAGTGTGCATGATTCTATAAACTAATCTTTGCCAAATTTAATAATGATCTGAAGTAAAACATGAAAACACACTTTTCCAACCTTGCTAGTGGATTCTCGGATTAAAAAATTCTTTGTGCAAACTATAGTACATTTGACTAAAATATGACTTCTATTTAGCTTAGATGCCAAATCGGAAGGAACACATCCATGCGACTATGTGGGGCTATATGTAAATTTGAACCGATATTGTTCACACAGATATTAACTGTTAAAATAAGATACTCTTTACCAAATTTCATGAATATCGAAAGGAAATTACTTCTTCATTACATTAAGCTAAATCGAAGGAACATTCATATATGTTATATGCATGAATATCGAAAGGAAATTATATCTTCTATAGAGGGAATAAGCTAACTCGGAGGAACATTCATATATGTTAAGATATCTGGTTCTAAACTGATATTCAAATAGTTGAGAGATTTTTGATCGTTCGCCGTAGACGAAAGAAAATATATTACAGAAACAGGCCCTATATCTAAATACGGATTGTCTTTCAATTTTTATACGAATTGTCTTGTCTCAAAATAAAGATATGCGCAAAATTTCTTTGAGATCCGACTATATTTGTGACCAGCACATTGATTACAAGAATGCATGTCCAGACTGACATAGCTAAATCGGTTCAGAAAGAGATTCTAAGTCGATCGGTATAATAAACGATGGTTCTATATATCTCTTCTCATTTTGGGTGTTAGAAACAAATGCATAGAATTATAATAAATTGTACCACAGTGTGATGTAGGTTATAATTAAATAATTTTAAAAGAAATTGTGATAATTAAATATACCCTACCATACTTTCTGTACCACACTGTGGTACTTTACTACTCTCTGAACCGGTGCTACGGAAAATACATAGCGCCGCACAAATGTGCTATGTATTACAGTGTAAAATAAAAATATTTTTTTATTGGTGTGAATGTTGATCATTTGCGAAAATGTTACTAGAAGTTACACTATGGGGTCATTCGGTCACACTTTTCAAGAGCCAGCTACATCATACAGATTACAAACATCTTCAAATGTCCTAAACTTACTTACATATATATGATCGTTTATCTCTTTGGCCAATAGTATATTATTTATACGTTCCCTTCCCTATGTCAACATTAATGTTGAGGGTATATAAGATTCGGCATGGCCGAACTTAACGCTTTTACTTGTTAGTAATGGCGTAGTTTCTACTTGTCAAATATCAAAGAATAAAAGCTTCAAAAGTGACAGCTACCGAAATACCGGGTGATTCAAAATAACACCTCTTGTTGGAAAACCCTATATTTAATATTATTTTATGTTTGTGTAAGCTCTGTGCTAATTGTTTGTTCTTTAAAAATGAATTTAATTTATTAGTCTAAAAAAAATGTTTTACAAAAAAAAAAATTTAGTACTTGTGTCTGTTTCAAATTTGAAATAAAAAAGAAATAAGTTGAAATAAAAAATTCTTTCCCTTTAAAGGTAGGCACCAATAACTTACCTGGTTACCTCCAATGACAAGCCCATGTTAAATTCACCAGTTATTTACATTGGAAGTAATCTAGGAAGGAACTAGTAATGGTTACCTTGGAACTAGTGATTCTACAGGTTCCGAACTAGTTCCGTTTCCTAGCGGGTTTGTATTCCTTTTAAATTATGAGATCTCTGGACGCAAAGATGTTAATAAGAACGACATACATTCATCAAATAAATACAACACCAAAAAAAGCAAATCTTACAGTGCTTTAAAAGGAGTTGCGCAAAAGTGGTGACAAAGAAGTACTTCCCCGGCGCGACAACCCCTTGTTAAATTCATTGGTGAAAATCCAAATTAGAACAACTTCCGGATCATAAGTTGGGGATTTTTATTGCTTCTTTGGATGCTCTTTTTTTGCTGGGAAAGCGCGAACAAAAGTGGGGACAAAAGACATCCTTGCTTTACACCTGCACAGGTCATAAAGTGATCCTAAAAGTCATTTTCTGTCCACACAGATATTTTTGTGTTCGTGTATATTTTTTCTATAAAACGAACTATTTTTGAGGATATGCCTATAGTCCAAAGTTTGTAAATTAGTTTATCCCTTGGGATTCTATCAAATGCTGCTTTGAAGTCGACAAAAAATGCATAAACTTTTTTATTTTCTGCCTGTTTCAGGATTGATACCAAATTAAATATATTATCAACCGTCGAATAACGTTTTCTGAATCCAGCTTGGTATTCATTAAGTATATCGTGGTTCTCTATCCACTTTGATAGTCTGCTGTTAACCATACCCATCATTAGCTTTCCAATACAGTTCATGAACGAAAACCCTCGATAATTACTGAGCATATTTGGGTCCCCTTTTTTGAATATTGGGTATAAAATGCTTGACCGGAATGTCTGTAAATCATCACGACCATTAAGAATCTTTGTGAACTCTTTGCTCAACTCCGTCAGAAGATCATCTGTTGCATGTACAAAAAATTCGTAAGGTACTCTGTCTTCCCCGGGCGCCTTATTCTCTTTAACCCTAGCAAGCTGTTTTTTTTATTTCTGTTATGCTAAAGTCAGCATCGAGAATATCATCTGTAACATAATTTGGTGCGTATTGCATTAATGAAGATTGGGTCTCTGGGTTTAGTAACGTCTCAAAATAATTTTTAAAAATATGTGCAGGAATGTTTCCTCCGGAGATCTGATAATATTTTTTTATTTCTTTAGCTAATTTCCACCACGATTTTCTGTCTGAAATTAGATCTAGACGGTGTTCTATATGCAGATAGTAATCCTTTTCTTTCTGTTGGCAACGTTTTTTGTATTCACGCCTCTGTTCCAGATATGTTTCTCTTTTGGTCTCTTCCTTTGTTTTTCTATATGTATTCAGGGATTTCATTGTTTTATTTCTTGCCTTCAGGCATTCCTTATCAAACCATTTGTTATGAAAGTCTATTTGTTTCTTTCTCGAAACATTTGGGTATGAATTCCTTATCGTGGATATAAAATCATCTACACGCTGAAAAAAAATCGCTTCTGTAGTATATTGTCCCAAACATATTCTGCTTGAAATATACAAATATTAAGGGTACACTCTAAATATATTATATTTGTCACACACAAAAATTATATATTTGGAAAGATGTTGTTCTAAATAAATCGTTGTTTCCGTCCTAATGTTTTTTATTTGGGACTATTATTTGCGGAACAAATATTTATTTGTATTTAAATATTCAGAAAACAAAGTAATGTCTTAACTTTAAGACGCGTTTTATGTTTTTCAGTAATTCAACGTTCATTTTTTCGGAAATTTAAAATTTTCGTAAAAAGCCATTATAATTGAAATCGTATAATCCTGCGAAATGATGTATTATGCAAGGTGGATTGTCAACAAATGATGACTTGGAATAAATATAACTTAAAAATTAGTGCTTTAAAACGAATTTTATTGCTTCATAAGTCATTTTTAATTATAAGGTATAACTTAAAATCAATTAAAAAGTAGAAACAAAATTTAAAAAATTGTCAACGTTTTTAAACAAAATATATTTGGACAGGTTCCTAAACGATAATTTTATTTGTATATAAACACATATTTTATTTGAGAAAATTAGTTTGCAAATACATTTTGTTGTAATATATTAATATATGCGTTCCAAATAAATTTTATTGATTTTCAAATAAAATGTATTTGCTCAGAAGTAATTAATATTTAAAAATTTGTGTTTCAAATATATTTTTCTTCGATTCAAACATATCAAAAAAGACGATTTTGCCCCGTGTAGACATTCGATTATATTTGAGGATGTTAGGTTTGGGTAAGAGCTGTTTGATAAGGGATTTTGTTTCTATCTTTCCAAATTAACTTTGGCATTAGGTTTTTACTTTCCACTCGTGTTTGCTATTTACCATATAGTCTCAATTTCAGTGATATTGGAAAATGATCGGACCATATTTGGTCTTCTACCGAGAATTTGATAACATTGGTTATCATATCCATAGATACCGCATATAAGTCAATCACTGAGCTACCATTATTGTTAGAGAAAGTGTAATTGCGTCCTTCATCTCCTGACACTCTGCCGTTTAGTACTATTAAACCATGTTCATTGCAAAATTCCAAATACTTTCTCCCAACTGAGTTTTCTATTTTGTCATTTGAATTTCTCTTTTCGTAACATGTTGTTATTCCTTCTAATAGATCCTCTGGTAGTTGCTGTTCTTCACCAATTCGGATATTGTGGTCGCCTATTATTACCCTTGATGGGTCGCTATTTTCTGTAGCATATTTTAACTTCCCAAAATCTTCGGTCCAATTTGTGCCTCTAAGGTATACCGGTACAATTTCAAATTGTATTGAGTCTGTAACACAAACTATAATATCCCAATCGTTTCGATGGGCATGCATATGTTTGATGCCAATGTTGCACTGACGTTTTGTTATTGGGCTAATGAGACTACCTTCACAATTATTGTATCATGGTAGGCAGCCAGCTATTATGTTGCGCAGTCAAACAACAAAACACAAACTGTTGACGCGTTCGTTGACAATGTCGCCAGAAAAAACACTATAACTGTGGTCTCAAAAGTTTTCTACTTGCGCATAAAAGGAAAGTTGTCGACATTTACCTTGTGCAATTGTCACTTTAGAACAAGTAAGAAAGTTTCAGTCGGGTAAATCGACTAAGGTAAACACTAACTTTGTGAGTAATGTAATATATAACATTACTAATTAATCTGTCAATTAGTGTAGGAGGTACCAGCAGGAGTTTAGGTTAGGTTAGGGTGTCAGCCGTAGTTTTTATACAAGCTCACATAGACCAGTTTAGGTCCCTAGTGTTACCACGGGCTGAAATGCCCCTCATCGAAACCAACCTGTTTGATATACAAATTTGTCGGAAAGATCTGTTAGGCTGCCTAGAAAAGCTGACCCCAGTATGTCCAGTCGTTTACTCAGAGCGGGGCAGTCGCATAGCAAGTGCTCAATGCTCTCCATCTCCACAGCTTCTGCAGAAGTCATTAGAGTCAATATCCAATCTATTGGCGTGTTCGCCGATCAAGCAGTGTCCCGTCAGAACTGATACTAACGTAGACAATCTTTGCCTCTCTAGTGCGAGGAGATATTTTGATCTTCTCAGGTCATACCTTGGCCAGATTTGTCTAGCTACCCTGCAGGTGCCGATTTCTGTCCATCTTTCGTTGGACTGCCTGATTGCCTCTTGCCTAAGCCAAAGCTTGCACGTGGATAGTGGCGCACCAATATATGCAAATTCTTCGAGAATTTGTAATGTCGTCCCTTTCCTAGCAAGTTCATCGGCTTTGCAGTTCCCCGGGATATCCCTATGCCCAGGCACCCATATGAGGTGTATGTTAAACTGCTCAGCCATCTCGTTAAGAGATCTGCGGCAGTCAAGGGCTGTTTGTGAGTTTAGCGATGTTGCCTCCAGAGAAATGATGGCAGCCTGGCTGTCCGAGTAAATGACAACGCCAGTGTTGGTTACTATGTTGCGACTCAGCCACTTGGCTACTTCCCATATTGCCATTATTTCGGCTTGATCTCTGGCGGGAATCATAGTGATGTAATTTCTCTCGAAGGTGTACACCGTTGGTATATAGTCCACTCGGTAGGTTACCATAGCACTACACTTTGATATCCTCATGTGACCGTAGTTTTTGTACCTCCACATTGATAGGCAGATTAATCATATTGCCGCTTTGGTTGCAACTTCTCTCGCCACAATATTAATCGGCAGTATATGGAGTAGGGCTTGTAGAGACTCGGTCGCTGTAGTCCTTAAGGCTCCGCTTATGCTCAGGCAGGCTGTTCTCTGAACCTTTGTTACTAGGTTGGTGATGGTTAGTTTTTCAGTTGCCGTCCACCATACCACAATGCCGTATAACAGTATTGGACGAACTACTGCTATATATATCCAGTGGACGATTTTAGGAGAGAGGCCCCACCGCGACCCTACAGCCTTTTTGCAGGAATATAAGGCGACGTTGGCCTTCCTTACACGTACCAATACGTTAAGTCTAAATAACAGTTTTCTATCTAGAATTATTCCTAAAAATTTTGAACTTTCAGAAAAGACTAGATCTGTTCCATTTATCCGAGGTGGAGGGTCCACATGTGGGACTTTATTCATCCTAGTAAAGATAACCAATTCTGTCTTGTTTGGGTTTACGCCCAAACCGCTGCTTCTGGCCCATCTAGCCAATTTATTCAAAGCCACCTGTAGAATGTCTCGGATGACGTTTCGTCCGCATATGCCACGACCTTGCAGCCACAACGTTCTAGATCTAGCAGGATTTCATTCACCGCTAGGTTCCAAAGTAGTGGAGACAGTACTCCTCCTTGTGGGGTCCCTCTGTTTACAAACCTTGTTAGAGTTGTGGACCCAAGACATGCTGTTGTGCGTCTTCTGTTGAGCAGACTTTGAATTAGTCTAATCAAACTAGAGTTAACTTTTAGATGTGACAGTGCCGCAATTACTGCATCTGAGTGAATGTTGTTAAAAGACCCTTCTACGCCAAGAAATGCCACCATGGTGAATTCCTTGAAATGCAGGGACGATTCGATAGTGCTCACAAGTTCGTGCAGGGCTGATTCTGTAGACTTCCCTTTATTGTAAGCATGGGGGTTCACCGACAGGAGTTTTGTATCCAGGTTTTCCCTAATGAAATAATCTAAAAGTCTTTCCAGACTATATATATATACCAACTGTGTACACCTTCGAGAGAAATTACATCACTATGATTCCCACCAGAGATGAATGGGTCTGCAGAATACCAGGTAATAGAAACCATCTCCACTTTTACACGGATGGTTCGAAGCTTGATGAAAAGGTTGGCTTCGGAGTACACTGTGAAGAACTTAGTCTGGATATAGCTCACAGACTACCAGATACCTGCAGTGTCTATCAAGCCGAAATAATGGCAATATGGGAAGTCGCCAAGTGGCTGAGTCGCAACATAGTAACCAACACTGGCGTTGTAATTTACTCGGACAGCCAGGCTGCCATCAATTCTCTGGAGGCAACATCCCTAAATTCACAAACAGCCCTCGACTGCCGCAGATCTCTTAACGAGATGGCTGAGCAGTTTAATATACACCTCATATGGGTGCCTGGGCATAGAGATATCCCGGGGAACTGCAAAGCCGATGAACTTGCTAGGAAAGGGACGACATTACAAATTCTCGAAGAATTTGCACATATTGGTGCGCCACTATCCACGTGCAAGCTTTGGCTTAGGCAAGAGGCAGTCCAACGAAAGATGGACAGAAATCGGCACCTGCAGGGTAGCTAGACAAATCTGGCCAAGGTATGACCTGAGAAGTCATAATATCTCCTCGCACTAGAGAGGAAACGATTGTCTACGTTAGTACAGGTTCTGACGGGACACTGCTTGATCGGCGAACACGCCAAAAGATTGGGTATTGACTCCAATGACTTCTGCGGAAGTGGAGATGAGGAAGAAGTGGGGAGTATTGAGCACTTGCTTTGCGACTGTCCCACTTGAGTAAAGGACGACTGGACATACTGGGGTCAGCCTTTTTAGGCAGCCTAACAGATCTTTCCAGTACTGATATTCGTACTATCGATAAATTTATATATCAAACAGGTTGGTTTCGATGAGGGGCATTTCAGCCCGTGGTAACACTAGGGACCTAAACTGGTTTATGTGAGCTTGTAAAAAAAATACGGCTGCCACCCTAACCTAACCTAAAGGGGTTAACGTTATAGAGTGGCCAGCTCAACCGTAGACTTGAATCCCATTGAAAATCTTTGGGAAATTGTCAACAGTGAGATAAATCGAGAAAGCGTAACTGGAGATAAAAATATTTCAGGCTATTGCAGATGCTTGGAACTCCATAGATACAAAGATAACAACAAATCTTATTGATTCCATGCAAGAAGGGGCAACGCCGTCCTTGATAATAAATGTTTTTCCACAAAATCTTAGTAGAAATACATAGTCCAATATGTTTTGTCGTGCGAATTTCCGACCTTTTTCTGCAATAAATTTTTAATTTCAAATAATTTAAGCAGCCGAATTGCCCCTTTTTTGGTAAATTGATCCAATTTCTTAGATAATAGGTACAATTTTTGGAATATATCATTGATAGTTTTCAGATGTTGGCGATTGAACAGAAGTATGAAGTAAGTCCAATATGTATAAGTATTGTCCGATACTGTAAGTACTATTTGGAAGATTTTAACACCCTCTCCAAGAATTATAACCCTTTGACGACCAATGGACAAAAATAAAAATATGCGTTAAAAATAAACTAATACTAAAAGTATTGATATTTTTAGCTTAATGCAAAATTTATGTGAAAAAAAAATTTATAAATGTTTTTTTAAGAGCTAAAAAGCGAGTTTTGCACCTACCGTAAACGGGATATTTAAACTGCTCTAAATCATAGAAGAAATTTTCTCTTTCTATCAAATTAAAAAATTTTGTTTAATTTAACAATATTCTACAAATTGAAATTCGGTTTTGAGATATTTCCAAGAAAAAAAATAGATTTATAAAAAAAAACGCAAAGGGACACGGTCCCTGTGGTCGTCAATGGTAACTTTTCGTTTAATGAATTTGAATGTAATAGTCTTTTCACACTGACGACGAAATAAGTGTTCCCAACACAAATTATTGGTCAACAGACCCTGATATGGGTGTACCCTTCATAAGTAATGTAATGACAAGAAAAAGATTTGAAGATATCCGTCAAAATAACGATGAAGAAGGAAACAGGAATGATCGGGCTTTTAAGATCAGACCTGTCATAAGTCATTTCAACAAAGCATTTCAAAATGAAATGAACAACACATACAAACAGGCTGTCGATGAACACATGATCAAATTCAAAGGTTATAATGCTATGAAACAGTATATCAAGAACAAACCAATAAAATGGGGATTTAAGATGTGGTGTAGATGTGACTCTGCTTCCGGATATCTTTTTGAATTTGATCTTTACACTGGAAGAAAAGAGTATGGAACTGAATATGAACTTGGGGAATCAGTCGTGCTTCAGTTGACAGAAAAACTCACAGGTTTGGGCTCCGAGGTCTACATTGATAACTTCTTCAACTCGCCTTTGTTACAATATGAGTTGAAAAAACGTCAGATAAAGTCCTGTGGAACAGTAAGAAGCAACCGAAAAAATATTCCAAAAAATTTGCCTCTCGATAAGAATATGAAGCGAGGAGACATTTACACATCAAGCTTTGAGGGCATATCCTTTGTGAAGTGGATGGACAACAGAGCTGTGACTCTTCTCACAAATTTTCTTTCGCCAGTGGAGACAGACACCGTCAGACGTCGCATAGCTGGTAGTGCTGAGAAAATCAACGTAAAATGCCCGAAAGCTATTATGCATTACAACAAAAATATGGGTGGAGTAGATTTAATGGAACAGCGCAAGTCCTTTTATGAACTAGACCACAAATCGAAAATAAAATATTACCTCCGTTTATTTTTTGACTTACTTGATATAAGCGTAAACAATTCCTACGTTTTTTACACCGAATGTAATGCAAAAAATCTTGTTGAAGGGACTCAACTTAACTCCCTTGAGTTTAGACGATTAGTGGCCAGACATTTAATCGCTGGCTATTCTTCGCGTCAGAGAGAATTTCCAATATTCCAGCCATCAAAAATCACTGTCAGCAAGAGACCAGCTTCTTCGCACTCTATGCTCAAAGCCAACGTAAGAAAGATATGTGTTCAATGCGCAAAAATCAATGTAGAAAATCGCACTAATAACTATTGTTATCAATGCAATGTGCATATATGTTTTACTACTAACCGTAATTGTTTCGCAGAACATCAAAATTAACCATAATTTATCGCAAAATTAAACATAAATTTTTATTAAAAGCGTATTATAACATTAAAAATGTAACTTTTATTGAAAAACCTATATATAATAAAAAAGACATTTTGGCTCCCTTAAGGACCACAGGGACACATGTGTCCCATAACAAAACTCGTATACGCACAATTTTTTCTTCACATTTTTGCTTTAGTTGGATTCTGACAAGCTCATTTCATATCAAAATGATAAAGGGAAAACCCCAGAAGCTTATGGTCCTGAAAGGGATAAATTAAGTAACGAATTTTTGTGTATTAAGGACATCAAAAGGACGATAATCCTTAATCCTGGATTATACTGAAAAGTGCTAACGATAACCCTGGAAAGGAGTGACCGAATGACATAAAATTTCGTACATGGTAATATTTTATTCAACCCCAGTTTATTTTTGATGGACAACCATATTGGCCTACTCTTTGTGGTACATCCCCTACAAATGGTTAACATTTGGGCATGTTAAAACTCTTATAACTTATCTACTACTCATGGGAATTATGTAAAATTTCATACATAGTAATCATTTTACCGTCTCTATAAGCTGGACAAAAAAGAACGAAAATTTCACGCACCTTTTGATATCCTCCACACAAAGTGACCAATTGGTACAAAAAATTAACAGCTTATAACATTATTACCAGTCCATACAAATTCTTGAAATTCACAAAATTGTTACCATTTGTGTGACAATAACGCCCACTTTGTACTGGACTGTAGCTACTATAAAAACATTACACTGCACAAAATTTCAAGTATTCGTATGTACTTGTATTAAAGGGTCGGGCACGCGCTGCGAAGACCTCATGCTGTCCCAATGTTTTATAGGAACGAAAAAGGAAACTAAATATGGGTACACGCAAAGAAAAATTTCGTTACTCCCAAACGAAAAATTAGACAAACGAATTTTGTTTGAGGTGTATGTTTGTCGCAAACGATTTATGTTTATCCCAAAACCCAAAGAAACGTTTATAGCAAACGGTTAGTGTACTTATCGTAAATGATTTATATTTATTACAAACCCTGTGAAACATTTGGTGCAAACGGTTATTGTGTTTGTCACACGCAATGCCTTTTTATCCTAAACCCTGTTAAACGTTTGTTGCAAACGGTCATTGCCGTTGTCACAAGAAATGTCAGTTTAACAATAAATGAGAAAACGATTGTCGCAAAAGAATAATTTGATTGAATTATGATATTTAATATGTTTTATAAAATTATGCTAATAATTAAAAATGTCACAAACACCTCTGCTATTATTTGGCTGATATCTTCTAATTGAGTTGTAGACAAACTGTAAATAAGAAAGCATGTATGTTAGAACATATTAAAAATGTAGTAGTCCATTGTATTGATCGAACCGAGATGTTATCTTACCATATATCAAACTTTTTAGTCTAATGTGAATTTTATAGGTCAATATTCTGACCCAAATGCTGACATTTCAAAGTTTTCACGTCCATGAATAGAATACTAAGCTACATCAGAAAATAACATGAAAAACTTCGGGTGAAAAAACGTGTTGCATAGTGTCATTAAAAAACAAAGTTTAACTGTTTAGTGTTGAAAATATCAGCAGTTTCCAGAAGTATCCAGTTGTATTGTGCCTGAATAAATTAATTTCACAATTACCATTAGCAGCTTCAGTACCTAAACGTGTGATGATTGATTGTCAATGATTTGAATTTGCTTATTCACAATTTAAGGCGTGTGGAAAAATAATCAGTTAGTCGTTAACAAAAGCAATAGATGGTCTCAGTTTCTGTTAAAATCTATTGTTTTTGTTATTCCGGCTTTCCACAAAATATTCAATATTTTCATGCATTTTTTGCTATTAACAATCTGGTTATTTTCCCACATGTCTTCACTCCATTTACCATTTACCTATAACATTAAATTGGTGTCCGCAGTATATTTGCGAGATATCGCACCTCCGATAATTTAGATTCTTTGGTTTAATGAATTCTTTGAATGAAATCATTTTGAGTTCACTGATAAAAATATATTTAATTTTGCTACATACGCGCACAAATACCGAACACCACAAGCGCCTGTACAAAACTAAAGGCCCACCAGCATACTACTCTACGCATGCTGAGTACGGTTGCAAATGTTATGAAATTGTATAACAGTGCGGAGGAAGGGATGTAGATAAATAAATTTCCACCACCGTCTGTTAATAAAGCAACACGGACAAACATGTATGCAACGTTGCAACGTTTCTTTTGTGTTTTGTACACACACATCTCCATCTTTTTGCAGAAAAGTTGCAACGTCGCTTTTTGTGTTATATGCACACACATCTGCATCTTTTGAGTTCTGTACACATACATCTGCACATACTATTCCGTCATATAAATAATAAAAAAGTTATAAAACCGCACTTTGTTTAGCTCTTTGTTCTCTCAACTTTCTTTAAAATATTCAATCATGTTTAAATGCAATATGCTTCCGTAAACGTTTTTCGTTTACCATAAAATAGGATTCGTTGCTGATCATTCGCAGTGAACGGACGTGTTTATCACATAGCGGATAGTTACCAGTACCTATTACGCAATAGCAAAAATCTGTACAAAGTCTGTAAGGCCTACATCGTAGTACCTATTACGGTCTAATACAGACAAAATAAAAATAAATTCTCTAGACGGGGATGCCTTCGTGTTCCGATGGAGCGCGGTTCCCCAATCGTCCGACTGTCCGTCCGTTGGTCTTGGCCAAAGCCGACCACACCAAAAATGGTGAAAATCTCCCCCAAGTACTCACAACAGGTGGTGCGGTGAGGGGTAAACGTCATGTCCGACCGTCAAAACGGAAGCACAATGAGCATCGTGTAGCGCTCAGAGTTTTGACGAAGTTGGAGGCTGTTGAGGTTTCGGCTCTTACCGAAAAACAAAAAGAGTCACTTACCTGGGCTAAAGGCGTCATAGATGCTTCTAAGGCCAATGAGTCGGCTGAAAGAGCCACAAATTCAGCTGTGTTAACGGCTAATAAAGTAAAACGAATCAGATCACCTGATGAACCCTTGCCTTCGAAAAAGGCAAGAGGCCCTAATGTCACCATTAACAGGACACTCACCAAGCCCTTCAATGAAGTGGCGAAGGAGAGTCTAGTGATGGCTGTTATAGACAGAAGTAGTGAGGATGGATCCATCCTCAAGGACAAATGGAGTCATGTACAATCAGCCATTATGGCTCACTACCTCGATGTCCGTAGAGAAATGCCGGGCAAACCACCAATCTGTAACGATGCAGGATGGCATCAGGGGAGAGTAAAGCTCTTATATTTCGGTGATGCCAGATCAGTAGACCTGTATAAGGCTGCTCTGAGTCGAGCGGGTGAGGTGTGGCCGGGTGCCCAGTTGGATGTTGTCGAAAAAACAACATCCCTAGTCACCCTAGAGCCATCACCTGGGTTACAGAAGAGCCCTCCAACCCGGCTGACATCTTAGAAATAATAAAAGATTCCAATCCTGGTCTGCCGGCCCATAATTGGAGAATCAGCAAGGTGGGTGAGGCGGATGGTAAAAAGCGGCAGGTCAATCTTATCCTAAACGCTGAATCCACCTCCCATATACAAGGTGCGAGTGCAACCCTACAATATGGCTTCGAGACTATAGTCTTGAAGATATACAAGCAGGATATAGCTCCCACTGCAGAAGGTGAGTCGTCCACCGTGGCACTTCCTGGAAGTGCGGAGGTACCCACGCCTATTATTTCTGGTGACTCCAACTCTAACAGAAGATCTGTAACGTCCTTCTCTGAGGACAAAAGCTCTACTTCGGACACAGAGAGGCTGAGGGGAGTCTCCGGACTCTTTGACGCATCTGGCGGGGACATGCTTCTCGACGATACGGACGAAGAGTTCGATAACACCCTTGTCGGGGTGGATGTTAATCTGTCAATTACCAATGATGGTAAGAATTCTACAGATTAACCTCCATCACGCTAAAGCAGCCTCAGCGGCTCTATTGCTGCGACTGTCCACAGGCGCAGTAGACATCGTCCTGATACAGGAGCCCTACGTAGTGGGAGGAAGGGTGTGCGGTATTAGGACACCCAACTTTAAACTGCTGTGAAGGCACTCCAAGAACCTGCATTTTGGCCAGGAAAGATCTAAGTATCTTTCTCCTGACTAATTTAAGTGGTAAAGACCAAACAGCTGCTAGCCTGGAGATCGGTAATCGCATATATTGGGTGGTCTCCAGCTACTTGCCTTATGAATCTGTAGTACCGACTGCTCTATTCAGGGAAGTAGTAGAATAAGCAACGTCTGACGAGCTCGAGCTGATTATTGACGCAGACACAAACGCTCATCATACTATATGGGGTAGTACGGATATAAACAATAGGGGTGATTCGCTTCTTCACTTTATTCTAACTACCAACCTTAGTATTTGTAACATAGGTAATAAACCGACCTTTACAATTAAAGACAGACAAGAAGGACTCGACGTAACGTTTGCTACTGACCGGCTGTCAGACAAAATTATTGGGTGGAATGTACTGGACGACCACTCATTCTCAGATTACCATTATATTGCGTTCAAACTCGCGGAAACAGCGCCTAAACCTGCCGTCCACAGAAATTTAAGGAAGACAAAGTGGCACCTGTATGAGAAGAATTTCAAGAAAGTCCTCAACTCTATACTTCTGTACGAACCGAATGACAAAGCCGGTCTGGATAATCTGGTCGATCATATCACCATATCATTCAATAGATCCCTTGAAGAAGCCTGTCCAAAAACAAGGTACAAGGGTAAAACTAAACCCCAATGGTGGACTTCTGAGCTAACGGCTATGAAAAAGACCTGCAACAAGCTATTCAATAAGGCTAAATCTACTGGGGTCGCTAATGATTGGGATGCCTATAAAGAGCACCTCAAGATCTATAAGAAGGAGCTTAGACCCTTAAGGACTACAGCGACCGAGTCTCTACAAGCCCTACTCCATATACCGCCGATTAATATTGTGGCGAGAGAAGTTGCAACCAAAGCGGCAATAAGATTAAACTGCCTATCAATGTGGAGGTACAAGAACTATGGTCACATGAGGATATCAAAGTGTAGTGCTATGGTAACCGACCGAGTGGACTATATACCAACTGTGTACACCTTCGAGAGAAATTACATCACTATGATTCCCACCAGAGATGAATGGGTCTGCAGAATACCAGGTAATAGAAACCATCTCCACTTTTACACGGATGGTTCGAAGCTTGATGAAAAGGTTGGCTTCGGAGTACACTGTGAAGAACTTAGTCTGGATATAGCTCACAGACTACCAGATACCTGCAGTGTCTATCAAGCCGAAATAATGGCAATATGGGAAGTCGCCAAGTGGCTGAGTCGCAACATAGTAACCAACACTGGCGTTGTAATTTACTCGGACAGCCAGGCTGCCATCAATTCTCTGGAGGCAACATCCCTAAATTCACAAACAGCCCTCGACTGCCGCAGATCTCTTAACGAGATGGCTGAGCAGTTTAATATACACCTCATATGGGTGCCTGGGCATAGAGATATCCCGGGGAACTGCAAAGCCGATGAACTTGCTAGGAAAGGGACGACATTACAAATTCTCGAAGAATTTGCACATATTGGTGCGCCACTATCCACGTGCAAGCTTTGGCTTAGGCAAGAGGCAGTCCAACGAAAGATGGACAGAAATCGGCACCTGCAGGGTAGCTAGACAAATCTGGCCAAGGTATGACCTGAGAAGTCATAATATCTCCTCGCACTAGAGAGGAAACGATTGTCTACGTTAGTACAGGTTCTGACGGGACACTGCTTGATCGGCGAACACGCCAAAAGATTGGGTATTGACTCCAATGACTTCTGCGGAAGTGGAGATGAGGAAGAAGTGGGGAGTATTGAGCACTTGCTTTGCGACTGTCCCACTTTGAGTAAAGGACGACTGGACATACTGGGGTCAGCCTTTTTAGGCAGCCTAACAGATCTTTCCAGTACTGATATTCGTACTATCGATAAATTTATATATCAAACAGGTTGGTTTCGATGAGGGGCATTTCAGCCCGTGGTAACACTAGGGACCTAAACTGGTTTATGTGAGCTTGTAAAAAAAATACGGCTGCCACCCTAACCTAACCTAAAGGGGTTAACGTTATGGAGTGGCCAGCTCAACCGTAGACTTGAATCCCATTGAAAATCTTTGGGAAATTGTCAACAGTGAGATAAATCGAGAAAGCGTAACTGGAGATAAAAATATTTCAGGCTATTGCAGATGCTTGGAACTCCATAGATACAAAGATAACAACAAATCTTATTGATTCCATGCAAGAAGGGGCAACGCCGTCCTTGATAATAAATGTTTTTCCACAAAATCTTAGTAGAAATACATAGTCCAATATGTTTTGTCGTGCGAATTTCCGACCTTTTTCTGCAATAAATTTTTAATTTCAAATAATTTAAGCAGCCGAATTGCCCCTTTTTTGGTAAATTGATCCAATTTCTTAGATAATAGGTACAATTTTTGGAATATATCATTGATAGTTTTCAGATGTTGGCGATTGAACAGAAGTATGAAGTAAGTCCAATATGTATAAGTATTGTCCGATACTGTAAGTACTATTTGGAAGATTTTAACACCCTCTCCAAGAATTATAACCCTTTGACGACCAATGGACAAAAATAAAAATATGCGTTAAAAATAAACTAATACTAAAAGTATTGATATTTTTAGCTTAATGCAAAATTTATGTGAAAAAAAAAATTATAAATGTTTTTTTAAGAGCTAAAAAGCGAGTTTTGCACCTACCGTAAACGGGATATTTAAACTGCTCTAAATCATAGAAGAAATTTTCTCTTTCTATCAAATTAAAAAATTTTGTTTAATTTAACAATATTCTACAAATTGAAATTCGGTTTTGAGATATTTCCAAGAAAAAAACTAGATTTATAAAAAAAACGCAAAGGGACACGGTCCCTGTGGTCGTCAATGGTAACTTTTCGTTTAATGAATTTGAATGTAATAGTCTTTTCACACTGACGACGAAATAAGTGTTCCCAACACAAATTATTGGTCAACAGACCCTGATATGGGTGTACCCTTCATAAGTAATGTAATGACAAGAAAAAGATTTGAAGATATCCGTCAAAATAACGATGAAGAAGGAAACAGGAATGATCGGGCTTTTAAGATCAGACCTGTCATAAGTCATTTCAACAAAGCATTTCAAAATGAAATGAACAACACATACAAACAGGCTGTCGATGAACACATGATCAAATTCAAAGGTTATAATGCTATGAAACAGTATATCAAGAACAAACCAATAAAATGGGGATTTAAGATGTGGTGTAGATGTGACTCTGCTTCCGGATATCTTTTTGAATTTGATCTTTACACTGGAAGAAAAGAGTATGGAACTGAATATGAACTTGGGGAATCAGTCGTGCTTCAGTTGACAGAAAAACTCACAGGTTTGGGCTCCGAGGTCTACATTGATAACTTCTTCAACTCGCCTTTGTTACAATATGAGTTGAAAAAACGTCAGATAAAGTCCTGTGGAACAGTAAGAAGCAACCGAAAAAATATTCCAAAAAATTTGCCTCTCGATAAGAATATGAAGCGAGGAGACATTTACACATCAAGCTTTGAGGGCATATCCTTTGTGAAGTGGATGGACAACAGAGCTGTGACTCTTCTCACAAATTTTCTTTCGCCAGTGGAGACAGACACCGTCAGACGTCGCATAGCTGGTAGTGCTGAGAAAATCAACGTAAAATGCCCGAAAGCTATTATGCATTACAACAAAAATATGGGTGGAGTAGATTTAATGGAACAGCGCAAGTCCTTTTATGAACTAGACCACAAATCGAAAATAAAATATTACCTCCGTTTATTTTTTGACTTACTTGATATAAGCGTAAACAATTCCTACGTTTTTTACACCGAATGTAATGCAAAAAATCTTGTTGAAGGGACTCAACTTAACTCCCTTGAGTTTAGACGATTAGTGGCCAGACATTTAATCGCTGGCTATTCTTCGCGTCAGAGAGAATTTCCAATATTCCAGCCATCAAAAATCACTGTCAGCAAGAGACCAGCTTCTTCGCAATCTATGCTCAAAGCCAACGTAAGAAAGATATGTGTTCAATGCGCAAAAATCAATGTAGAAAATCGCACTAATAACTATTGTTATCAATGCAATGTGCATATATGTTTTACTACTAACCGTAATTGTTTCGCAGAACATCAAAATTAACCATAATTTATCGCAAAATTAAACATAAATTTTTATTAAAAGCGTATTATAACATTAAAAATGTAACTTTTATTGAAAAACCTATATACATATAATAAAAAAGACATTTTGGCTCCCTTAAGGACCACAGGGACACATGTGTCCCATAACAAAACTCGTATACGCACAATTTTTTCTTCACATTTTTGCTTTAGTTGGATTCTGACAAGCTCATTTCATATCAAAATGATAAAGGGAAAATCCCCAGAAGCTTATGGTCCTGAAAGGGATAAATTAAGTAACGAATTTTTGTGTATTAAGGACATCAAAAGGACGATAATCCTTAATCCTGGATTATACTGAAAAGTGCTAACGATAACCCTGGAAAGGAGTGACCGAATGACATAAAATTTCGTACATGGTAATATTTTATTCAACCCCAGTTTATTTTTGATGGACAACCATATTGGCCTACTCTTTGTGGTACATCCCCTACAAATGGTTAACATTTGGGCATGTTAAAACTCTTATAACTTATCTACTACTCATGGGAATTATGTAAAATTTCATACATAGTAATCATTTTACCGTCTCTATAAGCTGGACAAAAAAGAACGAAAATTTCACGCACCTTTTGATATCCTCCACACAAAGTGACCAATTGGTACAAAAAATTAACAGCTTATAACATTATTACCAGTCCATACAAATTCTTGAAATTCACAAAATTGTTACCATTTGTGTGACAATAACGCCCACTTTGTACTGGACTGTAGCTACTATAAAAACATTACACTGCACAAAATTTCAAGTATTCGTATGTACTTGTATTAAAGGGTCGGGCACGCGCTGCGAAGACCTCATGCTGTCCCAATGTTTTATAGGAACGAAAAAGGAAACTAAATATGGGTACACGCAAAGAAAAATTTCGTTACTCCCAAACGAAAAATTAGACAAACGAATTTTGTTTGAGGTGTATGTTTGTCGCAAACGATTTATGTTTATCCCAAAACCCAAAGAAACGTTTATAGCAAACGGTTAGTGTACTTATCGTAAATGATTTATATTTATTACAAACCCTGTGAAACATTTGGTGCAAACGGTTATTGTGTTTGTCACACGCAATGCCTTTTTATCCTAAACCCTGTTAAACGTTTGTTGCAAACGGTCATTGCCGTTGTCACAAGAAATGTCAGTTTAACAATAAATGAGAAAACGATTGTCGCAAAAGAATAATTTGATTGAATTATGATATTTAATATGTTTTATAAAATTATGCTAATAAATAAAAATGTCACAAACACCTCTGCTATTATTTGGCTGATATCTTCTAATTGAGTTGTAGACAAACTGTAAATAAGAAAGCATGTATGTTAGAACATATTAAAAATGTAGTAGTCCATTGTATTGATCGAAGCGAGATGTTATCTTACCATATATCAAACTTTTTAGTCTAATGTGAATTTTATAGGTCAATATTCTGACCCAAATGCTGACATTTCAAAGTTTTCACGTCCATGAATAGAATACTAAGCTACATCAGAAAATAACATGAAAAACTTCGGGTGAAAAAACGTGTTGCATAGTGTCATTAAAAAACAAAGTTTAACTGTTTAGTGTTGAAAATATCAGCAGTTTCCAGAAGTATCCAGTTGTATTGTGCCTGAATAAATTAATTTCACAATTACCATTAGCAGCTTCAGTACCTAAACGTGTGATGATTGATTGTCAATGATTTGAATTTGCTTATTCACAATTTAAGGCGTGTGGAAAAATAATCAGTTAGTCGTTAACAAAAGCAATAGATGGTCTCAGTTTCTGTTAAAATCTATTGTTTTTGTTATTCCGGCTTTCCACAAAATATTCAATATTTTCATGCAGTGCTCGATCCATTTTTTTGCTATTAACAATCTGGTTATTTTCCCACATGTCTTCACTCCATTTACCATTTACCTATAACATTAAATTGGTGTCCGCAGTATATTTGCGAGATATCGCACCTCCGATAATTTAGATTCTTTGGTTTAATGAATGAAATCATTTTAAGTTCACTGATAAAAATATATTTAATTTTGCTACATACGCGCACAAATACCGAACACCACAAGCGCCTGTACAAAACTAAAGGCCCACCAACATACTACTCTACGCATGCTGAGTACGGTTGCAAATGTTATGAAATTGTATAACAGTGCGGAGGAAGGGATGTAGATAAATAAATTTCCACCACCGTCTGTTAATAAAGCAACGCGGACAAACATGTATGCAACGTTGCAACGTTTCTTTTGTGTTTTGTACACACACATCTCCATCTTTTTGCAGAAAAGTTGCAACGTCGCTTTTTGTGTTATATGCACACACATCTGCATCTTTTGAGTTCTGTACACATACATCTGCACATACTATTCCGTCATATAAATAATAAAAAAGTTATAAAACCGCACTTTGTTTAGCTCTTTGTTCTCTCAACTTTCTTTAAAATATTCAATCATGTTTAAATGCAATATGCTTCCGTAAACGTTTTTCGTTTACCATAAAATAGGATTCGTTGCTGATCATTCGCAGTGAACGGACGTGTTTATCACATAGCGGATAGTTACCAGTACCTATTACGCAATAGCAAAAATCTGTACAAAGTCTGTAAGGCCTACATCGTAGTACCTATTACGGTCTAATACAGACAAAATAAAAATAAATTCTCTAGACGGGGATGCCTTCGTGTTCCGATGGAGCGCGGTTCCCCAATCGTCCGACTGTCCGTCCGTTGGTCTTGGCCAAAGCCGACCACACCAAAAATGGTGAAAATCTCCCCCAAGTACTCACAACAGGTGGTGCGGTGAGGGGTAAACGTCATGTCCGACCGTCAAAACGGAAGCACAATGAGCATCGTGTAGCGCTCAGAGTTTTGACGAAGTTGGAGGCTGTTGAGGTTTCGGCTCTTACCGAAAAACAAAAAGAGTCACTTACCTGGGCTAAAGGCGTCATAGATGCTTCTAAGGCCAATGAGTCGGCTGAAAGAGCCACAAATTCAGCTGTGTTAACGGCTAATAAAGTAAAACGAATCAGATCACCTGATGAACCCTTGCCTTCGAAAAAGGCAAGAGGCCCTAATGTCACCATTAACAGGACACTCACCAAGCCCTTCAATGAAGTGGCGAAGGAGAGTCTAGTGATGGCTGTTATAAACAGAAGTAGTGAGGATGGATCCATCCTCAAGGACAAATGGAGTCATGTACAATCAGCCATTATGGCTCACTACCTCGATGTCCGTAGAGAAATGCCGGGCAAACCACCAATCTGTAACGATGCAGGATGGCATCAGGGGAGAGTAAAGCTCTTATATTTCGGTGATGCCAGATCAGTAGACCTGTATAAGGCTGCTCTGAGTCGAGCGGGTGAGGTGTGGCCGGGTGCCCAGTTGGATGTTGTCGAAAAAAACAACATCCCTAGTCACCCTAGAGCCATCACCTGGGTTACAGAAGAGCCCTCCAACCCGGCTGACATCTTAGAAATAATAAAAGATTCCAATCCTGGTCTGCCGGCCCATAATTGGAGAATCAGCAAGGTGGGTGAGGCGGATGGTAAAAAGCGGCAGGTCAATCTTATCCTAAACGCTGAATCCACCTCCCATATACAAGGTGCGAGTGCAACCCTACAATATGGCTTCGAGACTATAGTCTTGAAGATATACAAGCAGGATATAGCTCCCACTGCAGAAGGTGAGTCGTCCACCGTGGCACTTCCTGGAAGTGCGGAGGTACCCACGCCTATTATTTCTGGTGACTCCAACTCTAACAGAAGATCTGTAACGTCCTTCTCTGAGGACAAAAGCTCTACTTCGGACACAGAGAGGCTGAAGGGAGTCTCCGGACTCTTTGACGCATCTGGCGGGGACATGCTTCTCGACGATACGGACGAAGAGTTCGATAACACCCTTGTCGGGGTGGATGTTAATCTGTCAATTACCAATGATGGTAAGAATTCTACAGATTAACCTCCATCACGCTAAAGCAGCCTCAGCGGCTCTATTGCTGCGCCTGTCCACGTACGCAGTAGACATCGTACTACGCACACCCTTCCTCCCCTACGTAGTGGGAGGAAGGGTGTGCGGTATTAGGACACCCAACTTTAAACTGCTTGTGGCCAACTGTGAAGGCACTCCAAGAACCTGCATTTTGGCCAGGAAAGATCTAAGTATCTTTCTCCTGACTAATTTAAGTGGTAAAGACCAAACAGCTGCTAGCCTGGAGATCGGTAATCGCATATATTGGGTGGTCTCCAGCTACTTGCCTTATGAATCTGTAGTACCGAGTGCTCTATTCAGGGAAGTAGTGGAAGAAGCAACGTCTGACGAGATCGAGCTGATTATTGGCGCAGACTCGAACGCTCATCATACTATCTGGGGTAGTACGGATATAAACAATAGGGGTGATTCGCTTCTTGACTTTATTCTAACTACCGTATTTGTAACATAGGTAATAAACCGACCTTCACAATTAAAGACAGACAAGAAGTACTCGACGTAACGTTTGCTACTGACCGGCTGTCAGACAAAATTATTGGGTGGAATGTACTGGACGACCACTCATTCTCAGATCACCATTATATTGAGTTCAAACTCGCGGAAAAAGCGCCTAAACCTGCCGTCCACAGAAATGTAAGGAAGACAAAGTGGCACCTGTATGAGAAGAATTTCAAGAAAGTCCTCAACTCTAAACTTCTGTACGAACCGAATGACAAAGCCGGTCTGGATAATCTGGTCGATCATATCACCACATCATTCAATAGTTCCCTTGAAGAAGCCTGTCCGAAAACAAGGTACAAGGGTAAAACTAAACCCCAATGGTGGACTTCTGAGCTAACGGCTATGAAAAAGACCTGCAACAAGCTATTCAATACGGCTAAATCTACTGGGGTCGCTAATGATTGGGATGCCTATAAAGAGCAACTCAAGATCTATAAGAAGGAGCTTAGAAAGGCGCAAAGGCGCTCTTGGTATACCTTCTGTGGTGAAGTGGAAAAGGTCTCCGACGCCGCTAGGCTGAGGAAGATATTATCTGCTTCACCCTGTACAGTGGGATATTTACAGGATGAGGCAAATAACTGGACCAAAAACAGCGAGCAGTCGCTCAATGTACTGCTCGACACACATTTCCCGGGCAACTCTGTAACAGAACCCGAGGATCAGCAGGACCAACAAGAGTGCGAGTGGACTGCGAGCGTCGCTAGCTTCTTGACTGAGAGATCCAGAATAAGCTGGGCTATTAACAGCTTTGAGCCCTTCAAGTCACCTGGACCAGATGGCATGACTCCAGCAGAAATGCAGAAAATGTTAAAGTACATTATCCCCTGGCTGGAGAAAATTTATGTAGGCTGTATCAGGCTTTCATACGTCCCTAATCGGTGGAGGGATACCAAAGTGGTATTCATACCTAAAGCGGGAAAGATATCACACACTAGGCCAAAAGACTTCAGACCAATTAGCCTATCATCCTTCCTATTGAAAGGTCTGGAAAGACTTTTAGATCATTTCATTAGGGAAAACCTGGATACAAAACTCCTGTCGGGGAACCAACATGCCTACAATAAGGGCAAGTCTACAGAATCAGCCCTGCACGAACTTGTGAGCACTATCGAATCGTCCCTGCATTTCAAGGAATTCACCATGGTGGCATTTCTTGACATAGAAGGGGCTTTTAACAACATTCACTCAGATGCGGTAATTGCGGCACTGTCACATCTAAAAGTTAACAATAGTTTGATTAGACTAATTCAAAGTCTGCTCACCAGAAGACGCATAACAGCATGTCTAGGGTCCACAACTCTAACAAGGTATGTAAACAGAGGGACACCGCAAGGAGGAGTACTGTCTCCACTAATTTGGAACCTAGCGGTGAATGAAATCCTGCTAGAGCTAGAACGTTGTGGCTGCAAGGTCGTGGCATATGCGGACGACGTGGCAATCGCAGTGAGTGGCAAATTCGTAAACGTCCTCAGAGACATCCTACAGGTGGCTCTGAACAAGTTGGTTAGATGGGCCAGAAGCAGCGGTTTGGGCGTTAACCCCAACAAGACAGAATTGGTTCTCTTTACTAGGATGAATAATGTCCCACATGTGGACCCTCCACCTCGGATAAATGGAACAGATCTAGTCTTTTCTGAAAGTGCAAAATTTTTAGGAATAATTCTAGATAGGAAAATGTTATTTAGACTTAACGTATTGGAACGTGTAAGGAAGGCCAACGTCGCCTTATATTCCTGCAAAAAGGCTGTAGGGTCGCGGTGGGGACTCTCTCCTAAAATCGTCCACTGGATATATATAGCAGTAGTTCGTCCAATACTGTTATACGGTATTGTGGTATGGTGGACGGCAACTGACAAACTAACCATTACCAACCTACTAACAAAGGTTCAGAGAACTGCCTGCCTGAGCATAAGCGGAGCCTTAAGGACTACAGCGACCGAGTCTCTACAAGCCCTACTCCATATACTGCCGATTAATATTGTGGCGAGAGAAGTTGCAACCAAAGCGGCAATAAGATTAAACTGCCTATCAATGTGGAGATACAAGAACTATGGTCACATGAGGATATCAAAGTGTAGTGCTATGGTAACCGACCGAGTGGACTATATACCAACTGTGTACACCTTCGAGAGAAATTATATCACTATGATTCCCGCCAGAGACGAATGGGTCGGCAGAATACCAGGTAATAGAAACCATCTCCACTTTTACACGGATGGTTCGAAGCTTGATGAAAAGGTTGGCTTCGGAGTACACTGTGAAGAACTTAGTCTGGATATAGCTCACAGACTACCAGATACCTGCAGTGTCTATCAAGCCGAAATAATGGCAATATGGGAAGTCGCCAAGTGGCTGAGTCGCAACATAGTAACCAACACTGGCGTTGTCATTTACTCGGACAGCCAGGCTGCCATCAATTCTCTGGAGGCAACATCCCTAAATTCACAAACAGCCCTCGACTGCCGCAGATCTCTTAACGAGATGGCTGAGCAGTTTAATATACACCTCATATGGGTGCCTGGGCATAGGGATATCCCGGGGAACTGCAAAGCCGATGAACTTGCTAGGAAAGGGACGACATTACAAATTCTCGAAGAATTTGCATATATTGGTGCGCCACTATCCACGTGCAAGCTTTGGCTTAGGCAAGAGGCAATCAGGCAGTCCAACGAAAGATGGACAGAAATCGGCACCTGCAGGGTAGCTAGA
The DNA here is from genome assembly GCA_963930755.1 of Eudasyphora cyanicolor. Classification (NCBI taxonomy): domain Eukaryota; kingdom Metazoa; phylum Arthropoda; class Insecta; order Diptera; family Muscidae; genus Eudasyphora; species Eudasyphora cyanicolor. The sequence goes on from OZ005737.1 coordinate 105,575,506, forward strand.
CAAATCTGGCCAAGGTATGACCTGAAAAGGTCAAAATATCTACTCGCACTAGAGAGGAAACGATTGTCTACGTTAGTAAAGGTTCTGACGGGACACTGCTTGATCGGCGAACACGCCAAAAGATTGGGTATTGACTCCAATGACTTCTGCCGAAGCTGTGGAGATGAGGAAGAAGTGGAGAGCATTGAGCACTTGCTTTGCGACTGTCCCGCTTTGAGTAAACGACGACTGGACATACTGGGGTCGGCCTTTTTAGGCAGCCTAACAGATCTTTCTAGTACTGATATTCGTACTATCGATAAATTTATATATCAAACAGGTTGGTTTCGATGAGGGGCATTTCAGCCCGTGGTAACACTAGGGACCTAAACTGGTCTATGTGAGCTTGTAAAAAAATACGGCTGCCACCCTAACCTAAACCTAAACCTACCATAAAATAAATTACGAAAATTTTGGAATGAAAGAATGTTCGTTTACAGCAAGAGAAACTACGTTTACGATAAACTTTTGCATTCACCGCAAATATTTCAACCGTTACGGGAAAAGTAGAGCGTTTGAGACAAAGAAAAATGTTTGCGAAAAACGACGCCCAAACGTTTTTTTCTTTGCGTGTAGTTCTTTCTCAAGTGTCACAGGTCAAAAACTCGATCTTTCTCAAATTCTCAGAAAATGTTGCCCTAGTATGTGGGAGTTATGACCCACACTATTAAAAAAACCAGTAAGGAAAGGCTAAAGTCGGGCGGGGCCGACTATATAATACCCTACACCACTCTCGTAATATTGAATAACTCTGAAATATAAATTTTGTAGTTCATGTATAAATTTATTTATTTATTCTAAATTTCAAAACGATTGGATGTAAAATACAGCTTCTATAGAACTAAAGGGCCAAATCGGACGAAACATATATATGGGAGCTATAGCTAAATCTTAACCGATTTTCTTCAAATTCGGCAATGTTGGTTCATGGATCAAGAAACTCTACCATTCCAAATTTCAAAACGATTGCATGTAAAATACAGCTTCTATAGGACTAAAGGGCCAAATCGGACGAAACATATATATGGGAGCTATAGCTAAATCTTAACCGATTTTCTTCAAATTCGGCAATGTTGGTTCATGGATCAAGAAACTCTACCATTCTAAATTTCAAAAAGATTGGATGTAAAATACAGCATTTATAGGACTAAAGGTCCAAATCGGACGAAACATATATATGGGAGCTATAGCTAAATCTTAACCGATTTTCTTCAAATTCGGTAGTGTTGGTTCATGGATCAAGAAACTCTACCATTCTAAATTTCAAAATGATTGGATGTAAAATACAGCTTCTATAGGACTAAAGGGCCAAATCGGACGAAAGATATATATGGGAGCTATATCTAAATCTGAACCGATTTCAACCAAATTCAATAGCGATCTTAACAGCTGCGAAATACTCTAAACTGCAAAATTTCAGAACGATCGGAGTGAAATTGCGACCTGTAGTCGACGAACAACTTTACATCCACAGACGGACGGACAGACGGACATGCTTAAATCGACTCAGCTAGTGATTCTGAGTCGTTCGGTATACTTTAAGGTGGTTCTAGCTGTGTTATTTTTAGGTGTTACAAACATCTGCCGTGAAACAAACTTATAATACCCTGTACCACAGAGTGGTGTAGGGTATAATTAAATGAATATTGGAGGCAGCGGCGAGGTCAAAGTTCAAAAAAACTTGATTTTTTATATGTAATTTATAAACAATTTAAGGAAAAAAATTAGATCGATTCTGAGATATCGCAAATTATATTTAGATAAAGTTAGTATTTTTTATGTAAAGTACGTGGAAAAAGCTTTTAGAAATGATATTTTCTATTTTCAATTTCTTATGCTTTGTAGCATTAAAATGAACTTCAAAACACCATTATAGAGGAAAAAATCAATTTTTCTAAACTTTGACCTCGCCCTCTTCCTCCAATTTTCATTTAATCCCTAATAAACAAAAAAATTGTGTAATTTAATTTATAATAGAGGATGTCAAAATCTTTCAAATGGTACTTATATCATTCAAATCTGATATTCCGTTCAAAAGTTATGTCGACTTAAAAACAGCTAAGTTTGTAAAAAAAATGTTTAGACAACCAATTTTGGCTCACTATAAAATCTAGACCACTATGAAATTGGTCAAACGATAAAATGCTTTAGTTCCGCATTGTCTTTTAATATACGCGTGCAAAATTGCATCCAAATCTACATATGTAAATATTCAGAGTGGGTCGGTTTCATTTGGAATTATCTGATATTCCGTTCAAAAGTTATGTCGACTTAAAAACAGCTAAGTTTGTAAAAAAAATGTTTAGACAACCAATTTTGGCTCACTATAAAATCTAGACCACTATGAAATTGGTCAAACGATAAAATGCTTTAGTTCCGCATTGTCTTTTAATATACGCGTGCAAAATTGCATCCAAATCTACATATGTAAATATTCAGAGTGGGTCGGTTTCATTTGGAATTACCCCATACTTTTCATATATGTAGGTAATTTTTTTGGATGATTTTTTAAATCACCAATTTTTCATTTTTGTGACACGATTTTTTAAATAGTATTGACATATCCTTCTGATATTTTGCATTTTTAATTCATATATCGCCAATTTTGCATATTTTGTGCATATATTTTGCATATTTCTGACATGCATTCAAATTATTTAAATATGAGTGATGAAACGTAAATAGAAATTTTGGTTCAAATCGGATGAAAATTGAAAGATATGCAAAATTCCGAGGTCTAGTCATTACATATATGGTAAGTAACACTATGCAACAACAAATTTTTTTTTGCAAAATTGGCGATATATGAATTAAAAATGCAAAATATCAGAAGGATATGTCAATACTATTTAAAAAATCGTGTCACAAAAATGAAAAATTCGTGATTTAAAAAATCATCCAAAAAAATTACCTACATGTATGAAAAGTATGGGGTAATTCCAAATGAAACCGACCCACTCTGAATAGTTACATAGGTAGATTTGGATGCAATTTTGCACGCGTATATTAAAAGACAATGCGGAACTAAAGCATTTTATCGCTTGACCAATTTCATAGTGGTCTAGATTTTATAGTGAGCCAAAATTGGTTGTCTAAACATTTTTTTTACAAACTTAGCTGTTTTTACGTCGACATAACTTTTGAACGGAATATCAGATTTGAATGATATAAGTACCATTTGAAAGATTTTGACATCCTCTATTATAAATTAAATTACACAATTTTTTTGTTTATTAGGGATTAAATGAAAATTGGAGGAAGAGGGCGAGGTCAAAGTTTAGAAAAATTGATTTTTTCCTCTATAATGGTGTTTTGAAGTTCATTTTAATGCTACAAAGCATAAGAAATTGAAAATAGAAAATATCATTTCTAAAAGCTTTTTCCACGTACTTTACATAAGAAATACTAACTTTATCTAAATATAATTTGCGATATCTCAGAATCGATCTAATTTGTTTCCTTAAATTGTTTATAAATTACATATAAAAAATCAAGTTTTTTTGAACTTTGACCTCGCCGCTGCCTCCAATTTTCATTTAATTTTTTTAATAGTGTGGGTCATAACTCCCACATACTGGGGCAACATTTTCTGAGAATTTGAGAAAGATCGAGTTTTTGACCTGTGACACTTGAGAAAGAACTACACGCAAAGAAAAAAACGTTTGGGCGCCGTTTTTCGCAAACATTTTTCTTTGTCTCAAACGCTCTACTTTTCCCGTAACGGTGAATGCAAAAGTGCGGTGAATGCAAAAGTTTATCGTAAACGTAGTTTCTCTTGCTGTAAACGAACATTCTTTCATTCCAAAATTTTCGTAATTTATTTTATGGTAAACGAAAAACGTTTACGGAAGCATATTGCATTTAAACATGATTGAATATTTTAAAGAGAGTTGAGAGAACAAAGAGCTAAACAAAGTGCGGTTTTATAACTTTTTTATTATTTATATGACGGAATAGTATGTGCAGATGTATGTGTACAGAACTCAAAAGATGCAGATGTGTGTGCATATAACACAAAAAGCGACGTTGCAACTTTTCTGCAAAAAGATGGAGATGTGTGTGTACAAAACACAAAAGAAACGTTGCAACGTTGCATACATGTTTGTCCGCGTTGCTTTATTAACAGACGGTGGTGGAAATTTATTTATCTACATCCCTTCCTCCGCACTGTTATACAATTTCATAACATTTGCAATCGTACTCAGCATGCGTAGAGTAGTATGCTGGTGGGCCTTTAGTTTTGTACAGGCGCTTGTGGTGTTCGGTATTTGTGCGCGTATGTAGCAAAATTAAAAATATTTTTATCAGTGAACTCAAAATGATTTCATTCAAAGAATTCATTAAACCAAAGAATCTAAATTATCGGAGGTGCGATATCTCGCAAATATACTGCGGACACCAATTTAATGTTATAGGTAAATGGTAAATGGAGTGAAGACATGTGGGAAAATAACCAGATTGTTAATAGCAAAAAAATAACAGAATAACAAAAACAATAGATTTTAACAGAAACTGAGACCATCTATTGCTTTTGTTAACGACTAACTGATTATTTTTCCACACGCCTTAAATTGTGTTATTTAAATTTGAGTGATGAAACGTAAATAGAAATTTTGGTTCAAATCGGATGAAAATTGAAAGATATGCAAAATTCCGAGGTCTAGTCATTACATATATGGTAAGTAACACTATGCAACAACAAAATTTTTTTTGTGTCCTAAACCTAAAAATTATTTTTAATATAGATTGTGGCATACTGTTATATAAAATCGAAACCAAAAATTAATTTATGGATGAATTTTTTTTTTAAAAAATTTTTTGTTGAAAATACTATTATCGTCGAATATAACTATAATTTTTATAGTTTTATTATATAATTTTTATTATACTTTAAATTGAAGCTATTAATGTGGGCTACCAATGTTGGAAATATCTCTTTCACTTAGAAACAGTGGTTTAGTAAAAGTCATTAAACAAATTGGAAAAAGTAGATTTTTAAAAAAAAAAATCCTGGGACAAAAAAAACATAAAAAATAGCAAAAAAATCTAAAAAAAAAATATTTTATTTTAGTTTTTAAAAGTTTGCATCCTAGCTAAGAAAATAATGCCTATTTGAAAAAATCTATGGATACATGTAGAAATTATAGCCCTTTTAGTAGAGGTAAAAGAATTTCAAAAAACTTTTTTTTTAATTTCTGTTTAAATAGCGATTTTATTTAATACATTTATTTATATGTAGTATTATGAACATTTGAGTTTATTTACATTAACAAGTTTCATTAGTAGTAATTGTGAGTTCTTTGTTGACGTTTGTAGATTTCGGAGTCGGTTTCTCTAATGAGGAACCAAATATAATCTCCCATCTTTCTTTCATCCCAGTGCCCTTGGTAACTCCGCTCGATGGACTGCAATTCTTGGTGAAACCTTTCGCCATGTTCTTCACTTACGTCGCCAAGATTCTCGGGGAAAAAGTTTAAATGAGAATGCAAGAAATGAATTTTGAGGGATATATTTACACCTGTTGGAATACATAAAGCGAAAAAAAGTTGGAAGAATACATGCATATGTGTTACGTACATAAATATAAAAAAATATATTTTTAACCAATTTTTTCATAATTTTTTACCAAATCATTATAATCATTGTTTCATATTGCGGGCTTTTATTGGATCCAAGGAAATTTGAAACTACAAGCATAAACGACATCCATGCTGCAATTTCATCCGACGTCAAATATGAATCGAAATTCACATCTTTCATCAGTTTCCTTATTTTAGGCCCATCAAAAACTCCTTCTTCGATTTTTTGAAAAGAAAGACTTTTAACTAAACTTTTTAAATATGAGAGTGAATTGCTATCTTTCCTTAAGGCTTTTACAAAATTTTTAAAGAGCCCCAGCTTAGGTTTAGGTTTAGGTTAGGGTGGCAGCCGTATTTTTTATACAAGCTCACATAGACCAGTTTAGGTCCCTAGTGTTACCACGGGCTGAAATGCCCCTCATCGAAACCAACCTGTTTGATATACAAATTTGTCGATATTACGAATATCGGTACTGGAAAGATCTGTTAGGCTGCCTAGAACAGCCGACCCCAGTATGTCCAGTCGTCGTTTACTCAGAGCGGGACAGTCGCATAGCAAGTGCTCAATGCTCTCCACTTCTTCCTCATCTCCACAGCTTCTGCAGAAGTCATTAGAGTCAATACCCAATCTTTTGGCGTGTTCGCCGATCAAGCAGTGTCCCGTCAGAACTGATACTAACGTAGACAATCTTTGCCTCTCTAGTGCGAGGAGATATTTTGATCTTCTCAGGTCATACCTTGGCCAGATTTGTCTAGCTACCCTGCAGGTGCCGATTTCTGTCCATCTTTCGTTGGACTGCCTGATTGCCTCTTGCCTAAGCCAAAGCTTGCACGTGGATAGTGGCGCACCAATATATGCAAATTCTTCGAGAATTTGTAATGTCGTCCCTTTCCTAGCAAGTTCATCGGCTTTGCAGTTCCCCGGGATATCCCTATGCCCAGGCACCCATATGAGGTGTATGTTAAACTGCTCAGCCATCTCGTTAAGAGATCTGCGGCAGTCGAGGGCTGTTTGTGAATTTAGGGATGTTGCCTCCAGAGAATTGATGGCAGCCTGGCTGTCCGAGTAAATGACAATGCCAGTGTTGGTTACTATGTTGCGACTCAGCCACTTGGCTACTTCCCATATTGCCATTATTTCGGCTTGATAGACACTGCAGGTATCTGGTAGTCTGTGAGCTATATCCAATCTAAGCTCTGCACAGTGTACTCCGAAGCCAACCTTTTCATCCAGCTTCGAACCATCCGTGTAAAATTGGAGATGGTTTCTATTACCTGGTTTTCTTCCAACCCATTCATCTCTCGCGGGAATCATAGTGATGTAATTTCTCTCGAAGGTGTACACCGTTGGTATATAGTCCACTCGGTCGGTTACCATAGCACTACACTTTGATATTCTCATGTGACCGTAGGTTTTGTACCTCCACATTGATAGGCAGTTTAATCTTATTGCCGCTTTGGTTGCAACTTCTCTCGCCACAATATTAATCGGCAGTATATGGAGTAGGGCTTGTAGAGACTCGGTCGCTGTAGTCCTTAAGGCTCCGCTTATGCTCAGGCAGGCAGTTCTCTGAACCTTTGTTAGTAGGTTGGTGATGGTTAGTTTGTCAGTTGCCGTCCACCATACCACAATGCCGTATAGCAGTATAGGACGAACTACTGCTATATATATCCAGTGGACGATTTTAGGAGAGAGGCCCCACCGCGACCCTACAGCCTTTTTGCAGGAATATAAGGCGACGTTAGCCTTCCTTACACGTTCCAATACATTAAGTCTAAATAACAGTTTTCTATCTAGAATTATTCCTAAAAATTTTGCACTTTCAGAAAAGACTAGATCTGTTCCATTTATCCGAGGTGGAGGGTCCACATGTGGGACTTTATTCATCCTAGTAAAGAGAACCAATTCTGTCTTGTTTGGGTTTATGCCCAAACCGCTGCTTCTGGCCCATCTAGCCAATTTGTTCAGAGCTACCTGTAGAATGTCTCGGAGGACGTTTTCGAATTTGCCACTCACTGCGATTGCAACGTCGTCCGCATATGCCACGACCTTGCAGCCACAACGTTCTAGATCTAGCAGAATTTCATTCAACGCTAGGTTCCAAATTAGTGGAGACAGTACTCCTCCTTGTGGGGTCCCTCTGTTTACAAACCTTGTTAGAGTTGTGGACCCAAGACATGCTGTTATGCGTCTTCTGTTGAGCAGACTTTGAATTAGTCTAATCAAACTAAAGTTAACATTAAGATGTGACAGTGCCGCAATTACTGCATCTGAGTGAATGTTGTTAAAAGCCCCTTCTATGTCAAGAAATGCCACCATGGTGAATTCCTTGAAATGCAGGGACGATTCGATAGTGCTCACAAGTTCGTGCAGGGCTGATTCTGTAGACTTCCCCTTATTGTAAGCATGTTGGTTCACTGACAGGAGTTTTGTATCCAGGTTTTCCCTAATGAAATAATCTAAAAGTCGTTCCAGACCTTTCAATAGGAAGGAGGATAGGCTAATTGGTCTGAAGTCTTTTGGCCTAGTGTGTGATATCTTCCCCGCTTTTGGTATGAATACCACTTTGGTATCCCTCCATCGATTCGGGATGTATGAAAGCCTGATACAGCCTACATAAATTTTCTCCAGCCAGGGGATAATGTATTTCAACATTTTCTGCATTTCTGCTGGAGTGATGCCGTCTGGTCCAGGTGACTTGAAGGGCTCAAAGCTATTAATAGCCCAGCTTATTCTGGATCTTTCAGTCAACAAGCTAGCGACGCTCGCAGTCCACTCGCACTCTTGTTGGTCCTGCTGATCCTCTGGTTCTGTTAGAGAGTTCCCCGGGAAATGTGTGTCGAGCAGTACATTGAGCGACTGCTCGCTGTTTTTGGTCCAATTATTTGCCTCATCCTGCAAGTAACCCACTGTACAGGGTGAAGCTGATAATATTTTCCTCAGCCTTGCGGCGTCGGAGACCTTTTCCACTTCGCCACAGAAAGTATACCAAGAGCGTCTTTGCGCCTTTCTAAGCTCCTTCTTATAGATCTTGAGTTGCTCTTTATAGGCATCCCAAACATTAGCGACCCCAGTAGATTTAGCCTTGTTGAATAGCTTGTTGCAGGTCTTTTTCATAGCCGTTAGCTCAGAAGTCCACCATTGGGGTTTAGTTTTACCCTTGTACCTTGTTTTTGGACAGGCTTCTTCAAGGGAACTATTGAATGATGTGGTGATATGCTCGACCAGATGATCCAGACCGGCTTTGTCATTCGGTTCGTACAGAAGTTTGGAGTTGAGGACTTTCTTGAAATTCTTTTCATACAGGTGCCACTTTGTCTTTCTCACATTTCTGTGGACGGCAGGTTCAGGCGCTTTTTCAGCGAGTTTGAACTCAATATAATGGTGATCTGAGAATGAGTGGTCGTCTAGTACATTCCACCCAATAATTTTGTCTGACAGCCGGTCAGTAGCAAACGTTACGTCGAGTACTTCTTATCTGTCTTTAATTGTAAAGGTCGGTTTATTACCTATGTTACAAATACTTAGGTTGGTAGTTAGAATAAAGTCAAGAAGCGAATCACCCCTATTGTTTATATCCGTACTACCCCAGATAGTATGATGAGCGTTCGTGTCTGCGCCAACAATCAGCTCGACCTCGTCAGATGTTGCTTCTTCTACTACTTCCCTGAATAGAGCAGTCGGTACTACAGCTTCATAAGGCAAGTAACTGGAGACCACCCAATATATGCGATTACCGATCTCCAGACTAGCAGATGTTTGGTCTTTACCACTTAAATTAGCCAGGAGAAAGATACTTAGATCTTTCCTGGCCAAAATGCAGGTTCTTGGAGTGCCTTCACAGTTGGCCACAAGCAGTTTAAAGTTGGGTGTCCTGATACCGCACACCCTTCCTCCCACTGCGTAGGGCTCCTGTATCAGGACGATGTCTACTGCACCTGTGGACAGGCGCAGCAATAGAGCCGCTGAGGCTGCTTTAGCGTGATGGAGGTTAATCTGTAAAATTCTTACCATCATTGGTAATTGACAGATTAACTTCCACCCCTACAAAGGTGTTATCGAACTCTTCGTCCGTATCATCGAGAAGCGTGTCCCCGCCAGATGCGTCAAAGAGTCCGGAGACTCCCCTCAGCCCCTCTGTGTCAGAAGTAGAGCTTTCGTCCTCAGAGTAGGACGTTACAGATCTTCTGTTAGAGTTGGAGTCACCCGAAATAATGGGCGTGGATACCTCCGCACTTCCAGAAAGCTGTGTTTCAACCGCGGTGGACGACTCACCTTCCGCAGTGGGAACTATATCCTGCTTGTATATCTTCAAGACTATAGTCTCGAAGCCATACTGTAGGGTTGCACTTGCACGTTGTATATGGGAGGTGGATTCAGCGTTAAGGATCAAATTGACCTGCCGCTTTTTACCATCCGCCTCACCCACCTTGCTGATTCTCCAATTATGGGCGGGCAGACCAGGATTGGAATCTTTTATTATTTCTAATATGTCAGCCGGGTTGGAGGGCTCTTCTGTAACCCAGGTGATGGCTCTAGGATGACTAGGGATGTTGTTTTTTTCGACAATATCCAACTGGGCACCCGGCCACACCTCACCCGCTCGACTCAGAGCAGCCTTATACAGGTCTACTGATCTGGCATCACCGAAATGTAAGAGCTTTACTCTCCCCTGATGCCATCCTGCATCGTTGCAGATTGGTGGTGTGCCCGGCATCTCTCTACGGACATCGAGGTAATGAGCCATAATGGCTGATTGCACATGGCTCCATTTGTCCTTGAGGATGGATCCATCTTCACTACTTCTGTCTATAACGGCCATCACTAGACTCTCCTTCGCCACTTCATTGAAGGGCTTGGTGAGTGTCCTGTTGATAGTGACATTTGGGCCTCTTGCCTTTTTCGAGGGCAGGGGTTCATCAGGTGATCTGATTCTTTTGACTTTATTAGCCGTTAACACAGCTGAATTTGTGGCTCTTTCAGCCGGCTGATTGGCCTTAGAAGCATCTAAGACGCCTTTAGCCCAGGTAAGTGACTCTTTTTGTTTTTCGGTAAGAGCCGAAACCTCAACAGCCTCCAACTTCGTCAGAACTCTGAGCGCTATCCGGTGCTCATTGTGTTTCCGTTTTGACGGTCGGACGTGGCGTTTTCCCCTCACCGTGCCACCTGTTGTGAGTACTGGGGGGAAATTTTCACCATGTTTGGTGTGGTCGGCTTTGGCCAAGACCAACGGACGGACAGTAGGACGATTGGGGAACCCCGCTCCATCGGAACGCGAAGGCATCCCCGCCAATGATTTTTTTTCCGTATTAGCCCGTAATAGGTACTACGATGTAGGCCTTCCAGACTTTGTACAGATTTTGTTTTATTTTTTGCGATTGCGTAATAGGTATAATAGATTTTAACTATCCGCTCTGTGCTAAACACGTCCGTTCACTACGACTGATCAGCATCGAATCAAGAGCCCCAGCTTAATATGCAGTTTTGGCAAAATATCGGCTATCCCAGAGGCATAACATACCAACTACTTTTAAATCGCAACAAATTTTCCAGTCATGTTCATATTTTATGTATTTTCTCAATTTAGCCATTGTTTCGTATGATTCCTTAGTGTTGGCAGCATGAGCAATGGGAATCGACGGTTTCTGATTTCCGTTGTGTAAAAGTAAAACTTTCTTTACTGCTGTCAACAAGTAACCGCCATTCCTTTGAATTGTATGTTTGATTAAGTTCCTCGAACAATCGGGAATGTCCTTGCAAACGCATCTGTTATCCACAGTTGTATAAAATTGTTTGTAAGGTATATCGCGGGTTCTATAATATGATATGTTAACATCTGGGGCTAAAATATTGTACTGTTTCATCCCAGATGCAAGTAGTTCTGCCTTATCTTTGGTCAGAACCAAATCTCTCACTAGATCAATGAGTTGAAACTGAGTTGAAAGCGATGTCTTCTAACTCAAACCTGAATCGCTCAGAGTTGAGTACTCAGTTGAACTGAGGCTGTTAGCTATACTTGGGCACTTCCTACTCCAATCTATTAACTTAGACAAAAATAGCAGTCCGTATCGTGAATGAATGGTTGTCTCCAAATCATTGGCATTCCAAATTGCGCTTGAAGTCTAAAATTAAAACGTTTTATTCCACAAAACATTGTAATACATTAATTTTAAAGTACTTACCGCATTCTTCCACTAGTCCATCGAGTAAGATTTACATGGCACGAATTACACAAAATACTAGGTGTCCACGGTTCGTTCATATTTTTAACTCGCATACCAAAATATTGCACATATATTTCTTCTATTATTGTCGGGATCATTTACACATTGAAAAGTTCTTTGCCTTTTACTCATACTTCGAAATATAACTTTGTAATATTTTTCAGAAAATCGACTTATCTCTTTAAGGCGCTGAATTACACTAATTTATTAATAAGAAATTTCATTCACAAATTCCGGGTTTAAGGTTCATATGTTGCACTACCTGTAGCTGACCTATAGTTTGCTTCGAAAGTAGATGCCCAATATATTCAAGACTGCCGCGTACTACTTTGTATTGCGTACATATAATTTTACTACCTGTATATACTACTGGGATGTCCATGCCACTAAAATGCGTAACTGAATGGAAACCTCATAAATAAAAAAACACAAATGTTGTTGAATGACCCTCTATCTGAGCGGATCTCATCCAATATAGCTCTCACATTGCATATCATGTTTTATGGAGGGTTACGAACGGCCATAAAACCTCGTCCTCTCTATAATTTTATAATGTCTGACATCAATCCTTATAAAATAAAATGGAATGTCTCTTATATGTCTCTCTCACATATGGATAATTCAATATAAGCAAAAACATCATTTAAAAACGAAAAATATGAAACAAGATTTTTTTTTAATTTCCCTAACATTTACAAAATGGCTCATAACTTTTACATCTATCCATCGATTTTTTTCAAATAGACAGTGGTTTCTTCGTTAGCATGCTGGTTTTTTAAAAATGTGATAAAATAATTTTTTCGTTTTTTATGGGTTTTTTTTGTACAAGGAAAAAGTGTTTTAAAAAAAAAAAAATCTCATATTTTGGACGACTGTTACTAAACCAAAGATTCTACGTGAAAGCGATGTTTGCAGCATATGTAGCCTCATAATTCCCTTTAATTTGAGGCATAACACGGCTCAATCAGGCTTATACTTGAAAAATCATGGTCCAAAAACTGAATGTACTTTCCTTGCTGGAATTTAAAAAAAAAATTACCATAAAATTTTTTTTAATATTTTTTTCGTGTTTGTGACACCTAATTGCACCAGAAACTGTTATCCACATCCCTTGGACAAAAATTTTGTTGTATACTGTAACAGTTTCTTAGAATTTGAGACAGGACTACCGGACATTTTAATGTATTAATATTCAAATAAAATGTATGTATTTTATCGTTTTTGCAAATAAGCTCCCAAACATCTTTAATTTAATAGATGTATTTCCAAGACCATTGGATATAAACTGCGGAACGACCCAATTCCAGTTTGGCAAAGGCTCGTTAACTCAATAAAAAATGTATCAACCACTTGGATGTAGAAGAGCTGATACAGCAATGCATAAATTGTACAATGGGTCAATTTTTGATTGGACTAAAATACATGAAGAAGGCCTATTCATTAGAAGTCTCAAAAAATGTACAGAACATGTATTGAACCGATTTTCAACATTATGTACATCAAAACTTCCATAACTTTTCTTAAATTTTTATGTTAATTTTTAGTGTTTCCTCTAATTGTACATATCGTCGGCTCAATTCTATTTTGTTCTATACGCCAATTTTATGTTTTTCATTTTTCAATCCTCATTTAATTTTAAAAATTTTTTTACTGTCTTTTGATTCTCAATCTTTTTAAATTTTCATAATTTTGTTTAGTACTATCGTGGTTAAGATCGTTTTTTTTGTTTTTTGTAAATAGAAAACAGTCTACTTTGAAAGCACACAAACCAGTGGTCCGCCTTAATACATTTGCTGCTCATACATTTTACCCACCTATGAATGAATCCTGAGAAGTTACGAGCATTTCCTAATTTTTGCTCCAAGTGGCGTACGACAATTGTCAACGGATCGATTTCGTTTTTACCCTAACGTCACACAAATGTGGCTACCCGGCTAACAAAATGCTCCGAATTTGTCTGACATCAGACATGTTTGCACAAAGCCGAATCGCTTACGACGATTCTTACCGACTTCGGACAGAATTCAGTTCGACAGGTCTGTGGGAATTTTGTATTTTTTGTTCCGACGTGTCTGTACAAAATCTGAACGATTTCGGAACTCAATATGTGACGTAATTTTTTTTAAGAATTTTGTGTGTTTCCGTTACTTGTGTGTTTGCGTTGTTGCTTTGTTATTTTTATTTGGTTTATGTACTTGTTCTCATTTTTATTAGTTTTAAAATTATTTCAATTATTAACAAATATTTTGTGAAACACCAATACTGCTGTGAAAGAATTATCTTTTGTACAACTCCTTCAAGGTATTATTACTGATTTGCCACGTTAATTTTGTGATTCATTTATGTATTATTATAGAGTTGGCAGTGGGAAATAAAAATAAGAGAAAACAAGAAACAAGTGCCTAAATTTATTTTTCTTGAAACCATTTACATTTTTAGAAGTAATATTTTTTATTTTAACTGAAGTTAGGAAACTAATAAAATAGCAACAAAATATACTCAAAAGCTGTTGTTTTACTAAACCCTTACATCAGATGAAGTAATATATTTGGTCCGAATTTGACCCGTCGATATGTTAAAAATTCAGTCCGATTGGTCGACAAAAAACATCTGAATTTTATATGACACTCGGCAAGAAAGTTTTGTGTGTTTCCGTTACATGTGTGTTTGCGTTGTTGCTTTTTTATTTTTATTTGGTTTATGTACTTGTTCTCATTTTTATTAGTTTCAAAATTATTTCGTGATGTCAAGATCAATTATTAACAAATATTTTGTGAAACTCCAATACTGCTGTGAGAGAATTATCTTTTGTACAACTCCTTCAAGTTATTATAACTGATTTGCCACGTTAATTTTGTGATTCATTGTATGTATTATTATAGCGTTGGCAGTGGGAAATAAAAATAAGAGAAGACAAGAAACAAGTGCCAAAATTTATTTTTCTTGAAACCATTTAAATTTTTAGAAGTATTATTTTTTATTTTAACTGAAGTTAGGAAACTAATTAAATAGCAACAAAATATACTCAAAAGCTGTTTTTTTACTAGACCCTTACATCAGATGAAGTAATATATTTGGTCCGAATTTAACCCGTCGATATGTTAAAAATTCAGTCCGATTCGTTGACAAAAAACATCTGAATTTTATATGACACTCGGCAAGAATTCGTTCCGATTCTTCGGCCAAAACATCCAATCGGATGATTTATCCGATTGTTGAACCGATTTTAGACCAAATTCTGAACATTTTGTTTGCTGGGTATTGGGAATTGGAAACTGTGAAAGTGAGAAACAAGGATTTTTATTTTATCTAATTTTGGGACCTAGCGATATAAAACCACAAAAGAAAGTATATTGTCATTGAATGTACATTTGACTATAAGCTTCTGAAAAAAAAAAACAAAGTTAATAAAATTTTCTTAGGGAGGTTACCGGGCTGGTTTAACAATTGGCCACGACAGTTCGGTCAATACACGTTGCAGTTACTCGACAAACACACTTACAATTGAAATGACCTGCAATAAAGGAGTAATAAAGCCGCAAAACATACATTGTGAGTCTGGGATGCGAAAGTCGCGGGAGGAAATTGTTAAAATTATTGAACCGTTGGATGATTCCAAGGAGAGTTTCACTAGTACTAACGTATTAGATACATCAGACATGGAAGAGAGTTCTAATTCAACGGATGACCACAATTTAACCGAAGAATCCAAAATGTGTGGACCTCCAAGTATGAGCGATGGAGCTTTAGTTTACAGGTATGTATCATATGTATCATACATATTCAGTAATCTCAAACTGTGTAAATATTGTCGTTCAGAAATGGTGACTTGGATATCGAAGGAGTGTATGAAAGTGGAACTGAAATATACTTCAACTGCATTCCGAGCGCATCCGGTGAAAGAAATACGTGGAAAATATTATGTGAACATGGCGAGTGGATTGGTCGCTCATACAACTGCGGTAAGTTAAAAAGTCTAATATCTTAGTTTTTGATATGTACATGTTATACATTCTATTCCCTTTAGCTAATGGCACCTGTTTGTTCAAAAACAATGAGCCTAATGTTGTCAGTTTTTACAATGATTTGGAAATTCGGGAAGATGTTGTGGAATTTCCTCCAGGAGCAACTATAACATCACGGTATTTGCGCAACATTTGTATATACTCCATCATGTGATGGGCTTAAATATATGTATGTATATCGATACCTAAATACCAAAACATGCAAGTCAAAAAATATAGTTTTTCAGGAGGGGCGATCAAAGATTTATAACAATTTAAAATTTATATGGAATTCATTTACAACACACAGAATACAGTTTGGTTGCCTCAACCGAATTATTTGCCAACCGAATTTTGGTAGTTCTGTCTACTATCATGCGATTCCATCAGGACAACCAATATTTTGGTTGTGGTATACTTCTGTTTCCATGTTGACAACAATCATATTTGGTTGCGGCAACTACGAAAATGGTGGCTTAAATTATCTGTTGTAGTTGCCACAACCAACTGTTTTAAAAAATTGGTTGTTCTGACAATTTGTCAGTCATATACTACCGACAATTAATTAAAAACAGTTTTCACAAATTTTTATTTTATTTAATAAACAAAAAACAAAACAATTCATAACAAAATTAAAAATCCCATATTACAAATTCATCACTATATGAGATGTGGAAATATTTGACAAACATTTTAGTACACAAAAAAAAACACAAAACTTTTATGCAAATATTGCTTAAACCTGTGCTTAAAATTTCATGATTTATGCTTTTAATTTTTATTTATGTAAAACATTTTGCACAACATATTCTGCATTCCACACATTATTATCCACACGAGATTATTTTTTATTACCTATACCATTCTTGAACCAAATATTGAAGATTTTTTATGTCGAGTAAGTTTATTTTATGTTTGTCATGTATCAGCAAAAGAACAGCAACCAATCTTTCGGTTGTATTTCCCAAAATACATTTAATTATTCTAAATTTGGGAAATGATTGGGATAACCAATAAACGATTATTTATTAATATTTTTTCTGTTGTAGTAACCAATTATTCGTTGCGATAATAATCTTTGGTCTATTGATACAATTTCTGTTGTAAAGAATAAAACCTTGGTTGTCACAACTAAAAATCGATCATATGGTACTATAACGAAAATTTAAAATTGGTTACCACAACTAACCGAGTGTCAATGAAAAAAACAATCTTAATTCGATTGATACAACCATCGATTTAGTTGCAAGCATTTTCATTTGATCGTATCCATGTTATTTTTGTTGTTTCAACTAATTATTAGTAAATACAACCGACAGACGGTGTAGGTAATATACTTTTTGTTGCTAGTATTATTTTTTTATTGTTACAATCGAATTCCAACCAATTAATTTGCTGTGTGAATGTAAATCCAATGGCTTCTACTGTTTTCTGCATATCTTTTGATTAGGTTGGCTGATAAACACCAAACCCTAAAAAAATCAACGAATGATTTTTTACAAACCACTAATTAAATCGGACTACTACATATATCAAATTATCATCTTAACTGAAGTAGAAAAATAAAGGAGGCTTTCAAGTTGTTGCAGTCTACAGTAATTGTGAAATTTTTTGAACAATGGTTAATGTTAGTATTATAACTCAATCGTTCCGCGCCTGTCTAATGCATATCATTTTTAAAGTGTATTTCCGATTAAAGTTTTTCGCCTGTGTCTTGTCAGAGTGCAATGTGATTGGTTTATCTGTTGTACGAGTGTTCTTATCAAACCTGTATCCGGACATCCTTGTCATCTGACTATGTTGTTGTGTCAACATACAGACACAGAAAATTTTTTCGGCAGAAACGAATTTTTAAACTTGTTTTAATTATTGCAAGTCTCAACATATATCAAACATTTCTTCCTCATCTTATTCAGAAAACGTCTGTTTTAATACTCTCCTGCTATAAAACAAGTAAGAAAGTTCAGTCTGTTAAACCGACTTATGAATCCCCTCACCTTGAGTCCCAAAAACAAATGTTAGTAAATTTATTTATTTTGTGTTTTAATAAAATTATTATCAAACTAAAATTGCTTTTAATAACTTTAAAGTATGTACTGGTATTAAAGTTAAAAGATGTTTACTTTTGGTACAAAATTGTCCATTTGTGTGGGAGGTACCAACAGGGGCGTGCCAATAACGGTCACTTTTCTCTGGACTCTAGATACTATAAATGCATTAATTACACCGCAAAAAATTTCAATTATTTGTATTCACAGGCATTATAGTTAAAATCTGTTAACGCTGGTACAAAATGGTCCATTTGCGTGAAAGGTACCAAAAGTGGCGTCCCAATAACGGTCACTTTTCTCTGAACTCTAGGTACTACAGCATTACACTGTACAAAATATCAAGTATTTATATGCACTGGTACAAAATGGTCCATTTGTGTGGGAGGTACCAAAAGCAGCGCGGCAATAATGCACATTTTTCACTGTATTGTAGGTGCTATTAAACCATTACACTGTACAAAATTTCAAGTCTTTGTATGCACTGGTAATTAAGTTATAAGCTATTAACTTTTGGTTCAAAATTGTTCATTTTTGTGGGAGATACCAAAAGGGGCGTGGCAACTTCGCCCATTTTTCTCGAGGTAATATTGACTGATAAACTAATACTATGTGTAGAATTTCAGAGGATTGAAAAAGGTAGTATATAAGTTATTAAATAATCAATATTTCACTAAATGTTAACCCTTTGTGGGGGAGATACCAGAAGGAGTGGACCAATATGGCCCTTCTTCGAACTTAGCCGGAGATAGAAGAAAATATTACCACATACCAAATTTGAAGTCAATCGGTTACTCCTTTCGAGAGTTATCGTGCGCACCAGCCAGCAGACAGACAGACGGGCGGACGGACATTGCTCATTCGACTTAATTTCGACCCAAAACGGATATCCGCCGAACATACTTAGGGTCACTCCTTCCATGTTACACTTTTGGTTCGTAGCAAATGATATATACCCTCCTCTCTAAGGTGAGCGGATAAAAATGAATGGAGTTACGCTTCACCAAATATTAATCTCTCCTACTTAAAAGTTATACAAAACCGTATAAAGGCACACTCTTCTGGCTAGAATTTGCCCTATTGATGAGAGAATCATCAATAGGGCAAATTCAATGTAAAAATTCCCTTTTGAGAAGTGTAAACCACAAAATATTAAGCAAAACCATAGATTTAAAAGTACTGAATACGTTGAATCTACGGCGTCTTCTTCCGATGAAAAGTTTCATAAGAACTAACATTATAATGGTGAAATTCATTAGACATGGTTGCCTATTGCGACGAAAATTGCCCAATTAGCTGACCTTACTGCATCGTCTTTTTCTTGTGGTGTTATTGCAAATAGGAAATCTACAAAGCAAAACCAACAAATTTGAATGAACTAAAGCAATCTATTCGAGAAACATTTGCGGCTATTCCTGTCCCAACTCTCCAAGAAGTTATAAACAACTTATTGGTAAGATGACGCACATGCATCAACGAGCAGGGGGCCTTTAAATTCCATTATTTTTAAAACTAATTAAGCTATATTTAACAAAATTGAATGAGCTTTGACATGAATAAAAGAAAAATTAATTCTATACACTGAAAAAAGTTCTTTGAGTTTCATAATGTGCGATATTCATCAGCCAGAGTTGCAATATAAGGCAAAATTAAATCAAGCGTGAAATCAAAAATTCAGAATCAAAAATTAAAAAAAAAATTAAGAAAATAATTTGGCTATAGTTATTAAGACCATCTGGTATGTAGTTTGATAGATTTTCAAGTGAATATTAAACCATTTTTTTACGATCGGCCTATGATCAAACAGACAAAGCTATTTGTGAACCAAAGATTTTGAATATACTAATATTACTATAGCCAAATTATTTTCTTGAATTTTTTAGTTTTTGATTCAAAAACATATAAAAGACTAACTACAGTAGCCCATATACAACGCTCTTTTCTATTAGCGTACAAGTAACCATGAAGTGGTAGAAAAACACTTGGCGAAAAATTCAAAATCAAAGAATGAAATTTTCAAAATATTGGCGTATCCGTCCGCCAACATTTAAGAAAATAGGTCCAGGCCTGTATATAATCATGCTAAAGCATGCAAATATTACCTGTTTCTTTATCTCGAAAGAAGCCTTCTAATCGGATGAAATTCAATTTGGGTTTCTCTAAATGCGAAAGTCAACGCATACGACAAGTCGAAAGAAAACGTCGTCTGTACTGTTTTGATGATGTCTTTTATCTGGAGTTTTTATTACAATATCTTCAAACGTACAACTAAGAGAATGTATGTTTATTTGTACCGTACACTGAAAATAAAATGGTACATCAAAATAATGAAAAAGTTTCTTCACTTGTTTTTCATTTGATTGGTGTAATTATTCTATTGATTTTGTGAATACCTTCTTCAATTTGATGACCGCCAATTTCATTAAAATTGTGTACTACATCAAAACAATGAAATTTCCCAGTAGGGAATGTCTTAAAGACATCCCTGAAGCGGGTGCAAGACCCTTTATAAATCATTGAAGACACTTAGAGGACAGGCAAAGAGAATCCTCGACGACATTTTCACACAAGTGCCATAAATGTCACACAAGACATTGTCTTGTAGCAAATCATTGACGATCAATTAATGGACACTGCATTGCAGCAAATCATTGACGATAAATTAATGGACAATGTCTTCAATCATATATATATAAGAAAATATTGAAAAAATATTTTTTTCTTCGGGATGATGCCAATGTTTAATGTCACAATTCTTATATTAAGTCGTTGTCTCTTCTAATTCTCATATGTTAATTTGATTTTTTTAATTTACTCTGTTATAATTTGGAAATGTCTTGATCTGTCCTCGAACCCCCGAATTGCAAATCTCGCGTGCTTCCACTATGCTATGTCGGCAATGCTGGAACATTGCGCTTACTGACGTCTAAATTATGCATAACAGTATAGTTTATATTCGTATTAAGGAACAGATACATGATGCTGTCACCGAACTTGTCGCCAACAGATTGTCATGCCCGACAATCTTAAACTTTGTCTTGCAGTGTGTCTTCAACATGTTCTTTGCACCATTTTGTCATGGAACTTGCCTTGGAAAAGGTCATGAATGAAGTTTTCCCTTATGTTGTCATTGAAGAAATGTTTATGTGAGTTAGGTTCTGCATGACATGATCATTGACGACAATGTCATCAAAGGCCAAAAAGCCTACTGGGTTCTTACATCAATCTTTCATCACATAAATTGTCTACTTCGATTGTGTTGTGTACCAAATGTGTATTCCGTATGTTCATGTTCATGTTTGCTTTGACACCCGAAACCAAACGGTTATAAATCACACAAATGGGTATGGTGGTTGAATGAGTATAAAATACCCAGTAGGCCTTTGATGACAGATCAAGACATTTCCAAATTATAATCAATTACAAAATCAAATTGAAGTATGAGAATTAGAAGAGACAAATAGTTTACTATAACGTTAAACATTGCCATCAGCCTGAAAAAAAATATATTTTTTAATATTTTCTTTATTTATCGTCAATGATTTGCTGCAAGACAGTGTAAATTAATTGATCGGCAATGATTTGCTACAAGACAGTGACTTGCGTGACATGTATGGCACTTGTGTAAAAATGACGTCGAGGATTCTCTTTGCCTGTCCTCTAAGCGTCTTCAATGATTTTTAAGGGGTCTTGCACCCGCTTCAGGGATGTCTTTAAGATATTTTTTTCTATGCAAATTCTAAGGCTGACGGCGGATCCAAAGTTAAAAGCAATTTTGTTGCGTGAGTATACAGCGGCTGAAAAGTTTTTTCTGTGATTTTTTCCTCATTAGAAAGTCAAACCGAAAGCGATAATTTCAGCAAGAGAGCGCGTTGTGATGCGTTTCAAGCTTAGTTTTGCTTCGTCAGAACAGAAATGCAATAAAGAAAGAGAAAAACAGATACTGTCAATCTGCTTTCCCACTTCAACACATGACTGTATTTTCTGTCTCTCTGCAGTCGGCCTGACATGTTGTGGCATGGTTTTAGCAGTGACTTTGAACAACTTTCGAATTGCACTGCTTCAGCGACACGAATGGTGGCTGTACATGAAGAATTTTTCAACGATTCAATGTTAAAGTGATTGTCTGTGACAACGGACGTCTTTCGGAAAATTAATGGTGTTTCTTTTATGCCGAAATATGCTAAATTTGTTCTGCCTTTCGCCCCAAAAATGCTTTTTTGTTATAAATATTGAATTATATGCATATGATTGATAATAATTACATTTGCTACAGTTCAATGAAATTTTGACATTAATTTAATGTAAAAAGTGCATCAAGTCAATGAAGTTTTTCATATTTTCGATGTACATTTTGCTTCGAATTGATGTAAAAATAACATTAACTTGAAGTACGTTTTTCATGAAAATAAGGAATTATTTACTTCAATTCAAAGAAAATTGGACGTTAAATTAATGTAATATGTACTTCAAACTGATGTCAAATATTTATTGAATCAATGTAATTTTTCGAAGAACTATTGATGAAACGTTTTACATCAAACCAATGAAAAGTAGGTTGAAAAACAAAGAAAAGTTTCATCAAACCAAGGTAGGAATTCATCAGATTGAAGATGATTTTTTTTTTCAGTGTATAGACATCTAAACGGCTGGATCGATCTTCTTGAAATGTTCACAGAATGTAGATGTTGGGAGTGGTGAAAATAGTGTACTTGCATTTTCGATACATCATATGGGCGTGGACAAATGTTGTTAGCGAGAGTGCTGTAATTTTGTGTATAGGTATTTGGTGCCATTCTACATGACTGGTTCAAAAAATGGTCGGGAACGGGTCAGTGGGCTGAAACCCATTTTATGAAAACGATATATATAGAGAACCATTGCACCAAGTCTCCTCAAATTTTGTGTGAATCCATTTGACAGCACTGTTTGTGACTCAGCGTAAAGGAGAGATATCGGATAAGAGGGAGTAAACCCGCGATTCTTGAGTTTTGTACGAGAGTATTTCACTGCAATATTGGATAAGTGGGTGTGATCCTGCCTATATGACGGCATTATTGATTAATATCTGCAGAACCATTACTCCAATTGTTTTCAAATTTGGTTCGAGTGTATTTCAGTTCAGTGGTATAGGCTTCCGAATTTAATTGAAAGAAAATATATTTGGGACCAAAATTTTAAATATTATGTATATATTTGTGAATAAATAAATTTTATTTGAACATCAAGAAATTTTGTTTGGGACGCGTATATTTATGTATTAGAACAAAACATACTTGCCAACTGACTTTCATTAATATAATATGTGTCTACACACAAACAATGTTATTTTTTAAGAGGTTTACCAAATACATTTTATTTAAAAAGGATTTGTAAAACTTCGCTGACTGCTTCGAATTTAAAATTTTTCTAGATTTCGTGTTATACTATATAGTTAAAAATGCCATAAGCAGAATTAGCTTTCGTGTTACAGCACCAATTTCGAACTTGAAACATATATATGTTTAGGATACACTCTAAACATATAATATATATATAATATATATATATATATATATAGATAGTAATTTATATGAATGTTATTGAAAAATAAGGACCCACAAATTAAAAAAAAATTGTTAATTTTTTGGCAGCTCAGCTGTTTTCGTGTAACATTTTACTGTCAAACATATTAGTTTGGTCTATAATTTAAACATGAATCGACTTACAAACGAGGAACAACTGCAGATTATTTAATTTTTTTTATTATTATTGAATTTTGAGTTCGGTGAACAGTTTATTTCACGTTTGGGGCCGGTCAATTGGCCGCCTTGATCGTGCGATTTAACGCTTATAGATTTTTTTATGTAGAGGCTATGTTAAGGCTCTTGTCTATAGGGATAATCCTGCAACTCGTGAGATACCGCCGATATGTTGGGGAGAGTATGCCAAAATTGGACCCAGCGTATGAACCAGCCGCATCAAAATTTTATGAAATCATCGTTAAACATTGAATTATATAGATCGTTCTATCGACTCAAATAAAGATTTCTTACATTTATCTAAATTGTATGTGTTTTTAAATCAAATCCGTAAGCTCTTAAAAAGTCACTCGTTACATTAGTAAATTGATTTAAAGGTGTTTTAGGTTTTAATTGAAATTGTGGTGTGAACAACCACATACTTTTGATTATAATTATTTAAGTATTGACATTATTTGTTTTATGAATATCAACTCTGAATTTTTGATTTATCGTTTGATTTAATTTTGCCTTATATTGCAACTCTGTGTTATATATTGCCAAGACCATGTCTAATGATTTTCACCATAATAATGTTAGTTCTTATGAAACTTTTTATCTGAAGACGACGCCACAACGTATTCAGTACTTGTATATCAATTGTTTTGCATAATTTTTTTTGGTTTACGCTTCCCAAAAGGGTTTTAACATTGAATTTGCCCTATTGATGAGAGAATGATCTTAGCCAAAACAGCGTGCCTTTAAGTGGTCTTGAACAGTGTTTCCACAACAATAAGTTTTTTCTACCAAAATTGTTGAAAATTTCTAGCAAAATTGTTTGAAATATTTTATTTTACGACAAACCTTTTTTTTATTTTACGACTAACATATTCATAAATTGTTATTGTAAGGTATTATTTTCTTTTTTATATTTAAATAACATTTTTAATTAAATTGTTTCTCGTTTGGTTTCTCTTCGTACTCATCACTCGAAGAAGGTTTTTATTTTCCGATTTCGATTGCTCTTTTGGTTAGAATCTAAAAAACAGATTTTTAATACATTATAGCACTCTTTGGTACAGGGTATTATAATTTTGTTTTAATTACTAGACCTGGAGCTATTGCCACTTTAAGTATAATTTTTTACATTTTTATCAAAAACACATGTTTTTATGTTAGATTTTTTTTCTCAAACGAAAGCTTAGATATTTTCGAGCTTTTTTGGCTTATTAGTGGGATAGGACTTGTCTATCTACCAACTTAAACATCGAAAAAATAAAGTTTTAACCACATATTTTAGCATAATTCTAGAACCAGTTATATTAATTTTTTCAGGAAAAATTTTCAAGAATTCCACATTATGGATGCTTCAACTACTTCTCAAATAATTTTTACATCTCATCAGCAGTTTCAAAGATATCTTACAAGAAAAAAAATATTTTGACGAGCGATAAATCTACCAAATTTACATTGATTATTCCATTCTACCAAACTCAGGACGCCAGGGTTTAAGCTGCTTCAAGAAACAGGTAATGGAAGACGTAGAGCCTGCATAAGTATACTTGCCAAGAACGACTTTAATATATACCTTCTTCCTTCTTTTAGTAGTGAAGACATAGTATCAGCCAGCCTCGAGTTAGTAAACTCTCATGTTTGGTTGGCATACGTTTACCATCATATGTGGCGTAGTACAGACATCAACGACAGCGACGAATTACTTATCGAGTATATTATAAGTAGTAACCTTGTGATTTGTAATAGAGGGTATGAACCTACATTTATTACTAGAAACAGACAGGAGGTGCTCGATGTCATTTTTGTCTCCAAGAATTTAAGTTGAAGGATTTCTGATTGGAAAGTTTTGGACACTCATAGCTTTCCGACTATAGATATAATAGCTTCTGCTGAATGCGAAGCCTCCTGATACCGTCTTCCCACCCAATTTTAGGAAGGCTTATGGCAAAAATTTAGGCACATATTCAAGAGGTCTCTCCAAAAATTCTAAAAAGAAAATGCAAACTATCCGGGATATAGAAGAAACGGTGGAACGAGATACGCCAACTCTTAACGACTCGTTACAAGCCGCATGTTCCAAACAGAAGCCAAGGGGCAAACAACGACCGCAATGGTGGTCGTCTCAATTAGTTATGCTGAGGAAGTGCTGTACGAAGCTCTTCAATAGAGCAAAGTCCACCAGAGCCCCACAGGACTGGGACTCATACAAGGAAGAACTCAAACGGTACAAAAACAAGTTGATAACGGTTCAAAAGAAATCCTGGATAGATTTCTGTAGTGGCGTAGAAAGCTCATCCGAAGCCTCAAGTTTACGGAAAATTTTAGCCTCAACACCTTGTACTATTGGGTACATCAAGAAAAATTATAGTTCCTGGAGTACTTCCAGTGAGGAATTGGAGATTCCATTGAAGTACAGCCATCAGAAGTTGCCAACGAGATTGTAACCGAATCTAGAATTATTTGGGCTATCAAAAGCTTTAAACCTTTAAAGTAGCCAGGACCAGATAATGTCTCGCCGACGGAGCTACAGGCAGTGGCTGATACAATTGCTCCCTGGCTCAGAGAGATATATATTATTATTGTATCAATTAGGCATACATACTAGGGATGTAACGAATATTCGCATATGCGAACGCGAATTATTCGCATCATTTTAAAATTCGCTTTCGCATTCGCAAAAACCATCTTTGGATTATTCGCTTTCGCAAAAATATATTTCAGTATTCGCTTCCATTTATTAAAGTGTTAAATCTCCTTATTCCCTTCACACAATTTGAAGATATGTGTGTGCTTGTGGTAACAGGAGGTAAAACTATGCAAAACAGTCTTAATACTTGAATATCCTGGAAAAGTATCAATTCAGTTCCTTAAATTTGTTGGTACTAAAGGCTCTAACTATTATTCGCATTCGCAAAAATGCATATTTCACTATTCGCTTTCGCATTCGCATTCGCAAGAAATATATTTAAATATTCGCTTTCGCATTCGCTTTCGCTAAAGCCACTTTCGTTACATCCCTAATACATACCATCAAAATGGAGAGAAACCAAGGTTGTTTTCATCTCAAAAGCGGGAAAGCCGTCCCACACTGGAGCTAAGGATTTCCGGCCAATTAGTCTATCATCATTTCTCCTTAAAACTTGGAGATTAATAGATAGTTACCTTAGGGCTAAAATTGATCACAGGCTACTGTTACTCAACAGCATGCATACAGCAAGGGCAAGTTCACCTAAACCGCCCTACATGATCTAGTCAGCTTTATTGAAGGATCCCTCTCTGTTAACGAATATACTATGGTAGCTTTCTTAGATATAGAGGGGGCGTTCAATAACATAAAAAATAACAATTACGGCGCTAGAAACCCTGGGGGTTGAGAGCAGTTTACGTAGGTTCATTAATAACCTTCTAATTGAGAGACGCATTTCAGCTAGTTTAGGGTCAACTGACCTCCATAGATTTGTCAGCAAGGGAACGCCCCAAGAGGATGTTCTGTCTTCTCTGCTATGGAATCTCTCCATGAACAATATTTTGCTTTCTCTGGAGATGATGGGTGTCAGAGTTGTTGCCTATGCAGATGACGTGGCAAAAGCTGTTAGAGGGAAGTTTCTGGATACTCTCAGAGACATCATAAAGCAGGCCCTTCATACAACCGCAAGATGGGCTTCCGGCAATGGTCTTCGTTTTAACCCGATCAAGACTGAACTAGTTCTTTTCACCAGGAAAAATAAGGTGCCACAAGTTACACCTGTCTCCTTGGGGGGTATTGAAATTTCCTTCTCTGAAAGCGCAAAATACTTAGGTATTTTACTAGACAGGAAGTTGCACTTTAAACCCAACATTTTTGAAAGAGCTAATAAGGCTGTGATAGCGCTATATACCTGTAAAAGGGCAATAGGAAAACGCTGGGGTCTGAACCCGCGTATAGTTTATAGGTAGTATACGGCAGTAGTCAGACAGATCACTGTCTTATTGGCGGCACGCAGAGAGATTAAAGGACTTGCATAATGACTTTTTCAGAAGCTGTGGAAACGAAGAGGAGGAGGAATCAGTAGAACACCTTCTTTGTCTGTACCCCGCTCTCTCCAGAAGGCGGCATACAACCTTGGGCTCTTATTACTTTGAGGAGTTAGCTAACTTGGCTGATGTTGGAATTCGCCAATTTTTGAGCTTTTTAAAACAATCAAATTGGTTAAATGGGTAACACAATGTACTGGATAGTTAGACTATGAGTGAGTCTGTTATACAGGCTGCCACTCTTAACCTAACCTAACCTAAATACTGCCAACTTGTAACTACACAGAAAGAAAAATCGTTCATGAAAATAAAGTACAAGTGTGATCAATTGTTATTCACTGAAATCATGTAATAATTCGATCGATTTAATGAATAATATTTTCAATTTGATGACCGTCATTTCTTACATCAATCTATTTCATTTTTTCCGAATGAACTTCATTCCTCTTATTTACAACATATATATATAATGTATTTCAGTTCGGTGGTATAGGCTTCCGCCTACCTACACGGGGAAATTGCCATTTTTGATATGTTTGAATTGAAAGAAAATATATTTGGGACCACAATTTTTAAATATTATTATTTGTGAATAAATACATTTTATTTGAACATCCAGAAATTTGGTTTGGAACGCATATATTAATATATTATAACTTTCACAAATATAATATGTATTTACACACAAACAAAGTTATTTTTTAAGAGGTTTTACAAATACATTTTATTTAAGAAGGATTTGTAAAACTTTGCTGACTATTTCCAATTAAAAATTTTCCTACACGCTGAAAAAAATCGCTTCTGTAGTATATTGTCCCAAACATATTCGGCTTGAAACATATACATGTTTGGGGTAGACTCTAAGCATGTAATATTTGGTACACACAAAAATTGTGTATTTGGGAAGATGTTGTTCTAAACAAATATTTGTTTACATTCCAATATGTTTTTATTTGGGACCATTATTTCCGAAACAAATATTTATTTGCATTTAAGTATTCATAAAATACATAAATTGTCTCAAATTTTTCAGTAATTCAAAGTTAAATTTTTAGAAATTTTTAATGTTCGTAAAAAATAATAATTGAAATCATATAATCTTGGATCAATATAAAGTACTTAGAGGATTGACGACTAATGATGGCTTGGAATACTCAGAAATTTGAAATGATTGATTTAAAACAGAAGGTAATGCTGCATATGGTATCATAATTGGGAGGTACAATTCGAAACCCAAGAAAAATTGAAATATGAAAAACTCAGCAAAAGTTTTGGAAATGTTTTTTAAATAAAATATATTTGGAAAAATTCCTAAATAATAATTTTATTTGTATTTAAACACATATTTTATTTGAGAAATTTAGTTTGCAAATATAATTTGTTGTAATATATTAATATATGCGTTCCAAATATATTTTATTGATTTTCAAATAAAATTTATTTGCTAAGAAATATATAATATTTAAAAATTTGTGTTCCAAATATATTTTCTTTCGATTCAAACATATCAAACAAGACGATTTTGCCCCGTGTATATTTTGTGTTTTAATATATAATTAATAATGTCATAAGCAGCAATATAATATTTGTTTGTGTCAAATATTATATAAACAATTGTAGGAATATAGGTACAGGAAAGATCTGTCAGACTTCCGAGAAAGGCCGACCGCACACGCTGAAAAAAATAGCTTCTGTAGTATATTGTCCCAAACATAATCGGCTTGAAACTTATATATGTTTAGGGTACACTCTAAACATTCAATATTTGGTACATACAAACATAATATATTTAGGAAGATGTTGTTCTAAACAAATCGTTGTTTACATCCCAATATGTTTTTTATTTGGCACTATTATTTCCGAAACAAATATTTATTTGCATTTAAGTATTCAGAAAATACCTAAATTGTGTTAAATATTTTAGTAATTCAAAGATATTTTTTTAGAAATTTTTTTTTTTCGTAAAATAATAAATAATAATAATTAAATCGTATAATATTGGATCAAAATAAATTACTTGGAGGATTTACAAATAATGATGGCTTGGAATACTCAGAAATTTGAAATGATTCATTTAAAACAGAAGTTAATGCTGCATATGGTATCGCAACTGGTAGGTACAATTCGAAATCAGGGAAAAAATAAAACTGAAATTCGAAAAAGTCGCCAAAAGTTTTGAAAATCTTTTTTAAAAAATATTTAAAATATATTTAAAGAAATTCCTAAACAATAATTTTATTTGAATTTCAACAATATTTTATTTTAGAAATTTAGTTTACAAATATATTTTGTTGTAATATATTTATATATGTATTTCAAATATATTTTATTGATTTTCAAATAAAATTTATTTGCTCAGAAATATATAAATTTTCGTTCCAAATAAATTTTCTTTCGATTCAAACATATCAAAAAAGGCGATTTTGCCCCGTGCAGTATATCCATACGTCATTTACTCAAAGCGGTACAGTATCAAAGCAGGTGCTCAATGCTTTCCAATTCTTCCTCATCACCACAACTCCTGCAAAAGTCATTGGACTCAATACATACAATCCTTCTGTTATGCTCCCCTGAGCAGTGTCCAGTCAGAAAGTATTTTCCACTCTAGTGCGAAAAGACATTTTGACCTTCTCAGTTCGTATTTCGGTCAAATTTGTCTAGCTACCCAACAGGTGCCGATTTTTGATTACCTCTTGCCTAAGCCAAAGCTTGCATGTGGACAGAGGCGTCCCTATATATGCAAATCCGAGAAATTGTAATGTCGTGCAGTTCCCCTGGATATCCCTATAGCCAGGTACCCATATGAGGTGTATGTTAAACTGCTCAGTCATCTCGTTTAGAGATGTACGGCAGTCGAGGGTTGTTTGTGAATTTAGGGATGTGTGCTCCAAAGAATTGATGGCAACCTGACTGTCCGAGTAAATGACAACGAGAATGCTGGGCACTGCATTGGGACTCAGTCCTTTGGCGAATTCCCTTATTGCCATTATCTAATAGATATTGCAGGTGTCTGGTAGCCTGTGAGCTACATCAAGACTCAGTTCCTTACAGTGTGCTCCGAAGCCAACCTTATCATCAAGCTTCGAACAATCTGAAGAAATGTAAATGGTTTCAGTTTCCTGTATTACGCCAACCCATTCCCCTATTGTACATCGTTGTTATATAGTCCGCTCGGTTGGTTAAAATATCCCTACATTAACCCTATTCACACGGGCTAAGTATTAAGTTACTTATCGGCGTTTTGTTGGTGAGAGAGGCATTCCGAAAGGGTTGAAGAAGGTATGCCGCACTAGAACTTCTCGTGCTTAACGTTTTGTGTTTTTCATTCGCAGTGGAGTTTATTATGACATTCTGTTTTATGTAATATTCGTTGTTTTGTGTTCGGTTAGCAAAGGAAACAAATGTGAAAAATTAAAAACTAAAAATTTGTGCCCAATGGAAAAGAAGCGATACGAGTACAGAAAAATTAATCATATACTCGTATATGCAGCAAATTGTTTGTATTGTATTATATTGTCTGCTGAATATTTGGACCGAGCATAAAAAGCACAGGCATTTTACAACATTTTGGTTGAAATGTTAGAATGTCTCTTCTCCAGTGTCGTGGAAAGATTTTCCTGGACTTGGTTTTTCCAACGGAGTTTCTGGCGTCCATTTTTTGCGTCTACCCTCCGTATTCAAACACCTTTCTTGCTGGAGCATCTTCATTCATTCGCACGTGTCCAAGCCAGCGCAAACTTTGGAGCTTTGATGTCGGTGTCTCATCTCAGCTCATACAGCTCTTGGTTTGTACGATACCGATATTCTCCGCCAACGAAAATCGGCCCATAAATCTTGTGAAGTATTTTTCTCTCGTACACGCTTGAGCAAGTGTAATTCTTCGCTTGATTTCTAAAATGCAGTAATGGCGGTACCGAGGTGTACGAATTCTTCTTCTACCTAGAAGTTGAAGTAACCAACTTTCACGGGTTGTCTAAATCTCTTGGATTCTTTATTCGTTGAAATCATCTTCACTAATTGCCAAACCAATTTTTTGTTGATTATTTCTCTACGTTGGCAAAGGCAGCAGTGACATTTTGCTAGAAGCATGTGGCTTCTGTTCAAGATTGTCCTGTTTCTATTTACTGCGCGTCGCGTATGACTTTCTCCAATAGCATAGTGAAGAGGACGCACGACAGACTGTCGCCTTGTCTGACGCCGCGTTGGGTGGTAATTTTCAATGTCCACTGGTGATTTCGTATCAGTTAGGGTTATCCTGCATAGTCTGATTAGCTTCGCAGGTATGCTGGATTTAGAAATGGTCTCAAACATTTATCAAACGGATTATCAAAAGCGGCCTTGAGATGAACTACTGCTATATATATCCAATGGACGCTTTTAGTAAAGAGGTCCTTTCAGAAAAGACCAGCTCAGTTCCTTTTATCCGAACAGGGTCCATATATGCGACCTTATTCTTCCTAATAAAGATAACCAATTCTGTATTGTTTGGGTTAATGCACAAAATTCGTGTCTTGTACCGATTTTCAGTAACTCTTGAGGTATAAAAAGATCATAAATAAGGAGCGCACAACAGGCCGAACCACTGGCTTAAGTGTATGTCCACGGACATGAGACGTTTAAACGTCTCCTCTCTTCAACCTAACCTAACCTAATGGCGATTTTTTTTCTGCAAAAAGTGCAACATTTTCGTTGACCTTTTCCCGATAACTGGGCTTTTATACAACATTTTGGAATTTTGAAAAAAGAGCTATGTTTAGTTCGAGGGACTACATCAGTTTCACCTAAAAAGTGCAAATATTTTTCAGAATTTCATGTCGGCGGGGCAACATTTTTTCACAATCGAATACACCATAAGATTCAAACCTACACCGAAGTGTTTTATAGGAAGGTGTTTGGTTCCTCGATCTAGATAAAAAGAATAACTTCACTTACCAGCAGTGTTCCCAACTCTTTCGAGGCAAAAATCACTACGGAACAACTGTGCAGAAACCACCACAAAACCACTACCAATCAAGTATAAAAACACCAAAAATCGCTGTGAGAAAATAACAATATCTCCCAATAACGCTAACACTGACAAAACTTATTTTTAAAACACCATCAATTATTTTTAAAAACCACCAACAAAATATTTTTGAATTCAATTAATTTTTTAAACATTTAGAAAATGTTTGTAACATTTTTCTATGAAAACATATATAAGAACTTATATTTATAACATAAACGTAACATTCTTATTTGTTTTACATTCTTAGCATTAAATTATTAATAAATGACTTGTTCCTGGCCAAATAAAATAGTATAATTTGCCTCTCTCTTCTGACCATAATATTGATTGTGTATAACATTTAGATTTCTAAATGTTTCATTGGAATTTATTATACCCTCACTTTAGTGTGACGAGGGTATATATCATTTGCTACGGAAAAAAGTGTAACACATCGAAGGAGTGATCTAAGACCCTATGTATGTTCGGAGGAAATCCGTTTTGGGTCATTTTAAGTCGAATGAGCAATGTCCGTCCGTCTGTCTGTCTGTCTGTCTGTCTGTCTGCTGGCTGGTGCGCACGATAACTCTCGAAAGGAGTAACCGATTGACTTCAAATTTGGTATGTGGTAATATTTTGATCTATCTCCGGATGAGTTCGAAGATGGGCCATATTGGTCTACTCCTTCTGGTACCTCCCACACAAAGGGTTAAAATTTAGTGAAATATTGATTCTTTAATAACTTCTATACTACTTATTCGAATCTTTTGAAATTCTGCACATAATATTAGTATATTAGTCGCTATTAACTCGAGAAAAATGGGTGAAGTTGGCATGCCCCTTTTGGTACCTCCCACACAAATGGACCATTTTGCATCAAAATTTAACTGCTTATAACTTTAATACAAGTGCATAAAAATGCTTGAAATTTTCTACAGTATAATGTTTTTGTAGCGCCTATAGTCCGGTAAAAAATGGGCATCATTGTACAGCCCCTTTTGGTACCGCCCACACAAATGGCCCGTTTCGTACCAAAGTAAACGGCTTGTAACTTTAATACCAGTGCATACAAATACTTGAAATTTTGTACAGTGTAATGCTGTTGTAGTGCCTATAGTCTTGTAAGTGGGCGTTATCACCCCGCCCCCTTTTGTACCTCCCACACAAAATGACCAAATCATACCAAAATTACATAGCTCGTAACTTTAATATACCAGTGCACACAAACGCTTATAGTTCAGCACAATGCAATGTATTTAAGAATGTACTGTTTACCGAAAAATATGTGTATTTGGAAAACCCCTTCTGGTACCTCCCACACAAATTGACAGATTTATTGGTGTAATGTTATATATTACATTACTCACAAAGTGAGGGTATACCTTAGTCGGTTTACCCGACTGAAACTTTCTTACTTGTTTTTAAACACAAATTATTGGTTATCTTATACTTCGAGCAGCAAACATTTTGAAACTTTACCACATATTTTATTTGTATTAAAGAATTTACTGTATCTAAAAACATTCGGTTCCTAAGTCCTAATCACACGAGGCAATTTTTTCCAAGCAAGTGTCAAAGTCTCTCTCCTACAAACGTTGACACTTGCTATCGTTGTTCTTAAAGAATCTCATAACGCTCTGTTGTGAATTACGGGCACAAATCACATAAGAAAATAAGGAATGAATTTTTATAATGTCACCGTCATTTTGCATTCTTCGCCGATGTATGTAAAAAATCACTAAAAGCGCTACAAAAAATTGTTAAAAACGCTACCGTAGTGGTTTTTCTGGAAAATCACTACTTTTACAAAACAGTGGTATTGGGAGATCAAAAATCACCACAAGTAGCGGAAAAATCACCAAGTTGGCATCGCTGCTTACCAGCATACGCGTAGGAAGGGGGTGGCTGGGTTGGTCTAATACCACCACATCAATTGCTTTAAATTATATTGGTACAACAAATTGTTTAGAGTAGGAAGCAAGCGCATTACGACACAAAACTGCAGTGGAGGCTTTGGGATTATTAAATATTATCACTGAACCAGAATTCGTTATGAACCTTCACGTATTTAACACTGCTCTACAAAACATATATAATTCGAGCAAATATTTTCAAACAACAAATGCAATGCTCGGAGAGGCATACTAAACGGTTACGACTAAAAGGTAAAACTAAAAGTATTTATAAAGATTATAAAAATATATTTATCAATATTTGGAAAGACTATTTTGCCAACAAAAATTGCTTCTCATTGGAGCATAATTTCTAGAAGAAAAAAAGAGACAAAACGCATAACGTTTCGGTTACTTCAACATTAGTTAAAAGCCAATATGTAGATTTGCCTGATGATACGATAGCATTTTAATATTGGATTTAAGTCTGTTCTCCACTAGCTAAAGCAGAACATTATTTGGTAAATCTTTGAATTGATGATTATTGAAGTGTCCTGCAAATTGATAAGGAATCGCTAACTGCAGAAAATATTGTGCTAAAAATATCTTCAGGACTCTATATGACAATAAGCCAATCAAAGAAAGAAAAGGTTGATAAAAGTACATAAAATGTAGATCGAATAAAAACAAAATCTTTTTAAATATTTATCCAAATCCAATTCATGTAAATTTATCCAAATACTTTTAAAGGTTAGCAAGTTGCAAATAAGGCTTCCACTAAGCTCTTCTGGCTGTGAAGGACATCGTTGCAATGCGACAAATTAAAACATGACTAAGATCTACAAAGAAGCAAGATCGATTTTGAAATTCGGCCATCTTAAATATCGAAAACGAAGTAGTAAAATTGTTAATGATATTCTTATTTTTTTAAAGATAATAAATTTTAATTCTTATTTATATTTTATTCCATTCTGCTATTTTTTATGTTCATTATAAAATATTGAATTACTCTTTAATTAATTAATAACATTTTATTAATTATTCTTTTCTTTAAACATGTGTTTTTTAAAACACCGAATTCTTGTTTATGTAATATATTAATTTATCAAAGAAAGGTTGTAATAAATCTTATTTCAATATGCATTAATTTCTTACTTTTCGTTGGCAATATCATCTGTGAATAATTTAAAGCATTTATCTTCTGGCAGATATTCAGGTGCTCTGCATCAAAAAAAATAATTTTCCGATGAAGAAATTCCGAAAAATCCAAGGATCAAAAAGAAAAACTTAAGCAGCTTTATTTCTTGGGACTAGTTTACAAATATAGTTTTTTATTTTCCGGACTTTGTCAATTGCCGGGAAAACGGGATTTTTTAAACGTTCTCGGGATCCCGCTTAATGAAAGTTACGAAATGTGCATTTTATGTATATAAAAATACTTTAAGACATATCGGTCCTTAACCACCAAAACGACGTAAGCGTAACCATGATTTATTAGCATTTTTTGAAGGAAATCGTTTACATATGACAAATGGCATAATCAGAAATTTATAGCAGTAAAATACATAACACTGGTCGACAAGATTTTTGGGTCTGACTCAAATTTTGGTTCCTCTTTTGTTACTAATAAATGGAAAAATATTTTTTTTTGTCAAAGTTTGATTTTGTAGAATTTAGAGCAAATTTTCGAATTTCAGGAGAAACGACTGGTTTCCTTGCTACAACTTTTTAAGTTATGCATCAAGTTTCTTCGAAATAATCGCATTTTTTTCATGACCGATCAGACTTTGCGATGAAATTATAACTATTGTGCGTTTTTAGATGTTTTTATGAGGCTTTTATTTAAAAAATAATAAAATTTTCTTAAAAAATATGATTTTTTCACAATATTTTGTAGGATATTGTCGAAGCCGGTGAACGGATAGAAAATTGTATTGTAAGAAGTTGAAGGCTACTTAATTCTGAATTTTTTAAAACTTTCCTGAACCAATTCGGAGAAGTGGTTGTCTAGTTATGCCATAATATGTGGCGATAAACCGTGATATTGAAAAAATAGAGAGATTGAAAAAATATTTTGGAATAACTCGAGAACCATTTATCCGAATTACATCAGGAAAGTTTTAAAGAATTCAAAATGAAGCAGTTTTTAACTTATTGCAACACCATTTTCCATCCGTTTAGCGGTTTTGCAGATATCTTGCAAAACATTGAAAACAAATCATATTTTTTTGAAAAAAATTTAATAACTTTCAAATAAAAGTCCCATAAACAATCTTAAAATGCACAATTGTTATATTTTTATGATTTTATCGTAAAGTCAGATCGGAAGAAAATCGATGCCCCCATTCCGAAGAAAATCGATGCATAATTTAAAATTTTTTTAGCTAATTTAGTATGGTTTTAAGTTCAAAACTTTCTTATCGGTGTAAAATTTACAAAAACAAACTTTAAAAGCTGTCTAGCTTCAGAATCTATGCATTAAAACATAAACCCAGAAAAAAGGTTTGTTTTCGTTGACCGCTGTAATTTTATACTAACTTTCACAGTAATAAAAAATATTTGTTTGCATTATATATGTATGTAAACAAATCGCAAAAGAAGCCTCCTCTCCTCTAAATTTAAAACGAAATTAAAACATGGAAGAAATCTATTTATTTGTATCCCCTCACCTTAGAGAGGAGGGTATATATCATTTGCTACGAGCCAAAAGTGTAACACATCGAAGGAGTGACCTAAGACTCTAAGTATGTTCGGCGGATATCTGTTTTGGGTCATTTTAAGTCGAAAGAACAATGTCCGTCCGTCTGTGTGTCTGTCTGCTGGCTGGTGCGCACGATAACTCTCGAAAGTAAACAATTGACTTCAAATTTGGTATGTGGTAATATTTTCTTCTATCTCCGGCTAAGTTCGAAGATGGGCCATATTGGTTCACTCCTTCTAGTACCTCCCCCACAAAGGGTTAACATTTAGTGAAATATTGATTATTTAATAACTTCTATACTAGTTATTTGAATCCTCTGAAGTTCTACGCATAGTATTAGTTTAGTAGTCACTATTACCATAAGAAAAATGGGAGATGTTGCCACGCCCCTTTTGGTACCTCCCACACAAATAGACAATTTTGAACCAAAAGTTAAAAGCTTATAACTTTATTACCAGTGCATACAAAGACTTGCAATTTTGTACAGTGTAATGGTTTAATAGTACCTAAAATACAGTGAAAAATGGGCATTATTGCCACGCTCCTTTTATTACCTCCAACACAAATGGACCGGTTTGTACCTAAAGTTACCAGCATATAACTTTAATACCAGTGCATACAAATACTTGAAATTTTGTACAGTGTAATGTCATTTTGTACCAAAATAAATAGCTTTTAATTTTAATACCAGTACATACATACATACCAATACGTACTTGAAAGTTATTAAATGCAATTTAAATTGATAATAATTTAATTGAAACAAAAAAATTAATAAATTTACTAATATTTTTTGGGACTAAAGGTGAGGGGATTCATTAGTCGGTTTATCCGACTGAACTTTGTACTTGTTTAAAATATACATGTCAACATTTTTTACATACATAAATAAATATGGGACCAATCCTTACAAGTTATTGCGAAAAATCCTTTTTTTTGAGAAAATTTTAATAATTTGTATACAAAAACATCGAAAATGCACAATTATAAATAAATAAAATAATTGAAAATATATTATTTTATCGTAAAGTCTGATCAGCCATGAATAAAATATAGCCATAGCGAATAAACCTCCAGTTTTTGTAAAACGTTTTCATCGTTTACGACGAAACGTGAAATTTCAATTAACTTTTACTAACGCGTATCAATCGGCGGATTTTGGATGATTCGTCGTAGACGAACGAAAACGTTTTACAAAAACTGAGGGGAAATCGATTATTAATTTAAATAAAAAGTTATAGCTAAATTATTAAGTTTACACTCATAGAATATTCGGTTATGTAGCGTAGAAATTAAAATACATTCTGTACTATATTTTGATCAATAGGGGGGTGATAAAGTTAGTTGAATTTTCGAAATTATCTTCATCTTTTTATGTTATACCTCTATTTTCTTCGGATTCGTCTTATTTTATTCAGGCTTTACGATAATATAATAAAAATATTACATCTGTGCATATTTCGATGTTTTTATGAAGATTTTATTTTAAAAATCTTAAATTTTTCTCAAAAAATAGGATTTTTTCGCAATATCTGGTAAGATATCGTGAAAACCGGTGAACGGATAAAAAAAGTTTGTTAGAAGAAATGAAGGTTACTTAATCCTTAACCAATTCAGATAAGTGTTTCGATTTATGCTAAAATATATGGTTCAAAATCTCTATATGGAATATAACGGTTTATGGCGAGAACTACATCCAATCCAAAAAAACACCTTATAGTCTGCGAAGTGTATTGTCCCACATATCGAAATCGATTGCAAAACGCTGCGTCACCTAAAAACATTTTTGAACTGTTAATATTGAACAAAAGCAAATACAGGGTGTTTTTTTAAGACGTGTGGTTTCCAATGTTAATGGCCAAGAATTTAGCTTTTTTATAAAGATAAGTGTTTGCCATTATGTTTTAAAAAGGACTTCGGGCAAATGGCCACCGCGACTGACTCGAATAAATTCCAGCAGAGAGGCCCAATTTGTAACCACTTTTTGCAGCTTTTGGGCTGTATGTCAGCAATAACGCGCCGAATATTCTCTTCCAAGATGCAATCGTGCCGTGCTTATCTGCGTAGACAAGCGACTTCACATAAGCCCACAAAAAATAGTCCAGCGGTGATAAATCGCACGATATTGGAGACCACGCCACAGGCCCACGACGCGAGATTATGCGCTCACCAAAAGTTTCCTTCAATAAATTGATTGTTTCGTTGGCTGTATGGCATGTAGCGCCGTCTTGTTGGAACCAAAGGTCGTCCACATTAACATCCTCCAATTCAGTCACGAAGAAGTTATTAATCATGGCTCTATACCGTTCCCCATTGACTGTAACATTATGGCCGGCTACATTTTTGAAGAAATATGGAAAAATGATTCCCTCTGCCCATAGAGCACACCAAACAGTGACTCTTTGTGGGTGTAACGGCGTCTGAACAATGGCTTGTGGATTTTCATTACTCCAAATGCGACAATTTTTTTTATTAACGTCTCTTCATCCAAAAGTGAGCTTCATCGCTGAACAAAATATTCTTGTTTTCTTGCGCGATGCGTCGCGCGAACCTAACCATTATTTTGGTAATAATGTCACCAGATTGAAAACCACACGAATAACCTGCATTAACAATACCTCTTTTCTGCTTTTTATTTGAAAAATTAAAAATATTTTTTTAAATTGCACTACGCAACAACCTACAGCCGAATTGTTAGAAAAAAAGCTGCTGATTTATAGACGAAACTTAATTTTAACTTACTCGTAACAATGTTTTTTGCTTTTGATCCAATATTTATTTATGTATGTAAAAAAGGTGTAAAAATGTTAACATGTATATTTAAAAAATAAATAGATTTCTTCTGTGTTTTAAGTTCGTTTTAAATTTAGAGGAGAAGAAAAAAATCCCGCCTTCTTCCCGGGAAATGAAAAAGACCGAAAAATAAAAAACTATATTTGTAAACAAGTCTCTAGAAATAAAGCTGCTTAAGATTTCCTTTTTGATTATTAGCTTTTTCGGAATTTCATCGTCTTCATCTACACCATCATTCTCAGTACCGCCGATAGACATTTATCTACCAGTTACCATTTCACTCCATAATCAATTATATCGTCAAATAGAGCAAATCCCCGCATTGCTCACTTAGATAATACACGTGATTTAGAATTTTAGTAGTAGCATATTGATTTTTAGATTTAACAAAAATGGATAACTGGGACACTGAAACAAGAATTTGGATTGCCCGCCGTTATCACGCACTGGAGTCCGTAGTTTCGGTTCAAAGAGAGTATAGCCACAAAGATTTGGAGTTATAAATCGTAAAAGCTTAATGTCTCAAAACTACTGAAATGGATATACGACTCTATTTCTTAGGAGGGCATTATAGCCCCCAGAAGAAAAGTTTGTTTTTATGCTTTAAAATTATTCACGAATGAAATTGTTGGGTGTACTTTATTTTGTTCTTATATCCGTATCAATTTGCAATAATTTCTAAAGCGTTCGACAAAAAGAAGATATATGCCAAATTTAACACCTACTTACAGCGTTCGGAGGAAAACCTGAAAATTATTCAACAACTGTTTATGTGCTATATATGTTATTCATTTCAGCTGCTGACAAGTTTGCTTTGCTTTGATTAAAACTACAAAAATTTTAAAAAATCGTAATAATTTCATTATGAAGCGAAATAATTTCATACAAAATATGAAATAATTTTATACAAAATATGAAATAATTTCATACAAAATATGAAATAATTTCATACCAAATATGAAATAATTTCATACAAAATATTAACAAAATATGAAATAATGTTGGTATTATTTATTGTAGACCTGTAGAATTTTATTTGATTTTTGGATAGTTCGGCTTGAGGTCCTTTGTTGGAAATTAAAACTCGCTAATTTTCGATTTTTAATTTATTTATTTTTATCCAATATTTCGACTAAAATCTTTAGTCATCTTCAGGGATCTATTAAAAATATACACACAAATTACATTTGTTGTTAACACGAAAATATGAATTAACAACATTACTTGATGTGATGATTTTTGATTTGAAATAGCAGAAGTAAGGAATAATTCTTGTTCGTTTTTTTTAATCCTTTCCTGATAAGAGAGAACTGCGTTTCGAATCGAATTAGAGGCAAAAACGGTCTAAAACCAGAAGAATATTTATAGATAATTTTAAAATAGTGTAGGTCGGGGGGCATACAAAATATGGAATAATTTCATAAAAAATATGAAAAACTTCATAAAAAATATGAAAAACTTCACAAAAAATTTGAAGTAATTTCATAAAAAATATGAAATAATTTCTTAAAAAATATGAATTTATTTCTAAAAAAATATGAAATGATTTCATAAAAAATATGAAATAATTTCATTAAAAATATGAAATAATTTAATTAAAAATTTGAAATAAATTCATAAAAAAATGAAATATTGTCATGAAAAATAATAAATAGTTTCATAAAAAATATGAAATAGTATGAAATTGTTTCATAAAAAATAGAAGAATCTTCTTCGTAATTTATATGATTTTTTTTCATATATCGTATGAAACATTTCTTTGTTTCATACGATAGCGATTCCTTATCAATTTGCAGGACACTTCTATAATCATCAATAAATTCAGAAGTTCCATTCAATGTTCTACCAAATAATATACTGCTTTAGCTAGTGGAAGACTTATATCTGTCCTTCAATATTAAAATGCTACATATCATCAGGCAAATCTACATATTGGCTTTTAAATAATGTTGAATTAATCGAAAAACTTTGTTATGCTTTATAGGCTCTAATGGGATTTAATTTTTGTTGGCAAAATATTCTTAACCGTAACCGGTTAATTCGTAACCGTTTAGTATGCCTCTCCGGCATTGCATTTGTTGTTTGAAAATATTTGCTTGTATTGTATATGTTTCGTAGAGCAGTGTTAAATACGTGAAGGTTCATAACGAATTCTGGTTCAGTGATAATATTTAATAATCTCAAAGCCTCCACTGCGCTTGCTCTAAACTATTTTTTGTACCAATATAATTTAAAGCAATTGATCTACAATCGTATCTGCAACTCCATCTATTTTTACTGAGATTTCGAATTTCCAAATATTTTGTTTATAGAACATGTTGATGCTGATTGTATGTTCGAATAGGAGTTGATAATTACAAAATATAATTTGTCTGACTCGCAGTGAATAAAAACGGCTTGTGGATATTGTTCATGTTATCTCACATCACATTTGCACCATTATAAGACTTCTAATTATTGGAATATTTCCGATTTTATTTTTCCACAAAAAATCCAGGATAAGTTTATGTAAAGAATTGGCATATCTACTTACAGAACAATCTACGAAACTATCTTTGGGTGGGCTAAAAAAAGGTGGTATTAGACCACCCCCTTCCCGCGCTTGAGCTCGCGGGGGGCTTCCACCGAGGAATATTATGATTAGTTCAGAAAATTCTTTGTAGTAATCTCGTGGGAACGATTCTTCAATTTTGGCATATGTTAAATTTAGAATTTCTCTAGAATCATCTCCCAATATTTCATCAATCCTCGGATGGTTTATTCCTGTCAAAAAGTTGTCATGCTTTATTTCTGGTCAGAATTTTTTAAACCTTTTGAATATCTGAAAGTCCGGACCCGGGGCCAGTTCAACGTTTGCCTCCTTAAAAACTTCAGCTAATACCATTTTAACACGTAAAAGCGTTAGGTTCGGCCATGCGGAATCTTATATACCCTCCACATTGGATAGCATGTGACCTCACAAAATAACTAAAACCTAAAGAAAATAACACCGAAAAACACCAAAAAATATAGTAGGAATCACAACAAGTTAGTACCGATATCGGCCTTTTTCAATCCCATGTTACCTGTAGCTATAAGAAGTATCTATACCAAATTTCAGTCACCTAGCTCAAGTATTATAGATTGTAGCGTGATTACAACAGAAGGACAGACGGACATGGCTAAATCGTCTTAGAAATTTACGACGATTAAGAATATATATACTTTATGGGGTCTCAGATCAATATTTAGAGGTGTTACAAACGGAGTGACAAAATGAATATACCCCCCGTCCTTTG
This sequence comes from Eudasyphora cyanicolor, assembly GCA_963930755.1. Classification (NCBI taxonomy): domain Eukaryota; kingdom Metazoa; phylum Arthropoda; class Insecta; order Diptera; family Muscidae; genus Eudasyphora; species Eudasyphora cyanicolor. Next base: position 105,618,801 of record OZ005737.1, read on the forward strand.
GTGGAGGGTATAAAAATGTGGTGCATGTAACCGAGGAACACTATATTTCGCCCGATAGCTTTCTCTAATAGTGTGGTAGCACCTTTAAATCGGCCAGTGTTCGACGACGTGATATCAAAAATAAATGCTTCCTTTTTTTTTAAAGATTGTTTTTTTCTGAAGCATCGTAAACAGCAGAGGATATTTCCAATCCGGTTCTTGAAGGAATGTCTGGCATGTCTACAATTTGCTCGAAACATGGAGCTGTCGCTATTGCGAGGCGATCTTCAATTAGTCCATTAATAGACGTCAGCAGTTTGATATCCCAATGAATGGTTAAAGATGGAGCATGTAACTATTCCGACCATCCGGCCCCATCTGTGGTCATGGATAATGGGGGTTGTTGTCCTCTTCGAGAATGAGTTAAGGTCGCTAGCATACAATTTAAAAATTAGGTAGCAAGACCCTTACGATCCGTTTGCCAAAATAGAGTAAATAAAGAAAAGGTCAAAAGAAGTAGAATAAATCCATGTTATAGTCGGAAAAGGAGTGTGATGTCAATGCCCTCTTCCTGTCTGTACCCTCCATAACCTACGCCATCCTGCTGAAATTCGTTGAGATAGTCCAAAAAACCTTACCATCAATACCTAAATGTTTCGCGAGACCATCACTTCAAATCTAAATTCCCATGTTATTCCAAATATTTATTTCATAAAAATAATCATTAGCCTAATACGATAAGAAAATAATTGTATAAATACGTCCAATTCAAAGTATGAATGTATATGTTAAAATATGTGAAATTAATTTTAAGGAATTTATTTGTAATGTAAAATTAATATTCTAAATAAGTTTTATATGTACAGTGTTAAATAAAACGTTAATTTATTATAGTCGTAATGAGATATCGTATTTGAATATATATATTACAAGATAATGATAACCGGTGGAAATACTTTGTCCAAGGGGCAAAGGGGAACAAATTCAACAAATAACCACAAACAAAAAAATAGAATAACATTATCTTCTAATACAATATATTCATCATTTCCAACACCTTTATGAACATTCTAGCAGATTCCCAAAAGAATTTTAGGTGTTGAAAGATATCCATAATAAATAAAAAAATAATTAAACTCATCTTTCCATAATCCCTCGATGACTCCAGGCCTGTAGTCTTGAAATTCTGGTAACTTAATTACGGGAATCCAACTTGATATCAAATTTTCAAAATTATGCTGGATGTTATTTTACTTATGGTGAATTCTTTTCTGCAAAAAAGTGCAACACTTGCATTGCCCTTTTTCCGAAAACAGCACTATTATATCGCTTTTTTGAAATTTTAGTTGTTACTCGAATTTAGGAGTAACTTAATTACCAAATTTCACAAAAGTATCACAAAAGTGCCGTTTTCGGAAAAAGGGCAATGAACATGTTGCACTTTTTTGCAGAAAAGAATTTGCCATTAGTGTATAAGAAATGAATGTTTTATGCGTTCATATATGTGTACTGGTGAACAAAGAGATGTGAGAGTGTAGGATGAATTTATAAGATTACATTTACATAAGTTTATAAAATATGTCGTGTCTGGCGAAAATTTGTCTTAGAGTTGATAAAACGATTTAGGGTCTTAGATGCCAAAAATTCAGCGGGTTCAACGTGGCCGAAACATATGGGTATTTCCAGGATGCCGAACGCGACATTCGTACGCCTTTAAAGTGAAACAAAATAAAGAAATCTAACAATTTTTTTTTTGTTGTATACATTTTTCGATAGCATTTTAGTAGCACTATATTTAGGGCAAAAGGCAGGTTTGGTCGATTAGTTGCTTTCTGATATATTGGCAAAAAACATGGGATCCCGAACGCGACAAAAAATAGAACTCGTTTTCGACTGCATCTAGAAATATTCAAAAATCTGCGAATTGAAACAGAATTTTGTAATGCAATTTTTTTTAAACTAAAATAGACTAATGTAGTTTTTAATTAGAGGTTGTCATGTTAAAATATATATATTGGATTTTTTTTTGCCGCTCTTAGTGTAAATTCCGCACGCTACATTCCTAACGCGACATTATTTCTCTCACGTAATAATTGCATTTAGAAAAACAAAAGTATAACTTCTACACTTACAAATGTAAGAATAATAATAATAATAATAAGGAACACATGTTTGTTAATTTTTTAATTTTAAATTTAATTTTTGTTAATTTAATTTAATTTATTTTTTTAATTAAATTTTTTTAATTTAATTTCTTTCTGTTTTAATGTTTTCCAAATGTCGTCGTGATGCTTCTTTATTGTTATTTTTACTCATCCGCACAAAAAGTAAGCAAATATGAAAAAAAAAAATTTTGTTCTAATGTGTCCAACTAAGATGGCGAACGCGACAAACTTTTGATTAAAATTAAAGCTTTCTTAGAAGCAACAGCAAACAATTTTTGCTTTTTATTAATTAAGCACAATTAACTTTGTTTGAATATAAATTTTCAATTACTTGCTTCGGCTGGATGAGCAGTTCTGATACAAAACTGCGTTTTGTTATCGCGAACGTGACACCAAAATAGCAGGTGAAAGAAACTTACAAATTTACCGTTAGTCGATGCTTGCTTTATCTCTGTTTCTATTTTCCTAATAGTTGGTTGTTGGTACAAAGATCTTTAACGAAGATTGCAACCATAAAACGAATATATAACAAATAACAGTGAAATGCAAAACCAGCACTTAAAGGGGCCAAAAATGAAAAAAAAAATATTTGTGACTTTCTGTTCAAATATTTCACAACAAAAATAAAAATATGCAGTAAACTCATTATATTCTTTAAATTCAAATATTTCTTTAACAATATAAAAGAAAAACACATTAGTTTATCAACTTTTATTTTTCTCATCGTGGTGGACCTTTCTCTGGAAATGCCCATATGTCCTGAATTAACAGCGTGATTGATAGTCATATTCCTGCATATTCCAGCTGATTGATCAAATTTTTCGACGGTCCTCTAGTTCCATCTATTGAAAGTGGTGAAAGACCACACTTCCAAGCCACGTAATATCCCAAACTCCGGGAGTATCAATTGAATTCGTGGTGAATTAATTCTGCTGAAATTGTAGTAGCGATCTCAAGAATTCAGAATTCCGCTATTTTAAATAAAACGGATTACTGCCGTATCGGGGACTTCAAGGAGAAGGATATACCAATATTGGGCATGGATAATAATAATAAATGAAATGTAGTGGGACCTTCCAAGCATCTCTCTTCCTCCCGAGAAGGCACGCAGAAATTAATGTCTGGAAGTCCAATGCACGATTTATCTAGTGTCCAATCATGCTCTCGTTACTGATATTACCTTTCCGTAAAAATTCCACAAATTCCCGGTCCTCATATAACAGCAAACGATCTCAGTATAACTTTGGTACGATTGTATCTCCTTCTCTGTTGGTAACAACTTCCCGATGTCTCACAAACGACGAATTCAAAAGGACAAATAAAATTCAAAAATTTCGTTCCCGTATTTTTATTCTGTATCGTTCGATTTCAAATTTATGAATGACAAAATAATATTTCGAAAATTTCCACAAACCTAAAATTCCAAATCTACATTGATCAAAAACATTTTTAAGCAACCAAAATTCCAAAGTAGCATGTATAAAAAGTGCGACCTCACAAAACAGATACAGCTATCGGTTTAATAAACCCAGAAACTGGATCTGGAAAAGACGCAACCGATCTACAATCCAATGAAATCAAACCCTTTTAAACTGTAAGTCCAGATGTCCTTAGCGTGATAGACTCCAACACCGCCGCCATCCATGTCCTTTAACTCATAATTAACTTGCCCTATCCTCCTAATTACATTCGCTCGTATACCAACCGGAGCCAATTTCGAATTGAAATTCTCAACCCTCGAGCTTTGTGTGAAATTCCGTCTAATTACGTTCTGTCCTATGGTGAACTCCTTCCCGCGAGATCGTAAATTGTATGACCGAGCATTCCTCTCATACGCCATCTTCATGTGGTTCCTTATCGACTCGCGAATCAATGTATAGCTATCCTGTCGTTCAATAAGAGTGTCAGAATCCGCCAAAAGGTTCAATCTAGTCAAAACTTTGTAGTCCCCGCCATGCGTTACCATAGTTTGTCCGATTACCACCTGGTATGGAGTCCTTCCTATTGACTGAGGTACGCTGTTCCGCAATGCGCAGTTTACCTGTGTAGGCCTGTGGGCTATATACATCTGTCAGCATATGTTGCACCCCATGCTTCTTAAGAAATCTCTCGAAATCAATGCTCGTGAATTGAGAACCATTATCAGTCAACACAATCTGCGGTACCCCATAGCAGTCAAAAATTTCCGTCCGTAAATAATTCACAATATCCTTTGTCGCAAATTTCCTAAGGGGTCTCAAGAAGTTAAATTTCGAAAAATGGTCAAGTACTATCAGTATCCCAATGTTACCCGCTCTCGTCCTTGGTAATGGTCCTAAAAGGTCAATATTAAGCCGTTGAAACGGTCTATCGGTATTAACTATCTGTCCGAGCGGAGGTCTCAAAGCCGTAGTAGGGGTCTTAGATGTTCGGCACAACTCACAATTTCGAATATACTCTTTTACGTCGATGAGATGTCCCGGCCAATAGAAGTATCGTCTTACACGTTCCAAGGTCTTGTTGATGCCACCATGTGCGGAATTTGGGACATCATGTGCCGAGTATATAACTTCACGACGAAGTTCAGTAGGGACATACATACAACTTCCATATGTCTGATTCATCAGCCAATCCAGATTAGAAGTCCGTACGCTTATAAACTTATTTGCCCATTGTCCGAAAGTCATGCAAATTCGTCTCCTGAACGTCCTTACGCAAATCAGCATACTCAACTGAATCAAAAGCATCCGAGTCTAAATTTATCGCAGAAAATCTAGCTCAATACTTGCTATTACTTCCTCGCACTCGTGTGCTCGTAATAACGTATCCGGGACAACATTATCCTTCCCTTTACGATGTTCAATAGAAAAATTGAAACCCTGCAGTTTTAGAGACCATCTCGCTAGGCTGCCCGATAGTTCCCTCTGACTCATGAGTCACTTCAAGCTTGAATGATCAGTAACTACTTTAAATTCCTGGCCCTCAATATACGATCTGAATTTCTTCACCGCCATTACGACAGCCAAGCACTCCAGTTCCGTGACAGTGTAGTTTCTCTGGGCCTTGTTCAACTTGTGCGACATGTAAGCGATGGGTCGTTCACAACCTTCTTCGTCCAATGACAGTGTAGTTTCTCTGGGCCTTGTTCAACTTGCGCGACATGTAAGCGATGGGTCGTTCACAACCTTCTTCGTCCAATTGTGCAAGTACTGCTCCCACTCCATGTGTACTGAAGTATAAACGGATTCCCATAATTGGGGTGAATGAGTAGGGGTGCAGAGGTTAATTTGCTCTTCAATTCCTCGAAAGCATCTTCAGCCTCTTTAGTCCACATGAAGGTTTTTTCCCCGACAACATCTCGGATAGGGGAAAGGTGATACTGGAGTATAAAACGTCGGTACCAGCCCGTCATTCCTAAAAACCTCCGCAGCTGTCTTATCGATTTCGGAAATGGAAAATCTCTGATCGCCTTAACCTTGTCCACATCCACCTGTAAGGTCCCATTCCCTACAACATAGCCGAGATACTTGACCTTACTTAACGCGAAACTGCTCTTCCTCACATTTATGGTCAACCCTGCCTTCCTCAGTTGACTTGCCACTTCCAGTAAATGTGTCATATCGTCGCTTGGATGACCAACTGCAGTAACTGACATTTTCAAAATTGTTCAGGAGAGCAGTTTTTCTGTTTGCTTTTCTCATTGTGTATTTAACTCCATCTTTTTCAATATAATTAACAAAAAAATTAATTATAATGCATGTTTTTCATAAACAATGCAAATACGTCACTTTGTGGGAAAAAAATTATACTTAATGTCAGTTACGACTGATCACCGTACCTATAAAGCTAGAGTCATGAAATTTGGTAGGATGGTAGTCCTTGCTATATAGGTGTGCAATATGGAAGGGTTTTTCGAAATGGGTCAAAAAAGAAAAAAATATGGTATCACAGTCAAATCCAAACGGCTGTATCAAGAATTGCAACATTTCGTGTGAGGGTAGCGCCTAGGGCGAAGATTCGGTATGAATCACAATTTTTTGAAATTAAAAAATTTACGCGCACATTGGGACAAAAAGGGATAAATATTGCACCAATGCCAAGTCCAAATGGCAAGAGCTTTAATCGTCTAATTTGGCTTGAGGGTAGCCATTGGAACGTAGACTAGGCAAAAATGATAAATATTGTGCAGTGGGACAAAACTATGTTGGATATGGTACAGGGCGGGCAAAAAGTGCTTAATATGGTACAGTGGGGGAAAAATTTAAATTTGTGCAGTGGGTCAAAAATGTGTTAAATATGGCACAGTGGGGCAAAAAGAGTTAAATATGGTACAGTTGGGGAAATATTTAAATTTGTGCAGTGAGACAAAAATGTGTTTATTATTGTGGGGCAACATTTGTTAAATATGGTTAAGATTAAGGTTACGTATGGTACAGTGATGGAAAAATTAAATATTGTGCAATTGGAAAAAACTCTGTTTAATATGGTACAATGGGGCAAAAAGTGTTAAATACGGGAGAAACAGTGGGAGAAACAAATTAAATTTGTGCAGTGGGTCAAAAATGTGTTAAATATGGCACAGTGGGGCAAAAAGGGTTAAATATGGTACGATATGCTTTTGGTATAATATAACTTTTGAAATATAAATAAGAAATTGTAGGGGATTTTTCGTATTTTAGTGTAGAAAAAGATCCGAATTTGCCCAATATTCGTCATATGAAATAATCATGTGTATTTGAAAAAAAGAAATGTAACTATTTTACGGTAACCTAAACAAAAATAAATAAAGGATGGTTCCCAAAATCGTAAAGAATATAAAAAATTTTCAGTAATTCAAAGTTAATTTTTAGAAATATTAATGTTCGTAACAATAATAAATAATCTTGGAATACTCAGAAATTTGAACGATTGATTTAAAACCGAAGTTAAAGTTGCATGTGGTGTCATAACTGGGAGGTGCAATTCAAAACCAAGGAAAAATTAAAACCTCAAACAGACTATGGGCATGGTCACAGATAAGGTCGAAATTCCCATCCAAGTTCTTAGTAGTGATGATGGTAACTCTATAGATGAACTCGTCTACTGTCATCGGATTATCGTATCCGTTAAATTTCAGCCGCCAGTTACGAATAATATTCAAAACTTTCTCCGCCGACATTGATTCTAGCATCCTGTTATCATCACGCGATCGGTTACCAGACATATCATTGGCGTTGGAAGTGCCACTATTGACATGATTACTGTCGGAAGCGACAGCCATATCCCGCATCAATGAACGAAATTCGTTAGAAATAAAATCCTGCATCTCACCGCGGAATCGGTTATCATCACCCTGTGAACCATTTCGCGCAACAATCCCCCCAGAATTCCTAGGTCCATCCTGGTTGGTTAAAGGTGCTCTTCTACCCGTTCTCCTACCTTGATTTCCCGAAGCAGTGTTCACCGGCTCCATATCAATGTTGAAACTCACATTAGCCGGTTCCTCCAAATTTTCCTGACTTCTAGTAAGTACCATTTCGCCAAATCCTTTATCCTTCCTAATTGCCAAAATAAAACTGTTCTAGTATAAATATGTAAGACGTCTTGCTACTCCATAAAGAAATCGTGGTTAGTTCAATACCAAATAACCGAAATCATTCCAATAAAAGAAAAGAAAAGGGGAAGTGAGGAAAATATGAATCAAGTAACAGTACAAAAAAAAAATCGCAAGTTCCGAAGTTCTCAAACTCAAAAATTCCTAACAAAGGAAGAATAGAAAGCAGTATCCCATGTTTACTAAGTACATGGGTATATGATCGCAGAAACGGCAGCAATAAAGCCGCCATCATAATCAACATGATACATATAATTTCGAAAGTTAGCCTAAAGTGTAAGATGGTCCAGATTCCATGAGTTGATCTCAGTATTATCCAAGCATCAAAATATCAAACAAAACTATTCATTAAAGAAAAGAAACAGTTGGAAAATCCCCAGACCTAAGGATCTTATATCCACAATGTCAGAAAAGGACCAGTAAAGTATATAAACACTACATATAATAGCAATCGGATCCACGAAATAAAAAAAATTAGAGGCACAGCTATGATGAACAAAGTGACATATCCTACCATCAAAACGAAAGAAGAATCTAACATTCAAATTACCTATTTGTACGTTGGGCGCCATTAAATCTATGTAACGATTCCGACCATCCGGCCCCATCTCTCAGAAGACGATGCCACCTATAACCGGCCGTGCTCATGGATAATGAAGGGGTTGTTGTCCTCTTCGATAATGAGTTAAGGTCGTTAACATACAATTTAAAAATTGGGTAGCAAGACCCTTATGATCCGTTTGCCAAAATAGAGTAAATAAAGAAAAGGTCAAAAGAAGTAGAATGAATCCATATTATAGTCGGAAAAAGAGTATGATGTCAATGCCCTCTTCCGGTCTGTACGCCATCCTGTTGAAATTCGTAGAGATAGCCCAAAAAACCTAACCATCAATACCTAAATGTTTCGCGAGACCATCAATTTAAATCTAAATTCCCATGTAATTCCAAATATTTATTTCATAAAAATAATCATTAGCCTAATATGATAAGAAAATAATTCTATAAAGACGTCCAATTCAAAGTATGAATTTATATGTTTAAATATGTGAAATTAATTTTAAGGAATTTATTTGTAATGTAAAATTAATATTCTAATTAAGTTTTATAGAACTATGTTAATTAAAACGATAATTTCTTATAGTCGTAATGAAGATCTCTTATTTGAATATATATATTACAAGATAATGATAACCGGTGGAAATACTTTGTCCAAGGGGCAAAGGGGAACAAATTCAACAAATAACCACAAACAAAAAAATAGAATAACATTATCTTCTAATACAATATATTCATCATTTCCAACACCTTTATGAACATTCTAGCAGATTCCAAAGAATATAAGGATGTGAATGTATCTATTTTAGTTCGAATTGAGGTGATGATGCAAAGGCTTCCATTTTCATATCAGATCTTAACATTGATTGATGACGACAAAGATTCTTATTGTTCGAAAGTCTGGCGAAAATTTATCTTTGAGTTGATCAAACGATTTAGGGTCTTAGATGCCCAAAAATTCTGCTGGTTCAACGTGGCCGAAACATACGTCCTGAATTAACAGCGTGATTGATAGTCCTATTCCGCCATATTCTAGCTGATTCATCAAATTTTTCGACGGTCCTCTATTTCCATCTATTGAAAGTGGTGGAAGACCACTCTTCCAAGCCACGTAATATCCCAAACTCCGGGAGTATCAATTGAAATCGTGGTGAATTAATTTTGCGGAAATTTTAGTAGCGATCTCAAGAATTCAGAATTCCGCTATTTCAAATGAAACGGATTACTGCCGTATCGGGGACTTCACCAATATTGGGAATGGATAATAATAATAAATGAAATGTAGTGTGACCTTCCATGAATCTCTCTGCCTCCCGAGAAGGCACGCAGAAATTAGTGTCTAGAAGTCCAATGCACGATTTATCCAATGTCCAATCATGCTCTCGTTACTGATATTACCTTTCCGTACAAATTCCCGGTCCTCACATAACAGCAAACAATCTCAATATAACTCTGGTACGATTGTATCTCCTTATCTGTTGGTTACAACTTCCCGATGTCTCACAAACGACGAATTCAAAAAGACAAATAAAATTCAAAAATTACGTTCCCGTATTTATATCCTACACCACACTGTGGTGCAGGGTATTATAACTTTGTGCATTTGTTTGTAACACCCAAAAGGAGAAGAAATAGACCCATCGTATATTATACCGATCGACTTAGAATCACTTTCTGAGTTGATTTAGCTATGTCCGTCTGTCTGTCCGTCTGTGCATGTATTCTTGTAATAAAAGTACAGGTCGCAATTATGGTCCGATCTCGACGAAACTTTACACATTATTATATCGTTTATTATACCGCTGTAAAAACTGTATTTTATATCCGATCAGTGTGAAATTCGGCAAAGAGAGGTTCCTTATTACATGCAGGAATACTGCTAAATTCGGAGAAAATCGGTTCAGATTTAGATATAGCTCCCATATATATGTTACCCCCGATTTGACATGTAAGCGCTGTAAAAACTGTATTTTATATCCGATCAGTACGAAATTCGACAGAAGGTCTTTTTACATGAATGAGTATTCAGGGAAGATCGGTTCAGATTTATATTAAAGCTCCATATATATGTTCCTCCTGATTTGGTATCAAACCGCTATAGAAGTTGTATTTTACTTCCGATCATTAAAATTTTCCAGAAAGATGTTTCTCAATTTAGGAACGAATATTGCTTAATTTAGCGATTATCGTTTCAGAATTAGATAATATGTTTCTACCCATTTACCAGTTATTCCAAATTATTATGGCAATGACCCTTATCGTATTGTTAGGGAGGTGTAGGGTATTAAATAGTCGGCCCCGCCCGACTTTCTGCCTTTCCTTACTGGTTTTATTCTGTATCGTTCGATTTCAAATTTATGAATGACAAAATAATGTTTCGAAAATTTCCACAAACCTAAAATTCCAAATCTACATTGATCAAAAAAATTTTTAAGCAACCAAAATTCCAAAGTAGTATGTATAAAATGTGCGACTGCATTATATTTTTACTTTGCTCTTTCCTTAAAGACGTTTGATGTTGGCGTATGGAATTGCGCATTAAGCCCAACTGCATCCAAAAATGCTACAATCTATATATAAAATTGGATGTGTGTATGTTACGTATGGACTCCAAAACGGCTGGACCGATTTTGATGAAATTTTCAGGGAATCTTCAGAAAAGCCTAGCGGGTGACATAGGCTATATAAGATCTTGACTGAGAGGGCGTGGCTCCGCCCATATAAGCCAATTTGGAGTTATCATTTGTTTTGAGTACCTACGAATAGATTAAAGAGATTCCTACTGTTCATGATATAGGGGGATTGGACCAGTGAGCGTGGCCCCACCCATAAAAACAAAATTTGGAAATTGATATATCTTGCACAATTTGTGATTGAGAGTGCTGTAATTTTGTGTATATGTATCTTTGGCAATCTACGTGGTTGATCCAAAAGTGGGAGGGATATGACCTGCGGGCGTGGCCCCACCCATGTGAGGCATGTTTTGAAATGGAGATATATATAAAACAATTTGTTAGCGAGAGTGCTGTAATTTTGTGTATATGTATATTGAGGCAGTCTACGTGATTGGTCCAAAAACGGTGAGGATCGGACCAACGGGCGTGGCCCCGCCCATATGAGCCAAATATTGAAATTGGTATATCTTGCACATTTTTTTAGCGAGAGCGCTGTAATTTTGTGCATATGTATCTGTTGGCAGTCTAAGTTAGTGGTGGGATCGGGCCAATGGGTGTGGCCTCACCCATATGAGCCAAGAATGGAGATATCTTGAACAATTTGTTTATTCCCGAGAGTGCTGTAATTTTGTGTGTATGTATTTGCTGGTAGGATTCGTGATTGTTTTAAAAATTGACGGGATGGGAAATCTCAATCTGGGGCAACGAAGTGGACCGGGTCCAGCTAGTTGTTAGAATAAAAACTGCTGTTTTTTTAAAATACGAAATACGAAAATTGTATTTATGTATAAGCAAAAAAACCCGGGAATTCCTGCACAGATTTCCCGGGAGTGACAAATGTGACTTTTTAACGGGATCGCGTTCCTATTTTTCGGAGATTTGGAATTTCCATGGATCTTTTTACAAAGCCACAAATTCCTGGATTGATTCTGATGAATACAAAATTCAAAGAAATGGCGGTTACTTGTTGACAGCAGTAAAGAAAGTTTGAAAGCAGTACTTTTACACAACGAAAATCATAAACCGTCGATTCCCTTTGCTCATGCTGTCAACTCTAATGAATCATACGAAGCAATGGCAAAATTGATAAAATACATAAAATATGAACATGACTGGAAAATTTGTTGCGATTTAAAAGTAGTAGTATGTTATGCCTCTGGGATAGCCGATATTTTGCCACAACTGCATATTAAGCTGGGGCTCTTTAAAAATTTTGTAAAAGCCTTGCGGAAAGATGGTAATTCACTCTCATATTTAAAATGTTTATTTAAAAGTCTTTCTTTTCAAAAAATCGAAGAAGGAGTTTTTGATGGGAAATTGATGAAAGATGTGAATTTCGAATCATATTTGACGTCGGATGAAATTGCAGCATGAAGGTCGTTTAAGCTTGTAGTTTCAAATTTCCTTGGATCCAATAAAAGCCCGCACATATCGTCATCTGAAATCCAAAATCTCGTAACATCAAAAAAATCAAAATTTTGTTTATGATTGATTATAGTCTATTTGGCTAAACTACACAATGCTACAAAATTTTGGAGTTCAATATCAAAAATTTACCATTTTATGAGTGATATTCAAAATGACGTTACAGCAACCAAGGTCATTAAAAAGCGGAAAGATTCATACAATTTTATTTTATTAAATTCAGAATGTACGCCCCAACTAATTGCGCTAGATTCGTTATTTGATTTCGCCTTAATAGTCTGAAATCCCTAAATTTGGTCAATAGCTTAAAATTTCTTTACTTTGTTTTTTGCTTCTCCTGAAAAATCATGAACATGTGGGTTACGTTATTTTGGATTTCAGGTGACGATATGTATGTATTCTTCCAACTTATTTCTGGAATGAAAGAATGATGGGAGATTATATTTGGTTCCTCATTGGAGAAACCGATTCCGAAATCTGCAAACGTCATCAAAGAACTCACAATTACTTCTAATGAAACTTGTTCATGTAAATAAACTCAAATGTACATAATATAAATAAAAGTAATAAATAAAATCGATATTTAAACAGAAATTAAAAAAAAAAAGATTTTTTGAAATTCTCTTACCTCTACCAAACGGGCTACAATTTCTACATTTATCCATAGATTTTTTGCAAATAGCCATTATTTTCTTCGCTAGGATGCAAACTTTTAAAAAATAAAATAAATGTTTTTTTTCTATGTTTTATGTTTTTTTGTCCAAGGATTTTTTTTTTAATCTACTTTTTACAATTTGTTTAATGACTGTTACTAAGCCACTTTTTCTAAGTGAATTTCCAACATTAATAGCTTAAATTTAACGTATAAGTCGACCTGATCGGGCATATACTTCAAAAATTATAATGCAAATACTAAGGGCACCTTCGACGATAATATTTTTAATAAAAAATTTTTTAAAAAAAATTGTCCATAAAAAATGATTGGTTTTGATTTTATATAACAATATGCCACAACCTATACAAAAAACTAATTTTTAGGTCTAGGACACAAAAAAAATTTGTTTTTGTTGCATAGTGTAATTTTCTAACATGATGATAGCGCTCTCAATTGACGATTACATAACGATTGTTTTCATCGACGAAAAAATACGGCCCAATCACACCTCCGACATGAGGATGCAATTGTGTCCCTTGAAGGACATGTGGGTTTGTTGCTGTCCAATAACGCAAATTTTCTTTATTGACAAAACCTGAGTGGCCAGAAATGAATGAAAAGAAAATTGGAGTAAGCGAACACCGATTCAGAATTTCGGTAGTAATATGCAATTATTTCCAAACATTGTACGTAAGTGAACTTTACCATGATGAAAATGTTGACTTCAACTATCGTTTTGACAATGAAAGATCATTAACAATGTTTGAGGGTGCATTGACATAAATATACCAAATTTGTATGCCCCTATTGGAAAACCCGGTATATATATACTTAGTAGGGACATAAACACTATTACAACATTGAACACAGCCATTACAATAGTAGAATTGAACATACCCTATTAATACCACGTGGATTATGATACTTAAACTCTATAGCGTTAGTTTTTAACGGAAATTTAAAATTGCTTCAGTTTTCACCATGAAGTGGCCAGACAATGAGAGCCGTATCGCTGTTATAGCGCTTTTTAAGTGTGGAGTAAAAAAAACGACATTTTCAAAACGCTCCGCCCGCTACGGATTAGTCGTATGTTCGTCTATCGGTCCATAAAACGGTTTGAGGAGACTGGAGATGTCATTGACCGCCACCGGTCGGGACGCCCTCGTACTGTTCGATGGCAGCAGGTTATCAACGCCGTCAAGTCAAGAATTCTGCGAAATCAGCTCCGAAAACAGAAAATCATGGCCCTTGAGATGAATATTACGCAAAAGCCCATGAGTCAAATTATTAAAAAAGACTTGGGACTGCAGCTCTAAAAAAAAATAGAAAATAAAAATGCAAACGTCCTTTGGTGAAGCACGCTGATAACTTGCATAGAAAAATCTGGTTTACTGATGACAAAATTTTTACCGAGCAAGAAAAATTTAACAAACAAAATGATAGGGTGTATGCAGGGTCGTCTAAGGAAGTATCTGAACTGATTCCAAGGGTCGAAAAAGGCCATCATCCAGCTTCAGTCACGGTTTGGTGGGGTGTCTCTTACGAAGGGATCACTGACTTGCATTTCTTTGAACAAGGTGTAAAAAAATCGGATAAAGTTTACCAAAAAACCGTTTTGGAAGCGGCTGTGAAGCCATTCTCTATTCCAAAACCAGGCATGGACTTTTCAGTGGGCCTATAAGGCTACAACGACCCAGACATGGCTTCGAAACAATTTACCAGCTTTCATTTCAGCTGAAGAATGACCCTCTGGAAGCCCTATTTTAAACAGATTTAGAGACATAGTCTGCCACAAAAGTTACCCGAACATCAATTCTCTTAAGACTGTTTTGATTCGTACTATGGACACTTTCCAAATGGACGAGATGCGTGCGGCTATTGATGATTGGGCAGTGCGACTTAAGGCAGGTGTGAAGGCCGAAGGCGGACATTATGAATGAGTGCTTGCTTTTTGTATACATTATATGTCAATAAATATATACAATAAATTTGGTCTACAAGTATTCATTACTTTTAACGTTATAGCATAAAATGTTTGTAACAGTATTTATGTCCCTACTAAGTACTAAGTAAACAAGAAATATTTATAATCTGGAACCACAACTAAACTAATTTCCCAATAAAAACTGAATAGTTTGATGAAATATATAATTTTTACAACGATATTCTCAAAAAATGTCTTTTGACCTATTTGCGACATGGGTTAGCATTATCCAATTTGTCTTAAAATTATTTTAGACCCACTGATATCCGCCCGGCACTCCTTTCATTTTAATTAAAATTACACTTTTGTATGAAAGTATACTTATAAATTTCCATCATCGTTTTCTCACAATCCGCGCAGAAAAAACCACGACCATTTGCCTCTATTTTTTCACAATAAGTGACGACTTAAAAGAAAACAAACGACAGAGTTACTCTAAATTTGCAGATAGCTCTTTAACATTCCATAACAATTATTGACTCGCGCATTCAGCGATGCCGTTTTTGGGTTTTTCTGCCAAAATTGGTAGAATTTTATTAGTTTGGTAGAATGGAAGAATCAACGTAAATTGGGTAGATTTATCGCTCGTCAAAATATTTTTTTATCTTGTAAGATATCTTAGAAACTGCTGATGAGATGTAAAAATGATATAAGAAGTAGTAGAATTCTTTAAAGTTTTCCTGAAAAAATTAGTATAACTAATTCTAGAATTATGCTAAAATATCTGGTTCATCCTTTGTTTTTTAGATGTTTACATTTATTTTGATAGATAGACTAGTCTTATCCCACTAATAAGCCAAAAAGCTCGAAAATATCTAAGCTTTCGTTTGAGAATAAAAATCTAAAATAAAACCAGTAAGGAAAGGCAGAAAGCTACCCTAGACCTCCCTAACAATGCGATAAGGGTCATTTCGATAATAATTTGGAATAATTGGTAAGTGGGTAAGAACATATATATGTGGATATATCTAATTCTGAACCTATAATCGCTAAATTAAGCAATATTCGTTCCTAAATTGAGAAACATCTTTCTGGAGAATTTTGTAATGATCGGAAGTAAAGTACAAATTCTATAGTGCTTTGTAACTAAATCAGGAGGAACATATATATGGAGGTTATATATAAATCTGACTAGATTTCCCCTGAATACTCGTACTGATTGGATATAAAATACGGTATCTACAGCGCTTAGATGTCAAATCGGGGCTAACATATATATGGGGGCTATATCTAAATCTGAACCGATTTTCTCCGAATTTGGCAGTATTCCTTCATATAATAAGAAACCTCTTTCTGCCGAATTTCGCTGTGATCGGTTATAAAATACAGTTTCTACAGCGCTTGAATTTCAAATCGGGGTTAACATATATATGGGGTATATATCTAAATCTGAACCGATTTTCTCCGAATTTGGCAGTATTTCCTCATGTTATCAAAAACCTCTTTCAGCCGAATTTCGTACTGATCGGATATAAAATACAGTTTCTACACCGCTTACATGTCAAATCGGGGGTAACATATACATATATGGGGGCTATATCTAAATCTGAACCGATTTCCCCCAAATTTTGTATTGTCTCTATGTGTATCACGAGACTACTCTCTGTCAATTTTTGTTCAAATCGGTTCAAAAATGTTGCTAATACAGTGCATAAATGTCTATAAATATTACTTAATATAATGCGGTTTGTAATTTTTTCTATTATTTAACGGCGTACATTAAAAACAAGTAAGAAAGTTTCAGTCGGGTAAACCGACTAAGGTATACCCTCACTTTGTGAGTAATGTAATATTGAATATTACTCGAATTATTTTGTCAATTTGTGTGGGAGGTACCAGAAGGCGTTTATCAAATACATCTTTTTTTCGCTGAACATTAGATACTTCAAATTCATTGCACTGTGCCGACTTATAAGCATTTATGTGCACTGGTATAAACGTTATGAGACATTAAATTGTGGTATGATTTGGGCATTTTGTGTGCGAGGTACAAAAAGGGCCGTGGCAATAACGCCCATTTTTCAGAGGGCTATAGACACTATAAAAACATTAGATACTTTAAATTCATTGCACTGTGCCGACTTATAAGCATTTATGTGCACTGGTATAAACGTTATGAGACATTAAATTGTGGTATGATTTGGGCATTTTGTGTGGGAGGTACAAAAAGGGGCGTGGCAATAACGCCCATTTTTCAGAGGGCTATAGACACTATAAAAACATTACACTGTACAAAATTTCAAGTATTTTTATACACTGTTATTAATATTATAAGCTGTTAACTTTTGGTGGAAAATGGTTCATTTGTGTGGGAGGTACCAAAAGGGACGTGGCGACTTCGCCCATTTTTCTCGAGTTGATAGCGACTAATAAGCTAATACTATGTGTGGAATTTCAAAAGATTCGAATAAGTAGTATAGCAGTTATTAAAGAATCAATATTTCACAACATTTTAACCCTTTGTGGGGGAGGCACTAGAAGGAGTGGACCAATATGGCCCATCTTCGAACTTAGCCGGAGATAGAAAAAAATATTACCACATACCAAATTTGAGGTCAATCGGTTACTCCTTTCGAGAGTTATCGTGCGCACCAGCCAGCAGACAGACAGACAGACAGACGGACGGACATTGCTCATTCGACTTAAAATGACCCAAAACGGATTTCCTCCGAACATACTTAGGGTCTTAGGTCACTCCTTCGACGTGTTACACTTTTTTCCGTAGCAAATGATATATACCCTCGTCACACTAAAGTGAGGGTATAAAAAGGATAGCCTCCAGAGACTTTAATCTGTTTTCGGGGTTGTATCCGAAGATTGCAAGTGTATTTTTAGATCACTTTCGTCAGCAGATTTTAGGACTGATTTCAATCTCTTCTGAAAATTTGTTTGTCTCTTCCTCAATGCTGGCGAGCGATATTGTTGCCACTCTCTTCTAACGACTCTTTTCTCATTGATTAACGCTTGAATGCTTGTTGGGTTATTTGAATTATCTCTTTTCAATGCGCATTTTCGAGTAGCCACTTTAGCAGCACTGTTTCCAACATCTGTGAATAGATTTACCGCGGTGTCAATTTCATCGTTGTTCGTAACAATACGTACACTTGTTGGGCAAATTGTCACAATCATTTTTATGATTATTGTAAAGCAGTGTCAAAATGTTTGGTGAATAAACCTATGATAGATCAAGTGATGAACATAGAAATATTTGTTCACGTCTTATATTTTTTATTACAGTGAAATCGGTAAGGTCTGTCGTTTATTCAGGTCTGAGGGCCAATACGTTATGTGACCGATCGAAGCAACTTTGAGTTTAGCAGATGTTATGTTTTTTAATAGTTGTCTACTTTTGGTGTAGTGAGGCGAAAAGCCTCAAAATGTGTGCTTTGCATTATTGTCACCTGCTAACAAGAACTTTATGCCAAGAGTGGAGAAGAACTCCATGAATCGGTATTTGTTAATATTGTGCCTACACGGGGCAAAATCGCCTTTTTTAATATGTATGAAGCGAAAGAAAATATTTTTGGAACACAAATTTTAATGTATTTTTTTGAGCGAATACATTT
The DNA here is from genome assembly GCA_963930755.1 of Eudasyphora cyanicolor. NCBI lineage: Eukaryota > Metazoa > Arthropoda > Insecta > Diptera > Muscidae > Eudasyphora > Eudasyphora cyanicolor. The sequence continues at coordinate 105,637,377 of OZ005737.1, forward strand.
AATTTGAAAGTCAATAAAATTTATTTGGAAAGCATATGTATATTAATATATTACAACAAACTATATTTGCAAACTAATTTTCTCAAATAAAATAAATTTATATGTTTATATTCAAATAAAATTATTGTTTAAGAACTTCTCCAAATATAAATTGTTAAAAAAATGTTAAAACATTGACGATTTTTCGAATTTCATTTTTAATCTTTCATTGATTTCGAAATATATAATATTTAAAAATTTGTGTTCCATATATATTTTTATCGATTCAAACATACTTTTTACGGAAGATGGTTTGTGTTCTCTTTAAACTTTGCAAAAATCTGTTCAGCCGTTCGAGAGCAATTACAAATTTCGTTAAACCCAAAAACTATTTTTTTTTTAATTTTTTCAATAAAAGAAGAGTGCTCAAAATTTTTAAAAAAAAAAATGTTTGGAAAAAAAATATTTGAGCGAGATCTTATTTTACCTATTTGTAACTTTTTATAAACATTTGAGCCAAAAATTAACTACATAGGCCGATATTAAATTTTCGGACCCATATATTACAACAAAATATATTTGCAAACTAATTTGCCCAAATAAAATATGTGTTTACACACACACATAATTATTGTTTCGGAATATCTCCAAATATATTTAATAAAAAAGTCATACCGTTTCTGACTTATTGAATTTCACTTAAAATTTTTCATCATCATCAATTTAAAATATCGTAAATAGCATTTGCTTAAGTTTCTTTTTGAACACATTTTTAATATCTAAATATTCGAAATCAGCTACTTTAAAAAATTACACAAGGGAACAAAATTGAACTTTTTTGTGTTGACTGGATAAATAGCATTTTTTACTAATTTGAGGCCGCTTATTTGAAATCTAATCTCCATTTTTCTCCATCAGCTCGCATTTTTTATTTCATAAGCCAGCAAAGAAAGAGCATCCAAAGAAGGAACAAAAATCACCAACTTATGATCCGGAAGATGTTCTAATTTGTATTTTCACCAATGAATTTTACTAGGGCTTGTCGCATCGGGGAAGTACTTATTTGTCAACACTTTCGCACCACTCCTTTTAAAGCATCTTAAGATTTGCTTTTTTGGTGTTGTATTTATTTGATGAATGTATGTCGTGCTTATTAACATATTGGGGTGCAGTGATAATTCTCTTATTTTAAACGAACACAAATGCTATCAATGGTCTAAAATTGGAAATTACCCCATATTAACGTAATATAAATATTTATTGTGTTATTCCTATATTCCGAAAATTATAAATCCTCAAACGACATCACTGTCATTTGGATACAAATGTACGAGCAACTCTGTTAAAATTATCCTTCTCTGTTTATACGTACATTTCAAATTTAAAAAATTTCAATTTAAAATATTCAAACATGAGTAAATAAATTATAAGTCCCATGTTTTTATTGACACCTTCGATTGTGTATTTTATAAAACACTAGCTGGACCAGATTGAGATTTCCGATCCCGTCCATTTTTGAACCAATCACGAATCCTGCCACCAAATACATACCAAGCCCATTAGTCTGATCCCGCCCATTTTTGAACTAATCACGCCACCAGATACATATAAACAGAATTACAGTACTATCACTACTATCACACTACATTTTTAGACCTCCAGACACATATACACAAAATTACAGCACACTCGCAAACATATTGTGCAAGATATCTCAATTTCAAAATGTGGCTTATATGAGCGGGGCCTCGCCCATTAGTCTGATCCCGCCCATTTTTGAACTAATCACGTAGACTACCACCAGATATACGAGTATATATTGTGCAAGATATCTCAATTTCAAAATTTGGCTTATATGGGCGGGGCCACGCCCTATGGTCCGATCTCGGCTATTTTTGGAACAATCACGTAGACTACCACTAGATATATATGTACAAAATTACAGCACTCTCGCCAAAAAAATTTACAAGATATCTAAATTCAAAAATTTTACTTATATGGGCGGGGCCAAGCCCATTGGTCCGATCCCGCCCATTTTTTAAACAATCACCAAATACATATACACAGAATTACAACACTCTCGCTAACAAATTGTGCAAGATATCTCAATTTCAAAATTTGGCTTATATGGGCGGGGCCACGACCATTGGTCCGATCCCGCCCATTTTTGGACCAATTACGTAGAATGCTACCAGATATATATACACAACATTGCGGCACTCTCGCTAGCAAAATGTGCAAGATATCTAAATTTCAAAATTTGGTGTGGGCGGGGCCACTCCCATTGTCCCGATCCCGCCCATTTTGGGACCAATCACGCAGACTGTCACCAGATACATAGACACTAAACTACATAACTCTCGCTAATAAATTGTGGAAAATATTTCAATTTCAAAATGTGGCTTATATGGGCGGGTTTACGTCCATTGGTCCGATTCCGCCCTTTTTTTGGAAAATACACACAAAATTTCAGCACTCTGGATAAAAAAAATTCTCAATATCAAAATTTGACCCATGTGGGCGGGTGCACGCCCACTTGATATATCGAAAATACAAGTACCCTATTTTCACCACCCCCCACACATGTACATTCTGTGGAAATTTCAAGAAGATAGTTCCAGCCGTTTAGACGCCTATACGGTACAAACAAACAAACACACATTCTTCTTTATATATAGATGATGGTTTGACGTTTAGTCTGCTTCACGACTTGAAAGTAAGACCCAATTTACACGGTGCGACTTGTCCCTGCGACACGAGTTTGTAGACGGAAAGTGTACAGAAGCTTCCGGGGTAGAAAAAGTTGCTCATAAAAAATTTACATTTCATTTAATGAGTGACTGAATACGGAGTACAAATTCAGCTATTAGGACCTAATTTACACGTAGCGACTTGTCCCTGAGAGCAACTTTTTCTACCCCGGAAGCTTCTCCACACTTTTCGTCTACAAACTCGTGTCGCAGGGACAAATTTCACCGTGTAAATTGGGTCTAAGTCTAAGAAAAAATATATCTCGTAACTTATAAGTAATTAAAATTCATAGACGGATTACCAATTCATAACAAAAGGCTGTCCACGTATTTTAATAAACCCAACATAGGGAAGGGAGTGTATAAATAATTTATTATTGTAACGGCAAATAAGTATAATGTAACGGCAAATTTTTGACCCACTTTTTGACAGTCACTTTTTTTTGCAGAAGTAAAACTGATATCGAGCAATAGTGTAGTTAACAAATAAATATATCGATGGCTTATATCCAGACGTGGCTATATTAAAAACCCAATTTTTCAGGAGAATTTTAATGAATTGTTTATTTCGCTATAATTTTTATATGATATGAATTATGTTTACGAACGTATATAATATATACCTTTGAATTATAATTCATAACATATTAAAAATATCGTGATATAATAAAATTCAACAGATTTTTTGCTCTCCAGAAAAATTATTTTTTTCAATATACCCACTTTTGGATATAAGCCATCGATATAAAATCATTCCAAAAAAGTCAGCAAAGACTTTTTTGGGAAGCATACAAATCTGTGTACTCGGTTGACTACACCATTAAAAAAAATTTTGGAAAAATAAATTTAGATTTTTATTACTTGTTTTTCTTAATATAGCAAATGAGGTGCTATACATTAAAAATATTTAAACATTTCCTAAAATAAAAGGTCTTTGGAATTAAGGGATTAACAGGGGCACGAAAAATCTAATAAAAACCAAACAAATTCTTTGACTACACTTATAGAGGTTTTACAAGTAAATCCTTTATTTGCAAATATACTCCCCGAAAATTAAAAAGAAAAATAAGGTACATTTGACAGCTTTCTATCAGAATAAACGAAAAACGTTATTATGCCAAAAATCAACATGCGCCCTTTTCAGTTCTTACCTCGTTTTTTGTGCCTTTCAAATCAATCAAAATCAAGTCGATTGGGTTTCAAATTCACGTTTTTTTAGTTTTTATTTAAACGGAAATTTTAGTGTAATTAAAATTTTTTCCTTTTTTTATGACACGTTTGGAAATCATTAAAAATTACTACCGAAGTTCTGAGTCGCAACTTTAAGAGCGCTTACTCCAATTTTCGGCCGTAATAATCGTCCCACCCGACAGGCTGTGCGTGCTATAGTGGATAAATTTGAATCCAAGTTTTCACTTTTGGATGTTCCGGCGCCAAAGAGAAACCGTACCGCTCGAAGCAACGACAATATCGCAGCTGTAAGTGTATCCGTTCAAAATGAGCCAATCAGTCGATTCCACGCCGTTCTCAGGAATTGGGCATCTCTCAAACCACAGTGTGGCGTATTTTGTTAAAAGATCTTGGTCTTCATCCTTATAAGATCAAACTTACTCAAGAACAAAAGCCACTTGATCATTTGAAATGTCGAAACTTCTCCGACGAGCTCATAGATAACATCCAACGCGAAATTGCCAACGTTCCGGTCGAAATGTGCGCAAGAGTGGTGGAAAATTAGGACCAAAGGATATATCGCTATAGACGGGCTCGTGGTGGTCACATGACCGAAATCGAGTTTCATTCTTAAAATGTAACATTTGCACTACAACTGAAATAAATTTGAACTCTTATTTAAATATTCTGTGTTTTATTAATATATAAAATTGCTATGACCTTAATGGAAAACCCTTTATGAAGAAGTGTGTGTGAAAAAGTGAACAGTGTGTGTTCTTAGTGTTAAAATTCAAATGTATTTTGTTTGTGATTTTAATTTCAATTAAGTTCTTAACGTTAATTATTTTGTTCTAATGTAATAATTCACAACTTTTGTTTCATAGTTTTTAGTGGTTTTGATTTAATTAACCAATGTTGGGACCTTGGTTTTCAATGCTTTCTATGCTAATTTTATCTATGTGTACCTGTATAAACAATAACACTGAATATTTTACTTTTTTAAAACTTTCTACAAGCACTTAATCGCGGGAGGGAGAGTTTGGCAAGATCAGGGAAAAACTAAACTCCAGCTGTTTTCCTTTTGTCTAATGTAAGCTCGGTTACAACGATAAAAAATAAGCAGCGAGCAAACAAATGACGATGCCAAAAAAGACATTACAATGCCTAGGTAAGCAAAAGCAACACTGGAATGTACGTATGCAATAAAGGCCAGAACAAGTAGGCTTGAATTCATACCAAGCAAAACATTTTAAAATGTATACAGTACTTACAAGCAGTATGTACTGCACAAGCACTGCGAAACATAACAACCGCAAAACCAAAACAAAACAGCCGACTGCTTGATCACTTTCCACTCTGTGTTTTGTTGTGTTATTCCTCAACAAAGCGACAGTTCACAAGCGAAACAAAACGACAACAATGTTCTAGTGCCATTGTTATGTACCTATGTTTTATTTACCGTTACAAGCATGCAAAACATTTACTCTGTTATACTGCATTTACAAACAAAAAAGAGAAAGCAAAACTGCGATTAGGTAGTGCTCGCTTGTGTGATGAACAGTTCACTCTTTTTAAGCAACAAGCCAATATATACAAATATAATTAAATAATGTAAGCAATAAATTAGAGAACAATTCTTGGACAAGAGATGTACTTAAATTTTTTTTGCCATTTTATGTTAAATGTGTATAGCTAAAATCCTAAGTCCCAAGTCCCTTTTTTTGCAGAATCTAAAAAATAGTTTGTTATGTTTTTTGTTTTTCCGTTTTCATATTGTCGACCATTATTTTTGTTTTTGGAGTATCAATGAAGTTACTGCAAATCAAGCTAACATAACATTATAACACAATGTATAACATATAGAACATAATAAAAGTTCTATTAGGCTTGAATAAACACACACAAGCAATCAAACATTCAACTGTCGCTGCTCGCAATGCAGTGTGTGATTGGTTATTGTGGTTCGCTTGTTCTGCAGTTTTGGGTTATCTTTTTGTTGGAGTTGTACGTTCTACTTCCAAATCGTTTCTCTGCAGTCACTACTTGAACGTTTTGTTGTGAATATTTTGCACTGCTTGAAATAGCAGCAAGTCATTTGAAACTGATTCAAGACCACTTGATTCTGCTCTTTAGTATGCAACTACCCTGCAGGAAATGCCATCAGTAAACTTGTAGTGATTTACTTGTGACATTGTTAGTAGTACTTCTGACAAAATGTACCCCTGCCAATGTAATCTCCTATTGACATTTAACATTAGCTGTCATTGAAAACCACCAGTAGATATTTGAACCAAAGATTCAGTAGTAAATGTTAAATGTCAAAGTAAATCATATGGAGACATTTGAACCAAAGATTCACTAGTACTCGCAAATGTTAAATGTCAAAATAAACAAACGGGTTTTCCAACAAGAGGTGTTATTTTGAATCACCCGATATTTCGGTAGCTGTCACTTTTGAAGCTCTTATTCTTTGAAACTACGCCATTACTAAAAATGGAACGATACACGATTCAACAACGCATTGAAATTATTAAAATTCGAAAATCATCGAAAAATCATCTTGACTGATGGGGCCCATTTCCACCTCGGTGGCTACACCAAGAGTTATTGTTGAGAAGCCTCTCCATCCTCAAAGTGTGACATTGGACCTTACTTTTTCGAAAATGAGGTTGGATCAACAGTTACGGTGAATGGATTGCGCTATCGAGAGATGATTAATGATTTTTTATGGTCGGAGTTGGATGGTATTGATCTGGACAACGCTCGCTTTCAACAAGACGGCGCTACTTGCCACACAAGCAACGAAACCATTGCTCTGTTACAGGAAAAGTTTCCGGACCGTGTTATCTCTCGAAGAGGTGATCACAATTGGCCACCGAGATCTTGTGATTTAACACCTTGCGACTTCTTCCTTTGGGCCACGTGAAAGATAAGGTCTACGCCAACAGCCCAGCGTCGATTCAAGACCTCAAAGTTAGAATTCGTGAGGCTATCGGGGACATAGGGCAGCCACTTTGCGATTTGGTTATGGAAAATTTCATGAAAAGTATATGGTCCTGTAAGCGTGGTCGTGGGGGCCATTTGGCTGATGTTGTTTTTCATTATTAGCGGCATACCTTCCTCATCATTTATCTCAAAAAATTGAATTTTTCTTGGAATACAAAATAACACCTGTTGTTGGAAAGCCCTTTATATGTAGACATTTGAACCAAAGATCCACTAGTAAATGTTAAATGTCAAAGTAAATCATATGCAGACATTTTAACCAAAGATTCAGTAGTACGTTTTAGTGACCCTGGTCTTCAACTTTATAAGGGTGGACGCATTACACTAAAACAAATATGCTCACTTTCTTCGAGGTTGGCTAAACCTTTTATTTATTTTATTTACAAAAAATAAAAAATTTAGAAAAGTATATAATAATTAAACATTTTAGTATCAGTCTTTTTAGGTTTAGGTTAGGGTGGCAGCCGTATTTTTTATACAAGCTCACATAGACCTGTTTAGGTCCCTAGTGTTACCACGGGCTGAAATGCCCCTCATCGAAACCAACCTGTTTGATATTCAAATTTGTCGATAGTACGAATATCGGTACTGCAAAGATCTGTTAGGCTGCCTAGAAAAGTCGACCCCAGTATGTCAAGTCGTCGTTTACTCAGAGCGGGGCAGTCGCATAGCAAGTGCTCAATGCTCTCCACTTCTTCCTCATCTCCACAGCTTCTTCAGAAGTCATTAGAGTCAATACCCAATCTTTTGGCGTCTTCGCCGATCAGGCAGTGTCCCGTCAGAACTGAAACTAACGTAGACAATCTTTGCCTCTCTAGTGCGAAGAGATATTTTGATCTTCTCAGGTCATACCTTGGCCAGATTTGTCTGCAGGTGCCGATTTCTGTCCATCTTTCGTTGGACTGCCTGATTGCCTCTTGCCTAAGCCAAAGCTTGCACGTGGATAGTGGCGCACCAATATATGCAAATTCTTCGAGAATTTGTAATGTCGTCCCTTTCCTAGCAAGTTCATCGGCTTTGCAGTTCCCCGGGATATCCCTATGCCCAGGCACCCATATGAGTTGTATGTTAAACTTGATGGCAGCCTGTCTGTCCGAGTAAATTACAACGCCAGTGTTGGTTACTATGTTGCGACTCAGCCACTTGGCTACTTCCCATATTGCCATTATTTCGGCTTGATAGACACTGCAGGTATCTGGTAGTCTGTGAGCTATATGCAATCTAAGCTCTGCACAGTGTACTCCGAAGCCAACCTTTTCATCAAGCTTCGAACCATCCGCGTAAAAGTGGAGAAGGTTTCTATTTCCTGGTATTCTTCCAACCCATTCATCTCTGGCGGGAATCATAGTGATGTAATTTCTCTCGAAGGTGTACACCGTTGGTATATAGTCCACTCGGTCGGTTACCATAGCACTACACTTTTATATTCTCATGTGACCGTAGTTTTTGTACCTCCACATTGATAGGCAGTTTAATCTAATTGCCGCTTTGGTTGCAACTTCTCTCGCCACAATATTAATCGGCAGTATATGGAGTAGGGCTTGTAGAGACTCGGTCGCTGTAGTCCTTAAGGCTCCGCTTATGCTCAGGCAGGCTGTTCTCTGAACCTTTGTAGGTTGGTGATGGTTAGTTTGTCAGTTGCCGTCCACCATACCACAATGCCAGTATAGGACGAACTACTGCTATATATATCCAGTGGACGATTTTAGGAGAGAGGCCCCACCCCGACCCTACAGCATTTTTGCAGGAATATAAGGCGACGTTAGCCTTCCTTACACGTTCCAATACGTTAAGTCTAAATAACAGCTTTCTATCTAGAATTATTCCTAAAAATTTTGCACTTTCAGAAAAGACTAGATCTGTTCCATTTATCCGAGGTGGAGGGTGCACATGTGGGACTTTATTCATCCTAGTAAAGAGAACCAATTCTGTCTTGTTTGGGTTTATGCCCAAACCGCTGCTTCTGGCCCATCTAGCCAATTTGTTCAGAGCCACCTGTAGAATGTCTCGGAGGACGTTTTCGAATTTGCCAGCGGGGTTGGAGGGCTCTTCTGTAACCCATGTGATGGCTCTAGGGTGACTAGGGATGTTGTTTTTTTCGACAACATCCAACTGGGCACCCGGCAACACCTCACTCGCTCGACTCAGAGCAGCCTTATTCAGGTCTACGGATCTGGCATCACCGAAATATAAGAGCTTTACTCTCCCCTGATGCCATCCTGCATCAGATTGGTGGTGTGCCCGGCATTTCTCTACGGACATCGAGGTAATAAGCCATAATGGCTGATTGCACATGGCTCCATTTGTCCTTGAGGATGGATCCATCCTTACTACTTCTGTCTATAACGGCCATCACTAGACTCTCCTTCGCCACTTCATTGAAGGGCTTGGTGAGTGTCCTGTTGATGGTGACATTAGGGCCTCTTGCCTTTTTCGAAGGCAGGGGTTCATCAGGTGATCTGATTCTTTTGACTTTATTAGCCGTTAACACAGCTGAATTTGTGGCTCTTTCAGCCGGCTGATTGGCCTTAGAAGCATCTACGACGCCTTTAGCCCAGGTGAGTGACTCTTTTTGTTTTTCGGTAAGAGCCGAAACCTCAACAGCCTCTAACTTCGTCAAAACTCTGAGCGCTATCCGGTGCTCATTGTGCTTCCGTTTTGACGGTCGGACATGACGTTTTCCCCTCACCATACCACCTGTTGTGAGTACTGGGGGGAAATTTTCACCATGTTTGGTGTGGTCGGCTTTGGCCAAGACCAACGGACGGACAGTAGGACGATTGGGCAACCCCGCTCGGAACGGGAAGGCATCCCCGTCAATGAATTTTTTTTTCTGTATTAGCCCGTAATAGGTACTACGATGTAGGCCTTTCCAGACTTTGTACAGATTTTGTTTTGTTTTTGCGATTGCGTAATAGGTACTGCGTAATAGATTTTAACTATCCGCTCTGTGCTAAACACGTCCGTTCACTACGACTCAATCTTTAAGTACACCATTTTCTTCAAGGCTGCCTAAACCTTTCACTAGTTTTAATTAACAAAAAATATTTAAAAACTTATGATTTTTGGACAATATTCATTTAGCTCCACTTCTTCGTTGCGTCTTTCTTTCGTTATAACATTTTGCCAAATATTTGGTGCAAATTACGTCCAACGTTGCCACCGATGAGATTTTTCATTTGTCGAATCTGCAAAATAATAATAAATTAAATTTATTAATTAAAACCTCTGTTTGCTGAAAACAATAATATTTATATATATATGGCTCCGATTGCGTTGCTAAAATGTTGTCTAATTCTTTTAGTTTTTCCTCAGTATTTATTGGAAAAATTTACATTATGTCGTCCACGAATGCATTTTGGGAAACAACGCGATCCATCAAAATTTTGTGTTCAGCCAAAATCTCAGGAACTGTTTCAAGACTTTTTGTAACCATGTCAAGTCTATTTGTCTTCTTGACAGCAGCTACAGTTAGGATTAACTGCAAAATTATAAAAAACGGCGAAAATATATTATAAAAGAAATTATATTTTTAATAATGGGTTGCAAAATATTGCACAAATACTTTTGAAGGGTTGAAGAATTATTATCTATTATTTTTATTATTATCTATTATTAATGTTTAAGAATTTGCATTGTTAGCTTGAAAAATTTCAGACAGGAGTGTAAGATGGGTATTATTACGAAACCAGTATGGAATGGCAAATTTGAATTTAATGTCTCTTTGTTTTAAAATAGGTTTGTTTACCTAGCTCACAAGAATTTATGTGTTCTTGGTATAAACTGTCTAAAGCCATTAATGGTCATTATTTAATATAAATGTCATCTTATTTTTCTATATTTTTAATTTTTATTGCAACTAATTTTAGCAATTCATCTGCTTGATGATTATTTTGATCCACGTGTCGTTGAATATTAAGTAGTCGATAAGCACAATGCAAAGTTAAAAATTGGTGCATATTATTATAAAAGGCAATTATACCTGGATAAGCAAGGAACTGGTGAAATTCAGTTGCTTTCAATGATGCAAATCATCTAAAGGCCTAGGATTTCGTGGAAACTCAAATATGATTTTTTTTTAATTTAACCAGTTCAGAAGATATTTTCAAATTATTTCCTTTTGGTGTCTTTTCTTCTGTTTTCTTGTGAACTATTCGAATGAACACCTTTTTTATGACCCCTGGTCGATAGGGTGCATGCTATCTAACGGAGTTTGTGATACCATACCATATCCTATCTCTTCAAGGGGACTTTTCTCCTTTTTGAACATTTCAGTATGATCAATGGAAAACTTTCTCAAAGTAAAATCCATGTTGGAAATCAAAAATCCGGTAGTGGTACTGTATGTGAGCGCATTGTTCGCTTTTTCGAGCAGCCATTTTCAGAGGTATGTCCAGGAACGCCACAAACGAATGCTTTGGTCGGCGTATCACATGTTAAGCAACGAAACTTTAATTTAATTGCCTTTTCTTTCAGCTCAAATTGATCTTGTAATAAAGTTACTTCGTCAATGAAGTCTTTCAAATAATCTGTAATGCAACTCGGTTTGGTGTTCCCCGGTTTTGCAATGAATTGGCTACAATTGGATCTGCGCGCTTTTGAATAGTGGAATTCCGTGTATATTTACATCCGATACGACCTCGTCGTAGTTTTCCAAAACATTTTCAAATTTGTTTATTAATTGTGTTTCCATCCCGATGTGGCGGTAGCTTCCAGGGAAGACGTTCCTAACTAAGACCTGCGTTCCCTCGCCCAACAAAGTTTTACGAGAGAGTGGTATATTTAGGACTTGTTCCTATAATATGGAAAATGGTTTATCCGAACACTTCCTAGAAGGAGTGGTTTCGGAAAGACAAAATCTTCCAAATTCTCAAAATTAAGATATTATTATTACTCGTATTGTGCCTTGCTCGTTATGCAAGTATTACGGGCTGCCTCTATACTGGACATATAACATGTTTCCACCTCTGTCGACATTCGCACGTTCTCTAAGCTCCGCCATATTGTTGAAAGTACGTCCGACACCATTTAATAAGGAATTAGCTTCCTGCAGCGTAGATCTCCGCCAGGTACTTTTGGGTGGTCCGTGTTTTCTGCTACCTTGCGGGTTGTGGGATAGGGCATAGTGGCATATTTCTTCCGGCGGTTTGCGAAATGTGTTTCCAATTCATCCTAATTTACGTCTACGGATTTCGTCATTCACATCCCCAGTATCAGTTTATGCCCATAGTTCCTCGTGGGTGATAGTCATTGGCCAAAAATTTTAAGAATTCCTCTTAAGAAACGGTGAACAAATTCTCTATGTTTATTTCGAATCACTCCGCAATAAAACATGTTTCGCAGCCATAGAGACGTACGGGTAGGACAAAATATGTACTTTAGTTTTTAGACTATTTGTGTTTGAATTCCAAATCTTGTTCAGCTGTGTAAATGCTCCTAACGATTTTCTATTTTTTTCCACGTCTTTGAGAGTTCGACCTTCTACCTTCCAAGTACTGAAATTCTTTAAATTCTCCAAATGCTCCACAAAATCGTCACTATGCCCCATAATTTTTATATAATTGTTTTCTTGCTCACACTGCAAACTTCTATTTTTATAAGATATGGTTTGTTTTTTAACAAGTCTTTTATAATTTCTTTACTCATTTTTTATTTATTTATATAAAATTATTGTTACACCTTTTTAATACACAAATTATTTTTACCGAATGAAAAAGTGTTTCTTTGACAGAAGAAAATGAAGCAATGAAAAAAGAACAACTGTCAAAACATAAAAAAGCATAGTAGCTGCGCAGTTAGCAGGTAGGCAGGCATGATACAATAATTGTAAAGGTAGGTAGCTAACAGCTAATTACAATTTTTTATCTTGGTGTGTTTGACAGCATTTTGGTTGTCAAACGCATTGTTTACATTCGAAATGTTTGTTTAAATATTTTGACAGCTGCGGAGAGTGTTTAAATTTAAAAAAATTGGAAAAAATAATACTGAGTTGAAATATTTATATATGTATATAAAATTGGATGTGTGTATGTTACGTATGGACTCCAAAACGACTGGACCGATTTTACTACTGTCCCATATGGGCCACCAATCCTGGGCTTTCTACGGTCCAACTGGAAGTAGCTGGGAGTCTATGTTATTGGTCAAAAAATGGGCGGGATTGGACCAAAGGGCGTGGTCCCATCCACATAAATAAAATTTTGAAATTGAGAAATCTTACAGAGAGAATTTTGTGCAGTGATTGGTTCAAAAGTGGACGGAATCGGAAATCTGATATCTGGGGTAACGAAGTGGACCGGGTCCAGCTAGTATAATATAAAGTGGATAACGAAAATTTGTTTTGTGTGTTTGTTTTACAAAAGTATACATTTGTAACAAGACATACATTTTTATACGTACAATACATTTTTAATGACGTGTATATGTTGCCTTGGGTGTTGAAGGTTGCTTTTCACCTTTTCGTTTGTTACTTAAGGGAGATTCTTGAAGACGTTGTAAAGCCGTTTCTCCTTCTTGCGGTTCACGGTCACATTGTTTAGGCTGCTGAATGGTTTGTATATTTTTTCTGTGGCCGCCGTTTTTTGATTTACACTCGCTAAGGTGGAGAACTCTTGCATTTCATCAGAGTTTTCTATTATATTCATTCCCAATCCAATAGTAAATTGTCTTGTATTTTGCGTCGCAGGCAGGCGGTGGACATGAAGATGATTGGGATTACATTTGTAGGGCAGGGGAGAGTTGTGTTTTGTTTTTAGCAGTGAGCGTCAAATCTTCGACGAGATTTGTGGCAATACGCCAGACAAATCTTTCCAAGCGGCATCTTTTCTTGTTAAAGCCCCCATTACCTTCTTTAGACTATTCTGCGATAGAGGGCTAATGGGTAGGGAGAGAAATTTGCTGATGAAATCTAGTTAACAACAAGTGAAGACGGATTAAGTTCGGCCATGCCGAAACTTATATACCCTCCACCATGGATCGCATGGGAATGGTTTCGGATACAAATAAAATCATTATACCAAATTTCAGCCCAATTCGTTGAAATTTTAGGATTTTGTGGCTCTACGAAGTCAAATCTAGAGAGACCTTTGTATGGGGGCTATATCAAAACATGGACCTATGACTACCCTTTGTTCGTGTGAAGGATTCCGGGTATAAATAAACCCCAGTTACCAGTTTTCAGCCCGAACCAATGAAATTTGAGGTATCTGTGGCGTTAAGAAGTAATCGGAGAGATGCTATATATGGGGGCTATATCAACAAATGGAGCGATATTTCCCATTTTCAATCCCAACATTCCTGCAGATATAAGAAGTATGTATATGTACCAAATGTCAGCCACCTAGCTCAAGTATTATAGATTGTAGCGTGATTACAACAGACGGACGGACGGGCATGGCTAAATCGTCTTAGCATTTTACGACAATTAATAATATATATACTTTATGGGGTCTCAGATCAATATTTAGTGGTGTTACAAACGGAGTGATAAAATGAATATACCCACATCCTATGGTGGAGGGTATAAAAACGTCCAAGCAGCTGGGAAGGATTTTAGCTATGGTATTAATGGCCAGGAAATCACATTCCGCTGTTGGGTAAACGGAAATATAACTTACCACAACTAAATCTCCTCCGATAGAATAGTCTGATCCACTTGCCATTGTGTAAATGTGGTATCATATAAGACATGGTGTTAGACTTTTTTTAATTCGGGAATTATTTCACGAAGTAATTTTTTCACAAACTTTTGATATTTTACAAACCAAACTCCGTTTGTTGTTGCTGTTGTGCTCACTCTGTCACTGACGTTTATCTGTCAGTTAAATTTTAAAACCAAAATGGCAAAAAATGCGCAGGGTTGCACTGACGTTTTGTTATTGGGCTAATGAGACTACCTTCACAATTATTGTATCATGGTAAGCAGCCAGCTATTATGTTGCCCAGTCAAACAACAAAACACAAACTGTTGACGCGTTCGTTGACAATGTCGCCAGAAAACCACTATAACGGTGGTCTCAAAAGTTTTCTACTCGCGCATAAAAGGAAAGTTGTCGACATTTATTTTGTGCAATTGTCACTTTAGAACAAGTAAGAAAGTTTCAGTCGGGTAAATCGACTAAGGTATAGCCTAACTTTTGGAGTAATGTAATATATAACATTACTAATTAATCTGTCAATAAGTGTGGGAGGTACCAACAGGAGTTTAACAAATACACCTATTTTTCGGTAAACAGTAAATTCTTTAAATACATTGCACTGTGCCGAACTTAAGCGTTTATGTGCACTGGTATATTAATGTTACGAGCTATTCAATTTTGGTCATTTTGTGTGGGAGGTACAAAAAGGGGCATGGTGATAACTCCCATTTTTCACAGGGCTATAGGCACTACAAAAGCATTACACTGTACACAATTTCAAGTATTTGCATGCACTGGTATTAAAGTTATACGCCGTTAACTTTTGGTGTAAAAAGGTCCATTGGTGTGGGAGGTTCCAAAAGGGGATGTGCATTAACGCCCATTTTTTACCGGACTATAGGGGCTACAAAAACAGTATACTGTACAATACTTCAAGTATTTGTATGCACTTCTATTAAGGTTATAAGCAGTTCAATTTTGATGCAAAATGGTCCATTTGAGTTGGAGGTACCAAAAGGGGCGTATCAACTTCGACCATTTTTCTCGAGGTGATAGCGACTAATAAAATAATACAACGTGTATAATTTCAGAAGACTCTAATAAGTAGTATAAAAGTTTTTAAAGAATCAATATTTCACTAAATGTTAACTCTTTGTGTGAGAGGTACCAGACGGACGGACATTTCTCATTCCACTTAAAATTACCGAAAACGACTATCCGTCGAACATACTTAGGGTCTTAGATCACTTCTTCGATACACTTTTGGCCCGTAGCAAATGATATATGGGCAAATATCAACATTTTTTTACACAGGGGTAATGTATGTTGTTTTACCCTTTTCTCGCTTTGTGTACAGATAAACCACAAACATAAAAGTTTTTCCCCAAAAGTCAGGGGGCCGTAACAAAATAATGAATCGCTGAAATTTTATTCACTTTTTTTCAATTTTTGCAAAAATTGCAAATTTTGTCTTGGCATTTTTAATAGTATAAACGTCTGAAATTCATTTCTATGTTCTTCGGGCGTACTGCTGTGGTGCACTTAACAATCATGGATACTTATTTGAAGATTGAAGTCTTGTACGCGAAGAACGTGACACTTTTGTCTCAGCAATGATCGTCAAGGCACACCCAGTGCGGGGTACAGATATGGCGGAAGTGTATATGAAATAAAAGGATTTTTAACGCTCTATCCCGAAATCGAAGGGCCGTCATTTTATTTTGATGATTGTGCAAATTATGCACATTACAAAAATTATATTTCCACAAAAATAATGTTCGTATGATAACGATGAAATCATAAAATTTTTTTATTAAAATAAAACACATATGATGTGAACTTCGAATTTTGAAACAAAGATAACTTTTGAACTAATAGCGATATTATCCTCATTCCTTTTGTAGGCCACAGAAAATTGCCTCATATAATCGTGAAAATTAGACTTATATTTTTCCGATTTTCACATTTCGCGGTATTCGATATATTACATAATTTTTCAAAAAAAATTATTTTGATTCGATATATTTATCCGAATAATGAAGCTACAGCGAATATTTTGTCATAGGCTGATAGAAATGCTAATGTTCTATGATTGTAACTTTAGTTTTCCGAATTCCGCTGAAAATTGCATTTTATAAAATTTTTTTTAAATTTAAGTTTGGAACCGCCATAACTTACGCGGCCTTTGATGAAAATTTTTTAATTTACGGTTTTTGCATGTTTATATTTTTATCTTCATCTGTTGTAAAAGCCGTTGATGTGCTCGCCAAAAAAATCTTGAAAAAAAATTTACTTCAAAATTAAAAATTTTGATATTTGCCCATATACCCTCTTACACTAAAGTGAGGGTATAAAAATTATAAACTTTAACTTTAACAGAACATTAATAAAAGAGCTTATAACTTCGGAAGAAGTTATGTTATGTAACTCTTTGGAATATACATAAAGGCTAATTTTTTAAGCGGCTGGTTTTTGAAAATTGGAGAAAACCCAACAATCAATCAATGGTGGACTACTCTGAAAGTCCATTTTGGCACACTTATTCGAACTTTTCGGCAGTCATCTCACCAATAACATGTGTAATGTTGTGTTCCAAACCAGCAATCATGGTTGGCTTGTCCTTATAGATGAGATACTTTACGTGCCCCAAAACAAATAGTGTAGTGGAGTACGAACTAGACGTCATGTTGAAACCACATCCATTTCTTCCATTTTGGGCATAAAATCTGTATCATCGAAAGGTACCCTGCTCTATTCAACGTAATGTTGCGGCCATAATCGCTAAAGAAGTACATCTTCTTCGCCTTTAAAGAAGTACGTTTTCTTTGAAGAAGTTCGTGGTTTCATAAACTGTATAATACAGTGTATTTCGGGGTGTATTAGCTTCTCTTCGGACCAAATTCGGCAATTTTGTTTACTGACATACTCATTGAGAGAAAATGAGCCTCATTGCTACGGTGGCTATTAATTCCATAAAGAAATTGTGTACACATTTTTATGATTTGCTTTAATTGTATGTTAAACAAAACAAAACTCATTTATTGTAGTTATTACATAGAAAGGAACAAAAAAATACATTCATATAAATAATTTACAAAATATCGATATCTTACTTCTGATATTTCTCTACTCAAGGTATTTTTGTAAAACCTCAGTTTTATTCTTCAAAATTGTTTTAAATTCATTACAGTCTCCATTTAAAAATTTTATTTTATAATTAACCTTCGTCCTACCATTACGAGTTTATTCTTCAAAACTGTTTTAAATTCATTACAGTCACCATTTACAAATTTTATTTTATAATTAACCTCCGTCCTACCATTACGAGTACCCACCCTGTTGACCATTTTGGTTTTCTTTCTTTTATAACTTGGTGGATTTTCATCCGATCTGGGGAAAATTTTTACTCACTGAACAAATTGTTGAGTTAAGTAAGAATATGGAAATAACTTGATAACATTTTGAATTTTTTGAGTGATACTTAAGTGTTCACATTCATTTGAGATTTTCTGAAGTACAAATATTGTTAGATATTGAAAAAACCCTTTCCGTTGGTACATTTGACGCAGGCAAAACAAATGAAAAATCTAGTGATTTCAAAATGTTTTTATAAGGAACATTTTAATTTTCGAAGAATCTAAACATGTCTGAATGTGTTTCGAATTTTTTCCATGTTTCTATTTTTTGCATTTCGTAACTTTTTACATAAGAAAATTCATCAAATGTGTCCTTATTATTTATATTCAATGTCGATTTCGTTTCTAGGAAAAATGTTGCCCCGTCGACAATAAAGGGTCCGCAATCTAACTTTTTTTCAACTAGTGCTTATTTCGTGAATGGTAACACTTAGCTCATGCCTGATTTGACAGATAATTAGTTTTATCCTTCCGCTGAACGAACATGGTTGTGTATACGCTTGAACAACGCTGGGAAATATGCCGAAGAAGAAGATGCCGATTTTGCAAAAACAAAATCATCTTTTCAGATGAAGCTCATTTTGATCTTGGCGGGAAAAGCCGATACACCCAAAACGAGTCACTGTTTGGTGCGGATTTTGGTCCATAGGCATAATTGGGCCATTTTTCTTCGAAAATGAGCAAGGAGTGGCCTTTACAGTCAATGGCGATCGTTATGGGGCCATGTTGAACGAATTTTTGTTCACAAAAATTGAAGAGGGGGATATTGGCAACATTTGGTTTCAACAGGACGGCGCTACGTGCCACACAGCCGAAGCTACACTCGATGTTTTGCGCCCTGTTTTTGAAGATCGCATTATCAGCCGCAGAGCTGATGTCGTTTGGCCACCTCGGAGCTGCGATTTGATACCGTTGGACTATTATTTGTGGGGTGCCCTCAAAGATGAGTGTTACGCCGACAAGCCAGAGACAATTGACGCTTTAAAGGACAATATTCGTGAAGCCATTGGTTAAATACAGCTACACACAATCGATAATGTGCTTGAAAATTGGACCGAGCGTGTAGGCTACTGCATGGCCAGCCGAGGCAGCCATTTGAATGAAATTATTTTCCATTATTAACCGGAAGGATTGTACTTTCAAATAAAAAAGAAATTTGAGAAAATATTCAGTAGTTTTTTTTTATAGCATTTTCAAAAAAAAAAAAGTTATTTGGCGGACCCTTTACTAAAAATTATGTGCATCTTTAAAGTCTAATTAATGTAGTCCCTCGAATTTTACTTAACTCATAACCTATTTCCTCTTATTTATTTACTTTTTCTTTTTGTTTTTAATGTTATTTATTTTTTATATATTCTCATAGTTTTTTTTTGACTATTGAGTTCGAGATCGTTGTTTTTGTTTTCTGTTAAACAGAAAAACAAACCTTCTTTAAATAAGAAGAATAAGAAATGTGTGAAATGTATTAAGGGTGGTCACTGGTTGGTGGACGATATCGTTTCGGAAGCTACCAAGCAACCTCATCGGCACCTTGGACAAAATACCCTGTCAATAAATGGCACAATATGAGAGCAGCTCAATATGAAATAATTGAGAACTGACTTCTAAGTCCCATATCTCCAAAACATTGCAGACAGTATTTCTCAACCTTAATACATCCCCACACTTCTTGTTTGGTTTTTTTATATATATATACATATATATTGCTATCTCTACGGCTGCTATTAGCTATGAATAAATAAATAAATATTTTCAAACTTCAAAAAGGTGCAGTTTTCACTGAAAGGTAAAGAAAATGTCGCACTTTTTCCAGAAACGAAATCGCCATTTGTCATTCCCCCTTCTTTTCTTTTACTTTAACCAACGATTTTTCGCATCGATGGAACATTGTTCAAAACACTTACAAATGCTCATATATGTATACTGAAAAAAACGTACTTAATTACAAATTGAATGTAATTAAGTAAGTTTTTTTTGTTAAAAATGTTTTTTCACGACAACTCGTTAAAGGAAGCAGATCCGACTTTGCTCTCTTCATAGTTGAGTAGATGGGATGATTCTGAAAAATCTCATTAGCCGCTTTTGGCAAAGTTCTGTGAAAATTGGTTCAAGGACACGCATACCGCCCTTGCATCCTGAAATGAAAATATAAGATAATTTTTGAAATAATTGTCCGATTTGAACCAAAATTGGCGCGATTTGTGTACTGTGTATAATAGATAGTTCTGCAGAATTTCAGAAAATTATCGCAAAGTATACGTCCAACGCCCATATATCCTGAAAAAAACCGCATACTTTTGAAATTATTGCCAGAATTGGACCAAATGTGAAAGTATTTATGTTCGAGGTATAGCGTTGTATGAAGAATCTCAGGAAATATTTCCACAGAATACGCTCCCAGATATCCTTGAATTTAATTTCGTAATAATGTCTGCCAATAACATGTAAGAAAGTTCAGTCGGGTAAACAGACTTGCGAATCTTCTCACCTTCTGTTCCAAAATATATTCGTAAATGTATTTTATTTATTTAAATTCTTATCATTTGAATTGCATTTAACAAATTTAAAGTGTGCACTGGATTTAAAGTTATTAAAAGGGGCGTGGCTACTTCGCCCATTTGTCTCGAGGTGATGGCGACTAATAAACTAATACTATGTGCGGAATTTCGGAAGATTCGAATACGGACCAAGTAACTCTACCATACTAAATTTCAAAACACTTCGATGTAAAATACAGCTTCTACATGAGTAAAGAGCCAAATCGGATGAGTAAAGAGCCAAATCGATGAGTAAAGAGCCAGCTAACTCTGAACCGATTTTCTGCAAATTCGGCAATGTGGTTCCATGGATCAAGAAACTCTACCATTCTAAATTTCAAAAAGATTGTATGTAAAATACAGCTTCTACAGGACTAAAGCGCCAAATCGGACGAAAGATATATATGGGAGCTATATCTAAATCTAAACCGATTTCAACCGAATTCAATAAGGTTCTTTCCAGCTGCGAAAGACTCCAAACTGCAAAATTTCAGAACGATCGGAGTGAAATTGCCACCTGTAGTCGACGACCAATTTAAGATGGAAAGACGGACAGACAGTCGGACGGACGGACATACATGGGTAAATCGACTCAGCTAGTGATTCTGAGTGCAGGGTATAATGATTGAATGTGTATCAGGAAATTTTCCAAAGCATACGCCTCCAGATATCTTTGAGTTTAATTTCTTATTATTGTTTGCCAAAACAAGTAAGAAAGTTCAGTCAGTCCGTCAGTCAGTTTTTCCGTCTGTAAATGTTTTGTCAAATTCCCTATAACAGTCATGAATACCACTTCTTGTCCAAAAGATATAACTCCAGACCAGGATGTTTTTCTCCCACGGTCTTAAAGTTACGATTGGTTACACACTGTTGGAAGTCGAATTCCAGCTGGCGATAACCAATGTAATGCCCTCACTTCACGTACTAAGAAAAAACTCTTCATACACATTCAACGTCAACCATCTGTTTCTTTCGTCGAGATATCCGATGAGTTAGTTTCAATCGGTACGTTCCTCGTCATTTATCATCCCATAAAATCCCACATCTTAGAAAATTGGAGAAACACAAGTAAGAAAGTTTCAGTCGGGTAAACCGTCTAAGGTATACCCTCACTTTGTGAGTAATATTATATATAACATTACTCTCATTAATCTGTCAATTTGTGTGGGAGGTACCAGAATGGGTTAAAGATACACATATTTCAAACAGTAGATTCTCTAAATACATTGCACTGTGACGAACTATAAGCGTTTATGCGCACTGGTATATTTTGGTATAATTTGGTCATTTGGTGTGGGAAATACAAAAAGGGGCGTGGTGGTAACGCCCTCTTTTCACAGGACTGTAGGCACTATAACAGCATAACAGTGTACAACATTTCAAGTATTTGTATGCACTGGTATTAAAGTTATAAGCCGTTAACTTTTGGTGTAAAACGGTCCATTTGTGTGGGAGGTTCCAAAAGGGGATGTACATTAATGCCAATTTGTACCGGATTATAGGCACTACGAAAACATTATCCTGTACAAAATTTCAAGTATTTTTATGCACTTGTATTAAAGTTATAAGGAGTTCAATTTTGATGCAAAATGGTCCATTTGTGTGGGAGGTACCAAAAGGGGCGTAGCAACTTCGACCATTTTTCTCGAGGTGATAGCGACTAATAAAATAATACAACTGTATAATTTCAGAAGACTCTAATAAGTAGTATAGCAGTTTTTAAAGAGTCAATATTTCACTAAATGTTAACCCTTTGTATGGGAGGTACCAGAAGGAGTGGATCAATATGGCCCAACTTTGAACTTAGCCGGAGATAGAAAAAATATTACCATATGCCAAATTTGAAGTCAAGCGGTTACTCCTTTCGAGAGTTATCGTGCGCACAAGCCAGCAGACAGACAGAAAGACGGACGGACATTTATCATTCGACTTAAAATGACCCAAAAGGAATATCCGCCGAACATACATAAGGTCATAGATCACACCTTAGATGTGTTACAATTTTGGCCCGTAGCAAATGATATATACCCTCGTATCACTAAAGTGAGGGTATAAAAAGTGGTGGTTTAGAGATCTTTGGTTATAGGCTGGCTACAGGATACATAGAATACCAAACGCATTTACACACCCACACACACGCACATATGTATGTTGCCGCGCCTGCTCAAGCAGTTTCTGCAATATCCCCTTCTCTCCACGGTCTCGTACCTTTGATAAGGAGAAAAATGCCGAATATGGGGCACGTATGGATGGCGTGATCTGTCTGGCAAAGCCCGCAAGAATACTGCCAAGGCGAAGAACGACGGCGTTGATTTCGATTTCGGTTGGTGGACTGGTCACGATTTTGGCGGTGGTGGTTGTGTTGATGGTCGGGGGAAGGGTCACGACTTGGTGCCGGAGTGGGTAGCCGCGCAGCCATACCTAGGATAAACGAGATGTCAGTACCAAGTTCTTTTACAAACAAATGGGTAAGCAAATCTTAATTTTTTTTTGACAATTTTCGTTATTGGTCGACTAATTACACCATTACTCGTAGCTGCCCGAGTGTCAACGACCCTATTGTTTTTATGTGTTCCTACATAAGTTTTTACGATACTACCGAGTTTCCATTCAACAGTGGCTAAACCTTTATCTTTTGGGTTAAAACTAAACACCATGGATGATATCTCCTGAAGAAATTCTAAGTCGGGCCTTATTGACGTCAGTATTTCTACAAAAACGAATCGCAAATGCTAAGACTTTATATGACCTAGATAGAGAAGAGAATCTATCCAAAGGATCTTCAAATGTTGTGGTCGTGAAAACTTTGACTGCTTTTGCATCTAACTCTGTTTCGCTCATAATTTCGTGTCGATGGCCTAGATCTTTTGGAAACTTCAGCCATTGGGGTCCAGTCCACCACAAATTATGTGTCTGCAGATCATTCGGTGAACATCCTCGACTGGCAACATCAGCAGGGTGACTTTCTGAATCTACATGCTTCCAATTTTCATTTTCCTCATTATATAATATATCTGAAATTCTACTTCCTACAAAGTACTCCATGAACACGGTGTTTTTTTAGAGCCATGTTAACATGATCGTTGAGTCGGTCCAAAAGTGAATCGAAATATTTGAATTTTTTAAGTTAGGAACCACTGCTGTGGTAAATTTCGCTGCTAAAAGAAACGTGTCGACTGTTTGATCTAAATGTTCTACTCTAACATAAAGGGTCGCGGCTTTCTGAAACGTCACAAAAACATTGTACTTAAATTTTACTTGGGTTTAAATCTGATCCACATAGGTAAACCTTGCTACGATGATTACTGGAGTCAGCCATCCACATGGGTTAACAATTTTGGCAATTTTTGGAAGCACTTCTCGTTTGGTGCATAATTCCCTTTCTTCCGTGGGTGGTGGTTTGAATGTAAAGTTATCAGTCGAAATGTTCTGCCGGATACCTAGAGTCTTTGTTGAAGTTCTTTCCGAAATGTCCAACCAGTTGACCGGCAAGATTAAGTCAGGGGATGATCGCGTGGTAGATAGGGGTCGTTTCAACTCCATTTCCTCTATTCAAAACCAGCTGAGTCCATGGCTGCTACTAATTCTTTCATAGACTTAATAGATTCTTCTACCGTGTGACCTCCAGCTAAAACGTCGTCGACATATAAATTTTATTTTATAATTTCCGAACCTAGTGGATATGTTTCTTTAATATCTTCTGCCAATTGAATTAGGGTCCTAAGAGCAATAAATGGGGCGCAATTAATTCCGAAAGTGACTGTTGAAAGCTCAAAGTCATCAACTGTGTCATTCGCGGATTTTCTAAAAAAATTGTTTGAAATGGGGCCTGACTTCATTTAAAATTTGCAACACTAAATCCTGTTGAAGAATAGGCCCTGGATGTAAAATGTCATTAAGACTTTTCTTGTTTGACGCGGGACTTGACGCATTGAATTAAAACCCTATCTGGTTTAATGACGGCATGATGTGACAAATAGTAGTGAGGGTTTTTCTCGATATACTGGGGTCCCAATTTCCGCATGTGTCAATGTTCCAAATATTTCCTTATCGCTGCGTCGTATTGACATTTCATGTCGAGAGTTTTTTGCAACTTTCTTTCCATCCGATAGAATTGTGCCATTGCGATATTTCGAGATGCTCCAAGTTCGATATTTCGAGATGCCACAAGATTTGAACGGCATCGTGACAGTATATTGTCCATATTCATTTCTTCGCGCTGTATTTTTGAAATTTGTTTCTCCTCCACCTTCTAAAAACGTGCGAGATTGTTCACGATCGAAACTTTATTGTAAAGTGAAATTTTTCTATAATTTGTGTTTGATTTTTCAAGGGGTCCGCCCACTATCCAGCCACAAACTGTGCTTTGCGCTAGTAAAGATCCTATATATTTCACGGCAGCTCCTACTGTGCAAATTAAGGGTCCTATATATAAACCTATAAGAAGATCTATGGATCAGCTTTCGTAGAAACGAGGATCTGCTAACTCGAGTTCAGTTGTATCTTTATTTTGATTTTTATCTAGGGTTCGCGATGGCAAATTAGAAGAAAGGGTCTTCAAAACGGGTGCCCATGCTTCTAATTCAAAACTAGCTTATGTTGAAGTTTTTGAAACGGTTTCACTTAAACCGGTAACATGAACAGGATTCTTCCTAGTTGAAAGCTTCATTTTATTTGTAATTTTTTCCGAAATAAATGTTGATTGAGAACAAGGGTCGATAATCGCTCGTGCGTCATATCGCTGTCCTCTCGAATCAAATTGAACAGTCGCTGTGAAAAGTAGTGTTTCTTTCGATTGATGTTGCCTACGTTGTGAATTTTCCTTGAGATTTAGAGTCGTTATACTGCAAACTAGGAGTGGATTGTACTAGGGTGGTTAGAGCTGTCGCACTGTTACTAGGTCGTACGTCATCTCTAACCGGTTGTGGATGTGAAGGTCGGGTCTCGTTACCCTTTATGTAATAAAGTGTGATGTCTTTGATTACATTCTTACAATCTTACACCATAATCCGAGGTGATGGAGTTGTAACAATGGTTGTGAAGTTTTACTAAGTGAATGCGATCTTTCACGTTTTTCTCAAGGAATTGAGGAAAATTTCCTAACAAATGGTTTGCCTTACAAATTTGGCAACTGGGTCCATTTGAACGACTACTAGGTTGCGTAGACGTGTTAAATCTGTTGCTGTTGTTGAATCTTTTCTGAGGACTTTGAGCTTGTTGCTCAACGTTTGTTTGAAATGAATTAACCCCGTTTTCCTTTCTACTATAATCAGGTCTAGACTGATTATTTTTGGAGAAATGGGGCTTCATATATCCTCCTTCAAAAGTTTTGAACTTTTTTTTCAAAGTTTTCCTGCTGCCTTTCGTCAGTTAGTGCTAAAATTTCCTCATTTACTGCGCTTAAAACTCGTTTGTTCTTTTCTAATACCTCCTTATAACGGGTTCTCAATTTTGATTTATCGGTCATAGGCCGTTTTCACCTGATCCCAAACAGAATTAAATTCTACTCGTGTCACTTCTAACGAGTGAATATTATCATCGGTGTTAGTAGCATAGTAACCACTCTCAAATTCTATTAGGTCATTTACGCAATTTACAAATTTATCACGTAAAATTGTATCCATAGGGTCTCCTTGTTATATAATTTCTTTGTCAAATTTTAAACTTTCTAAAATTTCGAGAAA
Organism: Eudasyphora cyanicolor; assembly: GCA_963930755.1. NCBI lineage: Eukaryota > Metazoa > Arthropoda > Insecta > Diptera > Muscidae > Eudasyphora > Eudasyphora cyanicolor. The sequence goes on from OZ005737.1 coordinate 105,663,556, forward strand.
CTTTCAAAGTTTAGATTTTCCTTTAACTAATCCTGTAAGAATTTAAATTGCCAAAATTTGTTTCCAAAATAGTTTCAGAAATACGCTAAATATTTTTTGAATGGAGCACAATTAGGTCAATCTTTTAAACCCCGATTTTGTTTTTTCACGAATAGATATAAATAATGGCAGTTTTTTATGAACTTGTGTCGTTTGTACGATTATTAAGAAATTTTAATAATATTTTCTATATACTTGGATCTTTTGGAGAAAAGATTTATAAACATTTTTGAGAAAGTAATTTTTTGTAGGCTAAAAAATATCAATCCACTTTTTTAACAAAAAACAAATTTCGTAGTAAAGGGTTTTTTAAAAAAAATAAACGAACAATAGAAAAGAACAAACTTTTTAGGAAAGTATTTTTTCCAAAAAATAATATCACATAATAAATTCCTCCTACAAATTAATTTTTCGTAGTAAAGTGTAATTTCCAAAAATTACCACTAAATAAATTTTTTGAACAAACTTATTTTTCGTAGTAAATTGTAATTTCTAATAATTACCACTTAATACATCTTTCGACCAAATTTTATTTTTCCAAAAATTACCACTTAATACATTTTTGGAACAAATTTATTTTTCGTAGTAAAATGTAATTTCCAAAAATTACCACTTAATAAATTTCTCAAGCAAATTTATTTTTCGTAACAAAGTGTAATTTCCACAAATTACCACTCAATAAATTTTTTGAACAAAAAACACCACTTAATACATTTTTTGAGCAAATTTATTTTTCGTAGTAAAGTGTAATTTCCACAAATTACCACTCAATAAATTTTTTGAACAAACTTATTTTTCGTAGTAAAGTGTAATTTCCAATAATTACCACTTAATACATCTTTCTAACAAATTTTATGTTTCGTTGTAAAGTGTAATTTTCAAAAATTACCGCTTTTTTATTTTTCGTAGTAAAGTGCAATTTCCACTTAATGCATTTTTTAAACAAATTTATATTTTGTAGTAGTGTATTTTCCAAAAATTACCACATAATAAATTGTTTGAGCAAATTAATTTTTCGGAGTAAAGTGTAATTTCCGAAAATTTTTCTTAATAATTCTTTTGACAAATATAAATTGTTGTATAAAGTGTAATTTCCAAAAATATGTAAATGCAATTTTTTTTTTAACAAATGTAAATTATAATAAATGTAAATTATTTTAATAAATGTAAATAATTCCGTTAGTTCTGTTTAGACCGAAACACTTATCCTTAATACCGATACACTTATCCAGTCCTTAGACGAGTTTCAGGTTGACCGGGCGCTGAAAAATTGGATCAACAATATGCTAAGGAATAGGTGGATTATTTGTGGGTCATATGACGTAAAAATTAGAGACAAGGTAAATCTTGGTATACCTCAGGGTGTATTTTATCGCCTCTTCTATGGGTTACGAGGATACACAATCTCCTAAAAACCCTCACCACTGAAGGACTTAAACCAGTCTGTTATGCAGACGACGTTGTAATACTTCTAAGGGGCTTTCATCCAACTCTATTATGCAGAAGAGCTGAAGAGGCACTTCACATAGCATATAACTGGGCACAACCAAGAGGATTACATGTCAACCCAGACAAAACAGAAATATGTCTATTTACAAGGAAAACGAAGATCCCACGTTTTACCCTCGATTCCTGAATAAGACAATTGCTATAACTAAAAAGGTAAAATACTTGGGAGTAATCTTGGGTCAGAAACTGTAGTGGAAAGATCATCTTGAAGAAAGAGTTACAAAGGCCCACAGATGTTGGTCATTGTGCAGAAGAGCCATAGGTTTAAAATAGGGACTACGTCCAAATATGACTCACTGGCTTTACATGAGCGTGATTAGACCAATAACCACCTAAGCCTGTGTAGTGTGGTGGACATCAATGGACAAGTGCAACGTAATACCTTTGCAAAAAATTCAACGTATGTGCTGTCTAGGTATAAGCGGGGCATTTAGAACTGCACCAACAAAAGCGTTGGAGACTATACTGCACATCCAACCAATAAACATCCATATAAAGTATGAGGTAGCCCTTACAGCAAGACGTCTACAAGTTGTGGGTGAATGGATAAATCGAGACCACAAGTCGTACCATCAGAAGATTTTAGAATCTCTAGTTGGTCACATTCAAACGCCAGAAATCTCCGACCGCATTACTGAAGTGCGGCTTACAGCTACCTGTGATACGTTTGTGCCAGACAGACGCTCCTGGGAAAATGGAACTTTGGCCCATGTGCCAGTGGGAACCAGCTGCTACACGGATAAGTCCAAGCGAGATGAAGGACGGGTTGTTATGTCATCCATGCTTAAAAGAAAGCTTCAGCAGCCTATTACCCGAAATGTTATGAGGTGATAATATTAACATAAATTTAGCTGCTGCTGGCAAGGTGGTAATGCCAGTTGGGTTCTATGGGAAAGGACTGCGGGAGCCATTGATAGCTAACTTCAGTCGGTTGGGGGTTCTCGTCCTTCCCTACAAAACCATGAATTACTGAGAAAATATTGTAGACTCCCTTATCTACTCTAAGTGGAAAATAGTAACGAAAATTGTGATTTAATAGAACTATTGCATCTAATTTCCCATAAAATATTTGTTATTCAATTCAATTATTAAATTTTGTTCCCTCAGATGGCATGAGAGACTGCACATATTCATTCAGGAAAGTGTATAAATGTTGACTAAATAAAGATAAATTAAACATGGAATAGAAATTAATTTTCATAAGAATTATAAACATCTTGCATTATAAAAATCATTGCAAAAAAATTAAAGAAAATCTGGATGCTAAACATCTGTCTAAACAGATTAGGTATGCAAAAAAAGTTGTTTAAAAAAAATTAAATTGTATCAAATTATTGTAAATGCGGTAACCCTATTACGCCAACAATTATTTCTTTGAATCTACCGAAAAGTCATAAAAAAACTGAATTGCTGTTCACACTTTTTACAAGGCAGCAGAATATGCGTACTTGCATAATAAGTATGTAATAATGAAGTTCGATGTAAGTTACTCACCACATGTTCCGCAGAAGTCAGGGTTACCATAAACTTTTTTGGGAAAGGAGGACATTTAAAAAATACAGTAATAGGAAAGGATGAGCATTTTAATATGATCATAAATTAAATACAGGTCTATATCTAACCAAATTTTATTTAAAGTTGTTTTGCTTAATTTCGAAAGATATAAAAAATTCGAAAAGAAAATATATCGATCACTTACTTCAAGACTGTTGTAACTCAAAATTGAAAATTTTTGAGGTTGTCTTACAGAAATGTGAATTTTGTAAATATCCAAAAATTACGATAAATGTATGGAATAAACCCTATTTACCAATTTTTAGCCCGATCAGTAGAAATTTGTGTTATGAAGTCAAATCAGGGAGATTCTATATATATTTTAATCCCATATTACCTGCAGCTATAAGAAGTATCTGTTCCAAATTTCAGGCATCTAGCTGATGATCCAACATCCTATGGTGGAGGGTATACAAGTCGGCAAATTTTCTAACTTTGTACTAAAGTTGCGAATACAGTTCATGTTGTTTACTGTTTCTGAAAAAGTAGAACTCGTACAAAAGGAGGACAAATCCAACATTTTTGAAAAAGGAGGGAGGACGGGAGGACACTGTTTAAAAAGGAGGACGTATGGTAACCCTGGCAGAAGTTGATTAGAGGCCTCCAACAAGTTCAGCGTAGGTGGTCGCAGCGTTGTTTAGTGATGTTCGAAGAGGTTTGACACACTAATTACGTTCATAATGACTATTCGCTTCAAATGCTGACCAAGCAAAATTGTTACCGTGAAAGTTGTTGTTGGTTTGTATGGTCAAAGTAAATGTTGTAATAGGGGTACTCAATACAATTTCTACGTTGATGCGAAAAATGAGATATTAATTTATACAGTTTCCTTGAAGAAAATAAATCTTATAATTAAGGTTTAACTAGTAAATATATGAAACGATACTTAAATATGAAGTTGTTCAAGGAGAAAAAAATTCAATTCATTCTACAATTCCCCTTGGTCTTCGAAATCTCCAGAATTTCTTCTTGTTCAATGTGGGTTTTTAGCTGTGGTGACCCGTTCTTCAAGTCTGTGCATTTGATAGAGTTGTTTTATGTTTTTGTTACTATCTCATGATCATTTAAATGTTCTGCCCGGTATCCAGAAAAGTACTGAGAAAGTTTTTCTTATAAAGGCGTGCAGGAATCTTGCCTTAACGATATTTCTTGGACACCGGGAAATCTTTAAGAGTACGAGAAGAGCCTTTTTTCCGAAGGAGACACTATCAGCGATAGGGAATGTCGTTCGCCCTGTAAAATTAGTGTCGATCCTGCCAAAATAGTGTAGATCGCCCCCACTAGTTTCCAAATGAATGCGAACCGTGCAATTTGTGTCCCTCAGAATTACAGGAGAAGTTTTGCCACTGGGGTACAATCACCGTTGAGGAATGTTGTTCGCACTGGGGAGTTAACGTTTTTCGTTCACCATAGGAACCTGATATATTCTCCAAGATAAGGTATATATTGAATTGTAGTAATTGGGGTCAATCCAAGTGACCACAAAATTATGTAATTTTCTTCGTTATTCACTCGGTTCGAAAATTTGTATATTATTCCAGCAATCTCTATAAAGGATTGCTTTAGAAAAAATCAGATATTTTATTGCAAAAGTCACTGTTTTGTGGTTTGATATTAAATGTCTGTACAATTCAACGATATGATTAAAATAAGCTGTAAATTCTCTTGCTTAGCTTGTCGGGTAGGTCATGGAAAAAACTGAGTATACAACAACAACGGTCTAGTTTTGATTCCGAATGTGCATTGTTGTATTTAATTAAAATAAGTCGCCAACAAGAATACCTAGTTTTGGTTTGTACAATTTGCAGTACAATATATTTGAAAATTCCTGAGGTCCAATCAGACTATTACAAACCAGGTAATATTTTCCTTTTAGGATACAATATTAACTGGAGGCTACTTATGGTCGAAGGTCTTTTGCATGGAAGGTACCGATAACCTTCCCGCTCATATCCTCTAGAATATAGTAATGTTGGCCTACTTTCTCTTTAATTTTTGATTTTATGAAAAGTGGTGAAAGCTTTGCATTAAATGATTTTACCGAGCTACTTTGTGCGAAGTTTCTTCGGAAAACCTCTTGACCAATTTCAAAGGAAATGGGTCGTGCTCTTAAATTATATTGAGCCTGGTTACGATTATAGGCTTCAGATATATGCTTCCTAATATTACTGCGAAGCAATTTCAAACTGTCATCGCGGGAAAGGACACATAAAGGCTCGTCTTACATTTCTAAGTTTTGAAGCAGTTTATATGATGTTCCATGAGTGATCATGTCGAAACCAAAGAGCGCATGGTATGGCGAACACTTCGTAGTCTGGTGTACTGAATTTCTGAGTGCACAACTAATATCACTCAAGTTTTCATCCCACAGTCGATGGTCTCCTTTTAGAAATGACCTGATTCCGGCTATAATAGACCGATTAACGCGTTCAGACGCATTCGACTGGGGCGAATAAATATATGAGCAACCCCAAATGAGGTCAAAAATGCATTAAATTCATTGGATTTAAATTGGCAACCATTATCGCTTATCAAAACTTCGGGCACTCCAAACATATGAAAAATATGTTTTAGTAGAAAGTCTCGAATTACGGAAGAGGTGAATTTCTTTAAAGGACACAACCCGTGAAATTTAGACATGTGGTCTAAAACAATCAAGATACCTATGTTTCCATTTTTACTCCGCGGATAAGGTCCCAATATATCAACATAAATTCTCTGAAATGGACGAGCTGATGTAGCTGGTTTACCCATTTCAGGTGTTAAGATTTGATTTGATGATTTCGTGGTTTTACATATTTCACATGATCTGACAAAATCTCGCATTCCTCCATGACATGCAGTGGAGGAGTCGTGAAATCTAGGGTGTGTATACAAGAGGTGTTAGAGAGTTTAAGTTCGGAACTTGGGCCCCCTATCTCATACAGGGGCGGAGCTATAGTGCCCTAAAGTTGACCACTTCGGGTATACAAAATTTTCATCGGCTTCTAACTTTTGAATGGAGTTTCCGATTTTATTTCATCGCCATACGATAAGTGGTTTTGAAATGGCAGAATTATGTCCATTTTTTCCATTTTAGCCCACTGTGCATCGTTTCGATGTTTTCCCTGCATGCCCTGCATGCCCTGCATGCCCTGCATTCGCCCTGCTAGTCCTATGCGATGAAGATGTGCTTATAAGCTTGAGTGTCCCGTTAGAACACTCATCATCTTACTAATATCGATCTTGTTTAGTTTAAGAAAACAGTATCTTTGCAGTTGCTCCCACTGATGCGCTATTCCACACAGTTTTATCAGCCATCTCTGCCCAGTTCTTCAACTCGTGGCTTCGAAAGGTTTCCAATTTTATTACTCGAAGTTCTCTGCCCTTTGAAGCCAAGCTGTTTGCCCGTTCATTTTCAATTACTCCGTTGTGTTCTGGTACCCAGCAAATACGCAATTGACCATGGACTGAGTAATCATTTATCATTCTTTTACAGTCCAACACAGTTTTGGATTTGGCCCTTTCCGATGTTTTTGCCTTAATCGCCATTTGGCTATCTATGAAGATGTAGGCATATTTAGGCTTTGTGGTGTTACTGAGCCAGTTCACACACTCCGTGTTTGCTCGAACTTCTGCTTGGAATACCGTGTTGGTCAGGGACGCGGAAGTGAAGTTCGACTTCTGGTTCATCAATAAAAAGTCCCAGACCCGTCCTTGATCCTCGCTAGGACCAATCCGTGTAGCAACTGGTTCCCACTGGCACATGGGCCAAAGTTCCATTTGGCCCCTTACAAATCCAAATGAAATCAACAATAAAAAATCAAATACCTAAATTATAAATAAACGACCAAGAAACGAATAAAATCTTCAAAGAAATACAAAGATAATTACAAAAAATTGCGAAAATAGATCAAGATGTTGAGAAAATGTTCAAAAATATTCAATAGATTTCTCGCGGTGTAGCGAAATATCAATAATATAAAAAATATTTTAAATGCAGATTATACATTGAGTTGCTCGACTGTAGAGTGCATGTTGATCATGCTCGAAAAGACAATCAACCTAATCGAAAACGAAAAATATCAAAAATCACACGTTTATTTAAAAAAAGTCGAATTCGCCGAAAATAGGTTGTCTATTGGTTAGATGCACTGAAAAATGTTGTAATAAAATTAAAGAATGGCTCCACAGACGTCATTAATCTTTGAAATAAGTACGTTTTTTACTTAAAATGAAATTTAATTAATATTAATTTAATTTTAAGTACAAAATTTACTTATTTTAAAGACCAAGGACGCCTTTGGAGCCAATCTTTAATTTTATGACAACATTTTTTTTAGTGTGTGCAGCATAGTCTCCAACGCTCTTGTCAGTGCAGTTCTAACAGCCCCGCTTATGCCTAGACAGCACATAAGTTGCATTTTTTGCAAAGGTATTACGTTGCAATTCTTGTCCATTGATGTCCACCACACTACACAGGCGTAGGTTATTATTGGTCTAAGCACGCTCATGTAAAGCCAGTGAGTCATATTTGGTCGTAGTCCCCATGTTGAACCTATAGCTCTTCTGCACAACGACCAACATATGTGGGCCTTCGTAACTCTTTCTTCAAGATGATCTTTCCAGTACAGTTTCTGGCCCAAGTACTTTACCTTTTTAGTTACATCAATTGTCTTATTCAGGAATCGAGGCCGGGTAAAACGTGGGATCTTCGTTTTCCTTGTAAAAAGACATGTCTGGGTTAACATTTAATCTCCTTGGTTGTGCCTAGTTATATGCTATGTTAAGTGCCTCCTCAGCTCTTCTGCATAATAGGTTTGGATGCATGCCCCTTAGAAGTATTACATCATCGTCTGGATGACAGACTGGTTTAAGTCCTTCATTGGTGAGGGCTTTTAGGAGACTGTGTATCATCGTAACCCATAGAAGAGGCGATAAAATGCCCCCCTGAGTTATACCACGATTTACCTTGTCTCTAATTTTTACGTCATATGACCCACAAATAATCCACCTATTCCTTAGCATATTTTAGATCCAGTTTTTCAGCGCCCGGTCAACATGAAACTCGTCTAAGGACTGGATAAGTGTATCGGTCTGTACATTGGTAAATGCGCCTCCAATGTCTATGCAAACAGCAAGTGTATACATACATTTCTTTACTGAAGGACTTTTCTATGCGGTGCACTACCTCATGCAGAGCTGTTTCCACTGATCTGCCTTTTACATAGGCGTGTTGTTTGAATTTTAGCCTGTCATCCGCTATTTTACTTTTGACCATGTCATCAGTTATTCGCTCCATTGTTTTTAACAGGAAAGAAGTTACGCTAATGAGTCAATAAGCCTTTGGGGTCGTATAACTCGTCTTGCCAGGCTTTGGTATGAAGACCACCCTTGATTCCTGCCATTTTTTTTGGGTATAAGAATGGGTTAGGCATGCAGTGAACACTCCAGCCAGATGAGTTGATACCAGATCCACCTCATTCTGCAGAAGTGCTGGAAATATTCCGTCCCAATATACTGATTGCTTGTTACGTCGAGCTCTGTTGTAAAGTCTCCGGACATCCTTGCCAATCGAGCGAATTTGTCCTGTCATCCAGGGTTTCTCATAGGCAGATTTCCTTTCTCGAAGTGGGCAACTATCTTCAAATGATTTTACAAGAGCCTCTGTAATCTTCTTCACATTGATATCAATGTTTTCTGCACATAGATAATCGCGCGTAGGCTGCCCCAATCGACTTCTAAGTAGATTTCCGAAATTACATAGTCCAGTCGGTCTTAGCCTTATTACGGAAACTTATTGGAATAGGAGTGTACATCCGAAACCCTCCACTCGTGGATATCATCAATAGATTTTCTAAACATATCGTTATATCTAATACTTCTTCCCTAATTTTGTGAACAAAGGTTGCAGTATTTCATATGTTAAGAGTTATGAGGTCATTTGTATTCAAAAATTCTATAAGGACGTATCCCCTTTTATTGGTGTTAGTACTACCCCAAGCCATATGATGGGAGTTGGCGTCACACCCAGGCAATAACTGAGGAGGTACTTTTCAAAACTTGACTATTCCACTTTTTACCGAAATGATTTTTTTCTTCTTTTTTGCTTGGTAGCTTTGATTTCAATACTCAGCGAAAATAAAAGTTTGTGAAATATTTTTAATTACACCGTAAAAAAAGAAATAAAAGGCATGATTTCATCAAAAGTAGATTATTCCACTTCAAAATGACATTACCCATTTCAAATATGCATTTTTGGAACAAAATATGATTAATCCAGAAGTTAATTACCGATTTTTATCTAAATTGAAACAACATGTTTTATCCGCAAATTTGTCAGTCAGAACTTAAAGTTCTTGAAGTACAAACCCCGTAGCCTCAATGTGTCCGTAAGAACTAAACTGTACTAAACTGATAGTAGGCTCGGCTAAGTTATGTGATTTTACAAGTAGTTCTAAACCGGTTGTTGTCTCGGCTAAGTAATGTAACACCACTACGCCAAAGGTAAAAATCTTAACATAATTGCAACATTGGGACCGAATCTTTTACTCCAGAAACAACAACGCACAGATGTCATTAGTACATAATATTTTTTCAAATATCCACTAAGTCCACCTCCGGGACTTGGAATTATTAAGAAATTGAAGTAAAAGGAACAATATCATTCAAAATGATGAAAATTAGTTCGTATTTTATTAGAAATTAACATTGCATTTTTATTTATGCATTATTTTATTTAAAGCCCCAGGTTATTTTATTTCAGAATAATATTTCTGATACAAAACTAGTTTTAGCAAAACAAGATTAGCCCACAGTGGCTTGAATCGAAACATGGAATAATCATGTTTCGATTCAAACCAGCACATAACGTAACAAAACTTGATTATTCCAATCAGCCGCGTCAAAACTTGGTTATTCCATTTCAAATTTTGGATTTATTCAAAATATATTTGAGGTAAATTTTTGAATCCTATACAGGGCAATGACTAATCTTGACGTCTTTCATAATGCACCAAAATTTCGGGTTAAATATATAGGGCCATACCTATAAAACTATTTTCTCAAATTGTGAAAAAAACACAAAAAGTGGAATAGTCAAGTTTTGAAAAGTACCTCCTCAACTCACTACTTGTGTGTTTGGATTCCCTCACCAGACGTTGTAATTCCGACGTAGGTGGCAATGTCGGCGCATAGAATGTCAGATATATTGACGGTAGGTACATATTTCCATTACCTTGCCTCAGCACCGTTGCGTCCGATGTGGACAACTCTGGAGAGTAAATAAAACATAAGTTTTTATGGCACAAAATACAAGTCCTTGGACGATTACCTGTGTTAGCGTAGAAAAGGTTATAGTTCTCATGGTTTAATCCAGTAACCTTGTTGCTAGTTGTCCATGGTTCCTGGATCAAAGCAATATGAACCCTGCCTTTATTTAGATGTCCATCAGAGCGTTGGATGCTGTCTCGCTACGGTGGAGGTTTATCTGGATGACCTCAATCATTGTCTTTCCAGTAAAAGATCCTTTTGGGAGTCTATCCTATCTGGTGGCACTCCCTCATTATTTGCCTCTTCAGACAGTATATTTGGATTCGATTCATCTGTCCTGCTAATCGGGACCTTTCCAATTTTGAAAAAGACTGTCCAGATCAAGAAGTATGCCATGCCCTTCGCCATGACAAGATTGTTCTTGGATTCTGGGTCTATGCCCAACACGAGGAGAGTGCCCTCGGTATCATCCTTCCTATAGAAGACTTCCCACTTTCTGACGGAAAGTTTTGAATTTTGTTTGCCAATGATGTCGAGTATGTACTCTGATGAGAACTTACTGGGACATCCCTAAACATATAGGATCGTTTTTATGAGTTCAGGAATGTCGCTTTTCCTTACCAATTTTAGCTTTGCAAACTTGCAACTCATTACTTCGATTGGTGGTTCATCCTTACATTCGAGGACGTACTCCGCTACCCTCGTAAAGACCAAATCTTCAAAGTAACTCTTTTGGTCTTCGGGGATTCTGCCAGATGCACTACTGCTATCAATTATGGCATAGAATAGATCGTCTCGAAAATGTTGTTTACCTATATTAGAATAAGATGATGGCTTCTTACCCTTCTTTATGGCTAATTGATATTTCCGTATCTGTAGAGTCTTTCTGTTTAAAGCCTCATCCTTAACGGATGATTTGGTTGACTTGGTCTGCGTTACTGGATCAACCTTACCGCCCACGATCGAAGGACCCCGACTAGAGACTTCTTTTAGTGTGGTTACGTTAGGCTTCTCCGAATTACTGGAAGACGGCGAGCCCATTTTCTTCTTAGTCACTTTCACAGCGCTATGTTCTTCGAGAGACCTGACTCTTTTAGCGGCCTCCATGTTTGTGTTTTAGGTAGAATTATCAGGTTCATCCCGTAATAGGTTCTGTCGGCTTAACTTATTCAGTTTCCTTCTTTGTGATATTGTTTTCATTTGATGATTCAGAGTCAGAGTCCCCACTGGCTTATAAAGGCTGGGGTTGCTTAGAGCCCCAGCTGGGTTCTGCTTCATCTGTCTTATAATTTGTTTTGCCTGCGGCTGGATGTGCTTTTGTTTCATTTTCGTCTACGGGAGCCAAGGCACCAAAGCTCGTAGAAGTTGCAAGCTCACGATTTTTCGATAACGACGTGAGTGAATCAACGCTTGTCGCCGGCACTGGGTTCTCCCTCCCCCGCGTCGTAATCTACTTCGTCTTTTTTGGTTTAATCATAAATTGGTTGGGGGAGACACCCCCAGAGCCAGTATTAGCCCGTAATAGGTACGTCGATATAGGCCTTCCAAACTAAACTCAGAAATTTCTGTCCAGGGACTGATGCATCCAATTCAACCTACGCTTTAAAAACAACAAACCACGTGGTTGCGTAGTAGGTAAGTGAAAAGGTATTGCGTAATAGGTTAAAAACTATCCGCTCGGCGATTACACCTTCCCATAAATAAGACCATACAGTTGTTGCCAATGTATGTAATGGTACTCTTCGGGTTGCTCATCAGCGCATATACCGCGTTGATAATTAACGTATCGATTGAGCCAGAAAAGTGATTCATCACTGAACAAAATTTCACGATAAACACCGGATTTTCATTGAGTTTTTCCAGAGCCCATTCACTGAAAATAAGACGCAAATTTAAGTCGCCTGCCTGACTTGCTAAACAATACTAAAGTGATTTTTCACTACTTTGCCACCGAGTCTCCTGTAAGAGCTAGAAAGCTGAAATTTTGCATATGAATAGACTCGAGTGTTGTACTTTGCTTATACATATAAACCTCTTACTTTTTACAGAATCAAATTTTGGGCGTGGTCAGTTCTCGCGCTGTCAAAAACGTGAGTGTTATTTTTATCCTTTCAGAAACCTCTTGCCTAAATCTTTGTACGAAATGTATCTTCTTGACCACTGAGACCTCCTATTATAAGTTATATGCTTAAAGTTTACACACATATTGTTACGAGTGTGAAGATGCCAATAATCATTGGGCGGCGTTCTCAGAATACAACGCGGTTCCAACATGTCGCACGGCAGAGGTACGTAGTAGCTCGAATCAGAATAAATCAATATCGGACGAGACAGCCTGAAGCCATTACCGAAGCTTACAATTAACAACAACGACTGAGAAGAAGAGAAGTTCGTGCTCGACAAAGTGATGAAGCAAGATCATAGCGTGCGATTTTTGAACGACAACGATGGCAAAAACAAATTATTCAAGTGATATGAACGAAACATATCATACCAAACAATCATAAACAAACAGGATAAAACCGCAGATGTCTGTTCTAAAGATCTGGAGAGGATCGGAAATGGACAAATACAGGTAGATACTTTCAGTGGTGTAATATCGATTCCACCCACCATTTGCCAATTGACTCTAACAGACGATGAATGATCAAAATTATCGTAACTACGATTGGCTAAGCGGGTGCAATTACAGCAGCAAAAAATGGTGATGTGAATTAATTGAATTGAATTGATTCCAAATCAAATTCCGGGAGAGTTGCATTCATAAAAATAAATCGATCGCATTGAAAACGATGACGTCGTCCATCCCGTTTAATTCCTCCATAATTTACTTCTTAAAGTTGGATCTGTTATGATACCAAATCTTAATGCCCCGAAACTGTGCAATGGAATCCGACTGATTGTGACGAAGCTAATGAACAATGTAATGGTGATGAGAAGGATTTTGAAAGCGTCATTCAAGGGAGAAGAGTACCTTATTCCGCGAATTCCTGTGTTTTCAACCGATTCACCGTTCAAGTTCAAAGGCATTCGGTTCCCAGTGAAACTTGCATTTGCGATGCCCATAAATAAGTCACAGGGACAATGGCTGGAAGTGTGTGGGATAAATCTTGAAATGTCATGCTTTTCGCCAGCTGTATGTGGCGTGTTTTCGAGTTGGGAAGATCATAAAACAAAAATTGTTGTGTATCTGTCAGCATTAAATTGAATACAATAATTGATCAATACTTGGATGATCAACAGACGGAACTGACAATTTCAAAATTTTTCATGCGAGCAGATTTTCTATTTTTGAGACAAAGTTCCGTGTTCCCCACGGCTTTATTTGTATTATATTTCCAGTTTGCTTTTCTTATTGTGTTCTTAACACCCTCTTTCTCAATATTCTTAAAAAAAGTTTTATTTAATTAGATTATAATTAATGCATTTTAAATACAATGCAGATACGTCTCTTTGTGGGAAAACAATTTCTACATAATTTCAGAAACGACTGATCACCGCCCAGCCCAAACGGTTGAAGCTAAAGTCATGAACTTTGGTAGGATGGTAGTCCTTCGGTATACAGGGTGGCTGATATGTATTGCAACCAATATCAGGTTGCTATCATTTCTAAACCGCTAGTCTGATAGCTGACAAATTTATTTCAGTGACAGTTCATTTTATTGTTTACAAGCTAACAAAAGCATTTTGATCTATTGCATTCAGAAAAAAAGTTATTCGTGATGGAATTCAAGCGTGATAGTGTGCTTGCTTTATATTTGGGTGAAAAATCACAAGTGGCTATCGTTAGAGCCCTCCAGCATTTAAATGTGAATAAATCTTTTGTTTCTCGTACCATTGCTCGTTACCGTGATAATGGCAGTGTTGCATCGCGTCCAAAAAGTGGACGAAAAAAACGGTCACAACACCAGAAATGATCCGAAAAGTGAAGGCCAGATTTGATACAAATTCCACGCCGCAGTGGTATAAAAATTGCTCGTGAGCTGAACATATCGCGAGAACGGATACAACACATATTAAAAAATTCTTGGACTAAAGCCATTGAAGTTCCAAAAAGTGCAAGAGCACACCGATGCACAAAAAAAATTAGACTGGAAAGAGCCAAGGAGTTGCTTCGCTTGCACGAAAGTGGCCAGTTACCGAATTGGGTTTTCTCCGATAAGAAGCCATTCCAAGTTGAGCAGTTTGTGAACAAACAAAATGATCGGGTTTACTTGCCAAAGAGGTCAGCTGAAAATTTACACCTTCGATTGGCCACCAGAACTCAAGCGCTGGCGATTGTAATGGTGTGGGCCGCCGTAACGGCCGATGGTCGCTCCCCGCTCGTATTCATCGACCATGGGGTCAAAATAAATGCCGAATATTATCGGGAAAATGTCCTAAAGACAGTATTGAAGCCCTGGGCAGACAAACATTTCGGCCGCAGACCATGGACATTCCAACATGACTCAACACCATCGCACTCAGCACGCGTCAACCAAGAATGGCTTAAAAAGGAGGTTCGCTTTATTTCTACCGCACAATGGCCACCAAAATCTCCGGATCTCAATCCGTTGGACTTTTGCGCCTGGGGCATTTTAGAGAGTAAGGTTCGCACTAAAAAATACCAAATTATCGATCATCTCAAGACGGCGCTTCGCCGGGAATGGGCCAAAATACCGCAGATCCACTTTCGTGCAGCGTGTGATGGCTTTGTCGGCCGTTTGAAGGCCATAATTCGTGCCAAAGGTGGCCAATTCGAACAAATCTAAACTGTTTCTAAAATTTTATGTTATTTCCGACATTTTTTGCTTTTGAACAATAAAATTTAAAAAAAAAAAAAAAATAATATAGCGCTTTACTTTGTTGCACTACATATCAGCCACCCTGTATAAACGTGCAAAATTCGTACTTGTTGACGCACAGTGGTTCAAAAAATATAATACCTCCTCCAAATCCAAACGGCTGCAGCTAGAATCGCAATATTTCGTGTGAGGGTAGAACTTAGGGCGAAGATGGAAAGGGATAAATATGGCACCACCGCCAAATTGAACGCCTATAATTAGAGTCGCAAAACTGGAAGCAAGGATGGGAAGCTATTTTTCGAAATTTTAGGGGCACCGTGGGGCAAAAAGTGTAAAATATGATAATCATGATCCCATGATGCAAGAGTAGCTTCTGGAACATAATCTAGAGATCAGAAGTGTTTTTTTAGAAACTCACACTTTTAGACGCACAGTGGGGCAAATCGGGATAAGTATGGTGCAATGTGGCAAAGTTGAAACATAAAAATGGAAACTATACAGTTAGCTAAAATGGTTAAGTATGATGCAGTGGAGTAACAATGGGTAATATTGTACAATGGGGAAAATATGGCACGATGAAGCAAAACTGGTTAAGTATAGTATCTGGGGGAGAATGTTAAATATTGTACAATGGGACCAAAATGTGTTAAATATGGTACAGTGGGGCAAAACGAGTTAAATATTGTTCAGTGGGACAAAAGGATTTAATGTCGTACAGTGCACTATAGGAAATGTGACTATTTTTTTTGGCCAAAATTTAAATTTTACCAAAATAATTTTACCGCTTCTTTATCAGCTGTTTTGTGTGGGATTTCTAAATGAGTTATCAAATAACAATTAAGCAAAGTGAATTTTGTGGTAATTTCAAATTAAATTTTTCATAATAATAATTCATAGTTTTTAAAAAATAAAAAAATGGAAAAGGTAAATACTTTATTAATATATAGTGATATTTGCGCGAAAGATCGGTTAAATAAGAAAAAATTAAGTGACCTTAAGATGAGCTAATGGAATTATGAATTGAAAATTTTTTAGACTTACACAAAAATGGTAGCACTTGCTAGATATAACACCATAACAGTTCCATAGGACAATCATTCACCTTCCAATTCTAATACATTTCAGCTGCGGACCTGTGCAAACTTTTATAAAAAAATAATTTTTGCAAGTGTCAAATTTTCTATTATTCCAAACAATTTTTTTTCTTGAAATTCAAATTTTGTAATAAAGTCCTATATAAAACATAACGTTATATGTTACTTCTTTAAATTGGTTAAAAAGATGTACTGGTAACTTCGAAAGTAGATGTACACTCAAAAAAAAATTTTCCAAATTTTTTTTGTGTGTGTGAAAAAAAATGTACTTGTTCATACCTCCCTCTTTTCCAAAAAATCATTCAAATCGGTTCAGCCGTTTGGCTGTATTCAAAAAGGGGTCAAATCTCCTATAGTGCAGTGGAGCAAAGAGAGTTAAATATGGTACAGTGGCGAAAAGGGTTAAATTAGGTACAGTAGGGCAAAAATAGTTAAATTGGATACAGTAAGGCAAAAACTTAACTATGGTACAGATGGGTTTAAACGAGTATGGCATAAGGGTGCTTAGCTTTTGGAATATACACTATATTTTTCTCTATACACATAATTTAATTGGCACTGTGGGGCAAAAACGATTAAATATTGTATAGTTGTGCAAAAATGGTTAAAAAGGATTAAATTCGTACCTTTAGGGACACGGTGGGCAAACATGTTTTTATACTGTTCCATGGTGAATGTAAGTAGTAGAACATAAATTAGTGGGGAAATATGATGCGAAAATAGCTTTTCGACATTTAGAGGCACATTGAAGAAAATGGATAAATATGGTAACTATTTTACTGAGCATTAAATAAAGGATGCGGCGCTTCTCAACCGGGTTATAGCTAAATAAAACAAGTAAGAAAGTTTCAGTCGGGTAAACCTACTAAGATATACCCTCACTTTGTGAGTAATGTAATATAAACATTACACTAACTACTCTGCCAATTTGTATGGGAGGTACCAGAAGGTGTTTAACAAATACACATAATTTTCGGTAAACCGTAGATTCTTTAAATATATTGCACTGTGTTGAACTATAAGCGTTTATGTGCACTGGTATATTAACGTTACGAGCTGCGCAATTTTGGTATGATTTGGTCATTTTGTGTGGGAGGTACAAAAAGGGTCGTGGTGGTAACAGCAATACACTGTACAAAATTTCAAGTCCTTATATGCACTGGTATTAAAGTTATACACGGGGCAAAATCGTCTTTTTTGATATGTTTGAATTGAATTGTTGACGCCACGAATGGTCAACTTTACCGGCACGTACCTGTTGCTGTTGTTGGTGTTGGATGCAGATGCACACTCCAAGGGTCTTCCCACGGCTTACCCTTTCCTGGCTTGTAACCCTCTCGGCACACACGGCTCTGGTTGGTGAGGCAGTATTAACAAAACAAATCCACCGGCAACGGTGATGTATAGATGTGCGTTTGTGTGTTAAGTTACCCTAGGTCACGGGCAGAAACCACTTCGGTCAGTTTTATTATCGACCGTATTGAAACACAATCACTAGGTTTTTCCTTTTTTTCTCTTTTATTAGCAGACACACTACTTCACAAGTGCCGTTTCAAATTCACAAGAAAAAAACTTAAAAACTATTTATTAGTTTGTTTGTTGCTGTCTCTTTCGATGTTTACTTTTTAACTATGTCTCAAACAAAACCAAGGCCTCCCACTTCACCTTTGATCGCCGTTCAAAACCGAAGTTGGGCAAGGCAAAGAAACAGCTGTTTGAGTGGAGACCAAGAAGTGCGCACTAAACACAGCTTATGTGTAGGGATGTCAGTGCATGAAATATTATGTTGCACTGATCCGGTTTTGAGTGCGAACATCCCGGCCCCCTTGCACTATTAGTGCAAAACAAAAGAAATAAACTAATAATTCGTAAATTATAATTCTAATTATAATAAAACAAAATAGGATCATTAGGGAAAAAACTATTAATGCTAGACATGTGAGGTTTGGCCAATGAAAATGAACCTGGTCAACAGGTGAATATATCTAGTTCAACTAGATTGTGATCATGTTTGTTTTTTGTTGTTTTTGTTGACCAAACCTTGCATGTTATGTGTTAGAGAAGTAGATAAATAAAATAAAAAAAGTAATTCATCGTTTCTTAAAACTAGTTTAGAGGTAGTGACATCCTTCAGGGGCAGTTTATATACGAGTTCATGCTGACTCGTAGTAGAGGCTCATTTTACCAAAGAAAGAGAAGCCAAAGAGAGTTTTTTGGCTGAATGGCAGTCCCGGCTCCGGCTGTGGCAAGCCCATATAAATCTTATCGGCCACATCGTTGCCCAAAATGATTGAGACCGGACGAGATTCATAAAAATCAAGGGTGGCCATCTCGTCTGCCTCGTAATCCTCCACAATACTGCTGCTTTCGCAGTCTCTGCCCGGAATGTAGACTGGTGGGCCAGTTCGTACTTCCATAGTGGCTGTCATCGTTCTTATGCGGTTTTGTCGGCCGAACAGCTGCAGTTTTACATAGCTCTGGTAGTCCGGGATGTCCATGGGGAAATTTGGGGCCTTTATAAGCACCTGGCTGTGGTCTTCGTTCGGGTCTAACATCACCCGCAATATATGGGCTTCCTGGTCAACCTGCGGTCTTTGCACCATCGCCAAAGCCGTCATGGGCACCCATTCGTAGACGTTTTCATCGAAAGGGTGGATCAGGGAGTGATGACGGACCCGACATTCCTGACATCGGTGTCTGCTACGGCAATCTCTTGCCTGATGGGAGAGCCCTAGGCAGTTAATACAGGCGTGGTACCGGTTTACAGCGTTTAACTTCTCCGTTGGTGGTAGGGCCAGAAAGCGACGACAGTGCCGGAAACCGTGGCGAGTCTCGCATAAGGGGCAGCGGTATTCTTCATCAAACTCCATGACTAAGGGAAACAGAAGATAGGTATGAGTACGAATATAATTAGTGGTGGTGAAGGCTACGAGACAGAAACAAAATGGGTTAGTTAGAGTATGATATCGTCAAATAGAGCGGGGTAGAAGTACTAATTTGTGAACCGGTCGACTTATGAAGCCTGATTGAGTTTTTAAGTCGACCACTCTGACATGATTTTCAGGTCCATGATACAACTTTGTGACACGCCCAAGTCGCCAATCATTTAGACCACCAGCTTCATTACGTAACACTACAAGATCGTTTTCTTGTATGTTGGTTTGAGGCATTTTCCATTTGTTTCGTTTTTGCAACTCTTTCAAATAGTCGGATTTCCAACGCCTGCAGAATTCTTGCTGGAGCACCTTAAGTCGCCTCCAGCGATTCAAAAGGGCTGTTTTAGATGGAAATACTTCCGGTTCTGCTGGAGTCAATAAAGCAGATCCCACTAGGAAATGACCTGGGGTCAGAGCACCTAAATCATCTACATCTTCGGACATAGGGGTCAGGGGTCGTGAGTTTAGGCAAGATTCAATGGACGACAAAATAGTACTAAACTCTTCAAATGTATGTTTGACTTGGCCAGCTATCTTTTTTAGGTGTGTTTTGCAACTTTTGACTCCAGCCTCCCACAGCCCTCCCATATGAGGGGCGGAGGCTGGAATAAAGTGCCATTCTAGCTTTTGGAACCCATATCGAGAAATGGCTTCCTCTTTTAGCTCAGAGACAACCTTTTGGAATTGAGCTTTTATTTCTCGGGCTGCTCCTACGAAATTTCTCCCATTGTCAGAGTGGATTTTATTAGGACATCCACGACGAGAGATGAATCGAGTCAGTGCTGCTAAGAAGGCTGGGGTCGATAAATCGCTCACAGCCTCCAAATGCATTGCTTTGGTGGCAAAACAGACAAAGAGGCAGATATATCCTTTTGTAAGTCTACAGCCTCGACCAGAAAACGTCTTAATTTCAAACGGGCCAGCGAAATCAACACCTGTGTTAGTAAAGGGACGACTGAGTGTTGTCCTTTCAGGTGGAAGAGCTGCCATTATCTGCCCTTGAAGGTTTTTACGAGCTAGAACACATTCTCTGCAATTGTGTATATGTGTTTTGACGAGATTTTTCAATTTAGGTATCCAACATTCAAGACGAACGGTGGCTACCATGAGACGCATACCTCCGTGTAGGGTCAGCTTGTGTATGAAAGCAATATAAAGCTTGGCGAATCTGCTTTTGTGGGACAGAATGACAGGGTGTCGCTCGCTATACGACAGAGACAAAGTAGATCCTAACCGACCATTTGCTCTGATAATCTGGTCCTTGTCTATGAATGGGGTTAGCGATAAGAGGCTACTTTTCGGTCCGATAGGCCTTTTCTTGGTCAGATTTTCATATTCGTCAGAAAAATAGATTTTCTGAGACATTGTCATAAGACGGGCTCGAGCGAACGCTAATTCTTCGCTTGACAATCTGACATTTGGGAATATGCCCCTCTTCTTTGAGCTTGAATGTGTGGCTTTGAAGAAACGGAAAATGTAGCCAACTACGTGAATAGCTCGAGAAAGACATGAAAATTGGTCTAAGAAGTCTTCGTTTTCAGCTGATCTAGCTACATAAACCTTTATGGATTTTGCTTCCAAACTTGTCTCTGGAATATCAGTTCTAGAGGGCCAGAAAGTATGATTTTGCTTTAACCATGGTGGTCCATACCACCAAAGAGTATTCTCCTTTAGCTCTAAAGGAGTCAGCCCCCGGGTTGCTAGATCAGCGGGATTATCATTTGTGGAGACATGTTTCCAATTATTTTCCACCTTTTCGTGGATTTTCGAAACCCTATTTGCCACAAATGTTGTCCAGCTATGAGATGGCTTTTTCAGCCAGGCCAACACAATTGTTGAGTCAGACCAGAAAAATTGTGAACTCTTGTCTACTTGAACTTGGGGCAGAAAAGCATGAACTAACTCTGACAATAACAAAGCTCCACATAACTCTAGCCTTGGGAGAGAGACTTTTTTGATTGGCGCAACTCTAGATTTGGAAACCAACAGGCTGGTGAAAACTTTATTTTCTATCTCGATTCTTGCATATATTGCAGCGGCGTAAGCTAACTCCGACGAGTCACAAAACCCGTGAATTTCAATTTTACACCGTGGCGAATATCGAATCCATCTTGGGATATGAATTGAGTCAATCTCTTTATATTTATCGACAAATTCTTTCCACTTTATAAGGGTCAGAGGTTTTAGTTGATCGTCCCATTTTATGTCGTCAAGCCATAGTTGTTGCATCAACACTTTCGCTGTTATTACAACTGGCGCTAGCCAACCTAACGGGTCAAATAACCTGGCAATTACAGACAAAACTTCTCTCTTTGTGAAACACGCTTTGTTTTGTATTTTTTCTGTTACAAAGTAGACAGAGTCAGAAACTGCATTCCACCTAATGCCCAAGGTTTTCGCTATGCTTTTATCATCGAAATCTAAAAATTCGCAATTTAATAAGTGTTCACGGGGCAGACCATCAAGTATTTTCTTGTTGTTTGATGTCCATTTTCTAAGCAGGAAACCCGCTGACTTCAATATGGCCTCTAATTGTTTTCTAGCCTCTATTCCTTCTGAGACAGAATGAGTTCCTACTAACGCATCGTCAACATACATGTTTTCTCTTAGAATTTTTGCCCCTACAGGAAAGCGACTTTCTTCATCTTCTGCCAATTTCAGTAAAGTTCTCAGGGCCAGATATGGGGCACAGTTTACGCCAAAGGTAACTGTGCGCAACTGGAAATCTTTAACTTCCTCATCTTGTGACGATCGGAACAGAATTCTTTGATATTTGGCGTGTTGAGGATTTATCAGAATTTGTCTGTACATTTTTGAAATGTCAGCGTTGAAGACAAATTCATACATGCGCCAGTTCAAAATGAGTGATATTATATCCTTTTGAAGTACTGGGCCAACAAATAAAAAGTCATTTAGACTTTTCCCATTAACTGATGGGCAAGAGGCGTTAAAAACAACCCTCAGCTTAGTTGTAGCGCTTTCAGGTTTAAAAACGCCATGATGAGGCAGATAGAAATAATCTTCTGAGCTTCCATTTGGAGCATCTACTTGCTCCATATGTTCTAGAGTCAGATATTCATTTATTACCTCGTCATACATTAATTTAAAGTCTGGTTTTCTAGACAAAGATTTCTCGTTTCTGAGAAATTGGCTCAAAGCCACGAATCTATTCGATCTAAGTGCCATATTCAATGGCGGGGCAGATTTGAATGGTAAGTCCACGACGTACCTTCCATCTGGCTTACGAACAGTTGTTCGTCTATATATTTCTTCGCATCGCTTATCATCTTCCGAGACAGTGTGCTCCCTTGGAACTTCTTCTATCTCCCAGAACTTAGCCAGTTGATCATTGATCGAAACTCTTGTACAATGAGAGACTCGAACTATACGCTCCGAAGTCCTATTGTTCGTTGGGCCAGTCACAATCCATCCAAAGACTGTCTCCTGAGCCACAAGCGAGCCAAGAATTCCATGTTCTACTCCATTAAGTAAAATTATGGGATACAAATTACCCCCTATAAGAAGATCTACTGGGCCAGTTTTATAAAATCCTGGGTCAGCAAAGTTTAATTTCGGCAATTGATAACTCGAAATATTATCAAACGAATGTGTTGGGACATTACCCGTTACGTCTTGGACAACTAGCGCATCTATATCTATCGAAAATGTTGGTGTTCCTATTGAACTCAACGTGAAACATGCTATTGCCGAACATCTCGCTAATGTTTCCCCACCTAAGCCTGTGATGTCGGCCGTAATTGGTTTTATTGGTAACTTCAAAAGTTTCTGAATTCTCGCAGAAACGAACGTATCATCAGAGCAAGGATCGATTAAGGCACGAAGTTTATAAGACTGGCCTCCTTTTATAATTCTAACCCACGCTGTGGCTAACATTGTTTTATTTGAGACAGAAGTATGAAATGTATTTACATTTGCTGACGTCGAAGGTGAATCAGAGGACTGTAAATTCTGATTCTGCGAGCTTTGAGTCAGATTACTTGTCTCATTTTTCTGAACAACATTGTTTCTATGAAGAAGCGTATGATGTTTCATATGACACTTTGAACAAGTATTTTTGCTCGTACAAGCAGCAACCATGTGACCCTGGGCCAGACAATTGAGACAACTATTTACTCTTCTAACCGAAGCAAGTCTGTTCTTGAAATCCATACTCAGAAACTTTGGACAAGATTTTAAAACATGCGGCCCTTTACACAAAGTACACTTTTGGCTGTTTACCTTTGTGTGATGAACGCTACACTGTTTTGATCTATCGAAATTGTTAGATTTTTGGCGAGGGCCAGAATCGTTAGAGCCCATAATATCAGAGACACTTTCCAAAGCTTTGAATCTTTCGGTCAGAAATTTGTCCAATTCATCCCACTTAGGCAAGTCAGTCTTCTTCGAAATTGATTGTTCCCATAGGGACAGAGTTAATTTTGGTAATTTCGAGGAGCATTGGTATACAAAAATTGGATCCCAAGATCCTATATCGATTTTATAAAGCTTTAGAGCAGCCATACAGTTAGAGATTTCTCTCTGAAGCTTTTTGAGGCAACTCGCTGATTCTTGAGTGCATTGGGGCAGACTGAATAATGTTCTACGCTGATTATTTATGAGAATACGCTTATTCTCATACAGATTTTTTAAATTTGCCCATGCTATCTCAAACCCTTCTGCCGTTAATGGGATATTCCTATTGATTTCCCTCGCTTCCCCCGCAGTCTTTTGGAAAAGATGATACAATTTTTCAACTGAGCTCAACCTTTTATTATTCACATATATCGCAGTGAATAAATCCCTGAAGCTGGGCCAGTTTACGTAGTCACCATGAAAAATTTGCGTATCACACGGTGGGACAGAAATCGATGAACTAGTCTTTTGGCTTGATTGAGTTACAGAAACCTTCATGCTATCCTTCCATTCCAAAATTAACGAAAGACATTTTATGTAACTATCGTGTACTTCCACTTTTTTATTTTTGATAGTTGTCTTATCAGTTTTCATGCAGTCCGGGTCAGTAATACACTTCTTATAAATTTCCTTCCAATCTGTCCACAAATTTTGAATTTCCTGCTTTTCTCCCTCTAGTGACATTTCATTATATTTGGTGGCATCAGATTCTTCCAGTTGCTTTTCATAAGCAAAAATTTCCTCGCATTGTATTAAATATTCCTCTAAAAGTCCCATTTTAGTTATAGACATTGGAAGCAAAAATAAAAATTTTTGTTCTTAAAATTTTTTTATTGAACCACTGTTCAAGCTAAATGGGGTCAGTTTGTTTCCAGTACCGGAAAATGTATTATTTTGCTAAATAAAATTCCCAGAATTCTCTTAACATTTCGAAATAATTTCTAATAGAAATTATGGAAAGAGATTATATTATTATAGGGAAAGCAAAACGTTTCTTTCAAATAATTTCAACTGCGATTTTTTAAGAAAATTTTGCTTTGGGCCACTGTTCCAAATTTTACGCCTTTTTCCTCAATTCAAACAAAATTTTCCAAATAATTCTCAAAAAAAGAAAAAAAAAATTTCCCCAAAATTTTTCAAAATATTTCCACTAATTCTCAATATCTTTCCAAATTTTCAAATAATTTTTCAAAATTTTCAAATAATTTTTCAAAATTTTCAAATAATTTTTCAAAATTTTCAAATAATTTTTCCAAATTTCCAAATTATTTTTGAAATAATTCTTTAAAATTTTCAAAATATTTTTCTTTCAATCCACTGTATGGAAATGACACCGAGGCAGGACTTCAATCAAATATTTTCAATTTAGAAATGTTTATTTATTTTTCTTCACCAATGTGAGACAGATTTTGTGACATTTAATGTTTAAAGAGACAAATAGTTTGCTATTATTCTTCAACAATGCGAAACAAATTCATTTGCAATAAGCCAAAATATTTTCCTTTAAATTTGTCAATAATATTTTTGTTTTACGACCACTGTGCATGCAAATGGTTAATTAGTTCGTAATTGGGTTAGTAATTTATTTTTAAATCGATATATGAGCCAAAAAATATTTCCAAAATAAATCCTCGTAGACCACTGTTCTCTATTGAAAACTATTTATTTAGTTTTATTTCTTTTAAATCAATTTATTTATTTGTTCTTTTCCCCTGTTATGGGACAGACAGCAAAATCCAAACAAGAACTGCAATTGTTACTTTCCTTTTGCTATGTATGTATGTTTGTGTTTCTTTTCTATCAATGTTCTCACCAAATTTAGCCTATGCAATTTGTGAGACAAAGGAAAGCACCAACTATTGTGTTCAAATAACACGAAAACAAACGAAGAAGCAATAGAAAGGGCAAGTAAATGAATGCCGGTTTGGCAGAGTAACAAATGTAAATAAATGTCGGTTTGGCAGAGCAAAAATTCTTCCAACAAGAATTTGTGGGGAAGGGGTAGTGTGTGTTGAACAAAATCAACCACCAATCGTTGTGTTAAACCAAAACGCCGATCGCGTACAACAACAATCGTCACCAAATGTGACAGAGACAGGCAAGCAAAACACAAAGCAAAGGGGCAAAACAAAAACAATTTGCACGTATGCACATCAACAAGTAACAGTTATGCAAAACTGTTACTTTTTATGTATTTAGAAACTTTGCCTTCACTCAAACTATTGCGTAATACAATTTTATTACGTAACAAAGTTTTTGGAATAGGGACAGGGAACTAGGGTCAGTGTCTCCAATCACCACACAAAAAATAGTAAATGTACGTACCTTTGTTTCTCAAATTACTTGCTGGCAATGGTGAGACGGCTGCGAAGGACCACATGTTGACGCCACGAATGGTCAACTTTACCGGCACGTACCTGTTGCTGTTGTTGGTGTTGGATGCAGATGCACACTCCAAGGGTCTTCCCACGGCTTACCCTTTCCTGGCTTGTAACCCTCTCGGCACAGACGGCTCTGGTTGGTGAGGCAGTATTAACAAAACAAATCCACCGGCAACGGTGATGTATAGATGTGCGTTTGTGTGTTAAGTTACCCTAGGTCACGGGCAGAAACCACTTCGGTCAGTTTTATTATCGACCGTATTGAAACACAATCACTAGGTTTTTCCTTTTTTTCTCTTTTATTAGCAGGCACACTACTTCACAAGTGCCGTTTCAAATTCACAAGAAAAAAACTTAAAAACTATTTATTAGTTTGTTTGCTGCTGTCTCTTTCGATGTTTACTTTTTAACTATGTCTCAAACAAAACCAAGGCCTCCCACTTCACCTTTGATCGCCGTTCAAAACCGAAGTTGGGCAAGGCAAAGTCCCCATTTACATGGTACTTTTTTTTTAAGTAACTTATCG
This sequence comes from Eudasyphora cyanicolor, assembly GCA_963930755.1. Taxonomy (NCBI): domain Eukaryota; kingdom Metazoa; phylum Arthropoda; class Insecta; order Diptera; family Muscidae; genus Eudasyphora; species Eudasyphora cyanicolor. Next base: position 105,690,043 of record OZ005737.1, read on the forward strand.
GCTTATTCTCTTTTGAAAAAGTATTTACGTTCACACGCGTACTTTTTTTTCAATACTTAACTTATTTTCATTTGTTTTGTTTCGGCTTTGCCTGTGTGAATTGTTGTTGTTTCCAAGTGAGAACGAAAAACACAAAACGATGAGTACGATAAGTACGAGTACGGCATACTTTTTTTCCCCCCGTTTCCGACTGCCTCTCTCGCCCACTAAACGCCGATAAGTATGCTTAATACTTAAAAAAAAAGTATCATGTAAATGCAGACAAAGAAACAGCTGTTTGAGTGGAGACCAAGAAGTGCGCACTAAACACAGCTTATGTGTAGGGATGTCAGTGCATGAAATATTATGTTGCACTGATCCGGTTTTGAGTGCGAACAGAAAATATATTTGGAACACAAATTTTTAAATATTTTATATTTCTGAGCAAATAAATTTAATTTGAAAATCAATAAAATATATTTGGAACGAATATATTAATATATTACAACAAAATATATTTGCAAACTAAATTTCTCAAATACTTTATTTGTTTAAGTACAAATAAAATTATTGTTTAGGAATTTCTCCAAATATATTTTATTTAAAAAATAATTTCAAATCTTGTGCTGACTTTTTCGAATTTAATTTTTAATTTTTTTTCGTTCCTAATTGTATCTACCTCCCAGTTATGATACCTTATGCAGCATTGACGTTTGTTTCAAATCAATCATTTCAAATTTCTAAGTATTCCAAGCCATCATTAGTTGTCAATCCACCGACAAATTTATTTTGATCCAAAATTATAGGATTTAAATTATTATTTATTATTTCTAAGAACATTAAAAATTTCTAAAAAAAAAAAAATTTTAATTTGTTTCGAAAAATAATAGTCCCAAACAAAAAAAATTGGGAGTAAACAAAGATTTGTTTAGAACAAAATCTTCCCAAATATATAAACTTTGTGTGTACCAAATATTATATATTTAGAGCGTACCCTAAACATTTATATGTTTCAAGCCGAATATGTTTGGGACAATATACTACAGAAGCGATTTTTTTTCAGCGTGTAAGACGTTAACTTTTGGTTTAAAACGGTCCATTTGTGTGGGAGGTACCAAATAGGGCTGTACAGTAATGCCCATTTTTTACCGGACTATAGGCGCTACAAAAAAAATCTCAAGTATTTTTATGCACTTGTATTAAAGTTATAAGCAGTTCTATTTTGATGCAAAATTGTCCATTTGTGTGGGAGGATCCAAAAGGGGCATGGCAATTTCTCCCATTTTTCTCGAGGTGGTAGCGACTAATAAAATAATATAATGTGTGAAATTTCAGAAGATTCTAATAAGTAGTATAGAAGCTAATAAAGATTCAATATTTCACTAAATGTTAACCCTTTGTGTGGGAGGTACCATAAGGAGTGAACCAATATGGCCCATCTTCGAACTTAGCCGGAGATAGAAAAAATATTACTGTATAACAAATTTGAAGTCAATTGGTTACTCCTTTGAGAGTTATCGTGCGCACCAGCCAGCAGACAGACGGACGGACGGACATTTCTCATTCTACTTAAAATGACCCAAAACGAATATCCGCCGAACATACTTAGGGTCTTAAATCACTCCTTCGATGTGTTATACTTTTGATCCGTAGCAAATCATATATACCCTCGTATCACTAAAGTGAGGGTATAATGAACACTAGTTAAATCGAAAGAGATTTACAAAAATCTACATTTTCAGATACTTCGATTATGTGAAATGTTTGTTGATATTAATTAATTTCGAATTTATAATCTGTACGTAGAGCGTTTCAGTGCCAAGGATCTATATGTTGTGATGGTTCACTTTTGTATAGCCTATACTCCACCATTTCGGTTTATAGTACTTCCTGCATCATCCATTCGAATGAATAAATGCTTCAAATCCATGAACAATATTTTAAAATTGTAAAAATAGAAGTATTCCATAGTGATTGAGATATGCGCTGAATATCCTAGTTTTTGCTGATGATAAGACACCGATATTCGTAGTTATATTTCTTTGCTTTGAGGTAAATAGGTAAAGAAAGCCCAACAATTCCTGGAACTAATTTCAATTAGTCTCTGAACATAACATTTCCGCCATATTAGTTCTGACATTTGCATGGGCTCCGATGTGGTACGGTCGACCTACTACCTGCTGAAAATACCAATTTTTTTTTTGATATTGCTTCATATTTACACTACAAGAGACGGAAGGATATCTCTCAATCAAAAATGCTTCATTTATAATCGGAAAATAAGTAATTATACAGATATAGGAATCCAAATAATATTTATTTTGTCATTATTAGCATACGGAATACAATATACTCAATAAAATTTTGCAATAATGAACAAACATTTCGGAAAAAATGAAATATTAAGTGACAAATTGCATCTACACGTCTTTTAATGAAAATAATTTGGCATTGTGTCAGATACGACGAACATGATTTACCGGTTTTCGAGATAACAGTAATAGATATAAGCACACGTTGCATAATGACTAGGCAAGTCCAATGGTGGTCTTAACTCAATTTCTTAAATATTTTCAGTTCCGTCATTTGGTCATTCAAGCAACGATATTATTCTTTACCTACACGCTGAAAATCGCTTCTGTAGTATATTGTCCCAAACATATTCGGCTTGAAACATATATATGTTTTGGGTACACTCTAAATATATAATATTTGGTACACACAAATATTAAATATTTGGGAAGGTGTTGGTCTAAACAAATCTTTGTTTCCATCCTAATATTTTTTATTAGGGCATATTTTTTCGTAACAAAGATTTATTTGCATTTAAGTTTTCAGAAAATATACCGATACCTTAAAATCGTTAAGTTTCTAAGGATTCAAAGTTAATTTTTTTAATGTTTATAAAAATATTTTATAATTGAATTCGTATATATTAAAACAATAATTTACTATAAAACAATTTACTCGGAGGTTTCACTACTAATGATGCATTGGGATATTTAGAAATTTAAAATGAATGCTTTAAAACAGAAGACAATGGGAAGATGCTTTTCATGCTTTTCTTTGTTTCCGTCCCAATATTTTTTCTTTTATTATAATTTCTGTTATTTACCAAACAAATATTTATTTGCATTTAAGTATTCAGAAAATATACCAAAACCTTAATTTTAAGACAAGTTTCATGTTTTTCAGTAAAACAATGCATTTTTTCAGAACATTCAAATGTCCGTAAAATTCCTTTATAATTGAAATGATACATTGCTTTATGGATTGACAGCAAATGACGACTTGGAAAGAATAAAATTAAAAATTAGTGGTTTATGGTATAACTCCAAATCAATGAGAAATTAAAAATTAAATTTGAAAAACCTGCAATGGTTTAAGAACCTTTTCAAATCAAATATATTTTGAGAAATTCCTAAACAATAATTTTATTTGTATATAAACACCATATGGGCATTTCCGCCGAATGGTCAACCAGGGCCGAAAAATAAAATGTTGGTAATCATCCTATTTTATTGTGAATAATTATAAAAAAACAAGTAAGAAAGTTTCAGTCGGGTAAGCTGACTAAGGTATACCCTCACTTTGTGAGTAATGTAATATTGAATATTACACAAATTATTCTGTAAATTTTTGTGGGAGGTACCATAGGGGGTTTAAGAAATACACCTATATTTCGCTGAACAGTAGATACTTTAAATACATTGCACTGTGCCGAATTGTAACCGTTTATATGGACTGGTATATTAACGTTGAGATATTAAATTGTGGTATAATTTGGCCATTTTGTGTGGGAGGTACAAAAGGGGGCGTGGTGATAACGCTCATTTGTCACTGGACTATAGGCATTATAAAAGCATTACACTGTACAAAATTTCAAGTAATTGTATACACTGATATTAATGTTATAAACTGTTAACTTTTGGTGCAAAATGGTACCTTTGTGGGAGAGGTACCAAAAGGGGCGTGACAATAACGCCCATTTTTCAATGGACTGCAGGCACTATAAAAACATTGCGCTGTACAAAATTTCAAGTATTTTTATGCACTGGTATTAATGTTATAAGCTGTTAACTTTTGGTGCAAAATGGTGCATTTGTGTGGGAGGTACCAAAAGGGGCGCGGCAATAACGCCCATTTTTCACTGGACTGTAGACGCTATAAAAGCATTACACTGTACAAAATTTCAAGTATTTCTAAACACTGGTATTAATGTTATAAGCTTTTAAGGGGCTTCGCAATTTCGACCATTTTCCTCGAGTTGATAGCGACTAACAAACTAATACTATGTGTGGAATTTCAGAAGATTCGAATACGTATAATACCAGTTATTAAAGAATCAATATTTCACAACATTTTAACCCTTTGTGGGGGAGGTACCAGAAGGAGTGGACCAATATGGCCCATCTTCGAACTTAGCCGGAGATAGAGAAAAATATTACCACATACGAAATTTGAAGTCAATCGGTTACTCCTTTCGAGAGTTATCGTGCGCACCAGCCAGCAGACAGACGGACGGACATTGCTCATTCGACTTAAAATGACCCGAAACGGATTTCCACCGAACATACTTGGGGTCTTAGGTCACTCCTTCGATGTGTTACACTTTTTTCCGTAGCAAATGATATATACCCTCGTCACACTAAAGTGAGGGTATAATGAATACAAAATGTCTAAATTTTTAAAATATAATGGTTTCATAGCATATCTCAGTTGTTTTCATGAGAAAATGTGCCTAATAAGTGTTCACGGGGCAGACCATCAAGTATTTTCTTGTTGTTTGATGTCCATTTTCTAAGCAGGAAACCCGCTGACTTCAATATGGCCTCTAATTGTTTTCTAGCCTCTATTCCTTCTGAGACAGAATGAGTTCCTACTAACGCATCGTCAACATACATGTTTTCTCTTAGAATTTTTGCCCCTACAGGAAAGCGACTTTCTTCATCTTCTGCCAATTTCAGTAAAGTTCTCAGGGCCAGATATGGGGCACAGTTTACGCCAAAGGTAACTGTGCGCAACTGGAAATCTTTAACTTCCTCATCTTGTGACGATCGGAACAGAATTCTTTGATATTTGGCGTGTTGAGGATTTATCAGAATTTGTCTGTACATTTTTGAAATGTCAGCGTTGAAGACAAATTCATACATGCGCCAGTTCAAAATGAGTGATATTATATCCTTTTGAAGTACTGGGCCAACAAATAAAAAGTCATTTAGACTTTTCCCATTAACTGATGGGCAAGAGGCGTTAAAAACAACCCTCAGCTTAGTTGTAGCGCTTTCAGGTTTAAAAACGCCATGATGAGGCAGATAGAAATAATCTTCTGAGCTTCCATTTGGAGCATCTACTTGCTCCATATGTTCTAGAGTCAGATATTCATTTATTACCTCGTCATACATTAATTTAAAGTCTGGTTTTCTAGACAAAGATTTCTCGTTTCTGAGAAATTGGCTCAAAGCCACGAATCTATTCGATCTAAGTGCCATATTCAATGGCGGGGCAGATTTGAATGGTAAGTCCACGACGTACCTTCCATCTGGATTACGAACAGTTGTTCGTCTATATATTTCTTCGCATCGCTTATCATCTTCCGAGACAGTGTGCTCCCTTGGAACTTCTTCTATCTCCCAGAACTTAGCCAGTTGATCATTGATCGAAACTCTTGTACAATGAGAGACTCGAACTATACGCTCCGAAGTCCTATTGTTCGTTGGGCCAGTCACAATCCATCCAAAGACTGTCTCCTGAGCCACAAGCGAGCCAAGAATTCCATGTTCTACTCCATTAAGTAAAATTATGGGATACAAATTACCCCCTATAAGAAGATCTACTGGGCCAGTTTTATAAAATCCTGGGTCAGCAAAGTTTAATTTCGGCAATTGATAACTCGAAATATTATCAAACGAATGTGTTGGGACATTACCCGTTACGTCTTGGACAACTAGCGCATCTATATCTATCGAAAATGTTGGTGTTCCTATTGAACTCAACGTGAAACATGCTATTGCCGAACATCTCGCTAAAGTTTCCCCACCTAAGCCTGTGATGTCGGCCGTAATTGGTTTTATTGGTAACTTCAAAAGTTTCTGAATTCTCGCAGAAACGAACGTATCATCAGAGCAAGGATCGATTAAGGCACGAAGTTTATAAGACTGGCCTCCTTTTATAATTCTAACCCACGCTGTGGCTAACATTGTTTTATTTGAGACAGAAGTATGAAATGTATTTACATTTGCTGACATCGAAGGTGAATCAGAGGACTGTAAATTCTGATTCTGCGAGCTTTGAGTCAGATTACTTGTCTCATTTTTCTGAACAACATTGTTTCTATGAAGAAGCGTATGATGTTTCATATGACACTTTGAACAAGTATTTTTCCTCGTACAAGCAGCAACCATGTGACCCTGGGCCAGACAATTGAGACAACTATTTACTCTTCTAACCGAAGCAAGTCTGTTCTTGAAATCCATACTCAGAAACTTTGGACAAGATTTTAAAACATGCGGCCCTTTACACAAAGTACACTTTTGGCTGTTTACCTTTGTGTGATGAACGCTACACTGTTTTGATCTATCGAAATTGTTAGATTTTTGGCGAGGGCCAGAATCGTTAGAGCCCATAATATCAGAGACACTTTCCAAAGCTTTGAATCTTTCGGTCAGAAATTTGTCCAATTCATCCCACTTAGGCAAGTCAGTCTTCTTCGAAATTGATTGTTCCCATAGGGACAGAGTTAATTTTGGTAATTTCGAGGAGCATTGGTATACAAAAATTGGATCCCAAGATCCTATATCGATTTTATAAAGCTTTAGAACAGCCATACAGTTAGAGATTTCTCTCTGAAGCTTTTTGAGGCAACTCGCTGATTCTTGAGTGCATTGGGGCAGACTGAATAATGTTCTACGCTGATTATTTATGAGAATACGCTTATTCTCATACAGATTTTTTAAATTTGCCCATGCTATCTCAAACCCTTCTGCCGTTAATGGGATATTCCTATTGATTTCCCTCGCTTCCCCCGCAGTCTTTTGGAAAAGATGATACAATTTTTCAACTGAGCTCAACCTTTTATTATTCACATATATCGCAGTGAATAAATCCCTGAAGCTGGGCCAGTTTACGTAGTCACCATGAAAAATTTGCGTATCACACGGTGGGACAGAAATCGATGAACTAGTCTTTTGGCTTGATTGAGTTACAGAAACCTTCATGCTATCCTTCCATTCCAAAATTAACGAAAGACATTTTATGTAACTATCGTGTACTTCCACTTTTTTATTTTTGATAGTTGTCTTATCAGTTTTCATGCAGTCCGGGTCAGTAATACACTTCTTATAAATTTCCTTCCAATCTGTCCACAAATTTTGAATTTCCTGCTTTTCTCCCTCTAGTGACATTTCATTATATTTGGTGGCATCAGATTCTTCCAGTTGCTTTTCATAAGCAAAAATTTCCTCGCATTGTATTAAATATTCCTCTAAAAGTCCCATTTTAGTTATAGACATTGGAAGCATAAATAAAAATTTTTGTTCTTAAAATTTTTTTATTGAACCACTGTTCAAGCTAAATGGGGTCAGTTTGTTTCCAGTACCGGAAAATGTATTATTTTGCTAAATAAAATTCCCAGAATTCTCTTAACCTTTCGAAATAATTTCTAATAGAAATTATGGAAAGAGATTATATTATTATAGGGAAAGCAAAACGTTTCTTTCAAATAATTTCAACTGCGATTTTTTAAGAAAATTTTGCTTTGGGCCACTGTTCCAAATTTTACGCCTTTTTCCTCAATTCAAACAAAATTTTCCAAATAATTCTCAAAAAAAGAAAAAAAAAATTTCCCCAAAATTTTTCAAAATATTTCCACTAATTCTCAATATCTTTCCAAATTTTCAAATAATTTTTCCAAATTTCCAAATTATTTTTTAAATAATTCTTTAAAATTTTCAAAATATTTTTCTTTCAATCCACTGTATGGAAATGACACCGAGGCAGGACTTCAATCAAATATTTTCAATTTAGAAATGTTTATTTATTTTTCTTCACCAATGTGAGACAGATTTTGTGACATTTAATGTTTAAAGAGACAAATAGTTTGCTATTATTCTTCAACAATGCGAAACAAATTCATTTGCAATAAGCCAAAATATTTTCCTTTAAATTTGTCAATAATATTTTTGTTTTACGACCACTGTGCATGCAAATGGTTAATTAGTTCGTAATTGGGTTAGTAATTTATTTTTAAATCGATATATGAGCCAAAAAATATTTCCAAAATAAATCCTCGTAGACCACTGTTCTCTATTGAAAACTATTTATTTAGTTTTATTTCTTTTAAATCAATTTATTTATTTGTTCTTTTCCCCTGTTATGGGACAGACAGCAAAATCCAAACAAGAACTGCAATTGTTACTTTCCTTTTGCTATGTATGTATGTTTGTGTTTCTTTTCCATCAATGTTCTCACCAAATTTAGCCTATGCAATTTGTGAGACAAAGGAAAGCACCAACTATTGTGTTCAAATAACACGAAAACAAACGAAGAAGCAATAGAAAGGGCAAGTAAATGAATGCCGGTTTGGCAGAGTAACAAATGTAAATAAATGTCGGTTTGGCAGAGCAAAAATTCTTCCAACAAGAATTTGTGGGGAAGGGGTAGTGTGTGTTGAACAAAATCAACCACCAATCGTTGTGTTAAACCAAAACGCCGATCGCGTACAACAACAATCGTCACCAAATGTGACAGAGACAGGCAAGCAAAACACAAAGCAAAGGGGCAAAACAAAAACAATTTGCACGTATGCACATCAACAAGTAACAGTTATGCAAAACTGTTACTTTTTATGTATTTAGAAACTTTGCCTTCACTCAAACTATTGCGTAATACAATTTTATTACGCAACAAAGTTTTTGGAATAGGGACAGGGAACTAGGGTCAGTGTCTCCAATCACCACACAAAAAATAGTAAATGTACGTACCTTTGTTTCTCAAATTACTTGCTGGCAATGGTGAGACGGCTGCGAAGGACCACATGTTGACGCCACGAATGGTCAACTTTACCGGCACGTACCTGTTGCTGTTGTTGGTGTTGGATGCAGATGCACACTCCAAGGGTCTTCCCACGGCTTACCCTTTCCTGGCTTGTAAACCTCTCGGCACACACGGCTCTGGTTGGTGAGGCAGTATTAACAAAACAAATCCACCGGCAACGGTGATGTATAGATGTGCGTTTGTGTGTTAAGTTACCCTAGGTCACGGGCAGAAACCACTTCGGTCAGTTTTATTATCGACCGTATTGAAACACAATCACTAGGTTTTTCCTTTTTTCTCTTTTATTAGCAGGCACACTACTTCACAAGTGCCGTTTCAAATTCACAAGAAAAAAACTTAAAAACTATTTATTAGTTTGTTTGCTGCTGTCTCTTTCGATGTTTACTTTTTAACTATGTCTCAAACAAAACCAAGGCCTCCCACTTCACCTTTGATCGCCGTTCAAAACCGAAGTTGGGCAAGGCAAAGAAACAGCTGTTTGAGTGGAGACCAAGAAGTGCGCACTAAACACAGCTTATGTGTAGGGATGTCAGTGCATGAAATATTATGTTGCACTGATCCGGTTTTGAGTGCGAACAGAAAATATATTTGGAACACAAATTTTTAAATATTTTATATTTCTGAGCAAATAAATTTAATTTGAAAATCAATAAAATATATTTGGAACGAATATATTAATATATTACAACAAAATATATTTGCAAACTAAATTTCTCAAATACTTTATTTGTTTAAGTACAAATAAAATTATTGTTTAGGAATTTCTCCAAATATATTTTATTTAAAAAATAATTTCAAATCTTGTGCTGACTTTTTCGAATTTAATTTTTAATTTTTTTTCGTTCCTAATTGTATCTACCTCCCAGTTATGATACCTTATGCAGCATTGACGTTTGTTTCAAATCAATCATTTCAAATTTCTAAGTATTCCAAGCCATCATTAGTTGTCAATCCACCGACAAATTTATTTTGATCCAAAATTATAGGATTTAAATTATTATTTATTATTTCTAAGAACATTAAAAATTTCTAAAAAAAAAAAAAAATTTAATTTGTTTCGAAAAATAATAGTCCCAAACAAAAAAAAATTGGGAGTAAACAAAGATTTGTTTAGAACAAAATCTTCCCAAATATATAAACTTTGTGTGTACCAAATATTATATATTTAGAGCGTACCCTAAACATTTATATGTTTCAAGCCGAATATGTTTGGGACAATATACTACAGAAGCGATTTTTTTTCAGCGTGTAAGACGTTAACTTTTGGTTTAAAACGGTCCATTTGTGTGGGAGGTACCAAATAGGGCTGTACAGTAATGCCCATTTTTTACCGGACTATAGGCGCTACAAAAAAAATCTCAAGTATTTTTATGCACTTGTATTAAAGTTATAAGCAGTTCTATTTTGATGCAAAATTGTCCATTTGTGTGGGAGGATCCAAAAGGGGCATGGCAATTTCTCCCATTTTTCTCGAGGTGGTAGCGACTAATAAAATAATATAATGTGTGAAATTTCAGAAGATTCTAATAAGTAGTATAGAAGCTAATAAAGATTCAATATTTCACTAAATGTTAACCCTTTGTGTGGGAGGTACCATAAGGAGTGAACCAATATGGCCCATCTTCAAACTTAGCCGGAGATAGAAAAAATATTACTGTATAACAAATTTGAATTCAATTGGTTACTCCTTTGAGAGTTATCGTGCGCACCAGCCAGCAGACAGACGGACGGACGGACATTTCTCATTCTACTTAAAATGACCCAAAACGAATATCCGCCGAACATACTTAGGGTCTTAAATCACTCCTTCGATGTGTTATACTTTTGATCCGTAGCAAATCATATATACCCTCGTATCACTAAAGTGAGGGTATAATGAACACTAGTTAAATCGAAAGAGATTTACAAAAATCTACATTTTCAGATACTTCGATTATGTGAAATGTTTGTTGATATTAATTAATTTCGAATTTATAATCTGTACGTAGAGCGTTTCAGTGCCAAGGATCTATATGTTGTGATGGTTCACTTTTGTATAGCCTATACTCCACCATTTCGGTTTATAGTACTTCCTGCATCATCCATTCGAATGAATAAATGCTTCAAATCCATGAACAATATTTTAAAATTGTAAAAATAGAAGTATTCCATAGTGATTGAGATATGCGCTGAATATCCTAGTTTTTGCTGATGATAAGACACCGATATTCGTAGTTATATTTCTTTGCTTTGAGGTAAATAGGTAAAGAAAGCCCAACAATTCCTGGAACTAATTTCAATTAGTCTCTGAACATAACATTTCCGCCATATTAGTTCTGACATTTGCATGGGGTCCGATGTGGTACGGTCGACCTACTACCTCCTGAAAATACCAATTTTTTTTTGATATTGCTTCATATTTACACTACAAGAGACGGAAGGATATCTCTCAATCAAAAATGCTTCATTTATAATCGGAAAATAAGTAATTATACAGATATAGGAATCCAAATAATATTTATTTTGTCATTATTAGCATACGGAATACAATATACTCAATAAAATTTTGCAATAATGAACAAACATTTCGGAAAAAATGAAATATTAAGTGACAAATTGCATCTACACGTCTTTTAATGAAAATAATTTGGCATTGTGTCAGATACGACGAACATGATTTACCGGTTTTCGAGATAACAGTAATAGATATAAGCACACGTTGTATAATGACTAGGCAAGTCCAATGGTGGTCTTAACTCAATTTCTTAAATATTTTCAGTTCCGTCATTTGGTCATTCAAGCAACGATATTATTCTTTACCTACACGCTGAAAATCGCTTCTGTAGTATATTGTCCCAAACATATTCGGCTTGAAACATATATATGTTTTGGGTACACTCTAAATATATAATATTTGGTACACACAAATATTAAATATTTGGGAAGGTGTTGGTCTAAACAAATCTTTGTTTCCATCCTAATATTTTTTATTAGGGCATATTTTTTCGTAACAAAGATTTATTTGCATTTAAGTTTTCAGAAAATATACCGATACCTTAAAATCGTTAAGTTTCTAAGGATTCAAAGTTAATTTTTTTAATGTTTATAAAAATATTTTATAATTGAATTCGTATATATTAAAACAATAATTTACTATAAAACAATTTACTCGGAGGTTTCACTACTAATGATGCATTGGGATATTTAGAAATTTAAAATGAATGCTTTAAAACAGAAGACAATGGGAAGATGCTTTTCATGCTTTTCTTTGTTTCCGTCCCAATATTTTTTCTTTTATTATAATTTCTGTTATTTACCAAACAAATATTTATTTGCATTTAAGTATTCAGAAAATATACCAAAACCTTAATTTTAAGACAAGTTTCATGTTTTTCAGTAAAACAATGCATTTTTTCAGAACATTCAAATGTCCGTAAAATTCCTTTATAATTGAAATGATACATTGCTTTATGGATTGACAGCAAATGACGACTTGGAAAGAATAAAATTAAAAATTAGTGGTTTATGGTATAACTCCAAATCAATGAGAAATTAAAAATTAAATTTGAAAAACCTGCAATGGTTTAAGAACCTTTTCAAATCAAATATATTTTGAGAAATTCCTAAACAATAATTTTATTTGTATATAAACACCATATGGGCATTTCCGCCGAATGGTCAACCAGGGCCGAAAAATAAAATGTTGGTAATCATCCTATTTTATTGTGAATAATTATAAAAAAACAAGTAAGAAAGTTTCAGTCGGGTAAGCTGACTAAGGTATACCCTCACTTTGTGAGTAATGTAATATTGAATATTACACAAATTATTCTGTAAATTTTTGTGGGAGGTACCATAGGGGGTTTAAGAAATACACCTATATTTCGCTGAACAGTAGATACTTTAAATACATTGCACTGTGCCGAATTGTAACCGTTTATATGGACTGGTATATTAACGTTGAGATATTAAATTGTGGTATAATTTGGCCATTTTGTGTGGGAGGTACAAAAGGGGGCGTGGTGATAACGCTCATTTGTCACTGGACTATAGGCATTATAAAAGCATTACACTGTACAAAATTTCAAGTAATTGTATACACTGATATTAATGTTATAAACTGTTAACTTTTGGTGCAAAATGGTACCTTTGTGGGAGAGGTACCAAAAGGGGCGTGACAATAACGCCCATTTTTCAATGGACTGCAGGCACTATAAAAACATTGCGCTGTACAAAATTTCAAGTATTTTTATGCACTGGTATTAATGTTATAAGCTGTTAACTTTTGGTGCAAAATGGTGCATTTGTGTGGGAGGTACCAAAAGGGGCGCGGCAATAACGCCCATTTTTCACTGGACTGTAGACGCTATAAAAGCATTACACTGTACAAAATTTCAAGTATTTCTAAACACTGGTATTAATGTTATAAGCTTTTAAGGGGCTTCGCAATTTCGACCATTTTCCTCGAGTTGATAGCGACTAACAAACTAATACTATGTGTGGAATTTCAGAAGATTCGAATACGTATAATACCAGTTATTAAAGAATCAATATTTCACAACATTTTAACCCTTTGTGGGGGAGGTACCAGAAGGAGTGGACCAATATGGCCCATCTTCGAACTTAGCCGGAGATAGAGAAAAATATTACCACATACGAAATTTGAAGTCAATCGGTTACTCCTTTCGAGAGTTATCGTGCGCACCAGCCAGCAGACAGACGGACGGACATTGCTCATTCGACTTAAAATGACCCGAAACGGATTTCCACCGAACATACTTGGGGTCTTAGGTCACTCCTTCGATGTGTTACACTTTTTTCCGTAGCAAATGATATATACCCTCGTCACACTAAAGTGAGGGTATAATGAATACAAAATGTCTAAATTTTTAAAATATAATGGTTTCATAGCATATCTCAGTTGTTTTCATGAGAAAATGTGCCTAATAAGTGTTCACGGGGCAGACCATCAAGTATTTTCTTGTTGTTTGATGTCCATTTTCTAAGCAGGAAACCCGCTGACTTCAATATGGCCTCTAATTGTTTTCTAGCCTCTATTCCTTCTGAGACAGAATGAGTTCCTACTAACGCATCGTCAACATACATGTTTTCTCTTAGAATTTTTGCCCCTACAGGAAAGCGACTTTCTTCATCTTCTGCCAATTTCAGTAAAGTTCTCAGGGCCAGATATGGGGCACAGTTTACGCCAAAGGTAACTGTGCGCAACTGGAAATCTTTAACTTCCTCATCTTGTGACGATCGGAACAGAATTCTTTGATATTTGGCGTGTTGAGGATTTATCAGAATTTGTCTGTACATTTTTGAAATGTCAGCGTTGAAGACAAATTCATACATGCGCCAGTTCAAAATGAGTGATATTATATCCTTTTGAAGTACTGGGCCAACAAATAAAAAGTCATTTAGACTTTTCCCATTAACTGATGGGCAAGAGGCGTTAAAAACAACCCTCAGCTTAGTTGTAGCGCTTTCAGGTTTAAAAACGCCATGATGAGGCAGATAGAAATAATCTTCTGAGCTTCCATTTGGAGCATCTACTTGCTCCATATGTTCTAGAGTCAGATATTCATTTATTACCTCGTCATACATTAATTTAAAGTCTGGTTTTCTAGACAAAGATTTCTCGTTTCTGAGAAATTGGCTCAAAGCCACGAATCTATTCGATCTAAGTGCCATATTCAATGGCGGGGCAGATTTGAATGGTAAGTCCACGACGTACCTTCCATCTGGATTACGAACAGTTGTTCGTCTATATATTTCTTCGCATCGCTTATCATCTTCCGAGACAGTGTGCTCCCTTGGAACTTCTTCTATCTCCCAGAACTTAGCCAGTTGATCATTGATCGAAACTCTTGTACAATGAGAGACTCGAACTATACGCTCCGAAGTCCTATTGTTCGTTGGGCCAGTCACAATCCATCCAAAGACTGTCTCCTGAGCCACAAGCGAGCCAAGAATTCCATGTTCTACTCCATTAAGTAAAATTATGGGATACAAATTACCCCCTATAAGAAGATCTACTGGGCCAGTTTTATAAAATCCTGGGTCAGCAAAGTTTAATTTCAGCAATTGATAACTCGAAATATTATCAAACGAATGTGTTGGGACATTACCCGTTACGTCTTGGACAACTAGCGCATCTATATCTATCGAAAATGTTGGTGTTCCTATTGAACTCAACGTGAAACATGCTATTGCCGAACATCTCGCTAAAGTTTCCCCACCTAAGCCTGTGATGTCGGCCGTAATTGGTTTTATTGGTAACTTCAAAAGTTTCTGAATTCTCGCAGAAACGAACGTATCATCAGAGCAAGGATCGATTAAGGCACGAAGTTTATAAGACTGGCCTCCTTTTATAATTCTAACCCACGCTGTGGCTAACATTGTTTTATTTGAGACAGAAGTATGAAATGTATTTACATTTGCTGACATCGAAGGTGAATCAGAGGACTGTAAATTCTGATTCTGCGAGCTTTGAGTCAGATTACTTGTCTCATTTTTCTGAACAACATTGTTTCTATGAAGAAGCGTATGATGTTTCATATGACACTTTGAACAAGTATTTTTCCTCGTACAAGCAGCAACCATGTGACCCTGGGCCAGACAATTGAGACAACTATTTACTCTTCTAACCGAAGCAAGTCTGTTCTTGAAATCCATACTCAGAAACTTTGGACAAGATTTTAAAACATGCGGCCCTTTACACAAAGTACACTTTTGGCTGTTTACCTTTGTGTGATGAACGCTACACTGTTTTGATCTATCGAAATTGTTAGATTTTTGGCGAGGGCCAGAATCGTTAGAGCCCATAATATCAGAGACACTTTCCAAAGCTTTGAATCTTTCGGTCAGAAATTTGTCCAATTCATCCCACTTAGGCAAGTCAGTCTTCTTCGAAATTGATTGTTCCCATAGGGACAGAGTTAATTTTGGTAATTTCGAGGAGCATTGGTATACAAAAATTGGATCCCAAGATCCTATATCGATTTTATAAAGCTTTAGAACAGCCATACAGTTAGAGATTTCTCTCTGAAGCTTTTTGAGGCAACTCGCTGATTCTTGAGTGCATTGGGGCAGACTGAATAATGTTCTACGCTGATTATTTATGAGAATACGCTTATTCTCATACAGATTTTTTAAATTTGCCCATGCTATCTCAAACCCTTCTGCCGTTAATGGGATATTCCTATTGATTTCCCTCGCTTCCCCCGCAGTCTTTTGGAAAAGATGATACAATTTTTCAACTGAGCTCAACCTTTTATTATTCACATATATCGCAGTGAATAAATCCCTGAAGCTGGGCCAGTTTACGTAGTCACCATGAAAAATTTGCGTATCACACGGTGGGACAGAAATCGATGAACTAGTCTTTTGGCTTGATTGAGTTACAGAAACCTTCATGCTATCCTTCCATTCCAAAATTAACGAAAGACATTTTATGTAACTATCGTGTACTTCCACTTTTTTATTTTTGATAGTTGTCTTATCAGTTTTCATGCAGTCCGGGTCAGTAATACACTTCTTATAAATTTCCTTCCAATCTGTCCACAAATTTTGAATTTCCTGCTTTTCTCCTTCTAGTGACATTTCATTATATTTGGTGGCATCAGATTCTTCCAGTTGCTTTTCATAAGCAAAAATTTCCTCGCATTGTATTAAATATTCCTCTAAAAGTCCCATTTTAGTTATAGACATTGGAAGCATAAATAACAATTTTTGTTCTTAAAATTTTTTTATTGAACCACTGTTCAAGCTAAATGGGGTCAGTTTGTTTCCAGTACCGGAAAATTTATTATTTTGCTAAATAAAATTCCCAGAATTCTCTTAACCTTTCGAAATAATTTCTAATAGAAATTATGGAAAGAGATTATATTATTATAGGGAAAGCAAAACGTTTCTTTCAAATAATTTCAACTGCGATTTTTTAAGAAAATTTTGCTTTGGGCCACTGTTCCAAATTTTACGCCTTTTTCCTCAATTCAAACAAAATTTTCCAAATAATTCTCAAAAAAAGAAAAAAAAAATTTCCCCAAAATTTTTCAAAATATTTCCACTAATTCTCAATATCTTTCCAAATTTTCAAATAATTTTTCCAAATTTCCAAATTATTTTTTAAATAATTCTTTAAAATTTTCAAAATATTTTTCTTTCAATCCACTGTATGGAAATGACACCGAGGCAGGACTTCAATCAAATATTTTCAATTTAGAAATGTTTATTTATTTTTCTTCACCAATGTGAGACAGATTTTGTGACATTTAATGTTTAAAGAGACAAATAGTTTGCTATTATTCTTCAACAATGCGAAACAAATTCATTTGCAATAAGCCAAAATATTTTCCTTTAAATTTGTCAATAATATTTTTGTTTTACGACCACTGTGCATGCAAATGGTTAATTAGTTCGTAATTGGGTTAGTAATTTATTTTTAAATCGATATATGAGCCAAAAAATATTTCCAAAATAAATCCTCGTAGACCACTGTTCTCTATTGAAAACTATTTATTTAGTTTTATTTCTTTTAAATCAATTTATTTATTTGTTCTTTTCCCCTGTTATGGGACAGACAGCAAAATCCAAACAAGAACTGCAATTGTTACTTTCCTTTTGCTATGTATGTATGTTTGTGTTTCTTTTCCATCAATGTTCTCACCAAATTTAGCCTATGCAATTTGTGAGACAAAGGAAAGCACCAACTATTGTGTTCAAATAACACGAAAACAAACGAAGAAGCAATAGAAAGGGCAAGTAAATGAATGCCGGTTTGGCAGAGTAACAAATGTAAATAAATGTCGGTTTGGCAGAGCAAAAATTCTTCCAACAAGAATTTGTGGGGAAGGGGTAGTGTGTGTTGAACAAAATCAACCACCAATCGTTGTGTTAAACCAAAACGCCGATCGCGTACAACAACAATCGTCACCAAATTTCACAGAGACAGGCAAGCAAAACACAAAGCAAAGGGGCAAAACAAAAACAATTTGCACGTATGCACATCAACAAGTAACAGTTATGCAAAACTGTTACTTTTTATGTATTTAGAAACTTTGCCTTCACTCAAACTATTGCGTAATACAATTTTATTACGCAACAAAGTTTTTGGAATAGGGACAGGGAACTAGGGTCAGTGTCTCCAATCACCACACAAAAAATAGTAAATGTACGTACCTCTGTTTCTCAAATTACTTGCTGGCAATGGTGAGACGGCTGCGAAGGACCACATGTTGACGCCACGAATGGTCAACTTTACCGGCACGTACCTGTTGCTGTTGTTGGTGTTGGATGCAGATGCACACTCCAAGGGTCTTCCCACGGCTTACCCTTTCCTGGCTTGTAACCCTCTCGGCACACACGGCTCTGGTTGGTGAGGCAGTATTAACAAAACAAATCCACCGGCAACGGTGATGTATAGATGTGCGTTTGTGTGTTAAGTTACCCTAGGTCACGGGCAGAAACCACTTCGGTCAGTTTTATTATCGACCGTATTGAAACACAATCACTAGGTTTTTCCTTTTTTTCTCTTTTATTAGCAGGCACACTACTTCACAAGTGCCGTTTCAAATTCACAAGAAAAAAACTTAAAAACTATTTATTAGTTTGTTTGCTGCTGTCTCTTTCGATGTTTACTTTTTAACTATGTCTCAAACAAAACCAAGGCCTCCCACTTCACCTTTGATCGCCGTTCAAAACCGAAGTTGGGCAAGGCAAAGAAACAGCTGTTTGAGTGGAGACCAAGAAGTGCGCACTAAACACAGCTTATGTGTAGGGATGTCAGTGCATGAAATATTATGTTGCACTGATCCGGTTTTGAGTGCGAACAGAAAATATATTTGGAACACAAATTTTTAAATATTTTATATTTCTGAGCAAATAAATTTAATTTGAAAATCAATAAAATATATTTGGAACGAATATATTAATATATTACAACAAAATATATTTGCAAACTAAATTTCTCAAATACTTTATTTGTTTAAGTACAAATAAAATTATTGTTTAGGAATTTCTCCAAATATATTTTATTTAAAAAATAATTTCAAATCTTGTGCTGACTTTTTCGAATTTAATTTTTAATTTTTTTTCGTTCCTAATTGTATCTACCTCCCAGTTATGATACCTTATGCAGCATTGACGTTTGTTTCAAATCAATCATTTCAAATTTCTAAGTATTCCAAGCCATCATTAGTTGTCAATCCACCGACAAATTTATTTTGATCCAAAATTATAGGATTTAAATTATTATTTATTATTTCTAAGAACATTAAAAATTTCTAAAAAAAAAAAATTTTAATTTGTTTCGAAAAATAATAGTCCCAAACAAAAAAAAATTGGGAGTAAACAAAGATTTGTTTAGAACAAAATCTTCCCAAATATATAAACTTTGTGTGTACCAAATATTATATATTTAGAGCGTACCCTAAACATTTATATGTTTCAAGCCGAATATGTTTGGGACAATATACTACAGAAGCGATTTTTTTTCAGCGTGTAAGACGTTAACTTTTGGTTTAAAACGGTCCATTTGTGTGGGAGGTACCAAATAGGGCTGTACAGTAATGCCCATTTTTTACCGGACTATAGGCGCTACAAAAAAAATCTCAAGTATTTTTATGCACTTGTATTAAAGTTATAAGCAGTTCTATTTTGATGCAAAATTGTCCATTTGTGTGGGAGGATCCAAAAGGGGCATGGCAATTTCTCCCATTTTTCTCGAGGTGGTAGCGACTAATAAAATAATATAATGTGTGAAATTTCAGAAGATTCTAATAAGTAGTATAGAAGCTAATAAAGATTCAATATTTCACTAAATGTTAACCCTTTGTGTGGGAGGTACCATAAGGAGTGAACCAATATGGCCCATCTTCAAACTTAGCCGGAGATAGAAAAAATATTACTGTATAACAAATTTGAATTCAATTGGTTACTCCTTTGAGAGTTATCGTGCGCACCAGCCAGCAGACAGACGGACGGACGGACATTTCTCATTCTACTTAAAATGACCCAAAACGAATATCCGCCGAACATACTTAGGGTCTTAAATCACTCCTTCGATGTGTTATACTTTTGATCCGTAGCAAATCATATATACCCTCGTATCACTAAAGTGAGGGTATAATGAACACTAGTTAAATCGAAAGAGATTTACAAAAATCTACATTTTCAGATACTTCGATTATGTGAAATGTTTGTTGATATTAATTAATTTCGAATTTATAATCTGTACGTAGAGCGTTTCAGTGCCAAGGATCTATATGTTGTGATGGTTCACTTTTGTATAGCCTATACTCCACCATTTCGGTTTATAGTACTTCCTGCATCATCCATTCGAATGAATAAATGCTTCAAATCCATGAACAATATTTTAAAATTGTAAAAATAGAAGTATTCCATAGTGATTGAGATATGCGCTGAATATCCTAGTTTTTGCTGATGATAAGACACCGATATTCGTAGTTATATTTCTTTGCTTTGAGGTAAATAGGTAAAGAAAGCCCAACAATTCCTGGAACTAATTTCAATTAGTCTCTGAACATAACATTTCCGCCATATTAGTTCTGACATTTGCATGGGGTCCGATGTGGTACGGTCGACCTACTACCTCCTGAAAATACCAATTTTTTTTTTGATATTGCTTCATATTTACACTACAAGAGACGGAAGGATATCTCTCAATCAAAAATGCTTCATTTATAATCGGAAAATAAGTAATTATACAGATATAGGAATCCAAATAATATTTATTTTGTCATTATTAGCATACGGAATACAATATACTCAATAAAATTTTGCAATAATGAACAAACATTTCGGAAAAAATGAAATATTAAGTGACAAATTGCATCTACACGTCTTTTAATGAAAATAATTTGGCATTGTGTCAGATACGACGAACATGATTTACCGGTTTTCGAGATAACAGTAATAGATATAAGCACACGTTGTATAATGACTAGGCAAGTCCAATGGTGGTCTTAACTCAATTTCTTAAATATTTTCAGTTCAGTCATTTGGTCATTCAAGCAACGATATTATTCTTTACCTACACGCTGAAAATCGCTTCTGTAGTATATTGTCCCAAACATATTCGGCTTGAAACATATATATGTTTTGGGTACACTCTAAATATATAATATTTGGTACACACAAATATTAAATATTTGGGAAGGTGTTGGTCTAAACAAATCTTTGTTTCCATCCTAATATTTTTTCGTAACAAAGATTTATTTGCATTTAAGTTTTCAGAAAATATACCGATACCTTAAAATCGTTAAGTTTCTAAGGATTCAAAGTTAATTTTTTTAATGTTTATAAAAATATTTTATAATTGAATTCGTATATATTAAAACAATAATTTACTATAAAACAATTTACTCGGAGGTTTCACTACTAATGATGCATTGGGATATTTAGAAATTTAAAATGAATGCTTTAAAACAGAAGACAATGGGAAGATGCTTTTCATGCTTTTCTTTGTTTCCGTCCCAATATTTTTTCTTTTATTATAATTTCTGTTATTTACCAAACAAATATTTATTTGCATTTAAGTATTCAGAAAATATACCAAAACCTTAATTTTAAGACAAGTTTCATGTTTTTCAGTAAAACAATGCATTTTTTCAGAACATTCAAATGTCCGTAAAATTCCTTTATAATTGAAATGATACATTGCTTTATGGATTGACAGCAAATGACGACTTGGAAAGAATAAAATTAAAAATTAGTGGTTTATGGTATAACTCCAAATCAATGAGAAATTAAAAATTAAATTTGAAAAACCTGCAATGGGTTAAGAACCTTTTCAAATCAAATATATTTTGAGAAATTCCTAAACAATAATTTTATTTGTATATAAACACCATATGGGCATTTCCGCCGAATGGTCAACCAGGGCCGAAAAATAAAATGTTGGTAATCATCCTATTTTATTGTGAATAATTATAAAAAAACAAGTAAGAAAGTTTCAGTCGGGTAAGCTGACTAAGGTATACCCTCACTTTGTGAGTAATGTAATATTGAATATTACACAAATTATTCTGTAAATTTTTGTGGGAGGTACCATAGGGGGTTTAAGAAATACACCTATATTTCGCTGAACAGTAGATACTTTAAATACATTGCACTGTGCCGAATTGTAACCGTTTATATGGACTGGTATATTAACGTTGAGATATTAAATTGTGGTATAATTTGGCCATTTTGTGTGGGAGGTACAAAAGGGGGCGTGGTGATAACGCCCATTTTTCAATGGACTGCAGGCACTATAAAAACATTGCGCTGTACAAAATTTCAAGTATTTTTATGCACTGGTATTAATGTTATAAGCTGTTAACTTTTGGTGCAAAATGGTGCATTTGTGTGGGAGGTACCAAAAGGGGCGCGGCAATAACGCCTATTTTTCACTGGACTGTAGACGCTATAAAAGCATTACACTGTACAAAATTTCAAGTATTTCTAAACACTGGTATTAATGTTATAAGCTTTTAAGGGGCTTCGCAATTTCGACCATTTTCCTCGAGTTGATAGCGACTAACAAACTAATACTATGTGTGGAATTTCAGAAGATTCGAATACGTATAATACCAGTTATTAAAGAATCAATATTTCACAACATTTTAACCCTTTGTGGGGGAGGTACCAGAAGGAGTGGACCAATATGGCCCATCTTCGAACTTAGCCGGAGATAGAGAAAAATATTACCACATACGAAATTTGAAGTCAATCGGTTTCGAGAGTTATCGTGCGCACCAGCCAGCAGACAGACAGACAGACGGACGGACATTGCTCATTCGACTTAAAATGACCCGAAACGGATTTCCACCGAACATACTTGGGGTCTTAGGTCACTCCTTCGATGTGTTACACTTTTTTCCGTAGCAAATGATATATACCCTCGTCACACTAAAGTGAGGGTATAATGAATACAAAATGTCTAAATTTTTAAAATATAATGGTTTCATAGCATATCTCAGTTGTTTTCATGAGAAAATGTGCCTAAAAACTGAAAAATTTTATTTTTTTCCATTTTAAGCTACTTTTATAGACATTTTTATATTTAACTAGCTTTAACCCGGTGCGCTTCGCAGCCCCCATTTTTTAACTATTTTCTGTTTAGGGTACTGTAAAATAGCTACATGATTATTACATATGGTGCAAAAAGAAGAAGTTTTAATTACTTGTATATATAAAATACGAACCCTCGTTTCATTTCTAGTTTATGTTCCATGAGTTACCCTGACATTATGGTACAATATTAATCCCTTTTCCCACTGTACCTCTGGACGTTGAAAAACTATTTTTTTTGGTTCATACGTTAGAAACTTTCCCCTTGTTTATGTTCCAATAGCTACATTCACACCCTGGTACAATATAAAACCATGTTTACCATGTTTATAAAGGTACGAATTTAAAAATCTAAAGTAAATCGCCCCATTGTACCACATTTAACCTTTAGTGTGTCATAAATAACCACTTTGCACGATTGTACAATATTTTAAAATGATAATTGATATTTCAAGATCCAAATTCGCAAGCTCTGTGCCATTTATTTAACTTGTTTTCCCCACGGTTTAAGTAGAAGAACCTATTTGGAAAAAAACAATTTCATAGCTTTGGTTTATGCTGTAAGAGCTACCTTTGTACTCATGGACCACATTCAACACCTTTTGCACCACTGTTCCATATTAGACACTTTTTATTACACTGTGCTTCTAAAGTACGAATTTTTATACATATCTGGGAATATTTTGTTCCCTTTTTCCCCACTTACCACATTTAACCATTTTACCGTATTTAACTTTTTTGCTTCACCGTACCATATTTAACCCTTTTTGCTCCACTAAACCATATTTAACACATTTTTTCCCCTCTGTAACATATTGAACAATTTTTGCTTGCCCCAACTGCATCATAATTTTAACCTTTTTGCACCACAGTGCTACATAATTGCAGTGCATCATAATTTTAACCTTTTTGCACGACAGTGCTACTAAAAGCATAAGTTTAGAAAAAAAAACATTCTTATTTCATATTTAACTTACTCCCTCTCCCTGCATCCATATTTTTACCCACTGTACTAAATGTACGCCCATATTTAACCGTTTTGGGTCCACTGAATCAAATTTAACAGACTTTTGTACTACTACATTTTGTCCACTATATTTAACCATTTTTGCCCCACTGTACCATAGTTAACACATTTTTGCCCCACTGTACCATATTTAACCATTTGTGTCCCATTGTACCATACCAAACACATTTTTTTCCCACTGTTCCATAGTTAAAGCTTTTTGCCCCACTGTACCATATTTAACACATTTTGTCCCACGTTACCATGTACCATTGTTAACCTTTTTTGCCCCACTGTGTCATATTAAACGCTTTGTCTCACTGTACCATATTTAACCCTCTGTGCTCCACTGTACCATATTTAACCCTCTGTCCTCCACTGTACAATATTTAACACAGTTATGCCCCACTGTACTGTATAGTCAACCATTTTTGTCACACTGTACCATATTTAACCCTTTTTGCCCCACTGTATCATAGTAAATACATTTTTGCCCCACTGTTCCATAGTTAACTCTTTTTGCACAACTGTGCCCCATTCAACTCTTTATCTCACTGTACAAAATGTTTACCCTACTGTACCATATTTAACATGTCTCCATTTAATTTAATTTAATCACATTTTCTCCACTCCACTATTTAACCGTTTTTGACCACAGTGCTCCTAAAACCATATAAACTATTCATATCTCATGTTTAAGTTCAAAATTTGGCAGATTGTTCCCTTTTTTCCCCATGCTTCATAATTAACCCATCTTGTCCCACTGTGCCTCTCAAAGTTAGAGTTACTAAAAATCACTTCCAATCTCTAGTTTATGTTCCAAAAGCTACCCTGGAACCATTGATCCATGTTTGACATTTTTAAGCCACTGTACTATATTTTACACTTTTTGCCCGACTGTGCCCCGAAAACTACGAATACAAAAACAACTGAATACCCCGATTCGTTGTCATAAAGACATCACTCGCTTCAATTTTCACCATTCTAATTTTAGGCTTTAAATTTGGGGGTGGTACCATATTTCTTTCCTTTCTGTGCCACTGTGTCCCTAAATTTTTAAAAAAATCGCTCCTTGTTCTTGTTTACGTCCCAAGAGCTATTTTCACACCAAATTTCACGATTCTAGGTCTTGCCATTTGGACTTGGCTGTTGTACCACATTTTTCCCTTTTTACCCCACTGTGTTCGTAAATGTTCGAATTTCGAAAAATCCTGTCAATTTCAGAGTCTAAGCCAATTAGAAAAAAACTAATAGAGATAATTTATTGTGAAAATATTCGATTGAAAGCTACATTAATCCTCTTTTAAAATAAATTAATAGCTTTACAATATTCCGTTCCTTTTCGCAGATTTTTGCATGTTACTAGATTCAGCCAAAGTTGACTTCTATTTCGCGTTTTTACATCGCAAAAAATGTACCTTCTCATAATCTTTTTTGGAAATACAAAATTCTGTATTATTTATAAAATATTTCTCTTTTGATATTTGTAAAAAAATAATTATTTTCTTTCAATAAGTTACCCGAAAAGACTCACAAAAATTGGTGTCAAGAAAGTCTTTACACTCTCGGGAAACAAAATTTTTGATACCACTCTGTTGTCCAACTTATCGACTAGATATTTCAATTTAAAAATTCAAATAAAGTATATATAAAGGGTATTTTTTACCCTAAAAAATCGAATGTCGAAAGACTTTCTTGACAGACTGTGTTTATATGTACAAAGCCTATTCCGATATAGGAAGTAAATATATAAAATCTGAAGGAAAATTATATAGATTGGACCGACATGATACATTTTTATTAAAAAATAAAATGTGTTATGTACAATGCTGCTTCTAGGTATTTAAGAATATGAATCGAAAGATACGAAGGATTTATTTAAATTTTTCTAGAATGGTAAACGGTATAATAAAAACCCAACTTATATTTCGATACTTATATGTATCAAAACATAGAACGATATGCACCATTTCAATGGGATTTTTCCATACATCATGGAAATTGTTTTGTCTGTTAAATTTCGAATGCCCTGGATGTTCTTTGATAACTAGAATTTTTGCACAGACAGACTGAATTGAATAAAACATCTCAGAAAGTGATTTTAAGTCGTTTGAGTCTCTTTATGTTCAAAATCATAATTCCCTGTACAGCAGTGTGGCTCAGGTGATCATAATTTTTACCATTGCATGGTAAAGTAAAAACCACATCGGTCAAATTCAGCCTGAATTATGCTATGCGCCAGAATCATGGAAAATTTAACATTTCGGATGAGCGCCAATCAGCAAAGCAGCTGATGTTATACTCCATGTAATGACGAATTCTTATTTCCGAAATGAAACAAGTCTGTGGCAACGATTTCCCATAGCAATGATGGGACAGTCTTTAGTATTAATGGTTCTTTGGGCTTTGATGGTTTGTATGATTGACAAATAGAGCTTTTTTCAACGAAGTCTTTTATATCGTTGTTCCGATCCAAAACACTATCGATCTTGCTCTGCTTGTACGCCTATGAATTTCTAGGTGACAAGTGTGAATTTTTGAGATTATTTCATTCTGCATATTCTTTGGTATTAATGTTTTTGTGGACTTATATATAATACCATAATCGAAAGTAAGCTCATCTCGAAAATACCAAAAACTTCGGATTTGTGGAGGGCCATCCATCAAGTATGAAGTTTTTTAGTATTTGTAAATTTGAATCATTGGCTGTCTCGTGTTTTATTTGTTCTTTTGTAGTTGTTGTAAAATTCGAAATTGAATGAACTTCAATATGCTCTTCTTCATTATTTTTTTGTTTGTTTTCGCAGTCTCTGCTAAGAGTATCTGCCAATTTCATTTCTGTGCCTTTCCTGTAAATAACATGAGGGGAGTATGGCATAACATAAAGAAGTATTATTTGTAACCTCTGAGGAGCTGATTAAAGGGGTTTTTAAAAATTGTTTCCAGAGGTTTATGGTCGGTTTCAACGACAAGTTTTTTCCATAAATGTACTCGTGGAACTTTTCACAGCCGAATCGGATTGCGGTGGCTTCTTTTTCAATTTGTGCATAGTTTTGTTGTGACTTTGTTAATGCTTTTGAGGCGTATGCTACAGGCTGATCATTTTGTAAAAGAGCTGCACCTACGCTTGACTTGCTAGCATCGACCTGAAGCTTAACATCGAGATTAGGGTCATAATATCGAAGTAATGGAGTCGAAGAAAATGCGTCTTTAAGTTTTCTAAATGACATTTCATGATGTGGCATCCAGGACCATTCTACATCGTTCTTTAAAAGATCTCGAAGAGGAGCAGTTATTTCCCAAAAATTGGTAATAAATTTGCAGAGATATGTAGCCATACCCAGTATTCTCTGAAGTTGAGTGCGATTTTCTGGTGTTTTGAGCTGATTGATTGCTGAAATCTTGTCTGGCTCAGCAGCTATTCCATCTGACGTTAAGATATGCCCTAAAAACTTCACTTTAGTTACGTTGAATACACACTTTTCCTTATTAAATTTCAAACCTGAATTTGATAATATTTTCATCACTTCTTCAGTTTGTCTCTCAAGCTCTTCCTTCGTGTCAGCATGGATCAATATGTCATCCATCGATACCTCTGTTTTCGGTAAGTTTTTCAATAACTGTGACATCAATTTTTGATAGACCTCTGGAGATGAGCGTTTACCAAATGGTAAACGCTTATATGAATAACGGCCCCATGGTGTTGGCATCGTTAGGTATTTCTGTATACAATCACTAACCTTAATTTGCCAAAGGCCCTTCTTGCAATCTAATAAGGTAAACCATTTAGCATTTTTAATATTTGCTGTGCTCACAAAACTGTGTGGAATAGAGCAACTGTAGGAGAAACTGCAAAGATACTGTGGGGTGACCCAAATGAGAAGAAAACAAGTAGTTTTCTGAAACTAAACAAAATCGAGATTACATAGCAAGATGATGAGTGTTCTAACGGGACACTCAAGCGTACAGGCACATCTTCATCGCATAGGACTAGCAGAAAATGACGATTGCAGGGCATGCAGGGAAAACATCGAAACGACGGAACATTTTCTGTGTCACTGCCCAGCTTTCACACATGCAAGATCCCGATATTTCGGTCCCGACATATTGCCAGACTTGACTCATCTCAGAGGATATGACTAGAAAAAATACGTGTCTAGTACCGATTTTCTGTAACCCGTGGGGTATAAAAATCGTAAATAAGGAGCGCACAACAGGCCGAACCACTGGCTTAAGTGTATGTCCATGGACATTTAACCGTCTCCTAGGTTGAATACCTAACCTAACCTAATATTTGCTGTTATTTCATCAATAGTTTTCAGTGGGTGCAAACGTCTATGTATATTTTTATTTATGTCAGTAGGGTCAATGCATACACGGATCTTACCCTTTTGTTTGACGATTACCATTGGTGACACAGCTGGGGTTATTTCATCTGTTTTTGTTAAAACTCCAAGTTGTCAATCTCATTTTTAACAGATTCTTTAATGGCGTGAGGTATTTTCCGCGGAGCATAATGCTCAAATGTTGGATTTTCCACTAAATCGGTATCGTAAACAAAGTTTGTTACTTTTCCTAATCCGTCAAAAATTGTTGTATCAAACATGACCTCGTTTACTCTTAGGATTAGTGAAAAACGTTCACAATCATTTTTGCCAAGAATGGGTTCCAAATTTAGAAAATCTTTCACCACCAAAACTTTGGTATTGTATTTTTTATCTCGGACCACACACGCTAAAATAACTTCTCCACAAACATCTATTTTTGCTCCTCCAAAAGCGATCAATTTATTGTTTACCGGCATTTGTTTTAATTTATTCTTGTTCACAACGCTTAATGGAATAACATTGCATTGAGCAGCTAAATCGAGCTTAACGGCCTGTTTCTGTATTTTCAACGAAAGTTTCTGCGAACGAAAACCAGTAACTCACTTTCTTCAGGAATTTGGTTTCTCTAAGGTTCGTTCGTTCGTTCGCCTGGCCTTACGTCAATGACGTTAGCAATCTACCAAATAGAAAATAATGTAATTGCCAGATCAATAATTTCACAACTTCCGGTCTAAAAAGGAACACTTTTTTGTATGGTCGACCTTAGAAAATACACCTCTGTATCCATTACACTAGCGGTGGCCAAAAATCAACCCTGGGTGGGTCAGTTGAGCTGATGCAACACTCTCATTTCTTTCTCTCTCTCTCCCGCCTCTCTCACTGTGCACTGATGAATTTTTTCCATCTCAGCGAGCTGCCAATGTTGACTTCTTTATGCTTAAATATGTATACACATGTATACAATTTTATTACTATTTAATTTTGTTACCATAATTATATTGATATCTACCTATTTGTTGCTTTTAATACCGATTTTTTGTCATTGTTCCTATCAGTCGACAAATAAAATAAAGTGACTCGATCTGACAGTTGTGTTCGCCCAGATGACAGCAAAGAGAGATAGAGAAACCAAAATTTACACTGAAATGATTACGTTTTTGCACGAGTTCATTTTCGTGCGACTTGTCGTTGTGATTGTGGTTAGTGAAACCCAAATCAGCTGTTTGTCGTCTGGCAGGCGAACGAAAGCAAATTTTTAAGTTACAGAAACAGGCTGTAAATTTGATTTTTGTTTCATCGACTATTGCTTCTTCGTACCAATTGTTTTTTTCGTCTCTGTTTGTTGCTGATATTCTGACAGTTAATACAGACAGACCGCTGTCTGTATCAGATTCGACTGTTCTGCTGTAGATAATTGACCTGCTTTATGTCACTGCGTTTACTCCGATAACAGAATTTAGCGAAGTGCCCTCTTTGTTTACAGTTTCTACATTTGCTGTTAAATGCTGGACAATTACGACTCTCATGATTCTTTCCACACACTAAAAAAAAGCGTACTGAAAATCAAAGAATTTGTCGTAAAGTTTAAGATGTCGGCAGTGATTTCGAGCCAAAGACAATCGCTATAAAAATAAGAATGTTTTATAGTAAATTCAAAGACATGAATAGTACTTGTTTTGATGATGCACTTCATAGAATCAAGAACATTTGGTAATAAAACTAATTAAGTTTGGTCTTAAAATAAGCACGTTTTGGCGTAAATTGAAGTATTCCTCGTGCTTATGTTTAGTAAAATATCATAAAATTTAAAAAATTATCGTATTCAATTTTAAAATGTATGTCTTTGATATAAGCATATACTGGTAATTAATTTAAAGCATAAATAAAGTGTTGTAAAATATTTAGGGAAAATTTCTTACATTGTTTTTATTCGAATGCCACTCATACTAAAGAGCCACAGAAACCATTTCAATATTCATAGAAAATATGATTCTTGTATACAAGTTTCCACGATAAATTCAAAACACAACACTTCCTTTTTCTAAAAATTGGTTTTATTATTTTAATACTAGAAAATACAATGAATGTATAATACATATTACGGATAACTTTCAACATTTTATAATCTAAAACCGTATTTTAGTTGTATGTATAAAGATAAACCGGCCAACACACCATCGATATATTTGAAGTTTCGTATATTTGTTATCGATTTGTAAACTTATAGTGGATTCACCTTTCTATATGTTCCCCAAACATCCATGTACAATTTTCGTTGGAACCTTTAATGATTTTGAACATTGAATTTGGCTGAAATTAAAATAAAAATATTATAAAATTGTATACACGCTGAAAAATTGCTTCGGTAGTATATTGCCCCAAACATATTCAGCTTGAAACGTACATATGTTTAGGGTACACTCCAAATACCTATATAATATTTAAAAGACACAAATATTATACGTTTGGGAGGATATTGTTCTAAACTATTATTCCATCCTAATATTTTTTATTTGGAAGTAATATTTCCGAAACAATGATTTAATTGTATTTAAGTATTTGTTGGTAATTTATCAGTGCCTTAATTTAGATGCAAGTTTTCTGTTTTTCAGATGTTCAATGTGCAAACAAATTTAATATGTTTGTAAAATTCGATTCAAATTTAAATCGTATAATTTTTCGTAGCTATAAATTGCTTTGATGGATTGTCAAAAAGAGATGAATAGGAATAATTATTAAATAATAATTAGTTAATGCAGCTTATGACATTCTTAATCCTGCTGTTTGCCTGGAAAATATGTACAAATCCTAGATTAAGAGACCATTTGGTCCATATTAAATTTTCATACAAAAGGAATATTTAACCCAATTTTTTATATTTATTTTTATTCAATACTTCGTGAAAGGAAAGAAGCTTATTTACATATTATTTTTGAACAAAAAAGGCTTATTTTGATGTCAAAAAACAAAAATATCCCTTGGACCAAATTATAAGGCAATATATATATATTACCGTTTACAAAGAAGACGATGCAAAAATTGGACCAAATGGGCCTAATCTAACAACAGGTTTAACTATAAAGTATAACACGAAATCTAGGAAAAATTTAAACTAAAATTCGAAAAAGTAAAAAAGTTTTAAAAATCTTGTTAAATAAAATATATTTGGAAAACTCCTTTAACAACTAATGATTAGATAGTCATTAATTCAAATTGATGTAATGTAAATTTTCATTATTTTTATGAAAATTGGGATTGAATTGATGCAGAGGTGGCATACTTAATTTAAGAATGTGTCGTCATTATTAATTTTATTACTATTTTTTTTCAGTGCATCGTTTACAATCGTATGTTATCGCCTTCCTCTCATTACCACTGTAAGTTGTTCGAAAACTTAGGTTTTGCATATTTTCTTATGGCATCTACTACTTGTATATCGTCTTTTTATGCAACTCTTTTAGTTGTTGTGTAGCCATCTCACTCGCTCTGCAGAGTTTAATAGCCTTTTCTAAATTAATATCATCTTCAGATAGCAGTTTCTCTGTAACTGCATCATTCTCAATACCAACAACTATTTTATCACGCAGCAGAGAATCGTCAATAGTACCAAAATCACAATTTTTGTTTGGTTTTTTATTTTTGTAAAGAATTCTTCAAATGTTTCTCCCTCATTTTGATATAGGGTAATGTATACCTTTCAAATGTTACACTTATCTTTGGAGAGAAGTATTCCTCGAACTTTCGCGCTATTATTTCGATTGTTTGTTCGTCGGTGTTCAATGAAAAGGAACTAAAAATATTCACAGCATCTGCTCCAATCGATGACATAAATGTGGCCACTTGAATTTCGGGTGATTTTTTGTCCAATTGTGCAGCAGTCGAAAACCATTTATATTGCTGAATCCAGCTTTTCCTAGATGTTGACACATTATTACCCGTTATTTGTAAAGGTTTTGGGGGCTTTACAAACGCAGCCGATGATGTAGATGGTTTTTCATTTGCCATACTTAAGCCACTTCTGACACCATGTGATGACGAGACGGTTGTTGAGTATGAACTGAACTTTATTATTAACAATGAGTACAACGTTAGGTTGCAGTTAATAAAGTATATACATATGATAAAGAGAGTGAGGAACATACAGGGTGATGAGTATCATCTTGACACTCCATACAGTCGCCATCAGTCGTAGCGGACGGACGTTTAATAACAGCGCAGATAGTAAACCTGTATTAAACCTATTACACAGTACCTATTCACCTGCCTATTACACCACCACATGGTGTGTTGTTTTCAAAAAGTAGGATGAATTAATTCATCGGTCTCTGGACACGAATTTCGGAACGTATCCGCCGAATATACTCCGCCGTATCTATTACGGGCTTGTACTGGCTATTGGGGGTGTTTCCCCAAAAAAATATGACTTATCCAGACATGGAAAAATAAACCCAGTGCCGAAGGCAAGCGTTGATTCACTACCGACTCATGTGTCGTATTTGTCGAACAATAGTGAGTATGTAACTTCTATGTGCTTTGGTCAATTGGATCACGTTTTTCCTGGGCTAGTCAAAAAAATGGCTTACAACTTTGCAACTCATTCTTGAGCATTATGTAAATAAACAAATTTAAGAATCTGGGCGTGAAATTATTGCTTTAGACCTTGTTGATCTTTCTACGTAAATAAAATCACTAAATATTGTATAATATTGCCTTTAAAAGACATATTTTAATAACCCCTTTTCTATATGAATTCCGTGCTGTCCGGAAAATGCCGCCCGGAATTCAACAAAAATCTAAGTATCTCAAAAATTTTGCATTTTCAGAGTAAATGGTAAATACATTTTTAAGAAGCATTGCATTTAGCATATGCAAGCACTAAGTTAGATATTATTTTATAAGAAGCTTCGTTGCAATTTTTAAATCACTCAATATACATCAAGAATCGTGTTTTTTTCGTGCCGTCCGTCACGCCGTCCATTTGTCGATTTTTATGCAAACTAATAAGGTTTTCAAAATTCTATAAATTCGATAGACTTTACATTTACGAATTGTTTTGTTAGATACGAACCAAGGGGCATCTAAAATTCTTAAGGTTTTTGATTGATATCTTTGTAGTATCTCAATGTTCGAGTTGCCTGCTGTACCCCAGAGTTGTATACCGTATGTCCATACGGCCTTTAATAAAGTTTTATATATTTTAATTGTTTTGTATATCTAGGTTAGGTTAGGGTGGCAGCCGTATTTTTTTTACAAGCTCACATAGACCAGTTTAGGTCCCTAGTGTTACCACGGGCTGAAATGCCCCTCATCGAAACCAACCTGTTTGATATATAAATTTATCGATAGTACGAATATCAGTACTAGACAGATCTGTTAGGCTGCCTAAAAAGGCCGACCCCAGTATGTCCAGTCGTCGTTTACTCAAAGCGGGACAGTCGCAAAGCAAGTGCTCAATGCTCTCCACTTATTCCTCATCTCCACAGCTTCGGCAGAAGTCATTGGAGTCAATACCCAATCTTTTGGCGTGTTCGCCGATCAAGCAGTGTCCCGTCAGAACCTGTACTAACGTAGACAATCGTTTCCTCTCTAGTGCGAGAAGATATTTTGACCTTCTCATACGTTGGCCAGATTTGTCTAGCTACCCTGCAGGTGCCGATTTCTGTCCATCTTTCGTTGGACTGCCTGATTGCCTCTTGCCTAAGCCAAAGCTTGCACGTGGATAGTGGCGCACCAATATATGCAAATTCTTCGAGAATTTGTAATGTCGTCCCTTTCCTAGCAAGTTCATCGGCTTTGCTTTGTATATCTAGCTGTGATCTAGGTCCAAGTAAAAAATAAAGTTTTTTAGTTTTTAAACTTAAATGTTCACTTTTGGCTTTAATGTGATTTTTCCAGGTTAATCTTTAATCGATGTGTAAGCCCAAATATATGATTGTTTGACTTGTAACATTGTTATAGAATATAAGGTTTGGACAATCCCGCCTTCTCAAGGAAAGTGTACTGATTTTTCACTTTTACATTCCACTTGTTTAACCATTTTTGTAAAGGGTGAACTAAGTAGAGATACTTTTTTCAATAGCCTTTTTTTGACAGATCACGTGTGAGTCGTGTCATGCTGTCATATTATTTTTGTTAAGTATTGTTTGACGCCTGAACAACGTTTACAAATTATTCAGTTTTATTATCAAAATAATCGTTCGCCCATTGCGCTAAGTCCATTTTTTTTAAATCCAAAAAAAAAACACTTTCCAGTCGACCCACGACTTTGACACCCATGACCCGATCCGACGTACCGGAATCATCGGTCCATATTTCATCAAAAATGATACCGGTGAGAACGTAACCGTCAATGGCGACCGTTATCGTGACATGATAACCGACTATTTGATGCCTGCAATTGAAGCTCGTGATCTCGGCGACATTTGGTTTCAACAAGACGGCGCCACTTCCCACACATCGCATCAATCAATGGATTTATTGAGAGAACACTTCGATGAGCAGATAATTTCACGTTTTGGGCCGATCGATTGGCCACCAAGATCGTGTGATATCACATCGTTAGAGTTTATCCTGTGGTTTAAAGTTTAAAGTTTATGCGGACAAACCCGCTTCGATTCAGTTACCAGTCGAAATGCTCGAACGAGTTATCGAAAATTGGACTCAACGGATGGACCATCTGAGACGTAGCCACGGCCAACATTCGATATACATAATCTTCAAAAAATAAATTTCAAAGAATGTTCTTTCAAATGATAATAAACATTCCCCATTCATAAGCAGAAGCTTTTCAGGGATTTGATTTAATGCTAGTATAGCCGTATCATATGCGTAGGTAGATACAATTGCATTTTCTGTTATTGTCATATCCGAGGGACTCCCGCCAAAATTTCATATATTTCTGATACATTTGCGTTAACTTTAACGTAATAATGGCGATTACATAAAAATGACTTCAGGAGAAAATGTCCAGATCAACCTCCACCGGATCCGGCAACCAACGCTCTGATAGATATAATTAACAAAGGCATGGTTAATTTTGCTGTTATCCAGGAACCACGCACAACTTCTAACAATGTTACTGGATTAAATCATCTGAATAACAACCTTTTTTATGCTAACACAGATACTCGTCGAAGGACTTGTAGTTAAAACCTATGCTTCCTTATCTCACCTGAGCTGTCAACATCGGAAGCAACTGTGCTGAGGCAATGCACCTGGTGTCATTATACTTGCTCCTCGATGCACTAACTATACCACCTACGCCAGAATTGCAACGTCTGGAGCACCGCACAGTGGGAGGAATTCCAAAAAAAGGAAATAATTCTACCGTTTCTTAACCAGACAACCGATTGCATAACTATACCACCTACGCCAGAATTGCAACGTCTGGAGCACCGCACAGTGG
This sequence comes from Eudasyphora cyanicolor, assembly GCA_963930755.1. Taxonomy (NCBI): domain Eukaryota; kingdom Metazoa; phylum Arthropoda; class Insecta; order Diptera; family Muscidae; genus Eudasyphora; species Eudasyphora cyanicolor. The sequence goes on from OZ005737.1 coordinate 105,725,870, forward strand.
GAGGAATTCCAAAAAAAGGAAATAATTCTACCGTTTCTTAACCAGACAACCTTGCATGTTTGAAGAAGAGGTATTAGAGAAGTTAAGTTTTGAGTTTGGGCCCCCTGTGGTATAATTTTTTTGTAATTATAATATTTGTAAATATAAATCCCACAATTCCGAAAATAAATTCGAAAATGGATTTTTTGGGTTTTCCCTAAAATCTGTTATGCTCAAAATTCCTTTTGCAGTTTATCGTATAACACATTACTACATATAAAAATGGTAAAGGTTTTCATATCCAAGCTTTGCGATTGTCGAAAATGTAAATGTTTTGAAATTTTCCTAAAAAAATGTGTAATTTGGAGAAGCGTGGCAACACTATTAAAAAAAATTTTTGATTCGTTCTTTACTCGAAAATATTTTCCAGGAAGTGTCCTTTATGATGAATATAAATATGCTATACTTTCTTTTTTTAAATTCCTCTGTGTCTCCAAAATACTACATATACCTTTCTGCAATAAAATACAAAAATTGCATATATGTATTTTGAAAATATAAATTGATATGGCCATAACTTTTGTATAAGTGGGCACATTTGACTGGCATTTTTTACATTATATGTATAGCAAATTTTGTTGTCAATTTAGATAAGTTTATGTGAGAGAAATCGGTTTATATTCTGCACTGATATAAAGCAAATTCTAGGACTGGGTCAGGAAATTGTGAAAAAATCACTTTCCAAATGCAGACAGAAATGGAAAACGATATAAAATTTTTAAAAATGGACATATTTCAATGAAATATTTTGTAGTTTGTAGGTCTTGATATCACAAATCCAATGTAATTCGCGAAACATTACATTTCCAAAAGTCAATCCTACAATTCACAAAATTATTTTGAAAATCCCCAAAAATGGGATTTTTTGAATTTTCCCCTATATCTACTATACTAAAAGCCGGGTTTCAGATTTCCTTTGCGGTTCAACTTACAACACCTTACCACATATAAATATGCCAAAAGTTTTAACATTTTAGCTTTGCGATTGAAGCAAATGTGGCTTAATTTTGAAATTTGTGTAAAAAATGGTGTAAATTGGAGAAGCTTGGTAACAATACCCGTGAATATTTTTGAACCGTTCTTTCTTTGGGATAGAATGATACCTTTTTTTATACATTTTTTAACTAACTTCTTCTAAAACTCGAAAATACGACATATACTTTTTCCCTTAAAAATTTACAATTTTTTTTTTTTTTTTCAAAATATAACTTCAAGTTGCCATAACTTTCAAAATATAAGCAGAGGGTCGGGAAAAAATTAAAAATTCGATTCAATTCAATCGGACGAAAACGACGAAAGTTACACGCGCTTAAACATTTTGTTTGCCCGAGGCAGCCAGCTATGAGGCCCTGCAATTCCGCCCCTGTATATCACAGGGGCCCAAACTCAAAACTTAACTTCTCTAATACTGGTTAATAAACGGCTGAATTATTTCCCTTTTTTGGAGTTCCTCCCACTGTGCACCGTTACATATGGTTTCAAATAACACGATCAAGTAGATAGCTTTAACAACGTATAGAAAAAACGAAGTTCCTGTCAAAAACAAACACTGGTGATAAGGCGGTTAAAAGCATGAAACAAGAGAGGATAGAGTAATACTCTTAATGCAAACTCACTTCAGACTGGAATTCCTAGAAGAGAGGAACATCAACCGTACGAAAATGTACTAAATCAAGTACCTATTATGATTACAACAGATAGAAACTATGGTTAAAGACGCAGTGAAAAACTTATCTCATGTACGGCTGAGATAAGTTTACATCCGGTCCGGATGTAATCTTTTCGGAACTCCTTCAGAATGAGGTAGATCTGGTATCAACTCATCTGGCTGGAGCTTTTCACTGCATACATAGGTTTGGTTTAGGTTAGGGTGGCAGCCGTATTTTTTTACAAGCTAGACAATCGTTTCCTCTCCAGTGCGAGGAGATATTTTAACCTTCTCAGGTCATACCTTGGCCAGATTTGTCTAGCTACCCTGCAGGTGCCAATTTCTGTCCATCTTTCGTTGGACTGCCTGATTGCCTCTTGCCTAAGCCAAAGCTTGCACGTGGATAGCGGCGCACCAATATATGCAAATTCTTCGAGAATTTGAAATGCCTTCCCTTTCCTAGCAAGTTCATCGGCTTTGCAGTTCCCCGGGATATCCCTATGCCCAGGCACCCATATGAGGTGTATATGAAACTGCCCAGCCATCTCGTTAAGAGATCTGCGGCAGTCGAGGGCTGTTTGTGAATTTAGGGATGTTGCCTCCAGAGAATTGATGGCAGCCTGGCTGTCCGAGTAAATGACAACGCCAGTGTTGGTTACTATGTTGCGACTCAGCCACTTGGCGACTTCTCATATTGCCATTATTTCGGCTTGATAGACACTGCAGGTATCTGGTAGTCTGTGAGCTATATCCAGACAAAGTTCTTCACAGTGTACTCCGAAGCCAACCTTTTCATCAAGCTTCGAACCATTCGTGTAAAAGTGGAGATGGTTTCTATTACCTGGTATTCTGCCGACCCATTCATCTCTGGCGGGAATCATAGTGATGTAATTTCTCTCGAAGGTGTACACAGTTGGTATATAGTCTACTCGGTCGGTTACCATAGCACTACACTTTGATATCCTCATGTGACTATAGTTCTTGTACCTCCGCATTGATAGGCAGTTTAATCTTATTGCCGCTTTGGTTGCAACTTCTCTCGCCACAATGTTAATCGGCAGTATATGGAGTAGGGCTTGTAGAGACTCGGTCGCTGTAGTCCTTAAGGCTCCGCTTATGCTCAGGCAGGCAGTTCTTTGAACCTTTGTTAGTAGGTTGGTGATGGTTAGTTTGTCAGTTGCCGTCCACCATACCACAATACCGTATAACAGTATTGGACGAACTACTGATATATATATCCAGTGGACGATTTTAGGAGAGAGTCCCCACCGCGACCCTACAGCCTTTTTGCAGGAATATAAGGCGACGTTGGCCTTACTTACACGTTCCAATACGTTAAGTCTAAATAACATTTGCCTATCTAGAATTATTCCTACAAATTTTGCACTTTCAGAAAAGACTAGATCTGTTCCATTTATCCGAGGTGGAGGGTCCACATGTGGGACATTATTCATCCTAGTAAAGAGAACCAATTCTGTCTTGTTGGGGTTAACGCCCAAACCGCTGCTTCTGGCCCATCTAGCCAACTTGTTCAGAGCCACCTGTAGGATGTCTCTGAGGACGTTTACGAATTTGCCACTCACTGCGATTTCCACGTCGGCCGCATATGCCACGACCTTGCAGCCACAACGTTCTAGATCTAGCAGGATTTCATTCACCGCTAGGTTCCAAATTAGTGGAGACAGTACTCCTCCTTGCGGGGTCCCTCTGTTTACAAACCTTGTTAGAGTTGTGGACCCTAGACATGCTGTTATGCGTCTTCTGGTGAGCAGACTTTGAATTAGTCTAATCAAACTAGTGTTAACTTTTAGATGTGAGAGTGCCGCAATTACCGCATCTGAGTGAATGTTGTTAAAAGCCCCTTCTATGTCAAGAAATGCCACCATGGTGAATTCCTTGAAATGCAGGGACGATTAGATAGTGCTCACAAGTTCGTGCAGGGCTGAGTCTGTAGACTTGCCCTTATTGTAAGCATGTTGGTTCCCCGACAGGAGTTTTGTATCCAGGTTTTCCCTAATGAAATGATATAAAAGCCTTTCCAGACCTTTCAATAGGAAGGAGGATAGGATAATTGGTCTGAAGTCTTTTGGCCTAGTGTGTGATATCTTTCCCGCTTTAGGGAAAGATATCACACACACACTTTCATACGTCCCCTCCATCGATTCGGGACGTATGAAGGCCTGATACAGCCTACATACATTTTCTCCAGCCAGGGGATAATGTACTTTAACATTTTCTGCATTTCTGCTGGAGTGATGCCTTCTGGTCCAGGTGACTTGAAGGGCTCAAAGCTATATCCAGTGGACGATTTTAGGAGAGAGTCCCCACCGCGACCCTACAGCCTTTTTGCAGGAATATAAGGCGACGTTGGCCTTACTTACACATTCCAATACGTTAAGTCTAAATAACATTTTCCTATCTAGAATTATTCCTACAAATTTTGCTCTTTCAGAAAAGACTAGATCTGTTCCATTTATCCGAGGTGGAGGGTCCACATGTGGGACATTATTCATCCTAGTAAAGAGAACTAATTCTGTCTTGTTGGGGTTAACGCCCAAACCGCTGCTTCTGGCCCATCTAGCCAACTTGTTCAGAGCCACCTGTAGGATGTCTCTGAGGACGTTTACGAATTTGCCACTCACTGCGATTTCCACGTCGGCCGCATATGCCACGACCTTGCAGCCACAACGTTCTAGATCTAGCAGGATTTCATTCACCGCTAGGTTCCAAATTAGTGGAGACAGTACTCCTCCTTGCGGGGTCCCTCTGTTTACAAACCTTGTTAGAGTTGTGGACCCTAGACATGCTGTTATGTGTCTTCTGGTGAGCAGACTTTGAATTAGTCTAATCAAACTAGTGTTAACTTTTAGATGTGAGAGTGCCGCAATTACCGCATCTGAGTGGATGTTGTTAAAAGCCCCTTCTATGTCAAGAAATGCCACCATGGTGAATTCCTTGAAATGCAGGGACGATTAGATAGTGCTCACAAGTTCGTGCAGGGCTGAGTCTGTAGACTTGCCCTTATTGTAAGCATGTTGGTTCCCCGACAGGAGTTTTGTATCCAGGTTTTCCCTAATGAAATGATATAAAAGTCTTTCCAGACCTTTCAATAGGAAGGAGGATAGGATAATTGGTCTGAAGTCTTTTGGCCTAGTGTGTGATATCTTTCCCGCTTTAGGGAAAGATATCACACACACACTTTCATAGGTCCCCTCCATCGATTCGGGACGTATGAAAGCCTGATACAGCCTACATACATTTTCTCCAGCCAGGGGATAATGTACTTTAACATTTTCTGCATTTCTGCTGGAGTGATGCCTTCTGGTCCAGGTGACTTGAAGGGCTCAAAGCTATATCCAGTGGACGATTTTAGGAGAGAGTCCCCACCGCGACCCTACAGCCTTTTTGCAGGAATATAAGGCGACGTTGGCCTTACTTACACGTTCCAATACGTTAAGTCTAAATAACATTTTCCTATCTAGAATTATTCCTACAAATTTTGCACTTTCAGAAAAGACTAGATCTGTTCCATTTATCCGAGGTGGAGGGTCCACATGTGGGACATTATTCATCCTAGTAAAGAGAACCAATTCTGTCTTGTTGGGGTTAACGCCCAAACCGCTGCTTCTGGCCCATCTAGCCAACTTGTTCAGAGCCACCTGTAGGATGTCTCTGAGGACGTTTACGAATTTGCCACTCACTGCGATTTCCACGTCGGCCGCATATGCCACGACCTTGCAGCCACAACGTTCTAGATCTAGCAGGATTTCATTCACCGCTAGGTTCCAAATTAGTGGAGACAGTACTCCTCCTTGCGGGGTCCCTCTGTTTACAAACCTTGTTAGAGTTGTGGACCCTAGACATGCTGTTATGCGTCTTATGGTGAGCAGACTTTGAATTAGTCTAATCAAACTAGTGTTAACTTTTAGATGTGAGAGTGCCGCAATTACCGCATCTGAGTGAATGTTGTTAAAAGCCCCTTCAATGTCAAGAAATGCCACCATGGTGAATTCCTTGAAATGCAGGGACGATTAGATTAGTGCTCACAAGTTCGTGCAGGGCTGAGTCTGTAGACTTGCCCTTATTGTAAGCATGTTGGTTCCCCGACAGGAGTTTTGTATCCAGGTTTTCCCTAATGAAATGATATAAAAGTCTTTCCAGACCTTTCAATAGGAAGGAGGATAGGATAATTGGTCTGAAGTCTTTTGGCCTAGTGTGTGATATCTTTCCCGCTTTAGGGAAAGATATCACACACACACTTTCATACGTCCCCTCCATCGATTCGGGACGTATGAAATCCTGATACAGCCTACATAAATTTTCTCCAGCCAGGGGATAATGTACTTTAACATTTTCTGCATTTCTGCTGGAGTGATGCCTTCTGGTCCAGGTGACTTGAAGGGCTCAAAGCTATTAATAGCCCAGCTTATTCTGGATCTCTCAGTCAAGAAGCTAGCGACGCTCGCAGTCCACTCGCACTCTTGTTGGTCCTGCTGATCCTCGGGTTCTGTTACAGAGTTCCCCGGGAAATGTGTGTCGAGCAGTACATTGAGCGACTGCTCGCTGTTTTTGGTCCAGTTATTTGCCTCATCCTGTAAATATCCCACAGTACAGGGTGAAACAGATAATATCTTCCTCAGCCTAGCGGCGTCGGAGACATTTTCCACTTCACCACAGAAGGTATACCAAGAGCGCCTTTGCGCCTTTCTAAGCTCCTTCTTATAGATCTTGATTTGCTCTTTATAGGCATCCCAATCATTAGCGACCCCAGTAGATTTAGCCTTATTGAATAGCTTGTCACTGCATACATAACATATGGATATACTCCAAAAAAAATTGGCAGGAATTCACCTTATCTCGACCTATTAACCTAACGGGTAATTCTAAAGTAAAATAAATAAGGAGCGCACAACAGGCCGAACCACTGGCTTAAGTGTATGTCCATGGACATGAGACGTTTAAACGTCTCCTCTCTTCAACCTAACCAACATAACCTAAAGTAAAATGACCCAATAATTAAAAATTGAGTATTTGACCCTTTCAATTTAATTGCACGCTTATACTACAAGGCAATGCGGAATTATGGTCTTTTACTGCTTGCCCAAATTCATAGCGATTTAGATTTTATAGGGTACCGAAGTTGGTAATCTACATTTTTTTTTTAAATTTAGGTATATTTAAGTCAACATAACATTTGAACGGAATGTCAGATTTAAATGATATAAGTACCATTTGAAAGATTTTAACATCCTCTCTAGGAATTAATTTTCAGGACCCTTGATTATCCTGAGCTTTTAATTTTTTTTCGTTTTATTTTTAAAAAATATTTAGATATTTTCCCACAAAATGTTAAATTTTCAGCATGGCTTCTCCATGGGTAAAACCATTAAATAATAAATGTCAGTCCGTCTATCTGTCTGACAGAATGGTGCGAACGACAACTCTGAAAAGGAGTGGCCGAAGGACTTCGAATTTTACGTGGTAATATTTTCTTCAAACCTAGTTTATGTTTGAGGAGTAACACTTTGTGTTGTTCAGTGTAATGATTTCCCAGTTAAAAACCCATTAAATGTACTTTTTTTAAAAAGTTTACACTCGCCTATGAGTTTGGGGGTCGTGGGTTCGATTCCCACCAGAGGCTCTGGTCTGTCGCTGCAAAATTCAGCCATATGGTCCTTGTAGCCCGGCCTTTCCCTGGACCTTAAAATTAGAATATAAATTTACTTTGTATTGTAATTCATATAAATAAATAAATAATAAAAAGTTTACACCGATTCGAGTATATACAAATACTTGAAGTTTTGTGTAGAGTAATGCATTTATAACACCTGCAGTCCCGTGAAAAATGGGATTTATTGCAACCTCCTATTTATCACCTCCCACACAAAATAAAAAATGTGAAACATGATTTTTTGCATATCTTACTTGTAAAAAATGGGTCAAAACTTATTCATTTATCTAGAGATTTTTTTTTAAATAGGCATTTTTCGCTAGAATGCTAGCTATTAAAAATGGAATAAAATATTTTTTGTTATTTTCCTCGTGCCAGTAAAAAATTGGGAGAAAACTAATTTTTTATCGACTGTTGCTAAACCACTGTTTCTTCGAGAAAAGGATGTTTCCAAAATGCGAAACTTAGCACTCATAATTTTCTTTAATATATGGTCCAAATACTAAAGATAACGTCCATGAATATTGGAATATTAAAAAAAAGCTTTACTAATGAGTGATCTAAGTAGAGATACTTTTTTCAATAGCCTTTTTTTGGCAGATCACGTGTGAGTCGTGTCATGCTGTCATGTTATTTTTGTTAATTATTGTTTGGCACTTCATCATGGAAAGACTTACGCCTGAACAACGTTTACAAATTATTCAATTTTATTATCAAAATAATCGTTCGCCAATTGACCGATTCTCGACCCGACGTACCGGAATCATCGGTCCATATTTCTTAAAAAATGATGCCGGTGAGAACGTAACCGACCGTTATCGTGCCATGATAATCGACTATTTGATGCCTGAAATTGAAGTTCGTGGTCTCGGCGACATTTGGTTTCAACAAAATCCCACACATCGCATCAATCAATGGATTTATTGAGAGAACACTTCGGTGAGCAGATAATTTCACGTTTTGGGCCGGTCGATTGGCCACCAAGATCGTGTGATATCACACCGTTAGACTTTTTCCTGTGGGGATATGTCTAAAGTTTATGCGGACAAACCCGTTTCGATTCAGGCCTTGGAGCAAAACATCACGCCACTTACCAGTCGAAATGCTCGAACGAGTCATCGAAAATTGGACTCAACGGATGGACCATCTGAGACGTAGCCGCAGCCAACATTTGATAGTCATAATCTTCAAAAAATAAATGCCAAATTATAATAAACATTCCCCATTCAATTTGAATTTTCTGTGTTATTTTCTTTAAAAAAGTAGGGAACCTCGAAATGGATCACCCTATATAAAAAACGTTTGGTTTTGATTTTATGGAATAGTATACGTTATTCTGAGAGCAAACAATTTTTTTGTTACATAGTATAATCAATACAAAAAATCTTGGCTTTATTTTTCAAAATATTGACATCAAATCCTTCTATATATAGACTATAGATGTTTAAGTTCGCGAACTTGCCGCACAACTACCCCAGCTTGTGCATTTCCTTCGTTGATTGGCAACCCTGTCGGGTTGAAGGAGAAGAAGTCTCTGCTACAACTCTCCCGGGACGATATTCGCTTGTACGGATTGTGAGAGGGCTTTTCAGCATCTGGTGCTCTCCCTCGACTCTCTTGGGACGAATTCGCTCAGCACGGATCGTAGAGGGATTAAAAGAATCTCTCTACAAATTCTCCCAAGACGATATTCGCATGGCACGGATTGTAAGGAGAGACTTCCAGCGCTGTATCTCTCTCCGCCTCTCCCGGGACGATATTCGCATAGTACAGATGTAGAGAGGGACTTCCCGCAAGCAGAGGTTGTTGCTGTTGACACCTTGCTTCTTCTCGGCTCTCGTATTTATGCACACTTGTCGTTTTGTACTCAAGCCGAGCGCTCGTGTTTCCTCCTGTACTAACACTCGAACACGGTAATACTCACCCCCCAATTGTTATTAGAAAAAATAAAGATCCCCCATATTTGAATTAAACAAAATACTAAAATTCGATTGTGTTTTTTTTTATTTTTGTAACCCCCTTTTTTGCGCCGTACGCTAACAATAGATCTGAAATATCATTTTGAACAGCAGGTGGTAAAAATACTTCTTCATTATAAAATACTATACATAGTTGCCAGATTATATTTTTAAATAAGATCACATATGTAGTGTTTCCAAATATAGATGCAGATGTGTTTTTGGCGATTTTTAAATTACATATTTGATAAATAATGAAAAAGGTTAAGGTACAAAAGAGGGAGTTGTGGTAAAAAGTGTACAAGTAGTGTAGATTACAAAAATAGTTTAGAAGAATCTAAAATATTGTACTCTTTACTATAAGTATAATAGTGTACGGTTGATCACCGTACAAATCGAAACCTCCATTCTAAAACATGCTATTTCGACTTATCATGTTTATAGGGAGATTGCATTTTTAATTTCTAAATATCCAAACATTCACAAAACAGTAGAGATTATTCGATTTGTATTATAAAGGAATTCCATGCAAATTAAAATAAATCATTAAACATCGACCGCCCTTCCTGAAAAGCTACCTTTTTGCAGTTTGTGTTGTTTATAATGGAGGTATCGATATGAAGTATGTATTGTCTTCAGCAATGCAATTTTGTTTCAATCTCTACCTTAGCAACAGAACAGGTATCTACTTAATTAAGAAACCCGTAAGAAAAGTAGTAGTTAGAGAAAAAATTGTGTTAATAGAAATCGTAAGTGCAAGACGTCATAAGAAATGGATGAGAGCCAAACATAATTTTTAAAAATTTTACAGGAGAAGCAAAAAAACTAAATAAAATATAAAAACTTTGTCGTTAGAAAATCGGGATTCAAGTTATAAATCATGTTCACACAAACATGATTTAAAACTTGTTTTGGAAAATTGTGTGAAATATGTAGTTTTAACTTGAAAAAAAGAAGTAATTCTTTTTAGACCCTTTTTAATTCCGTTTATAAATTCGGAACTTTACAAATTTCCGCTAATAATTTCACAAAGTGTGTATTTTGAAGCAATGAACTCAATTTTAGATTTTTTGGTTCATTTTTTTCCGATAACAATATATCGTCCCCTCAGTAAAAGAATAGTGTATAATTATTTTGTAGTTTCGAGAAAATCACATTTGAAGTTTTTGTGAAATTAGACTTCTTGGAAGATAAATATGTATATTTTAGAAGAGAATAGATGTTTTCAATTTCTTGTCATTTTAATATTTAATATTTTAAACTTTTGACCCACTTTGTGTAAGTAGAATTCCACCAAATTTTTACCAGCTATAGAATCGATTACGTAGATTCTTATAATGCAATAAAAAAAATTTATTATTTACATTTATGCTATAAATATACATATGTATTTTTAGGTGCACAGATATTGGAAAATTTGAGCTGGTGGGAAATATCGAACGCACGTGCATTCATTCAGAATGGACTGGAATTAAACCGCAATGTTTTGGACTAAACCAAGAAAATGATTATGCCAGTAAGTCAAGTAAAATATGTACATATCGCTCAATTATTTCAAGAGTGACATAACTCAAAATTTTATGTTTTGACGTTGCCTTAACAAAATGGGGATTTTGAAAATTAATCTCGACGAAATTGAGTTTATAAGTAAACAACCATATTTCGGATTTTTCTTATTTAATGTTACTTACCAATTATCAACTTTGAGTTATGTCACTCTTGAGGTAAGCGAGCGATATGTAAACTAAACGAATTATCATTGTAATCACTTTGTAGTGGAAAAGGCGCCCACTATACTTTTTCGACGTCATAATGGACCGATTGCTCAAAGTAATGACGGAAAACTAATTGTATATCCGGGAACAACACTTCACATGGAATGTTTATGGATGCGACGTTTCGGAAATCCTAAATGGTCTGTTAGTCACGATTATAAGTAAGTAGTAAGAAAGTTTTTTCTGCATCCATTTATTAAATACTTATATGTAAATATATATATATACTTTTAGGAATTACACTGAAGGTTGGGTTACAGAAGAAGGACGTGATGCCACACTCGAATATCGCCTTACTATATTTGAAGCTCAGACCGATGATTCGGCAACTTATTCGTGTGAAACACCTGCCAGACACAGACATTCTGTTGAAGTAGTGGTTAAAAGCATAAATTGTCCGGAAATACCGACACGGCGTGGCCTTATAGTTAGTACAAATGAGACTAAACTCAGTGCAAGAGTTTTGCTCTCATGTTCAAATGGCAATTCACTTATTGGATCATCAGAACTATTTTGCCTTCCAAGTGGTAATTGGAGTGCTCCGCTACCTGTATGTGAAAGTGTGGAATGTGGTGATATACCTTTACCTAATAATATTACTTCGCCACGTGTATCTGTCCTCTCTCGTGAGGTTGGTGGTCGTGCAGCATTTTCATGTCCATCTGGATACGGTTTACGGGGACCTTCAGAGTCCATATGTATGCCGTCGGGTGAATGGGCAACTCCTTTCCCTACTTGTGTTGAAGTGCAGTGTGAAAATCCAGGAGCACCCCAAAACGGTTATGCACAGGGCACATCTCCATATAGAGCCGGCGATGTTGTTCAATTCAATTGCAATCCCGAGTATATGATGCAAGGTCAGCCAATTATAGCATGCCAAGACAATGGGCGATGGTCCGGCGGTCTCCCAAAGTGTGTTCAGGCCTGTTCGTACCCCGGCACGGCTATTAGCGGTCATATGTCGTCAGTTCAATTTTATTATGCCATTGGTGAAAGTATAACGTTCACTTGTGATGCCGGACTTGAATTGCGTGGACCCAAAATGGTTAAATGTCTTAAAAATGGCAAATGGTCAGGTGCGATTCCACAGTGTGTTGCACTCGATTAAAATCACTGAATCGTCTATAATACCATATGTATGTAACCACGTATTAATAGCTAACTAAATATGTACGAGTTAATGCAAACCGATTCAATATAATCAATATAAAATAATTTGTACAGAAGTAATATATTTTAGTAATACATATGTAAATTTCCAAGGGTCAGTATACGTATGAAACCAGCTATCTGTTACTTATGTTAAGCTTCCAGTAAAATGTGTCCAAAATATTGTCCAGGGAAAATTCTTAATTGTCTTTAAAAATGAGAAAACAATAAATAATGAGACAAAATTTTATTGTAATTATTTCTTCGTTACTCGAAAATTTATCAATGAATATTCAAATAAAAATTTATAGTTAGAGTGAACAGATTTAATAGCAAGTGGAATTTACTTGAAAATAAAACACATAAATAGCTAAAATATTCGACAAAATAATGTATTTTTTCACAGGTGCGATGAAGCGGAATATACACAATATAATATATAAGTGTATATTTTGTGTGCAGTTATACATATACTATATACTATGTATATATGTTCAGCGAGTTTTATGAGGAAATTTTTAAATGCATCGTTTATTATGAGGACATTCGTTGTCTTTGGGGACTGTACACAAACTTTTCGCAGGTCTTGCGTTTACTTTGAGGACATGTGAGCTTGGGGACATTTTTTCGCATTTATAATACTTAGTTCTCTCTAACACTTCTTGATCCTTTTGCTTCCTTGTGTGGTTATTTTGTGTATATGTAAATAAATGTTTAAGGTAATTTTTCCTCTTTTAAAAATGTATAATAATAATATATGTATATGTAATGTATTATAAAATATATATTTGGCTTACGTGAACGTGTGTATGTATATATACCCACGGGGGAAAATCGCCATTTTTGATATGTTTGAATTGAAAGAATTGAAAACATTTTTTTAAATATTATATATTTGTTAACAAATAAATTTTATTTGAAAATCAAATCAATTTTAGTTTGGAACGCATATATTAATATATTAAAACAAAATATATTTGCGAACTGACATTCACAAGTCAAATATGTGTTTTCATCCAAACAAAGTTATTGTTTAATAAGTTTTTCAAATATAATTTATTTAAAAACACTTTTTAAACTTTGCTGATTTTTCGAATTTTAGTTAGTTTTCGCTAGATTTCCTTATATACTTTATAGTAAAAATGTCATAAGCAGCTTTAGCTTTTGTATTACAGTCCTAATTTTTAATTTATAGATATACCAATTCATCGCGATTTGTCAATCCATCAATGCAATTCATAGTTACGAAAGATTATACGATTTAAAAAATTTAACTTTGAACTTCTTAAAAACAGAAAACTTGCCTTTAAATTAAGGCATTAATATATTCCCAAAATACTTAAATACAATTTAATCTTTGTTTCGGAAATATTAGTTGCAAATAAAAAATATTAGGACCGGAACATAATTTTGTTTAGAAAAATATCCTCCCAAACATATTATATTTGTGTGAGTCAACTATTACATATTTGGAGTGTACCCTAAACATATGTATATTTCCAGCAGAATATGTTTGGGACAATATACTACAGAAGCGATTTTTTTTCAGCGTGCCGACATAACTTATCCCAGTAGGCTTTTTGGCATTTGATGACATTGTCGTCAACGATCATGTCATGCAGGACCTAAACAGATACACTTTTCTTCAATGACAACATTTGGTAAAACTTCATTCACTACCTTTTGCAAGGCAAGTTCCATGACAAAATGGTGCATTGAGCATGTTGAAGACACACTGCAAGACAAAGTTCAAGATTGTCGTGCATGACAATCCGTTTGCGACAAGTTCGGTGGCAGCATCGCGCATCTGTTCGTTAATGAGAATGTAAGCGATAATGTTATGCATAATTTAGACGTCAATAAGCGTACTGTTCCAACATTGCCACCATAGCATAGTGGAAGAACGCGCGTTTTGCAATTTGAAGGTTCGAGTTCGAGGACAGATCAACCCATTTCCAAATTACAACAGCGTAAATTAAAAAATTCAAATTAAGATATGATAGTTAGAAGAGATACATTACTATAAGATTTGTGACATTAAACATTACCATCAGCCTGAAGAAAAAATATTTTGTGCAATATTTTCTTGTATATTTTTTTCATTCATTTTTAAATTATCATCTTTTTTTCGAGATTCTATCTATTGATTTTACAGCGAATAAAGTTTATGATCACAGATATTGATTTCTTTACTAGTAGTAACATTGTTTAAAGGGAAAACAGAAAACCTTTTTATGAAATGAAAATAAATTTCAAATATCGGGGGAAAATACATATGTATATAATTGTATTATTCAAAAAAATAAGACATTACATACATATAATTTTTTAATTGCTGATTTTTGTCTTAAAGCTATTATAAAGCCGATTGTATACATTCTCTTATCAGATGATAAGAAAAATTTTCTACCTTTTTCAAAATATTTGTCATTTATTTGTTTCACGATGTCGTTAATCCTTTCGTAACCAGTCTCGCTGTGAAGTAATTGCGTGGAGTATCTTCAGTGTTTTTTGTTTATGATTTTAAGACATTTGTTTTGGATTATTTGTAGTTTTTTTATATGTGTTTTTGCAGCTTTGTACCAAATCGGACTTCCATAGGCCGCACAGATATCTCGGTATATTATTCTGAAGCAACTTGTATAGGTTTAGGTTTTTTCATAGAGTTTTTTTTAAATTGCTCAGTAAGCTGATAGGTCTATAACTGCTAGGATTATGTTTTGGCTTGTTTGGTTTTAGAATACCAATATCTTTGGCTTTCTTGAAATGTTCCGGGAAATATTTCATTTGTATGCAGCTATTAAAAATAATTCAACAGCTTGAGTAGGCAGATTTTTAATTAATACATTAGAAACCTCATCCAGACCTGGTGATTTTGTTGATTTGAGTGATGCAATTAATGATACCAACCCATTTAATGATCCGTGTCAGTGAAGTTGAAGCTTTCGAATTAACAGTTTTGTCAAACGAGTGCTTGAAAGTGGAAGAACTGACTTTTCTGTTTCCATGGATGAAATATGATATATTCTTATTTCGCTTTCCCCTTAAGCTTCTGCTGAGTTTCCAAAGGAAGAATCATCAGGCCTTAGTTTGGACAGCATTCTATTCTATTTATCATTTCGATGGGTATTAATTTTGTTGTTGATCATAATCGATATAAGTTTGATACACTGTTCATAAAAGTTAATTCCAGAAACAACTGTGGTCCTTTGACTTTTTCGTTTAAGCGTTTTCCGAGTTTTAATCAACTTGACAATATCAACAGGAAAGCACGTTTTGCCGGAGAAACTAAATTTCGGCGTGCAGTGATATCTAGCTTCCAAGATCATCCGAATAAACTTTTGAATTTCCATGTCTATAGCAGCTTTCGAAGTATACAAGTGTGTCTTTATTGTGATTCTATTTGAAATCATGTTTCTAAACGCCACCCAGTTAGTAAATTTGTAATTGTAGTATCTCGTATCCAATCCAAAACCTGACGAGTTTTTAATTATACAAAGAACTGGTAAATAGTCTGAAGGGATGTCGGATTCGAGTACGTTTAATTTAATGTTAAGAGTGCTATTACTTATTGCCAAGTCAATAATCGAAGAATTACGGAGTGCTTTGCGTTTAGATCCCCGCGGAATAATAAAATCATCATTAAATGATGTTAGAGCTGTAATATCAGTGGCAAAACTTGACGCATATCTTGTGGAATATGCAGTGGAAATGATAACTGGCCAATTGTTGATGAGAATTTCAATCGAAAGATTTTCAATTACCTTCGTGTTACAAATAGGCAGAAGTTTATGTTTAACTGATCTGCGGACAATCAGTGATACTCCTCCCCCTCTAGAATTTGGTCTGTCATTACGATATATAATATAATTTTTAAAATATATTTTATGATTGTCATTTAGATATGTTTCATTCAGAGAAGCAATATGAATATTTTCTGTTTCAAGCAGACATTCGAATTGAATAAGATGAGAGAAAGTTGCTATGCCGTTGGTATTCCAGTGAAGAATTTTTAAGTCAATGGAATTATCGCAAGCCGTATGCGTATTTAACCATTGACATTACGACTTGAATTTGTAGTATTTTGGTAGTACACTGTTGGAGATCTCCCACCGCAGTTGTGAAAATATTGAAAAGCTCATCTGTGTTGAAAAGATCATTACGACCGCGGGCATAGTCAGCATACGATACCGTATTTCGAGCTGCATTGGTGTTGTTTTGTTCGTTTGTTGGTACGTCGGTATTAATGAAACCTTGTTTGTTTTGTTGATTGTTGTTGTGCCTCCGATTGTTCTGCCTAGTTACTTTGGCTCTGGTTTCCAGGTAAAGAGACCGCATAGGGCAGTTTACATCGTTTGCTGGATGGTCTGTGCGATCTTTTCCATGCTTTTTGCAATTGAAGCACGAAATTGCTGCTGTTTTTTTTCTTTGTTCATGAGTGGGCAATCTTTTGTGTGGTGTTGATTGGCACATATCATACACACGGAGAGAGGATTTCAATGTTCACCTCCGTGACCATATATCAAGCATTTCCATCATTGTGTTGGATTGTCATTTTTTCGTGGTTCATATTTTTTCCAAGACACGATCACTTTGCATATTGCGGTTACATTAAAATGGATTAAAATTTTTTCTGGCAAATTGTTCTTAGTACACTGCATTGTCGACAGAACTGAATTTTGTATTAATTTCAGTTATAGTTAAAGGGGGCAAATTATAACTTTGGATATCATTCTTAATATCCTCCGTACTAAGCTTTGGTAGACCATATAGAAAAACCATGTAAGTGCGATTTTCTTTCGAGTTAAAACTGTGGAATTCGATTTTCTTTTCCAATAAAGTATTTTTGCATTTTGTATAACATTCAGTATTTCGCGGAAAAACCTTTGTTCCGATTGATGTTCGTTTATATTCACAGTCATTTCCAAGCAAATCTTGGACTGTTTTGAGAGCAATTTTATCATCGATCACTATTGGTGGAGATTTAACAACTTTCACTTCTGCTATATTCGTTACTGGATCAATTTCCGTATCATTGGAATCGGCTAGAGCACTATACCGATTTTTTGAAGTTGAGGGTAAGTTTCGTTTCGTTCGCTTCATGTTTGATTTTATCAAATTAAAATTGTTCGACTTGGTCCCCTGGGCCATAGCTGTATTGCTATCCCTGCGAGTAAAATGTGAAGTGTCACGCGTATGAGTTCAATGAAAGGAACCAACAATAATTACAAAAATAAACAAAAGGTTTGCTTTCTTAAACTTCGTATGTCAATAACAACTGTCCGCACTCAATAAGAGACAACCATGCTCAACGAGATTTCGTATTGAACTGATTTTTTCTTGTATATTTGATTGAAGGCAATGTCCATTAACGCTGCTTTGATAACCCTATTGGAAGATACAGAAATAATAACCATACGTCTGTGGGACATATTATAGTTTTTCATTCAGGTGTCGACATTTCTATAATTATTTTATTACTTTTTTTGTACTTAGACGGATTCTTATACCGTGTTTTCCAATAGGGACATAACAATTTCGTATCTTTATGTCAATGCACCCTCAAACATTTTTAATGATCTTTCAGTATCAAACCGTTAGTCGAAGTCAACATTTTCATCATGGTAAAGTTCACTTACGTGCAACGTTTGGAAATCATTAAAAATTATTACCATCCAACGCGAAGTTGCCAATGTTCCGTTCAAAATGTGTGCAAGAGTGGTGGAAAATTGGGTCCAAAGAATATATCGCTGTAGACGGGCTCGTGGTGGTCATATGACCGAAATCGAACTTCATTTTTAAAATGTAACATTTGCACTACACCTAGAATAAATTTGAACTCTATATCTTAAATATTCTGTGTTTTAATAATATATAAAAATGTTATGTCGTTAATGGAAAACCTTTTATTTCCTTATTCTATTAACTCATCTAATTTTCATATGTTAATTTGATTTTTTTAATTTAACCTGTTATAATTTGTAAATGTCTTGATCTGTCCTCGAACCATCGAATTGCAAATCTCGCGTGCTTCCACTAGGCTACGTCGACAGTGCTAGAACATTGTGCTTACTGACGCGAGTCACGTGTCGTCGTTATCAAACAATCGTGAGCAAGTAACTTCTACGGGGTTGGGTGCCTCGGATTCCGTAGTCGAAACAGATACAAGAGCACATCTAGCCTTTGGCAAAATAAACGATGAGGAAAATAAAGAAAACCCAAGGGGGACTCTAAGCAACCCCAGCTGAGTCATCAAGTGAGAACAATATTTTAGGTTTAGGTTAGGGTGGCAGCCGTATTTTTTTATACAAGCTCACATAGACCAGTTTAGGTCCCCAGTGTTACCACGGGCTGAAATGCCCCTCATCGAAACCAACCTGTTTGATATACAAATTTTTCGATATTACGAATATCGGTACTGGAAAGATCTGTTAGGCTGCCTAGAAAAGCCGACCCCAGTATGTCCAGTCGTCGTTTACTCAGAGCGGGACAGTTGCATAGCAAGTGCTCAATGCTCTCCACTTCTTCCTCATCTCCACAGCTTCTGCAGAAGTCATTAGAGTCAATACCCAATCTTTTGGCGTGTTCGCCGATCAAGCAGTGTCCCGTCAGAACTGATACTAACGTCGACAATCTTTGCCTCTCTAGTGCGAGGAGATATTTTGATCTTCTCAGGTCATACCTTGGCCAGATTTGTCTAGCTACTCTGCAGGTGCCGATTTCTGTCCATCTTTCGTTGGACTGCCTGATTGCCTAAGCCAAAGCTTGCACGTGGATAGTGGCGCACCAATATATGCAAATTCTTCGAGAATTTGTAATGTCGTCCCTTTCCTAGCAAGTTCATCGGCTTTGCAGTTCCCCGGGATATCCCTATGCCCAGGCACCCATATGAGGTGTATGTTAAACTGCTCAGCCATCTCGTTAAGAGATCTGCGGCAGTTTGTGAATTTAGCGATGTTGCCTCCAGAGAAATTATGGCAGCCTGGCTGTCCGAGTAAATGACAACGCCAGTGTTGGTTACTATGTTGCGACTCAGCCACTTGGCTACTTCCCATATTGCCATTATTTCGGCTTGATAGACACTGCAGGTATCTGGTAGTCTGTGAGCTATATCCAATCTAAGCTCTGCACAGTGTACTCCGAAGCCAACCTTTTCATCAAGCTTCGAACCATCCGTGTAAAAGTGGAGATGGTTTCTATTACCTGGTTTTCTTCCGACCCATTCATATCTCGCGGGAATCATAGTGATGTAATTTCTCTCGAAGGTGTACACCGTTGGTATATAGTCCACTCGGTCGGTTACCATAGCACTACACTCTGATATTCTCATGTGACCGTAGTTTTTGTACCTCCACATTGATAGGCAGTTTAATCTTATTGCCGCTTTGGTTGCAACTTCTCTCGCCACAATATTAATCGGCAGTATATGGAGTAGGGCTTGTAGAGACTCGGTCGCTGTAGTCCTTAAGGCTCCGCTTATGCTCAGGCAGGCAGTTCTCTGAACCTTTGTTAGTAGGTTGGTGATGGTTAGTTTGTCAGTTTCCGTCCACCATACCACAATGCCGTATAGCAGTATAGGACGAACTACTGCTATATATATCCAGTGGACGATTTTAGGAGAGAGGCCCCACCGCGACCCTACAGCCTTTTTGCTGGAATATAAGGCGACGTTAGCCTTCCTTACACGTTCCAATACATTAAGTCTAAATAACAGTTTTCTATCTAGAATTATTCCTAAAAAGTTTGCACTTTCAGAAAAGACTAGATCTGTTCCATTTATCCGAGGTGGAGGGTGCACATGTGGGACTTTATTCATCCTAGTATATATATATATATTAGCCTTGCTCGTCGTCCATGGATTACGAGCTGCCTCTATACTGGGCATAGGCTGTCTATAATTTCTCTCCATCTCTGCCGGTGTGCTGCTACGTCACTTAGTTCTCCAATGTTATTGTAGGATCTGCCGAGTATATGCGATATTGAGTTTATTTCCGTCAATGTTGACCTTCTCCATGTGTTTTTCGGTCTTCCGCGTTTTCTACTTCCTTGCGGGTTGTATACTAAGGCACGATTACATACTTCTTCCGGCGGCTTACGAAGGGTATGGCCAATCCAACCGAATTTTCTTCTGCGGATTTCGGTATTTATGTCTCCAAGCTCTGCTTTTAGCCATAGTTGTTCATTGGAGATTCTGCGTGGGCAAAATATTCCGAGAATTCTACGTAGGCATCTGTTGACGAATGCCCTTAGTTTCTCCTGTATGTTTTCTGTAACAAACCATGTTTCGCAGCCGTATAATAGAACAGAAAGAACGCAAGCTTTAAATATTTTGATTTTGGCTTTGACGCTGTAGATGTTGGAACTCCGTGCATTACGTAGTTGTGTAAATGCACCTAGGGATTTTCTAATTCGACTTTCAATGTCTTCTTTGGCACCGCCGTTTTCGGATATACAACTTCCAAGGTACGTGAACTCCTCTACTCGTTCGACGTGTGTGTTAAGCAAGTTTAGGTGATCCGTGGATGTGGAATTAATTCTCAATTCCTTTGTCTTGGCTGTGTTAATTCGCAGGCCCACTTTATTTGATTCGCTTGTGAGGTCATAAAGTTTTTGTTGCATGTCACATATCCGATGTGAAATTTCGCATTTATCGATCACAACCAGGAATAAAAGTGGCGACAATAAGCATCCTTGCCTAACCCCTGAGATGGTATTAAAGGGTTCAGACATTTTTCCCTCATGCATCACTGTACATTCAAAATTTTCGTAACTGCTGCGTATAATTGAAATAATCTTCTGTGGCACTCCCAAATTTTTTAATTCTGCCCAAATACATTCTCGATGTATGGAGTCAAATGCTTTTTCGTAGTCGACGAAAAGGATATATAAAGGAGAGCGCATTTCGAGGGATTGTTCTATTATGATCCAGAGAGTGTTAATTTGATCGACGCAGGAGCGTCCACTTCTGAAACCGGCTTGTTCCGGGCGCAGTTTTTCATATACTTGCTGGACGATTCGCTCCAGAATAATTTTTATGAATACTTTCATAACTATGCACAAAATGGTAATGCCCCGCCAGTTGTTGCAGTTTGTTGCGTCTCCTTTCTTTGGGAGTTTTACAATGATGCCCTTCAGCCAGTCTTTTGGAAAAACCTCAGTATTCCATATCTGGAGAAAGAGTGGGTGAAGCGTGGTCCAAAAAAATACCGGGTCACATTTTAGAACTTCCGCTGTGATGTTATCGACTCCGGCAGCTTTCCCATTTTTTAATGATGTAATTGCATCAATAATTTCTTTTCTCGATGGAGGTTCGGTCCGTATGAGCAAGATTGGCGCATTAATGTTATTTGTCACAAGTGTATCCTCTCTGTGTACATTAAGTACGCTTATAAAATGTTCTCTCCATCTATTTAATTGTTGATCAACTTGGGTTAGTAACTTCCCATCAATGCTCTTTACAGGGAGGGTTTGTTTTATATTTGATCCTGCGATTTTCCTTGTTATTTTAAATAGATCTTTCATGTTATGCACTGCGGCTGCGTTTTCTGCTTCCCTAACCATGCTGCAAATGCTTTCCTTTTTGTCATCCCTTATTGAACGTTTTATTTGCTTATCGAGTTGGCGGTATTCGGCTTGCTTTATTCTCCTCTCATCTACATTTCTTAGTGAGTTTATCATGCCTTTTAGTGTAGCACGTTCCTTAATCATTAACCATGATTGTTCTGATATGAAGTCATTTTTTATTTTCGTTTCACGCCCCAGGCCTTCTTCGCAGGCCTTCGTGACTTGAATTTTAAATTTCATCCAGTTTTGCTCAACGTCGTTGGAAGCATCAGTTCCATTTACCTTCGACTGCAAGAGTTCGGAGAATATAGACCGTTGATCTGACCCTTTAAGCTTTCATCCTAGTAAAGAGAACCAATTCTGTCTCGGGTTCAGGTTTATGCCCAAACCGCTGCTTCTGGCCCATCTAGCCAATTTGTTCAGAGCCACCTGTAGAATGTCTCGGAGGACGTTTTCGAATTTGCCACTCACTGCGATTGCAACGTCGTCCGCATATGCCACGACCTTGCAGCCACACCGTTCTAGATCTAGCAGGATTTCATTCACCGCTAGGTTCCAAATTAGTGGAGACAGTACTCCTCCTTGTGGGGTCCCTCTGTTTACAAACCTTGTTAGAGTTGTGGACCCAAGACATGCTGTTATGCGTCTTCTGTTGAGCAGACTTTGAATTAGTCTAATCAAACTAGAGTTAACATTAAGATGTGACAGTGCCGCAATTACTGCATCTGAGTGAATGTTGTTAAAAGCCCCTTCTATGTCAAGAAATGCCACCATGGTGAATTCCTTGAAATGCAGGGACGATTCGATAGTGCTCACAAGTTCGTGCAGGGCTGATTCTGTAGACTTATTGTACATGTTGGTTTACTGACAGGAGTTTTGTATCCAGGTTTTCCCTAATGAAATAATCTAAAAGTCTTTCCAGACCTTTCAATAGGAAGGAGGATAGGCTAATTGGTCTGAAGTCTTTTGGCCTAGTGTGTGATATCTTCCCCGCTTTTGGTATGAATACCACTTTGGTATCCCTCCATCGATTCGGGATGTATGAAAGCCTGATACAGCCTACATAAATTTTCTCCAGCCAGGGGATAATGTATTTCAACATTTTCTGCTGGAGTGATGCCGTCTGGTCCAGGTGACTTGAAGGGCTCAATGCTATTAATAGCCCAGCTTATTCTGGATCTCTCAGTCAACAAGCTAGCGACGCTCGCAGTCCACTCGCACTCTTGTTGGTCCTGCTGATCCTCTGGTTCTGTTAGAGAGTTCCCCGGGAAATGTGTGTCGAGCAGTACATTGAGCGACTGCTCGCTGTTTTTGGTCCAATTATTTGCCCCATCCTGCAAGTAACCCACTGTACAGGGTGAAGCTGATAATATTTTCCTCAGCCTTGCGGCGTCGGAGACCTTTTCCACTTCGCCACAGAAGGTATACCAAGAGCGTCTTTGCGCCTATCTAAGCTCCTTCTTATAGATCTTGAGTTGCTCTTTATAGGCATCCCAAACATTAGCGACCCCTGTAGATTTAGCCTTGTTGAATAACTTGTTGCAGGTCTTTTTCATAGCCGTTAGCTCAGAAGTCCTCCATTGGGGTTTAGTTTTACCCTTGTACCTTGTTTTTGGACAGGCTTCTTCAAGGGAACTATTGAATGATGTGGTGATATGCTCGACCAGATGATCCAGACCGGCTTTGTCATTCGGTTCGTACAGAAGTTTGGTGTTGAGGACTTTCTTGAAATTCTTTTCATACAAGTGCCACTTTGTCTTCCTCACATTTCTGTGGACGGCAGGTTCAGGCGCTTTTTCAGAGAGTTTGAAATCAATATAATGGTGATCTGAGAATGAGTGGTCGTCCAGTACATTCCACCCAATAATTTTGTCTGACAGCCGGTCAGTAGCAAACGTTACGTCGAGTACTTCTTGTCTGTCTTTAATGGTAAAGGTCGGTTTATTACCTATGTTACAAATACTTAGGTTGGTAGTTAGAATAATGTCAAGAAGCGAATCACCCCTATTGCTTATATCCGTACTCACCCTTCTAGATAGTATGATGAGCGTTCGTGTCTGCGCCAACAATCAGCTCGACCTCGTCAGATGTTGCTTCTTCTACTACTTCCCTGAATAGAACAGTCGGTACTACAGCTTCATAAGGCAAGTAACTGGAGACCACCCAATATATGCGATTACCGATCTCCAGACTAGCAGATGTTTGGTCTTTACCACTTAAGTTAGCCAGGAGAAAGATACTTAGATCTTTCCTGGCCAAAATTCAGGTTCTTGGAGTGCCTTCACAGTTGGCCACAAGCAGTTTAAAGTTGGGTGTCCTGATACCGCACACCCTTCCTCCCACTGAGTGGGGCTCCTGTATCAGGACGATGTCTACTGCACCTGTGGACAGGCGCAGCAATAGAGCCGCTGAGGCTGCTTTAGCGTGATGGAGGTTAATCTGTAAAATTCTTACCATCATTGGTAAATGACAGATTAACTTCCTCCCCGACAAGGGTGTTATCGAACTCTTCGTCCGTATCATCGAGAAGCGTGTCCCCGCCAGATGCGTCAAAGAGTCCGGAGACTCCCCTCTGCCCCTCTGTGTCAGAAGTAGAGCTTTCGTCCTCAGAGTAGGACGTTACAGATCTTCTGTTAGAGTTGGAGTCACCCGAAATAATGGGCGTGGATACCTCCGCACTTCCAGAAAGCTGTTTATCAACCGCGGTGGACGACTCACCTTCCGCAGTGGGAACTATATCCTGCTTGTATACCTTCAAGACTATAGTCTCGAAGCCATACGGTAGGGTTGCACTTGCACGTTGTATATGGGAGGTGGATTCAGCGTTAAGGATCAAATTGACCTGCCGCTTTTTACCGTCCGCCTCACCCACCTTGCTGATTCTCCAATTATGGGCGGGCAGACCAGGATTAGAATCTTTTATTATTTCTAAAATGTCAGCCGGGTTGGAGGGCTCTTCTGTAACCCAGGTGATGGCTCTAGGGTGACTAGGGATGTTGTTTTTTCGACAATATCCAACTGGGCACCCGGCCACACCTCACCCGTTCGACTATACAGGTCTACTGATGTGGCATCACCGAAATGTAAGAGCTTTACTCTCCCCTGATCCTGCTTCGTTGCAGATTGGTGGTGTGCCCGGCATTTCTCTACGGACATCGAGGTAATGAGCCATAATGGCTGATTGCACATGGCTCCATTTGTCCTTGAGGATGGATCCATCCTCACTACTTCTGTCTATAACGGCCATCACTAGACCTGTCCTGTGTCCTGTTGATAGTGACATTTGAGCCTCTTGCTTTTTTCGAAGGCAGGGGTTCATCAGGTGATCTGATTCTTTTGACTTTATTAGCCGTTAACACAGCTGAATTTGTGGCTCTTTCAGCCGGCTGATTGGCCTTAGAAGCATCTAAGACGCCTTTAGTCCAGGTAAGTGACTCTTTTTGTTTTTCGGTAAGAGCCGAAACCTCAACAGCCTCCATCTTCGTCAGAACTCTGAGCGCTATCCGGTGCTCATTGTGTTTCCGTTTTGACGGTCGGACATGACGTTTTCCCCTCACCGTACCATCTGTTGTGAGTACTGGGGGGAAATATTCACCATGTTTGGTGTGGTCGGCTTTGGCCAAGACCAACGGACGGACAGTAGGACGATTGGGGAACCCCGCTCCATCGGAACGCGAAGGCATCCCCGCCAATGATTTTTTTTCTGTATTAGCCCGTAATAGGTACTACGATGTAGGCCTTCCAGACTTTGTACAGATTTTGTTTTCTTTTTGCGATTGCGTAATAGGTACTGCGTAATAGATTTTAACTATCCGCTCTGTGCTAAACACGTCCGTTCACGACTGATCAGCAACGATCTTGTAAGCAGTAATATTACTATTGTTGCAAATCGGAAAATACTGTCAGGGACACTGTTGGTGTAGGGGTGCAAAGGGGGGTTCGTGTGGTAATGAAAATAAATAAAATAAAACGCAATCGATTTTTAGTAATTTTAAATATAAATATGGGGGATCTTTATTTGTTGTGTCTTCAAATAAACAATGATTTATTACCGTGTATGAGGTTGGCGAAAAGGCCTGTGTGCGCGAGCGTAAAGCGAAACGACAAGTGGTGAACGCAGAGGCTCGTTACAAGTGTTCGACTACCATAGATTTTGCGAATAGAGAGAGAGAGAGAAAGACCCGAAGATGAGCAAGGCAGCCACACAACAACCTCCACCCATAGGCAATCCGCACTCTACACATCCGTACTAAGCGAATTAGGTCTCCGAAGAGAGGTGTAGAGGAGATTCCAGTGATGTCAATACGCGACCGGTATTGATCAGGCTCGGGAAGTTGAGACAATGCTTCGTACGTGAACAGACACAAAGAAGGAAACTGAATAAGATGAACTGACAGAAGATATTACAGGATCAATCTAACCCTGCTACATCTACTAAAAGAGTCAGATCTCCCGAAGAGCATAGCGATGCGAAATCAATTAAGAAGAAAAAAAGCTCACCGACACCCAGCACTTCGGAGAAACCTATTCAATCTACCAAAAAAGTTTCTAGTCAGAATCCGTTAATGGTGGGAGGTGAAGTTGATCCTGTTGTTGAGAAGGTGAGAAAACTAGTGAAGAGCATCCCCTCACCTTGGGACGGCGCAAAGCTGAAACTGGTAAGGAAAAGCGACATCCCTGTACTCATAAAAACATCTTTCAATGTCAGAGGATGGGCAAGTAAGGTACCGTCAGAGCGCATACTCAGCGTCATTGGCAAACAAGATTCGAACCTTAAAGTGGGGAAGTCTTCCACAGGAAAAATGATCCCGATGGTTCTCTCCTGGTGGTAGGCATAGATCCGTATTCCAGGGATAGCCTTGTCAAGACAAAAGGCATGACATTTTTCAGGATTTGGAAAATCTTCTTTAAGATTGGAAAAACCGCCATTGGCAGGACAGTTAAGTCGAGCCCAAACTCGAACGTACCGCCTGCAGTGTCAAACGAAAATAGTGAACAGAATGAAGCGAGTGAGACAATTCCAAAATGTGAGGTGTAAGTGGTCGATAACATCGCCAATTTGCCGATAACATGGTTCTCTGCCGATAACGATGGTTCTCTCCTGGTGGTAGGCATAGATCCGTATTCCAGGGATAGCCTTGTCAAGACAAAAGGCATGACATTTTTCAGGATTTGGAAAATCTTCTTTAAGATTGGAAAAACCCCCATTGGCAGGACAGTTAAGTCGAGCCCAAACTCGAACGTACCGCCTGCAGTGGCAAACGAAAATAGTGAACAGAATGAAGCGAGTGAGACAATTCCAAAATGTGAGGTGTAAGTGGTCGATAACATCGCCATTTTGCCGATAACATGGTTCTCTGCCGATAACGATGGTTCTCTCCTGGTGGTAGGCATAGATCCGTATTCCAGGGATAGCCTTGTCAAGACAAAAGGCATGACATTTTTCAGGATTTGGAAAATCTTCTTTAAGATTGGAAAAACCCCCATTGGCAGGACAGTTAAGTCGAGCCCAAACTCGAACGTACCGCCTGCAGTGGCAAACGAAAATAGTGAACAGAATGAAGCGAGTGAGACAATTCCAAAATGTGAGGTGTAAGTGGTCGATAACATCGCCAATTTGCCGATAACATCATCAATTTTGCAGAAAGTTCCCAGCAAAGGTGGTGATAAGGATATGAAGAGGGGCACAAAAACTCTATACAAAGAGGGAGCGACAAAAAACAACACCGCCTTCCAAAAAGTGGTCGATAACGTTACCGAATTGCCGATAATATCACCAATTTTGCAGAATGTTCCCAGCAATAGTGGTGGTAGGAATAGGTACATAAAGAATCAAAACAAAGAGGGAACGACAAAAAGTAACACCGCCTCCCAAAGAGGTCTACTTGAAGAGTGTGTAATAGGTAGTAAACAAAAGGAGGAGAAAGACTCACTACCAAACAAGGAGGGAGAGCAACCAGATAGGATAGACGACTCCCAAAGGAAACTTTTACTGGAAAGACAATGATTGAGGTATCCAGATAAACCTCCACCGGAGCGAAACGGCATCCATTGCTCTGATGGACATAATAAATAATGTTGCTTTGGTCCAGGAACCGTGGACTACTAGTAACAAAGTTACTGGATTAAACCATATGAACTACAATCTTTTCTACGCTAACACAGTTACTCGTCCAAGGACTTGTATTCTGTGCCATAAAAACTTATGCTATCTTTTCTCTCCAGAGTTGTCAACATCGGACGCAACTGTGCTGATGCAAGGTAATGGAAGTATGTACCTGGTGTCAGTATACCTATCATTCGATGCGCCGACATTGCCACCTACGTCGGAATTACAACGTCTGGTAAGGGAATCCACAAATACAAGTAATGTGTTACTAGCTGGTTGTGATGCCAACTCACACCATATTGCTTGGGGTAGTACTGACACCAATAAAAGGGGACAAGCCCTTACAGAATTTTTGAATACTAACGATTAGGGAAGAAGTATTACAGGGTGGCTGATATGTAATGCAACAAAGTAAAGCGCTATATTTTTTTATTTTTTTTTTAAATTTTATTGTTCGAAAGCAAAAAATGTCGGAAATAACATAAAATTTTAGAACCAGTTTAGATTTGTTCGAATTGGCCACCTTTGGCACGAATTATGGCCTTCACACGCTGCACGAAAGTGGTTTTGCGGTATTTTGGCCCATTCCCGGCGAAGCGCCGTCTTGAGATGATCGATACTTTGGTATTTTTTAGTGCGAACCTTACTCTCTAAAATGCCCCAGGCGCAATCTCCGGATTGAGATCCGGAGATCTCGTCAATCCATTCTGGGTTGACGCGTGCTGAGTGCGATGGTGCTGAGTCCTGTTGGAATGTCCATGGTCTGCGGTCGAAATGTTTGTCTGCCCAGGGCTTCAATACTGTCTTTAGGACATTTTCCAGATAATATTCGGCATTTATTTTGACCCCATGGTCGATGAATCGAAGGTGTAAATTTTCAGCTGACCTCTTTGGCAAGTAAACCCAATCATTTTGTTTGTTCACAAACTGCTCAATTTGGAATGGCTTCTCATCGGAGAAAACCAAATTCGGTAACTGGCCACTTTCGTGAAAGCGAAGCAGCTCCTTGGCTCTTTCCAGTCTAACTTCAATGGCTTTAGTCCAAGCTCATTTTTTAATATGTGTTGTATCCGTTCTCGCGATATGTTCAGCTCACGAGCAATTTTTCTACCACTGCGGCGTGGATTTCGATCAAATCTGGCCTTCACTTTTCGGATCATTTCTGGTGTTGTTACCGTTTTTTTTCGTCCACTTTTTGGACGCGATGCAACACTGTCAGTATCACGGTAACGAGCAATGGTACGAGAAACAAAAGATTTATTCACATTTAAATGCTGGAGGGCCACTTGTGTTTTTCCACCCAAATATAAAGCAATCACACTATCACGCTTGAATGATTTTGTAAGCTTGTAAACAATAAAAAGAACTGTCATTGAAATAAATCTGTCAGCTATCAGACTAGCGGTTTAGAAATTATAGCAACCTGAAGTTGATTGCAATAAATATCAGCCACCCTGTACATATAACGATATGCTCGGAAAACCTCATTTATGAGATCCATGAGTGGAGGGTTTCGGATGAACGCTCCTATTCGGACCACCGTTATATAAGGTTTGAAATTGCATGGCCACCGCCTAACCCAATAAGTTTCCGTAATAAGGCTAAAACCGACTGGACCAAATTCGGCAATCTGCTTAGAAATCGATTGGGCCAGCCTAAATACGATTATCCAAGTACAGAAGACATTGATATCAATGTGAGGAGGATTACGGAGGCTCTTGTAAAATCATTCGAAGATAGTTGCCCGCTTCGAGAAAGGAAATCTGCCTATGAGAAACCCTGGATGACAGGGCAAATTCGCTCGATTGGCAAGGATGTACGCAGACTTTACAACAGAGCTCGACGTATAAAGCTATCAGTATATTGGAATGACTACCACAGAAGGCTCAACGAATACAATAATACCTAAGCCTGACAAGGCGAGTTGTACGATCCTAAAGGCTTATCGACCTATTAGCCTAACTTGTTTCCTGATAAAAACAATGGAGCGAATAATTGACGACATGATCAAAAGTAAGATAGCCGATGACAAGCTAAAATTCAAGCAACACGCATATGTTAAAGGAAGATCAGTGGACACAGCTCTACATGAGGTAGTACACCACATAGAAAAGTCTTCAGTGAAAAATTGTACACACTTGCCGTTTGTATAGACATTGAGGGCGCTTTTAACAACGTTCAGACCGATACACTTATCCAGTCTTTAGACGAGTTCCAGGTTGACCGGGCGTTGATAAACTGGATCAACAATATGCTAAGGAATAGGTGGATTATTTGTGGGTCATATGACGTAAAAATCAGAGACAAGGTAAATCGTGGTATACCTCAGTAATGCCCGACAATCTTGAACTTTGTCTTGTCATTATGTTATGGAACTTACCTTGCAAAAGGTCATGAATGAAGTTTACCCTTATGTAGCCATTGAAGAAAAGTTTATGTGATTTAAGTCCTGCATGACATGATCATTGACGACAATGTCAACAAAGGCAAAAAAGCCTACTGGGTTAATATAAGATTTGTGACATCAGCCTGATGAAAAAAATATTTTTTCAATATTTTCTTATGAACCCATTGTCCATTAATTTATCGTCTATGATTTGCTGCAAGACAGTGCCCATTAATTAATCGTCAATTATTTGCTACAAGACTGTGTCTTGAATGACATTTATTGATATTAAATTTTAATTTTTTTTAAACATTTACGTAAATTATGCAACGATTTTCTTCCGAATTGGTCATTTTATTCATGGCCAATAAAGCTTAACGATAAAATAAAATAATTTAGCAAAATGTTTTTATTACAAATTTATTTAGAAATTTTAAAAAAATATAAAAAAAATGTAATTTTTACGACATAATTTGACACATATATTCAAAACCGTGCAACAGATAAAAGATTTGGAAAAATATAAGAAATTATTAGAAGAAGTTATAGCCCATCTTAAAACTGTCCCGAAACAAGTTGGATCCATTTTTCTCGAGTTGTGTTCAAACATGTGGTGTAAACTCTCCATTTTGGCATATCGCGATGTATAACGACAACTAGAGCTAATTCAATGAAATTCATTTATAACCTGAAATCTGTACACTTAAACCGACGGCAAAATCTTATGCCGAAAAAATATTTTGTCTTATTTTATATAGATTCACAGAAATTTTGATTGCTTTCTCAGAAGTTCTTTTGATACACATTGTAAAAAAATAGATCCGATCATTTCACCACTTCCAAACACACAGTCGCTAAAAAAGACGTCTAAGACTTTAATATTTCAAAAAAATCAATTGGTGTAATCATTTTTGAAATCAAATTAACAATAACCTTAAATGATGATCTGGTAGCGGTTGATCTTTGATCTAATATAGTCGTCTAAATCCTCAGAGGACGTATCCAAGGCAAAACGTGAAATGAAAACTATTTTCTTGACTGGCACCACAGTCAGAGTTTTCGCTTTCCTATTTGCTCTTTGCGTCGTATTCCTAGTAGGAGGTGGCGGAACAACAACTTGCGGAAACACACAGGGAGAATTTGAATTACCTTCTGCGAAGTTCCAGCTGGAGCAGTTAATGGAGCTGCCCTCTCAACAGGATTAGATGTAACTGTTGGAGCTGAGGGCGTGTCCGGCTTTTTTGGATCAGAAACATTAGGCTGATCAATACTTAACTTCTTCGTCATCCTTTTTCTTGTTTGTCCAGAAGAAGCCGGCGTACAAGCATACTCTTCGAGGTTAGGGTAATTTTTTATCAAAGCAGTGAAGTTCATGAACCGCATGTAGACATTTAAAATGTCTTGGTTCAGATCATTCACCTCAGGCGTATACGATTTAACAAAATTGTAAAATTCAATATTTATTTTTCTACATTTAATGCAGCACCAATGAAGACCATTTTTATCACCATACAACGCATCAACCACCCTAGCAGTCACGCCAGCGCACTTGGCATGCCATAAGTTAGTGCATAGCCAGCACTCAATTAATGTTTCCTTGTCGGAAGTAATTTTACAGTTTACCGATTTGCATGCCATTTTTAGGTTGGGTTTAAATACACCGAAACTGACAAATAACACCAAAACAATAAATCAAATCAAAAATAATAGTTAATAAAAACCCTCTACTATTTTATAATTAGGAGCAAAAATATTTCCCCACAAACAGACAAAATACGATACACTGGCAACTCTGTTGATATTTCAAACAAACAAACAGAAGCACAAAGCAACGATAGAAACAATAATCAACTGGCACACACACAGTGACAGAAAAACACCAACACTTGTTGTTGTAGCGTTAAAAAATATTTTACCGAAACAAATAATCAACAAAATTATATCACAAGCAGAAAATAATACAGAGAAAAATTTTCTATTGCAACAAATCACTATTAAAGACACACCATTTTTTTTTTAATTTATTTTGACACTAAAAACACAATTAATTTGACACTAAGGCACAAACACTTGTTGTTTTAGCTGCAGAGAACTTTCTTCCTACAGAAACAAAAATTCCGCAAAATTTAGGAACAAACCAAAATAAAATAAGTACACAACTGATAATAATACTCATATACGGTTCTGAACAAAATTTAGACCAAAAATCGAGTTAAATCCCATAAAATTAATTACAATCGTAATTCCGCCATCTTTAAATTGATAACAATTTTTGAGCAACATTTTTGAATTTTTTCTTGAAACACGTATAAAATATTTTTAAGAGAAGTATATATACACAAACATTCGAAGTAATCAAAACTAGTAATGTCA
This sequence comes from Eudasyphora cyanicolor, assembly GCA_963930755.1. Classification (NCBI taxonomy): domain Eukaryota; kingdom Metazoa; phylum Arthropoda; class Insecta; order Diptera; family Muscidae; genus Eudasyphora; species Eudasyphora cyanicolor. The sequence goes on from OZ005737.1 coordinate 105,758,542, forward strand.
AAATCGTACCGTTTGGCATGGAATGACTCCATAAGAATTTAAAATTTTCCATTAAAATTTTGCAATGCTGTAGACAAGGGCGTAGCCAGGATCTAAATTAGGGGGGCAGAAGTTCTTGTTTTTTCTTAATATTATTTTTAAACACAAAAAAAAATTAAAACTTAAAGTACCTAATGAAAAAATCAATGCTCAGTGTTTTGAAAATATATTAAATAAACATAAACCAAAAAAAGTAAATTTTATTGGAAAAATTGTATGATTTTAAGTTAAGAATTCATGTAATTAGTAACAAAAGTATTAATTTTTAAATGATTTGTTTTTATGTGTATTTAAAATAGCAAGATGTCATTTAAATTTTTTTTAAGATTGGTATATCTTTAAAACAGTGCTTTTGTCATAATGTAGGAATATATGTATATGAAGCTATATTGGAAGAACTCACTTTTATTCACTTTTATTCAGTCGTTTTTTTCCTACCAAATACTTTTTTCAGACGAACTTTGTTGATGGTATTCTATGCATGTAAGTAATGGGTCTTTATAAAAAAACGTTCCGAGAATGTTGAGAACTCTTAAAATTGCTTCGAATTAAAAGCCCAAGTACATTGTAGGTTTATTGTAGGATTAGCTTTAAAAAGCCGCATAGCCAACATAAAGGAAACGTCACATAACTCCAAAATGGTATGAAATTTATGAGCATGATTGCTGATGAGTCGTAGTGAACGGACGTGTTTAGCACAGAGCGGATAGTTAAAATCTATTACGCAGTACCTATTACGCAATCGCAAAAACAAAACAAAAATCTGTACAAAGACTGGAAGGCCTACATCGTAGTACCTATTACGGGCTAATACAGACAAAAAAAATTCATTGGCGGGGATGCCTTCGCGTTCCGATGGAGCGGGGTTCCCCAATCGTCCTACTGTCCGTCCGTTGGTCTTGGCCAAAGCCGACCACACCAAACATGGTGAAAATTTCCCCCCAGTACTCACAACATATGGTACGGTGAGGGGAAAACGTCATGTCCGACCGTCAAAACGGAAGCACAATGAGCACCGGATAGCGCTCAGAGTTTTGACGAAGATGGAGGCTGTTGAGGTTTCGGCTCTTACCGAAAAACTAAAAGAGTCAATTACCTGGGCTAAAGGCGTCATAGATGCTTCTAAGGCCAATAAGCCTGTTGAAAGAGTAACAAATTCAGCTGTGTTAACGGCTAATAAAGTCAAAAGAATCAGATCACCTGATGAACCCCTGCCTTCGAAAAAGGCTAGAGGCCCTAATGTCACCATCAACAGGACACTCACCAAGCCCTTCAATGAAGTGGCGAAGGAGAGTCTAGTGATGGCCGTTATAGACAGAAGTAGTGAGGATGGATCCATCCTCAAGGACAAATGGAGCCATGTGCAATCAGCCATTATGGCTCATTACCTCGATGTCCGTAGAGAAATGCCGGGCATCACCGAAATATAAAGCTCTTATATTTCGGTGATGCCAGATCAGTAGAGCTGTATAAGGCTGCTCTGAGTCGAGCGGGTGAGGTGTGGCCGGGTGCCCAGTTGGATATTGTCGAAAAAAACAACATCCCTAGTCACCCTAGAGCCATCACCTGGGTTACAGAAGAGCCCTCCAACCCGGCTGACATATTAGAAATAATAAAAGATTCCAATCCTGGTCTGCCCGCCCATAATTGGAGAATTAGCAAGGTGGGTGAGGCGGATGGTAAAAAGCGGCAGGTCAATTTGATCCTTAACGCTGAATCCACCTCCCATATACAACGTGCAAGTGCAACCCTGCAGTATGGCTTCGAGGCTATAGTCTTGAAGGTATACAAGCAGGATATAGTTCCCACTGCGGAAGGTGAGTCGTCCACCGTGGTTGATATACAGCTTTCTGGAAGTGCGGAGGTATCCACGCCCATTATTTCGGGTGACTCCAACTCTAACAGAAGATCTGTAACGTCCTACTCTGAGGACGAAAGCTCTACTCTGACGTTTATGTCTCCGGACTCTTTGACACATCTGGCGGGGCACGCTTCCTGATGATACGGACGAAGAGTTCGATAACACCCTTGTCGGGGTGGATGTTAATCTGTCAATTACCAATGATGGTAAGAATTTTACAGATTAACCTCCATCACGCTAAAGCAGCCTCAGCGGCTCTATTGCTGCGCCTGTCCACAGGTGCAGTAGACATCGTCCTGATACAGTAACCCTACGCAGTGGGAGGAAGGTACAAGGGTAAAACTAAACCCCAATGGTGCACTTCTGAGCTATGAAAAAGACCTGCAACAAGCTATTCAACAAGGCTAAATCTACAGGGGTCGCTAATGTTTGGGATGCCCATAAAGAGCAACTCAAGATCTATAAGAAGGAGCTTAGAAAGGCGCAAAGACGCTCTTGGAATACCTTCTGTGGCGAAGTGGAAAAGGTCTCCGACGCCGCAAGGCTGAGGAAAATATTATCAGCTTCACCCTGTACAGTGGGTTACTTGCAGGATGAGGCAAATAATTGGATCAAAAACAGCGAGCAGTCGCTCAATGTACTGCTAGACACACATTTCCCGGGGAACTCTCTAACAGAACCAGAGGATCAGCAGGACCAACAAGAGTGCGAGTGGACTGCGATCGTTGCTAGCTTGTTCACTGAGAGATCCAGAATAAGCTGGGCTTTTAATAGCTTTGAGCCCTTTAAGTCACCTGGATCAGAAGGCATCACTCCAGCAGAAATGCAGAAAATGTTGAAATACATTATCCCCTTGCTGGAGAAAATTTATGTAGGCTGTATCAGGCTTTCATACATCCCGAATCGATGGATGGATACCAAAGTGGTATTCATACTAAAAGCGGGGAAGATATCACACACTAGGCCAAAAGACTTCAGACCAATTAGCCTATCCTCCTTCCTATTGAAAGGTCTGGAAAGACTTTTAGATTATTTCATTAGGGAAAACCTGGATACAAAACTCCTGGCGGTAAACCAACATGCTTACAATAAGGGGAAGTCTACAGAATCAGCCCTGCACGAACTTGTGAGCACTCCCTGCATTTCAAGGAATTCACCATGGTGGCATGTCTTGACATAAAAGGGGCTTTTAACAACATTCACTCAGATGCAGTAATTTCGGCACTGTCACATCTAAAAGTTAACTCTAGTTTGATTAGACTAATTCAAAGTCTGCTCAACAGAAGACGCATAACAGCATGTCTTGGGTCCACAACTCTAACAAGGTTTGTAAACAGAGGGACCCCACAAGGAGGAGTACTGTCTCCACTAATTTGGAACCTAGCGGTGAATGAAATCCTACTAGATCTAGAACGTTGTGGCTGCAAAGTCGTGGCATATGCGGACGACGTTGCAATCGCGGTGAGTGTCAAATTAGAAAACGTCCTCCTAGACATTCTGCAGGTGGTTTTGAACAAATTGGCTAGATGGGCCAAAGCAGCGGTTTGGGCGTAAACCCAAACAAGACAGAATTGGTTATCTTTACTAGGATGAATAAAGTCCCACATGTGGACCCTCCACCTCTGATAAATGGAACAGATCTAATCTTTTCTGAAAGTGCAAAATTTTTAGGAATAATTCTAGATAGAAAACTGTTATTTAGACTTAACGTATTGGAACGTGTAAGGAAGGCCAACGTCGCCTTATATTCCTGCAAAAAGGCTGTAGGGTCGCGGTGGGGCCTCTCTCTTAAAATCGTCCACTGGATATATATAGCAGTAGTTCGTCCTATACTGCTATATGGCATTGTGGTATGGTGGACGGAAACTGACAAACTAACCATCACCAACCTACTAACAAAGGTTCAGAGAACAACCTGCATGAGCATAAGCGGAGCCTTAAGAACTACAGCGACCGAGTCTCTATAAGCCCTACTCCATATACTGCCGATTAATATTGTGGCGAGAGAAGTTGCAACCAAAGCGGCAATAAGAGTAAACTGCCTATCATTGTGGAGGTACAAAACTACGGTCACATGAGGATATCAAAGTTTAGTGCTTTGGTAACCGACCGAGTGGACTATATACCAACGGTGTACACCTTCGAGAGAAATTACATCACTATGATTCCCGCCAGAGATGAATGGGTTGGAAGAATACCAGGTAATATAAACCATATTCACTTTTACACGGATGGTTCGAAGCTTGATGAAAAGGTTGGCTTCGGAGTACACTGTGCAGAATTTAGTTTGGATATAGCTCATAGACTACCAGATACCTGCAGTGTCTATCAAGTCGAAATAATGGCAATATGGGAAGTAGCCAAGTGGCTGAGTCGCAACATAGTAACCAACACTGGCGTTGTCATTTTGTCGGACAGCCAGACTGCCATCAATTCTCTGGAGGCAACATCGCTAAATTCACAAACAGCCCTTGACTGCCGCAGATCTCTTAACGAGATGGCTGAGCAGTTTAATACACACCTCATATGGGTGCCTGGACATAGGGATATCCCGGGGAACTACAAAGCCTATGAACTTGCTAGGAAAGGGACGACATTTCAAATTCTCGAAGAATTTGCATATATTGGTGCGCCACTATCCACGTGCCAGCTTTGGCTTAGGCAAGAGGCAGTCCAACGAAAGATGGACAGAAATCGGCACCTGCAGAGTAGCTAGACAAATCTTGCCAAGGTATGACCTGAGAAGATCAAAATATCTCCTCGCACTAGAGAGGCTAAGATTGTCTAATACGCCAAAAAATTGGGTATTGACTCTAATGACTTCTGCAGAAGCTGTGGAGATGATGAAGAAGTGCATTGAGCACTTGCTATGCGACTGCCCCGCTCTGAGTAAACGACGACTGGACATACTGGGGTCGGCTTTTCTAGGTAGCCTAACAGATCTTTCCAGTACCGATATTCGTACTTTCGACAAATTTGTATATCAAACAGGTTGGTTTCGATGAGGGGCATTTCAGCCCGTGGTAACACTAGGGACCTAAACTGCTTGTTTAGGTCCCTAGCTTGTATAAAAAATACGGCTGCCACCCTAACCTAAAACCTAACACCAAAACGGTTTTTGCTACTTCAAAATTTTTAAAGGTTTTTAAAACCTAATAATATTCACTAAACATAATCAGCCGTATTCATAAAAACTTAAAACAGCTTTACATACCTTTGTTAAGCTAAATTTGTTTAAAGTGTATTCATAAACGATTATTAGACTAACAGCCTGTTCAGCTAAATGAACAAAACGCAGACGTGCGATAGCTACCCAAGCAATAATTTTCTTCTTCTTATTCTCACCCAAGCGATCATGTTTTTAATTTGGTTCATTGTCACTTATCGTTCGGGTAAGAAAGTTCTTTTCTTCATCGTCTTCATGTCAAATACCAATATTACCTACATGTTGTTATTGACATTTCTTAAAGCTTTTTCCACACGAAAATATCAGAACGTGGGCAACCCTGTCCAACAGCTGTAAAAGTAGCAACAGCTGATTCTAGACAATGAGAAATAATCAAGCAACCGAAAATAAATACAATTGTTTGCTTGATTGATCATATATGTATATATAGGGGCTATATCTAAATCGGAAACCTTCTGTACCCATTTCATAGAGTTAAAAAGAAAGTTCTTGCTAAATTTGATAGTGATCTGAGCATAGTGACCTGTATTTGGTAACAAGAATACATTTAGAAACAGACGGACGGACAAAACCAGACCAATTCAGAAAGAGATTCTAGGTCGATATGTATAATAAACGATTGTTTCTAAGGTATTATGAAACAATTTAAAAAGCAACAGTATAGTTGTAGGATTTCAATACATTTTATGCACACTAATAAACAGAGGTTTTTTGAAATTATTATACAGGATACTTCAGCAAAAGATACATGTTAATGTTGTTTGGTTCATTTATCCATTTTTTATTCATTTTCCCAACAATTTTCACGTTATCTTTCAAAAGGACGGCAAACATAACCCACACGAATGCATTTTTCTGATCGTCTGATTTGACGTTTCATTTCGTTCGTTGTTGTCTTATAAGAACCAAAATGTTGGCGATAATTGAAAGCTTCTTTGTTTATATCCAACACAAAGTGTGCAAAAACCAAAAATTTCATTCGCTTGCCATTTGACGTGCGAAGTGGCAAAAAAGAAGTTACAAAAACAGGCCCTAAAACACCTTTTGTAAACCATTGTTAAATGCGTGGATTTTAATATAGGTTCGACCCTACTTTAAGCGTTTGATAAAGTGACATTTGCTTTTTCTTCGTGTGCATTTGCAAATCATTTTTATGGAATTTTTAATTAAATGAGAAAAAATATAAGACTATTTTTGAAAATATTTTCTAGAAATGGTTTAGGTTAAAATAAGAATAAAATACGTAACTGTGCATTCTAGAACGTGTTTATGTCAAAACGGAATGTACCATTAAATGGGAGGTATATCAAAACGTGAACCGATTTGTCGCATTTTCCAGGAACAACATAAGCTGTTCCTTATCCCAAAAAAAACTAAAACGATTAAACATGTTTGTTTAAATTATAATAGTTTTAAGTAGTTTGAATGTAAATATTCATTTAACATACACAAATTTAAAGAAAAAAGCATATTACAGCATTTACAAATTTCAGGCATTGAACGGCTTATTACTCCAAAACTACAATACATGAATCGGTAGAGCGAAAAACCATAAGTAGCAATAAGTGAGAGTATTAACTGGGGAAAAACCCATATGGCCAGCTCATCTAGGTTTTGAGATATATAGCTTCTCAGATATCGGCTATATATATAGTAGATATTGTAACGCATATATCTCGAAAACTGGAATACATGAATCGGTCGAGCGAAAAATCACAAGTAGTGATCTGAGCATAGTGGCCTGTATTTGGTAACAAGAATACATTTAGAAACAGACGGACGGACAAAACCAGACCAATTCAGAAAGAGATTCTAGGTCGATATGTATAATAAACGATTGTTTCTAAGGTATTATGAAACAATTTAAAAAGCAACAGTATAGTTGTAGGATTTCAATACATTTTATGCACACTAATAAACAGAGGTTTTTTGAAATTATTATACAGGATACTTCAGCAAAAGATACATGTTAATGTTGTTTGGTTCATTTATCCATTTTTTATTCATTTTCCCAACAATTTTCACGTTATCTTTCAAAAGGACGGCAAACATAACCCACACGAATGCATTTTTCTGATCGTCTGATTTGACGTTTCATTTCGTTCGTTGTTGTCTTATAAGAACCAAAATGTTGGCGATAATTGAAAGCTTCTTTGTTTATATCCAACACAAAGTGTGCAAAAACCAAAAATTTCATTCGCTTGCCATTTGACGTGCGAAGTGGCAAAAAAGAAGTTACAAAAACAGGCCCTAAAACACCTTTTGTAAACCATTGTTAAATGCGTGGATTTTAATATAGGTTCGACCCTACTTTAAGCGTTTGATAAAGTGACATTTGCTTTTTCTTCGTGTGCATTTGCAAATCATTTTTATGGAATTTTTAATTAAATGAGAAAAAATATAAGACTATTTTTGAAAATATTTTCTAGAAATGGTTTAGGTTAAAATAAGAATAAAATACGTAACTGTGCATTCTAGAACGTGTTTATGTCAAAACGGAATGTACCATTAAATGGGAGGTATATCAAAACGTGAACCGATTTGTCGCATTTTCCAGGAACAACATAAGCTGTTCCTTATCCCAAAAAAAACTAAAACGATTAAACATGTTTGTTTAAATTATAATAGTTTTAAGTAGTTTGAATGTAAATATTCATTTAACATACACAAATTTAAAGAAAAGAGCATATTACAGCATTTACAAATTTCAGGCATTGAACGGCTTATTACTCCAAAACTACAATACATGAATCGGTAGAGCGAAAAACCATAAGTAGCAATAAGTGAGAGTATTAACTGGGGAAAAACCCATATGGCCAGCTCATCTAGGTTTTGAGATATATAGCTTCTCAGATATCGGCTATATATATAGTAGATATTGTAACGCATATATCTCGAAAACTGGAATACATGAATCGGTCGAGCGAAAAATCACAAGTAGCTGTTAGTGAGATTATTAACTGGGAAAAAACCCCATATTGCCAGCTCATCTAGGATTTGAGATATATGGGTACTCAGTATTGGCTATATATATAGTAGATATTGTAACGCATATATCTCGAAAACTATAACACATGAATCGGTCGAGCGAAAAAACACAAGTAGCTGACAGCTGACAAAATTATATAATATAATAATTATTATATAAATATACAAAATATAGATGTAACGAATATTAATTTAAACTTCAAGTCAACGGCATTTCCAAAACTGTTGAATGGGTCTGAAGAGCATGGAGTAGCATCCAGCGAAATTGCGCAGTCTTTTAACGCCAAAAGTAAAGAATTATTTTTTCAATTATTTGCAAACATTTTTGTTTCTACTTTTGTTATGAGTAGAAACACGGTGTCTCAAACCGAAATAAACTACAGACACACAATACATAACAATAACAATTTTCCAGAATTTTGACTTCATTTTGTAAGCAGTAGGGGGGGGGCAGCTGCCCCCCTGCCCATACCTGGCTACGCCCTTGGCTGTAGAGGTTGTTTATTTATTCCAAACCTAAAAATCCAAAAAAATAGGGGCGACTCCAAGATTAATTGTGCAAAATGTATAATTTATGTGATAGAACTTTTGAACTAATTTTTTTTTGGGAAAACAAATTTTGTTCCGAATAAGAATAAAACAACCCAGCAAAATCTTGGTAAGTACCTGTTATTATTCCCTGCATTATCAAATAATGATATCTCATTATTCGCTGCATTACTTTCGGCTTATTAATAATGACTTACCAATAATAACAGAAATAAGTGATTTTTTGTTATCAAAATCATTTTGGCAAATTTTAATATAATACAATTTTGGCTATATGTGGGTTATTGTAAAAGATTTATTTAGATTTCAACATGTGCAGATTTGAATGAAAATACCAGAAATTCGAATCTGGCATGAGGAAATTGTTTGTTTCGAGAAATATGCCCGACAATATGCATAAAATCATTTTAAATGGCCATTTCTACGGCGGCCGGAAGTTGGACCCCAAGAAAATGCACCACAAATTTAAAATGAAAGTGCGCCCCAAATTTGGGGCCTATTTTCGTTACAAAAACTGATTTAGGAATTACACCCCAATCAAGAAAACAGCATGAAATGACAATAAACCCCAAAAAACTAAGAAATTTTACCTCCTAAATATGGGGCGTACGCATTAATACACGTATACAAACATATTTTCTAATTATAAATCTGTTCCTGTGCGGTCGGCCTACGGCCTACGGCCTCTGTTTAAGACTTTCTCCTATGGACAGGATCCAAAGTTGGACACGTGGAGCAAATCTTTTATGCGTAGCCTCTCCTGTTTCTAAATTAATGGATAAAAATAAGCCCCAAAAAGCAGACAAGAAATGAAAGTAAACCCCAAAAAGCAGTCAAAAAATGAAATTAAGCCCCAAATAAAATTGTTGTTGTTTGATATGTTATTTTTTTGTGGCCCATATTCATAAAAATAGTGGGGTGTATTTTCCTGGGGCCCAATTTCATTCCGCCCATTTCTACATATCTACTACTTATTTTATAACTTATTGGTAATGAATTATTCAAGTACATAAAATCGACCTACAAATAAGTACTTATTATGCTACTTTATTGTACGCTTTTCGGAAGTACTTTCCTCCAATGACATCCCCATGTTAAAATAATGAAAAAAGTGGCTAAATAATAAGTACTTACCATTATCGAACTTTGCTTACTCGTCGGATTATTTGGTAATGAGAAATTTTGCTGGGAATCGAAGCTTTTAACCAAACATATTTTCTTTTAGCTATAAAGTCGACTTTTTATGTACAGGCAGTTTTAGAACGGCCCTGATTATAAAGTATGGTTAAATTGTAAGGGCCGATGTTGAATGTGAACCACACCTAAACGTCAAGTTTTTTTCTTCATCACATTTGACATTTCTCAATATCAGACTAACTCAATTTGAACCATGGAAAGATACACAATCGAGCAACGCGTTAAAGTTTTTTAAGCCTTTTACAAAAATGGGCGTTCAAATCAAAATGCATTTCTTGCACTTCGTGATGTTTTTTTGATCAGCATAATCGACCAAATGTGTTCACAATCGGGAGAATTGTGCGCAAATTTCAGCAAACCGGGTCTGTAGGAGATGTGAAAACGCCAATGCATGCTCGTCCAGTTCGTTTGGTGCGGCTTATGGGCTGGAGACGTTATCGAACCATACTTCTTCGAAATGAGGCCGGTCAGACAGTTACTGTGAATGGTGTTCGCAATCGTGAGATGATAACGAACTTTTTATGGCCCGAATTGGAAGATATGGATGTGGACGATATGTGGTTTCAACAGGACGGTGCCACTTGCCACACAGCTAACGAAACAATGGCTCATTTGCGCAACAAATTCAATGGCCGTGTTATCTCACGTTATGGCGATGTCAATTGGCCGCCAAGATCATGTGATTTGACACCGTTGGACTTCTTTCTTTGGGGTTATTTGAAAGAAAAGGTGTACGTCGATAAGCCAGCAACAATTCAAGAACTAAAAGATGAGATAATTCGGCACGTTAACGGCATAGATCCTCAATTATGCCCCTCAGCGTCATCGAAAATTTGGACCATCGGATGGAGGTGTTCCGCCAAGGTCGCGGCGGCCATTTGGCCCATATTTTGTTCCATGCATAATTGAACCATACCAATATTATCATAATAAAAATAAATGACAATAATTTCCCAAATAATTTTTATTCAAAATCAACATCGGCCCTTAAAATTTAACCACCTTTTATATGTGATAAATTTAGTATGATGAAAGTGCTGCTAACAAAATACCAGGTTTTTCAAGAATATACGCCATTCCTTATCGTGTAAGAACTCAGCAAGGAAAGGCTAAGGTCGGGAGAAGCCAACTATATGATATCCTACACCACCTTGTTAGACCTGAATAAGCACAGATATACATATGTATTTGAATCAATATGAAATGAGTACCTTCGGCAATATGAATTCTTGCATATATGTATATACTATACAGTGCTAAATCTGAACCGATTTTTACCAATTCTAATAAGGTTCCTCCCTGATGCAAAAAGTTCTTATTGCCAAAATTCAGCATGATCGATGTAAAATTGCGACATGTTCTTGACGAACAACTTATGATGGACAGGGAGACGGACGGATGGACATACACACATGCTTAAATTGGCTCAGCTAGTGATTATGAGTCAATCGGTATATTTTAAGGTGTATCTTGCCGTAGGGGTAATTCCAAAGAAAATCGACCCAAAAATGACGATTTGAAAATTTTACATTTTTGATTTTGCTGAAATGTTGCATGCATGTTTCTTTGAATTTCGTTTATGTCATTGATTTCTTTCGGTGTAAATATTGGCCAATTTATCGGGCATACATACTCGTTAAAATCTGACTACTACTCATTACTACATCCTTGTAGTATTAGTGTTGAAGTTTTTACAATTTGCTATGTTTATTTTACCTTTTGCATTAATGTTTATTTTACTTTCTACTGTTGTACAACTGACTTTGGAATTTATACAAAATTTATACAATGTATACCTAGACTTTAAGATTTGTTTGTTAGAAAATATTTTATAATTTTTCGGGAGTCTATTTGAAATAACGGAACGAACAACAGTTTTAAATTTTTTTTCCGAAGTGAGTTGGAATTTTTCAGTCGAAAATTTTGGATTGTGTTCAGCTATTTCCCGTAATTGTGTGCGAATTTGAGATATTTTACGCTACGCTGAGCAATTTTGTGGATGAAGAATTATATCCGCTGGAGATAAGAATTTCTTGGTTTATCTTTTTGACCACTTTCCCGTTACTGTGAACGGATTTAAAGATATTGATTTTCTGAATTGTGTCAGATTTGTTTGTGCTATTTGTGTGCAGATTGCAAGATCATAGAAGATATTTTTTGACATGCCACGTTCACATAATTTGCGTTCCAAGGCAAATGAACAGGAATCGCCGATACATCTGTTATCGGATGAATTATATACGACAATGATGGAACAGCCACCATCTGTTGAAGATCAATTGAAAGATGTAATCTCTGGCCTTCAAGAATCAACTAGGGCGGTTGTGGAGAGCCGCAGTGACATTAACGCTTTGAAGCTGCAGATTCAGCATGTACAGTCCAGGGTGTCCACAAATATCAATGAAGAGATGTCGACAGCTGCAGCTTCTGGTGGAATATTGCCCCCTGCTATTAGCCATATGAATAGAGCCCAGCAATGCAAAACGACTCAAGCAGAGGCTTCCTCGGACGTTTTACGGTCTTCATCCAACAATAGTAATGAAGATATTCGAAGGGATTCGGAGCCTGCTGGAACATCGAGAGAAAAATTGTCCCATCCTTCAGGTCAGTATTCTTCACAGCATTTACCAAATCAACAGACTGTTATATTTGCTGATTCGGTATGTAAACTATATGATTTGCCATCATTCTCTGGCAATGCAGACGAATGCCCTTTGTTTATTGCAAACTTTATGGATACAACTGGATGAAGGATGGATGATATAGTGGTATTTTCAACAACTGTCAGAAATGTTGTTTCATTTCTAAGTTCTGCCGGATGCCGCCAACACCTTATGAGCACCACATTACTAAAAGAAATGGTATCAAAGCTTCCAATTGACCAACAATTTGAATGGTTAAAAATAGCTGCTAACATAAAACCATTCCCCACAGTTGAGGACTTTTCAAAATGGCTTGGAAATTTGGCCAAAGTTATAAGTATGATGCCAAATATTCCAATACCACAAGTGTGGTCTTCAAGTCAGGTTATGGTGATTAACAAGGAAAAGAAGTCGAAAATTAATTGTGAAATTTGTGGCGAAGAACACTCTGTCTCAAAATTCAAGATCCAAATCAAAGGAGTGGGAGAGAATACCGCTTAATACGTCCTGAAGAATGTACATGCAGTGAAAACTCTAAATCTGCCAAAACAATTGTTTTCAAAAGACAACCATTCCGAATAGCTATGCATTGCAAGCTTGTTCGTTTGCGTATGGTATCACGAAAAATCCTTGTGATCAGCAGACCGTTTTACACATTAAGGAGGATTCCCTACATATCGTACAAGAATTTCTTGCGACAGAAAATTTCGGTATAAACCCTAATATTGAACCTCTGATATCGGATGATGCTCAAGCTGCTACAGAAGTTATGGAAAAAACTATTAAACGTGGAAGAAGTATCCCCCCGAATTTTTCACCTAGTTACGATATGGCTCACAAACGTTTATTGAGCATTGAGAAAAAGATGTCGCAAGATTCTAAATACGTCGAAAAGTATAACCCAGAAATAGAAAAATATATGAAAAAAGGATACGCTCGGAAACTAACTGACGATTAAGTTAACGAGGCTCGATTTCCACATTTTGGAATAGTAAATCCCCACAAGCCCGAGAAACTACGAGTAGTTTTCGATGCTGCAGTCAGGAATTTCCTTAAATTCGTTACTATTAAAAGGTACGGAGCAAGCAAAGCCACTTCTTTTAATATTATTGAAATTTCGGCAAGGAATTGTCGCAGTTGCGGCTAATATCCGTGAAATGTTTTCTAAAGTGAGAATTCGCCCTGAAGATCAACAAGAGGTGGAAATACGAACCAACGAGTGCAGCATTTTGTAATGATTTTAATGACATTCGGATCCGTGTGCTCACCCTGCTGCGCGGAGTATATAAAGAATTTCAATGCAAAGGAATATGGCGTTGATAAACATTATGTTGATGATTTCGTATGTAGCTTCCGAAGTGAAAACCACGCAATTCAAATTTGTGATCGTGTAGTTAAAATCCATTACGAAGCTGGGTTTGAACTACGAGGATTTGTTTCGAATAGTTGGAATTTAGAAACGATTATGAATCAGAACGGCAGATAAAATATTGGGCATGTATTGGAATAAGATTGAAGATGTTTTCGAGTTCAAAACGAAATTTTACTCTCTTGCCCAAGAAGTCGCGGATGGCAATCGTGTTCCCACAAAACGTGAACTTTTAAAAATAGCTATGTCTGTTTTTGACCCATATGGATTGATATCGAATTTTCTGTTATATACAAAAAATTTTGGTACAATATATATGGAAATATAAACTAGAGTGGGATGATTCTATACCGTCTGAACCGCACAATAAATGGATTCGGTGGTGGAAAGAATTCAAGTACATTGAATCCTTTAAACTCGGGCTATGTTTACCACGGAAGCTTTTAAGTACAATTTTAAAGTAAAATTACATGTCGTTGTTGATCCCAGGCAAGAAGCATTTGCTGCCGTTTGTTACTTCAGAATAGGGCGAGAAGTTGTATTCGTAATGGAAAAGATAAGATGTGCTCCACTAAAACTTATGAGCATTCCTCGTTTGGAGCTTCAAGCCGCTGTGTTGGGAACAATATTAAGCAAGGTAATTGTTGAAAATCATGAGCTTCTAGATATCTTCTGTAACATTTTGGTCAGACTCTCAAACTGTAATTCATTGGATAAATTCGACAGAGAGACGATTTAAGGCATTTTCAAGTCACCGTATTGCAGAAATTTTGAATATTTCGAAACCACATCAATGGAGATATATTCCGACAAATCCGAATCCAAAAGCAGGAATAAGAACAATTCATACTCTGAAATTCGGCAACAACAGTATCTGGATTCTGGGTCCAAAATTTTTACGAGAAGATGAATGTGACTGGCAATGCCAAAATATAGTATCACCGACATGCCCATTAGAGGAAGAAATAAAACACAATTTATTTATGTGTACGGAACGTCTTAACCCTCTAATTGACTATTACCAATTTTCATCAATTACCAAACTTAAAAGGACCTTGGCGTGGGTAGTACGTTTTGCAAAAATAATTCCTAAAACGTCAATTAATTTAAACGTAAAAGAAATTGATTATGGTGACAAGCTGATTTGTAAAAGAGTACAAATGGAACGGCTCCAGGAAGAAATAACTTCTTTAAAAACTGCAAATTCTATTTCTAAAATAAGTTCAATAAAGAGTCTCGTAACGTATTTGGATAAAGATGGTGTTCAACGTGTTCAAGGAAGATTGGACGAAGCTGTTTATCTGCCATTCGATGCTCGAAGACCGATTATTTTGCCACACGATCATTGGGTTTCGGATTTGATAATGGCACACTACCACAATAAGAATCATCATCAGAACATGAATTCGACTATTAATGAACGACGTCAACGATATTGGATTCCGAAAATAAAATCACTATTCAAGAAAATAAAACGGAATTGTCCCACATGTAAAATGGATTCAATCAAACCGATTACACCTCAAATGGGTCAGTTGCCAGAAGATCGGATAACTCCATATGTACGTCAATTCACATATACTGGAGTGGATCTGTGTGGCCCATTTAATGTAACGATTGGTCGCCGAAGAGAGAAAAGATGGGCAGTCATATTCACATGTCTAACGACAAGAGCCGCGCATATAGAGATGGCTCATGACTTGTGCCTCAGAAACTTTGTCAATCGCTGAGGTATTCCGATACGCATTAGAAGTGACAACGGCACAAATTTCATCGGGACACAGAAGCTATTGCGGAAAGAACATCGGCTTATAAACGAAGATAAACTTCATGAGGAGGTAGCCAATAATAATATAGAGTGGATTTTCAACTGTCCAGAAAATCCAAGTTCCGGTGGTGTATGGGAACGCCTGATTCAAATAATAAAGAGCGTCTCCGAGATTGGAAACACTTCAATCTTTGCTTATTGAAGCAGAGAACATTATAAATTCAAGACCTCTTACTGAAATCCCCATTTCTGCAGAAGATGATGAACCACTCACCCCAAACAACTTCCTTCTAGGTTGTTTAAACTCTACACATACCTCGAGTAATGCTGAAGAATATGTTTGCCTAAGCAAACAGTGGAAGATTGCACAAAATTTGAAAGATCGTCTATGGAAGCGTTGGGTAACGGAATATCTTCCACACTTAATTCACATGACAAAATGGAGAGAAAAATTAAAAAAAGTGAAAATAGTTATTGTTATTATTCTTGACTCATCACAGCCTAGAAGTCATTGGTTAAAAGGCCTGTAAATGTTTTCCCTGCTAAAGATGGATAAATACGAGTAGCTGAAATCAAAACCACGTGTGGTGTTAAACGCAGACCCGTCTCGAAGTTAGCTGTATTCGCAGAAGAAAGTGGTGAATCAACCTGAGAATGTTGTAGTTTTTACAATTTGCTATGTTTATTTTACATTCTACTGTTGTACAACTGACTTTGGAATTTATGTATATAGCGTGATCCATTTTGAGGTTCCCTACTTTTTTAAAGAAAGAACATTCTTTTGGCATTTATTTTTTGTCTATCAAATGTTGGCCGCGGCTACGTCTCAGATGAAATGCCAAACAATACTTAACAAAAATAACATGACAGCATGACACGACTCACACGTGATCTGTCAAAAAAAGTCTATTGAAAAAAGTATCTCTAATGGGATTACCCGTTACAAAATTTATACAATGTATACATAGACTTTAAGATATGTTTGTCAGAAAATATTTTATATTTTTTCGGGAGTCTATTTGAAATAAAGGAACGAACAATTAGCTTTGCAGATTTTAACGAGTAACGATTTGTTTTCTTGTTCTGGACACATGCTCCGCCAACTCTCTTCATCTTGGACCATCGCTCGTATAAGTACATCTTGCTATACAATTGGTTTAAAGGTAAATCTTCGTTACCACACACCAAGTAGAAAAAACAACAATAAACCTCAGGCACCTTGCCTATTATTATTACATTGAAACTAATTCTCTCGTTCGTTGCATTGAACATTGATCTAATCGAACCGTATGTGAGCTCTACATAGTCGTGCAATTTGTTTTTGCTGCTTTTCGTCAAGGAAAACATCCCTCACTCATCAACAAAATCATCGGCCATCAATAACCCATTGTTCTACAACAAAAACAACAAGGGTACGAACATTCAGTTACTACCCTGTCGCCAGCCTAGAACATAATGTCTCACTTTTTCTATAGTGACAATTGCACAAGGTAAAATGTCGACAATTTTCCTTTAATGTGCGAGTAGAAAAACTTTACAGACAACAGTTGTAGTGTATTTCTGGCGACATTGTCGATGAACGCCTCAACAGTTTGTGTTTTTTGTTTGACTGTACAACATAATAGCTGCGCAGTCAGCAGGTAGAATTTTTTTTGTTCTTCTTTCATTTTTTTCTGTCAAAGAAACTCGTGTTCGTTCTGTGAAAATAATTTTTGTATTATAAGTAAATGATATACTTAAAGGCTGCAATGCAACTTTTTAAATTAATATGTAATTTTAGGTATTTATAATTTTTTGATAATCGAATTAACCCATTGCCGCCATCTGTCCCCACATGTGGACCTCTATTTGAAGACATGTAACTTTATGTACGATTAAAGACAATAAGTACCCTATGCAACAACATTTTTGTCCAAGGGATGTGGATAACAGTTTCTGGTACAATTAGGTGTCACAAACACGAAAAAAATATTAAAATAAAATTTTTATGGTATTTTTTTTTTAATTCCAGCTTTCGTGGAATGTACATACAGTATTTGGACCATGGACATGAAAGCGATATTTGCAGCAAATGTTCCCTCATAATTTTTTAAAAAAAAAATTACCATACAAATTTTTTTTAATATTTTTGGTTTAGTAACAGTCGTCAAAAATATGAGAAAAAATGATTTTTTTTTAAATTCTTTTCCCTAGTACAAAAAAAACCATAAAAAAAATTTAAAAAATTATTTTATCACATTTTTAAAAAGTGGGTTTAAAATTAGTGGGTTTAAAATTTTGGTGGGTTTAAAATTAGGAAACTGATGAAAGATGTGAATTTCGAATCATATTTGACGTCGGATGAAATTGCAGCATGGAGGTCGTTTAAGCTTGTGTTTCAAATTTCCTTGGATCCAATAAAAGTCCGCAATATGAATCAATGATTAATGATTTGTTAAAAAATTATGAAAAAATTGGTTAGAAATATATATTTTTATATTTATGTATATAACACATACATATGTATGTATTCTTCCAACTTATTTTTAGCTTTATGTATTCCAGCAGGTGTAAATTTGTCCCTCAAAATGCATTTCTTGCATTCTCATTTAAACTTTTTCCCCGAGAATCTTGGCGACGTAAGTGACGAACATGGCGAAAGGTTTCACCAAGAATTGAAGTCCATCGAGCGGCGTTATCAAGGGCACTGGGATGAAAGAATGATGAGAGATTATATTTGGTTCCTCATTAGAGAAACCGATTCCGAAATCTACAAACGTCAACAAAGAACTCACAATTACTTCTAATGAAACTTGTTCATTTAAATAAACTCAAATGTACATAATATAAATAAAAGTAATAAATAAAATCGCTATTTAAACAGAAATTTAAAAAAAAAGATTTTTTGAAATTCTCTTACCTCTACCGAAAGGGCTATAAATTCTACATTTATCCATATATTTTTTTAAAATAAGCATTATTTTCTTCGCTAGGATGCAAACTTTCAAAAAAATAAAATAAAATATTTTTTTTCGATTTTGTTCTATTTTGTATGTTTTTTTGTCCGCTGGAGTTGTCAGTCTCCTAACGGGCGCGTCCCCAGGTGGCGGATAGGGGGAGGGTATGGACACACTGTTTCATCTCAACTAGGGATCCCTCAGGGAGGATGGATTTTCTATCCTTACTGAGGCGCTCCTGGGGGGATGGAACAGTGTGTCCACCACCTTAGGGAATATTGCATTCCCCGCGGGCCAAAACTGACTATGGGGGTGTTTCCCCTAAAACAAAACCAGTAAGGAAAGGCAGAAAGTCGGGCGGGGAAGACTATATAATACCCTACACCTCCCTAACAATGCGATAAGGGTCATTGCCATAATAATTTGGAATAATTGGTAAATGGGTAGAAACGTATTATCTAATTCTGAAACGATAATCGCTAAATTAAGCAATATTCGTTCCTAAAGTGAGAAACATCTTTCTGGAAAATTTTAATGATCGGAAGTAAAATACAACTTCTATAGCGGTTTGATACCAAATCAGGAGGAACATATATATGGAGCTTTAATATAAATCTGACCTCCTTCTGTCGAATTTCGTACTGATCGGATATAAAATACAGTCTCTACAGCGCTTAGATGTCAAATCGGGGGTAACATATTTATGGGAGCTATATCTAAATCTGAACCGATTTTCTCCAAATTTGGCAGTATTCCTTCATGTAATAAGAAACCTCTTTCTGCCGAATTTCGCACTGATCGGATATAAAATACAGTTTTTACAGCGCTTACAGGTCAAATCGGGGGTAACATATATATGGGGGCTATATCTAAATCTGAACCGATTTCTTCCAAATTTAATAGTGTTCATCCATATAATAAAAAACCTCTTTCTGCCGAATTTCATACTGATCGGATATAAAATAAAGTTTTTACAGCGCTTACATGTCAAATCGGGGGTAACGTATATATGGGGGCTATATCTAAATCTGAACCGATTTATTCCAAATTTAATAGTGTTCATCCATATAATAAGAAACCTCTTTCTGTCGAATTTCATACTGATCGGATATAAAATAAAGTTTTTACAGCGCTTACATGTCAAATCGGGGGTAACGTATATATGGGGGCTATATCTAAATCTGAACCGATTTCTTCCAAATTTAATAGTGTTCATCCATATAATAAGAAACCTCTTTCTGCCGAATTTCATACTGATCGGATATAAAATACAGTTTTTACAGCGCTTACATGTCAAATCGGGGCTAACATATATATGGGGGCTATATCTAAATCTGAACCGATTTTAACCAAATTCAATAGGGATCGTCCTTGGGCCAAAAAAAAGATATGTGTAAAGTTTCGTCGAGATCGGACCATAATTGCGACCTGTACTTTGATTACAAGAATACATGCACAGACGGACAGACAGACAGACGGACATAGCTAAATCAACTCAGAAAGTGATTCTAAGTCGATCGGTATAATAAACGATGGGTCTATTTCTTCTCCTTTTGGGTGTTACAAACAAATGCACAAAGTTATAATACCCTGTACCACAGTGTGGTGTAGGGTATAAAAAACATTATGGAAAGCAGGAAAAGTGAAATTAAAGTTACGGTGCAGGGAGTAATAACCCCAGTACCGGCGGCAACTGTTGATGTGCTCCCTTGGCACCTGTAGTCGTAGTAACTAAAACAAGCGCAACCAATCCTCCTACAGGTGTGGGTGCCTTGGCGCCTGTAGTCGCAGGCAATGCAACAAGCGCGTATCTAGCCATTGGCAAAAATACGGAGAAGGAAAAGGAGGAACCACGGGAGAGTATAAACTGGACCCAGCCTTCAAGTATAGGTAGGGAATCCGATTCCGACTCTGACTCAAACGAACACGTTAACATTACTGTCTTAGCTAACTCCAAAGACGTCGAGGTCAGCAAGATGGTAGAAGAAGTCAACGCGTGCATGGCACAGCTCACGACAAAAAAGAAAAAGCTATCAGGGGCACAAAGACGAAAGTTGAAGAAGATGAACCGAAACAGACTCCATCCACCTCCGCGGAAGCAGGAAAGAGGATCAGATCTCCAGAAGATCAAAACACTGCGAAAAAGTAAATTGAAGAACAAAGAACAAATCAAGCCCCTCACGAAGGAGACTCTAGTCTGTATCCTGGTGGAGAGGGCGGCGACACAGTCGATCCAACTACAAAGGAAGCGAGCGCAACCACGGAATCCTCCGGAAAGATTAGTACATCTAAAAAGATGTCACGATCTATACGGAAGAGGAAGTTGGTTAATGAAAAAGGTAAGAAGCCACCACCTTATGCCAAAGTAGCGAGAAAGCAATGTAGAGACGAGCTCTGCTACGCAGTGATCGATATCAACAGGGCATCTGGCAAAATCCCCACTGACCAACACAACAACGTTGAAGACTTGGTGAATAACAAAATTGTGGAGCACGCTCTTCAAATAATGAGCAGCGAGTTCAAAGGGGACACACTGAGGACGAATTTCGCGTCACCAGAATGTATAGAGACCCTCAAAGAGCTTGTGGATAGCATCCCCTCTCCCTGGGAAGGCGCTAAGCTGAAACTGGTGAGGATGAGGGACATCCCTCAGCTCATAAAAACGACAGTACATGTCAAAGGATGGGGCAGAATTTCACATCAGAACGCATGCTCAAACTCTTTGGCCAGCAAAAGAAGGGACTGGAAGTCTTTCACAGAGAGAATGATCGTGATGGCACTCTCCTTGTGGTGGGTTTGAATCGGCTCTCCATGGCAATCCTGGTCAAGACGAAGGGTATGGCGTTCTATGTGAACAAAGCAGTCTTCTTCAAAATTGGTAAGGCTTTGGTTGCCGCTGAAAACCGGCAAAATGAGCCAATAAATAATAAAGGCAGCGACGAAGATAAGCGCCCACTGCAGCAAAAAAATGATAAGGGAGCCGAATCTACTATCTCTGACTCCCAAGAAGACCGGTTACTGGAGGATCAATGATTGAAGTCATCCAGATAAACCTCCATCGGAGCGAGGCGGCAACCAACGCTTTGATGGAAATAATAAATAAAGGTAAGACTCATATTGCTTTAATCCAAGAACCATGGACGATTCGAAACAAGGTTACTGGATTAAACCACGTTAATTACCAACTGTTTTATGCAAATACAGGAACTAGACCAAGGACTTGTATTATATGCCACAAAAATTTATGTTATCTTTTTTCTCCAGAGTTGTCAACATCGGATGCTACAGTACTGAAACAAGGGAATGGAAGTGTATACCTAGCATCAGTATATCTGCCTTTCGATTCACCGACATTACCACCTACGTCGGAACTACAACGCTTGGTGAGGAAAATCAAACAAACAGGTAACGAAGTACTAGTAGGTTGCGATGCTAACTCTCACCACGTCGCGTGGGGCAGTACTAACATTAATAAACGGGGCCAGGCCCTAGTAGAATTCTTGAATACTAACGACCTAATAACACTTAACATAGGTAACACGGCTACTTTCGTTAATAGAATAAGGGAAGAAGTATTAGATATAACAATATGTTCAGAAAATCTAATAGACGTGATACAGGAATGGAGGGTCTCTAAAGAACATTCTTTTTCTGATCATCGTTACATAAGGTTTAAGATAGCACGGCCATCGTCGAACCCAATAAGTTTCAGAAATAAGGCCAAAACTAAATGGACAAAATTCGGGAAGCTAATTAGAGAAAGACTAGGGCATGGACATTTTGAGTGCCTAAGTGTTGAAGATATTGACACTAACGTTGATTATATTACGGATGTATTAGTAAGGTCTTTCGAAGACAGCTGTCCGCTTCGAGAAAGGAAATCAGCCCAAGAGAAGCCTTGGATGACCGGGGAGATTTGCAACATTGGGAAAGAGGTCCGTAGACTTTACAATAGGGCACGCCGTAAAAAATCTCCAGTATACTGGGACGACTACCATAGAAGATTCAGAGAATACAAAAAAATCACAAGAACAGCAAAACGAAACTCCTGGAAGCTATTCTGCGAACAGGTCGATAGCGTTATGCAACACTTAAGGCTTATAGACCAATAAGCTTAACATCTTTCATACTCAAAACCTCGGAACGATAGTGGATACCATGATTAAAAGTAAGATACCAGGCGAAATGCTAAAATTTAGACAACATGCCTATGTTAAAGGGCGATCAGTGGACACCGCCCTACACGAGGTAGTACACAATATAGAAGAATTCTTCAATGGAAAGATGTATACACTGGCGGTATGTATTGACATTGAAGGGGCGTTCACTAATGTACGGACCGACACACTCATCCAATCCTTAGACCAGTTTCAGGTGGACCGGGCTCTCCGCGACTGGGTAAGCCACATGCTAAGGAATAGATGGATAAATTGCGGGTCCCACGACATAAAAATAAGAGACAGAGTAGCACAGGGAACACCACAGGGCGGTATATTATCACCACTCCTGTGGGTCACTACTATAAATTGTCTCCTAAGGATACTAACGGATGAAGGACTTAAACCAGTCTGTTACGCAGACGACGTTATAATACTTCTGAGGGGGAAGATTCTAATCTCTACAAATTGCATATGACTGAGCTCGACCGAGAGGTCTAAATGCAGGGTTACCATAAACTTTTTTCGGAAAGGAGGACTTTTGTGCCAGAAAAGGAGGACATTTGTGACATTTACAAAGAGAGTTTGGTTTTTCGGAGGACATTTAAAAAACACAGTAATTGGAAAGGATGAGCATTTTTTATTTGGTCAACAATTAAACTTTAAACCCGTAAGGAAGGTCCTACACTAACCTATCGGAGCACAATAAGAAGAAATATTGTCAAGTTTTATAAATATTATTAATGATCGCTATCAATTTTATCGGTAATACAAATTTTATTCAAAATTGGAAAGAAAATATTTAGATATCTAAATCTGAACAGATTTTAATCAATTTCCTCTCAGGTGTGAAAGAGTCCTTATTGCCAAATTTCAGCAAGATCGGAGTGGAAATGCGACCTATACTTAACGAAAAACATTGAATGGACAGACAGACCGACGGAAATGTTTAAATCAACTCATACTGAGTCGATCGGTGCACTTAAAAGTGGATATCGAAAAAAAAATTATGGTGATTTCGATTCTGACAGAAGTGTTACCCCGTCGACATGAAATGCTAAAAAATATTTTCCCTTTTGATGTCGAACTGGTGTTGTCGTTCAAATTCAACATAGCTCATTTTTTTAAATTCCTAAATGTGGTGTAAAAGTCCAGTTTTAGGGAAAAAGGCAACGAAAATGATGCACTTTTTTGCAGGAAAAAATTGTCCATTATAATTAACAAGTAAAAACGTCGCTAAGATCGGCCGTGCCAAATCTTATATACCATCGATCGGATGTCAATTGTTTTGGGGACAAATAAACTCATTTTATGTGATATTACTTCGCCCAGATATGGTATGAACAATGTTGTCCAAAAATACGCCTTGGCATCTGAACCAGGAATATTAGCCCTATACTTTTGAGTGCCTACTCTTCTAGGTAGTGCAGCTTCTATTCCAAAACTTCTTGCAAGTTGTGTAGATTCTTCAAACAGTTTATCAAACTCCGCATCTGAATTTCTACGCATGTCACTTAATTTAGTCGTTGCCAATTTTATGATTTCGTAAGCCTTAATTATATCTAGGTTAATCGTTTGCAAATACCGTGATAAGTTGGGTAATGGCCAAAACCGTAGTAATTATTACCACACCCAATATAAAGTCAAATCTACATACACGGTTGTGCAAACATTCACTGCAACCTACATGTTAAAAAGGTAGATACATAAGAAATCATAAATGTCATTTTAACTTAATTTTCGCCATATCTGGTTATCATAAATTTAAAGCCAACCAATAATTACACCGGTCGACAAAAACAAAATTTTTTCTTGGGTTTCTGTTTTAATGCATAGATTCTGATTGTAGACGTCAAAAAACGTCAAAATCTCCAATCTTAGCTTTTAAAGTTTAGTTTTGTAAATTTTACATCGATAAGAAAGTTTTAAAGTTAAAACCTTACTAAATTAGCTATAACTTTTTAAATTATGCATCGATTTTCTTCGGAGTGGGCTCGTTTAATTCATGACAGACTTTACGATAAAATCATAAAAATATAACTTTTGTTCATTTTTAGAGTGTTTTATGGGAGTTTTATTTTAAAAATATTAAAATTTTATCAAAAAATCACATTTTTTTGCAATATTTTGTAATACTCGTATATCTTCGAAACCGCTGAACGGATGGTTCTCGAGTTATGCCGAAATATGTGGTTCAACCACTAATTTCTTTCCATATCACAGCTTATCGCGAGAATTTAAAGAGGCAACCCTTTAAGCTAAGAAAAAAGTAATGTAGAACCACATATTATGGCATAACTAGAGAACCATTCATCCGAATTGGTTCAGGTAAGCTTTACAAACTTCAGAATTAAGTAGCCTTTAACTTCGCACAATACAATTTTCCATCCGTTCAGTGGTTTCGACGATATCTTACAAAGTATTGCAAAAAATCATATTTCTTGAGAAAATTTTAACAATTTTTAAATAAAAGCCTCATAAAAACATCTAGAAACGCATAATTGTCATATTTTTGTGATTTTATCGGAAACTCTGAAAGGTTATAAATAAATTGAGACCATTCCGAAGAAAATCGATGCATAATTTAAAAAGTTTTAGCGAGGAAACCATGCACTTTTCTTATTTTTAGCTGTTATTACTTTTACTGTTACCATTTTTTACGCTTTTGTATTATTTTTTTTAACGGCCTTCCTAATATATTTTTCGTGTATTTTTGAGTGATTTTGAAAACTGTAAACAGTTTATGCCTATGTTTAAAACATTTCGGGGGCCGGCCAGGACGCACATGCTTACAAGCACACCTACATAGGATAGGAGTTGTAGATGACAGCGTATGTAGGGCATGCGGGGAGGAGGACGGAACGTTAGAGCATTTCCTCTGCCAGTGCCCAGCGTTCGCACACAATAGATCCCGTTTCTTAGGAAAGGATACTATACCAGACTTGACCCAACTTAGGGGCGTAGACTGGAAGAAGATTAAGGACTATGTCGACAGTACAGAGTTCCTAAAATAACTTTCCAATGACCTTTTTATACCCTACACCACACTGTGGTACAGGGTATTATAACTTTGTGCATTTGTTTGTAACACCCAAAAGGAGAAGAAATAGACCCATCGTTTATTATACCGATCGACTTAGAATCACTTTCTGAGTTGATTTAGCTATGTCCGTCTGTCTGTCTGTCCGTCTGTGCATGTATTCTTGTAATCAAAGTACTGGTCGCAATTATGGTCCGATCCCGACGAAACTTTACACATATCTTTTTTTTGGCCCAAGGACGATCCCTATTGAATTTGGTTAAAATCGGTTCAGATTTAGATATAGCCCCCATATATATGTTAGCCCCGATTTGACATGTAAGCGCTGTAAAAACTGTATTTTATATCTGTTTCTTATTATATGGATGAACACTATTAAATTTGGAAGAAATCGGTTCAGATTTAGATATAGCCCCCATATATACGTTACCCCCGATTTGACATGTAAGCGCTGTAAAAACTTTATTTTATATCCGATCAGTATGAAATTCGGCAGAAAGAGGTTTTTTATTATATGGATGAACACTATTAAATTTGGAAGAAATCGGTTCAGATTTAGATATAGCCCCCATATATATGTTACCCCCGATTTGACCTGTAAGCGCTGTAAAAACTGTATTTTATATCCGATCAGTGCGAAATTCGGCAGAAAGAGGTTTCTTATTACATGAAGGAATACTGCCAAATTTGGAGAAAATCGGTTCAGATTTAGATATAGCTCCCATAAATATGTTACCCCCGATTTGACATCTAAGCGCTGTAGAGACTGTATTTTATATCCGATCAGTACGAAATTCGACAGAAGGAGGTTTTTATACATGAATAAGTATTCAGGGAAGATCGGTTCAGATTTATATTGAATCTCCATACATATATTCCTCCTGATTTGGTATCAAACCGCTATAGAAGTTGTATTTTACTTCCGATCATTAAAATTTTCCAGAAAGATGTTTCTCAATTTAGGAACGAATATTGCTTAATTTAGCGATTATCGTTTCAGAATTAGATAATATGTTTCTACCCATTTACCAATTATTCCAAATTATTATGGCAATGATCCTTATCGCATTGTTAGGGAGGTGTAGGATATTATATAGTCGGCCCCGCCCGACTTTCTGCCTTTCCTTACTGGTTTGTTTTGGTTTTCAACTGTGATTTCCTCCGTTAGTTAACATAGTGCAGATTCACACATGCAATTTCTGCTGAATTGCAGTGTTTGTGGGAGAGGGACGCAGTCGGTAAGGGGGGAGAAAAAAATCTTCCGTACTCGCAATTTTTTTGCAATGCGTTTTCTTTCGCTGTAAAGTTTTTCGACATTTCCACACTGCTTTTCATTTAATATTCGTTGTTTTGTACTAGGTTTTAAATTTACATATGTTTGTAAATTTGTGCGACATACATTTTAATAAAATTTAATGAGTTTTAATGAACGGCGAAAACAAAAAATCGAAACAGAATACATTGTCTGAACGCAAATGCAATTTCAAAAGAGAATTGCAGAAAAAAATTGCAAGTGTGAATCTGGACATACATACATTCAATCAACATTAGTGTTGCCGCTGGAAATTTTTTCGGCCCAACATTTTCGCAGAAGCTTCCCAAAATCGAATTCATCTGCCCAAATAAAAAACAAGTAAAGACGGATTAAGTTCGGCCATGCCGAATATTATATACACTTCACCATGGATCGCATGTGAATGGTTTCGGGTACAAATAAACTAATTATACCAAATTTCATTCATCTAGCTCAATTATTGTAGACTGTAGCGTGATTATAACAGACGTACGGACATGGCTATATCGTCTTAAAATTTTACGACGATTAAGAATATATATAATTGATCTCAGATAAATATTTAGAGGTGTTACAAACGGAGTGACAAAATGAATATACCCCCCATCCTATCGTGAAGGGTATATAAATAATTTGTGCTATTTTTATAATATAGAAATTCTATGTACAATTTTTTCTATACAGGAAAAAGGAAATTATAGAACAAACGATATATGTATAGTTATTTATGAACGTAATGGGTTGAACATTTCCGTTAAGCGGCGGCGGTACTGCGTGGAAGTGCTAATAAATTAAAAATGAAGCTGGAAAGATTATCGAAAAATTTTTCGCAGTTTTTTTATAGGGGCAACTTTTCCAAAAAAAACGAGTTTAGTGTCGCTAAGAAGGAGTAAATTCTGAGTCACATTCAACATGCTTAGGGAATTTATTAACAAGCGGCAATATTGAGAAATCTTAATTGAAAACCACGTTTTCGGAGGTTATCATATTTAACAGCTTTAAACTTACATTTTTAAAATCGATTCCATTTTCTATTTGACTTAGCAATTCTATGGAAATTCTATGCAAATTCCAAAATAGCTGATTTTACTTCTGTTTTTCTGATTGAGTTAAATCAATTCAGGCGCCGCCAGTCGTAGCGAACGGACGTGTTAACGCATAGCGTATAGTTTTGAACCGACTACGCAATACCTATTCACCTACCTACTATGCAACCACGAGGTTTGTTGTTTTTAAAGCGTAGGTTGAATTGGATGCATCGGTTTCTGGTCAAAAATTTCTGAGCTTAGTCTGGAAGGCATATATCGACGTACCTATTACGGGCTAATACTTGATATGGGTATGTCTCCCCCAAACAATTATGAATAAACCCAAAAAAGACAAAGGAGATTACGGCGCAGCGGAGGGAAAACCCAGTGCCGGCGACAAGCGTTGATTCACTCACGAGTCATGTGTCGTCGTTATCGAACAATCGTGAGCATTCAACTTCTACGAGCTTTGGTGCATGCATCCCGTAGAAAATGAAACAAGAGCGCATCCAGCCGCAGGCAAAAGAAAAGATAAGACAGATGAAGCAGAACCCAACTGGGGTTCTAAGAACCTATTACGGGATGAATCTAACAATTCAACCTTCAACACATACATGGAGGCTGCCAAAAGAGTCAAAGGAAGTCTCTAGCCGGGGTCCTTCGATCGTGGGCGATAAAGTTGATCCAGAAGCGCACATTAAGTCAACCAAATCATCCGTTAAGGATGAGGCTTTAAACAAAAAGACACTACAGACACGGAAAAATCAATTGGCCATAAAGAAGGGTAAGAAGCCACCATCTTATTCTAATAGTGTAGTAGTGCATCTAGCAGAATCCGAGGGTAGCGGAGTACGTCCTCGAATCTAAGGATGAACAACCAATCGAAGTAATGAGTTGCAAGTTTGAGAGGGGTGTTTGTATGCTAAGGTTGGCATCACAACGCTGTGATGGTATCTTCGTAAAACTTGTGGATAGCTTCTCCTCACATTGGGACAGCGCAAAGCTAAAATGGTAAAGAAAAGCGACATTCCTGAACTCATAAAAACGACTCTGTATGTCAAGGGATGTCCCAGTACGTTTTCCTCAGAGTACACACTCGACATCATTAGCAAACAAAATTCAAAACTTTCCGTGAGAAAGTGGGAAGTCTTCTATAGAAAGGATGATAACGAGGGTACTCTCCTCGTGTTGGACATAGACTCAAAATCCAAGAACAATCTTGTCATTGCGAAGTCTTTTTCAAATTTCAAAGGTCCCGATTGGCAGGACAAATTATTCGAGTCCAAATATATTGTCTGATGAGGCAAACACTGGTAGTGAACGGATGGACACAAGTAAGACACTGCCAAAAACTAATGTGAAAGTAGGCAATAACACCACCAGTTTACCAATAGTACCGCCAATTTTGCAGGAAGTTCCCAGAAAAGGTGGTGATCAAAATAAAAAGAGCCACACAACGATTCAAAACAATAAGGGAGCGACAAAAAATAACACCGCCTCCCAAAAATGTCTACTCGAAGATGGTGTAAAAGGTAGTGAACAAAAGGAGGAGAATGGCTCACTTCCAAATAATGAGGGAGTGCCACCAGATAGGATAGACTCCAAAGGAAACTTTTACTGGAAAGACAATGATTGAGGTCATCCAGATAAAGCTCCACCGGAGCGAGACTGCATCCAACGCTCTGATGGATACATTAAGGCAGAGTTCATATTGCTATGATCCAGGAACCATGTACAACTAGCAACATGGTTACTGGATTAAACTACGTGAACTACAACCATTTCTACGCTAACACAGGTAATCGTCCAAGGACATGTATTTTGTGCCATATAAACTTATGTTTTCTTTTCTCTCCAGAGTTGTCAACATCAGACGCAACGATGCTGAGGCAAGGTAATGGAAATATGTACCTAGCGTCAATATATCTGACATTCGATGCGCCGACATTGCCACCTACGTCGGAATTACAACGTCTAGTGATGGTATCCAAACACACAAGTAATAAGCTGGTTGTGACGCCAACTCCCATCATATCGCTTGGGGTAGTACTAACACCAATAAAAGGGCCACGCCCTTATGGAATTTTTGAATACAAACGTCCTCATAACTCTTAACATAGGAAACAAAGCAACCTTTGTTAACAAAATTAGGGAAGAAGTATTAGATATAACGATATGTTCAGAAAATCTTATTGATGAGATCCATGAGTGGAGGGTTTCGGATGAACACTCCTATTCGGACCACCGTTATATTATTTATTAGCAAATTCCATTAGGAACATAAGCTGTTTACATAGAATCTCCATGGCTGTCTGCCGTTGGCGATGTATCGTAGTTCGTTAAATGATTTGCCGGGCTCGTTGTGCGCCTCCATGTGGTCTTCGGTCTTCCACGTTTACGTGTACCTTGTGGATTCCATTCAAAAGTCGCGTGGCAGATTTCGTCGTAAGGTTTGCGGTAAGTTTCCGTAATAAGGCTAAAACCGACTAGACTAAAATCGGAAATCTACTTAGAAATCGATTGGGCCAGCCTACACGCCATTATCTATGTAAAGAAGACATTGATATCAATGTGAAGAAGATTATGGAGACTCTTGTAAAATCATTCGAAGATAGTTGCCTACTTCGAGAAAGGAATTCTGCCTATGAGAAACGCTGGATGACAGGACAAATTCGCTCGATTGGCAAGGATGTCCGCAGACTTTACAACTGAGCTCGACGT
This sequence comes from Eudasyphora cyanicolor, assembly GCA_963930755.1. Classification (NCBI taxonomy): domain Eukaryota; kingdom Metazoa; phylum Arthropoda; class Insecta; order Diptera; family Muscidae; genus Eudasyphora; species Eudasyphora cyanicolor. Next base: position 105,789,318 of record OZ005737.1, read on the forward strand.
AAAAAACAATCAGAATATTGGGACGACTTGCACAGAAGACTCAAAGAATACAATAAAATCATTATGTAGATCGGCGAAACGTAACTCCTGGAGGCTTTTCTGTGAACAGGTAGATGGCGTTAACAGCATGTCTAAAATGAAAAAGTCCCTCTCAAAAACTCATGTCCAAACCGAAACACTGGTGGATGACACGGGCAAAAGGATGGAAACTATAGAGGATACCGTAAGGCTCTTGATAAAAACTCATTTTCCGACTGGTAATGCTGGACCAAGAGAGGAACAGTTACAGAATGAAAAACAGACGGTATGGTTATAGAAGCGATAAAAAAGCTTCTCTCCCTTCAAGGCTGCGGGACTGGATGGAATATTTCCAGCACTTCTGACAAAAAACTGGCAGGAATCAAGGGTGGTCCTCATACCCAAGGCTGGCAAAGCGAGTTATACGACCCCCTTATGGACCCATTAGCCTAACTTATTTTCTGTTAAAAACAATGGAGCGAATAATTGATGACATGTTCAAAAGTAAAATAGCGGATGACAGGCTAAAATTCAAACAACACGCCTATGTCAAAGGAAGATCAGTGCAAACAGATCTGCATGAGGTAGTGCACCACATAGAAGAGTGCTTCGGTAAAGAAATGTATACACTTGCTGTTTGTATAGACATTGAGGGCGCATTTAACAATGTGCAGCCGATACACTTATCCAGTCCTTAGACGAGTTTCATGACCGGGCGCTGAAAAACTGGATCAACAATATGCTATGGAATAGTTGGATTATTTGAGGGTCATATGACGTAAAAATTAGAGACAAGGAAAATCATGGTATAACTCAGGGGGGAATTTTATCGCCTCTTCTATGGGTTACGACGATACACAGTCTCCTAAAAGCCCTCACCAATGAAGGACTTAAACCAGTCTGTCATGCAGACGACGTTGAAATACTTCTAAGGGGCATACATCCAAACCTATTATGCAGAAGAGCTGAGGAGGCACTTAACACAGCATATAACTAGGCACAACCAAGGGGATTAAATGTTAACCCAGACAAAACAGAAATATGTCTTTTTACAAGGAGAACGAAGATCTCACGTTTTACCCGGCATCGATTCCTGAATAAGACAATTGATATAACTAACAAAGTAAAATACTTGGGAGTAATCTTGGACCAGAAATTGTACTGGAAAGATCATCTTGAAGAAAGAGTTACAAAGGCCCACAGATGTTGGTCGTTGTGCAGAAGAGCTATAGGTTCAACATGGGGACTACAACCAAATATGACTCACTGGCTTTACATGAGCGTGCATAGACCAATAATAACCTACGCCTGTGTAGTGTGGTGGACATCAATGGACAAGAATTGCAACGTAAAACCTTTGCAAAAAATTCAACTTATGTGCTGTCTAGGCATAAGCGGGCCTTTTAGAACTGCACCAACAAGAGCGTTGGAGACTATGCTGCACACACTGAAAAAAAATTTTGTCATAAAATTAAAGATTGGCTCCAAAGACGTCCTCATCCTCAGTCTTTAAAATAAGTAAATTTTGTACTTAAAATATAAATAATTTAATTAATATTAATTAAATTTTCCTAATTTTAAGTAAAAAACGTACTTATTTCAAAGATTAATGACGTCTGTGGAGCCATTCTTTAATTTTATAACAACATTTTTTCAGTGCATCCAACCAATAGACAACCTATATTCGGCGAATTCGACTTTTTTTAAATAAACGTGTGATTTTTTATATTTTTCGTTTTCGATTAGGTTGATTGTCTTTTTCGGTGGGTTTTCGAAAATTGATCAACATGCACCCTACAGTCGATCAACTCAATCTATAATCTTTAAAACATTTTTTATATTATTGATATTTCGCTACACCGCGAGAAATTTATTGAATATTTTTGAACATTTTCTCAACATCTAGATCTATTTTCGCAATTTTTGTAATTATCTTTGTATTTGTTTGAAGATTTTATTCGTTTCTTGGCCGTTTATTTATAAATTAGGTATTTGATTTTTTATTATTGATTTCATTTGGATTTCCGTTTATCTTTGGAAGAACACTTTTTAAAAATGTCTCTTACTCCCCATGTCTTTTTCGTAAGAGCTTCAGATTCTCTAGTAAAATTTGGTACATACTTCCGTCTTCTGAAATAGGAGGGTCTAGATGAATATTGTCTTGAGGTTTGCCGTACCGAGTTGAACAAACTGTGGGCTAACACCCGGAAAATGTCTGAAAAGTGTATTGATTACTTGTCCTCGTCCAAAGACGCGGGGAAAGCGGACACCGACTCGGTGGACAATATATATGATGTATCCCATCAAACATATACGAATTGTCTGTCCGCTATCAATAGAAAATTGGTACAGTTATAAAATAGCTCTCGTAGATTGTCCCTCAATTCGACTAAACGTAGCTCGGTTGATTGATTGGTACAACAAACTTTCGGGGACTCATATAATACAGACTTGTTGAACAATATGAGTACGTCGACGCACAATTCTCGTGAAATCGGTATTCAAGTCGATTCTCCGACTGCATTAAGTTTTGAAAATTGTAATAGGAACTCACGCATGTTAAGTGACCAACTAACTAGTGACAGCGTACATAATCTTTCGCTCCCGCTATGTGACATCGACGTTTTTGAGGGTGATTTCTTATCGCAGGCCACATTTAGGGAATTGTTTACGGCCGTATATATAAACAATACGCGTCTAAGTGACATCGAGAGCTTGTGTCATTTGGTTGGTAGGTTAGGTTAGGTTAGGTTGAAGAGAGGAGACGTTTAAACGTCTCATGTCCATGGACATACACTTAAGCCAGTGGTTCGGCCTGTTGTGCGCTCCTTATTTATGATCTTTTTATACCTCACGAGTTACAGAAAATCGGTACTAGACACGAATTTTCTAAGAATCTTCCAGTCATATTCTCTGAGATGAGTCAAGTCTGGTAATATATCGGACCCGAAATGTTGGGATCTTGAATGTGTGAAAGCCGGGCAGTGACACTGAAAATGTTCCATCGTTTCGATGTTTTCTCTGCATGCCCTGCATTCGTCGTTTCCTGCTAGTCCTATGCGATGAAGATGTGCTTGCAAGCTTGAGTGTCCCGTTAGAACACTCATCATCTTACTAATATCGATCTTGTTTAGTTTCAGAAGACTTCTTGTTTTCTTTTCGTTTGGGTCACCCCACAGTATCTTTGCAGTTGCTCCTACTGTTGCGCTATTCCACACAGTTTTATGAGCCATCACTGCCCAGTGCTTCAACTCATTTTTCGTGGCTTCGAAAGGTTTCCAATTTTCCAAGTTTATTACTCGAAGTTCTCTGCCCTTTGAAGCCAAGTTGTTTGCCCGTTCATTTCCAATCACTCCGTTGTGTCCTGGTACCCAGTAAAGACGCAATTGACCATGGGCTGAGTAATCATTTATCGTTCTTTTACAGTCCAACATAGTTCTGGATTTGACCCTTTCCGATGTTATTGCTTTAATCGCCATTTGGCTATCTGTGAAGATGTTGGCATATTTAGGCTTTGTCGTGTTATTGAGCCAGTTCACACACTCCGTGATTGCTCGAACTTCTGCTTGAAATACCGTGTTATGGTCAGGGAGGCGGAAGTGAAGTTCGACTTCTGGTTCATCAATAAAAAGTCCCAGACCCGTCCTTCCTCCTCGCTTGGACCCATCCGTGTAGCAGCTGGTTCCCATTGGCACATGGGCCAAAGTTCCATTTTCCCAGGAGCGTCTGTCTGGCACAAACGTATCACAGGTAGCTGTAAGCCGCACTTCAGGAATGCGGTCCGAGATTTCTGGCGTTTGAATGTGACCAACTAGATATTCTAAAATCTTCTGATGGTACGACTTGTGGTCTCGATTTATCCATTCACCCATCACTTGTAGACGTCTTGCTGTGAGGGCTGCCTCATACTTTATACGGATGTCTATTGGTTGGATGTGCAGTATAGTCTCCAACGCTGTTGTTGGTGCAGTTCTAAATGCCCCGCTTATGCCTAGACAGCACATACGTTGAATTTTTTGCAAAGGTATTACGTTGCACTTCTTGTCCATTGATGTCCACCACACTACAGAGGCGTAGGTGATTATTGGTCTAATCACGCTCATGTAAAGCCAGTGAGTCATATTTGGACGTAGTCCCCATTTTAAACCTATAGCTCTTCTGCACAGCGACCAACATCTGTGTGCCTTTGTAACTCTTTCTTCAAGATGATCTTTCCAGTACAGTTTCTGATCCAAGATTACTCCCAAGTATTTTACCTTTTTAGTTATAGCAATTGTCTTATTCAGGAATCGAGGCGGGGTAAAACGTGGGATCTTCGTTTTCCTTGTAAATAGACATATTTCTGTTTTGTCTGGGTTAACATTTAATCCCCTTGGTTGTGCCCAGTTATATGCTATGTTAAGTGCCTCTTCAGCTCTTCTGCATAATAGATTTGGATGAAAGCCCCTTAGAAGTATTACAACGTCGTCTGCATAACAGACTGGTTTAAGTCCTTCATTGGTGAGGGCTTTTAGGAGACTGTGTATTGTCGTAACCCATAGAAGAGGCGATAAAATGCCCCCCTGAGGTATACCACGATTTACCTTGTCTCTAATTTTTACGTCATATGACCCACAAATAATCCACCTATTCATTAGCATATTGTTGATCCAGTTTTTCAGCGCCCGGTCAACCTGAAACTCGTCTAAGGACTGGATAAGTGTATCGGTCTGTACATTGTTAAATGCGCCCTCAATGTCTATGCAAACAGCAAGTGTATACATTTCTTTACTGAAGGACTCTTCTATGTGGTGCACTACCTCATGCAGAGCTGTTTCCACTGATCTTCCTTTGACATAGGCGTGTTGTTTGAATTTTAGCCTGTCATCCGCTATTTTACCTTTGACCATGTCATCAATTATTCGCTCCATTGTTTTTAACAGGAAAGAAGTAAGGCTAATGGGTCGATAAGCCTTTGGGGTCGTGTAACTCGCCTTGCCAGGCTTTGGTATGAAGACCACCCTTGATTCCTGCCAGTTTTTTGGGGTATACGAATGGGTTAGGCATGCAGTGAACACTCCAGCCAGATGAGTTGATACCAGATCCACCTCATTCTGCAGAAGTGCTGGAAATATTCCATCCGGTCCCGCAGCCTTAAAGGGAGAGAAACTTTTTATCGCTTCTTTAACCATACCATATGTTATATCCGTAATAGGTACTTGATGCAATACATTTTCATTCTGTAACTGTTCCTCTGCTGGTCCAGCATTACCAGTCGGAAAATGAGTTTTCATCAAGAGCCTTACGGTATCTTCTATAGTTTCCATCCTTTTACCCGTTTCATCCACCAGTGTTTCGGTTTGGACATGAGTTTTTGAGAGGAACTTTTTCATTTTAGACATGCTGTTAACGCTGTCTACCTGTTCACAGAAAAGCCTCCAGGAGTTACGTTTCGCCGATCTAACGATTTTATTGTATTCTTTGAGTCTTCTGTGGTAGTCGTCCCAATATACTGATTGTTTTTTACGTCGAGCTCTATTGTAAAGTCTGCGGACATCTTTGCCAATCGAGCGAATTTGTCCTGTCATCCAGGGTTTCTCAAAGGCAGATTTCCTTTCTCGAAGTGGGCAACTATCTTCGAATGATTTTACAAGAGCCTCGGTAATCTTCTTAACATTGATTTCAATGTCTTCTGCACATAGATAATCGCGTGTAGGCTGCCCCAATCGATTTCTAAGTAGATTTCCGAATTTAGTCCAGTCGGTCTTAGCCTTATTACGGAAACTTATGGGGTTCGGCGGTGGCCGTGCAATTTTAAACCTTATATAACGGTGGTCTGAATAGGAGTGTTCATCCGAAACCCTCCACTCATGAATCTCATCAATAAGATTTTCTGAACATATCGTTATATCTAATACTTCTTCCCTAATTTTGTTAACAAAGGTTGCAGTGTTTCCTATGTTAAGAGTTATGAGGTCATTTGTATTCAAAAATTCGATAAGAGCGTGTCCCCTTTTATTGGTGTTAGTACTACCCCAAGCGATATGATGGGAGTTGGCGTCACATCCAGCTAATAACTCATTACTTGTGTGTTTGGATTCCCTCACCAGACGTTGTAATTCCGACGTAGGTGGCAATGTCGGCGCATCGAAAGGCAGATATATTGACGCCATGTACATATTTCCATTACCTTGCCTCAGCACCGTTGCGTCCGATGTTGACAACTCTGGAGAGAAAATAAAACATAAGTTTTTATGGCACAGAATACAAGTCCTTGGACGAGTACCTGTGTTAGCGTAGAAAAGGTTATAGTTCACATGGTTTAATCCAGTAACCTTGTTGCTAGTTGTCCATGGTTCCTGGATCAAAGCAATATGAACCCTGCCTTTATTTATGATGTCCATCAGAGCGTTGGATGCTGTCTCGCTCCGGTGGAGGTTTATCTGGATGACCTCAATCATTGTCCTTCCAGTAAAAGTTTCTTTTGGGAGTCTATCCTATCTGGTGGCACCCCTTCATTATTTGGTAGTGGGTCATTCTCCTCCTTTCGTTCACTACCTATTACACCATCTTCCAGTCGACAATTTTGGGAGGCGGTGTTATTTTTTGTCACTCCCTCATTGTTTTGAATCGTTTTGTGGCTCTTTTTAGTTTGATCACCACATTTGCTGGGAACTTCCTGCAAAAGTGGCGGTACTATTGGTGAACTGGTGGTGTTATTGACTACTTCCACATCAGTTTTTGGCAGTGTCTCACTTGTCTCCATCCGTTCAATACCAGTGTTTGCCTCTTCAGACAGTATATTTGGACTCGATTCATTTGTCCTGCCAATCGGGACCTTTCCAATTTTGAAAAAGACTGTCCAGATCAAGAAGTACGCCATGCCCTTCGCCATGACAAGATTGTTCTTGGATTCTGGGTCTATTCCTAACACGAGGAGAGTACCCTCGGTATCATCCTTCCTATAGAAGACTTCCCACTTTCTCACGGAAAGTTTTGAATTCTGTTTGCCAATGATGTCGAGTATGTACTCTGATGAGAACTTACTGGGACATCCCTTAACATATAGGGTCGTTTTTATGAGTTCAGGAATGTCGCTTTTCCTTACCAATTTTAGCTTTGCGCCGTCCCAAGGTGAGGGGAAGCTATCCACAAGTTTTACGAGGACACCAGCGCAGCGTTGTGATGCCAGCCTTAGCATCAAAACACCCCTCTCAAACTTGCAACTCATTACTTCGATTGGTGGTTCATCCTTAGATTCGAGGACGTATTCCGCTACCCTCGTATAGACCAAATCTTCGAAGTTACTCTTTTGGTCTTCGGGGATTCTGCCAGATGCACTACTGCTATCAATTATGGCGTAGCATAGATCGTCTCGAATATGTTGTTTAGCTATATTAGAATAAGACGGTGGCTTCTTACCCTTCTTTATGGCCAATTGATTTTTCCGTGTCTGTAGAGTCTTTTTGGTTAAAGCCTCATCCTTAACGGATGATTTGGTTGACTTGAACTGCGTTATTGGGTCAACTTTACCGCCCACAATCGAAGGACCCAGACTAGAGACCTCCTTTTGTGTGGTTACGTTAGGCTTATCCGAATTACTGGAAGACGGCGAGCCCCTTTTCTTCTTAGTCACTTTCACAGCGCTATGTTCTTCGGGAGACCTGACTCTTTTAGCGGCCTCCATGTTTGTATTGGAGGTAGAATTGTCAGGTTCATCCCGTAATAGGTTCTGTCGGTTCAACTTATTCAGTTTCCTTCTTTGTGCCCCTGACAGTCTCTTTGAGTTAGCAACAATAGTGATATTGTTTTCATTTGATGATTCATAGTCAGAGTCCCCATTGGCTTTTAAAGGCTGGGGTTGCTTAAAGCCCCGGCTGGGTTCTGCCTCATCTGTCTTATCATTTGTTTTGCCTGCGGCTGGATGTGCTCTTGTTTCATTTTCGACTACGGGATCCAAGGCACCAAAGCTCGTAGAAGTTGCTTGCTCACGATTGTTCGATAACGACGACACATGACTCGTGAGTGAATCAACGCATTTGGTTGGTCAGACTTGTAGAGAAGCTCGCGGGATTGTCTCGAAATTTCCACTACTATATCGTAGTTACATTCTCGCGCGGAAATCTTTAAAAGACACGTATAACAATCCTCGGCTTCGGTTTCATAATCAATTGAAAATGCTGTTTTCCCTTCCGAACCTTGGAAACGAAACTCGTTCAGGATTGAAATCAATCCAGCGAATAATAAATGGATGTTTATCGGCGCTGTCTATTTATGAAATTTCGACGGATAATTGGGATCCGTAGTATTTAAATTGCGATAGCAGACGTCGTTGTCTGAAATGTAATCGGAGTCATTATTCTTTGTAGCATCGCGACGACATCACTTCCAGTAATTCGACCCGAGTGGTAAGCTCAGCGAACGCGAATGCGCCTTCTGCTCCTCCACATGAACATTTTGAACCATTCACATCGTCTGGAGTAGGGCTCCAGCATATATATTGAAAAATTATCCAAAAAAAATAAATTAAATTAATTATAGTAGCAACCAGGGATGTAACGAATATTCGAATTCGAATTCGCATATGCGAATGCGAATTATTCGCACCACTTTAACATTCGCTTTCCCATTCGCATTTATATATTTCAGTATTCGCAAAAATATATTTCAGTATTTGCTTCCATTTGTTAAAAGTGCTAAATCTCCTTATTCCCTAAACACAATTTGAATATATTAATACCAATGAAAACCTCTACCACTACTCTTCAACACAGTTGAGGAAATATGTTTGTCCTTGTGGTAACAGGAGGTAAAACTATGGAAAACATTCTTAATACTTGAATATCCTGGAAAAGTATCAATTCAGTTCCTTAAATTTGTTGGTACTAAAGATTCAAACTATTATTCGCCTTCGCAAAAATTCATATTTCAATATTCGCATTCGCAAGAAATATATTTCAATATTCGTTTTCGCATTCGCTTTCGCTAAAGTCACTTTCGTTACATCCGTACACGGGGCAAAATCGCCTTTTTTGATATGTTTGAATCGAAAGAAAATATATTTGGAACACAAATTTTTAAATATTTTATATTTCTTAGCAAATAAATTTTATTTGAAAATCAATAAAATATATTTGGAACGCATATATTAATATATTACAACAAATTATATTTGCAAACTAAATTTCTCAAATAAAAAATGTGTTTAAATACAAATAAAATTATTATTTAGGAATTTTTCCAAATATATTTTATTTAAAAAAGATTTCCAAAACTTTTGCTGAGTTTTTCAAATTTCAGTTTAAATTTTTCCTTGGTTTCGAATTGTACCTCCCAGTTATGATACCATATGCAGCATTACCTTCTGTTTTAAATCAATCATTTAAAATTTCTGAGTATTCCAAGCCATCATTAGTTGTCAATTCTCTAAGTACTTTATATTGACCCAAGATTATATGATTTCAATTATTTTTTTTACGAACATTAAAAATTTCTAAAAATTTAACTTTGAATTACTGAAAAATTTGACACAATTTATGTATTTTATGAATATTTAAATCCAAATAAATATTTGTTTCACAAATAGCAGTCACATTGGGATGTAAACAAATATTAGTTTAGAACAACATCTTCCCAAATACACAATTTTTGTATGTACCAAATATTACATGCTTAGAGTCTACCCTAAACATATACAAGGTGGCGCAAAAGTAATCCTCCTATCAGAAAATGCTAAAATTTTGCGATTATCCCCTAATGCCTAATGTTGACATTTGTGTAGTAAACACATGCGAAATACACGTTAATAAACAATGTTACGCTACACTGCTCCAGAACGCGGAATATTGCTTACTATTTATTTGACCAATAATCGGTCAGTGACTTTGGCACAAAAAACATCGAAAGGTTACTTTTGCGCCACCTTGTATATGTTTCAAGCCGAATATGATTGGGACAATATACTACAGAAGCGATTTTTTTTCAGCGTGTAGTAGCAACATTTCCTTGATATTGCCAGGTGGCCGGAATGTTTAAGTTAAAATGTTTCTTTGAATTTCGTTTATGTCATTGATACTCGTTAAAATCTGCCTACTACTCATTACTATATCCTCGTTGTATTAGCTTTACAGATTTCAACGGGAAACGATTCGTTTTCTTGTTCTGGGCACATGCTCCGCCACCTCTCTCCTTCTTGGACCGTCGCTCGTTTATGTACATGTTACTCTACAAATATATTTAAGGTAAACTTCGGTACCACCACACTTAGCAGCAACAACAACAATAAAATTATTATATTAGAAAAAACTAACCACCACTTGTGTTTTTATTTATTAAATCTCTCTTTCCAAAAACTCGTCGTTTGCTCCCCTACAAAGAATGTCATACGTTGATAAATAACCATTTTAATAATAAATTTTGTAAAACTATAAAAAAATTGTTTTTTCGACAAAAACATTTCCTCGATATTTAAAAAAACACCTTGCATAGCAATTTTTTTATATTTTGTATTTGAACAACATTAAGGAAAGCATTTATTTTTTACTTATACATATATGTAACAAAAACAGTAAACTATAATTTTTATTCCTTCGGTTGACAAATTGCCCGCAAATATTCCATATTTTGTTCCGTATTATTTCTGTCATCTAGCAGCCCTCTTACATCTTCATCTAAGTCCCAATGTTCTACTTTCCATTGATTTCGAATACTGGAGCTGCGGTGATCTGACGTTGCCAACAAAATATTATATATATCGTCGTTTGTACAATTTCGAGATATTTTTCTTGTATTATACTCTCTTTAAAATCTGTAATCCTTATTTCTTTTTTCCTGGGCTTCCTCTGATAGATCTCCGATTGGTACCAAATGATGCTTAATGACATCTCCTCCATGATAAAGAATTTTGTGAACTGTTGCAGACATATTTCTCCATGAATATTTGGTATTATATATTCGTGCAGTTTCTTTGGTATATTCATTAAATTTTTTAGCATCAATTTGTTTATGGCACGCAAGTACTTCGATTTATATCAACACCAGTTATTTCAGATGCTTTTTCGGGATCAGAAAAGAACCTTCTTGCTGTATTCCCATCATTGGTATTGCCTGATCCTTGTTTTGGTTGGTCTATAATCAACCCACATTTCTTTTTTAAATCCTTTTTGGTGTCATTGTTTCTTATTGATCCTATATGTCCAACATCCAAATCATAACTGATTTTAAGTATGTGTTCCATAAATCGTATTCTTGTATGTAGTGGCGATAATCCAAATTCATATGCATCAGTAATTTCTACTGATTTTTCCGGGACTTGGTTTAATTTGCTTGATGTATATTGACATATAATGCAGCTGTATGAAGCCTTTGTGTCAGTCAAAGCCTGGCCAACTTTTCCAACTATCATCGTTAGCACTAATTGGTAGTAAACTTCAATTGTCTGCCCTTCAATTTCTACTTCTAATGGCAGCAGTTATGTAATTTGAGTTATTATATCATTGACTTCTTTTTTAACGGTATCATGAGTTTCTTTTTATATCCTCCACCATAGGATGGGGGGTATATTCATTTTGTCACTCCGTTTGTAACACCTCTAAATATTGATCTGAGACCCCATAATGTATATATATTCTTAATCGTCGTAAAATTCTAAGACGATTTAGCCATGTCCGACCGTCTGTGGTAATCACGCTACAGTCCGCAACAATAAAGCTATGTTGATCAAATTTGGTACAAATACTTCTTATAGTTGCAGTTTGTTTGGGATTGCAAATGGGCGATATCGGTACATATTTAGATATAGCTCCCATATATATCATCTATCTTGTTTTTATTCCTACTGTTCTCATCTACTATATGTTTCCTACTGTTCTCATCTACTATATTTCTTTGTGTGTTTTCGGTATTATTTTCTTTAGGTTTGAGTTATTTTGTAGGTTTGAGTTTTCATGCTGTCCATGGTGGAGGTTATATAAAATTCGGCATGGCCGAACTTAACGCTTTTACTTGTTTAAATTCAAATTTGATTGGTCTGCAGTATTTCGTAGAAGATGGTGTTTGATTTTTCCAAATATCCTTTGTCTGCATCGTACTGGTCGAAGGTTCTGAGTCTTCCAAATTCTTTATCAATCGCAATGTCACAAATGACACCATGAACATAACTGCGTCTGAAGTATTTTCACTTACAGATTGCTTGTATTGTTTTTGTCCAGAAAAACCATCACATCACCATTTGCAAAACAGAGTTTACATGCAGTTCCCATATTTCTCCAAATCATGTCCTTTAAATGATTGTAGCAAGCGTTGAGCTCTATGATTAAGTAGGTCTTGAAGTTTTACCTGCCGAACTCGATGTGATTTTAATAGTGTCCGTTGGTGGCAAATAGTCGTTTTTAGCAGCAAGTTTGTGATGATATGATGGATACCTTTTGACCTTTTTTAATCGCACGCAACCTGAGCTGTGTATATTGGTGTTTTGTTAACTTCAAATCCAAAAATAATGCATACCTCTCCATTTGAGAACTGTTTTCATCGCTTGAAGTTGGAATACTCTTAGGTTAGGTTGTCCATGGACGTCTCATGTCCATTTGTGTCACCCCACAGTATCTTTGCAGTTGCTCTATTCCACACAGTTTTGTGAAAGGTTTCCAAGTTTATTACTCGAAGTTCTCTGCCCTTTTAAGCCAAGCTGTTCGCTCGTTCATTTCCAATAACTCCGTTGGTCCCGGTACACAGAAAATACGCAGTTTACCATCATGGGCTGAGTAATTACACTATGCAACAAAAAAAAAAAATTTTGTGTCATAGACCTAAAAATAATTTTTTTGTATAGATTGTGGCATACTGTTATATAATATCGATGCTGATCAGTCGTAGTGAACGGACGTGTTTAGCACAGAGCGGATAGTTAAAATCTATTACGCAGTACCTATTACGCAATCGCAAAAAATAAAACAAAATCTGTACAAAGTCTGGAAGGCCTACATCGTAGTACCTATTACGGGCTAATACGAAAAAAAAATTCATTGGCGGGGATGCCTTCGCGTTCCGATGGAGCGGGGTTCCCCAATCGTCCTACTGTCCGTCCGTTGGTCTTGGCCAAAGCCGACCACACCAAACATGGTGAAAATTTCCCCCCAGTACTCACAACAGGTGGTACGGTGAGGGGAAAACGTCATGTCCGACCGTCAAAACGGAAACACAATGAGCACCGGATAGCGCTCAGAGTTCTGACGAAGTTGGAGGCTGTTGAGGTTTCGGCTCTTACCGAAAAACAAAAAGAGTCACTTACCTGGGCTAAAGGCGTCTTAGATGCTTCTAAGGCCAATCAGCCGGCTGAAAGAGCCACAAATTCAGCTGTGTTAACGGCTAATAAAGTCAAAAGAATCAGATCACCTGATGAACCCCTGCCCTCGAAAAAGGCAAGAGGCCCAAATGCCACTATCAACAGGACACTCACCAAGCCCTTCAATGAAGTGGCGAAGGAGAGTCTAGTGATGGCCGTTATAGACAGAAGTAGTGAGGATGGATCCATCCTCAAGGACAAATGGAGCCATGTGCAATCAGCCATTATGGCTCATTACCTCGATGTCCGTAGAGAGATGCCGGGCACACCACCAATCTGCAACGATGCAGGATGGCATCAGGGGAGAGTAAAGCTCTTACATTTCGGTGATGCCAGATCAGTAGACCTGTATAAGGCTGCTCTGAGTCGAGCGGGTGAGGTGTGGCCGGGTGCCCAGTTGGATATTGTCGAAAAAAACAACATCCCTAGTCACCCTAGAGCCATCACCTGGGTTACAGAAGAGCCGTCCAACCCGGCTGACATATTAGAAATAATAAAAGATTCCAATCCTGGTCTGCCCGCCCATAATTGGAGAATCAGCAAGGTGGGTGAGGCGGATGGTAAAAAGCGGCAGGTCAATTTGATCCTTAACGCTGAATCCACCACCCATATACAACGTGCAAGTGCAACCCTACAGTATGGCTTCGAGACTATAGTCTTGAAGGTATACAAGCAGGATATAGTTCCCACTGCGGAAGGTGAGTCGTCCACCGCGGTTGAAACACAGCTTTCTGGAAGTGCGGAGGTATCCACGCCCATTATTTCGGGTGACTCCAACTCTAACAGAAGATCTGTAACGTCCTACTCTGAGGACGAAAGCTCTACTTCTGACACAGAGGGGCTGAGGGGAGTCTCCGGACTCTTTGACGCATCTGGCGGGGACACGCTTCTCGATTATACGGACGAAGAGTTCGATAACACCCTTGTAGGGGTGGAAGTTAATCTGTCAATTACCAATGATGGTAAGAATTTTACAGATTAACCTCCATCACGCTAAAGCAGCCTCAGCGGCTCTATTGCTGCGCCTGTCCACAGGTGCAGTAGACATCGTCCTGATACAGGAGCCCTACGCAGTGGGAGGAAGGGTGTGCGGTATCAGGACACCCAACTTTAAACTGCTTGTGGCCAACTGTGAAGGCACTCCAAGAACCTGCATTTTGGCCAGGAAAGATCTAAGTATCTTTCTCCTGGCTAATTTAAGTGGTAAAGACCAAACATCTGCTAGTCTGGAGATCGGTAATCGCATATATTGGGTGGTCTCCAGTTACTTGCCTTATGAAGCTGTAGTACCGACTGCTCTATTCAGGGAAGTAGTAGAAGAAGCAACATCTGACGAGGTCGAGCTGATTGTTGGCGCAGACACGAACGCTCATCATACTATCTGGGGTAGTACGGATATAAACAATAGGGGTGATTCGCTTCTTGACTTTATTCTAACTACCAACCTAAGTATTTGTAACATAGGTAATAAACCGACCTTTACAATTAAAGACAGACAAGAAGTACTCGACGTAACGTTTGCTACTGACCGGCTGTCAGACAAAATTATTGGGTGGAATGTACTGGACGACCACTCATTCTCAGATCACCATTATATTGAGTTCAAACTCGCTGAAAAAGCGCCTGAAACTGCCGTCCACAGAAATGTGAGAAAGACAAAGTGGCACCTGTATGAAAAGAATTTCAAGAAAGTCCTCAACTCCAAACTTCTGTACGAACCGAATGACAAAGCCGGACTGGATCATCTGGTCGAGCATATCACCACATCATTCAATAGTTCCCTTGAAGAAGCCTGTCCAAAAACAAGGTACAAGGGTAAAACTAAACCCCAATGGTGGACTTCTGAGCTAACGGCTATGAAAAAGACCTGCAACAAGCTATTCAATAAGGCTAAATCTACTGGGGTCGCTAATGTTTGGGATGCCTATAAAGAGCAACTCAAGATCTATAAGAAGGAGCTTAGAAAGGCGCAAAGACGCTCTTGGTATACCTTCTGTGGCGAAGTGGAAAAGGTCTCCGACGCCGCAAGGCTGAGGAAAATATTATCAGCTTCACCCTGTACAGTGGGTTACTTGCAGGATGAGGCAAATAATTGGACCAAAAACAGCGAGCAGTCGCTCAATGTACTGCTCGACACACATTTCCCGGGGAACTCTCTAACAGAACCAGAGGATCAGCAGGACCAACAAGAGTGCGAGTGGACTGCGAGCGTCGCTAGCTTGTTGACTGAAAGATCCAGAATAAGCTGGGCTATTAATAGCTTTGAGCCCTTCAAGTCACCTGGACCAGACGGCATCACTCCAGCAGAAATGCAGAAAATGTTGAAATACATTATCCCCTGGCTGGAGAAAATTTATGTAGGCTGTATCAGGCTTTCATACATCCCGAATCGATGGAGGGATACCAAAGTGGTATTCATACCAAAAGCGGGGAAGATATCACACACTAGGCCAAAAGACTTCAGACCAATTAGCCTATCCTCCTTCCTATTGAAAGGTCTGGAACGACTTTTAGATTATTTCATTAGGGAAAACCTGGATACAAACCTCCTGTCAGTGAACCAACATGCTTACAATAAGGGGAAGTCTACAGAATCAGCCCTGCACGAACTTGTGAGCACTATCGAATCGTCCCTGCATTTCAAGGAATTCACCATGGTGGCATTTCTTGACATAGAAGGGGCTTTTAACAACATTCACTCAGATGCAGTAATTGCGGCACTGTCACATCTTAATGTTAACTTTAGTTTGATTAGACTAATTCAAAGTCTGCTCAACAGAAGACGCATAACAGCATGTCTTGGGTCCACAACTCTAACAAGGTTTGTAAACAGAGGGACCCCACAAGGAGGAGTACTGTCTCCACTAATTTGGAACCTAGCGGTGAATGAAATTCTGCTAGATCTAGAACGTTGTGGCTGCAAGGTCGTGGCATATGCGGACGACGTTGCAATCGCAGTGAGTGGCAAATTCGAAAACGTCCTCCGAGACATTCTACAGGTGGCTCTGAACAAATTGGCTAGATGGGCCAGAAGCAGCGGTTTGGGCATAAACCCAAACAAGACAGAATTGGTTCTCTTTACTAGGATGAATAAAGTCCCACATGTGCACCCTCCACCTCGGATAAATGGAACAGATCTAGTCTTTTCTGAAAGTGCAAAATTTTTAGGAATAATTCTAGATAGAAAACTGTTATTTAGACTTAATGTATTGGAACGTGTAAGGAAGGCTAACGTCGCCTTATATTCCTGCAAAAAGGCTGTAGGGTCGCGGTGGGGCCTCTCTCCTAAAATCGTCCACTGGATATATATAGCAGTAGTTCGTCCTATACTGCTATACGGCATTGTGGTATGGTGGACGGCAACTGACAAACTAACCATCACCAACCTACTAACAAAGGTTCAGAGAACTGCCTGCCTGAGCATAAGCGGAGCCTTAAGGACTACAGCGACCGAGTCTCTACAAGCCCTACTCCATATACTGCCGATTAATATTGTGGCGAGAGAAGTTGCAACCAAAGCGGCAATAAGATTAAACTGCCTATCAATGTGGAGGTACAAAACCTACGGCCACATGAGAATATCAAAGTGTAGTGCTATGGTAACCGACCGAGTGGACTATATACCAACGGTGTACACCTTCGAGAGAAATTACATCACTATGATTCCCGCGAGAGATGAATGGGTTGGAAGAAAACCAGGTAATAGAAACCATCTCCAATTTTACACGGATGGTTCGAAGCTTGATGAAAAGGTTGGCTTCGGAGTACACTGTGCAGAGCTTAGATTGGATATAGCTCACAGACTACCAGATACCTGCAGTGTCTATCAAGCCGAAATAATGGCAATATGGGAAGTAGCCAAGTGGCTGAGTCGCAACATAGTAACCAACACTGGCATTGTCATTTACTCGGACAGCCAGGCTGCCATCAATTCTCTGGAGGTAACATCCCTAAATTCACAAACAGCCCTCGACTGCCGCAGATCTCTTAACGAGATGGCTGAGCAGTTTAACATACACCTCATATGGGTGCCTGGGCATAGGGATATCCCGGGGAACTGCAAAGCCGATGAACTTGCTAGGAAAGGGACGACATTACAAATTCTCGAAGAATTTGCATATATTGGTGCGCCACTATCCACGTGCAAGCTTTGGCTTAGGCAAGAGGCAATCAGGCAGTCCAACGAAAGATGGACAGAAATCGGCACCTGCAGGATAGCTAGACAAATCTGGCCAAGGTATGACCTGAGAAGATCAAAATATCTCCTCGCACTAGAGAGGCAAAGATTGTCTACGTTAGTATCAGTTCTGACGGGACACTGCTTGATCGGCGAACACGCCAAAAGATTGGGTATTGACTCTAATGACTTCTGCAGAAGCTGTGGAGATGAGGAAGAAGTGGAGAGCATTGAGCACTTGCTATGCGACTGTCCCGCTCTGAGTAAACGACGACTGGACATACTGGGGTCGGCTGTTCTAGGCAGCCTAACAGATCTTTCCAGTACCGATATTCGTAATATCGACAAATTTGTATATCAAACAGGTTGGTTTCGATGAGGGGCATTTCAGCCCGTGGTAACACTAGGGACCTAAACTGGTCTATGTGAGCTTGTATAAAAAATACGGCTGCCACCCTAACCTAAACCTATATAATATCGAAACCAAAAATTTTTTATGGATACATTTTTTTTTTAAAAAAAAATTTATTAAAAATGGTATTATCGTCGAAGGTACCCTTAGTATTTGCACTTTAATTTTTGAAGTATATGCCTGATCAGGTCGACTTATACGTTAAATTGAAGCTATTAATGTGGGCTACCAATGTTAGAGAAATCTCTTTCACTTTGAAACAGTCGTTTAGTAACAGTCATTAAACAAATTGGAAAAGTTCATTTTTTTCCAAAAAAAACATTTCCTGGGACGAAAAGAAACATAAAAAATAGAGAAAAACGTCGAATGGATAAATGTAGAAATGGTGGTCCTTTTTGTAGAGGTAAGACAATTTCAAAAAATCTTTTTTTTTAATTTCTGTTTAAACAGCGATTTTATTTGTTACTTTTATTTATATTATGTACATTTGAGTTTATTTACATGTACACGTTTCATTAGAAGTAATTGTGAGTTCTTTGTTGACGTTTTGTAGATTTCGGAATCGGTTTCTCTAATGAGGAACCAAATATAATCTCCCATCATTCTTTTATCCCAGTGCCCTTGGTAACGCCGCTCGATGGACTTCATTTCTTGGTGAAATCTTTCGCCATGTTACGTCGCCAAGATTCTCGGCGAAAAAGTTTAAATGAGAATGCAAGAAATGAATTTTGAGGGACACATTTACACCTGTTGGAATACAAAAAACGAAAAATAAGCTAGAAGAATACATACATATGTGTTATATACATAAATATAGAAAAATATATATTTCTTACCAATTTTTTAACAAATCATTTAACTCGTATACCAAAATATTGCACATATATTTCTTCTATTATTTTACTTAACGCACGTCGATTTTTTTTAATTACATATTTTCCGCAGATGTAGCAGAAATTGTCGGGATCATTTACACATTGAAAAGTTATTTGCCTTTTACTCATACTTCGAAATATAACTTTATTATATTTTTCAGAAAATCGACTTATCTCTTTAAGGCGCCGAGTTACACTAATTTATTAATAAGAAATTTCATTCATAAATTCCGGGTTTAAGGTACATAAGTTGCAGTACCGGTAGCTGACATATAGTTTGCTTCAAACGTAGAAACCCAATATTTTCAAGACTGCCGCGTACTACTTTGTATTGCGTACATATAATTTTACTACCTGTATATACTACTGGGATGTCCATGCCACTAAAATTTTAAATTTATGATAATAATATATACATTTAAAATTATTTAAAAAATTCGTTAATTAATTAATTTTGACAAAAAGGAAATAATATATACATTTCTACAGTAATATAATAAATAATTTAAACATATATTTAGAAATGTTTATAAATTCTTCGGTAAAAATACAATACATACTAAACTAATACTAGAAGTATGTATTGTAATAAATGTATCATCCATCTGTTCTTTATGTATACGCTAAGCAACAAGCGACAACGCAACCTCGTCGATCGAATGAGCTAGCGCGACTGAATGAAGATGAGCTCTCATTCAATGTGTGTGCTCATGTACACGCGAGAGGAAAAACCCGGGGTAGTGCTTTTGCCATCGCTGCTTAAGCACTCATTACTCTAATTTCCCTTTTGTTTATTTGTCGTTTGCATGATACAATAATTGTAAAGGTAGTCTCATAAGTCCAGATTTACACTAGGCAAGTTTTTTCAGCAGCTTATCATCATATTCTCTTTTGAACTTGCACGAAGAACTCAAAACGTTCAGGGAGAGTTTTTTCCTCCCTCTTGCCGACTGCCCCTCTCTCCTACAAAACGCCGATAATCTGCTGAACATTCAGCCAGTGTAAATCCGGACTAAGCCCAACAACAAAAAGTCCGGTACAACCTTGCGTATTTTTGCCATTTTGGTTGTCAAATTGAACTGACAGATAGACGTCAGTGACAGAGTGAGCACAACAACAACAAACTCGGAATTTTGTTTGTTAAATAACAAAAGTTAGTCAAGAAAAATAAAAATGTCATAAAATCTCGATTTTGATTTTTGTTATCTTAATGTGACACCCTCCGGTGGTACTGGCCAAGGTACCTCATCGAAGAGAAGACGTAAAAAGTGCAGTAGTTTGAGATGTGATGTGGCAGTTGCAGTAGCAGCTAAATTCTTCGCCAAGAATTTGGAATCTTGGGCTACAGCAATGCAAAAACCACAAAGGCAACGAAAAGGAATTTTTTGCAAGAAAACAACGAGTACTAAAGACAACGGTTCTCCTCCCCCTTATCGAGTGCAAATAGAGAAACGACGGCCACAGGAGAAACCATGCAAACCATTCAACAGCCTAAGCAACGTGACCGTGTACCGCAATAAGGATAAACGTCACAAACATTCCTGGAACGCAACAATCGAACGCCACGTATGTTAGTGGTGGCTTTTGAACGTCTTCATATGTAACAATGAAAAAAGTGAAAAACCCCCCGGAAACTGAAAAACAAATGGAACAACCTTCAACTAAAAAGAAAAACAGCGGCAGAAGATAGGCCGAAACGAAGAATTTGGAAGTCAATATGGATAAAGAAAACAAAGACGACTGTGGAAGGCGTCCGGCATCTTCAGTGAATAACTGGATATACGTAAATCATAAAGACTATTTGACACATTCAACACTACGCTTAATTAACCAAGCAGGGGTTTTTCGATAAGTATGTTTACATACATATCGTCATCAGAAACGAGAAAGGGCGTATCATCATATTTGAACACTTTACAGGACAGTTAAAAAAACGAAATAAAATGAAAAATTTTGTTAGAAAAACGGTGTTTTCAGGATATTACCTACAGATAAAGATGTATATATTTATATATATTCACACAAACATGATTTATAACTTGTTTGTGAAAATTGCGTGATATAGGAATTTTTAACTATGAAAAAAGAAATTATATGTTTCTAGGCCCGTTTGAATTTCGTTAATAAATTTGCCATTTTGATAGTTGTCGCTAAAAATTAGTCAGAATGTACATATATTTTGATGCAGTGTACCGAAATCCATCAAAAACTGAATTTCCATTTTACTTGTTACGCCTTTTTTCGTTTCTGATGAAACATTATTGAAATATATTCTTCAGAAAATGTAAACAAAAGAAAATTAGAAATGTAATGAAAATGACATTTCAAGTATAAACAGAATGACAAATATATAAAGCACATGTTAATAACGCCACCATGTTTTATTGAGGGGGAGGGGTTGAAAGAAGTTGGTATTTAAAACAAACAAACATACATGTAAAAATGAAACTATTTAATTTAAATAAATAATTTATTTATTAGACTATTAGGTAAAAAGTTTTTGATTTTTAAAGTTTTGTGCTTCAAATAAAAGTTTTAAGCGCCTTAGGCATGAGATTTTTTAAAAATTTGTTTTTTAAACTTTAGCTTACATTTATGAACAGTATTGTCTAAAAATATTGATAATGGAATGATGAACTGACCGCTTTCTAATGCAATACCACTAGCCTGACACCACTTCCATCGGAGCTCTCCATCTTTCGGTATTTTGAAAAACGATCCATTTCCATGGTCATCACGTTTGTCACAAATGCGACACTTGCGCATTTTTATACCCTACACCACACTGTGGTACAGGGTATTATGACTTTGTGCATTTGTTTGTAACACCTAAAAGGAGAAGAGATAGACCCATTGTTTATTATACCGATCGACTCAGAATCACTTTCTGAGTCGATTTAGCCATGTCCGTCTGTCCGTGTGTCCATGTATTCTTGTAATCAAAGTGCAGGTCGTATTTATGGTCCGATTGTGATGAAATTTAGCATAGTGCTCTTTTTTGGCCCAAGGACGATCCCTATTGAAATTGGTTAAAATCGGTTCAGATTTGGATATAGTCCCCATATATATGTTTCACCCGATTTGACATGCAAGCGCCGTAGAAACCACATTTTACATCCGATCTTTATGAAATTCGGCAGAGAGAGTTTTATTATTACGTGAATGAACACTACCAAATTCGGAGAAAATCCGATCAGATTTAGATATAGCCCCCATATATATGTTTCACCCGATTTGGCATGTAAGCGCTGTAGGAACTGTATTTTAAATCAGATCAGTACGAAATTTGGCAGAGAGAGTTCTCTTATTACATGAATAAACACTGCCTAATTCGGGGAAAATCGGTTCAGATTTAGATATAGCCACCATATATATGTTTCACCCGATTTAACATTTAAGCGCTGTAGAAAGAGAGAGTTATCTTATTACATAAATAAACACTGCCAAATTTGGGGAAAATCGGTTCAGATTTAGATATAGCCACCATATATATGTTTCACCCGATTTAACATTTAAGCGCTGTAGAAATCATGTTTTATATCCGATCAGTACGAAATTTAACAGAGAGAGTTTTCTTATTACATGTATGAACTCTGCCAAATTCGGGAAAATCGGTTCAGATTTTAACATAGTCCCAATATATATGTTACACCCGACTTGACATGTAAGCGCTGTAGAAACCGTGTTTTATATCCGATCAGTACGAAAATCGGCAGAGAGAGTTTGCTTATTACATGTATGAACACTGCCAAATTCTTATCGCAATGCCCATTTTCGCATTGGTAGGTAGGTGTAGGGTATTATATAGTCGGCCCCGCCCGACTTTCTGTCTTTCCTTACTGGTTTCTTATTAGAAAAGTATATATTTTTTAAAATAAAAACAAACACACAATATAATTTTAAAACAACAATAATTTTTTATTGTTTTCTCCACTTTATATTATATTTTTTCACTCAGTCTTATTTTTTTCACTTCCTATTACTTTTTTCCAATTTCAATTTAAACTCATACGTTTCCTTTTTTCGCTCTCCACTGCCGTCAAAAAATGTAAACAAACATTTGGAATGTAAACAATGAGATTGACAACCAAAATTCTGTCAAACACGCCAAAATAAAAAATTGTAATCAGCTGTTAGCTTGAGACTACCTTTACAATTATTGTATCATGGTCGCTTGCCATATGTAGCTTAACGAATGTCGTTAGTGAGCTTAGAAGAGATAGATGGCAAGCACAAGTAATCAGTCTTTTACAGTTCCCCAATTAAACTCGTAAGCCAATTAATCTCGTGAGCGGCGGCGGCTTGATTTCGGCTTACGATTTATTGTGCAACATAACAGATACACATTTATTGTACAACTTAGTTGGAAGTATGATCACAGTGTAAAAATAGATTTTTCCCTTAAAAATTAAATCGAGCAAAAGAAAAATATATAAAAAAATGTTGAAATTAAACATGTTTGCTGTACAAACGTATATCTGACAAATCTAGAAAGATCTGATAGACTTCTTCTATTTGAAGTTTTTTTTATATGCCTTCCAAAATATTTTGAATGTTACTACTTTCACTCGTCGAGTAAAAACTGGCAAAGTAAAAGACATTTTGTAAATTCTCTTAAATTTGCCTAATAATTTTACTAGTTCATTGATCGAAAAAAAGTAAATACAAAGTTAAATTAGTTTTCTAAATTTTTTCTTTTTTATAAAAATATTTATTTTTTGTTATAGTAAAACTTGAACACAGTTTGAACACAAAGCTTAATGCTGATATACACATATTGTAATGCAATACAATATTAAATTTATATTTGTAAATTTTTGATATTAAATACCGATTATTTTCAATTCCACCGGTCGACGTGTAGAATTTGTAAAATTTTTAGAAAGTGTAAAATTTTGGTTTCTTTTTTGTTACTAATAAAGGGAAAAAATGTTTTGTTTGCTAAAATCTATTTTGTAGCAATTAGAGCAAATTTTCGAATTTCAAGAAAATGGAATTGTTTTCCTCGCTACAACATTTTATATTATACATCGATTTTCTTCGGAATGGTCTCATTTTATTCATTACCGATCAGACTTTACTATAAAATCATAAAAATATAACAGTAGTGCGTTTTTATGAGGCCTTCATTTAAAAATTAGTAAAATTTTCAAAAAAATCGGATTTTTTCGCAATAAGATATTGTGGAAACTGCTGAACGGATAGAAAATTGTATTGTAGGAAGTGTTGCGGGAGCAACCAAGTCCAAGAGCCTCCACACGCACAAAAAAAAATTTTGCGAGGAGCTTCGCGGGAGTGTAGCCTTTTTGCTTCACGGAGGCCACAAAAAACCGCCTTATTTTTTTGATTATATCGATGGAGGCGGGGGTGCATGTTTGTGGAGGGATGAACTACTCCCACCCCACGCCTCCAGTAGTCCATCGATGGGGACAAGGGTGCATGTTTGTGGAGGGAATATCTACTCCCACCCTAAGTCCCTTGTAATCCATGGGAGCGATGCCACAGCATGGAGAGGCTAGTGGAGCATCGTTGGCAAAGTACCGGTGATTCGCGGCCATGTCCTACCGCAGGTACTTTGGACTCGTCTTCACTTGGTGCGGATGTCCATCCCTCTCGGAGCCAGCAAATGTTGACTAACGGGAGGAATGAACATCCAGACGAAGCCTCGGGAAAGCCTGAAAATAAAAGAAATAAATAAATATTAATTATAAATAAAAAAACGAGATAAATAATAAATAAATTTGTTGGCTTGTCACGAAAAACGTGAACCAACCACGAAACTACAAACTCTGTTGTTTACTTTCTATTGTGAATGAACACACGTTGTGACAGATATGACCAAAAGCGTACCACTATGAGTTGCCATATGATGAATGAATGAATGTCGGCGTATTTTGTTGGTACATCGTAACGTACAGATTTTAAAATTTCATTCATTAACAAATTTTTTAATAGAAACAAATGTTGTTGTAAAATTTAATCAATATCGGTTCATGTCTAAGCTGGTAAACAGATTAAGAGTACAGTATCGTCCTTCGGGGATAAACTATTAGAAAAGGATGAATATGTGAATCTGCCAATACGTAAAGAAAAGGATAATCATTCTAAAAATAAAATTTAGTAGGACAAAGACAACTAACGTCAGGGAACCTAGATAAAAAAATGGGAAATTTTACCCGAGCCAGAGTGACGTGGCGGCAACAAAGCCATTGCTTAAGCCACCTTCAAACTGTTTGGTCGAATCTTTGTGCAAAACCTTGTGCGTTGAAAAGGGAACAACATAAAAGTAACCAAATAAAAATTTTCTTAAACGGATTATATTTTTATATCGTTGTATGGAAAAAAAGGTATGCGAAAGGAAAGATTATATATCCTACTTGAATAGTAATGACAAATTCGATCGTGTAGTGTGCGCCCTTAAAGGGGTTAAAAATTCAAATAAAATGCAACAGTTGAATTGATAGCGTAAAAAGAAGAAGAAGGTTTTCCTATGAACAGCTGTTTTGCTATAAACACATAGGGATAATGACAGGTGAAAACAGGAAGAAATAGGGAAAGTAGGAAAGCGAAGGTTTGGACGGTGGAAAATGGGAAAATGTCGGCCCTTTTTTGATTTACCGAGAAGAACGATTGGACGTGTGGCTCCCCCATTATATACTTACGAAGAGATTTCCATCGAAATAAAAGAAGCACTTCCGGCTTTAAATTCGTTTTTATTTATCCACTTTGAAAGTAGCAAAGTGAAAATAACTAAATCATATATTGTACTTACACACAAATAAATCTGAAATTTAAAACAAATCTTAACACTAAATACTACACCAGCGGGAGCCACTGCAACACCGGATCCAGTCCAACGAGGGAGGAGCTGTTTCGCATAGCCAAGCCTGGCATGCATGGTATCCCCAGACAACTAGACCAAACATCACCGTTCACACTCGGACAGACACACGTACGGTCGGACGGACAAATATATGTGTATATATTTGAGTGCTGAAAATTAAAAAGAAAAGAAAGTGGTTAGGAGGTAGAACCAATTCTGGTCATCAGTTTTTCATACAGACCTTTTTCAGAATTAGTGGAGAAAGTGCGCGAGTGTACTCGGGGTTGAGCTCAGGCCAGGGTAGAGTTCCGTAGAAGATTGCTAGGGTGATTTTTAGGCCCGTACAAGAAACCCAATTGGTTGTTCCGCCTGGAAGAAAAGTAAAAAAACCATTAATGACCACCATTTGAAGAAAATAATAATAATAAACGGTTAACAAAATTACAAATATATATTAATATACTTGAGACAAAAGAAAGAATACTTACATACTATTCGGACAGACGGATTTATACGGACGACACCATTTGGGGGTCAAAAATCCAGCGCGAATCGTCAGCCTGTTCCCGACATCATCCACATCATCAATTTCCTGGAAAGAAGAAGAAAATTATTACATTGAGAAGAAGAAAACCCCACGTGAATTGAAAACAAATAATCTTGCTGAATTTTCATCCTTACCGCCGGGGAATCTGACATTCCCTGACTTACCTTCATATTCATTCAGTGGCCGATGTCCGTCACTTTGGTATCCCCATAATCCTGGGCCAATATACGATTTGTCATTCCTGGAAAGATACACAGGAAAAAAATAGAAATTATTAGTAATATTATTTTTTGGAATTTGCGGTATTAGGAAAATTTATATAAACGCCTTAGTTTTTGCGTATTAATATTTTCTTTTTGGAGTTTTTTTTTATAATGTTACGCCTATTTCTTTTAAATTTGCATATTCTTTTACGGAGGATGATGTAAATAAAGTTAGAGCCCTTCAGTCAGACCAAACGTTTAATAAAGAATGGAATATTGTAACGTTTTAAACGAAATTTAGAAAATGTGTTTGGCTTAAAGCCTTTTGAATGGTGGTAGGGGAAGGGTAAAGGAGGGGTAAGTAAAGGGTCGAATTTGGGATGCCCAAAAAAAAAGTAACAGAGGCATCATGGTGAGACCAATAGTGGTTTCTGTGGGAGGGCCAACCTTGGCACTACATCAGCCAGGGAAAGTGTTTCTATTTGTCGAAGTGTTCGTGAGTGTCTTTGCCTGTCATCCTTTCCTTTCGCTTCTGTCCCCTTTTTTTTATGACTTATTTCGGGTACCCCCTTTTCTGTAATGTTTGTCTTTTCGTGAAAGCCCGGTATGATTAAATTTTTGTCTCTGTGTCAACGTCCACAACGCCGGCAAGAACACCACCCCAAGCCGACGAGCCATAGCCGCGCGAACGCCAGCATACCGGCAACGCCGACGAAGTGGACCCAAAAAAAATGATAAATCAAATTGACCAGTGCACAGTACAATCGAAACCCATAGAAAGCTAATAAAAAAATGTGAGTGCTAAAGCAAAATTCTTTGAGATTCGAATGAGTTTTTGTGGTTATTGTATTGTAAGTTGGACGATTAATTGAAGAAGGAAGGAAGGAATTCAATTGAAATCTAACAAATGTAGGTTATCCTGGGAAGAGAAGTATTGCGCTCTGGTGGTTCTAGTGGCAGTTCAGTATTGGAACAGGAAGAGAATAAAAGCCCTTTGAGTTACAGATGCAGATGAATAACATCCTACGGTCAGAATCAATCCGCCAAGTTTTATTAAAAATATAAAAAAAGGAAGAGCACGAAGTTACGTAAGACCGGAATCCCAGGTAACCTTTTTATATATACACATGTATACGTATATGTATGGCGCCCTATGAGACGATTCGAGGCGATAAGATATATGAAAGTAACAGAAATTACAATTAACGATTTCGATTTACACTGATGAAGCTGGTTTAAACAAAAAGGAACTTAAAAAAAAGACAATATATATCTATTTGACTGGCATCATATTCGTAAAGAATCAAATTAACGTAACAGTACAAAGAAGAAAAAAAAGGTTGTGACTGAAGAAACGACTAGAGTATATTAAGAATTTTGTCTGAAAATACTATAAAGAAAAAATAACTGTAGGTGAAGCTAGAGTTTTATATGTATTAGGTGTTAATGTTTAATATATGTAAACGTATGTATTGTAAAAACGGAAATCATAAGTTATAAAAAAGAAAAAAAATTGGCCCCCGTTGCGTAGTGTTCTTGTGTATATATCTATAGTTTCTAGTCGACTTTAAAGAGCTCCTTCAAGTAGAGAGTAATACTAGGAACAGTTGGTGTCAGTTCAGTCCGTAGGTGGTATTGTGAATGAATCGCGAAAAGAATAAGGAGGTTGCCATTAGTTGTGAGATATGATTTGCGTTTCTAGTGTTGTTATTGTAGCGTTTTTTTTTTATTATTTAAGTAAAGTATAACGACTTAAGGAATTTATATATTTTTTTTGTTTGGTTTGTGTGTTTTATTGTTTCAATATTAATATACGAAGTAATTAGGCTTAAATATTTAAAGAAATTAATTGAAAAAGATATTGTTGAAGTAATGAACAAAATATTATATATCCAAGCAAAAATTTCTCCTGGAAATCAGGGCTCGATTTGAAATCTGCAAAGATATAAATATATATATATATATATAAAATTAGGTTTAGTTTTTTTTTACTAAAAGAGAATAAAAATATATTGGTTAATGTGTTAAACTTAATTTTAAGTAAGTTAAGGAAAATATATTATAGAATAAATATGTACTGAAGTTGGAAAAGAAAACAATATGGAAGGATAAATTATCAAGAAGGGGGTATGGCAATATAAGGGGGTAAGTGAAATATGTGGGTGGATTATGGGGTCATCTAAAAGATAGATATTTAATTGGGATCTTAAGATGACTATGGTTGGGATGGGCGACTGGTGGTCAACACCTACTACCCTCTCAAGAAATGTGTTTCCGTGTATCTAATGTAGTTTTTTTTATGTTTTGAACAATTTACCCAGGAATAAGCCGCAAGAGCTGGTCGGTTGAAAGTGTGTCTAGGGCTGTGACAGCGGCACGTAACAGAAGTTGAATACTTAATTTGATTTTTTCCGGAACCAATTAGGAGAAATGGTTCTCTTGTTATGCCATAATATGTGGTTCAACCTCTTTTCTTTCTTAGCCTAAAGGATTACTTCTTAGATTTCTCGCGATAAATCGTGATATTGAAAAAATGATCCGAATTGGTTCAGGAAAGTGTTAAAGAATTCAAAACTAAGTAGCCTTCAACTTATTCCATTTTCCATCCGTTCAGCCTGAAAATCCTATTTTTGAAGAAAATTTTAATAATATTACCTTTTTATGATTTTATCGTAAATTCTGATCGGTCATAAATAAAATGAGAGCACTTCGAAAAAAATCGATGCATTATTTAAAAAGTTGTAGCTAATTTAGTAAGGTTTTAACTTTAAAACATTCTTATCGATGTAAAATTTTCAAAAACAAACTTTAAAAACTAAGAATGGATATTTTGGAGTTTTCTTATGTCTAGCATCAGAATATATACATTAAAACAGAAACCCAAGAAAAAATTAGTTTTTGTCGACCGGTGTTATTTCAGTTTTCACTGTTTTAATCGAAATTTACTTGTCGTAACTAATCAACATCTTACATAAAGACATAAAAAAGGTTGTAGAACGCACCACTTATGTTAAATTGAGTGTATTTAATATTCTTTTATTATTAAATGTATGTATATTATTCGTATACATAAATATCACAATGTATAAAAAATATCACAATGATGCATACAAAACATGCAAACTTTTTTAGTCTCTTTTAAACGTTTAAAATCTTTATTCGAGTTGTAATTGGGAAATACTTGATAGTATCTTAAACGATATATCTATGTACATATATATTTATATATGTATTATACGTGTCAAATGTGTAATGTAGAATGTGTAAAGAAGTTTAAAGCAAGTGAAACTTTTTACATAAAAATACACCATATACATGCACACATATAATTTTCATACATATGTACATATATACACAAACATGCACGAGTTTGGTCGTATATAAATGAAAGGCGTAATTAAAAAATGAGTTCACAGAATCATCTGCCGCAAAAAGACACATACGTTGTTTCACTACTTCTGTTCCAAGTGTTGCTGTCCATAATACAACAACAATGTCTTTAAGTAATGTAGGCTCTGCTGGCAGCGCCCTCGATGCAGCAAAAGGCCAGTCGTCGCCGTTACTTTTTCTTGGACTGTTTTTGACACAAAACTAAACAACGTACTAGATGCAAAACTCAATGATGTCGCTAAAAAGGCAGATTTAAACATTTTGCACTCAGAGATTCAGCAACTGCGCGAAGAAAACAATAGTCTCAAGTATGAACTAAATGAAATGAAACAGAAAGTGGAAAACATAGAGAAGCTGTCAAAACGATCTAATGTTGTGGTCTCTGGGATGAAAAGTAGCACAATAAAGGAAGCAAATAGTGAATTTTCAAGCCTTTGCTCAAGTGTACTAAATACGAAAGTAAACGTTACATTCACCCGGAAACTTCCCTTCAACAAAGGTTTTGTGTTTATGTTAAACTCAAATATGGAAGCAACTGCTGTTTTATTCAATAGGCATAAATTAAAGGGTTCAAATATATATGTACAGAGGGATACTACTCGATGAACGTGAGAAACTATTCCACCTACGACAACTTGAAAAAAGTCTAAAATCAGTGACTCCAGCTCTAAAAATTCGCCATGGCCGCGACCGTATATATATAGAGGATAGGCCTTTTGTATGGGAAAATGGAAATATTGTTGCCATGAAGGAAACTGATGCCGATTATCTACGCAACCTGACTGAGAAATTGAAGTTCGATTGTTCTGTTCTGGTTAAAAACAAGGAATTTAATCGCCTTAAAACTAATTACGACAACAGTACTAGAACACAGTCATTTAACAACAACAACACAAATCATGTAAACTAGCAATCAGAAGTGTGTCAGATGGTATCGTATAACGTAGCTAACTTAAATAGTAAAACTAATTTTTAAAATTTTTTCTCATATATAAACAAATTTGAAATATTCTTTTTATTCGAAACCCATATTACCGTAGATAAACGATGTAATATTGCCCCATATTTTAATGATTATGTATTGTATTGGGTTGATGCTATTAAGGTACACAATGCCGGTCGAGCAAGTGATGGTTGTCTGTATGGATTTAAAAAATCAATACAGCACCAACATTCGCTAAAATTTCATAACAATTCGTCCAACATATATCTATCAGCTAAATTTGGTGACATATCTCTATTTTTCATACCGCTTTATTTGAATTGCAACCACTGGGAGGATAACTTTTCGAACTTAGAAGACTTTTTATCAG
Source organism: Eudasyphora cyanicolor (assembly GCA_963930755.1). Lineage (NCBI taxonomy): Eukaryota > Metazoa > Arthropoda > Insecta > Diptera > Muscidae > Eudasyphora > Eudasyphora cyanicolor. The sequence goes on from OZ005737.1 coordinate 105,820,397, forward strand.
ATTTGAAGCCAACCTCTTTTTGTATTATTGGAGATTTGAATGCACGAATTGGAGATAGACAAACGGCGGATATTTTGCCTACCCTACACCCAAATATTACTGCAGATCGCAAGTCAAAGGATGGGACAGTAAACACTAAGGGTAGAAAACTCCTTGGTTTAATTGGTGACTTAGGTGGGGTGGTCTTAAATGGTAGAACTAGTGGTGATAGTCGTGGGGAGTACACCTTCTGTGGCGTGATGGGAAGTTCGGTGATCGACTATTGCATTTGTTCCGTTGATTTTTTAGAACTTTTGGATGACTTTAGTGTCCCTAGCAAACCCTACTCAGATCATATGCCAATTGTCTTGAAATTAGCAATCACTGTGAGCATTTTTGACAAACCCTGCTCGTTACCACAGAAACTTAGATGGAACACTAATAAGGAAACTAGATATTGTAAATCGCTTAGCGAACTGGCTGATGTTGAATATTTGTCTTCTGGTACTGATATAGATGAGAAGGTTAAGTTATTGCTAGGAAAAATATACAAATCAGCCGGGGAAAGCTGCAATAGAAGATTTTTTGTACGAAAGAACAGGTGGTTCGACGCTCAGTGTGAAACAGCTAGGCAACGAATGCTTACGAAACTTGATTTTTATCGTAGATACAATCTTCCAGTTTTCCGGAAACAATATGTAGAGAGTAGAATATCCTACAGAAACCTATGTGAGCAAAAGAAACTATTATTAATTAATTCAGACATTGATAAATTGAATAATGTAAAAAATTCGTCAGGCTGGTGGAAACTAGCAAATTTTTTGAGGAACAAACCTCTTAGAATTGGCAGCAATTTAAATGCAGGCTCTTTTCAGGAACATTTTTGTACACTTTTGGCAGAGGAGGTATCATCAGGTGAAATACTTTGGGCTACACCCAACTGTATTGACCCCTTTTTGGATTCACCTTTCGAAATGAGGGAACTATTGATAATTCTGAAGGACGCGAAACTTAACAAGGCTCCAGGTTTTGATAGAATCCCTTTTGAGTTCTATAAATATGCTCCGACTATATTTTTGCAAGAGGTTCTCCAACTCTTCAACTCCATCTTTCTACGTGAATCTATTCCTTTGTCTTTCCGTAAATCCATTATTATCCCACTGCACAAGAAAGGAGACGTTAATGATGTTTCGAACTATAGAGGTCTTTCGCTTATGGATACTCTATATAAACTATTTACAGGTATTCTACTAAGCAGAATTAATAGTTGGATAAGCTATAATGGCGTTATGAATGAATATCAGGCCGGGTTTCGGAGAGGTTATTCCACAGTAGATAACATTTTTGTTTTAACTAATATTATACACATGAACTTCAGTATTAAACAGAAAACATATGTATTTTTTGTCGATTTCTCGTCCGCTTTCGACATGATTCCTCGCAACTCTCTTTTCTATAAGTTATCTGCCATGGGCCTTTCGACAAAAATGATAAGGATACTTCAGCTAATTTACCGGGACAACATCAGTCAGGTATGGGACGGCAGTCTATTGTCTGATAATTTCGGGGTGTCTCAGGGTGTTCGACAAGGTTGCCTGTTGAGCCCCGTTCTATTTTCATTATTCTTGAACGACCTGCACGATGTGCTGCCGACCGGTTTGTTCATCGAGGACATGGAAATCAAACTGCTTATGTATGCAGATGACATAGTTCTACTGGCGAACTCTCCCACGCGGCTGCAGAACATGATAGATGTCCTTCGGGAGTACAGCTTCCAATGGGGTCTCAAAGTAAATTTAGCTAAATCTAAAATTCTGATTTTCAGGAGGGGTTCCCGAATCGACAGGAATTTACACTGGTCCTACGGGTCTCAGGCCATAGAGATAGTAAATGAATATAAATATCTTGGGATTAACCTCACTTATAATATGTCATTCAAGAAGCATCTTGACAGTAAATTAGAAGCATCCAAAATGGCTATAAATGCTACATGGACACGCTATATACATAATGATAGAATTAAACTTTCGAAGAAGATGATAATTTTCGAGACGGCTGCTAAGTCAATTTTATTTTACGGTGCTCAGGTCTGGGGTTTTGAGAGTTATGACCAGGTGGAGAAACTTCTTAGATACTTTATTAAAAAGATTCTATACCTACCTAGTAATACCCCAAATTATATGCTACACCTTGAGACGGGTCTTCCCAGCATGTATTCTGAAACACTCAGACTACACTTTAATTATATGGAAAAGGTACTCTCGATGCCGCCGGATAGACTCCCCCGCAAAGTGGACGAGAGAGTGATTGGTACTAGTATCTTGTGGGCAGGAAAACGGAGGGACTTATGCTCTGAACTGGGGATTGTTGTAGACATCAGGCTACGGGGCCGGGAGCTAAGAGCATTGCACGAATCCATATTAGAGAAGTTAATCTCTCGTGAACGGACGTTATACGCTGAGAGGGCTGTTGCATCCCAATTCCATGATATATATCCAAATCTCCTATATGACATACCATCATATTTTGTGGATACAAACTCATATAAAATGATAACTTTAATCTTTCGTGCCAGAGGTGGACTACTTAATATTAATGCCAGAGCTTTTAGAAATAATACATATGGCATTTGCACAATATGTAACTTAGATGAATCCGAAAACACGTATCATTTTCTAGCCGTCTGTCCAATTTTCGCCCACGAAAGAAACATTCGTTTCGGAAAAAGAGTACTCACAATAAACGAATGTTATGAAATTTTAAACGGTAAAGACTTTTTGCAACTATATAAATATTTAATAAATTGTTTGAAATACAGAAATTTGATACAAAATGAATTTAATCCTTGAATACGTAATGCAATTAAATGATCTTGATGTAAATTCAACCTAGTCAATTTAATAATATAAAGCCAATCTGACACACAACAAAATATGTTATGTCAAAATAGATTTTTTCTTAATTATTTTAAAAAATTATGATTTTGTAAATGAATTATTAAAATAAAATCTATCTATCTATCTATCTAATTAAAAAATTACAACGGCGGCGATTTTAAGCCGGAATGAGCCGATGAGAACGGCGGCGATTTAAAGCCAATTTTAGCCGACCTATCGGCGGCGGCGTGGCTCAACAAAAAAAAAAACGCCTTAGGCGGCTTATCGGCTAAAACCTGGCTGGCTTCGTTCTCTGCCTCTCTCCCGTGATAAAGTGTTAAGTGAAATAGAATTATAAAGTGCCAACGTTTTGCTATAAACTTTTTTATAATTAAAGTAACGCGACCCTTACAATAAAGAAATAACATTGTAAATACATTTGTAAATTTACATATTGAAAACAAAAGAAGTTGAGTTACACATAGTTACAACACTACGCTTTTAACTGCATTTTTCGTACATTGTTAAATTTTTTCGTACTTACATATCTCGTTCTTAAGTTTTTTACGAACAAAAACTGAAGTTTAAAAGTGAAAATTAAGCGTTATTTTTTGGAAAGGCCAAAAAAATAAGTGTTACTACTAAACATTTGGCCCTTTGCGAACCGGATAAAAAGTGTGCTTTTTTGAATTATTAAAAAACAAAATCAAGTGTTCTGTGGAAAATATTTTGTAATGAAAATTTAATTTGACCGGTGAAATTAAAATAAATCATGTAAAACAAATTTCGGTACGGTACACGAAAACTAGAAATTGAAAAACAACTACAAAAACAAATTGACCCAAAAACAAAAGTGACACACAAAACCAGTGACCCAACAACAAAGCGCTTAGGCCTCTAGAAGGAAGGAACCAGTGACCAACTCCAAATAGAAACTCGATATACATAAGTGCAGTTAACTTGCACTTAATATTCATTGGCGATTTTCGGAAACGACAACCTGACTTTACCTAGACGCTTTAGGAAAATATTTTTTAAATAATTTAGTAATTTTTGGGAAACATTTCTTAAAAAACGAATGTGAAACTTGAAAAAATTTTAACAAAAAATTTGTAATCTTTTTTGGAAGAAATTTTGGACTACGATTATTTATTGGTGCGTTGGAAAGCGTATATCTAATTTGTGGAAATTACACTTTACTACGAAAAGTAAATTTGCTCACAAAATTTATTAAGTGGTAATTTTTGGAAATTACACTTTACTAAGAAAAGAAATTTGCTCGAAAAATGTATTAAGCGGTAATTTTTGGAATTACACTTTACTAGGAAAAATAAATTTGGTCGAGGAATTTATTAAGTGATTTTTTTTTTGAAAAATCACTTTCCTGCAAACTTCGTTTTTTTATTGTTTGTTATTTATTTGGAAAAATCACTTTCCTACATAATGTGTTTTTTTATTGTTTGTTATTTATTGGGGAAAACACTTTCCTACAAAATTGGTTTTTTGTCGAAAAAGTCGATTGATATTTTTTGGTGGCAAAAGCACATTCCCACAAAATTTGTTTCTTTTTTGCTAACAAGTTGATTGATATTTTGAAATACACTAGTCTACAGAAAATTACTTTCGTCAAGATTTTTATATAATTTTTTTTCTCTAAAAGACCCAAGTCTATAAAAATTATTTCCCTAAAATTTCTTAACTTTCGTACAAACGACACAAGTTTACAAACAAAACTGCCTTATTTATATCTATTCTTGAAAAACAAAATCGGGCTGTAAAAGATTGGCCAAATTGTGCCCCATTCAAAAAATATTTAGCGTTTTTATACCCTACACCACACTGTGGTACAGGGTATTATAAGATTGTTTCACGGCAGATGTTTGTAACACCTTAAAATAACACAGCTAGACCCACCTTAAAGTATACCGATCGACTCAGAATCACTAGCTGAGTCGATTTAACGATGTCGGTCCGTCCGTCTGTCCATGTAAAGTTGTTCGTCGACTACAGGCCGCAATTTCACTCCGATCGTTCTGAAATTTTGCAGTTTAGAGTATTTCGCGGCTGTTAAGATCGCTATTGAATTTGGTTGAAATCGGTTCAGATTTAGATATAGCTCCCATATATATCTTTCGTCCGATTTGGCCCTTTAGTCCTTTAGAAGCTGTATTTTACATCGGATCGTTTTGAAATTTAGAATGGTAGAGTTTCTTGATCCATGAACCAACATTGCTGAATTTGAAGAAAATCGTTTAAGATTTAGCTATAGCTCCCATATATATGTTTCGTCCGATTTGGCCTATATTTTACATCCGATCGTTTTGAAATGTAGAATGGTAGAGTTTCTTGATCCATGGACCAACATTGCCGAATTTGAAGAAAATCGGTGCAGATTTAGATATAGCTCCCATATATATCTTTCGTCCGATTTGGTCCTTTAGTCTTATAAAAGCTGTATTTTACATCCGATCGTTTTGAAATTTAGAATGGTAGAGTTTCTTGATCCATGAACCAACATTGCCAAATTTGAAGAAAATCGGTTCAGATTTAGCTATAGCTCCCATATATATGTTTCGTCCGATTTGGCCCTTTAGTCCTATAGAATCTGTATTTTACATCCGATCGTTTTGAAATTTAGAATGGTAGAGTTTCTTGATCCATGAACCAACATTGCCGAATTTGAAGAAAATCGGTTAAGATTTAGCTATAGCTCCCATATATATGTTTCGTCCGATTTGGCCCTTTAGTCCTATAAAATCTGTATTTTACACCCAATCGTGTTGAAATTTAGAATGGTAGAGTTTCTTGATCCATGAACCAACATTGCCGAATTTGAAGAAAATCGGTTAAGATTTAGCTATAGCTCCCATATATATTAAAGCCCTGCATGAATATATTCGTTTCACCGCGTACCATAGAGCGTATGAGAAACGATTACTGTACATACCTGTATGAACCGTAACCAAATCGAATGCTGAAGTGAAGCCAACATTATCGGTCCGATCACTGCAGTGTCATGACATCACACAACTACACTGTACTGAACTGTTTGGTTACAACAAATACAGAGCTGAACTTCACTCATTTCAGTAAGTAGTTGAAAAGTTTTCGAGAACATTTGAAATGTTCGAACTGTGATGAATGTACTCGAAACAATTGAATAGTAACTAATGGGAATAACCGTAAATTTTCGTTTGCTTCTGCTGTTTTGCATATGCCTACATGTGAATTTCCTCATTATTTCAGTACTATTTCAAGTGTAATTCAGACAACGGACAAATTAATATAAAAAACATTTTAATTAGACTTTTGTCAAAATGGATTCTGAAAACGCAAGTAAAACAAATTATTATATATATTTTTAAAATCTTATATCGAGAAAATTAAATAACGATAAGATACGAATATCTGTCGAATAAAGCGACTGGAGTAGAGAAATATAATAAGGAATGGTTGGGAAATAAGGTAGCCAAAATACTTATTCACTAGTAGTACTTCTATATATGTTTATATATAAAATTATTGCGTGGCTGACATATTGACCCAGCCCAAACGGCTGTATTTACATTCATGATATTTGGTGGGATGGTAGTACTTGGGACATAGACCGGAATTTTTAACGCACAGTGGGGCAAAAAAGCTTAACTATGGTACAGTGGAGCAAAAAGGGTTATATATGGTACAGTGGGGCAAAAACTGTTAAGAATGGTAAAGTGAGGCAAAGAGTTGTTATATATGATACATTGGAACAAAAAGGAATTAATACCGTAGGTAAAAATATGATTCCAGGTAGCGAGAGTAATTTTGGTACATAAATATGAGATAAGAGGAGATTTGAATTTTTGTTTTGCTTTTAGAAGCACTGTGGTGCAAAAAGGTTAAGTTATGGTGCAGTGGGGCAAACAAGTTTTAAATGTGGTACAGTGGGCCAAAAGAGTTAAATATGCAGGAGTGGGGGAAAATTTTGTTAAATATAGTACAGTGGGTAAAAAGGGGTTATATGATCCACAAAATTGGTTTTCGACATGAAAACTCACAGTAGGGAAAAGGGATACATATCGTCGCTTAGGTGACCAACTGACGGAACTAATATTTTAAAAATTGTTCAGAAGAGCAGATTTTCTATTTTTGAAACGATGTTGCTTCTTCACCATGGCGTAATATTTATTATACAACTTCCAGTTTCTTTTTCTTATTGTGCACATAAATGTATCTTTCTCAATTTTCTTAAACAAAATTAATGTTATTATTTGAACAAATTCAGGAAGGTGAATATGGATGTTCCTCGCAAGCAGAAGTGGAGTTTGGAGATAATGGCTCTTTGAACCGTTTTATTTTTGTTACAATAGCTACCTTCACATTCTGGGAAAATATAAAACCATGTTTGCTACCTATCCTTTGTTTATGTTGTAAGACTACAATCGCACCTTGGGACTGTGTCACTAAAGTATTCATAAAAATATTCCAAGAGCTTCCTTCGCGCGCTTGTGCCATATTTAACTCTTTTCGATCCCCTTTCATACCCCATTTAATTTATGTACTTTCTTGCCTCACGGAATGTCCGGTTTATGTTGTGATAGTTGGCCTCGCATTCCCATTACCCATTTCACCCTTTATGTCTCACACCGTTATTAAACCGTTTTGCTCCACTGTGCCTCTAAATTTCAAATTTCGCACAACGATCTTATATTTAATTTATGCTGCAAGATATTTCTTCGCGCCCTGGGACCACATTTAACACTTGTGTTCCCCAATGTACCAAATTTATCTATATCTGGCTCACTGCACCAAATCCTTTTTTCTCGCCTGTACAGTAAGTAATAGCAATATTTACCCACTGTATCATATATAACCATTTTTGACACACTGCACCACATTGAACTCTTTTTGACCCCACAGTACATTATTTAACTTCTTTTTGCTCGACTGTACATACAAATTATTGCTGTACCATATAAAACAATTTTTACCCCACCATTTAACCATTTTTATCCCTCTGTACCATATTTTACAGCTTTTTGACATACTGTACCACATTTAAAAATGTTTGTCCCACAGTACCATATTTTACAACTCTTTTACCCACTGTACCACATTCAACAATTTTTGCCCCACTGTACCATATTTATCCACCATTCGGCATTTTGTGCGCCCAAAAATTTAAATTTCTTAAAATGTTAGGGCTACCAAATGATTATAACACTTTTGGATTTGGTGGTAAACCGATATTTGTAATTTTTTATTGTTATTTATATAACAGGTTATTAGCTAAAAAATATGAAATTTGATTTACGCAAAAATTTCCGTTGTGTGACTTGACTTCCGTACATTTGTGACTTGATTTCTTTTACCCAGCTCATAGACAAAAATACCCTAAATACCGAAATATACTCGGTGAAATACACTAAGTTTTCGAATACTTTTATTTTATTTGGACCGTATTTCGAACATATTGGTTCTCGCATGGACCGTTTGAACAAACACAACGAGAACAGACTACTCACTCTAATTTGTCTCTCTTCACTAACTACTCGAAAACAATAACGGCAGTTCACTTCTCTGTTTGAAACAAAGAAAGTGAGTGAAGTATAGTAATCGCAAAAGCAATGAATGTTTTCGAATACTGAAAAATGGTGCCGATGCAGGGCTCTAATATATATGTTTCATCCGATTTGGCTCTTTAGATCCAATCGTTTTTATACCCTACACCACACTGTGGTACAGGGTATTATTTAAGTATAAAATGTCCCAAAAGTAAATTTATGTAAACAATTTATACATGAATTACAAAATTTATATATCAGAGTTATTCAATATTACGAGAGTGGTGTAGGGTATTATATAGTCGGCACCGCCCGACTTTAGCCTTTCCTTACTGGTTCTGAAATTATTTTGCAAATTTTGGCAAAGTAAATTCTCACAGACATTGTTAAAAGAAAATCTCAACTTTAAAAGTTTCTTGAAATTTTGCCAGTTTAAAATTTGAGAAAGAATATATTTAACAAGGAGGAAATATGGATAAAGTTTTCCGCGATAAATTTGTAAATTGCGTAAATGAGCTGATAGACTTTGAGAGTGGTTACTCTACTACTAGCACCGATGATAATATTCGCTCATTAGAAGTGACGCGTGTAGAATTGAACTCTGTTTGGGATCAGGTGAAAAGAGTCTATTTAGATTGTAGAGACCGTGTTCCCGAAATGATGAGACCCCAATCGATAAATCAAAGTTGAGGACGCATTAGAGACATACAAACGATGTTTAAGCGAGACCCGAAAAAAGGAAACAGTGGAGCCAAACAACCATCTATCGTTACGTATACCACCATGCGACACCGACACATTTCATGGAGGATACAGTGCTTGGTCTACTTTTCGGGATTTGTTTTCAGCCTTGTACAAAAATAATTCTAGACTTAGTAAGGTACTCGTAGAAAAACTTTTCCATCTGAAACAGAAAACCGCGGGGGAGGCACTGGAAATTATTAGTAACTTACCATTCACAAATGAAGCTTCTGATCTAGCGTGAAAAGACTTAGAAAACAGATACGAAAATAAACGAATGCAGGTTAATGAACAGCTAAAGACTCTACTTAGTTTACCATCAGTTTCGGCAGATTCGGATTCGGGATCTTCGATCCAAAACTTCAACGCACGATTGACGGTTGCGTTCAGACACCAGAGGCACTCAAGGTAGATGTAAAATGGTAGGACCCAATTTTAGTTACCTTGCTTCTACGAAACTGCCGAGAAACTTCTTAGAAGAATTTGAAAACGGTTTGGAAGATTGTTCCATACTACCGTCTTGGAAAGATTTGAATGCATTGTTAGCGCACAAGTTAAAACCTTTAGAATCTGTAGGAAATATTAAGCCCCATTTCTCCAAAAATAATCAGCCTAGACCCGATTATAGTAGGAAGGAAAATAGGGTTAAGACATTTCAGACAAACGTTGCGCAACAAACTCAAAGTTCGCAAAGAAGATTCAACAACAGCAACAGATTTAGCACATATACGCAACCTAGTAGTCGTACAAATGGACCGAGTTGCCACATTTGTAAATCAAACCATTTGTTACGAAATTGTCCACAATTCCTTAAGATAAACGTGAATGATCGCATTCACTTAGTAAAACTTCATGATCTTTGTTACAACTGCATCACTTCGGATCATGGTGTAAGAGATTGTAAGAGTCGTTTAACTTGTAGGGAATGTAATCAAAGACATCACACTTTATTACATAAGGGAAACGAGACCCGACTTACAAATCCACAACCGGTTAGAGATGACGTACGACCTAGTACCAGTGCGGCAGCTATATCCACTCCTAGTTTACAGTCCACACCTAGTTCCTAGTTCCTAAACTCCTAGTATAACGACTCTAACTCTCACGGAAAATTCACAACTTAGTCAGCAGCAATCGAAAGAAACACTACTCTTCACAGCGATTGTTCAAATTGAATCTAGAGGACAGCGATATGACGCTCGAGCGATTATCGACCCTGGATCTCAATCAACATTTATTTCGGAGAAGATTACAAACAAATTGAAGCTTCCAACTAGGAAGAATCTTGTTCATGCTACCGGTTTAAGTGAAGCCGTTTTAGAGACTTCAACAAAAGCTTGTCTTTTCAACCTTTGTTCTCGTGCAAACCCTTATTTTGAATTAGAAGTTTGGGCGCCCGTTTTGAAGTCCCTTCCTTTTAATTTGCCGTCGCGCACCATAGATAAAAATCAACATAGAGAAACAACTCAACTCGAGTTAGCAGATCTCGTTTTTACGAAAGCCGACCCATAGATCTTCTGATAGGTTTAGACATAGGACCCTTAATTTACACTGTAGGAGCTCCCATAAAATCTATAGGATCTTTACTAGCGCAAAGCACAGTTTTTGGCTGGATAGTGGGCGGACCCCTTGAAAAATCAAACACAAATAATAGGATAATTTCACTTTACAATACAGTTTCGATCGAGAAAATTCTCACACGTTTTTGGGAGGTGGAGGAGACCCCAAAAAATGTTGTGAGGTCAGCAGAAGACACCTTTTGCGAAACAAATTTCAAAAATACAGCACGAAGAACTGAAGATGGACGATATATTGTCACGATGCCGTTCAAATCTTGTGCTTAACTTTTTTCGAATATCGCGTTTCGAAATATCGCTATGGCGCAATTCGATCGAATGGAAAGAAAGTTGCAAAAAACGCCCGAAATCAAATCTCAATGCGATAATGGAATGTTTGGAACTTGGACACATGCGGAAATTGGGACCCCAGGAAATCGACAAGACCCTTCACTACTATTTGCCACATCATGCATTTTTTAAACCAGATAGGGTTACCACTAAACTTAGGGTAGTTTTAAATGCGTCAAGTCACACGTCAAACAAGACAAGTCTTAATGACATTTTACACCCAGGGCCTATTCTTCAACAGGACTTAGTACTGCAGATTTTAAAATGGAGGATTTTGAGATACGTATTCACGCGGACGTTACCAAAATGTATCGTCAAATACAAATTGACCCACGTCAGGCCTCATTTCAAAGAATTCTTTTTAGAAAATCAGCAAATGACCCAGTTGAAGACTTTGAACTTTCCACAGTCACTTTCTGAATTAATTGCGCCCCACTTCTCGCTCTTAGGACCCTAATTCAATTGACAGAAGATGTTTAAGTAACGTACCGATTAGGCTCAGAAATTATCAAACAAAATTTATATGTCGACGACGTTTTAGCTGGAGGTCACACTGTCGTAGAATCCATCAAGTCTATGAAAGAATTAGTAGCAGCCATGGCCTCAGTAGGTTTTGAATTGAGGAAATGGAGTTCAAACGACCCCAATCTACTTAGCGATCTGCCATCTGACTCACTCTTGCCGGTCAACTGGTTGGATATTTCGGAAGGAATTTCAACGAAGACTCTAGGTATCCGATAGAACATTTCGGCTGATAACTTTACGATCACGGAAGAATGGGAATTGTGCACCAAAAGCGAAGTCTTTTCAACAATTGCCAAATTTTTCGACCCATGTGGATGGCTCGCTCCAGTAATCATCGTAGCGAACCTTATCATGCAACAAGTCTGGCTGGATAAAGTAGATTGGGACGACGCACAGTGGAATATTTTCACACAAGACGCGGCAAAAATTAGAGGGAATTGAGCTAGGGCTTTGAAATTTTGTACATATCACCCATTTCGCCTAATTAGCAAAAAACCAATTTTTTGTTTAAATACGCCCATAACCACGCCCACTTCCCACATAACCTAAAATTAATAATCTTAGTATTTTTCTCAATTTAGCATTATATTATTACTGATCGCTAGTAGAGATTGTATTTGAGTCCTCATTAATTTAAAAAAATGCAAGTGCCACGCCCAACGCCCATATATCAATTTCAATTTTATACGATGTTGGAAATCACAGGAAATTTTTTTATAAAACGCTTTGTATCTTTTGATCGATGTAAATCAGTACATAGAACAAAGTAAATAACCAAAGCGTAATACATTAGCTCAACATTTGCACAAAAAATCATGATGAAATAGTTTACAGTTTTTTCTTAATTAATCAATCATTCCAACTATCCAGAAAAAATCATCATTGATTTAGCAATGTGTTAATTGATAATACGTCATTTTTAAAGCATACTTTTAGGAATATGTGGAAAGGACACACAATCAATGGGACATGTATATATAGTAGATTGGCAAACAAATGTTCGCTTATATGAATATTTAGCTGGTTCATGTCGGTTGTCCGTTTAATTCGGTCTGTAATCGTTGATTTAAACTGAGATACTCTCTCGTTTCAAGACCAACTTGCTTTTATACATGCTTTATATGCTTTTTGTTATATTTGCGGTTAATTTTGCCCCTTAAGGTATGCTTTGGTAATGTTGTTGAATACATAGCAACATGGACTAAAAATAACAAATTTTGGGTTGTTTTTTGCAGAGTAGGTTTTACCATTTCGTTAAATAAATCAACATAGGCAGGTATAGGCAGAATTTTCTTTTTGCAATGGTTAACTAAGTCCCTAGTTATCAATTTTGACAAGACCTCGGTCGGCCTCGGAAGTATAGTTTAATCTGGAGAAAATGAAACACCCCGATTTTTGGCAACTTGCAAGTAAACCACAGATTAAATACGAAAATGACAACACAATTATATTTTTTTTACAGCAAAAAAACACTTCAAAAGTTTCTGTATAGTATGACTTAAACGAAGTTCCAATGCGTGTTATAGTTTATGAGATATGTGCTTAGAAATTACTCTCTTAAATGATAAACTTTGCAACCATTGTACCATTTATGAATTTCAAATGCTTGTACCGCGATATTTTGCCAAGATATCGGCAAAACCTTTACAGATTTAGTTAATTGGAATGTTCTTTACAGATTGGAATCAAAAATGTTGAGATTGGGCCTCATGAAAATTAAGAGTTTTTGCCGCTCATAATACACTGTGCGACGCGTTGAAGCCCATAACTCGAATGAATTAGAAGAATTTCATTAAAAATTGTCCCTCAACAGATTCAGTTTCAGTACCTAGGTGGATCAGATTCAAACCCTCAAGTAAAATGGAAGTGCATGGTTTTCGTGACGCTTCAGAAAGCGCTTACGCCGCGACTCTTTATGTTAGAGTAGAACATTTAGATCAAACAGTCGACACGTTTATTTTGGCAGCAAAACTCGAATGGCCCCCATCAAAAAATATCTCTGCCTAGATTAGAATTATGAGGAGCCGTTCTCTTACCAAAATTAACTGCAGCGGTGGTTCCTAACTTACAAATTGCAAATATTTCAACCGACTTTTGGACCGAATCAACGATCGTGCCAGCATGGCTCAAAAAAACACCTTCTTCATGGAGTGGCTTTGTAGGAAATATAATTTCAGATATTTTAGATAATGTGGGAAATAAAAATTGGAAGCATATAGATTCAGAAAGCAACCCTGCTGATGTAGCCAGTCGAGGATGTTCGCCAAATGATTTGCAGTCACATCATTTGTGGTGGACTGGACCCCAATGGCTGAAGTTTCCAAAAGAACGATGACCTATTGGATGATACCTTAAATAGATTCTCTTCTCTCTATAGAGCATATAAATCTTAGCATTTGTGATTCGTTTTGGAGAAATACCGGCGTCAATCGGACCCAACTTAGAATTTCTTCAGCAGAAATCACCCATGGTGAAATCCAGGATGTCAAAGATCGTCTTATTGGTTTAACACAGAAACATTATTTCGCAGAGGATTCTTTAGCTTAACCCAAAAGAAAAGACTTTCACCTAGTAGCAGTCCTTTATCTCTCAATCCATTTATTGATTCAAAAGGAATCATCAGAGCAAATGGCCGCCTTGTTCAGTCCCTAGCACTTACATATAACGAGCGCCATCCAATTCTTATCCCATACGAATCGAGATTAGCCCTTTTGTTAGTAGAATTTATTCACAAAATTACGATGCATGGCGGAAATCAACTAATGACTCGTGTAATCAGGTCTGAATTCTGGATATTTATATTGAAGCCCTTAGTCTAGTAGGTGGTTCATAATTGTCGAACTTGTGTTTTGTATAAACACCTGACTCAAACCCAGATTATGTTCTCACTTCCGCCCCAGCGAACTATGCTGACTCGACCTTTAACTAACACTGGAGTAGATGTTTGCAATTCAACAAAAATAATTTTACATCAAAGGGTTATGTTTGCGTCTTTGTTTGGTTTTCTACAGAAGCAATACACCTAGAACCCACTAGTGATCTATCAACTCAGTCTTTTTTAGCCGCTTAATTGGGCTAGAGTTTATGAAGAATCTTCAAAAAGATGCTACCCAGAACAATATTTATCAAAATTTAGAGTAGAGTTTTATTTCTCCATGTGCCCTCATATGGTAGGCTGGAGTTAAATCATTCAAACACATCTGCGAAAGTTCATACCTCAAATGAATTTTACCTTTGAAGAATTCTCGACCATTTTACCCAGAATTGAAGCCTGTTTTCCACCCCTAAGTCCAGCCAGCGACGACCCGTCTGACTTAAATCCACTTACACCAGCTCATTTTCTGATAGGAACTTCGATTTTGACACCAACAGAACCGGATGTTTCAGACAGAAACATCAACCTAGCCAATCGATGGAAACGATTAACCATAAGGTTTAGGTTAGGGTGGCAGCCGTTTTCTTTTTTTTATTTCTTCAGCTCACATAGACCAGTTTAGGTCCCTAGTGGTACCACGGGCTAAAATGCCCTTCATCGAAACCAACCTGTTTGATATACAAATGTATCGATAGCACG
This sequence comes from Eudasyphora cyanicolor, assembly GCA_963930755.1. Classification (NCBI taxonomy): domain Eukaryota; kingdom Metazoa; phylum Arthropoda; class Insecta; order Diptera; family Muscidae; genus Eudasyphora; species Eudasyphora cyanicolor. The sequence continues at coordinate 105,835,542 of OZ005737.1, forward strand.
AATATTGGTACTGGAAAGATCTGTTAGGCTGCCTAGAAAGGCCGACCCCAGTAGGTCCAGTCGTCGTTTACTCAAAGCGTGACAGTCGCATAGCAAGTGCTCAATGCTCTCCACTTCTGCCTCATCTCCACAGCTTCTGCAGAAGTCATTGGAGTTAATACCCAATCTTCTGGCGTGTTCGCCGATCAGGCAGTGTCCCGTCAGAACTGATACTAACGTAGATAATCTTTTCCTTTCCTTTCTAGGAGATATTTTGACCTTCTACCTTGGCCAGATTTGTCTAGCTACCCTACAGGTGCCGATTTGTGTCCATCCGTCGTTGGACTGCCTGATTGCCTCTTGCCTTATCCAAAGCTTACACGTGGATAGTGGCGCACCAATATATGCAAATTCTTCGAGAATTTGTAAAGTCGTCCCTTTCCTAGCAAGTTCATCGGCTTTGCAGTTCCCCAGGATATCCCTATGCCCAGGCACACATATGAGGTGTATATTAACTGCTAAGCCATCTCGTTAAGAGATCTGCGGCAGTCGAGGGCTATTTGTGAATTCAGGGATGTGGCCTCCAGAGTATTGATGGCAGCCTGGCTGTCCGAGTAAATGACAACGCCAGTGATGGTTACTATGTTCCGACTCAGCCACTTAGCGGCTTCCCATATTGACTTTATTTCGGCTTGATAGACTCTGCAGGTATCAGGTAGTCTGTGAGCTATATCCAAATTAAGTTCCTCATAGTGTACTCCGAAGCCAACCTTTTCATCAAGCTTCGAACCATCCGTATAGATGTGGAGATGGTTTATATTTCCGGGTATTCTGCCATCCCATTCATTCCTGGCTGGTATCATAGTGATGTAGTTCTTCTCAAAGGTGCGCACCGTTGATATATAGTCCACTCGGTCGGTTACCATAGCACTACACTTTGATATCCTCATGTGACCGTAGTTCTTGTACCTCCACATTGATAGGCAGTTTAATCTTAGTGCCGCTTTGGTTGCAACTTCTCTCGCCACAACATTAATCGGCAGTATATGGAGAAGGGCTTGTAGAGACTCAGTCGCTGTAGTCCTTAACGCTCCGCTTATGCACAGGCAGGCAGTTCTCTGAACCCGTGATTGCAGGTTTGTGACCATACCACAATGCCGTATAACAGTATTGGACGAACCACTGCTATATATATCCAATGGACAATTTTAGGAGAGAGGCCCCACCGCGACCGTACAGCCTTCCTGAATTAGTGTAATCAAGCTAGAGTTCACCTTTAGATGTGACAATGCCGCGAGTACTGCATCTGGGTGTATGTTGTTAAAAGCCCCTTCTATGTCAAGAAATGCCACCATGGTGAATTCTTTGAAATGTAGGGACGATTCGATAGTGCTCACAAGTTCGTGCAGAGCTGATTCTGTAGACTTTCCCTTATTGTAAGCGTGTTGGTTCCCCAACAGGAGTTTTGTATCCAGGTTTTGCCTAATGAAATAATCTAAAAGTCTTTCCAGACTTTTCAATAGGAAAGAGGAATAGCTAATTGGTCTGAAGTCTTTTGGCCTAGTGTGCGATATCCTCCCCGCTTTGGGTATGAATACCACTTTGGTATCCCTCCATCGATTCGGGATGTATGGAAGCCTAATACAGCCTACATAAATTGTCTGCAGCCAGGGGATAATGTACTTTAACATTTTCTGCATTTCTGCTGGGGTGATGCCGTCTGGTCCAGGTGACTTGAAGGGCTCAAAGCTGTTTATAGCCCAGCTTATTCTAGATCTCTCAGTCAACAAACTAGCGATGCTCGCAGTCCACTCGCACTCTTGTTGGTCCTGTTGATCCTTGGGCTCTGTCGATGAGTTCCCCGGGAAATGTGTGTCGAGCAGTACACTTAGCGATTGCTCGCTGTTTTTTGTCCAGTTGTTTGCCTCATCTTGCAAATACCCCACTGTACAAGGAGACGCGGATAGCACCTTCCGTACCTACGATTAACCATTATTCCCCAATATTTTTGTCAGAGATGGAAATCGGAGTATTTAAATGAGCTACACCGGCGATATAAGTGGAAATATCAGACAGAAAATGATTTGCTTGTCATAAAAGATGAAAGATTAGCCCCTGTTGAATGGAAACTGGGACGTATAATAAAAACGTATGTAGGAAGTGACAAAAACATTAGGGTTGTGGACATTCCGACAGCTAACGGTGTGATTAGTCGACCGATCACGAAAGTCGTCAAACTATTTTCAGATTGACTAACAATTTATTTTTACGTTGAAGAACTTTGTACTCACATCTCTTCAATCCTAGATATGGTTTCTCAGTTGCCTATTCCAACCCCGTGTCGTGACTCATCCAACTCACGAAGTACCGTTATACGACACGATGACTGCCCATATACCCTGAAGACAGATGCTGTGGTATCCAGTATCGCATTTCCATCAACATTTACTATTCACGCCTTGGATCCGTGACAGGCCCAAAAACTGGATGGGGTTTCCATTCATGGCAGGCACATGAGCTGTAGTTCTAGATTAAGCTAGTTTAAGTTAATAATCTACACTATATCACGGGGAGGGGAGAATGTTCAAAGGTGACACCGAACTTTTGAACATCAGTGTGAAACGTCCACTGCTGCGCGGCATTGTGTGTAGGTGTGTAAACGCGAATGCTTTTATATGCCCATACATGCATAACCTATGCACTCATCATTCGAAAGCACTTATTACATGCACTCATTACTCCATAATTTCCCTTTTGTTTATTTGTTTGTTTACTTGTCGCTTGCCATCTGTAGCTTAACGGAAATCGTTAGGTGAACTTAGAAGAGATAGATGGCAAGCACAAGTAACACTATGCAACAAAAATGTTGTCCAAGGGATGTGGATAACAGTTTCTGGTATAGTTTGGTGTCACAAACATGAAAAAAATATTAAAAAAAAATTTACCATAAAATTTTCCAAAATTCCAACTTTCGTGGGAATTACATTTAGTATTTGGACCATAATTTGTCAAGTATAAGCCTAATTGAACCGTGTTATGCGTTAAATTAAAGGGAATTATGAGGGCTACATATAAACAAATATCGCTTTCACGTAGAATCTTTGGTTTAGTAACAGTCTTCAAAAATATGAGAAAAAAATGTTCTTTTTTTAAAAAAAACCTTTTTCCTAGTACAAAAAAACCATAAAAAATAGAAAAAAAAGTCGAAAAAATTATTTTATCACATTTTTAAAAAGCCAACATGCCAACGAAGAAAGCACTATTTATTTGAAAAAAACTTATGGATGGATGTAAAAGTTATGAGCCATTTGTAAATGTTGGGGAAATTCAAACAAATCTTATTTATTATATTGAATTAGCCATATGTGAGAGAGTCATATAAGATACATTGCACATGCATTTTATTTTATAAGGATTGATGTCAGACGTTATAAAATTATAATAAAACATTATATGCAATGTGAGAGCTATATTGGATGAGATCCGCTCAGTTAGATGGTCATTCAACAATATTTGTGGTTTTTTATTTATTAGGTTTGCCTTTTAGGGGCATGTATGTATGTACATCCCAGTCGTATATCGGGTAGTAAAATTATATGTACGCAAAACAAAGTAGTACGCGGCTGCCTTGAAAATATTGGCTTTCTACGTTCGAAGAAAACTATATGTCAAGAAATATATGTGCAATATTTTGGTATACTCGATGGAGTAGTGGAAGCATGCGGTAAGTACTTTACAATTAATGCATTACAATGTTTTGTGGAATAAAACGTTTTAATTTTAGACTGCTATTTTTGTCTCAGTAAACATTCGAAAACAATACCAATTCCCAAGTGTCCAAGTATAGCTAACAGCCTAATTACGGAAACATCAGCAGGTTCAACTGAGTACTCAACTCTGAGCGATTCAAGTTTGAGTCAAAAGTCATCGCTTTTAACTCTAATCCAACTCAATGACCTAGTGAGAGATTTGGAACTGACCAAAGATAAGGCATAACTACTTGCATCTCGGATGAAACAGTACAATATTTTGGCCCCAGATGTTAACGTATAATATTACGAGTATAGAGTCCGTGCTTTTGCAAGGACATTCTCGGATTGTTCGAGGAACTTAATCAAACATACAATTCAAAGGAATGGCGGTTATTTGTTGACAGCAGTAAAGAAAGTTTGAAAGCAGTACTTTTGCACAACGGAAATCAGAAACCGTCGATTCCCATTGCTCATGCTGTCAACACTAAGGAATCATGCGAAACAATGGCTAAATTGATAAAATACAAATACATACAATATGAACAACATGACTGGAAATTTTTTTTCGATTTAAAAGTAGTTGGGATGTTATGTGGAATGCAAGGCGGATATCCAAAATATTGCTGTTTTTATGCCTCTGGGATAGCCGTGCTCGCGAAGATCATTACAGAAGAAAGAAATGGCCAACAAGAAAACACATTACATTGGGTGAAAATATAAAATACACACCTCTAGTCCAAAAAGAAAACATTATTTTGTCACCACTGCGTAAAAGCCTTAAGGAAAGAGGACAATTCACTTTCATATTTAAAAGTCTTTCTTTTCAAAAAATTTAAGAAGGCGTTTTTGATGGACCTAGGATAAGGAAACTGATGAAAGATGTAAATTGCGAATCATATTTGACGTCGGATGAAATTGCAGCATGGAGGTCGTTTAAGCTTGTAGTTTCAAATTTCCTTGGATCCAATAAAAGCCCGCAATATGAATGATTTGTTAAAAAATTGGTAACAAATATATTTTTCTATTTTTTTGTATATAACACATATGTCAACAAAGAACTCACAATTACTTCTAATGAAACTTGTACATGTAAATAAACTCAAATGTACATAATATAAATAAAAGTAACAAATAAAATCGCTATTTAAACAAAAATAAAAGATTTTTTGAAATTCTCTTACCTCTACCAAGAGGGCTATAATTTCTACATTTATCCATAGATTTATTTCAAATAGGCATTATTTTCTTCGCTAGGATGCAAACTTTTAAAAAATAAAATAAAATATTTTTTTTCTATTTTTTATGTTTTTTTCGTTCCAGGAAATTTTTATTTTTTTTTGGAAAAATATATACTTTTTCCAATTTGTTTAATGACTGTTACTAAACCACTGTCTTTAAGTGAAAGAGATATTTCCAACATTGGTATCCCACATAAATAGCTTCAATTTAACGTATAAGTCGACCTGATCGGGCATATACTCCAAAAATTATAGTGCAAATACTAAGGGTACCTTCGACGATATTAGTATTTTTAATAAAAAATTTTTTAAAAAAAATTTATCCATAAAAAAATTTTTGATTTTGATTTTATATAACATGCCACAATATATAAAAAAATAATTTTTAAGTCTGGGACACAACAAACATTTTTTTTGTTGCATAGTGTAATCAGTCTTTTACCGATCCCCAATTAAACTCGTGCGCCTCTCTGCCGTGATAAAGTGTTGAGTGAATAAAATTATAAAGTACTAACATTTTGCTCTAAACTTTTTTATAATTAAAGTAACGCGACCCTTAGAATAAACAGAAAACATTGTAAATACATTTGTAAATTTACATATTAAAAAAAAGAAGTTGAGTTACAAATAGTTACAACACTACTTTTTTAACTGAATTTTTCCTACATTGTTACATTTTTTACATACTTACATATCTCGTTCTTAAGTTTTTTACGAATAAAAACTGAAGTTTAAAAGTGAAAATTAAGTGTTCTTTTTTGGGAAGGCAAAAAAAATAAGTTTTACTACTAAACACTAAATATAGACCATTTTTTATAAAAATGTAAGGAAAAAAATTCGATCGATTCTAAGATATCGCAATTTATATTTTTATATCCGCGAAAAGTGACCGAAATAAATTATTTACGTTAAAATAAGTGCTTTTTATGAAAATTACGCGGAAAAAGCTTTAAGAAATGATATTTTCTATTTTTAATGTCTTATGCTTTGTAGCATTAAAATTAACTTGAAAAAAAATTACTGAGGAAAAAACTATTTTTGTAACGATGCCCCCTGCCTCCATTTTTCATTTATTTTTTTATTATTGTGGGTCAGTACTCTCACATACTAGGGTAACATTTTCTGAGAATTTGAAAAAGATCTAACTTTTGACCTGTGACACTTGAGAAAGAACTACACATATTTTGTTTTTGCTCTTAGATAGACTCAAGATCGTTTTTGTTGTTGTCAGTGTATGAAAATAACTTATTTTATTTTTAAATAAAAGAAAATGTATAGTGACATGTGTTGGGGGTGGCTGTAATGGTTGGATGGACAGATCTGTTTCAGGATCTACCATACTCCCATTGTCAATATCCTTATTACAAAGATTGCTTCAGTCCGTCATTAAAATATAGATGTGCAGCTCAAGTAACATTGAACGAGAACTGCTTGCTAAAAAGAGCATATCTCCGAAAAAAGACAGACAGTAAACATCATCCCCATACATGCACCAACTTCCAATTTTGCGTGAAACAAAATATCGGCCAAATGCTCGTTAATGTGCCGAATTATCTCATCCTTTAGCAATTGAATTGTTCTTGGCTTATTGATGTACACTTTTTCCTTTAAATATCCCCAAAGAAAGAAGTCCAACGGTGTCACATTACATGATAGTGGCGGCCAATTAACATCGCCGTGACGTGAGATAACACGGCCATTGAATTTCTCGCGTAAAAGAGCCAGCAAAATTTCCCATTACCAAATAACCTAACGGGTAAGCTAAATTACAAACTAGTAACTGCTTATAACTCGGCCTCCCTTCGAATTATTTTTACACATACATGTCATGCAGGAAAGTACTTCCACTCAAGCATACAAGAAGCTGTAAAACAACCACTTATCCCTACGCTTACAATTATTCAAAAGTAAGCGTGTAAGTAATACTTTTACGAGTGTGTTTGGCGATAGAGACTATTTCCGAGTTGCTATTGCTTCTTCATCACCATCAGTGGTGGAATGAGTTGAGAAAGTAGAAGAGAGTAAAATTGGGAAGAGCGTAAAATTGGAAGGAGAGTAATTATCGATTACTGTCGTCATATGCCGAAAAACTCATGGTTTCTTAGTTTAGCATCATAACCACTGGCCCACCTCGCGATTGATAGGAACATCGCTTAATAATAATTACGCAATCATATTTGAAATTATTTGTTGACTGAATGTAATGCAGAGGGTAATAAGATGTAATTACTTGGTAATGCAAGTGGTAATGCCATGTACTTACCAAGATTTTGCTGGGTGTATATGGTGGTAGTCTACGTGATTGGCCCCACCCATATAAACCAAATTTTAAAATTGAGATATCTTGAACAATTTGTTAGCGAGAGTGCTGTAATTTTGTGAATATGTATTTGATGGCAGTCTACGTAATTTGTCCACAAATGGGCGGAACCAATGGGCGTGGCCCTGCCGTAATAAACCAAATTTTGAAATTGGAATATCCTGCACAATTTTTTAGCGAGATTGCTGTAATTTTGTGCATATATATCTGGTGGCAGTCTACGTGACATGCTAAAAAATGGGCGGGATTGGGCCAATGGGCGTGGCCCCGCACAAATTTTGAAATAGAGATATATTGCACAATTTGTTAGCGGAAGTGCTGTAATTTTGTATATATGCATCTGTTTGCAGTCTACGTGATTGTTCCAATAATGGGTGGGATCTGACCGTTGGGCGTGGCTCCGTCCATAAAACCCAAATTTTGAATTTGAGGTATTTTGCACAATTTGCTGGTGAGAGTGTTGTAATTTTGTATATGTAACGGGTTTTCCAATAGGGATAATATGATTTTGAAGTGAGGTTTCGGCCATTTGTAATATGTCATGATTTGCCATTTGTTTTGTATTGTATTCAGTGTTTACAATTTCATCATGGAGAGATATACGCAAGAACAACGATTACAAATTATTCAGTTTTATTATCAAAATAATCGTTCTCCAATTGCAACTTTTCGTGCGCTAAGTCCATTATTTTAAAATCCAAAAAAAAACACTTTCCAGTCGACCTACGACCTTGACACCCAATATTTTAGCTCTCGTTAAAAGCTATCTTTTTTCCATTGACCGATTCCCGATCCGACGTACCGTCAAGGAGCTAGAGCAAAAATAAACTTTCCGTTCACATATAAAAATGATGCTAAGTCCATTTTTTTAAAATCCAAAAAAAACACTTTCCAGTCGACCTACGACCTTTAAGAGCTATCTTTTTGCCATTGACCGATTGTGGCTACGTGCCACAGAGCAAATGACTCAATTGAATTGTTGCGAGAAAAGTTTGGAGATTCGATTATTTCAAGAAATAGTGATATTGAATGGCCTACAAGAAGTTGTGATTTAACAACATTAGACTATTTCTTGTGGGGTTTTTTGAAGTCATTGGTCTTTCGAATCAAATCAGACTCTCTTCAAGCTTTACAAGTCAATATTGAACGTGCCATTCATGACATAGGACATTTAGTGGAAAAATTGCTCTAAAATTGGGTTCATCGAATTTGTTGCTGCAGAAGAAGTCGTGGAGGCCATTTGACTGACGTTTTATTTAGAACTTAATTGTTTCGACTGTACAACACATTAAATAAAAAACTTTTGAATTTCCTTAACAATAAATGTGTTTTTTTCAAAGAAATCATATCACTCTTATTGGAAAACCCTGTATATCTGGTGACAGTCTATATTGCACAATTTGTTAGCGGAAGTGCTGTAATTTTATATATGTTCATCTGGTGACAGTCTACGTGATTGGTCCAAAATGGGTGGGATCGTACCAATGGAAGTTGCCCCACCCATGTAAGCAAAATTTGGAAATTGAGATATATTGCCCAATTTTTTATGGAGAGTGCTGTAATTTTGTGTGTATATATATGGCGGCTGTCCACGTGATTGTTCCAAAATCTGCTGATCGGAACAATGGGCTTGTCTCCGCCCATATGAGCCAGGTTTTGAAATCGAGATATCTTGAACAATTTGTTAGCGAGAGTGCTATAATTTTGTGTACATGTATTTGGCGGCAGTCTACATGATTGGTCCAAAAATGGACGAGATCGGAAATCTAGGTTAACGAAGTGGACCGAGTCCAACTAGTAACTATATAAAATAGATGGATTCAAGGCTTTTGATGCGATATACATAGCCTCTCAAAGGCAAATGCCAACCTCAGTCTGCTGCTTGTGCTAATGAGGTTCTGAGGACCGACTAAGGCGGTATAACCTATCGTCGTGAGCCAATGAGGTGGCAGAGTCTCCACATGTCATCTCTGGGCAACGTACAAAACACTTTAAGATCAAGGTGGTGAAGGTGTTGTGCTGAGGACTGGAATGGCCAGCAAGTGTATATAGAAGCTGGTCACTAGAAATTCCCCTCGACATCAGGGCACGGCTTGGTTGTATATTCTACGTAGCCTAGTCTGCGCAAGCCGGCACTGCGCACAATGGTCCATCTCCTTACGGCACACTCGTGAGAATAAAAATGGATAAAAATTTAAACAAACAACAAAAAACACACAAAACATAAGACCTCCATTGCAGTCTGGCAACTCATCAGAGGATGATCTCTTAGCCTCCAGTCAGGAATTGTAAGTAAGCCAAAAAAGTGTAGTCGGCATTGGAAAAAGTGTCACTACACTTCAACAGACAACATCTAAAACAACTCTGGTTTCGTCCCTCACGATAGACAGGCTGGCAACAAAAATAGCAAACGAATGTGTCCGTCCGACGTTCGGAAGTCACTGTACCAGAAGACTAAGTTCATCCTCGACAAGATTGCCAAGAATATAGCAAATGACACAGTGCACGAACGTTATAAGGAGGACAAGAAAACATACACGCAAATTGTTGAGGAGTACGAGAAAAATAAAAACTCCCAACAGGGTAGTCAACAACCTCAAAGCGAGAAAGGTCCCAGACGGTGGATGCTAAGCCCCCTAAGCGCAAGAAGGTCAAGTTACCACAACGCCAGTCTCATCAACCACGAAACGGCCCTTCAACGAGGTCGTGAAGGACAACCTGCGTGTTGCCCTTGTTAACGACAATCTCGGGGTAAAGTTGGATCTAAGTTGTCTACACTTGTTATTGAACATGTGCTCGCCAACAATGGTTCTCCTGTACCCCATTATGAGTCTAGTGAGATTCATCGAGGCTTCAGGATAGTCAAATGTATGGACGAGTTCTCAACGGTATTCCTGGAAAAGTGCATCGCTAAGGTCACTAATGCATGGGAAGCCATCGGCCTTAGGATGATCCCGGTCCAGGATAACCCGATGAGACCTTGAGCCAGAGTTTGACTACCCAAGATGCAGTGCGGTAGCCCTAAACTCCTGGAGGGTCTCGCAGAAATTAACAAGAGTGTTCCAATGGACGCACAGTGGGAGGAATCAAAAAAAAGGGAAATAATTCTGCCGTTTCTTAACCAGACAACCGATTGTGACCAAACTTGGCGTGTTTGTAGAAGAGGTATTAGAGAAGTTAAGTTTTAAGTTTGGGCCCCCTGTAGTATACAGGGGCGGAACTGCAGGGCCTCAAATTTGGCTACCTCGGTTGAACAAAATGTTTAAGCGCGTGTAACTCTCGTCTTTTCCGTCCGATTCATAAAATCTTTTTTTGTGTATATTCTAAATTGAATTTTAAATTTTTTTCCCAGACCCTGTGCTAGTATTTTGTAAATATCGAAGCAGAATATGCACCAATTTTATCCACTTAAGCACATCTAGATTGGGAACAAAATTTCCTATATAATTTCGATATACCCAATAGGACAAAAGTTATGGCCACTTGAAGTTATATTTTCACAAAAATCGATTTTTTGTAATTTTTTTAGGAAAAAAGTATATGTCGTATTTTTGAGTTTTAGAAGAAGTTAGTTAAAAAATGTAAAACATATATACTATCATCTTAAAGGAAACTTTCCAAGGTTTTTTACACAAATTTCAAAAGTAAACCACATTTTCTCCAATCGCAAAGCTAAAATGTCAAAACTTTTGGCATATTTATATGTGGTAAGGTGGTGTAAGTTGAACTACGAAAGGGAATCTGAAACCCAGCTTTTAGTATAGTAGATATAGGGGAAAAACCAAATAATCCCATTTTTGGGGATTTTCAAAATTATTTTGGGAATTGTGGGATTGACTTTTGGAAATATAATGATTTGTGAATTACTCTGGATTTGTGAAGTCAAGACCTACAAACTACAAAATATTTCATTGAAATATGTTGATTTTTAAATATTTTATTACATTTCTGTCTGCATTTGAAAATTGATTTGTTGACTATTTCCCCGATCCTCTCCTAGCATTTTGTTAATATTAGATCCAAATATGCGCCGAATCGTTTCAAACGATTCAGCAAGAATATTTTCTAAATAATGCAAAAAAAATCGCTAAGATACACCAACTCAGACAAAAGTTATGGCAATTTGAAATTCGGTCGGAAAATGTACTTTGAAATTCTAGAACAAATTATTTGAAAAGTATACCAATTATTCATCATGAAGGAAACTACTTGTAGAACATTTTCGAATATACATATTTTTTAGTTGTTATATTAATACCTAGAAACTAAAAAATACTCATTCATTATTGCGTTATTGTTCCTCATTCTAAGTAAATCCCTAATTTTTTACCTCATAACAGGTGTTAACAAAATTATTTATATGATACAAAATTGTTGATTTCTTGGCATTTCCATAGATGCCAGGTAACAGGTAGAAATCGGAATGTCAAAAAATCAGGCAATATTATGATTTATAATAAAACCACAATGTACTTCGAGATACCACATCATTAAGAATTGAGCAGTCAAACATGGCGTTATCATTAAAGTACTCATCACTGACAGTATTTTGATTAAAATACCATCAGATACTTTTGAGGAAAAAGTCAGTAAATTAGTGATATTTATCGAAACGGCATACAATAGCAAAATAAAGAAAACAGAAATGTGCAAACTTCAAAAATTTGTTAAAATGTTTGATGTGAAATGGTCATCTTCAAAATCAGACCTGAAATTTCTTTCTAAATATTCTGATTGGCTCGACAATGATATATAATTTTCGGTGTGTACATCTTCAGTCGGTGCTCCTCACAAATCTTACAAAGACTTATCCATAAAGACGAAGCGAAAACGTATGTCAAACAATCTTTCTATTATGTCTACTGATGAAGTTTCGGATACTTTTAAGGCATTGTTAAAACAGGAAAAACGGCCAACGGATGCTATTAGGATTGCCGATGTGCTTCCAAAACGTATAAAGAGAATTGTTGAGAGCATTCCAACGCCATCATCTGAATCGGAGTTTACTGATGAGGAAGCAATTGCTCTTATGCTGCAACTGGGTCTCAGCAGGGATAACTACATCATATTAAGAAAGGCGTTGAAAGAAAAAGGCGTCAACGTTTTACCCTCATACGACATAATAAAGGAGAAGAAGAAATCGCTTATACCATCACCTCTACAAGTTTCTAACTGCGCAGTTAGTATTGAACTATCCAACCTTCTGGAAAATACTGCGGCACGAATAGTTTCTACTCTTTCTAAAGAACAGCTGAAACAAATTGATAAGTGTGACTTACAACTCATGTGTAAGTGGGGATGCGATGGCTTATCAACATTATCGGAATATAAGCAAGCCTCAGCAGCCCAAAATGTTCCAGACTATAGACCTTAGTCCCGCTGAGAATTAGTAAGAAAGAAGACACGGATTCTCCTTCAACCAGTTTTCATGACGTTTGGATAAACACCTGGATCGAAAAGGTTTTGTAGACCAATGTGCTTCGAGTATACAAAAGAGTCGGCTTTCAACATACAGAAACTTGTAGATCGTATTGAGAAGGAAATTAAATGCATGGAACCCATAACAATTGCAATATTGGACTTTTCTTTTACAATTGGATTTATTGTAAATCTTACCATGATCGACGGTAAAGTTTGCAATGCGATAACTGGAACATCATCTACTTGGAGATGTCCATTATGTGGGGAAACCTAAGCGCAGTTTTCAAATATATCGAAGGAAGTAACAATTAAAAAGGACGAATTAAAATTCGGAATATCCCCATTACATGCTCGCATACGTTTTTTGGAACATTTTCTGCACATAGCATATGATTTAGATTATCACAATAAATCAGAAAATGCAAACAAGTCTGTGGATACCAAGGAATGGAAAAGAACGAGAGATATCGAGAAGAAGAGAATTCAAGAAGAATTTAAGACACAGACTGGACAAATAACATCAAAAATAACTGGCATTGGAATTATTGAGAAAGATAAACGTAATTTTAGTGGCAATAAATAGTAAACATAAAATTAATCCAGAAAAGTTTCATAAAATAGCTTATAACATTGTATCCTTGGAAGGATATGACTCCTACTGTGCATAAAGTATTGCGTCATGGAGATGTAATTATCGCGTTTAATATTCTTCCCTTAGGAGAGCTTACGGAAGAACCTCAGGAGGCAAGAAATCGTGATTTTCGACATATTCAGCAATTTTCCTCCCGAAAGTGTTCAAGAGAATCGCAAAATGAAGACATTTTCAAAAATCTACTCCTTTTTTCCGATCCCGTATTGTCGTCAATGAGGAAAAGATGCATTTGTTACAGTGATCTGACATTTGACAATACTGAAGAATTCAAGGATTTGCTTTATCTTTTAGACATTGATTTTTCATTTTCCGATTACTTTACTGAATTAAGTTAGTTCCAATTAAGATTGCTAATAAAATTGTATTCTCAAACATTGTTGACTTTTATTTCAAAACATTTACATTATAGTTCGCTTCTTATGTTACCCATGTGAAAACAGGTATCGTAAACGTAAATTTATTCCTAAAACATAAAATATGCTTCTAAAATGAATCATCAACTCAATATAATAATAGCCTATAACATACAATTAAGATTTCTACCTGTTACCTGGCATCTATGGAAATGCCAAGAAATCAAAAATTTTGTATCATATAAATAATTTTGTTAACACCTGTTAAGAGGTAAAAAATTAGTGATTTCCTTAGAATGAGGAACAATAACGCAATAATGAATGAGTATTTTTTAGTTTCTAGGTATTAATATAACAACTAAAAAATATGTATATTCGAAAATGTTCTACAAGTAGTTTCCTTCATGATGAATATTTGGTATACTTTTCAAATAATTTGTTCTAGAATTTCAAAGTACATTTTCCGACCGAATTTCAAATGGCCATAACTTTTTTGCATTATTTAGAAAATATTCTTGCTGAATCGTTTGAAACGATTCGGCGTATATTTGGATCTAATATTAACAAAATGCTAGGAGAGGATGGGGGAAATAGTCAAAAAATTAATTTTCAAATGCAGACAGAAATGTAATAGCGCCATAAAATATTTCAATGAAACATATTTCAATGAAATATTTTGTAGTTTGTAGGTCTTGACTTCACAAATCGAGAGTAATTCGCAAATCATTATATTTCCAAAAGTCAATCCCACAATTCCCAAAATAATTTTGAAAATCCAAAAGTCAATCCCACAATTCCCAAAATAATTTTGAAAATCCCCAAAAATGGGATTTTTTGGGTTTTCCCCTATATCTACTATACTAAAAGCCAAGTTTCAGATTTCATTTGCACTTCAACTTACAACACCTTACCACATATAAATATGCCAAAAGTTTTAACATTTTAGCTTTGTGATTGGAGAAAATGTGGCTTATTTTGAAATTTTAACAATACCAGTAAATATTTTTGACCCGTTCATTTGAGAGCATACCTTGGAAAGTTTCCTTTAAGATGATAGTAAATATGTTATACATTTTTTAACTAACTTCTTCTAAAACTCAAAAATACGTCATATACTTTTTTCCTAAAAAAAATTAAAAAAAATTTAATTTTTTTGAAAATAAATTTTCAATTGGCCATAACTTTTTGTCCTATTGGGTATATCGAACCAATTTTTCATCATATAGGAAATTTTATTGCCAATCTAGGTATGCTTAAGTGGATAAAATTGGTGCATATTCTGCTTCGATATTTACAAAATACTAACACAGGTCGGGGAACAAAATAAAAATTCAATTTTCAAATACAGATATCTCGGTAACTATACAAGATAACTGTTAGGTGCAAATAGCCTTTTGTAGACCTCGGTTATTAGAATACGCACAAAAAAGAAAAGAATATATGAATCGGACGGAAAAGACGAAAGTTACACGCGCTTAAACATTTTGTTCAACCGAGGTAGCCAACTTTGAGGCTCTGAAGCTCCGCCCCTGTATACCACAGCGGGCCCAAACTCAAAACTTAACTTCTCTAATACCTCTTCTACAAACATGCCAAGTTTGGTTAAGAAACGGCAGAATTATTTCCCTTTTTTGGATTCCTCCCACTGTGCGGTGGATGCTAAGCCCGCTAAGCGCAATAAGGTCAAAGATGCCACAACGCCAGTCACATCAACCACGAAACGGCCCTTAAACGAGGTCGTGAAGGACAACCTGCGTGTTGCCCTTTTTAACGACAAAAAGGTCTGTGCCCTCTGTAATAACCTCGGAATGGCGTAAAGTTGAATCGAAGTGGTCCACACTTTTTATTGAACATGTGCTCGCCAACAATGGTTCTCCTGTACCCCATTATGACTCTAGTGAGATTCATCGAGGCTTCAGCATAGTCAAATGTATGGACGAGTTCTCAACGGTATTCCTGGAAAAGTGCATCCGTTTTAGACTTCATAATTACCAACAATCTTACTATATGCAACAGTGGTACTAACCCTACTTTTGTATTTTCAAGCTCGGATAACTTCAGGGGGTGGGAAGAGGTTCTCGATCTCGGTTTAGGTTTAGGTTAGGGTGGCAGCCGTATTTTTTTACAAGCTCACATAGACCAGTTTAGGTCCCTAGTGTTACCACGGGCTGAAATGCCCCTCATCGAAACCAACCTGTTTGATATATAAATTTATCGATAGTACGAATATCAGTACTGGAAAGATCTGTTAGGCTGCCTAAAAAGGCCGACCCTAGTATGTCCAGTCGTCGTTTACTCAAAGCGGGACAGTCGCAAAGCAAGTGCTCAATGCTCTCCACTTCTTCCTCATCTCCACAGCTTCGGCAGAAGTCATTGGAGTCAATACCCAATCTTTTGGCGTGTTCGCCGATCAAGCAGTGTCCCGTCAGAACCTGTACTAACGTAGACAATCGTTTCCTCTCTAGTGCGAGGAGATATTTTGACCTTCTCAGGTCATACCTTGGCCAGATTTGTCTAGCTACCCTGCAGGTGCCGATTTCTGTCCATCTCTCGTTGGACTGCCTGATTGCCTCTTGCCTAAGCCAAAGCTTGCACGTGGATAGTGGCGCACCAATATATGCAAATTCTTCGAGAATTTGTAATGTCGTCCCTTTCCTAGCAAGTTCATCGGCTTTGCAGTTCCCCGGGATATCCCTATGCCCAGGCACCCATATGAGGTGTATATTAAACTGCTCAGCCATCTCGTTAAGAGATCTGCGGCAGTCGAGGGCTGTTTGTGAATTTAGGGATGTTGCCTCCAGAGAATTGATGGCAGCCTGGCTGTCCGAGTAAATGACAACGCCAGTGTTGGTTACTATGTTGCGACTCAGCCACTTGGCGACTTCCCATATTGCCATTATTTCGGCTTGATAGACACTGCAGGTATCTGGTAGTTTGTGAGCTATATCCAGACTAAGTTCTTCACAGTGTACTCCGAAGCCAACCTTTTCATCAAGCTTCGAACCATCCGTGTAAAAGTGGAGATGGTTTCTATTACCTGGTATTCTGCCGACCCCTTCATCTCTGGCGGGAATCATAGTGATGTAATTTCTCTCGAAGGTGTACACAGTTGGTATATAGTCCACTCGGTCGGTTACCATAGCACTACACTTTGATATCCTCATGTGACCATAGTTCTTGTACCTCCACATTGATAGGCAGTTTAATCTTATTGCCGCTTTGGTTGCAACTTCTCTCGCCACAATATTAATCGGCAGTATATGGAGTAGGGCTTGTAGAGACTTGGTCGCTGTAGTCCTTAAGGCTCCGCTTATGCTCAGGCAGTCAGTTCTCTGAACCTTTGTTAGTAGGTTGGTGATGGTTAGTTTGTCAGTTGCCGTCCACCATACCACAATACCGTATAACAGTATTGGACGAACTACTGCTATATATATCCAGTGGACGATTTTAGGAGAGAGTCCCCACCGCGACCCTACAGCCTTTTTGCAGGAATATAAGGCGACGTTGGCCTTCCTTACACGTTCCAATACGTTAAGTCTAAATAACATTTTCCTATCTAGAATTATTCCTAAAAATTTTGCACTTTCAGAAAAGACTAGATCTGTTCCATTTATCCGAGGTAGAGGGTCCACATGTGGGACATTATTCATCCTAGTAAAGAGAACCAATTCTGTCTTGTTGGGGTTAACGCTGCTTCTGGCCCATCTAGCCAACTTGTTCAGAGCCACCTGTAGGATGTCTCTGAGGACGTTTACGAATTTGCCACTCACTGCGATTGCCACGTCGTCCGCATATGCCACGACCTTGCAGCCACAACGTTCTAGATCTAGCAGGATTTCATTCACCGCTAGGTTCCAAATTAGTGGAGACAATACTCCTCCTTGCGGGGTCCCTCTGTTTACATACCTTGTTAGAGTTGTGGACCCTAGACATGCTGTTATGCGTCTTCTGGTGAGCAGACTTTGAATTAGTCTAATCAAACTAGTGTTAACTATTAGATGTGAGAGTGCCGCAATTACCGCATCTGAGTGAATGTTGTTAAAAGCCCCTTCTATGTCAAGAAATGCCACCATGGTGAATTCCTTGAAATGCAGGGACGATTCGATAGTGCTCACAAGTTCGTGCAGGGCTGATTCTGTAGACTTGCCCTTATTGTAAGCATGTTGGTTCCCCGACAGGAGTTTTGTATCCAGGTTTTCCCTAATGAAATGATCTAAAAGACTTTCCAGACCTTTCAATAGGAAGGAGGTTAGGCTAATTGGTCTGAAGTCTTTTGGCCTAGTGTGTGATATCTTCCCCGCTTTATGTATGAATACCACTTTGGTATCCCTCCATCGATTCGGGATGTATGAAAGCCTGATACAGCCTACATAAATTTTCTCCAGCCAGGGGATAATGTACTTTAACATTTTCTGCATTTCTGCTGGAGTGATGCCATCTGGTCCAGGTGACTTGAAGGGCTCAAAGCTGTTAATAGCCCAGCTTATTCTGGATCTCTCAGTCAAGAAGCTAGCGACGCTCGCAGTCCACTCGCACTCCTGTTGGTCCTGCTGATCCTCGGGTTCTGTTATAGAGTTCCCCTGGAAATGTGTGTCGAGCAGTACATTGAGCGACTGCTCGCTGTTTTTGGTCCAGTTATTTGCCTCATCCTGTACATATCCCACTGTACAGGGTGAAGCAGATAATATCTTCCTCAGCCTAGCGGCGTCGGAGACCTTTTCCACTTCACCACAGAAGGTATACCAAGAGCGCCTTTGCGCCTTTCTAAGCTCCTTCTTATAGATCTTGAGTTGCTCTTTATAGGCATCCCAATCATTAGCGACCCCAGTAGATTTAGCCTTATTGAATAGCTTGTTGCAGGTCTTTTTCATAGCCGTTAGCTCAGAAGTCCACCATTGGGGTTTAGTTTTACCCTTGTACCTTGTTTTTGGACAGGCTTCTTCAAGGGATCTATTGAATGATATGGTGATATGATCGACCAGATTATCCAGACCGGCTTTGTCATTCGGTTCGTACAGAAGTTTAGAGTTGAGGACTTTCTTGAAATTCTTCGCATACAGATGCCACTTTGTCTTCCTTATATTTCTGTGGACGGCGGGTTTAGGCGCTTTTTCCGCGAGTTTGAACTCAATATAATGGTGATCTGAGAATGAGTGGTCGTCCAGTACATTCCACCCAATAATTTTGTCTGACAGCCGGTCAGTAGCAAACGTTACGTCGAGTACTTCTTGTCTGTCTTTAGTTGTGAAGGTCGGTTTATTACCTATGTTACAAATACTAAGATTGGTAGTTAGAATAAAGTCAAGAAGCGAATCACCCCTATTGTTTATATCCGTACTACCCCAGATAGTATGATGAGCGTTCGTGTCTGCGCCAATAATCAGCTCGAGCTCGTCAGACGTTGCTTCTTCTACTACTTCCCTGAATAGAGCAGTAGGTACTACAGATTCATAAGGCAAGTAGATCTCACTCTAGTATCTTAACGAACAATATAAGTGGAAAACTGGGCGGTATCTGATAAGAAGTCCTTCTCGGACCACAATTTGATACTGTTCAATATCTCAGAAAGGGCAACTCCAGTCAAACGCTTTCGAAACTCAAAAGGGACTGATTGGGACATGTTCAATAGGGTTCTGAATAGCAAACTTCGCTATTAACCACATCAATGTAACAACACTGCAGATATAGAATGAGCTTCAGACCAATTAGTCTATTATCATTTCTGTTAAAAACGCTCGAAATACTTATCGATGTGCATATTCGAGAAAAGATGAAAAGTTCAAACAACATATCCACTAGCCAACATGCCTATCTAAAGGGACACTCGACAGACACAGCCCTACAAGAACTTGTCAAGACAATCGGGAGATACATTGAACATAAACAATTCACCTTAGCTGCTTTCTAAGATATACAAGGCGCCTTCAATAACGTACATACCTCGGCAATAGGACATGTACTAGGTAACATTGACAGCAAGTTGCCAAAACGACTAAACGGCTGGATCGATCTTCTTAAAATTTTCACAGAATGTACATGTGTAGAGGGTGTTGAAAATAGGGTAATTGAATATATTTAAATATAATAGTTGGACCCGGTCCACTTCGTTGCCCCAAACTTCAGATTTCCGATCCCGTTAATTTTTTGACTAATTACGTAGACTGACACCAAATATATATGCACATAATTACGTTGATCTCTCTAACAAATTGCTCAAGATATATCAAACACAACATATAATTGGCTTATTTGGGCTGGGCCACTCCCATTTGTCCGACCCCGCCCATTTTTGGACCAATCAAGTAGACCACCACCCTATATATACATAAGCATATGCAAAAATTACAGCACTCTCGCTAACAAATTGTGCAAGATATGTCAATTTTAAATCATTGTGTATATGGGCGAGGCCACGCCCATTCGTCCAATCCCGCCTATATTTGCACAAATCACGAAGACTACCACCAGATACATATGCACAAAATTACAGCATTCTCGCTAACAAATTGTGTAAGATATCTCAATTTCAAAATTTGGCTTATATGGGCGGGGCTACGCCCATTCGTCCAATCCCGCCTATATTTGGACAAATCACGAAGACTACCACCAGATATATATACACAAAATTACAACTCTCTCGCTTACAAATTGTGCAAGATATCTCAAATTCAAAATTTGGCTAATATAGGCGGGGCCACGCCCTATGGTCCGATCCCGCCCATTTTTGAACCAATCACGTAGACTGCCACCAGGTACATATGCACAAAATTACAGCTCTCTCGCTAACAAATTGTGCAAGTTATCTCAAATTCAAAATTTGGCTTATATGGGCGGTGCCACGCCCATTGGTCCGATCCCGCCCATTTTAGGACCAATCACGTAGACTGCCAGGTACATATGTACAAAAGTACAGCACTCTCGCTAACAAATTGTGCAAGATATCTCAATTTTATTTCGAAAATTCAAGTACCCTATTTTCACCACGCCCCACACATGTACATTCTGTGAAAATTTCAAGACGATCGGTTTAGCCGTCTAGACGTCTATACGGTACAAACAAACACACATTCTTCTCTATATATATAGATATATAATTGAATATAACATATAACCAAATATTGAAATTGAAATTTGTTAGCGAGAGCTAATTGAAATTGAGATATCTTGCACAATTTGTTAGTGATATTGAGATATCTTGCACAATTTGTTAGCAATACAGCTATAATTTTGTGCATATGTATGTATCTGGTGGTAGTCTACGTGATTAGTCCAAAAATATGCTGGATATGACCAATAGGCGTGGCTTAGGCTATGAAGCCGACGTGGCGCAAATTAAGGCGCGCCGCAGCCGGCGCCATTTTGGCGGCTCACATCGACTGAAACTCAGCCGCCGAACTTGATTTAGTGAGCCAAAAAGATTTATTTTATGCAACCATGAAAATGAAGAAAGTAACTACTAAGTAATACAATAGGGTCAGAATTTTTAATGAAGTTATTTTTTGCGTCATCTGGCAACATAGTTGCGTACAGACGTGTTTACAGTGGCTCTCACAATAGTTCTATTAAAAATTATTTTCTTTGGGATTAACCCTGCTAAATCATATAAAGCGAGTTGGACGCTATTAATAAGTGATTTGGTTACAATTCTGTGTTAAAGTTTATTGCTAAAGTGTAACTTTTTGCAAGAAAAATAGTCAAGTTAATAATCATAGTGCTTGCTGTGTTGGTTGTTCATAAATAAACAAAGGAAATTTACAAAAACAAGTATCATTGCATGTATCTCACTCCCTCCGTTGAGAGGCGGTTAAGTCTTAATTGGAGAAATGCGTACATTTCTGTGACAACTACAGAAAGTAACGCAACAACAACGCCTAGAAGTGATGATGGCCTCTTTTTAACCGCCAAAACCCCAAACAGTGCGAGCTCTTTCTCAGCGCAGTTGTAAAGTAGTGAAACAAATCAAACAGAAATGCTAACAAATACAATGAAAAATAACGAAGTGCCTAAAAGTATGCTTTCAAGTACACTAGCTTATCCGAATAAAAAAAGTGTTGCACAGCAAGAGGAACAATCCCCAAAGGTGCAAATCCAAACAGTACAACGGGCAAAGTTGATAAAATCAAAACTGGTATAGATAGATACATTTTAGTGACAAAACGAAAGGCAAATGCAAGGTCTCCTCATATGGAACCAGATCCCAAAGTTCCCAAGGGAATGAATGCGGTTAGTTCGAACCGATTTGACCTCCTCAGCTCTGAGGAAAATAATGAAGAAACAAATGAAACTACAAGAGAACCCAAACCACCTCCACTTTTCTTGCGGGAACAAACAACTAACACGTTGGTAAATAATGTTGCTTCACTTCGTAGAGGCAATGTATACGAAACTAAAATTCAGACATACACCGAAGTGTTTTATAGAAAGGTGGTTGGGTTGCTCGATCTAAAAAAAGAATTACTACAATTACCAGCTTAAGAGTTCGAAAGGTCTTGTGGTAGTAATTAAGGGTATTGATAGTACAGTTTCAACAGCTGAAATAATCGATGAACTTGCTAAAGAGGGTTACGAAGTTAAATCCATAATAAAGAAAATTCCTCAGCCCATGTTTAAGGTTGAACTAACATTAACCGGAGATATTTGTGCAACCGTAGAACTCGAGTCGAGGATCTTTTAAAACGAGCCGATCCTACCCAATGTACAAATTGTCAAGAATTTGGACACACCAAGGCATACTGTAAATTACCGGCCGTTTGTGTCAGATGTGCACAAGTCCGTCGACTGTCCCCATCCACGAACAGATACTGGCGTCAAAAAAATGTGGCAACTGCGGTGAGAACCATACAGCAAACTACAGGGGTTGTCAATATGTTAATAAAATGTTAATAAAACTCCAATATATGCAAGCTGTATTCCATCGCCTTTTCCAGGCTTAAGAGCCGTATCTCCTACACGGGCCAAAATCGCCTTTTTTGATATATTTGAATAGAAAGAAAATATATTTGGAACACTATTTTTTAAATATTATATGTTTCTGAGAAAATAAATTTTATTTGAAAATCAATGAAATATATTTAGAACTCGTATATTAATATGTTACAACATATTATATTTGCAAACTAAATTTCTCAAATAAAATTTTAGGAATTTATCCAAATATAATTTTTCGAATTTCAATTTTATTTTTTTAGTTTTTTTTTGGTTTGAACCTCCCAGTTATGATACCAAATGCAGCACAAACTTATGTTTTAAATCAATCATTTAAAATTTCTGAAGATTCCAAGCCATCACTGGTTGTCAATCCTCCAAGTACATATTTCGATCCAAGATTATATGATTTAAATTATTATTATTTATTATATTTAAGACGTTAATTTTTTTTAAAAAATTAACTTTGAATTACTGAACAATTTAACACAATTTAGGTATTTTCTGAATACTTAAATGCAAAATAAACACATACTCGTATTGGGATGTAAATAAAGCTTTGTTTAGAACAACATCTTCCCAAATATATAATTTTTGTGTGTACCAAATATTATATGTTTAGAGTGTATCCTAAAGATATATATGTTTCAAGCCGAATATGTTTGGGACAATATGCAACAGAAGCGATTTTTTTTTCAGCGTGTACGGAAAATGCTTGTTCTAGCGACCCAAACGTAAACCGAATCCCAAAGAACACAATTCATCCAAATATGTCATACGACCGTATGACAAGAAATGGTAATTCGTTACCCCCTCAATTTCCCCTCGAAAACTCAATAGAAAAATTTTAAAAAATTAACTTTGAATTACTGAACAATTTAACACAATTTAGGTATTTTCTGAATACTTAAATGCAAAATAAACACATACTCGTATTGGGATGTAAATAAAGCTTTGTTTAGAACAACATCTTCCCAAATATATAATTTTTGTGTGTACCAAATATTATATGTTTAGAGTGTATCCTAAAGATATATATGTTTCAAGCCGAATATGTTTGGGACAATATGCAACAGAAGCGATTTTTTTTCAGCGTGTACGGAAAATGCTTGTTCTAGCGACCCAAACGTAAACCGAATCCCAAAGAACACAATTCATCCAAATATGTCATACGACCGTATGACAAGAAATGGTAATTCGTTACCCCCTCAATTTCCCCTCGAAAACTCAATAGAAAAATTAATAGAAACTATGAATTTATTCATGTTGAATATGCAAAGCATGATGCAAGAAATGATGAGAAATCAAAGTATGCTTATGCAACTCGTGTTAAATCAAAAATAAATCCACTCAGAATTTGTTATTGGAATGCATACGGCCATAGCCAACACAGAAACGAGGTAGAAAATTTTCTCCGAATCCACTGTGTAGAAATTTTATTAGTCTCTGAGACACATTTTTCAACAAGAAATTGTTTTAGGATACGTGGTTATTCCACATACGACACTTAACACTGCAGAGGGAGAGCCTGTGGTTGCACAGCTCTTACTGTCCAAAATTAAATTAAATATTATCCTATGCCCGAATATAGGACTGAGCATATACAAGCAACTTCTATCGCTATCACAGGCACAAATCTGGTGATATCGTCGATATATTGTCCCCCTATGCACAATATTAACAAAGATCAGTTCATGGAGTTCTTCTCCACTCTTGGCACAACGTTTTTGGTAGCAGGTGACTACAATGCCCATTTGTGACTACATTTTGAGGCTATCCCCTCACTACCCCAAAAGGTAGACAACTACTTAAATCCATAACATCTGCTAAACTAAATGTAGCTTCGAGCGGTCACCCAACATATTGGCCCTCAGATCTGAATAAAACACCAGACCTTATTGATTTCGCTATAATAAAAAATATAAGGCGTGAACAATTATCTCTATGTCCATCACTTGATCTATCATCGGATCATTCGCCTACCATTTTGACACTGTTTTACAACAATCATGAAAATGGGTGTGACAATTTGCCCAATAAGTATACCAACTGGCTAAAATATAAAAAATCGGATAGGCTCACACCTATCCGATGGTGTATCGTTACGTACAACGGATGAAATTGAAGCCGCGGTAAACCTATTCAAGAGATAACTCAAATAACCCAACAGGCATCCAAGCGTTAATCAATGAAAAAAGAAGCGTTAGAAAAGATAGGCAACAATATCCCTCCCCAGCACTGAGAAAAAAAAACTAAAAAATTGCCAGAAGAGATTGAAATCAGCCGAGGAAAGTGATCTAAAAATATATTTGCAATCTCTGGATCCAACCCAGAAAACAGATTATAGTCTCTGGAAGTCCACAAAAAATATGCGAGGTCCTGTTGCGCATGAATCCCCAATTCGCCTTGAAAATGGGAACTGGGCAAAAAGCACAGAAGAGAAATGCATTCGCAAACTACCTCGAGTCCGTTTTTACACCCAACAGTAATACATCTGAAATCTATCCGCCCGTGATTGATGATATAATTTCACACCCAATCTATCCGCCCGCGATACATGACTCAATTCCTCTCCCAATCTATCAGCGCGTGATAGATGACATAACTTCTCGCCCAATCTATCCGCCCGTGATAGACGACATAACTCCATGCCCAATCTATCCGCTCGTGATAGATGATTTGATTCCTCGCCCAATCTATCAGCCAGTGATAGATGATATAATCCTGGCCCACTCAAGCTTAGCATAAAGGATGTTGAAATATCTGCCAAAGATCTAAAATTAAAGAAATCGCTCGGAGGAGATGGTATAACAGCGAAAATCAGCCTTGAAAATTTTGTTATTTTTATTCAATGCAATTCTCCATGTAGGTTACTTCCCCCTATCTTGGAAGAGGTCAGAAATCGTGATGATACCGAAACCATGCAAAGATCCAACTCAAGTCAAATCCTACAGCCCTATTAGCTTTCTATCGATACTTTCAAAAATGTTTGAGTCCATTCTCATGAAGAAAATCACACCTCATATAATTTCTCACAATATTATACCTAACCATCAATTTGGTTTTAGAAAAAGTCATAATACTATAGAACAGGTACACCGTATCGTAACCTGCATCAAAAGAGCTTTTGAGAATAAAGAATACTGTTCGGCGTTATTCATAGATATTTCCCAAGCATTTGACAAAGTCTGGCACGAAGGACTTTTGTACAAAATATGCGACCTTCTGCCAATCAACACGCATAAACTGTTCAGGAGTTATTTGACTAACCCGTCTTTTCAAGTTAAATCAAATGGCATTTTTTCTAGCCCTAAGAAAATAAATGCCGGTGTCCCACAGGGGAGCATTCTTGGCCCTATACTGTACGTTATTTTTACGGCAGATATGCCCATAACCAACTGTACGCACACGTCTACTTTTGCAGACGATACTGCTTTCGTCAGTACTCACAAAAACCCTTCAGTTGCGTCCGATCAACTGCAGTCTCATGTCCGAATCCTAGAAGAATGGTTAAAAAATGGAGAATAATGGTGAATGCCTCAAAGTGTACTCATGTTACTTTTACCCTACGAAGGGATACAAGTCCTCCAATTTCTATTTTCAATTCACAGATTCCCCAAGGATCATGTAAAATATCTTGGAATCCATTTAGATCGGCGTTTGACGCTATCGCCACATAGACTCTAAAGTAACTCAAATAAAACTCAAAACTAATCAACTTCAGTGACTTATCAGCCAAAGATCTGTCCTAGATCAAGAGTATAAAGTTATTTTATACAAAACGGTATTGAAGCCCATTTGGACATATGGTATCCAGCTCTGGGGTACAGCGTGCGCTTCAAATGTATGCAAATTACAAAGAAGACAATCGAATATTCTTCGTTTAATTACAGGTGCACCATGGTATATAAGAAACGCTAACATCCATAAGGATCTCAACATGCCAACAGTAAAAGAGGAAATTGAAAAATATTGCCGGTGTTACGTGGGCAAACTAATGAATCATCCAAACATCGTGGCTCGAGAACTACTAAATTTTGAAGGTCATTACCGCCTTAGAAGGAGAGATGCGCTGGACTTGATTTAAATTGAAACTAATCAAAAACAAAAAATGAAATTATGAATTCTTAAATTTTAAATGTTCTCCATTTGTTAAAGTAAAAAATCGTGTAGTCTCAGTGGTTTATCGCAATGGCAATAACCCAGAGAATAGTATTTTAGGTTAAGATTTGTCCACTTATTGTTATTTTCATTGTATAATAATGAAATATTTAATAATAAATGTATCTAATGAATTGGAAAAAAACAAAATTTTGCGTAAAAATGTATAAAAAGTTTCTAAATGCTATCATTTATTTTAAAAAAATCAAAAAAATTTATGGGATTTGAAATAAAAAATGCGTTTTTGTTTGTTACGGAAATTACAATAGCTCTTGAGCGACCGAACCAATTTGTACAAAGCCTACGTCGTTTAGAGAACACAACAGGCCCTGTTCGGGTCAAATAGCTGAAATTGATTTGGATTGGGAGCTATGTCTGCGGGGATAAACCAACGAGTTCTCTTGAGCCGAATCAAACCAAAGATCAAGTACGTTTATTTGGTTTGTAAGCTCGCAACAGTGATTTTCGGAAAACAATGAAAATCACAGAGAATACAATAGAAATAAGAAGACAAATGGAATTAGATTTGGAATTCTAGTGTTTGGATTTATTTTCTATGGAAGGGATCTTACCAGTATGTATGGACAGGTTGAAAGTTGGCAAAGAACAAGACAGATTTTCGGATCTTGAGTTTTCAATATGGCCAAGGCAAAAGGAAAAGCATAAGTGTATCTCGATTACTTTCATGTATTTTCCTTTGCCGTTTTTACACAACAAATGGATATAAAGGAATTTGGGAATTTTGGATCAGTAATTTTGGAATTCATTATTTGGGTTTTACGTGTTGGCGTAAACATTACTGCCCCCCTTGCAGTATTACTGCAAGACAATGCAAATGTTGGCAATTTAAAAAACTCAAGGTAAAATACATATAAAGCAGGGTGTATGTAATTAAACTTAAATCTATACAAATTATGGTGAAAAAGTTCCATATAGGACCATTCCAAGGCTGGTATTCTGGGCTGTCGGCAGACCCGAACGGACGAAGATGCCTTCGGTGATGATTTTTGAGTAGATGTCCACACCAAGTACTATGTCTACCGACGCTGCCTGGTAAAAATGTTTGTCTGCCAGGGCAAGATTTTGGAAATTGGATGTGATCGATTCTGGAATCGATTCGGAGGGAGTGATGGTGCTAATGCGATTGTTGACACGTAGAGTTACGTCTATTTTATAGTTGGAAGCATCAGTGGACCATAGTCTGAGTGGACAGATCGTCTCGTTTTCGAGCTCCAATGTCGTCAATCCCAATTTATCCACAAACCGCTTGGCAAGGCAGCTCATTCTTGCGGCAGAGTCCAACAAACATCTGGCGTAGTACTTTCCATCCATTGCTTCAACTTTCACCACAGCCGTAGGAAGCAAAGTGATGGAATTTTGTCACAAAATGGATGTCAGCGATGTGATGCTCGTTGATGGCTTTAGGGAAGGACGAGATGGCCGTTGTGCTCCAGTCGTCGATGTGGTGGCCTGCGGAGTGGACGCTTTGTGGGATAATGGCGACGGAGTGCGTCTTTTGGAAAATGGCTTGGATGATGATGGCGGAGGACGTTTAGTTGCAGATTGTTGGAGCCTCGGATGGGAATGCAATAAGGAATGGTGCTTCTGGTGACAATACCCACAGTCTGTCGTGGTGAAGCAAGTACCCTGCGAATGGGAATGAGCCAAGCAATTGGAGCAATACCCATACTTCCTCAGCCAATTTCTCTGTGACATTCATACATCTGAAGCGCCAACAATACTTGAGGGGATGAGGTCCGCGGAAAATCCGACAAGCAAAGTTAGATGGACCCTTGGAGCGCTGTTGCTAGTGGTTGCCGCGGAAATCCATGGTGCTGTAAAGGAATCGTGGGTTAATTTTGATCGAATTTTGGAATATGGATATTTATATTTCAATTATAGTAGGATAGGATACTTAGGGCAAGTTTATGTGGGTATGACAACCAATTAATTAATGGCTGTGTTACGGAACCGCTCTGAGTGAGGACGTCAGCGACGCGAACCCGATGGTCACTACCATGGTAAACGAGAGTAATTCTACCGAGGCGCCAACAATTTGGTGGTAGATTCTCGTCTCGTATTACCACAAGCATACTTTCTTTTAGGCCCACTTCGGGCTTCTTCCATTTGTGCCGCTTCTGGAGTTCCTTCAAGTATTCATTTTTCCAGCGAGAGCAGAAATGTTGGTACATTGCCTTCAGACGTTGCCAGCGATTCTGGATGGATACTGGTGCTTGATTCGTTTCAGGATCAAGTGGAACTAAGAGTGGAGACCCAATTAGGAAATGTCCCGGTGTTAGCGCTGACGGATTTTGCGAAGTAGGAGATATTGGTCTGGAATTCAAGCATGCTTCAATTTTGGATAACAGAGTCTGGAACTCTTCAAAGGTATATTTGAGGACACCGGTAGACTTTTTGAAATGTTGTTTGAAACATTTCACTCCTGCTTCCCAGAGTCCTCCCATGTGAGGGGCTCCAGGGGGAATGAAATGCCAAGACAAATTGTGACAAGCATAATTGGAGGTGATGGCTTTTTGGGATGTCAGGAGGAATTCTTTAGCTAGAGTTTTGGATGCACCAACAAAATTTGTTCCATTGTCAGAATGTACATGAAGTGGACAACCGCTTCGGGAAACAAATCGGCTAAAAGTTGCAAGGAATGTGGACGTGGATAGATCAGACGTGGCTTCCAGGTGTATCGCTTTGGTGAAGAAACAAACGAATACACACACATATCCTTTAGTGATTCCACAACTTCTTCCGGCATACGTTTTTACATCGAACGGACATCGAACGTTTTTACATCGAACGGACATCTCGCATCTTTCTGGAGGCAAGGCTGCCATCAGCTGTCTTTGGCATCTCTTCTTGTAAAGGATACATGGCTTGCAATTATTTATCGTAGTTTTTATTAAATTTTGGACCTTGGGAATCCAATAGTGGGTTCTAACTAAACGCAGTACTAATTGGTTTCCGCCATCCAGACTTTATCAGCAGCCTGGAATATTGACAGCTATATGGAAGAATCACTGGGTGCCTCTCATTATATGTTAATGCTTGAGATGACTCCAGTCTACCACAAATCCTCATTATCCCCTCGGGATCTATGGAAGGATTGAGGTTCAGCAATGGACTAGATGGAGAAATAGTTTTTGTGGAATTTAATGCCATGTACTCATTTGGATAACAAGCTTTTTGTGACGCGGATATCAGCTGCTTACGAACGAACAATATTTCTGAGGAAGTTATGCCTATATTATCTCTCTGATAATTGGATCTAAATTTGGAGTGGGTAGCAAAGAAAAAACGATAGATATACGCGACGACACGCAGTCCTCTTGGAAACGATGAGAATCTGCTGAAAATGTCCTCGTAATTATGTAAATAGGAAAAATGTACCTTCAAAGATTTTTTCACAACATCCGTTTCTCTAATATTTGCGTTCAGACAGTCTGGCCATTTCTCAACGGACTCTGACAACCAAGGTGGTCCATTCCACCAAAGTTTATTATGTATTAGATCCTGGGCGTGGACTCCTCTGCTGGCCAGATCGGCGGGGTTGCTCTCGGATTCCACGTGGAACCATTTGGACGGATCGGTCACCTGAATAATGGTTGACACCCTATTTGCTACGAAGGTGTTCCAGAACCCCTATTTGCTACGAAGGTGTTCCAGAAACACGGTAGTTTTGCCAACCATGGAATCAGTCCAACAAAACAGAGCATAGTTTTGTACGTCAAATTGTGGAAGTAAAGTATCGATCATTTCAGCCAAAAGGACAGCTCCACATAACTCTAATCTCGGAATTGATAGTGTTTTAAGTGGAGCCACCTTTGTCTTGGAAGAAAATAAATGGACATAAATGGAACTTGGATAAATAACTCGAATGTATAAAGCCGCGGCATACGCCTTTTCCAAGGCGTCAGAAAATCCTTGGAATTCAACTTTGGATTCCGAGGCAAAACTAATCCACCTTGGAATTTTTATTTCCTCAATACGTGGATAATTGGATTGGAATGTCTTCCAAAGAGAAAGAGACTGAGGAGAAATTATATCATCCCATTCGGTTCGGTCCATCCATATGTTCTGCATTATGATCATTGCTTGAACGATAATTGGAGATAGCCATCCTGCAGGATCAAAAAGTTTGGCTATTTGAGACCGGACTTCTCTTTTCGTATACAGATTGGATTCCGAAAATTGTGTTGTGGAGAAATAGAAGTCATCTGAGAGCGCGTTCCAACGTATTCTAAGGTTTTGGCGGAGCTTCGGTCATCGAATTCCAGGAAATCAGCATAGAGCAGATGTTCTGCTGGCAGCCCTGCGAGAATCTCCTTGGAGTTGGCCGTCCATTTCCTCATGACGAACCCAGCGGATTCTAACGCTGCAATGATTTCCTCTCTACTTTTAATCGCCATTTGAATCGAATGAGCTCCAACAAGGGCATCATCCACGTACATAGAGGACTTCAAAATAGAACTCGCCAAAGGATATGTATCTTGGATGTCGTTCGCCAGTTGGATCATCGTTCGAATTGCCAAATAAGGAGCGCAATTTACACCGAAGGTTAAAGTTTTTAATTCATAATCTTGCATTGAATCCTTGGAACTTTCGCGAAATATAATGCGTTGGAATCGAGTATGGGAAGGATTCACTAGTATCTGTCTATACATTTGTTGGATATCGTCATTAAATACATAGCGATAAAAACGCCACTTCAGAATAAGAATTGTTAGATCATTCTGAAGAACCGGCCCCGTATAAAGAACATCATTTAAGCTTAAGCCATTTGAAGAAGGAGCCGATGCATTAAAGACTCTAGAAGGGTATGGTCATATTCACTCTTAAATTGTAGATTCCGGAGGAGACGCCCTTCGTTTCGGAAAACCTGTGCCATTGAGCTGGTTCTTGATTGCCCCAGGCTCATTGTATTTGGAAATCCTTCTTTAAAGGGAAGTGAAACAACATATCTCCCATCCGACCTTCGAGTAGTGGATTTTCTATACAACTCATCACACAATGTATCCGACTGGGGCATGAAACGTTTTTTTGGAATATTCTCCACCTCCCAAAAGCGTGAAATCTCCTTGTCTAAAGAGATTTCACAAAAGTAAGATACACAGGTGGAAAATGATGATGGATTATTGGAAGGGATAAGTCCCATGAGAATCCATCCGAAAATAGTTTCCTGGGCTAGTAGTGATCCGCAAATATCACGTGCACAACCCGAAAGCATGATTGAAGGGAACAAGTCTCCACCCAGAAGGATGTCCACTTTGGAACTCTCGTAAAATTTGGGATCAGCTAGTTGGAATTGAGGCAAATTGGAAAGGTCCTTAATGTCTATGGTCCTAGAAGGGAGATTATTGGAAAGATGAGGTACCACTAGTGCTGTATCCTCCATCTCAAAGCTTGAAGGTAGTTTCAGCATGTTAAAAAGATTTTCGGAGATAAATGTCCCTTCTGAACCCGAGTCAATAAGCGCCCTAGCCCTATAGGTTTAGGTTAGGGTGGCAGCCGTATTTTTTTACAAGCTCACATAGACCAGTTTAGGTCCCTAGTGTCACCACGGGCTGAAATGCCCCTCATCGAAACCAACCTGTTGATATATAAATTTATCGATAGTACGAATATCAGTACTGGAAAGATCTGTTAGGCTGCCTAAAAAGGCCGACCCCAGTATGTCCAGTCGTCGTTTACTCAAAGCGGGACAGTCGCAAATCAAGTGCTCAATGCTCTCCACTTCTTCCTCATCTCCACAGCTTCGGCAGAAGTCATTGGAGTCAATACCCAATCTTTTGGCGTGTTCGCCGATCAAGCAGTGTCCCGTCAGAACCTATACTAACGTAGACAATCTTTTCCTCTCTAGTGCGAGAAGATATTTTGACCTTCTCAGGTCATACCTAGCCCTATAGGACACAACCAAATGGCCCATGATTACAATGGCGGTACCGAGTAAAACCCCTCTCGAACTAGAAGAGAAACAAGTTTGTTCGACGCCGTATGGAGAATGAGTGGACTGTACAGAAGTTTGTGGAATAAACGCGTCGGAAGTGTATTTCGAGTTGAGGGATGGATACCACTAGAAGAAGGATGAACGGCCACTGTATCTTTGGGTGGATCAGGCTCTTTATGGAGCATAGTATTGTGCCTTTTGTTACATTTGAAACAAGAATGCTTGCTTTTGCAGCTTTTGACTGCATTAGAACTAGAGAAACAATTTAAGCATAAATTGCCACCCTTGATCTCAGCGAATCTCTGGTTGTAATTCATGCTAATAAATGTTGGACACTTTCGGACAAAGGCGACACTTTGTCTTACTAACATTAGCCTGGAATGTATGGACTTTACTGGAAATTGTTTTGGGAGAAGAATTTTTTGCTTTATAACTGTGGGATTTCTGTTCGATAGAAATTCCCATTTCGGAGACAGACTCCAAAGTGCGTATCTATTGGTAAGGAAACTATCAAGCTCAGACCATTCAAGGTCTGTTCCCATAAGGTCAAGGTGGAATCTGGGAGACAGTTGGAACAAAGGTACACAAAAATAGGATTCCAACTATCCACATTAATGGAATAAAACTTCAAATTTTATATGCAAGAGTTGATATCTCTTTGCAACTTTTTAAAGGAATCGGCTGTTTCGGAGGCCATATGTGGAAGAGTGAACAATGACTTGAGGAGAACAAGATTTTGCGAAAAATAAACCGAAAACTTCACTAAATGGAATGGGAGTAAGTCAATAATTTAACTCTTAAATGGGGGAACTAGAACAAGACTTAGTGTAAAATGTGTAGCGCATATAGAAATAAAAACGTATAATTTCCACGCCCTTAGACTGCCGTAACAAAACACGTAAAGAAATTAAACCTTGCTTTAATTTACAAAACGAGCTATGGAAAAACCACCGAAAAGTATTTTGTGGAAATAAAAGAAGGAAAAAAATCAGCAGAAAAAAAAATCGAAAAAATCAAAACAAATTTGTATTTTATTCGTCATCACGAGTTAGAGAAATAATATTAGATTTGTTCCTTTACTTTTTTAATAGTAAAACTAGCAAAAGAGAAATAATTAAAAATTCTCTCTGAGTAAACACATTTTGAAAAAGTACGGGAACGGAAATCTGGCAAAAATAGCAAGCACAGAAAAATTTCTTCTATTTGAAGTTTTTGTTATATTACTTTCAATGTATTTTGAAAGCTACTACTTTTACTCGGAAAAATTTGTCGAGTAAAAACTAGTAAAAAAGTAGTAAATGAGAAAGGCATTTTGAAAATTCTCTCTTAAATTTGTCTACTATTTTTACTAGTTTTTCGAGTAAAGGAACACTTTTTGGAGTAAAACTGGTATAAATGGTAAAACTAGTAACTTGTAGTAGATAAAGGAACAAAGCTATTAATGTAAAACAAAGTATGAAAATACCATCTACTACAGCACAGCATATGTCAAGCCTCTCTATCGAACAACAGAATTTCAAAAAAGTATCTGCTCACAACAACTTCATCAAACATATGAAAAGAATTTTGGGATACAATCATACAGAGGAATATCTATGTATGTTGCTATGTTTGAGTCGATCGTTTGAAATGTAAACAAAACAAAAGAGGCAAAGGTGACTGAACTCTGCTGTGATGGAATATTTGGAAAAAATTGGAATATTTGCTCATTTCTTGCAAATATTCCATATATTTGCAAGAAATGAGCAGCTCCCGTAGTGTCTCACTCTCTGTTTTGTACTCCCTATTGTCGTCAGCATAGAACGAAGCCGAGGCAAAATTGTCGGCGGCGGCGGCTTGTTCAAAAATGGTCGGCGGCGGCGGCTTTTCGGCTTGATTTCGGCTTACGATTTATTGTGCAACATAACAGATACACATTTATTGTACAACTTAGTTGGAAGTATGAGCACAGATTTTTCCCTTAATAATTAAATCGAGCAAAAGAGAAATAATTAAAAAAATTTCTGAAATTAAACATGTTTGCTGTACAAACGTATATCTGACAAATCTCGAAAGATCTGAAAGAATTCTTCTATTTGAAGTTTATTTTATATGCCTTCCAAAATATTTTGAATGTTACTACTTTCACTCGTCGAGTAAGAACTGGTAAAGGAAAAGACATTTTGTAAATTCTCCCTTAAATTTGCCTAATACTTTTACTAATTCATTGATCGAAAAAAGTAAACACAAAGATAAAATAGTTTTCTAAATTTTTTCTTTTTTATAAAAATAGTTATTTTTTGTTTTAGTAAAACTTGAACACAAAGCTTAATGCTGATATACACATAAACACTATTAAATTTATATTTGTAAATTTTTGATATTAAATACCGATTATTTTCAATTCCACCGGTTGACACGATTTTGGGATTTGGCTAAGTGTAAAATGTTGGTTTCGTTTTTGTTATTAATAAAGGGAAAAAATTTTTTGTTTGCTAAAATCTATTTTGTAGAAATTAGAGCAAATTTTCGAATTTCAAGAAGTTGGAATTGTTTTCCTCGCTACAACATTTTATATTATACATCGATTTTCTTCGGAATGGTCTCATTTTATTCATTACCGATCAGACTTTACTAAAAAATTATAAAAATATAACAGTAGTGCGTTTTTATGAGGCCTTTATTTAAAAATTATTAAAATTTTCAAAAAAATAGGATTTTTTCGCAATGTTTTGTATGATATTGTGGAAACCGCTGAACGGATAGAATTGTATTGAAGGAAGTTGAATACTTAATTTGATTTTTTTCCGGAACCAATTAGGAGAAATGGTTCTCTAGTTATGCCATAATATGTGGTTCAACCTCTTTTCTTTCATAGCCTAAAGGATTACTTCTTAGATTTCTCGCGATAAATCGTGATATTGAAAAAAAGATCCGAATTGGTTCAGGAAAGTGTTAAAGAATTCAAAACTAAGTAGCCTTCAACTTCTTCCATTCCATTTTTCATCCGTTCGTGTTGAGTGTATTTAACATTCTTTTTTTATTAAATGTATGTATATTATTTGTATACATAAATATCACAATGCATAAAAAATATCACAATGATGCATACAAAACATGCAACTTTTTTTAGTCTTTTTTAAACGTTTAAAATTTTAATTCGAGTTGTAATTGGGAAATACCTGATAGTATTTTAAACGATATATCTATGTACATATATATTTATATATGTATTATACGTGTCGAATGTGTAAAGAAGTGTAAAGCAACCCTGCAGCCAAAATGACTAGTTTGTATATAGAAATATACTATTTGCTTTTTACTTCAAACTAGTAACATATCTGTCATTTTTTATCATAGGCACCCAACTATTGCATTTGTTTACAATTCAGCACTGGTTAATATCTAGTTCAGTTATTACTATATTTGAGAGTACAAGAGGATGGTGGTGGGAGAGACATTTACTCTGCCACCACCAAGCGAGTACTTGCTCGTAAAGCAGCTCAGATAATCGTTTTTGCTGGCAGAGATGCGAATGGGTTTGCATAGGTCACATTGCAACTAGCTTATGACTGGTTCAATACGCAACTAGAAATGATTTTAGCTGCAGGGAAGTGAAACTTTTTACATAAAAATACACCATATACATGCACACATAAATTTTAATACATATGTATATACACAAACATGTACGAGTTTGGTCGTATATAAATGAAAGGCGTAATTAAAAAATTACAACGGCGGCGATTTTAAGCCGGTATGAGCCGATGAGAACGGCGGCGATTTAAAGCCAATTTTAGCCGACCTATCGGCGGCGGCGTGGCTCAACAAAAAAAAATCGCCTTCGGCGGCTTATCGGCTAAAACCTGGCTGGCTTCGTTCTCTGGTCGTCAGGGCGACAAATGTATTGGTGATGGAAAAGAGTACCAGCCGGACGGACTTATTACTCACTCTCGCAGTACTCCACACTCAGCTGCACAGACACGGCTTGGATGGGTGCGTCACTTGAGAGGAGCAAGCGACAGAGAGATTGTTATTAAGAGCAGCTTAGTACTCTGCTTAAGAGAAGAGTACTTGGAATTGCAGTGAACAGTTGAAGTTAGAGAGTGAGTGGATTTAAACTAAGAGCGAACATGTACTCATTTAATTACGGACATGCGCAGTAGCTCAAGAGCGAATGTACTGAGAAAGAGAGATCGCGATCAAGAGTATTGATGATATCGAAGCGTGATTATCATCTCATATATTTTCGGACATGCGCAGAAGAAAAGAAAACGGAGAGGATGAGGTGAGATGGGAGATTGGAAATTAAGCTGAGCTTACAAACTCTCATTTAATCTTAGACATGCGCACTAGTAGATGGAATAAAGGAATCAAACAAGGGGTTTGGCAATGAAGGGAACCGAGGAACATAAAAAACGTATGAAGGGAAAATCTAACATATGGTTTGAATGATTCGACTGCCGCTGTTAATAACACAGAATAAATCAATATGCTTACCAACAGCAGGACTCACCCTGGTTTTCAAAAACGTAAGCACGATTTATGACGATTGAAAAAAAAAATTGACAAAATAAACGCGGAAAAAAACCAATAGACTTCCGAACTTAATATAGGTACATGGAAAAAGATTTAATACCGCCGAAAGGAGACATTACCGTTCTAAATAAAATTCTCACGGAATTTAACCTCTTTTTATACCCTCCACCATAGGATGGGGGTATATTCATTTTGTCACTCCGTTTGTAACACCTCTAAATATTGATCTGAGACCCCAGAAAGTATATATATTCTTAATCGTCGTAAAATTCTAAGACGATTTAGCCATGTCCGTCCGTCTGTGGTAATCACGCTACAGTCCGCAATAATGGAGCTAGGTTGATCAAATTTGGTACAAATACTTCTTATAGTTGCAGGTTGTTTGGGATTGCAAATGGGCCATATAGGTCAATGTTTTGAAATAGCTCCCATATATAGCATCTTACTTATTGTGATTCCTACTGTCCTCATCTACTATATATTTTGTGTTTTTCGGTGTTATTTTCTTTAGGTTTGAGTTATTTTGTGAGGTCACATGCTATCCATGGTGGAGGATATATAAGATTCGGCATGGCCGAACTTAACGCTTTTACTTGTTTTAGATTTGTATATATTTTTTACTTGGATTACTCATGCAATCTCTACTACATCATTTCATCTACGACAGCAACGTGGTCGGTTGTGCGTGTGCAGCGAAGAAAAAGATCAAAATGCCGTCGGCAAAATGAAAATATGCGACCATAAAAAATTGGGTATTTTCCTTCAACCTTTTTTAATGAATAATTAGGGAATTTTTGAAAGAATTTGTTTATACCCACATTCCATATGAGTGTGCATCGTGCGTTATATTTTTAATGTGATATACAAATGTACCTGATACAAATTTTACCTGACTTTTTCAATACATTTGTTTCAGGTTTTCATACAAAATAATATATGCCGAAACAGAGGAGAAAAGTAAAATAAATGTCATGCCAATATCGTTGTTTCTTAATTACTTTTACAAAATGTATGTTTGAGAAAGACAGAAACAAATTCTGTATAATTTTGAAGGAAATGGAAGGAAAGTGTTCTTTAAATTAAAATGCTTAAAAATCTACGAAAAAAATATTTATGTACATATTTATCTTCCTCAAGAAATGGTCTTTTGTCTTTAAACCAAGATAAAAAATAAATTTATTCAAGGAAAATTAAGCGAAATTTATTTTATTTATAATTCACAAAATCCTACCAAAATTGCCGATCTCTTTCCATTTTGCTTTTACGCGTCTTTACTCAATCAAATGTCTTTTTGCCGACGGCACTTTGTTCTCTTTTCGTATTTCCATCCCAATGTTTCTTTTGAACTGACGAAATGTTGTCATACCTGCAATTACACTGTGGATTTGCATGAGCCAACATGAAAATATCAAAATCGTTTTGATTTTCGTCCAACATCCATGAACACTCATCATGCAGCTCCTTAAACTGTGGATAAATCCATGGATCACACAAGTTGTAGGACAAAACTGATGTGTGTAAGCTGGCCTTTACGCAAACGAAATAAAAAATGTATTTACTTCTATAACAATGCCTCGTTCGGCTCTTTCAAGACAGTACTAAATGTGAGAATGACTGGTATACCAACCTGGCTACTGGTGAGATTGATGGATTAAAGCTGAAATCTCAGAGAGTCGCTGATTATCCGGATCGATTTGGACCAAATGTTCCCGTCAAATAGCTTAATTTGATTTGGATTGGGAGCTATGTCTGTGGGGTTAAACCAATGAGTTCTCTTGAGCCGAAACAAACCAAAGAACAAGTACGTTTATTTGGTTTGTAAGCTCGCAATAGTGATTTTCGGAAAACAATGAAAATCACAGAGAAAAAATAGAAATAAGAAGACAAATGGAATTAGATTTGGAATTCTCATATTTGGATTTATTTTCTATGGAAGGGATCCTACCAGTATGTATGGACAGGTTGAAAGTTAGCAAAGAACAAGACAGATTTTCGGATCTTGAGTTTTCAATATGGCCAAGGCAAAAGGAAAATGCATAAGAGTATCTCGATTACTTTCATGTATTTTCCTTTGCCGTTTTTACACAAAAAATGGATACAAAGGAATTTGGGGATTTTGGATCAGTAATTTAGGAATTCATTATTAGGGTTTTACGTTTTGGCGTAAACAGGCCCTATGGCATTCACAATAAGTTTTCTTTCAAAACAAAGACTAATAAGTAGAGATTAATTGAACCGATTTTCGACATTAAATCAAAACTTCCACAACTTTTCTTAAATTTTTGCGTTATTGTAAATTTTTCTTCTAATTGTATATATGTATCTTCAAGCGCCATCTTAGCCTGAGAATAAATTTCGTGCGCTATCGTGGAACTTTCAGCCGATTGTTTAAATTTGATTTGATAGGCTCAGCCGCCGCCGCCGATCGGTATTTTCCCATTCGCCGCCGATAATTATAAATATATAATATATAAATAATTTTGGTCGGCTTCATTGCCTGGTGTTGCCCCGCCCATATAAACCAAATGTTGAAATTGAGATATCATGCAAAATTTGTTAGCGAGACTCCTACAATTTTGTGCATATGTATCTGGTGTCAGTCTATGTGATTGGCCCAAAAATGGGTGGGATCGGACGAATTGGCGTGGCCCCGCCCATATAAACAAAATTTTGAAATTAAGATATTTGGCACAAGTGCTGTAATTTTGTACACATGTATCAGGTTGAAATTTATGTGATGGGAACAAAAACGGTTGGGATTGGAGTAATGGGCGTGGCACTGCCCATATATGCAAAATTTTGAAATTGAGATATCTTGCACAATATATTAGCGAGAGTGCTGTAATTTTGTATATATATATATCGGTTGGCAGTCATCGTGATTGGCCCAAAAAGGAACCGGATCTGAAATCTGGGGCAACGTAGTTGACCGGGTCCAGCTAGTATTAGGTTAGGTTAGGTTGAAGAGAGGAGACGTTTAAACGTCTCATGTCCATGGACATACACTTAAGCCAGTGGTTCGGCCTGTTGTGCGCTCCTTATTTATGATCTTTTTATACCTCACGAGTTACAGAAAATCGGTACTAGACACGAATTTTCTCAGTATCTTCCAGTCATATTCTCTGAGATGAGTCAAGTCTGGTAATATGTCGGACCCGAAATGTTGGGATCTTGCATGTGTGAAAGCCGGGTGACACAGAAAATGTTCCATCGTTTCGATGTTTTCTCTGCATGCCCTGCATTCGTCGTTTCCTGCTAGTCCTATGCGATGAAGATGTGCTTGTAAGCTTGAGTGTCCCGTTAGAACACTCATCATCTTACTAATATCGATCTTGTTTAGTTTCAGAAGACTTCTTGTTTTCTTTTCATTTGGGTCACCCCACAGTATCTTTGCAGTTGCTCCTACTATTGCGCTATTCCACACAGTTTTGTGAGCCATCACTGCCCAGTGGTTCAACTCATTTTTCGTGGCTTCGAAAGGTTTCCAATTTTCCAAGTTTATTACTCGAAGTTCTCTGCCCTTTGAAGTCAAGCTGTTTGCCCGTTCATTTCCAATCACTCCGTTGTGTGAAGTTCGACTTCTGGTACATCAATAAAAAGTCCCAGACGCGTTCTTCCTCCTCGCTTGGACCCATCCGTGTAGCAGCTGGTTCCACTGGCACATGGGCCAAAGTTAAATTTTCCCAGGCAGACAGACGTCTGGCACAAACGTATGACAGGTAGCTGTAAGCCGCACTTGAGGAATACGGTCGGAGATTTCTGGCGTTTGAATGTGACCAACTAGAGATTCTAAAATCTTCTGATGGTACGACTTGTGGTCTCGATTTATCCATTCACCCATCACTTGTAGACGACTTGCTGTGAGGGCTGCCTCATACTTTATGCGGATGTCTATTGGTTGGATGTGCAGTATAGTCTCCAACGCTTTTGTTGGTGCAGTTCTAAATGCCCCGCTTTTGCCTAGACAGTACATACGTTGAATTGTTTGCAAAGGTATTACGTTGCACTTCTTGTCCATTGATGTCCACCACACTACACAGGCGTAGTCTCATCACGCTCGTGTAAAGCCAGTGAGTCATATTTGGACGTAGTCACCATTTTAAACCTATAGCTCTTCTACACAACGACCAACATCTGTGGCCTTTGTACCTCTTTCTTCAAGATGATCTTTCCAGTACAGTTTCTGATCCAAGATTACTTCCAAGTATTTTACCTTTTTAGTTATAGCAATTGTCTTATTCAGGAATCGAGGCCGGGTAAAACTTGGGATCTTCGTTTCCCTTGTAAATATACATATTTCTGTTTTGCCTGGGTTAACATTTAATCCCCTTGGTTGTGCCCAGTTATATGCTATGTTAAATGCTTCTTCAGCTCTTCTGCATAATAGATTTGGATGAAAGCCCCTTAGAAGTATTACAACGTCGGTTGCATAACAGACTGGTTTAAGTCCTTCATTGGTGAGGGCTTTTAGGAGACTGTGTATCGTCGTAACCCATAGAAGAGGCGATAAAATGCCCCCTGAGGTATACCACGATTTACCTTGTCTTTAATTTTTACGTCGTATGACCCACAAATAATCCACCTATTTCTTAGCATATTGTTGATCTAGTTTTTCAGCGCCCGGTCAACCTGAAATTCGACTAAGGACTGTATAAGTGTATCGGTCTGTACATTGTTAAATGCGCCCTCAATGTCTATGCAAACAGCAAGTGTATACATTTCTTTACTGAAGGACTCTTCTATGTGGTGCACTACCTCATGCAGAGCTGTTTCCACTGATCTTCCGTTGACATAGGCGTGTTGTTTGAATTTTAGCCTGTCATCCGCTATTTTACCTTTGACCATGTTATCAATTATTCGCTCCATTGTTTTTAACAGGAAATAAGTAAGGCTTATGGGTCGATAAGCCTTTGGGGTCGTATAACTCGCCTTGCCAGGCTTTGGTATGAAGACCACCCTTAATTCCTGCCAGTTTTTTGGAGTATAAGAATGGGTTAGGCATGCAGTGAACACTCCAGCCAGATGAGTTGATACCAGATCCACCTCATTCTGCAGAAGTATTCCATCCAGTCCCGCAGCCTTAAAGGGAGAGAAACTTTTTATCGCTTCTTTAACCATACCGTCTGTTATATCCGTAATAGGTACTTGATGCAATACATTTTCATTCTGTAACTGTTCCTCTGTTGATCCAGCATTACCAGTCGGAAAATGAGTTTTCATCA
Source organism: Eudasyphora cyanicolor (assembly GCA_963930755.1). Lineage (NCBI taxonomy): Eukaryota > Metazoa > Arthropoda > Insecta > Diptera > Muscidae > Eudasyphora > Eudasyphora cyanicolor. The sequence continues at coordinate 105,878,039 of OZ005737.1, forward strand.
AGAGCCTTACGGTATCCTCTACAGTTTCCACCCTTTTACCCGTTTCATCCACCAGTGTTTCGGTTTGGACATGAGTTTTTGAGAGGAGCTTTTTCATTTTAGACATGCTGTTAACGCTGTCCACCTGTTCACAGAAAAGCCTCCAGGAGTTACGTTTCGCCGATCAAATGATTTTATTGTATTCTTTAAGTTTTCTGTGGTAGTCGTCCTAATATACTGATTGTTTTTTACGTCGAGCTCTGTTGTAAAGTCTGCGGACATCTTTGCCAATCGAGCGAATTTGTCCTGTCATCCGGGTTTCTCATAGGCAGATTTCCTTTCTCGAAGTGGGCAACTATCTTCGAATGATCTTACAAGAGCCTCGGTAATCTTCTTCACATTGATATCAATGTCTTCTGCACATAGATAATCGTGTGTAGGCTGCCCCAATCGATTTCTAAGTAGATTTCCGAAATTAGTCCAGTCGGTCTTAGCCTTATTACGGAAACTTATTGGGTTTGGCGGTGGCCGTACAATTTTAAACCTTATATAACGGTGGTCTGAATAGGAGTGTTCATCCGAAACCCTCCACTCATGGATCTCATCAATAAGATTTTCTGAACATATCGTTATATCTAATACATCTTCCCTAATTTTGTTAACAAAGGTTGCAGCGTTTCCTATGTTAAGAGTTATGAGGTCATTTGTATTCAAAAAATCTATAAGGGCGTGTCCCCTTTAATTGGTGTTAGTACTGCCCCAAGCGATATTATGGGAGTTGGCGTCACACCCAGCTAATAACTCATTACTTGTGTGTTTGGATTCCTTAACCAGACGTTGAAATTCCGACGTAGGTGGCAATGTCGGCGCATCGAATGGCAGATATATTGGCGCCAGGTACATATTTCCATTACCTTGCCTCAGCATCGTTGCGTCTGATGTTGACAACTCTGGAGAGAAAAGGAAACATAAGTTTTTATGGCACAAAATACAAGTCCTTGGACGAGTACCTGTGTTAGCGTAGAAAAGGTTATAGTTCACATGGTTTAATCCAGTAACCTTGTTGCTAGTTGTCCATGGTTCCTGGATTAAAGCAATATGAACCCTGCCTTTATTTATGATGTCCATCAGAGCGTTAGATGCTGTCTCGCTCCGGTGGCGGTTTATCTGGATGACCTCAATCATTGTCTTTCCAATAAAAGTTTCTTTTGGGAGTCTATCATATCTGGTGGTACTCCCTCATTATTTGCATAATAGATTTGGATGAAAGCCCCTTAGAAGTATTACAACGTCGTCTGCATAACAGACTGGTTTAAGTCCTTCATTGGTGAGGGCTTTTAGGAGACTGTGTATCGTCGTAACCCATAGAAGAGGCGATAAAATGCCCCCTGAGGTATACCACGATTTACCTTGTCTTTAATTTTTACGTCGTATGACCCACAAATAATCCACCTATTTCTTAGCATATTGTTGATCTAGTTTTTCAGCGCCCGGTCAACCTGAAATTCGACTAAGGACTGTATAAGTGTATCGGTCTGTACATTGTTAAATGCGCCCTCAATGTCTATGCAAACAGCAAGTGTATACATTTCTTTACTGAAGGACTCTTCTATGTGGTGCACTACCTCATGCAGAGCTGTTTCCACTGATCTTCCGTTGACATAGGCGTGTTGTTTGAATTTTAGCCTGTCATCCGCTATTTTACCTTTGACCATGTTATCAATTATTCGCTCCATTGTTTTTAACAGGAAATAAGTAAGGCTTATGGGTCGATAAGCCTTTGGGGTCGTATAACTCGCCTTGCCAGGCTTTAGTATGAAGACCACCCTTAATTCCTGCCAGTTTTTTGGAGTATAAGAATGGGTTAGGCATGCAGTGAACACTCCAGCCAGATGAGTTGATACCAGATCCACCTCATTCTGCAGAAGTATTCCATCCAGTCCCGCAGCCTTAAAGGGAGAGAAACTTTTTATCGCTTCTTTAACCATACCGTCTGTTATATCCGTAATAGGTACTTGATGCAATACATTTTCATTCTGTAACTGTTCCTCTGTTGATCCAGCATTACCAGTCGGAAAATGAGTTTTCATCAAGAGCCTTACGGTATCCTCTACAGTTTCCACCCTTTTACCCGTTTCATCCACCAGTGTTTCGGTTTGGACATGAGTTTTTGAGAGGAGCTTTTTCATTTTAGACATGCTGTTAACGCTGTCCACCTGTTCACAGAAAAGCCTCCAGGAGTTACGTTTCGCCGATCAAATGATTTTATTGTATTCTTTAAGTTTTCTGTGGTAGTCGTCCTAATATACTGATTGTTTTTTACGTCGAGCTCTGTTGTAAAGTCTGCGGACATCTTTGCCAATCGAGCGAATTTGTCCTGTCATCCGGGTTTCTCATAGGCAGATTTCCTTTCTCGAAGTGGGCAACTATCTTCGAATGATCTTACAAGAGCCTCGGTAATCTTCTTCACATTGATATCAATGTCTTCTGCACATAGATAATCGTGTGTAGGCTGCCCCAATCGATTTCTAAGTAGATTTCCGAAATTAGTCCAGTCGGTCTTAGCCTTATTACGGAAACTTATTGGGTTTGGCGGTGGCCGTACAATTTTAAACCTTATATAACGGTGGTCTGAATAGGAGTGTTCATCCGAAACCCTCCACTCATGGATCTCATCAATAAGATTTTCTGAACATATCGTTATATCTAATACATCTTCCCTAATTTTGTTAACAAAGGTTGCAGCGTTTCCTATGTTAAGAGTTATGAGGTCATTTGTATTCAAAAAATCTATAAGGGCGTGTCCCCTTTAATTGGTGTTAGTACTGCCCCAAGCGATATTATGGGAGTTGGCGTCACACCCAGCTAATAACTCATTACTTGTGTGTTTGGATTCCTTAACCAGACGTTGAAATTCCGACGTAGGTGGCAATGTCGGCGCATCGAATGGCAGATATATTGGCGCCAGGTACATATTTCCATTACCTTGCCTCAGCATCGTTGCGTCTGATGTTGACAACTCTGGAGAGAAAAGGAACCATAAGTTTTTATGGCACAAAATACAAGTCCTTGGACGAGTACCTGTGTTAGCGTAGAAAAGGTTATAGTTCACATGGTTTAATCCAGTAACCTTGTTGCTAGTTGTCCATGGTTCCTGGATTAAAGCAATATGAACCCTGCCTTTATTTATGATGTCCATCAGAGCGTTAGATGCTGTCTCGCTCCGGTGGCGGTTTATCTGGATGACCTCAATCATTGTCTTTCCAATAAAAGTTTCTTTTGGGAGTCTATCATATCTGGTGGTACTCCCTCATTATTTGCATAATAGATTTGGATGAAAGCCCCTTAGAAGTATTACAACGTCGTCTGCATAACAGACTGGTTTAAGTCCTTCATTGGTGAGGGCTTTTAGGAGACTGTGTATCGTCGTAACCCATAGAAGAGGCGATAAAATGCCCCCTGAGGTATACCACGATTTACCTTGTCTTTAATTTTTACGTCGTATGACCCACAAATAATCCACCTATTTCTTAGCATATTGTTGATCTAGTTTTTCAGCGCCCGGTCAACCTGAAATTCGACTAAGGACTGTATAAGTGTATCGGTCTGTACATTGTTAAATGCGCCCTCAATGTCTATGCAAACAGCAAGTGTATACATTTCTTTACTGAAGGACTCTTCTATGTGGTGCACTACCTCATGCAGAGCTGTTTCCACTGATCTTCCGTTGACATAGGCGTGTTGTTTGAATTTTAGCCTGTCATCCGCTATTTTACCTTTGACCATGTTATCAATTATTCGCTCCATTGTTTTTAACAGGAAATAAGTAAGGCTTATGGGTCGATAAGCCTTTGGGGTCGTATAACTCGCCTTGCCAGGCTTTAGTATGAAGACCACCCTTAATTCCTGCCAGTTTTTTGGAGTATAAGAATGGGTTAGGCATGCAGTGAACACTCCAGCCAGATGAGTTGATACCAGATCCACCTCATTCTGCAGAAGTATTCCATCCAGTCCCGCAGCCTTAAAGGGAGAGAAACTTTTTATCGCTTCTTTAACCATACCGTCTGTTATATCCGTAATAGGTACTTGATGCAATACATTTTCATTCTGTAACTGTTCCTCTGTTGATCCAGCATTACCAGTCGGAAAATGAGTTTTCATCAAGAGCCTTACGGTATCCTCTACAGTTTCCACCCTTTTACCCGTTTCATCCACCAGTGTTTCGGTTTGGACATGAGTTTTTGAGAGGAGCTTTTTCATTTTAGACATGCTGTTAACGCTGTCCACCTGTTCACAGAAAAGCCTCCAGGAGTTACGTTTCGCCGATCAAATGATTTTATTGTATTCTTTAAGTTTTCTGTGGTAGTCGTCCTAATATACTGATTGTTTTTTACGTCGAGCTCTGTTGTAAAGTCTGCGGACATCTTTGCCAATCGAGCGAATTTGTCCTGTCATCCGGGTTTCTCATAGGCAGATTTCCTTTCTCGAAGTGGGCAACTATCTTCGAATGATCTTACAAGAGCCTCGGCAATCTTCTTCACATTGATATCAATGTCTTCTGCACATAGATAATCGTGTGTAGGCTGCCCCAATCGATTTCTAAGTAGATTTCCGAAATTAGTCCAGTCGGTCTTAGCCTTATTACGGAAACTTATTGGGTTTGGCGGTGGCCGTACAATTTTAAACCTTATATAACGGTGGTCTGAATAGGAGTGTTCATCCGAAACCCTCCACTCATGGATCTCATCAATAAGATTTTCTGAACATATCGTTATATCTAATACATCTTCCCTAATTTTGTTAACAAAGGTTGCAGCGTTTCCTATGTTAAGAGTTATGAGGTCATTTGTATTCAAAAAATCTATAAGGGCGTGTCCCCTTTAATTGGTGTTAGTACTGCCCCAAGCGATATTATGGGAGTTGGCGTCACACCCAGCTAATAACTCATTACTTGTGTGTTTGGATTCCTTAACCAGACGTTGAAATTCCGACGTAGGTGGCAATGTCGGCGCATCGAATGGCAGATATATTGGCGCCAGGTACATATTTCCATTACCTTGCCTCAGCACCGTTGCGTCTGATGTTGACAACTCTGGAGAGAAAAGGAAACATAAGTTTTTATGGCACAAAATACAAGTCCTTGGACGAGTACCTGTGTTAGCGTAGAAAAGGTTATAGTTCACATGGTTTAATCCAGTAACCTTGTTGCTAGTTGTCCATGGTTCCTGGATTAAAGCAATATGAACCCTGCCTTTTTTTATGATGTCCATCAGAGCGTTAGATGCTGTCTCGCTCCGGTGGCTGTTTATCTGGATGACCTCAATCATTGTCTTTCCAATAAAAGTTTCTTTTGGGAGTCTATCATATCTGGTGGTACTCCCTCATTATTTGGTAGTGGGTCATTCTCCTCCTTTCGTTCACTACCTATTACACCATCTTCCAGTCGACAATTTTGGGAGGCGGTGTTATTTTTTGTCGCTCCCTCATTGTTTTGAATCGTTTTGTGGGTTTGGCGGTGGCCGTACAATTTTAAACCTTATATAACGGTGGTCTGAATAGGAGTGTTCATCCGAAACCCTCCACTCATGGATCTCATCAATAAGATTTTCTGAACATATCGTTATATCTAATACATCTTCCCTAATTTTGTTAACAAAGGTTGCAGCGTTTCCTATGTTATGAGTTATGAGGTCATTTGTATTCAAAAAATCTATAAGGGCGTGTCCCCTTTAATTGGTGTTAGTACTGCCCCAAGCGATATTATGGGAGTTGGCGTCACACCCAGCTAATAACTCATTACTTGTGAGTTTGGATTCCTTAACCAGACGTTGAAATTCCGACGTAGGTGGCAATGTCGGCGCATCGAATGGCAGATATATTGGCGCCAGGTACATATTTCCATTACCTTGCCTCAGCACCGTTGCGTCTGATGTTGACAACTCTGGAGAGAAAAGGAAACATAAGTTTTTATGGCACAAAATACAAGTCCTTGGACGAGTACCTGTGTTAGCGTAGAAAAGGTTATAGTTCACATGGTTTAATCCAGTAACCTTGTCGCTAGTTGTCCATGGTTCCTGGATTAAAGCAATATGAACCCTGCCTTTATTTATGATGTCCATCAGAGCGTTAGGTGCTGTCTCGCTCCGGTGGCGGTTTATCTGGATGACCTCAATCATAGTCTTTTCAATAAAAGTTTCTTTTGGGAGTCTATCATATCTGGTACTCCCTCATTATTTGGTAGTGGGTCATTCTCCTCCTTTCGTTCACTACCTATTACACCATCTTCCAGTCGACAATTTTGGGAGGCGGTGTTATTTTTTGTCGCTCCCTCATTGTTTTGTGGCTCTTTTTATGTTGATCACCACCTTTGCTGGGAACTTCCTGCAAAAGTGGCGGTAGTATTGGTGAACTGGTGGTGTTATTGACAACTTCCACATCAGTTTTTGGCAGTGTCTCACTAGTCTCCATCCGTTCACTACCAGTGTTTGCCTCTTCAGACAGTACATTTGGACTCGATGCATCTGTCCTGCCAATCGGCACCTTTCCAATTTTGAAAAAGACTGTCCAGATCAAGAAGTACGCCATGCCCTTCGCCATGACAAGATTTGTTCTTGGATTCTGGGTCTATGCCCAACACGAGGAGAGTACCCTTGGTATCATCCTTCCTATAGAAGACTTCCCACTTTCTCACGGAAAGTTTTGAATTCTGTTTGCCAATGATGTCGATTATGTACTCTGATGAGAACTTACTGGGACATCCCTTAACATATAGGGTCGTTTTTATGAGTTCAGGAATATCGCTTTTCCTTACCAATTTTAGCTTTGCGCCATCCCAAGGTGAGGGGAAGCTATCCACAAGTTTTACGAGGACACCAGCGCAGCGTTGTGATGCCAGCCTTAGCATCAAAACACCCCTCTCAAACTTGCAACTCATTACTTCGATTGGTGGTCCATCCTTAGATTCGAGGACGTATTCCGCTACCCTCGTATAGACCAATTCTTCGAAGTTACTCTTTTGGTCTTCGGGGATTCTGCCAGAAGCACTACTGCTATCAATTATGGCGTAGCATAGATCGTCTCGAAAATTTTGTTTACCTATATTAGAATAAGACGGTGGCTTCTTACCCTTCTTTATGGCCAATTGATTTTTCCGTGTCTGTAGAGTCTTTTTGGTTAAAGCCTCATCCTTAACGGATGATTTGGTTGACTTGAACTGCGTTATCGAATTACTGGAAGACGGCGAGCCCTTTTTCTTCTTAGTCACTTTCACAGCGCTATGTTCTTCGGGAGACCTGACTCTTTTAGCGGCCTCCATGTTTGTATTGGAGGTAGAATTGTCAGGTTCATCCCGTAATAAGTTATGTCGGTTCAACTTATTCAGTTTCCTTCTTTGTGCCCCTGATAGTCTCTTTGAGTTCATTTGATGTTGAGTTCATTTGATGATTCAGAGTCAGAGTCCCCACTGGCTTTTAAAGGCTAGGGTTGCTTAAAGCCCCGGCTGGTTTCTGCTTCATCTGTCTTATCATTTGTTTTGCCTGCGCCTGGATGTGCTCTTGTTTCATTTTCGACTACGGGATCCAAGGCACCAAAGCTCGTAGAAGTTGCTTGCTCACGATAGTTCGATAACGACGACACATGACTCGTGAGTGAATCAACGCTTGTCGCCGGCACTGGGTTTTCCCTCCCCTGCGCCATAATCTCCTTCGTCTTTTTTGGTTTAATCATAAATTGGTTGGGGGAGACACCCCCATACCCAGTATTAGCCCGTAATAGGTACGTCGGTATAGGCCTTCCAGACTGAGCTCAGAAATTTCTGTCCAGAGACCGATGCATCCCATTCAACCTACGCTTTAAAAACAACAAACCACCTGGTTGCGTAGTAGGTATGTGAATAGGTATTGCGTGATAGGTTTAAAACTATCCGCTCTGCGATAACACGTCCGTTTGGTTTAACAACTACTATGAATGGATTAGCATCAATAAGTCACCTGTTGACGCCACGAATGGTCAACTTTCCGGCACGTACCTGTTGCTGTTGTTGGATGCAGCTGCAAAATCCAAGGGTCTTCCCACGGCTTACCCTTTCCTGGCTTGTGGTTTCCTATTGTCACTCACGGCTCTGGTTGGTAGCACGGGGCAGATTCGATGGCGCACGAAAAAAGATGTTGTCGCAGGACAGGCAGACGGACAGACAACCGCAAACTCACACCACTTTACTTTTAGCCTTATATGGATCACCAAAAGATTTAATAAAACAAGTGTGGTTTTATCTAACGCACTTTTCAAGCGTGCTTTCTTTTAAAAATACGGTTTTATTTTACACTTCTTTCTATATCTAAGGCACTGAAATCGATTTCACAATACTTTTATATTTTTTCTCACTGTCTGTCTCTTTGATCTTTTCGTTCTTACTGTGTCTCCACAAAACCAGAGTTCTCCTACATCACCTTTTAACGCCGTTAAAAAATTATGTTGGGCATAGGGACGAGACAGCTGTTTGCGAGGAGACCGAGATGTGTGCACTAAACACAGCTACTGCGTAGGGATGACAGTGTAGAGACCATCAAATGGCACTGACCCGGTTTTGAGTGCAAACATCCCGGCCCCCTTGCACTATTAGTGCAAAATAACTAAGCTAACTTACAATTAACGGTAATGCAAGATAATACTATAAAAAAGGAGGAAATTCAATGTTTAATTTTACGCATAAGAGGTTTTGTTAAGATTAGGCAACCTGGTCAACAGGTTAAATTTCTAAATCAACTAGTAGCGGGGTGTTTTTTTTTGTTCTCTCTTAACAAAACCTTTCATGGTAAGTAATAATTAAAGGAAGTAATAAACAATAATATAAAAGGGGTCGAATTCAGTGCTAATCTTAATCAGGAGAGGTTTGGTTAAGAGGAAGCAACATGATCAACAGGTTATGTGTATAGGTCAACTAAATGTGCTATTTTTCTTTTTTAACCAAACCTTTCATGGTACAAAAATACAGGGACAGGAACTTAAAATAATTCATTTTGTCTTACTCTAAACCTGAAGTGATTACATCTTTCAGGGACAGTGGTAGGTTAGTCGTCATGGCCTTCTGCAGCGACATTATAGAGGCTCATTTTACCAAAGAAGCAGTAGCCAAATATATTCTTTTGGCTAAATGGCAGTCCCTCGTCCGGTTGTGGTAGTCCTATATAGATCTTGTTGGCCACATTGTTTCCCAGAATAATGGAGACCGGAAGCGACTCTTGGAAATTGTGACATGCCATCTCTTCTGTCTCGTACTCTTCCACAATGCTACCCCAGACACAGTCCCGGCCTGGAACATATACCGGTGGGCCAGTCCTCACCTCCATGGAGGCTGTCATTGTTAGGGTCCGTGGCGAATTTCGCACAAGGGACAGCGGTATTCCTCGTCGTACTCCATGACTAAGGGAAACATAAAATAGGTATGAGTACGAATATAGATAGAGGTGGTGAAGGCTACGAGACAGACACAAAAAGGGTTAGTTAGAGTAGTATATCGTCAGATAGAGCGGGGTAAGAGTACTAGTTTGTGAACCGCGCGACTTATGAAGCCTGACTGAGTTTTCAAGTCGACCACTCTGACATGATTATCAGGACCATGATACAATTTTGTGACACGCCCGAGGCGCCAATCATTTGGACCACCAGCTTCATTACGCAACACTACAAGATCATTTTCTTGTATGTTGGTTTGAGGCAATTTCCATTTGTTTCGTTTTTGCAACTCTTTGAAATAGTCGGATTTCCAACGCCTACAGAATTCTTGCTGGAGCACCTTAAGTCGCCTCCATGGATTCAAAAGAGCTGTTTTAGATGGAAATATTTCTGGTTCTGCTGGGGTCAATAAGGCAGATCCTACTAGGAAATGACCTGGGGTCAGAGCACCTAAATCGTTAGCATCTTCGGACAAAGGAGTCAGGGGTCTAGAGTTTAGGCAAGATTCAATGGACGACAAAATAGTACTAAACTCTTCAAATGTATGTTTGACTTGACCAGCTATCTTTTTTAGGTGTGTTTTGCAACTTTTGACTCCAGCCTCCCACAACCCTCCCATATGAGGGGCAGAGGCTGGAATAAAGTGCCATTCTAGCTTTTGGAACCCATATCGAGAAATGGCTTCCTCTTTTAGCTCAGACACAACCTTTTGGAACTGAGCTTTTATTTCACGGGCTGCTCCTACGAAGTTTCTCCCATTGTCAGAGTGGATTTTATTAGGACATCCACGACGAGATGTCAGTGCTGCTAAGAAGGCTGGGGTCGATAAATCGCTCACAGCCTCCAAATGTATTGCTTTGGTGGCAAAACAGACAAAAAGGCAGATATATCCTTTTGTAAGTCTACAGCCTCGACCAGAAAACGTCTTAATTTCAAACGGGCCAGCGAAATCAACACCTGTGATAGTAAAGGGACGACTGAGTGTTGTCATTTCAGGTGGAAGAGCTGCCATTATCTGCCCTTGAAGGTTTTTACGAGCTAGAACACATTCTCTGCAATTGTGTATATGTGTTTTGACGAGATTTTTCAATTTAGGTATCCAGCATTCAAGACGAACTGTGGCTACCATGAGACGCATACCTCCATGTAGGGTCAGCTTCTGTATGAAAGCAGTATAAAGCTTGACGAATCTGCTTTTGTGGGACAGAATGACAGGGTATCGCTCGTTATACGACAGAGACAAGGTAGATCCTAACCGACCATTTGCTCTGATAATCTGGTCCTTGTCTATGAATGGGGTTAGCGATAAAAGGCTTTTTTTCGGTCCGATAGGCCTTTTCTTGATCAGATTTTCATATTCGTCAGAAAAATAGATTTTGTGAGACATTGTCATAAGACGGGCTCGAGCGAACGCTAATTCTTCGCTTGACAATCTGACACTTGGGAATATGCCCCTTTTTTTGAGCTTGAATGTGTGGCTTTGAAGAAACGGAAAATGTAGCCAACTACGTGAATAGCTCGAAAAAGTCATGGAAATTGGTCTAAGAAGTCTTCGTTTTCAGCTGATCTAGCTACAAACTTGTCTCTGGAATAACAGTTCTAGAGGGCCAGAAAGTATTATTGTGCTTTAACCATAGTGGTCCATACCACCAAAGAATATTCTCCTTTAGCTCTAAAGGAGTCAGCCCCCGGGTTGCTAGATCAGCGGGATTATCGTTTGTGGAGACATGTTTCCAATTACTTTCCACCTTTTCGTGGATTTTTGAAACCCTATTTGCCACAAAAGTCGTCCAGCTATGAGATGGTTTTTTCGGCCAGGCCAACACAATTGTTGAGTCAGACCAGAAAAATTGCGAACTTTTGTCTACTTGAACTTGGGGCAGAAAAGCATGAACTAACTCTGACAATAACAAAGCTCCACATAACTCTAGCCTTAGGAGAGAGACTTTTTTGATTGGAGCAACTCTAGATTTGGAAACCAACAGGCTGGTGAAAACTTTATTTTCTACCTCGATTCTTGCATATAATGCAGCGGCGTAAGCTAACTCCGACGAGTCACAAATCCCGTGAATTTCAATTTTACACCGTGGCGAATATCGAATCCATCTTGGGATATGAATTGAGCCAATTTCTTTATATTTTTCGACAAAGTCTTTCCACTTTACTAGGGTCAGAGGCTTTAATTGGTCGTCCCACTTTATGTCGTCAAGCCATAATTGTTGCATTAACACTTTCGCTGTTATTACAACTGGCGCTAGCCAACCTAACGGGTCAAATAACCTGGCAATCACAGACAAAACTTCTCTTTTTGTGAAATACGCTTTGTTTTGTATTTTTTCTGTTAGAAAGAGTCAGAAACTGCATTCCACCTAATGCCCAAGGTTTTCGCTATGCTTTTGTCATCGAAATCAAAAAATTCGCAATTTAATATGTGTTCACGGGACAGACCTTCAAGTATTGTCTTGTTGTTTGATGTCCATTTTCTAAGTAGGAAACCCGCTGACATCAATATGGCCTCTAATTGTTTTCTAGCCTCTATTCCCCCTGAGACAGAATGAGTTCCTACCAATGCATCGTCAACATACATATTTTCTCTTAGAATTTTGGCTCCTACAGGAAAGCGACTTTCTTCGTCTTCTGCCAATTGCTGTAAAGTTCGTAGGGCACAATTTACGCCAAAGGTAACTATGCGCAACTGGAAATCTTTAACTTCCTCATCTTGTGACGATCGGAACAGAATTCTTTGATATGTGGCATGTTGAGGATTTATCAGAATTTTTCTGTACATTTTTGAAATGTCAGCATTAAAGACAAATTCATATAAGCGCCAGTTCAAAATAAGTGATATTATATGTTTTTGAAGTACTGGGCCAACAAATAAAAAGTCATTTAGACTTTTCCCATTAGCTGATGGGCAAGAGGCGTTAAAAACAACCCTTAGCTTAGTTGTAGCGCTTTCAGGTTTAAAAACGCCATGATGAGGCAGATAGAAATAATCACCTGAGCTTCCATTTGGAGGATCTACTTGCTCCATCCAGAGTCAGATATTCATTTATTACCTCGTCATACATTACATTAAAATATGGTTTTCTAGACAAGGTTTGGCTCAAAGCAACGAATCTATTCGATCTAAGTGCCATATTCAATGGCGGGGCAGATTTGAATGGTAAGTCCACGACGTACCTTCCATCTGGCTTACGAACAGTTGTTCGTCTATATATTTCTTCGCATCGCTTATCATCTTCCGAGACAGTGTGCTCCCTTGGAACTTCTTCTATCTCCCAGAACTTAGCCAATTGATCATTGATCGAAACTCTTGTACAATGAGATACTCGAACTATACGCTCCGAAGTCCTATTGTTCGTTGGACCAGTCACAATACATCCAAAGACTATCTCCTGAGCCACAAGCGAGCCAAGAATTCCAGGTTCTACTCCATTAAGTAGAATTATGGGATACATGTTACCCCCTATAAGAAGATCTACTGTGCCAGTTTCATAAAATCCTGGATCAGCAAAGTTTAATTTCGGTAATTGATAACTCGAAATATTATCAAACGAATGTGTTGGAACATTCCCCGTTACGTCTTGGACAACTAGCGCATCTATATCTATCGAAAATTTTGGTGTTCCTATTGAACTCAACGTGAAGCATGTCACTGACGAGCATCTCGCTAATGTTTCTCCACCTAAGGATCGATTAAGGCACGAAGTTAATAGGACTGGCCTTCTTTTATAATTCTAACCCATGCTGTAGCTAACATTGTTTTATTTGAGACCGAAGTATGGAATGTATTTACATTTGCTGAAGTCGAAGGTGAATCAGAAGACTGTAAATTCTGATTCTGCGAACTTTGAGTCAGATTACTTGTCTCATTTGACTCTCTTGTCTCATTTTTCTGAACAACATTATTTCTATGGAGAAGCGTATGATGTTTCATATGACACTTTGAATAAGTATTTTTGCTCGTACAAGCAGCAACCATGTGACCCTGGCCAGACAATTTAGACAAGTATTTACTCATCGAACAGAAGCAAGTCTGTTCTTGAAATCCATACTCAGAAACATTTGACAAGATTTTAAAACATGCTTTACACAAAGTACACTTTTGGCTGTTTACCTTTGTGTGATGAACCCTAAACTGTTTTGTTCTACCGAAATTGTTAGACTTTTGACGAGGGCCAGAATCGTTAGAGCCCATAATATCAGAGACACTTTCCGAAGCTTTGAATCTTTCGGTCAGAAATTTGTCCAATTCATCTCACTGAGGCAAGTCAGTCTTCTTCGAAATTGATTGTTCCCATAGGGACAGAGTTAATTTTGGTAATTTCGAGGAGCATTGGTATACAAAAATTGGATCCCAAGATCCTATATCGATTTCATAAAGCTTTAGAACAGCCATACAGTTAGAGATTTCTCTCTAAAGCTTTTTTAGGCAACTCGCTGATTCTTGAGTGCATTGGGGCAGACTGAATAATGTTCTAAGCTGATTATTTATGAGAATACGCTTATTCTCATACTGATTTTTTAAATTTTCCCATGCTATCTCAAATTTTCCCATGCTTGATTGGGTTGTAGGAGCTTTTATGCTATCTTTCCATTCTCCAATAATCGAAAAACATTTTATATAACTATCATGTACTTCTACCTTTTAATTTTTGATAGTTGTCTTATCTGTTTTCATGCAGTCCGGGTCAGTAATACACTTCTTATAAATTTCCTTCCAATCTGTCCACAAATCTTGAATTTCTTGCTTTTCTCCCTCTAGTGACATTTCATTATAGTTAGTGGCATCAGATTCTTTCAGTTGCTCTCACAAGCAAAAATTGCCTCGCATTGAATTAAATACTGCTCTAAAAGTCCCATTGTAGAAGTAGACAGTGGATACAAAACAACAAAATTTTGTTCACCAATTTTATTGAACCACTGTTCAAGCTAAATGGGGTCAGTTTATTTCCACTACAGGAAAATGTTAATTTTTGCTAGATAAAATTCCCAGAATTCTCTTAACCTTTCGAAATAATTTCTAATAGAATAGAAATTATGGAAAGATTATATTATTATAGAGTAAGCAAAACCTTTCTTTGAAATAATTTCAACTGCGATTTTTTAAGAAAATTTTGCTTTGGGTCACTGTTCCAAATTTTTACAACTCTTTCCTCAATTCAAACCAAATAATTCTGAAAAAAATGTTTCCCAAAATTTTCCAAAATATTTACACTAAATCTCAATAGATTTCCTAATTTTTAAATAATTTTTCCAAATTTTCAAAATATTTTTCCAAATTTTCAAATAATTTTTCCAAATTTTCAAATAATTTTTCCAAATTTTCAAAATATTTTTCCAAATTTTCAAAATATTTTTCAAATAATTCCTTAAAATTTTCAAATAATTTTTCTTTCAATCCACTGTGTGGAAACGACACCGAGGCAGGACTTCAATTAAATATTTTCAAATAAAAAGAATATTTCTTTATTTTTCTCCACCAATGTGAGACAGATTTTTTCCAAGAAAAATCAAATTAATTTGAAATTTTTATTCTCTCATTTGAGACAGATTTTTGAAATTCGAATGTTTGCCGGACAAATTTATTTTCCATTAACCAAAATATTCTTTAAATTGGTTGATATAATTTTTTTTTACAACTACTGTGCATATAAATTGTTAATATAATAGTAATAGAGTTAGTTCAAATACTTGTAATTTAATATTGCCAAACGAAAATATTTCCGAAAAAAATCCTATGAGACCACTTTTCTCTATTGAAAACTATTTATTTAGTTTTATTTCTTTGAAATCAATTTATTTATTTTTCTTTTCCCCTGTTATGGGACAGACAGCAAAATCCAGAAAAAAAATGCAATTGTTACTTTCCTTTTGCTATGTACATATGTATGTATGTTTGTGTTTCTTTTCTATCAATGTTCTCACCAAAGTTTGCCCATGCAAATTGTGAGACAAAGAAACACCGAATATTTGTGTTCAAGTAACACGAAAACCATAAAGAAGCAAAAGAAAATGAAAGTAAATAGATGCCGGGTTGGCGGAGCAAGAACTTGAGGGGAAGGGGTAGTGTGTGTTGAACAAAATCAACCAAAAATTGTTGCGTTAAGCACGGTACTATGTTCCGGTTTCACGCTGAAATCCCATACAAAAATCAAAGTTGTGAAAAAATGAGTGAAATTTTTTCATTTGTGGTACTATGTTTTTTCAACGTGAGAAATTGACATTTTGCGCCACTACAAAGTAATTGAACGCCGCAACAAATTGAATGCCGCCAGCATTGTACTCCTATTTATTTATATTCATGTTTGTCCGCGAGAAATTCAATTGTTGTCAATCTTAGCGATAAAAATTCCTAATAAAGAATACAAAATTAAATTATCTGAAAGAAAACTAATGCAAAGCTTTGGAACAGAAAATAATTATGTATATTGAATAAACGAGTCGCTCTTCTCCGATTGGATAGCAAAGCAAAAAAGTGCAATACACTGGAAGGACATGTATAATGTGGAATTTGTCTTATAATTACGTATGTAGATTTACGTTTGTATGTTTAGAACAATCGTGACGAAAAGCCTGGAAAAACTTTGTGGACGACAAACGCTACCGAAGCAGTAGGACAATGGAATTGGGCAGTGCCTATGATCTCGTTTTTAAATGGTTATAAAGAACATAGTGAGTTCTTGCCTGCCAGTATAACTTATATATGTCCACAAATATAATGTAAATCCTTAAAAATAACAATCTTAACTAATATTATATTTTGAAGTGCCTTTTTTATGTTCGGAACAATCTTGAGAAAGGCCCGGCTGATTTTCATGAAATTTTTTATAATAAAAAGCTCTTGGCCTGGTGAAGGTTTTAGGCCAAAAAAATTATTAAAAAGTTTATTAGAAAAGGAGATTCATGGCTTTCAAAATCCTAAGTAAAATTCACCTGCAAGCACAAATGGACATGGACGACTCATAGCGTATAAAAATTTTAGTTGTGGTAATGCAAAATAAAGCAGTGTGCGGCACATCGACACGATGCGAGTGTTCCAATATTTTACTCTCCCATCCTACAGTGAGTATTGCTTTGCTGAGAATAGCAATGTGATTTGTTTTTGTTTTGCCTACATATGGCCGAGCGTGGGTGTGCTATGGATAGCAACAGAGAATGGCAATGTATTTTGTTTTTTTTTTTTTGGCGTACTCTATGCGTGGTGACGTGAAAAAAAGACAGAGGCAAGCAAAAACAAATATAGCCAAACATTAACATGCTGCAGTGATGTTATGTTTGGTTTGAGTTTATTTTATTTTTGCCTTTGTTTTACTATTTCTTGCAAGGCGTTTACATTTATTAGCCGTTATTTTTCAGAGCAGAGTATCAACATTTTTTTCAATTAAGCTCATTTTATGTGTTTGTAATAAAAAGTAAGTTCTTTTTGTGCCCGCGAACGGAATCGCTATCTAAATTCTAAATATCTAAAAAGTGCATTATGCCTAAAGTGCGAACAAAGCTTTCTAGGAAAACTCCTGACGCGACTAGAATGAGTTGATTGAGACAGACTGAACATTGGGGCACAAATGTGTTAACTATGGTACAGTAGGGCAAAAATGGTTAAATATAGTGGACAAAATATAGTAGGGCAAAAAGGTGTTAAATTTGATTCAGTGGACCCACAAGGTTAAATATAGCACAGTGGGTCAAAAAACGTCCAGAGGGTAAGTTAAATATGAAATAAGAATGTTTTTTCTAAATGTATGCTTTTAGTAGCACTGTGGTGCAAAAAGGTTAAAATTATGATGCACTGCAAAAATGTAGCACTGTGGTGCAAAAAGGTTAAAATTATGATGCAGTTTGGGCAAGCAAAAATTGTTCAACATGTTACAGAGGGGAAAAAATGTGTTAAATATGGTTTAGTGGAGCAAAAAGGGTTAAATATGGTACGGTGAAGCAAAAAAAGTTAAATACGGTAAAATGGTTAAATGTGCTAAGTGGGGAAAAAGGGAACAACATAGTCCCAGATATGTATAAAAATTCGTACTTTAGAAGCACAGTGTAATAAAAAGTGTTTAATATGGAACAGTGGTGCAAAAGGTGTTGAATGTGGCCCCTGAGTGCAAAGGTAGATCTTACAGCATAAGCCAAAGCTAAGAAATTGTTTTTCCAAATTGGTTCTTCTACTTAAACCGTGGGGGAAAACAAGTTTAATAAATGGCACAGATAGGGTACAATAATGTTGAAATACGCCCTAAGCTTGCGAATTTGGGTCTTGAAATATCAATTATCATTTTAAAATATTGTACAATCGTGCAAAATTGGTTAATTATGACACAGAAAGGGTAAATGTGGTACTATAGAGCTATTCACTTTAGATTTTTAAATTAAAAGTACCTTTATAGACACAGTGGGACAAACATGGTTTTATATTGTAGCAGGGTGTGAATGTAGTTATTGCAATATAAACTAGAGGAAAGTTGCTAACGTATGAACCAAAAAAATAGTTTTTCTACGTTCAGAGGTGCAGTGGGAAAAGGGATAAATATTGTACCATGATGTCAGGGTAACTCTTGGAACACACACTAGAAATGAAACGAGGGTTCGTATTTTATATATAAAAGCAATCAAATCTTCTTCATTTTGCACCATATGTAATAATCATGTCATTTTGAAAGAAAGAGGTATAGATATTTTACAGTACCCTAAACAGAAAATAGATAAAAGATGGGGGCTGCGAAGCGCACCGGGTAAGCTAGTAAAACATATTTTTCGGTTCATCAAAACATCATTTTATTTATTTATATTCGTACAACAGTAGGAAATTATTTTGTTATTTGTAACATTGTATTACCCTGGCTTCTGATGCCTCACAAGCATCGCCATCGTATCAACACAAAACAAATAATTTATTTAATTATAACATTAGCACAATGATCCATTCTGCAATTTATTCCCATTCTGCAATTTAAATTAACTATTTTCTAAGTCGGCATTATTCCATTTAATTGCTTATTGATTCTAATTTAAACTCGTGTTTGTTTTCAAGAAAAGAAAAAAATGCACATGCTTATACACAGACACATACATATAAAAGTGACATTTCGACACACACACTTCAAAAATGCAATACGACCTTGGTAAAAAAGCGTTCCATTTTTCAACTTGAAATAACATTTTGTGGAATTTTTTCAAGCTGAAAAAACATAGTACCCACCTTTAAGCGTGGTACTATGTTCATTTTTCGAGTTGAAATCCCATATAAAAACAAAGTCGCGAACTATGTTTATTTCAACGCGAAAAAGTAACATTTTGCGCCAGCACAAATTTAACGCCGTTACAAATTAAACGCCGCAACAAATTTAATGCCGCCACCGTCACACTCACATTTGTTTATATTTATTTTTGTCCGCAAGAAACTCAACTGTTGTAAATATTAGAAATAAAATTTCCTAATAAACAATAATAATAAATTAAATTATCTTCCGAAATAAAGAAAAAAGAATGCAAAGATGTGAAAGGCTAAATAATTATGTTTATGGATTAAACCAGAAGAGCGAAATTCCAATTGGATTGCAGTGCAAAAGCAAACAATATTTGCAAAACAGTGGAAGGACATGTAACTAAATGTAATAATGTGAAATTTGTCTTGTAATTAGATATGTACATTTATGTTTGTATGTTTAGAACAATTGTGTGCGAAAGCCTAAGGACACATTATGGACGACTAACGCTACTAAAGCAGTAGGACAATGGAATTGGACAGTGCC
Source organism: Eudasyphora cyanicolor (assembly GCA_963930755.1). NCBI lineage: Eukaryota > Metazoa > Arthropoda > Insecta > Diptera > Muscidae > Eudasyphora > Eudasyphora cyanicolor. The sequence continues at coordinate 105,897,226 of OZ005737.1, forward strand.
TGTGTTCTCGATTTGGAAATAGTTGTAAGGAACATACAGAGTTAGTTCTTGCCAGCCATAAAAGTTGGAAGAAGATATTCCGTTTATGGATGGATGTATAATTTATATATGTAAACAAATATAATGTAAATGCTTAAATATAATAATAAAACATATTTTTCGATTAATCAAAACATAATTTTATTTATTTATATTTGTACAACTGTATGAAATTATTTCGTTATTTATAAAATTGTACTACCCTGATTTTTCATGTCTCACAAACATCGCCACCGCAACAACACAAAATAAATAATTTATGTATAACATTAGCACAATGATCTCCAACAATATTTCCATTCTGACATTTAAATTAACTATTTTCTAAGTCGGCATTATTCCAATTGTTTATTGATTCGAATTTTATCTTTTGTTTGTTTTCAAGAATGTTGGCAAAAAGAAAAAATGCACATGCATATACACACATACATAAATATAAAAGTGACACTTTGACACACACACACTTCCAAATTGCAATGCGACTTTGTAAAAAAGCGTTCCATTTTTCAACTCGAAATAATATTTTGCGAAATTTTTTCGTGCCGAAAAAACATAGTACCCACCTTTAAACCAAAACGCCGATCGCGTACAACAACAATGTGCCACCAAATGTGACAGAGACAGGCAAGCAAAGGGGCAAAGCAAAAACAATTTGCACTTATGCACATCAACAAGTAACAGTTATGCAAAACTGTTACTTTTTATGTATTTAGAAACTTTGCCTTCGCTCAAACTATTGCGTAATACAATTTTATTACGCAATAAAGTTTTTGGAATAGGAACAGGGATCTAGGGTCAGTGTCTCCAATCACCACACAAAAAAATAGCAAATGTGCGTACCTTTTACTTGCACTCCAATTACTTGCTGGCAATGGTGAGACGGCTGTTAAGGACCATATGTTGACGCCACGAATGGTAAAATTTCCGGCACGTACCTGTTGCTATTGTTGGATGCAGCTGCAAAATCCAAGGGTCTTCCCACGGCTTACCCTTTCCTGGCTTGTGGTTTCCTCTTGTGACCCTCTTGTCACTCACGGCTCTGGTTGGTAGCACGGGGTAGATTCGATGGCGCACGCAAAAAGATGTTGTCGCAGGTCAGGCAGACGGACAGACAACCGCAAACTCACGCCACTTTACTTTTAGCCTTATATGGCTCACCAATTAATAAAACGAGTGTAGTTTTATCCAACGCACTATTCAAGCGTGCTTTCTTTTAAAAATACGGTTTTTTTTACACTTCTTTCTATATCTAAGGCACTGAAATCGATTTCACAATACTTTTATATTTTTTCTCACTGTCTGTCTCTTTGATCTTTTCGTTCTTAAGCTGAGTATAGACGATTGCCAGATCGGCAAACGTTATCAACCCTGTTAAAGTGCTGCAAATATACGGACAATGACAGATTGTTAGGCAAATGTGAATTGCCAGTTCAGACGATTGCAAGAAAACATTTCATATACATATTTACAATATATTTTGTAAATATTTATATGCAGGATTGCCAATAAAAATATATTATAGACAGTGTTGCAAATATAACATCGCACATATAACAATCTGCAAATTATCTCGCAATGACTTTTCTGCTAACGTTGCAAAACAAAAATGGTGTGTTCACATGGTTGTAAATTCACAGGGTTGCATTTTTCTGGCAATGTTGTCCGATCTACAAATCGTGTGTACTTACCTTTACTGTGACTCCACAAAACCAGAGTCCTCCTACATCACCTTTTAACGCCGTTAAAAAATGATGTTGGGCATAGGGACGAGACAGCTGTGGAGGAGGAGACCGATATGTGTGCATGAAACACAGCTACTGCGTAGGGATGACAGTTCAGAAACCCTCAAATGACACTGACCCGGTTTTGAGTGCAAACATCACCAATGATTTATCTTTAAAAAATGCTGGATAGCTAATAGTGAAATATATAATGGCAGTATAAACACGATTTGTAGCAAAAAGGGTTATTTTAATGTTACCATTCCAATGAGTTTTATCATGGTCTTTATGTCAAATGATGATAATAATTGTTTATTAAAATACAGGGTAGGCCATTTAAAATTTGAATCGGCTATAAAAAAAGGACTGACAAGTTTTTAAAATTTCTGATTTTATCGGAAAGGAACTTTGTCATTTAATAATGAAACACAATATAATTCATATGACTATCACGACTGGCTCTACAATTTCGAAATGTAGGGAAGGACTCAGGTACGGGTGGGCCATATAAAATTTAAAATTTGAATCGGGTATAAAAATAAATGTATTGATAACACAGTGCGACAAAATAAACTCAAGTTGAGAAGCAAATGACCCGATACTATTTTTCCTGTAGGTCTTGTCGAGTAAAACACGAATCTTTTTTTGGAATTCCCCGGACACCCCCAAAATCCGGATTTACGTTTTTCTCGCCTTTTTTCACTTGAACGCCAATAACTTTGTTAATTATTAACCGATTTTCAATCTTTTGTTTATTTGAAGCTATCGGAATATAGGTTTATTTGTCCTATAAACACATATATTTTTTTTCATTTTTGTCCGTTATTTTCTAGTTTAGGCAATGTTTTTACTAATTATGTATATTGTGAGATAACCGTATAATTAATTAATTTACATATATAGTATATTGTATAAGGAAAAAAATGCAATGCAGTCAATTGCAACCGGAAAATGACGGACAAAAATTGAAAAAATGTGTTTGTAGGACAAATAACCCTATATTCGCACTATTAAACAAACAAAATATATATCGTTCGAAAGGTCTAATTCTCTTCTTTCCAAATTCTTTTAGAGATTGAACATCGGTTAATAATTAAAGTTATAGGCGTTCAAGTGAAAAAAGGCAAGAAATTCGTTTTTCTTTAACCGTAAATCCGGATTAATTTGAAATTAAGATATCTTGCACAATTTGTAAGCGAGAGTGCTGTATCTGATGGCAATCTACGTGATTGGTCCAAAAATGGGCGGTTTCGGACCATAGGGCGTCGCACAATGGGTTAAACGGTGTGCAAAGTGGCGATTAATTCACGGAAGTTGTAATTTTAAAATATTGTTATTTTTTATTAATAGATATTCATAAATACATAAAAAACCAGCGTTTAAAAAATTGTAAAAATTTCTTTACCATTTATGGACATTTTATGAATTTTGGAAAAAAGTACTTATTTCACAATTTTCGCTGTAACTTTGGAACGAAAAATGATAAATTAGTAAATGAAATTGCAAATTAGAGCATACTTAATGTGCTTTTAGAAAAAAAATGTTTTTGATTCTAACTAGGATACTCTCCCGGCTTCAAGACCATTTTGTTTCTATATTATTATAGAAACAAGTATTTTATACATGGCGGTGTATAAATATGTATTAAAAATTGGCATCACACATACTGGATCATGATTTCTGAGCCGTGACACTCGTTATCAACAGTTCTGCTGCAATTTTAAAAAATAAAAATTAGTAAATATTTAATACGTGTTTACATTTACAAAATTTTGAATTAAAATCAGTTTTTTTGTCCAAATTCCATAATTGCACAAATTTAAAAAAGTCACATTAGAAAATATTATTATTTTTTATTGATCAATATTAATAATCAATATTAATAAACAAAAAACAAGAGTATAAAAACAACAATTGAATCTTCTGATAAAATCTGCCATATCTGACGGGTCAGCGCGTCTGATTACTTCCCATCTCAGAAGTTTAAATCTATCTTGAAGTGATTTAGGTTCTGAATTCTTCATAGAATTATGTAACTCATGAAGAAAAATAAAAATTGTTTTGGGACTTGTCCTTGAAAATAGTAAAATTTTTAGTCGTTTAAAATTTGCAAAATAAAATTCGTTTTCCCTTGTACCGAATAATTTGCAACTACACAACACTTTAAATACATAATATCACATTAAACAAAACATAATAATAGATTGAACATCATCATTTAAACCAAGATAACAACAGTACTCGTATGTACGCATGCACCTGACAAACATTTATCATATAGGGTTCAAATGAACAATCAAAATAGAGTTGAAAGCGTGAGCGTGACTAAATTTATTTTTCAAACCAGTGTACGTGTGTAACACAGAATTGTCTCATGTTATTCAGATTTCTAAAAATTAAAATCAAACTTGTGATGTCAGTATAGCAGGAACATAAATATGTGAATAATCCTATTCGTTGTGAATCAAGCAGAATTAATTTTGTATGTGCGTAATATAATATAATGTAATATGAGGTCGCGAGTTCAATCCCAACTCCCCGCCAAAGGTCATTTTTCGGCATATGATGATAATTACTCTCCTCCTAAATTTACGCTCTTCTACTTTTTCAGCACATGCCACCACTGATGGTGGTGAACAAGCAATAGTAATTCAGAAATATCTACTACCCACAAACACACTCATAAAAGAATTACTTACGTCCACTCTTACTTTTGAATAATTGTAAGTGTTCACATACGGAACATTGTCTCAACTTTCCTCGCACCTTCTAAGGAGTCTGACACCTTTAACGAGCCTCTGCGTTCACCAGTCGTTGTCGAGCACTCCGAGTAAAGTAGTCAATTGTACACGGGGGAAAATCGTCATTTTTGATATGTTTGAATTAAAAGAAAATATATTTGGAAGCGATTTTTTCAAATACTATATATTCGTTAACAAATAAATCTTATTTGAAAATCAAGAAATTTTTTTTGCAACGCATATATTAGCATATTAAAACATATTAAAGCATATTAAAATACAATGTATTTGCAAACTGACTTTCACAAATAAAATATGTGTGTAGACACAAACAAAGTTATTGTTTAAGAAGTTTTCCAAATATATTTTATTTAAAAACGATCTTTAAAACTTTGTTGACTTTTTCGAATTTTAGTTAGTTTTTCCTAGTTTTCGTGTTAAACTTTATAGCTAACAATGCCTTTTAATTTATAAATATTCCAATTCATCACTTTTTGTCAATCCATCAATGCAATTTATATTCACGAAAAGAATTTTACAAACATTTAGAATTTATAAAAAATTGATCTTTGAGCATTTGTCTTTATATTAAGGCATTGCCAAAATACTTAAATACTAATTAATCTTTGTTTCGGAAATACTAGTTCCAAATAAAAAAATATTAGAATGGGAACATATTTTTGTTTTGAACAATATTTTACAAACATATAATATTTGTGTGAGTCAAATATTATATATTTGGAGTGTACCTTAAATATTTGTATATTTCAAGCCATTTTGAATTGATCTATGAGCATCTGAAAAACCGAAAACTTGTCTTTAATTTAAGGCATTGCTACATTGCCAATATATTTAAATACAAATTAATCTTTGTTTCGGAAATACTAGTTCCAAATAAAAAAATATTAGAATGGGAACATATTTTTGTTTAGAACAATATTTTCCAAACATACATTTGGAGTGTACCTTAAATATTTGTATATTGCTCGCCGATACTATCACGCACACCACTACTAGTCGTTGTTTTTGCACTACGCTCTCGCACATCTACTTGTCTTTGGTCCTACTACTTCTTGTAGTTTTTGCAATCGAACTATTCGCACCGGCCTTGTCGCCACCCTGATACATGGTAATATACCCTTGCAGCTAAAATCATTTCTTGTTGCGTATTGAACCAGTCGTAAGCTAGTGGCAATGTGACCGTTGCAAACCCATTTGCATCATAGGGCTGAGCTCAGGCCACTATGGGGGTCGACAGGTGGCGGATACCCGAACGGCCTTCAGATATGTAGGTTAGCTGCGAATACCCAATAAGCAGTCCCCGACCTAGAGCGGCAGAGGATGAGGCTGAAAACGCCTACGAAACCCAAAGAATCTCCTTCGACAGGACAAGACGGATCCATCCTTTATTAAGTGCACATCCACACCTAGGAGTGACGTCGAGCAGATTCGATTGCTATTCGAATTGCTCGGAGATGGAAATAAAAGATTCATCATTCAGCCAGCACGAGAAGCAATAAAGCGCGTGAAGGCTCTATATGACCTATGTGCTATGGGTACATCAAGAGAAGATGCTGTGGAAAAGTCTGGGGTTGACAAATACTCCCAAACGTCACCATGGGTAAAATCCATGGAGAAGAAGCGAAAGCAGGACAATGGTGAGGGTACACCAGTAGCCAAACGACATCCTGAGAAAACAGTCGCTAACGCTGAACCAGAAGAAGTTGTCAACGATACCGTAGAAGAAAATGAAAACGGAGTAACTTGAATAAAGTTAAACCCAAGAAGAAGGCAAAAAAGAAAGCCAAACATCAAGAGAAAGCCAAGCCCAGAGAAAAAACGAGGAAGCCAAGGCCCGACTCCTTATCATTACTGCAAAGGGCAAAATGTCGTATGCAGAAATCCTAAAAAAGGTTAAGACAGATCCTAAACTGTGCGAACTTGGAGAAGCAGTTACTAGGATCAAGAAAACCCCAAAAGGAGACCTACTCATGGGAACAGTGTTACCATACGTTCTCCTTTCGGAGGACATGTCCTCCTTTTCAACCAGCGTCCTCCCGTCCCCCCTCCTTTTTCAAAAATGTTGGATGTTTCCTCCTTTTCTTACAAATTTATCTTTTTTATAAACAGTAAACCTCCACATGAATTATACGAGCAATTACATTTTGTACAAAGTGAGTGAGTGAGTTTAAACCTTTGGGGTAAACTAATTTTGTCACTCCGTTTGTAACACCTTTAAATGTTGATCTGAGACCCCACAAAGTGTATATATTTTTAATAGTCTTAAAATTCTTAGACGATTTAACCACGTCCGTCTGTCTGTTGTAATCACGATACAATCTACAATAACTGAGCTAGATAACTGAAACTTGGTACAAATACTTTCTTGGGGTTGATAATGGACAATATCGGTCCATTTATTGATGTAGCCCCCATATATGCAATCTCCCTGATTTAACTTAATTACGCCATAGAGACCATTAATTTCTACTGATCTAGCTGAAAATTGGTAACTAAGGTTTCTTTATACCCGGAATCTACCACACGAACCACCGTAATCAAAGTTCCAAGTTTTGATATAGCCCCCATACAAAGGTCCCACTAGAATTAACTTTTTAACGCTACAAAAACCACAAACTTTAACGAATTGGGCTAGAATTTGGTAATGAGTTTATTTAAACCGAAAACCATTGTCATGCGATCGATGGTGGGTGGTTATAAGATTCGGCATGGCCAAACTTAACCCTGCTTTCGTTTGTTTATTATATGTTTGTTTTGGAAACAGATGTTGTAACATCTAAAAATACTAGAGCTAGACCCACTTTAAAGTATACCGATCGACTTAGTATCGTTAGACGAGTCGATTTATCCATTCAAAGTTGTTCGTTATGTATGGGTCAAAATTGGTTCAGATTTAGATATATGCCCATTATATATATTTTCTTTCCGAATTGGTCTTTTAGCGTTACAGAAGCTGGCTTTCTTATCCTTTGAACATTGCCTAAACTAGAAAATAACGGACAAAAATGAAAAAAAATGTGTTTGTAGGACAAATAAACCTATATTCCGATAGCTTCAAATAAACAAATGATACGTCGTTCGAAAGGTCCAATTTTCTTCTTACCAAGATTGAAAATCGGTTAACAATTAACAAAGTTATAGGCGTTCAAGTTAAAAAGGGCAAGGAAAACGTCTTTCCCCGTAAATCCGGATTTTGGGAGTGTCTGGGGAATTCCAAAAAAAGATTCGTGTTTTACTCGACAAGACCTACAGGAAAAATAGTATCGGGTCATTTGCTTCTCAACTTGAGTTTATTTTATCGCACTGTGTTATCAGTTCATTTATTTTTATAGCCGATTCAAATTTTATATGGCTTACCCGTACCTGAGTCCTTCCCTAAAATTCGAAATTGTAGAGCCAGTCGTGATAGTCATATGAATGATATTGTGTTTCATTATTAAATGTAACCATATCCCATGCATCTGAAGCACTTGGTCAACACCGTCATTGGTCGGATTTAGCATATAGACCAACCGACCTTAATCTTGTTGTCCTCAGGTATAGCTTTTAGACCTTCAGCTGGCAGATTAGTTGTTGCTGGTTGCGTTCCTCCATATGCCCTCTTTAATCTTAGGATGTCTGATAGTTTGAAGTTTTGCAATTTTAGCTTCAATACCTCCGCGTTTCGGACTTCTTCTTTCATCGTGACTTCGTCCATATACCTTATTCCGTACACCGATTTCTCTGTCGCTCTTCGTACTGAAGCACTTGTGACATTTGCAAAGAGAGTTTGGAACTTTCGGGAGACATCTAAAAAATACAGTAATTGGAAATTAAACTTTAAACCCGTGAAAGGTCTAAAGTCGGGCAGAGCAGAATAAACGAAAAACAAATATGTAATGTCATGATTTATAGTTGTTATTTTTCTAATGATAATGATTCGTACAATTTTTATTTTATGTATTTAGATGCCACTTCGGAGGCTATTTTGATGCCAAATCTAAAACTAAACAGATTTTATTCAAATTTGGCAAGGTTTTTACTTGGGTGCTACATCTAAATCTTAACCGATTTTCACCAAATTCGACAATGTGGTTCCTTGGATCAAGAAACTCGATCCAGCTTAATTTCAAAGGATATGAAAGCCAGCTTCTGTAACGCTAAAAGACCAATTCGGAAAGAAAATATATATGGGGTATATATCTAAATCTGAACCAATTTTGACCCATACATAACGAACAACTTTGAATGGATAAATCGACTCGTCTAACGATACTAAGTCGATCGGTATACTTTAAAGTGGGTCTAGCTCCAGTATTTTTAGATGTTACAACATCTGTTTCCAAAACAAACATATAATAAACAAATGAAAGCAGGGTTATGTTTGGCCATGCCGAATCTTATAACCACCCACCATGGATCGCATGACAATGGTTTTCGGTTTAATTAAACTCATTACCAAATTCTAGCCCAATTCCTTAAAGTTTGTGGTTTTTGTAGCGTTAAAAAGTCAATTCTAGTGGGACCTTTGTATGGGGGCTATATCAAAACTTGGAACTTTGATTACGGTGGTTCGTGTGGAAGATTCCGGGTATAAATAAACCTTAGTTACCAATTTTCAGCCAGATCAGTAGAAATTAATGGTCTCCATGGCGTAATTAAGTTAAATCAGGGAGATTGCATATATGGGGGCTACATCAATAAATGGACCGAAATTGTCCATTATCAACCCCAAGAAAGTATTTGTACCAAGTTTTAGTTATCTGGCTCAGTTATTGTAGATTGTAGCGTGATTACAACAGACAGACGGACATGGTTAAATCGTCTAAGAATTTTAAGACTATTAAAAATATATACACTTTGTGGGGTCTCAGATCAACATTTAAAGGTGTTACAAACGGAGTGACAAAATTAGTTTACCCCCAAAGGTTTAAACTCACTCACTCACTTTGTACAAAATGTAATTGCTCGTATAATTCATGTGGAGGTTTACTGTTTATAATAAAGATAAATTTGTAAGAAAAGGAGGAAACATTCAAAATGTTTGAAAAAGGAGGGGAGGCGGGAGGACGCTGGTTGAAAAGGAGGACATGGCCTCCGAAAGGGGAACGTATGGTAACCCTGTTCCCATGAGTAGGTCTCCTTTTGGGGTTTTCTTGATCCTAGTAACTGCTTCTCCAAGTTCGCACAGTTTAGGATCTGTCTTAACCTTTTTTAGGAGTTCTGCATACGACATTTTGCCCTTTGCAGTAATGATAAGGAGTCGGGTCTTGGCTTCCTCGTTTTTTCTCTGGGCTTGGCTTTCTCTTGGTGTTTGGCTTTCTTGTTTGCCTTCTTCTTGGGTTTAACTTTATTCAAGTTACTCCGTTTTCATTTTCTTCTACGGTATCGTTGACAACTTCTTCTGGTTCAGCGTTAGGACTGTTTGGACGTCGTTTGGCTACTGGTGTACCCTCATCATTGTCCTGCTTTCGCTTCTTCTCCATGGGTATTACCCATGGTGACGTTTGGGAGGATTTGTCTACCCCAGACTTTTCCACAGCATATTCTCTTGATGTACCCATAGCACATAGGTCATATAGAGCCTTCACGCGCTTTATTGCTTCTCGTGCTGGCTGAATGATGAATCTTTTATTTCCATCCCCGAGCAATTCGAATAGCAATCGAATCTGCTCGACGTCACTCCTAGGAGTGGATGTGCACTTAATAAAGGATGGCTTTCGTAGGCGTTTTCAGCCTCATCCTCCTCCTCTGCCGCTCTAGGTCGGGGACTGCTTATTGGGTATTCGCAGCTAACCTACATATCTGAAGGCCGTTCGGGTATCCGCCACCTGTCGACCCCCATAGTGGCCTGAGCTCAGCTCTATGATGCAAATGGGTTTGCAACGGTCACATTGCCATTAGCTTACGACTGGTTCAATACGCAACAATAAATGATTTTAGCTGCAAGGGTATATTACCATGTATCAGGGTGGCGACAAGGCCGGTGCGAATATTTCGATTGCAAAAACTACAAGAAGTAGTAGGGCCAAAGACAAGTAGATGTGCGAGAGCGTAGTGCAAAAACAACGACTAGTAGTGGTGTGCGTGATAGTATACAAATAAATGAACTGATAACACAGTGCGATAAAATAAACTCAAGTTGAGAAGCAAATGACCCGATACTATTTTTCCTGTAGGTCTTGTCGAGTAAAACACGAATCTTTTTTTGGAATTCCCCAGACACCCCCAAAATCCGGATTTACGGGTAAAAAACGTTTTTCTTGCCATTTTTCACTTGAACGCCTATAACTTTGTTAATTGTTAACCGATTTGCAATCTTGGTAAGAAGAAAATTGGATCTTTCGAACGATGTATCATTTGATTATTTGAAGCTATCGGAATATAGGTTTATTTGTCCTACAAACACATTTTTTTTCTTTTTTGTCCTTTATTTTCTAGTTTAGGCAATGTTTTTACTAATTATATTGTGAGATAACCGTATGATTAATTATTTTACATATACATATAGTATATTTTATAAGGGAAAAAATGCGCAGTCAATTGCAAACGGAATTGTAAAAACATTGCCTAAACTAGAAAATGACTGACAAAAATTGAAAAAATGTGTTTGTAGGACAAATAACCCTATATTCGCACAATTTAATAAACAAAATATATATTGTTCGAAAGTCTAATTCTCTTCTTTCCAAATTCTTTTAGAGATTGAACATCGGTTAATAATTAAAGTTATAGGCGTTCAAGTGAAAAAAGGCAAGAAATTCGTTTTTTTTACCTGTAAATCCGAATTATTTTGAAATTAGGATATTTTGCACAATTTGTTAGCGAGAGTGCTGTATCTGGTGGCAGTCTACGTGATTGGTCTAAAAATGGGCGGTTTCGGACCATAGGGCGTCGCACAATGGGTGTGCAAAGTGGCGATTAATTCACGGAAGTTGTAATTTTAAAAAATACATAAAAAAGCAGCGTTCAAAAAATGTAAACATTTTTGTTAACCATTTATGGACATTTTATGAATTTTGGAAAAAAGTATTTATTTCACAATTTTCGCTGTAACTTTGGAACGAAAAATGATAAATTAGTAAATTAAATTGTAAATTAGAGCATACTTTATGTGCTTTTAGAAAAAAATTGTTTTTAAAAAATAAAAATCAATAAATATTTAATACGTGTTTACATTAACAAAATTTTAAATTAAAATCTGTTTTTTGTCCAAATTCCATAATTGCACAAATTTAAAAAAGTCACATTAGAAAATATTATTATTTTTTATTGATCAATATTAATAAACAATAAAGAAGAGTATAAAAACAAAAAAAACAACAATTGAATCTTCTGATAAAATCTGCCATATCTGACGGGTCAACGAGTCTGATTACTTCCCATCTCAGAAGTTTAAATCTATCTTGAAGTGATTTAGGTTCTGAATTATTCATAGAATTATGTAACTCATGAAGCGAAATAAAAACTGTTTTGGGACTTGTCCTTGAAAATAGTAAAATTGTTAGTCGTTTAAAATTTGCAAAATAAAATTAGTTTTGCTTTGTACCGAATAATTTACAAATACACAACACTTTAAATACATAATATACCATTAAACAAAACATTCACAGTCAATACAAAAATAAATAAACGTGGCAGTACCGAATCTTAATAGAAATTCGTACATATTAATTGTCAATACATTAATAGATTGAACATCATCATTTAAACCAAGATAAACATTTATCATACAGGTTTCAAATGAACAATTAAAATAAATAGAGTTGAAAGCGTGACTAAATTTATTTCTCAAACCAGTGTACGTGTGTAACACAGAATTTTCTCATTTTATTCAGATTTCTAAAAATTAAAATCAAACTTGTGATGTCATTATAGCAGGAACATATATATGCGAATAATCCTATTCATTGTGAGTCAAGTAAAATTAATTTTGTATGTAATATAATATAATGTAATAAAAATACCTCATTTTTGGAGCAATTTGATTTTTTTCTTTTTTCAATATTTCCAATACATTAATCTAAAAAAAAAATATATATATATATATTATATGCTCAAATACCTGAAGTAGCCGGTTCCATAATAAAACTTTTACTTTTAAAAGTCTTAATAAAAAAAATCTTTTACATTATCAAATGTTTCACTTTTAACCAATGCGCGGAAAAATAATAATTAGTGAACTTTATGGTGATTTCGTTTGTGCAAAAAATGTAAAATGAGATTTTATTTTTCTTGTAGGTCTTGTCGAGTAAAACAACGTTTGTTCTGTGAAATTTGCCGGACACCCCCAAAATTCTTATTTGTGGGTAAAAACCGGTTTTCTTGCCTTTGCGCACTTTAACGCCTATAACTGTTAATTATTAACGCATTTTTAATCTCGAAACGTACTAGAAAAGAAGAAACTGTTGCGAAACATTCAACTCAAAAATGTTTGCTTGGGTGTTTTCTTTTTAATTCGTCATCATCGTCATCGTATTTATGTACACATTTAATTTTAATGAAACTTTAATAACTCAGTCAATTGCAAACGGATTTTTAGAGGACTGTTTGCGTTTTTTTTCTTACAAAATATACTATTTATGTAAATTAAATAATCGTGCGGTTATTTCACAAAATAGTTGGTAAAAACATGGCTTAACCTAGAAAATTTAAAACAAATGTGTTGGTACGGTTTCCTACATTTTTATAAATAAACAATTATAATTAACAAAGTTATAGGCGTTAATGTACGCAAAGGCAAGAAAATCGTATTTTTACCCAGAAATCCGGATTTTGGGGGTGTCAGAAGAATATCAAAAACAGATTATTATTTTACCCGACAAAAATAATACCGCGTCCCATGCTTTTTCACGTCAACTTATTTTGTCGCACTGTGTAATCATTGCAGCGATATTAATTATGACTTATTTAAAAAATTTTGTAATGAGTCATGGAAAGAAGATTATGGTTATTTCTTAGTTATTTATAAGGAATGTAAAAGCGATAAATGGAGATATAAAGAAAGTTTGAGGGTTAATTTAAAGTCACTTAAATAAAGCCGGGTTTTTATTATTAAAAGGATTAACTTCCATTTATCTTGGAATTCTTTATATTTTAAATAATTACACAGTGCGACAAAATAAACCCTAGTTAAGAAGCAAATGACGCGATACTATTTTTCCTGTAGGTCTCGTCGAGTAAAACACGAATCTTTTTTTGGAATTTCCCGGACACCCCCAAAATCCGGATTTACGGGTAAATATCCGATTTTCTTGCCTTTTTTCACTTGAACGCCTATAACTTTGTTAGATATTAGGTTTAGGTTTAGGTTTAGGTTAGGGTGGCAGCCTTATTTTTTTAAAAGCTCACATAGACCAGTTTAGGTCCCTAGTGTTACCACGGGCTGAAATGCCCCTCATCGAAACCAACCTGTTTGATATATAAATTTATCGATAGTACGAATATCAGTACTGGAAAGATCTGTTAGGCTGCCTAAAAAGGCGACCCTAGTATGTCCAGTCGTCGTTTACTCAAAGCGGGACAGTCGCAAAGCAAGTGCTCAATGCTCTTACTTCTTCCTCATCTCCACATCTTCGGCAGAAGTCATTGGAGTCAATACCCAATCTTTTGGCGTGTTCGCCGATCAAGCAGTGTCCCGTCAGAACCTGTACTAACGTAGACAATCGTTTCCTCTCTAGTGCGAGGAGATATTTTGACCTTCTCAGGTCATACCTTGGCCAGATTTGTCTAGCTACCCTGCAGGTGCCGATTTCTGTCCATCTCTCGTTGGACTGCCTGATTGCCTCTTGCCTAAGCCAAAGCTTGCACGCACCAATATATGCAAATTCTTCGAGAATTTGTAATGTCGTCCCTTTCCTAGCAAGTTCATCGGCTTTGCAGTTCCCCGGGATATCCCTATGCCCAGGCACCCATACGAGGTGTATATTAAACTGCTCAGCCATCTCGTTAAGAGATCTGCGGCAGTCGAGGGCTGTTTGCGAATTTAGGGATGTTGCCTCCAGAGAATTGATGGCAGCCTGGCTGTCCGAGTAAATGACAACGCCAGTGTTGGTTACTATGTTGCGACTCAGCCACTTGGCGACTTCCCATATTGCCATTATTTCGGCTTGATAGACACTGCAGGTATCTGGTAGTCTGTGAGCTATATCCAGACTAAGTTCTTCACAGTGTACTCCGAAGCCAACCTTTTCATCAAGCTTCGAACCATCCGTGTAAAAGTGGAGATGGTTTCTATTACCTGGTATTCTGCCGACCCATTCATCTCTGGCGGGAATCATAGTGATGTAATTTCTCTCGAAGGTGTACACAGTTGGTATATAGTCCACTCGGTCGGTTACCATAGCACTACACTTTGATATCCTCATGTGACCATAGTTCTTGTACCTCCACATTGATAGACAGTTTAATCTTATTGCCGCTTTGGTTGCAACTTCTCTCGCCACAATATTAATCGGCAGTATATGGAGTAGGGCTTGTAGATACTCGGTCGCTGTAGTCCTTAAGGCTCCGCTTATGCTCAGGCAGGCAGTTCTCTGAACCTTTGTTAGTATGTTGGTAATGGTTAGTTTGTCAGTTGCCGTCCACCATACCACAATACCGTATAACAGTATTGGACGAACTACTGCTATATATATCCAGTGGACGATTTTAGGAGAGAGTCCCCACCGCGACCCTACAGCCTTTTTGCAGGAATATAAGGCGACGTTGGCTTTCCTCACACGTTCCAATACGTTAAGTCTAAATAACATTTTCCTATCTAGAATTATTCCTAAAAATTTTGCACTTTCCTAAAAGACTAGATCTGTTCCATTTATCCGAGGTGGAGGGTCCACATGTGGGACATTATTCATCCTAGTAAAGAGAACCAATTCTGTCTTGTTGGGGTTAACGCCCAAACCGCTGCTTCTGGCCCATCTAGCCAACTTGTTGAGAGTCACCTGTAGGATGTCTCTGAGGACGTTTACGAATTTGCCACTCACTGCGATTGCCACGTCGTCCGCATATGCCACGACCTTGCAGCCACAACGTTCTAGATCTAGCAGGATTTCATTCACCGCTAGGTTCCAAATTAGTGGAGACAATACTCCTCCTTGCGGGGTCCCTCTGTTTACATACCTTGTTAGAGTTGTGGACCCTAGACATGCTGTTATGCGTCTTCTGGTGAGCAGACTTTGAATTAGTCTAATCAAACTAGTGTTAACTTTTAAATGTGAGAGTGCCGCAATTACCGCATCTGAGTGAATGTTGTTAAAAGCCCCTTCTATGTCAAGAAATGCCACCATGGTGAATTCCTTGAAATGCAGGGACGATTCGATAGTGCTCACAAGTTCGTGCAGGGCTGATTCTGTAGACTTGCCCTTATTGCAAGCATGTTGGTTCCCCGACAGGAGTTTTGTATCCAGGTTTTCCCTAATGAAATGATCTAAAAGTCTTTCCAGACCTTTCAATAGGAAGGAGGATAGGCTAATTGGTCTGAAGTCTTTTGGCCTAGTGTGTGATATCTTCCCCGCTTTAGGTATGAATACCACTTTGGTATCCCTCCATCGATTCGGGATGTATGAAAGCCTAATACAGCCTACATAAATTTTCTCCAGCCAGGGGATAATGTACTTTAACATTTTCTGCATTTCTGCTGGAGTGATGCCATCTGGTCCAGGTGACTTGAAGGGCTCAAAGCTATTAATAGCCCAGCTTATTCTGGATCTCTCAGTCAAGAAGCTAGCGACGCTCGCAGTCCACTCGCACTCTTGTTGGTCCTGCTGATCCTCGGGTTCTGTTATAGAGTTCCCCGGGAAATGTGTGTCGAGCAGTACATTGAGCGACTGCTCGCTGTTTTTGGTCCAGTTATTTGCCTCATCCTGTAAATATCCCACTGTACAGGGTGAAGCAGATAATATCTTCCTCAGCCTAGCGGCGTCGGAGACCTTTTCCACTTCACCACAGAAGGTATACCAAGAGCGCCTTTGCGCCTTTCTAAGCTCCTTCTTATAGATCTTGAGTTGCTCTTTATAGGCATCCCAATCATTAGCGACCCCAGTAGATTTAGCCTTATTGAATAGCTTGTTGCAGGTCTTTTTCATAGCCGTTAGCTCCGAAGTCCACCATTGGGGTTTAGTTTTACCCTTGTACATTGTTTTTGGACAGGCTTCTTCAAGGGATCTATTGAATGATATGGTGATATGATCGACCAGATTATGCAGACCGGCTTTGTCATTCGGTTCGTACAGAAGTTTAGAGTTGAGGACTTTCTTGAAATTCTTCTCATACAGATGCCACTTTGTCTTCCTTACATTTCTGTGGACGGCGGGTTTAGGCGCTTTTTCCGCGAGTTTGAACTCAATATAATGGTGATCTGAGAATGAGTGGTCGTCCAGTACATTCCACCCAATAATTTTGTCTGACAGCCGGTCAGTAGCAAACGTTACGTCGAGTACTTCTTGTCTGTCTTTAGTTGTGAAGGTCGGTTTATTACCTATGTAACAAATACTAAGGTTGGTAGTTAGAAAAAAGTCAAGAAGCGAATCACCCCTAGTTAGAATAAAGTCAAGAAGCGAATCACCCCTATTGTTTATATCCGTACTACCCCAGATAGTATGATGAGCGTTCGTGTTTGCGCCAATAATCACAACGAGCTCGTCAGACGTTGCTTCTTCTACTACTTCCCTGAATAGAGCAGTCGGTACTACAGATTCATAAGGCAAGTAGCTGGAGACCACCCAATATATGCGATTACCGATCTCCAGGCTAGCAGCTGTTTGGTCTTTACCACTTAAATTAGTCAGGAGAAAGATACTTAGATCTTTTCTGGCCAAAATGCAGGTTCTTGGAGTGCCTTCACAGTTGGCCACAAGCAGTTTAAAGTTGGGTGTCCTAATACCGCACACCCTTCCTCCCACTACGTAGGGCTCCTGTATCAGGACGCTGTCTACTGCGCCTGTGGACAGGCGCAGCAATAGAGCCGCTGAGGCTGCTTTAGCGTGATGGAGGTTAATCTGTAGAATTCTTACCATCAGTGGCAATTGACAGATTAACATCCACCCCGACAAGGGTGTTATCGAACTCTTCGTCCGTATCGTCGAGAAGCATGTCCCCGCCAGATGCGTCAAAGAGTCCGGAGACTCCCCTCAGCCTCTCTGTGTCCGAAGTAGAGCTTTTGTCCTCAGAGAAGGACGTTACAGATCTTCTGTTAGAGTTGGAGTCACCAGAAATAATAGGCGTGGGTACCTCCGCACTTCCAGAAAGTGCCACGGTGTACGACTCACCTTATGCAATGGGAGCTATATCCTGCTTGTATATCTTTAAGACTATAGTCTCGAAGCCATATTGTAGGGTTCCACTCGCACTTTGTATATGGGAGGTGGATTCAGCGTTTAGGATAAGATTGACCTGCCGCTTTTTACCATCCGCCTCACCCACCTTGCTGATTCTCCAATTATGGGCCGGCAGACCAGGATTGGAATCTTTTATTATTTCTAAGATGTCAGCCGGGTTGGAGGGCTCTTCTGTAAACCAGGTGATGGCTCTAGGGTGACTAGGGATGTTGTTTTTTTTCGACAACATCCAACTGGGCACCCGGCCACACCTCACCCGCTCGACTCAGAGCAGCCTTATACAGGTCTACTGATCTGGCATCACCGAAATATAAGAGCTTTACTCTCCCCTGATGTCATCCTGCATCGTTGCAGATTGGTGGTTTGCCCGGCATTTCTCTACGGACATCGAGGTAATGAGCCATAATGGCTGATTGTACATGACTCCATTTGTCCTTGAGGATGGATCCATCCTCACTACTTCTGTCTATAACAGCCATCACTAGACTCTCCTTCGCCACTTCATTGAAGGGCTTGGTGAGTGTCCTGTTGATGGTGACATTAGGGCCTCTTGCCGTTTTCGAAGGCAGGGGTTCATCAGGTGATCTGATTCGTTTTACTTTATTAGCCGTTAACACAGCTGAATTTGTGGCTCTTTCAGCCGACTAATTGGCCTTAGAAGCATCTATGACGCCTTTAGCCCAGGTAAGTGACTCTTTTTGTTAGATATTAACCGATATTCAATCTCTAAAAGAATTTGGAAAGAAGAAAATTAGACCTTTCGAACGATGTAAATTTTGTTTATTTGAAGCTGTAGGAATATATGTTTATTTGTCCTACAAACACATTTTTTTAATTTTTGTCCGCCATTTTCTAGTTTAGTCAATGTTTTTACTAATCATCTTATGAGATAACCGTACGATTAATTAATTCACATATATAGTATATTTTACAAGGAAAAAAATGCAACCAGTTTCTTAAAAATCCGTTTGTAATTGACTGAGTTATTAATGTTTCATTAAAAGTAAATGTGTATTTAAATACTAGTTTTGAAGATGATAACGAGTGAAAAATTAAACGCTCAAGCAGACATTATTGAGTTGAATGGCAAAAACTAGTGTTTATATACCGATTTAGTTTTAATGAAAGTTTAATAACTCTGTCAATTGCAAACGGATTTTTAAGAGACTGGTTGCATTTTGTTCCTTATAAAATATACTATATATGTAAATTAATTAATCGCACGTCTATCCTACAATATAATTGGTAAAAACATTGACTAACTAGAAAATGACGGACAAAAATGAAAAAAATGAGTTTGTAGAATAAATAAACCTATATTCCTACAGCTTCAAATGAACAAGATATACATCGTTGGAAAGGTGTAATTCTCCTCTTTCCAAATATTTTTAAAGATTGAAAATTTGTTAATATCTAACAAAATTATAGGCGTTCATATGAAAAAGGCAAGAAAATCGGTTTTTTATCCGTTAATCCGGATTTTGGGGGTGTCCGGCAATTTTCGTAGAACAAACGTTGTTCTACTCGCCAAGACCTACAAGAAAAATGGTATCGCGGTTTTTGGTTTTTGAACTGTCGCACTGTGTTATTTTTAATAAAAACTTCGCTTAAAAGTTGTTTGTGTTTATATAATTAATTTAGACTAACATTTTGTAACTTAAAAATTTAATATATTTTTTCCAAAATATCTTAATTCAAGACAACAGCTTTAGCTTTTTTAAAATTTTTATAAATATCGCTTAAACTATAATTATAATTTATACGTCTACTCTTTAAATATTTTTTTTTTGTGTAAGCTTCTAATAGTACGAGTATACCTAAACAACAAACAAATAAAAACTTCGTTTAAAAGTTGTTTGTGTTTATATAATTCATTTATACATTCATTATTTATTTCATTTCATTCAGTTATTCATTTAACATTTTGTAATTATTTATATTATTTTACCAAAATATCTTAATTTAAGACAATAGCTTTAGCTTTTTTAAAATATTTATAAATATCGATTAAAATATAATTACAATTTATACGTCTACTCTTTAAATATATTTTTTACGTAAGCTTCTAATAGTATATCTAAACAACAGTTTAGAAGAAAGGTATTTTTTTACTTTGTTGTAATATTTTGTTTGTCTCATGCCAATCACAATAAATTTTTAGTTTTTATTATTATTATTTTCAAAAATTTTTTTGTAGAATAATGAAAATTAATTGATCCACTATTGGGTTCAATCATTTTTTAGATAGTAATTCATCTAAATCTCCTATAGTCATACTCTTTTTAATGTGTTTTTTAGAATAGAAAAAAATATCAGTGAAATCTTTAAACTCATTAAGTTTTTAGCTCTAAACCAATCCCTTTAGAAATGTATACATATACATTCATTATAATTTTTTCAAACAAACAAAATTAATATGAATCACCATTGGAATATCGTCCAAAATATTTTGTAGCCTTCCTTTATGCGAATTTTCAACAGCATCAACATCTACATTATTCATTTCATAGTCCATCTAAGGAAGATATTAAAAAATTATTGATCTGTACAGATAACAAATATTTTACATAAAAAACTTACCCTGATCGACACTAGCAACCCAGAAAAATCTTGGTAAGTATATGTCATTACCAGGTAGTGATATCTCACTATCGTCAGCATTACATTCGGTGAATAAATAACGAATAACTAAATAATGACAAAAATAAAATATTGCTAGTAATCTACTTTAGAGAATCTGATTCGAATTTTCTTAAATGATTAACGTATATACGTTATTGTTGGTATTCAGTTAAATCATTTAAAGAAAAGTTTATAAATTAAAATTAGACTACTAACAATAACTTATTTTTGTCATTATTTAGTTAGTCATTATTTATTTACCGAAATTAATGCCTGTGGTAACGACATGAACATACGAGTACCAAGATTTTGCTTGGATTATATTTATGTACTTGATTATAAAGCGATTTTTCTATTAATACCGTGATAGGCCAGTGCTTATGATGCTAAACTAATAAACCATGAGGTCGCGAGTTCAATCCCACCTCCCCGCCAAAGGACATTTTTCGGCATATGACCAAAATGTACGCTCTTCCCAACTTTACGCTCTTCTACTTTTTCAACACATGCCACCACTGATGGTGGTGAACAAGCAATAGTAACTCAGAAGTATCTACTACCCACAAACACACTCATAAAAGAATTACTTACGTCCACTCTTACTTTTAAATAATTTTAAGTGTTCACATACGGAACACTGTCGCAACTTTTTTTAAATACTATATACTCGTTAACAAATAAATCTTATTTGAAAATCAAGAAATTTTTTTTGCAGCGCATATATTAACATATTAAAACATAAGGCATGTTTTCGTTACAAGCTAGCAATTTTAGTTTAGCAGTTTGCAACGAAAACAACTGACTTCCACTAACTGGCACATAAGCAATAAGTGGCGGATTTTCACTATCTGATAGAAATGGTGTCATGAGTTGCGAAGAAAGAACAGTGCGAAACAGACAAAAAATTCGTGAAAATTATAGGGTGATCCAAGTAGAGATACTTTTTTCAATAGCCTTTTTTTGACAGATCACGTACGAGTCGTGTCTTGCTTTCATGTTATTTTTGTTAAGTATTGTTTGGCATTTCATCATGGAAAGACTTACGCCTGAACAAAGTTTACAAATCGTTCAACTTTATTACGTGATCTGTCAAAAAAGGCTATTGAAAAAAGTATCTCTACTTGGATCACCCTATATTTATAAAACATATATTTACTATTCTATGTTCAATTGTTTACACTCTTTTTGCAAATATTAAAATAATTTCTAATGTTTGTTCTTCTTCTTCCCGTTAATTCACAATATTTGATAACAATCTCTCCAAAAATGGGATGCCATACTGTTAAATAAAGGGTGCCCAATCTGGCAACATCATACTCTATTAAGACACACGCTGAAAAAAAATCGCTTCTGTAGTATATTGTTCCAAGCATATTCGGCTTAAAACATATATCTTTAGGGTACACTCTAAACATATAATATTTGGTACACACAAAAATTATATATTTGGGAAGATGTTGTTCTAAACAAATCTAAGTTTACATCTTAATATGTGTTTATTTTGGACTATTTTTTCCGAAACAAATATTCATTTGCATTTAAGTATTCGGAAAATACCTAAAATGTGTTAAATTTTTCAGTAATTCAATATTAATTTTTTAAAAAATGTTCTCGTCGTAAATATAATAAATAATAATAATTGAAATCATATAATCTTGGATTGAAATATATACATACTTGCAGGATTGACAACTAATGATGGCTTGGAATACTAAGACATTTTAAATGATTGATTAAAAACATAAGTTAATGCTGCATTTTGTATCATAACTGGGGGGTTCAAACCAAAAAAAACTAAAACTGAAATTCAAAAAATTCAACAAAAATTTCGAAAAATTTTTTAAATAAAATATATTTGGAGAAATTCCTAAACAATAATTTTATTTGTATTGAAATACATGTTTTATTTGAGAAATTTAGTTTGCAAATATTATATGTTGTAACATATTAATATATTAATATATTTTATTGATTTTCAATTAAAATTTATTTGCTCAGAAATATATAATATGTAAAAATTTGTGTTCCAAATATATTTTCTATCGATTCAAACATATCAAAAAAGGCGATTTCGCCCCGTGCAGGAACACAAGTACCAAACTCCATCGGGAACTAATAGTGCGAAAACACGCCTATAATGTATTTGCAAACTGACTTTCACAAATAAAATATGTGTGTACACACAAACAAAGTTATTGCCAAAATACTTAAATGCAAATTAATCTTTGTTTCGGAAATACTAGTTCCAAATAAAAAACCAGTAAGGAAAGGCAGAAAGTCGGGCGGGGCCGACTATATAATACCCTACACCTCCCTAACAATGCGATAAGGGTCATTGCCATAATAATTTGGAATAATTGGTAAATGGGTAGAAACATTTTATCTAATTCTGAAACGATAATCGCTAAATTAAGCAAATATTCGTTCCTAAATTGAGAAACATCTTTCTGGAAAATTTTAATGATCGGAAGTAAAATACAACTTCTATAGCGGTTTGATACCAAATCAGGCGGAACAATCAATATAAATCTGAACCGATCTTCCCTGAATACCCATTCATGTAAAAAGACCTCCTTCTGTCGAATTTCGTACTGATCGCATATAAAATACAGTCTCTACAGCGCCTACATGTCAAATCGGGGGTAACGTATATATGGGGGCTATATCTAAATCTGAACCGATTTCTTCCAAATTTAACAGTGTTCATTCATATAATAAGAAACCTCTTTCTGCAGAATTTCATACTGATCGGATATAAAATAACATTTTTACAGCGCATACAAGTCAAATCGGGGGTAACGTATATATGGGGCTATATCTAAATCTGAACCGATTTTCTCCGAATTTTGCAGTATTCCTTCATGTAATAAGAAACCTCTTTCTGCCAAATTTTGCACTGATCGGATATAAAATACAGTTTTTACAGCGCTTACATGTCAAATCGGGGGTAACATATATATGGGGGCTATATCTTAATCTGAACCGATATTCTCCGAATTTAACAGAGTTCATTCATGTAATAAGAAACCTTTTCCTGCCGAATTTCATACTGATCGGATATAAAATAAAGTTTTTACAGCGCTTACATGTCAAATCGGGGCTAACATATATATGGGGGCTATATCTAAATCTGAACCGATTTTAACCAAATTCAATAGGGATCGTCCTTGGGCCAAAAAAAAGATATGTGTAAAGTTTCG
Organism: Eudasyphora cyanicolor; assembly: GCA_963930755.1. Taxonomy (NCBI): domain Eukaryota; kingdom Metazoa; phylum Arthropoda; class Insecta; order Diptera; family Muscidae; genus Eudasyphora; species Eudasyphora cyanicolor. The sequence continues at coordinate 105,920,883 of OZ005737.1, forward strand.
TCGAGATCGGACCATAATTGCGACCTGTACTTTGATTACAAGAATACATGCACAGACGGACAGACGGACAGACAGACAGACGGACATAGCTAAATCAACTCAGAAAGTGATTCTAAGTCGATCGGTATAATAAACGATGGGTCTAATTCTTCTCCTTTTGGGTGTTACAAACAAATGCACAAAGTTATAATACCCTGTACCACAGTGTGGTGTAGGGTATAACCAGTAAGGAAAGGCAGAAAGTCGGGCGGGGCCGACTATATAATACCCTACACCTCCCTAACACTGCGATAAGGGTCATTGCCATAATAATTTGGAATAATTGGTAAATGGGTAGAAACGTATTATCTAATTCTGAAACGATAATCGCTAAATTAAGCAATATTCGTTCCTAAAGTGAGAAAGATCTTTCTGGAAAATGATCGGAAGTAAAATACAACTTCTATAGCGGTTTGATACCAAATCAGGAGGAACATATATATGGAGCTTTAATATAAATCTGAACCGATCTTCCCTGAATACTTACTCATGTAAAAAGACCTCCTTCTGTCGAATTTCGTACTGATCGGATATAAAATACAGGCTCTACAGCGCTTAGATGTCAAATCGGGGGTAACATATATATGGGAGCTATATCTAAATCTGAACCGATTTTCTCCAAATTTGGCAGTATTCCTTCATGTAATAAGAAACCTCTTTCTGCAGAATTTCGCACTGATCGGATATAAAATACAGTTTTTACTGCGCTTACAGGTCAAATCGGGGGTAACAAATATATGGGGGCTATATCTAAATCTGAACCGATTTCTTCCAAATTTAATAGTGTTCATCCATATAATAAAAAACCTCTTTCTGCCGAATTTCATACTGATCGGATATAAAATAAAGTTTTTACAGCGCTTACATGTCAAATCGGGGGTAACGTATATATGGGGGCTATATCTAAATCTGATACGATTTCTTCCAAATTTAATAGTGTTCATCCATATAATAAAAAACCTCTTTCTGCCGAATTTCATACTGATCGGATATAAAATAAAGTTTTTACAGCGCTTACATGTCAAATCGGGGGTAACGTATATATGGGGGCTATATCTAAATCTGAACCGATTTCTTCCAAATTTGATAGTGTTCATCCATATAATAAGAAACCTCTTTCTGCCGAATTTCATACTGATCGGATATAAAATAAAGTTTTTACAGCGCTTACATGTCAAATCGGGGGTAACGTATATATGGGGGCTATATCTAAATCTGAACCGATTTCTTCCAAATTTAATAGTGTTCATCCATATAATAAAAACAGTAAGGAAAGGCAGAAAGTCGGGCGGGGCCGACTATATAATACCCTACACCTCCCTAACAATGCGATAAGGGTCATTGCCATAATAATTTGGAATAATTGGTAAATGGGTAGAAACATATTATCTATGTAATTCTGAAACGATAATCGCTAAATTAAGCAATATTCGTTCCTAAATTGAGAAACATCTTTCAGGAAAATTGTAATGATCGGAAGTAAAGTACAACAACAACAATATATGGAGCTTTAATATAAATCTCAACCGATCTTCCCTGAATACTCATTCATGGAAAAAGCCCTCCTTCTGTCGAATTTCGTATTGATCGGATATAAAATACAGTCTCTACAGCGCTTATATGTCAAATCGGGGGTAAAATACAGTTTTTACAGCGCTTACAGGTCAAATCGGGGGTAACATATATATGGGTGTTATATCTAAATCTAAACCGAGTTTCACCGAATTTGGCAGTATTCCTTCATGTAGAAAGAAACCTCTTTTTACCGACTTTCGCAGTGATCGGACATAAAATAACATTTTTACAGCGCTCACATGTCAAATCGGGGGCAACGTATATATGGGGGCTATATCTAAATCTGAACCGATTTCTTCCAAATTTAAAAGTGTTCATTCATATAATAGGAAACCTCTTTCTGACGAATTTCATACTGATCGGATATAAAATACAGTTTTTACAGCGCTTATATGTGAAATCGGGGGTAACATATATATGGGGGCTATATCTAAATCCGAACCGATTTTCTGCGAATTTGGCAGTATTCCTTCATGTAATAAGAAACCTCTTTCTGCCGAATTTCGCACTGATCGGATATAAAATACAGTTTTTACAGCGCTTACATGTCAAATCGGGGGTAACATATATATGGGGGCTATATCTAAATCTGAACCGACTTTCTCCGAATTTAGCAGTATTCCTTCATGTAATAAGATACCTCTCCTTGCCGAATTTCGCACTGATCGGATATAAAATAACATTTTTACAGCGCTTACATGTCAAATCGGGGGTAACGTACATATGGGGGCTATATATAAATCTGAACCGATTTCTTTCAAATTTAACAGTGTTCATTCATATAATAAGAAACCTCTTTCTGCCGAATTTCATACTGATCGGATATAAAATAAAGTTTTTACAGCGATAACATGTCAAATCGGGGCTAACATATATATGGGGGCTATATCTAAATCTGAACCGATTTCAACCAAATTCAATAGGGATCGTCCTTGGGCCAAAAAAAAGATATGTGTAAAGTTTCGTCGAGATCGGACCATAATTGCGACCTGTACTTTGATTACAAGAATACATGCACAGACGGACAGACAGACGGACAGACGGACATAGCTAAATCAACTCAGAAAGTGATTCTAAGTCGATCGGTATAATAAACGATGGGTCTATTTCTTCTCCTTTTGGGTGTTACAAACAAATGCACAAAGTTATAATACCCTGTACCACAGTGTGGTGTAGGGTATAAATATTAGATGGGAACATATTTTTGTTTAGAACAATATTTCCAAACATATAATATTTGTGTGAGTCAAATATTATATATTTGGAGTGTACCTTAAATATTTGTATATTTGAAGCCAAAGACTAACCATATTTCAAGGCGAATATGTTTAGTCTTTGTTCGCCGATACTATCACGCACATCACTACACTACTGTTTTTGCACTACGCTCTCGCACATCTACTTGTCTTTGGCTCTACTACTTCTTGTAGTTTTTGCTATCGAACTATTCGCACCGGCCCTGTCGACATCCTAATACATGGTAATATACCCTTGCAGCTAAAATCATTTCTTGTTGCGTATTGAACCAGTCGTAAGCTAGTGGTAATGTGATCGTTGCTAACCCATTTGCTTCATAGGGCTGAGCTCAGGCCACTATGGGGGTCGACAGTTGGCGGATACCCGAACGGCCTTCAGATATGTAGGTTAGCTGCGAATACCCAATAAGCAGTCCCCGACCAAGAGCGGCAGAGGAGGAGGGTGAGGCTGAAAACGCCTAAGAAACCCAAAGAATCTCCTTCGACAGGACAAGACGGACCCATCCTTTATTAAGTGCACATCCACTCCTAGGAGTGACGTCGAGCAGATTCGATTGCTATTCGAATTGCTCGGGGATGGAAATAAAAGATTCATCATTCAGCCAGCACGAGAAGCAATAAAGCGCGTGAAGGCTCTATATGGCCTATGTGCTAAGGGTACATCATGAGAAGATGCTGTGGAAAAGTCTGTGGTAGACAAATCCTCCCAAACGTCACCATGGGTAAAACCCATGGAGAAGAATCGAAAACAGGACAATGGTGAGGGTACACCAGTAGCCAAACGACATCCTGAGAAAACAGTCGCTAACGCTGAACCAGAAGAAGTTGTCAACGATACCGTGGAAGAAAATGAAAACGGAGTAACTTGAATAAAGTTCAACCCAAGAAGAAGGCAAAAAAGAAAGCCAAAACCCAAGAGAAAGCCAAGCCCATAGAAAAAACGAGGACGCCAAGGCCCGACGCCTTATCATTACTGCAAAGGGCAAAATGTCGTATGCAGAAATCCTAAATAAGGTTAAGACAGATCCTAAACTGTGTGAACTTGGAGAAGCAGTTACTACACGCTGAAAAAAATCGCTTCTGTAGTATATTGTCCCAAACATATTCGGCTTGAAGTATACATATGTTTAGGGTACGCTCCAAATATATAATATTTGACACCCACAAATATTATATGTTTGGGAGGATATTGTTTTAAACCAAAATATGTTCATGTTCTAATATTTTTTATTTGGAACCAGTTTTTTCTGAAACGAAGATTAATTTGTCTTTAAATATTTTGGCAATGTATGAATGCCCTAATATAAAGACAAGTTTTCTGTTTTTCAGAAATATTTTTGTAAAACTCTACAGTATGGCTTCGAGACTATAGTCTTGAAGGTATACAAGCAGGATATAGTTCCCACTGCGGAAGGTGAGTCGTCCACCGTGGTTGACACACAGCTTTCTGGAAGTGCGGAGGTATCCACGCTCATTATTTCGGGTGACTCCAACTCTAACAGAAGATCTGTAACACAGAGGGGCTGAGGGGAGTCTCCGGACTCTTTGACGCATCTGGCGGGGACACGCTTCTCGATGATACGGACGAAGAGTTCGATAACACCCTTGTCGGGGTGGATGTTAATCTGTCAATTACCAATGATGGTAAGAATTTTACAGATTAACCTCCATCACGCTAAAGCAGCCTCAGCGGCTCTATTGCTGCGCCTGTCCACAGATGCAGTAGACATCGTCCTGATACAGGAGCCCTACGCGGTGGGAGGAAGGGTGTGCGGTATCAGGACACCCAACATTAAACTGCTTGTGGCCAACTGTGAAGGCACTCCAAGAACCTGCATTTTGGCCAGGAAAGATCTAAGTATCTTTCTCCTGGCTAATTTAAGTGGTAAAGACCAAACATCTGCTAGTCAGGTTATCGGTAATCGCATATACTGGGTGGTCCCCAGTTACTTGCCTTATGAAGCTGTAGTACCGACAGCTCCATTCAGGGAAGTAGTAGAAGAAGCAACGTCTGACGAGGTTGAGCTGATTGTTGGCGCAGACACGAACGCTCATCATACAATCTGGGGTAGTACGGATATAAACAATAGGGGTGATTCGCTTCTTGACTTTATTCTAACTACCAACCTAAGTATTTGTAACATAGGTAATAAACCGTCCTTTACAATTAAAGACAGACAAGAAGTACTAGACGTAACGTTTGCTACTGACCGGCTGTCAGACAAGCTAACGGCTATGAAAAAGACCTGCAACAAGCTATTCAACAAGGCTAAATCTACAGGGGTCGCTAATGTTTGGGATGCCTATAAAGAGCAACTCAAGATATATAAGAAGGAGCTTAGAAAGGCGCAAAGACGCTCTTGGTATACCTTCTGTAGCGAAGTGGAAAAGGTCTCCGACGCCGCAAGGCTGAGGAAAATATTATCAGCTTCACCCTGTACAGTGGGTTACTTGCAGGATGAGGCAAATAATTGGACCAAAAACCGCGAGCAGTCGCTCAATGTACTGCTCGACACTCCGCTTATGCTCAGGCAGGCAGTTCTCTGAACCTTTGTTAGTATGTTGGTAATGGTTAGTTTGTCAGTTGCCGTCCACCATACCACAATACCGTATAACAGTATTGGACGAACTACTGCTATATATATCCAGTGGACGATTTTAGGAGAGAGTGCCCACCGCGACCCTACAGCCTTTTTGCAGGAATATAAGGCGACGTTGGCCTTCCTTACACGTTCCAATACGTTAAGTCTAAATAACATTTTCCTATCTAGAATTATTCCTAAAAATTTTGCACTTTCAGAAAAGACTAGATCTGTTCCATTTATCCGAGGTGGAGGGTCCACATGTGGGACATTATTCATCCTAGTAAAGAGAACCAATTCTGTCTTGTAGGGGGTTAACGCCCAAACCGCTGCTTCTGGCCCATCTAGCCAACTTGTTCAGAGTCACCTGTAGGATGTCTCTGAGGACGTTTACGAATTTGCCACTCACTGCGATTGCCACGTCGTCCGCATATGCCACGACCTTGCAGCCACAACGTTCTAGATCTAGCAGGATTTCATTCACCGCTAGGTTCCAAATTAGTGGAGACAATACTCCTCCTTGCGGGGTCCCTCTGTTTACATACCTTGTTAGAGTTGTGGACCCTAGACATGCTGTTATGCGTCTTCTGGTGAGCAGACTTTGAATTAGTCTAATCAAACTAGTGTTAACTTTTAGATGTGAGAGTGCCGCAATTACCGCATCTGAGTGAATGTTGTTAAAAGCCCTTTCTATGTCAAGAAATGCCACCATGGTGAATTCCTTGAAATGCAGGGACGATTCGATAGTGCTCACAAGTTCGTGCAGGGCTGATTCTGTAGACTTGCCCTTATTGTAAGCATGTTGGTTCCCCGACAGGAGTTTTGTATGCAGGTTTTCCCTAATGAAACGATTTAAAAGTTTTTCCAGACCTTTCAATAGGAAGGAGGATAGGCTAACTGGTCTGAAGTCTTTTGGCCTAGTGTGTGATATCTTCCCCGCTTTAGGTATGAATACCACTTTGGTATCCCTCCATCGACTCGGGATGTATGAAAGCCTGATACAGCCTACATAAATTTTCTCCAGCCAGGGGATAATGTACTTTAACATTTTCTGCATTTCTGCTGGAGTGATGCCATCTGGTCCAGGTGACTTGAAGGGCTCAAAGCTGTTAATAGCCCAGCTTATTCTGGATCTCTCAGTCAAGAAGCTAGCGACGCTCGCAGTCCACTCGCACTCTTGTTGGTCCTGCTGATCCTCGGGTTCTGTTATAGAGTTCCCCGGGAAATGTGTGTCGAGCAGTACATTGAGCGACTGCTCGCTGTTTTTGGTCCAGTTATTTGCCTCATCCTGTAAATATCCCACTGTACAGGGTGAAGCAGATAATATCTTCCTCAGCCTAGCGGAGTCGGAGACCTTTTCCACTTCACCACAGAAGGTATACCAAGAGCGCCTTTGCGCCTTTCTAAGCTCCTTCTTATAGATCTTGAGTTGCTCTTTATAGGCATCCCAATCATTAGCGACCCGAGTAGATTTAGCCTTATTGAATAGCTTGTTGCAGGTCTTTTTCATAGCCGTTAGCTCCGAAGTCCACCATTGGGGTTTAGTTTTACCCTTGTACCTTGTTTTTGGACAGGCTTCTTCAAGGGATCTATTGAATGATATGGTGATATGATCGACCAGATTATCCAGACCGGCTTTGTCTTTCGTTTCGTACAGAAGTTTAGAGTTGAGGACTTTCTTGAAATTCTTCTCATACAGATGCCACTTTGTCTTCCTTACATTTCTGTGGACGGCGGGTTTAGGCGCTTTTTCCGCGAGTTTGAACTCAATATAATGGTGATCTGAGAATGAGTGGTCGTCCAGTACATTCCACCTGGGCTAAAGGCGTCATAGATGCTTCTAAGGCCAATGAGTCGGCTGAAAGAGCCACAAATTCAGCTGTGTTAACGGCTAATAAAGTAAAACGAATCAGATCACCTGATGAACCCCTGCCTTCGAAAAAGGCAAGAGGCCTTAATGTCACCATCAACAGGACACTCACCAAGCCCTTCAATGAAGTGGCGAAGGAGAGTCTAGTGATGGCTGTTATAGACAGAAGTAGTGAGGATGGATCCATCCTCAAGGACAAATGGAGTCATGTACAATAAGCCATTATGGCTCATTACCTCGATGTCCGTAGAGAAATGCCGGGCAAACCACCAATCTGCAACGATGCAGGATGGCATCAGGGGAGAGTAAAGCTCTTATATTTCGGTGATGCCAGATCAGTAGACCTTTATAAGGCTGCTCTGAGTCGAGCGGGTGAGGTGTGGCCGGGTGCCCAGTTGGATGTTGTCGAAAAAAACAACATCCCTAGTCACCCTAGAGCCATCACCTGGGTTACAGAAGAGCCCTCCAACCCGGCTGACATCTTAGAAATAATAAAAGATTCCAATCCTGGTCTGCCGGCCCATAATTGGAGAATCAGCAAGGTGGGTGAGGCGGATGGTAAAAAGCGGCAGGTCAATCTTATCCTAAACGCTGAATCCACCTCCCATATACAAAGTGCGAGTGCAACCCTACAATATGGCTTCGAGACTATAGTCTTGAAGATATACAAGCAGGATATAGCTCCCACTGCAGAAGGTGAGTCGTCCACCGTGGCACTTTCTGTAAGTGCGGAGGTAGCCACGCCTATTATTTCTGGTGACTCCAACTCTAACAGAAGATCTGCAACGTCCTACTCTGAGGACGAAAGCTCTACTTCTGACACAGAGGGGCTGAGGGGAGTCTCCGGACTCTTTGACGCATCTGGCGGGGACATGCTTCTCGACGATACGGACGAAGAGTTCGATAACACCCTTGTCGGGGTGGATGTTAATCTGTCAATTACCAATGATGGTAAGAATTCTACAGATTAACCTCCATCACGCTAAAGCAGCCTCAGCGGCTCTATTGGCCAGGAAAGATCTAAGTATCTTTCTCCTGACTAATTTAAGTGGTAAAGACCAAACAGCTGCTAGCCTGGAGATCGGTAATCGCATATATTGGGTGGTCTCCAGCTACTTGCCTTATGAATCTGTAGTACCGACTGCTCTATTCAGGGAAGTAGTAGAAGAAGCAACGTCTGACGAGCTCGAGCTGATTATTTGCGAAGACACGAACGCTCATCATACTATCTGGGGTAGTACGGATATAAACAATAGGGGTGATTCGCTTCTTGACTTTATTCTAACTACCAATCTTAGTATTTGTAACATAGGTAATAAACCGACCTTCACAATTAAAGACAGACAAGAAGTACTCGACGTAACGTTTGCTACTGACCGGCTGTCAGACAAAATTATTGGGTGGAATGTACTGGACGACCACTCATTCTCAGATCACCATTATATTGAGTTCAAACTCGCGGAAAAAGCGCCTAAACCCGCCGTCCACAGAAATGTAAGGAAGACAAAGTGGCATCTGTATGAGAAGAATTTCAAGAAAGTCCTCAACTCTAAACTTCCGTACGAACCGAATGACAAAGCCGGTCTGGATAATCTGGTCGATCATATCACCATATCATTCAATAGATCCCTTGAAGAAGCCTGTCCAAAAACAAGGTACAAGGGTAAAACTAAACCCCAATGGTGGACTTCTGAGCTAACGGCTATGAAAAAGACCTGCAACAAGCTATTCAATAAGGCTAAATCTACTGGGGTCGCTAATGATTGGGATGCCTATAAAGAGCAACTCAAGATCTATAAGAAGGAGCTTAGAAAGGCGCAAAGGCGCTCTTGGTATACCTTCTGTGGTGAAGTGGAAAAGGTCTCCGACGCCGCTAGGCTGAGGAAGATATTATCTGCTTCACCCTGTACAGTGGGATATTTACAGGATGAGGCAAATAACTGGACCAAAAACAGCGAGCAGTCGCTCAATGTATTGCTAGACACACATTTCCCGGGGAACACTGTAACAGAACCCGAGGATCAGCAGGACCAACAAGAGTGCGAGTGGACTGCGAGCGTCGCTAGCTTCTTGACTGAGAGATCCAGAATAAGCTGGGCTATTAACAGCTTTGAGCCCTTCAAGTCACCTGGACCAGATGGCATCACTCCAGCAGAAATGCAGAAAATGTTAAAGTACATTATCCCCTGGCTGGAGAAAATTTATGTAGGCTGTATCAGGCTTTCATACGTCCCGAATCGATGGAGGGATACCAAAGTGGTATTCATACCTAAAGCGGGAAAGATATCACACACTAGGCCAAAAGACTTCAGACCAATTAGCCTATCCTCGTTCCTATTGAAAGGTCTGGAAAGACTTTTAGATCATTTCATTAGGGAAAACCTGGATACAAAACTCCTGTCGGGGAACCAACATGCTTACAACAAGGGCAAGTCTACTGAATCAGCCCTGCACGAACTTGTGAGCACTATCGAATCGTCCCTGCATTTCAAGGAATTCACCATGGTGGCATTTCTTGACATAGAAGGGGCTTTTAACAACATTCACTCCGATGCGGTAATTGCGGCACTCTCACATCTAAAAGTTAACACTAGTTTGATTAGACTAATTCAAAGTCTGCTCACCAGAAGACGCATAACAGCATGTCTAGGGTCCACAACTCTAACAAGGTATGTAAACAGAGGGACCCCGCAAGGAGGAGTACTGTCTCCACTAATTTGGAACCTAGAGGTGAATGAAATCCTGCTAGATCTAGAACGTTGTGGCTGCAAGGTCGTGGCATATGCGGACGACGTGGCAATCGCAGTGAGTGGCAAATTCGTAAACGTCCTCAGAGACATCCTACAGGTGGCTCTGAACAAGTTGGCTAGATGGGCCAGAAGCAGCGGTTTGGGCGTTAACCCCAACAAGACAGAATTGGTTCTCTTTACTAGGATGAATAATGTCCCACATGTGGACCCTCCACCTCGGATAAATGGAACAGATCTAGTCTTTTCTGAATGTGCAAAATTTTTAGGAATAATTCTAGATAGGAAAATGTTATTTAGACTTAACGTATTGGAACGTGTAAGGAAGGCCAACGTCGCCTTATATTCCTGCAAAAAGGCTGTAGGGTCGCGGTGGGGACTCTCTCCTAAAATCGTCCACTGGATATATATAGCAGTAGTTCGTCCAATACTGTTATACGGTATTGTGGTATGGTGGACGGCAACTGACAAACTAACCATTACCAACCTACTAACAAAGGTTCAGAGAACTGCCTGCCTGAGCATAAGCGGAGCCTTAAGAACTACAGCGACCGAGTCTCTACAAGCCCTACTCCATATACTGCCGATTAATATTGTGGCGAGAGAAGTTGCAACCAAAGCGGCAATAAGATTAAACTGCCTATCAATGTGGAGGTACAAGAACTATGGTCACATGAGGATAGCAAAGTGTAGTGCTATGGTAACCGACCGAGTGGACTATATACCAACAGTGTACACCTCCGAGAGAAATTACATCACTATGATTCCCGGCAGAGATGAATGGGTCGGCAGAATACCAGGTAATATAAACCATCTCCACTTTTACACGGATGGTTCGAAGCTCGATGAAAAGGTTGGCTTCGGAGTACACTGTGAAGAACTTAGTCTGGATATAGCTCACAGACTACCAGATACCTGCAGTGTCTATCAAGCCGAAATAATGGCAATATGGGAAGTCGCCAAGTGGCTGAGTCGCAACATAGTAACCAACAATGGCGTTGTCATTTACTCGGACAGCCAGGCTGCCATCAATTCTCTGGAGGCAACATCCCTAAATTCACAAACAGCCCTCGACTGCCGCAGATCTCTTAACGAGATGGCTGAGCAGTTTAATATACACCTCATATGGGTGCCTGGGCATAGGGATATCCCGGGGAACTGCAAAGCCGATGAACTTGCTAGGAAAGGGACGACATTACAAATTCTCGAAGAATTGGTGCGCCACTATCCACGTGCAAGCTTTGGCTTAGGCAAGAGGCAATCAGGCAGTCCAACGATAGATGGACAGAAATCGGCACCTGCAGGGTAGCTAGACAAATCTGGCCAAGGTATGACCTGAGAAGGTCAAAATATCTCCTCGCACTAGAGAGGAAACGATTGTCTACGTTAGTACAGGTTCTGACGGGACACTGCTTGATCGGCGAACACGCCAAAAGATTGGGTATTGAGTCCAATGACTTCTGCCGAAGCTGTGGAGATGAGGAAGAAGTGGAGAGCATTGAGCACTTGCTTTGCGACTGTCCCGCTTTGAGTAAACGACGACTGGATATACTGGGGTCGGCCTTTTTAGGCAGCCTAACAGATCTTTCCAGTACTGATATTCGTACTATCGATAAATTTATATATCAAACAGGTTGGTTTCGATGAGGGGCATTTCAGCCCGTGGTAACACTAGGGACCTAAACTGGTCTATGTGAGCTTGTAAAAAAATACGGCTGCCACCCTAACCTAAACCTAAACATTCCACCCAATAATTTTGTCTGACAGCCGGTCAGTAGCAAACGTTACGTCGAGTACTTCTTGTCTGTCTTTAGTTGTGAAGGTCGGTTTATTACCTATGTTACAAATACTAAGGTTGGTAGTTAGAATAAAGTCAAGAAGCGAATCACCCCTATTGTTTATATCCGTACTACCCCAGATAGTATGATGAGCGTTCGTGTCTGCACCAATAATCAGCTCGAGCTCGTCAGACGTTGCTTCTTCTACTACTTCCCTGAATAGAGCAGTCGGTACTACAGATTCATAAGGCAAGTAGCTGGAGACCACCCAATATATGCGATTACCGATCTCCAGGCTAGCAGCTGTTTGGTCTTTACCACTTAAATTAGTCAGGAGAAAGATACTTAGATCTTTTCTGGCCAAAATGCAGGTTCTTGGAGTGCCTTCACAGTTGGCCACAAGCAGTTTAAAGTTGGGTGTCCTAATACCGCACACCCTTCCTCCCACTACGTAGGGCTCCTGTATCAGGACGATGTCTACTGCGCCTGTGGACAGGCGCAGCAATAGAGCCGCTGAGGCTGCTTTAGCGTGATGGAGGTTAATCTGTAGAATTCTTACCATCATTGGCAATTGACAGATTAACATCCACCCCGACAAGGGTGTTATCGAACTCTTCGTCCGTATCGTCGAGAAGCATGTCCCCGCCAGATGCGTCAAAGAGTCCGGAGACTCCCCTCAGCCTCTCTGTGTCCGAAGTAGAGCTTTTGTCCTCAGAGAAGGACGTTACAGATCTTCTGTTAGAGTTGGAGTCACCAGAAATAATAGGCGTGGGTACCTCCGCACTTCCAGGAAGTGCCACGGTGGACGACTCACCTTCTGCAATGGGAGCTATATCCTGCTTGTATATCTTCAAGACTATAGTCTCGAAGCCATATTGTAGGGTTGCACTCGCACTTTGTATATGGGAGGTGGATTCAGCGTTTAGGATAAGATTGACCTGCCGCTTTTTACCATCCGCCTCACCCACCTTGCTGATTCTCCAATTATGGGCCGGCAGACCAGGATTGGAATCTTTTATTATTTCTGAGATGTCAGCCGGGTTGGAGGGCTCTTCTGTAAACCAGGTGATGGCTCCAGGGTGACTAGGGATGTTGTTTTTTTCGACAACATCCAACTGGGCAACCGGCCACACCTCACCCGCTCGACTCAGAGCAGCCTTATACAGGTCTACTGATCTGGCATCACCGAAATATAAGAGCTTTACTCTCCCCTGATGTCATCCTGCATCGTTGCAGATTGGTGGTTTGCCCGGCATTTCTCTACGGACATCGAGGTAATGAGCCATAATGGCTGATTGTACATGACTCCATTTGTCCTTGAGGATGGATCCATCCTCACTACTTCTGTCTATAACAGCCATCACTAGACTCTCCTTCGCCACTTCATTGAAGGGCTTGGTGAGTGTCCTGTTGATGGTGACATTAGGGCCTCTTGCCGTTTTCGAAGGCAGGGGTTCATCAGGTGATCTGATTCGTTTTACTTTATTAGCCGTTAACACAGCTGAATTTGTGGCTCTTTCAGCCGACTAATTGGCCTTAGAAGCATCTATGACGCCTTTAGCCCAGGTAAGTGACTCTTTTTGTTAGATATTAACCGATATTCAATCTCTAAAAGAATTTGGAAAGAAGAAAATTAGACCTTTCGAACGATGTAAATTTTGTTTATTTGAAGCTGTAGGAATATATGTTTATTTGTCCTACAAACACATTTTTTTAATTTTTGTCCGCCATTTTCTAGTTTAGTCAATGTTTTTACTAATCATCTTATGAGATAACCGTACGATTAATTAATTCACATATATAGTATATTTTACAAGGAAACAAATGCAACCAGTTTCTTAAAAATCCGTTTGTAATTGACTGAGTTATTAATGTTTCATTAAAAGTAAATGTGTATTTAAATACTAGTTTTGAAGATGATAACGAGTGAAAAATTAAACGCTCAAGCAGACATTATTGAGTTGAATGGCAAAAACTAGTGTTTATATACCGATTTAGTTTTAATGAAAGTTTAATAACTCTGTCAATTGCAAACGGATTTTTAAGAGACTGGTTGCATTTTGTTCCTTATAAAATATACTATATATGTAAATTAATTAATCGCACGTCTATCCTACAATATAATTGGTAAAAACATTGACTAACTAGAAAATGACGGACAAAAATGAAAAAAATGAGTTTATAAAATAAATAAACCTATATTCCTACAGCTTCAAATGAACAAGATATACATCGTTGGAAAGGTGTAATTCTCCTCTTTCCAAATATTTTTAAAGATTGAAAATTTGTTAATATCTAACAAAATTATAGGCGTTCATATGAAAAAGGCAAGAAAATCGGTTTTTTATCCGTAAATCCGGATTTTGGGGGTGTCCGGCAATTTTCGTAGAACAAACGTTGTTCTACTCGCCAAGACCTACAAGAAAAATGGTATCGCGGTTTTTGGTTTTTGGATTGTCGCACTGTGTTATTTTTAATAAAAACTTCGCTTAAAAGTTGTTTTTGTTTATATAATTAATTTAGACTTATGTCAGCCGGGTTGGAGGGCTCTTCTGTAAACCAGGTGATGGCTCTAGGGTGACTAGGGATGTTGTTTTTTTCGACAACATCCAACTGGGCAACCGGCCACACCTCACCCGCTCGACTCAGAGCAGCCTTATACAGGTCTACTGATCTGGCATCACCGAAATATAAGAGCTTTACTCTCCCCTGATGTCATCCTGCATCGTTGCAGATTGGTGGTTTGCCCGGCATTTCTCTACGGACATCGAGGTAATGAGCCATAATGGCTGATTGTACATGACTCCATTTGTCCTTGAGGATGGATCCATCCTCACTACTTCTGTCTATAACAGCCATCACTAGACTCTCCTTCGCCACTTCATTGAAGGGCTTGGTGAGTGTCCTGTTGATGGTGACTGTTCAATGTCAACCGACATTGAACCATTTTTCATTTATATTTAGTTTTTCATCTTTTTATTTTTTCATTACTTTTTTTATTATGTTTAAGAAACAAATGTCGTGGAACGACCCATATATTTTATTTTCATCATTTCTCAATTTATTATTCTTTACTTCTTATTTACTAATTTCTTTATTTACATATGTACACTGACCTCAGTTCAATTGTTTGTTATTGTTTTCATACTTCTTTTCGTTCTGCTGCATTCAAAGCAGCAAACGAAAAAGAAAGAGTTATAACAACAACAACAATAGCAGCATTCGCGTCTGTTTATGGCCTTGCATAGACAACGGAATGTGCGTTGTCGTTGTTGTTGTTATTTTGATTCCTCATATCTGGTCGTCTGCTTCTATGAACAGAAGGAGAGCCAGACATTGTCACTCTTGTACAACTTTCAAAGTGTTCACATCGTAACAATCACAAAACATTGTAAAAATAGTTAAATAAATAAATACAAACATAAGTGAAATAAATCAAACATATAGAAGTCAAATTAAATAAAACAAACTCTTTTTATTAATTAAAACAAAGGCGGAAAACACGGTAACAACAAATAAAGAAAGTGAATTGGCTAACTATCAAAATAAAACCAAAAAATAAAACTACATAAAAACCCCCACCCCCTCATAAACATTTGGACCTTCGAACCGTGGATGTGTTTAAAAATAAATTAATTAAATACAAAGTTAAAAGTGACATCAAATTCTAACAAAAAAAATACAACAAAGGCACTACCCAAAGACACAGTGTAAAAGAAATCAGTGACCGTATTGCAAAAAGTGAAAAAGTGACCTAAGTAGCAAAATTTAAAAATTCGATAAAATTAAAAAATTTAAAAAAAATTTTTAAAATTGGTGAACTAATATAAAATCAAATAACAATTAGGATACAACAATCTGTTAAATTTCAAAAATTTAAAATTTATATTAAAAAATTGAGTTTTTGTGACTTAAGTTAATTTGCCAACTAACAAAACGAAGAACAAAAAGGTGCACAGTGACCTGAAACAAACAAAATTACAACAACAAACAAATTATTACAATTGAAAATTAATAAAATATACGCGACAAATAAAATTCCACTAAATAAAATTAAAAAATTTGTCTACTTAAAATCTAAAAATTGTTTCCTAATTAAAATCAAAATTTTGTATCTACCTAAAATCAAAACTTATGCTAATTAAAATTTTAAATTTGGCTAAATAAAATTTGTTCAGTAAAAACTATAAACTATTTGTGGCAAATATCAAATACAAAAAATTAAATTCAACAAAAACAATTTTTTGGAAAAACATTGACCTAAAAGTGAAGTTAATTTGCAAAAAAAATACCGTTCCAACGGGATATAAAAAAAGGTGATCTTCAAAAATATTTTCTTATAATCGTTTTTTCTTTTCTTCTAAAGGAAGAAGAAGACCAAAAGTAACGGCCAGTGTTATTCTAAAAAAAAAAAACGACCTAAACAGCGAAACCGAAGGAAGAGACCTCAACCAAAGGCAAAAGACCTCACGCATACAAATCAAATAAAGGTTGCATAGAAAACAGCAAAGCAGTAAGTACTCTCATATACTCCCATCTACATATACCAAAACCCCAAGAGACATTCTCTGAACTTTGCTGCTCTCTTCACTCTCATCCGTGTTTCTTACTGCATCTGTAACAGAGTTGCCAGATCTGACCTATCAAGATAACTACCAGGGAAGTTTTGGGAATTTTCCTTATTGATTTTCTGTTATTTTTTTTTTCGAAATTTGACTTTTAACCGAAGATCAGACTTGGGACTTGAGCTTCTTTGACCTTTTTTCTACGGTTTCGGCATTTAAACAACAGCGAATAATAGACCTTTACCTTTTAACATTTCGTAAATTTTTGAATAAAATATGGATCTCCTTACCAAATTTACCAATTCATATAACGATCTCATGGACTTTGAGGAAGTTCAGGCAAATAGTAAATCCGAAGATAATGTACATGCATTGCAAGTACTTCGTGTACATTTGGACTATTTGTGGTCCCAAGTTAAAAAAACATTATGAGGACTGTAGGGATCACAAAAGTACAGAAGCAGAGAAACCAATTGACCTAAAAAAGTTACGCGATTCATACAAAACTGCGTTAACTGCCTATAAAAATTCGCTCAGTACAATAAATGCCGAAATAGACGTGATAACTCCCGGTCCACATTCCCCCGTTGAGAAAACAGATCAATCTAGACTAACGTTCAATGAAACCGTACTTGAAAAACACGCACAATATTCTATAAAACTTCCGCCTTGTGATACGGACATTTTTTATGGAAGCTACAAGACCTGGCCAACTTTTAGAGACCTTTTTTCCGCGATTTATGTCAAAAATCCTCGACTTAGTAATGTTGAGAAACTCTACCACCTCAATCACAAAACGGCAGGTGAAGCTAGGGAAATTATTTCGCTCGTCCCATTGACAAATGATGGATTTGACCTAGCATGGAAAAACTTGTCCGATCGGTACGAGAACAAACGAATGCAAGTCAACGAACAGCTCAAGACCTTATTCAATTTACCAGCGGTCACAACTGACTCTAGTTCTTCTATAAAATCACTACAACGTGTAGTAACAAGTTGCCTACAGACTTTAACTATGTTGGGAATCGACACGAAGACTTGGGACCCAATTTTGATATTTTTATGTTCTCAAAAAATACCCAGAAGCTACTTAGAAGAGTTTGAGAATGACCTTGAAGATAGTTCTAAAATACCTTCTTGGAAAGACTTTGACAGTTTTTTAACTCAACGCTTCAGAATCTTAGAATCTGTCTGCAATATTCAACCATCGACAGCAAAATCTAATCACTCTTCACATGATTATAGGAAAAATCATCCTAAAGAGCGAAACTTAAATGCCTACCAAACAAATGTAGCACAAAACCAAAAATCAAATGGATCAAGTTTTCGACCTCAATCCTCTAATAGACCCCAATCCTCAAATCAATTGACCTGCCAATTTTGCAAAGAGACTCACTACTTAAGAAATTGTCCCAAATTTTTAGAAAAAAGCGTCAATGATCGCATCCATGTGATCAAAACTACACACACCTGCTTTAATTGCCTCTCAAACGACCATGGCGTCAAAGAGTGCAAAAGCAAATTCAGTTGCCGAATTTGCAACCTAAGACATCATACCCTGCTACATAAGGGCAGTGGGACACAAACCACTGGACCTGAAAACAACGCCCACGTACGACCTAGCACTAGTGCACAGGCTCTTACCACAACCATACAGTCCACATCGAACCTTGTTCCATCAAACGTCACAACTTTGACTCTACGCGATGACAGTAGACCTACACTCGAAAGTCAGGCGCGAGAGACCTTGCTTTTCACAGCCATTGTGGAAATAGAATCCAATGGTCAGAGACACGAAGCCAGAGCAATCATAGATTCTGGATCCCAATCCACCTTCATCTCTGACAAGCTGAAGAATAAACTTAGACTTCCGACCAAGCGAAGCCTTGTCCATGTCTCAGGGTTGAGTCCCACAGTAACCGAAACTTCAACACAAGCTTGTATTTTCAAACTGTGCTCTCGGGTGGACCCGAACTTCAAACTAGACGTCCTAGCACCAGTTTTGAAGACCCTACCATTCAATTTGCCACCTAAGAACCTTGACATTGACTTCTTCAGCAGATTCGCCGAACCTTTAGCAGATCCTCACTTTTATCTAAGTCAACCAATCGACATGCTTATTGGACTTGACATTGGCCCGTTCATATTTGACCTCGCAGCTCCGATGCGCCCCGTGGGATCCCTTTTGACACAAAAAACAGTATTTGGCTGGATTGTGGGGGGACCAGTGGGACAATCGACTCAGTCAAAGAATGACATTTCACTTTTTAATGCAGTGGCTTTAGATAAAATCCTCACACAATTTTGGGAGGTGGAGGAGACCCCAAAACCAATTTTGAGGTCAGAGGAAGATCAAATCTGCGAAGACATATTTACCTCTACGACTCGCAAAAATAGTTCAGGAAGATACATCGTTACCCTACCCTTCAAAAATGATGAAGAAATAGGACATTCGCGGAATATAGCCATGGCGCAATACCTCCGTATGGAAAAGATGCTCAGTTCCAAACCTGACATCAAACGGCAATATGACCAAGTCATTTTAGAATACCTAGACCTAGGACATATGAAGAAAGTCCCACAAGCGGACATTAACAGAACTCCGAACTATTACCTACCTCACCATGCTGTTATCAAACCTGATCGTGTAACCACCAAACTCCGCGTGGTTTTTAACGCATCATCTCCGACATCGAATAAGAAAAGTCTCAACGATATTTTGTACCCTGGACCTGTTCTACAACAAGACCTAATATCTCAGACTTTAAAATGGCGGTTCTTTAAATACGTTTATAATGCGGACATCACAAAAATGTACCGCCAAATTCTAGTTGACCCATCACAAACGCAGTATCAACGAATATTGTTTAGGAAATCTGCCAAAGACCCAATTGAAGACTTTGAACTCCAAACAGTGACCTTTGGAGTCAATTGTGTACCGTTTTTAGCCATCAGGACCCTTTTACAATTATCAGAGGATGTTCGACATTCACACCCCATAGCTGCCAACGTTTTGAGGGAAAACATGTATGTAGATGACGTGCTAGCTGGAGGACATACACTTCAAGACACTATAGACTCAAGGTGTCAGTTGGAACAGGCTTTACATTCAGCAGGTTTCGATTTAATGAAATGGACCTCAAATGACCCCCGCGTTATCAAAGATTTGCAGCAAAACAAACTTTTGTCGATCGACTGCCTTCATCTTTCGGAAAACCTAGGGACCAAGACCTTGGGTATAAAATGGAATATCAGTACTGATTCGTTTTCTTTCCCACAACCAAATATCGAAATAAAACAGACCTATACAAAAAGGGAAGTACTATCAGCCATCGCACGATTTTTTGACCCTTGTGGATGGCTTGCACCCATCATAATTGTCGCAAAACTCATCATGCAACAAGTCTGGTTGGACAAAGTTGGATGGGATGACGGACTTATTCCCTTAACATGTATAACTTGGCAGAACTTCATCAAGACCTGCCCTGACATCCAGCATGTTAGAATTCCTCGATGGATAAAATATACCCCAGATTGTACGGTGGAAATACATGGCTTTTGCGACTCATCTGAAAAGGCATACGCTGCGACCTTATACATACGACTTAGGACCCACACAGATGTTTCAAGTCATTTACTTGTTGCGAAAACTCGCGTAGCTCCCATAAAGAAACTTTCTGTACCTAGACTTGAACTTTGTGGGGCTGTACTATTAGCGACCTTAGCATCGACAGTCATTCCTCATCTAAAGCTGACCTCTTTTGAAACATATTATTGGACAGACTCAACAATTGTTTTAGCTTGGCTAAACAAACCTGCATGTACCTGGAATACATTCGTAGGAAATCGAATTTCCGAAATTACGGATAAAGTTGGGACCTCTAATTGGCAACATGTGGACTCAAGAGACAATCCAGCAGATATTGCAACTAGAGGGTGCTCATCCAACGACTTGCAATCTCAACAACTTTGGTGGCATGGACCTCCGTGGTTAATGTTACCCAAAACCTGTTGGCCAAAAGCAAAAAATCTGACCGACGTAACTCTGGAACAAAAACCCCTAAAATTATTTTTCAATACGACTTTTGAAGACCCGCTTGAACGATTTTCAAGTTTGTCTCGTGCATATCGCGTCACAGCTTACGTTTTACGGTTTTGGAGAAACTCAGGAAGAAATAGACAAAATCTTCGAGTGACTTCAATCAACATCTCCGCCGCAGAGATAAAATTCGTCAAGACAAAGCTCATTGTTATGACCCAAAAACATTATTACGCTGACGAATATCACCTTTTGTCACAAAGAACCAAAATTTCGTCCAGCAGTTCACTTTTGACCCTAAATCCATTCATAGATTCATATGGAATAATGAGAGCAAATGGGCGACTTACTAACTCTCCGACTCTAACATACGGCGAGAGACATCCCATTTTGTTGCCTTACCATTCAAGACTTTCTAGACTTTTGGTAGAACACACTCATAAAATGACTTTACATGGAGGTAACCAGTTAATGACTCGTGTTTTACGCACAGAATTCTGGATATTCCGTCTAAAACCACTTGTGAAATTAGTCATTAACCATTGCAAGACATGTGTTCTTTATAAGAAACATGTGCAAAATCAGATCATGGCATCACTACCTCCTGAACGCACCAGCATAACGAGACCCTTTCTGAATACAGGAGTTGACTTCGCTGGACCTTTTAGCATACGAAACTTTACCGGAAGAGCTTGCCTCATTACAAAGGGATACGTTTGCATATTTGTATGCTTTTCTACAAAAGCCGTTCATCTGGAAGCCACTAGCGACCTATCTACTCAAGCTTTTCTTGCTGCATTTGCCCGATTTATTGGAAGACGTGGATGCCCAGCAAAAATGTTCTCGGATAATGGAACCAACTTCACTGGAGCAGCAGAAATGCTAAGGAAGGACCGCCAAGACCTCTTTAGGCAACTTCAAACTGACCTTACTCATCGACATTCGCATCAAAACCTCGAATGGAACTTCATACCTCCCGGTGCTCCACATATGGGTGGACTTTGGGAAGCAGGTGTAAAGTCCTTTAAGACCCATTTACGAAAATTGATTCCAAACATGAAATTTACATTTGAGGAACTTTCCACGATCTTGACTCGAATTGAAGCTTGCCTAAATTCTAGACCTCTGAGCCCCGCTAGTGACGACCCTAATGACCTTTCGCCATTAACACCAGGACATTTTCTGATTGGCACTCCAATATTGTCTCCAGCCGAACCTGAAATTTCTAACGATAACATCACCTTAGTTAATCGTTGGAAACGCTTAAAAATTGTTTCTCAACAATTTTGCCAACGCTGGAAGACAGAGTATTTAAAGGAATTACATCGTCGACATAAGTGGACAAGACAACAAGAAAACCTGAAACTCTACGACCTAGTTATCCTAAAAGACGATAGAGTCCCCCAAAATGAATGGAAGATAGGCCGAATCATAAAACTATATCCAGGCTCTGACAATAATATTCGAGTAGTTGACTTAAAGACATCTACTGGAATAATTCGTAGACCTATTTCAAAACTTATCTCACTACCTTCGCAATGACTGGCAACAATCCTCAACCCATATCATACATTCATAAATCAATATCCAAACAATCACTCAAATTTCCTTCTATCCACAGATATGGCTTCAAAGGATAACGCAAATCGTCCTAAACATTGGGCTTATTCCTGCGGTCTATGCAGACGGGATCACCCAATAAAGACCTGCCCAAATTTCCTCGCCTTAGACCCCACGAGACGCTTTGAAGTTGTGTGTGATTATTCTTATTGCCTCAATTGTTTCGCTCGTTCACACACACGAATTAACTGCCAAACGGAGTTACGATGCCAAATATGCGGAGAAAAACATCACACTCTTCTACATTATTCTCCACAATTAATTGAACTGGCCAAGGAACAGCAACTAAAGCCAAAAACACAGGCTACACGACCCCAAGAACAGCCTACAAAGCGGACCCCATCGACACAAAGATCAACATTACACACTCCACGATCTATTGAAAAGGTAGACAAGCGACCCCGGGAACAGGCCCTAGAACGCACCCCATCACCACCAACAACATCACGTTCTGCCCGACATCTTGAGATCGAAAAACGACATAACTCACCACCACAACCAACAGCTAGAGCTTCTAGACCCTCTGAGCGACCATCGGTTTCTGGCTCTCAACGGCGACTCATTCGTAGTGCATCCGAGTTCAAGATGCAACCCAGACCTGCTACCAATTTCAACTGGGCCCGGGTCTTCATTCCAACGGCACATGTCAGAATCGCTAGACCTCAGGAAGTGGATATGTGGCACACCTGTCGAATCGGTGTAAACCTATTTTCACCCGTCTCCAAAATCTCAAAAGGACTGCAGATTCGCCTTGGACTCGAGACCTTCATCACCAACGACATGCGATTCGCCAAATTCCAGGCCACGGGTCGGTCGCCTCGTTGTAAATGGTCCAGAGAAATTCGCGCACTGGTGACAAACGACCTTCCACGACCTCCATACGCAAAGGTCATAGAAGCAGACCCCACTGTTGGTTTCCCTCCTGGCTCACTGGCCGATCCTGAACCCTGGAGCAACGTTGCCATTGAGATTGAACTTGGTGCCGATGAATTTCATGGCATTCATCGCAATGGGTCACTGTCATGTGAACTGGAAACAGTTATAGCCCTCCAAACTGCCCTCGGATATGTCTTCATCGGTCCAACCAGCGCCACATGGTAACACATCATTGAGGGGCCAGTATGTTCAATGTCAACCGACATTGAACCATTTTTCATTTATATTTAGTTTTTCATCTTTTTATTTTTTCATTACTTTTTTTATTATGTTTAAGAAACAAATGTCGTGGAACGACCCATATATTTTATTTTCATCATTTCTCAATTTATTATTCTTTACTTCTTATTTACTAATTTCTTTATTTACATATGTACACTGACCTCAGTTCAATTGTTTGTTATTGTTTTCATACTTCTTTTCGTTCTGCTGCATTCAAAGCAGCAAACGAAAAAGAAAGATAGCAGCATTCGCGTCTGTTTATGGCCTTGCATAGACAACGGAATGTGCGTTGTCGTTGTTGTTGTTATTTTGATTCCTCATATCTGGTCGTCTGCTTCTATGAACAGAAGGAGAGCCAGACATTGTCACTCTTGTACAACTTTCAAAGTGTTCACATCGTAACAATCACAAAACATTGTAAAAATAGTTAAATAAATAAATACAAACATAAGTGAAATAAATCAAACATATAGAAGTCAAATTAAATAAAACAAACTCTTTTTATTAATTAAAACAAAGGCGGAAAACACGGTAACAACAAATAAAGAAAGTGAATTGGCTAACTATCAAAATAAAACCAAAAAATAAAACTACATAAAAACCCCCACCCCCTCATAAACAGTGACATTAGGGCCTCTTGCCGTTTTCGAAGGCAGGGGTTCATCAGGTGATCTGATTCGTTTTACTTTATTAGCCGTTAACACAGCTGAATTTGTGGCTCTTTCAGCCGACTAATTGGCCTTAGAAGCATCTATGACGCCTTTAGCCCAGGTAAGTGACTCTTTTTGTTAGATATTAACCGATATTCAATCTCTAAAAGAATTTGGAAAGAAGAAAATTAGACCTTTCGAACGATGTAAATTTTGTTTATTTGAAGCTGTAGGAATATATGTTTATTTGTCCTACAAACACATTTTTTTAATTTTTGTCCGCCATTTTCTAGTTTAGTCAATGTTTTTACCAATCATCTTATGAGATAACCGTACGATTAATTAATTCACATATATAGTATATTTTACAAGGAAACAAATGCAACCAGTTTCTTAAAAATCCGTTTGTAATTGACTGAGTTATTAATGTTTCATTAAAAGTAAATGTGTATTTAAATACTAGTTTTGAAGATGATAACGAGTGAAAAATTAAACGCTCAAGCAGACATTATTGAGTTGAATGGCAAAAAC
Source organism: Eudasyphora cyanicolor (assembly GCA_963930755.1). Classification (NCBI taxonomy): domain Eukaryota; kingdom Metazoa; phylum Arthropoda; class Insecta; order Diptera; family Muscidae; genus Eudasyphora; species Eudasyphora cyanicolor. The sequence goes on from OZ005737.1 coordinate 105,945,293, forward strand.
TAGTGTTTATATACCGATTTAGTTTTAATGAAAGTTTAATAACTCTGTCAATTGCAAACGGATTTTTAAGAGACTGGTTGCATTTTGTTCCTTATAAAATATACTATATATGTAAATTAATTAATCGCACGTCTATCCTACAATATAATTGGTAAAAACATTGACTAACTAGAAAATGACGGACAAAAATGAAAAAAATGAGTTTATAGAATAAATAAACCTATATTCCTACAGCTTCAAATGAACAAGATATACATCGTTGGTAAGGTGTAATTCTCCTCTTTCCAAATATTTTTAAAGATTGAAAATTTGTTAATATCTAACAAAATTATAGGCGTTCATATGAAAAAGGCAAGAAAATCGGTTTTTTATCCGTAAATCCGGATTTTGGGGGTGTCCGGCAATTTTCGTAGAACAAACGTTGTTCTACTCGCCAAGACCTACAAGAAAAATGGTATCGCGGTTTTTGGTTTTTGGATTGTCGCACTGTGTTATTTTTAATAAAAACTTCGCTTAAAAGTTGTTTGTGTTTATATAATTAATTTAGACTTATACTCGTACTAACATTTTGTAACTTAAAAATTTAATATATTTTTTCCAAAATATCTTAATTCAAGACAACAGCTTTAGCTTTTTTAAAATTTTTATAAATATCGCTTAAACTATAATTATAATTTATACGTCTACTCTTTAAATATTTTTTTTTTTGTGTAAGCTTCTAATAGTACGAGTATACCTAAACAACAAACAAATAAAAACTTCGTTTAAAAGTTGTTTGTGTTTATATAATTCATTTATACATTCATTATTTATTTCATTTCATTCAGTTATTCATTTAACATTTTGTAATTATTTATATTATTTTACCAAAATATCTTAATTTAAGACAATAGCTTTAGCTTTTAGCTTTTTTTATAAATATCGATTAAAATATAATTACAATTTATACGTCTACTCTTTAAATATATTTTTTACGTAAGCTTCTAATAGTATATCTAAACAACAGTTTAGAAGAAAGGTATTTTTTTACTTTGTTGTAATATTTTGCTTGTCTCATGTCAATCACAATAAATTTTTAGTTTTTATTATTATTATTTTCAAAAATTTTTTTGTAGAATAATGAAAATTAATTGATCTACTATTGGGTTCAATAATTTTTTAGATAGTAATTCATCTAAATCTCCTATAGTCATACTCTTTTTAATGTGTTTTTTAGAATAGAAAAAAATATCTGTGAAATCTTTAAACTCCTTAAGTTTTTAGCTCTAAACCAATCCCTTTAGAAATGTATACATATACATTCATTATAATTTTTTCAAACAAACAAAATTAGCCTTCCTTTATGCGAATTTTCAACAGCATCAACATCTACATTATTCATTTCATAGTCCATCTAAGGAAGATATTAAAAAATTATTGATCTGTACAGATAACAAATATTTTACATAAAAAACTTACCCTGATCGACACTAGCAACCCAGAAAAATCTTGGTAAGTACATGTCATTACCAGGTAGTGATATCTCACTATCGTCAGCATTACATTCGGTGAATAAATAACGAATAACTAAATAATGACAAAAATAAGATATTGCTAGTAATCTACTTTAGAGAATCTGATTCGAATTTTCTTAAATGATTAACGTATATACGTTATTGTTGGTATTCAGTTAAATCATTTAAAGAAAAGTTTATAAATTAAAATTAGACTACTAACAATAACTTATTTTTGTCATTATTTAGTTAGTCATTATTTATTTACCGAAATTAATGCCTGTGGTAACGACATGAACATACGAGTACCAAGATTTTGCTTGGATTATATTTATGTACTTGATTATAAAGCGACTTTTCTATTAATACCGTGATAGGCCAGTGGTTATGATGCTAAACTAATAAACCATGAGGTCGCGAGTTCAATCCCACCTCCCCGCCAAAGGACATTTTTCGGCATATGACCAAAATGTACGCTCTTCCCAACTTTACGCTCTTCTACTTTTTCAACACATGCCACCACTGATGGTGGTGAACAAGCAATAGTAACTCAGAAGTATCTACTACCCACAAACACACTCATAAAAGAATTACTTACGTCCACTCTTACTTTTAAATAATTTTAAGTTTTCACATACGGAACACTGTCGCAACTTTTTTTAAATACTATATACTCGTTAACAAATAAATCTTATTTGAAAATCAAGAAATTTTTTTTGCAGCGCATATATTAACATATTAAAACATAAGGCATGTTTTCGTTACAAGCTAGCAATTTTAGTTTAGCAGCTTGCAACGAAAACAACTGACTTCCACTAACTGGCACATAAGCAATAAGTGGCGGATTTTCACTATCTGATAGAAATGGTGTCATGAGTTGCGAAGAAAGAACAGTGCGAAACAGACAAAAAATTCGTGAAAATTATAGGGTGATCCAAGTAGGGATACTTTTTTCAATAGCCTTTTTTTGACAGATCACGTACGAGTCGTGTCTTGCTTTCATGTTATTTTTGTTAAGTATTGTTTGGCATTTCATCATGGAAAGACTTACGCCTGAACAAAGTTTACAAATCGTTCAACTTTATTACGTGATCTGTCAAAAAAGGCTATTGAAAAAGTATCTCTGCTCGGATCACCATATATTTATAAAACATATATTTACTATTCTATGTTCAATTGTTTACACTCTTTTTGCATATATTAAAATAATTTCTAATGTTTGTTCTTCTTCTTCCCGTTAATTCACAATATTTGATAACAATCTCTCCAAAAATGGGATGCCATACTGTTAAATAAAGGGTGCCCAATCTGGCAACATCATACTCTATTAAGACACACGCTGAAAAAAATCGCTTCTGTAGTATATTGTTCCAAGCATATTCGGCTTGAAACATATATCTTTAGGGTACACTCTAAACATATAATATTTGGTACACACAAAAATTATATATTTGGGAAGATGTTGTTCTAAACAAATCTAAGTTTACATCTTAATATGTGTTTATTTTGGACTATTTTTGCCGAAACAAATATTCATTTGCATTTAAGTATTCGGAAAATACCTAAAATGTGTTAAATTTTTCAGTAATTCATTATTAATTAAATTCAATATTAATTTTTTAAAAAATGTTCTCGTCGTAAATATAATAAATAATAATAATTGAAATCATATAATCTTGGATCGAAATATATACATACTTGCAGGATTGACAACTAATGATGGCTTGGAATACTAAGACATTTTAAATGATTGATTAAAAACATAAGTTAATGCTGCATTTTGTATCATAACTGGGGGGTTCAAACCAAAAAAAAACTAAAACTGAAATTCAAAAAATTCAACAAAAATTTCGAAACATTTTTTAAATAAAATATATTTGGAGAAATTCCTAAACAATAATTTTATTTGTATTGAAATACATGTTTTATTTGAGAAATTTAGTTTGCAAATATTATATGTTGTAACATATTAATATACGAGTTCCAAATATATTTTATTGATTTTCAAAAAAAATTTGTGTTCCAAATATATTTTCTATCGATTCAAACATATCAAAAAAGGCGATTTCGCCCCGTGCAGGAACACAAGTACCAAACTCCATCGGGAACTAATAGTGCGAAAACACGCCTATAATGTATTTGCAAACTGATTTTCACAAATAAAATATGTGTGTACACACAAACAAAGTTATTGTTTAAGAAGTTTTCCTAACATATTTTATTTAAAAAGATTTTTAAAACTTTGCTGACTTTTTCGAATTTTAGTTAGTTTTTCCTAGTTTTCGTGTTAAACTTTATAGCTAAAAATGTCTTTTAATTTATAAATATATTAATTTATATTTATAAATATTCCAATTCATCACTTTTTGTCAATCCATCAATGCAATTTATATTCACGAAAGAATATACGATTCAAGTTTTAATTAAATTTTACAAACACATACAATTTATAAAAAATTGATCTTTGAGCATCTGGAAACAGAAAACTTGTCTTCAAATTAAGGCATTGATACATTGCCAAAATACTTAAATGCAAATTAATCTTTGTTTCGGAAATACTAGTTCCAAATAAAAAACCAGTAAGGAAAGGCAGAAAGTCGGGCGGGGCCGACTATATAATACCCTACACCTCCCTAACAATGCGATAAGGGTCATTGCCATAATAATTTGGAATAATTGGTAAATGGGTAGAAACGTATTATCTAATTCTGAAACGATAATCGCTAAATTAAGCAATATTCGTTCCTAAAGTGAGAAAGATCTTTCTGGAAAATGATCGGAAGTAAAATACAACTTCTATAGCGGTTTGATACCAAATCAGGAGGAACATATATATGGAGCTTTAATATAAATCTGAACCGATCTTCCCTGAATACTTACTCATGTAAAAAGACCTCCTTCTGTCGAATTTCGTACTGATCGGATATAAAATACAGTCTCTACAGCGCTTAGATGTCAAATCGGGGGTAACATATATATGGGAGCCATATCTAAATCTGAACCGATTTTCTCCAAATTTGGCAGTATTCCTTCATGTAATAAAAAAACCTCTTTCTGCAGAATTTCGCACTGATCGGATATAAAATACAGTTTTTACTGCGCTTACAGGTCAAATCGGGGGTAACAAATATATGGGGGCTATATCTAAATCTGAACCGATTTCTTCCAAATTTAATAGTGTTCATCCATATAATAAAAAACCTCTTTCTGCCGAATTTCATACTGATCGGATATAAAATAAAGTTTTTACAGCGCTTACATGTCAAATCGGGGGTAACGTATATATGGGAGCTATATCTAAATCTGAACCGATTTCTTCCAAATTTGATAGTGTTCATCCATATAATAAGAAACCTCTTTCTGCCGAATTTCATACTGATCGGATATAAAATAAAGTTTTTACAGCGCTTACATGTCAAATCGGGGGTAACGTATATATGGGGGCTATATCTAAATCTGAACCGATTTCTTCCAAATTTAATAGTGTTCATCCATATAATAAAAAAACCTCTTTCTGCCGAATTTCATACTGATCGGATATAAAATAAAGTTTTTACAGCGCTTACATGTCAAATCGGGGGTAACGTATATATGGGGCTATATCTAAATCTGAACCGATTTCTTCCAAATTTAATAGTGTTCATCCATATAATAAAAAACAGATATAAAATACAGTTTTTACAGCGCTTACATGTCAAATCGGGGCTAACGTATATATGGGGGCTATATCTAAACCTGAACCGATTTTAACCAAATTCAATAGGGATCGTCCTTGGGCCAAAAAAAAGATATGTGTAAAGTTTCGTCGAGATCGGACCATAATTGCGACCTGTACTTTGATTACAAGAATACATGCACAGACGGACAGACAGACAGACAGACAGACAGACGGACATAGCTAAATCAACTCAGAAAGTGATTCTAAGTCGATCGGTATAATAAACGATGGGTCTATTTCTTCTCCTTTTGGGTGTTACAAACAAATGCACAAAGTTATAATACCCTGTACCACAGTGTGGTGTAGGGTATAAATATTAGATGGGAACATATTTTTGTTTAGAACAATATTTCCAAACATATAATATTTGTGTGAGTCAAATATTATATATTTGGAGTGTACCTTAAATATTTGTATATTTGAAGCCAAAGACTAGCCATATTTCAAGCCGAATATGTTTAGTCTTTGTTCGCCGATACTATCACGCACATCACTACACTACTGTTTTTGCACTACGCTCTCGCACATCTACTTGTCTTTGGCTCTACTACTTCTTGTAGTTTTTGCTATCGAACTATTCGCACCGGCCTTGTCGACATCCTAATACATGGTAATATACCCTTGCAGCTAAAATCATTTCTTGTTGCGTATTGAACCAGTCGTAAGCTAGTGGCAATGTGATCGTTGCTAACCCATTTGCTTCATAGGGCTGAGCTCAGGCCACTATGGGGGTCGACAGTTGGCGGATACCCGAACGGCCTTCAGATATGTAGGTTAGCTGCGAATACCCAATAAGCAGTCCCCGACCAAGAGCGGCAGAGGAGGAGGGTGAGGCTGAAAACGCCTAAGAAACCCAAAGAATCTCCTTCGACAGGACAAGACGGAGCCATCCTTTATTAAGTGCACATCCACTCCTAGGAGTGACGTCGAGCAGATTCGATTGCTATTCGAATTGCTCGGGGATGGAAATAAAAGATTCATCATTCAGCCAGCACGAGAAGCAATAAAGCGCGTGAAGGCTCTATATGGCCTATGTGCTAAGGGTACATCATGAGAAGATGCTGTGGAAAAGTCTGTGGTAGACAAATCCTCCCAAACGTCACCATGGGTAAAACCCATGGAGAAGAAGCGAAAACAAGACAATGGTGAGGGTACACCAGTAGCCAAACGACATCCTGAGAAAACAGTCGCTAACGCTGAACCAGAAGAAGTTGTCAACGATACCGTGGAAGAAAATGAAAACGGAGTAACTTGAATAAAGTTCAACCCAAGAAGAAGGCAAAAAAGAAAGCCAAACCCCAAGAGAAAGCCAAGCCCATAGAAAAAACGAGGACGCCAAGGCCCGACGCCTTATCATTACTGCAAAGGGCAAAATGTCGTATGCAGAAATCCTAAATAAGGTTAAGACAGATCCTAAACTGTGCGAACTTGGAGAAGCAGTTACTACACGCTGAAAAAAATCGCTTCTGTAGTATATTGTCCCAAACATATTTATGGTAAGAATTTTACAGATTAACCTCCATCACGCTAAAGCAGCCTCAGCGGCTCTATTGCTGCGCCTGTCCACAGATGCAGTAGACATCGTCCTGATACAGGAGCCCTACGCGGTGGGAGGAAGGGTGTGCGGTATCAGGACACCCAACATTAAACTGCTTGTGGGCAACTGTGAAGGCACTCCAAGAATCTGCATTTTGGCCAGGAAAGATCTAAGTATCTTTCTCCTGGCTAATTTAAGTGGTAAAGACCAAACATCTGCTAGTCAGGAGATCGGTAATCGCATATACTGGGTGGTCCCCAGTTACTTGCCTTATGAAGCTGTAGTACCGACAGCTCCATTCAAGGAAGTAGTAGAAGAAGCAACGTCTGACGAGGTTGAGCTGATTGTTGGCGCAGACACGAACGCCGACGCCGCAAGGCTGAGGAAAATATTATCAGCTTCACCCTGTACAGTGGGTTACTTGCAGGATGAGGCAAATAATTGGACCAAAAACCGCGAGCAGTCGCTCAATGTACTGCTCGACACACATTTCCCGGTGAACTCTCTAACAGAACCAGAGGATCAGCAGGACCAACAAGAGTGCGAGTGGACCTCGAGCGTCGCTAGCTTGCTGACTGAGAGATCCAGAATAAGCTGGGCTATTAATAGCTTTGAGCCCTTCAAGTCACCTGGACCAGACGGCATCACTCCAGCAGAAATGCAGAAAATGTTGAAATGCATTATCCCCTGGCTGGAGAAAATTTATGTAGGCTGTATCAGGCTTTCATACATCCCGAATCGATGGAGGGATACCAAAGTGGTATTCATACCAAAAACGGGGAAGATATCACACACTAGGCCAAAAGACTTCAGACCAATTAGCCTATCCTCCTTCCTACTGATAGGTCTGGAAAGACTTTTAGATTATTTCATTAGGGAAGACCTGGATACAAAACTCCAGTCGGTGAACCAACATGCTTACAATAGGATGAATAAAGTCACACATGTGGACCCTCGGATAAATGGAACAGTTCTAGTCTTTTCTAAAAGTGCAAAATTTTTAGGAATAATTCTAGATAGAAAACTGTTATTTAGACTTAACGTATTGGAACGTGTAAGGAAGGCCAACGTCGCCTTATATTCCTGCAAAAAGGCTCTAGGGTCGCGGTGGGGCCTCTCTCCTAAAATCGTCCACTGGATATATATAGCAGTAGTTCGTCCTATACTGATATACGGTATTGTGGTATGGTGGACGGCAACTGACAAACTAACCATCACCAACCTACTAACAAAGGTTCAGAGAACAGCCTGCCTGAGCATAAGCGGATCCTTAAGGACTACAGCGACCGAGTCTCTACAAGCCCTATTCCATATACTGCAGATTAATATTGTGGCGAGAGAAGGTGCAACCAAAGCGGCAATAAGATTAAACTGCCTATCAATGTGGAGGTACAAAAACTACGGTCACATGAGAATATCAGAGTGTAGTGCTATGGTAACCGACCGAGTGGACTATATACCAACGGTGTACACCTTCGAGAGAAATTACATCACTATGATTCCCGCGAGAGATGAATGGGTCGGAAGAAAACCAGGTAATAGAAACCATCTCCACTTTTACACGGATGGTTCGAAGCTTGATGAAAAGGTTGGCTTCGGAGTACACTGTGCAGAGCTTAGGCTGGATATAGCTCACAGACTACCAGATACCTGCAGTGTCTATCAAGCCGAAATAATGGCAATATGGGAAGTAGCCAGCCAGGCTGTCATCAATTCTCTGGAGGCAACATCCCTAAATTCACAAACAGCCCTCGACTGCCGCAGATCTCTTAACGAGATGGCTGAGCAGTTTAATATACACCTCATATGGGTGCCTGGGCATAGGGATATCCCGGGGAACTGCAAAGCCGATGAACTTGCTAGGAAAGGGACGACATTTCAAATTCTCGAAAAATTTGCATATATTGGTGCGCCACTATCCAGGTGCCAGCTTTGGCTTAGGCAAGAGGCAATCAGGCAGTCCAACGAAAGATGGACAGAAATCGGCACTCGGAATAGACAAATCTGGCCAAGGTATGACCTGAGAAGATCAAAATATCTCCTCGCACTGGAGAGGCAAAGATTGTCTACGTTAGTATCAGTTCTGACGGGACACTGCTTGATCGGCGAACACGTCAAAAATTAGGTATTGACTCTAATGACTTCTGCAGCAGCTGTGGAGACAAGGAAGAAGTGGAGAGCATTGAGAACTTGCTATGCGACTGCCCCGCTCTGAGTAAACGACGACTGGACATACTGGTGTCGGCTTTTATAGGCAGCCTAACAGATCTTTCCAGTACCGATATTCGTACTATCGATAAATTTGTATATCAAACAGGTTGGTTTCGATGGGGGGCATTTCAGCCCGTGGTAATACTAGGGACCTAAACTGGTCTATGTGAGCTTGTATAAAAAATACGGCTGCCACCCTAACCTAATTGAAACTTAAATCGTATAATCTTTCGTAAATATAAATTGCATTGATGGATTAACAGAAAGTGATGTATTGGAATAACTATAAATTAAAAGAATTTTTAGCCATAAAGTTTAACACGAAAACTAGAAAAAACTAACTAAAATTCGAAAAAGTCAGCAAAGTTTTAGAAATCTTTTTTAAATAAAACAAATTTGGAAAACTTCTTAAACAATAACTTTGTTTGTGTGGAAACACATATTTTATTTGTGAAAGCCAGTTTTCAAATAAATTATGTTCTAATATAGTAATATATGCGTTCCAAACAAAATTTCTTGATTTTCAAATAAAATTTATTTGTTAACGAATATATAGTATTTAAAAAAATCGTTTCCAAGTATATTTTCTTTCAATTCAAACATATCAAAAATAATGATTTTCCCCCGTGTAGGATCAAGAAAACCCCAAAAGGAGACCTACTCATGGGAACAGGGTTACAACACGTACTCCTTTCGAAGGACATGTCCTTCTTTTCATCCAGTGTCCTCCCGTCCCCCTTCCTTTTTCAAAAATGTTGCATGTGTCGTCCTTTTCTTACAAATTTATCTTTTTCATAAACAGTAAACCTCCACATGAATTATACGAGCAACTACATTTTGTACAAAGTGAGTGAGTTTAAACCTTTGTGGGTATACTAATTTTGTCACTCCGTTTGTAACACCTTTAAATGTTGATCTAAGACCCCACAAAGTGTATATATTTTTAATAGTCTTAAAATTCTTAGACGATATAACCATGTCCGTCTGTCTGTTGCAATCACGCTACAATCTACAATAACTGAGCCAGATAACTGAAATTTTGTACAGATACTTTCTTGGGGTTGATAATGGACAATATCGGTCCATTTATGATGTAGCCCCCATATATGCAATCTCCCTGATTTAACTGATCTGGCTGAAAATTGGTAACTAAGGTTTATATATACCCGGAGTCTTCCACACGTACCACCGTACGGTCCCACTAGAATTGACTTCTTAACGCTACAAAAACCACAAACTTTAACGAATTGGGCTAGAATTTGGTAATGAGTTTATTTAAACCGAAAACCATTGTCATGCGATCCATGGTCGGTGGTTATAAGATTCGGCATGGCCAAACTTAACCCTGCTTTCATTTGTTTATTATATGTTTGTTATGGAAACAGATGTTGTAACATCTAAAAATACTAGAGCTAGACCCACTTTAAAGTATACCGATCGACTTAGTATCGTTAGACGAGTCGATTTATCCATTCAAAGTTGTTCGCTATGTATGGGTCAAAATTGGTTTAGATTTAGATATATGCCCCATATATATTTTCTTTCCGAATTGGTCTTTTAGCGTTACAGAAGCTGGCTTTCATACCATTTGAAATTAAGCTGGATCGAGTTTCTTGATCCAAGGACCCACATTGTCGAATTTGGTGAAAATCGGTTAAGATTTAGATGTAGCACCCAAGTAAAAACCTTGCCAAATTTGAATAAAATCTGTTTAGTTTTAGATTTGCCATCTAAATAGCCTCCGATTTGGCATCTAAATACATAAAATACAAATTGTACAAATCATTAGAAATTAGATTAGATTAGAAAAATAACAACTATAAATCAGGATATTATTTGATTTTTTTGTTCTGCTCTGCCCGACTTTAGACCTTTCACGGGTTTAAAGTTTAATTTTCAATTACTGTATTTTTAGATGTCCTCCAAAAGTTCCAAACTTTCTTTGTAAATGTCACAAGTGCCTCAGTACGAAGAGCGACAGAGAAATCGGTGTACGAAATAAGGTATATGGATGAAGTCACGACGAAAGAAGAAGTCCGAAACGCGGAGATATTGAAGCTAAAATTGCAAAACTTCCAACTATCAGACATCGTAAGCTTAAAGAGGGCCTATGGAGGAACGCACACAACAACAATTAATCTGCCTGCTGAAGGTCTAAGAGCTATACCTGAGGACAACAAGATTAAGGTCGGTTGGTCTACATGCAAAATCCGACCAAAGACGGTGTTGACCAAGTGTTTCAGATGCATGGGATATGGTTACATATCCACAAACTGCTAAAGCAAAGACGACAGGTCGAAGTGTTGCAGAAATTGAAGCGAAGAAGTCCACTACGCCAAAGATGCACGAGACGAGTCGGTGGACGCAAAACACATAGCTGGAAGCAAACAATTTCCCCAGTTTAAGAAGGCACTCTCCACCAAAAAAGAGCAAATGAGAGTGATGCAACTCAATTGTAACCTTTGCGAGGCGGCACAAGATCTTCTTGTGCAGACAACAAAAGAGAAAAATGTGGACACAGTTCTAATTAGCGAGCCATAGAAAATACCGGAAAACAGTACATGGACAGAATGTAAATTGAGAAAAGTAGCAATATGAGCCAGTGGCAAAAACGCACTCGAAGACGCAAGCGCTCAGTCTACTTACTTTATACGGACAAAGGTGGGAGGAATTCACTTATACAGCTGTTACTGCCCCCTAACCTAACGCATTCCGAAAATTGGTACTAACAGATGGAATACCAAACATCGCATTAAAGGCCGCAATAAATCGAAGACCAGACATGTTCCTCGACACATTCCAGAGGTGTTTGCGTGATCGAATTTTTCCCACCCATTGGAAAATACAAAAGCTTATGCTAATACCCAAGGGAAGCAAACCACCGGGGGAACCATCGTCCTACCGCCCCATATACCTCTTAGACACTATGGAAAGATCTTGGAGAGAATCATCTACAATAGGCTAATGTCAGCAGTCGAAGGAAAATATGCTCTATCCGAAAGACAATTTGGTTTTAGGAAAGCACGTTCTACCATTGACGCAGTGATGCTGGTAGTTGATACGGCGACGAAGGTCACAAAAGGAGCAATTTGGAAAGGCGGAACAAAGAAATACTGCGCCGTCGTTACCCTTGATGTGAATAACGCCTTCAACTCTGCAGATTGGGGGAACATCCACGAAGCCCTGGTGCAAACCGAAGCCCCGACGTATATTGTAGATATGGTAAAAAGCTATCTTGACAACAAGAAGTTCATATACCTGAGCGACAATTGTCTGGAGCACTACCTGGGTCCACTGTTGCGGAACATCATGTATGATGATGTGCTGAGACTTCCCCTCCAACATGGGGTTAAAATTTTAGGCTGTTGACATTGCCATTATCACGGTCGGAAAACACATCAATAGCATAGAAACAGCCACTAACATGGCTATCAAACAGGTGCAAACTTGGCTCGACTCAGCACACCTACAACTAGCTGCTCATATTTAAAACAGAGGCAATCCTCATTACAAGCAGTAAAACAACAGAATATATGAACGTGATCGTTGGAGATAAAGTTATCCGTTTCCGTATTCAAATTCTTGGGAGTTATGATTGACAACAGGCTGACATTTAAGGGGCACATTGAATACATTAGAAAGAAAGCCGCAAAAATGCAAGCATCACTGGCACGAATGTTGCCCAATGTCGGAAGCCCTAGACTTTCAAAAAGGAAACTACTAGCCACGGTAGTGAACATTGTGATTCTTTATGCCTCCCCCTTATGGGCTGATGTCCATACCACATACCGACTAAGTTGTCTTTGTACAATTTCCAGGCATCGTACAGCAGCAGATGTAGTCGCTGGTCTTATCCCAATTGACATTGAGGAAGACAAGGAAGAGCGTTCCTCATCGATCGCCACTTGGCAATCTCGTTGGGACACATCTGCAAAGGGAAGATGGACACACCTTCTTATACCTAATATAAGTGCATGGCTGAACCGAAAACACGAAGATACGAAATACTACCTCACGCAGTTCTTAACAGATCATGATGTCTTCCGGAAATATCTGCACATATTTGGACACGATAGCTCGCCTATGTGCCCAAACTGTGTGGTGGCGAAAGAAGACGCGTCCCTACAATCGACCATTCGAACGTGATCGAATATATGTTACAAAGCGATGATACATGGCGAAATATTTCCAACTTAGTGATAAATACAATCCTAGAGCTACATAGAGTAGACAATATGCGGGGAAACGCAGAAATCAATACGATTTGGAGTGCAGTAGATAGCCTAACGGCTAACCATCCTTTACGAAGTAATACTTCACAGCAGTTTCGTTAAGAAGTGATGGTCGAAGAGGGGGTGTGGTTTAGTACGTAAGAATCGTCCATGTTTTTCAGTACGGGCTGAATCATCAAAGACTTTTAAAGACCAAGACGGGCAAGTTCTCTCTTCTGCTGTTATGAAGTATGTCTAACCGTAGGGATAACATAAAGCTCCCTTTAACAGAGGAAAATTAAATGACAAAAAAAGGTAATTAAATGCATAAACAAATAAAAAAAAAGGTTAAATATCATAAAATTTAAGTAAGCGCTTCAATAAATGATTTTCTTTTATTTGTTTATGCATTTAATTGCCTTTTTTGTCATTTCATTTTCCTCTGTTAAAGGGAGCTTTATGTTATCCCTACGGTTAGACATACTTCATAACAGCAGAAGAGAGAACTTTCCCGTCTTGGTCTTTAAAAGTCTATGTGAATCATACAGCTATTTAAAAAAAACCATTTGCATCTCTGCCAGCAAAAACGATTATCTGAGCTGTTTTACAGTACTTACTTTGTGGATGTATATCGACACGTTTGTCTCACTGCCGTCAGCTGCAGAGAAATAAGCATCAACGATTGTCTGAGCTGCTTTACGAGCATTTATCGTTTACTCTCTTATTCTCAAATATAATAATAACTGAAAAAGGACAGATATGTTACTAGTTTGAAGTAAAAAGCTACTAGTATAGGGCGTTACTATAAATACAAAATAAAGCTCTGCCATTATCATAACCGAAAATACTGAACTCTTGCGTTTTATTTATTTTCCGCGACGTGAGATAACACGGCCATTAAATTTCTCGGGCAAAAGAGCCATTCTTTCGTTGGTTGTGTGGCAAGTGGCTCCATCCTTTTGGAACCACATATCGTCCAGGTCTTAATCCTCAATTTCTGGCCAGAAGAAGTCGTTATCATCTCGTGATAGCAATCACCATTCACGGTATCTGCTTGGCCGACCTCTTTTTCGAAGAAGTACGCCGAATGACACCGCCAGCCCATAAACCGCACCAGACAGTCACTCTTTTTGGATGCATCGTCTTTTCAACAATCACTCGAGGATTCTCATTTGCCCAAATGCGGCAATTCTGCTTGTTAACGAATCCACTGAGGTGAAAGTGTGCCTCGTCGAAGAAGATGATTTTCTTTGTAGTCACCATTCACTTATGTCTGTTCAACCAACCATTAGGCGTATTAACGACGCTTGAAATGGTCAGTAAGCTTCAGCTAATCTTTACTCAAAATTCGCATCAGTGATTTTCGTGAGATGTTCAATTGTTGGGCACGACGACGAGTCCAGGTTGACGGCTCTTCTGCCACACTGTCGCTAACTGCATCAACGTTTTCTGCATAACGAACTGAGCGAGCATGCACAGGTGTTTTCACATCTCCTTCAGACCCGGTTTGCTGAAAATTTCGAACAATTACTCAATTGTGTACCTCTCCATGGTCGAATTTGTCAAATACTGTAAAAAAGAAATGTCAAATTAGAGAATGTGTGTTTGTTACAAAGGCTTTTTATGGCCAAGACGGGAAAGTTCGCTCTTCTGCTGTTATGATGTATGTCTAACCGTACACCCAAAATATTTCATGGGTAATATACACAAAAATTGCGGTTTATTATACGAAATTATTCGTTAAATCCACGGTACGAAATATTTTGTAAAATATACAAAATGCCTTTTGTTCATTGAACAAATTTTTTTTGTATTATAAACAAATATTCGTAAATATACCATGGACATTTAGTTAAAAAGTACTGTACAAATTCAAAAAAATGCACTCTTTTTCGTACATTGTACAAATATTTTGTAAAATAACAAAATAAATTCCGTAATAATACCACGAATTTCTGTACATTGTACCAATATTTTGTGGATTTGCGGATTTTACAAAATGTGGTAAAATAACAGAGGATATTTCGTAACAATATCACGTATTTCTGTATATTGTACAAATATTTTGTATATTACATATTACAAAATTTGGTAAAATTACACAGGATATTTCGTAAAAATGCCTCAGAATTTTGTACATTGTACCAATATTTTGTGGACTTACAAATTATATTTTGTACATATTACAAAATATTGTAAAATAGCAGAAAATATTTCGTAAAAATACCAAATTATTTGCTTTACTACAAAAATTTTAAAAATATTAATTTGTAAATTTTACAAATGATTTTAAAATTGCGAAGATCTACAATAAATACTTGTTTTTATGAATGTATATATAGCACTTTATGTATGCTTATTCATTGCATTTATTTCATCTAAAATAAAATGTATTTTATTTATAAATATGTACACATTAAACATAAAAATAATCAGAAAGTGCACATTAAACATAAAAATAATCAGAAAGTGCTTCAAGCACAGAAATAAACATACAAAGTTTCATTACTGTAAATATTAGAAATAAACATACAAAGTTCCATTATTGCAAAAAATAGAACTAAAAAAAGTTTCATTATTGTAAAAATTAGTTGAAAATATGATATCTGTCATATTATTTATACATATCATTCGGTTGTCAGGGCATCTGAAATGTTAAAGTTTAATGTCATTCTTTTGCTGTATTAACTTAAATTTCTGTAATTTACCTTTGATATCTATATGTAGCATTTGGATTTTTGGATTGATAGGAATTTTTCCTATGTTATAAAATTTCGAATTCAAGAAATCCCAGATGTGGACGCATTGTTGTGGATATTTTATACCAAATATGTATATGCTTTAAAACATAAATCGACTGTTTCAAGACAACTGAAAAATTTATATTTAATATTGTCGAAATCGCAGAAAAAAGATAGTGGTTTGTAGATGTCTCCAATAACTGTAATAAAAGGTGGTATGAAACCATCTGCAATGACTTTTGCATCTATTTGCTCTTTATAAGCAATTTCGGTGGGTGCGTAGGAAATGAAAGATCGTCTGATTTCCAAATTAGTGTCAAATTTACCGCCTTTTTGAAATGTTTTTGATATTCTGGACTGTGGCATCAAAGACAATATCAGTGTCAGAACTATTAAATGTTTTGTGTCTGTTAAATAAAAAGTTAGAAAAATACACCATGCTACATAACATTTCCAAAGTTTTAAATCTTCCTCATCTTTGAACTTTGATGCATGCTTGGGAAATACAGATTTTATCATTATGTCCGAAAATTCGTCAAAGGACTCCAATAATTTGTCACTATTTCCATACATCCGTTGAAAGTCATTTGTAATCTGATTGGAATAAATTTAAAAACATACGAAATTTTGAATTGGAATCATTATCTTTACCTAGTATACATACCAAACGGAATCCTGATGGGTCTTTAAGCATCGGCCATAAATCAACCAAGTTCTTTTTTGAATTGGAATCGCAAAGTTCTTTGAAAGACGTTTGACGAAACTCAAAACATCCATTCCAATGTTCCAATAATTCATTATGTGATAATACATGAAATTCCTGTTGCAGGATTCGTAAATGACCCTGCTCTTCCGTCGTGCTTTCTTTGGTAACACCATGTGAAATATCGGCTTCCTTAGCTGCTTTTGGTTTTTTGGATATATTACTTTTCCAGTTCCTGTACTTGTTATACAATTTACCCAATGGTGCAGCATTAGGGCGACTAACATGGTAATAAGCCTAAAAACAATAAAAAAATATATATATGTATGTATAAGCGCATATCTCATACACATATAAATGACATCGAAAACACTTACCGATTCTTCCCCATCAAATACTTCAGCTATTTGCTTTGCCAAATTCTCTGCATCTTTAACTTTCAAAGAATGATCATTTTCAATACAAAAATGCACTATTGCTTCGTCGAGGCATTTTTCCGTTTTATACAAATTAATAACACTTCGACCATACGCATTGGAATCTAAAATCGTACCTAAATCTTAAATTCTTAGTCGATTCCTGGGAAAAGAGAGTTTCAGTAGGGGTAAAACTTTCCGTAGGCTGGCTTTCTTTCATCCACTTGGACCACTGGTAGAAAAATTCGATTTGAATCCCCAATGATATATTACTTCTTGATAGATGATTCCTTGCCATATCTTTGTCGAAGTGTCCAAGCACACAAACGTAAAGTTGTTGTTCTATGGAAGAGATGCAAAACATTATTAAAGAGATATTTGGCTTGAATCCAATTAATTGCGTCTTACCCATAAAATAGTCAAACAATTCCTCCAAATTTCATTTTTGTAATAGACTAAGTAGCTGCTGTTTATCTCCGTACTTCTCTGTAATGTATCTACTAGTCGTTACATTTGGCGGTTGTATTAAGATACTGTCAATGGTTTAAACATCAAAACTCATTTTTGCATTTGTTCTTTTTATGTTTGTAGATTTTAAATTTAATTTTTGTAGATTTTTTTTTGTTTTTTTTTTAGTTTGTAGAATTGTAATTATATTTTTGTGTTTGCAGATTTGTTATTAATTTTTGTATGTTGTGTAATTTAAAACTGCTTTGGTCGAATCATATACTTTCCATTGCATGTTTTATGGAAATTCGTTGGTGGTCCTGCAGTTTTATTCACTAATAAAAATTTGAGATGTTCCGATTGGAAATCCAAATCAATTTCAAATGCTTTCAAATGTTTTACATATTGTTTAATTTTTATGGGTGCACAAATTAGGAATACATTATTAATATTCGGAAAAATCAATATTTCTTTAATCCTTAGAATTTGTGTATTCTCAATTTCTGTATCTAAATACTGAGTTATGAAGAAGCCAATTTTGAATTGTTTAGAATCATATCTACATTGAGAATAAATTAGGAAATTTTTATCTCGAAAAGATTGGCAAAATCGCTCAATTTCGCTTTGGAACTGAGAAGAAATTATATGGCGAGAATACACTTCATACATTTTTGTTGGCTCGCTAACTAACATATTTGCGAATTGTAATTCAAACTTTTTTGCTAGCGAAATACAAATGTTCTTCCTAGATGTAATATTTTTGGCGTATGCTTTGAACTCTCGGTGTTTCGATTCATATTGAAAACTCCAATAATATCTTGGAGACCCTGAATAAGTACACAGCGGTAAAATTGGTAAGGCCTCCCATTAGAAGTCCTTTTAGAATGCCTTCTCTTCGGATCCAAAACACATTCCGGTATGCCTTCTGAAAATAGGCATTCCAGAAGGCCTTCTTGACATTTTAATGACATTCTTAATTCGCTTCTCCAAGAAGGCCTGCTTGAAGGCCTAATTATCAGCATTTGGAAATCCTATACTATTTCCTAACTGCCTTCTTTGATAATGCATGCATGAAATGCATGAAAGACCTTCTCATTTCATGTTATATAGATCCAATACACATTCTATTTTGCCTTCCTTGAGAAGGCCTGCTAACTTGTCATTAAAATGAAGGCGGTCTGGAAGGTGTCGGTTTAGGAGATGGGAGTCGATTACTGCATTCCTTACGAGATATTTGTGGTTCAGTAAATGTTTAAAAAGTTTGTCCCAATTATGTTTGGTGGTATTCTCACAAGGAATTAATGAAGTTTGAATAAAACAAAATAAAAGAATTTGTTATTTTAGAATTTTTTAGCATGTATCTCGTTAAATGTTTACTTTGATTAATCAAAACAAAAATTTTGTTTTGATATTCTACCAAATCCGAAAACCACTGTTTTTATAACAAATAAATCTAAGAAAGGTGAAACGAAATCGATCGAAATGGATAATAAAAATACAATACTTTTGATGATTATAAACATTGGCATTTTGCAATTCCGGGATCTCTGGATATATCTATCTATCGATCTTCCCACAGCTGATGTGCCATGTGTTATATTTAATATAACCTCAATTATTTCTTTCAATGATATGTACACAGTTTAAAAAAACAGTAGTTACAAAACGCGGTTTGCTGATCACATTAATTAACATTTTAAGCTATTCACTGTTAGGCAAAATAAATATTAATACTGGAATTAATTCTAAGGTCCCAATTACAATACGCAACAACAAATTTTTGTGTCTGAAACCTAAAATATTTGTTGTGTATATTTAGGCATACAATTTTATGAAACCAAAACAATTTTCAAGGATGTTGCATTTAGTAATTTTGTTGTAAGTATAAGTCCGATAGACAGTCCGAGCCTAATACAATTTAGTTCACCTATTCTGCTAACAAAATAGTGTAGGGTATCATATAGTCGACTCCGCCCGACTTTAGTATTTCCTTACTGGTTCTCAAAGTCATAGCGATCAGGAAAATAATACTATGTGTGGATTGGTAAAAAATTCTTACAAGTAGTATAGAAGTTATTACAAAATCAGTATTTAACAAAATTTTACCTTTTATGGGGGAGGTAATCGAAGGAGTGGACCAATATGGCCCATATTTGATATTAGCCGGAGATACAACAACATTTTAACACACACCAAATTTTAAGTCAATCGGTTATTCCTATCGAAAATGATAGTGCGCACCAGCAAGGCGGACGGGCGGAGGTATATCGCTCAAATGAGTTAAAAATGGACCAAAACTGATTTCCAAATATTTTAGGGTCTCTTAGGTCACTCCTTTGATGTGTCACACTTTTGGATGGCAACAACTATGGTACTAATATACCCTCGTTCACAATAGTGGAGGTATAAAACATTTACCATAATTTTTTAAATACATTTTTCGTTTATAAGTCTCCATATTACGCCAGGAAATGTTATACACGACTCTTTGATCAAATTTTTGTGAACTAGTGTCATCAATCATGGATACCAATCTTGAAAATATACATACTTATTTTTTTCAGAAATTATTAAATATTAACATTAGATATAATTGGCAGCAATGCATTTTAGAACCTAAGTACTCGTAAATAGTAATTTCTCAATACATGAGAGGAAGTACTAATCATATGTCTAAGTGACCAAAATTGATCATATGCCTAAGTGACTAATGTGTCTTATTAACATGCTTAGTGGCGGACCCAGACAAATTGTATATGTAAGCAAAACTTTAAGTTTTTCAGTAATTCAAAGTTAACTTTTTAAAAAATTTTTATGTTTGTAAAATTAGTTAATAATTTAATTAATATACTTAATTTTGCATAACGAACGATGAATTGGAATGTGTACGCTTTAAAAAAAGTAAAATCTAGAGAATTCGCAGTTTAAAAAAAAGTGTATTAAAAAACATTTGGAGAAATTCCTAAACAATATATTTATTTTTACATATTTATTTTACATTATTTTTCTAATCAACTTGTTTGTTCAAATATATATAATATTTAACATTTTGTGTTCTAAATATATACGTACATGATTTAATATATTTAATATTGATATTCAAAGTATTGGAGTGGTTTAGGGTATCATATAATCGGCTGTGCAATCATTTCCCCATTCCTTCTTTGTTTTCAAATTTTGAATGATATTCTTAAATCATCATTTTTCGACGATGATGAGCTGAAAATACGATTGAAATTTACTAACTTTAATTAATAGTTTAATTAATTCGGATTTAAAGTGGTATGGTAAAAAATATTAAAACCACATTATTTATGCTATGAATTGAACCTGTAAAGAATTCTCCATATAAATGTTTATGAAATATTTCAAATTATAAAGTACACCGTGGAAATCACAATTTTTTATATGTTTCAAGAAAAAAAACATACATTTTTTAATGTAATATATTTTTGAACAAAAAAATTATATTTGAAGTCAATAAAATGTATTTGGAGCGGATATCGTTGCGAACAAAATTTCTCAAATTATATATATGTTTACATACAAATAAAATTATTGTTTAGGAATTACCCGAAATAAATTTTATTAAAAAAAATATAAATCTTTTCTGACTTTTTCGAATCTAAGTTCTAGTTTTTTCTTGATTTCGATCTCTAGCTTACGATTAAAAATTATATATGTAGCATTAACTTTTGTTTTAAATCACTCATTTTTAATTTCTAAATATTCAGTCATTTTTTGTTCCGACAAGCAATTTATCGTTATGCTAGATTATAATATTTCAATTATAAAGCAATGTTAAGAAAATTTAAATTTCTAAAAGTAAGTATTGATATTTTTTCCGAATATGTACATAAATTGAAATAAATCCCAAATATAATGCAAGAATGGGAACAAAGATTTGTTTAGAATATTTGCGTGTTGCAAATACTATATATTTCGAGCGTACCCTAAACATATATATGTTTCCAGCAGAATATGTTTGGGACAAGTTACTACAGCAGCTACTGTATTTAAAGATTATCAATTATATTATAACATTAATGTTATACGTACCATCTATATTAATTATTACATGTACATATATACTTGTGTATCGCATCCTTTATTTTATAGAGTTACGCACAGAAGTAATGGAATTGCGGAAGGATATACAGACCCAAAACGATGCAATTAAACATTTGCAAAATAGCGTCCATGCTCAAAACGAGATTGTTGCTGGAGAACTTGGCCAAATAAAAACGTTGGTTAATCAATTGCTTAAAAACAAAGCAAACGCTGAATCAGTTATGCATACCTTCCCTATTGAAGATGTTACAGCGTTAGACAAACTTCAGAGCCTTCTATTTGAAAAAGAGGAAGCAGAAAAACTCATAACAGTAGTTAGAAAAATTATTCAAAATGGTGGAATTAGAAAAAATTTGCACAATATACTTGGAAGAGAAATAATACAAAATTTTAATTACGATGTTATACAGAATAAAGAAGCATTTAAAACCTATTTTAATATAGACAACCTGATTTTCAAAGCTGTTGAAGCTGAGGTTGTAACATTTGATAATTACAAAACTGTTATAAAGAAAGCTTTTAAAATTGAAAAAACAAGCTTTATAAGGAAAAGTGTTTGAAAGAAAAGAATATCTTAACTTAAAAAAATAACTACCACAGAATTCAGAAAATGATTTTTAGTTATTATTTTTAGTTTGACCGTAATTTCCATACTATGTATATATAACAATAATAACAACATTTAATTTCATTAAAAACAAACAAATAAATACATTTAAGAACAGTAGTACATTATTGTTATTTTTTATGAAAATATTTATCACATTTCATCATAATTTATTCAAAAATGTATATTAAAATTCTTTTTTGACGCCCGATACCCATTCCTGAAGGACTTCTACGAAAATGCATTTTAGAAGGCCTTCCCATTAGGTGCTGCAAAATCCGTGGCTCATTCGTACTTGCCTTCTTCAGCTAGGCATTCTAGAAGGCCTGGCGAAAGAAGTCAGCGCGGATGGGGTTCACTTCAACGATGGGTGCGTTCTATACACTTTTTGTTGTAAACAAAAAACTAATTTCTTTGGTTCATTCCTGACACCCTTCTTTCCCGAGGCATTCAATAAGGCCTGACAAAAGAAGGCAGCGCCGAAGGTGTTTACTTTAACGAAGGGTCGGGTGTTTCTGTACACTTTTAGGCGTAAACACGCAACTCAATTCTGTAGGCTAGTAGGGGGCACGTCCGATTAGAAATGCGAAGATCATGAGTTCAAATCCCAGCGGAGGCACACAACAAAATTGAAAAATGTAAAGTGGAAATTAATAGAATGACAATAGCAAGGTCCAAAATATTCAAAGGAACAACAAAGTTGTAAAATTTAAAGTATAAATGAATGGCAATAACAAGGCCTGAGATATTAAAATAATCTTAGACATTAATTCGTCATATTTTTAAAACCTTCTACAAAGCCATTTATGGAAGGCCTTTTTTGTGGACCTTTCAGAAGGCCTTTTTTTGTAGGCATTCAGGATGGGCTTCTTTTCCCGGCCTTTTTGAAGGGCTTTGGTTGCAGGCCTTTCATAAGGTCTTTGGCAAGAGGCCTACAGGAAGGGCAATGACAGGAGGCCTACTAGAAGGGCTTTGGTGGAAGGTCTTCTAGACGGCAATTCGTCAGAGTTCTTCCAGAAGGCCTGCTAATAGAAGCGAGAGCGTAAGGCCTTGATCTCCAAGCTCTCCCTGTGTTAATTTTAAATGAGTATAGAATGCAGCAAGCGTGCCTTGCGCCTCCCTAAGAAGGCATTTAAGAAGGCCTTGCGTACGTCTTACTTTTCCCGCTGGGATAATTACATCTTTATAGTGTAACATAAAATGGTGTTTTGGTTTCAAGTCGTCCTTAAAGAGATATACGTAATTCTTTAAATTATCTCTGATTAGATTATCTAAATGGATCAGTAAATCGTTAGATATATTTGAAAATTTGAGAATTTCGGTTATTTCTAAAAACTGGAGGAAAAACATCCATACCTCATCATCATGAGGGACAAGATCACCTACCATTAGCGGAAAAAGGTGAATAAAAGTCATCATTTCTCTTGCAGACATTTTAAAATGGATTTTCTTTACTTTATTTATATTTCCTAATAGTATATTTCCGGATACGTTCCCCACTTCTATTTAACCGTAATTGAAGGAATGTTTTCTATGATTTAAAGTGTCCAAATTAAAGTAATTCTTATCTAAAAAGTGTTCTACAATATGACGCATATTATAGTGGCACACTCCTTCGAAAATATCGTGCATAATATCTACGGAGTAATTAGTAGTACAGTGGAAACTTGGTATTTTGTTAAATATGCACTCAGATCGTATACCAGTCTGCCGTGAATCGTTGAATGTAATATCCTCGTCATAATTATACGTATTCCTAATTAAAGTTTTGTCTAGTTGGAACTGTTTAGCACACGACGACTTTTTCATTTTACAAAATCTGCAATAGTAGTTATGATTGAAAGCTTTTGTGAAACCGAGAATTTGATTAAGTGCTAAATTATCACCAATTATAAGACCAAGTAGAAAAAACACTTTTTTAATCCCTGTTGACATTTGAATGTCAATGCCTTCAGATTCTAAAATATTTAGCTCGCGTACAAGTTCATGAAAACATTTATCATTATCATACTTCTTATAATCCTTGCCTTTAAATACTGACGCTAAGAAATTTTGCAATTTTCAATGAAAGGAAATGAATAGTATACAAAAGTTATGGGCTCACAATGAGATCCCAGAGGATTATTCACCTCGGCATCATCCATGTAAAGGAACAAAGGTAAAATAATTTTATCTGAATCCAATTTTCTAATTTTCTGTTTCCACAAATTACTATGTATAAAGTTGGTATCAGATACCGGACTTTGTTCATGTCATCCAAAACATTCAACAAATTGCCTTTCAAAAAATTTTCGAATTTGAAAGGATATAGGTAATAGTATGCCGGTTACAGAATTTTCTTCAAATGATACATCACCTTTACGACAAACTTCTTCTAATCCTTTATTGATTGTAAACTCTTTAAAATGGCTTTTATAATCCGTGGAGACTAACCAGTTATTTAAGGTTGTGTCGTTATTACAATTGGAAATATTTCTCTTCAACTTTAAACTGTTTAACTTAGTTGATATGTCAACTTTTGAATAATTTTCAGAAACAAATTTATCAATTTCATTAATTATTGGGGATATTATATATTTGCAGATATTATCTTGAATGTCCATTATGTCCTTTCTTGTAAAATTTGGCTTGCTGTGGCACCACAATGAAAACATTATTCCATTTCGCGTAAGTGCGGTATGTTCCCCATTCCTCTCTGAGTTAGGTTCAATAACTTGTTCGATGCAAGACTCAGTACCACTCGAACATATTGGAGCTGATGTTGTGGGGTATTGCACCTTAGATATATGCTCTTGGAAATGTTTTTTAAATGGTGAATTCTTGCTATTGATTTCCTGCAATTTTCGAATGTGCACTGATAAACACTGTCATCTTTTTTCTTATGCACTAGTCTGAAATGTTTTGAGATAAATGTCTCATTTGGCAAGAAAATGTCACACAAATAGCAATTCAATTATTATAAGAATTGCCTTTACCAATATTTAATCACTATTTTTAAAACACAACACGCGCGATTTTAAACAGAACCTTGTACAATTTATTTTTTTTTTCAACTGACGATATTGATGCTCGCATAGGGATTTATAAATCGAGTTTCGACTAATCGATTAATCGACTTTTGATTGGAAAAAGTCGAAATCGATTTTCACCAAGCAAAAAGTTGAAAAATCGATTTATCATTTCGACTTTTTCGATTTTTATCCGACGGCGGAATATCAACCGAAATCGATTACCATTTCGACTTTTGTCGAGTTTGGCCTTACTTAAATAGACGGCGGCTTTGAACTTCTCCAACCAGTTCAAACGCTTTTTAGGAAAGAGTCGGAAAGAGCTCTCTCCAACAAACTTTGACACTTGCTTGGAAAAAATTGCCGAGTATAAATAAATATTTATGTTGTCTGATCGAAAAATATTGCCAGAAAAATGGTGGAGAAATGCGACCCTGTGAACGTACAAGGGTGTGAACATACAATTTTGGTCTTGCAGCGTTAGCAGAACAAGTCATTGTGAGATAATTTGCAGATTGTTAGATGTGCGAAGTTTATGCATGGGACAACGGCGCCATTGCCAGAAAAAAATTTTATTTGCAACACTGTCTATAATGTATTTTTATTGGCACTCCTGCATATAAATATTTACAAAATATATTGTAAATATATGAAATTGTAATGTTTTCTTGCAATCGCCTGAACTGTCAATTCACCTTTGCCTAACAATCTGTCATTGTCCGTATATTTGCAGCACTTTAACAGGGTTGATAACGTTGTACGATCAGGCAATCGTGAATATTTAGTTTTAGTTGCTTGGAATCTGCGTAATGGAAAAGAAACAAAAAGGAGACAAAAATCGGTTTAAGACAAAACCGAAAAGTCGAAAAAAATCGATTTTCCAAAAAGTCGATTATCCAAATAATTGAAAAGTCGAAAAATCGACTTTTCACTAAATCATGAAAGTCGAAAAATCGACTTTTTGTCTCAACTATAGATCCCTATGCTCGCAATGCCCGATTGCTTCTGTGTGGTGCTAACAACGGTGGATGTTATAACGGGATCATGAAAACAGACGAGTTTGTTGTCGTGTGTATGATGAGAAAGAGAAAGAAAATTTTGTATATTGTACAAAAATTTCGTAAAGTTACAAAACTTTCGTAATTATTTCCCACACGATATTGGTAATGTTACAAAATTTGTAAATAGTACAAAAAAAGTTTTGTTCATTGTTGTGAACGCGAGTAAGGAGAAAAAAATATTTTTGTATATTGTACACAAGTTTCGTAAAGTCACAAAACTTTCGTATTTATTTTCCATACGAAATTGGTAATTTTACAAAATTTGTAAATAGTACAAATACAATTTTGTTCTTTGTTATGAACGGGAAGGAACGGGAGTAAGGAGAGAAATTATTTTTGTATATTGTACAAATATTTCGTAAAGTCACAAAACTTTCGTATTTATTTTTCACACGATATTGGTAATTTTACAAAATTTGTAAATAGTACAAATAATATTTCGTTCGTGGCTGTGTAATTTTGTATGTTAACAAATTTTGTACATTGTACAAAAATGTTTTGTAGAAATTTGAAATAATTGTTTACGAAAGCCCTTTTGCATTATTTACGAATTTTCTAAATTAACGAAATTCAACCTTATTGGTATTTTACGAAAAATTTGTACCACTAACAAAATTTTTTTACAATATACGAAATTATTTTTACAAAAAAAAATCGTATTTTCCAGCATGAAATATTTTGGGTGTAGGGATAACATAAAGCTCCCTTTAACAGAGGAAAATAAAATGACAAAAAAAGGCAACTATGTAAATGCATAAAGACCGATCTGGACCGATCTTCTCGAAATTTTCACAGAACGTGAGTTGTGAAAATAGGGTACTTGAATTTTCGATATATCAAGTTGGAGTGGGCCCGCCCATATAAACCAAATTTTGAAATTGAGATACCTTGCACAATTTGTGCTGTAATTTTTTGTATATGTATCTGGTGGTAGTCTGCGTGATTGGTCCAAAAATGGACGGGATCTGAAATCTGGGGCAACGAAGTGAACCGGGTTCAGCTACTATCTATAAATAAAAGCGAGTGTCTGTTTGTGGGGTTGTTTGTTTGTACCATAAAGATGTCTCAACGGCTATACCGACCTTCTTGAAATTTTCACAGAATGTTCATGTGTAGGGGGTGTTGAAAATAGGGTACATGAATTTTCGATATATCAAGTGGGCGTGGGCCATCCATATAAGCAAAATTTGGAATTGAGATATCTTGCACAATTTATTAGCGAGAGTGCTGTAATTTTGTGCATATGCCCAGCAAAATTTGGTGCCCGGACTTAACTCCTAAGGACATAACGCCCAATACGATTTTGGGACTTATGTCCTTCAGTATACTCGGACATAATTCCCAAACTTTGTTGGGCGTAATGTCCGCAGAGCGTTCTCGGACATAACACCCAAAAAAAAAACGCGGGCATAACACCCAATGTATATTGGTACTTATGTCCTTAACTAACCGCGATTAACACCCAAAGTGATGAAAATGCCGCTCAATTGGTTTATTTTAGTAAAATGCAACGTAATCAATTTATTTAAAAATTACTCATTTATGACATATTTCTAATGTGCCAAAGTAACAGCATGGAAAAATTTTACCAAACAATATCGAAGAAGATATTTCCTACACATATTTTTCTCACCATCCATCACCAAATGAATCTAAAGGAATATTGATCCTAATAATCGCCACTATATGATGGGTGCGACTTGATCCTCACTGTATGATGAATGCGACTTTTTCGGTGGTCCCAAGCAGTGGATACAAGCAATTATTAATTATCTATATTTCTCAAGAAAGGCATGTAATTATACAAATTTCTAACATATAAAAAATATTATAGATTAAAAAACACTTCGTTGAATTTAAGACAGAAGGTGAAACTTTTTTTTTAAAAAATCGCGCGATTTTTTGAAAAAAAGTTTCGCCTTCTGTCCTAAATTCAAAGAATATTTTTTAAATCGCGCGATTAAAAAATTTTAAAATTGTATATCGTCCACAAATTGTTTCATCCTTGATAAATATTCGGACAGATGGCGAATATTTTTTTAAAAATCGCGCGATTTTTTAAAAAATATTCGCCATATGTTCTGAGTTCAATGAATAATTTTTAAATCGAGCGTTACAAAAATCTACTGTGGGGTTTTCTATGTTCTTCAAACTTTACATCGTCTACAAATCGTTTCATCTTTGATAAAAACATTTATGTTAATTACTTATTTGTAGGTTTTTCTCTTTTGCGTTCATACTAATAGCTAATAAAAAACATAAGTCATATGAGCATATCTTACAGTTTATAGACTCAAACATTTTCAAACTTAAACCAAAAAATTTTACTACAGACTTTGAGAAATATATAAGTAGAGAAAATACAATTTGTAAACCATTTGACGAAATTAATAAAAATATTTACACTCACATTATACCCATTCTGCAGACAGATTGTAGGAAGCGCTGAACAATTTTTCATTTAAATTAATTTTTTCTTTAAATATATATTATCTTAACAAGAACAAAAATGAAATTATGAATTCTTAAATTTGAAATGTTAACCTTTTGTCAAAGTAAAAAATCGTCTAAAGTCTCAATGGTTTATTCGCAATGGCAATAACCCAGAGAATAGTATTTTAGGTTAAGATTTGTCCACTTATTGTTAAATAATGAAAGATACAATAATAAATGTAATGAATTGGAAAAAAAGTATATATTACACTAGCCAACAGTCGTTTTGTTATTTGGTTCTAGCATAGTTTTTCTCATTGATTTTGACCTACTGAACACGAAAATGAGTTTTAAAAATTTTTCTGTCGATTGGTTTTCGAGATACAAATTTTTGAACTTTTTTTTAAATTTTTGGAGGTACACTTACAATTTTGAGCATATCTTTCGTCTTCTTTGACGTATTTGATCCTACTACTACTCAAATTAAAGCAAATTGAGCCGTCTACAACTCATTCTCAGAAAATTTTCAAATCGGGTGAGTAGTTTTGATGTTGGCGGCTTAAAAAGGTTAAAAAACTGCCTTTTTTTAGTAAAAATGTGGCAGAAAAATTCATATAAAATATAAAACGCGATGCTAACATCGATTTTGTTTTTTTTACGTATAGCTGGCATTTTTCCAAAGAAAATAAGCACTTACTTAACAAAATCTGACAACAAATGGCGGACTTATAATTTTTTTGGTAAAAGACCGAAATTCCGCTATTTCACGATATTTTGATTTTCATTATTTGCACAGCTTACCTACCCAACGCAAACGAATAAATACATTTGAACTTAATTTAAAATAAACAAATTAGTCTTAGTATATTATTTTTTAATTTATTTAGAGCACTACATACTCAATGTATGGCACAATTAGAAATGGATGTGCCAGGTTAGCTAAACTAACGAAATTAACCAAATCAACGCCCAAAAAAACTGAGTAGAAACAAAGATATAACTGTACATTTTATGCCATGTGGAAAAACAGCTGACTTCTTCTTTGTTTTTTGTATTCGCTGCAATTGGTCTCACGTATTAGGGTCCAAATGTAGTCACCCATCATAGCCGTGTCATAGATGCCCTGATAGCGTCGTTCCATAGCCTTCAATTCCTGATGAAAGCGCTCGCCGTGTTCGTCGCTCACGTCTCCTAAATTCTCAGGGAAAAAATCCAAATGAGAATGCAGAAAGTGTATTTTAAGTGACATGTGCACTCCTACCCAAAAATGAAAAAAAAAACGAGAATTAAAACGCTATTTAAATTAACATTTGTTTCAAAAAAAACCTACCCATTGCTTCATAGTTCTTTACCAGATCCTCAACTATGTCCTTATAATTATCGCTTTTGTTGTTTCCTAAAAAGTTTTCCACAACAAGCCTGAAGGAATTCCATGCTGCGGCTTCGATGGGTGATAACAGCTTCGGGAATGTTTCATCTTTCAACATTTTTTTATCTCGGGTCCTGCGAAGACTCCTTCTTTAATTTTTGCCAGCGAAAGGTAAGGGAAAATTTACCGTAAATAGGCAAAAGCTTCACCTTCTTTGTCCAATTTTTTGGCAAAATTTTTTATCAAACCCAATTTTATGTGCAGCGGCGGAAGTATTATATTTCCACGGTTCTCTATTAGTGGTTTGCGCTGAACATTCGCTTCTCCAACTACAGGTTTCGTTCGTTCCGGCCATTTTTTTTTTAATATAATGCTGATCATCAGCGCGGCTATTCCAAAGGCACAGAAAACAGCAATGTCGCGTATAGCCTCCTTGGAGTCCACACAGAATGGCCACAACTTTGAGGTCGGCGCATATTTTCCAATTATATTTGCTATACTCTATGCATTTCAGCAAAATGTTCATAGTTTCATAGTTCTCCTTTGAATGAACCGCATGAGCAATAGGAAGTGATGGCTTTTCATTCCCATTATGTAAGAGAACTGCCTTCAAGCTCTCTTTGTTGCTGTCAATAAACAACCTCCATTCATTGGGGTTGTGAATTTGGTGAAGCTCTTGGAACAAGCCGGAAATGTCGCTGCAAAAACATATTTCGTCTTTCTTTGTATAAAATTTTGCATACTGCTGGTGACGCTTCCTGTACGCTGTTACTTTCACTTCTGAATCCGCAAATCCACACTGTACCATCCGAGACGCAAGAAGTTCGGATTTCTCCTTAGTGAGACCAAAATCGCGCACTCAATCGTTTAGTTCGGCCTGTGACAGTAATTTTCGCTTTCTGCACGCCCCAAATTCGCTTGCACTTGACTCGGACTCTTGATCTGACGATTCTGCTTTTTGAAGAGATGCACCAGGGCACACTGGATATGGTACATCATTCGAATGTGGTACTGGAAGTGCAAACGATCCCACTTGAGCGTAGTTCCATTTTAAAAATCTCCCTATCCCACTGTTTGTGGTGAGGCAAAAATAACAGTCTGTGGAATGGCATAGCGGCTTTTTCCACATCATTGGTGTATCGAATTTCATATGGCGCCTAAAATTAAAATAAATTACTATATTTGCTTTGCTTAATGTGTTTAAATAAAAATTCTTACCTTCCGCCAGCTGCCCAGCTGGTTAGGATTATATAGCAAAGATCACACATAGGTGTCCATGGTTCTGTGATATTTGGTGAAATACCAAAATAATTCAAATAGTGCAATTGCACTGCTGGAGTAAACGTGTGTGCGTGATTATTCTTTATAAACTCGCCACAAACATTGCAGAAATTGTCTGGATTGTTCAAACACTCGAACACACGTAGTCTTTTACTCATTGTCTTACTTGTTGGGTAGGTATTATATGCACTTAAATTCAATTTGTTTCACTTTTTACTCGTACTACTCGCGTTCGTAGACACTTGTTGAATGACAAAAAACGATAAATGAACATCTATAAATACTAAGTATGTTACAATATTTTACTGACAGGTACTTATGAATGGGCGCATCTTTTAAGGGTGGCTATATACCTGATTCAGCAAGTGTGCGTTTCAAATTGTGGAAAAGTTTCCAAATAATGACCACTCACAAATGTGGGGGGAATTTCTGTAAAAAAATCCGATACAGGTAGCCATCGGGAAAACACACATCAATAAAAAAGTGTAATTCCATTTTTTCCATTTAATTGACTGTGAACGGAGTAGCAGTCATAAAGGAACACAAAGAGCGTCCACGCACATTCAGAAGCGTATATTACTCTGCAACCACAATCATAAAAATTAAATAACTATTTGTGTATTACTTATTTTTTTTAATTCTGAGAATCATAAAAATTACGTAAACGTTTTTTCCAAACAATTTTGTACATGTAAAGTGGGTTTGCCAAAATTCGTATCGTAAAATGCACCTGTGTTTCTATGTTCTGCATTTTCATTATACCATTTTCGACGAAACGTCCCTACGGTATTGTAAATAGGTTTTTTACAATTATGAAATATTTGTGTTATTAATATTAATTTAAAAATTTTATCAAAACTGCAAAGTGCTGTGACATTTGAAAAAAATTTCCAAAAAAAAATTGCTGATTTCACTAAATTTTTGAAATTTCACGTCCCTTGCCAGAACAGAAGACATTAACCCAGGGTGGTGAAATTTTGAACAGAAGTAACTTATGTATAGGAGCAACTGTTCCGTTCTATTCCAAAAGGATTATAAAAAACTTGCTTTTTCGATCCCTCCTAGTAGGTTAGCTGTGCAAATAATGAAAATCAAAATATCGTGAAATAGCGGAATTTCGGTCTTATACCAAAAAAATTATAAGTCCGCCATTTGTTGTCAGATTTTGTTAAGTAAGTGCTTATTTTCTTTGGAAAAATGCCAGCTATGCCAGCTATATTTCTTTGGAAAAATGCCAGCTATATTTTATATGAATTTTTATATGAATTTTTCTGCCACATTTTTAAAAAAAAAACGCAGTTTTTTAACCTTTTTAAGCCGCCAACATCAAAACTACTCAACCGATTTTCTGAGAATGAGTTGTAGACGGCTCAATTTGCTTTAATTTGAGTAGTAGTAGGATCAAATACGTCAAAGAAGACGAAAGATATGCTCAAAATTTGTAAGTGTACCTCCAAAAATTTAAAAAAAAGTTCAAAAATTTGTATCTCGAAAACCAATCGACAGAAAAATTTTTAAAACTCATTTTCGTGTTTAGTAGGTCAAAATCAATGAGAAAAAGTATGCTAGAAACAAATAACAGAGAAAATTTTGTTATTTGTGACCTAGTGTTATCAAGAGTATTATATTCCATAATATAAATATATTATAAATATTTACTTCTTTGCTTGAACTATATAAGTATACATTCGGAATAATATATAATTTTGTGCATATATATCTGGTGGCAGTCTACGTGATTTGTTCAAAAATGGGCGGGATCTGACCAATGGGCGTGGCTCCGCCCATAAAACCCAAATTTTGAATTTGAGGCATTTTGCACAATTTGCTAGTGAGAATGCTGTAATTTTGTATATGTAACGGGTTTTCCAATAGTTATGATATGATTTTGAAGTGACGTTTCGGCCATTTGTAATATGTCATGATCTGTCATTTGTTTTGTATTGTATTCAGTGTTTACAATTTCATCATGGAGAGATATACGCAAGAACAACGTTTACAAATTATTCAGTTTTATTAATAAAATAATCGTTCTCCAATTGCAACATTTCGTGCGCTAAGTCCATTTTTTTAAAAAAAAAAACACTTTCCAGTCGACCTACGACCTTGACACCCAATATTATAGCTCTCGTTAAGTGCCATTGACCGATTCCCGATCCGACGTACCATTATGGAGCTAGAGCGAAAATAAACTTTCCGTTCACATATGAAAATGATGCTAATGCCATTTTTTTTAATCCAAAAAAAAAACACTTTCCAGTCGACCTACGACCTTTAAGAGCTATCTTTTTGCCATTGACCGATTGTGGCTACGTGCCACACAGCAGTTTATAGACTCAAACATTTTCAAACTTAAACCAAAAAATTTTACTACATACTTTGAGAAATATATAAGTAGAGAAAATAAAATTTTTAAACCATTTGACGAAATTAATAAAAATATATACACTCACATTATACCCATTCTGCAGACAGATTGTAGGAAGCGCTGAACAATTTTTCATTTAAATTAATTTTTTCTTTAAATATATATTATCTTAACAAGAACAAAAATGAAATTATGAATTCTTAAATTTGAAATGTTAACCTTTTGTCAAAGTAAAAAATCGTCTAAAGTCTCAATGGTTTATTCGCAATGGCAATAACCCAGAGAATAGTATTTTAGGTTAAGATTTGTCCACTTATTGTTAAATAATGAAAGATTCAATAATAAATGTAATGAATTGGAAAAAAAGTATATATTATCAAGAGTATTATATTCCATAATATAAATATATTATAAATATTTACTTCTTTGCTTGAACTATATAATTATACATTCGGAATAATATATAATTTTGTGCATATATATCTGGTGGCAGTCTACGTGATTTGTTCAAAAATGGGCGGGATCTGACCAATGGGCGTGGATCCGCCCATAAAACCCAAATTTTGAATTTGAGGCATTTTGCACAATTTGCTGGTGAGAATGCTGTAATTTTGTATATGTAACGGGTTTTCCAATAGTTATGATATGATTTTGAAGTGACGTTTCGGCCATTTGTAATATGTCATAATCTGTCATTTGTTTTGTATTGTATTCAGTGTTTACAATTTCATCATGGAGAGATATACGCAAGAACAACGTTTACAAATTATTCAGTTTTATTAATAAAATAATCGTTCTCCAATTGCAACATTTCGTGCGCTAAGTCCATTTTTTTAAAATCCAAAAAAAAACACTTTCCAGTCGACCTACGACCTTGACACCCAATATTATAGCTCTCGTTAAGTGCCATTGACCGATTCCCGATCCGACGTACCATTATGGAGCTAGAGCGAAAATAAACTTTCCGTTCACATATGAAAATGATGCTAATGCCATTTTTTTTAATCCAAAAAAAAAACACTTTCCAGTCGACCTACGACCTTTAAGAGCTATCTTTTTGCCATTGACCGATTGTGGCTACGTGCCACACAGCAGTTTATAGACTCAAACATTTTCAAACTTAAACCAAAAAATTTTACTACATACTTTGAGAAATATATAAGTAGAGAAAATAAAATTTTTAAACCATTTGACGAAATTAATAAAAATATTTACACTTACATTATACCCATTCTGCAGACAGATTGTAGGAAGCGCTGAACAATTTTTCATTTAAATTAATTTTTTCTTTAAATATATATTATCTTAACAAGAACAAAAATGAAATTATGAATTCTTAAATTTGAAATGTTAACCTTTTGTCAAAGTAAAAAATCGTCTAAAGTCTCAATGGTTTATTCGCAATGGCAATAACCCAGAGAATAGTATTTTAGGTTAAGATTTGTCCACTTATTGTTAAATAATGAAAGATTCAATAATAAATGTAATGAATTGGAAAAAAAGTATATATTATCAAGAGTATTATATTCCATAATATAAATATATTATAAATATTTACTATAAGAGCCTACAAGCTGGGGATTGGAAGATAGTCCGAGGTCGAGCGAGAGACAAGGGAGACGGAAAGGACCTCTGGATCAAGATAGGTCCGGAGTCCCTAAATCTCCTGAGGCTCTCGAACGGAACGATAAAGTTCGGACTAAACCGACTCCGGACGTCCGTCCCCGACGTGGAAGAAGAGAGCAGCAACCCCGGGCGGCATGAAAGTGGTGCAGCTAAATCTACACCACTCTGAAGCAGCGTCGGACGAGCTGTTGAGAATAATGGGGAAAGAAAAGATAGACGTGGCCCTTATACAGGAACCTTGGTTGGCGAGCAACAAAGTCCGCGGTCTCAGGTCACGTAATCTCACGCTCATTTCCCCGAAGACAGAAGGTAAGATTCGTAGCTGTATCGTAGCCTGTAGAAACATAACTCTGACAATGATCTCCCGCTATAGCAACGAAGACCTTACAGTGGTAGCTATGGAACGCCAGGGTAAACCAACCCTGGTCTTCGCATCCATGTACCTGCCTTATGAATCCGCCGATCCCCCCTCAGACAAGGTACGTTCTCTGGTAAGTTGGTGTAAGAGTAAAGGACACGACCTAATCATCGGAGGAGATGCAAACGCGCACCATACCATATGGGGCAGCACAGACATAAACAAACGAGGTGAGTCACTACTTGAATACTTATTATCCACTGATCTAGTTATCTGTAATAAGGGCAATAGGCCCACATTCTTTAACAAAATCAGGGAACAGGTTATAGATTTAACTTTAGTATCTAATAGCGATTCAACAAGAGTATCCAGGTGGAGAGTATCAAATGAATGCTCCTTCTCGGATCATCTTACGATACACTTCAACATTGAGCACGAGGCTACTAAGGGGAAACCTTATCGTAACCCCAGGAAGGCAAACTGGGACAAATTCAGACAACTTATGCAATCGTATCCACCACCAAATACGGAGATACATGACTTGCAGGGTCTGGAATGTGCAGTTGGCCGTATGACAGGTAACCTTGTCGATGCCTTCTTTGCGTCCTGTCCAGAACGCTTACCTCCCCGGAAAACCAACCAAACATGGTGGACTTCGGAACTGAAGCAACTCAGGAAGGAAAGTAGAATGCTATTCAACAAGGCCAAAAAAGAGAAAACACCGGAAAGCTGGGAAGAATACCAAGCATCCACCAGAACTTTCAAAAGAGAGTCCAGAAAGGCAAAAAGGAAGTCCTGGACGAATTTCTGCGAAGAACTGGAAGACATTAGTGAAGCCTCTAGGCTCCGTAAAGTCCTATCCAAAGATCCCAGCACACCAGACTTCCTCATGGGACCTGATGGACTACTCACAGAGAACAACCAAGAGACTCTAGAACTTCTGATGGACACCCATTTTCCGGGTTGCAACGAAGTTTCAGATGCCGTGGAAGTGGGCGAAGACCTCCCCACGGACAATATGGAGGAACTTATCAGAACTGTTATAGATGACGAGAAAATATGCTGGGCGGTGAGATCATTCAAGCCCTTCAAATCGGCGGGCCCGGATGGCATCATTCCAGCTCTCTTACAAGAATCCTTGGAACTTATTTTACCATGGCTACGCGCAATTTTTTCTGCAAGTTTGCAATGGTCATATATACCCAAGGCATGGAGAGAAGCCAAGGTGGTCTTTATCCCCAAAGCGGGAAAAATAAACCACAGTACGACAAAGGACTACAGACCAATCAGTCTATCATCGTTTCTGTTGAAAACCATGGAAAGACTAGTTGATCTTAACGTGAGGGGAAAACTGACACCAAACAACTTCAGCAAGGCACAACACGCCTACCTGAAAGGTAAATCTGTGGAAACGGCCTTACATGAAGTGGTAGGATTTGTCGAGGACTCCCTTCATTACAAAGACTACACCATGGCAGCGTTCCTCGATGTAGAGGGCGCTTTTAACAATGTTAAAATAGCATCTATACTTAACGCACTAGACGGCATAGGCTCACACCCAGGCATAACCAGGTGGACAGGTAATATGCTCAAAAGCAGAATCATTAACTCAACAATGGGCAATGGTTCGGCTAGAAGGCGAGTTACGAGAGGTACTCCGCAAGGTGGAGTGGTCTCACCAATATTATGGAACCTAGTGATAAACGAAATCCTAATGGATCTTGGAAATACCGGAATTAAAATCATAGCGTATGCAGACGACGTCGTGATTTTGATTAGGGGCAAATTTATGCCTACGGTCAGCGAGATCATGGAAAGATCACTAAAACGACTATCACGCTGGGCAGAAAAGAATGGACTAGGAGTCAACCCAGGGAAAACGGAACTGGTCCTTTTCACTAGAAGAAATAAAATTCCGAACTATCAGCTCCCTACATTACAGGGAAAGTTACTTGAACTGTCGAAAGATGCTAAGTACTTAGGCATCACCCTAGACTCTAAGCTGTCCTGGAAAAGGAATTTGGAGGAAAGGGGTAAAAAAGCGCTATGCGCCTTTTATGCCTGCAGGAAAATGTTTGGACGCAAATGGGGTTTGCAACCGAAAATGATACACTGGATGTATACATCGATCATCAGACCGATACTCACTTACGGATCAGTTGTATGGTGGAAATCGGTAATGAAGAAATCACATCTCTCTCACCTAGCCAAAGTGCAAAGACTGATTTGCGTCGGGATAACGGGCGCCCTCAGATCTGCTCCACAAATGGCATTGGAGGCGATGCTGAACCTTCAACCAATCGATATATACATAAAGTGTACCGCAGCGAAAGTGACCCTTCGGCTAAGGGAATCAGGAATAGCCATCAATACCACACAAGGACACGGCTCAATCCTGGAAGACATGGGTATAACAGACAAAATCAATAGGACAACGGACTACTTGACACCACGAACAATTCAAGATAGAAACTTTAAAGTAACTTTTCCTAGCCGTGAAGATTGGGCATCAAATAGCGTTATAGAGGACGATGAGATCTCAATTTTCACGGACGGATCGAAAATGGAGACGGGCACGGGTTCGGGAGTATTTTCCGACACCCTCAATCTCAGAATATCCACCAGACTCCCAGATGAATGCACGGTATTCCAGGCAGAGATCTATGCCATTAACATTGCCGCGAATCAGATTTTGGAACGGGACATTTCTCCAAAAAAATTCAAGATCTACGTCGACAGCATGGCAGCTCTCAAGGCCTTGAGCTCCAGAAATATTAACTCACGCTGCACAATGGACTGCTTTCTAGCCCTAAACCATATTCAGACGCACGAAATCACGCTCTGCTGGGTGCCAGGACATAGCAACATACAGGGCAACGAATTAGCAGACGAATGTGCCAGGATAGGATCAGGTGCGCGAAACGAAACCGAGACTCTGGACGTGCAAATTCCGTTCGTGGAACTTAAAAACGAAATCGACGAACGCGGAGCAACACTAACCAGATCGAGGTGGGACACAGTACAAAACTGCAGGACTGCACGAACCCTTTGGCCATCCATTGATGTGAACCGTTCCAGAGAATTGCTGTCCTTCAGGAAGACCAAACATAGCATCCTCACAGGAGTCATCACAGGGCACTGCGTGATAGGCAACATGGCTGCACGCATGAAGCTTCCTTATGAAGACTTCTGTAGAAGTTGCTTAGATGAAGAAGAGGAGGAGTCAGTACAGCACCTGCTATGTTCATGCAAAGGACTGCAAGAGTACCGTTTGGCCTTTTTAGGGCACAGGCTCTTCGTAAACCTAGACGATCTAGCAGATGCACCGCTCAAATCCCTTCTCAAATTCATCAGCAAATCCCTCTGGTTTAGTAAAGCCACGAGGACAAACGAGAACAATTAGATCTTCTTCCTCCCCTTCCTAAATCGCCCCTCCCTCTTCCGAAACCTTTTCTACATCTTCCTAATCTGTCAGCCTCCAATTATTTCTTCTATCCTTCCTTTCTACCTAATGGGAAACACAATGGACCGAATTGTCGGCCCCGAGTGAACTCGTCAGTTGTATTCTGACGGGCGTCCCTTTCAACCTAACCTAACCTAACCTACTTCTTTGCTTGAACTATATAATTATACATTCGGAATAATATATAATTTTGTGCATATATATCTGGTGGCAGTCTACGTGATTTGTTCAAAAATGGGCGGGATCTGACCAATGGGCGTGGCTCCGCCCATAAAACCCAAATTTTGAATTTGAGGCATTTTGCACAATTTGCTGGTGAGAATGCTGTAATTTTGTATATGTAACGGGTTTTCCAATAGTTATGATATGATTTTGAAGTGACGTTTCGGCCATTTGTAATATGTCATAATCTGTCACTTGTTTTGTATTGTATTCAGTGTTTACAATTTCATCATGGAGAGATATACGCAAGAACAACGTTTACAAATTATTCAGTTTTATTAATAAAATAATCGTTCTCCAATTGCAACATTTCGTGCGCTAAGTCCATTTTTTTAAAATCCAAAAAAAACACTTTCCAGTCGACCTACGACCTTGACACCCAATATTATAGCTCTCGTTAAGTGCCATTGACCGATTCCCGATCCGACGTACCATTATGGAGCTAGAGCGAAAATAAACTTTTCGTTCACATATGAAAATGATGCTAATGCCATTTTTTTTAATCCAAAAAAAACACTTTCCAGTCGACCTACGACCTTTAAGAGCTATCTTTTTGCCATTGACCGATTGTGGCTACGTGCCACACAGCAAATGACTCAATTGAATTGTTGCGAGAAAAGTTTGGAGATTCGATTATTTCAAGAAATAGTGATATTGAATGGCCTGCAAGAAGTTGTGATTTAACAACATTAGACTATTTCTTGTGGGGTTTTTTGAAGTCATTGGTCTTTCGAATCAAATCAGACTCTCTTCAAGCTTTACAAGTCAATATTGAACGTGCCATTCATGACATACGACTTCATTTAGTGGAAAAATTGCTCGAAAATTGGGTTCATCGAATTCGTTGCTGCAGAAGAAGTCGTGGAGGCCATTTGACTGACGTTTTATTTAGAACTTAATAGTATCGACTGTACATCACATTAAATAAAAAACAATTTGTTGGCGGAAGTGCTGTAATATTTTATATATGCATCTAGTGACAGTCTACGTGATTGGTCCAAAATGGGTGGGATCCTACCAATGGGAGTTGCCCCACCCATGTAAGCAACATTTGGAAATTGAGATATATTGCCCAATTTTTTATCGAGAGTGCTGTAATTTTGTGTGTATATATATGGCGGCTGTCCACGTGATTGTTCCAAAATCTGCTGATCGGAACAATGGGCTTGTCTCCGCCCATATGAGCCAGGTTTTGAAATCGAGATATCTTGAACAATTTGTTAGCGAGAGTGCTATAATTTTGTATGCATGTATTTGGCGGCAGTCTACATGATTGGTCCAAAAATGGGCGGAATCGGAAATCTGGGTTAACGAAGTGGACCGAGTCCAACTAGCACCTATATAAAATAGAGGGATTCAAGGGGTTTTGATGCGATATACATACCCTCTCAAAGGCAAATGCCAACTTCAGTCTGTTCGTGGCGAATCCTGCTTGTGGTAATGAGGCTCTGACGACCGACCCCACATGTCATCTCTGTGACAAGTGACGTACAAAACACGTTAAGATCAAGATGGTAAAGGTGTTGTGCTGAGGACTGGAATGGCCAGCAAGTGTATAAAGAAGCTGGACACCAGCAATTCCCCTCGACATCAAGGCACGGCTTGGTTGTATATTCTACGTAGCCTAGTCTGCACAAGCCGTCACTGGGCACAATGGTCCATCTCCTTATGGCACACTCGTGGGAATAAAAATGGATACAAATCGTCTGCTTAATGCTATTTTGGTCCATACGCCATTTTTGTGTTTTTTGAGTTAGGAGTTGATAATATGGGTTTCAAGCATGCTCTTTCTGAATCTGCAATAATATTTTTCCTATCGCGTCTAGTTTTAGAGATATTAGTAGGGTAAATCGATTTAACTCTGATTTACGGGAAATCATTTTGATATTTTTTCTATGTCTCCATTTTTTTATCGCCCTATATTTTTTACTCACTATTTTACGTTCTTTAGATCACAAGATGTAAATTACTCTCCTTCCACACCGACGTAAGTGTCCGTCCGACGTTCGGAAGTCACTGTACCAGAAAACTAACTTCATCCTTGACAAGATTGCCAAGAATGTAGCAAGTGGCACAGTGCACGAACGTTATGTGGAGGACAAGAAAACATACACGCAAACTGTTGAGGAGTACGAGAAAAAGAAAAACTCCCAACAGGGTAGTCAACCTTCAACCTCAAAACGAGAAAGGTCCCAGACGGAGGATGCTAAGCCCGCTAGGCGCAAGAAGGTCAAAGATACCACAACGCCAGTCTCATCAACCACGAAACGGCCCTACAACGTGGTCGTGAAGGACAACCTGCGAGTTGCCCTTGTTAACGACAAAAAGGTAGGTCTGTGCCCTGTAACAACCTCGGAATGGGGTAAAGTTGAATCTAAGTGGTCCACACTTGTTATTGAACATGTGCTCGCCAACAATGGTTCTCCTGTACCCCATTATGACTCTAGTGAGATTCATCGAGGCTTCAGGATAGTCAAATGTATGGACGAGTTCTCAACGGTATTCCTGGAATAGTGCATCGCTAAGGTCAGTAATGCATGGGAAGCCATCGCCCTGAGGCTGATCCCGGTCCAGGATAACCCGATGAGACCTTGAGCCAGAGTTTGACTAACCAAGATGCAGTGCGGTAGCCCTAAACTCCTGGAGGGTCTTGTAGAAATTAACAAGAGTGTTCCAATGGACGATTGGTCCGTAATCGCCACAGATCCGCCAAACAACAACAGCATGAGCTTTGCTCTTTGAAATTTCGGAATCCGGAGTAGAGGTTCTGGAGAAATTGGAAATTGGATACGCCCACACGGTCCAGATGGTGTAGAAGCTGCTCGACAATATGCAACTCGAGGGATTTTTCAAATCCTCACCCAAAACAAGTGATGCTAAAAGTCGTGCAGATTAATTAGAAGCACTTACGGGTGGCTTCAGACAACCTGCGGTTTCTTCTAACAGAGGAGAATCTAGACCTAGGCATCATCCAGAAACCCTATGTTTAGAAGAATCAGGTAAAGGGTTTCCAGAACATTATACGTCAAGGATAACGGTAAGCCAAGATCGTGCCTAATCGTAAAAAACAAAATAAATTGTCCCCAATTTAACACAGCTAACTTCACCGTAGCAAGAGTTGAATTAGAAAGTGGTATACAATTCCTCGTCGCCTCTTGCTACATGGCTCGCTTATGTGATGCTTCACCATGCGAGGTATGGAACGCAATGAAAGCCATTCGACATCATCATTTTGGGCTGTGATGCAAATGCGAGATATTATGGGGAGCACAAAAATAAACGACAGAGGTGAGTCCGTTTTAGACTTCATAATTACCAACAATCTTACTATATGCAACAGAGGTACTAACCCTATTTTTGTATTTTCAAGCTCGGATAACTTCAGGGGGTGGGAAGAGGTCCTTGATCTCACTCTAGTATCTTATAAGCCCTTCTCGGACCACAATTTGAAACTGTTCAATATCTCAGACGGGGCAACTCCAGTCAAACGCTTTCGAAACCCAAAAGGGACTGATTGGGACAAGTTCAATAGGCTTCTGAATAGCAAACTTCGCTATTAACCACATCAATATAAAAACACTGCAGATATAGAATAATGTCGAGTAATTTTAATGTTTGTTTGTCATGTATCAGCAAAATAACAGCAACCAGTCTTTCGGTTGTATTTCCCAAAATACATTTAATTATTCTAAATTTGGGAAATTGTTGTGATAACCAAACAACGATTATTTATTAATATTTTTTCTGTTGTAGTAACCAGTTATTCGTTGCAATAATAATCTTAGGTTTATTGATACAATTTCTATTGTCAAGAATAAAACATTG
Organism: Eudasyphora cyanicolor; assembly: GCA_963930755.1. Classification (NCBI taxonomy): domain Eukaryota; kingdom Metazoa; phylum Arthropoda; class Insecta; order Diptera; family Muscidae; genus Eudasyphora; species Eudasyphora cyanicolor. Next base: position 105,988,462 of record OZ005737.1, read on the forward strand.
GTTGTCACAACCAAAAATCGATCATATGGCACTACAATGAAAGTTTTAAATTGGTTACCACAACTAACCGAGTCTCAATATAATTGAGATATCTTGCACAATTTGTAAGTGATATTGAAATATCTTGCACAATTTGTTGGCAATAGATTTATAATTTTGTGCATATGTATCTGGTGGTAGTCTACGTGATTTGTCCAAAAATAGGCTGGATATGACCAATGGGCGTGGCCCAGGCTATGAAGCCGACGCGGCGCAAATTAAGGGCGCGCCGCAGCCGGCGACGCCGCCATTTTTGGCGACTCACATCGACTGAAACTCAGCCGCCGAACATTATTTAGTGAGCCAAAAAGATTTATTTTATGCAACCATGAAAATGAAGAAAGTGACTACTAATAATACGATAGGGTCAGAATTTATAATAAGTTATTTTTTGCGTAAAAATGTATAAAAAGTTTCTAAATGCTATCATTTATTTAAAGAAAAATCAAAAAAATTTATGGGTTTTGAAATAGAAAAATGCGTTTGGTTTTTTTTACAGAAATTACAATAGCTCTCGAACCAATTTGTATACAAAGCCTACGTCGTTTAGAAAACACAACAGGCCCTATGGCATTCACAACAAATTCTCTTTCAAAACAAGGAACAAAAGTAGAGATTAGTTGAACCGATTTTCGACATTAAAACAAAACTTCCATAACTTTTCTTAAATTTGTGTGTTATTTTAAATATTTCTTCTAATTGTATATATCTTATTAAAGTGCCACCTTTGCCTGAGAATAAAATTCGTGCGCTATCGTTTGATGGAACTTTCAGCCGATTGTTAATATTTGATCGGCTCAGCAGCCGCCGCCGATCGGTATTTTCCCATGCGCCGCCGATAATTAAAAATATATAATATAGCGGGTGATCGAAGTAGAGATACTTTTTTCAATAGCCTTTTTTGACAGATCACGTGAGTTACATACCCTCAAACCAATTTAAACTGTAACCAACCTAATGTTCATGATTTTGCCGACAATTGTGAAGTCAGCATAATCATAGAAAAATACTTAAACCGCAGTCGGGGAAATTAAATTCTACAGAATTTAATTTAATAAGAAAAAGAAATCGAAGTTCATCGTGAAGCGAAAAAGCTCAGTGAGGTGTCTATGTCAAGACAAAAGAGTTTCGATAAAAATAGAGACATGAACGCCAACCAGTTGGAAGAGCTCTCCGAAGTAATTAGGAGACAAGAGCAAGCAATAAACCAATTGCAACTCCAGCTGCAACAGGAAAGGCAACAAGGAAGGCTCCAACGTGAAAATCAGCCACAACAGGGCGACATAATTTTTACCCCAAAAGATATCATATCACAGCTCAGACAACTGAAATGTCTGGAAAAAGACCACAACGCTACTGCGTTTATTGCATCAGTGGAAGCAGTAATGGCCTTGTGCCCACTGGACAACCCTCAGCTGCTGGGCTTAGCGCTGTCAATAATTATTAACGAGAAAATCCTAGGTGGTTTCGAGCCAAATTTTGTTCAGCGATGAGGCCCATTTCTGGCTCAATGGGTATGTAAACAAGCAAAATTGCCGCATTTGGGACGAAGAGCAACATGAAGAGATTCAAGAGCTGCCACTTCATCCAGAAAAAACAACGGTTTGGTGTGGTTTGTGGGCCGGTGGAATCATCGGTCCATATTTCTTCAAAAATGATGCCGGTGAGAACGTAACCGTCAATGGCGACCGTTATCGTGCCATGATAACTGACTATTTGATGCCTGAAATTGAAGCTCGTGATTCGGCGACATTTGGTTTTAACAAGATGGCGCCACTTCCCACACATCGTATCAATGAATGGATTTTTTGAGAGAACACTTCGGTGAGCAGATAATTTCACGTTTTGGGCCGGTCGATTGGCCACGAGGATCGTGTGATATCACACCGTTAGATTTTTTCCTGTGGGGATATGTAAAGTCTAAAGTTTATGCGGACAACCCCGCTTCGATTCAGGCCTTGGAGCAAAACATCACGCGTGTCATTCGCCAGTTACCAGTCGAAATGCTCGAACGAGTCATCGGAAATTGGACTCAATGGATGGACCATCTGAGACGTAGCCGCGGCCAACATTTGATAGACATAATCTTCAAAAAATAAATGCCAAAGAATGTTCTTTCAAATGATAATAAACATTTCCCATTCAATTTTAATTTTCTGTTTTTTTTTCTTTAAAAAAGTAGGGAACCTCGAAATGGATCACGATATATAAATAACCAGCTTTAACCCAGTGCGCTTCGCAGCTCCCATCTTTTATTTATTTTCTGTTTAGGGTACTGTAAAATAGTTATACCTATTTCTTTCAAAATGACATGATTATTACATATGGTGCAAAATGAAGAAGATTTCATTACTTTTATATATAAAATACGAATCCTCGTTTAATTTCTAGTCTGTGTTCCAAGAGTTACCCTGACATCATGGTACAATATTTATCCATTTTCCCACTGCACCTCTGAATGTTGAAAAACTATTTTTTTGGTTCATACGTTACCAACTTTCCCCTAGTTTATGTTCCAATAGCTTCATTCACACAATGGTACAATATAAAACCATGTTTGTCCCACTGTGTCTATAAAGGTACGAATTTAAAAATCTAAAGTGAATCGCTCCATTGTAGCTCATTTAACCGTTTGTGTGTCATAATTAACCAATTTGGCACGATTGTACAATATTTTAAAATTATATCTGTGCCATTTATTTGACTTGTTTTTCCCCACGGTTTAAGTAGAATAACCAATTTGGAAATAAAAATTTTTAGCTTTGGACCACTGTTCCATATTAAACACTTTTTATTACACTGTGCTTCTAAAGTACGAATTTGTATACATATCTGGGAATATTTTGTTCCCTTTTTACACTCTTACCAAATTTAACCTTTTTACCGTATTTAACTTTTTTGCTTCTCCGTACCATATTTAACCGTTTTTGTTCCACTAAACCATATTTAACACATTTTTCCCCCTCTGTAACATATTGAACAATTTTTGCTTGCCCCAACTGCATCAAAATTTTAACGTTTTTGCACCACAGTGCTATTAAAAGCATAAATTAAAAAAAAAACATTCTTATTTCATATTTTACTTACCCTCTCTCCCTGCATCCATATTTTTACCCACTGTACTAAATTTACGCTTTTTGCCCCACTGTACCAAACTTAACCCATTTTGTTCCACGTTATTTTACTATTTGTGCCCACTGTAACCATTTTTGTTTTACTGTACCACATTTAACTATTTGTGTCCCACTGTATCATAGCTAACACATTTTTCCCACTCTTCCATAGTTAAAGGATTTTGTCACACGTTACCATATTCAACTAATTGTGCCCCACTGTACCATAGTTAACCCTTTTCGCCCCACCATTTGTCTCACTGTACCATATTTAACAGTTTTTGTCCCACTGTACCATATTTAACCCTCTTTGCTCCACTGTACAATATTTAACACAGCCATGCCCTACTGTACTGTATAGTTAACCATTTATGTTACACTGTACCATATTTATCCCTTTTTGCCCCACTGTATCATAGTAAATACTTTTTTGCCCCACTGTTCCATAGTAAACGCTTTTTGCCCCACTGTTCCATAGTTAACGCTTTTTGTCCCACAGTACCATTTTTAACCCATATGTCCCACTTTACCATATACATATAACTATTTTTACCCCATAGTTAACCCTTTTTGCACAACTGTGCCCCATTCAACTCTTTATCTCACTGTACACAATTTTTACCCCACTGTACCATATTTAACAAATTGTTGTCTCAATGTACCGTACTCGTATTTAAAATGTGTCTCCACGCTAGCATACTTAAACCTTTTTAACATATATAATCATATTTTCTCCACTCCACTATTTAACCGTTTTTGACCACAGTGCTCCTAAAACCATATAAACTTTTATATCTCATGTTTAAGTAACAATTTTGGCAGATAGTTCCCTTTTTCCGCCAAGCTCCATAATTAACCCGTCTTGTCCCACTGTGTCTCTTAAAGTTAGAATTACTAAAAATCGCTTCCAATCTCTAGTTTATCTTCCAAAAGTTACCCTGGAACCATTGATCCATGTTTGACATGTTTAAGCCACTGTACTATATTTTACACTTTTTGCCCCACTGTGCCCCGAAAACTACGAATACAAATAAAACTGAATACCCCGATCATTTGTCATAAAGACATCCCTCGCTTCAATTTTCACCATTCTAATTTTAGGCTTTAAATTTCATTTCGTTTAGATTTGGCGGTGGTACCATATTTATCCCTTTTTGCCACATTGTGCGGCTAATAGTACGAATTTCGAAAAATACCGCCATATTGCTCGTCTACGTCCCAAGTACTACCTTCCCACCAAATTTCATGATTCCAGCTTCAGCCGTTTGGTCTGGGCGATGATCAGTCAGTCAATCAGTCAGTCAGTCACGCAACAATTTTATATATACAACTAGCGGACCCGGCGAACTTCGCCTCGCCCCAACTTAACGCCTTCAGATAAACTCCAGAGTGATAATAAAACACAGATAGTTAAAATTTTAATGCGATTTGTTTAAAAGGAATCGAAATCAGTAGAGAGCGATGTGATAAACAACAAACAACGAAGACAGAAGACAGGCAACGTACAGATGACCGTGCGAAAAACAGGGAAATTCGAGATTAATTCCACAGACTTCCTACGATTTGTCTTGAGATTTATTGATTGTCATCGTAAAAGCCAATCGTACAGGGAACTGAATCCGCTTGAATTGGAATGAAAGATCAGTTGGAATAATCGGAATTCGTGGGATAAGGACTTCCTCTCCTTTGAATTTTCCAGTGATGATCGTCGCCTGAATCACATTGTCCATCAGTTTCATAATGGACAACCGCGAACTATGCACAATTTCGGATGATTCAGATTCCGCAACATGATTATGATCGATTCCACCTTCAGCTGTAAATTATGGGGCGGAGCTCCTGGCACATCAAGCGAGTTCGATTTTACTTTGAATAATAAAATTCATGCTATCGACGTCCTTATTCTTCGCTGCTAATATTGCCCGTTCACTAATCTAATCGAGATTTGGAAACACTTTGGTGATGAGTTCCTCGTTCGACGATGTGAACTCGCAAAAATTTGCCGGGAACAATATCAATGCAGTGGAAACATCAACAGTAATTTGGCCATTGCCAAGCGCCAACAGTTGTTTCGAGAATTCAAGAGCCGATGAGTCGTTCTGCAACGCGACTCTCATGTTCGTGGTCAATTTCAACTTCTTGACATGCCGCCACAAAGACCACGATTTCAGGCATCCATTAATTTCATCGGCAGTAGATTTCGGGATGACGGGAAGCGTTTGACGAAAATCTCCGGAGAGCAATATCATAGACTCACCAAATTGTCTCAAATCACGTCGTAAATCCTTCATCGTTCGGTCAACTGCCTCCAGAGCTCGTTTATGCGCCATCGTGCATTCATCCGAAATTATGATTTTGCAGTGCCCGCAATCCAATAAGATAAACTTACCTCTTATACTCAAACTTATTATCTGAAAAAATTTTCGAACTGATAAATATCGCGTTGAATTTTAATTGATCGTAATGCTTGTACCGTTTGTCGATGTGATACGCGAAATCAGTGTAACAATACGCAAAACTCGAATGAATTGCAGCAAGAAAAATAGCACATACTCGTACATATGTTTAATAGAAAACTTTTTTGTTTAATAGAAAATTAATAAAAAAAATTGGATTCAAAAAGAGAGTAGTAGATAGGAACAGTAGGAATCTCGCAAGAAATAGCAATTTTCGATTTTCCCAATTTTCTGACTTTTCCGGAGGGTTTTCCCAAAATTTTCTTTCGTAACAACCTTCTCCAGGCAAATACGAAGAACTGAAAAAAAATCATCCAAATCGCTCCAGCCGTTCTGACGTGATGCCATTACACAGATGGACCGTTTCATTTTTATATATATAAAAGATAGATAGATTTTGGTCGGCTTCTTTGCCTGGTGTGGCCCCGCGTATATAAACCAAATGTTGAAATTGAGATATCATAAAAAATTTGTTAGCGAGACTGCTATAATTTTGTGCATATGTACCTGTTGGCAGTCTACGTGATTGGCCCAAAAAGTGGGTGGGATCGGAAGAATGGGGGTGGTCGCGCCCATATAAAAAAAAATTTGAAATTGATATATTTATTGAATTGATTATATTTTGTACACATGTATTTGGTTGAAATCTACGTGATGGGTAAAAAAAATGGTTGGGATTGGAGTAATGGGCGTGGCCCTGCCGATATATGCCAAATTTTGAAATTGAGATATCTTGCACAATATATTAGCGGGAGTGCTGTAATTTTGTATATACATATATCGGTTGGCAGTCATCGTGATTGGCCCGAAAATGAACCGGATCGGAAATCTGGGGCAACGTTGTTGACCGGGTCCAGCTAGTATTAAATAAAATTTCATAAAGTATTAATTGTGTTGAAATTTATCAAATTTTGGTTTAACAACAACTACAAATGGATTAGCGTCAATAAGTCGTCAATGATTTATCTTTAAAAAATGCTAGATAGCAAATAATGAAATATATACAATGGCAGTATAAAACGATTTGTAGCAAAAAGGGTTATTTTAATGTTAGCATTCCAATGAGTTTTATCATGGCCTTTTTAAGACTATAAAAACTTTATGTCAAATGATGATAATAATTGTTTATTGGTTGATAACACTTACATTTAAATTGTACAGAACGAATTAATTTGGATAATAACAACAACAAATGCTAGATCAAGTTATTTCATAATAGGGTTTCAAACTAAAAATGTATGTTGATATAATTAATTTTGATAATAGTAATATGATTTGTGTGGTTTATATCGGTTAAAAAAAAATTTCTGATTTTATCGGAAAGGTTGAACTTTGTCATTTAATAATGAAACACAATATCATTCATATGACTATCACGACTGGCTCTACAATTTCGAGAAGGACTCAGGTACGGTACATATAAAATTTAAAATTTGAATCGGCTATAAAAATAAATGTATTGATAACACAGTGCGACAAAATAAACTCAAGTTGAGAAGCAAATGACCCGATACTATTTTTCCTGTAGGTCTTGTCGAGTAAAACACGAATCTTTTTTTGGAATTCCCCGGACACTTCCAAAATCCGGACTTACGTTTTTCTTGCCTTTTTTCACTTGAACGCCTATAACTTTGTTAATTATTATCCGATTTTCAATCTTGGTAAGAAGAAAATTTGACCTTTCGAACGATGTACCTTTTGTTTATTTGAAGCTATCGGAATATAGGCTTATTTGTCCTACAAACACATTTTTTTCATTTTTGTCCGTTATTTTCTATTTTACGCAATGTTTTTACTAATTCTATTGTGAGATAACGGTATAATATATTACATATGTAGTATATTGTATAACGAAACCAGTAAGGAAAGGCAGAAAGTCGGGCGGGGCCGAATATATAATACCCTACACCTCCCTAACAATGCGATAAGGGTCATTGCCATAATAATTTGGAATAATTGGTAAATGGGTAGAAACGTATTATCTAATTCTGAAACGATAATCGCTAAATTAAGCAATATTCGTTCCTAAAGTGAGAAACATCTTTCTGGAAAATTTTAATGATCGGAAGTAAAATACAACTTCTATAGCGGGTTGATACCAAATCAGGAGGAACATATTGTAAGGAACCTCCGGTTACTCCGTGCTTGAAGCTGGGGTGCTACTCAGTCGTGTCCAGGGTCCTTCATATACTTTTATTCACAACCAAAAAAAAACACTCTTATTTAAATTTCGGGGTCTTTTCCCCAGTATAACTTTATTTTTTTTTCCTTTTTGTTTTTTTTTCTTTGTTGAATTTATATACTTCTCCACTTGTTTCCTTTCACAAACTTTAGTGCTCTAGTGGTTTTTGCTGTCTCGTGACTTTCGTTGTTACCAGAGCCAGTACCCTACGACTCCTGACATCTAACTCCTATACTTCATTAAACTTGGATGTAAATCCAAGCCTATGCTTTGACCCTCTGATTTCTGGGTGTAAACCTCAGAATGCCTACCGCTTAGCCCTTACCACTCCTGACCTCTAACTCCTATACTTCATTAAACTTGGATGTAAATCCAAGCCTATGCTTTGATCCCTCTGATTTCTGTGTTTAATTTTTGTTTCTTACCGGCACTTACAACGTCACACCTTGCAGTCCAAAATCCAAGAGACTTGACTTACTGACTACACCTCCTTATATACAATTGTAAAGCTACATAAATGTAGTTTGTTATTACTACATACGGCCGCTCTCAATTGTAAAGCTACATAACTGTAGTTTGTTATTACTACATTTGACCGCTCTCGAACCGACATCGGTAACCTCTCCGAGTACGTTTATGCCTGCTGCGATTCATCGGTTGTTTGCTTCTGGCTCTCTTTAATTCATCTCGCCTGCTCTGTTCACACTCCTCGGGGGATTTATCTCTGTTGACTCTGCTCTGTTAAACTCATATGATTATGCCTCTCTTGTTCTCTCCTCTGCCGATCAGCTCGGTTAAGCTCCTCTGTTGGCGCAACTCTGTCCACTCCTCTGTTGACGGTGTTAGTCAGTAGCCTCCTGTGACCGTCGACCTCCGGATTATCTGGAATTAAAACAAGCAAAAATTGGCGGATGTAAATCCGCTCCCATGCAAATGGATGTAAATCCGTTTGCCCTTCCCCCAGTAAAACGCACCACAGTAATGTTTTTCTATGCATGTCATTTTATTGTGTGTCACAATTATCTCTAATTTTGACCCTCACACTCCCCCCTTTCTTACCGGAAGGGAGCGAACCGTCACCCTCCCCGTTGCCGATATTTTAATGCGGTATGACACTTCACCGACGTCCCGTCTAAAACACATCTTTCGCCCCTTCTTCGCTGCTTCCTGAATCTCCATCTCTAATTCGGCCGGAATCTCCTGGGCGTGTTGCACTGCCCCGCGGTTTGTCTCCTCTCTAAGGGCCTCGGCCTGGAGGGCCTGGTGGACGATTTCCTCCAAGCTTCCCAGACTTATCTCTCCCAACGAGAGTACATCCTCGTCCACGCCGCTGAGCCGCAGGTCCTCCTCCTCATTTAACTTAAGCGGGTCTTCTTCATTTTCCAGCGGCGGACTCGCATGCCCCTCCATTATAGCCAGTCGCTGTGGAGACACGGGAAATTCGAATAGGGGATCCGGGTCTTCCACTTCCTCATCAGATACCTCCACCGTCCAGGTTATTCCAATTTGGGCGATGTACTGGCGGTACTTTCGCCGTCGGAGTACATACCTGTCCAGGCTCGCCTCCACCCAGACCCGTGGCTCCCAGTCCGACTGTGAAGGCTCGGTCTCCTCGGAACTAGACGGCTGTTCTCCGGCCTCCGAAAACTGGGATGGCGAATATCCCTCCTCGTCGTCGGATATTTCGATGATGCCTCCGTCTCGTAGCGGTTCTTCTCGTCCACGATTCATCGTTTTTAGTTACTTCTGGTTTTGTTGACAGACTACAATGTCCCCGCACTGTTTGTAGCAAACTACTCCAATGTGTGACGTGATTATGCATAGGAGGTATTTTGTGCGCGTTGTTCCTTCCCCTCTGCCTGATCGAACCAGCGAACAACGTCGCCATTCTACTCTCTTTTGTTTTTACCTTGCGCCTCCGACATTCTCTCCTTTCCTAATAATTCATTTCATATTCACATTTGGTCGAACCAGCGAACAACGTCGCCATTCTACTCTCTTTTGTTTTTACCTTGCGCCTCCGACATTCTCTCCTTTCCTATTAATTCATTTCATATTCAAATTTATTTATTTTTTTTTTTTTTAACGTTTCGCCCCGTTCCCTATTCTTCTTCGTTTTGGGTTCCACGATAAGGTTTTAAATCGCTGATGTGGGTTGTGCGGTAATTCTTTTTGCCGTCCTTGCGTAACTCTACAATCACTGGTGATATAATACGATGGATTACATAGGGACCTTCGAATTTCGGGGCTAATTTAGCAGCAAAATTGTCCACTGCACTGGACAGATGGTGCTCCTTGGCTAAAACTAATTCACCAACTTTGGGACTCCACTTCCTACGACGGAGGTTATAGTAACGCGCTTGGTCTTTGGCTGCTTTAACCATGTTTTTTCTGACCAGTTCAAATATTTGCTTGAGCATTTTTGCGTTTTCCTGCGGATCTCGGTCTTCTGTTCCTGTACCCGGTGTGACTTCATCGTACAATGTGGCGGGAAGCCTCGGTTCTCTTCCTTGTACAAGAAAGGCTGCACTATACTGTGTTGTGTCGGATTTTGCAGTGTTGAATGCCAATTGTAATTCCGGCAATAACTCATCCCACGTCCTCTGGTTGGATCCGGCATACTGTGCGATCATAGTTTTTATTGTGCGGTTTACTCGCTCTGTAGGGTTTTCCTGTGGGGTATACGGGGCTGTTAGTTGGTGTTGTACGCCCATTTCCTTAAGGTAGTTCCTAAACGCCTTGCAGGTAAACTGCGAACCATTGTCGGAGATAAGCACCTTTGGTACACCAAAATTAGCCAAGATCCTCTCTCGAAAAGCATTCTTCAAAGTCTCACCCGTCGCTCGGCGTAACGGTACAAATTCCGACCACTTTGAAAATTTGTCCGTGAAAACGAGCATCATCGAGCGCCCATGCTGCGACCTCGGTAGAGGGCCTACAAAATCGGCACAAACAATAGACCATGGCTCTTCCGCAATACGCGACAACATTTGTCCTGCGGCAAGCTGCTGACTGGGTTTATGTTTTTGACAAACCTCACACCTTCCCACATAACTCCGGATGTCTCGAAACATTCCAGGCCAGTAGTATTTGCTCGTAATTCGGGATATGGTTTTCCGTATTCCCAAGTGACCGGCCGTAGGTGAATCATGATTCTCTTCAAACACTCTTTTCCTCTGAAATGACGGGACACAGAGTTTCCACGGGGGACAGCTTTCGTCAAGATCAGTTTTTGGGAGGTGACGATATAGTTGTCCATTGATGATCGAAAAATCGGGAAATTTTTCTGGCTCCTTCTGAACAGCAATACACCTTGCTTGCCACCATTTACACTCCACCGGGTTTTCTTGTATTGTCTGGCACACGTTTACTGGATCACGGGATAGTGCATCTGCTACTACGTTTAATTTACCCCTGCGGTACTGCACATCAAAACTGTATTGCTGAAGTTCTAACGCCCATCTGGCGATACGACCTGAGGGGCTTTCAATGGAGTTTAACCATTTAAGGGCGAGATGATCAGTCACTACTGTGAAGTGGTAACCTTCCAAGTAAGGTCTTAGCTTTCGTACAGCCCACACAATCGCAAGGCATTCTTTCTCCGTCGACGAGTAATTCATCTCCGCTGGGTTTAGACGCCGACTGGCGTAAGAAATAACTCTTTCCTCCTCATCGACCTCCTGGGTCAGTACTGCCCCTAAGCCATAATCACATGCATCAGTTTGTAGGGTAAACTTTCTGGTAAAGTCTGGGCATGCTAGTACCGGTGCTTCCGTTAACTGCTTCTTTAAAAGCTCAAACGCTGCTTGCTGCTCTTGGTTCCATCGGAAATGTCTCCCTTTCTTTAGCATTGTTGTTAATGGGTGAACAATTTGTGAAAAACCTGACACAAATCTTCTATACCATGAGGCTATACCGAGACACCTTCGCAACTCTCTAACGTTTCGTGGGGGTTGTAGTTCCTGTATCGCCGCTATCTTCTCCGGGTCTGTGCTAATACCGTTTTCGTTGACCACATGACCTAAGTACTTTATTTCCTTTTGAAAAAACTTGCACTTATCTTTATTTACCACAAGTCGGGCCTGTCGTAGCCTTCTAAACACTTCCTTTAAGTTCGCCATGTGCTCCTCTAGAGATCCACCTAGCACCACTATGTCATCCAGGTAGGCGAATGCATGCGGCTCCATTTCAGCGCCGATTACCCTGTCCAGCGTTCTTTGAAAGGTTGCCGGTGCTGACGTTAAACCAAAAGGCATAACCTTCCACTGAAACAAGCCTTTCCCAGCTACCGTAAATGCTGTGTACTCTTTGCTCTCTTCGGCCATTGGTATTTGCCAATACCCATTTTTAAGGTCTATACTGCTTATGTACTTTGCGTTCCGAAGGCGATCCAAAATTGCATTTATTCGAGGTAGTGGATAGGCGTCGGCTACAGATCTGGCATTGAGTTGCCTGTAGTCTATGCACAACCTTAGCGTTCCATTCTTCTTTGGGGCCATGACTATTGGTGCACTGTAGGGGCTTTTAGATGGTTCTATACATCCATTGTTTAGTAGCTCGTCTATTTCTTCATTTATTCTTCGTTGCATCTCGGGATTTCGCTGCGTGTACCGTTGCCGGACCGGTCTGTCATCTTTCAGTATTATTTTGTGTTCCGCTAGAGTCGTAGGACCTCTCACTTCATTAAACTTCTCTAACTCTTCTTGTAGAAACGCATTGATAATTTCTTCCTCGCATGGTTTTGGGTGGCTGGCCGACACCACAGCTGTCATTACCTGATGCAAAATTGGTTTAAACTGTACCCGCTGGTTACCACATTGCATCTCGAACTCTACTGCTCTTAAAAAATCTAAGCCCAATAGCACATCATCAAGCATACGGGGCATCACTCCAACCTCCAGATAGCATTCTCTCCCGCCTAACCTTACCCATACTCTTATCATCTCCCTCACCTCCACTGTTGACCCATTTGCCAGACTGATTTGGCTATCTACGGTTATTACTTCACCATGCTCCCTAATCTTCTCCGCCACCCGCTCGCTTACATAACTCCTGGACGCACCCGTATCGATAGTGGCCTCCTCGTCCTGGTTACCAATTTGTATTGCGGCTAGTAACCGCGTTTCTGTCTGTCTGAAAGCAGTTACTGGGGCAAGGTTTGATTGTTCAGGGCCGCTGCCACCCCTTGCCGTTGGCGCGGTCCATGGGCGTTTCCCGACGTCGCACTACAGCACTCCCTGGTTCTGACTACTCTTCTTCCGCACTGCCAGCAAAACAACACACTCTCGTTCCGACAAAACCGATACCCATGACCCTCCTGGCCGCACCTTCGACAGGCTGTTGTTGGGTTAATTGCCGGCTCTCTCGTGGGCACTACCTGGCGCGTTCTGTCCTCTCGGCGCTGGTTTTGACGGTTGTCCTGATGGCTATGGCTTACCTCTGGGTGGTTGCTTCGTATCACTTCGAAGTCTTCAGCCATTTGAATCAGATCGGCCAGGGATTTAAAATCTTTCCTGCGGATATACATTTGGTAGTCCACCAGACAATTTCTAAAAATCCTCTCAACTTGCTGATCCTGCGTGTAACCTGCATGCCTCATCATGTTCTGCAGCACAATTACGAAATCCTTAAAAGATTCACGGGGTTTCTGCTGCCTCCGGCGTATCTCATCGTCCAGCACTTCGAAATAACGGGGCGGAAGAAAGAATTGTAGGAAGTCGTCCCGAAAGCTCTTCCAATCTCGCCACTGGCGGTTGTTGTTTCGGTACCACAGTAGCGCGGCGTCCTTAAGCAACTCCGGCATTGTACGTGGCAACATATTTTTGTCTAGTCCATAGACATTTGCCAGCTCCTCCACTCGCTCAACAAAAGAGATTGGGTCTTTCCCCCCCTCGTACCGGAACGACCATTTTCTAACGATATCGACCATAGCTGCATAAGGCAAATGTGTTGAAGGTTCTGTGACCGAGGTCCTATGTGTGGTCGGGCTCAGCAGGTTCCCTGTGGTGGCCTGTTGTCCCGTTCTAGGCGTATACGGCATGGTTGGTATCTCCAGTTGTGTGGACGTACCTGGGCCGGTTGGTGTGGGGCACCGCCCATGCTTGCTCTCCAGCTCCCCCAATCTGGAAAGGGTACTTTCCTTATGTTCGCCGGCTACAAAATTTGCCAGCCGCTTTCTCATCTCCTCTACGGTGCCGTCTGGCTCCATCCCAAACTCCCCTAAATATTGGACAAGTTCTTCCTTACGGAGTGTGTAAATCCACGACGTCCGCACCATGATTCTGAATCTTACCTGATTCTGTTTTAATGTTCAAGTCCCTGCTCGGGCGCCAATGTAAGGAACCTCCGGTTACTCCGTGCTTGAAGCTGGGGTGCTACTCAGTCGTGTCCAGGGTCCTTCATATACTTTTATTCACAACCAAAAAAAACACTCTTATTTAAATTTCGGGGTCTTTTCCCCAGTATAACTTTATTTTTTTTTCCTTTTTGTTTTTTTTTCTTTGTTGAATTTATATACTTCTCCACTTGTTTCCTTTCACAAACTTTAGTGCTCTAGTGGTTTTTGCTGTCTCGTGACTTTCGTTGTTACCAGAGCCAGTACCCTACGACTCCTGACATCTAACTCTTATACTTCATTAAACTTGGATGTAAATCCAAGCCTATGCTTTGACCCTCTGATTTCTGGGTGTAAACCTCAGAATGCCTACCGCTTAGCCCTTACCACTCCTGACCTCTAACTCCTATACTTCATTAAACTTGGATGTAAATCCAAGCCTATGCTTTGATCCCTCTGATTTCTGTGTTTAATTTTTGTTTCTTACCGGCACTTACAACGTCACACCTTGCAGTCCAAAATCCAAGAGACTTGACTTACTGACTACACCTCCTTATATACAGTTGTAAAGCTACATAAATGTAGTTTGTTATTACTACATACGGCCGCTCTCAATTGTAAAGCTACATAACTGTAGTTTGTTATTACTACATTTGACCGCTCTCGAAACCGACATCGGTAACCTCTCCGAGTACGTTTATGCCTGCTGCGATTCATCGGTTGTTTGCTTCTGGCTCTCTTTAATTCATCTCGCCTGCTCTGTTCACACTCCTCGGGGGATTTATCTCTGTTGACTCTGCTCTGTTAAACTCATATGAATATGCCTCTCTTGTTCTCTCCTCTGCCGATCAGCTCGGTTAAGCTCCTCTGTTGGCGCAACTCTGTCCACTCCTCTGTTGACGGTGTTAGTCAGTAGCCTCCTGTGACCGTCGACCTCCGGATTATCTGGAATTAAAACAAGCAAAAATTGGCGGATGTAAATCCGCTCCCATGCAAATGGATGTAAATCCGTTTGCCCTTCCCCCAGTAAAACGCACCACAGTAATGTTTTTCTTATGCATGTCATTTTATTGTGTGTCACAATTATCTCTAATTTTGACCCTCACAATATATATGGAGCTTTAATATAAATCTGAACCGATCTTCCCTGAATACTTACTCATGTCATCTGTCGAATTTCGTACTGATCGGATATAAAATACAGTCTCTACAGGGCTTAGATGTCAAATCGGGGGTAACATATATATGGGAGCTATATCTAAATCTGAACCGATTTTCTCCAAATTTGGCAGTATTCCTTCATGTAATAAGAAACCTCTTTCTGCCGAATTTCGCACTGATCGGATATAAAATACAGTTTTAACAGCGCTTACAGGTCAAATCGGGGGTAACATATATATGGGGGCTATATCTAAATCTGAACCGATTTCTTCCCAATTTAATAGTGTTCATCCATATAATAAAAAACCTCTTTCTGCCGAATTTCATACTGATCGGATATAAAATAAAGTTTTTACAGCGCTTACATGTCAAATCGGGGGTAGCGTATATATGGGGGCTATTTCTAAATCTGAACCGATTTCTTCCAAATTTAATAGTGTTCATCCATATAATAAGAAACCTCTTTCTGCCGAATTTCATACTGATCGGATATAAAATAAAGTTTTTACAGCGCTTACATGTCAAATCGGGGGTAACGTATATATGGGGGCTATATCTAAATCTGAACCGATTTCTTCCAAATTTAATAGTGTTCATCCATATAATAAGAAACCTCTTTCTGCCGAATTTCATACTGATCGGATATAAAATAACGTTTTTACAGCGCTTACATGTCAAATCGGGGGTAACGTATATATGGGAGCTATATCTAAATCTGAACCGATTTCTTCCAGATTTAACAGTGTTCATTCATATTATAAGAAACCTCTTTATGCCGAATTTCATACTGATCGGATATAAAATAAAAATTTTCTTTCTCCCGAATTTCATACTGATCGGATATAAAATAAAGTTTTTACAGCGCTTACATGTCAAATCGGGGGTAGCCTATATATGGGGGCTATTTCTAAATCTGAACCGATTTCTTCCAAATTTAATAGTGTTCATCCATATAATAAGAAACCTCTTTCTGCCGAATTTCATACTGATCGGATATAAAATAAAGTTTTTACAGCGCTTACATGTCAAATCGGGGGTAACGTATATATGGGGGCTATATCTAAATCTGAACCGATTTCTTCCAAATTTAATAGTGTTCATCCATATAATTAGAAACCTCTTTCTGCCGAATTTCATACTGATCGGATATAAAATAAAGTTTTTACAGCGCTTACATGTCAAATCGGGGGTAACGTATATATGGGAGCTGTATCTAAATCTGAACCGATTTCTTCCAAATTTAACAGTGTTCATTCATATTATAAGAAACCTCTTTATGCCGAATTTCATACTGATCGGATATAAAATAAAATTTTTGCAGCGCTTACATGTTAAATCGAGGCTAACATATATATTGGGGCTATATCTAAATCTGAACCGATTTTAACCAAATTCAATAGGGATCGTCCTTGGGCCAAAAAAAGATATGTGTAAAGTTTCGTCGAGATCGAAAATAAATCGGAAAAAATGTGTTAGTAGGACAAATAACCCTATATTCGCATTATTAAATAAACAAAATATATATCGTTCGAAAGGTCTAATTCTCTTCTTTCCAAATTCTTTTAGAGATTGAACATCGGTTAATAATTAAAGTTATAGGCGTTCAAGTGAAAAAAGGCAAGAAATTCGGTTTTCTTTGCCCGTAAATCCGGATTATTTTGAAATTAAGATATCTTGCACAATTTGTTAGCGAGAGTGCTGTATCTGGTGGCAGTCTACGTTATTGGTCCAAAAATGGGCGGTATCGGACCATAGGACGTCGCACAATGGGTTGAACGGTGTGCAAAGTGGCGATTAATTCACGGAAGTTGTAATATTAAAATATTGTTATTTTTTATTGATAGATATTGATAAATACATAAAAACCAGCGTTTAAAAAAATGTATACATTTTTTAACCATTTATCGGCATTTTATGAATTTTGGAAAAAAGTACTTATTTCAGAATTTTCGCTGTAACTTTAATGAAATTGCAAATTAGAGCATACCTAATGTGTTTTAGAAAAAAATTGTTTTTAAAAAATAAAAATTAATAAATATTTAATACGTGTTTACATTACATACACACATTGCAGAAATTTAAAAAAGTCACATTAGAAAATATTATTATTTTTTATTAATCAATATTAATAAACAAAAAAGAAGAGTATAAAAACAATACAAAACATATCTGACGGGTCAACGCGTCTGATTACTTCCCATCCCAGAAGTTTAAATCTGTCTTGAAGTGATTTAGGTTCTGAATTCTTCATAGAATTATGTAACTCATGAAGAGAAATAAACATTGTTTTGGGACTTGTCCTTGAAATACACAACACTTTAATAGATTGAACAACATCATTTAAACCAAGATAACAACAGTACTCGTACTCGAAAGTTCGCATGCACCTGACAAACATTTATCATATAGGGTTCAAATGAACAATAAAAATAAATAGAGTTGAAAGCGTGACTAAATTTATTTCTCAAACCAGTGTACGTGTGTAACACAGAATTTTCTCATGTTATTCAGATTTCTAAAAATAAAAATCAAACATTGAAAAATCCTATTCATTGTGAATAAATCAGAATTAATTTTGTATAATATAATGTAATAAAAATACCTCATTTTTGGAGCAATTAGATTTTTTTCTTTTTTCAATATTTACCTGAAGTAGCCGGTTCCATAATAAAACATTTACTTTTAGAAGTCTTAATAAAAAAAATCTCTTACATTATCAAATGTTTCACTTTTAACCAAGGCGCGGAACAATAATAATTATTGAACTTTATGGTGATTTCGTTTATGCAAAAAATGTAAAATGAGATTTTATTTTTCTTGTAGGTCTTGTCGAGTAAAACAACGTTTGTTCTGTGAAATTTGCCGGACACCCCCAAAATTCTTATTTATGGGTAAAAAAAAGGCTATCGGCCTAGATGTATTTATGAAAAATATGTATTATTTTAAATTAAGTAAAATTATTATATTTTATTATGTATATTTAGTCTTTTTAGAAAATTATAAACGTTCTCTATATTTTCCTTACTCGGAAGTTTTAGAAAGTCAAATGCATCATGGGAATTAAAAATTCTTTTTCGGAGATTGTGAAGAGTCGGACAAGTCGTTAGCAGATGAGTCAGCGAAATATTAGCGTTGTTGCAAAAATTGCATCGGGGATGATTTAATGACTGCTAGGGATGATTTAAGTACTGCTAGGGACTCAGCTTCAAATATGGTAGATGATTCCGGTAATAATCCTGTTATCTGAATGTTTCCGTTATCAGAAACTACTGCAAATGATGTATTTGAAGAAGTCTTTGAACCGTCAGTGAAAAGAATTTGCCAATTGTTATTTTTATATTCTTCGAAAAGTTCATTGGACACGTTTCTATAGATAGCTGGCACCACGCCACTTTTTGGAAACCTGCTCAGTGAATCAATAAACAACATACAGTCTATTGACCAAGGAGGGAAAGGCTGTTTAGGCTCATTATACAAAGTAATGTTTAATTTTGAGGCGATTTTATATGTACTAAACAGTGCTGATGGGTATTTCATATCGCGATTCCTCTTTTTTAGTAAAGAAATTTCGCTGGAGAGTAGATATCCACGATGACACATGACTTTGTGTATTAGACGTGATTTTAATTTATATGTGTGTATAGGAATTGTATCAAATCCACTTTCTGCCAACAGATTTTCGATAGGATTCGATGCTTTAAAACAATTATAATAAACAAAGTTATAGGCGTTAATGTACGCAAAGGCAAGAAAATCGTATTTTTACCCGGAAATCCGGATTTTGGGGGTGTCAGAGGAATACCAAAAACAGATTATAATTTTACCCGACAAGAAATTTAGAAGAAATGTATTTTTTTACTTTGTTGTAATGTTTTGTTTGTCTCATGCCAATCGGAATAAATTTATAATTTTTATTATTATTATTTTCAATAATTTTTTTGTAGAATAATGAAAATTAATTGATCCACTATTGGTTTGAATAATTTTTTTAGATAGTAATTCATCTAAATCTCCTATAGTCAAAAAGACTCTACAGACACGGAAAAATCAATTGACCATTAGGAAGCGTAAGAAGCCACCGTCTTATTTCTAATATAGCTAAACAACATTTTCGAGACGATCTATGCTATGCCATAATTGATAGCAGTAAGTAGTAGGGAAATGGGGATTCTCACTCAGAGCGGCAGAGGAGCAGCAGAGCGCACAAGAGCGGAGCGGTCCCTTTGATGTAGCGTGGGAATTTTCGCTCAAGAGGAGCTGCGCACAAATGAGTTGTTATTTTAGCGCGCTAAAATAATAAGGTATTTGTGCGCACTGTTCTTGGTGGGGAATCTCCGTATGAGTTGGCGCATTGTTTATTGGGGGTGTCAAATTACAAAGATGTGTTTATTCAAAGTTTGAGCTGTACTTGGTGGATGCATGGAGTTTTGAATGGAAGGTATATTTGTTTGTGTGTGTAGATTTGTGGTGTGTAATGTATTATGAGATTAGAGTGGGGTAAGTACTGTAGATATGTGATTGGCCAGCCTGTCCGTCCGCGCCTGTCTGTTATGAAAGGGAATGTACATTGTTTTTAGTAATATGATGTGTGCGTTATATAAGTTTGGCATGCAGAATTTTGATGCTAGGCATGAAACGACATGCACTTTGTTTTTTGTAATATGATGTGTGCGTTATATAAGTTTGGTATGCAGAATTTTGACGACGATGCACTTTGTTTTTGGTGCGGTGAGTGTTTATATAAAAGTAGTCATGCAGAGTTTTGTTCGTCCATGTAAAGCAGTGGTCGACACACGCATACAACCTTAAATGTGTTTGTGTGGGTGAGCGAAGTTGTCCCTCTCTCAATGCACGTAAATAATACGAGATTGAATTATTTTTATTGTGATTGCTCTCACACCCATATACTTGAGAGGAAGTAAGTGTGAGAGAGCCGCCCATGGCGCCGTTTTGCCGATATCTGATATAAAGTGTCATTTGGTGTACTGAAAGTGTATTGAAAACATGTATAAATACTCGTCCGATTCCGGTCTACATAATGAAGTCGTGCGACTAAGAACGTTTGATAATTGGCCGCTCGACTTTATCAATGTCAAAGAATTGGCCATGACGGGGATGTATTACACAGGAGATCAGGATAAAACAGCATGCCATTTCTGTGGAGTAGAAATATTTAACTGGCAAGATGGGGATTTTCCGGTAATCGAACATTTGCGTTGGTCTCCGAGCTGTTTGCTGATGAGACGTCACATCACTTGCAATAATCCTATAAACCCCGACCGCTTGGATAAATTACTACCACCACTATCGTATGATGTGTGCGGTAAAGGATATTAGTATAATACATAATAAACTTTGTATACTCAATTTGCAAATAAATATAGTTAATAAGAAATGAAAAGGTTTTGTTTTTTATTTTCAATCATTTATTTTATTATATATTAAATTCTCAATTGTACAGAAATTTTGTTCTATAAAAATAAAAATTTTAAATACATTATTAAGAGAACATTTATATCTCAAATCGTAATGATTAGGACAGCCAGTAAAATAATTTGTTCGATTTTTTAGACTCATTTGATTCTCCAAATTTATAATATTTGGCTTATTATATTTTGTTAAGAAATCCTTTTTAGCTCTACCAACAACAAAGATATACTTAAAATTATCAAGTGGCGAAAGAATGTCTCCAACAGTAGAATAATCCAAATGTCCATCCGTCCAATCCAGCCCATTTATAAATTTTTTACAATACATGTTTGTTTTGTATGCTGCTCTTGTGAGTTTTCTGCCATCGAAGGGGGGTCGAAATAAAAAGTTATTAGGTACAACGGATGTGCCACACATATAGGATAGCTCCTTGATATAAATATTTTTATCATTTCCATTACAGAATTGGAAATCGACCACCACAAAATCCGCTCTATCCAGTTCAAACATTTTATTTGTGTTATCGCAAGCAACTGATGAAAAAAATTGGAGTTTCACCCTTTTATCTAAATTCTGTTGTTCAATTTTCTATTCATTTTTATCAAAAAATTTAAACATAGATGGCCACAGTTGAAGGTATTGAATTTTTGTTCTCTTTTATAATTGTACGTTACATTATATCCTAAATAACGTAATACCTCTAGTGGAGGTTGTAAATTTCCAAAACTATCATAATATTCAGCATCCTTATTATTTTTATAGTAAGCTACCCAATGTGTACCAGGTCCACTGAACGAATCCAAGTTAATGATACCACATTCTTTACGATTACGTTTTTTCGGCAATTTATCTCTCATGTAAACACCTCTAAAATGTGGAATATATTTTTGACCGAAATGTAATAAATCTGCGTCGGTTAGCGGTCGTCTGGGTAGATGCTTTATTAGTTTTTTGGAGTGTTATTGACAAATATTCCATACCCCTTTTTGTAAGGTTTGAGGAAAAGTCCTTTTCCCATTGCTATAGATTCCATAGTTTTATTGTGTCTAACTTTTTCTTCCATTTCTTTTTTGGCGTTACTGGTAGAGATAACAGTCCTCGCAATCGCTGAGCCGCCGGAAGCTAAGGCCCCTAAAGCTCCAAGTCCAGTCAAAATGGGTATAAGGGGTAGGAACCCACCATTCTTTGGTACATTAATTACTCTTGGAATAACAGCTTTAGACTTTTTTCCTCGAAAAGATTTTTGAATTGCTTTTCTTGCTATTTTTATAGCACTATTTATGTCCTGTGGTTTCTCCTTCTTTAAAACAATTGTAGCATTTTTAATGGCATCATTAAAAATCTTTTTACCACACATTTTCCTTGTTTTCTTCTTGGCATTCTCCATACCCAAACCGAATTTAGTTTTAGCTTTCATAGCGTTTGTAACAATGTAGGCGTTAACTTTTTCTCCAACGGAACTATCTTTGGCTTTTACTCGTTCCCAAGCTCTTTCAGTAAGTTCTCTATCAGCTCGATGGCGATGATTAATGTCTTCGTTTTGTGAATAAGCAATATCATGTGCTCTGCAAGCTGCATCCAATGGATTTATCCCCTTATCACCTCTATCCAATCGCTTTTTCAACCTTGTACCAGGGCCGCAAAATTGATAACCAGGTAAATGAAGTTCAATCGGTAACGAATTTATCAAGTTATTTATTAATCCTCTTCCCTCGACGTTTCTTTTGCAATTAATTTTCTTTTTATTATACACAATCATTTTATAGTTTTTTTCCGCTAAAAATATTAATTTTAAATATTTTTGTTATAAAAGATGTTAATTTTCATACATTTGTTTAGTAATCAAAATGCGATTAGTAAAGCAACAATCAAATATTTTAGTGCGAAATTTAGATTTCGTACAAAATAATAAAAGAAGACACAGTTCACTGCTACCCAATTCTATTAGAGCATTAATAGTGGGTCCATCTAATTGTGGAAAGACTAATGTAATGTTAAGTCTCATTGAAAGTCCCAATGGACTGAAATTTGGAAATATTTACATTTACTCAAAATCGTTATATCAACCGAAATATGAATACTTGAAGAGACTTGTGACATCTGTTAAGGGCATGGGGTTTTACACCTTCTCTGAAAACGCTGATGTTATACTACCAGAAAATATAAAACCAAATTCAATTATGATATTCGATGATGTAGCATGCGAGAAACAAAACAACATTCGGTCTTATTTTTGTATGGGTCGTCATAAAAATGTAGATTCATTTTATTTGTGTCAAACCTACACACGCATACCAAAACACCTGATTCGCGATAATGCAAATATGATTATCATGTTTAAACAAGATGAATTGAATTTACGAAACATTTTCAATGATCATGTGGGGAGTGATATGAGTATGGAAAATTTTCGAGACATCTGTCGAGAATGTTGGAAGGATAGATATGGATTTCTAATTATTAGTAAAGATGACGAAATTCATTGCGGAAGATATAGAAAAGGCTTTGATATCTATATACAAGTTTAGTTGTATTTATACATTTAAATATAAAGGACGTTATCTTCAATAACCTGCTCTACACCCCGTATTCAAGCGTCACATCATGGAGGAGCAAATGCTTAAACAATTAGTGAAATCAAAAAATATTTTAAAGAAAAAGTTTCAAAGTATAAAAATGGGTGAAGAAGTTACATCACAAGAATTACAAAATACCTTTAAACCTTTAACAGAGCCACTACAGAAACTTGTTAAATTATCAAACGATAATACTTTTAATTCCATCATACCAAAGAATGAAAACACGTTTTTCCCCAAAAAATCCTTTCACGAGTCATTAATTACGAGTACTCCTAACAAAAGAATTGTTAAACAAGAATTTTTGTCTAAAAGTGGTCTTAAAAACAATCTTGATAGTCTGGAAGAGGATGGTGAAGAAACTTTTAATGATGGGGAAAATTATGCCAAGGATGATACATTTTATTCTCAAATGGATGATGACGTACCTAATCTATCTTATTTGAAAACTAATAAAAAACTAGATTATGTATTTGGACCTCATAAAGATGTGAATGGTGAATGGAAATTTGGAAGCGAAAACTTGAAAGTTAATGATGAGAAAATAATTATTGGGAACCAACACTGGGCTTATACTCCTGGATTATTTGAACTGCTTTTTTATAAAAACCCTAAAAACTATGATAAATATGAACTGGAAATATACAAAAAGATTCTACTAAACACAAATGCTCACAAAGTAAACTATGAGCCAAATGAACGCATTAAAGCAAATAGAGGAAACAAGTACAAGAACATTATAAAAAAGTTAATTGATAATACTCACACGGGTAAAGGTCTAATGAGAGTGAATCTTCAAAAACCAAACTATATATACTGGGACAATCCTAATGAATTGGTAGAACGATTAAAGCTTTTGATAGCATCACAACAGGCTGGCAATAATAATCAAACTAATGAAATTGTGTCAATTATTGAAGAATTGCGAGAAGCTAATATTATAGAATAAAATTACAAAAATATCTATGAATTCATGACGGTTGACAAATTTGGGCATTATTATAATCAAAAATACAACTCTGAAGTATTAAAGAAAAATGTTTCGAAAATGTTGGGCATCACTGTGGATGAAGATTATAACATTAACATCCAAAATAAAAAAATCAGAAACATCGCGCCCCCAACGGAAGATTCAGATGCAGTCAACAAAGCATATCTATATTCGCAAATCAAACACATACAAGAAATATTAAAACATGATTTGAATACAGAATTTAATAGTATTAGAAGTGAAATATCTGAGCTAAAGAAAAAACTTAAAGACATTTATGCACTTTTATCGTCAATGCCACAAACGCCAACTATAATCTACAACAATAACAACTAAAAAACCACACGCTAAATAATGGAAAAGAGGGCGATAGTCAAAGAACTTCATACGCAAGCCCGTAAAAACTTTAAACGACGAAGAGTTATTGTGAAAGGGATCGATGATCTATGGCAAGCAGATTTAGTTGAAATGGGGAACTATTCTACACTCAATAATGGATACAGATTTTTACTCACTGTTATCGATACATTTTCCAAATACGCCTGGGCTGAAGCTACTAAAACCAAAAATGCTAATGATGTGTCGGAGGCATTTAAAAAAATTTTAAAATCAGATCGAACACCAAAGAACTTGCAAACTGATGATGGAAAAGAATTTTTTAATAAAGAATTTGGAAAGCTTATGAAAAAATATTCAATTAATCACTATTCTACCTATAGTGTAATGAAAGCGTCTATTGTCGAGCGCTTTAATAGAACGCTAAAAGGAATGATGTGGAAAGAATTTAGTCATAATGGTACATATCATTGGCTTGATATTTATAAAAATTTAATTAAAAGATATAATAATAAGACTCATCGAACAATCAAAATTGCCCCCATTAAAGTCAATACTTCAAATGAGGCAACCCTGCTGAAAACTGTATACAGCCATCTAAAAATGTTCAAGCCCTCTAACTTTCATGTTGGTGACCACGTCCGCATCAGTAAATATAAAAATATATTTGAAAAGGGGTACACTCCAAACTGGACTACAGAAATATTTAAAATACGCGATATACAAGTAACTCACCCTATAACATACTTGTTGGAAGACTATGAAGGACATCCGATACAAGGTGGATTTTATAAGGAGGAGATTTTACGCACCAGATATCCTAATGTCTATCTGGTGGAAAAGGTTTTGAGAACGAAAGGTGACAAGGTTTTGGTGAAATGGTTGGGGTTCTCAAATCTACACAATTCTTGGATAAGAAAAAAGGATGTATTGTAAATTTCTTATATAAAATTAATAAACTTAAATAAATTATAAAACCCAATTACATTACGTGTTTTCCTTTATTCGTATATAGACTTTCAAAATGTTGAGAACTTTAACATTAAGTGGTAAAAAGTCAATTTTGACTTCAAATTACACTCCACCCATCGAATTGGGTGATGATGACTACGAGTGTTGTCTAATTGACTTTCAGTCATATAATTCAATTCCAAATGTCGACTCTGACAATAATCTATTTCACATTGGAGATGATGTAATAGAAATACCTATTGGGTCATATGAACTTCAAGACATTGTTGATTTTATAACGATCAAATATAAATTACTAAGATCTAATAAAGTAGTTGAAATTGACGCAAACAATAATACACTACAAATTGAGATTACGTCTTCTCATGATTCTATATTTTTCAATAAAAATCGATCAATTGCCAAACTCTTTGGCTTTGGTGAACGAATTTTAGATCCTGGAAAAAAACACATTTCAAATCTCCCAGTAAACATTCTAAAGGTCAATGTGCTTCAACTTCACTGCAACATCATAACGGGTTCTTTTATGAATGACTCTCCGGCACACATACTTCACGATTTGCACTAGATGTTCCTCCAGGCTATAAATTAGCGGAAAGACCTAGAAATCTTATCTATTTACCTGTAAACGTCAGAGAAATCAGTCGCCTTGAGATTAGGATTTTGGATCAAGAAGGACGTTTAATAAATTTTCGAGGAGAAGAAATCACCCTTCGAATTCATTTGAGACCGAGAAAAAATGATTATTTATAATAAATATAAATATAAAAGAAATGTTGTAAACATTCCTGCGCGGCATGTCACAGCGACAAGACCACCTCTAAATAAAGAAAATAAAGACTTTTTAAAGCTACTCAAATTGAAAGTAAAGCATCATGTCTGAAATTTTAAATATCTCTGAAAAACCTCTCTCAGATGATGATATTGTAAAGCGAGACTATCATAGCTATGTACCATACATTCAATCTTTTAAAAATAATGATGAAATAAGAATAAGCATTCAAAACCAAGATCTATATATTTTACCATCAGAAAGCTACTTGTATATTGAGGGGAATTTAAAGAAAGCAAATGGTGAAGTTAGCAATAATGCCAGACTAAGAAATAATTGTGTGGGATATATTTTTGATGAAATTCGTTATGAATTAAATGGTATCGAAATTGATCGTACTCGATATCTGGGTATCACAAGCAAAATCAAAAATTACATTTCCCTGAATACATCTGAGAGCAATATGATGAGCAATGCTGGATGGGGAACAGATGGTGATATATCGAGCTCTACGTTTAATTTCTGTGTACCGCTTAACCGTTTACTTGGATTTGCTGAGGACTTTCGTAAAATATTATGCAATAGCAAACATGACTTAATTCTACTGCGGAGTGCTAATGATATCAATGCTTGCTACTCTACCGAAAAAGAAGAAGATATTCGTTTAACAATCACAAATATTGTCTGGAAAGTACAACATATTAATTTATCAGACTATAGAAAAATTAATTTCTTAAAGACTATCAAGGAGGGGAAATCGCTTCCAATAGCATTCCGTAGTTGGGACAGCTATTTTAATCCTACATTTGCAGGTGGAATGAAACATAGCTGGAACGTTAAGCTTTCTGCAAACCGAGAGAGACCACGATATGTTGCGTTTGTTTTCGTAAACGATAATAAAATTGTACTCTGCGATCTAACAAACATTAAGGTACACTTGAATTCTGATACCTACCCCTACGACGACTTAAATCTGAAATTTGGAGAAAACCGTTATGCTATTTTATACGACATGTATGCAAAGTTTCAACAAAACTTTTATATGAAGGAACCTCAACCACTACTCTCCTTTAAACATTTTAAAGAGAATCCTATTGCTATAATCGATATCAGTAACCAAAATGAAGCTGTCAAGAGTGGTCCGATTGATTTAAAGATTCAGTTTGAGACTGGCACAACCATACCTCAAAACACAGCAGCTTACTGTCTAATTATTCACGATCGAATGGTGGAATATACTCCCTTGACTGGAATTGTGCGCAAAATTATTTAAAATAAGAGAAATAATTATACTTACCCTTATGCTTTCCATAATGAAATTATAAAGTCAATAAAATTATTTTAAAATTTAAAAATAATGTTCTTATTTATTTTTTTAAATGAAACGTATAGCTAAACATACACTTTGGATAATAGATCTTTGATAAATATTATTTATTAATATCCAATAAATTAAATTAAATTATAAAATTATCCATTTTCTTCCTGAAGTTTTTGAATATCTAATAATAACATATCCAATTCATATTCTGGATTTTCTTCATTTCTAATTCTATAATGACCCCATGCATATGTACTTATACCGTCACTTCTAATTTTTCTTTTGTCATCATTGTAGCTTAAAGTTACCTTATTTAACTTATTAGTGTATATTTGATGCATCTTAGACTTAAATGTTAACATATCATCATGATATACTTTTTTATTCAGTACACTATCTCTATAATTACTAATACTGTACTTTTCTAAAATGCATTTTTTTACTCCTTTAGATTTTTTAATTTCATCTCCAGTATCTAAAGTGAAAGAGTACATTTTTGAACGAAGGCCAACAAATTCAGTCATTATTTTTCCACAATTTTCGTCTTTCATCATTCCTAACTTTTTTTTATTCAGTCGAGGGAAATTAAATACATTATTTTCCGGATACTCCGATGTATCAAAATACTTTTCAATATCTTCTAGAGTTATCCTAATAAAAAAGTTTACGTTACGTATGGAATAAATGAAAGAGTCAGTGTCCATGTAAAGTAGATCTAAATTTTCACCAAACAGTGGCTTCATGACATTATAATGAAAATCGTACATTTTCCATTTAGATAAGTCCAAAACACAAAAACCTAAATATATTGGTTTATCATAGACAACTTTAACCTTTTTCATTTGTATTGCAACCATATCTTCAGAAAAATAAGATACACTATGAAAATTACTTTTTGCAATCCAATCCTCAGCACCTAAACGATTTTTATTAGTTCGTCCCCAACTAGTCACTATATGTACTTCCTTTCTCTTATCGACATTTTCCATTGTCTTCCCATACACAGCATTATTAAGAAGTTTAAAGAAATTTTTGTCAAAATTGCTCGTTGCTGCCATCCTGTGTTTTGTATTTTCATCTATATACTTCTTTAACCAGGGCTCTTGATCAAAAGAGAGAATTCTGTGTACTTTACTCAAAACGAGATTGTTGTCTAAACATTGATTCAGCACTCTATAGTGTATAGTGTAATCACGTTTTGGAGTAAGGTCTGCTATTAATTTCTTATATTTCGCTGACTCTACAGTTTTGTTTTCGGGACAAAACGGTAAGTCATTTTGCAAATCGTGACATTCGTCAGGACAGTCAAGATCAACACTCAAAACATATCCTGTGGGTGAATCTTTCGGTGTATTCCTTATTTTTTTAATTATATCATCAGTGACCTCTTCCCATTTAAAATTGCCAGTGGGGAGATATTCACACATTGCCCAACCGTATAAGTTATTAGCATCAAAATATAATATCGTCTCTTCAGACTTAGTGTCATCATAGTCTTCCATGTAAATGTTATTCGCTATAGCATGCCTCTTACAACATTGAACCAATCCCCCCCGAATACCATTTTTAAAAAAATTGTACATATCCACGTCTACTAAGAGTTCTAAATGTGCGTTAGTACATTTTAACATAGCATCAAACGAAAGTCCAGGAGCTGTAAAAAAATGACACGGATCTAAACCATAAATATCCATACATACTTTTCTAAATTTTTCAAAAACGTCTGTTAGAATTAACACGTCGGCTGTCAGATAGAGTTCCAAGTAAGATTTAACTGTGGAACAATTGAAAGTTTCCCACACATTTCTAGCATGATTATAGTCTTCGTCAGAACACTTTTTATTATTTAAAGTATTGAAAAATGCATCGATAGGAGGAAGTTTATTGTCATCTAGACGGTCAAATGAGTCTAGGAACTCATAAGGGAGGACACCTTTTCTTATCATTAGCGTACATTTATAAGGGTCTGAGAAGAGTGATTTTACCGAGTGAAAGTCTTCTTCTGCCAGATTGGAAGCTAATTTATCTAAACTCTCTGGCATAAAACGTAAAGAGTCTAGAAACCTCATTTCTAAATAACTTCTTTCCCCCTTATACGTAAT
Source organism: Eudasyphora cyanicolor (assembly GCA_963930755.1). Lineage (NCBI taxonomy): Eukaryota > Metazoa > Arthropoda > Insecta > Diptera > Muscidae > Eudasyphora > Eudasyphora cyanicolor. The sequence continues at coordinate 106,018,247 of OZ005737.1, forward strand.
ATGGGATAGTGAAATATATAATTCCTTGTTTAACGGAATTACTTTAATGTCCCCCTCAATTTTCGACAATTCCTTAATAAATAGGTGACAGTCGTATGATGAAAAGTTGTGGAAGAAAATTGGTATGAAATTTGGTACACGAAATTTTAAATTACATTCGTTATGTGCGGCACCACGAAACTTGCCAGTCAGATGACAATGATCGCGTACTCTTTCATTTCCTAATTCCTTTTTACAAATATGACAAACAAGAGAATTTGAAAAAAGTGACTCTTCTGTTGGAGTTAATGTAATTATACCTTTTTTTACGCTTAAGTAGTTATCATATATAAAATTACAATCTTGAGAAAGAAAGTCAACAAATTTCTCCGCTGCATCCTCCCCTGTATAAATTCTAAATTTACTTAATTTACTATCAAAGTTACATTTAATGTAATATGCAAAAGCACATGGAACATGCTTTCTTTCAAATTTATTTCTAGCGCTTACTACTTCATCGACTTTTACAAGTATACACTCGAAATCTGCATACACAACGCACGGAACCTCCATCATTTTGTTGTAGTGTGTAAATTCCAAAATAGCTTTTTCAGGTACCGGCATCTCTGTAACAGTTTTGTTACATTCCAGTTTATGTTTAGTGTGGATTGTTGACGAGTATGTATACTGTAAACATCCGTTGCAGAGTATTATGCTTTCACGGTGAGCTGTCAGCTGATTTCTTAGAAGTCTGTTAAAAAATATTTTTTGTTTTAATTATAATATTGAATAACAATGATTATTTCATTAGCTTACCTTGAAATATCTTTTACCAAAATATAGTGACTTTGATCTTTGTCCTCCAACAGTAAGAGATTTATGTGAGTATCTCTTTCCTCCTTCGTCAGTTTATACGGTCCAACAACTTCACTTTTCATCTCATTCCAGCCAAATACATTTATACTTATACCGACATTATTTTTCTCAAATATTTTAATTTCTTTCAGTGATAATGGAAATCTTAAACCTTTAAAATTTAAGGTCACCCCATTGCTGAGAGTTATAATGTCGGAGGTAATGGAGTCTATATCATACGAAGAGCAACGTTCACCATTAACATCTACATTAATTAATGCTGCAATTATACACCATTTGAAACAAAACTCGTCTTCGTTATGTATATTGAGACATGCTTTTTTCAGAGCCAGCTTAAAGGGAGTTTTTATATAACTCGATCCTTTTATTAAAGCAGTTTTATTGATATTTATATCTATCCAACATATTTTTAGCATAGCCCATCCTGAATCACGTTCTTGGAATTCAGACATTCTGCTATGTATACGCTGAAGTTGATCGTTCAAGACATCTTCTAAATCGTCTTCTTTTGTGATAGGGACCATTTTTCCTATATGAGTAAACCTAGATAGTTCAACGTTATTGTCTTTATCATTAACATTTTTCACATATTCAGCGCAAAGTTCCATATTGAACTTTAAGACAGTATGTTTATTTATCTCGTCGTCTAAAAGTTTTAAAATACTTGACTTTTTGCCATCGATAAATTCTTCTAAGAGAAGCATGTCCGTTTCACTTGTGCATCGATACGTGATTATTCGATTCTTAAAAGCTGTATTTATAACGTAGATGTCCTCACATACTTTGTCTCCAACTTTTCGTATAACTCTAGGTTTTTCTATCATTCTCAATACCGACGAAGATGTGGATGGAAGATTTGTTTCTTGTTCTTCTATAGCGTATTCTGCGACAGGTAAGTCTTTTGACGATGAAGTGCTCGGTTGTTCTTTATTACGTTGATCTCTCGGAAGAATGACAGTGGATTTTATACGACATTCTTCATCCCCCTGTATATCACCTATATCTTTTGAAGCTATAGGATATTGTTCTTGATCCGTAATGTCTTCTCTTTCTATCACATTAATATTTCCTGCTTTTGTAGGATGTTGTTCTCGCTCTATCTCTTGTTCCTCTTGTACCTCGGTTGGAATTGGGGTTTGTTGTTGTTCCGCCCACTGTGGGTATTGAAGTACAGCACCTTGGAAATATTGTTTCATGGGGTATACTTCAGTCCCTTCTCCATATTGTTGTATGGGGTACACATATTGTGGGTTAAATGTAGACCACTGTGGGTAATACTGTTGTAAACATGGTGTGTGATAGGAATATTGTTGTGGGTCAATATAGTGTACGAAGGGTGGTTGAGGGAATTGATATCCCCAATTCACGTTTTGCATATTGTACGGATATTGTATCAGAGGGTTAATTAATGGATTAAAATATTGTTGTGGGGGTTGATATCCTCCATACGGATATTGCTGACCAAATGCAGTCTGAGGATTCGTCCATTGAACGGATTGCTGCTGAGGTGCATTACCCTCTAATTGTTGTTGTCCTTGTGGTTGTAGTTGATAGGAATGCTGCTGATTTTGTAGAGATAAATTATCCTCTAATTCTTGTTGACATTGTAGTTGGTTTTCGGCATCATTGTAGTTACCCACACTTGCTATAGGTTCAGGATTCCCTGCGGTTAACGTTTCCACCGAAAGGTTCAAATGTTCCGTTTGGTGCTTCTTAAAATTGCGGATGCTACAAAAATGTTTTGAACAAACATTACATATTTGGACATTTTTTAAATGCCTTTTGAAACTCCACTTTAAGGGGAAGCTAACATTGCAGAAATTGCAAATACTGGGATGAGCTTCAGAATGAGATTCCATTTTTAAATATATATTTTTGTAAACAAATTTTTTATAAAATTTCTTCGTCGATGTCTGATATTCGCACAATATTTTTTTAATTTTTTGTATCTTGTAAAGATAAAGTCAATATATGACTTTAATGTGTTCACTTAATCACAAATTGTAACAAAATAATTTAAAGAAACAATTTTTAATGAAAAGATTTGGGTTTTAATAAATCGAGATTAACAGACCGAGCTACAAACAGGGACTGAATCTTTGTTCTTCATATTTTGTAATTTGTAAAACATTTCAATCAAAATTATGTGTAAACAAAAATTGTGTCTCCATAAAATCCCTATTGATTTCAATCCTAAAAGCAAAGTATATGACGAATGACAGACTGGTCAATCACAGCTCACTTATATCTCCATTGAATAACGTAAACACAAATCTGCTGTATTTACCCCCACACTATAGCCTTGTTCTCATACCACATAACCAACCCAACTGATTTGCCTTCGTCACTTACTCCAACGGGAAATCAGCTAATATTTACAATAAACATACATGTCGCGGCTCACTGCAAAAATCAGAATCATAAACATATTTTCAAATTCAACTTCAGATTTATGCTTATAAAATTCGCATCGCCCAAAATGAAATTCATTTTTGTTTACATGATCTTTTCTCAATCACAAGGAATGATTTGGCTTCTTTTTTGCTGACGATTATTAAGTTCGAGCATCTTTAAACCCGCATTTACTTTAATCATTGTTTTCAAGTTCAGTTGAAAAATACACTGAAACCAATTCGATAATAATCAGATTTATGTTTATGACATACATATTTACCCATACGAAACTTTTGTTGCACTTTAAGAAATAAAAACATAAAAACATTTTTTTATATTTAACATATTATATTCCTCTTTATTTATAAAGTACATTTTATAAAGTAAATTTTTTACTTTAAATATATAATTTTTTTAAATTAAAAAGTAGAGTAATACTTAGTACATACAAAATTTCTCAATAAAATACATTAAAACATTTCACATATAATCGTTACAGAATAATTCGGCATTTAAAGCGTTGCTCAACTCCAATTTAGTTAACGAATTATCCTTTTGTTCATTTAGGGCTCTCTTTGAAATTGTGTATTTTCCATCCTTCAATAGTTCTATCATTTCATCGGTTAATGCATTGAACCTCTTCGGTAGGTATAGTATTTGATTTTCTAATTGCAGTACTATACATTCACCATATTTCGTTGGTGACCTATGAGCACCTTCGATGGGGAATGCCTTATTTAGCTCCATCTCCTTGATACCAAGTATCTTCTTAGCATTTAGCGAGTTGAACGTGGATATTATTTCTATACTCATTGCGGTTTTTATAAAGAGTTCATCGATATTGACACACTTCACTGAATCGGACGAGTATTTATACATGTTTTCAATACACTTTCAGTACACCAAATGACACTTTATATCAGATATCGGCAAAACGGCGCCATGGGCGGCTCTCTCACACTTACTTCCTCTCAAGTATATGGGTGTGAGAGCAATCACAATAAAAATAATTCAATCTCGTATTATTTACGTGCATTGAGAGAGGGACAACTTCGCTCACCCACACAAACACATTTAAGGTTGTATGCGTGTGTCGACCCCTGCTTTACATGGACGAACAAAACTCTGCATGACTACTTTTATATAAACACTCACCGCACCAAAAACAAAGTGCATCGTCGTCAAAATTCTGCATGCCAAACTTATATAACGAACACACCATATTACTAACAACAAAGTGCATGTCGTTTCATGCCTAGCATCAAAATTCTGCATGCCAAACTTATATAACGCACACATCATATTACTAAAAACAATGTACATACATTCCCTTTCATAACAGACAGGCGCGGACGGACAGGCTGGCCAATCACATATCTACAGTACTTAACCCACTCTAATCTCATAATACATTACACACCACAAATCTACACACACAAACAAATATACCTTCCATTCAAAACTCCATGCATCCACCAAGTACAGCTCAAACTTTGAATAAACACATCTTTGTAATATGACACCCCCAATAAACAATGCGCCAACTCATACGGAGATTCCCCACCAAGAACAGTGCGCACAAATACCTTATTATTTTAGCGCGCTAAAATAACAACTCATTTGTGCGCAGCTCCTCTTGAGCGAAAATTCCCACGCTACATCAAAGGGACCGCTCCGCTCTTGTGCGCTCTGCTGCTCCTCTGCCGCTCTGAGTGAGAATCCCCATTTCCCTACTACTGCAGTAGTGCATCTGGCAGAATCCCCGAAGACCAAAAGAGCAACTTCGAAGATTTGGTCTATACGAGGGTAGCGGAATACGTCCTCGAATCTAAGGATGAACCACCAATCGAAGTAATGAGTTCCAAGTTTGAGAGGGGTGTTTTGATGCTAAGGCTGGCATCACAACGCTGCGCTGGTGTCCTCGTAAAACTTGTGGATAGCTTCCCCTCACCGTGGGACGGCGCAAAGCTAAAATTGGTAAGGAAAAGCGACATTCCTGAACTCATAAAAACGACCCTATATGTTAAGGGATGTCCCAGTAAGTTCTCATCAGAGTACATACTCGACATCATTGGCAAACAGAATTCAAAACTTTCCGTGAGAAAGTGGGAAGTCTTCTATAGGAAGGATGATACCGAGGGTACCCTCCTCGTGTAAGGCATAGACCCAGAATTCAAGAACAATCTTGTCATGGCGAAGGGCATGGCGTACTTCTTGATCTGGACAGTCTTTTTCAAAATTGGAAAGGTCCCAATTGGCAGGACAACTGAATCGAGTCCAAATATACTGTCTGAAGAGGCAAACACTGGTATTGAACGGATGGAGACAAGTGAGACACTGCCAAAAACTGATGTGGAAGTAGTCAATAACACCACCAGTTCACCAATAGTACCGCCACTTTTGCAGGAAGTTCCTAGCAAAGGTGATCAAAATAAAAAGAGCCACAAAACAATTCAAACCAATGAGGGAGCGACAAAAAATAACACCGCCTCCCAAAATTGTCGACTGGAAGATGGTGTAATAGGTAGTGAACGAAAGAAGGAGAATGACCCACTACCAAATAATGAGGGGGTGCCACCAGATAGGATAGACTCCCAAAAGAAACTTTTACTGGAAGGACAATGATTGAGGTCATCCAGATAAACCTCCACCGGAGCGAGACAGCATTCAACGCTCTGATGGACATCATAAATAAAGGCAGGGTTCATATTGCTTTGATCCAGGAACCATGGAAAACTAGCAACAAGGTTACTGGATTAAACCACGTGAACTATAACCTTTTCTACGCAAACACAGGTACTCGTCCAAGGACTTGTATTCTGTGCCATAAAAACTTATGTTTTATTTTCTCTCCAGAGTTGTCAACATCGAACGCAACGGTGCTGAGGCAAGGTAATGGAAATATGTACCTGGCGTCAATATATCTGCCATTCAATGCGCCGACATTGCCACCTACGTCGGAATTACAACGTCTGGTGAGGGAATCCAAACACACAAGTAATGAGTTATTAGCTGGATGTGACGCCAACTCCCATCATATCGCTTGGGGTAGTACTAACACCAAAAAAGGTGGACACGCCCTTATCGAATTTTTGAATACAAATGACCTCATAACTCTTAACATAGGAAACACTGCAACCTTTGTTAACAAAATTAGGGAAGAAGTATTAGATATAACGATATGTTCAGAAAATCTTATTGATGAGATTCATGAGTGGAGGGTTTCGGATGAACACTCCTATTCAGACCACCGTTATATAAGGTTTAAAATTGCACGGCCACCGCCAAACCCCATAAGTTTCCGTAATAAGGCTAAGACCGACTGGACTAAATTCGGAAATCTACTTAGAAATCGATTGGGGCAGCCTACACGCGATTATCTATGTGCAGAAGACATTGATATCAATGTTAAGAAGATTACCGAGGCTCTTGTAAAATCATTCGAAGATAGTTGCCCACTTCGAGAACGGAAATCTGCCTTTGAGAAACCCTGGATGACAGGACAAATTCGCTCGATTGGCAAAGATGTCCGCAGACTTTACAATAGAGCTCGACGTAAAAAACAATCAGTATATTGGGACGACTACCACAAAAGAATACAATAAAATCATTAGATCGGCGAAACGTAACTCCTGGAGGCTTTTCTGTGAACAGGTAGACAGCGTTAACAGCATGTCTAAAATGAAAAAGTTCCTCTCAAAAACTCATGTCCAAACCGAAACACTGGTGGATGAAACGGGTAAAAGGATGGAAACTATAGAGGATACCGTAATGCTCTTGATGAAAACTCATTTTCCGACTGGTAATGCTGGACCAACAGAGGAACAGTTACAGAATGAAAATGTATTGCATCAAGTACCTATTACGGATATAACAGATGGTATGGTTAAAGAAGCGATAAAAAGTTTCTCTCCCTTTAAGGCTGCGGGACCGGATGGAATATTTCCAGCACTTCTGCAGAATGAGGTGGATCTGGTATCAACTCATCTGGCTGGAGTGTTCACTGCATGCCTAACCCATTCGTATACCCCAAAAAACTGCCAGGAATCAAGGGTGGTCTTCATACCAAAGCCTGGCAAGGCGAGTTATACGACCCCAAAGGCTTATCGACACATTAGCCTTAGTTCTTTCCTGTTAAAAACAATGGAGCGAATAATTGATAACATGGTCAAAGGTAAAATAGCGGATGACAGGCTAAAATTCAAACAACACGCCTACGTCAAAGGAAGATCAGTGGAAACAGCTCTGCATGAGGTAGTGCACCACATAGAAGAGTCCTTCAGTAAAGAAATGTGTACTTGCTGTTTGCATAGACATTGAGGGCGCATTTAACAATGTACAGACCGATACACTTATCCAGTCCTTAGACGAGTTTCAGGTTGACCGGGCGCTGAAAAACTGGATCAACAATATGCTAAGGAATAGGTGGATTATTTGTGGGTCATATGACGTAAAAATTAGAGGCAAGGTAAATCGTGGTATACCTCAGGGGGGCATTTTATCGCCTCTTCTATGGGTTACGACGATACACAGTCTCCTAAAATCCCTCACCAATGAAGGACTTAAACCAGTCTGTTATGCAGACGACGTTGTAATACTTCTAAGGGGCTTTCATCCAAATCTATTATGCAGAAGAGCTGAAGAGGCACTTAACATAGCATATAACTGGGCACAACCAAGGGGATTAAATGTTAACCAAGACGAAACAGAAATATGTCTATTTACAAGGAAAACGAAGATCCCACGTTTTACCCCGCCTCGATTCCTGAATAAAAAATTGCTATAACTAAAAAGGTAAAATACTTGGGAGTAATCTTGGATCAGAAACTGTACTGGAAAGATCATCTTGAAGAAAGAGTTACAAAGGCACACAGATGTTGGTCGTTGTGCAGAAGAGCTATAGGTTTCAAATGGGGACTACGTCCAAATATGACTCACTGGCTTTACATGAGCGTGATTAGACCAATAATCACCTACGCATCTGTAGTGTGGTGGACATCAATGGACAAGAAGTGCAACGTAATACCTTTGCAAAAAATTCAACGTATGTGCTGTCTAGGCATAAGCGGGGCATTTAGAACTGCACCAACAAAAGCGTTGGAGACTATACTGCACATCCAACCAATAGACATCCGTATAAAGTATGAGACAGCCCTCACAGCAAGACGTCTACATACAAGTGATGGGTGAATGGATAAATCGAGACCACAAGTCGTACCATCAGAAGATTTTAGAATATCTAGTTGGTCACATTCAAACGCCAGAAATCTCGGACCGCATTCCTGAAGTGCGGCTTACAGCTACCTGTGATACGTTTGTGCCAGACAGACGCTCCTGGGAAAATTGAACCTTGGCCCATGTGCCAGTGGGAACCAGCTGCTACACGGATGGGTCCAAGCGAGGAGGAAGGACGGGTCTGGGACTTTTTATTGATGAACCAGAAGTCGAACTTCACTTCCGCCTCCCTGACCATAACACGGTATTTCAAGCAGAAGTTCGAGCAATCACGGAGTGTGTGAACTGGCTCAGTAACACGACAAAGCCTAAATATGCCAACATCTTCACAGACAGCCAAATGGCGATTAAAGCAATAACATCGGAAAGGGTCAAATCCAGAACTGTGTTGGACTGTAAAAGAACGATAAATGATTACTCAGCCCATGCATGGTCAATTGCGTATTTGCTGGGTACCAGGACACAACGGAAATGAACGGGCAAACAACTTGGCTTCAAAGGGCAGAGAACTTCGAGTAATAAACTTGGAAAATTGGAAACCTTTCGAAACCACGAAAAATGAGTTGAAGCACTGGGCAGTGATGGCTCATAAAACTGTGTGGAATAGCGCAACAGTAGGAGCAACTGCAAAGATACTGTGGGGTGACCCAAATGAAAAGAAAACAAGAAGTCTTCTGAAACTAAACAAGATCGATATTAGTAAGATGATGAGTGTTCTAACGGGACACTCAAGCTTACAAGCACATCTTCATCGCATAGGACTAGCAGAAAACGACGAATGCAGGGCATGCAGAGAAAACATCGAAACGATGGAACATTTTCTGTGTCACTGCCCGACTTTCACACATGCAAGATCCCAACATTTCGGGTCCGACATATTGCCAGACTTGACTCATCTCAGAGAAATTGACTGGAAGATACTGAGAAAATTCGTGTCTAGTACCGATTTTCTGTAACTCGTGAGGTATAAATAGATCATAAATAAGGAGCGCACAACAGGCCGAACCACTGGCTTAAGTGTATGTCCATGGACATGAGACGTTTAAACGTCTCCTCTCTTCAACCTAACCTAACCTACTTAACCTATAGTCATATTCTTTTTTAAGTGTTTTTTAGAATCCGAAAAAAATATCAGTGAAATCTTTAAACTCCTTAAGTTTTTAGCTCTAAACCAATCCCTTTAGAAATGTTTAATTCTTTACATTCATTATAATTTTTTCCATATTCCTTTAAATCAAACAAAAAATCACCCACCATTTGAATATCGTCCAAAACATTTTGTTGCCTTCCTTTATACGAATTTTCAACAGCATCAACATCTACCTCATTCAAATATATATTAATAAACCATGAGGTCGCGAGTTCAATCCCACCTCCCCGCCAAAGGACATTTTTCGGCATATGACGATAATTACTCTCCTCCCAAATTTACGCTCTTCTACTTTTTCAACACATGCCACCACAGATGGTGGTGAACAGGCAATTTTAACTCAGAAATATCTACTACCCACAAACACACTCATAAAAGAATTACTTACGTCCACTCTTACTTTTGAATAATTGTAAGTGTTCACATACGGAACATTGTCTCAACTTTTTTCGCACCTTCTAAGGAGTCTGACACTTCTAACGAGCCTCTGCGTTCACCAGTCGTTGTCGAGCACTCCGAGTAAAGTAGTCAATTGTACACGGGGGAAAATCGTCATTTTTGATAAGTTTGAATTGAAAGAAAATATATTTGCAAGCGATTTTTTAAATACTATATATTCGTTAACAAATAAATCTTATTTGAAAATCAATAAATTTTTTTTGCATCGCAAATATTAACTTATTAAAACATAATGTATTTGCAAACTGACTTTCACAAATAAAATATGTGTGTACACACAAACAAAGTTATTGTTTAAGAAGTTTTTTATTTAAAAAAGATTTTTAAAACTTTGCTGACTTTTTCGAATTTTAGTTAGTTTTTCCTAGTTTTCGTGTTAAACTTTATAGCTAAAAATGTCTTTTAATTTATAAATATTCCAATTCATCACTTTTTGTCAATCCATCAATTCAATTTATATTCACGAAAGAATATACGATTTAAGTTTTAATTAAATTTTACAAACATATACAATTTATAAAAAATTTATGTTTGAGCATCTGAAAAGCAGAAAACCTGTCTTTAAATTAAGGCATTGATACATTGCCAAAATACTTAAATACAAATTAATCTTTGTTTCGGAAATACTAGTTCCAAATAAAAAAATATTAGAATGGGAACATATTTTTGTTTAGAACAATATTTTTCAAACATATAATATTTGTGTGTGTCAAATATTATATATTTGGAGTGTACCTTAAATATTTGTATATTTCAAGCCGAATATGTTTGGGACAATATTCTACAGAAGCGATTTTTTTTCAGCGTGTAGTCTTTGTTCGGCGCACATCACTACATACTAGTCGTTGTTTTTGCACCACGCTCTCGCACATCTACTTGTCTTTGGCTCTACGACTTCTTGTAGTTTTTGCTATCGAACTTTTCGCACCGGCTTTGTCGCCACCCTGATACATGGTAATATACCCTTGCAGCTAAAAACATTTCTTGTTGCGTATTGAACCAGTCGTAAGCTAGTGGCAATGTGACCGTTGCAAACCCATTTGCATCATAGGGCTGAGCTCAGGCCACTATGGGGGTCGACAGGTGGGGGATACCCGAACGGCCTTCAGATATGTAGGTTAGCTGCGAATACCCAATAAGCAGTCCCCGACCAAGAGCGGCAGAGGAGGAGGGTGAGGCTGAAAATGCCTAAGAAACCCAATCCCTATCCTTTATTAAGTGCACATCCACTCCTAGGAGTGACGTTGAGCAGATTCGATTGCTATTCGAAATGCTCGGGAAGGATAAAAAAGATTCATCATTCAGCCAGCACGAGAAGCAATAAAGCGCGTGAAGGCTCTATATGACCTATGTGCTATGGGTACATCAAGAGAAGATGCTGTGGAAAAGTCTGGGGTAGACAAATACTTCCAAACGTCACCATGGGTAAAACCCATGAAGAAGCGAAAGCAGGACAATGGTGAGGGTACACCAGTAGCCAAACGACGTCCTGAGAAAACAGTCGCTAACGCTGAACCAGAAGAAGTTGTCAACTATACCGTAGAAGAAAATGAAAACGGGAGTAACTTGAATAAAGTTAAACCCAAGAAGAAGGCAAAAAAGAAAGCCAAACCCCAAGAGAAAGCCAAACCCAGAGAACAAACGAGGAAGCCAAGGCCTGACGCCTTATCATTACTGCAAAGGGCAAAATGTCGTATGTAAATGTTAGATGTGTCCTCCTTTTCTTAAAAATTTTCCTTTTTCATAAACAGTAAACCTCCACATGAATTATACGAACAAGTACATTTTGTACAAAGTTAGTGAGTGAGTTTAAACCTTTGGGGGTATACTAATTTTGTCACTCCGTTTGTAACACCTTTAAATGTTGATCTGAGACCCCACAAAGTGTATATATTTTTAATAGTCTTAAAATTCTTAGACGATTTAACCATGTCCGTCTGTCTGTTGTAATCACGCTACAATCTACAGTAACTGAGCCAGATAACTGAAATTTGGTACAGATACTTTCTAGGGGTTGATAATGGGCAATATCGGTCCATTTATGTAGCCCCCATATATGCAATCTCCCTGATTTAACTTAATTACGCCATAAAGACCATTAATTTCTACTGATCTGGCTGAAAATTGGTAACTAAGGTTTATTTATACCCGAAATCTTCCACACGAACCACGGTAATCAAAGTTCCAAGTTTTGATATAGCCCCCATACAAAGGTCCCTCTAGAATTGACTTCTTAACGCTAGAAAAACCACAAACTTTAACGAATTTGGCTAGAATTTGGTAATGAGTTTATTTAAACCGAAAACCATTGTCATGCGATCCATGGTGGGTGGTTATAAGATTCGGCATGGCCAAACTTAACCATCATTTGTTTATTATATGTTTGTTTTGGAAACAGATGTTGTAACATCCAAAAATACTGGAGCTAGACCCACATTAAAGTATACCGATCGACTTAGTATCGTTAGACGAATCGATTTATCCATTCAAAGTTATTCGTTATGTATGGGTCAAAATTGGTTCAGATTTAGATATATGCCCCATATATATTTTCTTTCCGAATTGGTCTTTAAGCGTTACAGAAGCTGACTTTCATATCCTTTGAAATTAAGCTGGAACGAGTTTCTTGATCCAAGGACCCAAGATTTAGATGTAGCACCCAAGTAAAAACCTTGGCAAATTTGAATAAAATCTGTTCAGTTTTAGATATAGCGCTCATTGGCATCTAAATAGCCTCCGATTTGGCATCTAAATACAAATTGTACAAATCATTAGAAAAATAACAATTATGAAACATGACATTATTTGTTTTTTTTTTATTCTGCTCTGCCCGACTTTAGACCTCTCACGGGTTTAAGGTTTAATTTCCAATTACTGTATTTTTTAGATGTCCTCCGAAAGTTTCAAACTCTCTTTGCAAATGTCACAAATGTCCTCCCTTTCTGGCACTAAAGTCCTCCTTTCCGAAAAACGTTTATGGTAACCCTGTATGTATGTATATATATGATTGAAGATATTGTCCATTAATTTATCGTCAATGATTTTCTGCAAGACAGTGCCCATTAATTAATCGTCAATGGATTGCTACAAGATAGTGTATTGTATGACATTTATGACACTTGTGTGAAAATGTCGTCGAGGATTATTTTCGCATATCCTCTAAGTGTCCTCAACGATTTATAAAGGGTCTTGCACCCGCTTCAGGGATGTCTTTAAGACATTCCCTACTGGGGATATACACACAGCCACATACTCGAATAGAGCGGTCGACGTCACTATATAAATATTTTTTGTCGTGCTATTGTTGGGAATAGCGGTGGGTGGTACACTACTCTATATTTACTTTCGGTCATATAGGACACCGTACACCCTACGTTAGGTCAATTTGACATACTTTGCAAATTTTCGTAAAAAAATTTTAATTTTATAAAATTATGTAGTTCGTTCGCACTCTACGAGCTTATAATTTATTACTGACTACCTCGTAGTAAAATCTTGTTGTTGCACTCTACAGTCAACCAGAGTCACCCTACGGTCAGTCTAATTGGTCAAAATAATTTTTTTTCAGTTTTTGTCATTTTTTCTGTTTTATGGCATTTTGATTAGCCGCGTACCTCCGCGTACCCTACATTCAGTCATTATTTGATAAAATTTTATAGTTTTGTAGAATGCCTAATTTGGAAAATTCTGATAATTTAAATTTACCCCCTATCGACATTGACCTTTTCCATGGGGATTTCGGTACTTGGCCTACGTTTCGGGACCTCTTTTCGGCGATATTTATAAACAATTCGCGTATTAGTGACATTGAACGGCTTTGTCACCTGGTTCAAAAAACCAGCGGTGAGGCACGGGAATTGTCTCAAGATTCTGTTTCACCAATAGGAGCTTCGCTTTGGCCTGGAAAGCAGTGGAAGATGCGTATGACAACAAACGCATTCTTGTTAATAGTCACCTAAAGCTCCTCTACGATCTTCCCGTGCTAGGCCGCGAGATTAGCTCGGGTTTAAAGACCATACAACGTGGAATAAATGGGTGTCTTTCTACAATGGCAGTCAACGACGTCGTGACTGGCCATTAGCATCCCATATTGGTCTTTCAATGCCTCCGTCGTTTACCGAAACTTACTGTTACTCTATGAGATCAGAGTGTAAAAAATAAGGCGTCCCTAACCTCCTGGCACGACTTATGGCGAATTCTTTTCTGCAAAAAAGTGCAACATTTTCATTGCCCTTTTTCCGAAAACGGCACTTTTGTGATACTTTTTTGAAATTTGGTAATTACGTTACTCGAATTTAGCACAACTAAAATTTCAAAATTTCAAAAAAGCGATATTATAGTGCAGTTTTCGGGAAAAGGGCAATGCAAGTGTTGCACTTTTTTGCAGAAAAGAATTCGCCATTAGAATCTATAACTGCTCGATTAACAACTTCGTCGCCCTCCCTCCGTCCTACAACTACAGATCCCTCCTTGGACCAGAATTTGTAAACTTCTCCCTCCACTTCGTCGATAGTAAAACCCACCATTAGTAGGCAGGTATTTTATACCACCCAAGATGCGCTCTTGGGAACTGCCACCGTGAACGCCATTCACCAGGGTATTACGTATCCTGCTAGGGCTCCTATTGACCCATCTTCCGAGACGTCCATAATTACGAACTGCTTTCGGTAACGACTATGAATTTCGAACCGTTCTACGAACGCTAGAGTTTCAGGACTAAACAGTACTCCACTGGGCAGTTCAAGAGAAATTTGTTCTCTTGAAATCGTTTCGCCTTTAGATCCATCAGACGTTTTAGAAACTGTAGCCCATGTTCTTCCGAACATTTCTAGAAATTTGCCATCGCCTTCCTCCAATCTCGTCTCGCCAATCTGCGATTGGCTGATTCTTTGGATAAACCCCAATAGAAGTTCTGCTTGGTGGTGATTTGTATCCGAAAATTCTTTTGGCTGAACCCCCACAAAATGAGCTTGAGTCACTACTTGCTCAAAATACCATTTTAGGTTTATTGTAACTGGACCAATTCCATCCGACCTTTTTAACTATTTTACAAGCCCAGCCGCGGTCTTCACCCCTGGCAATAGGATATGTTATTCGGAAACAAGAAATATTCTGCCTTTCGGGAATTTCAATCGTTGGTCTGAGAACCGAACTTAAATTCCATCACACCTCGTAAGTTTGATATAATTACTTGCTAGACACACCTTCGTTTGTATTTTTCGTCCCACCTTTATTTCAATTTGTTTGCTAGTCACATTTTGAGACCCGCCTCGCTTTTTATAAGCGGTTACATCCTGTAAATTTGTAAATTATTTGAACTCGAATTAATAGTAATTTTCGTGATCGGGTTTTTAGGGATTCAAATCGTCGTAATCAACTTGAAACAA
Organism: Eudasyphora cyanicolor; assembly: GCA_963930755.1. Taxonomy (NCBI): domain Eukaryota; kingdom Metazoa; phylum Arthropoda; class Insecta; order Diptera; family Muscidae; genus Eudasyphora; species Eudasyphora cyanicolor. Next base: position 106,033,727 of record OZ005737.1, read on the forward strand.
CTATAATTTTCGTCGAAGTTTACATAAACTCAAACTTATATCGATATCGCAAGGACTATTTTAGCATTACCTCGCCTATATTAATTATTTTACAAATTCTTAATATAACATTGAAACTCGAATTGAATTTTTTTGAATGCTCACTAGGAAACTGAATGCTCCAAAGACCTTTTCTGAGGCGGCAGCATTACCTGGCACTTCGGTTTCCTATGGCAAGCATACCCGTCCTTCAAAGAGGCAGTTTAATGATCGGCGAATGACTCTCAGGATCCTTGAGAAAGCCGATCCTGCATCTCTGACCAACGGAGTATTTCTGAAAAACAGAATACCGCATCAACTTCCATACGGCATCAGCCAATTAAAAGGCTGCGCTCTCCAGATGAACCCCGGCATCCAAAAGGACCAAAGGGTTTAATGGTACCGCTGTTCGGTCCTTCGCTGACGTTACTAAGGGCAGCTTGATACTGGTGGTCAGCAACAGGGGAGAGGAAGACGGAAAAATCACCAAGAGCAAGTGGAGTGAGATAGTGTAAGCAAAGTGGTCTGTTTTCTTCGATGTTCTTGAGGAGCTGCCGGGTCCGGTTGCGGCGCTGGATGTTGTCAACAAGGAGGATATCCCGTCTCGCCCCAGGGCACATGTTTGGATTCCGTCGATATCACCCGATGTGGAATTTGTGAGTAAGATGCTGAAGGTATGCAATCCCCGGCTTCCAACTGGCAACTGGAAGGTCGGTCGATTTGATGAGGCGGATGGACATCGAAGGCACGCAGTATTTATGTCGAGTCTCTAACCCACCTCTTTTAGTCCGATGGCATGGTTGCATATGGACTCCGCAAAATCCGACTATAGATTTACAAGAGCGACGAGGGAAGAAATTCGAAAAATACTCCTACAGATATAGTATCTGGTGTAGTATCGAATCAAGAGCCTCCGTCTTCACAAGTATCAGAGCATTATGTGGCTGAAGCTTGCGATTCACATTTATCGATGTGCTTGAATGTGTCGAGAAGGTCGTCATCACGGGATCGGAAGAATCCTGTGGGAATGAATCCGGTGAGGATAAGCTTCTAGAGGGCACAGACGACGAGACAGATATAACGGTAGTGGCGAAACCTGACAGTTGTCCGGTTCCAACAGATTAACCTCCAACACTATAAGGCAGCATCAGCTACCCTCCTGATGCAAGGAGGGGCTGACGTGGACCTAATCCAGGAATCATGGTTGAATGGAGATATGGTTTGTGGGCTTAGGACGCCAGGGTTTAAGCTCCTTCAAGGTACAGGTAATGGAAGACGTAGAGCCTGTATACTTGTCAAGATAGACCTTTATATATGTACACCTTCCTTTTTTAGTAGTGAAAAAAGGAAGGTGTATACGAGTGAGAAAAATCTCCAGCTACGAGTGAGAAAAATCTCGTGTTTGCTTGGCCTCCGTTTATATGTCATATAACACTGAGACGCCACCGTGTGCATTGAATCACTGGTAGGAGCGGCAAACGAGAAGAACAAGGACCTAATTGTGTGTGGTGGTGTCAATGCACACCATCATATATGGGGAAGTACTGACATCAACGACAGGGGCGAATTTCTTATCGAATATATTTTAGGTAGCAATCTTGTCATTTGTAATAATGGGCATGAACCTACATTTATTACTAGAAACAGACAGGAGGTGCTCGATGTCACCTTTGTCTCCGAGAATTTAAGTGGAAGGTTATCTTATTGAAAAGTTTTCGACACTCATAGCTTTTCCGACCATAGATAATTTGCTTCTGCATGAATGCATGAATTCCCGGGCAACTCTGACGAGGCATTGAATATTTCCGTTGGGGATTCCCTTCAAATGCAGCCATCAGAGGTTTCCAAAGAGATTGTAGCTGAATCTACATTCTTTGGGCTATCAAAAGCTTTAAACCTTTTAAGTCGCCAGGACCACAAAAAGTCCCTCCCGCGGAACTACAAGCAGTGGCTGATACAATTGCTCCCTGGCTCATAGAGATATACACATGTTGTATCAATCAGGCATATATACCAACAAAATGGAAAGAAACCAAGGTTGTTTTCATCCCACACTGGAGCTATGGATTTCCGGCCAATTAGACTATCGTCATTTCTCCTTATAAATCTGTAGAGATTAACAATTAACTCTCCATGAACAATATTTTGCTTTGAAGTGCCAATACACGTAGCTGTTAGAGTGAAGTTTCTGAATACTCTCAGAGACATTCCAAAGAAGGCCCTTCATACAAACGCAAGATGGGCTTCCGGTAATGGTCTTGGTGTTAACCCGACCAAGACGGAATACTTTTCACCAGGAGAAATGAGGTACCACGAATTACACCTGTCTCTTTGGGGGGTATTGAAATTCCCTTCTCTAAAGCGCAGAATACTTAGACATTTTACTAGACACTTCAAACCCAATATTTTGGAAATAGCAAATAAGGCTGTGGTAACGCTATATACCTGTAAAAGGGCAACATGAAAACGTTGGGGTCTGAACCCGCGTATAGTTTATTGGTTGTATACGGCAGTAGTCAGACCGATAATGCTGTACGGCATTGTCGTCTGGTGGACAGCCCTGCAGAAATCCACATTCTGTGCGATACTAAACAAGGTTCAGCGAGTGGCTGCTATATGTATTTATCACTGGTGCGCTGAGACGACACCAACTTCGGCACTAAATGTTATACTACATTTAATGCCGCTAGATATTATAGCAGTGCAGTATGTCGCATGTACTGCGATTATACTCAGGGAACTGTCCAAAGAGATTCATTATATAAAGAGTAACCACGGCGATAATTCATGTACAAAGGTGAGTTTTACTATCGAAGTAGTGGACATAAAAATAAATTTAAATTGATTAAAAATAGAGTTTTTTTCTGCATTTTCTTTCTTTCAACTAACGTATAAGAATTTTAATTTGTGTGTTTATTAACATTGATGTGAAAAAGTGCAAGAAAACCTCGCAAAATACACGAATTTTAAATTAAATTTTCCATGAACTCATCTATGTGCATGAGGTGGAATTCACATTTGCCTGACCTACCGGGCACTGTTGATAGCACTATGACTGAGCTACTCTTAGACAAGAAGTATCTTACTCTATTCCTGATAGATCAGAATGGAATGGTCACATCCCAGGACAGAGAAGATTCATTAACTTCTATACAGACTGTTCAAAACTCGATAACCAAGTGGGCTTTCGTGTCTTTTTTGAGGAACTTCAGTAATCACTTTCAAAAAGACTGCCTGATCACGGTAGTGTTTACCAGGCAGAAATCTTATGGCGAATTCTTTTCTGCAAAAATGTGCAACACTTGCATTGCCCTTTTTCCGAAAACTGCACTATAATATCGCTTTTTTGAAATTTTGAAATTTTAGTTGTGCTAAATTCGAGTAACGTAATTACCAAATTTCAAAAAAGTATCACAAAAGTGCCGTTTTCGGAAAAAGGGCAATGAAAATGTTGCACTTTTTTGCAGAAAAGAATTCGCCATTAGCTATTAAAGAGGTAACGGAATGGCGGATAACACAGTACAACACAAAAAAAATAACAGGATTCTGTCAATGGATTATGGTAGAGGAGACCAAAAAAATATATACGTGTATCTGCGTTTTGAAAGATCACATCGGAATTTAAAGTTTTCCCCCCTTTGCTTGTTCGTGCAGAATATTGGTATATAAAACTATGTGTTCTGTTCATCTGAGGTGTAGGGTTTCTTCAGCAACTTTGTAGCAAATGTTAATGCCTTTATTTTTGTGGAATATATTAACCCTCTAGCTTCGCCCCATAACGGTGATTTTTGCCTATATTTTAACAAACCGTAAAAAACTCCCCTAAAAATGGATGGGGCGGGGTTGAAATGTTCTAGAAAAATGTTGGCCATAAAATTTTACTATATATGTCAGAACACACCAAAGCCCAAAACTTAACACAAACACCAAAAAACCGGCCAAATTCAAGATTGCCTGTTAAGGGTTAATTTGTTATTCCTCGCATTTGTCACTAAAAATTACCATAACGAAACTTTTGAGTGGCACGTTACTTATGAACGTTAACGTTTGACATCGTGGGTCATTATTCTACAAGGGAATTTGTAAGAATAATAATGACTGATTGTTTGGGAAAACTTGACTTGTTTTGCTACGTCTGTGGCAAGCATACCCTTATGCGACATAGGGTTTCATCTTCACGAGCAAAGTGGAGGATATATTAAATTTATTTTGAACTGGAAGTTTTTCCCGATTAGCCATGTGTGCCAAAACATATCTGCCGAAATTACTATATCGGTTTGATGCTGTGGTCTAAAGGTAATAAAAGTTTTGATTTATATTTGATTATATATATTTATATTTTGATTTTCAGTTGTCAACATCAGATATGCCTTCCTATTGAAAAACGCTATAACGGCAAGAGCACTTTGTCTCTTATAACAGATTTATGTTGGACATTGTTTGATAATGGCGTCGAATTGCCAAGAGCGAAAAGAAAAGTGAATTAAAAATAAATGAACTTATGTATTTAATAAGTATTTCTCCTTGTATATGCGTTATTAATAGTTTTTTTGTTTATAGACCTGAAGTAAAATTTAATATAAAAAAAAATTATTTAATTGTAAAACAAAATCATTAATTTTTTGCATCACTCACATCAACGCCTAAAAATCCAATTTTGAAAGACCTTTTTGGTACTAATACTATTGTACTAATGATTACTCATACGTATGTATGTTACAACACGCATCCACTAATTGCATACATGTCTGCATTGTAATGCAGCTCTGTATATATTCATAGATTTATTGTTTTCATTATTAGCATGTAAGTAGTCATAAGTCACTCGTAATAAAGACATCGAAAGGAAAACATCACAGAGTTTTATTTCTCCTGGAAGAAAGGCATCGTCGATCAATAGAAAAAGTACAACAGGTTATGGGCCCAGGAGAACTCCTAAGTATAAAGTGAAGTGAACAAAGTATTTTTTAATTGTGTGTCAATTTGAAAAAAAAAAAATAAATGAAGATGAGTTCTTCTATGTTCAATATTGAAAAACTGTCCGAGAATAATTACGACTCGTGGAATCTCCAAATAAAATCCGTGCTGATTCATCAGGATTTGTGGGATGTTGTTTCTGCGCAAGAAAAGAAAGACGACGCCGATTGGAAAAAACGAGATGAGAAGGCAACAGCGACAATTATTCTTTGTATTACGCCTGTGCAATTGTCTTACATAAAAAATAGCAAAACGGCAGCTGAGGCATGGAACATTCTTCGTGATATACACCGACCAAAAGGACCCGTGCGAAAGGTGACACTATTCAAGCAGCTTCTGGGAATGCGCATGAGTGAGGGTGATTGTATTCAGCAGTATGTATGCAGTTTTACGTCCGTCGTAGACAAACTGGCTGAAGCAGGCATCGATCTCAGCGAAGATTTATTGGTGATAATGATTCTAGCCAGTCTGCCAAAATCATTCGAAAATCTTGTTGTGGCCCTTGAATCACGCGACGATTTACCGAAGCTGAGTTCATTGAAGGTAAAATTGTGCGAACAAGGAGAAAGAAGAAAGTCATCAGAAGCAGCAATCAATGAAGGTCCGGTGCAAGTTTTCATGTCGCACAACAACAAAAAATCCAAAAATGCAAATGTACATCGCAGCAACAACAACAATGAGTGTAACAACCGTAATTCCTCGAACACACACAAGGGAAATTTCAAATGTTATAATTGCGGCGGCAGAGGCCATTACGCAGCACAATGTACAAGCAAGCGAGCAGAGAAAAAGGGTGAGCAGAAAAAACCCAACGCACACGCATATTCCGTCTTGGCAGCGATAGACAACAACAACTTACATTGTAACACATGGTGCCTGGATAGCGGTGCATCATCACATTTATGCTGCGATCGTGATATGTTTGTTACATTTGAAGAGCACACAGAAATGATTTCCCTTGCTGGTGATAAGAAAATAGAAGCTTGTGGAAAGGGTAGAGTACGAATCGACAACAACAACATCGAGTTAAATGATGTGTTGTTCGTACCTGACCTGCAGTGCAACTTTATTTCTGTCGGCAGAGTAGCAGCGAGAGATGTCGTGGAATTTGGTGCTGAGTGTGCTAAGATCATCGACAAGAAAGGAAAAGTGGTGCTGACTGCGAAAAAGGTCGATAATTTGTTTTTGTACAACGAATCGAGTAGAAATTTGTTTTTGGCGAACACAACAACAGCAGAGGCGATGAAGTGGCACTACCGTTATGGGCATTTGAATGTGACGAGCTTGCGACAACTGGCAGAGGAAAAAATGGTTGAAGGTATGCATGTTAAATTCCCTAGCACAATAAGTTGTTCTGTATGTCTTAAGAGTAAGTGTACAGTTAAACCATTTTCAAACTCGGAGAATAGAGCGACGGACATATTAGGGATAGTTCATTCGGACATTTGTGGTCCCGTTAATGTGAATTCGCTTGGTGGTGCTCGGTACATATTGACATTCATAGACGATAAATCCCGTTATGTTTTTGCATATTTTTTGAAAACGAAGAACGAGACGTTTGAAAGATTTAGGCAATTTAAGGCAATGACAGAGAAACAAACGGGACATAAGTTGAAGATATTTCGTTCTGATAACGGCACAGAGTTTGTCAATAGTGAGTTTGGTAATTTTATGAGGGAACATGGGATAGTGCATCAGTTGACAGTACCATACACACCACAACAGAATGGGGTTGCTGAGCGCATGAACAGAACGTTAGTCGAGATGGCACGTGCGATGTTGGTTTCTGCTAATTTAGATGAGTTCTTGTGGGCAGAGGCAATAAACACGGCTGTGCATTTGCGAAATAGAGCACCGACACGGGCATTGGATGGTGCAACGCCATATGAGGTTTGGCATCAGCGTAGACCAAGGGTAAATTATTTTAGAATATTTGGATCGTTGGCCATAGCGTTAGACAAGAAGCACCATCACAAGTTCAGGCCAAAGGGTAAGGAGTATGTTTTTGTTGGCTACTCCGATACGACGAAAGGTTATCGCTTGTACGACAAGTCCACTAGAAGGGTAATAGTCAGCAGGGATGTATATTTTGTGGAGAACGTTGATGTTAGGGACACAGTGACATTAACATTGTTGGAGGAGACGGCAGTACCAGACAGTAACGTTCAGAGTGTTATGAATGAGGATAAAGGTACTGATGTCATGAGCGATTGTGAGTTTGAGTCTGCTGAGGAAGAGAATATTGATGAAGGGAATATTGACGAAGTTTCAACAAATAAGAAAGGACCAGGTAGACCCAAGATACTACGTTCTGGAAATCCAGGTAGACCGAAGAAACAGTACAACATTCTGAATTTAATGCAAGTTTCGAAGATAGATATACCAAATACTGTAGAAGAGGCATTGTCAGGGGAATATTCTCATTATTGGTGGGACGCAATGCAGGAGGAGTACCAAGCATTATTAGATAATGAGACTTGGACATTGACGGATTTGCCAGAAGGACAGAGAATAGTTGGTTGTAAGTGGGTATTTGCTCTTAAGAGAGACAAAGACGGACAAATACAGCGTTTCAAGGCTAGACTAGTGGCAAAGGGATTTGCTCAGACGTACGGTGTGAATTACACCGAGACATTCTCACCGGTGGTACGTTATGAAACAATTAGGATGTTGATTGCACTAGCTGCCGAGTATGAGCTGCACTTACATCAAATGGATGTGTCTACGGCATATCTCAACAGTGACCTGTGTGATGATGTGTTCATGTCCCAACCACAGTGCTTTGTTGACGAAGGAAATCCCCGTAAGGTTTTGAGATTGAGAAAAGCTTTGTATGGTTTGAAACAGTCTGGACGACAGTGGAATAAGACCTTGAATGCAATACTGTTGGAAATTGGTTTTGAGGCATGTCAGAGCGAGCCATGTTTGTATGTTAGGAGAGAGGGAGAAAGATTATGTTTTATTGCTGTTTACGTTGACGATCTTCTTATAGCCTCTTCTGACTTGGAAGACATGAACGTGATAAAGCGCGCCATTGCCGATAGAGTCAAGGTGGTTGACAAAGGACCTGCAAAACAGTTTTTAAGTATTGAGATTGACAGAAAGGGTGCAACAGGGGAAATTTCCATTCACCAAGGCAGGTATATAGGTGATATATTAAAGCAGTATGGAATGGAGGAATGTAGGCCCGTTTCTACCCCCTTGGAGGCGAAGTACCAAGTGGCGTGTGACAATCATGAGTGTGACAAAGTTGACACGACCGAATACCAATCATTAATGGGTTCATTAATGCATTCGGCTATTTGTACTCGTCCGGATATTTTACATTCAGTGTGTAAATTATCTCAGAGGAATTCCAATCCACATCAGGAGCATTTCATTGCGGCTAAAAGAATTTTAAAATATCTGAATAAAACGAAAGACATGAAATTAAGGTTTTATAAGACTGATAGGCCATTGGAGTGTTATGTGGATGCTGATTGGGGCGGAGATTCATTGGGACGAAAGTCTTACACAGGATACGCATTTATTCTTGCTGGTGCTATATTCTCTTGGGAGTCGAGGAAACAGGACACAGTGGCTTTGAGTAGCACCGAGGCAGAATATATGGCTCTTTCGTCTGCGTGTAAAGAGGCCGTATATTTAGGAAGACTTTTAAATGAGATCGGTTTACATTACACTGACAAGATTACGATCAATTGCGATAATTTGGGTGCGACGCATTTAGTAAAAAATCCAATTTACCATAATAGGACCAAACACATAGATATCCGTTATCACCATATTCGAGATGTGTTTGAAAAAGGTTTAATTGATTTAAATTATTGTTGTAGTAGTGAAAATGTATCCGATATTTTTACTAAGAACCTACAAAGAGTAAATCACATGAAATGTGTTAATGCTTTAGGCTTACACTAGTAATAAGTTTACTATGCATGTATATATTTGTATTTTTAGTGTGTAAGTCAAACATTGAATTAATTTATTTTTTGAGTTTCTTATATTAATGAATGTGTGTTGAGGAGGAGTATTGTACTAATGATTACTCATACGTATGTATGTTACAACACGCATCCACTAATTGCATACATGTCTGCATTGTAATGCAGCTCTGTATATATTCATAGATTTATTGTTTTCATTATTAGCATGTAAGTAGTCATAAGTCACTCGTAATAAAGACATCGAAAGGAAAACATCACAGAGTTTTATTTCTCCTGGAAGAAAGGCATCGTCGATCAATAGAAAAAGTACAACAAATACTGTATAATATCTAAATTAACCCTTAACAGGCAATCTTTAATTTGGCCGGTTTTTTGGTGTTTGTGTTAAATTTTGGGCTTTGGTGTGTTCTGACATATAAAGTAATATTTTATGGCCATCATTTTTGTAGAACATTTCAACCCCGCCCCACCCATTTTTAGAGGAGTCTTTTACGATTTGTTAAAATATTGGCAAAACTCACCGTTATGGGGGGAAGCTAGAGGGTTAATATAAGTTGCTGAAGATACCCCACACCTCAGATGAACAGAACACATAGTTTTATATACCGACATTCTGCACGAACAAGCAAAGGGGGGGAAACTTTAACCCCCCTAAAATAAAATTCCGATGTGATCTTTCAAAACGCCGATACACTTATATATTTTTTTGGTCTCCTCTACCAGAATCCACTGACAGAACCCTGTTATTTTGAAAAAAGTTTGAAATTGTTGTACAGTGTAATTAATGAGCTAACCAAAGTCGGTATAAATATTTTCTCTGATAGTCAGGCTGCTTTCAAGTCGATGGAAACTACATTCCTGAATTCGAAAACTGCCCTCGGCGGTCGCATATATCTTAACGAGATGGCTGAAAAGTTCAATATTTGACTGATATGGGTGCCGGGCCACAGGGATATACCAAGGAAGTTTAAGGCAGATTAACTTGCAAGACTAGAAACTACCTTACACGCTCTAGGGACCTGGAATATGTGGGCATGCCTCTAGCAACATGCAAGCTCCTCTTGCATATACTCCAGGCTGTTGTGGCCCAGCCTGGACTCAAAATGCACCAAATCACTGCTGTCGTCGAACGGACGTCTCACTTATCGTGTCTGTCATGACAGGTCACAGTCTTATTGGACGGCAAGCAGAGAGATTAAATGTCCTGCAGAATGACTTTTGCAGATGCTATGGAGACGAAGAGGAGGAGGAATCAATAGAAGACCTTTGTCTGTGCCCGCTCTCTAGATTGCGGTATTCAACCTTGAGCTCTTATTTAGCAATCAAATAGCAATAGTATAATTGAGTCTGTTTTACAGGCTGCCACTCTTAACCTAAGCTAACCTACCATTAATACTCACCGCAAAGCATAAGTGGCAAATCGTTCTTATTTTAGAATTGATTCAAAGTGTCACATTCATTAAGCAAGCTGATGGCTCAGTTGGTTAAGCTGTTGCGTTTTAATTACTTCGTTTGTTGATATTATTGTTCGAAACCTGGTGGAATCATTTTGCGCTACCCTAAAGGAGAGTCGTTTTTTAAAACGGCAGTCCACAATACAAAAACAAGTAAAAGCGTTATGTTCGGCCATGCCGAATCTTATATACCCTCCACCATGGATAGCATGTGACCCCACAAAATAACTCAAACATAAAGAAAATAACACCGAAAAACACAAAAAACACACATGGTGGAGGATATATAAGATTCGGCATGGCCGAAATTAACGCTTATACTTGTTAATTTTTCGAAAATAACTTGGAACCTTGAAAATAAATCACGAACTTGTAAACATTAAACAAAGTCATTTTCAAAAATCAATATTCGTGTTAATTAATTTGAATCCAACATTTTTTAATTTAACTAAAATATGAAAAAGGGTGGTATTTAATCAATTGTAGATTATTTTTAAACTTATTTGTATTATTTTCGTTATTTTTAATTTAAAATGAATAAATAGGTATTTTTATTTTGCTATTATGATTTAAAAAAATGGTATTGTGCTGACATTCCCACAACACATACTACGAGTACTGATATAAGTACTTTCTTAACTGAATCGAAACCAATTATTCAACATTTTTATTACCGCAATGCCCCTTGATATGAAGTTGTAGGGTATTTTATAGTCTGCACACGACTTCCTGCTACTTAGAAGGTAAATTTGTAAAATAATTAAGATAATCTTAGTAGAGCAAATAGACAAAGGTATATTTTGAACATCCGACTTAAAACGCAATCAAAATTATCTACGCCGGATGACGATAAACTTATAATTAATATGTTTAAATTTCATCTACCGAATTGGGAATGACTGAACGGAATAACAGCCGTATTCATAAAAACTTAATACATCTTTACAAAACTTTGTTAAGCAGAATTTGTTAAAACTGTATTCATAAACGATTATTAGCCTAAAACACCTTTTATAAACCATTGTTAAATGCGTGCATTTTAATATTGGTTCGACCCTACTTTAAGCGTTTGTTAAAGTGACATTTGCTTTTTCTTCGTGTGTATTTGCCAAACATTTTTATGGAATTTTGTAATTAAAAAATATTATAAGACTGATTTTGAACATATTATCTAGAAATGGTTAAGGTTAAAATAAGAAAAAAAAGAATAAAAACGTAACTGTGCCTTCTAGAACGTGTTTATGTCAAAACGGAATGTACCATTAGGTTAGGTTAGTTTGAATAGAGGAGACGTTTAAAAGTCTCATGTCCATGGACTTACACTTACGCCAGTGGTTCGGCCTGTTGTGCGCTCCTTATTTATGATTTTTATACCCCACGGGTTACAGAAAATCGGTACTATACACGTATTTTCTCAGTATCTTCCAGTCCTCTGAGATGAGTCAAGTCAGGCAATATGTCGGAACCGAAATATCGGGATCTTGCATGTGTGAAAGCTGGGCAGTGACACAGAAAATATTCCATCGTTTCGAGGTTTTCCCTGCATGCCCTGCACTCGTCGTTTTCTGCTAGTCCTATGCGATGAAGATGCGCCTGTAAGCTTGAGTGTCCCGTTAGAACACTCATCATCTTACTAATCTCGATCTCGTTTAGTTTCAGAAAACTACTTGTTTTCTTCTCATTTGGGTCACCCCACAGTATCTTTGCAGTTGCTCCTACAGTCACTCTATTCCACACAGTTTTGTGAGCCATCACTGCCCAGTGCTTCAACTCATCCTTCGTGGCTTCGAAAGGTTTCCAATTTTCCAAGTTTATTACTCGAAGTTCTCTGCCCTTTGAAGCCAAGCTGTTTGCTCGTTCATTTCCAATCACTCCGTTGTGTCACGGTACCCAGAAAACACGCAGTTGACCATGGACTGAGTAATTATTTATCGTTCTTTTACAGTCTAACACCGTTCTGGATTTGACCTTTTCCGATGTTATTGCTTTGATCGCCATTTGGCTATCTGTGAATGTATTGGCATATTTAGGCTTTGTGGTATTACTGAGCCAGTTAACACACTCCGTGATTGCTCGAACTTCTGCTTGAAATACTGTGTTATGGTCTGGGAGGCGGAAGTAAAGTTCGACTTCTGGTTCATCAATAAAAAGTTCCAGACCCGTCCTTCCTCCTAGCTTGGACCCATGAGTGTAGCAGCTGGTTGCCACTGGCGCATGAGCTAATGTTCCGTTTTCCCAGGAGCGTCTGTCTGGCACGAACGAATCACAGGTAGCTGTAAGCCGCACTTCAGGAATGCGTTCGGAGATTTACGTTGTTTGAATAGTATATATGTATAGTATACAGTATAGTCTCCAACGCTCTTGTTGGTGCGGTTCTAATTGACCCGCTTATGCCTAGACAGCACATACGTTGCACTTTTTGCAATGGTATTACGTTGTACTTTTTATCCATTGATGTCCACCACACTACAGAGGCGTTATTATTGGTCTAATCACGCTCATGTAAAGCCTGTGTCTCATATCTCGACGTAGTCCCCATTTTGAACCTCTTCTGTACAACGACCAAAATCTGTGGGCCTTTGTAACTCTTTCTTCAATATGATCTTTCCAGTACAGTTTCTGATCCAAGATTACTCCCAAGTATTTTGCCTTTTTAGATATGGCAATATTCTTATCCAGGAATCGAGGCACGGTAAAATGATGAATCTTCTTTTTCCTTGTAAATAGACATATTACTGTTTTATCTTGGTTGACATTTAATCCCCTTGGTTGTACCCAGTTATATGCTATGTTAAGTGCCTCTTCAGCTCTTCTGCGTAGTTAATTTGGATGTGTGCCCCTTAGAAGTATTATAACGTCGTCTGCATAACAGATTGGTTTAAGTCCTTCATTGGTGAGGGCTTTAAGGAGACTGTGTATCGTCGTAACCCATAGGAGAAGTGATGAAATCGATCCATTGTTTTTAACAGGAAATAAGTTAGGCTAATAGGTCGATAAGCCTTTGGGATCGTATAACTCGCCTTGCCAGGATTGGGTATGAAGACCACTCATGATTCCTGCAAATTTTTTGGGGTATATGCATGAGTTAGGCATGCAGAGAAAACTCCAACCAGATGAGTTGATACCAGATCCTTCTCATTCTTAAGAAACGCTGGAAATATTCCGTCCGGTCCCGCAGCCTTGAAAGGAGAGACGTTTTTATTGCTTCTTTAACCATAGCATCAGTAATAGGTACTTGGTGCATCACATTTTCGGTCTGTAACTGTTCCTCTGTTGACCCAGCATTACCACTCGGAAAATGAGTTTTCATCAAAAACCTTACGGTATCATCTAAAGCTTCCATCCTTTTACCCGTTTCATCCACCAGTGTTTCGGTTTGGATACGAGTTTTTGAGAGGAACTTTTTTATGTTAACGCTGTCTACCTGTTCAAAGAAATGCCTCCAGGAGTTACGTTTCGCCAGTTTAATGATTTTATTGTATTCTTTGAGTCTTCTGTGGTAGTCATCCCAATATACTGATAGCTTTTTACGTCGAGCTCTGTAGTAAAGTCTGCGGACATCCTTGCCAATCGAGCGAATTTGTCCTGTCATCCAGGGTTTCTCATAGGCAGATTTCCTTTCTCGAGAGCCTCCGTAATCCTCCTCACATTGATATCAATGTCTTCTGTACTTGGATAATCGTGTTTAGGCTGGCCCAATCGATTTCTAAGTAGATTGCCGAATTTGGTCCAGTCGGTTTTAGCCTTATTACGGAAACTTATTGGGTCAGGCGATGGCCGTGCAATTTTAAACCTGAAACCACCGTTAGGTGGTCCGAATAGGAGTGTTCATCCGAAACCCTCCACTCATGGATCTCATCAATGAGGTTTTCTGAGCATATTGTTATTATACCTCTTCCCTAATGTTGTTAACAAAGATCGTCTTGTTCCCTATGTTGGGAGTTAGGAGATCGTTAGTTTTCAAAAATTCTATAAGGCTTGTCCCCTTTTATTGGTGTCAGTACTAACCCAAACAATATGGTTGAGTTGGCATCACAACCAGCTAGTAACACATTAGTCTGCATTTACATGATACTCTTTTTAAAGTATTAAGTATACTTATAGGCGTTTTGTAGTCGAGAGAGGCAGTCGGAAACGGGGGAAAAAAAGTATGCCGCACTCGTACTTGTCGTACTCATCGTTTTGTGTTTTTCGTTCGCACTTGGAAACAACAACAATTCACACAGGAAAAGTCGAAACAAAACAAATGAAAATAAGTATAAGTATTGAAAAAAAGTACGTGTGTGAACGTAAATACTTTTTCAAAAGAGAATAAGTCGATAAGTTACTTAAAAACCAGTAAGGAAAGGCAGAAAGTCGGGCGGGGCCAACTATATAATCCATAACAATGCGATAAGGGTCATTGCCATAATAATTTGGAATAATTGGTAAATGGGTAGAAACGTATTATCTAATTCTGAAACGATAATCGCTAAATTAAGCAATATTCGTTCCTAAAGTGAGAAACATCTTTCTGGAAAATTTTAATGATCGGAAGTAAAATACAACTTCTATAGCGGTTTGATACCAAATCAGGAGGAACATATATATGGAGCTTTAATATAAATCTGAACCGATCTTCCCTGAATACTTACTCATTGTAAAAAGACCTCCTTCTGTCGAATTTCGTACTGATCGGATATAAAATACAGTCTCTACAGCGCTTAGATGTCAAACCGGGGGTAACATATATAACGGGTTGCCCATATTCGACGGACCCATGTTTTTTTTGGGCCCATTCCAATCGACGAGGCTTGTCCGCAGGCAACAATCTTTGCGTCAATTGAATTTTGTACGGGAACAAATGCAAATCAACGCGAATAATCCGTTGTAAAGTGGACCGAGCCATGCCCAACTGCTGAGAACGGCGTTTTTGGGATGTCCTTGGGGACCTCTCAACACTGGCTCGTACGGCAGCGATATTCTCGGCCGATCGCCTTGGTCGACTTTTATTTGGCCTCTTCGGATTAGAAAGAGCCTCACCAGTCGAAAATTTTTCGTATAAACGCTTAATGGTGTTCTTAGAAGGCGCACTTCTCACATTTTTTAATATTTTAAAAGCACGTTGAGTTTTCACTATTGACTTCTTCTGTTGAATGTAAATTTCAACTATTTCGCGTGGCGTGTATTGTTCCATGGTAAAAATCTGCTTGGACTGACGCTTCAAACGCGGTATGTCATTAAGCGATCTGACATCTCTGTCAAAAGTTATGGCGTTGCCGGATGGGTCCGTCGAATATGGGAGACCCTGTATGGGAGCTATATCTAAATCTGAACCGATATTCTCCAAATTTGGCAGTATTCCTTTATGTAATAAGAAACCTCTTTCTGCCGAATTACGCACTGATCGGATATAAAATACAGTTTTTACGGCGCTTACAGGTCAAATCGGGGGTAACATATATATGGGGGCTATATCTACATCTGAACCGATTTCTTCCAAATTTAATAGTGTTCATCCATATAACAAAAAACCTCTTTCTGCCGAATTTCATACTGATCGGATATAAAATAAAGTTTTTACAGCGCTTACATGTCAAATCGGGGGTAACGTATATATGGGGGCTATATCTAAATCTGAACCGATTTCTTCCAAATTTAATAGTGTTCATCCATATAATAAGAAACCTCTTTCTGCCGAATTTCATACTTATCGGATATAAAATAAAGTTTTTACAGCGCTTACATGTCAAATCGGGGGTAACGTATATATGGGGGCTATATCTACATCTGAACCGATTTCTTCCAAATTTAATAGTGTTCATCCATATAATAAGAAACCTCTTTCTGCCGAATTTCATACTGATCGGATATAAAATACAGTTTTTACAGCGCTTACATGTCAAATCGGGGCTAACATATATATGGGGGCTATATCTAAATCTGAACCGATTTTTAACAAATTCAATAGGGATCGTCCTTGGGCCAAAAAAAAAGATATGTTTAAAGTTTCGTCGAGATCGGACCATAATTGCGACCTGTACTTTGATTACAAGAATACATGCACAGACGGACAGACAGACGGACATAGCTAAATCAACTCAGAAAGTGATTCTAAGTCGATCGGTATAATAAACGATGGGTCTATTTCTTCTCCTTTTGGGTGTTACAAACAAATGCACAAAGTTATAATACCCTGTCCCGCTGGAGTTGTCAGTCTCCTAACGGGCGCGTCCCCAGGTGGCGGATAGGGGGAGGGGATGGACACACTGTTTCATCTCAACTAGGGATGCCTCAGGGAGGGTGGATTTTTCTATCCTTACTGAGGCGCCCCTGGGGGGGATGGAACAGTGTGTACACCACCTTAGGGAATATTGCATTCCCCGCGGACCAAAACTGACTATGGGGGTGTTTCCCCTAAAACAAAAAAAACAATATGGAAAGTAGGAAATGTGGAAATAAAGTTACGGTGCAGGGAGTAATAACCCCAGTACCGGCGGCAATTGTTGATGTGCTCCCTAGTCACGTGCCGTCGTTATCCCAAATTAGCGAGCCAAAAAATTTTTCAATGTCTCCTACAGGTGTGGCTGCCTTGGCACCTGTAGTCGTAGTAAGTGAAACAAGCGCAACCAATCCTCCTACAGGTGTGGGTGCCTTGGCGCCTGTAGTCGCAGACAATGCAACAAGCGCACATACAGCCATTGGCAAAAATACGGAGAAGGAAGAGGAGGGACCACGGGAGAGTATTAACTGGACCCAGCCTTCTAGTACAGGTAGAGAATCCGATTCCGACTCCGACTCAAACGAACACGTTAACATTACTGTTTTAGCTAACTCCAAAGACGTCGAGGTCAGCAAGATGGTAGAAGAAGTCAACGCGTGCATGGCACAGCTCACGACAAAAAAGAAGAAGCTATCAGGGGCACAACGACGAAAGTTGAAGAAGATGAACCGAAGCAGCAAACAGGCCATAGTGCAGGATGCTCCAAAGGAGCTATCTGAAACTCCATCCACCTCTGCGGAGGCAGGAAATAGGATCAGATCTCCAGAAGAGCAGAACACTGCGAAACCGCCGAAGAAGAAAAAGAGCTCCCCGCTTTCAAGTAAATTGGAGAGAACAAGTCAAGCCCCTCACGAAGGAGACTCCAGTCTGTATCCTGGTGGAGAGGGCGGCGACAAAGTCGATCCAACTACAAAGGAAGCGAGCGCAACCACGGAACCCTCCGGAAAGCTTAGTACATCCAAAAAGATGTCACGATCTTTACGGAAGAGGAAGTTGGTTGATGAAAAAGGTAAGAAGCCACCATCTTATGCCAAAGTAGCCAGAAAGCAATATAGAGACGAGCTCTGCTACGCAGTGATCGACATCAACAGAGCATCCGGCAAAATCCCCACTGACCAACACAACAACGTTGAAGACTTGGTGAATAATAAAATTGTGGAGCACGCTCTCAACTCCGACGACGGGCCCCCAATTCAAATAATGAGCAGCGAGTTCAAAGGGGACACACTGAGGATGAATTTCGCGTCACCAGAATGTATAGAGACCCTCAAAGAGCTTGTGGATAGCATCCCCTCTCCCTGGGAAGGCGCTAAGCTGAAACTGGTAAGGAGGAGGGACATCCCTCAGCTCATAAAAACAACAGTACACGTCAAAGGATGGGGCAGCAATTTCACATCAGAACGCATGCTCAAACTCTTTGGCCAGCAAAACAAGGGACTGGACGTGAAGAGGTGGGAAGTCTTCCACAGAGAGAATGACCGTGATGGCACTCTCCTTGTGGTGGGTTTGGATCGGCTCTCCATGGCCAGCCTGGTCAAGACGAAGGGTATGGCGTTCTATGTGAACAAAGCAGTCTTCTTCAAAATTGGTAAGGCTTTGGTTGGCGCTGAAAACCGGACAAATGAGCCAATAAATAATAAAGGCAGCGATGAAGATAAGCGCTCACTGCAGCCAAAAAATGATGAGGGAGCCGAATCTACAATCACTGACTCCCAAGAAGACCGGTTACTGGAGGACCAATGATTGAAGTCGTCCAGATAAACCTCCATCGGAGCGAGGCGGCAACCAACGCTTTGATGGAAATAATAAATAAAGGTAAGACTCATATTGCTTTAATCCAAGAACCATGGACGATTCGAAACAAGGTTACTGGCTTAAATCACGTTAATTACCAACTGTTTTATGCAAATACAGGAACTAGACCAAGGACTTGTATTATATGTCACAAAAATTTATGTTATCTTTTTTCTCCAGAGTTGTCAACATCGGATGCTACAGTACTGAAACAAGGGAATGGAAGTGTATACCTAGCATCAGTATATCTGCCTTTCGATTCACCGACATTACCACCTACGTCGGAACTACAACGCTTGGTGAGGAAAGTCAAACAAACAGGTAACGAAGTACTAGTAGGTTGCGATGCTAACTCTCACCACGTCGCGTGGGGTAGTACTAACATTAATAAACGGGGCCAGGCCCTAGTAGAATTCTTGAATACTAACGACCTAATAACACTTAACATAGGTAACACGGCTACCTTCGTTAATAGAATAAGGGAAGAAGTATTAGATATAACAATATGTTCAGAAAATCTAATAGACGTGATACAGGAATGGAGGGTCTCTGAAGAACATTCTTTTTCTGATCACCGTTACATAAGGTTTAAGATAGCACGGCCACCGCCGAACCCAATAAGTTTCAGAAATAAGGCCAAAACTAAATGGACAAAATTCGGGAAGCTAATTAGAGAAAGACCAGGGCATGGACTTTTCGAGTGCCTAAGTGTTGAGGATATTGACACTAATGTTGACTACATTACGGATATATTAGTAAGGTCTTTCGAAGACAGCTGTCCGCTTCGAGAAAGGAAATCAGCCCAAGAGAAGCCTTGGATGACCGGGGAGATTCGCAACATTGGGAAAGAGGTCCGTAGACTTTACAATAGGGCACGCCGTAAAAAATCTCCAGTATACTGGGACGACTACCATAGAAGACTCAGAGAATATAACAAAATCACAAGAACAGCAAAACGAAACTCCTGGAAGCTATTCTGCGAACAGGTCGATAGCGTTAACGATGTTTCTAAAATTAAAAAGTTCCTCTCAAAAACCCATACCCAAACCGAAACAATGGTAGACGATATGGGCAGAAGAGTGGACTCAACCGAAGAGATGGTAAGACTTTTGATGAACACCCATTTTCCGCAAGGTACGACGGGCCAGACTGAGATACCGAACTACAGTGAAAATGAGGAACAACTAAGTCATATCATTACAGACCATATGGTCAAAGAAGCCGTAAGAAGTTTTTCACCATTTAAGGCACCAGGACCTGATGGAATATTTCCGGCACTACTACAGATGGAGGTGGATTACATATCAACTCATCTAGCCGCCATTTTCACAGCATGTCTAAAATTCGCATACACACCGAAAGCCTGGCAGGAGGCAAGGGTAGTTTTCATACCTAAACCCGGCAAGGCAAGTTATGCAACACCTAAGGCTTATAGACCAATAAGCCTAACATCGTTCTTACTCAAAACCATGGAGCGTATAGTGGATACCATGATTAAAAGTAAGATACCAGGCGAAATGCTAAAATTTAGACAACATGCCTATGTTAAAGGGCGATCGGTGGATACCGCCCTACACGATGTAGTACACAACATAGAAGAATCCTTCAATGGAAAGATGTATACACTTGCGGTATGTATAGACATTGAAGGGGCGTTCAATAATGTACGGACCGACACACTCATCCAATCCTTAGACCAGTTTCAGGTGGACCGGGCTCTCCGAGACTGGATAAGCCACATGCTAAGGAATATATGGATAAATTGTGGGTCCCACGACATAAAAATAAGAGACAGAGTAGCACAGGGAACACCACAGGGCGGTATATTATCACCACTCCTGTGGGTCACTACTATAAATAGTCTCCTAAGGATACTAACGGATGAAGGACTTAAACCAGTCTGTTACGCAGATGACGTTATAATACTTCTGAGGGGGAAGAATCCTAATCAACTTTGTAGAAGGGCCGAAACGGCTCTAAAAATTGCATATGACTGGGCTCGACCGAGAGGCCTAAATGTAAACCCAGAAAAGACAGAGATATGTCTGTTCACAAGGAAAACGAAGATTGGTCAGTATGATGACCCGCATTTCCTAACCAAAACAATTCCAGTTTCCAACAGGGTTAAATACTTAGGTGTTATCCTGGACAGGAAACTAAATTGGAAGTGCCACATAGAAGAACGAGCAAACAAGGCTCACATATGCTGGGCACTATGTAGAAGAGCCATTAGCTCAAAATGGGGCCTTAATCCAAGTATGACACAATGGCTCTACAAGAGCGTAATCAGACCTATTTTGACTTACGCATCAGTAGTGTGGTGGACATCAATGAAGAATAAGTGCAACATAATGATATTACAAAAGGTCCAACGAATGTGTTGTCTCGGCATAAGCGGGACAATGAGGACCACATCCAGTAGGGCATTGGAGACGATCTGAATATCCAACCAATAGAAATACAGATTAGATATGAAGCTGCCCTCACGGCGACGAGGCTCAAAGTGATGGGCGAATGGATCGAAAGCGATCACGTGTCATATCATCAAAAGATAGCTGAGGTAGTGACGGTGGATTTAACTGACATATCATCAGTATCCGACAGAATACCTGAAAGATCAATGGTTGCTGAGTGTGAGACCATGATACCAGACAGACAATCCTGGATTGATGGAACCGTAGTACAGACAACATCTGGAAATTGCTGTTATACAGATGGATCGAAACTAGGGGAGAGAACGGGGCTAGGACTTTACATCGAAGAACCGGAAACCGAACTCTTATTCCGTCTGCCAGACCATAACACAGTCCTGCAGGCGGAAGTCCGAGCAATTACAGAATGTGTGAGCTGGCTTGGGACTAACACAAGACCAACAAAAGTGAATATTTTCACAGATAGCCAAATGGCTATTAGGGCGATAACGTCTAGAACGGTGAGGTCGAGGACCGTTTTAGATTGTAAAATGGCGATTAACGCCTACTCCGAATACGGCACTATATGCATCATATGGGTGCCTGGCCATTGCGGAGTAAGGGGTAACGAGAAAGCAAACGCCTTGGCATCTAGAGCCAGAGACTTGCAAACAACAACATGAGAGAACGCAAAACCCTTCAGAGTTATGCGTTCTGAACTACAAATATGGGCGAAGAACGCCCATATCACGCTATGGAATAGTGAAAACGTTGGGAAGACAACGAAGGTCTTGTGGGGTGACCCAAACGAGGACAAGGCCAAGACCTTACTGAGATTGAGCAAGGTAGAAATTAGTAAGATCATGGGCGTCCTTACAGGACACACACAAGCACACCTACATAGGATAGGAGTTGTAGATGACAGCATATGTAGGGCATGCGGGGAGGATGATGAAACGTTGGAGCATTTCCTCTGCCACTGCCCAGCGTTCGCCAACAATAGATCACGTTTCTTAGGAAATGATGCTATACCAGACTTGACCCAACTTAGGGGCGTAGACTGGAAGAAAATTAAGGACTATGTCGACAGTACAGAGTTCCTAAAATAGCTTACCGACCTTTCTAAATAATAACATTTAGAGCGCACAACAGGCCGAATACTGGCTTACGTGTATGTCCAAGGACATGAGGTGGAATTTCACCGCCTCCTCTTCTCAACCTAACCTAACCTATAATACCCTGTACCACAGTGTGGTGTAGGGTATAAAAAGTACCATGTAAATGGGGACTTACTTGTATTTTTGGGTTCCCTTACCAGACGTCGTTATTTTGACGTAGGTGGCAATGTCGGCGCATCGAATGGCATGTATATGTACCATTAAATGGGAGCTATATTAAAACGTGGACCGATTTGTCGCATTTTTTCCAGGAAGAGTTAAAGGCATTGTGCAACATAAGCTGCTCATTATCCCAAAAATTTGGTAAGGACTGGGTCTTTTTTTCGACCCAGTCCTTACTTCGTCAATGTAAGGCTGGTAACACCATCTTTTTCACACACCATTTTCTCTCTTAATGATGCATTAATACGATTATCAATTGAAAGAGTATTCGAATATATAAATTATTTTATTGTTTATTTTAAAAACAACTGTATTAATTATAAAAATGTATGCTCACTTGTCCAATAAATAAAAAAACAACAACTAAAGATCGAAAAAATTACGAATTCAGATAATTTTTTTTTATTGCATACAAAAAGTTATTCGAATAACGAAAAATATTTAACACATGTTGATTGTTCACATATCACTAGTGAATTTTGTACAATTTGCATTTCTTTTGTTGTGGTTTTGCAACAATAAAATTTTTTGATATTTTATGAAACAATATAGAAAAAAGGATGCGAAAATTCATTTATTATACCAATTTACGATATGGGAAAAAGAAGAATGCAAAAATTCATTTTATATACCGATGGACGCAGAATGATACCGTGAGACGGTTTAGCCATGTCCGTCCGTATGTGACAATAAAAGTAGGCCTCGATAAAAGGAACCAATCCTTACGAAATTTTTGGGATAAGGAACACCTTATGTTGCGACAAATCAGTCCATGTTTTGATATACCTCCCATTTAATGGTACATTCCGTTTTGACATAAACACGTTCTAGAAGGCACAGTTACGTATTTTATTCTTTTTTATTTTAACCTAAACCATTTCTAGAAAATATGTTCAAAATCAGTCATATAATATTTTTTTCTTTTAAGTAAAAAATGCCTTAAATTTTTTTTGCAAATACACACGAAGAAAAAGCAGATGTCACTTTAACAAACGCTGAAAGTAGGGTCGAACCAATATAAAAATTCACGCATTTAATATTGGTTCGATGGTTTACAAAAGGTGTTTTAGGCTAATAATCGTTTATGAATACAGTTTTAACAAATTTTGCTTAACAAAGGTTTGTAAAGCTGTTTTAGATTTTTATGAATACGGCTGATAAACATTATATATACTAATATACATGTTAATGTCAATTTAATGCTGGCAACGCCATATTTTTCACATAAATTTTTTCTTAACGATGAATCAACACGATCATGAATGATTAGAGTAGTCGAATATAAATCTTTTTACAGTTTATTTAAAAAAGAACTGATTTAAAAATCAAAATAGGCATGCTTACTTGTCCAATTATTAAAAAACCACAATTCAAGATTACATGGATGACAAATTCCGGACAATTCTATATTACAGATGAAAATAAATTCGTATTAAATTTCAATAATATTCGTTTATTCGACCTGTATTGTGATTTAGCCAAATTGTTTGAATGAAACTCGAGTTCAAGGTCTAGGTTTGTGATATAAGACCTATGATTCTAACAAAATACGTGGACGACCTTTTTGGGATTGTAAAAACAAGTGCAATCAACAACATACTGACGACATTCAATAGCTTCAATCAACACATCAAATTTACTTTAGAGTACGAAGAGAAAGGACTACTACCTTATCTAGATATACTGACTATAAGGGATAACAATACAGCATCTGGCAGATTGGTTAACTTCTACTCCAAACATCCAAAAAGAGTCATTTTACACACGGCAACAAATTTTATAAACAGAGTATTATCGATCAGTGATGAAGATTTTCACTCGGAAAATTTAAAAAAGATTAGAACAATCCTAAAACAAAATTGCTTTCCCAAGGAAACTATTGAATTATTAATAGATAAAAATAAAAATCATCAGAACACAGAAAGAGCAAATGAGATATAAATTTATATATCCCCAAATTTACGGAACAATTTATTAATTCCAAATGCATCGACAACAAAAATTTTACAATTGCCCCAAAAACCACCAACACATTACAAAAACTATTCACATCGCTTAAACCCAAAATTGAAACATGGACAAGTCAAACTTAATATATAGAATAATATGTAATGGAAACGAAGAAGGCAAATGTGATAAATATTACATCGGTACGACCAACAATAAACTTAAAACCCGATTATCAGGACACAAATCAGATATCAAACTTATGGCGAATTATTTTCTGCAAAAAAGTGCAACATGTTCATTGCCCTTTTTCCGAAAACGGCACTTTTGTGAAACTTTTTTGAAATTTGGTAATTAAGTTACTCGAATTTAGCACAACTAAAATTTCAAAAAAGCGATATAATAGTGCTGTTTTCGGAAAAAGGGCAATGCAAGTGTTGCACTTTTTGCAGAAAAGAATTCACCATTAGACTCAAAAATTCATCATGCAAAACAGCACTCACAGCCCACTGTGCAGCTGAACAACATCACCCAGAGCTAGAGAGAGTACGAGTACTTCAATGTGAGAGCCACTACAACAACCCAGCGGTAAATGAAACGAAGTACCTAGATTATAATCAATGACATCAGTATGACATTCTAAGCGAGCGATTTAAGTACTTAGAATTTTATACGTGTGTAATCTAACAAATATCGTTTACTTATTACAACTCCGATTACAATATAAGCGGAGAGTTAGTTCGTGTAAATATGCACAAAAAATGCAAAGAAATAAAAAACTCCGTTATAGCGGCTTTGGAAAAATACATAAATAACAAGAAATATGTATGTATCACTATTATTAATGTTAGTTCAAAGTTGATCGCGCAACAAAGAAGTTGTTGACATTGTTGAAAGTTGGTAAATAAAATAATTGTTTTAAGTTAATAATACTCTACATGATGCGGTTTTCGGTAAGATTGGTTTACACTTTTTATATTTGTATTTATACTGATAAATTTCTATTTGTTTGTTTGCAGATGCTGTCAAGGAAGTGAGTTTGACGAATGAAACACTTAAAAAAGATTTGCAGCATTGTTTTAAAAAACTCAAAAATAGATATTTTGCAAAAAATTTGCATTTAATAATTTTTTCACAATTTTATCTCAAACCTGAAAATCTGAATTTGTGTTGTGATATTTAGTATACACTTTAGTATGTGCCTTTTGTTTTTGTTGTGAAATGAATTTATTTATTTTTATTTAAGTATTTTTTCAATCGTATTTAAGTTTTTTTTAAATAAACAAATGATACATTTAAATGCATGTTTATTAGACTTTCAATTACAAAATCATCAGGATTAGTGGTACCATCTCATAACATTGCCTTACAAGTGCAACTCAGACTGTAATCGGCGTGCATTACATTCTAATTTGCCTGCATATATTGAAGTGCCATCAGGCTTGCTTATAACTCCACTTATAACGTAAGTGCAATTGAAATGACACTTACTGACATCTTTCCTTACTTTGTAAGCGAGAGGGCACCGATTAAGCAGCCTATGACACTCGTGTGTAAATGCAAGCAGAAATATAAGCGATAGAATCATCACTGATTGCTACTAAATATTGCTTACATCAGCGATTAAATCATGGGTATTTTTACCGCTGGGAAGCGACTCACACTGTACATGCTACATATAATAAACACACAAACAACTAAACGAATTAACTACAAAGCACAGAGAATTTGGCACATAAATGTAGGAATCTCATTAGAAAAATAAACAAAGTACAATAGATGAAGTTAGTACGAAGTTAGGCGGCAGCGACGTCAGATCGATACTCATCGGCTTATAGTTATTTAATTTTCGTGAGTGTACAACAACAAAAACCAATGTATACGTAGATTTTCAATGTTTATATCGTTAGCTGAAATGCAAAAGTCCCTAACTAACATTTTCATTATTTTACAGGAGAAGCAAAAAACTGTATAAAATGATTAATTTGCTAGATTTTGCAAATTTTTCTTGCAGTATCATAAAAAACACCAACGTACCTATTTCTGAGAAAGAAAAAATGCTTTTTTCGTATTTCAAAAGAGTTATGTTAGCTACGCCCTTTATACATCACTTTTTCTGAAACAAAACAAACAGTATGTATTATCGCAATGAAACGATATAATTTTACTGAAGTGCAGTATTACAGCAATTTAGGAAGTAAATAGCCGTATTCAATTTTAAATTTATGATTTAGTAGAAATTTAGACAAAAAAAGCATTTTTAATACATAATTTTAATAAAGAAGGATTTTAATTTTTCAGATTTAATATGTTTATTTAAATAATATTTTTGAATTCGGTGGGATAAGTTAAGGAAATGTAAATTATATTAAGTAATTTGAAAATAAATTAAATAGATACTTCATTTCAGAAAAATAGCGTATCATATTTTAACTGTTTCTGCTTTAAAAGCATTTATAAAAAATAATTTTCGAAGGGAATATGATCATAGAAATAATGACAGTCGGCTGGTATTATTTTTTTGAGGTCCTGAAGGTGATGCCACTTCTTGCTAGAAATTAATAATCTGTGATCATACATTTGGGATGGTTCAACAACTGCAAAAGTCTTTCCAATTCGTTGCGGAAGCTGTGCATAATTATCATTTATGTCCGTTTTATAGTAGATAATTCCAGTTGGATCGTATGCTAATGCCCGTATTATATTGACTATGGGATCGCCAGTCTTTTTTCCTAAACATGTCATAAAAATTATAACGATTAAGATTTAAATATTTTATGATTTGAATCTATACATTACCTGGTCTTTGGGATAGACTCATAATCGTGACTTATATTGTGAACTTGTAGAGGTTTCGAATTTTTCCGTGCATCCTTCATGAATTCCACTAGTTGAAATGGCAAATTTATTTGCTTATTTTTTAAGCTTCTTTCAATTAGCGAATGGGTAGCATCACATTCCATTTGTGTGTGTCCTACTACCAAGTATTTGTGTTCTATGGTAATATTTTTTCCACACACAAAGATAATAAAGCATTCGAAAGGACAACATTTCTGTTTAAAACAAAACAACCATCAGAATAGATAATGATGTGTTGAGTGTGAGGAAATTGCAGGAGTGCATTTTTTAAATGTTTAATAATTATCGATGTAAATGATGATGCTACAAGGCTTGCTTCGGTTTCATCCCAAACGTAATTATCAGACTCATGACTAATAATATTATAAATTGTAAGATTGTGAACTTGTGAACTTGTAGTTTCATTTTGCAATATGATGAGTTGGCTTTCGATTGAGGTTTGGATTTTTTTCTCACGTCAATTTCACAATCCATATTAAAAAATATTTATGTCAAAAAATGATGACTTGATAATTGAATTTCAGTTTTAAGACTATTTAAAGCACATACGCTTCGGAATGGCTTGGTGCTGCCACACATACATACATATTTCAGTGAACAGTCTCCTTGCAGCTAAAAAGACTAGTTTGTATATAGAAATATACTAGTTGCTTTTTACTTCAAACTAGTAACATATCTGTCCTTTTTTCATATAACGAACTATCGATTTTAACATTGGCTTGTCATAGGCAGGGTTACCATAACCATTTTTCGGAAAGGAGGACATTTGTTACATTTACAAAGAGCCTTTGGATACTTCGGAGGATATTTTTTAAAATACAAATAAACAGTAATTGGAAAAAATAAACATTTTATTATGATCATTATTTTTTTTTTTAAAAAGGGGCAAAGTACTTTTGTTCTTTACGTAGCATGTTTGCGCATTTTAACAATAACAAGTAAATAGAGATTAAGTTCGGCCATGCCGAATCTTATATACCCTCCACCGTGGATCGTATGTTAATGGTTACTGGTACTAATTAACGAATTATACCAAATTTCAGCACAACTCGTTGAGTTTTTTGTGACGTTACGAAGTCAAATCTAGAGGGACCTTTGGATGGGAGATATATCAAAACATGGAACCTGGAAACCGTTGTTCGTGTGAAAAATATCGGGTATAATTAAACCCCAGTTACCAATTTTCAGCCAGATCAGTTGACATTTGTGGTCTCTATGACGGTAAGAAGTAAAATCGGGTAGATGCTATATATAGGGGCTATATCCAAAAATGGACCGATATTTGCCATTTTCAATCCCAACATATCTGCAGATATAAGAAGTATGTATATGTACCAAATTTTAGCTCCTGAGACGATTTAACCATGTCCGTCTGTAGGTGTATCGTTCTAATCAAAGTGCAGGTCGTATTTATTTTCCGATTGTCATGAAATTTAGCACAGTGCTATTTTTTGATTTAAGGACGATCCCTATTGAAATTGGTGAAAATTGGTTCAGCTTTAGATATAGCCCCTATAGACATATAAGTTACTCCCGGTTTACCATGTAAGCGCTGTAGAAACTGTATTCTTTATCCCATCAGTATGATATTCGGCAGAAAGAGGATTATTATTACTTATAAACACTGCCAAATTCGAGGAAAATCGGTTCGGATTTAGATATAGCCCCCATATATACATATGTTCTCGCGATTTGGTATCAAGCACTATTGAAACTGTATTTTACATCCGATCTTTATATAATTTGCCAGAAATGAGGTCTTTGATCCAAGTTGATGAAAATCTGTTCAAATTTTGTGTAGTCCCATCTATTTGTTCCTTCCGATTGTTGATCTATGAAAAAATACTGCGCAATTTAAGATTATCATTTCAGATCTAGTTTATTATGATCAACATCTTAAACTCCTGATTGGAAAAAGCCTTGATGAGGAGTTAGTACTTTGAAACAAATTATTTCAAATTATTATCGCAATGCCCATTCGCATTGAAAGGCGATGCGTTACTGGTTTGGCGATGTATACATGTAAAAACAATTACAGCCTGTTTCTGTAACTTAAAATGTTGCTTTCGTTCGCTTGCCAGACGACAAACAGCTGATTTGGGTTTCACTAACCACAATCACAACGACAAGTCGCACGAAAATGAACTCGTACGAAAACGTAATCATTTCAGTGTAAATTTTGGTTTCTCTATCTCTCTTTGCTGTCATCTGGGCGAACACAAATGTCAGATCGAGTCACTTTATTTTATTTGTCGACTGATAGGAACAATGACAAAAAACGGTATTAAAAGCAAAAAATAAGTAGATATCAGTTATGGTAAAATGATTAAATAGTAGTAAAATTGTATACTCGCTGAGATGGAAAAAAATCATCAGTGCAAAATGAGAGAGACGGGAGAGAAAGAAATGAGAGTGTTGCATCAGCTCAACTGACCCACCCAGGGTTGATTTTTGGCCACGCTAGTGTAATGGATACAGAGGTGTATTTTCTAAGGTCGACCATAAAAAATGTGTGCTTTTTTAGACCGGAAGTTGTGAAATTATTGATCTGGCAATTACATTTTTTTCAAATTGGTGAATTGCTAACGTCATTGACGTAAGGCCAGGTGAACGAACGAACCTTAGAGAAACCAAATTCCTGACGAAAGTGAGTGACTGGTTTTCGTTCGCAGAGACTTTCGTTAGAAATACAGAAACAGGCCGTTATAATTACAAATGATTTCAAACTTCGAATTACCAAAACGATGATTGGCTGAACCATAAAAAGAAATGTTAATTAGTTACAAAAGGAGGACAAATCCCACATTTTTGAAAAAGGAGGGAGGACGGGAGGACAACGGTTAAAAAGGAGGACATGTCCTCCGAAAGGAGGACGTCTGGTAACCCTGGTCATATGCACCCAACTAGTTCATTTATTTACAATTCAGCACTAGTTAATATCTAGTTCAGTTATTACTATATTTGAGAATAAGAGAGTGCAAGAGAATGGTGGTGGCAGAGAGACACATTTACTCTGCCACCATCTACCAAGTATTTGCTCGTAAAGCAGTTCAGACAATCGTTTTTGCTTATTTCTCTGCTGCTGACGGCAGAGAGACGAACGTGTCGATTTGCAACCACCATGTAGGTACCGTATAAGTACTGTAAATCAGCCCAGATAATCGTTTTTGCTGGAAGAGATGCGAATGGGATTGCATAGGTCACATTGCAACTAGTTTATGACTGGTTCAATACGCAACTAGAAATGATTTTAGCTGCAGGGCTACTATGCATCAGGGATAACGGTTAAACGAACAGTGTGCATGGCATACTTGTGTATATTATTTGTTGTTGTTTGTAGTTACCCTGCAGCTAAAATCATTTCTAGTTGCGTATTGAACCAGTCATAAGCTAGTTGCAATGTGACCTATCCAAACCCATTCGCATCTCTGTCAGAAAAAACGATTATTTGAGCTACTTTACAGTATTTGCACACAGAGAGACGTCGACACGTTCGTCTCTCTGCCGCCAGCAGCATATAAATAAGCAAAAACGATTGTCTGAACTCGCTTGGTGGTGGCAGAGTAAATGTGTCTCTCTCGCACCACCATTCTCTTGTACTCTCTTATTATCAAATATAGTAATAACTGAACTAGATATTAACTAGTGCTGAATTGTAAACAAATGAACTAGTTGGGTGCCTATCACAAGCCAATGTTAAAATCGATAGTTCGTTATATGAAAAAAGGACAGATATGTTACTAGTTTGAAGTAAAAAGCAACTAGTATATTTCTATATACAAACTAGTCATTTTGGCTGCAGGGTAGGGCTGTTTGTATTTATCAATTAAACACTAATGCATTTAGGGCCTATTGAATTTCGTTAATAACTTTGCTATTTTTGATCTCACGACTCTAAAATTGAGCATATGTAGTTTCGTCAAATACACAATAATCAATCAAAAGTCGATTTTGATTTTCATGTTAGTTAGGGCCGTTTGTATTTCTGGTGACGATATATATATTATATACAAACCACAACCGTGGTTTAATACACAAATTAAATTACTTATAGAGAAGAGAGATTTGTGTTTCAAGCGTTGGAAACGATTCAAAACACCAGAACTTCATTCTCAATTCAAATCTGCAAGGCGATTCGTCAATAAAAGGATACAATCAGCTAAATCCGCATATTATCGTGACAAATTTGCATCGGCTATATCGAGTAAAAATAATTGGAAGGAAATACGCAACATAGGCATAGGGAAGAAAGTATCTAAATGTAATGTTGCGGAGGATGTAAATCAACTAAATTTGAAATTTGTAGCCGATTACGATACTGCGCGAACCCTCATACCTTGCTCTTACGAGTGCGATGTAACAAGGAATAATGATTTCAGTTTTCGATGTGTTGACCCTGGGGAAGTTATGGAGTGTTTTATGTCTATAAAATCAAACGCAGTGGGGCTTGACGAAATCGACCCTCGACTCATTAAACTAATACTACCAAAACTTCTACCATACTTCACCTACTTATTTAATACTATATTAACTATATTAAGTCTTCATTCCCCGTTGATTGGAAACGTACAAAAATTATGTATACCCGTACCAAAATCAAACAACGATTTTAGACCTATAGCCACTCTTCCATTTTTGTCCAAAGTCTTTGAAAAAATCATGTACAATCAAATGTCAACATATATATGTACAAACCTCTAACATGCTGACAAAGAAACAATCGGGTTTCAGATCAAAGAGAAGCTGCATTACTGCTCTTATCGATGTGGGCGAGGACATTAGACGCTGATGATAATATGATGTCTTTTCTTGTGCTCCTTGATCATAGCAAAGCATTTGATACAGTCAACCACTCAATTCTGATAAATAAATTGAAAATTTTAATTTTTCAAAGACAGCTGGCAAACTTATCGAATCTTACCTAACTAACCGCCAACAATGTGTTTCTTTGGACTGTAAATTGTCCGACTACTTAAATGTATACCGTGGCGTGCCGCAAGGACCACTCCTAGGACCAGTATTGTTTTGCACGTATATTAATGACTTACCTAATGTGCTGCGATACTGTAAAGTTCATTTATATGCTGACGACGTTAAACTATACTATAGCAGTCGAACTAATGACGTATTCTACGCCTTTCAACATGTCAATGATGATCTCGATGCCATCCACAACTGGGCTTCATGCAATGTATTGTGTCTTAATCCAACTAAATCAAAATACATCCTCATTTCAAAAAAGAAAACTAAGATATATGAATCACTAAAATTAATCACAACACCTTGAACTTAGGTGTTGTTTATAATGAAGACTTGTCGTGGAAAAATCATATCAATACAATGGTTGGTAGGGTCCAAGGTATGCTTCGAAATCTCTGGGCTGTTCAAAGCTGTACTCCCCTTCATATAAGGATGCTCCTTGCTAAAACTTATTTGGTCCCAGTGCTACTGCATAGTTGTGAAATATATGGTAATTGCTACAGTTTGGATTTTGCTAAGCTCAAGACTGCATTTAACAACATAGCGAGGTACATATTTCAGAAAAGGTACAGAGATCGAATATCATCTTTCTCTTACAAAATCTTTAACATGAGCTTCGAGAACCTTCTCAAATATAAAACACTGATATTTCTGCAAAAAGGTCATCACTTCAGAGGAGCCGGATTATCTCTTTGAAAGGCTAAAATTTTGTAAATCTAACCGAGGAAAGCGGATAATTCAATTTCGGTACAAGTATTCAATATCTGAGCGTCAATTCTTTATTAATGCTATTCGTCTTTGGAACAACCTTCCCAATCATATACAGACTATTGGTAACGCTTATAAAGTTATAAATTAAATAAAAAATCTGTTAATGTAACATTATTGTACTATACATATAATTGCCATGAGTATCATAGTCTTTTAATTTAATACACACATAACTATGTAATAATTTTTTTTTGTAAAATATCCTAAAATGTCATTTTAATTGATGTGTGTGAAGATAAATACGTATTTAACTAGCGAAGACACAAACCCTAATATGAAAATTAAAAGTCGGGGTATTTGAGGAAAATTAGGTTTTTCTCGAAAACTAGAGCGTATTTTAAAGTGAAATTAAGTTACCATGGTAAAAACCTATCATTTTGTTTAAAAAAATTACCATCTGACTTATAGGGCATATAGAATAGATTTGATAACTAGGGAACCTCGGAAGAAAATATATGACCATATCTGGAAGATGGGACTTTGTACCGACAAGGCCTGCATACTGAAAGAAGCCCTAGGAAGGCTCTATCGACCCATGTATAGCGTTTTTCCCAAATCAATTTCAGGCTCCCAAATACGTCCTTCCAAAAATGGCCCATTTTGATGGGAATTTCTGGAGAGGAGCAGTGGCCACAACTGGAAGATGGGACTATGTACCGACAAGGCCTGCATACTGAAAGAAGCCCTACGAAGGCTCTATCGACCCATATATAGCGTTTTTCCCAAATCAATTTCAGGCTCCCAAAAACGTCATTCCAAAATGGCCCATTTTTATGGGAATTTCTGGAGATGAGCAGTGGCCACAACTGGAAGATGGGACTATGTACCGACAAGACCTGCATACTGAAAGAAGCCCTAGGAAGGCTCTATCGACCCACATATAGCGTTTTTCCCAAATCAATTTCAGGCTCCCAAAAACGTCATTCCAAAATGACCCATTTTTATGGGAATTTCTGGAGAGGAGCAGTGGCCACAACTGGAAGATGGGACTATGTACCGACAAGGCCTGCATGTTGAAGGAAGCTCTAGGAAGGCTCTATCGACCAATATATAGCGTTTTTCCCAAATCAATTTCAGGCTCCCAAAAACGTCATTCCAAAATGGCCCATTTTTATGGGAATTTCTGGAGAGGAGCAGTGGCAACAACTGGAAGATGGGACTATGTACCGACAAGGCCTGCAAATTGAAAGAAGCTCTAGGAAGGCTCTATCGACCCATATATAGCGTTTTTCCCAAATCAATTTCAGGCTTCCAAAAACGTCATTCCAAAATGGCATATTTTGACGGGAATTTCTGGAGAGGAGCAGTGAATTTGGGAGCCTGAAATTGATTTGGGAAAAATGCTATATGTGGGCCGATTGAGCCTTTATAGGGCTTCTTTCAATATGCAGGCCTTGTCGGTACATAGTCCCATCTTCCAGTTGTTGCCACTGCTCCTCTCCAGAAATTCCCATAAAAATGGGCCATTTTGGAATGACGTTTTTGGGAGCCTGAAATTGATTTGGGAAAAACGCTATATATGGGTCGATAGAGCCTTCCTAGAGCTTCTTTCAATATGCAGGCCTTGTCGGTACATAGTCCCATCTTCCAGTTGTGGCCACTGCTCCTCTCCAGAAATTCCCATAAAAATGGGCCATTTTGGAATGACGTTTTTGGGAGCCTGAAATTGATTTGGGAAAAACGCTATATGTGGGTCGATAGAGCCTTCCTAGGGCTTCTTTCAATATGCAGGCCTTGTCGGTACATAGTCCCATCTTCCAGTTGTGGCCACTGCTCCTCTCCAGAAATTCCCATCAAAATGGGCCATTTTTGGGAGGACGTATTTGGGAGCCTGAAATTGATTTGGGAAAAACGCTATATATGGGTCGATAGAGCCTCTCTAGGGCTTCTTTCACTATGCAGGCCTTGTCGGTACATAGTCCCATCTTCCAGCTGTGGTCACTGCTCCTCTCCAGAAATTCCCATCAAAATGGGCCATTTTGGAATGACGTTTTTGGGAGCCTGAAATTGATTTGGGAAAAACGCTATATATGGATCGATAGAGCCTTTCTAGGGCTTCTTTCAGTATGCAGGCCGTGTCGGTACATAGTCCCATCTTCCAGCTGTGGTCACTGCTCCTCTCCAGAAATTCCCATCAAAATGGGCCATTTTGGAATGACGTTTTTGGGAGCCTGAAATTGATTTGGGAAAAACGCTATATATGGATCGATAGAGCCTTCCTAGAGCTTCTTTCAATATGCAGGCCTTGTCGGTACATAGTCCCATCTTCCAGTTGTGGCCACTGCTCCTCTCCAGAAATTCCCATAAAAATGGGCCATTTTGGAATGACGTTTTTGGGAGCCTGAAATTGATTTGGGAAAAACGCTATATGTGGGTCGATAGAGCCTTCCTAGGGCTTCTTTCAGTATGCAGGTCTTGTCGGTACATAGTCCCATCTTCCAGATATGGTCATATATTTTCTTCCGAGGTTCCCTAGTTATCAAATCTATTCTATATACCCTCTAGGTCAGATGGTAATTTTTTTAAACAAAATGATATGTTTTTACCATGGTATCTTAATTTCACTTTAAAATACGCTCTAGTTTTCGAGAAAAACCTAATTTTCCTCAAATACCCCGACTTTTAATTTTCATATTAGGGTTTGTGTCTTCGCTAGTTAAATACGTATTTATCTTCACACACGTGGAAATATAATGTATTATTACACTGTGCTCAAAATGTACACTTGAAAAATGTAACAGAAAGGAGACACTAAGGAAATACCTATTTCAACCTTGCTGAATCCAGTGGGGCTAGCCGTTTTTCTAGGTTAGCTCTTGTTTTCGCGATATTCGACCACAAAGTTTGCAAGGAAATCAGAGTGGTTAGTTATTTTGGAGGTGATTTTGAACTTAAGACTTCGGAATACACGCTTCAGTCCAAAGAACGAAAACCCTTAGAGAATTATTTCCCATTTTCCACGGGACTAAAGGTACTGTAACAGAATTACACTTCACAAAATTTCACAAATATATTGAGTGGAATCAAAGATATACGCTGTTAAATTTTTGTGCAAAATAGTCCATGTGTATGGAACGTACTAAAAGGGGCGTGGCCCATTTTTCGCGGGACTATAAGTACTGTAAAAGTATTACACTCCACAAAATGTGAAGTATTTGTATTGGCTGGAGTTAAAGTTAAAAGCAGTTAACTTTTTGTGCAAAATGTTCCTTTTGCATCAGGGGTACCAAAAGGGGCGTGCAACTTCACCTATTTGTCCCAAGGTTTTAGCGACTGACAAACTAATAATTACTATGTGTGAAATTGCGGAAAATTCCATTAGGTAGTATAAAAGTTATTTCAGAATCAATATTTCACTAAATTTTGACCCTTTGTGAGTGAGGTACTCGAAGGAATGGACCGACATTATTTGACCGTTCCCTGAGTTAGAAAACAATATTAAAACATACCAAATTTGAAATCAATCGGTTAATCCTTTAGAAAGTTATAGTGCGCACAAGCCAGACAGACGGACTGAAATTGCTCATATGACTTAGGTTAGGTTCAAGCGAGGAGACGTTTCAACGTCTCATGTCCCTGAACATACACTTAAGCCGGTGGTTCGACTGCTGTGGGATCTTTATTTATGATCATTTTAACACCTCGTCATCAAATGACTTAAAGTGGCCCAAAATGGATTTCCGCCAAACATTCTTGGGGTCTCTTAGGTCACTTCTTCGATGTGTTACACCTTTAACACTTAATTTCTACATTTATCCATAGATTTTTTCATATAGGTACTGTTTTCTTCGTTAGGATGGATTTCATATAGGATTATGTTTTTTTAGTGCCAGAAAAAAAAAACGAAATTTGTAAAAAGTTTCAAATTTTTTCTATTGTTTCAAAGACAGTTACATATCTTCTTTCTACCTGAAAGTAAAGTTTAACAGCCGCATTCATAAAAAATCCTAATTATAATTTAAAGTGCACATTAGTTAACAAACACTTTTGGCCATATAAACTATTATTAAAAAATCATAATCATAAACAGCATTTTAACTAATAAACATTTTAATGACTTCGTCAATGTAATGCTGGCAACACCATCTTTTTCACACAACATTTTCTCTCTTAATGATGCATATATACCATTATCAATTGTAAGAGTAATCTAATATAGAAATTATTTAATTGTTTTTTTTTTTTTAAACAACTGTATTAATTAACAAAAATGTATGCTCACTTGTACCATAAATAAAAAAACAACAACTAAAGATCAAATAAATGACGGATTCAGATAATTTTTTTTATTACATACAAAAAGGTTTTCGAATAACGTATAATATATAACACATGTTGATTGTTAACGTATCACTAGAGAATTTTGTACAATTTGCATTTCTTGTGTTGTGGTATTGCAACAATGAAAGTTTTTGGTCTTTTGCGAAACAATATAGAAAAGAAGGATGCGAAAATTCATTTATTATACCGATTTAAAAGATGGGAAAAAGAAGAATGCAAAACTGAATTTTATATACCGATGGACGCGAAATCATGTCCAGAGTCGATTTAGCCATGTCCGTCTGTGACAATCAATGCACTGCACTAACCAATCCTTACCAAATTTTTGGGATAAGGAGCAGCTAAACTCTTCCTGGACAAATGCGACAAATCGGTCCACGTTTTGATATACCTCCCATTTAATGGTACAATCCGTTTTAAAATAAACACCTTCTAGAAGGCACAGTTACGTATTTAATTCGTTTTCTTATTTTAACCTAAACTATTTCAAGAAAATATGTTCAAAATCAGTCTTATAATATCTTTTGTTTTAATTAAAAAATGTCATAAAAATGTTTTGCAGATGCACACGAAGATAAATCAAAAGTCACTTTAACAAACGCTTAAAGTAGGGTCGAACCAATATTAAAATTCACACATTTAACAATGGTTTACAAAAGATGTTTTAGGCTAATAACCGTTTATGAATACAGTTTTAAAAAATTTAGCTTAACAAAGGTTTGTAAAGCTGTTTTAAGTTTTTATGAATACGGCTGTTAAGCATTTTTAGCCCTCATAATTTGCTTTAGTTTAGATGGTATGCCGTCTTTATCGAGCTTATACTTCAAAAATAAGGTCCAAATACTAAAGGCACCATCCAAAAAAACTAGAACTAAAAAAAATTAACATAACATTTTTTTTAATATTTTTTCGTGTTTACAGAAGAAAATGTTATGCACACAGCCCTCGACAAAAATTTTGCTCATTCTTCTTTTATATTTTACGTTTACGATTTACGTTCATTCAGAACAGTTGCAACTTCTGTAACAATAACAATTCAGAACATAATTCATTCAGGATGTATAATCAATCACACAGCCTTGAAAATAATTAAAAAGAAAATGAAAAAAGAAACAGAAAGACAAAATGCTAAAAATTTATGTTGTTATTTGTGTATTCGTATAAGTTTATTAAAATATATCAAAGATCTAATGATTTACAAAAAATATCTCAGCAACTGAATCAGCAAAAACTATAAAATATACACATTCAAAGTGGAAAGAGATATAGAGCCTTTTCTTTCACGATTTTTTTGATATGACTTAGAACTTTTTTTGAAATGTCTATAAAATTTTTGTTTAGAGCTGATTTTCTCTGAAAAGATGTATTTCAAATTACTCTATCAGAATATGTAATAATCTATTACATAATTAAGCCAACGATTTGTATATGTACGTTGTTCATAAGAGTGTGTTCGCAGACGGACGGACATGGCTAAATCGACTCAGAACATAACCGCATTTTTCTTTATTTTCCATGTTGTTTCCGAAAAACACAAGAAATGAAAATTGTACAAAGTTCACTAGTGTGTACACAATCCAAACACGCAAATTATTATACGAATTCATTTAGCCAAATTGTTTGAATGAAACTCGAGCTCAAGGTCTAGGTTTTATAGATTTATTTATCTTTTATTCAATATTTCGCCTTTCATCGAAAGGCATCATCAGGCTGAAAATGTTTCAAATAAAAGGAAACATATCGTCACCAGAAATACAAACGGCCCTAACTAACATGAAAATCAAAATCGACTTTTTGATTGATTATTGTGTATTTGACAAAACTACATATGCTCGAAAAATTTTAGAGTCGTGCGATCAAAAATAGCAAAGTTATTAACGAAATTCAATAGGCCCTAAATGCATTAGTGTTTAATTGATAAATACAAACAGCCCTAACTATAAGCAACAACAAATAATATACACAAGTATGCCATGCACACTGTTCGTTTAACCGTTATCCCTGATGCATAGTTCACTGAAATATGTATGTATGTGTGGCAGCACCAAGCCATCCAGAAGCGTATGTGGTTTAAATAGTCTTAAAACTGAAATTCAATTATCAAGTCATCATTTTTTTGACATAAATATTTTTAATATGGATTGTGAAATTGACGTGAGAAAAAAATCCAAAAAAGTTAAACAAAACTTTAGACGCAATAACCAAAAAAATCGTATGGAAGGTCAGGCATATCAAGGTTTATCCAAAAGGAGTATTAGCGAGAGGGAACCCAGAGAAATGAAAGAGGCGTGTAAATCAAAGTTCTGCGACAAAATTTCAATAAGATTCTGCTCCCATTTTACTGATGCAATACGGAAGGAAATTTTTGATTTATTCTGGAAGATGTCGTGGGATCAGAAAAAACTTTATGCAACGAACCTCATTGAATACTCCAATAGACAGCGTGTAACTGTTGAAAATTCTCGGCGGTCCAATACTAAACATTACTTTCTAAAGCACGATACAAATCGTATACCTGTATGTAGACAAATGTTTCTGGCAACTTTAGGATTATCTGAAAAATGGTTCGTACTTGGACAAATTCCTGTGTATCACATTGTACCCAAATGAGTCAAAGCAACCAAGAAGCTATTAAGAGTGAAAAGTCGAAAGGAAAACTGCAGCAATTAGAATACAATGAGAGATTAAGCTATTTAAAGCCAGTAAGGAAAGGCAGAAAGTCGGGCGGGGCCGACTATATAATACCCTACACCTCCCTAACAATGCGATAAGGGTCATTGCCATAATAATTTGGAATAATTGGTAAATGGGAAGAAACATATTATCTAATTCTGAAACGATAATCGCGAAATTAAGCAATATTCGTTCCTAAATTGAGACATCTTTCTGGAAAATTTTAATGATCGGAAGTACAACCTCTATAGCGGTTTGATACCAAATCAGGAGGAAAATATATATGGAGCTTTAATATAAATCTGAACCGATCTTCCCTGAATACTCATTCATGTAAAAAGACCTCCTTCTGTCGAATTTCGCACTGATCGGATATAAAATACAGTTTTTACAGCGCTTACAAGTCAAATCGGGGGTAACATATATATGGGTGTTATATCTAAATCTAAACCGAGTTTCTTCGAATTTGGCAGTATTCCTTCATGTAGAAAGAAACCTCTTTTTGCCGACTTTCGCACTGATCGGATATAACATAACATTTTTACATCGCTCACATGTCAAATCGGGTGTAACGTATATATGGGGGATATATCTAAATCTGAACCGATTTCTTCCAAATTGAAAAGTGTTCATTCATGTAATAGGAAACCTCTTTCTGACGAATTTCATACTGATCAGATATAAAATACAGTTTTTACAGCGCTTACATGTGAAGTCGGGGGTAACATATATATGGGGGCTATATCTAAATCCGAACCGATTTTCTCCGAATTTGGCAGTATTCCTTCATGTAATAAGAAACCTCTTTCTGCCGAATTTAGAACTGATCGGATATAAAATACAGTTTACAGCGCTTACATGTCAAATCGGGGGTAACATATATATGGGGGCTTTATCTAAATCTGAACCGATTTTCTCCGAATTTAGCAGTATTCCTTCATGTAATAAGAAACCTCTCATTGCCGAATTTCGCACTGATCGGATATAAAATAACATTTTTACAGCGCTTACATGTCAAATCGGGGGTAACGTATATATGGGGGCTATATGTAAATCTGAACCGATTTCTTCCAAATTTAACAGTGTTCATTCATATAATAAGAAACCTCTTTCTGCCGAATTTCATACTGATCGAATATAAAATAAAGTTTTTACAGCGCTTACATGTAAAATCGGGGCTAACATATATATGGGGGCTATATGTAAATCTGAACCGATTTTAATTGCGACCTGTACTTTGATTACAAGAATACATGCACAGACGGACAGACAGACGGACATAGCTAAATCAACTCAGAAAGTGATTCTAAGTCGATCGGTATAATAAAAGATGGGTCTATTTCTTCTCCTTTTGGGTGTTACAAACAAATGCACAAAGTTATAATACCCTGATTAGTCGTTGCTGATCAGTCGTAGTGAACGGACGTGTTTAGCACAGAGCGGATAGTTAAAATCTATTACGCAGTACCTATTACGCAATCGCAAAAACAAAACAAAATCTGTACAAAGTCTGAAAGGCCTACATCGTAGTACCTATTACGGGCTAATACAGAAAAATATTATTGGCGGGGATGCCTTCGCGTTCCGATGGAGCGGGGTTCCCCAATCGTCCCACTGTCCGTCCGTTGGTCTTGGCCAAAGCCGACCACACCAAACATGGTGAAAAATAGCGCTCAGAGTTCTGACGAAGTTGGAGGCTGTTGAGGTTTCGGCTCTTACCGAAAAAAAAAAAGAGTCACTTACCTGGGCTAAAGGCGTCTTAGATGCTTCTAAGGCCAATCAGCCGGCTGAAAGAGCCACAAATTCAGCTGTGTTAACGGCTAATAAAGTCAAAAGAATCAGATCACCTGATGAACCCCTGCCTTCGAAAAAGGCAAGAGGCCCAAATGTCACTATCAACAGGACACTCACCAAGCCCTTCAATGAAGTGGCGAAGGAGAGTCTAGTGATGGCCGTTATAGACAGAAGAAGTGAGGATGGATCCATCCTCAAGGACAAATGGAGCCATGTGCAATCAGCCATTATGGCTCATTACCTCGATGTCCGTAGATAGATGCGCGGAGGTGGATACCTCCGTACTTCCAGCTTCCTGGAAGTGCGGAGGTATCCACGCCCATTATTTCGGGTGACTCCAACTCTAACAGAAGATCTGTAACGTCCTACTCTGAGGACGAAAGCTCTACTCCTGACACAGAGGGGCTGAGGGGAGTCTCCGGACTCTTTGACGCATCTGGCGGGGACACGCTTCTCGATGATACGGACGAAGAGTTCGATAACACCCTTGTCGGGGTGGAAGTTAATCTGTCAATTACCAATGATGTTAAGAATTTTACAGATTAACCTCAGCCTCAGCAGCCTCAGCGGCTCTATTGCTGCGCCTGTCCACAGGTGCAGTAGACATCGTCCTGATACAGGAGCCCTACGCAGTGGGAGGAAGGGTGTGCGGTATCAGGACACCCAACTTTAAACTGCTTGTGGCCAACTGTGAAGGCACTCCAAGAACCTGCATTTTGGCCAGGAAAGATCTAAGTATCTTTCTCCTGGCTAATTTAAGTGGTAAAGACCAAACATCTGCTAGTCTGGAGATCGGTAATCAAATATATTTGGTGGTCTCCAGTTACTTGCCTTATGAAGCTGTAGTACCGACTGCTCTATTCAGGGAAGTAGTAGAAGAAGCAACATCTGACGAGGTCGAGCTGATTGTTGGCGCAGACACGAACGCTCATCATACTATCTGGGGTAGTACGGATATAAACAATAGGGGTGATTCGCTTCTTGACTTTATTCTAACTACCAACCTTAGTGTTTGTAACATAGGTAATAAACCGACCTTCACAACTAAAGACAGACAAGAAGTACTCGACGTAACGTTTGCTACTGACCGGCTGTCAGACAAAATTATTGGGTGGAATGTACTGGACGACCACTCATTCTCAGATCACCATTATATTGAGTTCAAACTCGCTGAAAAAGCGCCTGAACCTGCCGTCCACAGAAATGTGAGAAAGACAAAGTGGCACCTGTATGAAAAGAATTTCAAGAAAGTCCTCAACTCCAAACTTCTGTACGAACCGAATGACAAAGCCGGTCTGGATCATCTGGTCGAGCATATCACCACATCATTCAATAGTTCCCTTGAAGAAGCCTGTCCAAAAACAAGGTACAAGGGTAACACTAAACCCCAATGGTGGACTTCTGAGCTAACGGCTATGAAAAAGACCTGCAACAAGCTATTCAACAAGGCTAAATCTAGAGGGGTCGTTAATGTCTTGGGATGCCTATAAAGAGCAACTCAAGATCTATAAGAAGGAGCTTAGAAAGGCGCAAAGACGCTCTTGGTATACCTTCTGTGGCGAAGTGGAAAAGGTCTCCGACGCCGCAAGGCTGAGGAAAATATTATCAGCTTCACCCTGTACAGTGGGCTACTTGCAGGATGAGGCAAATAATTGGACCAAAAACAGCGAACAGTCGCTCAATGTACTGCTCGACACACATTTCCGGGGAATTCTCTAACAGAACCAGAGGATCAGCAGGACCAACAAGAGTGCGAGTGGACTGCGAGCGTCGCTAGCTTGTTGACTGAGAGATCCAGAATAAGCTGGGCTATTAATAGCTTTGAGCCCTTCAAGTCACCTGGACCAGACGGCATCACTCCAGCAGAAATGCAGAAAATGTTTAAACACATTATCCCCTGGCTGGAGAAAATTTATGTAGGCTGTATCAGGCTTTCATACATCCAGAATCGATGGAGGGATACCAAAGTGGTATTCATACCAAAAGCGGGGAAGATATCACACACTAGGCCAAAAGACTTCAGACCAATTAGCCTATCCTCCTTCCTATTGAAAGGACTGGAAAGACTTTTAGATTATTTCATTAGGGAAAACCTGGATACAAAACTCCTGTCAGTGAACCAACATGCTTACAATAAGGGGAAGTCTACAGAATCAGCCCTGCACGAACATGTGAGCACTATCGAATCGTCCCTGCATTTCAAGGAATTCACCATGGTGGCATTTCTTGACATAGAAGGGGCTTTTAACAACATTCACTCAGATGCAGTAATTGCGGCACTGTCACATCTTAATGTTAACTATAGTTTGATTAGACTAATTCAAAGTCTGCTCAACAGAAGACGCATAACAGCATGTCTTGGGTCCACAACTCTAACAAGGTTTGTAAACAGAGGGACCCCACAAGGAGGAGTACTGTCTCCACTAATTTGGAACCTAGCGGTGAATGAAATCCTGCTAGATCTAGAACGTTGTGGCTGCAAGGTCGTGGCATATGCGGACGACGTTGCAATCGCAGTAAGTGGCAAATTCGAAAACGTCCTCCGAGACATTCTACAGGTGGCTCTGAACAAATTGGCTAGATGGGCCAGAAGCAGCGGTTTGGGCATAAACCCAAACAAGACAGAATTGGTTCTCTTTACTAGGATGAATAAAGTTCCACATGTGCACCCTCCACCTCGGATAAATGGAACAGATCTAGTCTTTTCTGAAAGTGCAAAATTTTTAGGAATAATTCTAGATAGAAAACTGTTATTTAGACTTAATGTATTGGAACGTGTAAGAAAGGCTAACGTCGCGTTATATTCCTCCAAAAAGGCTGTAGGGTCGCGGTGGGGCCTCTCTCCTAAAATCGTCCACTGGATATATATAGCAGTAGTTCGTCCTATACTGCTATACGGCATTGTGGTATGGTGGACAGCAACTGACAAACTAACCATCACCAACCTACTAACAAAGGTTCAGAGAACAGCCTGCCTGAGCATAAGCGGAGCCTTAAGGACTA
This sequence comes from Eudasyphora cyanicolor, assembly GCA_963930755.1. NCBI lineage: Eukaryota > Metazoa > Arthropoda > Insecta > Diptera > Muscidae > Eudasyphora > Eudasyphora cyanicolor. Next base: position 106,078,235 of record OZ005737.1, read on the forward strand.
CAGCGACCGAGTCTCTACAAGCCCTACTCCATATACTGCCGATTAATATTGTGGCGAGAGAAGTTGCAACCAAAGCGGCAATAAGATTAAACTGCCTATCAATGTGGAGGTACAAAAACTACGGTCACATGAGAATATCAGAGTGTTGTGTTATGGTAACCGACCGAGTGGACTATATACCAACGGAGTACACCTTCGAGAGAAATTACATCACTATGATTCCCGCGAGAGATGAATGGGTCGGAAGAAAACCAGGTAATAGAAACCATCTCCACTTTTACACGGATGGTTCGAAGCTTGATGAAAAGGTTGGCTTCGGAGTACACTGTGCAGAGCTTAGATTGGATATAGCTCACAGACTACCAGATACCTGCAGTGTCTATCAAGCCGAAATAATGGCAATATGGGAAGTAGCCAAGTGGCTGAGTCGCAACATAGTAACCAACACTGGCGTTGTCATTTACTCGGACAGCCAGGCTGCCATCAATTCTCTGGAGGCAACATCCCTAAATTCACAAACAGCCCTCGACTGCCGCAGATCTCTTAACGAGATGGCTGAGCAGTTTAACATACACCTCATATGGGTGCCTGGGCATAGGGATATCCCGGGGAACTGCAAAGCCGATGAACTTGCTAGGAAAGGGACGACATTACAAATTCTCCAAGAATTTGCATACATTGGTGCGCCACTATCCACGTGCAAGCTTTGGCTTAGGCAAGAGGCAATCAGGCAGTCCAACGAAAGATGGACAGAAATCGGCACCTGAAGAGTAGCTAGACAAATCTGGCCAAGGTATGACCTGAGAAGATCAACATATCTCCTCGCACTAGAGAGGCAAAGATTGTCTACGTTAGTATCAGTTCTGACGGGACACTGCATGATCGGCGAACACGCCAAAAGATTGGGTATTGACTCTAATGACTTCTGCAGAAGCTGTGGAGATGAGGAAGAAGTGGAGAGCATTGAGCACTTGCTATGCGACTGTCCCGCTCTGAGTAAACGACGACTGGAAATACTGGGGTCGGCTTTTCTAGGCAGCGTAACAGATCTTTCCAGTACCGATATTCGTAATATCGACAAATTTGTATATCAAACAGGTTGGTTTCGATGAGGGGCATTTCAGCCCGTGGTAACACTAGGGACCTAAACTGGTCTATGTGAGCTTGTATAAAAAATACGGCTGCCACCCTAACCTAACCTAACCTATAATACCCTGTACCACATTGTGGTGTAGGGTATAAAAATGGTTGGAAGATATACCTAAGTTGGAGTCACACTATCGGAGAAAATACACTACGAAACTGTACTTCCAAGCAGACTTCAGAACATACAGAGAAGTTTATGAAGTTTATTCTCAGTCATATAAAAAAAACCCTGATATTACCCGCGTATCATTTCCTAATTTTATGAGTTATTTAAAATTTTGCAATTACTCATTATTTAAACCACGAAATGACCAATGTGACCTGTGTTTATCCTATAAATCAAATAACTTGTCATGGCTCAATTTCAAAACCATCGAAATGAAATTGACAAAATGAGAATTGAAAAGCAAAATGATATCGAAAATGCGAATTCAGGTTTATGTCTACTATATTGCATAGATTTGGAAGCAGTAAAACTTTTACCTCAATCGAAAGCCAACTCATCATATTGCAAAATGAAACTACAAGTTCACAATCTTACAATTTATAGTATTATTAGTCATGAGCAGGGTTACCATAACCTTTTTTCGGAAAGGAGGACTTTTGTGTCAGAAAAGGAGGACATTTGTAACATTTACAAAGAGTTTGAAACTTTCGGAGGACATTTAAAAAATACAATTTCCTATGATAATGATTTGTCCAACAATTTGTATTTTGTAGCGCTTAGATGCCAAATCGGAGGACAATATCTAAATCTGAACAAATTTTCTTCAAATTCGGTAAGGTTTGTTCTTGGGTGCTACATTTAAATCTGTGCAGATTTACACCAAATTCGGCAATGTGGGCCCTTGGATCAAGAAACTCCATCCTGCTTAATTTCAAAGTGATTGGATATGAAAAAGCTTCCGTGGCTATAAAAGGCCAAATCGGAAAGAAAATTTATATAGCGCCTATATCTTAATCTGAAACGACTTTGACCAATTTCTTCCCAGTTATGAAATAGCCCTTATTGTCAAATTTCAGCAAGATCGGAATGAAAGTGCGACCTGTACTTAAGGAACAATTTTAAATAGTCAGACAGACAATCGGTGTACTTTAAAATGGGTCTAGCTCCAGTATTTTTAGGTGTTAATTATAATAAATTAGTGAAGCGGCGTTAAGATCTGATAAGCCGATTTTTGCATACCCTACACCATAGATTGCATGTCAACTGTTTATGGATTCTTTGAAATTTGTTGCGTTAAGAAGTAAAATCTTGAGGTACCTTCGTGTGGACCTATATTAAAACATGGACCTATAACGACCATTGTTCGTCTGAAGGATTCTGGATATACATACTCCGCAACTACCAATTTTGACCAGTTGAAATTTGCAGTCTATATCGCGTTAATAAGTCAAATCGGACAGATGCTAAAAATTTATCGATATTGCTCATTTTCAATCCCAAGTTACCTGCATCTATAAGAAGTATCTGTACCAAATTTCAGTCATCGAGCTCAATTATTGTAGTACCAACTTTGTACTAAAAGTAGTTGCGAGTATAATTCATGAGGAGGTTTACTATTTGTGAGAAATTTTAATTTGTAACAAAAGGAGGACAAATCCATCATTTTTGAAAAAGGAGGGAGGACAGGAGGACACTGGTTAAAAAGGAGGACATGTCCTCCCAAAGGAGGACGTATGGTAACCCTGGTCATGAGTCCGATAATTACGTTTGGGATGAAACCGAAGCAAGCCTTGTAGCATCATCATTTACAACGATAATTATTAAACATTTAAAAAATGCACTCCTGCAATTTCCTCACACTCAACACATCATTATCTATTCTGATGGTTGTTTTGTTTTAAACAGAAATGTTGTCCTTTCGAATGCTTTATTATCTTTGTGTGTGGAAAAAAATATTACCATAGAACACAAATACTTGGTAGTAGGACACACACAAATGGAATGTGATGCTACCCATTCGCTAATTGAAAGAAGATTAAAAAATAAGCAAATAAATTTGCCATTTCAACTAGTGGAATTCATGAAGGATGCACGGAAAAATTCGAAACCTCTACAAGTTCACAATATAAGTCACGATTATGAGTCTATCCCAAAGAGATATGCGTCTATAAGACCAGGCAACGTATAGATTCAAATCATAAAATATTTAAATCTTAATCGTTATAATTTTTATGACATGTTTAGGAAAAAAGACTGGCGATCCCATAGTCAATATAATACGGGCATTACCATACGATCCAACTGGAATTATCTACTATAAAACGGACATAAATGATAATTATGCACAGCTTCCGCAACGAATTGGAAAGACTTTTGCAGTTGTTGAACCATCCCAAATGTATGATCACAGATTATTAATTTCTAGCAAGAAGTGGCATCACCTTCAGGACCTCAAAAAAATAATACCAGCCGACTGTCATTATTTCTATGATCATATTCCCTTCGAAAATTAATTTTTATAAATGCTTTTAAAGCAGAAACAGTTAAAATATGATACGCTATTTTTCTGAAATGAAGTATCTATTTAGTTTATTTTCAAATTACTTAATATAATTTACATTTCCTTAATTTATCCCACCGAATACAATAATAATATTATATAACTTATTAAATCTATATAAATAAAATATAAATAAACTTATTAAATCTGAAAAATTAAAATCCTTCTTTATTAAAATTATCTATTAAAAATGCCCTTTTTGTCTAAATATCTACTAATCATAAATTTAAAATTGAATACGGCTATTTACTTCCTAAATTGCTGTAATACTGCACTTCAGTAAAATTATATAGTTTCATTGCGATACTACATACTGTTGACAAAAATTTTCACTCTGTGGTTAGGGCGTTTTGTTTCAGAAAAAGTGATGTATAAAGGGCGTAACTAACATAACTCTTTTGAAATACGAAAACAAAATTTTTTCTTTCTCAGAACTAGGTACGTTGGTGTTTTTTATGATACTGCAAGAATTTGCAAAATCTAGCATATTAATCATTTTATACAGTTTTTTGCTTCTCCTGTAAAATAATGAAAATGTTAGTTAGGGCCTTTTGCATTTCAGCTAACGATATATAAAATTGTTGCGTGACTGGCTGACTGACTGATCATCGCCCAGGCCAAAAGGATGAAGCTAGAATCATGACATTTGGTGGGAGGGTAGTCCGTCGACGTAGACGAGCAATAAGGCGTCTACGTACTATTAGCCGCACAATGGGGCAACAAGGGATAAATATGGTAGCACCGCCAAATCTTAACGAAATGAGCTAGAATCTTGAAATTTGGTATGAGGGTAGCCCTTAGGAGGTAGACTCAGAAATTGTAGTGAAATTTTGTGTGAGGGTAGCCCTTATGAGGTAGACTCTGAAAATGATAGGATTTTTAGAAATTCGAACAGTTACGTACACAGTGGTTTAAAAAGGGAAAATGGGATAAATGTAGTACAACAGCCAAATTCAAATGGCGAGAACTAGAATCGTGAAATGTAGTGTGAGGGTAGCCCTTATGAGGTAGACTCTGAAATTGACAGGATTTTTCGAAATTCAAACATTTACGTACACAGTGGGGTAAAAAGGGAAAAATGTGGTACAACAGCCAAATCCAAATGACAAGACCTAGAATCGTGAAATTTGGTATGAGAGAAGGTCGTGGGACGTAAACTAGAACAAGGAGCGATTTTTTGAAAAAAAATAGGGGCACAGCGGGACAGAAAGGGATAAATATGGTACCACCGTCAAATTTAAAGCCTAAAATTAGAATGGTGACAATTGAAGCGAGGGATGTCTTTATGACAAGGGGGGTATTACTATTTGTTTTATTCGTAGTTTTCGGAGCACAGTGGGGCAAAAGGTGTAAAATATAGTACAGTGGCTTAAAAATGTTAAACATGGATCAATGGTTCCAGGGTAACTTTTGGAACATAAACTAGAGATTGGAAGTGATTTTTAGTAATTTTAACTTTAAGAGTCACAGTGGGACTAGACATGCTAATTATGGAGCATGGGGAAAAAAGGTTTAAGTATGCTAGCGTGGAGACACATTTTAAATACGGTACAGTGAGACAAAAATTGGTTAAATATGGGTTAAAAAATTTGTACAGTGAGATAAAGAGTTGAATGGGGCACAGTTGTGCAAAAAGGGTAACTATGGTACAGTGGGGTAAAAATATGTAGTTATATGTATATGGTAAAGTGGGACAAAATGGTACAGTGGGGCAACAAGCGTTAACTATAAAAATGTATTTTCTATGATACAGCGGGGCAAAAAGGGTTAAATATGGTACAGTGTGACAAAAATGGTTTACTATACAGTACAGTAGCGCATAACTGTATTAAATATTGTACAGTGAAGCAAAGAGGGTTAAATATGGTACAGTGGGACAAAAACTGTTAAATATGGTACAGTGAGACAAAGGGTTTAATATGACACAGTGGGGCATAAAGGGTTAACTATGGTACAGTGGGGCACAATTAGTTGATTATGGTAACGTGGGATAAAATGGGTTAAATATGTTACAGTGGGGCAAAATGCTTTAACTATGGAACAGTGGGAAAAAATGTGTTAGCTATGGTACAGTGGGACACAAATGGTTAAATGTAGTACAGTATGACAAAAATGGTTACAGTGGGCACAAATAATAAAATATGGTAACGTGGAACAAAATGGATTAATTATGGTACGGTGGGGCAAAAAGCGTTTTCTATGGAACAGTGGGGCAAAAATGGGTTAACTATGGTACATAGGGGCAAAAATGGTTAAATATAGTGGACAACATATAGTAGGACAAAAAGGTGTTAAATTTGATTCAGTGGACCCAAAACGTTTAAATATGGTACAGTGGGTCAAAAAGCGTACTTTTAGTGCAGTGGGTAAAAATATGGATGCAGGGAGAGAGGGTAAGTTAAATATGAAATAAGAATGTTTTTTTTTTTCAAAATTTATGCACTGTGGTACAAAAATGTTAAAATGATTATGCAGTTGGGGCAAGCAAAAATTATTCAATATATTACAGAGGGGGAAAAATGTGTTAAATATGGTTTAGTGGAGCAAAGAGGGTTAAATATGGTACGGTGACGCAAAAAAGTTAAATACGGTAAAATGGTTAAATGTGGTAAGTGGGTAAAAAAGGGAACCAAATAGTCCCAGATATGTATAAAAATTCGTACTTTAGAAGCACAGTGTAATAAAACTGATTAATATGGAACAGTGGTGCAAAAGAAGCTCTTACAGCATAAACCAAAGCTAAGAATTGTTATTTCCAAATTGGTTATTCTAGTTAACCAAAACAAGTTAAATAAATGGCACAGATATAATTTTAAAATATTGTACAATCGTGCAATAATTGTTAATTTTGACACACAAAGGGTTAAATGTGGTACAATAGAGCGATTCACTTTAGATTTTTAAATTCGTACCTTTATAGACACAGTGGGACAAACAAGGTTTTATATTGTACCAGGGCGTGAATGAAGCTTTTGGAACATAAACTAGGGGAAAGTTGCTAACGTAGGAACCAAAAAAATAGTTTTTCAACGTTCGGTGGTGCAGGGGGAAAAGGGATAAATATTGTACCATGATGTCAGGGTAACTCTTGGAACACAAACTAGAAATGAAACGAGAATTCGTATTTTATATATAAAAGTAATCAAACATTCTTCATTTTGCACCATATGCAATAATCATGTCATTTTGAAAGAAAGAGGTATAACTATTTTATAGTACCCTAAACAGAAAATAAATAAAATATGGGGGCTGCGAAGCGCACATGGTTAAAGCTAGTTGAAAATAAAATGGTACATCAAAATAATGACAAAGTTTCTTCAATTGTTTTTCATTGAGTCGATGCAATTATTCCATCGATTTAGTGAATATCTTCTTCAATTTGATGAACGCCAATTTCATTAAAACTGTTTACTAACAGGTGGCGCAAAAGTAACCTTTCGATGTTATGTTAGACGCGATTGGCGGTCAGCAGCTAACAGCTGATGCACCGTCTGGACTTTGTACGGAAACATCTTCAAATCTTGTACCAAAATTCGCTGTAGAGACCGTCGACTGATACCCATTTGCGTGGCACGTCGTCTGGTCGATGTCGACGGCGCTTCCATGACATCCTCGGCTACAGCAGCAATATTCTCTGCAGAACGGCTACTCCGGGGTCTGCCACGCCTGGCAGCATCTCGTGTTGTGCCAGTCTCTTCGAGGCGAGCGGCTAAACGTCGCAGTGTTTCACCAGTAGGCGTTGGACGGCCAGGAAATCTGTGCCCAAGTCACCGACCGATTATTGGTCAAATAAATAGTCAGCAATATTCCACGTTCTGGAGCAGTGTAGCGTAACATTGTTTATTAACGTGTATTTCGCATGTGTTTACTACACAAATGTCAAAACAGAACTGACATTAGGGGCCAATCGCAAAATTTATAGCATTTTCTGATAGGAGGATTACTTTTGCGCCACCTTGTACAATAAAACAATGAAATTTCTTACAACAATTTTTCATCACATTCATACTGGATGATTGGATGTAAAAAATTGCTTTTGTAGCGCTAAAAGGCTATATAGAAATATGAGCCGATTTTCTCCAAATTGAGTTTTTGGGATAGGGACCTCTACCCTGCCTAATTTTCAAATGAATGGATGAAAGATGGAAAATACAATAGGCCATATCAGAAGGAACATAAATTGTCTACTTCGATTGTGTTGTCTACCAAGTGTGTACTCAATAAAATTTCTTTAAAATGCAATTGCAAGATAAAAAATAATGTTGTTGGTCATGTATTTTGTATTTGTGACAAATTATGAAATTAATTTTGAAATACAATGATTTGTCAATAATTATTGTACGAGTATTTCAAAAGTAATGTTATTTGTTTTTGTAAGCATAGACAATTTACGAAATACAAAACCAAATACATCATATCGTGAAGTCCGCTATTTGGTTTATTTCCAAGTGATGTGTGTTTTTGTATGCGATGGTTCTTCGACTGTGCACTGTTCGTCAGTTTGGCCGCGGCCAATCAATCACACGCGTGATATCCTCTGCCTGTCTTTGATTCTGTTTCTTTGTTTGATATTTTCTTCGGTACTCATTAGTTTGTCTCACAATAACTTGTTTTTGCATGACACAATAATTGTAGATGTAGTGCCACTTTCGCAACAACAAATACACAAATATATCAAGGGCTGTTTGCCATTTTAGTTGCCAAAGTCAATTGACTGATAAACAATGAATTTAAAAACCCTAATGCTCCAAAATAAAAATAAATAATCAGCATTTCGCTTGGTACTACCTTACAAATATGATCATGTTTGTTTTGACACACCATACCAAACTGTTATATATCACACAGCCACACAAATGGTATGGTACATGCAGACTTTTTTACGCAAATTCTACAAACGCACAAAACACACACACACCATTTGTGTTGCTGTACATGAAGATTTTTTTCAAAGATTCAGTGCTAAAGTGATTGGCTGCGACCACGGACGTGTGTCGGAAAAAGAGTGATGTTATCTTTTGTTTTTGTATAGTTTTGTTTTGTAAAGTTATTTTACATAGAAACAATGAATAATGTATATGCATTTGATTGATGTAATAATTACATTAATTTAAAAATTTATTTGATTAATTTATAGAATATTTTGCTTCAGTTCAATGAAATTTTGGCATTAACTTAATGTAAAAAGTGCATCAAGTCAATGAAGTTTTTTTCATATTTTCGACGTACATTTTGCTTCGAATTGATGTAAAAATATCATTAACTTGAAGTATGTTTTTCATGAAATGAAGGTATTATTTACTTCAATTCAAGGAAATTTGACGTTAAATTAATGTAATATGTACTTCAAACCGATGTCAAATATTCATTGAATCAATGTAATTTTTCGAAGAACTATTGATGAAACGTTTTACATCAAACCAATAAAAAGTGTTGTAGGTTGAAAAACAAAGAAATGTTTCACCAAAGCAAGGTGGGAATTTATCATATTGAAGATGATTTTTTTTCAGTGTACATGTCAAACAAAACAGGAGAGGCTATGACACATCGGGATAAGTTACTACTGCAGAGATCGAAGTATCCTCCTGAAATTAACTCTTCTGAATGTCTTTATAAACAAAAGTAACAACTTTGAAGAAATAATGGGGCCTCCTTCAAGATCTAACAAAATCGTGCCAGTTGATTTCACTAATTTCATGGATAACGTGCCCTCCAGAATCTAAAATTTGAAAAGTCTTGCATATGTTGCTTTAACCTCACGTCTCATTTTTAACGTTTTCCAAAAAGACCTATCTCACCACTGCATAACTTTTTAAAAAAAGTTATTATTTTCATAGTCACTGTTCATAAAATTCAATGGTTTTCAAAACAAAATTCCGCTATTTTAAATTTTTATTAATTTTTTTCAGTTTAATACGCCCTTTCTATATTAAGCCGTCGAAATGTTAACCAATTTTTACGAACATTTTGTACTTATAGGGTCTATACACTATACCAGCATGCATCAGGTGATGGTGTATTGTTCGTCTATAGGCTTGTGGTGTGATTCAACTGGCTGGTTGCTGGTGTGTATCAAAAATGGTTTGATATTTTATGATTGTACCAGCATGCTGTTATCGTGTATTGTGAAATTATCTCATTTAGGTAGAAATTGTCAAGCAGTAAACATCGCGGGACTATGAATTCGAAAGAAAAGAAATACGTAATTAAATCACAAATTTTATAACAAAATGTTAGAAACATTAAACGAAATTGATAGAGAAACATTTGTTGAAAAATTAACGCATTCCTAACTAATTATAAGCATGACTTAAAGAGTGCAAAATATTGTGCGGCCGTCGGTGTGTTGCCCATACACTATACATATGTAATGAAATATATATTGTACCAGCACGCTGGTGTGCTGTATGATTCGAGCGCAATGACACAAACACTTGATTGCGCCTAACTGCTGTTATGGTGAATGGACCATATTAGGGTAAGGGACGATATTGTATAGCCCAAATAAACATAACTGTACCATCCGATTTGAATTGTTTGAACTTTCCTTCCTTCTAATGAATACAGTTTATTTTTTGTAGTTAATTTAAAGAAGCCACACTAAAAAAAAGGCTTACTGAAAATCAAAGAATTTGTCGTAAACTTTAAGATTTCGGCAATGATTTCGAGCCAAAGACAATCGCTATAAAAATAAGAATGTTTTATAGTTAATTCAAAGACATGAATAGTACTTGTTTTGATGATGCATTTCATAGAATCAAGAACATTTGGTAATAAAACTAATTATGTTTGGTCTTAAAATAAGCACGTTTTGGCGTAAATTTAAGTATGCCTCGTGCTTATGTTTAGCAAAATATCATAAAATTTATAGCATTATCGTATTAAATTTTAAAATGTATGTCCTTGATATAAGCATATACTGGTAATTAATTAAAAGCATAAATAAAGTTTTTTAAAATATGTAGGGAAAATTCCTTACATTGTTTTTATTCTAATGCCACTCATACTAAAGAATCATTTGTTTTAAAGCCACAGAAACCATTTCCATATTCATAGAAAATATGATTCTTGTATACAAGTTTCCACGATAAATTCAAAACACAACACTTCCTTTTTCTAAAAATTTTGTTATTTTTTTTGTTATTTTAATATTAGAAAATACAATAAATGTATAATACATATTACGGATAACTTTCAACATTTTATAATCTAAAACCGTATTTTAGTTGTATGTATAAAGATAAACCGGCCAACACACCATCGAAATATTTGAAGTTTCGTATATTTGTTATCGATTTGTAATCTTATAGTGGATTCACCTTTCTGCAAGTTTTCTGTTTTTCAGATGTTCAATGTGCAAACAAATTCAATATGTTTGTAAAATTCGATTCAAATTTAAATCGTATTAATTTTCGTATCTATGTTAGCCTGGAAAATATGTAAAAATCCTAGATTAAGAGACCATTTGGTCCATATTAAATTTTCATACAAAACGAATATTTAACCCAATATTTTATATTTATTTTTATTCAATACTTCGTGAAAAGAAAGCAGCTTATTTACATATTATTTTTGAACAAAAAGGCTTATTTTGATGTCAAAAAACAAAAATATCCCTTGGACCAAATTATAAGGCAATATATATATATTACCATTTTGCAAAAGAGACGATGCAAAAATTGGAACAAATGGGCCTAATCTAACAACAGGTTTAACTACAACGTATAACACGAAATCTAGGAAAAATTTAAACTAAAATTCGAAAAAGTCAAAAAGTTTTAAAAATCTTTTTAAAAAAAATATATTTGGAAAACTCCTTTAACAATAACTTTGTTTTGTGAAAACACATAGTATATTATTTGTGAAAGTCAGTTCGCAAATATATTTTGTTCTAATATATTAATACATACGTTCACAAATACATAATACTTACACATTTTGTTTCCAAATATATTTTCTTTCAATTCAAACATTCCAGTGTAGGTGTATGCTCACTTATTTTTTGTAATTTTTAAATGGCATTCAGCACTGCATTTTTCATATATCCATAACATTTATCTTCAAATATTGCGAGATCTTAAATTAAAATAATTAAATTTTTTCTGAAAAGAAATCAAACATAAAAAATACACATACATTTTATCGTACCACAATTGGTAAACACTGAAAACTAAAAGAAATATTTCAACCGTTCATATAATATAATACTTACGTTGAAATATTTGGTAGATTTGTCACTCTTTTCCCAAAAGATCCATTCTAAAATTGTTTTACTAAAAAAATTAACAAAGATAGTTTTATGTATAACATATTAATAACCCAATAATTTTACATTTCTGCATTATGCGATGTTAGCAGTTATTTTTAATAAATATATACATTCAATTAAATTGTGTTATGTTGTGTTGTGTTTTGTTAATTTTGTAATTGCCAATAAGTTGTTTATTCAAGGGTTATAATATTATATTTCACGTATCTAAACATTTTCCTATTGTCTCTTTCAGTCTTACAAAACCTAATACTCACATTTTAATCGTCCATTTTTTAGTGTTCGCACAAATCTCTTCACAGGACTTACTAAAAAGATCTTCTATAAAAACGTATGTACATCACCATAAATAACATGCAGCAAAAATAACTATGACACACGCACTCTCTTATCACCAAGATCGATGGTGACGCCGCCCAGCGGTAAAATGGTCCAGGCCTTCCATGCATCAGGCCTGATAGAAGGGCTTCCAACACCTTCTGTTGGAAGGCACGCATGCCTTCTTTATGAAGGCCTGGAAAATGTGCAATCTCTCACTTCTAAAAAAGTAACCGTGCCTCCTGCTCCCGTCTTTTTTCAAACATGTCTAACGCCTTCTAAAAGATGTCAGAGAAAAGTCGTTCTCCCTCTCTCTCAAGTTTTTGCATATGTAGAAAAATGTACACTCTGCCTTCCTTCTCCCGACTTTTATCAGGCATGATTCTGTCCTTCTAAAAATATATCATATCGAAGGTGTTTAGCACACAACATTTAAATTTTGTGTGGACATAATCATGTATGATAAAAGACGGGAGAAAGAAGGCAGAGTGTACACGAATTCGTTCTCCCTCATTCAGTTTCTCATGTATGAACTTTGTTGTTACTGCGAGAGTTCAAAACCAGTTTTATGCAAAAAAAAAAGAAATACCGCTACAAAAATTGAAAAGTGAAGGTGAAGACGATGAAAATTAACAAACAATTAGTCGTTGCAAAGGTTTTGTAAAGTTCAGTTGCCTTGTGTTTTTGATAGATTAAGATAGATTCTTATCAAAATTATTCTATATTATCTTTGCGAACTCCTATATTATGCATTTGCAGTGCTGAATCTGACATTCATTTAAAATACGTTATTTGGTCTGCATTTTGATTTACTGTAGGACTTTCCTTCGAAGCTGTATATCAGACCTAGATCAGACCTTCATTTCGAAATCATACCTTCATTTCGAAGCCCTTCTTAAGACCTTCCTTTCGAAGTCCTATCAGATCTTCATTCGACAATCCTTTGTTAGGCATGATTTTTACCGCGAGATGCAAGGCCTGGCCTCGCAATGTCACTCCATGTAAAAAAGAAATAAAGATTGAATGCGGCGGCCAGGCCTCGTGGCTCTTAAATCAGGCCTGATAGCTTGCTGCCTAAGACCTGATTTTTACCGCTGGGCGACGGCATAACCACATACATACACACATGTACCCGACGGTTGCATTTGTTGTTGTTAATATGCTTTAGCAAAAATAACTGTTAACAGCCCATAATAAAATAATTTTCGGTGCAATATCCCACCGGTAAAAATCAGGTCTTAGACGGCAAGCTATCAGGCCTGATTTATGAGCCACGAGGCCTGGCCGCCGCATTCAATCTTTATTTCTTTTTTACATGGAGTGACATTGCGAGGCCAGGCCTTGCATCTCGCGGTAAAAATCATGCCTAACAAAGGATTGTCGAATGAAGGTCTGATAGGACTTCGAAAGGAAGGTCTTAAGAAGGGCTTCGAAATGAAGGTATGATTTAGAGCTTCGAAATGAAGGTCTGATCTAGGTCTGATGTACAGCTTTGAAGGAAAGTCCTACAGTAAATCAAAATGCAGACCAAATAATGTACTTAAAATGAATGTCACATTCAGCACTTCAAATGCATAATATAGGAGTTCGCAAAGATAATATAGAATAATTTTGATAAGAATCTATCTTAATCTATCAAAAACACAAAGCAACTGAACTCTACAAAACCTTTGCAACGACTAATTGTTTGTTAATTTTAATTGTCTTCACCTTCACTTTTCAATTTGTGTAGCGGTATTTTTTTTTTTTTTGCATAAAAATGGTTTTGAACTCTCGCAGTAGCAACAAAGTTCATATATGAGAAACTTGAGGGAGGGAGAACGAATTCGTGAACACTCTGCCTTCCTTCTCCCGTCTTGTATCATGCATGATTATGTCCACACAAAATTTAAATGTTGTGTGCTAAACACCTTCGATATGATATATTTTTAGAAGGACAGAATCATGCCTGATAAAAGACGGGATAAGGAAGGCAGAGTGTACATTTTTCTACATATGCAAAAACTTGAGAGAGAGGGAGAAGGAAACGCATCAATATATGAGCTTATATAGGCGGTGGTTGTCAATAATTCAATTTGACTGCTGACCATGAAGAACGACTTTTCTCTGACATCTTTTAGAAGGCGTTAGACATGTTTGAAAAAAGACGGGAGCAGGAGGCACGGTTACTTTTTTAGAAGTGAGAGATTGCACATTTTTCAGGCCTTCATAAAGAAGGCATGCGTGCCTTCCAATAGAAGGTTTTGGAAGCCCTTCTATCAGGCCTGATGCCTAGAAGGCCTGGACCATTTTACCGCTGGGATGTACGTATGTATACACGCATACTTATATATTCGCCGCAATCTCCTTTTTTTCACAATCCGCGTTCACAGACAACCGTCTCCCTCCGTCGCTTCTAAATAACTGACGATTTAAAACAGCGATGGGCAAAAGCACTACCCGGGGTTTTTCCTCTCACGTGTACATGAGCACACACATTGAATGAGAGTTCACTATCATTCAGTCGCGCTTGGACATTCGATCGACGAGGTTGTGTCGTCGCTTGTTGCTTAGGTGCACATAAAGAAAAAATGGATGATACAATTATTACAATACATACTTCAAGTATAGGAATAAAGTTTAGTATGTATTGTATTTTTACCGAAGAATTTATAAACATTTCTAAATACAAGTTTAAATTATTTATTATGTTACTGCAGAAATGTATATATTATTTTCTTTTTGTCAAAATTAAATAAAGTAACGAATTTTTTAAAATAATTTTAAATGTATATATTATTATCATTGTTTTTGTTTTGTGTTTGTGTGGGGATGTGTTAAGGTTGAGAAATACTGTCTGCAATGTTTTGGAGATATGGGACTTAGAAGCCAGTTCTCAATTATTTCATATTGAGCTGCTCTCATATTGTGCCAATTGTTGACAGGGTATTTTGTCCAAGGTGCCGATGAGGTTGCTTGGTAGCTTCCGAAACGATATCGTCCACCAACCAGTGACCACCCTTAATACATTTCACACATTTCTTATTCTTCTTATTTAAAGAAGGTTTGTTTTTCTGTTTAACAGAAAACAAAAACAACGATCTCGAACTCAATAGTCAAAAACAAAACTATGAAAAATATATTATTATCTTTTAACGATTTTTTAATAAAATTTGTATAAACACATAAATATACTAACCAAAAAAAAGTTGGACACTCGAAAACGGTTAATAGAAAAAATGAAGAATGAAATAAAGAATATGGCATAATCAATACGAGTATGTAGTACTTTTATTGGAAAATTTGGATTGATTACTTTACATAGCATAATAAATATGTATGTATGTGGCTAATCATAACATATTTGAAGTTCGATTTCTTTATGTACGCGTATAATCAAAAACAATATAATTTAAGAAGACATTCCTTCCTGTAGCGAGTAACTGTCAGTTACGAACGAATAGGAATTTGATTCCAACGAGTGAGGTTTTTCGCGGATTTTCAGGCCGTTTTCCCGAATTTTTTGTAATTCTCACAATTAAAAAATTAATATTAATCGATAAGTGCAAAAAAAGTTCAATCAATGTTCGCGGAATACTGTTTTTCGCGTGTTACAATTCATTCCTATTCGTTCGGAACTGATCGATTTTGACGTTTCGGCCTGAAGGAATGTCTTCTTATATTATATTTGTCTATGCGTATAATAACCCCAAATCTACTTAATGATGTTCGTTGTCCACTTTATTTATTATCTTACCCAACACATATATGTTAGGAAAATACAAATACCATTTCTCGCAGTGCATAAAGAGAGTGTTAACACTTCTCACAAATACATAAACATTTTGTAGAAGTATTGTGTGCCCATCGCTGATTTAAAAGAAAACGAACAACAGAATTATTTTCTATTTTCAGAGAGTAGAAGAGCTCTCGCATCACCATAACAATTATTGATTTACACATTAACAAACAAAACTGATTATCCGAGCGAGAGAGATTGTATAATTCTCTCGTATGTATTCTTAAAAATAATGGCAATTGTCATAAAATGTATTACTCAAATATCTCATACTGTCAATTAAGTCCGATTCGGCATTAAAACTATGACATGTCTACATCATAGTTTTAATGCAGAAAATCCTTAAAAGTATTGAAATATTACTTAAAATAAAACGGATTGTCACAAAAATTATGATTAGTTTCTTCAATTTAAAGGCGTACATTTAAAGAAGCGCATACACAAAACTAATGATTAGATAGTCATTAATTCAAATTGAAAAAACTTTAAATTAAGGAAAATTTTGTAAAAAACATGTAAACTTTCATTATTTTTATGAAAATTGGGATTGAATTGATGTCGAGGTCGCATACTTAATTTAAGAAGGTGTCGTCATTAATTTTATTACTATTTTTTTCAGTGCATGAAACATACTTATAATTTTGCGCCACTCTATGTTTATTACGATAGCGTAAAAAATAGATTATTCAAGAATATTGATTATTCAAGACACGACCGATTCCTCGCTGTGAAAAACGTACTTATTTTTCTCAGATTCTAGTATCTTTAGCGTTTTATCATGGATTATTTAAACTTATCAATACTTTGAACAATTAATAAATCAATAATCACAAAACTCGTATAATAATATTTAGCAGATTACAAAAAACCTGTAATTTGGAAATGATTTTGGCACTCAATCTTATGATATGAACACCCCATTCATTTATTCATATATTATGTAGTACTTACAATACATACCCATATAATAATAAATAAAATATACAATTTTTTCAAAAGAGTAATTATTTGAATTGATTGTTTTTGGGACAATGATATTTAAATTTCTAATTTGAATCCATGTTTAACTGAAAAACTTTATTTTGATTATCCTGGTTGCCATATTGAACGTAGAGACTATCATCTGTTGCCAAATCTAATGCAAAGTTATTAAGTGCCAATGTTAAAAGTTCCGAACGGTTTGTCAACGCCACAACAACATAAGTACAATTGGGTAAAATTTCACAGGCGGATATTGATCCAGGTGGTTTGAAAACAGCCAACGATTTTCCTAAAAATAGAAAATTAAAAGCACATTTTAGATATATTGTATAAAAATTGTGTTAACTGATATGGAAATACAATTCGTTCTGTGATATTTATAGTATGTATGCCTTCCCAAATGAAGGCTATTAAATAACAATACAAATTATACAAGTTTTACACAGAACTAGGATTTTTTATTGGCATGTTTAATACAATAGCATAAAAAACTTAGCCTTAGTATTGTTCTCTGTTTCTCGCTAAATATCTTAACTGATTAATATAAAGTGTGCGCCATCGAACGTTTTTTTTTCAACTAGTGCTTATTTCGTGAATGGTAACACTTAGCTCATGTCTGATTTGACAGATAATAAGTTTTATCCTTCCGCTGAACGAATATGGTTGTGTATACGCTTGAACAACGCCCGCTAAGTGGGCCTGCGATCAGATGAAGCTCATTTAGATCTTGGCGGGTATGTAAACAAGCAAAATTGTCGCATTTGGGGCACAGAAAAACCGCACGCATACATTGAAAAGCCGATACACCCAAAACGAGTCACTGTTTGGTACGGATTTTGGTCCAGAGGCATAATTGGGCCATTTTTCTTCGAAAATGAGCAAGGAGTGGCCGTTACAGTCAATGGCGATCGTTATCGGGCCATGTTGAACGAATTTTTGTTCACAAAAATTGAAGAGGAGGATATTGGCAACATTTGGTTTCAACAGGACGGCGCTACGTGTCACACAGCCGAAGCTACAATCGATTTTTGCGCCCTGTTTTTGAAGATCGCATTATCAGCCGCAGAGCTGATGTCGTTTGGCCACCTCGGAGCTGCGATTTGACACCGTTGGACTATTATTTGTGGGTGCCCTCAAAGATAAGTGTTACGCCGACAAGCCAGAGACAATTGACGCTTTAAAGGACAATATTCGTGAAGCCATTGGTGAAATACAGCTGCACACAATCGATAATGTGCTTAAAAATTGGACCGATCGTGTAGGCTACTGCATGGCCAGCTGAGGCAGCCATTTGAATGAAATTATTTTCCATTATTAACCGGAAGGATTGTACTTTCAAATAAAAAAAGAAATTTGAGAAAATATTCAGTAGTTTTTTTTATAGCATTTTCAAAAAAAAAGTTATTAGGCGGACCCTTTACTTAGAAGTTTCTAATGTGATTGTTCTTCGCCCCGTTGTTTTTGGACGACGTCTTTTTCTGTTGCCTTGTGGGTTCCACATGAGAGCTGCATGTGCTATATCGTTTAAGTCCTTTCTCAACGTAAGCCCGATCCATCCATATTTCCTCTTCTTTATCTCCGACATAACGGCCGTCTGTTTTGTTATCTCTCATAGCCTTTCAATAGAAATTGTTCTTGGCCACCCGATTCTTAAAATTGTTCGTAGACATCTGTTAATAAATGTTTGTAGCTTTTGTGTTGTAACATTTGTGACCAACCTACTTTCGCACCCATAGAGCAGAACTGACTTCAGGCAAGCGTTAAAATTTATTAGCTTGGTGTCTAATTTAATTTTCTTGCATTTCCATACTCTATTTAAGGTATGATGTGCGATCATTCCATATACCATATACGACTGTTTATGTAAGCTAATGCTGCTCTATCACTTGTAATTTTACTTCCTTGGTATACAAAAGTATCTAAATTTTTCAAATATCGCCGATGTGAAAAACGTTGTTATTGGTGCATTTAACAAGCATGGATTTTGTCTTTGCAATATTAGTTTTCAAGCCAACCGTTAGAGATTCTCTGGCCATTGTATAAATTTTAGTTTGCATGCCTGTTTGTGTATTTCTTATAGATAGCAAAGCCACAGTGGGCCAAAATGAAAAAAAAAATGACATAATTCTGCCATTTCAAAACCTCTTATCGTATGGCGATGAAGGAGGTGTTAGAGAGTTTAAGTTCGGAACTTGGGCCCCCTATCTCATACAAAATGTTCATCGGCTTCTAATTTTTGAATGGAGTGTCCGATTTTCTGTGGATACTCCTAGACCAGACCTACAATAAAAATTTTATAGCTTGAAGATATCTTGAATAGTTTCCGAGATATGTGGATTTTAAATTTGAATTTTTAATTTTTTGACTTTGCCTTGGAGTTTAGCCAATATCTCAGTTAAAAGTTTACCGATTTTGTTCTCGCGTTTTTTATGGATTGCCAAAAAAAATCATGAAAATTTACAATATCATGAAAAAAAGAATCGATAAGATATGTCAAGAAATAAGAATGTTATGGCCCTATAAAGTAAAATTTTTGAAAAATGTCATTTTTGGAGATTTTTTGGCGAAAAAAGTTACACGAAGTATAGCAAATTTATACTCATTTTAAAGGAAACGTTTCACAGAATCTGTTAGAGAAACTCCGAAGCCAAAATTTTTTATTGGTTGCTACCTTTCTCCGACTTGGACCAGTTTTTTACATAAATTTTAAAAGTTTGATCGATTTCCTCCATTCGCAAAGCTAAATTGTTAATTTTTTATTTATTTGTAACAAAATCGACTGCAAAGGGAATCCCGAGCGCGGCTTTTCATATCGAACATATAGGACTAAAAGTAAAAAATCCCATTTTTGGGGATTTTTTATGTATTTTTTGGGAATTGAGGTATTTTCCATTAGAAATTTCCACATGTTGCGTTTGATTATTATATCTAATATCAAAATAAAAAACTTTAAAAAAATTCATCGAAATATGTACATATATACATTTTTAAGAATTGTATGCCGTATTTACGTTTCTGTCTATATGCAAAATATTTTTAAATTTTTCCCTACCTTCTTGTACTTATTGGTTATTATATCAGTCAATATGCACTGATATCTTGTAGATCGCATGTTTTTATCAAACAATAATAAAATTTAGTAAGATTTACCTTTCAGAAAATATTGTTTTATGGCACTATTTCTAGGAAACCCTTAATCATTGACAGGTATAAAAATATTTGTTGCAATGTTCATTCATATAGCTAATAACATTCATTCATATACGATTTTTGTAATTTCCCATATTACATGTATCAGGTAGAAATGTCAGGTATATTATTGTTTTTATATAAATATAGCATCTTCGAGAATGTATATCATTACCAATTTTGCAAGTATGGCGTTAACATTTAAGAACTCGTCACTATTTTTTATTTTGTGTGAAATCCCATTTCACACTTTTGAAGAAAAAGTCCGTATAATAGTAGAATTTATCGGAGGAACCTATAAAATTAAAGTATTAAAAAGTGAAATCACAAAAATACAAAAATTTGTTAAAACATTTGATGTAAAGTGGACAATACGAAAATCGCGTTCAAAATTTCTTGAAAAATATTCAGAATGGCTCGAGAATATATTTTCATGGAAAAGGCTGACTCACAATTGTTCGTGGGCCCAAACATAGAATATAATTTATATATTTCATTTGAGCTTAGGATACTTATCATCTTTTATTTGCTTCCAAAAATGTTCACCACTTTCTGAGGGAATTAGAAAATCGTCTTTCATTCGTGTTAATTCTTCCTGAAGCTCAATTTTTTGTTCTTGTACGAGTATATTACATACAAGAGGGTAGTCGTGTTAATCTATGCTTGTTTTGATAACATCAAAGTCTTTAGGTTAGGTTAGGTTGAAGAGAGGAGACGTTTAAACGTCTCATGTCCATGGACATACACTTAAGCCAGTGGTTCGGCCTGTTATGCGCTCCTTATTTATGATCTTTTTATACCTCACGAGTTACAGAAAATCGGTACTAGACACGAATTTTCTCAGTATCTTCCAGTCATATTCTCTGAGATGAGTCAAGTCTGGTAATATGTCGGACCCGAAATGTTGGGATCTTGCATGTGTGAAAGCCGGGCAGTGACACAGAAAATGTTCCATCGTTTCGATGTTGGAACATTTTCTGTGTCACTGCCCGGCTTTCACAGTCTTTAAATCTGAAACTAAAATTTTGCAAAAGTGTTTCTATTATTTTTGAATATTCTTCCATTCTGTTAAATTCTTCATGTTCATGAAAGGTTTGTTTTTAATTTGGTAAGTTGGATACATTATTATTTTTAATTTCGTACAATAATATTTGATATTTTTTTCTAAATGCTTTTTGATTCGTACTTAATCAAAATTTTTGTTATTTTTACCCTGAAGCAGTAAGTTTAATTCATTAATTAATTTAGTGATATCGCACAAGAAAGCCAAAAATAAAAAATTAAATCTTTGTCTTTAAAAGCTGAAATAAATTTTTCGGCATCTGAACTCATATTCTCTTCAAAAAAATTATTACTTCTTTTCTTAAATAAAATAATCTTTCCAGGCATTTGCAAAAGTAAATCCCCGTAGTCAGAGTCCAGTTCATCAAGAAGGGATTTAAACTTCTTGTGGTTGAGGGCATTATGACCACCCTTTATTATATTAATAATTTTTACTGCGATGTCCATGGCATTATTCAAGCACAATTCTTTTGCAAAAAGAGCTTGTTGGTGAATTATGCAATGGAATGTCGGCACATTTATGTTTTTGTTTGATATACAAACTACAAGCCCTTTTTTAGTTCCAACCATAACCTTTGCACCATCCGTACATATTGAACTTAATGTGTTGATATCAATGTGACCAAATACGCGCGATTCTAATGCCTCCAATATATTTACCCCAGTAACATGTCCATCCATAGCAACTACATCAAATATTTCCTCAAATGTTATTAATTTATCGTCAACAGATTGACGCATATTATTAGTTGGCATATATTATTGATATCAGTACTCTCATCCAAACATAGAGCGAAATATTTAAAATTTTTAAGTCTGTCTCTTTCCTCATCTACAATATCGAAATATACCAAGCATACCAAACATTCTGGCTCGCAAACGCTGTTTTGTGTAAACAAAAAATTAATTTTTCCAAACATCATTGAACATTTTTAGCAATACTGTAATTCGCTTTCTGATTTGCGTGTACTACCTTCATGCATGAAGTCTACGTGACAACTGATCAACAGTCGTAAAATAAATTGAAGCGCAAGCATTGCACGAATGTTTTCTAGCTGACCCGATTGCTTTCGATCTTTCGCGTATGTGTGAAAGCACAAATCTCTTTATGTG
This sequence comes from Eudasyphora cyanicolor, assembly GCA_963930755.1. Taxonomy (NCBI): domain Eukaryota; kingdom Metazoa; phylum Arthropoda; class Insecta; order Diptera; family Muscidae; genus Eudasyphora; species Eudasyphora cyanicolor. The sequence continues at coordinate 106,100,598 of OZ005737.1, forward strand.
TACATGTAAAAGCACAAAAAGCTGTTTTCGCTCGCGAGCTCAAGCGGTGGGCATCATAAACACTCGACTATTAGATGTTCCTTCGCTCTCTTAAGCAAATTTCTCGAGTTACGAACGATTAAATTTTTGACATTAGTAGTTAAGAGAAGAAAGAGCACAAATTTGTTTTTATTTTTTATACATATTTTTGGAATTTTTCCTCAAACATTTCACTTTACAATCACAATTAGAGCAAACACAATTGATTTTTAAAATAAAATTGCAAAAAACACATCTTTAAATCAGCAAATTAAATCTCGAGAGCTAACAAGAGAATGCCAAAATAACTCGAAGAGAGCAAAACAAATGTCAAAAATTTAATCGTTCGTAACTGTCACTTTTTAAAGTGTACGACGGACCATCTATTAGTTTGATTGTTTATGGTGGGCATAGCCGGCATAGACCAATGACTTGATGTGGCCCCATAAAAAGAAATACAATGGCGTTAAATCGCATGAACGAGGAGGCCATTCGAGTGTCGAATTGTATTCAGCAGATTGTTCAATTAATATCCTCAAAGTGTGTGTGTACGCCGTTCTCTATTGGATGCCTTCGAAAGAAAATTCATTATGTCTTTGCGTTTTTGTATCAAATTGCAATTTGCTGATGAATCCATTCTTTTACATCTCCTTCCCTAAAGCTGAATACTTCAGTACAGATACGTCGCAAAGTCTGTCTAATGCTTATCCAAGCATCATTGCTATTAGCGATAATATCCTTGGCAGAGTTAGCCATATTTTTTAACAAATCATGTAGTGGTTTTCGACAATTTTCTTCTACCATATTATGTACATCGAACATTCTCTGTTCTCCTCTTGTTCGTATATTAAGATTAAGCTCAGCTAGAACAAGATGGTGATCACTTCCGATTTCCCCACTTCGTTTATTCCGTATATCTCAACATATGTTGTAGAATTTTCGAGAGCTACATATATGGTATATTTGGGATTCGAAGTTTCCTGTAGGTGATTGCCAGGTTACCTTAGTGATTGGAGCAGATTTCTGTTAGCATCACGCCGTTTTCGTTACAAACTCTAAAAGCTTACTTGCCCATTAAAGACTGGCGGTCCTTACTATTACCGCCAATCTGAGCATTGAAATCTCCCATGAGAATGATGATGTCGTATTTCGATAAGTTTTCCAAGGTTTTATATAGAAGGCTATAAAAAGATTATTTTTCGGTGACGTTGTTTTCCTCGTTTGGTGCGCTGCATTGCACAACGGATATGTTTTTGCGTTTCTGTTTCAAACGAGCCACAATTATTCTTTAATTTATAGGTTTCCATGACATTATTGCCTTCCTATCTCCTTACTGAGATAAATTGCAACTGCTCTTATATGAAGGTCATTGTCGTTAGGCATTCCGGAATATATCATTAATTCTGCTTTATCATACAAGATCTCGCCACTTGAGTTCCAGCGGACTTCGCTCAATACAATCTCAATCTTTTGCACTCAGCACTTAGTTGGGCAAAGTTTCCACTTTGGTAAAGATTTCTTACATTCGAAGTTCCAAATCGATTTCTTTTCATTTTCCGGGTTCTCATCTGATTTTCGGTTCCATTTCTTAATACATTTGTGAATTCTCGAATCGTCGAAATGCTCGAACGAGTCATCGACAATTGTACTCAACGGATGGGCCAACTGAGACGTAGCCGCGGCCAACATTTGAAGACATAATCTTCAAAAAATAAATGTCAAAGAATGTTCTTTCAAATGATAATAAACATTCCCCATTCAATTTGAATTTTCTGTGTTTTTTTTCTTTAAAAAAGTAGGGAATCTCGAAATGGATCACCCTATATTAATATGTAACGGGTGTGACACAGTCTAAGTATGGAGGAGTACTAAGCAAAACGAAATATTGTCCAGGATTTATTAGCCAAAATGCATCTATTAAACTTGTTTTTTTCTTCGAAAAGCAAATTGAAGTTTGTGTGAAGTTGTATTCACAAAATCATATTCATATTTCAGAATTACTTTATTAAATAAGGTAAAAACTACACAAAAAGTTTTTACATCTTAAAAACTCTTTTTCTTTTGTATCATTGTTTATGACATTTCTTTCCTTATTTTCTACATATAATTAATATCTAAATTAGAATATACTGTGCGTTCTACTAGAATATTATAAGCACAACTGTTTTCAAAATAAAATTAGGTTGGATATTTTTAATTTGTTTTTAGATTTCCACCTATTTTCTAAAGTTTATTGATATTCTTTTACTCCATTTAAGAAACATACTTATGCCTTTTATTCCAGAACCAATAAAAAAATTGTTTCTATACTAACTATTTATTTTTTAAACTTATACTGAAATTTCTGCATTCTGTCACTGAATTTCATACAAAAAAAAATAATATGTATAAATTCTTTGTTGTTCCTATGAGGAGCATAGGACCTTTAAAAAATTAATATATAGGCAATATATTTAAATCTATTTAAAATTGTTTGTAGTCTTTGCGTAACGGGAGTGACAAATCTTACAATGCAAATTCTAGCGTAAATATTCAAATTGTACTGAAACATTTTGATCTACTTTATACTATACTAGCTGGACCCGGTCCACTTCGTTGCCCCAGAATTCAGATTTCCGATCCCGTCCATTTATCAATACATGGCTCATGTAGATAGGGACAGTAGGAATCTCTTCGAAGGTACGGACAGTAGGAATCACATAAAAACATTTCATCAAGACCGATCCAGCCGTCTAGAAGTCCATACGTAACATACACACATCCATTTATCTATATATATAAAATAGATTGTATGTTTGTGGGTTTGTTTGTGAGAGTTCTGCAATTTTGTGTATATATATCTGCTGGCATTATGCGCGATTGGTCAAAAAATTGGGCGGGATCGGACCAATGGGCGTGGCCCCTCCCATATAGGCCAAATTTTTAAATTGAGATATCTTGCACAATTTGCCAGCGGGAGTGCTGCAATGTTGCGAATATGTATCTGGTGGCATTCTACGTAATTGGTAAAAAAATGGGCGGGATCGGACCAATGGGCGTGGCCCCGCCCATATAAGCCAAATTTTGAAATTGATATATCTTGCACAATTTGTTAGCTAGAGTGCTATAATGTTGTACGTATGTATCTGGTGTCAGTCCACGTGATTGGTCCAAAAATGGGCCGGATCGGACCAATGGGCGTGGAACCGCCAATATAAGCCAAATTTTAAAAATGTGATATCTTGCACAATTTGTTATCGAGAAAGCTGGAATTTTGTGCATATATATCCGTTGGCGATCTACGCGATTGGTCCAAAAATGGGCGGGATAGGACCAATGGGTGTGGCCCCGCCCATATAAGCCAACTTTTGAAATTTAGATATCTTGCACAATTTGTTAGCGAGAGTGCTGTAATGTTGTACGTATGTATCTGGTAGCAGTTCACGTGATTTTTCCAAAATGGGCGGGATCGGACCAATGGGCGTGGCACCGCCCATATGAGCCAAATTTAAAAAATGTGGTATCTTGCACAATTTGTTACCGAGATACCTGGAATTTTGTATATATATATCCGTTGGCGACCTACATGATTGGTCCAAAAATGGGCGGGTTCGGACCAAAAGGCGCGGCCCCGCCCGTATAAGCCAAATTTTGAAATTTAGATATATTGCACAATTTTTTACCGAGAGTGCTGTAATTTCGTGTATATATATCTGGTGGTAGTCTACGTGATTGGTCCAAAAATGAGCGGCATCGAACCAATGGGCGGCCACGTCCATATAAGCCAAATTTTGAAATTGAAATATCTTGCACAATTTATTTGTGCGAGAGTGCTGGAATTTTGTGTATATGTATATGGTGGCAGTCTACGCGATTCGCCCAAAAATTGGCGGGATCAGACCAATGGACGTGGCCCCGCCTATATAAGCCAAATTTTGAAATTGAGACACATATCTTGCACAATTTTTAACGAGAGTGATGTCTGGTGGTTGTTGTTGTTGTAGCAGTATATGTGTTTGTTATCCATTAGTTGTTTTTCATTCGCCTTGTATAGTGGTTTCTGCTGTATTGGTTTCCAGGCCGAGGAAGATGGCTGCTTCCACTGGTTGGGTCCAAAGAGACCTGGGAACAAGTTGAGTAGGTTTGGCAGGGCAGTTAAAGAGGTGTAGTGTGTCGTGTGGTCCCTGGTTACAGGCGGGACATATGTTCGACGTGGTGCCATCAATCCTTGCCCAGTATGAATTGAGGCGGCTACACCAGCCAGATCTTAATTGGGCCAAAAGTACTCTTGTCTGTCGTGGTAATTCCTCTTCCTCTGAGGCCACTGATGGAGGGTGGTCTCCTAGTACGACATTGACTCTGTAGTTATTCACGGCTTCAGCGACTGCGTCAGAGTGTATGTCAGCCAGACCTGCCTTGAAAGCTCTTTGGTCTAGAGGTTCTCTCTTGTAGCGTTGGACCTCGCGCTCTAGATCATGAAGGTCTTTCCTGATCTGCCTGGGAGGTGGGCGCCTATCCACTAGATGGTGATTGGGATGGCTGGGACGGTAGCAACCAAGCAGATACTGCTTCGACAGCAAAAAATTGTGTCGTCGCACGGTTATGATCTTCGTCTCCTCATGTAAGTGGTCCACAGAAGACATGAGGAGGCACCCTGTCGCAGTTCTCAGGGCGGCATTTTGGCAGGTCTGTATATTCTTCCACTGCGTCTCGCTCACATTCGGTGACCACACTGGTGCTGCATAGTTTACCACAGACCGACCTATCGCTTTGTAAGAGGTCAACAAGGTTTCTTTATCTGTGCCCCAAGTGCTGCCGGCTAGCGACTTGAGGACCTTGTTCCTACTTCTCATTTTATTGCAGATAGCTGTGGCATGCGCGTTAGACCTGAAGAGGCTATCAAATGTGACACCAAGAACCTTAGGGTAGTTGGTGGTCGGAATTCTTGTGCCATCGACTATCACATTGAGTTGCTCCTTCACTTGCGCTGTCCATGCAGTAAAAAGGGTGGCCGATGATTTGGTGGCGGATATTTTTAAGTTCCTCGCAGCGAAGAAATTGGCAATCTCAGCGAGGTAGACGTTCAGCCTTCCACATATGTCATCGATTAGAGGGCCCGACGCCAGAATCGTACAGTCATCAGCATATGATACGATTTCAACGCCGTCAGGTGTGGGTGGAATTGCAGAAAGGTAGAGGTTAAACAGTGCCGGAGATATCACCCCACCTTGGGGAACTCCCTGTTTCACTCTACGGGGTTTGGACTTCTTGTTTCTGAATTCCACATACGACTGGCGTCCACACATGTAATTGACGGTCCAACGTTTCAAACTATTCGGGAGGGACGTGTTGGCTATGTCCTCAAAAAGCGTGGCGTGGCTGACAGTATCGAAGGCCTTCGATAGGTCTAGCGCCACGAGGACGGTCCTGTCACCGGGCTTGTTCTGGTTAAGACCGCGGCTCACATGCGTGGATATGGCGTGTAAAGCAGTAGTCGTACTATGCTGCTTTCGGAATCCGTGTTGATGATTAGCAATTGGAAAATGTCCAATAAGGCTCGGGAGGATTAACGCCTCAAGCGTCTTTGCTACTGGCGAGAGAAGGGAGATAGGCCTGTACGATTCTCCCTTGCTCGCATCTTTGCCCGGTTTCAGTAGCGGGACCACTCTACCCATTTTCCAGGCTTCGGGTATTATCAGAGTGGCCAACGACAGATTGAGGACCCTAGTCAGGTACTCAACTCCCGGTATGTCCAATTGCTTCAACATCAGCATCGAAATTCCGTCGGGGCCGAGCGCTTTGGATGACTTAGCGCTACGGATGACATCTGCAACTTCTCCAACTGTAAACTGTGGTGGTACTTCTCCAGCTCGGAGAGCATGGATACGACGCATTACTCTCCTTTTCGCTCTGTCACTCACGGGGTGCTCTATAAATTGTCGGTTAAAATAACGCGCGCACCTCTTCGGGTCAGTCACAGTGGTGGCACCAAATGTGACTGCCGTCCGGTCGTCTTTCCTGCCTGGATTCGAGAGTGACTTAACCGTTGCCCACAATTTACTAATACCGGAACTTAAGTTGCATTGCTTCAGTTGATCTAGCCATTTATTCCGCTTATATTCGTCGACTTTCCTACTGATTTCTAGATTCAGTTCCCTGATTCTAGGATCAGCAGGATTAGAACGACGAATTTCATCACGCACGTCTGCTAGTCCCGCTGCATCTGCTGGGAAATTAGGTCGTATCTCGGGTATTCGACCAGCAGGGATAAAGCGAGCGGCTGCTGCGTTGATTATGCCTCGGAATTTCTTCTCAGCTACCCGAACATCTGAGGGGATGGGTAGTTCACTGAAGCTGCGGTTGGTGAATTCTCTGAACCCGTTCCAGTCCGCTTTCCTTTGATTCAGGAAAGTACGGCGTTCAGAGATAATAAAATCGGCTGGTCTGTCTATGGAGAGGATTATGGGGAGGTGGTCTGATCCCAATGAAATGACGGGCTGCCAGGTGACGTCATTTATCAGACCAGGCGACACGATGGTGATATCTGGCGAGCTGCTGCAATCACCCATAATCCGTGTGGGGGCGTCCTCATTCACTGTGCAGAACGTAGAGCCATCTATCTGCTCAGCCAAAGCTATGCCTCTATGGTCATTAGCTAGGAGAGAATGCCAAAGCTCATGATGGGCATTAAAGTCTCCTAGGACCACGCGATTATTGCCTTGCAGTAACGGACTGATGTCCGGCAAATAACGCGGAGAACAGCTACCAATCGGCGGTATATATACGTTGTACAGCTCTATCTCGGCAGTCCCGGACTTAACTGCTACCCCCATACATTCAATGTATGGGTCTCTAGAGTCAAGCTCAGGCGAGATAGGTCTGTATTGCACAGAATGGTGTAATAGGAAAGCCAGTCCCCCACCTCCACTTCTAGTGCGATCCTTACGTAGCACATTGTAACCCTGACAACTGTGCAAGCTGCATGTGTCGCTCAGCTTTGTTTCCTGGATCGCAGCGACCTTGATGTTATTCCGATTCATAAAATCTACAATCTCGTTGATTTTGCCGCGGAGACCATTGCAATTAAATTGCAAGAAGGGTGCATGTTCGGGGGTTGGTACAGCAATGTGTGGTGTTAGTTGTGGTGTTGATTGCTGTGCATGTTGCTGTAGGGGAGATTGCGGCGGTGTCCCATAAACCGAAGGTGTCGATGACGTAGACGACGGGGACGACGAAGCCGACGACACTGACGACTGCGATTCTTGAGGCACACTGAGAGGTATGGATGCACAGCAGGCTCCGACATAGCTCCCTATGCGGCGATACTCCCCGGCGTTCCTAAGGCCAGAGCAACCCCTGAGATGCAACCACTCCATACATCGGGTACACCTTACTGATGTTGAGTTGCCACGTATAAGGTTCCCGCAGACGGAGCAGAAATATTGTTGTGGTCCGGGATTTTGTTCGGTCCCGGCACGGACCAGAAGAATTCGGAGCAGACACTCCGGGATGTGCCTCTCCCAAGGCGAAAAAATGGACGAACATAAAACACATAGTACTGAGGTGGCAGCCCCTGGCCGAAGAATTGCTGCTTCGGGTCAATCCGGTACAAAGAACCGGCTGCCGTGGGCTGGTGGTAGTCTACGTTATTGGTCCAAAAAGGGTCGGGATCGGATCAATGGCAGTGGCCCTGCCCATATAAACTAAATTTTGAAATTGAAATGTCTTACACATATGCATATGTATCTGAATGCATACACATATGCATATGTATCTGAATGTTCTAAAAAGTGGCGAGATCGGATCAATGGGCCTGGCCCCGCCCATATAAACCAAATTTTGAAATTGATATATGATGCACAATTTGTTAGCGAGAGTGCTGTGATTTTGTGCATCTCACGCAGTCTACGTGATTACACAAAAAAAGCGCGGCACCGCCCATAGGAGCCTAATTTTTAAATTGAGATATCTTGCACAATTTGTTTAAGTGAGCGCTGCAGTTTTGGTATATGTACCTGATGACAGTCTACGTGATTCGACCAAAAATAGGCGGGATCAGACCAATGGACGTTGCCCCGCCTATGCGAGTATAAGCCAAATTTTAAAATTGAGAGTCATATCTTGCACAATTTTTTATCGAGAGTGCTGTAATTTTTTGCATGTCGATCTGGTGATAGTCTACGTGAGTGGTCCAAAAGGGTTGGGATCGGACCAATGGGCGTGGCCCCACCCTTATAAGCAAATTTCTGAAATTGAAATACCTTGAACAATTTGTTACCGAGAGTGTTGTAATTTTGTAAATATGCATTTGATGGCAGTCTACGTAATTGGTTAAAAAATCTGAAGTCTGGGGCAACGAAGTGGACCGGGTCCAGCTAGTATCTATATATATAAAAGAGAGTGTCTGTTTGTGGGTTTGTTTGTTCCGTATAGACGTCTAAACGGCTAGACCGATCATCTTGAAATTTTCACAGAATGTACATGTGTAGGGGTGCTGAAAATAGGGTACTTGAATTTTCGATATATCAAGTGGGCGTGGACCCGCCCATATGGGTCCAATTTTGATATTAAGAAAATTTTTTAGCTAAAGGGCTGAAATTTTGTGTGTATGCATTTAGTGGCAGATTATGTGAATTTTCCAATGATGGGCGGAATCGGACCAATGGGCGTGACCCCGCCCATATAAGCCAAATTTTTAAATTGAGATATTTTGCACAATTTGTTAGCGAGAGTGCTGGAATTTTGTGTATATGTATATGGTGACAGTCTACGTGATTGGTCCAAAAATGGGCGGGATCGACCCAATGGGCGTGGCCCCGCCCACATAGACCAAATTTTGATATCTTGCACAATTTGCCAGCGGGAGTGCTGCAATGTTGCGAATATGTATCTGGTGGCATTCTACGTAATTAGTCAAAAAATGGCCGGGATCGGACCAATGGGCGTGGCCCCGCCCATATAAGCCAAATTTTGAAATTGATATATCATGCACAATTTGTTAGCTAGAGTGCTGTAATGTTGTACATATGTATCTGGTGGCAGTCCACGTGATTAGTCCAAAAATGGGCCGGATCGGACTAATGGGCGTGGCACCGCCCATATAAGCCAAATTTTAAAAATGTGATATCTTGCACAATTTGTTATCGAGAGAGCTGGAATTTTGTGCATATATATCCGTTGGCGATCTACGCGATTGGTCCAAAAATGGGCGGGATAGGACCAATGGGCGTGGCCCCGCCCATATAAGCCAAATTTTGAAATTCAGATATCTTGCACAATTTGTTAGCGAGAGCGCTGTAGTTTTGTGTATATGTGTCTGGTGGAAGCCTACGTGATTGGTCTAAAAATGAGCGGGATCTGTTTGTGGGTTTGTTTGTTTGTTCGTATAGACGTCTAAACGGCTAGACCGATCATCTTGAAATTTTCACAGAATGTACATGTGTAGGGGTGCTGAAAATAGGGTACTTGAATTTTCGATATATCAAGTGGGCGTGGACCAGCCCATATGGGTCCAATTTTGATATTGAGAAAATTTTTTAGCTAGAGGGCTGAAATTTTGTGTGTATGCATTTAGTGGCAGATTATGTGAATTTTCCAAAAATGGGCGGAATCGGACCAATGGGCTTGACCCCGCCCATATAAGCCAAATTTTGAAATTGAGATATTTTGCACAATTTGTTAGCGAGAGTGCTGGAATTTTGTGTATATGTATATGGTAACAGTCTACGTGATTGGTCCAAAAATGGGCGGGATCGACCCAATGGGCGTGGCCCCGCCCACATAGACCAAATTTTGATATCTTGCACAATTTGCCAGCGGGAGTGCTGCAATGTTGCGAATATGTATCTGGTGGCATTCTACGTAATTGGTCAAAAAATGGGCGGGATCGGACCAATGGGCGTGGCCCCGCCCATATAAGCCAAATTTTGAAATTGATATATCATGCACAATTTGTTAGCTAGAGTGCTGTAATGTTGTACAAATGTATTTACTGGCAGTCCACGTGATTGGTCCAAAAATGGGCCGGATCGGACCAATGGGCGTGGCACCCTTAATATAAGCCAAATTTTAAAAATGTGATATCTTGCACAATTTGTTATCGAGAGAGCTGGAATTTTGTGCATATATATCCGTTGGCGATCTAGGCGATTGGTCCAAAAATGGGCGGGATAGGACCAATGGGCGTGGCCCCGCCCATATAAGCCAAATTTTGAAATTTAGATATCTTGCACAATTTGTTAGCGAGAGTGCTGTAATTTGTGTATATGTGTCTGGTGGAAGCCTACGTGATTGGTCTAAAAATGAGCGGGATCTGTTTGTGGGTTTGTTTGTTCCGTAAAGACGTCTAAACGGCTAGACCGATCATCTTGAAATTTTCACAGAATGTACATGTGTAGGGGGTGCTGAAAATAGGGTACTTGAATTTTCGATATATCAATTGGGCGTGGACTCGCCCATATGGGTCCAATTTTGATATTGAGAAATTCTTTTAGCTAGAGTGCTGAAATTTTCTGTGTATGCATTTAGTGGCAGATTATGTGAATTTTAAACAAAATTGGGCGGAATCGGACCAATGGGCGTGGCCCCGCCCATATAAGCCAAATTTTGAAATTGATATATCATGCACAATTTGTTAGCTAGAGTGCTGTAATGTTGTACATATGTATCTGGTGGCAGTCCACGTGATTAGTCCAAAAATGGGCCGGATCGGACTAATGGGCGTGGCACCGCCCATATAAGCCAAATTTTAAAAATGTGATATCTTGCACAATTTGTTATCGAGAGAGCTGGAATTTTGTGCATATATATCCGTTGGCGATCTACGCGATTGGTCCAAAAATGGGCGGGATAGGACCAATGGGCGTGGCCCCGCCCATATAAGCCAAATTTTGAAATTCAGATATCTTGCACAATTTGTTAGCGAGAGTGCTGTAGTTTTGTGTATATGTGTCTGATGGAAGCCTACGTGATTGGTCTAAAAATGAGCGGGATCTGTTTGTGGGTTTGTTTGTTTGTTCGTATAGACGTCTAAACGGCTAGACCGATCATCTTGAAATTTTCACAGAATGTACATGTGTAGGGGTGCTGAAAATAGGGTACTTGAATTTTCGATATATCAAGTGGGCGTGGACCAGCCCATATGGGTCCAATTTTGATATTGAGAAAATTTTTTAGCTAGAGGGCTGAAATTTTGTGTGTATGCATTTAGTGGCAGATTATGTGAATTTTCCAAAAATGGGCGGAATCGGACCAATGGGCTTGACCCCGCCCATATAAGCCAAATTTTGAAATTGAGATATTTTGCACAATTTGTTAGCGAGAGTGCTGGAATTTTGTGTATATGTATATGGTAACAGTCTACGTGATTGGTCCAAAAATGGGCGGGATCGACCCAATGGGCGTGGCCCCGCCCACATAGACCAAATTTTGATATCTTGCACAATTTGCCAGCGGGAGTGCTGCAATGTTGCGAATATGTATCTGGTGGCATTCTACGTAATTTGTCAAAAAATGGGCGGGATCGGACCAATGGGCGTGGCCCCGCCCATATAAGCCAAATTTTGAAATTGATATATCATGCACAATTTGTTAGCTAGAGTGCTGTGATGTTGTACAAATGTATTTACTGGCAGTCCACGTGATTGGTCCAAAAATGTGCCGGATCGGACCAATGGGCGTGGCACCCTCAATATAAGCCAAATTTTAAAAATGTGATATCTTGCACAATTTGTTATCGAGAGAGCTGGAATTTTGTGCATATATATCCGTTGGCGATCTACGCGATTGGTCCAAAAATGGGCGGGATAGGACCAATGGGCGTGGCCCCGCCCATATAAGCCAAATTTTGAAATTCAGATATCTTGCACAATTTGTTAGCGAGAGTGCTGTAGTTTTGTGTATATGTGTCTGGTGGAAGCCTACGTGATTGGTCTAAAAATGAGCGGGATCTTTTTGTGGGTTTGTTTGTTTGTTCGTATAGACGTCTAAACGGCTAGACCGATCATCTTGAAATTTTCACAGAATGTACATGTGTAGGGGTGCTGAAAATAGGGTACTTGAATTTTCGATATATCAAGTGGGCGTGGACCAGCCCATATGGGTCCAATTTTGATATTGAGAAAATTTTTTAGCTAGAGGGCTGAAATTTTGTGTGTATGCATTTAGTGGCAGATTATGTGAATTTTCCAAAAATGGGCGGAATCGGACCAATGGGCTTGACCCCGCCCATATAAGCCAAATTTTGAAATTGAGATATTTTGCACAATTTGTTAGCGAGAGTGCTGGAATTTTGTGTATATGTATATGGTAACAGTCTACGTGATTGGTCCAAAAATGGGCGGGATCGACCCAATGGGCGTGGCCCCGCCCACATAGACCAAATTTTGATATCTTGCACAATTTGCCAGCGGGAGTGCTGCAATGTTGCGAATATGTATCTGGTGGCATTCTACGTAATTGGTCAAAAAATGGGCGGGATCGGACCAATGGGCGTGGCCCCGCCCATATAAGCCAAATTTTGAAATTGATATATCATGCACAATTTGTTAGCTAGAGTGCTGTAATGTTGTACAAATGTATTTACTGGCAGTCCACGTGATTGGTCCAAAAATGGGCCGGATCGGACCAATGGGCGTGGCACCCTCAATATAAGCCAAATTTTAAAAATGTGATATCTTGCACAATTTGTTATCGAGAGAGCTGGAATTTTGTGCATATATATCCGTTGGCGATCTAGGCGATTGGTCCAAAAATGGGCGGGATAGGACCAATGGGCGTGGCCCCGCCCATATAAGCCAAATTTTGAAATTTAGATATCTTGCACAATTTGTTAGCGAGAGTGCTGTAATTTTGTGTATATGTGTCTGGTGGAAGCCTACGTGATTGGTCTAAAAATGAGCGGGATCTGTTTGTGGGTTTGTTTGTTCCGTATAGACGTCTAAACGGCTAGACCGATCATCTTGAAATTTTCACAGAATGTACATGTGTAGGGGGTGCTGAAAATAGGGTACTTGAATTTTCGATATATCAATTGGGCGTGGACTCGCCCATATGGGTCCAATTTTGATATTGAGAAATTCTTTTAGCTAGAGTGCTGAAATTTTCTGTGTATGCATTTAGTGGCAGATTATGTGAATTTTAAACAAAATTGGGCGGAATCGGACCAATGGGCGTGACCCCGCCCATATAAGCCAAATTTTGAAATTGAGATATTTTGCACAATTTGTTAGCGAGAGTGCTGGAATTTTGTGTATATGTATATGGTAACAGTCTATGTGATTGGTCCAAAAATGGGCGGGATCGACCCAATGGGCGTGGCCCCGCCCACATAGACCAAATATTGATATCTTGCACAATTTGCCAGCGGGAGTGCTGCAATGTTGCGAATATGTATCTGGTGGCATTCTACGTAATTGGTCAAAAAATGGGCGGGATCGGACCAAAGGGCGTGGCCCCGCCCATATAAGCCAAATTTTGAAATAGATATATCATGCACAATTTGTTAGCTAGAGTGCTGTAATATTGTACATATGTATCTGGAGGCAGTCCACGTGATTGGTCCAAAAATGGGCCGGATCGGACCAATGGGCTTGGCACCGCCAATATAAGCCAAATTTTAAAAATGTGGTATCTTGCACAATTTGTTATCGAGAGAGCTGGAATTTTGTGCATATATATCCGTTGGCGATCTACGCGATTGGTCCAAAAATGGGCGGATCGACCCAATGGGCGTGGCCGCGCCCACATAGACCAAATTTTGATATCTTGCACAATTTGCCAGCGGGAGTGCTGCAATGTTGCGAATATGTATCTGGTGGCATTCTACGTAATTGGTCAAAAAATGGGCGGGATCGGACCAAAGGGCGTGGCCCCGCCCATATAAGCCAAATTTTGAAATTGATATATCATGCACAATTTGTTAGCTAGAGTGCTGTAATATTGTACATATGTATCTGGTGGCAGTCCACGTGATTGGTCCAAAAATGGGCCGGATCGGACCAATGGGCGTGGCACCGCCAATATAAGCCAAATTTTAAAAAAGTGATATCTTGCACAATTTGTTATCGAGAGAGCTGGAATTTTGTGCATATATATCCGTTGGCGATCTACGCGATTGGTCCAAAAATGGGCGGGATTTTGAAATTTAGATATTTTCAACAATATGTTAGAGAGAGTGTTGTAATTCTGTGTATATGTATCTGGTGGTAGTATACGTGATTGTTCCAAAAATAGCCGAGATCGGACCAAAGGGCGTGGCCCCGCCCATATAAGCCAAATTTTGAAATTGAGATATCTTGCACAATTTGTTAGAGAGAGTGATGTAATTTTGTGCATATGTATCTGGTGGTAGTCTACGTGATTGGTCTAAAAATTAGAGTAATCGGATCAATGGGCGTGGCCTTGCCCATATAAGCAACCTTTTTGTTGAACGCACCGTTCAACAAGGGTTAAATCTATTTTATGTTTGACGTTTTCTTTTAAAATCATTCATATTTTCTATGTTTTCATGTTTCATATTCATATTTTTTCTTTCATATATTTATCCTTGTCTAGCTTTAAGGAATTAAATTCTTGTCTTTGGTGGCGCTTTTGGCGCTTTATGTGCGCATTTATAATTGTATTAGGTTAAGTACTCCAGCATACTTCATTAAAGCCGGTCCAACTGCGACCAAGAATTTGAAAGAAAAACCTCTAGTTTTTGTTCTTTTCTTAATCTTTAGCCCTCTTTACTGTAAAGAGTCGCGCTAACATTGGTCCTTCGAAAAATCCTAGTAGAGACTAGGATAGGAAAGAACTCCAGTTAAATTTTATCAAGTCGATCAAATTTTCTCCCTGAAAATCGATTAAATAATTGTTCTAATTACATAAACTCGGAATTAAAGTGGCTTCGTCGTTCTGGTTTCTTCTTGAAAACGCGACGATCAAACTGCCGTAGCACGGAATTTGTTGTTTTTTACAAAAAAAACAATCATCATCTTCAAATAATCATCTATAACAAAGGAAAATTTCAACAACGAAATCGTCGCCGTTCAAAAACCATAAGAAGGTCAAACAAGAAGTTTACTTTTATAAAGAGCACAGCAAGTAAGGAAGAGAATTCTGAGGGTAGGTACGGTGACAATAGTGTTTCTCTGAAAATACCGAGTAGTGAAAATTTCATAAAAATATCCCCGCAAAATTAAAACAAAAATCGGTCATTTACATTTTACATTACAAATTTACATAAGAGAGTTTTAAAAAAAGAGAATCGGAAATTGCATAAAAAGAATTATAGGCCAATTACAAAACGTCTCTTAATTATTAGTATCGATATCACTATTATTCGAATTCTAAATACCAATTACCAAAGTTACATACAATCTAGAATTAACGAAAGCGAATAATGTACACACGAAAATAAAGCAAAGTGAAAATAATCAAACAAAAACGTCATACAACAGACAAGTAAATGTCTCCCTGGCACCCCGCAAAAAAAACAACACCAAACAAGTGAACCAATAAAAAATAATATGCAAAACAGTGCAAAATACAACGAAAATAAGTAACAAAAACAATAAATCATCAAATTACATGCAGTGAAGAAGAAGAAAGTGCATACATCGTACATTGTGTAAAATAAAACAACAATAATATCTACAAAATCTCCGTTAAAATACAACAACCCAACTCTCAGCTGTGCTATCCAACAACAAATTTAACGGTCAAAATAATTTGAATGTATTATTACATATATGAAAGCTGGTGGCTCTGAATCTATTACAAGTGTCATTCACTGAACATACACCTTATGATCATTTTGACATCCCTCACTAACCGGTAAATAAACAAAAGAGAAATATCAAAACAAATGGACGGACATAAACAACAAAGTGATTTGGTGAAGAAATTAAATTGAAAACAAATGAAACAAAGATTGACTATACTTAAATAACATAGTGGGTGAAGTGTGAGAAAAAATAATTAGATACCAACAATTTATTCAAATTAATAAATAGGGTGTTAACTTAACATTCTGTATATGTATTATTCCTCTGTATCTCTCCTTAGTGGAAATAAGGACCGTCCTGGTACCACAAAATAATTGAGAAATATAGTGTCCAGAAAAAAAATGAAATTTACTTAAAAAGACATTTTAAAGACTGCTTCCACAATTTCGTTAAAAAAAAAAACAAATATAAGGACTGTCCTAAAACTTCAACAAAGGCATCGTTAAATTTGGTCATTTTGGACATCAACACTTCAGTATTATCCTAAACCATTGAAAATTAAAGGTGAGTCTTCTGCATCATTGTCTTCTTTGAAATATTTGTACCAAATTTGCAAGTATAATAACACAGCAAAAAGGAAACTGTAAACATTTACAACGGCACTAACAACAACAACTCTACTAGCATTGAACTAGAAGCGAAATAAAAACAAAAGAAAATACAAACATTAGTTGGGTTTTTTGAAGATAATATATTTCGGAACAAGTGATAACATAAATCGCCATTATCAATCGGATTTAATTAGTGTCTTTTTACGTTAATCCTAATTTTTTGGAAAAAAAAATAAAGTGATTTAACATACACTAAGAGATTGAATATAACAAGATTTGGTTTCTTTTTTATATAAAAAAAAACTCGCGTTGTCCACCTGATAAACATACCAACAAAATACGCATAGTAGGGATGTCGATCTAGAAATCAAACGATTTCAAACATACTATCCACTAACCGAAAGTTGCCGGAATTCTGTAAAATAACTTAAGACATAAAAATAACCTTTTGCAAATCGATTCAAACTAATTTCATAATATTAATTGATAATTTTCGATAAGTTCGGCAATTTCAATTAAAACAATTAAGGCAAGATACAAGACATTTTCGTGACACACAAAAAAATAATATAAAATAATGGCTGCGATCAAAAGCTTTAACTTCGATTGTGAACAAGTCGTCTCATTTTGCAAGCGTTTTAAACCTTCGGATAATACACAGGCATGCTCCTTAAAGGTTCAAGAAGGAGAGCTGGAACGTAGATGGAAGGAATTAGTATCATCATACAAATTGATCATGACAGAAGATGACGACAAAATCGAGGATAAAGAAGTGAAGAGTGCCGTAACAAAATATGAAGATGCATGTCGGATATATACGGGCTGCAAATCAAAAATAGGAATTCTACTTGAATCAAAACAAACATCCAAGGTCGACGAAAGTCTTCGATTAAACTCAACCATGCAACAATGCCAACCTTCTTTAAAAGTACCGCCATGTGATACTCCACCATTTGAGGGCGGATACTCGAAATGGCCTGCATTTCGTGATATTTTTTGGGCAGTTTTTGGAACCCACAATGAATTATCTCCGGCGAAGAAACTTTTTCACCTGCGTGGAAAGACCAGAGGCGAAGCGTACCAAATCGTTTCTAGTTTTGATTTAGTCGACGAAAACTTTCTTCTTGCTTGGAACGCGCTAAAAGATCGGTACGAAAATCCCCGTATATAAGTACACCAACAGATGAAATATCTTTTCGGTATACAAGCGGCTCATCATGAGACCCCACGTTCTATTCGCCTGATTCAACGCGGAATTAACGATAGCTTATCAATTTTTAATTTATATAAAATTCAAACTGCTAACTGGGACCCATTTATAGTCTATCATTGTGCAACAAAATTGTCTGAAGAATCTTTACGAGCGTGGGAGGATTCTTTAACTAATCACAAAGAACTACCAACTTGGAAACAAATGGACGCCTTTCTAACAAAACGAATTGAAATGCTTGAGACTATTCATGATATGAAGAAAACTTACTCACGTGATAATCAACCATCGCATCAAAAATCTCAATCGTTTCATTCCCACCTGGAGTCGAAAAATAAAAACACGAATTGTAAGAAATGCAAACAGAATCATGCTTTATATACCTGTGAATCCTTTAAATCATTAACCGTTAATGATCGTATAAAATTCGTCTACGCTAACAAAGTTTGTTCAAATTGTTTACGGTCTACACATTTCAAAAACAATTGTCCGAGCTCAAGGTCGTGTACTAAATGCAATAAAAAACATCATACATTGCTACACTTAGAAACTAACGAAAACAGATACCCATCCCAACACAAAAATAGTAGTCAACACGCTGCGAATCAACAAATTTTCTTGAACTCGAACGATGATCAACCTTCTACGAGTAACGCAAATTCACATACCTTGGTAGACACTGTTCAAGCTCATTTTGTACAAAATGAAGGTACAACTATTTTGCCCACAGCTTTAATTAATATTGAACATGCTGGTGAACTTTTTACGATTCGCGCCCTTTTAGATACAGGCTCTGAACGAAGTTTTCTCTCCAGGCGCATTCAACAAAATCTTTCACTTCCTATTTCAACTCATCATTCACAAATATCGGGTTTAGGAGGTACAATTGTTGGGAATTCAAATCACATTTGTATAGTTAATATTAAATCTCGAGAATCCAACTTTGCTATAAAGATTAAAACAATCGTAGTATCCAAACTATCACGTTTTCTGCCTTCAAAACGCGTGAGAGTCGAAAATCTTCATGATATTCTGAAACTGAAATTGGCTGATCCCAACTTTTACAAACCTTCCTCTATCGACATGATAATTGGCAGCAACTATTTGCCGTTAATCAATTTACAAGGAGTCGTATTGAATATTGCACAAGGTTTGGAAGCAAGGGAATCTCAGTTTGGATGGTATCTGTCCGGCCCCCTGCCTATGAATGATATTCACGCTTTTTCAACTTTGGTTTCTAACTCGGATGATGCGGCTTTGTCGGAACAAATTAAGAAATTTTGGGAAATTGAAGATATTCAAAAGCCAATATCAAGTACAGAAAGTGATGAGTATTGCGAAGAATTCTTTCGGAAAACAACCTCCCGTCAACCTGACGGCAGATATGTAGTTCGGCTTCCATTTCGCCCAGAGTTCCCGGAAAAGGTGTATCTTGGACCTTCACGAAACATGGCATTGGCTCAGTATCATCGGATGGAGAAAACGCTAAGTAAATCTCCAGAAATCTATGAACAATATACGCAAGTCCTGCAAGAATATATCGATTTAGATCATATGGTACAAGTTCAAAATTTCGACTCAGGTGCAGAAAAACAATGTGAATTCTTCCTACCACATCACGCTGTCGTAAAACCTGACAGCGAAACAACAAAACTGCGAGTCGTATTCAACGGTTCCAAGAAGACAAACAGTGGATTCTCGTTGAATGACGTTTTATACCCTGGCCCTATATTACAATCCGATATTGTGTTAATAATACTCAATTGGCGTTATTATCGTTTTGTTTTCACGGGGGATATACAGAAATTGTATCGCCAGATACTCGTGCACCCTGCAGATCGTCCGTTTCAACGAATCTTATTCCGACCTTCTCCAAATGAAGCCATTAAATCATTCGAGTTGAAAACAGTCACATTCGGAATAAATTGTGCGCCCTTCCTGGCCATACGGACACTTCAACGTTTAAGTGATGATGTCGTCGAAACAAATCCAAGTGCTGCGTATATTCTGAAAAATGAGATATATGTTGATGATGTGTTATCAGGAGGACACACTCTTGCTGAAGCCACAATCAAACAACGACAACTTGTTGAATCATTAACTTCGGCCGCCTTCCCCCTGAAGAAGATAACATCAAACCATAAAACCTTGCTTGAAAATATAGCCCGGGAAGATCTTCTGGACGAAGAATTCTTGAAGTTTGACGATTCCAGCACTGCCAAAACTTTAGGCATTCGCTGGAATGCGTTGTCTGACACCTTTTATTATGTCCTTGGACAGATAAATACGTCTCCGATCACAACCAAGCGGTATATCTTGTCAGTAATTGCGCGCCTCTTCGACCCTCTAGGCTGGCTAGGACCTATTGTTATCCTAGCAAAACTTCTGATGCAACAACTTTGGGAAGAGAAAGCAGATTGGGATGAAGCAGTATCACCTCATTTACTGATCAAATGGACGGATTTTCGTGTAAATTTGGAGCACATTCAAACTTTAAAAATTCCACGATGGGTAAATTTTGATTTTGCCTACCGCATACAAATACATGGTTTTTGCGATGCATCGGAAAAGGCCTACTGTGGTGCCGTCTATATCCGTACAAATGATTCAGGTAAAGTTTTCAGCCACCTACTGGTAGCGAAAACTAGAGTGGCTCCTCTAAAGCGTACAACCATTCCAAAGCTTGAACTTTGTGGAGCTCTCCTGCTTACCCAATTAATGTCAAATGTGACTCATACGTTGAAATCTGACTACGAAATATATTTATGGACTGATTCAGCAATAGTGTTAGGATGGCTTCAAAGGCCACTTCAAACACTTAAAACTTTTGTGGCGAACCGTGTTTCTGAAATTCTTAGTATCTCGAACATATCTATGTGGAAGCATGTTCGAACGGAGGACAATCCTGCGGACTTGGGTACAAGAGGATGTTCACCCCAAGAACTTAGTAACCATAACTTATGGTGGCATGGACCTACCTGGCTCTTAGAACCTCAAGGATCATGGCCAGAACCACGAACTTTCGACCCCACCGATTTAGA
This sequence comes from Eudasyphora cyanicolor, assembly GCA_963930755.1. NCBI lineage: Eukaryota > Metazoa > Arthropoda > Insecta > Diptera > Muscidae > Eudasyphora > Eudasyphora cyanicolor. The sequence goes on from OZ005737.1 coordinate 106,121,164, forward strand.
AACAAAGAAAACTACTACTTTTCATTTACAAATCAATGATGATATTCTCTCAAGATTCTCATCCTTCCACAGAGCACTTCGGGTAATATCTTATGTACTACGCTTTATATACCACTGTCGCAAAACTTCCACATCAAGGAGTCTAAATTTATCATTTGATGAAATAAACCACACCAAACAATATTTAATAAAAATATCGCAAAAATTTTACTTTCCAAGAGAATATGAATCATTTTCCCAGAAAACCAAAATCAACAACAAAAGCAAAATACTGACATTGTCACCCTTCTTGGATAAGAATGACTTACTACGGGTTCGTGGTCGACTAGAAAATTCTGGATTGAGCTACGACGAGAGACATCCTGTCATCATACATGAGAAATCTCATTTTGCCGAACTTCTCGTTCTCTATACTCACAGGCTACTGATGCATGCGGAATATAACATTATGTTGAGAGCCATAAAGCAGGGATTCTACATCCCTAGACTTAAAAATTTGATTAGAAAATGTATTCGTGGATGCAAAGCTTGTACGTTATATAAACGGAAGTTTCAACAGCAAGTAATGGCTGCACTTCCACCTGAACGTGTGACCTTTTCATTGCCCTTCACCTACGCAGGAGTGGACTTCGCAGGTCCTTTTAATTTAAAGTCATCTACATTAAGACAAGCTAAAATTGTAAAAGGATATGCTGCAGTATTTGTTTGCTTCTCAACTCGAGCAGTACATTTGGAAGCCTGCTCAGACTTGTCATCCGATGCCTTCCTGGCGACTTTTGCTCGATTTGTCGGGCGCCGAGGTCTACCGAAAACTATGTTCTCCGACAATGGCCGTAATTTTGTCGGAGCGAGCTACAAACTATTGCAGGAACATAACTTGTTTCTTAAGAATGCAGAAAATAAACTTGTAGAAAAGTACAGCGAACATGGATTTTCCTGGTCGTTCATTCCACCCCATGCACCGCATATGGGAGGCCTCTGGGAGGCAGCCGTAAAGAGTATGAAGACGCATTTGAAAAAAGGCACAGCTAACCTTAACTTCACCTTTGAAGAATTTACCACAATACTAGTTCGAATAGAATCCATCTTGAATTCTAGACCCATTTCGCCAATGTCAGAGAGTCCTTCAGAATTATTGCCGCTCACACCAGATCATTTCATTAGAGGCTCGCCACTCATAGCTCCTCCTGAGTCCCAAATTGAACCACCAACTTCCAATTTGTCATATTTGAATCGATGGAAACGACTCAAAGCTATACAGCATATCTTTTGCCAACGATGGAAAGCAGAATATATCACTGAGCTACAGCGACGATACAAGTGGAAGATAACTAAAGAAAATTTGCAAGAAAATGATTTTGTAATCATTAAGGACGATTCCCTACCACCTACAGAATGGCGTCTAGGTCGTATTATAAAACTAATTCGAGGAAAAGATAACCACGTGCGGGTAGCAGAAATCAAAACTCAAAGCGGTACCATTTTACGTCCTATAGTAAAACTTTGTATTTTGCCAACAACACCAACTAAACACAATAACACATAACAAATTGATAAAAACTCGTCGGTTCCATGGAAACTAATTATTCAGAGAACTCTATTTGCTACCGTATTTGCTTTTCTTTTTTTTTTCTCTTCCTTTGCTCTTACTAGATGGACGTTGGGACCATCATACAAGCCTTTAACTGCCGCAATTATCGTCAATCTCTTCCTGAGATCATCGCCTTACCAAATTCGATAATTTCATCATGACGTTTTTTCTACATCACAAATATAAACCCAGCATCGGTTCAACGCATGTCACTCGCTTCATCAGAGGATTTTGATCTATTTCTCCAAGCTGACCCCGCCAGAATGTTGAACGCACCGTTCAACAAGGGTTAAATCTATTTTATGTTTGACGTTTTCTTTTAAAATCATTCATATTTTCTATGTTTTCATGTTTCATATTCATATTTTTTCTCTCATATATTTATCCATGTCTAGCTTTAAGGCATTGAATTCTTGTCTTTTTTTGGCGCTTTATGTGCGCATTTATAATTGTATTAGGTTAAGTACTCCAGCATACTTCATTAAAGCCGGTCCAACTGCGACCAAGAATTTGAAAGAAAAACCTCTAGTTTTTGTTCTTTTCTTAATCTTTAGCCCTCTTTACTGTAAAGAGTCGCGCTAACACTTTTGAAATTGAGGTATCTTGCACAATCTGTTTTGCGAGAGTGCAGTAATTTTGTGTATTTGTATTTGATTAGACCAAAGGGCGTGACCCCCCATATAACCCAAATTAGAGCTATCTTGCACAATTTAGTAGTGATAGTACTGTAATTCTGTTTATATGTATCTGGTGGTAGTCCACGTGACTTTTCCAAAAATGGCTGGAATCGGACCAAAGGGCGTGACCCCGCCCATATAAGCCACATTTTGAAATAGAGATATCTTGCACAATTTATTATCGAGAGTGCTGTAATTTTGTGCATATGTATCTGGTGGTAGTCTACGCGATTGGTCCAAAAATGAGGGAGATCGGAATAAGGGGCTTGGCCCAGCCAACGTAAGCAACCTTTGAAATTGAAGTATCTTGCACAATCTATTTGCGAGAGTGCTGTTATTTTGTGTATATGTGTCTGGTGGAAGTCTATGTGATTGGTCTCAAAATGAGCGGGATCAGACCAAAGGACGTGGCTCCGCCCATAAAAGCCAATTTTGAAATTGAAATATTTTGGACAATTTGTTAGCCATAGTACTGTAATTCCGTTTATATGTATCTGGTGGCAGTCTACGTGATTAGTCCAAAAATGGGCGGGATCAGACCAATGGGCCAAAGCCAAATTTTGATATTGAGATACCTTCACAATTTCTTAGATAGAGTGCTCTTATTTTATGGAGATGTTTTTGGTGGCTGTATTCGTGGTTGATTCAAAAATGGACGGGATCGGAAATCTAAATCTGGGGCAACGAAATGTACCGGGTCCAGCTATATATATAAATGTTACGTATGGACTCAAAAACGGCTGGATCGGTTTTGATGAAATTTTCAGGGAATGTTCAGATAAGCCTAGAGGGTGACATAGGCTTTATAAGTTCTTGATTAAGTCCGTACCTTCGAAGAGATTCCTACTGTCCCTATCTACATGAGCCATGTGTTGATAAATGGACGGGATCGGAAATCTGAATTTTGTGAAGTCCAGCTAGTATATGTATATAGCTGGACCCGGTCCATTTCGTTGCCCCAGATTTAGATTTCCGATCCCGTCAAATTTTTAATCAACCACGAGTACAGCCACCAAAAACATCTCCATAAAATAAGAGCACTCTATCTAAGAAATTGTGAAGGTATCTCAATCTGAAAATTTGGCTTTGGCCCATTGGTCTGATCCCGCCCATTTTTGGACTAATCACGTAGACTTCCACCAGACACATATACACAAAATAACAGCACTCTCGCAAATAGATTGTGCAAGATACTTCAATTTCAAAAGGTTGCTTACATTGGCTGGGCCACGCCCATTGATACGATTGCGCCACGTTTTGGACCAATCACGTAGACTACCACCAGATACATATGCACAAAATTACAGCACTCTCGATAAAAAATTGTGCAAGATATCTTAATTTCAAGATTTGGCTTATATGGGCGGGGCCACACCCCTTATTCCGATCTCCCTCATTTTTGGACCAATTGCGTAGACTACCACCAGATACATATGCACAAAATTACAGCACTCTCGAAAACAAATTGTGCATGATATCTCTATTTCAAAATGTGGCTTATATGGACGGGGTCACGCCCATTGGTCCGATTCCAGGTGGTAAACTACCACCAGATACATATAAACAGAATTACAGTACTATCACTGCTAATTTCTGCAATATAGCTCAAATTTGGGTTATATGGGCGGGGTCACGCCCTTTGGTCTAATCCCGCTCATTTTTAGACAAATCACGTAATCTTCCACGAGACACATACACAAAATTACTGCACTCTCGCAAACAGATTGTGCAAGATACCTCAATTTCAAAAGGTTGCTTATATGGGCAAGGCCACGCCCATTGATCCGATTCCTCCCATTTTTGGACCAATCACGTAGACTACCACCAGATACATATGCACAAAATTAAAGCACTCTCTCTAACAAATTGTGCAAAATATCTCAATTTCCAAATTTGGCTTACATGGGCGGGGCCACGCCCATTAGTCCGATCCCGCCCATTTTTGGACCAATCACGTAGACTACCACCAGATACATATGCAAAAAATTACAGCACTCTCTCTAACAAATTGTGCAAAATATCTCAATTTCAAAATTTGGCTTATATGCAAGATATATCAATTTCAAAATTTGGCTTATATGGGCGGTGCCACGCCCATTGGCCCGATTCCACCCATTTTTGGACCAGCCACGTAGACTGCCACCAGATACATATACACGAAATTCCAGCACTCTCGTTAACAAATTGTGCAAGATATATCATTTTTAAATTTGGCTTATATGGGCGGTACCACGCCCATTGGTCCGATCCTGCCCATTTTCACGTAGACAGCCACCAGATACATACGTACGAAATTACAGCACTCTCTCTAACAAATTGTGCAAGATATCTCAATTTTAAAATTTGTCTTATGTGGGCGGGGCCACGCCCACTTGATATATCGAAAATCCAAGTACCCTATTTTCACCACGCCCCACACATGTACATTCTGTGAAAATTTCAAGAACATCGGTCCAGTCGTTTAGACGTCTATACGGTACAAACAAACCAAGAAACACACATTCTATATATGGATTTAAAAATCTCTGTCTCAAATATATTTTCTTTCTATTCAAATATATCAAAAACGGCGATTTTGCCCCGTGATTAAATTTAACTTTTTGTATATTTTCCGTATAGGGTGTTACAAACAAAACACTCCACGATACAATATTTTTCAAAAATTTCTGAGTATTTTCCAAAATAAAATATGTTGAAAATAGCTCATGTCATTTCACCAATAAAAGTAGTGCATCCAACATATTTATAATAACCCATGAACCTTACTGATACACGCTGCAAAAAATCGCTTCTGTAGTATATTGTCCCAAACATATTCTGCTTGAAATATATAAATGATTAGGGTACACTCGAAATATATTATATTTGGCACATACAAATATTATATATTTGGGAAAGTGTTGTTCTAACAAATCTTTGTTTCCGTCCTAATGTTTTTTATTTTGGGACTTTTATTTACGAAACAAATATTTTTTTTTCCTTTTGGGATATCAATACTTTAATTTTAAGACAAGTTTATGCTTTTCAGTATTTTAACGTTAACTTTTTTAAAAATTTTAAATGTTTATAAAATTCTTTTAAAATTGAAATGATACATTGCTTGATGGGTTGACAACTAAAGACGAAATCAATGAACAATTAATTTCGAAAAATCTGCAACGTTTTGAAAAGTTTTTTAAACAAAATGTATTTGGAGAAATTTCTAAACAATAATTTTATTTGTATATAAACACCTATTTTATTTGAGAAAATTAGTTTACAAATATTATTTGTTGTAATATATTAATATATGCGTTCGATAAATTTTATTGATTTTCAAATAAAATTTAAAAAGGCGATTTTGCCCCGTTTAGGAGTAAAAACTATTCCCAAATTTCATCAACTCTTAATGAATTTCAAAAATTCCGTTGTTCGTTATTACCATTTTTATTGGATTTTTTTTTACAAAAATCTGTTTTATATTTTAATGGGTGATGGGGTCAGTTTATGTGGAATTGAACGAATTACAAGAAGGAACATGAGCATGTTCGTATTGTTATTTTCATTACATTAACGAATTAGTTTGGAACGAAGTTCGCCGGTCCAGCTAAATGTATTTATAAAGAACAACTTTTGTTTCTTAAAGAACAACTTAAGTTTGACTCGCTTAAGTTTGATAGAATATATTTTTTTTGATAAAATGTTGTCTTTTTTTATTAAAATTTATTTACTGAAAAAAAGCATTGACTAAAAGTACGCAAAATATTTAAATCCGTTCGGTGCAGACTCCATTGATATATTTATTTCGCTTGAACTACAAGTAAAGCAGAAAGGGGCGACAGCGTTGTGTACTAAGTCCAAACTCATACTGTACTTGAGTCTGCCACACGTTGAAAAGTCTGTAGTATATTGCCCCAAACATATTCTGCTTGAAATATAAAAATGTTTAGAGTACACCCAAGATATATTTGGCATACACAAATATTATATTTTTGGAAAGATGTTGTACTAAACTAGCTATTGTTTACATCCTAATTTTTTATACCCTCCACCATGGGATGGGGGCATATTCTTTTCGTCACTCTGTTAGTAACACTTCTAAATATAGGTCTGAGACCCCATAAAGTATATATAATGTTAATCGTCGTAAAATTCTAAGACTTTTTAGCCATGTCCGCCCGTCTGTTGTAATCACGCTACAATCTATAATACTTGAGCTAGGTGGCTGAAATTTGGTACATATACTTTTATATCTGTAGTATCTCACATCTTATGGCGTTTCCTTTTCAAATAAAAAAGTGACCATTTTGTACAAAAAGTCAACAACATATATCTTTGTTAAAAGATCTGCCGCAGTGGGGGGCTGTTTGTGAATTTAGGGATGTGGCCTCCAGAGAATTGATGGCAGTGTTGGCAGAGTGTTGGTTACTATATTGCGACTCAGCCACTTCCCATATTGTCATTATTTCGGCTTGATACACACTGCAGGTATCTGGTAGTCTGTGAGCTATACCCAAACTAAGTTATTCACAGTGTACTCCGAAGCCAACCTTTTCGTCAAGCTTCGCACCATCTGTATAGAAGTGGAGATGGTTTCTATTACCTGGTATTCTGCCAACCCATTCATCTCTGGCTGTAATCATAGTGATGTAGTTCCTCTCGAAGGTGCACACAGTTGGTACAAGGTTGCGCAAAAGTAATCCTCCTATCACAAAATGCTATAAATGGTGCAAAAGTAATCCTCCTATCAGAAAATGCTATAAATTTTGCGATTGGCCCCTAATGTCAGTTCTGTTTTGACATTTGTGTAGTAAACACATGCGAAATACACGTTAATAAACAATGTTACGCTACACTGCTCCATAACGCGGAATATTGCTGACTATTTATTTGACCAAAAATCGGTCGGTGACTTTGGCACAAAACATCGAAAGGTTACTTTTGCGCCACCTTTTATATAGCCCACTCGGTCTGTTAGCATAGCACTACACTTTGATATCCCCATGTGACCGTAGTTCTTGTACCTCCACATTGATAGGCAGTTTAATCTTATTGCCGCTCTGGTTGCAGCTTCTCTCGCCACAATATTAATCGGCAGTATATGGAGTAGGGCTTGTAGAGACTCAATCGCTGTAGTCCTTAAGGCTCCGCTTATGCTCAGACGGACGGATGGACAATATCGGTCCATTTTTAATATAACACCCATATATAGCATATCTCCGATTTGACTTCTTAACGCCAAATTTCAACTGATCGTGCTGAAAATTGGTAGCTGGGGTTTATTTATACCCGGAATCCTTCACACGAACAACGATAGTCATCGGTCCATGTTTTGATATAGCCCTCCTACAAAGGTCCCTCTAGATTTTACTTCGGAACCACAAAACCCTAAAATTTCAACGAATTGGGCTGAAATTTGGTATATAGAGTTTATTTGTATCCGGAACCATTCACAGCGATCCATTGTGGAGGGTATATAAGATTTGGCATGAACGAACTTAATCCGTCTTTACTTGTTATCCCCTCACCTTAGAGAGGAGGGAATATATTATTTGCTACGAGCCAAAAGTGTAACACATCGAAGGAGTGACCTAAGACCCTAAGTATGTTCGGCGGAAATCCGTTTTGAGTCATTTGAGCAATGTCCGTCCGTCTGTCTGTCTGTGAGTCTGTATGTCTGTCTGCTGGCTGGTGCGCACGATAACTCTCGAAAGGATTAACCGATTGACTTAAAATTTGGTGAGCACTAATATTTTTCACTATCTCCGGCTAAGTTCGAAGATGGGCCATATTTGACCACTCCTTCTTGACCTCCCCCACAAAGGGTTAATATTTAGTGAAATATTGGTTCTTTAATAACATCTATAGTACTTACTCGAATCTTCTGAAATTCCAAACATAGTATTAGATTATTAGCAGCTATCACCTCGAGAAGAATGGCTAAGGTTGCCACGCCCCTTTTGGTACCTCCCACACAAATGGACCATTTTGCATCAAAAATTAACAGCTTATAACTGTAATACCAGTCCATACAAATACTTGAAATTTTGTACAGTGTAATGCTTTTATAGTACATAGAGTCCAGAGAAAAGTGGGCATTATTGGCACGCCCCTTTTGGTACCTCCCATTCAAATATATCAAAAACGGCGATTTTGCCCCGTGATTAAATTTAACTTTTTGTATATTTTCCGTATAGGGTGTTACAAACAAAACACTCCACGATACAATATTTTTCAAAAATTTCTGAGTATTTTCCAAAATAAAATATGTTGAAAATAGCTCATGTCATTTCACCAATAAAAGTAGTGCATCCAACATATTTATAATAACCCATGAACCTTACTGATACACGCTGCAAAAAATCGCTTCTGTAGTATATTGTCCCAAACATATTCTGCTTGAAATATATAAATGATTAGGGTACACTCGAAATATATTATATTTGGCACATACAAATATTATATATTTGGGAAAGTGTTGTTCTAACAAATCTTTGTTTCCGTCCTAATGTTTTTTATTTTGGGACTTTTATTTACGAAACAAATATTTTTTTTTCCTTTTGGGATATCAATACTTTAATTTTAAGACAAGTTTATGCTTTTCAGTATTTTAACGTTAACTTTTTTAAAAATTTTAAATGTTTATAAAATTCTTTTAAAATTGAAATGATACATTGCTTGATGGGTTGACAACTAAAGACGAAATCAATGAACAATTAATTTCGAAAAATCTGCAACGTTTTGAAAAGTTTTTTAAACAAAATGTATTTGGAGAAATTTCTAAACAATAATTTTATTTGTATATAAACACCTATTTTATTTGAGAAAATTAGTTTACAAATATTATTTGTTGTAATATATTAATATATGCGTTCGATAAATTTTATTGATTTTCAAATAAAATTTAAAAAGGCGATTTTGCCCCGTTTAGGAGTAAAAACTATTCCCAAATTTCATCAACTCTTAATGAATTTCAAAAATTCCGTTGTTCGTTATTACCATTTTTATTGGATTTTTTTTTACAAAAATCTGTTTTATATTTTAATGGGTGATGGGGTCAGTTTATGTGGAATTGAACGAATTACAAGAAGGAACATGAGCATGTTCGTATTGTTATTTTCATTACATTAACGAATTAGTTTGGAACGAAGTTCGCCGGTCCAGCTAAATGTATTTATAAAGAACAACTTTTGTTTCTTAAAGAACAACTTAAGTTTGACTCGCTTAAGTTTGATAGAATATATTTTTTTTGATAAAATGTTGTCTTTTTTTATTAAAATTTATTTACTGAAAAAAAGCATTGACTAAAAGTACGCAAAATATTTAAATCCGTTCGGTGCAGACTCCATTGATATATTTATTTCGCTTGAACTACAAGTAAAGCAGAAAGGGGCGACAGCGTTGTGTACTAAGTCCAAACTCATACTGTACTTGAGTCTGCCACACGTTGAAAAAAAATCGCTTCTGTAGTATATTGCCCCAAACATATTCTGCTTGAAATATAAAAATGTTTAGAGTACACCCAAGATATATTTGGCATACACAAATATTATATTTTTGGAAAGATGTTGTACTAAACTAGCTATTGTTTACATCCTAATTTTTTATACCCTCCACCATAGGATGGGGGCATATTCTTTTCGTCACTCTGTTAGTAACACTTCTAAATATAGGTCTGAGACCCCATAAAGTATATATAATGTTAATCGTCGTAAAATTCTAAGACTTTTTAGCCATGTCCGCCCGTCTGTTGTAATCACGCTACAATCTATAATACTTGAGCTAGGTGGCTGAAATTTGGTACATATACTTTTATATCTGTAGTATCTCACATCTTATGGCGTTTCCTTTTCAAATAAAAAAGTGACCATTTTGTACAAAAAGTCAACAACATATATCTTTGTTAAAAGATCTGCCGCAGTGGGGGGCTGTTTGTGAATTTAGGGATGTGGCCTCCAGAGAATTGATGGCAGTGTTGGCAGAGTGTTGGTTACTATATTGCGACTCAGCCACTTCCCATATTGTCATTATTTCGGCTTGATACACACTGCAGGTATCTGGTAGTCTGTGAGCTATACCCAAACTAAGTTATTCACAGTGTACTCCGAAGCCAACCTTTTCGTCAAGCTTCGCACCATCTGTATAGAAGTGGAGATGGTTTCTATTACCTGGTATTCTGCCAACCCATTCATCTCTGGCTGTAATCATAGTGATGTAGTTCCTCTCGAAGGTGCACACAGTTGGTACAAGGTTGCGCAAAAGTAATCCTCCTATCAGAAAATGCTATAAATGGTGCAAAAGTAATCCTCCTATCAGAAAATGCTATAAATTTTGCGATTGGCCCCTAATGTCAGTTCTGTTTTGACATTTGTGTAGTAAACACATGCGAAATACACGTTAATAAACAATGTTACGCTACACTGCTCCATAACGCGGAATATTGATGACTATTTATTTGACCAAAAATCGGTCGGTGACTTTGGCACAAAACATCGAAAGGTTACTTTTGCGCCACCTTTTATATAGCCCACTCGGTCTGTTAGCATAGCACTACACTTTGATATCCCCATGTGACCGTAGTTCTTGTACCTCCACATTGATAGGCAGTTTAATCTTATTGCCGCTCTGGTTGCAGCTTCTCTCGCCACAATATTAATCGGCAGTATATGGAGTAGGGCTTGTAGAGACTCAATCGCTGTAGTCCTTAAGGCTCCGCTTATGCTCAGACGGACGGATGGACAATATCGGTCCATTTTTAATATAACACCCATATATAGCATATCTCCGATTTGACTTCTTAACGCCAAATTTCAACTGATCGTGCTGAAAATTGGTAGCTGGGGTTTATTTATACCCGGAATCCTTCACACGAACAACGATAGTCATCGGTCCATGTTTTGATATAGCCCTCCTACAAAGGTCCCTCTAGATTTTACTTCGGAACCACAAAACCCTAAAATTTCAACGAATTGGGCTGAAATTTGGTATATAGAGTTTATTTGTATCCGGAACCATTCACAGCGATCCATTGTGGAGGGTATATATGATTTGGCATGAACGAACTTAATCCGTCTTTACTTGTTATCCCCTCACCTTAGAGAGGAGGGAATAGATTATTTGCTACGAGCCAAAAGTGTAACACATCGAAGGAGTGACCTAAGACCCTAAGTATGTTCGGCGGAAATCCGTTTTGAGTCATTTGAGCAATGTCCGTCCGTCTGTCTGTCTGTGAGTCTGTATGTCTGTCTGCTGGCTGGTGCGCACGATAACTCTCGAAAGGATTAACCGATTGACTTAAAATTTGGTGAGCACTAATATTTTTCACTATCTCCGGCTAAGTTCGAAGATGGGCCATATTTGACCACTCCTTCTTGACCTCCCCCACAAAGGGTTAATATTTAGTGAAATATTGGTTCTTTAATAACATCTATAGTACTTACTCGAATCTTCTGAAATTCCAAACATAGTATTAGATTATTAGCAGCTATCACCTCGAGAAGAATGGCTAAGGTTGCCACGCCCCTTTTGGTACCTCCCACACAAATGGACCATTTTGCATCAAAAATTAACAGCTTATAACTGTAATACCAGTCCATACAAATACTTGAAATTTTGTACAGTGTAATGCTTTTATAGTACATAGAGTCCAGAGAAAAGTGGGCATTATTGGCACGCCCCTTTTGGTACCTCCCACACAAATGGACGATTTTGTACCAAAAGTAAACAGCTTTTAATTTTAATACCGGCGCGTACTTTAAAGCTATAAAATGCAATTTAAATTGATAATAATTTAATTAAAACAAAAAAAAATAAATTTACGTATATTTTTTTGGGACTCAAGGTGAGGGGATTCATAAGTCGGTTTACCCGACTGAACTTTCTTACTTGTTTTTTCTTGAAAGATAACAAAATTACTAAAGTAACCATGAATAATTTTTAAAAATTGGTCAAGAAATGACAGAGTTGCAGTGGATAAAAGTTCAAACTTTATGATAAATATTACGATTTTTTGCAATTTTGCTCTTTTAAATATTAAAATAAAAAATAAATTAAAATTTTTAATTTTTTATTATATAGGCTATTAGTTTATTTTAATACGAACAAGACCCAGGTTGGTGCAAAAATGACAAAGCTACAGAAGATTTAGTGAGTTAACCCACTTTGTATCAAATCAAAAACCCAAAGGAAGTAAATACTTAGAATTTTAAAAGAAAAATTTTAAACAAAATCATTAAAAAAGCTTATGTTAATAAAAAATAACGCGGGAGCAAATATTTTTATGAAAGTTTAAAAAAATCTATTCATTAAAGATTTTTGACAAAACAATTTCAAATTGTTTGGTAAACGTTTTGATTATCTTGAAATGCAGAATTCATATTAACAAGAACAAAATGCATAGTGCAAGGTGTGAAATTATCTGCAAAAAAAGTTTTGCAATGCTTGTGGAGTTTATAATTTTGCGCAGCCGTCAAATTTTTCAAGCCAATTACAAAATGTATTTTGGCTGCATTTTAAAGTCAGTCCGGAAACGATTTTGAAATCTTGGACTTTATGCAATTCATGCAAAACTCGTTTAAGTATGTGGCTGTCGGTCGTAAAGTATGTATGCATTTCTAAATATTGTGTTTAAAAAATATGCTTTCAGAATCTTAAGCTAACTTACTATACCTCAGTCGGTATAGAAAATCAGCAATTCGGCGCGAGCCTGTGAACAACGAAATTGACTGTTATGTTTGCTTAGCCACGTTAATGCCCGAAAGGATAGAGTAAATTTTACGTTTGGCCAAGATAATGTCAAATGCGAAGCTCTGATAAAAAAGGAAAATATTATTTTTCCACCGCTACGTATAAAACATGGCTTATTCAAAAATTTCGTCAAAGCTTTTCTAAAAAGAAGAAACAGTGTCACATTTAAATACCTGAAAACGTTTTCAAAACGTATCAGATGCAAAATTAAAGAAGGGTTTTTGTGGGACCACAAATTTAAAAGCTACTGAACGATGAACCAATGGCATGGAAGTCGTTTGGTTTGGTTGTATCAAGCTTTCTAGGAAATTTCAGGAGCCCTAATTTTGAAGACAACATTCAAGATTTGTTAAAACACTATGAGAAAATTGGTACAGTTTTTAACACGATTTAGTTTTTATTTATTTTTTAAATTAACATTCATTTTTATATTATTGCAAACCGAGTCTTCAAAACCTCACCCTATGGACCTAGAAAAAAAAGGACGCCCTAACTTAAGATATAACGATGGCGCAGAGCAAGATGGCAGAGAAAAATGTTCACAAGAATGCAGATCTTATGTTAATAACAGAGAAAGTTGGAAGAATTCTTTGAGTCAGGCCAGACTGCGGTAGCAGTGTTTCATGACCAATATATCACCATCATCATCCTGCTCGTTAAAATCTGTCTACTCCTCTTTACTACATCCTTGTAACATTTGTTTTGTAGATTTTGACGTCCTAACAACAACACATGTACGTAATTCAGTTTCCATTCGTTTTAGCTCGCGTTTTTGTTTGTTTGTTTAAATCGAATACATGCGGTATAATATTGGTCGACTTGCAAGAACTCTATCGCGAGTTTTCTTAAAAAATATAGTCCACATGATTTCATTATTCGCAAATTACTTAAAAATAAATCGGGAATATTTCTTTTCCAAATAACTACGTTTCCCGTAATTTATATTCAATTGCTCTAGTAATTTTGTCAGTGCATATTGTATACATTTGGTTATTTGTAGTTTCTACTACAGAGAGAAGGTTGACAAAAAAAATAAATAAAAAAAAACAATAATACTTCTCAGCCGCAGTGCTTAACAAACATTCGAAAAAGGCCTTAATGACTTGGTCTCGTCCGAAATCGACTTGACGGATAGTAAATATGACGCGTGATATCAAACTTATATGAATTGTCTGTCCGCAATAAATACCAAGTTGTCCCTATTCAAACACACGCTTCCAGTTCAGTGATGGCGGTTCAGACTGGAATGTCTAATTCGTTGAATCTGGCGATAGTCATAATTTGAATTTGACCCCATGTGACATTGACGTCTTTCAAGGGGATTTTTTTTGAAAAGCTGTTTTAAATAAAATATATTTGGAGAAATTCGTAAACAATAATTTTATTTGTACTTAAACACGTACTTTATTTTAGAAATTTAGTTTACAAATATATTTTGTTGTAATATATTAGTATATGCGTTCCAAATACATTTTATTGATTTTCAAATAAAATTTATTTGCTCAGAAATACATAATATTTAAAATTTTGTGTTTCAAATATATTTTCTTTCGATCTAAACATATCAGAAAAGGCGAATTGGGAACTGCCATCGTTAATAACGTTCACCAGGATATTTCGTACCCTGCACGGGCACTTATTGATCCATCTTCTTAGAGGTCCTTAATTATGGAACACCTTCGGCAACGATTGGGAATTTCGACACGTTCTACGAACGCTACAATTTCCGGTGTAAATTATACTCACCTTGGAAATTCAAAAGGAATTTGTTTTCTTCAAATATCTTCACTCTTCGATCCATCGCGATCCTTTGAAACTGAAGCCATTGTTCACCCGCACATTTCTGGCAATTTGCAATCGCTTTCAGTTATTACCGATACGGACGGCTATTTTTGTCTAAGTAAACAGATTGGAGTAGGAAGGAACATTCGCTGGAATTACCCTTAAGTAAAACCTGTCACTTTGCCAGTTGCACATTCGGAAACAATACCAATTCCCAAGTGTCCAAGTATAGCTAACAGCCTAATTACGGAAACATCATCAAGTTCAACTGAGTACTCAACTCTGAGCGATTCAATTTTGAGTCAGAAGTATCGCTTTTAACTCAGTTTCAACTCAATAATAAAGCAGACCTACTTGCATCTCGGATGAAACAGTACAATATTTTGGCCCCAGATTTTAACATATCATATTATAGAGTCCGTGATATACCTTACAAACAATTTTATACAACTGTGGATAACATATGCTTTTGCAGGGACATTCCCGGATTGTTCGAGGAACTTAATAAAACATACAATTCAAAGGAATGGCGGTTATTTGTTGACAGCAGTAAAGAAGGTTTGAAAGCAGTACTTTTGCACAACGGAAATCAGGAACCGTCGATTCCCATTGCTCATGCTGTCAATACTAAGAAATCACACGAAACAATGGCTAAAAATAAATAAAGTACATAAAATATGAACAACATGACTAGAAACTTTGTTGCGATGACTAGAAACTTTGTTGCGATGTGGAATGCAAGCGGGTATACAACATATTGCTGCTTTTTATGCCTCTGCGGATAGCCGTGCTCGCGAAGATCATTACAGAAGAAAGAAATGGCCAGCAAGAAAACACATTACATTGGGTGAAAACAACATAAAATACACACCTCTCGTCCAAAAAGAAAACATTTTTTTGCCACCACTGCATATTAAGCTGGGGCTCTTTACAAATTTTGTAAAAGCCTTAAGGAAAGGTGGCAATTCACTCTCATATTTAAAAAGTTTCTTTTCAAAAAATCGAAGAAGGCGTTTTTAATGGACCTAAAATAAGGAAACTGATGAAAGATGCAATTTTGGAATCATATTTGACGTCGGATGAAATTGTAGCATGGAGGTCGTTTAAGTTTGTAGTTTCAAATTTCCTTGGATCCAATAAAAGCCCGCAATATGAAACAATGATTAATGATTTGTTAAAAAATTATGGAAAAATTGGTAAGATATATGTTTCTATATTT
This sequence comes from Eudasyphora cyanicolor, assembly GCA_963930755.1. Lineage (NCBI taxonomy): Eukaryota > Metazoa > Arthropoda > Insecta > Diptera > Muscidae > Eudasyphora > Eudasyphora cyanicolor. Next base: position 106,137,158 of record OZ005737.1, read on the forward strand.
ATGTATATAACACATATGTATGTATTCTTCTAACTTATTTTTCGCTTTTTGTATTCCAACAGGTGTAAATATGTCCCTCAAAATGCATTTCTTGCATTCTCATTTAAACTTTTTCCCCGAGGATCTTGGCGACGTAAGTGACGAACATGGCAAAAGGTTTCACCAAGAAATGAAGTCCATCGGGCGGCGTTACCAAGGGATGAGGGAATGATGGGAGATTATATTTGGTTCCTCATTAGAGAAACCGATTCTGAAATCTACAAACGTCCACAAAGAACTCACAATTACTTCTAATGAAACTTGTACATGTAAATAAACTCAGATGTACATTATATAAATAAAAGTAACAAATTTTATTTAAACAGAAATTAAAAAAAATATTTTTTTAAATTCTCTTACCTCTACCAAAAGGGCTACAATTTCTACATTTATCCATAGATTTTTTTCAAATAGGCATTATTTTTCACTGTTTCTAAGTGAAAGAGATATTTCCAACATTGATAGCCCACATTAATAGCTTCAATTTAAAGTATAAGTCGACCTGATCGGGCATATACTCCATAAATTATAGTGCAAATACTAAGGGTACCTTTTTATCCATAAAAAAATTTTTGTTTTGATTTTATATAACAGTATGCCACAATCTATACAAAAAATAATTTTTAGGTCTGAGACACAAAAGAAATTTTTTTTGTTGCATAGTGTAACTAAAGTAATTAAATATACAGTCACTCACATCGAAAGTCGGCAAGCCATATTGAAAAATTTTTACACATTTTGAAAAAAATCGACTAAAGGGGTTTCCAACAAGAGGTGTTATTTTGGTATTCAAAGAAAAATGCCATTTTTTAAGACAAATGATCGGATGTTTATTTCATAATAAAGAGGAAGGTATGCCGTTAATAATGAAAAACAACATCAGCCAAATGGCCACCACGACCACGCTTACAGGACCATATCCTTTTCATGAAATTTTCCATAACCAAATCGCGAAGTGGCTGCCCTATGTCATCGATAGCCTCACGAATTCTATCTTTGAGGTCTTGAATCGACGCTGGGCTGTTGGCGTAAACCTTATCTTTCACGTGGCCCCAAAGGAAGAAGTCGCAAGGTGTTAAATCACAAAATCTCGGTGGCCAATCGTGATCACCTCTTCGAGAGATAACAAGGTCCGGAAACTTTTCCCGTAACAGAGCAATGGTTTCGTTACTTGTGTGGCACGTAGCGCCGTCTTATTGAAAGTAAACTTTGTCCAGATCAATACCATTTAACTCCGACCGTAAAAAATCATTAATCTCTCGATAGCGCAATCAATTCACCGTAACTGTTGATCGAAAAAGTAAGGTCCAATGACCCCGTCGGACCATAAACCGCACCAAACAGTCACACGTTGAGAATGGAGAGGCTTCTCAACAATAACTCTTGGGTTTTCCGAGCCCCAGATGCGACAATTTTGCTTGTTGACGTAGCCACCGAGGTGGAAATGGGCCTCATCAGTCAAGATGATTTTTTGATGGAATTCCGGATCATTTTCATGCATTTCAAGGACCCAGTCAGCAAAGACACGACGTTGTTGATGATCGGCCGGCTTGAGTTCTTGTGTTAACTGAACTTTATAAGCCTTAAGACCCAAGTCTTTATGCAAGATACGGTGTAATGACGTTTGTGGAATGCACAATTCCAAAGAACGACGAGGAATGGAAAAATCTGGGTTTTCTTCAACACTTTGGGCTACAGCAGCAATATTCTCAGTTGTTCTTGAGCGACGTGCACGGGTTCAATTCTTCACTTCAATAGCTTGTCCCAACAGCTCAAATTTTTCCACCAATTTCTGTTTTGCGGTCCGACAAGGTGCTTCACGACGATCCAAAAATGCTTTGGACTGCAAGATTTTCACCAGTTTTGTAGTGAATTTTAATAATTTCAATGCGTTGTTGAATCGTGGATCGTTCCATTTTTAGTAATGGCGTAGTTTCTACTTGTCAAATGTCAAAGAATAAAAGCTTCAAAAGTGACTGCTACCGAAATACCGCACGGGGCGAAATCGCCTTTTTTGATATGTTTGAATCGAAAGAAAATATATTTGGAACACAAATTTTTACATATTATATATTTCTGAGCAAATAAATTTTAATTGAAAATCAATAAAATATATTTGGAACTCGTATATTAATATGTTACAAGATATAATATTTGCAAACTTAATTTCTCAAATAAAACATGTATTTCAATACAAATAAAATTATTGTTTAGGAATTTCTCCAAATATATTTTATTTAAAAAAATTTTTCGAAATTTTTGTTGAATTTTTTGTTGATTTTTTCGAATTTCAGTTTTAGTTTTTTTGGTTTGAACCCCCCAGTTATGATACAAAATGCAGCATTAACTTATGTTTTTAATCAATCATTTAAAATGTCTTAGTATTCCAAGCCATTATTAGTTGTCAATCCTGCAAGTATATATTTCGATCCAAGATTATATGATTTCAATTATTATTATTTATTATATTTACGACGAGAACATTTTTTAAAAAATTAATATTGAATTACTGAAAAATGAAAAGATATACATATATGTTTCAAGCCGAATATGTTTGGAACAATATACTACAGAAGCGATTTTTTTCAGCGTGCGGGTGATTCAAAATAACACCCCTTGTTGGAAAACCCGTTATTTTCGGAAATTTTTTCAGAAATTATTTAAAGCATATGTTAAAGAACATAATGCAAACATTTTGAAGCATATCAAATTAAATTTGATAAGACTAAAATCGAAATAAAAACTTGAAAATTATGCTCACATCGAAAGTCGGGCAAAGACGGTAATTCAATTATTTATACAATAATTAGTACTTTTTTGTTGCATAGTGTAACTAAAGTAATTAAATATACAGTCACGCACATCGAAAGTCGGGCAAGACATATTGAAAAATGTTTACACATTTTGAAAAAAATCTACTATTTTCGGAAATTTTTTCAGAAATTATTTAAAGCATATGTTACAGAACATAATGCAAACATTTTGAAACATGTCAATTTAAATTTGATAACACTAAAATCGAGATAGTTAGAAAAACTTTAAAATTATGATCACATCGAAAGTCGGGCAGAGACGCTAATTCAATTATTTATACAATAATTAGTATTTTGCTGAGAATCCTTTTTGATTTATGAAAGATTTATGTATTTTTAGAATGTATTCAACTAGTTTTTCTCAGAGATCAATTATTATTTGGCATTCGTCCTGTGATGCAACTTTTAGTAGGTCTCTACTGGTGTACAATCTTTTTTGCATTCGACGCCCAATTTCATCCCCTAAATGATCGAGTCGTTGCTGATCAGTCGTAGTGAACGGACGAGTTTAGCACAGAGCGGATAGTTAAAATCTATTAGGTTAGGTTGAAGAGAGGAGACGTTTAAACGTCTCATGTCCATGGACATACACTTAAGCCAGTGGTTCGGCCTGTTGTGCGCTCCTTATTTATGATCTTTTTATACCTCACGAGTTACAGAAAATCGGTACTAGACACGAATTTTCTCAGTATCTTCCAGTCATATTCTCTGAGATGAGTCAAGTCTGGTAATATGTCGGACCCGAAATGTTGGGATCTTGCATGTGTGAAAGCCGGGCAGTGACACAGAAAATGTTCCATCGTTTCGATGTTTTCTCTGCATGCCCTGCATTCGTCGTTTCCTGCTAGTCCTATGCGATGAAGATGTGCTTGTAAGCTTGAGTGTCCCGTTAGAACACTCATCATCTTACTAATATCGATCTTGTTTAGTTTCAGAAGACTTCTTGTTTTCTTTTCATTTGGGTCACCCCACAGTATCTTTGCAGTTGCTCCTACTGTTGCGCTATTCCACATAGTTTTATGAGCCATCACTGCCCAGTGCTTCAACTCATTTTTCGTGGCTTCGAAAGGTTTCCAATTTTTCAAGTTTATTACTCGAAGTTCTCTGCCCTTTGAAGCCAAGTTGTTTGCCCGTTCATTTCCAATCACTCCGTTGTGTCCTGGTACCCAGCAAATACGCAATTGACCATGGGCTGAGTAATCATTTATCGTTCTTTTACAGTCCAACACAGTTCTGGATTTGACCCTTTCCGATGTTATTGCTTTAATCGCCATTTGGCTATCTGTGAAGATGTTGGCATATTTAGGCTTTGTCGTGTTACTGAGCCAGTTCACACACTCCGTGATTGCTCGAACTTCTGCTTGAAATACCGTGTTATGGTCAGGGAGGCGGAAGTGAAGTTCGACTTCTGGTTCATCAATAAAAAGTCCCAGACCCGCCCTTCCTCCTCGCTTGGACCCATCCGTGTAGCAGCTGGTTCCCACTGGCACATGGGCCAAAGTTCCATTTTCCCAGGAGCGTCTGTCTGGCACAAACGTATCACAGTTAGCTGTAAGCCGCACTTCAGGAATGCGGTCCGAGATTTCTGGCGTTTGAATGTGACCAACTAGATATTCTAAAATCTTCTGATGGTACGACTTGTGGTCTCGATTTATCCATTCACCCATCACTTGTAGACGTCTTGCTGTGAGGGCTGCCTCATACTTTATACGGATGTCTATTGGTTGGATGTGCAGTATAGTCTCCAACGCTTTTGTTGGTGCAGTTCTAAATGCCCCGCTTATGCCTAGACAGCACATACGTTGAATTTTTTGCAAAGGTATTACGTTGCACTTCTTGTCCATTGATGTCCACCACACTACAGAGGCGTAGGTGATTATTGGTCTAATCACGCTCATGTAAAGCCAGTGAGTCATATTTGGACGTAGTCCCCATTTTAAACCTATAGCTCTTCTGCACAACGACCAACATCTGTGTGCCTTTGTAACTCTTTCTTCAAGATGATCTTTCCAGTACAGTTTCTGATCCAAGATTACTCCCAAGTATTTTACCTTTTTAGTTATAGCAATTGTCTTATTCAGAAATGAAACGTGGGATCTTCGTTTTCCTTGTAAATAGACATATTTCTGTTTTGTCTGGGTTAACATTTAATCCCCTTGGTTGTGCCCAGTTATATGCTATGTTAAGTGCCTCTTCAGCTCTTCTGCGTAATAGATTTGGATGAAAGCCCCTTAGAAGTATTACAACGTCGTCTGCATAACAGACTGGTTTAAGTCCTTCATTGGTGAGGGCTTTTAGGAGACTGTGTATCGTCGTAACCCATAGAAGAGGCGATAAAATGCCCCCCTGAGGTATACCACGATTTACCTTGTCTCTAATTTTTACGTCATATGACCCACAAATAATCCACCTATTTCTTAGCATATTGTTGATCCAGTTTTTCAGCGCCCGGTCAACCTGAAACTCGTCTAAGGACTGGATAAGTGTACCGGTCTGTACATTGTTAAATGCGCCCTCAATGTCTATGCAAACAGCAAGTGTATACATTTCTTTACTGAAGGACTCTTCTATGTGGTGCACTACCTCATGCAGAGCTGTTTCCACTGATCTTCCTTTGACATAGGCGTGTTGTTTGAATTTTAGCCTGTCATCCGCTATTTTACCTTTGACCATGTCATCAATTATTCGCTCCATTGTTTTTAACAGGAAAGAAGTAAGGCTAATGGGTCGATAAGCCTTTGGGGTCGTGTAACTCGCCTTGCCAGGCTTTGGTATAAAGACCACCCTTGATTCCTGCCAGTTTTTTGGGGTATACGAATGGGTTAGGCATGCAGTGAACACTCCAGCCAGATGAGTTGATACCAGATCCACCTCATTCTGCAGAAGTGCTGGAAATATTCCATCCGGTCCCGCAGCCTTAAAGGGAGAGTAACTTTCTATCGCTTCTTTAACCATACCATCTGTTATATCCGTAATAGGTACTTGATGCAATACATTTTCATTCTGTAACTGTTCCTCTGTTGGTCCAGCATTACCAGTCGGAAAATGAGTTTTCATCAAGAGCCTTACGGTATCCTCTATAGTTTCCATCCTTTTAACCGTTTCATCCACCAGTGTTTCGGTTTGGACATGAGTTTTTGAGAGGAACTTTTTCATTTTAGACATGCTGTTAACGCTGTCTACCTGTTCACAGAAAAGCCTCCAGGAGTTACGTTTCGCCGATCTAGTGGTAGTCGTCCCAATATACTGATTGTTTTTTACGTCGAGCTCTATTGTAAAGTCTGCGGACATCTTTGCCAATCGAGCGAATTTGTCCTGTCATCCAGGGTTTCTCAAAGGCAGATTTCCTTTCTCGAAGTGGGCAACTATCTTCGAATGATTTTACAAGAGCCTCGGTAATCTTCTTAACATTGATATCAATGTCTTCTGCACATAGATAATCGCGTGTAGGCTGCCCCAATCGATTTCTAAGTAGATTTCCGAATTTAGTCCAGTCGGTCTTAGCCTTATTACGGAAACTTATGGGGTTTGGCGGTGGCCGTGCAATTTTAAACCTTATATAACGGTGGTCTGAATAGGAGTGTTCATCCGAAACCCTCCACTCATGAATCTCATCAATAAGATTTTCTGAACATATCGTTATATCTAATACTTCTTCCCTAATTTTGTTAACAAAGGTTGCAGTGTTTCCTATGTTAAGAGTTATGAGGTCATTTGTATTAAAAAATTCGATAAGGGCGTGTCCCCTTTTATTGGTGTTAGTACTACCCCAAGCGATATGATGGGAGTTGGCGTCACATCCAGCTAATAACTCATTACTTGTGTGTTTGGATTCCCTCACCAGACGTTGTAATTCCGACGTAGGTGGCAATGTCGGCGCATCAAATGGCAGATATATTGACGCCAGGTACATATTTCCATTACCTTGCCTCAGCACCGTTGCGTCCGATGTTGACAACTCTGGAGAGAAAATAAAACATAAGTTTTTATGGCACAGAATACAAGTCCTTGGACGAGTACCTGTGTTAGCGTAGAAAAGGTTATAGTTCACATGGTTTAATCCAGTAACCTTGTTGCTAGTTGTCCATGGTTCCTGGATCAAAGCAATATGAACCCTGCCTTTATTTATGATGTCCATCAGAGCGTTGGATGCTGTCTCGCTCCGGTGAAGGTTTATCTGGATGACCTCAATCATTGTCCTTCCAGTAAAAGTTTCTTTTGGGAGTCTATCCTATCCGGTGGCACCCCCTCTTTATTTGGTAGTGGGTCATTCTCCTCCTTTCGTTCACTACCTATTACACCATCTTCCAGTCGACAATTTTAGGAGGCGGTGTTATTTTTTGTCGCTCCCTCATTGGTTTGAATCGTTTTGTGGCTCTTTTTATTTTGATCACCACCTTTGCTGGGAACTTCCTGCAAAAGTGGTGGTACTATTGGTGAACTGGTGGTGTTATTGACTACTTCCACATCAGTTTTTGGCAGTGTCTCACTTGTCTCCATCCGTTCAATACCAGTGTTTGCCTCTTCAGACAGTATATTTGGACTCGATTCATTTGTCCTGCCAATCGGGACCTTTCCACTTTTGAAAAAGACTGTCCAGATCAAGGAGTACGCCATGCCCTTCGCCATGACAAGATTGTTCTTGGATTCTGGGTCTATTCCTAACACGAGGAGAGTACCCTCGGTATCATCCTTCCTATAGAAGACTTCCCACTTTCTCACGGAAAGTTTTGAATTCTGTTTGCCAATGATGTCGAGTATGTACTCTGATGAGAACTTACTGGGACATCCCTTAACATATAGGGTCGTTTTTATGAGTTCAGGAATGTCGCTTTTCCTTACCAATTTTAGCTTTGCGCCGTCCCAAGGTGAGGGGAAGCTATCCACAAGTTTTACGAGGACACCAGCGCAGCGTTGTGATGCATCAAAACACCCCTCTCAAACTTGCAACTCATTACTTCGATTGGTGGTTCATCCTTAGATTCGAGGACGTATTCCGCTACCCTCGTATATACCAAATCTTCGAAGTTACTCTTTTGATCTTCGGGGATTCTGCCAGATGCACTACTGCTATCAATTATGGCGTAGCATAGATCGTCTCGAAAATGTTGTTTAGCTATATTAGAATAAGACGGTGGCTTCTCACCCTTCTTTATGGCCAATTGATTTTTCCGTGTCTGTAGAGTCTTTTTGGTTAAATCTATTACGCAGTACCTATTACGCAATCGCAAAAAAATCTGTACAAAGTCTGGAAGGCCTACATCGTAGTACCTATTACGGGCTAATACAGACAAAAAAATTAATAAATTCGTTGACGGGGATGCCTTCGCGTTCCGATGGAGCGAGGTTCCCCAATCGTCCTACTGTCCATCCGTTGGTCTTGACCAAAGCTGACCGCGCCAAACATGGTGAAAATTCCCCCCCAGTACTCACAACAGGTGGTACGGTGAGGGGAATACGTCATGTCCGACCGTCAAAATGGAAGCACAATGAGCACCGCATAGCGCTCAGAGTTCTGACGAAGTTGGAGGCTGTTGAGGTTTCGGCTCTTACCGAAAAACAAAAAGAGTCATTTACCTGGGCTAAAGGCGTCATAGATGCTTCTAAGGCCAACCAGCCGGCTGAAACAGCCTCAAATTCAGCTGTGTTAACGGCTAATAAAGTCAAAAGAATCAGATCACCTGATGAACCCCTGCCTTCGAAAAAGGCAAGAGGCCCTAATGTCACCATCAACAGGACACTCACCAAGCCCTTCAATGAAGTGGCGAAGGAGAGTCTAGTGATGGCCGTTATAGACAGAAGTTGTGAGGATGGATCCATCCTCAAGGACAAATGGAGCCATGTGCAATCAGCTATTATGGCTCATTACCTCGATGTCCGTAGAGAAATGCCGGGCAAACCACCAATTTGCAACGATGCAGGATGGCATCAGGGGAGAGTAAAGCTCTCATATTTCGGTGATGCCAGATCAGTAGACCTGTATAAGGCTGCTCTGCGTCGAGCGGGTGAGGTGTGGCCGGGTGCCCAGTTGGATGATGTCGAAAAAAACAACATCCCTAGTCACCCTAGAGCCATCACCTGGGTTACAGAAGAGCCCTCCATCCCGGCTCACATATTAGAAATTATAAAAGATTCCAATCCTGGTCTGCCCGCCCATAATTGGAGAATCAGCAAGGTGGGTGAGGCGGATGGTAAAAAGCTGCAGGTCAATTTTATCATTAACGCTGAATCCACCTCCCATATACAACGTGCAAGTGCAACCGTACAATATGGCTTCGAGACTATAGTCTTGAAGGTATACAAGCAGGATATAGCTCCCACTGCGGAAGGTGAGTCGTCGACCGTGGTTGATACACGGCTTTCTGGAAGTGCGGAGGTACCCACGCCCATTATTTCTGGCGACTCCAACTCTAACAGTAGATCTGTAACGTCCTTCTCTGAGGGCGAAAGCTCTCCTTCTGACACAGAGGGGCTGAGGGGAGTCTCCGGACTCTTTGACGCATCTGGCGGGGACACGCTTCTCGATGATACGGACGAAGAGTTCGATAACACCCTTGTCGGGGTGGATGTTAATCTGTCAATTACCAATGATGGTAAGAATTCTACAGATTAACCTCCATCACGCTAAAGCAGCAGTATCAAGACACCCAACTTTAAACTGCTTGTGGCCAACTGTGAAGGCACTCCAAGAACCTGAATTTTGTCCAGGAAAGATGTAAGTATATTTCTCCTGGCTAATTTAAGTGGTAAAGATCAAACATTTGCTAGTCTGGAGATCGGTAATCGCATATATTTGGTGGTCTCCAGTTACTTGCCCTATGAAGCTGTAGTACCGACTGCTCTATTCAATGAAGTAGTAGAAGAAGCAACGTCTGACGAGGTTGAGCTGATTATTGGCGCAGACACGAACGCTCATCATACAATCTGGGGTAGTACGGATATAAACAATAGGTGTGATTCCTTCTTGACTTTATTCTAACCACCAACATAAGTTTTTGTAACATAGGTAATAAACCGACTTTTACAATTAAAGACAGACAAGAAGTACTAGACGTAACGTTTGCTACTGACCGGCTGTCAGACAAAATTATTGGTTGGAATGCACTGGACGACCACTCACTCTCAGATCACCATTATATTGAGATCAAACTCGCTGAAAAAGCGCCTGAACCTGCCGTCCACAGAAATGTGAGAAAGACAAAGTGGCACTTGTATGAGAATAATTTCAAGAAAGTCCTCAACTCCAAACTTCTGTACGAACCGAATGACAAAGCCGGTCTGGATAATCTGGTCGAGCATATCACCACATCATTCAATAGTTCCCTTGAAGAAGCCAGTCCAAAAACAAGGTACAAGGGTAAAACTAAACCCCAATGGTGGATTTATGAGCTAACGGCGGTGAAAAAAACCTGGAACAAGCTATTCAACAAGACTAACTCTACTGGGGTCGCTAATGATTGGGATGCCTATAAAGAGAAACTCAAGATCTATAAGAAGGAGCTTAGAGAGGCGCAAAGACGCTCATGGTATACCTTCTGTGGTGAAGTGGAAAAGGTCTCCGATCCCGCAAGGCTGAGGAAAATACTATCAGCTTGTAATGTATAATTGCAAATTGAATAATTTTTTTGTGATGTGTAATTTTTTCATAATGAAAATAACATGATTAATTTGTCTTACTTTTTTAAATAATAAAGATCCAAAATAATGTTTATATTCAACAAATTTTAATAAAATTTACTCCACGACCAAGACTATGTCACAAATTTCCAAAGTAATGGTACGATTTATCGTACATCATACAACTACTAGCGTACCATTCGGTTATTTTTTTTTGTCCATCCATTTGACTTTACCTAACACCGTTTCTTCTCTAGCTTATCGGTTGGTTACAATGGATTTAGCTGCGGATAAAAATTCGGTCAACACAGCTGATATAAGCTAAGCCTTGTGGTCACATGGTCAAAGAAGTTACTTCATTACCTCCTTTTCCGTTTTAATCAACAACGAACATAGACGTGCCACTTAAAATGACATCTCTAAAGATATAGTAGCAGTGATTTTATTAAGTTGCCATTAAAACCATTAATAAATTGTCAAGTTGTGTAACATATATCTTAGTAGCCTTTGGTTACATAAATTTTTTCATCTAATGTATTTATTGGATTTGGATAATATTTCCGAATTTTTGTCATGCTAGGTAAGTCCAAGAAACTAGAAATCTACCAAAGATGTGACAGAAGTTCTTTTGAACTAAATTTTAGATTTGGAATACGGTGCAGGAATCCCAGGGAAGCCAAGAGTGTGAAACAATTTGGCGAAAGAACACTTCATCATTATCTCTCCTAACAATTTGCAAAAAGAGTACAGCTTGCATTGGAATTATTTGACGTCTCTCATCCCATTCCATGCCCATGTCTCCACTTAAAAGTCAAAGAAAAGTAGAAGAATACGCGAAAGTCAAATTTTGACGGACGTTAATTTGCCATTACTACTTCACATTTAGTCCGTGTCGAAATATCGTGGAAAAAACTAGCGCAAAGAAAGTACAGCTTAAGTCCATTTGAATTGCTCAAATTTTTTTTTGCGGTTGCTGGCCAAAATTTACATTCTAAGTAAATATTATAATCATATCCAACCAAAGAAAAACATATATTACAGTAAAGTGGCTCTTAATAATTCTTTTACAAATTAAAATTATCAAAAAAGATCGATTGCACTGAGAGCATTTTTTTATTGTTAAAGCCTGAAAAATTTACATAGCACAATTTACATCACAGATAAAACAAAATTCATTTGAAAAAAGGCCAAAAATTTTGAAGAAAAAGAAAAAAAGGAAATATTAAAGTGTCCCGTTAACAAAAAAAAAATTTTTTGCAAAATTAATGTCCATAAAGAAATTTGAAAAAGAAAAAAGAACAAAGTAAGAAAATTGAAAAAAGAGAGAAGCAGAGGTAATCTAAAGCAACCATATAATTGCCAGAAATTATTTACAGAGAATTTACAGCAACACTACAGCGTATTTGGAGGGCCTTTCAACAAAAGCTGAGTAAGTAATTCTGATGCTCTTATATGTACATCAGATCAATACTCTGCTTTCCCTGACCTCTCCACAAAGGGAGCAAAACTATTCGCCATCTGTCAGTCATCTATTTATACTTATTTATGCGTTGGACCGTTCCCATTGCATTCCTGTAACTATCGGCGCTTTCGGCGGAGACAGCAGAGTATAGTTCTGTTTTTTTTCTGTGCTTATTATATTGTTTGTTTTGGTTAACATATTCTACGAAATATTTGGTTCTTTGCTTTTTTCATCATATCACACTATTTCCCGTAACATTTCTTTTTCTTCTGGATTTACATTCGAATATGATAAATTTTATAAAATAATTTCAATGTCTCTCGATACTATCTAATTTGGTTTACTATTCAAAATAACACAAAAATTACCCTACTATGGAATTCTAAATTCAGTGCAGTAGTAGTTTATAAAAGCAATTAAATGAATTATAATTGAAAATATAAAGAAAGTATTCACTATTACATATAGATCACTACGCCTATATATTTATAATTTTTTTTATCAAGTTATGTGTTTATATTATAAAAGTTGAGGAATAAATATTATTGAAATCAACATGATGGCTTAAAGTTTGTAATGGCTTTCCTTTGAGGATTTGAGGGATCATTAGGTTAAGGGTTCCATATAAAAATTGAATGCTAGAAGGAACAAGGTTGGGAGGGTAACGACGCATTGGAGGGCGCAACATCCAGTCCTTAAAGTTTCTCAAATATAGAATATTCCACTTAAATTTCAAACTGCCATATACCAGTATTTTCAAATAGTTTTTTTTTTTGGGGATTTTACAATAGTCAATCTAATTTCAACTAAGGGACTCTGTAATAACATCAAATCTAGGTGATGAATTCGAATTGGATAGTTTAAGGTCAAGAACCTCTCCCCACCACTGATGCTAGCTACAAAGATGGGTCCCATTAACCTCAAACTCCAATGAAAACCAAATTTTAAAACAAAACAACAAGAAATTGAATCATCATCCATTACAAGCTTCACCCTGTACAGTGGGCTACTTGCAGGATGAGGCAAATAATTGGACCAAAAACAGCGAGCATTCGCTCAATGTACTGCTCGACACACATTTCCCGGGGAACTCTGTAACAGAACCAGAGGATCAGCAGGACCAACAAGAGTGCGAGTGGACTGCGAGCGTCGCTATCTTGTTGACTGAGAGATCCAGAATAAGCTGGGCTATTAATAGCTTTGAGCCCTTCAAGTCACCTGGACCAGACGGCAACACTCCAGCAGAAATGCAGAATATGTTGAAGTAGATTATCCCCTGGCTGGAGAAAATTTATGTAGGCTGTATCAGGCTTTCATACATCCCGAATCGATGGAGGGATACCAAAGTGGTATTCATACCTAAAGCGGGGAAGATATCACACACTAGGCCAAAAGACTTCAGACCAATTAGCCTATCCTCCTTCCTATTGAAAGGTCTGGAAAGACTTTTAGATTATTTCATTATGGAAAACCTGGATACAAAACTCCTGTCGGTGAACCAACATGCTTACAATAAGGGGAAGTCTACAGAAGCAGCCCTGCACGAACTTGTGAGCACTATAGAATCGTCCCTGCATTTCAAGGAATTCACCATGCTGGCATTTCTTGACATAGAAGGGGCTTTTAACAACATTCACTCAGATGCAGGGTTACCATAAACATTTTTCGAATAGGAGGACATTTGTGTCAGGAAAAGAGGACATTTGTGATATGTACAAGAGCCCTTGGAACCTTCGAAGCACATTATTTTTAAAGTAAAAATAGCAGTAATTTGAAAAAATATACATTTTGTTTTGATCAAAAAAAAATTTGTTTTAAAAAGGGCCATAGTCCTACATTTTCACATATAGTATATATTGAGAATTTTAACAATAAATTTGCAAATGTAACAAAAGGAGTAGGCCGACCGCGCAAAAAAAGAGTTATAATTAGAATGTGTCTTTTCTGTTTTCTTGAATGGGGATGTAATTTCCTAAAGGTCGTTTTGTAACGAAAACAGGCCCAAAATTTGGGGCGCACTTTCATTTTCAATTTGGCTGCATTTCCTTGGGGTCCAACTTCCTGCCGCCGACAAATACTTATAAAATTCTAAAGAGGAGTACTGCCATCCGAAGAAAAAAATCATACATAGTAGTTTTGAGATATCTAGCTTTTACGTTTTTTAAATTTCAAGATTTTTACTATTAGGTTTAGGTTAGGAACCTAAATTGGACTATTTGAGCAGATAAAACAAGCTGCCACCATAACATACAACTGAAGGCGCGAAAGCTAAATATCTCAAATCAACTAAAATGGAGATGTGACTTCCTTTCTTAGGAGGGCAGTCTAGTTCTTGAAATAAAATTTAGTGCAAATTACAGTTTTAGTAGAATCAATTTGTAGACCGTTCCATTCATATGTCAATTGAGCCTTAATCACTGCTGTTTGTGCTGGTAAAGTCAAAAAAACTAAGTCCAGATTTACACTAGTATATTTTTTTCAGCAGCTTATCCGCTAATTCTCTTTTAAACTTGCCTCTGCGTTTAGACACATAATTTTGTTTCGGATATTTCTGTGTGAATTGTTGTTGTTTCAAAGGCCGAGTGTAAAACACAAAACGTTCAGACCGATAAGCCCGAGTACGGGAGAGTTCTTTACCCCTCTTGCCGACTGCCTCTCCATCCAACAAAACGCCGATAATCTGCTGAACATTCAGCCAACGTAAATAGGGACTATCAAACATTCAGTGGTTGAAAGTATACTTCAGCTTGAGGTTCATTATTGTTGAAAAAGTCCACCCAAAACCACGATTGGTGGAACTATAAAAATACATTTGATACAAGCTGTAACAAAAGGAGGACAAATCCCACATTTTTCAAAAAGGAGGGAGGACAACGGTGAAAAAGGAGGACATGTCCTCTGAAAGGAGGACGTATGGTAACCCTGCTCAGATGTAGTAATTGCGGGACTGTCACATCTAAAAGTTAACTCTAGTTTGATTAGACTAATTCAAAGTCTGCTCAACAGAAGACGCATAACAACATGTCTTGGGTCCACAACTCTAACAAGGTTTGTAAGCAGAGGGACCCCACAAGGAGGAGTACTGTCTCCACTAATTTGGAACCTAGCGGTGAATGAAATCCTGCTAGATCTAGAACGTTGTGGCTGCAAGTTCGTTGCATATGCGGACGACGTGGCAATCGCAGTGAGTGGCAAATTCGAAAACGTCCCCCGAGACATTATACAGGTGGCTCTGAACAAATTGGGTAGATGGGCCAGAAGCAGCGGTTTGGGCGTAAACCCAAACAAGACAGAATTGGTTCTCTTTACTAGGATGAATAAAGTCCCACATGTGGACCCTCCACCTCGGATAAATGGAGCAGATCTAGTCTTTTTTGAAAGTGCAAATTTTTTAGGAATAATTCTCCTATCTAGAATTAACTGTAACTGTTATTTAGACTTAACGTATTGGAACGTGTAAGGAAGGCCAACGTCGCCTTATATTCCTGCAAAAAGGCTGTAGGGTCGCGGTGCACAGTGGTTGCGCCCATAGGCCAAAATTCAAAAAAATCATAACAACAAAAATTTGTGAAAAATAACCAAATTGTCTCTAAAATGTCCAAGTTCTTTTATGGAAAACCGTTGTTTTCTGGAAATCTAACTGGACATTCAAAAAATAGAATTGAAGATGTGAACACGAGTTGATTTGCAAAGCGCAACTGCACGCATCACGAATATTTCACAACACAAGCGAAATTCAAAGTGGTCAGTCAATTAATTAAGTCTCCGAATTTAATTTTTTGAAATGGATTTTGAAGTTAAAGGTATTTATTTTAAGTTGCAATATTAATAAAAACTAACTTGTGTTGTAGTTATTTTGAAATTAATGCTTTACTTTATTCAGTTTTTTGTACATTTTGTGTGCATCTTTATTATGTTTACTTAAAGTTTTAGCTGTTTTCCCCCAAGATCCCCCGATTATTTTTTATTTCAGTGTATTTGTGAGTGTCTTAAGGTAATAAAAAAGTTAAAGTTAGCTGCAGATATTTGCAGATGTGTGCATAATCAAGGATATACTAAGACCATTTTTTTCTTCAAAGTCAAATATGCTTGCAAAGCAGGTGTTTTGCATTGTGTTGTGCTATGTTTTTGTGTTCTTAATAAGTTCAAATTTTAATTTTGATTGCGTTATCTCTATTTTAATTTTGGTAGATGACTCCTATCAGTGTGTGTTTACTCGCTTGTACATATTCAATTGTTGGTGTACATAAATCGGCACCAATGCAGAAAAATTACAAATATCGGCTACACGCCCGAAATGACCGAGCTAACGAAATGTATTGACTATATATGCAAAAAGATACTGCATTGTGGATTCAGTATAAACGCAAGAAGGCATCAGTTCAGAAATAGTTAAAGGTGCTCAAGATGGACTTCCGAAAGTATATTTTAATGAGTCATTAAAGAGAACAACGCGACGAAGAATTGCAGAGCTTTCAAAAACCGTCTAAAGTCTAAAAAAAGGGCATTAAAATGTTTAGGAGACAGAACAAGCGAAAGCCTCTCGGATCACAACAAATACCGATTTGATTGTTTTTGACTAGATTGTTTTTGAGCTCACATCCATTTATTACTGGCTAAAGAAAGCTCCCACGTTCAAAAATGTCAGTATTATCAACATTATCATATCGGTCACTCACTTCAAGAGTGACATAAGTCAAAATTAAAATTTTTGAGGTTGCCTTACAAAAATGCGAATTTTGCAAATGTCCACAAAGTAATCTCAGCGAAATTTGGTATATAAGTAAACAACCATATTTCGGATTAAAGTTAAACATCTTGGCAGTTTTCAATTTTTAGTTATGTCACTCTTGAAGTGAGTGAGCGATATAACATACTGCATGACATAAATTTAAAATATTTTGTAATTATTTTTCCCTAAAAATATTATTTTAAATGTAATAATTATGAAATAAAAAAGTTTCAAACCGAAAAAACAAAGTTATTCAAATTTGGTCCCATATTTGCTTTGGTAGCTATAGGATATAGTGCTGCGATATGGCCAATTTTTTTATTATAAATTTGAAATATTTTTCTACATTTTTGGTGAAAATTTCATAACGATATAACAACTAGAAGTATTTATGGCCGCGGCTCCATACAAGCCCAACCACTGTGCGGTGGGGCCTCTCTCCTAAAATCGTCCACTAGATAATATAGCAGTAGTTCGTCCTATACTGCTATGCGGCATTGTGGAATGGTGGACGGCAACTGACAAACTAACCATCACCAACCTACTAACAAAGGTTCAGAGAACAGCCTGCCTGAGCATAAGCGGAGCCTTAAGGACTACAGCGACCGAGTCTCTACAAGCCCTACTCCATATACTGCCGATTCATATTGTGGCGAAAGAAGTTGCAACAAAAATGGCAAAGTGTAAGTGCTATGGTAACGACCGAGTGGACTATATACCAACTGTGTACACCTTCGAGAGAAATTACATCACTATGATTCCCGCCAGAGATGAATGGGTTGGAAGAATACCAGGTAATAGAAACCATTTCCACTTTTACACGGATGGTTCGAAGCTTGATGAAAAGGTTGGCTTCGGAGTACACTGTGTACAACTTAGTTTGGATATAGCTCACAGACTACCAGATACCTGCAGTGTCTGTCAAGCCGAAATAATGGCAATATGGGAAGTAGCCAAGTGGCTGAGTCGCAACATAGTAACCGACACTGGCGTTGTCATTTACTCGGACAGCCAGGCTGTCATCAATTCTCTGGAGGCAACATCGCTAAATTCACAAACAGCCCTCGACTGCCGCAGATGTCTTCACGAGATGGCTGAGCAGTTTAATATACACCTCATATGGGTGCCTGGGCATAGGGATATCCCGGGGAACTGCAAAACAGATGAACTTCCTAGGAAAGGGACGACATTACTAATTCTCGAAGAATTTGCATATATTGGTGCGCCTCTATCAACGTGCAAGCTTTGGTTTAGGCAAGAGGCAATCAGGCAGTCCAACGAAAGATGGACAGAAATCGGCACCTGCAGGGTAGCTAGACAAATCTGGCTAAGGTATGAACTGAGAAGATCAAAATATCTCCTCGCACTAGAGAGGCAAAGATTGTCTACGTTAGCATCAGTTCTGACGGGACGGAGATTGGCGAACACGCCGAAAGATTGGGTATTGACTCTAATGACTTCTGCGGAAGCTGTGGAGATGAGGAAGAAGTGGAGAGCATTGGGCACTTGGCCCTTCTAGGAAGCCTAACAGATCTTTCCAGTACCGATATTCGTACTATCGATAAATTTGTATATCAAACAGGTTGGTTTCGATGAGGGGCATTTCAGCCCGTGGTAACACTAGGGACCTAAACTGGTCTATAGGCTGCCACCCTAACCTAAAACCTAAAAATATGATCGATTTTGTTCAGATGAAAGCTTTAAGCTGATGTTTTACACCTTAGGGTAATTGTACAATAGGCAGCTTATTAATTTCTGTTATTAATAAAATTAAATGTGTGTCTTGATAATAACTTAAGTGCTCATTCTTTAAAGTGGGTTTTCAAAATCTCGAGATATATGTTTGTATCAATTATACGATATAAAAAATAATAATATCCGAAACCTGAAGCTGACATTTAGTCCAACAACACCTCTTGAAAGCCACTATGGCGCACTGTCTTTTTAGTGTTTTTATTACAAAATTCTTAATTTTGCTTACGCCAAAAGTAACAACGACTATCGGACAAAAAAAATTAAATTTACTTAATCTGTGAAGAGAAACTATTAAAATGCAAATAGAAATAGGCAACTAAGCATCACAAATAAACTGAAACATTCTGCAAAATGAATATTTCTTTGAAATGTGTTCACTTGCGAATTCTATAATATTTTGTATTCTCACTAAGTTTAGGTGGGATTTGCAAGTTTGCTGTGAGGCTGTATGGTGGCTGTAGGTGTCGGATACCTTTATTTTATAGATCGTATAATGAATAAAAACATTTATCTCGCAACTTTGAAAACGCAGGTAAAGGAAAGTGCACTCAAGTCATGAATGTAAAAATAATTTTAAATATTATTTTATATGTGTCTTTAAATAAGACACACATATAATTTTATAAAAGCACACATTACTGATATGAATAAGCTGGCTACTGTACAATTGCCCTTAGGTTGTAAAACGCCTGCTTAACGATCCCATCTGAATAAAATCGATCATTTGGGTGATGAACTTGGGCGTCAAATGCAAAAAAGATTGTACACCAGTAGAGACCGACTTAGGTGGGATTTGCAAGTTTGCTGTGAGGCTGTATGGTGGCTGTAGGTGTCGGATACCTTTATTTTATAGATCGTATAATGAATAAAAACATTTATCTCGCAACTTTGAAAACGCAGGTAAAGGAAAGTGCACTCAAGTCATGAATGTAAAAATAATATTAAATATTATTTTATATGTGTCTTTAAATAAGACACACATATAATTTTACAAAAGCACACATTACTGATATGAATAAGCTGGCTACTGTACAATTGCCCTTAGGTTGTAAAACGCCTGCTTAACGATCCCATCTGAATAAAATCGATCATTTGGGTGATGAACTTGGGCGTCAAATGCAAAAAAGATTGTACACCAGTAGAGACCGACTTAAAGCTGCATCACAGGACGAATGAAGCCAAATAAAATCGGATCTCTGAGAAAAATTAGTTGAATACATTCCAAAAATAGATAAATCTTTCATAAATCAAAAAGGATTCTGAGCAAAATACTAATTATTGTATAAATAATTGAATTACCTCCTCTGACCGACTTTCGAGGTGAGTATAATTTTCAAGTTTTTCTAACTATCTCGATTTTAGTGTTATCAAATTTAAATTGATATGTTTCAAAATGTTTGCATGATGTGAGTGACTGTATATAGTATTCGGAAAAGTGTTTCTGGATTTATGCTAAAATGTATAATTCAAATTCTCTATTTGTTGTACATCACGGTTTATCACGAGAACTACAGACATTTCAAAGAAACTACTACTATCCCATATATCCAAATCGATTGCAAAACTCTTCGCCGCACTATGGACGAAAATAGAATAATGCGGCCAAAACTCAAATTTTATGACACATGTTATATTAAAAGAAATCGTTATCCCAATCTGTTGAGCACATATTCAGTATATTGTATCCAAAATATAAACAAAATATCTTAATATTTAGATGATCAAATGACTACCCAAAGTTAGACATATATTTGTATCTGCATTTATAGTGCAGCTTGTTTGAACGGTTGAGAAGATAGAAAAGCAACCCAAATTGGATCAAAATACATATCAACTTAAGTCATGCTTTATGAGGTATGAATTCATATATAGACATTTCAAATATTTATTTGTTTTCGTTGTTAAAATTTACGTGGAAATATAGTCCTTTTGTAGGCGGAAAATGTATATTTTTTACATTAAGTTTCTTATAACTTGTAAACGTCGCGAGTCGTCGCTACGAAATTTTTTTCAGAGTCTTCTTTGAGATGTTCTTCATCTTCAGCTCAACTCCACAGTGACAAAACCATAAAATAACATCAATAACAGATCAACCTCACATAGGGAAACATCAAAATAGAACGTCGCCATGAGCCAGGGCATCGTTGAAGACTACTCACCGCATTGTTGCTTTAGTGCAGTACTCTACATTACTTTCAAATCTAACACTAAAACAGTGGAATAGAACGAAAGCTGTTGTTCATGTAAACAGAACATTTACCAACAACAAAAACAACTTTGAATGGTCTGGGGAAAAAGAACGTCGGCGGCAGGCGATTGACTTGAGATTGCTCTTACTTGAAAGTAATTCCTATATGTACATTTGGAATAACTTTCGTATAAGTAGAAGTAAAGACAAGTGGACCGCAGGACAAAAACAACATTACTGTATCCGAAGACTTGACTAACTCCAACGAAACGCGTCGGGCATTGGTTGGTGTTGGATTTCTAGGTTGTTTTCTTCTTCACTTGACTATTCAAGATACCTTCCTTCACTTTGAGGGAACTCTTTTTGATCTTCAGGGCAACTCCACATTGAGAAAACCATAAAATAACATCAATATCCGATCAACCCCACATAGGGAAACAGGCTTCCTAGAAAGGCCAAGTGATCAATGCTCTCCACTTCTTTCTCATCTCCACAGCTTCCGCAGAAGTCATTAGAGTCAATACCCAATCTTTTGGCGTGTTCGCCGATCAAGCAGTGTCCCGTCAGAACTGATGCTAACGTAGACAATCTTTGCCTCTCTAGTGCGAGGAGATATTTTGATCTTCTCAGTTCATACCTTGGCCAGATTTGTCTAGCTACCCTGCATTCCGATTTCTGTCCGTCTTTCGTTGGACTGCCTGATTGCCTCTTGCCTAAGCCAAAGCTTGCACGTTGATAGTGGCGCACCAATATATGCAAATTCTTCGAGAATTTGTAATGTCGTCCCTTTCCTAGGAAGTTCATCTGTTTTGCAGTTCCCCGGGATATCCCTATGCCCAGGCACCCATATGAGGTGTATATTAAACTGCTCAGCCATCTCGTTAAGAGATCTGCGGCAGTCGAGGGCTGTTTGTAAATTTAGCGATGTTGCCTCCAGAGAATTGATGGCAGCCTGGCTGTCCGAGTAAATGACAACGCCAGTGTCGGTTACTATGTTGCGACTCAGCCACTTGGCTACTTCCCATATTGCCATTATTTCGGCTTGATAGACACTGCAGGTATCTGGTAGTCTGTGAGCTATATCCAAACTAAGGTGTACACAGTGTACTCCGAAGCCAACCCTTTCATCAAGCTTCGACCCATCCGTGTAAAAGTGGAGATGGTTTCTATTACCTGGTATTCTTCCAACCCATTCATCTCTGGCGGGAATCATAGTGATGTAATTTCTCTCGAAGGTGTACACAGTTGGTATATAGTCCACTCGGTCGGTTACCATAGCACTACACTTTGATATCCTCATGTGACCGTAGTTTTTGTACCTCCACATTTATAGGCAGTTTAATTTTATTGCCACTTTTGTTGTTTTGGAAACTATTATATAAATTCTACTAAAAACACACATCACAACGAAAAATGTAGTATTTTACACTTCAAAAACCGACATTTATACATACATACATCTGTACATACCTACGAAAACTACAGTCGATCATCAATTTTAATTTTTAATTTTTTACCACATTTTTGCACGAAACGCCCTACTGTGATCCAGAACATACATTCTTATACTACTCTAGTTTGACAAAATTTGCTAATTTTGAAGAATACAGGAATTTTCTGAATATATATAATAATTCTATCTATTCGGTTTGAAAAAACAACTTATAATTTTCGTGCCTTTTAAATATTTAGTTAACGTTTTCTTCGATTTTATAGCCTTTTCGAAGTTTTTTCTTCAGATTTCAGAAGATTTTACACTTCTTATGTCCTCCATGTTTCTTGTATGCTTTTTCGACCTACTCTATTCCCTATCCCTTTTTAATCCATTTGTTAGGATTAAACATCAAAATAGAACGTCGCCATGAGCCAGGGCATCGTTAAAGACTACTCACCGCATTGTTGCTTTAGTGCAGTACTCTAAATTACTTTCAAATCTAACACTAAAACAGTGGAATAGAACGAAAGCTGTTGTTCATGTAAACAAAACATTTACCAACAACAAAAACAACTTTGAATGGTCTGGAGCAAAAGAACGTCGGCGGCAGGCGATTGACTTGAGATTGCTCTTACTTGAAAGTAATTCCTATATGTACATTTGGAATAACTTTCGTATAAGTAGAAGTAACGACAAGTGGACCGCAGGACAAAAACAACATTACTGTATCCGAAGACTTGACTAACTCCAACGAAACGCGTCGTGCATTGGTTGGTGTTGGATTTCTAGGTTGTTTTCTTCTTCACTTGACTATTCAAGATACCTTCCTTCACTTTGAGGGAACTCTTTTTAATCTTCAGGGCAACTCCACATTGAGAAAACCATAAAATAACATCAATATCCGATCAACCCCACATAGGGAAACATCAAAATAGAAAAGTTTTTATTGTTGAGCTCTGTTAGTAATATTGAACAATATACTTTGTTTCTGCTTTTTCATTGAAAAGTTAAAAAAATTGTTTGACAATTGCACTACGCAAAAGCATACACCCGAAATGTTAGGATGAAAACTGCTGTTTTGTCAACATACGAAGGAAAATTGTAGTTATATATAGGGTGATCCAAGTAGAGATACTTTTTCCAATAGGATTTTTTTGACAGATCACTAGTGAATCGTGTCATGCTACTTTTGTTAAGTACTGTTTGGCATTTCATCATGGAAAGAATCGTTCAACTTTATTACGAAAATTCACGTTCTGTGAGGAAATTTCCAGTCGGTCCACAAATATGGACCTCTTGGAAGATGGACCTATAAGTGTCCGAACAGGGTAAGAAATTCCCTGGTGGACGATATTCACGATGGCAGTCCCCAAGAGCACATTACTGTCTTGGGTGGAGCTTTAGGCGATTGTTCACAAGAATGCAAGTATTTTCATACGCATCTTTTAATGCTTTCCAGGCCAAAATGAAGCTCCCGAGAGGGAATTTCAAAACTATTTCCCTTGCCTCATCGCTAGTTTTTTGGACCAAGTGGTAAAGTCGTTCAATGTCACAAAGACGCGAATTGTTTATAAATATCGCCGTAAAAATTTCCTGAAAGGCAGGTGCCGAAAAAAATCTCCTTGAAAGACGTCAATTTCACACGGGAGCAAAGTCAAATTATGTCTGAACCGACGTCACTGCGCTGGAAGCGTGTGTTTGAATAGGGACATCTTGGTATTTATTGCGGACAGACAATTCATATAAGTTTGATATGACGCGTCATATTTACTATCCGTCGAATTGATTTCTTAACAGATCAAGTCGTTAAGGCCTTTTTCCAATGTTTGTTAAGTCTAAGCCCACAATTTTTTCAATATTGTATTAATAACTTTTAAACCATAGAAATCTACGTCGTCTTCTTTCTGAACACGGAAACTCGCATCAAATTTCACTAAAGCATCCGAAGCTCTTATAACGAAATCACGAAAAGAAAACGAATTTTTTTTGGGCGTATGCGATATTAGGCAACAAATGGATTAAAAACGAATAGGGAATAGAGTAGGTCGAAGAAGCATACAATAAACATGGAGGACATAAGAAGTGTAAAATCTTCTGAAATCTGAAGAAAAAACTTCGAAAAGGCTATAAAATCGAAGAAAACGTTAACTAAATATTTAAAAGGCACAAAAATTATAAGTTGTCTTCTCAAACCGAATAGAAAAGAATTATTATATATATTCAGAAAATTCCTGTATTCTACAAATTTAGCAAATTTTGTCAAACTAGAGTAGTATAAGAATGTATGTTCTGGATCACAGTAGGGCGTTTCGTGGAAAAATGTGGTAAAAAATTAAAATTGATGATCGACTGTAGTTTTCGTAGGTATGTATAGATGTATGTATGTATAAATGTCGGTTTTTGAAGTGTAAAATACTAAATTTTTCGTCGTCATTTTATGATAAACCGACCTAATGTACACTTTACTCAGGGTAATTAAAAAGATCATATTTCAAAAACGCAAGCTCGTAAAAATGAATTACCTTATGTTTCTGAAGTACATATACATTAGGGTGGGTCGTATTATTTTGCGATAAAAAACAAGTAAGAAAGTTTCAGTCGGGTAAACCGACTAAGGTATACCCTCACTTTGTGAGTAATGTAATATTGAATATTACACAAATTATTCTGTCAATTTTTGTGGGAGGTACCAGAAGGGGTTTAAGAAATACACCTATATTTCGCTGAACAGTAGATACTTTAAATACATTGCACTGTGCCGAATTGTAACCGTTTATATGGACTGGTATATTAACGTTGAGATATTAAATTGTGGTATAATTTGGCCATTTTGTGTGGGAGGTACAAAAAGGGGCGTGGTGATAACGCTCATTTTTCACTGGACTATATTATTATTATAAAAGCATTACACTGTACAAAATTTCAAGTAATTGTATACACTGATATTAATGTTATAAACTGTTAACTTTTGGGGCAAAATGGTACCTTTGTGGAAGAGGTACCAAAGGGGCGTGACAATAACGCCCATTTTTAAATGGACTGTAGGCACTATAAAAACATTACGCTGTACAAAGTTTCAAGTATTTTTTTACACTGGTATTAATGTTATAAGCTGTTAACTTTTGGTGCAAAATGGTGCATTTGTGTGGGAGGTACCAAAAGGGGCGCGGCAATAACGCCCATTTTTCACTGGACTGTAGGCACTATAAAAGCATTACACTGTACACAATTTCAAGTATTTCTAAACACTGGTATTAGTGTTATAAGCTTTTAACTTTTAGTGCAAAATAGTACATTTGTGTGGGAGGTACCAAAAGGGGCGTGGCAATTTCGCCCATTTTCCTCGAGTTGATAGCGACTAACAAACTAATACTATGTGTGGAATTTCAGAAGATTCGAATACGTATAATAGCAGTTATTAAAGAATCAATATTTCACAACATTTTAACACTTTGTGGGGGAGGTACCAGAAGGAGTGGACCAATATGGCCCATCTTCGAACTTAGCCGGAGATAGAAAAAAATATTACCACATACGAAATTTGAAGTCAATCGGTTACTCCTTTCGAGAGTTATCGTGCGCACCAGCCAGCAGACAGACAGACGGACGGACATTGCTCATTCGACTTAAAATGACCCAAAACGGATTTCCGCCGAACATACTTGGGGTCTTAGGTCACTCCTTCGATGTGTTACACTTTTTTCCGTAGCAAATGATATATACCCTCGTCACACTAAAGTGAGGGTATAATGATGCGGTTTAAATAATGTAACGAAAACAATTTGTGGTTTTAGAGTTTTGGTAAGGTTATATAGGGTTATTGTGTTATATTTGTAGTTTATTGTGAATGAAATGTATCCAGAAATGAAATGTTTGTGGATCGTTGGATATTTTGTTTACATTTATTTTCCATGAATGGATTTGAAAGAATTCTCGGTCAGTACTGGTTGCTAGGGGGAATTTCATCATATGATGAAATTCATAGCGGTTTAGTGCGGGACTGTACTTATTATTTGTTATTGATCTGTAAAATATTTTCCGATTGATCAGCAAATAAGAAACAAAAATGTGTTCAATCATGGTCCTACATTACTTTTATTATAATTGAAAAGATCATATTTCAATACATAAGGTCGTAAAATTAATTATGTTACGTTACAAAGTGTGAGTCCAGTGAGTTTTACAAAGTGTTTTAAAAAGTTTGAAAGAAAAATAAAAAAATGGCTTCGAGTAATATTGCTTGCACTTTCTGTAAAGTATTGTTCAACACCAGAGAAAAAATGCAACGTCAACAATTTATACCGCAGCAACAATCCTATTACAATTATCTACAGAATCAAATGCAAAACCATGGTTTTTATGGGTGATACCAACATCCATATTTTTATCAACAACCTGAAAATCAAATGATTTACCAACCAACCCGTTAATAGGCTTTAACCAGAATTAAATTTATATGATGTTTCTTCTCTTTTTGGTAATGTAGAATGGTCCGACGATTTCATTCTGTTAA
Organism: Eudasyphora cyanicolor; assembly: GCA_963930755.1. Taxonomy (NCBI): domain Eukaryota; kingdom Metazoa; phylum Arthropoda; class Insecta; order Diptera; family Muscidae; genus Eudasyphora; species Eudasyphora cyanicolor. The sequence continues at coordinate 106,163,712 of OZ005737.1, forward strand.
TCATCGAACCCAAACACATTTACGCTAATCTCATCATTGTTATTTTCAAATATGTTTATGTCTTTAAGATTTATTGGAAATTGCAATGAACTAAAGTTTAATACAATGTTATTTTGTAATGTAATAACTTGTTCTTTGATGTCACGAATATTGTATGAACTGCAACGTTTTGGGGTCTCCATTTCTGTGGTATCCATACCAGAAATTATTGCACACTTGAAGCAATTTTGGTCATCAATTTGTACATTTATACAAGCTTTACGCTTTTTTAGATTATCTGGTGTGGGCATCCATTTGGCACCCTTTACTAAAGAGGATTTATAAATACTGAGTTCCGCTCTCATAATTTTTACTAAAGTCCATCCTGAATCTCTCTCTGTCTTGGAATTCACTCATTTTTGTAAAAATTTCTCTCATTTTCTTGCAGATCTCTTCCTCTAAGTAACCCCCCTTGGTGAGCAGGTTCATTTTTGTCGCATGTATCATTATATCATAGTCCATTTTCTCTCCTCCCCTCTTCATGTACCCTGCAACTATACGGATACCAAATTTTACCATATTATGCTCTTCCAGTTTTGTTTCAAGTCGCTCTTTTATAATAGCCATAATTTCAGTCATAAAGTCTTCAAACATAAAGTGTGATTTTGTGTTTGGAATTCCATATGTTGCGATATTATTTTTAAATGCTGTATCCATTAAGTAACATGGGGCTTCCGAGACTCTATTCTCTAAAATTTCTTGTATATCATAATTTTGGTTTGCAGACAAATCCATATCTTCACTTAAGTCGTCTAACGACTCTTCTTTTTCTTCATGATGATTTTCCCATTAATCATTCTGATTTTTTTCGGGTTGGTTATATACATCCTGCTGGTGAAGTTGTTGTACTTGTTGCTGATTTTTGTGGTAATTATAAAAATATGGGTGAAGAATGGATTGTTGATTGGGCTGCTGATGAGGTTGTTGATAAGACTGCTGATAGGGTTGCTGATAGAACTGCTGATAGGGTTGCTGATATCCATAAGGATTTATCTGGTTAAAGCCTTGTCCATAAATTTGTTGCGGGGGGTTTGAGAGAGGAAATGTATAGTTAGGGTTATTAACGGGTTGGTTGGTAAAGCATTTGATTTTTAGGTTGTTGATAAAAATATGAATGTTGGTATCCCCCATAAAAACCATGGTTTTGCATTTGATTCTGTAGATAATTGTAATAGGATTGTTGCTGCGGTATAAATTGTTGACGTTGCATTTTTTCTCTGGTGTTGAACAATACTTTACAGAAAGTGCAAGCAATATTACTCGAAGCCATTTTTTTATTTTTCTTTCAAACTTTTTAAAAAACTTTGTAAAACTCACTGGACTCACACTTTGTTAATCACAAAACTGTTTTATGTTTTTGGGGGTCAAACGCACACTCCGAACAACTCTAATGTATTTATCAGAAACGTAACATAATTAATTTTACGACCTTATGTATTGAAATGTGATCTTTTCAATTATAATAAAAGTAATGTAGGACCATGATTGAACACATTTTTGTTTCTTATTTGCTGATCAATCGGAAAATATTTTACAGATCAATAATAAATACAAGTACAGTCCCGCACTAAACCGCTATGAATTTCATCATATGATGAAATTCCCCCTAGCAACCAGTACTGACCGAGAATTCTTTCAAATCCATTCATGAAAAATAAATGTAAACAAAATATCCAACGATCCAGAAACATTTCATTTCTGGATACATTTCATTCACAATAAACTACAAATATAACACAATAACCCTAAATTATTTTCGTTACATTATTTAAACCGCATCATTTTTTATCGCAAAATAATACGACCCACCCTAATGTATACTTCAGACACATAAGGTAATTAATTTTTACGAGCTTGCGTTTTTGAAATATGATATTTTTAATTACCTTGAGTAAAGTGTACATTAGGTCGGTTTAGCATAAAATGTGAAAACATTTATATAAATTCTACTAAAAACACACATCACAACGAAAAATTTAGTATTTTACACTCCAAAACCGACATTTATACATACATACATCTATACATACCTACAAAAACTACAGTCGATCATCAATTTTAATTTTTAATTTTTTACCACATTTTTGCACGAAACGACCTACTTTGATCCAGAACATACATTCTTATACTACTAACTAGGACCGAATGTAGGGTACTCGGAAGTACACGACTAAACAAAATGTGGTATAACCACAAGTAAACCGACAAAAATTCAAAATTTATATTTTGAACATAGTCTGACCGTAGTGTGATTATGGTCGACTGTAGTAAATTAACTGTATGTACATATGTAAATTTAATTAATAAAATTAAAATATTACAACGTAAATTTTAAATGTATCTAATTCGTTTAAAATTATTAAGATTTAAAAAAAAGATTTTATCGCAATATCTTGCAAGATATCTTCGAAACCGCTGAAAAATAATATTAGAAAAAGTTTATGGCGATTTCTTTTTTGCAAAAAATTGCCCTTTTCCCGAAAACTTGACTTGTATACAACATTTTGGAATTTTGAAATAAGAGTTAAGTTTAATTCATGGGACTACATCAGTTATGGGACTCAGCAGTTTAACAAGTATTATTTTGCTATTTTGGAATTTCGATCTGCGGTCTGAGCGCCACACTTGAATTCCAATCGAAATTTGTAGCTGAATAATAATTCAATCTTAATACACCTCGACATTCGAATTTGTTTGTCATATTTTTGACATTTACCGCCTCGTTTAATAAAATTTAAATTTTGTGAATTTATTTGAACTTTAGTTATCCTTGAAGTTTTCGTGATCTGGTTTATTCGGCTCAAATATTTTTGAATTATTTGCCTAAATCTGTTTCACAAATTAATATCGTAACCATTCGCTTTTTATCGGAGTCTCTATATAAGCTCAAATTCTGTTTGAAATCGCAACTAACTCTATTAGCATCACCCTATTAAATTAATTACACTTTGCAACAACATTTTTTTATTTTTTTACATTTAAATTTATTTTGAATCATAATTCAATCGACATTCGAATTTGTTTGTTATTTTTTTGACATTTACCGCCTCGTTTAATAAACTTTAAATTTCGTGAATTTATTTGAACTTTAGTTATCCTTGGCGTTTTCGTGATCTGGTTTATTCGGCTCAAATATTTTTGAATTATTTGCCTAAATCTGTTTCACAAATTAATATCGGAGTCTCTATATAAGCTCAAATTCTTTTTGAAATCGCAGCTAACTCTATTAGCATCACCTTATTAAATTAATTACACTATGCAACAACATTTTTGTCCAAGGGCTGTACATATATTTTTATGGTGTAATTTGTAATCCTAAAAACGAAAAAACAAATTAAAAAATATTTTTTAAATTCAAGTTTTCATGGATTGCAGCTTTAGTATTTGGCCCATATTTTCCATATTACCGAAATATCCTTTAAATTGAAGAAAATTATGAGGTCCGCAAGTGTTATTAACGCCATTTTTACGTATAAACAGTAGTTTACTAGCTGTCGATAAAACTATTAGAAAAAATATTAATTTTTTGCCAAAAAATCGATTTTTCCAGGCACGAAAATAGAAAAAAATTTCAAAAATTTGTTTTCTTCTTTTATCTGAAAGATAAAAATGTAGTGAATAAAACAAAGCTTATTTGAAGAAAATCGATGTAAGGAAAATTAAAAAAAGTGTCACATTTTTCCGTTTTCGAAGAATGTTTTTGCCTTGTTTATTGCTTATTGAGTTTCAAATGAGGCATTGTGCCTCACTTTTATTTTATTTGATGTCATTATAAAATTGTCGAGGGGACTAGACTTTATGATCGTTTGTAGAGAGGCAATAAACAATATTTGTTGTTATGTTTTAAGAGGTTTCCGTTCAGTTACCCCTTTTTGGGTATTTAAAATAATATTTTTAGGGAACAATAATTACAAAATATTTTAAATTTATGTCATGCAGTAGGTCATATCGCTCACTCACTTCAAGAGTGACATAAGTCAAAATTGAAAATTGCCAAGATGTTTAACTTTAAGTCCGTATAAAGAGATAAGTAACATGAAATAAGATGTTAAAGAACTCTTCAATAAACCGAAATATGGTTGTTTACTTATATACCAAATTTCGCTGAGATTACTTTGTGGACATTTGCAAAATTCGCATTTTTGTAAGACAACCTCAAAAATTTTAATTTTGAGTTATGTCACTCTTTAAGTGAGTGACCGATATGATAATGTTTATAATACTGACTTTTTGAACGTGGGAGCTTTCTTTAGCCAGTAATAAATGGATGTGAGCTCAAAAACAATCTAGTTATCAAATCGGTATTTGTTGTAATCCGAGAGGTCTTTCGCTTGTTCCGCCTCCTAAACATTTTAATGCCCTTTTTTTAGACTTTAGACGGTTTTTGAAAGCTCTGCAATTCTTCGTCGCTTTGTTCTCATTGATGACTCATTAAAATCTACTTTCGGACGTCCATCTTGAGCACCTTCAACTATTTCTGAACTGATGCCTTCTTGCGTTTATACTGAATCCACAATGCAGTAACTTTTTGCATATATAGTCAATACATTTCGTTAGCTCGGTCATCTCGGGCGTGTAGCCGATATTTTCAATATTGCTTCGCACAGCATTGATCGCCTTTTGTAATTTTTCTGCATTGGTGCCGATTTCTTTACACCAACAATTGAATATGTACAAGCGAGTAAACACACACTGATAGGAGTCATCTACCAAAATTAAATTAAAAAAGAGATAATGCAATCAAAATTAAAATTTGAACTTATTAAGAACACAAAAACATAGCACAACACAATGCAAAACAGCTGCTTTGCAAGGCAAATTTGACTTTGAAGAAAAAAGATGGTCTTAGTATATCCTAGATTATGCACACATCTGCAAATATCTGCAGCTAACTTTAACTTTTTTATTACCTTAAGACACTCACAAATACACTGAAATAAAAAATAATCGGGGGATCTTGGGGGAAAGCAGCTAAAACTTTAAGTAAACATAATAAAGACTCACACAAAATGTACAAAAAACTGAATAAACTAAAGCATTAATTTCAAAATAACTACAACACAAGTTAGTTTTTATTAATATTGCAACATAAAATAAATACCTTTAACTTCAAAATCCATTTCAAATAATTTAAATTCGCAGACTTAATTAATTGACTGACAACTTTCAATTTCGCTTGTGTTGTGAAATATTCGTGATGCGTGCAGTTGCGCTTTGCAAATCAACTCGTGTTCACATCTTCAATTCTATTTTTAGAATGTACAGTTAGATTTCCAGAAAAAAATGGTTTGCCATAAAAGAACTTGGACATTTTAGAGACAATTTGGTTACTTTTCGCAAATTTTAGTTGTTATAATTTTTTGGAATTTTGGCCTATGGGCGCAACCACTGTGCAATGTTGACTTCTTTATGGTTAAATATGTATACAATATTATCATTATTTAATTGTTATTACCATAATTATATTAATATCTACTTAGTTTAGCTTTTAATGACATTTTTTTGTCATTGTTCCTATCAGTCGACAATTAAAATAAAGTGACTCGATCTGACATTTGTGTTCACCCAGATGACAGCAAAGAGAGATAGAGAAACCAAAATTTAGACTGAAATTATTACGTTTTCGTACGAGTTGATTATCGTGCGTTGTGATGGTAGTTAGTGAAACCCAAATCAGCTGCTTGTCGTCTGGCAGGCGAACGAAAGCAAATTTTTAAGTTACAGAAACAGGCTAATAAACTGTCAGTAAAAGACAAATAACTTTTCAATGTGGAAATGATCCCAACAATTTCTGCTATATCTACGGAAAATTTGCATTTAAAAATCGGCGACCGTTATGTAAAACAATAGAAGCAATTTATGTACAATGTTTTGGTATACCAGGTAAAAATCTGAACGAACCGTGGACACCTAGTATTTTTATAGCATGTGTCAAGAAAATCTTACTCGTTGGAGTTTGGGGAGTATGCGGTAAGTACTTTTCAATTAATGTATGATACTGATTCTGTAATAAAACGTCTTACTTTTAGTCATCACCTGAAATTTGGAATACCAATGATTTGGATGCACCCGTCCACTCATGATAGGAAGGAGCATTCGCTGGAACTACGCCGAAGTTAAATCTATCACCTTGACAGTTGTACATTACGATAAAATACCAGTTCCCTAATGTCCAAGTATAGCTAACAGCATAATTACGGAATCATCATCAAGTTCAACTGAGTTCTCAACTGACAGCGGTACCAGTTTCAGTCAGAAGTCAGCGCTTATAACTAAAGCTCATATCAATGACAACACTAAGGAATCCTACGAAACAATGGCTAAATTGTTAAAATACATAAAATATGACCAAAATGATTGGAAAATTTGTTACGATTTAAAAGTAGTTGCGATGTTATGTGGAATGCAAGGTGGATTTACAAAATATTGCTGTTTTTTATGCCTCTGGAATAGCCGTGCTCGAAAGATCATTACATAGGAAAAAATGGCCAACTAGAGAACCAGTTACATTGAGTGAAAACAACACCAAATACACTCCTCTCTTGACGAGAGAACAAAAAAAACATTATTTTGCCACAATTTTATAAAAGCCTTACATATGTTAATTCACTGTCATATTTAAAAATGTTATTAAATAGTGTTTCTTTTCAATAAATCGAAGAAGGTATTTTTGATTGGCCAAAACTAAGGAGACTGATGAAAGATGTAAATTTCGAATCATAGTTAACATCGGAGGAAATTGCAGCATGGAGATCATTTAAGCTTGTAGTTTAAATTTTCCTTTGATCCAATAAAAACCCACAAAGATTTATGATTTGTTAAAAAATTATTAAAAAATTTGTAAGAAAATACTTTTATATATTCATCTAACCTTTATTATTATTGTAACTTATTTTTCGCTTTATATATTCCAAGAGTGGTAAACATGTCGCTCAAAACTCATTTCTTGCATTCTCATTTAAACCTTTTCCCTGAGGGTCTTTGCGACGAACATAGCGAAAGGTTTCACCAAGAAAAGAAGGCGATACGAAGGACACTGATCGTCGCTTCCCCGCGGTCTACATTATCGTCGCCTTCAGTTTATGGGACACCGCCGCAATATCCCATACAGCAACATGCTCAGCAATCAACACCACATATTGCTGTACCAACCCCGGAATTTTTTTCAATGGTATCCGTGATCCAAGATCCAGGAAAAAAAGCTGAACGACACATGCAGCTTGCACAGTTGTCAGTGTTAGGCTACGTAAGGATCGCACTAGAAGTGGAAGTGGGGGACTGGTTTTCCTATTACACCATTCTGTGCAATACAGACCTATCTCGCCTGAGCTTGTCTCTAGAGATCCATACATTGAATGTATGGGGGTAGCAGTTAGTCCGGGACTGTCGAGATAGAGCTGTATAACGTAGCTGTTCTCCGCGTTATTTGCCGGATACTCGTATCAGTACGTTACTACAAGGCAGTAAGCGCGTGGTCCTAGGATACCTTAATACCCATCACGAACTTTGGCATACTCTCCTAGCTAATGACCAAGGTTTAGGTTTAGGTTAGGGTGGCAGCCGTATTTTTTATACAAGCTCCAATAGACCAGTATAGGTCCCTAGTGTTACCACGGGCTGAAATGCCCCTCATCGAAACCAACCTGTTTGATATACAAATTTGTCGATATTACGAATATCGGTACTGGAAAGATCTGTTAGGCTGCCTAGAACAGCCGACCCCAGTATGTCCAGTCGTCGTTTACTCAGAGCGGGACAGTCGCATAGCAAGTGCTCAATGCTCTCCACTTCTTCCTCATCTCCACAGCTTCTGCAGAAGTCATTAGAGTCAATACCCAATCTTTTGGCGTGTTCGCCGATCAAGCAGTGTCCCGTCAGAACTGATACTAACGTAGACAATCTTTGCCTCTCTAGTGCAAGGAGATATTTTGATCTTCTCATACCTTGGCCAGATTTGTCTAGCTACCCTGCAGGTGCCGATTTCTGTCCATCTTTCGTTGGACTGCCTGATTGCCTCTTGCCTAAGCCAAAGCATGCACGTGGATAGTGGCGCACCAATATATGCAAATTCTTCGAGAATTTGTAATGTCGTCCCTTTCCTAGCAAGTTCATCGGCTTTGCAGTTCCCCGGGATATCCCTATGCCCAGGCACCCATATGAGGTGTATGTTAAACTGCTCAGCCATCTCGTTAAGAGATCTGCGGCAGTCGAGGGCTGTTTGTGAATTTAGGGATGTTGCCTCCAGAGAATTGATGGCAGCCTGGCTGTCCGAGTAAATGACAACGCCAGTGTTGGTTACTATGTTGCGACTCAGCCACTTGGCTACTTCCCATATTGCCATTATTTCGGCTTGATAGACACTGCAGGTATCTGGTAGTCTGTGAGCTATATCCAATCTAAGCTCTGCACAGTGTACTCCGAAGCCAACCTTTTCATCAAGCTTCGAACCATCCGTGTAAAAGTGGAGATGGTTTCTATTACCTGGTTTTCTTCCAACCCATTCATCTCTCGCGGGAATCATAGTGATGTAATTTCTCTCGAAGGTGTACACCGTTGGTATATAGTCCACTCGGTCGGTTACCATAGCATTACACTTTGATATTCTCATGTGACCGTAGTTTTTGTACCTCCACATTGATAGGCAGTTTAATCTTATTGCCGCTTTGGTTAAGGCTCCGCTTATGCTCAGGCAAGCAGTTCTCTGAACCTTTGTTAGTAGGTTGGTGATGGTTAGTTTGTCAGTTGCCGTCCACCATACCACAATGCCGTATAGCAGTATAGGACGAACTACTGCTATATATATCCAGTGGACGATTTTAGGAGAGAGGCCCCACCGCGACCCTACAGCCTTTTTGCAGGAATATAAGGCGACGTTAGCCTTCCTTACACGTTCCAATACATTAAGTCTAAATAACAGTTTTCTATCTAGAATTATTCCTAAAAATTTTGCACTTTCAGAAAAGACTAGATCTGTTCCATTTATCCGAGGTGGAGGGTGCACATGTGGGACTTTATTCATCCTAGTAAAGAGAGCCAATTCTGTCTTGTTTGGGTTTATGCCCAAACCGCTGCTTCTGGCCCATCTAGCCAATTTGTTCAGAGCCACCTGTAGAATGTCTCGGAGGACGTTTTCGAATTTGCCACTCACTGCGATTGCAACGTCGTCCGCATATGCCACGACCTTGCAGCCACAACGTTCTAGATCTAGCAGAATTTCATTCACCGCTAGGTTCCAAATTAGTGGAGACAGTACACCTCCTTGTGGGGTCCCTCTGTTTACAAACCTTGTTAGAGTTGTGGACCCAAGACATGCTGTTATGCGTCGTCTGTTGAGCAGACTTTGAATTAGTATAATCAAACTAAAGTTAACATTAAGATGTGACAGTGCCGCAATTACTGCATCTGAGTGAATGTTGTTAAAAGCCCCTTCTATGTCAAGAAATGCCACCATGGTGAATTCCTTGAAATGCAGGGACGATTCGATAGTGCTCACAAGTTCGTGCAGGGCTGATTCTGTAGACTTCCCCTTATTATAAGCATGTTGGTTCACTAATGACCAGAGAGGCATAGCTTTGGCTGAGCAAATAGATGGATCTACGTTCTGCACAGTGAATGAGGACGCCCCCACACGGATTATGGGTGATTGCAGTAGCTCGGTCTGATAAATGACGTCACATGGCAGACCGTCATTTCGTTGGGATCAGACCACCTTCCCAGAATCCTCTCCATAGACAGACCATCCGATTTCATCATCTCTCAACGCCGTACTTTTCTGAATCAAAGGAAAGCGGGCTGGAACGGGTTCAGAGAATTCTTCAGTGAACTACCCATCCACTCAGATGTTCGGGTAGCTGAGAAGAAATTCCGAGGCATTATCTACGCAGCAGCCGCTTGATTTATCCCTGCTGGTCAAATACCCGAGATACGACCTAATTTCCCAGCAGATGCAAGCAAGCGAGCGTGATGAAATTCATCGTGAATCCTAGAATCAGGGAACTGAATCTAGAAATCACTAGGAAAGTCGACGAATATAAGCTGAATAAATGGCTGGATAATTTGTAGCAGTGCAACATAAGTTCCTGGATTGGTGAATTGTTGGCAACAGTTAAGTCACATACCGGGAGTTGAGTATCTGACTGAGGTCCTCCATCTATCCCTGACCACTGGCAAAGATGCGAGTAAGGGAGAATCGTACAGGCCTATCTCCCTTCTCTCGCTAGTAGCAAAGGCGCTCGAGACGTTAATCCTCCCTAGCTTGTTTGAACATTTTACAATTGCTTATCATAAGCACGGATTCCGAAAGTAGCATAGTACGACTACTCCTTTACACGCCATATCCACACACGTAAGACGTAACCAGAACTAGCCCGGCGACAGTACCGTCCTCGTGGTGCTTGACTTTCGAAGGCCATCGATACTGTCAGCCACGCCATGCTTTTTGAGGACATCGCCAACACGTCCCTCCAGAACAGTTTGAAACGCTGGACCGTCAATTACATTGTGGGCGCCTGTCGTATGTGGAATTCAGAAACAAGAAGTCCAAACCTCGTAGAGTGAAATAGGGAGTTCCCCAAGGTGGGGTGATATCTCCGGCACTGTTTAACCTCTACCTTTCTGCAATTCCACCTCCACCTGACGGCGTTGAAATCGTATCATACACTAAAAAAGCGTACAGAAAATCAAAGAATTTGTCGTAAAGATTAAGATTTCGGCAATGATTTCGACCGAAAGACAATCGCTATAAAAAAAATCATGTTTTATAGTTAATTTAAAGAAATGAATAGTACTTGTTTTGAGGATGCATTTTATAGAATCGAGAACTTTGGGTAATAAAACTAATTATGTTTGGTCTTAAAATAAGCACGATTTGTCGTATATTAAAGTCTGACGCGTGCTTATTTGTAGTAAAATATCATAAAATTTACAACATTGTCGTAATAAAATTTAAAATGCCTGTTCTTGATGTAAGAATGTACTACTTCCCTCCAAAGCACTATCGAAATATTTGATGTTTGACCTTGTTGAAATATTTGGTATCGCTTTGTAAATATATAGTGGGTTTAAGTTCTCTATTTATTGTCCAAGAACAATTTCTATTCGAACCGATATTAATGATTTTGAACAAGGAAGTTAAATAGAAGTTGTATAAACTAAATATTACATAATTAGTTTTACATATCATAGAGTTTGAATGTTCAATTATTTGCTGCACTTTGTAAATTTCATTCCCCACTACATTTTTCATATTTCCAAACAAAGTTCATTGCGCGATCTAAAATAAAATAATCTGAAATGAAATCGAACATATCTCAGTAAGAAGATTTTGGAAAATAAGAGATATATTTCAATCTTTCACATACTCGTATAATACTTACGTTGAAATATTTGGTACAATTGGTCACTTTTCAACGGCACAAATACTCATAATAGACCCATTCAAAAATTGTTTTAACTAAAAAATATATTTATATAACAAATTATTAATTACACAGCTGAAAAAAATTGTTTTGCTGCGACACAGGATTTCGCAGCCGATTTGGATATATGAGATAATAAAGTTCTTAGCCTTAAAGGTACTTATACATAGTTTCTTTGAATTAGATCTCGCCAGAAATCGCGATTTGAAACAATATAGAGAGTGCGACACATATTATAGCATAACTCGATAATAATTTACACGAATTATTTCGGGCAAGTATTAAATAATCCAAAATAAAATAGTCCAATAGTCTAATACCAATTTTTCATCCGTTCAGCTGTTTCGACGATATATTACAAGAAAGTGCTAAAAACGCATATCTTTTTAAAAAATTTTACTAATTTTGAAATAAGCGCATAATAAAAACAACGACAAATGCATATAAAATATTTATTTACTTCTCATAAAGTCTGATCAGTCATGAATAAAATTAGATCATTACGAAAAAATCAATGCATAACTTAAAAAGTTGTATCGGATTTATTAAATCTACCCCGAATTTTATTTCACCTTACGACAACTTTTGAAGTTGTGCATCGATTTCCTTCGGAATAGCTCCATTTTATCGTGCTTTACGATAAAAAATAAAAATTGAATAATTGAACATTTTTCGATATTTATATTACACGGTATAAAATCGCCGAAAATCATTAAAATTTATTTGGAGGGCATATGTTAATATATTACAACAAAATATATTTGCGAACTAACTTTCTCAAATAGAACATGTGTTTACAAACAAATAAAATTATTGTTAAGATAGTTCTTCAAATATATTTTATTTAAAATAATTTTAAACTTTGCTGAATTTTTAGAATTTCAGTTTTAATTTTTTTTTATTGCGGTTTATGTCTTACAGTTAAAAATTGCACTACCTATTGTTTTAAAGCACTCATTAGTTTCTAATTATTCTAAGTCATCATTTGGTGTCAATTAATCAAGAAATTGTAGTTATGCAAGATTATACGATTTCAATTATAAAAAATTTTAGAAGATTTAAAATTTGTAAAAAAATGACAAAAAATTACATTAAGTTTTAGGTATCGATATATTTTTTGAATACTTAAAACAAATAAATCTTTATTTCGGAAATAATAGTCCCAAATAAAAAATAATTGGGTGGAAACTAAGACTTGTTTAGAACAATATCTACTCAAATATATAATATTTGTTTGTGTCAATTATTACATATTTAGAGTGTAACCTACACACATATATGTTTCAAGCATAATATGTTTGAGACAATAGGCATGTTTTCGTTACAAGCTAGCAATTTTAGTTTATCACTTTGCTACGAAAACAACTGACTTCCACTAACTGGCGGTAGGTGGCGGATTTCCACTATCTGGTAACAATGATGTCACGAATTGCGAAGAAAGAACAGTGCGAAACAGACAACAAAATCGTGAAATGTACACCCAGGAAAATAATTGGTTGGAATTCGATTGTAACAATAAAAAAATAGTACTAGCTACAAAAAGTATATTGCCTACACCGTCTGTCAGTTATATTTATAAATAAATGGTTGAAACAACAATAATAACATGGATACGATCAATTGAAAATGCTTGCAACTAAATCGACGGTTGTATCAATCGAAGTATGTTTGTTTTTTTCATTGGCACTCGGTTAGTTGTGGTAACCAATTTTAAATTGTCATTATAGTATCATATGATCGATTTTTAAATTAGCCACTTCGTCTCAGAAGGAATACCAAGAGCGTCTTTGCGCCTTCCTAAGCTCCTTCGTATATATCTTGAGTTGCCCTTTATATGCATTCCAATCATTAACGACTCCAGTAGATTTTGCCTTGTTAAATAGCTTGTTGCAAGTCTTTTTCCTTGCCGTTAGCTCAGAAGTCCACCATTGAGGTTTAGTTTTACCCTTGTACCTTGTTTTTGGACAGGCTTCTTCAAGGGAACTGTTGAATGATGTGGTGATATGCTCGACCAGATTATCCAGCTTTGTCATTCGGTTCATAAATAAGTTTAGAATTGAGGACTTTCTTGTCTTCCTCACATTTCTGTTCACGGCAGGTTTAGGCGTTTTTTCAGCGAGTTTGAACTCAATAATTTTGTCTGGCAGCCGGTCAGTAGCAAACGTTACGTCGAGTACTTCTTGTCGGTCTTTAATTGTAAAAGTCGGTTTATTACCTATGTTACAAATAAATACTTAGGTTGGTAGTTAGAATAAAGCGAATCACCCCTATTGTTTATATCCGTACTACCCCAGATAGTATGATGAGCGTTCGTGTCTGCGCCAATAATCAGCTAGACCTCGTCAGACGTTGCTTCTGCTACTACTTTCCTGAATAGAGCCGTCGGTACTACAGCTTCATAAGGCAAGTAACTGGAGACTACCCAATATATGCGATTATCGATCTACAGACTAGCAGATGTTTAGTCTTTACCACTTAAATTAGCCAGGAGAAAGATACTTAGATCTTTCCTGACCAAAATGCAGGTTCTTGGAGTGCCTTCACAGTTGGCCACAAGCAGTTTATAGTTGGGTGTCCTGATACCGCACACCATTCCTCCCACTGCGTAGGGCTCCTGTATCAGGACGATGTTTACTGCACCTGTGGACAGGCGCAGCAATAGAACCGCTGAGGCTGCTTTAGCGTGATGAAGAATACTTACCATCATTGGTAATTAACAGATTAACATCCACCCCGACAAGGGTCTTTCGGTTGTATTTCCCAAAATACATTTAATGATTCTAAATGTGGGAAATTATTGGGATAACCAAAAAAACGATTATTTATTAATAATTTTTCTGTTGTAGTAACCAATTATTCGTTGCAATAATAATCTTTGGTCTATTGATACAATTTCTGTTGTCAAGAATAAAATGTTTTATTCTTGAAATATATAAATAAAATGTTTTTAAACGTCATGACCGACCGTCAAAACGGAAGCACAATGAGCACCGGATATCGCTCAGAGTTTTGACGAAGTTGGAGGCTGTTGAGGTTTCGGCTCTTACCGGCAAACAAAAAGAGTCACTTGCCTGGGCTAAAGGCGTCATAGATGCTTCTAAAGCTGAGCCAGATCGGCAAACGTTATCAACCCTGTTAAAGTGCTGCAAATATACGGGCAATATCAGATTGTTAGGCAAAGGTGAATTGACAGTTCAGACGATTGCAAGAAAACATTACAATTTCATATATTTACAATATATTTTGTAAATATTTATATGCAGGATTGCCAATAAAAATACATTATAGACAGTGTTGCAAATAAAATGATTTTCTGGCAATGGCGCCGTTGTCACATGCATAAACTTCGAACATATAACAATCAGCAAATTATCTCGCAATGACTTTTCTGCTAACGTTGCAAAACAAAAATTGTATGTTCACACGGTTGTAAATTCACGGGGTTGCATTTTTCCGCCATTTTTCTAGCAATGTTGTCCGATCTGCAAATCGTCTGTACTTACCTTAAGGCCAATGAGCCGGCTGAAGGAGCCACAAATTCAGCTGTGTTAACGGCTAATAAAGTCAAAAGAATCAGATCACCTGATGAACCCCTGCCTTCGCAAAAGGCCCTAATGTCACCATCAACAGGACACTCACCAAGCCATTCAATGTAGTGGCGAAGGAGAGTCTAGTGATGGCCGTTATAGACAGAAGTTGTGAGGATGGATCCATCCTCAAGGACAAATGGAGCCATGTGCAATCAGCCATTATGGCTCATTACCTCGATGTTCGTAGAGAAATGCCGGGCAAACCTCCAATCTGCAACGATGCAGGATGGCATCAGGGGAGAGTAAAGCTCTTATATTTCGGTGATGCCCGATCAGTAGACCTGCATAAGGCTGCTCTGAGTCGAGCGGGTGAGGTGTGGCCGGGTGCCCAGTTGGATGTTGTGGAAAAAACAACATGTCTAGTAACCCCAGAGCCATCACCTGGGTTACAGAAGAGCCCTCCAACCCGGCTGACATATTAGAAATAATAGAAGATTCCAATCCTGGTCTGCCGGTCCATAATTGGAGAATCAGCAAGGTGGGTGAGGCGGATGGTAAAAAGCCACAGGTCAATTTAATCCTTAACGCTGAATCCACCTCCCATATACAACGTGCAAGTGCAACCCTACAATATGGCTTCGAGACTATAGTCTTGAAGGTCCACCATGTTGATACACGGTTTTCTGGAAGTGCGGAGGTACCCACGCCCATTATTTCTGGTGACTCCAACTCTAACAGAAGATATATAACGTCCTTCTCTGAGGACGAAAGCTCTACTTCTGACACAGAGGGGCTGAGGGGAGTCTCCGGACTCTTTGACGCATCTGGCGGGGACACGCTTCTCGATGATACGGACGAAGAGTTCGATAACACCCTTGTCGGGGTGGATGTTAATCTGTTAATTACCAATGATGGTAAGAATTCTACAGATTACCCTTCATCACGCTAAAGCAGGTGCAGTAGACATCGTCCTGATACATGAGCCCTACGCAGTGGGAGGAATGGTGTGCGGTATCAGGACACCCAACTATAAACTGCTTGTGGCCAACTGTGAAGGCACTCCAAGAACCTGCATTTTGGCCAGAAAAGATCTAAGTATCTTTCTCCTGGCTAATTTAAGTGGTAAAGACTAAACATCTGCTAGTCTGAAGATCGATAATCGCATATATTGGGTAGTCTCCAGTTACTTGCCTTATGAAGCTGTAGTACCGACGGCTCTATTCAGGGAAGTAGTAGAAGAAGCAACGTCTGACGAGGTCGAGCTGATTATTGGCGCAGACACGAACGCTCATCATACTATCTGGGGTAGTACGGATATAAACAATAGGGGTGATTCGATTCTTGACTTTATTCTAACCTATGTTATTTTTTGTAACATAGGTAATAAACCGACTTTTACAATTAAAGACCGACAAGAAGTACTCGACGTAACGTTTGCTACTGACCGGCTGCCAGACAAAATTATTGAGTTCAAACTCGCTGAAAAAGCGCCTAAACCTGCCGTGCACAGAAATGTGAGGAAGACAAAGTGGCACCTGTATGAGAAGAATTTCAAGAAAGTCCTCAATTCTAAACTTATTTATGAACCGAATGACAAAGCTGGATAATCTGGTCGAGCATATCACCACATCATTAAACAGTTCCCTTGAAGAAGCCTGCCCAAAAACAAGGTACAAGGGTAAAACTAAACCTCAATGGTGGATTTCTGAGCTAACGGCAAGGAAAAAGACTTGCAACAAGCTATTTAACTCCCGGGGAACTCATCAACAGAGCCCGAGGATCAACACGACCAACAAGAGTGCGAGTGGACTGCGAGCGTCGCTAGCTTGTTGACTGAGAGATCCAGACTAAGGTGGGCTATTAATAGCTTTGAGCCCTTCAAGTCACCTGGACCAGACGGCATCACTCCAGCAGAAATGCATAAAATGTTAAAATACATTATCCCCTGGCTGGAGAAAATTTATGTAGGCTGTATCAGGCTATCAAGGATGTACGAAATCCCAAATCGATGGAGGGATACCAAAGTGGTATTCAGCCTATCCTCCTTCCTATCGAAAGGTCTGGAAAGACTTTTAGATTATTACATTAGGGAAAACCTGGATAAAAAACTCCTGTCGGGAGCTTGCTTACAATAAGGGGAAGTCTACATAATCAGCCCTACACGAACTTGTGAGCACTATCGAATCGTCCCTGCATTTCCAGGAATTCAATTTGGAACCTAGCGGTGAATGAAATCCTGCTAGATCTAGAATGTTGTGGCTGCAAGGTCGTGGCATATGCGGACGACGTGGCAATCGCAGTGAGTGGCAAATTCGAAAACGTCCTCAGAGACATCCTACAGGGGGCTCTGAACAAATTGGCTAGATGGGCCAGTCGGTAACCCAAACAAAACAGAATTGGTTCTCTTTACCAGGATGAATAACGACCCACATGTAGACCCTCCACCTCGGATAAATGGAACAGATCTAGTCTTTCCAAAATTTTTAGGAATAATTCTAGATAGAAAACTGTTTTTATACTTAACGTATTGGAACGTGTAAAGAAGGCCAACGTCGCCTTATATTCCTGCAAAAAGGCTGTAGGGTCGCTGTGGGGCCTCTCCCCTAAAATCGTCCACTGGATATATGTATATAGTAGTAGTTCGTCCAATACTGTTATACGGCATTGTGGTATGGTGGACGGCAACTGACAAACTAACCATCACCAACCTACTAACAAAGGTTCAAATAACTGCCTGCCTGTGCATAAGCGGAGCCTTTAGGACTACAGCGACCGAGTCTCTACAAGCCCTACTCCACATACTGCCGATTAATATTGTGGCGAGAGAAGTTGCAACCAGAGCGGCAATAAGATTAAACTGCCTATCAATGTGGAGGTACAAGAACTACGGTCACATGAGGATATCAAAGTGTAGTGCTATGGTAACCGACCGAGTGGACTATATACCAACTGTGTACACCTTCGAGAGAAATTACAACACTATGATTCCCGCCAGAGATGAATGGGTTGGCAGAATACCAGGTAATAGAAACCATGTCAACTTTTACACGGATGGTTCAAAGCTTGATGAAAAGGTTGGCTTCGGAGTACGCTGTGAAGAACTTAGTTTGGATATAAAATGTTCCATGCCGGTTCACACACTCCGTGATTGCTCGAACTTCTGCTTGAAATACTGTGTTATGGTCTGGGAGGCGGAAGTAAAGATCGACTTCTGGTTCATCAATAAAAAGTCCCAGACACTTCCTTCCGCCTAGCCTGGATCCATCAGTGAAGCAGCAGGTTCCCACTGGCACATGAGCTTTTGTTCCGTTTTCCCAGGAGTGTCTGCCTGGCACGACCGAATCACAGGTAGCTGTAAGCCGCACTTCAGGAATGCGTCTCGATTTATCCACTCGCCCATCACCTCCTACTTTATACGGATATCTATATGATGGATGTGCAGTATAGTCTCCAACGTTCTTGTTGGTGCGATTCTAGTGGCCCCGCTTATGCCTTGACAGCACATACGTTGCACTTTTTGCAATGGTATTACGTTGTACTTCTTTGCCATTGATGTCCACCACACTACAGAGGTGTAGGTTATGATTTGTCTAATCACGCTTATGTATAGCCAGTGTGTCATATTTGGACGTAGTCCCCATTTTGAACCTATACCTCTTCTGCACAACGACCAACAACTTTGGTCCTTGGTAACTTTTTCTTCAATATGATCCTTCCAAATCAGTTTCTGATCCAAGATAACTCCCAAGCATTTTACTCCCAAGATTACTCCCACGTTTCGTTTCCTTGTATATAGACATATTTCTGTTTTGTCAGGGTTAACATTTAATCCCCTTGGTTGTACCCAGTTATATGTTATGATAAGTGCCTCCTCAGCTCTCTGCATAGTTGATTTGGATGTGTGCCTCGTAGAAGTACAATACTCGTAACGTCGTCTACATAACAGACTGTTTTAAGTCCTTCATTAAAGAGGGCTTTAAGGAGACTGTGTACCGTCGTAACCCATATGAGAGGCGACAAAATGCCCACGATTTACCTTGTCTCTGATTTTTACGTCATATGACCCACAAATAATCCACATATTCCTTAGCATATTTTTGATCCAGCTTTTCAGCACCCGGTCAATTTTTTGGGGTATATGCATGAGTTAGGCATGCAGTGAAATCTCCAGCCAGATATGTTGATACCAGATCCACCTCATTCTAAAGAAGCGCAGGAAATATTCCGTCCGATTGCTTATTTAACCATAGCATATGTTATATTCGTAATTCGAACTTGATGCTTCACATTTTCGTTCTGTAACTGTTCCTCTGTTGACACATCATTACCAGTCGGAAAATGAGATTTCATCAAGAGTTACCAGTTTCATCCACCAGTGTTTCGGTCTGGATATGAGTTTTTAAGAGGAACTTTTTTTATTTTAGACATAGGCAGATTTCTTTTCTCGAAGCGGCAACTATCTTTGAATGATTTTACAAGAGTCCCGTAATCCTCCTCACATTGATATCAATGTCTTCTGTACTTAGATAATCGTATTTAGGCTGGCCCAATCGATTTCTAAGTAGATTGCCGAATTTAGTCCAGCTGGTTTCAGCCTTATTACGGAAACTTATTGGGTCAGGCGGTGGCCGTGCAATTTTAAACCTTATAAATATAACGGTGGTCCGAATAGGAGTGTTCATCCGAAACCCTTCACCATAGATCTCATCCATGAGATCTTCTTCCCTAATTTTGTTAACAAAGGTCGCATTATTCCCTATGTTGAGAATTAGGAGATCGTTAGTATTCAAAAATTCTATAAGGGCTTGTCCCCTATTATTTGTCAGTACTTCCCCAAGCGATATGGTGGGAATTGGCATCACAACCAGCAATTAACTCATTACTTGTTTTTTTGGATTCCCTTACCAGACGTTGTAATTGCGATGTAGATGGCAAAGTCGGCGCATCGAATGGCAGGTATACTGACGCCAGGTACATACTTCCACTACCTTGCATCAGAATAGTTGCGTCCAATGTTGACAACTCTGAAGAGAAAAGATAGCATAAGTTTTTATGGCACAGAATACAAGTCCTTCGACGAGTACCTGCGTTAGCGTAGAAAACATTGTAATTCACATGGTTTAATCCTTGTTGCTAGTTTTTCACGGTTCCTGGACCAAAGCAACATGAACCCTGTCTTTATTTATTATGTCCATCAGACTCTTTTAGTAGATGAAGAAAAGTCGGATTCCTCCTGTAATATCTTCTGCCGGTTCATCTTATTTATATTCCTTCTTTGTGTCCCTGACAGTCTTTTTCGATTTTTAACAATATTAATAATGTTATTACTTGATGACTTAGGGTCTGAGTTCTCACTAGCTTTAAAAACAACTTACCTTGTGATTGCGTAGTAGGTCGGTGAATAGGTACTGCCTAATAGGTTGAAAAACTATCCGCTCTGCAATAACACGTCCGTTCGCTGCGACTGACTGGAAGAATGTACAGTCCTGAAATGCCGCCATGAGAACTGCGACAGGGTCCTCATGTCTTCTGTGACCACCTACATGAGGAGACGAAGATCATAACCGTGCGACGACACAATTTTTTGCTGTCGAAGCAGTATATGCTTGGTTGCTACCGTCCCAGCCATCCCAACCACCATCTTGTGGATAGGCTTCCACCTCCCAGGCAGATCAGGAAAGACCTTCATGATCTAGAACGTGATGTCCAACTAATTGCAAACATCGCGGACGTTACGAAGCGTCTTACAAATGATCACATTTAAAGGAAATTGTGTAACAGTTCTAAATTTCCGCGATTTTTTTACAAATCAAAGCTTAAGTTTTTTTGAGTAAAAATATTTTTTTGCGATAACCCGCGAAAGGCAGCAGATCTGACATTGATCTTTTCATAGTCGAAGAGAAGGGATGATTCTGAACAAACCCTCATTAGACGATTTTTGGCGTGAATATAAGCCAACCCTCTATCCCTTGGTACACCCTGTGCATAAAAAACACATAGGAGTTTTTTTTCAGCGCACCGACGATATGTTAAACTACAAAAATAATAAAAGTACCAGATATAGGATAACTCCAAAGCAAATGAATCGAAAACACACATTTTAAAACAGACGCCGTTTGATTTCAATAAACTATGGCACAATAATTCCTCCAGCACCTTTTTTCACGTTTTTGGGTTTTTCAAAATTGGTGTTTTTTTTGGTAAAGAACTCTATCTTTACCCATTTCCAATTTGTTTTCCAAAACTGCCATTTGTTAAAATTGTCATATCTTCCTAGCCGCTTCACGTAGTTTCGAATCACACGAGGCAACATTAGTTGCGGCTAATCGGAAGTTCATAGGAGAGAGAGGCTGGAGAAATAGAAAAGGGGAATTCACACCTTTCCCTCTCTCTCCTACGAACATCTGAGTAGACGCAACTATTCTTGCAGCTTGTGATTCGGGACGTATTCTAAAGATTAATACTAATACTAATGAATAGCTTTGATACTCCTCTTCTGTGGTAAAGAATATGGTCAGTACTTAATAGTTTGAACCTTTAGTTAGGAAATGTTTCGCGTTCAAGAGATCATTTAAAATAATTGCAATGTAATAATAAATTTTAGTCATTTCAAAGATTATATACTTCACCGTTACCATCAACGCCACAAGTCTCATATATACTGTAAATGGTTTTGAAAAATAATTTTTTCCCGCATTTCATTTGACGACAGTTTATACTTAATAGTGTCTGCAAAGGCTCGGGCTAGATTTTAATACAAAGATGAAATTTCGTAAAATCAATATAGATTTGGTTGAAAATTTTTTTTCAAAAACATTATATTTCGAGGAGTGTATGACGTTTACTAAGGAAAAAAAGATTTAAAGATTGCAATCAAATCAATCAATTAAAAATTCATCCTGTCGTAAAATTCTTAGTATTACGGCATTTCTTTAGTATTTATAAAAAATTTAACGTTTAAGAAAATTTTTATATTCAATCAAATAACAAATTCAAATTCAATATCAAATCAATATCAATTAAATTCAATATGTCCATGGACATGATACGTTTAAACGTCTCCTCTCTTCAACCTAACCTAACGATTCTACAAACTAGGAAAATTATGAATATGGAACGTCACCATGGTACGCAAGGATAAGGTGTATGGATCGTGAAAAGATTGGGAACGATCTTGAATGTTTTAAATTGCAAAGAGAATGTAAATTCTACAAAATATGGAGAATATGCATCGGAAACTGCATCAGTTTTAGCGGAAATGTACCCACAGAAGAAGTTGAAATATTAAATATTGGATTAATAAGAAACATTTTAAAATCTATATGGCAACACTGTAAATCAATATGTAAACCAATTCAATTAGTGGATGAGGCAACTCTAAGACTAAACAAACTGGAGAAAGGAAAAGGTGGGTGTTGTCCTTTGATCTATCTTATCGATCTTGTAGTAAAATAACTGTTTTTTGTTTTTGTATATTTTTAGTTTAGAATTGAAGGTGACGCAGTCTCACTCAAGTATGAAATAAAAAGAGGGACAAGACAGCTGTCTTTATAGTACATCTTTAGCGACATCCCCTGTAGTCGAAATATCATATTCGAACGATAGTTTCAATAAGGTAGTTAAAACCATATTTAAAAAAAACAATTTTCTATGTTATTTAGGATTTTCCAACTATCAGAACATCCGCCTTTTTTTTGTTTTTGTCACGGAGATTTGTAAATTATTTTTTTATAACTAATTATATTTTTAAATTATATTTTTTAACCCTGTATCAATAGCGTGAATTTTAATTCCATAATGCTTCAATATTAAATCAAAGCTCAGTAACCTTATTTTTAAATTCTTTCATTCTTAGTTCAATATAGTTTCAATTTTATTTCTAAAATAAAAAATATAATTTCAATAACATTTGCACATTGTTTCAATAAGACGACAATATTGATCTATAAGAATTCAATATTAATTCAATACCTAAAATTATTATTTCTATATTGTTTCCATATTAAAGTTATAAAAATAGGACAACTTTAAATTAATATTGTTCCATATTGAACTAAAAATTTTCAACACTACTAGACTTTCGTTAATGTTTCTTATTAATTCAATACGGTTTTTATTGTTTTTAAACTGTTTTTTCTCTATGTGTAAAATAAATTTTTCCACATATTTTATCTTTGATAACCCATAACTAAGCTATTTTTCAACTTTGACGGAAAATAACAAAAATCCATAATTTTCTATATTTGTCATATTTTTAAAATATATTCTTTGATTACTCATTTACATAATTCAAAAGGTTGTATCTGCCCCTAGGCGCCATTTTGGCTTCTTGAGGTAAAAAAGATGGTTCTAGAAATTTAAAAAAATAAATGTAAGAAAAAAGAATACTAATACTACCACTAACACAGTGGAATAAAACTGTATGCTGTTGTTCGTGTAAACAAATCATTTCCAACAACAAAAACAACTCTGAATGGTCGAGGGAAAAAGAACTACGGCGGCAGGCGTTTGACTTAAGATTGATCTTACTTGAAAGTAATTCCTATATGTAAATTTTGAAAAACTTTCGTATAAGTAGAAATAAAGGCAAGTGGACCGCAGGCAAAAACAACATTACTGCATCCGAAGAGTTGACTAACCCCCAATGAAACGCGTCATGCATTGAGTGATGTAGGATTTCAATGTCGTTTTCTTTTTCACGTGACTATTGAAAATACCTTCCTTCACTTCAAAGGAACTCTTTGATCTTCAGCTCAACTCCACCATGAGAAAACCATAAGAAAAACCATAATAATTTTAAAAATATAAGACCTTAAAAAAGATCTAAAAAACATCTAAAATTGTTAAAAATATTTTTTTAAGTTACCATAAATTTGATAACAAATCACCTACAAGGCGTAGCAGCCTTTCCAAAGAATCATTTCATAGGCTGAACAATTATCTATCATATGCCATTTAAATTATTCGATTATTTTATTCGGTTCAAAAGATATGATTTTTGCAACGAAAAAACTCATACAACACTGTGATAGGCATCGTACGCCATCGTCATTGAAAAAGGGGACGCTTGACAAGCAGTGGTGCAGACTATCATTTGAAAAATAGTATTATAGGTACTTTTTCAAAAAAAAAGTTAAGCATGTTTCCCAAAACATAAACGTTAAAAATAAAAAATGCATAACTTTAGGTCTTTTTCGAAAAAGTACCCCCAAATGCCTCTATATGAAAATACTGTCCCTTTTTCCCTTCGCAGTCATTTTAACATCGAAAAACCCTACATGTAGGGTAATTTCCCTACTTCTGGCATCACTGGTCAATGTGAGCGAATGGTCAAGAGAATTTATTTATTTCTTTGTCTGTTTTTGCCCGTAATAAGTACTACGATGTAGGCCTTCCAGACTTTGTACAGTTTTTTGCGATTGCGTAATAGGTACTGCGTAATAGGTTTTAACTATCCGCTCTTTGATAAACACGTCCGTTCACTACGACTGATCAGCAACGAATCTAATAATCCATCTATTCTTTAGAATATGGTTAATTCAGTTCTTCAGTGACCCGTCCACTTAAACTCGTCTATGGTTTGGATAAGCGTATCAGGGTGCACAATTAAATGCACCTGCCCAACAAAAACTCTAATTACCAGTTTACCTGGCGGGTAAGTGAAATTCAAAAGAAATAATGACTTACCATTTAGCCACCCTTCAGATTATTTTTACATAGGCATGATATTGGAGGAATGTACCATGCACAGGGTTACCATACCTCTTCATTTGGGAGAACATGTCCTCCTTTTTAACCAGTGTCCTCCCGTCCTCCCTCCTTTTTCAAAAATGATGGGTTTGTCCTCCTTTTGTTACAAATTAAAATTTTTCACAAACAGTAAACCTCCACATGAATTATACTCGCAACTAATTTTAGTAAAGGTCCGCTATCTAACGTTTTTTTCAACTAGTGCTTATTTCGTGAACTTAGCTCATGTCTGATTTGACAGATAATTAGTTTTATCCTTCCGCTGAACGAATTAGTGTTGGGCATTATCGTTCACTGAACGGACCGGTCCTTTTCGTTCCGTTCCGGTAAAGGAACTCGTTCAGTCTTTTCGTTCCATCGTTCCTTTTGGCTGCTTCGTTCAAATCACATTCATTCGGTCAAACATCACAACAGCTGTTTGTTTACTCGTTCAGTCTTCTTTTATGAACGTCATAAAAACAATTTTGCCAGACAAGGAAATTTAAAATATATTTTTAATTTATTTATGTTCTGCTGATTTTATGTGATGTGTATGTAATGTGGCAATTCTGTGCACCCCTGTGAAAAAGTCTAATGAAGGTAAAAAAATTAATAGCTCCCAACGACACCAGCATTTAATTTTGTAACAATTTAGTGTGATAGCACTAGAGACATCATTGTTCGGTAAATTTGGCAACAATAAAAAGATGTTCAAAAGAGAATAATGGTAAAATGAACGAGCGAATGAACGAAAGATGCATATCAGCAAAAGATCCGAAGTGAACGATGGAACTAAAAGAACAAGCTAGCAGGAACCAGTTCCAATCGTTCCTTCAAGGGAATCGTTCAATTGATCGAGTTCGTTCCGGACCGACCCAACTCTAGAACGAATATGGTTGTGTATACGCTTGAACAAGTGGGCCTGCGACCGACTTACAGAAGATGCCGATTTTGCAAAAAAATCCTCTTTTCAGATGAAGGTCATTTTGATCTTGGCGGGTATGTAAACAAGCAAAATTGTCGCATTTGGGGCACAGAAAATCCGCACGCATACAATGAAAAGCCGATACACCCAAAACGAGTCACTGTTTGGTGCGGATTTTTGTCCAGAGGCATAATTGGGCCATTTTTCTTCGAAAATGAGCAAGGAGTGACCGTTACAGTCAATGGCGATCGTTATCGGGCCATGTTGAACGAATTTTTGTTCACAAAAATTGAAGAGGAGGATATTGGCAACATTTGGTTTGAAGATCGCATTATCAGCCGCAGAGCTGATGTCTTTTGGCCACCTCGGAGCTGCGATTTGACACCGTTTGACTATTATTTGTGGGGTGCCCTCAAAGATAAGTGTTACGCCAACAAGCCAGAGACAATTGACGCTTTAAAGGACAATATTCGTGAAGCCATTGGTGAAATACAGCTGCACACAATCGATAATGTGCTTAAAAATTGGACCGATCGTTTTTTTTTATAGCATTTTAAAAAAAAGTTATTTGGCGGACCCTTTACAAAGTTATTACTACAATAATTGAGCTCGATGACTGAAATTTGGTACAGATACTTCTTATAGCTGCAGGTATCTTGGGATTGAAAATGAGCAATACGAGTATCGATCAATTTTTAGCATCTTCTGTCCGATTTGACTTATTAACGCCATAGAGACTGCAAATTTCAACTGGTCGAACTCAAATTGGATAATGTGGGTATATCCAGAACCCTTCCGACGAACAGTGGTCATCATAGGTCCATGTTTTACTATATCCCCCACACAAAGGTACCTCAAGATTTTAATTCTTAACGCAACAAATTTCAAAGAATCAAAAAACAGTTGACATCAATGTTATCAGACCGAAAATTTGACCGAAAATCGTCAAAATAGGAGTACAAGTATCGTCAAAATAAATTTTCGAAATCGTCAAAAAATCGTCATCATAAAAATCTACCAGATGCTACAGCTTTTGCGGACGAAAAAACATGTTTCAAAGACTAATAGGAATTTTTATAGGTATGCGGATCCTCAAAAGTGATATAACAACTAAATTTTGTGAACTGCAATAATAATGGAAATGGTCCATATTTCGATATACTCCTCACAGAAAGATGCCAGTCGATTTTATTTAGGCATAGAATCCACAACAGACTTCAACTATGGGAAGAAATTTGACAAACTGAATATAACTATTCACACCAACAGGGACCAGCGTATATCCATGGTTTTATGTAGTCTCCATACAAAGGTTCAACTAGATTCAACTTCTTGATGCATTAGAATCCGCTATCTGCTATCCGATTACGCTGAATTTTGACAATATGTATTTAAAATTCTCAGGATTAATGGTGGAAATTTGTATATAGAAACCATATAACCGATTGTACTTAAATTTGGTCATTTGCGTTTATATTCCAGTTTTACGGTGCAGGGAAAAACCGGGTGAAAAAGACCCTGTTGCTTGCTGTATTTTCCAGCGACCGACCAGAGCCTCTTTGAGAGATTTGAGAATTTTTCTAACAATTCTAATTTTAATATTGAAGAGATTGCATTGTAAATTATATTTCGAATGAATTACAAATCAAATCCTTGATATAAGAAAAAAATTAAAAGTTTACCTTCCTTTGCTCATGTAACAAAAAATAGTCATTACAGGGCAAAAATCGACAAATCGTCATGTCCTATTTTTTGGCTCTAAAAATCGTCAAAATGACGATAAATCGTCATTTTTGGCAACTCTGGTTGACATGCCATCTATGATGTAGGGTATGCAAAATTCGGCTTGTCAGATCTTAACGCCGCTTCACTTATTTATTATAATTAACACCTAAAAATACCGGTGCTCACTTTAAAGTACACCGATTGTCTGTCTGTCTATTTAAAATTGTTCCTTAAGTACAGGTCGCACTTTCATTCCGATCTTGCTGAAATTTGACAATAAGGGTCGGTTCAGATTTAGATATAGGCCCTATATAAATTTTCACTCCGATTTGGCCTTTTAGCACCACAGAAGCTTTTTCACATCCAATCACATTGAAATTAAGCAGGATGGATTTTCTTGATCCAAGGGCCCACATTGTCGAATTTGGTGTATATCTGCTCAGATTTAAATGTAGCTAGTCCTCCGATTTGGCATCTAAGCGCTACAAAATACAAATTGTAGGAAATTGTATTTTTTAAATGTCCTCCGAAAGCTTCAAGCTCTCTTTGTAAATGTTACAAATGTCCTCCTTTTCTTTGGGATTAACCCTGTTAAAGCATATAAAGCGAGTTGGACGCTATTAACAAGTGATTTGGTTAATATTCTGTGTTAAAGTTCATTGCTCAAGTGTAACTTTTAGCAAAAAAATAATCAAATTAAAAATCATAGTGCTTGCTGCGTTGCTTGTTCATAAATAAACAAAGGAAACTTACAAAAACAAATATTCGTGCATGCCTCCCACTCCCTCCGTTGAGAGGCGGTTAAGTCTTAATGGGAGAAATGCGTACATTTATGTGACAACTACAGAAAGTAACGCAACAACAACGCCTAGAAGAGGTGACAGCCTCTTTTTAACCGCCAAAACCCCAAACAGTGCGCGCTCTTTGTCACCGCAGTTGTCAAGTAGTGAAACAAATCAAACAGAAATGCTAAAAAAAATGCAATGAAAAATACCGTATTGCCTAAAAGTATGCTTTCAAGTTCAGTAGCTAATCCGAATGGAAATGCCACAGCAACAGGAACAATCCCCAAAGGTACAAATCCAAACGGGCAAAGATGATAAAATTCAAACTGGAATAGATAGATACATTTTAGTGACAGTACGAAAGGCAAGTGCAAGGTCTCCTCATAAGGAACAAGATCCCAAAGTTCCCAAGGGAATGAATACGGTAAGTTCGAACCGATTTGACCTCCTCAGCTCTGAGGATAATAATGAAGAAACAAATGAAACTATAAGAAAACCCAAACCACCTCCGCTTTTCTTGCGGGAACAAACAAGTAACGCGTTGGTAAATAAGCTGTCCCAGCTTCTAGGCAAAGAAAACTTTATGTTGCTTCACTTCGTAGAGGCAATGTATACGAAACAAAAATTCTGACATACACCGAAGTGTTTTATAGAAAGGTGGTTGGGTTGCTCGAGAAAAAGAATTACTACACTTACCAGCTTAAGAGTTCGAAAGGTCTTGTGGTAGTAATTAAGGGTATTGATAGTACAGTTTCAACAGCTGAAATAATCCATGAACTTGCTAAAGAGGGTTACGAAGTTAAATCCCTAATAAACATTATAAATAAAAAGACAATTCCTCAGCCCATGTTCAAGGTTGAACTAACATTTGATTCTTCGCGAATAAAGAAAAAAGGCGCACCTCATCATATTTACGACCTGAGATATTTGTGCAACCGTAGAATTCGAGTCGAGGAACCTTTAAAACGAGCCGATCCTCCCCAATGTACAAATTGTCAAGAATTTGGACACACCAAGGCATACCGTAAATTACCGGCCGTTTGTGTCAGATGTTGCGATGTGCACAAGTCCGTCGACTGTCCCCATCCAAGAACAGATACTGGCGTAAAAAATTTAGCAACTGCGGTGAGAAACTACAGGGGTTACCCTGTCTATAAGCACATGAAAAAAAACAAACAATGTTAATAAAACTCCAATATATGCAAGCTATATTCCATCGCCTTTCCCAGGCTTAAGAACCCAAACGTAAACCGAATCCCAAAGAACACAATTCATCCAAATATGTCATACGCCCGTATGACAAGAAATTCATGTTGAATATGCAAAGCATGATGCAAAAAATGATGAGAAATCAAAGTATGCTTATGCAACTCGTGTTAAATCAAAAACCAGTAAGGAAAGGCTAAAGTCGGGCGGTGCCGACTATATAATACCCTACACCACTCTCGTAATTTTGAATAACTCTGATATATAAATTTTGTAATTCATGTATAAATTGTTTACATTAATTTACTTTTGGGACATTTTATACTTAAGTAATACCCTGTACCACAGTGTGGTGGGGCAGCGAAGCGCACCGGGTCAGCTAGTAAAATAAATAAGGCGCCAACATTTTGACACTGCTTTACAACAATCATGAAAATGGGTGTGACAAGGAAAAGGTGGGTGTTGTCCTTTGATCTATCTTATCGATCTTGTAGTAAAATAACTGTTTTTTGTTTTTGTATATTTTTAGTTTAGAATTGAAGGTGACGCAGTCTCACTCAAGTATGAAATAAAAAGAGGGGCAAGACAGCTGTCTTTATAGTACATCTTTAGCGACATCCCCTGTAGTCGAAATATCATATTCGAACGACAGTCTCAAAAAGGTAGTTAAAACCATATTTAAAAAAATCAATTTTCTATGTTATTTAGGATTTTCCAACTATCAGAACATCCGCCTTAGGCGTCATGACTTCACAGTTTTTGTCACGGAGATTTGTAAATTATTTTTTTATAACTAATTATATTTTTAAATTATATTTTTAACCCTGTATCAATAGCGTGAATTTTAATTCCATAATGCTTCAATATTAAATCAAAGCTCAGTAACCTTATTTTTAAATTGTTTCATTCTTAATTCAATATAGTTTCAATTTTATTTCTAAAATAAAAAATATAATTTCAATAACATTTGCACATTGTTTCAATAAGACGACAATATTGATCTATAAGAATTCAATATTAATTCAATACCTAAAATTATTATTTCTATATTGTTTCCATATTAAAGTTATAAAAATAGGACAACTTTAAATTAATATTGTTCCATATTGAAATAAAAATTTTCAATACTACTAGACTTTCGTTAATGTTTCTTATTAATTCAATACGGTTTTTATTGTTTTTAAACTGTTTTTTCTCTATGTGTAAAATAAATTTTTCCACATATTTTATCTTTGATAACCCATAACTAAGCTATTTTTCAACTTTGACGGAAAATAACAAAAATCCATATTTTTCTATATTTGTCATATTTTTAAAATATATTCTTTGATTACTCATTTACATAATTCAAAAGGTTGTATCTGCCTCTAGGCGCCATTTTGGCTTCTTGAGGTAAAAAAGATGGTTCTAGAAATTTAAAAAAATAAATGTAAGAAAAAAGAATACTAATACTACCCCTAACACAGTGGAATAAAACTGTATGCTGTTGTTCGTGTAAACAAATCATTTCCAACAACAAAAACAACTCTGAATGGTCGAGGGAAAAAGAACTACGGCGGCATGCGTTTGACTTATGATTGATCTTACTTGAAAGTAATTCCTATATGCAAATTTTGAAAAACTTTCGTATAAGTAGAAATAAAGGCAAGTGGACCGCAGGCAAAAACAGCATTACTGCATCCGAAGAGTTGACTAACCCCCAATGAAACGCGACATGCATTGAGTGATGTAGGATTTCAATGTCGTTTTCTTTTTCACGTGACTATTGAAAATACCTTCCTTCACTTCAAAGGAACTCTTTGATCTTCAGCTCAACTCCACCATGAGAAAACCATAAGAAAAACCATAATAATTTTAAAAATTTAAGACCTTAAAAAAGATCTAAAAAACATCTAAAATTGTTAAAAATATTTTTTTAAGTTACCATAAATTTGATAACAAATCACCTACAAGGCGTAGCAGTCTTTCCAAAGAATCATTTCATAGGCTGAACAATTATCTATCATATGCCATTTAAATTATTCGATTATTTTATTCGGTTCAAAAGATATGATTTTTGCAACGAAAAAACTCATACAACACTGTGATAGGCATCGTACGCCACCGTCATTGAAAAAGGGGACGCTTGACAAGCAGTGGTGTAGACTATCATTTGAAAAATAGTATTATAGGTACTTTTTCAAAAAAAAAAGTTAAGCATGTTTCCCAAAACATAAACGTTAAAAATAAAAAATGCATAACTTTAGGTCTTTTTCGAAAAAGTACCCCCAAATGCCTCTATATGAAAATACTGTCCCTTTTTCCCTTCGCAGTCATTTTAACATCGAAAAACCCTACATGTAGGGTAATTTCCCTACTTCTGGCATCACTGGTCAATGTGAGCGAATGGTCAAGAGAATTTATTTATTTCTTTGTCTGTTTTTGCCCGTAATAAGTACTACGATGTAGGCCTTCCAGACTTTGTACAGTTTTTTGCGATTGCGTAATAGGTACTGCGTAATAGGTTTTAACTATCCGCTCTTTGATAAACACGTCCGTTCACTACGACTGATCAGCAACGAATCTAATAATCCATCTATTCTTTAGAATATGGTTAATTCAGTTCTTCAGTGACCCGTCCACTTAAACTCGTCTATGGTTTGGATAAGCGTATCAGGGTGCACAATTAAATGCACCTGCCCAACAAAAACTCTAATTACCAGTTTACCTGGCGGGTAAGTGAAATTCAAAAGAAATAATGACTTACCATTTAGCCACCCTTCAGATTATTTTTACATAGGCATGATATTGGAGGAATGTACCATGCACATACCTCTTCATTTGGGAGGACATGTCCTCCTTTTTAACCAGAGTCCTCCCGTCCTCCCTCCTTTTTCAAAAATGATGGGTTTGTCCTCCTTTTGTTACAAATTAAAATTTTTCACAAACAGTAAACCTCCACATGAATTATACTCGCAACTAATTTTAGTAAAGGTCCGCTATCTAACGTTTTTTTCAACTAGTGCTTATTTCGTGAACTTAGCTCATGTCTGATTTGACAGATAATTAGTTTTATCCTTCCGCTGAACGAATATGGTTGTGTATACGCTTGAACAAGTGGGCCTGCGACCGACTTACAGAAGATGCCGATTTTGCCAAAAAAATCATCTTTTCAGATGAAGCTCATTTTGATCTTGGCGGGTATGTAAACAAGCAAAATTGTCGCATTTGGGGCACAGAAAATCCGCACGCATACAATGAAAAGCCGATACACCCAAAACGAGTCACTGTTTGGTGCGGATTTTGGTCCAGAGGCATAATTGGGCCATTTTTCTTCGAAAATGAGCAAGGAGTGACCGTTACAGTCAATGGCGATCGTTATCGGGCCATGTTGAACGAATTTTTGTTAACAAAAATTGAAGAGGCAACATTTGGTTTGAAGATCGCATTATCAGCCGCAGAGCTGATGTCTTTTGGCCACCTCGGAGCTGCGATTTGACACCGTTTGACTATTATTTGTGGGGTGCCCTCAAAGATAAGTGTTACGCCAACAAGCCAGAGACAATTGACGCTTTAAAGGACAATATTCGTGAAGCCATTGGTGAAATACAGCTGCACACAATCGATAATGTGCTTAAAAATTGGACCGATCGTTTTTTTTATAGCATTTTAAAAAAAAAGTTATTTGGCGGACCCTTTACAAAGTTAGTACTACAATAATTGAGCTCGATGACTGAAATTTGGTACAGATACTTCTTATAGCTGCAGGTAACTTGGGATTGAAAATGAGCAATACGAGTATCGATCAATTTTTAGCATCTTCTGTCCGATTTGACTTATTAACGCCATAGAGACTGCAAATTTCAACTGGTCGAACTCAAATTGGATAATGTGGGTATATCCAGAACCCTTCAGACGAACAATGATCATCATAGGTCCATGTTTTACTATAGCCCCCACACAAAGGTACCTCAAGATTTTAATTCTTAACGCAACAAATTTCAAAGAATCAAAAAACAGTTGACATCAATGTTATCAGACCGAAAATTTGACCGAAAATCTTCAAAATAGGAGTACAAGTATCGTCAAAATAAATTTTCGAAATCGTCAAAAAATCGTCATCATAAAAATCTACCAGATGCTACAGCTTTTGCGGACGAAAAAACATGTTTCAAAGACTAATAGGAATTTTTATAGGTATGCGGATCCTCAAAAGTGATATAACAACTAAATTTTGTGAACTGCAATAATAATGAAATGGTCCATATTTCGATATACTCCTCACAGAAAGATCCCAGTCGATTTTATTTAGGCATAGAATCCACAACAGACTTCAACTATGGGAAGAAATTTGACAAACTGAATATAACTATTCACACCAAAAGGGACCAGCGTATATCCATGGTTTTATGTAGTCTCCATACAAAGGTTCAACTAGATTCAACTTCTTGATGCATTAGAATCCGCTATCTGCTATCCGATTACGCTGAATTTTGACAATATGTATTTAAAATTCTCAGGATTAATGGTGGAAATTTGTATATAGAAACCATATAACCGATTGTACTTAAATTTGGTCATTTGCGTTTATATTCCAGTTTTACGGTGCAGGGAAAAACCGGGTGAAAAAGACCCTGTTGCTTGCTGTATTTTCCAGCGACCGACCAGAGCCTCTTTGAGAGATTAGAGAATTTTTCTAACAATTCTAATTTTAATATTGAAGAGATTGTATTGTAAATTATATTTCGAATGAATTACAAATCAAATCCTTGATATAAGAAAAAAATTAAAAGTTTACCTTCCTTTGTTCATGTAACAAAAAATAGTCATTACAGGGCAAAAATCGTCAAATCGTCATGTCCTATTTTTTGGCTCTAAAAATCGTCGAAATG
Source organism: Eudasyphora cyanicolor (assembly GCA_963930755.1). Taxonomy (NCBI): domain Eukaryota; kingdom Metazoa; phylum Arthropoda; class Insecta; order Diptera; family Muscidae; genus Eudasyphora; species Eudasyphora cyanicolor. The sequence continues at coordinate 106,197,939 of OZ005737.1, forward strand.
ACGATAAATCGTCATTTTTGGCAACTCTGGTTGACATGCCATCTATGATGTAGGGTATGCAAAATTCGGCTTGTCAGATCTTAACGCCGCTTCACTTATTTATTATAATTAACACCTAAAAATACCGGTGCTCACTTTAAAGTACACCGATTGTCTGTCTGTCTATTTAAAATTGTTCCTTAAGTACAGGTCGCACTTTCATTCCGATCTTGCTGAAATTTGACAATAAGGGTCGGTTCAGATTTAGATATAGGCCCTATATAAATTTTCACTCCGATTTGGCCTTTTAGCACCACAGAAGCTTTTTCACATCCAATCACATTGAAATTAAGCAGGATGGAGTTTCTTGATCCAAGGGCCCACATTGTCGAATTTGGTGTATATCTGCTCAGATTTAAATGTAGCTAGTCCTCCGATTTGGCATCTAAGCGCTACAAAATACAAATTGTAGGAAATTGTATTTTTTAAATGTCCTCCGAAAGTTTCAAGCTCTCTTTGTAAATGTTACAAATGTCCTCCTTTTCTTTGGGATTAACCCTGTTAAAGCATATAAAGCGAGTTGGACGCTATTAACAAGTGATTTGGTTAATATTCTGTGTTAAAGTTCATTGCTCAAGTGTAACTTTTAGCAAAAAAATAATCAAATTAAAAATCATAGTGCTTGCTGCGTTGCTTGTTCATAAATAAACAAAGGAAACTTACAAAAACAAATATTCGTGCATGCCTCCCACTCCCTCCGTTGAGAGGCGGTTAAGTCTTAATGGGAGAAATGCGTACATTTATGTGACAACTACAGAAAGTAACGCAACAACAACGCCTAGAAGAGGTGACAGCCTCTTTTTAACCGCCAAAACCCCAAACAGTGCGCGCTCTTTGTCACCGCAGTTGTCAAGTAGTGAAACAAATCAAACAGAAATGCTAAAAAAATGCAATGAAAAATACCGTATTGCCTAAAAGTATGCTTTCAAGTTCAGTAGCTAATCCGAATGGAAATGCCACAGCAACAGGAACAGTCCCCAAAGGTACAAATCCAAACGGGCAAAGATGATAAAATTCAAACTGGAATAGATAGATACATTTTAGTGACAGTACGAAAGGCAAGTGCAAGGTCTCCTCATAAGGAACAAGATCCCAAAGTTCCCAAGGGAATGAATACGGTAAGTTCGAACCGGTTTGACCTCCTCAGCTCTGAGGATAATAATGAAGAAACAAATGAAACTATAAGAGAACCCAAACCACCTCCGCTTTTCTTGCGGGAACAAACAAGTAACGCGTTGGTAAATAAGCTGTCCCAGCTACTAGGCAAAGAAAACTTTTATGTTGCTTCACTTCGTAGAGGCAATGTATACGAAACAAAAATTCTGACATACACCGAAGTGTTTTATAGAAAGGTGGTTGGGTTGCTCGATCTCGAGAAAAAGAATTACTACACTTACCAGCTTAAGAGTTCGAAAGGTCTTGTGGTAGTAATTAAGGGTATTGATAGTACAGTTTCAACAGCTGAAATAATCCATGAACTTGCTAAAGAGGGTTACGAAGTTAAATCCCTAATAAACATTATAAATAAAAAGACAATTCCTCAGCCCATGTTCAAGGTTGAACTAACATTTGATTCTTCGCGAATAAAGAAAAAAGGCGCACCTCATCATATTTACGACCTGAGATATTTGTGCAACCGTAGAATTCGAGTCGAGGAACCTTTAAAACGAGCCGATCCTCCCCAATGTACAAATTGTCAAGAATTTGGACACACCAAGGCATACCGTAAATTACCGGCCGTTTGTGTCAGATGTTGCGATGTGCACAAGTCCGTCGACTGTCCCCATCCAAGAACAGATACTGGCGTAAAAAAATTTAGCAACTGCGGTGAGAAACTACAGGGGTTACCCTGTCTATAAGCACATGAAAAAAAACAAACAATGTTAATAAAACTCCAATATATGCAAGCTATATTCCATCGCCTTTCCCAGGCTTAAGAACCGTATCTCCTACGGAAAATGCTAGTTCTAGCGACCCAAACGTAAACCGAATCCCAAAGAACACAATTCATCCAAATATGTCATACGCCCGTATGACAAGAAATTCATGTTGAATATGCAAAGCATGATGCAAAAAATGATGAGAAATCAAAGTATGCTTATGCAACTCGTGTTAAATCAAAAAGTAATACCCTGTACCACAGTGTGGTGTAGGGTATAAAAAACGATTGGATCTAAAGAGCCAAATCGGATGAAACATATATATGGGAGCTATAGCTAAATCTTTACCGATTTTCTTCAAATTCGGCAATGTTGGTTCATGAATCAAGAAACTCTACCATTCTAAATTTCAAAACGATTGGATGTAAAATATAGCTTCTATAGAACTAAAGGGCCAAATCGGTCGAAACATATATATGGGAGCTATAGCTAAATCTTAACCGATTTTCTTCAAATTCGGTAGTGTTGGTTCATGGATCAAGAAACTCTACCATTCTAAATTTCAAAACGATTGGATGTAAAATACAGCTTTTATAGGACTAAAGGGCCAAATCGGACGAAACATATTTATGGGAGCTATAGCTAAATCTTAACCGATTTTCTTCAAATTCGGCAATGTTGGTTCATGGATCAAGAAACTCTACCATTCTAAATTTCAAAACGATTGGATGTAAAATACAGTTTTTATAGGACTAAATGGCCAAATCGGACGAAACATATATATGGGAGCTATAGCTAAATCTTAACCGATTTTCTTCAAATTCGGCAATGTTGGTTCATGGATCAAGAAACTCTACCATTCTAAATTTCAAAACGATTGGATGTAAAATACAGCTTTTATAGGACTAAATGGCCAAATCGGACGAAACATATATATGGGAGCTATAGCTAAATCTTAACCGATTTTCTTCAAATTAGGTAGTGTTGGTTCATGGATCAAGAAACTCTACCATTCTAAATTTCAAAACGATTGGATGTAAAATACAGCTTTTATAGGACTAAATAGCCAAATCGGACGAAACATATATATGGGAGCTACAGCTAAATCTTAACCGATTTTCTTCAAATTCGGTAGTGTTGGTTCATGGATCAAGAAACTCTACCATTCTAAATTTCAAAATGATTGGATGTAAAATACAGCTTCTACAGGACTAAAGAGCAAAATCGGACGAAACATATATATGGGAGCTATAGCTAAATCTTAACCGATTTTCTTCAAATTCGGCAATGTTGGTTCATGGATCAAGAAACTCTACCATTCTAAATTTCAAAACGATCGGATGTAAAATACAGCTTCTATATGACTAAAGGGCCAAATCGGACGAAACATATATATGGGAGCTATAGCTAAATCTTAACCGATTTTCTTCAAATTCTACCATTCTAAATTTCAAAATGATTGGATGTAAAATACAGCTTCTACAGGACTAAAGAGCAAAATCGGACGAAACATATATATGGGAGCTATAGCTAAATCTTAGCCGATTTTTTTCAAATTCGGCAATGTTGGTTCATGGATCAAGAAACTCTACCATTCTAAATTTCAAAACGATCGGATGTAAAATACAGCTTCTATAGGACTAAAGGGCCAAATCGGACGAAACATATATATGGGAGCTATAGCTAAATCTTAACCGATTTTCTTCAAATTCGGTAGTGTTGGTTCATGGGTCAAGAAACTCTACCATTCTAAATTTCAAAATGATTGGATGTAAAATACAGCTTCTACAGGACTAAAGAGCAAAATCGGACGAAACATATATATGGGAGCTATAGCTAAATCTTAACCGATTTTTTTCAAATTCGGCAATGTTGGTTCATGGATCAAGAAACACTACCATTCTAAATTTCAAAACGATCGGATGTAAAATACAGCTTCTACAGGACTAAAGGACCAAATCGGACGAAAGATATATATGAGAGCTATATCTAAATCTGAACCGATTTCAACCAAATTCAATAGCGATCTTAACAGCCGCGAAATACTGTAAACTGCAAAATTTCAGAACGATCGGAGTGAAATTGCGACCTGTAGTCGACGAACAACTTTACATGGACAGACGGTCGGACGGACGGACGGACGGGCGGACGGACGGACAGACATCGTTAAATCGACTCAGCTGGTGATTCTGAGTCGATCGGTATACTTTAAGGTGGGTCTAGCTATAGTATTTTCAGGTGTTACAAACATCTGCCATGAAACAAACTTATAATACCCTGTACCACAGTGTGGTGTAGGGTATAATAAATCCAATGAGAATTTGTTATTGGAATGCAAACGGCCTGAGCCAACACAGAAATGAGGTAGAAAATTTTCTCCGAAAACACTGTATAGATATTTTATTAGTCTCTGAGACACATTCTTCAACCAGAAATTGTTTTAGGATACGTGGTTATTCCACATACGATATTAAACACCCTAGCGGGAGAGCCTGTGGTGGTACAGCTATTATTGTCCGAAATAAAATCAAACATTATCCTATGTCCGAATATAGGACTGAGCATATACAAGCAACTTCTATCGCTATCACAGGCACAAATCTGGTGATATCGTCAAAATATTGTCCCCCTAGGCACAATATTAACAAAGATCAATTCATGGAGTTCTTCTCCACTCTTGGCACAAATTTTTTGGTAGCAGGTGCTTACAATGCCAAGCACACAATTTGGGGCTCTCGCCTCACTACTCCAAAAGTGTAGACAACTACCTATAGCCATAGCATCTGCTAAACTAGATGTAGCTTCGAGCGGTCACCCAACATATTGGCCCTCAGATCTGAATAAAACGCCAGACCTTATTGATTTCGCTTAATCTAAACTAATATTATATTTTGAAGTGCCTTTTTTATGTTCGGAACAATCTGGAGAAAGGCCCGGCTGATTTTCATGAAATTTTTTATAATAAAAAGCTCTCGACCTGGTGAAGGTTTTAGGCCAAAAAAATTATTAAAAAGTTTATTAGAAAAGGAGATTCATGGCTTTCAAAATCCTAAGTAAAATTCACCTGCAAGCACAAACGGACATGAACGACTCACAGCGTATAAAAATTGTAGTTGTGGTAATGAAAAATAAAGCAGTGTGCGGCACATCGACACGATGCGAGTGTTCCTATATTTTACTCTCCCATCCTACAGTGAGTATTGCTTTGCTGAGAATAGCAATGTGATTTGTTTTTGTTTTGCCTACATATGGCCGAGCGTGTGTGTGCTATGGATAGCAACAGAGAATGGCAATGTATTTTGATTTTGTTTTTTTTGTCGTACGCTATGCGTGGTGACGTGAAAAAAAGACAGAGGCAAGCAAAAACAAATATAGCCAAACATTACCATGCTGCAGTGATGTTATGTTTGGTTTGAGTTTATTTTATTTTTGCTTTTGTTTTACTATTTTCTTGCAATGCGTTTACATTTATTTGCCGTTATTTTTCAGAGCAGAATATCAAAATTTTTTTCATTTAAGCTCATTTTATGTGTATGTAATAAAAAGTAAGTTCTTTTTGTGCCCGCGAACGGAATCGCTATCTAAATTCTAAATATCTAAAAAATGCATTATGCCTAAAGTGCGAACAAAGCTTTCTAGGAAAACTCCTGACGCGACTAGAATGAGTCGATTGAGACAGACTGTAGTGCATTTACCGCGTACTTTTACTTCAAGATGTGCCTTTTTTTACCAAAGTAATATTGACTATTTAAGCTTTACTGATATTCAAATTGGTTATATGGACAAAATATGTCCAAAGTGTAATGCAAAAAAATGGAATTTTATGTCGGCTTAGCCGCCTAGACGCCGCCGCCGATCTATAATTTTCAATGGCAGCCGCCGCCGCCAATTTTGGCTCGGCTTCATTCTCTGGTCGTGGAGCTACAAACAGGAACGATGGAAACAGTTGGCATGACACCCCCATATAAATAAAAAATGTAGAACGCAATATTTGAAATAGTATTGCGGCGATATCTTTGCAAAAGAGAGTGATAAGGCCGTGTCGCCGATATGATATTTCTAATATCATTGCAGGACAGTTTTCAAAATTTGCATGAAAATAGTGCCGATACTCAAAACGAAATATAGAGAGGGGTTGCACTCATCGTCTTGAAGTTTTTAGTGGATGCTGTTGATAGCACTCTACGGAATCTGATTAAAAAGCTGATCAGCGGAAGTATCTGTGCATACGACACGCTTGCTGAAAACGAAATAACTGGAGACCATTGTATCTAGATTGACGCTTTACCAAGTGTGTTTAGTATTCAAGTGCCTTAAAAGTTAGCACGTGACTCAACAAAATTGGGAGATATCGGATTAGAGGGCGTGAATACGCGCATGCGGCATCGTTGTAGAAAAAATAAATACTGATAGAATTATTGCACTAATTGGTATGACTGTATTTCACAGCAATCTATATGCCCCAACAGAGAATGGGCGACGTAGCCTCCCAAGGTGATTTTACGGGTATTGCACTACACTAAATTTGTGCATTTAAGTGCAATATGGATGACCCGAAAACACCGCCGTTCTATTTCACTGAAACGTACTCTGAGGGCAGCGAAGCGCACCGGGTCAGCTAGTAAAATAAATAAGGCGCCAACATTTTGACACTGCTTTACAACAATCATGAAAATGGGTGTGACAATTTGCCCAATAAGTATACCAACTGGCTAAAATATAAAAAATACGTTAGCTCACACCTATCCGATGGTGTATCGTTACGCACAACGGACGAAATTGAAGCCGCGGTAAACCTATTCACAGACGTTGTAAACAGTGCTGTTAAAGTGGCTACTCGAAAAAGCGCATTCTAAAGAGATAACTCAAATAACCCAACAGGCATCCAAGCGTTAATCAATGAAAAAAGAAGCGTTAAAAGAGAGTGGCAACAATATCGCTCCCCAGCACTAAGAAAAAAAACTAAAAAATTGCCAGAAGAGATTGAAATCAGCCCTAAAATCAGCCGAGGAAAGTGATCTAAAAATATATTTGCAATCTCTGGATCCAACCCAGAAAACAGATTATAGTCTCTGGAAGCCCACAAAAAATATGCGAGGCCCTGTTGCGCATGAATCCCCAATTCGCCTTGAAAATGGGAACTGGGCAAAAAGCACAGAACAGAAAGTAAATGCATTCGCAAGCTACCTCGAGTCCGTTTTTACACCCAACAGTGATACATCTGAAATCTATTCGCCCGTGGTAGATATAATTTCTCGCCCACACTATCCGCCCGTGATAAACGACATAATTCCTCGCTCAATCTATCCGCCCGTGAAGATTGAAGTCTTGTACGCGAAGAACGTGACACTTTTGTCTCAGCAATGATCGTCAAGGCACACCCATTGCGGGGTACAGATATGGCGGAAGTGTATATGAACTAAAAGGATTTTCAACACTCTATTTCGAAATCGGGGGGCCGTCATTTTATTTTCATGATTGTGCAAATTATGCACATTGCAAAAATTATATTTCCACAAAAATAATGTTCGTATGAAACTTTTGGATTCGCTATATTTATCCGAATAATGAAGCTACAGCTAGGTGTCGTTGATGTGCTCTTAATGGAACCACCGCTATAGCTTCCCAAACCTTTGTTAATTTAATTTTATAGTGTATTTCGCGGGGCACATCGACAGTTATGTATAGGTTGAGCTGAATTAATTATCCCAGATGGCTTTTGACCTGGTGAATCCAAAAATCAGGGGGCCGTAACAAAATAATGAATCGCTAAAATTTTATTCACTTTTTTCAATTTTTGCAAAAATTGCAAATTTTGTCCTTGCCATTTTTAATAGTATAAACGTCTGAAATTCATTTCTATGTTCTGCGGGCGTACTGCTGTGGTGCACTTAACAATGTGATACTTATATGAAGATTGAAGTCTTGTATGCGAAGAACGTGACACTTTTGTCTCAGCAATGATCGTCAAGGCACACCCATTGCGGGGTACAGATATGGCGGAAGTTTATATGAAATAAAAGGATTTTCAACACTCTATTTCGAAATCGGGGGGCCGTCATTTTATTTTGATGATTGTGCAAATTATGCACATTGCAAAAATTATATTTCCACAAAAATAATGTTCGTATGAAACTTTTGGATTCGCTATATTTATCCGAATAATGAAGCTACAGCGAATATTTTGTCATAGGCTGATAGAAATGCTAATGTTCTATGATTGTAATTTTAGTTTTCCGAATTCCGCTGAAAATTGCATTTTATACAATTTTTTTAAATTTCAATTTGGAATCGCCATAACTCTCGCGGACTTTGATGAAGTTTATTCACAACAACGGTTTTTGCATGTTTATATTTTTATCTTCGTCTGTTGTAAAAGCCTTTGATGTGCTCGCCAAAAAAAATCTTTAAAAAAAATGTACTTCAAATAAATCAACTATCCCAATCTATCAGCCCGTGATAGATGACATAACTTCTCGCCCAATCTATCCGCCCGTGATAGACGACATAACTCCACGCCCAATCTATCCGCCCGTGATAGATGATTCAATTCCTCGCCCAATCTATCAGCCCGTGATAGATGATATAATATGGCCCAATCAAGCTTAGAATAAAGGATGTTGAAAAATCTGTCAAAGATGTAAAATTAAAGAAAGCGCCCGGAGGAGATGGTGTAACAGCGAAAATGATTAAAGAACTTCCCTTTTCAGCCTTGAAAAGGCTACCAACCCAGTAGGTGAGTTGGTAGCGTGCTCGCCTATGAGTTTGGGGGTTGTGGGTTCGATTCCCACCAGAGGCTCTGGTCTGTCGCTGCAAACTCTTGCCACATGGCCTTTGTAACCCGGCTTTACCTTGGACCGTACAATTAGAATATAAATTTACTTTGTATTGTAATTCATATACGAGGGCGGTTCGGAAACTTCTAACCTAGCACAAAAAGCGCGGTATAAACAGAAAAAGTTAAGTGTTTTGGAAACTTCCATCTCTGCTATGAACACATGTTAAATTTTGTTTCGATCTGGCAACTCCTTCATATAGAAACAGGTGTTCACAAAAGACGCATCAGTGATTTTTTTACAATGGAAAAATTGGAAATGCGTGGTGTCATTAAATATTTACATAAAAAAGGTTTATCGGGACAAGAAATTCATAACGATATGGTGAATGTGTTAGGTGAAAGTGCTCCTTCATATGCAACAGTAAAAAATTGGGTTGCTGAATTTAAACGTGGTCGTACAAGCATTGAAGATGAACCACGTAGTGGACGTCCAAAAACAGCAACAACAACAGAAATTGTAGCCAAAGTGCATGATATGGTATTAAATGATCGACGAATAAAAGTGCGTGAAATAGCTAATATCATGGGCATCTCAAATGATCGAGTCCATTTAATTTTGCATAAAGAACTACAGATGAAAAAGCTTTCTGCAAGATGGGTGCCGCACTTGTTAACAGTCGACCAAAAACGCATAAGAATGAACATTTCTCAAGCTTGTTTGGATCGTTTTAAGCGAAATAAAATGGATTTTAAGCGTCGTTTCATAACTGTTGATGAGACATGGATCCACCACTATACTCCAGAGACAAAAGAACAATCCAAACAATGGACTGAAGCTGTAGGAAGTGCCCCAAAGAAGGCAAAAACAATTCAATCAGCTGGTAAGGTTATGGCAACGGTTTTTGGGACTTCAAAGGTATTTTATTGATTGACTATCTGCAAAAGGGTAAAACAATAAAATAGGTTACTTCCCCCTATCTTGGAAGAGGTCAGAAATCGTTATGATACCGAAACCAGGCAAAGATCCAACTCAAGTCAAATCCTATCGCCCTATAAGCTTACTATCGATACTTTCAAAAATGTTTGAGTCCATTCCAATGAAGAAAATTACACCTCATATAATTTCTCACAATATTATACCTGACCATCAATTTGGTTTTAGAAAAAGTCATAATACTATAGAACAGGTACACCGTATCGTAACCTGCATCAAAAGAGCTTTTGAGAATAAAGAATACTGTTCGGCGTTATTCATAGATATTTCCCAAGCATTTGACAAAGTCTGGCACGAAGGACTTTTGTACAAAATATGCGACCTTCTGCCAATCAACACGCATAAACTGTTCAGGAGTTATTTGACTAACCGGTATTTTCAAGTTAAATCATATGGCATTTTTTATAGCCCTAAGAAAATAAATACCGGTGTCCCACCGGGGAGCATTCTTGGCCCTATACTGTACGTTATTTTTACTGCAGATATGCCCATAACCAACTTTACGCACACGTCTACTTTTGCAGACGATACTGCTTTCGTCAGTACTCACAAAAACCCTTCAGTTGCGTCCGATCAACTGCAGTCTCATGTCCGAATCCTAGAAGAATTTTTTAAAAAAATGGAGAATAATGGTGAATGCCTCAAAGTGTACTCATGTTACTTTTACCCTGCGAAGGGATACAAGTCCTCCAATTTCTATTTTCAATTCACAGATTCCCCAAAAGGATCATGTAAAATATCTTGGAATCCATTTGATCGGCGTTTGACGTGGTCGCGCCACATAGGCTCTAAAATAACTCAAATAAAACTCAAAACTAATCAACTTCAGTGGCTTATCAGTCAAAGATCTGCCCTAGATCCAGAGTATAAAGTTCTTTTATACAAAACGGTATTGAAGCCCATTTGGACATATGGTATCCAGCTCTGTGGTACAGCGTGCGCTTCAAATGTATGAAAATTACAAAGAAGACAATCGAATATTCTTCGTTTAATTACAGTTGCACCATGGTATATAAGAAACGCTAACATCCATAAGGATCTCAACATGCCAACAGTAAAAGAGGAAATTGAAAAATATTGCCAGTATTACGTGGGTAAACTATTAAATCATCCAAACATTCTGGCTCGAGAACTACTAAATTTTGAAGGTCATAACCGCCTTAGGTTAAGATTTGTCCACTTTTTGTTATTTTCATAGTATAATATAATGAAAGATTCAATAAAAAAAATTTAATGAATTGGAAAAAAGAATGAATTTCTCAAGTGTGGGTTGATTATAGACCAACCAAAACAATGATCAGGTAATACCAATGATGGGAATGCAGCAAGAAGGTTCTTTTCTGATCCCGAAAAAGCATCTGAAATAACTGGTGTTGATAAAAATCTCATTTCAAGATTTAAAACAATTATCGATGTACTTGCGTGCCATAAACAAATTGATGCTAAAAAATTGAATGAATTTACCACGGAAACTGCACGAATATATAATTCCAAATATTCATGGAGAAATATGTCTGCAACAGTTCACAAAATTCTTTATCATAGAGGAGATGTCATTAAACATCATTTGGTACCAATCGGAGATCTATCAGAGAAAGCCCAGGAAAAAAGAAATACGGATTACAGGTTTTATAGAGAGCACAATACCAGAAAAATATCTCGAAATTGTACAAACGAAGATCTATTTAATATTTTGTTGGCAACGTCAGATCCCCTCATCTCCAGCATTCGAAATCAATGGAAAGTAGAACATCGGGACTTAGATGAAGATGCAAGAGGGCTGCTAGAGGACAGACATAATATGGAATATTTGCAGGCAATTTTTCAACCGAACGAATAAAAATTATAATTTACTGTTGTTGTTACATATATAAGTAAAAATGAATGCTTTCCCTTAATGTTGTTCAAATACAAAATATAAAAAAAGTTTGCTATGCAAGGTGTTTTTGACATTTCTTTTTTTATTTATTATTAGTCTATAGACTTATATCCTTACAGACCATTTACAATATATACACTAGGGCGGGTTGATTTTTTTTCTTTTTAATCGTATAGCAAAAACATAAACTACATAAAATTCTAAGAAAATTCTCCGAAGAAACCATGTATCTAAAATAAAATCCTAATCCGCGCCTCTCGACTTGAAAATTTATATGCCCGCCTTTGCCAAAAAAATAAATATTAGAAAAAATAGATTTTTCCAAAAAGAAATAGAATTTTTTGAATAAAATTGTTTAGTAAGGTAGTTTATTTGCACTTTATATCTTTTCCACACTCAAAATTTTTTTCATTAAAAAAATATTTACTCAAGTAAAAAAGTTTGTATACAATTTCAAGTCGAGAGGCGCGGATTAAGTTTTGATTTTAGACCCATGGTTTCTTCGGAGAATTTTCTTAGAATTTAATGTAAATTACGTTTTTGCTATACGATTTTTAATTTTTTTTCATCCATACAAATCAACCCGCCCTTATATACACTATTCTATTTAAATCCATTTTAGCTTACAAATATGTTATGATGATTTCATTAAGGAGTTTATAAACATTGCAAGGAACTAAGAATTCAAAAGTATGGTTATTTTTATTTTTAAAGTAGATTTACTCTCACACAGTTCTATTAATATTTGTTGAAGGTAACACACAGGCGACGATAGGGATCATTATTAGCATAATTAGTTCTGAAGTAGTTCAGGTGTAGCAGTTCAAAGTTTCTAGTTGGTCTAGATGGAACATTCAGTTTAATTTTATTAATCAGGAATTCAGAGGTAATATTTCCTTGTAATATATTTAATACAAAACAAATATTCAGCATTACGCGTCTGCTCTTTAACGAAGGTAACTTTATAAGATCCAGTCTGTACTCATACGAAGGCAGATTTTGTTGAGACCAAGCATTTCGGCGTAGACAGAATAGTAGGAATTGTTTCTGAAAAGATTCTAGTGAATTGTGCAGGGTTTTCCAACAAGAGGTGTTATTTTGAATCACCCAGTATTTCGGTAGCTGCCACCTTTGAAGCTTTTATTCTTTGACATTTGACAAGTAGAAACTACGCCATTACTAAAAATGGAACGATACACGATCATCGAACGATACAAAACGATCAAAAAACGATTGAACAAAAAAGCGATACGAACGATACAAAATCATTTTGACTGATGAGGCCCATTTCCACCTCGGTGGCTACGTCAACAAGCAAAATTGTCGCATCTGGGGCTCGGAAAACCCAAGATTTATTGTTGAGAAGCCTCTCCATCCTCAATGTGTGACTATTTGGTGCGTTTTATGGTCCGGCGGGGTCATTGGACCTTACATTTTCGATAATGAGGTTGGATCAACAGTTACGGTGAATGGATTGCGCTATCGATAGATGATTAATGATTTTTATGGTCGGAGTTGGATGGTATTGATGTGGACAACGTCTACTTTCAACAAGACGGAGCTACGTGCCGCACAAGCAACGAAACCATTGCTCTGTTACGGGAAAAGTTTCCGGACCGTGTTATCTTTCGAAGAGGTGATCAGAATTGGCCACCGAGATCTTGTGATTTAACACCTTGCGAATTCTTCCTTTGGGGCCACGTGAAAGATAAGGTCTACGCCAACAGCCCAGCGTCGATTCAAGACCTCAAAGATAGAATTCGTGAGGCTATCGAGGACATAGGGCAGCCACTTTGCAATTTGGTTATGGAAAATTTCATGAAAAGGATATGGTCCTGTAAGCGTGGTCGTGGTGGCCATTTGGCTGATGTTGTTTTTCGTTATTAACAGCATACCTTCCTCTTTATTATGAAATAAACATCCGATCATTTATCTCAAAAAATTTCATTTTTCTTTGAATACCAAAATAACACCTCTTGTTGGAAAACCCATATATAACACGGATCCTATATTACGGATCCATATTCAAGAATAGGTCGTACCAGCGAAGTATATAAATTTCTGGTAACAGAAGGATCAGTAAACTCTTTACTTCAACGCTTCACAAATATGAGAGCGGACCTGCTGACCCGATCTTAAATTACTAAAATATCTCTATCGTTTCCAAAGTTACAGAGTTTTGGCCAGTAAAAAACGATTCTGAACCACTGTGCGGCGGCGAAAGAGAAGAAAGTTTTCACTCATTACTCGTTAAATCTACTCTGACAATGTTTCATTCAAAATGAGTAGACAGATTATAACAATGTTGGATGACAATCAAAAATACTTTGATATTTGCACGTGTGACCAACTTGTCATTTGTTGTAAAAGAAACTCGACGGTGGAAATACGAAAAATGGAGAGAAATCGTCAATTTTGATCAGATTTTTGTTTGGAAATATACAAAAGTTATCGTGAAAAACTAATCCATTAAATTGCCAAGTCGACTTAGCATGTTCTTAGGGAAATTGCATTCTAATTCAATTTATAAATATTCCAAATTATATTCAGTTTAAATTTGGTGTTTATCCGTCAACCCAATCAAAAGTTATTCACAAAACAGTACAGGTCATTCGATTTGCATTATAAAGAAATTACACACAAATTTAATAAATGCATCAAACTTTGATCGCCTCTCTTGAAAAACTCGTTTTTGCACTTAGCATAGTTTAGTATGGCGGTACCGATATATGAATTCTACATATAAATTTGAACTGATTTTACTCAAATTCGGTAATGTAGGTCCTTGGATTAAGAAACTCTACCCTGCTAAATTGCAAAATGATTGGATGTAACATACAGCTTCTGTAGCGCTAAAAGGTCAATTCGGAAGGAAAATACATATATGTAGATGGTCGATATATGTAAATCTGAACCGATTTGTAAATATGATTTTGACAAATTTCAATAGTGTACTTCTAAGATTTAAAAAATTCTTTATTGCCAAAATTCAGCAAGATCGGAATGAAATTGCGATCTGTACTTAACGAACAACTTAAGGTGCACAGAAGGACATTGTTAAATCGACGCAGCTAGTGATTCTGAGTCGATCGGTATACTTTGAGGTGGGTCTAACTGTTGTATTTCTAGGTGCTACAAACAACTACCACGAAACAAACATATAATACACTGTACCACAGTGTGGTGTAGGTTATACAAATGTTAAGAAGTGGTTTGTGTCAGGTTTGACCTTTTGGTGTACACAGAATACTAGATCTCGCATCTCCTTAGATATCAGTATATAGTACATCGGTTCCTCCATTCCAAAACAAAAAGTTAGTTTTTGAGGAGAGGCGATTAAAGTTTCTAAAATTTTTAAATTTGTATGGAATTTCTTTATAAGGCAAAACAATACAGGTTTAGTGAATAACTATTTTTTTTTAAATTCAGTATTTTATTTAATTTTCAAAGTTTACAAAAATATCTTATTTCTAACTCCCGCGAAGCCATCTGGCTTGTCTGCAGGATAACAAAAAGGTATTTGAGTAAATCAATGTTTCATATTTTTTTATGTTTTTTCAGTTCAACTGTGTAAATACATTAGTAATTTAATGTCATCTAAAAATAATTATATTATTTATAGCTTATTGTAGTAGGGAATGATTTTTAATTTTCTTTTTCCTTGTAAATTTATTGTTGAGATTTATCAGGTTTACTGGCATCGCGTTAAACGTCATTGGAAGGACAACTTCTAGTGATTTTTTGCCATAATCGTTTCGAAAGCTGGGCACCTTTTATCTTCCTTGTGCTCAACTTCTTGTATACTGAATGTGGCTAATAGGTTTAAATATATTACGGTCGTCGTATAATTCATTTACTATGGTTGTTTTGTATATCCTTTCTATATCAATGATCTTTAGCGTTTTGTATGTTTTTTGGGTTGTTTGATATTAAAAGATTATTTGGTATTACAATATTGATTTGATTTGCTGTATTATTTGTTTGTGAAATCACCAATTGGTATTTGTAATTTTTGGGGAGCAATTTTGTTAGCCTATCTTGAGTTTGTTGTAGTGTTCTACAGTAGTTAGCTCTCCCCCATCGATGCTGATCAGTCGTAGTGAACGGACGTGTTTAGCACAGAGCGGATAGTTAAAATCTATTATACCTATTACGCAATCGCAAAAAATAAAACAAAATCTGTACAAAGTCTGGAAGGCCTACATCGTAGTACCTATTACGGGCTAATACGGAAAAAAATCATTGGCGGGGATGCCTTCGCGTTCCGATGGAGCGGGGTTCCCCAATCGTCCTACTGTCCGTCCGTTGGTCTTGGCCAAAGCCGACCACACCAAACATGGTGAAAATTTCCCCCCAGTACTCACAACAGGTGGTACGGTGAGGGGAAAACGTCACGTCCGACCGTCAAAACGGAAACACAATGAGCACCGGATAGCGCTCAGAGTTCTGACGAAGTTGGAGGCTGTTGAGGTTTCGGCTCTTACCGAAAAACAAAAAGAGTCACTTACCTGGGCTAAAGGCGTCTTAGATGCTTCTAAGGCCAATCAGCCGGCTGAAAGAGCCACAAATTCAGCTGTGTTAACGGCTAATAAAGTCAAAAGAATCAGATCACCTGATGAACCCCTGCCCTCGAAAAAGGCAAGAGGCCCAAATGTCACTATCAACAGGACACTCACCAAGCCCTTCAATGAAGTGGCGAAGGAGAGTCTAGTGATGGCCGTTATAGACAGAAGTAGTGAGGATGGATCCATCCTCAAGGACAAATGGAGCCATGTGCAATCAGCCATTATGGCTCATTACCTCGATGTCCGTAGAGAGATGCCGGGCACACCACCAATATGCAACGATGCAGGATGGCATCAGGGGAGAGTAAAGCTCTTACATTTCGGTGATGCCAGATCAGTAGACCTGTATAAGGCTGCTCTGAGTCGAGCGGGTGAGGTGTGGCCGGGTGCCCAGTTGGATATTGTCGAAAAAAACAACATCCCTAGTCATCCTAGAGCCATCACCTGGGTTACAGAAGAGCCCTCCAACCCGGCTGACATATTAGAAATAATAAAAGATTCCAATCCTGGTCTGCCCGCCCATAATTGGAGAATCAGCAAGGTGGGTGAGGCGGATGGTAAAAAGCGGCAGGTCAATTTGATCCTTAACGCTGAATCCACCTCCCAAATACAACGTGCAAGTGCAACCCTACAGTATGGCTTCGAGACTATAGTCTTGAAGGTATACAAGCAGGATATAGTTCCCACTGCGGAAGGTGAGTCGTCCACCGCGGTTGAAACACAGCTTTCTGGAAGTGCGGAGGTATCCACGCCCATTATTTCGGGTGACTCCAACTCTAACAGAAGATCTGTAACGTCCTACTCTGAGGACGAAAGCTCTACTTCTGACACAGAGGGGCTGAGGGGAGTCTCCGGACTCTTTGACGCATCTGGCGGGGACACGCTTCTCGATGATACGGACGAAGAGTTCGATAACACCCTTGTAGGGGTGGAAGTTAATCTGTCAATTACCAATGATGGTAAGAATTTTACAGATTAACCTCCATCACGCTAAAGCAGCCTCAGCGGCTCTATTGCTGCGCCTGTCCACAGGTGCAGTAGACATCGTCCTGATACAGGAGCCCTACGCAGTGGGAGGAAGGGTGTGCGGTATCAGGACACCCAACTTTAAACTGCTTGTGGCCAACTGTGAAGGCACTCCAAGAACCTGCATTTTGGCCAGGAAAGATCTAAGTATCTTTCTCCTGGCTAATTTAAGTGGTAAAGACCAAACATCTGCTAGTCTGGAGATCGGTAATCGCATATATTGGGTGGTCTCCAGTTACTTGCCTTATGAAGCTGTAGTACCGACTGCTCTATTCAGGGAAGTAGTAGAAGAAGCAACATCTGACGAGGTCGAGCTGATTGTTGGCGCAGACACGAACGCTCATCATACTATCTGGGGTAGTACGGATATAAACCATAGGGGTGATTCGCTTCTTGACTTTATTCTAACTACCAACCTAAGTATTTGTAACATAGGTAATAAACCGACCTTTACAATTAAAGACAGACAAGAAGTACTCGACGTAACGTTTGCTACTGACCGGCTGTCAGACAAAATTATTGGGTGGAATGTACTAGACGACCACTCATTCTCAGATCACCATTATATTGAGTTCAAACTCGCTGAAAAAGCGCCTGAACCTGCCGTCCACAGAAATGTGAGAAAGACAAAGTGGCACCTGTATGAAAAGAATTTCAAGAAAGTCCTCAACTCCAAACTTCTGTACGAACCGAATGACAAAGCCGGTCTGGATCATCTGGTCGAGCATATCACCACATCATTCAATAGTTCCCTTGAAGAAGCCTGTCCAAAAACAAGGTACAAGGGTAAAACTAAACCCCAATGGTGGACTTCTGAGCTAACGGCTATGAAAAAGACCTGCAACAAGCTATTCAACAAGGCTAAATCTACTGGGGTCGCTAATGTTTGGGATGCCTATAAAGAGCAACTCAAGATCTATAAGAAAGAGCTTAGAAAGGCGCAAAGACGCTCTTGGTATACTTTCTGTGGCGAAGTGGAAAAGGTCTCCGACGCCGCAAGGCTGAGGAAAATATTATCAGCTTCACCCTGTACAGTGGGTTACTTGCAGGATGAGGCAAATAATTGGACCAAAAACAGCGAGCAGTCGCTCAATGTACTGCTCGACACACATTTCCCGGGGAACTCTCTAACAGAACCAGAGGATCAGCAGGACCAACAAGAGTGCGAGTGGACTGCGAGCGTCGCTAGCTTGTTGACTGAAAGATCCAGAATAAGCTGGGCTATTAATAGCTTTGAGCCCTTCAAGTCACCTGGACCAGACGGCATCACTCCAGCAGAAATGCAGAAAATGTTGAAATACATTATCCCCTGGCTGGAGAAAATTTATGTAGGCTGTATCAGGCTTTCATACATCCCGAATCGATGGAGGGATACCAAAGTGGTATTCATACCAAAAGCGGGGAAGATATCACACACTAGGCCAAAAGACTTCAGACCAATTAGCCTATCCTCCTTCCTATTGAAAGGTCTGGAACGACTTTTAGATTATTTCATTAGGGAAAACCTGGATACAAAACTCCTGTCAGTGAACCAACATGCTTACAATAAGGGGAAGTCTACAGAATCAGCCCTGCACGAACTTGTGAGCACTATCGAATCGTCCCTGCATTTCAAGGAATTCACCATGGTGGCATTTCTTGACATAGAAGGGGCTTTTAACAACATTCACTCAGATGCAGTAATTGCGGCACTGTCACATCTTAATGTTAACTTTAGTTTGATTAGACTAATTCAAAGTCTGCTCAACAGAAGACGCATAACAGCATGTCTTGGGTCCACAACTCTAACAAGGTTTGTAAACAGAGGGACCCCACAAGGAGGAGTACTGTCTCCACTAATTTGGAACCTAGCGTTGAATGAAATTCTGCTAGATCTAGAACGTTGTGGCTGCAAGGTCGTGGCATATGCGGACGACGTTGCAATCGCAGTGAGTGGCAAATTCGAAAACGTCCTCCGAGACATTCTACAGGTAGCTCTGAACAAATTGGCTAGATGGGCCAGAAGCAGCGGTTTGGGCATAAACCCAAACAAGACAGAATTGGTTCTCTTTACTAGGATGAATAAAGTCCCACATGTGGACCCTCCACCTCGGATAAATGGAACAGATCTAGTCTTTTCTGAAAGTGCAAAATTTTTAGGAATAATTCTAGATAGAAAACTGTTATTTAGACTTAATGTATTGGAACGTGTAAGGAAGGCTAACGTCGCCTTATATTCCTGCAAAAAGGCTGTAGGGTCGCGGTGGGGCCTCTCTCCTAAAATCGTCTACTGGATATATATAGCAGTAGTTCGTCCTATACTGCTATACGGCATTGTGGTATGGTGGACGGCAACTGACAAACTAACCATCACCAACCTACTAACAAAGGTTCAGAGAACTGCCTGCCTGAGCATTAGCGGAGCCTTAAGGACTACAGCGACCGAGTCTCTACAAGCCCTACTCCATATACTGCCGATTAATATTGTGGCAAGAGAAGTTGCAACCAAAGCGGCAATAAGATTAAACTGCCTATCAATGTGGAGGTACAAAACCTACGGTCACATGAGAATATCAAAGTGTAGTGCTATGGTAACCGACCGAGTGGACTATATACCAACGGTGTACACCTTCGAGAGAAATTACATCACTATGATTCCCGCGAGAGATGAATGGGTTGGAAGAAAACCAGGTAATAGAAACCATCTCCAATTTTACACGGATGGTTCGAAGCTTGATGAAAAGGTTGGCTTCGGAGTACACTGTGCAGAGCTTAGATTGGATATAGCTCACAGACTACCAGATACCTGCAGTGTCTATCAAGCCGAAATAATGGCAATATGGGAAGTAGCCAAGTGGCTGAGTCGCAACATAGTAACCAACACTGGCATTGTCATTTACTCGGACAGCCAGGCTGCCATCAATTCTCTGGAGGCAACATCCCTAAATTCACAAACAGCCCTCGACTGCCGCAGATCTCTTAACGAGATGGCTGAGCAGTTTAACATACACCTCATATGGGTGCCTGGGCATAGGGATATCCCGGGGAACTGCAAAGCCGATGAACTTGCTAGGAAAGGGACGACATTACAAATTCTCGAAGAATTTGCATATATTGGTGCGCCACTATCCACGTGCAAGCTTTGGCTTAGGCAAGAGGCAATCAGGCAGTCCAACGAAAGATGGACAGAAATCGGCACCTGCAGGGTAGCTAGACAAATCTGGCCAAGGTATGACCTGAGAAGATCAAAATATCTCCTCGCACTAGAGAGGCAAAGATTGTCTACGTTAGTATCAGTTCTGACGGGACACTGCTTGATCGGCGAACACGCCAAAAGATTGGGTATTGACTCTAATGACTTCTGCAGAAGCTGTGGAGATGAGGAAGAAGTGGAGAGCATTGAGCACTTGCTATGCGACTGTCCCGCTCTGAGTAAACGACGACTGGACATACTGGGGTCGGCTGTTCTAGGCAGCCTAACAGATCTTTCCAGTACCGATATTCGTAATATCGACAAATTTGTATATCAAACAGGTTGGTTTCGATGAGGGGCATTTCAGCCCGTGGTAACACTAGGGACCTAAACTGGTCTATGTGAGCTTGTATAAAAAATACGGCTGCCACCCTAACCTAAACCTAAACCTAAACCTAGCTCTCCCCCAAGCGGTAATGCCATGTCTCAAATAAGACTCAACAAGTGAAAAGTATGCTTGCTTTAAAACGTTATATGGACAGCATTTGCTAAGGTGGTACATTGGAAATGCAGTTTTGCGCAGCTTGCATTGCAGATTTTCTATATGTGTTTTCCACTTAAAGTGGCTATCAAGATGTATGTATGCCTAGGTACTTGTAGGTATCCACAATTTCGATAATTTCTTCACAAGTATCGCTTTCCTCACTAGTGTTAGTTTGTGTTTCATGTAAACAATCGTTGCTATGAAATGTTAGTGATTGTTGCATGGGAAATTGAATGACGTTGTCTAAAATGCATTATTTTTGTTTTGCTGGAGTTTATTATCAGACCACTATCATGACACCATCTCATTATCACATCCGGTTCTCTTTGCAATATTTGCGTGGCTGCATTTATGTTTTTATCAGCTACTATCACCGCCGTGTCATCCGCATACGCAAATGGAGTGCATTCTTTCAACCGGTTTATCATATCATTAGCGTATAGAATGTATAAGATTGGTCCTAGTTTTGACCCTTGTGGAACTCCATAGTTTACTTTTATCTCTTGACTAACATTATTTTCAAGTAGCACTCTATAAGATCGGTATGAAAGATAATTTTTTAACCAATCCAAACAATATCCTCTTAAACCACTTCTCTCCAATGTTGCTATTAGTTTTTGGTGTGGAAGCGTATCAAA
Source organism: Eudasyphora cyanicolor (assembly GCA_963930755.1). Taxonomy (NCBI): domain Eukaryota; kingdom Metazoa; phylum Arthropoda; class Insecta; order Diptera; family Muscidae; genus Eudasyphora; species Eudasyphora cyanicolor. The sequence goes on from OZ005737.1 coordinate 106,219,454, forward strand.
TGCTTTCGTAAAATCAATAAAAAGAGCAAGACAATGCTTATTATTAGCCAATTTTTATTAATATGGTTCGAAAACAAACCTAAGAGTTTATTTATGCTCTTATTTTTTTGAAATCCATACTGGGAATTATTTAAGATATTGTATCTTTTCATAAACTCGTTCAATCTTCGGGATATTACTTCTTCCAGTATCTTCTCTACAACCGACAATATCGATATTGGCCTATAATTATTACAATCATCCTTTTTACCAGTTTTGAAAATAGGTCGTATTAATGATGTTTTCAATATTTTAGGTATTTCTGCTTCATTCAGACTGCAGTTGACAAATTTTGTAATTATTGGTGTGAGACACATGGCATTGTTCTTTATGTCAATGGCTCTTATTCCGTCTGCGCCTGGACTTTTCCTTATGTTAATTTTGACCAGAATATTGTAGATTTCTTCAGTACTGATTTGGTCGATGTAAATAATATTAGGTATATTTGTTTGAAACCCGAAATCTGTTTTGATACTACACTTATGTATGACTTTTTCAACATTATGGTTAAAGCTTTTTGCAAAATTATTTGCAATAGTTAACATACTCGTATTTTGACTTTTGAAGTTTGTTTTAATAGTATGATCAAAACTGTATGTTTTTTACCCGTTATTTCGTTAATTAATTGCCAAGTATGTTGTTTCTATTTGCTATAAATTGTTGCATATTGTAATGGTTTTTTTTGCAAATATTATTGTTTTATTCAATTTTTTACTGTAAGTTTTATATAATTTTTCGTTAATTTTGTTTGTCTTATCTTTATGCCACCTTTTATAAAGTCTATCACGTATGTCACATCTTTTGAAAAGTTCTTCGTTTAGCCAAGGATAAGGCTTTCTTTTATTAATTTTTTTTGTTTATTTTTGACTTTTCATATATTTTTAGATACGTTCATTAGACCATCCAAATTTATTTCATTAATCAGACGATTAACTTTTCCACCTTTAAACTTTGCTCCAAAATCCGAACCCTGTCCACAACTAGCGCTTTTATTTCTATTGCATTCCTCTTTTACGCAGCCAAAGAGAGCGTGATGGTCCGACATAGTAGTTCTCACCACTGCCGCGTTATGTTGATCCGTATGAAAAAGTGATCAATGCAGCTACTACTGTTGCTGTTCGTGTATTCCCTAGTCGCATCAGTCACCATGCAGTACATACCATTAGACGAGAGCATTTTGATGTTGTGATATTTTGTTTATGAATGTCGATATTCATATCGCCCACGAGTATTATTGGTTGCTTCTTGTTTATTTTTGTTAGTGTTTTGTCTAGTTCAGCGATGAATGTCTGCATGTTTTGACTTGGTGGCCGGTAGACTGGTATGACTGCGACGGAGATTCCATTCATTGTTGTAGTGTTTAACATGATCGCTTCAAAGGAGGTTGCGTTACATATTGTTGTTTCGTAGTTCAATGTCTCCTTAACGTAGACTGCAATACCCCCTCCTCTGCTTTCGCTGTTTAAGAATGTTGCACTGAAACCATCCATATGATAAAATTGGTTTTCGCTATTTGTTATGTTAGTTTCAGTAAATATTATTAGTTGAATTTTGTTTATAATGTCTTTAGTAAGTACTAGAAATGGGAGAAAATTCTTACGGAGTGAACGTATATTCATGTGTATAAATAGAAGTTGGTGCATTAAATAATCCGTATTAATTTCCTTGAAATTATTGACCACTTCTTGTAGATAATTCATTTTGCTTATGTTCTATTTTTTAATTGTGTTTGTCCTTTCTTTGTAAAACTAATGTTCGATATTGTTATATTTTTTTATAGATTTGAGACTTTTGCTGTATGTTGTTTTATTTATTGGCGTTCGATTTTCAAAAACAAAAAAAGGGTGTTATTTATATATCGGATATTTAAATCTCTTCGTTCATTGTGTCCAAATCCTGTTCTGTATTTATTAATAATGCAGATGTTTTTTCGGTTTCTCTGATATAAATTTGTCCATTTCGAACCCAAACATATTTCCATCCACGTTCCCTGGCCTTAATTTTAGTTTTATACAAAACACGCCTATTATGCTGTGTTAATTCGTCATTTATATATGGGCATTTCCAACGAGATGTCAACCGCAGCCAAAAAAATTTAAGTCTATAAAAGTATGTTGATTTACTATTTTTTTATAGGGAATCTATCAAATTTAACCAATTTTCCCAAAAACTACATTTATTCATAAAACATTTTTAAATATGTTTTGTTTTTGTTTTATTCGATCTGCTTTCATAGTGCATATTTTGTTTTTGTACTCAGGCTCAAGATCGTTATTGTTGTTTTCAGTATATGAAAACAACTTTGTTAAAAATTAAAGAAGAAGTAAGTGACATGTATTGGGGGCTGTTGTAATGATTGGATAGACAGATCTCCCATTATCAATTTCCTTATTACAACGATTACTTCAGTCGAAATTATTAAATATATACGCACAGTCAAGTATCATTAAACGAGAACTGTTTGCTAAAAGCGCATATCTCCAAAAAAAAAAGACAATTCAGTAATCATCATCCCTCGTACATGCACCAACTTCCACTCTCGTGAGTCTTTACAATGTAAAGAATTCACACGAATGTTTTGCTGTAGTTGACTATGCAACAACAACGTATTTGGTCGTGCCCTACCACTTCTTCTTGTTTTTGTTTTTTTGTTTTATTCGATCTGCTTTCATAATACATATTTTGTTTTTGTACTCAGGCTCAAGATCGTTATTGTTGTTTTCAATATATATGAAAACAACTTTGTTAAAAATTAAAGAAGAAGTAAGTGACATGTATTGGGGCGGTTGTAATGGTTGGATAGACAGATCTGTTTCGGGAGCCACCAAACTCCCAATATCAATATCCTTATTACAACGATAACTTCAGTCGAAATTATTAAATATATACGCACAGTCAAGTATCATTAAACGAGAACTGTTTGCTAAAAGCGCATATTTCCAAAAAAAAGACAATTCAGTAATCATCATCCCTCGTACATGCTCTCGTGAGTCTTTACAATGTAAAGAATTCACACGAATGTTTTGCTGTAGTGGACTATGCAACAACAACGTATTTGGTCGTGCGCTACCACTTCTTCCCTTGAAGAAGCCTGTCCAAAAACAAGGTACAAGGGTAAATGCTATGAAAAAGACCTGCAACAAGCTATCCAATAAGGCTAAATCTTCTGGGGTCGCTAATGATTGCCTATAAAGAGCAACTCAAGATATATAAGAAGGAGCTTAGAAAGGCGCAAAGACGCTCTTGGTATACCTTCTGTGGTGAAGTGGAAAAGGTCTCCGACGCCGCTAGGCTGAGGAAGATATTATCTGCTTCACCCTGTACAGTGGGATATTTACAGTATGAGGCAAATAACTGGACCAAAAACAGCGAGCTGTCGCTCAATGTACTGCTCGACACACATTTCCCGGGGAACTCTGTAAAAGAACCCGAGGATCAGCAGGACCAACAAGAGTGCGAGTGGACTGCGAGCGTCGCTAGCTTCTTGACTGAGAGATTCAGAATAAGCTGGGCTATTAATAGCTTTGAGCCCTTCAAGTCACCTGGACCAGATGGCATCACTCCAGCAGAAATGCAGAAAATGTTAATGTCCCGAATCGATGGAGGGATACCAAAGTGGTATTCATACCTAAAGCGGGAAAGATATCACACACTAGGCCAAAAGACTTCAGACCAATTAGCCTATCCTCCTTCCTATTGAAAGGTCTGGAAAGACTTTTAGATCATTTCATTAGGGAAAACCTGGATCAAAAACTCCTGTCGGGGAACCAACATGCTTACAATAAGGGCAAGTCTACAGAATCAGCCCTGCACGAACTTGTGAGCACTATCGAATCGTCCCTGCATTTCAAGGAATTCACCATTGGGGCATTTCTTGACATAGAAGGGCCTTTTAACTACATTCACTCAGATACCGCATCTGAGTGAATGTAGTTAAATGGCGGCACTCTCACATCTAAAAGTTAACACTAGTTTGATTAGACTAATTCAAAGTCTGCTCACCAGAAGACGCATAACAGCATGTCTAGGGTCCACAACTCTAACAAGGTTTGTAAACAGAGGGACCCCGCAAGGAGGAGTACCGTCTCCACTAATTTGGAACCTAGCGGTGAATGAAATCCTGCTAGATCTAGAACGTTGTGGCTGCAAGGTCGTGGCATATGCGGACGACGTGGCAATCGCAGTGAGTAGCAAATTCGTAAACGTCCTCAGAGACATCCTACAGGTGGCTCTGAACAAATTGGCTAAATGGGCCAGAAGCAGCGGTTTGGGCGTTAACCCCAACAAGACAGAATTGGTTCTCTTTACTAGGATGAATAATGTCCCACATGTGGACCCCCCACCTCGGATAAATGGAACAGATCTAGTCTTTTCTGAAAGTGCAAAATTTTTAGGAATAATTCTAGATAGGAAAATGTTATTTGTAAGGAAGGTCAACGTCGCCTTATATTCCTGCAAAAAGGCTGTAGGGTCGCGGTGGGGACTCTCTCCTAAACTCGTCCACTGGATATATATAGCAGTAGTTCGTCCAATACTGTTATACGGTATTGTGGTATGGTGGACGGCAACTGACAAACTAACCATCACCAACATACTAACAAAGGTTCAGAGAACTGCCTGCCTGAGCATAAGCGGAGCCTTAAGGACTACAGCGACCGAGTCTCTACAAGCCCTACTCCATATACTGCCGATTAGTATTGTGGCGAGAGAAGTTGCAACCAAAGCGGCAATAAGATTAAACTGCCTATCAATGTGGAGGTACAAGAACTATGGTCACATGAGGATATCAAAGTGTAGTGCTATGGTAACCGACCGAGTGGACTATATACCAACTGTGTACACCTTCAAGAGAAATGACATCACTATGATTCCCGCCAGAGATGAATGGGTCGGCAGAATACCAGGTAATAGAAACCATCTCCACTTTCACACGGATGGTTCGAAGCTTGATGAAAAGGTTGGCTTCGGAGTACACTGTGAAGAACTTAGTCTGGATATAGCTCACAGACTTCCAGATACCTGCAGTGTCTATCAAGCCGAAATAATGGCAATATGGGAAGTCGCCAAGTGGCTGAGTCGCAACATAGTAACCAACACTGGCGTTGTCATTTACTCGGACAGCCAGGCTGCCATCAATTCTCTGGAGGCAACATCCCTAAATTCACAAACAGCCCTCGACTGCCGCAGATCTCTTAACGAGATGGCTGAGCAGTTTAATATACACCTCATATGGGTGCCTGGGCATAGGGATATCCCGGGGAACTGCAAAGCCGATGAACTTGCTAGGAAAGGGACGACATTACAAATTCTCGAAGAATTTGCATATATTGGTGCGCCACTATCCACGTGCAAGCTTTGGCTTAGGCAAGAGGCAATCAGGCAGTCCAACGAAAGATGGACAGAAATCGGCACCTGCAGGGTAGGAAACGATTGTCTACGTTAGTACAGGTTCTGACGGGACACTGCTTGATCGGCGAACACGCCAAAAGATTGGGTATTGACTCCAATGACTTCTGCCGAAGCTGTGGAGATGAGGAAGAAGTGGAGAGCATTGAGCACTTGCTTTGCGACTGTCCCGCTTTGAGTAAACGACGACTGGACATACTGGGGTCGGCCTTTTTAGGCAGCCTAAGAGATCTTTCCAGTACTGATATTCGTACTATCGATAAATTTATATATCAAACAGGTTGGTTTCGATGAGGGGCATTTCAGCCCGTGGTAACACTAGGGACCTAAACTGGTCTATGTGAGCTTGTAAAAAATACGGCTGCCACCCTAACCTAAACCTAAACAAAAACAAAATATGTACATTTTTAAATATTTGAGTGCAAATTCGAATAATTGCAATATTTATGTTTTAAACATTTGTATTGCATGTTATTTTCTCCTTTAAATCTTGATTTATATTTAAGGAATATAAGAAAAATTATTTTTGTTGTGAAAATAAATATATTGAATATATTAAAAATCATTTATAATCAACCTTTGGACGTCTAGTTGCATAAAAAGTAAAAATTAAACATAAAAACATATAAAACATATACAAATTCGTTTGTTTGCTTTTTTCTCTCATCGCACAAAACACTTGCTTTCACTCGGTGTCCTTTTAGTTTCGACATAAGTTCATTCTTTTTCGTTATTGTCGCAATTTGAACGATTTTGTTTTTGTGTTTTACATGCATTATACCGGTAATGTCATCATCTGATATTTCCATTCCTAAGTATTTCGCAATTCTTCGGAGTATTGTTTCACGGTTTTGTTCTTCATCTACTATGTTATTTATTTCGATGTTTTGACAGATCATTTGTTGTTCTGTCGATGAACTCTCATTTCTTCATTGTTGATTTTTCGGTTTTCTCTTTTATTTGGAGATTATCCACTTTGCTTTTGATGTCTGTTAGACCATCATTTAACTGGGAGAGAACAATATTCAGTGAGCTCAATTGCTGTTTTATATCATCGTGGCTTTATTCAAAGTTTCAGCATTCTGAGAAATATTATCCGAAAGGGCTTTGCCCATATTTTTCATCGCTGTTTGCATCACTAACATATAAACGATTTCAATTGACTAGAGATATTTTGCTGATTATTTTCACTGTTTTCGTTTGCACTTGACATTTTCTCTTATTTTGTTGTTGTAAATATTGAAACACTGAGTACAAATAAGCGTGTAGCTTTCGCTTTGATGCGCGTAACAGAAATGATGCGACCGTTCACGATATAGGTTACAGCTGAACTAATTGGATTGATGTATAAACACAAACACCAAATATAATTTGTAATATTCAGAATTTAAGAATGAAATGTCCCTGAAAACATGTTAACTCGAGATATTGAAAAACTGCAAGCCTTTTATGGTTTTGGTTGATCTTTTTTATGTAAAAAATGTTTTAATAGCACACGAAATTCACTTTTTTCTAATTTGTACTGCACTGGAAATAGAAAAAGTTACGGAATTATCAAACTACCGTATATAGCTCTTACAGCCTGTTTCTGTAACTTACTTCGCCTGCCAGACGACATACAGCTGATTTGGGTTTCACTAACTACCATCAGAACGGCAGATCGCACGATAATGAACTCGTACGGAAACATCACCATTTCAGTGTACATTTTGGTGTCTCTATCTCTCTTCGCTGTCATCTGGGCGAACACAAATGTCAGATCGAGTCATTTTATTTTTTTATCGACTGATAGGAACAATCACATAAAAACCTTATTGAAAGCAAAAATAAGTAGATAATTATATAATTATGGTAAAAAAAATCAATTAAACAATAAAATTAAATACATATGTATACATATTTAAACATAAAAAAGCCAACATTAGGGCAGCTTGCTCAGATGGAAAGAAATCTTCAGTGTACAATAAGAGAGATGTGAGAGAGAGAAAAAAATGAGACTTGGTTCAGCTCAGCTGACCCAATTGATTTTGTGGCCACCGCTAGTAGAGAGTACAGAGGTGTATTTGCTAAGGTCGAATATACAAAATGTGTCCTTTTTTAGACAGGAAGTTGTGAAATTTTTGGTAAATTGCTAACGTCATAGACGTAAGGCCAGGCGAACGAACCTTAGAGAAACCAAATTCCTGACGAAGGTGAGTGACTTTTTTTCGATCGCCGAGACTTTCATTGGAAATACAGAAACAGGACGTTAATGTACATATAAAGGCAGTGACAGAAGGACAGTTGCTTTTGTCACTGCTGCAAGACTGATCATTCAAAAAATAATGCAAAAACCTTAATTACTATCACAAGACCTATTAAGCTAGTACGCATAGTAATTCTTTTTCTCTAGATCGAGCAACCCAACCACCTTTCTATAAAACACTTCGGTGTGTGTTTGAATCTTAGTTTCGTATAAGTGAAGCAAAATGGAAGGTTTCCTTAAATAGTAACTGGGACAGCTTATTTAGCAACGTGTTATTTGCTTGTTTTCGCAAGAAAACTGGAGATTTTTTGGGTTCTCTTGAAGTTATCTTCGTCATTCTCCTCAGATCTGATGAGGGAAAATCGGTTCGAACTTACCGCATTGATTCCCTTGGGAAATTTGGGATATGTGGAAACCATGAATTTACCTTTCGTTTTGTATTTTATTTTCATGTGTACCCGTTATACTGTTTGAATTTGTACTAATTTTGGGAATCGTGCCGGTCAAAAACCCAACATCGTTTGGTTTAATTACTGTATTTGAGAGCACACTTTTATGTTACTCTTTATTTGGCATTTTTTTTGTGTTGTTTCACAACTTGGCAATTGCGGTGAGAACGAGCGGGAATTGTATGGAGTTTTTGCGGTTACAAATAGGCTGTTATCTATTCTAGGCTTTGTTGTTCCATTACTTTCTGTAGTTTTCACAGAAATTTAAGCATTTCTGTTATTAAGGCTTAACCGTCTCTCAGCGGGGAAAATGAAAGACATGCACTGAGATTTATTTTTGTTATATTTTTTTTGTTTATTTAGAAAACTAACGCAGCAAGCACTATGATTTATTAACTTCATTATTTTTGTAAAAAGTTACACTTTAGCAATGAACGTTGACATAGACTTTTAACCAAATCACTTGTTAATAGCGTCTGAACACAACAGTATTGCAAGACATAATAATAAAATAAACAATCCAAATAACAAAAACAAATGCGGCTCTGATCGTCCGACTGTTCCCATTGGTCTTGGCCGAAGCCGACCACACCTAAACTGGTGCAAATGTCCTCCCAGTACCCACAGCAGGTGGTACGGCGAAGGGAAATCGTCAGATCCGACCTTAAACGTCAGCGCACTGGATAGCGCTCAGATTTATGACGAAGTTGGAGGCTGTTGAGGTCTCTAACCGAAAAACAAAACGATTCGCTTATCTGGGCTAAGAGCGTCACACTGTGGTCAGTTTTCAAAATCTATCGCGGAAAAAATGTAAAATCCAAGATACGAATTATTAAAGAACAACTGTGCTTTATTAATCTTAGGTTGTGACTGTTCTTAATTGCATTATTATTGTGTTGATATAAATGTTGGTGTAAGATTAACGGTACCTTCAAAACTAGTATAGTGAAGACCACGAGAAGTGATTATTTTCAGATTGAAAATTGATTGTGTTTTGGAGCAATCAACTTGATACTTTTGATATATTTTTACTGTCTATACCCTACACCACACTGTGGTACAGGGTATTATAACTTTGTGGAGATGAGATAGACCCATCGTTTGTTATACCGATATACTTAGAATTCCTTTCTGAGTCGATTTAGTTATGTCCGTCTGTCTGTACATGTATTTTTGTAATCAAAGTACAGGTCAGGTAAAATTTGGCACATATAACTTTTTTGGCCTAAGGACGAACCATATTGAAACTAGTGAAAATCGTTTCAGATTTAAATATAAGTATAGCCCACATATATATGTTCCTCCCGATGTGGCATCAAATCGCTATAGAAGTTGTATTTTATATCCGATCATTACGAAATTTAGCAGAAAGAGGTTTCGATTTGATATGTAAGCGCTGTAGAAACTGTATTTTATATCCGATCAGTACGAAATTCGACAGAGAGAGCTTTCCTATTACACAAATAAACATAGCCCCCATATATACTCGTATGTTACTCCCTATACAGAGACCACAAATTTAATTTTAGTAACCGATTGACTTTAAATTTGGTATGTGGTAATATTTTCTTCTATCTCCGGCTAAGTTCGAAGATGGGCCGTATTTCTCCACTCCTTCCAGTACCTCCCCCACAAAGGGTTAAAATGTTGTGAAATATTAATTATTTAATAACTTCTATACTACTAATTTGAATCCTCTGAAATTCCACACATAGTTTTAGTTTATTAGTCACTATTACCTCGAGAACTGGGCGAAGTTGGCACGCCCTTTTTGGTACCTCCCACACAAATGGAAAATTTTTAACCAAAAGTTAATAGCTTATAACATTATTACCAGTGCATACAAAGACTTGAAATTTTGTACATTGTAATGGTTTAATAGTACTAACAATGCAGTGAAAAATGGGCATTATTGCCACGCTCCTTTTGGTACCTCCCACACAAATGGACCATATTGTACCAAAAGTTACCAGCTTATAACTTTAATACCAGTGCATACAAATACTTGAAATTTCGTACAGTGCAATGTTTTTATAGTACCTAGAGTCTAGAGAAAAGTGGCCATAATTGGCACGCCCCTTTTACACAAACAGTTAACACCTTATTACTTTAATACAACTGCATATAAATACTTGAAATTTTGTACAGTGTAATTATTTTATAGTACCTAGAGTCTAGAGAAAAGTGAACGTTATCGGGACGCCCCTTTTGGTACCTCTCACACAAATGGACGATTTTGTACCAAAATTGAACAGCTTTTAACTTTAATACCAGTACATACTTTAAAGATAATAAATGCAATTTAAATTGATAATAATTTAAATAAAACAAAAAAATAAATAAATTTACTAATATTTTTTTGAGACTCAAGGTGAGGGAGGGGATTCATTAGTCGGTTTACCCGACTGAACTTCCTTACTTGTTTATAATTATTTTTAGAAAATATGCCATCGACATTAATTCATGTGCGGCATTGCCCATAGGAATATTATCATATTAATGAAGCGTTAGAATCAAGGAATAAAGATACGAGAATTTATAGGGAATTATTTGACTCTCTAATGTTTTCATCAGATCCAGTAATTTCATTCATATCTCGGAGAATTTCGATTATAAATAAACAGTGTAAGACTTTTACCGACGCACTAGGACGGAAATTGAAAAATGCGGCCAAAAGTCAAATTTTATGACACATGTACTATTGAAAAAATGGTTATGCTCATCCGTTAAGCACATATCCATTATTCGGTATGCAAAATATAAACAAAATATCTTAATAACTAGCTGACCCGGTGCGCTTCGCTGCCCTCGAAGAGAGTTTAATTAAAATAGAACCATATGATATGTTAAAACTCTTGATATTACGGCAGTGCTATTTCAAATATTGCGTTCTATATTTTTTATTTATATGGGGGCGTCATGCCAACTGCATCCATCGTTCCTGTTTGTAGTACCAGTACCGAGGCCAGACAGCCAAACTTTGAAACCATGGCTGATATAGTGATCGAAATATTGAATTTTGAAATTTCAGGTTGTGTAGGAGTACCCACTGTTAATACGATGCCAGTTTTTGGTTCAATCATTGGTTGTGGTTCGAGGTTACACACCCATTTTTACAGGCTAGCTGCAATAGTGCAGGAAATATTATATGTATATTCAGATGTCATGTTTCACATTTCAGGTTGTGTGGGCGGTGCCACGCACACAGTTACTATCACGCCAGTTTCTTGCTCCAGCACTCGATCTAGTTCCATATACCAAATTTCGAAAATGTTGGTCCAATAACAATCAAAATTTTGCACTATAACGCGTACTTGCACCAAGGTCACACATACCCAATTTTGAGAATTTTGCTACTATAGTATTCGAAATATATCATATTTGAATTTTAGGTTGTGTGGGCGGTGCCACGCCCACTGTCACTATCACCCCAGTTTTCAGCTACCTGACGAGTAATGGCTCCAAGGTCACACATACCCAATTTCGAGAATTTTGTTCCAATAGTATTCGAAATATTTCATATTTGAATTTTAGGTTTTATCGGCGGTGCCACGCCCACTGTCACTATCACATCGGTTTTTGGCTCCATGATGTGTACTGGTACCAAGGTCACACATATCGAACTTCGAGTATTTTGACACAGTAGTACCCGAGATATTCCACTTTTACATTTCACGTTGTGTGGGCGGTGCCACACCCCTATGGCCAATCATAACCGAATATAGCTACGAACCACACACCAAATTATATACTCATGCAAAAAATCAGCAAAAAGTGTTCAGCCGTTTTCGCGTCCATCGCGTACCAACGAACACCATTTCATTTTTATATATATAGATTAGATGATCAAATGCCAGTCCAAACTTAGGCATATATTTCAACCTGCATTTATAATATATATATAATATAATGATTGTGCATTTTTCGGTTATTTTATGTTGTTTTTATACAAAAATTAATAAAATTTTAAAAAAGTCAGAATTTATTTTTTGGTTTGAGACCATATGTTCCATTTACTTTCTGTCTATTCCAAGAAAGTAATAGAAACAAATACAAAAATTGGTAGAGAGTTTTAATTGCTTGGTAGAATTGACTGCAGTTTCGATAGACACCACTCTATCATCTTCAGAATTCAGTAGCAATAGTGTATGTCTTTAACTTAAATCAGCTGAAATACTTGTGGAAGCAGTAAATTGAATTTAACAAGAACTGCTAACCAAACCCATATTTTGCCGAACTAAGTCAACATACTAAAACTCTGAGACCAATACATTTTTGTTTTTTGCTTGGGTTCGCATCGCGAACCACGAAAACAAATGTAGTTTTGTCAACGGCTAATGCCGACGTCATCGTACCTCATGTTTGTATGTGTTGTTGTTATTTATTGTTGGACTGTGCTTTTGTTATTCAGTCAGAATTTATTTTTTCGGTTTGAGACCATATGTTCCATTTACTTTCTGTCTATTCCAAGAAAGTAATAGAAACAAATACAAAAATTGGTAGAGAGTTTTAATTGCTTGGTAGAATTGACTGCAGTTTCGATAGACACCACTCTATCATCTTCAGAATTCAGTAGCAATAGTGTATGTCTTTAACTTAAATCAGCTGAAATACTTATGGAAGCAGTAAATTGAATTTAACAAGAACTGCTAACCAAACCCGTATTTTGCCGAACTAAGTCAACATACTAAAACTCTCATACCAATACATTTTTGTTTTTTGCTTGGGTTCGCATCGCGAACCACGAAAACAAATCTAGTTTTGTCAACGTTAGTATGTTGACTTAGTTCGGCAAAATACGGGTTTGGTTAGCAGTTCTTGTTAAATTCAATTTACTGCTTCCATAAGTCTTTCAGCTGATTTAAGTTAAAGACATACACTATTGCTACTGAATTCTGAAGATGATAGAGTGGTGTCTATCGAAACTGCAGTCAATTCTACCAAGCAATTAAAACTCTCTACCAATTTTTGTATTTGTTTCTATTACTTTTTTGGAATAGATAGAAAGTAAATGGAACATATGGTCTCAAACCAAAAATAAATTCTGACTGAATAACAAAAGCACAGACCAACAATAAATAACAACAACACATACAAACACATGAGGTACGATGACGTCGGCATTAGCCGTTGACAAAACTACATTTGTTTTCGTGGTTCGCGATGCGAACCCAAGCAAAAAACAAAAATGAATTGGTATGAGAGTTTTAGTATGTTGACTTAGTTCGGCAAAATACGGGTTTGGTTAGCAGTTCTTGTTAAATTCAATTTACTACTTCCATAAGTATTTCAGCTGATTTAAGTTAAAGACATACACTATTGCTACTGAATTCTGAAGATGATAGAGTGGTGTCTATCGAAACTGCAGTCAATTCTACCAAGCAATTAAAACTCTCTACCAATTTTTGTATTTGTTTCTATTACTTTTTTGGAATAGATAGAAAGTAAATGGAACATATGGTCTCAAACCAAAAATAAATTCTGACTGAATAACAAAAGCACAGACCAACAATAAATAACAACAACACATACAAACACATGAGGTACGATGACGTCGGCATTAGCCGTTGACAAAACTACATTTGTTTTCGTGGTTCGCGATGCGAACCCAAGCAAAAAACAAAAATGTATTGGTATGAGAGTTTTAGTATGTTGACTTAGTTCGGCAAAATACGGGTTTGGTTAGCAGTTCTTGTCAAATTCAATTTACTGCTTCCATAAGTATTTCAGCTGATTTAAGTTAAAGACATAAACTATTGCTACTGAATTCTGAAGATGATAGAGTGGTGTCTATCGAAACTGCAGTCAATTCTACCAAGCAATTAAAACTCTCTACCAATTTTTGTATTTGTTTCTATTACTTTCTTGGAATAGACAGAAAGTAAATGGAACATATGGTCTCAAACCAAAAAAATAAATTCTGACTGAATAACAAAAGCACAGACCAACAATAAATAACAACAACACAATTTTAAAAAATAAAATAAAAAAAATCCTACTCGATATAAATAAAGGGTATGTTATTTGCCTTCGTTCCAAATTTCATCAATATCCAAGCATTTTTGTAGCTTTTACAGCATTTTGGTCACATTTTCCGATTTCCGCCCTTAGTACGACGATGAAAACAAATTAATTTTGGATTCTAAAGCAAATGATTCGTGTGAAGTGGAATCTGAATCGTTACAGATTCAATTTCGCGTACTTTCTTATAAAATACTTTATGCCAAACTTCGTGAAAATTTTTTGAAAAATACCTTAAATAACATATTGAGTATATATATAAATATGAACCGATTTTCACCATATTCAATTATGTTCGTCATTTAAATGAACTACTTGTCTTTGCACAGTTTTATGAAGATCGGATGAAAAATATATTTTTTCCGCGCTAGATGGGTCATTTTAACCACTGCGCGTCATGAATGCTTCTAAAACCACTGGGTCGATTTTTCAGTCGACCATTAGCATTATCTGTGTTAATGGCTTGTAATATAGCCAAAAAAATTAAATCACCTGGTAAACTCCTGCCTTTGAAAAAGGCAAGAGGCCATATTGTCTCAATCAACAGGACACTCACCAAGCCCTTCAATAAAGTGGCGAAGGAGAGTCTAGTGATGGCCGTTATATAGAGAGGTAGTGGGGATGCCATCATCTCCAAGGATAAATGGATTGTAACGTGGTTTTGTCGAAGGACCCACAAACCTTACGAAATAAGAAAACAAGGATTTTCCCTGATTAGGGCTTACCATTCAGGTTTTATTGATTGATAATTTGTTCTCTAATCTACTTGTGTTTTAGTTACGTTTGACAACTACAAAATACTGTGCCGATTAGGCTCGTAGTGTTGGTAGCGAGGTGAGATTAGTGCGTAGTGCGTTAGAGAGTGTAATCGATTTTAACATTATCGGGAACTTGTTGTCTGATTCGGAATGAAGTTGCGACTATGAATTCGGCTTTGTACAGGCAGGGTGTTTGTATTCTTCGGGATCGACCTTTCGTAGATCCAAATACAGCAGTCTCGGTTGACAGCTTCGGATATTAGGCCGTCGGGTATAGTCAGGCTGGGTTAGGGTTGCCAGTTTTGAAATATTGAAAAACAGTACATCCAAGAAGACAAAACAGTACTTTTAAACAAAAAACAGTACATTTTTACTTCATTTTGTAAGTCATATTTAATTCAATACAAGTAATTTTAATATAAATAAGTTAATAAGAGAAAAAATACTTAAAATCTATGAGACCATATCAAAGAGACCATAACAAAATTGCAGTTTCAAGAACTCTAATTATATTTTTTGAAAAAAGTCTGAATAATTCTAATTTGAAACGGTGCAGCTCTGGAAAAAAATTACTTATTTCGTATTGGCTGAGTAAAACGTAAAATAATATTACATATATTTATCGCTTTTTTTAATATATTTTAAGATAACATTTTTTGCGGTTTCAGTCTTTTAAAAGTTATAAAATTCATTACACGTGTATCCAAAATTTGTCTTTATAATCAACTCGCTTTCTAAATTTTCTATTAAAAGTCGATTTCTCTCTTTTCTCCAAAACGAAAACATTAAACTAAATATTCTTTCAGTACCGGCATTTGAATGAGGTATGGAAAAATAAAATTTCATATATTTTCAAAATTCGGAAACGCACATCTATTTAAAAACTCATTCCATTTCTCTTCAACCATTTCTCTTTTTCTACAGTCTCAGAAAAAGTCTTTAAAACATGAAACTCGTCAAAAAGTAAATCTACATCAATGGTTTTAATAGAAAACAATGTTATCACGATGGTAAAATCTTGAAATGTAATATTAGAATTTAAATGGAAAACACTCAATTTTTCGAATTTATTATTTTTCAAATCGAAATGTTCTTCAATAGAATTTATTATTGAAGATAAGACAGCGTCTGCACGTTTGTTAAATATAGTAACTTCCTGAAGATTATCACAATTACTACATATTGTTCCAGATAAGTAACCATAAAATTGTTCAATCTTATGTTGTACAAATTTGTCACGAATACCTTTTATTAATTGAAACATATCGATAACTACCAAACTGTTTTGTTCTAATTTGTTTATACAGCATAAAATAGCAGTACCTATACATATTGTGAACAAAACCTAAATAAGCTTCAGAGGTCTCAAGTTCAAAAAAATGTTTTAAAACAACATGACAATCTCGAGAAAGAAAATATTCTTTTATTGCTGTATAATTCTTCAATAGTCTTTCTACAGTTGGTACATTTCGAAGCATTTCACTCCAATCTAAGTCACAAAACTAGAATACTTCTTTAAGCTTAGCAGTGTGTTTTGTGGATGAACTAAACTCATTAAAAACTTTGATAATAACATATTCTACATCATATTTTAATAGAGGTAATGCATTTTTAAATGCTTTATTAAGCATATGACATAACATCCTATTATATCTGGATTATATTTCTTAAGCTTAACAAACCAAAATTTACATTAGCATTATCTGCGCAGAAACTAGTAACGTTCTCTAAGCTTAAACTGCGACCGTCTAATTTTGACCTCAAAGAGTTTGCAATATCAATAGACAATTCAGTGTTCGATTCAAAAAAGTTTAACAGTTTTGTGTTTATACCCTTATGCTTTGAAAAATATCGTATTATTATTGGAAATGTTTTTATATTTCCTTTATTTGACGCATCGGTCGAAATAGAAAAAGGGTAATTATCATCCAAGTCTTTTAATATATATTAGTAACAATTCTAGAGCCCTTTTTCCTTCCACATGTAAAATTAGACGCAATATTTGAGTCAGTAAACATCAGCTTGAAGAGCTCGCTGCTGCAATCTGCCGATTGGTAGCTGTGCATCACTGTATGATATGCAAAAGCTGATTCTGCTTTTGTACTGCTTTGACGAGATTCGTTGGATTTATGGCTTAAAAAGCTGGTAACTGATTTGTGCTGACTGCTTACTACGTTTCTCATATGCCTGGCTGATTTCATATGACGCTTTATATCACTTATTCCTCCGTTAGAAATGGAGAAGGAGATCCAACAAGCAGATCACTTAGCCGCATATTCATCTTTTGTTTTTAACAACCAACTAAAATCATTTTTCCAGCTGTCTCTAAACTTATTTCTGCGCCGCTTTCCAATGTTTATACCCTACACCACACTGTGGTACAGGGTATTATAACTTTGTGCATTTGTTTGTAACACCCAAAAGGAGAAGAAATAGACCCATCGTTTATTATACCGATCGACTTACAATCACTTTCTGAGTCGATTTAGCTATGCCCGTCTGTCTGTCTGTCCGTCTGAACTCTGTTAAATTTGGAAGAAATCGGTTCAGATTTAGATATAGCCCCCATATATACGTTACCCCCGATTTGACATGTAGGCGCTGTAGAGACTGTATTTTATATGCGATCAGTACGAAATTCGACAGAAGGAGGTCTTTTTACATGAATGAGTATTCAGGGAGGATCGGTTCAGATTTATATTGATTGTTCCTCCTGATTTGGTATCAAACCGCTATAGAAGTTGTATTTTACTTCCGATCATTAAAATTTTCCACAAAGATGTTTCTCAATTTAGGAACGAATATTGCTTAATTTAGCGATTATCGTTTCAGAATTAGATAATATGTTTCTACCCATTTACCAATTATTCCAAATTATTATGGCAATGACCCTTATCGCATTGTTAGGGAGGTGTAGGGTATTATATAGTCGGCCCCGCCCGACTTTCTGCCTTTCCTTACTGGTTTTCATTTGTTTTCTAGTTGATGGACGGTTAATTTCTTGATCCGAACTGGAATCGATAGATTCAGCTTAGCTTGTGTAAACAACGAAAATAAATGTTTATAACATTGGTCTTACCGTTATTTAGTAAGAAGATATTGGCGAGTGTGTATATCTATTTTTTCACTTCTGTACAAAAATGTAGTTTATTTATTTACACATACAAATATTATTGCAACGAGTAGAACCACCGAAGTTTGTTTTTGAAAGTAAACACAAGAAATGTGTGTGCAAAGTAGTGTTGTATAAGTATTTGGTTATTCAATACCGACTGTTTTTAGGTACTCATTGGCCACACTTAAATACGAGTGAATGCGCATAACGTATGACAAACCTAAATTATTTGAGATAACTGCTTTTTTGTAAGATATAAACGTGCGAAAAATAATTTCATGAGGAAATATTCAGAAATAAGAATTTCTCAGATGAGATAATAAAAAAACAGTACAAAACCAGTACAAATTCTTAAAAATCAGTACTTTTGCGTACTGTTTTAGGTTTTGGAATAAATCAGTACTTATTATGAAAAAACAGTACTGTACTGTTTAAAACAGTACAAATGGCAACCCTAGGCTGGGTGTTGTTCGCTGCAGACTCGATCTGTCGTAGATTCAGATACAGCAGTTTCGGTTGGCGGCTTCGGATTTTAGGCCGTCGGGTATAGTCGGTCTGGGTGTTGTATGCTGCAGGTTCGATCTGTCGTAGATCCGGATGCTGCAGCCTCGGTTGTCAGCTTCGGGTATTAGGCCGTCGGGTTGTTTAGGCTCGGTATGGTATGCCGCAGGATCGATCTGTTGTAGATCGTCAACTCGGTTGTCGGCTTCGGTGTTATATTCGGGTTGTTTAGGCTCGGTATGGTATGCCGCAGGATCGATCTGTGGTAGATTGTCAACTCGGTTGTCGGCTTCGGTGTTGTATTCAGGTATGTCTAGGTATTATATGCAGCAGGCTCGATCCCTCGTGGATCTGGATACCGCAGTCTCGGTTGTCGGTTTTGGGTATGTTCTGGTTGGGTGTTGTCGTGTGCTGCAGGCTTAATCAGTCGTGGCTCTGGTTACTTCGGGTTCGGCTTCGTTCGGATTGGGTGTTGCGGCTTCAATTCTTCGTCGATCTGGTTTCCACAGCTTCGCTTGTCGGCTTCGGGACTTAATTATACCTTAATAATCTGTATATACGTTACAATGGTTGGTAACGATCGACACAAGTCGTCGTGGTAACGATTGGCCGAAGCTGTCGTAGAAACGATTCTGCTTTTGTACTGCTTTGACGAGATTCGTTGGATTTATGGCTTAAAAAGCTGGTAACTGATTTGTGCTGACTGCTTACTACGTTTCTCATATGCCTGGCTGATTTCATATGACGCTTTATATCACTTATTCCTCCGTTAGAAATGGAGAAGGAGATCCAACAAGCAGATCACTTAGCCGCATATTCATCTTTTGTTTTTAACAACCAACTAAAATCATTTTTCCAGCTGTCTCTAAACTTATTTCTGCGCCGCTTTCCAATGTTTATACCCTACACCACACTGTGGTACAGGGTATTATAACTTTGTGTATTTGTTTGTAACACCCAAAAGGAGAAGAAATAGACCCATCGTTTATTATACCGATCGACTTACAATCACTTTCTGAGTCGATTTAGCTATGCCCGTCTGTCTGTCTGTCCGTCTGAACTCTGTTAAATTTGGAAGAAATCGGTTCAGATTTAGATATAGCCCCCATATATACGTTACCCCCGATTTGACATGTAGGCGCTGTAGAGACTGTATTTTATATGCGATCAGTACGAAATTCGACAGAAGGAGGTCTTTTTACATGAATGAGTATTCAGGGAAGATCGGTTCAGATTTATATTGATTGTTCCTCCTGAATTGGTATCAAACCGCTATAGAAGTTGTATTTTACTTCCGATCATTAAAATTTTCCAGAAAGATGTTTCTCAATTTAGGAACGAATATTGCTTAATTTAGCGATTATCGTTTCAGAATTAGATAATATGTTTCTACCCATTTACCAATTATTCCAAATTATTATGGCAATGACCCTTATCGCATTGTTAGGGAGGTGTAGGGTATTATATAGTCGGCCCCGCCCGACTTTCTGCCTTTCCTTACTGGTTTTCATTTGTTTTCTAGTTGATGGACGGTTAATTTCTTGATCCGAACTGGAATCGATAGATTCAGCTTAGCTTGTGTAAACAACGAAAATAAATGTTTATAACATTGGTCTTACCGTTATTTAGTAAGAAGATATTGGCGAGTGTGTATATCTATTTTTTCACTTCTGTACAAAAATGTAGTTTATTTATTTACACATACAAATATTATTGCAACGAGTAGAACCACCGAAGTTTGTTTTTGAAAGTAAACACAAGAAATGTGTGTGCAAAGTAGTGTTGTATAAGTATTTGGTTATTCAATACCGACTGTTTTTAGGTACTCATTGGCCACACTTAAATACGAGTGAATGCGCATAACGTATGACAAACCTAAATTATTTGAGATAACTGCTTTTTTGTAAGATATAAACGTGCGAAAAATAATTTCATGAGGAAATATTCAGAAATAAGAATTTCTCAGATGAGATAATAAAAAAACAGTACAAAACCAGTACAAATTCTTAAAAATCAGTACTTTTGCGTACTGTTTTAGGTTTTGGAATAAATCAGTACTTATTATGAAAAAACAGTACTGTACTGTTTAAAACAGTACAAATGGCAACCCTAGGCTGGGTGTTGTTCGCTGCAGACTCGATCTGTCGTAGATTCAGATACAGCAGTTTCGGTTGGCGGCTTCGGATTTTAGGCCGTCGGGTATAGTCGGTCTGGGTGTTGTATGCTGCAGGTTCGATCTGTCGTAGATCCGGATGCTGCAGCCTCGGTTGTCAGCTTCGGGTATTAGGCCGTCGGGTTGTTTAGGCTCGGTATGGTATGCCGCAGGATCGATCTGTTGTAGATCGTCAACTCGGTTGTCGGCTTCGGTGTTATATTCGGGTTGTTTAGGCTCGGTATGGTATGCCGCAGGATCGATCTGTGGTAGATTGTCAACTCGGTTGTCGGCTTCGGTGTTGTATTCAGGTATGTCTAGGTATTATATGCAGCAGGCTCGATCCCTCGTGGATCTGGATACCGCAGTCTCGGTTGTCGGTTTTGGGTATGTTCTGGTTGGGTGTTGTCGTGTGCTGCAGGCTTAATCAGTCGTGGCTCTGGTTACTTCGGGTTCGGCTTCGTTCGGATTGGGTGTTGCGGCTTCAATTCTTCGTCGATCTGGTTTCCACAGCTTCGCTTGTCGGCTTCGGGACTTAATTATACATTAATAATCTGTATATACGTTACAATGGTTGGTAACGATCGACACAAGTCGTCGTGGTAACGATTGGCCGAAGCTGTCGTAGAAACGATCGACCGAAGTCGTCGTAGTAACGATCAGCTGAATCTGTCGTAGTAACGATCGGCCGAAGCTGTCGTAGTAACGATCGACCGAAGTCGTCGTAGTAACGATCAGACGAAGCTGTCGTAGTAACGATCGACCGAAGTCGTCATAGTAACGATCAGACGAATCTGTCGTAGTAACGATCGGCCGAAACTGTTGTAGTAACGATCGACCGGAGTCGTCGTAGTAACGAGCAGACGAAGATCGGCCGAAGCTGTCGTGGTTAGTCCTAAAAAGAACTATTATTTATTTTCAGCCTTCCGTTTCCAGATGACCGAATTCCAAAAAGTGGTACAGACCAAGGTCCGACCACTACAGATGAGTCCCAACTGATCTCCACAGGAACCCCAAAACGAATTCCCTCTGCCAACCAAACCCTGATGTCATATATTCCTGCGTACACAAAGTAAATGATGCGTACACAAAGTAAATCGACTAGTAAGCGGTAGTGGTGGGGGAACTGCCTCTGTGTGTCTGGTTGTGTGCTTTTGCATTGGTTTGGCTGTTGATGCGTTTCCGTTAGTTGGAATAGCGAGAGGGGAGGGGGGGGTGGTTGTAGCAAAATAGATGTGGTATTAGTATAAAACATTTTCCGCAATGTTTTAAATAATTCAACTTTAATAAAAAATGAATTCAAAAATATGTACGTGTTTTGCCACTTTGCAGGATTCATTTGCATAGCCTCGGTCTCCTTAGAACAATGAAGGGCAACACACATGTCAATGCCAACACATTTCGATACCTCCATTCTAAAACATGCTAAGTCGACTTAGCATGTTTAATGGGAGATTGCATTTTTAACTTCTAAATATTCCAAATTATGTTCAGTCAAAATTTGGTGCTTATCCGTCAACGCAATAAAAAGTTATTCACAAAACAATACAGGTTATTCGATTTCAATTACAACGGAATTCCACACAAATTTAAAAAACTCATCAAACTTTGATCGCCTCTCCTGAAAAACTAACTTTTTGAACTCAGCATAGTTTAGAATGGAGGTATCGATTTGTGATTGCAGCAGAAAACGAACGACGACGTCTCTAGTTTTACAGTGTTAAACAATAACAACAATAAACGACGAAACAAAATTTGATTAGAGAGAAACCAGTTTATATTGTGCACTGATATTAAGAAAATTCTAGGACAGTGTCAGGAAAATATTAAAAAAATCAATTTTCAAATGCAGACAGAAATCTTAAAAAAAAATTTCAATGAAATATTTTATAGTTTATAGGTCTTGACATCACAAATCGAAAGTAATTCGCGAATCATTAAAATATACAAATAGTAAAGGTTTCAATATTCTAGCTTTGTAATTGGAGAAAATGTTCTTTCTTTTCCTTTAAGATGAATTTAAATATGTTATCCTTTAAAAAAAAAACGTCTTCCATAAATCCAAAATAAGATATCGACAGTTTATATTCAATATCCTCTATCTTAAAAAACACAATTGTTCAGTAGAGCCAAAAAACCGTTTATATCCCTAATTTTAAAGAAAAATAAAATTTTTTGTTCTACAAAGTATATTACATCTAACTACGTGATCTACTAAATAATATTTTTTTTTAATATTTGCACCACGAGCCATTTTATGGAACATAGAGGGTATTGCTCTTCAAAAATTCTTCATGTATAAAAAAGGATAGAGGGTTTTGCATAGTATTCACAAAATACTAAAACTGTGTCGGGAAAAATGAAAAATTCGATTTTTAACTACAAATATCTAGGTAACTATAAGAGCTATCTCTTAGGCTTCGGTTAGTACAAAAATTCAGACGAAAAAGACGAAAAAACCGCTTGGACATTTTGTTCACCCGAGGTGGCTAAATTTGAGGCCCTATAGCTGTATACCATTGCGGGGACCAAACTTAAATCGTAAGCTCTCTAATACCTCTCTTCAATCGTGCGTTTGTCGCAATCGGTTGTCAGGTTAAGAAACGGTCGAATTATTTCCTTTAAATCCGGCCTGTTTCTTAGATTGTATTAGATTGTATGATTTCCTCATATAAATAGACTCAGGTCTGCATTTTAAATATATTTTTATTACTTTATTTTTCTAAATAGCTGAGGAGTAGCTGTCCAGAACTTAAATAAGACCGGAGCACGACTACTCTCGTTGATGGTAGAAAAAAAGCTGTATTGCCGTTTTGGGCATTTCGGACCAAATTTGGGCAGAAAAAATTAAAAATTTGTAATTTCTGCCGAATTTCATACTTATCGGATACAAAATACGGTTTCTACAGCGCTTATATGTCAAATCGGATGTAACATATATATATTTTTTTCCCGAATTTGGCAGTGTTCGTACATGTAATAAGAAAACTCTCTCTGTTGAATTTCGTACTGATCGGATACAAAATGCTGTTTCTTCAGCGCTTAAATGTCAAATCGGGTGTAATATGTATATGGGGGCTATAT
This sequence comes from Eudasyphora cyanicolor, assembly GCA_963930755.1. Classification (NCBI taxonomy): domain Eukaryota; kingdom Metazoa; phylum Arthropoda; class Insecta; order Diptera; family Muscidae; genus Eudasyphora; species Eudasyphora cyanicolor. The sequence continues at coordinate 106,243,224 of OZ005737.1, forward strand.
CTAAATCTGAACGGAATTTCTTCGAATTTGGTAGTATTCATTCACGTAATAAGAAAGCTCTCTGCCGAATTTCGTACGGATCGGATGAAATATACGGTTTCTACAGCGCTTACATGTTAGATCGGGTGAATCATATATATGGGGGCTATATCTAAATCTGAAAGGATTTTCCCCGAATTTGATAGTGTTCATTCATGTAATAAGAAAATTCTACCTGCCGAATTTCGTACTGATCAGATATAAAATACAGTTTCTACAGCGCTTACATGTCAAATCGGGTGTAACATCGGATGTAAAATACGGTTCTATAGCGCTCAAATGTCAAATCGGGTGTAACATATATGGGGACTATATCTAAATCTGAACCGATTTTCCCCGAATTTGGCAGTGTTCATTCATGTAATAAGAGAACTCTCTCTGCCAAATTTCGTACTGATCAGATATAAAATACAGTTTCTACAGCGCTTACATGTCAAATCGGGGGTAAAATATATATGAGGGCTGTATCTAAATCAGAACGGAATTTCTCCGAATTTGGTAGTATCCATTCACGTAATAAAGAAACTCTCTCTGCCGAATTTCGTACATGTCAGATATAAAATACAGTTTCTACAGCGCTTACATGTCAAATCGAGGGTAACATTTATATGGGGGCTATATCTAAATCTGAAACGATTTTGACCAATTTCAACAGGGATCGTCCTTAGGCCAAAAAAGTGCACAGTGCTAAATTTTATCACAATCGGACCATAAATACGAACTGGTTAATAACATAGACATTGACTACAAAATTAAAATCAATCACTTTGACTTCTTAAAAAAATATTCATTGGCTCAAAGGCGGAAAATTACATATTACATGATTTAACTCAATCAGAAAAACAGAAGTAAAATCAGAAGTAAAATCAGCTAAAATCTCAAATATTGTTAAGAACTTCCCTAAGCTTGTTGAATGTGACCCCGATTTTATTATAAAAGAGTGGAATTTACTCCTTCTTGGCGTCACTAAACTCTCCTGTTTTTGGGGAAAAGCTGCACCTATAAAAAAACTGTGCAAAATATTTCGTAAATCCTTCAAGCTTCATATCGTTTATGTTTTATAATTTACTTCTTTTCTGTATAGAATAAGTTGTACATAGAATTTCTAAGTTGTAAAAGAAGCACAAATTATTTTTATACCCTACACCATAGGATGGGGGTATATTCATTTTGTCACTCCCTTTGTAAAACTTCTAAATATTGATCTGAGACCCCATTAAGTTTATACATTTTTAATCGTCGTAAGACGATATCGTTCTAAGACGATATAGCCATGTCCGTCCGTCCGTTCGTCTGTTGTAATCACACGACAGCCTACAATAATTGAGCTTAATGAATAAAATTTGGTGTAGATACTTCTTATAGCTGCAGGTAACTTGGGATTGAAAATGGGCAATATCAGTCAATTTGTTTATATATCCCCATATATAGCATCCCCCGATTTGACTTCTTACTGATCGGGCTGAAATTTGGTAACTGGGGTTCATTTATACCCGGAATTCTTCACACGAACAACGGTAGTCATATGTAAATTTTTTTATATAGCCTCCATGCAATGGTCCCTCTAGATTTGACTTCGTAACGCCACAAAAACCTGAAATTTCAACGAATAGGGCTGAAATTTAGTACAATTAGTTTATTTGTACCCGAAACCATTCACATGCGATCCATGGTGGAGGGTATATAAGATTCGGCATGGCCGAACTTAGTCTGTCTTTACTTGTTTTTTATTTGGGCAGTTTTTGGGAAATTTTTGGACAAACACAAAATTTTCCAGCGGCAACACTGAAAAAAAGTGATCTTCCTACAGCAACTTGCCTCGCTTTTATAACTCCCAAGCACATTGTTGCAAATGGAAAGTACTAAATAATGATTACAAGCATGTATGAAAAAAAGCGTAGTGATAGTTTATTTTAAAAATACAGGGTTGCACAGAAAGATAATATATACAGAGTTGCATCCATAACTAATTCATATCAAATTCAATATTAAACGTTAAAACTAATTCAAATAAATAAAAGGCGTTCGCGGGTAAAATAAATCAAAAATAAGTTCATATATAAGGGCCTTTAAATTCCTCCCACTGTTCGTAGGGGTTAGTCACTTCTCGACAGACATGACGATCAATCATACCGTTATTTTCTATATATATAAACAATTGTTGCGTTACTGACTGATCGCCGCACAGTCCAAACGGCTGAAGGTAGAATCATGATGGGTGGATAGTCCTTGGGCCGCAGATGTGTAATAAGGCGGAATTTTTCGAAATTTGTACTTTTAGGCGGACAGTGAATCAAAAAAGAACAAAATATGGTACAACAGCCAAATCCAAACAGCTAGACCAAGAATCGCAAAATATTGTGTGAAGGTAGCTCTTAGGAAGTAGACTCGGAATTAGACGAGATTTTTCGAAATTCGAACATTTAAGCGCAAAGTGGGCAAAAAGAAATGCATACGGTACAACAGCCAAACCCAATCGGCAAGAACTGGAATCGTGAAATTCAGTGTGAGGGTAGCTATTGGACGAAGAAAAGACGCAAGGAGCGTTTTTTCTATGACATTTTTGGTGACACTGTGAGACAGAAAGGGATAAATACTCGTATGGTACCACCGCCAGATATAACGGCTAGAATTAAAATGGCAAAATTAGAAGCGAGGGTTGTACTTAGGGCAAATTATAGGGATAGGGCGCTATTTTTCCAAATTCATATTTTTAGGTGTACAGTGAGTGGGGCAGGCTTGGCAGCTTTTTTTAGTACCGAATCCCTTAAACATATATTTTTTATACCCTAAATCCCCCAAAAAATGATTTCTCATCCACAACAAAATTCCCGAAAAATATTTTAAACTAATGTGAATGAAGTATTTTTAAATTCAATATAATTTGTACTAAAATTTATTCGTTTGTATATACGAGTATCACATTCAAAATCTTTCATCTCATCTACATCATTTATTTTTTTTTACATGTTTTTGGTATTAAACGTTTGATCATTTCTACCAATGTACTAAACAATTGGCAATATACTGAATTATTTTTAAAGTACATCAAAGGGTTAATACTAGCGATGCAAGTTCTTTAAATGGTATTAGGCCAGCAGAATCCTGATTCAAGTAAACGTTACTAAAAAATGAGCCTAAATTATTCGTAACGTCGTCTCCGAAGAATTCTTTCCATTTTATAAACCGCATTTTTTCGGTTGAGATTTATAAATATCTATCGAACTACATATTTGCAATTACTACAGGTTATCTATTTAAGTCGTATTCTAATACACTGCGAGAGCGATAGTCAAAGCTTCTTTTTGTACGAGCTTTTGACATAATTTTTACGGACGCATTTTGTGAAAAGTGATTTGAGAGAAAATACAAATTTGATTTTCGGATAGTTCGGCTTGAGGTCCTTTGTTGGAAATTAAAACTCGTTAATTTTCGATTTTTAATTTATTTATTTTTATCCAATATTTCGACTAAAATCTTTAGTCATCTTCAGGGATCTATTAGAAATATACACACAAATTACATTTGTTGTTAACACGAATACAAAACATTGATATTTACATAAATATTATCGCAAATTAAAAAGCTCGACTGTCTTCTAGGAAGTTATTCGTCAACTAAGCTTTATGTTGTCCGTGCTTGTTTACTACATGTCTATACATTTGAGAACATTTGTCAGTGTCGGTTTTGTAATTTAGTCTTTTATCTACAGGAACGTCAGTTATGTAGAGCATCTCTAGTGTGTGACTTCTGAGAGGATTTCTCTCTTCCACTAATACATTTACGTCGTCAAAGTTTGGTGTATGTCCAGTCAATGTACAGTGGGCCGCGAGTGCTGTTTTTTGTTCTAGAGGTTTGTCAATGGCTTTATGGTCAGATTTATGTGATGAAAGTCTAGTTTTTAACTCAGTCTTTGTCGTACCGACATATACCTTTTGGCATATGTCAGTGTCGTCCCCATTACATTTTATTTGGTATACTATATTGGATTTGTCCTCTTTCATCACTTTTGATTTTGTCCTACTAAATAATTGATTTATTGTATTATGCTTCTTAAATGCAAGTTCAATTTTATCCTTATTATATATGTCCGAATGTTTAAATCTCTCCGATAGTCCTGGAATGAATGTCATAGGATTGTATATCTTTGCTTGGGTTGATTCTGCTTTATCCCTATCTTTTTTGTGTATAATCCGGTTTATTAGATCCTTTATCGTTGACATCTGGAAGTCATTCATACTTAAAATATTTATTATTTTCTGTTTATTGTCATCGTGAAATTGTTTATCGCTTATCATAAGTGCTCTTGACATAAAATTTTTCGCTGTGTTAATAATTGTCCTTCTAGGGTGTTTGGAGTAATAATTATTATCGCTCAGAGAAAAACACAGCAAGGAGATGAACATATCATACAACAAAGATTGGTTTGTAAATACGACCAATACAACCATACCAAATAACGTCCAATGGATCCTCTCATTAGGACCTAAACATTCATTGCCCAACACACACTCAACATTCCCCCTATACAAATGCATTGCAGAGGGAGAGGACTGCATCCAAACAATTGAGAGCAGAGAGCAACAAGAAATTGGAAGATCAAAATTTACAGCACTAATAGAGAATCACTTAAGGGCCCCTTAAGGGCACCTTACATTGTGGATTTGTTGTCAAGCATCATGTTCTCTCAGATGTTGTGTTCGACGACTGTTTGCCCTTACATTACTCATGCAATCTCTACAACATCATTTCATCTACGACAGCAACGTGGTCGGTTGTGCGTGTGCAGCGAAGAAAAAGATCAAAATGCCGTCGGCAAAATGAAAATATGCGACCATAAAAATTTGGGTATTTTCCTTCAACCCTTTTTAATGAATAATTAGGGAATTTTTGAAAGAATTTGTTTATACCCACAATCCATATGAGTGTGCATCGTGCGTTATATTTTTAATGTGGTATACAAATGTACCTAAGACAAATTTTACCTGACTTTTTCAATACATTTGTTTCATATTTTCATACAAAATAATATATGCCGAAACAGAGGAGAAAAGTAAATGTCATGCCAATATCGTTGTTTCTTAATTACTTCTACAAATATTGCCCTCCAAAAATTATGTTTGGGAGAGACAGACACAAATTCTGTATACTTTTGAAGGAAATAAAAGGAAAGTGTTCATTAAATTAAAATGCTTAACGAATCTACGAAAAATATTTATGTACATACAGGGACGTATCCAGGATTTTGGTTCGAGGGGGCCCAACCTTTTTTCCCATAACAAAGATAAACAATTAAAAAATTGCGTTTATTGTGTAGGTAATGGAAGTTAAGTTCCTTAGTTTTTTATTCGAATTTTATTCCTAAATATAAATGTGCACTTTAGTACGAGATCAGTAAAACTTTTTATAATAAAATACGTAAGAGTTAAAAATGTAATATTCGATTTTTTGAAAGAAATATTTAAATTATTTCATCGATTTTGACTTCATCTTTTTATATAGACATCAAAGCCAGATAAGATAGCCTTTCTCCCTCCATTCTGTTCCGGAGATAAGTTTTTATTCTTCTTAACGTCGAGAAACTTCGCTCAACAGATGCCGTTGTCACAGGTATTGTGGCCAGTATCTGCAAAAGGGTAAAAACGCTTGGGAACATGTCCTCATCACAAACTGAAATAGCATCTAATGCATTTGATGGCTTATCATTCTTCTGCTTCCAATAATCAATCCATATACTTATTTCAGCTAAAACAGATTTTGCTGAATTTTTTAAATCGTTTTTGTAAAAAAGTCTGACTTCTTCGAAATCTTACAACTCGTATAGGAACGACATTAAACAGACTTGTAATTACATATATACGACTTGTAAATACAATTATGTATAGCTTCATGTTCGGAAAATCTATTATTTTAATGTGATATTACTTCGTTCAGATATGGTATGAACAATGTTGTCCTAAAATACGCCTTGGCATCTGAACCAGGAATATTAGCCCTATACTTTTGAGTGGCTGCTCTTCTAGGTAGTGCAGCTTCTATTCCAAAACTTCTTGCAAGTTGTGTGGATTCTTCAAACAGTTTATCAAACTCTGCATCTAAATTTCTACGCATATCACTTAATTTAGTCGTTGCCAATTTTATGATTTCGTAAGCCTTTATTATATCTAGGTTAATCGTTTGCAAATACCGTGATAAGTTCTTATTACCACACCCAATATAAAGTCAAATTTACATACACGGTTGTGCAAACTCATTCCATCACTGCAACCTACATGTTAAAAAGGTAGATAGATAAGAAATCATAAATGTAATTTTAACTTAATTTTCGCCATATCTGGTTATCATAAATTGAAAGCCAAACAATAATTACACCGGTCGACAAAAACCAAAATTTTTTCTTGGGATTCTGTTTTAATGCATAGATTCTGATTCTAGACGTCAATAAACGTCAAAATCTCCAATCTTAGCATTTAAAGTTTGTTTTTGTAAATTTTACATCGATAAGAAAGTTTTAAAGTTAAAACCTTACTAAATTAGCTATAACTTTTTAAATTATGCATCGATTTTCTTTGGAATGGGCTCGTTTAATTCATTACCGAACAGACTTTACGATAAAATCATTTGTTCATTTTTAGATTGTTTTATGGGAGTTTTATTTTAAAAATATTAAAATTTTATCAAAAAATCACATTTTTTTGCAATATTTCGTAATACTTGTATATCGTCGAAACTGCTGAACGGATGGAAAATGGTATTATATGAAGTTGAAGGCTACTTAATATTTAATTCTTTAAAACTTTCCTCAACCAAATCGGATAAATGGTTTTCGAGTTATGCCACTATATGTGGTTCAACTACTAATTTCTTTCCATATCACGCTTTTCGCGAGAATTTAAAGAGACAACCCTTTAGGCTAAGAAAAAAGAGAGGTTGAACCACATATTATGGCATAACTAGAGAACCATTCATCCGAATTGGTTCAGGTAAGCTTTACAAACTTCAGAATTAAGTAGCCTTCAACTTCGCACAATACAATTTTCCATCCGTTCAGCGGTTTCGACAATATCTTACAAAGTATTGCAAAAAATCATATTTTTTGAGAAAATTTTAATAATTTTTAAATAAAAGCCTCAGAACATCTGGAAACGCATAATTGTCATATTTTTGTGATTTTATCGTAAACTCTGAAAGGTTATGAATAAATTGAGACCATTCCAAAGAAAATCGATGCATAATTTAAAAAGTTTTAGCGAGGAAACCATGCACTTTTCTTATTTTTAGTTGTTATTACTTTTACTGTTACCATTTTTTACGCTTTTGTATTTTTTTTAACGGCCTTCCAAATATTTTTCGTATTATGTCCCTGTGTACATATTTATTTTCCACAAGAAATGGTATATTGCCTTCAAACCAACATAAAAAATTAGTTTTGTTTTTAAAATAAATTTTTAACAATCCGGTCATTCAAGGAAAATTAAGCGAAATTTATTTTTTCAAATTTAAAATCAACGTAAATATTTTTGAAAGAAAAATAATAACAATTCTTATAGTCTTCACTTTTAATTTTCCATAATTCTGGCATACTGTTGTATAATTCAAAGAAAATCCAACCAAAATTGCCTATCTCTTTCCATTTTCACTTTTACGCATCTTTACTCAATGAGGTTTCTACTGAAATGTCATTTTGCCGACGGCACTTTGTTCTCTTTTCGTGTTTCCACCACAATGTTTCTTTTGAACTGACGAAATGTTGTCATACCTGCCATTACATTGTGGATTTGCATGAGCCAACATGAAAATATCAAAATCGTTTTGATTTTCGTCCAACATCCATGAACACTCATCATGCAGCTCCTTAGACTGTGGATAAATCCATGGATCACACAAGTTGTACGACAAAACTGATGTGTGTAAGCAGGCCTTTACAAAAAGTAAAGAGGAACCAGAGAGACATGCATACGTCAAATACAGTAGCACAAAGCAGAAAATTTCTAAAAGAACATGACCATATTTTTATACTTAGTGCAGACAAGGGAGGAAAGACGGTTGCAATGACAAAAATTTACTATCAATCTGAAATGAACAACATTGCAATGGATATGTGTACCTATAGGAGACTTACTAGAGACCCGACGACCTGCCTCCAGAATAAAAATAACACATTTTTGGACACATTATTCAACATGAATATAATTACATTGACAGAAAAGAAGAAATTGACTAGTAAAACGGGGTTACCACCCAGGATATATAGCTGACATATTGAAAAACTTGACAAAGAACTCACAATATAATGTTAGAGATGCCATGGATTTTAAATCAAAACTGAACGACATATGAATAGAAGAAGATGAAATACTTATATCTTTCGACGTGGTTTCCTTATTTTCTAGTATTCCAATAAACCTAGCATTAAGGATAATAGAAAGTAAATTGGACGAAATGGAAAAATTCACAATAATACCAAAGGACTTATTTATGAAAATATTGACATTCTGCATTAAGGACTCAAGATATTTCAAATACCAAGATAAGATATATGGACAATTAAAGGTATGCCAATGGGTTCACCGGCCTCCCCAGTGGTATCTGACATTGTCATGGAAGAATTGCTAGACGTCTCGATACAGAAAATGAATCCGAAACCAAAGATTTTGACTAAATACGTGGACGATATCTTCGCAGTAATTAATAAAAAGGATATTGACAATACACTACAAATTCTTAACTCATATCACAGACGTATTCAATTCACGAAGGAAGAGTAACTTGACACTAAATTACCCTACTTGGACTCAGTGGTGATAAGACATGGAAACAATCTGATTACATTACATTACATTAATTGGTATCAAACATCAACGGCTACTGGACGACTTATTATTTATTACTCCAAAAAGCCTAGAAGGACAATTATTAACACAGCGAAAATGTTATGTCAAGAGTACTTATGATAAGCGATAAACAATTTCACGATGACAATAAACAGAAAATAATAAATATTTTAAGAATGAATGACTCCCGATGACAACGATAAATGATCTAATAAACCGGATTATACACAAAAAAGATAAGGATAAAGCAGAATCAACCCAAGCAAAGATATACAAACCTATGACATTCATTCCAGGACTATCGGAGAGATTTAAACATTCGGACATATATAATAAGGATAAAATTGAACTTGCATTTAAGACGCATAATACAATAAATCAATTATTTAGTAGGACAAAATCAAAAGTGATGAAAGAGGACAAATCCAATATAGTATACCAAATAAAATGTAATGGGGACGACACCGACATATACCAAAAGGTATATGTCGGTACGACAAAGACTAAGTTAAAAACTAGACTTTTATCACATAAATCTGACCACAAAGCCATTGACAAACCTCTAGAACAAAAAACAGCACTCGCGGCCCACTGTACATTGACTGGACAAACGCCAAACTTTGACGACGTTAATGTATTAGTGGAAGAGAGAAATCCTTTCAGACGTTATACACTAGAGATGCTCTACATAACTGACGTTCCTGCAGATAAGAGACTAAATTACAAAACCGACACTGACAAATGTTCTCAAATGTATAGACATGTAGTAAACAAGCACGGACAACATAAAGCTTAGTTGACGAATAACTTCCTAGAAGACAGTCGAACTTTTTAATTTGTGATAATTTGTATGTAGATATCAATGTTTTGTATTCGTGTTAACAACAAATGTAATTTGTGTGTATATTTCTAATAGATCCCTGAAGATGACTAAAGATTTTAGTCGAAATATTGGATAAAAATAAATAAATTAAAAATCGAAAATTAACGAGTTTTAATTTCCAACAAAGGACCTCAAGCCGAACTATCCGAAAATCAAATAAAATTCTACAGGTCTACAATAAATAATACCAATAAAATACAAATTTTATAATAACAAATTGCAATTCAGGCCAAATCCCCGGTCCCCAAACCAAAAATATCCCCCGCATTTACAAAGAAAAATCCTCAAATTGGGGATAAAGAGCCTAAACTGGCAGCGCTGCAGTGGGGCAAAAAGTGTACAGTCGGGGTTAAATATGGTCCCATGGTGATAGGGTACCTCTTGCACAATGCACAAAACGGGTTAATTATGGTACATTGGGGCATAAATGAAATAATGTGGCAAAACTGAGTGTTGAAAATGGCACAGTATAGCAAAAATAGTTAGTACATGGGCGAAAAGGTGTTAAATATGGTACAGTGGAGCAGAAAGAAAGGGATAAATATCGCCAAATATAACGGCTAGAGCTAAAATCGCAAAATTTGAAGCGAGGGTTGTCCTTAGGGCAAATTATTTTTCGAAATTCCTACTGTTAGGGGCACAGTGGGTCAAAAAGTGTAAAATATGGTACATTTGGGTAAAACGGTTAAATATGGTACAATAGTGAAACAATGTTAAATAGTACAGTACAGTGGGACAGAAATGTCTGAAATATGGTACACTGAGGCAAAGAGGGTTAAATATAGTACATTCTGTAAAAAGGATTAAATATGGTACAGTGGGACAAAAAAGGTTACATGTGGTACAGTGGGGCAAAAAAGGTTTAAATGTGGTGCAAGAATGATTAAATAAATCACAGTGGGCGAATGGGGTAAATGTGGCGCAATGGAGCGAAAACGATTAGATATGGTCTCAATGGCGATTGTAGGTTATGCAACATAATTAAGGGATATCAAGTTTTTTTAAAGTCGTACCGTTAGGGACATGGTGGGGCAAAAATGGTTTTATATTGTGCCAGTGTGTGAGTGTAGCTATTGGAACATAAAATAAGGGAACAAGGTTTAATGTACCCTTAAACAAAAAATAAATAAAGGATGAGGGCTTCGAAGCGCACCGGGTTAAAACTAGTATAAAATACAAACGAACTGAAAAGTAGCTAAACCTGCCGTCCACACAATTATGAGGAAAATGAAGTGGCACCTGTATGACAAATGTTTTAAAAAGTCCTCAATTTGAAACTTCGTTGCAAAACTAAGGTACAAGGGTAAAATTAAAGCATAATGGTAAACATCTGATCTAAAGGCTAGGAAAAAGATCTGTAACAAACTATTCAACAAGGCCAAATCTACTGTGGTCACTAATGACTGTACTACATATATACTAGCTGTACCCGGTGCGGTTCGCTGCCCTCACAAACAAAATAAAACAAAAACTATAATTTTAGAGAAATAAGAAGAAGATCCATTATTGTTCCAAATTCGAATATTGATGGAAAAAATAATTTCTCGAAGTACATACGAAAACAAATTTAAAGACTGAAACAATAGTTCCCCAGAAGTAAGGTGCTCAATAAAAGAGACGTGTGGAATGTACCACTCCCACAGACCTGTATCATCCCATTTTTTGTATGAAAACGAATACTGATCGTATATAAAAAACAGCGCTTACATGTCAAATCGGGGATAACATTTACATGGGGGCTATATCAAAATGTGAACCAATTTTCCTCAAATTTAATATTGTGTCTAAGTGTGTCTCTCTCAATTTTCATACAGATCGGATACAAAATGTACAGTACACATATACGCCAAATCGGAAGTACATGTATATTATCAGAAAAAAATCGCGGTTTTCCGCATCTCAAACGAAAGATTGTTTTGTTTATTGTATATCCCCAAAATATTTCGGCTATTTCTTAAGCCGCCAGTGAGCTAGACGGATATTACATAGCCTCTAATATTCATATTTTTCTTGGAAATATCGGACATCTTGGACTAAAACGCCAAATGTTTCATACAGCTAGAACTCGCTATTCTCCTTAAACAGTAGTAATATTGTGGTTCTCGCTCTGATAGAACCGATGTTATTCACGATTTGAGGCCGTATGAATGTAATTTTTATAATACCCTGCACCACCGTGTAGTGTTGAGTATAAAAAAAGTCACCACATACAATTTTCCAAAGAGATTGTATATAAAGAGTAACCACGGCGAAAATTCATGTGCAGAGGTGAGTTTTTCTATCGAAGTGGTGGACATAAAGGAAATTTAAATAGATTAAAAACGAGCTTCTTCTCCGTTTTCTTTGTTTCAACTAACGTATAAGAATTTTATTTTGTGTATTTATTGACGTGCATGTGAAAAAGTGAAAGAATAGCACACAAAATACACGATTTTTCAATAAATTTTTTCATGAACTCATCTTTGCTCACGAGTCGGAATTCACCTTTCGTTGAGGTGAATGAAATGGTATCTCTTCTTATATTGAACCTCTTTGCAATTTTCAATATTTTTTATTTCCATAATTAAAAAATTTTAAATTGTTAGCATGGAAATTTATGTCACGTATTTCAGACCATAACACAGTATTTCAAACAGAAGTTCGAGCAATCACGGAGTGTGTTAACTGGCTCAGTAATACCACAAAGCCTAAATATGCCAACATATTCACAGATAGCCAAATGGCGATCAAAGCAATAACATCGGAAAAGGTCAAATCCAGAACAGTGTTAGACAGTAAAAGAACTATAAATAATTACTCCGTCCATGGTCAACTGCATATTTTCTGGGTACCGGGACACAACGGAGTGATTGGAAATGAACGAGCAAACAGCTTGGCTTCAAAGGGCAGAGAACATTGAGTAATAAACTTGGAAAATTGGAAACCTTTCGAAGCCACGAAGGATGAGTTGAAGCACTGGGCAGTGATGGCTCACAAAACTGTGTGGAATAGAGCAACTGCAAAGAGACTGTGGGGTGACCCAAATGAGAAGAAAACAAGTAGTTTTCTGAAACTAAACAAGATCGAGATTAGTAAGATGATAAGTGTTCTAACGGGACACTCAAGCTTACAGGCACATCTTCATCGCATAGGACTAGCAGAAAACGACGAGTGCAGGGCATGCAGGGAAAACATCGAAACGATGGAAAATTTTCTGTGTCGCTGCCCAGCTTTCACACATGCAAGATCCCGATATTTCGGTTCCGACATATTGCCAGACTTGACTCATCTCAGAGGATATGACTGGAAGATACTAAGAAAACACGTGTCTAGTACCGATTTTCTGTAAACCGTGTGGTATAAAAATCATAAATAAGGAGCGCACAACAGGCCGAACCACTGGCTTAAGTGTATGTCCATGGACATGAGACGTTTAAACGTCTCCTCTATTCAACCTAACCTATCCTATGTCACGTCACGTTTCACAAATTATTCGGCAAATTATAAAACAAATTATATTTCAAATTGTATTAAAAAAATCATTCAAAAATTTCGGCGCAAATCGCAGAGTTTTGCGTTTTTGTATAAAAAGAAAAAAACAAGTTCTATTTTTGTCGCGTCACGTCACCCGCTTTAATTGTTATTATTTTAGTACCATGGAGATCAATTGTTTTCTTATCTTTTACAACATATAGATCTTCTTACGTCTAAGAGAAATGTACAAAGAAGTTAAAAAGAATACTACGCTTTTTCTTGCAAAGTTAAAAAGAATACTACGCTTTCTCATTGAAACCTACAACTGTTACGTACGGAAATTCCCATATGCAAGACTATTGGTGCAATAATAGAGTCGCATGGGCGTGGACTCGGCTACTTGTCCGATGCCACCCGTATTTTTTCTTTCGAGCATGTACATTTTCAAATCTGCCCTGGCAAAGATATTCGAATTGTTTAAAATTTACATTTTTGTGTATGAGCGGTTCCACGCCCACTATACTTATCTCTTTTATCTTGATTATGCGTATGACTATCTAAAATATATATCGTCATCAAAAACGAAAAAGGGCGTAACAACAAGAAAAATTAAATTCAGTTTTTGATGGATTTCGATACACTGTCTCACGATACCTATCCTGACAAATTTTTACCAACCTACTATGAAAAATGGCGAATTTATTAACGAAATTCATAAGGGACTAACAACAAATTATTTCTTTTTTCATAGTTAAAAAATACTATTTCACGCAATTTTCACAAACAAATTATAAATCACGTTTATGTGAATTTATATATGCATTTTTCTAACGACAACATTTTTCTTTTTATTTATTTTTTGGCTGCTCTTGTAAAATTTTCAATTATGATGATACGCCCTTTCTCGTTTCTGATGAAGTTGTGGCTGCAAAATATCTAGTAATAATTCCAGATAGTAAATTGTCATTCCGATTTAATGCACAGAAACGCATAAGGAAAGACAATGTCGCTTTACATTCCTGCAGGAAAGTTGTAGGGTCGCATTAGGGTCTTCCCTTCTAAAACTTATAAACGATCCATTACCAATCCATTATCAGAGTTCAGAAAACTGCCTGCCTATGCATAAGCGGAGGTTTAAGGACTACGACGGAGAGTATCTACAAGTCCTACTCCATCTATTGCCTATTGGTAATGCGATGAGAGAAGTTGCAACCAGAACGGCATAAAGTTTAAACTGTATATCAATTTGGATGTACAAGAACATCGGTCACAAGGGGATATCACAGTGTAGTGCTAACCGACCGAATGGACTACTTATATAAAACAACGGTGTACACCTTCGAGAAGAACTTCACCACCAAGAAACCTGTCCCCACTTCTTTACGGATTGTTCGGAGCTTGATCATAAGGTTGGCTTCGGAGTACAGAGTTCCATAAAGGACAGAAAAAGTATGCAGTTTATAGAAAAAATTAATTTCAAATTTTATTTTAAAAATTTGTATTCTAATGTATTCCAATGTGGGTTGTGAACTATTTATGATTTTAGAACAAAATCTCGACTTATTTTATTTTTTCATAGTTATATTTAATGACGTCAGCAACCTAAAAGATCAGTAAACGTTTTTTAGATGACTTATTATAATGGGTGATCCATTTCGAGGTTCCCTACCTTTTTAAAGAAAAAAATACAGAAAATTCAAATTGAATGGGGAATGTTTACGTCTCAGATGGTCCATCCGTTGAGTCCAATTTTCGATGACTCGTTCGAGCATTTCGACTGGTAACTGGCGAATGACACGCGTTATGTTTTGCTCCAAGGCCTGAATCGAAGCGGGTTTGTCCGCATAAACTTCAGACTTTACATATCCCCACAGGAAAAAGTCTAACGGTGTGATATCACACGATCTTGGTGGCCAATCGACCGGCCCAAAACGTGAAATTATCCGCTCACCGAAGTGTTTTCTCAATAAATTCATTGATTGATGCGATGTGTGGGAAGGGGCGCCGTCTTGTTGAAACCAAATGTCGCCGAGATCACAAGCTTCAATTTCAGGCATCAAATAGTCGGTTATCATGGCACCAACGGTCGCCATTGACGGTTATGTTCTCACCGACATCATTTTTGAAGAAATATGGACCGATGATTCAGGTACGTCGGATCGGGAATCGGTCAATGGCAAAAAGATAGCTCTTAACGAGAGCTAAAATATTGCTCGTGGGTGTCAAGGTCGTGGGTCGACTGGAAAGTGATTTTTTTTTGGATTTAAAAAAAATTGACTTAGCGCAATTCACTTTTATTATCAAAATAATCATTTTGATAATAAAAGTGAATAATTTGTAAACGTTGTTCAGACGTAAGTCTTTCCATGATGAAATGCCAAACAATACTTAACAAAAATAACATGACAGCATGACACGACTCACACGTGATCTGTCAAAAAAGGCTATTGAAAAAGTATCTCTAATTAGATCACCCTATACAATCTCATTAAAATGATAAATGAAGTGGCTCTAGAATGGACAATGGTCAACATATTTTGATGCCCTTCCGATTTATTGATAGTCGACTTAAAGCCCTCGCTCAGCGTCTTGGATGTACCTGTGAGTAGAAATTAGTGTTCGGAAATGCATCTAAAGTGCACAAACTTCATGATATTTTTATGCCCCTCCGATTTTCAAATGTACCACCGAAGACTACATCGATTAAACCACACAATTAAGTTAAATTCATCCAGCGCCCTTGATGTGCCATTGCAAACTATTTTTCGGAAAAATCGTGGACTATTCGTTTCGCGACAATTTTTTCGATTTTTTTCATAAATCGACGAATCTGATGCCCGGCGATATTACTAGACATAAACATTGAACATGTCCGCAATATTAAAGTAAACAAAAGCTAAAAATTAATTAAGTGGTTTTTGCCATTTTCTGGGCATTTCTGTTTGATTTGAAATATTTTCGCGATTTTTGGACCTAAGACGCGTAATGCCTAAAGACTCAATCCACTCGGGGTTCCGCGGCACTCGAACCAGAATTGCAAATTTTGAACCCAAAAAACATGTTTTTTTTTCAAAACTACACGCTCAATTTTTAATACTTTACGATCACAGTACTTTTAAACTACTGAGATGACATCAACGAGATATATACCAATGACGCGTGCTGGCGGCGGATATTATTTTATGCATTGAACAGAAAAAATGTTGCCTCAAAATGACGGCATCATTTATTGAGTCGGCATATTGAAGAGCAAACCTCCTTCAGCAGGTTTAAAACAAATTTACTTTTTCCCTAAACCTTCGCGTAGCAATTACGAACAAATCCGCAGAAGGAAGTATCCAATTTAGTATCGCAGTATATGGTCCAGTAGTTTTCAAATTTTAAGCAGTCAAACAAATCACGATCCATTTTTATATATGAGCAAAAGTAAATTTGTTTTAAACCTGCTGAAGCGGGGGTTGCTCTTCAATACATATTTCCGCAGCCGTTAGGAGTAATGAGTCGAAATAAGTTTATCTTTATAAAATAAACGCATTTAAATGCACCCTCATGCGAAATTTCAATATGTTTACAGCATATCGTCTTAAATGATGCCGACATTTTGAGGCAAAATTTTTACTGTTTTTAATTTTGGACATTTTTCGAAAAAACATGTTTTTGGGGTCAAAATTTGCAATTCTTGTTCGAGTCATTACGCGTCTTAATCGCGAAAATATTTCAAATCAAATAGAAATTACGAGAACCCACAAAATGGCAAAAACCACATAATTAATTTTCAGCGGTTTTTTACTAACATTTTTCGAACATGTTCATTGTTTATGTCTAGTAATAAATATCGCCGGGCATCAGATTCGTCGATTCATGAAAAAAAAATTCGAAAAAATAGTTGTGGAGCGAATAGTCCACGATTTTGCCGAGAAATGGTTTGCAATGGCACATCGACGGCGCTGGATGAATTTTAACAAAGTATGGTTTAATCTATGTAGTTTTCGGGGTACATTAGAAAATCGGAGGGGCATCAATATATTTGGAAGTTTGTGCATTTTAAAAGCATTTTATGCATTTCCGAATACTAATTCCTTCTCAAATTCACATCGAAGTCGCTTAACGAAATTAAATAAAATGTACATAAATTGATAGGGTTTTAAGTCGACTATCGATAATTCGGAGGGGCATGCAAATATTTTGACCATTATCCATTCTAGAGTCATTATGGATTGTCATATTCTCGAAGATACTCTCACTGATCTTTTAGGTTGCTGGTGTCATTAAATTTAACTATGAAAAAATAAAACAAGTAAGAAAATTCAGTCGGGTAAACCGATTAAGGTATACCCTCACTTTGAGAGTAATGTAATATGGAATATTATACGAATAAATCTGTCGCTGAACTGTAGATAAATTAAATATGTATATTTGAAGAAAATCTATGTTCCAATTTTTGAAAGCTAACAAGTAAACAATGTCTGTTTGAAGAAAATCTATGGATAAATGTAGAAATTATTGCACTTTTGGTAGAAATAAGAGAATTTCAACATAATCCGGTTCTTATACCCCACAATTGTGAACAAGAGTATTATATATCAGATGCTGTAACACATCGATGGAGTAACCTAAGAGACCCCACGAATATTTGTCGGAAATCAATTTTGGGCCATTTGGGCAATGTCTGTAAGCCTGTCTGTCTGGATTCGACAGGATTAACCTATTGACTTCAAATTTGGTATGTGTGAATATTTTGTTTCTATCTCAGAATAATGTCAAAGTGGACTATGGTGGTCCACTCCTTCGAGTACCTCCCCCACGAAGGGTCAAAGTTTTGTGATTATCTCATAACTTCTATACTACTACTCAGAATCATTCACAATTCCACACATAGTATTAGCTTCTTGGTCGCTATCATCTTGAGAAAAATGGGCGAAGTTGTCACGAACCTTTTGGTATCGCCCATACAAATGTACCACTTTGCGCAAAAAGTTAACGGCTTATAGCTGTGGATCCAGTCCATACAACTTAAAATTTTGTTGAGTGTAATGTCTTTACAGTACCTACAGTCGCTATAGTCCCAAACAAAATTGCCAAAATAAAATATATGATTTTTTTATTTTCCTTTTTGTCAATATTGGTCATAATTTATACATTAATCCACAGGCTTTTTGCAGATATGCATCGTTTTCTTCGCTAGGATGATAGCTTTCAAAAAATGGAGCAAACATTTTTTTGGCAAATTTTTCTATTTTTTGTTTTTTTTTTCGGCCAGTAAAACCGATATTAAAAAATCAATTTTTTTCTAATCTATTTATCGTTACTAATCTTCCGTTTCTACATGAAAGTGATGCTTTCAGCATTTATAGCCCTCACAATTGCCTTTAAATTAAATAGTATCCGGCCTTATTGACCTTATACTTTAAAATATGTTCCAAATAGTAAAATAGAAATAATTCCATGAAAATTGGAATTTTAGAAAAAAAAATTACCTTACAAAAATAATTTTTTGGATTTCATAAAATAGTATCCATACAAAAAAAGTTTTAGGTCTCTGAGACAAAAAAAAAATTTGTTGCATAGTGTAATGGAGGATTGTATAACGTTATAGAATTATAGATTATTATATGCGTTTTGAATGTCACTACATTCGTATTCGATTGCTTACCTGTACGTAACTCCCATAAACGTAAAGCTTTATCACGTCCTTCTTTATCGGTTGACATAAGAACTTTACACATGGGATCCAATTTGAGCATAGTAACTGGTGCATTATGACCGATCAGTGTTGATCTACAATTGCCTGTAACCAGGTCCCATATGAGTATTTTTGCATCTTCCAGGCCAGCTATAACACACGCGTTCATTTGGGATATCGCCAAGGAAGTGGTGTTACATGATGGTTTCCATTTCTTAAATAATGTACCACTCTGTAGATCGTACACTACAATAAAATTAGGCGTGGGTTCATTCAGTTCTTTTGCCACAACACACACATATGATCCTTCGTGAGTAATAGCTGATAACGAAGTAATGAAGTCGTGGTGTGGTATCCGTAAATCATAAAGAAGTTTCCTTTGTGATAAATGCCAAACCAGCAGTGGAAACGGTTTTTGTGTTTCATCGCCACATACTAATATTCTAGAAGAAAAAAGACAAATATTGTTATTATTTCAATTGCAATACAGTAGTTTACCTATATTATAGGGCGCTCCGGGAAAACCGAACTTATTCACAATTTTAGGGTGAGATTTTACGATTTTTATATAAAGGCATTTATTTGAGAACAGAATATGATTTAAAAAGGGTGGGCCATTTAAAATTTTAAATTTGAACTACCGATTACTTTGACTTGTGATTTGAACCCTTTGGATTATTTTCTGTGGGGAGCCATTAACGATAAATGTTACGCAAGCATCCAGAGACAATTGGTGCGTTGAAACATGAAATCGAAGATGTCATTGAAGAGATTCAACCCGAAACAATCGAAAATGAACTGAAAAATTGGGTTGATCGGATGAGTTACTACCGAGCCAGTCGTGGTAGTCATATGAATGAAATTGTGTTCTATTATTAAATGACAAAGTTCAACCTTTCCAATAAAAGAAAAAATTTGAAAAAATTGCACTATGCAACACTATTTTTGTCTAAGGGAAGTGGATAACAGTTTCTGGTGCAACTAGATGTCACAAACACGAAAAAAATATTTAAAAAAATGTTTATGGTAATTTTTTTTTAAATTCCAGCTTTAATGGAATGTACATTCAGTATTTGGACCATAATTTTTCAAGTATAAGCCTGATTGAGCCGTGTTATGCCTCAACTTAAAGGGAATTATGAGGGCTACATATGCTGCAAATATTGCTTTCACGTAGAATCTTTTGTTGAGAAACAGTCGTCATAAATATGAGAAAAAAATTATTTTTTTAAAAAAAAAATACTTTTTCCTGGTTCAAAAAAAAAAAAACAAAAAATAGGAAAAAAATCGAAAATTATTTATTACTTTTTTAAAAAGCCAGCATGCTAAAGAAGAAAACACTGTCTATTTGAAAAAATCTATGGTAGATGTAAAAGTTATGAGCCATTTTGTAAATGTTAGAGAAATTCTAAAAAATCTTGTTTCATATTATTTCGTTTTTAAATGATGTTTTTGCGTATATTAAATTCGCCATATGTGAGAGAGACATATAAGAGACATTGCACTTGCATTTTATTTTATGAGGATTGATGTCATACATTATAAAATTATAGAGAGGACTAGGTTTTATGGTTGTTCGTAACATCCATAAAACATGATATGCAATGTCAGTGTAATTCAACGACTTAAAGAGATAAGTCGACTTTCTGAAAAATATTATAAAGTTATATTTCGAAGTATGAGTAAACGGCAAATAACTAAGAGAAAACTACCAAAATATTGAATACATTCGTGTTAAATGGAATTATCAATCTAAGCAAAAAAACAGAGTAACTCAATGTTATAATTGCCAAATGTTTGGACACGGATATGAACATTGCAACGTAAAAACGTTTTGTGCAAAATGTGCAGGACCACACAAAACATCACTGTGCAACTCACCGGTTACGAAGTGTGCAAACTGCGACGGTCAACATTCTTCAAATGCTGCAGATTCTCCCAGCAGATCAATATACATCGATCTTAAGAATCGCTACTCTACACCAAAGCGTCAGACTACCCAAAGAAGTTTCGTTCAGAATGTACAGCAAACACCATCAAATTCGAATAATTGGTCCAACATTGTAAAACCTAACTATACACATTCACATTCACATTCTAATAATGTTGTTAATAATGACTTATTTTCTATAGATGAACTAAACTCGTTAACTGTAGAATTAATTGAAAATTTAAGAACTTGTAAAACCAAGTCAGAACAATTTAATGTTATTACCACGCTAGCATTTAAATTTTTATCATGAACAATCACATCCTTAAAATTATGATATGGAATTCCAGAGGAATTCGAAATAAATTGTATGAATTTTTTGATTTTATTATTAGAGAAAATGTTGACGTAGCTTTAGTCAACGAAACTTGGTTAAAGGGAAATATTGTAATGACACATCCGAATTTTCATTGTTATCGCAACGATAGAGAGTTGAATAGAGGCGGTGGTGTAGCTGTTGTGGTTCGAAAAAATATATAAAAAAAACCATCTAGAATCCAAGGTGATTATATTTTAGGTAGAAGTCGGGAATGGGGCTGCTTAAGATCAAATTGTTGGGGTAACATCCTTCATGATTTAATAACAACTAACACTTTCGGTTTGGTATATCCACCGGAACCAACATTAATCCCTTCCAGCAGTAATTCAAGCCCGTCTGTATTAGATTTTTTCATAACTAACGTGCCAGACAAATTATCTCCAGCATTAACACTAAATAACCTCGGATCGGACCATTTACCAGTCCATACTTCTTATAATTCTTGGAAGATTGGAAGATTTTCAGAACTTATATCAATCGAAATATCTCATGTTTAGATATGGAAATAAACAATATTGAAGATGTCGATAGATTGATAAATGAGTTTAATTCTCTAATATTAAATGGAACTGACGCAGCAGTTCCAAAGATTTCACATTCTACTAATTATGTCAAACGTCTACCAAGACACATTTTAAACTAAATAACACTAAGAAATACCTCCAGGCGAAATTGGATGAGATACCGGCTTAAACATTACAAAATGGAAACGAACTTTTTAAACAGAGTTATCAATGATGCCATATCTGGCTTTAAAAACTCAAACTGGAACTTATTGCTAACGAGCCTCAACAAATCTTCACCTCATTTTTGGAACATATCTAAAATAATCAAGAAGAAAATGAGATCTATTCCATCCCTTAAAGAAAATGGTTGTCTTTCTACAACAAATTTTGAAAAAGCAGAAAGGCTTGCAAAACATTTCCATTCAAACCATTTTATATCGGCCAATTTGAGCGACCAAAACACCATCGAAATGGTATCTGAAACATTACGGGGTATAAACGAAAGCGACTTTCAGAACCTAGAAAATGTTAGTTTAAACAGGATTAAGATAATTATTAAAGGTCTTAAGAACAAGAAATGTCCTGGTTCTGACAACATTTCAAATAAATGTCTAAAAGCGCTCCCACAGATTGCTTTAAAATTGGTAACAAAATTGTTTAATGCTTGCCTTAGATTATGTTACTTCCCAAATCTCTGGAAGCAATTTAAAATTATTGCCATCCCTAAACCCGGCAAGGATATATCAAGGCCAGAAGCTTATTAAGTTCGTTGAGCAAAATTTTGGAAAAAATAATTAAGGAAATAGTTGTTTCTTATATAGAGGATACAAATATTTTACCATCTCAACAGTTTGGCTTCCGCTCCGAACATAACACCATACAGCCTCTTGTTCGTATTAAAAATATTGTAAAGAATGGTTTTGGTAATGGTAAATCAACAGCTATGATATTCTTAGATATCAAATCCGCTTTCGACTTTGTTTGGCACGATGCTCTCATTCATAAACTAATTAAAATTGGTTTAAATGTACCAATAGTAAAAATTATCAAAAGCTTCTTAACAAATAGGTCCTTTCAAGTTCACATCGGTGATAAAGAATCAAATTTATTCACAATACCCGCTGGATGTCCTCAAGGTTTTGCCTCCCACCCATTTTATATAATATTTACACTCACGATTTTCCTGTATTAGATGAATGCAAATCCTCAATTTTTGCAGACGATACAGCAATTCTGAGTTCAGAGTTGTACGGTTCAGATGTAATTTCAAATCTCCAAAAATCAGTAGATGTCGTTCTAAATTATTTCAACAAATGGAAGATAGTCGTTAATACAACCAAAACTCAAGCCATTTACTTTTCTAGAAAAAGAAAAAGTTGTTTCTTACCGAGTTCAAGTATTAAAACAGGGGGTGTAGATGTCCCCTGGGAACAGAAAGTAAAATATCTAGGTGTAATTCTTGACAGAAAATTTATATTTAACGACCACATAAGCTTCACAATTAACAAAATTAATACAACCATTAAAATTCTATATCCTTTCATAAATATAAAGTCAAAATTAAATATTGAAAACAAACTTATTATTCTTAAAGTAATATTTCATTCCATCCTTTTTTATGCCGCTCCAGTATGGCACGATTCAGCAGATTGTCACATAAAACGATTGCAGATATGCCAAAATAAAATTTTGAAAATTTTATATGATTTGCCATACTACTACTCAACATATCGTCTTCATTCAAAACATAAAATATCACTAGTTAAGGACAAAATTAATTATCTCACCGAAAGATTCTATGAAAAATGTTCATTCTCCTCGTACACTCATATACGGTCATTGAGTTCTTAAAAAAAATAAGAGTACTTTTATCTTCTGAAATTTTTCTTCTAATAATGTTTTGGGTTTTTCATTGCAAACTTATTTCCCTTCATTTATTTAATATAATTTGATGTTCATATTTATTATAACACATTATGTTTAAGATGAAAAGTTACTTATTGTAAACTGAACTCTTTGTATATAAATTATATACAATTTGTGTATACTGAAATTACTAATCAATAAATATACATACATACATACATACCTGTCGAAAATATGTTATTAAAAAAATCGACGTGCGTTTAGTAAAATAATAGAAGAAATATATGTGCAATATTTTGGTATACGAGTTAAAAATATGAACGAACCGTGGACACCTAGTATTTTGTGTAATTCGTGCCATGTAAATCTTACTCGATGGAGTAGTGGAAGAATGCGGTAAGTACATTACAATTAATGTATTACAATGTTTTGTGGAATAAAACGTTTTAATTTTATACTTCACGTGGAATTTGGAATGCCAATGATTTGGAGACAACCATTCATTCACGATACGGACTGCTATTTTTGTCTAAGTTAATAGATTGGAGTAGGAAGTGTCCAAGTATAGCTAACAGCCTAATAACGGAAACATCATCTAGTTCAACTGAGTACTCAACTCTGAGCGATTCAAGTTTGAGTCAGAAGTCATCGCTTTTAACTCATTGATCTAGTGAGAGATTTGGAACTGACCAAAGATAAGGCAGAACTTCTTGCATCTGGGATGAAACAGTACAATATTTTGGCCCCAGATGTTAACATATCATATTATAGAGTCCGTGATAACAGTCCTGTGGATAACAGATGCTTTTGCAAGGACATTCCCGGATTGTTCGAGGAACTTAATCAAACATACAATTCAAAGGAATGTCGGTTACTTGTTGACAGCAGTAAAGAAAGTTTGAAAGCAGTACTTTTACACAACGGTTGGCAGCTCATGCTGCCAACACTGAGGAATCGTACGAAACGATGGCTAAATTGATAAAATACATAAAATATGAACATGACTGGAAAATTTGTTGCGATTTAAAAATAGTTGGTATGTTATGCCTCTGGGATAGCCGATATTTTGCCACCACTTCATATTAAGCTTGATCTCTTTAATAATTTTGTAAAAGCCTTAAGGAAAGATGGCAATTCACTCTCATATTTAAAAAGTTTATTTAAAAGTCTTTCTTTTAAAAAAATCGAAGGAGTTTTTGATGGGCCTAAAATAAGGAAACTGATGAAAGATGTGAATTTCGAATCATATTTGACGTCGGATGAAATTGAAGCATGGAGGTCACTTAAGCTTGTAGTTTCAAATTTTCTTGGATCCAATAAAAGCCCGCAATATGAAACAATAATTAATGATTTGTTAAAAAATTATGAAAAAATTGGTTAGAAATATATTTTTGATATTTATGTATATAACACATATGTATTCTTCCAACTTATTTTTCGCTTTATGTATTCCAATTGGTGTAAATATGTCCCTCAAAATGAATTTCTTTCATTCTCATTTCAACTTTTTCCCCGAGAATCTTGGAGACGTATGTGACGAACATGGCGAAAGGTTTCACCAAGGATTGAAGTCCATCGAGCGGCGTTACCAAGAGCACTGGGATGAAAGAATGATGGGAGATTATATTTGGTTCCTCATTAGAGAAACCGACTCCGAAATCTTCAAACGTCAACAAAGAACTCACAATTACTTTTAATGAAACTCGTTCATGTAAATAAACTCAAATGTACATAATATAAATAAAAGTAATAAATAAAATCGCTATTTAAACAGAAATTTAAAAAAAAAAAATTTTTGAAATTCTCTTACTTCTACCAAAAGGGCTATAATTTCTACATTTAACCATAGATTTTTTTCAAATAGGCATTATTTTCTTCAATCTAAAATCTACTTTTTCCAATTTGTTGTTGACTGTTACTTTGTTGTTGACTGTTACTAAACCACTGTTTCTAAGTGAAAGAGATATTTCCAACATTGGTAGCCCACATTAATAGCTTCAATTTAGCGGATAAGTCGACATGATCGGTCATATACTCCAAAAATTATAGTGCAAATACTAAGGGTACCTTCGACGATAACAACATTTTTAATAAAAATGTTTTTAAAAAAATGTATCCATAAACAAAATTTTGGTTTTGATTTTATATAACAGTATGCCACAATCTATACAAAACCAGTAAGGAAAGGCAGAAAGTCGGGCGGGGCCGACTATATAATACCCTACACCTCCCTAACAATGCGATAAGGGTCATTGCCATAATAATTTGGAATAATTGTTAAATGGGTAGAAACATATCTAATTTTGAAACGATAATCGCTAAATTAAGCAAATTCGTTCCTAAATTGAGAAACATCTTTCTGGAAAATTTTAATGATCGGAAGTAAAATACAACTTCTATAGCGGTTTGATACCAAATCAGGAGGAACATATATATGGAGCTTTAATATATATCTGAACCGATCTTCCCTGAATACTCGTTCATGTAAAAAGACCTCCTTCTGTCGAATTTCGTACTGATCGGATATAAAATACAGTCTCACAGCGCTTACATGTCAAATCGGGGGTAACATATATATGGGAGCTATATCTAAATCTGAACCGATTTTCTCCGACCTCCGCTTACAGGTCAAATCGGGGGTAACATATATATGGGTGTTATATCTAAATCTAAACCGAGTTTCTCCGAATTTGGCAGTATTCCTTCATGTAGAAAGAAACCTCTTTCTGCCGAATTTCGCACTGATCGGATATAAAATACAGTTTTTACAGCGCTTACATATCAAATCGGGGGTAACATATATATGGGGGCTATATCTAAATCTGAACCGATTTCTTCCAAATTTAAAAGTGTTCATTCATATAATAGGAAACCTCTTTCTGACGAATTTCATACTGATCGGATATAAAATACAGTTTCTACAGCGCTTACATGTGAAATCGGGGGTAACATATATATGGGGGCTATATCTTAATCCGAACCGATTTTCTCCGAATTTGGCAGTATTCCTTCATGTAATAAGAAACCTCTTTCTGCCGAATTTCGCACTGATCGGATATAAAATACAGTTTTTACAGCGCTTACATATCAAATCGGGGGTAACATATATATGGGGGCTATATCTAAATCTGAACCGATTTTCTCCGAATTTAGCAGTATTCCTTCATGTAATAAGAAACCTCTCTTTGCCGAATTTCGCACTGATCGGATATAAAATAACATTTTTACAGCGCTTACATGTCAAATCGGGGGTAACGTATATATGGGGGATATATCTAAATCTGAACCGATTTCTTCCAAATTTAACAGTGTTCATTCATATAATAAGAAACCTCTTTCTGCCGAATTTCATACTGATCGGATATAAAATAAAGTTTTTACAGCGCTTACAGGTCAAATCGGGGGTAACGTATATATGGGGGCTATATCTAAATCTGAACCGATTTCTTCCAAATTTAATAGTGTTCATCCATATAATAAGAAACCTCTTTCTGCCGAATTTCATACTGATCGGATATAAAATAAAGTTTTTACAGCGCTTACATGTCAAATCGGGGGTAACGTATATATGGGGGCTATATCTAAATCTGAACCGATTTTAACCAAATTTAATAGGGATCGTCCTTGGGCCAAAAAAAAGATATGTGTAAAGTTTCGTCGAGATCGGACCATAATTGCGACCTGTACTTTGATTACAAGAATACATGCACAGACGGACGGACAGACGGACATAGCTAAATCAACTCAGAAAGTTATTCTATGTCGATCGGTATAATAAACGATGGGTCTATTTCTTCTCCTTTTGGGTGTTACAAACAAATGCACAAAGTTATAATACCCTGTACCACAGTGTGGTGTATTCTTGTAATCAAAGTACAGGTCGCAATTATGGTCCGATCTCGACGAAACTTTACACATATCTTTTTTTTGGCCCAAGGACGATCCCTATTAAATTTGGTTAAAATCGGTTCAGATTTAGATATAGCCCCCATATATACGTTACCCCCGATTTGACATGTAAGCGCTGTAAAAACTTTATTTTATATCCGATCAGTATGAAATTCGGCAGAAAGAGGTTTCTTATTATATGGATGAACACTATTAAATTTGGAAGAAATCGGTTCAGATTTAGATATAGCCCCCATATATACGTTACCCCCGATTTGACCAGTAAGCGCTGTAAAAACTTTATTTTATATCCGATCAGTATGAAATTCGGCAGAAAGAGGTTTCTTATTATATGAATGAACACTGTTAAATTTGGAAGAAATCGGTTCAGATTTAGATATATCCCCCATATATACGTTACCCCCGATTTGACATGTAAGCGCTGTAAAAATGTTATTTTATATCCGATCAGTGCGAAATTCGGCAAAGAGAGGTTTCTTATTACATGAAGGAATACTGCTAAATTCGGAGAAAATCGGTTCAGATTTAGATATAGCCCCCATATATATGTTACCCCCGATTTGATATGTAAGCGCTGTAAAAACTGTATTTTATATCCGATCAGTGCGAAATTCGGCAGAAAGAGGTTTCTTATTACATGAAGGAATACTGCCAAATTCGGAGAAAATCGGTTCGGATTAAGATATAGCCCCCATATATATGTTACCCCCGATTTCACATGTAAGCGCTGTAGAAACTGTATTTTATATCCGATCAGTATGAAATTCGTCAGAAAGAGGTTTCCTATTATATGAATGAACACTTTTAAATTTGGAAGAAATCGGTTCAGATTTAGATATAGCCCCCATATATATGTTACCCCCGATTTGATATGTAAGCGCTGTAAAAACTGTATTTTATATCCGATCAGTGCGAAATTCGGCAGAAAGAGGTTTCTTTCTACATGAAGGAATACTGCCAAATTCGGAGAAACTCGGTTTAGATTTAGATATAACACCCATATATATGTTACCCCCGATTTGACCTGTAAGCGGAGGTCGGAGAAAATCGGTTCAGATTTAGATATAGCTCCCATATATATGTTACCCCCGATTTGACATGTAAGCGCTGTGAGACTGTATTTTATATCCGATCAGTACGAAATTCGACAGAAGGAGGTCTTTTTACATGAACGAGTATTCAGGGAAGATCGGTTCAGATATATATTAAAGCTCCATATATATGTTCCTCCTGATTTAGTATCAAACCGCTATAGAAGTTGTATTTTACTTCCGATCATTAAAATTTTCCAGAAAGATGTTTCTCAATTTAGGAACGAATTTGCTTAATTTAGCGATTATCGTTTCAAAATTAGATATGTTTCTACCCATTTAACAATTATTCCAAATTATTATGGCAATGACCCTTATCGCATTGTTAGGGAGGTGTAGGGTATTATATAGTCGGCCCCGCCCGACTTTCTGCCTTTCCTTACTGGTTTTGTATAGATTGTGGCATACTGTTATATAAAATCAAAACCAAAATTTTGTTTATGGATACATTTTTTTAAAAACATTTTTATTAAAAATGTTGTTATCGTCGAAGGTACCCTTAGTATTTGCACTATAATTTTTGGAGTATATGACCGATCATGTCGACTTATCCGCTAAATTGAAGCTATTAATGTGGGCTACCAATGTTGGAAATATCTCTTTCACTTAGAAACAGTGGTTTAGTAACAGTCAACAACAAAGTAACAGTCAACAACAAATTGGAAAAAGTAGATTTAAAAAAATCCTGGGACAAAAAAAACATAAAAAATAGAAAAAAATCGAAAAAAATATTTTATTTTTTAAAAGTTTGCATCCTATTGAAGAAAATAATGCCTATTTGAAAAAAATCTATGGTTAAATGTAGAAATTATAGCCCTTTTGGTAGAGGTAAGAGAATTTCAAAAATTTTTTTTTTTTTAATTTCTGTTTAAATAGCGATTTTATTTATTACTTTTATTTATATTATGTACATTTGAGTTTATTTACCTGAACGAGTTTCATTAGAAGTAATTGTGAGTTCTTTGTTGACGTTTGAAGATTTCGGAGTCGGTTTCTCTAATGAGGAACCAAATATAATCTCCCATCATTCTTTCATCCCAGTGCTCTTGGTAACGCCGCTCGATGGACTTCAATCCTTGGTGAAACCTTTCGCCATGTTCGTCACATACGTCTCCAAGATTCTCGGGGAAAAAGTTGAAATGAGAATGAAAGAAATTCATTTTGAGGGACATATTTATACCAATTGGAATACATAAAGCGAAAAATAAGTTGGAAGAATACATATGTGTTATATACATAAATATCAAAAATATATTTCTAACCAATTTTTTCATAATTTTTTAACAAATCATTAATTATTGTTTCATATTGCGGGCTTTTATTGGATCCAAGAAAATTTGAAACTACAAGCTTAAGTGACCTCCATGCTTCAATTTCATCCGACGTCAAATATGATTCGAAATTCACATCTTTCATCAGTTTCCTTATTTTAGGCCCATCAAAAACTCCTTCGATTTTTTTAAAAGAAAGACTTTTAAATAAACTTTTTAAATATGAGAGTGAATTGCCATCTTTCCTTAAGGCTTTTACAAAATTATTAAAGAGATCAAGCTTAATATGAAGTGGTGGCAAAATATCGGCTATCCCAGAGGCATAACATACCAACTATTTTTAAATCGCAACAAATTTTCCAGTCATGTTCATATTTTATGTATCTTATCAATTTAGCCATTGTTTCGTACGATTCCTCAGTGTTGGCAGCATGAGCTGCCAACCGTTGTGTAAAAGTACTGCTTTCAAACTTTCTTTACTGCTGTCAACAAGTAACCGACATTCCTTTGAATTGTATGTTTGGTTAAGTTCCTCGAACAATCCGGGAATGTCCTTGCAAAAGCATCTGTTATCCACAGGACTGTTATCACGGACTCTATAATATGATATGTTAACATCTGGGGCCAAAATATTGTACTGTTTCATCCCAGATGCAAGAAGTTCTGCCTTATCTTTGGTCAGTTCCAAATCTCTCACTAGATCAATGAGTTAAAAGCGATGACTTCTGACTCAAACTTGAATCGCTCAGAGTTGAGTACTCAGTTGAACTAGATGATGTTTCCGTTATTAGGCTGTTAGCTATACTTGGACACTTCCTACTCCAATCTATTAACTTAGACAAAAAAAGCAGTCCGTATCGTGAATGAATGGTTGTCTCCAAATCATTGGCATTCCAAATTCCACGTGAAGTATAAAATTAAAACGTTTTATTCCACAAAACATTGTAATACATTAATTGTAATGTACTTACCGCATTCTTCCACTACTCCATCGAGTAAGATTTACATGGCACGAATTACACAAAATACTAGGTGTCCACGGTTCGTTCATATTTTTAACTCGTATACCAAAATATTGCACATATATTTCTTCTATTATTTTACTAAACGCACGTCGATTTTTTTAATAACATATTTTCGACAGGTATGTATGTATGTATGTATATTTATTGATTAGTAATTTCAGTATACACAAATTGTATATAATTTATATACAAAGAGTTCAGTTTACAATAAGTAACTTTTCATCTTAAACATAATGTGTTATAATAAATATGAACATCAAATTATATTAAATAAATTAAGGGAAATAAGTTTGCAATGAAAAACCCAAAACATTATTAGAAGAAAAATTTCAGAAGATAAAAGTACTCTTATTTTTTTAAGAACTCAATGACCGTATATGAGTGTACGAGGAGAATGAACATTTTTCATAGAATCTTTCGGTGAGATAATTAATTTTGTCCTTAACTAGTGATATTTTATGTTTTGAATGAAGACGATATGTTGAGTAGTAGTATGGCAAATCATATAAAATTTTCAAAATTTTATTTTGGCATATCTGCAATCGTTTTATGTGACAATCTGCTGAATCGTGCCATACTGGAGCGGCATAAAAAAGGATGGAATGAAATATTACTTTAAGAATAATAAGTTTGTTTTCAATATTTAATTTTGACTTTATATTTATGAAAGGATATAGAATTTTAATGGTTGTATTAATTTTGTTAATTGTGAAGCTTATGTGGTCGTTAAATATAAATTTTCTGTCAAGAATTACACCTAGATATTTTACTTTCTGTTCCCAGGGGACATCTACACCCCCTGTTTTAATACTTGAACTCGGTAAGAAACAACTTTTTCTTTTTCTAGAAAAGTAAATGGCTTGAGTTTTGGTTGTATTAACGACTATCTTCCATTTGTTGAAATAATTTAGAACGACATCTACTGATTTTTGGAGATTTGAAATTACATCTGAACCGTACAACTCTGAACTCAGAATTGCTGTATCGTCTGCAATAATTGAGGATTTGCATTCATCTAATACAGGAAAATCGTGAGTGTAAATATTATATAAAATGGGTGGGACGCAAAACCTTGAGGACATCCAGCGGGTATTGTGAATAAATTTGATTCTTTATCACCGATGTTACAAACAAATGCACAAAGTTATAATACCCTGTACCACAGTGTGGTGTAGGGTATAAAAATAATGTTTAGGTCTAGGACACAAAAAATTTTTTGGTTGCGTAGTGTTATCAGTACTTTTTTATAGCCGAATCAAATTTAAAATTTTGTATATTGATTATTGACTAGATATTTTATATTTTCATATTTTAAAATTTTTGAGAACTACAAATTGTCTATATCAACAAAAATATTGCGTATATTTGATACTACTTAGTATTTAAAATGACTCCCCAGCATGACGAAACTACAAAAATTTAAGAGCATAATAGTCTACAGTCTAGTATTCCAGTATTTAACTTTTTTGAATCGTTTACAAAACAAATACACTTCAATTAATTATATAACAAGTGTTTTTAATATAGAAGTATAAGGTATAAAGGCATTTTGTCGTTTAGATGTTTTCAATATATTTTGTCAACTAAATCATTTAACAAGTTTTGTCAAATCGCTTATAGAGATGGTGGTTTTTATCAATAACTGGCATACGTAAACAAAACTCAATGTTTTGTGAGTGGCATGCTATTTTTTGTACTTAGAACATTTACCTGGTATATGACTAATTTCATTGGAGTTGTAAAATTCTCAAAGGTACACTAAAAATAAAAATTGAGTAATCTGTACTTGAACCAAACCGCAGCGGTGTCAAAAGTACGGTAAGTACGGATTTTCTTAAATCAAGTACAAAATACTTGATTCAAATACGGGACTTTCGAACGATAAATTCTTAATTGCAGGACTCGTTAAGCCAGATATAGCTTGATTTTCAGCCGAAAATATTCTTACATCATGAAATTAGTATGATTGATTTAAGAATTTAATGGGATTGTTTGATTTAAGTGTGATAAATTCTTGATTTAAGTCTGATCAATACTTTATTTAACCTTGATCATAACTTTAATTTAGTTTTTTGTTTCTTTAATGTTGGCCTTAAAAGCATTTTGATTTACAACTGGTGGTTTTGTCGCCTACTTCCACTTCAGTTTTTGACAGTGTCTTACTTGTCTCCATCAGTTCACTACCATGGTTTGCCTCTTCAGACAGTTTTTTTTTGTTATTAATTGTTTATTCAGGTAAAATGGTTTCCTTATAAACTAATTGGTTTACTTTTCAGAGATGGTTCACAAAACAAACCTAACATCTACATTATTAATAATAATATATAGGAGCAAAATGCAAAGAATATGGTAGTTGTTAAATAAATTTAATAAATAGTTGTTATCGCTAAATGAAGATGCAATTTAAAAGTTTTGAGAAATCTTTATAATTCTTTTATGGATAAAATCGACTTCATTTATTTCGTGTAGTCTTTTCGTACTAAAGTGCCATGGCAAATTGATCATCACTTTAAGAATCTTATTCTGACATATTTGAATTTTCCCGTTGTGGGTTTTCGCACAAGTACCACATATAGGACAAGCATATAAAGCAATCGATTGGAACACGGGTTTCAATATGATTAACTTATTTGAAATATTTAATTCTGACTTTTTGTTTATAATGGGATAGAGTAATTTGATGGCAACATTCATCTTTTTGTTAATATGAGTGACGTGGTCACTGAAATTTAGACGTGTGTTCAGAAATACGCCAAGATATCTAACGGAGTTAGACCATGTAATTTCTGTACCATTCATTAAAATATTTGTACCAGGAATAGAACGAGATTTTCTTTTTCTTGTGAAAAAGATTGCTTCCGATTTTTCATTATTGATTTTGATCTTCCACTTATTTAAAAAATTCATCTATGATTTCTAAAGAATATTGGATTTTGTTAATGATGTCCTGTGCAAATACACCAGAACATGAAATAGCGGAATCATGCGCAAAAAAGGCGTATTGACAATCAATGGTTTGGGGAAAATCGTACATATATAAAATATATGCATTGGTCCTAAACAAAACGATAGATTAGTTAAGAAAGATTGTACGATTTTAACTAAATATTTTAGAAAATTTAATTTCGGTAACTTAACAATAAGTCCATCATGCCAAACAGAGTCGAATGCTTTCTTAACATCTAATAACACAATCGCAGTTGGATTTCCGACTTGAAATTGTTGCATGTTTTTTTATTCGCATAACTTACTTGATGTGTTGTGCTATAACTAGTTCTGAAACCAAATTATTCCTGTAGGATTATCCCATTTTCTTCAATGAATTGTCACAGTTTTGTTTAATAACATTCTCCAGCAGTTTGCTAATGTTACTAAGTAGACTTATTGGCCTATAATTACTCAGAAGATTTGTTGGTTTTCCTGTTTTCAAAATTGGAATAATTTTAGCAATTCGCCATTTTTTCGGAAAATATTGAAATTTTAGACAAACATTGAGGATATCAGAATGTCGTGATACAAGAGTCGAAAGGTTTTTTATAAAATCATTTCTAACATCATCCAAACCAAATGATTGCTTAGACTTCAAACGTACTCTGCACTTTTTTCAACATTTTAGATATATACCAAAACGGTTTGGAACGGACATCCAAGTTTTAGAGTTTTCTGTTCTAGCTTTCATTTCTGTAGCACCATGTTTCATAATTTACAAGCTTATCATATTTCTTGAATTAAATATGATCAATTGGCTGTCTATAAATGTTCCATTGCCATCTATAATAATTTATTCTAGCTAAATTATTTCTGGCTACCCTCTTAGGCGTGCTGTAATCTATTGCATTTGTAATAGCATTGGTAAAGTAAAGAACCGCAAAATCAATCTCATCGTTATTCAGTATGGTGCTTTTGTTTATGTGTTGTAAAAAGGATGAATTGAGAAAACAATTTGTGTTTCTGAAGTCATAATTAAAGTCTTGCGGTTGTTGTAGCTAAAACGGAAAAAGAACTGGAATATGGTCGGAACCTAGTAAATTTGAAACTGATGGATAGTTCATAAAATGCAGTATATTCGTTAATATAATATCTAAAACCGACGGGCTAGATCTTGCTGCACTTGGAATGTAAGTTGGGTTATTTGGAAAGCGAATTGTAAAAGGAGGAGACAAAATAAGGTCCTATATTACCCCACGAATTTCCTCTTGAGCTTCCCCGATGCCTGCAATTTTAATCTACACATAACATATAGTTACCACCAATCTCCAAAAGCTTTCTTATGTCGCTTTTGAATATCGATGGCGATTCGCCTTTTGAACGGCCGCCTAGGAAATATACACAAGCTACCATCAATAAATCCATGTCATTAACATAAAGCTGAATTAAAACATTGTCGATTAAACGTGTATCTACACTTTGCAACTGTCTGAATTTTAGCTCCTTCTTAATAATTATACACTGATAGAAAAACCGTTCGTCACCAAGACGAATCAGTTTCGTCAATATATCTTCGTACTGGTGGCGAAATGTTTCGATGTTTTGTACGTCAATAGAACGAACACGATCATCAACTCATGTTTTTGGTGATTTTGAAATTCGTCGAGGAAACGAAAAGGTTTCATTCCCACGACGAAATGATTTATTTGACCATTTTGCTGAAAATATGATGAAACAATCAATTTATAGTTTGTGCTTAATTGTACTGTTCTATATGCGCTCTGATTACCTTAGTTAAATAATTAGTTTTAAAAGTTTAATTAAAAAAATCTAATAATTAATGACGAACACCGTTCGTCAATAAGATTATCCATTCATCATGAGAATGATCGACTTATTCACTCTTTACGGCAAAGCCAACGCCTAACGCAAAACAAAGTAACACATGAGACGTTATGTTCGTTCTTATTTTTGTTCTCATTTATTGCGGACCATTGGCACAAACCCTCGAAAAGGTGTTAAACCACAATATCTCAGTGGTCACATTGTCAGGGAACTTTTTCACGCAAACGACCGACTTCTTGAAAATAAAAGTCATCCACATCCATATCATTCATTTCCCGCCATACAAAATCATTGATCGATTACGCAATCCATCCACCGTAACAGTTGCTCCAACATAATTTTTCGAAAAGTATAGTGCAACGACCCCGCCAGGCCAAAAAAATATTTTTTTTAAATGTAAATATCTAACCGTTTCGGAAGACCCTTTAGATTTTATTTAAATAAATATTAAAATAGTGTACAAACAGTCGGGGGCATTATCTGTAATAACATTACCATCTTTTAAAAATTACTGTTGGTGTTCGGAAATCGCCCGGTTTATTATATTGAAATTAAGTATGTTCGTTAATTAAGATAGACATTATTAGCAGACTTAATTTCAACCAATTTTTTGGAGTTTATAAAAATAAACCAATAATACAATTTTTGGTAATATTCGAACACCAATAGTGATTGAAAAATTCGTATTTCTTTTAAATTACCCTGCTTACAGTACATCACTACAAACAAGTATATTCGAATTATCATACTTTAGAACAGCGATGGGCAAAAGCACTACCAGGGGTTTTTCCTCTCGCGTGTACATGAGCACACACACACATTGAATATGAGTTCACTATCATTCAGTCGCGCTTGGACATTCGATCGACGAGTTTGTGTCGTCGCTTGTTGCTTAGCGTGCACATAACGAAAAAATTTATGATAAATTGCAGCAACGTTTTTTGTTTGCTGTATTTTTCCGACAAATGCGTTGTCACGCGTAAAATTGTATGAACTTTTTTTACAACGGTAGAAGCATATCTGACATTCTTTGTTTACCTATAAATATTGTTTATAACATATTAAAAAATTTAAACATTTTTTAATACACAGAACCAAAAAAAAGATGGATACTCGAAAAATTCAAATACAATAATTAATAAAAAATTATATGTATTCAACTTTTCTTTTTGCTTTGGAAATTATTTTTTCTTTATTACCTATCAAATTAAGTTTGCTAGTAACTAAACATAATATTTCTCGCAAAAGAGCATTGGCACTTCTCACAAATACAGACGTACGATATTGAATTTTGTGGAAGTATGTGTGTGCCCATCGCTGCTTTAGAATGAAGTTATCGATATGTTTTAATTTTGTTTCGATTTATGTATTTGCTCCAGCTGTAAACATCTCAATACACTTCTAAAGCTAAGTACACACGATTGCCGATTGGACAATTATATATATTAACCTGTTATATTTATATTATTAACCCTGTTAAAGTTCTGCAACTGTACGGACAATGACAGATTGTTAGGCAAGGGTGAATTGACAGTTCAGACGATTGCAAGAAAACCTTACAATTTCATATATTTACAATATATTTTTTTAAATATTTATATGCAGGATTGCCAATATAAATATTTTATAGACAGCGTTGCCAATAAAATGTTTTTCTGACAATGGCGCCGTTTTCACATGCATAAACTTCGCACATCTAACAATATGCAAATTATCTCACAATGACTTTTCTGCCAATGTTGCAAGACAAAAATTTTATGTTCACACGGTTGTACGTTCACAGGGTTGCATTTTTCCGCCATTTTTCTGACAATATTGTCGGATCTGACAATCGTGTGTACTTAGCTCTCGTTGAACGGACGTGTTTAGCATAGAGCGGATAGTTAAAATCTATTACGCAGTAGCTATTACGCAATCGCAAAAAAAAATCTGTACAAAGTCTGGAAGGCCTACATCGCAGTACCTATTACGGGCTAATACAGACAAAAAAAATAATAAATTCGTTGACGGGGATGCCTTAGCGTTCCGATGGAGCGGGGTTCCCCACTCGTCCTACTGTCCGTCCGTTGGTCTTGGCCAAAGCCTACCACACCAAACATGGTGAAAATTTCCCCCCAGTATTTACAACAGGTGGTACGGTAAGGGGAAAACGTCATGCCCGACCGTCAAAACGAAAGCACAATGAGCACGGGATAGCGCTCAGAGTTTTGACGAAGTTGGAGGCTGTTTAGGTTTCGGCTCTTACCGAAAAACAAAAGGAGTCACTTACCTGGGCTAAAGGCGTCATAGATGCTTCTAAGGCCAATCAGTCGGCTCAAAGAGCCACAAATTCAGCTGTGATAACGGCTAATAAAGTCAAAAGAATCAGTTCACCGATGAACCCCTGCCTTCGAAAAAGGCAAGACGCCCTAATGTCACCATCAACAGGACACTCACCAAGCCCTTCAGTGAAGTGGCGAAGTAGAGTCTAGTGATGGCCGTTATAGACAGAAGTAGTGAGGATGGATCCATCCTCAAGGACAAATGGAGCCATGTGCAATCAGCCATTATGGCTCATTACCTCGATGTCCGTAGAGAAATGCAGGGCAAACCACCAATCTGCAACGATGCAGGATGGCATCAGGGGAGAGTAAAGCTCTTATATTTCGGTGATGTCAGATCAGTAGACCTGTATAAGGCTGCTCTGAGTCGAGCGGGTGAGGTGTGGCCGGGTGCCCAGTTGGATGTTGTCGAAAAAACAACATCCCTAGTCACCCTAGAGCCATCACCTGGATTACAGAAGAGCCCTCCAACCCGGCTGACATATTAGAAAAAATAAAAGATTCCAATCCTGGTCTGCCCGCCCATAATTGGAGAATCAGCGAGGTGGGTGAGGTGGATGGTAAAAAGCGGCAGGTCAATTTGATCCTTAACGCTGAATCCACCTCCCACACACAACGTGCAAGTTCAACCCTACAATATGGCTTCGAGACTATAGTCTTGAAGGTACACAAGCAGGATCTAGCTCCCACTGCGGAAGGTGAGTCGTCCACCGTGGTTGATACACGGCTTTCTGGAAGTGCAGAGGTACCCACGCCCATTATTTCTGGTGACTCCAACTCTAACAGAAGATCTATAACGTCCTACTCTGAGGACGACAGCTCTACTTCTGTACACAGAGGGTCTGAGGGGAGTTTCCGGACTCTTTGACGCATCTGGCGGGGACACGCTTCTCGATGATACGGACGAAGAGTTCGATAACACCCTTGTCGGGGTGGATGTTAATCTGTCAATTACCAATGATGGTAAGAATTCTACAGATTAACCTCCTTCACGCTGAAGCAGCCTCAGCCGCTCTATTGCTGCGCCTGTCCAGAGGTGCAGTAGACATCGTCCGGATACAGGAGCCCTACGCAGTGGGTGGAAGGGTGTGCGGTATCAGGACATCCAACTTCAAACTGCTTGTGGCCAATTGTGAAGGCACTCCAAGAACCTGCATTTTGGCCAGGAAAGATCTAAGTATCTTTCTCCTGGCTAATTTAAGTGGTAAAGACCAAACATCTGCTAGTCTGGAGATCGGTAATCGCATATATTGGGTGGTCTCCAGTTACTTGCCATGTGAAGCTGTAGTACCGACTGCTCTATTCAGGGAAGTAGTAGAAGAAGCAACGTCTGACGAGGTCGAGCTGATTATTGGCGCAGACACGAACGCGGTGATTCGCTTCTTGACTTTATTCTAACTACCAACCTAAGTATTTGTAACATAGGTAATAAACCGACCTTTACAATTAAAGACAAACAAGAAGTACTAGACGTAACGTTTGCTATTGACCGGCTGTCAGACAAAATTATTGGGTGGAATGTACTGGACGACGACTCATTCTCAGATCACCATTATATTGAGTTCAAACTCGCTGAAAAAGCGCCTGAACCTGCCGTCCACAGAAATGTGAGAAAGCAAAAGTGGCACCTGTATGAGAAGAATTTCAAGAAAGTCCTCAACTCCAAACTTATGTTTGAACCGAATGACAAAGCCGGTCTGGATAATCTGGTCGAGCATATCACCACATCATTCAATAGTTCCCTTGAAGAAGCCTGTCCAAAAACAAGGTACACGGGCAAAACTAAACCCCATTGGTGGACTTCTGAGCTAACGGCTATGAAAAAGACCTGCAACAAGCTATTCAACAATACTAAATCTACTGGGGTCGCTAATGTTTGGGATGCCTATAAAGAGCAACTCAAGATCTATAAGAAGGAGCTTAGAAAGGCGCAAAGACGCTCTTGGTATACCTTCTGTGGCGAAGTGGAATAGGTCTCCGACGCCGCAAGGCTGGGGAAAATACTATCAGCTTCACCCTGTACAGTGGGTTACTTGCAGGATGAGGCTAATAATTGGACCAAACACAGCGAGCAGTCGCTCAATGTACTGCTCGACACACATTTCCCGGGGAACTCTCTAACAGAACCAGAGGATCAGCAGGACCAACAAGAGTGAGAGTGGACTGCGAGCGTCGCTAGCTTGTTGAGAGATCCAGAATGAGCTGGGCTATTAATAGCTTTGAGCCCTTCAAATCACCTGGACCAGACGGCATCACTCCAGCAGAAAATGTTGAAGTACATTATGCCCTGGCTGGAGAAAATTTATGGAGGCTGTATCAGGCTTTCATACATCCCGAATTGATGGAGGGATACCAAAGTGGTATTCATACCTAAAGCGGGGAAGATATCACACACTAGGCCAAAAGACTTCAGACCAATTAGCCTATCCTCCTTCCTATTGAAAGGTCAGGAAAGACTTTTAGGTTATTTCATTAGGGAAAACCTGGATACAAAACTCCTAAACCAACATGCTTACAATAAGGGGAAGTCTACAGAATCAGCCCTGCACGAACTTGTGACCACTATCGAATCGTCCCTGCATTTCAAGGAATTCACCATGGTAGCATTTCTTGACATAGAAGGGGCTTTTAACAACATTCACTCAGATGCG
This sequence comes from Eudasyphora cyanicolor, assembly GCA_963930755.1. NCBI lineage: Eukaryota > Metazoa > Arthropoda > Insecta > Diptera > Muscidae > Eudasyphora > Eudasyphora cyanicolor. Next base: position 106,283,838 of record OZ005737.1, read on the forward strand.
GTAATTGCGGCACTCTCACATCTAAAAGTTAACACTAGTTTGATTAGACTAATTCAAAGTCTGCTCAACAGAAGACGCATAACAGCATGTCTTGGGTCCACAACTCTAACAAGGTTTGTAAACAGAGGTACCCCACAAGGAGGAGTACTGTCTCCACTAATTTGGAACCTAGCGGTGAATGAAATCCTGCTAGATCCAGAACGATGTGGCTGCAAGGTCGTGGCAATCGCAGTGAGTGGCAAATTCGAAAACGTCCTCAGAGACATTATACAGGTGGCTCTGAACAAATTGGCTAGATGGGCCAGAAGCAGCGGTTTGGGCGTAAACCCAAACAAGACAGAATTGGTTCTCTTTATTAGGATGAATAAAGTCCCACATGTGGACCCTCCACCTCGGATAAATGGAACAGATCTAGTCTTTTCTGAAATCGCAAAATTTTTATGAATAATTCTAGATAGAAAACTGTTATTTAAACTTAGGGCCTGTTTCTGTAACTTATTTTCATTCGTCTACGGCGAACGATCAAAAATCACTCAATTATTCCGATAAATCTATAAGTCACAGCAGTTTATAATTCGGTGCGTCTATAGAAAAGCACGTAAAAAGCTCGTACCTAAAATATTTTTAACCTGCGTTTTATAGAATTCAAGTAATAGTTGAGAGATTTTTGATCGTTTTCCGTAAACGAACGAAAATAAGTTACAGAAACAGGCCCTTAACGTATTGGAACGCAAAAAGGCTGTAGGGTCGCGGTGGGGCCTCTCTCCTAAAATCGTCCACTGGATATATATAGCAGTAGTTCGTCCTATACTGCTATACGGCATTGTGGTTCGGCCTGTTGTGCGCTCCTTATTTATGATCTTTTTATACCTCACGAGTTACAGAAAATCGGTACTAGACACGAATTTTCTAAGTATCTTCCTGTCATATTCTCTGAGATGAGTCAAGTCTGGTAATATGTCGGACCCGAAATGTTGGGATCTTGCATGTGTGAAAGCCGGGCAGTGACACAGAAAATGTTCCATCGTTTCGATGTTTTCTCTGCATGCCCTGCATTCGTCGTTTCCTGCTTGTCCTACGCGATGAAGATGTGCTTGTAAGCTTGAGTGTCCCGTTAGAACACTCATCATCTTACTAATATAGATCTTGTTTAGTTTCAGAAGACTTCTTGTTTTCTTTTCATTTGGGTCACCCCACGGTATCTTTGCAGTTGCTCCTACTGTTGCGCTATTCCACACAGTTTTATGAGCCATCACTGCCCAGTGCTTCAACTCATTTTTCGTGGCTTCGAAAGGTTTCCAATTTTCCAAGTTTATTACTCGAAGTTCTCTGCCCTTTGAAGCCAAGTTGTTTTCCCGTTCATTTCCAATCACTCCATTGTGTCCTGGTACCCAGTAAATACGCGATTGACCATGGGCTGAGTAATCATTTATCGTTCTTTTACAGTCCAACACAGTTCTGGATTTGACCCTTTCCGATGTTATTGTTTTAATCGCCATTTGCCTATCTGTGAAGATGTTGGCATATTTAGGCTTTGTCGTGTTACTGAGCCAGTTCACACACTCCGTGATTGCTCGAACTTCTGCTTGAAATACCGTGTTATGGTCAGGGAGGCGGAAGTGAAGTTCGACTTCTGGTTCATCAATAAAAAGTCCCAGACCCGTCCTTCCTCCTCGCTTGGACCCATCCGTGTAGCAGCTGGTTCCCACTGGCACATGGGCCAAAGTTCCATTTTCCCAGGAGCGTCTGTCTGGCACAAAGTGCTGTAAGCCGCACTTCAGGAATGCGGTCCGAGATTTCTGGCGTTTGAATGTGACCAACTAGATATTCTAAAATCTTCTGATGGTACGACTTGTGGTCTCGATTTATCCATTCACCCATCACTTGTAGACGTCTTGCTGTGAGGGCTGCCTCATACTTTATACGGATGTCTATTGGTTGGATGTGCAGTATAGTCTCCAACGCTTTTGTTGGTGCAGTTCTAAATGCCCCGCTTATGCCTAGACAGCACATACGTTGAATTTTTTGCAAAGGTATTACGTTGCAATTCTTGTCCATTGATGTCCACCACACTACAGAGGCGTAGGTGATTATTGGTCTAATCACGCTCATGTAAAGCCAGTGAGTCATATTTGGACGTAGTCCCCATTTTAAACCTATAGCTCTTCTGCACAACGACCAACATATGTGTGCCTTTGTAACTCTTTCTTCAAGATGATCTTTCCAGTACAGTTTCTGATCCAAGATTACTCCCAAGTATTTTACCTTTTTAGTTATAGCAATTGTCTTATTCAGGAATCGAGGCGGGGTAAAACGTAGGATCTTCGTTTTCCTTGTAAATAGACATATTTCTGTTTTGTCTGGGTTAACATTTAATCCCCTTGGTTGTGCCCAGTTATATGCTATGTTAAGTGCCTCTTCAGCTCTTCCGCATAATAGATTTGGATGAAAGCCCCTTAGAAGTATTACAACGTCGTCTGCATAACAGACTGGTTTAAGTCCTTCATTGGTGAGGGCTTTTAGGAGACTGTGTATCGTCGTAACCCATAGAAGAGGCGATAAAATATGACCCACAAATAATCCACCTATTCCTTAGCATATTGTTGATCCAGTTTTTCAGCGCCCGGTCAACCTGAAACTCGTCTAAGGACTGGATAAGTGTATCGGTCTGTACATTGTTAAATGCGCCCTCAATGTCTATGCAAACAGCAAGTGTATACACTTCTTTACTGAAGGACTCTTCTATGTGGTGCACTACCTCATGCAGAGCTGTTTCCACTGATCTTCCTTTGATATAGGCGTGTTGTTTGGATTTTAGCCTGTCATCCGCTATTTTACCTTTGACCATGTCATCAATTATTCGCTCCATTGTTTTTAACAGGAAAAAAAGGCTAATGGGTCGATAAGCCTTTGGGGTCATGTAACTCGCCTTGCCAGGCTTTGGTATGAAGACCACCCTTGATTCCTGCCAGTTTTTTGGGGTATACGAATGGGTTAGGCATGCAGTGAACACTCCAGCCAGATGAGTTGATACCAGATCCACCTCATTCTGCAGAAGTGCTGGAAATATTCCATCCGGTCCCGCAGCCTTAAATGGAGAGAAACCAACCTACTAACAAAGGTTCAGAGAACAGCCTGCCTGAGCATAAGCGGAGCCTTAAGGACTACAGCGACCGAGTCTCTACAAGCCCTACTCCATATACTGCCGATGAATATTGTGGCGAGAGAAGTTGCAACCAAAGCGGCAATAAGATTAAACGGCAATATCAAAGTGTAGTGCTAAGGTAACTGTGTACACCTTCGAGAGAAATTACATCACTATGATTCCCGCCAGAGATGAATGGGTTGGCAGAATACCAGGTAATAGAAACCATCTCCACTTTTACACGGATGGTTCGAAGCTTGATGACAAGGTTGGCTTCGGAGTACACTTAGTTTGGATATAGCTCACAGACTACCAGGTACCTGCAGTGTCTATCAAGCCGAAATAATGGCAATATGGGAAGTAGCCAAGTGGCTGAGTCGCAACATAGTAACCAACACTGGCGTTGTCATTTAAACGGACAGCCAGGCTGCCATCAATTCTCTGGAGGCAACATCCCTAAATTCACAAACAGCCCTCGACTGCCGTAGATCTCTTAACGAGATGGCTGAGCAGTTTAATATACACCTCATATGGGTGGACGACATTACAAATTCTCGAAGAATTTGCATATTTTGGTGCGCCACTATCCACGTACAAGCTTTGGCTTAGGCAAGAGGCAATCAGGCAGTTCAACGAAAGATGGACAGAAATCGGCACCTGCAGAGTAGCTAGACAAATCTGGCCAAGGTATGACCTGAGAAGATCAAAATATCTCCTCGCACTAGAGAGGCAACGATTGTCTACGTTAGTATCAGTTCTGACGGGACACTGCTTGATCGGCGAACACGCCAAAAGATTGGGTATTGACTCTAATGACTTCTGCAGAAGCTGTGGAGATGAGGAAGAAGTGGAAAGCATTGAGCACTTGCTATGCGACTGCCCCGCTCTGAGTAAACGACGAATGGACATACTTGGGTCGGCTTTTCTAGGCAGCCTAACAGATCTTTCCAGTACCGATATTCGTACTATCGATAAATTTGTATATCAAATTTGGTTTCGATGAGGGGCATTTCAGACCGTGGTAACACTAGGGACCTAAACTGGTCTATGTGAGCTTGTATAAAAAAATACGGCTGCCACCCTAACCTAAACCCTAGCTCAAGTTTAGAAAAGCTAGATGAAACTCCAAACATTTTCCGTAACATTTAACTATAATTTCTTCTTCTTCTTGCATTTATTTAATTATTCAAATTCTAAATGTTGAATTTCAATTTCAAAGAATTTATCCAATGTAAATTCTTAGTTTCATTAGAAATATTCACAGATTTGCAGTAGATATCCTTTAATTTACAATTAACAACCAGTAAAGAAAGGCTAAAGTTGGGCGGAGCCGACTATATGATACCCTACACCACCCTCTAAGAGCAGAATACGTCAAGTTTTATCAATAATGTTTGTGTTTGTTTGGATCAAGAAACTTTTCTCTGCTACGTGTCATAATTATCGGTCAAATATCAAAATACAGGTTTTATAGAGCTCGGATGACAAATCGGAGTCAACACATATATGGGACCTATATCTAAATCTCAGGAGATATCCTTGAAATTTGGTGGCATCTCTACTTTCCTCGTATCCATTTTAATCGGTGAAAAAAATGTGACTTCTGTAAGGCTTAGATGTCAAATCGATATCTAATCTCAAGAGACTTCGCTGTACCAATTTTCGTTATGATCGGGTGTAAACTACAACATCTATAGTGTTAAGATGCCAAATCGGAATATGGATAAATCGACTCAAGAAGTGATTTCAAATAGATCGGTATAATAAATCTATCTATCTCTTCTCCTTTTTTACGCGTTACAAACATATGCACAAACTCATAATACCCTGGACCACAGTGTGGTGTAAGGTATAAAAATCTTCCTTTGTAAATCGGCTGTCATCACAAAGACTTTATACACTTCTCTTTGGTAAAAGTTTAGAAAAACAAAATGAAAACACAGAATTTTTTTAAAAAAAATTTTAACTATAATTTTTCACAAGGCTTTTTTATTGCAATTTTCATTTAACGCATTTAAGCTTTAACAATTAACATAATTTAACCATTAGAAACAGAAACAAATATAATCTAAACAGCTTCTTGGCTGCAAAACTGTAATATACTTGATTCAATTGTTCAGAAAGATGATATGTGTGGTTTCACGGCAGTAATAAGCAGTAACGCCCTCCTGATGCAGCACTCGGCCCAAGACATCGAATTTGCCATGATATTCTGTCTTGTCATTGACATACTTTTGATTCTGAATGCAAGTCTTGGCAATATCCAAAGGCATGGAGGCAATGGTGGTCAACCAGACATGCAATTAATACCTTTCTGCATTTGCAAAGGTCCTTTGCGAAAGTAGGCCTTGTATTGTGAATAGGAAGCAAGTTGGTTCATACTGACGACCATGTCATGATCCACAGTAACTGCCGCGCCACAAGGTGGCCAAACATTTTCCGCTGGTAATGCGCGCCAAATCATTGAACACTTTCTTGTAGTTACGGCTTTCGGCCAGAGGCAGACGACCATCGGAAGCAACAGGCACTGGCTATTACCCCATCAACTGCGACATTCCTTTTTTCCACTGCCGGCACCGGAGATTTACATACGTAACTTGATCTAATCAAAGGGTTGCACACTGATGGTGGTGCTCCGCGGAACACATATTTAAAACCATTTTGACATTTGCTGTTTCTGTGGTTGAGACATTTGGACGCCTTCTTTTCATATTTAACACTAAAAAATATAGTAATTAAAAAATAACAAAATGTAAACAATTCAAACAATATTTTTCCTACCCTTCACGAACGACACAAAGCAATAGCGACGTTAGAAAATATGTATTTTTTTCTCATTACTTTGTTTTCATACCCGTGGAATGACACAAAGCAATAGAGACGATAACAAATACATACATATGTATGTACGTTTCATAATGTTCATGCCCTGCAGCTAAGCGGACCAGTTCACAAATAGTTCTAGACTGGTCCACAAAAAGGTATGAACTAGTTCCGCATAATATCTTTTGTCCAGCAAGCAACTGTTTCTTTTCACATGGGCTTGCCCTAAGAAGAATCAATTGTATCCAGCTGCATTCGTTTGGAACAGTTGCTCAGAATGGAATAGTTAGAATTAGTTCTAGGGAACTATATCTGATATAGTTCCTCAGGAATATATCCAAACTACTCCAGACAACTGTTTTCAACGAATGCAGCTGGAGACAATTGATTCTTCCTAGGACAACCCCATGTAAGATCATGTTCATTACCACTTCTCAGCTTGCCTTTATTATGAAATAAAATTAAAATATATATAACGGGTGATCCAAGTAGAGATACTTTTTTTCAATAGCCTTTTTTTTGACAGATCACGTGTGATTCGTGTCATGCTGTCATGTTATTTTTGTTAAGTATTGTTTGGCATTTCATCATGGAAAGACTTACGCCTGAACAACGTTTACAAATCGTTCAACTTTATTACGAAAATTCACGTTCTGTGAGGAATGTGTTTCGTGCACTTCGCTCAACTTATGGTCAACATAATCGGCCTACTGTGCGTACTATTCGCAACACCATCACCCATCTTGAAACCCAGCATTCATTATTGGATAATGAAGAGTCGAGAGTCGATTCGGCGCCGTTCGCAGCAACTCGGACTGACGTATGGAACGACTTGGCGCATTTTACGTCGAGATCTAAAATTTAAAGCATACAAAATACAGCTTGTGCAAGAACTGAAGCCGCCCGACCTTCCAAAACGACATCGCTTCGCTCAATGTGCTCTTGAAAAGTTCCAAGAAGATCCGACGTTTTCGAGCCAAATTTTGTTCAGCGGTGAGGCCCATTTCTGGCTTAATGGGTATGTAAAAAAGTAAAATTGCCGCATTTGGGACGAAGAGCAACCTGAAGAGATTCAAGAGCTGCCACTTCATCCAGAAAAAACAACGGTTTGGTGTGGTTTGTGGGCCGGTGGAATCAACGGTCCATAATCTTCAAAAATGATGCCGGTGAGAACGTAACCGTCAATGGCGACCGTTAGCGTGCCATGATAACCGACTATTTGATGCCTGAAATTCAAGCTCGTGATCTCGGCGACATTTGATTTCAACAAGACGGCGCCACTTCCCACACATCGCATCAATCAATAGATTTATTGAGAGAACACTTCGGTGAGCAGATAATTTCACGTTTTGGGCCGGTCGATTGGACACCAAGATCGTGTGATATCACACCGTTAGACTTTTTCCTGTGGGGATATGTAAAGTCTAAAGTTTATGCGGACAAACCCGCTTCGATTCAGGCCTTGAAGCAAAACATCACGCGTGTCATTCGCCAATTACCAGTCGAATTGCTCGAACGAAAGTAGGGAACCTCGAAATGGATCACGCTAATGGTTTTTATTTTTATAATATTTATAAAAATTAAATTCAAATATATTTATAAAAAATCATTGAAAAAAATAATTATATTATTTTAATTCATAGAAAAGGGAAACTTGAAATAGTTTCTATGTATATTACTTACTTGTTCAAATTTCCAATTAACAATGCGCACAAGACTGAAATGACCAGCACCACCATAAATTCCTAACGTTAAACACTTTGAATTATTATTTTAAAGAAAACAAAAAAACACGCTGTACAAAAGCAAATCAAAAGCACCGCTGTCTAGGCAGATTTCTGTTAATTCTCTTGTGTTTTTTGCGCTCAACTGTTTCTCGCTGCATTACTTTTGCTCTAGTCTGGATCTAGTCCGTTTTGGACCAGCTCAGAATCGGTCCTTTTCAGAGACTGGTTCCAATTTCTCGGCGGGGTGGCATTCTTATTTGATTAAACGGTATATTTTGGTTTCATTTGTACACAGTTAAGTGAGAGTGTAAGAAGGGAAAAAATACGACTAGTTTAAGAAGAGTGGGAGAAACCAACAGAAATCAAAATTATTACCAGTGATGGAAATCGAGGTACAACTGTACCACTTTGGCACAATTGAGTAATTTGTGGTACGCTGGTACAGTAAATCATGTTTGTACATTTTTCTGTCTGGTAAAATTAATAAAACTGATAAAATCACATGGATAAATATTTATGTTAGGTTAGGTGGAATAGAGGAGACGTTTAAACGTCTCATGTCTATAGACATACACTTAAGCCAGTGGTTCAGCCTGTTGCGCGCTAGACACGAATTTTCACAGCATCTTCCAGTCATATCCTCTGAGATGAGTCAAGTCTGGCAATATGTCGGAACCGAAATATCGGGATCTTGCATGTGTGAAAGCTGGGCAGTGACACAGAAAATGTTCCATCGTTTCGATGTTTTCCCTGCATTCCCAGCACTTGTCGTTTTCTGCTAGTCCTATGCGATGAAGATGTGGCTGTAAACTTGAGTGTCCCGTTAGAAGACTTATCATCTTACTAATCTCGATCTTGTTTAGTTTCAGAAAACTACTTGTTTTCTTCTCATTTGGGTCACCCCAAAGTATCTTTGCAGTTGCTCCTACAGTTGCTCTATTTAACACATCCTTCGTGGCTTGGAAAGGTTTCCAAGTTTATTACTCGAAATTCTCTGCCCTTTGAAGCCAAACTGTTTGCTCGTTCATTTCCAATCACTCCGTGGTGTCCCGGTACCCAGAAAATACGCAGTTGACCATGGACTGAGTAATTATTCGTTCTTTTACAGCCTAACACTGTTCTGGATTTGACCTTTTCCGATGTTATTGCTTTGATCGCCATTTGGCTATCTGTGAAGATGTTGGCATATTTAGGCTTTGTGGTATTACTGAGCCAGTTAACACACTCCGTGATTGCTCGAACTTCTACTTGAAATACTGTGTTATGGACTGGGAGACGGAAGTAAAGTTCGACTTCTGGTTCATCAATAAAAAGTCCCAGACACGTCCTTCCTCCTAGCCTGGAATGCGGTCGGAGATTTCCGTTGTTTGAATATGACCGACCAGTGATTGTAATATCTTCTGATGGTACGACTTGTGGTCTCGATTTATCCATTCACCCATCACTTGTAGACGTCTTGCTGTGAGGGCTGCCTCAAACTTTATACGAATATCTATTGTTTGGATGTGCAGTATAGTCTCCAACGTTCTTGTTGGTGGGGTTCTAATTGTCCCGCTTATGCCTAGACAGCACATACGTTGCACTTTTTGCAATGGTATTACGTTGTACTTTTTGTCCCTTGATGTCCACCAAACTACAGAGGCGTAGGTTGTTATTGGTTTAGTCACGCTCATTTGGACGTAGTCCTTAGTTTGAACCTATAGCTCTCCCGCACAACGACCAACATCTGTGGGCCTTGGTGACTCTTTCTTCAATATGATCCTTCCAAATCAGTTTCTGATCCAAGATTACTCCCAAGTATTTTATCTTTTTGGATATGGAAATATTCTTATTTAGGAATCGAGGCACGGTATAAGGATGAATCTTCCTTTTCCTTGTAAATAGACATATTTCTGTTTTGTCTGGGTTGACATTTAATCCCCTTGGTTGTGCCCAGTTATATGCTATGTTAAGTGCCTCCTCAGCTCTTCTGCATAGTTGGTTTGGATGTGTGCCCCTTAGGAGTATTATAACGTCGTCTGCATAACAGACTGGTTAAAGTCCTTCATTGGTGAGGGCTTTAAGGAGACTGTGTATCGTCGTAACCCATAGGAGAGGTGATAAAAAGCCCTCCTGAGGTATACCACGATTTACCTTGTCTCTGATTTTTACGTCATATGACCCACAAATAATCCACCTATTCCTTAGCATATTGGTGATCCAGTTTATCAGCGCCCGGTCAACCTGAAACTCGTCTAAGGACTGGATAAGTGTATCGGTCTGAACGTTGTTAAAAGTGCCCTCAATGTCGATACAAACGGCAAGTGTGTACATTTCTTCACTAAAGGACTGTTCTATGTGGTGTACAACATATGCGTGTTGCTTGAATTTTAGCTTGTCATCGGCTATCTTACTTTTGACCATGTCGTCAATTATTCGCTCCATTGATTTTAGCAGGAAAGAAGTTAGGCTAATAGGTCGATAAGCCTTTGGGATCGCATAACTCGCCTTGCCAGTCGTGGGTAGGAAGACCACCCTTGATTCCTGCCAATTTTTTGGGGTATATGCATGAGTAAGGCATGCAGTGAAAACTCCAACTTGATGAGTTTATACCAGGTCCACCTCATTCTGAAGAAGCGCTGGAAATATTCCGTCCGGTCCCGCAGCCTTGAAAGGAGAGAAGCTATTTATAGCTTCTTTAACCATTGCATCCGTAATAGGTACTTGGTGCATCATATTTTCTTTCTGTAACTGTTCCTCTGTTGGCCCAGCATTACCACTCGGAAAATGAGTTTTCATCAAAAGCCTGACGGTATCTTCTATAGTTTCCATCCTTTTACCCGTTTCATCCATGTATGAGTTTTTGAGAGGAATTTTTTATTTTAGACATGTTGTTAACGCTGTCTACCTGCTCACAGAAAAGCCTCCAGGAGTTACGTTTCGCCAGTCTAATGATTTATTATATTCTTTGAGTTTTCTGTGGAAGTCGTCCCAATATACTGATAGCTTTTTACGTCGAGCTCTGTTGTAAAGTCTGGGGACATCCTTGCAAATCGAGCGAATTTGCCCTATCATCCAGGGTTTCTCATAGGCAGATTTCCTTTCTCGAAGCGGGCAACTATCTTCGAATGATTTTACGAGAGACTCCTCACATTGATATCAATTATAATTTACTGTTTTTGTTACATATATATGTATATACGGGTCTGTTCTGTAATCACGGCGATTTGATATCACGGTGATTTTAAAATCACCGGCCACTTAACAACCCTTTTGAAGTTCGAAATCACCCGAACATAATTCGAACAATCTGTTTTGGGAGGCTATGAATAATAAACCGGGGGATTTCGAACTCCAACAGTGATTGTAAGTCGCCGGTGATATTAAAATCACCATGATATCAAATCACCTTCCTACAGAACTGACATATATATACATATATATGTAACAAATAATAATAATTTTTATTCGTTCGGTTGAAAAATTACATGCAAAAATTCCATATTTTGTTCCGTATTATTTCTGTCCTTTAGCAGCCCTCTTGCATCTTAATCTAAGTCCCTATGTTCTTCTTTCCATTGATTTCGAATGCTGGAGATGGGTGGATCTGACGTTGCCAACAAAATATTAAATAGATCTTCGTTTGTACAATTTCGAGATATTTTTCTGGTATTATGCTTTCTATAAAACCTGTAATCCTAATTTCTTTTTTCCTGGGCTTCCTTTGATAGATAGAATCTTGAAATGAGATTTATATCAACACCAGTTATTTCAGATGCTTTTTTGGGATCAGAAAAGAACCTTCTTGCTGTATTGGATGGTTTATAACACTACGCAACAAAAAAAAATTTTATACCCTACACCACACTGTGGTACAGGGTATTATGACTTTGTGCATTTGTTTGTAACATCCAAAAGGAGAAGAGATATTTCCATTGTTTATTATACCGATCAACTTGTAATCACTTTCTGAGTCGATTTAGCTATGTCCGTCTGTAGATGCATTCTTGTAATCAAAGTACAGGTCGCAATTATGGCCAGATCTTGACGAAACTTTACACATATCTTTTTGTTTGGCCCAAGGACGATCCCTATTTAATTTGGTTAAAATCGGTTCAGATTTGGATATAGCCCCCATATATATGTTAGCCCCGATTTGACATGTAAGCGCTGTAAATACTTTATTTTGTATCCGATCAGTATGAAATTCAGCAGAAAGAGGTCTCTTATTATATTAATGAACACTGTTAAATTTGGAAGAAATCGGTTCAGATTTAGATATAGCCCCCATATATACTTTATCCCTGATTTCACATGTAAAAAATTTATTTTATAACCGATCAGTGTGAAATTAGGCAGAAAGAGGTTTCTTATTACATGAAGGAATACTGCCAAATTCGGAGAAAATCGGTTCAGATTTAGATATAGCCCCCATATATATGTTATATATGTTTTAATCCGATCAGTACGAAATTCGGCAGAAGGAGGTTTCTTATTACATGAATTAATACTACCAAATTTGAGGGAAATCGGTTGAGATTTAGATATAGCCCACTTATATATGTTACCCCCGATTTGACATGTAAGCGCTGTAGAACTGTATTTTAAATCCGATCAGTAAAAAAATTGTCACTGCAAAATTTGAGGAAATCGGTTCAGATTTGGATATAGCCCCCATATATGTTACTCCCGATTTGACATGTAAATGCTGTAGAAACTGTATTTTATATCCGATCAGTGCCAAAGAGGTTTCTTATTACTCGAAGGAATACTGCCAAATTCGGAGAAAATCGGTTCAGATTTAGATATAGCTCCCATATATATGTTACCACCGATTTGACATGTAAGCGCTGTAGAGACTGTATTTTATATCCGATCAGTACGAAATTCTACAGAAAGAGGTCTTTTTACATGAATGAGTATTCAGGGAAAATCGGCTCAGATTTATATATAACCTCCATATATATGTTCCTCCTGATTTGGTATCAAAGCGCAATAGAAGTTGTAATTTACTTCCGATCATTAATATTTTCCGGAAAGATGTTTCTCAGTTTAGGAACAAATAGTGTTTAATTTAGCGATTATCGGCTCAGAATTAGTTAATATGTTGCTGCCGATTTACCAATTATTCCAAATTATTATCGCAATGACCTTTATCGCATTGTTAGGGAGGTGTAGGGCCCCGCCCGACTTTCTGCCTTTCCTTACTGTTTTTTTTTGCCCTAGATCTAAAATTTTTCTTTGTATAGATTGTGCTGTTATATAAAATCAAAACATTAAAATTTTTTTATGGATAATTTTTTTTTAAAAAATTTCTTTATTAAAAATACTATTATCGTCGAAGGTACCCTTAGTATTTCCACTATAATTTTTGGAGTATATGCCCGATCAATGCTGGAAATATCTCTTTCGCTTAGAAACAGTGGTTTAGTAACAGTCATTAAACAAATTGGAAAAAATAGATTTTTTAAAAAAATAATTGTAGATTTCGGAATCGGTTTCTCTAATGAGGAACCAAATATAATCTCCCATCATTCTTTCATCCCAGTGCCCTTGGTAACGCCGCTCGATGGACTTCAATTCTTGGTGAAACCTTTCGCCATGTTCGTCACTTACGTCGCCAAGATTCTCCGGGAAAACGTTTAAGTGAGAATGCAAGAAATGAATTTTGAGGGACATATTTACACCTGTTGCAATACATAAAGCGAAAAATAAGTTAGAAGAATTCATACATATGTGTTATATACACAAATATAAAAAAAAATATTTCTAACCAATTTCTTCATAATTTTGTAACAAATCATTAATCATTGTTTCATATTGCGTGCTTTTATTGGATCCAAGGAAATTTAAAACTACAAGCTTAAACGACCTCAATGCTGCAATTTCATCCGACGTCAAATATGATTCGAAATTCACATCTTTCATCAGTTTCCTTATTTTAGGCCCATCAAAAACTCCCTCTTCGATTTTTTGAAAAGAAAGACTTTTAAATAAAATTTTTAAATATGAGAGTGAATTGACATCTTTCCTTAAGGTTTTTACAAAATTTTTAAAGAGCCCCAGCTTAATGTGCTGTGATGGCAAAATATCGGCTATCCCAGAGGCTAACATACCAACTACTTTTAGATAGCAACAAATTTTTCAGTCATGTTCATATTTTATGTATTTTATCAATTTAGCCATTGTTTCGTATGATTCCTTTGTGTTGACAGCATGAGCAATGGGAATCGACGGTTTCTGATTTCCGTTGTGTGTTCATATTTTATGTATTTTATCAATTTAGCCATTGTTTCGTATGATTCCTTAGTGTTGACAGCATGAGCAATGGGAATCGACGGTTTCTGATTTCCGTTGTGTAAAAGTACTGCTTTCAAACTTTCTTTACTGCTGTCAACAAGTAACCGCCTTTCTTTTGAATTGTATGTTTGATTAAGTTCCTCGAACAATCCGGGAATGTCCTTGCAAAAGCATCTGTTATCCACAGTTGTATAAAATTGTTTGTAAGGTATATCACGGACTCTATAATATGATATGTTAACATCTGGGGCCAAAATATTGTACTGTTGCATCCCAGATGCAAGTAGTTCTGCCTTATCTTTGGTCAGTTCCAAATCTCTCACTAGATCAATGAGTTAAAAGCGATGACTTCTGACTCAAACTTGAATCGCTCAGAGTTGAGTACTCACTTCAACTTGATGATGTTTCCACGTTATTATTGGCTATACTTGGACACTTCCTACTCCAATCTATTTACCTAGACCAAAATAGCAGTCCGTATCGTGAATGAATGGTTGTCTCCAAATCATTGGCATTCCAAATTGCACGTGAAGTCTAAAATTAAAACTTTTCATTCCACAAAACATTGTAATACATTCATTTTAAAGTACTTACCGCATTCTTCCACTACTCCATCGAGTATGATTTACATGGGACTAATTACACAAAATACTAGGTGTCCACGGTTCGTTCATATTTGTAACTCGTATACCAAAATAGTGCACCTATATTTCTTCTATTATTTTACTAAACGCACGTCGATTTTTTTAATTACATATTTTCCGCAGATGTAGCAGAAATTCTGACGTAAATCCTCATAAAATAAAATGCAAGTGCAATGTCTCTTTTATGTCTCTTTCACATATGACGAATTCAATATAAGCAAAAACATCATTTAAAAACGAAAAACTATGAAACAAGATTTTTTTTAATTTCCCTAACATTTACAAAATGGCTCATAACTTTTTCATCTATCCATATATTTTTTTCAAATAGACAGTGTTTTCTTCGTTAGCATTCTTTTAAAAATGTGATATAATAATCGTTTTTTTCTATTTTTTATGGTTTTTTTTATACAAGAAAAAAGTGTTTTTCTAAAAAAAAATCATTTTTTCTCATATATTTGTTCAATGTCTTAATTTTTCTATCGCCCTATATTTTTCACTCAGTATTTTACGTTCTTTCGATCACAATATATAAATTAGTGTCCTTCCATACCGACCCTTTTTATGGTCCATGTAATACAAATACGAAAAAATATTAAAATAAAAGTGGATATGGACCAAAATGCCAAGTACAAAAATTGCTATAACTTGCTTATTTTTGGATGTAATGGCATAGAAATGCATGAGAATCATACACTGTTGGGAACCCTATGAAATAAAAAGTGTGTAACTCTTCAGTCCCGTTTTTACTCAAACAATAAATTGGGTTTTTCTCCGATCATACAAAATGGCGTATGGAACAAAATAGCATTGAGCCGACGATATGTAGCCCTCATAATTCCCTTTAATTTGAGACATAACACGGCTCAATCAGGCTTATACTTGAAAAATTATGGTTTAAATACTGAATGTACCTTCCATGAAAGCTGGAATTAAAAAAAAAATTAAAACAAAAATTTACCATAAACAATTTTTTTAATATTTTTTCGTGTTTGCGACACCTAATTGCACCAGAAACTGTTATCCACATCCCTTGGACAAACATTTTTGTTGCATAGTTATTTACCAACTGGCAAATTAAAGTAACTAATAACATCGTATCCATGAATTAGTACTTTATGTACACTACTGGCATATAAAGGGTCCGCTATCTAACGTTTTTTTTTCAACTAGTGCTTATTTCGTGAATGGTAACACTTAGCTCATGTCTGATTTGACAGATAATTAGTTTTATCCTTCCACTGAGCGAATATGGTTGTGTATACGCTTGAACAAGTGGGCCTGCGACCGACTTACAGAAGATGCCGATTTTGCCAAAAAAAAACATCTTTTCAGATGAAGCTCATTTTGATCTTGGCGGGTATGTAAACAAGCAAAATTGTCGCATTTGGGACACAGAAAACCCGCACGCATACATTGAAAAGCCGATACACCCAAAACGAGTCACTGTTTGGTGCGGATTTTGGTCCAGAGGCATAATTGGGCCATTTTTGCCTAAATGAGCAAGGAGTGGCCGTTACAGTCAATGGCGATCGTTATCGGGCCATGTTGAACGAATTTTTGTTCACAAAAATTGAAGAGGAGGATATTGGCAACATTTGGTTTCAACAGGACGGCGCTACGTGCCACACAGCCGAAGATAAACTCGATGTTTTGCGCCCTATTTTCAAAAAAAAAGTTATTTGGCGGACCCCTTAATATCATTGGAAGCGCAGCAAATTATTATCCTTGTTGCTATTAGGAACTAATTAAAATAACTGTTAATTTTTTGTCGCAAGATAATTTTATACCTAAAGCAAAAGAACTTTTTCGTAATTTTGAGCACGAATAATTGGAACTTTTATATTTTATTTTTAAAGAGGACATGGCATTATTAATTTGTTTGTGAAAAAAATTTAGATCTTTACGATTTTTTTCCGATGACATAAAATATATTATTTTATTATATATATATAATATTTATTATTATTATATATTAGTTTTTCATTTTTCGACATAAAACAACATATCAAAAGTATTTTTTTAAAATTGTTCTCAAAAATCTATATAAATAAAGAAGAATGTTTGTTTTTGGTTTGTTTGTACCGTATAGGCGCTTAAACGGCTGGACCGATCTTCTTGAAATTTTCACAGAATGTACATGTGTGGGGGTGGTGAAAATAGGGTACTTGAATTTTCGATGTACCAAGTGGGCGTGGCCCCGCCGATATAAGCCAAATTTTAATATTGATATATCAAATTTTTAAATTGACATATCTTCCACAATTTGTTAGCGAGAGTGCTGTAATTTTTGCATATGTATTGGGTTGTAGTCTACTCGATTGGTGCAAAAATTGGCGGGATTGGACCAATCGGCGTGGTCCCGCCCACGTAAACCAAATTTTGAAATTGACATATCTCGCACAATTTGTTACCGAGATTGCTCTAATTTTGTGCATATGTATTAGGTGGCAGTCTACGTGCTTGGTCCAAAAATGGGCGGGATCGAACAAATGGGAGTGGCCCCGCACATATAAGCCAATTTTTTAAATTGAGATATCGTGCAAAATTTTTACCGAGAGTGCATATGTATCTGGTGGTAGTCTCCGTGATTGGTCCAAAAATGGGCGGGATCGGACCAATGGGCGTGGCACCGACCGAGTGAGTCAAGTTTTGAAATTGGAATATCTTGCACAATTTGTTATCGATAGTGCTGTAATTTTGTGTATATGTTTCTGTTGTTTGTCTACGTGATTGGACCAAAGATGGGAGGGATATGACCAGTGGGCGAGGCCCGGCCATATAAGACAATATTTTAAATTGATATATCTCGCACAATTTGTTAGCGAGAGTGCTGTAATTTTGTGTTTGATATATCTTGAGCAATTTGTTAGAGAGATCATTGGTGCCAGTCTACGTAATTAGTCCAACGTCTGGGGCAACGAAGTGAACAGGGTCCAGCTAGTATTTTATAAATATGATTTTTTTGTATTTTTAAGAATTATGTCAATGGCAATATGGGTTTGTTCTACAAGTTAAAGGAGATGGTTTTTGAAGTACCACCTAACATAAAAGCACCATATTAAGAGCGATTTTTTTATATATTTCACAACATTAATTTATTAGTATGAATTTATGTATTTTTTAAGAATTCTGTCAGCTATCTGGCGCAAAAAAATTATGGGTTTGGTCTACACGTTAAGTGTTGGCGAATGTTTTTGGAACACCACCCCAAATATGTTTGAAAATAACGTTTTAGACATAAAAAAATATATAATTTTTTCAAGTTTGTGCGCTTTTATTTTAATTTTTTATTTAAAAGTAACGGTACATACAGGGTTGCCCATATTCGACGGACCCATGTTTTTTTAAAAAAAATCAAAGAAAAAATAAAAATTTGGCGGTTGGCAATTTTAATCATTTAATTTGTTCCAAGTAGATTTGTTTACATCAATTTTTGAATATGATATCTCTCAAATGGCCGCCTCTGGCGTTGATGGCGTATTGTGCCCTTTTTGCAGCATTTTCCATCGTTTTCGCCAACATTTCGGCCGGAATAGCGGCTATTTCTTCACGAATGTTGTCCTTGAGCTCTTCTACGGTCCTTGGCTTGTTAACGTAAACCTTTGACTTCAAATATCCCCACAAGAAGAAGTCAGGCGGCGTCAAATCGGGCGAACGCGGTGGCCAGTCCAAATCACCACTTTTCGACATCAAACGGCCCGGAAACAAATTCTTCAGAAAATCGATTGTTATGCGACTTGTGTGCGGTGGAGCGCCATCTTGTTGAAACCAGAACTGCCTCATACGCTTTCGACGAATAATTGGCATCACAAAATTGGTCATCATGTCGCGATAACGCTCCTGGTTGATGGTAACAGCATGGCCATTTTCGTTTTGGAAGAAAAACGGCCCAATGACCGTTTTCGCACTAACGCCGCACCAAACTGTGACTTTTTCGTCATGAAGAGGCAATTCTTGAATCTCCTGAGGATTTTCAGTGGCGTAAATACGGCAATTTTGCTTATATACGGTAACATTCAATGTGAAATGGGCTTCATCGGACATGATAATTTCGTTCCAAAATTGCTCGTCATCATCGGCCATTTCAATGACTCGTTGGGCCCATTCCAATCGACGAGGCTTGTCCGCAGGCAACAATCTTTGCGTCAATTGAATTTTGTACGGGAACAAATGCAAATCAACGCGAATAATCCGTTGTAAAGTGGACCGAGCCATGCCCAACTGCTGAGAACGGCGTTTTTGGGATGTTCTTGGGGACCTCTCAACACTGGCTCGTACGGCAGCGATATTCTCGGCCGATCGCCTTGGTCGACTTTTATTTGGCCTCTTCGGATTAGAAAGAGCCTCACCAGTCGAAAATTTTTCGTATTTTATCACATTTTTTAATATTTTTATCACATTTTTTAATATTTTAAAAGCACGTTGAGTTTTCACAATTGACTTCTTCTGTTGAATGTAAATTTCAACTATTTCAGAGCGCTCGCGTGGCGTGTATTGTTCCATGGTAAAAATCTGCTTGGACTGACGCTTCAAACGCGGTATGTCATTAAGCGATCTGACATCTCTGTCAAAAGTTATGGCGTTGCCAGATGGGTCCGTCGAATATGGGCAACCCTGTATATTGTTTTTGAAGAATAAAATTTTAGGGATCTGTACCAACTTATTTTTCTCATTCCAATTAAACTTGCAATTTTTTTTCACTTTAACAAAAAATACGAATTTTCCTAAGCATATTTTAAAGTACAAATGCAATTTTCTACCGACTTGGCATTTTTGTATTATTAGGAATTCGATTAACTATCTATACAAAAAGTTTGGTTTAATTTCCCTAATAAACGAATTTTATTCAGCTATTTTACAACGTTTATTTAAGGTAGTTTATTTTTTGGCCGATTTGCGTATACAACAATTGACTTTGGCGTCCTCTCGCGGTGTCAGAAAGAGCTAAATAAAAAATTTTGTTATTATTTATCTAAATTGGTTTGTTAAGATATGATATGTACCAATTTTAGAATTATTTGAGCCAGTAATTATTATCGATTTTTGTCAATGGGACAGAGCACTGTGCGTCGTTGTTTGACGTGAACACTCAGGTTTACAATTTCGTGCAGCATCCAGGCAATGAAGCCGACCAAATTTTAACAATCTGCTGAGACGATAAAGTTCCAACAATCGATGTCGCACGAATGTCATTTACAATTAGAGGAAAAACTTAAAATTAACACAAAAATTTAAGAAAAGTTATGGTAGTTTTGTTACAATGTTTCAAATCGCTTCAATAAATCGTCCATACATTTGTTTAAGAATGGCGTCTAATGAATAACCCTTCCTCAAATATATTAGCCCAATCAAAAAGTTACACTTTTTAGATTTTGGAGGCTCAATATTTGTACAAGTAAATAATTTTAATAAAAAAGGTACATTTGTTTAAAAAAAATTCTACACAAAAAGTCCTGTTTCATTTCATTTCACACATTTCTGTTACATTTCACACATTTGTTATTCTTTCTTATTCTTCAACCAGTGACCACCCTTAATACATTTCACACATTTCTTATTCTTCTTTTTTAAGGAAGGTTTGTTTTTCTATTTTTGGAATCTTTTTGAAAATATAAACGATAGCGATCTGATATTATTTATAAACTTTTTACGCAAAATGAACTACATAGATCGATTTTAAAAATTCTGACCCTATTGAAAAATTTAGTAGTCACTTTCATAAGTTCATGGTTGCATAAAATAAATATTATTGACTTACTAAATACACTTCGGCGGCAGAGTTTTAGCCGATGTGAGCCGCTAAAATCGGCGGCGGCGTCGGCTTGTTTGAAATGGCAGGCTGCTGCGCGCTGCCGATTTGCGCCGCGTCGGCTTCATAGCCTGGCAGCATCCCTGAATTTGCGAAAAGACATGCGTGAAGAAATTGCGTCGACTCGAACAGGTGATGTTGTGTAGTACGACGCAGCAGACACAGAGTTCACATTGTTGTTGTCCTCGAACATTTCATCTGCTGTTTTTCATGTGTGCCAGGACAGAAGTTGGTTTTATGCCATTTGTTTCACCACCTTGAATCTGACGACGCAATTTTGACTCGGGCGATTCTGCAAACTTGGAAATTAGTCTGTCCTTAAGAGCAGAATATTTGTCTTTGTCCAGCGAACTGGTGATAATGTCTTCGACAGATAAAATTACGTCGTCCTCAAGACGCACACTGACCAGGTCAAATTTATCGGAACCCGAAATTATTTCACACAATGAAAATAACCGTTAGACTTGTGCAAACCAAAGGTGAGCATTCCGTTCGTTGAATTTATATATGTGTACCCTTTGTAAATTTGAAGTGCAGCGTCTTGTTGTTGGTGTGAACCCCGAAGTAAATTAAGGTCTCGATGTAGGGCTTGAATTTGACTCGAAAGTTCTTCGGCATTTGCGTCCGGCACAGTGATGCTGCTGCTTTCAAAATTCTCGCTGCTACCAGAATCAGTTTCTGCGTAATTAACTGGCTTTCGTTGTCTCAACTGCCTTGTTGCATAAACCATAAGTCACTTGATTGAAATTATACAACAGTGTACAAGTCGTGTACAACTTTGCTCGCGAGTTTCTAGGACGTCGTGTATGTACTTCATGTAGAATTTAGTTTCCAGTTAAAAGTTGCGTTGTAGTCCGTAGGCGAAGTCACCACTATGGTTGTTGGGGGTAAATAAAACACTCCGGTTAACTTAAAATTAACACAAAAATTTAAGAAATGTTATGGTAGTTTTGTTACAATGTTTCAAATCGGTTCAATAAATCGTCCATACATTTGTTTAAGAATGGCGTCTAATGAATAACCCTTCCTCAAATATTTCAGCCCAATCAAAAAGTTACACTTTTTAGATTTTGGAGGCTCAATATTTGTACAAGTAAATAATTTTAATAAAAAAGGTACATTTGTTTAAAAAAAATTCTACACAAAAAGTCCTGTTGTGATCTCTTTAAAAGGATGAAAATCGGTTCGGCCATTCAAGAGCTATTGCAATTTCCGTAAAACCCAAAAACGCATTTTTAAATTTGAATGCTCCATAAAATTTTTGGAATCTTTGTTTTTGTTTTTGTTATTCGATCTGTTGTGACTTTTCATAGTTTTGTTTTTGACTATTGAGTTCGAGATCGTTGTTTTTGTTTTCTGTTAAACAGAAAAACAAACCTTCTTTAAAAAAGAAGAATAAGAAATGTGTGAAATGTATTAAGGGTGGTCACTGGTTGGTGGACGATATCGTTTCGGAAGCTACCAAGCAGCCTCATCGGCACCTTGGACAAAATACCCTGTCAATAATTGGCACAATATGAGAGCAGCTCAATATGAAATAATTGAGAACTGACTTCAAAGTCCCATATCTCCAAAATATTGCAGGTTGAGAAATACTGTCTGCAATGTTTTGGAGATATATCTCCAAAATATTGCAGGTTGAGAAATACTGTCTGCAATGTTTTGGAGATATGGGACTTTTAAGTCAGTTCTCAATTATTTCATATTGAGCTGCTCTCATATTGTGCCAATTATTGACAGGGTATTTTGTCCAAGGTGCCGATGAGGTTGCTTGGTAGCTTCCGAAACGATATCGTCCACCAACCAGTGACCACCCTTAATACATTTCACACATTTCTTATTCTTTCTTATTCTTCAACCAGTGACCACCCTTAATACATTTCACACATTTCTTATTCTTCTTTTTTAAAGAAGGTTTGTTTTTCTATTTTTGGAATCTTTTTTAAAATATAAACGATAGCGATCTGATATTATTTATAAACTTTTTACGCAAAATGAACTACATAGGTCGATTTTAAAAATTCTTACCCTATTGAAAAACTTAGTAGTCACTTTCATAAGTTCATGGTTGCATAAAATAAATATTATTGACTTACTAAATACACTTCGGCGGCAGAGTTTTAGCCGATGTGAGCCGCTATGTGAGCATTCCGTTCGTTGAATTTAGATATGTGTACCCTTTGTTAATTTGAAGTGCATCGTCTTGTTGTTGGTGTGAACCCCGAAGTAAATTAAGGTCTCGATGTAGGGCTTGAATTTGACTCGAAAGTTCTTCGGCATTTGCGTCCGGCACAGTGATGCTGCTGCTTTAAAAATTCTCGCTACCAGAATCAGTTTCTGCGTAATTAACTGGCTTCCGTTGTCTCAACTGCCTTGTTGCATAAACCATAAGTCACTTGATTGAAATTATACAACAGTGTACAAGTCGTGCACAACTTTGCTCGCGAGTTTCTAGGACGTCGTGTATGTACTTCATGTAGAATTTAGTTTCCAGTTAAAAGTTGCGTTGTAGTCCATAGGCGAAGTCACCACTATGGTTGTTGGGGGTGAATAAAACACTCCGGTTAACTTAGCACGAGAAATCAACCCGGTTAACTTTACACGAGCAATCAACTTCAGTCTTCCCTTATGCTGTCGTTGAGAGATGATGCCGGATCTTGAATTAGATGTCGTTAGAGTTGCCACAAGTCTAGTATTTTCGATTATGAATAAAGCAGGGCTTTATTTTATATTTATAGTAACATATATTACCGTGTGTCAGGTTGGCGACAATGCTGGTGCGAATAGTTCGATAGCAAAAACTGTAATAAGTGCTCTGGTGTAGAGCCAAAGACTTGTAGTTATGTGCGCGATAGTATCGTCTAACAACGATTATAACTGACTACTCGGAGAGTGCTAGACGACGACTGGTGAACGCAGAGGCTCGTTAGAAGTGTCAGACTCCTAGGAAGGTGCGATGAAGGAGAGACCCGAGGATAATGCAAGACAGCCACACAACAACCACCGCCGAGTGTCAATCCGCACTCACACATCCGAGAGATGTGAAGAGAGGAGTAGAGGAGATTCCAGTGATGTCAATAATTTACCGGTAGTGATCGGGCTCGGGATGTTGAGACAATTCTGCGAACGTGAACACTGACAAATCATTATTAAATTCAAAAACAAATTTTCTAGGGAGTAGGAGTACTGTTACGAAAAAAATGCGATCTCTGAAGCGCCAATCACAAACTCGCAAACTTCGCCAAGAAAACAAGAGTTCGCTATGGGCCAATAACCCATACATGTAAAAAATATTTATTACTGATACGTCAACAAGTCAAAGAACAAATACCCCTAACTCGATGACGACCTACGGCTTTAAAACTCGGATTATGATTGCGAAATGGAATGTCAGAACGCTCTCCGAAAGATCGAGAATCGATCAAGTATGTAAAGAATTTGAAACATACAAACTCGACATACTTGGTCTAAGCGAAGTTAGATGGATAGGTAACTGTTCCCCACCCTGCCCCATGGTTGTAATACACATCATAAATACGGCGTCGGTTTGAAACTGTCCTACAAAGCAAAAAAGCTCTACTTCAATACGCTGCTATATCGGAACGCATAATTCGAGCTAGATTCCATTCATAATTCCAAAAAATTTCAATTTTGTAATGCTACGGCCCGACAGAAGCCGATGAGGATGATAATAAAGAAAAATTCTATTCTGAACTGGACGCTGCAATAGACTCTGTACTTTGACCTAAACAGCCTACTTTCTATTATGGGCACATACGGCCTCGGAACTGAAAGAAATAACAATGGAGAGCGATTGATCGATCTGTGTTCGCGACATCGTTTATTTTTTGACATTACCAGATTCCCACACAGAGACATCCAAAAATATACCTGGGTGTCACCTGACGGTAGATACTGAAACCAGATAGATCATATAATTATGAGTAAACTATTTGTCGGTTCACTCATTGATATGAAGACAGGGAGTGGTGCAGATGTGGATAGCGAGGAACACGCCGTTGATTAAGGACAGCAACGGAATCGATCTGCACTCAATAAATTACCAGCATTCTAGATGGAAAGAACACTTCTCGGAATCTATACCGACAGAAAACGATAGCAAAGCTGAGTTTATAATAAATGTACGGTGCAACCCACGCAGAGAAATATCCACGTCTCCTTAATATTTCGAGGACGTTTCACAAGTTTTAACCAAACTAAAAAACAACAAAGCTGCCGGAAGAGATGACATCCCTGCGGAACTTATCAAATATGGTGCAAATGCAGTTGCTAACTACATAACCAACATTGTACAAACTGCTTTCGACACAGAGTCAAGGCCAGCTCTGTGGAGTGCCTTAACTTAAATAGGCATTCCAGAAAAAATTATAATACTCGTACTAATAAAGGAACTGTATAGTGACTCTAAAGCCATTGTTAACTTAAATGGTGCGAAGCTTTCCAAATTAACACTGGAGTCAAACAAGGCTCCGTTCTCTCGCCAAACACTTTTCCTGGTTTTGCTGGACTCTGTAATGGAGCAAACAAAACGTGATGCACCATGAATGGACAACTACACGACGTCGATTATGCCGATGATATACCTATGTTTAATGGCACAGAGTTTCAGTGACATCGATATGAAGCTACAAAAACCTGCTGCCAATGCTAATGCAGTGGGTCTAAAAATTAATATAAAAAAGACCAAACTTCTGCGGATAAACATCACAAATGCCAACCCCTTAATCATCGGAGAACAAATACAAGATGTCGACCGATTCTGATAACTTTAAGTACCCTGACCAAAAATGGAGGTTCTGAACTGGGGATAAATATGCGAATTAAGAAAGACCGCGCAGCCATTCTTTCACTTAATAAAGTGTGGCGCTCCAGCAGCGTTTCTCGGAAAACTAAGCTAAGAATTTTCAAAGTCATAATGTCTGATTTCTTGTATGGATGCACTACGCGGGGAACAACTCAAACAAAATTACAAAATTTGTCAATTGCGTTTACGACAAGTACTGCATATTTTCTGGCCACTTTTGGGACCGGTCAAATGGCCGCCTAGATCGTGAGATTTAACGCCTTTAGTTACAGATACAGTTTGTTTAGGTGTGGTGACGAAAGCTCAGTTGATGCGATGTCCGAATCCACCTTTTTAGAGTAGTTTGGTGCGTGGATTGCCGGTAATTCAACGAAGTCCCTTCTATGACAAACTCCACACCAAATACAATAACAACGATAGCTCAGTAGTGGGGGAACGTTGTGTGTGTGTTCACGTATGTAGTGACCGATGTTGGCGATGCAGAAGTGCAAGGGCGAAATAGAGCAAATAAATAAAACACAAGATTTTAGTATTTTCGATTATGATAAAGGCAGAGCTTTATTTTGTAGTTGTAGTAACGTATGTATCTGGGTGGCGACAAGGCTGGTGCGAATAGTTCGGTAGCAAAAACTACAAGAAGTGCTCAGTAGTCGAGCCAAAGACAAGTAGATGTGCACGAGCGTAGTGCAAAAACAACGACTAGTAGGAATGTGCGCGATAGTATCGCCGAACAAAGACTACAATTGACTACTTTACACGGAGAGTGCTCGACAACGAGTAGTGAACGCAGAGGCTCGGTAGAAGTGCCAGACTCCTTAGAAGATGCAGAGGAGAAAGACCCGAGGATAATGCAAGGCAGCCACACAACAACCACCGCCCAGTGGCAATCTGCACTCTAACACATCCGTACTAAGCGAATTAGGTCTCCGAAGAGAGCTGTAGAGGAAATTCCAGTGATGTCAATACGTAACCGGTATTGGTCAACATTCGACGATGTTGCAATATAAAGGAAATAATATACAACTAATATTAGGTTAGTAAATAAGGAAGGAACGTAAATTCAGTTTCCTAGTGAGCATTCAAAAAATGCAATGCGAGTTTCAAAAGTATATTAAGAATTTGTAAAATAATTAATATAGGCGATGTGTTGCTAATCTAATTGCGATTTCGAAATAAGTTTGAGTTTAAATAGACTACTACGAAAATTATAGATGTGCAATTAGTAAAATAAATTCGAGAACAATAATTTCAAGTTTCTAATTGATTTAAGACGATTCGAATCCGTAAAATCCCGATAACGAAAATGACTATTAATTCGAGTTCAAATAATTTATAAATTCACGATGTGACCAACAAACAAATTCAAATAGAGATGCGACGAAAAATACAAACGAAGGTGAATCCAGCAAGTAATGATAACAAACCTACGCGGTGTGATGGAATTCAAGTTCGGTTCTCGGACCAAAGATTGAAATTCCCGAAAGGCAGAATATTTCTTGCTTCCGAATTACATGTTCTGTTGCCATGGGAGAAGACCGCGACTGGGCTTGTAGAATAGTTAAATAGGGCGGGAGGAATAGGACCAGTTACAACATAACCGAAAATGGTATTTTGAGCCAGTACTGTCTAAAGCACAATTCGTGGGGGTTCGGCCAAAAGTATTTTCGGAAACAAATCAGCACCAAGTAGAACGTCTATTTGGGCGATTATCCAAAGAAATCAGACAATCGCGGATTGGCGAGTGCAGGGAGAAGAATTCTGGTCCAAGGAGAGATCTTTAAGTATAGGTGGGAGGGGGAACGACGAAGTCACAAACAGAGCAGATTCCACAGTTCGATGGAGAAGGGTGTGGTGACGACCATTGCACGTAGCGCAATTGTGTCTACTATTGCAGGTTTTCACTGCATGTCCTCGTGCTTTTTTATGACCGAAAATCTATCACTAAGCGAAAGGTTCTTGAATCGAGAACAAGAGCGCAATACATAACTCTGCTGGGGACAAAGCACACAGCGCGTATTCGAAGGTGACCGGGGAGGACCGAAAGGGGAGACATTCGTAGAATGTAAAGTTGTGTCCTTCACCTCGGGCATTTTGTCAGAGTCAAGACCCCTGAGCTCCCGAAGACAAACTAAAGTCTGAATTCTTTCAGTAAGGAAAGAATCTAAGTCGTGCCAGGAGGTTAGGGACGACTTATTTTTTACACTCTGTTCCCATAGAGTAACAGTACGTTTCGGTAAACAACGGTGGCATTGAAGGGGCAATATGGGATCCCAATGGTCAGTTACGACATCGTAGACTGCCATTGTTGAAAGACACCCATTTATTCCACGTTGTATGGTCTTTAAACCCGAGCTAGTCTCGCGGTCTAGCTCGGGAAGATCAAAGAGGAGCATTACGTGCCTATTAACAAGAATGCGTTTGTTGTCATACGCATCTTCCAATGCTTTCCAGGCCAAAGCGAAGCTCCTACTGGTGAGAAGGAATCTCGAGACTATTATCCTTGCATCACCGCTGGTTTTTTGGACCAGGTGACAAACCCGTTCAATGTCACTAAGACGCGAATTGGTTATACATATCGCCGAAAAGTGGTGCCGAAACGTAGGCCAAGTAACGAGAATTTTCCAAATTAGACATTCTAAAAAAATTATAAAATTAGGACCGAATATAGGGTACGCGAAGGCACACGACTAAATAAAATGCGATAAACAACAAGAAAAACGACAAAAATACAAAAAAGTAAAATATTTTGATCAACTAGACTGACCGTAGGGTGATTATGGTTGACTGTAGAGCGCAACGACAAGATTAAACAACGAAGTAGTCAGCAAGAAATTATAAGATAGAAGGGCGCGAACGGAAAAATAGTGCAATACAATTTTAAAATGAAAATTTCCAATTTATGTTCATTTGACCGAATGTAGGGTGTTCGGTGTAGTATATGACCGAATGTAATTAACGAGTAGCGTACCACCCAACGCTATTCCCAAAAATAGCACGACAAAAATATTTAATTTATTTTTCCAAAAGACGTAATATTTGTCTGTTTCGACTATTTTTCCTACTGGGATATGAAACCGAGCTCAAGTGACTCGACTCTCTCTATTCGAGAATGTGGGTGTGTACGTGTGTGCTTCTTCGCGAGTAACAAACAACAACAAAATGCAAGGCGAAGTTGTCGGTAGGGGGAAATGCAAGCTGTCGGTAGGGGGAAATGCAATCGACCGATTCGATAAACGAAGTTAACGAGAGCAAGTAATAGAAGCTGAAATGCTGGTAATTTTATGTTTGTTAACCGACGCACAATGGGAAAAATGTGGTAAATACACACCCATAACAGTATTGTCTATCTCATGACTATACCCTTAGAGATAGAGTCTTACGGTTTGGACCACCTTCAAGAGAATTCTTTGGAGAAGAAATTGGTGCAGCCAGATTTTATTTAACTGTTACCGTGTAGCGCACGGTGGGCTTACAAAAGCGACATTGTGGAAATTAATGTAAAAACCATAATATCGTACCAACTTCGGTGATCTTGATTTTAAATTAAAGCTGACAAAATTTAGTTAAAAATCTATTTGGGTTACTTGATTGTTTGTTGCTGCGTTTTAAATATATACCCCATTGAAGTTGAAAAATATTTTAGTCAAAATTGCGTTAAAAGTCTACAAAACCGGGCAATGTTTTTGAAATTAAAAGCAAAACAACTTAAATAATTTTTTCCAATAATGGACTTATACAATGGGTCGTCGACTGTTAATACAAGAAAAGTTAAATTAAAAACAAAAAATAATCGGTCCACCCTAATATACATTAACTGCAGAAGAGTTTAACTATATTTCTATGGTTTTTGTAGAAGAAGTAAACTATAAAAATGACACATATAATCTAAATAATATTAATAAGATCGCTATTTTTGATTGTAGGACACTACAAACTTGCAGCCGGACTTGTATCGGACGTATTTATTATCCGATTCTGCCGAAATTTCGCAAAAAGTTATTTTTTGGGACCAAGAAAATCGGTCTATGTGTTTCGGGAAAGTCGGTTTAGAGATAGATGTAGCTCCCATACATATTTTCTATATTTAAAGTAAAAAAAGCACATATGTAAATTACAAAAATCTGCCATAATCGCAAATAGTCGCAGATAAACTAGGTACAGTTGGATTCATAACTAAGTCACCTACCTTCTCTATGTCATATGGTAGTGATTCCACGTGATCCAAAAAAGTTGTATTCTATTTACTGTGGATAATTTTTTAAAAAAACTAAAGAATGTGTTTTTACTTCGAAATATCTCTTTATTTAAAGACGTTAGAAATACATCTTATACACAAAAATTAAGATGAATATAACCTAATTATAAAGTCCGGTCGAATTTCACTAACAAACGCGAATTCTACAAGCATTGTATACATTTTATCATCGCAATGTTATTTGCATTTATTAGCAAAAAAGACAAACTTTGAATGGTCATAACTTGAAATCGCCTGGACATATTTTCATAAAATTTAAAGGTATTTTCATTAAATGTTATCCACAATAAAACAGCATTCCCAAAAAACTGATTTTTGGTAGTTGCTTTCAAACGTGTGACGCCGCCTTTCGCGCCTTTTCTAATGCAAAATGGTTGGAGCGTTCCTGGTTTTGTTATTTTTAAGCTAGATAGCCTCTCATGCAGTAGGGACGACTGCACTGAGATTGGAAATACAACAATGCAGAATGTACAAATAAACGGGCAAACACTACACAACGCTGTAACGAAATATGTAATTAAGAATTGTTTTAATAATTTAACGCGAACGAAACAGCCCAAAATGAAATATTAAATAATTTAAAGCGAATAAAAACAACAGAAATAAATATTAATGTTTTGTATTGAAATATAATTATTCTCGATAGATTTTAAAGAGATTTAGCACTATAACAACGACAAAGTGGACTGTATTTTTTAATAAAATTGCGATAGAGTACTCGAAAGTCGACTAATATTATACCGTAGGGTATATTTGTATTTATTTCCATTTTAAAAACACTAGCGAAGCTCACTAGGTCTAACTGATTTACCAACCTTGTTGCTGGTGTTTTTGTTAGAACGATGAATGCGATGAGGTTGCTGATGAAGAACCCATGTTTTCCGTAAAAAAACCAACAAAAACCAAGCGAATAGCAGCTTCAATCCGAATCCGGCTTGATGCGACCAAATGATTAGGTGGGGGCTTGCCTGCAAGGGAGGCAAGGAATCCCTTCTATGACAAACTCCAATAACAACGATAGCTCAGTAGTGGGGGAACATTGTGTGTGCGTTCACGTATGTAGTGACCGATGTTGGCGATGCAGAAGTGCAAGGGCGAAATAGAGCAAATAAATAAAACACAAGATTTTAGTATTTTCGATTATGATAAAGGCAGAGCTTTATTTTGTATTTGTAGTAACGTATGTATCTGGGTGGCGACAAGGCTGGTGCGAATAGTTCGGTAGCAAAAACTACAAGAAGTGCTCAGTAGTCGAGCCAAAGACAAGTAGATGTGCACGAGCGTAGTGCAAAAACAACGACTAGTGGTAATGTGCGCGCTAGTATCGCCGAACAAAGACTACAATTGACTACTTTACACGGAGAGTGCTCGACAACGATTAGTGAACGCAGAGGCTCGGTAGAAGTGTCAGACTCCTTAGAAGATGCGAGGAAAGAGAGAGAGACCCGAGGATAATGCAAGGCAGCCACACAACAACCACCGCCCAGTGGCAATCTGCACTCTAACACATCCGTACTAAGCGAATTAGGTATCCGAAGAGTGGTGTAGAGGAGATTCCAGTGATGTCAATACGCAACCAGTATTGATCAGGCTCGGGAAGTTGAGACAATGCAGCGTACGTGAACACAGTTATTAAATTAAATCGTAAGAAATTCGTAAGCTTTGATCGGAAGTTTCCTTATTATAAAGTTAAAGATATTGTCAAGACCTTGAGATTTCTTATTGTTAATCTCAGTAGAGATTTTTACAATGTCATCTATAGAGACAAGATAATAATAATATCTATATATATGTATATATATATAAATGAAATGGTGTTCGTTGGTACGCGATGGGTTCGAAAACGGCTGAACAGATTTTGCTGAATTTTTGCACGAGATTATCTTTTGGTCTGTGTAAGGTTCGTAGCTATATTCGGTTTTGTTTGGACAAAGCGGCGTGGCACCGCCCATACATCGTAAAATTTAAAAGTGGAATATCATGGGTACTATTGGATCAAAATACTCGAAATTCGATATGTGTTACCTTGGTACCAGTACACATCATGGAGCCAAAAACCGGTGTAATAGCGACAGTGGGCGTCCCGCACAACCTCAAATTCAAATATGAAATATTTCGAGTACTATTGCAGTAAAATTCTCGAAATTTAGTATGTGTGACCTTGGTACCAGTACGCGTCACAGGACTAAAAACGGGGAAACAGTGAAAGTAGGCGTTTCACCGCCCACACAACCTAAAATTCTAATATGAAATATTTCGAATACTATAGTAGTAAAATTCTCAAAATTGGGTATGTGTGACCTTGGTGCCAGTACGCGTTATGTAGCTGAAAACTACGGTGATAGTGTTAGTTGTCGTGACACCGCCCGCCCAACCTGAAATTTAAAAATACTATATTACGAGAATTATTGCGGTAAGAGTCTCCAAATTTGGTATATGTGACATTGGTACCAGTATGCGTGATGGAACGATAAACTGGTGTGACAGCTATAGTGGGTGTGGCACCGCTCACACAAACTGAAATTTACAAGTACAATATTTTGAGTACTATTGCAGTAAGATCGGCTATATTTAGTATTTGTGCCTTGGTCGCAATACGCGTGTTGGAGACAAAAACCGGTGTGATTGTGACAGTAGGCGCGCCCACATAACCTAAATGTGAAACATGACATGTGAACATATAATATTTCCTGTACTATTGCGGTTAGCCTGTAAAAATGGGTGTGTAACCATCGAACCACAATCAATGATTGGACCAAAAACTTGCATCGTATTAACAGTGGGTACTCCTGTACTCCTTAAATTTCAAAATTCAATATTTCGATCACTATATCAGCCATGGTTTCGAAGTTTGGCTGTCTGGTGATGGAGGTATAAACACGAACGATGGAAACAGTTGGCATGCCACCCCCATATACATAAAAAATGTAGAACGCAATATTTGAAATAGTATTGCGGCGATATCTTTCAAAAGAGAGTGACAAGGGCGTGGCGCCGCCCATACAACCCGAGATTTGAATTTGAAAAATTTCCAATATCATTGCAGGACAGTTTTGAAAATTTGCATGAAAATGGTGTCGATGGACAAAGTACTCAAAACGAAATATAGAGAGGCGTTGCACTCATCGCCTTAAAGTTTATAATGGATGCTGTTGATAGCACTCCACGGAATCTGATTAAAAAGCTGATCAGTGGAAGTATCTGTGCATACGACACGCTTGCTTAAAAAGGAAATTACTGGAGACCATTATATCTAGATTGACGCTTGTGTTTAGTATTCAAGTGCCTTCAAAGTAAGCACGTGACACAACAAAATTGGGAGATATCGGATTAGAGGGCGTGACTACGCGCATGCGTTATAGAAAAATAAATACTGATAGAATTATTGCACTAATTGGTATGACTGTATTTCACAGAGATCTACATAAATGCCCCAACCGAGAATGAGCGACGTAGACTCCCAAGGTGATTTGACGGGTATTGCACTACACGAAATTTGTGCATTTAAGTGCAATATGGATGACCCGAAAACACTGCCGTAATATCAAGTGTTAACAAATCATATGGTTCATTTCACTGAAACGCACTTTGAGGGCAGCGAAGCGCTCCGGGTCGGCTAGTTCTCTATAAATATGTTGTAAAAATAGGCTTCTAATTCATTATCCTTTTTAATAAACATTCCGCCTACTTCTAATTTTGAAATTCGCGTATTACGTTTATGACCTAAAATTTTGTATATATCTTTGAGCCTTTGGTACAGAATAATTTCCCTCACCTTTCTATTTCTTTTATAATTATACATAGTTTTGTTTTTGACTATTGAGTTCGAGATCGTTGTTTTGTCGTTGAAATGTATTAAGGGTGGTCACTGGTTGGTGGATCTCGAACTCAATAGTCAAAAACAAAACTATGAAAAGTCAAAACAGATCGAATAATAAAAACAAAAAACAATGATGAATGAGGCAGAGTACGGCCGAAAGTTTGTTGTCGCTGTAAGAAGCGACAATAACAAAAAAATCGTGTGCCTTTCCCGCAAATATGAAAAGTCAAAACAGATCGAATAACAAGAACAAAAAACAATGATGAATGAGGCAGAGTACGGCCGAAAGTTTGTTGTCGCTGTAAGAAGCGACAATAACAAAAATATCGTGTGCCTTCAAAACAAGAAGTGTGGGGATGTATTAAGGTTGAGAAATACTGTCTGCAATGTTTTGGAGATATGGGACATTGAAATCAGTTCTCAATTATTTCATATTGAGCTGCTCTCATATTGTGCCAATTATTGACAGGGTATTTTGTCCAAGGTGCCGATTTCGTTCAAATTTGTTATTTCTGTTTCATTTTTATTCAAAGACAATGTTTTTTGAGAAAAATAATGTAAATGTAAACAAAAACATTGTCAAAATACGAAAAAAAAAATCAAAAAGTTAAAAGTTTAACAAATTTTTGCTTTGCATCGATTTTTTTCTTCAAAGCATGTTTCTTATCTGTGTACTTTCATATGAGAACACACATTTAACTTTTTGACACATATGAATAAAGCAAAGAATCGAAGGAAAGAATTCTATCTGTGTGGGCCTTTAATACATTTCACACATTTCTTCTTTTTCAAAGAAGGTTTGTTTTTCTGTTTAACAGAAAACAAAAACAACGATCTTGAACTCAATAGTCAAAAACAAAACTATGAAAAGTCAAAACAGATCGAATAACAAAAACAAAAAACAATGATTTTATAATTATATTTAAAAACTGTATCGGTTTTGACAATAAATTATATTCTCTAGTCTATGTCTATTAAAATAAAATGTATTCTTCACATGTTTTGTCCTCTATAAGGTTTCGTCCTCATAACTTGGAAAAATGTTTAAAATACTGTTTCGAAAATCATTCCTAAAATCTCCCTAGTTTGTATAGTAAAGAATTAGATAACTTTGGAGGGTTTAATAACAATAAACAAGAAAAACGGCAAAAATAAAAAAAAAAAAATTTTTGATCAGCTAGACTGACCGTAGGGTGACTATGGTTGACTGTAGAGTGCAACGACAAGATTAAACAACGAAGTGGTCAGCCCGCGAACGGAAAAATAGTGCAATAAAATTTTATAATGAAAATTTCCAATTTATGTCCAATTGACATAGTGTACCACCCAACGCTATTCCCAAAAATAGCACGACAAAAATATTTAATTTATTTTTCCAAAAGACGTAATATTTGTCTGTTTCGACTATTTTTCCTCAAGGGACTCGACTCTCTCTATTCGAGTATGTGGGTGTGTACTTGTGTGTTTTTTCGCGAGTAACAAACAACAACAAAATGCTAGGCGAAGATGATGGTGAGAGACGCACAAGCTGTCGGCAGGGGGAAATGCAATCGACCGAATCGATAAACGAAGTTAACGAGAGCAAGTAATAGAAGCTGAAATGCTGGTAATTTTATGTTTGTTAACCGACGCCGCCTTTCGCGCCTTTTCTAATGCAAAATGGTTGGAGCGTTCCTGTTTTTGTTGTATTTAAGCTAGATAGCCTCTCGTGCAGTAGGGACGACTGCACTGAGATTGGAAATACAACAATGCCGAATGTACAAATAAACGGACAAACACTACACAACGCTCTAAATATGTAATTAAGAATTGTTTTAATAATTTAACGCGAACAAAACAACCCAAAATTAAATATTAAATAATTTAAATCGAATTTCTATGTATTTCCATTTTAAAAACACGTAGCTCACTAGGTCTAACTGATTTACTAACCTTGTTGCTGATGTTTTTGTAAGAACGATGAATTCGATGAGGTTGCTGATGAAGAACCTCTGTTTTCCGTAAGAAAACCAACAAAAACCAAGCGAAGAGCAGCTTCAATCCGGCTCGATGCGACCAAATGATTAGGTTGGGGCTTGCCTGCAAGGGAGGTGAGGGTAGGCGATGCGACGAAATCCCTTCTATGACAAACTCCAATAACAACGATAGCTCAGTAGTGGGGGAACGTCGTGTGTGGTTCACGTTTGTAGTGACCGATGTTGGCGATGCAGAAGTGCAAGGTCGAAGTAGAGCAAATAAATAAAACACAAGATTTTGCTATTTTCGATTATGATAAAGGCAGAGCTTTATTTTGTATTTGTAGTAACGTATATTACCATGTATCTGGGTGGCGACTAGGCCGGTGCGAATAGTTCGATAGCAAAAACTACAAGAAGTGCTCAGTTGTCGAGCCAAAGACAACTAGAGGTGCGCGAGCGCCAAACAAAGACTACGATTGACTACTTTACACGGAGAGTGCTCGACAACGACTAGTGAACGCAGAGGCTCGGTAGAAGTGTCAGACTCCTTAGAAGATGCGAGGAAAGAGAGAGAGACCCGAGAATAATGCAAGGCAGCCACACAACAACCACCGCCCAGTGGCAATCTGCACTCTAACACATCTGTACTACGCGAATTAGGTCTCCGAAGAGAGAGTAGAGGAGATTCCAGTAATGTCAATACGCAACCAGTAGTGATCAGGCTCGGGAAGTTGAGACAATCCAGCGTACGTGAACACAGTTATTAAATTAAATCGTAAGAAATTCGTAAGCTTTGATCGAAAGTTTCCTTATTATAAAGTTGAAGATATTGTCAAGACCTTGAGATTTCTTATAGTTAATCTGAGTAGAGATTTTTACAATGTCATCTATAGAGAAAAGATAATAATACAGTTTTGAAAGTTACTATTGTTAACATTACCAACAGCTGTGGAAACAACATTTTGCAATATGGAATATTCTCTATAAATATGTTGTAAAAATAGGCTTCTAATTAATTATCATTTTTAATAAACATTCCGTCTGCTTCTAATTTTGAAATTCGCGTATTACGTTTATGACTTAAAATTTTGTATATATCTTTGTGAGCCTTTGGTACAGGAAAAATGTCCCTCACCTTTCTATTAAAAAATTCACGTTGCTCTTCTGAAATCCTTTCTTTTATAATTATATTTAAAAACTGTATCTGTTTTGGCAATAAATTATATTCTCTAGTCTATGTCTATTAAAATAAAATGTATTCTTCACATGTTTTGTCCTCTAAAAGGTTTCGTCCTCATAATTAGGAAAAATATTTAAAATACCGTTTCGAAAATAATTCCTGAAATCTCTTTAAGTTTTTCATCGAGTCTCCCCATGAAACGTGTCTAACATTAAGGCCCCCACCAATAAATGTGCCATCATATTAAATTTTTTATCAGTTTTGTAAAACAAACCGCAAAGTATTAAGTATTTTTACTTTACTTTAGGATTAAAGTTCTTCTACTAGATCGCAAACGAATCCTTTCGTTTCTTACAATTTCAAACTAATCTTCATCATATAGTACATTTAAAATTTGAGCACAATTCATTGATTTTGGTTGAAATTCTAAATTTGGTGGCGTATTTCGTGGCATGTTATTTATAATTTTGCATGGAAGGGGATTTCCTCACTTGACATTCTTCTGAAAACGCACTTCCCAGGCTGTACAGATACAGGTAATGAAGAGCAAAACCCAATAACTCAACAAGAAAATAGTGTTGAAGTTGATAATATAATTAGTCCTAGTAAAGTCACTTAGGCTATAAACAGCTTCTCAGCCTTACATGAAGTTGTCAGGACAATCGTGAGAATCATTCAACATTAAATACACCTTAGCTGCCTTCTTAGATATAGAAGGCGCTTTTAATAACGCACATACGAGTACCTCGGCAATAGGACGTGCACTAGGTAACATTGGCGTGGAACCATTCCTCAACAACTGGATAGTCACCATGCTGGGTAACAGCAAGTTGTGAAAGCGCGTCAATCGGGGCACTCCATAGGATGGGAGTCTCGCCTTTGCTATGGCTTCTTGTCGTCAATGAAGTATTATCCAAATTCGACCACATGTGCATATGCGGACGATGTGGTGATACTTGTCTCCGGTTTATTTCCGTCCGTGTTGAGTGACATCATGAACGGAGCCCTGGAGTCACTTGATACTTGGGGCAAAAGTAGATGTCTGGGAGTGAATCCGGGAAAAACTGAGATGGTTGTGTTTACCACAAGAACCATATATGGATCCTTTAAGCCACAATTACGCGGTCAAGAAATACCACTATCGAATCATGCCATGTATTTAGGCTTAATCCTGGACCCAAAACTATCATGGAAACGTAATATAGAACACCGGATTGCTGCATATTACGCCTGTCGCAAGATGTTTGGCTGCCGTTGGGGCCTCAGACCTTATATGCTACTATGTATGTACACAAGCATAATCAGACCGATACTCACATATGGGGCACTCATGTGGTGGCCGGTAACGGAAAATAAAACCGAACAAAAGCAACTATACCCGTACTTACGTACTTATTTGTAGGTTATTTTAAGTCGAGTATTATACTAATCAGTAAAATATGCCACAACACAAATTTTTATTAAAGAACCGTTGATTAGATTTAGAAACTAAGTAACATTTCGAGTAAAAAAAAATCTCGTCATATTTAATTATATATGATATATAAGTCGTTGCTGATCAGTTGTAGTGTTTAGCACAGAGCGGATAGTTAAAATCTATTACGCAGTACCTATTACGCAATCGCAAAAAAAAATCTGTACAAAGTCTGGAAGGCCTACACATAAAATTAAATATTCGTTGAAGGGATGCCTTCGTGTTCCAATGGAGCTGGTTTCCCAATCGTCCTACTGTCCGTGGTACGGTGAGGGGAAAACGTCATGTCCGACCGCCAAAAAAGCACAATGAGCACCGGATAGATGCTTTTAAGGCCAATGAGCCGGCTGAAAGAGCCACAATTTCAGCTGTGTTAACGGCTAATAAAGTCAAAAGAATCAGATCACCTGATGAACCCCTGCATTCGAAAAATGCAAGAGGCCCTAATGTCACCATCAACAGGACACTCACCAAGCCCTTCAATGAAGTGGCAAAGGAGAGTCCAGTGATGGCCGTTATAGACAGAAGTAGTGAGGATGGATCCATCCTCAAGGACAAATGGAGCCATGTGCAATCAGCCATTATGGCTCACTACCTCGATGTCCGTAGAGAAATGCCGGACAAACCACCAATCTGCAACGATGCTGGATGGCATCAGGGGAGAGTAAAGCTCTTATATTTCGGAGATGCCAGATCAGTAGACCTGTATAAGGCTTCTCTGAGTCGAGCGGGTGAGGTGTGGCCGGGTGCCCAGTTAGATGTTGTCGAAAAAACAACATCCCTTGTCATCCCAGTTCCATCACCTGGGTCCAACCTGGCGGATATATTAGAAATAATAAAAGGATCCTGGTCTGCCGGCCCATAATTGGAGAATCAGCAAGGTGGGTGAGGCGGATGGTAAAAAGCGGCAGGTCAATTTGATCCTTATCGCTAAATCTGTACAAGTGCAACCCTACAATATGGCTTCGAGACTATAATCCTGAAGGATATACAGGGTCTCCCATATTCGACGGACCCATCTGGCAACGCCATAACTTTTGACAGAGATGTCAGATCGCTTAATGACATACCGCGTTTGAAGCGTCAGTCCAAGCAGATTTTTACCATGGAACAATACACGCCACGCGAAATAGTTGAAATTTACATTCAACAGAAGAAGTCAATTGTGTAAACTCAACGTGCTTTTAAAATATTAAAAAATGTGAGAAGTGCGCCTTCTAAGAACACCATTAAGCGTTTATACGAAAAATTTTCGACTGGTGAGGCTCTTTCTAATCCGAAGAGGCCAAATAAAAGTCGACCAAGGCGATCGGCCGAGAATATCGCTGCCGTACGAGCCAGTGTTGAGAGGTCCCCAAGAACATCCCAAAAACGCCGTTCTCAGCAGTTGGGCATGGCTCGGTCCACTTTACAACGGATTATTCGCGTTAATTTGCATTTGTTCCCGTACAAAATTCAATTGACGCAAAGATTGTTGCCTGCGGACAAGCCTCGTCGATTGGAATGGGCCCAAAAAAAACATGGGTCCGTCGAATATGGGCAACCCTGTATAAGATGGATATATGATACACGGCTTTCTGGAAGTGCAGAGGTACCCACGCCCATTATTTCTTGTGACTAACAGAAGATCTGTGACGTCCTCCTCTGAGGACGAAAGATCTACTTGTGACACAGAGGGGCTGAGTGGAGTCTCCCGACTCTTCGACGCATCTGGCGGGGACACGCTTCTCGATGATACGGACGAAGAGTTTGATAACATCTTGTCGGGGTGGATGTTAATCTGTCAATTACCAATGATGGTAAGAATTCTACAGATTAACCTCCATCACGCTAAAGCAGCCTCAGCGGCTCTATTGCTGCGCCTGTCCACAGGTGCAGTAGACATCGTCCTGATACAGGAGCCCTACGCAGTGGGAGGAAGGGTGTGCGGTATCAGGACACCCAACTTTAAACTGCTTGTGGCCAACTGTGAAGGCACTCCAAGAGCCTGCATTTTGGCCAGGAAAGATCTAAGTATCTTTCTCCTGGCTAATTTAAGTGGTAAAGACTAAACATCTGCTAGTCTAGGGTGGTCTCCAGTTACTTGCCTTATGAAGCTGTAGTACCGACTGCTTCATTCAGGGAAGTAGTAGAAGAAGCAACGTCTGACGACGTCGAGCTGATTATTGGCACAGACACGAACGCTCATCATACTATCATACGGATATAAACAATAGGGGTGATTCGCTTCTTGACTTTATTCTAACTACCAACCTAAGTATTTGTAACATAGGTAATAAACCGACCTTTACAACTAAAGACAGACAAGAAGTACTAAACGTAACGTTTGCTACTGACCGTCAGACAAAATTATAGGGTGGAATGTACTGGACGACCACTTATTCTCAGATCACCATTATATTGAATTTCAAGAAAGGACTCAACTTCAAACTTCTGTACGAACCGAATGGCAAAGCCGGACTGGAGAATCTGGTCGAGCATATCACCACATCATTCAATAGTTCCCTTGAAGAAGCCTGTCCAAAAACAAGGTACAAGGGCAAAACTAAACCCCAATGGTGGACTTCTGAGCTAACGGCTATGAAAAAGACCTGCAACAAGCTATTCAGCAAGACTAAATCTGCTGGGGTCGCTAATGTTTGGGAAGCCTATAAGGAGTAACTCAAGATATATACGAAGGAGCTTAAAAAGGCGCAGCCACGCTCTTGGTATACCTTCTGTGGTGAAGTGGAAAAGGTCTCCGACGCCGCAAGGCTGAGGAAAATTCTATCAGCTTCCCCTGTACAGTGGGTTACTTGCAGGATAAGGCAAATAACTAGACAAATAACAGCGAGCAGTCGCTGAGCATAATGCTCGACACACATTTCCCGGGGAATTCACCAACAGAACCCGAAGATCAACAAGAATGCGAGTGGAATGCGAGCGTTGCTAGCCTGTTGACTGAGAGATCCAGAATAAGCTGGGCTATTAACAGCTTTGAGCCCTTCAAAGTCACCTGGACAAGACGGCATCACTCCAGCAGAAATGCAGAAAATGTTGAAGTACATTATCCCCTGGCTGGAGAAAATGTATGTAGGCTGTATCAGGCTTTCATACATCCCGAATCGATGGAGGGATACCAAAGTGGTATTCATACCTAAAGCGGGGAAGATATCACACACTAGGTCAAAAGACTTCAGGCCAATTAGCCTATCCTCCTTCCTATTGAAAGGTCTGGAAAGACTTTTAGATTATTTCATTAGGGAAACCCTGGATACAAAACTCCTGTCGGTGAACCAACATGCTAACAATAAGGGGAAGTCTACAGAATCAGCCCTGCACGAACTTGTGAGCACTATCGAATCGTCCCTGCATTTCAAGAAATTCACCATGGTGGCATTTCTTGACATAGAAGGGGCTTTTAACAACATTCACGCAGATGCAGTAATTGCGGCACTGTCACATCTAAAAGTTAACTCTAGTTTGATTAGACTAATTCAAAGTCTGCTCAACAGAACACGCATAACGGCATGTCTTGGGTCCACAACTCTAACAAGGTTTGTAAACAGAGGGACCCCACAAGGAGGAGTACTGTCTTCACTAATTTGGAACCTAGCGGTTAATGAAATCCTGCTAGATCTAGAACGTTGTGGCTCCAAGGTCGTGGCATATGCGGACGACGTGGCAATCGCAGTGAGTGGCAAATTCGAAAACGTCCTTCGAGACGTTCTACAGGTGGCTCTGAACAAATTGGCTAGATGGGCCAGAAGCAGCGGTTTGGGCGTAAACCCAAACAAGACAGAATTGGTTCTCTTTACTAGGATGGATAATGTCCCACATGTGGACCCTCCACCACGGATAAATGGAACAGATCTAGTCTTTTCTGAAAGTGCAAAATTTTTAGGAATAATTCTAGATAGAAAACTGTTATTTAGACTTAACGTATTGGAACGTGTAAAGAAGGCCAACGTCGCCTTATATTCCTGCAAAAAGGCTGTAGGGTCGCGGTGGGGCCTCTCCCCTAAAATCGTCCACTGGATATATGTATATAGTAGTAGTTCGTCCAATACTGTTATACGGCATTGCGGTATGGTGGACGGCAACTGACAAACTAACCATCACCAACCTACTAACAAAGGTTCAGAGTACAGCCTGCCTGAGCATAAGCGGAGCCTTAAGGACAACAGCGACCTAGTCTCTACAAGCCGTAATCCATATACTGCAGATTAATATTGCGGCGAGAGAAGTTGCAACCAAAGCGGCAATAAGATTAAACTGCCTATCAATGTGGAGGTACAAGAACTACGGTCACATGAGGATATCAAAGTGTAGAGCTATGGTAACCGACCGAATGGACTATATACCAACTGTGTACACCTTCGAGAGAAATTACATCAATATAATTCCCGCCAGAGATGAATGGTTTGGAAGAATACCAGGTAATAGAAACCATCTCCACTTGTACACGGATGTTTCGAAGCTTGGTGAAAAGGTTGGCTTCGGAGTACACTGTGCAGAGCTTAGGCTGGATATAGCTCACAGACTACCAGATACCTGCAGTGTCTATCAAGCCGAAATAATGGCAATATGGGAAGTCGCCAAGTGGCTGAGTCGCAACATAGTAACCAGCACTGGCGTTGTCATTTACTCGGACAGCCAGGCTGCCATCAATTCTCTGGAGGCAACATCCCTAAATTCACAAACAGACCTCGACTGTCGCAGATCTCTCAACGAGATGGCTGAGCAGTTTAATATACTATTCATATGGGTTGC
Source organism: Eudasyphora cyanicolor (assembly GCA_963930755.1). Taxonomy (NCBI): domain Eukaryota; kingdom Metazoa; phylum Arthropoda; class Insecta; order Diptera; family Muscidae; genus Eudasyphora; species Eudasyphora cyanicolor. Next base: position 106,326,532 of record OZ005737.1, read on the forward strand.
TGGGCATAGGGATATCCCGGGGAACTGCAAAGCCGATGAACTTGCTAGGAAAGGGACGACATTACAAATTCTCGAAGAAGTTGCATATATTTGTGCGCCACTATCCACGTGCAAGCTTTGGCTTAGGCAAGAGGCAATCAGGCAGTCCAACGAAAGATGGACAGAAATCGGCACCTGCAGGGTAGCTAGACAAATCTGGCCAAGGTATAACCTCAGAAGATCAAAATATCTCCTCGCACTAGAGAGGCAAAGATTGTCTACGTTAGTATCCGTTCTGACGGAACACTGCTTGATCGGCGAACACTCCAAAATATTGGGTATTGACTCTAATGACTTCTGCAGAAGCTGTGGAGATGAGGAAGAAGTGGAGAGCATTGAGCACTTGCTATGCGACTGCCACGCTCTGAGTAAACGACGACTGGACATACTGGGGTCGGCCTTTCTAGGCAGCCTAACAGATATTTCCAGTACCGACATTCGTACTATCGATAAATTTGTATATCAAACAGGTTGGTTTCGATGAGGGGCATTTCAGCCCGTGGTAACACTAGGGACCTAAACTGGTCTATGAGAGCTTGTATACAAAAATAATACGGCTGCCACCCTAACCTAAACCTAGGGTGATCTAAGTAGAGATACTTTTTTCAATAGCCTTTTTTGACAGATCACGTGTGAGTCGTGGCATGCTGTCATGTTATTTTTGTTAAGTATTGTTTGGCATTTCATCATGGTTTGGCATTATTCAGTTGTATTATTAAAATAATCGTTCGCCAATTGCGCTAAGTCCATTTTTGTTTAAATCCAAAAAAACAGTCGGCCCAAGACCTTGACACCAATGATAAATATTTTAGCTCTCGTTAAGAGCTACCTTTTAGCCATTGACCGATTCCCGATCCGACGTACCGGAATCATCGCTCCATATTTCTTCAAAAATGATGCCGATGAGAACGTAACCGTCAATGGCGACCGTTATCGTGCCATGATAACCGACTATTTGATGCCTGAAATTGAAGCTTGTGATCTCGGCGAAATTTGGTTTCAACAAGACGGCGCCACATTCCACAAATCGCATCAATCAACGGATTTATTGAGAGAACACTTCGGTGAGCAGGCAATTTCACGTTTTGGGCCGGTCGATTGGCCACCAAGATCGTGTGATATCACAGCGTTAGACTTTTTCCTGTGGGGATATGTAAAGTCTAAACTTTATGCGGACAAACCCGCTTCGATTCAGGCCTTGGAGCAAAACATCACGCGTGTCATTCGTCAGTTACCAGTCGAAAAGCTCGAACGAGTCATCGAAAATTGGACTCAACGGATGGACCATCTTAGACGTAGCCACGGCCAACATTTGATAGACATAATCTTCAAAAAATAAATGCCAAAGAATGTTCTTTCAAATGATAATAAACATTCCCCATTCACTTTGAATTTTCTAGGTTTTCTTCTTTAAAAATGTAGGGAACCTCGAAATGGATCACCCTATATTAACACGTATACAACTCATTATTGGTAAGGTGTTTTTCAACCCCTTATTAAAATAGCAATAACAACTACTTATATGTGGGACATTCGTAAGCGTGGTGTAAGTAGTTATTTGTTAACTCTTTGTATGCTTCCATAGAAGTACTTTCCTCCAATATCATGCCCATGCTAAAATAATCTGAAGGGTGGCTAAATGGTAAGTCTTTATTTCTTGCGAATTTGACTTTCCCGCCAGGTTACCTGGTAATGCGAATATTTGCTGAGTTACTTAATTTCTTAATCAAATTAACGTTTCTTTAATAAAAATTGATTTTACTAACCATATATATTTATAATATATAATATTATATATGACGAGATATATTTTTTTATTCGGAATGTTACTAAATTTCTAATCAAATCAACTTTTCTTTAATAAAAATAGTTATTGTCACTTATTTACAATACCCATCTAAATTAACTTACAAATACATATTTATGTTAATGTAAGCAAGTCATTAATTGTTGACTAAATGTAATGCAAATGGTAATGACATGTCTTACTTGGTAATGCAAGTAAAGGGTTTTTCAACAAGAGGTGTTATTTTCAATCACCCGGTATTTCGGTAGCTGTCACTTTTTTAAGCTTTTATTCTTTGACATTTGATTCGTAGTATTTAATTATATATGATATATAAATGGTTATGAAAATCATTACTGGTAAGATGTTATACAACCCCTTATTAAAATGACAATAATAAGTACTTATATGTTGGATATTCACAAACGTGGGGGTAAGTGGTTATTTGTTAACTCTTCGTATGCTCGCATGGAAGTACTTTCCTCCAATATCATGCCCATTTAAAAATAATCTGAAGGGTGGCTAAAGGGTAAGTCATTATTTATTTGAATTACACTTACCCGTCAGTTTAGCTGGGTATAGCATACAAAGATCTGCATTCATCGCGGTGACAGGAGCAATGCGTACTTCTCCTGCCGAAGCCCTAGAAACGATAATGCACATATTGCCAATACATAGATATTCCTTCGTATCATAAAAAATGATGTATGTACATTAGGGTTAGTCACTTTTTTTGCGGCAAATGCTCATTCCACTACGATGTAGGGGTTGCTGAAACGGTTACAAATAACTATTTTTATTTACTTTGCGATCAAAAACCTTCCGTATCGAATACAATTACTGATGCTCGAAGCCGAATTTTTAGTTTTGAACTCTTTCCTCATTTGCAAATTTGAGAAAAAAAATTGTAATAAGTTTGCTAATTCGCTGATATTAATTCACTTTGATATAGTGATTACGAATCAGTTTTAAAATTTGCTAAATATTTTTTTTAAATGTGTAAACCCCCTATGTCTCCACAACTATATGACAGATTCTAGATTAAAAAGCTGATTCGTTATTAACACCCAACAAATTATTAAATGGCTGTATTTGGAAGACTGTTTATGGTATTTTTTGTTAATTTTTTAAATCTGAACAATGTACACATCGGGCCTCAAGCGGTAGAAAGTTGGCCTAAATTGACGCCAAAAACGTTTATAATCATCCTCTCAATTCGACTATGAAGAGATGAAAATTGGATATGCTTCCTTGTAAAGGTTGGGCCATTTAAAATTATAAATTTTAACTACCGATTACTTTGACTTGTGATTTGAGCCCTTTGCATTATTTTCTGTTGGGAGCCATTAAGGATAAATGTTACGCAAAGCACGCAGAGACAATTGAAGCATTTAAACATGAAATCGAAGTTGCCATTGTAAATTCGACCCGAAACAAACAAAAATGTACTGAAATTTGGGTTGATCGGATGAGCTACTGCCATGCCAGTCGTGGTAGTCATATGAATGATATTATGTTCCATTATTAAATGACAAAGTGGAAAGGTTAATCCAATAAAAACAGAAATTTGAAAATATTATCAGTACTTTTTTTTATAGTCGATTCAAATTTAAATTTTTAAATGACCCACCCGACCTGAATCCATCCCTAAAATTTTCAATTGCCGACCCAGTCGTGGTAGTCATATGATTAGTATTGTGTTCCATTATTAAATGACAAATACAGAAAGTAAAAATGTCAATTCGTCGGCTTAATGCTATTTTGGTCCATACGCCATTTTTGTGTTTTTTGAGTTAGGAGTAGATAATATGGGTTCCAAGCATGCTCTTTCAGAATCTGCAATCATTTTTTTCCTATCTCGCCTAGTTTTCGAGATATTGGTAGGGTAAATTTGTTTTACTCTGAATAACGGGAAATAATTTCGATATTTTTGTTCTATGTCTCAATTTTTCTATCGCCCTATATTTTTCACTCACTATTTTAAGTTCTTTCGATCACAATATGTAAATTAGTGTCCTTCCACACCGACCCTTTCAGTGGTCCATGTAATACAAATACGAAAAAATATTAAAATAAAAGTGGATATGTACCAAAATGCCAAGTACAAAAATCGTTATAACCTGCTTATTTTTGGATGTAACGGCATAGAAATGCATTAGAATCATACAAACATTGTTGGGAACCCTATGAAATAAAAAGTGTGTAATTCTTCAGTCCCGTTTTTACTCAAACAATAAATTGCGTTTTTCTCCGATCATACAAAATGGCGTATGGAACAAAATAGCATTGAGCCTACGAATTGTCAAGAAGTGAAACAAACAAACAGAAAAGATGAATACAACAACAAGGAGCCTAAAAGTATGCTCGCAAATACAGTTGCTAAACCGAACGGTAACTGTGTTGCGTCTTCGACTGGTATCTAGGGTTGCCAGACGGTCGGGATTCGTCGGGATTTTCCCGACTTTTCGCGTATTTACAGAGTCCCGATTATTGAAGTAATTTAGGGGGGAAATCCCGACTTTTTCCATTTACTCTCTACACTATGGAAAATAAACGCGCAGTAAAAAAAATAATAAAGAAAGTACAAGAAAATGCTATTTTCATATGTACTTGTTATGTACATTTGTAATTTTTCCGTCACTGTATTTTACATGCAATTGTTTTGAAATTTAGCATGGTAGAGTTTTTTATCCAGAGAACAACTTTGCTCAATTTGACGAAAATCGGTTCAGATTTAGATTTATATCCCATATATATGTTTCGTCCTAATTGGCCCTTAAGCCCTATAGAAGCTACACGGGGCAAAATCGGCTTTTTCGATATGTTTGAATCGAAACAAAATATATTTGGAACACCAATTTTTAAATATTTTATATTTCTTTGCAAATAAATTTTTTTTGAAAATCAATATAATATATTTGGAACGCATATATTATTATTTTTGAACAAATAATATTTGCAAACTAAATTTGCAAATAAATAAAATTATTATTTAAGAATTTTTCCAAATATATTTTATTTAAAAAATATTTCCAAAACTTTTGCTGCCTTTTTCGAATTTCAGTTTTAATTTCTTCTTGGTTTCGAATTGTACCTCCCAGTTATGATACCATATGCAGCAATAACTCCTTTTTAAATCAATCATTTCAAATTTCTGAGTATGTATTACAAGCCATCATTAGTTGTCAATCCTCTAAGTACTTTATATTGATCTAAGATTTTAGATTTCAATTATTATTTTACGAATATTAAACATTTCTAAAAATTTAAATTTGAATTACAGAAAAATTTAAAACAATTTATGTATTTTATGAATACTTAATGCAAATAAATATTTGTTGCGGAAATAACAGTCACATTGGGATGCAAACAAATATTTGTTTAGAATAACATTTTCCCAAATACACAATTTTTGTGTGTACCAAATATTATATGTTTAGAGTGTACCATAAACATTAGGGCGGGTCGATTTAAAAATCGCCCATTGCTCAGTGAAAATCGTATCCTAGGGATCAAAATAAGAAACTTTGCCGAAGGAACCATACCTCTAAAACGAATTCTGATGTCCCGGAAAAAATCCCACTTTGACCCATTTAGAGTGCTCCAATCGAGTCCAAATGTATGGAACCCCCAGGGGGTGTGCCACTGGCATGGGTGGGTCGGGCCTCCAAAGTTAGTGGGGGTCGGTAATACATTTGGACTCGATTGGAGCACTCTATATGGGTCAAATTGGGATTTTTCAAAATTTGCCCCTACCCAAAAGTTCGACCCAAATTCCGGGACATCAGAATTCGTTTTAGAGGTATGGTTCCTTCGGCAAAGTTTCTTATTTTGATCCCTAGAATACGATTTTCACTGAGCAATGGCGACTTTTTTTGCCTCCCCACAAATCGACCCGGCCTAATAAACATATATACGTTTCAAGCCGAATATGTTTGGGACAATATACTACAGAAGCGATTTTTTTCAGCGTGTATAGTTTACATCCAACCGTTTTAAAGTAAAAGCGAATTTCGTAAAGAATAAAACAAAGAAAGTATTTGTGGCAAACATAATATTGACCTATAGTGTATATAAGTTATTTTGAATATTCTTATGTTAGACTTTTATTGAAACTGTAATGAGTTTTTTTAAAATGGCAAAACCGATAAAATATTATATTTTTATTTGTCCCGACAAATCCCGCTTTTAAGTCTCGGTTATCCCGACTTTTCGAATACGGTGTCTGGCAACCCTACTGGTATCAAAGACAATTTATCTTTATTGACACCTCAAAGGCATTTGCAGACGTACATTAATATCTGCAAACTCCATATGACTACATACAAAAGTACATAAAAACATACCCGAAATTTGCATTTCTTCCCTCTTGTGGGGAAAATGTGCAAATACACTGGGATGTCTATAACCTAAATTGCGTTTGGTTATACAAAGTTTCACTAAAATCCTGGACATAAGCCACAAATACCGTGAAAGGGGATTCCTCCCTTTCTGTTCCTCCTGCCTCTCTCTCTGTGAACTTCGAATTGCCGCAACTAAAGTTGCCTAGTGTTAATCGCGACTCAAGCAAATCCTTACACACATAGTAACTTTCAAAATACTTGGAAGTCATATAAAATAAACTTCAAATAGAAGAAATGTTTCTGATCTTGCTAGTTTTACCAGGTATCCGTTCCTTACTTTTTGAAACATTGTTGTACAATAAATAAGACGAAAAGCAAAAAGAACGAATCATTACTCGGTAAAATCTGTAAAGCTAATATTACAAGGATATAGTAGTGAAGAGTAAGCAAACTTTAACGAGTATGTACGCACGATAAATTGGTCAATATATGTAACAAAAGAAATTTATGACATCAACAAAATTGAAAGAAATAATAATACTTAAACAATTATGATCAACTTCTCCTTGGAATAAGCCTTGATGTGGCGGAGGAGCTAAGTACTTTCTTAACTGAAACGAAACCAATTATTACAAATTATTATCGCAATGCCTCTTTGGACATTGCTAGGGAGGTATAGGGTACTATATAGTCGGCTTCTCCGACTTTCGTCTTTCCTTACTGGTTTCTTTCCCCTATACTATTACGGCTGTTATAATACATACATAGTAAATCTCAAGGCGATGATGCAATGGTTCTCCAAATTATTATTATTATTAATTTTTTTATTTAATTATATGAATTACAATACAAAGTAAATTTATATTTAAATTTTAAAGTCCAGGGAGAAACCGGGTGACAAAGACCATGTTGCGTGAAATATTTTTGTAGCGACAGACCAGAGCCTCTGGTGGGAATCGAAACCACGACCCCCAACCCATAGGCAGCGAAATGGTTGAAAATTAATGTTCTGAACAAAGTCGGTATCAATATTTTCTCTGATAGTAAGGCTGCTATCAAGTCTCTGGAAACTATATTTCTAAGTTCAAAAACTGCCCCCGACTGGGAGAAACTATATTTTTCTCAAAATTTTATGTTGGTGTCATTGATGTAAACATGCTATAGACAGTACAACTCACAGCCTTTAAATGAACCTTCATATATCGAAACTTGCGCCTTTTGAGAATATTTTCTCAGATTTCAGACGCATCTGAAAAAATTTTGTATTTTTCCCCAACTAAAGGAAGTGTTATTTTGAGCAGAGAATAAATGTGCAAAATTGTTTTGAAATCGTGGATGGTAAACCAAAAAAGGTATTCGGTTTGACAGGGAATGAACGATATATACATTTCGATTTATGTATGGACCTTGTGAGGCCCACAGGTGCTAGTTCTTATATAGGGTGATCCAATTCGAGGTTCCCTACTTTTTGATTGAAAAAAAAACACGGAAAATTCAAATTGAATGGGGAATGTTTATTATCATTTGAAAGAACATTCTTTAGCATTTATTTTTTGAAGATTATGTCTATCAAATGTTGATTGTCCATCCGTTGAGTCAAATTTTCGATGACTCGTTCGAGCATTTCGACTGGTAACTGGCGAATGACACGCGTGATGTTTTGCTCCAAGGCCTGAATCGAAGCGGGTTTGTCCCCATAAACTTTAGACTTTACATATCCCCACAGGAAAAAGTCTAACGGTGTGATATCACACGATCTTGGTGGCCAGAGATCTTCGCCGAGATCACGAGCTTCAATTTCAGGTATCAAATAGTCGGTTATCATGGCACGATAACGGTCGCAATTGACGGTTACGTTCTCACCGGCATCATTTTTTAAGAAATATGGACCGATGATTCTTGTACGTCAGATCGGGAATCGGTCAATGGCAAAAATATAGCTCTTAACGAGAGCTAAAATATTGCTCATGGGTGTCAAGGTCGTGGGTCGACTGGAAAGTGTTTTTTTTTTGGATTTAAAAAAAATGGACTTAGCGCAATTGGCGAACGATTATTTTGATAATAAAACTGAATAATTTGTAAACGTTGTTCAGGCGTAAGTCTTTCCATGATGAAATGCCAAACAATACTTAACAAAAATAACATGACAGCATGACACGACTCACACGTGATCTGTCAAAAAAGGCTATTGAAAAAAGTATCTCTACTTAGATCACCCTATATAACTGAATTGGAGAATAATTTTGTTTTCTTAATTTTTTAAAAATTATTATATGGAAATTGTTAAAAAATGATAATTTTTAAATTCAAGATGATAAGTTCTGAATATCTGTTGAGAATTCCCGCACATCACTTCAAGAGTTCTGAATAACATTTGTTGTGCACGATTGAAAGAGCAAGTAAATGTTTATCTCTACAATATTCGTATATATATGAAAATATTTATGTTTGTTACCTGCCATCTCCAGAAACAAGCAGCGAGTTGAGAAATCTATCTTCACCAGCTTTAAATGTAGTTACACAGTCGCCAGTTTCCAAATTCATTAAATTAACATACATACGATTACGGGACAAGCAAACTAAGTGCTTCTGATCGTGCAAACCAAAAAATGGCATTTTTTGATTCATAACTCCTTTCAGTGTAACCTAAAATGTATATTTGATATTTAGGAAATTCATATGTATCATACAAATTATCTTAACATATATACCTTAAATTTGCCATCATCCAAGTTTATCACTCTTATTTCTCGCCTACACAGTACAGCAGCATTGTATGTGCCAAACGGACACATAGTAGTCGGTTGGGATATGCCCTGCAAAATGCGAACACGAGTGCAATTTCTAATATCCCAAACACAAATTTCCTCTCTAACGGTGCTTATAGATGCTATAAAAAAACCTTGATGTGGCAAATTAACCAATGCATCATAGTTTTGTTGCCCGGTATTAAGTTCTTCGCCAAAAGTTTTATTGATAATATCTAGGAAAGGGATTTCCAATTCATTAGTCGATTCAAGCCACGATCGTATTATTTGGTCATCATTTAATGAGCGAACGTCACTAATGCGAGATTTCACGAAAAACTTAAGAAGGGTATAGAATTGGTGACCATCGTAGTTTAGCTCATACATATATTGGCAGAGAAATTCTTTTAATATTTTTATATGGTTATAAGGTTGCTCCGTAATTTTAGCCATTTTCTCGCATGTTAGAACATCACTCATGAGATGTGCGGCACCCGCAGCGTGGACCTTATCGGCCATCCACTGAAGTTCAGTAAAGTAAAAACAGTGAAACAGTATTTCCACTTTATTTAATCCAGTGTTATCCTCCATTATGTTACAAAAGTGATGATAAGGCAACTTTAAAAATTTTTCTATATTATAGCTGAAACACAAGTAAAAAGAGAAAGCGCATTCAGAGATTTAAGCACGTTTATAAAACACAATTGTAGAATACATGAACTTACATTGGATTTATATCTTTTGTGTCTGTAAAGTAGTTACCCTGTCTGTCATAAAACTCGCGCATAATATGATGAACATATGCATATTTAATTCGATACTTAGATAAAATAGCATTGCGAAACGATTTGTCTGTTATTTGAATATTTCGAACGGTTAAAAGCATTGGACCCAATATCCAACAAAATTTTGACCACACTCGAAATACCGAGTGCGCATCCATTTGAGTCATTCTCTGGAAAATATCTATGCAATCGCACTCTCGTATGCCCCATTGAGGTAGAGATAATATTAACATCAGTAATTCGGCATAATCATTAGAAAATTTTGATTCTATAACCTGCAGAATTTTGTCCAACATTTCCGTTATATCTGTCATAGCAATGGACGTGTGGCCAAGCCAGGCAAGCCACCACAGCGATTTTGCATGAAATGGTGTTTTACCATTTAACATTTTCCACTCATGTGGCACTTTTATGGCCCCATTTGTAGCATAGAAATCTCCACTGCCTGAGCTAAGAATGTCTTGCCACTGACGTGTGCTAAATTGCTTCATTTTGACGAAACACTTGTTTGGCATTCCCGCCTCTGCCAACTTGTCGATAATTGGGTTACGCTCATTGTTGTTTTCAGTCAATGTCAAAATTATCTTACATGTAGCATTAAGTCTAATGGGTAACCAATCGATAGCCTCGTCCATAATGTCATCTATAGAATCAATGATGATAACAAATATGCACTTGTTTTTCTCTATTATATCTCGTATAACTTGAGAATAGTTTTCAATTGTCTAAAACACATTTTAGTTAATGGAAAGTGTTATTTAGTTAGATTTTAACCGTACTTACATGGTCCATTCTGATTTGATGTCCATATGCTAATATTGACAATTGATACGCGATTGAACCCAACATAGATACCAGATCTGATGAACGTGCCGTCAAATTTGAATATCTGGAAGAAATATTTAGTGTTACCATATATATTATTAGAATTTAAATAAAAGCTAACTTTACCTTAATATTACATTCATTTCAGGTTTCCATCTGTGAATATTTTCAAAAATTTTTGAAATAAGTACACTTTTTCCACATCCACTAGGTCCCGAAACAATCAAAGGATGAGGAGCGTTGTCTTTAATGTACCTGAAACACATAATATTAACACGTACGATAAATATATATTTCAAAAAAGTGAGTGAAGGAGTTTGATGTGAAAATGTTTTGGTTACAATTTTGTTAATTTTCTTGGACATCCGATGGTCAATCTATATCTGTGGTAAGAATGAGTATACCTACGGTGATCAGGGAACAAGCTCAGCTGACTGATAATGCTTAAAATATGTGAGGGATCCTTGTGTTATTTCATGATATTGTGTGATTTTTCCATTCCCACGAACAAATAAAATTTTTTAGTTCTTATGAATCTTGCAAAATTATTCAATAGCTTCTGAAAACAGTGGTGCATAAATTGTTAGAATAATCTTGTCAGATAGTTTTCATCATTTGCTACGGGCCAAAAGTGTACCACAGCAAAGGAGTGTCCTTTTGGCCTAATAAACGATTATTAAAAAATCTTATTCATAAACAGCATTTTAACTAATCAACATTTTAATGACTTCGTCAATGTAATGCTGGCAACATTATCTTTTTCACACACCATTATCTCTCTTAATGATGCATTAATACGATTATCAATTGTAAGAGTAGTCGAATATATAAATTATTTTTTTGTTTATTTTAAAAACAACTGTATTAATTAACAAAAATGAATGCTCACTTGTCCAATAAATAAAAAAAAAAACAACCAAAAATCAAATAAATGACGAATTAAGACAATTTTTTTTATTACATACAAAAAGGTATTCGAATAACGAATAATATATAACACATGTTGATTGTTTACATATCACTAGTGAATTTTGTACAATTTGCATTTCTTTTGTTGTGGTTTTGCAATGATAACAGTTTTTGGTCTTTTATGAAACAATATCGAAAGAAGAAGATTGTAAAAATTTGATTATTATACCGATTTGAAACAATAGGAAATATGCATTTCGTATACCGACGCAGAATCATGCCTTGGGTCGATTTAGCCATGTTCGTCCGTCTGAGACAATCAAAGTACTGCTGAAAAAAGGAACCAATCCTTACGAAATTGTTGGGATAAGGAGCTGCTTTTGTTGCACAATGCCTTTAACTCTTCATGGAAAAATGCAACAAATCTGTCCACGTTTTGATATACCTCCCATTCAATGGTGCATTCCGTTTTGACATAAACACGTTCTGAAAGGCACAGTTACGTATTTTTTTTTCTTATTTTAACCTAAACCATTTCTAGAAAATATGTTCAAAATCAGTCTTATATTTTTTTCTTTTAATTAAAAAATTCCATAAAAATGTTGCAAATGCACACGAAGAAAAAGCAAATGTCACTTTAACAAACGCTTAAAGTAGGGTCGAACCAATATTACAATTCACGTATTTAACAATGGTTTACAAAAGGTGTTTTAGGCTAATAATCGTTTATGAATATAGTTTTTTTTTTGCTTAACAAAGGTTTGTAAAGCTGTTTTAAGTTTTTATGAATACGGCTGTAATACTTTTATAGTACCTATGGTAGATATGGTGTGTCAAATCAAAACAGGTGATACGATGAGGGGAAAGCGTCATGTCCGACCGTCAAAACGAAAGCACAATGAACACCGTATAGCGCTCCGAGTTTTGACGAAGTTGGAGTCCTTTGAGGTTTCGTCCATACCGAAAAACAAAAAGAGTCACTTACATGGGCTCAGGTCGTCATACATTTTTCCAAAGCTAATGAGTCGGCAATGAGCCACAACTTCAGCTGAGTTAACGGCTCGTAATAAAGCCAAAAGATTCAAATCACCTGATGATCCACTGCCTTCGAAAAAGGAAAGAGGCCATAATATCTCCATCAACATGACACTCACCAAGCCCTTCAATGAAGTGGCGAAGGAGAGTCTAGTGATGGCTACTATAGACAGAAGTAGTGAGGAGGTTACCATCTCCAAAGATAAGTAGAGGCATGTGCGATTAGCCATTAAGGCTCAATACCTTGCTGTCCTCAGTGAGATGTCGGGCACACCTCCAATCTGCAACGATGTAGGATGGCATCAGGGGAGAGTAAAGCTCTTGGCTCTCGGTGATGTCAGATCAGTAGACCTGTATAAGGCAGCTCTGAGTTGAGTGGCTGAGATCTGGGGGCGCCCAGTTGGATGTTGTCGAAAAAACAACACCCCAGAGCCCTTACCTTGGTTACAGAAGAACCATCCAACCATCCAATTAAAAATTCCAATCCTGATCTGAGAACGAGAGCACTTCTTCGGACACTGAGGTTTCTGCACTACTTGGCGCATCAGATGGCGACATGATCTGTAATGGGCTGGAAATTAATCTGGCGGTTACCAATGATGGTAAGAATTCTATAGATTAACCTCCATCAGGCTAAAGCAGCACCAACGTCTCTACATATTACTGCGCAAACATCGTCTTAATACAGGAGTCCTACGTAGTAGCATAAAAGGTGTGTGGTATCAGGACACCCAACTTAATGCTGCTTCTGGGCAACTGTTAATGTACGACAATAATCAGCATTTTGGACAAGAAGGATCTAATCATCTTTCTCCTGACTAATTTAAGTGGTAAAGATCAAACAGCTGATAGTCTGGAGATCGGTAATCGCATATATTTGGGGGTCTCCTGTTACTTGCTTATGAAGATGTGGTACCGACAGCTCTCTTCAGGGAAGTAGCAGAAGAAGCAAGGTCTGACGAGCGCGAGCTCATCATACTATGTGGGGTAGTCACTTCTTGACTACATTCTTACTACCAACCTAACTGTTGGTAACATTGGCAATAAACACACATTGGGCGTTAAACCAAACAAGACAGAATTGGTTATCTTTACTAGGATGAATAAGATCCCACATGAGGAGGAGGGCCCTCGGACAAATGGAACAGATCTAGTCTTTTCGGAAAATGCAAAATTTCTAAGAATAATTCTAGATAGTAAACTGTTATTCAGACTTAACGTACTGGAGTGTGAAAGGATGGCCAAGTCGCCATATATTCCTGCAGCAAGCCTGCAGGGTTACTGTGGGGCATGTCTCCCAAAATCGTCCATTGGATGTATGTAGCAGTAGTTCGTCCAATACTGTTATACGGCATTGTGGTATTGTGGACGGCAACTGAAAAACGAGAGAATTTGCAACCATAGCGGCACAAAGTGGGATGGCAAAAAATATAAGGAGTGGACTTAGATCATTGAAAGTTGCCACCGAGTAATATATTGACTAAATTAAGAAAAAATGGCATTTCATAATTTTTTGAGAAAACAAATTATAGCTTTTTGTACCCTACACCACACTGTGGTACAGGGTATTATGACTTTGTGTAAAAGGAGAAGAGATAGACCCATTGTTTATTATACCGATCGACTTGTAATCACTTTCTGAGTCGATTTAGCTATGTCAGTCTGTCTGTAGATGTATTCTTGTAATCAAAACACAGGTCGCAATTATGGTCCGATCTCAACGAAACTTTGCACATATATTTCTTTATGCCCAAAGATGATCCCTATTGGATTTGGTTAAGATCAGTTTAAATTTACATATAGCTCCCATATATATGTACATCCGATTTGACATGTAAGCGCTGTAGAAACTGCATTTTATATCAGATCAGTACGAAATCTTGCAGAGAGAGTTCTTCTATTAAATGAATGAACACTGCCAAATTCGGTTCAGATTTCGATATAGTCCCCATATCGTATATGTTACACCCGATTTGACATGTAAGCGCTGTAAAAACCGTATTTTACACCCGATCTATTCGAAATTCGGCAGAGAGAGTTTTCTTATAACGTGAATGAACGCTATCAAATTCGGAGAAAATCCGTTCAGATTTAGATATAGCCCCTCATATATATGTTTCATCCGATTTGATATGTAAGCGCCGTATTTTATATCCGATCCGTAAGAAATTCAACAGAGAGAGTTTTCTTATGACATGTATGAACACTGCCAAATTCTTATAGCAATGCACATTTTCGAATTGTTAGGGAGGGTATTATATAGTCGGCCCCGCCCGACTTTCTGTCTTTCCCAACACTCCTCTATGGAACTGCATCATTCTGTTTTGAAAAAGTTATTGTCGAAAAATTTCCTTTTTGCAACCAAAATACCTCTGTGCGGCACTAAAATTGCTTATCAGTGTGGAGGTACAAGAACTACGGTCACATGAGGATATCAAAGTGTAGTGCTATGGTAACCGACCGAGTAGACTATATATATATGGTTAGATGCTGAATGAAAAGGTTGGCTTCGGAGTGTGGAGATGAAGATGAAGGTGATTTTAGTGGTAAGAATTCGACATACCCACATTAAGTGAAACCTTATGAACACTTCCACCTACAGCATAAAAAACTGTAAAGAACTTAGACCGGATGTAGCACACAGACTACAGATGGAAGTCGCCAAGTGGCTGAGTTGCAACATAGTAACCAACACTGGCGTTGCCATTTACTGAACATCCAGGCTGCCCTCAATTCTTTGGAGGCTACATCCCTAAATTCACAAACAGCGCTCGACTGCCGCAGATCTTACTATGCAACAACATTTTTGTCGAAGTACGGTGCATATATTTTTATGGTGTAATTTGGAATCTTAAACAAAAAAATATTAAAAATATTTTTAATGGTAACTTTTTCAAGTTTTGATGAATTATAAACCCCATAGAAAATACGAAATTTCCTTTAAATTAAAGGAAGTGATCAGGTGTTATTAATGTAATTTTCACGAATAAATATTAGTTTAGTGGTTGTCGATAAAACTATTAGAACAAAATGATTTTTTGTAAAAAATAGAATTTTTTGGCGTGAAAAAAAACGAAACAAAAATTTAGAAACAATTCCAAAATTTTGTTTTCATCTTTTATCTGAAATCTAGAAATATAATACATGAAGAAAATATAGCACATTTTGTAGAAGAAAGGAAAATTAAAAAAATAATGTTTCATATTTTTCCGTATTAGAATAATGTTTTTGCTTTGTTTATTGCTTATTGACTTTCAAATGTGGCATTGTGCCTCACTTTTATTTTATGAGCATTGACTATCTGAAGTCATTATAAAATTGTCGAGGGGACTAGATTGTATGATTGTTCGAGAATTACATTGAATGAGATCAACAGAGCTAGAAAAGCAATAAACATATTTGTTTTTTTTAGATTTCCGTTCTGTTATCCCTTTTTAGGACATTAATGGAATCCCAAAGAATTCCCTGTCGTATTCGCAGGTATATATTAAAATTATATAACCCCACGAAACAGAAAGTAAGTTTTTATGTTAGAAGCAAAATATATTTCAGATACAGCTACTGTATAATCTACGTACCTATTTTCTTTAAACTGGTATCCATGAATGAATTTTGTTTCATCCGTAATTTCACTCATTCTTAAAGTAATAAGTCGATTTTGTAAAAATTAGAAACTATGAGTAAAAGGCAAAGAACTTTGTGTAAATGATCCCAACAATTTCTGCCATATCTGCGGAAAATTTTCATTAAAAAAATCGACGACCGTTATGTAAAACAAAAGAAGCAATTTATGTACAATATTGTGGTATACTTAACAGTTACAAATCTGAACGAACCGTGGACACCTAGTGTTTTGTGTAGCTTGTGTCACGCAAATCTTACTCGTTGGAGTTTGGTGTATGCGGCATGTACTTTTCGATTAAAATATGATACTGTTTCTGTAATAAAACGTCTTTTAGGCATCACCTGCAATTAGTAAAACTAGTGATTTGGAGGCACCCATCAACTCATGATACAGACTGCTATTTTTGTCTAAGTAGTCGGATCGGAGTAGGAAGGAGCATTCGCTGGAACTACACCGAAGTTAAATCTATCACCTTACCAGTTGAACATTTGGACAGAATACCAGTTCCCCAATGTTCATGTATAGCTAACAGCGTAATTACGGAAACATCAACAAGTTCAACTGAGTTCTCAACTCACAGCGGTACCAGTTTCAGTGAGTGAATAACATATTACAGAGTCCGTCATATCCCTTACACAAAATTTGATACAACTACGGAAAATATGTGCTTGTGCAAGGATATTCCTGGATTGTTTGAGGAACTTAATCAAACATACAATTCAAAGGAATGGCGGTAATTTGTTGACAGCAGCAAAGAAAGTTTAAAGGCAGTACTTTTGCATATCGGAAATGAGAAACCAACGGTTCCCATCGCTCATGCTGTCAACACTAAGGAACCCTACGAAACAATGGCTAAATTGTTAAAATACATAAAATATGAACAACATGATTGGAAAATTTGTTGCGATTTAAAAGTAGTGGCGATGTTATGTGGAATGCAAATTACGTTGGGTGAAAACAACATCAAATACACATAGGGTTGCCAGATGCCCTGAATTCTTCTGAATTGGTCAGTTTTTTTGGGTCTTGTTCAGTTTACAGGAAAAATTATATTTGTTCAGGAAATATTTGAGCGCTAACTAAGAGAAAGAAAGAAAAAGAACTGGAAAATTAAGTACCAAAAAAACAGAAAATATGTGTCCAAAAATCAAGATTAATGTTAATTTTAACTACGTTAGGTTAGGTTGAAGAGAAGAGACGTTTAAACGTCTCATGTCCATGGACATACACTTAAGCCAGTGGTTCGGCCTGTTGTGCGCTCCTTATTTATGATCTTTTTATACCTCACGAGTTACGGAAAATCGGTACTAGACACGAATTTTCTCAGTATCTTCCAGTCATATCCTCTGAGGTGAGTCAAGTCTGGTAATATGTCGGACCCGAAATGTTGGGATCTTGCATGTGTGAAACATGCATGCCCTGCATTCGTCGTTTCCTGCTAGTCCTATGCGATGAAGATGTGCTTATAAGCTTGAGTATCACGTTAGAGCACTCATAATCTTACTAATATCGATTTTGTTTCAGAAAACTTCTTGTTTTCTATTCATTTGGGTCACCCCACAGTATCTTTGCAGTAGTTCCTACTGTTGCGCTATTCCACACAGTTTTGTGAGCCATCACTGCCCAGTGCTTAAACTCATTCTTCGTAGCTTCGAAAGGATTCCAATTTTCCAAGTTTCTTACTCGAAGTTCTCTGCCCTTTGAAGCCAAGCTGTTTGCCCGTTCATTTCCAATCACTCCGTTGTGTACTGGTACCCAGCAGATACGCAGTTGACTGAGTAATCATTTATCGTTCTTTTATAGTCCAACACCTTGTCTCTAATTAATTAATTATTAATTTACCTTGTCTCTAATTTTTACGTCATATGACCCACAAATAATTCACCTATTCCTTAGCATATTGTTGATCCAGTTTTTCAGCGCCAGGTCAACCTGAAACTCGTCTGAGGACTGGATAAGTGTATCGGTCTGTGCATTGTTAAATGTGACCTCAATGTCTATGCAAACAGCAAGTGTATACATTTCTTTACTGAAGGACTCTTCTATGTGGTGCACTACCCCATGCAGGGCTGTTTCCACTGACCTTCCTATGACATCCGCTATTTTACTTTTGACCATGTCATCAATTATTCGCTCAATTTTTTTTAACAGGAAAGAAGTTAGGCTAATTGGTCGATAAGCCTTTGGGTCGTGTAACTCGCCTTGCCAGGATTTGGTATGAAGACCACCCTTGATTCCTGCCAGTTTTTTTGGGTATAAGAATGGGTTACGCATGCAATGAACACTCCAGCCAGATGAGTTGATACCAGATCCACCTCATTCTGCAGAACTGCTGGAAATATTCCATCCGGTCCCGCAGCCCTAAAGGGAGAGAAACTTTTTATCGCTTCTTTAACCATACCATCTGTTATATCCGCAATAGGTACTTGATGCATCCACCAGTGTTTCGGTTTGGACATGAGTTTTTAAGAGGAACTTTTTCATTTTAGACATGCTGTTAACGCTGTCTACCTGCTCACAGAAAATCCTCCAGGAGTTACGTTTCGCTGATCTACTGATTTTATTTTATTCTTTGAGTCTTCTGTGGTAGTCGTCCCAATATACTGATTGTTTTTTACGCCGAGCTCTGTTGTAAAGTCTGCGGACATCTTTGCCAATCGAGCGAATTTGTCCTGTCATCCAGGGTTTCTCATAGACAGATTTCCTTTCTCGAAGTGGGCAACTATCTTCGAATGATTTTACAATAGCCTCAGTAATCTTCTTCACATTGATATCAATGTCTTCTGCACATAGATAATCCAGTCGGTCTTAGCCTTATTACGGAAACTTATTGGGTTTGGCGGCGGCCGTGCAATTTTAAACCTTATATAATGGTGGTACGAATAGGAGTGTTCATCCGCTAATGGATCTAATAAATAAGATTATCTGAACATATCGTATATCTAATATTTCTTCCCTAATTTTGTTAACAAAGGTTGCGGTGTTTCATATGTTAAGAGTTATGAGGTCATTTGTATTCAAAAATTCCATAAGGGCGTGTCCCCTTTTATTGGTGTTAGTACTACCCCAAGCGATATGATAGGAGTTGGCGTCACACCCAGCTAATAACTCATTACTTGTGTGTTTGGATTCCCTCACCAGACGTTGTAGTTCCGACGTAGGTGGCAATGTCGGCGCGTCGAATGGCAGATATATTGACGCCAGGTACATATTTCCATTACCTTGCCTCAGCACCGTTGCGTCCGATGTTGACAACTCTGGAGAGAAAAGAAAACATAAGTTTTTATGGCACAAAATACAAGTCCTTGGACGAGTACCTGTGATAGCGTAGAAAAGGTTATAGTTCACATGGTTTAATCCAGTAACCTTGTTGCTAGCTGTCCATGGTTCCTGGATTAAAGCAATATGAACCCTGACTTTATTTATGATGTCCATTAGATCGTTGGATGCTGTCTCGCTCCGGTGGAGGTTTATCTGGATGACTTCAATCATTGTCTTTCAAGTAAAAGTTTCTTTTGGGAGTCTATCCTATCTGGTGGCACTCCCTCATTATATGGTAGTGGGTCATTCTCCTCCTTTCGTTCACTACCTATTACACCATCTTCCAGTCGAAAATTTTGGGAGGCGGTGTTATTTTTTGTTGCTCCCTCATTGTTTTGAATCGTTTTCTGGCTCTTTTTATTTTGATCACCACCTTTGCTGGAAACTTCCTGCAAAAGAGGCGGTACTATTGGTGAACTGGTGGTGTTATTGACTACTACCACATCAACATCCGTTCACTACCAGTGTTTGCCTCTTCAGAGTGTATATTTGGACTCGATTCATCTGTCCTGCCAATCGGGACCTTTCCAATTTTGAAGGACTGTCCATCTCAAAAAGTACGCCATGCCCTTCGCCATGACAAGATTGTTCTTGAATTCTGGGTCTATGCCCAACACGAGGAGAGTATCCTCGGAATCATCCTTCCTATAGAAGACTTCCCACATTCTCACGGAAAGTTTTGAATTATGTTTACCAATGAGTATGTACTCTGATGAGAATTTACTGGCACATCACTTAACACATAGGGTCGTTCTTATGAGTTCAGGAATGTCGCTTTTCCTCACCAATTTTAGTTTTTCGCCGTCCCAAGGTGAGGGGAAGCTATCTACAAGTTTTACGAGGACACCAGCGCAGCGTTTTGATGCCAGCCTTAGCATCAACACACCCCTCTCAAACTGGCAACTCATTACTTCGATTGGTGGTTCATCTTTAGATTCGAGGACGTACTCCGCTACCCTCGTATAGACCAAATCTTCGAAGTTACTCTTTTGGTCTTCGCGAATTCTGCCAGATGCACTACTGCTATCAATTATGGCATAGCATAGATCGTCTCGAAAATGTTGTTTAGCTACATTAGAATAAGATGGTGGCTTCTTCTTTATGGCCAATTGATTTTTCCGTGTCTGTAGAGTCTTTTTGTTTAAAGCCTCATCCTTGACGGATGATTTGCTTGACTTGACCTCCATTACTGGATCAACTTTACCGCCCATGATCGAAGGACCCCGATTAGAGACTTCCTTTTGTGTGGTTACGTTAGGTTTCTCCGAATTACTGGAAGACGGCGAGCCCTTTTTCTTCTTAGTCACTTTCACAGCGCTACGTTCTTCGGGAGACCTGACTCTTTTAGCGGCCTCCATGTTTGTGTTGGAGGTAGAATTGTCAGGTTCATCCCGTAATCGGTTCTGTCGGTTCAACTTACTCAGTTTCCTTCTTTGTGCCCCTGACAGTCTCTTTGAGTTAGCAACAATAGCGATATTGTTTTCATTTGATGATTCAGAGTCAGAGTTCCTACTGGCTTTTAAAGGCTGGGGTTGCTTAGAGCCCCAGCTGGGTTCTGCTTCGTCTGTCCTATCATTTGTTTTGCCTGCGGCTGGATGTGCTCTTGTTTCATTTTCGACTACGGCATCCAAGGCACCAAAGCTGGTAGAAGTTGCATGCTCACGATCACAATCAACGCTTGTCGCCGGCACTGGGTTTTCCCTCCCCTGCGCCGAAATCTCCTTCGTCTTTTTTGGTTTAATCATAAATTGGTTGGGGGAGACACCCCCATAGCCAGTATTAGCCCGTAATAGGTACGTCGATATAGGCCTTCCATACTGAGCTCAGAAATTTCTGTCCACAGTCCGATGCATCCAATTCAACCTACGCTTTAAAAACAACAAACCACGTGGTTGCGTAATTGGTAGGTGAATAGGTATTGCGTAATAGGTTAAAAACTATCCACCCTGCGATAACACGTCCGTTCGCTACGACTGGCGGCGACTGACTAAATTAAAAATAATTTCAACTAACATAAATACTGAATTTTAGATCCTGGTTATAGTGTATGGTATAAACAGGTGGTACAGGGTATTATGACTTTATGCATTTGTTTATAACACACAAGAGAAGAAGAGTTAGACGCATTGTTTATTATGCCAATCGACTTAGAATAAGGTATAGCAATGTGCGTCTGTCTGCCCATGTACCCTTGTAATCAAAGCTCAGATCGCAATATCTCCGATCTCAATGAAATTGTGAAAATATATTTTTTTGCCCTAAGGACGATACCTATTGATCTTTAAAAATGATGGGTTATAATTTTCTTTTGATATTGATGAAAGTTTGAAATCAGTATTTTATTCGTCCAGTTAACATCTTTGCGAATATGGACAAAATCAGATTTAGATATGGCTCCCATAGTATGTATGTTCATATGTCCATACCGATTTGGCATCTAAGCGCTAATCTCTATCAAATTTGAAGAAAATCAGGATATTAGATAATGCCCTTCCGATTTGGTATCAAAGAATCGATATCTCGCAGAGGGGAGTTCTTGATATAGAAAAACACATATATATATATATCTTAGGGCGGGTCGATTTAAAAATCGCCCATTGCTCAGTGAAAATCGTATTCTAGGGATCAAAATAAGAAACTTTGCCGAAGGAACCATACCTCTAAAACGAATTCTGATGTCCCGGAAAAATCCCACTTTGACCAATTTAGAGTGCTCCAATCCAGTCCAAATGTATTGAACCCCCAGGGGGTGTGCCACTGGCATGGGTGGGTCGGGCCTCCAAAGTTAGTGGGGGTCGGTCATACATTTGGACTCGATTGAAGCACTCTAAATGGGTCAAAGTGGGATTTTTCAAAATTTGCCCCTACCCAAAAGTTCGACCCAAATTCCGGGACATCAGAATTCGTTTTAGAGGTATGGTTCCTTCGGCAAAGCTTCTTATTTTGATCCCTAGAATACGATTTTCACTGAGCAATGGCGACTTTTTTTGCCTCCCCACAAATCGACCCGGCCTAATATATATATATATATATATAAGAAGGAGCTTAGGGAGGCGCAAAGACACTCTTGGTATACCTTCTGTGGCGAAATGGAAAAGGGAAATAACTGGAAAAAAAAAGCGAGCAGTCGCTTAATGTTCTGTTTGACACACATTTCCCGGGGAACTCACCAACAGAACCCGAAGATCAGCAGGACAAACAAGAATTGAGAATGAGAGATCCAGAATAAGCTGGGCAATAAACAGCTTTGGGCCCTTCAAGTCTCCTGGACCAGACGGAATCAATCCAGCAGAAATGCAGAAAATGTCAATGTACATTATCCCCTGTCTGCAGAAAATTTATGGAGGCTGTATCAGGCTTTCATACATCCCTATTCGATGGAGGGACACCAAAGTGGTATTCATACCCAAAGCGGGAAAGATATCGCACACTAGGCCAAAAGACTTCGGAACAATTAGCATATCCTCCTTCCTATTGCAAGGTCTGGAAAGACTTTTAGATCATTTCATTAGGGAAACCCATTATACAAAACTCCTGTCGGGGAACCAATATAGAGGTTTGGAATGAAAATCTCTATTTTACGAAATTAATAAAAATTTATTAAATTTTATTTGAACTTTTTAAACGAACAAAAGCTTCGAAAAAGAGTTCTGACAAGACTGAAAATATATTTGAAAACTAAAACTAATGGTGATTTCGGTTCTGAAAAATAATATCACCACATCATGTTGCGACATTTTAAAAATTCACCCTGCACCCACTGCTAATTTCGCATTTTGCATACGAACAGTCGAACAAAAATCGTGCGGTGAGTAAAACCCATACCTACATTATGGCGCCACCATTTGATAGTGCATTAAGAATGTACGCTTTCAATTAGGCTTGGTTCTGAAGTTTGCTTTTTGACGGTGCAACACTCCACACCATGGACTGGGCTGAGTGTGGAAAATGCGATATTTTCGCCTTTGCGGAGTGTAATAATTTTACAAACGAAATCAAAACCCGTTCATACGGCTGCACCATTTCTACAAACGAACCTAAAAATGCGGTTTCAGTGTAAAATGTAGAAAAAATTTAAAATTTTTTTGCACAAACGAAATCACCATAAGTTAATAATATATAATCAAAGGCAAACAAAAAGGTAAATTGATAGGCTGCCACATAACCCCCCTTTCAGTGCGAAACGTACGGTGGGCTTTGACCTAGCGGGAGTTTTGTACGATGGCAGTATTTTAGTAGATATGTAGGCAGGTTTAAGGCTATCAAAAGTAACTTTCTCCTCTTTTAATCCGAAAAAAATTGTCACATATAGTCGATGATGATATATCTTTCATTGGAACGGCTTCAAGCCAGCGAGTAAAGCGGTCAACCATATTAAGAATATAACGAAATCCATCTGACTAAGGCAAAGGACCAACAATATTCACTTGGATAGCGGAAAATCTTCGAGTTGACATCTTAAAAGTACCTAGAGGGGATTTAGTATGTCTCGTTATTTTGCACGATTGGCATGCTTGACAGGTTTTGGTCCATCGGGTTATGTTCCTATTTGAAATTACGACGAAGGCCAAGGCCTAATGATATAATGCTGGTTCCATATGTTTTTATTGGCGTGCCGTTGGCAGCAAAAAGATTAAGAGAAATGTTGTTATTATTGATAATGATTCCAAGATTGCATTTAATAATGGAACATTGTTTGTAATTACGGAAACTGAAGGAAGTATTTGTTCCATTATTTTGTCTGCTTGATCTGCAATGTCTTCGAACGTGCCTTTGTTTCCAACCAGGACAATACTGACTATTTCAGGCATTTGTTCCAAAAAAGTGTCTTTAGAATTGAATCGTTAGCTTGTCCCACACCCGCATTACGCATAAACTGTAAATAGTGGCTGATCACCGATTGCATGACCCGATAGCAGCATGCGAACCTTTTTTTTCATCCGATCGGAAATGCTTTCAAATAAGCTTATTTTTTATGGCTTCATATTTACATCCGTTAAAACTGCTGACCATGATAATATCCGAAACAAACTCCAAGGTATCGGGATCTAAATTGCACAATGTGGTCAAATTTTGTCTCACCTCGTGTAATCCGATTGACTTTAAAAACTGCTTCTAACTGTACGAACCATAATTCAGGGTTGTGCTTCCAGAACGGCGGTATTTCAACTATGGCTGCTGATGAAATGTGCTGCGACAGGACTTGATCTGCTTGGGTATGTTGACTGTCGTTATCTTGTGGGGCAATGTTGGCATCTGCTCCATCTCCTGCGCTTCATCCAGATGTATTATGTTGAAATGACATTGTGTTCATGGTTCGGGGTCACCAATATAGAGGTTTCGAATGAAAATCTCTATTTTACAAAATTAATAAAAAGTTATTAAATTTTATTTGAATCTTTTAAACGAACAAAAGCTTCGAAGACAATTTCTGACAAGACTGAAAAAATACATGAAAGGTAAAACTAATGGTGTTTTCTTTTGTTCCAAAAAATGCTACATTTTTTATGCTTTTCGCCCCAAAAATGCCTTTTTGTCTTCGATTGTAAAATAAATGCTGCACTGTGAAAGGGTTTCGTTTTCTTTTGTGAAAAATGTCGCACTTGCACGGGGCAAAAATGCAACATTTCAGCCCTGTATTCAATCGAAGGGGTGGACGCTGCCCTACAAAACAGAAGTTTTTTCGGCGTCGAGCGAATAGCCTAAATAACCGCGGGTGTCCGTGCGTGCTTTTTTATAATGATGTTTGGTCAGATGCTTTATTTAGGCGGCGCCGTGGAGTATTCTTTGTTTTTAGTTTACTTTTAGTGAGTTAAAAGGATAGTTTTTTGCATTTTTGTTATCGATTCTGACCATAAAAAATGCAGCAGTACAAGAGGGTGTAGGCGACATTATTAAAATGCTGCTCTCTGACAGGGCAACATCTTTTTTTAGAAAAGAAAACACCATAAGTGATTAATATAAAATCAAAGGCAAACATAAAGGTAAATCGATAGGCTGCCACACTAACATGCATACAATAAGGGAAGGTCTACAGAATCAGCTCTGCACGAACTTGTGAGCACTATCGAATCGTCCCTACATTTCGAGGAATTCGCCATGGTGGCATTTCTTGACATTGAAGGAGCTTTTAACAACATTCACTCAAATGCGGTACTTGCGGCACTGTCACATCTAAAGTTAAACTCCAGATTGATTAGACTAATACCAAGCCTGCTCAACAGAAGACGCATAAAAGCGTGTCTTGGGTTAACAACTCTAACAAGGTTTGTAAACAGAGGGACCCCACAAGGAGGAGTACTGTCACCCCTAATTTTGAACCTAGCGGTGAATGAAAATCTGCTAGATCTAGAACGTTGTGGCTGCAGGTCGGGGCATATCCGGACAACGCACAGTGGGCTAAAATGGAAAAAAATGGACATAATTCTGCCATTTCAAAAACACTTATCGTATGGCGATGAAATTTTAGGTGTGTATACAAGAGGTGTTAGAGAGTTTATGTTCGGAACTTGGGCCCCCTATCTCATAGAGGGGCGGAGCTACAGGGCCCTAAAGTTGACCACCTCGGGTATACAAAATTTTCATCGGCTTCTAACTTTTGAATGGTGTGTCCGGTTTTAGTGGCGTTTTTTTCTGTGGATACTCCTAGACCAGACCTACAATAAACATTTTATAGGTTGAAGAGTTTGCCTTGGAGTTTAGCCAATATCTCAGTCAAAAGTTTACCGATTTTGTTCGCGTGTTTTTTTTATGAATTGCCAATAAAATTTACAATATCATGCAAAAAGAATCGATAAGATATGTGAAGAAATAAGAAAGTTATGGCCCTATAAAGTCAATTTTTTTAAAAAATTTCATTTTTGGAGATTTTTTGGCGAAAAAAGTCCAATTCGTATTTAGGTCTTGTAGAAAAAGTTTGTTACACAAATGATATCAAATTTATACTCATTTTAAAGGAGACGTTTCACAGAATTTTTTTAATTGGTGTGGTTGCCACCTTTCTCCGTTTTGGACCTTTTTTTACATAAATTTCAAAAGTTTGATCGATTTTCTCCAATCGCAAAGCTAAATTGTTAAATTTTTCTTTTTATTTATTTGTATTAGGGTGTAACAAAATCGACTGCAAAGGGAATCCCGAGCGCGGCTTTTCATATCGAAGATATAGGACTAAAAGTAAAAATCCCATTTTTGGGGATTTTTGATGTATTTTTTGGGAATTGAGGGATTTTCCATTAGAAATTTCCACATGTTGCGTTTAATTATTATTTCTAATATGAAAATAAAGACCTTTAAAAAAAATTAATCGAAATATATACATTTTTAAGAATTTTATGCCGTATTTGCGCTTCTGCCTATATGCAAAATATTTATACCCTACACCACACTGTGGTACAGGGTATTATAACTTTGTGCATTTGTTTGTAACACCCAATTATACCGATCGACTCAGAATCACTTTCTGAGTTGATTTAGCTATGTCCGTCTGTCTGTCCGTCTGTCTGTGCATGTATTCTTGTAATCAAAGTACAGGTCGCAATTATGGTCCGATCTCGACGAAACTTTACACATATCTTTTTTTTGGCCCAAGGACGAACCCTATTGAATTTGGTTAAAATCGGTTCAGATTTAGATATAGCCCCCATATATATGTTAGCCCCGATTTGACATATAAGCGCTGAAAAAGTGTATTTTTAATCCGATCAATACGAAATTCGGCAGAAAGAGGTTTCTTATTGCATTAATTAATTCTGCCAAATTTGAGGGAAATCGGTTCAGATTTAGATATAGCCCCCATATATATGTTACCCCCGATTTTACATGTAAGCGCAGTAAAAAGTGTATTTTTAATCCGATCAGTGTGAAATTCGGCAGAAAGAGGTTTCTTATTACATGAAGGAATACTGCCAAATTCGGAGAAAATCGGTTTAGATTTAGATATTACCCCCGTATATATGTTACCCCCGATTTTACATGTAAGCGCTGTAAAAAGTGTATTTTTAATCCGATCAGTGTGAAATTCGACAGAAAGAGGTTTCTTATTACATGAAGGAATACTGCCAAATTCGGAGAAAATTGGTTCAGATTTAGATATAGCCCCCATATATATGTTACCCCGATTTTACATGTGAGCGCTGTAAAAAGTGTATTTTTAATCCGATCAGTACGAAATTCGGCAGAAAGAGGTTTCTTATTACATGAATTAATACTACCAAATTTGAGGAAATCGGTTGAGATTTAGATATAGCCCACATACATATGTTAAACCCGATTTGACATGTAAGCGCTGTAGAAACTGTATTTTATATCCGATCAGTAAAAAAATTGGCAGAAAGAGGTTTCTCATTACGTGAATTAACACTGCCAAATTTGAGGGAAATCGGTTCAGATTTAGATATAGCCCCCATATATATGTTACTCCCGATTTGACATGTAAATGCTGTAGAAACTGTATTTTATATCCGATCAGTGCGAAATTCGGCAGAAAGATGTTTCTTATTACTCGAAGGAATACTGCCAAATTCGGAGAAAATCGGTTCAGATTTAGATATAGCCCCCATACATATGTTACCCCCGATTTGACATGTAAATGCTGTAGAAACTGTATTTTATATACGATCAGTGCGAAATTCGGCAGAAAGAGGTTTCTTATTACTCGAAGGAATACTGCCGAATACGGAGAAAATCGGTTCAGATTTAGAGACAGCCTCCATATATATGTTACCACCGATTTGACATGTAAGCGCTGTAGAGACTGTATTTTATATCCGATCAGTACGAAATTCTACAGAAAGAGGTATTTTTACATGAATGAGTATTCAGGGAAAATCGGTTCAGATTTATATATAACCTCCATATACATGTTCCTCCTGATTTGGTATCAAAGCGCTATAGAAGTTGTACTTTACTTCCGATCATTAATATTTACCGGAAATATGTTTCTCAATTTAGGAACAAATATTGCTTAATATAGCGATTATCGGCTCAGAATTAGATAATATGTTGCTGCCGACTTACCAATTATTCCAAATTAGTATCGCAATGACCTTTATCGCATTGTTAGGGAGGTGTAGGGTATTATATAGTCGGCCCCGCCCGACTTTCTGCCTTTCCTTACTGGTTTTTTTATACCCTACACCACACTGTGGTACAGGGTATTATAACTTTGTGCATTTGTTTGTAACACCCAAAAGGAGAAGAAATAGACCCATCGTTTATTATACCGATCGACTTAGAATCACTTTCTGAGTTGATTTAGCTATGTCCGTCTGTCCGTCTGTCTGTCTGTCCGTCTGTCTGTCCGTCTGTGCATGTATTCTTGTAATCAAAGTACAGGTCGCAATTATGGTCCGATCTCGACGAAACTTTACACATATCTTTTTTTTGGCCCAAGGACGATCCCTATTAAATTTGGTTAAAATCGGTTCAGATTTAGATATAGCCCCCATATATACGTTACCCCCGATTTGACATGTAAGCGCTGTAAAAACTTTATTTTATATCCGATCAGTATGAAATTCGGCAGAAAGAGGTTTCTTATTATATGGATAAACACTATTAAATTTGGAAGAAATCGGTTCAGATTTAGATATAGCCCCCATATATACGTTAGCCCCGATTTGACATGTAAGCGCTGTAAAAACTTTATTTTATATCCGATCAGTATGAAATTCGGCAGAAAGAGGTTTTTTATTATATGGATGAACACTATTAAATTTGGAAGAAATCGGTTCAGATTTAGATATAGCCCCCATATATATGTTACCCCCGATTTGACCTGTAAGCGCTGTAAAAACTGTATTTTATATCCGATCAGTGCGAAATTCGGCAGAAAGAGGTTTCTTATTACATGAAGGAATACTGCCAAATTTAGAGAAAATCGGTTCAGATTTAGATATAGCTCCCATATATATGTTACCCCCGATTTGACATCTAAGCGCTGTAGAGACTGTATTTTATATCCGATCAGTACGAAATTCGACAGAAGGAGGTCTTTTTACATGAGTAAGTATTCAGGGAAGATCGGTTCAGATTTATATTAAAGCTCAATATATATGTTCCTCCTGATTTGGTATCAAACCGCTATAGAAGTTGTATTTTACTTCCGATCGTTAAAATTTTCCAGAAAGATGTTTCTCACTTTAGGAAAGAATATTGCTTAATTTAGCGATTATCGTTTCAGAATTAGATAATACGTTTCTACCCATTTACCAATTATTCCAAATTATTATGGCAATGACCCTTATCGCATTGTTAGGGAGGTGTAGGGTATTATATAATCGGCCCCGCCCGACTTTCTGCCTTTCCTTACTGGTTAAAACATGTATGCAGTTCTATAGGAAATGGAATATTAAAATAAATGTGAACAAAACGCAAACGATATTGTTTCCGTTTAACAAATCCTATAAAAGGATACCCTCGATACAAGTACATCATGAGAATAATGTCATACCATTTAGTTCTTCTATCAGATATCTTGGTGTCGTTATTGATAATAAGTTAACTTTTCAGAAACATATTGAATATTCAACAGACAAAGCTATAAAATGCTTCCGCTGTCTTTACCCATTATTGAACAAAAAGTCAAAACTGAGATCCGACAATAAGATAATAATTTTTAAGACCAATAATGCTCTACGGTTGTCCCGTTTGGGGTAGTGCCTCAACTTCTCATATAAGGAAACTACAAATACTTCAAAATCGAGCTCTAAAAACCATCTTTAAGCATAATCGTTTATATCCTACACGGTATCTTCACACCAACTACTGTCAACTAACAATAAGGGAGGTTATCGATGCGCAGAATCAAGCATTTTTGAGTAAATGCAGACTCTCTGACTACGATCTTATACAAAGTATACGATTATTAAAAAATTATTTGATTTATTAAAAAATTATTTGTAGTGTTATTATAGCTTAGCTTAGCTCTCACTATAAACACATATATCTAGATAATAGACAGAGGTATTTTACTATCTTTTTTTCCTTTAGTTATTGCTATTTGTAAATGTTAATATTTAATTATTTTTATGATATACATGTTGCAATATTTTTCTAATAGTATCTCATAGACCAAGATTTCAAATTTATTAATATAATAGTACATAATGATAGAGCAAATAAATAAAATAAAAAAAATCGAAATTTAATATTTAACTTAGTCCTCGATCTTTTTAAATCGATACAGGATGTTGAATGATTTAAAAACTGCAGCCTTTAACAAGCCTTTTTCACAATTTAGACGTTATTCGAATATTTTTTATATTTGATAAAGACGTAAAATTTCTGAAAACTGCAATATCTGAAAACGATTACCAGTTATTTCAAAGGAACAACAGAATTTAAAAAATCTTAATGTATAGAATTTACCAAAAGGAATATTAATAAAATGTACATATCGCACCTGTTCAACAATTCAGTAGAGGCAAAAAACTGCTTCTGTTAAAATTATTGATATAATAAAATATGTCAAACAAATATGAAGATATCTTTTTAATGATATTTTCTTGCAATGACATTTTCCGTTAAATTTTATTTTTTGGAAATTAATAATAACAGTCTTGGGCTTCTACTGCATTTTTTAAATTTTGAGTTGTTACCCTTTTGTGTTTTTATGACATATCGTTAGCAAAACATTCAAATTCAGTTTCAAAAAGTTTTCAGAAGGAAGAACAATTTTTTGAACTCTTTCTATTTAATATAACTTGATCTTTTATTTGTTCCGCTTAAATATCAATAATTATAATAATCATAATTATCCGTTTTTATAGAGACTTCATATGTTTTGCATTTTTGTGTGAACTTAGAATATTTGAATATCACTGCACAAAGGGGGAAAACAGCATAATGGTGTTTTCTTTTTTCTAGATGATGTATTTTAAATCTTCTATCATTTTATAAAAAATCTCAATTTTCATAAAATTGGATTTAGCATATTTGCATGTTAAGTTAATGATATTCTATTTAATGCACAAAATAACTGTTTATTTTATTTATTCATTATGGAAATATATGCAATTTACTTCGACAGCGGAAAAACAACGTTCGATTGTTACGACATCGGCATAAATTCGTAAACGGACAAAAACTCCACTACTCTGAATGTCAGATTTTATGACACTTTTTGCTATCAATACGCGTAACTACACGCACACACTCACATTTTGTAATTTATCCCTTTTTGTCTCAACGTCGTATGAGCCAATCGATGTTCCCAGACAATTTATTTTCGACTACCTGTGACACACACTGCTGACAAACAGCCGCCGCTACCACCGCTCAACAAGAACTGATTCCAAAAAATTTCAAACAAACTTAATTGTAACTCTCACTATTATTCTCAATTTGCGACCAAAAAAGAGTCTAAATTGTCCTCTCGCAGATAAAAACGACCTCTTAATCGTTAAATCAATTTAATTTCATGTCAATGTTTTTTCAGTGCAGTATATATTGAGATTGAATGGTGCAGGAATAGAAACGATGCCCGAAAATTCTATCAAAAAGTTAAACATCGAAAAGAGGGCCAAAATGATGATATAAGCACCTGCAGAGATGGAAATGGGAATCTGGTTGTGGATACTGATAGTGTACTAAGGATATGGAGGGAGCATTTTTATAACCTATTGACACCAGAAGGTTATGACGTTGAAGAAGACTCCACACCAATCATAGAAGACAACATTGAATGCTAATTACCCAGCATAGAAGAAGTGAGGATAGCAATCATGCGCCTTAAGAATAATAAGGCTGCTGGCGCTGATGCTACCTGCTGAGCTCTTCAAGGCTGGAGGTGGTGAGGAGTATGCATCAACTCATGTGCGCAATCTGGCAACAAGAAAGCATGCCAGAGGATTGGTCCCTCAGTGTACTTTGTCCCGTTCATAAAAAGGGTATATTCCAGTCACGTCCTGTTTGTGTGTAAACTTTCAGATTATTACTCTTACATGGGACCAATTTCCAAGAGGCCAATAAAAACTTGGCGGAGAAACAACTGCTTAATATGTCATGTATGTTTGAAATTACGATATAATCGTTTAGTCATGATAACAGATATAATTCAAATCCTGATCACGTGCATATTGACCACGCCCAATAATTAGCTAAATTTTTGTTAAATATATTACCGCTGTAATTAGATAGCGATATATTTCGAAAAGACTTTTACAAATTTGTTGGTCGCGGTTTTTGTGACCATCTTGTCCTCAGGCTGGACAACGCATTTCTTTGAAGATCGGTATATGCGCATATACATTTGTATAGGTCCATAGTTCTTTATGGGATTTTTAAAGTAATAGAAGAATCATTTTTAGTTTGATAGTTTGTAGGTTATAACATATAGTTCGTAGGTTATAACATATATACAACACTCGAGGCAATACACAAGCAAAATTGCCGGTCAAAAGTCGCTTGTTGTAAAATCGCATCCGTTGGAGATCAGTATAAAAACATAAGTTAGTAGGATCATAGCTCATTAGGGACTCTTAAAGTACAGAAAGAGTGAAAATTGCTTTGGTCACTGCTACACTGATCACAGTCTGAGAATTGACCGAATTGACAACATTAGATATATTACCACAGTAAGTGGTGAGCGATATATTTTGAAAAGGCTTTAGAAATTGTAAGACACGGGTTATGTTCAGTTTGTTTAGCTTTCTAGCTCTAACAGGAGCTTCAGCGGTCAAGTTGTCGAAAATCATTTACGGAAAATCGAAGTAGCCCATTTTAATTTCTGGGTATTAGTCTATCTGTTCACGAAGTTTCATGCAAATCGGTTCAGCCGTTTATGTATGATGCGGCAACAGACAAACAAACGATTTTATAATATTAATAGTATTATAACAAAATATATTTGCGGATTGATTTTCACAAATAAAATATGTGTTTACACGCCAACAAAGTTTTTGTTTAATATGTTTTCCAAATATATTTTATATAAAAATGATTTATAAATAGTGTGCGTTTAACTCTCACTGCGTTCATATCAACTTTTGCGCGAGAAAACAAAACAACACATCCACAACAAACCAACAAACCAAAAAACGAAAAAACCACTAAAAAGTGATTTATTATCTATAACAAACTTTAAAATTGTATCAATACATATTTCTGTGTTTCGAACAATTATCACCTTCGGTCTCCCAAAATGGGAGGCCTACTCGACGAAAGGGAGGTCCTAAGTCCGTTTTCATTGGTCCTAAATCCACATCCATATATCTGGTAATGTCGAGAGCCGGGATCCATTCTGACAAAGGTATTACGAACGTTTTCCCTTTTCTAATCTAGAAGTCGGTAGACACTGTTGGGGGCAAAATTATAGGTTGCAAAAAACTTCGAAATGGACAGCTTCTAACTAATACAATGCTCCAATGGAAATTAGGCCAACGAAATTATAAAAATGTTATCGTAATCTGACGAAATATTTGTTAACGTCGAAGAGCACAGATCCCTAAACCTTTGTAAAGGTATTTTTTATACCAACGAGTTACGTGTAATGGACGATAAAGAAATGATGGAGGAAATTATTAAAATAAATATAAGCGTAACCCATATAAGGCGACTAAAGAAACGTGACCCAGAAACAAAAAAAACTCACAGACGTGGACTTAGGTCTGTACATCGCAACGTTCAACGTCAGAAAAACACCTGATTACGTTTTTGTTGGATATTTTCACACCATGGTTAGACCTTATATACCAAACCCATTACGCTGTAATAATTGCTATAAATTCGGCCATCTCTCTGTTAAATGTTCTTCTCAAGTAAATATTTACCCCAACTGCAGCAACGCTGAACATACATCTGTTGACGAAAGTGGAAGAGGAGAAAAATATAACAAACCACCAATATGTGTCAATTGTCAAAAAGACCACAACAGTTTTTCAAAAGAATGAAAAAAGAAAATGCAATCTTAAACAATTAAAGTAACAAATAATAAAAACATGTACCAAGCAACAAAAGACTATGACAGACAAAACTCTCTCCCAACAACTTACGCCAATGTAACCTCGACAATGCCAACAAAAACAATCCAAACGACAACAACAACACCATCGACAACTTACTCGTTATGCAAATGTCAACCAACTGGTGAAGAGCATAAACTCACCACTGCTGAGTAAACAACTCCCGTAGAACATTGAGAGAATTTCTCTTCAGTCTCTTCCATTCGAGAGGTGAAACAATCACATGGATCAAAAATTTGCCTAACAACAAAAAATATATCGAAAAGAAAAAAAATCGCGAATGCCGAAAAGAAAAACAATAACAAAGAAACAGAAAACATAAACAAAGAAACATAAATCATGTCAGATGACATTTTAGAAGACCTAATGTTAAGAAGTTCTTGTTCTTATGAATAACGAGTATCAAATAATTCTATGGAAGTGTAACGGCTTTTCGACTCATTAAATTAAATTACTTCTAACTAAAATCAATTGTCTTGCAATATGTATCCAAGAAACAAAATTTAAATAGAATTATCACATATCACTACTAAACTTTAAATGTTATTTTAAAAACCTAAATACAACATCAACTGTTCATGGCGTAGTATGCATATACATTAACAATGCAGTTAATGCTGAAGAAATACATCTGAATACTGAATTACGGTATTAAATTTATAATTAAATATATTATCTGTAAATATTCTGATCCTACTTATATATTCAACAACATTACGAGAGATGTCAAGGCTTTGGCTTATGCTGATGACCTGGTAATATATAGCTCTGGTAAAAAAGTTTCTACAATTTTGAAACAATCCAAAAAACAATCAACAAACTAGACTCGTCGTTTTTTCAGCATTTTGTGAAGGAGACTTGGGGAATTAATTATGAATGATCATAAGTGGATAATGTATAAGTGGATTTCCATGCAGGAAAAAACTGTAGCAATGAAATTCTCCAGGCGCAGAAGTAATGAAAACTTTAATATACCTCTAAAACTTTCTGGATATAACATACAATTTGTCGATAAACCCAAATTTTTAGGACTAGTGTTGGATACAAAATTAAATTTCAATAGCACATCCATAATATTAATCCACATAAATACAATTCAAAATTATACATAATAAAAATGCTAACACAGATCTGATCCGACCAGCAAACTCTTCTGACAATTTTGAATTTAATATAATATTATTACCTATCACA
The DNA here is from genome assembly GCA_963930755.1 of Eudasyphora cyanicolor. Classification (NCBI taxonomy): domain Eukaryota; kingdom Metazoa; phylum Arthropoda; class Insecta; order Diptera; family Muscidae; genus Eudasyphora; species Eudasyphora cyanicolor. Next base: position 106,362,101 of record OZ005737.1, read on the forward strand.
GATTATGCTTCAATCGCGTTTAAAAATCCTATATCCATTTCTGAACACCGGTATACGACTCTCCATTTTTCCATTTAGAACTAGGTCAGCCAAGTCTTAACATGTACTGGCTTCGTATCCTCCATTACATCTTAGGAGATTGAAAAAACTTTTGAATTATACTCTAATAATATTAGCATTAACGGAACACCCTCTTTTTGAAAAAATACATGGAATGGATAAGATTAATCAACTGTAATCAAAACCAAAAAGACTTCATCCACTTTACGTAACGGCTTACAACGAATTCTCGGAAGTTACATCAAAATACAATCTTTATATAAATAATAATGGGTCCGCTATCTAACGTTTTTTTTCAACCAGTGCTTATTTCGTGAATGGTAACACTTAGCTCATGTCTGATTTGACAGATAATTAGTTTTATCCTTCCGCTGAACGAATATGGTTGTGTATACGCTTGAACAACGCTGGGAGCGATCGACTTACAGAAGATGCCGATTTTGCCAAAAAAAAAATCATCTTTTCAGAAGAAGCTGATTTTGATCTTGGCGGGTAAGTAAACAAGCAAAATTGTCGCATTTGGGGTACAGAAAACCCGCACGCATACATTAAAAAGCCGATACATCCAAAACTAGTCACTGTTTGGTGCGGATTTTGGTCCAGAGGCATAATTGGGCCATTTTTCTTCGAAAATGAGCAAGTGGCCGTTACAGTCAATGGCGATCGTTATCGGGCCATGTTGAATGCATTTTTGTTCACAAAAATTGAATTGGCAACATTTGGTTTCAACAGGACGGCGCTACGTGCCACACAGCCGAAGCTAAACTCGATGTTTTGCGCGATGTTTAAAAAAAAAGTTATTTGGCGTGCGACACAATTTTTTCACCCATGCACTATAGGAAATTTCACTACTTTTTTTGGCCAAAATACAAAATTTTTATTTTACCTAAATTATTTTTTTTGCTTTAATATGAAAAGAAATTAACAATGTAAACATCTCCTTTTTAATTTTTGGCAACATTGATTTACCGCTTCTTTATCAGCTGTTTTGTGGGGGATTTCTAAATGTATTATCAAATAACAATTAAGCACAGTGCATTTTTGTCAATTTCAAATTAAATTTTTCATAATAATAATTCACAGTTTTTAAAAAATAAAAACTGGAAAATAATGTCAAGGGTGAGTACTTTATTAATATATAGTGATATTTTCGCGAACTTGTATAATAGATCGGTTAAATTGAAAAATTTAAATGACCTTAAGATGAGATAATGGAATTATAAATTGAATTTCTTTTTCGACTTACACAAAATTGCTAGCACTTTCTCGATATACCACCATAACAGTTCCATAGGACAATCAAACACCTTCCAATTCTAATATAAGCTGAGGATCTGTGCAAACTTTTTAAAAAAATGAATCAAATTTACAATTATACCAAAAAATGTTTTTCTTCGAATTCAAATTTTTGAATAAAGTTTTATATAAAACATAACGTTAACATATAACGTTTCTTTAAATTGGTTAAAAAAAGTTGTACTGGTAACTTTGAAAGTTGATGTAAACTGGAAAATTTACAAAAAAAAAAATTTTTTGAGTGTATGAAAAAATTTTATTTGTACATACCTCCCTCTTATCCAAAAAATCATTCAAATCGGTTCAGCCGTTTGGCTGTAATCAATTTTAGCCAAAAAAGGGTCGAATTTCTAATAGTGCCATAAACGAAACTATATAACGGGTTTTCCAAACGGGATGATATGATTTTGAAGTGACGTTTCGTACATTTGTAATATGTCATGATCTGTCATTTGTTTTTCATCGTATTCAGTAGCGTTTAGAATTTCATGATGGAGATATATACGCAAGAAACACGTTTACAAATTATTCAGTTTTATTATCAAAACAATCGTTCCCCAATTGCATCTTTTCGTGCGATAAGTCCATATTTTTAAATCCAAAAATCACTTTCCAGTCGACCGACGACCTTGACACCCATGAACAATATTTTAGCTCTCGTTAAGTGCTATCTTTTTGCCATTGACCGATTGTGGCTACGTGCCACACAGCAAATGAAACAATTTGACTAGTTGCGAGCAAAGTTTGAGATTCGATTATTTCAAGAAATTGTGATATTGAATGGCCTCCAAAAAGTTGTGATTTAACACCAATAGACTATTTCTTGTGGGGTTATTTGAAGTCATTGGTCTTTCGAAATAAACCAGACTTTCTACAAGCTTTACAAGTCAATATTGAACGTGCCATTCATGACATACGACTTGATATAGTGGAAAAAGTGCTCGAAAATTGGGTTCACCAAATTCGTTCCTGTAGAAGAAATCGTGGAGGCCATTTCGTATTTCGTAAAAAACATGTAAGTTTTTATTATTTTAATAAAAATTTTGATTGAATTGATGACGAGGTCGCATTAAGTTAAGAATGTGTCGCCATTAATTTTATTATTATTTTTTTCAGTGTATTGCAATCTTCATATCGCCAGCATTACATTCGGTAAATAAATAACGACTAACCAAATAATGACAAAAATAAGTTATTGCTAGTAATCTTAATTAGGCAAACTAGTTTGAATTTGTAAACTATTCTTTAAATGATTTATGATTTTTTTCTTAAATGATTTTCGTATATATGTTGCAGTTGTCATTTAAAGAGACATTTATAAATTCAAATTAGATTCTCTAAATTATATCTCTCTTATTCGACTTGGGGAAATCTGGACCAATACGCTAGATAGAATAAACTGGTGATTCGGAGTCGATTTCTAAAACTTAAAATTTTTTTCCCTGCAATATTTTTAGGCGTTAAAACATCTGGCCTACAACATAGTTATACTACTCTACCACAGCACAGTCGGAGGAATTAAAAACGGAAATAATTCCGTCGTTTCTTAACCACACAACCGATTGCAACAAAACTTGAAGAAGAGGTATTAGATAATTTTAGTTATAATTTAGGGACCCCTATCGTACACATTGGCGGAGCTACAGGGCCTTAAACTTGGCCACCTCGGGTGTACAAAATGTTTAAGCGCGTGTAACTTCTATTTTATAACCAAAGTCTGCAAAAGGCTTTTTCCACCTTAGAGTTATCTCATACAGTTCCCGAGATATCTGATATTGAAAATTGAATATAGTGTTTGGTTAATATGAGGGCAGAATATATACCGATTTCTTTCACATAAACTTTTCTGCATTAACAACAAAAACTGCTATATGATAAAAAAGTTTAATACGACATACGCATTAAGCCGTATAACATATTTATATTGATCTTACAGAAAACTTCCTGGAGAATGTTTTCGAAGAAAAACAAGTCAAAAATCGTTACTGGTATTGTTGCCACGCTCATCCAACTTTCAATATTTTTTACGCAAATTTCACAACATGGTCACATTTTCTCCAATCGCAAAACTGGAATACTAAAACCTTGACAATATTTATCTGTGGTAAGGTGTTGCAAGTTACACTACAGATGAATTTGGAGACCGGCTTTTAGCAAGTTATGAACGTTCTCGCTTAGACATAACTATATATCTACGTATATATCTATGTACATACCTAAACGAATATTTTCTTTCACTGATTCAATCACCGCGGTATGTAGTTGAGGCACTTTGAAATGAACACCTGCCTCTCAAGCCGATTCGTATAATGGTTCTCCACAATAGAGGCGCCATGGCGGTACCTCCCCCACTGATGCGATATCCCCAATTTTTGTATCCAATGCATTCACAAAAAATTTCGGTATAAGGCTTTTAAAATGGCCTTCTAAATGGTGGTCCAACCAAAACGCTCGAAATTAGTTGTAAATAAAACAAAAAGTTTTTAGAAAATTATCTTAATATTTTTATTATGATAGAAGGGTCTATGAAAATTATTTGTGAAATAAAATATCGGCCAAATGCTCGCCACGGCTTCGGTGGCATACATATATACGATGGTCCACATTTTCAATGACTCTGAGACATAATTAAGGCTCAACGTCGTGAATGTATCGAATAATTTCATCCTTTAGCTCATGAATTATTCTTGGCTTATTGACGTACACATTTTCTTTTGAAAATTCCCAAAGAAATAAGCCCAACGGTGTCAAATCACATGATCGTGCCGGCCAATTAACATCGCCAAGACGCACAGTGTCGTAGACATAAAATATTTGTAGATGTATTGAGCCGTTTCAGATATATGGGTCTTCAAAGTTGAAGTTGTGTACCTACGTATATTTATCACATTAAATAATTTAAAATTTTTCTGATCTTTTAAGGTTTAAAATTAATATTTATTCATAAATAATTGCAAGACAAAATTATTTTTTGGTACAAATATAACACATATAGAAAGTACCGTTAGAATAACTTGTGTTTACAGAAAAACACGCGTGTTTTTTAGGTTGACCCTTTTTGAGTGGACCGCAAAACAATTTATAACGACAATTCACCAACGATATTTGTTTGGTTTTTAGCTATAATGCAGTAGTTTTGAAGTAAATAAATTCTACCTGCGCATATTTGCGAATTTGGCTACAATAAATATTTATATATATATATTATATATTTTTTCGAAAAACTTTGTTTTATGTGAACAAAAAATTTTGAAAACTTTTTCATTTCGAATTGAATGAAAATCGAAAGAAATTATATTTCTGACAGCAAAATATGCCGCATATTACATTTGAATCAATTTTTGCATTATTTGCATATGTTACTAGCAACAAATCAAAACGGTTATTTTAAGGATATTTTAATCCTAGCTGCAATTTCAGCGATTACATGCATTAGTTTAAAAAAGCTTAGAAGTATATTGAGCAAAATTTGATCGAATTCGTTGGGCAATTCTAGAAAATATTGTATTTTTGCTTTTCGTGATATGTGGGAGGTGGGAGGTGGGGGTGTTCTTTGACGGATTTGGTCCAAAATTATTTTGCTTATAAAAACTACTTATGCAAAATTTCGATGACCTACATCTACTCCTTCCATTTTTGGCCAACCGTACAGAGAAATCACGACACTGTGCGACGTGAGATAACACGGAAAATGATTTTCTTGCGCAAAAGAGCCATTGTTTCGTTGGCTGTGTGGCAAGTAACACCATCCTGGTACATATCCACATATCGTACAGGTACATATCCTGAACTTCTGACCACAAGAGGACCGTTATCATCTCGTGATAGCGAACACCATTCACGGTTACTGCTTGGCTGACCTCATTGGCGTCCGATGACGCTGCCATAAGGCTGCTCTGAGTCGAGCGGGTGATGTGTGGCCGGGTGCCCAGTTGGATGTTGTCGAAAAAACGACATCCCTAGTCACCCTAGAGCCATCACCTGGGTTACAGAAGAGCCCTCCAACCCGGCTGACATATTAGAAATAATAAAAGATTCCAATCCTGGTCTGCCCGCCCATACTTGGAGAATCAGCAAGGTGGGTGAGGCGGATGTTAAAAAGCGGCAGGTCAATTTGATCCTTAACGCTGAATCCACCTCCCATATACAACGTGCAAGTGCAACCCTACAATATGGCTTCGAGACTATAGTCTTGAAGGTATACAAGCAGGATATAGCTTGTCTATAAAATATTTTTATTGGCAATCCTGCATATAAATATTTACAAAACATATTGTAATTCCAGCTACACTTTAAACTATATGTATGTGTCCAAACTTTCTGCATAATACATCTCAGAGATCATGTGGTCGCAAAACGCGTCTCGGAAAATCAAAGGGTTTATCAACCATTGCGTATTTTTTATATAATGATATCTACGTTCCATGTTTCGATTTAATAGTTTTAATTGTTATAGTAGATTTGACCCAACGCTGGACATATAATAGTTGAGTTCGCATCTCCTTGAATATCAGAATATACACATTAATTTATAGATACTTAGCTCCTAAGTGACTTTTGAAAGATTAAAACTTTTTTTGGTCAATACTGCACTGACAACAGTTTAAACCGTGTGAATGTGAATTGCATATTCCAGCTTCGGCCTTAATTGATGTGTGCATACTTTCTGATTGTTACTTTTATTGCATTATTACTTTTATGATGGTCAAGAGGTCGCCAAACACTTGGCGGAAAAACAAACACTTCGAAACTCATTTCGATATAATCTGAATCGATCAAAATCTGATCACGAGTATACATATTGACCTCACCCAAATATTAGCTAAATTTTTGTTAAATATATTACCGCTGTAATTAAAGAGCGATATATTTCGAAAGGACTTTTAAAATTTATTTTTGGTCGCGGTTTTTGTGTCCAACTTGTCCTCAGGCCGGACGGTGCATTTCCTTGAAGATCGGAATATGTGTAGCTACATAGCTCTTTATGAAATTTTTAAAGAAATGGAAGAATTTTAAAGAAATGAAAATTGAAAATAATTTTTCGCGTATATATCTGTAGTGTATAGTACAAATTGAATATAGTGTTTGGTTAATATGAGGGCAGAATATATACCGATTTCTTTCACATAAACTTTTCTGCATTAACAACAAAAACTGCTATATGATAAAAAAGTTTAATACGACATACGCATTAAGCCGTATAACATATTTATATTGATCTTACAGAAAACTTCCTGGAGAATGTTTTCGAAGAAAAACAAGTCAAAAATCGTTACTGGTATTGTTGCCACGCTCATCCAACTTTCAATATTTTTTACGCAAATTTCACAACATGGTCACATTTTCTCCAATCGCAAAACTGGAATACTAAAACCTTGACAATATTTATCTGTGGTAAGGTGTTGCAAGTTACACTACAGATGTCTAAGCGAGAACGTTCATAACTTTTAGCAAGTTATGAACGTTCTCGCTTAGACATAACTACATATCTACGTATATATCTATGTACATACCTAAACGATAAATATGAAGTACTGTAAATATGAAGTACTATCTGTAGTGTATAGTACTTCATATTTACAGAGTTTAAAATTTTGTATCTTTTAAGAGGTTTCTGGAAGGACAAAAACAATACTCAAGTTTTGGCAGCGCCAGAACTGAGAACTGACAAAAATTAAGCCAAAGTGGCGGCTGGAGGCGGATAAAACCTTTTGAATTATGTAAAGGAATAATCAAAGAAATATTTTAAAAATATAAATTTAAAAAATAGAATTTTTTTATTGTCCGTCAAAGTTAAAAGATAGTTAAAAACAAGTAAGAAAGTTTCAGTCGGGTAAACCGACTAAGGTATACCCTCACTTTGTGAGTAATGTAATATTGAATATTACACAAATTATTCTGTCAATTTTTGTGGGAGGTACCAGAAGGGGTTTAAGAAATACACCTATATTTCGCTGAACAGTAGATACTTTAAATACATTGCACTGTGCCGAATTTAACCGTTTATATGGACTGGTATATTAACGTTGAGATATTAAATTGTGGTATAATTTGGCCATTTTGTATGGGAGGTACAAAAAGAGGCGTGGTGATAACGCTCATTTTTCACTGGACTATAGGCATTATAAAAGCATTACACTATACAAAATTTCAAGTAATTGTATACACTGATATTAATGTTATAAACTGTTAACTTTTGGTGCAAAATGGTGCCTTTGTGGGAGAGGTAACAAAAGGGGCGTGACAATAACGCCCATTTTTCAATGGACTGTAGGCACTATAAAAACATTACGCTGTACAAAATTTCAAGTATTTTTATACACTGGTATTAATGTTATAAGCTGTTAACTTTTGGTGCAAAATGGTGCATTTGTGTGGGATATTTCTAAACACTGGTATTAATGTTATAAGCTTTTAACTTTTAGTGCAAAATGGTGCTTTAGTGCGACAGACACACAGACAGACAGACAGACAGACGGACGGACATTGCTCATTCGACTTAAATGACCCAAATCGGATGTCCGCCGAACATACTTGGGGTCTTAGGTCACTCCTTCGATGTGTTACCCTTTTTTCCGTAGCAAATGATATATACCCTCGTCACACTAAAGTGAGGGTATAAATATATAGTTTTTAAATAGTGATTTAATTGGAGAAATAATAGGCAAGCATTATTATTAAACATTTGAAATCGTTGAAAAATGTCCTATAAGATAGGTTTATTATCATAGGCGCACATGAAAATTTTGATTTTTACAGCCTTGTTTGCTCTACGGCACCACTGTGCGACGTTTCGAATTGTGCCAACGGTAAAAAGTTAATCAACAAAAACCAACTGGAGAAATGTTTACAATGTTTACTGATTCTGTTGGACCTCTTCAACGCTCAAAACATGGATCCACCATGATGTTGGTAGTTATCGTCAGATTTTCAAAGTGGATGGAGCTAATTCCCTTGTACAACTCTATCAAAGTGCTGCCAATGTACTGACATTGAGTTATAAATAGGTTAATTGTCAGTTCAGAAGATTGCAAGAAAACCTTATAATTTAATTTTTTTACAATATATTTTGTAAATATTTATAGGCAGGGTTGCCAATAAAATATTTTATAGACAGTGTAACAATAAAATGTTTCTCTGACAATGGCGCCGTTGTCAAATGCATAAACTTCCCAAATCTTGCAATGTTGTGACAATGGCTTTACTGCCAAATTTGCACGACAAAAATTTTAAGTTCACGCGGTTGAATTTTTTTGACATTTTGTTGGCAATATTGTAAGATCTGACCACAGTGTGTACCAGCCTTTTTATACCCTTTTAGCTTTTTATACCCTACACCACACTGGGGTACAGTACGAGCATATTATAAGTTTGTTTCATGGAAGATGTTTGTAACACCTAGAAATACTACAGCTAGACCCACCTTAAAGTGTACCGATCGACTCAGAATCACTAGCTGTGTTGATTTAACCATGTCTGTCTGTTCGTCCGTAAGTCTGCCTGTCCGTCTAAAGTTGACCGTTGATTACAGGTCGCAATTTCAGAAGCAAATCGGTTCAGATTTAGCTATATACCCCATATATATGCTTCGTCCGATTTGGCCCTTTAGCCCTATAGAAGCTGTATGTTACATCCAACTGTTTTGAAATTTAGATGGTCGAGTTTGATCTATAGACCAACATTACCGAATTTGAGAAAATCGGTTCACATGTAGATATAGCTCCCATATATGTATGTGTTTCGTCCCATTTATCACTTTAGCTAATCAAAGCTGTATTTTGCATCCAATTGTTTTGAAATTTATCATTGTAAATATTTGTTATCTATTTACCAACATTGCCGAGTTTGAAACAAATCGGTTCATATTAAGTTATATCCGTCCGATATGTATATGTTTCGTCCGATTTGAACCTTTAGCCCTATAGAAGCTGTATTTTACATCCAATTGTTTTGAGATTTAGCATGATAGAGTTTGTTGATCTACGAGCCAACATTGCTGAATTTAAAACCAGTAAGGAAAGGCAGAAAGTCGGGCGGGGCCGACTATATAATACCCTACACCTCCCTAACAATGCGATAAGGGTCATTGCCATAATAATTTGGAATAATTGGTAAATGGGTAGAAACGTATTATCTAATTCTGAAACGATAATCGCTAAATTAAGCAATATTCGTTCCTAAAGTGGGAAACATCTTTCTGGAAAATTTTAATGATCGGAAGTAAAATACAACTTCTACAGTGGTTTGATACCAAATCAGGAGGAACATATATATGGAGCTTTTATATAAATCTGAACCGATCTTCCCTGAATACTTACTCATGTAAAAAGACCTCCTTCTGTCGAATTTCGTACTGATCGGATATAAAATACAGTCTCTACAGGGCTTAGATGTCAAATCGGGGGTAACATATATATGGGAGCTATATCTAAATCTGAACCGATTTTCTCCAAATTTGGCAGTATTCCTTCATGTAATAAGAATCCTCTTTCTGCCGAATTTCGCACTGATCGGATATAAAATACAGTTTTTACAGCGCTTACAGGTCAAATCGGGGATAACATATATATGGGGGCTATATCTAAATCTGAACCGATTTCTTCCAAATTTAATAGTGTTCATCCATATAATAAAAAACCTCTTTCTGCCGAATTTCATACTGATCGGATATAAAATAAAGTTTTTACAGCGCTTACATGTCAAATCGGGGGTAACGTATATATGGGGGCTATATCTAAATCTGAACCGATTTCTTCCAAATTTAATAGTGTTCATCCATATAATAAGAAACCTCTTTCTGCCGAATTTCATACTGATCGGATATAAAATACAGTTTTTACAGCGCTTACATGTCAAATCGGGGCTAACATATATATGGGGGCTATATCTAAATCTGAACCGATTTTAACCAAATTCAATAGGGATCGTCCATGGGCCAAAAAAAAGATATGTGTAAAGTTTCGTCGAAATCGGACCATAATTGCGACCTGTACTTTGATTACAAGAATACATGCACAGACGGACAGACGGACAGACAGACGGACAGACAGACAGACGGACAGACGGACATAGCTAAATCAACTCAGAAAGTGATAAACGATGGGTCTATTTCTTCTCCTTTTGGGTGTTACAAACAAATGCACAAAGTTATAATACCCTGTACCACAGTGTGGTGTAGGGTATAAAAAGGTTCAGATTTTGTTGTATATATGTCTCGTCCAATTTGGCTACAGAGGCAGAGACGTACCAAATGTAAATTGTGTAAACAATTTTTACTTGAAGTATACATTAGATATTTCATTGTTATCCAACCTTACCATAATGGTGTAGGGTAACATATAGTCGGCAACGCCCGACTATAGACTTTCCTTTCTGGTTTAATTATACCCTACACCACGCTGTGGTACAGGGTATTATAACTTTGTGCATTTATTTGTAACACCCAAAAGGAGCCGAAATAGACCCAGTGTTTATTATACCGATCGACTCAGAATCATTTTCTGAGTTGATTTAGCTATGTCCGTCTGTCTGTACATGTATTCTTGTAATCAAAGTACAGGTCGCATATATGGTCCGATCTCGACGAAACTTTACACATATTTTTTTTTTTGGCCCAAGGACGATCCCTATTGAATTTGGTTAAAATCGGTTCAGATTTAGATATAGCCCCCATATATATGTCAGCCCCGATTTGACATGTAAGCGCTGTGGAGACTGTATTTTATATCCGATCAGTACGAAATTCAACAGAAAGAGGTTATTTTACATGAATGAGTATTCAGGGAAAATCGGTTCAGATTTATATATAACCTACATATAAATGTTCGTCCTGATTTGGTTTCAAAGCGCTATAGGAGTTGTACTTTACTTCCGATAATTAAAATTTTCCAGAAAGACGTCTCAATTTAGGAACGAATATTGCTTAATTTAGCGATTATCGTTTCAGAATTAGATACTATGTTCCTACCCATTTACCAATTATTACAAATTATTATCGCAATGACCCTTATCGCATTGTTAGGGAGGTGTAGGGTATTATATAGTCGGCCCGCCCGACTTTCTGCCTTTCCTTACTGGTTATACCTGTCAATGATTAAGGGTTTCCTAGAAATAGTGCCACAAAACAATATTTTCTGAAAGGTAAATCTTACTAAATTTTATTATAGTGTATATTGACTGATATAATAACTAATAAGTACAAGAAGGTAGGGAAAAATTAAAACAAAATTTTGCCTATAGACAGAAAAGTAAATTCGGCATAAAATTCTTAAAAATGTATATATTTCGATGAATTTTTTTTTTAAGTTCTTTATTTTGATATTAGAAATAATAATCAAACGCAACATGTGGAAATTTCTAATGGAAAATCCCTCAATTCCCAAAAAAATACATCAAAAATCCCCAAAAATTGGATTTTTACTTTTAGTCCTATATCTTCGATATGAAAAGCCAAGCTCGGGATTCCCTTTGCAGTCGTTTTTTTTACACCCCAATACAAATAAATAAAAATAAACATTTAACAATTTAGCTTTGCGATTGGAGAAAATCGATCAAACTTTTGAAATTTATGTAAAAAAAGGTCAAAATCGGAGAAGGGTGGCAACCACACCAATTAAAATTTTGGCTTCGGATTTTCTCTAGCAGATTCTGTAAAACGTCTCCTTTAAAATGAGTATAAATTTGATATACTTTGTGTAACAAACTTTTTCTACAAGACCTAAATACGAATTGGAATTTTTTCGCCAAAAAATCTCCAAAAATAAATTTTTTTCAAAAAATTTTCTTTATAGGGCCATAACTTTCTTATTCCTTCACATATTTTATCGATTCTTTTTTCATTATATTGTAAAATTGCATGATATTGCAAATTCTATAAAAAAAAACACGCGAACATAATCGGTAAACTTTTGACTGAGATATTGGCTAAACTCCAAGGCAAAGTCGGCGGAAAAATGAAAAATTGAAATTTAAAATCCACATATCTCGGAAACTATTCAAGATATCTTCAACCTATAAAATTTTTATTGTAGGATTGGTCTAGGAGTATCCACAGAACTCCATTCAAAAGTTAGAAGCCGATGAAAATTTTGTATACCCGAGGTGGTCAACTTTAGGTTTGATAGACACTGCAAGTATCTCGTAGTCTGTTAGCTATATTCAAACTAAGTTCTTCACAGTGTACTCCGAAGCCAACCTTTTCATCAAGCTTCGAACGATCCGTGTAAAAGTGGAGATGGTTTCTATTACCTGGTATTCTTCCAACCCATTCATCTCTGGCGGGAATCATAGTGATGTAATTTCTCTCGAAGGTGTGCACAGTTGGTATATACATAGTCCACTCGGTCGGTTACCATAGCACTACACTTTGATATCCTCATGTGACCGTAGTTTTTGTACCTTCACATTGATAGGCAGTTTAATTTTAGTGCCGCACTGGTTGCAACTTTTCTCGCCACAATATTAATCAGCAGTATATGGAGTAGGGCTTGTAGAGACTCGGTCGCTGTAGTCCTTACGGCTCCGCTTATGCTCAGGCAGGCTGTTCTCTGAACCTTTGTTAGAAGGTTTGTGATGGTTAGTTTGTCAGTTGTCGTTCACCATACCACAATGCTGTATAGCAGTATAGGACGAACTACTGCTATATATATCCAGTGGACGATTTTAGGAGAGAGGCCCCACCGCGACCCTACAGCCTTTTTGCAGGAATATAAGGCGACGTTGGCCTTCTTTACACGTTCCAATGCGTTAAATAACAGTTTGCTATCTAGAATTATTCCTAACAATTTTGCACTTTCAGAAAAGACTAGATCTGCTCCATTTATCCGAGGTGGAGGGTCCACATGTGGGACTTTATTCATCCCAGTAAAGAGAACCAATTCTGTCTTGTTTGTGTTTACGCCCAAACCGCTGCTGCTGACCTGTAGAATGTCTCGGAGGACGTTTTTGAATTTGCCACTCAGTCTCCGATTGCAACGTCGTCGGCATATGCCACGACCTTGCAGCCACAACGTTCTAGATCTAGCAGGATTTCATTCACCGCTAGGTTCCAAATTAGTGGAGACAGTACTCCCCCTTGTGGGGTCACTCTGTTTAAAAACCTTGTTAGAGTTGTGGACCCAAGACATGCTGTTATGCGTCTTCTGTTGAGCAAACTTTGAATTAGTCTACTCAAACTAGAGTTAACTTTTAGATGTGACAGTGCCGCAATTACTGCATCTGAGTGAATGTTATTAAAAGCCCTTTCTATGTCAATGCCACCATGGTGAATTCCTTGAAATACAGGGACGATTCGATAGTGCTCACAAGTACGTGCAGGGCTGATTCTGTAAACTTCCCCTTATTGTAAGCATGCTGGTTCACCGACAGGAGTTTTGTATCCAGGTTTTCCCTAATGAAATAATCTAAAAGTTATTCCAGACCTTTCAATAGGAAGGAGGATAGGCTAATTGGTCTGAAGACTTTTGGCCTAGTGTGTGATATCTTCCCCGCTTTATGTAGGTATGAATACCACTTTGGTATCCCTCCATCTATTCGGGATGTATGAAAGCCTGATACAGCCTACATAAATTTTCTCCAGCCAGGGGATAATGTACTTCAACATTTTCTGCATTTCTGCTGGAGTGATGCCGTCTGGTCCTGGTCCTGGTGAATTGAAGGGATCAAAGCTGTTAATAGCTTAGCGTATTCTGGATCTCTCAGTCAACAAGCTAGCAACGCTCGCATTCTTGTCCCCCGGTAAATGTGTGTCGAGCAGTATGTTCAGCGACTGCTCGCTGTTTTTTGTCCAGTTATTTGCCTCATCCTGCAAGTAACCCACTGTACAGGGTGAATCTGATAGTATTTTCCGCAGCCTTGCGGCGTCGGAGACCTTTTCCACTTCGCCACAGAAGGTATACCAATAGCGTCTTTGCGCCTTTCTAAGCTCCTTCTTATAGATCTTGAGTTGCTCTTTATAGGCATCCCAAACATTAGCGACCCCAGTAGATTTAGTCTTGTTGAATAGCTTGTTGCAGGTCTTTTCATAACCGTTAGTTCAGAAGTCCACCATTGGGGTTTAGTTTTACCCTTGTACCTTGTTTTTGGACAGGCTTCTTCAAGGAAACTATTGAATGATGTGGTGATATGCTCGACCAGATTTTCCAGACCGGCTTTGTCATTCGGTTCGTACAGAAGTTTGTAGTTGAGGACTTTCTTGAAATTCTTCTCATACAGGTGCCACTTTGTCTTTCTCACATTTCTGCGGACGGCAGGTTCAGGCGCTTTTTCAGCGAGGTTGAACTGTATATAATGGTGATCTGAGAATGAGTGGTCGCCCCGTACATTCCACCCAATAATTTTGTCTGACAGCCGGTCAGTAGCAAACGTTACGTCTAGTACTTCTTGTCTGTCTTTAATTGTAAATGTTGGTTTATTACATATGTTACAAATACTTAGGTTGGTAGTTAGAATAAAGTCAAGAAGCGAATCACCCCTATTGTTTATATCCGTACTACCCCAGATAGTATGATGAGCGTTCGTGTCTGCGCCAATAACACTATGCAACAACAATTTTTTTGGTGTCCTAGACCTAAAAATTATTTTTTGTATAGATTGTGGCATACTGTTATATCAAATCAAAACCAAAAATTTTTTATGGATAATATTTTTTTAAAAATACTATTGTCGTCGAAGGTACCCTTAGTATTTGCACTATAATATTTGAAGTATATGCCCGATCAGGTCGACTTATACGTTAAATTGAAGCTATTAATGTGGGCTACCAATGTTGGAAATATCTCTTTCACTTAGAAACAGTGGTTTAGTAACAGTCATTAAACAAATTGGAAAAAGTCGATTTTTTCCAAAAAAAAAATCCTGGGGCACAGAAAACATAAAAAATAGAAAAAAACATATTTTATTTCATTTTTTTAAAGTTTGCATCCTAGCGAAGAAAATAATGCCTATTTGAAAAAAATCTATGGATTAATGTAGAAATTATAGCACTTTTGGAAGAGGTAAGAGAATTTCAAACAATCTTTTTTTTTAATTTCCGTTTAATTAGCGATTTTATTTATTACTTTTATTTATATTATGTACATTTGAGTTTATTTACATGAACAAGTTTCATTAGAAGTAATTGTGAGTTCTTTGTTGACGTTTGTAGATTTCGGAATCGGTTTCTCTAATGAGGAACCAAATATAATCTCCTATCATTCTTTCCCAGTGCCCTTGGTAACGCCGCTCGATGTACTTCAATTCTTGGTGAAACCTTTCGCCATTTTCGTCACTTACGTCGCCAAGATTCTCGGGGAAAAAGTTTAAATGACAATGCAAGAAATGAATTTTGAGGGACATATTTACACCTGTTGGAATACATAAAGCGAAAAATAAGTTGGAAGAATACATACATATGTGTTATATACATAAATATAAAAAAATATATTTCTAACCATTTTTTTCATAATTTTTTAAGAAATCATTAATCATTGTTTCATATTGCGGGCTTCTATTGCATCCAAGGAAATTTGAAACTACAAGCTTAAACGACATCCATGCTGCAATTTCATCCGACGTCAAATATGATTCGAAATTCACATCTTTCATCAGTTTCCTTATTTTAGGCCCACCAAAAACTCCTTCTTCGATTTTTTGAAAAGAAAGACTTTTAAATAAACTTTTTAAATATGAGAGTGAATTGCCATTTTCCTTAAGGCTTTTACAAAATTTTTAAAGAACCCCAGCTTAATATGCAGTGTTGGCAAAATATCGGCTATCCCAGAGGCATAACATACCAACTACTTTTAAATCGCAACAAATTTTCCAGTCATGTTCATATTTTATGTATTTTATCAATTTAGCCATTGTTTTATTTTTAATTTAGCCGCATGATTCCTTAGTGTTTACAGCATGAGCAATGGGAATCGACGGTTTCTGATTTCCGTTGTGTAAAAGTACTGCTTTCAAACTTTCTTTACTGCTGTCAACAAATAACCGCCATTCTTTTGAATTGTATGTTTGATTAAGTTCCTCGAACAATCCGGGAATTTCCTTGCAAAAGAATCTGTTATCCACAGTTGTATAAAATTGTTTGTAAGGTATATCGGGGACTCTATAATATGATATGTTAACATCTGGGGCTAAAATATTATACAGTTTCATCCGAGATGCAAGTAGTTCTGCCTTATCTTTGGTCAGTTCCAAATCTCTCACTAGATCAATGAGTTCAAACTGAGTTAAAAGCGATGACTTCTGACCCAAACTTGAATCTCTCAGAGTTGAGTACTCAGTTTAAATTGATGATGTTTCAGTAATTAGGCTGTTAGCTATACTTGGACACTTCCTACTCCAATCTATTAACTTAGACAAAAAAAAGCAGTCCATATCGTGAATGAATGGTTGTCTCTAAATCATTGGCATTCCAAATTGCACGTGAAGTCTAATATTAAAACGTTTTGTTCCACAAAACATTGTAATACATTAATTTTAAAGTACTTACCGCATTCTTCCACTAGTCCATCGAGTACGATTTACATGGCACGAATTACACAAAATACTTGGTATCCACGGTTCGTTCATATTTTTAACTCGTATACCAAAATATTACACATTAGGCCGGGTCGATTTGTGGGGAGGCAAAAAAAGTCGCCATTGCTCAGTGAAAATCGTATTCTAGGGATCAAAATAAGAAAATTTTCCGAAGGAACCATACCTCTAAAACTAATTCTGATGTCCCGGAATTTGGGTCGAACTTTTGGGTAGGGGCAAATTTTGAAAAATCCCACTTTGACCCATTTAGAGTGCTCCAATCGAGTCCAAATGTATGACCGACCCCCACTAGCTTTGGAGGCCCGACCCACCCATGCCAGTGGCACACCCCCTGGAACCCCCTGGGGGTTCCATACATTTGGACTCGATTGGAGCACTCTAAATGGGATTTTTTCCTGGACATCAGAATTCGTTTTAGAGGTATGGTTCCTTCGGCAAAGTTTCTTATTTTGATCCCTAGAATACGATTTTCACTGAGCAATGGGCGATTTTTAAATCGACCCGCCCTATTACACATATATTTTTTCTATTATTTTACTAAACGCACGTCGATTTTTTTAATTACATATTTTCCGCGGATGTAGCAGAAATTGCCGGGATCCTTTACACATTGAAAACTTCTTTGCCTTTTACTCATACTTCGAAATATAACTTTGTAATATTTTTCAGAAAATCGACGTATCTCTTTAAGGCGCTGAATTACACTAATTTATTAATAAGAAATTTCATTCTTAAATTTCGGGATTAAGGTTCATAAGTTGCAGTACCTGTAGCTGACATATAGTTTGCTTCGAAAGTAGATACCCAATATTTTCAAGACTGCCGCGTACTACTTTGTATTGCGTACATATAATTTTACTACCTGTATATACGACTGGGATGTCCATGCCCCTAAAAGGTGTATCTGAATGGAAACCTCATAAAAAAAACAAATATTGTTGAATGACCCTCTTCTGAGCGGATCTCATCCAATATAGCTGTCACATTGCATATCATGTTTTATGGAGGGTTACGAACGGCCACGTCAATCCTCATAAAATAAAATGCAAGTGCAATGTCTCTTTTATGTCTCTCTCACATATGACGAATTCAATATAAGCAAAAACATCATTTAAAAACGAAAAACTATGAAACAAGATTTTTTTGGATTTCCCTAACATTTACAAAATGGCTCATAACTTTTACATCTATCCATAGATTATTTCAAAGATTCTACGTGAAAGCGTTTGCATATGTAGCCCTCATAATTTCCTTTAATTTGAGGCATAACACGGCTCAATCAGGCTTATACTTGAAAAATTATGGTCCAAATACTGAATGTACTTTCCATGAAAGCTGAAATTAAAAAAAAAACAAATTACCATAAATTTTTCTTTAAATATTTTTTTTTGTGTTTGTGACACCTAATTGCACCAGAAACTGTTATCCACATCCCTTGGGCAAAAATTTTGTTACATAGTGTAATCAGCTAGACCTCGTCAGACGTTGCTTCTTCTACTACTTCCCTGAATAAAGCAGTCGGTACTACAGCTTCATAAGGCAAGTAACTGGAGACCACCCAATATATGCGATTACCGATCTCCAGACTAGCAGATGTTTGGTCTTTACCACTTAAATTAGCCAGGAGAAAGATACTTAGATCTTTCCTGGCGAAAATGCAGGTTCTTGGAGTGTCTTCACAGTTGGCTACAAGAAGTTTAAAGTTGGGTGTCCTGATACCCTTCCTCCCACTGCGTAGAGCTCCTGTATCAGGACGATGTCTACTGCACCAGTGGACAGGCGCAGCAATAATTGACAGATTAACATCCACCCTGACAAGGTTGTTATCGAACTCTTCGTCCGTATCATCGAGAAGCGTGTCCCCGCCAGATGCGTCAAAGAGTCCGGAGACTCCCCTCAGCCCCTCTCAGAGAAGGACGTTACAAATCTTCTGTTAGAGTTGGAGTCACCAGAAATCATGGGCGTGGGTACCTCTGCACTTCCAGAAAGCCATGTATCAACCACCGTGGACGACTCACCTTCCGCAGTGGGAGATTTATCCTGCTTGTATACCTTCAAGACTACAGACTCGAAGCCATATTGTAGGGTTGCACTCGCACGTTGTATATGGGAGGTCGATTCAGCGTTAAGGATCAAATTGACCTGCCGCTTTTTACCATCCGCCTCACCCACCTTGCTGATTCTCCAATTATGGGCCGGCAGACCAGGATTGGAATCTTTTATTATTTCTAATATGTCAGCCGGGTTGTAGGGATCTTCTGTAACCCAGGTGATGGCTCTAGGATGACTAGGGATGTTGTTTTTTTCGACAACATCCAACTGGGCACCCGACCACACATCACCCGCTCGACTAAGAGCAGCCTTATACAGGTATACTGATCTGGCATCACCGAAATATAAGAGCTTTACTCTCCCCTGATACCATCCTGCATCGTTGCAGATTGGTGGTGTGCCCGGCATTTTTCTACGGACATCGAGGTAATGAGCCATGATATTGCATATGGCTCCATTTGTCCTTGAGGATGGATCCATCCTCACTACTTCTGTCTACAACGACCATCACTAGACTCTTCGCCTTTCATTGAAGGGCTTGGTGAGTGTCCTGTTGATGGTGACATTAGGGCCTCTTGCCTTTTTCGAATGCAGGGGTTCATCAGGTGATCTGATTCTTTTGAATTTATTAGCCGTTAACACAGCTGAATTTGTGGCTCTTTCAGCCGGCTCATTGGCCTTAGAAGCGTCTATGACGCCTTTAGCCCAGGTAAGTGACTCTTTTTGTTTTTCGGTAAGAGCCGAAACCTCAACAGCTCCATCTTCGTCAAAACTCTGAGCGCTATCCGGCACTCAGTGTGCTTCCGTTTTGACGGTCGGACATGACGTTTTCCCCTCACCGTACCACCTGTTGTGAGTACTGTGGGGAAATTTTCACCATATTTGGTGTGGTCGGCATTGGCCAAGACCAACGGACGGACAGTAGGACGATTGGGGAACCCCGCTCCGTCGGAACACGAAGGCATCCCCTCAACGAATTTACTTATTTTTTTGTCGGTATTAGCACGTATTAGGTACTACGATGTAAGCCCAGACTTTGTACAGATTTTTTTGCGATTGTGTAATAGGTACTGCGTAATAGATTTTAACTATCCGCTCTATGCTAAACACGTCCGTTCACTACGTAGAAAGGTTACATAAATGAAATTCAGCGGAGAGGAGTTTCTTGGTGCAAAAGCCAGCTCAGGGAAGCTGAAAGCAAATAGCGCTATATAAGTCATATTTCACATCTAATCATTATTTAATTTGCCAGAGTGGAGTTTCTAGCTTCATGAACGAACACATTCAAATTTGAAGAATATAGATTCTGGTTCATTGATTAATTATTTAAAATAAATCCAATGTTACTACTTAAATAAAAACTTTATTAGTTCAGGGTTTTTATTTAAATTCTGTAAATTTTTGGTGCGTGTGCAGGAATTTCACGTCCACCGCCTGGCAAGCCTAAATACAAACCTCTCGTCAAAAAAGAAAACAATATTTTTCTTCCACTGCATACTAAGCTGGAACTCTTTAAAAAAATTATAAAAACTTTACGAAAAGATGGCAATTTTCTTTCATAATTAAAAGTTTTATTTAAAAGTGTTTCTCGAAGATGGTATTTTTGATTGGCCCAAAATAAGGAGACTGATGAAAGATGTAAACTTCGAATTATATTTAACATCGGAGGAAATTTAAGCTTGTAGTTTCAAATTTCCGTGGATCCAATAAAAGCCCGCAATATAAAACAATGACTAAAGATTTGTAAAAAAATTATAAAAAAATGGTAAGAAAATGCTTTATATATTCATCTATCCTATATTTATTCTTGTAATTATTTCTCGCTTTTTTCATCACCGATTTCTAAAATGTTGATGCCATACAATACATATTAAAACTAAGGTAGCCAAAAAATTAGATCAAAATATTTGTAATTCGGGCGTGGCGTGCTGCTGAAGACACATATTTTTTGTTATTTAAAAATACGTAATTTTTGTAAATTTTTGTAGAAGGATATTGCCATTTCTCGCAAGCTATTATCGATAACGGGTTAATTTTTTGCTAGGTATCCTTAGTCATTAAGAACTGGTATACTGTATTACTGTACTGTTTGCACGTGGTGTGTTATTACATGTTTCCACAGGTACTTTAATGTAGTCCAATTTGAATTTTAGAGGAATAGAACTTCTGTAGGTCAAAAGCTACCAGTAGAAAGGTGAAGGTTTCCTCTTTAAGCCCATATATACTTTTGTACCTGTATTGACCTATCTGTAGAAAACTTTTTTAACTTGAATGAAATTACTCTGGAAAAAATGGTTTTTTTCTTTTGCTAATATGACTTTGTATGTATGTACACCAAGCCAAGTTGTGTGTGTTATATCTTATAGTTTTCAATATATTTATATATCGTATAGTTATCAATATTTAAAAAAAATCTTTTTTCTTTAAAAACAATTTCAAGTACAAATTTTTTTTTGGGATTTTTTTTAACTTTTTAAAATTTGTTATTAAAATGGTTTATTTATCCATATATGACCTTTTTTATGAATAAAGAAGAAGAAAAAACAAACAAAATCCCACAATTCCATTCAAAATATTAAAAAAATTCAAAAATTTAACTTTCTCAATAACTTATGAACCGATTTTATTGAAATTGAAACTGGAGAAAAGCATGAGGAGTTATCTGTCAAAAAAATTAAGAAAAAAAAATGTACAAATGTAAATAAACAAAATGTTAATGAAAGTATCAAATAAAAACACTATTAAAACAAAAATTTAAAAAACTCAATTTTTATAAAATTCTCTTACCTCTACAAAAAGTACTACAATTTCTTCATTTATCCATGGATTTTCTTCAAATTAGCTTTGTTTTTTTCGCTGGATTTCTATCAAGTCAATTTTGTTTTTTTTTCCATTTTTTATGGGTTTTTTCGTACGAAAAAAATCGATTTTTTTAAACAAAAAATTATTTTTTTTTACAAAAATCATCTTTTTTGACAAAAATCATTTTTTTTGACAAAAATCATTTTTTTTCTAATTGTTTTATCGACAGCTACTAAACTACAGTTTATACGTGAAAATGACATTTACAACACTTGTAGCCCTGATAATTTCCCTCAAATTATAATTTTGCTGTATCGGATTCATACTTCTAAAAATTTGGTTCAAATACCAAAGGTATCTTCCATGAAAATTTAAATTTTAAAGAACAATTTAAAAAAAAAAAACTACCATAAAAAAATTTTATTGATTTGACACTAGGATATTCTCCTGGCTCTAGACCATATTTGTCTCCATTATGTTTTATAGAATGCAATTTTTTTTTTAAAACGGGTTTGTTTCGGTTTCATAAAATTGTATGCCTCAATCTACACAACAAAAAAGTTTTTAGGTGTAGGACACAAAAACAATTTTGTTGTTGCATAGTGTCTCTTAACGAGATGAGTGAGCAGTTCATATGGATGCCAGGGCATAGGGATTTGTTAAGGACTGTTTGTCTCGTAGTATTTCTGTAACTTCGGGTGATACTCAAGGTAGTCACCTAGGTCCTATTCTATTTAATCTATACCTTAATGATCTTCCGTCAGTTGTGAACTATTCTTGTCCTTTCAATCTGTACCTTGTATAAGCTATCCACAAGATAATCTTTTGCGTTTGTCACACTGATAGAAAAAGCTTCGTCATGACGACGAATTTGTACATCATCACGATTATTTTATCGTCAAAGTCAGCTAACTTACGGAATAATCATCTTTATGAATTTGTTCGTCACCATGACAAATCCCTGTTTCCAAAATCTTTCTTCCTCAGGATGATCACATTTCATCCTCACGATGAATCGAATTCATTACCATGACGAATCCCATTCATCACCACGACGAACTCCATTCATCACCATTACTAGATTTTAAAACTTTTACAACAAATTATTTAACTAAGGTAATCAGAACGCAGAGAAGCACAAATATAAATTGATTGCGTCATTTTATAATATTTTCAGCAAAATGGTCAAATAAATCTTTTCGTCGTGGGAATGAAACCTTATAGTTCCCTCGAAGAATTTTGAAATCAGCAAAAACATGGGTTGATGATCGTGTTCGTTCTATTGACGTACAAAAACATCACATGTGCGAAACTTTTCGTCATCAGTACGAAGATATATTGTCGAAACTTTTCGTCACCAGTACGAAGATATATTGACGAAACTGATTCGTCATGGTGACAAACGGATTTTCTATCAGTGCAGATTGGTGTAGCAGTAACCTTATGTCTTCACCCAGGAAAATAATTGGTTGGAATTCGATTGTAACAATAAAAAAATAGTACTAACAACAAAAAGTATATTGGCTACACCATGTGTCGGTTGTATTTATATATAAATAGTTGAAACAACAATAATAACATGGATACGATGAAATGAATATGCTTGCAACTAAATCGATGGTTGTATCAATCAATTTAAGATTGTTTTTTTCATTGACACTAGGTTAGTTGTGGTAAATACTTTTAAATTTTCATTACAGTAACTTATGATCGATTTTTGGTTGTGACAACCAATGTTTTATTCTTGACAACAGAAATTGTATCAATAGACCAAAGCTTATTATTGCAACGAATAATTGGTTACTACAACAGAAAAAATATTAATAAATAATCGTTTTTTGGCTATCCCAATAATTTCTCAAATTTAGAATAATTAAATGTATTTTGGGAAATACAACCGAAAGATTGGTAGCTATCTTTTGCTGATACATGACAAACGAAAAATAAAATTACTCGACATAAATAAATCTTCAACATTTTGTTCAAGAACGGTATACGGTTTTTGGTTCTTATACGGAGTTTTGGTTCTTTGTTGAAAAAGTCGTCCTTTGTGGTCGACAAGGCTTAGTACTAAGAGGAAGTTGTTTCTTCTAAGCTAAGGTATCGGGCGATAAGGGATTCAAATTTGAATAGTCACTTGACAATGTATATAAGCAATCGTGTTCAAAATGAAACTATAACGGCCTGTTTCTGCATTTCTAACGAAAGTCTCTGCGACTATATTATTATAGAAACAAATATTTTATACATGGCGGTGTATAAATATGTATTAAAAATTGGCAGCACACATACTGGATCATGAAGATTTCTCATTCGCTTGCGTGTTGAAGTCAACCATATAGAGCTCCGTATCTCCCATACAATTGCAGCAGAACTGTTTATAACGAGTGTCACGGCTCAGAAATCATGATCCAGTATGTGTGCTGCCAACTTTTAATACATATTTATACACCGCCATGTATAAAATACTTGTTTCTATAATAATATAGAAACAAAATGGTCTTGAAGCCGGGAGAATATCCTAGTTAGAATCACATTCTTGAATATTTGGAAACTAGCGATGAAAATCTAAAATTTTAAAACATACATTTTATAAATGAAATACAAAATGAATATTCTAAAAGCCCTGTAATAATTACTATTTTTATTGTAAGTATTTTAATAATTACGTCATATATTTCTTATAATTGTTTAATATATTGTAAAACACAAAGACAAAGAAAGCTGGTCAAAAATCAAGTGAAATTGTTTACCCAGTTAAATGAAAACATTGCTAATTTGACGACTCGGGACGACTCATCTTAAGAAGGGAGGAGTTATTCACCCTCGTATAATTCAATTGAATCGCACTTTATAAACAAAATATATTCAAAGCCATCCGATCTTCTATTTGGCAGCTAATTGAAATTATGAGTTACTTTGTAAACAAAAATAACTCAGTGCTATCCCTTCATTCTTGTCTTCGTTGGTGGTCTGATTGATTTTTGGCTTTGCTCGCTTGATATTTGTATCTTTAGGATAAGTTTAGTTCTAGTTTGACACTCAAAAGAAATAAACTGTTTCGGCCACAAAAAAATAAAAAAGAATTTTTATTTTTTGAATTTTTATTCCAAGGAATAAATTAATTTGTACAATGATTCGTCTTCTCTTGTTCGTTTTTCGAATTTCTCCGAAGACTTCAGGCAAACAAATTGTGGTGTACCACTCAGAATTGACCGTCCAACGTTGCTCAAGCGGAACAGTCGCCACGTGACCAGTTTTACCCAAGAAACAGGCAACCATTTGCTTCAAAGTGCTTCTTCCACGAACTTTCGTTGGATTTGGCTCGTCTTCGAAGACCCACACGGTCGATTGCTTTTTTGTTTCGGGCTCATACGCATAGATCCAAGATTCGTCACCTGTGACGATCTTATAAACGTCTTTAGAAGCACCGCGATCGTATTTTTTCAAAATTGCTTTGCACCAAATGACACGAGCCTTTTTTTGAGCGATCGTCAAATTGTGCTGGATCCAATGAGAACAAACCTTTTTTACGGCCAGGTGTTCATGCAATATCGAATGTATGCTGGTGGAAGAAATGCCCAAGGATGCCTCTATCTTACGGTATGTCACATGACGATCTTCCATTATCAGTTCACGCACGGCATCAATGTTCTCTGGCACAACGGCCGTTTTTGGACGACCTTCACGAACTTCGTCTTTGAGCGAGCGTCGGCCACGATTGAATTCATTAAACCAGTTTATCACAGTGCTATAGGATGGTGCTTCATCGCCATACAAAGATTTAAGTTCATCGATGCACACTTGTCGTGATAATCCACGTCGAAAGTTGTGAAAAATTATCGCACGAAAATGTTCACGAGTTAATTCCAGTTTTTTGCCAAATAGATTTTTTCAAGTCACTGAAAACAACACAAATGATGGTCGTACGTCAAAACGCTAGGGACATTTATAATTATATAGGATACAGTCCGAAACGTGCAGGTCAATACAAGGATATTCTTTTATCGTCGCTAGGAGCAGTTGTTAACAGAATCTTAGATTTATATCAACCGTTAAAAATATATTTTAATTTTGCTGTGAATGTCGATAAAATTAACACTGCCAAAAGTGTTTTCAACAATTTAAATGAGTTATATTTTTGTTTTTTTTTTTTAAATATGTACTTAATGTTATTAACAATTATAATAAAACCTTTCAAAGTGAAGGGATATAAATCCATAACACGTATAACGGAATTTGTTTGGATTTTTGTTAGGGGGATTTGGATTTTTGCAGGATTTTGTTTGGGTTTTTTTTTCACATGTGGTACCCATTTTTGTATTAAAAATCGAAGGTTGACATTTTTAATGCATATACATTTATTTATAGTCCTTAATATTAGAAAATACTTAGGTAATATTTTCAATAAGAATTATTCAAAGACAAAACTATAGTGTCTAACCGTGTGTGTTTGAGTACAAAATTTACTTCCGCAAATTAATATTTAGAAAATCCGAACAAAAATGTTGGACACATATTTAACTAATTTTAACGTTTCCGTATTTAAATATTATATTAATTGTATAAATTTATATAATATATTAATTTAAATAATATATTAAATGTATTTATTTAAATAATATATTAATTGTATAATTTAAATAATATATTAATTGTATTAATCTTTCAATAAATCGATACGGCGAGGCGAAATAAAAAATTCGTCTAATATTGCGTTAACATCTACTGGAATGTCTCGAAGGGAAGCCAATCCATTTAAAAGATTTTCAGTCATGGTTAACTGCAAGTATTTTTCAGCCGACGCAATGTTGAAAACCAGTAAGGAAAGGCAGAAACTATATAATACCCTACACCTCCCTAACAATGCGATAAGGGTCATTGCCATAATAATTTGGAATAATTGGTAAATGGGTAGAAACATTTTATCT
The DNA here is from genome assembly GCA_963930755.1 of Eudasyphora cyanicolor. NCBI lineage: Eukaryota > Metazoa > Arthropoda > Insecta > Diptera > Muscidae > Eudasyphora > Eudasyphora cyanicolor. The sequence continues at coordinate 106,388,767 of OZ005737.1, forward strand.
AATTCTGAAACGATAATCGCTAAATTAAGCAAATATTCGTTCCTAAATTGAGAAACATCTTTCTGGAAAATTTTAATGATCGGAAGTAAAATACAACTTCTATAGCGGTTTGATACCAAATCAGGCGGAACAATCAATATAAATCTGAACCGATCTTCCCTGAATACCCATTCATGTAAAAAGACCCCCTTCTGTCGAATTTCGTACTGATCGCATATAAAATACAGTCTCTACAGCGCCTACATGTCAAATCGGGGGTAACGTATATATGGGGGCTATATCTAAATCTGAACCGATTTCTTCCAAATTTAACAGTGTTCATTCATATAATAAGAAACCTCTTTCTGCAGAATTTCATACTGATCGGATATAAAATAACATTTTTACAGCGCATACAAGTCAAATCGGGGGTAACGTATATATGGGGCTATATCTAAATCTGAACCGATTTTCTCCGAATTTTGCAGTATTCCTTCATGTAATAAGAAACCTCTTTCTGCCAAATTTTGCACTGATCGGATATAAAATACAGTTTTTACAGCGCTTACATGTCAAATCGGGGGTAACATATATATGGGGGCTATATCTGAATCTGAACCGATTTTCTCCGAATTTAACAGAGTTCATTCATGTAATAAGAAACCTTTTCCTGCCGAATTTCATACTGATCGGATATAAAATAAAGTTTTTACAGCGCTTACATGTCAAATCGGGGCTAACATATATATGGGGGCTATATCTAAATCTGAACCGATTTTAACCAAATTCAATAGGGATCGTCCTTGGGCCAAAAAAAAGATATGTGTAAAGTTTCGTCGAGATCGGACCATAATTGCGACCTGTACTTTGATTACAAGAATACATGCACAGACGGACAGACGGACAGACGGACAGACAGACAGACGGACATAGCTAAATCAACTCAGAAAGTGATTCTAAGTCGATCGGTATAATAAACGATGGGTCTAATTCTTCTCCTTTTGGGTGTTACAAACAAATGCACAAAGTTATAATACCCTGTACCACAGTGTGGTGTAGGGTATAAATAGCGTTCGTTTGTCGATGTAGTCACAGGTAACACCGCCACCAGGGAAATTTTCACCATTTTTGGTGTGGTATTCACCACGAATGTATTGGCAATGTATTCACCACGAAACGCAATGGAAGCAATAAGTTGTTCAACAGTCGTCCTTTGTGGTCGTTAGGGCTTAGCACTAAGAGGAAGTTGTGATACAGGCAGAATCGAATCAAATTAAACTATTTAAAATGATGGAAATTTTAGAGCCTTGCTAAGGTATCGGGCGATAACGGATTCAAATTTGAATAGTCACTCGACAAATTCACCACGAAACGCAATGCACATAAGCAATCGTGTTCAAAAAGAAATTATAAGTACTTGTCTTATACACCGACAGCTTATTGAGAGAATCAATAATTCCAAAGCTTTCACCATCATGGCGGACGAATTAGCTGATATAACATGGGTTTAGCAAGTTTCAATGTGTATCCGGTACCTTAATGAAAACGATGGGCGATATAAAATTTGCGAAGATTTTTTTTAATTTTGTCCCAACAAAGCAGTCCGATGGAAAAGGTTTGCCTGAAGTTATTCTAAATTTCTTCGAAACGTCTGGAATTGATTGCAAGTATTTACTTGGGCAATGCTATGACGACGCAAAAGCAATAAACGGAGAATTTCATGGGGCCCAAGCATATATCCAAGAAAAGTACATCTTAGCACTATATTTACATTGTGCTCACAGCTTCAACTTGGTTGTAAGTTACGCATGCAAAGTAGTCCAAGTTAGAACTTGTCTCGGCACAATACAAACCATATACCACTTTTTTTAATATCCTAAAACGGAAATAGCTCTTCAAGAAGCAATTTCTAATAACAGGAATCTCCGTGATAATATTAAAGGGAAAATTAAAGCGGTATTGCGCAACTTGATGGGTAGCACAACATGATTCTGTTGAAAAATGTCTTCATCTACAAGTAGCCTTTGTCGAGGCTTTGTAATGCATTCACTCCACCTGGCCTGATCAGAAAACTTCAACATCTGCATTTCAGTTGTGGATGGCTATAAAAACGTTGGATTTTCAAATTTCGGTCCATGTAGTTCATTCAATTCACTGCTTGGCATTATCATTAAGTCGCGTTTTTCAAAGTGAAAATCAAGATTTAGCTAAAGCCGTCCATCGGGCTGAAAATACGAAAAGAAATTGATGGACATACACGAAAATTGTACTCACCATTTTGGTGCGATTTCTTCGTCTGTTAAAATAATTTGGGAAGAACAAGACATTCAAATCAAGAAACATAGGATTTCGGCCCGGCAAAGTCAGGTATAGTATCTGAAGAATTATATAAGATTTCAACCTATATTCCATATCTAGATTTATTCATTACTCATCTCGTGAAATTCTGTCAAATTCCCAATGTATTTTTCCATCTAAAATGACAATACTAAATGAAGAAAGTTGTAAACAATTATTTGAAAAATATTCATCAATTTTGCCTGACAGTTCTTTTGAAGTGTGGATTAGTAAAGTGAAGTTTTGGAGAAGAATAATTAAAGAGGAGAATGTCAGAAATTCCCTGGAAACTCTTGATTTATGTAATATAGATGCATTTACAAACGTTCACAAAATATTGACGGTGATGGCGGTGTTACCTGTGACTACATCGACAAACGAACGCTATTTTTCAACATTGCGTCGGCTGAAAAATACTTGAAGTTAACCATGACTGAAAATCTTTTAAATGGATTGGCTTCCCTTCGAGACATTCCAGTACTCACAACAGGTAGTACGGCGAGGGGAAAACGTCATGTCCGAACGTCATAACGGAAGCACAATGAGCACCGGATAGCGCTCAGAGTTTTGACGAAGATGGAGCTGTTGAGGTTTCGGCTCTTACCGAAAAACAAAAAGAGTCACTTACCTGGGCTAAAGGCGTCATAGATGCTTCTAAGGCCAATGAGCAGGCAAAAGCCACAAATTCAGTTGTGTTAACGGCTAATAAAGTTAAAAAAATCAGATCACCTGATGAACCCCTGCCTTTCAAAAAGGCAACAGGCCCTAATGTCACCATCAACAGGACACTCACCAAGCTCTTCAATGAGGTGGCGAAGGAGAGTCTAGTGATGGCCGTTATAGACAGAAGTAGTGAGGATGGATCCATCCTCAAGGACAAATGGAGCCATGTGCAATCAGCCATTATGGCTCATGACCTCGATGTCCGTAGAGAAATGCCGGCAAACCACCAATCTGCAACGATGCATGATGGCATCAGGGGAGAGTAAAGCTCTTATATTTCGGTGATGCCAGATCAGTAGACTTGTATAAGGCTGCTCTGAGTCGAGCGGGTAAGGTGTGGCCGGGTGCCCAGTTGGATGTTGTCGAAAAAACAACAAACCTAGTCACCCTAGAGCCATCACCAGGGTTACAGAAGAGGTCTCCAAACCGGCTTATATATTAGAAATAATAAAAGATTCCAATCCTGGTCTGCCGGCCAATAGTTGGAGAATCAGCAAGGTGGGTGAGGCGGATGGTAAAAAGCGGCAGGTCAATTTGATCCTTAACGCTGAATCCACATCCCATATACAACGTTCAAGTGCAACCCTACAATATGGCTTCGGGACTATAGTCCTGAAGGTATACAAGCAGGATATAGCTCCCACTGCGGAATGTGAGTCGTCCACCGTTGTTGATACACGGCTTTCTGGAAGTGCGGAGGTACCCACGCCCATTATTTCTGGTGACTCCAACTCTAACAGAAGATCGGAAACGTCCTTCTCTGAGGACGAAAGCTCTACTTCTGACACAGAGGGGCTGAGGGGAATCTCCGGACTCTTGGAAGCATCGGGCGGGGACACGCTTCTCGATGATACGGACGAAGAGTTCGATAACACCCTTGTCGGGGTGGATGTTAATCTGTCAATTACCAATGATGGTAAGAATTCTACAGATTAACCTCCATCACGCTAAAGCAGCCTCAGCGGCTCTATTGCTGCTCCTGTCCGCAGGTGCAGTAGACATCGTCCTGATACAGGAGCCCTACGCAGTGTTAGGAAGGGTGTGCGGTATCAAGACACCCAACTTTAAACTGCTTGTGCTCAACTGTAAAGGCACTCCAAGAACCTGCATTTTGGCCAGGAAAGATCGAAGTATTTTCTCCTGGCTAATTGAAGTGGTAAAGACCAAACATCTTCTAGTCTGGAGATCGGTAATCGCATATATTGCGTGGTCTCCAGTTACTTGCCTTATGAAGCTGTAGTACCGACTGCTCTATTCAGGGAAGTAGTAGAAAAAGCAACGTCTGACGACGTCGAGCTGATTATTGGCGCAGACACGAACGCTCATCATACTATCTGGGGTAGTACGGATATAAACAATAGGGGTGATTCGCTTCTTGACTTTATTCTAACTACCAACCTAGGTATTTGTAACATAGGTAATAAACCGACCTTTACAATTAAAGACAGACAAGAAGTACTAGACGCAACGTTTGCTACTGACCGCCTGTCAGATAAAATTATTGGGTGGAATGTACTGGACGACCACTCATTCTCAGACCACAATTATATTGAGTTCAAACTCGCTGAAAAAGCGCCTGAACCTGCCGTCCACAGAAATGTGAGAAAGACAAAGTGGCACCTGTATGAGAAGAATTTTAGGAAAGTTCTCAACTCCAAACTTCTGTACGAACCGAATGACAAAGCCGGTCTGGATAATCTGGTCGAGCATATCACCACATCATTCAATAGTTCCCTTGAAGAAGCCTGTCCAAAAACAAGGTACGAGGGTAAAACTAAACCCCAATGGTGGACTCCTGAGCTAACTGCTATGAAAAAGACCTGCAACAAGGCTAAATCTACTGGGGTCGCTAATGTTTGGCCTTCTGTGGCGAAGTGCAAAAGGTCTCCGACGCCACAAGGTTGAGGAAAATAATATCAGCTTCACCCAGTACAGAGTGTTACTTGCAGGATGAGGCAAATACTGCTCGGCACACATTTCCCGGGGAACTCGCCAAAAGAACCCGAAGATCAGCAAGACCAACAAGAATGCGAGTGGACTGCGAGCGTTGCTATCTTGTTGACTGAGAGATAAAGAATAAGCTGGGCTATTAACAGCTTTGAGCCCTTCAAGTCACCTGGACCAGACGGCATCACTCCAGCAGAAATACAGAAAATGTTGAAGTACATTTCCCCTGGCTGGAGACAATTTATGTAGGCTGTATCAGGCTTTCATACATCCCGAATCGATGGAGGGATACCAAAGTGGTATTTATACCTAAAGCGGGGAAGATATCACACTCTAGACCAAAAGACTTCAGACCAATTAGCCTATACTCCTTCCTATTGAAAGGTCTGGAAAGACTTTTAGATTATTTCATTAGGGAAAACCTGGATACAAAACTCCTGTCAGTCAACCAACATGCTTACAATAAGGGGAAGTCTATAGAATCAGCCCTGCACGAACTTGTGAGCACTATCGAATCGTCCCTGCATTTCAAGGAATTCACCATTATGGCATTTCTTGATATAGAAGGGGCTTTTAACAACATTCACTCAGATGCAGTAATTGCGGCACTGTCACATCTAAAAGTTAACTCTAGTTTGATTAGACTAATGCAATGTCTGCTCAACAGAAGACGCATAACAGCATGTCTTGGGTCCACAATTCTAACAAGGTTTGTAAACAGAGGGACCCCACAAGGAGGAGTACTGTCTCCACTAATTTGGAACCTAGCGGTGAATGAAATCCTGCTAGATCTAGAACGTTGTGGCTGAAAGGTCGTGGCATATGCGGACGACGTGGCAATCGCAGTGAGTGGCAAATTCGAAAACGTCCTCCGAGACAATCTACAGGTGGTTCTGAACATATTGGCTAGATGGGCCATAAGCAGCGGTTTGGGCGTAAACCCAAACAAGACAGAATTGGTTCTCTTTACTGGGATGAATAATGTCCCACATGACCCTCCACCTCGGATAAATGGAACAGATCGAGTCTTTTCTGAAAGTGCAAAATTTTTAGGAATAATTCTAGATAGAAAACTGTTATTTAGACTTTACGTATTGGAACGTGTAAGGAAGGCCAACGTCGCCTTATATTCCTGCAAAAAGGCTGTAGGGTCGCGGTGGGGCCTCTCTCCTAAAATCATCCACTGGATATATATAGCAGTAGTTCATAAAATACTTTCATACGGCATTGTGGCGAGAGATGTTGCAACCAAAGCGGCAATAAGATTAAACTGCCTATTAATGTGGAGGTACAAGAACTACAGTCACATGAGGATATCAAAGTGTAGTGCTATGGTAACCGACCGAGTGGACTATATACCAACTTCGAGAGAAATTACATCACTATGATTCCCGCCAGATATGAATGGGTTGGCAGAATACCAGGTAATAGAAACCATCTCCACTTTTACACGGATGGTTCGAAGTTTGATGAAAAGGTTGGCTTCGGAGTGCACTGTGAAGAGCTTAGTTTGGATATAGCTCACAGACTACCGGATACCTGGAGTGTCTATCAAGCCGAAATAATGGCAATATGGAAAGTAGCCAAGTGGCTGAGTCGCAACATACTAACCAACACTGGCGTTGTCATTTACATACTCGGACAGCCAGGCTGCCATCAATTCTCTCACAAACAGCCCTCCACTGCCGCAGATCTCTTAACGAGATGGCTGAGCAGTTTAATATACACCTCATATGGGTGCCTGGGCATAGGGATATCCCAGGGAACTACAAAGCCGATGAACATACTAGGAAAGGGACGACATTACAAATTCTCGAAGAATTTGCATATATTGGTGCGCCACTATCCACGTGCAAGCTTTGGCTTAGGCAATCAGGCAGTCCAACGAAATATGGACAGAAATCGGCACCTGCAGGGTAGCTAAACAAATCTGGCCAAGGTATGACCTGAGAAGATCAAAATATCTCCTCGCACTAGAGAGGCAAAGATTGTCTACGTTAGTATCAGTTCTGACGGGACAGTGCTTAATCGGCGAACACGCCAAAAGTTTGGGCATTGACTCCAATGACTTCTGCAGAAGCCGTGGAGATGAGGAAGAAGTGAAGAGCATTGAGCACTTGCTATGCCTCGCTCTGAGTGAACGACGACTGGACATACTGGGGTCGGCCTTTCTAGGCAGCTTAACAGATCTTTCCAGTACCGACATTCGTACTATCGATAAATTTGTATATCAAACAGGTTGGTTTCGATGAGGGGCATTTCAGCCCGTGGTAACACTATGGACTTAAACTGGTCTGTGTGAGCTTGTAAAAAAAATACGGCTGCCACCCTAACCTAAACCTAGTGCTAAGCTTTGTCGACCACAAAGGACGACTGTTTGAATTATTGCTTCCAAATGCATTCTATTTGCGTTTACAAACTGCTTTTCAGGATTTTCCTTTTCAATTCCATCATCTAAACTGGTATTAAAACAGTTGTGAGTATTTTTGTCTGAAAAATATATTTATAAATTATTCAATAATATGAAGAAAAATTTTATCAAACATATTCGTAGGATGAACTTCGTAATGGAATCCACATATAATTTTCTGCAAGATAAAATATACTAGTTTGCGATAAATGATATTTGTCAAAATATACTACAAATCTATTACAACAATTCTCCGAAGTGTACAGTTTTTTTAATGCCAGAATAGCGTTAAAGTCACAAATGTGTAGCACATTTGCGATTTCTTAGGTATACAACTTTTTAATTTAAAATTAGGTATTTTTTGAGAGAAAGCTCTAAAACAAAGCGGTCAAATTTTCCGAATAGTATAGGCTTTGACTCACTTTTAATAAATTATATCTGTCATCATATGCTACAATTTATTACATTTTAGTCATAAACATTTAAAGTAAACAATGCACACTGGTCCCAAATCCATTTTTTGTGGCATAAATATGAAGAAATGTATATACAGCCCTCCAAATTTGCACACCTGTTAGTCATGACATACATAACAAATGGACAAAAATTTGGACCAATCTGGCAACGTCCACTACCACCTCTCACAGAGCTGGATGTTTGTACCAGGATGCAAATAAGGTCCAATTTGTATGAAATTTGGCATGGATAAGTTTTTTGTACCAAGACCAACCTTATTTTATTTGAAGAAAATCGGTTCAGATTTGGATATAGCCCTCATACTAAATATCCTACCGATTAGTACGGTATGAACCCTATTTGCCGCCTCGACATCCATACATGCATAAATATCGCCACACTTAATATTTTTGGAGTGGTTATGGTGTACGAAAAAGTGATAAAAGTGGAATTTGGTTATAACATTGGGAGGTACTAATTATTAATACAATACTCTCGATGTGAAAAAATCAGTTACATTATTAATGTGGCTATTTTGTCTAGCATGCGGCCTTCTGTAGTGCTTATAAAATTTGTTCAGCTAAGAAGCCAACAGGAAGCGCAGATGCGACAATTATCTGGGAACTATGCACTAATATCTGACATGGGATACAAATTATATATTTCCAGGTATAACAAGCAAAAGAATTTTTAAAAGAAACGAAACATCGGCATCTTTTGTCTTACTCACAGATATAGCTGCCGCATGAACAAGAATGGGTGTTATGTTCTTGGAGCAGTGAGATTTCAGTTGTCAATTTCCATTTTAGTCGTTTCCCCCCTTCATTTAGGTCAAGCTGGAGCGTCCCACAAAATTGGACACAGTCAATTTCCATTTTAGTCGTTTCCCCCCTTCATTTAGGTCAAGCTGGAGCGTCCCACAAAATTGGACACAGCTATCGCATAATAATCGTGTTCCAAATTTATTGCAAATTTTTTAGAATACACTCTAAGTGGGCTTCATAAACTTGTTCAAATGTCTTCCAAACTTTTGTGAATATTTCTGAACATAAACTATAAAACTATGAACTTGAAGGGAGTGAAGATAGAGTCAAAAAGTTATAGTTAAATATTCGAGACAACAACCCTCCTGTATATGTGTTATACTGGTATACATAGTCAAAAACTGACTTTCATAGTCAAATTTATAGTCAAAGCTATAGTCAAATTTATAGTCAAAGTTATAGTCAAATGTAAATATGGTTATTTTGGTATGGGTTTTTCTATGGCCTCCACAGTTTTAAATATACCACTGACATTTTATATATTTTTTTAAACACGGAAAGTATAAATATGCCAAAAAATATATTAATATTGGTTTGACGGACAATTTTCAACAAATACATGCCCAAATCAGTGGGAACTTATTGGTTATTTTGTCATTATTCCATGGCCCCCCAAAAATAAACGAAAAGTTCCGACTCAGGTATGTTTGCACTTTTGGGGAGCCGAAGGGGAGTATAATAATACCAAAGTGTAGAAATTTTGGTCTGAGCGTACATTTTTGAGAAAATCGGCCCAAAAATATCACTATGACAGTATTGGTTATTTCGGTATTTTCATGGCCCCCCAAAATTAAAAGAAGACTTCCGACTCAGGTCTGTCTGCACTTTTGGGGAGCCGAAAGGGAGTATAAGAACACAGAAGTACAGAAATTTTGGTCTGAGCGTACATTTTTGAGAAAATCGACCAAAAATATCAGTATGACAGTAGTGGTTATTTCAGTATTTTTCATGGCCCCCCAAAATTAAACGAAGAGTTCCGACTCAGGTCTGTCTGCACTTTTGGGGAGTCGAAGGGGAGTATAATAATACCAAAGTGTAGAAATTTTGGTCTGAGCGTACATTTTTGAGAAAATCGACCAAAAATATCAGTATGACAGTAGTGGTTATTTCGGTATTTTTCATGGCCCCCCAAAATTAAACGAAGAGTTCCGACTCAGGTCTGTCTGCACTTTTGGGGAGCCGAAGGGGAGTATAATAATACCAAAGTGTAGAAATTTTGGTCTGAGCGTACATTTTTGAGAAAATCGACCAAAAATATCAGTATGACAGTAGTGGTTATTTCTGTATTTTTCATGGCCCCCCAAAATTAAACGAAGAGTTCCGACTCAGGTCTGTCTGCACTTTTGGTGAGCCGAAGGGGAGTATAAAAACACAGAAGTACAGAAATTTTGGTCTGAGCGTACATTTTTGAGAAAATCGACCAAAAATATCAGTATGACAGTAGTGGTTATTTCGGTATTTTTCATGGCCCCCCAAAATTAAACGAAGAGTTCCGACTCAGGTCTGTCTGCACTTTTGGGGAGCCGAAGGGGAGTATAATAATACCAAAGTGTAGAAATTTTGGTCTGAGCGTACAGTTTTGAGAAAATCGACCAAAAATATCAGTATGACAGTAGTGGTTATTTCGGTATTTTTCATGGCCCCCCAAAATTAAACGAAGAGTTCCGACTCAGGTCTGTCTGCACTTTTGGGGAGCCGAAGGGGAGTATAAGAACACAGAAGTACAGAAATTTTGGTCTGAGCGTACATTTTTGAGAAAATCGACCAAAGATATCAGTATGACAGTAGTGGTTATTTCGGTATTTTTCATGGCCCCCCAAAATTAAACGAAGAGTTCCGACTCAGGTCTGTCTGCACTTTTGGGGAGCCGAAGGGGAGTATAATAATACCAAAGTGTAGAAATTTTGGTCTGAGCGTACATTTTTGAGAAAATCGACCAAAAATATCAGTATGACAGTAGTGGTTATTTCGGTATTTTTCATGGCCCCCAAAATTAAACGAAGAGTTCCGACTCAGGTCTGTCTGCACTTTTGGGGAGTCGAAGGGGAGTATAATAATACCAAAGTGTAGAAATTTTGGTCTGAGCGTACATTTTTGAGAAAATCGACCAAAAATATCAGTATGACAGTAGTGGTTATTTCGGTATTTTTCATGGCCCCCCAAAATTAAACGAAGAGTTCCGACTCAGGTCTGTCTGCACTTTTGGGGAGCCGAAGGGGAGTATAATAATACCAAAATGTAGAAATTTTGGTCTGAGCGTACATTTTTGAGAAAATCGTCCAAAAATATCAGTATGACAGTAGTGGTTATTTCGGTATTTTTCATGGCCCCCCAAAATTAAACGAAGAGTTCCGACTCAGGTCTGTCTGCACTTTTGGGGAGCCGAAGGGGAGTATAAGAACACAGAAGTACAGAAATTTTGGTCTGAGCGTACATTTTTGAGAAAATCGACCAAAAATATCAGTATGACAGTAGTGGTTATTTCGGTATTTTTCATGGCCCCCCAAAATTAAACGAAGAGTTCCGACTCAGGTCTGTCTGCACTTTTGGGGAGCCGAAGGGGAGTATAAGAACACAGAAGTATAGAAATTTTGGTCTGAGCGTACATTTTTGAGAAAATCGACCAAAAATATCAGTATGACAGTAGAGGTTATTTCGGTATTTTTCATGGCCCCCCAAAATTAAACGAAGAGTTCCGACTCAGGTCTGTCTGCACTTTTGGGGAGTCGAAGGGGAGTATAATAATACCAAAGTGTAGAAATTTCGGTCTGAGCGTACATTTTTGAGAAAATCGACCAAAAATATCAGTATGACAGTAGTGGTTATTTCGGTATTTTTCATGGCCCCCCAAAATTAAACGAAGAGTTCCGACTCAGGTCTGTCTGCACTTTTGGGGAGCCGAAGGGGAGTATAATAATACCAAAGTGTAGAAATTTTGGTCTGAGCGTACATTTTTGAGAAAATCGACCAAAAATATCAGTATGACAGTAGTGGTTATTTCGGTATTTTTCATGGCCCCCCAAAATTAAACGAAGAGTTCCGACTCAGGTCTGTCTGCACTTTTGGGGAGCCGAAGGGGAGTATAATAATACCAAAGTGTAGAAATTTTGGTCTGAGCGTACAGTTTTGAGAAAATCGACCAAAAATATCAGTATGACAGTAGTGGTTATTTCGGTATTTTTCATGGCCCCCCAAAATTAAACGAAGAGTTCCGACTCAGGTCTGTCTGCACTTTTGGGGAGCCGAAGGGGAGTATAAGAACACAGAAGTACAGAAATTTTGGTCTGAGCGTACATTTTTGAGAAAATCGACCAAAGATATCAGTATGACAGTAGTGGTTATTTCGGTATTTTTCATGGCCCCCCAAAATTAAACGAAGAGTTCCGACTCAGGTCTGTCTGCACTTTTGGGGAGCCGAAGGGGAGTATAATAATACCAAAGTGTAGAAATTTTGGTCTGAGCGTACATTTTTGAGAAAATCGACCAAAAATATCAGTATGACAGTAGTGGTTATTTCGGTATTTTTCATGGCCCCCAAAATTAAACGAAGAGTTCCGACTCAGGTCTGTCTGCACTTTTGGGGAGTCGAAGGGGAGTATAATAATACCAAAGTGTAGAAATTTTGGTCTGAGCGTACATTTTTGAGAAAATCGACCAAAAATATCAGTATGACAGTAGTGGTTATTTCGGTATTTTTCATGGCCCCCCAAAATTAAACGAAGAGTTCCGACTCAGGTCTGTCTGCACTTTTGGGGAGCCGAAGGGGAGTATAATAATACCAAAATGTAGAAATTTTGGTCTGAGCGTACATTTTTGAGAAAATCGACCAAAAATATCAGTATGACAGTAGTGGTTATTTCGGTATTTTTCATGGCCCCCCAAAATTAAACGAAGAGTTCCGACTCAGGTCTGTCTGCACTTTTGGGGAGCCGAAGGGGAGTATAAGAACACAGAAGTACAGAAATTTTGGTCTGAGCGTACATTTTTGAGAAAATCGACCAAAAATATCAGTATGACAGAAGTGGTTATTTCGGTATTTTTCATGGCCCCCCAAAATTAAACGAAGAGTTCCGACTCAGGTCTGTCTGCACTTTTGGGGAGCCGAAGGGGAGTATAAGAACACAGAAGTATAGAAATTTTGGTCTGAGCGTACATTTTTGAGAAAATCGACCAAAAATATCAGTATGACAGTAGAGGTTATTTCGGTATTTTTCATGGCCCCCCAAAATTAAACGAAGAGTTCCGACTCAGGTCTGTCTGCACTTTTGGGGAGCCGAAGGGGAGTATAATAATACCAAAGTGTAGAAATTTTGGTCTGAGCGTACATTTTTGAGAAAATCGACCAAAAATATCAGTATGACAGTAGTGGTTATTTCGGTATTTTTCATGGCCCCCCAAAATTAAACGAAGAGTTCCGACTCAGGTCTGTCTGCACTTTTGGGGAGTCGAAGGGGAGTATAATAATACCAAAGTGTAGAAATTTCGGTCTGAGCGTACATTTTTGAGAAAATCGACCAAAAATATCAGTATGACAGTAGTGGTTATTTCGGTATTTTTCATGGCCCCCCAAAATTAAACGAAGAGTTCCGACTCAGGTCTGTCTGCACTTTTGGGGAGCCGAAGGGGAGTATAATAATACCAAAGTGTAGAAATTTTGGTCTGAGCGTACATTTTTGAGAAAATCGACCAAAAATATCAGTATGACAGTAGTGGTTATTTCGGTATTTTTCATGGCCCCCCAAAATTAAACGAAGAGTTCCGACTCAGGTCTGTCTGCACTTTTGGGGAGCCGAAGGGGAGTATAATAATACCAAAGTGTAGAAATTTTGGTCTGAGCGTACAGTTTTGAGAAAATCGACCAAAAATATCAGTATGACAGTAGTGGTTATTTCGGTATTTTTCATGGCCCCCCAAAATTAAACGAAGAGCTCCGACTCAGGTCTGTCTGCACTTTTGGGGAGCCGAAGGGGAGTATAAGAACACAGAAGTACAAAAATTTTGGTCTGAGCGTACATTTTTGAGAAAATCGACCAAAGATATCAGTATGACAGTAGTGGTTATTTCGGTATTTTTCATGGCCCCCCAAAATTAAACGAAGAGTTCCGACTCAGGTCTGTCTGCACTTTTGGGGAGCCGAAGGGGAGTATAATAATACCAAAGTGTAGAAATTTTGGTCTGAGCGTACATTTTTGAGCAAATCGACCAAAAATATCAGTATAACAGTAGTGGTTATTTCGGTATTTTTCATGGCCCCCCAAAATTAAACGAAGAGTTCCGACTCAGGTCTTTCTGCACTTTTGGGGAGCCGAAGGGGAGTATAATAATACCAAAGTGTAGAAATTTTGGTCTGAGCGTACATTTTTGAGAAAATCGACCAAAAATATCAGTATGACAGTAGTGGTTATTTCGGTATTTTTCATGGCCCCCCAAAATTAAACGAAGAGTTCCGACTCAGGTCTGTCTGCACTTTTGGGGAGCCGAAGGGGAGTATAAGAACACAGAAGTACAGAAATTTTGGTCTGAGCGTACATTTTTGAGAAAATCGACCAAAGATATCAGTATGACAGTAGTGGTTATTTCGGTATTTTTCATGGCCCCCCAAAATTAAACGAAGAGTTCCGACTCAGGTCTGTCTGCACTTTTGGGGAGCCGAAGGGGAGTATAATAATACCAAAGTGTAGAAATTTTGGTCTGAGCGTACATTTTTGAGAAAATCGACCAAAAATATCAGTATGACAGTAGTGGTTATTTCGGTATTTTTCATGGCCCCCCAAAATTAAACGAAGAGTTCCGACTCAGGTCTGTCTGCACTTTTGGGGAGCCGAAGGGGAGTATAATAATACCAAAGTGTAGAAATTTTGGTCTGAGCGTACATTTTTGAGAAAATCGACCAAAAATATCAGTATGACAGAAGTGGTTATTTCGGTATTTTTCATGGCCCCCCAAAATTAAACGAAGAGTTCCGACTCAGGTCTGTCTGCACTTTTGGTGAGCCGAAGGGGAGTATAAAAACACAGAAGTACAGAAATTTTGGTCTGAGCGTACATTTTTGAGAAAATCGACCAAAGATATCAGTATGACAGTAGTGGTTATTTCGGTATTTTTCATGGCCCCCCAAAATTAAACGAAGAGTTCCGACTCAGGTCTGTCTGCACTTTTGGGGAGCCGAAGGGGAGTATAATAATACCAAAGTGTTGAAATTTTGGTCTGAGCGTACATTTTTGAGAAAATCGACCATAAATATCAGTATGACAGTAGTGGTTATTTCGGTATTTTTCATGGCCCCCCAAAATTAAACGAAGAGTTCCGACTCAGGTCTTTCTGCACTTTTGGGGAGCCGAAGGGGAGTATAATAATACCAAAGTGTAGAAATTTTGGTCTGAGCGTACATTTTTGAGAAAATCGACCAAAAATATCAGTATGACAGTAGTGGTTATTTCGGTATTTTTCATGGCCCCCCAAAATTAAACGAAGAGTTCCGACTCAGGTCTGTCTGCACTTTTGGGGAGCCGAAGGGGAGTATAATAATACCAAAGTGTAGAAATTTTTGTCTGAGCGTACATTTTTGAGAAAATCGACCAAAAATATCAGTATGACAGTAGTGGTTATTTCGGTATTTTTCATGGCCCCCCAAAATTAAACGAAGAGTTCCGACTCAGGTCTGTCTGCACTTTTGGGGAGCCGAAGGGGAGTATAATAATACCAAAGTGTAGAAATTTTGGTCTGAGCGTACATTTTTGAGAAAATCGACCAAAAATATCAGTATGACAGAAGTGGTTATTTCGGTATTTTTCATGGCCCCCCAAAATTAAACGAAGAGTTCCGACTCAGGTCTGTCTGCACTTTTGGTGAGCCGAAGGGGAGTATAAAAACACAGAAGTACAGAAATTTTGGTCTGAGCGTACATTTTTGAGAAAATCGACCAAAGATATCAGTATGACAGTAGTGGTTATTTCGGTATTTTTCATGGCCCCCCAAAATTAAACGAAGAGTTCCGACTCAGGTCTGTCTGCACTTTTGGGGAGCCGAAGGGGAGTATAATAATACCAAAGTGTAGAAATTTTGGTCTGAGCGTACATTTTTGAGAAAATCGACCAAAAATATCAGTATGACAGTAGTGGTTATTTCGGTATTTTTATGGCCCCCCAAAATTAAACGAAGAGTTCCGACTCAGGTCTGTCTGCACTTTTGGGGAGCCGAAGGGGAGTATAATAATACCAAAGTGTAGAAATTTTGGTCTGAGCGTACATTTTTGAGAAAATCGACCAAAAATATCAGTATGACAGTAGTGGTTATTTCGGTATTTTTCATGGCCCCCCAAAATTAAACGAAGAGTTCCGACTCAGGTCTGTCTGCACTTTTGGGGAGCCGAAGGGGAGTATAGTAATACCAAAGTATAGAAATTTTGGTCTGAGCGTACATTTTTGAGAAAATCGACCAAAAATATCAGTATGACAGTAGTGGTTATTTCGGTATTTTTCATGGCCCCCCAAAATTAAACGAAGAGTTCCGACTCAGGTCTGTCTGCACTTTTGGGGAGCCGAAGGGGAGTATAATAATACCAAAGTATAGAAATTTTGGTCTGAGCGTACATTTTTGAGAAAATCGACCAAAAATATCAGTATGACAGTAGTGGTTATTTCGGTATTTTTCATGGCCCCCCAAAATTAAACGAAGAGTTCCGACTCAGGTCTGTCTGCACTTTTGGGGAGCCGAAGGGGAGTATAGTAATACCAAAGTATAGAAATTTTGGTCTGAGCGTACATTTTTGAGAAAATCGACCAAAAATATCAGTATGACAGTAGTGGTTATTTCGGTATTTTTCATGGCCCCCCAAAATTAAACGAAGAGTTCCGACTCAGGTCTGTCTGCACTTTTGGTGAGCCGAAGGGGAGTATAAAAACACAGAAGTACAGAAATTTTGGTCTGAGCGTACATTTTTGAGAAAATCGACCAAAGATATCAGTATGACAGTAGTGGTTATTTCGGTATTTTTCATGGCCCCCCAAAATTAAACGAAGAGTTCCGACTCAGGTCTGTCTGCACTTTTGGGGAGCCGAAGGGGAGTATAGTAATACCAAAGTATAGAAATTTTGGTCTGAGCGTACATTTTTGAGAAAATCGACCAAAAATATCAGTATGACAGTAGTGGTTATTTCGGTATTTTTCATGGCCCCCCAAAATTAAACGAAGAGTTCCGACTCAGGTCTGTCTGCACTTTTGGTGAGCCGAAAGGGAGTATAATAATACCAAAGTGTAGAAATTTTGGTCTGAGCGTACATTTTATAGAAAAACACACACAAATACAAGTATAAAAGTAATGATTATTTTGGTATGTTTTTATAGCCCCACAGCTTAAAATAAGAGTTTAGACTCAGGTCCTTTTGTAGCCGATTTCTTTTCAAAGTAGTATAAAATAAAAAATAATAATTAAAAAATAAAAAAATATTAATACAAAAATAATTATGAAATATAGAAAAGTTAAATTAAAAAATGTTCCGCCCGATCGGTGGTTCGAACCTGGGACGTCGCGTGCGCCAGGCGTGAGCTCTACCCACTAGACCACGATCATACCTTGAGGACTCTGCGCAAACATGTTTCATGATATGTACAATTATTAAGTTAGGGTGACATGGAGTAAGTGAATGGTAAAAATAGAGATATGTAACTGTTTTTCAACAAAAATATCATTCGATTGGAGTTTGCCCATAGAGCGTTTGTTATATGTCGTGAAGTACAATGAGCGAAGGAGACATATTCGGGGGTAAAAATATGAAAAAAACATTCTGATTACCCTATGCTGCAACTAAATGAGTGGTAATTTATTTATGATGTATTAGCTCGCATATTGCAAAACTAAGAAAAAGTTATAATTGAACGTATAAATTAAAAAGTCTAAAAATCTTTATACATAGCTCACGAAAGATTTCTTCGTTTTTCCGAGAAAACAGTAATTGCTATTTAAATAGTATAAAGTTCCTCTGATTTTTTTATTTTAATGATTTATTTGTTTAAAAATACCGAAATGTTGACCAAAAACACATTTTCGATTAAAATATTTAACAATTTTAGTTGACGCAATTCTTATATATTAAAAATATTTAACAAAATTTTTTTATTCATAACCTTTATAATCTCTTTGGCCAATATACATATGTATGTGTATACGGCATGTCACGAAAATGTTTTAACATCGTAAAAAATTTTCATATGTATCTTCTGATGCATTTTTTTTTTGTTTATGTGGAATACAACTTTTGCCCATAACTTCAAATTGACAAGCTTTATGTTTTCTTTTGTAATTAGTAAGCGGTTTTCTAAACTAAAACATTTTTAAAAAACCCATAAGCATAATTAAAATTTCTCTGAACAGTGATCTTAGCTGATTGGCAAAATAGCACGCATAATATTTTAATAAAAAACTACAAAAAACGAATTTGCTCCCCTGCGTCCTCGAACTCGCAACCTCGAGTTTCAGAATCCAGCGTTCTAACCACTAGGCCACCAATACGACTGCTTCGACGGTGACAATTAACTATCATGTCTGTTTACAGATGAAATGAGATGAAGAGAGAGAGACAATGCGACAGATAAGAGACATAACAAACAACATATCTACATACATGTTAACATACACATGTATGCATGAAAGTACGTAGACGAGTTTAGAGAAGACACTTAACGGAGGGAGTCCGTCATTGTATGTACATACATATGCAGTTATGTATATATTTTGTTTCTTATATGTCTCTTATCTGTCGCATTGTCTCTCTCTCTTCATCTCATTTCATCTGTAAACAGACATGATAGTTAATTGTCACCGTCGAAGCAGTCGTATTGGTGGCCTAGTGGTTAGAACGCTGGATTCTGAAACTCGAGGTTGCGAGTTCGAGGACGCAGGGGAGCAAATTCGTTTTTTGTAGTTTTTTATTAAAATATTATGCGTGCTATTTTGCCAATCAGCTAAGATCACTGTTCAGAGAAATTTTAATTATGCTTATGGGTTTTTTAAAAATGTTTTAGTTTAGAAAACCGCTTACTAATTACAAAAGTAAACATAAAGCTTGTCAATTTGAAGTTATGGGCAAAAGTTGTATTCCACATAAACAAAAAAAAAATGCATCAGAAGATACATATGAAAATTTTTTACGATGTTAAAACATTTTCGTGACATGCCGTATACACATACATATGTATATTGGCCAAAGAGATTATAAAGGTTATGAATAAAAAAATTTTGTTAAATATTTTTAATATATAAGAATTGCGTCAACTAAAATTGTTAAATATTTTAATCGAAAATGTGTTTTTGGTCAACATTTCGGTATTTTTAAACAAATAAATCATTAAAATAAAAAAATCAGAGGAACTTTATACTATTTAAATAGCAATTACTGTTTTCTCGGAAAAACGAAGAAATCTTTCGTGAGCTATGTATAAAGATTTTTAGACTTTTTAATTTATACGTTCAATTATAACTTTTTCTTAGTTTTGCAATATGCGAGCTAATACATCATAAATAAATTACCACTCATTTAGTTGCAGCATAGGGTAATCAGAATGTTTTTTTCATATTTTTACCCCCGAATATGTCTCCTTCGCTCATTGTACTTCACGACATATAACAAACGCTCTATGGGCAAAATCCAATCGAATGATATTTTTGTTGAAAAACAGTTACATATCTCTATTTTTACCATTCACTTACTCCATGTCACCCTAACTTAATAATTGTACATATCATGAAACATGTTTGCGCAGAGTCCTCAAGGTATGATCGTGGTCTAGTGGGTAGAGCTCACGCCTGGCGCACGCGACGTCCCAGGTTCGAACCACCGATCGGGCGGAACATTTTTTAATTTAACTTTTCTATATTTCATAATTATTTTTGTATTAATATTTTTTTATTTTTTAATTATTATTTTTTATTTTATACTACTTTGAAAAGAAATCGGCTACAAAAGGACCTGAGTCTAAACTCTTATTTTAAGCTGTGGGGCTATAAAAACATACCAAAATAATCATTACTTTTATACTTGTATTTGTGTGTGTTTTTCTATAAAATGTACGCTCAGACCAAAATTTCTACACTTTGGTATTATTATACTCCCCTTCGGCTCCCCAAAAGTGCAGACAGACCTGAGTCGGAACTCTTCGTTTAATTTTGGGGGGCCATGAAAAATACCGAAATAACCACTACTGTCATACTGATATCTTTGGTCGATTTTCTCAAAAATGTACGCTCAGACCAAAATTTCTGTACTTCTGTGTTCTTATAATCCCCTTCGGCTCCCCAAAAGTGCAGACAGACCTGAGTCGGAACTCTTCGTTTAATTTTGGGGGGCCATGAAAAATACCGAAATAACCACTACTGTCATACTGATATTTTTGGTCGATTTTCTCAAAACTGTACGCTCAGACCAAAATTTCTACACTTTGGTATTATTATACTCCCCTTCGGCTCCCCAAAAGTGCAGACAGACCTGAGTCGGAACTCTTCGTTTAATTTTGGGGGGCCATGAAAAATACCGAAATAACCACTACTGTCATACTGATATTTTTGGTCGATTTTCTCAAAAATGTACGCTCAGACCAAAATTTCTGTACTTCTGTGTTTTTATACTCCCCTTCGGCTCACCAAAAGTGCAGACAGACCTGAGTCGGAACTCTTCGTTTAATTTTGGGGGGCCATGAAAAATACCGAAATAACCACTACTGTCATACTGATATTTTTGGTCGATTTTCTCAAAAATGTACGCTCAGACCAAAATTTCTGTACTTCTGTGTTCTTATACTCCCCTTCGGCTCCCCAAAAGTGCAGACAGACCTGAGTCGGAACTCTTCGTTTAATTTTGGGGGGCCATGAAAAATACCGAAATAACCACTACTGTCATACTGATATTTTTGGTCGATTTTCTCAAAAATGTACGCTCAGACCAAAATTTCTACACTTTGGTATTATTATACTCCCCTTCGACTCCCCAAAAGTGCAGACAGACCTGAGTCGGAACTCTTCGTTTAATTTTGGGGGCCATGAAAAATACCGAAATAACCACTACTGTCATACTGATATTTTTGGTCGATTTTCTCAAAAATGTACGCTCAGACCAAAATTTCTACACTTTGGTATTATTATACTCCCCTTCGGCTCCCCAAAAGTGCAGACAGACCTGAGTCGGAACTCTTCGTTTAATTTTGGGGGGCCATGAAAAATACCGAAATAACCACTACTGTCATACTGATATCTTTGGTCGATTTTCTCAAAAATGTACGCTCAGACCAAAATTTCTGTACTTCTGTGTTCTTATAATCCCCTTCGGCTCCCCAAAAGTGCAGACAGACCTGAGTCGGAACTCTTCGTTTAATTTTGGGGGGCCATGAAAAATACCGAAATAACCACTACTGTCATACTGATATTTTTGGTCGATTTTCTCAAAACTGTACGCTCAGACCAAAATTTCTACACTTTGGTATTATTATACTCCCCTTCGGCTCCCCAAAAGTGCAGACAGACCTGAGTCGGAACTCTTCGTTTAATTTTGGGGGGCCATGAAAAATACCGAAATAACCACTACTGTCATACTGATATTTTTGGTCGATTTTCTCAAAAATGTACGCTCAGACCAAAATTTCTGTACTTCTGTGTTTTTATACTCCCCTTCGGCTCACCAAAAGTGCAGACAGACCTGAGTCGGAACTCTTCGTTTAATTTTGGGGGGCCATGAAAAATACAGAAATAACCACTACTGTCATACTGATATTTTTGGTCGATTTTCTCAAAAATGTACGCTCAGACCAAAATTTCTACACTTTGGTATTATTATACTCCCCTTCGGCTCCCCAAAAGTGCAGACAGACCTGAGTCGGAACTCTTCGTTTAATTTTGGGGGGCCATGAAAAATACCGAAATAACCACTACTGTCATACTGATATTTTTGGTCGATTTTCTCAAAAATGTACGCTCAGACCAAAATTTCTACACTTTGGTATTATTATACTCCCCTTCGACTCCCCAAAAGTGCAGACAGACCTGAGTCGGAACTCTTCGTTTAATTTTGGGGGGCCATGAAAAATACTGAAATAACCACTACTGTCATACTGATATTTTTGGTCGATTTTCTCAAAAATGTACGCTCAGACCAAAATTTCTGTACTTCTGTGTTCTTATACTCCCTTTCGGCTCCCCAAAAGTGCAGACAGACCTGAGTCGGAAGTCTTCTTTTAATTTTGGGGGGCCATGAAAATACCGAAATAACCAATACTGTCATAGTGATATTTTTGGGCCGATTTTCTCAAAAATGTACGCTCAGACCAAAATTTCTACACTTTGGTATTATTATACTCCCCTTCGGCTCCCCAAAAGTGCAAACATACCTGAGTCGGAACTTTTCGTTTATTTTTGGGGGGCCATGGAATAATGACAAAATAACCAATAAGTTCCCACTGATTTGGGCATGTATTTGTTGAAAATTGTCCGTCAAACCAATATTAATATATTTTTTGGCATATTTATACTTTCCGTGTTTAAAAAAATATATAAAATGTCAGTGGTATATTTAAAACTGTGGAGGCCATAGAAAAACCCATACCAAAATAACCATATTTACATTTGACTATAACTTTGACTATAAATTTGACTATAGCTTTGACTATAAATTTGACTATGAAAGTCAGTTTTTGACTATGTATACCAGTATAACACATATACAGGAGGGTTGTTGTCTCGAATATTTAACTATAACTTTTTGACTCTATCTTCACTCCCTTATGAACTTGAACCTTTATCTACTCTATTTTGCATTCGCTAAAATTTTTATACATTTTTGTAGCACTATATTCGAAACGGCATAATTTTTGAGTCCATTACAATCTCAAATAGATAAAATTTCAGCACAGCCAAACAAGTTTGACTAAAAAAACGTTATTTTGATAATTTTGCGCACAAAACGCGCAAAGCGCGCCTATACTACATGATAAGGGACACTTTAATAAACAATCCTGCATTTAAACTTTCATGAACACGCGAGTACATCTATAACTTTTACTTTACGAAATAAAAAAGAAAAATAGGTTATTTGTATCTAAAATACCACATCACAAAAAATGAAATAATACGACAAAGACAAAACAATTATGAATTATGTTATAATAATTATAAACTACATACCTTGAGCATGATTTTCCATATTTCACAGATAAAACACAATTTTATTTTTGCAGATGTCTAGTATCAAAGATATCGTCAATATTTTCTCAAGAAGAAGTGCTTAAAAGCACGTGATTGAACTACTAACTTTGATCGCATTCAGAAAAACAGGGTTGCCACCTGAGTTTAAAAAATAACTTATCTAGGTCCCTTATAGGGTTGCCTTTTCGAATATATATATATATACTTCTGGTAATTTTTAAAGTTTATTTTTTTAATTTATGCCACAAAATTGAATTTGGGACCAGTGTGCAATGGTTCAATTTTTGGTCTTTTATTTATTTTTGGGACAAGGAACACATTTTAACCATTAAAACTAGTAATAAAAATGGTTAATTCAAAATCATATATTGTCAAATTTCTTAAAGAAAGCTTATGTAAAAACTAATGAACTAAATGAGATGGATTTACAACGTAAAAATAATTATTTAAATAGGCATGAAATCTACCTTGGTACATACGTAAAAGAAAAGTTATCACATATAATAGTTTACTCTGAATCTTACAATACATTTGTTGGTAATTGTATAGCTTTTTATATTGAGTTGTGTCTTAATTTAAAAAGGAATTTGGTTTAGACAATGCTATAATGCTAAAATAATTTTAATTTAATTATCCCTTCAGTGATTCTAAACAAAACCACTGATACAATTCTTCTGCTAAAAGACTATCCAAATTTTATTCCTAAAGACAAATATCAAATCATTGATATTGAAGTTCGAGAATTAAGACTCCAAAATTTTTAAGAATGTTTTAACTTTTACGGCCATTCCACATTCTCCGGTTAACCTACAGTTAGAGCTAACCTACAGTTATAGCTGTCAAATTGTATGACATTTTTATTTTTTAACTTTGAGTTAGCTCTAATCGGAGGTGGTGAAATTGGGGGTTAATGTATTTTGGAATTACGTTAATTCAATCAAATTATATAATAATCAGGCAGCATTCAAAAATGTATGCGAGTTTGCTAATAATTTAATGACTTGCCGAATTCTTCCGCAAATGTAGAAAGAATCTTCAGTCAAACAAATTGTAGCAACATAAAAATTTCTAAAAGCTAGTTAAAAAAGCACAATAAAAATATGTACGACTAGTTTTTTGTAAAGGGTGGGCCATTTTAAATTTGAACTACCGATTACTTTGACTTGTGATTTGAGCCCTTTGGATTATTTTCTGTGGGGAGCCATTAAGGATAAATGTTACGCTAAGCATCCAGAGACAATTGAAGCGTTGAAACATGAAATCAAAGTTGCCATTGAAGAGATTAGACCCGAAAATTATCAGTAAATTTTTATAGCCGATTCAAATTTTAAATGGTCCACCTTGTTTGTATAAGAACAATACAAGCAGTATTTTATACTACGTAAATGTTCCTAACTACCATTAATATTTTAAGTTTTATTTATTTAAATAAACAACCTCCTGATTTTTTTAAAACAAAATTTTTTTAAAGTTTATTTTTAATGAATTCATTTCTATTAGACATACGATGTGCATATATACATATAAATTTAAAATATTTAGAATTTTTCTGCGAGAAGACGTATTTTGGTATATGACGATTTTTCGACTTTTTATTAAGAAAGGTTGGTGACGATTTTTTTAAACAATTTGACGAATTATATAGGTAAAAGAAGAAATGGAAACATCCACCTACGCCAGTGCGAAACGAGATGACGACAAGGAAGGTTGATATATCGCTGTAATTTTTAAGTGTTTTTTTGTTTACATTTTGTAATAATTGAATGAGTATTACAATGTATAAAAATGTAATTATGTTGTAGAATTCCTGATGGTGATCCAAGAAATGGATCGAATAATTAATCTCAATTATTCAAACTTTAATCAATAGCTTAATAAAATATAAAGGTCGAATACAAAAATAATAACAACTATATATTTATATATATGTTCCAAAGGCTCATCGCGGTTCTTGTTCTATGGGTCTTTTCAAGAAACTTTGCCTAAGAACCCATAAGTCAAAAAAGAATTTCGAGCCCCGGATTTTTCAAAATATATAGTATATTCAAGAAGAGATGCATACCATGTTATTTCCTCCACCCAAATGTGTAAATGGGGAGTTTTTGGATCGAGAAATCCATTTTTAAGATTTATTTTTTTATTTTAGTGCCGCCAATTTTTGGTATTTTATCGCCTTTTTGGGGAAATTCTGCGATTGAATTACACAGTGCGACAGTCCGAAAACCGAAAGCGCGATACTATTTTTATTGTAGGTCTTGGCGAGTAAAACAACGTATGTTCGGTGAAATTTGTCGGATACCGGCAAAATTCGGATTTATGGGCAAAACCCCGATTTTGTTGGCTTTGTGCACTTAAACACAACTTTGATTTTCAATCGGATTTGGAAGGACGAAACTTAGACCTTTCGAACGATATATATGTTGTTAATTTAAATATGTACGAATACATGTATGTTTATTTGTCCTACAAAGCAACATTTTTTTTGACATTTTTTAGTTTAGGCAATGTTTACCATTTATTTTGTGAGATAACCGCACGATTATTTAGCTTACATAAATAGTATATTAAAAATCCGTTTGTAATTGACTGAGTTATTAAAGTTTCATTAAAACTAAATCTATATATCGCCACCTGAAATCCAAAATGACATAACCCACATACATATTTATGCTTTTTCAGGAGAACCAAAAACAAAGTAAAGTAATTTTAAGTTTTTGACCAGATATATGGATATTCAGACTATTAAGGCGAAATCAAATAACAAATCTGGTGCCATTAGTTATGGCGTACATTCTGAATAACAAAATAAAAATTTTATGAATTTGTCCGCTTTTTCGATGACCTTGTTTGTTGTTACGTCATTTTTAATGTCCAATTTTAGATATTGAACTCGAAAATATTGTAGGAATGTGTAGTTTAGTCTAGTAGACTATAATCGCTCATAAAATTAATTTTGATTTTTTTGATGTTACGTCATTTTGGATTTCAGATGCCGATATATACACAATGCCGTACGTTTGAACACGCATCACTCAAGAATGGATCGTTCGATTTTCATGATTTTGGGCTTGATGAGTTTGTAGTGGCTCCAGAAGTGACAATGGAGAAAATTTAAATTACGTATTGTAAGTATTTACCTAAGTAAGAACCCCATATAGGAAATTTTAGCATTGGTCAAGGGGGCGCGATACAGCCAGCACAGCATTATAACTCGAGAACGGATTGTTTTCACAATTTTGGGCTTAATAGATTCGTATAGTCTTATACGAAGAAAAATTTACAGTTGCTCAAAAAGGCATCGCGTTGGTTAACACAATCTCATAGTTTGATTTCGAAGGGTTCATAGTGGCTCCAGAAGTGACACCATGGGGGAAAAATTATGGTTGGTCAAAGGACGCGAAACTGCCAACAAAACTTGATAGCACCAGGGACAAAGGATCGTAAACTTTTCATTATTTTCGGCTTAGAGTATTCGCATTGACCTACGGAAAATTAAGAAGGAAAGGTCAAAGGGGCGTGAAACCACCTTATAACTCTATTACGATTCGTTTGATTGTCACAATTTTGTTCTTAGTGGATTCATATTGGCACAGAAGGAACACAATGGAAGAAAATTTAGGATTGAGTATTCGCATTGACCTACGGAAAATTAAGAAGGAAAGGTCAAAGGGGCGTGAAACCACCTTATAGCTCTATTACTATTCGTTTGATTGTCACAATTTTGTTCTTAGTGGATTCATATTGGCACAGAAAGAACACAATGGAAGAAAATTTAGGATTGGTCAAAACAATCTCATAACTCGAGAACATTTGATTTTCATAATTTTGGGCTTGATGATTTTGTATTTGCCCAATGCGGGACACTCTGGGATCATGATTGATCAATTAACAATGTTGTAGGCGTTTAAGTGCGCAATGGCAATAAAATCGGGTTTTTACTTGTAAATCCGGGTGTCCAGAGACAAAACATGATTTTTCCTCTACAAAAAATTTGTAAATGGGGAGTTTTTGGGGTCGAGCAATCCATTTTTACCATTTATGTTTTATTTTTAAGTGGCGCCAGAGGGCGCTTTAGTAAATTTTTGGGATTCTATCTTCTTTTTTGGGGAAATTCTGCGATTTAATTGCACAGTGGGACTGTCCAAAAACCATACACTGCGATACTATTTTTCTTGGTCTTGGCGAGTAAAACAACGTTTGTTCCTTGACATTTGCCGGACACCCCCAAAATCCCGATTTACAGGTAAAAATCTATTTCCTTGTCTTTGCGCACTTAAACGCCTTGGCTTTGTTAATTACACTAGGTCACAAATAACAAAATTTTCTCTGTTATTTGTTTCTAGCATACTTTTTCTCATTGATTTTGACCTACTAAACACGAAAATGAGTTTTAAAAATTTTTCTGTCGATTGGTTTTCGAGATACAAATTTTTGAACTTTTTTTTTTAAATTTTTGGAGGTACACTTACAATTTTGAGCATATCTTTCGTCTTCTTTGACGTATTTGATCCTACTACTACTCAAATTAAAGCAAATTGAGCCGTCTACATTCTCAGAAAATTTTCAAATCGGGTGAGTAGTTTTGATGTTGGCGGCTTAAAAAGGTTAAAAAAACTGCGTTTTTTTAGTAAAAATGTGGCAGAAAAATTCATATAAAAATTCATATAAACAAGTAAGAAAGTTTCAGTCGGGTAAACCGACTAAGGTATACCCTCACTTTGTGAGTAATGTAATATATAACATTACACCAATAAATCTGTCAATTTGTGTGGGAGGTACCAGAAGGGGTTTTCCAAATACACATATTTTTCGGTAAACAGTACATTCTTAAATACATTGCATTGTGCTGAACTATAAGCGTTTATGTGCACTGGTATATTAAAGTTACGAGCTATGTAATTTTGGTATGATTTGGTCATTTTGTGTGGGAGGTACAAAAAGGGGCGGGGTGATAACGCCCACTTTTTACAGGACTATAGGAACTATAACAGCATTACACTGTACAAAATTTCAAGTATTTGTATGCACTGGTATTAAAGTTACAAGCCGTTTACTTTTGGTACGAAACGGTCCATTTGTGTGGGAGGTACCAAAAGGGGCTGTACAATAATGCCCATTTTTTACCGGACTATAGGCGCTACAAAAACATTATACTGTAGAAAATTTCAAGCATTTTTATGCACTTGTATTAACGTTATAAGCAGTTAAATTTTGATGCAAAATGGTCCATTTGTGTGGGAGGTACCAAAAGAGGCATGCCAACTTCACTCATTTTTCTCGAGTTAATAGCGACTAATATACTAATATTATGCGCAGAATTTCAAAAGATTCGAATAAGTAGTATAGAAGTTATTAAAGAATCAATATTTCACTAAATTTTAACCCTTTGTGTGGGAGGTACCAGAAGGAGTAGACCAATATGGCCCATCTTCGAACTCATCCGGAGATAGATCAAAATATTACCACATACCAAATTTGAAGTCAATCGGTTAATCCCTTCGAGAGTTATCGTGCGCACCAGCCAGCAGACAGACAGACAGACGGACGGACATTGCTCATTCGACTTAAAATGACCCAAAACGGATTTCCTCCGAACATACTTAGGGTCTTAGATCACTCCTTCGATGTGTTACACTTTTTTCCGTAGCAAATGATATATACCCTCGTCACACTAAAGTGAGGGTATAAATATAAAACGCGATGCTAACAGCGATTTAGTATATTAAAAATCCGTTTGTAATTGACTAAGTTATTAAAGTTTCATTAAAACTAAATCTATATATCGTCACCTGAAATCCAAAATGACATAACCCACATACATATTTATGCTTTTTCAGGAGAACCAAAAACAAAGTAAAGTAATTTTAAGTTTTTGGCCAGATATATGGATATTCAGACTATTAAGGCGAAATCAAATAACAAATCTGGTGCCATTAGTTATGGCGTACATTCTGAATAACAAAATAAAAATTTTATGAATTTGTCCGCTTTTTCGATGACCTTGTTTGTTGTTACGTCATTTTTAATGTTCAATTTTAGATATTGAACTCGAAAATATTGTAGGAATGTGTAGTTTAGTCTAGTAGACTATAATCGCTCATAAAATTAATTTTGATTTTTTTGATGTTACGTCATTTTGGATTTCAGATGCCGATATATACACAATGCCGTACGTTTGAACACGCATCACTCAAGAATGGATCGTTCGATTTTCATGATTTTGGGCTTGATGAGTTTGTAGTGGCTCCAGAAGTGACAATGGAGAAAATTTAAATTACGTATTGTAAGTATTTACCTAAGTAAGAACCCCATATAGGAAATTTTAGCATTGGTCAAGGGGGCGCGATACAGCCAGCACAGCATTATAACTCGAGAACGGATTGTTTTCACAATTTTGGGTTTAATAGATTCGTATAGTCTTATACGAAGAAAAATTTACAGTTGCTCAAAAAGGCATCGCGTTGGTTAACACAATCTCATAGTTTGATTTCGAAGGGTTCATAGTGGCTCCAGAAGTGACACCATGGGGGAAAAATTATGGTTGGTCAAAGGACGCGAAACTGCCAACAAAACTTGATAGCACCAGGGACAAAGGATCGTAAACTTTTCATTATTTTCGGCTTAGAGTATTCGCATTGACCTACGGAAAATTAAGAAGGAAAGGTCAAAGGGGCGTGAAACCACCTTATAACTCTATTACGATTCGTTTGATTGTCACAATTTTGTTCTTAGTGGATTCATATTGGCACAGAAAGAACACAATGGAAGAAAATTTAGGATTGAGTATTCGCATTGACCTACGGAAAATTAAGAAGGAAAGGTCAAAGGGGCGTGAAACCACCTTATAGCTCTATTACGATTCGTTTGATTGTCACAATTTTGTTCTTAGTGGATTCATATTGGCACAGAAAGAACACAATGGAAGAAAATTTAGGATTGGTCAAAACAATCTCATAACTCGAGAACATTTGATTTTCATAATTTTGGGCTTGATGATTTTGTATTTGCCCAATGCGGGACACTCTGGGATCATGATTGATCAATTAACAAAGTTGTAGGCGTTTAAGTGCGCAATGGCAATAAAATCGGATTTTTACTTGTAAATCCGGGTGTCCAGAGACAAAACATGATTTTTCCTCTACAAAAAATTTGTAAATGGGGAGTTTTTGGGGTCGAGCAATCCATTTTTACCATTTATGTTTTATTTTTAAGTGGCGCCAGAGGGCGCTTTAGTAAATTTTTGGGATTCTATCTTCTTTTTTGGGGAAATTCTGCGATTTAATTGCACAGTGGGACTGTCCAAAAACCATACACTGCGATACTATTTTTCTTGGTCTTGGCGAGTAAAACAACGTTTGTTCCTTGACATTTGCCGGACACCCCCAAAATCCCGATTTACAGGTAAAAATCTATTTCCTTGTCTTTGTGAACTTTTTTTTTTAAATTTTTGGAGGTACACTTACAATTTTGAGCATATCTTTCGTCTTCTTTGACGTATTTGATCCTACTACTACTCAAATTAAAGCAAATTGAGCCGTCTACAACTCATTCTCAGAACTCATTCAAATCGGGTGAGTAGTTTTTTTTAGTAAAAATGTGGCAGAAAAATTCATATAAAAATTCATATAAAATATAAAACGCGATGCTAACAGCGATTTTGGTTTTTTTACGTATAGCTGGCATTTTTCCAAAGAAAATAAGCAATTACTTAACAAAATCTGACAACAAATGGCGGACTTATATTTTTTTTGTAAAAGACCGAAATTCCGCTATTTCACGATATTTTGATTTTCATTATTTGCACAGCTTACCTACCCAACGCAAACGAATAAATACATTTGAACTTAATTTAAAATAAACAAATTAGTCTTAGTATATTATTTTTTAATTTATTTAGAGCACTACATACTCAATGTATGGCACAATTAGAAATGGATGTGCCAGGTTAGCTAAACTAACGAAATTAACCAAATCAACGCCCAAAAAAAATGAGTAGAAACAAAGATATAACTGTACATTTTATGCCATGTGGAAAAACAGCTGACTTCTTCTTTGTTTTTTGTATTCGCTGCAATTGGTCTCACGTATTAGGGTCCAAATGTAGTCACCCATCATAGCCGTGTCATAGATGCCCTGATAGCGTCGTTCCATAGCCTTCAATTCCTGATGAAAGCGCTCGCCGTGTTCGTCGCTCACGTCTCCTAAATTCTCAGGGAAAAAATCCAAATGAGAATGCAGAAAGTGTATTTTAAGTGACATGTGCACTCCTACCCAAAAATGAAAAAAAAACGAGAATTAAAACGCTATTTAAATTAACATTTGTTTTAAAAAAAACCTACCCATTGCTTCATAGTTCTTTACCAGATCCTCAACTATGTCCTTATAATTATCGCTTTTGTTGTTTCCTAAAAAGTTTTCCACAACAAGCCTGAAGGAATTCCATGCTGCGGCTTCGATGGGTGATAACAGCTTCGGGAATGTTTCATCTTTCAACATTTTTTTATCTCGGGTCCTGCGAAGACTCCTTCTTTAATTTTTGCCAGCGAAAGGTAAGGGAAAATTTACCGTAAATAGGCAAAAGCTTCACCTTCTTTGTCCAATTTTTTGGCAAAATTTTTTATCAAACCCAATTTTATGTGCAGCGGCGGAAGTATTATATTTCCACGGTTCTCTATTAGTGGTTTGCGCTGAACATTCGCTTCTCCAACTACAGATTTCGTTCGTTCCAGCCATTTTTTTTTTAATATAATGCTGATCATCAGCGCGGCTATTCCAAAGGCACAGAAAACAGCAATGTCGCGTATAGCCTCCTTGGAGTCCACACAGAATGGCCACAACTTTGAGGTCGGCGCATATTTTCCAATTATATTTGCTATACTCTATGCATTTCAGCAAAATGTTCATAGTTTCATAGTTCTCCTTTGAATGAACCGCATGAGCAATAGGAAGTGATGGCTTTTCATTCCCATTATGTAAGAGAACTGCCTTCAAGCTCTCTTTGTTGCTGTCAATAAACAACCTCCATTCATTGGGGTTGTGAATTTGGTGAAGCTCTTGGAACAAGCCGGAAATGTCGCTGCAAAAACATATTTCGTCTTTCTTTGTATAAAATGTTGCATACTGCTGGTGACGCTTCCTGTACGCTGTTACTTTCACTTCTGAATCCGCAAATCCACACTGTACCATCCGAGACGCAAAAAGTTCGGATTTCTCCTTAGTGAGACCAAAATCGCGCACCCAATCGTTTAGTTCGGCCTGTGACAGTAATTTTCTGCACGCCCCAAATTCGCTTGCACTTGACTCGGACTCTTGATCTGACGATTCTGCTTTTTGAAGAGATGCACCAGGGCACACTGGATATGGTACATCATTCGAATGTGGTACTGGAAGTACAAACGATCCCACTTGAGCGTAGTTCCATTTTAAAAATCTCCCTACCCCACTGTTTGTGGTGAGGCAAAAATAACAGTCTGTGGAATGGCATAGCGGCTTTTTCCACATCATTGGTGTATCGAATTTCATATGGCGCCTAAAATTAAAATAAATTACTATATTTGCTTTGCTTAATGTGTTTAAATAAAAATTCTTACCTTCCGCCAGCTGCCCAGTTGGTTAGGATTATATAGCAAGGATCACATAGCGACTTAGGTGTCCATGGTTCTGTGATATTTGGTGAAATACCAAAATAATTCAAATAGTGCAATTGCACTGCTGGAGTAAACGTGTGTGCGTGATTATTCTTTATAAACTCGCCACAAACATTGCAGAAATTGTCTGGATTGTTCAAACACTCGAACACACGTAGTCTTTTACTCATTGTCTTACTTGTTGGGTAGGTATTATATGCACTTAAATTCAATTTGTTTCACTTTTTACTCGTACTACTCGCGTTCGTAGACACTTGTTGAATGACAAAAAACGATAAATGAACACCTATAAATACTAAGTATGTTACAATATTTTACTGACAGGTACTTATGAATGGGCGCATCTTTTAAGGGTGGCTATATACCTGATTCAGCAAGTGTGCGTTTCAAATTGTGGAAAAGTTTCCAAATAATGACCACTCACAAATGTGGGGGGAATTTCTGTAAAAAAAATCCGATACAGGAAGCCATCGGGAAAACACACATCAATAAAAAAGTGTAATTCCCTTTTTCCCCTTTAATTGACTGTGAACGGAGTAGCAGTCATAAAGGAACACGAAGAGCGTCCACGCACATTCAGAAGCGTATATTACTCTGCAACCACAATCATAAAAATTAAATAACTATTTGTGTATTACTTATTTTTTTTAATTCTGAGAATCATAAAAATTACGTAAACGTTTTTCCCAAACAATTTTGTACATGTAAAGTGGGTTTGCCAAAATTCGTATCGTAAAATGCACCTGTGTTTCAATGTTCTGCATTTTCATTATACCATTTTCGACGAAACGTCCCTACGGTATTGTAAATAGGTTTTTTACAATTATGAAATATTTGTGTTATTAATATTAATTTAAAAACTTTTATCAAAACTGCAAAGTGCTGTGACATTTGAAAAAAATTTCCAAAAAAAAAAATTGCTGATTTCACTAAATTTTTGAAATTTCACGTCCCTTGCCAGAACAGAAGACATTAACCCAGGGTGGTGAAATTTTGAACAGAAGTAACTTATGTATAGGAGCAACTGTTCCGTTCTATTCCAAAAGGATTATAAAAAACTTGCTTTTTCGATCCCTCCTAGTAGGTTAGCTGTGCAAATAATGAAAATCAAAATATCGTGAAATAGCGGAATTTCGGTCTTATACCAAAAAAATTATAAGTCCGCCATTTGTTGTCAGATTTTGTTAAGTGCTTATTTTCTTTGGAAAAATGCCAGCTATACGTAAAAAACCAAAATCGCTGTTAGCATCGCGTTTTATATTTTATATGAATTTTTATATGAATTTTTCTGCCACATTTTTACTAAAAAAATGCAGTTTTTTAACCTTTTTAAGCCGCCAACATCAAAACTACTCACCCGATTTGAAAATTTTCTGAGAATGAGTTGTAGACGGCTCAATTTGCTTTAATTTGAGTAGTACTGGGATCAAATACGTCAAAAAAGACGAAAGATATGCTCAAAATTATAAGTGTACCTCCAAAAATTTAAAAAAAAAAGTTCAAAAATGCGTATCTCGAAAACCAATCAACAGAAAAATTTTTAAAACTCATTTTCGTGTTCAGTAGGTCAAAATCAATGAGAAAAACTATGCTAGAACCAAATAACAAAACGACTGTTGGCAAGTGTTATTAACCGACGTTAATACGTTCGAAATGGTAGGGACTTTCATTTTCTAGTTTAGGCAATGTTTTTACCAATTATATTGTAAAATTACCGCAA
Source organism: Eudasyphora cyanicolor (assembly GCA_963930755.1). NCBI lineage: Eukaryota > Metazoa > Arthropoda > Insecta > Diptera > Muscidae > Eudasyphora > Eudasyphora cyanicolor. The sequence goes on from OZ005737.1 coordinate 106,422,998, forward strand.
GATTAATTGACTTCCATATATAGTATATTTAGCAAGGAAAAAAACGCAACCCGTCTCTTAAAAATTCCTTTGTAATTGACTGAGATATTCAAGATTTATTAAAACTAAAATGTTTGTTTGAGTGTTTTCTTTTTAATACGTCATCATCGTCAAAACTAGTATTTATGTTTACATTTAGTTTGAATGATACTTTAATAACTCAGTCAATAACAAACGGATTTTTAAGAAACTTGTTGCGTTTTGTTCCTTACAAAATGCACCTTATATGTAAGTTAATTAATCGTGCAGTTATTTCACAAAAAAACATTGCCTAAAAAAGTGAAAGAAATGTGTTTGTAGAACAAATAAACATATATTCCTAGATGATTCAATTAACACCATATATATCGTTCGAAAGGTTTAATCCGTTTAGAGATTGAATGTCGGTTAATAATTAACAAAACTATAGGCGTTTAAGTGCGCAAAAGCCAGGAAATCTGGTTTTTCCCGTAAATCCGGATTTTGGGGGTGTCCGGCAAATTTCATTGAACAAACGTTGTTTTACTCGCCAAGACCTACAAGAAAAATAGTACCGCAGTTTTTGGTTTTTTGACTGTCGCACTGTGTAATTCAATCGAAAAATTTCCCCAAAAAAGGCGATAAAATCCCAAAAATTTACTAAATCGCCCTCTGGTGTCACTCAAAAGTAAATGTCAAAAACGAATTCCTCGACGCAAAAACCCTCAATTTAAATTTTTTTTGTAGAGGAAAAACCATGTATTGTCTCTATTCTTGAATATAATGGAAAAATATCTATTTTTTAAAAGTGGGGGGCTCGAAATTCATTTTTGACCTTTGGTTTCTTGGCAAAATTTCTCGAAATGACCCAGAGAGCAAGAATAGCGATGCGCCTTTGACACGAAAAAAATTGACCCGCCCTAATATATATATATATGGTGTCTCACGAAAATGTTGTGTTTTAAAATTGTTATAAAAAGACAGATAAATAGTTTCAATGATTTTGCCTCAACATTCCGGTTAATGATGGAACACCACTTCAATCATATGGCTGCCGTGGATGGCCTTGCAGTAGCCCATTCTGTGTCGACCCAATTTTTCAATACATTTTCAATTGTGTGGCTGCAATTTCTTGTTTTAAGTCATGTATCGTCTCTGGATGATTGGCGTAGCGCTTATCCTTAACGGCTCAAAGATACAAAAATAGTTTTTGGTTTAGTAAATTGTATCTCAGTAGATATATCTATTGCACTATTTGGTCTTTGTTGTCTACCCAAAAAATATAATGAGAAAGGAATTGGTATATAACCGGCTAATATATACCGATTCCTAGAAAAGGTCAGGAAAAATTCAAATGCAGACGAAAAATTAATAAATCTATAACATATTTCGATTTTTTTTTGTGATGTGTACGTCTTGACACCAAAATAAATCCGTAAAACGGATTTTTTCAGTTTTTCCCCTAAATCTATTATACTAAATACCCCGGGTTTAAAAAAAAATTAAATTAAATGTTCAAATGCAGATGTCACGTGAACTGTATGACATATCTCTTACGTGCGAAAAGTCTTCTGTAGACCTCTGTTAGTAGAACGCACTTATACAACAACTTTGAGTCCCTGTAGATCCGCCCGATATACCACAGGGAGCCAAATTTGAAAATACAATTTTATCGCATTCGGTTGCCCGGTTCAGAAACGCCGAAATATTTAATTTTTTTAATTCGTCCCGCTGTGGGACGTATCGTAACACCGTGCGACATTGTGTTTTTACTCATTAGCGAAACTATATACAAGTCGTAGACGCCATAGGTAGCCAAACTGCATACTCTGTTTTTATACCCCACACCACACTGTAATACACTATGGTATTATAACTTTGTGCATTTGTTTGTAACACCCAAAAGGAGAAGAAATAGACCCATCGTTCATTATACCGATCGACTCAGAATCACTTTCTTAGTTGATTTAGCTATGCCCTTATGTCTGTCTGTGCATGTATTTTTGTAATCGAAGTACATGTCGCAATTATGGTCCGGTCTACATGTAGCTGGGTAAAAATAAAACAAGTGTGTCAAAATTTTTTGGAAGGTCAAGATTTTTTTGAAATTTGTTAATAATCTGGTTGAGAATTTGAAAAAATAAAACAATTTGAACCGTTTAGCAAAATTTTGATTTTTTCGCGAGATATGACCTATTAAATTATTTCGAGTGTGTTTAGAAAACTGCAATTTTCTCTGGAAATATTGAACGGATTCGACTGAAATTTTTGCAGTTTGGTCCGAAATACTTCCTAAAATATAAATATATCATGAACTTTAATTACCAACTGACCATATGAAAAATATTGCAAAATATGTTTTGCATATGCGAATAATTTCACTTTCTGGAGCAGTGATTTGAAATATTTTATGTGTAGAATGCGTCCTATTTTTACGTCCACCAGAATCAGAAAAAACGTTTCGGTAGATCGCGCTTTGTAAAAAGTTACAGGAAATTTACGGACACTACCTTTTTGAAAATATTTTTGGTTCATGATTACAGGACCTTACCAATAACGAACAGTCCAGTCAATAACTCATTTTCCAAAATCATTGCATTTAACACAAAAAGTTGAAGAACTGGCTCTTAGTGGGTTAGGAAAACATATATTAGAAAACAAGATAAGAATTGACGGAGAGATTGCAAATTATATATCCACAGTTTGGAGGCTCGCGATACTGAGAACTTGATTGTATCAAAGCGCTATATACGTTGTACTCTAATTCCGATCATTACAAAATGTAGCAGAAAGAAGTTTCTTAATTTATTGCCGAATACTGCCTACTTTGGGGATAATCGGTTCAGATTTAGATATAACCGTATAAAGGGTGGTTAAATTGTAAGGGCCGATGTGAACCACACCTAAACGTCAAGTTTTTTTTCTTCATTTCATTTGACGTTTCTCAATTTCAGACTAACTCAATTTGAACCATGGAAAGATACACAATCGAGCAATGCGTTAAAGTTTTTTAAGCTTTTTACGAAAATGGGCGTTCAAATCAAAGTGCATTTCGTGCACTTCGTGATGTTTTTTTGATCAGCATAATCGACCAAATGCGACCACAATCGGGAGAATTGTGCGCAAAATTTTCTAAATGCTATAGGGAAGTAGTTACATGAATGGGACAAAAGGGCCGTTTGACCAAAATGTCAAAATTCAACACCCTCCAATAGGACTAAAGTTGGTACAAGTTTCATAAATAAACCAGTAAGGAGAGATTATAAAAATTCACTCCCTTGATATGAAATCCCCCATATATGTTCCTGTCCATTTAGTCCGATCTTTATATTATGTGGCAGAAATGAGGTTTTTGATCCAAGTTGATAAAAATCTGTTTATATTATGTATAATCATTTGTTCCTTCTGATTCTTGATCTATGAAAGAATACTGTGCATTTTAAGGTTATCGCTTCAGATCTAGTTTATTATGTTCAATATCTTCAACTCCTCCTTAGAATATGTGTTGATGCGGAGGTGGAGCTAAGTACTTTGTTAACTCAAACGAAACCAATTATTCCAAATTATTATCGCGATTCTTTTTTCAGAATTGTCAGGGAGTTGTAGAGTATAATAGAGTCGGTCCCGCCCGACTTTCCGTCTCTCCTTACTGGTTTATTTATTTTCTTTACACCTATTACAATACGAATATTATAAATATGCATATCAAATAAATGGGGCGGATTTCTACTACTTATTAAAAATTTTGAAATAATTTTCCAAAGACAATGGATATTAAAAAATATTCTCTAAAACTTTTTTTTGCACTTTTGGAGGCAAGTTTAATTCGAGGGATTGCATCATGTCGACTTAAAAAGGTCATCAGGGCAACATTTTTCCGCGAAATGTCGAGAAATATATTTCCCGACAAAAAAGTAGATATTTGACTCACGGTGCAATCACTGCAATTATGTGCAGCAAGAATCCAGAATGTGCTCCCATCACGAAGAAAACCCATAGAAAATTGTATGCCATTTTATTCTTCTTCACGTCATTATCGTAGCAGTTTGGTGCTAAGGCGGAAAAAATCTGCAAAATTGCGGCGAAAAACTTGTTTTAGAACTAGTAAACAGAAAAATCGAACATAATTTTTGCAACATTTTAGTACCAGGATAATGTAATTACATATTGTTCAACTATTTTTTTAACTATTCTGTTTTTACTTTAAGACCTACAGCTTCTTCAGTCAATTTACAAAAATACATATAGAGTAAAGTTTTTCGTAATCGAATTTCGTGATTAGTTCCAAGAATTATTATAATGTGTTACCTTTTGATATCATTCATAATATCGAAATTCGGCGAATTTTGAGCGAGAATTTTAGAATAGTGACCCATGAACTCGATTTCTTCCAAAAGTACGTGGTCTATACCATTTGTGTTTTTTGACATGTTGTTCTTGGCAGCGTGTTCCTCAAAAATGCATTCAATTGACTTTTCTATTAAACTTTCAATAACTGATGCAAGTTCATCATCCAGCATTCCCATTGATGGTAGTATACGTATCAAGTTTTTTTCAGACAAATGTGTTCTCAACTCGGCATATAGTTTGAACATTCGTCTATACACCTCCTTATCATAAGCTGTAGCATCATCCGAAATATTCGAAAATGTCCCTGATTGGACCCATATGCAGCGCTTAGCGAGTTCTTGGCTCATTAAAACAGTATTATTTATCTCTTGTTCCACAACTGTTGAAATATAGGAATCCTTTAAATCTTCGGTAAAAAGATGTAATAGAGTTTCAAACAAACTACTTAACTCTAATTCTTGTGCCGAAGAAAATTGTTTGCAAAGTTCCGTATTTAACCGATGGCACATTGGCTGATAGCAATTATCAATAATATACCATTTCTCTAAAAGCGATTTTTCCTCGTCATTAGCGGCGGTCAGTACTTGTGTGAAATCTTGGCTTTCAATAGTCAGTGGCAGCATAGATGGTCCGAATGAAGAACCAAGGAATAAGATGGGAATTATGTAGGCAGCCGAAGAGTGTCTCGTAATTTCAAAAAGGCAGTTAGCTGCTTCCCCGTGGCCGCCTTGAGCTTCCAAAGGACTATGCGTCCAGCGATTGGTTTGCGTTAGTATTGAATAATTCAGTTTATCGACTGTATCGGAATTATGAACATCCGAAATCACAAATTCAAATCCCTTATTTTGGCATTTCCTGAATAGTTGTTTTTGCAAGCTATACACCACGCGAATGTGTTTCTTATATTGAGGGCTGTTATCTGATAGTACATATATAACAATTTTTTTATTTCTCTCAATATTCCTTCCAAAAGTTGGCTTTCCTTGAAGTACTGACAGATAAGTCGGGATTGAATTGTCTGGATCCAAACCATCAGAAGTGTTATTTTTCGCTGTTGTATCGGGAAAAGTTGTTGTAATATCTGCAGTTAAAATGAATAATTGAATATATTGATAAGTATTTTTATATGAAGTACTGATAACAATAATAACGCAACCCACAAAGCGGTCACATCGAAAAATATGTTTTAAAGTTTTAGTCATATGTTACACGTACCCCTGCTGCAAGTGCCACATTGCATTTTATGTGGCATATATAAAATCTACATATACACTGCCATCTAAATTATGTACAATTTCCGAAAAACATTAAATCGATAGAAGATCATATGGAAATGCATAACATAATTAAATCTATTTTGTTGTCAATATGGGTTAGATAACTATTGCCCTCAGCGCATCGAATGTGTGAATTAACGTAATACAAGAAAATGATCATATGCTTTTGCTTGAGTAGTATAGCCGTTCGTGGTTAGTTTAATGAATGAATAAACCGGCTATATAATGTTTAATATAATAAACACTTTATTTAACTAATTCTAATAATATACATGAAATGATGATGAAATCGTGAGATCTTAGATGCAATACAATGACTGCGCAAAAAGAGAGAAGAACGAGAAAGATAAGTTTACATGGTTGACAAAGTTCGTACTTTCTAACTACGTCTTAAATAATCCACAAATAAGGTAGTGAAATACCATGTCCACATATAGGCCACTACAGGGCTCCCCCTCTAGAGATACCTTGCCGAAAATCGAACGGCCAGTTCTCGTTAGTCGGGTCTCTGGTGCTGGTTGGGGTTCGTGTTGAAAAAACGGCTGACCATTCGACATACTAGGACTTTCAAGAGATGTCGTTTCCTCAGTGGCCGGGTTCCTAGAAGCAGCTAGAGTTGTGTCGTTAAAAGCGATAAATGCTGGTTTGAGACGGTCATTAGATACGTTCACATTCCGTTGTCCCAATTTGATTTTACAAAATTTATCACCCCTCTTCAATATCTCGAAGGGGCCCTCGTATGGCGCTTCCAAAGGAGTTCGAACTCTATCAATGCGTATAAAAACAAACTTACAGTTTTGCAAATTGCGATCGATGTGCACATTAGGTTCGCCATGATGTGAAGTTGAATACTGACGCAACGATGACATCTGCCTACGAAGGTTTTTAATGAAGTCGGATTCGCTAGCTTTGACTTTACCCGCATGTACAAATTCCCCAGGAATTCGTAGTTGGGAACCAAACAACATCTCCGCTGGGCTCGCATTTATGTCCTCTTTCACAGTAGTGCGTAGGCCAAGCATAACAAATGGCAACGCTGCCGTCCAGTCGTCTGTGTTGTAGCACTTGATGGCAGCCTTCAACGTGCGGTGGAATCGCTCGATGATGCCATTGGCTTGCGGATGATAAGCAGTGGTCTTCAGATGCTGCACTCCCAAAATATTTGTCAATTCGGAAAAAAACGGATGATATAAATTGTCGTCCAAAGTCGGTGGATATACGAAGAGGTATGCCGAACAAAGATATCCATCCCTCGATCAGAGCGCTAGCAACAGTCTCTGCAATTATGTCATTAATTGGTATGGCCACTGGAAATCGCGTGAATCTGTCAATGATCGTGAGGCAATACCGTTGGTTCTTGGAGACTGGAAGTGGTCCAATAATATCCACGTTGATATGATCAAAACGGGCCTCGACTGGCTCATAATTTCCAATAGGTGTTTTCGAGTGTCTACAAATTTTGCTTCGCTGACACGGTATGCATTCTCTGACGAAACATGCTATATCCTTCATCATACCAGGCCATACATACCTTTCTCCAACTATTCGTTGCGTTCCCTTTCGTCCAGGGTGGGACAGGTCATGTAGTTTCGCAATTACCTGACGACGAAAAGTTCGTGGTACGAATGGTCGAATTTTGTCGTTAGTGGTATCGCAATACAGCGTCTCGGTCGAATTCGGAACTGCAACCTTTTTCAGTTTTAGCGTTGAACTATCGGTTTCTATAATTTGCTTCAATTCCGAATCGCGACCTTGCTCTCTCGCCAAGGCCTCAAAATCCGGGCTGTCTATCGAACTTATTCGGGACAAAAAATCGGCAACGCCATTTTCATCTCCCCGCAAGTGTCGTATGTCGGTCGAAAACTGACTAATAAAGTCCAGTTGGCGCGCTCTCCTTGGTGGTGTCTTGTCGCCTTTCTGGGCGAAAGCATATATCAACGGTTTGTGGTCGGTCAATATCGTGAATTGTCTGCCCTCTAACAAGTGCCGGAAATGGTCTATTGACTGATAAATGGCCAACAGCTCCCGATCGTATGTACTGTACTTTGCTTGTGCGGCTGTTAACTTCTTGGAATAAAATCCCAATGGTTGGACCTTACCATTTACAGTCTGGTGTAAAACTGCACCAACAGCTTCACTAGAGGCATCTGTATACAAAGACAATTTTTCGTTGGGCGACAGGTGACAAAGTATGGTGGCGTTTGCTAATTCCTCCTTACAGGCCTCAAATGCGTTTGTGGCTTCATCGTCCCAAACAACTGGCGTCGTGTCGTTTTTGACGTTGCCCGAAATGAGGGCCTGCAATTTTCCTTGATTGCGCGTTGCATTCCTGAGAAAGGAGCGGTAAAAATTAATCATCCCCAGAAACCGCTTAAGTTCTTTCGCCACTTTAGGTTTGGGGTAATCACGTATTGCTGTCACTTTCTCTTCTATTGGTTTAATGCCGTTCGGTGTTATAGTGTGGTCCAAAAATTTAACTTCGGACTTGCCCAAAACACATTTGCTGCCGTTTACTGCCAAACCAGATTTACGTAGCCGATCGAAAACAATTCTCAGGTGTTTCTCGTACTCGTCCGCACTAGATGATGCAATGAGAATGTCATCGATGTAAGCGAATGCAAAATCGATGCCATGCAAAACAGAATTGATGTGGCGCTGAAAAGTTTGTGCCGCATTCCGCAATCCAAATGTCATATAGTTGAACTCGAACAACCCAAAGGGTGTTGTTATCGCCGTCTTGGGTATGTCGGGGGGTTCTATGGGTATTTGATGGTACGCCTTTTGCAAATCTAGCACAGAAAATATACACTTGCCATGGAGCATGTGAGTACAATCATGCTAAAAAGGAATAGGGTAACGATCTGGTAAAGTTTGCGCATTAAGCGCACGGTAATCACCGCACGGCCGCCACTCCCCGTTCGTCTTTTTTACCATATGAAGGGGGCTTGCCCAATTACTTTTGGATGGCTTGCAAATACCTTGCTCCACCAAAAACTCAAACTCTTTTTTGGCAGCAGCGAATTTCTCAGGTGGCAGCCTTCGTGGTCGGGCAGACACCGCTGGGCCACCAGTAACGATGTGGTGTGTAACGTCCGTCTGCAATGACTCTCGATCTCGGTTGCTGCTTATCACGGTGATGTCTTTATACTCGAATAGCAATCGTGAAAATATGTTGTCGGCATTAAATGTTGATATGACGGGTGCACATGAATATACTGTGTCACCCTTAGCGTGCAGCAAAGTCCTGCGATCGACGAGACGATTCTGCTTAATATCCACAAGTAAATCGAAGTGCTTGAGAAAATCAGAACCTACTATGGCTGTTGAAACATCTGCCACGAGAAAATTCCATTCGAAGACTCTCCTTAATGAAAGAGATAACTTAAGACGACGTTCGCCATATGTTTTAATACGGGTGCCATTAGCTGCAAATAATGTTACTGAATTCGATGTGACGTTTCTGTCACATGAACGCGGTGGCAAAACGGACACGTCAGCCCCCGTATCGATCAAGAACTTCACCTTTGTATCGTTGTCCAGCAATGTAAGACGTGCAACTGTAATTTGGCGTGGTGCGCTGGACAATGCACCAGCCACGGTAACTAGTTTTTTGGCTTTGAATGGAATTCGCAAGGCTGGCGGCACTTTGTAGCGGCCTCGCCGAACTTCCAGTGGTACCAACAAAATTTCTCCGCCGATGGTGTAGCACTACGTTGGCTCTTCTTACGATTCGATGAGCGACTGGATGAACGGGAGCGGCCTAATTTCTCCAAACGTTCTTCCAAAACCGCAATTCTTTGCAATAAGGTGGCTTCGTTCGGTGTCGTGGATGTGGACACAGCGGCGAGATGTCGATAATCACTCACCTCCAAAATCTTATCCGCCAGTTTCGCCAATTCGGACAGCTCCGCGTTGGAGGCTTGGAGAATGGCACGAACATTCTGTGGTAATCGTTGAAGCCACAATGATGCCAGGAAGTCATCACTTACCCTATCCTTCGCAAGACTACGGAGCTCGTTCAATAATTGTGTAGGTCGCCTGTCGCCAAGGTGCATGTCGGACAGCAATTTCTGTATTTTCTTCTGTTCGCTTTCACAGAAGCGTTCGATGATGCATTTTTTCAAAAATTCGTATTTTCCTGTTGCAGGCGGCTTGAGGACAGCGTCCGAAATCTGCACCAACACCTGTGATTCAATCGCTGCTATGACGGTGCTGTATTTCGTTTCATCAGCCACAATGCCTGAAACGACGAACTGAGCCTATATTTGTGCGAACCAGATTTCAGGGTGATCAGACCAAAACGGTGGTACTTTCACTGAAACTCTGCTTACAAAATTTCCGTACATCGGGGAAGTCGCCACTCCTTGTCCAGCAGTGTCTGGAGCCTGGCCTGCTCCCACGGATGTGCTTGTCTTCTCGGTGCCTGTGTCTTCGTTCATCTCATGTGTGTATTACTATCACGTCGGGGTCACCACTATAGCCGTTCGTGGTTAGTTTAATGAATGAATAAACCGGCTATATAATGTTTAATATAATAAACACTTTATTTAAATAATTCTAATAATATACATGAAATGATGATGAAATCGTGAGATCTTAGATGCAATACAATGACTGCGCAAAAAGAGAGAAGAACGAGAGAGATAAGTTTACATGGTTGACAAAGTTCGTAATTTCTAACTACGTCTTAAATAATCCAAAAATAAGGTAGTGAAATACCATGTCCACACTACAGTAGATTCATTCTTAAGTATATGCGATTTTATCGTTAACTGAAATCCAAATTGTCAAATACTTTGTTTTGATCTTTATATTTTCATAATCTTGTATTTAAAAGATGAACTTATTTTAACGCAATATCTGATAAGAATAAAGTCCGTTTATTTGGATTTCATGTAACGGTACCTTAATTAAAACAGATCTAATTTAGGGACATAGCTCCACAAACTTTGTTCATAAAAAAATTATATAATCTACAACTAGATATACCAAATTAGAGAATTAAAGCAAAAGTAAGAACTGGACAATATTTGCGTGAATTTAGGTCTGAGAAATATGTCATCGGCCAGATGTTTATATTAAGCCAAATACTGGTGAAGGTCCAGGTGGAACTAATCGACTTTTGATACCGCTATACAACCAAACACGTTTAACGCCAAATATAAATTTGGTATTTCTGAAAAATTATAAAAACCGTACAGTAGGCAACGATACGATTACAATAGAAAAACGTATCATAAGTTTGCTCACATTAGGTAAATGTTCATTGTTTTTCAAAACAAGTTAAAAGCTTGTTGAATATTGTAACTTTAATTCGTGCAAAAAGGCACATTTTTGTGATTTTTTGACGACACAGTTAAAATCTATATATTAAAACCAATGCACAGTGGATCCATTTGTACGGGAGAGAGCGACAAAAATAGTAAAAGAAGAGATATCGACCTGAACTTTACGTCATATGCTCTCGTGTTCTAATATATTGTATTTTACAGAAATAGGCGTGGTTATATAACGGTAACGCCCACTTTGCGTACATTTCCCCATGAATTTGAAATAAACGTATATAATTTTGACTTCTATTTAGTTGTTAGTAAACAAAATAAAAATAACACTGTCCAACAGCATTTTTGGAACAGAATAGCGATCATTTTTCTAGAATAAACTTAGGGTCCAGCTGGTCTGAGCTCTTTTTACAGTGGGTGGGTCAAAGTTTTAATTTTTTGGTCGAAGGGAGCATTATACTAAATGAAAAAAATGCTCTAAGTTAATGTCTGAGAGATTTCTTATTGTCAGAGTTACATAGTAGAATTTTATGAGAATCATTTTTGTGGAAGATTTTAACCCTCTAGCTCCCCTCTTAATGGGTCAATTTCGTCCTTTTTTCGAAAAAATTAAAAAAAGTAATTTCAAAAAGGACATTTAGGGATTAAAATATTCTACGAAAATTTTTGCCACAAAATTTTAGTGGGGGTCGCCAAGGACACTCTTTATAGCTCTTTATGTTTAATTAGCAAAATTACATGCCAACTTATACAAAAAAATACTATAATGTTAATTTAAAGTCGTGTTATCTGTGAAATTATTGGAGTAGAAGAGCGACTCTATAATTATGAAAGGGCATGTTATGTAGATCATTTTTGTAGAATAAACTTATGGTCCAGCTGGTCTAAGTTTTTTTTACAGTGGGCCAAAGTTTTCATTTTTTGGTCGAAGATACTAAACGAATACATAATTCATATTAAGCCATCGATATATATTAAATTAGTGTTAAAAAAGCGCAAGACTTTCTATTTACTTCCAATATATTTTGATCTGGTTGTGAACATGCAGTGCATTTTCAGCAATTGCAGATTCATCCGTTTCCGTAAATTTTGCTAATCTGTGCTGCTTTGTTCCCTTCGATGAAACCGCAAAATACACTTTAGGACGCTCGCATTTTTTAGTAGCATTTGATTTTTGCACAGCATGCGGTAAAGGAGATAATGTTAGTTTTAAAGCAACTCTTTCTTTCGAAGAAAGAAATAATGTCTCCAAAAGACCACAATTTACTTACAAATAATTAAGTAATTAATTTTAACAGCTCCGAAAACAAATCTTCTCCACCTACACGCTGAAAAAAATCGCTTCTGTATTATATTGTCCCAAACATATTCATCTGGAAACATACATATATTTAGGGAACACTCCAAATATATAGTAATTGACACACACAAATATATTATATGTTTGGGAGGGTGTTGTTCTAGACAAGAGTACGTTTTCATCCAAATATATTTTTATTCGGAACTAATACTTCCGAAACAAAGATTAATTTGTATTTAAGAAATTTGGCGATGTATCAATGCCCTAATTTTAAGGCATGTTTTCTGTTTTTCAGAAGTTAAGTGCGCAATTTCTTTGAAATTTTATATGTTAGTAAAATTAGACAAAAATTTAAATTGGAAAAAATTGAATTGGAAAATTTATAAATTAAAATTAGCGCTGTAAATCCAAAAGCTTATGACATTTTTAACTGTTAAATATAACACGAAATCTAGGAAAAATGTCAACTAAAATTCGAAATCTTTTTAAATAAAAACTTTTAATAAAATCTTTTTTAAATAAAATATTATTGGAAAACTTCTTAAACAATAACTTTGTTTGTGTGTAAACATATATCATATTTGTGAAAGTCAGTTCGCAATTATATTTAGTTCTAATATATTAATATATGCTTTCAAACAACATTTCTTGATTTTCAAATAAAATGTATTTGTTCACAAATATATAATATTTAGAAATTTTGTTGCCAAATATATTTTCTTTCAATTCAAACATATGAAAAACGGCGATTTCGCCCGTGTACTACTTCAATATTTGATAGAACTTTTTCGAACACATCTTGAATTTGAGGCACATATTCAGTCTTTTTGGAACAACAGATTTCGAAAATATACAAGCGTGAAAATACGCATTCACAATCGGCACCTATACCAACAAAAAATTAAAATAAATATATCGCACCTGTTCCACAAAAGGGTAACAACTCAAAATTTAAAAAAATGTCAGTAGACGCCAAAAACTGTTTCCGTTAATATTAATGGTATATTACAAACAAAGAATATGTCGTTGCAATAAAATATCATAGAAAAAAAATAATAACGCTATTTTCCTTTTTGTTTTTTATTGATTTTAGAAATATAACAACTTTTTTGAGTTGTTACTCCTTTCATGAAAAAAGTTTGTATATTAATAGTGGTATTACTTTGACTTGTACCTTTTTAACTGAAAAATCTTACTGGGATTATAAGTTGAAAAGGGCACGACTAAAAATATTACTCTTTAGATGATAAATCAACGGTCCCATTTGCTTAAATACTTGGAGACAATTCAAAATGTAACCCTTTAGTTGAATTAAAGACTTTATTCTGTAAACACAGAGAGAGTCAGAACGGTTTTTTATTATGAAAAGGAAGAAAAATCAACCGACATTTTTTGCAGTGGGTAGAAATTGCCATTGTACGTTGTTTTCTTGCAAAAAAAGCTAAATTTAAAAATTTTGAGCTGTTACCCTTTTGTGGAACAGGTGCGATATGGAAAATCACACTAGACAACAACAAAAAACGGTTTTTGTCAAATCACAATAACAATGTTTGCACATGTTTATACCTTTATATACTGGACAATAATGTATGTTTTGTAACAATTTGATAGGTTTGGAGTTTCGAATAGCATTCAAAGTGAGGCAAATATTGGCAGTTGAAAAAAATATTTGTAATCTTAAGACTTTTACCTATATTTGCATATTTATTTTATTAATTTTTGAAAGTATTATAGCCTTAAAATAATGTTAATACCATTCCCTTCAATCTCCATTATTCACAAATTTATTTTTGCACTCTTGTTATTTGTAATTTTTACTGCTAACATTTCACCCTTTTCGCCTTTATTCAACTGAATATTTACTTCAATGAAAACTTGCAATTCTATTTATTGAAGAAGTACCGTTAGATATCACAAAAACTTGTTTGGAACACAGTAGTTTGATGGGATTAGCGACTATTTACATTGTCATTACTGCAAAATACTGACATACATTGTTCTATTTTTGTCGTATGGGCGGAACCACCGATGCATCCATCGGTGGGTATCTTTATATGGGGGGCTATGTCCCATGGACCGATATGTTCCATTTTCAACAGCAATCGTTCCTAGTCTAAGAAATGCCTCTGTACCAATTTACGTAAAGATTGCTTTATATTTACGGCCTGCACTTGACTAAATCGACTCAGAAAGTGATTCTATGTCGATCGGAATAATAAACTCTTTGGTTTTTTTATTTTTTGGGAATTTTTTTATTTTGGGAACACTTTGAAGTGTTTTTTAAAATAAAAAATATTAACAAATTTGAAAAACCCTCCAGCTTTAACTCCTAAAAGAAATAGAGTTTTACACTTCAAAAGGATCGGTGCAGTCGTTTTGAACTTATGAGGCGCGGTTGCTGTTTCTTCGTTAGTTTTGCTCCATAATGTTCTTGAAAGGTTCTCCAAAATTAATCCTAAATTAATATTATTTCCTAATTTAGGAGACAAAAAATAAAAAGTGTACTTATGTGAGAATAAACGGAAATAGTTAACTTTAACTAACAGTAATAACCATTTGTAAAATCCGTTCTTTAAAGTGTATTGATTTGGGTGTACGTTATAATAGACTTCGATCATTAGCTAATATTTTCTAGGAATTTTTTTGTTAATTAACCTAATTGAATATAAGTTAATTTTTCGTTAATTTAACTAATTGAATTTAAGTTAATTTCTCCTAAAAAATAATGCAGTAAAAGTTTTAAATTGCGGAATAATTAACTTTAATGATATATACTTAACGGCTGAACCGATTATCTTGAAACTTGGTGAACAGGTAGACCAATATCCGGATGTTAAAATAGGCTACTTCGATCTTTGATTTTCCGCCAAGTGATTTTCGACCACTTGACCGCCGAGGCTCCTGTTACAGCTAGAAAGCTGTAATTTTGTACACGGATAGACAGGAGTGTTTTATAAACCAGTGGCTACTCATGTATAATTTTTTTGCCTGTGGTCATTTCTGGCGCTGTCAAAAACTTGAGTATTGTTTTTGTCCTTTCAGAAACCTCAACCAAATATATATATGCGCGATAAATAATTTTCAATTCTTAAATTGTGGTCAGTGTAGCAGTGACCAAAAACAATTTTCTTTATTTCACGGCTTTTAAAAGTTCATTTAGAGCTAATGATCTAAAAATGTATATGTACATACTGACCTCAAAGGAGATGCGAAAACAATAATGCAATTTCCAGCATGAGGTCAAAGCGAACATATAACCGCTTCTTAAAATATCTAAAGCATTTTGAAAATATTTTGCTCACCACTTATTGTGGTAATATATCTAACGTTGTCAATTCGGACAACTCTCACTGTGGTCAGCGTAACAGTGACCAAAGCAATTTTTAGTCTTTCAATACTTTAAAAGTCCCTATGAGCTATGATCTTACTAATTTATGTGTATGTACTGATCTCCAGCGGATGCGATTTTACACACGGAGGAAAATCGCCATTTTTGATACGTTTGAATTCAAGGAAAATATACTTGGAACCAAAATTTTTAAATATTATATATTTTTGAACAAATATATTTTATTTGAAAATCAAGAAATTTTGTTTGGAACACATATATTAATATATTACAACAAAATATATTTGCGTACTTACTGTCACAAATAAAATATGTGTTTTCAATCAAACATAGATATTGTTTAAGAATTTATCCAAATACATTATATTTAAAACAATTTTAAGACTTTGTTGACTTTGGCAATTTTTAATTTTATTTTTTCCTAGATTTTGTGTTATACTTTACAGGTAAAAAAGTCGTAAGCAGCATTTTCTTTTGTTTTAATTTATAATTTTTAATTTATAAATAGTCCAATTGTCAATCCATCAATGCTATTTGTCGTTACCTAAGATTTACGATTTACATTTTAATACAATTTTTCAAACATATAAAATTTCTAAAAAATTAAACCTTACTTTTCTAAAAAAAAACTGAAAACTTTCCTTTAAATTAAGGCATCAATACATTGCCAAAATACTTAAATTCAAATTAATCATTGCTTTGGAAATATTATTTCCAAAAAAAATATTAGGATGAAAACATAATTTTGTTTAGAACAACATCCTCACAAACATATTATATTTGTGAGTGTCAAATATTATATATTTGGAGTGTACCCTAAACATATGTACGTTTCCAGCAGAATATGTTTAGAACAATATACTACAGAAGCGATTTTTTTTAGCGTGCACTAAGCTACTTTTGAACGCTTGACCGTTGCGGCCCCTATAAGAAGTAGAAAGCTAGAAATTAGGCTTATGTTAAACTCGAGTGTTGTATTACCTACGAACAATCCACGTATTCGATTTTTCCCTCTTTGTGGACAGTTTACCACTGACCAAAGCAAATTTCATTTTTTCACTGCATTTCAAAATTCTTTTAGAGTTTTTTGATTCTTCCAATGCTTTAAAAATTCCATACAGAGCTATGTAGCTACACATATTCCCATCATCAAGGAAATGCGACTTCCGTCGTGAGGACAAGACGGACACAAAAACCACGACCAGAAAAATGTTAAAAGTCTTTTTCGAAATATATCTCTCCAATTACAGCGGTAATATATTTAACAAAAATTTAGGTAATTTTTGGGTGGGGTCAATATGTATGCACGTGATCAGATTATATCGAAATTAGAAAATATGTATCATATTAAGTATTTTTTTCTCCGGCAAGTGTTTGGCGACCTCTTGACTTGTAATCATCAGAAAATATGCACACATAAGTTAAGACCGTAGATGGAATATGCTATTCATATTTACACGGTTTGAACTGTGGTCAGTGCAGTAGTGACCAAATTTTTTTTTCGTTTCTTCAAAAGTCACTTAGGAGCTAAGTATCTATAAATTAATGTGTATATACTGATCTTCAAGGAGATGCGATCTCAATTATTATATGTGTAGCCTGGGGTACTATACACGCTGAAAAAAATCGCTTCTGTAGTATATTGTCCCAAACATATTCGGCTTGAAACATATATATGTTTAGGGTAGACTCTAAGTATGTAATATTTGGTACATACAAAAATTGTGTATTTGTGAAACAAATATTTATTTGCATTTAAATATTCATAAAATACATAAATTGTGTCAAATTTTTCAGTAATTCAAAGTTAAATTTTTAGAAATTTTTAATGTTCGTAAAAAAAAATATTAATTGAAATCATATAATCTTGGGTCAATATAAAGTACTTAGAGAATTGACAACTAATGATGGCTTGGAATACTCAGAAATTTTAAATGATTGATTTAAAACAGAAGGTAATGCTGCATATGGTATCATAACTGGGAGGTACAATTCGAAACCAAGGAAAAATTTAAACTGAAATTTGAAAAACTCAGCAAAAGTTTTGGAAATCTTTTTTAAATAAAATATTTTTTCGAAAAATTCCTAAATAATAATTTTATTTGTATTTAAACACATATTTTATTTGAGAAATTAGTTTGCAAATATAATTTGTTGTAATATATTAATATATGCGTTCCAAATATATTTTATTGATTTTCAAATAAAATTTATTTGCTAAGAAATATAAAATATTTACAAATTTGTGTTCCAAATATATTTTCTTTCGATTCAAACATATCAAAAAAGGCGATTTTGCCCCGTGTAACAACTAAAACTATTAAATCGAAACATGGAACGTAGATATCATTGTATAAAACATGTGCAATGGTATAATAAACCCTTTGATTTTCCTAGACGCGTTTTGTTCTCTATACGCGTACAGTTATCCATCAAGTGTATGAAACTTTCAAAATATTGGCGTACCAGTCAGCCAACTTTTAAGAAAATAGGTCCAGCCCTTTAGATGTCATGCTAAAGCAAGCAAATACTAAATTTATGATCAGCGTGTGGTCAAACCGACAAAAGTATTTTAGAACCAAAAATATCTGTTACAATTGCCTAAATTTTTGGTTTTCGAGTTATGGTTGAATCGACCAGATGTGATCAAATAGAATATGAGACTTCATGGCCACTGAAACTATCATAAAATTGGAAAATTTTAAATTGTTATTCTTTGAAAATTCGGCTTTTAGTCCTGCATCAAATAAGCATATGTGTTAAACTAATGTATAATAAAAAGAAATATTATAAGTTAATTTTTGTGGTGGTCAGAGCTAGTGTATGAAACTTTCAAAATATTGGCGTACCAGTCAGCCAACTTTTAAGAAAATAGGTCCAGCCCTTTAGATGTCATGCTAAAGCAACCAAATACTAAATTTATGATCAGCGTGTGGTCAAACCGACAAAAGTATTTGAAAACCAAAATCATCTGTTACAATTGCCTACATTTTTGGTTTTCGAGATGCGATCAAATAGAATATGAGACTTCATGGCCACTGAAACTATCATGGTTAGGTAAGGTTAGGTTAGGTTGAAGAGAGGAGACGTTTAAACGTCTCATGTCCATGGACATACACTTAAGCCAGTGGTTCGGCCTGTTGTGCGCTCCTTATTTATGATCTTTTAATACCTCACGAGTTACAGAAAATCGGTACTAGACACGAATTTTCTCAGTATCTTCCAGTCATATTCTCTGAGATGAATCAAGTCTGGTAATATTTCGGACCCGAAATGTTGGGATCTTGCATGTGTGAAAGCCGGGCAGTGACACAAAAAATGTTTCGATGTTTTCTCTGCATGCCCTGTATTCGTCGTTTCCTGCTAGTCCTATGCGATGAAGATGTGCTTGTACGCTTGAGTGTCCCGTTAGAACACTCATCATCTTACTAATATCGATCTTGTTTAGTTTCAGAAGACTTCTTGTTTTCTTTTCATTTGGGTCACCCCACAGTATCGTTGCAGTTGCTCCTACTGTTGCGCTATTCCACACAGTTTTGTGAGCCATCCCTGACCAGTGCTTCAACTCATCCTTCGTGGCTTCGAAAGGTTTCCAATTTTCCAAGTTTATTACTCGAAGTTCTCTGCCCTTTGAAGCCAAGCTGTTTGCCCGTTCATTTCCAATCACTCCGTTGTGTCCTGGTACCCAGCAAATACGCAATTGACCATGGGCTGAGTAATCATTTATCGTTCTTTTACAGTCCAACACAGTTTTGGATTTGACCCTTTCCTATGTTATTGCTTTAATCGCCATTTGGCTATCTGTGAATCATGGTTAGGTTAGGTTAGGTTGAGAAGAGGAGGCGGTGAATTTCCGCCTCATGTCCTTGGACATACACATAAGCCAGTATTCGGCCTGTTGTGCCCTCTAATTGTTATTTTTAAAAAGGTCATTGGAAAGTTATTTTAGGAACTCTGTACTGTCGACATAGTCCTTAATCTTCTTCCAGTCGACGCCCCTAAGTTGGGTCAAGTCTGGTATAGTATCATTTCCTAAGAAACGGGATCTATTGTTCGCGAACGCTGGGCACTGGCAGAGGAAATGCTCCAACGTTTCGTCATCCTCCCCGCATGCCCTACATACGCTGTCATCTACAACTCCTATCCTATGTAGGTGTGCTTGTAAGCATGTGTGTCCTCACACATTCTGTAATTTCTCGGACTTCCGCCTGCAGGACTGTGTTATGGTCTGGTTTTCGGTTCCTCGGTATAAAGTCCTAGCCCCGTTCTCTCCCCTAGTTTCGATCCATCTGTATAACAGCAATTTCCAGATGTTGTCTGCACTACGGTTCCATCAATCCAAGATTGTCTGTCTGATATCATGGTCTCACACTCAGCAACTATTGATTTTTCAGGTATTCTGTCGGATATTGATGATATGTCAGTTAAATCCACCGTCACTACCTCTGCTATCTTTTGATGATATGACTTGTGATCGCTTTCGATCCATTCGCCCAACACTTTGAGCCTCGTCGCCGTGAGGGCAGCTTCATATCTAATCTGTATTTCTATTGGTTGGTCCTCATTGTCCCGCTTCATTGATGTCCACCACACTACTGATGCGTAAGTTAAAATAGGTCTGATTACGCTCTTGTAGAGCCAGTGTGTCATACGGCCCCATTTTGAGCTAATGGCTCTTCTACATAGTGCCCAGCATATGTGAGCTTTGTTCGCTCGTTCTTCTATGTGGCACTTCCAATTTAGTTTCCTGTCCAGGAAACTCTCTGTTTTTTCTGGATTTACATTTAGACCTCTCGGTCGAGCCCAGTCATACGCCGTTTGGCCGTTTCGGCCCGTCTACAAAGTTGATTAGGATTCTTCCCCCTCAGAAGTATTAAAACGTCGTCTGCGTAACAGAAGGACTGCGTAAGTCCTTCATCCGTTGGTATCCTTAGGAGACTATTTATAGTAGTGACCCACAGGAGTGGTGATAATATACCACCCTGTGGTGTTCCCTACACGGGGCAAAATCGCCTTTTTTGATATGTTTGAATCGAAAGAAAATATATTTGGAACACAAATTTTTAAATATTATTCTGTTATTTCTACACAAATAAATTTTATTTGAAAATCAATAAAATATATTTGTAACGCATATATTAATATATTACAACAAAATATATTTGCAAACTAAATTTCTCAAATAAAGTATATGGTTAAGTACAAATAAAATTATTGTTTAGGAATTTCTCCAAATATATTTTTTTTAAAAACGATTTTCAAATCTTTTGCTGACTTTTCGAATTTTATTTTAAATTTGTTTGTGGTTCCCATTGGACCTCCCAGTTATTATACCATATGCTAGGCCGAACCACTGGCTTAAGTGTATGTCCATGGACATGAGATGTTTAAACGTCTCCTCTCTTCAACCTAACCTAACCTAACCTATACCATATGCAGCATTGACTTCTGTTTCAAATCAATCCTTTCAAATTTCTAAGCATTCTAAGCCATCATTAGTTGTCAATCCTAACTAAATTTCTCAAATAAAGTATATGTTTAAGTACAAATAAAATTATTGTTTAGGAATTTCTCCAAATATATTTTTTTTTTTTTAAAACGATTTTCAAATCTTTTGCTGACTTCGAATTTTATTTTAAAATTTTTTTTTGTGGTTCCCATTGGACCTCCCAGTTATTATACCATATGCTAGGCCGAACCACTGGCTTAAGTGTATGTCCATGGACATGAGACGTTTAAACGTCTCCTCTCTTCAACCTAACCTAACCTAACCTATACCATATGCAGCATTGACTTCTGTTTCAAATCAATCCTTTCAAATGTCTAAGCATTCTAAGCCATCATTAGTTGTCAATCCACCGAAAAATTTATTTTGATTCAAGATTATAGGATTTCAATTATTTTTACGAACATTATAAATTTCTAAAAAAAAATGAATTACTGAACAATATAACACAATTTATGTATTTTCTGAATACTTAAATGCAAATTTTTTATTTGTTTCGGAAATAATATTCCAAAATAAAAACAAATTGGGAGTAAACAAAGATTTGTTTAGAACAACATCTTCCCAAATATATAACCTTTGCGTGTACCAAATATTATATGTTTAGAGTGTACCCTAAACATATATATGTTTCAAGCTGAATTTGTTTGGGACAATATACTACAGAAGCGATTTTTTGTCAGCGTGTGTGCTACTCTGTCTCTTATTTTTATGTCGTGGGACCCACAATTTATCCATATATTCCTTAGCATGTGGCTTATCCAGTCTCGGAGAGCCCGGTCCACCTGAAACTGGTTTAAGGATTGGATGAGTGTTTCGGTCCGTACATTAATGAACGCCCCTTCAATGTCAATACATACCGCAAGTGTATACATCTTTCCATTGAAGGATTCTTCTATATTGTGTACTACCTCTTGTAGGGCGGTGTCCACTGATCGCCCTTTAACATAAGCATGTTGTCTAAATTTTAGGATTTTGCCTGGTATCTAATTTTGATCATGGTATCCACTATACGTTCCGTGGTTTTGAGTAAAAAAGATGTTAGGCTTATTGGTGTATAAGCCTTAGGTGTTGGATAACTTGCCTTGCCGGGTTTAGGTATGAAAACTACTCTTGCCTCCTGCCAGGCTTTCGGTGTGTATGCGAATTTTAGAGATGCTGTGAAAATAGCGGCTAGATGAGTTGATATGTAATCCACCTCCATCTGTAGTAGTGCCGGAAATATTCCATCAGGTCCTGGTGCCTTAAATGGTGAAAAGCTTCTTACGGCCTCTTTGACCATGTGGTCTGTAATGATATAACTTTGTTGTTCCTCATTTTCTCTGTATTTCGGTATCTCAGTCTGGCCCGTCGTACCTTGCGGAAAATGGGTGTTCATCAAAAGCCTTACCATCTCTTCAGTTGAGTCTACTCTTCTGTCAATATGCTCAACACTTAGGCACTCAAAATGTCCATTCCCTAGTCTTCCTCTAATTAGCTTCCCGAATTTTGTCCATTTAGTTTTTGCCTTATTTCTGAAACTTATTGGGTTCGGCGATGGCCGTGCTATCTTAAACCTTATGTAACGATGGTCAGAAAAAGAATGTTCTTTAGAGACCCTCCATTCCTGTATCTCGTCTATTAGATTTTCTGAACATATTGTTATATCTAATACCTCTTCCCTTATTCTATTAACGAAGGTAGCCGTGTTACCTATGTTAAGTGTTATTAGGTCGTTAGTATTCAAGAATTCTACTAGGGCCAGGCCCCGTTTATTAATGATAGTACTGCCCCACGCGACGTGGTAAAAGTTAGCATCGCAACCTACTAGTACTTCGTTACCTATTTGTTTGACTTTCCTCACCAAGCGTTGTAGTTCCGACGTAGGTGGTAATGTCGGTGAATCGAAAGGCAGATATACTGATGCTATCATAAAATTGGAAAATTTTAAATTGCTATTCTTTGACAATTTGGCTTTTAAGGCCCACACAGATAGAATTATTTCCTTCGATTCGTTGCTTCATTCATATGTGTCAAAAAGTTAAATGTGTGTTCTCATATGAAAGTACACAGATAAGAAACATGCTTTGAAGAAAAAAACCGATGCAAAGCAAAAATTTGTTCAACTTTTAACTTTTTGATTTTTTTCGTATTTTGACAATGTTTTTGTTTACATTTCAAAATTATTTTTCTCAAAAAACATTGTCTTTGAATAAAAGTGAAACAGAAATAACAAATTTGAACGGAAATATTTAAATTATCCAAAAATATAAATAAAAAGTATTTAAAAGTGTTTTGATATCGCGGTCAAGGAATCACGCACCAAGCTTCCTATCTGTGTTTCAAAAAAAATTATGCTTTTCATGCGAGAAATTAAAGCAAAGAATTGACTTAACGAATTTTATCTGTCTGGGCCTTTAGTCCTACATCAAATAAGCATATGTGTTAAACTAACGTATAATAAAAAGAAATATTAAAAAGTTAATTTTTGTGGTGGTCAGAGCTAAGGATTTAAATACTAGAATTTGGATCATCTTTAAAATTGTGCTATTTTTGATGTTACCTTTTAATCGGAGTTTTCTAACAAAATGTGGATCACAATGTTAAAAGACAACCCGGGAACCGGGAATTAAAATGCAAAAATGCTTTACATATATACATGTGTCTCAATTTTTTTCGTGTCAAAGGCGCATCGCGATTGTTGTTCTCTGGGTCATTTCGAGAAATTTAGCCCAAGAAACCATAACTCAAAAATTAATTTCGATCCACTTTTTCAAAATAGGTACTTTTCCATTATATTCAAGAATAGAGACATAACATGGTTTTTCCTGAAATTTATTATATTTTTGAGTGCCGCCAGAGGGCGCTTTAGTAAATTTTTGGGATTTTATTGCCTTTTTGGGGAAACAGCCCAAAAACCAAAAACTGTGATACTATTTTTCTTGTAGGTCTTAGCGAGTAAAAGAACGTTTGTTCCTTGAAAAGTGCCGGACAACCCCAAAATCCGGATTTACGGGTAAAAACCCGATTTCCTTGCCTTTGTGCACTTAAACGACTCTAGCTTTGTTAATTGATAACCCACTTTCAATCTCTAAATGGATTTGGAAAGAAGAAACTTAGAACTTTCGAACGGTAGCTTTTTTGGGCTCCAGTGTCTTCTTTAAAAGAAAGTAAACTTTGCAAAAAACGGTTCAGCCGTTCGAGAGCAATTACAAATTTCGTAAAACACAAAAACTCTTTTTTTTTAATTTTTTCAACAATTAAAATGGCCATATAATTTTTTCAAAAAAATTTAAAAAGAAAAAATTATAGCGAGATTTTATTTTACCTATTTGTAAACTACATAGGTCGATATTAAATATTCTGACCCTTTTGTAGTTTCGTTCGTGAGTAGTTGAAGAAAAATATTGTTCAAAAATACATTTGTAGACGGAATTGCATATTCCTACATTTTCTGAATAGCTGAGGAGTTGTACGAATTTAGATTTTATTATAAATCTTAAAAATATCATTTTTATTTAATATTTATACATTTAATTTTTAAAGATTAAAATTTGAAAAATTACCAATTTTTAATGGCAAGAAGAAAAAACACCATAAAATTCGGTGAAATTTGTTTTCATAATAATTTAGTTTGAACTTTAATCTATCAGAAAAAATTAAAATCTTCTCCGATATTTTCCGATTCTTTTTTTTAATGTTTTAAAATGTGTTAAAATTGAATTTTTTACTCGTTAGTCAAATATGAAATACTTTGTTGCTGATTTTTTTCATTACTTAGTTAATTTAAAAGACCAGCAATATAATGTCACAATAATTAAGCATGCGTTAATTAATTCCAATAAGGTTTTAAAATACTTAAAAATGGTGTTCACAATAGTTTATTTGTGGTTAAATTCCAATTAAAGAGAAAATATTTCTGTTCTATATTCTTTTGTAAAAGAAAAAATCGGCGAACAGTCATATGATAAAAAAAAAGTCTTGTTGAAAATTTATGCTGTTATTTTTCAGAGAATTGTCCTGAAAGCAATACTAGTTGATAAGGTAATAATTATTCATTAAAAAAACAACCTAAAAGATTGAGAATTAAACAAGGAAATGATTCTGCCGTTCCTTAACCAGATAATCGATTGCGACCAAACTTGGCATGTTTGTTGACGAGGTATTAGAGAAGTTAAGTTTTGAATTTGGGCTCCCTGTGGTATACAGGGGCGGAGCTGCAGGTATCAAAGTTGGCCACCTCAGGTGAACAAAATGATTAAGTCCGTGTAACTTTCGTCCGATTCAAATTTTTTTTTGCATATTTGCATATAACAGTTATCTTGTATAGTTACCGAGATATCTGCATTAGAAAATTCCATTTTTCTTTTTTCACCGACTCCGTCCTCGAGTTTTGTGACTATCGGATCATAATATTCACCGATTTCTTTCACTTCAACTTTTCTGAATTAGCAACAAAATTCGCTATACTCTGATGAAAAAACTCAAACCGATTTAAATAATAAGTCAACAAAACGGGTGAAAAATATTCACTGATATTGTTGCATATAATTTACACCATCTGTTACCCATATTTCAAAAGTAAGCCACATTTGCACCAATCGCAAAGCTAGAATATTAAATCTTTACAGTTTTTATACCCGACACCACACTGTGGTACAGGGTATTATGAATTTGTTCATTTGTTTGTAAAGCATAAAAAACAAAGCGATACACCCATTGTTGATTATACCGATCGACCTTTTGAGTCGATTTAGCCACGTCCGTGTTTTGAAGCGATCTTTACGAATATTGGTACAGATGCATTTCTTAGACTTAGGATAATCCCTATTGAAATCGGGGCCTATCGGTCTTGATATAGCCCCCATATAAAGGTTCCCACCGCTGTCACATCGTGGCACTCTAGAGAGCACATTTTTCAATTAATCTGGCTGTAATTTAACAATTTTCACCTTTTTTGGTCCTAATCGTCCCTAGTACACATGGGGCACCATCTAAAGAGTAATATTTAGTAGTAAGATTTTTCTGTTAAAAAGGTACAACTCAAAATAATACCACTATTTTTATACAAACTTATTTCATGAAAAGAGTAACAACTCAAAAAAATCAAAAAGGAATATAGCGCTATTATTTTTTTCTATGATATTTTATTGCAACGACATATTGTTTTTCGTAATATACCATTAATATTAACGGAAACAGTTTTTTGCCTCTACTGAAATTTTTTAAATTTTGAGTTGTTACCCTTTTGTGGAACAGGTGCGATATACCTGGAATTTAGAAATCTACTCTTTTTAACCAGCAACTGTTTATAGTAATAATGGTTCTCCGTGCATTTGTTGGCAAACAATGGTGGAGGGTATTATATAAGTACACTCGGCCCCGCCCGACTTCAGTCTTTCCTTGCTGGTTATACGTATTTTTTATTATAGTACATATATATGGGAAAATCCAAAACTAAAATTTTTGGCAAATATGATTTGCGAATTTGAAGAAAATCGGTTCAGATTTAGATATTGCTCCCTATATATATATATATATATATATATATATATATATATATATATATATATATATATATATATATATGCACACCGTGTATTATGAGGACAGTTTTTCAATACACCGTTTATTATGAGGACATTTGTTGTCTTTGGGGACTGTACCCAAACTTTTCGTAGGTCTTGTGTTTACTTTGAGGACATGTGAGTTTGGGGACATTTTTTCCACTTTTCTAATACTTGGTTCCTTCTAACACTCCTTCATTCTTTTGCATCCTTACATGGTTATTTTGTATATATATACACTTTTAATGTACTTTTACCGCGTTAAAAAAAATATAACCCTCGTCATTACATTGCCACCCTTTCTCAAAACCACCTCTTTTGGACGGCGTCAAAATAAAAAACTTTGTTCGGCTTAGTGTTGTCGTTTTTATAAAGCAGCGGTTGTTGGTACACACATACTGCCGTTTGTGTGAGGCTGTTAGGTATATATATATATAGATGGATGTAAGTACGTTTGTGATTGGCTTGCGTGGACAAAGAGTTGGCGTTGTTATAAAGCAGCGGTGGTTGATACACACATACTGCCGTTTGTGTGAGGCTTTATAGGTATATCTATAAATAGATTGATGTAAGGACGTTTGTGATTGGCTTACGAGGATGCATACCGACATACCTTATGTTATATGTGCACTAATATTTTGTATTGCCTATATGCATTGTGTGCAAATGGACATCACAGTTTATTGCCAACAATTTGGTGTTGGCTATAGTAGTCTAGTGGTTAGAGTGCGTGGCTCGGAGCTTTGAGACCCAGGTTCGAAACGCGGAGAGGGCATTTCGATTTTTGCAATTTATTTTTTATAATCAATTTTTACAGCAGACTACCACTAACCTGATATTCCGGGTTAATGCATTTCTTATTTTTTTTTTAATTTTTTTTTTTTTTAAATTTTTTAATTCAAAAAAACAGGAATTGTAACATACTTACAGAAAGCGTGATCATTTTAAGTTTTGGAAAAGACATTTATTCTATTATTATAAATTTTTGAGAATTATGTCGATTTTTTGGTGTAAATAGATCACTATACTAGGGAAATTAAGCCAATTTCAGAAAAATATGTGATTTGTTTTTTTTTCTCCAAAAAATCGTTTTTAGGGTCGAACAAACCATAAACAAGTAAGAAAGTTTCAGTCGGGTAAACCGACTAAGGTATACCCTCACTTTGTGAGTAATGTAATATTGAATATTACTCGAATTTATCTGTCAATTTGTGTGGGAGGTACCAGAAGGGGTTTATCAAATACACATTTTTTTCGCTGAACATTAGATACTTTAAATTCATTGCACTGTGCCGACTTATAAGCATTTATGTGCACTAGTATAAACGTTATGAGACATTAAATTGTGGTATGATTTGGGCATTTTGTGTGGGAGGTACAAAAAGGGGCGTGGCAATAACGCCCATTTTTCACAGGGCTATAGACACTATAAAAACATTACACTGTACAAAATTTCAAGTATTTTTATACACTGGTTTTAATGTTATAAGCTGTTAACTTTTGGTGCAAAAAGGTACCTTTGTGTGGGAGGTACCAAAAGGGGCGTGGCAACAACACCCATTTTTCCCTGGACTGTAGGCAATATAAAAGCATAATACTGTACAAAATTTCAAGTATTTTTATACACTGTTATTAATGTTATAAGCTGTTAACTTTTGGTGCAAAATGGTGCATTTGTGTGGGAGGTACCAAAAGGGACGTGGCGACTTCGCCCATTTTTCTCGAGTTGATAGCGACTAATATGCTAATACTCTGTGTGGAATTTCAAAAGATTCGAATAAGTAGTATAGCAGTTATTAAAGAATCAATATTTCACAACATTTTAACCCTTTGCGGGGGAGGTACTAGAAGGAGTGGACCAATATGGCCCATCTTCGAACTTAGCCGGAGATAGAAAAAAATATTACCACATACCAAATTTGAGGTCAATCGGTTACTCCTTTCGAGAGTTATCGTGCGCACCAGCCAGCAGACAGACAGACAGACAGACGGACGGACATTGCTCATTCGACTTAAAATGACCCAAAACGGATTTCCTCCGAACATACTTAGGTCACTCCTTCGACGTGTTACACTTTTTTCCGTAGCAAATGATATATACCCTCGTCACACTAAAGTGAGGGTATAAAAATAGGGAAAAGTTGTCTGTTCCATTTTTTGAAGCTATTATCTTAACGAAGAGAAAAATGCCTATTTGAAAATCTATGGATAAATGAAGAAATTATACTCCTTCTCCTTTCAACAAATTCATGTTTTTATAATCAAACATTGTGAACGAGGCATCGCAGGAGTGACCTAACAGACCACAAGTATATTGTCGGAAATTCGTTTCGGGCAATTTTAAGCCATTTGAGCACTGTCTGTCTGGCTGGTGCGCACGATAATTTTCGAAATGAGTAACCGATGGACTTCAAATTTTGTATGTGTTGAAATTTTTTATTCCACTCCTTCTAGTACCTCCCCATAAAGCGTCAAAATTCAGTGAAATGTAGATTCTTTAATATCTTATATACTACTTATCAATATCTTCCAATCACTTTCACACATAGTATTATTTTCTAGATCTCTACCTCCTTGAGAAAAATGGGCGAAGTTGCCACGGCTTCTTAGGTACCTCCACATTTTGTGTGGGAAATTCCAAAGGGGGCATGACAATATCGCCATTTGTCAATGGAATGTCATTACACTGCACAAAATGTCAAGTATTTGTATGCACTGGTATTAAATTTATAAGCCGTTCACTTTTTGTTCAAAATGATCCATTTATGTGAGAGGTACCCAAAGTTATAGTGAAAATGAGTGTTAGTCGAACTTAAAATCAAAATTATAACCAAAGTGATTTTCTTCTTGTTTTTGTTTTTGTTTTTTTGTTTTATTCGATCTGCTTTCATAGTACATATTTTGTTTTTGTACTCAGGCTCAAGATCGTTATTGTTGTTTTCAGTATATGAAAACAACTTTGTTAAAAATTAAAGAAGAAGCAAGTGACATGTATTGGGGGCGGTTGTAATGGTTGGATAGACAGATCTGTTTCGGGAGCCACCAAACTCCCATTATCAATATCCTTATTACAACGATTACTTCAGTCGAAATTATTAAATATATACGCACAGCCAAGTATCATTAAATAGTCAAATGTAAATATGGATATTATAGTATGTTTTTTTACGGATTAAGCAAAATGGTGACCAGATCAAATCCTTTTGTCTGTCTGGTTGGTGCGCACGATAACTTTCGACAGGATTAACCGATTGACTTCAATTTAGTATGTGTCAATATTTTTTTCTATCTCAGGCTAAGGTCGAAAATGGACTATGTTGGTTCACTCCTTCGAGTGCCTCCCTCACGAAGAGTCAAAATTTAAATACTGATTATCTCATAACTTCTATACTACTACTCAGAATCATTCACAATTCCACACATAGTATTAGTTTCTTGGTCGCTATCATCTTGAGAAAAATGGTCGAAGTTGCCACGCCCCTTTTGATACCTCTCATACAAAAGTACCATTTTGCAGAAAAAGTTAACGACTTATAATTTTGATTCCAGTCCATACAAATACTTGACATTTTGAAAAGTGTAAATGGACGTTGTTGTCACGCACCTTTTGGTAACTTTCATAGAAATGGATCATTTTGCACAAAAAGTTAACTGTTTATAACTTTGATTCCAGTCACAAATACTTAAAACTGTGTGGAGTGTAATGCCTTTACTGTACCTATAGTCCCTTGCAAAATGGGGGCCCATTGTGGTACCTCTCATAAACTTGAACCATTTTGCACAGACAGTTTTTTTGTACAGAGTAATGTTTTTATAGTACCCATAATATATTAAAACAGTGGGAGTTATGCCACTCCCCTTTTGGTACCTAACGAACAAAATTGCCAAAACAAAATATGATTTTTTTAATTTCCCTATTTTTATTATATAATATTTATACATTTATCCCTAAACTTTTTGCAAATAGACATTGATTTCTTCGTTAGGATGCTAGCTTAAAAAAAGTGGAACAAACATTTTTTTGCGAATTTTTTCCAGCAAAAAACGCTTTTTTGAAAAAAATCTAATTTTTTCTAATTGTGTTAACGACAGTTACTAAAAAATATGGTCCAAATACTAAAAGTAACTTCCATGAAAATTGGAATTTAAAAAACAACTTTACCATAAAAAAAATTTTGTTTTGGTTTCATAAAATAGTCTGCCTTAATAAATACAAAAAAGTTTTTCAGGAAAAAAATAAATGTTTGTGCATAGTGTAATCATTGTATGTAGACACTATCATCATTTCCATGTAAATGCAAACGTTCTTCGATTAAGCCAGATAGTGGTAACTAAATCAAATCACAGACCCGGAAACATATTTATTTTCTAAGTCCAGATTCACACGAGACGCAAGTGTCAAAGTTTGTAGGAGAGAGAGAGGCAGGCGGAAAGAGCTCTCTCCCCCACAAACTTTGACACTTGATTGGAAAAAATTGTCTCATTTGAATAACGACTTATTATTATGTTTTCAGAAAAGAAAAATATTTTTATTACTTTTTTACGAAAGTATGTTTTAGGAGAATATATTAGAAATACCCAAATAAGCAAAAAACTAAATAATTAAAAAAATAATTAAGCAAATTAGTCAAGAAAGTGGACACTTCGTGGATTTAGCAAAGTGGCGGCCAAATCAAATCCCAGCCGGGCAGAAAAAATTGGAATCATATGCGAATCGACAAATTCGGGTTTTTTTTTAAATATTTTTTAATAAAGTACAATTAAATACTTAGTAAAAACCTAAATAAAAAAATATGTTTTTTATTTACTTATTTTTTTAAGAAAATATATTTTAATTAAATATATTAGAAATAAACAACTGAGCAAAAATATGAATAATTAGGAAAACTAATTAATTAAGCAAATTACCCACCAAACCGAAAAATTCGTGGTTGATGGTTATTTCTACTGCCCCTAAGCTTAAACGAAAAGTTCCGACCGACTTTATGAATTTTTGGGCATAAAAATCCGAAATTCTAAAATTTTGGTCTGAGCATACAATAAGCAAAGAATCATATGCGGCTTGACTAATTTCTGGATTAAGAAAAATGGTGACCCGATCGAATCCCAGCTAGGACAAAAACAATTTTTATTTAATTATTTTTCGAATAATATATATTTTTTAATTAAATACAATCTAAATTAATCAAAAATGAACAATTAAAGACTTATTAAAAAGATATTTAACTCTATGCAACA
Source organism: Eudasyphora cyanicolor (assembly GCA_963930755.1). Lineage (NCBI taxonomy): Eukaryota > Metazoa > Arthropoda > Insecta > Diptera > Muscidae > Eudasyphora > Eudasyphora cyanicolor. Next base: position 106,454,843 of record OZ005737.1, read on the forward strand.
ATTTTTTTGTCGAATGGCTATGCATAACATTTTCTGATGTAATATGGTGGTGAAATAAGTGAATTTCAATATAATCCGTTGTTTATACTCCCACCATTATGAACAAGGGTATATCAAATGCTGCGGGCCAAAAGGGTAACACATCGATGGACTGATCTAAGAGAGCCTAAGAATATTTGGCGGAAATCCATTTTGGGTCATTTGAAGTCGTTTCAACAATGTCCGTCTGTCTGTCTAGTTTGTGCGCACGATAACTTTCGACAGGATTAACCGATTGACTTCAATTTAGTATGTGTCAATATTTTTTTCTATCTCAGGCTAAGGTCGAAGATGGACTATGTTGGGTCAAAATTTTGTGAAATAGTGATTATCTCATGACTTCTATACTACTACCCAGAATCTTTCACAATTCCACACAAAGTATTTCATTTCATTTATTTCGTACAATCTTGTAATTAAAAGCCGTCTGGCCAATTAAACATAAATTACAATATGCATATACATAACTAAGCTTTTTAACCAAGGGTACTACTCTTGGTCGTTATAATCATGAGAAAAATGGGCGAAGTTGCCACGCTCCTTTTGGTACTTCCCATACAAATGGACCATTTTGCACAAAAAGTAAACGGCTTATAACTTGGATTCCAGTCCATAAAAATATTTAACATTTTGTGCAGTGTACAGTACCTACAGTCCCGTAAAAAAAATAACGTTATAGCCATAGCCCATTTGGTACCTACCATACAAATGGGCCATTTTGCACAAAAAGTTAACTGCTTTTAACTTTGATTCCACCTATACAAATACTATAGGGTCGTTTCTGCCACGTCCCGCAAAAAAATTGCCCAAAAAAATATTAACATTTATTTTTGTGAATTTCCCTATTTTTATACCCTACATTACACTGGTACAGGGTATTATAACTTTGTGCATTTGTTTGTAACACCCAAAAGGAGATGAGATAGACCCATCGATTATTATACCGATCGACTTAGAATCACTTTTTGAGTTAATTTAGCTATGTCCGTATGTATGTAAGATATAGCCCGCATATATATGTTACCCCCGATTTGCAATGTACGCGCTGTAGAAACTATATTTTATATTGGATCGTTAGGAAACTCGGCACGAAGAGGTTTCCTATTGCATGAATTAACACCGCTAATTTTGGGGGAAATTGGTTCAGATTTAGGTATAGCCCCCATATATATATTACCCCCGATTTGGCATTTAAGTGATGTAGAAACTGTATTTCACATCCGATCAGTACGAAATTGGGCTGAAAGAGGCTTCTTATTACATGAATGAACACAGCCAAATTTGGGGAAAATCGATACAGATTTAGATATAGTCCTCATATATACGTAACCCCCGATTTGATATGTAAGCGCTGTAGAAGCTGTATTTTATATCCGACCAGTACGAAATTCGGCAGAAAGGGGTTTCTTATTACTTCAATGAACACATACACACATATGTTCCTCATATGCCCATATATATGGTATCAAAGCGCTATAGAAGTTGCACTTTACTTCCGATCATTGAAAAATTTGACAGAAAGAACGAATACTGCAAAATTTGGGGGAAATCGGTCCAGATTTATATGTAGCTCCCATATACAGGGTTGCCCATAATCGACGGACCCATGTTTTTTTAAAAAAAATCAAAGAAAAAAATAAAAATTTGGCGGTTGACAATCTTAATCATTTAATTTGTTCCAAGTAGATTTGTTTACATCAATTTTTGAATATGATATCTCTCAAATGGCCGCCTCTGGCGTTGATGGCGTATTGTGCCCTTTTTGCAGCATTTTCCATCGTTTTCGCCAACATTTCGGCCGGAATAGCGGCTATTTCTTCACGAATGTTGTCCTTGAGCTCTTCTACGGTCCTTGGCTTGTTAACGTAAACCTTTGACTTCAAATATCCCCACAAGAAGAAGTCAGGCGGCGTCAAATCGGGCGAACGCGGTGGCCAGTCCAAATCACCACTTTTCGACATCAAACGGCCCGGAAACAAATTCTTCAGAAAATCGATTGTTATGCGACTTGTGTGCGGTGGAGCGCCGTCTTGTTGAAACCAGAACTGCCTCATACGCTTTCGACGAATAATTGGCATCACAAAATTGGTCATCATGTCGCGATAACGCTCCTGGTTGATGGTAACAGCATGGCCATTTTCGTTTTGGAAGAAAAACGGCCCAATGACCGTTTTCGCACTAACGCCGCACCAAACTGTGACTTTTTCGTCATGAAGAGGCAATTCTTGAATCTCCTGAGGATTTTCAGTGGCGTAAATACGGCAATTTTGCTTATTTCAATGTGAAATGGGCTTCATCGGACATGATAATTTTGTTTTTTGAGTTTTCACAATTGACTTCTTCTGTTGAATGTAAATTTCAATGTAAATTTCAACAGAAGAAGTCAATTGTGAAAACTCAAAAAACAAAATTATCATGTCCGATGAAGCCCAATTCACATTGAATGGGACCGTAAATAAGCAAAATTGCCGTATTTACGCCACTGAAAATCCTCAGGAGATTCAAGAATTGCCTCTTCATGACGAAAAAGTCACAGTTTGGTGCGGCGGATATTTCTTGTGGGGATATTTGAAGTCAAAGGTTTACGTTAACAAGCCAAGGACCGTAGAAGAGCTCAAGGACAACATTCGTGAAGAAATAGCCGCTATTCCGGCCGAAATGTTGGCGAAAACGATGGAAAATGCTGCAAAAAGGGCACAATACGCCATCAACGCCAGAGGCGGCCATTTGAGAGATATCATATTCAAAAATTGATGTAAACAAATCTACTTGGAACAAATTAAATGATTAAGATTGTCAACCGCCAAATTTGTATTTTTTTCTTTGATTTTTTTTAAAAAAACATGGGTCCGTCGAATATGGGCAACCCTGTATATGGGAGCTACATATAAATCTGGACCGATTTCCCCCAAATTTTGCAGTATTCGTTCTTTCTGTCAAATTTTTCAATGATCGGAAGTAAAGTGCAACTTCTATAGCGCTTTGATACCATATATATGGGCATATGAGGAACATATGTGTGTATGTGTTCATTGAAGTAATAAGAAACCCCTTTCTGCCGAATTTCGTACTGGTCGGATATAAAATACAGCTTCTACAGCGCTTACATATCAAATCGGGGGTTACGTATATATGAGGACTATATCTAAATCTGTATCGATTTTCCCCAAATTTGGCTGTGTTCATTCATGTAATAAGAAGCCTCTTTCAGCCCAATTTCGTACTGATCGGATGTGAAATACAGTTTCTACATCACTTAAATGTCAAATCGGGGGTAATATATATATGGGGGCTATACCTAAATCTGAACCAATTTCCCCCAAAATTAGCGGTGTTAATTCATGTAATAGGAAACCTCTTCGTGCCGAGTTTCCTAACGATCCAATATAAAATATAGTTTCTACAGCGCGTACATTGCAAATCGGGGGTAACATATATATGCGGGCTATATCTTACATACATACGGACATAGCTAAATTAACTCAAAAAGTGATTCTAAGTCGATCGGTATAATAATCGATGGGTCTATCTCATCTCCTTTTGGGTGTTACAAACAAATGCACAAAGTTATAATACCCTGTACCAGTGTAATGTAGGGTATAAAAATAGGGAAATTCACAAAAATAAATGTTAATATTTTTTTGGGCAATTTTTTTGCGGGACGTGGCAGAAACGACCCTATAGTATTTGTATAGGTGGAATCAAAGTTAAAAGCAGTTAACTTTTTGTGCAAAATGGCCCATTTGTATGGAAGGTACCAAATGGGCTATGGCTATAACGTTATTTTTTTTACGGGACTGTAGGTACTGTACACTGCACAAAATGTTAAATATTTTTATGGACTGGAATCCAAGTTATAAGCCGTTTACTTTTTGTGCAAAATGGTCCATTTGTATGGGAAGTACCAAAAGGAGCGTGGCAACTTCGCCCATTTTTCTCATGATTATAACGACCAAGAGTAGTACCCTTGGTTAAAAAGCTTAGTTATGTATATGCATATTGTAATTTATGTTTAATTGGCCAGACGGCTTTTAATTACAAGATTGTACGAAATAAATGAAACGAAATACTTTGTGTGGAATTGTGAAAGATTCTGGGTAGTAGTATAGAAGTCATGAGATAATCACTATTTCACTAAATTTTGACCCAACATAGTCCATCTTCGACCTTAGCCTGAGATAGAAAAAAATATTGACACATACTAAATTGAAGTCAATCGGTTAATCCTGTCGAAAGTTATCGTGCGCACAAACTAGACAGACAGACGGACATTGTTGAAACGACTTCAAATGACCCAAAATGGATTTCCGCCAAATATTCTTAGGCTCTCTTAGATCAGTCCATCGATGTGTTACCCTTTTGGCCCGCAGCATTTGATATACCCTTGTTCATAATGGTGGGTGTATAAACAACGGATTATATTGAAATTCACTTATTTCACCACCATATTACATCAGAAAATGTTATGCATAGCCATTCGACAAAAAAATTGTTGCATAGAGTTAAATATCTTTTTAATAAGTCTTTAATTGTTCATTTTTGATTAATTTAGATTGTATTTAATTAAAAAATATATATTATTCGAAAAATAATTAAATAAAAATTGTTTTTGTCCTAGCTGGGATTCGATCGGGTCACCATTTTGCTTAATCCAGAAATTAGTCAAGCCGCATATGATTCTTTGCTTATTGTATGCTCAGACCAAAATGTTAGAATTTCGGATTTTTATGCCCAAAAATTCATAAAGTCGGTCGGAACTTTTCGTTTAAGCTTAGGGGCAGTAGAAATAACCATCAACCACGAATTTTTCGGTTTGGTGGGTAATTTGCTTAATTAATTAGTTTTCCTAATTATTCATATTTTTGCTCAGTTGTTTATTTCTAATATATTTAATTAAAATATATTTTCTTAAAAAAATAAGTAAATAAAAAACATATTTTTTTATTTAGGTTTTTACTAAGTATTTAATTGTACTTTATTAAAAAATATTTAAAAAAAAACCCGAATTTGTCGATTCGCATATGATTCCAATTTTTTCTGCCCGGCTGGGATTTGATTTGGCCGCCACTTTGCTAAATCCACGAAGTGTCCACTTTCTTGACTAATTTGCTTAATTATTTTTTTAATTATTTAGTTTTTTGCTTATTTGGGTATTTCTAATATATTCTCCTAAAACATACTTTCGTAAAAAAGTAATAAAAATATTTTTCTTTTCTGAAAACATAATAATAAGTCGTTATTCAAATGAGACAATTTTTTCCAATCAAGTGTCAAAGTTTGTGGGGGAGAGAGCTCTTTCCGCCTGCCTCTCTCTCTCCTACAAACTTTGACACTTGCGTCTCGTGTGAATCTGGACTTAGAAAATAAATATGTTTCCGGGTCTGTGATTTGATTTAGTTACCACTATCTGGCTTAATCGAAGAACGTTTGCATTTACATGGAAATGATGATAGTGTCTACATACAATGATTACACTATGCACAAACATTTATTTTTTTCCTGAAAAACTTTTTTGTATTTATTAAGGCAGACTATTTTATGAAACCAAAACAAAATTTTTTTTATGGCAAAGTTGTTTTTTAAATTCCAATTTTCATGGAAGTTACTTTTAGTATTTGGACCATATTTTTTAGTAACTGTCGTTAACACAATTAGAAAAAATTAGATTTTTTTCAAAAAAGCGTTTTTTGCTGGAAAAAATTCGCAAAAAAATGTTTGTTCCACTTTTTTTAAGCTAGCATCCTAACGAAGAAATCAATGTCTATTTGCAAAAAGTTTAGGGATAAATGTATAAATATTATATAATAAAAATAGGGAAATTAAAAAAATCATATTTTGTTTTGGCAATTTTGTTCGTTAGGTACCCAAAAGGGGAGTGGCATAACTCCCACTGTTTTAATATATTATGGGTACTATAAAAACATTACTCTGTACAAAAAAACTGTCTGTGCAAAATGGTTCAAGTTTATGAGAGGTACCACAATGGGCCCCCATTTTGCAAGGGACTATAGGTACAGTAAAGGCATTACACTCCACACAGTTTTAAGTATTTGTGACTGGAATCAAAGTTATAAACAGTTAACTTTTTGTGCAAAATGATCCATTTCTATGAAAGTTACCAAAAGGTGCGTGACAACAACGTCCATTTACACTTTTCAAAATGTCAAGTATTTGTATGGACTGGAATCAAAATTATAAGTCGTTAACTTTTTCTGCAAAATGGTACTTTTGTATGAGAGGTATCAAAAGGGGCGTGGCAACTTCGACCATTTTTCTCAAGATGATAGCGACCAAGAAACTAATACTATGTGTGGAATTGTGAATGATTCTGAGTAGTAGTATAGAAGTTATGAGATAATCAGTATTTAAATTTTGACTCTTCGTGAGGGAGGCACTCGAAGGAGTGAACCAACATAGTCCATTTTCGACCTTAGCCTGAGATAGAAAAAAATATTGACACATACTAAATTGAAGTCAATCGGTTAATCCTGTCGAAAGTTATCGTGCGCACCAACCAGACAGACAAAAGGATTTGATCTGGTCACCATTTTGCTTAATCCGTAAAAAAACATACTATAATATCCATATTTACATTTGACTATAAAATCACTTTGGTTATAATTTTGATTTTAAGTTCGACTAACACTCATTTTCACTATAACTTTGGGTACCTCTCACATAAATGGATCATTTTGAACAAAAAGTGAACGGCTTATAAATTTAATACCAGTGCATACAAATACTTGACATTTTGTGCAGTGTAATGATTTATATTACCGACATTCCATTGACAAATGGCGATATTGTCATGCCCCCTTTGGAATTTCCCACACAAAATGTGGAGGTACCTAAGAAGCCGTGGCAACTTCGCCCATTTTTCTCAAGGAGGTAGAGATCTAGAAATTTTTTTTCACTGAATTTTGACGCTTTATGGGGAGGTACTAGAAGGAGCCGCACCAAACTGTGACTTTTTCGTCATGAAGAGGCAATTCTTGAATCTCCTGAGGATTTTCAGTGGCGTAAATACGGCAATTTTGCTTATTTACGGTCCCATTCAATGTGAAATGGGCTTCAACGGACATGATAATTTTGTTTTTTGAGTTTTCACAATTGACTTCTTCTGTTGAATGTAAATTTCAACTATTTCAGAGCGCTCGCGTGGCGTGTATTGTTCCATGGTAAAAATCTGCTTGGACTGACGCTTCAAACGCGGTATGTCATTAAGCGATCTGACATCTCTGTCAAAAGTTATGGCGTTGCCAGATGGGTCCGTCGAATATGGGCAACCCTGTACTTGTTCCTTCCTACTTAGTATTTAAGTGCTATTATATATGTAATTTGGCAGAAATTAGGTTTTTGATCTATGTTTATGATCTGTTTATAAGAACACATTATATATAAGAACACTGCGCATTTTAACTGAAACGTAACCAATTCTTCCAAATTATTATCGCAATGCCCCTTTTTGCATTGTAAGGGAGGTGCAGCGTATTATATAGTCAGCCCCGCCCGACTATCTGTCTTTCCTTTCTGCCATAGAGACCACAAATGTCAACGGATCGGGCTGAAAATTGGTAACTGGGATTTATTTATACCAGCAACCAGTGCTGTCAGAATTAGACCGAAAATTGTCAAAATAGGGGCAGAAAAATCGTCAAAATTTTCGAAATCGTCAACACTACCAGTCACATACAGTTTTAGATTTTTTTCGGGTGAAGGGCATATTTCAGAGACAGATATGTCTTTAAAGGTACTCTCAAATGCTTATGCGGATCCTCAAAGTGAGCTTAAAAAAATTGTGAGCCGATCTCATATTCTTGAACTGCAATAATAATCAAATTTTGCGGAAACATATTTTATACATATCAGTTTCTTGGGATTGAGAATGGTCCATATTTCGATATATCCCAGTCGATTTTATTTATTTACGTCATAGAAGCCGCAAACTTCTTTCGATTGGTACGAAAGTTGACAAAATAAATAGAACCATTCATTGTTTTAGCCCCCATACAAAGGATCCACTAAATGCAGGGTTACCATACGTCCTCCTTTGGGAGGACATGTCCTCCTTTTTAACCAGTGTCCTCCCGTCCTCCCTCCTTTTTCAAAAATGATGGATTTGTCCTCCTTTTGTTACAAATTAAAATTTCTCACAAATAGTAAACCTCCACATGAATTATACTCGCAACTACTTTTAGTACAAAGTTGGTACTACAATAATTGAGCTCGATGACTGAAATTTGGTACATATACTTCTTATAGATGCAGGTAACTTGGGATTGAAATGAGCAAAATTTTTAGCATCTGTCCGATTTGACTTATTAACGCCATATAGACTGAAAATTTCAACTGGTCAAAATTGGTAATTGCGGAGTATGAATCCTTCAGACGAACAATGGTCGTTATAGGTCCATGTTTTAATATAGGTCCACACGAAGGTACCTCAAGATTTTACTTCTTAACGCAACAAATTTCAAAGAATCCATAAACAGTTGACATGCTATCTATGGTGTAGGGTATGCAAAAATCGGCTTATCAGATCTTAACGCCGCTTCACTAATTTATTATAATTAACACCTAAAAATACTGGAGCTAGACCCATTTTAAAGTACACCGATTGTCTGTCTGACTATTTAAAATTGTTCCTTAAGTACAGGTCGCACTTTCATTCCGATCTTGCTGAAATTTGACAATAAGGGCTATTTCATAACTGGGAAGAAATTGGTCGAAGTCGTTTCAGATTAAGATATAGGCGCTATATAAATTTTCTTTCCGATTTGGCCTTTTATAGCCACAGAAGCTTTTTCATATCCAATCACTTTGAAATTAAGCAGGATGGAGTTTCTTGATCCAAGGGCCCACATTGCCGAATTTGGTGTAAATCTGCACAGATTTAAATGTAGCACCCAAGAACAAACCTTGCCGACTTTGAAGAAAATTTGTTCAGATTTAGATATTGTCCTCCGATTTGGCATCTAAGCGCTACAAAATACAAATTGTTGTACAAATCATTATCATAGGAAATTATATTTTTTAAATGTCCTCCGAAAGTTTCAAACTATCTTTGTAAATGTTACAAATGTCCTCCTTTTCTGACACAAAAGTCCTCCTTTCCGAAAAAAGGTTATGGTAACCCTGACGAAATGCGACTTCTTGACGCATTAGAAACCACAAGTTGATTAGGCTGAATTTTGAGAATATATATATAATTTTGCCCACATTTTTATATAGAAACCACATAACCGATTGGACATTTTCGTTTAATTTTACATAAAATCATTCATATTGCCCTCACCCGATTTTCTGTTTTAGCAACGTAGAAACCACAGATACGTATCGATTGAGTTTACCCAGAACCATTTTAAGGTGTAAGTGACATATTTTGACAAAGGCCGCATTCGACTTTACTTTTTGGACAAAAATTAAAAATCGTCAAAATGGTGATAAATCGTCATTTCTGGCAACACTGCCCGGAACCCTTCACACGAACAACGGTAGCCATAGGTCCAAGTTTTGATATACCCCCATACAAAGGTCCCTCTAAATTTGACTTCCTAACGCCACAAAACCACAAATTTCAACGAATCGGGATGAAATTTGGTAAGATGACTTTATTTGTGCCCGAAACCATTCACATGCTATCCATGGTGAAGGGTATACAATTAATAATATAATAATATATTGTTTTTGTTTATTTTCTTTCAAAATGTCAATCACAAACAATTTTGCTTAGTTAAAATTTTTATCCGTAACAACTTTTTAGCCCCATTTTCATTACCGGGATAAGAAGGTTGTTTAAACGTATATAAGTCGGAACGAGACCGACTATATAATAACCTACATCTTCCTAACAATGCAAAAAGGGGCATTGCGATAATAACTTGGAATAATTGGTTTTGTTTCAGTTAAATGCACATTCTTTCATAGATCAAGATATACAGTTTCTACAGCGCTTACATATCAAATCGGGGTAACGTATATAAGGGGGCGTAGATATAGCCATACCGATTTTCCTCAAATTTAGTAATGTCTCTAAGTATATCAGGAGACTTCTCTCCGTCAATTTTTATACAGATCGGTTCAAAAATGTTGTTTATACAGTGCAAACATGCCAAATCGGAGGTGCATATATATGGGAGCTATATGTAAATCTGAACCGATATAAACTAAATTCAATAGGGATCGTCCTTGTGCAAGGTTTCGTTAACATCGGACCATAATTGCGACCTGTACTTTGATTACAAGAATACATACACAGACGGATATAGCAAAATCTACTCAGGAAGTGATTCTAAGTCGATCGGTATAATAAACGATTGGTCTATCTCATCTCCTTTTGGGTGTTATAAACAAATGCACAACGTTATAATACCCTGTACCACAGTGTGGTGTAGAGTATAAAAAAGTATTTATAATTAAGCACAGTGGTGAACAATTCGAATCTTAGCAAGGGAAGAAAAAGTATGTTTTTTATTTTTTTAAGAAAATATGTTTTAATTTAAAAAATAATAAATACATTAAAAATATAGAATTGGGCAAACATCTAAATAATTAAGAAAACAAATTACTTAAGCAAACAAGTCACCAAACCGACCAATACGTGGTTGATGGTTATTTCGATATACATATTTCTATTGCCCCCAAGCTTAAACGAAAAGTTTCGACCCATGACTTTTTGATTTTTGGGATGCCAAGGGTAGTAAATAATACAGAAATGCTGAAATTTTGGACTGAGCATACAATAAGCAAATAATCATATGGTATCATAAAATTACCAAAAAGTCTACCAGAAAAGATGTAATGGGCTTAATATTTCTTCGCTAGAATTAACTGAAGCGCGTCCACTGATAGGAGTGACTAAACACAAACAAATGTTGACTACACATACCTACTCATATGTAACTGTTTTTTAGCAGAAATGTGATTCGTTGACATTGCTGTTCACATAATTTGTTGTTTGTTTCAAAAAATCTGTGGGGGTGGGAAAATACATTAATATTGATGACAAAGAGAAAGACTTTATTTTATACAATTGTGTTACCGTGTATCGGTGGTGTACTGTGGGTAAAAGTATAAAAAGAGCCAAGCAGAATTAAATATATTTCTTATAAACCGCAATAGTATGTATGTATGGCAACACATCGTAAAAATATCGAAAATATTCAAACGATAATTAACAATAAATAAAAATGATCAGTGTATACCGCCGAATATGGATATGGATTGTTGATATTTTTTTATTCCGTCACTGCATGTAATATATTTATATAACAAACGAAATTTTGTAGAACAATTAAACGAAATGTGCACCTTTACCACTTTTTCCATAAAAATTTAATTTTCTAAAAACAATTCTATTTCAAAACATTTTGCGGGAAAAAAATAAATGTCATCAAAATTTTCTGAAGTTTTGTACAAAAACGCTATTAACCATTTTTTTAGAGAATCTTTTTTAAGGAATGTAAATGTTTGGCAAAAATGCAGTTTATCGAGGTCAGCTCAGAAAAAAAAAATGTTTACCACCCCTTTAAAATGACCCCAAAAACACAAAAATGAGGTCAAAATTTGTCGGACGGACCCATGGGGCCCTCAAGACCCAAAAAATGGACCCGTCAATATTATACTCAAATTAAAGGAAATTGTCCGTAGATTCCAAATATGCCCAAAAAAATGTCAAGCGATCTCTAGGAAAGGCCCTAGAGATCGCATGCGACCCCTCAAATTAAAGGAAATTTTCCGTACATTACGAATATGTAAGAATAAACTTGGAAATGTTTATGCATGCAAAATGTTATCCATGCAAAAATAAAAGTTGGACAAAAGTAAATTTACCAAAGACGCTATAAAATTGTAAAGTAATGTTTTGTTCTATCCTTTTTAAATAAATGAACGATTTTTATGGAATAATATAACAAAAAAAATTTATTTAATATATTTAAATATATTATGTACAATTTCAAAAAAGAAAACTCCGTCCCATGCGAAAATAAAAGTTGGACAAATGGAAACTTAGCAATGAAGCTGTATAATTATGAATGGTTGTATTTGTTTCTGTTTTCTGTTTGGGAAAGCGCCGCAGGCAAAAAAATTTCATTTTTCTTTACGTCTAATTAAATATTTTACTCGTTAAGGCATTCCCTAGAGGGCGCTTATGCAAAAATAAAAGTTGGACAAATGGAAACTTAGCAATGAAACTGTATAATTATTAATGATTGTATTAGAAATTTGTTTTTTTGTGGGGAAAAGCGCCGAGGGCGAAAATTTTTTTAAAAAAATCGCGCGATTTTAGAATTGTAATTGTACAAGAAAAATTACATTTTACCCATTTTTCTATTAAAAAAATTAAAATTTTTGCAAAAGAATTGAATTTTTAGGAAATTTTCAAGAAAAATGCTTTTTGTACAAAAAGTCAGCATAACAAAATTTTATAGAAAAATATTTATTCTACGGGATTTTTAAGATATAATCAATTTAAAAATAATTTTGCAAAAAACGTAGTTTCCGTGAAATTTTTTTGGTGAATTGTTAAAGATTTTTTTAAAAAAATTCTTTTCATTTTCTTTTAAATTAACCTTTTTAAATTTTAAAGAAAAATAAAATTTCAATGACGTTTTGTAGAAAAAATGAGTTTTTGAAATTTTAAGAAAATGTTACATCGACAAAAACTAAAAAATGTAACATTAAGACATTTTGTGAAAAATAGAAATTTTGTTGAAAAATTATCGATGAGATTAAAAACAAGTAAGAAAGTTCAGTCGGGTAAGGTAAACAGACTTAATTATCCCCTCACCTTTCAGTCCCAAAAAATCGTATGTAGACTGTAAGTACTATAAAAACACTACTCTGTACAAAATTAGGGAGTAATAAACTAATACTAATGTGGATTTTAAGAAGATTCGAGTAAGTAGTACAGAAGTTATTAAAGAATCAATATTTTTCAATATACTTGGGGTCTTAGGTCATCCTTCGATGTGTTACACTTTTGGTTGAAAGGAAATATATATATTTTATACATGTGAATAGATACACCAATAATAGTTAACCCTACAAATTCAACATGATTAATATTATAATACACAATGGATTTTAGTTTTATTATAATTTAAAAAAAAATACCAAATGCGAGGCGGAATTAAAGTTTACCTCGAGACAATACCAAAAACATATTTGAATTTCCGAGCTCGTGGAATCGGCCAAAAATCGTTTTTTATCGTATTTTTTTGTTTGTACCTCAATGTTGTTCTCGAGTACCACATTTTTTCTACAAAATGCCTAATATTGAATGTTAATTTTTTTAAAAAAAATTCTTAGGTCTTTGATTTTTAATTTCATTAAATGATTAAAATATTTTTATTTTCATGAAAGCTGTTTCTAAATTTATTTTTCATAAATTTAACATTCCTTAAAAAATTAAAATTGTTCTATAAAAAAATTCTTAATAGCAATTTTGTAGAAAATTTCATTATAATTGAATCTTTCTACAAAACCTAAAATTATATGATTTAAAAAAATCCATTTATCCAGAAATGTTTGTTGTAATTTATTTTTTCCCGCAAAATTGTTTAAAGTTGTATTGTTTTTAAAAAAATTATTTTTTCTGGAACAAATTAGTAAAGGTGCATTTCTTGTTTAATTGTTCTAAAAATTGCATTCCTCTTGAAAAAATATATGCGGTATATATATACACACGTATTATTAATTATCCTTTCATAATTTTTCGGTATTCGATATTTTTACGATTTATTCCCCTACATAGTTCGGCCTTAGGAATTTATAGGAAATATATTGAATTCGGCTTGGCTCTTTTTAGACTTTTGCCCACAGTGCACCACCGATAAACGGCAACACAATTGTATAAAATATGGCCTTTGGCGTTATCATCAATATCAACCCCCACAGTTTTTAGCTACAGACAAAAAATATCTGAACAGCAATATCAACGAATCACATTTCTGCAAAACAACAGTTACATATATGTAGGTATGTGTACTCAACATTTGTTTGTACTCCGTCACTTCTAGCAGTCTCAGGAAAAAACAAGGCATTTCTTTGCTGCATCGGCATACGCGGTGGTCATGGTCGGTTGGTTAGAGCATCCGACCAAGGACCCAGTGTCCCGGGTTCAATCCCCGGTCGTCCCGTTTCTCTTACATGTTTACTTTTTCGTATTTACTTATTATTTATATGTGAATTTCGTATTTTTAACTATTGGTAATACTATTTAACAATATGTTAATACTATTTAAATGGGTATTTGCAAAAGGCATCGGTATGGATGTGATCTCAGCTCTTTACAGAGCATGCCCAACACCGGTTCTTGGCAATTATACCCTCACTGATACGAGGGTATATATCATTTGCTACGGACCAAAAGTGTAACATCGAAAAAATGTGTTGGGACTTTTTTAACATTATATTTTGATGGAAAAACATGGGTTTTCTAGTTTAGAAAGCGCAAATATGTCTAAATAATAAGAAAATGAGTGAATGCTATGACATAACATGTATTACGGGTATTTATAAGGTAAATTGTCGTAAAAAGAATGACAATCCTTAGTTAACTAAAGCTACAAAGCCTCCATCAGTCTCATCCCACACGTACTTTTCAGATTAATGAGTTATCATATTATATATGGTAAAATTATGAACCTTTAATTTCATTTTATAATATGTGGCGTTTGCATTTAATTGCGGTATTAGTTTCACCGCTTGCATATCTATGCAAAAAAACAGCACATAACCCTGTTCCAGCATGTAGCAAATCATTATGCTTCGCGCATCTTTTCTATTTCTATTCCGTGCTTCATATAGATTTCATTGATATATATTTTTGGTTTATATGATACACACATGTCACACTCATCTTTCCTAGGTTAAAATATTACGTAATTTGATTCCTTCATCACATTTGAAAAAATAGGATATGATAAATTTGTTAACACATTTACTTTTGATGATGCACATTCGTTCTCGTAAAGTTTGCAAATCTCTTGAATGGATGAAAACGGATGTTCAAAATACAATTTCTTGGTTTTCTTTCTGCAGTTTGAAGAAATGCATGTCTTTCTCTATTAAGCATACCTTGTTTAGAAGACCGATTGGATTCCAAGCAAGCTTTGGCATATTTGTCGGGACTCGTAACCGTACCATGTTTCTGAGCCCTAAACCCATTTCGAAGCATTTTTTCCTTCAGTCTTAAAGTAGAAAACATTGAGCGACAGTCTTATAATCGCAGAGAATTGTATCGTAAGAAAACCACATTGGATTGCTCCCTTGTGGAATTTTCAACTAGATGCTGTTTCTTCTCTTTCACAGATACAAGACTTATCACATACTGATGTTTCTGCAACCACGACATATTCCAAAATTACTTCAAAATTTACTTGGGTTGCACCCAATTGTATGGCTGCCTCTCGGCAAATATGGTTGTCTGCGGTTCCAGAGTATTCTTCGCCTTTCATTCGGTTCACATTTATTTTCCACTAGGACATCTTTGGAGTAAATCTTCTTGTACCCACATTACCTAATTTTTCTGCATCAGCAGACATTTCCGCTTCAAAATCCATTCTTTATACCCTCACTTTAGTGTGACGAGGGTATATATCATTTGCTACGGAAAAAAGTGTAACACGTCGAAGGAGTGACCTAAGACGCCAAGTATGTTCGGAGGAAATCCGTTTTGGGTCATTTTAAGTCGAATGAGCAATGTCCGTCCGTCTGTCTGTCTGTCTGTCTGTGTGTCTGCTGGCTGGTGCGCACGATAACTCTCGAAAGGAGTAACCGATTGACCTGAAATTTGGTATGTGGTAATATTTTTTTCTATCTCCGGCTAAGTTCGAAGATGGGCCATATTGGTCCACTCCTTCTAGTACCTCCCCCACAAAGTGTTAAAATGTTGTGAAATATTGATTCTTTAATAACTGCTATACTACTTATTCGAATCTTTTGAAATTCCACACATAGTATTAGCTTATTAGTCGTTATCAACTCGAGAAAAATGGGCAAAGTCGCCACGTCCCTTTTGGTACCTCCCACACAAATGCACCATTTTGCACCAAAAGTTAACAGCTTATAACATTAATAACAGTGTATAAAAATACTTGAAATTTTGTACAGTATTATGCTTTTATATTGCCTACAGTCCAGGGAAAAATGGGTGTTGTTGTCACGCCCCTTTCGGTACCTCCCACACAAAGGTACCTTTTTGCACCAAAAGTTAACAGCTTATAACATTAAAACCAGTGTATAAAAATACTTGAAATTTTGTACAGTGTAATGTTTTTATAGTGTCTATAGCCCTGTAAAAAATGGGCGTTATTGCCACGCCCCCCTTTGTACCTCCCACACAAAATGCCCAAATCATACCACAATTTAATATCTCATAACGCTTATACCAGTGCACATAAATGCTTATAAGTCGGCACAGTGCAATGAATTTAAAGTATCTAATGTTCAGCAAAAAAAAGGTGTATTTGATAAACCCCTTCTGGTACCTCCCACACAAATTGACAGAATAATTCGAGTAATATTCAATATTACATTACTCACAAAGTGAGGGTATACCTTAGTCGGTTTACCCGACTGAAACTTTCTTACTTGATTTATCTGCGTTTTATTATACCCTACACCACACTGTGATACAGGGTATTATAAGTTTGTTTCACGGCAGATGTTTGTAACACCTGAAAATAACACCGCTAGACCCACCTTAAAGTATACCGATCGACTCAGAATCACTAGCTGAGTCGATTTAACGATGTCCGTCCGTCCGTCTGTCCATGTAAAGTTGTTCGTCGACTACAGGTCGCAATTTCACTCCGATCGTTCTGAAATTTTGCAGTTTAGAGTATTTTGCGGCTGTTAAGATCGCTATTGAATTTGGTTAAAATCGGTTCAGATTTAGATATAGCTCCCATATATATCTTTCGTCCGATTTGGCCCTTTAGTCCTATAGAAGCTGTATTTTACATCCAATCGTTTTTAAATTTTGAATGGTAGAGTTTCTTGATCCATGAACCAACATTGCCGAATTTGAAGAAAATCGGTTCAGATTTAGATATAGCTCCCATATATATCTTTCGTCCGATTTGGCCCTTTAGTCCTATAGAAGCTGTATTTTACATCCAATCGTTTTGAAATTTAGAATGGTAGAGTTTCTTGATCCATGAACCAACATTGCCGAATTTGAAGAAAATCGGTTAAGATTTAGCTATAGCTCCCATATATATGTTTCGTCCGATTTGGCCCTTTAGTCCTATAGAAGCTGTATTTTACATCCGATCGTTTTGAAATTTAGAACGGTAGAGTTTCTTGATCCATGAACCAACACTACCGAATTTGAAGAAAATCGGTTAAGATTTAGCTATAGCTCCCATATATATGTTTCGTCCGATTTGGCCCTTTAGTCCTATAAAAGCTGTATTTTACATCCAATCGTTTTGAAATTTAGAATGGTAGAGTTTCTTGATCCATGAACCAACATTGCCGAATTTGAAGAAAATCGGTTAAGATTTAGCTATAGCTCCCATATATATGTTTCGCCCGATTTTGCTCTTTAGTCCTGAAGAAGCTGTATTTTACATCCAATCATTTTGAAATATAGAATGGTAGAGTTTCTTGATCCATGAACCAACACTACCGAATTTGAAGAAAATCGGTTAAGATTTAGCTATAGCTCCCATATATATGTTTCGTCCGATTTGGCCCTTTAGTTCTATAGAAGCTGTATTTTACATCCAATCGTTTTGAAATTTAGAATGGTAGAGTTTCTTGATCCATGAACCAACACTGCCGAATTTGAAGAAAATCGGTTAAGATTTAGCTATAGCTCCCATATATATGTTTCGTCCGATTTGGCCCTTTAGTCCTATAAAAGCTGTATTTTACATCCAATCGTTTTGAAATTTAGAATGGTAGAGTTTCTTGATCCATGAACCAACACTACCGAATTTTAAGAAAATCGGTTATGAGTTAGCTATAGCTCCCATATATATGTTTCGTCCGATTTGGCCCTTTAGTTCTATAGAAGCTTTACTTTACATCCAATCGTTTTGAAATTTAGAATGGTAGAGTTTCTTGATTCATGAACCAACATTGCTGAATTTGAAGAAAATCGGTAAAGATTTAGCTATAGCTCCCATATATATGTTTCATCCGATTTGGCTCTTTAGATCCAATCGTTTTTATACCCTACACCACACTGTGGTACAGGGTATTATTTAAGTATAAAATGTCCCAAAAGTAAATTTATGTAAACAATTTATACATGAATTACAAAATGTATATATCAGAGTTATTCAATATTACGAGAGTGGTGTAGGGTATTATATAGTCGGCCCCGCCCGACTTTAGCCTTTCCTTACTGGTTTTTAATATTAAAATTATATTCGAAATGACAAAATATGAAAAATGCACGAAAAATCAACAAATCAATCTGAGCACACTACTTGTGTGAACGAATGTTTAAGGGCGTTTTCTTTTTTGAATAGGAGTTGAGGACTTTCTGTTTTAATTTTTTCTGGGGTATGAGTTAGGGTTAACATTGCGAGTTTTCATAAAATGTATCCGAATTTTCTCTGGGAGGTGTATTAAGTGCTGGTTCATTTGAATCAACAAAAAACGCGATTTCCAAAAATTGTTAGTTGGGGCCGTTCTATACTAAGGTAACGATATATGGTGTGTCAGGCCCGTGCGCGGGGGGTGGTTTTAGGCGTTGAAACCTCCACTCACCCGCAAAATGATTTGAAATTAAACAATTTTTCCTATTTTTAATAATAAAAATTGTTTATCATATGTGATAAAGTATAGTTAAAAGTGTCTCTGCTAGTTAAATTCGAAATTTATCTTGACACGCATCATTATATACATACCTACCTACGTAGAGTAAAAATTCTAATCGGAGGGGATTTTTATATGTGGGTTATATCAAAACATGAACCGATGTGTCTCATTTTCAATATGGTCAACTGTGAGCTGGAAACCGGGATAAATGGCCCAAAAGTCGATATTGGAACTCCGACCTGCGACATATATTTTTTGTATCTGAACTCCTTGGACCATTTCTGTGTGAAGTATTATTAGAATATTTTCCGCGGTTCGCACGTTGTACCGCATTACTTTCCTCAAGACTCACTTCCTGAGTCGATTTAACCAGGTCCGTCTGTAGATGTATCGTTGTAATCAAAGTACAGGTCGTATTTATGGTCTGATTGTTTTGGTTATTACATGAATGAACATAGCCAAATTCGGGGAAAATCGGCTCAGATTTAGATATGTAAGCGCTGTAAAACCGTTTTCTATATCCGATCAGTAAGAAATTCGGCAGAGAGTTTTTATTACATGCCAAATTCGGGGGAAATCGGTTCAGATTGAAATATAGTCCCCATATATATGTTGCACCCAATTTGACATGTAATCGCTGTAGAAACCATATTTTATTTCCGATCAGTGCGAAATTCGGCAGAATTTTTTATTACATGTCAAATTCGGGGATAATCGGTCCAGATTTGGATATAGCCCTCATATATACATATGTTCCCCCGATTAAAGCGCTATAGAAGTTGTACTTTACTTTCTATCTTTCATTTATCGCGAAATGAAACAATTAAAAAGTGTACTTGCTCTCCTGAAAGGTGGTCGGGTGGTTAGAACATCCGACTAAGGCTAGGGAGTCCCTGGTTCGATCCCTGGGCGCTGTGTTTGTTTACATATTAATTTTTTCATATTTTTTTTTATGTATATGTCAATTTATGTGTTTTTAAGTATGTAATTAGAAGTCATTTTTATTTATATTTTAAATTTGATGGACCTAGCCTTATTATTACGGACTGAGTCGTGATTACAGCAGACGGACATGGCTTAATCGTCTTAGAATTTTACGACGATTAAGAATATGTATACTTTACATAATGAATATACCCCCTATTATATGGTGGAGGGTACACAAATTTGGTTTTCTTCCAAAAAAAAGTTTTGTGTTGGTACGAAAAAAAACGCAAAAATACCGATTTCAAAAAATCTTACAAACAAACATTAATTTAAATACGCATTGTATTCTTCGTTAGGATTCTATAACGAATAAAACAATGCCTATTTGAAAAAAGTCTATGTATAAATGTATAAGTTATGACCCAGATTGTAAAAATAGGGAAATTCACAAAATAAATGTTCATGGTTTTTTATTTTGGCAACTTTGTTTGGGAGGTACCAAAAGGGGCGTTGAAATAACGCCCATTTTTAATATATTATAGGTACTTCATAGGTACATTGTATAGAAGTTATGAGATTATCACAATTTCACTAAATGTTGACCCTTCGTTGGGGAGGTAATCGAAGCAGTGGACCAACATAGTTAATATTTTACCTTAGCCTGAGATGTAAAGAAATATTGGCAAATACCAAATTTGAAGTTAATCGGTTAATCCTGTCGAAAGATATCGTGCGCACCAACCAGACAGACGGACATTGCTGAGATGACTTAAAATGACCCAAAACGGATTTCCGCCAAATAGTCTCTTAGGTCAATCCAATGACGTGTTACCCTTTTAACCCGCATCATTTGATATATACCCTTTTTCATTTCTACTAAAATACAAATAATTTCTACATTTATCCAACTAGGCATTGCCTTCTTCTTTAGGATGCTGGATTTCAAAAAGTGGAACAAACTAATTTTTTGCATTTTTTCTATTTTTTATGGTAGTTTTCGTGGCAACAAAAGCGTTTTAACGACTTTTACTAAAATTCTGTTTCCACGTGAAAGTGTCATTATCGGGCATATAATTCAAAAAATATGGTCCAAATAATAAAGGCACAATTCAAAAAATGTGAATTTGATAGAAAAATTACAAAAAAGTAAGTCTTTAATTGTTCATTTCTAATTAATTTATATTGTATTTAATTAAAAAATATTTATTCTTGAAAAAACAAGTAAATAAAATTTGTTTCTGCCCTAGCTGGGATCAGCTCTTTACACCTTTTTGCTTAATCCACAAATTATGAACGTTTGTGAATTTTGGATTTGTATGCCCAAAAAGTCATGGGTCGGAACTTTTCGTTTAAGCTTGGGGAGCACTAGAAATATATCGAAATAACCATCAACCACTAGTTTTTTAGAAAATGTAAATTTGCAAGAAAAATTATATATTATTATTTTTCTAAAAAAAATAATTTTTAAAATTTTTTTTAGAAAATTTACATTTTGATGACAAATTCAATTTAACCTAATTTTGTAGAAGAACGAATTTTTGATGATGAAATTATATACGGAAAAATTTAAATAAAAATTTTTTAAAAAATATATTTAATTAATTTATTTTATTTTTTAATTTTATTTTAACGAAGAATTTTAGAATTGTAAATTTTCAAGAAAAATTACATTTTAACCATTTTTCAAAAAAAAAATTTAATTTTTTAAAGAATTGAATTTTTATGAAAATTTAAAGAAAAATGTTATTTCAACAAAGTTTTGTAGAAAAATTCAGTTTAAAAAATTTAGTACAAAAATATTATTTCGACGAAATTTTTAAGATAAAATCAGTTTAAATGAAAAACGTAATTGTCAATTTTTTTTTTAGAAAATTTCCATTTAGTTAATTTTTAAATTAGCATTCTTAAATTTAAACAAGTAAGAAAGTTCTGTCGGGTAATTAAATTGCATTTAATAGCTTCAAAGTATGTACTGGTATTAAGGTTATAAGCTAACTTTTGGTGCAAAATGGTCCATTTGTGTGGGAGGTACCAAAAGGGGCGTGTCAATAACGTCCACTTTTCTCTGGATTCTAGGTACTATAAAAGCATTACACTGTACAAAATTGCAGCTATTTGTATGAAGTGATATTAAAGCTATAAACAGTTAACTTTTCGTGCAAAATGGTCAATTTGTGTGGGAGGTACCAAAAGGGGCTGACAACTTCACCCGTTTTTCTTGAGGTGTTAGAGACTAATAAACTAATACTATGTGTGGAATTTCAGAAGATTCGAGTAAGTAGTATAGAAGTTATTAAAGAATCAATATTTCACAAAATATTAACCCTTTGTGGGAGAGGTACTACAAGGAGTGGACCAATATGGCCCATCTTCGAAGTTAGCCGGAGATAGAGAAAAATATTACCACATATCGAATTTGAGGTCAATCTGTTAATCCTTGCGAGAGTTATCGTGCGCACCAGCCAACAGACAGACACGCAGCCGGACGGACATTGCTCATTCGACTTAAAATTACCCAAAACGGATATCCGCCGAACATACTTAGGGTATTAGGCCACTCGTTCGGTGTGTTACACTTTTGGCTCGTAGGAAATGATATATAACCTCCTCTCTAAGGTGAGGGGATAAAAAGTTCATTCAGGTGGCACGTATCAAAAGGGGCGTGACAATAACGCCCACTTTTTAATGGATTGTAGGTCCTATAAGAACATTATACTGTACTAAAATGCAAGTGTTTGTATGCACTGGTATTAAAGTTATTATTAGTTAACTTTTTGTAAAAAATGGTCCCTTTGTGTGAGAGGTACCAAAAGGGGCGGGGGCCACTTCCCCATTTTTCTCCAGCTGACAGCGACAGATAAACTATTACTATGTTTGGAATTACATGAGGTTCGGATAAGTAGTATAGAAGTTATTAGCGAATCAATATTTCACTAAATTTTAACTCTTTGTGAGGGAGGTACTAAAGGGTCCGCCAAATAACTTTTTTTTTTGAAAACATCGCGCAAAACATCGGCTGTAGCTTCGCCTGTGTGGCACGTAGCGCCGTCCTGTTGAAACCAAATGTTGCCAATATCCTCCTCTTTAATTTTTGTGAACAAAAATTCGTTCAACATGGCCCGATAACGATCGGCATTGACTAAAACTGATTTCCGCCGAACATACTTGGGGTCTTAGGTCACTCTTTCAATGCGTGGCACTTTTGGATCGTAGAAAATGATATATAGCCTCCTCTCTAAGGTGAGGGGATAATAAAATGTCAACGAAGTTTTGTAGAAAAAATGTTTTTTTGATTGAATTTTAAGAAAATCTTACATCTACAAAAACTAAAAAAGGTAGCATCCAATTTTAAGAAATTTAAAAAATTTGTTTTAACGAATTTTTGTTTCAAAATATTGTTCAACCATTTTGAAATTTTAGTAAAAAATAAATGTTTATATAATTTGGAAGAAAAAGCTATTTCACCGAAATTCTGTTGAAAAATTATCGATGAGATTAAAATAATCTGTTCTATATGTTATACATGGGAATAGATGTGTATGTCATCTATTTAGTTACTTCAATAATAGTTAACCTTTCAAATTCAACATGATTAATATTATGGTACAGAATGCACTTTGGTTTTATTATAATTTTTATGATTTTGTTTTTATGGGTTTGAAAAACAAAAATTATCAAAAATCCATAGGACTTACCTAAAATATAAGATACACTCTCTATTTGTAAAAAAAACAATTACAAACATAAAATAACTGCTGAACCTCAAAAGCTTTAAAAACGTTGAATTTGACAGCAAGATAAAAGTTCCTTAAATATAATTTTAAATCTTAATATATTTATTTCCTCTACTTTTTTTATTATACATTATAAATGCAAGTACCTTGTATCCTAATTTGAGCATAAACAAGAGACTACGATTATACACTAGACCGGGGTTTTATTTTAATTATACCCTCACTTTAGTTATACGAGGGTATATATCATTTGCTACGGGCCAAAAGTGTAACACATCGAAGGAGTGATCTAAGACCCTAAGTATGTTCGGCGGATATTCGTTTTGGGTCATTTTATGTCGAATGAGCAATGTGCGCCCGTCTGTCTGACTGCTGGCTGGTGCGCACGATAACTCTCGAAAGGAGTCACCGATTGAAATGTTGAGTCCACTACATCTTTCCTGTAGAATTTTTGGCAATTTTATTTCACCATTTAGTAGCTCTCGAAGAGATTTCCACTGATATATAGGAATACATAACATATATATCTTCTATATCAACACACGGACCGACATGCAGTATAGGAAACTGCACTATAGGAAATTTGACTAGTTTCTTTTGGCCAAATTTCAATATTTTAATTTAACCAAAATTATTTTTTGCAACATTGATTTGCAGCGACTTTATCAGCTGTTTTGTGTGCGATTTCTAAATGATTTATCAAATAACAATTAAGTACAGTGAATATTTAACCATATTTGCCCCAATGCACTATAGAAAATTAGGCTACTTTTTTTTGGCCAAAATTCAAAATTAAAATTTTACAAAAATTATTATTTTTTGCTTTAATATGAAAATATATTAACAATATAAACATATATTTTTGAATTTTTGATTTACCGCGACTTTATCAGCAGTTTTATGTGGGATTTCTAAATGAGTTATCACATAGCAATTAATAATTACAGTGAATTTTGTAGTAATTAAATTTCAAATTAAATTTTTCATATTAATAATGCACAGTTTTTAAAAAACGATTAAATTGCAAAAAAACAAGTAAGAAAGTTTCAGTCGGGTAAACCGACTAAGGCATACCCTCACTTTGTGAGTAATGTAATATTGAATATTACACGAATTATTCTGTCAATTTGTGTGGGAGGTACCAGAATGTTTTTAACAAATACACCTATTTTTCGCTGAACAGAAGATACTTTAAATTCATTGCACTGCGCCGAATTATAAGCGTTTATGTGCACTGGTATAAACGTTACGAGATATTAAATTGTGGTATGATTTGGCAATTTAGTGTGGGAGGTACAAAAAGGGGCGTGGCGATAACGCCCATTTTTCACAGGACTATAGACACTATAAAAACATTACACTGTACAAAATTTCAAGTATTATTATACACTTGTATTAATGTTATAAGCTGTTAACTTTTGGTGCAAAATGGTACCTTTGTGTGGGAGGTACCAAAAGGGGCGTGGCAACAACGCCCATTTTTCTCTGGACTGTAGGCAATATAAAAGCATAACACTGTGCAAAATTTCAAGTATTTTTATACACCGTTATTAGTGTTATAAGCTGTTAATTTTTGGTGCAAAACGGTGCATTTGTGTGGGAGGTACCTAAAGGGACGTGGCAACTTCTCCCATTTTTCTCGAGTTAATAGCGACTAATAAACTAATACTATGTGTGGAATTTCAGAAGATTCGAATAAGTAGTATAGTAGTTATTAAAGAATCAATATTTCACAACATTTTAACCATTTGTGGGGGAGGTACTAGAAGGAGTGGACCAATATGGCCCATCTTCGAACTTAGCAGGAGATAGAAAAAAATATTACCACATACCAAATTTGAAGTCAATCGGTTACTCCTTTCGAGAATTATCGTGCGCACCAGCCAGCAGACACACAGACAGACAGACAGACAGACGGACAGACAGACAGACAGACAGACGGACGGACATTGCTCATTCGACTTAAAATGACCCAAAACGGATTTCCTCCGAACATACTTAGGGTCTTAGATCACTCCTTCGATGTGTTACACTTTTTTCCGTAGCAAATGATATATACCCTCGTCACACTAAAGTGAGGGTATAATTAAGTGACCTTAAGATGAGCTAATGGAATTATGAATTGGAATTTTATTTAGACTTACAGAAAAATTCTAGCACTTGCTAGACTCAACCCCATAACAGTTCCATAGGACAATCATTCCCCTTCCAATTCTAATATACTACAGCGGCGGATCTGTGCAAACTTTTTTAAAAAATGATTTTTTGCAGTTGTCAAATTTAGTATTATTAAAAGTACACAGAAGTAGAACTAGTAATATAGAAAATTGATGTCGACTCGAAAAAAAAATTTTAAAAATTTTTTCTTTGATTATATGAAATAATTTTACTTTTACTTTCTCTTATCCAAAAAATCATTAAATCGGTACAGCCGTTTGGCTGTAAATAATTAAGACCAAAAAAAGGAGTAAAATTTCCTATATTGCACTGTACCACAGTATCCATTTTTATCCCCCTGCAACATATTTAACTATTTTTTCCCACTGTACATTATTTTGAAAATTTTTGAGCAACTGTTCTCCAAAAATGAAAGATACTTAATATCACAAGTTTATTTTCCAAAATTTTGCCACATTGTTCTATTTGTGCCCCAATGTACCATACATAATTTACCCAGTTTGGACCACTGTACCTCTTAAAGTATGAATTAAAAAAACGTTTCTGATCTCTAGTTTATGTTCCAAGAGCACCACGGGATCATGTTTAACCAATTTTACCTGACTGTACCATATTTTGAACTTTTTTTCCCACTATTCTCCAAAAGGTACGAAATTCGAAGAATGGCATCCTATCCCGACAAATTACCCTAAGGACAATGCTCGCTGAAATTTTGGAAACTCTAGTAATAATTTGGCGTGGTATCATATTTATGCCAAACTATCCCACTGTGCCCCTAGAAATTTAAAAAAAACTCCTTGTGTCTAGACCACGTCCCTCACACAAAATTCCACGTTTACAGCTCTTGCTATTTCGATTTTGCTATGGCATCATATTTATTCCCTTTTGCCCCACTGTGCGCGTATATATTCAAATTTCGAAAAATCCCGTCTTATCCTGAGTCTACATTCTAATGGCTACCCTCACGAATATCGCGATTGTAGCTCTAACCGTTTGGATTTGGCTGTTGTACAATTTTTTTTCACCTACTGTGGTCGTGGGTTCGAATCCCGCATCAGGCAAATATTATTTTTTGTGCTTTTTGCTTTCCTCACTTATAGAAGCAAAATAGGCATTGCGTTCGCCAAAAAAAAAAGTGTGCGTCAAAAAAACTTTCATGCGCGAGCCGTGGTTCGAACCAACGACCGCCTAATTCGCAGTCCACCGTACTAGCACGATACCACCACCTCTTCCTAGTCACCAACGACGTTTTGCATCTTATGAGATAACACAGATGACGGTTTGCCGTTTATCAAAGCCGGTCAAGCGATATTAGTGAACGCGCCCAAAAATGAAAAAAATGTGGCAACAATAATTTTCACATACATAGTGTTTAATTTGGGTACATGGTTCCAAAATAAACTCTAAGTATATGACTGTCCCCAAAATAGACGTTGTATGCTAAAAGAGGTATATATACCGATATGTACATATATATCCCGAGAAGTCGGTTGATATAGTTGAAATATGCTATGGAAAATATTATTAACCAATCAAAAAGTGTGTTTTTTCCTGTCCCCAAACTAAGCGCTGTGCATATATATATATATATATATATATATATATATATATATATATATATGCACAGCGCTTAGTTTGGGGACAGGAAAAAACACACTTTTTGATTGGTTAATAATATTTTCCATAGCATATTTCAACTATACGTTTTGCATCTTATGAGATAACACAGATGACGGTTTGCCGTTTATCAAAGCCGGTCAAGCGATATTAGTGAACGCGCCCAAAAATGAAAAAAATGTGGCAACAATAATTTTCACATACATAGTGTTTAATTTGGGTACATGGTTCCAAAATAAACTCTAAGTATATGACTGTCCCCAAAATAGACGTTGTATGCTAAAAGAGGTATATATACCGATATGTACATATATATCCCGAGAAGTCGGTTGATATAGTTGAAATATGCTATGGAAAATATTATTAACCAATCAAAAAGTGTGTTTTTTCCTGTCCCCAAACTAAGCGCTGTGCATATATATATATATATATATATATATATATATATATATATATATATATATATATATATATGTCCCCAAACTAAGCGCTGTGCATATATATATATATATATATATATATATATATATATATATATGCACAGCGCTTAGTTTGGGGACAGGAAAAAACACACTTTTTGATTGGTTAATAATATTTTCCATAGCATATTTCAACTATATCAACCGACTTCTCGGGATATATATGAACATATCGGTATATATACCTCTTTTAGCATACAACGTCTATTTTGGGGACAGTCATATACTTAGAGTTTATTTTGGAACCATGTACCCAAATTAAACACTATGTATGTGAAAATTATTGTTGCCACATTTTTTTCATTTTTGGGCGCGTTCACTAATATCGCTTGACCGGCTTTGATAAACGGCAAACCGTCATC
Organism: Eudasyphora cyanicolor; assembly: GCA_963930755.1. Lineage (NCBI taxonomy): Eukaryota > Metazoa > Arthropoda > Insecta > Diptera > Muscidae > Eudasyphora > Eudasyphora cyanicolor. The sequence goes on from OZ005737.1 coordinate 106,482,959, forward strand.
TGTGTTAGCTCATAAGATGCAAAACGTCGTTGGTGACTAGGAAGAGGTGGTGGTATCGTGCTAGTACGGTGGACTGCGAATTAGGCGGTCGTTGGTTCGAACCACGGCTCGCGCATGAAAGTTTTTTTGACGCACACTTTTTTTTTTTGGCGAACGCAATGCCTATTTTGCTTCTATAAGTGAGGAAAGCAAAAAGCACAAAAAATAATATTTGCCTGATGCGGGATTCGAACCCACGACCACAGTAGGTGAAAAAAAATTGTACAACAGCCAAATCCAAGTGCTAGAATTTTTCTGTAAGTCTAAATAAAATTCCAATTCATAATTCCATTAGCTCATCTTAAGGTCACTTAATTATACCCTCACTTTAGTGTGACGAGGGTATATATCATTTGCTACGGAAAAAAGTGTAACACATCGAAGGAGTGATCTAAGACCCTAAGTATGTTCGGAGGAAATCCGTTTTGGGTCATTTTAAGTCGAATGAGCAATGTCCGTCCGTCTGTCTGTCTGTCCGTCTGTCTGTCTGTCTGTGTGTCTGCTGGCTGGTGCGCACGATAATTCTCGAAAGGAGTAACCGATTGACTTCAAATTTGGTATGTGGTAATATTTTTTTCTATCTCCTGCTAAGTTCGAAGATGGGCCATATTGGTCCACTCCTTCTAGTACCTCCCCCACAAATGGTTAAAATGTTGTGAAATATTGATTCTTTAATAACTACTATACTACTTATTCGAATCTTCTGAAATTCCACACATAGTATTAGTTTATTAGTCGCTATTAACTCGAGAAAAATGGGAGAAGTTGCCACGTCCCTTTAGGTACCTCCCACACAAATGCACCGTTTTGCACCAAAAATTAACAGCTTATAACACTAATAACGGTGTATAAAAATACTTGAAATTTTGCACAGTGTTATGCTTTTATATTGCCTACAGTCCAGAGAACAATGGGCGTTGTTGCCACGCCCCTTTTGGTACCTCCCACACAAAGGTACCATTTTGCACCAAAAGTTAACAGCTTATAACATTAATACAAGTGTATAATAATACTTGAAATTTTGTACAGTATAATGTTTTTATAGTGTCTATAGTCCTGTGAAAAATGGGCGTTATCGCCACGCCCCTTTTTGTACCTCCCACACTAAATTGCCAAATCATACCACAATTTAATATCTCGTAACGTTTATACCAGTGCACATAAACGCTTATAATTCGGCGCAGTGCAATGAATTTAAAGTATCTACTGTTCAGCGAAAAATAGGTGTATTTGTTAAAAACATTCTGGTACCTCCCACACAAATTGACAGAATAATTCGTGTAATATTCAATATTACATTACTCACAAAGTGAGGGTATGCCTTAGTCGGTTTACCCGACTGAAACTTTCTTACTTGTTTTTTTGCAATTTAATCGTTTTTTAAAAACTGTGCATTATTAATATGAAAAATTTAATTTGAAATTTAATTACTACAAAATTCACTGTAATTATTAATTGCTATGTGATAACTCATTTAGAAATCCCACATAAAACTGCTGATAAAGTCGCGGTAAATCAAAAATTCAAAAATATATGTTTATATTGTTAATATATTTTCATATTAAAGCAAAAAATAATAATTTTTGTAAAATTTTAATTTTGAATTTTGGCCAAAAAAAAGTAGCCTAATTTTCTATAGTGCATTGGGGCAAATATGGTTAAATATTCACTGTACTTAATTGTTATTTGATAAATCATTTAGAAATCGCACACAAAACAGCTGATAAAGTCGCTGCAAATCAATGTTGCAAAAAATAATTTTGGTTAAATTAAAATATTGAAATTTGGCCAAAAGAAACTAGTGAAATTTCCTATAGTGCAGTTTCCTATACTGCATGTCGGTCCGTGTGTTGATATAGAAGATATATATGTTATGTATTCCTATATATCAGTGGAAATCTCTTCGAGAGCTACTAAATGGTGAAATAAAATTGCCAAAAATTCTACAGGAAAGATGTAGTGGACTCAACATTTCAATCGGTGACTCCTTTCGAGAGTTATCGTGCGCACCAGCCAGCAGTCAGACAGACGGGCGCACATTGCTCATTCGACATAAAATGACCCAAAACGAATATCCGCCGAACATACTTAGGGTCTTAGATCACTCCTTCGATGTGTTACACTTTTGGCCCGTAGCAAATGATATATACCCTCGTATAACTAAAGTGAGGGTATAATTAAAATAAAACCCCGGTCTAGTGTATAATCGTAGTCTCTTGTTTATGCTCAAATTAGGATACAAGGTACTTGCATTTATAATGTATAATAAAAAAAAGTAGAGGAAATAAATATATTAAGATTTAAAATTATATTTAAGGAACTTTTATCTTGCTGTCAAATTCAACGTTTTTAAAGCTTTTGAGGTTCAGCAGTTATTTTATGTTTGTAATTGTTTTTTTTTTTACAAATAGAGAGTGTATCTTATATTTTAGGTAAGTCCTATGGATTTTTGATAATTTTTGTTTTTCAAACCCATAAAAACAAAATCATAAAAATTATAATAAAACCAAAGTGCATTCTGTACCATAATATTAATCATGTTGAATTTGAAAGGTTAACTATTATTGAAGTAACTAAATAGATGACATACACATCTATTCTCATGTATAACATATAGAACAGATTATTTTAATCTCATCGATAATTTTTCAACAGAATTTCGGTGAAATAGCTTTTTCTTCCAAATTATATAAACATTTATTTTTTACTAAAATTTCAAAATGGTTGAACAATATTTTGAAACAAAAATTCGTTAAAACAAATTTTTTAAATTTCTTAAAATTGGATGCTACCTTTTTTAGTTTTTGTAGATGTAAGATTTTCTTAAAATTCAATCAAAAAAACATTTTTTCTACAAAACTTCGTTGACATTTTATTATCCCCTCACCTTAGAGAGGAGGCTATATATCATTTTCTACGATCCAAAAGTGCCACGCATTGAAAGAGTGACCTAAGACCCCAAGTATGTTCGGCGGAAATCAGTTTTAGTCAATGCCGATCGTTATCGGGCCATGTTGAACGAATTTTTGTTCACAAAAATTGAAGAGGAGGATATTGGCAACATTTGGTTTCAACAGGACGGCGCTACGTGCCACACAGGCGAAGCTACAGCCGAAGTTTTGCGCGATGTTTTCAAAAAAAAAAAGTTATTTGGCGGACCCTTTAGTACCTCCCTCACAAAGAGTTAAAATTTAGTGAAATATTGATTCGCTAATAACTTCTATACTACTTATCCGAACCTCATGTAATTCCAAACATAGTAATAGTTTATCTGTCGCTGTCAGCTGGAGAAAAATGGGGAAGTGGCCCCCGCCCCTTTTGGTACCTCTCACACAAAGGGACCATTTTTTACAAAAAGTTAACTAATAATAACTTTAATACCAGTGCATACAAACACTTGCATTTTAGTACAGTATAATGTTCTTATAGGACCTACAATCCATTAAAAAGTGGGCGTTATTGTCACGCCCCTTTTGATACGTGCCACCTGAATGAACTTTTTATCCCCTCACCTTAGAGAGGAGGTTATATATCATTTCCTACGAGCCAAAAGTGTAACACACCGAACGAGTGGCCTAATACCCTAAGTATGTTCGGCGGATATCCGTTTTGGGTAATTTTAAGTCGAATGAGCAATGTCCGTCCGGCTGCGTGTCTGTCTGTTTGCTGGTTCGCACGATAACTCTCGCAAGGATTAACAGATTGACCTCAAATTCGATATGTGGTAATATTTTTCTCTATCTCCGGCTAACTTCGAAGATGGGCCATATTGGTCCACTCCTTGTAGTACCTCTCCCACAAAGGGTTAATATTTTGTGAAATATTGATTCTTTAATAACTTCTATACTACTTACTCGAATCTTCTGAAATTCCACACATAGTATTAGTTTATTAGTCTCTAACACCTCAAGAAAAACGGGTGAAGTTGTCAGCCCCTTTTGGTACCTCCCACACAAATTGACCATTTTGCACGAAAAGTTAACTGTTTATAGCTTTAATATCACTTCATACAAATAGCTGCAATTTTGTACAGTGTAATGCTTTTATAGTACCTAGAATCCAGAGAAAAGTGGGCGTTATTGACACGCCCCTTTTGGTACCTCCCACACAAATGGACCATTTTGCACCAAAAGTTAGCTTATAACCTTAATACCAGTACATACTTTGAAGTTATTAAATGCAATTTAATTACCCGACAGAACTTTCTTACTTGTTTAAATTTAAGAATGCTAAATTAATTAGAAATGAACAATTAAAGACTTACTTTTTTGTAATTTTTCTATCAAATTCACATTTTTTGAATTGTGCCTTTATTATTTGGACCATATTTTTTGAATTATATGCCCGATAATGACACTTTCACGTGGAAACAGAATTTTAGTAAAAGTCGTTAAAACGCTTTTGTTGCCACGAAAACTACCATAAAAAATAGAAAAAATGCAAAAAATTAGTTTGTTCCACTTTTTGAAATCCAGCATCCTAAAGAAGAAGGCAATGCCTAGTTGGATAAATGTAGAAATTATTTGTATTTTAGTAGAAATGAAAAAGGGTATATATCAAATGATGCGGGTTAAAAGGGTAACACGTCATTGGATTGACCTAAGAGACTATTTGGCGGAAATCCGTTTTGGGTCATTTTAAGTCATCTCAGCAATGTCCGTCTGTCTGGTTGGTGCGCACGATATCTTTCGACAGGATTAACCGATTAACTTCAAATTTGGTATTTGCCAATATTTCTTTACATCTCAGGCTAAGGTAAAATATTAACTATGTTGGTCCACTGCTTCGATTACCTCCCCAACGAAGGGTCAACATTTAGTGAAATTGTGATAATCTCATAACTTCTATACAATGTACCTATGAAGTACCTATAATATATTAAAAATGGGCGTTATTTCAACGCCCCTTTTGGTACCTCCCAAACAAAGTTGCCAAAATAAAAAACCATGAACATTTATTTTGTGAATTTCCCTATTTTTACAATCTGGGTCATAATTTATACATTTATACATAGACTTTTTTCAAATAGGCATTGTTTTATTCGTTATAGAATCCTAACGAAGAATACAATGCGTATTTAAATTAATGTTTGTTTGTAAGATTTTTTGAAATCGGTATTTTTGCGTTTTTTTTCGTACCAACACAAAACTTTTTTTGGAAGAAAACCAAATTTGTGTACCCTCCACCATATAATAGGGGGTATATTCATTATGTAAAGTATACATATTCTTAATCGTCGTAAAATTCTAAGACGATTAAGCCATGTCCGTCTGCTGTAATCACGATTCAGTCCGTAATAATAAAGCTAGGTCCATCAAATTTAAAATATAAATAAAAATGACTCCTAATTACATACTTAAAAACACATAAATTGACATATAAATAAAAAATAAATATGAAAAAATTAATATGTAAACAAACACAGCGCCCAGGGATCGAACCAGGGACTCCCTAGCCTTAGTCGGATGTTCTAACCACCCGACCACCTTTCAGGAGAGCAAGTACACTTTTTAATTGTTTCATTTCGCGATAAATGAAAGATAGAAAGTAAAGTACAACTTCTATAGCGCTTTAATCGGGGGAACATATGTATATATGAGGGCTATATCCAAATCTGGACCGATTATCCCCGAATTTGACATGTAATAAAAAATTCTGCCGAATTTCGCACTGATCGGAAATAAAATATGGTTTCTACAGCGATTACATGTCAAATTGGGTGCAACATATATATGGGGACTATATTTGAATCTGAACCGATTTCCCCCGAATTTGGCATGTAATAAAAACTCTCTGCCGAATTTCTTACTGATCGGATATAGAATACGGTTTTACAGCGCTTACATATCTAAATCTGAGCCGATTTTCCCCGAATTTGGCTATGTTCATTCATGTAATAACCAAAACAATCAGACCATATATACGACCTGTACTTTGATTACAACGATACATCTACAGACGGACCTGGTTAAATCGACTCAGGAAGTGAGTCTTGAGGAAAGTAATGCGGTACAACGTGCGAACCGCGGAAAATATTCTAATAATACTTCACACAGAAATGGTCCAAGGAGTTCAGATACAAAAAATATATGTCGCAGGTCGGAGTTCCAATATCGACTTTTGGGCCATTTATCCCGGTTTCCAGCTCACAGTTGACCATATTGAAAATGAGACACATCGGTTCATGTTTTGATATAACCCACATATAAAAATCCCCTCCGATTAGAATTTTTACTCTACGTAGGTAGGTATGTATATAATGATGCGTGTCAAGATAAATTTCGAATTTAACTAGCAGAGACACTTTTAACTATACTTTATCACATATGATAAACAATTTTTATTATTAAAAATAGGAAAAATTGTTTAATTTCAAATCATTTTGCGGGTGAGTGGAGGTTTCAACGCCTAAAACCACCCCCCGCGCACGGGCCTGACACACCATATATCGTTACCTTAGTATAGAACGGCCCCAACTAACAATTTTTGGAAATCGCGTTTTTTGTTGATTCAAATGAACCAGCACTTAATACACCTCCCAGAGAAAATTCGGATACATTTTATGAAAACTCGCAATGTTAACCCTAACTCATACCCCAGAAAAAATTAAAACAGAAAGTCCTCAACTCATATTCAAAAAAGAAAAAGCCCTTAATCATTCGTTCACACAAGTAGTGTGCTCAGATTGATTTGTTGATTTTTCGTGCATTTTTCATATTTTGTCATTTCGAATATAATTTTAATATTAAAAACCAGTAAGGAAAGGCTAAAGTCGGGCGGGGCCGACTATATAATACCCTACACCACTCTCGTAATATTGAATAACTCTGATATATACATTTTGTAATTCATGTATAAATTGTTTACATAAATTTACTTTTGGGACATTTTATACTTAAATAATACCCTGTACCACAGTGTGGTGTAGGGTATAAAAACGATTGGATCTAAAGAGCCAAATCGGATGAAACATATATATGGGAGCTATAGCTAAATCTTTACCGATTTTCTTCAAATTCAGCAATGTTGGTTCATGAATCAAGAAACTCTACCATTCTAAATTTCAAAACGATTGGATGTAAAGTAAAGCTTCTATAGAACTAAAGGGCCAAATCGGACGAAACATATATATGGGAGCTATAGCTAACTCATAACCGATTTTCTTAAAATTCGGTAGTGTTGGTTCATGGATCAAGAAACTCTACCATTCTAAATTTCAAAACGATTGGATGTAAAATACAGCTTTTATAGGACTAAAGGGCCAAATCGGACGAAACATATATATGGGAGCTATAGCTAAATCTTAACCGATTTTCTTCAAATTCGGCAGTGTTGGTTCATGGATCAAGAAACTCTACCATTCTAAATTTCAAAACGATTGGATGTAAAATACAGCTTCTATAGAACTAAAGGGCCAAATCGGACGAAACATATATATGGGAGCTATAGCTAAATCTTAACCGATTTTCTTCAAATTCGGTAGTGTTGGTTCATGGATCAAGAAACTCTACCATTCTATATTTCAAAATGATTGGATGTAAAATACAGCTTCTTCAGGACTAAAGAGCAAAATCGGGCGAAACATATATATGGGAGCTATAGCTAAATCTTAACCGATTTTCTTCAAATTCGGCAATGTTGGTTCATGGATCAAGAAACTTTACCATTCTAAATTTCAAAACGATTGGATGTAAAATACAGCTTTTATAGGACTAAAGGGCCAAATCGGACGAAACATATATATGGGAGCTATAGCTAAATCTTAACCGATTTTCTTCAAATTCGGTAGTTTTGGTTCATGGATCAAGAAACTCTACCGTTCTAAATTTCAAAACGATCGGATGTAAAATACAGCTTCTATAGGACTAAAGGGCCAAATCGGACGAAACATATATATGGGAGCTATAGCTAAATCTTAACCGATTTTCTTCAAATTCGGCAATGTTGGTTCATGGATCAAGAAACTCTACCATTCTAAATTTCAAAACGATTGGATGTAAAATACAGCTTCTATAGGACTAAAGGGCCAAATAGGACGAAAGATATATATGGGAGCTATATCTAAATCTGAACCGATTTTCTTCAAATTCGGCAATGTTGGTTCATGGATCAAGAAACTCTACCATTCAAAATTTAAAAACGATTGGATGTAAAATAAAGCTTCTATAGGACTAAAGGGCCAAATCGGACGAAAAATATATATGGGAGCTATATCTAAATCTGAACCGATTTTAACCAAATTCAATAGCGATCTTAACAGCCGCAAAATACTCTAAACTGCAAAATTTCAGAACGATCGGAGTGAAATTGCGACCTGTAGTCGACGAACAACTTTACATGGACAGACGGACGGACGGACATCGTTAAATCGACTCAGCTAGTGATTCTGAGTCGATCGGTATACTTTAAGGTGGGTCTAGCGGTGTTATTTTCAGGTGTTACAAACATCTGCCGTGAAACAAACTTATAATACCCTGTATCACAGTGTGGTGTAGGGTATAATAAAACGCAGATAAATCAAGTAAGAAAGTTTCAGTCGGGTAAACCGACTAAGGTATACCCTCACTTTGTGAGTAATGTAATATTGAATATTACTCGAATTATTCTGTCAATTTGTGTGGGAGGTACCAGAAGGGGTTTATCAAATACACCTTTTTTTTGCTGAACATTAGATACTTTAAATTCATTGCACTGTGCCGACTTATAAGCATTTATGTGCACTGGTATAAGCGTTATGAGATATTAAATTGTGGTATGATTTGGGCATTTTGTGTGGGAGGTACAAAGGGGGGCGTGGCAATAACGCCCATTTTTTACAGGGCTATAGACACTATAAAAACATTACACTGTACAAAATTTCAAGTATTTTTATACACTGGTTTTAATGTTATAAGCTGTTAACTTTTGGTGCAAAAAGGTACCTTTGTGTGGGAGGTACCAAAAGGGGCGTGACAACAACACCCATTTTTCCCTGGACTGTAGGCAATATAAAAGCATAATACTGTACAAAATTTCAAGTATTTTTATACACTGTTATTAATGTTATAAGCTGTTAACTTTTGGTGCAAAATGGTGCATTTGTGTGGGAGGTACCAAAAGGGACGTGGCGACTTTGCCCATTTTTCTCGAGTTGATAACGACTAATAAGCTAATACTATGTGTGGAATTTCAAAAGATTCGAATAAGTAGTATAGCAGTTATTAAAGAATCAATATTTCACAACATTTTAACACTTTGTGGGGGAGGTACTAGAAGGAGTGGACCAATATGGCCCATCTTCGAACTTAGCCGGAGATAGAAAAAAATATTACCACATACCAAATTTCAGGTCAATCGGTTACTCCTTTCGAGAGTTATCGTGCGCACCAGCCAGCAGACACACAGACAGACAGACAGACAGACGGACGGACATTGCTCATTCGACTTAAAATGACCCAAAACGGATTTCCTCCGAACATACTTGGCGTCTTAGGTCACTCCTTCGACGTGTTACACTTTTTTCCGTAGCAAATGATATATACCCTCGTCACACTAAAGTGAGGGTATAAAGAATGGATTTTGAAGCGGAAATGTCTGCTGATGCTGAAAAATTAGGTAATGTGGGTACAAGAAGATTTACTCCAAAGATGTCCTAGTGGAAAATAAATGTGAACCGAATGAAAGGCGAAGAATACTCTGGAACCGCAGACAACCATATTTGCCGAGAGGCAGCCATACAATTGGGTGCAACCCAAGTAAATTTTTAAGTAATTTTGGAATATGTCGTGGTTGCAGAAACATCAGTATGTGATAAGTCTTGTATCTGTGAAAGAGAAGAAACAGCATCTAGTTGAAAATTCCACAAGGGAGCAATCCAATGTGGTTTTCTTACGATACAATTCTCTGCGATTATAAGACTGTCGCTCAATGTTTTCTACTTTAAGACTGAAGGAAAAAATGCTTCGAAATGGGTTTAGGGCTCAGAAACATGGTACGGTTACGAGTCCCGACAAATATGCCAAAGCTTGCTTGGAATCCAATCGGTCTTCTAAACAAGGTATGCTTAATAGAGAAAGACATGCATTTCTTCAAAAATGGGTTGACGAATTGCCAAAGTTAGAGTCACATTACTGCAGAAAGAAAACCAAGAAATTGTATTTTGAACATCCGTTTTCATCCATTCAAGAGATTTGCAAACTTTACGAGAACGAATGTGCATCATCAAAAGTAAATGTGTTAACAAATTTATCATATCCTATTTTTTCAAATGTGATGAAGGAATCAAATTACGTAATATTTTAACCTAGGAAAGATGAGTGTGACATGTGTGTATCATATAAACCAACAATATATATCAATGAAATCTATATGAAGCACGGAATAGAAATAGAAAAGATGCGCGAAGCATAATGATTTGCTACATGCTGGAACAGGGTTATGTGCTGTTTTTTTGCATAGATATGCAAGCGGTGAAACTAATACCGCAATTAAATGCAAACGCCACATATTATAAAATGAAATTAAAGGTTCATAATTTTACCATATATAATATGATAACTCATTAATCTGAAAAGTACGTGTGGGATGAGACTGATGGAGGCTTTGTAGCTTTAGTTAACTAAGGATTGTCATTCTTTTTACGACAATTTACCTTATAAATACCCGTAATACATGTTATGTCATAGTATTCACTCATTTTCTTATTATTTAGACATATTTGCGCTTTCTAAACTAGAAAACCCATGTTTTTCCATCAAAATATAATGTTAAAAAAGTCCCAACACATTTTTTCGATGTTACACTTTTGGTCCGTAGCAAATGATATATACCCTCGTATCAGTGAGGGTATAATTGCCAAGAACCGGTGTTGGGCATGCTCTGTAAAGAGCTGAGATCACATCCATACCGATGCCTTTTGCAAATACCCATTTAAATAGTATTAACATATTGTTAAATAGTATTACCAATAGTTAAAAATACGAAATTCACATATAAATAATAAGTAAATACGAAAAAGTAAACATGTAAGAGAAACGGGACGACCGGGGATTGAACCCGGGACACTGGGTCCTTGGTCGGATGCTCTAACCAACCGACCATGACCACCGCGTATGCCGATGCAGCAAAGAAATGCCTTGTTTTTTCCTGAGACTGCTAGAAGTGACGGAGTACAAACAAATGTTGAGTACACATACCTACATATATGTAACTGTTGTTTTGCAGAAATGTGATTCGTTGATATTGCTGTTCAGATATTTTTTGTCTGTAGCTAAAAACTGTGGGGGTGGAATACGTTGATATTGATGATAACGCCAAAGGCCATATTTTATACAATTGTGTTGCCGTTTATCGGTGGTGCACTGTGGGCAAAAGTCTAAAAAGAGCCAAGCCGAATTCAATATATTTCCTATAAATTCCTAAGGCCGAACTATGTAGGGGAATAAATCGTAAAAATATCGAATACCGAAAAATTATGAAAGGATAATTAATAATACGTGTGTATATATATACCGCATATATTTTTTCAAGAGGAATGCAATTTTTAGAACAATTAAACAAGAAATGCACCTTTACTAATTTGTTCCAGAAAAAATAATTTTTTTAAAAACAATACAACTTTAAACAATTTTGCGGGAAAAAATAAATTACAACAAACATTTCTGGATAAATGGATTTTTTTAAATCATATAATTTTAGGTTTTGTAGAAAGATTCAATTATAATGAAATTTTCTACAAAATTGCTATTAAGAATTTTTTTATAGAACAATTTTAATTTTTTAAGGAATGTTAAATTTATGAAAAATAAATTTAGAAACAGCTTTCATGAAAATAAAAATATTTTAATCATTTAATGAAATTAAAAATCAAAGACCTAAGAATTTTTTTTAAAAAAATTAACATTCAATATTAGGCATTTTGTAGAAAAAATGTGGTACTCGAGAACAACATTGAGGTACAAACAAAAAAATACGATAAAAAACGATTTTTGGCCGATTCCACGAGCTCGGAAATTCAAATATGTTTTTGGTATTGTCTCGAGGTAAACTTTAATTCCGCCTCGCATTTGGTATTTTTTTTTAAATTATAATAAAACTAAAATCCATTGTGTATTATAATATTAATCATGTTGAATTTGTAGGGTTAACTATTATTGGTGTATCTATTCACATGTATAAAATATATATATTTCCTTTCAACCAAAAGTGTAACACATCGAAGGATGACCTAAGACCCCAAGTATATTGAAAAATATTGATTCTTTAATAACTTCTGTACTACTTACTCGAATCTTCTTAAAATCCACATTAGTATTAGTTTATTACTCCCTAATTTTGTACAGAGTAGTGTTTTTATAGTACTTACAGTCTACATACGATTTTTTGGGACTGAAAGGTGAGGGGATAATTAAGTCTGTTTACCTTACCCGACTGAACTTTCTTACTTGTTTTTAATCTCATCGATAATTTTTCAACAAAATTTCTATTTTTCACAAAATGTCTTAATGTTACATTTTTTAGTTTTTGTCGATGTAACATTTTCTTAAAATTTCAAAAACTCATTTTTTCTACAAAATTGAAATTTTATTTTTCTTTAAAATTTAAAAAGGTTAATTTAAAAGAAAATGAAAAGAATTTTTTTAAAAAAATCTTTAACAATTCACCAAAAAAATTTCACGGAAACTACGTTTTTTGCAAAATTATTTTTAAATTGATTATATCTTAAAAATCCCGTAGAATAAATATTTTTCTATAAAATTTTGTTATGCTGACTTTTTGTACAAAAAGCATTTTTCTTGAAAATTTCCTAAAAATTCAATTCTTTTGCAAAAATTTTAATTTTTTTAATAGAAAAATGGGTAAAATGTAATTTTTCTTGTACAATTACAATTCTAAAATCGCGCGATTTTTTGAAAAAAATTTTCGCCCTCGGCGCTTTTCCCCACAAAAAAAACAAATTTCTAATACAACCATTAATAATTATACAGTTTCATTGCTAAGTTTCCATTTGTCCAACTTTTATTTTTGCATAAGCGCCCTCTAGGGAATGCCTTAACGAGTAAAATATTTAATTAGACGTAAAGAAAAATGAAAATTTTTTTGCCTGCGGCGCTTTCCCAAACAGAAAACAGAAACAAATACAACCATTCATAATTATACAGCTTCATTGCTAAGTTTCCATTTGTCCAACTTTTATTTTCGCATGGGACGGAGTTTTCTTTTTTGAAATTGTACATAATATATTTAAATATATTAAATAAATTTTTTTTGTTATATTATTCCATAAAAATCGTTCATTTATTTAAAAAGGATAGAACAAAACATTACTTTACAATTTTATAGCGTCTTTGGTAAATTTACTTTTGTCCAACTTTTATTTTTGCATGGATAACATTTTGCATGCATAAACATTTCCAAGTTTATTCTTACATATTCGTAATGTACGGAAAATTTCCTTTAATTTGAGGGGTCGCATGCGATCTCTAGGGCCTTTCCTAGAGATCGCTTGACATTTTTTTGGGCATATTTGGAATCTACGGACAATTTCCTTTAATTTGAGTATAATATTGACGGGTCCATTTTTTGGGTCTTGAGGGCCCTATGGGTCCGTCCGACAAATTTTGACCTCATTTTTGTGTTTTTGGGGTCATTTTAAAGGGGTGGTAAACATTTTTTTTTCTGAGCTGACCTCGATAAACTGCATTTTTGCCAAACATTTACATTCCTTAAAAAAGATTCTCTAAAAAAATGGTTAATAGCGTTTTTGTACAAAACTTCAGAAAATTTTGATGACATTTATTTTTTTCCCGCAAAATGTTTTGAAATAGAATTGTTTTTAGAAAATTAAATTTTTATGGAAAAAGTGGTAAAGGTGCACATTTCGTTTAATTGTTCTACAAAATTTCGTTTGTTATATAAATATATTACATGCAGTGACGGAATAAAAAAATATCAACAATCCATATCCATATTCGGCGGTATACACTGATCATTTTTATTTATTGTTAATTATCGTTTGAATATTTTCGATATTTTTACGATGTGTTGCCATACATACATACTATTGCGGTTTATAAGAAATATATTTAATTCTGCTTGGCTCTTTTTATACTTTTACCCACAGTACACCACCGATACACGGTAACACAATTGTATAAAATAAAGTCTTTCTCTTTGTCATCAATATTAATGTATTTTCCCACCCCCACAGATTTTTTGAAACAAACAACAAATTATGTGAACAGCAATGTCAACGAATCACATTTCTGCTAAAAAACAGTTACATATGAGTAGGTATGTGTAGTCAACATTTGTTTGTGTTTAGTCACTCCTATCAGTGGACGCGCTTCAGTTAATTCTAGCGAAGAAATATTAAGCCCATTACATCTTTTCTGGTAGACTTTTTGGTAATTTTATGATACCATATGATTATTTGCTTATTGTATGCTCAGTCCAAAATTTCAGCATTTCTGTATTATTTACTACCCTTGGCATCCCAAAAATCAAAAAGTCATGGGTCGAAACTTTTCGTTTAAGCTTGGGGGCAATAGAAATATGTATATCGAAATAACCATCAACCACGTATTGGTCGGTTTGGTGACTTGTTTGCTTAAGTAATTTGTTTTCTTAATTATTTAGATGTTTGCCCAATTCTATATTTTTAATGTATTTATTATTTTTTAAATTAAAACATATTTTCTTAAAAAAATAAAAAACATACTTTTTCTTCCCTTGCTAAGATTCGAATTGTTCACCACTGTGCTTAATTATAAATACTTTTTTATACTCTACACCACACTGTGGTACAGGGTATTATAACGTTGTGCATTTGTTTATAACACCCAAAAGGAGATGAGATAGACCAATCGTTTATTATACCGATCGACTTAGAATCACTTCCTGAGTAGATTTAGCTATATCCGTCTGTGTATGTATTCTTGTAATCAAAGTACAGGTCGCAATTATGGTCCGATGTTAACGAAACCTTGCACAAGGACGATCCCTATTGAATTTAGTTTATATCGGTTCAGATTTACATATAGCTCCCATATATATGCACCTCCGATTTGGCATGTTTGCACTGTATAAACAACATTTTTGAACCGATCTGTATAAAAATTGACAGAGAGAAGTCTCCTGATATACTTAGAGACATTACTAAATTTGAGGAAAATCGGTACGGCTATATCTACGCCCCCTTATATACGTTACCCCGATTTGATATGTAAGCGCTGTAGAAACTGTATATCTTGATCTATGAAAGAATGTGCATTTAACTGAAACAAAACCAATTATTCCAAGTTATTATCGCAATGCCCCTTTTTGCATTGTTAGGAAGATGTAGGTTATTATATAGTCGGTCTCGTTCCGACTTATATACGTTTAAACAACCTTCTTATCCCGGTAATGAAAATGGGGCTAAAAAGTTGTTACGGATAAAAATTTTAACTAAGCAAAATTGTTTGTGATTGACATTTTGAAAGAAAATAAACAAAAACAATATATTATTATATTATTAATTGTATACCCTTCACCATGGATAGCATGTGAATGGTTTCGGGCACAAATAAAGTCATCTTACCAAATTTCATCCCGATTCGTTGAAATTTGTGGTTTTGTGGCGTTAGGAAGTCAAATTTAGAGGGACCTTTGTATGGGGGTATATCAAAACTTGGACCTATGGCTACCGTTGTTCGTGTGAAGGGTTCCGGGCAGTGTTGCCAGAAATGACGATTTATCACCATTTTGACGATTTTTAATTTTTGTCCAAAAAGTAAAGTCGAATGCGGCCTTTGTCAAAATATGTCACTTACACCTTAAAATGGTTCTGGGTAAACTCAATCGATACGTATCTGTGGTTTCTACGTTGCTAAAACAGAAAATCGGGTGAGGGCAATATGAATGATTTTATGTAAAATTAAACGAAAATGTCCAATCGGTTATGTGGTTTCTATATAAAAATGTGGGCAAAATTATATATATATTCTCAAAATTCAGCCTAATCAACATGTGGTTTCTAATGCGTCAAGAAGTCGCATTTAGTCAGGGTTACCATAACCTTTTTTCGGAAAGGAGGACTTTTGTGTCAGAAAAGGAGGACATTTGTAACATTTACAAAGATAGTTTGAAACTTTCGGAGGACATTTAAAAAATATAATTTCCTATGATAATGATTTGTACAACAATTTGTATTTTGTAGCGCTTAGATGCCAAATCGGAGGACAATATCTAAATCTGAACAAATTTTCTTCAAAGTCGGCAAGGTTTGTTCTTGGGTGCTACATTTAAATCTGTGCAGATTTACACCAAATTCGGCAATGTGGGCCCTTGGATCAAGAAACTCCATCCTGCTTAATTTCAAAGTGATTGGATATGAAAAAGCTTCTGTGGCTATAAAAGGCCAAATCGGAAAGAAAATTTATATAGCGCCTATATCTTAATCTGAAACGACTTTGACCAATTTCTTCCCAGTTATGAAATAGCCCTTATTGTCAAATTTCAGCAAGATCGGAATGAAAGTGCGACCTGTACTTAAGGAACAATTTTAAATAGTCAGACAGACAATCGTTGTACTTTAAAATGGGTCTAGCTCCAGTATTTTTAGGTGTTAATTATAATAAATTAGTGAAGCGGCGTTAAGATCTGATAAGCCGATTTTTGCATACCCTACACCATAGATAGCATGTCAACTGTTTATGGATTCTTTGAAATTTGTTGCGTTAAGAAGTAAAATCTTGAGGTACCTTCGTGTGGACCTATATTAAAACATGGACCTATAACGACCATTGTTCGTCTGAAGGATTCTGGATATACATACTCCGCAATTACCAATTTTGACCAGTTGAAATTTGCAGTCTATATGGCGTTAATAAGTCAAATCGGACAGATGCTAAAAGTTTTGCTCATTTCAATCCCAAGTTACCTGCATCTATAAGAAGTATATGTACCAAATTTCAGTCATCGAGCTCAATTATTGTAGTACCAACTTTGTACTAAAAGTAGTTGCGAGTATAATTCATGTGGAGGTTTACTATTTGTGAGAAATTTTAATTTGTAACAAAAGGAGGACAAATCCATCATTTTTGAAAAAGGAGGGAGGACGGGAGGACACTGGTTAAAAAGGAGGACATGTCCTCCCAAAGGAGGACGTATGGTAACCCTGCATTTAGTGGATCCTTTGTATGGGGGCTAAAACAATGAATGGTTCTATTTATTTTGTCAACTTTCGTACCAATCGAAAGAAGTTTGCGGCTTCTATGACGTAAATAAATAAAATCGACTGGGATATATCGAAATATGGACCATTCTCAATCCTAAGAAACTGATATGTATAAAATATGTTTCGCAAAATTTGATTATTATTGCAGTTCAAGAATATGAGATCGGCTCACAATTTTTTTAAGCTCACTTTGAGGATCCGCATAAGCATTTGAGAGTACCTTTAAAGACATATCTGTCTCTGAAATATGCCCTTCACCCGAAAAAAATCTAAAACTGTATGTGACTGGTAGTGTTGACGATTTCGAAAATTTTGACGATTTTTCTGCCCCTATTTTGACAATTTTCGGTCTAATTCTGACAGCACTGGTTGCTGGTATAAATAAATCCCAGTTACCAATTTTCAGCCCGATCCGTTGACATTTGTGGTCTCTATGGCAGAAAGGAAAGACAGATAGTCGGGCGGGGCTGACTATATAATACGCTGCACCTCCCTTACAATGCAAAAAGGGGCATTGCGATAATAATTTGGAAGAATTGGTTACGTTTCAGTTAAAATGCGCAGTGTTCTTATATATAATGTGTTCTTATAAACAGATCATAAACATAGATCAAAAACCTAATTTCTGCCAAATTACATATATAATAGCACTTAAATACTAAGTAGGAAGGAACATGTACAGGGTTGCCCATATTCGACGGACCCATCTGGCAACGCCATAACTTTTGACAGAGATGTCAGATCGCTTAATGACATACCGCGTTTGAAGCGTCAGTCCAAGCAGATTTTTACCATGGAACAATACACGCCACGCGAGCGCTCTGAAATAGTTGAAATTTACATTCAACAGAAGAAGTCAATTGTGAAAACTCAAAAAACAAAATTATCATGTCCGATGAAGCCCATTTCACATTGAATGGGACCGTAAATAAGCAAAATTGCCGTATTTACGCCACTGAAAATCCTCAGGAGATTCAAGAATTGCCTCTTCATGACGAAAAAGTCACAGTTTGGTGCGGCTCCTTCTAGTACCTCCCCATAAAGCGTCAAAATTCAGTGAAATGTAGATTCTTTAATATCTTATATACTACTTATCAATATCTTCCAATCATTTTCACACATAGTATTATTTTCTAGATCTCTACCTCCTTGAGAAAAATGGGCGAAGTTGCCACGGCTTCTTAGGTACCTCCACATTTTGTGTGGGAAATTCCAAAGGGGGCATGACAATATCGCCATTTGTCAATGGAATGTCGGTAATATAAATCATTACACTGCACAAAATGTCAAGTATTTGTATGCACTGGTATTAAATTTATAAGCCGTTCACTTTTTGTTCAAAATGATCCATTTATGTGAGAGGTACCCAAAGTTATAGTGAAAATGAGTGTTAGTCGAACTTAAAATCAAAATTATAACCAAAGTGATTTTATAGTCAAATGTAAATATGGATATTATAGTATGTTTTTTTACGGATTAAGCAAAATGGTGACCAGATCAAATCCTTTTGTCTGTCTGGTTGGTGCGCACGATAACTTTCGACAGGATTAACCGATTGACTTCAATTTAGTATGTGTCAATATTTTTTTCTATCTCAGGCTAAGGTCGAAAATGGACTATGTTGGTTCACTCCTTCGAGTGCCTCCCTCACGAAGAGTCAAAATTTAAATACTGATTATCTCATAACTTCTATACTACTACTCAGAATCATTCACAATTCCACACATAGTATTAGTTTCTTGGTCGCTATCATCTTGAGAAAAATGGTCGAAGTTGCCACGCCCCTTTTGATACCTCTCATACAAAAGTACCATTTTGCAGAAAAAGTTAACGACTTATAATTTTGATTCCAGTCCATACAAATACTTGACATTTTGAAAAGTGTAAATGGACGTTGTTGTCACGCACCTTTTGGTAACTTTCATAGAAATGGATCATTTTGCACAAAAAGTTAACTGTTTATAACTTTGATTCCAGTCACAAATACTTAAAACTGTGTGGAGTGTAATGCCTTTACTGTACCTATAGTCCCTTGCAAAATGGGGGCCCATTGTGGTACCTCTCATAAACTTGGACCATTTTGCACAGACAGTTTTTTTGTACAGAGTAATGTTTTTATAGTACCCATAATATATTAAAACAGTGGGAGTTATGCCACTCCCCTTTTGGTACCTAACGAACAAAATTGCCAAAACAAAATATGATTTTTTTAATTTCCCTATTTTTATTATATAATATTTATACATTTATCCCTAAACTTTTTGCAAATAGACATTGATTTCTTCGTTAGGATGCTAGCTTAAAAAAAGTGGAACAAACATTTTTTTGCGAATTTTTTCCAGCAAAAAACGCTTTTTTGAAAAAAATCTAATTTTTTCTAATTGTGTTAACGACAGTTACTAAAAAATATGGTCCAAATACTAAAAGTAACTTCCATGAAAATTGGAATTTAAAAAACAACTTTACCATAAAAAAATTTTGTTTTGGTTTCATAAAATAGTCTGCCTTAATAAATACAAAAAAGTTTTTCAGGAAAAAAATAAATGTTTGTGCATAGTGTAATCATTGTATGTAGACACTATCATCATTTCCATGTAAATGCAAACGTTCTTCGATTAAGCCAGATAGTGGTAACTAAATCAAATCACAGACCCGGAAACATATTTATTTTCTAAGTCCAGATTCACACGAGACGCAAGTGTCAAAGTTTGTAGGAGAGAGAGAGGCAGGCGGAAAGAGCTCTCTCCCCCACAAACTTTGACACTTGATTGGAAAAAATTGTCTCATTTGAATAACGACTTATTATTATGTTTTCAGAAAAGAAAAATATTTTTATTACTTTTTTACGAAAGTATGTTTTAGGAGAATATATTAGAAATACCCAAATAAGCAAAAAACTAAATAATTAAAAAAATAATTAAGGAAATTAGTCAAGAAAGTGGACACTTCGTGGATTTAGCAAAGTGGCGGCCAAATCAAATCCCAGCCGGGCAGAAAAAATTGGAATCATATGCGAATCGACAAATTCGGGTTTTTTTTTAAATATTTTTTAATAAAGTACAATTAAATACTTAGTAAAAACCTAAATAAAAAAATATGTTTTTTATTTACTTATTTTTTTAAGAAAATATATTTTAATTAAATATATTAGAAATAAACAACTGAGCAAAAATATGAATAATTAGGAAAACTAATTAATTAAGCAAATTACCCACCAAACCGAAAAATTCGTGGTTGATGGTTATTTCTACTGCCCCTAAGCTTAAACGAAAAGTTCCGACCGACTTTATGAATTTTTGGGCATAAAAATCCGAAATTCTAAAATTTTGGTCTGAGCATACAATAAGCAAAGAATCATATGCGGCTTGACTAATTTCTGGATTAAGCAAAATGGTGACCCGATCGAATCCCAGCTAGGACAAAAACAATTTTTATTTAATTATTTTTCGAATAATATATATTTTTTAATTAAATACAATCTAAATTAATCAAAAATTAACAATTAAAGACTTATTAAAAAGATATTTAACTCTATGCAACAATTTTTTTGTCGAATGGCTATGCATAACATTTTCTGATGTAATATGGTGGTGAAATAAGTGAATTTCAATATAATCCGTTGTTTATACTCCCACCATTATGAACAAGGGTATATCAAATGCTGCGGGCCAAAAGGGTAACACATCGATGGACTGATCTAAGAGAGCCTAAGAATATTTGGCGGAAATCCATTTTGGGTCATTTGAAGTCGTTTCAACAATGTCCGTCTGTCTGTCTAGTTTGTGCGCACGATAACTTTCGACAGGATTAACCGATTGACTTCAATTTAGTATGTGTCAATATTTTTTTCTATCTCAGGCTAAGGTCGAAGATGGACTATGTTGGGTCAAAATTTAGTGAAATAGTGATTATCTCATGACTTCTATACTACTACCCAGAATCTTTCACAATTCCACACAAAGTATTTCATTTCATTTATTTCGTACAATCTTGTAATTAAAAGCCGTCTGGCCAATTAAACATAAATTACAATATGCATATACATAACTAAGCTTTTTAACCAAGGGTACTACTCTTGGTCGTTATAATCATGAGAAAAATGGGCGAAGTTGCCACGCTCCTTTTGGTACTTCCCATACAAATGGACCATTTTGCACAAAAAGTAAACGGCTTATAACTTGGATTCCAGTCCATAAAAATATTTAACATTTTGTGCAGTGTACAGTACCTACAGTCCCGTAAAAAAAATAACGTTATAGCCATAGCCCATTTGGTACCTTCCATACAAATGGGCCATTTTGCACAAAAAGTTAACTGCTTTTAACTTTGATTCCACCTATACAAATACTATAGGGTCGTTTCTGCCACGTCCCGCAAAAAAATTGCCCAAAAAAATATTAACATTTATTTTTGTGAATTTCCCTATTTTTATACCCTACATTACACTGGTACAGGGTATTATAACTTTGTGCATTTGTTTGTAACACCCAAAAGGAGATGAGATAGACCCATCGATTATTATACCGATCGACTTAGAATCACTTTTTGAGTTAATTTAGCTATGTCCGTATGTATGTAAGATATAGCCCGCATATATATGTTACCCCCGATTTGCAATGTACGCGCTGTAGAAACTATATTTTATATTGGATCGTTAGGAAAATCGGCACGAAGAGGTTTCCTATTGCATGAATTAACACCGCTAATTTTGGGGGAAATTGGTTCAGATTTAGGTATAGCCCCCATATATATATTACCCCCGATTTGACATTTAAGTGATGTAGAAACTGTATTTCACATCCGATCAGTACGAAATTGGGCTGAAAGAGGCTTCTTATTACATGAATGAACACAGCCAAATTTGGGGAAAATCGATACAGATTTAGATATAGTCCTCATATATACGTAACCCCCGATTTGATATGTAAGCGCTGTAGAAGCTGTATTTTATATCCGACCAGTACGAAATTCGGCAGAAAGGGGTTTCTTATTACTTCAATGAACACATACACACATATGTTCCTCATATGCCCATATATATGGTATCAAAGCGCTATAGAAGTTGCACTTTACTTCCGATCATTGAAAAATTTGACAGAAAGAACGAATACTGCAAAATTTGGGGGAAATCGGTCCAGATTTATATGTAGCTCCCATATACAGGGTTGCCCATATTCGACGGACCCATGTTTTTTTAAAAAAAATCAAAGAAAAAAATAAAAATTTGGCGGTTGACAATCTTAATCATTTAATTTGTTCCAAGTAGATTTGTTTACATCAATTTTTGAATATGATATCTCTCAAATGGCCGCCTCTGGCGTTGATGGCGTATTGTGCCCTTTTGCAGCATTTTCCATCGTTTTCGCCAACATTTCGGCCGGAATAGCGGCTATTTCTTCACGAATGTTGTCCTTGAGCTCTTCTACGGTCCTTGGCTTGTTAACGTAAACCTTTGACTTCAAATATCCCCACAAGAAGAAGTCAGGCGGCGTCAAATCGGGCGAACGCGGTGGCCAGTCCAAATCACCACTTTTCGACATCAAACGGCCCGGAAACAAATTCTTCAGAAAATCGATTGTTATGCGACTTGTGTGCGGTGGAGCGCCGTCTTGTTGAAACCAGAACTGCCTCATACGCTTTCGACGAATAATTGGCATCACAAAATTGGTCATCATGTCGCGATAACGCTCCTGGTTGATGGTAACAGCATGGCCATTTTCGTTTTGGAAGAAAAACGGCCCAATGACCGTTTTCGCACTAACGCCGCACCAAACTGTGAATTTTTCGTCATGAAGAGGCAATTCTTAAATCTCCTGAGGATTTTCAGTGGCGTAAATACGGCAATTTTGCATATTTCAATGTGAAATGGGCTTCATCGGACATGATAATTTTGTTTTTTGAGTTTTCACAATTGACTTCTTCTGTTGAATGTAAATTTCAATGTAAATTTCAACAGAAGAAGTCAATTGTGAAAACTCAAAAAACAAAATTATCATGTCCGATGAAGCCCATTTCACATTGAATGGGACCGTAAATAAGCAAAATTGCCGTATTTACGCCACTGAAAATCCTCAGGAGATTCAAGAATTGCCTCTTCATGACGAAAAAGTCACAGTTTGGTGCGGCGTTAGTGCGAAAACGGTCATTGGGCCGTTTTTCTTCCAAAACGAAAATGGCCATGCTGTTACCATCAACCAGGAGCGTTATCGCGACATGATGACCAATTTTGTGATGCCAATTATTCGTTGAAAGCGTATGAGGCAGTTCTGGTTTCAACAAGACGGCGCTCCACCGCACACAAGTCGCATAACAATCGATTTTCTGAAGAATTTGTTTCCGGGCCGTTTGATGTCGAAAAGTGGTGATTTGGACTGGCCACCGCGTTCGCCCGATTTGACGCCGCCTGACTTCTTCTGTGGGGATATTTGAAGTCAAAGGTTTACGTTAACAAGCCAAGGACCGTAGAAGAGCTCAAGGACAACATTCGTGAAGAAATAGCCGCTATTCCGGCCGAAATGTTGGCGAAAACGATGGAAAATGCTGCAAAAAGGGCACAATACGCCATCAACGCCAGAGGCGGCCATTTGAGAGATATCATATTCAAAAATTTATGTAAACAAATCTACTTGGAACAAATTAAATGATTAAGATTGTCAACCGCCAAATTTTTATTTTTTTCTTTGATTTTTTTTAAAAAAACATGGGTCCGTCGAATATGGGCAACCCTGTATATGGGAGCTACATATAAATCTGGACCGATTTCCCCCAAATTTTGCAGTATTCGTTCTTTCTGTCAAATTTTTCAATGATCGGAAGTAAAGTGCAACTTCTATAGCGCTTTGATACCATATATATGGGCATATGAGGAACATATGTGTGTATGTGTTCATTGAAGTAATAAGAAACCCCTTTCTGCCGAATTTCGTACTGGTCGGATATAAAATACAGCTTCTACAGCGCTTACATATCAAATCGGGGGTTACGTATATATGAGGACTATATCTAAATCTGTATCGATTTTCCCCAAATTTGGCTGTGTTCATTCATGTAATAAGAAGCCTCTTTCAGCCCAATTTCGTACTGATCGGATGTGAAATACAGTTTCTACATCACTTAAATGTCAAATCGGGGGTAATATATATATGGGGGCTATACCTAAATCTGAACCAATTTCCCCCAAAATTAGCGGTGTTAATTCATGCAATAGGAAACCTCTTCGTGCCGAGTTTCCTAACGATCCAATATAAAATATAGTTTCTACAGCGCGTACATTGCAAATCGGGGGTAACATATATATGCGGGCTATATCTTACATACATACGGACATAGCTAAATTAACTCAAAAAGTGATTCTAAGTCGATCGGTATAATAATCGATGGGTCTATCTCATCTCCTTTTGGGTGTTACAAACAAATGCACAAAGTTATAATACCCTGTACCAGTGTAATGTAGGGTATAAAAATAGGGAAATTCACAAAAATAAATGTTAATATTTTTTTGGGCAATTTTTTTGCGGGACGTGGCAGAAACGACCCTATAGTATTTGTATAGGTGGAATCAAAGTTAAAAGCAGTTAACTTTTTGTGCAAAATGGCCCATTTGTATGGAAGGTACCAAATGGGCTATGGCTATAACGTTATTTTTTTTACGGGACTGTAGGTACTGTACACTGCACAAAATGTTAAATATTTTTATGGACTGGAATCCAAGTTATAAGCCGTTTACTTTTTGTGCAAAATGGTCCATTTGTATGGGAAGTACCAAAAGGAGCGTGGCAACTTCGCCCATTTTTCTCATGATTATAACGACCAAGAGTAGTACCCTTGGTTAAAAAGCTTAGTTATGTATATGCATATTGTAATTTATGTTTAATTGGCCAGACGGCTTTTAATTACAAGATTGTACGAAATAAATGAAATGAAATACTTTGTGTGGAATTGTGAAAGATTCTGGGTAGTAGTATAGAAGTCATGAGATAATCACTATTTCACTAAATTTTGACCCAACATAGTCCATCTTCGACCTTAGTCTGAGATAGAAAAAAATATTGACACATACTAAATTGAAGTCAATCGGTTAATCCTGTCGAAAGTTATCGTGCGCACAAACTAGACAGACAGACGGACATTGTTGAAACGACTTCAAATGACCCAAAATGGATTTCCGCCAAATATTCTTAGGCTCTCTTAGATCAGTCCATCGATGTGTTACCCTTTTGGCCCGCAGCATTTGATATACCCTTGTTCATAATGGTGGGAGTATAAACAACGGATTATATTGAAATTCACTTATTTCACCACCATATTACATCAGAAAATGTTATGCATAGCCATTCGACAAAAAAATTGTTGCATAGAGTTAAATATCTTTTTAATAAGTCTTTAATTGTTAATTTTTGATTAATTTAGATTGTATTTAATTAAAAAATATATATTATTCGAAAAATAATTAAATAAAAATTGTTTTTGTCCTAGCTGGGATTCGATCGGGTCACCATTTTGCTTAATCCAGAAATTAGTCAAGCCGCATATGATTCTTTGCTTATTGTATGCTCAGACCAAAATTTTAGAATTTCGGATTTTTATGCCCAAAAATTCATAAAGTCGGTCGGAACTTTTCGTTTAAGCTTAGGGGCAGTAGAAATAACCATCAACCACGAATTTTTCGGTTTGGTGGGTAATTTGCTTAATTAATTAGTTTTCCTAATTATTCATATTTTTGCTCAGTTGTTTATTTCTAATATATTTAATTAAAATATATTTTCTTAAAAAAATAAGTAAATAAAAAACATATTTTTTTATTTAGGTTTTTACTAAGTATTTAATTGTACTTTATTAAAAAATATTTAAAAAAAACCCGAATTTGTCGATTCGCATATGATTCCAATTTTTTCTGCCCGGCTGGGATTTGATTTGGCCGCCACTTTGCTAAATCCACGAAGTGTCCACTTTCTTGACTAATTTCCTTAATTATTTTTTTAATTATTTAGTTTTTTGCTTATTTGGGTATTTCTAATATATTCTCCTAAAACATACTTTCGTAAAAAAGTAATAAAAATATTTTTCTTTTCTGAAAACATAATAATAAGTCGTTATTCAAATGAGACAATTTTTTCCAATCAAGTGTCAAAGTTTGTGGGGGAGAGAGCTCTTTCCGCCTGCCTCTCTCTCTCCTACAAACTTTGACACTTGCGTCTCGTGTGAATCTGGACTTAGAAAATAAATATGTTTCCGGGTCTGTGATTTGATTTAGTTACCACTATCTGGCTTAATCGAAGAACGTTTGCATTTACATGGAAATGATGATAGTGTCTACATACAATGATTACACTATGCACAAACATTTATTTTTTTCCTGAAAAACTTTTTTGTATTTATTAAGGCAGACTATTTTATGAAACCAAAACAAAATTTTTTTATGGTAAAGTTGTTATTTAAATTCCAATTTTCATGGAAGTTACTTTTAGTATTTGGACCATATTTTTTAGTAACTGTCGTTAACACAATTAGAAAAAATTAGATTTTTTTCAAAAAAGCGTTTTTTGCTGGAAAAAATTCGCAAAAAAATGTTTGTTCCACTTTTTTTAAGCTAGCATCCTAACGAAGAAATCAATGTCTATTTGCAAAAAGTTTAGGGATAAATGTATAAATATTATATAATAAAAATAGGGAAATTAAAAAAATCATATTTTGTTTTGGCAATTTTGTTCGTTAGGTACCAAAAGGGGAGTGGCATAACTCCCACTGTTTTAATATATTATGGGTACTATAAAAACATTACTCTGTACAAAAAAACTGTCTGTGCAAAATGGTCCAAGTTTATGAGAGGTACCACAATGGGCCCCCATTTTGCAAGGGACTATAGGTACAGTAAAGGCATTACACTCCACACAGTTTTAAGTATTTGTGACTGGAATCAAAGTTATAAACAGTTAACTTTTTGTGCAAAATGATCCATTTCTATGAAAGTTACCAAAAGGTGCGTGACAACAACGTCCATTTACACTTTTCAAAATGTCAAGTATTTGTATGGACTGGAATCAAAATTATAAGTCGTTAACTTTTTCTGCAAAATGGTACTTTTGTATGAGAGGTATCAAAAGGGGCGTGGCAACTTCGACCATTTTTCTCAAGATGATAGCGACCAAGAAACTAATACTATGTGTGGAATTGTGAATGATTCTGAGTAGTAGTATAGAAGTTATGAGATAATCAGTATTTAAATTTTGACTCTTCGTGAGGGAGGCACTCGAAGGAGTGAACCAACATAGTCCATTTTCGACCTTAGCCTGAGATAGAAAAAAATATTGACACATACTAAATTGAAGTCAATCGGTTAATCCTGTCGAAAGTTATCGTGCGCACCAACCAGACAGACAAAAGGATTTGATCTGGTCACCATTTTGCTTAATCCGTAAAAAAACATACTATAATATCCATATTTACATTTGACTATAAAATCACTTTGGTTATAATTTTGATTTTAAGTTCGACTAACACTCATTTTCACTATAACTTTGGGTACCTCTCACATAAATGGATCATTTTGAACAAAAAGTGAACGGCTTATAAATTTAATACCAGTGCATACAAATACTTGACATTTTGTGCAGTGTAATGATTTATATTACCGACATTCCATTGACAAATGGCGATATTGTCATGCCCCCTTTGGAATTTCCCACACAAAATGTGGAGGTACCTAAGAAGCCGTGGCAACTTCGCCCATTTTTCTCAAGGAGGTAGAGATCTAGAAAATAATACTATGTGTGAAAGTGATTGGAAGATATTGATAAGTAGTATATAAGATATTAAAGAATCTACATTTCACTGAATTTTGACGCTTTATGGGGAGGTACTAGAAGGAGTGGAATAAAAAATTTCAACACATACAAAATTTGAAGTCCATCGGTTACTCATTTCGAAAATTATCGTGCGCACCAGCCAGACAGACAGTGCTCAAATGGCTTAAAATTGCCCGAAACGAATTTCCGACAATATACTTGTGGTCTGTTAGGTCACTCCTGCGATGCCTCGTTCACAATGTTTGATTATAAAAACATGAATTTGTTGAAAGGAGAAGGAGTATAATTTCTTCATTTATCCATAGATTTTCAAATAGGCATTTTTCTCTTCGTTAAGATAATAGCTTCAAAAAATGGAACAGACAACTTTTCCCTATTTTTATACCCTCACTTTAGTGTGACGAGGGTATATATCATTTGCTACGGAAAAAAGTGTAACACGTCGAAGGAGTGACCTAAGTATGTTCGGAGGAAATCCGTTTTGGGTCATTTTAAGTCGAATGAGCAATGTCCGTCCGTCTGTCTGTCTGTCTGTCTGCTGGCTGGTGCGCACGATAACTCTCGAAAGGAGTAACCGATTGACCTCAAATTTGGTATGTGGTAATATTTTTTTCTATCTCCGGCTAAGTTCGAAGATGGGCCATATTGGTCCACTCCTTCTAGTACCTCCCCCGCAAAGGGTTAAAATGTTGTGAAATATTGATTCTTTAATAACTGCTATACTACTTATTCGAATCTTTTGAAATTCCACACAGAGTATTAGCATATTAGTCGCTATCAACTCGAGAAAAATGGGCGAAGTCGCCACGTCCCTTTTGGTACCTCCCACACAAATGCACCATTTTGCACCAAAAGTTAACAGCTTATAACATTAATAACAGTGTATAAAAATACTTGAAATTTTGTACAGTATTATGCTTTTATATTGCCTACAGTCCAGGGAAAAATGGGTGTTGTTGCCACGCCCCTTTTGGTACCTCCCACACAAAGGTACCTTTTTGCACCAAAAGTTAACAGCTTATAACATTAAAACCAGTGTATAAAAATACTTGAAATTTTGTACAGTGTAATGTTTTTATAGTGTCTATAGCCCTGTGAAAAATGGGCGTTATTGCCACGCCCCTTTTTGTACCTCCCACACAAAATGCCCAAATCATACCACAATTTAATGTCTCATAACGTTTATACTAGTGCACATAAATGCTTATAAGTCGGCACAGTGCAATGAATTTAAAGTATCTAATGTTCAGCGAAAAAAATGTGTATTTGATAAACCCCTTCTGGTACCTCCCACACAAATTGACAGATAAATTCGAGTAATATTCAATATTACATTACTCACAAAGTGAGGGTATACCTTAGTCGGTTTACCCGACTGAAACTTTCTTACTTGTTTATGGTTTGTTCGACCCTAAAAACGATTTTTTGGAGAAAAAAAAACAAATCACATATTTTTCTGAAATTGGCTTAATTTCCCTAGTATAGTGATCTATTTACACCAAAAAATCGACATAATTCTCAAAAATTTATAATAATAGAATAAATGTCTGTTCCAAAACTTAAAATGATCACGCTTTCTGTAAGTATGTTACAATTCCTGTTTTTTTTGAATTAAAAAATTTAAAAAAAAAAAAAATTAAAAAAAAAATAAGAAATACATTAACCCGGAATATCAGGTTAGTGGTAGTCTGCTGTAAAAATTGATTATAAAAAATAAATTGCA
The DNA here is from genome assembly GCA_963930755.1 of Eudasyphora cyanicolor. Taxonomy (NCBI): domain Eukaryota; kingdom Metazoa; phylum Arthropoda; class Insecta; order Diptera; family Muscidae; genus Eudasyphora; species Eudasyphora cyanicolor. Next base: position 106,512,723 of record OZ005737.1, read on the forward strand.
AAAATCGAAATGCCCTCTCCGCGTTTCGAACCTGGGTCTCAAAGCTCCGAGCCGCGCACTCTAACCACTAGACTACTATAGCCAACACCAAATTGTTGGCAATAAACTGTGATGTCCATTTGCACACAATGCATATAGGCAATACAAAATATTAGTGCACATATAACATAAGGTATGTCGGTATGCATCCTCGTAAGCCAATCACAAACGTCCTTACATCAATCTATTTATAGATATACCTATAAAGCCTCACACAAACGGCAGTATGTGTGTATCAACCACCGCTGCTTTATAACAACGCCAACTCTTTGTCCACGCAAGCCAATCACAAACGTACTTACATCCATCTATATATATATATACCTAACAGCCTCACACAAACGGCAGTATGTGTGTACCAACAACCGCTGCTTTATAAAAACGACAACACTAAGCCGAACAAAGTTTTTTATTTTGACGCCGTCCAAAAGAGGTGGTTTTGAGAAAGGGTGGCAATGTAATGACGAGGGTTATATTTTTTTTAACGCGGTAAAAGTACATTAAAAGTGTATATATATACAAAATAACCATGTAAGGATGCAAAAGAATGAAGGAGTGTTAGAAGGAACCAAGTATTAGAAAAGTGGAAAAAATGTCCCCAAACTCACATGTCCTCAAAGTAAACACAAGACCTACGAAAAGTTTGGGTACAGTCCCCAAAGACAACAAATGTCCTCATAATAAACGGTGTATTGAAAAACTGTCCTCATAATACACGGTGTGCATATATATATATATATATATATATATATATATATATATATATATATATATATGCACAGCGCTTAGTTTGGGGACAGGAAAAAACACACTTTTTGATTGGTTAATAATATTTTCCATAGCATATTTCAACTATATCAACCGACTTCTCGGGATACATATGAACATATCGGTATATATACCTCATTTAGCATACAACGTCTATTTTGGGGACAGTCATATACTTAGAGTTTATTTTGGAACCATGTACCCAAATTAAACACTATGTATGTGAAAATTATTGTTGCCACATTTTTTTCATTTTTGGTCGCGTTCACTAATATCGCTTGGCCGGCTTTGATAAACGGCAAACCGTCATCTGTGTTAGCTCATAAAATGCAAAACGTCGTTGGTGACTAGGAAGAGGTGGTGGTATCGTACTAGTACGCTGGACTGCGAATCGGGCGGTCGTGGGTTAGGACCACGACTCGCGCATGAAAGTTTTTTTGACGCACACTTTTTTTTTTTGGCGAACGCAATGCCTATTTTGCTTCTATAAGTGAGGAAAGCAAAAAGCACAAAAAATAATATTTGCCTGATGCGGGATTCGAACCCACGACCACAGTGGGTGAAAAAAAATTGTACAACAGCCAAATCCAAACGGTTAGAGCTACAATCGCGATATTCGTGAGGGTAGCCATTAGAATGTAGACTCAGGATAAGACACGATTTTTCGACATTTGAATATATACGCGCACAGTGGGGCATAGCAAAATCGAAATAGCAAGAGCTGTAAACGTGAAATATTGTGTGAGGGACGTGGTCTAGACACAAGGAGTTTTTTTAAATTTCTAGGGGCACAGTGGGATAGTTTGGCATAAATATGATACCACGCCAAATTATTACTAGAGTTTGCAAAATTTCAGCGAGCATTGTCCTTAGGGTAATTTGTCGGGATAGGATGCCATTCTTCGAATTTCGTACCTTTTGGAGAATAGTGGGAAAAAAAGTTCAAAATATGGTACAGTCAGGTAAAATTGGTTAAACATGATCCCGTGGTGCTCTTGGAACATAAACTAGAGATCAGAAACGTTTTTTTAATTCATACTTTAAGAGGTACAGTGGTCCAAACTGGGTAAATTATGTATGGTACATTGGGGCACAAATAGAACAATGTGGCAAAATTTTGGAAAATAAACTTGTGATATTAAGTATCTTTCATTTTAGGAGAACAGTTGCTCAAAAATTTTCAAAATAATGTACAGTGGGCAAAAATAGTTAAATATGTTGCAGGGGGATAAAAATGGATACTGTGGTACAGTGCAATATAGGAAATTTGACTCCTTTTTTTGGTCGTAATTATTTACAGCCAAACGGCTGTACCGATTTAATGACTTTTTGGATAAGAGAAAGTAAAAGTAAAATTATTTCATACAATCAAAGAAAATTTTTTTTTTTCGAGTCGACATCAATTTTCTATATTACTAGTTCTACTTCTGTGTACTTTTAATAATACTAAATTTGACAACTGCAAAAAATCATTTTTTAAAAAAGTTTGCACAGATCCGCCGCTGTAGTATATTAGAATTGGAAGGGGAATGATTGTCCTATGGAACTGTTATGGGGTTGAGTCTAGCAAGTGCTAGAATTTTTCTGTAAGTCTAAATAAAATTCCAATTCATAATTCCATTAGCTCGTCTTAAGGTCACTTAATTTTTTTGCAATTTAATCGTTTTTTAAAAACTGTGAATTATTAATATGAAAAATTTAATTTGAAAATACTACAAAATTCACTGTAATTATTAATTGCTATGTGATAACTCATTTAGAAATCCCACATAAAACTGCTGATAAAGTCGCGGTAAATCAAAAATTCAAAAATATATGTTTATATTGTTAATATATTTTCATATTAAAGCAAAAAATAATAATTTTTGTAAAATTTAAATTTTGAATTTTGGCCAAAAAAATGTAGCCTAATTTCCTATAGTGCATTGGGGCAAATATGGTTAAATATTCACTGTACTTAATTGTTATTTGATAAATCATTTAGAAATCGCACACAAAACAGCTGATAAAGTCGCTGTAAATCAATGTTGCAAAAAATTCAAATGTTGATGTTTACAGTGTTAATTTCTTTTCATATTAACAAACAAAATAATTTTGGTTAAATTAAAATATTGAAATTTGGCCAAAAAAAACTAGTCAAATTTCCTATAGTGCAGTTTCCTATACTGCATGTCGGTCCGTGTGTTGATATAGAAGATATATATGTTATGTATTCCTATATATCAGTGGAAATCTCTTCGAGAGCTACTAAATGGTGAAATAAAATTGCCAAAAATTCTACAGGAAAGATGTAGTGGACTCAACATTTCAATCGGTGACTCTTTTCGAGAGTTATCGTGCGCACCAGCCAGCAGTCAGACAGACGGGCGCACATTGCTCATTCGACTTAAAATGATCCAAAACGAATATCCGCCGAACATACTTAAGGTCTTAGATCACTCCTTCGATGTGTTACACTTTTGGCCCGTAGCAAATGATATATACCCTCGTATAACTAAAGTGAGGGTATAATTAAAATAAAACCCCGGTCTAGTGTATAATCGTAGTCTCTTGTTTATGCTCAAATTAGGATACAAGGTACTTGCATTTATAATGTATAATAAAAAAAGTAGAGGAAATAAATATATTAAGATTTAAAATTATATTTAAGGAACTTTTATCTTGCTGTCAAATTCAACGTTTTTAAAGCTTTTGAGGTTCAGCAGTTATTTTATGTTTGTAATTGTTTTTTTTTTTTACAAATAGAGAGTGTATCTTATATTTTAGGTAAGTCCTATGGATTTGTGATAATTTTTGTTTTTCAAACCCATAAAAACAAAATCATAAAAATTATAATAAAACCAATGTGCATTCTGTACCATAATATTAATCATGTTGAATTTGAAAGGTTAACTATTATTGAAGTAACTAAATAGATGACATACATATCTATTCCCATGTATAACATATAGAACAGATTATTTTAATCTCATCGATAATTTTTCAACAGAATTTCGGTGAAATAGCTTTTTCTTCCAAATTATATAAACATTTATTTTTTACTAAAATTTCAAAATGGTTGAACAATATTTTGAAACAAAAATTCGTTAAAACTAATTTTTTAAATTTCTTAAAATTGGATGCTACCTTCTTTAGTTTTTGTAGATGTAAGATTTTCTTAAAATTCCATCAAAAAAACATTTTTTCTACAAAACTTCGTTGACATTTTATTATCCCCTCACCTTAGAGAGGAGGCTATATATCATTTTCTACGATCCAAAAGTGCCACGCATTGAAAGAGTGACCTAAGACCCCAAGTATGTTCGGCGGAAATCAGTTTTAGTCAATGCCGATCGTTATCGGGCCATGTTGAACGAATTTTTGTTCACAAAAATTGAAGAGGAGGATATTGGCAACATTTGGTTTTCAAAAAAAAAAAGTTATTTGGCGGACCCTTTAGTACCTCCCTCACAAAGAGTTAAAATTTAGTGAAATATTGATTCGCTATAACTTCTATACTACTTATCCGAATCTCATGTAATTCCAAACATAGTAATAGTTTATCTGTCGCTGTCAGCTGGAGAAAAAATGGGGAAGTGGCCCCCGCCCCTTTTGGTACCTCTCACACAAAGGGACCATTTTTTACAAAAAGTTAACTAATAATAACTTTAATACCAGTGCATACAAACACTTGCATTTTAGTACAGTATAATGTTTTCATAGGACCTACAATCCATTAAAAAGTGGGCGTTATTGTCACGCCCCTTTTGATACGTGCCACCTGAATGAACTTTTTATCCCCTCACCTTAGAGAGGAGGTTATATACCATTTCCTACGAGCCAAAAGTGTAACACACCGAACGAGTGGCCTAATACCCTAAGTATGTTCGGCGGATATCCGTTTTGGGTCATTTTAAGTCGAATGAGCAATGTCCGTCCGGCTGCGTGTCTGTCTGTTGGCTGGTGCGCACGATAACTCTCGCAAGGTTTAACCGATTGACCTCAAATTCGATATGTGGTAATATTTTTCTCTATCTCCGGCTAACTTCGAAGATGGGCCATATTGGTCCACTCCTTGTAGTACCTCTCCCACAAAGGGTTAATATTTTGTGAAATATTGATTCTTTAATAACTTCTATACTACTTACTCGAATCTTCTGAAATTCCACACATAGTATTAGTTTATTAGTCGCTAACACCTCAAGAAAAATGGGTGAAGTTGTCAGCCCCTTTTGGTACCTCCCACACAAATTGACCATTTTGCACGAAAAATTAACTGTTTATAGCTTTAATATCACTTCATACAAATAGCTGCAATTTTGTACAGTGTAATGCTTTTATAGTACCTAGAATCCAGAGAAAAGTGGGCGTTATTGACACGCCCCTTTTTGTACCTCCCACACAAATGGACCATTTTGCACCAAAAGTTAGCTTATAACGTTAATACCAGTACATACTTTGAAGTTATTAAATGCAATTTAATTACCCGACAGAACTTTCTTACTTGTTTAAATTTAAGAATGCTAATTTAAAAATTAACTAAATGGAAATTTTCTAAAAAAAATTTTGACAATTACGTTTTTCATTTAAACTGATTTTATCTTAAAAATTTCGTCGAAATAATATTTTTGTACTAAATTTTTCTACAAAACTTTGTTGAAATAACATTTTTCTTTAAATTTTCATAAAAATTCAATCCTTTAAAAAATTAAATTTTTTTTGAAAAATGGTTAAAATGTAATTTTTCTTGAAAATTTACAATTCTAAAATTCTTCGTTAAAATAAAATTAAAAAATAAAATAAATTAATTAAATATAAATTAATTTTTTTTACAAAATTTATAACACTGTATATTTTTTTTTAAATTTTTCGGTATATAATTTCATCATCAAAAATTCGTTCTTCTACAAAATTAGGTTAAATTGAATTTGTCATCAAAACGTAAATTTTCTAAAAAAAATGTTAAAAATTATTTTTTTTAGAAAAATAATAATATATAATTTTTCTTGCAAATTTACATTTTCTAAAAAACTAGTGGTTGATGGTTATTTCGATATATTTCTAGTGCTCCCCAAGCTTAAACGAAAAGTTCCGACCCATGACTTTTTGGGCATACAAATCCAAAATTCACAAACGTTCATAATTTGTGGATTAAGCAAAAAGGTGTAAAGAGCTGATCCCAGCTAGGGCAGAAACAAATTTTATTTACTTGTTTTTTCAAGAATAAATATTTTTTAATTAAATACAATATAAATTAATTAGAAATGAACAATTAAAGACTTACTTTTTTGTAATTTTTCTATCAAATTCACATTTTTTGAATTGTGCCTTGATTATTTGGACCATATTTTTTGAATTATATGCCCGATAATGACACTTTCACGTGGAAACAGAATTTTAGTAAAAGTCATTAAAACGCTTTTGTTGCCACGAAAACTACCATAAAAAATAGAAAAAATGCAAAAAATTAGTTTGTTCCACTTTTTGAAATCCAGCATCCTAAAGAAGAAGGCAATGCCTAGTTGGATAAATGTAGAAATTATTTGTATTTTAGTAGAAATGAAAAAGGGTATATATCAAATGATGCGGGTTAAAAGGGTAACACATCAATGGATTGACCTAAGAGACTATTTGGCGGAAATCCGTTTTGGGTAATTTTAAGTCATCTCAGCAATGTCCGTCTGTCTGGTTGGTGCGCACGATATCTTTCGACAGGATTAACCGATTAACTTCAAATTTGGTATTTGCCAATATTTCTTTACATCTCAGGCTAAGGTAAAATATTAACTATGTTGGTCCACTGCTTCGAGTACCTCCCCCACGAAGGGTCAACATTTAATGAAATTGTGATAATCTCATAACTTCTATACAATTACCCAGAATCACATAGTTGTAGTTTCCTGGTCGTTATAATCTTGAAAATGCGAAGATGCCACGCCCTCTTGGTTCTTCCCATACAAATGTACCATTTTGCACAAACATTTAACTGCTTATAACTTTATAACTCCAGTCCATACAAATACTTGAAATTTTGTGCAGTGTAATGTTTTTTAAAGTACCGATAATATATTAAAAATGGGCGTTATTTCAACGCCCCTTTTGGTACCTCCCAAACAAAGTTGCCAAAATAAAAAACCATGAACATTTATTTTGTGAATTTCCCTATTTTTACAATCTGGGTCATAATTTATACATTTATACATAGACTTTTTTCAAATAGGCATTGTTTTATTCGTTATAGAATCCTAACGAAGAATACAATGCGTATTTAAATTAATGTTTGTTTGTAAGATTTTTTGAAATCGGTATTTTTGCGTTTTTTTTGTACCAACACAAAACTTTTTTTTGGAAGAAAACAAAATTTGTGTCCCCTCCACCATATAATAGGGGGTATATTCATTATGTCCCTCCGGGTGTATTAATTTTTTGTCATCTGAGACCCCATAAAGTATACATATTCTTAATCGTCGTAAAATTCTAAGACGATTAAGCCATGTCCGTCTGCTGTAATCACGATTCAGTCCGTAATAATAAAGCTAGGTCCATCAAATTTAAAATATAAATAAAAATGACTCCTAATTACATACTTAAAAACACATAAATTGACATATAAATAAAAAATAAATATGAAAAAATTAATATGTAAACAAACACAGCGCCCAGGGATCGAACCAGGGACTCCCTAGCCTTAGTCGGATGTTCTAACCACCCGACCACCTTTCAGGAGAGCATATACACTTTTTATTTATTTCATTTCGCGATAAATGAAAGATAGAAAGTAAAGTACAACTTCTATAGCGCTTTAATCGGGGGAACATATGTATATATGAGGGCTATATCCAAATCTGGACCGATTATCCCCGAATTTGGCATGTAATAAAAAACTCTGCCGAATTTCGCACTGATCGGAAATAAAATATGGTTTCTACAGCGATTACATGTCAAATTGGGTGCAACATATATATGGGGACTATATTTGAATCTGAACCGATTTCCCCCGAATTTGGCATGTAATAAAAACTCTCTGCCGAATTTCTTACTGATCGGATATAAAATACGGTTTTACAGCGCTTACATATCTAAATCTGAACCGATTTTCCCCGAATTTGGCTATGTTCATTCATGTAATAACCAAAACAATCAGACCATAAATACGACCTGTACTTTGATTACAACGATACATCTACAGACGGACCTGGTTAAATCGACTCAGGAAGTGAGTCTTGAGGAAAGTAATGCGGTACAACGTGCGAACCGCGGAAAATATTCTAATAATACTTCACACAGAAATGGTCCAAGGAGTTCAGATACAAAAAATATATGTCGCAGGTCGGAGTTGCAATATCGACTTTTGGGCCATTTATCCCGGTTTCCAGCTCACAGTTGACCATATTGAAAATAAGACACATCGGTTCATGTTTTGATATAACCCACATATAAAAGTCCCCTCCGATTAGAATTTTTACTCTACGTAGGTAGGTATGTATATAATGATGCGTTTCAAGATAAATTTCGAATTTAACTAGCAGAGACACTTTTAACTATACTTTATCACATATGATAAAAAATTTTTATTATTAAAAATAGGAAAAATTGTTTAATTTCAAATCATTTTGCTGGTGAGTGGAGGTTTCAACGCCTAAAACCAACCCCCGCGCACGGGCCTGACACACCATATATCGTTACCTTAGTATAGAGCGGCCCCAACTAACAATTTTTGGAAATCGCGTTTTTTGTTGATTCAAATGAACCAGCACTTAATACACCTCCCAGAGAAAATTCAGATACATTTTATGAAAACTCGCAATGTTAACCCTAACTCATACCCCAGAAAAAATTAAAACAGAAAGTCCTCAACTCATATTCAAAAAAGAAAAAGCCCTTAATCATTCGTTCACACAAGTAGTGTGCTCAGATTGATTTGTTGATTTTTCGTGCATTTTTCATATTTTGTCATTTCGAATATAATTTTAATATTAAAAAACCAGTAAGGAAAGGCTAAAGTCGGGCGGGACCGACTATATAATACCCTACACCACTCTCGTAATATTGAATAACTCTGATATATAAATTTTGTAATTCATGTATAAATTGTTTACATAAATTTACTTTTGGGACATTTTATACTTAAATAATACCCTGTACCACAGTGAGGTGTAGGGTATAAAAACGAATGGATCTAAAGAGCCAAATCGGATGAAACATATATATGGGAGCTATAGCTAAATCTTTACCGATTTTCTTCAAATTCGGCAATGTTGGTTCATGAATCAAGAAACTCTACCATTCTAAATTTCAAAACGATTGGATGTAAAATAAAGCTTCTATAGAACTAAAGGACCAAATCGGACGAAACATATATATGGGAGCTATAGCTAACTCATAACCGATTTTCTTAAAATTCGGTAGTGTTGGTTCATGGATCAAGAAACTCTACCATTCTAAATTTCAAAACGATTGGATGTAAAATACAGCTTTTATAGGACTAAAGGGCCAAATCGGACGAAACATATATATGGGAGCTATAGCTAAATCTTAACCGATTTTCTTCAAATTCGGCAGTGTTGGTTCATGGATCAAGAAACTCTACCATTCTAAATTTCAAAACGATTGGATGTAAAATACAGCTTTTATAGGACTAAAGGGCCAAATCGGACGAAACATATATATGGGAGCTATAGCTAAATCTTAACCGATTTTCTTCAAATTCGGTAGTGTTGGTTCATGGATCAAGAAACTCTACCATTCTATATTTCAAAATGATTGGATGTAAAATACAGCTTCTTCAGGACTAAAGAGCAAAATCGGACGAAACATATATATGGGAGCTATTTAGCTATACCGATTTTCTTCAAATTCGCAATGTTGGTTCATGGATCAAGAAACTCTACCATTCTAAATTTCAAAACGATTGGATGTAAAATACAGCTTCTATAGGACTAAAGGGCCAAATCGGACGAAAGATATATATGGGAGCTATATCTAAATCTGAACCGATTTTAACCAAATTCAATAGCGATCTTAACAGCCGCAAAATACTCTAAACTGCAAAATTTCAGAACGATCGGAGTGAAATTGCGACCTGTAGTCGACGAACAACTTTACATGGACGGACGGACATCGTTAAATCGACTCAGCTAGTGATTCTGAGTCGATCGGTACACTTTAAGGTGGGTCTAGCGGTTACATGCTGGAACAGGGTTATGTGCTGTTTTTATGCATAGATATGCAAGCGGTGAAACTAATACCGCAATTAAATGCAAACGCCACATATTAGGCATGTTTTCGTTACAAGCTAGCACTTTTAGTTTAGCACTTTGCAACGAAAACAACTGACTTCCACTAACTGGCACATAAGCAATAAGTGGCGGATTTTCACTATCTGGTAGCAATGGTGTCATGAGTTGCGAAGAAAGAACAGTGCGAAACAGACAAAAAATTCGTGAAAAGTATTTTTAAAACATATATTTACTATTCTATGTTCAATTGTTTACACTCTTTTTGCAAATATTAAAATAATTTCCCATTTTTGTTCTTCTTCTTCCCGTTAATTCACAATAATTGATAAAATCTCTCCAAAAATGGGATCTCTCCAAAATGGCAACATCATACTCGATTAAGACATGAACACAAGCACCAAACTTCATCGGGAACTAATAGTGCTTAAAAGTGCTTAGCTCCCCATACAAATTAAGCACTTATGGTGTAACGAAAACACGCCTATTATAAAATTAAATTAAAGGTTCATAATTTTACCATACATAATATGATAACTCATTAATCTGAAAAGTACGTGTGGGATGAGACTGATGGAGGCTTTGTAGCTTTAGTTAAGTAAGGATTGTCATTCTTTTTACGACAATTTACCTTATAAATACCCGTAATACATGTTATGTCATAGCATTCACTTATTTTCTTATTATTTAGACATATTTGCGCTTTCTAAACTAGAAAACCCATGTTTTTCCATCAAAATATAATGTTAAAAAAAGCCCCAACACATTTTTTCGATGTGTTACACTTTTTGTCCGTAGCAAATGATATATACCCTCGTATCAGTGGGGGTATAATTGCCAAGAACCGGTGTTGGGCATGCTCAGTAAAGAGCTGAGATCAAATCCATACCGATGCCTTTTGCAAATACCCATTTAAATAGTATTAACACATTGTTAAATAATATTAACAATAGTTAAAAATAGGAAATTCACATATAAATAATAAGTAAATACGAAAAAGTAAACATGTAAGAGAAACGGGACGACCGGGGATTGAACCCGGGACACTGGGTCCTTGGTCGGATGCTCTAACCAACCGACCATGACCAGCGCGTATGCCGATGCAGCAAAGAAATGCCTTGTTTTTTCTTGAGACTGCTAGAAGTGACGGAGTACAAACAAATGTTGAGTACACATACCTACATATATGTAACTGTTGTTTTGCAGAAATGTGATTCGTTGATATTGCTGTTCAGATATTTTTTGTCTGTAGCTAAAAACTGTGGTGGTGGAATACGTTGATATTGATGAAAACGCCAAAGGCCATATTTTATACAATTGTGTTGCCGTTTATCGGTGGTGCACTGTGGGCAAAAGTCTAAAAAGAGCCAAGCCGAATTCAATATATTTCCTATAAATTGCTAAAGGCGAACTATGTAGGGGAATAAATCGTAAAAATATCGAATATCGAAAAATTAATTAATAATACGTGTGTATATATATACCGCATATATTTTTTCAAGAGGAATGCAATTTTTAGAACAATTAAACGAGAAATGCACCTTTACTAATTTGTTCCAGAAAAAATAATTTTTTTAAAAACAATACAACTAAACAATTTTGCGGGAAAAAATAAATTACAACAAACATTTCTGGATAAATGGATTTTTTTAAATCATATAATTTTAGGTTTTGTAGAAAGATTCAATTATAATGAAATTTTCTACAAAATTGCTATTAAGAATTTTTTTATAGAACAATTTTAATTTTTTAAGGAATGTTAAATTTATGAAAAATAAATTTAGAAACAGCTTTCATGAAAAAAAAAAATATTTTAATCATTTAATGAATTTAAAAATCAAAGACCTAAGAATTTTTTTTAAAAAAATTAACTTTCAGTATTAGGCATTTTGTAGAAAAAATGTGGTACTCGAGAACAACATTGAGGTACAAACAAAAAATACGATAAAAAACGATTTTTGGCCGATTCCACGAGCTCGGAAATTCAAATATGTTTTTGGTATTGTCTCGAGCCTCGAGGTAAACTTTAATTCCGCCTCACATTTGGTTTTTGTTTTTTAAATTATAATAAAACTAAAATCCATTCTGTATTATAATATTAATCATGTTGAATTTGTAGGGTTAACTATTATTGGTGTATCTATTCACATGTATAAAATATATATATTTCCTTTCAACCAAAAGTGTAACACATCGAAGGATGACCTAAGACCCCAAGTATATTGAAAAAATATTGATTCTTTAATAACTTCTGTACTACTTACTCGAATCTTCTTAAAATCCACATTAGTATTAGTTTATTACTCCCTAATTTTGTACAGAGTAGTGTTTTTATAGTACATACAGTCTACATACGATTTTTTGGGAATGAAAGGTGAGGGGATAATTAAGTCTGTTTACCTTACCCGACTGAACTTTCTTACTTGTTTTTAATCTCATCGATAATTTTTCAACAAAATTTCTATTTTTCACAAAATGTCTTAAAACTAGATGTTACATTTTTTAGTTTTTGTCGATGTAACATTTTCTTAAAATTTCAAAAACTCATTTTTTCTACAAAACGTCACAGAAATTTTATTTTTCTTTAAAATTTAAAAAGGTTAATTTAAAAGTAAATGAAAAGAATTTTTTTAAAAAAATCTTTAACAATTCACCAAAAAAATTTCACGGAAACTACGTTTTTTGCAAAATTATTTTTAAATTGATTATATCTTAAAAATCCCGTAGAATAAATATTTTTCTATAAAATTTTGTTATGCTGACTTTTTGTACAAAAAGCATTTTTCTTGAAAATTTCCTAAAAATTCAATTCTTTTGCAAAAATTTTAATTTTTGCAATAGAAAAATGGGTAAAATGTAATTTTTCTTGTACAATTACAATTCTAAAATCGCGCGATTTTTTGAAAAAAATTTTCGCCGGCGGCGCTTTTCCAAGCAGAAAACAAATACAACCATTCATAATTATACAGCTTCATTGCTAAGTTTCCATTTGTCCAACTTTTATTTTCGCATGGGACGGAGTTTTTTTTTTTGAAATTGTACATAATTTATTTAAATATACAAAATATTTTTTTTTTGTTATATTATTCCATAAAAATCGTTCATTTATTTAAAAAGGATAGTACAAAACATTACTTTACAATTTTATAGCGTCATTGGTAAATTTACTTTTGTCCAACTTTTATTTTTGCATGGATAACATTTTGCATGCATAAACATTTCCAAGTTTATTCTTACATATTCGTAATGTACGGAAAATTTCCTTTAATTTGAGGGGTCGCATGCTATATGGACCCAAGGGTAATTTTTCAAGGCCCTCTAGGGCCTTTCCTAGAGGGCGCTTGACATTTGGAATCTACGGACAATTTCCTTTAATTTGACTATAATATTGACCCTGTCCGGGACCGGGTCCATTTTTTGGGTCTTGAGGCCCCCCCCTGGGTCCGTCCGACAAATTTTGACCTCATTTTTGTGTTTTTGGGAAAATTTTGATGACATTTATTTTTTTCCCGCAAAATGTTTTGAAATAGAATTGTTTTTAGAAAATTAAATTTTTATGGAAAAAGTGGTAAAGGTGCATTTTTCGTTTAATTGTTCTACAAAATTTCGTTTGTTATATAAATATATTACATGCAGTGACGGAATAAAAAAATATCAACAATCCATATCCATATTCGGCGGTATACACTGATCATTTTTATTTATTGTTAATTATCGTTTGAATATTATCGATATTTTACGATGTGTTGCCATACCTACATACTATTGCGGTTTATAAGAAATATATTTAATTCTGCTTGGCTCTTTTTATACTTTTACCCACAGTACACCACCGATACACGGTAACACAATTGTATAAAATAAAGTCTTTCTCTTTGTCATCAATATCAATGTATTTTTCCACCACCACAGATTTTTTGAAACAAACAACAAATTATGTGAACAGCAATGTCAACGAATCACATTTCTGCTAAAAAACAAACAGTTACATATGAGTAGGTATGTGTAGTCAACATTTGTTTGTGTTTAGTCACTCCTATCAGTCTCAGCAAAATAGCAACCCATTTTTTGCTGAGGCGCAGCACGGAGTGGATGTGGTCGGTTGGTTAGAACATCCGAGTTAGACTGCAGAGTCCCCTGGTTCGATCCCCGGCTCGATGCGTTTTTATTTTTTATTTATATGTCAATTTATGTATTTTTAATTGTTTTTTACCATTCAGTAGCTCTCGAAGAGTGCTTTCCGCTGATACTGAATATCTAACAGAATTTTCCTTACGGCCACAGTGGCCAGTGGACGCGCTTCAGTTAATTCTAGCGAAGAAATATTAAGCCCATTACATCTTTTCTGGTAGACTTTTTGGTAATTTTATGATACCATATGATTATTTGTTTATTGTATGCTCAGTCCAAAATTTCAGCATTTCTGTATTATTTACTACCCTTGGCATCCCAAAAATCAAAAAGTCATGGGTCGAAACTTTTTGTTTAAGCTTGGGGGCAATAGAAATATGTATGTATATCGAAATAACCATCAACCACGTATTGGTCGGTTTGGTGACTTGTTTGCTTAAGTAATTTGTTTTCTTAATTATTTAGATGTTTGCCCAATTGTTTATTTTTAATGTATTTATTATTTTTTAAATTAAAACATATTTTCTTAAAAAAATAAGTAAATAGAAAACATACTTTTTCTTCCCTTGCTAAGATTCGAATTGTTCACCACTGTGCTTAATTATAAATACTTTTTTATACCCTACACCACACTGTGGTACAGGGTATTATAACGTTGTGCATTTGTTTATAACACCCAAAAGGAGATGAGATAGACCAATCGTTTATTATACCGATCGACTTAGAATCACTTCCTGAGTAGATTTAGCTATATCCGTCTGTGTATGTATTCTTGTAATCAAAGTACAGGTCGCAATTATGGTCCGATCTTAACGAAACCTTGCACAAGGACGATCCCTATTGAATTTAGTTTATATCGGTTCAGATTTACATATAGCTCCCATATATATGCACCTCCGATTTGGCATGTTTGCACTGTATAAACAACATTTTTGAACCGATCTGTATAAAAATTGACGGAGAGAAGTCTCCTGATATACTTAGAGACATTACTAAATTTGAGGAAAATCGGTACGGCTATATCTACGCCCCCTTATATACGTTACCCCGATTTGATATGTAAGCGCTGTAGAAACTGTATATCTTGATCTATGAAAGAATGTGCATTTAACTGAAACAAAACCAATTATTCCAAGTTATTATCGCAATGCCCCTTTTTGCATTGTTAGGAAGATGTAGGTTATTATATAGTCGGCCTCGTTCCGACTTATATACGTTTAATCAACCTTCTTATCCCGGTAATGAAAATGGGGCTAAAAAGTTGTTACGGATAAAAATTTTAACTAAGCAAAATTGTTTGTGATTGACATTTTGAAAGAAAATAAACAAAAACAATATATTATTACATTATTAACTAGCATTTAAATACCCGGCGATGCCCGGGTTGCCTTCGAAAACAGTGATCCAAACATTAGTATTATTTTTGATTTTGAATCATTAAAAATTTGTTTAACATCCAGGATCAGTCTACTTGAAAGTCTATCAAACTCCAGATGCTCTCAAAAACTCAAACAAATTCACTGACAACAGTAAAAAATTCTGTAAATATGAAAGCACAACCTCAAATGTACGATATGTGTGCAAACTTTCAAATTAATACTTTTATGGGGTCAGTGGTCAAGAGGTCACCAAATAAATGGCTGAGAAACAAATGCATAATATGCTATGTATTTTTCAAATTTCGATATACTCGTATACATTTTTGTTTAAATATTACCGGTGTATATAGCGAGCGATATATTTCGAAAAGACTTTTAAACATTATGTTTTTGTGTACCTCTTGTCCTCAGGTCGGACGACGCATTTCCTTGAAGATCGTTTTATGCACACATATGTACAGCTCCACAGATCTTTATGGGATTTTTATTGGAAGAATGAAAAAATCTTAAAGAATTTTGAAATGTAGTATAAGAATGAAAATTGCTTTGGTCACTACTGACAACAATCTTAGAATTCAAAATTGTTTTTTTCCTGTGTATACTACATATTATTTTATCTTAGTATAATTTAAGGGCGAGAGTTGACCACTGGCCAAAAAACGACTATGCTAATAGTCCGTAGGCTATACCACACTGGAGTTTCTAGCGTTCTACCTGTTATATGAGCCGCAACGGTCAAGCGGCCAAAAGTCGCTTGAGTTAGTATTAACATTGCCAGTTTGGACCCTTTAAAGTACAGAAAGGGTGGAAATTGCATTGGTCACTGCTACACTGGCCACAGTCTGAGATTTGACCGAATTGACAACGTTATATATGTATATCTTACCACATTAAGTGGCGAGAGATATATTTTGAACAGGGGTTAGAAGTTTTACAATCTGTAAAATAGTGAACATTGTTTTGGCCGCTTCTTCACTGACCACAGTCAGAGAATTCAAAATTATTATATTTACAAAGTTTTAACTTTGTGTCCTATAAGAGGCTTCAGAAAGGACAACAACTATAACTGACCACTGGCCGAAAAATGTCTACGTGAGTAGCCCGTGGTTTATACAACACTCATGTCTATGAGAGTGCAATTTATGGGATTTTTAATGTATTGAAAGAATGAAAAACTCTTAAAGAATCTTGAAATCCAGTAAAGATTGAAAATGGTTTTGGTCATTGCTTAACTGACCACAATCGTAGAATTTAAAATTGCATTTCTCGGCTATAGTACTACATATTATTTTATATGTGTATCATTTTAGGCGCTTCTGAAATACAAAAAAATATTTAAAATTTTGATAGCGCGACAACTGACTACGTGTCAAAAACGACTGTGTGAATAGTCCGAAGGGTCTACAACACTCAAGTCTATACCAAAGTCAAATTTAAAGCTTCCTACTTCTTAAAGGTACCGTAATGGTCAGGCGGTCAAAAGTCTCTTGGTGTAAAATCGCATCCCTTGGAGATCAGTATACAAACATAAATTATTAGGATTATAGCTCTTAAAGGACTATTAAAGTACAGATAGTGTGGAAATTGATTTGGTCACTGCTAAACTGACCACAGTCGGATAAGTGACCGAATTGACAATGTTAGATAGGTTACCACGGTAAGTGGTGAGCGATATATTTTGAAAAGGCTTTAAAAATTTTAAGACGCGGTTTTATGTCCGGTTTGACCTCAGACTGGACATCGAATTGTTGTTTTCGCATCTCCATTGAGATCAGTCTGTACATATAAATTTGTAAATCATTGGCTCTTAGGGAACTTTTAAAATCAGAGAAATAATGAAAATTGTTAGGGCCACAGTTAAGCTGACCATATTCAGTTAATTCAAAATAATTTTTCGTGCATTTATTTGCGGTTGATAGTACTTCATATATACAAAGTTTTAACATTGTATCTTATAAGAGGATTCCGAAACGACAAAAACAAAACGCAAGTTTTTGATAGCGCTACAACTGACCACTGGCCGAAATATGATTAAGCGAGTAGTCCGTAGTTTATACAACACTCCAGTCTATGTGTGTGCAAAATTTCAACTCTCTAAATTTCAGCTCTCTAGCTTTAACAGGAGCCTCTGTGGTCAAGTGGTCGAAAATCACTTGGCGGAAAATCGAAAATCAAAGTAGTCTATGGCACTTCCCAGGCATTGGTCTATCTGTCCACCAAGTTTCAAGAAAATCGGTTCAACCGTTTAGGCGTGATGCTGGAACAAACAAACAAACAGACAAACAAACGATTTTATAATATTAATAGGATTGTATACCCTTCACCATGGATAGCATGTGAATGGTTTCGGGCACAAATAAAGTCATCTTACCAAATTTCATCCCGATTCGTTGAAATTTGTGGTTTTGTGGCGTTAGGAAGTCAAATTTAGAGGGACCTTTGTATGGGGGTATATCAAAACTTGGACCTATGGCTACCGTTGTTCGTGTGAAGGGTTCCGGGCAGTGTTGCCAGAAATTACGATTTATCACCATTTTGACGATTTTTAGAGCCAAAAAATAGGATATGACGATTTGACGACTTTTGCACCGAAATGATTTTTTGTGATATGAAAAAAAGTAAGGAAAACTTATCAAATGTTTCTTTAACTAAGGATTTTTCATAACTCCTCCCACATATAAGTTACACTCTCATTTATCTTTTTAAAATTAAAATTAGAAATGTTAGAAATAAGAATCAAATATAATTCGATCGCATTCAATGACATAACAGGAAAAGTCTCTGGAATTTTGTTATGTTGCAAAAATCGGTTGAGGAAATTGCAGTGGACATTTTAAGTAAAGTAAAGGCTATATCCAAACTTGCACTTAGGAGGTATTTATTCCAACAAATAGTTTCAGTTAAAATAAATCGCATAATATAATTCTTTCAACCCAAATGGGAATATTTTATTTTTGTCCAAAAAGTAAAGTCAAAATATGTCATTTACACCTTAAAATGGTTCTGGGTAAACTCAATCGATACGTATCTGTGGTTTCTACGTTGCTAAAACAGAAAATCGGGTGAGGGCAATATGAATGATTTTATGTAAAATTAAATGAAAATGTCCAATCGGTTATGTGGTTTCTATATAAAAATGTGGGCAAAATTATATATATATTGTCAAAATTCAGCCTAATCAACTTGTGGTTTCTAATGCGTCAAGAAGTCGCATTTAGTCAGGGTTACCATAACCTTTTTTCGGAAAGGAGGACTTTTGTGTCAGAAAAGGAGGACATTTGTAACATTTACAAAGATAGTTTGAAACTTTCGGAGGACATTTAAAAAATATAATTTCCTATGATAATGATTTGTACAACAATTTGTATTTTGTAGCGCTTAGATGCCAAATCGGAGGACAATATCTAAATCTGAAAAAATTTTCTTCAAATTCGGCAAGGTTTGTTCTTGGGTGCTACATTTAAATCTGTGCAGATTTACACCAAATTCGGCAATGTGGGCCCTTGGATCAAGAAACTCCATCCTGCTTAATTTCAAAGTGATTGGATATGAAAAAGCTTCTGTGGCTATAAAAGGCCAAATCGGAAAGAAAATTTATATAGCGCCTATATCTTAATCTGAAACGACTTTGACCAATTTCTTCCCAGTTATGAAATAGCCCTTATTGTCAAATTTCAGCAAGATCGGAATGAAAGTGCGACCTGTACTTAAGGCACAATTTTAAATAGTCAGACAGACAATCGGTGTACTTTAAAATGGGTCTAGCTCCAGTATTTTTAGGTGTTAATTATAATAAATTAGTGAAGCGGCGTTAAGATCTGATAAGCCGATTTTTGCATACCCTACACCATAGATTGCATGTCAACTGTTTGTGGATTCTTTGAAATTTGTTGCGTTAAGAAGTAAAATCTTGAGGTACCTTCGTGTGGACCTATATTAAAACATGGACCTATAACGACCATTGTTCGTCTGAAGGATTCTGGATATACATACTCCGCAATTACCAATTTTGACCAGTTGAAATTTGCAGTCTATATGGCGTTAATAAGTCAAATCGGACAGATGCTAAAAATTTTGCTCATTTCAATCCCAACTTACCTGCATCTATAAGAAGTATATGTACCAAATTTCAGTCATCGAGCTCAATTATTGTAGTACCAACTTTGTACTAAAAGTAGTTGCGGGTATAATTCATGTGGAGGTTTACTATTTGTGAGAAATTTTAATTTGTAACAAAAGGAGGACAAATCCATCATTTTTGAAAAAGGAGGGAGGACGGGAGGACACTGGTTAAAAAGGAGGACATGTCCTCCCAAAGGAGGACGTATGGTAACCCTGCATTTAGTGGATCCTTTGTATGGGGGCTAAAACAATGAATGGTTCTATTTATTTTGTCAACTTTCGTACCAATCGAATGAAGTTTGCGGCTTTTATGACGTAAATAAATAAAATCGACTGGGATATATCGAAATATGGACCATTCTCAATCCTAAGAAACTGATATGTATAAAATATGTTTCCGCAAAATTTGATTATTATTGCAGTTCAAGAATATGAGATCGGCTCACAATTTTTTTAAGCTCACTTTGAGGATCCGCATAAGCATTTGAGAGTACCTTTAAAGACATATCTGTCTCTGAAATATGTCCTTCACCCGAAAAAAATCTAAAACTGTATGTGACTGGTAGTGTTGACGATTTCGAAAATTTTGACGATTTTTCTGCCCCTATTTTGACAATTTTCGGTCTAATTCTGACAGCACTGGTTGCTGGTATAAATAAATCCCAGTTACCAATTTTCAGCCCGATCCGTTGACATTTGTGGTCTCTATGGCAGAAAGGAAAGACAGATAGTCGGGCGGGGCTGACTATATAATACGCTGCACCTCCCTTACAATGCAAAAAGCGATAATAATTTGGAAGAATTGGTTACGTTTCAGTTAAAATGCGCAGTGTTCTTATATATAATGTGTTCTTATAAACGGATGTGATTATATATAATCTAAACAGATTTTCATAAACTTAGATCAAAAACCTAATTTCTGCCAAATTACATATATAATAGCACTTAAATACTAAGTAGGAAGGAACAAGTATATGGGACCTACATATAAATCTGGACCGATTTCCCCCAAATTTTGCAGTATTCGTTCTTTCTGTCAAATTTTTTAATGATCGGAAGTAAAGTGCAACTTCTATAGCGCTTTGATGCCATATATATGGGCATATGAGGAACATATGTGTGTATGTGTTCATTGAAGTAATAAGAAACCCCTTTCTGCCGAATTTCGTACTGGTCGGATATAAAATACAGCTTCTACAGCGCTTACATATCAAATCGGGGGTTACGTATATATGAGGACTATATCTAAATCTGTATCGATTTTCCCCAAATTTGGCTGTGTTCATTCATGTAATAAGAAGCCTCTTTCAGCCCAATTTCGTACTGATCGGATGTGAAATACAGTTTCTACATCACTTAAATGTCAAATCGGGGGTAATATATATATGGGGGCTATACCTAAATCTGAACCAATTTCCCCCAAAATTAGCGGTGTTAATTCATGTAATAGGAAACCTCTTCCTGCCGAGTTTCCTAACGATCCAATATAAAATATAGTTTCTACAGCGCTTACATTGCAAATCGGGGGTAACATATATATGCGGGCTATATCTTACATACATACGGACATAGCTAAATTAACTCAAAAAGTGATTCTAAGTCGATCGGTATAATAATCGATGGGTCTATCTCATCTCCTTTTGGGTGTTACAAACAAATGCACAAAGTTATAATACCCTGTACCAGTGTAATGTAGGGTATAAAAATAGGGAAATTCACAAAAATAAATGTTAATATTTTTTTGGGCAATTTTTTTTCGGGCGTGGCAGAAACGACCCTATAGTATTTGTATAGGTGGAATCAAAGTTATAAGCAGTTAACTTTTTGTGCAAAATGGCCCATTTGTATGGAAGGTACCAAATGGGCTATGGCTATAACGTTATTTTTTTTACGGGACTGTAGGTACTGTACACTGCACAAAATGTTAAATATTTTTATGGACTGGAATCCAAGTTATAAGCCGTTTACTTTTTGTGCAAAATGGTCCATTTGTATGGGAAGTACCAAAAGGAGCGTGGCAACTTCGCCCATTTTTCTCATGATTATAACGACCAAGAGTAGTACCCTTGGTTAAAAAGCTTAGTTATGTATATGCATATTGTAATTTATGTTTAATTGGCCAGACGGCTTTTAATTACAAGATTGTACGAAATAAATGAAATGAAATACTTTGTGTGGAATTGTGAAAGATTCTGGGTAGTAGTATAGAAGTCATGAGATAATCACTATTTCACTAAATTTTGACCCTTCGTGGGGGATATACTCGAAGGAGTGCACCAACATAGTCCATCTTCGACCTTAGCCTGAGATAGAAAAAAATATTGACACATACTAAATTGAAGTCAATCGGTTAATCCTGTCGAAAGTTATCGTGCGCACAAACTAGACAGACAGACGGACATTGTTGAAACGACTTCAAATGACCCAAAATGGATTTTCGCCAAATATTCTTAGGCTCTCTTAGATCAGTCCATCGATGTGTTACCCTTTTGGCCCGCAGCATTTGATATACCCTTGTTCATAATGGTGGGAGTATAAACAACGGATTATATTGAAATTCACTTATTTCTTCCAAAAGTAAAATAATTTCTACATTTATTCAACTAGGCATTGTTTTCTTCGTTAGGAAGCTAGATTTTCAACGTTTTTTCTTAAAAAAATCTTTTTTTCTAATAGTTTTAACGACAGTTACTAAAATTCTGTTTCCACGTGAATGTATCATTATCGAGCATATACTTACAAAAATGTGGTCCAAATATTAATGCCACTTTCCAAGAAAATGGGAATTTGAAAAAAATATTAAAAAATACCATTTTTTTAAATATTTTTTTTTCGTGTTTAGAACACCATATTACATCAGAAAATGTTATGCATAGCCATTCGACAAAAAAATTGTTGCATAGAGTTAAATATCTTTTTAATAAGTCTTTAATTGTTCATTTTTGATTAATTTAAATTGTATTTAATTAAAAAATATATATTATTCGAAAAATAATTAAATAAAAATTGTTTTTGTCCTAGCTGGGATTCGATCGGGTCACCATTTTGCTTAATCCAGAAATTAGTCAAGCCGCATATGATTCTTTGCTTATTGTATGCTCAGACCAAAATTTTAGAATTTCGGATTTTTAAGCCCAAAAATTCATAAAGTCGGTCGGAACTTTTCGTTTAAGCTTGGGGGCAGTAGAAATAACCATCAACCACGAATTTTTCGGTTTGGTGTGTAATTTGCTTAATTAATTAGTTTTCCTAATTATTCATATTTTTGCTCAGTTGTTTATTTCTAATATATTTAATTAAAATATATTTTCTTAAAAAAATAAGTAAATAAAAAACATATTTTTTTATTTAGGTTTTTACTAAGTATTTAATTGTACTTTATTAAAAAATATTTTAAAAAAACCCGAATTTGTCGATTCGCATATGATTCCAATTTTTTCTGCCCGGCTGGGATTTGATTTGGCCGCCACTTTGCTAAATCCACGAAGTGTCCACTTTGTTGACTAATTTGCTTAATTATTTTTTTTAATTATTTAGTTTTTTGCTTATTTGGGTATTTCTAATACATTCTCCTAAAACATACTTTCGTAAAAAAGTAATAAAAATATTTTTCTTTTCTGAAAACATAATAATAAGTCGTTATTCAAATGAGACAATTTTTTCCAATCAAGTGTCAAAGTTTGTGGGGGAGAGAGCTCTTTCCGCCTGCCTCTCTCTCTCCTACAAACTTTGACACTTGCGTCTCGTGTGAATCTGGACTTAGAAAATAAATATGTTTCCGGGTCTGTGATTTGATTTAGTTACCACTATCTGTCTTAATCGAAGAACGTTTGCATTTACATGGAAATGATGATAGTGTCTACATACAATGATTACACTATGCACAAACATTTATTTTTTTCCCGAAAAACTTTTTTGTATTTATTAAGGCAGACTATTTTATGAAACCAAAACAAAATTTTTTTATGGTAAAGTTGTTTTGTAAATTCCAATTTTCATGGAAGTTACTTTTAGTATTTGGACCATATTTTTTAGTAACTGTCGTTAACACAATTAGAAAAAATTAGATTTTTTTCAAAAAAGCGTTTTTTGCTGCGCGACAAACACCATAATACTGAAAAAAAAAAATTAGCAAAAATATGTTTGTTCCACTTTTTTTAAGCTAGCATCCTAACGAAGAAATCAATGTCTATTTGCAAAAAGTTTAGGGATAAATGTATAAATATTATATAATAAAAATAGGGAAATTAAAAAAATCATATTTTGTTTTGGCAATTTTGTTCGTTAGGTACCAAAAGGGGAGTGGCATAACTCCCACTGTTTTAATATATTATGGGTACTATAAAAACATTACTCTGTACAAAAAAAATGTCTGTGCAAAATGGTCCAAGTTTATGAGAGGTACCACAAGGGGCCCCCATTTTGCAAGGGACTATAGGTACAGTAAAGGCATTACACTCCACACAGTTTTAAGTATTTGTGACTGGAATCAAAGTTATAAACAGTTAACTTTTTGTGCAAAATGATCCATTTCTATGAAAGTTACCAAAAGGGGCGTGACAACAACGTCCATTGTTTACGGGACTGCGGGTACTATAAAAGCATTACACTTTTCAAAATGTCAAGTATTTGTATGGACTGGAATCAAAATTATAAGTCGTTAACTTTTTCTGCAAAATGGTACTTTTGTATGAGAGGTATCAAAAGGGGCGTGGCAACTTCGACCATTTTTCTCAAGATGATAGCGACCAAGAAACTAATACTATGTGTGGAAGTGTGAATGATTCTGAGTAGTAGTATAGAAGTTATGAGATAATCAGTATTTAAATTTTGACTCTTCGTGAGGGAGGCACTCGAAGGAGTGAACCAAAATAGTCCATTTTCGACCTTAGCCTGAGATAGAAAAAAATATTGACACATACTAAATTGAAGTCAATCGGTTAATCCTGTCGAAAGTTATCGTGCGCACCAACCAGACAGACAAAAGGATTTGATCTGGTCACCATTTTGCTTAATCCGTAAAAAAACATACTATAATATCCATATTTACATTTGACTATAAAATCACTTTGGTTATAATATTGATTTTAAGTTCGACTAACACTCATTTTCACTATAACTTTGGGTACCTCTCACATAAATGGATCATTTTGAACAAAAAGTGAACGGCTTATAAATTTAATACCAGTGCATACTTGACATTTTGTGCAGTGTAATGATTTATATTACCGACATTCCATTGACAAATGGCGATATTGTCATGCCCCCTTTGGAATTTCCCACACAAAATGTGGAGGTACCTAAGAAGTCGTGGCAACTTCGCCCATTTTTCTCAAGGAGGTAGCGATCTAGAAAACAAGTAAGAAAGTTTCAGTCGGGTAAACCGACTAAGGTATACCCTCACTTTGTGAGTAATGTAATATGGAATATTAAACGAATTATTCTGTCAAGTTGTATGGGAGGTACCAGAATGTTTTTAACAAATACACCTATTTTTCACTGAATAGTAGATTCTTTAAATATATTACACTGCGCCGAATTATAAACGTTTTTTGCACTGGTATATTAACGTTATGAAATATTAAATTTTGGTATGATTTGGCCAATTTGTGTGGGAGGTACAAAAAGGGGCGTGGTGATAACGGCCATTTTTTACAGGGCTATAGGGACTTCAAAAGCGTTATACTGTGCAAAATGTTGTTGCATTTTCGGGCATTGGTACTCATGCTGTGAGCCCTTAACTTTTAGTGCAAAATGGTACCTTTGTGTAAGAGGTACCAAAAGGGGCGTGAATATGACACCCATTTTTCACTGGACTGTAGGCACTATGAAAGCATTACACTGTACAAAATTTCAAGTATTTTTATGCACTGGTATTAATGTTATAATCTGTTAACTTTTGGTGCAAAATGGTGCATTTGTGTGGGAGATACCAAAAGGGGCGTAGCAACATGGCCCATTTTTCTCGAGTTGATAGCGACTAATAAACTAATGCTATGTGTGGAATTTCAGAAGATTCGAATAAGTAGTATAGCAGTTATTAAAGATTCAATATTTCACAACATTTTAAAACTTTGTGGGGGAGGTACTAGAAGGAGTGGACCAATATGGCCCATCTTCGAACTTAGCCGGAGATAGAAAAAAATATTACCACGTACCAAATTTGAAGTCAATCGGTTACTCCTTTCGAGAGTTATCGTGCGCACCAGCCAGCAGACACACAGACAGACAGACAGACAGACAGACAGACAGATAGACAGACAGACAGACAGACGGACGGACATTGCTCATTCGTCTTAAAATGACCCAAAACGAATATCCGCCGAACATACTTAGCGTCTTAGATCACTCCTTCGATGTGTTACACTTTTTTTCGTAGCAAATGATATATACCCTCGTCACACTAAAGTGAGGGTATAATAATACTATGTGTGAAAGTGATTGGAAGATATTGATAAGTAGTATATAAGATATTAAAGAATCTACATTTCACTGAATTTTGACGCTTTATGGGGAGGTACTAGAAGGAGTGGAATAAAAAATTTCAACACATACCAAATTTGAAGTCACTCGGTTACTCATTTCGAAAATTATCGTGCGCACCAGCCAGACAGACATTGCTCAAATGGCTTAAAATTGCCCGAAACGAATTTCCGACAATATACTTATGGTCTTTTAGGTCACTCCTGCGATGCCTCGTTCACAATGTTTGATTATAAAAACATGAATTTGTTGAAAGGAGAAGGAGTATAATTTCTTCATTTATCCATAGATTTTCAAATATGCATTTTTCTCTTCGTTAAGATAATAGCTTCAAAAAATGGAACAGACAACTTTTCCCTATTTTTTATGGTTTGTTCGACCATAAAAACGATTTTTTTGGAGAAAAAAAACAAATCACATATTTTTCTGAAATTGGCTTAATTTCCCTAGTATAGTGATCTATTTACACCAGAAATCGACATAATTCTCAAAAATTAATAATAGAATAAATGTCTTTTCCAAAACTTAAAATGATCACGCTTTCTGTAAGTATGTTACAATTCCTGTTTTTTTGAATTAAAAAATTTAAAAAAAATAAAAAATTAAAAAAAAAATAAGAAATACATTAACCAGGAATATCAGGTTAGTAATAGTCTGCTGTAAAAATTGATTATAAAAAATAAATTGCAAAAATCGAAATGCCCTCTCCGCGTTTCGAACCTGGGTCTCAAAGCTCCGAGCCACGCACTCTAACCACTAGACTACTATAGCCAACACCAAACTGTTGGCAATAAACTGTGATGTCCAATTGCACACAATGCATATAGGCAATACAAAATATTAGTGCACATATCTGTGGTCACAAGGCATAACAGCATAACTCGAGTTATGCTCAAACTGAGTTATTAATGCCATATTGTTCCCCATCTTCGATTACATATTGGGACACCTTTTTTTGATGATCCCTCGTTCAGTTATCTATATAAGGCAGCATATCTCACTGTGTCACTGCATTTCAAATTGATGTTTATATCGATACAAACCTTTAAAGTTCTCTCCTGAAAAGTTTTAAAAACAGACATATGCTGTTATGCCTTGTGACCACAGATATAACATACGGTATGTCGGTATGCATCCTCGTAAGCCAATCACAAACGTCCTTACATCAATCTATTTATAGATATACCTATAAAGCCTCACACAAACGGCAGTATGTGTGTATCAACCACCGCTGCTTTATAACAACGCCAACTCTTTGTCCACGTAAGCCAATCACAAACGTACTTACATCCATCTATATATATATATATACCTAACAGCCTCACACAAACGGCAGTATGTGTGTACCAACAACCGCTGCTTTATAAAAACGACAACACTAAGCCGAACAAAGTTTTTTATTTTGACGCCGTCCAAAAATGGTGGTTTTGAGAAAAGGTGGCAATGTAATGACGAGGGTTATATTTTTTTTACGCGGTAAAAGTACATAAAAAGTGTATATATATACAAAATAACCATGTAAGGATGCAAAAGAATGAAGGAGTGTTAGAAGGAACCAAGTATTAGAAAAGTGGAAAAAATGTCCCCAAACTCACATGTCCTCAAAGTAAACGCAAGACCTACGAAAAGTTTGGGTACAGTCCCCAAAGACAACAAATGTCCTCATAATAAACGGTGTATTGAAAAACTGTCCTCATAATACACGGTGTGCATATATACATATATATATATATATATATATATATATATATATATATATATATATATATATATAAATACATATATATATATGTATATATTAGGGCGGATCGATTTAAAAGTCGCCCATTGCTCAGTGAAAATCGTATTCTAGGGATCAAAATAAGAAACTTCGCCGAAGGAACCATACCTCTAAAACGAATTCTGATTTCCCAAAAAAACATAGCCATTTCGCTGATTTTGTCATGTAAAGTGCCAAAAATGGTGATTTTTTTGAAATGTTTGTATGGGGAACCCAGCGAAATGGCTATGTTTTTTTGGGACATCAGAATTAGTTTTAGAGGTATGGTTCCTTCGGCAAAGTTTCTTATTTTGATCCCTAGAATACGATTTTCACTGAGCAAGGGCGACTTTTTTTGCATCCCCACAAATCGACCCGGCCTAGTATATATATATATATAAAGGGTCCGCCAAATAACTTTTTTTTTGAAAACTGCTATAAAAAAAGCTACTGAATATTTTCTCAAATTTCTTTTTTATTTGAAAGTACAATCCTTCCGGTTAATAATGGAAAATAATTTCATTCAAATGGCTGCCTCGGCTGGCCATGCAGTAGCCTACACGATCGGTCCAATTTTTAAGCACATTATCGATTGTGTGCAGCTATATTTCACCAATGGTTTCACGAATATTGTCCTTTAAAGCGTCAATTGTCGGCGTAACACTTATCTTTGAGGGCACCCCACAAATAATAGTCCAACGGTGTCAAATCGCAGCTCCGAGGTGGCCAAACCACATCAGCTCTGCGGCTGATAATGCGATCTTCAAAAACAGGGCGCAAAACATCGAGTGTAGCTTCGGCTGTGTGGCATGTTGCCAATATCCTCCTCTTCAATTTTTGTGAACAAAAATTCGTTCAACATGGCCCGATAACGATCGCCATTGACTGTAACGGCCACTCCTTGCTCATTTTCGAAGAAAAATGGCCCAATTATGCCTCTGGACCAAAATCCGCACCAAACAGTGACTCGTTTTGGGTGTATCGGCTTTTCAATGTATGCGTGCGGGTTTTCTGTGCCCCAAAAGCGACAATTTTGCTTGTTTACATACCCGCCAAGATCAAAATGAGGCTCATCTGAAAAGATAATTTTTTTTTGGCAAAATCGGCATCTTCTGTAAGTCGATCGCAGGCCCACTTGTTCAAGCGTATACACAACCATATTCGTTCAGCGGAAGGATAAAAGTAATTACCTGTCAAATCAGACATGAGCTATAGTGCTTATTTCGTGAATGGTAACACTTATAAGTGTTTCACGAAATAAGCACTAGTTGAAAAAAACTGTAGATAGCGGACCCTTTACTAGCTGAGCCGGTGCGTTACGCTGCCCTCAAAGTGCGTTTCAGTGAAATGAACCATATGATATGTTGACACTCCTGATATGCACAAAATTCGCGTAGTGCAATACCCGTCAAATCACCTTGGGGTATGAATGAGCTACGTCGCTCATTCTCGGTTGGGGTATATAGATCTCTGTGAAATACAGTCATACCGATTAGTGCAATAATTCGATCAGTATTTATTTTTTCTATAACGATGCCGCATAGTCACGCCCTCTAATCCGATATCTCCCAATTTTGTTGAGTCACGTGCTAACTTGAAGGCACTTGAATACTAAACACACTTGGTTAAGCGTCAATCTAGATATAATGGTCTCCAGTTATTTCGTTTTCAGCAAGCGTGTCGTATGCACAGATACTTCCACTGATCAGCTTCTTAATCAGATTCCGTAGAGTGCTATCAACAGCATCTACTATAATCTTCAAGACGATGAGTGTAACGCCTCTCTATATTTCGTTTTGAGTCCATCGACACTATTTTCATGCAAATTTTCAAAATTGTCCTGCAATGATATTTGAAAATTTTCAAATTCACATCTCGGGTTGTATAGGCGGCGCCACGCCCTTGTCATTTTCTTTTGCAAAGATATCGCCGCAATACTATTTCAAATATTGCGTTCTACATTTCTTATTTATATGGGGTTGTCATGCCAACTGTTTCCATCGTTCCTGTTTGTAGCTCCATCACTCCTACTGGTACCAAGGTGGTTCGAAGGTTACACACCCATTTCTACAGGCTAGTTGCAATAGTGCAGGAAATATTATATATTCAGATGTCATGTTTCACATTTCAGGTTGTGTGGGCGGTGCCACGCCCACTGTTACTATCACGCCAGTTTCTTGCTCCAGCACTCGATCTAGTTCCACATACCAAATTTCGAGAATTTTGGTCCAATAACAATCAAAATATTGCAATTCTGAATTTCTGGTAGTGTGGGTGGTACCACGCCTACTGTCACAATCACACCTGTTTTGGCTCCAACACGCGTACTGCTACCAAGGCACAAATACTAAATATCGCCGATATTACTGCAATAGTACTCAAAATATAGTATTTGTAAATTTCAGGTTGTGTGGGCGGTGCCACACCCACTATAACTGCCACAACAGTTTATCGTTCCACCACGCATACTGTTACCAATGTCAAATATACCAAATTTGGAGACTCTTACCGCAATAATACTCGTAATATAGTATTTTTAATTTCAGGTTGGGTGGGCGATGTCACTCCAACTAACACTATCACCCCAGTTTTCAGCTACATAACGCGTACTGGCTGGTCACACATACGCAATTTTGAGAATTTTGCTACTATAGTATTAGAAATATTTCATATTTGAATTTTAGGTTGTGTGGGCGGTGCCACGCCCACTTTCACTGTTTCCCCGTTTTGAGTCCTGTGACGCGTACTGGTACCAAGGTTACACACACTAAATTTCGAGAATTTTACTGCAATAGTACTCGAAATATTTCATATTTGAATTTTAGGTTGTGTGGGCGGGCCCACTGTCACTATCACACCGGTTTTTGGCTCCATGATAGGTACTGGTACCAAGGCCACACATATCGAATTTCGAGTACTTTGAACCAATAGTACCCAAGATATTCCACTTTTAAGTTTTACGTTGTATGGGCGGTGCCACGCCCCTTTGTCCAATCAAAACCGAATATAGCTACGAACCTTCCACACACCAAAAGATATTCTCATGCAAAAATTCAGCAAAATCTGTTCAGACGTTTTCGAGTCCATCGCGTACCAACGAACACCATTTCATTTTTATATATATAGAAGAAAAAGATATACTAGCTGACCCGGTGCGCTTCGCTGCCCTATAAGTGCGTGATATTACAGCAGTGTTTTCAGGTCATCCATGTTGCACTTAAATGCACAAATTTCGTGTAGTGCAATACCCGTCAAATCACCTTGGGAGGCTACGTCTCTCATTCTCTGTTGGGGCATATAGATTGCTGTAAAATACAGTCATACCAATTAGTGCAATAATTCTATCAGTACTTATTTTTTCTATAACGATGCCGCATGCGCGTAGTCAAGCCCTCTATTCCGATATCTCCCAATTTTATTTCTTACCTCAAGAATACTCGTAAAAAAACATTTTTAAATTTCAGGCGATGTCACGCCAACTAACACTATCACCCTAGTTTTCAGCTACATAACACGCACTGGTACCAAGGTCACACATACCCAATTTTGAGAATTTTGCTACTTTAGTATTCCAAATATTTCATATTTCAATTTTAGGTTGTGTGGGCGGTGCCACGCTCACTTTCACTGTTTCCCGGTTGTTTAAGTTTGAAAGTCAAACTGTCATACCTAATTAAGTGTACCATGGTATTTGGTTATGGTACTTTCCTTCTCGCTAATATATATGTACTTCCTTTGTTCCAACCCTGAAAGAGTACCTTTGTAGATATTAGCGAGTAAGTATTTTGACATTTCCCCTCGAATGCCTCCACCTTTCACCGTCTAATCAATCGCTTACGATCTCTCAAATCGACGGTCTCACCTCTGCATATCGTTGCATTACCAGCATCTTGTTGCGCTCTCGGTACATATTGTTGTACAATATAAAAGGTAATCTTGGTTACCAATCATTAAATTAAATAAATTAGAGCTTACGGCTCCCTTTTTAGGGCCAGTTTCTGTAACTTATTTTCGTTCGTTCGTGTCGGCGAACGATCAAAAATCACTCAATTATTCGGAGAAATCTATAAGTCACAGCAGTTTATAATTCGGTGCGTCTATAGAAAAGCACGTAAAAAGCTCGTACCTAAAATATTTTTAACCTGCGTTTTATAGAATTCAAGTAATAGTTGAGAGATTTTTGATCGTTTTCCGTAAACGAACGAAAATAAGTTACAGAAACAGGCCCTTAATATTTAAAACTAAAAAATACCGTGATTTTATTTATTTCTTTAGGGGCACCAACTTTTGGTCACTTCAACCGGGATAAACCGAGCCTATGGATAAGTGTGCGTGCTGTGTTATTGTTTTTTTCGCCAACAACAGTCATCTCCATCATCACATCCTTCATCCATCATCCACATCCCCATCTACCTCGAATCATAAACAATTGATTTCAATAAATTAAGGTTCGTATAGAGCAGTTTTTTGTTTCTATAACAGTGTGTCGCGAATTTATTAATAAAAAAGTGTTATTTTTTTAAAAAAAAAGGGTCGTTTTACAACGCGTCGCGAAACCCCTCCCGATACCCGTCCCGTCATTACGTTCGTGGTATATACATTAGTATATAAATTAATTTTTGAAACAAACAGTGAATAGTGTTTTTGTGGTAATAGTGCGGTTGTGTTCATTTTCTTTGGTTTTAAATCGTGATATTCGCTGAAATAATTTTTGTTTTTCGAAAAACGTATTGCCATCGGCAAAACATTATTCTTATATTCAGTGCAATTTTACGATTTACAACAACAATATTCCTTCAAGCCCGCCGCCAAAATACATTGTTTTGTCCGTCCAAGGGCCAACAGTCGGTTCATTGCCCATATACATTGTATATACGTACATATATACATACGTATATAAGGGAAATACATACAAACAAACAAAAGCTGAGTTCTATTATTTCTCTTTTGTTTCGTTTTTTGGTTTTCGGTGCGTTACAGTCGTTGCGTCGGTCAAGTGAATTTAAAATAAATTTTGTTACATAAAAAATTATTTAGTGAAATTGTTTTGCGGTTTCGTGTAACGTGTTTTTTAGACAACATTTTCGGGAAAAAATTTAGGTGCATCCTACATACGGTCAAATTCGACTTTTTTAAATAAAAGTTAGATTTTTGTCTTTTTTTGATTATTTTTTGATTTGCTTTTTTAAATAAAAGTGAGATTTTTGTCTTTTTTCGATTATTTTTTGATTTGCTTTAGGTTAGGTTGAAGAGAGGAGACGTTTAAACGTCTCATGTCCATGGACATACACTTAAGCCAGTGGTTCGGCCTGTTGTGCGCTCCTTATTTATGATCTTTTTATACCTCACGAGTTACAGAAAATCGGTACTAGACACGAATTTTCTCAGTATCTTCCAGTCATATTCTCTGAGATGAGTCAAGTCTGGTAATATGTCGGACCCGAAATGTTGGGATCTTGCATGTGTGAAAGCCGGGCAGTGACACAGAAAATGTTCCATCGTTTCGATGTTTTCTCTGCATGCCCCGCATTCGTCGTTTCCTGCTAGTCCTATGCGATGAAGATGTGCTTGTAAGCTTGAGTGTCCCGTTAGAACACTCATCATCTTACTAATATCGATCTTGTTTGGTTTCAGAAGACTTCTTGTTTTCTTTTCATTTGGGTCACCCCACAGTATCTTTGCAGTTGCTCCTACTGTTGCGCTATTCCACACAGTTTTATGAGCCATCACTGCCCAGTGCTTCAACTCATTTTTCGTGGCTTCGAATTTTTTCCAATCACTCCGTTGTGTCCTGGTACCCAGCAAATACGCAATTGACCATGGGCTGAGTAATCATTTATCGTTCTTTTACAGTCCAACACAGTTCTGGATTTGACCCTTTCCGATGTTATTGCTTTAATCGCCATTTGGCTATCTGTGAAGATGTTGGCATATTTAGGCTTTGTCGTGTTACTGAGCTAGTTCACACACTCCGTGATTGCTCGAACTTCTGCTTGAAATACCGTGTTATGGTCAGGGAGGCGGAAGTGAAGTTCGACTTCTGGTTCATCAATAAAAAGTCCCAGACCCGTCCTTCCTCCTCGCTTGGACCCATCCGTGTAGCAGGTGGTTCCCACTGGCACATGGGCCAAAGTTCCATTTTCCCAGGAGCGTCTGTCTGGCACAAACGTATCACAGGTAGCTGTAAGCCGCACTTCAGGAATGCGGTCCGAGATTTCTGGCGTTTGAATGTGACCAACTAGATATTCTAAAATCTTCTGATGGTACGACTTGTGGTCTCGATTTATCCATTCACCCATCACTTGTAGACGTCTTGCTGTGAGGGCTGCCTCATACTTTGTACGGATGTCTATTGGTTGGATGTGCAGTATAGTCTCCAACGCTTTTGTTGGTGCAGTTCTAAATCCCCGCTTATGCCTAGACAGCACATACGTTGAATTTTTTGCAAAGGTATTACGTTGCAATTCTTGTCCATTGATGTCCACCACACTACAGAGGCGTAGGTGATTATTGGTCTAATCACGCTCATGTAAAGCCAGTGAGTCATATTTGGACGTAGTCCCCATTTTAAACCTATAGCTCTTCTGCACAACGACCAACATCTGTGTGCCTTTGTAACTCTTTCTTCAGGATGATCTTTCCAGTACAGTTTCTGATCCAAGATTACTCCCAAGTATTTAACCTTTTTAGTTATAGCAATTGTCTTATTCAGGAATCGAGGCGGGGTAAAACTTGGGATCTTCGTTTTCCTTGTAAATAGACATATTTCTGTTTTGTCTGGGTTAACATTTAATCCCCTTGGTTGTGCCCAGTTATATGCTATGTTAAGTGCCTCTTCAGCTCTTCTGCATAATATATTTGGATGAAAGCCCCTTAGAAGTATTACAACGTCGTCTGCATAACAGACTGGTTTAAGTCCTTCATTGATTTGCTTTCGATTGGGAAGTTTTATCGTTGGGTTTCACTACATCGGTACGTGCACCCTACAGTCGGCCAACCCAACTAATAATCGGATTTTGAAGTATTTTTCAAGTTTTTTCGGAATTTTCGAATACCGTGCAATCGGTACACGTGATTTACGTTCGACATTCGTTAAATTTCTATATTTTCGAGATAAAATAATAATTTTAAAAATATTTCGGTACACGAAAAGATTTTTTTGATTTTTTGAAATTTAAATTTTTTATCTTGAATTTTTTTCTTTCATGAAATATATCGTATTTTTTTAAATTTCAAAGAAAATTTTAGATTTTTTTCTTAGTTCAATTTTTTGAGCCTTTTCGATTTTTTTTTTTGAGATTTTCGATTTTATCATTTTCGGACTCGCGTTTTTTGTGCTTCTTGACATTGGTCTCCTGTGTTATTGGAACTCAGGCAAAGCTTCTTCTACATTCGGTAGATAGTATTTTTTTGATTTTTTTTCTGGGTTTTTGTGCTTTTTGACATTGGTCGACTAAGTTATTGGAACTTAGGCATAGCGTACCCTACATTCAGTGCATTTTTTCGACTTTTCGCTAAAAGGAACTAAATGTCATTGGAAATTTTTGGTGTTCCGATCCATTTCAATTTACATAGGTAAATTTTAAATTTTAGCGATTCTCTAATTACAGTCTAATCGAAGTTAGATTTTTGTTGATTCTTTGGGGAATTTTGTTCGCATTAATCAATTCTCGTGTGATTTTTAGAAAACTTCCTAGACAAAATGTCTCCCACTCCTCTCGATATTTTCGTAAGAGCTTCGGATGCTCTTATTAAATTTAATGCAAACTTTGATGCAGAAAAGGACGAGGAGCTTGATTTGTTTATTCTTGAGGTACGAAGCTCGGAGGTCAATAAAGTTTGGCAACGAGTTCAGGAAGCGTACGAGAAATATATTTATTATTTACAGACTACAAAGACAGTAGAGAAAAGCGACATTGACGCCGCGGACAGCAAATATGAGTCTTCGTACTCAACTTTTATGAGGTGTCTAGCGACAATTAATAGGAAATTGTCAGAGTTCCGAAACTTGAAGCGCTGGTCTTCGGGAACATCCTTATCGAACTCAGAATCTAGGCATTGAAGTCGGTCTGCTCCTAATGATTCGGTAGCGAATGAAACGCTTCCTCCCGGGAACGTTTCTAATAGAACTCTTCCTTCCGCGACCCCCTCCCACCGGTCGAATAGGGAAAGGAGACAAATGGCGTCTATGGGTGACGTCATGCACAATCTGGCTCTGCCTCCGTGTGATGTCGACGTTTTTGAGGGAGATTTTATATCCTGGCCCACTTTTTGGGGCTTATTCGGCGCAATGTATATGAACAATTCTCGATTTAGCGACATTGAGCGATTATGTCATCTGGTACGTAAAACCAGTGGGGAAGCGCGAGAAATTGTCTCGAAATTTCCGCTGACCCATCGCAGCTTCGAGCTTGCGTGGCAAGCACTGAGGGAATCTTATGATAACCCTAGAATACTTGTGCATAACCAAATTAATACTCTCTTTGACCTTCCGGTTTTATCAAGTGAGACTAGTTCGTGGTTAAAATCGCTACAACGCGGTATTAATGGCTGTCTTTCAGCACTATCTACTTACGATATAAGTACGGAAAATTGGGATCCGATCCTGATCTTTATTTGCCTGCCACGTTTGCCGAGGCTTACCCAGCCTTTATGGGAACAAAGTATCAGGGACAAATCAGCTCTTTCTTCGTGGAAAGAGATGGATACCTTTCTTACGGAATGGATTCGCACTCTTGTGTGCCTTAGCGACCTTCGGGGACCCGAACCCCAAAAAGCGACAAACACGAAGAAGGTTAGGACGCATTTTACGCATGTCAAAATGCCATCGGTTCAAACAACTTTCACCATCGGAAAGGTATTCTGTAATCAAACGTCATAATTTTGTTTAAATTGTTTGGCCAAGGGGCATGACGTCAGAAATTGTTCGAGTGAACGTCACTGTTCGAAGTGTGAATCTAGACATCACACATTGTTACATCGTGATGCTACGAATTCCACCTCAGGTAATTCTGGGTCGAGACCTCTTGCAGCTACTCAATCTTCGAACCTCACTCCTGCAGAACAACCTCTAACCATCCACATCGGCTGGATGTTTGCCGCGCCAGGTATTTCACGATGCTCAGAGCAGAGCTGTGCTTTTGGGAACAGCAATGGTGAATATTGTTCATCAAGGTGCTTCGTACCCTGCTCGAGCGTTGATTGACCCTGCTTCTGAAGCCTTCTTTTTAACGGAGCGCTTGCAGAATAGGTTGAAGTTGCCTGTGCACTCAACCAATGCAACAATTCCGGGTGTCAATCGAGCTATATCTGCCACTTCAAGAAAAGCTTGTACGGTGAAGATTGGGACAGTATGCGACGCGTCGATAATCTTAGAAACGACAGCTCTGATTTCGCCCACTATATCTGGAAATCTGCCATCCTTTACGGTAGCAGCAGATTTTAAGAACCAATTGCCAAATATTCGATTGGCAGATCCAAATTTGTTTGACCCTCGACCTGTGGATCTACTGATAGGAGCGGACTTGTACCCTCAGATTCTCAAGGGAGGATCTCTTCAGATTTCGTCAGGAACCCTGCTTGCCCAGAATTCTATATTTGGTTGGCTTATCACGGGCCCGGTCTCGGCCAATCAAATTCAGACTTTCGCTACGACTTTGGAAATTTCTGAAGAAGATAGCATAAATAGAACGCCTTTGCGTTTCTGGGAACTCGAGGAGCCTCCAAAACGTAGTATTTTGTCGCCTTCGGATAAGGTTTGCGTGGAAAATTTTGTACGTACGACCCGTAGATTCGGACGGTAGGTATATCGTTACTTTACCCATCCGAACTGACCTTAGCCCACGGAAATACTTAGGAGAGTCGAGGGCAAACGTTCTTAAACAATTCTACCGTAATGAATCGTCATTACTTCGGAAGCCTGACGTGAAGACAGTTTATGATAAGGTCGTCACAGAATATTTGACATTGGACCACATGAGGCCAGTGTCGCCTTCTTCGCTTGAGAAGTTGTCTAGCTATCTACCTCATCACCCGATCATTAATATGGAAAAGCAAACTACCAAACTTCGCGTGGTTTTTAATGCGTCCAACAAAACATCGAACGGAAAAAGTCTGAACGACATCCTTCATGTTGGACCTACGTTGCAGGAAGACTTAGTCCTTCTTATTCTCAGAGGGAGAATGTTCCAAGTTGTATTTAACTGCGACATTACGCAAATGTACAGACAAATTCGGGTTGATCCTGCGCATACGCCCCTTCAACGAATTCGTTTTAGAGATTCTCCCACAAACCCGGTAAAAGATTTCGAACTGCAAACAGTCACCTTCGGTGTGAACTGCGCCCCATATCTGGCCATTAGAACTCTCTTGAAGTTAGCTGACGACACCGAGAATGAGTTTCCTCTTGCGGCTCATATCTTGCGTAAGAGTATGTACGTGGACGATGTTCTTGCGGGAACCCACGATCTTGAGACTGCTTTCGTCGCTCGGGACCAATTAATCGCAGCTCTTGCGTTAGCTAAGTTTGAGCTTCGTAGAAGGACAGCGAATGATAGATCAATTTTAGATTGTTTCCCATCTGACCATTTGGTGGATGGAAGAAGATAGTCGCCCTGTTTCTGATGCACCTGTGGTTACGGCGCCAATTTTAGACCCAGTGCAAGACGTTCTGCCTTCGCAGACTGAGATAGCGGACAACAAGACCCCACCACAGCCCTCTGCAGCACTGGCAATCCCGTCCGCCCCACCAGCACCGTCCGTCCAGTCCGCCCCAACAGTACCGTCCGTCCCATCAGACCCGTCCGCTTATAGTTGTCGTGTTTGTGGTCGAAGGCATCCACTTCGTTTTTGCGTCAAATTCCGAAAGATGCCTAACGAAACTCGGATTCGGACAGTGGTGATGTATCACCATTGTAACCGGTGTTTAGCGCATTCCCACCAAATTAAGGACTGTCCGAGTCAGAAAAGATGTATGAAATGTAGTGGCGACCACAACACTCTTTTACATTCCGACCCCAACAAAATTTACCCTAGAGTCGCGCCGAAACATAATAATGGCAACCCAAAACATCCGCGGCAAGTTGCACTCACTCGTCCGTCCGATAGGGGAGATTCTTCTCGTCCGTCCGCGTCCTCTGTTGCTGTGGGGATGGTCGTTTTGCAGAACGTGGTGTCTTTGGTGCCGAGTTTGGTTTTGCACGTTCGGTCGACTGTGGCAGCGGTGCCAGTTCGTGCAGTACTCGATTCCTGTGGTAGGCAGAGTCTAATCTGTACATCTATGGTGGAGCAGCTGCGTATTCCGACATCATGGATTGATGGTGTCGAGTTCTATAGGTTGACAGTCGCGTCCGCATACGATGCCCAGCAAACGTTGACTTTTACGGCCAGGGTATGCGACCTCGGGCACATCTCCACCCCCACTGAATCGGTTCCAGAACGGATCAAGGAATTATTCATTGGATTCCCATTAGCTGATCCTCACTTTTTCTCGTGTTCGGTCCAGAAATGTTTACACGAATCGTCACTAGTCAGGTACGAACGTCACCAGGGCTTCCGGTCGGCCATTACACCATTTTTGGATGGGTGTATGCAACTGCTAGGGTCCCTACTGGCCTGATTGAGTTGCTGGTGTCCCTACTGGCCCATTCGTGTTCGTTTGTTTGTCGTTGAGAAGTCCCTACTGGCTTCTAGGTCCCTACTGGCCCATTTAGATTAATGGTGAATTCTTTTTTTGAAATTTTAGTTGTGCTAAATTCGAGTAACTTAATTACCAAATTTCAAAAAAGTATCACAAAAGTGCCGTTTTCGGCAAAAGGGCAATGAACATGTTGCACTTTTTTGCAGAAAAGAATTCGCCATAAGTGTTTTTTGAAAAATACGAATAAAAAAGAAAACGATTGAATAATGAATTAAAAAAACTCACTGAATAACTTACTGCTCTATACTTTCCCTATCTTAGATGTAATTTAGTTTAAGTTGCAACATATCTAGATGTTGCAAGGTGAGCGGCATGTTTAAGTTTGAAAGTCAAACTGACCTAATTAAGTCTACCATGGTATTTGTTTATGGTACTTTCCTTCTCGCTAATATCAATGTACTCCCTTTGTTCCAACACTGAAAGAGTACCTTTGTAGATATTAGCGAGTAAGTATTTTGACATTTCCTTTCACCGTCTAATCAATCGCTTACGATCTCTCAAATCGACGGCATCTCTCACCTCTTCATATCGTTGCATTACCAGCATCATGTTGCGCTCTCGGTACAATATAAAAGGTAATCTTGGTTACCAATCATTGAATTAAATAAATTAGAGCTTACGGCTCCCTTTTTAATATTTAAAACAAAAAAATATCGTGTTTTTATTTATTTCTATTTCGGGACCAACACCGGTTTTTAGTCCTGTGACGCGTACTCGTACCAAGGTCACACATACTAAATTTCGAGAATTTTACTGCAATAGTACTCGAAATATTTCATATTTGAATTTTAGGTTGTGTGGGCGGCGCCACTCTCACTGGCACTATCACCCCAGTTTTCAGCTACATGACGCGTAATGGCACCAAGGTCGCGCATACCCGATTTCGAGAATTTTGCTCCAATAGTATTCGAATTATTTCATATTTGAATTTTAGGTTATATGCTCGGTGCTACGCCCACTGTCACTATCACACCAGTTTTTGGCTCCATGATGTGTACTGGTACCAAGGTTACACATATAGAATTTCGAGTATTTGGAACCAATAGTACCCAAGATATTCTACTTTTAAAACTTACATTGTATCGGCGGTGCCACGCCCCTCTGTCCAATCAAAACAGAATATAGCTACGAACCTTCCACCCACCAAAAGATATTCTCATGCAAAAATTCAGCAAAATCTGTTCAGCCGTTTTCGAGTCCACCGCGTACCAACGAACACCATTTCATTTTTATATATATAGATATATCGTCATCAGAAACGAGAAAGGGCGTATCATCATATTTAAAAACTTTACAGGAGAAGCAAAAAACTAAATAAAATGCAAAATGTTGTCGTTGGAGTTTCAAGATAACACCTAAGCATAATCATGTATATATAAATTCGCACAAACGTGATTTATAACTTGTTTGCGAACATTGCGCGAAATATGAATTTCTAACTATTCTTTTGAATTTCGTTAATAAATTCGTCATTTTTGATAGTAGGTCTCTTCTGATGACGATATACCTTTTATATAATAATTTTTTTTTTTTTTGTATTTTAAGTATATTTTGAAAATATAAATTGATATGGCCATAGCTTTTGTCTCAGTGGGCAAATCTGACCGGAGTTTGTACATCGTATAGCAAATTTGTACATTCGTATACCAATTAAGAAAATGCTAAATCAGGGTCAGGAAAAAATGTAAAAATGCCATAAAATATTTAAAAAGTTACATATTTCATTGAAATATGTTGTAGTTTATAGGGGTTGATATCACAAATCGAATGTAATCCGCGAATCGTTTATTTCCAAAAGTCAATCCCACAATTCCGAAAATCCCAAAAAATTTAATTTTTGGATTTTCACCTATATTTACTGTACTAAAAGACGGCCTCGTTGCTGATCAGTCGTAGTGAATGGACATGTTTATCACAGAGCGGATAGTTAAAACCTTTTACGCAGTACCTATTACGCAATCGCAAAAAAAAATCTGTACAAAGTCTGGAAGGCCTACATCGTAGTACCTATTACGGGCTAATACAGACAAAAAAATAAATAAATTCCTTGACGGGGATGCCTTCGTGTTCCGATGGAGCAGGGTTCCCCAATCGTCCTACTGTCCGTCCGTTGGTCTTGGCCAAAGCCGACCACACCAAAAATGGTGAAAATTTCCCTCAGTACTTACAACAGGTGGAACGTTGAGGGGAAAACGTCATGTCCGACCGTCAAAACGGAAGCACAATGAGCACCTCATAGCGCTCAGAGTTTTGACGAAGTTGGAGGCTGTTGAGGTTTCGGCTCTTACCGAAAAACAAAAAAGAGTCACCTACCTGGGCTAAAGGCGTCATAGATGCTTCTAAGGCCAATGAGCCGGCTGAAAGAGCCACAAATTCAGCTGTGTTAACGGCTAATAAAGACAAAAGAATCAGATCACCTGATGAACCCCTGCCTTCGAAAAAGGCAAGAGGCTCTAATGTCACCATCAACGAAAGAGAGTCTAGTGATGGCCGTTGTAGACAGAAGTAGTGAAGATGTATCAATCCTCAAGAACAAATGGAGCCATGTGGTTTTATGGCTCATTACCTCGATGTCCGTAGAGAAATGCCGGGCAAACCACCAATCTGCAACGATGCAGGATGGTATCAGGGGAGAGTAAAGCTCTTATATCAGTAGACCTGTATAAGGCTGCTCTGAGTCGAGCGGGTGAGGTGTGGCCGGGTGCCCAGTTGGTTGTTGTCGAAAAAACAACATCCCTAGTTACCCTAGAGCCATCACCTGGGTTACAGAAGAGACCTCCAACCCGGCTGACATATTAGAAACAATAAAAAATTCCAATCCTGGTCTGCCAGCCCATAATTCGAGAATCAGCAAGGTGGGTGAGGCGGATGGTAAAAAGCGGCAGGTCAATTTGATCCTTAACGCAGAATCCACCACTCATATACAGCGTGCAAGTGCAACCCTACAATATGGCTTCGAGACTATAGTCTTGAAGGTATACAAGCAGCATATATATATAAAGGGTCCGCCAAATAACTTTTTTTT
The DNA here is from genome assembly GCA_963930755.1 of Eudasyphora cyanicolor. Taxonomy (NCBI): domain Eukaryota; kingdom Metazoa; phylum Arthropoda; class Insecta; order Diptera; family Muscidae; genus Eudasyphora; species Eudasyphora cyanicolor. The sequence continues at coordinate 106,555,342 of OZ005737.1, forward strand.
TTGAAAATGCTATAAAAAAAAAACTACTGAATATTTTCTCAAATTTCTTTTTTTATTTGAAAGTACAATCCTTCCGGTTAGTAATGGAAAATAATTTCATTCAAATGGCTGCCTCGGCTGGCCATGCAGTAGCCTACACGATCGGTCCAATTTTTAAGCACATTATCGATTGTGTGCAGCTGTATTTCACCAATGGCTTCACGAATATTGTCCTTTAAAGCGTCAATTGTCTCTGGCTTGTCGGCGTAACACTTATCTTTGAGGGCACCCCACAAAAATAGTCCAACGGTGTCAAATCGCAGCTTCGAGGTGGCCAAACGACATCAGCTCTGCGGCTGATAATGCGATCTTCAAAAACATGGCGCAAAACATCGAGTGTAGCTTCGGCTGTGTGGCACGTAGCGCCGTCCTGTTGAAACCAAATGTTGCCAATATCCTCCTCTTAAATTTTTGTGAACAAAAATTCGTTCAACATGGCCCGATAACGATCGCCATTGACTGTAACGGCCACTCCTTGCTCATTTTCGGAGAAAAATGGACCAATTATTCCTCTGGACCAAAATCGGCACCAAACAGTGACTCGTTTTGGGTGTATCGGCTTTTCAATGTATGCGTGCGGGTTTTCTGTGCCCCAAATGCGACAATTTTGATTGTTTACTTACCCGCCAAGACCAAAATGAAAAAATCAAATGAAAATCAAAAATGAAAAAAAAAATTTGAAAATCTAAATTTTCAAAGCAATGTCGCAATATTTCCCAGCTTTGTTCAAGCGTATAAACAACCATATTCGTTCAGCGGAAGGATAAAACTAATTATCTGTCAAATCAGACATGAGCTAAGTGTTACCATTCACGAAATAAGCACTAGTTGAAAAAAACGTTAGATGACGGACCCTTTATATATATATATATATATATATATATATATGACACCCAATGACTTATTCTTATTCACTCACATCAAGAAAAAACTGCTTGGTCAACGTTTTTCGACGCCTGAAGCAGCTGTCGAAGCGTTCAAAAACCATGTTTTGGAGGTGAATTTTCAACACACTGTAACCAAAACAATTCGCGCTCAAATGACAAATCGGTCTGAGTGAAGTTATGCTCAAAAATGTCATACTTTCCAATGGAAGTTCCAGTTTTCATCTGGCAACACCAGCATTGCCAGGACCGAAATATAAATAGCAACCCTCGTACGTTAGCCCCTGGCAGAAGAAAATGTATGTAGGCTGTATCAGCTTTCATACATCCCGAATCCATGGAGGGATACCAAAGTGGTATTCATACCTAAAGCGGGGAAGATATCACACAATAGGCCAAAAGACTTCAGACCAATTAGCCTATTGAATGGTCTGCAAAGACTCTTAGATTATTTCATTAGGGAAAACCTGGATACAAAACTCCTGTCGGTAAACCAACATGCTTAAGGGACCAGCCCTGCACGAACTTGTGAGCACTATCGAATCGTCCCTGCATTTCAAGGAATTCACCATGGTGGCATTTCTTGGCATAGAAGGGGCTTTTAACAACATTCACTCAGATGCAGTAATTGCGGCACTGTCACATCTGAAAGTTAACTCTAGTTTGATTAGACTAATTCAAAGTCTGCTCAACAGAAGACGCATAACAGCATGTCTTGGGTCCACAACTCTAACAAGGTTTGTAAACAGAGGGAACCCACAAGGAGAAGTACTGTCTCCACTAATTTGGAACCTAACGGTGAATGAAATCCTGCTAGATCTAGAACGTTGTGGCTGCAAGGTGGTGGCATATGCGGACGACGTGGCAATCGCAGTGAGTGGCAAATTCGCAAACGTCCTCAGAGACATCCTACAGGTGGCTCTGAACAGACTTTTAGACTTAAAGTATTGTAACGTGTAAGGAAGGCCAACGTCGCCTTATATTCCTGCAAAAAGGCTGTAGTGTCGCTGTGGGGCCAGCGTTACCGTTGTGCCACTAAAGTATCAACGTTGCCACTTTTTTACAGGATTTATAATTCTATGCCACTTTTTTATTTTTATTTGAAAGTTAACTTTGCCACTTTTTTCTATTTCGTGGAATTTTTATTACTTTATCGATGCCACAGCACAAATAAATGTACGAAAACGCGTAATGCGCTGTACAGTGCATTGCGTTTGAGGCTGCTACTTAACAACCGACGTCGGCGCACGATGTCTGTCAAGGTAAATCAAAAATTTGACGGCCGTTATTTGCCTTAATAAATATTTTAAATAAACCCTTGTACCAAAATGTTTATCAATTTTCCATATAAACTTTTAGTTTGCCTCAGTGCTTGCGCAGAACGCATAGCTGACATTTAGGTTTAGGTTAGGGTGGCAGCCGTATTTTTTATACAAGCTCACATAGACCAGTTTAGGTCCCTAGTGTTACCACGGGCTGAAATACCCCTCATCGAAACCAACCAGTTTGATATACAAATTTGTCGATAGTACGAATATCGGTACTGGAAAGATCTGCTAGGCTGCCTAGAAAAGCCGACCCCAGTATGTCCAGTCGTCGTTTACTCAGAGCGGGGCAGTCGCATAGCAAGTGCTCAATGCTCTCCACTTCTTCTTCGTCTCCACAGCTTCTGCAGAAGTCATTAGAGTCAATACCCAATCTTTTGGCGTGTTCGCCGATCAAGCAGTGTCCCGTCAGAACTGATACTAACGTAGACAATCTTTGCCTCTCTAGTGCGAGGAGATATTTTGATCTTCTCAGGTCATACCTTGGCCATACCTTGGACGACTCACTTTCCGCAGTGGGAACTATATCCTGCTTTTATACCTTCAAGACTATAGTCTCGAAGCCATACTGTAGGGTTGCACTTGCTCGTTGTATATGGGAGGTGGATTCAGCGTTAAGGATCAAATTGACCTGCCGCTTTTTGCCATCCGCCTCACCCACCTTGCTGATTCTCCAATTATGGGCGGGCAGACCAGGATTGGAATCTTTTATTATTTCTAATATGTCAGCCGGGTTGGAGGGCTCTTCTGTAACCCAGGTGATGGCTCTAGGGTGACTAGGATGGTGTTTTTGGTGGTACTGGGGGGACATTTTCACCATGTTTGGTGTGGTCGGCTTTGGCCAAGACCAACGGACGGACAGTAGGACGATTGGGGAACCCCGCTCCATCGGAACGCGATGGCATTCCCGTCTGTATTAGCCCGTATTAGGTACTACGATGTAGTCCTTCCAGACTTTGTACAGATTTTTTTTCGATTGCGTAATAGGTACTGCGTAATAGATTTTAACTATCCGCTCTGTGATTAATGAAAAACTGAAAGCATTGAATGTCAAGCTTCTACATTCAACCTGTTCGTAAACCAGCTGACATTAATGAAAAATTAGTTTACGAACAGGTTGAATGTAGAAACTTAATATTCAATGCTTTCAGTTCTTAATTTTATTGTCGTGGAGTTGGAATATATATAATATATATAAATGTACCCAAATGAATTGTTTTTGTTAAGTTTTCATTTAATTTTTTTGTTGTTTTATTGAATAAAGTCTGAAAAAATGTGCCACTTTTCGTGCAACTTTTTTATAAATATGATGCCACTTTTTTTGATGAATTTCACTTTTTGTGATACTTTTTGAAATTTCCCAGCGGTCACCCTGTGTGGGGCCTCTCTCCTAAAATCAACCACTGGATATATATAGCAGTAGTTCGTCCAATACTGTTATACGGCATTATGGTATGGTGGACGGCAACTGACAAACTAACCATCACCAACCTACCAACAAAGGTTCAGAGAACAGCCTGCCTGAGCATAAGCGGAGCCTTAAGGACTACAGCGACCGAGTCTCTACAAGCCGTACTCCATATACTGCCGATTAATATTGTGGCGAGAGAAGTTGCAACCAAAGCGGCAATAAGATTAAACTGCCTATCAATGTGGAGGTACAATAACTACAGTCACATGAGGATATCAAAGTGTAGTGCTATAGTAACCGACCGACTGGACTATATACCAACTGTGTACACCTTCGAGAGAAATTACATCACTATGATTCCCGCCAGAGATGAATGGGTTGGCAGAATACCAGGTAAGAGAAACCATCTCCACTTTTCCACGGATGGTTCGAAGCTTGATGAAAAGGTTGGCTTCGGAGTACACCGTGAATAACTTAGTTTGGATATAGCTCACAGACTACCAGATACCTGTAGTGTCTATCAAGCCGAAATAATGGCAATATGGGAAGTCGCCAAGTGGCTGAGTCGCAACATAGTAACCAACACTGGCGTTGTCATTTACTCGGACAGCCAGGCTGCCATCAATTCTCTCACAAACAGCCCTCGACTGCCGCAGATTTCTTAACGAGATGGCTGAGCAGTTTAATACACACCTCATATGGGTGCCTGGGCATAGGGATATACCGGGGAACTGCAAAGCCGATGAACTTGCTAGGAAAGGGACGACATTACAAATTCTCGAAGAATTTGCATATATTGTTGCGCCACTATCCACGTGCAAGCTTTGGCTAAGGCAATCAGGCAGTACAACGACAGATGGACAGAAATCGGCACCTGCAGGGTAGCTAGACAAATCTGGCCAAGGTATGACCTGAGAAGATCAAAATATCTCCTCGCACTAGAGAGGCAAAGATTGTCTACGTTAGTATCAGTTCTGACGGGACAGTGCTTGATCGGCGAACACGCCAAAAGATTGGGTATTGACTCCAATGACTTCTGCAGAAGCTGTGGAGATGAGGAAGAAGTGAAGAGCATTGACCACCTGCTATGCGAGTGCCCCGCTCTGAGTAAACGACGACTGGACATACTGGGGTCGGCCTTTTTAGGCAGCCTAACAGACCTTTCCAGTACCGACATTCGTACTATCGATAAATTTGTATATCAAACAGGTTGGTTTCGATGAGGGGCATTTCAGCCCGTGGTAACTCTAGGGACCTAAACTGATCTATGTGAGCTTGTAAAAAAAATTACGGCTACCACCCCAACCAAAACCTAACCCAATACTAAAAGCCGGGCTCCAAATAAAGTTTTCAGTAAAAGTTGCAACAACATACCACGTATAAAAACTGTAAATGTTTTAATAAATTTGTGTAAATTGGAGAAGCTTGGCAACAATACCAGCTAATATTTTGACCCGTTCTTTTCACGAGAATATTCTCTAGGAATTTTCCTTCAAGATGAATATAAATATGTTATACCTTTTTATAAATAACTTCTTCTATATCTCCAAAATACGATATATACCCTTTTCCCAAAAAAATCAATTTTTTTAAAAAATATTGTTACAAGTGACCATGACTTTACACTTATAAATTATATTGGAGCGATTTTTTTCTTCATGTAGCAAATTTTGTTGCCAATTCAGAAAAGATGAAGTGAAAGAAATTGGTGCATATTTTGCTCAGATATTCACATAATACTAGGACAGGGACGGTGAAAATAAATTTAATTTTAAATGCAGATATATCGGTAACTAAACAAGATAACTCTTATGTGCAAAAAGCTTTTTGTAGACATTTTGCTGCCAATTCAGAAAAGATGAAGTTAAAGAAATCGGTGAATATTCTGATCCGATATTCGCCAAACACGAGGACAGTTGAGAAGAAAAATTGAATTTTCAAATGCAGATATCTCGCTAACTATGTAAGATAAATGTATAAAGTCTTTTGTAGACCTCGGTGAGTAGAATGAACACAAAAATCTATGGATCTGCAGAAAAAAACGAAAGGTACACGCGCTTAAACCTTCTGTTCACCCGAGTTTGACAACTTTGAGACCCTGTAGCTCCTCCTCCGTATAGCACAGGGAGCCCATATTCAAAACATAAATTATCCAATACCTCTTCTACAAACATGCCATGTTTTGTCGCAATCGGTTGCCTGGTTAAGAAACATCAGTATTATTTCCCTTTTTTAATATCTCCCATAAAAGTATTAATGTTAATTAGTGTATTAAGTTCCATATTTCATTATAATTGTAAATAAAATAAAAATATAATATTAATTAAAATTTGTTTTTATTTTACACGAATAAGGTTTGTTGAGAGTAGTAATTCTCTTTTATGATTAGAGGAGAAGCCAAAAAAATTTTCAGTTTTTTAGTTTTAATGAGTCTTTCTGGTTTGTTTTTTCCAATTTATTACATTTATTATTGAATCTTTCATTATTAAACAATGAAAATAATCGATTTGAAAACAAAAAGCCAAAAAAATCATGCGTTGTCATCTTTAAAAGCTGAATCGTAAAAGCGCTTAGTCCATATACCCTTTATAAAAACATTCATATACAGTAAGTACTTTTGCCTCCCCTGTACAATTTTAAATATTGGACTTAGCGCATTTACACTCTTAGGTCGCGATATATCAAGAGCTTCAGGGAATTTCTGACATTCTCCGCTTCAATTCTTATTCTCCAAAGCTTCACTTCACTAATCCACACTTCAAAAGTGGATAAATAATTGTTTAAAATTTTCTTCATTTAATATTGCCATTTTAGTTGGAAATTTGACTAAATTCCACGGTGTTTCAAAAAGCGATCTTCGAGATGAGTGATGAATAAATCTAGATATGGAATATAGGTCGAAATCTTGTAATATTCTTCAATATTTGTTGCATCGACATTGCAACGATGTCTTTGTCGGGCCGCAATCCTTGGTTACTTGATTTGAATGTCCTCTTCTTCACAAAATATTTCAATAGACGAAAAAATCGCTTTAAAATAGTGAGTACAATTTCCGCGCATGTCCATCAATTCCTTTTTCGTATTTTCTGCCAGATTGACGGATTCAGCTAAATCTTGATTTTCACTTTGAAGAACGCGACTTAATGATAAACCCAAGCAGTGAACTGAATGAACTACGTGGAACGAAACTTGAAAATCCAACGTTTTAATAGCCATCAACAACTGAAATGCAGATGTTGTAGTTTTCTGATCAGACCAGGTAGTGTAGATGCATTCCAAAGCCTCGATAACGGCTACTTGCAGGTGAATATATATTTCAACAGACTCATGTTGTACCCATCGAGTTGCGCAATACCGCTTTAATTTTTGCTTTTTTCATCACGGAGATTGCTGTTGTTAGAAATTGCTTCTTGAAGAGCTATTTGCCTTTTAGGATATTGAAAAAAGTATTATATGGTTTGGATAGTGCCGAGACAATTTCTTATTGGGACTACTTTGCATGCGTAGCTTACAACCAAGTTGAAGCTGTGAGCTGCATAATGTGAATACAGTGCTAAGCTTTTTCTTGGATATATTCTTGCCATGAAATTCTCCGTTCATTGCTCTTGCGCCGTCATAGCATTGCCCAAATAAATACTTACAATCGATACCAGAAGTTTCGGGGAAATGTAGAATCAGCCAAACCTTTTCCATCGAACTGTTTTGTTGGGACGAAGGAACTCAAAAAATCTTTCCAAATTTTATATCGCCCATCGTTTTCGTTAAGGTACCGGATACACATTGAAACTTGTTCAACCCCTGAAATATTAACTAATTCGTCCGCCATGACGGTGAAAGCTTTGGAATTATTGATTCTCTCAATAAGTTGTCGGTGTATAAGAGTGTGACAAATACTTTTAATTTCATTTTGAACACGATTGCTTATATACATACATTGCGTTTCGCGGTGAATTTGTCAAGTGGCTAAAATTGCCATCATTTTGAATAGTTTAATTTGAATCGATTCTGCCTGTATCACAACTTTCTCTTAGTGCTAATCCTTGTCGACCACAAAGGACTACTGTTTGAACTATTGCTTCGAAATCCTTTCTATTTTCGTTAACGACCTGCTTTTCCTGAATTTGTAATTGTTTATCGATGGACCCCGTGGCTTGCTTTTCTACATTAGATCTCATTTCAGCTTTCAATACACTGTTTCTATGGTATTCGAGTGATAAGTGGTGGCGAAATATGTCCAGTACTTTTTTCCAATTATTAAAAACTGGTTATGCACTTCTGTATCCCTAGCAGCAAATAATACACATGTTTTACAGAAAGCATCGAGGCTTTTCTGTGAGCAGGTAGACAGCGCCAACAGCATGTCTAAAATAAAAAAGTTCCTCTCAAAAACTCATATCCAAACCGAAACACTAGTGGATGAAACGGGTGAAAGGATGGAAGGTTAGGTTAGGGTGGCAGCCATATTTTTGTATACAAGCTCACATAGACCAGTTTAGGTCCCTAGAGTTACCACGGGCTGAAATGTCCCTCATCGAAACCAACCTGTTTGATATACAAATTTATCAATAGTACGAATATCGGCACTGGAAACATCTGTTAGGCTGCCTAGAAAGGCCGACCCCAGTATGTCCAGTCGTCGTTTACTCAGAGCGGGGCAGTCGAATAGCAAGTGCTCAATGCTCTCCACTTTTTCATCTCCACAGCATCTGCAGAAGTCATTAGTGTCAATACCCAATCTTTTGGCGTGTTCGCCGATCAAGCAGTGTCCCGTCAGAACTGATACTAACGTAGACAATCCTTGCCTCTCTAGTGCGAGGAGATATTTTGATCTTCTCAGGTCATACCTTGGCCAGATTTGTCTAGCTAACCTGCAGGTGCCGATTTCTGTCCATCTTTCGTTGGATTGCCTGATTGCCTCTTGCCTAAGCCAAAGCTTGCACGTGGATAGTGGCCAATATATGCAAATTCTTCGAGAATTTGTAATGTCGTCCCTTTCGTAGCAAGTTCATCGGCTTTGCAGTTCCCCGGGATATCCCTATGCCCAGGCACCCATATTAGGTGTATATTAAATTACTCAGTGATCTCGTCAAGAGATATGCGGCAGTCGAGGGCTGTTTGTGAATTTAGGGATGTTGCGTCCAGAGAATTGATGGCAGCCTGGCTGTCCGAGTAAATGACAACGCCAGTGTTGGTTACTATGTTGCGACTCAGCCACTTCGCTGCTTCCCATATTGCCATTATTTCGGCTTGATAGACACTGCAGGTATCTGGTAGTCTGTGAGCTATATCCAAACTAAGCTCTGCACAGTGTACTCCGAAGCCAACCTCTTCATCAAGCTTCGAACCATCCGTGTAAAAGTGGAGATGGTTTCTATTACCTGGTATTCTTCCAACCCATTCATATCTGGCGGGAATCATAGTGATGTAATTTCTCTCGAAAGTGTACACAGTTGGTATATAGTCCACTCGGTCGGTTACTATAGCACTACACTTTGATATCCTCATGTGACCGTAGTTATTGTACCCCCACATTGATAGGCAATTTAATCTTATTGCCGCTTTGGGTGCAACTTCTCTCGCCACAATATTAATCGGCAGTATATGGAGTAGGGCTTGTAGAGACTCGGTCGCTGTAGTCCTTAAGGCTCCGCTTATGCTCAGGCAGGCTGTTCTCTGAACCTTTGTTAGTAGGTTGGTGATGGCTAGTTTGTCAGTTGCTGTCCACCATACCACAATGCCGTATAACATTATAGGACGAACTACTGCTATATACATCCAGTGGACGATTTTAGGAGAGAGGCCACACCGCGACCCTACAGCCTTTTTGCAGGAATATAAGGCGACGTTTACCTTCCTTACACGTTCCAATACGTTAAGTCTAAATAACAGTTTGCTATCTAGTATTATTCCTAGAAATTTTGCAGAAAAGACTAGATTTGTTCCATTTATCCGAGGTGGAGTGTCCACATGTGGGACTTTATTCATCCTAGTAAAGAGAACCAATGCTGTCTTGTTTCGGTTTAAGCCCAAACCGCTGCTTCTGGCCCACCTAGCCAATTGGTTCAGAGCCACCTGTAGAATGTCTCGTAGGACGTTTTCGAATATGCCACTCACTGCGATTGCCACGTCGTCCGCATATGCCACGACCTTTCAACCACAACGTTCTAGATATAGCAGGATTTCATTCACCGCTAGGTTCCAAATTAGTGGAGACAGTACTCCTCCTTGTCGGGTCCCTCTGTTTACAAACCTTGTTAGAGTTGTGGACCCAAGACATGCTGTTATGCGTCTTCTGTTGAGCAGACTTTGAATTAGTCTAATCAAACTAGAGTTAACTTTTAGATGTGACAGTGCCGCAATTACTGCATCTGAGTGAATGTTGTTAAAAGCCCCTTCTATGTCAAGAAATGCCACCATGGTAAATTCCTTGAAATGCAGGGACGATTCGATAGTGCTGACAAGTTCGTGCAGGGCTGACTCTGTAAACTTCCCCTTATTGTAAGCATGTTGGTTCCCCGACAGGAGTTTTGTATCCAGGTTTTCCCTAATGAAATGATCTAAAAGACTTTCCAGACCTTTCAATTGGTCTGAAGTCTTTTGGCCTAGTGTGTGATATCTTCCCCGCTTTAGGTATGAATACCACTTTGGTATCCCTCCATCGATACGGGATGTATGAAAGCCTGATACAGCCTACATAAATTTTCTCCATCCAGGGGATAATCTACTTCAACATTTTCTGCTGGAGTGATGCCGTCTGGTCCAGGTGACTTGAAGGGCTCAAAGCTATTAATAGCCCAGCTTATTCTGGATCTCTCAGTCAACAAGCTAGCGACGCTCGCAGTCCACTCGCACTCTTGTTGGTCCTGCTTATCCTCTGGTTCTGTAAGAGAGTTCCCCGGGAAATGTGTGTCGAGCAGTACATTGAGCGACTGCTCGCTGTTTTTGGTCCAATTATTTTCCTCATCCTGCAAGTAACCCACTGTACAGGGTGAAGCTGATAGTATTTTCCTCTCCGGCCTCGGAGACCTTTTCCACTTCGCCACAGAAGGTATACCAAGAGCGTCTTTGCGCCTTTCTAAGCTCCTTCTTATAGATCTTGAGTTGCTCTTTATAGGCATCCCAAACATTAGCGACCCCAGTAGATTTAGCCTTGTTGAATAGCTTGTTGCAGGTCTTTTTCATAGCCGTTAGCTCAGAAGTCCACCATTGGGGTTTAGTTTTACCCTTGTACCTTGTTTTTGGACAGGCTTCTTCAAGGGAACTATTGAATGATGTGGTGATATGCTCGACCAGATTATCCAGCCTGCTTTGTCATTCGGTTCGTACAGAAGTTTGGAGTTGAGGACTTTCTTGAAATTCTTCTCATACAGGTGCCACTTTGTCTTTCTCACATTTCTGTGGATGGCAGGTTCAGGCGCTTTTTCAGCGAGTTTGAACTCAATATAATGGTGATCTGAGAATAAGTGGTCGTCCAGTACATTCCACCCAATAATTTTGTCTGACAGCCGGTCTGTAGCAAACGTTACGTCTAGTACTTCTTGTCTGTCTTTAATTGTAAAGGTTGGTTTATTACCTATGTTACAAATTCTTAGGTTGGTAGTTAGAATAAAGTCACGAAGCGAATCACCCCTATTGTTTATATCCGTACAACCCCATATGGTATGATGAGCGTTCGTGTCTGCGCCAATAATCAGCTCGACCTCGTAGACGTTACTTCTACTACTTCCCTGAATAGAGCAGTCGGTACTACAGCTTCATAAGGCAAGTAACTGGAGACCACCCAATATATGCGATTACCGATCTCCAGACTAGCAGATGTTTGGTCTTTACCACTTAAATTAGCCAGGAGAAAGATACTTAGATCTTTCCTGGCCAAAATTCAGGTTCTTGGAGTGCCTTCACAGTTGGCCACAAGCAGTTTAAAGTTGGGTGTCCTGATACCGCACACCCTTCCTCCCACTGCGTAGGGCTCCTGTATCAGGACGATGTCTACTGCACCTGTGGACAGGCGCAGCAATAGAGCCGCTGAGGCTGCTTTAGCGTGATGGAGGTTAATCTGTAGAATTCTTACCATCATTGGTAATTGACAGATTAACATCCACTCGGCAAGGGTGTTATCGAACTCTTCGTCCGTATCATCGAGAAGCGTGTCCCCGCCAGATGCGTCCGGAGACTACTCTCAGCCCCTCTGTATCAGAAGTAGAGCTTTCGTCCTCAGAGAAGGACGTTACAGATCTTCTGTTAGAGTTGGAGTCACCAGAAATAATGCGCGTGGGTACCTCCGCACTTCCAGAAAGCCATGTATCAACCACGGTAGACGACTCACCTTCCGCAGTGGGAGCTATGTCCTGCTTGTATACCTTAAAGACTATAGTCTCGAAGCCATATTGTACGGTTGCACTTGCTCGTTGTATATGGGATCTGGATTCAGCGTTAAGGATCAAATTGACCTGCCGCTTTTTTCCATCCGCCTCACCCACCTTGCTGATTCTCCAATTATGGGCGGGCAGACCATAATATGTCAGCCGGGTTGGAGGGCTCTTCTGTAACCCTGGTGATGGCTCTAGGGTGACTAGGGATGTTGTTTTTTCGACAACATCCAACTGGGCACCCGGCCACACCTCACCCGCTCGACTCAGAGCAGCCTTATACAGGTCTACTGATCTGGCATCACCGAAAAATAAGACCTTTACTCTCCGCTGATGCCATCCTGCATCGTTGCAGATTGGTGGTTTGCCCGGCATTTCTCTGCGGACATCGAGGTAATGAGTCATAATGGCTGATTGCACATGGCTCCATTTGTCCTTGAGGATGCATCCTCGCTACTTCTGTCTATAACGGCCATCACTAGACTCTCCTTCACCACTTCATTGAAGGGCTTGGTGAGTGTCCTGTTGATGGCGACATTAGGGCCTCTTGCCTTTTTCGATGGCAGGGGTTCATCAGGTGATCGAATTCTTTTGACTTTATTAGCCGTTAACACAGCTGAATCTGTAGCTCTTTCAGCCGGCTGATTGGCCTTAGAAGCATCTATGACGCCTTTAGCCCAGGTAAGTGACTCTTTTTATTTTTCGGTAAGAGCCGAAACCTCAACAGCCTCCAACTTTGTCAAAACTCTGAGCGCTATCCGGTGCTCATTGTGCTTCCGTTTTGACGGTCGGACATGACGTTTTCCCCTCACCGTACCACCTGTTGTGAGTACTGGGTGGAAATTTTCACCATTTTTGGTCTGGTCGGCTTTAGCCAAGACCAACGGACGGACAGTAGGACGATTGGGGAGCCCCGCTCCATCGGAACGCGAAGGCATCCCCGTCAACGAATTTATTAATTTTTTTGTCTGTATTGGCCGTAATAGGTACTACGATGTAGGCCTTCCAGACTTTGTACAGATTTTTTTGCGATTGCGTAATAGGTACTGCGTAATAGATTTTAACTATCCGCTCTGTGCTAAACACGTCCGTTCACTACGACTGATCAGCATCGACTCCACCGAAAGGATGGAAACTATAGATGATACCGTAAGGCTTTTGATGAAAACTCATTTTCCGAGTGGTAATGCTGGGCCAACAGAGGAACAGTTACAGACCGAAAATGTGATGCACCAAGTACCTATTACGGATGCTATGGTTAAAGAAGCAATAAAAAGCTTTTCTCCTTTTAAAGCTTCGGGAACGGACGGAATATTTCCAGCGCTTCTTCAGAATGAGGTGGATCTGGTATCAACTCATCTGGTTGGAGTTTTCACTGCATGCCTAACTCATGCATATACCCCGAAAAATTGGCAGGAATCAAGGGTGGTCTGCATACCCAAGCCTGGCAAGGCGAGTTATACGATCCCAAAGGCTTATCGACTTATTAGCCTAACTTCTTTCCTGTTAAAAACAATGGAGCGAATAATTGACGACATGATCAAAAGTAAGATAGAACAGTCCTTCAGTGAAGAAATGTACACACTTGCCGTTTGTATAGACATTGAGGGCGCTTTTAACAATGTTAAGACCGATACACTTATCCAGTCCTTAGACGAGTTTCAGGTTGACCGGTCGTTGATGAACAGGATCAACAATATGCTAAGGAATAGGTGGATTATTTGTGGGTCATATAACGTACAAATCAGAGACAGGGTAAATCGTGGTATTCCTCAGGGGGCATTTTATCGCCTCTCCTATGGGTTACGACGATACACAGTCTCATTAAAGACCTCACAAATGAAGGACTTAAACCAGTCTGTTATGCAGACGACGTTATAATACTTCTAAGGAGCACACATCCGAACCAACTATGCAGAAGAGCTGAGGAGGCACTTAACATAGCATATAACTGGGCACAACCATCCTTTTACCATGCCTCGCTTCCTGGATAAGACATTTATTAGATTCGACCAATAACAACCTACGCCTCTGTAGTGTGGTGGACATCAATGGACAAAAAGTACAACGTAATACCATTGCAAAAAGTGCAACGTATGTGCTGTCTAGGCATAAGCGGGGCAATTAGAACCGCACCAACAAGAGCGTTGGAGTCTATACTACACATCCAACCATTAAATATCCGTATAAAGTATGAGGCAGCCCTCACAGCAAGACGTCTAGAAGTGATGGGTGAATGGATAAATCGAGACCACAAGTCGTACCATCAGAAGATATTACAATCGCTGATCGGTCATATTCAAACAACGGAAAATTCCGACCACATTCCTGAAGTGCGGCTTACAGCTACTAGTGATTCGTTCGTACCAGACAGACGCCCCTGGGAAAACGGAACACTAGCTCATATGCCAGTGGTAACCAGCTGCTACACTGGTGGGTCCAGGCTAGGAGGAAGGACGGGTCTGGGACTTTTTATTGATGAACCAGAAGTCGAACTTTACTTCCGCCTCCCAGACCATAACACAGTATTTCAAGCAGAAGTTCGAGCAATCACGGAGTGTGTTAACTGGCTCCGTAATACCACAAAGCCTAAATATGCCAACATATTCACAGATAGCCAAATGGCGATCAAAGCAATAACATCGGAAAAGGTCAAATCCAGAACAGTGTTAGGGTTGGGTTGGAGGGCTCTTCTGTAACCCAGGTGATGGTTCTAGGGTGACTAGGGATGTTGTTTTTTCGACAACATCCAACTGGGCACCCGGCCACACCTCACCCGCTCGACTCAGAGCAGCCTTATACAGGTCTACTGATCTGGCATCACCGAAAATAAGAGCTTTACTCTCCGCTGATGCCATCCTGCATCGTTGCAGATTGGTGGTTTGCCCGGCATTTCTCTGCGGACATCGAGGTAATGAGTCATAATGGCTGATTGCACATGGCTCCATTTGTCCTTGAGGATGCATCCTCACTACTTCTGTCTATAACGGCCATCACTAGACTCTCCTTCACCACGTCATTGAAGGGCTTGGTGAGTGTCCTGTTGATGGCGACATTAGGGCCTCTTGCCTTTTTCGATGGCAGGGGTTCATCAGGTGATCGAATTCTTTTGACTTTATTAGCCGTTAACACAGCTGAATCTGTAGCTCTTTCAGCCGGCTGATTGGCCTTAGAAGCATCTATGACGCCTTTAGCCCAGGTAAGTGACTCTTTTTATTTTGCGGTAAGAGCCGAAACCTCAACAGCCTCCAACTTTGTCAAAACTCAGAGCGCTATCCGGTGCTCATTGTGCTTCCGTTTTGACGGTCGGACATGACGTTTTCCCCTCACCGTACCACCTGTTGTGAGTACTGGGTGGAAATTTTCACCATTTTTGGTCTGGTCGGCTTTAGCCAAGACCAACGGACGGACAGTAGGACGATTGGGGAACCCCGCTCCATCGGAACGCGAAGGCATCCCCGTCAACGAATTTATTAATTTTTTTGTCTGTATTAGCCCGTAATAGGTACTACGATGTAGGCCTTCCAGACTTTGTACAGATTTTTTTTTTGCGATTGCGTAATAGGTACTGCGTAATAGATTTTAACTATCCGCTCTGTGCTAAACACGTCCGTTCACTACGACTGATCAGCATCGACTCCACCGAAAGGATGAAAACTATAGATGATACCGTAAGGCTTTTGATGAAAACTCATTTTCCGAGTGGTAATGCTGGGCCAACAGAGGAACAGTTAAAGACCGAAAATGTGATGCACCAAGTACCTATTACGGATGCTATGGTTAAAGAAGCAATAAAAAGCTTTTCTCCTTTTAAAGCTTCGGGACCGGACGGAATATTTCCAGCGCTTCTTCAGAATGAGGTGGATCTGGTATCAACTCATCTGGTTGGAGTTTTCACTGCATGCCTAACTCATGCATATACCCCGAAAAATTGGCAGGAATCAAGGGTGGTCTTCATACCCAAGCCTGGCAAGGCGAGTTATACGATCCCAAAGGCTTATCGACTTATTAGCCTAACTTCTTTCCTGTTAAAAACAATGGAGCGAATAATTGACGACATGATCAAAAGTAAGATAGCCGATGACAAGCTAAACTTCAAGCAACACGCATATATTAAAGAAAGATAAGTGGAAACAGCTCTACATGAGGTGGTACACCACATAGAACAGTCCTTCAGTGAAGAAATGTACACACTTGCCGTTTGTATAGACATTGAGGGCGCTTTTAACAATGTTAATACCGATACACTTATCCAGTCCTTAGACGAGTTTCAGGTTGACCGGTCGTTGATGAACAGGATCAACAATATGCTAAGGAATAGGTGGATTATTTGTGGGTCATATGACGTACAAATCAGAGACAGGGTAAATCGTGGTATTCCTCAGGGGGCATTTTATCGCCTCTCCTATGGGTTACGACGATACACAGTCTCATTAAAGACCTCACAAATGAAGGACTTAAACCAGTCTGTTATGCAGACGACGTTATAATACTTCTAAGGAGCACACATCCGAACCAACTATGCAGAAGTGCTGAGGAGGCACTTAACATAGCATATAACTATGCACAACCAAGGGGATTAAATGTCAACCCAGAGAAAACAGAAATATGTCTATTTACAATGAAAAGGAAGATTCATCCTTTTACCATGCCTCGCTTCCTGGATAAGAAATTTATTAGATTCGACCAATAACAATCTACGCCTCTGTAGTTTGGTGGACATCAATGGACAAAAAGTACAACGTAATACCATTGCAATAAGTGCAACGTATGTGCTGTCTAGGCATAAGCGGGGCAATTAGAACCGCACCAACAAGAGCGTTGGAGACTATACTGGACATCCAACCATTAAATATCCGTATAAAGTATGAGGCAGCCCGCACAGCAAGACGTCTAGAAGTGATGGGTGAATGGATAAATCGAGACCACAAGTCGTACCATCAGAAGATATTACAATCGCTGATCGGTCATATTCAAACAACGGAAACTTCCGACCACATTCCTGAAGTGCGGCTTACAGCTACTAGTGATTCGTTCGTGCCAGACAGACGCCCCTGGGAAAACGGAACACTAGCTCATGAGCCAGTGGTAACCAGCTGCTACACTGGTGGGTCCAGGCTAGGAGAAAGGACGGGTCTGGGACTTTTTATTGATGAACCAGAAGTCGAACTTTACTTCCGCCTCCCAGACCATAACACAGTATTTCAAGCAGAAGTTCGAGCAATCACGGAGTGTGTTAACTGGCTCAGTAATACCACAAAGCCTAAATATGCCAACATATTCACAGATAGCCAAATGGCGATCAAAGCAATAACATCGGAAAAGGTCAAATCCAGAACAGTGTTAGACTGTAAACGAACGATAAATAATTACTCAGTCCAACGGAGTGATTGGAAATGAATGAGCAAACAGCTTGGCTTCAAAGGGCGGAGAACTTCGAGTAATAAACTTGGAAACCTTTCTAAGCTACGAAGGATGAGTTCAAGCACTGGGCAGTGATGGCTCACAAAACTGTGTGGAATAGATCAACTGTAGGAGCAACTGCCAAGATACTGTGGGGTGACCCAAATGAGAAGAAAACAAGTAGTTTTCTGAAACTAAACAAGATCGAGATTAGTAAGATGCTGAGTGTTCTAACGGGACACTCAAGCTTACAGGCACATCTTCATCGCATAGGACTAGCAGAAAACGACGAGTGCAGGGCATGCAGGGAAAACATGGAAACGATGGAACATTTTCTGTGTCACTGCCCAGCTTTCGCACATACAAGATCCCGATATTTCGGTTCCGACATATTGTCAGACTTGTCTCATCTCAGAGGATATGACTGGAAGATACAGAAAATACGTGTCTAGTACCGATTTTCTGTAACCCGTGGGGTATACAAATCATAAATAAAGAGCGCACAACAGGCCGAACCACTGGCTTAAGTGTATGTCCATGGCCATGTGACGTTTCAACGTCTCCTCTATTCAACCTAACCCATCCTAACCTACAGAAAGCACCGACTTGATTCGCAGAGTACGCCAACCATTTATATTTATGTAACCAAGAAAGTTGGAATTTTAAACTTCTTTGCCCAGTCACTGGAAAACTATAATTATCTGGAGGAATCCAGATTTTTTCATGAAACCTTCTATATAGTCGATACTCTCTGAAGCTGACTTGTTCACGAATAAACCTATATCATATGGTGATACTTCGTTTGGGTTACTGGAAGCTGTAGATTTTGATGTAGTTGGCTTTTCCTTATGGCCATCATTCGTTTCGACGGGTAAATTACATCTCTGTGGATCCTAAATCATGAAGAATATTCAGAAAAATTCATTGTAGATATAGTAATAATCATTGCAGACGTTATTCACACATACACATATTATAAAAAATGATTATATGTTTTTTACATTCTGCTTATTAGTTAAATATATCATAATTCTTACGTCATCCTCCTCAATTCTTTGTCTTTTATTAAAATATTGTCGAATACCCATACTGTTGTAGGTAGCACTTTTACGAATTGACACAATCACTTCTCCGCGATTTAAAATTGAATGTCACGTGTTCACCGCACATATTTAATTGAACTAAACTTTAGTATTGTGTATGTTTACAATGTGTAAATGTACAATGCGCTTGGGCATACACAATGAAATCTACAATATGGTACTACCTATTCCTACTGTCTTTAACGCTGCTCTAATTGTATATTTACAACAAACCGGAAAATTCTTAACAATAATTGGCACGAATAATAAATTTAAAATATTATAATTTTATTCAATGATTTTATAGATTTGTGCTATTTTCAACTAAAATGTTTTGTTTATTAAAAAACTGTTAAAAATGTTCTGATGATTTTTATCTGAAAAATATATTGTTAAATAATTTTATTATTATTATATAATTTTTATAAAACATATTCACAGGATGAACTCGTAATGGAATCCACATATAAATTTGTCTGTAAGATAAATTATCCTATTTTGCCGTAAACGGTATTTGTCATCATCTACTACAAATCTGTTACAGCAATATTCTGAAGTGTACAGTTTTCTGAATGTTAAATTCACAAATGTGAAGCACATTTGCAGTTTCTTAGGCGTACAACTTTTTAATTTAAAAGGAGGTAATTTTTTGAATAAAGCTCTAAAAACAGTCAAATTTTCCGGATAGTATAGGCTTTGACTTCCTTTTAATAAATTATATCTGCCATCATATGGTACATTTTAGACATAAAACTTTGATTTACTTTTTGAAACAGAGAAAACATTTTAACCGTTTAAATCAGTAGTAACATTTTTTAATTCCAAATCGTTTTGGGTGGTTTGATCTATTGCATTCAGAAAAAAGTTATTCGTGATGGAATTCAAGCGTGATAGTGTGATTGCTTTATATTTGGGTGGAAAAACACAAGTGGCTATCGTTAGAGCCCTCCAGCATTTAAATGTGAATAAATCTTTTGTTTCTCGTACCATTGCTCGTTACCGTGATACTGGCAGTGTTGCATCGCGTCCAAAAAGTGGACGAAAAAAAACGGTAACAACACCAGAAATGATCCGAAAAGTGAAGGCCAGATTTGATCGAAATCCACGCCGCATGGTAGAAAAATTGCTCGTGAGCTGAACATATCGCGAGAACGGATACAACACATATTAGCCATTTAAGTTCCAAAAAGTGCAAGAGCTCACCGATGCACAAAAAAAGTTAGACTGGAAAGAGCCAAGGAGTTGCTTCGCTTGCACGAAAGTGGCCAGTTACCGAATTTGGTTTTCTCCGATGAGAGGCCATTCCAAATTGAGCAGTTTGTGAACAAACAAAATGATCGGGTTTACTTGCCAAAGAGGTCAGCTGAAAATTTACACCTTCGATTGGCCACCAGAACTCAAGCGTCGCCGATGGTAATGGTGTGGGCCGCCGTAACGGCCGATGGTCGCTCCCCGTTCGTATTCATCGACCATGGGGTCGAAATAAATGCCGAATATTATCGGGAAAATGTCGTAAAGACAGTATTGAAGCCCTGGGCAGACAAATATTTCGGCCGCAGACCATGGACATTCCAACAGGACTCAGCACCATCGCACTCAGCACGCGTCAACCAAGAATGGCTTAAAAAGGAGGTTCCTCGCTTCATTTCTACCGCACAATGGCCACCAAGATCTCTGGATCTCAATCCGTTGGACTTTTGCGCCTGGGACATTTTATAGAGTAAGGTTAGCACTAAAAAATACCAAAGTATCGATCATCTCAAGACGGCGCTTCGCCGGGAATGGGCCAAAATACCGCAGAGCCACTTTCGTGCAGCGTGTGATGGCTTTGTTGGCCGTTTGAGGGCCATAATTCGTGCCAAAGGTGGCCAATACGAACAAATCTAAACTGTTTCTAAAATTTTATGTTATTTTGCTGTTTTAACAATAAAATTTAAAAAAATATAGCGCTTTACTTTGTTGCATTACATATCAGCCACCCTGTATATTGTAGGAGCAGAATAAGCAGACATATAATTGTTCAATGTCTGAAACACTTCCATGTAAAATCTATGCGTTCGAAGCTACTACTTTTGCATTCTGATAATGTGCGTTTTTAACCTCAAATACAAAATTGAGAGAAATAGTTTATATATGGGTCGACACACAAACGAGAACCGATTCATATTCATATTGCATAAAATCTTCCGTAGTAAAATGGATTCATGTCGATCTACGTTTTGAAATAAAATTAATTGACTTTACATTTTCTTTTATCCAGTTTCGCTCCTTGTTAGAATTGTTTCACGTTTTAAAAAAGGCATGATAAATTGTTGGATGTTTATAAAAAAGTTGTTAGATAAAAAAGTATCTTGAAAAATACCAATAAAAGTACTAAAGTACCAACTTTATCATCCCTGATTTGATCCAACCGGACCGGATTTGAGCTGGCATATACATCGTCGTGTATCAGCATTTCAGCTCCTATTGCTCTCGTTGACTTCGTTAATCGAATCGGTCGATTGCATTTCCGCCTACCGACAGCTTGTGCGCCACTCACCAAAAATGTCCTTGCATTTTGTTGTTGTTTGTTACTCGCGAAGAAACACACACCCACGTACTCGAGTAGAGAGAGTTGACGTCACTTGAGCTCAGTTCATACCCCAGTAGGAAAAATAGTCGAAACAGACAAATATTACGTCTTTTGGGAAAATAAATTAAACATTGTTTTATTTTTGGGAATATCGTTGGGTGGTACACTACTCCATAAACGACACCGTACACCCTACATTCCGTCAATTTAGCATACTTTGCAAATTTTCATAACAAAATTTAATATTATTTTGCTTCGTTCGCGCTCTTCTAGCTTATAATTTCTTGCTGACTACTTCGTTGTTTAATCTTGTCGTTGCACTCTACAGTCTACTATAGTCACCCTAGGGTCAGTCTAGTTGATCAAAATAAAAATTTAATTATTTTTTTAATTTTTTGTCGTTTTCTTGTGGTTTATCGCATTTTATTTAGTCGTGTACCTCCGCATACCCTATATTCGGTTCTAATTTTATAATTCTGTAGAATGTCTAATTTGGAAAATTCTGACAGTCATAATTTGAACTTGCCCCCCATCGACATTGACGTTTTTCATGGGGATTTCGTTACTTTGCCTACGTTTCGGGACCTCTTTTCGGCGATATTTATAAACAATACGCGTCTTAGTGACATTGAACGGCTTTGTCACCTGGTTCAAAAAACCAGCGGTGAGGCAAGGGAAATTATCTCGAGATTCCCTCTCACCAATAGGAGCTTTGCTTTTGCCTGGAAAGCAGTTGAAGATGCGTATGACAACAAACGCATTCTTGTTAATACTCACCTAAAGCTCCTCTTCGATCTTCCCGTGCTAGGCCGCGAGATTAGCTCGGGTTTAAAGACCATACAACGTGGAATAAATGTGTGTCTTTCTACAATGGCAGTCTACGACGTCGTGACTGGCCGTTGGGATCCCATATTGGTCTTTCAAAGCCTCCGTCGTGTACCGAAACTTACTGTAACTCTGTGGCAACAGAGCGTAAAAAATTAGTCGTCCCTTACCTTCTGGCACGACTTAGATTATTTCCTCACAAAAAGAATTCAGACTTTAGTTTGTCTTCGGGAGCTGAGGGGTCTTGACTCTGACAAAAAGCCCGCGGTGAAGGACACAATTTTACATTCTACGAATGCCTCCCCTTGGAGTCCTCCCGGTCACCTTCGTACACGTGTTGTGTGCTTTGTCCCCAGCAGAGTCATGTATTGCCTTCTTGTTCTCGATTCAAGGACCTTTCGATTAGTGATAGCTTTTTGGTCATAAAAAAGCATGGGTGCTGCGTGAATTGTCTTTCACGAGGACATGCAGTGAAAACCTGCAATAGTAGACACAATTGTGCTACGTGCAATGGTCGTCGCCACACCCTTCTACATCGTACTCTGGGATCTGCTCGTTTAACAACTTCGTCGCCTTCCCTCCCTCCTACAACTACAGATCCCTCCTTGGACCACAATTTGAAAGTGTCTCCCTCCACTTCGTCGATCGCAAAACTCACTATTAGTAGACAGGTATTTCATACCACCCAAGATAGAAATGTGCTCTTGCGTACTGCCGCCGTGAATGTAAATCACCAGGATATTACGCACAGAACTCTGTCTTCATGTATCGATGTGACAAAAATAGAAGGAGTAATTGCACAGTACATGTTTATGAAGAATACAATTTTAGGGATCTGTTCCAACTTATTTTTCTCATTCGAATTAAAATTGTAAATTTTATTTAATTTTAACAAAAAACACGATTTTTCCGAATTTTACAACATACATTTTAATTTCCCTAATAAACGAATTATACAGGTATTTTACAACATACATTTATGGTAGTTTATTTTTTGGTCGATTTGCGTATACAACAATTGACATTGGCACCCTCTCGCGGTGTCAAAAAGAGGTAAATAAAACCAGTAAGGAAAGGCAGAAAGTCAGGCGGGGCCGACTATATAATACCCTACACCTCCCTAACAATGCGATAAGGGTCATTACCATAATAATTTTGAGTAATTGGTAAATGGGTAGAAACATATTATCTAATTCTGAAACGATAATCGCTAAATTAAGCAATATTCGTTCCTAAATTGAGAAACATCTTTCTGGAAAATTTTAATGATACAACTTCTGTAGCGGTTTGATACCAAATCAGGAGGAACAATCAATATAAATCTGAACCGATCTTCCCTGAATACTCATTCATGTAAAAAGACCTCCTTCTGTCGAATTTCGTACTGATCGCATATAAAATACAGTCTCTACAGCGCCTACATGTCAAATCGGGGGTAACGTATATATGGGGGCTATACCTAAATCTGAACCGATTTCTTCCAAATTTAACAGTGTTCATTCATATAATAAGAAACCTCTTTCTGACGAATTTCATACTGATCGGATATAAAATACAGTTTTTACAGCGCTGAAATCGGGGGTAACATATATATGGGGGCTATATCTACATCCGAACCGATTTTCTCCGAATTTGGCAGTATTCCTTCATGTAATAAGAAACCTCTTTCTGCCGGATTTCGCACTGATCGGATATAAAATACAGTTTTTACAGCGCTTACATGTCAAATCGGGGGTAACATATATATGGGGGCTATATCTGAATCTGAACCGATTTTCTCCGAATTTATCAGTATTCCTTCATGTAATAAGAAACCTCTCTTTGCCGAATTTCGCACTGATCGGATATAAAATAACATTTTTACAGCGCTTATATGTCAAATCGGGGGTAATGTATATATGGGGGCTATATCTAAATCTGAACCGATTTCTTCCACATTTAACAGAGTTCATTCATGTAATAAGAAACCTTTTCCTGCCGAATTTCATACTGATCGGATATAAAATAAAGTTTTTACAGCGCTTACATGTCAAATCGGGGCTAACATATATATGGGGGCTATATCTAAATCTGAACCGATTTTAACCGAATTCAACAGGGATCGTCCTTGGGCCAAAAAAAAGATATGTGTAAAGTTTCGTCGAGATCGGACCATAATTGCGACCTGTACTTTGATTACAAGAATACATGCACAGACGGACAGACAGACAGACGGATAGACAGACAGACGGACATAGCTAAATCGAGAAAGTGATTCTAAGTCGATCGGTATAATAAACGATGGGTCTATTTCTTCTCCTTTTGGGTGTTACAAACAAATGCACAAAGTTATAATACCCTGTACCACAGTGTGGCGACCTTCACCCCTGACAATAGAACATGTAATTCGGATGCAAGAAATATTCTGCCTATAAAAAGCTGATTTTTTATAAAAGCCAAAAAGTGGCACAAAAAGTAGTATCAAAGTATCAAAAAATAAAAAATCAAAAAATAAAAGGGGCGCAAAAGTAGCACGACTGAAAAAAAGGGGCAAATATGCCACTTTAGTCGCACAACGGTAAAGCTGAGTATAGACGATTGCCAGATCGGCAAACGTTATCAACTCTGCTAAAGTGCTGCAAATATACGGACAATGACAGATTGTTAGGCAAAGGTGAATTGACAGTTCAGACGATTGCTAGAAAACATTACAATTTTATATGTTTACAGTATATGTTGTAAATATTTATATGCAGGATTGCCAATAAAAATACATTATAGACAGTGTTGCAAATAAAATGTTTTTCTGGCAATGGCGCCGTTGTCACATGCATAAACTTCGCACATATAACAATCTGCAAATTATCTCGCAATGACTTTTCTGCTAACGTTGCAAAACAAAAATTGTGTGTTCAGACGGTTGTAAATTCAACCAAATTCTCTCTCTCTCTCTCACGTCTCTCTCATTGTGCACTGATATTTTTTTCCCATCTTAGCTAGCAACCAATATTGAGTTCTTTATGCTAAAATATGTACACATATGTACACAATTTTATTATTATTTAATTGTTTTTGCCATATATATATTAATATCTACTTATTTTTTGCTTTTAATAATGTTTATTTTATCATTGTTCCTATCAGCCGACAAATAAAATAATGTGACTCCATCTGACATTTGTGTTCGCCGAGATGACAGCAAAGAGAAATAGAGAAACCAAAATTTGCACTGAAATGATTACGTTTTCGTACGAATTCATTATCGTACGACTTCTCGTTGTGATGGTAGTTAGTGAAACCCAAATCAGCTGTTTGTCGTCTGGCAGGAGAACGAAAGCAAGTTTTTAAGTTACAGAAACAGGCTGTTATAAACGGTCACATCTCGTAAATTTATAAATTATTTTAACTCGAAATAATAGTCATTTTCGTCATCGAGTTTTTACGGATTCGTCGTATATCAACATGAAATTATTTAACTCGTCGGAGTTTATTTTTATTTATTTTCGTCGGAGTCTACATAAACTCAAACTTAATTCAAATCGGAACTAACTAAATTAGCATCACATCGCTTATATTAGTTATTTTACAAATTCATAATATAATATTGAAACTCGAATCGAAATTTTTTGATTGATCACAATTTACGTTCCTTCCTAATTAACTAGCCTAATATTAGTTGTAGTTTATTTCCTTTATATTGCAACATCGTCGGATGTTGCAAGGTGGCCGGCAATGTTCACGTACGCAGCAGAAGATAATCTTCTTCAAGCTTCATAATGAAGATAATCTTCTTCAAGCTTCAATTTTCGTACTTTTCTATTATTCAGGAAAAACCGGTTGTTCACGTACGCAGCATTGTCTCAACTTCCCGAGCCTGAGCAATACCGGTCGCGTAATGACATCACTGGAATCTCGTCTACACCCCACTTCGGAGACTTTATTCGCTTAGTACGGATGTTTTAGAGTGCAGATTGCCACTGGGCGGTGGTTGTTGTGTGGCTGCCTTGCATTATCCTTGGGTCTCTCTCTCTTTCCTCGCACCTTCTATGGAGTCTGACACTTCTAACGAGCCTCTGCGTTTATTAGTTGTTGTCGAGCACTCTTCGAGTAAAGTAGTAAATTGTAGTATTTGTTCGGCGATACTATCGCGCACATTACTACTAGTCGTTGTCGAGCACTCTCCGAGTAAAGTGTAATTTATAGTCTTTGTTCGTTGATACTATCGCGCACATCAGTACTAGTCTTTGTCTGCACTACGCTTGCGCACATCTACTTGTCTTTGGCTCTATGTACTACTGAGCACTTCTTGTAGTTTTTGCTACCGAACTATTCGCACCGGCCTTGTCGCCACCCTGATACATGGTAATATACGTTACTACAAATACAAAATAATGCTCTGCCTTTATCATAACCGAAAATACTAAACTCTTGTGTTTTATTTTTTTTCTATTTCGCATTGCATTTCTGCATCACCAACAGCGGTCACTACATACGTGAATACACATATCGTTCCCCTCACTACTGAGCTATCGTGGTTATTGCAGTTTGTGATAGAAGGGATTTCGTCGCATCGCCTGGCCTCACCTCCCTTGCTGGCAAACCCCCACCTAAACACCGGCAATATTTTTCAATTTCCCCTTTTACTGTTGTCATGTTGATATCCTTATGGATGTTAGCGTTACTTATATACCATGGAGCACCTGTAATTAAACGAAGAATATTCGATTGTCTTCTTTGTAATTTGCATACATTTGAAGCGCACGCTGTACCCCAGAGCTGGATACCATATGTCTAAATGGGCTTTAATACCGTTTTGTAAAAAATACTTTATACTCTTGATCTAGGGCAGATCTTCGGCTGGTAAGCCACTGAAGGTGATTAGTTTTTAGTTTGAGTAACTTTAGAGTCTATGTGGCGCGACCACGTCAAGCCCCGATCTTAATGGATTCCAAAATATTTGAAATGATCCTTTGGGGAATCTGAGAATTGAAAAAAAAATTGGAGGACTTGTATCCCTTCGTAGGGTAAAAGTAACATGAGTACATTTTGAGGCATTATTCTCCATTTTTTAAACCAGTCTTCTAGGATTCGGACATGAGGCTGCAGTTGATCGGACGCAACGTAAGGGCTTTTGTGAGTACTGACGAAAGCAGTATCGTCCGCAAAAGTAGACGTGTGCGTAAAGTTGGTTATGGGAATATCTGCCGTAAAAATAACGTACAGTATAGGGCCAAGAATGCTCCCCTGTGGGACACCGGCATTTATTTTCTTAGGGCTAGAAAAAAAGCCATTTGATTTAACTTGGAAACTGGTTAGTCAAATAACTTTTGAACAGTTTATGAGTGTTGATGGGCAGAAGGTCGCATATTTTGTACAAAATATCTATGAATAGCGCCGAACAGTATTCTTTATTCTCAAAAGCTCTTTTGATGCAGGTTACGATACGGTGTACCTGTTCCACAGTATTATGACGTTTTCGAAAACCAAATTGATGGTCAGGTATAATATTGTTAGAAATTATATGAGGTGTGATTTTCTTCATGAGAATGGAGTCAAACATTTTTGAAAGTGTCGATAGTAGGCTTATAGGGCAATAGGATTTGACTTGAGTTGGATCTTTGCCTGGTTTCGGTATCATCACGATTTCTGACCTCTTCCACGATAGGGGGAAGTAACCTACACGCAGAATTTCATTGAATAAAACTAACACAATTTTTAAGGCTGAAAAGGGAAGTTCTTTAACCATTTTCGCTGTTATACCAATTTTAGATCTTTGACAGAGTTTTCAACATCCTTTATTCTAAGCTTGATTGGGCCAGGAATTATATCATCTATCACGGGCAGATAGATTGGGCGAGGATTTAAATCATTTATCCCGGGCGGATAAAATGGGCGAGGAATTATATCACCACAGACGGATCGATTGGGCGTGGAATTATGTCGTCTAGATTGGGCGAGAAGTTATGTCTTCTATCATGGGCTGACAGATTGGGAGAGGAATTGAGTCATTTATACCGGGCGGATAGATTGGGTGAGAAATTATATCATCTATCACTGGCGGATAGATTGGGCGAGAAATATGTCGTTTATCACGGGCGGATAGTGTGGGGAAGGAATTATACCTATCACGGGCGGATACATTTCAGATGTATCACTGTTGGGTGTAAAAACGGACTCGAGGTAGTTTGTGAATGCATTTACTTTCTCTTCTGTGCTTTTTGCCCAGTTCCAATTTTAATGCGAATTGGGGATTCATGCGCAAGAGACGTGAGCTAACGTATTCTTTATATTTCAACCAGTTGGTATAATTATTGGGCAAATTGTCATACCCATTTTCATGTTTGTTGTAAAGCAGTGTCAAAATGGTAGGCGAATGATCCGATGATAGATTAAGTGATGGACATACATATATTTGTCCACGCTTTATATTTTTTTATTATATAAGGTCTGGCGTTTTATTCAGATCTGAGGGCCAATATGTTGGGTGACCGCTCGAAGCTACATCTAATTTAGCAGATGTTATGGCTTTTAGTAGTTGTCTATCTTTTGGAGTAGTAATGAAAGAGCCCCAAAATGTGCTTGGCATTGTAGTCACCTGCTACCAAAAACTTTGTGCCAAGAGTGGAGAAGAACTCCATGAATTGGTCTTTGTTAATATTGTGCCTAGGGGAACAATATATCGACGTATCACCAGATTTGTGCCTGTGATAGCGATAGAGTTGCTTGTATATGCTCAGTTCTATAATGTTTGATTTTATTTTGGACAATAAAAGCTGAACCACCACAGGCTGTTTACAGGATGTTTAGTATCGTATGTGGAATAACCATGTACCCTAAAACAATTTCTTGTTGGAAAATATGTCTCAGAGACTAATAAAATATCTATACAGTGGTTTCGGAGAAAATTTTCTACCTCATTTCTATGTTGGCTCAGGCCGTTTGCATTCCAATAACAAATTCTCAGTGGATTTAGTTTCGATTTAACACGAGTTGCATAAGCATACTTTGATTTTTCATTATTTCTTGCATCATTCAACATGAATGAATTCATAGTTTCTATTAATTTTTCTATTGAATCTTCGAGGGGAAATTGAGGGTGTAACGAAATACCATTTCTTGTCATACGGGCTATTTGGATGAATTGTGTTCTTTGGGATTCGGTGTACTTTGGGTCGCTAGAGCTAGCATTTTACGTAGGAGATACGGTTCTTAAGCCTGGGAAAGGCGATGGAATATAGCTTCCATATATTGGAGTTTTATTAACATATGATATATACCCTCCATTAAAAAGGAGGGTATATATCATTTGCTACGAGCCAAAAGTGTAACACATCGAAGGAGTGGCCTAAGACCCTAAGTATGTTCCGCGGAAATCCGTTTTGGCTCATTTTAAGTCATTTTAGCAGTGTCCATCCGTCCGCCCGTCTGTCTGCTGGCTGGTGCGCACGATTTATCGTCATTTTGACGATTTTTAGGGCCAAAAAAGAGGACACGACGATTTGACGATTTTTGCCCCGAAATGACGATTTTTTGTGATATAAAAATGTAAGGAAAACTTAAAAAATTTTTCTTATACAAATGATTTTTCATAATTATTTCCAGATATAATTTACACTTCCAGTTATCTTTTTAAATTTAAAATGTTAGAAAAAGTCTCAAATATTATGGCATATTCAATGACATTACAGGAAAAGTATCTGGAATTTTATTAAGTTGCAAAATCGGTTAAGGAAATTGCAGTGGAAATTTTAAGTAAGGGCTATAGCAAAACATGGACTTAGGAGGTATTAATCTAAAGAAATAGTTTCAGTTCAAATAAATCGCATAATATAATTCTTTCAACGCAAATTACCTATTTTATTTTTGATCCTAAAAGTCGAGTTGAATGGGACCATTGTATGGGACTTTGTCAAAATATGGACCAATGAGGTCACTTACTCCATAAAAAGGTTCTGGTTAAACTCAATTGCTAGTTTTTTGTGGTTTCTACGGCGCTGAAAAATAAAATCGGGATGGTGCTATAACAAAATGTTTGGGTCTACATAAAACCATGGATCTACGCCAGACCCTTTTTGGTGTGAATGTTTCTATTCATTTCAAATTTCGTCCCAATCGCATGAATTCTCAAGAATATGAGATCGAATCACAAATTTTTTTAAGCTAACTTTGAGTATCCGCATAATCATTTGAGAGTACTTATAATCGTAAACACATATCTGTCTCTGAAACATGCCCTTCGCCCGAGAAAAACACAAAAACGTGTTGACGATTTCGAAAACTTATTATGACGATTTTTGTGCCCCTATTTTGACGATTTTCGGTCAAATTCGTCTGGCAACACTGCCACTCCTTCTTTTACCGCCCTTGCAAAGGGTTAACTTTTAGTGAAATATTGATTCTTTAGTACCTTCTATACTACTTACTCGAATCTTCTGAAATATCACATATATTATTAGTTTCTTAGTAGCTAACACGTCAAAATGGGCGAAGTGGCCACTCCCTTTTTGGTACCACCCACACAAATGGATCATTTTGCACCAAAATTTAACTGCTTATGGCTTTAATATCAGTTAAAACAAATACTTAAAATTTTGTACAGTTTAATGTTTAAATAGTATCTAGAGTCCAGAGAATAATGGGCGTTATTGTCACGCCCCTTTTGGTACCTCCCACACAAATGGATCTTTTTGCACCAAAAGTTAACAGCTTTTAACTTTAATACCAGTGCATACAAATGCATGAAATATCGTAGAGTGTAATGCTTTAATAGTACCTAGAGTCTAGAGAAAAGTGGCAGTTATTGGCACCCCTTTTGGTACCTCCCACACAAATGGAACATTTTGTACCAAAAGTTAACAGATTTTAACTTTAATACCCGTGAATATAAATACTTGAAATTGTTTACGTTGTAATGCTTTTGTAGTATCTGTTGAATTTTGTATCCAGAACTGTTGAATTTATCCCATTGATAGCATCATGGGCTTCATAGGTTGCTTGAGATGGATGGTTTGACATCTACTCATCTAAACCTTTCATAAAAAGCCATCTCTCCTCTCTCTTATCTATACTCATCACATCCTTCATCTTCCTCCACCAGTGAATTGGTGCACGCCAGCAATGTTTGTGCGCCGCGCGTTCTTAACCTAACCTAACTTAACTATGAAAAAAGAAAAAATGCTGTTAGGCCCTTTTGAATGTCGTTAATAAATTTGATTGTACAAGTATCTACAATCTTCACAACTACTACTCGTACTAAGTACTTTCAGAATTTAGACTATCCTTTTTATTTCATATTATTCAATTTTATTTATTTGTAGGCCAATAAGTTCCAACATTTATTGTTTCCGAGTTTTGGGTATTTTTTATGTTTTTCTCAATTCTTACTTCCTTCGTGTAAACGGTATTTAAGTTTTTGCGTTTTAAATATGTACCTACTTTTTATTTTAATGTGCATTCCTATAAACGCATATGATTTCGTATGATTTTGTATTTTCAGTTTATTTCATCAATAATGTCAGGAGATTAATTTGAATAGTATTGAAATAATCTTTAAGATTATGATTTATTCAGCCGATTTCTATGAATTTAGAATTTAGTTGGTAGTTTTCTACTCTTACTTATGTAAGGAATAGTACGAAATTTCAATATACTTATATTTAGGGGATTTTATTGTGATATTTATATAGAGATCTGTAACAATTACCGTTTCAGGTTTTACGTAGACTTTTTTATTGTTTATTATCCTATTAATATTGTAAAATCGTTTGTTTTTTGTCTGTTGTCGCATCACGCCTAAACGGCTAAACCGATTTTCTTGGAACTGGATGGACAGATAGACCAATACAAAATCAAAACTAATGTAAATAATACTATAATACTATAAAAGGCAAATGCGCAAAAAATAATTTTGAATTTTCTGACTGTGCTCAGTGCAGTAGTGATCAGAACAGTTTTCTATATTTGACTGATTATAAAAGTTCCTTACGAGCTAAGAATATAAAATTCATGTGTACATACTGACCACAGAGGAGATGCGAAACCCGAAATTCGATGTGCAGGTCAAACTGAACATAAAGCCGCGTCTGAACATTTCTAAAGCCTTTTCAAACAATATCGCTCACCACTTACTGTGGTAATACATCTAACGTTGTCAATTCGGTCAATTCTCAGACTGTGGTCAGTGTAGCAGTGACCAAAGCAATTTTTGGTCTTTCAATACTTTAAAAGTCCCTCTATAGTTTAATCCTACTTATTTATGTGTATACACTGACCTCCAGCGTACACCATTCTACACCAAGCGACTCTTGACCGCTGGGTTTTTTTGGTCAGTTTAGCGGTGATCAAAGCAACTTTCATTCTTTCACTGCATTTCAAAATTCTTTAAGAGTTTTAAGATTATTGCAATACTTTAAAAATCCCATAAAGAGGACCTACAGATATGTATACATATATGCATATACCGATCTTCAAGGAAATGCGTTGTCCGGCCTGAGGACAAAATGGACACAAAAAATGCTAGCAAAAAATTTTTAAAAGTCTTTTGGAAATATGTCTCTGTCCAAAAACAACTTTAATATATTGAACATAAATTTAGCTAATTATTAGGTGTGGTCAACATGTATGCATGTGATCAGGTTTTGAATTATACGATATGATTTCTATTATCATGACTAAACGAATCATACGAAATTTGGAACATACATAGCATATTAAGCACTGATTTCTCCCCCACGTTCTTGGTGACCTCTTGACCACTGGCCACATTAGGGCGTGGCTGGTATATGCTTTTCACATTCACAGGATTTAAACTGTGGTCAGTGCAGTAGTGACCAAAACAATTTTCAATCTTTCAAAAGTCACTTAGGAGCTAAGTAGTATATATAAATTAATGTGTATTCGTATACTGTTCATCAAGGAGATGCGACATCAAATATTTTATGACCAGCCTGGGGTCAAATCATCTATAAGAACTAAATCGATTAAATCGAAACATGGAACGTACATAATATTGTATGATAATAATAAACTTAATATTTGATTTTTCGAGACGCTTTTTGCGACCTCTTGAGCTCTGAGAAGTATTATGCCGAAAGTTTGCACACATATAGTTAAGAGTGGCTGTAATAAAAAAATAATAATAAGCTGGGAACAAAATAATATTTTTTCTTTAAAGGGTCGATTAAGAGCTAAAAATCATTACGAGGTGCTGGTATAGGATACAGTCACACGTACTAATTTCCAATTTGCGATCAAAAATATGTTTATGACGTTTGAGGTTTTGAGAAGTTTGGTATTATTTTCAGGAGTTTGATAGACATTCAAGTGGACTGATCGCGAATATTAAACCATTTTTTTTACTATCGCCGAATGATAAAACAGACACTTTCAAAATATTGGCATATCTGTCCACCAAGTTTGAAGAAAATAATCCAGCCAAATTTGGTTGTTTTGATGTTGTCTTTTAATCGGAGTTTTAATTAAAATACATCTAGTCTATATATACTCGTATAATAAATAGATCTTAATTTGCTGACTGCTTAAAACCTGGAAACTACTAGACCAATTTGGATACTCCCTCCTTCGGATTTGTTCGTAATTGATACACGAAGGTTTAGGAAAAATAAAAGACCCAAAATACTCAAAAGATGGTGATGACCTCTTGACCGCTGAGGCTTCTGTAAGAGCTAGAATGTTGAAATTCTGCACGATCAAAGATAGTGTTATATAAACAATGAACTTTTCACGT
Source organism: Eudasyphora cyanicolor (assembly GCA_963930755.1). Classification (NCBI taxonomy): domain Eukaryota; kingdom Metazoa; phylum Arthropoda; class Insecta; order Diptera; family Muscidae; genus Eudasyphora; species Eudasyphora cyanicolor. The sequence goes on from OZ005737.1 coordinate 106,588,977, forward strand.
AGTTATTTTTTGCTCTTGGTCAGTTATAGCGCTTTCAAAAACTTGAGTATTGTGTTTGTCCTTTCAGAAGCATCTTATAAGATCCAAACCAAATACTTTTTTAAATATTAAGTACTGTACACGACAAATATAAACGAGAAAAATAATTTTGAATTCTCTAACCGTGGCCAGTGTAGCGAATTTTTTTCAGTGATTTTTAAAATTATTTAAAAGCTAAGTATCTAAATGTACATACATATCTCAAAGGGATTGGAAAACAACCATTCATTGACCGGCCTAAGGTCAAAGTGCAGTGACCAAAGCAATTGTCACTCTTTCAGTACCTAAAAAGTCTTTTAAGAACTATGAGCCTACAGACTGATTTGCATATACTCGTATACAGTTCTCCAACGGCTTTGTGCTTTTACGCCAAGTGATTTTTGACCACTTAGTCGCTGAGTCTTCTGTAAAAGATAGAAAGCTGAAATTTTGCATATGGATAGACTCGAGTGTTTTATAAACGGTTCTCGCGGTTTCAAAAACTTGAGTGTTATTTGTATCCTTTCTAAAGCCTCTTATAATAAATCTTTGTAAATTTGTAGTACTATGTATACAAGGAAAATTTACAATCTTGATACTATGGAGGAAAATTTAGGATTGGTCAAAAGGGAGTGTCGCGGCAAATGTAGCCTCATTATTCGAAAAAGAATTCGTCTAAGGGGTGCGACAAGCCCAACACTATCTCATAGCTCGAGAACGGTACGATATTGAACTTGATGTATTCGTTGGTGCAAGGGAGGACTCTTTTGAGTAATGCGACGCGACACTGTCAATACAACCTCATAACTTGAGAACGAATCTTTCGATTTAATTATGTTGGGCTTGATGAATTTGTATTGGTTAAAGGAAGGAAACTATTGAGGAAAATTTAGGATTGGTCAAGTGGGCGTGTCACAGCGAACACAATCTCGTAACTCGAGAAAGGATCTTTGGGTTTTCACGATTTTGGGCTTGACAAATTTGTATTAGCCCAAGGAAGGACCCTATTTATGAAAATTTAAGATTGGACTAGGAAGCGTGGTATGGCCAACACAGCCTCATAACTCCAAAACATATAATTCGATTTTCACGAATGTTACCTTCCACACAAAAAGTATAATACTTTGAGGTGTATCGAATTACAAAGCGCATTACTCATATGAATCCAATTCTGAAAACGAAATCTGGATAGCCATTGCAGCAATCGTCTTGAAGTTTTTAGTTTATACTTTTGATAGCATTCTTCAAAACTGATCAGTACGACGTGAGAGTGCCAGTAGACGTACATGTACACGTTACCAGATATTTTTTGCCAAAAAAAATTATAATCTTCAAAAAAAAAACTAATTTTGTAACAAAAAAAACTTATTAATTCTATTTTATACAAAAACTAGCTGGACCCGGTCTACTTCGTTGCCCCATACTTCAGATTTCCGATCCCGTCCATTTATCAAGATATGTCTCATGCAGATATGGACAGTAGGAATCTCGTTAATCTATTCGTAAGTACGGACAGTAGGAATCACTTAAAAAAGTGGCTTATATGCGCGGACCCACGCCCCCTCAATCAAGAACTTATAAAGCCTATGTCACCCTCTATGCTTATCTGAACATTCCCTGAAAATTTCATCAAAACCGATCTAGCCGTTTTGGAGTCCATACGTAACATACACACATCCATGTATATATACTCGTATATAGCTGGACCCGGTTCACTTCGTTGCACCAGATTTAGATTTCCGATCCCGTCCATTTTTGAACCAATCACGAATACTGCCACCAAAAACATCTCCGTAAAATAAAAGCACTCTCGCTAAGAAATTGTGAAGATATCTCAATTTCAAAATTTGTCTTTGGCCCATTGGTCTGATCCCGCCCATTTTCGGACTAATCACGTAGACTGCCACCAGATACATATAAACAGAATTATATTACTATGGCTAACAAATTGTTCAAGATATCTCAATTTAAAAATTGGCTTATATGGACGAAGCTCATTTTTAGACCAATCACATAGACTTCCACCAGACACATATACACAAAAAACAGCACTCTCCCAAATAGATTGTGCAAGATACCTCAATTTCAAAAGGTTGCTTACATGGGCTGGGCCACGCCGATTGATCCAGTTTTGGACCAATCACTTAGACTACCACCAGATACATATGCACATAATTACAGCACTCTGGATAACAAATTGTGAAAGATATCTTAATTTCAAAATTTGGCTTATATGGGCGGGCCAAGCCCCTTATTCCGATCTCCCTCATTTATGGACCAATCACGTAGACTACCACCAGATTCATATGCTCAAAATTACAGCACTCTCCATAACAAATTGTGCAAGATATCTCAATTTCAAAATGTGGCTTATATGGGCGCCCATTGGTCCGATCCCAGCCATTTTTGGAACAATCACGTAGACTACCACCAGATACATATGCACTCTCAGTAATAATTTGTGCAAGATATATCATTTTTTAAATTTGGCTTATATGAGCGGTGCCACGCCCATTGGTCCGATCCCCCAAGATATCTCAATTTAAAAATTTGTCTTATGTGGGCGGCCCACTTGATATATCGAAAATTCAAGTACCTTATTTTCACCACGCGCCACACATGTACATTCTGTGAAAATTTCAAGAAAATCGGTCCAGCCGTTTAGACGGTACAAACAAACCAACAAAGAAACAAACCAACAAACAAACAAACAAACACACATTCTTCTTTATATATATACATAGATGCAATAATAGTAGCAATTCCAACTTAAATTGTTGGAATGCTCCTTTCTGTGAAACTCTTTAATGATTTAATAATTTATGATTTAAATCGTAAAATGACGAACAACAACAAAAATTAAAAGAAAACAATCGGCAATGGGCCATATTTTTCGTGTCACTAGGCCCCACATAATGGAATATAATCACGCTGAAAAAATCGCTTCTGTAGTATATTGTCTCAAACATATTCTGCTTGAAATATAAAAATGTTTAGGGTACACTCGATTTTTGACACACACACAAATGTTATATATTTGGAAAGATTTGGTTCTAAACAAATCTTTGTTTCCGTCCTAATATTTAGTTATTATCTACAAAATTGCAGCAATTTATTATTTAAAATTTAAAATTTATCGCACAAAAAAGTCGAATATTCGCACGACAAAACGTAGGACTAGGAATTTCTACTATGATATTGTGAAAAATGCCTTTATTATCAACAACGGCTTTGCTTCTTCTTGCATGTAAGCAATAAGTTTACTTGTTATCTTCGTATCTATAGAGTTCCAAGGATCTGCAATGGCCTGAAATAGATTATTTTTATCTCCACCTACACTTTCCCGATTTATCTCTTTGTTGACAATTTCCCAAAGATTTTCAACGAGATTCAAGTCTGTGGTTGAGCTGGCCGTTCCATAACGTTAACCCCTTCATTTCTAAATTAATATTTGAATCATTTCGCGGTATTCTTCGGGTCGACGTCTTGTTGAAACTGCCATAATAGAGCCATATTATACTCAGTATAGGGAAACATGACATTCTCCAAGATTTTGCTGTATACATACACCTGCCCATAATTCTGTTTATTTTATAGTTACCGGTAAAGCATCCCCAGACCATTGCATTGCCGCCTCCATGTTTTACAGACCCTTTATAGTATAAAGGACCCAATGTTTTATTAATAGGTATACGTATGATGCATAAGATGCTAGACTTGAAAGATATCGCTCAGCAAAAAAAAACATTAACTTCGAAAAAACCGAAGGGCTCGCTTAAATTTAGCTAAAGAATAAAACAGCTGATCCGTAGACAAATGGAAACCCATTTTATTTTCAGACAAATCAAAACTCAATTAAAAAAAAATCGAGGGGAAACATTCGAATACGTATTCCTGTTAATACAAGATTGGATCCTTTGTAATGTAAAGTGACTGTAAAACATGGGGTCGGGAATTTGCTGGTCTGGGGTGCTCTTCCGGTAACGCGAATAGGTTAGGTTAGGTTGAAGAAAGGAGACCTTTAAACGTCTCATCGTTTTGATGTTTCCCCTGCATGCCCAGGATTCGTCGTTATCCGCTAGTCCCATGCGATGATGATGTGCTTGTAAGCTTGAGTGTCCCGTTAGAATACTTATCATCTTACTAATCTCGATCTTGCTTAGTTTCAGAAAACTACTTGTTTTCTTCTCATTTGTGTCACCCACAATATCTTTGCAGTTGCTCCTACTGTTGCGCTATTCCACACAGTTTTGTGAGCCATCACTGCCCAGTGCTTCAACTCATCCTTCGTGGCTTCGAAAGGTTTCCAATTTTCTTACTGGAAGTTCTCTGGCCTTTGAAGCCAAGCTGTTTGCCCGTTCATTTACAATCACTCTGCTGCGTCCTGGTACCCAAAACATACCCAGTTGACAATGGGCTGATTTCTTTTCTTTTTTTGGTTCTTTTACAGTCTAACACAGTTCTAAATTTGAGCCTTTCTGATTTTATTGCTTTGATCGCCATTTGGCTATCTGTGAAGAGGTTGGCATATTTAGGCTTTCTGGTATTACTAAACCAGTTTGCACACTCCGTGATTGCTCGAACTTCTGCTTGAAATACTGTGTTATGACACGGGTCTCCTAGCTTGGACCCTTCCTCCTAGCTTGGACCCTTCCTCCTAGTTTGGACCCTTCAGGTTCCCACTTGTATATGAGCTAGTGTTACGTTTTCCCAGGACCGTCTGTCTGGCACAAACGAATCATAGGCAGCTGTAAGCTGCACTTCAGGCTTGCGCCAGAGATTTCCGTTGTTTGAATATGACCGACCAGTGATTGTAATCACCCCTATCGCGAATAATAAGTGGAATATTTGTTCCCTAGATTTCTTCACTTCACGGGAAGTGGAATATGCTATCGTGAATATTAGGGAACAGTTTGTTCACTTCGAATCTGTATGATGTATCGAAAACGAACAGCTGTTCAAAATTGATAAATTTTCAGTGCACAGTGAGCTTAAAAAACAAGAAGAAGAGTTGAAAAGCATTTTGTTTTTCAAAGTTAAGAAAGAATTATTCTTCTATTAGAGGAACAAGAAGGGTGTATAGAACAACGAGCGGTGAAGTTTGAGAGATGTATCAAATCCTTTGGAGTTGCCTGATATACTGTAATTGTCCTTAGTAGCATACGTTTTTTTGTCTAAATTGTTTTTTTAGATTTGTTCAACATTACAGGGTAAACAAGGCGGTTTTTACATACCTATTGAATGTACTCGAAAAAATGCTAACCCTGTACTACAAAAAAATCATTTGCGATTACTCCAATTGTAAAACTGAGTGCCTATCTACAGTTCTTTGCAGATGGTGGGTATCAGAAAGGATTTGGCAAAGATCCTGAAGTCGGCATGGCACAGTCAGTGAAGTACTCTCCCATGTTTTGACTTCATTAGAATCGAGAATTTGTCGCAAGTGGATAACTTATCGTACTCAAGAGGAAGGGAATGTTATAGCACAAGATTTATGCACTAAATTTGGAATACCCGGTGTCTTTGGATGTATTGAAATGTGAAAATATTATCACCACAGACAAATAAGCACCTGTACTTTAACAGAAAAGGATAGTTTAGGTAAATGAGACATCGTACGCCCCCCATTTTATTTAATATTTCCCGATTTAATCAAATATATGTTTCAAAGATAAACGATAGTAAACTGAGGATACGACACGTTTACGTATAGGACACGGAGCTTGTCACGATTACTTTGTGTGGAGTACGAGTTATTTCAGAAATGTAATGGAACAAAACTATTTATAAAGTGGAAGCAAATTGTGGTTATTAGGTGCGAATATATATATACATATGTATGCCATATATCATACCAACATTTGTAGACGATGGCGGATACCCACTGTTATATAATATTTAAAAATTTGTTTGCAAATATATTTTCTTTCAATTCAAACATATCAAAAAAGACAATTTTGCCCCCTGATCAAATAATTACAAGATCTGTACGATATAACGGGTTTTCCAATAGGGATGATATGATTTTGAAGTGACTTTTCGGCCATTTGTAATATGTCATGATCAGAGTATGAAGCCGCCGAGCCGAGCCGCCGATTTTAGCCGCCGCCGAACTTTTTTCACCAGCCGAAGCCGCCGCCGGTCTTTGCGGCTTAAAACGGCTGAAACACAGCCGCCGTTCCATTTTTGATAAGCCAATAACCAATATCGTCCCCTCAATAGAAGAATAGTGTATACACATAAACACTATTATTTTTTATTGCATTTTAATAATCTACGCAATTGGTTGTATATCTAGTAAACATTTGGGGAAATTCTACTTCCACAAATTGGGTTTGAATTTGATAGTTCATTAATAAAAGCCTACGATCCGATATCGAGTTTCAATATCACAAAAACTTCAAATATGATTTTCTCGAAACGACAAATAAATTATACCTTATTCATTTATTATGGAAAGTGATTTTCGTATTGATTCGTTTATTGTATTAAAAATGAGAATATTGATAGTAATAGAAAAAGAATTATAAAAATTATTTTTTAAAGGAAATAATAAGATTTTTTATTTATTATTAGATTACGTACACATAGAGGAACAAATATATCCGGAAAAAGCTATGGAGTATTACAGAATTGTAATACTGCATATAAATTAATACCTCCATTGTAAAGAATGCTAAGTCGACTTGGTAGGTTATACTGGAGATTGCATTTCTAAATTCTTTATATTCTAAATTGTCTTCAGTCAAATCCATCAATTCAATGAAGTTAAGCTCAAAACAAATTACAAGGTAATTCTACACAAATTCAAAAATTCACTAAAACGACGATTCGCCTCTCCTGAAAACAACCAGTTTCGACTTAGCATACTTTGAAAATCGAGTATATTATAGAGCCGCCTAGCGTCAATTTTATGACTTATCATTGTATGGAAATCGATGATTTTTATACCCGCCACCATATCAGGGGGTATACTAGCTTTGTCATTCAGTTTGCAACACCTGAAATATGATCTGCGACCCTATAAAGTATATATATTCTTGACCGTCGTGAAATTCTAAGACGATTTAGCCATGTCCGTCTGTATGTCTATCTGTTGAAATTACGCTACAGTCCGTAATTATTGAGCTAAGTTATATATGTTTTGATATAGCTCCCCTATAGAGGTCGCTCCAAATTATGGTTTTTGAGCCATAGATACCACATTTTTAAAGCAACTTAGCTGAAACATTGCAGTTTGTATTCTATTTTGACAAAAATTCATCACAACAAAAATTTGACATTCATATTTTGTTATAGTCACCCTATAGAGGCCGCTCCAACATATACGTATTTAAGCCATAAATACCACATTTTCTAAGCATTTTAACTGAATCCTTGCAGTTTTTATTTTACTTAGGCAAGAATTCATCACAGTTTTTTTTTTAAATCGGTTTATATTTTGTTGTTGTCCACCTATAGATGTCGCTCCCAAAAAGGCTTGCTTAAGCCATAAGCACCACATATTTAAAGCAATTTTGCTGAAACTTTTCAGTTTGTATTCTACTTATATTTTGACAAGAATTCATGCCAATGAAATTTATACAAATCAGTTTATATTTTGTTGTAGTCCCCGTGTAGACGTAGCCCTCAAATATGCTAATTTAAGCCATAAATACCATTTTTTAGATTAAGCGTTTGGCTAAAGAGGCCTAAAATTTGGCTAAAAACTGTAACGTTCGTTTTTTCAATAAACTGCTTAAACAAAAAGATCGTTCCATGACTTGCTCCATATCAAAAATAGACCGACAGGGACAGCAAACGACGCCATATTTTTTGCCGCTCTTTTGACATTTCTCTTCAGTAATGTTTGCAATTTCATGATGGAACGATATTCGAGCCAACAACGAGTCGAAATTATTAAAATTTACTACCGAAATTCGGAGTCAGTGGGCTCAACGTTAAGAGCGCGAAAAGTCGAAAAATCATCTTCAGCGATGAGGCTCTTTTCTAGCTGAATGGCTTCGTCAATAAACAAAATATGCGTTATTGGTCAGACAGCAATCCACACGTACTCCATGAGTCATCATTGCATCCCGAAAAAAATACGGTTTGGTGCGGTTTATGGGCCGGCGGCGTCATTGGGCCGTACTTCTTCCGTGATGATCAAGACCGGCACGTTACTGTGAATGGGAATCGCTACCCTTCAATGATAGCCGAATATTTTTGACCCCAATTGGATGATATGGACTTGGAGGACATGTGGTTCCAACAGGACGGCGCGACAAGCCACACAGCAAATGCCACAATCAATTTATTGGAAACCAAGTTTGGAGAACGTGTTATCTCACGAAATGGTCCAGTCGATTGGCCGCCTCGGTCGTGCGATTTGACGCCTTTAGACTATTTCCTGTGGGGCTACGTCAAGTCTACGGTCTATGCCAACAAGCCAGCGACGATTGATGAACTCCGTACTTCGTGGGTTCAGCGTCTGACTTCTGCAAGCGTGCCCGTGGTGGCCATGCAAAAGAAATCGAGTTCCATACATAATGGCATCGAACGTACTTTCACAGGAATAAAGAATTTCATTGATATCCAAAACCGTTTTTGTTTTATATAAAAAAACTTTTGTAGCGCTCTTATTGACGAACCCTTTATCTTTCAGCAATAGAATTGAATGCAATTCATGCTGGAGGGTATATAAGATTCGGCATGGCCGAACTTAACGCTGTAACTTGTTTCACTACACAATATCTTACAATTACCTTCAAAACATCCATTATTTATAAATATATATCAGAGCTTAACTTTTCAACTATTACTTTAAACGTAAAAATGACTATCACAGGTTCGCCGTAGGTTAGGTTTTAGGTTAGGGTGGCAGCCGTATTTTTTTTATACAAGCTCACATAGACCAGTTTAGGTCCCTAGTGTTACCACGGGCTGAAATGCCCCTCATCAAAACCAACCTGTTTGATATACAAATTTATCGATAGTACGAATATCGGTACTGGAAAGATCTGTTAGGTTGCCCAGAAAGGCCGACCCCAGTATGTCCAGTCGTCGTGTATTCATCCATCTTTCGTTGGACTGCCTGATTGCCAATGACCACTGTAGTTGTTGCCTTGTTGTTGTTGCTGTAGCTGTTGTTATTGTTGTGGTTGGCTATTCCGCATTTAATCGAAAAGAGCAAAGCCCATATCGTCATCTTCTTCAGATTCGACCTTCTTTTCTTCTTTCTTGGCTTCTTCCTTCTTGCCACCGGCATCAGGGCCAGCAGCAGCGGGGGCAGCCGCGGCGCCACCACCAACAGGCATGGAAGACAATTTCTCGCGACCGGTAGCGATCAATTCATCGATGGACTTGCCAGTCAATTCCTTAACAACTTTGGTCAAGCGTTCACCGTCAGCTTCAATACCAACAGAACTGAGGATCTTTTCGATATCAGCATTTTTGGGGCTTTCCATGCCACCGAGAAATTCCGTATAGCAGTATAGGACGAACTACTGCTATATATATCCAGTGGACGATTTTAGGGGAGAGGCCCCACCGCGACCCTACAGCCTTTTTGCAGGAATATAAGGCGAAGTTGACCTTCCTTACACGTTCCAATACGTTAAGTCTAAATAACAGTTTCCTATCTAGAATTATTCCTAAAAATTTTGCACTTTCAGAAAAGACTAGATCTGTTCCTGGCCCATCTAGCCTATTTGTTCAGAGCCACCTGTAGAATGTCTCGGAGGGCGTTTTCGAATTTGCCACTCACTGCGATTGCCACGTCGTCCGCATATGCCACGACCTTTCAGCCACAACGTTCTAGATATAGCAGGATTTCATTCACCGCTAGGTTCCAAATTAGTGGAGACAGTACTCCTCCTCGTGGGGTCCCTCTGTTTACAAACCTTGTTAGAGTTGTGGACCCAAGACATGCGTCTTCTGTTGAGCAGACTTTGAATTAGTCTAATCAAACTAGAGTTAACTTTTAGATGTGACAGTGCCGCAATTACTGCATCTGAGTGAATGTTGTTAAAAGCCCCTTCTATGTCAAGAAATGCCACCATGGTGAATTCCTTGAAATGCAGGGACGATTCGATAGTGCTCACAAGTTTGTGCAGGGCTGATTCTGTAGACTTCCCCTTATTGTAAGCATGTTGGTTCACCGACAGGAGTTTTGTATTCAGGTTTTCCCTAATGAAATAATCTAAAAGTCTTTCCAGACCTTTCAATAGGAAGGAGGATAGGCTAATTGGCCTGAAGGCTTTTGGCCTAGTGTGTGATATCTTCCCCGCTTTGGTATCCCTCCATCGATTCGGGATATATGAAAGCCTGATACAGCCTACATAAATTTTTTCCAGCCAGGTGATAATGTACTTTAAAATTTTCTGAATTTCTGCTGGAGTGATGCCGTCTGGTCTAGGTGACATGAAGGGCTCAAAGCTGTTAATAGCCCAGCTTATTCTGGATCTCTCAGTCAACAAGCCAGCAACCATCTTTCGTTGGACTGCCTGATTGCCTCTTGCCTAAGCCAAAGCTTGCACGTGGATAGTGGCGCACCAATATATGCAGATTCTTCGAGAATTTGTAATGTCGTCCCTTTCCTAGCAAGTTCATCTGCTTTGCAGTTCCCCGGGATATCCCTATGCCCAAGCACCCATATGAGGTGTATATGAAACTGCTCAGCCATCTCGTTAAGAGATCTGCGGCAGTCGAGGGCTGTTTGTGAATTTAGGGATGTTGCCTCCAGAGAATTGATGGCAGCCTGGTTGTCCGAGTAAATGACAACGCCAGTGTTGGTTACTATGTTGCTACTCAGCCACTTGGCTACTTCCCATATTGCCATTATTTCGGCTTGATATACACTGCAGGTATCTGGTAGTCTGTGAGCTATATCCAAACTAAGTTCTGCACAGTGTACTCCGAAGCCAACCTTTTCATCAAGCTTCGAACCATCCGTGTAAAAGTAGAGATGGTTTCTATTACCTGGTATTCTTCCAACCCATTCATCTCTGGCGGGAATCATAGTGATATAATTTTTCTCACAGGTGTACACAGTTGGTATATAGTACACTCGGTCGGTTACCATAGCACCACACTGTGATATCGTCATGTGACCGTAGTTTTTGTACCTCCACATTGATAGGCAGTTTAATCTTATTGCCGCTTTGGTAGCGACTCGGTCGCTGTAATCCTTAAGGCTCCGCTTATGCGCAGGCAGGCTGCTGAACTTTTGTTAGTGGTGGAAGGCAACTGACAAACTAACCATCGTTTGTCAGTTGCCGTCCACCATACCACAATTCCGTATAGCAGTATAGGACGAACTACTGCTATATATATCCAGTGGACGATTTTAGGGGAGAGGCCCCACCGCGACCCTACAGCCTTTTTGCAGGAATATAAGGCGAAGTTGGCCTTCCTTACACGTTCCAATACGTTAAGTCTAAATAACAGTTTCCTATCTAGAATTATTCCTAAAAATTTTGCACTTTCAGAAAAGACTAGATCTGTTCCTGGCCCATCTAGCCTATTTGTTCAGAGCCACCTGTAGAATGTCTCGGAGGACGTTTTCGAATTTGCCACTCACTGCGATTGCAACGTCGTCCGCATATGCCACGACCTTTCAGCCACAACGTTCTAGATATAGCAGGATTTCATTCACCGCTAGGTTCCAAATTAGTGGAGACAGTACTCCTCCTCGTGGGGTCCCTCTGTTTACAAATCTTGTTAGAGTTGTGGACCCAAGACATGCTGTTATGCGTCTTCTGTTGAGCAGACTTTGAATTAGTCTAATCAAACTAGAGTTAACTTTTAGATGTGACAGTGCCGCAATTACTGCATCTGAGTGAATGTTGTTAAAAGCCCCTTCTATGTCAAGAAATGCCACCATGGTGAATTCCTTGAAATGCAGGGACGATTCGATAGTGCTCACAAGTTTGTGCAGGGCTGATTCTGTAGACTTCCCCTTATTGTAAGCATGTTGGTTCACCGACAGGAGTTTTGTATTCAGGTTTTCCCTAATGAAATAATTTAAAAGTCTTTCCAGACCTTTCAATAGGAAGGAGGATAGGCTAATTGGCCTGAAGGCTTTTGGCCTAGTGTGTGATATCTTCCCCGCTTTGGTATCCCTCCATCGATTCGGGATATATGAAAGCCTGATACAGCCTACATAAATTTTTTCCAGCCAGGTGATAATGTACTTTAAAATTTTCTGAATTTCTGCTGGAGTGATGCCGTCTGGTCTAGGTGACATGAAGGGCTCAAAGCTGTTAATAGCCCAGCTTATTCTGGATCTCTCAGTCAACAAGCCAGCAACGCTCGCAGTCCACTCGCACTGTTGTTGGTCTTGTTGATATTCGGGTTCTGTTGGTGAGTTCCCCGGGAAATGTGTGTCGAGCAGTATATTCAGCGACTGCTCGCTGTTTTTTGTTCAGATATTTGATTCATCCAGCAAGTTACCCAATGTACAGGGTGAAGTTGATAGTATTTTCCTCAGCCTTGCGGCGTCGGAGACCTTTTCCACTTCGCCACAGAAGTTATAGCAAGAGCGTCTTTGCGCCTTTCTAAGCTCCTTCTTATAGATCTTGAGTTGCTCTTTATAGGCAACCCAAACATTAGCGACCCCAGTAGAGTTAGCCTTGTTGAATAGCTTGTTGCAGGTCTTTTTCATAGCCGTTAGCTCAGAAGTCCACCATTGGGGTATAGTTTTACCCTTGTACCTTGTTTTTTGGACAGGCTTCTTCAAGGGAACTATTGGATGATGTGGTGATATGCTCGACCAGATTATCCAGACCGGCTTTGTCATTCGCTTCGTACAGAAGTTTGAAGTTGAGGACTTTCTTGAAATTCTTCTCATACAGGTGCCACTTTGTCTTTCTCACATTTATGTGGACGGCAGGTTCAGGCGCTTTTTCAGCGAGATTGAACTCAATATAATGGTGATCTGAGAATGAGTGGTCGTCCAGTACATTCCACCCAATAATTTTGTCTGACAGCCGGTCAGTAGCAAACGTTACGTCTAGTACTTCTTCTCTGTCTTTAATTGTAAAGGTCGGTTTATTACTTATGTTACAAATACTTAGGTTGGTAGTTAGAATAAAGTCAAGAAGCGAATCACCCCTATTGTTTATATCCGTACTACCCCAGATAGTATGATGAGAGCTCGCGTCTGCGCCAATAATCAGCTCGACCTCGTCAGACGTTGCTTCTTCTACTACTTCCCTGAATAGAGCAGTCGGTACTACAGCTTTATAAGGCAAGTAACTGGAGACCACCCAATATATGCGATTACCGATATATGCGATGACCAAATAAATTCTGCAATTACTCCTTCTATTTTTGTCACAACGATACATGAAGTCAGAGCACTGTGCAACGCAGTCGAAGAATCCACCTCCGAATTGTCAACCGTTTGTCAACAAAAAGTCGGCTGCCTCCCTAGACATAACATGTCATTAAAACTTCGTGAAGACGCAACACCCGTTTATACAAATGAGCATCAAATCCTTTACGAATTAACTGAACGCGTCAACAAGGAGCTTGGTGAGTTGTAGAAAGCTGGTTGCCAACAATGACTGGGGGTAGTCATTCCAAAAGCAGACGGCGTTATACGCCAGTCCGTAGATTACAAGGTCGGTGTTAATCAGCGACCTGTAAATTCTCATTACCTATGCCGAAAATCGAAGAAAATACTAAATACTTTTGTCGACTCAATGTAGACCAAAATTCAAGCGAAATACAAACGATTTCCACTCATAAGGGGACTTTTCGGATGAATCGCCTGTCGTTCGCCGGAATTTAATAGGATCATAGATAAAATTATTCATGCAGTGCCCAAAACTGAATTCTACTTCGACGATATCGTTGAATCACCCGGTATTTCTGTAGTTGTCACATTTGAAGCTTTTATTCTTTGACATTTGACAAGTAGAAACTACGCCATTACTAAAAATGGAGCGATACACGATTCAACAACGCAGTGAAATTATTAAAATTCGAAAATCATCTTGACTGATGAGGCTCATTTCCACCTCGGTGGCTACGTCAACAAGCAAAATTGTCGCATCTGGGGCTTGGAAACCCCAAGAGTTATTGTTGAGAAGCCTCTCCATCCTCAACGTGTGACTGTTTGGTGCGGTTTATGGCCCGGCGGGGTCATTGGACCTTACTTTTTCGAAAATGAGGTTGGATCAACAGTTACGGTGAATGGATTGCGCTATCGAGAGTCGGTAGTAGGATGGTATTGATCTGGACAAAGTTTACTTTCAACAAGACGGCGCTACGTGCCACACAAGCAACGAAACCGTTGCTATGTTACGGGAAAAGTTTCCTGACCGTGTTATCTCTCGAAGAGGTGATCACAATTGGCGACCGATATCTTGTGATTTAACACCTTGCGACTTCTTCCTTTGGGGCCACGTGAAAGATAAGGTCTACGCCAACAGCCCAGCGTCGATTCAAGACCTCAAAGAAAGAATTCGTGAGGCTATCCAGGATATAAGGCAGCCACTTTGCAATTTGATTATTGAAAATTTCATGAAAAGGATATGGTCCTGTAAGAGTGGTCGTGGTGGCCATTTGGCTGAGGCTGTTTTTCATTGTTAAAGGCATACCTTCCTCTTTATTATGAAATAAACTTCTGATCATTTATCTCAAAAAATTGAATTTTTCTTGGAATACCAAAATGACACGTCTTGTTGGAAAACCCTTTACATGGCGGAACTATACTCGGTCAACAGTTTCAAATCGTGTATGGCCCAACTACAGAAGTTCGATCTTCTCCTAAACATTTCAAACTGCAAATTTTTCGAAGACCAAATAGAATTTTTAGGTCATATTATACAGCACAACAATTGCCACAAACTGAAGGTGTGAAAGATGTATCGCCGTTTTTGGGTATGGTATTACTCCAGATATATTCCAATTGCATCTACAATTACCGGCGATCCCAAAATGAATTTTTCGGACATATAGGGCACAACATGGGTTATAATCTGGTCCATATTTTTCAATTTAATATTGCTAAAGCTGAAGTCTTTAGGAATCTAGGTCAAAACAAAATATTTAAATATCTCTCTTAGAACAAAAGTTATGACCATTCGAATGCAAGCACTTTTCGATATTTTTGCCCAATTTCGAATGTTTAAATGTATCCATATTCCCATATTTTTGAAGATTTTTCAACAAAATTGTATATCTTATATCAGAGCACCATATTTAACATTTCCACCAAGTGTCATCAAAATCGGAGACCATCGGCAACTTTTAGCTACAATTAACATGGTACTCGTCTAGTATTTTGTGAGAATCTTTTACAATGGTAATTGATTTATAATTTTACAGCCGAATTGAAGAAATGGTTTAACTTGAAGGATGTTCCAAAGAGGAACAGTGGGTGCGAAAAAGTGTCTCACGGTTCGTCGGAACTGAATTAAGTCGCCGTATTCCACAAGGCAACGAAAGCAACATCACATTAAAAATTTGATTTTAAAGTGAGGGAGAATTGTTAAAAATGATGTGCACATGTTACCTCTTATTAGTTCATGACCTTTAATCAAGCTTAAACCAATCTGGTAACCTTTTACACATGACATTTATTCAATGGTATAACAGATGAATTCACGCAATACCACCAACATGTACGAGTCTCCATCTTACATTCCATCCTAATTAGAATATAATTAATAAATGTCAAGAAATTGAAGCCGTTCATTTTCTCATTTACATACATTACGGGTCATTGGTCATCATCCAAGGCTGTCCTAATAAAGCAGTAGGAATGCATTTCATAGAACAATTCAATACAAAATAAATGTTTATAGGAATATATTTATACAAATCTGAGCTACACATGTCCCTAAATTAGATCAATAAAAGTGTATCTTACCATTCTCTTTATTTCTGCTCAGTTGTAACGGTTTTCCAGTTTCTTGATTACCAGTGTCCTCTGTTAAAGGAGTTTTATGTTGTGGTATATCGGACAATTGTTCTGAATCTGCTAGAGGTGCCAATTTGTGTTCGCTGATATCCTTTAAGTCCTCATTATTAGTGATATTATAGGAACTGATGAAGGAAAGTAAATGACAATTTTATTAAACGACATTTGAAAAAATATGTAATTTGTTTTACGTACTCATCCGATATTTCTGATATGCTGTCTTTTTTCTTACTTTGCCCGGAACTACAAACATTCCCCATTATAACTATGGTATTGTAGTGGAACTGAATAAAAAGAAAATAAGAATAAATGTAAATTATGTTTTTAATTTTCTATTTCATAATTATGTTGAAATTCATCAAAAATGTCATGCCCTAAAAAACTTCGTCCAATTTTGTTAAAATTTGGCTTATTAATGTCGCTGTATACAAATAACACCGTGCGGCACAACTTTTCATAGAGGAATGAAACTAGCCGGTATATACAAGTGAAACCAGAGACCACTAGTAGAACAACTGCATACTCTGTTTTATAGTATTGGTCTAATCAAAGTACAGGTTGATTTTTGGTCCGGTTGTGATGAAATTTAGCACAGAGCTCTTTTTTGGCCCAATTGAAATTGGTCAAAAAAATCGGTTCAGATTTACATATAGCTCCCATATATTAGGTTAGGGTGACAGCCGTATTTTTTTACCAGCTCACATAGACCAGTTTAGGTCCCTAGTGTTACCACGGGCTGAAATGCCCCTCATCGAAACAAACCTGTTTGATATACAAATTTATCGATAGTAGGAATATCGGTACCGGAAAGATCTATTAGTTTGCCTAGAAAAGCCGACCCCGTCGTTTACTCAAAGCGGGAGAGTCGCATAGCAAGTGCTCAATGCTCTCCTCTTCTCCCCCATCACCACAGCTTCTGCAGAAGTCATTGGAGTCAAGCCTGGATAGTGGCGCACCAATATATGTAAATTCTTCGAGAATTTGTAATGTCGACCCTTACGCTATGCCCAGACCCCCATATGAGGTGTATATTAAACTGCTCAGCCATCTCAATAAGAGATCTGCGGCTGTCGCGGACTGTTTGTGAATTTAGGGATGTGGCCTCCAGAGAATTGAAGGCAGCCTGGCTGTCCGACTGAATGAGAGCGCCAGTGTTGGTTACTATGTTGCGATTTTATTACCTGGTATTCTGCCAACACATTCATATCTGGCTCGAAGTGGTGGCATCACATGTGGGACATTATTCATCCTAGAAAAGGGAACCAAATCTGTCCCGTTAGGGTTAACGCCCAAACCGCTGCTTCTGGCCATCTAGCCAACTTGTTCAGAGCCACCTGTAAGATGTCTCTGAGAACGTTTTCGAATTTGCCACTCACTGCGATTGTCACGTCGCACTATGGTTCAGAATTGAATTTTACTGGCCAAAAGTAAAATTTTTTGTCATCGCCCATTTCTAAAATTGTAATGCCATTCAATAGCAAACATACTGAGACTAGGATAGCCAAAAAATTAGATCAAAATATTTATTATTGTGGGCGTGGTTTTTTTGTTACGTATGTAGGATAGTACTCTTTGAGAAATTGCCAAAAGTATTATTGTACTGTTTACACATGGTTTGTTATAACATATTTCCACAGGTACTGTATTTTTGTCAAATTAGAATTTTAGTAGAATGAAACTTTTTAGCATCAAAAAAAGTACCAGAAGAAAGGTGAAAGTGTCCTCTTTAAGCCTATATACTTTTGTACCTGCTCCGACCAGCCTGTAGAACACTTTTTTAATTTTAATGAAATTAATCGGGAAAAAATGATTGTTCTTTTTTGTTTTACCTGTTCATATGACTATGTTATAGGTACACCAAGCCAAGTTGTGCGTGCTTTATGACATATTTACCATATTTATGAAATCTTAACTCTTTTTTAGTTTTTTTGGGTCGTTTTTTATTTTACCTATGTTTATGCTACTTGTGAACAGAGTATGACACTATACATGTAAGAAAAGGATAAAATCCAGTGGTATTCGAATACAAACTCAGTTGCAAAATTATATTCAAACAGAAACAATCAAATTTTAGTATATTAAAAAATGGAGAACTTCAGCTAAAAAGAATTATCCGAAGAGTATTTTAAAAACAAAAAGAAGGAAGATGTTTTAAGTTACGTTCAATGCAATGTAATTTCCCCAAGCATCGAAATACAATTGGAACTGCAAAATAAAGTAAACACTTTCATCAACAACTTAACTAAGCGCTACAAACAAGTTGGATGGAATAAACATAAATTATAAAAGACCTTTGCAATATGGTTAGAGGGCGAACTTGTGTCCAAGTATCTTCAGAAAATAAAAATCAAAACTATTGTGGGAGAACACCAAAATCACTCGACAACTGCAGCGATAGATCTAAAAGGCGGAAACTTAAGGATATGAATGAAACATTGCAGAAAGTTTGTTACATCAATTGCGATCACAAAAACAACGCACAAAAGCCGAAATTGTTGAAAAAGTTTTAAACGCTAGTCCTCTGAGAACAAACCGTATTATTAAGAGTATTCCAACTCCAAGCGATGAAAAGCAGTTCTCAAATGAAGAGGCATTTGCATTATTTTTGGATTTGAAGTTAACAAAACACCAATATACACAGCTTAGGTTGCGTGCGATTGAAAAAGGCTCAAATCTTTATCCATCATATCACATTCCTACTTAATCATACAACTCAACGCTTGCTACAATCACTTAAAGGACATGATTTGAAGAAATATGGGAACTTCAAGTTAACTCTCTTTTGTAAATGGGGATGTGATGGTTCTTCTGGACAAAAACAATACAAGCATTCTGTATGTGAAAATACTTCAGACGCAGATATGTTCATGGTGTCATTTGTGCCAGTGCGATTGATAAAGAATTTGGAAGACTCGGAACCTTCGACCAGTACGATACAGACAAAGGATTTTTGGAAAAATCAAACACTATCTTCTACGAAATACGGCAGACCAATCAAATTTGAATTTAAGAATCTCATGATACCATTAAAAAAGAAGTCAATGATATTAGAACCCAAATTACAAGACTGCAGCCATTAGAAGTTGAAATTGAAGGCCAGACAATTGAAGTTAACTACCAGTTAGTGCTAACGATGATAGATGGAAAAGTTGGACAGGCTTTGACTGACACAAAGGCTTCATCCAGCTGCATTATATGTCAAGCAAATTAAACCAAGTCCCGGAAAAATCAGTAGATAATACTGATGCATATGAATTTGGTTTATCGCCACTACATACAAGAATACGATTTATGGAACACATATTTAAAGTCGGTAATGATTTGGATTTTAGACCTACAGGGTCGATAAGAAACAATGCCACCAACAAGGATTCAAGAAATTTAAAAAAGAAACATGTTCAGGATGAATTTCTCACATGTGGGTTGATTAGGCAACAAAACAAGGATCAGGCAACACCAATGATGAGAATACAGCACTCTTCCCAGAAATCCTAAGACCAGCAGGTGGTGATAGTATACATGGCCGATCCCGATGGCAGGATTAGCACTTCCAACTGGAAGCTACTAGAACCGAAGCTGCTCAATTTAATGCTTTCTGATAGGTGGAGCAGCAGTAAAGTGAGCTTTGATAGAGCGCAATGGAAAGATGGTGTAAAACTAATCAAAAGTGCCAACACGGAGTCCTTGGACTTTCTTCGATGGGCCGGTCGAAAACCCCTGGTCTGGCGAAAAAATCCAAGTTCTGCCTCCTACCACTTAAGAGAGAGATGGGGCAAGATAAGATGGGGATTTGGCTACTGCCACTTCCGCATTCAAACCTCAAAAAGAGAACTAGCTCGAGCAAGCTAAGAGTAGTGCAGATAAATCTGCATCATTCTATAGCTGCCTCGAACGAACTTCTTTTTGCCCTCTCTAATTCTTCAGTGGACATAGCTCTAATCCAGGAACCCTATATCGTTAAGAATAAGGTAACTGGTCTGAACAATGTAAATTGTATCACATACTCACCTCCCACAGACTTGCATTGTAGGAAGGAAAGATTTAAACCTAATCCTTCCACATAACTACAGTAGTGGTGATCAGACAACTGTGAGGCTAGAAACAAAAAACAACCAACCGTTACTACTCTCATCAATCGATCTGCCATGCGAGGAATACAAGCCGCCAAATGAGTCCGTGAGAAACCTGGTGTATGACAATCGCCGTAAAACAAGGCTGATCATAGGATGCGACGCCAATGCTCACCACTCTCTATGGGGAAGCTCAGATATCAACTCTCGAGGTGAGTCACTTTATGATTTTATTTTAAGGATTTTATTTTATTTATGATTTTGTTTTAAGGATTTGCTACGTTGGTGACGATCCAACTTTTCAAGTCAAAAATAGATCGGAGGTAATAGACATAACATTGAAAAATCTTGATGATAATGTTCTTTCAGGTTGGAGAGTGTCCAAGGAGAACTCCTTCTCGGACCATAGATACATTCTCTACGATCTGAATATGGTAACAGGTAATGACAGGACTCAGTTTAATGAAATTGTTGATAGGCAGCTCCTTTCGACATAACTTCGCTGACAACACCGAGCAAGAAGCAGCAGTATTGGACCGAGTCTAGCTCGGAAACTCTGGACCTCTTGGCCACGACACACTTTTCCGGGTGCTCTAACCTTGTCCAAGAGGACACTCCCAAAGTCGGTGCCGGATCAAGTATACCACAGCGCGATGAACGCGCGTTTTCGATGGTAAATGACCCAGCAACCGATGAGAACATACTATGGGCTATTAATTCTTTTGAACCCTTTAAATCACAGGACCAGACGGCATATCACCAGCCATGTTAAAAATGCAGGGCCAACAGCAATGAATATGCTGTCGCGGATTTTTAGGCATTGCTTACTTAGGAATTTTATACCTTCAAAGTGACGTGAGGTCAGGGTGGTCTTCATCCCAAAGCGGGAATACCAGTCACTCTACGCCTAAGGACCATAGACCAATCAGCTTCTCATCGTTTGTCTTAAAAACTTTGGAAAGACTGATTGGCACCTATATTAGGGATCGTTTACATCCATCATTAATCAGTAACTCTCGACATGCATACATCAAGGGTCGCTCTGTTGATAGTGCTCTACATGACGTGGTTGGTTATATTGAGCGAAATTTAGGAAAATCCGTATTCACTGTAGTTGCCTTCTTGGATATAGAAGGGGCCATTAACAATGTGAAATTGGATTCCATACACGATTCCTCTGTTGGTTGACAGGATTGATTCAATGTTGAAAAACCGAATCATCGCTCTGACCGAGGGTTATATTAGGAAGATTGTGACCAGGGGAACCCCACAGGGAGGGGTACTATCAACTCTCCTGTGGCTTCTGTTCCCAAACGGGATACTCAGATTCTTCAAGAAGGAAAGAGTGAAAGATGTCGCATATTCCGATGATGTTGTTATCATGGTTGGAGGCAAATTTCTCTCAACCATTACTGATCTTACTTAAGGTGATCTTAGGAAACTGTCTAGTTGGGCAACGGCAAACGGGCGAGGAATAAATCCGAATATGACAGAATAAGTACTATTCACTTGGAAGAATAAGATCAAACTTTCAATAAACCCATTCTTGACGGAGTGGAATTGAAATTGTCCCCGGGTCAAAATACCTTGGCGCCATACTTGACCAGAAGCTAAACTGGAATAGTAACACCGTGGAAGAGTCAAAAAGGTATTGAACGCAATCTACTCCTGTAGAAACTTTATAGGTAAAAGCTGGGGGCTCCGCCCAAGTACTATCCATTGGATGTACACAGCGATTGTGCGTCCTATCCTCACCTATGGTTCCGTGGTGTGGTGGAAAGCGATTGAATGTAGATATCAGTTAAAATCGTTAGAGAAAGTTCAAGCATCGCAGCCTTGTTCATAACCGGCGCGAGAAGGAGTACACCACAGGCGGTAATCAATATGTTACTGAACCTTCTACCGATAGGTCAATTCATTAAGCGTGGCGCCACAAAGTTTGCAATTAGACTCCGCGAGTCACATATGCGGCGCAACTCAGACTGGGGTGAATGAGGCATCGGCCAATACCAATCTGACAAACGGACTACTTGTCGCAAGTTATAAACTTTTCCACCAGGTTGGACATGACGATACCCTCTAGGACAGAATGGTTAGGTGGTGATCTCCCTCTAAATAGTCACGCGATTTATACAGATGGATCAGAAATGGATGTAGGCAGGGGGCAGGCATCTTTAGTGAATCTTTTGGCAAAAGGAGATCTTATAGGTTGTCTGATACCTGCAGTGTTTTATAGGCTGAGGTTTTTATTAAGTCCAAAGTGGTGAATGCTTCTTCCCGGACACTGTGATGTTGAAGGGAATGAGAAGGCTGATGAACTCGTACGGTGAGGGTCGGCGATGGATACCACATAAGCAGGATCATCACTATATCCTCAACTGTGTGAATTCTTCGGCAAGATAGAGCGCTTCAACAGAGATCTAGATACCAGAAATGGTCAACCAGATTGGATGGTAAGATCACTATGTCTCTCTGGCCAGTCATATCACTAACACCAACCAACGATTTGTCGAACCTCACAAAGAGGGATATTCGCCTGTTGGTGGGTGTACTCACAGGTCACTGTAATGTTAGAGCACTAACATCAAAGTGGCGACGTGATTCCGAGTACTACTGTCGGCTCAGTGCAGATGAGGAGGAGCTGGAGACGATTGAGCACCTTCTCTGCCAATGTCCTTCACTATCTAGTAGAAGAACCCGCTATCTAGTTGACTATATTATCGCAGATCTCGAAGCTCTGTCATCGCACAGCAACAACAGAATCCTTTACTTCATTAGGTGCCTGGAATGGCTAGGGATGACAACTACTCATCCTTAAACGGCATGGAAACACCCATTTTGTTTCCTCCCCTTTCAATCCCTTACTTCTCTGTTCCGGTTTCTCCATTTCTACGTAATTAACCCCCTCCCCCCACTAATATATGCTCTCTATTTTCTATTATCTTCCAGGACTAACACAATGGACCTACCGGTCTTCGAGTGAAGCCGTGCACTCCAGCTACTGGTAGTGTGCTGCGCGTCCTTTAACATAACCTAACCTAAGGTTATCTTTAACAGTATTATATCGAGTGCATAGAAATGAATTATTATGTATAGCATTATCAAAAGTAAAGTTGTTTAACTTCAAAAACATTTGCATGCTGCATCTAAATATCAATAATAGTATTAAATATATATATGTATTAATTAGCTTGGGTTATGTCGCACTACTCAATACTCCACCAGGACCCACAGAGTTTATGGCATAAGAACGATCATTAATCACAGTGTTCAGAAAAAAACACTACGTTATAGGAACGGTTCCTTCAGAGAACACTAACGTTATTTATTTTTTTAGTGTTACTGTTCGCGAACGGTACCACTATGAAAACGTACCGTTCTTAGAACACGACGAACGGTACACTACGATAACATACAGTTCACAGAACAGTATCACTACGTCGTAGTGATACTGTTCTTTTGAACAGAACACTAACAGTATCACTACGTTTAGCGTTCCGTTCTTTTTTATATTCGACACCACAGGTCGCAAATATGAAGTAATCTTAATGAAAATTGGTACAGAGTTGTTTCTTAACCCAGGGACGACCCATACGAAGGTCCCTTTCGATACGACATATTTACGCACTAGAGAGCGCATTTTTTGATATTTACTATACCCCGAAGCAGTCCGTTTATAATGATATCGGCTCTATTTAAACTTCTTTACAAAACACTGCTTTTTTGCTGTAACAGGCGTATCTCTGCCCGCATTTCCGTCCGCAGCTCCCCAATAGAAGGTTTTACAATCTTTTATTTCTGCTTTAGTCAAAGGCAGCAAATTCTCTTCGCAGGTTATTAACAGATTCGTCTATTTTAACCTGAATTTGATCGATGTATTTTTGTAGTTAAAGGTGTATCTCTTGCTTCAAAGTGGCTGCGAACATATCAAAGCTGTCTTGCATCAGATTATCTGCACAAGCTGCTGTGGCACCGCGATTTGGGTGGCCATTGGCACAGTTGTCACATGTATATATCATGGACGGATTGGATTTGATTTCCTCAACGGTAATTTTTACACAATCAATGTGAAAATATTTTTTCACTTGCAACAACCAATTCTGTAATTTGTTTCGTTCATCTTTACATTACATTTAGAGCAAATGCTACCGGCTGGAGCCATGTTGTTAATGATGTAAACAACGCACAGTGGGCTAAAATGGAAAAAAATTGACATAATTCTGCCATTTCAAAACCACTTATCGTATGGCGATGAAATTTTAGGTGTGTATACAAGAGGTGTTAGAGAGTTTAAGTTCGGGCCCCCTATCTCATACAGGGGCGGAGCTACAGTGCCCTAAAGTTGACCACCTCGGGTATACAAAATTTTGATCGCCTTCTAACTTTTGAATGTAGTTCCCGGTTTCTGTGGATACTCCTAGACCAGACCTACAATAAACATTTTATAGGTTGAAGATATCTTGAATAGTTTCCGAGATATGTGGATTTTAAATTTGAATTTTTCATTTTTTCGCCGACTTTGCCTTGGAGTTTAGCCAATATTTCAGTCAAAGGTTTGTTCGTTTTTTATGGATTGCCAATAAAATTTACAATATCATAAAAAAAAGAATCGGTAAGATATGTGAAGAAATAAGAAAGTTATGGCCCTATAAAGTAAATTTTTTGAAAAAAATTTCATTTTTGGAGATTTTTACTCATTTTAAAGGAGACGTTTCACAAAATCTGCTGGAGAAAATCCGAAGCCAAAATTTTAATTGGTGTACTTGCCACCCTTCTCCGATTTGGACCCTTTTGAACATAAATTTCAAAAGTTTGATCGATTTTCTCCAATCGCAAAGCTAAATTGTTAAATTTTTCTTTTTATTTATTTGTATTAGGGTGTAACAAAATCGACTACAAAGGGAATCCCGAGCGCGGCTTTTCATATCGAAGATATAGGACTAAAAGTAAAAAATCCCATTTTTGGGGATTTTTGATGTATTTTTTGGGAATTGAGGGATTATCCATTAGAAATTTCTGTCCGTCTGTCTGTGCATGTATTCTTGTAATCAAAGTACAGGTCGCAATTATGGTCCGATCTCGACGAAACTTTACACATATTTTTTTTGGCCCAAGGACGATCCCTATTGAATTTGGTTAAAATCGGTTCAGATTTAGATATAGTCCCCATATATATGTTAGCCCCGATTTGACATATAAGGGCTGTAAAAACTTTATTTTATATCCGATCAGTATGAAATTCGGCAGAAAGAGGTTTCTTATTATATGAATGCACTCTGTTAAATTCGGAGAAAATCGGTTCAGATTTAGATATAGCCCCCATATAACCTCGTATACGTTACCCCCGATTTGACATGTAAGCGCTGTAAAAATGTTATTTTATATCCGATCAGTGTGAAATTCGGCAAAATGAGGTTTCTTTCTACATGAAGGAATACTGCCAAATTCGGAGAAAATCGGTTCAGAATTAGATATAGCCCCCATATATATGTTACCCCGATTTGACATGTAAGCGCTGTAGAAACTGTATTTTATATCCGATCAGTGCGAAATTCGGCAGAAAGAGGTATCTTATAACTCGAAGGAATACTGCCAAATTCGGAGAAAATCGGTTCAAATTTAGATATAGCCCATATATATATGTTACCCCGATTTGACATGTAAGCGCTGTGGAGACTGTATTTTATATCCGATCAGTACGAATTTCGTCAGAAAGAGGTCTTTTTTCAGGGAAAATCGGTTCAGATGTATATATAACCTCCAAATATATGTTCCTCCTGATTTGGTTTCAAAGCGCTATAGAAGTTGTACTTTACTTCCGATAATTAAAAATTTCCAGAAAGATGTCTCAATTTAGGAACGAATATTGCTTAATTTAGCGATTATCGTTTCAGAATTAGATAATATGTTCCTACCCATTTACCAAATATTACAAATTATTATCGCAATGACCCTTATCGCATTGATAGGGAGGTGTAGGGTATTATATAGTCGGCCCGTCTTTCCTTACTGGTTATACCTGTCAATGATTAAGGGTTTCCTACAAATAGTGCCACAAAACAATATTTTCTGAAAGGTAAATCTTACTAAATTTTATTATTGTTTGATAAAAACATGTGATCTACAAGAAATCAGTGCATATTGACTGATATAATAACTAATAAGTACAAGAAGGTAGGGAAGAATTAAAAAAAAAATTTGCATATAGACAGAAACGTAAATACGGTATAAAATTCTTAAAAATGTATATATTTCGATGATTTTTTTAAAGTTCCTTATTTTGATATCAGAAATAATAATCAAACGCAACATGTGGAAAATACATCAAAAATACATCAAAAATCCCCAAAAATGCGATTTTTACTTTTAGTCCTATATCTTCAATACGAAAAGCCGCGCTCGGGATTCCCTTTGCAGTCGATTTTGTTACACACTAATACAAATAAATAAAAAGAAAAATTTTACAATTTAGCTTTGCGATTGGAGAAAATCGGTCAAACTTTTGAAATTTATGTAAAAAAAAGGTCCAAATCGGAGAAGGGTGGCAACCACACCAATTAAAATGTTGGCTTCGGATTTTCTCTAACATATTCTGTGAAACGTCTCCTTTAAAATGAGTATAAATTTGATATACTTTGTGTAACAAACTTTTTCTACAAGACCTAAATACGAATTGGAATTTCTCCGCCAAAAAATCTCCAAAAATGAAATTTTTTCGCCAAAAAATCTCCAAAAAAGAAATTTTTTCAAAAATTTGGCTTTATTAAAAAAATTAGACTTTAGTTATGGCCCTAACTTTCTTATTTCTTCACATATCCTATCGATTCTTTTTTTCATGATATTGTAAATTTTATTGGCAATTCATAAAAAACGAACAAACCTTTGACTGAGATATTAAAATGAAAAATTAAAATTTAAAATCCACATATTTCGGAAACTATTCAAGATATCTTCAACCTATAAAATGTTTATTGTTGGTCTGATCTAGGAGTGTCCACAGAAACCGGGCACTCCATTCAAAAGTTAGAAGCCGATGAAAATTTTGTATACCCGAGGTGGTGAACTTTAGGGCACCGTAGCTCCGCCCCTGTATGAGATTGGGGGCCCAAGATCCGAACTTAAACACTCTAACACCTCTTGTATAGACACCTATAATTACATCGCCATACGACAAGTTGTTTTGAAATGGCAGAATTATGTCAATTATTTTCCATTTTAGCCCACTGTGCAACGTGTGCGGGTGTGTGTACGTGTGTGAAATGCCGGCTTCTTCACCTGCTTTGTGAATAAACACAGCAGCAACTTTTAACCTGAAGTTAATTAATGAAGTAAATATTTATTTATTAGCTGTTTTGAACAACGAACAGTAGAATGTATATATCACAGATCTTCACGACAAATAAACTACTTTTTATATTTTATTATTAATTTTTATGACGGTATGGTACGGTATGCATTCCAAAGCCGTTATCGAGGCTTTGGAATGCATTTACTCCACCTGGTCTGATCTGAAAACTAGGGCATCTGCATTTCAGTTGTTGATGTCTATAAAAACGTGGGATTTTAAGTTTCGGTCATGTAGTTCATTCAGTTCACTGCTTGGCATTATCATTAAGTCGCATTCTTCAAAGTGAAAATAGAAACCTACACGGGGCAAAATCGCCTTTTTTGATATGTTTGAATCGAAAGAAAATATATTTGGAACACAAATTTTGAAATATTATATATTTCTGAACAAATTAATTTTATTTGAAAACCAATACAATTTATTTGAAACGTATATATTAATATATTAGAAGAAAATATATTTTCAAACTAAATTTCTCAAATAAAATATGTGTTTAAATACAAATAAAATTATTGTTTAGAAATTTCTCTAAATATATTTTATTTAAAAAGGATTTCAAAACTTTGCTGACTTTTTCAAATTTCAGTTTTAATTTTTTCTTTGTACCTCCCAGTCATAACACCATATGTAGCATTAACTTCAATTTTAAATTGATCATTTTAAAAACTGTAAAATTAATTTTGAATTGCTAAAAAATGTAACACTTAAATGCAAAAAATCTTTGTTTCGGAAATAATAGTCTCAAATAACAAAATATTAGGATAGAAACAATGATTTGTTTAAAACAACGACATATTTCCAAATATATAATTTTTGTGTTTACCAAATATTATATAGTTAGAGTGTACGCTAAACATATATATGTTTCAAGCCGAATATGTTTGGGACAATATACTACAGAAGCGTTTTTTTTTCAGCGTGTAGGATTTCGGACCGACAAAGTCATCCTTGCAATGTTGCTGCACCAAATATTGAAGCTTATAATAGCTTTCTCATGTCGAAGATCGCTTTTGGAAAGACCGTGGAATTCTGTCATATTTCCAACGTCTTTGTCCATCTAAAATTACAATACTAAATGAAGAAAGTTGTGAACAATTATTTGAAAAATATTCATCAATTTTGCTTAACAGTTCTTGGCTAAAGTGCTTTTTACATCCCGCAACCCCGATTTTTTTGTAATTTTGCACACCCACCCAAAATGACACCAAAATCCCACTTTCTCCTCGCCATTTCCTTTCGTTTGAGTATAATATTGACTATGTTGGGGTCAATTTTTTGGGCTTTGGGGGCCCCATGGGTTCGAGCCCCAATTTTGACTAAATTTTTTTTTATTTTGGTGTAATCTTGGGTGGGAGGGCAAAATTTCAAAAAACACTGACGTAAAAAGCACTTTAGCCCTGATTTATTTCATATTTTACAGTGTTTATTCTTGAACCAATGCCAAATCTTCATGCCAAATTTGGTAATGATCAGATGTAAAATCCGATTTCTATAGCGCTTAGATGCCAAATCGGAGTTAAAAATACATATGGAGCCTATATCTAAATCTGAACCGATTTTCACCAGTTTCCATATGGATCATCCTTGGGCCTAAAAGAGCATAGTGCTATTTTGCTTCAAGATCCGACCACAAGTACGACATTCATTTTGATTACAACGATACATATACAGACGGAAATGGTTAATTCGACTCAGGAAGTGATTCCAAGTCGATCGGTATAATAAACGATGGGTCTATCTTTTCTCATTTTGGATGTTACAAAGAAATGCACAAACTCATAATATCCTGATCCACATTGTTTAAAACAGGGTATACAAATTATTACACTAAAATCACATTTAGGAAAAAGCAGCCAAAAATGATTTATATTTGTTTCTTTTTGGACACATCACTAACATGTGTATTGCAAGTCTGGTCACACGAAACGAAATTTCCATAATCAACAAAAACATAGTTACTGTTGGTATTTTATTGGTAGTTGAATATGATGTGTATTCCTTTAGTCCACACAGCAAAAGTAACGTGAACTCCCAAAAGTCCCCAATTGAAAATTACGGTGGTGTTAAAGTTTGTTACAAAAGGTTTATTAAACGAAAAAAAAACAAAATGAGCTGACATAATGAAATTCCAAAACGAAGAGAAAAATTTTTTCACAAAAAATCATAGTCTCGGCAATTCATTTCAACAAACATAAAAATCCTACTATGGCCTAAAATAAAACTAAGTACAAAGTATTTGAATTGTTAAGTGCACATATTCCAACAATCACCCTCTCAAGTTAAATGCCCTTTACATAATTCAATTGCAAATATTACATTCCAATATTTAATAATCTACAATTATCAGAATGTCGTTTCCTTCCTAATACTTTTGTAAATATGTCCGCAGCAATTCCTTCAGATATAATAAAGGGTGGTTAAATTGTAAGGGCCTATGTTGAATGTGAACCACACGTTAAGTTTTTTTCTGCATTTCATTTGACATTTCTCAATTGCAGACAAACTCTATTTGAACCATGGAAAGATACACGTCGTCGGGCCATACTTCTTCGAAATGAGGCCGGTCAGGCAGTTACTGTGAATGGTGGTCGCTATCGTGAGATGATAACGAACTTTTTATGGCCCGAATTGGAAGATATGGATGTGGACAATATGTGGTTTCAACAGGACGGTGCCACTTGCCACACAGCTAACGAAACAATGGCTCTTTTGCGCAACAAATTCAATGGCCGTGTTATCTCACGTCGTGGCGATGTCAATTGGCCGCCATGATCATGCGATTTGACACCGTTGGACTTCTTTCTTTGGGGTTATTTGAAAGAAAAAGTATTAACCGCATAGAACCTCAATTATGCCTCAGCGTCATCGAAAATTTGGACCATTGAATGGAGGTGTGCCGCCGAGGTCGCGGCGGCCATTTGGCCGATATTTTGTTCCATACATAATTGAACCAAACCAATATTATCATAATAAAAAGAAATGTCAATAATTTCCTAAATAATTTGTGTTTTTTTTTTCAAAATCAACATCGGCCCTTAAAATGTAACCACCCTTTATATTCAACGTCCACAGCTCTTTGATTACATTTCTCACGAATGTAATGGTGTCGGATATCGATGTGCTTGCTCTTCTTTTGAACTGTTGGATTTTTAACCAAAAATTGGGCAACTTGATTGTCACACATAATAGTTGTAGGAAATTCTACACTATCCAAATCATATTAAATTTCCTGCATTTGCTTTGAATGTAATTTTGACATCAGGTCTATTCCTCAGATATCTCAAAATATGTTTCGCTGGTAAGAAGTGTTCTTTGTGTGGGTGAGAATTGAACTGGCATAACCTCAGGTCCACCACACCACATGCATCAGGTCTGGTCTCGATATCACTGCTAAATACATTAGAGCTCCTGCCAGACTCTGGTATGAATGTGTATCCAGATCCTTACACTCCTTGTCACATTTCTTCAAAACAGTTCCAACCGGCCACGGTGTACTTGCTGGCTTACAATTTGACATAACGCAACGATTAGCATCTCTTCACAATATTTCCTCTAGTGGATTCGCCTCTTTGACCATCACGTGCAATTTCCATTCCTAAATAAAATTGTATTGGACCACGACTAATAGCTTCCACAAATATGTTTAGATTATCCACTGTTTTCTTCATCACAATCTCACTTGAACAAGCTATCAACATGTCGTCAACATATAAAGCGATCATACTAATTTGACTTCCTTTCCTTTTGACATATACACACTTATCCGACATACATCTCTTGTAACCAGCCCATCTTCCATACAATGTCATTCACCTTCCTGATCCATTCACGGCCCGCCTGCTTTAAGCCGTACAGAGATTTCTTCAGTTTACGTACCTGATGTGAGTTTTTTTTTCCAAATAATGCGGGTTGCATCATCTAGACTTGTCTTTTAATTCACCGTTTAGATACACTGCTACTATGTCAATGTGGTCCACCAGCAACTTATGTTGAGCTGCCAATGACAAAAATAATCTGATCACCGAATGACGGACAACCGGTGCAAACGTTTCTCTATAGTCGACTTAATATTTTTGTGAACACCCATGCGCCACAAGCCTTGCTTTGTACTTCTCCACTGAACCATCAGGCTTACATTTCAAAACAAATACCCATTTGCATCCACTTATGTTTCTGTCCTTCGGGCGATCATTAGAGTCCATGTTCCGTTTCTAAGTAGGGAATCATATTCCCTTTGCATAGCTTCCAGCAATTGTTTGATGGTTTTCAGTTATCGAATTGAGCATGTCTACATTATCCACAATTCCCTATCCGATTCAGGAACTTCTTCTCTTCGCTTTCTTTTGCGGTCAACAATAGTTGTATTATCCATTTCTAATTGAACGTCCTGGCCTTGTGTGTTTACTATTTTTGCCTCTGTGTTTACAGTTTCAGTTAAATCAATCATAGAAACATCACTTGATTCAGGCAATGAAGGTATTGGTGACACTGATTGCAAGTCTTCATGTGATTCCGCATCTGGATCATTAGATTTTTGTCCAAGTTTCCGCACAAAATGACTCTGGTTGGTCTGGTGCTCCTAATGTTTTCTCAAAAGATTCTTCAAAGAATATTGCATCTTGAGCAATCTAAATTTTCTTGGAATTTATGTTATATAATCTGCAAACTTTTGTAGTATCTTGGTAAACTACAAATTGTATCTTGATCCCCTTCGGCATAAACTTGGTCCCCTTAGGTTTTAGACCCTTCATCAAAACAATTGCGTCACATCCAAATGTTTTGAAATAATTTAGAAATGGTTTTCTTCCATGCCATCTTTCGTAAGGCGTTACATCCCCAAGAACATTTGTCGGTGCTCTATTTCTGAGGTAAGCAGCTGTATTCGTGCCATTGTCACTACGAGCCACCTTTATCTGACATTCTGTCTGCTTCTCCGCAATCGCAGCATAACTAACTTCAAAAGCATATTTACACCTGTTGGAATACATAAAGCGAAAAAAAGTTGGAAGAATACATACATCTGTGTTATATACATAAATATAAAAAAATATATTTCTAACCAATTTCTTCATAATTTTTTAAGAAATCATTAATCATTGTTTCATATTGCGTGGTTTTATTGGATCCAAGGAAATTTGAAACTACAAGCTTAAACGACCTCCATGCTGCAATTTCATAAGATTCGAAATTCACATCTTTCAACAGTTTCCTTATTTTAGGCCCACCAAAAACTCCTTCTTTGATTTTTTGAAAAGAGAGACTTTTAAATAAACTTTTTAAATATGAGAGTGAATTTCCATCTTTCCTTAAGGCTTTTACAAAATTTTTAAAGAGCCCCAGCTTAATATGCAGTTGCGGCAAATCCCAGAGGCATAACATACCAACTACTTTTAAATCGCAACAAATTTTCCAGTCATGTTCATATTTTAAGTATTTTATCAATTTAGCCATTGCTTCGTATGATTCCTTAGTGTTGACAGCATGAGCAATGGGAATCGACGGTTTCTGATTTCCGTTGTGTAAAAGTACTGCTTTCAAACTTTCTTTGCTGCTGTCAACAAGTAACCGCCATTCCTTTGAATTGTACGTTTGATTAAGTTCCTCGAACAATCCGGGAATGCCCTTGCAAAAGCATCTGCTATCCACAGTTGTATAAAATTGTTTGTAAGGTATATCACGGACTCTATAATATGATATGTTAACATCTGGGGCCAATATATTGTACTGTTTCATCCCAGATGCAAGTAGTTGTGCCTTATCTTTGGTCAGTTCAAAATCTCTCACTAGATCAATGAGTTGAAACTGAGTTAAAAGCGATGACTTCTGACTC
Source organism: Eudasyphora cyanicolor (assembly GCA_963930755.1). NCBI lineage: Eukaryota > Metazoa > Arthropoda > Insecta > Diptera > Muscidae > Eudasyphora > Eudasyphora cyanicolor. The sequence continues at coordinate 106,622,153 of OZ005737.1, forward strand.
AAACTTGAATCGCTCAGAGTTGAGTACTCAGTTGAACTTGATGATGTTTCCGTTATTAGGCTGTTAGCTATACTCTGACACTTCCTACTCCAATCTATAAACTTAGACAAAAATAGCAGTCCGTATCGTGAATGAATGGTTGTCTCCAAATCATTGGCATTCCAAATTGCACGTGAAGTCTAAAATTAAAACGTTTTATTCCACAAAACATTGTAATACAATAATTTTAAAGTACTTACCGCATTCTTCCACTTGCCCATCGAGTAAGATTTACATGGCACGAATTACACAAAATACTAGGTGTCCACGGTTCGTTCATATTTTTAACTTGTATACCAAAATATTACACATATATTTCTTCTATTACACTAGGTCACAAATAACAAAATTTTCTCTGTTATTTGTTTCTAGCATACTTTTTCTCATTGATTTTGACCTACGAAAATGAGTTTTAAAAATTTTTCTGTCGATTGGTTTTCGAGATACAAATTTTTGAACTTTTTTTTTTAAATTTTTGGAGGTACACTTACAATTTTGAGCATATCTTTCGTCTTCTTTGACGTATTTGATCCTACTACTACTCAAATTAAAGCAAATTGAGCCGTCTACAACTCATTCTCAGAAGTAGTTTTGATGTTGGCGGCTTAAAAAGGTTAAAAAACTGCGTTTTTTTAGTAAAAATGTGGCAGAAAAATTCATATAAAATATAAAACGCGATGCTAACAGCGATTTTGTTTTTTTTACGTATAGCTGGCATTTTTCCAAAGAAAATAAGCACTTACTTAACAAAATCTGACAACAAATGGCGGACTTATAATTTTTTTGGTAAAAGACCGAAATTCCGCTATTTCACGATATTTTGATTTTCATTATTTGCACAGCTTACCTACCCAACGCAAACGAATAAATACATTTGAACTTAATTTAAAATAAACAAATTAATCTTAGTATATTATTTTTTAATTTATTTAGAGCACTACATACTCAATGTATGGCACAATTAGAAATGGATGTGCCAGGTTAGCTAAACTAACGAAATTAACCAAATCAACGCCCAAAAAAAATGAGTAGAAACAAGGATATAACTGTACATTTTATGCCATGAGGAAAAACAGCTGACTTCTTCTTTGTTTTTTGTATTCGCTGCAATTGGTCTCACGTATTAGGGTCAAAATGTAGTCACCCATCATAGCCGTGTCATAGATGCCCTGATAGCGTCGTTCCATAGCCTTCAATTCCTGATGAAAGCGCTCGCCGTGTTCGTCGCTCACGTCTCCTAAATTCTCAGGGAAAAAATCCAAATGAGAATGCAGAAAGTGTATTTTAAGTGACATGTGCACTCCTACCCAAAAATGAAAAAAAACGAGAATTAAAACGCTATTTAAATTAACATTTGTTTCAAAAAAAACCTACCCATTGCTTCATAGTTCTTTACCGGATCCTCAACTATGTCCTTATAATTATCGCTTTTGTTGTTTCCTAAAAAGTTTTCCACAACAAGCCTGAAAGAATTGCATGCTGCGGCTTCGATGGGTGATAACAGCTTCGGGAATGTTTCATCTTTCAAAATTTTTTTTATCTCGGGTCCTGCGAAGACTCCTTCTTTAATTTTTGCCAGCGAAAGGTAAGGGAAAATTGACCGTAAATAGGCAAAAGCTTCACCTTCTTTGTCCAATTTTTTGTGGTGAGGCAAAAATAACAGTCTGTGGAATGGCATAGCGGCTTTTTCCACATCATTAGTGTATCGAATTTCATATGGCCTAAAATTAAAATAAATTACTATATTTGCTTTGCTTAATGTGTTTAAATAAAAATTCTTACCTTCCGCCAGCTGCCCAGTTGGTTAGGATTATATAGCAAAGATCACATAGCGACTTAGGTGTCCATGATTCTGTGATATTTGGTGAAATACCAAAATAATTCAAATAGTGCAATTGCACTGCTGGAGTAAACGTGTGTGCGTGATTATTCTTTCTAAACTCGCCACAAACATTGCAGAAATTGTCTGGATTGTTCAAACACTCGAACACACGTAGTCTTTTACTCATTGTCTTACTTGTTGGGTAGGTATTATATGCACTTAAATTCAATTTGTTTCACTTTTTACTCGTACTACTCGCGTTCGTAGACACTTGTTGAATGACAAAAAACGATAAATGAACACCTATAAATACTAAGTATGTTACAATATTTTACTGACAGATACTTATGAATGGGCGCATCTTTTAAGGATGGCTATATAGCTGATTCAGCAAGTGTGCGTTTCAAATTGTGGAAAAGTTTCCAAATAATGACCTCTCACAAATGTGGGGGGAATTTCTGTAAAAAATCCGATACAGGTAGCCATCGGGAAAACACACATCAATAAAAAAGTGTAATTCCCTTTTTTCCCTTTAATTGACTGTGAACGGAGTAGCAGTCATAAAGGAACACGAAGAGCGTCCACGCACATTCAGAAGCGTATATTACTCTGCAACCACAATCATAAAAATTAAATAACTATTTGTGTATTACTTATTTTTTTTTAATTCTGAGAATCATAAAAATTACGTAAACGTTTTTTCCAAACAATTTTGTACATGTAAAGTGGGTTTGCCAAAATTCGTATCGTAAAATGCACCTGTGTTTCTATGTTCTGCATTTTCATTATACCATTTTCGACGAAACGTCCCTACGGTATTGTAAATAGGTTTTTTACAATTATGAAATATTTGTGTTATTAATATTAATTTAAAAATTTTATCAAAACTGCAAAGTGCTGTGACATTTGAAAAAAATTTCCAAAAAAAAAAAATTGCTGATTTCACTAAATTTTTGAAATTTCACGTCCCTTGCCAGAACAGAAGACATTAACCCAGGGTGGTGAAATTTTGAACAGAAGTAACTTATGTATAGGAGCAACTGTTCCGTTTTATTCCAAAAGGATTATAAAAAACTTGCTTTTTCGATACCTCCTAGTAGGTTAGCTGTGCAAATAATGAAAATCAAAATATCGTGAAATAGCGGAATTTCGGTCTTTTACCAAAAAAATTATAAGTCCGCCATTTGTTGTCAGATTTTGTTAAGTAAGTGCTTATTTTCTTTGGAAAAATGCCAGCTATACGTAAAAAAACCAAAATCGCTGTTAGCATCGCGTTTTATATTTTATATGAATTTTTATATGAATTTTTCTGCCACATTTTTACTAAAAAAACGCAGTTTTTTAACCTTTTTAAGCCGCCAACATCAAAACTACTCACCCGATTTGAAAATTTTCTGAGAATGAGTTGTAGACGGCTCAATTTGCTTTAATTTGAGTAGTAGTAGGATCAAATACGTCAAAGAAGACGAAAGATATGCTCAAAATTGTAAGTGTACCTCCAAAAATTTAAAAAAAAAGTTCAAAAATTTGTATCTCGAAAACCAATCGACAGAAAAATTTTTAAAACTCATTTTCGTGTTCAGTAGGTCAAAATCAATGAGAAAAACTATGCTAGAACCAAATAACAAAACGACTGTTGGCTAGTGTTATTTTACTAAACGCACGTCGATTTTTTTAATTACATATTTTCCGCAGATGTAGCAGAAATTGTCGGGATCATTTACACATTGAAAAGTTATTTGCCTTTTACTCATACTTCGAAATATAACTTTGTAATGTAGTTTTCAGAAAATCGACTATCTCCGGGTTTAAGGTTCATAAGATGCAGTACCTGTAGCTGACATATAGTTTGCTTCGAAAGTAGACACCCAATATTTTCAAGACTGCCGCGTACTACTTTTTATTGCGTACATATAATTTTACTACTGGGATGTCCATGACCCTAAAAGGCGTAATTGAAATAATATAAAATAAATAAAAAAAAACACAAATATATTGGATGAGATCTGAGCGGATCTCATCCAATATAGCTCTCACATTGCATATCATGTTTTATGGAGGGTTACGAAAGGCCATAAAACCTCGTCCTCTCTATAATTTTATAATTTCTGACATCAATCCTCATAAAATAAAATGCAAGTGCAATGGCTCTTATATGTCTCTCTCACATATGGCGAATTCAATATAAGCAAAACCATCATTTAAAAACGAAAAAATATGAAACAAGATTTTTTTGAATTTCCCTAACATTTACAAATTGGCTCATAACTTTTAAATCTGTCCATAGATTTTTTTCTTAGTTAGCTTGCTAGCTTTTTAAAAACGTGATAAAATAATTTTTTCGATTTTTTTTTCTATTTTTATGTTTTTTTTTTGTACCAGGAAAGTGTTTTTTTTTTAATCATTTTTTTCTCATATTTTTGACGACTGTTACTAAACCAATGATTCTCATCATTCCCTCATAATTCCCTTTAATTTGAGGCATAACACGGCTCAATCAAGCTTATAATACTGAACGTACTTTCCATGAAAGCTGGAATTTAAAAAAAAAAATTACCATATAAATTTTTTTTAATATTTTTTTTCGTGTTTGTGACACCTAATTGCACCAGAAACTGTTATCCACATCCCTTGGACAAAAATTTAGTTGCATAGTGTTATCATCGAAACGGGGTGATTTTTTGACCGGCGTTGCATTGTGTATTGTTGGCTCTGGTATGTCGCAACAAAAATTAACAAGCAACATTTTCTTTGTCACCCTGCTTCTCCCTGGACCTTAAAATTAGAATATAAATTTACTTTGTATTGTAATTCATATAAATAAATAAATAAATAAATAAAAACAAAAATGAACTACGAAGAAATAGAATTTAATGGGCTGAATACTGTAACGACCGAACTTGTGTCCTAACTTCACGGAACCTACTTGCTACCTTTTATAACCGGCCGTGCTCAAGGAAATGGGGTGGTGTTCTTGGTTCTAAGAAGGTAGGTTAGAGTACGTTACACAAATAAAAAATAGGTAGCTAAAACCCTGAATGATGGGTACCAATTTCAATAACGGGAAAGAAAATAGTAGATAGGAAAGAAGAGAGTACAAGTCGGAAACAGGAAACGAAGAGGGCTAAGATAGAAATGCCTCTTTTTATCACTACCCACCCTACCTTTGTTATCCTTTGATATTCTGTTGGATAACCCATTTTCGATGTGCTAACTTTTCTCTAAGCGGTTCGTGGAAATAATCAATTACTTAACACATGTTTACGTTCAATAAATAAACAATATATTAACCATGAATTCTGGCGGTGTTTTAAAAACTACAATATTTAACAATATATTAAAATATTACGTATTAGCGCGAATAGATAGATTATTTAAAAAAAATTATACTAATTAATATAAGTCTGAGTTTTACTAATCTATTTTATGTAATGTCTTATTTTAGTAATACAAATATATGATACAAAAAAAAAATGTTAATATATATGAAGATGCACGAAATAATCTTTTTGTAAGATGTTTTGTTTTCTTTTTAAAGATAAAAGAAAGTTTAGATAATCTTGTAACCGAGTGAATTATTTTATATGTTGTTGTGTGCAATTCTTACAAACTCATCATAATGAAAGATCCCACGTCGACATCAGGCCTGTTGTCATTGCTGGATTCTGGTTGATCAATTGTAATTAAAAAAGTTCACTAGTTACTGAGATTATTGATAGTGTGCAAAATTGGCTAATGATTGATAGATGAAAATTATTGATCCAATAATTAATTCTATGATACTTATTAAAAAAAATCGCCAAATTCAAGGAAAGGCATTGAGATCCAGCCATTTTGTTCAGGGATTGCAATCTAATTCATTATTCTTTTTAATATTTTAATTTGCGTTAAAGCCAGGATATCAGGTTTTCCATTTGCAATTTCTGTTGATTCATTGATCCTTTGACTCAAATTATAATTAGCAATACATAGTAAGAGGACGATGAAGGTTCGAATAATGTCTCATGTAAACGATAAGCACATTAGCACATTCTCTTCAGAAAATTAAATTTAACATTCGGCCAGAGGATAATCGAAGATTGATAACAATTTTTGAAAGGACTTTATAAATATTGGGAGGAATGAGAAATATACTCCCCCTTTCCTAAAAGGATAAAAATGTCACTATAAATCTACAGATAAAACAATTCCAATTTACCTCCCAACTTTTCGCCAAATTTCGCAGCAAATATGCAAATATCCACAATTGATACCTTCATTCAAATAATTGATCTCCTAAATCTCGCTTATATTCATCAATGAACCTCTTATTCTCGTATCCAAAGTTTTTTTCCCTTTACAAAATTTATTCCGGAAAACGTTTTGTCGTTTTGAAAATTATTTTCGAATGAGAAAATTGTATGTATAAAAACGACAAAAGGCTTCATATAGAAATTTTAAATTCAAATACAAGCTGATAATAGAATTTTTCTTCGAGAAAAGTTTTCCAAACAAGTGAGACTCACATTCACCCCCACCAATAAATCTGGCTTTGGGTTTGAAAATCCCAAAGACTGATCCTAAATAATCGGATCAGGTATGGTGCCCCCACTATACCCAAATATCCTTAGCATGGTAGATGCCCCTATTTTCGCTATCCAAATCCTGTAGCTCATAGTTCACCTGACCTATTTTTCTTACAACCTTAGCCTTTACTCCCACTGGAGCTAGCTTAGAGTTAAAGTTGGAAATCTTGGAACTCTGAGCAAAATTCCTCCTTATCACCTCCTGTTCCTTCTTCGTGATCTTAGATTATAAATTCTGACATTCCTCTCATACGCCTTTCTTACCATTTGCCGTATTTCATCCCTTAATAATGCCAAAGCATCTGTTCGTTCAATCTGAGTGTCCGTCTCATTTAGAATTTTCAATCTGTTTAAAAGTGCATAGTCATTTCCGTGGGTTATCATTGACTGTCCGAATAATATTTGATATGGAGTTTTCCCTGTAGATTGATGAATACTATTCCGCAACGCACAGTTCACACTGTCTAAGTAAATGTCCCATTCTCGCTGGTCCTTCCTAACATACGAACGCAAGGCCTCGTTTATAGACCTATTCACTCGCTCGCTAGCGTTCGCCTGTGGACTGTAAGCTGCAGTGAACATATGTCTGACACCATATTCCTTTAAAAGATCTTCAAATTCATTGCTACGAAATTGCGATCACAATAGTTTCAGGAACACCATAACAATTAAAAATCTCTGATCGTAAGTAATTGATTATTTCCTTAGAAACAAATCGGCGTAATGGTTTTAAATATGTAAATTTAGAAAAATGATCCAGCACTATCAACATCCCAATATGACCGGTCTTCGTCCGTGGCAGTGGTCCAATCAAGTCAATATAGAATCTCTGGAAGGGACGTTTGGTATTAACGATCTGTCCCATAGGCGGTCGTAAAATTGTAGTCGGCGTCTTCGAAGTCTTACACAAGTCGCAATTTTGTATATATTCCTTTACGTCCGTAACTAACCTAGGCCAATAGAAATAACGTCTAATCCTCTCCAGAGTCTTGGCAATACCACCGTGTGCCGAATTAGGTACATCATGAGCTGAATAGATCACGTCTCCTCTAAGCTCTGTCGGTACAAAAAGTTGCCAAGCCTCCGACTCGTCCGCATCACCTACTGAAAATTCCGTACGTTTATAAATAAACTCGTCGATAATCTTAAAATCTGGCAATCCAGAATTACAATAATCCGTCCTCATCTTACAATACTCATCACTGTCAAATGCATCCGAATCCAAATCAATAGCCGGGACAATCTCCAATTCGACTACCTCAACACAATCCTCTCCCTCATGAGCCCTGGACAATGTGTCGGGCACAACATTTTCCTTCCCACTACGGTGTTCAATCGAGAATTTAAAACCCTGTAATTTTAAAGACCCCCTTAATCTACCCGATAAATCCCTTTGCCCCATCAACCATTTGAGACTCGCATGGTCGGTTACCACTCGAAACTCCTGCATCTCAATATAAAACCTAAACTGTCGTACTGCCATGACCACAGCCAAACATTCAAGTTCCGTTATGGGCGCTATTTAATTTGTGGGACATATAAGCTATAGGTCGTTCATTTCCTTCATTGTCCTCTTGTGCCAGAACAGCCCCAACACCACACATGCTTGCGTCACACTGTAGAATAAATGGTTTATCATAGTTAGGATGAATAAGTGACGGTGCCGTTGTAAGTTTAGTCTTAAGTAGTCCAAACGCCTTCTGAGCTTGATCTGTCCAAACAAATGATTTCTTTTTGGTCAAAAGTTCCGTCAATGGAAAAGTCAACGTCGAAAAGTCTCTAATGAAGCGCCTATACCACCCAGTCATGCCCAAAAATCTACGCAACTGCCTGACCGACCTGGGTACTGGGAATTCCTGTATCGCCGCCACCTTTTCATCATCAACCTGTAGCGTCCCGTTACCGACAATGTATCCAAGATATTTGACTCTACTTAGTGCAAAACTACTCTTACCCACATTAATGGTCAATCCTGCTGCCCTCAACTGCGTTGCCACCTCCATCAAATGAGACAAATGTTGTTCAAAATCTTTTGATACCACTAATAAATCATCCAAATAAACGAAAACGAGATCTCATATTATACGGAATAACACAGTCCATTAATCTGCACAATGTCTGCGGTGCATTGCAGAGTCCAAATGGCATTCTTGTGAATTGGTACAAAGGCCGATTTGGAACTGTAAATGCAGTCTTCGGTTTAGAGCTTTCCTCCAGTTTAATTTGCCAAAAAGCATCCTTTAAATCAATTTTTGAAATGCAGTAAACTGGAGGAAGTCTTGCCAATAGTCCATCAATATTTGGTATAGGATACGCGTCCTTTACTGTCACGGAATTCAGCTTCCTACTGTCTACACACATCCGAACCTTACCAGGTTTCACTACAACGACCACGGGAGAAGACCACGGCGAACTACGAGCCTCTTCTATAGCACCAAGAGAAATCATTCTATCCAATTCCTCACAGAGAAGCTTTTCCACAGCAGGTGATATAGGGTAATATCGCTGTTTTATAGGTTTAGCATCGCCTGTATCAATAACATGTTCAACAAGTGAAGTGCAGCCTAGTCCTTCAGTCTCCGAATTCGGGTAAACTGATATAACTCTATCTAATTTATATCTTTGTGCGTCCGTAAGTGACAATTGGTTCTGTTCTGTCTTGGGATAAACAACATCCCCAATGGTCGGCATCGAAATCTTGAGTCCAAAAGCATCCCAAAAATCAAAGCCGCAAATGATGTCCTGTTTTATTGAAGGTACAAGCAAAAACTCAAATATTTTAGTACGTCCCTGAAATGTAACATCTACTGCCACCGTTCCCAAGATATTCTGCTTTTGTCCATCTGCAGTCCGTACGTTCCCTACACATCGCCGAAATCCACTAAAATTACGTGCCACCAATCCCAAGTCGCCACCAATTACACTCTTATTGGCGCCGCTATCTAATAAGGCCAAATAATTCTCACTTTGAATTTTCACATATACAAAAGGTCTACAATCGAGTTCCTGGCTAATAACAGGTGAAATTTTACATAATCTAAAAGTCTTTAATTTAGCATAATGTTTTCCAATGCGTTTGGACGACCTCAGTCTTCTTTTGCTGTCTTTAAATATCCTGGCACGAGCTGTCTGATATTCCTTCAATCGTATATGTAAAGGTCTCTGCAAGGGATGAACATTTCGCTGTACGTTATTGTCATCGTTAGTATCTGAAATCCCCGATCTGTCATCCTTCAAATCGCCGGATGACCTCCGACGGACATCCCCCCTGTCCGTTTCCCTGCTTCCTCTTAGAACAGTCCGGGCAAGTAGGTCTGTATGACTTCTTCATCCCACAACCGTAGCAAAAAACTTGCTTTGGTTCCATACAATCGATATATGTATGTCCAGTCCTATCACAATTTCAACATATTGTGTCACTTCGAACTGCGTCACAGATTGCCTCCTCAGACTCTATTTCCTCCTCCTGATTCTCAATCTCGTCCTGGCTATTTATCTCCGATACCGCTGTCTTACCGAATTTCCGCTGCTCCACTCTATGCATATCCCTCATAAATTTCTCATGCTTCCTGACAGCACTTCGAAGATTCGACACACTTGTTATGTCCAAGTGTAGAAGTTCGTTTCTAACCTGTGTCTTCAAATTACGAGAAAGAATTTCGCACAGATCCTCATCAGAAATCGGATTTTTCAGTCTATCCGTCATTGCGGAAATCACTTCCAAGTATTGATCAAAATTTTCGTATGACCTCTGTCTCCGTCTGCGTATGTCATCTAAAACGTCAAAATCGCTGTAATCCACTCTATATTGTCTCTTGCGAGCTGCCGTAACAGAAGACCATTCTACCTCATCATTCTGCCTATGGTACCGCCAATACCACTCTAGAGCTTTTCCTTCAAATAAACAAGATTCGTCGCAGCCGTAGACGTACCTCGAGTAGCATCATTACAAACAGACGAACCGTTTGCTACACCATTTGTAACCGGATCGGCATTATTGTTATTAATACTCATCTGCTGAACCATTAAGCGAAGCTCAGTAGATATTAATTGACTCATTTCAGTTCTAAAATTATTTAATGAATCGGAAATCAAGCCTAAAATTCTAGTGTCATCCTCATGAGTGTGAGAACGTCCTCGTCCTTTTCCACTAGCATTCCGAGTCCTGTGAGCAATGGAACCTTCATCTTCCAAATTCACCGTAAAGCTGACATTAGTTGGTTCCCCGATATTCAACAAATCTTCACGACTTCTTGTCAAAGGCATAATAAGAATCAAATAAAATACAAAAACACCAACGTATATGAATCCACTACGACACTTAGACATCAGTTAGCACAATCACGTAAAATTATTTGGTTTCCGCACTTGTACCAAGAATTAGAAAATATAAATGTGAACAACTGATCCGGTAAACTGTACAGCCCAATCCATACGGTAAAAATCCAGGATCTAAAAGTGCACAAGTGATAGAAAGTAAGGTTTTAAACCGTTCGTGTGAGTCAGTACCCAAAATATATTTCGAATATTAAAATCTCAAACACGATCGAAAGTAAAACAAAAATTTAGAATAAGAAAGATCAAAATGAAGGTAAATATCACCAGTATTGAGAGTAGGTTATCAATAGGCATCATTAACCAAAAATCTCAAACAAACTACATAGCGATAAACAAATAGTCGATAATCAACTTGATCGGTTCCAAAATCCGAAATTAACCCGATATTTCAGAAATCCAAACCACAATTGATTACACGAAAATAGTATTGAATATAGTCATCATCACCACGGAGATGTATTAAAAAAATGTGGGACATCAGCTATATGTAATATGACGATAATAAAACCACGTAGGAATTTTTAAACTAATCCGTTTTTTTTTCAATTTTTTAAATAGCCGAGGCCCTACGTTGGGCGCCATTAAATTTATGTGACGACCAAACTTGTGCCCTAACTTCACGGAACCTACTTGCTACCTTTTATAACCGGCCGTGCTCAGGGAAATGGGGTGGTGTTCTTGGTTCTAAGAAGGTAGGTTAGAGTACGTTACACAAATAAAAAATAGGTAGTTAAACCCTGAATGATGGTGACCAATTTCAATAACGGGAAAGAAAATAGTAGATAGGAAAGAAGAGAGTACAAGTCGGAAACAGGAAACGAAGATAGAAATGCCTCTTTTTATCACTACCCACCCTACCTTTGTTATCCTCTGATATTCTGTTGGATAACCCATTTTCGATGTGCTAACTTTTCTCTAAGCGGTTCGTGGAAATAATCAATTACTTAACACATGTTTACGTTCAATAAATAAACAATATATTAACCATGAATTCTGGCGGTGTTTTAAAAACTACAATATTTAACAATATATTAAAATATTACGTATTAGCGCGAATAGATAGATTATTTAAAAAAAATTATACTAATTAATATAAGTCTGAGTTTTACTAATCTATTTTATGTAATGTCTTATTTTAGTAATACAAATATCTGATACAAAAAAAAAATGTTAATATATATGAAGATGCACGAAATAATCTTTTTGTAAGATGTTTTGTTTTCTTTTTAAAGATAAAAGAAAGTTTAGATAATCTTGTAACCGAGTGAATTATTTTATATGTTGTTGTGTGCAATTCTTACAAACTCACCATAATGAAAGATCCCACGTCGACATCAGGCCTGTTGTCATTGCTGGATTCTGGTTGATCAATTGTAATTAAAAAAGTTCACTAGTTTCGGAGATTATTGATAGTGTGCAAAATTGGTTAATGATTGATAGATGAAAATTAGTGATCCAATAATTAATTCTATGATACTTATTAAAAAAAAATCGCCAAATTCAAGGAAAGGCATTGAGATCCAGCCATTTTGTTCAGGGATTTCAATCTAATTCGTTATTCTTTTTAATATTTTAATTTGCGTTAAAGCCAGGATATCAGGTTTTCCATTTGCAATTTCTGTTGATTCATTGATCCTTTGACTCAAATTATAATTAGCAATACATAGTAAGAGGACGATGAAGGTTCGGATAATGTCTCATGTAAACGATAAGCACATTAGCACATTCTCTTCAGAAAATTAAATTTAACATTCGGCCAGAGGATAATCGAAGATTGATAACAATTTTTGAAAGGACTTTATAAATATTGGGAGGAATGAGAAATATATTCCCCCTTTCCTAAAAGGATAAAAATTTCACTATAAATCTACAGATAAAACAATTCCAATTTACCTCCCAACTTTTCGCCCAATTTCGCAGCAAATATGCAAATATCCGCAATTGATACCTTCATTCAAATAATTGATCTCCTAAATCTCGCTTATATTCATCAATGAACCTCTTATTCTCGTATCCAAAGTTTTCCCTTTACAAAATTTATTCCGGAAAACGTTTTGTCGTTTTGAAAATTATTTTCGAATGAGAAAATTGTATGTATAAAAACGACAAAAGGCTTCATATAGAAATTTTAAATTCAAATACAAGCTGATAATAGAATTTTTCTTCGAGAAAAGTTTTCCAAACAAGTGAGACTCACAATACCAAGAAAAAGTATTTAAGTCGAAAAAACAGGAAATACTGTGTAGCAATTCGTATACGTGTTTTATTTAGGCATGATTTGATAAATATGCAAATATATACATATATTATTTTTTATTGATTTCTAAATAGGATATTCTCCTGACTTTAGACCATCTTTGCCTTTATTAGTCGTGTTTTCGGTACACCATAATCGCTTAATATTTCCAAAGCACGGGTCAAAGTTTGTAGGAGAGAGCTCTTTCCGCCTGCCTCTTTCCGCCTGAATCTCGACTATGGAGACCTAAGAGATTTTAAGCATTATAATTTAGCGATAGAGTTTGATGCTTGGTTCCTGCCCTATTGAGTGCGGCGTTGCCACTGAGTTATTATTAGAAATTCCAATGACAAGAACCCAAAAAGATGCGAAATATGGTTCGCACACAATTTCCGTCACATATCGTCTTTAGACGAGGACTCATTCTTTAGTCGAAAAAACTCAAACTAGATTTCCTTAGTCTAATGTTTTCTACAAAAGTAGATGAACGAACCATTGTCATACTTAATTCTCTCTCCGAAAATTGGCATAACTCAGAAATTTAGGAAAAAGAATCAAAAGAATCAGTAGCATTAAAACTGACGAAAATTAATTCGTATGTTACTAGAAATGCGGTGGAAATTATTTCTAATGGTTTTTGTCTTTGTTAACAGTAAGTCGAAAATGTCAGTTAGTGGAAATACGCCAGTCATTGGAACTATGTTGTTTTTATTGCAAACTGCTAAACTAAAATCGCTAGCTTGTATTGAATTTCTTAAACAACATAACAACCATATCAACAACAACAACTTTTACGGCTACAACCAGCAGCATTGGAGCTTCATCCCCTACAATGGCTACGGATAGCCAACGTCCGAACTCTATGTCCAATGCCAGTCATCATTGTCTCCTCCCAAATATATTCGAAGTCCGTCATACGACACACACCCTTCACCACTAAATCTCATAACGGATGAGGTAATTAGGGGAGAATTAAGGGACATCGACACGCTGAACCGGGAGATAACCACTCCGACGTCTGTCCATACGACACTCACCCGTCACCACTACATCTCATAATGCATGAGGTAATTAGGGGAGAATTAAGGGACATCGACAAGCTGAACCGGGAGATAACCACTCAGTATGGTGAGTTATATCAGCAGTTGTCGGAGATGGTAGATGATGATTCCATTATCGGACTCAGCCAGGAGAGCGTGCCAGCGGACTTGACGGTAGGAAAAGGTCGAGGCGAAAGAAGTCTCGCGACGCCTACCAAAGGTCCTGCTCTTATCTTCGGAAATTCGAAGGAAAGAGCGAGTCTGACATAACGGTGAGAGAAATGAGTCTGATCAAATCCAACGAAAGCGATACTTCGCCATGAACGGCTTTATCCTCAAATAGCGAAGAAATCATCCCTGATTGGGCCTCTACCTCTTTCTACACCGTTGGATGCTGCAACTCCTACGCCACTTGTGGTAGCGGTGAATACAGCTCCTACAATTGCGACAGAGAAGGACAAGCGTGGTAATATGCAAAGCGGATCCTCTGAAGTAGGGTCGCAGCAAACAGAAGATAGGATAACAAAGCCTACTTCAGAGGCAACAAACCCCACTGGATGAAGTCCTTTGGCCATCCTTTATCCAGACGCGATACACACTGGAGTAATGACCACCAAAGTTAATTCTGAACTATCAAAGCAAATACATCTAAGGCAATGTAACCAAGCAACACGCGAGGTACACCCTTAGAAGAAAAAATGATACGAAGCAAAAAGCATGGTACACCCTTAGATACTAAAGCAATGCAGCCTGGAGCCGATATTTCAACAAGGACTCTGGCAGCACCCAAACACAAAGTGAATGAGGAAAAGAAATCTGGTAAAACGCCAGGCTGATCCGGCCCTGTTGAGGGCAACAGTCTGCTTCCTCTTCACTGCCTGTGCATTGCCTGTTTGTACATATATTCGTTTACTGTCTATGACTGCGTTTAAAGCAGCACTCATATATTTTGTGTACTTTTCTAATGCTGTCTACTGCAAATACATACATACATATGAACGTTGGCAGCGTTCATGGTCTGTCTCTCATATATAAATGCCTATTTGCAGAATCACTGCTGCGCAGTCACTTTTTGGCTGTTAGATTTCTGTAAGTGGGCATGAATTTGTATCTGCATCTATGTATCGTTTAATTACATTATGTTTGGCGCATTTCTGGTTGCGCATATATCTGGCTGCGCACATATACATGTATGTCGTTAATATGTTTAAGAACCAATTTAATATGTATAAAAAAGAAGCCAATATAATTATGTAAATTGGAAATTTGCTCTTACTTAGCAACAAGTCCTTTAATAAACAAGTTGAATTCTCGGAAATTACAAAATGTAATTTCGCTTTTTTCGCAAATAGAATAGCCGGTAAAAACGCTTACTGGCTCAAACAGGATCGAGTAAGATGCAGACTAGAGTCAGTTCTACAAAGCAGTTAAATCTGGAACTGTTAAAGACTTGTTGCCTCTATTCGACGGCCCCTCAACCACGCAACAGGCTGCAGACCTCATGAAATCTACAGCTGTAAAGCGGGTTAGATCTATTGAGGGACCACGGCCTGTTGCGGAGAAGCAACAGCAAGAGGCCCTAAGAAGGAAGACAACAAAGTCAGTTTCCAAACAGAAGGAATTAAAGGGGTCAGTCGCACCTGACGGTAAAGCAGATGGGAAAATCAGCCCCTCCAACTGCAGGCTGCTAGTGTCAAAGCTACTAAACCTTATGCTTTCAGATAGGTGGAGCGCCAGTGAGGTGCTCTTTGATGGAACGCAGTGCAAAAAGGGCGTCAAACTGATCAAATGTGCCAACAAGGAGTCTTTGAACTTCATTCGTTATGCAATTGAGAATGTTGAAGACCCCTAGCCGAACGTAAAATTAAAGGTGATTTAGATCAGCCGAACATGCCAAAGACTGTGCTGAGAGACAAGCTGATATACGGTTTTGGCCACTGTCATTTCCGGCTCTAAAAGGCAAAGCAGAACTAGTTCGGGTAAGCTAAGGGTAATGCAGATTAATCTGCACTACTCTTTAGCTACCTCGAACGATCTTCTTCTCGCCCTCTCAAACTCTATAGTAGACATTGTTCTAATTCAAGAACCCTACATCGTTAAGAATAAGGTGACTGGTTTGGGCAATAAAAAGTACATCACATACTCTCCACCTTCAGAGGACAAGGTGAGAACATGTATTGTAGGTAAAAAGAATCTTAACTTAATCCTTCAGTATAATTACAACAATGGAGAACTGTGAGGCTAGAGAATAGACACACCCAACCATTCCTACTCTCATCAATCTATCTGCCATACGTGGAAAACAACCCGGCAAATGTGTCAGTGCACAAGCTCGTGCATTAGAATCATCGGAAGACAAGGGTGATTCTAGGATGTGGCGCAAACTAGCACCACTCTTTATGGGGAAGTACCAACATTAACACTAGAGGTGAGTCACTTTATGACTTTATTTTGAATTCTGGGCGAAAGATTTGCAATATTGTTAATGATCCAACTTTCCAAGTAATAGACATAACATTGATGAACCTAGACGACAATGTTCTTTCAGGTTGGATAGTGTCCAAGGAGAACTCCTTCTCGGACCATAAATATATCCTGTTCAATATGAATATGGTTAAAGGTGATGAAATACCTATCAGGAACCAAAGGAAAACTAACTGGAAAAATATAATGACCTTGTTTACAGGCAGCTCCAATTGATGGATAATAATTTCGTCGACACGGGGAGGTTAGAAACAGCAGTGGACAATTTTACTGCAACCCTGTTAGATACTCGTAGTCTTGAGAAAACATGTCCCCTTACATATCCAGGAAAAAGGTCACAACTAGCATAGTGGACCAAAGACCTTCGAAATTCAAGGCAGATTACCAGGAAATTGTACAACAGAGCCAATAGAAAAAAAGCTATAAGGAAGCTTTCAACATGTATAGCGTGATCCATTTCGAGGTTCTCTACTTTTGTAAAGAAAATAAACATAGAAAATTCAAATTGAAGGGGAATGTTTATTATTATCATTTGAAAGAACATTCTTTGGCATTTATGTTTTGAGGATTATGTCTATCAAATGTTGGCCGCGGCTACGCCTCAGATGGTCCATCCGTTGAGTCCAATTTTTGATGACACGTTCGAGCATTTCGACTGGTAACTGGCGAATGACACGCGTGATGTTTTGCTCCAAGGCCTGAATCGAAGCTGGTTTGTCCGCATAAACTTTATACTATACACATCCTCACAGAAAAAAGTGGCAGCTCGTGAATATGTTTAGGTTTCTCTTCGTCCCAAATGCGACAATTTTGCTTGTTTACATACCCATTGAGCCAGAAATAGTCCTCATCACTGAACAAAATTTGGCTCGAAAACGTCGGATCTTCTTGGAACTTTTCAAGAGCCCATAGAGCGAAGCGACGTCGCTTGGGAAGGTCGAGCGGCTTCAGTTCTTGCACAAGCTGTATTTTGTATGGTTTCAATTTAAGATCTCGACGTAAAATGCGCCAAGTCGTTCCATACGTCAGTCCGAGTTGCTGCGAACGGCGCCGAATCGACTGTCCACGGTCTTCGTGTACACTCTCAGCTACGGCCGCTACATTTTCTTCAATGCGTACTGGACGTGGTCTATTCGGTCGAATATTATCCAATAATGAATGTTGGGTCCCAAGCAGGGTGATGGTGTTGCGAATAGTACGCTCAGTAGGCCGATTATGTTGACCATAAGTTGATCGAAGTGCACGAAACACATTCCTCACAGAACGTGAATTTTCGTAATAAACTTGAACGATTTGTAAACGTTGTTGAGGCGTAAGTCTTTCCATGATGAAATGCCAAACAATACTTAACAAAAATAACATGACAGCATGACACGACTCACACGTGATCTGTCAAAAAAAGGCTATTGAAAAAAGTATCTCTACTTGGATCACCCGTTACAAGAGCGCGGTCAAACGGGTGAATCTCGTCCCTAGGTCAATTTCTGTGAAAGCATAGAAGGGTTAAACGAGTCCTCCAGATTTCGAAGATTGCTATCAAAAGACCCAATTCGTTTGGTAGCATCAAAAAGGAAGATGGAAGCTGGACTGAGTCTAGCTCTGATACCCTGGAACTCCTGGCTACGACACACTTCTCCAGGTGTTCGAACCTGGTCCGGGATATATGTCCTAATAACGGTACAGAACACAGAGAATCACAGTGCGATGACCGCGCTCTTTCGATTGTCTAAAGTTTAGTAACCAAGGAGAAAATACTGTGAGCAATTAATCCTTTAAATCTCGGGACCAGATGGCATATCACCGTCCATGCTACAAAATGCTGGGTCAAGAGCGATATGCTTACTCTTAACGATTTTTAGAGAGTGCCCACTGAGGAATTTTATTCCCTCCAAATGGCGTGAAGTTAGAGTGGCATTCATCCCCAAAGCGGGAAAACCTAGGCACTCTTTTACTGTTTTACATCGTTTAGCTTCATTCGGCCGGCGTCATATGAACCTCCGACCATCAGATCCCTGCAAGGTTAACATGCCTTCTTCTGTGAAAAGAACCTTAAATATGAACGAAGAATTCATTTAAAAATATTATTTCATTTATATTTAAGGTTACATTCACAGAAGAAGGCAAATTGAAGTTGCAGGGTTCTGATGGTCGCAGGTCCATATGACGCCGGCCGAATGAAGCTAATTTGCTAAAACATACTAGAGCTAAACTCAGACATGCTGGTGGTTTGGATATGGTTTGGGGGTGCGTATCGGCTAACGGAACGGTTAATCTTCATTTTGTGGAAGGTGTTATGGGCCGTTTTTAATATATGAAAATTTTAAAGCAAAATGTGAAGCAGTACTGTGCCAAATTGAGTATACAGAATAATTTCACATTTTACCAGGACAACGATCCGAAACATAAATCGGAAGTTGCCCGAACTTGGTTCATGTATAATTGTCCCAATGTGCTGGATACGCATCCCAAATCTCAACATTATTGAACATGTATAGCACGATATTGGTCGAAAATTAAAAAAAAAACCGGCATTCCAATATACCGGAGCTCTAACAATCTATTTTAGAAGCGTGGAACAATATACAGCCCGAATTTTAGCAGATGTTAGTTAACTGAATACCAAGAAGGCTACATCCTGTGATATCCGCTATAGGATATGTGTTGAAATATTAATATCCATAAGGGTAATTCCAAAGGAAATCGACCCACTCTGAAAATTTATGAATTTTGATATTGCTGAAATTTGTGTAATATTTTTATAGTACCTACAGGCCAGCACAAAGCGGGCGATATTGCCCCGCCCCTTCTAGTACCTCTCACACAAATTCTAACAATTTTGTGTACTGGCCTGTAGGTACTATAAAAATATTACACTGCACAAAATTTCAACTATTTTTATGCACTGGTATTAATGTTATAAGCTGTGAACTTATTGTAAAAATTGGTCCCTTTGTGTGGGAGGTACCAAAAGGGGCTTGACATTTTAGCCCATTTTTGTTCAACTTATAAATACGGTGAAATAATTACTATGTATGGAATTTCATTGGATTCCCATGAGTAGTACAGAAGTTATAACAGTTTTAACATGTCACAAAATGTTAACCGTTTGTGAGGGAGGTACCACAAGGAGGGGTCCAAAATGGGCCACTTCAAACATTAAGTAGGTTTGAGGAAAATATTACCACATAGTAATTTGTAAGTCATTCGGTCACTCCTTTTCAGAGATATCATTGGCATAAAGCAGTCAAACGGACAGACAGCCGGACATTAAATAAGTCATATCTTTTGAACCCATTGAGCACCCATTCTGAAAATTTTATATTTTATGGAGCAATATGGGGGTAATATTCAGAAATAAAATTAAAAAAATTGAAAATACTTTTTTCAGTATAATCAAGGATTAAGGACATTTTCGTCCTTTTGATATCCTTAATATACATATAGTTATCCTTATGTGTAATACTTAGAAATATCGTTAATATCTTTAATATGGTACTTATTTCAATTAAATCTGACATTCCGTTCAAAAGTTATGGCGACTTGAACATAGCTTAATTTTTTACAAAACAATGTAGATGTTCTACTTTGTCACCCTATAAAATCTAAACCGCTACAAATTTTGACACACGGTAAACTGTCATTATTTCGTATCATCTTGCAGTATGCGCATGCAAAATTTCAGCAAAATCAAAAATGTTAAATTTTCAAATCGTCATTTTTGGGTCGATTTTCTTTGGAATTACCCATAAGCTTTTTAAAAAATACGGTTAGTTGTGTGAAACGAATTTTGTACGTTTTTAGATATTTCTAAAAATGTTGTCCTATGAATAACACAGCTTTTAATTGTCTACATTTGAGAGTTATAATAGGCGAAATGTCCTTTATTTTGGTTATAACATAAACAAATTGTCCTTTTTTTATTAAGATATGGTAATATCAAATTTTTTGACCTCCAAAGGCATTTGTAAACGAATTTGTGGATAGGGTAGATAATCTGGTTCGTTTACCTGCGAGGCAATTCTAACTTGCCAAAAAACTAATAAACACTCTGGTGATAGCTTATCAGAATGTAAGAGGGCTTAATACCAAATTAACCCTCTTATTTCCTGATAGCATTGACTTCGATTTCTCTGTTTTGTCTTTCACTGAGACCTGTTTAAAACCTAATATATTTGATTCTGAAATTTTATCTAAATAATACATAATATACAGAAAAGATCTTGTTAATAAAATTGGTGGTGGTTTCCTTATCGCTGTAGTTAGTTCGTTGTCATCAGACATTTAATTCATTGCTGTCTCTGTTAATTTAGGGAAAACCAAACTATTCGTTAGTTGCTTAACATCCCTCCAAACAATTATCTATTTATGATAATCACTTATCGGGTATCGGCAGAGTGGTTTCGATGTTGATCGAATTATCATTCTAGGTGATTTTAACTTACCCTCCGTTTCTTGGCTTTCATTGCCGATTCTGAGGCATTTATTCCCATAAATTATTCATCAATCTCTTTTGAGTGGACCTGCAATGTAGTCAGGCGTTTTTCTAATCTCGATCTATTCCAGATTAATGGTATTTCCAACTCAATTGATAAATTACTTGATTTTGTACTTGTTGACAATTCCCAATTATTCGATGTTTACAGAAATTCTCCAATTTCTATACCGGAGGATAATTATATACCGGAGGGTATTTCCATGACGTATGAAAGAGGGACACTCCCTGTGTACACACTCCACGTGATGAAGGTGCAGTTTTTTGTTTCAGAAAAACTAATTTTGACTTGCTTAATGCTCTGCTCCCCGACGTTGATTGGGATTGTATCTGCTGTTGTGATCATTTGACTCACATTGACATAGCTATTGAGCAGTTTTATAACGTATTGAATAATTGTTTGTAACAATCTGTTCCGAAGATTCGTGTTAATTCGTTAATTCTAATAGGCCACCATGGTATTCTCCTGCTTTGACTGCTATTAAGAACTTGAAGAGCAGACTATTTAAACAATTTTAAAAGTCGGGACTGATTATGCAAAGTATGCTATTGCTAAATCTCAATTTAATATTGAATCCAGCTGCTGTTATGGAAACTACTTAGAGAAGTTAGCCCTCAATTTTAAGTCGAATCCTAAATCTGTTTATGATTTTGTAAATATGAACCGTAGATCTAATCCAAGACCTTCTATGGTTAGAATGGATAGTGAGGAATTCTGTGGTGACCAATCAATCGACAATGCTTTTGCAAAATTTTTTACATCAACCTATTATAAGGAATAAATCGTTTCGTCCTAACTTCTGATTTTAATAATAACTTAGATATTTATTTAGTTAATTTAATTGGTAAAATCCATAAAAAGATTAAAGTTAAAAAAATGATCAGGATGATCCGTACAAGTCCGTTCGCTACAACTTCAACTATACGACTCTCTCTCTTGTCCAATCGTCTTCTTCGTCTCTCATTGTGTAGGAAATTCATGATTGCCATGTTGCAAAAAATTCGTAGCCTTACAGTCGGCCACCCTGTCGAAGTAGGTTTGGTTCAGATTAGTCCTCGCTGTCGTCATCATCTTCTATCTGTGGCAGAGAGCACCACGGCTTAATTTTGTCGGATGAATATACTGATGTTGTTTTCTAGTTGATCCTGGCAAATCTTCGATGACGTACCTATCCTTTTCCAGGATCTGTGTAATGATGAATGGACCTTTGTAGAGTGGCTCCAACTTTCTTGAAGTACCCGTCGCCGTTGGTTCATTTTCAACTAGCACCAAGTCACCGAGTTTGTAGCGTTTCGGTTGACTATGATATCCGTCGTATCGCTGTTTCGCATATTCACGTTGTGAATTCTTTCACCCGCTTCGTTGCGTATTTCTTCTAAACGATCGTTGTCAATAGATTCGCTAGTAAA
This sequence comes from Eudasyphora cyanicolor, assembly GCA_963930755.1. Classification (NCBI taxonomy): domain Eukaryota; kingdom Metazoa; phylum Arthropoda; class Insecta; order Diptera; family Muscidae; genus Eudasyphora; species Eudasyphora cyanicolor. The sequence continues at coordinate 106,644,579 of OZ005737.1, forward strand.
GATAATACAAGTTTATTTTGTAGAATATCTCTCGGATAAAATCCAAACAGGAGTTCATGTGGAGTTCGAACAGTAGTTTTATTTTTCATCGTATTTATTGTCCTCCCCAATGTACAAATTGTCAAGAATTTGGACACACCAAGGCATACAGTAAATTACCGGCCGTTTGTGTCAGATGTGGCGATGTGCACAAGTCCGTCGACTGTCCCCATCCAAGAACAGGTACGGGCGTAAAATAATTTAGCAACTGCGGTGAGAACCATACAGCAAACTACAGGCGTTGCCCTGTCTATAAGCACATGAAAAAAACAAAAAATGTTAATAAAACTCCAATATATGCCAGCTATATTCCATCGACTTTCCCAGGCTTAAGAACCGTATCCCGTATAAATTTTCTCCGAAAACACTGTATAGATATTTTATTAGTCTCTGAGACACATTTTTCAACCAGAAATTGTTTTAGGATACGTGGTTATTTCACATACATACTAAACACCCCAGCGGGAGAGCCTGTGGTGGTACAGCTCTTATTGTCCAAAATAAAATCAAACATTATCCTATGTCCGAATATAGGACTGAGCATATGGGTAAAAATAAAACAAGTGTGTAAACATTTTTTGAAAGGTCAAGATTTTTTTGAAATTTGTTATTAATCTGGTTGAGAATTTGAAAAAAATAAAACAATTTGAACCGTTTTGCAAAATTTTGATTTTTTCGCGAGATATGACCTATTAAATTTTTCCGAGTGTGTTTAGAAAACTGCAATTTTCTCCGGAAATATTGAACGGATTCGACTGAAATTTTTGCAGGTCGGTCCGAAACATTTCCTAAAATCTAAATATATCATAAACATTAATTACCAACTGACCATATGAAAAATATTGCAAAATATTTTTTGCATATGCGAATAATTTCACTTTCTGGAGCAGTAATTTGAAATATTTTATATTTAGAATGCGTCCTATATTGACGTCCACCAGAATCAGAAAAAACATTTTGGTAGATCGCGCTTTGTAAAAATTTACAGCAAATTAACGGTCACTACCTTTTTGAAAATATTTTTGGTTCATTATTACAGGACCTCAAGGACCTAACCAATTTTGTCCAAATTTACACAATAGCTGAATCCATTAGTTCTGAGTCCAAAAACGCATTAATTTTTTTTCGGCTGATCAAGGTCCCAGCATCGCGAGCTTCCAAACTGTGGATATATAATTTGCAATATCTCCGTCAATTCCTAATCAATCTGTACAAAATCAACGACAAAAGAGACGTGAGAAAAGTCACTTTCATACCTTGTTTCCTAATATATGCTTTCTTAACCCATTAAGATCCAATTTTTTTACTTTTTGTGTTAAATGCAATGATTTTGGAAAATGCGTTATGGACTGGACTGTACGTGCGGTGGATGTAAAAATTCGCGATTCTTTAATACATACAACACCGTAAGCTCTATTTAAAGGTATAAACCTTTAAAATCCACTATAAAATTTAGCATATTGCCTCTAAAACTTTTGTCATACATTGAAACTAAAATTATGTTAAAAATTCTTAATCAATTCTGTATTATTTCATTACCAAATAATAACATTTTGTATGGGTTACAATAAAATAGTAATATTTTATGTTCTTATGGGAAACATTGGTCATATAATACATTGAAATAAAGCGTAAGGTGTTGTTTGTATTAATAGAATCGCCAATTTACACTTCCACCGCACGAACAGTCCAGTCCATAACGCATTTTCCAAAATCATTGCATTTAACACAAAAAGTAAAAAAATTGGCTCTTAATGGGTTAAGAAAACATATATAAGGAAAGAAAATATGAAAGTGACTTTTCTCACGTCTCTTTTGTCGTTGATTTTGTACAGATTGGTTAGGAATTGACGGAGATATTGCAAATTATATATCCACAGTTTGGAAGCTCCAGATGCTGAGAACTTGATCCGCCGAAAAAAAATAATGCGTTTTTGGACTCAGAACTAATGGATTCAGCTATTGTGTAAATTTGGACAAAATTGGTAAGGTCCTTGAGGTCCTGTAATAATGAACCAAAAATATTTTCAAAAAGGTAGTGTCCGTTAATTTGCTGTAAATTTTTACAAAGCGCGATCTACCAAAATGTTTTTTCTGATTCTGGTGGACGTCAATATAGGACGCATTCTAAATATAAAATATTTCAAATTACTGCTCCAGAAAGTGAAATTATTCGCATATGCAAAAAATATTTTGCAATATTTTTCATATGGTCAGTTGGTAATTAAAGTTTATGATATATTTAGATTTTAGAAAATGTTTCGGACCGACCTGCAAAAATTTCAGTCGAATTCGTTTAATATTTCCGGAGAAAATTGCAGTTTTCTAAACACACTCGGAAAAATTTAATAGGTCATATCTCGCGAAAAAATCAAAATTTTGCAAAACGGTTCAAATTGTTTTATTTTTTTCAAATTCTCAACCAGATTAATAACAAATTTCAAAAAAATCTTGACCTTCCAAAAAATGTTGACACACTTGTTTTATTTTTACCCATATACAAGTAACTTATATAGCTATCACAGGCACAAATCTGGTGATATCGTCGTATATTGTCCCCCTAGGCACAATATTAATAAAGATCAATTCATGGAGCTCTTCCCCACTCTTGGCACAACGTTTTTGGTAGCAGGTGACTACAATGCCCATTTGTAACTACATGACATTTTGGGGCTCTCGCCTCAATACTCCAAAAGGTAGACAACTACTTAAAGCCATAACATCTACTAAACTAGATGTAGCTTCGAGCGTTCACCCAACATATTGGCCCTCAGATCTGAATAAAACGCCAGACCTTATTGATTTCGCTATAATAAAAAATATAAGGCGTGAACAATTATCTCTATGTCCATCACTTGATCTATCATCGGATCATTCGCCTACCATTTTGACACTGTTTTACAACAATCATGAAAATGTGTGTGACAATTTGCCCAATAAGTATACCAACTGGCTAAAATATAAAAAATACGTTATCTCACACCTATCCGATGGTGTATCGTTACGTGCAACGGATGAAATTGAAGCCGCAGTAAACCTATTCACAGACGTTGTAAACAGTGCTGTTAAAGTGGCTTCTCGAAAAAGCGCATTCAAAAGAGATAACTCAAATAACCCAACAGGCATCCAAGCGTTAATCAATGAAAAAAGAAGCGTTAGAAGAGAGTGGCAACAATATCGCTCCCCAGCACTGAGAAAAAAACTAAAAAATTGCCAGAAATCAGCCCTAAAATCTGCCGAGGAAAGTGATCTAAAAATATATTTGCAATCTCTGGATCCAACCCAGAAAACAGATTATAGTCTCTGGAAGGCCACAAAAAATATGCGAGGCCCTGTTGCGCATGAATCCCCAATTCGCTTGAAAATGGGAACTGGGCAAAAAGCACAGAAGAGAAAGTAAATGCATTCGCAAACTACCTCGAGTCCGTTTTTACACCCAACAGTGATACATCTGAAATCTATCCGCCCGTGATAGATATAGTTCCTCGCCCACACTATCCGCCCGTGATAAACGATATAATTTCTCACCCAATCTATCCGCCCGGGATAAATGACTCAATTCCTTTCCCAATATATCAGCCCGTGATAGATGACATAACTTCTCGCCCAATCTATCAGCCCGTGATAGACGACATAACTCCACGCCCAATCTATCCGCCCGTGATAGATGATTTAATTCCTCGCTCAATCTATCAGCCCGTGATAGATGATATAATTCCTGGCCCAATCAAGCTTAGAATAAAGGATGTTGAACAATCTGTCAAAAAAATAAAATTAAAAAGATTGCCCGGAGGAGATGTTATAACAGCGAAAATTGTGTTATTTTTATTCAATGCAATTCTCCGTGTAGGTTACTTACCCCTACCTTGGAAGAGGTCAGAAATCGTGATGATACCGAAACCAGGCAAAGATCCAACTCAAGTCAAATCCTATCGCCCTATAAGCTTACTATCGATACTTTCAAAAATGTTTGAGTCCATTCTCATGAAGAAAATCACACCTCATATAATTTCTCACAATATTATACCTGATCATCAATTTGGTTTTAGAAAAAGTCATAATACTATAGAGCAGGTACACCGTATCGTAACCTGCATCAAAAGAGCTTTTGAGAATAAAGAATACTATTCGGCGTTATTCATAGATATTTCCCAAGCATTTGACAAAGTCTGGCACTAAGGACTTTTGTACAAAATATGCGACCTTCTGCCAATCAACACGCATAAACTGTTCAGGAGTTATTTGACTAACCGGTCTTTTCAAAAAAATGGAGAATAATGGTGAATGCCTCAAAGTGTACTCATTTTACTTTTACCCTGCGAAGGGATACAAGTTCTCCAATTTCTATTTTCAGTTCACAGTAAAAAAAATTAATGAATTGGAAAAAAAATTATTGACCCTGTACTCGCCGAAGTTGATCGTCCCATCGCTTGACTTCTTTGGTTGACGGTAGAAGCATACTGAGTATTGTTCGGTTCGTTCGCTCTGCATGGCCGTTCGCCCTGCATGGCCGTTCGCCCTTGGAGCATTTAAGACATGTTTTACGTCGTTCGTCTGACAGAATCGCTTAAACTCGTGGGACGTTAATGCAGTTCCGCGATCGGTAATTATTCGTGTTGGTATTCCAAAATATTCGGTGCATTCGTTGAGAATAGTTATTACGTGTTTTGTCGCCGTACTTTTCACCGCTCGAATTATCGTGTACTTCGTAAAAGCATCAACAATGACCAAAAAGTGCTTGTTACGTTTGGTGCTTTTCGGGAAAGGGCCTGAGTGATCCATATGGATAGTATGGAATGGCACTGGGTTAACGTTGTCATAATGGTACTCGCCTTCATGTTTTCCGCCGGGTGCTTTGTTATACGCGCACTCTAAACATGACTTTATATGAGATTTAACAAAACTCCGCATTCGGGGAAACCAAAAATGTCTCTGAATAGCGTCTAAGGGTTTCTCCAGACCTAGATGTCCCGCGTCGTCATGTTGTCCTATTACTATGCGCCATCGCAAGGCTTCCGTTATCGAATACATATTCGTTACAAATCGTTTTGTCTCGTAATTTCAATTTGTCTACAATCGCGCAGATGTTTTCTTCCTGTAGTTGCATCGAAAACAACCAGTCGCCTTGGCTTATGACCGTTTTTTCAATTCGTAATGACGCTGTATCTAATTATCAGGCTTCTTCATACGGTTCTCGGCTTAATGCATCCACATGTTGCATTCGCAGACCTGATCGATGTTCGATTTTAGCGTCAAAATCTTGGATTCTCAGCCACCATCTTGCGATTCTCGGGATTAATTCTTCCTTTTGGATAGTCGTTCTGATAGCGTTGCAATCTGTGACGATTGTAACTGGTTTGCCGTAAACGTTGTAACGGAAGCGTTCTAAACATTATACCACAGCTAACGAATCCAATTCATAGCTACGATAGTTTCTTTCGTCGTTGGATGTTGATCGACTGTAGAATGCTACTGGTCTCCACGTATTTTCCTCGTTCTGTAGTAGCACCCCTGCTAGACCTATTGGGCTGGCATCAATATGAATCTGATGTTCCGCGTTAGTTCGATAACCCACTAATACCGGTTTCGTTGTAAGGCACGTCTTTCGCTTTTGAAATGCTTCTTTTTGCTCGTTGTTCCACTGGAATTTGCTTTCCTTCCTCAGTAAAAGTCGTAACGGTTCGGAGATTATTGCGTAGCCGGGCACGAATTTTCTAAAGTAGATACTTAAACCCAAAAATTGTCGTACTTCGGTCACGCTCGTAGGTGTTGGAAATTCCTGGATTGCAGCTGTTTTTATTTTACCTGGACTGATACCCGTTGGATGTATTTGATGGCCCAAAAATTCAATAGTCTGTTTCATAAATTCGTACTTTTTGAAGTTAATCATGAGGTTCAGTTCGCGCAAAACAGTAAGAACTCGTCGTAATTTCTGGAGCATTTCGCTTACGTTGTTGCTACCAACTACGATGTCATCCATGTAATGAAACAAATCTCCATCCTGCGTTTTCTCACGCAGTAGTGCCATCAGTCGTTGAAAAACCAATGGTGCGTTTTAGAGACCAAACAGCATGCGTTTGAACTCATAAAGTCCGTCAGGAGTTACAAATGCCGTAAATCGTCCACTATTTTCCTTAATTGGAATTTGGTAGTATCCGCTATTCAAGTCTAACACCGTGAGATGCATAAATTGTTTAATTTCTTGAAGTCGTTCTTCTATGTTAGGCGTTGGAAAAATCTCTTTGACCCTGTGCTGATTTAAACGTCGATAATCCACGCATAATCTGTCGTTGCTATCTTTCTTTTTAACGTGTACTATACGACTTGCATATTCAGATGTTGACTTTTGTATAATATCGTTTGTTAGTAACTCGTTAATCATTTTACTCACCGCAGCTTTTCTCGGTTCTGGGAGTCGATAAGCTTTGATGCTATTGACTCGGTTGTTAATTCGATTTTCATTTAACAGCATTCGTTAGACCGATTTCTTAAAGTTGGTTACCGCAGACGTCTTGACATTCGTTGAGTAACTCAGATATTTTTGTTTTAGTAGCCTCATCATCTGTGCCGCATTGAATTTGCTTTCGCAGTTTTCGGGTGAACCTTTACGATGAACTCGTTGACAATCCTTACATCGCGCTCGTCTTTGTGGTTTTGGACATACACTTGACATGTGACCCGTTTCAGAACAGTTGAAACAAACAATAGTTTGTCGTTGCGTTGATGTTTTGCGTATATTATCGTCTGAGATTCTTCTAGCTTTTTCGTTGTCGTTATCGTTGTGAGTACGTTTCGTTGTCGTTGTTGACGTCGTTTTCCTACCAGCTGAGCAACTTGTCATACTCACCAAATAATCCTCCAGAGTTTCACGCATCTCTTTCATAGTCTTGAAACGAAGTGCCGCGATTTCCATCTGTAAATCAGCATGTTTCAAACCCTTCCGAGTATATTTTATAATCGCCGATTCGCTCAAGCTATAACGTCTACCCAAAGCTTACATTCGGAAGCTGTACTCGGTGATAGATTCTCCATGTCGTCGTGTAGCGTTTGTCATTTTAAAATGAACGTCAGCTTCGTCCGGTCTCGTACCAAACTCACCTCTTAAAGCCTCAGCCAACTCATGCCAAGTAATGAAAAATTCTGCCGACGCATCGAGCCACAATTTAGCAGGCCCTTTTAAGCTTACTATACACCGCCAATAACACCTTCTTATCTTCCCATTCATACGAACGCATAGTTTAATCAACCCTGTCGATAAACTGATCCACACTAAATACCGAATCTTTCGTTGGATCGTATTCAGGAAGAGTATCGGCAATTTCTTTGACACTGTGTACATTACGATTTCAAATATCTTGATTTTGCGACGTTGTTGGTGTTTCGCTTACACGTGTATTTGTCCGCTCATCGTGCCGTTTTGTCTTCGCTATTTGTTGTTCTTGTATGACTAAAAGCATACTTTCCATCATACTACGTAGCTGATCAATTTGAGTCTGTACCGTGGACTCATCATCAGAATCGTTGTCACTTTCAAAGTCTATTTCTTCGCTATTAGTCGCTTCAATAAGACGTTTCACCAATTCTGGCTTATTACCACTTATTGGTAATTTACGCGCACTAAGCAATGATTTTAGTTGGTTCGCTTTCAATGATTCTACGTTACGTTCTTCTAAAATTATATTCCGTTATACGTTATTTTGTTTTTTTTTTTTTATAAAAACAATTTCCATCGCGTTCACGTTATCGTTCAATTACAATTAAGCAATTACACTTTTGAACAAGTAAAAGCGTTAAGTTCGGTCATGCCGAATCTTATATACCCTCCACCATGGATAGCATGTGACCTCACAAAATAACTCAAACCTAAAGAAAATAACACCGAAAAACACAAAAAAATATAGTAGATGCGAACAGTAGGAACAAGTTAGATGCTATATATGGGAACTATATATAAATATGGACCATTTTCAATTCCAAGTTACCTGCAGCTATAAGAAGTATCTATACCAAATTTCAGCTACCTAGCTCAAGTATTATAGATTGTAGCGTGATTACAACAGACGGACGGACGGACATGGCTAAATCATCTTAGAATTTTACGACGATTAAGAATATATATACTTTATGGGGTCTCAGATCAATATTTAGAGGTGTTACAAACGGAGTGTTATACCCTCCCCCATTCTTTGGTGGAGGGTATAAAAATAGTGTTGCATAAAAATCACAATCCGTTGCGTATTAATTATTAGACGTTCAATTAATACTCGTTACGTTTTCCGTCAAATGGTGTTTTTTCTTCGTTAGTTCTCTGATCGTTCAATTAATATCGGTTACGTCAATATTTGTAAGATTTCGTTTTTCGGTACGTTCTTTTATATTAATATGACTAACTTGTATGACTAAAAGCATACTTTCCATCATACTACGTAGCTGATCAATTTGAGTCTGTACCGTGGACTCATCATCAGAATCGTTGTCACTTTCAAAGTCTATTTCTTCGCTATTAGTCGCTTCAATAAGACGTTTCACCAATTCTGGCTTATTACCACTTATTGGTAATTTACGCGCACTAAGCAATGATTTTAGTTGGTTCGCTTTCAATGATTCTACGTTACGTTCTTCTAAAATTATATTCCGTTATACGTTATTTTGTTTTTTTTTTTTATAAAAACAATTTCCATCGCGTTCACGTTATCGTTCAATTACAATTAAGCAATTACACTTTTGAACAAGTAAAAGCGTTAAGTTCGGTCATGCCGAATCTTATATACCCTCCACCATGGATAGCATGTGACCTCACAAAATAACTCAAACCTAAAGAAAATAACACCGAAAAACACAAAAAAATATAGTAGATGCGAACAGTAGGAACAAGTTAGATGCTATATATGGGAACTATATATAAATATGGACCATTTTCAATTCCAAGTTACCTGCAGCTATAAGAAGTATCTATACCAAATTTCAGCTACCTAGCTCAAGTATTATAGATTGTAGCGTGATTACAACAGACGGACGGACGGACATGGCTAAATCATCTTAGAATTTTACGACGATTAAGAATATATATACTTTATGGGGTCTCAGATCAATATTTAGAGGTGTTACAAACGGAGTGTTATACCCTCCCCCATTCTTTGGTGGAGGGTATAAAAATAGTGTTGCATAAAAATCACAATCCGTTGCGTATTAATTATTAGACGTTCAATTAATACTCGTTACGTTTTCCGTCAAATGGTGTTTTTTCTTCGTTAGTTCTCTGATCGTTCAATTAATATCGGTTACGTCAATATTTGTAAGATTTCGTTTTTCGGTACGTTCTTTTATATTAATATACGTTATGTTGTTAGCCGTTGCGTTAATATATCAATATACTTTTAGTCGCGTCACGTTAGAATTTAAGCGTTTTCATTTGACCGTAAGTTTTTCCTTGGGTGTGTATTTTAGAGCCTTCCTTCATTTGTGTTGTTTTTACACCGTACTCTCAATGTCTTTTCATACACATCCATTCCTTGATTGTCTTTGCTTCTGTTTCTTTACCGCGCACGCTCTCACTCATGTGGTTATTTCTTAAACACTCCCAGCGGTAAAATGGTCCAGTCCTTCCAGGCATCAGGCCTGATAGAAGGGCTTTCAACACCTTCTATTGGAAGGCACGCATGCCTTCTTTATGAAGGCCTGAAAAATGTGCAATCTCTCACTTCTAAAAAAGTAACCGTGCCCCCTGCTCCCGTCTTTTTTCAAACATGTCTAACGCCTTCTAAAAGATGTCAGAGAAAAGTCGTTCTCCCTCTCTCTCAAGTTTTTGCATATGTAGAAAAATCTCAGCACTCTGCCTTCCTTCTCCCGTCTTTTATCAGGCATGATTCTGTCCTTCTAAAAATATATCATATCGAAGGTGTTTAGCACACAACATTTAAATTTTGTGTGGACATAATCATGTATGATAAAAGACGGGAGAAGGAAGGCAGAGTGTACACGAATTCGTTCTCCCTCATTCAGTTGCTCATGTATGAACTTTGTTGCTACTGCGAGAGTTCAAAACCAGTTTTATGCAAAAAAAAAGAAATACCGCTACACAAATTGAAAAGTGATGGTGAGGACGATGAAAATTAACAAACAATTAGTCGTTGCAAAGGTTTTGTAGAGTTCAGTTGCCTTGTGTTTTTGATAGATTAAGATAGATTCTTATCAAAATTATTCTATATTATCTTTGCGAACTCCTATATTATGCATTTGAAGTGCTGAATGTGACATTCATTTAAAATACATTATTTGGTCTGCATTTTGATTTACTGTAGGACTTTCCTTCGAAGCTGTACATCAGACCTAGATCAGACCTTCATTTCGAAGCTCTAAATCATACCTTCATTTCGAAGCCCTTCTTAAGACCTTCCTTTCGAAGTCCTATATCAGACCTTCATTCGACAATCCTTTGTTAGGCATGATTTTTACCGCGAGATGCAAGGCCTGGCCTCGCAATGTCACTCCATGTAAAAAAGAAATAAAGATTGAATGCGGCGGCCAGGCCTCGTGGCTCTTAAATCAGGCCTGATAGCTTGCTGCCTAAGACCTGATTTTTACCGCTGGGTAATGATCATTAGATCCCGTTATGCTTGTATGTATATGCATTTTCTCTGTTTTGTTCGTATACGTTCACTTCGATGCTGTCTATGCGAGCAGGCGTAGCTACTTAACACAATTTTTTAACGTTCGTTTCAACAAATCGTTTCTTCTTTGAGCTTGCACACACACACACTGGTCTTGCAAAAATTCTTTTGTTAGCACACACACACATTTAATTATTTCACACACGTTATCGTTTGTCGTTAGGGGATGTTCTCAATCCCGTTTTCTGAACTATAAGGAATAAATGTTTCGTCCTCACTTCTGATTTTAATAAAAACTTAGATATTTATTTAGTCATTTAATTGGTAAAATACATAAAAAGTAAAAAAATGATCAGGATGATCCGTACACGTCCGTCTTCTTCGTCTCTCATCGTGTGGGCAATTCATGATTGTCATGTTGCAAAAAAATCGTTGCCTTACACTATTCTCATGAACAGAGACAACTAGACGTCTCCAACCCTTACAATATTCCTTCATTGAATCACTTGAGCAAAACTTTTTGAGAAAATGGTTACCGAGATTTTATCACATAAAGTATCGTCAATTCTAAGTCCATTCCAACATGGATTTCGTTAAGGTCTTTCAACTGCGACAAATTAAGTGCAATTTTCCTCTCAGGTTATAAACAAACTGGTTCTTGGTATTCAAACAGACGTGATTTATACAGATTTTAGTAAAGCTTTCTATAGAGTCAATCACAAACTCTTAATACATAAGCTGGATATTATTGGTTTTTTATTGCGTTGGATATCGTCTTATCTTGACAGTCGTAATTAGATTGTGAAATTTGGTAGATCCTGTTCTGATCCGATTTTGGTTCCATCTGGGGTTCCCCAATGTAGCCATATTGGTCCCATTCTGTTTCTGCTATTCATCAACGATTTGCCAGATTTTTAGTTTTGGAAATTGGTGTGCTATAAATTGCATGGACCCTAATCTTAAGAAATGTTTACTATGTGTTTCTCTAGGTCGAGGGCGATACCAGCTAGGTTTAGTCTTCATGGTTCCAATTTAGATACTGTTGATTCCTTTGTGGATCTTGGAATATTGATGATTCCTAAACTTAATTTCAATAATTACATAATTACAATGGTTCACCATTAAAGCTTATGGAGTGCTCGGTTTAATTAAGCGATGGGCGAAAGAATTCGTAGATCCATATGTAAAACGATTTTTATTATTCGCTTTAAGACATCTTCATTGGAATAGTCATTTTAGTCTTCCACCCTATTCTATCAGGTTGAGTTTGATAAGACTGCCTACTCTTAAGAGTCGACGTATTATGCTGAACACCACCATGCTGCTGAAAGTTATAAATGGTGATTTTATTCTGTCTAGGATTGGATTCAATGTACCATATAGACCTTCCAGATATTACCAATTATTACATATTGATTTTCAACGTAAAAATTATGCTTCGGCAGATCCCATTCGTAAAATGTGCATGGATTTTAACACTTTATATGCAGTTATTGACATTGATGTAGAAATTGATGCAGTTAGATTTAGAATAATCTCTTTTTTAACTGTGTAAGTATACTAATTTTATTTGTTTAGAGGTTGACTGCACGTGGCTCTTAAATCAGGCCTGATAGCTTGCTGCCTAAGACCTGATTTTTACCGCTGGGTAATGATCATTAGATCCCGTTATGCTTGTATGTATATGCATTTTCTCTGTTTTGTTCGTATACGTTCACTTCGATGCTGTCTATGCGAGCAGGCGTAGCTACTTAACACAATTTTTTAACGTTCGTTTCAACAAATCGTTTCTTCTTTGAGCTTGCACACACACACACTGGTCTTGCAAAAATTCTTTTGTTAGCACACACACACATTTAATTATTTCACACACGTTATCGTTTGTCGTTAGGGGATGTTCTCAATCCCGTTTTCTGAACTATAAGGAATAAATGTTTCGTCCTCACTTCTGATTTTAATAAAAACTTAGATATTTATTTAGTCATTTAATTGGTAAAATACATAAAAAGATTAAAGTAAAAAAATGATCAGGATGATCCGTACACGTCCGTCTTCTTCGTCTCTCATTGTGTGGGCAATTCATGATTGTCATGTTGCAAAAAAATCGTTGCCTTACACTATTCTCATGAACAGAGACAACTAGACGTCTCCAACCCTTACAATATTCCTTCATTGAATCACTTGAGCAAAACTTTTTGAGAAAATGGTTACCGAGATTTTATCACATAAAGTATCGTCAATTCTAAGTCCATTCCAACATGGATTTCGTTAAGGTCTTTCAACTGCGACAAATTAAGTGCAATTTTCCTCTCAGGTTATAAACAAACTGGTTCTTGGTATTCAAACAGACGTGATTTATACAGATTTTAGTAAAGCTTTCTATAGAGTCAATCACAAACTCTTAATACATAAGCTGGATATTATTGGTTTTTTATTGCGTTGGATATCGTCTTATCTTGACAGTCGTAATTAGATTGTGAAATTTGGTAGATCCTGTTCTGATCCGATTTTGGTTCCATCTGGGGTTCCCCAATGTAGCCATATTGGTCCCATTCTGTTTCTGCTATTCATCAACGATTTGCCAGATTTTTAGTTTTGGAAATTGGTGTGCTATAAATTGCATGGACCCTAATCTTAAGAAATGTTTACTATGTGTTTCTCTAGGTCGAGGGCGATACCAGCTAGGTTTAGTCTTCATGGTTCCAATTTAGATACTGTTGATTCCTTTGTGGATCTTGGAATATTGATGATTCCTAAACTTAATTTCAATAATTACATAATTACAATGGTTCACCATTAAAGCTTATGGAGTGCTCGGTTTAATTAAGCGATGGGCGAAAGAATTCGTAGATCCATATGTAAAACGATTTTTATTATTCGCTTTAAGACATCTTCATTGGAATAGTCATTTTAGTCTTCCACCCTATTCTATCAGGTTGAGTTTGATAAGACTGCCTACTCTTAAGAGTCGACGTATTATGCTGAACACCACCATGCTGCTGAAAGTTATAAATGGTGATTTTATTCTGTCTAGGATTGGATTCAATGTACCATATAGACCTTCCAGATATTACCAATTATTACATATTGATTTTCAACGTAAAAATTATGCTTCGGCAGATCCCATTCGTAAAATGTGCATGGATTTTAACACTTTATATGCAGTTATTGACATTGATGTAGAAATTGATGCAGTTAGATTTAGAATAATCTCTTTTTTAACTGTGTAAGTATACTAATTTTATTTGTTTAGAGGTTGACTGCACGTCTATATATAGAAAAACATTTGAATTTTTGCATGTGCCGGCAGTTGACATTTTTCTGTAGCTGGTATTTCCACCCTCTACTATTAACCCGCGATGGTCCGTATCATGTTGTGTACGCAATCCCTACATCATGGGGATGTGGCCCCCTCGGTCGGAAGGGGCCGGTAATAGTGGATGCGTTGGGACCGTAATAAAAAAAAGTTGCATGCGTCCGGTTAGCCTTGTGAGTCACTGTATATCAGGGATCGATTACACCCATCTTTAATCAGCAGTAGTCAACATGCGTAGACAGTGCTCTTCATGACGTGGTGGGTTATATTGAGGGTTAATCTAGGAAAAATACCAATACACATTGTCTACTTTCCTAGACATAGAAAGAGGCTACAATAATGTGAAGTTGAAATCGATACATAACTCCTTAATGGATGTGGACATTCCCCCTATACTGGTTGATTGGATTGATTCAATGTTAACAGCAGAATCATAAACGCATCACTTGCAGAGGGCTCCATTAGGAAGATGGTAACCAGAGAAACTCCTGGAGGAGGGGTACTGTCACCTCTCCTGTGGCTCTTGGTACTAAATGGAATACTCAGATCTTTGAGGAAGAAAGACTGAAAGCTGTCGCTTACGCAGATTATGTTGTCATCATGGTTGGAGGAAAATTTCTCTCGACTATCACCGATTTTATTCAGGGTGCTCTTAGGAGGCTATCTAGATGTGCAACGGCAAATGGCCCGGGCATCAACCCCATTAGTATCGAGATAGTACTATTCACCAGACAGAATAAACCCACATTTCACCAAACCTATTCTGGACGGAGCTGAACCTGTCCTCTGAGGCTAAATACCTTGGTGTCATACTTGGCCGGAAATTGAGATGGAAAAGAAGCACATAGGAAAAAGGGATTGAACGCGCTATACTCGCGCAGAAACTCCATAGGTAAGATGGAATAACTTCATATAAAGTGTTAAAATCCATGCACATTCTACAAATGGGCTCTGCTGCAGCATAATTTGTACGTTAAAATCAATATGTACTAATTGGTAATATCTGGAAGGTCTATATGGTACATTGAATCCAATCCTAGACAGAATAAAATTAGACGACACATAACCATTCATAACCAGTGATGCCAACTTTTTCCGAAGCAAAAGCGTAATGAATAATTGAAAAAGCGTAAAAGCGTGTAAATTCCAAACAAAATGGCGTAAAAAGCACTAAACTATTACATTGCTTTAGTCAGGCGGAGACGACTACACTATACCCAACCCGCCCCATCTAAGCAGAACTAAAAAAAATAGGTTTCGAAAATCGTTATCAGTTTTATTTTCCTAATGAAAATAATATGTCCAAAAATTTGAATTTTAAGGCGCTTACATTCAAAATCAGGATATAGATACGTATAGGGGACATACTCGTATCTGAAGCTGAACCTATTTTCGTCAAATTTGACAACGTTCCTATTTATTTCAAGAATCTGATATCTGTTAAAAATTATAGAGATCTGTTGACAATGTCGATTTTAAAGCGCCTACATTCAACATCGGTATATAGGTGTTATGGAGTCTATATCTAAATCTGAACCAATTTTCCTTAAATTTGGCAGTGTTCATTCCTGGTTGAAGGAACCGCTATATACTAAATTGTATGTAAATCTGATGAGAAACGTGTATTCTATGGGGATAAGAGTCGAAAGATTTAAACCTGCAAAAAATGTCGTAAAATTTGCCAGAGTTTATTATACGCTCAAACTACTTTCCTATACCAATTTTAGTAAAGATTTGATACAAATTGTGGCGTCTATGCCGCGTAGATGCCAAATCGGGATGTACATACATATGGTGATGCAAAATAATCTAATTTCTTTATGTTACCAGATGTGATCTGACAAATGTACAAAAAGAGTAAAAAGCACTAACGAAAAATTTGAAAAGCGTACAGTTAGTTCTTTTTTTCGTTTGGCACTAACTGAACACTTTTCGCGTATTGGGTAGTCTGAGAAGCACTAATCTGGTGCGAAAAGCACAAAGGGGCCATTCGCATTGAGGCATCAAGAAACTATATGTCACCAGTTCAGAAATTCTCCTCAAATCCCAACATATCGTCCCCTCAATAAAACAATAGCGTATACGCATATACAACATTATTTTTTTATTGGATTTTAAGAATCTACGTAATTGATTCTATAGCTGGTAAAAATTTGGTGGAATTCTACTTTCACAAAGTGGGTCAAAAGTTAGATTAAAAAAGGAAACTATATATGTAGTTTGGTACTTTGATCCCATTTATATACAATTAACGCTCTTTTAGACTAATAGAATGTCATCTGGCTGTAACCTGATTATTTCACTACATATTAAAATGACAAAAAATTTTAAACATTGTTTCTTTTCTAAAATATACATATTTATCTTCCAAGAAGTCTAATTTCACAAAAACTTCAAATGTGATTTTCTCGAAACTAAAAAAAATACACTTTCTTTTATTGAGGGGACGATATGATCCCCTCAGAACAGACAGGTCATGCAGCAACCTTCCTTTGGAGGGCCATGCAAAATACACTGACCGTTCAAAGATGGATGTAGGCACAGGGGCAGGCATTTTCAGCGAATCTCTTGGCATAAATACGTCCTACAGGTTAGCCGACACCTGCAGCGTTTTCCAGGCGGAGATCTTTGCTATACTGCAAGCCCTCAGCTTGATAAATCGACGAAAACTCGGGCATTATGATCACATAACAATCTATGTTGACAGTCAGACTGACTGTGTTGGATCCCTGGACACTGTGATATCGCGGGGAACGAGAAGGCTGACGAACTCGCGCGAAATGGGTCAGCGATGGACGCTGCAAGGGTTGAGCCATCACTTTATACCCTTATGCGAATTCTTCAGTAACATAGAGAGTTCTAAAGACCTGGCAAACCAGAAATGGTCGAGCAGATCTGACTGTAAAATCACTAAATCTCTATGGCAAGCCATATCGAAATATAGGACCAAAGATCTTCTTAACCTCACGAAGAGGGACATACGTTTAATGATAGGCACGCTGACTGGTCACTGTAATGTTAGATATTTAACATCAAGGTGGCAGAGTGATTCTGTCGACTACTGTGGACTCTGTGAGGATGAACTGGAGACAATTAAACACCTTCTCTGTCAATGTCCTACTCTTTCAAGACGAAGACATCGCTACCTAGGTGATTACACGATACAAAATCTGGAATCTTTATCATCCCACGATATTGATAGAATCATGGGCTTCATAGGTTGCTTGAAATTATACGACCTTCGACCTCGCCATATGCTTCGCCATTTGTCCTAGTCGAGAAGAAGAACGGAGAACATCGACTTTGTGATAACGCCATATGCAATGCCGGTTTAAGAGGAACAATTCTCGCAATTGCCGCTAAAATTATATTTACTACGCTTGAATTACGTATGCGTTATCACCAACTGGAAATCGGAGAGTCCTCGAAGCAGTATACTGCATTCGTGACCACTGGTGGTCATTACGAATATTATTTCGAACCCGTACACCGCCCAGGAAGCCGATTAGAACATGTGGATGCTCTAAGCCGACCATCTGATGAATCTCCTAGTGAAGTGGAGCCTGCTGGATTTATTTACACCGTTGCCGACGACATCGATGATTGGGCCTTGACGATGAAATTGCAAGATCAGAGGTTGAATCGCATTGTGCCAGTATTAACCGACAAAGTGAAATCGTTCGAACGAAAGCAACTGAAAACGGGCTACGCTACTGCTTTGTGCCGAAAGCAGTTGGATGGAGAATCGTAAAACATTTCCAAGGCGATATGGGACATTTCGCAACAGACAAAACTTTACAGCGAATTCACAAAAATTTCTGCTCCGCAAAATTAGAAAATAATTTATGGAATACATCGCTTTCTGTGTTCCATGCTGCTACAACCGAACGCTAAGTGGTAAACCGGAAGATATATGCACTTCGAACCTCCTCCGAGTGTTCTTAATAATCTACGAATGACAACTGAAGATTCAAAGAATTGGGACGTAAAACTTAACGAATTTCAGTGGATCGTCAACTCACAGAAAAACGCTACTATTGGGTTTAACCAATCCGAGCTGATTTTTAATTTCAAAATCGACGACGTATTTTAGAATCATCTCTTCACCGCAGTTCGACATGATCTCGACATCACTCTCGAACGTCAACAATCATTGCAGAACATTACCCGAGAACCACACACGTACCGTGAAAATGAACTGGTGGTCATTGAAAATGAACCTGGTGCCACTATACTACACGTGCACTTGGAAACGAACGATATCTTATCAAGGACATTCCAGGTCTTTGGGTAACATCTCGTAAAATTAGTTCCGTTTTCTCTTCTGGAATGCTTAAGCCAGCTATCCCGAATTAGACGCTACCGTAGACGATGATGACGACACCGAACCCCAAATCGAGGACGATTTTGATGCAGGAATGACCGAGCTGTCACGATGACAACCCTACCCCATTCATCCCTATGAAGCTGTCACGATGGCAACCCTACCACATCCCGAATGAAGAAGCGCAAGAGACTTATGGTAAAGGGCCAATGCAAGCAGAATGCGGCGCGCCGTGTCAGAAAAGTTTAATTTTATTAAACTTCTCCGCGCCGCATGACGCGTGCATTTTCAGTATTGCCCGTACAAAAAAACATGTGGTTGTTTTGAATAAAAGTTGAACAAGAAATTGCGTCGTATTGAGAATAATTTATTCTGGCAATGCCAAATCAAGCTGCGGGGCCGAGAATTTGAATAAATTTTAACTTTTCTGACACGCCGCGCCGAATTCCGCTTGCATTGGCCCTCACCATTCGTAGGTTTAGGTTAGGGTGGCAGCCGTATTTTTTTTTACAAGCTCACATAGACCAGTTTAGGTCCCTAGTGTTACCACGGGCTGAAATGCCCCTCATCGAAACCAACCTGTTTGATATATAAATTTATCGATAGTACGAATTAAACCTCTGCATCAAGACATTCATTTCTTCTTCTCAATCAATGCTCAATGCTCTCCACTTCTTCCTCATCTCCACAGCTTCGGCAGAAGTCATTGGAATCAATACCCAATCTTATGGCGTGTTCGCCGATCAAGTAGTGTCCCGTCACAACCTGTACTAACGTAGACAATCGTTTCCTCTCTAGTGCGAGGAGATATTTTGACCTTCTCAGGTCATACCTTGGCCAGATTTGTCTAGCTACCCTGCAGGTGCCGATTTCTGTCCATCTTTCGTTGGACTGCCTGATTGCCTCTTGCCTAAGCCAAAGCTTGCACGTGGATAGTGGCGCACCAATATATGCAAATTCTTCGAGAATTTGTAATGTCGTCCCTTTCCTAGCAAGTTCATCGGCTTTGCAGTTCCCCGGGATATCCCTATGCCCAGGCACCCATATGATGTGTATATTAAACTGCTCAGCCATCTCGTTAAGAGATCTGCGGCAGTCGAGGGCTGTTTGTGAATTTAGGGATGTTGCCTCCAGAGAATTGATGGCAGCCTGGCTGTCCGAGTAAATGACAACGCCAGTGTTGGTTACTATGTTGCGACTCAGCCACTTGGCGACTTCCCATATTGCCATTATTTCGGCTTGATAGACACTGCAGGTATCTGGTAGTCTGTGAGCTATATCCAGACTAAGTTCCAACCTTTTCATCAAGCTTCGAACCATCAGTGTAAAAGTAGAGATGGTCTCTATTACCTGGTATTCTGCCGACCCATTCATCTCTGGCGGGAATCATAGTGATGTAATTTCTCTCGAAGGTGTACACAGTTGGTATATAGTCCACTCGGTCGGTTACCATAGCACTACACTTTGATATCCTCATGTGACCATAGTTCTTGTACCTCCACATTGATAGGCAGTTTAATCTTATTGCCGCTTTGGTTGCAACTTCTCTCGCCACAATATTAATCGGCAGTATATGGAGTAGGGCTTGTAGAGACTCGGTCGCTGTAGTCCTTAAGGCTCCGCTTATGCTCAGGCAGGCAGTTCTCTGAATCTTTGTTAGTAAGTTGGTAATGGTTAGTTTGTCAGTTGCCGTCCACCATACCACAATACCGTATAACAGTATTGGACGAACTACTGCTATATATATCCAGTGGACGATTTTAGGAGAGAGTCCCAACCGCGACCCTACAGCCTTTTTGCAGGAATATAAGGCGACGTTGGCCTTCCTTACACGTTCCAATACGTTAAGTCTAAATAACATTTTCCTATCTAGAATTATTCCTAAAAATTTTGCACTTTCAGAAAAGACTAGATCTGTTCCATTTATCCGTGGTGGAGGGTCCACATGTGGGACATTATTCATCCTAGTAAAGAGAACCAATTCTGTCTTGTTGGGGTTAACGCCCAAACCGCTGCTTCTGACCTTGCAGCCACAACGTTCTAGATCTAGCAGGATTTCATTCACCGCTAGGTTCCAAATTAGTGGAGACAGTACTCCTCCTTGCGGGGTCCCTCTGTTTACATACCTTGTTAGAGTTGTGGACCCTAGACATGCTGTTATGCGTCTTCTGGTGAGCAGACTTTGAATTAGTCTAATCAAACTAGTGTTAACTTTTAGATGTGAGAGTGCCGCAATTACCGCATCTGAGTGAATGTTGTTAAAAGCCCCTTCTATGTCAAGAAATGCTACCATGGTGAATTCCTTGAAATGCAGGGACGATTCGATAGTGCTCACAAGTTCGTGCAGGGCTGATTCTGTAGACTTGCCCTTATTGTAAGCATGTTGGTTCCCCGACAGGAGTTTTGTATCCAGGTTTTCCCTAATGAAATGATCTAAAAGTCTTTCCAGACCTTTCAATAGGAAGGAGGATAGGCTAATTGGTCTGAAGTCTTTTGGCCTAGTGTGTGATATCTTTCCCGCTTTAGGTATGAATACCACTTTGGTATCCCTCCATCGATTCGGGACGTATGAAAGCCTGATACAGCCTACATAAATTTTCTCCAGCCAGGGGATAATGTACTTTAACATTTTCTGCATTTCTGCTGGAGTGATGCTATCTAGTCCAGGTGACTTGAAGGGCTCAAAGCTGTTAATAGCCCAGCTTATTCTGGATCCCTCAGCCAAGAAGCTAGCGACGCTCGCAGTCCACTCGCACTCTTGTTGGTCCTGCTGATCCTCGGGTTCTGTTACAGAGTTCCCCGGGAAATATGTGTCGAGCAGTACATTGAGCGACTGCTCGCTGTTTTTGGTCCAGTTATTTGCCTCATCCTGTAAATATCCCACTGTACAGGGTGAAGCAGATAATATCTTCCTCAGCCTAGCGGCGTCGGAGACCTTTTCCACTTCACCACAGAAGGTATACCAAGAGCGCCTTTGCGCCTTTCTAAGC
This sequence comes from Eudasyphora cyanicolor, assembly GCA_963930755.1. Lineage (NCBI taxonomy): Eukaryota > Metazoa > Arthropoda > Insecta > Diptera > Muscidae > Eudasyphora > Eudasyphora cyanicolor. The sequence goes on from OZ005737.1 coordinate 106,665,858, forward strand.
TCCTTCTTATAGATCTTGAGTTGCTCTTTATAAGCATCCCAATCATTAGCGACCCCAGTAGATTTAGCCTTATTGAATAGCTTGTTGCAAGTCTTTTTCATAGCCGTTAGCTCAGAAGTCCACCATTGGGGTTTAGTTTTACCCTTGTACCTTGTTTTTGGACAGGCTTCTCAAGGGATCTATTGAATGATATGGTGATATGATCGACCAGATTATCCAGACCGGCTTTGTCATTCGGTTCGTACAGAAGTTTAGAGTTGAGGACTTTCTTGAAATTCTTCTCATACAGATGCCACTATGTCTTCCTTACATTTCTGTGGACGGCGGGTTTAGGCGCTTTTTCCACGAGTTTGAACTCAATATAATGGTGATCTGAGAATGAGTGGTCGTCCAGTACATTCCACCCAATAATTTTGTCTGACAGCCGGTCAGTAGCAAACGTTACGTCGAGTACTTCTTGTCTGTCTTTAATTGTGAAGGTCGGTTTATTACCTATGTTACAAATACTAAGGTTGGTAGTTAGAATAAAGTCAAGAAGCGAATCACACCTATTATTTATATCCGTACTACCCCAGATAGTGTCTGCGCCAATAATCAGCTCGAGCTCGTCAGACGTTGCTTCTTCTACTACTTCCCTGAATAGAGCAGTCGGTACTACAGATTCATAAGGCAAGTAGCTGGAGACCACCCAATATATGCGATTACCGTTCTCCAGGCTAGCAGCTGTTTGGTCTTTACCACTTAAATTAGTCAGGAGAAAGATACTTAGATCTTTCCTGGCCAAAATGCAGGTTCTTGGAGTGCCTTCACAGTTGGCCACAAGCAGATTAAAGTTGGGTGTCCTAATACCACACACCCTTCCTCCCAATACCTAGGGCTCCTGTATCAGGACGATGTCTACTGCGCCTGTGGACAGGCGCAGCTATAGAGCCGCTGAGGCTGCTTTAGCGTGATGGAGGTTAATCTGTAGAATTCTTACCATCATTGGTAATTGACAGATTAACATCCACCCCGACAAGGGTGTCGAACTCTTCGTCCGTATCGTCGAGAAGCATGTCCCCGCCAGATGCGTCAAAGAGTCCGGAGACTCCCCTCAGCCTCTCTTTGTCCGAAGTAGAGCTTTCCTCAGAGAAGGACGTTACAGATCTTCTGTTAGAGTTGGAGTCACCAGAAATAATAGGCGTGGGTACCTCCGCACTTTCAGAAAGTGCCACGGTGGACGGCTCACCTTCTGCAGTGGGAGCTATATCCTGCTTGTATATCTTCAAGACTATAGTCTCGAAGCCATATTGTAGGGTTGCACTCGCACTTTGTATATGTGAGGTGGATTCAGCGTTTAGGATAAGATTGACCTGCCGCTTTTTACCATCCGCCTCACCCACCTTGCTGATTCTCCAATTATGGGCCGGCAGACCAGGATTGGAATCTTTTATTATTTCTAAGATATCAGCCGGGTTGGAGGGCTCTTCTGTAACCCAGGTGATGGCTCTAGGGTGACTAGGGATGTTGTTTTTTTCAACATCCAACTGGTGTGACGATCCTACCAACTGGCCCTGCTTCCTCCGGAGGTGGCTACCTTCTGGCCCCGGCCGTGCTCAGTCTCGGGGCGGTTCTTTTCCTTTGGAAACAGACTAGGGCTCGTGCGCATAAATCAAAAGTGTAAGGTAGCTCTCATGTGTAAGTGTAGTGTGTTTAGATAGGAAGAAAGTATGATGCTAATAGACGGGAGCAGCTATGCATATTCTGCTGTCGTCCCTGCTCTTAAACCCAACCACCCCGCTGACATTTATATATTCAATGAATGTCAGCCCATTTTGTTTCTTTTCTACGCGGACTCCTTCACCTTTCGTGACTCCAGTAAAAGTTTATGATTTCATTTTAAGGACAATTAACACTATATTTAAAAATTGAATAAATGCAATAACATACAGAAATTAAATCAATAAATGACAATGGATTTATCAAAATTAAATCCAAATATGTGTAATGTTAAGTATTTATGTAGATGTACGATTAAGAATTAATCGTAAATATAAATGTAATTGAAATCAAGAATTTGTGATATAAAAAAAAAAGATAACGATTAGTGTTTATATAGTTTATGTAGTGTAGCGTCGAGTTTATGCAAAATGAAGTAAAAAAAATCACTGGACTTACCTAAACTTATCCCGTTATGTCATCAGGCCTGTTGACGGAGGGTATTGCTGCCAGTAACTTGCTATATTAAAGGTGTTCAAATTGTACAAATTGCTCGACTGAATTATTAATGTGAAAAGTGCATGTCTTAATATTAGGTTAGCGAATTTAGTTAATTATATTATAAGAGTTGGTCCTCCAGATAGTCAATTATTCAATTTATAAATGTAGATGTAATCTTGGATTGTCATTAGCTCCTTTAAATTAATGATTCTCGTTACAATATTTCTCCATATTCGGTCCATTAGCAGTGATTTATGAACAAGCCTTCAATTTATTGCATTTGGATAAATGGATCAAGAGGAATTTTAAGGAATTGTATATGCTTCTATAAAAGCTCTGACAATATTACGAAATCCAATATCAAATTGAAGATTCCACGCAATTCAAAGTTTAGATTCGAAAGTTCAAATTGCTTGCCTTTGGTGAAATGAATATACGCCCCAGAATTCCGAAAATCAAGTTGGTCGATATAAGATGCAAATTGAGAAGATTAACGGTTTTAATTCTTAATCTTGGCCAGTTTAATTTCCGGGTACAATTTCCATTAATAATTGTAATTATTCTTGTTAAAATTTCTTTTTAATAATATAAAATCGTTCTCTTGAGCTCTCTATTTCCAGAATGAATGATATGTTTTTTTTTCATTCCTTTCAAAATTATGAAAACTTCTAATCAAAAATTTTCTTAACGAACTCCTTGTTTTCAATCGTTTCTATGTTCAAATTTTCAAATTACAATTAAGTATAAAGTAGAAAAATTGTACAAGTCTGGAAGAGGTTTAAAAAAAGCACTACGCAAAAAAAAAAAAAATTATGTCCATATATCCTTCATGTGATAAATACCAATTTTGCCACTTTCTAAATCTTTCAATTCATAATATACATTACCAATCTTTCGAAGTATTTGTGCTTTTATTCCCGTCGGAGCTAACTTTGCATTGAAATATTTCAAATTTGAGCTCTGTGTAAAGTTTCTCCGAATTACATCTTTTCCAATTTCTAATTCTCTCTTCTTTGATCTCAAATTGTAAATTCTCTCATTCTTTTCATAAGCTACTTTCATCTTTCCCTGTAAGGAATCCCTCAGTAATGCGAATTTGTCTATCCTCTTCATATCAATGTCGGCTTCCTCTAATAATTTCAACCTTTTCAAAATCTCAAAATCCTTCCCATGCGTTATCATATGTTGACCGAAAATCACTTGATATGGGGTCATACCCGTTGTAGAATGGATTGTATTTCTCAGTGCACAATTGATACTTGGCAGGTAAGAGTCCCACTGTCTTTGATCATCGCGTATGTAAGCCCTCAATGCCGCATTAATCGACCTATTCACACGTTCGCTGGCATTCGCCTGTGGACTATAAACAGCCGTAAGCTGATGTTTTACCCCAAATTTCTTCAATAGATCCTCAAAGTCCTTACTTCTGAACTGGGTGCCATTATCAGAAACGATCACTTCGGGTACGCCATAGCACACAAAAATATCATCCTTTAAATACGAAACTATTGGCCTCGATATCATCTTCTTAAGCGGTTTGAGGAAAGTAAATTTCGAAAAGTGGTCTAAAACAATAAGTATACCTATATAACCGTTTCGAGTCCTGGGAAAGGGACCAATCAAATCTACATATAATCTCTGAAATGGTCTTTCTGTAATAACCATTTGGCCCATAGGCGGTCGCAACGTAGAAGTCGGGATTTTCGAAGTCCTGCATAAGTCACACTTTCCTACATATTCCTTAACCTCAGTTACAAGTCTGGGCCAATAGAAAAATCTTCTTATCCTTTCCACCGTCTTAGCAATTCCACAATGTGAAGCATTGGGCAAATTATGTGCGGTATAAATCACCTCATTTCGTAATTCCGTTGGTACCACCAACTTCCATACATTCCGGTTATCTGAATCGCCAGTCGAAAATGTTGTCCTCTTGTAGATAAACTTATCCTTTATTTTAAAATCAGGAAATCCCGATTTTATTAGCTGTTCCCGCCATTCCGAGTACTCCTTTCCTATAAGTGCCTCAGAATCCATGTCAATAACAGGTAACACATCGATTTCGACCTCGGAAATTGAATTTTCCTGTTCAAATGATCGTGATAAGGTATCCGGAACAACATTATCTCTACCCCTTCGGTGTTCAATGGAGAAATTAAAACCTTGTAGTTTTAATGCCCACCTAGCCAATCGTCCTGGTAGGGCTAAGCTCAGGCTACTACCGGGGTCAGCAGGTGGCGGATAGCTGTACGGCCTGCAGATATGCAGGCTAGCTGTGAAAAATAAGCAGCCCCCGACCAAGAGCGACAGAGTCCGAGGGCGTACTAAAAAAGGTACATGTCCCGATAACGACTTTGTGACATGGTGAATGAACACCGCCAGTAACTAAGTGTTCCTCCACACAGGGTGCCCTCATAAGAGGAGCAGTTGGGAGAGTAATGCCTCCGTGGATCCCCGAATTTATAAACCCAGAAGCGTCTGTCCCATATTGGGCGGCTCCCTGGTCTGCGTCTGACTCCAGGAGGGGCGGCAGTAATAGATGCGATGCGGTCGTAAGACATTGAGGTCGAGACCAGTAAGATCTCAATTATGGTATACTGGAAAACACGTACACGGCAAGACGAACTTCTGGCCTGACGACTCTGGCATTCTGAAACCTGATTACGCAGAAGTGAAATTTTGCGGAAATGGCTTTCAGGCTAATGTCGAAGTCGCCTCCGTCTCGGTAAAACTTGGCAAGTCTCAAAGTGCGCTCAAAATTCGTCACCATTAAGTTGGTGGTGCAGGTTCAGTTGACACTGTCCTGATTAACGCGGATCTGGCTCTGAACGTAAGGACTCATGAGGACCTTACGTCAACCCTTGCATGGCCTCCCTGCTTGCAAAGACAACCATGGGATCATAAAAACGCGACTGCACAACGAGTGGAGATAGCGGCCTTGAGTTGAGACCCTAGAGAAATGAATATAAACAACGATAACCTTCATAAACCCGATAACAAGTATAACAAAAATAAAAATGAAAAAAATAACGATAACAACCGAGTGGACCAGGAAAATCCCTTCCAAAGGAGTGAGAAAACGCTTAGATCGCCCATCAAAGCGGATATTAGTCATGTATCGAAGCAACCTAACAGTTTCGACGACGAAGAAAATCATATATTGCAACTGAAATATGAAGAGGAGCAAGCATTTGTTGATTTGGGAGATCGATTAAATGCTATGGACACTGTTGTTGCGGAAGCAAAAAATGTCCATAGAGCGATCAGAGATCAACTCGCCCAAGCTGTAGCACTATACCAAAAAGTAAAAGCCTGCAGGGAAACCATCGCTATTGTCAATATCATTCATTGCCCACGGCCAATAAAGGAGAAAGGTGAAACTTCTTGTAAGGCCGTTCAAACCGAAAATAAGAAGGTTTCGGTTAAGGAGAATCCCAAAAAAAACCGAGGAAACTGCAGTGATTCCAACATCCAGTAAGAAACCTGGGTCTTCTGGTACCGAAACCAACGATAGAAATGTAGAAGAAACGACATGGACCACAGTACAGAGTAGGAATAAGAACAAAACGAGCAAGAAGAATAATAAGAGAGAAAATACTGATAGAAAACCTCTTAGAACCAGGGGGGAAGCCATAACTATTAAGGCTACTGATTCTACATATGCCGAAATACTAAAGGATATGAAGACAAAGATAAATCCTGAGGAGGTTGGAGTAAACATAAAATATATTCGCCGAACCAGGGAAGGAGATTTGTTAGTAGAGATGGCAAAGGGAGATGGCCAGGCTCGAAAACTAGAAGATGCTATTAAACTGTCGATGGGGGAAAATATCCAAGTAAAATCCCTAAAGGAAAAGTATATCCTTGAAATAAAAGATATGGATGAATCAACAGATGCTAAAGACATAATCAATGACATATTACGTATAGTAGGAGAGAATGAACAGGGACTCATTAAAGTTTATAACATACGCGAGTCTTATGGTCGTACTAAACAAGCCCTTGTAGAGGTATCATCGCGTGCAGCTACAATCATCCTTAAGAAGAAGAGAATAAAAATAGGATGGGTAAACTGCAGAGTAAAGAGGAAAATGCCTAGCAAGCGCTGCTTTAGATGTATGGAGACAGGACATATGGCCAACACATGCAAAGGAAAGGATCGCAGTAATACCTGCAGAAAATGCGGCACAGATGGACATAAGGCCAAAGAATGTAAAAATGCTACAAGGTGCATTATATGTATAGACGCTGGGCGACAAGAGGTTAACCATTACATTGGTAGCAAAACGCTATGCAACAGTCAAAATGGTTCTTAGATTGTTACAAATAAATCTTGGCAGGGGACGCGAAGCTCAAGACCTGATGATTAGCAGTGCATCACTAAAGAAAACTGACATAGTACTGGTCAGTGAGCAGTATAAAAAAGTCAACACTGGTTCTTGGTACCAGGATAAGTTAGGAAAATCGGCGATTTATATACGCAATCCGGATATAAATGTCAACAAAGTAGAAGAAGATCATGAAAATTTTGTGGTAATACATATTAATGGACTGAGAATATACAGTTGCTATTTTTCGCCTAGTATCGAAATCGCTGACTTCAGAATTGCACTTCACAGGCTATATGATAGTATAAAAAGATTTAATACGCCAGTCCTAATAGGTGGAGATTTTAACGCAAAATCACCCGAATGGGAATCAAACTTGCTAGACAGAAGAGGAGAAGCTGTCGGGGAGATGATCTCAGGCCTGGGACTGATCACCATTAATAGGGGTACCTCAATGACTTTTAGAAGAGGAACAGCTGGCTCCATAATAGATTTGACTTTTGCATCTACACCAATAGCAAGGAAAATTCAACGATGGGAGGTTTTAGAAGAAGAAACACTAAGTGATCATCAATATATTATGATTATTATTGATAAAGACACTCTGCATCAAAGATCCAGACCAACAAGACAACGGTGGAACACAAACAACCTAAATATTGACGCATGTAGGGAGATACTACGAGACATACAGTCAAGGCCCCAAATTGCCGAAACAATCGAAAGCAACGACTTGGATGCAGTCACATCATGTCTTAATAGTATTCTATGCGAAACATGTAATTCCGGAATGAGTAAAATCGGACCGAGAAAAAATACAAGGAAAGCTGCTTATTGGTGGAGCGACGAAATTGCAAATTTGAGGAAAGAATGTCATAAATCAAAACGTCTAGCTACAAGGAGAAGAGGCGAAGATCTCTATATGGAGTTATACAGGCAGGCTAGAAAAACATTGAGGCTTGCTATCAAAAACTCCAAGGTGAAAGCTTGGGAAGATCTTTGCCAACAGATAAATGATGATCCGTGGGGCTTGCCATACCGTATTATCATGAAAAAGGTTGGAAAAAATAAGCAGATACCTGGAATAACAAATCCACTTTGGTCAAAAACTATTGTGGATACTCTCTTTCCAAAGGCGGAAGAATCCAGTGAAACTTTTTACACATCGTCGGTTGTTGTATTGAATAAGCCGATTTCAGACGAGGAAATTAAACAAACGTGTAAACAATTAAAACGGCGCAAAGCTCCAGGCCCAGATGGTATTCCAAATGAAATTATAGCAATAATCGGAGAGAACTGGCCGAACCTATTTTCCAGTATTTTCAACAGGTGCTTGTTGAAGGGTATATTCCCAAAAGCATGGAAAAAACAGTTACTGGTTTTATTGCGAAAAGGTGACAAGCCTCTGGACAACGCATCATCTTACAGACCACTCTGTTTGCTCGATACTGTGGGAAAACTTCTGGAGAAACTTATTCTGAACAGACTGGAAGCTGAGCTGAGCGAAAAAGGAGGTTTTTCGTCGATGCAGTTTGGGTTTGTTAAAAAGAAGTCAACCTTAGATGCAATCTTTGAAGTAGTAAGGACTGCGGAGGAATGCAGATCTAACAAAGAATTCTGCGTGATTGTGACACTGGATATAAAAAATGCGTTTAATACGGCTAGTTGGGAGGTTATAAAACAGGCGACAAGAGAAAAACACTTTTCGAGTTACCTCATTCGAATAATTGATAATTATTTACAAGATAGAGTACTAGAATACGAAACTGACGAAGGTATGCAGCATCATGAAGTATCTGCTGGGGTCCCTCAAGGGTCAATATTGGGACCTTTCTTGTGGAACCTCATGTATGATGGTCTCCTGAACTTGCAGCTTCCCGACAACTGCAAACTAGTGGGATATGCAGACGACGTAGCCCTAGTCGTGACACAATCATCGGCAGCCGTAGCTGAAATTAAAACGAACGATTGCCTCAGTCGAATAAGTTCTTGGTTGAAATCCAAACACCTAAAGCTGGCAGCTGAAAAGACAGAGGCTATACTTGTAACAGGTAAACGCTCATTCATATTACCAAAATTGAAGGTAGACGGACATGAGGTAAGGTTTAGTAGGAGTCTGCGATATCTAGGACTAGAACTGGACAGGCGGATGTCTTTCAGTGAGCACGTGAAACTCGTGACGGATAAGTCACTAAAAACAGCCTCGAAACTAGCGCAGATTATGCCAAACATAAGAGGACCTGGTCAAACAACTCGAAAATTGATAGCTAGCGTTGCGTATGCCCAGTTGTTCTATGGCGCTCCGGTTTTCAGCGATAGCGTGCGAACAAATATGACTCTATTAAAAAGAATGGACAAAGTACACAGAATTTCAACCCTAAGGGTCACATCGGCGTATCGCACCGTATCAACATCTGCGGCATCCATACTCAGCGGTATCCCTCCAGCTCACCTTGCATTAAGAGAAATTAAGGAGATCTACAGTGAAAAGAAGATGTTAGAAGAACATAACAAAAGTGACATAAACAACATTAAAAGGCAAGCAAGACTTCGCCTATATCAAAGCTGGCAACACAAATGGAACAATGACGACAAGGGAAGATGGACACACAGGTTAATCCCTAATGTGGAAAAGTGGTTAGAAAGAAAACACGGCGAACTAAATTTCTATCTCACACAAGTAATGAGTGGACACGGAAATTTTGGTGCGTATCTTTCAAGATTTAAAATTAGAGACAGCGCCAGGTGTGATATGTGTCGCAGCATGGATGATACTGTCGAACACACAATCTTTGTATGTAGTTATTGGACAGATCTGCGTAACACCCTAAATGAATATCTACGAGTTACAATAACACCGGAAAACTTAGTAGATGAGATGCTTAAGAGTAACGAGCAATGGACGAAATGTGCGAATTTTATCGAGACAATAATGAGGTCGAAGAAATTGTTCCAAGACATGAATACTCCGAACCCCTAATCTAATACAAAATATGTACTAGGACGGGGGAATAGGAGAAAGAAGAGGCTAACAAAAATAAAGCATATATCGAACCCACCCCGAAGTAATGCGAAAGCGGTTCCGGGGTGGTGGTTCTTGTGTAGGACCACTAGATGATAGTGCGCTATCACTACGTCCCAAAAAAAAAAAAAAAAAAAAAAAAAAAAGCCAATCGTCCTGACAAATCCTTCTGACCCATCAACCACTTAAGGCTCGCATGATCGGTCACTATTTTGAACTCATGGCCCTCAATATACGCTCGAAATTTCCTTACCGCCAAAACCACGGCTAAACATTCTAGTTCGGTAACGGTATAATTCCTCTGTGATTTGTTCAGTTTTTGAGACATAAAAGCTATAGGTCTTTCGACGCCATCTTTATCTTCCTGAGCCAATACAGCCCCCACACCCACCATACTGGCATCGCACTGTACTATGAAAGGTTTTGTAAAATCTGCATGAACTAGGACGGGTGCACTACATAATTTCGACTTTAATAATTCGAACGAATCTTGGGCGTCTTTCGACCATTTGAACGTTTTCTTTTTCGAAAGAAGTTCTGTCAGGGGAAACGAATGGCTAGAAAAATCCTCAATAAATCGACGATACCAACCAATCATTCCAAGGAATTGTCGGAGGGCACGCACTGTGGTTGGAGATGGGAATTCCGATATTGCCTTGACCTTCTCTGGATCGATTTTTAGTGAACCCTCCCCGACGATATACCCTAAGTATCTGACACGTCTTATCGCAAAACAACTCTTTTTGACGTTGATGGTCAAACCAGCTTTCCTAAACCTTATGGCCACTTCTTGTAAATGTCGTAAGTGCTCCTCAAATCCCTCCGATACTATCAAGAGGTCATCTAAATATACGAAAATATGTGTCTTCAAGTTATAAGGAATAACCATATCCATTAGACGACACATGGTTTGGGGTGCATTGCAGAGCCCGAAAGGCATTCTTGTAAATTGGTAAAGTGGTCTATTGGGGATAGTAAAGGCTGTTTTCGGTTTAGAAGACTCGTCTAGCTTTATCTGCCAGAATGCATCTTTTAAATCCACTTTGGAAATAAACTGGACAGATGGTAATCTGGACAGTATGCCTTCTATATTCGGTATTGGATATGAATCTTTTATAGTGACTGAATTAAGTTTTCTACTATCAACACAAAATCTAACCTTATCTGGTTTGTCTATCAGAACTCCAGGTGAAGACCATGGTGATTGTGGAAATTCCTCGATTACTCCTAGCGAAATCATCCTATCAATTTCCATACACAGTATCTTCTCCCTTGCAGGTGATATAGGATAGTATCGCTGCTTTATCGGCCTTGCGTCACCAGTGTCAATTCTGTGTTCAACTAAATTCGTGCATCCTAATCCCTCTCTATCCGAATTTGGAAACAAGTTTACGATTGCATCCAATTTACGGCGTTGATCACTCGATAATTGAATATAATCCAAGTCGTCATCCATTACCTTCACTTCACTAACATCACTACCGACCGATATCGAAATTCCAAATTTACTCCAAAAATCCATCCCACATATAACATCCTGTTTTATACTTCTTATAACTAAAAATTCAAATTTACTGTCACAATTTTGAAAACTAAATTCAACATTGGCTATACCTGAAATTTCCTGTCTCTGTCCATCCGCAGTCCTCACAGTCCCACTACATTTCCTAAAGTCCGAAAAGTCATGAATACTATCAGCTAGCTCTCCCCCAATTACACTCTTATTTGCACCACTATCTAATAATGCAAAATATAATTTCCCTCCAACTGATAGTGGTATATACGGTCTAGTGTCCGACTCTCTTGTAACTATCGACGCAACCGTATATTTCTTCAATGTTTTCACCCTTTTCCAAAAATATCGAATTCTTCTAGCACTACGTGTACATCTGATCTTTTTATTCGTATCCGAATAAACTAGTGATTTCCCTTTCTCCGTCAACCCACGAGGTATAAGCCCAACCCCATAGAGGTTGCCTTTCTTACAAGAATCGTCTGGTGTAATATCCCTAATCCCATCTACCTTCGCCAGTGCATATGAGGATGTCCTCTCTTCAGATGAGGGACATCCTTCTTGGAGTTTTCCGAAGGATTGCAGTTCGTACAATAAGGTTTATAAATATTCCTCTGTCCACATCCATAACAAAATGTAGTCCTATTCTTTAAACAATCCTTATAAACGTGACCCTTCTCCTCACAATTCCAACATTCTATTATCCTATGTACCTCCAAAACCTCATCTTCATTAAAATCATCATGTAATTCTTCCACGTCTTGTTCTACTTCAGCTATCCTACCTTTATCGCGGAATTGCTTGAATCTATTCATTGCCTGCATATCTCGGATGAATTTTTCGTGTTTCCTTACAGCCTTCCTCAATTCTGAGACATTGTTGATGCTCACATGCAGCAGTTCATGCCTTATCTCTGATCTTAAATTCCGAATCATTGTTTCACAAAGTTCCTCATCTGTCATAGGTGAGCGAAGCCTATCAGATAATAGCATCACTGAGTCGTAATATTCGTCAAATGTCTCATTCGGTTTTTGTCTTCGACGAATGTCGTCTCTTATATCGTAATCGTTATAGCAGTCCTTATATTGATGTTTCAAAGCTGCCGAAAGTCTATTCCAGTCGAGGTGATCGTTCTGATGATGATATCTCCAAAACCATTCCAGTGCCTTACCATCGAATAGTAAATGTGAAAACTTGCATAGCAATCCGAAGTCACCCCCGAGGGTGTTCGAGGTCATAATACCAACCCTATAGATAAACTCGTCCACAGCTATATCACTCGTGCTCCCTGTAAATTTTAATCTCCAATTCCTAATAATATTAAGTGTCTGAGGTATCCGTGGGTGTAATACGTCTGTCCACGAATTCTACCTGTGATAGCCCTGTTGCTGACCTACGAATTCCTGATCCCGTGTTTGGATCTAAGTTAATTCCCCGAATCAAACTACCAAGCTCATTAGTCAATGTGGCCGTAATTCTATTCTGCATGTCGGTAAGGGACTCTGATATCATCACGCGAACTCTATCCTCATCAAGGGTATTAGTCATCCGATCGGTATCAACCGTCAGCCCTCCTTCTGTGGGTTGCGATCTTCCAGATCCCGATCGTAGAGTTCTCGTTGCAGACCTAGTTCTTGCCGCAATGCCACTCCTATCAGCATCACCCCCGTTAACAACAAAAGACCTGTTATTATCTCCTTCCTGCATCGTTAAATCCTCAAGACTTCCAGTAACAGGCATAACCAATATATTTAGTTATATTTATATATATATAGTCTTCAAATATGCAAATGCCTTAATTGAAGGAATTAAGCTATTATTTTTTTTTATATGTTGTATATTAAAATTTAAATGATAACGATGTCACTACTCGGACAAAGGAATATCCCAAGAAAAGAAACAATTTTTCTATTAGCATCATCTCGCAAAAAAAAATATTGGAAGTCGATTCCAATTCTTAGGGTATAATCTCAGAATAACTTCCAAGAGTATAGATCACCCAAGAATAAAGAATCTGAGAAACTATATATCTGTAAGAGAGTATGGATTTGGAAATATACCAAACCACAAAAATCCGACTCATTACAAATACATAGTACAAAGGAAGAAAGGAAAGGAGAATAACGAATGTGTGTAAATATGGTTTCAGTGGTATGCTTCCGAGGCAACTCGAAATGAAACTCCAATGAAATCAGTTTTTGATCGTGTAATATAAAAATTTCCTCCGAACTCGTCTGGTATCAATGTCGCAAAAACAACTTAAGAAAAATCCTAAACAACTTCGAGGGAAATGTAAGATAAAAGTGTAAGAGGATAATGTATGTGTTGTGACCTCAGCAGAATTAGGAAAAGATGGTAATTATTCCGACAATATCGTAAACTAGACGTCGTATGACTTGCTGAGGCCCCACGTTGGGCGCCATTTTATTTATGTGACGATCCTACCAACTGGCCCTGCTTCCTCCGGAGGTGGCTACCTTCTGGCCCCGGCCGTGCTCAGTCTCGGGGCGGTTCTTTTCCTTTGGAAACAGACTAGGGCTCGTGCGCATAAATCAAAAGTGTAAGGTAGCTCTCATGTGTAAGTGTAGTGTGTTTAGATAGGAAGAAAGTATGATGCTAATAGACGGGAGCAGCTATGCATATTCTGCTGTCGTCCCTGCTCTTAAACCCAACCACCCCGCTGACATTTATATATTCAATGAATGTCAGCCCATTTTGTTTCTTTTCTACGCGGACTCCTTCACATTTCGTGACTCCAGTAAAAGTTTATGATTTCATTTTAAGTACAATTAACACTATATTTAAAAATTGAATAAATGCAATAACATACAGAAATTAAATCAATAAATGACAATGGATTTATCAAAATTAAATCCAAATATGTGTAATGTTAAGTATTTATGTAGATGTACGATTAAGAATTAATCGTAAATATAAATGTAATTGAAATCAAGAATTTGTGATATAAAAAAAAAGATAACGATTAGTGTTTATATAGTTTATGTAGTGTAGCGTCGAGTTTATGCAAAATGAAGTAAAAAAAATCACTGGACTTACCTAAACTTATCCCGTTATGTCATCAGGCCTGTTGACGGAGGGTATTGCTGCCAGTAACTTGCTATATTAAAGGTGTTAAAATTGTACAAATTGCTCGACTGAATTATTAATGTGAAAAGTGCATGTCTTAATATTAGGTTAGCGAATTTAGTTAATTATATTATAAGGGTTGGTCCTCCAGATAGTCAATTATTCAATTTATAAATGTAGATGTAATCTTGGATTGTCATTAGCTCCTTTAAATTAATGATTCTCGTTACAATATTTCTCCATATTCGGTCCATTAGCAGTGATTTATGAACAAGCCTTCAATTTATTGCATTTGGATAAATGGATCAAGAGGAATTTTAAGGAATTGTATATGCTTCTATAAAAGCTCTGACAATATTACGAAATCCAATATCAAATTGAAGATTCCACGCAATTCAAAGTTTAGATTCGAAAGTTCAAATTGCTTGCCTTTGGTGAAATGAATATACGCCCCAGAATTCCGAAAATCAAGTTGGTCGATATAAGATGCAAATTGAGAAGATTAACGGTTTTAATTCTTAATCTTGGCCAGTTTAATTTCCGGGTACAATTTCCATTAATAATTGTAATTATTCTTGATAAAATTTCTTTTTAATAATATAAAATCGTTCTCTTGAGCTCTCTATTTCCAGAATGAATGATATGTTTTTTTTTTTCATTCCTTTCAAAATTATGAAAACTTCTAATCAAAAATTTTCTTAACGAACTCCTTGTTTTCAATCGTTTCTATGTTCAAATTTTCAAATTACAATTAAGTATAAAGTAGAAAAATTGTACAAGTCTGGAAGAGGTTTAAAAAAAGCACTACGCAAAAAAAAAAAAAAATTATGTCCATATATCCTTCATGTGATAAATACCAATTTTGCCACTTTCTAAATCTTTCAATTCATAATATACATTACCAATCTTTCGAAGTATTTGTGCTTTTATTCCCGTCGGAGCTAACTTTGCATTGAAATATTTCAAATTTGAGCTCTGTGTAAAGTTTCTCCGAATTACATCTTTTCCAATTTCTAATTCTCTCTTCTTTGATCTCAAATTGTAAATTCTCTCATTCTTTTCATAAGCTACTTTCATCTTTCCCTGTATGGAATCCCTCAGTAATGCGAATTTGTCTATCCTCTTCATATCAATGTCGGCTTCCTCTAATAATTTCAACCTTTTCAAAATCTCAAAATCCTTCCCATGCGTTATCATATGTTGACCGAAAATCACTTGATATGGGGTCATACCCGTTGTAGAATGGATTGTATTTCTCAGTGCACAATTGATACTTGGCAGGTAAGAGTCCCACTGTCTTTGATCATCGCGTATGTAAGCCCTCAATGCCGCATTAATCAACCTATTCACGCGTTCGCTGGCATTCGCCTGTGGACTATAAACAGCCGTAAGCTGATGTTTTACCCCAAATTTCTTCAATAGATCCTCAAAGTCCTTACTTCTGAACTGGGTGCCATTATCAGAAACGATCACTTCGGGTACGCCATAGCACACAAAAATATCATCCTTTAAATACGAAACTATTGGCCTCGATATCATCTTCTTAAGCGGTTTGAGGAAAGTAAATTTCGAAAAGTGGTCTAAAACAATAAGTATACCTATATAACCGTTTCGAGTCCTGGGAAAGGGACCAATCAAATCTACATATAATCTCTGAAATGGTCTTTCTGTAATAACCATTTGGCCCATAGGCGGTCGCAACGTAGAAGTCGGGATTTTCGAAGTCCTGCATAAGTCACACTTTCCTACATATTCCTTAATCTCAGTTACAAGTCTGGGCCAATAGAAAAATCTTCTTATCCTTTCCACCGTCTTAGCAATTCCACAATGTGAAGCATTGGGCAAATTATGTGCGGTATAAATCACCTCATTTCGTAATTCCGTTGGTACCACCAACTTCCATACATTCCGGTTATCTGAATCGCCAGTCGAAAATGTTGTCCTCTTGTAGATAAACTTATCCTTTATTTTAAAATCAGGAAATCCCGATTTTATTAGCTGTTCCCGCCATTCCGAGTACTCCTTTCCTATAAGTGCCTCAGAATCCATGTCAATAACAGGTAACACATCGATTTCGACCTCGGAAATTGAATTTTCCTGTTCAAATGATCGTGATAAGGTATCCGGAACAACATTATCTCTACCCCTTCGGTGTTCAATGGAGAAATTAAAACCTTGTAGTTTTAATGCCCACCTAGCCAATCGTCCTGACAAATCCTTCTGACCCATCAACCACTTAAGGCTCGCATGATCGGTCACTATTTTGAACTCATGGCCCTCAATATACGCTCGAAATTTCCTTACCGCCAAAACCACGGCTAAACATTCTAGTTCGGTAACGGTATAATTCCTCTGTGATTTGTTCAGTTTTTGAGACATAAAAGCTATAGGTCTTTCGACGCCATCTTTATCTTCCTGAGCCAATACAGCCCCCACACCCACCATACTGGCATCGCACTGTACTATGAAAGGTTTTGTAAAATCTGCATGAACTAGGACGGGTGCACTACATAATTTCGACTTTAATAATTCGAACGAATCTTGGGCGTCTTTCGACCATTTGAACGTTTTCTTTTTCGAAAGAAGTTCTGTCAGGGGAAACGAATGGCTAGAAAAATCCTCAATAAATCGACGATACCAACCAATCATTCCAAGGAATTGTCGGAGGGCACGCACTGTGGTTGGAGATGGGAATTCCGATATTGCCTTGACCTTCTCTGGATCGATTTTTAGTGAACCCTCCCCGACGATATACCCTAAGTATCTGACACGTCTTATCGCAAAACAACTCTTTTTGACGTTGATGGTCAAACCAGCTTTCCTAAACCTTATGGCCACTTCTTGTAAATGTCGTAAGTGCTCCTCAAATCCCTCCGATACTATCAAGAGGTCATCTAAATATACGAAAATATGTGTCTTCAAGTTATAAGGAATAACCATATCCATTAGACGACACATGGTTTGGGGTGCATTGCAGAGCCCGAAAGGCATTCTTGTAAATTGGTAAAGTGGTCTATTGGGGATAGTAAAGGCTGTTTTCGGTTTAGAAGACTCGTCTAGCTTTATCTGCCAGAATGCATCTTTTAAATCCACTTTGGAAATAAACTGGACAGATGGTAATCTGGACAGTATGCCTTCTATATTCGGTATTGGATATGAATCTTTTATAGTGACTGAATTAAGTTTTCTACTATCAACACAAAATCTAACCTTATCTGGTTTGTCTATCAGAACTCCAGGTGAAGACCATGGTGATTGTGGACATTCCTCGATTACTCCTAGCGAAATCATCCTATCAATTTCCATACACAGTATCTTCTCCCTTGCAGGTGATATAGGATAGTATCGCTGCTTTATCGGCCTTGCGTCACCAGTGTCAATTCTGTGTTCAACTAAATTCGTGCATCCTAATCCCTCTCTATCCGAATTTGGAAACAAGTTTACGATTGCATCCAATTTACGGCGTTGATCACTCGATAATTGAATATAATCCAAGTCGTCATCCATTACCTTCACTTCACTAACATCACTACCGACCGATATCGAAATTCCAAATTTACTCCAAAAATCCATCCCACATATAACATCCTGTTTTATACTTCTTATAACTAAAAATTCAAATTTACTGTCACAATTTTGAAAACTAAATTCAACATTGGCTATACCTGAAATTTCCTGTCTCTGTCCATCCGCAGTCCTCACAGTCCCACTACATTTCCTAAAGTCCGAAAAGTCATGAATACTATCAGCTAGCTCTCCCCCAATTACACTCTTATTTGCACCACTATCTAATAATGCAAAATATAATTTCCCTCCAACTGATAGTGGTATATACGGTCTAGTGTCCGACTCTCTTGTAACTATCGACGCAACCGTATATTTCTTCAATGTTTTCACCCTTTTCCAAAAATATCGAATTCTTCTAGCACTACGTGTACATCTGATCTTTTTATTCGTATCCGAATAAACTAGTGATTTCCCTTTCTCCGTCAACCCACGAGGTATAAGCCCAACCCCATAGAGGTTGCCTTTCTTACAAGAATCGTCTGGTGTAATATCCCTAATCCCATCTACCTTCGCCAGTGCATATGAGGATGTCCTCTCTTCAGATGAGGGACATCCTTCTTGGAGTTTTCCGAAGGATTGCAGTTCGTACAATAAGGTTTATAAATATTCCTCTGTCCACATCCATAACAAAATGTAGTCCTATTCTTTAAACAATCCTTATAAACGTGACCCTTCTCCTCACAATTCCAACATTCTATTATCCTATGTACCTCCAAAACCTCATCTTCATTAAAATCATCATGTAATTCTTCCACGTCTTGTTCTACTTCAGCTATCCTACCTTTATCGCGGAATTGCTTGAATCTATTCATTGCCTGCATATCTCGGATGAATTTTTCGTGTTTCCTTACAGCCTTCCTCAATTCTGAGACATTGTTGATGCTCACATGCAGCAGTTCATGCCTTATCTCTGATCTTGAATTCCGAATCATTGTTTCACAAAGTTCCTCATCTGTCATAGGTGAGCGAAGCCTATCAGATAATAGCATCACTGAGTCGTAATATTCGTCAAATGTCTCATTCGGTTTTTGTCTTCGACGAATGTCGTCTCTTATATCGTAATCGTTATAGCAGTCCTTATATTGATGTTTCAAAGCTGCCGAAAGTCTATTCCAGTCGAGGTGATCGTTCTGATGATGATATCTCCAAAACCATTCCAGTGCCTTACCATCGAATAGTAAATGTGAAAACTTGCATAGCAATCCGAAGTCACCCCCGAGGGTGTTCGAGGTCATAATACCAACCCTATAGATAAACTCGTCCACAGCTATATCACTCGTGCTCCCTGTAAATTTTAATCTCCAATTCCTAATAATATTAAGTGTCTGAGGTATCCGTGGGTGTAATACGTCTGTCCACGAATTCTACCTGTGATAGCCCTGTTGCTGACCTACGAATTCCTGATCCCGTGTTTGGATCTAAGTTAATTCCCCGAATCAAACTACCAAGCTCATTAGTCAATGTGGCCGTAATTCTATTCTGCATGTCGGTAAGGGACTCTGATATCATCACGCGAACTCTATCCTCATCAAGGGTATTAGTCATCCGATCGGTATCAACCGTCAGCCCTCCTTCTGTGGGTTGCGATCTTCCAGATCCCGATCGTAGAGTTCTCGTTGCAGACCTAGTTCTTGCCGCAATGCCACTCCTATCAGCATCACCCCCGTTAACAACAAAAGACCTGTTATTATCTCCTTCCTGCATCGTTAAATCCTCAAGACTTCCAGTAACAGGCATAACCAATATATTTAGTTATATTTATATATATATAGTCTTCAAATATGCAAATGCCTTAATTGAAGGAATTAAGCTATTATTTTTTTTTTTATATGTTGTATATTAAAATTTAAATGATAACGATGTCACTACTCGGACAAAGGAATATCCCAAGAAAAGAAACAATTTTTCTATTAGCATCATCTCGCAAAAAAAAATATTGGAAGTCGATTCCAATTCTTAGGGTATAATCTCAGAATAACTTCCAAGAGTATAGATCACCCAAGAATAAAGAATCTGAGAAACTATATATCTGTAAGAGAGTATGGATTTGGAAATATACCAAACCACAAAAATCCGACTCATTACAAATACATAGTACAAAGGAAGAAAGGAAAGGAGAATAACGAATGTGTGTAAATATGGTTTCAGTGGTATGCTTCCGAGGCAACTCGAAATGAAACTCCAATGAAATCAGTTTTTGATCGTGTAATATAAAAATTTCCTCCGAACTCGTCTGGTATCAATGTCGCAAAAACAACTTAAGAAAAATCCTAAACAACTTCGAGGGAAATGTAAGATAAAAGTGTAAGAGGATAATGTATGTGTTGTGACCTCAGCAGAATTAGGAAAAGATGGTAATTATTCCGACAATATCGTAAACTAGACGTCGTATGACTTGCTGAGGCCCCACGTTGGGCGCCATTTTATTTATGTGACGATCCTACCAACTGGCCCTGCTTCCTCCGGAGGTGGCTACCTTCTGGCCCCGGCCGTGCTCAGTCTCGGGGCGGTTCTTTTCCTTTAGAAACAGACTAGGGCTCGTGCGCATAAATCAAAAGTGTAAGGTAGCTCTCATGTGTAAGTGTAGTGTGTTTAGATAGGAAGAAAGTATGATGCTAATAGACGGGAGCAGCTATGCATATTCTGCTGTCGTCCCTGCTCTTAAACCCAACCACCCCGCTGACATTTATATATTCAATGAATGTCAGCCCATTTTGTTTCTTTTCTACGCGGACTCCTTCACATTTCGTGACTCCAGTAAAAGTTTATGATTTCATTTTAAGTACAATTAACACTATATTTAAAAATTGAATAAATGCAATAACATACAGAAATTAAATCAATAAATGACAATGGATTTATCAAAATTAAATCCAAATATGTGTAATGTTAAGTATTTATGTAGATGTACGATTAAGAATTAATCGTAAATATAAATGTAATTGAAATCAAGAATTTGTGATATAAAAAAAAAGATAACGATTAGTGTTTATATAGTTTATGTAGTGTAGCGTCGAGTTTATGCAAAATGAAGTAAAAAAAATCACTAGACTTACCTAAACTTATCCCGTTATGTCATCAGGCCTGTTGACGGAGGGTATTGCTGCCAGTAACTTGCTATATTAAAGGTGTTAAAATTGTACAAATTGCTCGACTGAATTATTAATGTGAAAAGTGCATGTCTTAATATTAGGTTAGCGAATTTAGTTAATTATATTATAAGGGTTGGTCCTCCAGATAGTCATATTCGGTCCATTAGCAGTGATTTATGAACAAGCCTTCAATTTATTGCATTTGGATAAATGGATCAAGAGGAATTTTAAGGAATTGTATATGCTTCTATAAAAGCTCTGACAATATTACGAAATCCAATATCAAATTGAAGATTCCACGCAATTCAAAGTTTAGATTCGAAAGTTCAAATTGCTTGCCTTTGGTGAAATGAATATACGCCCCAGAATTCCGAAAATCAAGTTGGTCGATATAAGATGCAAATTGAGAAGATTAACGGTTTTAATTCTTAATCTTGGCCAGTTTAATTTCCGGGTACAATTTCCATTAATAATTGTAATTATTCTTGATAAAATTTCTTTTTAATAATATAAAATCGTTCTCTTGAGCTCTCTATTTCCAGAATGAATGATATGTTTTTTTTTCATTCCTTTCAAAATTATGAAAATTTCTAATCAAAAATTTTCTTAACGAACTCCTTGTTTTCAATCGTTTCTATGTTCAAGTTTTCAAATTACAATTAAGTATAAAGTAGAAAAATTGTACAAGTCTGGAAGAGGTTTACACTGGGCACCCGGCCACACCTCACCCGCTCGACTCAGAGCAGCCTTATACAGGTCTACTGATCTGGCATCACCGAAATATAAGAGCTTTACTCTCCCCTGATGCCATCCTGCATCGTTGCAGTTTGGTGGTTTGCCCGGCATTTCTCTACGGACATCGAGGTAATGAGCCATAATGGCTGATTGTACATGACTCCATTTGTCCTTGAGGATGGATCCATCCTCACTACTTCTGTCTATAACAGCCATCACTAGACTCTCCTTCGCCACTTCATTGAAGGGCTTGGTGAGTGTCCTGTTGATGGTGACATTAGGGCCTCTTGCCTTTTTCGAAGGCAGAGGTTCATCGGGTGATCTGATTCGTTTTACTTTATTAGCCGTTAACACAGCTGAATTTGTGGCTCTTTCAGCCGACTCATTGGCCTTAGAAGCATCTATGACGCCTTTAGCCCAGGTAAGTGACTCTTTTTGTTTTTCGGTAAGAGCCGAAACCTCAACAGCCTCCAACTTCGTCAAATTCTGAGCGCTACACGATGCTCATTGTGCTTCCGTTTTGACGGTCGGACATGACGTTTTCCCCTCACCGCATCACCTGTTGTGAGTACTTGGGGGAGATTTTTACCATTTTTGGTGTGGTCGGCTTTGGCCAAGACCAACGGACGGACAGTCGGACGATTGGGGAACCGCGCTCCATCGGAACACGAAGGCATCCCCGTCAAGATAATTTATTTTTATTTTGTCTGTATTAGACCGTAATAGGTTCTACGATGTAGGCCTTACAGACTTTGTACAGATTTTTGCTATTGCGTAATAGGTACTGGTAACTATCCGCTATGTGATAAACACGTCCGTTCACTGCGAATGATCAGCGAATGATCACCATTGGTAACAGAAGTCAGTCTGTCTACAACAACTGTCGCTCTAGCATCAACACACATATCGTCAACTCGTACAGCGGAATATTTTGTATTATATTACTTTTTCTTTCAACTACGTTATATTACCGCTTTTATACACACTAAAGACGTGCAAACGTATAGCTGAAAGTATTGCAAAAACAAATACACCAAATACTTATCTGTTATTATTGGTATCAATGAGAGAATGATATATATACAAATTGTGCTCTCAAATATTTGTTGTACAACAAATATTTTCGCAATATTGGTGATGGAACAGATAATCAAGTGAGACAAGCGGCGAATCAAGTGTATCAAGTTTGACACGTGCGCTTTAAAGAAATTAATTGTATTAAAGTGAAAACAATATTAAAAATTCATAATATGAATATCAAAGAAAAAATTTTATCGGGTGAATACAAAATAAGTGACAAAAGAGGACGAAGCAAAATATGGGATTGTTTTGGAATTATTAAAAATGAAAATGATGTGGAAATAGAAAATTTTGTAGCATGCAAATCTTGTAACAATGTATATAAATACAATAAAAATTCCCTATCAAATTTAAACAAACATAAATGTTATTCTATAGTGCAAAGTGAAAAAGATAGTCAATTAATTGAGCCCAACAATGGCTAAAAAAGCCTGCACTGAAGTTATGACAGAATGGGTTCTCGGAGACATTCGACCTTACTCATTAGTAAAGGACAAGGGACAAGTTTGTATTCAAAGGACTGAACTGTTTTTGTTACCTAAATGTTATGACTTTACTTTAATTAATAAATGGTGTAGTTGCACAACATACAACTGTTACATATGTAGTTTTTTTATTTGCTTACAATTAACTGCATACACAATATAACACATACATTTTTGGTTGCCTCTGTCTGCCTACCACTGATGTAGATAAAATGATCTTGACTCTACAATACATATATATACAGATGTTCGGCAGAATACAATAAGTACTTATGGTATTCCCACCAGTAACTGTTTTGTTTGAGGAAATTGTAGGCAAACAAATATATTGCTCTCATTCTCTTTTTATACACTCACACCCACTCTGCTAAAAAGAATAACATTTCCAACTTATAACAGAAACACTAAAGCACTCATCTGTATGTACTCACTTCTGTTATCGCACAGAAACTGGTATGTTAAGATGGAACTGTGCACGTCTTTAATACACACTATACTTTGAATTACAAATGAATAATTAAATGTACTATTTATGTTTGAAAATATAAACAATAAGTTTTCGTTATTTAAATCGACCGTCTTTGACAATATCCAATATATTGGCCTGACTATTAGTAATAAGTTGTGTTTTTCTCTCATGTCAACTAAGTTGTCACGAAAATAAACTTAATGTTATATAATTTCGAGTTGTTTATCCCATTGCACATTGCAATTAGAGTTGTCCATGCAGTAATTATGTAAATTTTTCTTTTGTTTGGAGGTTTACTCACGACTTCAGGCATACTTTTAAAGAAACTGCGAATTGTTCTTTATCGGCTAGTGCGTTATTTATATGGTATTAGAATGCATCAGCAAGTGCCGTAATAGGCTATCCAGTGAGGTAACGGGCTATCCAGTACTTTTAAGCAATCTGTGGTTTCAGTAATAATAAAATAATTTGTATTTTCAAAAAGAAATATATATAAAACATCTATACGGAAAATGTTTCGAGTCAATGAGGTTACCTTCAATAGCGTGAGATATTCATCGTTGTATGTAAGGAGAAGGAGAATAAATAATCTGTATATATATAAAGAAGAATGTGTGTTTGTTTGTTTGTACCGTATAGGCGTCTAAACGGCTGGACCGATCTTCTTGAAATTTTCACAGAACGTACATGTGTGTTGGGGGGGGGGGGGTTGTGAAAATAGGGTACTTGAATTTTCGATATATCAAGTGGGCGTGGACCCGCCAATATGGGTAAAATTTTTATATTGAGAACATTTTTTAGCTAGAGTGCTGAAATTTTGCGTGTATGCATTTAGTGGCAGATTATGCGTATTTTCCAAAAATGGGCGGAATCGGACCAATGGGCGTGGCCCCGCCCATATAAGCCAAATTTTGAAATTGAAATATTTTCCACAGTTTATTAGCGAGAGTTCTGTAGTTTAGTATATATGTATCTGGTGACAGTCTACGTGATTGGTGCAAAAATGGGCGGGATTGGGCCAATGGGCGTGGCCCCGCCCACGTAGACCAAATTTTGTAATTTAGATATCTTGCACAATTTGCTAGCGAGAGTGCTGCAATGTTGTGTATATGTATCTGGTGGAATTCTACTTAATTGGTCCAAAAATGGGCGGGATCGGACCAATGGGCGTGGCCCCGTCCATATAAGCCAAATTTTGAAATTGAGATATTTTACACAATTTGTTAGCACGTGTTCAGTAATTATGTGCATATGTATCTGGTGGCAGTCTACGTGATTGTTCCAAAAATGGGCGGGTAGGACCAATGGGTGTGGCCCCGCCCATATAAGGCAAATTTTGAAATTGAAATATTTTCCACAATTTATTAGCGAGAGTTATGTAGTTTAGTGTATATGTATCTGGTGACAGTCTACGTGATTGGTCCAAGAATGGGCGGGATCGGACCAATGGGCGTGGCCCCGCCCATATAAGCCAAATTTTAAAATTGAGATATCTTGCACAATTTATTAGCGAGTGATGAAATTTTGTACATATGTTTCTGGTGGTGGTCCACGTGATTGTTCTAAAAATGGCAGGGATCGGACCAAAGGGCGTGGCCCCGCCCATATAAGCCAAATTTTTAAAGTGTGATATCTTACACAATTTGTTAGCGAGAGTGCTGTAATTTTGTGCATATGTATCTGGTGGCAGTCTACGTGATTGGTCCAAAAATGGGCGGGATCGGACCAATGGGCGTGGCCCCGCCCATATAAGCCAAACTGTGAAATTAAGATATCATGCTCAATTTGTTAGCGAGAAGGCTGTAACATTGTGCATATGTATCTGGTGGTAGTCTTCGTGATCGATCCAGCGTGGCCCCGCCCATTTAAGCCAAACTTTGAAATTAAGATATCTTGCACAATTTGTTAACGAGAAGGCTGTAATTTTGTGCATACGTGTCTGGTGGTAGTCTTCGTGATTGGCGGGATTGGACCAATGGGGGTGGCCCCGCCCATATAAGCCAAATTTATAAGTTGATATATCTTGAACAATTTTTAGCGAGATTGCTGTAATTTTGTGTATTTCTATTTGGTGACAGTCTACGAGATTAATCCAAAAATGGACGGGATCGGAAATCTGAAGTCGGGGCTACGAATTATATATAAAGAAGAATGTGTGTTTGTTTGTTTGTTGGTTTGTTTGTACCGTATAGACGTTTAAACGGCTGGACCGATCTTCTTGAAATTTTCACAGAATGTACATGTGGTAGGCGTGGTGAAAATAGGGTACTTGAATTTTCGATATATCAAGTGGGCGTGGCATGCCCACATAAGACAAATTTTAAAATTGAGATATCTTACACAATTTGTTAGCGAGAGTGCTGTTTTGTACATTTGTATCTGGTGGCAATCTACGTGATTGGTCCAAAAATGGGCGGGCCGCCCACAAAAGCCAAATTTTAATATCTTGCACAATTTAGTTGTCATAGTACTGTATGTAATTCTGTTCATATGTATCTGGTGGAAGTCTACGTTCGAAAAATTAGTTCAAAATGGGCGGGATCAGACTAATGGGAGTGGCCCTGCTCTTGTAATGCACATTTTGAAATTGAGATATCTTGCACAGTTTGTTAGCGAGAGTGCTGTTATTTTATGTATATTTATTTGGTGTCAGGATTCGTGATTGGTTCAAAAATGGACTGGATCGGAAATCTCAATCTGGGGTAACGAAGTGAACCGGGTCCAGCTAGTCACTTATAAAAAATACGTCTAACATTCCCAACTCATACATGTGTTACCAGCACATTTTTTTAAGTAAGCAGAAAACCGACCCAACTCCTTTAGGAACAAGTGTCTTGTGACGTCACCACATTATGGACATGCTCGTTATCACATGAAATCGACACGAGCGTGGAACATCAACCAATATATCTGAAGACTAATCCATCACACGACAGCAAGTAGTAGGACCAGTTGTACACGGTGCGACATCAGGCTTGCGACACGGGTTTGTTGACGAAGGGTATAGAAAAGCTAGCGGGGTAGAAAAAGTTTCACGAAATAAAAATTCACGGGATACATTGACATTTCTCCTTTGAGTGACTGAATACGAAAAATAAATTCAATAAAATAAATGTGAGTGAATGAATAAAAAACACAAATTTATTCCCTGGTTGCTGAAACAAAGGCTCGCCTCTACGAGCAACGATATACATACGTAGGTTTTTAAAAGGAGAATTCAAAAAAGTGGCAAGGACAAGTTGCACCGTGTAAATTGAGTCTAACTAATTTGCATATTTCGTTGGTAAAAATATTCATTAAACCTCTGCAATGAATGTCTTGAATGGCCTTTCAAGACATTCAGTGTTTTATCAAATACTTACTGCAACACACTATACTTTGACAAAACAAATGAATGAGTGGAGAGAACAGTAACCACCAAACAGGTTTCAAAACAAAAAAGTAACAAGACAATAGAGTAGTACACTCATTCAAGCACTGTACACCAATACAAAAATACTCGATTTCTGTGTACACTGCACTACTATACTCATTGTCATTGCAAAGAGAGACGCAACAACAAAGAGCGACAGACCACCTTAGAAATTTATTGATTTTGAGGGGTAAATACACTAGTGTACATACTGCAGAAATAGAAAACAGCAGTGTACTCGCTTCATTATACTCATCGCTTGACGAATTCAAACTAGTATAAGGAATACAACAATCTAACGAGCGGAGTACACGACTAGATTGTAAACAGCAAACAGTGTGAAGGCTTGTTGTTTTTTTCGATCATTCTATGGTAGTGTCAATCGAGTAAAAAATACAATGTTTCAGTGTGCAGTGAAGTAGTGTACACTACCGTAGACGAAGAAATGAATGTCTTGATGCAGAGGTTTAATATTCATTACTTTTTATTTTAATTGAATTAAAAATGAAGACGTTCAAACGATCGTTCTCAATATTGAGTAATTGTCTGAAATAATTGTTAATACCTGATTTGCTATAATTAATGGTTAAGACAACTAAAATATACATAAATGTAAAATATTCATATGTATGTAATAATTTTTCACATAATTACTTCAATTATTTTGGCAAATTTTTACTCATGTATGTATATTATTAACGGTATTTTTTTTTTGCATGATTGGATTTATATACGTAAACTAGCGGACCCGGGAACTTCGACTCACCCCGATTTAACGCCTTAAGATAAACTTCAGAGTGATAATAAAACACAGATAGTTAAAATTTTAATACGATTTATTTGAGTGGATTCAATTTCGGTAGAGAGCGATATGATAAACAAGGTTTTTTGATTTAGGGAACTGATTCAGCTTGAATTGGAATGAAAGAACAGATTTATTGATTGTCATCGCAAAAGCCAATCGTACAGGGAACTGAATCTGCATGAATTGGAATGAAAGAACAGTTGGAATAATCGGAATTCGTGGGATTAGGACTTCATTTCCTATCAATTTTCCCTTGATGATCGTTGCTTGAATCACATTGTTAATCAGTTTCTTGACGGACGACCGCGTATCGTTGCACAATTTCGGATGATTCAGATTTCGCAATATGATTATTATCGATCCCACCTTCGGCTGTAAATTATGCGGCGGAGCTCCTGGCACATCAAGTGAGTTCAAAAATTCCGTCGGATAGTTTGTCGCTTCATCCTCGTCGATCACGCTGTCAACAGATTTGTACGAATGGAGTTCTCCAGCGATTTTACTTTGTATAATCAAATTCAATCTATCGACGTCCTTATTCTTCGCTGCTAATATCCAATCGTTCACTAATCCAATCGAGATTTTTATAATTTTGTTCAATGCCTGGGAGCACTTTGAAACGATATCAATCCAGTGGAAATATCAACAGGAATTCGGCCATTGTCAAGCGCCAGCAGTTGTCTCGAGAATTCAAAAGTCGATGAGTCGTTCTGCTACGTGACTCATATGTTCGCGGTCAATTTCAACTTATCGACATGCCGCCACAAAGACAACGATTTCAGGCATGCATTCATTTCATCGGCAGCAGTAGATTTCGAGATGACGGCAAGCGTTTGACGAAAATCTCCGGAGAGCAATGTCATAGCCCCACCACCTTGTCTCAATTCACCTCGTAAATCCTTCATCGTGCGGTCAATTCACTTCCCATACTCAAACTTATTTTCTGAAAAAATGATCGAACTAATAAATATCGCAATGAATTTTAATTGACCGTAATGCTTGTACCGTTTGCGGATGTGATACGCGATATATGACTATCCGAAATCAATGTAATAAAACGCAAAATTCGAATGAATTGCAGCAAGAAAAATAGCACATTTGTTTAATAAAAAATTACCTTTTCGTTCAATAGAAAATGAATAACAATGTTGGTTGAAAAAGACAGAAGTAGATAGGAACATAAACTACGTATATTCGCACGGATTACATCCGCGTGTACTTTAAGTTGTATTCAATGTAATGAATTGCAATTGGGATATATATTGGATATTATTTAAATATTATTTTAATCTATTTTTTATTCTAGTTAGAATCACAAAGATTTCCAGACCAAATACATGCAAGCAAGCAAACATAATAAATTTCAGAAATTCATCCACACCGCATGCATTGAGATAAATCCATCGGCAGAATTAAAGGGAATTTAGTAACATTTATTGGAGAATTTTGTCAATTTGTAACACCTTACCAGGTCATCGATATCCAATATAGAATCACCATTTGAAATTAATCTAAATCCTCATATGCTATCGATTTAACGATTAAAAATTATATATTTTACAAGAATTTAGTTTTAAAAAGAGAAGTTTTCTGAAAGTCAGGTTAAGTTTGAATAGAAATAATTCATGAGAATTAATCAGGCATGTCACAGAGTGCAAAATCGTACAAGAATTTACGTGTTTGAAATCGAAAACGTTTTGAGCTTATACAGAAAACATAAACCGAAAAATAAATTTCATTTTAAAACGTTCACAAAATCTGAGGTCAAATTTATGTTTTTAGTAATTAAACTCCAGAAAAGTCAAAAAATCTACTAAAGATTAAGTATGAATAATATTTAAATTAATTTCAAGCAAAAAAAAACTATTTCAAATACTTTTCGTACGAAAATGCTAATACTTTTGGTCTTCCAAGTGCTATATCCCCTAAAGCAACCATAAAACAGGAAAAAAATAAATAAAATTAATGAAAATGCAACCCTGAAACTAAAAAAGAAACAACAAAAAAGAAGATTCGATCAATGAAATTGAGGTTTTTATTTTAATGTTAAATTTAATAAAAATAATTGTTATATATTTAAAGGGGCAAACACAGAAATATTAATCAAGTCAAGATTTTGGCCAATTTAATTTTTTTTTGGCTTTAAAAGAAACAGAATCTGAAGAATCGGCGGTGGCTGAAATGGCTGTTTTTGATTTCTATAGTGCCATATTTTTGATAGTGTTTTATGTGTGTGAAGATAAGTTCCGAATTTAACTAACACAAACCACCCCTTTTAACAGAGCTCTTCTCACAAGTTAGCATATTTCGAAATTGAAGGAAGTGCGTCCACTAGTCACTGCGGTCGAACGGAACATTTTATCTGACATTGTTGCATACGACTGGAAAGTAGAGTTGTGTAGTTCGTGAACGAACTAGTTCAATTGAACGATTGAAGTCACTATACTGAACTGAACGAACTAGTTCACACAACTCGTTCATTTCAGCTCAGTAGTTCACAATGTTTTTTCTTCAATCATATAATTTCGTTCTCTCTTCTCGTTTCGTTTTCTCTTCTCATTTCGTTTTCTCTTCTCAGCTGTTCATGTGTTGTTTCCATTTTTATGTATGTATGTAGTATCATCATGAATGTATGATTCTACAAACGCCTTTGTATAATTTTTTTCAACTCATTCCACTCATATT
This sequence comes from Eudasyphora cyanicolor, assembly GCA_963930755.1. Classification (NCBI taxonomy): domain Eukaryota; kingdom Metazoa; phylum Arthropoda; class Insecta; order Diptera; family Muscidae; genus Eudasyphora; species Eudasyphora cyanicolor. Next base: position 106,696,334 of record OZ005737.1, read on the forward strand.
CCAATCAGATTCCTTTAATAGCGGCTGATTTGAACTGGTGATCTACTGAACGAAATGATCTGTTTAAAGGCCTGCTTACACACATCAGTTTTGTCGTACAACTTGTGTGATCCATGGATTTATCCACAGTCTAAGGAGCTGCATGATGAGTGTTCATGGATGTTGGACGAAAATCAAAACGATTTTGATATTTTCATGTTGGCTCATGCAAATCCACAATGTAATGGCAGGTATGACAACATTTCGTCAGTTCAAAAGAAACATTGTGGTGGAAACACGAAAAGAGAACAAAGTGCCGTCGGCAAAATGACATTTCAGTAGAAACCTCATTGAGTAAAGATGCGTAAAACTGAAAATGGAAAGAGATAGGCAATTTTGGTCGGATTTTCTTTGAATTATACAACAGTATGCCAGAATTATGGAAAATTAAAAGTGAAGACTATAAGAATTGTTATTATTTTTCTTTCAAAAATATTTACGTTGATTTTAAATTTGAAAAAATAAATTTCGCTTAATTTACCTTGAATGACCGGCTTGTTAAAAATTCATTTTAAAAACTAAACTAATTTTTTATGTTGGTTTGAAGGCAATATACAATTTCTTGTGGAAAATAAATATGTACATAAATATTTTTCGTAGATTTGTTAAGCATTTTAATTTAATGAACACTTTCCTTTCATTTCCTTCAAAAGTATACAGAATTTGTGTCTGTCTCTCCCAAACACAATTTTTGGAAGGTAATATTTGTAAAAGTAATTAAGAAACAACGATATTGGCATGACATTTATTTTACTTTTCTCCTCTGTTTCGGCATATATTATTTTGTATGAAAACATGAAACAAATGTATTGAAAAAGTCAGGTAAAATTTGTATATCACATTAAAAATATAACGCACGATGCACACTCATATGGAATGTGGGTATAAACAAATTCTTTCAAAAATTCCCTAATTATTCATTAAAAAAGGTTGAAGGAAAATACCCAAATTTTTATGGTCACATATTTTCATTTTGCCGACGGCATTTTGATCTTTTTTTTCGCTGCACACGCACAACCGACCACGTTGCTGTCGTAGATGAAATGATGTTGTAGAGATTGCATGAGTAATCTAAGGGCAAACAGTCGTCGAACACAACATCTGAGAGAACATGATGCTTGACAACAAATCCACAATGTAAGGGGCCCTTAAGTAAAGTGAGCAAAAGAGCTGATGAGCTAAAGAATTAAAAATCTAGTGAGCTAAAGAGCCGGTGAGCTAAAGAGCTGGATTGCTAAAGTGAGCTGTTGAACTAAATGAACGAACTAGTTCACTCAATTGAACTGAACTAAAAAGAACGATCACTTAAAAGAACTATAGTGTCCAACTCCACTGGAAAGCTCTTGCTGAGAGCTATCCAAATGCATAATCAGAATATCCATAAATCATCCAGAATTTATACAAAACTTGTAACATTTCCTCCCTTGAATTTGGATGAATTGCGTCCACTGTGTCCACATGGAACATTCTATCTGACATTGGTGCATACCGCTGGAAAGCTCTTTAAGACGGCTATCCAAATGCGAGATGAGAGTATTCAAAAATCATCCCGAATTTACTAATTAGAATAATTATGAAGAATTTACGAAAAACTGTTGAACTTGATTCTCCAGAATTTGGATGAAGATGCTCCACTGGCCACTATGGCCACATGGAACATTCTATCTGACATTGTTGCATACCACAGGAAAGCTCTTGCCGAGGACTATCGAAATGCCTAATCAGAGTATTCAGAAGTCATCCAAAATTTATTAAAAAATTTAAAATTTCCAAGCTTTATGAAAACATTTTAAAAAATCGATAAGGTAAAATAAAAAATTCACGAACAGTGCTATTAGCTTATTGGCAAAATAGCATACCATATTGAGATTAAAAAAAATAATTGTAAAATTAACTTGCCGCCCGACAGCTTGGAACCCAGGACTCTACGATTGTAAGTCTAGCATTTCGACCACTAGACCACCAACACGTCAATATAGACGCTGACAATTTTCTGTGATGTTTGCTCACATAAGAAACGAAGAGTGAAAAACATTTTGCGATGAGAGACAAAACTACAGAAAAGAGACATATAACAAACAACATTTGTACATCTCGACATACATATGTGCTTACGTTGATACACAGACACAACTAATTGAGTGTCTTCTCAATGCGCCTACGTACGTACACATGTACATATGTATGTTGATATGTGTGTATGTTGTTTGTTTTGTCTTTTTCTTGCTCTCGGTATTTTTTTTCCTTCACGCTTCATTTCAAATCTAAACAAACATGATAGGTTATTGTGGTGCAGTGGTTAGAGTGGTGGCTTCAAATATTTATTTTGTAATATTTTTTTTAATAAAGTGGTAGATAATCTTTTGTGACCAGACGACATTTTCAAGTTTCTTGATGAAATCAATTTTTTAAATATTTTGATTACCAAACCTATTCATTTTTTAATTATCTTTATGTGCATTTTAAATTATGGACAAATGTTTCAAAATAAACTATATGTAAGTGGGATGGTAGAGGGCTCGATACGGATTTTAGAGAAATAATTCGTTTCTCGGAACTTTTAAGTTTCAAAGTGCAAGTACATAGTGTAAACGCAAACTTTTAGGAATTACGCAGACTTCAGATAATAACTATGAACACATTTTCGACATAAATACATATATGTAGTACATTTATATTTGTATTTGTTATTTTCAAATATGTTTATGTCTTTAAGATTCATTGGAAATTGCAATGAACTAAAGTTTAATACAATGTTATTTTGTAATGTTATAACTTGTCCTTTAATGTCACGAATATTGTATGAACTGCAACGTTTTGGGTTCCCCATTTCTGTGGTATCCATACCATAAATTATTGCCCACTTGAAGCACTATTGGTCATCATTTTGTACATTTATACAAGCATAACGCTTTTTTAGATTATCTGGTGTGGGCATCCATTTGGCACCCTTTACTAAAGAGGATTTATAAATACTAAGTTCCGCTCTCACAATTTTTACTAAAGTCCATCCAGAATCTCTCTCTTGAAATTCACTCATTTTTGTAAAAATTTCTCTCATTTGCTTGCAGATCTCTTCCTCTAAGTAACCCCCCTTGGTGAGAAGGTTCATTTTTGCAGCATGTATCATTATATCATAGTCCATTTTCTCTCCCCCCATCTTCATGTACTCTGCAACTATACGTATACCAAATTTTACTATATTATGCTCCTCCAGTTTTGTTTCAAGTCGCTCTTTTATAATAGCCATAATTTCAGTCATAAAGTCTTCAAAAATAATGTGTGATTTTGTGTTTGGAATTCCATATGCTGCGATATTATTTTTAAATGCTGTATCCATTAAGTAATATGGGGCTTCCGAGACTCTATTCTCTAAAGTTTCTTGTATATCATAATTTTGGTTTGCAGACAAATCCATATCTTCACTTAAGTCGTCTACCGACTCTTCTTCTTCTTGTTCTTCTTCTTCATGATGATTTTCCAATTGATCATTCTGATTATTTTCGGGTTGGTTATATACATCCTGCTGCTGAAGTTGTTGTACTTGTTGCTTATTTTTTGGATAATTATAAAAATATTGTGGGTGAAGAATGGATTGTTGATTGGGCTGCTGATGAGGTTGCCGATAAGACTGTTGATAGGGTTGCTGATAGGACTGCTGATAGGGTTGTTGATATTCATAAGGATTTATCTGATTAAAGCCTTGTCCATAAATTTGTTGCGGGGGGTTTGTGGGAGGAAATGTATAGTTAGGGTTATAAACGGGGTAAACTGGTTGGTAAAGCATTTGATTTTCAGGTTGTTGATAAAAATATGGATGTTGGTATCCCCCATAAAAACTATGGTTTTGCATTTGATTCTGTAGAAAATTGTAATAGGATTGTTGCTGCGGTATAAATTTTTGCTGTTGATGTATAACTCCTTGTTGTTGCTGTGGTATAGATTGTTGCCGCTGTTGGCGTTGTTCAATTATTCGAGACTGCCTATTTTTTTCTTGTCTCATATTATTTTCCTTTAATACCGTAGAACGTTCTGCACCACTATGAGAAATGTTGTAATGCATTTTTAATGCATATGAGTTAAGAAACATTTTTTGACATATATCGCAACGTTTGTGCGATTTCATGACGTTGCATTTTTTCTTTGGTGTTGAACAATACTTTACAGAAAGTGCAAGCAATATTACTTTTATTTTTTTATTTTTCTTTCAAACTTTTTAAAACACTTTGTAAAGCTCACTGGACTCACACCTTGTTAATCACACTTGATTACTAGAGGTACAGAAAAGTACTAACATACAACTTGACATTTTTTAATAAATATATGATCCGTATTCGATAGTTGTTTACAATAAAAGAAATGTAGGACCATGATTGAACACATTTTTGTTTCTTATTTGTATAAAAATCCTCAACAATCAGAAAATTTTTTACAAATCAAGAATAAATACAAGTACAGTCCTGCACTAAACCGCTATGAATTTCATCATATGATGAAATTCCCCCTAGCAACTAGCCACGCAATTCGGACTGACAGACGTCCGTCCGAAGTACTGACCGAGAATTCTTCCAAATCCATTCTTGAAAAATAAATGTAAACAAAATATCCAAATTGTGTGTGTGTGTTTGTCTGTGTGTGTGTGTGTATACATACATTTGTACTTTGTATGTACTTGTTGCATAGTATCAGAGCTCAAAACATGTGAACATTAATTTTTACGAGCTTGTGTCGGACCCCCCAAAATATAAAATAAACAATCGATCCTTAAGCGCACACTCCACGATCGGTACATTAGGTTGGGTTGTATTTTGTTTGATTTGATATTTTATACTTCAAACAACGCTATTTTTTATACATTTTTTAACATCCCATTCACAATAAACTACAAATATAACGCAATAACCTTATTTATCCATCAAAACTCTAAAACCAAAAATTATTTTCGTTACATTACGTTACCGCATCATTTTTTATCGCAAAATAATACGAACTACCCTAATGTATACTTCAGAAACATAAGGTAATTAATTTTTACGAGCTTGCTTTTTTGAAATATGATCTTTTTAAGTTATTACACTGAAAAAAAATTTAAATACGGCGGCAATGATTTCGAGCCAATGATAAGATGGCATTAAAGTTAGTAAATTTCCTACTTAAATTAAAGATAATTTACTTAATATTAAGAAACTCGACTTAATTTTTATTAAATTGCCTTAATAATAAGTATGGAATGTTCTTACTTTATAGATTATTTGTCATTGGCTCGAAATCATTGCCACTGACTTTAAAGTTAGTAAACATTTTTTTCTGTGTACGCACGCATTATAATTACTAAAATTAATTTAAATTTTTTTTGTGATGCCGAAAATTGTACGAGTAGTATCAATAACTACAATTTTAATTCGGTTCATTGTAAAAAATTAAAGTTTAATTAAAAAATATTGCTGTTTTCATCAGTTTTTATTTTTTTGTGTAAGAAATGAATTGTTCTTTTTCAGATTTTTTGAGTTAAATACTTATTGCAAAAATTAAATGACCTCGAGCTGGAATATTTTTTGGCTATTTACAGTATAAAATGTCGAATTAAAGCAAATTCTAATTTTTGCAACATTTAAAAGTACACTGAAAAAAAATAGTAATACAATTAATGACGACACATTCTTAAATTAAGTATGCGACCTCGGCATCAATTCAATCCCAATTTTCATAAAAATAATGACAATTTACATGTTTTTTACGAAATTTTCCTTAATTTAAAGTTTGTTCAATTTGAATTAATGGCTATCTAATCATTAGTTTTGTGTACGCGCTTCTTTAAATGTACGCCTTTAAATTGAAGAAACTAATTTTTGTGACAATCCGCTTTATTTTAAGTAATATTTCAATACTTTTAAGGATTTTCTACATTAAAACTATGATGTAAACATGTCATAGTTTTAATGCCGAATCGTACTTAATTGACAGTATGAGATATTTGAGTAATAAATTTCAGGCTATGCTTAAAGGAAAGACTGTCTTGGTAATAAATTTTATGACAATTGCTATTATTTTTAAGAATACATACGAGAGAATTATACAATCTCTCTCCCTCTCTCGCTCGGTGAATCAGTTTTGTTTGTTAATGTGTAAATAAATAATTGTTATGGTTATGCGAGAGCTGTTCTACTCTCTGAAAATAGAACATAATTCTATTGTTCGTTTTTTTTTTAAATCGTCAGTTATTTACAAGCGATTGAGGGAGAAGGTTGTCTGTGAAAGCGGATTGTGAAAAAATGAGATTGCGGCGAATATGTAAGTATACGTGTATACATAGGTGCATATTGCACAGAAAATTATTTTATTATGGGCTGTTAACAGTTATTTTTGCTAAAGCGTAGTTACAACAACAAATGCAACCGTCGGGTACATGTGTGTATGTGGTTATGCCGTCGGCGTCACCATCGATCTTGGTGATAAGAGAGTGCGTGTGTCATATTTATTTTTGCTGCATGTTATTTATGGTGATGTACATACGTTTTTATAGTAGATATTTTTAATAAGTCCTGTGAAGAGATTTGTGCGAACACTAAAAAATGGACGATAAAAATTTGAGTAATAGGTCTTGTAATACTGAAAGAGACAAGAGGAAAATGTTTAGATACTTGAAATATAATATTATAACCGTAAATAAACAACTTACTGGCAATTACAAAATTAACAAAACACAACACAACAAAACACATTTTAATTGAAAAGTGTATATTTATTAAAAATAACTGCTAAAAGCGCATAATACAGAAATGTAAAATTATTGTGTTATTAACATGTTACACATAAAACTATCTTGTTTTTTTTTTAGTAAAACAATTTTAGAATGGATCTATTGGGAAAAGAGTGACAAATTCTACCAAATATTTCAACGTAATTATTGTATATAAACGGTTGAAATATTTCTCTTAGTTTTCAGTGTTTACCAATTGTGGTACGATACAATTTATGTGTATTTTTTATATTTGATTTCTTTTCAGAAAAAATTTAATTCTTTTAATTTAAGATCGCGCAATATTTGAAGATAAATGTTATGGATATATGAAAAATGCAGTGCTGAATGCCATTTATAAATTACAACAAATAAGTGAGCATTAGGGATGTAACGAATATTCGCATTCGCATATGCGAACGCGAATTATTCGCATCATTTTAAAATTCGCTTTCGCTTTCGCAAAAACCATCTTTGGATTATTCGCTTTCGCAAAAATATATTTCAGTATTCGCTTCCATTTATTAAAGTGTTAAATCTCCTTATTCCCTTCACACAATTTGAAGATATGTGTGTGCTTGTGGTAACAGGAGGTAAAACTATGGAAAACAGTCTTAATACTTGAATATCCTGGAAAAGTATCAATTCAGTTCCTTAAATTTGTTGTTACTAAAGGCTCTAACTATTATTCGCATTCGCATTCGCTTTCGCAAAAATGCATATTTCACTATTCGCTTTCGCATTCGCATTCGCAAGAAATATATTTCAATATTCGCTTTCGCATTCGCTTTCGCTAAAGCCACTTTCGTTACATCCCTAGTGAGCATACACCTACACGGGAATGTTTGAATTGGAAGAAAATATATTTGGAAACAAAATGTGTAAGTATTATGTATTTGTGAAAGAATTTCGAACGTATATATGGGCATTTCCAACGAGATGTCAACCGCAGCAAAAAAATTTAAAGTCTATAAAAGTAATTTTTTAAATGGGAATCTATCAAATTTAAATAATTTTCCCACAAACTACATTTATTCATAACACATTTTAAAATATTTGAGTGCAGATTCGAATAATTGCAAAATTTATGATTTAAACATTTGTATTGCATGTTATGTTCCGATTAATGGTCTCTCTTTTAAATCTTGATTTATTTTTAAGGGACATAGGAAAAATAATTTTTGTTGTGAAAATAAAAATATTGAATATATTAAAAATCATTTATAATCAACATTTGTATGTCTAGTTGCATAAAAAGTAAACAAATAAACATAAAAAAAGATGGAATAAAATGTCGCATGCTACATGTCGCATGCGACAGGTCGCGTGCGAATGTGATTAAAATTTAATAAAATATAAACTACTTAAATATTTGAATAAAATAAAAAACATTATTAAGATACATGAATCCATGACATTTTAAAATTAGTCGCATTAAAATATTCATTCAGGTTTCGCTGAAATCAGTGTTTGATTGGTTTGCTTTGAAAGCGACTTCTGTTCTTGTCGCGTGCGAATGGCTTGGTTTTTTGTAATTATCTTGAAAACGAACAATAGGCCAAAATCAACCTTAGTAATTATAGTGCTAATCAAGAGCTATAAGTTTCGCCTTTTGTCAAAATGAAATAATGTTTTGGCATATGTGTTTTTCGCTTTGAATGCGTACGAATGTCGCATTCGACATTGGAGAAATGCCCATATTAATATATTAGAACAAAATATATTTGCGAACTGACTTTCACAAATAATATATGTGTTTTCACACAAACAAAGTTATTGTTGAAGGAGTTTTCCAAATATATTTTATTTAAAAAGATTTTTAAAAATTTTTGACTTTTTCGAATTTTAGTTTAAATTTTTCCTAGATTTCGTGTTATACTTTATTGTTATACCTGTTGTTAGATTAGGCCCATTTGGTCCAATTTTTGCTTCGTCTCCTTTGTAAACGGTAATATATATATATTGCCTTATAATTTGGTCCAAGGGATATTTTTGTTTTTTGACATCAAAATAAGCCTTTTTGGTTCAAAAATGATATGTAAATAAGCTTCTTTCCTTTCACGAAGTATTGAATAAAAATAAAATATTGAAAATAAATAAATAATAAATAAATAAATATCAGTTGGCCACAAGCAGTTTAAAGTTGGGTGTCCTAATACCGCACACCCTTCCTCCCACTACGTAGGGCTCCTGTATCAGGACGATGTCTACTGCGCCTGTGGACAGCTGCATTAAATAATTATTATTTAATAAATATTCCTATTCATCTCTTTTTGGCAATCCATCAAAGCAATTTATAGCTACGAAAAGTTATACGATTTAAATTTGAATCGAATTTTACAAACATATTAAGTTTGTTTGCACATTGAACATCTGAAAAACAGAAAACTTGCATCTAAATTAAGGCACTGATAAATTACCAAAAAATACTTAAATACAATTAAATCATTGTTTCGGAAATATTACTTACAAATAAAAAATATTAGGATGGAATCATAGTTTAGAACAACATTCTCCCAAACGTATAATATTTGTGTGTTTCAAATATTATATAGGTATTTAGAGTGTACCCTAAACATATGTATGTTTCAAGCTGAATATGTTTGGGGCAATATACTACAGAAGCAATTTTTCAACGTGTATACAATTTTGTAATATTTTTATTGTAATTTCAGCCAAATTCAATGTGCAAAATCATTAAAGGTTCCAACGAAAATTGTTCATGGATGTTTGGGGAACATATAGAAAGGTGAATCCACTATAAGTTTACAAATCGATAAATAAATATTTCGATGGTGTGTTGGCCGGTTTATCTTCATACATACAACTAAAATACGGTTTTAGATTATAAAATGTTGAAAGTTATTCGTAATATGTATTATACATTTATTGTATTTTCTAATATTAAAATAATAAAACCAATTTTTAGAAAAAGGAAGTGTTGTGTTTTGAATTTATCGTGGAAACTAGTATACAAGTATCATATTTTCGATGAATATTGAAATGGTTTCTTTGGCTCTTTAGTATGAGTGGCATTCGAATAAAAACAATGTAAGGAATTTTCCCTACATATTTTAAAAACTTTATTTATGCTTTAAATTAATTACAAGTATATGCTTATATCAAGGACATACATTTTAAAATTTAATACATAATGTTTTAAATTTTATGATATTTTACTAAACATAAGCACGAGGCATACTTCAATTTACGCCAAAACGTGTTTATTTTAAGACCAAACTTAATTAGTTTTATTACCAAATGTTCTTGATTCTATAAAATGCATCATCAAAACAAGTACTATTCATGTCTTTGAATTTACTATAAAACATTCTTATTTTTATAGCGATTGTCTTTGGCTCGAAATCATTGCCGAAATCTTAAACTTTACGACAAATTCTTTGATTTTCAGTACGCTTTTTTATACCCTACACCACACTGTGGTACAGGGTATTATAACTTTGTGCATTTGTTTGTAACACCCAAAAGGAGAAGAATTAGACCCATCGTTTATTATACCGATCGACTTAGAATCACTTTCTGAGTTGATTTAGCTATGTCCGTCTGTCTGTCTGTCTGTCCGTCTGTCCGTCTGTCCGTCTGTGCATGTATTCTTGTAATCAAAGTACAGGTCGCAATTATGGTCCGATCTCGACGAAACTTTACACATATCTTTTTTTTGGCCCAAGGACGATCCCTATTGAATTTGGTTAAAATCGGTTCAGATTTAGATATAGCCCCCATATATATGTTAGCCCCGATTTGACATGTAAGCGCTGTAAAAACTTTATTTTATATCCGATCAGTATGAAATTCGGCAGGAAAAGGTTTCTTATTACATGAATGAACTCTGTTAAATTCGGAGAAAATCGGTTCAGATTCAGATATAGCCCCCATATATATGTTACCCCCGATTTGACATGTAAGCGCTGTAAAAACTGTATTTTATATCCGATCAGTGCAAAATTTGGCAGAAAGAGGTTTCTTATTACATGAAGGAATACTGCAAAATTCGGAGAAAATCGGTTCAGATTTAGATATAGCCCCATATATACGTTACCCCCGATTTGACTTGTATGCGCTGTAAAAATGTTATTTTATATCCGATCAGTATGAAATTCTGCAGAAAGAGGTTTCTTATTATATGAATGAACACTGTTAAATTTGGAAGAAATCGGTTCAGATTTAGATATAGCCCCCATATATACGTTACCCCCGATTTGACATGTAGGCGCTGTAGAGACTGTATTTTATATGCGATCAGTACGAAATTCGACAGAAGGAGGTCTTTTTACATGAATGGGTATTCAGGGAAGATCGGTTCAGATTTATATTGATTGTTCCGCCTGATTTGGTATCAAACCGCTATAGAAGTTGTATTTTACTTCCGATCATTAAAATTTTCCAGAAAGATGTTTCTCAATTTAGGAACGAATATTTGCTTAATTTAGCGATTATCGTTTCAGAATTAGATAAAATGTTTCTACCCATTTACCAATTATTCCAAATTATTATGGCAATGACCCTTATCGCATTGTTAGGGAGGTGTAGGGTATTATATAGTCGGCCCCGCCCGACTTTCTGCCTTTCCTTACTGGTTTTAGTGTACGTATGACATCTTCAAAATTGATGAAACTAATTTTTCTCTAAGTATACCAATTAAAATACCAACATCTTAGATTTTATTTTTAAAGCAGGCAACACATTTTGTCAGAATGACATAATGCGCAGAACTTTTATAAAAAGTTGATGTATTCATTATGCTAATCATTATATTAACTTAAATTTAGCTAATACGAAATTATGCCACTGTAATTATCAATAGATTATTTAAAGACATTCGGATGGTTTATCAAGTTGATTTGCGTATTTTAGCAATTATAGATATGTAAGAATCAACATAACCATATAAAGCAAAAGTATATACGAGGGCGGTTCGGAAACTTCTTAGCCTAGCACAAAAAGCGCGGTATAAACAGAAAAAAGTTAAGTGTTTTGGAAACTTCCATCTCTGCTATGAACACATGTTAAATTTTGTTTCGATCTGGCAACTCCTTCATATAGAAACAGGTGTTCGCAAAAGGCGCATCCGCGATTTTTTTACAATGGAAAAATTAGAAATGCGTGGTGTCATTAAATATTTACATAAAAAAGGTTTATCGGGACAAGAAATTCATAATGATATGGTGAATGTGTTAGGTGAAAGTGCTCCTTCATATACAACAGTAAAAAATTGGGTTGCTGAATTTAAACATGGTCGTACATGCATTGAAGATGAACCACGTAGTGGACGTCCAAAAACAGCAACAACAACAGAAATTGTAGCCAAAGTGCATGATATGGTATTAAATGATCGACGAATAAAAGTGCGTGAAATAGCTAATATCATGGGCATCTCAAATGATCGAGTCCATTTAATTTTGCATGAAGAACTACAGATGAAAAAGCTTTCTGCAAGATGGGTGCCGCACTTGTTAACAGTCGACCAAAAACGCATAAGAATGAACATTTCTCAAGCTTGTTTGGATCGTTTTAAGCGAAATAAAATGGATTTTAAGCGTCGTTTCATAACTGTTGATGAGACATGGATCCACCACTATACTCCAGAGACAAAAGAACAATCCAAACAATGGACTGAAGCTGTAGGAAGTGCCCCAAAGAAGGCAAAAACAATTCAATCGGCTGGTAAGGTTATGGCAACGGCTTTTTGGGACTTCAAAGGTATTTTATTGATTGACTATCTGCAAAAGGGTAAAACAATAAATTCAGAGTACTATTGCAACCTTTTGGATCAATTAAATGTACAAATTCGAGAAAAACGTCCTGGCTTACAACACAAAAAAAATAATTTTTCATCAAGACAACGCACCAGCGCACAAGAGTGTTTTAACAATGGCTAAAATCAAGGAATTAAAGTACGAGTTGCTTGACCACCCACCTTATTCTCCTGATTTAGCTCCCAGTGACTTTTACCTGTTCCCAAATCTAAAAAAATTCCTTGCTGGCAAGCGTTTTACCTCAAATGAAGATGCAATTACAGTTGTAAACCACTATTTTGAAGACCTTGAGGAAAACTATTTTAATCAAGGGATAGAATTGCTAGATAAGCTTTGGACTAAGTGTATTGAAGTTTCAGGAGATTATATTGAAAAATAAAAATATTTCTGAAAAACTAACTATTCTCTTTCATTGATAGGCTAAGAAGTTTCCGAACCGCCCTCGTAAAGATGAGCAAAAGCGATTTAAAAAGACTAATTAAATTGGAAAATGAAGCCATTTTAAACAAAATAACTTTACTCAAAAGTGAAAGTACCAGAAATTTGAATACATGTGATATACAAGAGAATATAGGAAACACTGTCATGTTAGAAAAAATGCAACACACAGCTAAAATGGACGAAGACAGCATCTCTTCGGACATTTCCAACTCTCCTGAAAATTCAGAGATTGGAATAACGACACTTCGTGACAAATTAGTTGAATGGTATCAGGAACACCATCCCACAAGAGCATGTACCGACGGTCTCCTAAGGATATTAAAATCTGAAAAACTGGATGTTCCGATCAGCCTTGGTGGACTCTTGCAGCAAAACAAAGAAAAGCCATATATAAGAACTGTATCTCCTGGAACTTATTATCACATTGGATTAATAAAACAGTTGAGAAAAGTCCCCAAGAGCTTGTTAGAAAATATAAATATGCTAGAAATAGATATTGGAATAAATGGGCTGCCTTTATTTAAACGTTCACAGACATCCGCTTGGCCCATATTGGGTAAAATAGTAAATCTAAAGTTCATTGACGTATATGTGATACCCCGGCACGAGCATTTATTTGCGACATTGTTGGCCACAATGCATTATTTAGCTGCATAAAATGGTGAACGGAAAAACAATGTCACAGTTTTTTCTTCAGAAGCTTCGTCCTTAAGGACTGATGAAGATTTTTACACACGACTTATCAATGTGGAAAGCGACCGAATTTCGCAATTTATACTATATTATGGACCACTAGTGTTAAAGACCTTGTGGACGATGACTTCTTTTATGAAATGCTGTGGCTCCATGTAGCATATAGATTGCTTTCAACACCCAAACACTATGAAGCAAATGGGAATACCGCTAACGAATTGCTACAAAATTTTGATAAAATTTTTGGCGAATGTAGCGTTGTGTTCAATGTACACAGCCTATTACATATAGCACAATGTGTCTAAACATACGGTGTGACAGCCATTTTTTCGGCATATTGCTCTGAAAACTTTCTACAATTTTTGAAACAAATAATTCGTAACTTCAATAAAATTTTGGATCAAATAATTAATATATATAGCGACGCGCCTTTAAAAATTATTAAGAAAGATTCTGTGGCTTACGAAACTGAAAATTACTACATAAGCGGAACACGGCCGAATAATTTTTGCTGCATAGAACCCTTTATACCAATAAAGGTTACAGGATTTTCTGACGAAAACCAAGGATTTGTTAAAGGCACAAAAGTTATAAATCTAAGACCATTTTATGAAATTCCGGTAGACTCTACGGCCATTGGGATATACGTTGGAGATGTTGATATAGCCGAAGAAGAATGCTTCGAAATAAAAAACATTTATTGTAAGATGGCAGTGTTTCCTTATGGATAAATAAATGTAGAAAAAGTGATAAAAATCCACCTTGAGCAGAAAAATTCGTATGCCCATTAAATTATTAGTTGAGCCAACTTGACTAAATGAATGATGCAGAAGTTATTTTTTTGTTCTACTTTCACGTCGAATTCTCAGAATTGAGTCCCAAATCAATGAGTTAAAAAATGGTGTACTGTGTTTGTTTTCCATTATAGAACTATGTATTACATATGGCCTACAGAAATGTGGATAATTTATTATAATCTAGTAAACCGTCTGAAGTACACTTTCAGAGTAATGTTTTATGTATGTCTTGTATGCATACAAATTTTATTAGCCCTTTTCGGTTGATAGCCATATGAAAGTTTAAAGTGAATATTTTGCTATACTGATATAACCCTGTACGCATTAACAACTAAAGCCCTTATATGTAGGCGCATAAAAATAAAAATGGTTTTTAATTTCATTTTCATTAGAGTTACATGATGATATAAAGAGACAGCATCAAGATATGCAAACTCAATACGAGATATGCAATCAACATTCGAGCTCGAAACGAAATTGTGGCAGGAGAGCTCGCCCAAGTTAAAGTTTTCTTGCAACAACTTATAAAGGTAGAAAAAAGTATGATCAATGTGTTTCATATCACAGACATGGCAGGATTAGAAAATCTGAATATGAAACTCCTCGACAAGGACGAGGAGTTAAATTTTATCGATTAAGTGAAAAAAATTACCCATAGAGTACGTATTGTAAAAAATTTACATAACCTAATTGGTATAGATATAATCAAAAATTATAATTATGACGGCATACAAGATAAGGAAGCGTTTAAAGCATATGTTAATATAGATAATCTATTTTTTAAAGCTGTGGAGTCAGAAGCCATTACATACGACAATTATAAATTTGCCATAAAATAAGCATTTAAAATTGAAAAAAAAATATATATAAAGAAAAGCGTTTAAAATTAAATAATAACTAAAATAAATTTTAAATAATTTGACTACAAAACATTTCTAAATGAACTAAAATATTTTTTTATATTACCTAATATTACAAAATGTTTTAAGAAAATAAATCTTTATTTAATAAACTGAATAAAATTAATAATTGTATTGTAGTTTAATATAAAAGATCTGTATAATCATGGGTTTTTATTTTTGGTAAAGGCAATGTTGGTTCGTTTCAGGCCTTCCCTTCTTTAGGAAGTGATAAGAGAAGGTTTCTCCTATGCTTCCAATTCAGCCGATTCTCATTATTCTCTGCCTTCTGCGAGAATGCGCTGCAGAATGGATCATCTCTGAATATCAAAATATGAGAGTCGCATTATATTAGGCCTAGGGAAGAAGGCAGCGCTGAATGTACTGATTACAGTTATGTGTTGTTTATTTCTATTTACGTTTTGACACAAACAAACAAGTATGGCTTGTAGGCTAGAGGGTAAACATCAGACTAGGAACAATGAGGTCGTCGGTTCGAAACCCAGTGAAGGTAAGTAACAAAAAATTGTGGCTTTAAATAAAATTTTTAAAAACAAATTTACAAAATATTAATAATTTAAGAAATGATCTTGGGTGAGCTTAAATTTAAAAAATGTAAATGATGTATGTTGAAAAATATTCACATATGTTTATACCCTACACCACACTGTGCTACAGGGTATTATAAGTTTGTTTCACGGCAGATGTTTGTAACACCTGAAAATAACACAGCTAGATCCACCTTAAAGTATACCGATCGACTCAGAATCACTAGCTGAGTCGATTTAAGCATGTCTGTCCGTCCGTCTGTCCATGTAAAGTTGTTCGTCGACTACAGGTCGCAATTTCACTCCGATCGTTCTGAAATTTTGCAGTTTAGAGGATTTCGCAGCTGTTAAGATCGCTATTGAATTTGGTTGAAATCGGTTCAGATTTAGATATAGCTCCCATATATATCTTTCGTCCGATTTGGCCCTTTAGTCCTATAGAAGCTGTATTTTACATCCAATCGTTTTGAAATTTAGAATGGTAGAGTTTGATCCATGAACCAACATTGCCGAATTTGAAGAAAATCGGCTAAGATTTAGCTATAGCTCCCATATATATGTTTCGTCCGATTTGGCCATTTAGTCCTATAGAAGCTGTATTTTACATCCAATCGTTTTGAAATTTAGAATGGTAGAATTTCTTGTTCCATGAACCAACATTGACGAATTTGAAGAAAATCGGTTAAGATTTAGCTATAGCTCCCATATATATGTTTCGTCCGATTTTGTTCTTTAGTCCTGTAGAAGCTGTATTTTACATCCAATCATTTTGAAATTTAGAATGGTAGAGTTTCTTGATCCATGAACCAACACTACCGAATTTGAAGAAAATCGGTTAAGATTTAGCTATAGCTCCCATATATATATGTTTCGTCCGATTGGGCCCTTTAGTTCCAATCGTTTTGAAATTTAGAATAAACAATTTATACATGAACTACAAAATTTATATTTCAGAGTTATTCAATATTACGAGAGTGGTGTAGGGTATTATATAGTCGGCCCCGCCCGACTTTAGCCTTTCCTTACTGGTTTTTTTATGATTTAATGACATTTTGGAAGCCTTATTAAATACATTTTTTGGAAGATCTTCTTAACTGCCTTTTTACTAGCTCCTCTTAAACGCCTTCTGCGGAAGGTCTTCTTTTTATACCCTCACTTTAGTGTGACGAGGGTATATATCATTTGCTACGGAAAAAAGTGTAACACATCGAAGGAGTAACCTAAGACCCCAAGTATGTTCGGCGGAAATCCGTTTTGGGTCATTTTAAGTCGAATGAGCAATGTCCGTCCGTCTGTCTGTCTGTGTGTCTGTCTGTCTGCTGGCTGGTGCGCACGATAACTCTCGAAAGGAGTAACCGATTGACTTCAAATTTCGTATGTGGTAATATTTTTTTCTATCTCCGGCTAAGTTCGAAGATGGGCCATATTGGTCCACTCCTTCTGGTACCTCCCCCACAAAGGGTTAAAATGTTGTGAAATATTGATTCTTTAATATCTGCTATTATACGTATTCGAATCTTCTGAAATTCCACACATAGTATTAGTTTGTTAGTCGCTATCAACTCGAGGAAAATGGGCGAAATTGCCACGCCCGTTTTGGTATCTCCCACACAAATGCACCATTTTGCACTAAAAGTTAAAAGCTTATAACATTAATACCAGTGTTTAGAAATACTTGAAATTGTGTACATTGTAATGCTTTTATAGTGCCTACAGTCCAGTGAAAAATGGGCGTTATTGCCGCTCCCCTTTTGGTACCTCCCACACAAATGCACCATTTTGCACCAAAAGTTAACAGCTTATAACATTAATACCTGTGTATAAAAATACTTGAAATTTTGTACAGCGTAATGTTTTTATAGTGCCTACAGTCCATTGAAAAATGGGCGTTATTGTCACGCCCCTTTTGTGACCTCTCCCACAAAGGCACCATTTTGCACCAAAAGTTAACTGTTTATAACATTAATATCAGTGTATACAATTACTTGAAATTTTGTACAGTGTAATGCTTTTATAATGCCTATAGTCCAGTGAAAAATGAGCGTTATCACCACGCCCCTTATTGTACCTCCCACACAAAATGGCTAAATTATACCACAATTTAATATCTCAACGTTAATATACCAGTCCATATAAACGGTTACAATTCGGCACAGTGCAATGTATTTAAAGTATCTACTGTTCAGCGAAATATAGGTGTATTTCTTGAACCCCTTCTGGTACCTCCCACAAAAATTGACAGAATAATTTGTGTAATATTCAATATTACATTACTTACAAAGTGAGGGTATACCTTAGTCGGTTTACCCGACTGAAACTTTCTTTTGGAAAAATACATTCTAGAATGCATGTGCTTAAAGGACTCCGGTGAGGCCTTCTTTGATAGGTCTTCTAGAATACATTTAAATAGAAGCGAGAGGCAAGTCATTGCTGTCCAATCTTACTCCGTGTTCATTTTAAATGAGTGCCGAATGCAGCGCACAGGCCTACCGGCTCCCTGAGAGGCCTTCTATAGCATAAACATTCAAAGTAATAGATGGTCCGTCGTACTCTTTAAAAAGTGACAGTTACGAACGATTAAATTTTTGACATTTGTTTTGCTCTCTTCGAGTTATTTTGGCATTCTCTTGTTAACTCTCGAGATTTAATTTGCTGATTTAAAGATGTGTTTTTTGCAATTTTATTTTAAAAATCAATTGTGTTTGCTCCAATTGTGATTGTAAAGTGAAATGTTTGAGGAAAAATGCCAAAAATATGTATAAAAAATAAAAACAAATTTGTGCTCTTTCTTCTCTTAACTACTAATGTCAAAAATTTAATCGTTCGTAACTCGAGAAATTTGCTTAAGGGAGCGAAGGACGATCTAGTAGTTTGAGTGTTTATGTTCTATAGGGCATTGCGTGCGCCTTCTTTTTCCCGCTGGGAAATTACGTACGCACGTAGGCGCGTTGAGAAGACACTCAATTAGTTGTGTCTGTGTATCAACGTAAGCACATATGTATGTCGAGATGTACAAATGTTGTTTATTATATGTCTCTTTTCTGTAGTTTTGTCTCTCACCACAAAATGGTTTTCACTCTTCTTTTCATATGTGAACAAACATCACAGAAAATTGTCAGCGTCTATATTGACGTGTTGGTGGTCTAGTGGTCGAAATGCTAGACATAAAATCGTAGAGTCCTGGGTTCGAAGCTGTCGGGCGGCAAGTTAATTTTATAATTATTTTTTTAATCTTAATATGGTATGCATGCTATTTTGCCAATAAGCTAATAGCACTGTTCGTGTATTTTTTATTTTATCTTACCGATTTTTTAAAATGTTTTCATAAAGCTTGGAAATTTTAAATTTTTTAATAAATTCTGGATGACTTCTGAATACTCTGATTAGGCATTTCGATAGTCCTCGGCAAGAGATTTCCTTAGGTATGTAACAATGTCAGATGGAATGTTCCTGGCTACAGTGGCCAGTGGACACACTTCATCCAAATTCCAGAGAATTTTTTTTTACGAAAATTGCATAAATTCTGGATGTTTTTTGAATACTCTGATTACTCATTTAGGTAGCCCTAAGAAATAGCTTTCCACTGATATAGACAAATGTCAGATAGAATGTTCCATGTGGCCGCAGTGGCCAGTGGACGCACTTCATCCAAATTCCAGAGAAAAAAATGTTACGAGAATTGCATAAATTCTGGATGATTTTTGGATGCTCTTATTGCGCACTAAGATCAGAGTTCGGAAAAAACACTAAGGAACGGTCCCTTAGCGTTCCTACGTCGCGAACGGAACAGTATCGCAACCCTTACGAGAGAACAGAATACACTAAACATTTTTTTAGTGTTACTGTTCGCGAACGGTACCACTACGATAACGTACCGTTCTGAGAACACGACGAACGGTATCACTACGTTTAGCGTTCCGTTCTTTTTTATATTCGACACCACAGGTCGCATAGAATATAGAAGGTCCTTTTCGCGCTCTCGAGATCGCATTTTTTCACCGATCATGCTGAAATTTGAATATATGTATGTTCATTCTTCATTCATGATTGAATGCAATAGAATTAAAATATATTCAAATTTCGGCATGATCGGTTAAAAAATGCGCTCTCTAGAGCGTGAATATGTCTTATCGAAAGGGACCTTTGTATGGGGGCTATATTAAATTATGGACCGATATGCCTAATTTTCACTAGGCACGATTAAATGTAATACACAGTACAAATATTGAAATTTCGGCTGGTCGGTTAAAAAATGCGCTCTCTAGTGCGTAAATATGTCTTATCGAAAGGGACCTTCGTATGGGGGCAACAATGTTACGATAATTGCATAAATTCTGGACGATTTTTGCATACTCTGGTTATGCATTTGGATAGCTCTCAGAAAGAGCTTTCCAGTGGTATGCAACAATGTCAGATAGAATGTTCTATGTGGCCACAGTGGCCAGTGGACGCACTTCATCCAAATTCCAGAGGAAAAATGTTACGATAATTGCATAAATTCTGGATGATTTTTTAATACTCCGATTACGCATTTACATAGCCCTCAGAAAGAGCTTTCCACTGATATAGACAAATGTCAGATAGAATGTTCCACGTGGCCAGTAGACGCACTTCATCCAAATTCCGGGGAAAAAGTATTAAAATGTTTGCATAAATTCTGAATGATCTTTTAATACTCCGATTATGCATTTACATAGCCCTCAGAAATAGCTTTCCAGTGATATAGTCTAATGGCAGATAGAATGTTCCAAGTGGTCACAGTGGCCAGTGGAGACAGTTCATCCAAATTCTAGAGAAAACATTTTACGATAATTGCATAAATTCTGGATGAATTTTGGATACTCTGGTTATGCATTTGGATAGCCCTCAGAAAGGGCTTTCCAGTGGTATGCAACAATGTCAGATAGAATGTTTCATGTGGCCACAGTGGCCAGTGGAGGCACTTCATCCAAATTCTAGAGAAAAAATGTTACGATAAAAGTGCATAAATTCTGGACGATTTTTGGATACTATGGTTATGCGTATGGATAGCTCTCAGAATGAGCTTTCCAGTGATGTAGACCAATGTCATAGAATGGTCCATGTGGCCACAGTGGCCAGTGGACGCACTTCATCCAAATTCCACAGAAAAAATGTTACGATAATTGCATAAATTCTGGATGATTTTTGGATACTCTGGTTATGCATTTGGCTACCTCTCAGAAAAAGCTTTCCATTGATATAGAACAATGTCATATAGAATGGTCCATGTGGCCACAGTGGCCAGTGGACGCACTTCATCCAAATTCCAGAGAAAAAATGTTACGATAATTGCATAAATTCTGGATGATTTTTGGATACTCCGGTTATGCATTTGGATAGCTCTCAGAAAGAGCTTTCCAGTGATGTAGACCAATATCAGATAGAATAGTCCATGTGGCCACAGTGGCCAGTGGACGCACTTCATCCAAATTCCACAGAAAAAAAATTTACGATAATTGCATAAATTCTGGATGATTTTTTAATACTCCGATTACGCATTTAGATAGCCCTCAGAAAGAGCTTTCCACTTATATAGACAAATGTCAGATAGAATGTTCCACGTGGCCACACAGGCCAGTAGACGCACTTCATCCAAATTCCAGGGAAAAAATATTAAAATGTTTGCATAAATTCTGGATGATTTCACACAGGCCAGTAGACGCACTTCATCCAAATTCCAGGGAAAAAATATTAAAATGTTTGCATAAATTCTGGATGATTTCACACAGGCCAGTAGACGCACTTCATCCAAATTCCAGGGAAAAAATATTAAAATGTTTGCATAAATTCTGGATGATTTTTGGATACGCTGATTGTTAATTTGGATAGCTCTCAGAAAGAGCTTTCCAGTGGTATACAACTTCTATACTACTCATGGGAAACCAATGATGATTTCATACGTAGTAATTATTTCACCGTATCTATAAGCTGAACAAAAATGGGCGAAAATGTCACGCCCCTTTTGGTACCTCCCACACAAAGGAACCAATTGGTACAAAAAGTAAAAAGTTTTTAACACTAATACCAGTGCATAAAAATATTTGAAATTTTGTACATTGTAATGCTTTAATGGTACCTACCTATAGCCCTGTGAAAAATGGGCGTTATCACCACGCCCCTTTTTGTACCTGCCATACACATGCACCATTTCTCACCAAAAGTTAACAGCTTATAAAATAAATACCAGTGTATAAAAATACTTGAAAATGTGTACAATGTTATGCTTTTATAGTGCCTGTAGCCCTGTGAAAAAGGGCGTTATCACCACGCCTATTTTTGTACCTCCACAAAATAAGCAAAAAAATAAACCAATATTTTTTTTGAGTAAATTGCATATTTTTTGAACCTATAATATATCGAAGATACTTTTCACAGTATATCCATTGGTGTAACACAGAATATTAAAACATTTAGATGACTGCAGCAGAAGTTATAGGGAAATTGTTTTCGAATGAATCTATCAATTTGTGTGGGTGGGTGGCACCAAATATGTCTATTTTAAGCTGAACAAATATGTCTATTTTAAGCTGAACAGTAAATACTCCCAAGGCATTGCTTTATATCAAATGTTAAGTGTTTATGTGCATTTCTAATAAAGTTATTATCCATACAATTCTGGGATGATTTGGTCATTTTGTGTGGGAGGTACAAAAAGGGGCGTGACGATAACGCCCATTTCTCACAGGACTATAGGTATGCACTGGTATTACTGTTAAAAGCTTTTAACTTTTTGTACCAATTGGTCCCTTTGTGTGGGAGGTACCAGAAGGGGCGTGGCAATAACGCCCAATTTTCACTTAATTGAAGGTACTATAAAATCATTACATTGTACAAAATTTCAAGTATTTCTATGAACTGGTAGTAGTGTTATAAGATTTTAACTTTTTGTACCAATTGGTACCTTTGTGTGGGAGGTACCAAAAGGGGCGTGACATTTTCGCCCATTTTTGTTCAGCTTATAGATACGGTAAAATAATTACTACACCCAGGAAAATAATTGGTTGGAATTCGATTGTAACAATAAAAAAATAGTACTAGCAACAAAAA
This sequence comes from Eudasyphora cyanicolor, assembly GCA_963930755.1. NCBI lineage: Eukaryota > Metazoa > Arthropoda > Insecta > Diptera > Muscidae > Eudasyphora > Eudasyphora cyanicolor. The sequence goes on from OZ005737.1 coordinate 106,719,335, forward strand.
GTATATTGCCTACACCGTCTGCCGGTTGTATTTACAAATAAATGGTTGAAACAACAATAATAACATGGATACGATCAAATGAAAATGCTTGCAACTAAATCGATGGTTGTATCAATCGAATTAAGATTTTTTTTTCATTGACACTCGGTTAGTTGTGGTAACCAACTCTAAATTTTCATTATAGTACCATATGATCGATTTTTGGTTGTGACAACCAATGTTTTATTCTTGACAACAGAAATTGTATCAATAGACCAAAGATTAATATTGCAACAAATAATTGGTTACTACAACAGAAAAAATATTAATAAATAATCGTTTATTGGTTATCCCAATCATTTCCCAAATTTAGAATAATTAAATGTATATTGGGAAATACAACCGAAAGATTGGTTGCTGTTCTTTTGCTGATACATGACAAACAAAAAATAAAATTACTCGACATAAATAAATCTTCAACATTTTGTTCAAGAACGGTATAGGTAATCAAAAATAATCTCGTGTGGATAATAATGTGTGGAATGCAGAATATGTGTGCAAAATGTTTTATATAAATAAAAAATAAAAGCAACAATCATGAAATTGAAAGCATAGGTTTAAGCGATATTTGCATAAAAGTTTTGTGTTTCTTTTCGTGTACTAAAATGTGTGTCAAATATTTCCACATCTCATAATAGTTCTGAATTTGTAATATGGGATTTTTAATTTTGTTATGAATTGTTTTGTTTTTTGTTCAATAAATAAAATAAAAATTAATGAAAACTGTTTTTAAGTAATTGTCGGTAGTATATGACTGACAAATTGTCAGAACTACCAATTTTTTAAAACAGTTGGTTGTGGCAACTACAACAGATAATTTTAGCCACCATTTTCGTAGTTGGCGCAACCAAATATGATTGTTGTCAACATGGAAGCAGAAGTATACCACAACCAAAATATTGGTTGTCCTGATGGAATCGCATGATAGTAGACAGAACTACCAAAATTCGGTTGGCAAATAATTCGGTTGAGGCAACCAAACTGTATTCTGTGTGTATGTATGAAATCATCATTGGTTTCCCATGAGTAGTATAGAAGTTATAAGAGTTTTAACATGCCACAAAATTTTAACCTTTTGTGGGGAAGGTACTACAAGGAGGGGTCCGACATGGGCCACTTCAAAACATTAAGTATATTTGAGGAAAATAATACCACATACGAATTTGTAAGTCATTCGGTCACTCCTTTTCAGAGATATCGTTCGCATAATCTGGTCAAACGGCCAGACAGACGGACATTAATTAAGTCATATCTTTTGAATGGGTAAATATGGAGTTTATATTCAAAAGTAAAATAAAAAAAAATTAAACTACTTTTTTCAGGATAATCAAGGATTAAGGACATTTTCGTCCTTTTGGTATCCTTAGTATACATTTAGTGATCCTTTTGTGTATAATACTTAGAAAGAACGTTAATATCTTTTAAATGGTACTTATTTCATTTAAATCTGACCTTCCGTTCTAAAGTTATGTCGACTTGAAAATAGCTTAATTTTCAAAAAAAATTAGATGCCCCACTTTGGCACCCTCTAAAATCTAAATCGCTTTAAATTTTGACAAACGGTAAACTGTCATTATTTCGTATCATCTTGCAGTATGTGCGTTCAAATTTTCACCAATATCGAAGTTCATAAAAATTCAGAGTGGGTCGATTTTTTTTGGAATTACCCTATACTAAAACCCAGGTTTCAGATTCCCTTTGCAGTTCAACTTACAACATCTTACCACATATAAATACGCCAAAAGTTTTGACATTTTAGCTTTGCGATTGGAGAAAATGTGGCTTACTTTTGAAATTTGTGTAAAAAATGGTTTAAATTGGAAAAGCTTGGTAACAAGACCAGTAAATAACCATCACCAACCTAGCTACAAAGGTTCAGAGAACAGCCTCATTTCATTAAAACCTGGATACAAAACTCCTGTCGGTGAACCAACGCTTACAATAAGGGGAAGTCTACAGAATCAGCCCTGCACGAACTTGTGAGCACAATCGAATCGTCCCTGCATTTCAAGGAATTCACCATGGTGGCATTTCTTGACATAGAAGGGGCTTTTAACAACATTCACTCAGATGCGGTAATTGCGGCACTGTCACATCTAAAAGTTAACTCTAGTTTGATTATACTAATTCAATGTCTGCTCAACAGAAGACGCATAATAGCAAGACATGCTATTATCCACAACTCTAACAAGGTTTGTAAACAGAGGGACCCCACAAGGAAGAGTACTGTCTCCACCAATTTGGAACCTAGCGGTGAATGAAATCCTGCTAGATCTAGAACGTTGTGGCTGCAAGGTCGTGGCATATGCGGACGATGTGGCAATCGCAGTGAGTGGCAAATTCGTAAACGTCCTCAGAGAGATCCTACAGGTGTCTCTGAACAAGTTGGCTAGATGGGCCAGAAGCAGCGGTTTGGGCCTTATCGCAAACAAGACAGAATTGGTTATCTTTACTAAAATGAATAACGTCCCACCTGCGGACCCTCCACCTCGGATAAATGGAACAGTCTTTTCTGAAAGTGCAACATTTTTAGGAATAATTCTAGATAGAAAACTGTTATTTAGACTTAACGTATTGGAACGTGTAAGTAAGGCCACCGTCGCCTTATATTCCTGCAAAAAGGCTGTAGGGTCGCGGTGGGGCCTCACTCATGAAATCGTCCACTGGATATATATAGCAGTACTGTTATACGGCATTGTGGTATGGTGGATGGCATCTGACAAACTAACCATAACCAACCTACTAACAAAGGTTGAAAGACCAGCATTCCTGAGCATAATATGAGCCTTAAGGACTACAGCGACCGAGTCTCTACAAGCCCTACTCCAAATACTGCCGATTAATATTGTGGCGAGAGAAGTTGCAACCAAAGCGGCAATAAGATTAAACTGCCTATCAATGTGGAGGTACAAGAACTACGGTCACATGAGGATATCACATTGTAGTGCTATGGTAACCGACCGACTATATACCAACTGTGTACACCTCCGAGAGAAATTACATCACTATGATTCCCGCCAGAGATTTATGGGTTGGAAGAATACCAGGTAATAGAAACCATCTCCACTTTTACACGGATGGTTCGAAGCTTGATGAAAAGGTTGGCTTCGGAATACACAGTGCAAAGCTTAGTTTGGATATAGCTCACAGACTACCAGATACCTGCAGTGTCTATCAAGTCGAAATAATGGCAATATGGGAAGTAGCCAAGTGGCTGAGTCGCAACATAGTAACCAACACTGGCGTTGTCATTTACTCGGACAGCCAGGCTGCCATCAATTCTCTGGAGGCAACATACCTAAATTCACAAACAGTCCTCGACTGCCGCAGATCTCTTAACGAGATGGCTGAGCAGTTTAATATACACCTCATATGGGCACCTGGGCATAGCGATATCCCGTGGTACTGCAAAGCCGGAGAACTTGCTAGGAATGGGACGACAGTATTAATTATCGAAGAATTTGCATATATTGGTGCGCCACTATCCACGTACAAGCTTTGGCTTAGGCAAGAGGCAATCAGGCAGTCCAACGAAAGATGGACAGAAATCGGCACCTGCAGAGTAGCTAGACAAATCTGGCCAAGGTATGACCTGAGAAGATCAAAATATCTCCTCGCACTAGAGAGGCAAAGATTGTCTACGTTAGTATCAGTTCTGACGGGACACTGCTTGATCGGCGAACACGCCAAAAGATTGGATAGTGACTCTAATGACTTCTGCAGAAGCTGTGGAGATGAGGAAGAAGTGGAGAGCATTGAGCACTTGCTATGCGACTGCCCCGCTCTGAGTAAACGACAACTGGACATACTGGGGTCGGCCTTTTTAGGCAACCTAACAGATCTTTCCAGTGCCTATATTCGTACTATCGATAAATTTGTATATCAAACAGGTTGGTTTCGGTGAAAAATACAGAAACAGAACGTAGCCGGAATAGGACGTAGCAGGAACAGGGCGTAGCAGGAACATGACGTAGCAGGAAACTGGACTGGCAACCGTCTTTTAAAATAGCGCGAAATAGCGTACGATCAGGAAAAAAAGAAGGATAGTTAAAGAATAGATTCAATTACTACGCGTTTTATCATTGAAATCGAGTCAGAAGATGAGAAGAAAGAGTAAACCGAGTTAGAGTTTTTGCGAAGTGAGTTTTAAGATTAGATTCGAGGAATACGCGTTTTACCATTGAAATAGAGTCGGAAGTTGAGAAGAGCGAGTAAACCGACTTAAAGTTTCTGCGAAGTGAGTTTAGAGGATTGAATTGTTCATAATTAAATCTACAAAAATCAATTTTTAGAGGAATAAAATTACGAGCAGGAATGTTAAAGCGTAATTCGCTAACTAAATAATGTGAATTTATTTCTCCATTAATCCATTTAACTATAAACACAATACCTAACATAAACCTTATTTTCTCAAGCGAAGGAAGATCAATCAGTTACGGGCGATTGAAGTAAGGTGGCAAATCTAGAGGGTCGCTCCAGCCAAGACCACGT